>CAMTDV010000026.1:23185275-33185275 GCA_947069175.1 Scalesia atractyloides
AGCTTTTTTGGGGAAGAGCTACTTGCGCGTGAACGGAAGGTCACCGGTTCGAATCCCGCTTGGCGCAAATATTTACCGTGACCGAACCGGTCAACGTAAAACGGTAACGGTAAAACAGAAAAAAAAATTATTATTTTTTTAAATATTTATATGTTTTTTTTAAATTTTAAAAATCAAAAAAAATATTTAAAAAATAACATTTTTAGAGATAAAAAATACCCTAAACCAAAAAATATATCAAAAAAACCCTTTTTAAAAAATCCTTAATAAAATTACCCAAATTAAAATTTTTTTTTCCAAATTATTATATGGGTTAGTATTCCTCGTCGACTCGCTCGTCAAAACGGGGGAAATCTCCCCTTTCCCCAAACCCAAACGCCCCCAATGTGAGGGGAACCCTTCAAATTCCCCGTTTTAATCACGTTTTTGGGGTGTACAGGGTTTCTTGTTCATTTACATTTTAAATAACCAAGTTATTTTTGCATATATAAAAACATGACATGTGTTTTAAATTTGATGCTGTTTTTTTATTTATTATTGTTTGAAAATTTTATTTCAGTACATCCCAAATTGCCGGGGCCGTAGCCCCCATCCATCGAGGTTGAGTTTGATCCCCATTTTATTATGCGGTTGATCAGGGCGTGCCCGCACGATCGGCTCCGTTTGATTGAGCCTTGATCGGTTATTTCATTTTACTTTTCAATACATGCAATACGCTCGGCTCCGTTTGATTGAGCCTTGAGCGCACAGTTCAATTTACATTTCCAGTTGATGCAATACGTTCGGCTCCGTTTGATTGAGCCTTGAGCGCACAATTCAATTTACATTTCCAGTTCATGCAATACGATCGGCTCCGTTTGATTGAGCCTTGATCGCACAGTTCATTTATGTTAATTATTATATGATGTTGGTATGTTCATGTATGCTATCGATTGTTAATGTATGTTATAATTGTAACTGATGTTTGCCATTGCTTGATTTCATACATATGCTCTTTTATGATTATGCACAATATGTTATTGATAAACTAACCAGAAAATCATTATCAAATGTTTATCTATAAGGTTCACTCGCCAACTTATGTTGACCCAAAAACCTCCTATTTTACACATGATACAGGTGAACCAGCAGCAGCTAGGAACACGTAGGACCTGGATTAGAAGAAATAAAACGATTTAGTATTTGGACTATTATGTTTGGTTATTTTCCCTTGTAATGAATGAACATGTTTGGATGTTTGAGAAATGTAACTTTGATTTCATTTAATTATGAAACATAATAGTAAATGTCATGTGCTTTGGTGATAACCCAATTATGCCCCGACTCTTATTTCCGCTGCGGGTCGGGGTGTGACAAAGAATATCTGATCCTGCTACTTTTGATGAAGATTATGATCAGATTGATCCTGATGACCTAGAGGAGATGGATTTATAACGGTAGATGGCCATGATCTCTAGAATAGTGAAGAGATTCATGAATAGGACGGGAAGAAAGTTCGCTGGAAAGAATGTAGGTTTTGACAAGTCTAAAGTGAGGTGTTACAATTGTCAAAATTACGGACACTTTGCTAGAGAATGTCAAAGATCTAAGACTGATCTCATTCTAGCTCATCTTTTCAAGATTTTCCTGGTCGTGGTTCAAGCAACATGAATGCATCAACTAACACTGTATCAGAGGTCTTGATCTCTACTGCTAGAGAAGGTTCTTATGATTGGAGTGTTCATCTAGAAGTTGATGACAATGCCTCACAAGCTTTCATAGTTGAGATAGTTCCAGCTGATGATGCAGAAGTTAAGGCTGATGATGAGGTCGAGCATGAGACTGTAGCTGAAAAGGTTGAGGCTGATCAGACGACTGAAAACATAAAATCTGATGTAAAACAAAAGGCTGCAGATAAGAATATGGCTGCAGATTTTGCTGCTTTCATGGCTGATCTAAGCAAATCAACATGAGAGGTACATTCTATTGGTAGTTATGTTGGCTTAAAATGTCGTGAACTGCAAAGTGAAGTTTACATGTTAACAAAACAAAACCAAAGTCTGGTAAATGAGCTATCGAGCGTAAAAGAATCAAACTTTTCGTAAAAAGAAATGAGTCATTATATTTGAAGAAAATTAAGGGTTATGAAGAAGAATCAATATTTTAACCTGTAACTAAATGAAAAACTTTAAATTATTGACTTAGTCATGATACGATGAGTGACAAAACAAAAGAGATTTCTGAAAAATGCAAAGAGTTGTTAGAAGCACAACTGAAAATTTGCGAACTTGAAAATAAATTGAATCAATTCAGAGATTCATCTTTTGTTATGAAACACATGATAAATGGCTTGAAGAAGAGTAATGACAAGACAAGTGTGGGCTTCAAAGGTTTCAATGAAGTTCCACCACCTCTTGGTCATAACTATTCTTTCTTGCCAGACGAAGATGAGCTAATGGACTTTGTGTCAACTACACCTAGTAGTTCCACATCAGGGAATGTTGATGTGTCTGAACATGCCAAGAAGGATAATAACAAGGAAGAGGTTTTGAAAACAAAGAATACACACCCTAAGAATAAAAAGCAAATTTTTTGTTAAAAAATTGATTTTGTTAAAGGGAGTGATATGAAAGAAGAGACCACTGTTATTGCAAGAGAGTCAAATGTGCAGTTTGCTAAAAATAAAAACATAGAAAAATCAGAAATTGAGCAAACTAAACAAGATCCTTCAAGGGCATCATCATCATCATCATCATCATCATCGTCGTCGTCGTCGTCACTTGATGAATCTAAACTAGAGACTTCATTTAAGAAGTCTTCGGCTAGAAGATCATGCTTCAAATGTCACAACAAGGGACATGTAGCTAGCTGTTGTCCTAACAAAAAGAATGAAGCACAAGTGTCTGAAAGAAAGAGAGAAAAGTCACCAGAAAAAATTGGTGATGGTGAGCAGAAGGTTTCTAACTCACCAAAGATATCTGCTACAAAGCGACAAAGTGTTGTTGTTGGTGTAGATAAGACTAAAAAAGGAACTCCCCAAGTTCCTTGTTTTCAAAGAAATCAACAAAGATTTTAGGCTGAATCTACATCAGGCACAGATGAAAGACCTAGAAGTAGTTCACCAAGAATGAATAACTTTAATGGTCAATCAAGTAATTTTAGAAGTCAAGATCAATATCAAACTCGATATCAAGATGTTGGTAGTCGAAATTTTTATAATAATGGCTTTAGAAAGTATCACAATCGAAATTCTTGGAATCAAAAACAAATTTTACAAAGGTCACAGAGTCTAAACATGTTTAGGAAACCTCAGGACCAGAGACCTAGTGGAAATAAAAAACCATTTCCATCAACAACTCTGAGATCCAAGACTCTAGTTAGGAGTGATGGATATTGGATGGATATTCTGGTGGTTGATGAATCTGGAACACCCAAGACCATTAACGCTTGGGTCCCCCAATCTAACTAATTTTTGTTGAGTTGTGTAGGAGCTGCTAAGGAGGATTATCAACTTGTGGTATGTTGATAGTGGCTGCTCCAGGCACATGACGGGGATGCGAGGTTGTTGACTGAGTTTGAAAACATAAATGGAGGCTACGTGAATTTTGCAGGTGCTAAAGGAGGGCACATTACAGGTCAAGGAAAAGTGACCAACGGGAATATCACATTGGACAAAGTGAACTGTGTCGAGCAGCTTAAGCAGAATCTGATGAGCATGTCTCAAGTGTGACAAGCGTCACTCGGTCCAATTTACTAAGTCTGAAGCTTTGGTGTTGAAACATGGTTTGTGATACTGGATGATTGGATAGTGATGAGAGCGCCAAGGAGAAATGACACTTATGTCATGGACATGGGTGCTAAGGACTCTTCTACTGTGGTGGCGTGTTTATTGTCCAAAGCATATGAGGCCGAGTCAATGCTGTGGCACAGACGCATGGCCCACATCCACTATCGAAAAATGAATTATATTATTAAAAACGGTTTCGTGGAAGGGGTGCCAGTGTAGAGGTTTCATGTGGAAGATAAATGTCTTCCATGTCAAAAGGGAAAACAACATAAGAAACCTCACAAGTCCAAAACAGTAAATTCCATAGATGCCCCTTATGAATTACTTCATATGGATCTATTTGGTCCGGTGAACGTAAGGAGCATAGGTTGAGAGTACTATTGTTTAGTTGTCACAGATGATTACTCACGATATTCATGGGTTTTCTTTTTAGGTACAAAAGATGAGACAGCGGAGATGCTGATAGATCTTTTTACAAAACTGGAAAATGTCCATGATGCATGGATCAAGAGGATAAGGAGTGATAATGGCACGGAGTACAAGAATCAGATTCTGGATCTCTATTGTCTTCGCAAGGGAATTGGACATCAATATTCTGCTCCTTATACACCTCAACAGAATGGAGTCGCTGAGAGGAAAAACAGGACATTGATTGAAGCCGCTAGGACTATGCTTTCTGATTCAAAGCTTCCAGTTCTTTTCTGGGGAGAAGCTGTGAACACAACTTGTTATGTCCTAAACAAAGTTTTAATGGTTAAACGATTTAACAGAACCTGTCACGAACTATTGTTTAACCGAAAACCAAACTTAAAAGGCTTTGAACCATTTGGATTACCCTACACCATTGTGCGAAATAATGATAAGCAAAAATTCGGTGAGGTTGCTGACGAGGGTTACTTTCTAGGTTATATGCCTGAAACACCGAATAAAGGGGTTTTTAATCTAAAAACTGGTAAAATTGAGGTTGTGTTTAACATGGAGATCACTAGTTATTCACCTCAACAATCAACGAGTGGTCCTACTATATTATATGATTATGATAGTGTTTTTAAATCATTTAATATTCCTGAGTTTCCAATGCAGATGAGTCTCAAGTGATTCAAACTGTGATCAGTGAAGATGAAAAGAGTGACTTCATGCCTAGATCGAGTATATCAATGACAGATGCTGTAGAAGCTTCCTCCGGTGCAGCTCCATAGGATTCAAGTGATAGTGAGTCTGAACCTATTCAGGGGGAGGATTTTACTAATCCGTTGGTAATAAGAACGTCCAGAGGGAGATTGGAACTAATCTGGGAGATAATTTAGTTGTTGACACCATTGCTACTACACGCACAAACAAAGATCATCTAGTTGAAAACATCATTGTTGATGTTGCTGTAGGTGTTTAGACAAGAAGAGGTGTGATCGAAGGTTCCTGTTTATTTACTTCGATTCAGAAGACTGGGATGATACATGAGCGTTTGTATAGCTGCTTTATTGCCCAAGAGGAGCCGAAGAATGTTCACATGGCTCTAAAAAATAATTGTTGGGTTGAAACTATGCAAGAGGAACTAGCTCAGTTGAAGAAGTTGAAAGTTTGGGAGCTAGTTGACTTGCCTAAAGGAGAGAAGGAAATAGGCACCAAGTGGGTGTTTAAGTTCAAGAAAGAGGACCGGGGGATCATGACAAGGAATAAGGCTCGGTTAGTGGTGAAAGGGTTCAATCAGCAAGAGGGGATTGATTATAATGAAGTGTTTACACCAGTAGCAAGGTTGGAGGCAATTCGTTTGATCCTAGCTTTTGCTTCATTCAAGGGCTTCAAAGTTTACCAACTTGACGTGAAGAGTGCGTTTCTTTACGGGAAAGTCGAAGAAGTGGTGTATGTCTCACAACCAGATGGGTATACTGATCTAGATTATTCAGATCGAGTCTATCGACTTGATAAGGCATTTGTATGGATTGCATCAGGCACCTAGGGCGTGGTATGAGACACTGTCAGCACATTTGTTAAAGAGTAATTTTGAAAGAGGTCAGATTGACAGTACACTTTTCATTAAAAGAAAGAAGGAAGACTTTCTACTGGTACATGTATACGCAGATGATATTATTTTTGGGTCATCTTATGAGAACATGTGTCATGAATTCGAGGAGGTAATGAAGAGCAGGTTCGAAATGAGTGCGATGGGTGAACTATCTTACTTTCGGGGTTTGCAAGTTGAACAAAAGAAGGATGGGATGTTTATACATTACACGAAGTATGTGTATGACATTTTGTCTCGTTTCAAAATGGAATATTGCGCTACTTTCAACACACCTATTTGCGAGAATTATAATCTTGGTCCAGATCATGAGAGTGTGGAGGATGTTGATCCAACTCAATACAGGGCAATGATTGGTTCTCTAATGTATTTGACTGCTTCAAGACCAGACATTATGTTTGTAGTATATCTTTGTGCCAGATATCAAGCGAATCCAAAAGAGTCACATATGAATGCGGTGAAGCGAATTCTTCATTACTTGAAGGGGAAACCTAAACTTAGGTTATGGTATCCAGCTGCTAGTGATTTGAAGTTTGTTGCTTTCACTGATTCGGACTTTGGAGGATGCAAATCAACCAGAAAGTCTACCACAGGTGGTTGTCAGTTCTTAGGAGGGAGGATCGTGTCATGGAAATGCAAGAAACAGTCTTGCGTGTCTACCTCTACGTGTGAAGCTGAATATATTGATGTGGGTAGCTGTTGCTCTCAGGTTCTCTAGATACAACAGCAGATGCACGATTACAGTTTGAATTTCACTTGTACTCATATTATGATAGATAATAATGCCACTATTTCAATCACAAACAATCCCCTAAAACACAGTCGCACAAAACATATTAACATTCATCATCATTTTATACGGGAACGTGCTGAAAAGAAACTGATTGAACTGCATAGAGTCGACAAACTAGACAACCTCGCAGATTTTTATACAAAAGCATTTGAGAAGGCTCGTTTTGAACATTTAGTCGAACTCAACGGGATGAGGAATCCTGAATAACCAGTTTCCATAAGAATTTTATAAATAATTTACTGTTCTTCAAAAATCAAAACATAAAAAAATAGAAAATCAAAAATGAGTTTTCACTGTGTGGAAAAGAAGAAATGATAGTACATCAGCAAGTTAGACTGTCATAGTGAAATTACAATTAAATTGCTTAAGTGTGATAGCAGCTTTAACATATGATGTACCCGTAGGCAAAAAACATGAAATAATCAACTTACCTTAGCGACATAAATATAATGAACTGTGTATGAGTGGGTAACATATCTGTAACATCCGTCAAAAACGGATTTACCAAACCCGCCCCGTTTATCAACCGAGCAATCAGTTAAAAATTTCGTTGCGAATTAAATGCCCAAAATAATTTTAACCGATACATAGTTAATTATTATATGGGAATATATAATTAGTTTTTGAAAATCTGTCAAGAATATGGAAATAAAAATAGTTTGGTTCTGCCGGGTTTCGAACCCGGGTCAGTAACCGGTTCATCAAACAACTTAACACACAACACTTGAACCACTGCCCCACTGATGCTACTTGTTAAATTTTAGAATCATTTAATTCATAACGTGTCTTTCCGAATTCAAAACCGGCGCCCAAAGTTCAGTCGTCGGAAATCCCGGCAATCTCGCGAGTTTTAACGACATCTTCAGTTATAACGTAAAACTTAAACGCTACATCGGTTATAACCGACGTCTGTGTCCGCGACACAAACCATAACCGCCGGAGAAATTATAACCGACGAATCAAGTCGGAAATCAGACCAAGTTCATCGATAACCTGCCTTATAAATACCCCCTCGAACCTCTGCAAACATTTTCGCTCAAAACCGCACCCTTTCTCGGCGAAAACTCACTCGCCGGAAATTTCCTGCAAATCGCCGGAAAACCGGGTTCTTCACTTCTAAGCCTTACTAAACCCCCTGAGCTTATACCGAAGTTACCCACATCCTTTGTAAGCTTTCTGAAGACTCGCTGCTGCAAGACACCCGACGCCGGAGCCTGTTGCTGTCGCCGGAGTTCTGCCGGAAAACAAAGGAAGCCAGTCGGTATATCTCACGCCTAATTTCTTCATTCTTTTTATTTATATCTCACCTATGATTAATCATAAAACGCTAAAGAAACCTGAATAAAACTTCGAAACCAGTCAGTCATCATTTCTGGATAAAACTCAACGAAGAAGACGAAGTTACGGAACATATAAGTATAATTTAAATCAAGAAATAACTCGGGTTAGACACACAGTCCAGCGGTGGACTGTGTGCACAATAAACACACTAACGTCTCGAGTTCGAATCTTGTCCCACACACGCTGCCTTAATAAAAATTTTTTTTTGTTGTTAACCGAACCGGAGTCACACTGTTATATGTTAAGTATATTAATAATCGGAATAATAACCAAGTTAGACACACAGTCCAGTGGTGGACTGTGTGTATGTTTAATTACAGCGCACGAGTTCGAGTCCGGTCTTTTGCATCGACCCGGACAATTATTTACCTTTTTAAATAAGTCAGAAATAAAAATACTTAGTTTGTATTTAAGTATAATAAAAATCGGTTTATATAACATGTTAAACACACAGTCCAACGGTGGACTATGTGTTAACGCAACCCACAGGTCCCGGGTTCGAGACCTGTGGAGCGCACCGGTCCGATTCAATTAAATCATTTTTAGAAATAAATTGATTTTCGGTTTAATCTAATTAATATATAAATATAATTAAAAACAGAAATATTTCGGGTTAGACACGTAGCTCAGTTGGTAGAGCTGCGTGCACGCGTACGGGAGGTCTCGGGTTCGAGCCTCACTCAGCGCACATATACTCGCATCGAAACGGTCAAAGTCAAGGTCAACGGTCAAAAAAAAGTCAAATTTTTTTATTATTTTTATTTATTTATTTTAATTAAAAATCAATTATAAATACTTAAAAATAACATTTTTAAGGTTAGAAAATAGCCTTGAACTCACAAAAATACACCCAACAATCCTACTAAAATGGATCAATAAAATCCGTTTACTTACCAAACCATAATGCTATTTATCTAGGTTAATTTCACTCGTGGTTAAAACCACTTCGCGTGCATTCAACATCATCAACCGAACGCACCCACTGTGAGTGAATCTTACAACTCCCCCTTTTAATTACACGTTTTGGGGTGTGTCATGTGTCAAAATAATTAACTCGTTTATTTAAACTTGTGCCATACCATGTCGTGATCTAAACTTAGATTGTTTATATTGTTGTGATTACTTATTTCATTTTGTAAAATTATATGAAATTCATTCATTAAGCCCATCAGTTCCTCGTGGGAGACGAGTTGAACAACGCGTGCCTCAAAACCAATTCATTATTGTTCATGTGTATATCATTGAGTTTATATTGTTTGTAGTTATGTCTTTCATATTAACATGTTTATGCAATTCATTCATTAGGCCCATCAGTTCCTCGTGAGAGACGAGTAGAGCAACGCGTGTCCCTAAATGTTCCATTATTGTTCATGTGTGTTTTATTTAATATCTTATGATTGTTGAGTAAGTTTACATCTATTTTTACTCATGTGTGGTTGTGCACTTATTTCATAATCAATTAAATAAACTTGTTCAAATGTTTTCCATAGGATTCACTCGCCAACTTTATGTTGATCCAAAAACCCTTTTACACATGATACAGGTGAACAGGTTGAAGCGAGGAAAACATAGGAAATGCCTTAGAAGAGAACAAAGAATCTTAGATTGATAGTTAGAGCATGTTGTAATATTTATTGTAAATTTCCATTAAATTGTATTAATTAATATGAAACGTATAATAAATGTCATGAGCTTTGATGATAACCCAATCAGGCTCTGATCACCTTTTCCGTTGCGGGTCGGGGTGTGACAGATTGGTATCAGAGCCATGACTATAGGGATATAGGATAGATTATTAGACCCTTAGAGCCTATACTATAGTCTGCCTAAATTTTAATTGATTAGGTGGTTACATACAAACTTGTGATATTTATTTGTTTCATATTTGTTTATATTTACAGTCGAACATACATGCTTATATACATATTCATTATACATATATCAATGTTCATACATTCAATTCATTTTCATACTCTCATTATTCAAAGATTTTGCGGCAATTTTCAAATCTCATCAAAGTAAGTTCTACGACGGGCATGTATAACTGGAAGGGTACAAGTACCGGTAGTTGGAACGTCCTGTCTAGGTTGGCATTCGTATAAATCCAATATAACGGACCAGTTTGCCTACCTGGGGACCAACGATGAGAGTACGAAGGACCTATTAGGCCAAAGCATGCCACACCAAACGTCGTTCGAACTAACCCACTTTGAGGTGTCACCGTGTCTACACCTGGACACATTCCGAATATCACACGTTGTATACATATTTCTCGATTTTCTCCAGGTTTTAGTGTACGCAACCAGGCAAACCCGTGCGAACCATATGAAAAACCGGTATTCATGGGGGCCCACATGATTACACAGGTAAAGTATGGCGGCATGTAGGGCCTAATGGCGAGCAAAGCCCAAGACATCCTATGGATGTAGTAGATTTATTTTTCTATAATTATTTTATGAATGTTCATTCCTAGTGCGACCCATGAACCCAAAAACATCCAACTCATACTCTTGACATGTATTCCTTGTAGATGTCTTCTAACCTCGCTCGTAGGAAGATGAGAGGAGGAAAAGCCCGCGAACGCATGGCTGCCCTAATCGCTCAACAAATGGCTGTCGTAATACCCAACATTATAATCCAAGTTCAACAAGCACTTACCGCTAATCCTGTCAATCAAGAAAACCAAAACATCATCAACTCTCCCTCAAATACCACTAAATGCACCTACAAACATTTCAAATCATGCGACCCTCCGAAATACAAAGGGACTGAAGGCGTCACCGCTCTCCTCCATTGGTTTGAAGAGATGGAGAACACCTTTCTAAATTGCGATTGTCCCGATGATCGCAAAGTGCGTTATGCTACCGGTCGATTATATGGGATAGCACTTACTTGGTGGAATACAGAGAAGGCCAAACGAGGCGTTGACGATGCTATGACCTTAACTTGGAACGAATTGAAGGAAATCATGACCAGACGATTTTGCCCAAGGAGCGAAATCAAGAAATTAGAAGATGAATTTTATTCGTTGAAGCAAAAGGAAGGAGACCACACCACATACAACAAAAGATTCCTCGAGTTACATCAAATGGTTCCCAACATGTTCACTCCCCTCTACCGTTTGATCGAGCATTACATTCGTGGTCTTCCGTCAAAGATTCAAGACCCTGTAATAAGTACCGCGCCTGCAACTTTGGAAGCAGCAATGGAGCTAGCAACAGAGCTCACCGAGAACCGAATCCGAAACAAAGACTTCAAGGAGGAGAAGAAGAAGGATAAAGAATCGACTGAAACCTCCGACTCCACCCAAACCGAATCCCCTTCTCAACCCACTTCTAAGAGAAAAAGAGACGGGCAACTTTTCGCTGTTACCCAACGTAATCACCCAGTTTTACAAGCCATACCAATCCAAGCTATCCCAATCACCCAAGTGGCACCCAACTCAATCTACCCAAATAAGAAACCATATCTTGGACCTCACCCTCGATGCAACAACTGTTTTTATCACCATCCCCTTACCTTACCTTGTCGACTATGTGCAACTTGTGGACGCTATGGTCATTTGAGCAAGGTTTGCCGCACCTTTCAAAACCGAACCTCTTCCCCTACTCAAACCATAAACCAAACCTATCAACAACCCCAATACCCCATGTTCCCATATGCTCGAGTTTGTTTCAATTGTGGCGACCCTACCCACTTTAGAAACACATCCCCTCAATTGGTTAACATCATCAACGCTCAAGCCCAATCAAACCCAGTTAACCAAGTAAACCAAGAAAACCCAACCACTAGGCCCCTAGCAAGAGGAAGAGTCTTCAACATCAATGCCAATCCTGTCGAAGATAATGACGGCCCAAACGAAGATACCCAACTAGTCCTCTTCACCGAAGATCCAGATTTAACTCCTATCGTTTAGTTTTATGTTTTTTCTTTATCACATAGAACCAAACATAACTTAAGGATAAAGCCAATGAAACTTTGACGAGAATATGGTGGATACGCCGCTGGTACTTCCTATATATAAGTATTCTTGTCAATTGATCGGAGGCATTATCAGGCGGTTATGAGAGGTTCCATGCATAGGCTGTTTGTGTGATTATTGTTTAGATTAAGTTATTCATTTTCAGTACATGCAATACTCTCGGCTCCGCTTGATTGAGCCTTGAGCGCACAGACATTTTCATTTTCAGTACATGCAATACGCTCGGCTCCGTTTGATTGAGCCTTGAGCGCACAGACAATTTCATTTTCAGTACATGCAATACGATCGGCTCCGTTTGATTGAGCCTTGACCGCACAGACATTTTTCATATCAGTATTTTATGTTTGTTGTATTGGTTGTAGAGTCATATAGGACTAATCATAATTCACTGATAAAACCAATGAAAATTTGACAAGAATATGGTGGATACGCCGCTGGTACTTCCTATATATAAGTATTCTTGTCAAAGGATCAGAGGCATTGTCAGACGGTTATGAGAAGTTCTATGTAGGATTTATTAGTTTCTTGGTAACTAATCATAACTTGTGGATAAAACCAATGAAAATTTGGCAAGAATATGGTGGATACGCCGCTGGTACTTCCTATATATAAGTATTCTTGCCAAAGGATCAGAGGCATTATCAGGCGGTTATGAGAAGTTCCATGTAGGATTTAGTATTGCCTTGGTTGAAATTTGTGTTACATTTATATCATCTTGCTATTTAAAGAGATTTGATTGTGTTCCATTTCTACATAAACTAACCTCTCCATCATAACAAACGAGAGAGAAACTGCCACCATTCAAACATATATGATATCAGAATGTGGATTCAAATGTTAGTTGTTGTGTTTATTTATGTTCTATAGTCATAGAACCAATCATAACTTACTGACATTAGCTGTTGTGTTTGTTTATGCTCAAATATTAGCTGTTATGTTTATTTATGTTCCATGTAGGTTGTAGTATTAGAAGTTTTGCCTTAGGATATAACCATACCCTTCCAAACATATCCAAACTCTTATGCATGATATCGTAGTTAACGAATAAATTCTGCTTATCAATACTTTTACAGTAGGCAACAAAAAGCGATTCCTGTAATAGGGTACTTAACCCTTACAAGGGACGTTACCGCCTCAAACAAAAATTTAAACTCTTACTTTTCTAAGTATGTAACTGTCAAAACTAAACACCGTCATTCTTTTAGTTAAATATATCACTATTTAAATTTCAGGACGAAATTTCTAAAAAGCAGGGGATACTGTAACATCCGTCAAAAACGGATTTACCAAACCCGATCCGTTTATCAACCGAGCAATCAGTTAAAAATTTCGTTGCGAATTAAATGCCCAAAATAATTTTAAACGATACATAATTAATTATTATACGGGAATATATAATTAGTTTTTGAAAATCTGTCAAAAATATGGAAATAAAAATAGTTTGGTTCTGCCGGGTTTCGAACCCGGGTCAGTAACCAGTTCATCAAACAACTTAACACACAACACTTGAACCACTGCGCCACTGATGCTACTTGTTAAATGTTGGAATCATTTAATTCATAACGCGTCTTTCCGAATTCAAAACCGGCGCCCAAAGTTCAGTCGTCGGAAATCCCGGCAATCTCACGAGTTTTAACGACATCTTCAGTTATAACGTAAAACTTAAACGCTACATCGGTTATAACCGACGTCTGTGTCCGCGACACAAACCATAAGCGCCGGAGAAATTATAACCGACGAATCAAGTCGGAAATTAGACCAAGTTCATCGATAACTTGCCTTATAAATACCCCCTCGAACCTCTGCAAACATTTTCGCTCAAAACCGCACCCTTTCTCGACGAAAACTCACTCGCCGGAAATTTCCTGCAAATCGCCGGAAAACTGGGTTCTTCACTTCTAAGCCTTACTAAACCCCCTGAGCTTATACCGAAGTTACCCACATCCTTTGTAAGCTTTCTGAAGACTCGCTGCTGCAAGACACCCGACGCCGGAGCCTGTTGCTGTCGCCAGAGTTCTGCCGGAAAACAAAGGAAGCCAGTCGGTATATCTCACGCCTAATTTCTTCATTCTTTTTATTTATATCTCACCTATGATTAATCATAAAACGCTAAAGAAACCTGAATAATACTTCGAAACCAGTCAGTCATCATTTCTGGATAAAACTCAACGAAGAAGACGAAGTTACGGAACATATAAGTATAATTTAAATCAAGAAATAACTCGGGTTAGACACACAGTCCAGCGGTGGACTGTGTGCACAATAAACACACTAACGTCTCGAGTTCGAATCTTGTCCCACACACGCTGCCTTAATAAAAATGTTTTTTTTTTTGTTGTTAACCGAACCGGAGTCACACTGTTATATGTTAAGTATATTAATAATCGGAATAATAACCAAGTTAGACACACAGTCCAGTGGTGGACTGTGTGTATGTTTAATTACAGCGCACGAGTTCGAGTCCGGTCTTTTGCATCGACCCGGACAATTATTTACCTTTTTAAATAAGTCAGAAATAAAAATACTTAGTTTGTATTTAAGTATAATAAAAATCGGTTTATATAACATGTTAAACACACAGTCCAGCGGTGGACTGTGTGTTAACGCAAGCCACAGGTCCCGGGTTCGAGACCTGTGGAGCGCACCGGTCCGATTCAATTAAATCATTTTTAGAAATAAATTGATTTTCGGTTTAATCTAATTAATATATAAATATAATTAAAAACAGAAATATTTCGGGTTAGACATGTAGCTCAGTTGGTAGAGCTGCGTGCACGCGTACGGGAGGTCTCGGGTTCGAGCCTCACTCAGCACACATATACTCGCATTGAACCGGTCAAAGTCAAGGTCAACGGTCAAGGTCAACGGTAAAAAAAAAGTCAAATTTTTTTTATTATTTTTATTTATTTATTTTAATTAAAAATACTTAAAAATAACATTTTTAAGGTTAGTAAATAGCCTTGAACTCACAAAAATACACCCAACAATCCTATTAAATGGATCAATAAAATCCGTTTACTTACCAAACCATAATGCTATTTATCTAGGTTAATTTCACTCGTGGTTAAAACCACTTCGCGTGCATTCAACATCATCAACCGAACGCACCCACTGTGAGTGAATCTTACAACTCCCCCTTTTAATTACACGTTTTGGGGTGTGTCATGTGTCAAAATAATTAACTCGTTTATTTAAACTTGTGCCATACCATGTCGTGATCTAAACTTAGATTGTTTATATTGTTGTGATTACTTATTTCATTTTGTCAAATTATATGAAATTCATTCATTAAGCCCATCAGTTCCTCGTGGGAGACGAGTTGAACAACGCGTGCCTCAAAACCAATTCATTATTGTTCATGTGTATATCATTGAGTTTATATTGTTTGTAGTTATGTCTTTCATATTAACATGTTTATGCAATTCATTCATTAGGTCCATCAGTTCCTCGTGAGAGACGAGTAGAGCAACACGTGTCCCTAAATGTTCCATTATTGTTCATGTGTGTTTTATTTAATATCTTATGATTGTTGAGTAAGTTTACATCTATTTTTACTCATGTGTGGTTGTGCACTTATTTCATAACAATTAAATAAACTTGTTCAAATGTTTTCCATAGGATTCACTCGCCAACTTTATGTTGATCCAAAAACCCTTTTACACATGATACAGGTGAACAGGTTGAAGCGAGGTAAACATAGGAAATGCCTTAGAAGAGAACAAAGAAGCTTAGATTGATAGTTAGAGCATGTTGTAATATTTATTGTAAATTTCCATTAAATTGTATTAATGAATATGAAACGTATAATAAATGTCATGAGCTTTGATGATAACCCAATCATGCTCGATCACCTTTTCCGCTGCGGGTCGGGGTGTGACAATATCAGTGGCGTATGGTTTTATAACCTTAACTCTTGCGTTGATAGATTGCCAAAATCTGAGGTTTTAGGTCTTTATATCGTTATTTCATCCGGGGTATTAGGGTTGTCCTTCTGCTGCATCCAGATATATGCTGACCTAGGCACAACTAGGATATCTTAAAAGAGCTAAAATGCCAAATCCCAGAAATTGAAGAAGCCATCCATAGAGTAATTCAAATGTGCAAAATGCATTAATCGTACCAAAATCTGGTATTTGTCCTAACCCTCGTTGGATATTGGTCTCTTTGCTGTACGGAAATACTGACCTGATCACCAATTATCTAACGTTGTAAATCAAAAAGGATGAATTTCGGTATACTCACCTACTACGAAGAATCTTTGTGCATACCTTGGTCGTGGGGGTATGTCCTGAAGTGGGACACACTAGTATATCAATATAAAATTACCTTAAGATATCACTAGGTAATGGTACTTGAAATGTTCATGTATTTTGTTGAAGTGGATAAACAATACTGGTAATCGTCTTGAATTGCTTTTCATGAAAACTACATATAGAATTATCTAATAGTGTGAAAACAGTTTGATGTGGCTGATATGATCTTTTTCCCGGTGATTCTCACAAAAACAGAGTGTTTATTATTTCGTTATTTATTTGCTTTCAGAAAATATAAAAATCCAAAAACATTTACTTTTACTTGTAAATTCTTAGCGTACGGAATATAGTTGTTCGTGGAGGAGTTGTTACCGATAGGGGTAGTTCAAATTTTAAAATCTTGCAGGTTCTGTGTGCGTAAAATTTGAAGTGTGTAGTTTGAGTTGAAAATTGCTTAATCTGTAATACAGTTTTCCTATCTCTTGAATAATAATAATTTGTTATCTTGTGTTGAAAAATTCTTTTGGTTTCTCGAGATGTTTGTTTTATAGTATACAGATTGTAGCAGGGTGTTGCTGAGAAGTTTAGTGAAGAGGAGTTTGCTTGGATGCATGGTAGAACCTCCTTTCTACATTGCAGACAAAGTTGGTGATTGGATGCATCAGCTTAGGGGGATTCTGTTGCTGACAGAAGCTATTAAAGCTGAAGCTATCCAAAGACCAAAGACGCTGAAGATTGCAAGATGACTGAAGATAAAGTTGTTTTATGAAGCTACAAGGGGGAGTTTGTTGGTGCATATCTGTGACAACAGCTTAGATTTGGTCTTCGGATATCTTGTAGTTAGTAAAATGATAAATAGTTAGCGGGTTCAGTTTTGTAATAGTTAGTTAAAGTGATTGGACTAAACCAGACACATTGTAGGGAGTGGTAGGCGAATTGGGCCTAGACCAATTTGCAGCCCATGTGGTGAAACCCTAGCATAGTTGCAAACCTGTCTCTATATAAAGAGAGTTTTGCATTAGGGTTAAGGTTGCTCAGCTAATCACTTCAGAGAGAGTTGAGAGAGAATTTGGGTGATCTAGATTGATTGTAATCGTTGTGATAGATAATCAGTAAAGATCGGGTTTATTGTGATTGCTGTTCGTACTCGTTTTCTGTGATAATCTGATTTAGAGGATTCCGCACTCTAGATTGGATAGACAATTCTGTGAAGATCCATACAGATTAGGGGACCTACATGTGATGGCCATGACTTTTTCAGGATTTGCCTTAAATCTATCGCGTGTGATAGTAACTCCCAAGAACTTGCATTCCTCAACTCCAACGAGCATTTCTTTGGGTTTAACTTAATGTTGTATTCTTTCAATGTTCGGAATGTTTCCTCGATATCCCGCAACATGGTTTTTTCTTCCCTGCTTTTGATCACCAGATCGTCAACGTATACTTCTAGGTTTCGCCTGATTTGATTGGTGAACACTTTATCTATTAAACTCTGGTACGTTGCCCCCCCGTGTTACGCAATCCAAAGGGCATTTTCCTGTAACAGAAAATCCCAATGTCTGTGTGGAATGCATTTTTTCTTCATCCTCTTCCACCATCTGGATCTGATGATATCCCTTGTAGGCATCGAGCACGCACTTTAAACGAAAATGAACGAGGGAGTCAACCTCGAAATCACTTTCAATGAGCGGATATGCGTCCTTGGGACAAGCGTTATTAAGGTCCTTATAATCCACAAGCATCCTCCACGTCCCGCCGGTTTTCTATACACCGGGTTTGCTACCCAGGTGTGGTAATTTGTTTCCCGCAAAATTCATGCCTCAGTCAACTTTTGCACTTCTTTTACTATCGCTTCTTTCCTATCCGGGACATGCAACATTTTCTCTGGGCTATTGGCTTAACCCCGGGCAATGTAGACAACTGGTGTTCCGCTCTATCACGGGGTATACCCATCATATCGCCATGTTTAAAGGTAAAGTCATCTATATTATTACGGATTAACGTTTTTAAGTTGTCTCTCACCTCCGGGGAAAGAGTATCACCAATTGTGACAATTGGTCTGGATGTTCATCTCAGGTCCAATTGCCCCAGTCGGACCATATCTGCATCTTTTCTCATTCACAATCTCACCAACATGATCCCGGTATACAGTTGCCACACCCCTTTGAGTTGGAAACTTCATGAATCCGTGCGCTGTGGAGATATGGCGTCTAATTTCCCAGTGTATATCGTCCAATGATAACATTATAATGGGATCAGCCCTGACTACCAAGAAAGGAATGAACATAGTTCTTTGTTGTGGTGCTTTACCAAAGGTAATTGGGAAAGTAATTTGCCCAATGGGTCAACTTTTTCCCTGGTAAAGCCTCTGATGGGAGCATGTACTGGCTTTAGAAGAGCCCGATCTTCCTTTTGCTTTCGGTTATAACAGTGCTCATATATGATGTCTTCTGAACTCCCTGTATCCACCAGGATCCTTCTCATGTTATAATCACCGACCATTATGATGATTATAATAGGATCAGTGCTGATGTGAGTATCCCTCTGTCGGGAGCCTACCTACATCTCGACCATCACCCATGGTTCAAGGATTTTGATACCACGCTTACTTCCTCGAATCTCTACCACGTAAACCATGTTCATGTCACGCTGCTTCCTTCATGTTTTGCTATCTTCATCTTTTACTAGTAAATGGCCTTGCTTGATGTCCTTGACCAAAGGAACCAGTTTTCCAGACTTGACGTAATGCTCAATCTGCTTCTTCAATTGGTAGCAATCGTTGGTGTCATGACCATGTCCTTTGTGGTATTCACAATATTTGGACGAATCTCTTCCTGGCGAATCTTTTAAAGGTTTGGGTGGGTTGAGCTTGAGGTTTTCAGATGCGAGTATTTCCGCAGGAGTCTTACTTAATGCCGGGAAGTCTGACTTTGTCCCTCCCGAAAAATATTCGGCCCTTGATGCTGTATTTCGAGGCCTGTCGTATCTTCCTTGGGATTCGATGTGACTTCCTCTTGAAAACCTCCTGCTTTAACTTTTAATCTTGCCTCCACGTCGATCTGTTTCATCAGGTTTGTATGACTCTTTTTCTTATTAGCCGCGTGACTAGCTATAATTGATTTTTCTTGGCGTACATAAACTTTGGAGATCTTCATGATTTCCTCAATGGTATCCGGGATCCCATTCCTATCATGTAACTTCCTCAAAAGCTCATCATCATTCACGCTCTATAAAAAAGTTCCGCATGCCAGATCCTGGGTTAGGCTTGGGATGGCTATGATTTCTTTATTGAACCTTGTCAAGAAATTTTCCACTGTCTAATTGTCCCACCATAGTATATGTAACACTTCATTCCTATCTTTAGCATGCCTTCGCTGTTGGCTGAAATGTTGCGAGAACTTGGCTGTGAGCTCATCAAAACAATCAATCCCACTGATTGGGAGGCTATCCCACCAAACTCGAGCAACTCCTACTAGAATTTGGACAAACATCTTGCACCACAAGGCATTGGCCACAAAGCCACTTCCCCCGCACTTCTAACAAATTAGTTTGATCATCTGGGTCACTGGTCCTGTCGTATTTTCCCACGGTAGGTGGTATTTTTGGCTTTTCTTTTATTGGGGCTTTTTCTAGACGCCTAGAAAACTTTAACCTGAACATGACCTCCGCTGGTTTATACAGTCTAGTCAGTTCGTCTTCCTCTTCTTCTACCCGTATGACTATAGGCGGACCTTGAGTAGCTGACGGGGTCACCGTCTGTGCTATAGGTGACACTCCCGTTTGGCCCAGAGCGGACGTCATAGTCGCTTGGTTGGACATGAAGTATGGACTAGGGCCTACTTGCCCATACGGGGGTTATGAGTATTAGAGACCCCACTGTGTTGCCTGGGCGCCTTCATAAGGGTTACGAAACCACACATTTGAGGCGGCGCGTAGCTGTATGGCGGCATGTAGTAGTATGGCAGAATGTAGGCCTGATTTCCCGGGGTGATTGGAGTATTCAACACTGCTTTTGGCATGATTACCAGCTGGTGAGGTGGCGTGGACATTGCTGCGGTCAATGCCGCTAAGTATAACGACGAAAACTGAAATCGTCTGCTGGTGAGAAGTATTGGGCACTTGTCCCAACAGCCATCGTACAAACGGGTTGAGATGGCTGGTAGTAGTACCCACGCGGTCTAGAGCTCGGCATGAACACCGATGAACTTGTATTTTGGGACACCGCTTGGGTCGAAGCGAGGGTGGTGACCGTTGTTGTTAATGACACAGCGGAGGACGGTATCGATCCTTCATTCATGTTAGAGGGTCCTGACCCGGAGATTGTTATGTTTGAACGTCTCCTTTCGTATCCTAGGGGCATCTCTACATCAAATTCCACCGCCAGAGATCTGGTTATTTCTGGAACGGTGATCATCACAGATGGACTTGTTGCCATCACGTTTCCTCCACCAGTGGAAGTCAAAACGGTGCTAGCCATTGCATTACTTGTGTTCGAAACACTCGTCATGGTAATGGATTCTTCAGTATTTCAGGTCCCATGGATTGTGCCAATGTAGAAACGTCACCTGAGATACGTCCTTCCCACAGCTAATCCAAACAAGAGTGATCAAACTTCCAATCTACAAAACAAGACACCGTTTGGACTCGTTACAGGAATGTGGTTATTCCTGTAACCACCCTCTGGCGTGAGAATAAGTATTCGTATAGGGGAGTAATGAAGTTTGAGAGAAGAGAATTGTGTGTTTACCTTTGCATTAACATCTCCTATTTATACATATGGGTAAACTAGGGTTTCCTTTGAACTCGGAGACTTGGTTATGTGATATCTCCTACTTTCTTGGAGATAGTGCAAATCTTATACTTGCGTACGAATATTCTGTCATTTATTATTATCTCTCTTATTTATTGATTGGTTGCCCGACCCGAAACAACCGATTCGGGTCCTTCCTCCATAGTATGAATAGAGAACAAGGGGTAAAATGGAAGAAATAGCAAAAGCATGTAGATTTATGTGGATTTGTTCTTGACCTTTGGTATGCCATCTTAAAAATTTGTGTAGTTACCATAAGGGTAGAAAACCTAATTTCTCTATTAAGGTAGTATAGATATAGATATATTACACAATTTTATTTATTACATTGTCTCATCTCAGATATATCCCAAACTCAATGTCCAATTCACGACTTATCAAAGATAGACACAAACCACATAACCTTCTACCTGGAGGTGAGCAAATTAACTGCCATAACTGATAACCAAACCATAATCGACATAACTGAACCGCAATGAATCCATAACTGACATAATTGACGGTTATGGTTATGATACTTTGATTAACGATCAATCGGTTATGGTTATAGTTATGAAGCTTTGGTTAACTGAAATAACCGAAACCAAACCGAACTTTTAAATGTAACTAAATATAATGGATTTATGTTTTACGTTAACCATGTAGAGGTTTTTTACTAAGACAAAAGTATGTTAGTAACAAAAGAATCTTGATGGCATGCCCCTTGTTTTGATGAAGTGCTGAGGTGTTAGGATCGTAATTTTCTTTTTGTTGAGAATTACCTTACTAAAAATTATCACATATCGTATTTTAACCAAAAAGTGTTGCATTGGTTATCTTGTAAAATTAAGCCCAAGCTAAGTCTAAACCATGCATGCCCCTAATGCACACCCCTATTTATTTCAAACCTTACTTGATTAATTAACTGAATAATCATAATCGAAGCTAATGATTATGGTTATAATTATAGTTAATGGTAAAAACCGAACCAAACCGACCCATACATACTGATACTTCTACTCATATAGTCATACTTCATATACAAAGATAAACCAGTCATAAACTTACATTTAAGAAACAAAAATCAAAACTTGCTCAAAATATATTGACTTCATGTCAAACAGGTAGTTTAATACAGCGAAACCCACATGGATGTTTTTCAAATTAGCACAAAAAAATCATCCAGTTACCAGTTTCCATTATAAACTTCAATATAATATAATATAATATAATCCTAAAAGCATATCAATCATGAACTTGAAACTGAATCAAATTAAATAATGGGTTCACCCCACCGCAATAAATCACAAAGATGTCTAAGCTGACAACTTCGTAATAAAGCATGAATTTGAAGCAGCAATATCGAGTAAACCTAAATTTAATCATTTGTTGGTTAGGATTTAAAAAAAGGAATCTGATTAAACTTAGGTTATCCAGGACGATATAAATAAAAAACAGAAACTCCTACTATGCGAATACAAAGCACAACACGGTTGCTAATTGTATTATTACGAGTTACCGTTAACCCAAGCATTGCGGCGGGATATTGATTAAACCCAAATCAATCCGTGTGTCGTTGTTAGGACGTGATGAGAATTCGAATAGTATTAGTGCGGCCTCTTACGGTTCCAACACCAATTTTGATTCTTTGGCCGATATTTTTATATTAGAAGTTCACATCTTAAGCTAATAATTAGATGACAAGTTCCGCAAGGTCTGACGTGCAAGTTGTGGCGCACACTTAAAACCATTAAAAAAAGTAATGGTGAAATGTTGTTGTGAACCTAGACGTTGAGAGGGCGACGCAAAACCATAAAAAAGAAAACTAATGTCGAAAAGCTTCTACAAACTCGTGCGTGAAAAGGGGTCTTTCACATCTTACGAACTATAAGATCTAAACAAAAACTACGTAATAATAAAATTCTTTTAATTTTTAACGGATAACACGATAAATTGAATCATAGGTATAGACTAAAAATATAGAAAACATTTATAAAAGAAGAGTGAGTATAGTAATTTAAGGTTAATTCCCGAACACTTTACTCTCTTGTTTCAACTTTTCATGATGGTGGGTCTGTCACTTGACCTAAATTTCTTATACATGTTCATATCTTCCAACATAGATTTATAGTCTCGCTCATCCAAATAAACATTATTAAAATAAAGCTAACAATATAATCTCATACAACCATAATATTCATAGTATCATATATGACATATGAGATGCAACAAAACATCATGTAGCGAATACAAAACTAATCAAAATAAAATTAAAAATAATAATAATTAACCCAACATACAACCATAAAAGAGTTTTGTGATCAAAAGTAAGGGTGAGTATGGTATAATCTAAAATAAAAGTTTCTGTTATTTGGATCTTGCAAGCATTGTTGTGGGTTAAAATAACATGATGATCTAATAAATTTAAAGATGACTAATTAAGTTGGTTAACCATTGGTTTTTCTAGATGTGCACAATGAAACCGGACCCTGGTCAAAAACCAGTTCTTAAACTGATCCAAAAACTAGCTTGGGTGAAACCGATCTGAATAGCTAGTTTATAATTGGTTTGAGAACATGTCCATTGCAAAAGGTTAAAATCAAACAGAACTGGATTATCCACTTTCAATTAGGAATCGCTTTTGGGTTGATCTGATTTTGACTTCCTTTGACCAATTTTCTCAGAGATTCTTTATGCACCTTTTTTCATGCATATGAGCTTGGGCCAGCTAATAGCAAATCAAAGGATTCGAATCCTATTCACATCATATTTTCAGAACCTGCAATTGAATGGGCCATAAAGGGTAGAATTTCAAAACTTTAAATGGGCTACAAGCTTTGTAGAGGCGTCAAATGGCACTATGGCTGTGGCATGAAGCCTAAGATCATATAGACATGTCTCAACAGTTTGAACTATTATTTAGAATTTAAGAGTAATAGATTTTTTAACTGCTTACTGTATTTTTAATACTTCTGAAGGGTAGCCAATGTAAACCACATGATCTAGGAAGGAACTTTTCTATGTGAATGCTACTTGAACGAGTGAGGTTCACGTTAGATGGCCTTGAATGGGATAAAACTGGTGTCAGTTATGAAGCTTTTAAGATCTTTGGATATTCTAATATGTTGCAGTTGGTTTAATCAATTTTGGGTTGTGAATAATCTACACAAATACACAAGTCATTATATGATACAGAAAAAAGTGTATTTGGGCAAGTTAGTTTAGTTGAGTGGTAATGCCGAAAAGTTGAATAATACCAACATTGGCCCACCACCTGAGTCGGAGCTTAGACAGGCTGACCTTGAAGCCATAGCAAGAAGGTACATTTTTGGGTCATGTCAAAACGGGCTAAAATGGTTGGGCAAAATTAATTTTAATTTTTAGTTATTATTCTAATAATATATTAAATGTTGGTGTTGGGATATGAAACTTTATGGGATCACGAAGCGAAATTAAGGTATCCAACATACTAAAGAAGATTTGAGAACACCATGAAGGTGATACCAGAAGAACTTGATAAGAGGATCACAAACTATTCCCGTATCAAAAAGCACGTTGGGTCGGATTTTAGCTCGCAAAGATCGTTTAGAAATAAAATGAGTGCGAGTAATCATGATATTAGGCAAGAAGATACAAGACATGAGGATATTGTGATCAAATTCTAGATCTATCTTTAACTATTAATTTATATTTACCCTAAAATGCTCATTCAAGTTTCTTTTTCTTTTTTATATCTTAGTCTCGGAAGCATATCTTGTGATATGTTTCCACCTCTCTTCGGAACAACCTTTAAATCATACACAACGGTGTGGGTTATATCATGGGGTTCGATTATTCACTCAACCGATTTATAATTACATGTCCTAGTTTACCATTCAGAATCTGAATCAATATTGGACGTTGATATGGTTTTTAATTTATTGAAACTTCTCATTGAACTATAATTTACTTGTCCTAGTTTATCGTGCCAAACATTTGAAGACTCAAGCGTATAAACAGAAATAGAAGTTTTATTAAAGTCGTTCTTAACTATCATAATGTTCAATTTAAACATGTAATTAAGGGCATATCCTTTGCCTACAAACAATATTCCACGTTTGGACAAAACTAATTTATCATACTCAAACACTAGACGAAATCAAAACTTGTTGGCATCCATCCCGATACAAGATTCTTGCGTATCTCGGAACATAGAGGGTGTTGCTTAACATGAGTTCCTTCCCAAAAGTCAGCTTCAAGATTACATTGCATGCACCCTTGATGCCAACGATAGCTTTATTCCTCATATAAAGCTTATCACCACTCGTGACCTCTTTAAATGTATAAAAGAGGATCTTGTCTCCACAGACATGTCGGGTATCTCGATCGCAGCTACTGCCTCGGTTATCATCGCCACTCAAGGCATCCCATCCTCGTCCACCATATGCGCTCGCTCACATTCCAGTGCCTTGTATAGGTTCGCATGGTGTCCCACCTCGTTACAATTATAACAAGTTTCTTGGAAAGGTGGAGGCTTCTTTTTCACAACTCCCTTATACAGTCTAAGTTAACGTTTGCTTTCTCTTTGTCCTTTTTCCCACCTTTGTCTTCTTGCCCAGTGAGGACTGTCTATGTTTAACCAGATTCGCTTTAGCCACGACTTGCAAAGTGGTACATTTTTAGCTATCTTGATAAGCACTTCTATTCGAAGATGGACCACCAGTTTCTCCACGGTAATCTTCTTTCATTTGTGTTTAAGATAGTTCTTAAACTCAACCTAAAAAGGTGGCAATTTTTCAATCATGGTTATAACTTGAAACGTCTCACTAAGTGTCATCCCCTCGACATGGATGTCATGAAATATAACTTACAACTCGTGGACTTGACTGATCATAGTCTTGTAAACCAAGGATTTGTAGTGCATAATTGGGCACCTCAGCTAGAGCTACTATGTCATTGATAAATCGATGCTTTTTTGAGCCATGGTGGGTGGAACTTTGTGATGGAAAGTTTGATCCAAGGGGTGTGGTATTAGCAAAAGCGGTGCATAGTAGGATCATGAAGAAGGATGTTAGTATGGAGATCAATATGGTGTTGGATAAAGTTGAAGGCAGAAAATGTGAAGATATGAGAAAGAAAGCAAACAAATTACAAGAATTGATCAAAGAAAGTGTTGATACGAATAAGGTTTATTTTATAAAGTAACCAGTGATTTTTCATTCTTGTATCAACGTCATTTCTAGACAAACTATAATGGATGTCATAAATTTTCTCGTTGTTAAATTCGGTCAATGCCATTAATTCTTTTGCTCTTTTCGGTTGCTACTAATGATTGACGCCTATATCTTTAATATATATATATATATATATAGATGGTAGGGTTTATGCGAGAACCAACTTTATTGCGAAAACCGTGAGAACCAAGGTGAACACAAAAAATACCTAAAAAACCTAAAAAAAACACAATTTTTTTTTTGATATTTTTAAAAGAAATCGCTATATTTCGTCACCTTAAAAAAATTCGAGTAACAATTATCGATGCACATGTGCATATGTATCATTTCTTTGACAAATTTCGTAATACATTACAAGTAGTATACAATTGCACTTTGATCACTACCATCGGTAAAAAAACTAATTTGTACATCACCAATATTAAAAATGCACTTGAATCATTACATATAATCATGTTATAACGTGTTTTGTTACAAAAAGTTTGCATGATTAAGTATAACCATGTTATAACGTGTTTTGTTACAAAAAGTTTGTGATTTTGAATGATGAAGTAAGCCCATATACATGTTTTTTGTTAGTTATATATAGTGGTTGATAGTTTGGTTACATTTGTCAATTTATGATGTAATATGTTGTTTGGATGGTATGAAAGGTGTTGATATACATGTGTATAAAGTGAAATATTGGTAATGGTATTATATTATGGATGGTAGGAGGCAATGATATTGTATTATGGATGGTAGGAAGGTAATAGTAGTGTATTATGGATGGTATAATAGATGAAAGGGAAAGTGTATTCAAAATAGTGTACCAAAATACGTTATATCATGTTCATACATATAGATGCACATGTGCATTTCTAAGATTGGTAATGTAATAAGTAGTGTATTACGGATGGTAGTGTAAATGAAAGTGCAATTGTCTAATATTGGTAATGTATTACGGAATTTGTTAAAGAAATGACACATATGCATATGTGCATCGATAATTGTTACTCGAAACTTTATTTTCTTTTTTGTTCTTTTTTTAGTGACGAAATATAGATATTTTTTTTAAATTGTGTGTTTTTTAGATTTTCTAGGTATTTTTGGTTATGTTCACATTGGTTCTCGCAATAAAGAGTGGTTACTAACGGATCCTTCTCCTATATATATATATATATATATATATATATATATATATATATATGGGTTGGTTAACGTACAATGTTCCTTAACGTACGATGTGTACGCTGGGAAATCACACACATTATAAAACTCAAAAACCCTAATCACGCATGTTGAAAACCATAATCACGCAAGTTGAACCTATAATCACGCATGTTGGTCATGTTCCTGCATCCTCTGTTCTACGATCTGATTTCGAGACGTCATTTGATGAAAATTTTCAAAATCAAAGATGAATTTGAACACAACTCGATGAAATTGACCGAACAATGGCCAATTTAAACTAAAATGAAAAGAAAATTGAAATGAATTGGACGAAATTGATCAAACAATTGATCAATCACAGGCTAATTGAAAACGAACCCTAATCATGAACGCTATATTTCCAAGCGTATGCAGCGTACGTTAACCCAGATTGTACGCAGGGGTGGAGCCACCCCTTATCCGTGGGTGGGCGGCCGCACCCCTTGAAAAAAAAAAGTTGTAGTGTTAAATTTCAACTAAAATCTCGGCCTCACCCTTGGAAATTTTTGACCGCACACCTTGAAATTTTTTACCGCCCCCTTTGAAAAAAAATCTTAGTAATTTATAAAAAAAAATATGTAAACACGTATTTTTAATTAAAATACAACCTAAAATCCAAATTTATATAGTTATTTCTATAACCACTCTTACTTAACCTAAATATCCAATCAATTTCACTTAACCGTTAGCCCAATAATAATCCATAACCCAAGCCCGACCTAATCAAATTTGAACAAGAATAAAATAACCCAACCCACCGCCCTTTCCCATTCTCTTTCGATCTCTCTCTCTCTCTCTCTGATACCCAGACTCCTAGACGCAAACAGCACGACAGCAGGCTCATCGACGCAATCGGCAACAAGATTTTCGCTGGAGAAACTCGAATTCTGACTACTATTCCATCGGCAATCACCAAAATCCGAAACCACATGGCTATGCTTTGATTATTTATGTTGTTTTCTTGATTTATTGGATTTTTAGGAGAAATAAAGTTCTTAAAAGGGTTTGAAATTTTAGTTGTTTTGATGTTTCTTGAAACTTTAGTAGGGTGATTTTGTTGTTTTAGTAAAAGTTTAGTTCATTGATTGATGATTGTTTAAGACTAGGGCTTGAATTCTTGAAATTAAAATTGAAAATTATGAAGTATGATTGATCTAAGACTTTAAGTGTTTAGTGTTGTTTTTAATGGTGGTGTTGTTATATATTTCATTGGAAGTTAGGAACACAATGTGTAGGGAAGTTTTGGCGAGATTTCTCAAGAGCAAAGGGATTGAACCACTTTTTTCATCGGATTCTTCTAATTAACGACCAAGGTATGTTTTAAATAAGTTTTATTTTGTAGTTTTATTAGATGATCAGGAGAAATAGAAGTAGGGAGGGTTTGAACTTTGATGGTTTTTGTTGTTACTTTACTAATGATGGTTTTTTATGTTGTTTACTTGTTTACTTGAAACATTGTTTGTTAATGTGATAGGAAGTTAGAAACTAGAGTTTGATTGTTTGAAAATTGAAATTGATCGAACCCGATCTGATCCAATCCGCTATGAAACTTTGTTTGTTTATGTTTACTTGTTTTACATGACCCGAAACGACCCGATCTGACCCGCTATGAACCAATTTTTTTATATAGCCAGGGTCTAAAATCTTTAAAAATTTCCACACTCCCAGAAAAAAAATTCCTGGATCCGCCACTGCATATAGGTGTTTCAAAATTTTGTGACAAATTAATCGAAAAGTTAACTTCACCATACATATTACATCGAACAGTAAGGATGATCAGTATAATATTTTCAAATATCAAGACAAGACATACAATATGGATTAACAACATAAACGTTTATGTTATCAACTGTTTGTTATAGTAACAAAAATAATATAATAATGCTAAACACACCTCTCCACTCGCAATACATGAGGAACGACCATCACTAAAAAATAATCACCCTCCTCGAATAAGAGGGTACGTTCAACAGAGGAAGTTACATTTACTAGACCCATATAAAACCGAAGCATTATAATTTTGACATTCGGTGAAACTGTTCAAGAGTCTGACGCGTTGGGTTGCATGATTTATTATGGAGGTTACAATGGTATTGATTAGATACCACTTTACATTAAAAACGAGTTAGTAGATGTTTTTTTTTCCAGATGCATGTGGATAATATATTTTTTTGAATGGTAAATTTGGATCACTGATGGACCAGTGGAGTATGATCGTGTCATCAGCGGAACCACCCGATCATATCCGTCTCCATTAGACAAAATGCCTATACATCAATTCAGGAGGAAACCCAATAAATATAGGAAAAACCCACTTGTTGGAATCGAACCCTGCACCTATTGGTCTCAAAGTCTTATTCCACCCCCAAGATGGTACTACGCTATAAAACCATGGACGCATGTGGACAATATTCATAGTATGTTTTTTTTTTGTTAAATGTCATTTTTAGTCTCTATGGTTTGAGCCATTTTACCAGTTTAGTCTAAATGTTTCATTTTTCGTTTATGGGTCCAAAAACGTTTCACCGTTGCCATTAAAATTTCATGAAATCGGTGTTAGAGAGTTTCATTGTTCACATAAATTCCATGAAATCAGTGTTAGAGAGATCACATTAAAATGGAAGCACAAGCTGTACATAGTAAACATATAATCATGCTATCATTCATGGCACAAGGTCACCTCATACCCTTCTTAGAATTATCCCACAAGATCCTTGATCACAACCCAAATTTCACCATCACCATTGCTAGCACCCCTCTCAACATCAACTACCTAAGTTCCGCCATCGCCAACCGCACTTCTAAAAGGGTTGGAAGAGAGCAAAAAGCCTTTTATTTGGGTAATTAGGCCACCAATCGGATTTGACATAAAAGGTGATTTCCGACCTTAATGGTTGCCTTCTGGTTTCAAAGACAGAATTGGGAAACAAGGGTTGGTGGTCAATAAGTTATGTCATCGGTCAACCAGTACTTTTCTAAGCCATTGCGGTTGGAATTCTGTGATGGAGACTTTAAGCCAAGGGGTGCCCTTGATTTGTTTGGCGATTGGCGGGGGAGCAAGTGTATAATGCGAAGATGTTGGTGGAGGAGATGGGTGTTTGCATGGTGTTAACGAGGTGGGTGGATAGTAGGATTACCAAAGACGAGGTAAGTAGTGTGATCAATATGGTGTTGTATAAAAGTGAGGGCGTAAAAGGCGTAGATATGAGAAAAAAAAAGCAAGCAAATTAAAGGGATTGATAAAAGCACGTGTCGAGATTTATAAGGGTTCTTCTTACACCGTGATGAATGATTTCTTAGCCACTTTTCTTTCCGAATATAAATGACTTCATATGGAATTAAACTGATGCAAATAAGATAAGTTTGTGCCTTGAGCTTATTTGAAAATGGAACGCTTTGGTTAAAATAAATCGTCGAAGAAATTATAGGTAACTAATTGTTTGGTTATGTTGGTTTTCATGTTTATGTGTTTGGAACAACTAAAGAAAAGCGTCAGGTGTTGATCAATTTTGTTTAAACATAATGGAAACATGAATGAAACACCTGTGACGGCAGACATGCCAACGGAGAATCCAGTCAGAGACGCAGCCATGAAATTCGACATCTTTGTCAGCATGATCTGGTTCCTCCTTAGGATGTAAGATTATTATGATGATAACCGAACTAGGGATGAATTCGGTTATAGTTATGGAGAGAGAGGTGGGGCGATAATGATGATGATGTTATGAGTAAAAGTGTCTAACCCTAAACCTCTCTAATCATCTCCTTATATATACACCCAGAAGGAAACCCTAATTAGTTAATAAGGGTAATATGGTCCATCAACAATTACCAACTAATATATAATAGGATTTATATTATTTTGATCTAATATAATATAAATGATTATAATGGCTACATGACTAAATATTATAACTATAATATATTTAATCTTGCATTCTCCCACTTAGTCGAGTAATCATTTATTATGAGTATTAGATTAGTCTGATCAAAGTTAATACTCATTTTAGCTTTAAACCAAGAACCGTAGCAGAGAAATACAGCCGTTGAATCATCATTCGACTCAGGACCCTCATTAGTCATACTATAGCTTCAATTTAAAACCTAACAGTTATGATCAAAATATGCAAGTAAGCCCTTTAACGTTTGATTTGTATTTATATTTGTCTATATGTTATTATACCGACAGAACATATGTTAGAGACATACTAAAATCAAACTGATGAGGAAAATTAATAGTTAATCATTTATGGTATGATATGCAGTTGTACATAGTCATCAATAAACACGTCATTATTATAAGCGCTTATATAATAGTTATGGGTGATAGACTTTCAGTTATAGGATCCCTAAGCATATAAGAAGTGCATTCGATACAAAGATTTAGTTTCCTCAACTCGTTCATAAACGAATAATTAATTTTGTATCGAAATTTAATGCAGCACCTCTCGAACTGTTACTGTCCAAGGAGACATGGTAGCTGACTTTATCACAATAAGTCTTCAATATATAATTTATATGGAGTTAATAAACTTATGAGTCCACTGATAAATTTTCAACAACATTTAGTGACTATAGCTTTGTGATCAACAACATATTATGTGATTATATCGTAGGTTGTTATTATCAGTTCATTATGACTCCTTCATGAGATAGGTTTTGTTTGTTGACATAAGGATATGCCCCGAAATTACATTTTGTCATCTTTGAATATTACAAAGTTAGAGTAATCAACCGGTTTGAGTTCTCACTTCTTCTTTAAATTATAGTCTCGTTTCCTTTATAGATATTTTAATACTCCATAAGATCCTTCACATCAATCTAGATATATCTATCGTGTTGCAGTGTGAGTAATATCTAAACGAGTATAGACTTAAACTACATAAGGCTTCTAATTAATGAAGCGTAAGGAAATAATCTCATTTACCCTATTATCCTCTAAAGGAGAGCAGTATTGTTTGTTACATATGTAAGGACCCATTTAAAGATAAACTTTTGGAACGAAAATAATGTCTCCTTGGGTCTATCTCGGTATGTTATGATATCTATTACATAAGAGATATCTCTAAGTCTATTATATCAAAGTTCGACTTTAACAATGCTTTAACTTATGTAACATATACTTGTCAAAAGAATGTCATCTTATATAGAAAATTTTATTTTAGTTACTCCCACTCATTTTGAGGTAGGTACATTAATCTACTTGTTTCTTGATGAAAATAATTGTGTTAAGATCTCATCGCATTATGATGTTTGCATTAACCCATACATGGATTTTATCGGCTCATAGACAAACTGTTCTTTAACCTTAAGTTTAGAACTTTCAGGTTACTTTATGAACATGTAAATATGTCAGCAAGTTGTTAGGAAAGTTGTTTTAGTGTTCAGCTAATGTAACTCTAAATTTGTAACATCCGTCAAAAACGGATTTACCAAACCCGCTCCGTTTATCAACCGAACAGTCAGTTAAAATTTTCGTTGCGAATTAAATGCCCAAAATAATTTTAAACGATACATAATCAATTATTATACGGGAATATATAATTAGTTTTTGAAAAACTATTAAAAATCGCAAAATAAAAATGTTTTGGTTCTGCCGGGTTTCGAACCCGGGTCAGTCACGGTTCAACAAACAAACTTAACACATGCGCACTAAACCACTGCGCCACTGGGATTATCTGTTAATTATTGGAATCATTTTATTCATATCATGAGTTTTCCGAATTCAAAACCGGCGCCCAAAGTTCAGTCGTCGGAATCCCGGCAATCTCGAGAGTATTTAACGAATCCTTCCGTTATAACGTAAACTTTAAACATATATCGGTTATAACCGACGTTTGAGTCCGCGACACCTTCTATAACCGCCGGAGAAATTCAAACCAATGAATCCAGTTGGAAATCAGGCCAAATACATCTCGGTTTCTCCCTATAAAAACCACCTCGAACCTCTGCAAACACTTTCGCTCAAAACCACACCTTTTCTCGGCGAAAACTCTCTCGCCGGAATTTTTCTGTTCGTCGCCGGAAAACCGTTTTCCCCATTCCTGAGCCTTACTGAACCCCCTGAGCTTATACCGGAGATACCCACACCCTTTGTAAGCTTCCTGGAGACTCGCTGCTGCAAGACACTCGTCGCCGGAAGGAATTGCTGTCGCCGGAGTTCTGCCGGAAAACAGAGGAAGATAGTCGGTATACCTCACGCTTATTTTCCTTTCTTTATACTTATACCTCATCTGTAATTAATCATAAAACGCTAAAGAACATGTTTTAATCATCGAACCAGTCGATTTCCGATTCTGGTTAAAACCAGTGAAGAAGACGATGACTGCTGTAATGTTTAAGTATAATTAAAAACAAGAAATTACTCGGGTTAGACACACAGTCCAGCGGTGGAATGTGTGCACAATAAACACTAACGTCTCGAGTTCGAATCCTGTTCCACACACGCGGCCTTAATAAAAATGATTTTTTTTATTAACCGAATCGGAGTCGCCACAGGTATATGTTAAGTATATTAATAATCGGAATAATAACCAAGTTAGACACACAGTCCAGCGGTGGACTGTGTGTATGTTTAAGTCGCACGTCACGAGTTCGAGTCCGGTCTTCTGCATCGACCCGGACAATTATTAACCTTTTTAAATAAAGTCAGAAATGAAAACAAAAAGTTTGTATTTAAGTATAATAAAAATTGGATTATATAACATGTTAAACACACAGTCCAGCGGTGGACTGTGTGTTAGTTTAAGCCACAGGTCCCGGGTTCGAGACCTGTGGAGCGCATCGTCCGAATCAATTAAACTGTTTTTAAAATAAAATGATTTTCGGTTTAAACTAATTAATGTATAAATATAATTAAAATCAGATACATGACGGGTTAGACACGTAGCTCAGTTGGTAGAGCTGCGTGCACGCGTACGGGAGGTCTCGGGTTCGAGCCTCACTCAGCGCACAACAATACGCATACGAACCGGTCAACGGTCAGAAAAAGTCAAATTTTTTTTATTATTTTATTTAATTATTTTAGTTAAAAATCAATTAAAAATACTTAAAAATAACATTTTTAAGGTTAGAAAATAGCCTCAAACTCACAAAAATACACCCAACAATCCTACTAAAATAGATTAATAAAATCCGTTTACTTACCAAACCATAATGCGATTTATCTAGGTTAATCTCACTCGTGGTTAAAACCACTTTGCGTGCATTCAACATCATCAACCGAACGCACCCACTGTGAGTGAATCTTACAACTCCCCTTTTAAATTACACGTTTTGGGGTGTGTCATGTGTTATAAAAATAATTAACTTGTTTATTTAAACTTGTGCCATACCACATCATGATCTAAACTTAGATTGTTATATTGTTATGATTACTTATTTCCTTTTGTCAAATTATATGAAACTCATTCATTAAGCCCATCAGTTCCTCGTGGGAGACGAGTTGAACAACGCGTGCCTCAAATCAAATTCATTATTGTTCATGTGTGTATCATTGAGTTTATATTGTTTGTAGTTGTGTCATTCATATTATCATGTTTATGCAATTCATTCATTAGGCCCCTCAGTTCCTCGTGAGAGACGAGTTGAGCATCGGGTGCCTCTAAATGTTCCATTATTGTTCATGTGTGTTTTATTTAATATCTTATGATTGTTGAATAAGTTTACATCTATTTTACTCATGTTTGGTTGTGCACATATTTCATAATCAATTTAAATAAACTTGTTCAAATGTTTTCCATAGGATTCACTCGCCAACTTTATGTTGATCCAAAACCTTTTTACACATGATACAGGTGAACAGGTCGAAGCAAAGAAAACCTAGGAAATGCCCTAGAAGAGAGCAAAGAAGCTTAGATTGATAGTTAGAATATGTTGTAACAATTATTGTAAATTTCCATTAAATTGTATTTAATGAATATGAAACGCATAATAAATGTCATGAGCTTTGATGATAACCCAATCATGCCCCGATCACCTTTTCCGCTGCGGGTCGGGGTGTGACAGATTGGTATCAGAGCCATGACTATAGGGATATAGGATAGGTTATTAGACCCTTAGAGCCTATACTATAGTCTGCCTAAATTTTAATTGATTAGGTGGTTACATACAAACTTGTGATATTTATTCGTTTCATATTTGTTTACATTTACAGTCAAACATACATGCTTATATACATATTCATTATACATATATACATATTCATTATACATATATCGATGTTCATGTATTCAATTTATTTTCATACTCTCGTTATCCAAAGATTTTGTTGCAATTTTCAAATCTCATCAAAGTAAGTTCTGCGACGGGCATGTAGTAACTGGAATGGTACAAGTACCGGTAGTCGGAACGTCCTGTCTAGGTTGGCATTCGTATAAATCCAATATAATGGACCAGTTTGCCTACCTGGGGACCAACGATGAGAGTACGAAGGACCTATTAGGCCAAAGCATGACACACCAAACGTCGTTCGAACTAACCTACTTCGAGGTGTCACCGTGTCTACACCTGGACACATTCCAAATATCACACGTTGTATACATATTTCTCGATTTTCTCCGGGTTTTTGTGTACGCAACCTGGAAACCCGTGCGAACCATATGAAAAACCGGTATTCATGGGGGCCCACATGATTACACAGGTAAAGTATGGCGGCATGTAGGGCCTAACGGCGAGCAAAACCCAAGACATCCTATGGATGTAGTAGATTTATTTTTTTTATAATTATTTTATGAATGTTCATTCCTAATGCGACCCATGAACCCAAAAACATCCAACTCATACTCTTGTCATGTATTCCTTGTAGATGTCTTCTAATCTCGCCCGTAGGAAGACGAGAGCAAGAAAAGCCCGCGAACGCATGGCTGCCTTAATCGCTCAACAAATGGCTGCCGTAATACCCAACATAGTAATCCAAGTTCAACAAGCACTCACCGATAATCCTGTCAATCAAGCAAACCAAAACGTTATCAACTCTCCATCAAATATCACTAAATGCACCTACAAGCATTTCAAATCATGCGATCCTCCGAAATACAAAGGGATTGAATCTGTCACCGCTCTCCTCCATTGGTTTGAAGAAATGGAGAACACTTTTCTAAATTGCGATTGCCTTGACGATCGCAAAGTGCGATATGCTACCGATCGATTATATGGAATAGCACTTACTTGGTGGAATACAGAGAAGGCCAAACGAGGCGTCGACGATGCTATGACCTTAACTTGGAACGAATTGAAGGAAATCATGACCAGACGATTTTGCCCAAGGAGTGAAATCAAGAAATTAGAAGATGAATTTTATTTGTTGAAGCAAAAGGAAGGAGACCACACCACCTACAATAAAAGATTCCTCGAGTTACATCAAATGGTTCCCAACATGTTCACTCCCCTCTACCGTTTGATCGAGCACTACATTCGTGGTCTTCCGTCAAAGATTCAAGACCCTGTAATAAGTACCAAGCCTGCAACTTTGGAAGCAGCAATGGAGCTAGCAATAGAGCTTACCGAGAATCGAATCCGAAACAAAGACTTCAAGGAGGAGAAGAAGAAGGATAAAGAATCGACTGAAACCTCCGACTACACCCAAACCGAATCCCCTTCTCAACCCAATCCTAAGAGAAGAAGAGACGGGCAACTTTTCGCTGCTACCCAACGAAATCAACCAGTTTTACACGCCATACCCCTCCAAGCTATCCCAATCACTCAAGTGGCACCCAACTCAACTTACCCAAATAAGAAACCACATCTTGGACCTCACCCTCGATGCAACAACTGTTTTTATCACCATCCCTATACCCTACCTTGTCGTCTATGTGCAACTTGTGGACGCTATGGTCATTTGAGCAAGGTTTGTCGCACCTTCCAAAACCAAACCTTTTCCCCTACTCAAAACATGGCCCAAACTTATCATCAACCCCAAAACCCCGTGTTCCCATATGCTCGAGCTTGTTTCAATTGTGGCGACCCTACCCACTTTAGAAACACATGCCCTCAATTGGTTAACGTCATCAACATTCAAGCCCAATCAAACCCAGTTAACCAAGTAAACCAAGAAAACCCAACCACTATGCCGCCAGCAAGAGGAAGAGTCTTCAACATCAATGCCAATCCGGTCGAAGATAATGACGGCCCAAGTGAAGATACTCAACTAGTCCTCTTCGCTGAAGATCCAGATTCAACTCCTATCGTTTAGTTTTATGTTTTTCTTTATCACATAGAACCAAACATAACTTAAGGATAAAGCCAATGAAACTTTGACGAGAATACGGTGGATACGCCGCTGGTACTTCCTATATATAAGTATTCTTGTCAAAGGATCAGAAGCATTATCTGGCGGTTATGAGAGGTTCCATGTGTAGACTGTTAGAATAATTATTGTTTATTATTTTCAGTATATGCATTTGCCGAGGCCGCAGCCCCCCATTTATGAGGTTGAGCTTGATCCCCATTTTATTATGCGGTTGATCAGTGGCGTGCCCGCACGATCGGCTCCGTTTGATTGAGCCTTGATCGGTCATTTCATTTTACATTTCAATACATGCAATACGATCGGCTCCGTTTGATTGAGCCTTGATCGCACAGTTCAATTTACATTTCCAGTTCATGCAATACGTTCGGCTCCGTTTGATTGAGCCTTGAGCGCACAGACAATTTCATTATCAGTATCTTGTGGTTGTGGTGTTTGTAGTAGAGTCGCATAGAACTAATCATAACTTGCGGATAAAGTCAATGAGAATTTGACAAGAATATGGTGGATACGCCGCTGGTACTTCCTATATATAAGTATTCTTGTCAATTGATCGGAGGCATTATCAGGCGGTTATGAGAGGTTCCATGCATAGGCTGTTTGTGTGATTGTTGTTTAGATTAAGTTGTTCATTTTCAGTACATGCAATACGTTCGGCTCCGTTTGATTGAGCCTTGAGCGCACATATAATTTCATTTTCAGTACATGCAATACGTTCGGCTCCGTTTGATTGAGCCTTGAGCGCACAGACAATTTCATTATCAGTATCTTGTGGTTGTTGTATTTATTGTAGAGTCGCATAGAACTAATCATAACTTGCGGATAAAGTCAATGTGAATTTGACAAGGATATGGTGGATACGCCGTTGGTACTTCCTATATATAAGTATTCTTGTCAAATGATCGGAGGCATTATCAGGCGATTATGAGAGGTTCCATGCATAGGCTGTTGGTGTGATTAAGTTATTCATTTTCAGTACATGCAATACGCTCGGCTCCATTTGATTGAGCCTTGAGCACACAGACAATTTCATTTTCAGTACATACAATACGATCGGCTCCGTTTGATTGAGCCTTGATCGCACAGATATATTTCATTTCAGTATTTTATGTTTGTTGTATTGGTTGTAGAGTTATATAGGACTAATCATAATTCACTGATAAAACCAATGAAAATTTGACAAGAATATGGTGGATACGCCGCTGGTACTTCCTATATATAAGTATTCTTGTCAAAGGATCAGAGGCATTGTCGGACGGTTATGAGAAGTTCTATGTAGGATTTATTAGTTTCTTGGTAACTAATCATAACTTGTGGATAAAACTAATGAAAATTTGGCAAGAATATGGTGGATACGCCGCTGGTACTTCCTATATATAAGTATTCTTGCCAAAGGATCAGAGGCATTATCAAGCGGTTATGAGAAGTTCCATGTAGGATTTAGTATTGCCTTGGTTGGAATTTGTGTTACATTTATATCATCTTGCTATTTAAAGAGATTGGATTGTGTTCCATTTCTACATAAACTAACCTCTCCATCATAACAAACGAGAGAGGAACTTCCACCATTCAAACATATATGCTATCAGAATGTGGATTCAAATATTAGCTGTTGTGCTTATTTATGTTCAAATATTAGATGTTGTGTTTAATTATGTTCAAATATCAGCTGTTGTGTTTTATTTATGTTTCCATGTAGGTTGTAGTGTTAGAAGTTTTGCCTTAGGATATAACCATACTTTTCCAAACGTACCTAAACTCTTATGCATGACATCATTTTTAGCGAATCATTCCTGCTTATCAATACTTATACAGTAGGCAACAAAAAGCAATTCCCGTAATAGGGTACTTAACCCTTACAAGGAACGTTACCGCCTCAAACAAAAAAAAAAAACTTAAACCCTTATTTTTCTAAGCATATAACTGACAAACTAAACACCATCATTCTTTTAGCCAAATATATCACCATTTAAATTTCGGGACGAAATTTCTAAAAAGCAGGGGATACTGTAACATCCGTAACAAACGGATTTACCAAACCCGCTCCGTTTATCAACCGAACAGTCAGTTAAAATTTTCGTTGCGAATTAAATGCCCAAAATAATTTTAAACGATACATAATCAATTATTATACGGGAATATATAATTAGTTTTTGAAAAACTGTTAAAAATCGCAAAATAAAAATGTTTTGGTTCTGCCGGGTTTCGAACCCGGGTCAGTCACGGTTCAACAAACAAACTTAACACATGCGCACTAAACCACTGCGCCACTGGGATTATCTGTTAATTATTGGAATCATTTTATTCATATCATGAGTTTTCCGAATTCAAAACCGGCGCCCAAAGTTCAGTCGTCGGAATCCCGGCAATCTCGAGAGTATTTAACGAATCCTTCCGTTATAACGTAAACTTTAAACATATATCGGTTATAACCGACGTTTGAGTCCGCGACACCTTCTATAACCGCCGGAGAAATTCAAACCAATGAATCCAGTTGGAAATCAGGCCAAATACATCTCGGTTTCTCCCTATAAAAACCACCTCGAACCTCTGCAAACACTTTCGCTCAAAACCACACCTTTTCTCGGCGAAAACTCTCTCGCCGGAATTTTTCTGTTCGTCGCCGGAAAACCGTTTTCCCCATTCCTGAGCCTTACTGAACCCCCTGAGCTTATACCGGAGATACCCACACCCTTTGTAAGCTTCCTGGAGACTCGCTGCTGCAAGACACTCGTCGCCGGAAGGAATTGCTGTCGCCGGAGTTCTGCCGGAAAACAGAGGAAGATAGTCGGTATACCTCACGCTTATTTTCCTTTCTTTATACTTATACCTCATCTGTAATTAATCATAAAACACTAAAGAACATGTTTTAATCATCGAACCAGTCGATTTCCGATTCTGGTTAAAACCAGTGAAGAAGCGATGACTGCTGTAATGTTTAAGTATAATTAAAAACAAGAAATTACTCGGGTTAGACACACAGTCCAGCGGTGGACTGTGTGCACAATAAACACTAACGTCTCGAGTTCGAATCCTGTTCCACACACGCGGCCTTAATAAAAATGATTTTTTTTTATTAACCGAATCGGAGTCGCCACAGGTATATGTTAAGTATATTAATAATCGGAATAATAACCAAGTTAGACACACAGTCCAGCGGTGGACTGTGTGTATGTTTAAGTCGCACGTCACGAGTTCGAGTCCGGTCTTCTGCATCGACCCGGACAATTATTAACCTTTTTAAATAAAGTCAGAAATGAAAACAAAAAGTTTGTATTTAAGTATAATAAAAATTGGATTATATAACATGTTAAACACACAGTCCAGCGGTGGACTGTGTGTTAGTTTAAGCCACAGGTCCCGGGTTCGAGACCTGTGGAGCGCATCGTCCGAATCAATTAAACTGTTTTTAAAATAAAATGATTTTCGGTTTAAACTAAATAATGTATAAATATAATTAAAATCAGATACATGACGGGTTAGACACGTAGCTCAGTTGGTAGAGCTGCGTGCACGCGTACGGGAGGTCTCGGGTTCGAGCCTCACTCAGCGCACAACAATACGCATACGAACCGGTCAACGGTCAACGGTCAGAAAAAGTCAAATTTTTTTTATTATTTTATTTAATTATTTTAATTAAAAATCAATTAAAAATACTTAAAAATAACATTTTTAAGGTTAGAAAATAGCCTCAAACTCACAAAAATACACCCAACAATCCAACTAAAATAGATTAATAAAATCCGTTTACTTACCAAACCATAATGCGATTTATCTAGGTTAATCTCACTCGTGGTTAAAACCACTTCGCGTGCATTCAACATCATCAACCGAACGCACCCACTGTGAGTGAATCTTATAACTCCCCCTTTTAAATTACACGTTTTGGGGTGTGTCATGTGTTATAAAAATAATTAACTTGTTTATTTAAACTTGTGCCAACCACATCATGATCTAAACTTAGATTGTTATATTGTTGTGATTACTTATTTCCTTTTGTCAAATTATATGAAACTCATTCATTAAGCCCATCAGTTCCTCGTGGGAGACGAGTTGAACAACGCGTGCCTCAAATCAAATTCATTATTGTTCATGTGTGTATCATTGAGTTTATATTGTTTGTAGTTGTGTCATTCATATTATCATGTTTATCCAATTCATTCATTAGGCCCCTCAGTTCCTCGTGAGAGACGAGTTGAGCATCGCGTGCCTCTAAATGTTCCATTATTGTTCATGTGTGTTTTATTTAATATCTTATGATTGTTGAATAAGTTTACATCTATTTTACTCATGTTTGGTTGTGCACATATTTCATAATCAATTTAAATAAACTTGTTCAAATGTTTTCCATAGGATTCACTCGCCAACTTTATGTTGATCCAAAACCTTTTTACACATGATACAGTTGAACAGGTCGAAGCAAAGAAAACCTAGGAAATTCCCTAGAAGAGAGCAAAGAAGCTTAGATTGATAGTTAGAATATGTTGTAACAATTATTGTAAATTTCCATTAAATTGTATTTAATGAATATGAAACGCATAATAAATGTCATGAGCTTTGATGATAAACCAATCATGCCCCGATCACCTTTTCCGCTGCGGGTTGGGGTGTGACAAAATTGTTATAAGTTACCCGAACAGTGATGATCCTCAAAGAACCTTTTGTAATATAGGTAAGAAAATTCTTTGGTAATTTATCTCTTCCTGAGTATAACCTTTGACAATCAATCATGCATCTTGGTGTCTTAACATTTATATTAGGATTTGGTTTGTTTATGAACACTCTTAGATAATTCAATCAAATCCCATACGTTATTTGAACACATAAAATCAGTTTTACTAGAAAACAGTTTTATTCCATTTAGAAAATTGATTGCCGCTAATGGTTTAATTAAAAGAGATAGGATCAGTAAACTTTTTTCAAAATCCACTTCAACATTAGTTAGGGAGGTTATGTAATCATCAAAGTTAGTAGGTTTTTAAATCTAGATGACCTCCTGAGTTGATTATTGGGTTTATTAGAAGTTTCAATTTTGTGGATTAGCTCTTGGTTAGGTTGCTATCATTTTCAGGATTCTAAGTGTGTAAGAGTTGGTGCAGTATGATGTACAAGAGGTGTTAACGGAGTAAAAATTAATGACTCTCTTCCCCCGCCTCTTGTATTCTTTGCAAGTCATGATAAAGACTTTACTGCTCCCACTGACCTTAGAAGTCTTTAGGAACTCAACATGCTTAGGGTCAATATTTAAAGGCCAACATATTCTAATCGAGATACGAATTAATGACGTTAGTCGTTTTAGTTTCTCTTGTTGATGATTATATTAGTTTAGGTAACAAATCTAAGTGTGCCCACAATTAAGCAACAATGAAATTTTTTTGTAAGAGTAGCATTATATTTTAAGGAGACAAGTTTTGATGAAACAGTGTCGAAATGGAGCAGTGTCTTATACAAGAGGTGTAAATTGAAGTAATGTGAAGTTTTCACTTCCCACCTCTTGCAACTTTTGCAAGTTATAATTAAGACACTTAATGCTCCGACTGATCTGTGATTTCTCTAAAATTGCTACAATAGAAATTTCAAAGATGTACGTGACGTGAGAACCTATCATATATATGTTAGACTTTGCTTGATTTCCTTAATGTTCAGATGTCCATAAGAAGCTTAGGAACATATATAATAGAAATCATATTAAGTATATATATGAATAGATTTCTTTAAGACTATGGGCCATATGAGATAAAATTTAGATATAAGTGGATTGTCGTTAAATGAATTGTGTCTGAATATTCCATTTTGAATAAGTTTCACGAATGTAATGAAATATAACTTATAGTGAACCCATACTTATTCCTTAAGCCAAAAAATATTTTATGGCTTTTAACATCATGATTTAAAATCAATTAGAATGAGATTAGATGGAAAATCATCCTCATTAACCATGTCATGATTTCTCATGAATTATGGTTACAATGGATGAAATTTATAGGTCTCACTTTTCTTTGATCAAATTCCCATTTGCATGATAAGAAAAATTGTGAAAGTGTAAGGTATCATCTAGTTTCATCTTATTAATGTTTCTATTCAAATATTGAGAACAAACAATATGAGAGTTTAAGATAAGTGTGACTTTATGTTGACCATGCAAACCTCACAACTGTCATAATATAGCTTTAGTATTGATACTAAATTCTGATTAATTTCCAGAATATGTAATGTATCATAAAGCGTAATTAGAAGACAACTCTTCATGGTTCTTATAACCTTAAAATTTAATTTTGTCACTAAATCTCATGTTAGTTATTTGTTGAATTCTAGTAAGGAAACATTTAGAAGTAGAGCCAACTTATCAGGTGTTAATTGGAATATTAAAATTATCAGACTTAAAGATCATTAAAAGGCAACTACCTATTTTATCCAACTGTTCTTTTGAATTATGGATAATCTCTTTGCTTATGCCTAATGATATAATTAGGCAGGGAGTTTCTCCCTTGAAGAACCTTAAAGTTGGAATTACTACTTGTGTATTGTCTATGAACCTTATAAGTATCCTCTTTTAGGTTTTAGTGGTAGTGAGGTGAATTACATCTTAGTTTCCAGTTTTAGGCATTTCTTTTCCTGTACGTATATTGCTGATCAACACACTCATTTTCCTTTGATACTTTTGAGTGTTACAATTGATTTATAAGGCATCAAATTGTGCTAGTGGAAAAGTTAGTAGTAATGCACTGGAAAAAATGTACTTATTTCCATACGTAAGCACTTTATTTTATGGGTCATGGTATTGTACATTATGATTTATTCATGGATACCATTTAACCTTTACAGCTTAGAGTTTGAAATGAAGACATGCACCTTAGGAGTTCTTCTGATTATTCCATAAAATTAGATTAGTCTTAGGAAAAAAATAATCTGGAACAACTGTAGTGATAGCAATTATGTTAAATGAGTTCTTAATTATCATAAGAGACATCATATTCGACTTATCCTATTCATCATACTCTACTTTGCTTCTGTAGCACTTTTATCAGAAGGGAGCAATAGGATTATCGTATCTTAAGGGATAATCAAGGATTTAATACAAGAGCTAATCTCATAGAAACTTTAAGTAAAGCAAAACATATTAGGTTTAGGAATTAGAGTGGATGAGATACTGATTTATAGAAGAAAGTTATAGTGAGTAATGTTATGGGGTGTTAAAGATAAGACAAACAAAATATGATCATAAGATTAATGAAGGATCATTAATGTGAGGATCATTATTTGAAGAAGTTGTGATATGTCCATTACTAACATTAAAATAATAGAATTATTTGGAAATTCTACTTAAATGAAGACAAATCAGCTTTGGCCAGAAGTGTAATCATCTAAGTATGTGTGCAAAGTAATTGTGATAAATCAGCTTTAGCCAGAAATGAGACAATCACCTTAGTTATGCACTTGTTAAGTATGCTAGACATAAATGAATTAAATCAGCTTTGGCCAGAAATAAGACATTTACGTTTTTGAGGCATAATTAACATAGCTTCCTATTATACTTGAACAATAAATAGATGTATCAAATCACCTTTGGGCAGAAGTGATATATCAGAAGCTCATTCAAGTTAAGCTATTTGGTTTTCTAAAAGGTTATCTGATTATGATTAATTAAGTATTTACAAAACCATTTATTTAATAGCAAACGCCCTGTTAGCACGGATCGAGATTTCGGATAAAATCTTGAATTTCGAATGGATTTCCGAGCTGAAATTTAGTTCACAATAATAGCCTAATATAGTAATTAGATTTCGGATAAAATCTAGAATTTCGAATGGATTTCAGAGTGGACTCGAATTAGTCTGAGACGGTTATCTCGGATGAGACTCGAATTAGTCCGAGATGGGTATCTCGAATGAGTTTCGGATTAGTTCGAGATGGGCATCTCAGATGAGACTAGAATTAGTCCGAGATGAGGTATCTCGAATGGGTCTCGGATCCATCTGAAACTGGTCCTCCAAGATTTCGAAATCTCTAATGATGGCAGTTAGTTGTTATAAGTTTCAAATTCGAATTTTAGGGATCATGAGATCAGTTTTCCTGTTTTAATGCTGATCTAAATATATCAAGATATTTCTAAAATATTATCCGTTTATTCTCATAACATATTTCGAAAAGTTTAATTAAATAAAATAGATCAAAGCTGGGGAAACACTCAATAATCCGAATTTAACTCCAAACTATAGGAATTTTTTCGAATTTTCATAAGAACATAATGATGAACCCTAAAAATATAAAACCAAATTCTGGAATCCGAAAACTGAAACTTTAATATATTATACAGATTTCGGAACAGTGGCATTTCGAATCTAGTTAAACATCCTTTTAAAATGTAAAATCTGAATTTTTTAACTCACAAGTTATGTGATTTTGAAACAGTGATTTCAAATTATTATTAGGATTTCAAAATTCTATTTTCCAGATTTTTAATCCCAGAATAATGGATTCAAAACAGAACTGGTTTATCAACAGTGCTCTGATACCACATTGGAAAACATGAATGGAATACATGTGACGGCAGACAGGCCAGCAGAGAATCCAGTCAGAGACGCAGCCATGGAGTTCAACATCTTTGTCAGTATGATCTGGTTCCTCCTTAGGATGTAAGATTATGATGATGATAACCGAACTAGGGATGAATTCGGTTATGGTTATGGAGAGAGAGGTGGGGCAATAATGATGATGATGTTATGAGTAAAAGTGTCTAACCCTAAATCTCTATAATCATCTCCTTATATATACACCTAGAAGGAAACCCTAATTAGTTAATAAGGGTAATATGGTCTATCAACAATTACCAACTAATATATAATAGGATTAATATTATTTTGATCTAATATAATATAAATAATTATAATAGCTATATAATTAAATATTATAAATATAATATATTTAATCTTACATCGGAATCATATTTTCATCATATCATAATGAACTGCAATGGAATGGGTGATAATGTGTAGAACTTCAAAACTTAACTTGGCTGTACTCTTTGTTAGGCATTAAGTGGCTAATTGACTTTATAAAAGGTGAAAGTAATTAATTTCTCATATAGAACATATTCGTAAAAGTTTTAAAATTTGTAAATGGTATGGCCACTATAGTCAACAAATCGTCATCCTTTGTAAACTCAGATGTATGCGCACATCTATATAATACTATAATATTTTAAAAAACAATTACACCAAAATGAACATTTTAGTTTTATTTTGAGTATAGTATTGTGATAGAAGTGTAAATACCTATGTTTTAACATATGTATATATAAGGTTTTAAGTGTTTTTTATCATAAAACATGGTTAGTTTGAATGTGTTTTAATTTGTAGGTACCCAGAGCTTAACGGATGACTTTTGAAGCTAAACGAGACGTATTCGGGAAGAGTTATGAAGGTTAGAAGCTTACACACAAGTTTGGAGTTGAAAAATGCGAAAAAGAGAAAGAACCAGTGATTGGCGCAAGAAGAAATGTTAAAAATGTATAACCAATGGTTATATAGTATAAAATCATTCATATGTTATATTTATTTAATATGACATATTCTTATATTGGTGTATAAGTTGTTTCAGGAAAGTACAGGGTGTATTCTGGTTATTTGGAACAACTGGAGGACTGATGTGTAAAGTCTTAGGGGGTCTGATCAACTCTGATTGTTGTTGAAGGTGCAGAGTGTAACTTTGGCTGGAGTTGGTATAAAAGGGTTCAGATCACTGTTACGCATTATCTCTCTCATTCTGTTCTGTATGGTTATCTTGGTTAAGGTTTGTTATTATTCGTTGTATTTGTGAATCTCTCAGTTGTTTGTGAGAGATTCAAGTCTGTATTTCTATAGGTAATCATCTATTGATGATCATAAGTTGATCTGTGGATCTTATATCTTTGAGATCTTACTATTCAGTAAGATCTAGGGGATTTTTCTAGTTTGGGTTAAATAAGATTTTCTCGACCATTTTGTCGCTATTTATGTTGTTATTGTTAGATCCATAGTTGTTTACATGGTATTAGAGCTTTATTGCTCTTGATCTTCATTTTCCGCATCTTTTGGGTTGATTCTGGGTTGTTAGGGTTTCCAGTCTTGGAAATTTGTCATGAGAGTTGCTCGTGTTCATCTGGAGTTATAACCCTAGATCTAGGGTTTGTGAAGATCTTTGGAGCTTCTGAGAGGTCTTGGAGTTGCTAAGAAGATCTGTGTTGGTCTTTATAATCATTTATTGATTATAGGGAAAACATACCAGATTTACTGTGTTCTTCTTGATCTGTGACCAGCAACCCTAGAATGTTACAGTCCAGATACGCTTGGAGTTATACGCTTTGGTGAGATCGTTCCAATCTCTTTCTTTTTACTGTTTTCTTGTTTTACATCGTATTATTGTTGAGTCTAAGCATATTTGTTACTGGGCTAGTCAGACCGGAACTTGACCGAGTCATTTGTGCATAAGTGTTGCATCTATGTAAAGGCTTGTCCTGGCACCTATAGAGTGATGAACCAGGAATCTGGTCCCTGACATAGTTAGCTCTGGTTATTGTTCTTGATTGATTGTTTGTTATACTGTTTGTGAGTAATCTCTGATATTTGTGTTTTGTTTGTGTACTGTTCTGGTATTTGTTTTCAAGATGGCTGGTGATGATATTCCTAGTTCGTCTGTAGCTTCGATTAGCAAACTTAATATTGGTGATCCTCTTTATTTGCATCCTAGTGACTCGAGTGCCTTAACTATAGTTAGTATTAAATTGAAAGGTATTGAGAATTATTATGTCTGGTCTAGTGCTATGAAGTTGGCTTTAGAGGCTAAAAATAAATATGGTTTTCTAGATGGTAAGTGTGTTAAGTCTAAGGAAGATGCTGTTCTAGCCAATCACTGGAACAAGTGCAATTCTGTAGTTCTAACTTGGTTATTAAACTCTGTGTATGAAGAACTTTTTTAGCTCAAGTAATTTCTAAGTTGGCTTCTGAAGTGTGGACTAATTTAAAAGAGACATATGATAAAGTAGATGGCTCTGTTGTACATGATTTGTATAAGAAAATAAATTCTCTTTCACAAAATGGTAATCAGTTGCTGAATATTATAATAAACTAATAACTTTGTGGAAGCAATTTGATGCTATGCTTCATTTGCCTTCATGTTTATGTCAAGCAACAAAGGACTACAATGATTTTACAACATTAATAAAATTAATGCAGTTTCTTATGGGTCTTGATGATATTTACCAACCTATTAGAACAAATCGATTAACAAGAGAGCCATTTCCTTTTGTTAAAGTTGCTTTCTCAATCATATCTAGGGAAGAATCACATAGAAATGTAAGTAATACTTCAAAAGGATAAAATGTATCGTTTGTGTCTAAACCAAATCAGTCCTTTGATAGTAAAAAGAGATTACCTAGAGGACCTAATCCCAACTTAAAATGTACTCATTGTAACATGATAGGACACACTATTGATAGATGTTTTGAAATTGTTGGATATCCTCCTCGAATGAAGAAAAGAACAGGGGACAGTTTGTGAAGGGTAATGTGTCTAATAAGTCTAATGTTGTTGTTGGGTCTTCTTGTTCTGGTGGTACCTCTTTACCTTTTACATCTGAGCAGATATCTAAACTACTAAGTCTTGTTGATGGGAAAGTTGAGTCTGATTAGTAAAAAATGAATGTAGGAGGTCAGTCTGATTTTGTTAGTTGTTCTGTTTTTAATTCCCTATATTGTACTTATAGTTGGGTTGTTGATTCTGGTGCTACACAACATATGGTAAAGACAAACAGGGATTTGTTTAAATATGTAGATATGTATGAATTTGATCTAAAAGTTTGTCATCTAAATGGAACAAGTGTAAAGGTTCTTAAAATTGGTGAATTAAAATTGTTAAATGATGTTGTCATAAACTACGTTTTTTATGTCCCATATTATAGTGTAAATCTACTGTCTGTTCATAGGTTAAGTAAAGATAATGGAATAACTGTTTTATTTAATGAAGACAACTGTATTTTACAGGATTCCAAATTAAGGAAAATCCTGACGACTGGTAGACAGGAAAGTGGGTTATATTTTTTAGGGTTGAATGGTAATAACATGAATTCTTGTTTTAATAGTAGTGTAATGTGTAATATGTAGCATAGTAGACTAGGTCATCCTTCTGATCATGTTTTGGCTACATTAAAAGACAGTCTTGGTTCTAGTTCAACTGAACATGATCCATGTGAAATATGTCATAAAGCTAAACAGGTTAGAGTTTCATTTCCTTTAAGTGAACAAAAATAAATATTGTAGGATACTTGATACATTTAGATGTTTGTAGGCCATATAGAGTTACTAGTTATGAGGGTTTTAAATATTTTCTTACAGTTATGGATGATTTCTCTAGAACTGTTTGGTGTTATTTGCTTAAAACAAAAATGGAAGTGTTTGACAACATTTCCAATTTTTATGAGTTAGTGTTAACAAAGTTTAAGACAAAAATAAAAGTTTTTAGAAGTGATAATGGTACAGAATTTGTAAATAATAATACAAACAATTTCTATAAAACTAAAGGCATATTATACCAAACAAGTTGTTCCTATACACCACAACAGAATGGTGTAGTGTAAAGGAAACACAGACATCTGCTTAATATACCCAGAGCCCTAATTAGGGGTGTAAACAAGCCTATAGGCTCGGGAGCTGCTCGTTATCGGCTCGGTTGAAAGCTCGAATAAGTTGAGCTTTAACGAGCCCGAGCTCGAGCTCGAGCCTGAAATAGAGTTCGTTTTGTTAGCGAGCTCGAGCCTGAAATACAAAACTCGTTTAGTCTCGCGAGCCAAAAATTTTTTTAATTTTTTTATATATAATATAATAATGATGATGATAACATTGGCGAGCCGAACTCCAGCCGAGCACTAGCTCGTTTAAGCAATATTAAAACGAGCTCAAGCCGAGCTTTTAGCTCGTTTGAGGTTGTTCTCAAAATAGTTCGAGCCGAGTTGAGCCGAGCTCGAGCTTTAAGTTTTACTCGCGAGCTGAGCTCGAGCTCAAATAAGTACACGAACCGAGCCGAGCTCGAGCTTCAGAAAAACATGAGGAGATGAGCTCGGGCTCGGCCCCACTCGTTTACACCCCTAGCCCCTGATGTACCAAGGAGGCCTTCCATTAAAGTTCTGGTTAGATTCTATGCTAACTGTTGTTTATATTATTAACAGGATTCTTTTTTCTGTGTTAGTTGGTAAGAGTCCATATGAGGTCATGTTTGGTTTTACGCCTACTCTTTCACATTTAAGAAATTTTGGGTGTCTATGTTTTTCTACAATTCTAAATGAAACTGATAAATTTGCTTATCATGCTGAGAAGTGTGTTTTAATTGGCTATTCAAACGTAAAAAATGGTATAAGTTGTGGAATCTTGAGGAAAAAAAAAGTTTTCTTCTCAAGAGATGTAAAATTTTATGAAAGTATATACCCTTTTAAAACTTGAAACTGGAAAGAAATTGATGTTAGTTGTAATACTAGTTTAAATCATATAAACGTCTTTGGCAGTTATGAAACATGTGCACCCAATGTTTCACAAACTCCCAATGATGAAGAAAGGGAAACTGGTTCTCATGACATCCTTAGTGATGATCAGCAACCAGGTGAAACATCTACATCTGCCACTTCTGGTCAAGTGGATCAAAATGAATCTACTTTAGATAGGGGGTTGAGTAGTAGTAGTGTGATTCCTGGCATGGTAGAGGACAATGAGATGTCAAATTCTAAGACCAACCCGTCTGAGGGAAATATTGTTAGTGCTAGAAGGTCTAGTAGTGTAACACCTCGTAAAATCGTGTCCAATAGTATAGTGACATGTGTCGTATTTTTTAATAAGTTCATTAAGGACTAATCAGGACTACAGGCGTCAACATGCTCAAACTAAACCTCTAAGTGACCCTCTGATGTCAACATGCATAAACCAAGCCTCTGAGTGACCATTAGTGTCAACATGCTTAAACTTAGCCTCTGAGTGACTATTAGTGTCCACATGCTTAAACTTAGCCTCTGAGTGACCAATTGTGTCAACATGCTTAAATTTAGCCTCTGAGTAACCAATTTTGTCAACATGCCTAGCCTCTGAGTGACATTGGAGTCAACATGTTTATACTGAGCCTCTGAGTGATCCTTTACGAAGTCCTAACTCTCATATGAGCCACTAGTTGGACGAGAGGGATTAATTCTGAAAATACGATAACTTGTACAATGGAGGGGTTGTGTAACACCTCATAAAAAAGAATTCGCGTTAGATAATATACCGACACGTGTACATACCCTCAGATCATAACTCAATAAGTTAGCCACTCAAACTTGTTCAAAAATCACTACAATTCACAAACCTGACTGTAACCTACGGTTGAGAACCGTAAGTTACGGTTTGGTCCTGCTGTTTTGATTTTATATTGATTGTAAGCTACGGTATAGTGACCGTAGCCTACGGCGGGCTTCTGAAGCCTTTAATTTTCAGCACTTTCAACTTTCACAAATTACCCAAAGGCCCCTTGACTTCGTTATTTCCATATTTCTTGTTTAACTAGGTCACCTCTTGACCCGAACGTCTCTCGGTTGAGACGATATCTTTTGATTTACCATTCTTGAGCATTCCGCTCCAGCATCGAACATTTAACCTTACTAGTTTGGGTAATTTAACCCATGAAACCATAAGTATTAGTATCTTATACGTTTAAGCTAATAAACACTTTTAAGTCATAAAAACACCTAATGTGACACCCGTTAATGTTTGGTTATTCATACACTTCTTCAATACATCTCGTGTTGAACAAAAAGAACTAGTTTCGTCATTATGTCATGGAATATAAGTCAAGGGACAATTCATGACATTTAACAAAACTATATTTGAGGGACTAAATGTGTCAAAACCCCAAATCTTTGTGAGGATGCCAGTTAGCCTGCAAATTGCCACACTCCTCTAGCTCTTGACACCTTGCTAGACACTTGTGATGATCCTACAACACCCCTAACACTTGGCTCCATCTCCTTGCACCTCTTGCACTATAAATAGCCACTTAAGTTCACTCATTTCTTTGATCATTCACTCTTTCTCCTCTCTATTACACTCTTGGAAGTTCCTGACCATTTAGGAGCTTCCCTTTGAGTTCTGAGTTTCCCTTGGATCATTTGTAAGTGCTCCATTTCTAATCTTTTCTTTTTATAGGCTTTTAGTAGCCAAAAGTCAAGCATTTTCGACAAATGCCTTGACTTTCGGTTAAGACCATTATGATCCAGCCATTGTTCGAAATGAACATGGCTAAGTGATTGTAATTAGGAAGGTATTAATCCCTTAAAAGCGCACCACCTAAGGATCACGTTTACTAGGTCAATTGACAGGTCAAAGTTTAGGTTTTAAAAAGTCAAAAGGGTCAGATTTTATAAAATTATAATCTAAGTTTATATATGTTATAAACATGTTTTAGAAACTTAAACAAGTTAGTAATAATTATTAGAACATGTTGGAACATGTTCGATCCGTCAATTTCAGTCCTAGGGTCGGTTCGCAACCGAAAGTCGCAAAACTTGACTTATGCTTCGACTTTCGATTTTGACCCGACTTAGATTAGTTAACTTTTGACTTATGGTCACATTATGATTGTAATACAATGTAGCATAACCCTCTGAGGTTATATTACTTGATCATAATCATAATCTGAGTTTATGCACAAATTCCGTAAAATGTCAATCTTTTACTAAAATACCATTTTTACATAAAACAAGGTTTTAATCAACAATGAACTTGCAAATGAATTACTTACTGATATGTTAATGTAATTAACATATTATGATGTTAATATTCTGATCATAAACTAATTTTAGTATAATATCGTAAACTATACTTTTAAATGACCAAAATGCCCTTTCGGTGCATAGTTTGGTCTTAAACTATAAATCACACTTATATGTGACTTCTTACTGATAATATATCACAAATTAAGTATTTTTTCCAGAATTTTTATGATCATAACATTAGAATACATGCAAGTTCCTGTTATACGACATATAATTACCAAAACGCCCTTATGAGGCATATTTTGTTTCAAAACCTTTTCGGGCATATAAGTTGATATCCTACTGATGTTACAACTTATTTGAAGTATAATTACATTTAGAACTTATTCATGGCTCATCCGGTTACCCGATATCACTTATGTGCGTACGATTAAGTATATGTAACTAGTTTACTAAGATTAACCAAAATGAGTTTGACCTTATCACTTTAATCTCAAATTCCAGAATGTCAATTGTTTACCCATATATACAAGTCTTAGGTACTTGTTGGGTTTAAACTACATTCTATCCGGTGATCGCTAAGTCTAGCATATCGTACTGTTTTTGATCCTTTAAGCTAGTCGGTCTAAGTCTAAGACTTAAATAAGACTGTTAGCATTTTAATTGGTTAGCTTAAGCCATAATCCAGATAGAGCCTTCCAGTAAATGCTATCTGCACTTATTTCATTTTGAATACGGCTGAAATATTAAATCTTGTATTTTAAATCAAGACTAGCTCAGGTAAATACTCTTGACTTATTTTCCCTATACTGGCTTGGGTTACGGTAAATTATTACCGCTTGGTCGGAAATGGGAGCAATCGAATGCCGGACTGTGGCTAGTAAATCCGCATATTCCGTTTTGATCAGTTATGTTTGATAACTTAAACATGTTGGGTTAACGACCGTGTCCTAGATATCCTTGGCTCATTACAATAGCTAATGGCCACGACCAGAGCACGGGGTTTAGGTATACACACGACAGATGCGAATGCTAAATTATTTTTACCCACAAGTTGGGGATAACTCCTTCGTGGGTTCATAAGTGGTGTGTACGTTAATCATGTCACGGTCTTTGTACTAGACCCCATATGTATTGACAAACATGTAAAGCTGTTAACAAGGTTACAAAGCTGACTTTCCCAAGTTATAAAAGATTTGTGCCCTGTGCACTTAAATCTAATTTTTAAATTTTTTTCAAAATGAGTCACTCGGGTGTATTTACCAGAGAAAGCTGACGTATTTTCAAAAGACTAAGATGCAGGTACAATACGAAATAGGCTGGAAGCTGCTCGGTAGTGATATAAGAGGATCTTGCAAATCCTTAGATCTGCCTAAAGTCTGTTATACATTTTTGTACATTTTATGATCCGCCTGTGGATCTTTCATTACAAGCCGTCTGATTATTATTTTTCGTACTTTGAACATTTGGTTTGTAATAGTAATTTAAACTCCAAGACTTTCACTGTGCTTTGTTTAATTGACTATGATGATATCAACTTACGTCACGATATACCCCACCCAGGCCCACCGGTGTTTGGTTGGAAATACAGGGTGTGACAAGTAGAACTGTGACTTTACCAAAAAGGTTAGATGGGTTTGTGTTAGATGGTAAAGTAAAATATGGTATAGATAGAGTTGCGAACTACTCTTGTTTGTCTGCTTAGAATTATTGTTTTGTAAGTAGTCCAAATAAAGTCATTACTTTGAGGCTTCTAAAGACCCAAGGTTAGTTGAAGCCATGAATTCTGAAATGGAGGCATTGTTTAATAATGATACATGGGTTTTAACTGAATTACATGTTGGTAGAAAAGCAATATGTGGATATTGAAAGATTTAAAGCTAGGCTTGTAGCTAAAGGGTATAATTAAAGGGAAGGAATTGATTTTGGTGAAACATTTTCACCAGTTGTAAAAATGGTGACTGTTAGAATTGTTGTAAATTTGGCTGTTAAAACTGGAAAATGTTTCAGTTGGATATCAATAATGCTTTTTTTATATAGTTCAATAATAGAAGATGTGTATATGCATTTGCCATAGAGTTATTATTCAAAAGATGAAATTAGGGTCTGTAAACTTGTTAAATCCTTGTATGGATTGAAACAGGCCCCTAGAAAATGGAATGAAAAATTAATAAAAGTTTTGTTTGATATTGGGTTTAAGCAAAGTCTTTGTGATCACTCTTTGTTTGTTATAAATAGATCTGGTAGTTTTGTTGTATTACTTGTCTATGTGGATGACATAGTTGTTACAGGTAATAGTGAAGATGAAATTAAAAGAGTTAAACATGTTTTGAGTGAAAAATCAAGGACTTGGATATTTTGAAATACTTTCTTGGTATAGAAGTGTTATATGATAAACATGATATCTGCTTAAATCAAAGGAAATATTTTTTGGAGTTATTGAATGAGTTTGGATATTTGGGATGTAAGCCTGTGTCTACACCAATTGAATTAAGTCATATTAATTCTAAAGATAAACATAATCAAACTGAATTAAGAGATGTTACTAGTTACCCAAAGTTGATAGGTAAACTGATCTATTTGTCTTTAACTAGGCCTGACATTTGTTATGTTGTTCAATATCTTAGTCAATACATGCATAAACCTTTGGATTTGCATCTAAAAGTTGCATTAAGATTACTGAGATATTTAAAGTCATCTCCTGGTAAAGGATTATGTTTTAGGAAAACTGAGAACTTTGATTTAATCAGTTATGCTGATTTTGACTGGGCAAAAAGTGTTAATAATCGAAAGTCTATAACTGGTTTCTGTATTTTCTTAGGAAATTCTCTAATTTCCTGGAAAAGTAAAAACAGTTTGTTGTGTCCAGATCTTCAGTTGAGGCTGAATATAGGGCAATGTGTGTTGTGTGAAATGTTGTGGATAAGAAATGTTTTAAGTGAGCTTAATGTTAAGTGTGAATTAACATTAAAGTTGTGTTCTGATAGTAAGTCGGCAATTTCTAATTCTTTGAATTCGGTGTTTCGTGAACGGACTAAGCATTTTGAGATAGACTTACATTTATTAAGGTAGAAGATAGCTGATGGTTAGTCCTAAAAAGGTAGATATTGAGCAACAACTTGCTGATGTTTTTACAAAGGGATTAAATTCAGTTCAACATATATTCTTTTGTGAAAGTTTAGGATTAAAGGATTATATAACATATGTATGAAGGGGGAGTGTTAAAAATATATAACCTATGGTTATATAGTAAAAAATCATTCATATGTTATATTTTTTTTAATATGACATATTCTTATATTGGTGTATAAGTTGTTTCAGGAAAGTACATGGTGTATTCTGGTTATTTGGAACAACTAGAGGACTGATGTCTAAAGTCTCAGGGGGTTCGATCAACTCTGATCGTTGTTGAAGGTGTAGAGTGTAACTTTGGCTGGAGTTGGTATAATAGGATTCAGATCACTATTACGCATTATCTCTCTCATTCTATCTTGTATTGTTATCTTGGTTAGGTTTGTTATTCTTCGTTGTATTTGTGAATCTCTCAGTTGTTTGTGAGAGATTCAAGTCTGTATTTCTATAGGTAATCATCTATTGATGATCATCAGTTGATCTATGGATCTTGTAATCTTTGAGATCTTACTATTTAGTAAGATCTAGGGTATTTTGGGGGGTTTTCTTGTTTGGGTTAAACAAGATTTTCTCCACCGTTTTGTCGCTATTTCTATTGTTATTGTTAGATCCATAGTTGTTTACAAGAAAACCAGTCTGGTACAACCTTATGCCTGTGGTGGGGGGGGCAACCTTGCGCCTGACATCAAATAAACAAGCGAAAATTCAGGATTCCACCCTATTTAAAGATATCTTCAACCCCAAACGCAAAGACCTTCAACCCTAATCGTTTTTAGCTTCCCGAGTACGAAAATTCAAGTTCCCAGCCTCAATTTTCATCAATCATTCATGCAATAAAAATCCGAGACAACCAAGAAGAACAAATCATGATGATGAGAGGCTAGATTCTTTTGTAACCACCTCCGGGTGGATGGTTCATGTATGTGAAACTCAAACATTGTTTATTTAGTTTTTTGGATTGTTTTCATGACTTGAAGAATACTTGTGGTTTAGTTTTGTTTAACAGAATTGTTCGTGTTACAATTATTCATCTTTTACCATTCGCATTTGGTTTTCTTACCCTTGCTAGTAAAGATACTTAGGACCAAATTTTAAACTTGCTTTTGATCGACCTTTCAACATCGATCCAAGTGGCGTCGTTGCTGGGGAATTTGTGCGCTTAGTGTTTTTCTGGTTTCTATAAAAAATACAAAACAATTAAAAAAACAAAACGCCCTTAGATACGAAATTCCCCACACTTGATATCTATAATTTTTTACATCCTATGCCTAGGTTTCTTATGCGGTTTATAACTTACAATGTTACGCCCAAATCACTTGTGCGTAGCATAAACCCTACACACAAATCACTATTGTCACCATAACTTATAACTTACACACTAATAGTTATAACTTATAATTTAGGTATCCATCTGAATCACCGTTGTTACCTATTAGTGTTTTAAACAATGGTACCTACCCAATCACTAGTGCGCGACATAACATTGTAAGTTATAAACCAAAAGAAACCTAGGCATAGGACGTAACAAATGTGTATTCAAGGATCACTTTGTCAAATCAACCCTCGGGGGCAAATCAAATAACTTCGAACTCTCACTTTCCACTCTTCCGTCTTTGTCTCATATGCCAACTCCGCATCATTAGGATATGTATACGGGCCCCTCAAGGTAGTCTTAGCATCATACTTACTTATCCTCTTCATCTCATCAAATGAAAACACCACGTCCACCCGCATTAACCTTTCCAATCAACCAAGTAGTAATCAGTGGATTATTTCCCTCATCCTTTTCCAAACTAGACATCTACTCTATAATTTCATCCATATAAATCTCATCTCCCCCGGTAAACTGTAGAAAGTCAAGCCAACCTAACCTCTTGAAACGCTCTTTATACCAAATTCATGAAAGTCCTTCAAAACTATAAACTTCTCATGTAAAAATAAATCTTTCCTAGGTTGTGTACTTTGTTCTAGCTTCTTACGATACATACCCGCTCTATGTTCAATAGGATACCTAGATAATCTCTTCAACACATCCCACTCCGGTATCCCATCCTCATCAAGCACTAACTCCACATACTCATCATTCTCGTCCTCCTCTTCTACTTCGTCTATTTCTTCTTCCTCATCCTAAGCATCATATTCTGGATCTAAGTCATTCGACTCCTCTACAACAAGAAGTTGATTCTTTGTCTTCTTTGAAACCCTTTTAGAAGGTTCCTCTTGTGCCTTCCCGTTCTTAACCGCTCGAACACGTGCCATTTTACCTACAATGCACACAAACTTCCAACTATTAACTTCCGATAATCAACAATTAACATTATGCAAAATTCGGCTACTTGATTAATTATATATTTATCCTAATTGTTTGAAAAGGAGTTTAAATCTTAACAATATACCAATTTCACTTAACCAAGACAATATAACTTTCAAACCATTTTTAAGGCGTTTCCATCTTTCTACCTTTTATCAAAACATCATCAAAAAGCCGAATTCAACATAATCCCAACCCCTTTCACTATCAAATTCATACAAATGTGTCATCCCCACACTTTTCTCCAACAACAATCCTATCCCAAATCACCATTGTGAATAAAGGTTTTATAAAAGGGTTTAAATTTTCAAGAAAATACCAATCACATAAACCTTTCATCTTCACCATTTAATTAAAATTCATGAAAAACTTTCATTCTAAGCATTATAATGGTGATTTTCTAACAACTCCACTTTCACCAAGACATAACACTATTTAACACCCAACAAGTAAGTTATCCCCAAATCAATGCCAATTAACTCATTATACATTAAAAATCCACCCACATTTAAAAATAAAGTGCAAAATCACATGAATAATCAACATAATTTGTAATAATCTAGCAAAAACGGGTGAAAACATACCTTGAATGATGATTAAACAAGAACTAAACACAAGGATGAAAGCTTGCAAAAACGCACCCAAACCCCCAAAATTTCGGACCAAAATATCCAAAAATCTCAAAAACCGTAAGGAATTTCAAATTTCTATTTGGTTAGTCCTGTTCGTCTCGAAAAACACACACTGCCCATCAAACTCCTAGAGGCGTATCCTGTCACATACGAACCATCTCATAATAGCGTCTCAGCACTGCATCCATGCCATGTGGTTCTTGCGAACTCGATCCTTCACCCATCCGATGTTGATTCTGCAAGATCATCAACTTTGAAACATCCTAGTCTCCTCTATCGCCTAAGACTTATTTTGATCGATGTCGAAAGGTCAGTCAAAAACAAGTTTACAATTTGGTCCTAAGTACCTTTACTAGCAAGGGTAAGTAGGGTCGTCTCCACATGGAATATGTGGTTAGTGTTGATTGTAGAAACCTAGATTAACTAAAAACTAAGAGGAACTATTGCTTTGATTGTGTTTTGAGATTTTCGATCGAGTATTATTAAGAAAGTTATCAATTTTAAAGAAAAGCAACCCCCTCCGGATTTCCGGTTCAATGAGTTACCCAAACTTGTTTAATTAGATAGATACCAAAAGGTCTTGTTAATGGTTTAATCTGACTGATTATCAAAGACAAGGTTTAATAATAACTTATGCAATTTAATTACCAAATCATAAGTGCCAAGAACCCACCTAATAACCAAACTACTCACGATGTAAGAAAACCGAATGTGAATTGTAAAAGATGAATAAATGTAACACGAACAATTCTTTTAAATAAAACTAAACCACAAGTATTTTTCAAGTTATGAAAAACAATCCAAAAAAGTAAATAAACAAGGTTTGAGTTTCACATACATGAACCATCCACCCGGAGGTGGTCACAAAAGAATCTAGCCTCTCATCATCATGATTTGATCTTCTTGGTTGTCTTGGATGTTTTATTGCATGAAAGATTGATGAAAATTGAGGTTGGTAACTTGAATTTTCGTCCTTTGGAAGCTAAAAACGATTAGGTTGAAGGTCTTTGCGTTTCGGGTTGAAGATATTTCTAAATAGGGTGAAATCCTGAATTTTCGCATGCTTACGTGATGTCAGGCGCAAGGTTGCGCCCCCCAGGAACAAGATTGTGCCCCTGACTGATGTCATCTGTATTGTGTCAGAACTGACACAAGGTTGCGCCAGACTGGTTTCTTCTTGCGCCAATCAATGGTTCTTTCCCTTTTTTTGCATTTTTCAACTCCAAACTTGTGTGTAAGCTTCTAACCTTCATAAATCTTCCCGTAAACCTCCCGTTTAGATTAAAAAGCTACCCGTTAAGCTCTGGATACCTACAAATTAAAACACACTCAAAGTAACCATGTTTTATAATAATTAAACACTTAAAATCTTATATATACATAGGTTAAAACATGGTTATTTACCCTTGTAACATATTGCTATGATTTCTTTTCTTAATTTTTATAAAAAATTAATATGTTACATGATTACTGTTTTTTTTTTTTTTTTGAAAGGTTAACTTCATTAAAAAACACCAACTAAACCCACGAAACAGGGCGGCAAAACACGACACACTACATAATTACAAATTTACACCAATATTCGACAACGACTTTAACTTTGATCTACTTCTAAACCATAAGAAACCTATCGCTTTGATCTTCGAGTTAATGTCTTCTATCTTTACCGCTTTAATAGTTGCTGCTAAAGAGGTATCGGTCGGTAAGGTTGTTGTGAAAATGGATACACATGCTCAACCTGATTATGACCTTGACTAGTTTCTGATTTGCCCTTTTCTACCTAAAATGTTTTTCATACATCCTCATAACCCCCCTCCCTGAACTGTACCCTAAGTGAAAGTAGATCCTAATGGGTTTGGTATGGTTTATTAGGGTTGAGTGTTTTAGTTTTATGGCATGGGAGGTTGTTGTTATTCTTCCCGAGTGATACATATGGAGAAAAGTAATGGGTCATGGCTTGTTGGATAAATGGTTGACTCTGAGAGGACGTTTGACTTTGGTGTGGTTGAAAGGAGTCAATTCTAAGGAAAAGTGGTATAGGTGGGATTTAAGTGGTGATTTAGGGCTGGGTTTGGACAGGTGGTGTTTTGTTGCAGTGTGCAAGAAGAGCAAAACATAATAGTCGAGTCGATCCTAAGTCGGTATGTGCAGGTACGACCTTCTCTGAAGTGACTAGCTTGGAATACTTCTCAGGGTAACCTAAACCGTCCACCTTCCTAATTGGTGATTGTTATACCGACACTTTAATTCTGGTCTAAATTCAGTTATTTTCCAATTTCTGAATCAAAAGTAGAGGTAATAATTATCCTGAATGCCTTGTGTGATGCATGCAACAAAAATATTACCTACACAAAACAAACAAGAAATACCCATGTAAAACCGAACTAAACAAACGAAAAAAAACTAACTAAAAAGAAAAGGGATATTTGAGATTTTTAGAAAAACAAAAAGAAAACTAAACTAAGAGCACTGATTCCCCAGCAACGACGCCAGTTGGATCGATGTCGAAAGGTGGGTCAAAAGATGTTTTAAAGTGTCCTATTCACCATTAACAGTAAGGGCAAGTAGCGTGTCGAATCCGCGGGGAATTGGTGGTCAATCAAGTTCTTTATTAAAATAACTAATTACTGAAGCAAATTTAGTGATTTGCCTATTCGAAAGAACACAAGTAATTAAGTGAGAAGAAAGTTATCAGATTAAAAGCAGTAACCCCCTACCAAGGATTCAGATTATAGCTTTCACACAAAACCAGTGTTGTAGCTAGCTGCTCCCTAGTCGGCCGAGTGGGGAGTTGGGAGTACTTAGAGTACTCGGGGAGTACTCGTACATGTTAAATATAAAGAAATTAATTATTGGATATTTTATATGTATCAAAATAAGCGTAATTCATGTCAAAACTATCATTATTCATGTCAAAATTATCATAACTAATGTCAAAATTAGCATAATCCTGAGTAGTCGCCGAGTAGTTGATCGAGTAATTCGAGTAGTCGTTGAGTATTCCAAAGTTCCCACCAAGTATTCCGAGTAGTTGGCCGAGTATTCCGAGTAGTCATCGAGTAAGACGAGTTTGACCGCCTCCGACTTATAAAGGCCGACTTGTAGTAACTCTCCAAGGTAAGGTTCTGAGTACCGAGTAGTCGCCGAGTACTCGGCCTTGGAATCCGACTTTTACAACATTGCACAAAACTTAGTTTAATTACTTAAACACCACATGGACATGGCCTCGGAATTATTGAATCAGAATAACAATTAAGGACAACTTTTAATAATAACCATTCAACCTAATTATCCGTTCATAAATACCAACTACCCACCTAGTTACCAACCCGCTGATAAAAGTAAAGTAGTTAAAATTTAGATAAACCTTTATCAAATGCAAACACAAGTGATCAAGATATATTAGTTTGTAAAGTAATCAAAACAAAGTATTTGTGCAAAAACCTAACAATCTTTCACCCTTAAAAGTCACGAGGAGTTTAGGCGCTCATAGTTGTCATCACAGCTTCAATCTCAAGTTGGAACGATCTGGCATGAAGAACTTGTAGAATGATGAAAGCACCCAAAAATTGCCATTTGTCAGCCTCCAAGTCGTCTAGAATTGAAATTAGGGTGTTTACTTAACCTCAAGCCTTAATTAGGCCAAAACACAAATTTTCATGACTTTTAGCTCCCTCGTGTCACGCGGGGGAGCCTGATTGGTTCTCTCGCGTGGCGTGGGAAAACCCATTTTCCTGATTTCTTGTTTTGGTCATAACTTTCTAGTTTCAACTCCGTTTGTTCGCCATTTTCGCCCACATCTTTGTAGTTTCATCTTTATGACGTTCTCTTCTTAACTCTTCAATTACACTCCATTAATCTTTTCCATTTGTGCTACTTTTTAACCTATTTTCACACACATATACGCCCTTGCAAAACACTATACAACATAAGTACGCTAAAATACACTTAAAGCGACTTGATAAAACACTAAAACATATAGAAAACTGGTACATTTACACCGTTTTGTTACCAACATATCATCCACCATCATCTCACTAATTCAGTTTAGAAGTTTAGCAAGATCCACTTTCCTCTCGTTCATCTAATGCCCCATAGCATTACCCACTTCTATGTTTCTAATTATTTCACCAATGTAGACCCACCGTTTGTTTTTTTTTCCAATGTATTTAGAATTCGATCTTTTGTTAGAAAAAAAAAAGAATTAGAAGAATCCTCCCTTATAGAAATGCTAAACAACTTTACGACTTGGGTTGTGAGGCGGCGAGGGCTTTGCAGCTAATTTTGTAGGACAGAAGGCGGACGTGGCAGGTCAAATGTTGACACGATTGAGCGCTTTGCAGCTGAATAGTTGGGACAAAAGTCTAACCTAAGTGGGTCAGATGTTGACATGGTCAGGTAAGGTTGTTGAGTTGGAGACATATTTGCTGCCTGAATTTTATCTTTTTAGTAGTGATTTCCTCCTCATATATGATTTAATCAAGAAAGAAGGGGTCACCATTAATAAACTTTGTTAACAGATTGTTCACCTTTTAGGTCTTGTTTCTTGCTATCATTATCAAAACATGATACTTCTTTAATAACTCCATTGAGTATCTGTACACTGCCATTATCTTCGTCTTCAAACAGGTTAGTAAACTTAGGTGCCCATTCCCCACATTCTTTAGCATGGACAATAAAGTAAAAATCGTTCATAACCACAAAAATAGTATCCGTAATCATCTTTATTTATTTGGTTAACACACAAACACTACCCACAACCAAACTTTCTTCACAATCATCATCAACAATTATGCACTCACCTTAGTAGGGTGTGCATGGTTCGGTTCGGATCAGTTCGGTTTTTGGGTAAATTCGAAATGCTTAACGAAAGTTCGGTTTTCGGTTTTTTTTCGGTTTCAGCAATGATTCGGTTCTTTGTTCGGGTTTTTTGGTTTTTGAAACATTTTACGTAAAATTCTATTAATTAAAAGTATAATTCAAAGTTTAAGAATCTTTCTTATATATTTACTTTTAGCTTAATATATTTAGTGTTTAATTAATATTATCCGGACAAACTTAACCTTCTAATCTATTTTAATGTTTCTCTAAAGTTTTTATTAAAAAGTTTTCTTTTATAACACTTTGAAAATCATTTAATTTTTATGTTAAACTTTATTATTTCTTGTAAATAACGGATAAATAATCTATATTTATTATATAATAAAATAAACCTATGATTGACACGTGTCACTCAGTAAAGCTATATATTTTTTGTTTTCCCGCCTAAAATATTTTTTCACCATGATTCGTATTTAATTTATCAGATATAAATAAACATGATAATTATCGATCCGTTTAATTCAAGATAATGGTTTAACATATTACATATGAAAATTCATCCGTAATTAGCCAAGGTGATTTCATCATAAGAAAATTATTTTTCTTTTATTTTTTATTATGTAGGCCATTATTAAAAATCAGTCATTAATCATCAAAGAATTCTAAAATTTTGATTTCTCTGTTTTGAATAGAATTCTTATACTTTTTTAATAAAATATTATCTTCAAACTTAAATTGTTAATTTAACATATTTTTTAAATAAACCAATATTTAAGACGAAAATTAAACTTTGAATTAATATATTATTTACTTTTATCTTCATTAATAGTTAAAAGAATATTATATCGATTTGATTACTTAATATATAAATTAAATTGTATATGACTTTCAATATATAATTTGATATATAAAATTAGTTTTATTTAACCCATGTATGTTATTTCGTATATAAATTTTATTTATTCAACCTGTAAAATACACTGGGTTCTTAAAGAATAATTTTTCTATTATTTAATTAATATATAAAACTACAATTATTCAACTCGTGTAATACACAAGGTTTTTAAAGATCTATTATCTTATTATTTAGTGTATGAAATTACATTTATTCAACTCGTGTTACACATGAGGTTCTAACCTAGTTCAATGATAAATAAACATGTTAATGTTTTTATTATAAATATCTGACAATCAATAATAAAATTAATAATTCTTAGTAGCATGGGTTAAACAATTTAAACTTAAACATAAAAATATATGCATTTGGCCTACTATTATAACTTATTGGTTCGGTTTATCTAAAACTGAACCAAAATTTGATTACTAAAAAACGAAAACCAAACCGTGGTTTGGTTTTTTTTTTAGTTCAGAATTTTTGGTTACAGGTCGGTTATTTCGATTTTCTACTCAACACTTCAGCTTCAAGACAAACTAATTGTTCCTCTTATCATATAAAATCCAGTAAGAGGTTTTAGTTTATAAAAAACACCTTTTGAACATCACATTATCTATACCTATCTCTCTCTCACACACACACATATATATATATATATATATAATGCATAAGACAAGCACATTTTAAAAACCTAAAAATTAAGCATTTTTTTCTTTAATGCATAATTTACAAACTAAAATGATGATAAATTAGTCTTTCAAACACTAATTACATTTTAATTTTCTCATCTAACTGCTCCTACAATTTTTAAGTGTTCATAACATTTTTGTATTTTAATATATTTTTTAAAGTACACCATAAAACGAGTATTTTATTCTCTTTAATTTGAATATAATATTACTATACTTTTTTAATTAAAAAAGTTGATTAACAGTAGTGAGGCATAACTGAATGATTAATCGAAACCGAACTGAAATCAACCACAAAATGAATTAACTAAAAAACCGATTAACCAAAACCCGAAGTAGTCAAAACTTGTTATCGATTTTTTATACCACCGTTTAACCAAAATTAACCAAACTGAACCATTTATATTTTCATATATTTCTAGTTTTTATACATTCAGTTTATGTATTTCATATTTTATACCTCCTTTTATGTATTTAAACTTTCAATTCATGTATTCATACCTCAATTTCATATATTTCTAAGCAAAAATTTTAACCTAAGTTTGGTTTTGGCTATTGAACAGAATTAAATGAATCAAACCAAAACCCGCCAATCTGACTGAATAAACTGAACCAATTAACCAAAAACTGATTGGTTAATAAAATAGACTAACCAATAACGTCGATTTCGGTTAGGATAATAACCGAATCATACGAACAATGCATACCCTGGATATATTTGTATATCATGCCGCATTCCGGGGCACCGTTTCGAGATAAGTTTTACATCAATCAACCCGTAACTTCGTTCTAATCAAAGCCCTAAAATATCAGTTTATAATTCAAAAAAAACTAAACTCGGTTAAGTTTTTTCTAATTGAGGATTGTTAAAGGCAAAATAGTTAAAAGGTGAGACTGGCAGTGAGAATATTCAAAGATGGGATCGGTACTGACCAATGACATCTACTTAGAATTATTAGAATCCAATTTTCCTATTTTAAATAGTTAAGTTGATATTCAACTTTTTTATACAAGAAAATTATACAATGTTGTTTTGATCATTTAAATTGTTTTCAGATATAGAATTATTAAAAAGAATTAAGAAAACAATTATTACTATTACTATTACTACTGAATATGTTATTAGAATAAACCCAACGAATAATTGCAAGGGTATTTAAGAGATTTAACAATTAGTGTCAAGCGTATTTAAGGGATTTAACAGTTGATGCGTAGAATCTCCTTAGCCTCCGCTACTTCCTAATTTCTTTTCTGTATCAAGACATAGATTAGAGAGATAAAGAGAGATACAGAGAGAACTGGGCACACTCTTGGCCCTCGGGTATACCGGTGGTGATGGTCTGGTGACTTTGACGCAGGAAATAATGGTACAAGGCGATGGTTTATCTTATTTTGATCATTTAAATTGTTTTATTAGCACACTCTTGGCCCTCGGGAATACCGGTGGTGATGGTCTGGTGACTTTAACGCAGGAAATGATGGTAGAAGGCGATGGTTTATCTTATTTTGATAATTTAAATTGTTTCACTAATAAAAGAAATAGAATTTTAAAAAAAAGAATTAAGAAAACAATTACACTTTACAATGCAATTTCAATCTTTTCATCACCAGTATACAACTACAACTGTTATGTAAACTTGTATTATTTTTTCTTTTTTTTTTTAATACTATAGTTCACAAACCAATCGTTTTAATTATTTATTAAGAAATAAATGCTCGGTGAACATCTATATCTGTTTATACTCTATAATAATAGAAAATATTAGAGAACATTTGTTACTATTTTAGATCATTTATATTTTGGTTTTTCACCCATTTCCTTCTTAAATACGGAAAATAATTATTTATTTATTGATGGTTATTATGTTTATTAACAAGTGAATTTAATATGAATTAATTATGTATTTTCTAAATTAACTTATTATTTTTACTTTAAAACTTATATTTAAGTCTCCAAATAACACTAAATTTTAAATTATGTTTGTACAAATACTATGGATAACAAGTATTTTATTCTTGATAGTTATTATATCCACTAACAAGTGAATTTAATATGAAAATTCTAAATTTTCTAAATAAAGTTGTTTTTTTACTTAAAAACTTATATTTAAGTCTTAAAATATCACCAAATTCAAATTAGGTTTGTACAAATATTATGAAATCAAAAGAATAATAATTATTGTTTCTTTGTAAATGATTCCTGAAAATTCTCAAAACATTAATATAGTTAGATTGTTTAATTGGTAAAAGTATGTCAATATACAATCAAAATTTTGGTACTTAATTATATATATATATATATATATATATATATATATATACACACACATATATATATATATATTAATATCTCTATATATTTATAACTTTAAGTTAATTGTGTTAAAATGATATTTAAAAGAGTAAGTACACTTTATTAGAACTAAAATTTATTAGTTACATAAAAAAAGTTAATATAGAGTTGAAAAATGTTTTAAAATTTAACTTATAGAATTTATATATGCCACGTCAAAGTTTATTTTTTTAAAAATATATTTTAACGACTGTATGTACTAACAAATGACATTATATTTTATTTAACCCGTATTATACGTAGTTTTATTCAATTCGTGCAATACACATATTTTATAAAATCATATATTTTTTATTACTAAGTATATAATATTATATTTATTAAGTATTACAAAAACTTATAACCTAGTGACTATGTATAACAAACCTTGAAACATTAGCCAAAACAATATTGTTTTATCTTTTAGCTAATCTTTTATTTACACCCCTTTAATTTTAATATATTTAATTTTTCCCAAAACATTTTGGTTTGGCTTTTGTTTATAGCCCTTGTAATTTAGCTCGTTGATTTTTTACCCTCTTTCTTTAATCTATTTGTACAAAACCCCTGAACTTCAATAAAATTATCTTTTTAAGTGTTTAACGAATTTTATGTTACGTGATTTTTATGGGTTCTTATTTTTTGAACAATCCACGCAAGTTATTTTTATATGCGTCTCAACGTGCATTTCGTAACTTGTTTTTAAACTGACTGGTTGTTTTAAAGCGCCCGGTTTAGCATATCGCATGTGCGTGACGTCAACAGTGAGCGCAACGTGACAAATAATATAGTTTTAAAAATGAATATTTTTTATACATGTCATCTCAAAGACTTAAAATGTGCATCATATATATAGGGTATGGTTCATGCGAGAACCACTCTAAGAGCATTCACAATCAATTCTTTATCACTTATCTATATAATTACACTAAAAGTTACTATTTTTTCTCTCATTTTTAATTAAATATTATTTTTTATACCTCTATCATTACATTTTCTTCCTCATCCACTCACAACCACTTTCAAAAATATTAAAAAAAAATTTAAAGGGTAAACAGTGTTCCCGTATATTTACAGATGAAAAGTAACATTTTCTCTCTGCTTCACTCACACCACTCACAACCATTCCTTATAACATAACTACCTCACTCACATAAATTTAAGAAATCCATTGTGAATGCTCTTATTACGAGAACCAATGCGAAGACAACAACAATTTAAAACATACAAATTTAAAAAAAACCCGAACTTTTCGCTCAGTAGTGCCCGGTATGTAGTTTTCGTATAGAATCTTTTAGGTATACACATTTTCGACTCCCTAAATTTATAATTGTTTAGGTATAATTTTAGGTCCGTTAACTTACGATCCCTTGGTCAGAAATCTCAAGCTTCGCCACTGCTTACGTTCGTACGTAAGTTCACGCGTTAAGACGTTTCCTGATGATTACCGGCTTGTGTTATTTGCGTAGAATCATATGCATGTGATGATGTCCATGCTTTTTTTGTTTGTAATTAATGATTTTGTGTGTCTTGTCCCATTTTATGCACTTTCTACATTATATCATTGTTTTTGAAAAACAAAAAATGATATTATGATAGATCACACTTTTACGTAGGAGTGGCCTTTAAAAGGCCCAAAAAGTGGATTGAATCACACAACATAAGCACCATGGAAGCTCTGAATAGTAAGCACATAATCATGCTATCATTCATGGCACAAAGTTATCTCATACGCTTGTTAGAATTAGCCCACAAGATCCTCCCTTACAACCCCAATTTCACCATCACCATAGCTAACACCCCTCTCAACATCAACTACCTCTGTTCCGCCATCACCAACCGCCCTTCTCATCCTCATCGCAAATACTAAAACTCTTGCACGCCTCCACTGCCCTCGAAACACCATTTCGTCCACACCATTTTCTGGTGAAGGAAACCTGCTTGTGTGTATAATTGCATTATAATGGGATGGGCTAACCAGGTTGCAAGATCTTTTGTCATTTTTCATTACACATTTACCACCAGTGGCGCATACGGTAGTGCCACATTTTTTCCCTTGTGTTGAACCTCCCTCATCGGAATTTGTCCGATGGTGGAACCTGCGACAAGTTTGTAGTGCCTGGTTCCCAGAATCTAGTCGGTTTACGGCCATGCAATGACGGGTGAACCGTAGGAGGATCTTTTAATTGATTAAATAACAAAGGAATTGATATGTTTGGTGTTTAAATTGGTGAATCTAGATGACTACGGTGAACTTAATGATTGCAGGTTAAAGGAGCTAAGGAGGTGCAAAGAAGAAGCATAGAACAACGGGTGCTTAAAATAGCAGGAATACGGAGCATAAATGAAGAAAATAATTTATTAGAATTGAAGAACTAAAAAGATAACATGAAAAAGGATGAAATTACGAGAACGTGGGCGAAAACGGCGAAGAAAACAGAGTTGAAACTAGAAAATTATGAAGAAAACAAAATTGTTTACGTGAAGCCTACCATAAGCTACGGCAGCTACCGTAAGCTACGGTAGACCCTGACCAAAAATGGTCACCGTAGCACAGTAGGTAGCTACCGTAGGGTTTTTATGGCCACCGTTGTCACACCCCGACCTGCAGCGGAATAAGAGTCGGGGCATAATTGGGTTATCACCAAAGCTCATTATGTTTACTAAAATGTTTCATATTTATTAAATTCAAATTACAACTTAAATGTTCAAATCAAATCCATACAATTACAAGGAAAATGAAACTAAGTAAAACAATCCAAAGCTTAAACTGATTTATTCTTCTAAGCCTTCCTATGTGTTTCTTGCCTCAACCGGATCACCTGTATCATGTGTAAAACGGGGGATATTTTGGGTCAACAAAAGTTGGCGAGTGAACCTTGATAAAACATTGTTATTAATTTCTTGTTGTATTTAATATTGAAAATTTGTGCAATAATCACATGTGAGCAAATATATATATAAATAAACAATCACAAATCACTTTGGATGAGTATATAACATGAATGATGATGTATGTGAGATCAAGGCTCAATCAAACGGAGCCGATCGAATGACATGAATGATGATGTATGTGAGATCAAGGCTCAATCAAACGGAGCCGATCGAATGAGGCACCTGATACTCAACCCGTATCCCACGGGGAGCTGGTGGGCCTAATGAAATGCATGCACTGAAAATGATAACTTCAATCTAAACATAATTCACACAACAATTGATACATATTGGATACACATTTGATCACGGATATGATGGATGCACAAGTGTTTAAATATAATAAGGAATTAAACGACACATGATACACCCCAAAATGTGATTAAAACGAGGAATTGGTAGAGATTCACTCACATTGGGTGCGTTCTTTTGATGACGTTGGATGCGCACGAGTTTTGGGATTTGATCGACGAGGAAAACTAACCTAAAATAATAACGAAATGGTTCGGTAAATAAATGGATTATTTGAGACTAATTCTTTTAATTCATAATCTTAATAGGATTTTTAGATTTATTTTTGTGAGTTTAAGGACATTTTCTAACTTTAAAAATATTATTTTTAAGTATTTTTAAATAATTTTCTGATTAAATAAATAAATAAAAAAAATATAAAAATGTTGACTTTTTGACTTTGACCGTTGACCGTTGACCGGTCGAATTCAGTTTATTCATGCGCTGAGTGAGGTTCGAACCCGAGACTTCTCGTACGCGTGCACGCAGCTCTACCAACTGAGCTACGTGTCTAACCCGAAATATTCTCTGTTTTAATTAAAATATATATATACTAATTAATTGTTATTTTATTGGTTTATATAAAAACGATTTAAAATGGCCGAACCGGTTGCAGGGACCCGGAGTCGAACTCGGGTCCTTCGGTTCGTATGCGCACAGCCCAACCAGTTGGGCTGTGTGTCTAATCTGTTTAACTCACGGATTATATTATTCTTATAAACATACTGTGACTTTTTCTGATTCAGTTCTAAAACTATTGGTTTTATTTCTTAAAGTCGGTACGTTGTGTGATTCGAACTCGTGACGTGCGTTTTATGATTGCACACAGTCCACCGCTGGACTGTGCGTCTAACCTGGTTAAATATTCAGTTTTAATTAAACTTATACACATTTCGACTTCGTCTTCGTCATTTATAAAGACACAGAACAAAGATGTCCGACTGTTCTTGTTTAAATCGGTCATCGAACATATAATTGATTGGAATGAATAGGATAAGGAGGGTTACGGAGTTAAATGTACCGATCAGAATGTCTTTCTCAGATTTCCGGCAAGAGTCGTCGGCTCTGATTTGTGACTTTCGTCTGAGTGAATCAATTAACAGTTTTGATCACGAGTTGTGAAATTAAGTTACTAAACAAGGGATATCAGGGGGTTTAGATGATTGTACCGATTCACAACGAGACTTCGGAATTTCCAGTGATTTTCCGGCGAGTGCAGAAATTCCCGGCAACGTTGTCTGGGACCGATTCTGGTTGAAGGATTGAAGTTAATATATGTCTAATAATGGATTACAAACAAAAGAGTCGAGAAATTTACTGATTTGAAGTAAGTCTCGGTTTTCCGGTGAAAGTCCGGCGAATGCAGAATATCTCCGGCGAGTGCTAAAGCTTCGAGAGATTGTGCAATTTTGAGCGAAAAGGTTACCAGAGGTTTGGGTGGGTATTTATAAGGAAGAAACAGAATGTATTGAGTCCGAATTTGGTCTTGATTCGTGGTCAAAGTTTCTCCGGCGGTTACGACCGCAACTGACTGTTAGAAGTCGGTTATAACCGATGTCGAAGTCGGTTATAACGTTATAGTCAAAAGGAAAATGGCTAAACTCGCGGATTGCCGGATTTTCCGGTGATTGCGAGTTCTGCCGCGCTGAAGTCCGGTTTTGAATTCGAGTTTTAATTTAAGTATTATTTGTTTCAGCAATTACACAAAGGTGTCATGTGGCGGAGTGGTGTAGTGTTTGTTTGTTGAAGCGGCTGACCCGGGTTCGAAACCCGGCAGCCTCATTTATTTTTTTATTCTCTTATTTTTATTATTTATTAATTATGGTTTAAAATTCTAACAATGTTTATTAATTATGTATTGTTTAAAATTAAAATGAACAATATATACGCAACGAAAATTATAATTGACTATTCGATTAATAAACGAAACGGGTTTTGGAAACCCGTTTTTCGACGGATGTTACAACCGTAAGCTACGGTAGCCTGTCACACTCTGACAACAGCAGATATGGTAGTCGGGGGCATGATTGGGTTTTCATCAAAGCTCATGACATTTACTATTATAAAAGTTTCGTATTTTATTATTTCATATTAAAAAGAAATATTCCAATTAACACACAAACCATACAAACACCAAATATTCTAAACAAAACATTCAAGTAACGATTTATTCTTCTTCTAAGGCCCAATCCTATGTGTTCCTTGCTTCAACCTGATCGCTTGTATCATGTGTAAAAATAGAGATTTGGTCAACAAAAGTTGGCGAGTGAATCCCGTTTAAACATTTGAAAGAAATGATATGTTGATTAATTTAATAAATATATGCATAAACCAAATATAAGCAAACGTATATGTAAACTATCCACAGACCACATAATCATCTAGCAATGTACATGTGAGCACGATAAACGATGTGCTGTGAGATTAAGGCTCAATCAAATGGAGCCGATCTAATTAGGCAATGCGATGCTCTACCTGTATGAAACAGGGAACTGATGGCCTAATGTGAATGCTTAACTGAAATGAGAAAGTATAACCACAAATAATAATAAACCAAATATCACATAGCACGTTAGTTCATATAATGGTAGTAGCACAACTGTTTGAATAAATTATATAAATAAAACGACACATGATACACTTCAAAACATGGATAAAAAGGGGAGTTTGTAGGAATTCACTCACAGTGGGTGCGTGATTTCATAACGAACGAGCACGATTTAAAGATTCCAACCGACGAGAAAACTAACCTAAATATTCACGTAATAATTCGGTAAATATACTTCTTTTATTTAAATTAGTATTTTTATTTAAAGAATTTTATTAGACTTTTTAGATAATTTAATAGTATTTATTACCAATTTTTATACTTAAAAAGGACTTATTTTATTATATATTTTTATAGATTTTGGAGAAAATAAAGAAAAAGGTTAATTAAAAAATATACCCTTCAGCGGGTCGAACCGGGTCAATTCGGGTGGTTTTGGCATAGTGTGAGACTCGAACGCGTGACCTCTCGTATACGTGCACGCAGCTCTACCAACTTAGCTACGTGTCTAACCCGAAATATATCTAAATTACATATATATATATATATATATATATATATATATATATATATATATATATATATATACATACTAAGCCAAACCATAATTTGATTACATTTTAAAAAGGTTTGATAATTTTCCGAACATGTAACCGACCGGACTCGAACCCGCGCCTATGTTTCGTGTTGCACACAACCCTACCAACTGGGCTGTGTGACTAACCTGGAATATTTATGATTTATAGTAAATTTATACACTAACTGAGTTAATTTATATATTAGTTAAACTTTTGGGATAATATAGGAATTTGGTAGCGTACGTAAGATCGAACCCGGGTATGTGTGATTAAAATGCACACAGTCCATCACTGGACTGTGTGATTAAAATGCACACAGTCCATCACTGGACTGTGTGTCTAACCCGGTATAAACACCAGTTTTTAATTATATATATACACTTTCAGCTTCATCTTCTTCTTTTCATAATAACAGTTTGACAATCCGGTAACCTATTATTGGATTGATTGGTTTATTACTACTGATAATAATAATAATAATAATAAATAAAAAGAGAAAGATTCAAGGTGTTTTACCGAACAGGAGATGGTTTGATTTCTCTGATGAACTTCCGGCGACAAGGAATTTTCCAGCGATGTATGAATTTGAGCGTAGAGAGTTTATGTGTGTATAAGCGTGTGTGGGAGCGAGTTCTGAATAGCTCTAAGATCACTATTTCTAATTGAAGGAGTGGGTTCAAGTTTGATTTCAGTTTCGACAGTTTCGGTCAAGAATTGATGGTCACATGATTGTGTAACCGACTTGATTATTTCTAAGCGCCTGATTGAGTCTAACTCATGATTGAGAACGGTTTCCCTTGGTTTAATTCGAAATCGAAACGGAAATTGATAATGGATTGGAAGTTACAGCCGTTTACAGGGCGAGTGTTTTGAACTGATTTTAGAGTGTTGTTTCGATATAAGATTTATTTGTTTTAGGATTAATTCAGATATGTGTGTGTAGTGTAGTGGTGTGTTGTGTGTGTTGGTTGGGTGGGTCCCCGGGTTTGATACCCGCGGTCACCCTTTTAATGCTTTTATTTGTTTTTTTATTTTTATAGTTTATTTATTAATATTAGTATTTTGAACTTTATTATTTATTATTTGATACTTACTACTAATTACAATATAACGAATTTTAAACTTTTAACATAAATGCGTAACGAACATCATACGTATATTTGAATTACAAAACGGAGCGGGGTTTAGAACCCGTTTTACGACGAATGTTACATAGCCACCGTAGCTTACGGTGAAGCCAGACGAAAAATGTGTAACTCTTTTTTAGTTGTTGGTGGGTTATGACTCTTGGAGATCTATCATTGTTTTCAGTTCAGAGCAGTTTAGGGCGAATTTGGGGTGACAAAACACTATTTTGTGCTTTTCTATCATAGCTATTCCATATTTGATTTGTATGAACAACGGAATTGAAATGATGATCAACCAAATAATGTATGGCTAAGTTCTTGTATGTTTTCCCCGGGGATTGTAAGGTTTTCATTTGAATGATTGTTGATGTTTATGCTATTTGTGGGATAATAATTTGATCATTTTGGTTATGTTATTATGGTGATTCTAATTTGATTTGTAATTGTTTATATTGTTGAACATCGTATTCTAAACCATTGGTTCTTGGTGCCATAGGTGGGTCAGGATTTATTGGGAGGGATTCGGGGTTGGCTATATCAAACTGGTTATTGGGTGACCACCTTGTGTTTTTATAATCCAAGTACTTGGTCCCCTTTTATCAATCAAACATATATTCATGAACTATGTCTATGTAGTTCATCCCAATTAAACTTCAATATTATCATTCATAGAAACCTTAACCGAGGGAGGGGGGATATGTCCTTTCATCTCTGAATCAAAACCTTGTTAAGTGCTTTTTAGTTAATTCTAGTTTTATAAACCAAACAATTAAATCATTGAAATTACTTTTTTGCATTCTAATTTTAATTTAGTTATTTTGCAAACTACTTAGTAAACACATTTTCCACAAAGTCCCTGTGTTCGATACCCATTTACCATTATCTAATTAGTGTATTTGGTTTATTTTTGGGTGAGACTTCGACCTCACGTCATGCAGCTAAATCAATATCTTTGAGCTGCTGACGATGACGACGAGTTTTCAAGATTCTTCCAACCGCAAATATCATTTTCTCTTGAATCTAATAGTTGGTTATGTAACAAGGTTGAAGAGATAGAAATATTGGGGTTGGAGGTCTTGCGAAATTACATAAAACTCCCTTTTTGGTGTATTGGTTGTAACGCCCCGTTTTGTGAGCAAATAAAATATATATGAAACTTGTATTTCATATATGGTTAAACGAGTAAGTGATGGTTAAAATGACTAACTGAAATATGAGAGATTTGCACAAGTAATTAGTATTATAAGAGACCGTTTAATTAATAACAGTAAATATATTATATATTATATTTGACTCTGCTCCGTTCTAAATGAAACTTCGGTGAGTATGTAGATAAAGACGAGCTCGTCTCACTGCCATATCTATAATTTTATAAAATGCCATAGTTCAAAAGTTACGAGGGAAAGACAAAGGAAACAGCTCTTAATTCTATAAATAATAATAATAATAATAATAATAATAATAATAATTATTATTATTATTATTATTATTATTATTATTATTATTATTATTATTATTATTATTATTATTATTATAATATATCACAAAACTTAGATATATGTGCATGTGTATGCATAAAATTGTGTGTATTGTAACCTTCAAATGAAGATTCATTCAAAAGGTGAAAACGGCACAAAAAATATACCGCCAAACAGAGTCGGTAAAAATCGTCTATAAATAGGACATCACGTGTTTCACAATTTAACAGTTCAACCTTCTCCTCAATATAAAGTACGTAATTTCCTAATTATTAATTTATTATTTTTATATAATATATAATACAATTAGAATATAAATATATAATGTTAGGAGAAGAGTTTAGGGTCATGACCCAGGTAGATGTTAAGTGACTTAACTCTAGTTTAGGCATGGACTGTGTGCAGTTTAATAAAATTGTTGTGGTACATGTTCAGGGTTAAAAGTCTGATCAAGTAATATTGTATCGCCTAAAGCTAAGGTGAGTATTACGAATGCTTTCCACACGTAAGCATTTTTGTCCTAAACTGTAACTGTTATCAATATGTCAAACCCATGACTAGTTGTACGCATGTGATATATCATGGGTAACTCCTAGGCATGCATACACATGTATATCTACGTGCCGCTACGGCGGGAATGATTGGCGAATTACACAAGTACAGTGTAGTTGAGTATGACTGTATGTGAGGCTAAACACCGATGGTCTCGTAGTGATTTCCGGTGTAGGGAAACATCGTGAATATTGCATGGGTGGTACAAGTCATGAATCCGTTAATGTGATTGTTATAAACTATCAATATTCGTGAACTCACAACATAAGCTGATGTGTCTTTTAAGCATGTGTCACAGGTAACGAGGCTTGAGGGCTAGTTACCATAGATTCCGAGCCTACGTGGCCGGAGGAAGCATTGGACACTAGACCCGTAGTGTCTAGTAAAATTTTGTGCACCAGTAGATAGTTAGCTGTTATATCGTTTAAGTCTCCAACTTTTGTACCTTGTAGTTTATGTTAATGAAATTAGTGTATTCCGTTCAAGTGGGTATCAATCGTGTACTTTTCATCCTTATCTGGGTGAGGTATCACAGTATTGGTCCCCTTATCCCATCTAAAACTTTAAAAAAGAATTTGGGTTTGGACAAGAATTCGGGAAATGTTGGTCATAGATCCGAAAAACAACTCGGTATCCAACTCAAAACATGCATCGAATGGTTAGACTCGCACCCTACTGATTCAGTTCTTTATATTTCATTTGGGTCCGAGAACACTATAGCAAAGACCCAAATGATGGAATTAGCGAAATGGCTGGAAGATAGCAAGAAGTCTTTTATTTGGGTACTTAGGCCACCAATCGGGTTTGACATAAAAGGTGCTTTCTGACATGAATGATTGCCTACTGGTTTCGAGGATAGAATTGGAAAATGAGGATTGGTGGTGCATATAATTGGGTACCTCGGCTAGAGATACTTTGCCATCGCTCAATCGGTAATTTTTTTGAGTCATTGTGGTTGGAACTCTGTGATGGAGAGTTTGAGCCAAGGGGTGCCACTAATTGGGTGGCCATTGGTGGCAGAGCAAGAGTTTAATGCGAAGATGTTATTAGAGTAGTTGGGTATTTGCGTGGTACTAGCGAGAGGGGTGCATTATACGATCAATAAAGAGGATGTAACTAGGATGATCAATGTGGTGTTGGATAAAAGTGAATGTGGAAAAGGCGAAAGTATGATGAAAAAAAACAAGCGACTTAGGGATATCGAAAGAGTAAGTGTCGAAATTAATAAGAGTTCTTCTAACATTGTGATGAATGATTTTTCATCACTGTCCTCCTAGGATTTAAATGACAAATAGTGGAACAAAGATTATGCAAATAAAAGAATTTTATGATCAAAAGTAAGGATGAGTATGGGATGGGCCGGGCCGAGTATGATATAATCTAAAATAAAAGTTTCCGTTATTTGGATCTTGTAAGCATTGTCGTGGGTTAAAAATAACATGATGATCTAATAAATTTAAAGATTATTAATTAAGTTGGTTAACCATTGGTTTTTCTAGATGTGCACAATGAAACCGGACACATTCATAAACCAATTCTTAAACTGATCCAAAAACTGGTCTGGGTGAAACCGATCTGATCCGCTAGTTTTGTTGGTGCATAATGTCTATTGCCTACGTCTAGGAAATGTTGTTTATGTATATAGGGCTTAGAACGTCAGTTTGTATATGTTAATATATGTTTTATTTGTTTAGTAAATGACTCGTACGGGTGAGTCCTGTGACTCGTACGAGTGACACTCTGTCACTCGTACGAGGCTCCACTCGCACGCGTCACACTCAGTTACACACTCTCCTGTGCGAGTTATGTCGACCTATAAATAGAGGAGTGTTGTTAGTAACCGGTATCCTGTTGGTGTCGCGAAGCCCTGCTGAACTGTTTACTTGCACTTTACTTGTTCACGTTTATCAATATAATTCAAGGCATTTAAGCACATATCTCACTTGTTTGTTTGTCAAACTCACTAACAATGAATTCCGCCTCTGTTAGTTGAGTCAGATCGGTCCAGTGCTCATCGGCGGAGAGCCGATCCCCCCTCACAAGTTTGAAAAAGGTTTGAGAACATATCCGTTGAAAAAGATTAAAATCAAACAGAACTGGATCATTATCGCTAAAAACCAGTTTCAATTCGGAATCGCTTTTGGGTTGATCCGACTTTGACTTCCTTTGACCAAAATCAAACAGATTCTAAATCCAACCTAGTTGGCCTAAAATCCAATATTGTTTACCTTTTCTCATGCATATGGGCCTAGGCCAACTAATAGAAAATTAAAGGATTAGAGTCCTATTTTCATCATAGAGTAAATTACGATTTTGCCTCTGTGGTTATATTACTTTTACCCTATTAGCTCAAAAAGTAATCTTTTGACATATGTGCCCCCAACGTCAATTTATCTAACTATTTTGGCCCTCGTTACAAACTCCTTCCAATTAAAAGGGTAAAAGATAGTCATGTGCCCCTCACATGAGGGGCATTTATGTCATTACACCAACCCACTTAACCCACTTGAATAAAAAAACCCGTATGCATCGATGCGGTCTTCATCTTCTTCAATTTTAGAACCCCTATGCGCTTGCGATTTCTAGCGATTAATCGATCAAAAGCAATAGCGGTTTGGAAAAGATGTAGAGAAACATAAGAGGAATGGTTGTGGCCGTTAAAAGAATGGTTGATCTTTGAAGATAAACACCAAGCATTTCATATTGATGAGCTCCATATGCTTGTCCACATAGTGTCTCCACAGCACTTCCCATCTCAAGCTACAAAAAACACATTTAGTTTTCTTGATAAAAAAGTATTATGTATGTTTTTGAGTAAAAATTGTTTATTTATAGCTAATGTTTCAAAAACTGCTAGTGAACCAAACTAAATGATGGTCAGTTGTCGACTAACAAATGATTAAAAGTTACCTGTTTTCATTGATTCACTTGTATCTGGTCTATTAACTTGTAATTAAAATACTCATAACAATTGTTTCAATTTAACCGGTAGGTATAGTCTTCATCGATGTGGTCATTACACATTATGATAAGGGAATTTGGGTTTAAGAAATTGAGAAGATTGGATTGATTTTTTGGTTTTAAACTGCTTATACAATTGTTTCAGTTTAACCCGTACCCATATTAGAAAGTACTTCACGTACCTTTAAAATATAGCCTAAAACCCTATATTTGGATTCGTCTCGTCGAAACAGTCAAGATTCATACATAATACACCCCCGTAACTCATTTTCTAGCTCAAGATATACTCGTTTGAAGTTCAGCTTTTTCCCTACCGCACTATTTTGCTCAGTTTTGTCTTGTTCTTCAGGTTTTCATCCAAATTCTTCACGAACACCATCTAAACCTACAATTTATAATATTAATGAATAAGTACCATGATCTTATATAATCTACAATATAAACGCATTAATTGCATATATAATTCATATTACTCTACGAGCACATCACCTACAATGAAGCAACTTTAATGTAATGGAACTCCTTCCAAAGTGGGTGTTGCCCCCTTGACACCGTGGTTCCTTGATTCCTGAATATACAATAGTCTTGAAAAAACGTGTACTCCACACCTCATTACTTACACCCAATGTATATTATGCTTTCCAATTTTGACTTTTTAGTAAATCTCCATTACCAAAAGTAGTTTGATCATAACATGTTTTAACCTTTATGTAAAATTTTTTTGCTTGTGATAGTATGTCATTTGACACTAAGAACAATTAAGTGGTAAAAAATGGTCAGCATTTAAAATAACAAACTAAATGATTACAAAACTCGGGCAAAGTTCAAAATCATTGACAGGTCTTTATTTTCAAACTTTAGAAAATATAAGGAAAAATTCAATCATGAATTAGATCCTATAATATACTTGTAAGAAAGAAAAAAAGACAAATTGAGTTTTCTGAACATTGTTTACTTCACAAAGCAAGAAAGAAAAAAAGACAAATTGAGATTTTTGAACATTGTTTCATTCACAAAGCGTCAAATACAATTTGTGTAGGCCAGTGTTGATCAGCTGGATCGTTTATCTAGGCTACTGTTTGTGGGTCGTTCAGCACTACAGTTGGTTTGGTGATTGGGCTTAATGTAACTGGGCCGTATCACTTCGGTAGAGGTGCACAAATCGGGGTTTTTTGAAAAATCAGTTTCGGGTATGGAACTGTGTTCGAGTAGGATCGGGTTTTACAAAATCGGATTTTCTGAAAAACCGGTCGGGTCCGGGTTCTATACCAACAATGTATACCCTATATACCCAGGTTCGAGTAGGATCCGGGTCGGGTTTTCTAAAACGCGGGTGTTATAATACCCTATTTCCGGGTTCGGTTATGAATTAGCTTGGAAAAAAACTCGCGCCGAGTATTAAAAAATCAACCGGGTATTCAACATAATCATAATAAATTTGTTAAACTTAGAATCAAAACTGTAATATAAACAGCAGGCCCCATGCAATTGTTACTTTATAAAACCGGGATATTTATAAAACCTGGTTCCGGGTATTTATACAACCCGGTCCGGGTATTTATAAAAACCGGTTCCGGGTATTTATAAAATCGGGTCCTTCGAAAAACCGGGTATAAACCTGGTATAAAAAAACCCGGTTCTGGGCTCGAATTTTAGATCAGCTAAGCATACCCAGTCCCTACCCTACGGGTAGGGATGACAAGAATACCCGAGCCCGACGAGTATACCCAAACCCCGACACAAATGGGCCGGGTATGAGATTAGTTTTAAAAATTTTCACAGGGAGTCGGGTTTGGGATTAGGTGATACCTGATCCGATTACCCGAAACCACATACTCATTTACCCGAACTATATACCTGCTTTTTTTTTAATTTGTATTCGTATTTTCCATTAACCTTATCTATTAGTGATTTTTTAAGTATGTTGATAATGTGAAAAAATAAATTTTCTTTTAGTATATGCATTTGATAATAGTATTTATATTTTGTATGTTGTGAAGTATATACATGTAAGTGTATAAGTATTATAAAATTATTATTAATTTATGATAAAACTTATATGTATCTAATATGCATTTTTAATTTATAATAGTAGTTGTATAAATAAAATAATATAATAATTACAATAGTAAAAAAAGTTATTTCAAAATCCCAACGTATATCTTTTAACAAACTAATGAGTATCCCCAATGCCTGGTGGGTAATTACTGGACAAATGCCCGACGGGTATTGGGTCGGGTATGAGACGTGATTTTACAACCGGGTATAACCTGACCCATTACCATCCCTACCTACGGGTAGGGTCGGATTCGGGTATAAAAAACCCGGGTTTTATAATACCCAATTTCAGATTTTTTTTCAGTCCGAATTCGAGTTTTCTATGCACCATTAAACTTCAGTACATCACATTTCGAATCAAGAATTCAAGACAAGCTTCATCTATGTTTTCATCCAACGTAACAAGATATAATATTACACCAACTTCAGTTGGGAAGAATATTCACCTTCTACCATTGAAAATTATTTAAATATAATTTTACATATATTACTGGTACAGTATGTTTTTTCACGTTTGTCGGCGTTATTATTACCTATGACAATAAAATCATGATTGGGAATATTGTTTCTCTGTCGTAGGAGCAAATGGACGGTCAATTGCCGGTCACTTCTCTATTAGTCAAGTCAATTTATAATTTTGTGGAAATGGGCGATCATTTACCGGTCTGACACTTTTCTATTAGTCAAGCCAAATTACAATTTTGCTCCGTTTAAATTTATAGTGTTGTAATTGGTTTTGTTTTCTTTCTCCCAGCCAAATTACGAATTTGCTCTCAGCTCAAATTTACAGTTTTGCCATCGTTTTTGTTTTTTTCTGCTGTCAAGTTACGATTTTGCCCCAGTGTAAAATTACAGTCTTGTCATCGTTTTTGTTTTTTTTCGACAAATTATGGTAGTGTTTTGATAATTGGTTGACTCGGCATAATTTTTTTTCGTGCCAAGTGGCTGTCTGGCATACACTCATTTGTCTTGAAAGTTTACAATTTTACCTACAATTAAAAATTATAATGTATCCATCATTTTGGTTTTTTTTATTTACAAAACTATAGTATTGTGTTGTTTTAACTAGTTGAGTTGATTTTGTTTTTTTAATCATATTATGAGTAATATATACAAGTAACTAAAACACAGACATACATGTGCTTAGTGCCCGCAACATCAGCTGGGCAAAAGCTAGTTTGTTCTAAACCATAAACCAATCCAACCGTTTCTGTTTTAACTTTGAGAAGTCAATCAACCAAATTTTCTACAAAAAGCCAACCACTAATTAACACATAAGATATACACAATTTCTTCATTGTAACCTGAACCAACCATGAACACCCGTACGCTCAGGAGTGACTCAGCCTTATTTTGGAGGCTATGATGAATTCTAAAGTTTAGGCAGGCCTTTCTCCAACAAAAAAAAAGTATTCCACTAAAGTTTATCATGAGAACCTCGGAAAATAAAGAAATCATTCCATGGCCCACTGAGTTGGCAAAGAATGAGTGGAAGATTCATACCATTATTTTTTTTCAAACTGCTTGGTGTGTTCATTGAAAAATTTAATTGAGTGCATGGAAGCTATACAAAGCTTACCAATCCTCTAATTTATTTATAAGATTAAGAAGAGTGAGGTGTTTATGTAGAGTTAAAGGGTGTGTTCTGAACTTGTGATAAAGATATAGAAACAAAAATACCTCATAACATAAGCGACGGTATACAATGTATACCGCTCTGATCCATGCAAGCAGTTTAACATTGATCTATCAACATATCTCACAAGAACCAACATCTATAGCGCCAACTAGGAGTGCCAACGCATCGAACACAACTTGTTAGAATTTGAACCCTACAAAAGAACAGATGATAGAAAGCCAAAATATACTACAACCTCTGATCCAAAGAATAATGTAAATTTGCCCAGGTAAAGCTCTATTGAAGACTGAAGCTATAAGGTCTGCCAAGACAAGCTCTGCTGAAGATCAAAACTAAAAGTCTGTTAAGGCAAAGCTCTACTGAAGATCAATAGAGGATGTGTTATTAGTGTTTTCTATCAGTCCTTGTAATGTTAGTGTATAGCAATAGTTAGCTTAGCAGATGCTATCAGTTTGTTATTTCTAGTTAAATACCACTTTCATGCTGACATCATAATAAGATGCTCGGTGGTTATTATCATAGTATAAATAGAACAGTGCATGTACTGTTCTATTTGATCACTTCATCTATTATCAATCAAATCTATCTTTCTTACATCCTGTACGAACAAATCAGTGATCTTAGACTGAGGGGGAGATTGTGAGTCATATGTAAGTAATCATAATTACGAAAAGCATGACGATGAAAACAATCTCTCAACTGTTGTGAATCAAAGTTCTTCCATTCCGCTGCAAGTTCATCTGATTTATTTTCCTTCATTTACCACTTTTAGAACTTTCACAAACAGTTTTAAAACTTAGATCCTAACAAATACTATCAGAGCTTGGTCAATCGAATTTGATTTAACAATCAATTTGATTAAAATAGATCAGCTCTCATTGCTAATTCAGTTTGTTCGTTTTTATTGAAAAACATAGTTTGATTACTTTCTAAAAGGTTTTTTAAACTAAAATTGTTTTTGCAAACAATCAAAATGTCACACACTTCACAAGATCCTCACAACACCGGTACCATGTTTAAACCATCGATTCTCGTCAGATCTGAGTATAATATCTGGCAAAGACGGCTGGGTCATGTCCTTGCTCAGCAAAACACTGGTTGCTGGAAGTCGGTCATCTTTGGACCTTATGTTCCAATGATACCGAGCACTGAGGACCCTAAAGTCCAAGTACCAAAGAATCCCGAAAATTATTCCGAGCAAGATTTCCAAAAGATCGAGCTAGATACAAAGGCATTTAGCATCGTGGCCTCTGCGTTGCCAAATGATATCTATGCCGGCCTATTGTCTTGCAATAGTGCAAAGGAATTATGGGATGCTTTGAAGGAGCAATTCGGTGGGACTGAGGAAGTGATTGAAAACAACAGAGAGGTTCTTAATCAACAATATGAAACGTTTTGTCATGTCAAAGGAGAGTCACTAACCCAACAGTTCGAACGTTTTAGCTCTCTCATTAGTGAACTTAAACTTGTGAATGTTACACTTGCAAATCCGACTCTAAATAGTCGATTTCTTATATGTTTACCAGACAAATGGGACACTATAGCTTTCGTTACTAGAATCTCAGTTGGGTTCAAAGAAATGAGTCATACTCAACTTCTTGATAGGCTCCTCACTTATGAGAGAGATGTGAACCAGTAAAAGAAGCTACAAGAGTCCAGCAAGGTGACTGATGACTACACATTTGGTAGCACAACTTTCTTTGGCCAAGAAGAAGTCACTAGAAGTAGTAAGGATCAGAGTTATGATCATTTCATTGATATAACTTCTTGGTTCAACTCTAAACCTTATACACCCAATTATGCATTTGCTGCTAATGGGGGCCCGTCTTCTGACAACTTAAGCTTTGAGATGAGTGATCTTCAACATTTTGATCCATCAGATTTGGAGGAGATGGACATTTTGTACTAGTTGGCTCTGTTAAGTGTCATGGTTAACAAGTATTACAAAAGAACTGGTAGGAAGTTCCCAGGGTTGCATGGGGGGACAAAAGTTGGGTTGGATAAATAAAAGATAAAATGTTATAAGTGTAATAGGTTAAGACACTTTGCTAGAGAATGTAGGTCACAATCAACTAGACCAATTGTCACACATCCTAGCCCTATACCTCAAAACACTGTTCATTATTCCCAATAGACCTATGCTCCTCACATGTAAAACACTGCTCTTTATGCACACCCTGCTTCCATGTTCCAGTGCAATATGTTCAAACCCATGTTCCTCAAATTCAGTATGTTCAAGCACCAGCAGCTCAGGTTCAAATGCAACCTGCACAACAAGTTGCTCAAACCACTGCTCAGATAGAGGTTAATCAACAAAGTTTCTTTACTCAGGAATTTGTTGATTGGAGCAGCTTACCTGAGGATCTGACTGATGAAAACTTTGCTCTAATTGCAGACATTGAAAAGAAACAAAATGAATTATGCTTTATGGCATTAGATTCCAAGGTTGATGGTGCTGAATTTGAGGATGTTGGATGAAATCTGATGAGTATAATGTTCATGATGAAACAGTGGTTACAAAAGAAAATGTTGATGAAGATTATAAACCTCTGTCTGATCCATGGGAGGCCAGTGTGTGTGAATGTGAATGTGATTGTGCTTTGATGGTTGCAACTAAAGTATCTCCTCAGGTCTTAAAAGACCTATGTTCAGATAAATGCATCATTGCTTTTGCAAACATAAAAGAGGTGAATGAAAACATTAGGAATACGATTTTAGAGGATGAATTGCAATTTGAAAAACTTTCAAAAGAGTTAAAATCAAAATTGCTTAAAAAGGATTCTGAAATCAGTAGTCTAAAGCATGAAGCAAGCATAACCAAGGATCATTGTTGGGCTTGGAGCTTAAAGGTTTATTCATTTATATTGTTTTTGGGCTTTTGGGTTACTTTTAGGCAGTTTGGGCTTCCTAGTGCCAAGTGGGCCTAGGGTTGTATATTTAGGCTTTGTTATGCCTATAAATAGAGGGGTTAGGGAACTTGTCAAGGGTTAGAGAGTTTTGTTTACTAAACTTGTATCTGACATCCTCTGGTGTATGCAAGATATTATATTCAAGTTAGTCAAGTTGTTCTTCATCCTGATCATTATTTCCGCGATTGATTAGGATAGCGATACCTGTTTGATCCGTTACATGGGATTTACAATTGGTATCAGAGCCTGCTGTTCTAATACAGGCTCCGGGTATTGCTGTTTGAAGAAGTTTTGAAGTTGGTTGCTGCTGTTCGGATCGATTTTCTCACATTCCGGATCACTGTTCATCGACGGAGGTACTGTTCCGAAGAACTCGAAGAAGCTCTGCAGATTTCGGATTGGTTACTGTTCCAGATCCCGAAGAACACGAAGCAGGTCTTCATAATTCAGATTTGATCCTGTTCCGGATTCCGAAGAACACGAAGGAGATCGTCCGTTCTGGATTGATCCTGGACTGTTGTTTTATTCGGGATTGTGATCCGAGTTACTGTTGCTGATTTTGAATTCCTTGAATTCCAGAATTCTGTTACATAAAAGGTGGAGACACTGTTACGGATTGGGTTAATGTTCCGGATTTATAGGAGATAAGCAAGGCATTTCGGATTGTTAGTTCCGGATTCTGCATTTTGGACTTTACTCCGAATCTGCTTCTCGGACTCTATTTCGGATCTGCTTTTCGGATTTTGTTTCTGATTTCATCTCGGACTTTTTCTTCGGATCTTCAAATCGGATTCTTAAATCCGGATTCCTCATTCCGGATTCTTAATTCTGGATTGCTTATTTCAGACATCTCATCCGGTTTGACCATTGTTGACTTCCGGATTGCCACTTCGGAAAAACATTCCTGGTTAACCGTATTGACTACAGATTTGACTGTTTCGGATTGGGCACTGTTCATTTGTGTCACTTAAATTAATTATATTTTAAATCATATTTGGTAAATTCTAATTAATTTAATGGCTGGATTCATGACCGCACAAGACCTGACCAATGCCACACTAACAGCCCTGCAATCACAAACTTTAGCCCTCCACCAAGAGCTGGATCAGGTGATTGGCACTTTCACCAAAGTGCCGCGTTTGTTATATGGTGATGAATATTATGAGTGGAAGTTCCGCTTCGAACAGTATTGCAAGGCAAAGGAGCCCGGTGTGTGGAGATGCATCATGAATGGTCCAAGAACCATAGTGTATAGCACAGAGTAGGATCCTGAAACAAAAATTCCCAAGTCTACTTATGGACTCCAGAGGATGTAAAAATCATAGAGGAAGATGAGAAGGCTTCTGCAACACTAACCATGGCTCTAGGACCCGATATCTCTATCGCGGTCAGAAACTGTAAAAATGCTAAAGAGGTTTGGATTGAGTTGCAAAATCTCTACGAAGGTAATGCTGACATGAAAGCAAGTAGGGGAACCAGCTGAATCAGCAATTCAGCTCATTCAATCACATATATGGGGAAACCATCGAGAATCAGATACGCCGCTATGTCAAACTGGTTTCCCAGATGATTTCGGCTGAGATCACCCTCACCAACAGCGCCATGAACCGACAGTTGTTGAATTCACTGCCCAAAAGCTGAGATGCAGACGTGGGCATGATCAAAAAGACAAAGAACCTGAACGACGTCACTCTCACTGAGATGATAGCTACTATCAAATCATGTGAAATGACAACTAACAAAGGGAGATCAATCATCAGAGTAGTCTGATGGCCGCAGGAATGACAGGTCAGAACGCAGCGTTAATGTCACAGAATCTAGTCTATAGTCCTCTGCAAGGAACTGCACAAGCACCAGGTGGATCAAATGTGGTGTACAGTCCTGTTGTCACGCCTCAAAACACTCAGTATGTGTATGGGTTTCAATCCCCCGATCCTACGACGGTCTCAGCAGCTCAAGTCCATACACAGTTCCATGCTCAGTATCCGAATGTGGTTTTCAGTCCTGCAACTCCTCAAACCGTGCAACAAGGTGTTATTCCTCAAACAGGCGCACCTGTCCCTGGCTCTGCACAACCCGTGCCCAACTCTGCTTTTCTCACTAAGGAGAATGAAGAGAAGCTGGCAATTGCTGCATCAATGATCAAGAGCTTGAACGCCTTCCTGGCAGGCGATCTGACCCCTCCATCTATTCTGCCAACAGAAGTTGATCAAATCATGGAGGAAGACCTGGATGAGATCGATGTCTCCTGGAACTTAGCAATGGCTGCTTTTCGGGTCAACAAATTTCAGAAAAAATATGGAAGGCAACCTCTGTCCAACCTGAAGACTGGTCTCACAAAGGATAAACTCAGGTGCTACCGATGTCATGAACCAGGCCATTTCGCTAGGGAATGCAAGAAAACACCATCAGGGTATATATCATCCAGGGTCGCCAACATACAGAGCAGTGACTGACAGTTGGTTCCCGTCTCTCCTTCCAAGTCAACTACGAGTCCATCTGGCAGCTCAGGCAGGCAGTCCACAACACTTGTGGCTCAACAGCATGAGGGCTTCAACTGGGCAGATGCTGCAGCTCAAATGGAAACCTTGAATCTATCCAAGAACAACAACCACTGCATGATGGCGAAGACAATTGAGACACCCGATCTTTCGGAAACGGTAAATCGAATACTTTGTTCTAATAGTTGTCGTTTTAAATTATCCCAAATGCGCGCCCACAACTCAACTCTTGTAGCTGAGTATCAACAAGCTGCGTCACAGAACATTGCCCTTAAACATAAGAACAAGCTTCTTATGGAGAAGGTCGAAGCGTAGAAACAAGATGTGGCTCAGCTAAAGCGAGACTTGAACCAACAGCAATGTTGGGTCAACGACTACAAGCTAAAATTATCTGAAAAGGACGTAGAGCTTCAAGCAGCCTTCGCCAAGCTAAATTCCTTGACAGGGAAGCTTCATGAAAATGAAATAAATATTAAGAAATTTGAAACATCCAGCAAATTAGTCAAGGACTTATGTGACCTCCAGCTTAATTATCAAAAGAATTTCACTAAGGGTCTTGGGTACAATAGGGAACCTCCACCATATAATCATAATTACACTAGAATGCCTGAAACTGAGGAAGAAATAAAAAATGCTGAAAAAAATGATGTATGGTAAACCGTTTTATTATTTATCAAAATCATGGACGCCCTATTATCCTAAGTTCTCCAAACCCACTGAACTCAAGAAGGATGATGTGTTTGTGGCTTCTACACCACCTCCTAGTGAAACTAGTAATCATCCATCTGAGAGTACGGTGGAAATGGAGACAGAAGTACCTGAGGCAGAACCTTCCACATCCTCTACAACATCTAATGAAAGGGAATCTTCTGAGGCTCAAACTAAATTTGTGAACGATACTACCGTGTCTAATTCATGTGCAGAAGAAATTTTAGTTGAGGACATCACACAGGATGATGAGGAAGAATGTCTGAATAAACATTCAGACAATTCAGCTGATGATTATGCTTTTTATAAACCTGCCTTTGACATTTTAAATCACTTTCTTGCTAAACAATTTACATGCTCAGACAGTGTTGGTTGTGTTGAACATTTAGATAGTTTAAATGCTGATACTGATGTTTTGAATGATGATAGCTGTGATAATGTGTGTGATGAGAAAATAAATTTAGCTGTAGGATCTACATCAACAGATGACTCGGCCTCATCAGCTTCAGCTGAGGATACCAAATGCTCATCTTCAGCTGAGGATGCTGAGAGTTCATCTTCAGCAGAGGATATCACATGTTCACCTTCAGAGGCCGCATCTTTTGATGCATTTCATAAGAATGACAATGTCAACAATGACCAACCAACTGTTTCTATCAATGTTGATGGTGACATTATTCTAGAATATTTGGGCGACCCAATACAAGGGACTGATTCAGAATGAAAGCAGATGAACACAAATTTAAATTTGCTTCAAATGCAACCTTTAAATCTAATAGTAAATCGAAATCTAATATTTCTCAAAACTGCGAGGTTCCATCATCATCTGCCAAAATTTCTGAACATGATGTTCGTGTTGGGTCACTCGTGTCCTCTACAGAATCTCTCTCAAAATGTGATTTGAAGAATAAGCCGAAAAAGAAAAGAACACGTAGATCTAAAAAGAATAAAATCCAAGAAGTGTCTTCAAACAATGCAAAGGCAACCGCTTAGTCCTCTCGTCAAACTGAGGAATCAACTCAGCAGTCGCCTGTTTCATCTGTTTTGAAACAATCTTCATGTTCAAAATCTTGTAATTCAAATAAAAAATATAACAAGTGTGCTGATGGTTGTGCGCAGGACACCGCCAAGCCAAAGACCGTGCAACAGCCGTCAGTAAACGCCATCAAGAAATTGACCGACAAATTGCCCATAATTTCCCAAGCTGAACGGATTGTTTTCTTCTAGAAGAGGCAGACCTGTTTCAACTGTGGATCTCCGGGGCACATTGCTCGAAATTGTCAAAGGACCTTTACCTCTTTCCATACTTTGTACTCCAGACATCAGAAGGCTATGCCTAATTGCCAATATAAGGCTTGATTTGTGGCTAAGTCTCCTGATCTAGATTGGAACTTGGCCAAGAAACGAAATGTTAACCCCTTGAGAACTTCGGTTTCCAAGAATCCCTCTAGCACTCCTAGGAATGTGCAAAGGTTTGATTCGGTGACCTGGAGGCCTTAGTCAGTGGCCAAATATCAGTCTACTAACCCCTTCTCTAATAAATCAAAGGCTCATCAACCTCATCGTCAAATAACTTGATCTTTCGTGAGGTCACTTATGTTGATGCAAAAGGCAAACCCAGATCTTCTATGGCCTGGGTTCCCGTTTTTAGCTAAACCTGTTGAAATGTACAGGAACAGCTCTGGAGCGCTCTTGTTCGGTTATGGTATATTGATAGCGGCTGTTCCAGGCACATGACAGGAGATATCTCGCAGTTGAATGACATTCAGTTTTTCGATGGCGGGTTTGTTTCCTTCGCAGATGGAGAAACTGGGAAAATCACCATGAGAGGAACTGTTTGCAATTGAGCCCTGAGTTTTAAAAATGTCAACTACGTACCAGAATTGAAGCACAGTCTGTTGAGTGTGTCTCAACTCTGCGATAATCATCTGGATGTTCTCTTCACAAAGAAAGGATGCTATGTGCTCAAACCAGGCTTGATCATTCCAGATGATTGGATTCTCCTGAAAGCTGCAAGAAAAGGAAACGCCTACATCATTGATATGAACCAGGCTCCTTTTGACAAGCTCACATGCCTTTTCTCCTCGACGGCAGAACATGACGCCATGTTATGGCATTGCAAACTGGGTCACATCAACATGAAGAATTTAAATCGTCTCACTAAAGGTGGTCTGGTCAGAGATCTGCCAGTTCTTGACTTCATGCAGATCGAAAAATGTGAATCATGTGCTCGTGGGAAGCAACGGCGTCAGCCGCATAATACCAAAGCCATATCCTCCACTTCTCAGGTCTTAGAACTGCTCCACATGGATCTCTTCGGTCCAACAGACATTCGCAGCATTGGAGGGAAGGCTTACTGTCTGGTTATTATTAATGACTACTCTCGATTCACCTGGGTTTTCTTTCTTACACATAAAAGTGAAACCGCAGAGTTAGTCAAACAATTTGTCACGCTTATGGAAAACCAGACAGATTCGAAGGTAAAGGCTATTCGGTGTGACAACGGGACAAAGTTTAAGAATCTCACCTTAAACTCCTTTTGCTCCTCCAAGGGAATTGACAGACAGTTCAGTGCAGCCAGAACCCCACAGCAAAACGGGGTTGCCGAACGTAAAAATCGCACACTCATCAAGGCGGCACGAACTATGCTTGTTGAATCCGAGCTACCTCTCATCTTCTGGGTCGAAGCAATCAACATTGCATGCTATATTCAGAATCATGCCCTGATCAACAAACGCCACATGAAGACTCCATACGAAGTGGTTGAAGGTCGCAAACCTTCGGTCAAGCATTTTCACAAATTTGGATGTCCTTGTGTACTCCTGCTCATGGATGCTAAAGGAAAGTTCGAAGCACGCGGAGATCCTTGTATTTTCGTTGGTTATTCTAAAAATACATCATATCGCGTTTATAACAAGATCAAGAAGATGGTGGTTGAAACCTACAATGTGGGTTGGCTGGAGGAAAATCCCAAGGACAAACGCATTGGTCCTGATTGGTTGTATGACTACTCTACCTTATTTAATCATTTTGATGTGTCTTCTAATATGTCTGCAGGAGATAGTTTGACATTTTTCTCTCCAACGGTGCCCATTCCTTTCGACGATGACGCTGACCCTGCCGCACTAAATGACACACTAAAGCAGCTAAGTGTAGATCCTCCTGGATTCAATGACACTGTCTCACCATCCTCCACAACTTCATCATCTCATGCCCCATCCATCTCTTCGCCTGTTCAGCCGAATCTTCCTAAGGATGTAGGTTCTCCTCCAGAGCCACTTACGGCAGATAAAGGACTTCCTCCTGATGTTTTGGGCTCCTCCTTGTTTCCCGAGCCTGCTCCCCTCGATTGTGCAGTGGATTCTCTACCTCACACCTCTACAGGTGCCTCGGTTGAGGGGGAGGCATCTGGAGTTGCTTTAGCTAGTGTCACCAACTTGCCAACCGATGTTTTGGTTCCTGCTACACCAATACCACAACGTTTATAGCGTGACCATCCCATTGAGAATATCATTGGTCCTGTAAACGCTGCTGTTCGCACACACAGTCAATCTGGGGATATCAATACATGTCTTTATTCTTGCTTTATTTCCCAAATTGAACCTAAAAGTACTGATGTTGCCTTGCAGGAGCCAGGCTGGGTGGATGCCATGCACGAAGAACTCAATCAATTTGAAAAACTTGGTGTTTGGCAACTGGAGAAACTACCTCAGGGAAAGCGCGCTCTTGGAACTTGGTGGGTCTTCCGCAACAAACAGGATGACACTGGAGTGATTGTTCGAAGTAAAGCTAGATTGGTGGTCCAAGGGTTTCAACAGATTGAAGGACTGTATTATGATGAGGTTTATGCACCTGTCGCACGTTTAGAAGCTATACGTATTTTCTTGGCATACGCATCTTATATGGACTTTACTGTCTATCAAATGGATGTCAAGACTGCGTTTCTATACGGCAAGGTGAAAGAGGAAATTTACGTGGCACAACCACCAGGCTTTACTGATCTTGACAAGCCAGATTATGCTTATAAATTAGACAAAGCGTTGTACGGGCTGCATCAAGCACCTCGCGCATGGTACGCTACTCTTACGGAGCATCTGCTTGCTCATGACTATACACGTGGAACTATTGACCAAACTTTGTTTATCAAACGCGTTGATAAGGATATTATTCTCGTCCAAATCTACGTTGATGATATTATTTTTGGTTCCACCAATGATGGTTTGTGCCGCGAGTTTGAAGAATCGTGAAGAAGAAATTTGAGATGAGTTCATTGGGAGAGATGACCATGTTTTTAGGACTTCAAGTTCATCAGAGCCCTAAGGGTATACTCATTCATCAAGGAAAATACGTCACGACGTTCTTGCCAAATTCAAGCTTACAGGTTCCAAGCGAATGGCTTCACCTATAGCGGAACGGCCACTATTAAATGAAGATGCTGAAGGAACACCTGTTAACCCTACCATGTATCGCTCTATGATTGGCTCACTCATGTATCTCACTGCTAGCCGGCCAGATATCATGTTTGCCGTCTGCCAGTGTGCTCGTTATCAGGCTACTCCTAAACTTTCACATTTACATGCTGTTAAACGAATTGTTAGGTACCTCAAAGGGGCTCCATCTCTTGGCCTCTGGTATCCTGAAAATTCTGAATTTGAACTGTTTGCTTTCTCTGATAGTAATCTAGGAGGTACAGATAGGGACATGCGCTCAACGTCGGCTGGTTGCCAATTTCTAGGAGATCGTCTTATTTCATGGCAATGCAAGAAGCATCAGACAGTTTCACTTTCCACTGCAGTGGCAGAATACGTCGCAGCATCTGCTTGCTGCTCCCAGGTTTTATGGATGCAACATCAGCTTGCGGATTACGGTTTGACTTATCTAAACACCACGATTTATTGTGATAATGATGCCGCAATCCAAATAGTTAAAAACCCTGTTTTCCATTCCAAAACCAAGCACATAAACATTAAAGTTCATTTTGTGCGTGATTGCTATGAAAAGGGTCTCGTAAAGCTTGAACAAATCCACACTGATGCAAATGTGGCGGATTTGTTCACGAAACCCGTTAGCAACGCACGTTTTCAAGTGCTTGTGGATCTTCTTAAAATGATTCGGTTTTCTTCCTAAGCATCTACTATCTTCGTGTTTATTTACTGTTTTTTGTTTTCTTTTTTGTTGTGTCATAAATTTGTTCATATATCTATGCACAAATTTAGGGGGAGAAAAAGTTCTTAAAAAATATATATTATTTGCAATGATAGGAAAATGAAATGAATATTCGTGATAAAATGCTTGACTAACACATGTAAGGTATAGAAGCGGAAAAGATTTGGATCGAAAGTGATGTGTCGGTAGGTCTAAAACTCAATCGGATGGGAAAAGTCAAATGATATAAACATAACGAACTTTGTACTCAGTGGGTCACTTACTATAGGCATATGATTTTATGGTCTTAAATCTTGCGTTGATAGATAGCCAACATCTGAGGTTTCGGGTCTTTATGCTGCTGAGTCGTCCGGGGATATCTTGATTGCCCTTCTGTTGCATCCAGATTATATGCAGACCTAGACACAGTCAGGATATCTTTATAAAAGAGCCATAATGGAAAGGGAAAAACCTAAAAGAACAAAGTTTCTTTCTAAGTTCGTACATACCTCATAAGGTATTTGCCTAACCCTCGTCAGTCATTATTGGTCTCTCTGCTGTACGGAAGTACTGACCTGTTCACCAATAGCCTGCCGTTGTAAAACAAAGGATGACCTCGGTATACTCACCTGCTACGATGAACCGTTGTTCTTACCTTGATCGCGGGGGCATGTCATGGTATGAGACACACGAGTATCTTAGTATAAAATTACCCTAAGCATATCAAAAAGTCTAACCTGCAAGGGTTGAGTTTTAGATTTAAGTGGACAAGTATACTGACAGTCGCTTAGACCAACCGAACCTGCTCATATCGAAAAATGTTCTTTGGTCAGTGTTTGAAACGATTTGATCCCTTAGCAATGCTGTGTTAATTATTTATGTATGTTTTAATAAGTTCTCCTTGTGATGGTTGGATGCTTGGTTAGTTTACTTGATGAATATTGGTGGGATGGTTTTCTGTCAAGAGATGTTGGACTGGCCCAGTGTGCTTTGGGATCTGAGCCAGCCTGATGAAATTGGTTTTTAGGTCTAAAATCAAAATTAAGGTTACTGTTCCGAATTGGGTTCAATTGGGCCAGGGATTACTGTTCCGGATTGGACCTGTCCGGAATGGCCCATTTAAGTCATTTTGGACAGGCCCAAATGTGTTACTGTTCTGGATTGGGCCTGTCACAAGCCCAATCCAAACTCAAATATCAGGCCCAAGCCCATTTCAGAAAACTATAATGTCATCTCTGTTCTCATTTCGGATTATTCAAAATCCGAGTTACTATTATTCTCTCTGATTCTTTCTCGAACTGCATATTTCGGACTACCATTCGGATCAGGTACATATGCATTCCGGATTGATCTTCAAAGAATTATGCATTCCAGAATGATAACTGTGCTCATTCCAGATGGATATTCATCCGAAATGATGAACTCGGATCTCATTTTGGATTAATCTTCATCTGGGATGCATATTTATCCGGAATACATAATCCGGATTGATAAAAGTGTTCCGGATTCATGCTAAGTTTGGACCCTTTGAATTGTTGAACCCCTTCACTAAGTTTGGACCTTTTTGAATTGTTGAACCCTTTCGCTAAGGTTGAACCTTTTTGAGTTGTTGAACCTCTTAACTAATTTGAACTGGCTTTAATTTGAACCTTGACCTCTATTGACCTGTCCAGTTAGTGTTAACTCTGTTAATTCAGTTAACTCAGTTAACTTGGTTAACTCAGTTATATCAGTTTACTCAATTTGCTTCTGTTAGTTGATTGTTAACTTGGTTAATTTTTGACAGACATGGTGGAGGAAGCTTTCGATGCTGTAATGCTGGTAGAAGAACAGTTCCATAACCAGGCTGGATACCTTTCAGATCCACCGGCTGAGTATTTTCAGGAGTTTCAGTCAATGATTGTGGGGCTTAACAGTTGTCGGATTGCCTACACTCTTCGTGCAAATCCTGTGATCTACAGAGATTTGGTTCATTCTTTTTGGAAGAGAGCGTGAATACAGCCAAGAGGTGAAGATGGCAGACCATTCATACGCTCACAGAAGGGGAAGGAGATTGTAGTTAACGAGGCTTATGTGAGGGAAGTGTTGCAGCTAACAGATACTTACGGTGACCCAATGACGTATGTCAAGGAGAAAGTGTTGCCGGTACTGATGGAGATGAGCTACGAAGGTTCTTATCCGCCATTGCTAAAGAAGATGTTAACGTATTGGAGACTACTTATACACATGTTTATGCAATGCGTGTCGGAGAATAAAGGTGGACTGGATCAGCCTAATCAGGCTCAGACTTCGGCGATAGTTTCTTTGGTTATGGATTGGAAATATAACTACTCCGGTTATATTTTTGAAAACATGAGGAAGATATTAGAGCAGTCCAAGAAGAGGATGTTTCTGTTGTATCCATGGTTTATCCAACTGATTCTCGATGCTCGTTACCCCGATTTGGCTAAGGATGCCACAGACGCGAATTTGCTGAATATAAAGCAATGGGGCCTACAATTTTTGCGACTATGAAGAAGAACCGTTCTACTTCGAAGACGGTATTTGTGGGTAGGTTCCCTATGAAGAAGTTTGGCAAGTTTTCGGAAGTTGTGGGTTTGCATGCTCCTCCACCTCCTCCTCCTCCGGTAAATGAGATTGTAGCCGAGGAACACGATATGCCGGTGAAGGAAAAAGAGATAGAAGTCGAAGATTTGGTTACAGACGATGAGGATGATGTTGGACAAGCTTTTCTGGATGATCTGGATGCATTCAACGCTACATTAACTCCTGTTCTACCAGAGTTATCATCTGAGAATCTAGCTGCTCTAATTGCTCAGCTGAAGGACATTCAAGAGAAACAAGGTGATCCGCCGCTTGACATTCCGTCTGTTGTTGTTTCTACTGCTCAGCCTGATGACGATGATGAAGAAGATGAAGTTCCGTTGATAAAGAGACGCAGAACTGAGCTGAGCATTTCAGCGAGTACATCTGAGGCTCCAGTTGCTGTTACAGTTGCTACTTCTGAGTTGATTACATCTGAGAGCACTGTTGTTGAGGTTATTGTTACAGAATCGGTTGTTTGTACTTTGACGATTGATACGCCTATTGTTTCTACACAGCTCACAGTTCCTGTCATTACACGGTCTACCGTGGTATCGATTCCTGCTGCCGCAGCATTACAAATGATGGAATTTGGAGGCAGTTCTTCGGGTGCAGGAGGTTCAGAAGCGGGTGGGAGTGGTGCTAGTTATTCTGGTGATATTGCTGATGACTATATATGCAGATCTGAGAAGAGGGCGTTTTAGTTTAGGGGTTTAGATAGTGATGATGATGATACTGAAGTGGATGTTGTGAAGTTAAAGAAACGGGTTGTCGTACTGGAACATGAAGCCATGTTAAAGGATGCGCAGATTGCCTCCCTGCAGAATCGTTTGGATGTTCAAGATCAAACTATCGAACAGCTGCAGGGATATGTGACTATGCTGATGACTATCGTTTTTTATTTAAGGGGCTAGTTAGAGAACAAGTTTGGCAGGGAATTCAGCGATCCGACCGACTATCCTATGAATGTTGAAACCCGTCATCGTGCGGCATAGCAACGGATGGCTGAGGAAACAAAAGAGCAGAGGTTGGCGGCCGAGCAACTAGCAGTCGAACGTCAAGCTGGTATTGATGATTACTTGAAGGATCCGCACAAGAAGTTCACTACGAGTCAGAAACGCGCTATAGATCCGAGAAAGAAGAAGCAGATGGTATTGATGAAGAATGTGAACGTCAATCATCTGGATGAAAACTTTCAGTTGAAAGATCCTACGAACCAATCAGATAGATACGTCATGGAGTTGGGGTCGAGCTATTATAGCAAGGTGGGTAATAAGTCTAAAGTGTTGAGTTAGATGTATGACCATATCAAGATTATGTGGATCGTTGTACGTCAAGATGGAACAAGATAATATTATTCGAAGGAGTCACAGTTTGAGACTTGGACGAAGATTGCCCTGACAGATTTTTTAAGAGCTCCGTACACCGACGACGATACGACAAAGCGTGGACCGGGTTGGAGGTTCTTTAAAAGGCTTGAACGGGAGGTTAGGACGGGGTTTAAGGGTATAAAGACCGCCGAACCGTATCTGAGAGCAGCCAAAGGAGTGCGTGATGCACACACAGGCAAATGTTTTAAATCTGTGATGTGGCCTCCTACGGATAAAGAGTTGGTGATTCAAGTTGCTCCTACCTTTCCAAGAGGAATTTTGAAGAATTTTAACTTTTGGTTATACGATCCAAAGGTCGGAAGTGTTGCGATAGTGACAAAAGAGAATGCTTTCAGGGTGAATGATGTTGTGGATTTGGTCAGCTTCCATGATGAAGATTTACAAGTTTTAGCTTCTCATCAGATACGTACTGCTGAACTATATGAGGTGTGTGCCAAGGATTGGACAGCTGTAGTTGCAGGAATTATTGCTGGTCGTTTGGGAGTGGATTCAGTGCCAAAGGATAAATGAAGAAACCTAGGGGGAGATTGTTGGGCTTGGAGCTTAAAGGTTTATTAATTTATATTGTTTTTGGGCTTTTGGGTTACTTTTAGGCAGTTTGGGCTTCCTAGTGCCAAGTGGGCCTAGGGTTGTATATTTGGGCTTTGTTATGCCTATAAATAAAGGGGTTAGGGAACTTGTCAAGGGTTAGAGAGTTTTGTTTACTAAACTTGTATCTGACATCCTCTGGTGTATTCAAGTTATTATATTCAAGTTATTCAAGTTGTTCTTCATCCTGATCATTATTTCCGCGATTGATTAGGATAGCGATACCTGTTTGATCCGTTACACGGGATTTACAATCAACTCCAATCCATGATAGAAAAATATCAGGTTTGTAAAAAGGAGTTGGAATCCACCCAAATCACTCGTGAAAAATGGGTGGAGTCCTGCAAAGGTTATGATATCTTATTGGAAAACCAGGTCAAAAGTAACATAAAATTTGGCATTGGAATTAAGAAAAATGACCAAGTTTTTGAAAATGTTACTGAAAATGACTCTGGTGTGGTTGAAATTATTCCAACAAACTTGGCTAGTTAAGAAATCAAAGTCACAGATAAAAAGGGAAATAAAATTATTTTAGAAAGACATGAGGGATCCTCAACTTTTGAGGAAATTATTTCAAACCCACATGGTCTGATGAATTTGACATTCTTGAAAATTTTAAGCCAATGAATTTACAACCACTAATGGTGTCAAAGCACCAAAGGCAAGAATCATTCCCATTTCAGACTTACCAGCAGATGTTACAACATCTGCTGACAAAAAGTCTGAAAAGGGAAAGAAGAAAGAAAAGATCAAAAACTTGTTTTGTGATTTCTGTGAAAAGAAGAATCATGTTACTAAAAACTGTCTTCTTCTAAAAGCATATGACATTAACAAAACAGGTGAGACCATTGATTCTCCAAATTCCAAAATCTGTAATAAAACAAACCATAAGACTCAAGAGTGTATTTATCTCAAAAACATTGATGTGAAAAAGACGAAGTATAAATCCAAAACACTTGAGAGTCCAAAGACCAGTACTGCAAAAGGAAAGTCTAAACAGACCTTTGTGCCTGTTGAAACATCTGTTACCAAAGCACTGAACAAAACCTCTGCTCCCAGAGAGGTACATGTAACAGATGTTCCACCTGAAAACCAATACCCAAGAGGATATGGCCAACTAATTTACGAAAAGGTACCTCTTAGTTACGAAGGTTACAAGAAACTCTCAAAACCAAGAGTGAATAGGCATCCTCATGGATACTATCATTTAATAGGAGATGGGCCTCAACAGATGTTACAAAGATCTGTTCAAACCCCTGTTCATTATCCCAAATTTGAGACTCCTTCCAAATCCATTTTGGCTTTGGAAACTTACCTGAACTAATTATTTACTATTGTGCAAGGAGCTTCTACTTGCCTTGATAGTCTATGGTATGTAGACAATGGAGGCTCCAGGCATATGACATGATGTAGAGCCCTTCTCAAAGAATTTATGGCTCATCGAGGGGGTGATATATCCTTTGGTAATAATTCAAAAGGAAAGGTACTTGGGTCTGGAACAGTTCAGGCTGGGAAGCTCAAATTTGAACATGTCAATCTTATCGACAATATGAAATTTAACCTTCTTAGTGTTTCACAAATAAGTGAATGGTCATTCTTCACTAAGAAAACTTGTCAGATTGTCGGGCCATAAGTGGTTAAAAAGATTGATCAAATCATAGCTAAGAGCAAACCACAACTTGTTGCTCATATGAGTGGCAATGTGTATGTGGTTGATATGTTGAAAGATAATCCAATGACTGATGCTTGTCTGTTCTCAGCTGCCTCTAACAAAGAGACATAACTATGGCACAAAAGACTTGGACACACAAATCTGACAACTATCACACTAATAAAGGCCTTATAAGAGGCTTACCACAAAAACTGTTCACAAAAAAAAGAACATCGTGTTTCCTGCTTAAAAGGAAAACAACACAAAAGTTCTTACAAGCCAATTGGTGAGTCCAAAACAAGTCAATGTCTACAATTGTTACACATGGACTTGTTTGGCCCTATGAAAATCACGAGCCTTAGTAAAAAGAGATATTGTCTTGTTATTGTTGATGATTTTTCAAGGTTTACATGGACTTACTTTTTGCACTCTAAGGATGAAACTGAAGGAATCTTGCAAGGATTTGTAAAACAAGTTGAAAAGCAATTTGACCTACCAATAGAAGTCTTTAGGAGTGACAATGGAACAGAGTTTAGAAATAAAGAGTTAGATGAGTTATGTGTGTCAAAAGGAACTATAAGGCCACTATTCCAAGAACACCAGAATAAAATGGGGTGGTTGAAGGAAAAATAGAACTTTAATTGAAGCTGCTAGAACTATGCTTGTAGACTATGGTTTACCCTTGTCCTTTTGGGCAGAGGCTGTAAACACTGCTTGCTATGTTTAAAACAGAGTTTTAATCAACCCCAGAAATCAATCCACTGCTTATGAAACTCTGTATAAGATCAAACCATTGATCTCATATTTCAAAATCTTTGGCTACCAATGTTTTATTTTGAACTTAAAAGATTTCATTTCAAAATTTGCAGCCAAAGTAGACTGTGGTTATTTTCTAGAATACTCAACCACTGCCAAAGCCTACAGAGTTTTTAACTCTTGGAATAGATATGTGGAAGAGACTTTGAATGTAAAGTTCAATGAACTTTCTTCATTAAAAATCCCAGCAAATTCTGCTGAACTTTTTGATTTAGACAAACTCACTTTTGAACCTGTTTCTGTTAAGACTGACTATGCAGGTACACCACAGTCTCCACATCATGATTATGGATATGGAATTGAGATTCCACAGTATAAAGCTACATCCACCAACAGAGGAACAGATGTTGTCAACACCTGTGAAAACTCTGCCACTGCTGGATCAACCACTGCTGATCCACAATCATTTGCCACTTCAACCATAGCCTCTGTTTTCACAGGTGTTGACAACATCTGTTCCTCTGATGGTGGATCAACCACTGCTGATCCACAATCATTTGCCATTTCGACCATAACCTCTGTTGATAAAAGTCCAACCATTGTGGACAAAAATCATCATGGTTTCACACATATTTCACCCATTCCTCCACCTCCAATTCAAGCAGATGCTGGTTTTTAGAAAGTGCCAACATATATTAGCTCAGATGATTCACATCTGCAGCCTTCACCCCATAATTCCATCATTCCATACAAGGGAGATTTAATCTACCTAAAAAACCATCGATCAGACCTTATCATTGTCAACATAAATGAAGGGGTGCTCACCAGAAGCCAATCCCAAAATAATTGTCTTTTTGCAAGCTTTCTATCTCTCACACAACCTGTCAAGTACCAAGAGGCACTGAAAGACAACAGTTGGGTAGAAGCCATGTAGGAAGAGCTCCTCCAATTTAAAAGACAACAACTATGGGAACTTGTACCATTGCCAAAGGATGTATATCCAATTGGCACAAAATGGGTCTTCAAGAACAAAATAGATGAGAAGGGTATTGTTGTCAAGAATAAAGCTAGGCTTGTGGTTCAAAGCTACAGACAAGAAGAAGGCATATTATGATGAAACCTTTGCTCCAGTAGCAAGATTAGAAACCATCAGATTGTTCTTAGCTTTTGCTGCCAACCACAACATCAATGTGTTTCAGATGGATATAAAAAGTGCATTCTTATATGGCAAAATCAAAGAAGAGATCTATGTTTGTTAACCTCCTAGCTTTGAAGATGCATTTTATCCTGATAATGTCTACAAGCTTAATAAAGCTTTGTATGGCTTGAAATAAGCACCTAGAGACTGGTATGACACTCTCTCTCCACCTTTCTCTTGTCCATTTGTTTTTCAAGGGGTAAAATTGATAAAACCTTATTTTTAAAATGGAAAGGAAAGAACGTGATGCTTGTCTAAATTTATGTGGATGACATCATTTTTGGGTCCACATGCACTACTATGTGTGAAGAGTTTCGAAAACTCATGGCAGCAGAGTTTGAAATGAGTGCAATGGGGAGCTTCAATGTTTTATTGGTCTCCAAGTAAAATTGTTGTAAAATTGTACATTCATTCATCAAAGTAAGTATGTCAACGAACTGCTTAAAATGTGATATGAATGACTGCAAACCATGTAGCATACCCATGGAAACATCAAAGCTTATCACTGTTGAAGAAAATGATGACTTGGTTGATCAAACTCTTTACAGGAGCATGATAGGTTCATTACTGTACTTAACTGCATCAAGGCTAGACATCATGTTTGCAACATGTGTTTGTGCCAGATCCTAGTCAGCTCCTAAAAAGTCCAATCTCATTGCTGTAAAAAGGATATTCAAATACATAAAAGATGCTCCCACAATTGGTATATAGTATCCAGCTAATGGTAATATTGAGCTTTCAAGTAACTCAGATAGTGATTTTGCTGGATGTAAAACCACAAGGAAGTCCACTTCAGGAGGTTGTCAATTCTTAGGCAATTGCTTAGTGTATTGGCAGAGCAAAAAAGCAGGCTGCAGTATCAACATCCACTGCAGAGACTGAGTATATTGCTGCTGCAAGCTGCACTGCTCAACTCCTGTGGCTTCAGAATCAGTTATTGGATTTTGGTGTAACTGCTTTAAAGACTCCTCTTATGTTAGATAGTCAAGCAGATGAAAACATCATTAAAAATCCAGTATCTCATTGTACCACCAAACATATTGATACCAGACATCACTTTGTGAGAGATTGCTATGAAAAAGGTTTGCTTTCTCTTCATCATGTCCCAACTAAAGATCAACTGGCAGATGTTCTTACAAAAGCATTAGATACATCTACCTTTGAAAGTTTGATCTCTAGGCTGGGAATGCTAAACATGGAATAAAAACAATTTTTTCTATATTCCATGTGTAAAAAGCATTAAAATGTGTTCAGAAAAATCAACTCTCATCCTTAAAAAATAGCTAAAACTGAATTTTCAAAAAATCTCAAAAGTCTGTTCACAACCACTGTTTCTCAAAACCTCTGTTTGGCATAAAAATCTATCCATTGCTCACTATGTATCCTCTGTTCTTACTTCCACTGTTAGTAAAACAACTGTTTTCCCAATCCACTGATAGTGTAAAATCACTACTGCTCATCCCACTATTTAGAACCACTACTGGTCTCCAGCATAGGTTACCAAACAACTGTCATCCATTACTCAACAGAGCTTACACGTGCACAGATGATAGCTATCAGATCTTTTGGAAATCGCTTCCACATCAGCACTCACTTTTTCCCTTTATAAACCCTGTTTCATCCAAACAGAGTTTCCCCTTGCCATTTCACTCTCACACTATCGCAACCCCATGTTGTCCTTTTCACATCAGAGCCGGGGCGCGAACCGAATGGCATCTTCATCGCACAGCGGAAGCAAACGTGATGGCTAAGGTTTCTAGTAACTGAACGACCACTAACTACTCGAATCCCCATGGGTTCCACTATTCCAACCGTGCCATACTTGTAATCATAACCTGAGAAAGAACATGCGAAAAGTCAACATAAAGTTGGCGAGTTCATATTTTGTTTGTTTTGTTTCAAATGAGTCATAAAACATTTGAAAGTCTTGCATTCGAAAAACCGGTTTGTGGGATCATAGTATCCCAAATCATTTGAAATGTCATGTTTGTATAACAGTATTGAAATGTTTTCCATGTTGTTTGCAAATCCATGCACATAACTGTTATGTTTATAAACCGGTGATAAAATGATTTCAATCATATCTGTAAATAAACCGGTAATGAAATGTTTTCTATTATGTTTATAAACAGGTGTTGAAATCGTAGTATGTAGTTTTCCTATGGAATCTAAGGATTTGTCAGTGTGTAGCTAATACACTGACCTATGTGACATAAGTAAGTAACCAAACTGAGACTTCTTTGACATTTTGGGATCACAAAAGCACTCCTAACCGGTTATCATACCAGGAGTAGAGCGTGTCTCAAACTCGATAGATCTATACCTTTTGCACCTTGGTCACTACGTGATTAATGGTTACTATTGTTATTTCCTTACTTACGCACAGTGATCTGTTATAATCTAATCCCATAGCTACATACCAATTGTTATAAATCTGTGTTATTGGGCCTAGCCCATGTTCTTTTGTGATTTTGGGTCTAGCCCATGTCCTTTTATGATTTCTGGGCCTAGCCCATGTTCTTTTGTCGTTGGGCCTAGCCCATGTTTTCTTGTGATTTTGGGCCTAGCCCATGTTATTTTGTTCTTGTTGGGGCCCCGCCCCCTAGTTGTGACTATGACATTCCCGTCACCAGTCATAAAACTCATGCATGTTTCGAAAAGCTTTGTACAGTTGTGAAAACCGGTAAGTTTAGCATAAACCTTTCATAAACCATTTGTGTTCATTGAAATCTGTTTGTAACATGGTTTAGAAATATATGATTTTTGTTTCTCAAAATATTTTATGCTTTCGCAAAACTTGCATGTCCTTCCACCCACGAAAACATTTATAAAAATGTAAAACGGTAAAAAGTGGGGGTTATGAACTCACCTGGATAATCCAGTGCAAAGCTAGCTTAATGTGATTTCCGTAGTGTTGTCTCCACGACTTGACTTGCTAGCATGCGACCTAAGGTATTCCTAAATGGAATAACTTGTAAGTTTCTAAGAATGACGTAGCTATACTACGTGATACTGAGCTCTACCGAATTGTACTCATACGATTCTATGAAATTATTATTAACTTAACTCGGTTAACCAACCTATGGTTTTCTTAGAAACGATCTAGTTTTCAAGCGACTTGAAATATATATTTATATAAAACATAACTATATTTCATGAAAATGATATTTAGTCGTTATGTACGTGGACGGATAATAGTACGACCCTTCGTAATTTTCGTAGATATAACGTATATATACTCGAAAATATATCCATATAGATAATACATTTCGTATTCGCGCGAGAGCCTGGCGTATCGTCTATAATAAATAAATAAACGATGTAATGGTACGCTTGTTATAGTCTTGCGGAGTCGCGTCGTACTTCGTTTAGCACTTGAATCGAATAAAAACAATGTTCTATTGTTATAATATTATTCGAAAGTATTCGTACGTGTTCGCATCGTCGATGTTAGTAATAAATATAACTATCTTTATTTGACGTCTCGCCATTCGTATATATATGTAATTATATTTGTGTTATACGACTGTAGAATTCGAGATGTCTTTGATATACGATTTCCGAATTTCGTCGTTTGAAACACCACGCACTTTGTATTCGTCTTGTAAAAGCATTCGGAAATTTGGCGTTCGAAATAAATGTAAACAATATGCTTATTTTATATCGTCATTCGAATATATTATCGATGTTTGAAATCTCGTTTATGAATTTCGACGTTGAATTAAACATAAGTAAATATTATTTATCCTGTAGTCGCTTGCCGAATGTTTGTTATCTCGTAATTCACGCTCGTTGAAAGGTTGTCGGATCGAGATTTGAACGTTTTAATTAGCGTTGACGAAATAAATATATACTTATATTTATTTTATAATAATCGTATGAAATCGGACGTTTTATCTTTTAATTGTAACGAGTTTTGTTTACGGATTTTACGAAAATCGGGCAGAGTTTCCTCTGTTTTTGGACGATCCCGATAATATTATTTGTCGATTTATTTATTAAAACGCAACCTGCAATGCACAAAATCAAACACTATATATAATTTTTCGTCGTTTCCAAATATTAAGTTTTCGCCGATTAATATTTCCGATTTATATATTTAACGACGTCGGTTTGATTTTTAACGAATAGTTTGACGCGAATAACGTAGTCGGTTCGATTTATTATATATTATTTATTTTTGACGATATATATTCGTTAACGGATCGGTTTGAGCTCGGTTTACGCGATAATTATTAACTATATTTATAACTATATAATTTAACTTCGCGTCGTAATTAATTTTTACCGAGTCGTGGGTTGACCCGTTGACCAGATTTGACCAGGTTTGACCGAGCCGTTGACTTTTGTTGACCGACCGATCTAAATCCGAGAACCGAGACTGAACCTGAAACAAACACGTATCAGAACCGAAAATAAACCCGAATCGAAACTAAAATATTGAAAAACCGTTTCTAACTTGAACCGAGTCGAACCCGAAACCTGAACCGGAGTCTGAACTGAACCGAACTTGAATCTGGTTGATCTGTTTGTTTCTCTTGTGAACCCGAACATCATCTGCCCCGAAACCGAGTTGAACCGAGTGACCCGAATCGTACCCGAACCTGAACTAAGACAGCCACTACCACCACTGCAGCCGCTAGCCGGTCATGGAGCCGCCGGCTGCGTCGTCGCTACGGTCACCACCATCGACATCACGGTCAAGTATCGCACCACAGTGCTGCCAGAAAAACGAATGCCACCGCCTGTGGCGGCGGAGCCGCCTGACGTTGCCGGGTGTCCGCCGGCTTCGCCGTTTCTCACTCTCTTTCGCTGGTCTCTCCCTCTCTTCGCCCTCTCTCTCTGACTTTCCCTCTCCTTCATGTGTGCGGCTGCCGGAGAAAACAATCGGAGCAGGGGGTTTGCCGGTGTGGTGTGGCCTGCTTGTGTGTTGGAGGGGTGACCGGAGAAGGGACCGCCGGTACTAACACCCGAACCGAACAACAATCACAGCCGCCGCCACTCTCTCTCTTGTTGATCTGTCTGTGTGTATATATACTCGCGGGTAAGTGTGCGTATCGCGGGTGGTGTGTGGTCGGAGAAAGGAGATATGCGGTTATGGGTGTGTGTAGCCGTCGGAAAAGATGACCGGCACCGGCCGGTCTTGACGCCGGAGCAATCCGGTGACCAGATCTGTGAGGAGAGAGAGGCAGGAGGCTGTTTGGGTGTTAGGGTTTGCAAAGTGAGGGACAAAGGTGTTAACCTTGTATTTATACTTAGGGTTTTAAGTGGGTTAGGCCCAAGGCCCGTTATCGTGAATAAGCCCAAACCACGTATCTGAAGCCCAATTTTGAAACCGGACATCGTAAAATGTTTATTTGGAGCTGAAACACTTAAAATTTTGTCGGTGTCGGTGTTTGACGCGATTGTTTGTCGGTTGCGTTAAAAGTTGCGTAAAATCTCTACGATCGCCATCTATTGTCCGTTTTTCGATCCGAGTGTTGCTATTTATCGAAATTTATTCGTTTAGACTTGAAAACGTATTAAATTATATCGGGGGTCGGGTTTTGACGCGTAATCCGTTCGTTGCGTTAAAAATCGCGTAATTGCCCTGTTTGTTGTTTCTGATCCGTTTTTCATTCTGGATTCTTCCGTGAGCGTTAAAATTTGAAAACGAAGCCTAATATATCATAATATATTAATAGTTAGATGTATCTCTAGTCCGTGGCTTCTGTTTCGTTGTCGGTGCGTCTCGATTTCCGCGTATCTTCCGCGTTGTGCTATGCGATGTTCAACGATCCAATTTTATCGCATAATTATAACTGTATGACAAATACAAGTACAAAATTTGTATTTTTAGGCGTTGTCGGTATTTGTTTGGCATCAGTTCGCTTAACGTTCGAATTCGTGTTAAAGTTCTCGATTGTCGCCAATTCGCGTAACGTGAATCAAGTAGACGTTCCTAGGCTTTCCAAAGGCCTGATCGAGTTAATTTACGTCTAATTACGTTGATTATAATGGTATTACTGTTTGTTAAGCGCTTAATTAAGACCGGAACTGTCGTTTGTCTCACACATAACCAAATTTCTCAAATTTCTCCATTATTCTCTCTCAAACCCTAATAACTCAACTTCTCACCATGAATCTCATCCTAAAAACTCTCCATAACTAACTTCCAATTTTGAAAAAACCAACAATAATACTTCATTTCACTCCATGATCAATGTTTTACAAACATCATCATACAAAGATGTGTTACTTGCCAAAGCCCCCATCTACATCGAAACCCTCTGCCAGTTTTGGGCAGACGCTAAACTTCAAGTTCAGAACAAAAAGCCTTTCGCCATCACATCGGGTTGGCCAGCACTGGTCCAAATCTCTCCCTCCAACATCTCCACCATATTCGATCTTAATAACCTTAACGCCCCACATCCTTCTCAAAGAAGGATTTACATGCCGAATTCATTGAATGCGGATATGAAGGTCAGTTATCCGGAATTACCATTTTCAAACCTGAATTTCCTGCTGACATGAAATTTTTTTCCATACCCTTTTACTCTGTTTGTCAGCTAAAACCATTGCATTTAACGAAATACCCTTAAACATTCAATACCTTGGTTATGCTATTTTAACCCAAACTAAATTTAATTTATCTCAGGTATTGTTTTCGAATTTGGTTGCAAACTATAATAATCTTAAAAAGGGAAAAGCTTTTTTGATACATCCTAGGTTGTTGAGTTTTTATTTACAAAAACAATTTTCTGCTTCTGATTTTCAACAAGGTACCATCTGTCAAGTTGGTAGCCTTAAAAATGAAACTTTTACTCGACTCTCAACACAAAAACCTAGGGTGTTGAAAACAAAAGCAACGTGACTGAGCACATTTTGGCATCTGTTACAACCACTGCTCCTTCATCGGTTGCTGAGCCCACTGCTCTTTGTGACCACAGTACTACAACCAGTGCTGTGGAACCCACACCAACCATTCCCAAAAAGAAACCTACAAAAACCACCAAGCCCTCCAAACGCCCAAAAACGGTAGCTCTGGAAGATGAGATCCCAGATCTCTTACCGTTGACACCACAAAAGTCACTAACAACCACTGTTGCTACTTCCTCACAATAGTTGGTTCAAAGATCTCCACCAGTTCAAACTCCTCTTGTTTCCCCACAAAAGGAACAAGTTGCACACACAGGGACACCATAATATGAGGCAGATGTTTCAATTGAACATCTGTTCTCCAGCCCCTCTCCCAAGGCTATGTCTCTTTCCACTCCTTTACCCACTTCACCAATACCACCTACTTTCATCCCATTGTTTTAGACAATAGAGAAAACTCAGACAATGAGCAGTCCCTCTCAATCAACCATACTGAGACTCAACTTCTACACATGACTACGTCTGCGGCAATTCTATTTACTAGCCCACAAACAATTGAGGAGGCTACACCCCAGGAGTTACTTCTAACTCTTAGTGGTAATTCAAGTGAAGCAGCCACTACAACTGTAGTCACAACAGTGGCTCAGTTGGACATTGGTTACATCAGTAAGACTTCCTTGATGTTGAGGCTACAACAGTAACCTCTGAGCCGGCTGGAAGTCCCCAATACCACGAACAAGGGGCATTTGGTGCTGATTTCCTTGAGACTCCTTACGATGATGCACCAAATACAACTACCTCTGGTAGGAATTTGGATGATCCTATTAACTTAGGTGACATATTACAATATCAAGAATTCACGGAGAGGATCTCTACCATGGAATCATCCATTGATGATATCAAATCCATGATGAACCAACTACTACAACATTCTCAAAGTCAACCTTCTTCATCTCTCTCTGCCACTGAGCTACGGAGAGTCGTGCAACCAAATTTTATTGCTCAACGACAACTTTTTGATATACAGCATGAGAACAACATGAAGTTGATGAGGAATATGGTCGATGCTCGCTATATGGATACAAAGGCTGATATTAGAGCTATCAAAGACCATTTAGTACAGATTACTGGCTCTGCCCAGTTGTCATTCTCACAGAAGATGATGCCAAAGAGGGGGAGAAAGATTCATTGGCAAGTTGTAGCCTGATCCAACTGTCAAATCTAAGGTGCAACAACAGCCAAGTAATGTTGCAAGCTCTGCTTAGGCATCCAAAGCCCCTACTTAAAAAGAGATTGATGAGACTCTAAATTTGGAAGCTGAAAGGATTGCTCTTGAAAAGCAAAAGCGACAAGATACATTGGAAGCAAAGGCTCTTATGCTTATTGAAGAAGAAACGCGAAGCAACTTGAAAAAAAAATATTGGCACTTCAAAAAGAAGGAAATCTACTAGAAAATCAGATAGTCAACTTCCACTCCTTCTACAACAATTGTTGAAGCCACTTCTTATGTATTCTCTGTTCCCAATATACCAGCAGAGGTTGGTTCCACTGCTGAGAATGAAGATGTTGTAACAACAGATGTTGGGACAACAACTGTTGGATCAGCAGAGGTTATCCAAACCACTGCTATGATCATTTTCCCAACTACAACAGAACCATTACCCACACCATCTCGTATTCCCATACATCCACCTTCACCCAAACTTAAATTCCAACGCAAATGAAAAACTTTTGTAGTTGATGATGATGAAGAATACTAATCACCACTCCCCATTTCTTCACAACTTATATCACAACCATCCTCTAAAACTCCATTTCCACCATTTCCCATCATGCACCTATCTTCTTCTTTTCTTCCTATGGGTGCATTATACCCACTAAACTCTTCTCTGTAAAAGGTGAGATTGAAGCTTTCTTCAAAATAGAAGGTCCAGCTAAAAGAGACTTCCCTTCCTTGGTGGGGTATCGAAAGCCTAGAAATATTGATGAATATCTACATTTAAAGGCTAGGCAGGCTGAGCACATAGCTAAAGACAAATTTAAAGACAAAGATGACAAGGCCTTACAACTATCCTTACAATATCAACTCAACAAAGTCAAATGTCTTGAAGAATTTGCTAAGGAGCTAAGTAAGTCTGTATCTGAACAACCAACCACTGATGATCCTGAGCTTAAAGAAGATTATCTAGACCACATCATGAAGCATAAGCCTTATAAAGCAACAAGGGCACAATTTAAAGGTTGGTCGGCAAATGAGCTTAAAGAAGAAATTGACAGGATTCATTCCATGATCAAAGATCAGTCAAAGAAGCCTACTCCTCCTATCTGGAAAAAAGGCCAAAGTAGGCAGCCAAGACCATGCTCTGAAGATAAAAAGAATGAAAGCAGAACTTGTTGATGCTTTGTATGGAACAACAAGGAAAATTGCTAGATGGTCTGAATCTAAAGTCGTAGATACCTACAGGAGGTTGGAAGAATTAAGAAAAAGGGATCCTTCTATTCCAAGAAAGCCAATCTATGACCAAACTACCTCAGCTCTTAACCAGACCCTTGCTCCAAAAAGATCAACTTCGACCACCAGCTTGTCCACCATTGCCTTGAATCAAGCAAAAAGGCAAAAGAAGGTAGAAGAAGAAGATCATAGGATGCATGAAGAATTAAGAAAAAATGGAATAAAAATTCAACTTTTGTTTCATACTGATGCTGCAAATGACATACTTAGAGCCTCACTCTCAACACTTGTACGCAGACCAACATCACCAAACTCATCAAAAATAACCCTACTCCCAAGAAAACCATCTGACTCAAAAATTCTAAAATGGAAGTCAAACAAAGACAACCATAAATTGACATTACTCAGGTCAGATGGTAGAGTTCAAAAGATAAAGATGGAGGATGTATATGGTCTGGATGCATCTGATCTCTAAGACTTGCTGAATCTTGAACTTGAAAGGGATGTCGAAGACATAATTGCCCTGGATTTTGAACTTCAATTCAAAGACCAAATAAGGGAATCATTGATGAGAAATAAAGATTAGAAAAAACTTTAGTTTTGGCATCATCTGTTCTAGGGGGAGATTGTTGGAAACTGAACCCTACAAAAGAACAGATGATGTAAATCCAAAATATACTACAACCTCTGATCCAAAGAATAATGTAACATCTGCCCAAGTAAAGCTCTGCTGAAGACTAAATGTTCAAGGTCTGCCATAGCTATACTCTGTTGAAGACAAGCTTTGTTGAAGACAAGCTTTGTTGAAGACAAGCTCTGTTGAAGACTAAAGCTAGAAGGTCTTTCAAGACAAGCTCTGCTGAAGATCAAAGCTAAAAGTCTGTTAAGGCAAAGCTCTGCTGAAGATCAATAGAGGATGTGTTATCAGTGTTTTCTATCAGTCCTTATAATGTTCAGTGTATAGCAGTGGTTAACTTAGTAGATGTTATCAGTTTGTTATTTCTTGTTAAATGTCACTTTAATGCTGACATCATAATAAGATACTCAGTGGTTATTATTGTAGTATAAATAGAACAGTGCATGTATTGTTCTATTTAATCACTTCATCTATTATCAATCAAAACTATCTTTCTTACATCCTGTACTAACAAATCAGTGATCTTAGGCTGAGAGGGAGATTGTGAGTCATATGCAAGTAATCATAATTACGAAAAGCATGATGATGAAAACAATCTCTCAACTATTGTGAATCAAAGTTCTTTCATTCCGCTGCAAGTTCATCTGATTTATTTTCCTTCATTTACCACTTTTATAACTTTCATAAACAGTTTTAAAACTTAGATCCTAACACAACTCAAGAACAAATGGTTAGCACAAGCCTATTACAAATCTAACAAACATATCAAAAAATTACTAGAGAACACTCGCGACCAGTTCAAGGTTTATTACGAGAGTAATGTACACAAGCAATCAACCTTTACATAAACCAACATCAAAAGGTTGATGGTGTGATGCTAACCAACACGAGTGGATTGTTGATGGTCACCACAGAAAAGAAAAGGTCGCACACATTTATTTGATAGAACTATGATACTTCTATTTCTAGAAGTATTTGATAGAACTATGATAATTCTATTTCTGGAAGGCTTGTCACACTTAGGGCTGTTTGGTAACTTTGGAATGGAACCAGTAATAAGTTTGAACCATTAAGTGCTGAACCAGTAAAATGTTTGAACTATTACGAGCCAGCATAATGCTTAATTGTTCAGAAGCAAATGTTTGACCAATTCAAATTAGAGGTCTTAACCATTCAGACTCAGTATAATGCTTAATCATTCAGAGACAAATGTCTGAACCATTCAAACATTTGCTCGCGAAACAAACAGTCTGAACCATTAAGTATTAAACTAGTAACAGGTCTGAACCATTAAGAGGCTAATTAAAATATAAGCAAGCAACCTCTTAGTATTCTTATTTCTATGTAATCATTGTTCCTCCAACAAAACCTCAAACATTGAAAATACAAATAGCGTATGTGAGGAAACGAAATTAGGCCAAATAGAAGCATAATTTTTGGGGCTAAAGCCCTTACTTATTTTAAAAGTATGAGACCAATAGACCGGCCCTTTAGAGTCTAGTCCTTCACACTTATATATACTAAAAAGATGTAAGGGGAGACGGAAGATAACTAATCAAGTTTTCCCATTTTTTCTGATGAATAAGCGTTTAGTCAGTGTCATGTATCGCAACATTAGAGTATGAACCCGAGTTGTCAAATAAACCACAACGAATAATCTAAACACAATTAAATTCTTGGATTTGATTTCTTTAATCGCTAAGTTACCATCAAAGAAACAATTAATTATATTTTTATAAATTAGAATTTCTCAGTTGATTCAAATTAAATTTCTTAGTTAATGTATTGTTAGGATATAAATATTATTTATAAACGTTTTTCACAGAGGGTGTTTTCAAACAATACAAATTTGTTATACATATATATGGGCAAAATGTAACAACTCGAATTTAAGGTAATTTAATATATATATATACACACACTAGTTTTATGTCCGTACGTGTTGTGGGCACTATGCCGAATACTTCTCAACCAATTAAAAAAACATTACCATAGTTTTGGCAGAAAAAAAAAACTAAAACGATGACAATACTGTAACTTTGAGTGGTGGCAAAACTGTAATTTGTTAGAACTAATGAGCGAGTGTTGACAGCTGCTTGACACGAATAAAAATTAAATCAAGTCAACCAATTAAAACAAAACTTTTTTATATTTTTGCTAAAAAAACTAAAATGATTGTAAGAATGTAATTTTCAACTGTGGGCAAAATTGTAATTTTGGATTGTAGGTAAAACCGTAATTTGCCAAAAGGTAAGGCGATGAGAATACTGTAATTTTGAACAAATGGCAAAATCATAATTTTGAACATGAGGCAAATTCGTAATTTTGAACTGGAAGTAAAGCTAACGAGAGAGTGTCAGACAGCAACTTGACACTATTCTCTCACATTCCTCTTGTAGATATATAATAATATAAATATAAATATAAATGTGTGCATAGTAGAAGAATTTGAAAATATCATATAAAGTTGTTTTATGACGTAGGAATCCAAGGTTTAACTAAAGTATTTACATTTACAAGCTTTAGGAAATAAAAGAGATATACAATATATATAAATATAATTGTGTTCATAGTAGAAGAATTTGAAAATATCATATAAAGTTGTTTATGACGTAGGAATCCAAGGTTTAACTAGAGTATTTACATTTACAAGCTTTAGGAAATAAAAGAGATATACAATGTTAATACTTAATCCCAAAGCCTACCATAATTATTATTTACATACAAAAACAATTAACAAGCTATATCATTGACATCTACTCTTCTATGTTTTCCTTGATCTAGGATGATATATTATATGAAGTCACCGTGCACACACACAACTAAGGTAAAAACTAAGTGAGTATAAAGCAGTGAGTAATAACTGAATCATTAACCGAAATTGATCGAATCATACACTTCAAAATCCACATTAAATTCTTTCAATGACAAATACCCTAAGATTATTGGTTTTGTGATAGAAATTTATCCAATGCAAAAGTCATTTACAAGTTTTAAACTAAACCTATTGTCAAATATTTTATTAAACACTTCCTTTATACTTTACTCAAATATACTATTGTCAAATATTTTATTTCTTTACACTTTACATAAATCCTAATTTAAAGGTTTAGTTAAATATCAACAAAAGGAGGTGACAAAACTCTAGTTAAATACCAACAAAAACTTTTTAACTTTAAGTGGAGGCAAAATTTTATAGTTAATCAAGCGAGAAATAGTTTTTCAAAATTAAACCCTAAAGTGCAATGCTAAATTCTATCAACACTTTGGATGTGTTACAAAGTGAGAGGTTAATGTTAGGGTAAAGTCATGAATTGAAAATTGTGCATGGGAATTGTTTTAGAAAAATTCCTTTTTTTTTTAATTATATACAATTTTTTTTCTTTGGTAATCATATTGAAAGGAAGATTGCTTTATGTACATACTTGAAAGTTGATAGAAATATAATTTGAAGCTGGAATAATGGTTGTAAGTGTGCTTCAAGTACATACTTGAAAATTGAAAGAAATATTACTTGAAACTGGAATAATGGCTATAAATGTTTTTTTATTTTTTATTTTTTATTTGTAACAATAACTCAATATCGTCCTATGAATTGTGAAACTATTTATGGTATATGGATAAAATGATTAATTGTATGACATGAGAAAATGAAATACATAACAAAACCAAAAAGATATTGTTGTATTAGTTAAGCAACTACTTGAGAGAACGGATGTTCTTTTGACATAGGAAGAGCAACAAAAATGCAAAAAGAATGCCTTTTTTTTGTCCTCTTAATCTATGAAACTCTTGCATCTTACAGGGAAGTTAGTCATCAAACATGTTTTTAAAATGTGGAAGGTATTTTTTTTTAAAGAGGAGCCTGTTGGTACTACATGAATCTGGTCATATTTTATTAGCACAAATATTCATTACCTAGTGGTGAGGTATAATCTTAGAATTAGTTTTTGAGTGTTCGATTGTAAAAAATATATATTCTTTTTGTCTTCAAGTAGCTAACACAGTTGAGCTTGCTAAACTTTTCAGCAATAACAACTATAGCAACTGGTATTTGTACTATTTTGCCCATGTATGTGCATACATAGCCTTTCAAGATAAGGGCAATGATGTAATTCCAATAACGCGATTACGTTTGAAATTTGATTTTTATGTTATATGATGGTGTTAGGAATATTACATGGAAACTTAATTTGACAAGAATGGGGCATTCCATAATTGCAAGAAATGTGAGATATTTTTTAAACTTTTTTGTGTATGATTATTTTTCATTTGTGAAATTTAGTTTCTTATAACACTAACATAAAAACTAAACTACGCTTAATGAAAGAAAACGATAAGTTTTGGGTCTTTATGGCTTGCAAAAATCATTTTGAAAACTGAAGCATTGCTTTGGACGGTTAATGATACCCTGTTTTGGCTTGCAAACCTGTGCTTGATGGTTATTGACTTATTTAGGTTTAACACTTATAACAAAGAATTAAGCATTGCTTTTGACGTATGGAAGATACTTTTTGCAGGCAGAACAATTAAGTGAGCGGTGGAAGCTTTTGTGTATGGCAGAAGATCCCTTTGTAGATTTTTGTTTAGATCGAAGGTAAGTGCTGATGTTGATGCAGCGGGTTTATTTTCATAGAACTATTTGATGTAACATATTAAATTTCTTTGTTATGTAAATTAAATGTTCTAGCCCATGTAACACATGGGTGATAACTTAATTGTCAAATATTTGATTAAACACTTTCTTTACACTTTACCCATATATCAACGAAACTTCCTAATATAAAGGTTTACTCAAATATCAACATAAACTTCATAATTTAAAGGGGTGACTGAAATTTAGTTAAATATCAATAAAACTTCCTAATTTAATGGGTGGCAAAATTAGTTTTTAAATTTAAACACTAAAGTATACTACTAAATTCAATCCAACTTTATCATCATGCAACAAAATTCAACTGTTGTTTCGTAAATTCCGCCCCTCAGTCTTTTTTTAAACATTCACCCTTGCAATTTGAGGTTTTCCTCCATCATCAAATAGTTTCCAAATTCCGATACTCCTTATTCATCGGAACTTTGTCATTGCAGTTCAATTCACCACCTTCACACAACCACCGCACCACTCACATTCCGTTCAAGTCGATTTTCTCCTCACGGTCTAGGTGCTAAGTTAGTCTATTTGTTCGTTTAGTCTTGCTTTTGTAAGACTATTTCATAAAGGCATTTTAATATACCAAAAAGTTAAAGAACTTTTTTTTATTCAATACATAAAGTACAACATAAAATGAGGTAAATTAGTCTTTCAAACAGTAATTAAACTTTAATTCTCTTATCTTTAACAAAAGTATAGATAATTAGTTAGCATGTATACTTTTTCCCTTATTTTTAACTAACTACCCTTACGATTTTTAAACTCCCGTAACTTATTCATATGATAAAATTTAAAAAAACTACACCAAAAAACAAGTATTTATTCTCTTTAATTTGAGTATTATATTGTTATAGTTTTTTTAATTAAAAACTTGATATGTTAAGTGAGCAACAATGTTTATGGTGAGCAATTATTGAACCTTTAACCAAAAGTAGACGAAACTGAACCAAAAAAAACCGAATGACCGAAAACCAAATTAACAAAAAAGCGTTTATTGATTTTCTTGTACCCTTGAAAAACCGATATTAAACGAAACAAACCATTCATCTATTTATACTATATTATAATGTATTTGGGAAGGGCATTCAAAATATCCAAAAGTTAAAAACTTTTTAGTTTAATGCATAAGCTACAACCCTAAAATGAGGGTAAATTAGTCTTTCAAACACTAATTACACTTTATATAACTCATATTAAATACACTTTTATTCATTCATCTTTAACCAAATTATGAATAATTAGTTGGTAGTTATATTTTATCTCATTTATAAAAAAACTAACTACACTTGCAATCTTTAAACGACCATAACTTTTTTCATACATTAATATATAAAAAAATACACTATAAAAATAAGAATTTTATTGATTTTAATTTAAGTATAGTATAGCTATAGTCGCCAATGATCTCTAGATCAAGTGGTATAAGGCTTGCATTTCTCTTGGGAGACGCAGGTTCAACTCCCACTTGGTGCAGAGTGAGGCATTGGTGGGCAATGATATGAGACCCAGGGAAACTTGAGTTTGATCCTTAAGCCAGACAGGTTTGACCAGTAATTTCACCGTCGATCCGTCGTGCCTATGAGTGGGTGGGTTATCGGGTTTTCCCCGGAATTGATGGTGGACTCAGGTTACTCTCGGAGTATTCCGTTTGGTCTAGTGGGTGCTCCGAGAGTGCTTGAGATTGATTCTATTATTCGTTAAAAAGTATAGCTATAGTTTTTTTTGTAATGTTCAAATACATGGTCTCCTAAAATTAGAAAGTCGTAGAATAGGTATCAAACTAACTCCAATTAAACTCATTCGGGCGACATTGAAACCGTCTCGTCAAACTCTACAATATGAGATTTTAGGTTTTCAATTTTTTATTTTTAACTTGTAGATTCAAGAATTTTTGTGTAGATCATTGTGCCTTCTTAATTAACATTGTGTTTTTTCTTTATTTGCGTCATTGTGTCTTTTTTTTCAACGTTGTATTATATTCCATCATGGAGGGGTGGATATGGATTGCTTAAGCAAGTGCAATGCTTGATAAAAACGATCATATCTTGTTGGAACTCATTAGAATATCACATACCATTTATCGTTTAATGGGTTGAAGATTGAAGAATAGAGTTTTTGGTTCCAGGCATCACTCTAGCGACACCTGATATAGATGTCTTAGTGTTTTATTTTATCAGTCTTTGTTTGTTAGTATGTCAGTTGCATGACGGCAATGCAACGGGCACCACTCATTTACTGGCGACCACACACATGCCATCATTGACGTCGGGGCCCTAGTTCTTGGCCTATATATAGTGGTTCATTTGTCATTGTTAGGTTAGGCTTTTGGTGTATTCTTCTCACGGTAATGTGTGTGTTTTTGGGCTGAAACGTAGCAAAGTTGGATCCGTATTGTAAACTATTCTCGACTATTATATCAAAGCTTCATATTACATTTCATATAGTTCTTATTTGCTCTTAAATAGTTTACTTAGTTTTCTATCATTTTCGGGTTAAACATCAAACTAACTAATGTTATAGATTTGAATATTGTTGAGAAACATCACTTGCAATGTTAGGTCTGTTTTTTATTAATTTACACGTCTAGATCCTAATTGTGAAAATAAGGTAAGTAGTTTGGTTAACTGTTATTATGTGTGTATTAGCATGAAACTTGGGGATCCACCATTCTATCTTTTAAACTTGTTTGTGAATCTTTTACGAGTCGTCTAACAAAAGTGGAGGTAATTACCAATCCGCATAGATAGACCCTTTATGAGTTATGAGATTTTATTGTTGTTGTTAAGTGTGGCCCATTTTGTATAATTTTGTGCTAAACAATTCACAGAGAGGTTGATCCTTGAAGATATTGTTTCCTTAAAGTGAAGTTGCTCCTGTCACACCCTCAAATTCCACATGCGGGGTTTTACCGCGAGGCGCATGACAAACCAGGATCATCGACATATGACCATATAGATTGACCTCTGTATAAATTAAACCAAGTTTTGATGTTGAATTAAATAAGGATGCGGAAGCGTAACGAAGTTTGAAAACATAATTTGTAGCGCCAACACAAACGCTAAACCAACATAGTGAACTGTAAATAATGCAAACTTCAAAAATAGTTTAAATGTTCATGCGGTGCTGCCTACTCGTGCTCGTGATCCTTAGCCCCCTAAGAAAACATGCAAAGAAACAAGTGTCAACATAATTGATGAGTGAGTTCACAAATTTTAGTTTGTTATGGTTGTTTCCCAAACGGGCCACTACTTCAAACCCGGACCAGAGTGTAATAAATGTTTTCCCCTGATTCTATCCCAAATAAAAAATGTATAAGTTACCCTTGATCAAATCCCGTATCAAGAACCCCAAATTGATTTCCAAGTTCATGTTATATTTATAGGTAGCTAGTCTAGGTTATGTCACCAAAAAGTCCAAACCGAAGCTAACGATGTTGCCCCTGAAGGTGTCAGGCTATCAACAACCATGACAAAGTTAGCCAAATTCAACACCCATTAGACCTTTACGGTCTGGTTAGCGCGACTAGCTCGGGTGGGGCTTGTTGGGCCTAGTAGTACTACCATAAACTTCCTCGCTAAAGATCCATTACTAACGGCTCGTAAAGTTGAGAGGGGACTTGGAGTGATGTGATACTTTGTGACCAAAGCCGTATAACATAACTCAAATCAGTTTAGAAAATATAAGCATGTCACTAACCGTAACACGTTGTAAGTTTATCGAAATAGCGCTACTATACCATAGCAAGCACATGTTTTCTCCCCTGTATTTAAAAGCATTTAAAAGTAGGGGCCGTGAACTCACCTTAATTTGATCGGTAAGAATTCAAAAGCAAGTGTTGTGTTTGGTCAATCGCTTCCCTATAACGATTACCCTTTGATTAGGTTTAATGTTGACGCACGTTTATTGCACACAATAACACTTAGAACAGTTTCTCAGTTAAGCACATGTCCATGACATGTCATACAGTTGCAAACACAAATCAAGCATGCATACACCAAGCAACGAGCAAACAGGGTGTTTTCATGCGCAAATTCACCATTTAAATACATCAGTTAGATTCCTGAAATTTCAGCTGTGTTTAGGGATTTTTATAAAATAGTTTCAGGTTAGGAAAAATTACCAAAATTTTACACTACGTGTTAAAAGTTTCCTGTATGTTTGTATAAAATTTTCAAAGTCTAATTCTTGATAGATTTTATGTGAAAATCGTACAATGGACAGTGATCTAAATTTTGACGATTATGCCCCCTGTCCACTAAACATTTTATTTAAAAATCTCATAGTATCAAAACGGGTCAATTTCAGTTGGAGATTCGTAACGACACCTAAGACCTACCACTGTATAAATTTTACGCTAATAACAACTATTCACCCAGATATGACGAAGAACATACAACACAATTTTACAGGAAATTTGCAGCTATGACCACTGAAACAAATTATATATTTTCACTGACCAAACAAGGTCCAAAAATTATGAAATCAGTGCGGTTCGAATCGTACTTAAGAGAGGTTCATTTTAGGCTTTAGAAAATCGCATTTTCGTTACGTTTTGACCCGTTTACAGCCCACTGAAGTCGGCTTTAAACATCCAACAGCCTTCTGTTTTCAGCTTTTAACCTTTCAACGCACGTTTTAATGACTTCGTTAACATGTTTAGCAATCACACAACCTAACTACACAAGTTTCTAACAACCCTCTATCGTATTTACCATAATACCTATTCGTAATAATTAATCTTCAACAAAACATGAGTTTTGATAACCCTAAACCCGTGTTAATACCCAGTATGCATAACCGACAAGTAACCCGAACCCACCTAGTGCTATGCTCACGAAACAGTTAAGAACCTACCAATATCATCACATAACAATCACAACATACCTATTTTTCTATGCATATGAACACGTATCAAGATCACGCATTGACACGTAACACATAGCCAAATCAAGTAGTCACCAACAATCATACCCTTCTTATCTAACGTATTACCCCGACCACTACATCACCCTCAACCGTTCTACGCAAAAATCATCATCAAGTTTCAATTATATATAGCAATTCTATATTGAACAATATACCTAGTCGATCGAAACCGAAGTGGGAGAGGAACCGAGGGAGGGTGCGAGAGCTGAGAGAGAGCGAGAGGGTGACGGGATTTCGGTGTCGCGCCGGTGGGGGTTGCTGCCGCTCTGCCATCGTGAGGGGGTAGGGAAGTTAGGTTTTTTTTTGAACTAACATACATTTATACGAATATACATATCTATGTGGGCAATTGAGAGATGGGCCGCAAAGTGGGCGGCAGTTTGGGCCGCAAAGTGGGGGAGGGTGATGGGTTGGGTAGTTTGCTTGTTTTATTATATATATATATATATATATATATATTACACGAAGCGTCACTAAGTACCGTGATTAATGTGAGTGACAGAATGTCGTAAACAATGTAGCGAACGCTAACATGATTGTTCGGGTTGTCAAAGTCCCTATTATCACTGTAAGTTTCATCTACTCCTTGGGGTTTATTGTAATCTTTGTATGTCTTCATTCTGTTTCTCTTTAATTTTTTGCAATCGCGCATGAATATTATTATGCTCGGATAGGCATAAGTTTTCTGGGGCAATACAGCCTATGAAATGCTTCTTTTTTTGTTGCATTTTGTATTGTCTATGATTTGTTTGTTATTGAATTCCTTGTGACTAGTCTTGTCACACAAGCTCTGTCTATTGTCCATGTTGACTATTCAAATATGGTTGGATTTTTTTTTGTATCCTAGCTTCTTGATTCTGACTTCATAATCAACTTCGGAAAAAATAATGGTTTTTTAAGGCTTGTTTATTCTGATATCGTTGTGATATAATCACTGGTTCTTCAATATTTCTTGGTAGGATCTACTTTTTTTGGGTTGATTGAAGTGAAATTGTGTCAATATACACATGTATAGTTCATCAACATTTTTTAAATATCTTGAATACTAATTTTTTGGCTGCTTAATTCATTTGGTAATTTCTATATGTGGTATTTTCTTATTACGCTAAATCCTGTGTTAAATAGTTTGTGGGGAAAATCATCACGTTACATTATTTTTTAAGCAAAACTTAGTTGATGGTGATGAGAAGGAGGAGGTTGAGTTTATCTAGCATTGTGATCATAGTTTTCTCGAGCGTGGGGGATTCTTTGTGCTGAGGCGTGTTGTTAAACGAGAATGAAAGCATCAATTGTAACCAGCCAATTTAAGATGGCCAGTCTCCAAGAAAAGAGGGAAGAACCGAGAATATGTTTTGGGGAAATTTGCTGATAATTTTAATTAATCCTAACGTACTTAAATAACAAAGGAAACCCGAGAAATTGACATAAAAATAGAACATGGAATCATGGGTATCCTTGTAGTGTAGGCCTGTGTTGATCAGTTAGACCGTTTATCTAGGCTGCTGCTTGTGAGTCGTTCAACACTTCAGCTGGGTTGGTGAATTGGCTAAATGGACCTGGGCTGTCTCACTTTACTATTTTAGTATTTTAGTTTTAGACCTGGTAAAACAACTCCATCCATTTTATTTTGGGTTGATATGGATACTTTAAATTTTAAGATAGGTTAGGATGGGTCAAACAAAATTAGTCACTAGTTTAGGATTGGTTATGAAGTAGTGGATAAAAAAAAGAGTAGGTCAGGATAGGTATAAGATAAAATTCAAACGGGTTAGGATGGGTATGAAATAAAATCACTGTAGATATCTCTTCACAACTGTGGCTTCACCAATCGCCGTCATGGTGCTCTCCCGTCGTTCTTCGTTTAAAGATAATGAAAATTTTAAAAATAATAAAAAATTAAAAATAAATCAAAAAAATTCTAAAAAATCTCAAAAATCTAAAAAAAATTAATAAAATCAAAGAAAAAATATAAAAACCAAAAATATAAAAAATGTCTACAAATCTAAAAAATTCTAATAAAATTGAAAAAAATTTAAAAAAAGTTATCTAAAAAATTTAAAAAAATATAAAAAAATCAAAATAAATCTAAAAATATAAAAAATCTAAAAGATAAAAAATTATTTAAAAAATAAATATTTAAAAAATATAAAAATAAAAAGTCTAAAAAAATTTAAAAAATAAAAATCTAAAAAATTGTAAAAAATAAAAAAATCTAAACATAATTTTTTTTGAAAATTTTTACAATTTTTTGATATTTTGAATTTTTATTTATTAAAATCTCCTGATTTTTAATTTTTTTGACTTTTTTTTAGAATATTTTGACTTTTTAGAAATTTTTGAACTTTTTGAAATTTTTACAATTTTTTATTTTTAGTTGTTTTTTATTTTCTTAGATTTTTTTATTTTTATTTTTTGAAATTTTTACAAATTTTTTTATTTTTTATTTTTTTTTGGTTTTTAAATATTCTTTTTGATTTTTAGAATTTTTTGACTTTCTAGAAATTTTTGAATTTCTTTAATTTTTAGTTGTTTTTATTTTCTTATTTTTTATTTTTTTAATTTTTTGAAATTTTTGATTTTCTAGTTTTTAATATTCTTTTTGATTTTTTAGGATTTTTTTGAGTTTTTTTTGGATTTTTTAGAATTTTTTTTACTTTTAGAATTTTTTATATTTTTTATTTTAGGTGAATTTTTTAATTATTTTTAATCTCATCTTTACCCAAACCTATATTAACCTAAACCTATTCTAACCCAAACACATCTTGATCCATTACCTATTCAACCTTTTTTTAAAAATATTTATCTTGACTTATAACCCCAAATCCATCTTGACCTGTTACCCAAATCTATCCAATTTGCCCACTTTACCATCGTTAGTTATAGCATTTCAAATATTGAATCAAGACAAGCTTCATGCCTTAACCTATGTTTTCATACAATTTAATGTAACTAAAGATAAAATATTACACCAATGGGAACTTCAGTTGGTATGTTTTTCACGTTTGTCTTTTCTTCTTCTCCTAAAACTATAACCAAACCTAGTGTTTTTTGTTTCAACATTGCTAAGCCAGCCAACTGAAATTTTTACGAAAAGCCAACCACGATTTAACTAATGATAGATATACCATATACATAGTTTCTTTGTACTAAACCGAACCATAAATACCCTCACACTCAGGAGCGACGCAGTCTTTTCTTGGAGGCAATGGCAAATTCTTAAAATTGAGGCCTTTCCTGAAAAAACTAACTTATTTTACTAGGATTATAAAGCCGAGCGCGAGCTCAGGTTCGGCTCGTTTATCATTTATTAATTACTTATATTAATTATGATTATAATTTTTATATAATTTAGTTATTTTTTCATAATTTCACTAATAGTAATTATCATTATTTAAATGATTATGTAGTATATTAGTTAAAATTATATAAATAGTGGGTTCGTTTAGGCTCGTGAGCCGACTCGAGCTCGATAAGCGAAGCTCGGGCTTGGGCTTGTTTACTAAATGAGCTTGTTTTTAGCTCTGGCTCAAGCTCACCTTGAGCTTTTTTTCGAGCCGAGCTCAAGTTTGCACCCCTAATTATATTAACAAAAAAGTTAGGCGATGAGACATGAATAAGGAGTCGAAATTGTGTTATAGGCAAATACTGTTTAGCATATTTAACAACTTATTATCATGAGGACCTAGGAAACTAAAGAAATCAGAATGTTTAACCGCTTCCATGGCCCACGAAATGGTCAAAGAGTGAGTGAAGAAGATTCACACCATTGTTCTTTTCAAACTGCTTGGTGTGTTCATTACAATTTACAACATCTAAATTGAATGCATGAAAGTTCTATAAAGCTTAGGAATCCTATAATTTATCTATAAGAAGAGTGAGATGTTTATGTACAATTTAAAGGGTGTCTTGTGTTAAAGGTATGGAAAAAAATGCATCATAAGATAAGCCGTATACAATATACACCCTTCTGATTCACGCAAAGAGGTTAACGTTGATTTAGCAACATTTCTCACAAGAACCAACATCTAAAGCACCCAATAGGAGTGCCAACGCAATTGAACACAATTTAAGAACAATAAGTAAACACAAGCCATACAAATCCAACAAACATATTGAAAAATTACCAGAGACCAATCGCGACTAGTGCAAGGTTTATTATGTGAGTAATGTATGCAAGCAATCGACCTCTACATAACCAACATCGAGGGCTGATCTTGTGATGCTTACTAACACGAGTGCATGGCTGATGGCTTCAACTGAGAAACAAACAGTCACACACAATTATTTGATGGAATTATGATACTTCTATTTCTGGAACGCATGTCATACATAGTATTCTTATTTCTATGTAATTGTCGTTCCTCCAACACAACCTCAAACAAGTTAAATAATCAGGAAAATACAAAATAATATCATAAGGAAAGCGAAATCAGGTCAAATAGAAGCCTAACTTATGGGGCTAAAGCCCTTACTTATTTGTTAGAGATATGTGACCAACAGACAGGCCCTCTAGAGTCTAGTCCTTCACACTTATATATATATATACTAAAAGAAATGTAAGGGGAGACAAGATGAACTAATCAAGTTTTCTGATTTTTTGTATTTGTTGATAATTTTTGGTGAATAATTCATTCCCATTTATCGTTTAAACTTTGCAGGAACAATCAATCCAATCTTTGGAATAGATGCGATGTAAAGCCACTAACATCACTATGACTTTGCTTTAAAGAATATTGGTCCTACAACTTTTCATAAATAACGTACTCGTGTTTGTGGCCATTTTCTCTATTTTCTTCATTTATTATTTGTTTTAGTTACTTTAAACTTGAATTATTTATTTGGGATAAGGTTATTGTATAAATGGGTATTAACATCTTAAAAGTGAGAAGTAAAGGAAGATTTTTTGTTTTTTGTGAACTTATTTAGTTATTCATGTATTTTAGTCCTAAAATTTTAAAAAAAAATTATATAATTACTCACTCTAAAGTAATTGCATATAAGCACTCTAGAGTAATTACACAGAAAAAAGTTATTTTTTAAACTAAAAATCTTTCTTATATAATAAGAAAAAAGATTTAACAATCACTTCTCACATTTAGTATGTTAAGACTTATTTGTGTTTAACCTTTACCTTACTTATTTGCTTTTTATAATTAGAGATCATTTGAGGTTTTGGATATAATTAATAACTAGTATTTAACTCGTGTTGTGAACGATTACTTGAAATTAAAATCTTGAAACATAATAATATCATATACTTGTATCATAAAATATAAACATTACTAATGAACTTACATAAAATCTTTATCGTGTAATTTTATACTACTTGTATTTATAGAAATATAAGGATTTTGTAGAAATATATTATTAGAAAATTTGAAAATAAGGGGGGGGGGGGGGGGGGGGGCGCAAATTCTTTTAGCATAGGGGCACTCAAGAAAAACATGCTCCATTTCGTTCTGATCTGGACATTCTTTACAGCATCCCGAGATGCTTGAAATCCCTCTTGAAATTAAATTTGTAGCGGTCGGAATCCTGTTCAACACAAACCTCCAAATGAAACAATTTACTTGAATTCGTTAAATTCTAAAGTTTGCATATGTATATTTCTGAACCTTTTTATATGCTAAACACAATTAAAATTCTTTGATTTGACACTGACCAAGATTTGATTCCAAGATCTTTGCTTTTTGTTGCATTTCTTTAATTGCTAAGTCACCATCAAAGAATATTTAATTATGTTTTTTTATAATTTATTAGTTGATTCGAATTAAATTTCTTAGTAATGTTTAATCAGGATATAAATATTACTTTACATGAAATTTTTACACAACGTATTTTCAAACAAAACAAATTTGTTGCACATATATGAACAAATTCATAATAATCAAAGAGTAAACTGATAAAATGATCATTAGGTTTGGGTACTTTTATAAATTTAATCTAAAATTCAAACATTTTGAATTTAGGTCTTTATGGTTTCAATTTTGTTGTCATTTTCATTCAAAATCAAAATCTAGTCTGATTTTTTAGTTAACATTCAGCTATTTTCTCTTTTTCCTCTCTTTTACTGAAGAACAAAATAGTCTTTTAACGTTTTATTATAAAAAATTAAAAAAATCTGATTATTTTGCGCTTCATTAAAAGAGAGGAAAAAGACAAAAAAACTGGATGTTAACTGAAAAATCTGACAGTATTTTGCTTTTCAATGAGATTAGCAACAAAATTGAAACCTTAGGAACCCAGATTCAAAAGATTTAAGTTTTGGACTAAAGTATCAAAAGTGGTCAAAACTCATGAACCATTTTAGCAATTTACTCGTAATCAAATGAAATTTAATAACAAAAAGATCACCTACGAGTCTTAGATGAAAAGAGATGAAGGTTCACAATTTAGTATATTTACACGATTAAAATGAAATTGGGAAGAAACATATATACAAGACATTATTCATATGTGAAAAAAAAAAATATGAATGAATCACACGACTATGTAACTAAATGACAAAGTCATGTATTTTAAATCTTTTTATTGCATTTTCATGGAGCACGACTATCTACTATTTAAAAGATTACATAGCCATATGTTTTAATCCAAGATTTTCAAATTTCATAGAGTTGCACTTATGAGTAAATATACAAACACATAATACATGGTTATGTAACTAAACCTTATATAGTCATGCTTTTTTATTACAAAATCACATTTTTACAAAAACTTTGTTAGAAATTTGATTAATAGATATTTAGTAAATTTATAATTTAATAAAATTATAAATATTAATGAGACTTATTATATGGTGAATTGAACACTAATCTCCTAATTAGAGTTTTATGTGTTTTAATTATAGACTTTATGTTTCAAATTATAATTAGAATTTTATGCCTTTTAATGTGAGTTTTTATGTCTCTAATCAAGTGACTAATTAAGTGAAAATTTTCATTCATTCGTAATTTTATAAAATAGTAGGCTATGTACCTTATTTGAGATAGAGAAAAGAAAACTACAAGAAAATTATATAGCTTAATACGTGAAGAATAGTTGGAGAAGAATGAATACTTGAAGATCAACTATAGAGAGGAGTACTCTCTACTCGCTTTCACCACCATCATATCCTTATTCATTCCATAAAAATGATTGTGGTATTTTTTGTTTCATGCTTGTAGAGGTGCCTCATTTAACGCGTTGTCTTTAGTCGAGGTGTGGTATTTTTGTTTTACGTTTGTAGGACATGGATTATATTTTTTTAATAAAAATAGTAAAAATACTCTCTATACATATTTGGGAAATTATAGTACATGTACCGTGTATAAATCTTAACAAAATTAACTTATAATACAACATATGTAATTAAATTGATTAAAGTCATAGTGTTGAACAAGAGCTTTAATCGTGTTTTCTTGTAAGGTCTGTTGTGTAGTCTTCAATAGATTCTTAAATCGCGTCTTCTTGTACGATCCGTTGTGTAGACTTCAATGAGGCCTTGAACCACATATTTCATCATATTTTTGAAATAATTTTGAAACCTTATTTATAAGGATTTTGGGTTCATGAAAGGATTTATAACAAGAATATTTTTATAGGTTATGATCTTATAAATATTATTTTGGGAAATATATATGTAGTACAACTTGTTATGTTTGAATTTATTGAGATTGTGATACAATCTTAAATCCTATATCGTGATACAAAACAAATAGTTTTGGTTCAACTGTTTGGTTTTCTAAAACATTTTGGTATCGTTAATTTTTCTAACCTTTGGGTTGGATCAGGTTTATTAGTTTAAACCATACGTTTTTTTTTTGTAAACGTTAAATTCTCTTGAGTAGAGTTTTCATGTATTTAAATAACAGTTTTATGTTACTTGATTAGAGTTTTTATGTCTTTAATAAAGTCTCCATTTATAGTAGACTCTTCGTCCACTCATGAATTTATCGTACAAACTTTTAATTATTCTAACACGTGTGTTAGACAGGTTTATTTTATAATACGTCTTATGATGATTTTTAAAATCATTTATTTCTATACAAGCCCTTTAGAATCAGGTTATTTATATATACTGATAAGTTTATCACGGTTTCGGTAATCCTTTATTTCTAAAGAGCTTGTTAGAACCTATTTATAATTAAGTATGATATGATTTTTGTAATCATTTATTTCTAACAAGTATGTTAGAACTTATTGATAAGCTTTTTAATAATTTTTGTAATTGTTGGCATCTAACAAAAGTGTTAGAAACGGTTTTTAAAACTGTTAACTTGAAGATGAATTTTGTAATCATTTCGCTTCAAACATGCGTGTTAGAAACGGTTCATAAAAAACGTTAGTTTTGAAACAATTTTTTAATCGTTTCTTTTCTGACGTTTGTATTAGAAATGACTTATTTATATGAACTATATATGTGTTTATAACAAGTCGAATTAACGTTTTGTGAAAACGTTACATTTCTAACTTGCACGTTTTCTTTATTTTAACATGATTGTTAAAAATAGTTAGAATACAAATGCTTTGAATTATTTTATGTAAATATTTCATATAAGTAATTTGTTGTAGCATTGATTTTAATGAATATAAACACTTATATAGTGCTTAGTATGGTTTTGAAATAAAAAAGTTATACATGAAAGTTGATGTTTGATTGGTTTCAAGAATTAAGTCACCATAAAGTGACGGTTTTGTTGTGTGGGATTTATCTCCAACTTTAGTTTGTGATTTTTGAATTAAAATGGTCATGTTTTGTATATATAAAATAAATTTAATTTTCTAACACGTGTGTTAGAAAACGTGTATCACAAATATACGTTTACAGACTGTCCATTTTATAAGCCATTATGAACATAAATGTTTTATGCAAACATTTAATTCCTTACGTGTGCATTAAAAACGATTAGAAATAGTTTATTTTTATAAACTATAGCATTGGAAAATGTTTTATGTAAGCCTTCGATTTTATATCTGTCCTTTATAACAGTTTTTTGCTAACATGCGTGTTAGAAAAACTTATTTAGTCTTTAAGATCCACTTGGTTAGATAGTTTATAGGGAGAGAGAAGTGAGGGAAAAAGATGGGCTTTTTGATTATTTATATTAGTGGTTAAGGTAAAATGACCAAAATACCCTTGGTATATTAGTGTTTAAGGTCCACTTGGTTAGATTTAACCATGAAGATTAATTGAGTTAGAGCTAAAGGACATCAGGTGCAAGGGTTTGCAAACATTGAGTATATTTTTTGTACTTTTTGAAGACAAAGGATACAGTTTGCAATCTAGTGTAAACATAAATTGTCACAACTCCGACCATTCTCTGGATGGGGGTTGTGAACATTTCTGGTGGTACCGGTGTTTATTAAAACTTTTGCAACGGAAATTTCTTCAGGATCGTGTGTTAGAAAAAATATCAGGTGTTTTAAACATCGAAATTTTCATTTCATAACTTGTAGGAAAAAATCCATATTTACATAAAAGGTTTTTTAAAGGAATAAACCCTTAATTAGAAACATGTTTCTTTATTCAAGTAACATAACCACTTATATAAGTTTTTTTGTGCCTCGTAGCACTTACCCTTCCTTCACAGTAAACTGTTAAATCTCACAATGTAGTGAGGAAAAAGTAAATGTCTTACCTTATAAATTTTAGAGTTTTTAAGCCTCGTGGTTTTAGGTTCTAAATACACAAATGTAACATGTATTAGTGTAAAACCAAATCAAACCTAATGATAATCACAAGATCAAAACCACAACGTATGTTAACAAAGACTCACCATATTTAGGCAGAGTTTTGGCATTCATTGGGTGGTTTTCTGATCAATCGAACTGTCACACCCTGACCCGCAGCGGATGTGGTAGTCGGAGCATAATTGGGTTTTCATCAAAATTCATGACATTTACTATTATAAAAATTTCATATTTATTATTTCAAATTTAAAACATAACAATCCAATCAACACAGAATCCATACAAACACAAATGTTCCAAACAAAGCTTGCAAGTAACGTTTTATTTTCTTCTAAGGCCCATGTCCTACGTAATCCATGCTTCACACATGTTCACCTGTATCATGTGTAAAAATAGAGTTTTGGGGTCAACACAAGTTGGCGAGTGAATCCCATTTAATCATTAAGAAACATGATATGTTTTTATCTTTAATAAAATGTGCATTAACCAAATATGAGAAACGTATATGCAATCTAAATCACAAACCATACAATCAACTAGCTATGTACATGTGAGCACGATAAGCGATGTGCTGTGAGATCAAGGCTCAATCAAACGGAGCCGATCTAATGTATTAGGCAACGCGACGCTCCACCCGTAAGTAACAGAGAACAAATGGGCCTAATGTGAGTGCTTGACTGTCATGAGAAATATAAACACAATAACAATAAGCAACAATATCACATAGCATGTTAGATCACATAATGGTAATAGCACGAGATTTGAATTAGTGAGATAAACAAAAGCGACACATGATACACCCAAAAAACGTGAATAAAAAGGGGAGTTGTAAGAATTCACCCACAGTGGGTACGATTACGATTCGACTGTAAGCCCCGTTATCGGATCTAACAGGTATCACAAACCTAATCAGTAGCGGAAATAATGATTAGGAAGAAGAACAATCTCTTGAATTAAGAAAAACTTGCATACACTAGAAAAGTGTTTGATACAAGTTTGCAAATACAACTCTCTAACCCTTTAACCTTGACCTAAGACATGTATTTATACTACTCACTAAGTCCAACAATTACAACCCTAGGCCCACAAGGCACTAGGAAGCCCAAAAAACCCTTTAAAGCCCAAATGTTGATCTAATGTATAAACCTTTGTTAATATAAGCCCAACAATCTCCCCCTGGGTTTACAGCATTAGGCCTTCTAGTCTTTCGGTTGCACATCCACTCCTAGCCTTCCAGCAACAATACCCGCCACAGCGGCTATCCAATCCTTTGCACATACTTCATATAACTCTGCAGTTCGGATCTGATGAGAAGCAATAACCTGCAGGTCTTCATCGTGAAAGCTTACTAAGTCAACCACATCATTCACCCTAAACGCCTTTTCCTTTGTTACAATCGCGACACTACCGACCTTGGGATCATACAGCCAGAAGTTAAAGTTCTTTAAAATCCCTCGTGGAAAAGTTGGAGCGACCGGTATAACCAATTCCTTATCCATTGGCGGCCATATCACTAACTTGAACCTTCTCCCTGTTCGCGCATCACGGACTCCCTTTGCGGCTCGCAAGTATGGTTCGGCGGTCTTCATCGTCTTGAACCCGTTTTCACCTGATGTTCCAATTTCTTGAAGAATCTCCAGCCTGGGCCATGCTCAGTTATATCATCATCAGAATACAGAGCTTGCAATAAATCAGTAAGAGCTATTTTCGTCCATGTCTCGAACTGAGATTCCTTATAATAATACTCCTGAGTCCCATCCTGGCGAACAACGATCCACATTTTCTTGACATGATCATACATCCAGCTCAACACCTTCGATTTATTCCCAACCTTGCTGTAGTAGCTAGAACCAAGCTCCATCACATATCGTTCAGATTGGTTTGTTGGATCTTTCAACTGGAAGTTTCATCAAGAGGATTAACATCAACGTTCTTCATCAATACCATCTTCCTCTTCTTTTGGGTCGCTGGACGCTTCTGACTTGAAGTATATTTCTTTCTTGGATCGCTCAGATAGTCATCCAACCCAGCTTGGCGTTCAGAAGCCAACTGTTCCGCGGCTAACCTTTCTGCCTCTCTTTCCTCTACCGCTCATTGTTGAGCAGCTCGGTGTCTGTGCTCTATATTCATCAGATCGTCAGTAGGATCAGAAAATTCCCTCCCAAATTTGTTTTCCAATTTGGCTTTCAAATCAAACACCATAGTCATCAGCATAGTAACATCTCCTTGCAGTTGATCTATTGTTTGGTCTCTAACATCCAATCGTGTTTGCAACGAAGTGATTTGAGCATCCTTCAATATAACCTCTTGCTCTAACACAACCACATGCTTCTTCAGATCTACAACATCAACTTCCATATCTTCATCATCACTATCCAATCCAACAAATTCAAATCTACGCTTTTCCGACCTTCGCAAGTATTCCGCAAAATCATCATCAGCACGACCTATACCACTTCCACCTGCCCAGACCCTTCATCACCCATCGAACTTCCTCCAAAATCCATCATGTGTAATACTGAGTCTGCCGGAATCGAAACAACTGTTGAATGCGTAGCAACATGAATTGTTGTGGGTTCAGATGAAATGGGAGCATCAACTATTGGAGTGTCTGTAATAGATGCAGCGACTGAAGATAAAACAGTAGTAGACATAACTAGAGTAGACTCTTCAGCAACACCAACAACACGAGCTTCAGATTGACTTGGCTGAACACTAGGCTCAGTTCGCCTTCTCTTGATCAATGGAACTTTGTCCTCTTCATCTTCTTCATTATCCTCAACCATACCTACCGGAGTAGCAACATATGGAATTGCCAGTGGAGGATCACCCTGTTTTTCTTGGATTTCCTTTAAATGAGCAATTAAGGCTTCCAAGTTCTCTGAGGACAATTCTGGCAAAACTGGAGTTAGATTGGCATTGAACTCTGTAAGATCATCTAGGAAGACTTGTTCGGTATCTTCATCTGTAACCAGATCTTCTACCTCAATCTCTTTCTCCTTGACAGGCACGTCATGCTCTCCTGCAACAATTGCATTTGCCGGTGTAGGAGCTGGGACATCCTGGCCAATTACCTCAGCAAATTTTCCAAATTTCTTCAATGCAAAGCGACCAACAAATACAGTCTTTGAAGTTGAATGATTATTCTTCATTGTGATGAAAATAGTTGGTCCGATAGGCTTCATATTCAACAAATTTGCATCTGAAGCATCTTTTGCCAAGTCAGGATATCGAGCATCTAGAATTAGTTGGACGAAACGTAAACATTCTCTTCTTAGACTGCTCCAAAATTTTCTCATGTTTTTGAAGATGTAACCAAAGTAGTTATACTTCCAGTCCATAATGAGAAATACAATAGCAGAGGTCTGGGTTTGGTTTGGCTGATCTAGACCTCCTTTGTTTTCTGAAATGCACTGCATAGACATATGTACTAATAATCGCCAGTATGCAGGAAACATCTTCTTAAGTAACGGCGGATACGACCCTTCATAACCCATCTCCACGAGTATCAGCAATACCTTCTCCTTTGCGTAGACAGTTGGGTCACTAGCAATATCAGCAATCTGCAGAACCTCTCTAACATAAGCTTCATTGACTAAAACCTCCTTCCCCTGTATCTGAGAACTGATATATGGTCTCCCATCCGCGCCTCTCTGATGAAATCGAGCTCTCTTCCAGAATGAATGCACTAGATCTCTGTATATGACTGGATTAGCCCGGAGTGCATAAGCAATCTTGCACGCGTTCAAACCTGCTATCATCGACTGAAACTCCTGATAAAACTCAGCTGGTGGGTCCGAAAGATATCCTGCCTGATTGTGGAACTGCTCCTCTACCAACATAACCGCGTCAAAAGCTTCTTCAACCATTTCTGTCAAAACAATAACCAGGTTAAATCATAACTAACAGGAGTTAACGGAGTTTATCAGGATAAAGGTCAACACTAACTGGATTGTCCAAATAGATTTCAAAGGTACAATTATCGAAAGGTTCAAATCAGTTTGAAAGGTTCAAGCATTTGAAAAAAGTTCAAAAGAGGTCAAAGGTTCAAACCCTAGAATCCGGATTTACTAACAGGTCAACACTAATCCGGATGAACCTTTACATCATTCCGGATTAGCAAAGAGCTCACTCGTATTTCAGATAATCAGCAATCCGGATTAGCCAACAGTATCTCGAATAAATCGGATAAATCACCAATCTGTAAATCACCAATCTGGATGAAGATTATTCGAGATGAAATCTGATTTCATCAACTCGGTTGAATATCCATCCGGAATGGGATCCGAAATGCATGTTACTTTGAAGGTCAATCCGAGATGCTATCCGGAATGCTTTAAACATGAAGATTATCATCCGGATTTTATGATTTCAAGCAAATTTACCTAATTTGGATGAGGTTCGAAATATAAATCTGAGATGAATAGTGCGAAATCAGAGAGAAATCAGAGAAGAATAGAGATTTCGGAAATTTGTGAATAATCCGGAATGACATCTCTGAATCACTTAAATACTTTCCAGAATGGGCTTGGGCCTCACATTACAAAGAATCCGGATTGGGCTTTTGTCAGGCCCAATCCAGACAGTAAGTCTAAGTGGGCCTGTCCGGAAATGCTTATAAGCCCAATCCAGAACAGTAACATCTAAGTGGGCCTGTCCGGAAATTGTTTAAAAGCCCAATCCGGGATAGTAACATGTGAATTCTAAATTTTTAATTTTTAAGACTTTCAGAAATTCTATTAGATTGGCCTAAATTTGAAACTCAGTAGGCCAGTCCAATATCTCTTGACAGAAACCATCTAACCAAAAAACATCAAGTTGACTGACCAAGCATCCAACCACGTATTACCAACTACAAAGATAAGACATTTTAGCACACACAGAAACAAAAACACAGCCTTGCTAAGGGATTAAATCATTTCAAAGGTCAACTAAGGAACATTTTTCAGTATGAGCTGGGTCAAACTAGTCTAAGCGATTGGCAATATATTTGTCCATCTAAATCTAAAACTCAACCCTTCCAGTTCAAGCTTTATGATACGCTTAAGTAGTATTATACTATGATACCCGCATGTCCCATACCATGACATGCCCCCGCGATCAAGGTAAGCACAACAATTCATCGTAGCAGGTGAGTATACTAAGGTCATCCTTTATATTTTACAACGTCAGGCTATTGGTGAACAGGTTAGTACTTTCGTACAGCAGATATACCAATAGTGTCTGACAAGGGTTAGGCAAATACCTTATGTGGTACGTATGAACTTATGAAATTTTCTCATGAAGAGACTTCTGTTCTCTTAGGTTTTGGCCCTTCTATTTTGGCTCTTTTAAAAAAATATCCTAACTGTGCCTAGGTCTGCATATAATTTGGATGCAACAGAAGGGCAACCAAGATATTCCCGGATGACTCAATAGCATAAAACCCGAAACCTCAGACGTTGGCTATCTATCAACACAGGATTTAAGACCATGAAATCATACGCCTATAGTAAGTGACCCACTGAGTACATAGTTCGTTATGTTTATATCATTTGGCTTACACTATCTGGTTGAGTTTTAGACCTACCGACATATCACCTTCGATCCAAGCCTTTTCCCGCTTCAATACCTTACATGTGTTAGTCAGACATTTTATCATGAAAAAGTATTTCATTTCCCAATCATTGCAAAAGCTGTTTTTGAAAACAAACATTTTTTTTAAGATTTTCTCCCCTAAGTTTGTGCATATACATGAACAAATTTACGAAGCAAAGGAAATAAAGGAAAGACAATAAACGAAACGAAAAGAATAAAGGATGCCTAGGTAGAAAACCGAATCATTTTTAGAAGATCCACAAGCACTTGAAAATGCGCGTGCTAACGGGTTTCATGAACAAATCCGCCACATTTGCATCAGTGTGGATTTGCTCAAGCTTCACGAGACCCTTTTCATAGCAATCACGGATAAAATGAACTTTAATATTATGTGCTTGGTTTTGGAGTGAAAAACAAGGTTTTTGACGATTTGGATAGCGGCATCATTATCACAGTAAATTGTGGTGTTTAGATAAGTTAAACCTTAATCTGCAAGCTGGTGTAGCATCCACAAAACCTGGGAGCAGCAAGTCGAGGCTGCGACATATTCTGCTTCCGCAATAGAAATCGAGACCGTCTGTTGCTTCTTGCATTGCCACGAGATTAAGCGATCTCCCAGGAATTGACAGCCAGCTAAAGTTGAGCGCATATCCCTATCTGTACCTCCAAGATTACTGTCAGAGAATGCATACAGTTCAAATTCAGAATTTTTACGATACTAGAGGCCCAGTGATGGTGCCCCTTTTAGGTACCTAAAAATTCGTTTAACAGCATGTAAATAAGAGAGTTTAGGCGCAGCCAGATAACGAGCACACTGGCAGACGGCAAACATGATATCTGGCCGACTTGTAGTGAGATACATGAGTGAACCAAACATTGAGCGATACATAGTCGGATTAACGGGCGTTCTTTCAGCATCTTCATTTAGCAAAGGCCGTTCTGCAATAGGTGAAGCCATGGGCTTTGAGTCTGTAAGCTTGAATTTCGCACGAACGTCATGGACATATTTTCCTTGATGAATCAAGATTCTCTGCGGGCTCTGACGAACTTGAAGTCCTAAAAACATGGTCATCTCCCCCAGTGAGCTCATCTCTTCTTCTTCATAATTTCTTCAAATTCTCGACACAAACCATCATTTGTAGAACCAAAAACGATATCATCAACGTAAATTTGAACAAGAATAATATCCTTGTCAACACGTTTGATGAACAGGGTTTGATCAATGGTTCCCCGAGTGTATCCATGAGCAAGCAAATGCTCTGCGAGAGTTGCGTCCCATGTGCGAGGCGCTTGATGCAACCTATACAAAGCTTTGTCTAATTTGTATACATGTCTGGCTTGTCAGGATCAGTAAAACCCGTTGGTTGTGCCACGTATATTTCCTCTTTCACCGTGCCGTAGAGAAACGTAGTCTTGATATGCATTTGATAGACAGTGAAATCCATGTAAGATGTATATGCCAAGAAAATACGAATAGCCTCCAAACGAGCGACCGGTGCGTAGACCTCATCGTAGTCTAATCCTTCAATCTGACGAAAACCCTGAACCACCAGTCGAGCTTTATTTCGAACAATGACTCCAATGTCATCATGTTTGTTACGGAAAACCTAGTGAGTTCCAAGAGCACATTTTCCTTGAGGCAGCTTCACCAATTGCCAAATACCAAGCTTCTCAAATTGATTGAGTTCTTCATGCATAGCATCCACCTAGCCTGGTTCCTACAAAGCAACATCAATACTTTTAGGTTCAATTTGTGAAATGAAGCAAGAGTAGAGACAAGTATTGATATCCCCTGATTGGCTGCAGGTTCGAACAACAGCATTAACAGGACCAATAATATTTTTAATGGGATGATCACGCTGTAGACGCTGCAGTGTTGGTGTAGCAGGGACAAAAAGATCCGTTTGCAAGTTGGTAACACTTGCTGAAGCAACTCAAGAGGACTCCCCCTCATTAGTTGCACTAGTAGGAGTATTGGCTGATGAATCAACAGAACAGTCTGGCGGAGTAGGCTCAGGAAACAGAGATGAACCCAAGACATCGGGAGGAGTAGACCCTTCATTTGGCTCTGCGTCAGAAGCCTCAACTTCAGGAGAATCATCCTGAGAAGTCTGATTGGATGATGTTTCTTGAGGTTGCGATACTGGTGAAGAAGTAGATACAACGTCATTAAATCCAGGTGGATCCACACTCAACGTCTTTAACAGCTCATGTAGTTGTGCAGCATCAGCATCGTCTTCGGGTGAGATGGGCATTGTTTGAAGGTCAGAAATTTGGCTTGTACCGGCAAACACATTTGAAGGAACATCAACATGGTTAAACAGTGTGGAATAATCATATAGCCAGTCTGGACCAATGCGTGTGTCCTTGGGATTTTCCTCCAGCTAACCCACATTGTAGGTTTCAACCACCATTTTCTTGATCTTGTTATAAACACGGTATGAAGTATTTTTGGAATATCCAACGAAGATGCATGGGTCCCCGCGTGATTCAAATTTCCCTTTAGCGTCCATGAGCAGGAGAACACAAGGGCATCCAAACTTGCGAAAATGCTTGACCAAAGGTTTGCGACCTTCAACCACTTCGTATGGAGTTTTCATGTGTCGTTTATTGATCAGGGCATGATTCTGAATATAACATGCGGTATTGATTGCTTCTGCCCAGAAAATGAGAGGTAGCTCGGATTCAACCAGCATAGTACGTGCAGCTTCAATTAACGTTCGATTTATGCGTTCTGCAACCCTATTCTGTTGTGGATTTCTGGCTGCACTAAACTGGCGGTCAATACCCTTGGAGGAACAGAAAGAATTTAAGGTAACATTCTTAAATTCTGTTCCGTTGTCACACCGAATAGCCTTCACAGTGGTGTCTATCTGGTTTTCCATAAGCGTGACGAACTGTTTACTAACTCAGCAGTTTCACTTTTATGTGTAAGAAAGAAAACCCAGGTGAATCGCGAGTAGTCATCAATAATGACCAGACAGTATGACTTCCCGCCAATGCTCAGAATGTCTGTCGGACCAAAAAGATCCATGTGAAGCAGTTCTAAGAATTGATACGTGGAAGGAGCAGTTTTAGAATTGTGTGGCCGTCAATGTTGTTTCCTACGTGCACATGATTCACACTTTTCAACCTGCATAAAGTCGCGAACTGGTAGATCTCTGACTAAACCACCTTTGCAAGACGATTTAAGTTCTTCATGTTGATGTGTCCCAGTCTACTATGCCATAAAATTGCATCATGTTCAGCTATAGACGAGAATAGGCAAGTGAGCTTGTCAGAGGGAGCCTTGTTCATGTCAATGACATACGCATTTCCTTTTCGTGCATCTTTAAGAAGAATCCAATCATCCGGAATAATAAGACCTGGTTTCAGCACATAACACCCTTTCTTGGTAAAAAGGACATCCAAATGATTGTCATAAAGCTGAGACACATTCAAAAGACTATGCTTCAATTCTGGTACGTAGTTAACATTCTTAAAGCTGAGGGCTCTGTTGCACACTGTTCCTCTCATAGTAATCTTCCCGATCTCACCACCTACGAAGGAGACAAACCCGCCATCAAAAAACTGAATGTCGTTCAACTGCGAGATGTCCCCAGTCATGTGCCTGGAACAGCCACTGTCAATATACCAGAGTCTGACGAGAGTTCACCAGAGCTGTTCCTGCACATTTCAACAGGTTTTAGTTAGAGGCTGCAACCAGGCCATTGAATATCTGGGCATTCCATTTGCATCAATATAAATACCTCACAGAAAATTAAATTAGTTGAGGATGAGGTTGATGATGCTTTGGATTGGTTGTAATAGGGGCAGAAGACTGAATCTTGGTCAATGTCTTAGGCCTCCAGGTTAACGAATCAGACTTCTGCGCAATCCTTGGAGTACTAGAAGGATTCAGGGAACCTGAAGGGCTTGAAGACTTAAGAGATTGTTTCTTGGCCAAGTTCCAGTCTTGATCAGAAGACTTAGCCATAAATCGAGCCTGAGGTAGGCGATTAGTGTAGGTCCCCTAGTCCTTATGGATCTTGACAGAATCGTCTATCTAATCTAGAGTGCGGAATCCCCAGATCAGATTTCACAGAAACAAGAACAAGAACACGAACAAGAACAATTTCCTTCAAACTGTCTTCTATTGATTATCTAACACAAAGTGTTTACAATCAATTCAAGACTCTTCTCTCAATCTCTCTGAACAACTAAACCAGTAACACACCAATATAACCAGCAACCTAAACCCTAATCACAACCTCCCTTTATATAGAGATAGGTTATGCACATGGGCTAGTGTTTCCTACATGGACTGCTAATGGGTTTAAAGCCAATTCGCCTACCATGAGTTATTTAGTGTCTAGTTCAGCCCAATTACTTCTAATTCACTATTACAAAACTAAACCCGCTAACCATTTATCATTTTACTAATTACAAGATATCCAAAGACCAAATCTAAGCTGTTGTCACAAATATGCACCAACAAACTTCCCCTTGACAATAGCTTCATAAAATGACTTGAGACTTCTTGCAATCTTCAGTATCTCTGAAAAACGTTGGTCTTTGGATAGCTTCAGCTTTAATAGCTTATGTCAGCAACAGACTCCCCTAAGCTGATGTATCCAATCACCAAATCTTCTAAATCGTTAGCGTTAGAGTAAACTCCAGTTTAGTACTTGCATAGAAATCTTCAAAAACTCTTCAACTTTGTCTGCAATGTAGAAAGGAGGTTCTACCATGCATCCAAGCAAACTCCTCTTCACCAAACTTCTCAGCAACACACTACTACAATCTCTATACTATAAAACAAACATCTCGAGAAATCATAAGAATTTTTCAACACAAGTTAAACACATTATTATTATTCAAGAGATAGTAGAATTGTATCACAGATTAAGCACTTCTTAACTCAAACCACATAATCAAAATTTTAAGCACACATAACCTGCAAGATCGTAAAAATTTTGAACTCATCTTCTAACATCGTCTCCCCCTATCAGTAACAACTCCTCCACGAACAACCAATATCCGTACAATAAGAATTTACAAGAAAATGAAATCTTTTTGGATTTTTATATTTTCTGAAAGCACATAAATAACAAAATAATAAACACTCTATTTTTGTGAGTATCACCGTTAAGACGATCATATCAGCAACATCAAACTGTTTTCACACTATCTGATTATTTTATATGCAATATTCATGAAAGCAGTTCAAGACGATTACTAGCATTATTTATCCACTTAAACAAAATACATGAACATTTCAAGTACCATTACCTCATGATCTGTTTAGATAATTTATACTGATATACTAGTGTGTCCCACTTCAGGACATACCCCCGCAATCAAGGTATGCACAAAATTCATAGTAGTAGGTGAGTATACCGAAATTCATCCTTTTTAATTTACAACATTAGATAATTGGTGATCAGGTCAGTACTTTCGTACAACAAAGAGACCAATATCCAACGAAGGTTAGGGCAAATACCAAATTTTGGTACGAATAATGCAATTTGCACATTTGAATGACTCTCTAGGAGAGCATCTTCAATTTTTGGGATTTGGCAATTTAGCTCTTTTAATATATCCTGGTTGTGCCTAGGTCAGCGTATATCTGGACGCAGCAGAAGGACAACCTTGATACCCCGGATGAAATAATGATATAAAGACCTAAAACCTCAGATTTTGGCAATCTATCAATGCAAGATTTAAGGTTATAAAACCATACGCCACTGATATGTTACCCACTCATACACAGTTTATTTTATGTGTATCATAAAGGTAAGTTGATTATTTTATGCCTTTTGCCTACTGGTACATCATATGATGAAGCTGCTATTCAGTGTGACAGTCTAACTTGCTGATGTACTATCATTTCTTCTTTTCTACACAGTGAAAACTCAATTTTGATTTTCTATTTTTTTATGTTTTTGATTTTTGAAAAGAAGTAAATTATTTACATACTATTTTTATGGAAAAATGGTTATTCAGGATTCCTCATCCCGTTGAGTTCGACTAAATGTTCAAAACGATCCCTGTCAAATGCTTTTGTGTAAAGATCTGCCAGGTTATCTAGTGTGTCGACTCGATGCAGTTCAATAAATTTCTTTTCAGCACAATCCCGTATGAAATGATGATGAATGTCAATATGTTTTGTGAGACAGTGTCTTACGGGATTGTTGGTGATTGAAGTAGTGGCATTATTGTCTATCATAATAGGAGTACGAGTGAAATTCAAACCGTAATCGCGCATCTGCTGTTGGATCCAGAAAACCTGAGAGCAATAGCTACCCGCATCAATATATTCAGCTTCACACGTCGAGGTAGACATGCAAGACTGCTTCTTGCATTGCCATGAAACGAGCCTCCCTCATAAGAACTGACAATCACCTGTGGTAGACTTCCTTGTTGATTTGCATCCTCCAAAGTCCAAATCAGTGAAAGCAACAAACTTCAGATCACTTGCAGCTGGATACCATAACCCAAGTTTAGGTTTCCCCTTCAAGTAACGAAGAATCCGCTTCACCGCTTTCATGTGGGACTCCTTTGGATTCGCTTGATATCTAGCACAAAGACACACTGCGAACATGATGTCAGGTCTTGAAGCAGTCAAGTACATCAGAGAACCAATCATTGCCCTGTATTGAGTTGGATCAACATCCTCCACACTCTCATGATCTGGTCCAAGATTGTGATTCTCACAGATAGGTGTATTGAAAGTAGCGCAATCCTCCATTTTGAAACGAGACAAAATGTCATACACATACTTCGTCTGATGTATAAACATCCCATCCTTCTTCTGTTCAACTTGTAAACCCAAAAAGTAGGATAATTCACCCATCTCACTCATCTCAAACTTGCTCTTCATTACCTCTTCGAAATTATGACACATGTTCTCATCTGATGACCCAAAAATGATGTCATCTACGTATACCTGTACCAGCAGAAGTCTTCCTTCTTCCTTTTAATGAAAAGTGTACTGTCAATCTATCTTCTTTCGAAACCATGTTTTAACAAATGTGCTGGCAGTGTCTCATACCATGCCCTAGGTGACTGATGCAACCCATACAATGCCTTATCAAGTCGATAGACACGATCTGGATAGTCTGGATCTGTAAACCCGTCTGGTTGTGAGACATACACCACTTCTTGGAATTTCCCGTAAAGAAATACACTCTTCATGTCAAGTTGGTAAACTTTGAAGCCCTTGAATGAAGCAAAAGCTAGGAACAAACGAATTGCTTCCAAACTTGCTACTGGTGCAAACACTTCATTGTAATCAATCCCCTCTTGCTGATTGAACCCTTTTACCACCAACCGAGCCTTATTCCTTATCACGATCCCTCAGTCGTCTTTCTTGCACTTAAACACCCACTTAGTGCCTATTTCCTTCTATCCTACAGGCAAGTCAACTAGCTCCCAAACTTTCAACTTCTTGAATTGAGCTAGTTCCTCTTGCATTGTTCAACCCAACAATTGTCTTTTAGAGCCATATGAACATTCTTCGGCTCCTTTTAGGAAATAAAGCAGTTATACAAACATTCATGAATCAAACCAGTCTTCTGAATCGAAGTAAACAAACAGGCTTCGAGCACACCTCTTCTTTTCTGAACACCTGCAGCAGCATCACCTATGATGTTTTCAACTGGATGATCTCTGTTTACACGTGTGGTAGTAATGGTGTCGACAACCAGATTATCTCCCAGATTAGATCCAACCTCCCCCTGAATGTTAGAATTTGCAAACGGATTAGTGAAGTCCTCCCCCTGAATAGGTTCAGACTCACTATCACTGGAGTCCTCTGGAGCTGCAGTGGAAGAAGTTCTGGAGCATCTGTCATCGATACACTTGATCTCGGCATGAAGTCACACTCTCCATCTTCACTGATCATGGTATGGATCACCTGAGACTCAGCGGCATTAGAAAAATCAGGAATATTAAATGATTTAAAAACACTTTCATAATCATATAATATAGGAGGACCACTCGTTGATTGTTGAGGTGAATAACTAGTGATTCCCATGTTAAAGACCACCTCAATTTTACCAGTTTTTAGATTAAAAACCCTTTTATTCGGTGTTCCAGGCATGTAGCCTAAAAAGTAACCCTCATCAGCAACTTCACCGAATTTTTGCTTATCTTTGTTTCGCACAATTGTGCAGGGTAATCCAAATGGTTCAAAGCCTTTTAAGTTTGGTTTTCGGTTAAACAATAGTTCATGACATGTTTTGTTTAACGGTTTAACCGTCAAAACTTTGTTCAGGACATAGCAAGCTGTGTTCACAGCTTCTCCCCAGAAAAGAACTAGAAGCTTTGAATCAGATAGCATAGTCCTTGCGGTTTCAATCAACGTCCTGTTTTTCCTCTCAGCGACTCCATTCTGTTAAGGTGTATAAGGAGCAGAAAATTGATGTTCAATTCCTCTGCGAAGACAATAGAGATCCAGAATCTGATTCTTGAACTCCATGCCATTATCACTCCTTATCCTCTTGATCCGTGCATCATGGACATTTTCTAATTTTGTAAAAAGATCAATCAGCATCTCCGATGTCTCATCTTTTGTACCTAAAAAGAAAACCTATGAATAACGTGAGTAATCATCAGTGACAACTAAACAATAGTACTTTCCACCTATGCTCCTTACGTTAACTGGACCGAATAGATCCATATGAAGTAATTCATAAGGGCATCTATGGAATTTACTGTTTTAGACTTGTGAGGTTTCTTATGTTGTTTTCCCTTTTGACATGGAAGACATTTATCTTCCACGTGAAACCTCTGCACTGGCACCCCTTCCACTAAACCATTTTTAATAATATAGTTCATTTCTTGGTAGTGGATGTGGGCCATGCGTCTGTGCCACAACAATGACTGAGCCTCAGATACTTTTGATAGTAAACACGCCACCACAGTGGAAGAATCCTTAGCACCCATGTCCATGACATAAGTGTCATTTCTCCTTGGCGCTCTCATCACTATCCAATCATCTGGTATCACCAAACCAAGTTTCAACACCAAAGCTTCAGACATTGTAAAGTGGACCGAGTGACCCTTGTCATAGACTGGAGACACGCTCATCAGATTGTGCTTCAGCTGCTCAACATAGTTCACTTTGTCCAGTGTGATCTTCCCGTTAGTCACTTTTCCTTGACCGGTAATGTGCCCTCCTTTAGCACCTGCAAAATTCACATAACCACCATGTATATTCTCAAACTCTGTCAACAGCCTTACATCCCCCGTCATGTGCCTGGAGCAGCCACTATCAACATACCACAAGTTGATTATCCTCCTTAGCAGCTCCAGCACAAACCAACAAAAATTAGTTAGATTGGGGGACCCAAGCCTTAAGGTCTTGGGTCTTCCAGATTCATCAACCATAGGAACATCCATCCAATATCCATCACTCCTAACAGGAGTCTTGGATCTTAGACCTGTTGATGGAAAAGTTTTTTGATTTCCACTAGGTCTATGGTCCTGAGGTTTCCTAACCATGTTTGGACTTTGCGACCTTTGGAAATTATGATTTTTGTTCCATGAATTTTGATGATAATTTCTAAAGCCATCGTTATAAAAATTTCGACTACCAACATTTTGGTATCGATTTTGATATTGACCTTGACTTCTGAAATTATTTGATGGACCATTAAAGTTATACATTCTTGGTGAACTACTTCTAGGTCTATCATATCTGCCTGATGTAGATGTAGGCTGAAATCTTTGTTGATTTCTTTGAAAACGAGGAACTTGGTGAGTTTCTTTTTCAGCCTTATCTACACCAACAGCAACACGCTGTTGCTTGGTAGCAGATATCCTTGGTGAGTTAACCTTCTTCTCACCATCACCAATTTTCTCTGGTGATTTTTCTCTCTGCTTCTCACTTACCTGTGCTTCACTCTTTTTGTTAGGACAGCAGCTAGCTACATGTCCTTTTTCATGACATTTGAAACATGAATTTCTAGCCGAAGACTTCTTAATTGAAGCCTCATGCTTAGATTCATCAGGTGATGTGGATGATGATGATGATGACGATGCCTTCGAAGGATCCTGTTTAGTTTGCTTAACTTCTGATTTTTCTTTGTTTTTGTTTTTAGCAAACTGCACATTAGACTCTTTTGTAATAATAGGGACCTCTTCTTTCATATCACCCCCTTTAACAAAATCAACCTTTTTAACAAAAAATTTGTTTTTGATTCTTAGGGTGTGTATTCTTTGTTTTCACACCAGTGTCTTTGTTATGATCCTTCTTGGCATTTTCAGTCACATCAACATCCTCTGATATGGAACTACCAGGTGTAGTTGACACAAAATCTGTAAGCTCTTAATCATCTGGCAAGAAAGAATAGTCATCTGGCAAGAAAGAATAGTCGTGACCAAGAAGTGGTGGAACTTCATTCAAACCTTTGAATCCCGCACATGTCTTGTCATTACTCTTCTTCAAGCCATTCATCATGTGTTTCATGACAAAAGATGAATCTCTGAATTGATTTAATTTCTTTTCAAGTTCACAAATTTTAAGTTGTGCTTCAGACAACTCTTTGTATTTTCAGAAATTTCTTTTGTTTTCTCACTCATCATATCATGACCTAAATCAATAACTTGAAGTTTTTCGTTAAGGTTACAGGTTAGAATATTGATTTCTTCTTCATAACCTTTAATTTTCTTCAAGTATAATGACTCATTTCGTTTTACGAAAAAGTTTGATTCTTTTAGGTTCGAGAGCTCATTAGCTAGACTTTGGTTTTGCTTTGTTAATGTGTTTCACTTTGTAGTTCACAACACTTCAAACAAACAGAACTACCAGAGTTAGAACATACCTCGCTAGTTGATTTGCTTAGATCAGCCATGAAAGCATCAAAATCAGCAGCCATCTTCTTCTCTGTAGCATTCTGTTCTCCATCAGCCTTTTCAGCTACATTCTCTTGCTCTTCCTCAGCATCAGCTTTCACTTCTTCATTAGCAACAAGAGCTATCTCAGCCATGAACGCTTGTGAGGCATTGTTATCACCCTCCAGATGAACACTCCGATCATAAGAACCCAATCTAGCAGTAGAAATCTGGGCCTTTGATCCGGTGTTGTTTGATGCATTGCTGTTGCTTGAACCATGACCAGGAGAATCTTGAAAGGATGAACTAGAACGAGATTTAGACTTAGATCTTTGACACTCTCTAGCGAAATTTCCGTAGTTGTGACAATTGTAACACTTCACTTTCGACTTGTCAAATCCCACACTCTTTCCAACGAACTTCCTGCACGTTCTGTTCATGAACCTCTCCACCCTTCTAGAGACATGGCCATCTGCCATTGCAAATCCATCTCCTCTAAGTCATCAGGGTCGATCTGATCATAATCTTCATCAAACGTAGCAGGATCAGATATTTTTCCCTGAATATAGTTCTCGTAGGAAGCAACGAAAGAAGCAAGCAATGCAAGGTGATCTTCAGCACTTTTGACACTCAGAGGCATAGACTTAGAACTGCTGTTACTTGATTGTTATCTCTTAGCCCCTGACGAGCCTCCAGAAGCAGCAACAAAACATTGTCACGATCTGCTCATTCTCACATGAGAGAAACGCAGTTGCACTATCACTTGAAGCATTGTTGGAAGATGAAGGTGTAAGACCTTTATAAATCCCTGGATCTTGAACCTGATCATATCCAGTCTCCTTCTTCTTCATATTGAGCTCATAAGCTCTCAATTTCCCAACAACCTCTTCCAAATCTTTCTTTTCATAATCAGCTTCACCTTTTATCATCAAAGTATAGATATCCCACTTTGCAGGTAAAGCAACCAGCAACTTGTTGTTTATCTCCACATCCGTGTATCCCTCTATGTCATAATTATCTATTTCTGACATTAGATGATAATATCTCGTGATAATATCTTCAAGGGATTCATTTCTCATTCCTTTGAACACACAAACTGTTTCTTCAGCAGATCAACCTTGTTCTTCTTTACATCAGTATTGCCCTCATACCTCTTCTCTTGGGCATCCCGCATCTCCTTCGATGTAGCATAACGCTTGAATGTATGTTTGATGCCATCAGGTAATGACATCTTGATAGCAGCTAAGGCTTTCTTCTCCGACTCATACATCCTTTTCTCAGCTTCGACATGTTAACATAAGCAGTAACACGTTGTCTGCCCTCAAAGTCATGCGTGGGGTTAGCATAACCATCTTGAATACAGATCCACATCTGTGTGTCCTGATATTCAATGAATGACTGAAACCTGTCCTTCCATGTTAGGTAGTTCCCTACCTTCAGCATCTTTGGAGGTTTGTTTGTGGTGCCAGCTTCGTGCTCCATTCTCGTTAGAAATGTTAAAACTTGTCCGAAATGGGTGGTTACCAAATTATACTGTTAGACTCGTCTCGACGATACGATTCTAATGATGTATATTGTCCGATTATGATTTTTGAAATTTGTGTGCCTTTTTTTTGTCCTAAAAATCACACGAGCCTAACCATGCAACCGGTTTGTGAAAATTTCTTATGGATCAAATTCTATGTCCGAAAACGTTTAAGTCCGGTTACGTCAGCTGGTTAACTTTCCACCTTTTTGTAGATAATCCGGAACAGTACCAAATCCTAAACAGTAACTCGAATAGTAAATCCGAGATAGGAATCCTGAACAGTAATCCGGATTGCTAATCCGAGTTGGCGATCCGAGATGGAATCCGGAATGCACTGTTTTGATCCGAAATGGAATCCGGAATAGACTATTCTGATCCGAGATGGAATCCATTCAATCCGAAATGGAATCCGAAATAGCTTAGATCCGAATTCAATCCGAAATTCAATCCAAATTGCACTTTTCCAGATCCGAATTGCAAGTCTGATGATCCGAAATGCAGATTTTGATCCGAAATTCAAGTTTTCAATCCGAAATACTATGCTTTTTAATCCGGAATGCAAGTCTTTAATCCGAAATGCCTGCTGCTAATCCGAAATCACTGCAAAAACCCTAATTCAACCGCCGAAACCCTAATTCAGCCGTCACAAACTCCAAAACAGCCTCCAAAACGTCCAAAAACCCAATTTTTTCTGCTGTTACGATTCTAAACCGAGTAAAAATCAAGAGCCGAATGCTCTGATACCAAATGTAGGTCCCCTAGTCCTTATGGATCTTGACCGAATCGTCTATCTAATCTAGAGTGCGGAATCCCCTATATCAGATTTCACAGAAACAAGAACAAGAACACGAACACGAACAATTTCCTTCAAACTGTCTTCTATTGATTATCTAACACAAAGTGTTTACAACTAATTCAAGACTCTTCTCTCAATCTCTCTGAACAACTAAACCAGCAACACAGCAATAGAACCAGCAACCTAAACCCTAATCACAACCTCCCTTTATATAGAGATAGGTTATGCTCATGGGCTAGGGTTTCCTACATGGACTGCTAATGGGTTTAAAGCCCAATTCGCCTACCATGAGTTATTTAGTGTCTCGTTCAGCCCAATTACTTCTAATTCACTATTACAAAACCAAACCCGCTAACTGTTTATCATTTTACTAATTACAAGATATCCAAAGACCTACTATTGTCACAAATATGCATCAACAATTAGGCATAGTCTTCTGATGTTGTAAGTATAATGTCTTAAACGGTGTAAAGGCCTTTTGACAATTTCGTGCAATATGCCCAGGAAATCCACAATTGAAACAGGTCTACCTCTTCTGGAAGAAAACAGTCCATTCAACTTGGGAAATTCTAGGCAATTTGTCTGTCAGTTTCTTGCTTGCAGGTACTGATGACTAATGCATGGTGTTGTTCTTGACTGTTGCCTGCGCACAACCATCAGCACACTTGTTAGTTTTGTGATTTGAATTTGACAATTTGGAATGTGTAGAGTTAGGCGTATCTTTAACTGATTTCTGTTTAGCTGTTTGCTTAATAGATTCAGTTTGTGGCTGCTGAGTCAATTTCTCAGAGTGATGAGGGGACTCAGCAGTTGCCTTTTCATTTGTCAGAGGTGCCTATTTGGTTTTCTTCTTTTTGGATCGGTGTGTTCTCCGTTTCTTATTCTTATTTTTCAAATCACATTTCGTGACAAATTCTGTAGAGGACACGGGTGGCTCCGCAGGGACATCCTTTTCTGAATTTTCAGAAGATGAGCTTGAAACATTACAGGTGGGTGGAATCTCTAAATTTTGAAAAGGTTGAGAATCCGATTCAGAATCAGTTTGAAGATTTGCATCTGAATCAGCAGAAAAAGAATGATCATCACCTGTCATTGCAGAATCAGTCCCTTGTGCTTGGTTTGAAGAAGCTGAGTCGCCCGAATCTTCTAGAATTATGCCAACATCGATTTTCACAAGGTCGGTTGGTTGGTTGACTTTCTCACTGTCAACCCTAGGATTAGCATCAACAGGCGAAACCTCTAGAGAAGAACTTCCGGTCTCTTCAGTTGGAACTGATGAAACCGAATCATCTGTCGATGCTGGACTTGTAGCTAAATTCATGTTTTCATCACAAGATTTATCACAGTTATTAGTATCATTCAAAACATCAGCATTCGATGAAAAAACAGAACTAAAACTGTCTGTGTTATCAATAGAACCAACACTGTCCGAGAATTTAAATTGTTCAGCAAGAAATTGATTTAAAATGTCAAAAGCGGGCTTATAAAATTCATAATCAGCAGCCGAATTGTCTGAATTTGCATTCAGACATTCCTTTTGATCACCATCTGTGATATCCTCAACTAAAATTTCTTCTGCACATGAGGAAGACACGTTAGTATCGTACACTAATTCAGTTTCAAAAGACTTTTCTCCTTTAGATTCTGTGGAGGATGTTGATTCCTCTGCCTTAGGCTTTACTTTCTCAAATCATCTGTACTACAAGAAGAATGATCACCAGATTCATGTGAAAGTGGCGTGGAAGTAATGAAAGCATCATCCCTCTTGAGTTCAGTTGGTTTAGAGAACTTGGGTAATAGGGCTTCCATGGTTTAGAAAGATAATCTGAAGGTTTACCATAAATTATTTTTTCTGCATTTTCTAGATCAGCCTCAGATTCAAACATTCTTGTATAGTTATGAATATATGGTGGAGGAGCCCTATTATACCCAAGACCTTTTGTGAAATTTTTCTGGTAATTTAGCTAAGATCACACAAGTCCTTGACTAGTTTGCTGGAAGTTTCAAATTTTTTGATGTTTATTTAATTTTCGTGAAACCTCCCTGTCAAGGAATTTAGCTTGGCTAAGGCTGCTTGAAGTTCTACATCCTTTTCAGCTAGTTTTAGCTTATAGCAATATACCCGACATTACTGTTGGTTCAAGTCTAGCTTTAGCTGAGCTATATCTTGTTTTTGAGCTTCGACCTTTTCCATAAAAAGCTTGTTCTTATGTTTAAGGGCGATGTTCTGTGACGCAGCTTGCTGGTATTCAGCTACAAGAGTTGAATTATGGGCACGCATTTGTGATAATTTAAAACAAAAACTAGCAGAACAGAGAATTTGATTTACCGTTCCTGAAAGATCGGGCGTCTTAGTTGTCTGTGCCATCATGTAGTGGTTGCCGTTCTTGGAGAGATTCAAAGTTTCCATCTGAGCTGCAGCATCTACCCAGTTGAATCCTCCGTGCTATTGTGCCACCAATGCTGTTGATTTCCCGCCTGAGCTGCTCGAGGAACTCGTAGTAGACTTTGAGGGAGAGACTGGCACCAGCTGTCTGTCGCTGCTCTGTATGTCTTCCACTCTGGATGACACATATCCGGATGGCGGCTTCTTGCATTTCCTGGAAAAGTGTCCTGGCTCGTGACATCTGTAGCACCTGAGTTTATCATTTGTAAGACCAGTCTTCAGATTTGACAATGGTTGCCGTCCATACTTCTTATGAAACTTGTTGACACGAAAGGCAACCATTGCAAGATTCCAGGACACATCGATCTCGTCCAGATCCTCCTCCATTATTTGATCTACTTCAGTTGGAAGAATGGATGGAGGAGTCAGATCATCAGCTAAAAAGGCGTTCAAGCTGTTGATCATTGAAGCAGCAATATCCAATTTCTCTTCATTTTCTTTAGTGAGAAAAGCAGTGTTGGACACAGGTTGAGCAGGTGCAGGCGCTGGAGCAGCAGATTGGGGAATGTCGCCTTGTTGAACTACTTGAGGAATGGCAGGACTGAAAACCATGTTGGGATACTGAGCATGGTACTATGTCTGAACTTGAGCAGCAAAAATCATAGTGGGATTCTGAGACTGAAGACCATAGATGTACTGAGTTTTCTGTTGCGTGGCGAGAGGACTGTACACCACATTTGAGCTAGCCGGTGTTTGAGAATTTCCTTGCAGAGAGCTATAGACCAGATTTTGCGACATCAATGCTGCATTTTGCCCTGTTATCCCGGCGGCCATCAAACGGCTCTGATGATTGATGTCTCTCTGCTTGTTATCGATCTCACACGATTTAATAGTAGCTATCATTTCTGTGAGAGTGACATCATTCAGGTTCTTCGTCTTCTTGATCATTCCAACATCCGCATCCCAACTCTTCGGCAGTGAATTTAACAACTGTCTGTTCATAACACTATTTGTAAGAGTAATCTCAGCTGATATCATCTGGGAAACAAGCTTCACATATCTACGAATCTGGTTCTCAATGGTTTCCCCGTAAATGTGATTAAATGAGCCGAATTGCTGATTCAGCTGATTTACTCAGCTCGCCTTCATATCCGCATTTCCCTCATAGAGAGTTAGTAATTCACTCCATACTTCTTTAGCAGTCTTGCAATTTCTTACCGCAATAGAAATATCGGGTCCAAGCGCCATAGTCAGTACAGCCGAGGCCTTTTCATCTTCCTCAATTATTTTAACATCTTTTGGAGTCCACAGGTGACTGGGCTTTGGAATCTTTGTGTCCGGATCTTGATCAGTACTATAAACTATCGTTCGCGGACCATTCATAATACACCTCCACACACCAGGCTCTTTTGCCTTGCAATATTGCTCGAATCTAAACTTCCATTTGTAATACTCATCTCCATACAACAGACGAGGCACTTTAGTTGAAGTGCCAATCACTTGATCCCATTCTTGATGGAGGGCCAGAGTCTGTGATTGCAGGGCAGCCAAAGTGGCATTGGTTAAATCTTGTGCTGTCATGTAGCTGTTCATCATGACTAACTTAATTAAAATTACCAAGCAAATTTAAATTCAGTTAATTTCAAGTTTTCTAATATGAACAGTGATTAGTCCGAAATCAATCAGGAATAGTCAACTCTGAGATAGACAAATCCGAAAACACTCCGAGATGGTCAAATCCGGGATGGATGAATCCGAGTTGGATGAATCCGAGATGAATAGTCTGAAACTGAAAAATCCGAATTGATGATCCAAAAAACTGTGTCCAAAATGAGAAATTCGAAATGAGAAATTTGAAATGATGTTGATCCGAAATAAAGGGAATCTGGAATAATGAGAATCCAGAATAATGAGAATCTGGAATAAAAAGAATTCGAAAGAATGAAAATCTAGAATGAAATCAGTCCGGAATCCAATTCTTATCGGAATGCAACAGTGATCCGAAATTTAAGCAACAGTAATCCGACTTCCAAGCAACCGATAACCACCAATAGTATCTCGGATCCGGAAAAGTAGCAATCCGGATTGAACAACAGTCCGGGATCAATCCGAAATGGATGATCTCCTTCGTGTTCTTCGGGATCTTCAACAGTAACAAATCTGAAATACGTGAATCTTCTTCGAGTTCTTCGGAATCCGTAATAGTAGTTGATCCGAAATCTTCAAATTGTCTTCGAGTTCTTCGGAATAGTTGCAATTCCGAAGAAAACCAGTAATTCTTCGATTTTGAACAGTAATCCGAATGAACAGCAGCAACACCACTTCCAAACAGCTCTTCAATCAACGATACCTGGAGCCTGTATAGAACAGCAGGCTCTGTTACCAATTGTAAGTCCTGATATCGGATCTAACAGGTATCACAAACCTAATCAGTAGCGGAAATAATGATTAGGAAGAAGAACAATCTCTTGAATTAAGAACAACTTGCATACACTAGAAAAGTGTCTGATACAAGTTTGCAAGTACAACTCTCTAACCCTTTAACCCACCTAAGACATGTATTTATACTACTCACTAAGTCCAACAATTACAACCCTAGGCCCACAAGGCACTAGGAAGCCCAATAACCTCTTTAAAGCCCAAATGTAGCTCTAATGTGTAAACCTTTTTTAATATAAGCCCAACATCGACGAAGATTTCGCACGATTGAGATGCCAAGCGACGACAATGGCTAACCTAAAAATTCGTATAATAATTTAGATATATATAGTCTTTTGGTTAAGTTTAGTATTTTTAATTAGTTTGTTATTTGTTTAATCATTTAAATTGATTTATTGTTACTATATATTTTAATTTGTGAATAAAATTTAATATAAAAATATATTTTTAGGGAATATAATTAAAGGTTTTATTTAATAAAAATATGTTTTCCCCTTGAATCGGACGGTCGACATTAGGCAGCGTGTGGGATTCGAACTCGGAACCTCTCGATTACGTGCACGCAGCTCGACCAACTGAGCTACGTGTCTAACCCGGAATATATCAAGATTTAATCACATTTATACACTTACTGGATTAAACCATATTTTGATCAATTTAAAAAGGTTTGGTATTTTATAAGGACCGCGTAATGAACCGGATTCGAACCTGTGACCTTTTATTCGTGTTGCACACAGCCCGACCAATATGGAGATTTTGAAACTGGTGTGGCAGCAGGTACAAGATCGATTCGAAATTCTACTTCTCGCATAGGAGGAAGTCCTGAGACGTCATCTGGAAAGACTTGCGGAAAATCTCTAACAATCGGAATATGTTCGCGTTTCTTCTTCTTGTCTTCTTACTTGACAATGCGGGCTAAGAATGCTATGTAATACTTGCGAAGATACTTTCGAGCTTACAGACACGACATCAACTTAAGTCCTTTGGATGGGGTTTCACCAAAAACACGAAGGGTTTGGCCGTCGGCGAGTGGAATTCGAATGAATTTTTCATAACATACAACTTCGGCATGATGCTGACTGACCCAGTCCATACCAACGATGATGTCGAAGCTTCCCAATTTCATAGGAATGAGATCGATTGGAAATTCATGATCATTAAGAGTAAGAGTGCAGTCACGAATGATAGAATCCAACGAATAGGTTCACCGTTTGCTACTTCCACTTTAAATGATTCGGCTAGACTAACGCGAGGTAATCCAAGAATAGATTCGAACTCTAAGGACACAAAAATCTTATCCAAACCAGTGTCAAAAAGAATAGATGCATAGCTATCATTAATGAGAAACGTACCATTGACCACGTTGTTATCCGCTCTAGCCTAATTGGTGTTGATGTTAAAAGCTCTACCTCTTGCTGGAAAATTGGTTTGATTTGCTTGGTTCAAATGATTAGCTTGGGCTTGCGCATTAATGATGTTCACTAAACGCGGGCAGGTGTTGCGGAAATGAGTTGGATCACCGTAATTGAAACAAGCTCTGATGTGTGGCATCATGGGGTAGTTAGGTTGGTAGAAGGGTTGGGTTATGGGTTGAGTAGGTGGTAACATTAGTGGTTGTTGGTAAGGAACTTGGCCCACCATTTGGTTGTTGGGTTGGGCTTGAGGTTGGTTGCGAGCTTGTCTTTGAAGTGAATGACATATTTGGATGGTATGGCCTACTCGGCCACACCCTGTGTAGTGGAGACATGGGTTCTCAAGGGGATGATGGTATTGGCATCAATTGCACTTTGGGTGAGGTCCTGTGTATTGCTTCTTGAATGGAGCGATAGAGGGAGCAACTTGGGTGATTAGAGCAGCTGCAATGGGTTGATTGTGTAGAGTTGGCTGACTAGTTTGGGTGACAGCGAAATTCTTCCCGTTTCGCTTTCTCTTGCCAGTGAATCGAGAAAAGGATCCAGCTTGAGTTGGGTTTGGGGTTTCAATTGGTGTTTTATCTTTCTTCTTCTCATCTTTGAAATCCCCATTCCTGATATGGTTCTCGGTGAGCTCAGTGGCTAGCTCCATTGCTGCTTCCAGAGTTGCAGGCACAGTACTCATCATAGAGTCCTGAATCTTCGAAGGAAGACCCCGAATGTAGTGCTCGATCAGACGATAGAGAGGAGTGAATAAATTTGGGACCATTTGATTCAACTCAAGGAACCTCTTGTTGTAGGTTATATGATCTCCCTCTTTTTGTTTCAGAAAGTAGAACTAATCCTCCAGCTTTTTAATTTCGCTTATTGGGCAGAAACGTCTTGTCATCAATTCTCAAAGTTGTTCCCAAGTTAGGGCTACTTCGGCTTCGGCGCCTCTTCTGCCCTTTTCGGTATTCCACCAAGTGAGTGCTACCCCATACAAACGGCCAGTAGCATAACGAACCTTACAGTCGTTGGGACAGTCACAATTGAGAAAAGTACTTTCCATCTCTTCCAACCATCGAACGAGAGCAGTGACCCCTTCAGTTCCCTCGTATTTTGAAGGGTCACATGAGTTGAAGTGCTTGTAAGTTCACTTGGTGGTGTTTGTGGGAGGGTTGGCAGCATTTTGTCCCTCTTGGTTGATTGGGTTGGTAGGGTTAGTGGCAAGAGCTTGTTGAACTTGAATTACGATATCGGGAATCACGACGGCCATTTGTTGGGCTATTTGAGCAGCCATGCGCTCGCCGGATCTTCCTGATCTCCTACCTCCACGAGAGTGCCTAGAAGACATCTACAGGAAATACATAACGAGATTATGAGTTTGGTGCATAGATGTCACATGCGTTGCATTTAGAAATAAACATCAACAAAACAAATGAGAAAAATAAATCCATTACATCCATAGGATGTCTTGGGCTTTGCTCATGTTTGAGCCTACATATGTCCTCCATACTTGGCCTAGGTAGTCATGTGGACCCCCATGACTACCGGGCTTTGTCGGGTTCACATTGATTTGGGTCTGTTAACACTCGCACCACCCGAATGAAAATCGTAAAACATGATCGCGAGATGTAAGGTCGGAAGATGTCCTAGTGTAGACACAATGATAACTCAAAGTGGGTTAGTTCACACGACGTTTAGTGTGGCATGCTTTGGCCTAATAGGTCATTCATACTCTCATCGTTAGTCCCCAGGTAGGCAAACTGGTCCATTATTTTTTATTTATACCAATGCCAATCCTAGACAGGACGTTTCGACTACCGGTACTTGTACCCTTCCAGTTACTACATGTTCGTCGTATAAATCACTTTGATGAGATTGAAAAATAAAAACAACACAATTTTTTGAAAAGAAAAGCAAGAAAATGTTTAAATGTGTGAGAATCGAGACGTGCGTTATGACGATAACATATGCATATATATAAACATGTTATATTGACAATATTTATAACACATTGAATGTCACACAAAACCATATAGTAATTAGAGTGCTTGCATGTAATTGTGTGTGAGAAAAATGTAAAACGAGTAAATGTCATAAGTTTGCATGTAACCAATTTAACACGTAAGCAATTAAATTCTAATTGACTATAGTATAGGCTCTAAGGGTCTAATAACCTATCATATATCCCTATAGTCACTAGCTCTGATACCAATCTGTCACACCCTGACCCACAGCGGATATGGTAGTCGGGGCATGATTGGGTTTTCATAAAGCTCATGATATTTACTATTATAAAAATTTTATATTTATTATTTCAAATATAAAACATAACAATCCAATCAACACATAATCCACACAAACACAAAATGTTCCAAACAAAGCTTGCAAGTAACGTTTTATTTTCTTCTAAGGCCCATGTCCTATGTGATCCATGCTTCACACTTGTTCACCTGTATCATGTGTAGAAAGAGAGTTTTGAGGTCAACATAAGTTGGCGAGTGAATCCCATTTAATCATTAAGAAAAATGTTATGTTTATTATCTTTAATAAAATGTGCATTAACCAAATATGAGAAACGTATATGCAATCTAAATCACAAACCACACAATCAACTAGCTATGTACATGTAAGCACGATAAGCAATGTGCTGTGAGATCAAGGCTCAATCAAACAGAGCCGATGTAAAGTATTAGGCAACGCAACGCTCCACCCGTAAGCAACGGAGAACAAATGGACCTAATGTGAGAGCTTGACTATCATGAGAAATATAAACAAAATAACAATAAGCAACAATATCACATAGCACGTTGGATCACATAATGGTAGTAGCACGAGATTTGAATTAGAGAGATAAACAAAAGCGACACATGATACACCCCAAAAACGTGAATAAAAAAGGGAGTTGTAAGAATTCACCCACAGTGGGTGCGATTACGATTCGACGAAGATTTCACACGATTGAGATGCCAAGCAACGACAATGGCTAACCTAAACATTCGTATAATAATTTAGATAAATATATTCTTTTGGTTAAGTTTAGTATTTTTAGTTAGTTTGTTACTGTTTAATTATTTAAATTGATTTATTGTTACTATATTTTTTAATTTGTGAATAAAATTTAATATAAAAATATATTTTTAGGGAATATAATTAAAGGTTTTAGTTAATAAAAATATATTTTCCCCTTGAATCAGGACCTCTCGTTTACGTACACGCAGCTCGACCAACTGAGCTACGTGTCTAACCCAAAATATATCAAGATGTAATCACATTTATACACTTACTGGATTAAACCATATTTTGATCAATTTAAAAAGGTTTGGTATTTTATAAGGACCGCGTAATGAACCGGATTCGAACCTGTGACCTTTGATTCGTGTTGCACACAGCCCGACCAATTAGGCTGTGTGTCTAACCCGGAGGATATAAGATTTTTATTAATCTTATATACTTACTAGCACAGTTCATATTCGAGTTAATTAAAAAGGTTTGAATATGGGAGCGAACGACATTTAGCAGAATCGAACCCGGGTTTTTGGCTTCAAACGCACACAGTCCTACCAACTGGACTGTGTGTCTAACCCGGTTAAACACAGTTTTAAATTCTTTTAAACACCTACTCACTTCATCTTCTTCAGTTTAAAAACATAACTGTTAAATCCGAAAAAAATTGGGTTTGTTTAGCCAATTCATTCGATCATTATCACCGATTACATAAGTGACTAATAAGAATGAAATGAAATAGGATAAGGATGTACCAACGGATATCGTTAATTCCTCCGATGAAGATTCCGGCGAAAAGTTAAGTTTTCCGGCGAACGGATCGTGAAGATTAGAGGCTTTCAGAGAGTTTAGAGTGGGTGTAGGTGCGTTCTAATTGAGTTCTGAAGTTCCTATTTATAGAATAAGGCAGTAGCTTGGTTTAAATTTTCGGTTTCATGAGTTTCGGTTAAGAATTAAATGCCGAAATGATTGTGTAACCGATTTGAAGGTTGTTGACTAGATGATTGAGTCAATTACACAATTTGAAAACGATTACAACCGTTAATTGTAAAGGAGAACGGGATTTTGATGATTGCCAGTGATTTAGCACGGCTGTTACAGGCCTTCTTTTTGAATCTGAAAATAAGGAACAAGAATACAAGTGGTTATTTGGTTTGAGATATAACAGATGTGGGCAAGTGGTGTGTTGTGCGTTTGGTTTGGGTTGAGATCCAGGTTCGATCCCCGCAGTCCACCCTTTTATTGTTTTTAATTGAAGAAGCATTATAGTTTATATATTTTATTTATTATTATTTTAACTATCTTTATTATTATTTTATTATTAATATTACGAAATCTATTAAACGACTAACATAAATTCGAAACAAAAGATCTTGAATATGTATTTGATTACAAAATGGAGCGGGTTTTAGGACCCGTTTTACGACAGATATTACAGTATCCCCTACTTTTAAAAATTTCGTCCCGAAATTTAAGTAGTTGTAGGTTTGTCTTGGAAGAGATGGGGTTATTTTTCACGCATTAAGTCTTCACATTCCCAAGTAAACTCGGGTCCTCGTTTTGACTCCCAACATATTGGAATTCGACTTGTTATTAAACGTTTCTCACCGAAGTCTATGATTTCTAAAGGTCGCTCTACAAAATGCATCGACTCATCAATCTGAATATCTTCTAACGGTAATGGAGGTTTTCTTCGGCAACGCACTTTTTCAAGTAAGATACATGGAACGTGGGATGGATCTTGCTGAGTTCTTCAGGTAAGTCAAGCTTGTAGGCTACAGGACCAACTCTCTCGAGTATCTTAAATGGTCCAACATAGCAAGGTGCTGCTTGCCTTTTTGTCCCAATCGAACAACTCCCTTCCATGGTGATACTTTCAAAAGTACTTGATCGCCAACACAAAACTCGAGCGGCTTTCGTCGTTTGTCAGCGTAACTCTTTTAACGACTCTGAGCTGCTAGAAGATTATTGCTATTTGAAGAATCTTATCGGTTGTTTCTTCGATTAATTCCGGTCTAGTGATCTATGCTTAACCGATTTCCTGCCAACATAAAGGTGATCGGCACTTACGACCGTATAGTGCTTCAAAAGGAGCCATACCAAATGCTCGAGTGATAACTATTATTGTAAGAAAATTCGACCAATGGTAGATGAGTATCCTAATTGCCCTTGAAGTCGATAACACATGATCGTAGCATGTCTTCAAGGGTCTGTATGGTGCGCTCAGATTGCCCATCGGTTTGAGGATGAAAAGCGGTGCTGAGGTCTAATCGAGTGCCTTACGCTGATTGCACGGTTGCCATGCGCGTGAAGTAAAACGGCCATCTCGATCTGAGATGATGCTCAAAGGCACACCGTGTCGACTTACAATTTCATCGATGTAGATATGAGCTAACTTCTCGTTCTTATAGTCTTCGCGGATCGGAATAAAATGAGCGGACTTGGTAAGACGATCGACGATAACCCAAATCATATCATGCCCACTGGAGGTGCGAGGTAACTCGGTAATAAAATCCATGGTTATGTTTTCCCACTTCCAAACGGGTATTTCGAGTTGAACAAGTAAGCTCGAGCGTCTTTGATGTTCAGCTTTAACTTTCGAACATGTGAGACACTTGGAGAGAAAAATGGAGATATCCGTCTTCATTCCAGGCCACCAGTATTAGATCTTGATACATCTTCTCAGCACCGGATGCATGGAGTATCATGTTTTGTGGGCCTCATTCATGAGAAATGCACGAAGATTGTCACGATCAGGTACCCAAATACGATTCAGATAATAAAAAATACCATCGGACTTTGATTCTAACTTGGTTTCAGCTCCACAAGATAATTCATCTCGCAAATCATTCTCCGTGATAGAGGTATGTTGAGCTTCGCGAATGCGTCTTTGAAGGTCAATTATGATTTGAGAACACAATAGATGAATGGACTTAGCATATTCTCTTCGACTAAGAGCATCAGCTACAACATTGGATTTACCAGGATGATAACGAATTTCACAATCATAATCATTCAAGAGTTCGATCCATCGTCATTGCCTCATGTTTAACTCTTTCTGATTGAAGATATGCTGAAGGCTCTTGTGGTCAGTGTAAATCTCACACTTTGTACCATAGAGATAGTGTCTCCATATCTTTAGAGCGAATACGACTGCTCCGAGTTCAAGGTCATGAGTGGTGCAATTCTTCTCGTGGAATTTGAGTTGCCTTGAGGCGTAGGCTATCACCTTACCCCTTTGCATTAAGACACACCCAAGCCCCTGCCCTGATGCGTCACAATAGACCACAAAGTCATCACAACCGTCAGGGAGAGTGAGAATAAGTGCATCACAAAATCTCTGTTTCAAAGTTTGGAAAGCCTCCTCTTGTTTGGGCCCCAAATCGAAGGGCTTGCCCTTATGAGTCAAGGCTGTGAGCGGTAAGGCAATGCGGGAAAAATTGGCGATAAAACTTCGATAATAAACCGCTAAGCCAAGGAATGATCTAACTTCAGTAGGAGTGTGTGGTGCCTTCCATTCTTGCACTGCTTTAATCTTTGCAGGGTCGACAAGAATTCCTTTATCATTGTCGACGTGACCAAGGAATTGAACTTCTTTTAACAAGAATTCACATTTTGAAAACTTGGCGTAAAGCTTTTCCGTTTTCAAAAGTTTTAGAATAAGACGAAGATGTCGTTCATCGATAAAAACAATAACGAAACGATCGAGGTAGGGTTTGCACACCCTATTCATTAAATCGATGAAAACAGCGGGAGCATTGGTTAACCCAAAAGGCATGACCATGAATTCGTAGTGACCGTAGCGAGTTCGAAAGGCAGTCTTTGGAATGTCTTCTTCACGTACTCTAAGCTGATGATAGCCAGATCGAAGATCGATTTTTGAGAAACAGGTGGCACTCTGAAGTTGACCTAGAAGGTCAACAATGCAAGGTAAAGGATAACGGTTTTTTATGGTCGGTTTGTTGAGCTCTTGATAATCGATGCACATTCGAAAAGTTCCATCCTTCTTCTTGACGAAAAGAACCGGGGCTCCCCAAGGTGATGAGCTAGGACGTATGAACCCTTTTTCAGTCAGCTCTTGCAACTGACTAGCTAACTCTTGCATTTCAGATGGGGCTAACCGATATGGAGATTTTGCAACTGGTGTGGCACCAGATACAAGATTGATTCGAAATTCGACTTCTCGCATAGGAGGAAGTCCTGAGACGTCGTCTGGAAAGACTTGCGGAAAATTTCTAACAATGGGAATATCTTCGAGTTTCTTCTTCTTGTCTTCTTTCTTGACAATGTGGGCTAAGAATGCTATGTAATCCTTGCGAAGATACTTTCAAGCTTGCAGACACGACATCAACTTAAGTCCTTTGGATGGGGTTTCACCAAAAATGCGAAGGGTTTGGCCGTTGACGAGTGGATTCGAATGAATTTTTCATAACATACAACTTCGGCATGATGCTGACTGACCCAGCCCATACCAATGATGACATCGAAGCTTCCCAATTTCATGGGAATGAGATCGATTGGAAAATCATGATCATTAAGAGTAAGAGTGCAGTCACGAATGATAGAATCCAACGTAATAGGTTCACCGTCTGCTACTTCCACTATAAATGATTTAGTGCGGCTCTTACAGGCCTTCTCGGATCAAAGGAACGAGAAACAAGTGGTTATATGGTTTGAGATATAACAGATGTGGGCAAGTGGTGTAGTGGTGTGTTGTGCGTTTGGTTTGGGTTGAGACCCGGGTTCGATCCTTGTGGTCCACCCTTTTATTGTTTTTAATTTAATAAGCATTATAGTTTATATATTTTATTTATTATTATTTTAATTATCTTTATTATTATTTATATTATTAATATTACGAAATCTATTAAATGACTAACATAAATTCGAAACAAAAGATCTTGAATATGTATTTGATTACAAAATGGAGCGGGTTTTAGGACCCATTTTACGACAGATATTACACGAACAGGGTACCGCACCGGTAATTTAGGGTTTTATCACGACATACGAAAACAAAGAACGAGAGTAAGAGACTTTTCAAAATTGAATTAGCATCGAGACTATCCATTAACTGCTCTACTTATAGCTGATTTTTTACGTCGTCGCACCACACGATAGCCCAAGGCAACCTTGTCGTGTCACACGAAGGGGTGGGCTAGCGTTTAGGTGTGCTTAGTCACCACGTAGGCTTTCCAGGTATATCTTCACGATCCGGAGGTATTCCAGGTAGATCTTCTGGGAAAACGTCAAGGTATTCCGATACTACTAGAATTTCTTCCAATTCCTTTCTTTTAGCGTTAATGATCACGGAGATCATGTATACTACTCCTTGCTTTCATAAATATCGGTGGGATTCCCTTTTTTCGTTTCTATCGTACAAGCTTGGCTAAGCTTAGTCAAAGGTTGATTGAGTGTTTGACAAATGCAGTTTTTATAAAACTTTGATTTGCACAAGAGTCAAATAACACTTTAGCGTAGATGTCATGGACATGAGCGTACCAGAGATCATGTCAGGAATCATCGTTTCTTCTTGCGTGGTAATTACGAATGTTCATGCGTTTTTCTTAGACTTTTCAATAGTCTTGGTCTTGTTATCCGGTACATTTGCAAGCTTTAGGAAATCTTGACGAATGTGACCTGGATCTCTCTAGTTGAACCAGATAGGGTTTTTGCTTCTACATTCTTCTTCGACATGTCTAGTCATCTGCAAAAGTTACATTATGGAGTTTTCTTAAAGTACATCTCCTTGTATGCTTCTTTCTACAAGTTCAGAAAGGCTACACAGGTGATTGGCATGTTCCTTTCTTCCTATAGGTATTACCAAAACAAAGTTCCTGCAAAATTCTTTATGCTAACTCATTCTTCTAGTTTTCTTCTCGTGTGCGCATTTGTCCGTCTATCAAGCTATTGGCATGCTCGACCATTTCCTCAATGGTCTAAGGCCTAGCTACCTAGACCATATCACGGATTTCACTGACTAATCCCCAAATATAAAGACAAATTAATACAGATTTTGGTGAAGCCAGAGTTGGTATGATTCTTGCATTTTTAAAGAATTTTGTCGTATACTCACGACAATTCACATTAACCATTTTTTAATTTAGGAACTTTGCTTCCATCTGTTCCTTTTCATGAGAGGGGCATAATTTCCTTTCTGTCATTTCCTTAAATTCTCTCTAGTCCATAGCATAAGCCATGTCACTACCTTTGCCTAAAGGATCGTGTTCCACCATTCCAGTGCTTCATCTCTAAAGAGATTAGAAGCATACATCACCTTATCTTCTTCGACACATTTACTGATTCATAGAACAACTTCTATTTTTTCCAACCAACGTAGTACTGTCATGGCTCCCTTACCAGCGAATGCAGTTGGCTTACAAGCTAGGAAATCCTTGTAAGTGTATCCGTAGGTCATTGCCTTCATTTTCTTAGGGAATGGAGCTTTGATTAGAATATCATTGTCTCCATTTACACTAGGACTAAGATTAGTGCCACGATTACATTTGCTACTTACAGCCTTATTGTTGTCTATAGGTGCAGGGTTCCTAATGGCTTTGATAACTAAAGGTATTGCATATGTTATTCCTTGAGCTACTATATTCTCTATAGCACTTTTATCCAAAGATTTTCCATGATTGTTATAGAATGGCTGATTAGCAGAAGCTACGTTTGACATATAGATTGCAAACATATTTCAAAAATGAATATCACAAATTAATAGAGTAATCAAAATAATATCAACACATATACCCAGATTATATCATCAAAATTGCCGATCATTGTGGCTTTTACTTTTTATCAAAATTGAACAGGCGAATATAACCCGCCTCGAACCGTGATCTTTGCTTTGCTTTGCACCCAACCCAACCAACTGGGCTGGGTGTCTAACCCATTTATATTATGATTTATATTAAACTTATCATCTTACTGGAAAGTGACATAGTTTGGTTTTTTAAAAAATGGGTTTTTTAATCTTAGAAAACCGGATCATAAATGGTTCGAACTTGGGATCTATGCGGTATAATTGCACACAGTCCACCACTGGACTGTGTGTCTAACCCGTTTAAAACCATGATTTTAATTATATAAAACCCTTAACCCAGCTTCACATTCTTCACACTTAAACCCAGAACTGAAATTCGACTGATTACTTAGGTAATCAGTTTTTTTTTGTTAACTGATTTAAACGACTAACATATAATAAACTTAAAAACTTTAGGAATTAAGTGAATTTGAAGAAACGATACCGTTGGAGGATTCCAGCGATATCCGATGATTCCGGCGACGGTGAATTCGAGCAGAACGTTGATCAAAGGTTTTTAATTTGTAAATTTTGAGTGCATTTGGACGAAGTGATGGATTGATATATATAATGTCCAGTAACAGTTTCAAATTTTCGGTTTTAAATCCAAAATTATGGGCAATGATTTGAAAAACGTTTTGAATTAAAATTGGATCTTGATTTTGGTTTGTAACTGATGTCGATCATCAGTTATACTCATCAATTGCAACCGAAACCCGTTTTTGGTAATCAATCTTTGAATCGGTTGGCTGTTTCAGTTTTTGATTTGCAGGTTTTATGCTAGAGATGCTATAAGAATTATTTGTTTCATTTATAGAACAAAAGGTGTGTACAGATCAGTGTTTTTTGTGTGTGACCATGTTGGGGACCCGGGTTCGATTCCCGGTTACGCCCTTAATTTTTGTTTTCTTATTTTAAGGTTTTTATTTATTTACTTTTTTCTTTTTATTGATTATTATTTTAATTATGTAATATTAATTATGAATAATAACAACAATTAATGTAACACTAATAAATACGGAACAAACTTTATACTTGATTCTCAAACAGAGCGGGTCTTTGGAACCCGTTTTACATTAATGTTACAGTCCCTACTGTAACACTAATGCAGCAAGCATCTGTTGGTACTTCCTCACAACAAGTGCAAACATCTCCACCTATCCAAGCTCCCCACTCGTCCTAACAAAAGAAGAGAGTTGTAAGAACAGGGAAAACAAATCAAGAGGGAGATATTTCACTTGAATATCTCTACTCAAGCCCCTTTCCCACGGCTCTACTCTTTCCACACTTCCACCCACTAAAAATATTCCATCACCATTTCAAAAATTGATGGATGCAATTGATAAAACTGATTTGCACATACCTAGTTCCTCTCAACACCAAATCGCAGAGAGTACACTTCAACAAGTGAATAGGGCAAGCACAAAAATCAATGCTATCACACAAGCAAAGCAGGCAACATCTCCTGTGTCTCAAGAGATACTAGCAGGTATTTCAAATGGGGCAGTTAGTGCAACTGTAAAGACAATGGTTTCACAGTTAGACAGTGGTTACATCATTAAGACGCCCTTGAAGGAAACAACTGTTGAGACAATAGTCTATTCTCTAGTTAGAAGTCCCAGTGCCAAGAAAAAGGGGCACCTAGTTCAAAACTGTCACACCCCAACCGATAGCGGAAACATCGGAATGAGACGAAATAGATTGCTCATTGCATCATAACACTATTTGCGACAATATTTAAATCAACCAAATTTCATTTCATAACACAATTGTCAAGTACGTCACAAAATTTCAAATACAACCATAGCAACATAAACTTAACATTCTAGGTGTGTATCTATGCCATCCCTAGTAAGATTCATCATGATCAACATCTTAAGCCTGCAACATGTTAAAGTATAGTTCAATACAACAAGTATTGGCGAGTACACAAGTTTGATATAGCATAAGTATAAAAAGGTTTAAACGAAACCACATGTTAAGCTAGCATACAAGATTTACGTAACATGGCATGCAATCTACAAGTCAACCCTCGCGCGTACCGCAAAAATAGAATAAAACTTAACATGACCTCTAGAATGCGGGCGGTGCGTTACTCCTATAGTGCCATACATGTTAAGGTGGACGCTTTAGCCAAAGTTAATAACGAATAGTATCACATAAGAATGTTCCAAGTATACGAATCATGTAGCATGTAACTATATCATGTATGATGGATTGTTTGTGTGATTGCATAAAAGTATAAGTGTGATTGCGTGTATTTTTATAGGTTAACATATAGCACCAAAAAGTGTAAAGCGTAAAAAGGGTGTTCGAGTGTACTCACGGTTTTGCTAAGTCTTCAAACTTGACAAGCCCGTGAAGGTGGTTGATGGATGGGATGAATGCCGAGTTATCCTACAAGAGGAAAACGTAGGTTGGTAAGTATTCGGATGACAACGAAGGATTAGGAATAAAATACATTAAAGTAGTTTATACGAAAAGTAATAATCTAGACTTAATATTCGTTTTTGACACTATATTACCCATTCGGGTTGATGTGTTTTCATGGGTTAGGATACCCATTAGAATAAACATAAAACGACTAACATATAATAAACATAAAAACTTTAGGAATTAAGTGAATTTGAGAAAAGGATACCGTTGGAGGATTCCGGTGATATCCGATGATTCTGGGGACGGTGAATTCGAGCAGAACGTTGATCAGAGTTTTTTAATTTATAAATTTTGAGTGCATTTGGACAAAGTGATGGATTGATATATATAATGTCCAGTAACAGTTTCAAATTTTCGATTTTAAATCCAAAATTATGGCCAACGATTTGAAAAAACTTTTGAATTAAAACTGGATCTTGATTTTTGATTGCAACTGATAACGATCTTCAGTTATACTCATCAATTGCAATCGAAACCCATTTTTGGTAATCAATCTTCGAATCAGTTGGCGGTTTCGGTTTTTGATTTGCAGGTTTTATGCTAGGGATGGTATAAGAATTATTTGTTTCATTTATAGAACAAAAGGTGTGTGCAGATCAGTGGTGTTTTGCGTGTGTGACCATGTTGGGGACCCGGGTTCGATTCCTGGTTACACCCTTTAATTTTTGTTTTATTATTTTAAGGTTTTTATTTATTTACTTTGATCTTTTTATTGATTATTATTTTAATTATGTAATAATAATTATGAATAATAACAACAATTAATGTAACACTAATAAATACGCAACGAACTTTATACTTGATTCTCAAACGGAGCGGGTCTTTAGAACCCGTTTTACATGAATGTTACAGTATCCCCTACTTTTAGAAATTTCGTCCCAAAATTTAAGTAGTAGCTGCAACTGGAAAAAGATGCAGGTATTTTTCGCGCATTGAGTCTACGCGTTCCCAAGTAAACTCAGGTCCTCGTTTTGAGTCCCAACGCATCCTGACTATTGCAATGCGAATTCGTCTTAAACGCTTTTCTCCGTAGTCCATGATTTCTACAGGTCTTTCAACAAAGTGCATTGATTCGTCAATTTGAATATCTTCTAAAGGAATATGGAGATTTTCGTCGGTGAGACACTTTTTCAAGTTTGATACATGGAAGGTGGGATGAATTCTGTTGAGTTCTCCTGCTAGGTCAAGTGTAATGCCAATCTTATTTTACGACCAAAAAGCTATAAAATTTTGAGCTTTTTAAAACATAACTTAAAAGTTCCTATTATACCCTTAAGTTTCATACAACGAGTGCAGCCACAAAACTTTTCAACAATATAATATTTAAACTTCTAACTACTAGATTAATTAGTTTTCTTACAAGGGTAACGTAGATTCCAAAATTCATCATATTACAACCAAAAGAGACTTGACCCGTTTGACATTATCTTGACCGGAAGCGAAAGGAGAGTACAACTGTGTTCGTTCCAACAAAGCGTAGCGTCAAGCAACAGATTTATCTAAACATCACAAGAAATCGGTTAATATTTCTTATGGCGATTTATAGCGATTTCATTAGTCAATCACATATCGCCTTCTTTTTGGTTGATGACTTAACAGGATGTAAATCGAATTCATTTCTTTGCATTCTTATTGTTATCCGGTTGACCCATTCAACATTAGTCAACGCGGAAACATACTTATACCTTCTCATTCCTTGTCCGGCTGACCCGTTCATCACAAGTTAAATTGGAATCATACTTTTACCTTCTCATTCCTTCTCCGGTTGACCCGTTCATCACAAGTCAACTCGGAACCATACTTTTACTTTCTCATTCTGGTTGACCCATTCATCACAAGTCAACTCAGAACCATACTTTTACCTTCTCATTACTTTTCCGGTTGTCCCGTTCATCACAAGTCAACACGGAACCATACTTTTACCTTCTCATTACTTGTCCGGTTGACCCGTTCATCACAAGTCAACTCGGAACCATACTTTCGCTTTCTCATTCCTTGTCCGGTTGACCCATTCATCACAAGTCAACACGGAACCATACTTTAATCATTCGTGATAATGCTAAATAATTCATTACAACTAAGCATAATTTTACAATTTGAAAGCATAATACAATAGTATCGTACGAGTAACGTACCTCGATCTTGCGAGCTTTGGGGATTCCGGTTGCTTGAACCTTCTTCCTTCATGCCTACATTTTTACAATCAGCATACTTTAATTTCATGTCTTTATTTCATTTTTTCATTAACATTATTGGGTTAACAACTATCATTTAACCAATTCTAGTCATTTAGCATCATGTTCACTTGAATCTCAATTCAAGGCATTTTACCAAACACTTGGCATGCGTACCACTAACAAGGCATAATGTACAAGTTTTATAGGCATATTTCCACTAGTTCATATCATGGATTATCAAATCAACTAATGCTCACATAATCTTCATTCTCTATCAGATTCATATATCACTTTTCTATTACATACACAATCATACATCAATATTACACTTAATTCCTTACACTTACATGATCATAATATTTCATCATACTACTATTATAAGTGGGTTTTACTTCAACCATCAAGAAATCAAATTCAAGCATATTTCATCTTCTACATGATGATTCTAACTACTAACCATGTTTAATTCCAAACAATTTCACGGATTTATTACAATCCACTTCATGAATGACCGCTAAATCATAAAATTCAACTTACCTTTAGTTTAAGAAGCTTGGATGACTAAAGAATTAAGCACATGCATCTAGATTTTGTTCTTAATCAATCCCAATTTGTTGAATTTGTGGGACAAAGGGTTTCCCTTCTTCTTCAATCCAGGCGACACATACACACACTCGGTGTGTGTGTATGTTTTAATTTTGTGTTTTATTAACCCACTTTCCTTCTTATTCAAGTTTAGTCCCTCATGTTTGGTGATTATTATCATTATAACTAAACATACCTCTTTTAGTTAAAACTTTACTTGTATTTTAACTAAGGTTATAATTGTTGTCACCATTTAACCAACATTCATACTTTTACATACACGCACGCATTATATATATATATATGTATATATATATATATATATATGTATATATATATATATGTATATATATATATATATGTATATATATATATATATGTATATATATTATATAATTCTTGGGGTGTTACAAATCTACCCCCCTTAAAAGAGGTTTCGTCCCTGAAACCTGATTACGTACCAAATAATTTTGGGTAGTATTTACGCATCTCATCTTCCGTTTCCCAGGTGAGATCCGAACCCTTTCTATGTTGCCATTGGACCAAAACTTGTCTTATGGTTTTGTTTCAAAGGTGCTAAACTTTGAAATCTTTTATAGCCACTGGTTTTTCGATATAACTCATTTTTTATCCAACTCGATATCATCAAGGGGCACGTAGGCGGTTTCATCCACGAGACATTTTCTTAGTTGTGACACATGAAAGGTGTCATGTATTCCATCCAACGCCAGCGGTAAATCCAGCTGGTACGCCACCTTTCCAATACGAGCTTTAACTTTAAAGGGCCCAATGTAACGGGGACCGAGCTTTCCTCTTTTACGGAACCGAATTACTCCTTTCCATGGTGAAACCTTTAACAACACATGATCCCCCACTTAAAACACGATGGGTCATCTTCTTCGATCTGAATAAACTTTTTGTCGGTCTTGTGCCGCTTTCAGTCGGGCTCGTACGATATCGACCTACGCATTAGTTTTCGCTTCTACGTCTTTAGGCGCAATATCTCTTTGACCTACTTCCCCCCAAATAAATGGGGGTTCTACACTTTCTTCCATACAACATCTCGTATGGTGCCATCTGAATGCTATTTTGATAGCTGTTATTGTAAGCGAATTCAACTAACGGCAAATGGTCATCCCAATTCCCGTCAAAATCTAAGACACAAGCTCTCAACAAATCCACAAGTGTTTGAATAGTCCTTTCAGACTGTCCATCCGTTTGTGGATGATAGGCGGTACTAAAATGGAGTTGTTCCCATTTGTTCATGAAATTTTTGCCATAAACGTGATGTAAATCTAGTGTCCCGATCTAACACAATGGAGACGGGTACTCCATGACGGGCTACAATTTCGTTTGTAAAAATCTTTATCATCCTTGTTGACGAATAAGCCTCTCGGATAGGTAAGAAGTGGGCACTTTTGGTGAGTCGATCCACAACTACCCATATGGCATCATGTCCCTTTCGCGTTTTGGGAAGTTTAGTCACCAAATCCATTGTTATATTTTCCCATTTCCACATTGGAATTTCTAAAGGTTGTAGTTTACAATACGGTTTCTGATGTTCTGCCTTCACTTGTGAACATGTTAAACATCTAGCGACATGCTTGACAATATCTCATTTCATTCCCGGCCACCAGTAATATCTTTTTAAATCATGATACATTTTTGTTGCTCCCGGATGTATCGAGTATCGTGAGTTATGAGCTTCTTCTAGTAACTTGGGATCTATGCGGTATAATTGCACACAGTCCACCACTGGACTGTGTGTCTAACCCATTTAAAACCATGATTTTAATTATATAAAACCCTTAACCCAGCATCAGCTTCTTCACACTTAAACCCATAACTGAAATTCGACTGATTACTTAGGTAATCAGTTTTTTTTTGTTAACTGATTTAAACGACTAACATATAATAAACTTAAAAACTTTAGGAATTAAGTGAATTTGAAGAAACGATACCGTTGGAGGATTCCGGCGATATCCGATGATTCTGGCGACGGTGAATTCGAGCAGAACGTTGATCAAAGGTTTTTAATTTGTAAATTTTGAGTGCATTTGGACGAAGTGATGGATTGATATATATAATGTCCAGTAACAGTTTCAAATTTTTGGTTTTAAATCCAAAATTATGGGCAATGATTTGAAAAACGTTTTGAATTAAAATTGGATCTTGATTTTGGTTTGTAACTGATGTCGATCATCAGTTATACTCATCAATTGCAACCGAAACCCGTTTTTGGTAATCAATCTTTGAATCGGTTGGCTGTTTCAGTTTTTGATTTGCAGGTTTTATGCTAGAGATGCTATAAGAATTATTTGTTTCATTTATAGAACAAAAGGTGTGTGCAGATCAGTGGTGTTTTTTGTGGGTGACCATGTTGGGGACCCGGGTTCGATTCCCGGTTACGCCCTTAATTTTTGTTTTCTTATTTTAAGGTTTTTATTTATTTACTTTTTTCTTTTTATTGATTATTATTTTAATTATGTAATATTAATTATGAATAATAACAACAATTAATGTAACACTAATAAATACGGAACAAACTTTATACTTGATTCTCAAACAGAGCGGGTCTTTGGAACCCGTTTTACATTAATGTTACAGTCCCTACTGTAACACTAATGCAGCAAGCATCTGTTGGTACTTCCTCACAACAAGTGCAAACATCTCCACCTATCCAAGCTCCCCACTCGTCCTAACAAAAGAAGAGAGTTGTAAGCACAGGGAAAACAAATCAAGAGGGAGATATTTCACTTGAATATCTCTACTCAAGCCCCTTTCCCACGGCTCTACTCTTTCCACACTTCCACCCACTAAAAATATTCCATCACCATTTCAAAAATTGATGGATGCAATTGATAAAACTGATTTGCACATACCTAGTTCCTCTCAACACCAAATCGCAGAGAGTACACTTCAACAAGTGAATAGGGCAAGCACAAAAATCAATGCTATCACACAAGCAAAGCAGGCAACATCTCCTGTGTCTTAAGAGATACTAGCAGGTATTTCAAATGGGGCAGTTAGTGCAACTGTAAAGACAATGGTTTCACAGTTAGACAGTGGTTACATCATTAAGACGCCCTTGAAGGAAACAACTGTTGAGACAATAGTCTATTCTCTAGTTAGAAGTCCCAGTGCCAAGAAAAAGGGGCACCTAGTTCAAAACTGTCACACCCCAACCGATAGCGGAAACATCGGAATGAGACGAAATAGATTGCTCATTGCATCATAACACTATTTGCGACAATATTTAAATCAACCAAATTTCATTTCATAACACAATTGTCAAGTACGTCACAAAATTTCAAATACAACCATAGCAACATAAACTTAACATTCTAGGTGTGTATCTATGCCATCCCTAGTAAGATTCATCATGATCAACATCTTAAGCCTGCAACATGTTAAAAGTATAGTTCAATACAACAAGTATTGGCGAGTACACAAGTTTGATATAGCATAAGTATAAAAAGGTTTAAACGAAACCACATGTTAAGCTAGCATACAAGATTTACGTAACATGGCATGCAATCTACAAGTCAACCCTCGCGAGTACCGCAAAAATAGAATAAAACTTAACATGACCTCTAGATGCGAGCGGTGCGTTACTCCTATAGTGCCATACATGTTAAGGTGGACGCTTTAGCCAAAGTTAATAACGAATAGTATCACATAAGAATGTTCCAAGTATACGAATCATGTAGCATGTAACTATATCATGTATGATGGATTGTTTGTGTGATTGCATAAAAGTATAAGTGTGATTGCGTGTATTTTTATAGGTTAACATATTGCACCAAAAAGTGTAAAGCGTAAAAAGGGTGTTCGAGTGTGTAACATTTGTAAAAATCGGGTCTCCAAAACCCGCTCCGTTTTGTAATCAAGTACCAGATTATAAAAGTTACATTAAATATTTATGATTATTTTGAGTTAAAACGATACATAATTAATAAATAAACTAAACTATAAAAATTATATTTGATAAAAAGTTAAAATAAAATAAATAAAAAAATAATAAAGCTGCCGGGAGTCGAACCCGGGTCAGCCAAGACTCTTTAACAACTTAACATTCATTCCCTAAACCACTCCGCCACAATGTGTTTTCTGTTAACTCTAGGAACACAAATGAAACTTATACACAAACTCAGTTGAACCGATGGTGCCATCTGAAAAACGGTAATCGGCAAACCTATCGTCAAATCGTTGTTTAATTCACTTGTTCAGCTTATAACCGATGTATGACGGTTTCTAATCAAGTTAAAATTGATTGAACTTTAAGTCTCATCATTTTCGGTTTTTGAAACCGAAAGTTCATCAAAGTTCTGATTTAACTCAAGCTTCAGACCATTCTCGCGATTCAGAGCTATCATATCAATACTCAATTTCAATTTCGTCGCATTTTTGAACCACAAGATCATCTGAATCAGTTCGCCGGAAAATTTCTGCAAGTCACCGGAAAACCGAGACTCACATTCTCACGGTATTTCCTCCGACTCTTTTTGTTTAAATCATGTGATTAATCAGTCTCTAACACAACTCCACCATCAGAATCGATCCTAGTCAACGTTTATCGAAAATCTTATCTTCGCCGGAAAACTTCTGAAACTGCCGGAATCACACTGTGAACTGGTATGATATCCTAAACTTCTTTTAAACCTTGTTTAAGTGACTCAACTTCATAAATAATCGATCAACGCTGTTAATTGGTTTCAACAGCCGGAGTTCACTTTCAGTACCGACGAACCTCCGCCGGATTTCTGTGAACAACATCAATCAGTATATTCTTTTCCTTAAACTCTCTCCATTCTCTACTTTTAAATTACTGTTAATGTCTGAAAATTGTATAAGTCATAAATCAATCATAACAAGTCGGATTATGCTGGCTGTGTAAATCGACGAAGAAGATGAAGTCATAACATAACATAAGATTAATTAAAAACGGTAATTTAAACGGGTTAGACACACAGTCCAGCGGTGGACTGTGTGCAAATTTCACACACACGTCCCGAGTTCGATCCCTGCTACACGCAAGCCTTGTGTAATAAAATGCCTTTTTGATCAAGAACTATACCGGGTTAAAACAGATAGTTGTTAAGTATAATAAAAACCGAGATAATAACCGGGTTAGACACACGGTCCAGCGGTGGACTGTGTGCAACACGAACTACACGTCGCGCGTTCGAAACTCGTCACGAGCACCGGTCCGATTGAATTAAAACGTTTTCGCAAATAAAGGAAATTTCGGTTAATTCAAATAAGTGTATAAATATAATAAAAAACGAGTTTATTTCGGGTTAGACACATAGCTCAGTTGGTAGAGCTGCGTGCACGCGAACGGGAGGTCGCCGGTTCGAATCCCACCCGGCGCAGGTTTATTCGCTGACCGAACCGGTCAACGGTCAACGGTCAACGGTCAACACTTAAAAAAAATAATATTTTTTTTATATTTTTTTATTTAATTTAATTTAAAAAATCAATTAAAAATAACATTTTTAAAGATAGAAAATAGCCATAAACTCACAAAAATATATCTAAAAATTTCATTAAAATCCTTAATAAAATCCATCCATTTAATATATTTTTCCATTATTATTTAGGTTAGTATTCCTCGTCGATCCGCTCATCTAAATCGTGCGCATCTCACCATCTCCAATCCAACGCACCCAATGTGAGTGAATCTTACAAATTCCCCGTTTTAATCACGTTTTTGGGGTGTATCATGTGTCTTTGTTTATATACATATTATAACTAAACCATTGTGCATACATCATATCATGAACATATGTATTTAGTTTGTTGCTGTTAAGTAGTTATTATTGGATGCAATTTATTACTTGAGTACATGCAATTGCCGAGGCCGCCGCTCCCCATTATGAGCGTTGAGCATGTTCCCCATTTTATTATGCGGTTGAACCTGGCGTGCCCGCATACGATCGGCACCGCTTGATTGAGCCTTGATCGCACGGTTCATTTTACATTTTCAGTACATGCAATACGATCGGCTCCGTTTGATTGAGCCTTGATCGCACAGTTCATTTTACATTTTCAGTACATGCAATACGATCGGCTCCGTTTGATTGAGCCTTGATCGCACAGTTCATTTATGTTAGTTATCGTATGATATTGGTATGTTCATGTATGCTATCAAGTGTTATTGTATGTTATAATTGTAACTGCTATTTGCCAATGCTTGATTTCTTACATTTGCTCATTTATGATTATGCACAATATTGCATTGATAAACTAACCATAAAATCATTATCAAATGTTTATCTAATAAGGTTCACTCGCCAACTTATGTTGACCCAAAAACTCCAATTTTACACATGATACAGGTGAACCAGCAGCAGCTAGGAACACATAGGACCTGGATTAGAAGAATAAAACGATTTAGTATTGAGATTGTTATGTTTGGTTATTTCCTTTGTATTGAATGAACATGTTTGGATGTTTGAAAATGTAACTTTGACTTTATTAATTATGAAACATAATAGTAAATGTCATGTGCTTTGGTGATACCCAATTATGCCCCGACTCTTATTTCCGTTGCGGGTCGGGGTGTGACAGATTGGTATCAGAGCTATGACTATAGGGATATAGGATAGGTTATTAGACTCTTAGAGCCTATACTATAGTCGATTAGAAACTTATAAAAATTTTGTGTGTTATATGCCAAATTTCATGATGTTTATATGTTTTATGTTAAATGTTACATTTGATATTGTGCAAGCATGTTCATAAGTATGTATTATCAAATAATGCCTATCATGAAATCGTATGCTCATAACATATCACATCCATGAAAGCACACACCACATCATGATTGATTTTACAATGATTTTCGTGTTTTCAAATCTCATCAAAGTGAGTTCTCATGACGGGCATGTAGTAACTGGAAGGGTACTAGCACCGGTAGTCGGAACGTCCTGTCTAGGCTGGCATTCGTATAAATCCAAAATAAAGGACCAGTTTGCCTACCTGGGGACTAACGATGAGAGTACGAAGTACTTATTAGGCCAAAGCATGCTATACCAAACGTCGTGTGAACTAATCCCACTTTGAGTTGTCATTGTGTCTACACCTGGACACGTTCCGACCAAACATCTCATGAACATATTTTGTGGTTTGCATTCGGGGGATGCGAGTGTTAAATTGCCAATACTAATGTGAATCCTACCAAGCCAATAGCCATGGGGGCCCACATGACTATGTAGGTGAAGGTATGGGGGACATTTGAGGCCCAACATGAGCGAACCCAAGACATCCTATGGATGTAGTTGCATTATTGATATTTATGTTATTTTCATTTTCTTAAAGACACGTGACACCTAAAAAGACACCATAAACTCACAATCTTCTCATTTTATGATCTTGTAGATGTCGTCTAGACAGCATCGAAGGGGTAAAAGATCGGGAAAGTCTCAGGAACGTTTGGCCACTCATATCGCGAAACAAATGGCCACGATATTTCCTGACATCGTGGTACAAGTACAACAAGCCCTTGCTACAAATCCTACTAACCCTCCTCAACAACAGGACCAGAAGATCGACAACCCTCCTACCAACAAGTGTTCTTACAAACATTTTAAGTCCTGTGATCCTCCAAAATTCGAAGGGACCGAGGGTGTCACTGCCCTCCTACATTGGTTCGAGGAGATGGAAAACACCTTCCTAAACTGCGATTGTCCTAAGGATCGCAAGGTTCGTTACGCCACCGGGAGACTACTTGGTGTAGCTCTCACTTGGTGGAATACTGAGAAAGGAAAGAGGGGAACTGAAGATGCGATGGCCTTAACTTGGGAGGAGTTAAGGGAAATCATGACTAGGCGTTTCTGTCCTAGAAGTGAAATTAAGAAGTTGGAGGATGAATTTCATGCTCTAAAGCAAAAGGAGGGTGATCACTCAACCTACAACAAGAGGTTTTTGGAGTTGAACCAAATGGTTCCAAATCTGTTTACACCAACCTACCGTCTGATCGAGCATTATATTCGAGGACTTCCCTCGAAAATCCAAGATTCGGTTCTCAGCGTTTCACCGGTAACACTTGAAGCTGCCATGGAGTTGGCAACTGAACTGACCGAAAACCGAATTCGCAATGGGAAGTTCAAAGAAGAGAAGAAGAAAGCCCCTGTTGAGGGACAAACCTCAAACCACTCCATTCCTTCCTCTAAGTTTGCTAACAAGAGGAAGCGTAACACCAGGAATTTTGCAGTCACCCAAACCAACACCCCTATTCCTGCTGCACCCATCACTCAAGTCACTCCTTCACCCGCGCCATACAGAAGACCCTACACAGGCCCATTACCAAAATGTAACCGTTGTCAGTATCACCACTCCCCTGATCATCCTTGCCAATACTGCACCGGCTGCGGTCGCGCAGGACATACTGTTCAAAACTGCCGCATGCCTCAACGAACAAACCGCCACCAACCTTTAACCCAAACCCACCAACAGTTAATGGGTCAAGCACAACAACAACTACCATTTCCACCCACCCAACATTTAGCCCAAACATACTATCAACCCAGTTATCCTATGGGCCAACCTATGCGGGCTTGTTTCAATTGCGGCGACCCAAGTCATTTCAGAAACACATGTCCAAGGCTGGTTAATATTATTCATGCTCAGGCCCAAGCCAACCCTGTGAATCAAGCGAACCAAGCTCCCTCACCTGCAAGAGGAAGAGCTTTCAATATTAACGCGAACCAGGCCAGAGCTGACGGCAATGTGGTCAACGGTACGTTTCTTATAAATGGTAGATATGCCTCTATGTTATTTGATACTGGTGCGGATAGAAGTTTCGTGTCATTAGAATTTGAACCTATCTTAAGCAAAAATCGGGATAAGCTCACGGAATCCATAACGGTAGAAGTTGCGGACGGGAAACCAGTTTCATTAGACTCTATATTACGCAACTGTCACTCACCTTAAACGACCACGATTTCTCAGTCGACCTTATTCCTATGAAGCTGGGAAGTTTTGACATCATAATCGGTATGGATTGGCTCAGTCAACATCAGGCGGAAGTTGTATGTCGTGAAAAATTTATTCGTATTCCTCTTCAAACGGTCAGACTCTTCGAATCATTGGAGAAACCTCGTCGAAAGGGCTCAGCTTAATGTCTTGTCTTCAAGCTCAAAAATATCTTCGCAAGAATTATGACGCGTTTTTAGCCCATATCATCAAGAAAGGGACCACAGAGAAGAAACTTGAAGACATTTCTGTAGTAAAAGACTTTCCACGAGTTTTTCCTGACGACATTTCAGGACTTCCTCCAATCAGAGATGTCGAATTCCGTATTGACCTTATACCTGGTGCTACACCAGTTGCAAAGTCTCCATATAGGTTAGCCCCCTCTGAAATGCAAGAGCTAGCCAGTCAATTGCAAGAGTTGACTGACAAGGGATTCATACGTCCTAGCTCATCGCCTTGGGGTGCACCTGTCCTTTTTGTAAAGAAGAAAGATGGATCTTTTCGTATGTGCATCGACTACAGAGAGCTCAACAAGTTAACCATCAAAAATCGCTATCCTTTACCTCGCATTGATGATCTTCTTGACCAACTACAAGGTGCCAGCTGCTTTTCGAAAATCGATCTTCGATCTGGCTATCATCAGCTTAGAGTGCATGAAGAAGACGTCCCTAAGACTGCTTTTCGAACTCGTTATGGCCACTATGAATTCATGGTTATGCCGTTTGGATTAACCAACGCACCAGCTGTCTTCATGGACCTAATGAACAGAGTCTGCAAACTTTACCTTGATCGATTCGTTATAGTTTTCATCGACGATATTCTTATTTATTCAAAATCTAAAGCTGATCATGAGCGTCATCTTCAACTCGTTCTAGCACTTCTAGAAAAGGAAAAGCTTTATGCCAAGTTCTCTAAATGTGAATTCTGGTTAAAAGAGGTGCAATTCCTCGGGCATGTAGTCAATGACAAAGGAATACATGTTGACCCTTCAAAGATCAAAGCAGTTCAAGAATGGCAAGCTCCACGTACACCAACTGAAGTAAGATCTTTTCTTGGACTAGCTGGCTATTATCGTCGGTTCATTTCAAACTTCTCTCGCATTGTTGTGCCACTCACGGCTTTAACCCATAAGGGAAAACCATTCGTATGGGGACCCAAGCAAGAAGAAGCTTTTCAAACTCTTAAACAAAAACTTTGTGATGCACCAATCCTCACTCTTCCCGAAGGTTGTGATGATTTCGTAGTCTATTGCGACGCGTCAGGGCAAGGATTAGGTTGCGTTCTCATGCAAAGAGGAAAAGTCATAGCTTATGCCTCGAGGCAACTCAAGAAACATGAAAAGAACTACACCACTCATGACCTAGAACTTGGAGCCGTTGTATTCGCTCTTAAGATATGGAGACATTATCTCTATGGTACTAAGTGTGAAATATACACTGACCACAAGAGTCTTCAACATATCTTCAATCAAAAAGAGTTAAATATGAGGCAACGAAGATGGGTCGAACTCCTGAATGATTACGACTGTGAAATTAGATACCACCCTGGTAAAGCAAATGTGGTGGCTGATGCACTTAGTCGAAAGGGTTATGCGAACTCCATTCATCTTCTATGTTCGCAAATTATAACCGACATTAAATATCAAATTCGAGAAGCTCAACACGTTTCAATAACAGAAGAAGATGTACGAAAGGAGATGTCCTGTGGAGCCGAGCTAAAACGTGAAACTAAATCAGATGGTATTCTGTATTACCTAGATCGTATCTGGATTCCTAACCACAACAATCTTCGTGAAACTCTTATGAATGAAGCTCACAAAACGCGATATTCTATACACCCAGGAGCCGATAAGATGTATCAAGACCTACGATACACCTATTGGTGGCCTGGAATGAAGAAGGATATTGCCGTTTTTGTTTCCAAGTGTCTCACATGTTCCAAGGTGAAGGCTGAACACCAAAGACCCTCAGGACTTCTAGTCTAACCAGAAATACCTGTATGGAAGTGGGAAAATATAACCATGGATTTCATTACCGGGTTACCTCGCACTTCTGGTGGGTATGACACTATATGGGTGATTATCGACCGACTTACAAAATCAGCTCACTTTATTCCTATCCGCGAAGATTTCAAGAACGAAAAGCTTGCACGTATTTATATCAACGAAATCGTGAGCCGGCATGGGGTACCATTAAGTATTATTTCTGACCGTGATGGTCGTTTCACCCACGTACATGGCAAGCAGTACAATCCGCTATGGGCACACGATTAGATCTCAGTACCGCCTATCATCCTCAAACTGATGGACAGTCTGAGCGCACCATTCAAACTCTTGAGGATATGCTTAGAGCATGTGTCATAGACTTCAAGGGAAATTGGGACGCCCACCTACCATTAGTTGAATTTTCGTACAACAACAGCTATCATTCGAGCATCGGCATGGCACCTTTTGAAGCCTTATATGGTCGTAAGTGCCGATCTCCTGTATGTTGGCACGAAATTGGGGAAGCACAAATTACTGGTCCAGAATTGATCCAAGAAACCACAGATAAGATTCATCAAATTCGAAACAATTTTCTAGCAGCTCAAAGTCGTCAAAAGAGTTATGCAGATAAACGACGGAAGCCCTTAGAGTTTAACATTAGTGATCATGTGCTTTTAAAAGTATCACCGTGGAAGGGAGTAGTTCGTTTTGGTCAAAAGGGGAAGCTAGCACCACGTTACGTAGGACCTTTCAAGATTCTCGAAAGAGTAGGTCCTGTAGCATACAAGCTTGACCTACCAGAAGAACTCAACAGGATTCATCCCACATTCCACGTGTCGAACTTGAAGAAGTGCCTCGCTGATGAGAATCTCCATATTCCGCTGGAAGATATTCAGATTGATGAATCCATGCATTTTATTGAAAGACCAGTGGAGATCATGGACTACGGGGAGAAGCGTCTTCGACGAAGTCGCATTCCAATTGTTAGGGTACGCTGGGAGTCGAAACGGGGACCTGAGTTTACTTGGGAACGTGAAGACTCAATGCGTGAAAAATACCCGCATCTTTTTCCTACTACTTCAACTACTTAAATTTCGGGACGAAATTCCTAAAAGTAGGGGATACTGTAACATTTGTAAAAATCGGGTCTCCAAAACCCGCTCCGTTTTGTAATCAAGTACCAGATTATAAAAGTTACATTAAATATTTATGATTATTTTGAGTTAAAACGATACATAATTAATAAATAAACTAAACTATAAAAATTATATTTGATAAAAAGTTAAAATAAAATAAATAAAAAAATAATAAAGCTGCCGGGAGTCGAACCCGGGTCAGCCAAGACTCTTTAACAACTTAACATTCATTCCCTAAACCACTCCGCCACAATGTGTTTTCTGTTAACTCTAGGAACACAAATGAAACTTATACACAAACTCAGTTGAACCGATGGTGCCATCTGAAAAACGGTAATCGGCAAACCAATCGTCAAATCGTTGTTTAATTCACTTGTTCAGCTTATAACCGATGTATGACGGTTTCTAATCAAGTTAAAATTGATTGAACTTTAAGTCTCATCATTTTCGGTTTTTGAAACCGAAAGTTCATCAAAGTTCGGATTTAACTCAAGCTTCAAACCATTCTCGCGATTCAGAGCTATCATATCAATACTCAATTTCAATTTCGTCGCATTTTTGAACTACAAGATCATCTGAATCAGTTCGCCGGAAAATTTCTGCAAGTCACCGGAAAACCGGGACTCACATTCTCATGGTATTTCCTTCGACTCTTTTTGTTTAAATCATGTGATTAATCAGTCTCTAACACAACTCCACTATCAGAATCGATCCTAGTCAACGTTTATCGAAAATCTTATCTTCGCCGGAAAACTTCTGAAACTGCCGGAATCACACTGTGAACTGGTATGATATCCTAAACTTCTTTTAAACCTTGTTTAAGTGACTCAACTTCATAAATAATCGATCAACCCTGTTAATTGGTTTCAACAGCCGGAGTTCACTATCAGTACCGACGAACCTCCGCCGGATTTCTGTGAACAACATCAATCGGTATATTCTTTTCCTTAAACTCTCTCCATTCTCTACTTTTAAATTACTGTTAATGTCTGAAAATTGTATAAGTCATAAATCAATCATAACAAGTCGGATTATGCTGGCTGTGTAAATCGACGAAGAAGATGAAGTCATAACATAACATAAGATTAATTAAAAACGGTAATTTAAACGGGTTAGACACACAGTCCAGCGGTGGACTGTGTGCAAATTTCACACACACGTCCCAAGTTCGATCCCTGCTACACGCAAGCCTTGTGTAATAACATGCCTTTTTGATCAAGAACTAAACCGGGTTAAAACAGATAGTTGTTAAGTATAATAAAAACCGAGATAATAACCGGGTTAGACACACAGTCCAGCGATGGACTGTGTGCAACATGAACTACACGTCGCGCGTTCGAAACTCGTCATGAGCACCGGTCCGATTGAATTAAAACGTTTTTGCAAATAAAGGAAATTTCGGTTAATTCAAATAAGTGTATAAATATAATTAAAAACGAGTTTATTTCGGGTTAGACACGTAGCTCAGTTGGTAGAGCTGCGTGCACGCGAACGGGAGGTCGCCGGTTCGAATCCCACCCGGCGCAGGTTTATTCGCTGACCGAACCGGTCAACGGTCAACGGTCAACACTTAAAAAAATAATATATTTTTTATATTTTTTTATTTAATTTAATTTAAAAAATCAATTAAAAATAACATTTTTAAAGATAGAAAATAGCCATAAACTCACAAAAATATATCTAAAAATTTCATTAAAATCCTTAATAAAATCCATCCATTTAATATATTTTTCCATTATTATTTAGGTTAGTATTCCTCGTCGATCCGCTCATCTAAATCGTGCGCATCTCACCATCTCCAATCCAACGCACCCAATGTGAGTGAATCTTACAAATTCCCCGTTTTAATCACGTTTTTGGGGTGTATCATGTGTCTTTGTTTATATACATATTATAACTAAACCATTGTGCATACATCATATCATGAACATATGTATTTAGTTTGTTGCTGTTAAGTAGTTATTATTGGATGCAATTTATTACTTGAGTACATGCAATTGCCGAGGCCGCCGCTCCCCATTTATGAGCGTTGAGCATGTTCCCCATTTTATTATGCGGTTGAACCTGGCGTGCCCGCATACGATCGGCACCGCTTGATTGAGCCTTGATCGCACAGTTCATTTTACATTTTCAGTACATGCAATACGATCGGCTCCGTTTGATTGAGCCTTGATCACACAGTTCATTTAACATTTTCAGTACATGCAATACGATCGGCTCCGTTTGATTGAGCCTTGATCGCACAGTTCATTTATGTTATTTATCGTATGATATTGGTATGTTCATGTATGCTATCAAGTGTTATTGTATGTTATAATTGTAACTGCTATTTGCCAATGCTTGATTTCTTACATTTGCTCATTTATGATTATGCACAATATTTCATTGATAAACTAACCATAAAATCATTATCAAATGTTTATCTAATAAGGTTCACTCGCCAACTTATGTTGACTCAAAAACTCCCATTTTACACATGATACGGGTGAACCAGCAGCAGCTAGGAACACATAGGACCTGGATTAGAAGAATAAAACGATTTAGTATTGGGATTGTTATGTTTGGTTATTTCCTTTGTATTGAATGAACATTTTTGGATGTTTGAAAATGTAACTTTGACTTTATTAATTATGAAACATAATAGTAAATGTCATGTGCTTTGGTGATAACCCAATTATGCCCCGACTCTTATTTCCGCTGCGGGTCGGGGTGTGACAGAGTGTACTCACGGTTTTGCTAAGTCTTCAAACTTGACAAGCCCGTGAAGGTGGTTGATGGATGGGATGAATGCCGAGTTATCCTACAAGAGGAAAACGTAGGTTGGTAAGTATTCGGATGACAACGAAGGATTAGGAATAAAATACATTAAAGTAGTTTATACGAAAAGTAATAATCTAGACTTAATATTCGTTTTTGACACTATATTACCCATTCGGGTTGATGTGTTTTCATGGGTTAGGATACCCATTAGAATTGTAACGAGAGATTAAGTAAGTAGGTGATGTAACCTAGTACCATGACGGACAATCATTTGATTACCATCAAGAGTTCGGTTAGCGAATATTTATATATATTATATAGTATACGTAATAAGTAAATCATAGACATCATGTAATTTCATAGAAGTCATGCATGGAGGTAGGATGATAACCTTCCTTTTAAAACCTCTCTTGTATATTTTACCAATGCACATGTCGTCACAAGGACGACAAGGATGGTCATGAGTAAGTTAATACATAAAAGTAAAAGACAAAAGTAAATGAAAACATCAAGTGAGGCGGTGGATCGAAGGTAAGTAAAATGCTCTCATCAAGAAGCGATTAACAACATTTTACCCTTCCAGTTACTACACGTCTCTAATTGATCGAAAAATCAAAACTTTGGCGAGATTGAAAATCGAGGAGCGGGACTAGCTGACAAGGTGCGGGTTTCACTCCTAACTTGACAACATCGTACCCTAAACATGGTTAGTACTTACCAAATGAGGAGCGAATTCCGACTCGTTGATAAGGGTCCACTAGAGTATGAAATGAAAATTTTTCATCAAGGTATGGATATCACTCCTAACTTGATGGCGTAATTTCGTGAAAAATCGAATACGCGGATTGAGAGTGATCACCAAGTGCGGGTTTCACCCCTATTTTGGCGAGATCGTCTCGTTAGTATGAGTGTCTTCAAGTCTCCAAGTGTGTATATTGTGTAAATGTCTTAGGAAAGACATATTGTGTACATTAAGACCAAAAGAAACAGGAAGAAAATAGGTCGGAAGAATTAATATTTTAAACAAGAAACAATAATGGTCAAGTTTGGTCACTTAAACTATAGACTAGGTCGAACATGGCAATTCTACCTAATTCCCTATAGTTATGGCTCTGATACCAATCTGCCACACCCCAATCGATGGCGAAACATCAGAATGAGACGAAATAGATTGCTCATTGCATCATAACACTATTTGCGACAATATTTAAATCAACCAAATTTCATTTCATAACACAATTGTCAAGTACATCACAAAATTTCAAGTACAACCATAGCAACATAAACTTAACATTCTAGGTGTGTATCTATGCCATCCCTAGTAAGATTCATCATGATCAACATCTTTAACCTACAACATGTTAAAAGTATAGTTCAATACAACAAGTATTGGCGAGTACACAAGTTTAATATAGCATAAGTACAAAAAGGTTTAAACAAAACCACATGTTAAGCTAGCATACAAGATTTACGTAACATGGCATGCAATCTACAAGTCAACCCTCGCACGTACCGCAAAAATAGAATAAACATGACCTCTAGAATGCGGGCGGTGCATTACTCCTATAGCGCTATACATGTTAAGGTGGAGGCTTTAGCCAAAGTTAATGACGAATATTATCACATAAGAATGTTCCAAGTATACGCATCATGTAGCATGTAATTATAGCATGTATGATGGATTGTTTGTGTGATTGCATAAAAGTATAAGTGTGATTGCGTGTATTTTTATAGGTTAACATATGCACCAAAAAGTGTAAAGCGTAAAAAGGGTGTTCGGGTGTACTCACGGTTTTGCTAAGTCTTCAAACTTGACAAGCCCATGAAGGTGGTTGATGGATGGGATGAATGCCGAGTTATCCTACAAGAGGAAAACGTAGGTTGGTAAGTATTCGGATGACAACGAAGGATTAGGAATAAAATACAATAAAGTAGTTTATACGAAAAGTAATAATCTAGACTTAATACTCGTTTTGACACTATATTACCCATTCGGGTTGATGTGTTTTCATGGGTTAGGATACCCATTAGAATAGTAACGAGAGATTAAGTACGTAGGTGATGTAACCTAGTACCATGACGGACAATCATTTGATTACCATCAAGAGTTCGGTTAGCGAATATTTACATATATTATATAGCATACGTAATAAGTAAATCATAGACATCATGTAATTTCATAGAAGTCATGCATGGAGGTAGGATGATAACCTTTCTTTTAAAACCTCTCTTGTATAGTTTACCAATGCACATGTCGTCACAAGGACGACAAGGATGGTCATGAGTAAGTTAATACATAAAAGTAAAAGAGAAAAGTAAATGAAAACATCAAGTGAGGTGGTGGATCGAAGGTAGGATAGCCAAGGCCTCCAAGTGATCACACTCTACCAACTCAAGTCTTGTTTCGAGAACAAGCTTGGAAGGATACAACACTTGTGGGTAAAACCCTATTAAAACATGAAAGTTCTTACACTTGGGACCTCAAAGTAGGGTGATATTCCTAGTTGGTTTTCTATGGAAAACCTATAGAAGTATTCCTAAAGGTGTTTCAAGTGTGAAGAAGAAGGAAAGATCAAAAGTAGAGAGGTGAGTTAGAACTCACTTTTGAAGCCTTGATCTTTTAGAGAAGAAGAGCTTTAGAGCTTTAGAGAGAAGAGAGAAGTGTTTGATGCGTGAAATGAGAGTAGGAGGAGATAAGTATTTATAATTGAGGTTTGGGGGTTGAGTTAGGTGAGTATTAAATGCAAGAAACACAATCCAACAAACACAAAATGGACCAATCCATGGGCAAGAAACCACTTTCTCCGGATTATGCTATTTATAGTCCTTGAACTTAGTTTATCTTACATTTCATGGTAAAACTTGATATTTTCTCATGTTTTCAAGTGTATAATGTATATGTAAGTATATTTTAGATATCAAATATGAACGTATGATTATTTGCACGTATAACAAGTATCGGTTTGTATGTAAACACGTATTTAACAATTAAATGCATGTAAGACAAGTATGTATCAGGTATGAATTTTATTACGATCAAAGTCTCGGATTATAAGATTGGGAAATGAAATATGAATGCGATACGAATACAAGTTTCCATAAATAGAAATACGATTACACTTTCTAATTAAGGAAAGTACAAAAAATGAGGCGTTACAATGTACAACTACTTCGGGTGGAAATTCAGATGATCCTAAATTGACGGAGAGAGTCACCAAGTTAGAATCATCAGTTGAAGAAATCAAAGAAATAATTAAGATTTTGGTAGAAAACTCTAGAACTCCACCATCAAATGCAGACATTGCAAAAGAAACGTGGGCACATGTTCAACCATATCTACAGCTTTAAAAGTAGGTTGCAGAAGAAAAACATAACATGCAAACAGAGTTCATATGTGCTGACCAATTTAAACACTAAGGTGATAAAAACTTATGCAGCCATGTGACCTAAAATTCAAATCCCAATTTAGAAATAAATGGAGTCTATGCTTAAGTTCATAGAATAATAAAAAATAAGTGAAATAAAGACTTATGTTAATGATGTGATAACTCAAAACATGGAAAAGATAAGTTAGTTGTTGCCGACGAACACTTTCAACCCAATAGTTGATCCTCTTGAAGGTTATGAAGGTTTCTATTAAAGATCAAAAGGTTTCTACCCAAGATGGTTTTACTAGCGACATTTAAAGATGTTACCAGTGCACGCAATTTATCATTAAATGGTTATACGTGGTAACATTTCTCCCAAGAACCAACACTAGGAATCACCTTTATAGGCATTTTGAAGATTTATAGATAAGGATGCTATCAAGGTTTTGAATGTGATTTTCTTTTATTATTCATTGATATGTGTAATGACTCCATAGAATACAGGAATCATATTAGCTTAATATTGAAATATTTTAAGCTGTATGTATATATCTAGAGAATTGTATTTGTAACTATCAATTGATCAATAAAGATTAGCAAATTCAAGAAACTATTATTTGATTAGGGTGTTTTGTGTGCTTGATTAATATTAATACATATGCAACATATCCTACAATGCAATCAGTATATGAAGTAAGCACACTTTGATCCAACACAAATTGTTAGACATTTGTTTCAGGTATGAATCTTGGAACTCTTTATATATTTTGTATGATTTCGTTCTATTATGTTGTTATTGTAGTGTACTTTGTTTTCACTTTTGACTTCGCCTGTATTAAAATCCACTTGACATGTTTATACACATCAACTTTTAACTATCTTAGTTATATGATCTATTATTGTACTTAAATGTTTCTCTTCACCATTTTGGTTCATTAATTATTGTTATAGACTTTGAATTTGGACTTTTGTAGTACTCTACACATTGTTGAATTTCGTGCTTTATACTTGTTATGTATACTTATATTTCTAGATGCCTAGGTGATTGATGTATTATGTATATGCTTATATATTTGTTATTTTATTATATATGTACTTTGATACGTGAACACGTCTTTACCTACGACGGTTATACGTGCATATCATTATGGCATTAATAGTCTGATATCAGATACGGTGTTGTGGTTAGACTATAATGTCTCCTTGTATGTCGAGAAGACATATGACATTATATAAATTAGCAAACATATTATTGATCCTAGAATCTACGTTATTTCAGGTGAATAGTTTGTGTGCTTGCCCACACCCCAACACACATCCAAAACATATGGTTAGGCAACCTTGTGTTGTTCATGTGGTTACTTATCATATGTGACTTGATGGGTACTTTCATATATAATTTGTATTACCGTTTAGTTATGTTTTGCAAAGTGTATCAGTATGTGATGATAGTTTTTGTTGTGTTATATGTTATGTTATGTTTAGTTGCATTCTATTGTTCTAGGTTGTTATATTTAAAGTATTTTGTTTTGTTAGTTACTTTATACCTATACTCTTTAGGCTTGTTAATCTGCTATTTCATTAAAACAATCGGATGAAAATAATATTAGATTTCACAAGTTTGCTACAATTATACCATATCCTTTTTCTAGTAAAGTTTCTTGAGAAGTCTCAACATAAGGTTTATATCTATATATATATATATATATATATATATATATATAATGTAAGTATTGGCAGAAACCCTTTTAATTGAGAAAACGTAGGAAACTTTAAGCTCCTGACATTTTTTAAAAAAAATCACACATGTAATATATATGTTTTTAAGGGTTTTGAGCGGAAAAAAATCAAAAAAGCGACGAATGGATTTTTTTTAAATAAAAAAGTCTTGCGAAACACGGCTGTATGTTACACATGCATGTAACATATGTAACACAAAAACTTGTTTATTTTCTACAAAAATATATCTGTAGCCGGCGCTTTTTTTATTTTTTTCCCTCAAAACCCTTAAAACACATGTATATTACATGTATGATTTTTTTTCAAAAGAAAAATGTCGGGAGCTTAAAGTTTCCTAAGTTTTCTCAATTAAAAAGGTTTTCTATCTATCATTTCCTTTTATACAGGGAGAGGATCATGAGAAAACTACATTAAATAAGAAAACTAAAAAACTAAAAAAACAAATTGATTTTTTTACAATTTTTTTATAAAAAATCGCTACTTTTTATGTATAAAAAAATCAAAAAAAAAACTTGCACCGCACATATGCATTATATGCTTAGATTTAGCTTTTAGGGTTAGGTTTTTTGGGGGGTTTAGGATTATGATTAGGTTTTTGGGTGTGGGGGAGAGGGGTGCGGGTGGGGGGTTCAGGTTTTTTGAGGGGTGTGGGTGAGGGGGTTTAGGTTTTTAGGAGGTTTACGTTTAGGGTTTAGTTTTATGTTTTTTTTTGGAGTGGGAGTGGGGGTTTAGGTTTTTTTTGGTGTGGGAGGGTTAGGTTTTTGGGGGTGTCGGTGGGAGGCGAGTTAGGAGGTTTAGGCTTTGTCATATTAATGTACATGTGCAATACAACTTTTTATTTTTTTGAAAAAAAGTTTTTTTATATATTATATATAATGATTTTTATTAAAAAAATTCAAAAAGAAAAAAATTGATATGTTTTTAGGCTTTTTTTAGTTAACTTTTTGGTTTTCTCATTTAAGCTAGTTTTCTCATGATCCATCCGCTATATATATATTTATAAGAAAACCACGTTGACACTTGTCAACACATAAGGCGATCCTATTTTTTTTGTTTTCCTACCTCTCTCTCTCATATTTAATTATAGATACTTATTCTTTAATAATTTATAGTTATTATTTTATCAACCAAATAGATTAACATAAAATTAATTATAATTTTTTTTAAATAAACTTATTTTTTCTACTTGAAAGCTTCAGTTTAATCTTAAAATATCACTAATTTCAAAATATGTTTGTTAAAATTAATTTAATAGTATATATAATTGTAGCATCAAATTCGTTTTTTTAAACGATTTTACGTCTTAAGACATTATATTATTATTTTATATTTTGCCCATGCAATACACGAATTTTTAAGGACATAATTTTTATATTATTAAGTATATGATATTACATTTATTCAACTCATGTAATATACGAGATTCTAACATAATATATATATATATATATATATATAATTTTTCAAAAGTGAGTTTTATCATAAAGTTAATTTTAGTTTCACCTGAATGTTTTCTTTTCCTTTATGAAACTTAAAAATAATATTTGGCATATATATAATTTTTCAAAAGTGAGTTTTATCATAAAGTTAATTTTAGTTTCACCTGAATGTTTTCTTTTCCTTTATGAAACTTAAAAATAATATTTGGCATGTATTTCTTCAAAATAAATATTTTTCTTAATTATGATAAAATAAATCTCAATTCACTAAAAGCATCCGTATTTTTTTAGTTTATACTTAAAATAGTAAATGTTTCGTACTTTAGTATTTTTTTCTCGTTTAATGAACTTCTATTTATAACCTCTGTAATTTACTCGATTGTTATTTAGTTTTTCGTAATTTAATATATTTTTATTTACACGCCCTCTATACTTTACTTCGTTATTATTTAGTGCTTTGTCATTTACTGAATTTTTATTTACCACCCCTGACTTTGCCATTTAGTGGATTTTCGTTTATATTCTTGTAGTTCTAACTCGGATTTCATTTGGTGAATTTTCGTTATAGCCTTGTGCTAGTAAGTCGATTTTCATTTAGAAAAATTCTAGTTACTACTTTGCATGGTTTTACGTCCATCACCTCGCAATGTTGGTTCCCCTGGCTTTGTCCTTTGGTGATTTTTTGTTTAAATTCCATGTACTCGGTTGTCATTTACTAAATTTTCATTTGCTAGTTAGAACAGTTTTACCCCCCCCCCCTCCTCCACACATCACAACGTTGGTAGCATGATTTATGCCCCCATCCTGCAACATGGGTGTCACACCCCGTATTTTCAACCAAACACCGGTGGGCCCGGGTGGGAAATATCGTGACGTAAATTGATATTATCATAGTCAATTAAACACTGCACAGCGGAAATCTTGGAGTTAAATTACTATTACAAACCAAATGTTCAAAATACGAAAAATAATATATTGACAGTTTATAATGAAGATCCACAGGCGGATCGTAAAATGTACAAAAATATATAACAGACTTTGGGCAGATCTAAGGATTTGCAAGATCCTCTTATATCAATACCGAGCAGCTTCCAGCATATTTTGTATTGTACCTGCATCTTAGTCTTTTGAAAATACGTCAGCTTTCGCTGGTATATACACCCGACTGACTCATTTTGAAAACTTTTTTTTTAAATTAGATTTAAGTACACATGGCACAAATCTTTTTATAACTTGGAAAAGTCAGCCTTGTAACCTTGTTAACAGATTCACATGTTTGTCCATACATATGGGGACAAGTACAGAGACCGAGACATGATTAACGTACACACCACTTATGAACCCCACGAAGGAGTTATCCCCAACTAGTGGGTAAAAATAATTTAGCATGAGCATCTGCCAGGTGTATGCCTACACCCCGCGCTTTAGTCGTGGCCATTATCTAATGTAATGAGCCGAGGATATCCAGGACACGGTCGTTAACCCCCAATGTTTAAGTTATCAAACAAGAATGATTAAAACGGAGTATGCGGATTTACTAGCCACAGTCCGGAATTCGATTGATCCTAGATGGCTAGTGTGGTTCCTCAAGTCACACTACCAGGAGTTGAACATTCCTGAATGTTAACATATGAGTATCTTAATGGTCGATTAATAGTCCCGGTCACATTGACCTTAACGACTTGGAGGGTTGAACATAGTCCACCACATCTGGATAGAATGATAACTCTCCTTGACTATCATGATAGAAGGCTATTCATCCTTAACTATCATTTATAAGCTGGCCAAATAATGTGGTCTGTGCCACTTGGCTAATCAAAACCATTAATATCCTTTGGAATTATATAGCAGAGCATAAATTTTGAGTAAAATCGAGACGGTCCCTTGAAGAGGATGAATTTTGAGGAAAATCGAGACGGTCCCAATTTAGAAATCAATGGAGTCTATGCTTAAGTTCATTAATGGCCTCAAGTGGGGGCGGAGGTTGTGGTTGTTGAAGGGGCATAACCGGTTATTGGTACCCATAATTGGGATATCCAGTAGGTGGATAAGCATGTGGAAAAGGAGACGGGTAAAGTACGTTATGCATGACCACTTTATAAGGGTCATGCGAAAGTGCCTGGTAATTTACCGGTGTAGATGGGTTTAAAGGGTCATATCCAGATGTATCTGGGTATGCAGGAATAGGGTTATTAAAACCCGATGGTGGTGGTTGAACCACTGGTGATGGTGTCGGTTCCACCACAGGTGAAGCATTGGAGGATCCACCCATATGTGGGTCCTCGTAAATGGTAGGGTCAAGGTTTGGGAAAGGGTGGCAGTGAACTCGACTGTTGACCTGCAAGTACCGATATACGTGCTCCACGTTTCCTCCTTGGTGGCTCAGGTGGCGGTTGAGGTTGTTCCACCGGTTCCATATGAACATTTTCTTGTATAGGAGGTGTTGGGGAGTGGTGAGAAGGAGTGTTAGCAAAAGTGAATTGGTTCGAATATTGGTCCCATTCGTTAGAACCTTGGTATAGCGATCCGGCGTAAGAGTTCGAATCGCTAGAGATTTCGATGGGATGTGCGTGCGATCCTGACGGCAGCATCTCCGGATCGGAGTCCTCGTCCATTGGGTTGGGTCGATCTAATTGATTTTAATCAGCTGGGGGTGTGTTGAAGTAGTGGTTAGGGTTAAACTGATCATAATATGAATGATGAGAGTGATGAAACTGGTGTGATTGGTGAGAATGGTATGAGTGGTATGAGCTTTGTGTGTGAGTAGGTGAATGTCTTGCTAGCGGCCAGGAATCCCCCGAATCCTCATAAGGATTCGAGTGATGGGGTTGTGAAGGGATATGTCCTGATGGTCCTCCCCTCATAGGTCCTTTACCTCTTCCTCGTACTCTTGGTGGCATTTTTCCTGTTAAAATCAAGTGAAACAATAATAATACTTAATAATGAGATGAGTAATCCTAGGTCAACGCCTAGACTCGGAAATCTAAGGAATGTGCTTTTGTGTAAGTTTGAGATTAAACACAAGAAGGCCTAGTGTTTAATATTCTCAAACCTTGGCTCTGATACCGACCTGCCACACCCCGTATTTTCAACCAAACACCGGTGGGCCCGGGTGGGGAATATTGTGACGTAAGTTGATATTATCAAAGTCAATTAAACACAACACATCTTCTTGGTGTTAAATTACTATTACAAACCAAATGTTCAAAATACGAAAATAATATACAGACGGCTTGTAATGAAGATCCACAAGCGGATTGTAAAATGTACAAAAATGTATAACAGCCTTTGGGCAGATCTAAGGATTTGCAAGATCCTCTTATATCACTACCGAGCAGCTTCCAGTCTATCTTGTATTGTACCTGCATCTTAGTCTTTTGAAAATATGTCAGCTTTCGCTGGTATATACACCCGACTGACTCATTTTGAAAACATTTTTTTAAACATTAGATTTAAGTGCACATGGCACAAATCTTTTTATAACTTGGGAAAGCCAGCCTTGTAACCTTGTTAACATATTCACATACTTGTCCATACATATAGGGCCCAGTACAGAGACCGAGACATGATTAACGTACACACCACTTATGAACCCCACGAAGGAGTTATCCCCAACTAGTGGGTAAAAATAATTTAGCATGAGCATCTGTCAGGTGTATGCCTATACCCCACGCTTTGGTCGTGGCCATTATCTAATGTAATGAGCCGAGGATATCCAGGACACGGTCGTTAACCCCCAATGTTTAAGTTATCAAACAAAACTGATTAAAATGGAGTATACGGATTTACTAGCCACAATTCGGCATTCGATCAATCCCATTTCCAACCAAGCAGTAATAGTTTACCGTAACCCAAGCCCGTATAGGGAAAATATGTCAAGAGTATTTACCTGAGCTAGTCTTGATTTAAAAATGCAAGATTTAATATCTCAGCCCTATCCAAAATGAAATAAGGGCAGATAGCATTCACCGACTAGCGTACAGGATCAAAATGGTATAGTACGCTAGATTAAGCGATGACCGGGTTGAATGTAGTTTAAACCCAACAAGTACTATGACTTGTATAATATGGGTAAACCATAAGCATTCTAGATTTTGAGACTTAAAATGATAAGGTTAAACCCGTTTTGGTTAATTTCCGTAAACAAGTTACATAATCTAACGGTGCGCATAAAAGCGATATCGGGTAACCGGATAAGTCATGGACAAGTCCTATATGCCATTATACTTTAAATAAGTTGCAATATGAGTAGGATATCAACTTACATGTCCGTTAAGGTTTTAAAATGAAACTATGCCTCATAAGGCCGTTTTGGTAATTATATACCGTATAAAAGGAACTTGAATATATTTAATGTTACGATCATAAATATTCTAAAAATATGTAATTTATGATATAATATCAGTAAGATATTGATCATATGTGTAATTTATCATTTATGACCAAACTATGCACCGAAGGGGCATTTTGGTCATTTTACACATAGTTTTATAATTTATTTGGGATTCTGAGTTTATATTATGTACCTACTGTAAAATATTTTAAATAAGTTTTCTAATCAGTAGGTAACAAGTCTTGGTTGATAAATATGGTTTTAAACCATATTATGCGCCGAAACGACGTTTATGTCGGAAAATGACGATTTGTGCGAAATTTGATAAAAACTGATGTTAAGATTAGGTTTAATTGTTTCAGATATGTTATTTAATATAACATATCAGTAGTTAAAAGATTTGATATGATAATGTATGATTGAGACCATTTTATGAGCCATAAGGGCTTTATCGACATAATTCAAGAACTTGTACGTAAACTCAGTATATAATCTGACTTGATATCCCAATCCTACTTATGTAATTACATCAGTAGGAAATTCATTTTCAAGTTCATCATTGATTAAACCTTATTTAAAAAGGACATTTTAGTCAAAATGGCATAATAACGGAATTTGTGCATAAACTCGGATTCTAATTATGATCATGTAATATAACCTCAGGGGGTTTTTCTATATTATATTACGATCATAATGCAACCTTAGATTAGTAGCTAACTAATCTAAATCGGGTCAGAATCGAAAGTCAAAGCAGAAGTCAAATTTTGCGACTTTCGTTTGCGAACCGACTCTAGAACTGAAATTGACGAGCCAAACATGTTTTCACATGTTCTAGTAACTATTACCAACTTGTTTAAGTGCCAAAACACGTTTCATAACATATATAAGATCAGTTTATAATATTTTCGAAAACTGGCATGTTTGACTTTTTAATATTAAAATTTTGACCCGTCAATTGGTCTAGCAAACATGATCTTTAGGAGGTGCCCTTTATAGTGATTAACACCTACCTTATTACGATCACTTAGCCATGTTCCTTACGAACAATGGCTGGACCATAATGGTGTTAACCGAAAGTCAAGGCGTTTTCCGTAAAACGCTTGACTTTTGGCTATAAAAGCCTACAAACGAAAATGCAAGAGAAATGAACACTTAGAAGTGATTCCTAAGATGAAATAGAACTAAGTTGGATGCTCCTTTCAGTTAGGAACTTCCAGAGGAGGGAGATAGAGTGATAAATGAGAATGGTGTAAATTCAAGTGGTGAACTAATGCACCTATTTATAGTTGAGGAGCTTGAATGAGGTGATGCCAGGTGTTAGGGAGTGTTAGAGGGAGCTTACAAGTGTCCTAAAACATGACATAGCAGTTTGGAAGTCCCTAGTTTCGAATCAAATGGTTTTTAGCGACATGTGTGGAGGCCAAACAAATTTTCTGCAGATACAGGTCTCTTGCGGCCCGCGAGAGCCAAGCCAGTGTCTCTCCCGTCCCGCGAGCGCCTCATGGGAACTTTCCAACTTTGTCACATTTAGCCCCTAACTTATAAAACCTCAAAACACCTTTAGTAGCATAATTAGCCCTGCGTAGCCAACATTTGGCGTACCCGGGAGTATGCCCAGACATTGTCAAGCTCTCGGTTCGCTAAAAGGTCACCCAGAGGTACAAATTAACATGTTGACACTTTTAACCCCTCCATTGTGCAACTTTATCATATTTTCAGAATTAATCCCTCTCGTCCAACAAGTGGCTCGTGTGAGAGTTAGGACTTCATAAAGGATCACTCAGGGCTCTGTATAAGCATGTTGACTCTGATGGTCACTCAGAGGCTAAGTTTAAGCATGTTGATTTTGATGGTCACTCCGAGGCTAAATTTAACCAATTTTCTTAGATAAATGACATGCTTTTGCTATAAATAATAATGGTTTCGTGTGAAAAGTTGGTTTTCAAAATGTATTTTTTATATAAAATTGTGAAATTAAGCATGAAATCTCTTTAGTTATTGCATTTAACCAATATTGCTATATTGTTAGACTTGTATATTTCTGTTATTTGTTGTATCCATTTACAAACGTATTACACCAGACATATTACTTAGCCGTATTGTTTTCTCTCCAAGTAAGATATTGTTTTAGTGGTACAAGTTGTGAGAACACATTTTAAAGTAACTGAAACGAAAATGGACTATGTAGATTACTATTAAACTACATTGGAGTTATTCTTTTTAACTTATAATCAGTAGAATTTGAAAGATTAATTCTAACATTTTTGGGAATTAATACGATCTTTGATATATGTATTATTAAACTATTAGTCCTTCCTTATGTAAAGGTGACACATTATAAGGGTGTGGGGTTATAATTATATGGTATCATAGATTAGGCACTTTCATGTAGGAATACAATTAGGTTCGACATCTGAGGATAAGGATTATGTTATGTTATGGGCCTTCGTTCATTATCGATAAGATTTCCATTAAGAACATAACAAAGGTATTAAGATACATGATGGGGAAATGTTAGGCACTTGTTCAAGATAAATTGACACTTCGCCTAATCAAAATTGTATACAAATAGGTTCCATTAGAACCATGATCATGTGTATGTTAGCATTATTCTCTTTCGAGTGTATGTCCTTATATTTAAACTCTCATATAGTGTTTGTGTTGATCTCTTTACACTTGAATGTTTTTATTACTCTTTGATGGATGCGATGCTTTATCGAGGCATCATCTATCATATGTTATAAGACATATTTAACCATACGCGGTGCATTATCGAGGCACCACCTATCATACGTTAATAATAAGACATACTTAACCATTGTTCATTAGAAGAACGAGTACATTAGTACATACACGTTAACATATTAAGATTAATATAATATAATTTAAAAACATTTATCCATTATTAATATTAATATTACCATTCAGGAACCTTAGTAAAGTATTTTTACTGTCTTTTAGTGAAAGTCTTATTTACACTCTTTCAACTTAAATAAATATAACTTTTAATCCTCTAGTTTAATCAAAATTTTGTTTGCAACCCCTTCAAATTTAGTTGGTTAATTTTTTTATTTTTTCTTTAATTGATTTACAGTACATCCTCCTAGAAGTTATCATTTTAAGTTTTTAACGAATTCTTTATAACGTGATTATAATGGGTTTTGATTTTATGTCAATGCTCCACGTGAGTTATTTTTATCTGCACTTCGGCGTGAATTTTCATAACGTTGTTTTTCAAACCGATCGGTTGTTCTAAACGTCTTTCAAACTGCTCCTTTTTAAACCACCCGACGCTTATCTCTAAATACACTAGTGCAAAGTATCTTTTATGCGTGTTTGAACCGACCCGCTGTAATGAATTGTCGTCGTGTTTATCTTATATATGACTTGGTGTAAATTTTGTTCGATAACCTGACTTCCGTATACAACGTAACTTTTTCCTGACTTTCTAATACTCCATCGGCATATGATTTTTTATCGTCACATTTATGATTTACTTCTTTTTATCTATTTTTCGAATCCGTCGTGAAACATGGATGGCAACTCACTAGTTATCTTACAAGTATAAACAAACCGTCCGAAAGCAAAAAGACAAAGAAAAATATTTGATGTTTTAAATTAAAATAAATCTATTATTGTGAATTGAATTGAAGAAAGTTGTATGATAAAACAATTATATTATAATTTAATGATTTTGGCAGGTGTACAAATGTAGCACTTAGTGGGCTAAAATTATAAACATAAACTTGGAGTACATACGCATCATTTGTATTGATACTCCCAAAGGGGAAAAGGGAACAGAGAAAGAAGGAAATTGGCTTGTTCACCACAGAAAACAGTGACCATAAAAAGAGTATTGTAAAATAAAGCATCTCACAACTCCCACAAAGCTTCCCCTTTTTATCTTTTTCTTACAGGGTACAACTCTCAAGCTGTCAAGACCCCATCTTTGTCAGTCCATTGCTTCCCCCTAAAAACAGTCAGAAAACAATAACAATAGTAGTAATCCAGTCTCTTCTATTCAAAAAGCTAATCATCATAATCAGCTGGTACACACCAACAAGAATCTTGTCAAACACCAGTACTTGCTTTTCTTTATCTTTCTCTCTGATCTTTCTTTGTTTTTGTGTGTATGAAAGCTATTATTAATGGTACTTTAAACAGGACCCACAAAAGGGTGATGATTGAGCTGGAAAACTAGCAAAAGAGGGCAGGCAGGCATAACAACTGCTACACCATGGATATGGGTGGTGGTTCAAGTTCTTCTTCTGAGTCACAGCTGCTGAAAATCGGTTTAAAAATTGGGCAAAAAATCTACTTTGAGGATGTGGGTGTTGGAGATGAGGGGAAATCGGAAGGTGGGTTGTCTCCGGTGAGAGCTGCTGGTGGGCCCCAGAAGAAGGGGAGGACTGGTGGTGGTGTGGCTCAAGGTGGTTCGGGTCAGGGGGGTTATGGGCCACAGCCACCAAGGTGCCAGGTGGAAGGGTGTAACCTGGATCTGAGTGATGCTAAGACTTACTATTTAAGGCATAAGGTGTGTGGTGCTCATTCGAAAACAGCTAAGGTTATTGTTAATGGGCTTGAGCAGAGGTTTTGCCAACAGTGCAGCAGGTCACCTCACAAACCCTTTTTTGGTTTTTTTTTTCTTTCTATTTTTGTTTACATGTTTTTTTTTTTTGCAGGGATTAGTATAGATTGACCTATACGTATAGTTGTGGGTATATGTATATGATAGTAGACAGTGGACACTATCTTTTTTTGTATAAACACCTTGTCCCACATGGATAGAGAAGTGAGAAAAGTTTGACTACTTTCATGATTTATGTTTTAAGTATGTTTTGAATTTGAATTTGAATATTATCATGTTGGTTTACACTTGCCTTGTTGTCTTAGAGGGTTAGGATTGTAACAACAAGAATAATAAGATTACAAAAGGCCTTGATGGGCTTGCTTGATTTGTTATTCGGTTTAAATCTCGCTAGCGTGTATTGGGATATTTAAGGAGGGGAGTTTAGGATTAAGTAAGTCGCGTATAAAACGATTGAGTTGATATTAAGAGGTGATTCGGCTAGGTTATTACTTTGGCCAAAGGTATCACATTTAGGAACTTCCAAAATAAGTGTTTTAGATACTTATTTTTACCGCATTATATAATAGCTAATCGAAGATTTGACCCTTATGAAATAAACACGGTTTGATGAACATGCAATTAATGCAATTTAGTGATTAAGCATAGAGTAGGAAGGTAGGAAACTTGTAAAATAATATGGAATTGGGACAAATCATGGTTGTTAAAAGCCATCGCCTCTTGCGCCTAGGCCCATTTTCAAACTAGGCGAGGACATTGCGCTTTAAGTTGAGGAAATTGCACTTTAATTCTCCAGGTGATGGTTCAGGCGCATTTTGACGAGATTCGTATGTTCCGGAGAGTTTCCGGCCAGATTCTCTAACTTCCGGCAAGATTCCAGCCAAATTTCTACTTGTATCCCTGGAAAACTACTTTTCTACACTAATATTTTAGAACTTTTGGTTCTAGAGAGATGATATTAGATGTTATATAATAGCCTTTGTTTATTTTATTTGAAGAATACTATTAATTTTCTAATTACATAGAATATCTTTAGTTGTTTTCATCGTGCGCTTTTTTTTTCAAGCCCTCACTTTTTTTGCACCTTGCGCCTAGGCCATAGGCGAGGCCTATGTGCCTTGAGTGCGCCTAGCGCCTTTAGTAACTATGGGACAAATTAAAATAAAAATACATACGTTTCTTTCGGGATGTTGGGTGTATTAGTTTCTACATAACTTTTATTCTCCAACCTCTCATGTGCTTAAGAGTCTTAGACGCTTTTATGAGATACAATGCACCCATTACATTTTCGGTTTTCCTAAAAATGTAGTCGTTTCCTTTTCAGGAGACGACATTATTAGGTGAAAAGATCCCATTCTTGTGCTGGTTATGCCTCTTTTACAGGAGAGGACAGGATCAAATCTAACGGGCCTGACTAGTATGGGATGAAGCCCACTAGACCGGGCCCAAGACATGATATACAGTTATACAATATAGTGGTATTTGGCTTTTTATAAATGATAATCTTTCCTTGCAGGTTCCATCAACTAGCCGAGTTTGATCAGGGGAAAAGAAGCTGTCGCAGACGGTTGGCTGGGCACAATGAACGTAGAAGGAAGCCAACATCTGGAACTCTGCTATCTGCTCGCTATGGAAGTCTCCCCTCCTCTATTTTTGGTTAGATATCCTCAACATTAATTTATAATTTTTGTAGGTGACAAAATGGGTGGATTGGGTAGTGGGTCACAATGGGTTCACGTCAAAATGAATAGTTTATAATGTGAATCTAAATGGTTGGATTGAGTTGTGTCGACCCACCAATACTTTATATCCAGTTTTTTAGTTTTATATAAATTTATTTATTGTATTAAATATGAATATAATAAGCTAATGACTACAGTATTGGACTTGGACATATTTGTTTAAATAGATCAATTTAGAAGCTTGCAAAAATATTGGATAACACATTAGGTGAGTATCAGCTTGTTTAATTTGTTCATATGTAGGCACGCTTCTAAAGTTAACCCATTTGATGCGTATAGATGCAATTTAACTCAAACCAGCTCATTTAGTTTTTATCCTTTCCTCATTTCTTCAAAATTATGATAATCCTTTTGTTTTCTACATTTCTTTGTGTTTCACTGCCATTTATCATAGCAAAAAAGTCAGCATCTTATTTTATTAAAGAAATAGATTAGAGGTCTACAATTGTTTGACTTAAAGTCAATGAAGGTTAAAAGTTAAAATTTATCAACTTTTAACTATTATATCAATGTTTTTTTTTGTAATGTTATCTATATGTAGCTGACATTTTACTCTTTAAAACTGGGAAAGTTTAGAATTTCGTATCATTTTGAGGTTGAGACAACTTTAAAAGTGAAATCCTTGCGGATGTTGGAACAAATTGACCAAAGAAGATGAAAAAAATGAAACTGACTTTTGAGATCAAAAGCTCTTTGATTGTCTGAATGTGAACTAAAGAAAATAACAATAAAAATTGGAAAGTGTCTCACTGTCTTGACTCTTAAAGTTTGACTTGTGTCGAAATTTAAGGGTTGACATAATATATATCTCATAAGTTTTACAGCTTTTCTTTTTTAAACTCCTGGCAGTGTTTTGCTACAACTCTAATGAATGCAGTTGTCAAATCTTATTCAAAACTTATTAGAGTTTATGATTCCATGTTGTCTTGAGGTTAAAGTATTGATCATTGACTTCAATAGATCAAAACTATGTGGTTTTTAGATTGAACTGACCAAAGGCATTGCATTAAAGGACCTTGGAAAGTTCTTGATTTCATGTCATTTTGAGATTACCGTCGACCTTGATGGTCAAACTTTGGTTGATGAATGAATTGCACAATCCCGTTAAGAAATTGTACTTTTTTGACATTAAGCTTTTTAAGATCTTGTTCAAATTTAAAACTCGACTCATCAATGTCTTCCCGGATTTCTTACTTAAAAATGTCGATATTCTCTATCTAGAATTCATATTTTCTTACTTAAAAATATAACTGAAACATGGTCCATTGACCAACAAAAGTCAGACCTCTAATTATCTGTGTTTTGTGACAGAAAACATTGGTAATTCTGGAGGCTTTGTAATGGACTTTTCATCATGCTCGAGAGGGAGGGTTCACTGGCCTAGCACAAGAGCACCGCCTACTGCCACCACGAAACTGCCGCCACTTCCATGGCAGAGCAACTTGGACAACCCGCCACCTTACATCAATCCAAACGTGCCACCTGGACCCGGAGGATGTTTTAACGGAGTTCAAGATTCCAATTGTGCTCTCTCTCTTCTGTCAAATCACTCATCAGCTTCAAGAAACCAGGCCTTGACCCATGAGTACTACGTCAATCCTCATCCTGATACTGGTACGGGTGCACACATGGTTCAACCACCAGCTGGGACCATGGTTCAGGGTCAGGGTCACTTTTCAACGGGTTGGGCTTACGACACTGATGAATCCCATTTGGGTTTGGGTCAAATCTCGCAGTCCAGCGGCTACTCTGGTGAGCTTGGACTCGGTCAACAGGGTGGGAGGCGATATGACTCATCTGTTGACCATATTGACTGGTCACTTTAAGGCGTATCAGGCGAAACCTTTTTAACTTTTTGTTATGCTATGTGAAGTCGGAACTGGTTAACAGGGCCTTGGTCTTGTTCTAAATAAGAAGGAACTTTGCCTTGATTTGAACTTTTAGCTTGTTTTCTTTAAAATTTAATGACTGCTGCCCAACTTTCTGTTTATTCAACTTTTGTTTAAATTCAGACGTACAATGAGATTGATGCGGGTCGTATTAGATATCTTGGGTGATGTAGCTGCACCAACGGTTATTGGCGTTAAAAAAGTTGTGTACGGTTTTAAAATCAGTGGTTCTTATCAACATTCACGGGTTTATATATGTTTAGGCTCACCTCAAATTAGTCAACCGGTTAAACATGGGTCATCTCAAATTAATCAAGGTGTGAATTTGGGTCCCTGCAAATTACTCAACGAGTTAATTTGGGTCATCTTAATTTAGTCCAAGGGTCATAATCCGCCACCACCCGCTTAACAATCTCGCCGCCGCCCCGCCATCACCCGAGCTGCCGCGTTGTCACCCTGTCACACAACCACCACCACCACCCACACAACACTTGCGTGCCGCCTCGCCAACGCATTATCTACTGCACCTTCATCACCCGCCCTGTCACCTCCCACCCGCCGAACACATTTTGCTCCAAACCTTTTTTGACCCAAAAGCGCTTTGCTCCGAAGCCTTTTTGACCCGAACCAATCCTGAACCGCGACCCAAACCCGACCAACCCGCCCACTTTGCCATGCCTATATATGCAATAGTATCAACTTTCTTGAAATATTTGATTAAGATACATTTGACTTATAATATATATTTCTTGAAATAAAATCTAATACACGATTAAAAGTAAATAAAAGGCTAAGACCTTGACATAGTTATTGAGGTGAGTCATACTAGCTTTTGATTATATATTATACAAGATAGTTGTATATATTTATGACGTATTAAATACTAAATTTAGAGTGAATTACAAATTTTCTTTTTTATCTTTATACCAAATTTCAGGCGAAATCTTTTGTTTTTTAAATTAACGAGTTTTGTACTTTATGTTTTAAATCGTTGCACGATTTGTTCTTTGAACCTAATTCAGTTTGTTTTTAACATTAAATGAAATCATATGAATGTCACATGAGAATACTTTTGTAATTTTACCCATTTAATTAATATATATATATGGTATGGTTTATGCGCGAACAAATGTAAACACAACCAAAAAAACCTACCCCACCATCACCCAAAAACCTAAACACTCTCTCCCCCTAAAAAAACACTAATAACCCTAAAAAAATTATGTCTTTTATCTAAAAAAATGTATTTTATCTAAATTCTATTTGGTACATTCAAAATTAAATTGAGAAGTACAGATATGCTTTTTGAGAAATAGAGATATGTTTACTTATTTGGACATTTTAAAATTGATTCTTATCATTGTTTTGGCATCAACTTTTAATATGTGTTTGTTATGGTTTTTACTTAAATATTTTTTCTAAGATAATGTTTTATATTTCGGTATAAATTTGATGAGTTAACACTTCGTAAACCACATGCATAGTTCAATGTTTTTATGTTTATTTTTTATTTGGTTTGACAGTCCCCATCGCAACGCACAAGTCATAAAAACTCGTTTATAATTATAACATAAATACTTAAGATAATCCTTATTTTCTACATTTCTTTGTGTTTCCCATGCATTTATCATCGCAAAATAGCTAGCATCGTGTTTTTTTAAAGAAATCGATAGATTATATTATAGGTCTACAATTGTTTGACTTGAAGCAAAACTTTTTGACGATTGAATTAGATTTTGGTAAACATTATATCAATGTTTTCCTTTTTGTAATGTTTTTTTTTTTCTATAATTTTGAGGTTCAGATTAAAAGCGGGGAAGTTCAGATTTTTTTGACGGCTAACGAATCTTTCAGATGGGTTACGGGGCTATTGGCGAAATTCACCACATTAGGATACATTCGTCACCGAACAGCACCAAGGGCCCAAGTTAATGAATTAAATTAAATTAACTTAACTTAACTAAGAGAATAAGTTAACTTGGCAATCAAACCAAGTTATACACACAATATCATTACACATGTTTACATTACATGTAACTTCTTGTAGGCTCTCGTTTATGGATACCAAAACCCTAACCCTAGCTGAGTAGATTCCATTGAGGCTAAACATACCAATCCATCCAAGCTTGCTAAAATAAATACTTCATATGGATATGGTTACGGTTATGGTTAAGGCTTGAAGGAATGGTTTTTGAATCGTCCTTAAGGGAAAGCGTGCGGAAGGGAACTGGTGATTTAGCGTCAAATATGATTAGTTTATAGTCGTTGATGTTTCCGTGGTACTGCATGTGCATCCTGCATCCTGCCAAACGTCGGTGTGGATAGAAACGATCTCCATTGTTTGCGCACACATGCAACGACCTACGGATTTACAAGGAAGTCTTGTTAGCATCTCGGATTCTGTTAAACTAAGTGGGAGTACTTCTGGATCAGCCTTCATCATCTTCATCTGCTTCTTGTGTTTCGTCTTCAGATTTGCAATTGAATAATATCACTAATCATCAGAAAGGAGATTTGATTAATGAGATTTGGAGATTACACCAACTTAGAGAACAAGTTAATTGTTTAAGGAGGTTTATTTCAGGATACAAAATTCCATTTTTATGATTCCTTTCTCCTATAATTTGAATTTTAATTTGCGGTTCTATTAATTCCAATGTAATCTATTAAAAGATAGAATTAAAATAAAACAGAGATATACAATCCGGGAAACCGGGTATTTTCGATGGATGCAATAGATAGCAAATCCGTTCGTGACAAGACCGGAACAGAACCCAAACACAACACAAAAAGGATAGGTTTTGGGTCAGCTAACACGATCCTTTGATAAAACTGGTTAATCCGAATACGACAAGTTTAATAAATAGATTAACCCATAAACGACCCGTGTAAAAGGTGTGTCGTCAACCCCTTTAAGGTTTTTTTTAAAAAACATATATAGTCTCTGAAGGTGAAAAATGTAAATAATTGTAGTAAAATATGTTAGTTTCTAATTTTTTTTCTTAAGACCATGTCTAATGGTCATTATAGGTGCATGAAGAGAGGGTGGGGGTGGGGGGTTAGTGTAGCGTCAAATGAGGAGTAAACAAAAATGGAAAATAATGATTGAAATGGAATTAAGTGGCGTTAACCGTTACACGTTTTTCGAAGAAGCGTTGTGATGCTGATGTGGCGGAAATGCCCCATATTAGACATTAACCATTACGGATGATATAAAATCTTAATATATTTAAAAAAACTTTTAAACGGGTTGACGACCCACCTTTTACATGGGTCATTTATGTGTTAACCATTTATTAGACCTGTCGTGTTTGGGTTGGCCAATTTTATTAAATGGTCTATAAGACCATCTGTAATGGTTAATGGCCCTTAAGAGAATTTTTTCGGCACATCACCACCGTAACACCCCTTTAAAAATGTGTAATGGTTACGGCCTTGGTGCCCTTTCAATAGGGTTGTGCATGGGTCAGCTTGGGTCACTTTTGGACTAAAACCATAACCATAACCGCGATTCGGTTAATGGATAAACATAACCATAACCTATAGGTTATGGCGGTTTTGGTAAATCGATTTTGGTTGTTATAGTGGGTAAGTTGTGGGTGGTTAACCATGAATTTAAGTCTGTTTAAAAATAGTCCATTTTTTAACATGGAATCAATTGTTATTACACATTTTTAAATATTAGTATATTACATAGTATTAAAAATACATATAGTCTATAATATTAATATCTATTATTATTGAATATTTATTCAAAGTGATAATATATATTCCATAAATTCGAATAAACATTCAACCAAAAATATATGTTATAACCCATAAATACTAAAAACATTCTATCAAAAACATCAAATATTTTAAAAAAATAGTGAAAAGTCCTAAATCCGACAAATATTTACTTCATGTTGGTTCGGTTATGTGGGCATGCAAACATTGATAATCATAACCAACCTTCTACTTTTGGTTTCCATAAAAACCATTAACTGACCCGCTGGTTTTTTATTTGCTTCAGTTTTTTCGGTTCAGTTTTGTCGGTTAACGAGTTGACGTCACCCTTTTGTTACGTTAGAGTATCCTATTAAAACACACTTATCAGGACGATAAGAAAATTTGTCAGTTTCATTTAGAACAATACTAAAACACAAGCACCCAAAATTCCTCAAATGAGATAATGAGGGTTTAAATCCAAACATGACTTCATAAGGACTCTTACCAACTAAGACAGACGATGGCAACCTGTTAAATAAGTAAACTGCAATTAAAACACAATCTAACCAAAATCTAAGTGGCAAACCACCTTGAAACATCAGAGCTCTTGCAGTATTTAAAAGATGTATGTGTTTACGCTTCACAAAACCATTCTATTGTGGAGTGTAAGCACATGATGTCTGGTGTATTATACCTTTGCTTTTACAAAATAGATTGATTTGATTATTGACAAATTCAGTTCCATTGTCACTCTTAAACATCTTTATTTTACTTTTAAATTGAGTGAGAACTAATTCATAAAAATCTTTTAAGTTTTCAAAAACTTCCATTTTGGATTTTAAAAAATAACACCAAACTGATCTGGAGTAATCATCCACAACAGTTAAGAAATATTTATAGCCTTCATAACTAATAATCTTATAAGGCCCCCAAAGATTTAAATGAACTAGATCACCTACACATTTAGACTTATGTTCACTTAATGGAAATAGAACTCTAACTTGTTTAGACTTATGACAAATTTCACATGGACCACGTTTAGTAGAAATAATACCCACATTATCTTTTAAAATAGCTAGAACCTGATCAGATGGATGTCCTAATCTATTATGCCACATACTTGATTTAAAGAACTATTAAAACACAGATTAACAAAATTACCATGTTTACCAATTAGATAAAAACCATTATCCTGACTACCAATCACTAGGATTTTCTTTGTGTTCAAATCTTGTAACATGCAATTATTCTCATTAAACAAGACAGTTATCTGGTTATCCTTTGCTAACTTATGAACAGACAGCAAATTGACACTATAATCAAGAACAAAAAAGACATCCTTCAACACAACATTAGGATGACTGACTATAATCAAGAACAAAAAAAACATCCTTCAACACAACTTATGAACCGATAACAAATTGACACTATAATCAGTTTTAACTCTCCTATTATAAGAACTTTGACACTTGTACCATTAGGATGACTGACTATTAGACCACATTCTGACACATCTACACAATGGAACATATCCTTGTCTGTTTTAATCATATGTTGATTAGCTTCTGAATCATCTATCCAATTATATTCATGTCTAGACTAAGAGTACTTGAACAACTAACAAAGTTATTAACAAGACTACACATACTGGAAGACTCACCTCTCATATTTAAGCTGAACTGATCTTCTCCTGTTTTATCACTTACCAGACTTAACAACTTAGAAATCTGTTCAGAGGTAAAAGGTAAACCAGTACTAGTAGAATTTGAAGTACCAATAGAAGCATTAGATTTATTATCATTAAAACCATTGTTGTTTTCTTTTTTCACAAACTATTCTCCTGGTCTCCTTTTCATACTAGGAGGATAACCAATCAATTTAAAACACCTTTTAACTGTATGTCCTAACATATTGCAGTGAGAAAACGTCAAGTTAGGATTAGGACCTCTAGTATTTCTCGTTTTAGGATCAACAGATTGACTAGATTTAGACACAAAAGAAACATTCTGATTTTTAGTTCCTCCACTAGACATCCTATATGATTCCTTTCTAGACACAACCGAAAAAGCAACCTAGACAGATGGAAATGATTCTCTTGTCAACAAATTTGTTCTCACTGACTAATAAACATCATCAAGCCCCATGAGAAATTATATTTATTTTATTAAAATAGAAAACTCATTATAGTCTTTAGCATCTTTACAAGAACAGTTGGGTATTTTGAGCATAGCATCAAACTACTTCCACATAGTAGTTAACCGGTTATAATAATTTGCAGTTGTACTTCCATTTTGTGAGACACAATTAATTTTTTTATACAAGTCATAACAACAAAATCATCAACCTTGTCATAGGTTTCCTTAAGACCATCCCAAACTTCTGAGGCAAATTTAGAAAAGACTTGACCCAAAAACAGTTCCTCAGAAACAAAATTTAATAACCAAGTTAAGACCACAGAGTTACGCCTATCCCACTGACTAGCTAAAACATGATCATCAGTAGACCTCTCACACTTACCTTCTATGAAACCAAACTTATTCTTGGCTTCTAAGTCCGATTTCATAGCACTAGACCATACTGAGTAGTTTTCAGTACCTTTTAGTTTTATACTAACAATCGTTAAGGCACTAGAGTCACTAGGACGAAGATATGATGGATCCCCTATTTCTAGTTTACTTATAACAGTTTCTGAAGTACTACCAATGTCACCCATCTTGAACAAAAAACCAAAGAATACACAAACAGACAATAACAAATAGAAACACAGCAAAGTAAGCAATCAACCACCACAAAATGCAATACTGAGTCAGGGACCAGATTCTACGTTCATCATTCTTAAGGTGCTTGCACAAGCCTTTACTCAGATGCAACCCAAGACCAAGACTTAAACAAAGAACAGAAATACAACAATTATCACAGAACAATACACATCAAATAATCAGACAAATAAACTGGTCCTCACTACCCCGGCATCAACTAGATCAACAACAAATATTCAACTAACAAACTCACAAATAAACCAGTCCTCACTACCTGACATCAACTAAACCAAAAAAAAAGAAATAATAGGAGATAAAGTAGAACAATCTTACAGAAGCGTTTAACTCCCTCTGTATGCAAATCTGATTAATAACCTTCTAGGGTTATATAATCAGACCAAGCAGACAATAATCACAACCTAGTTAGTTTGCTTTGTAACCTTCTAGGGTTACAAAGACTAACGCAGGTACTCGAAATCCACTATCAAGATCCACAAGGTCCACAAGATCCACAATCAGCCAATCTACAAACCTAGAGCTCAAAGAGGGGAAAATACCTAAACACAAACAACAAACAGATCAAATAACACAACGGAAGACACAGATCAAGAGCTCTTTAGCTCTGATACCATGTAAAAAGGTATTGAACAATAATAGACAAACAAGAACACCAGATGTAGTGACAAAATGATGACAAAAACTTTTGTTATGTTACCAATCCAAAAACTCCTAACCAAACCCTAGATCTTACCAAAAGTAAGATCAAATCAAACATATTACAAAATACGATTAACGATGAATATCAGTTAATCAATCAGAAAACAATACAGCAATACAAGATCCAACAGGATCAACAAGATGATACAAGATCACAAACGGATCATAAACAGATCATAACAGATCTAACAACTAAAACCAGAGAGTATAACACTGTGTGCAAGATGAGAGAGAGAGAGAGAGTGAAGAAGAATGATCCAAAAACCCTATACTTCTCCTTATATACCAGCATCTTTCCATTTTTCACTTAACACCCTACACACTTACACTTCAGTACAATAAACCACAGAATATACATACTCACCCTCCAACTATCATTCGGTACACTTACACCAACGACAACAAACGTATCTCATATAATTGAGCCCAAATATAAGGCCAACACTTTCAACAGTCCATCAACATATGTGGCCCACCAACTGAACCTAACAATAAATAACTTGTTATAGTATATGAATTAACATATATTCGTAACAGTGTCTGGAGGGGTATGGTCCAAAAAACCTTGCGCCTACGTAAGAGACCATACCCTCAACAACAGCATACTCCAAGAATAACCTTGCGTGCAATGTGCAATGTTGTGCCATTCTTGAAACCAACAGGTTGCCTAACAACCTTGCGCGCAATGCGCAATGGTATTGCATACTTGATACATGCAGGTCACACAATGAACCTTGAGTACTCAGCGCAACGGCAAGTTAGACCAACCCATGCAGGTCATACAACGAACCTTGAGTACTCAGCGCAACGGCAAGTTAGACCAACCCATGCAGGTCATACAACGAACCTTACGCACTCAATGCAACGGCAAGTTAGACCAACACATGCTGGTCACACAACGAGCCTTGTGCACTCTGCGCAACGGCAAGTTAGACCTAGAAATACAAGCCACACAATGAACCTTACGTACTTGGTGCAACGAAAAGTTAGACTTAGAAGCGCAGGCCACTTGACCCTACGATGATCAAACAACCTCTAGCCGCGAAGTCCTAAAACCTTGCACAAGGACAAGACAAACATGAGAGCAACTCATAGTCTTGGGAACAAAAGGACTTAACCCCTACAACTCGCTGGCCAGAAAGCACTTAAAGCCACGCGGAAGGGAAAAGCGCAAAGAGGCGTTGACTACATACAAGGGTACAAAGTGGCAGAGCTGTGATCCAATGGTCGCTCGACAGGTTGTGTCAGATTGCGTCGCATGAACAGTAATGCAGAGGCCAGACTATGCACCAACCACACTCACGCCAGTGACTGTCACACATTCTCCACTTTCGGCTGTTGACAGGTCTAACACCAGGGACAGCTGGTATAACACGTGGCACCATTCACCATCCGACAAAGCACACCTCCTGCCAGAGATCATTAATGATCGATGCAGAGGGACAGAACGGATATCTCTGGTCGTCTGGGCCGGGCCCAAGGCCCATCAGCCCATCTCCTAAACACACCTATCTTCGGCTATAAAATTAGGGTGCACCACAAGGTAAAACACATGTTTCCCTGCTCACTCACTAATTACTACGTACTTGCTATTACCTTGCAATACCAAATACTTATTCTCACGCTGGAGTGTGGTCACAGAGAAAACCCTCCCTCTTTCTCTCGTGACGACGCTAGCGACGTTGCTAGTTTTGTAGATTAGCTTGAAGTGAGATCACCCAGAAAAGCGAACGAGAGACAACATTTCATGCAGAAAAACTAGGCTGTAACTAAGATATCTTTGGCTACCTCTCGGTTCAGGCCAGTGTTTCTTCATTTGTGCCATCCGCTTTTTACTCACTCTCACATCCGTTTCCTCGTTTCGTTTTTTCTCAAACCTCACTTACAAATGGCTGATTTTCCATCAAACACACCACGAGGTCCTCGAGCTGAAGGCAAGAACCCAGTTCATGCCTCTCGACTCGACGGACAAGTGGAAGAAGTTTCTCCCGCAATTGTTGGTGCTCACCACGACTCTGGTCGTGTGAACACCCCGATAACCCCCGGAGTTCAAATGGAGACTCTCTGCGTACCAATTACTTAGGTTTTACCTCCGGGTGAAAATCTGATCTCTTGGTACATCAAGTCTCAAACGGCTCTGAATGATGTTTACGCGCACAAGCCAACACTTCCGTTGCGCCCGTGTAGCCAACTACTCACATGCATGCTTCGACTGCACCACGAGTACTCAGCTAAGACTCGCCAGCTGGAGTGAGTGTTCCATCACAACTCCGTACACGAGAAACAGAGTACTCTCAATCGGTGCCTAAGCATGAGTCTCACACTCATAGGCGAGCGTCCATCCACTCATGGTTGGGCTCGTGTCCTCTAGAGGGGCGGGACACCCTGCGTGAGGAGGATCGAACTTATGGCAAGGGTGATAGCGCTAGTATGTTTCACCGGCTACCAAAAGATCATGTTGCTTACAAGTCTGCGCCACGGGTTGTTTACAACCCGGAGGCGAAGTACAATTATAACTTGATCTATATGCTGGCTAAAGCAGCCGAACACTCAAAGTTCATCATGTTGGGGTTTTGAACATGTTTATCAAAGTTATTTTATCCGTATAAAATAAAAACACAGTGGAATATTTATTTAAAACATGTTACTTACAAGATATAAAACCCATTTTATATGTAAAACCAAAACCCGGATCCATATATGAACATGCATGCTATCATAACACAATCATAGGGTGTTTAGAATACTACCTTCCAAAGAACAAGTAGGTGAATAAGATGATACTTCTTGAATGGTAATCTTCTAATTAGAAGACCTCAAGCTTGTATACCCCAAGCTTTCCAACAAACACCACAAGATTGCTAGGATTTTTACACTTATGAACTCACTTGAAACACCCTCTTGATCAACCACCTATGGCCGAAAATATGAGAGAACAAAAGAGTGTTCTTACACTTGAAAAAGTTTATTAAAATTATATAAGAGAATTCACCAAATCTTGTAGGATCTTGTGTTGGATTATGTGATTGTTGCATGAAGTTTCATTGGTGGAAAATCCACCTTGGGAAGCCCAAAGTGGACGGCCACAAAGGCCTTTTCCAACCAAGATTTTTCAATTTCATTTTTAAAATAAGTCTTACATTTATTTTATAACCTTTTATAAAATTATAACATCACATGTTATAAGACTTATGCAACATATCACAATTATTTATAATGTTACTTAACCCATTAAATAAAAATATAATATATTCTCTCAAAATAAATTATCCATATAATTTATTAGTTTCTCAAGTGCAATTATTTAGAAAACCAATTTCTAAATATTCTAAGTGTTAATATTTATTTGTTTGATCATATCATAAATTAATATTATAAGTTTTTGTCTAGCTTGTTATTGGGTATGACCCGACTTGGATCATAACGTACTAGCCACATCAATTTAATATGTGTCTTGGGCATACCGATTCCAATAATCTCCCACTTGCACAAGATACATAGAAGATTGATGCAAGTAGCAAATACCGCCTAACAACGGTTTACTACCCCTAATACGTATGACGAAGTGCCATTCAATAACATCATCCCCTTCAAGTCCTTTACTTGAACATGATTTAGGTGAAACGATCATTTATCCTTTCATTACAGATGTCATGTCAAATCCAGAGACATAGTATGATCATTCTTTGTTGATTTAACTTTAGCAGGCCTTAGACATCTTACTCTCAACGAATAAGAGGAACAAATCCCATCTTGACTACATACGTCTCTCACAATCACCTCGTACCACACCTGAGCTTAGCCTTATGTACAGCCATATTACTGACAGCAAAGAACCAAGTCAAAGTACAATATTTAGTGAATATCAAGACCCAATATGTATGTAACGCCCCTCCAAATTCACGTCACCCTCCATCCTCCCGGCAACACTCGTCACCTCTCCAAATTCACGTCTCCCTCCATCCTCCCCTCACCACGCAGCAGCAGCGACAAACGACACCGTAGTTGTCGGAGCCAACACACATCAGCGGCTCGGCCGCTTTCTTCCATCCGTGGTTCAGATTGTCTTTCGGCTCGGGTTGTCGGTTCAGGTGTAACTCGGTTCTCGGTTCGTGGTGGATTCGGGTTCTGCTTAATCTCAGCTCAGCTTTCAGGTTCACTCTTTCAGGTCCGGGTAATGCTTCGGCTCCAGTCTCAGTTATTCTGGGAGAAACTCGGTCTGACTCGGTTCAGTTGGTGTCACTCGGCTCAGTCTCGGTTCAGGTACATATTTAATATGTTGGTTCCGTTTCAGTCTTGTTTCGGTTTGAGTCTAACACGAGCTCGGTTCAGGTCAAAATGACGGCCTGGGTCTCTCGGTTCAGATTCGTGCTCGGCTTCGAAGTTCGGGTCAAACCCGGTCAGATCTGGTCAAAGCTCGGGTCAAACCCGACAGGAGATATGATATAAGCTTAACGACTCTTTTGTTCATATTATTCATGTTCATGATTATCTAAATACGAGACTGAACTTTTATAACTTGAAATATAAAATATAAATATAAACACATATTGTATTGCTTTTGGTGCGTTTTGAAAACATATAATTGACAAATTGCTTGTCGGATTGTCTAAAAAACAAGAGGAAACTCTGCCCAAGTTTTGACAAGTTATATATTTATTTAATTATATTATTCGACAAAATATATTATACATGATACTTTATTCGACAAAATATATTATATATGATACTTTATCGACAAAATGTATATACTTATTTAATCATATCTTTCGACATGAAATATATATATATATATATATTTAGTACGCTTATCGAAGAAACGTATCTACTTAAATATACCGAGCGACAAGATATATATTTTTACTTATTAGACTTTTTCGACAACATATATGTATGTATACATTACACGTTTTGACAAAACATATAAATATATCTAATACTTCCTTTCGACAAATATATTTCGCTACTACAACATATATAGATATATATGTATATATATATATTACTTTTTTTGACAAGATACATATGAGTTATAAGTTTCGACAAAATATATTTATTTAACGACGAGATATATACTACCATTACTACTGTCGTGAAAGATGTATATGTATATACTTTATAGTCGACAACTAGAGATAACACATTGAATTCAAAGGTATATATATTTACTTATTATTTTGACAGCATTCCTATAATATATTAATAAATTCAAACCTAGAATCGTCGTATAGACTATGTTATACATATATACGTTCAATCAACTTCAAATCAAATCCTCCGTCATAATTTCCGTTTACTTATACCCATTCGTTTGCCTTTAAGGTGACTTCGGGTCCCCTTTTCTCCCACTGATCAACTCGTCGCGGTATTTCCAAAGAAGACTTAGCAATACTGTGAGTACACTCGACCCACTTTTGTTTATATCACTTTTTGGGTGTAACATGTTTCCATATTCAAAAATCACAAACACTTAAACTTTATGAAACGCACAAACGATCCATACATATGACTACTTGAATCGTATACTTGTTGCTTGTCTGGGATATTCGTTATGCTATGCTTTAGTCATTAACTATTTTTAGCCTTCGTTTGACATGCTTAGCGCTATAGGAATTCACGCATCCACCTCCATCGTGTTATTCATGAGGTCATGTTAAAACATCGTGATTGCGTTAAGGGTTTGATTGTTAGTATTGTATGCCTTGATATTGCTCTTGTATAGATTTGGTTGCCATGAGGATTGTTAAAACTTTATTCGTATACGTATGCTATGCTTAAACTTGTGTACTCGCCTTTGCTTTTGCATTGACTTTATTTTAAAACATGTTACAGGTTGAAGGAGATGATGCTATGAAATCAAAATAGCAAGGACTTAGATACACACATTTTAGACGTTGGATTTATAAATGTTGTACCAAATTTTGTTATGCTATGAACTTATTGTATTGCTTCATGTTGTATTTGACAATGTTGTGAAATGAATTTGGATTTAATTAAATATTGTCATTTATTAGCATTGTGAGCAATGAGCAATCTCGTTTTCGTCTCATCCCGATGTTTCCGCCATCGGTTGGGGTGTGACAGATTGGTATCAGAGCCATAACTATAGGGAATTAGGAAAATTGCTACGCTTTTGACCTAGTCTATAGTTAAGTACCATACTTGACCATACGTGATTCACATGCTAATTTCTTAAAACGTCCTTTATGTGCTAAATTCATGAAATGCTTTACGTGTTCATACTTGTTATATTATCTCGATCATACGCCTTTCCTAACGCATTTTACTCGATTATACTAAACTCGAAAACACTCGTATTACACAAGTGAGACGACTTCTCCAAAATAGGCGTGATATCCTCAATTTGGTGAACGACTCTCATTCCGCCAATTCTTTATTTATTTATTTATCTATTTTCATGAAGTTACACCATCAAGTTAGGAGTGACATCCACACCTTGATGGGAAACTCCTATTCAAACTCTAGTGGACTCTCGTCAAGTGTTGAAATTAAGTTTGACCCGATGAGTACCAACCACACTTAGGGTACGAAATCGTCGAGTTAGGGGTGAAACCCGCACCTTGTCGATTAAGTCCCATTCCTTGATTTTCAATCTCGCCAAAGTTTCGATTTTCCAATCGATTAGAGACGTGTAATAACTGGAAGGGTAAAATGTCGTTAATCGCTTCTCGACGAGAGCGTTTTACCTATAGGCCAAAGCACGTTTCTCTAATTCGAAAGGATTTTCGATTCCCCATGGAATAGTCGACGTTTCTCTACCCGAAACAGTCTAATGTTTTCTGAGGCTCTCTTTTATACCATTTCAATTTATACATGACTTTTTATATACTTGTTACCATTCCTTTCAAATTTCCAATTTATTATAAGGTTTTTACGCAATTCATATTAAACCTTTTCATCCACTTATAAATTATTTGCATACATGAATTCGAAACGTCATCAACTAGACTTATATTTCTCGAAAAGTCCGAAATGGAGACCGTCGTCGAGATATGAGTGAATTCCTTACCTATACGATCTTCCTTCCTTCCTTAAAACGACCTCACCAACGGATTAGGGGTGATTCCCATACCTTGGTGATCGTTACCAACCCTCCTTCTTGGAGACTTCATTACACAAACCACATGTTTAAATTGTATACCTAAATCTTTTATCATATTGTCAAAATTCTTACTTAGACGAATTTCAAAACGTACGATTTTATCAAACGTATTTCCCATCCTGTAATCTATTTCATATAAATCACATACGCATATACTTGGTCACCACATGAAACATTTTGTTTCATGATTTTCAAAGCTCGACAGAATGCTACCTACCAACTTAATCGGTCCAAGGAATACCTTGCCCACAAGTCTTATGTTTAACTTAATCACTAAAACACGCTCACGCAATAACTTTATGTTAAGAATTTTCGTTTGTAAATAAAAAATCAAACCAATATCTTATAGGCATTATGGGATCGTTGTACTAAAGGTGTGTTTGGGATTGTTTTTGCAACCTAATATTTTTATTTTTGTGTTTGAAAGCGCAAATATTAAATAAATAAATAAATAAAAATCTATTTTTAGTTTTTGGTAAATAATTAATAAAAAAAATATAATAATAATATATAAAAAAAACTGATTTGTTTTACGTATTTTAGAGATCAAAGCTCATCTATTTATAACTTTATATATACATGTATATATATTTTCTAGACACTCAAATAGTTGATTACCTGATTATTGTGATATCAAATAACATAATCAAATCCAAACACTATCTTCCTACAGTATGTTTTGTTACAACTAATTATTTGATTTTGATTATTCAGAACGCATAATCTATTTTCAAAACTCAACCCCAAACACCCTCTAAATCTCTCATCGCGATTAAGAAAACATTTTGCTAAACGTTTTTCAACTGTCATTAAATCAATTAACACGGATTTCCTCTCAAGGGTCAACGTTTCACAAGAACCACTGAATTTAAAATTTCTTATCTTGATGTAATATCCTTTGAAAACAATACGAACCTACTAATTTAAGACCTTGTCATACACCACCCAAAATGTCACCTCAATTTCAAAACACGTGGGCAAGAAAACATTACAAGGACCAACCACTTTCGACTTACTTAAATTCCCCTAAAACAGTGGTAGCACTCCCGTCCATTACAAAATACGTAACGCATAATCAATAAGTACCTTATATTCTTTTATATTCACAAACTAGATCCTACATTCTAAGTCAAACTGAGCCTATTTTAGAAACGATAACCTCAAAGTTTTGCTAAAAAAATATACATGCATATCCTCATACATGGTTTGGTCAACTGTTGCATGACATTTTAATCGTATCATTCGTTTTACATACCCTGACTTCTTGACTATTTTATGTAAATAAATTCGTTGCATACAATTCATATCTTACGCACTACATTCTTACACACACGCGAACTTATTTTCAGAATTTATGTACACCTTTATTCATGCGCTGCTAAGCTATGCGGATCATGTGATGATCGGTATAATCGCGGGTGCACACGGGATTATAGCGATAAGCGCATGAGAACCATAGAGTGTACTACCGCGGATGGTAACACACGGAACGTAACATTGCATCGAGCAACGAAACGGTCGCAACGTGGTCAAAACATGGTGGATACGCCGCTGGTACTTCCTATACATAGGTGTTTCCACCATGCTGCCAAACTTTCGTAATACGTGCCATAAGAAATTCGGTGATTTACAGACCATAATATGACCTAACACGCCAGCTTTAAACAACTCACAACTGCATTGCTAAGTGCGCGCTACCCGATTATCCACAACGAGTCTTAATCCCTAACGCAACGTTTTCATTTGTTCATATACATATGTCATCCTTATACTCATATTCGTTTATTTAGTCAAACGCTCATTCTTATGACTTCAGTATCCCCCGTTATCCTTGTCTTTCTGCAAACTCGTTTATAAACCATAAGGGTTAAACATTCAAACCCTAAATGCATTCTTACTCTAAAGCTATCTTCCATTCTCGTTGAGGTACAACACACTTAATTGGCCGCTACCTCGATAACTAACTTAATTTAAATACCTAACCTTCGCGTCTTCCATCGATAAGCAACTCTCTACGGAAACCAAGACTTATCAGTGCTCTTCAACCGTTAAGACCTTCTTACAACCTCCTCTTCATTAAACTGCATACTGTTTTGCATGAAAGCTTGTCTGCTTAGATGTCATACCCTTTGAGTCATTCAAACTCGTTTAAACCACTCGCCTAAATACACATTTATACGTTTTACTTATGCCTGATGCCACGAGTCATTCTAGTCAAACACCTCTTGTTGCAAACCTCACTCTTCGTTGCTCTAAACTTCATGCTATCCCTCACGTATCCAGAACTCCAAGCTTTGATTGTTAACCCTCATTCTTTAGCCAATTCCTTTCGAGTCTACCTCTTGAACAAATTTCAGGACGAAATTTCCTAAAGGAGGGGAGACTGTAACGCCCCGCTTTTTAATTTCCTTAAATAAAAATAATAATAATAATATTCTACTGTGTTTCACAATATTCGGGTTCGAAGACGGATTACAAAACTATAATTAGGCCTCTCTAAAACGTGAGAACCGGACTAACGGGCTTTAGGCCCAACATATCAAACCCTAGCTACCTAAACCCTACCTATATAAGCTAACACACACACTCACACCCAGCCGCTCACACACACACTCTCTGCCTCCACCATTTCCGGCGACCGGAGTCGCTACTCCGGCGACTCTCCGGCGGCCCCATCTCTCTGGCGACACACCTCCTCCCACCTCTCGCCCTCTCCCACGTCGAGCGCCATCCTCACTCCCGTTCCTCCTCCTTTATCCCGCACCCTACACCCTCACCAACCCTCACTATCCACCTCGCCGCCCTACACCACCGCCGGCCACCGTGGCAGTGGCGGCTCACCAGAAACGAAGCCGCAGCAACAGCAGTTCCTCTGGCAACACTCGTCACCTCTCCAAATTCGCGTCACCCTCCATCCTCCCCTCACCACGCAGCAGCAGCGACAAACGACACCGTAGTTGTCGGAGCCAACGCACAGCGGCGGCGGCCGCAGTTAGCGGCGGCTCGACCGTTTTCTTCCATCCGTGGTTCAGATTGGCTTTCGGCTCGGGTTGTCGGTTCAGGTGTAGCTCGGGTCTTGGTTCATGGTGGATTCGGGTTCTACTTAATCTCCGCTCAGCTTTCAGGTTCACTCTTTCAGGTCTGGGTAATGCTTCGGCTCCAGTCTCAGTTATTCCGGGAGAAACTCGGTCCGACTCGGTTCAGTTGGTGTCACTCGGCTCAGTCTCGGTTCAGGTTCAGAATTAATATGTTGGTTACGTTTCAGTCTTGTTTCGGTTTGAGTCTAACACGAGCTCGGTTCAGGTCAAAATGACGGCCTAGGTCTCTCGGTTCAAATTCTTGCTCGGCTTCGAAGTTCCGGTCAAACCCGGTCAGATCTGGTCAAAGCTCGGGTCAAACCCGACAGGAGATGTGATATAAGCTTAACGACTCTTTTGTTCATATTATTCATGTTCATGATTATCTAAATACGAGACTTAACTTTTATAACTTGAAATATTAAATATAAATATAAACACATATTGTATTGCTTTTGGTGTGTTTTGAAAACATATAATCGACAAATTGCTTGTCGGGATTTTCTAAAAAACAAGAGGAAACTCTGCCCAAGTTTTGACAAGTTATATATTTATTTAATTATATTATTCGACAAAATATATTATACATGATACTTTATTCGACAAAATATATTATACATGATACTTTATCGACAAAATGTATATACTTATTTAGTCATATCTTTCGACATGAAATATATATATATATATATATATATTAGTACGCTTATCGAAGAAACGTATCTACTTAAATATACCGAGCGACAAGATATATATTTTTACTTATTAGACTTTTTCGACAACATATATGTATGTATACATTACACGTTTTGACAAAACATATAAATATATCTAATACTTCCTTTTGACAAATATATTTCGCTACTACAACATATATAGATATATATGTATATATATACATATATATATTACTTTTTTTGACAAGATACATATGAGTTATATGTTTCGACAAAATATATTTATTTAACGACGAGATATATACTACCATTACGACTGTCGTGAAAGATGTATATGTATATACTTTATAGTCGACAACTAGAGATAACACATTGAATTCAAAGGTATATATATTTACTTATTATTTTGACAGCATTCCTATAATATATTAATAAATTCAAACCTAGAATCGTCGTATAGACTATGTTATACATATATACGTTCAATCAACTTCAAATCAAATCATCCGTCATAATTTCCGTTTACTTATACCCATTCGTTTGCCTTTAAGGTGACTTCGGTGTCCCCTTTTCTCCCACTGATCAACTCGTCGCGGTATTTCCAAAGAAGACTTAGCAATACTGTGAGTACACTCGACCCACTTTTGTTTATATCACTTTTTGGGTGTAACATGTTTTCATATACAAAAATCACAAACACTTAAACTTTATGAAACGCACAAACGATCCTATACACATGACTACTTGAATCGTATACTTGTTGCTTGTCTGGGATATTCGTTATGCTATGCTTTAGTCATTAACTATTTTTAGCCTTCGTTTGACATACTTAGCGCTATAGGAATTCACGCATCCACCTCCATCGTGTTATTCGTGAGGTCATGTTAAAACATCGTGATTGCGTTAAGGGTTTGATTATTAGTATTGCATGCCTTGATATTGCTCTTGTATAGATTTGGTTGCCATGAGGATTGTTAAAACTTTATTCGTATACGTATGCTATGCTTAAACTTGTGTACTCGCCTTTGCTTTTGCATTGACTTTATTTTAAAACATGTTACAGGTTGAAGGAGATGATGCTATGAAATCAAAATAGCAAGGACTTAGATACACACATTTTAGACGTTAGATTTATAAATGTTGTACCAAATTTTGTTATGCTTTATGAACTTATTGTATTGCTTCATGTTGTATTTGACAATGTTGTGAAATGAAATTTGGATTTAATTAAATATTGTCATTTATTAGCGTTGTGAGCAATGAGCAATCTTGTTTTCGTCTCATCCTGATGTTTCCGCCATCGGTTGAGGTGTGACAATGTATCTCAGGTCAGAGGATACAATGATATTCGCCTTTACTCAAATTTACTTATTATCAATCTCAAAGATTCCATGTAGTAATATTTGAGAGCGGGTCAGTCCAATATTTGTATCCCACAAATATCTATGAACTTTGGCAGCAACACTTTTCTCTATATTCATACCTAATGAATATCCACCAATCCGAGTTCAATATAGTCTTACCTTCATATTTGTTCCCACAAATATGATCGACTACGGACATTTAGAATAATTAACTTATTCATGGATTTAAACATGCTAAAATTGGAACATAACTCAAAATGCCATAATCATTAAATGAGTCATAGTAACATTTGTTCCGATATCAAAATACTAAATAGATCAAATGCAATCACTAGAATATCGAAGTCCTAAGGCACAAGTATGACCCTCATGCTTTGGCCGTTCAAGGAGCTTCGTGTGTGGATCCACAATGTTTTGATCGGTGTGAACTTTGCGAATACATATCTTTCCTTTTTCAACTTCATCCCTTATGTAGTTGAATCTCCGCTCAATGTGCCTAGTCTTTTGATGTACACGAGGTTCCTTAATTTGTGCAATTGCACCCTCATTATCACAAAAGATTTCTAGGGGATCCTGAATGGTAGGGACTACCCCTAGGTCGGTGATGAATTTCTTCAACCATGCAGCTTCTTGTGCTGCCAATGAAGCGGCGATGTATTCTGATTCTGTAGTGGACAATGCTACAACATCCTGCTTCGAGCTCTTCCCAGAGACTGTAGCTCCATTCAAAATGAAGACATACCCAGATTGTGATCGAGAACCATCTCGGTCAGTTTGGAAACTCGCATCCGTGTAACCCTTTACAACGAGTTCCTCTTCACCAGATCCATATATAAGAAACATATCCTTAGTCATTCTAAGGTATTTCAATATGTTTTTAACAGCCATCCAATGACTGTTACCTGGATTTTGATGGTATCTACTTGTCATGCTTAAGGCACATGACACGTCCGGTCTAGTGCATATCATTAGACGCATATGGGATTCCTTTCATTCTCTCTTGCTCATCCTTTGAGCTTGGACATTGAGACGCATTCAATATCGTTCCCTTTTGAATAGGTACCAAACCTTTCTTAGAGTTCTCCATCTTGAATTTTTCAAGACTCAATGTATGCACTTTGGTTCAAACCTATCAAGCGCCTTGATCTATCCCTATAGATCTTTATTCCCAAAATATAGGCGGCTTCACCAAGATCCTTAATGGAAAAACAACTTCCAAGCCAGGTTTTAACACCTTCCATGGTTGGAATATCATTTCCAAATAGTAGAATGTCATCGACATACAGATCTAGGAAAGTGATGATGCTCCCACTAGCCTTCTTTTACACACAAGCTTCATCGGCGTTCTTGATGAATCCAAAATTCTTAATTTCTTCATCAAAACGATGATTCCAACTTCTAGATGTTTGTTTCAATCCATATATTGATTTCTTTAACTTGCATACTTTGTTAGGATGTTTTGGATCGACAAAACCTTCAGGCTGAACCATATAGACATCTTCATTAAGATATCCATTGAGGAAAGCCGTTTTGACATCCATTTGCCAAATCTCATAATCATAGTATGCAGCTATGGCAAATAATATCCTAATTGACTTTAGCATCGCCACGGGCGAGAAGGTCTCATCATAATCAACCCCTTGAGTTTGAGTGAAACCTTTTGCTACAAGTCTCGCTTTATAAGTATCCAAGTTACCATGCATATCAGTTTTGTTCTTGAAAACCCACTTACTTCCAACTATTTTGGAGTTAAGAGGTGGTACAACCAATTCCCATACTTGGTTGTCATACATGGATTGCATCTCTACGTTCATGGCTTCAAGCCATTTGTCACAATCGGATTGTGACATTGCATCATGGTAAGTGGTTTGTTCATCCGAATCTACCACGTAGCATCCATCCATGAAAAATCCATATCTTTCGGGTGGATTACTAATTCTACCAGATCTGCGAATGTTTTGTGTGTATTGATCAACCACTTGATCCTCTTCAACAACCTCTTGTTGAGTGCTAGTATCAACCAAACGTGTATCGGCTTGTGGTTCTTGATCCTCATCAAGTTCCACTGTTCTACTACTAGTTCCTTCCATAAGGAACTTAGCCTCCAAGAACTTACCCTTTCGAGCAACAAATACCTTTTGCTCTGTTGGATCGTAAAAGTAATATCATATATCATCTTTAGGATATCCTACAAAGATACACTTAGTGGATCGTACTTCCAATTTGTCTGGGGTGTTTTGCTTCACATAAGCTTCACAACCCCATACCTTCAAATATGATAATGATGGAGCCTTTCCATGCCATATTTCAAAAGGTGTCTTATCCACTTTCTTGGTTGGGGCCATATTCAGTATACGGGCGCGGAGAGCAAAGCGTAACCCCAAAATGATAGAGGCAATGTGCTTCTAGCCATCATAGATCGAACCATATCTAATAGAGTTCGATTCCTCCTTTTAGACATACCATTATGTTGTGGTGTTCCAGGTGGAGTAAGTTGTGAGATAATCCCACAACTCCTAAGATGATCTTGAAAAGCATCACTAAGGTATTCACGTCCTCTATCGGTACGAAGGACTTTGATTGTTTTCTTGAGTTGATTTTCTACTTCACTTTTGAAATCTTTGAACATTTCAAATGCTTCATCTTTGTGTCTTATCAAATACACATAACCATAACGACTATAGTCGTCGGTAAAACTAATGAAGTATCTTTCACCATTCCTAGTCATTGGCTTAAAAGGACCACATACATCCGAATGTATGATACCTAATAAGTCTTTTGCCCTTTCAAAGGTGCCACTGAAGGGTGCTTTAGTCATTTTGCCTTGTAAACAAGATTCACATACATCAAATGAATCATCTCCATTTGTTTCCAAAAGACCATTCTTTCGAAGTGTTTGCATGTGATTTTTGTTTATATGTCCAAGGCGACAATGCCAAAGATAGGAATCACTCAAATCTAATTTTAGTTTCTTGGTGGTTGCTTGGTACATTGACCTATCAAATGTATTATCATGAACCAATTCATAAATACCATTTGAAGGCATAGCTTTAAAGTAAAACATGTCATTCATCAAAAAATAAATGTCATCGTTACAAACTTTAAATTAAAACCATATTGTAGCAAGAGGGAAACTGAAATAATATTCCTAGTCAAACTAGGAGCATACAAAACATTTTTCAAGATGATTTCCAAACCACTTGGAAGTTTCAAAACATAGTCTCCTCGGGCTACAACTTGAACCTTTGCTCCATTGCCCATGAAGAGACTAATGTCTCCCTTCTTGTAATGTTTATTTCTTTTGAACCCCTGCAACAAATTGCATATATGAGTTCCACACCCAGTATCCAATACCCATGTGTTTGAAGAAATAACATTAAGGTCAATATGTATCATAAAGATTGTACCTGAGGTTTGCCCCGCATCCCTCTTGTTTTTCAACTCCTTGAGATAGGTTGGAAAATTTCTTTTCCAATGTCCTATCTCTCCACACTCAAAGCATGGGTCAGTCGAAGCAACCTTTTGCTTCTTTTCCTTTGGTTTCATGGGTTCCGCTTTAACCTTTCCTTTTCTTTTCCCTTTGATGTGGCCCTTCCTTTTAGCAAAACTTGCCTTGGAGTTGGGGTGGGGCCTCTTCTTGTTGCCTCCCTCATTGATCGTTAGAACGGGTAAAGTCTTTTTACCCATGCCTGCCTCGGCAGTTTTGAGCATTGCATGAAGCTCACCAATGCTCTTGTCCCATCCGTTCATGTTATAATTCATGACAAAAGTCTTAAACTTCTTTGTTAAAGAGTTGAGGATCAAATCCGTAGCGAACTCTTTAGAGACGGGACAATTAAGCCTTTCGAGGCGATCAATGTGGCTTTTCATCTTCAGGACATAAGATGAGACCGATTGGGTTTCCTCCATACGACATGCATGAAGCGCTCGAACCGTTTCGAAGCGTTCTACCCTTGCTTGTTGAAGGAACATTTCTTTCAATTGGGTAATCATGTCATATGCCCCATGATGTTCAAAATCCTTTTGAATCTCGGGAATCATAGTTCCCAACATGAGGCAAGAGGCAGCATGGATCCTCGGTATACTTAATCCAATCGTTATAGGCCTCCATATCTTCCACGTTAGGTTCATCGGGAATAGGATCGTCCAACACATAAGATATCTTTTCTTGCTTGAGAACGATTCTCAAGTTTCGATACCAATCCATGAAGTTGTTATGGTTGAGACGATCCTTTTAAAGGATGGTTCTTAGTGATAGGTTACGGACGGTTTGGGTAATTGTGTTTGCATTGTTAGCGGCCATCTACAAAATTTTTACAAAGTTCATTTTTTTAGTATTTTCGATATTGTTAAATTTTAACTATTAATAACCTTTTATGTCTCATAGACAATTAATAATTAAAATCTAGAATCCAACGTTACATTTAAATATTGGTTAGGTGACCTTTATCCCATTATTTAAATTAACAAGGTAGTCAACGTTTGACGATTGCAACTCTTTGCAATTTCTAGCCATATGGGATCGGTTAAACATCTTAATGTTTAGTTGGCATGTTTAATCCCATCAACACCTTTGTACGCCATGCTTCGGTGACCCTAAGCACATGGTTTCCAAATCAAATCGTCCTACTTACACACACATGTAAGTTTACACATACAAGTGGTTAGGTGACCTTTATCCCACAAATTTGGTAAGCCTACCTCAAACACACATGTTCCTTCAAATGTGGTTAGGTGACCTTTATCCCACAAAGAATTCCCAAGTGATTCGAGTGTTGTATAAAAGGATGGTGTTTGACTTGTTTTATAAAAGGGATTTAATGTTTTCAAAATTCTAGTTTTAGAAAACTTTATGTACCATACATTTGCATGCATTCAAATTCATGGTACCTTAGTGAAAACCAATTTTCAAGGTTCTTTTAATAAAACTCATTTTAATTAATTTTTAATAAAACCATTTTATTAACTACTTTAATGATTTCTTTAAAGAACCAATTTTAAGCTTGTTGTTGATTATAAGTTGTTAAGCATGCATATCCAAATATCATCTAAACAACCATAAATAAAACAACCATACAAGCATAACAAACAAAATAGGTGCATAACCATAGCCAACTATTTTTTACAACACTTGTAGCCGAAACAAGTGTGCCAAAAGGTCCTTCCTAAAGGGTGAATATTGACACAAAAAATGTGTCGTTGAACTCCCACTTGAACCCGCATCCAAATGCTTCAAGTCTTCCTTTTGTGTTGTGATTTCTCCACTTTCTTTGGGATTCCAAATGAACTTTAAATTCAGCTCCAAACTCCTTTGGCTTCAAAAATGTGTTTTGATTATTGGGCTAAAATCCCGTTAAGAACCATGAGGTTCTTTAGGCCCAAAATTGGCTAAAATCAAAACCGCATTTTGTGTGCATCTTCTTTTACAGTAAAGTATCCTAATACATTTTTTCTAGTAAAATAAAATGCACCTAATCTATTTGTTTACATACCAAATGAAAATAAATAAATTACAACTTTACAAATGGAAGAACAAAGCTAATTAATTATTAAAACCCATTGAAATAATTAAATAAATCACAACACAATCATTCAACATAGTTAAACACAAGGTCATGGCTGGGTTATGAACACCAAAATATATATCCACATATATATTTAAATTCAAGAGCAAAAAAATGGTTTCCTTTTATAACCCAATTTTCGGCCCAAGGGAAAAACCGAAAATCTGGGTTTTTGTCCAAACAAACAAATCATCCAAATGATATAATTTTTCAAGATACTTTTATTCATATATAATAAACATCTTGAAAAACAAAAGGAGAACCATGATCAAAATTTTCGGCCATAGGGTTTCCACAAACCCAAAATCCCGAAACTTTTAAATCCATTGAAGCATGCAATCATATAAGCGGCTCTGATACCACTGTTGGGGTTTTGAACATGTTTATCAAAGTTATTTTATCCGTATAAAATAAAAACGCAGCGGAATATTTATTTAAAACATGTTACTTACAAGATATAAAACCCATTTTATATGTAAAACCAAAACCCGGATCCATATATGAATATGCATGCTATCATAACACAATCATAGGGTGTTTAGAATACTACCTTCCAAAGAACAAGTAGGTGAAGAAGATGACACTTCTTGAATGGTAATCTTCTAAGTAGAAGACCTCAAGCTTGTATACCCCAAGCGTTCCAACAAACACCACAAGATTGCTAGGATTTTTACACTTATGAACTCACTTGAAACACCCTCTTGATCAACCACCTATGGCCGGAAATATGAGAGCACAAAAGAGTGTTCTTACACTTGAAAATGTTTATTAAAATTATACAAGAGAATTCACCAAATCTTGTAGGATCTTGTGTTGGATTATGTGATTGTTGCATGAAGTTTCAGTGGTGGAAAATCCACCTTGGGAAGCCCAAAGTGGATGGCCACAAAGGCCTTTTCCAACCAAGATTTTTCAATTTCATTTTTAAAATAAGTCTTACATTTATTTTATAACCTTTTATAAAATTATAACATCACATGTTATAAGACTTATGCAACATATCACAATTATTTATAATGTTACTTAACCCATTAAATAACAATATAATATATTCTCTCAAAATAAATTATCCATATAATTTATTAGTTTCTCAAGTGCAATTATTTAGAAAACCGATTTCTAAATATTCTAAGTGTTAATATTTATTTGTTTGATCATATCATAAATAAATATTATAGGTGTTTGTCTAGCTTGTTATTGGGTATAACTTGACTTAGATCATAACGTACTAGCCACATCAATTTAATATGTGTCTTGGGCATACCGATTCCAACACATCAAGGAGATCTCGCTCGCACCACTAGAGAGCGCAAAACTTCCCTCCAACATGGGAAAATACAATGGGTTGATGGACCCAGATGATCACCTGCGCCTGTTCACCGGCGCAAGACTAATCGGAGGCTGGACGCTGCCCATGTGGTGCCACTTGTTTGTTCAAACTCTCATAGGCGTTGGGCGCCTATGGTTTGACAACTTACCCACGAGTAAGTTTGCGTCATGGAACGACCTCAAAGACATGTTCCTGACGCACTTCAACCAGCAACGGTGGTACATCAGAGATTCCTCTGACGTGATGAACATCTGGCGGCGTGATGATGAAAGTCTCGAAGACTTCATCACCCGCTACAATAAAGAGGTGTTGGAGATAGGGGATGTGCTCGAAGACCTGATTCGTGCACAGTTAAAGTACGTTGTCTGCTGCGACGAGATGATCAAAGTCTTGTCGGGAACTACTGGCCTCCCAAAAAGCTAGGAGAAACTAATGGCGGCAGCAAAGGTCTATGTGCAGACGGAGCGTAACCTAAATAACAGTAGACCTCCCTTACCCCATTACCGTCCCCAAAACATGAGCAACAGTTTTGGGAAGAAGAATAAAAAGAGTTGGAGGGAATCCAGCCAACACCCTCCCTACTCACCAATCGATGCACGCACGACCATCAATAAGATTGTTTTCCAGAGAGCAATCAAGCAGGATAATCGCGATCGCTAGTGGACACCACTGACGAAACACCGCCGGGGTACTCAGCACCGAAGATAAACAATTCAAGCAACCGCCGCCGATGCGCAACAAAAAAGGTTAAGACCCCAACCTTTTTTGAGATTATCACAAAGATACGGGGCATACAATCGACAACTGCATCTCTTGTGCATGGAGATCGAGAAGGCGCTAAAAAGTGGGAAGCTCACCCACTTACTTCAAAATGTGCGCAAGGAGGTGCGCCAGATTACTCGAGGCGAAGAAGGCCCGAGTAGATTTTTTCTGCAATGTAGATATTTTCGACTGGTCGCCGCCAGACATGATAGGGGTACCGAGGGAAATTGCTGAGCACGCCCTGCACACATTCCTTTCAGTTCAGCTTATCGTTCAGAAGAAGCGCACCTTCAGTCCTGAAAAGACCCGCACACTGAACGTGCAAGTTTCAGAACTCCTCCAAGCTGGCATCATCAGAGAGATATGCTATCAGACATGGGTAGCCAACCCAGTCATGGTCCAGAAGCACAACGGCAGTTGGCGCATGTGCATGGATTTCAAGGATCTAAACAAGGCATGTCCCAAGGATTGCTACTCCTTACCCGAAATCAACAAAAGAGTGGACTCCCTCGCTCCATTCAGGCGGAAATGCTTTCTTGACTGCTACAAGGGCTACCACCATATACAAATGAAGAAAGAGGACGAAGACAAGACTGCATTCCGCACTAACAAGGGAATCTTTTGTTACACAAAGATGCCCTTCAGATTGCGCAACGCAGGAGCCACCTATTAGCGTTTAATGGACCATGTCTTCGGGGATGACATTGGCAAAACCGTAGAAGTGTACATTGATGACCTTGTCATCATGAGCTCGGATGAGGAGAAGATGCCGACTAACGTTTAGAAAACGTTTGCATCCTTGCACAAGGCAAACCTGAAGCTGAACCCCAGCAAGTGCTCGTTTGGAATGGAAGAAGGCAAATTCTTGGGATTCATCGTCACACGCGACGGTTTCAAAGTCAATCCCGAGAAAGTGGAAGTGATTCAATGTATGCCTTCCCCCTCAACCATCAAAGAAATGCAACGGTTGGCGGGGCGACTGGCAGCGCTGAACAGGTTCTTAGCCAACCACACAATGAAGTCCTTCCCATTTATCAGCACTTTGCGGAACTGTGTAAAGCAAAACAAGTTTCAGTGGACTCCGGATGCGGAGAAAGCATTCACACAAAAGAAGGAGTGCTTGATTCAACTGCCTACGTTCACGGCACCGCAAAAGAACAAGCCACTGATACTTTACCTTTCCGCATCAGATATCGCTCTAGGCGCAGTCCTGCTAGTAGATCGCGCATGAGTCCAAACTCCGATCTACTACGTCAGCAAAATGCTAACTGGCCCAGAGAGAAGATATCCTATGATGGAAAAGCTTGCTCTAGCTTTAGTCCACGCATCCCGCAGGTTGCGTCGGTATTTTTCCGGCCATGTGATAACAGTTCTCACGAACTATACTTAGGCCAAATTTTGTCCAAACCAGACATATCTGGCCATCTAGCAAAGTGAGCAATTGAGCTTGGTGGACGCAACATTGTGTACAAACCATGCCTACCAATAAAAGGACAGATATTAGCAGATTTTGTTACAGAAGTACCAAGCAATAAAGCGCAAGAGTGTGAAGCTGTACAGAACCCATCGCTGATCGCGCATGGATACTTCACATAGACGGCACATCCAAAGATGATGGCGCAGGGGCAGGTCTCCGCCTAATAAACCCCGACAACCAAGAGTTCACCTACGCCATCAGGTTGGAATTCAAAAGCACGAATAATGAAGCTGAGTACGAAGCATTTCTAGCAGGCCTTCGGTTAGCCAACAAAATGGGCGCACATAATTTGGAAGCGCACGTCGACTCCCTTTTAGTCGCAGGACAAGTCAACGGCCTATACGACACAAAAGGCGAAACGATGGTCCTGTATCTTGAACAGGCGCAAGCCTCAATAACAAAATTCCAAAGCTTCAAAATAACCCATGTCAACCGAAGCGAGAATAAACATGTCGACGCGCTCAGCACATTAGTTACTACAAGCTTCAAGCACCTTGTGCGTGAAGTGCACATTGAGGTACTCAAGAACCCTTCTGTTCCTTTGCGTCAAGTAAACATTATCGAAATGGGGGCCCCTTCCTGGATGTCTCCCATAATCATGTTCTTGCAACACGGGACCCTCCCCGAAAACAAAATGGAAGCAAGGAAGGTCCAGAACAAGGCACTCAACTATGAAATGGTGGACAGTATCTTATACCGGAAGTCATACCTTGGGCCGCTCCTCCGCTGCGTTGACCACCAAGATGCGTAATACTTGATCTGCGAAATACACGAAGAGTTATGCGGAATTCATGCCGGTCCGCACATGGTCATTGCAAAGATCATGAACGCCAGTTACTACTGGCCTGGTATGCACTTGGATGCAGTCGAAATACTGCGGAAATGTGCATCATGCCAGCGCCATGAGCCGAAGACATTGCACCCCAAGAATCCCTTGATTCCGGTCACAACAGCATGGCCCTTCCAGCAATGGGCAATCGATATGGTGGGACCCTTCCCAGATGCCCTAGGCGTGGTGAAGTTCATAATCGTCGCCTTCGGTTACTTCACCAAGTGGGTAGAAGCAAAACCCCTTGCCTCCAACACAACAACTGTAGTTCGGAAATTCATTTGGGAGCACATCATAAGCCGCTTTGGGTTACCCTTGCACATAGTCAGTGATAATGGCCCCAACTTTACAGCTGAAGAACTACAGCAATGGATGAAGGAAAAGCATATCGAACATGTCTTCACTTCGGTCGCGCATCCCCAAGGGAACGGCCAAGTGGAAAGTATAAACAAGAGCATCATCAAAGGGATCAAGACGAGATTGGGTACGTCAGAGAGGCTAGGTAGATGAGTTGCCAAGCATCCTTTGGGCTCATCGAACCATGCCAAAAACCAGCACAGGCGAAACTCCTTTCAGCCTAGTGTATAGGACGAAGGCAGTGATTCCCGCAGAGATAGGTCTCCCATCACCGCACATGCTGGCTGCGCAAAGCCACAATAACGAAGACGAGAATAGACTCGACTTGGACCTCCTAGAAGAAAGGCATGAAAATGCCGCAATCAACGAAGCAAAATACAAGTCCAAGCTTGAGAAATACTACAACGCGCGAGTCCGCATATGTACCTTCCTACCGGGCGATTTTGTTCTACAAGACAATGAAGTATTTAACGCTAAAAGTCCTGGAAAACTCGCACCTAAGTGGGAAGGCCCCTACATTATCCATGAAGTCCTAAGAAAGGGTGCTTACATCCTTAAACGTTTGGACGACACAAACATTCCTAGGACCTGGAATATGCAACAGCTACGGCGGTGTTACATGTAAATTAGTGAACCTATTATCTTATTGTCTACTATGTACATGGCTCTTATGCGTTATTAATTAATAAAGACAATGGATACATGAATTTCTTTATCTAGATGTTTTGTTACAAATGCGCGAAACCACTTTGGGTCTACGCGAAAACACCTTGGTACACAATGACTCATGAACAAAAATTCACTACCTACTGCATGCGCATGGGAAGGGATGTTCATACACGAGTCCATTACTAGTTTCATTCGCTATACCTAAACAAAGTTGGTTCTCTTCACGGAATATTGTAACTGGAAAGAAACATTTCATTAAAAAAAAGAAGAAATATGTACAAACATGTGCAACGCGCAGTTACATTCACGATACATTGAAGATATTACAATCAACATCCTACACTACTCTTCGCTCCCCGCGGCCTCGGCTTCATCCAGAAATATGTCTTTCAGGCGATCGACGTAGTCATCGTGTTGGAGCGCCTCGCTTACCAAATCCATAAACGGGAGTTGAAGACGGTCATACTCCCGCTTAGCCTGGGAGAAGGCAACTTCGGTATCAACTCCACGAGTGGAAGCGCAGCTGTTGTCCCATTGTACGTCTAGTGCATGAGTGACATGGTGTGCACACTCAGTATAGCCATGCGCATACCCATCATGGCGCGCAGTGACCATCAGCTTGGCCACTACGCCGTCCAACTCTGCGGAATTAAGAATGGAGTTTGCGATCTGCAATACAAGAACAAAAGGATTAGAATCAAGACAAAGCAATCAAAATACAAACGGAGTACTTACATTGACAACTCCATGTTGTTGCATCCACAGCATGTTGTTGGCCAGCGACTCCAGAGACTCGGAGATGGCGCGAGTAGCTTCAGAATCTTCAAGTTTTTTCTCGCCCGCTCCCACCTTGGCTTCCGCCAATCACAGCCTCTCCTTATCCTCCAGGTGCTTGCGTTGTAATTCAGCCTTTTCCACTAAGGCCACCTGGAGATCCTTCTTTGCGCCCTCCAGAGTGGCGCAAGCCTCAACCTGGTTATCCACAACAAAGTTAGCATGGCAATTAAGAGGGGCAAAATTTTTACCTCCTTCTCCTCACTGCGCTCATGGTGCGTCCTAGCCTCCGCAGCCGCAGCAGAAGCTGCCTCCTTCTCTTTCTTCATGTGCTTTACCTCTCCGCGCATCCGGGTCACCTCATCCCTTAAAAGTTTTTTCTCGTTGTTATCTCTATCACAAGCCTCCCTCCACAACTTGGGATCCTCCATAAGCGTGGCAGCGGAGCTTTCGGCCCTCTTCTTCCACCCCAGCACGGACCACTCCTCGGTCCGCTGGGCTTCGGCAAACCTTGCCCTTTCAGCCTCCAGTTTAGATTTTTGCGCAGCCACTTGGCTCGCTCTTGGACCAGATCCGCTTGGTCAGCCTCAAATTTAACCTGTTCTTTGTGCATGCTCCATCACTCCTTGATAATCTTGTGAGTATTGGAGGCGGAGCTAGCTGCTGCCTGGAGGTACGCGTAGTAAGTTTGCTCATGTGTCAACTCTATGCGCACGCGCACCTTTGCTGGGGGGAATGCACCCTTAAACCACTCACGACACACCGGCCAGTGAGAGAAGTCATCTCCCTTCTTCAGCTTCCACAAAGGGGTGCGGATCTCTTCAGCGCGGCCTTCATGATATGACCGATAATAGAAATAACCTGGGGTTTCGTCCGGGCGGATTGGAAATCCTTCTACGGAAGGGCTTCTACCAGATCCCCCGGCCTCACCCACGGGTGCCGGCTCGGCTGCATGAGCCCCCTGTGGAGCATCTTCAACCACCTCCTCATCGGCAACCATAACCGGAGGTTCCGTCTCCTCAAAAACAACCCCAACTTATTCTACCACTACCTCAGGCTCTACGGCCTCAACCTCCACCTGTACCTCCGCTGCCCCAGTAGTTGGCTCCCCACCCTGTGCACTTGACGCCTGGTGCTGTTTCAACCATAGGTGGGGGCATCGGAGTATCAATGGGCGCGGTCGGAGTGGTGGGAGCAACAAAAACTGTCTTACTTCCTCCTACAAGATGACAAACAGTTAGGCAAATACAATAGGAAGAGAGTGGTGTAAAACACAAGGCAAAAGGTGTTTACCTAGGGACAGTTTGGCGGCGAGCGCGTCCAGACTCCCACACTTCCCTATAACCCTCCGCGCATCCTTTTTGGAGGGCTGCGCGAAGATATCACTCTTCGGAGCCCTCTTCCGGTTGAGGGGCTCCGGGGACTCGACCTCCACCGAGTCGTCCGGGTTAGCAGCCGGAATCACCACATGCTCCAGCTTAGGCTTCACACCTACAGGCGCAAGACCCTCCAAAGAATCAAAGACTACTACATATTCTTTCCAATGATCGGACATAGTACGCTTACCTTTGGGCGGGTCTGCCCTGGCTTGAGCCACCCTCTTCTCAGCCACCGCGCTGGGCCCCGTGTGCCTTTTCTTTTTTGGATCTGGGCAATGCCCAAGTCCTTTAAAGCGTCTGCACAATGGTGCAACACAATAAGTGATCTGCAAAGATGTTAACACTTAAAAATATGAAGGCTTACCAGTCTCAGGCGTGGGGGCCAACAAATCTTCATTCTTAGGAAGCTCAAAGTTTCCCAAGATCTGTGCGTACCGTGTGGGCTTCTCCGGGCCAAGGGCAATGTTCTCAATGTGCCCCCTGCTCCCTTTGGAACACCAGCACATACAATGCCACCACTGCAAAGAAAACACATACAATTAGTTTGTGCACAAGGAGGAACCAAGAAATAACAAAAAAAGACAAAGGTACTTACTTTTCTCTCCCACCATATACACAGGCCTCTTCTGGCGGTTAGGTTTCCAAACTAAACTCATACCAGTCGCCACCAACGCCCTTTCCGGCAGTTGGACCGCCGGGATCTCCTTCAAGTCCTTGTACCAGGACTCAGCCACCGGTAAAGGAGTGGTCTCAACGGCGATATCCTCCACCCCCCGAAAGTGCATCCAGTGGGGAATAACACCAGCCTTCACATAAAAAAATGTAGCCTTCCAATCATGGAAAGACTTGGGGCGAGAAAGCAAAATTTTCTTCGCTTGAATGCAATGTTGAAAAGAATAAAACCCCAAGGAGCAATGGAGTTGATAAAAAATCCTAAACCGGTCGACGGTACCCATCGACTAGCACAAAAACTCAAAATGTTTGATCCTCAACATCCCCATCGGATTTAGTTGGGAGATGTGGAATTGGTAAAAGTTCAAAATTTCAAGAAAAAATTTGGTAACCGGAAACCGAAAGTTACCGTCAGCAAAAAAATCAAAGAATAGTGTGATATAACCGGCCGGAGCGTCGGCATCAGTCTCACCCTCTGCTGGAAACCGGGCATCCCAGTCCCTAGGGAACCGGAGGCCGGAGACCAGGCGTTGGAAACTGGCCTGACTCCACTTAATCGCTGGCAAGGATGTGGACGCCTCCGCCGTAGAAACAGTTTCGGGACCCCTGGTCGCCATGGAAATCACTGAAGAAAAGAAATTTTGAAAACAAGGAAACAAGAACACAAGAACTCAGAGAAGAAATAAAAGAATTTGAAAGAAAAAAGTTTGAAGGCGTGAATGAAACCGTAGATGGTTTCCCCCTATTTATACTCATCACATTATGCGACGGGGAACTGTGACGCACACGGAGAATTAACAACCAATCTGCGCATGATGCGTGTGAGGCTTGTGGCAACTGACAGTTGTCACGCATGCGTGGCCGCACTTTCTCTACAAATTCATTAATGAAAGAGAGGCTGCACTGTTGACAGCATGCCACAGTTGTCAAACGTCACCTCCAGGGCACCCTTTTTCTCACCAACTCACCTGCAACATCAACATGACGAAGGTTCAAATTTCAAAGAACTCATCATGAGTAAGGGTTTCCCTCACACAAAGGTTTTCTCCAACCCTTATTGAATTTTTGCCGTTGAAATAAGCGCGCATACAAGAATTCTTATAGTCCAGCACTCCACCTACTTGCCACCATGCGCATAGGAGCAGTACTGGACTGAGGGGACTTGGGAGGGTATGGTCCCAAAAACCCTGCGCCTGCGCAAGAGACCATACACTCAACAACAACATACTACAAGAATAACCTTGCGCGCAATGTGCAATGGTGCGCCATTCTTGAAACCAACGGGTTGCCTAACAACCTTGCACGCAATGTGCAATGGTATTGCATCCTTGATACATGCAGGTCACACAACGAACCTTGCGCACTCAGCGCAACGGCAAGTTAAACCAACCCATGCAGGTCATACAACGAACCTTTCGCACTCAGCGCAACGACAAGTTAGACCAACACATGCTGGTCACACAACGAGCCTTGCGCACTCTGCGCAACGGCCTAGAAATACAAGTCACACAACGAACCTTGCGTACTTGGTGCAACAGCAAGTTAGACTTTGAAGCTCATGCCACTTGACCTTACGCGGATCAAACAACCCTCTAGCCGCGAAGTCCCAAAACCTTGCACAAGGACAAGACAAACATGAGAGCAACTTATTGTCTTGGGAACAAAAGGACTTAACCCCTACAACTCGCTGGCCAGAAAGCACTTAAAACCACGCGGAAGGGAAAAGCGCAAAGAGGCGTTGACTACATACAAGGGTACAAAGTGGCAGAGTTGTGATCCAATGGTCGCTTGACAGGTTGTGTCAGACTGCGTCGCATGAACAGTAATGCAGAGGCTAGACTGTGCACCAACCACACTCACGCCAGTGACTATCACACATTCTCCACTTTCGGCTGATGACAGGTCTGACACCAGGGACAGCTGCCATAACATGTGGCACCATTCACCATCCGACAAAGCACACCTCCTGCCAGAGATCATTAATGATCGATGCAGAGGGACATAACGGATATCTCGGTCGTCTAGGCCAGGCCCAAGGCCCATTAGCCCATCTCCCAAACACACCTATCTTCGGCTATAAAATAAGGGTTGCACCACAAGGTAAAACACATGTTTCCCAACTCACTCACTAATTACTACTTAATATCAAATACTTATTCTCACGTCGGAGTGTGGTCACGGAGAAAACCCTCTCCCTTTCTCCGATGACGAGGCTAACGGCGTTGCTAGTTTTACAGGTTAGCTTAAAGTGATATCAAGAAGAGTGAACGAGAGACAACCTTTCATGCAGAAAAACTAGGTTGTAACTAAGATATCTCCGGATACCTCTTGGTTCAAGCCAGTGTTTTTTCAGTGTCACTCAAAACTTGGAAAGTCCTTGATTTCATGTCTTTAGAGTGAAAAATGCACCCGTTGACTTCAAAACTCAAACAATGGTTGATGGACGTGACTTGACCTCAAAATTTGGAACACGGTCCATTGACCAACAAAAGTCAATCTCATTTTCTTGGTTTTGGGACAGAAACAATGGTAATGTGGACTTTTCATCATGCTCAAGAGAGTGGGTTCACTAGCCAAACATAAGAGCACCACGAACTGCCACCACGATACTCCGGCCACTTCCATGCACTGGCGGAGCATTTTTGTGGCCTGGGGGTGCCTCTGCCCCCGCTATTTTTCTTTCAAGCTCCGCCACTACTTCCATGGCAAAGCAATTTATACAACCTGCCACCATGGTTGTAAAATCCCGCTTAGGCTCCGAGTACTCTATGAGTACTCGCTACAAGGTAGGCTGCCGAGGTACGAGTATTGTTTATCTAGACCAATTACTCCCCGAGTAATCTGCACCTAGGCCTAATACTTCCCGAGTAATCTCGAATCCGACTAGGGAGCGCCTAACGACTTTTGCAACCATTCCTAACCTATCCAGTGGCGGACCTACCAATAATCGTGGGTGGGCGGCCACACCCGTTGAAAAAAATAGTGTTTTAGGCAAAAAAAAACCCAACTGCAACCCTTAAAAATATGGTTGAATGCCTCATCTGCACCCCTACCAAATAATTCCTTGGTCCGCCACTTCACCTATCAATCTAAACGTGCCACCTAGACCGGAGGATGTTTTAAGGAGTTCAAAATTCCAATTGTGCTCTCTCTCTTCTCTCAAATCACTCGTTAGCTTCAAAAAACCACACCTTGACCCATGAGTACTATCCTCATGCTATGCTCGTACCAGTGCATATATGGTTCAACCACCAACTAGGACCATGGGTCAAGGTCAGGGTCACTTCTAAACATGTTGGGCTTATGAAACTCTGAAGCCCAATTGGGTTTTGGTCAAATCTCGCAATCCAGCAGCTAGAGGTGCACAAAAAACCCGTATCTGGAACCGAACTCGATAAAAAATCCGAAACCAGTTATTTTTGTACCCGAGTATTGTATACCCGTAACCAAACCAGACCCTACCTGTAGGGTATGGATATGTTATACATTTTGAACTTAATACCCGTAACCGATTATACCTGAAAATACCCGGAACCGGTCATACCCTATATCCGATACCGGTTTTTTTAATACCCGATAGAATACCTGAATTTTTATGATAAATTTTTATGTTTACTTTGCAACTTTTATATTTAAGTTTAAAAAAAAAAACATATTATAAAACAAATAATTTGTATTTGAGGGAATTTATGTTATTATAATTTGCTTTTAATTACTTTTACAAATCAAATTTAATTTCTAAACGCATTTATTTTTATATAAAATAAAAAATATTGTTTAAAATCGGGTAATTATACCCGGATCCATACCAGGTTCCAGTACCTGTTAATACCCGAACCCGATTATACCGTACCCAGGTACATAGGGTATGACTTTTCTCTCAGTACCCGTACCCGAACCCTACCCGGTTTCTCTTAATACCCGATCATACCCAGAACCGGGTATTAGCAAAAACCCAATTTGTGCACCTCTACCAGCAGCTACTCTTGTGAGCTCGGACTCGGTCAACAGGGTAGGAGGCGATACAACTCATCTGTTGACCATATTGACTGGTCACTTTAAGCGCATATCATACTAAACCGTTTAACTGTTTTAGGATGACGTGTGAAGTAGGAACTAGTTAAGAGGGCCATAACCTTGTTCTAAATAAGAGAGAACCTTGCCTTGATTTGAACTTTTAGCTTGTGTTCTTTAAAATCTGGTAGCTGCTGCCAGAATTTCTGTTTATTCAACTTGTGTTTGAATTCAATCTTAGATGATATATATTTGGGTGATGTTGCTGTATCAACAGTTTTTGGCTTTACAAAATCTGTGCAAAGTTTTAAAATCAGTATTTTTCATCAACTTCGGACACAGTTATAGGGTTTAGGCATACATGTGATATTTCACTGGTTTATATATGTCATAGTGTCATATTTGATTAAGATATATTTGATTTATAATATCACATACGTCTTGAAATAAAATATGATACACGGGCAGGGATATTCATTTAATTTATGATTTGTAGGCATAGTTGTCCTTGACATTTTTTTTTCATATTTTAGGCATAGTTGTCCTTGACATAGTTATTGCGATAAGTTGTATTTTACAACGTATTATCTTTGTTAGGCTATATGGTGTAGTCACTTTTTTATGTCAGCGTCATGTCACCCCATCCCACCCTAATCCACAAGCCTATATTGTGTGGACCATGACCCCCAGTATGATCCACTATCCATCCTTCACCAATCAAATTCCCCTATCTAATTCAAAGAGGGCCGTTGTCTCCATGGAAATATCCATGCGAACCACCATGGATTTGGAGGGGCGGTGTACGATGCCAACCATGTCCCTCGTGGCAGTTGTTGATCCAATCCACCACCACCATACACTCAACCTTATTACATCATATAAAATAGTTTTATATATTGATAAAGTTTAGGTTGGTAGTCAAACCAAGCTATATCGAAAAGTAGTACCATTACACAAGTCTACCACCATCACAAACAGTCAATCATAAAAAGAAACAACGGGTTTTCTAATCACAAGAATTGGTGGTTGGTTGCGCTAAATAAACATATTTTACTATAGGATTCGATCAGGATTGAGGGATATAATAGTCTCAACGTATATCATTGGACTAGATTTGTACGAAGCCTCAAAGAAGAAAAATGATGATAATATGCTATGAAGTATTCCGCGTTCCCTTTTCTGAAAGAATTGACATCCTCATCCAAAACCGGCAAGCCAATTGCCGGTACCCACAGTGCCTATATTCTGCATTCTTGCAAGCTCATGCAGAAGGGCTTTGTGTAGGGATGGCAAAAAAGCCCGAGCCCGACGAGTATACCCGAAACCCGAAACATATGGGCCGGGTATACCCGAAGCCCGACGGGTATGGGCCGGGTATGGGATTAAAAATATAAAAAAAATGGGTACCGGTACGAGTATGAGATTTAGTGATACCCGCCCGATACCCAGCCCTAATACCCGAATTATACCCGAAAGTATATTAATTTAAATTTAATTTTCCATTTATATAAACTTTGTACATACACTTATTCATTATTTATAGATTTTGTGGTCTTCAAGACTTTAATATACACATACAAGATTTTATATTTAGTTATATTGTTCCTATGCAAATTAAAGATGTGTGTTAATTTTGGAATTTTCTAAATACATTTCAAGTTGTTAAGGAGATTACCTGGGTCCTGATTAATGTTACTATTTTTTTAGGTCTGGTGTTCGATTAAATGCAAGAAATATAAACTGACATCGATGCTACTATTTTTCATGTCGTGTGTTTGATTAAATGCAAAAAAATATAAATTGACATTATGTGTTCCAAAGTAGCAGTATCATAATTAGTTAATTATGTAAGTATATATTTCAAATATGCATTTGAATATGATATGTATGCATTATTGTAGTTATTAAAATAGTCAATTATTTAAATATTAGAGTAAAAAACACACATGGGAGTCTTAATTGTATTTTTAACAAATTAACGGGTATACCCAATACCCGCGGATATACCCGATATCCGATGGGTAATTACCCGACAAATACCAGACTGGTAATGAGCCGGGTATGGGCCAAAGATTTACAACCGGGTACGGGCATGGGATTCAATACCCAACCCAAACCCGACCCATTGTCATTCCTAGCTTTGTGAATACTCGCAATGGTTATATGATCAGGTGAGATGATGAAAGGAACCACCTTAACCCACCCATCACCATCACCTTCACACCATCATCATCGCCATCCATTCTCCAAAGCAGCCCTGCTTCGACCATGTATCGTCGTTTATATAGGATACCTAGAGGTGAAGACATCCATTGAAAGGTGTAGGCAGGGTCGACTCAAAGGGTGTGCAGAATGAGCCACCCAAGAGGGCCCAAAACCTTTTAGAGACCAAAAAAAAAGTTCTTTTTTATATACATATGTAAAAACCCAATTAATTTAAGAAATTTAATACACCTGACTTGGTTGTACGCTTTGTTGGTTTTGCAAGAAACTCGGGATCGAAACCCGTATCTACTCCATTTTTTATTTTTGAAAGATCTATAGTTTTTTTATTTGCATTGCTTTTGGGCCCATCTGCCTAGTTTTTTCTTTACCTTTCATTTGGCCAACCAAAGCTAGCGTTTCATAGGGTGTTAAACGGGTTATGTTCGCAGGTTGGCAGGTTCAACTCGACCCGAACCCAAAAATTTTATATGAACCCAAACCCAAAAATTGTGTCATACATATGAACCCGAACCCGACCCGAGTTGAACCCGAAAATTATGTCATACATATCAAACCGAAATTTTATTTTTTTAAAGCAAATTAAGATATGAAAATTAACATCTACTACAAAAAAAAATACAAATTTATATAATAAAATAACTTTAAAATCATAAAATCTTATGTGAATTTCCCTTTTCACGTTCTAATTATGACATAAAATACACATATAATTTAATTTATAACATAAAACATATTGTAAAATATAATTTTAATATAAATGGGTTAAACGGGTCAACCCGGCCGGGTTGACTCGAACCTGACCCGTTTAGCTAAACGGGTTCGCGGGTTCAACCTGAAACTGACCCGAACCCGTTTAAACTACACCTAAATCCGCAAATTTCGTGTTAGGTTCGTGTCATATTTTCGGGTCATATCAGAAATTCACATCCCTAACGTTTCAATAAAATCCTTTAAATTGTAGGTCTAGTAAATATATTATTATTAAAAGTTATTTTGTTTAATGTTATATTGTAGAATTTTTTAAGTTTCTCTTTAAGTTTTTTTAACACATTTTATTAAGTAGATGTTTTTAGGTTTCTCTTAATTTTCTTTAACAATTTATTTATTTTAAGCTCATTAAATACTAAAATTTGTTTTAAATTAAGCTCATTACTCTTTTATTTAATATACCCATTAGTAAAGTTTGAAACTGTATAAAACTGGCCCAATAGTTTAATTAAAGTTTAAACCTAATTAAAGCTTAAACCCTTTCAAAATTGGCTCAATATGGGCCCGTATTTTTCCATTCGCACAGGGCCTAAAATATTTTAAGGATTTTCCTAAAAGTCTTGTTCTCCACATCAAAACGTATAGTCCGCCAATGCATTTGCCTTTCAACGACCAAGGCATTGGCCACATAAAGTAGCTAGAGACCAAGTGTTGTAGAGAGACATCGTAATCAGTTTTGATCTTTTGCCATGTACCCGATCTGTGGGAATAGATATAAGCCCCAAAGTAACCCCCGCCCGCCAAATATAAAAGTCTCAAAGCAAGAAGTTCAATTATCTGAAAACGAACTACAAAAAATATATATGTTATAAATTCTAGAGCATTTTAGTCGGGTAGTGTTTTGCTATAGCTCTAACGGATGCAGTTATCAAATGCTATTCACAATTTCATGTTATCTTGAGGTTAAAATATGTGGTTTTTGGATTTAATTGACCAAAGACAATGCATAAAGAAACCTCGAAAGTTCTTGATTCCATATGATTTTGAGATGGAAACATATTCCGTTGAGCGCAAAAGTCAAACAGGAATTGGACATACTTCAGGCTATTGAGATCAGCCTCATTGTTGGCTGAATTTAAAATGCAACTCCTCAACGTCTTCCTGCATGTACTGTTTGGCTAAAAGTCTAATCTAGAATTCATACTTTCTCACTTTTAAAAAGATTGAAACATGGTCCATTGACCCACAAAAGTCAAACCTCCCATTATTTGTTTTTGTGACAGAAAACAATGGTATTTCTGTGATGGACTTCTCATCTTATCGGTTTAAACATCATATCTTGACCAACAACATCGTTAAGACAGTAGCAGAAATCAGCGTATCTTGGTTATATTAATTCCATAAGAATGTGTAATCTATTTAAAGATAGAATTAAAATAAAACATAGATAGATAATTAGGGCTTTTTGTATTACAATTTCGCTATCACCAATTGACCATTAGAAAACCGGGTATTTTCGATGGAAGCAATAGATAGCGAATCGGTTCGTGATATAACCCGAACACAACACGAAAAGGATAAGTTTTGGGTCAATTGACACGACCCTTTAAGAAAACTAATCAGCCCGAACCCAACAGGTTTAATAAATAGGTTAACCCATAAACGATCCATGTAAAAAAGGGGGGGTAGGGAGGGGGTTAGTGTAGCGTCAAATGAGGAGTAAACAAAAATGGAAAATAATGAATGAAATGGAATTAAGTAGCGTTAACCGTTACACGTTTTTCGAAGAAGTGTTAGATGCTGATGTGGCGGAAATGCCCCGTAGAGGACATTAACCATTACAGATGATATAAAATCTTAATGTATTTAAAAAAAAACTTTTAAACGGGTTGATGACTGTAACACCCCAACCGATGGCGGAAACATCGGGATGAGACGAAAACGAGATTGCTCATTGCTCACAACATTATTAAGTGACAATAATTAATTAAACCATATTTCATTTCATAAGAATTGTCAAATACATCAATGTAACAAAACAAAGAACAACATAACATTTGCAAAATCATAACAAAATTGATACGTCGACATTAAACCTAACGTCTAATTTGTGTGTATCTAGTCCTTGCTATATTGTTTTCATAGCGTCATCTCCTTCAACCTGTAACATGTTTTAAAATAAAGTCAATGCAAAAGCAAAGGCGAGTACACAAGTTTAAGCATAGCATACGTATACGAATAAAGTTTTAACAATCCTCATGGCAAACAAATCTATACAAGAGCAAAATCATGGCATGCAATACTAATAATCAAACCCGTAACGCAATCACGATGTTTTAACATGACCTCACGAATAACACGATGGAGGTGGATGCGTGAATTCCTATAGCGCTAAGCATGTCAAACAAAGGCTAAAAATAGTTAATGACTAAAGCATAGCATAACGTTTATCCCAGACAAGCAACAAGTATACGATTCAAGTAGTCATGTGTATAGGATTGTTTGTGCGTTTCATAAAGTTTAAGTGTTTGTGATTTTTGTATATGGAAACATGTTACACCCAAAAAGTGATATAAACAAAAGTGGGTCGAGTGTACTCACAAGATTGCTAAGTCTTCTTTGGAAATTCCACGACGAGTTGATGAGTGGGAGAAAGGGGACATCGAGGTCACCTTAAAATGGCAAACGAATGTACATGAATAATCGAAGCTACGACGGATGATTCGAATTGGAGTTGAAAGTACGTATATAGCTAACATCGTGTAAGAAAGGAATTTCTAAATTAAATTCATCAAAAGGGTTGTAGGAGTGTTGTCAAATAATTAATATATATATTTGACGAAAAGCATATTTGTATATATATATATATTTATATTCTAACGAATGGTATGAGATATATATGTATATTGTCGAATGGTGTACAAATATATTTGTCGAAAGTAAAATAAATATGTTTTGTCGAAGGTATAATAAATAAGTATATTTGTCGAGAGATATGATAAATATATCTATATTTTGTCGATGAATATAATAAGTAAATATGTTTTGTCAAAAGTATAGTAAATAAGTATATTTGTCGAGAATTATAATAAATAAATTTATGCTCTTGTCGAAAAGCATAATAAAGAAAGTAAGTATATTTTTGTCGACAAAAAAATAATATCGATAAATATATTCCGTCGAATATTTCAAATAATAAATATATTTTATCGAATAGTTTAATAAATATATTTTGTCGAATAGTTTAATAAATATATTACCTGTAGAAAATCGGGCAGAGTTTCCTCTTGTTTTTGGACGATCCCGACACACAAGTGTCGATATTATTTGTCAAAACGCAATAATAACGAAACAATATATATATTTAAGTCTCCATACAAGTTATGTAAATGTATATTTATAACGATTATATCCAATAACTAACTATACGAGTGATATACCATGTCGAGCAGAACCTGACTTGGCACCGCGAGACTTGAGTGTTGACCAGAACTGGAAAGTTGACCAGAATCCGAGCTTTGACCAGATTTGACCGGGTTTGACCCGAGCCTGTTGAACCGAAATTGAATCAAACTGATCCCCACATCTCTCCCGGACCAAGACCGCTGACTCGTTAACTGCCTTAGGCCCGTGTTGACCCGGGTTTGACTAGTTTGACCGAACCAAAACTCACCTGAACAGGACATGAGCCGAAACCTAAACTGAGACCCCTGTCGTCGATGACCGGAATCGAACGAGACCTGAAACCAACCGGGATTTGAACCAAACTAGAAACAAAATTACACGTAACCAAAACTGAAATAATCAAGCACGACCCGTACCTGAACCGAATCGAGGTTGAACTGGGACGACTAATCTGACCGGAATGAGTGACCTGAACCGGAACAGCTGAACCGCGCCGCTGTAACTTGAGTGAACACCAAAGCTGACCCGGGTTCGATCCGAACCCGAATCTGAATGGAGACCCAAACCGACCCGATTCACCTTCTGCCGTTGCTGCCGTCTGCCACTGTTGTCTGCCGCGTTGCCTGCCACCGCCGCTCTACGGTGGCCGGCCTTTGGTTTACAGCGAGCGAGGGAGGGGGGAAGAGGAGTGTGGTGAAGGTTGGAGAGGCGATGGGTGTCCGCTGCAGGGACTGCCACTGCTGCGGCTTCGTTGCTGGTGCGCCGCCACCGTTGCGGTGGCCGGCGGCTCTGTTGCAAGGAGAGAGGGAGGTAGGTGGTGCGTAGCTAGAGAAGGAGTGTCTGCCGGAGAGAAAGGGCAGCGCCGGAGAGAAAGGTCAGCGCCGGAGGCCGGTCGGAAACCCGGCTCCGGTCGCCGGAAAACGCAGGGAAGGGGGTGGCGGCTGGTGTTGAGAGTGTGCGTTAGGGTTTGGCTAAATGATGAAGATGAGGGTTAGGGGAGGTATATAGGTAGGCTTAAGTGGTAAAGGTTTGATAGGTTGGGTTTAAAAGCCTGAGAGTGGCCCAAACGCGATTCTGAAGCCCATTTCTGCGCCCGAACGTTAGCGTATAATTTTATTTAAGTTTTAAACACAGGAATTAAATGTAAGACATCGAAAAAAGGTCGCGTTCGGTTGTTGTTTCGTTAAAACACGTAACAACGCGTAGTTTTCGTTTCAAACCGTTCTTCGATCCGATTGTAGTTGCGACTCAGGAAATAGAAAACGAGCGTGAATTTTTATAAAAATAATAAATCTTGGAAATACGAGACGTTACAATGACCCACCTTTTACATGGGTCATTTATGTGTTAACCATTTATTAAACATGTCATGTTGTGGTTGATCAATTTTATTAAATGGTCTATAAGACCATCTGTAATGGTTAATGCCTGAGGAGGTATGGTCCCAAATGACCATACCCTTGACTACATTTTACAAGAATAACCTCAGCGCAACGGTGAATTAGACCAACAACAATAGGTCATACAATGAACCTTGCGCACTCAGCACAACAATGAATTAGACCAACACCAATAGGTCGTACAATGAGCCTACAATGAGCCTTGCGCACTCAGCGCAACGGTGAATTAGACCAACACCGATAGGTCATACAATGAGCCTTATGCACTCAGCGCAACGGTAAATTAGACCAATGCAATCAAGTCAAACAACGAGACTTGTGCACTCAGCGAAACGACAGGTTAGACTAAGTAACACAAGTCACACAACAAGACTTGTGTACTTGGCACAACGTCAAGTTAGACTCATGTGCGCAGGCTACTAGACCCTGCGCAGAATAACATCCCTTTGAGCTGTGAATCCTAAAACCTTTCAAGGATAAGACACACATGAGAAGCGTTTCATAGTCTTGGGACAAAAGGATATACCCCTAACACCCTACGCTGGCGGGAAAAACACTGACAGCCTCGCAGAAGGGGTAAGCACTAAGAGGTGTTGACCATGTCAAGGGTACAAAGTGGTAGAACTGGGACCAAAGGTTGCTCGACAAGTTACGTGTGATAGTGTCGCATGAGCAGTAATGCAGACGTCAGACTGCACACCAACCATATCTCTGCCAGTGACTGCTCCACCTTCTCCACTTTCGGCTGGCAGCAGGTCTGACACCAGAGACGGTTGCCTTTACACGTGGCACCACTCAACATCCGACAGAACACGCCTCCTGATAGTGGACATTAATTCTCCTGCAGGGAACATTTAATGTCTGACACCGAGGGACAAAACGAATGTCTCTGTCTGTATGGGCCGGGGCCATCTTCTAAACATACCTTTTCGGCTATACATAAGTATTGGATCTCCAGGTAAAAGACACGCATACATACCCTCTCACTTACAACACATTTGCTACCTTACTTACAATCCTCAGATACTTATTCTCATGCCGGAATGTGGTCACAGAGAAAACCACCCTTTTCCCCGTGACGAGACTAACGACGTTGCTAGTTTTGCAGATCAGCTTAAGTGAGCTTACCCCAGAGAGTGAAGTGAAAGGACAACCCTTTATGTAGAAATACCTTGGTTGTAACTTATATATCCCGGATATCCCTAGGTTCAACCGGTGCTTCTTCAATGCCCCTTAAGAGATTTTCTAGCACATCAGCACCATAACGTTCCTTTAAAAATGTGTAACAGTTAACGCCCTTCAGTGCCCTTTCAATAGGGGTGTGCATGGGTCAGTTTTAGCGTAGCGATTCGGTTAATGGATAAACATAACCTATAGGTTATGGAGGTTTTGGTAAATCGATTTTGATGGTTATAGCGGGTCGGTTGTGGATGGTTAACCATGAATTTAAGCCTGTGAAAAAATAACTCATTTTTTAACATGAAATCAGTTGTTATTACATATGTGTAAATATTTATATATATTACATAGTATTAAAAAAGACATATAATCTATAATATTAATACGGATTATTACTCAATACTTAAACAAAGTGATAATATATATTCCATAAATTCGAATAAACATTCAACCAAAATGATATGATATAACCCAAAAATACTAAAAAAATCTATCAAAAACATCAAATATTAAAAAAGTAGTGAAAAGTACTAAATCCGACATATATTTACTTCATGTCAGTTCGGTTATGTGGGTAAAGCATAACCACATAACCAACCTGCTACTTTTGGTTTCTAGAAAAACCATTAACCAGCTTACTGGTTTTTTATTTGGTTCAATTTTGTCGTTTAATTCGGTTATGGTTCAGTTAAGTCGGTTTTCTACACACCCCTACCTTTCAATCATTACTTTCTAGTTTTAGGATATTTATTTATTTACTTTTTTAAAATCAAACTTGGCCTGAATCGATAAGCTAGATCTGAGTCTGGCCATAGTCAACCGCGTTTTATCAATTGAAATAACTAGAAGGGTTAAAGAAAGTCGTATCAAGAGCCAAACATTAAAACGATTACTCGAATACACGAACTTCGAAACCTTGTTTTACAAAATATATTTTGAACATAACCAGGGTTCATATAGTAGTCTAACTATATTCGGTTCGTCGCTTCCTCTCTGATCCACCGGAAAACCGCTGACCCTCCGACTCCGGTGAGTACAGTTTCATCCGTTAGATCTATATTCTAGGATGTCCATTATAAATTTAATCAAATAGATTTGCTCTTTGTATTATGTGGTTTTAGTTTCATCTTCAGCAGATGTATAGTTAGGGTTTCTGTTACGAATCATTGAAATAGATTGACGGAAGTGATTAATGAAAAGGATGTGTTTCTGAAATTATGTATGAGATTGATTATTACAGAGTTTGAAAAATGAGGTTACGCAGGATTTGCTAGAGAAATTGGCCCAATTTGTGTAGCTTCTTCTACTGTGGTCACAACATTGTTGTTGTAGAGTTTGAAAAATGATAACTTATGAGATTGTGTTACAGAATTCTATATGCTAGTTCTAGTGAATTGATGGAATAAATTACTGTTTGTATAAAGCTAGTGTCACTGATACAATGTTAAGTTTCTAGCTGTTTTGTTCAAAGTTTAAACTTTATATGTAATATGATATATATGTATAACTCTCTATTTGAAGTTTGAACACCAAAATTCGCAGTTTTTGATGAACAAAAATATATGATCCTGAATTTGTCTATGAGACTGATTATCCAAAAGTTCGAAAAATGATAACTTAGGATGATTTGGAGGGCGATTATTGGGGTAAGTCTTACAGAATTTATTTGCTAGTTCTAATGATGTGATCGAAGTAAGTAGTTACTGTTTGTTTGTATAAAGATAGTGTCATTGATACATATGTAAAACTTTATACATATGTAAACGTGGTGCCACTGGCCCAATCATATGACCCCAACATTGTTTTCCCGTCTTTTTATTAACCTAGCCTGATCCATGATCCGCAACTCACTTTAGTTAAAATACCCCAACCGTTTCTTGATTTTAGTCTGCATTCAAATCATCATTTTTCTATTATTCAGTAAATTCGTAGTGTATCAAATGCTAATCCATTGCCAATTCCACTGCAATTTTTTTCATACAATTCGAAGGTTTTGATGGATTGACGAATGAAATAGATTTGATTCTGAATTTGGGTATGAAATAAATGTCACTGATACAATGTTAAGTATCTGGCTGTTTTTTTTAATTTTATATGATATGTAAAACTCCCTCTTTGAAGTTCGAACCCCAAAATACTTTATACGCTGATCTGTTAAGTGAATTTATTCAGTTAGTAGAGAGATCTATGGACGCTACCGATCGTAGATACTTAGAGGAAGAAGATTCCTCACTGACCAAAACTATGAAAGGTGCTGCAACTGGTCTGGCTGCTGGGACCATTTGGGGTACCGTAGTTGCTACATGGTTGGATGTACCTCGTGTTGAGAGAAATGTTGCTTTGCCTGGTTTGATAAGGACATTAAAGATGATGGGTAACCATGGGTTGACTTTTGCTGCCATTGGTGGTGTCTACATTGGTGTAGAGCAATTGACACAGAACTACAGACAGAAAAGAGATTTTGTAAATGGAGCAGTTGGTGGGTTCGTTGCTGGTGCTGCCATTCTTGGTTTCAAAGGTAACCATTTTATTTTTTGTTAATTCAAGTTGTTTTTTTGTTAATACAGTTGTTGTTGTTCGATGTTTTCCTAGATAGTTTACGGTAATATATTTGATTCTCTTTGTAGCAGTGAATGCTGGGAAATAGGTATCTTTGATAGTTCAGTTACGCTTTACTTATCTTTGATGCTTATTGGAGGACAATATAAGCCCAGATAAAAGGGTCATTATACACACCTAAAAGTCTTTGTTGACTATGCAGTTAATATTGGTGATATATTGGTTATTGGTCCTCATGTCAAATATCGGTACCGATGTTATCGGCGATATTGACCGATATTTGACCAATATATCACCGACTTTCGCGATATCAGTACCTTTCTTCTTAGTTCAACCATTCTTCTCTCTTCTTATTGCTGCTATTAGTGTTTTAAGTCTTGATTGTTAAATTTTAATGTTTTTAGTCTTAATCAATTCCTACTTGCTACAATTGTTAGTGTTTTGCAAGTTGCAAAAGGTTAATTTGGTAGTGGTAGGAGAGTATACCGAATTGTCAGTGTTAAATTGTTATATGTATAAATTCTGCATGATATTAAATTACCAATATCCCATCGATATTCCACCGTGATTACCTATATATCAAATATCGGTCCTTGACCGATATCCGATTTTTACCGCATTAACTGCATAGTTTGTTGAAGAAGTGTGTTTATTTGGACTGGTGGAATTTCATTACAATATGTGATTTGCTTGCGTTAAGTACGTATTATGTTAACCAGACTATTAGAGAACTATGGTCCATTTTAAGGGACCCAACAAATTTGAAAACGAGTCTTGAAAAGTTGTGCAGTTAATTATGCTTCATCTTAGCAAAAGAAAAAATGCTACTCGCTTGAAATATTAAACTGCTTTCTTTAAAAGTCGTTGGTGTTGTAAGCTAAATATGACAGAGTGAGAGTAAGAAATATTTGAATTTTGTAAGAGAAATCATGTGCGAAGTCATGCAAGCTGTTGGAAGATTCGAGCCAAGAGCTTCGTTTAAAAAACGCACAAGGCGCTTTGTGACCTTTAGGTTCTAAAAGCCGAGGCGCAAGGCGTGCGCATTACGTATGTGAGGCATTGCTTAATGTAAAACCAATTAAGCTTTATTTACAATCATAAGTTGAGCCTTTTTTATCTGTTTTACATACAAGCCTTTTTTCTATCGAACTCTGAACCATACCGTCATATCAAGTTGCTTCTATGTGTTGTTGAAAGACTGGATTGATTGCTAAATATGTGGCGCTAATATCTTCACGCCATAAAGTAGGTAGACTAGAGAGAGAGAGAAATGTAACTCGTGAATCACATACATAGCTCATCGAAGTTCCGAACCGTATGCGCTATGGTTTGATACTCATTCTTGGTAGTTGGTATTTCACCGAGTAACTGTATTTTGTTTCTTGAAACTCCAACTATCGAGATTGGGTCAAATAAAAACGCACAATATCAGGTGGTAGAAGATGCTATTGTCCACCAATGAGAGTTTTGCAAGAACAAGATGATTAAAGCTTTGTTACCATGGATTATGCAGCTTTTACTGTCCTAAGTCTTTAGCCTGTTCAAGGCTTCTAGAATAAGAATGTTATAATCATTTATTGCAAGAGTAAAATGCCATTTTCCTCGAGATTTGGCTAGTTTAGCGACTTTCATCCAAAGGTTTGTTTTTCCGCATCTGGATCCAAAAGGTTTGAAATCTTGCCATTTTCATTCGGCTCGTTAACTCCGTCCATATTTCTCTGTTAGTTAGTCAAGGGTTTTATTATCTTTTTTGTTAACTTAAAGGGCAATTTGGTCTTTTAAATACTTGTACATTATGCTAAATGCTTGTACTTCAAGTGAAAAAAACCGAATTGCCTTTTTAAGTTAACAAAACAGTCGGAAATACCTCCGACTTAACGAAGAAAAATTGATGGAGTTAACGGGCCGGATGAAAATGGCAATATTTCAAACCTTTTGGATCTAGATGCGGAAAAACAAACCTTTGAACGAAAGTCGCAAAACTGGCTAAACCTCATGAACGAAAATGGCATTTTACTCTTTATTACAATAGGTTGTGTAGCGTATGAATATTTCAAGTTGGAAACTGAGTTCTCTGCAATGCATGCGGTTTTTACTCTTTATGTTTTGTGTAAGTGGTTTATTTTTATATTTACTGATGACTTGACATGTGCCTTGTAGGCAAAAGCATCTCAACAGCGCTTTCTGCCGGAGCTGTGCTTGCCGCTACCTCTGCCGCCATTGATGTTGGTGGACAGACCACGAGAGTTGATACGGGCAAGGAGTATTACCCTTATACCACCAAGAAAAGGGCTGATGCCGCTAATTAAGAGCTCGTTTTATGTTCTTATCACAAAATATTACTATTTTCAGTATTGTTGTATGTTATGTTTTGGAGATGTAAACATGCTCTCTCCTATGGTTTAGTGTTGAATTGATCAAGGTTTACAAAGAATGACGTTTTGCTGAAATAAAAGTTACAATTTTCTTTCTTTCTCGACTTGTTACAGATCGATGAGGGTTACCTAGGTGAACAATATTGGTTTGCTAACAATGCCCAATGGCGAAACTAGAAGAAAAATTAAAGGGTATCCAAATTTTTTACAAAAATGTATTTTTTTTTGTTTGGCCTTGCTAAGGTCGATATCTCATATCTCATATCTTTGAACAATAATATGAGTTTGGGCTTTTAATTATTTAATTAAATGTGTGCTTTTATTAAAATCTAGGCTTTTAAATAATGTGAATTTTTTGAGGTGTTGGGCAATTTGATAAGTTTTGTTTTGTCAGGGATCTAGGCTTTAACGAAACCAAAAAATTAGAATTATAGGGTCAAAGTATATATCACAGAGTTTGACAATATAATAAACGTTAACATAGTGTAAACACGAAATGGCCGTACAAGTTACCATTCTTACGTTTCCGAACAAAAAATAATATATGATATATATGGTTCTGTTGTGTGACACCCGGCTATCTAGAGTCTATATTGTATTAGTGTAACACGTATTAATAATAAATAAATAAAGACACTATTTAGTTTGATTTGATGTTAATTAATGGTATTCGATGTGTTGGCAAGTCCAAACTTTATTAAAAATTATATTGGCAAAAACAAGATATAAGCTTATCGTATAACAAACAAAATGCGAAACGAACGTTGGTGACCGCTCGATTAATGTTAAAATCCTAAATATATTTCCTTATGATTAAAATGCTATTTTTAGTCATATCAGTGAGGGAACTTTAATTAAAACGCTTAAAAACACTGTTTTGTTATTTTAATCACGTACTACGCGATACGGCGCGTATCTTACAAAATTTAAACGACGATGCCTGTCAAGGCAAACAATATATTGGATAGCAATATTATGGAGAGTTAATTTTTATAGAATAATAAAAATAATTTAAAACGCCTTAAAACGCAAATAAAACGTGAAATAAAATACCTGTTTATGCATGTATTTAACCTTTATATGTATATGTATATGCATGGTATGTGTGTATATAGAGGTGGCGGCCCATAGGGGTGCCCACCAACCCTTGATCTTGACAAGTGTTAAGCCTACAATGCATGTGCAATCATTAAAACCCCAAGAGTATTCCATATCTCCATTTTTCAAAATCAAAACTCTTTACATCTCTCTCTCTCTTGAATCTCGTCCGAACACACCCCCACACCACCTCCATTGCCATTTTTCATCTAAAGTTTTGAAGATCCAAGTTCATTTCAAGTTCGTTCCAAGTTCATTTGAAGATCCAAATGTGATTTTAAGGAGAAACAAGCTTGCATTCATAAAAGTCCCATAAAAACTCATTTTTGTTCTTGGGAGGTACAAACCCATTACCATTCTCTAACTTGTTTCTTGATGACGATGATGGTGATAGCATGTTTCTCAAACACCTGGGTTTTTCATAACTCTTGAAAACTAATCAACAAAAGGATCTTATCAAAATAAAAAGGGAAGTGTCTGTTTGTGTGTATGGTCATGAGTGTATGTGTATGTGGGTTAGTTGTTGGTGTTTTGTTTAAAGGTTGAGTTTTGATTGAAATGAGTCTTGAAAGGTGATTGCATGTATGATCAAAATGGATTTTTGTGAAAGTTTGTATGAATTAAGATGAAAACGATGAAAAGTTGGTGTTTGGACACATATGCATGTGTCGTGTATGTATATATGTACATGTGGGTTTGTTCACTAGTTCATAAATGTTACATGCATTGAAGTTGTGATGATTATATGACTGATTTGGATGAAGATAATGTCTTGGATCATATGGAATGATAAGAAATGAAATGGTTATGAGTTCAGATTGTTAGAATGATGATGAAATGATGTTCATGCATTAAGTGCTTGTACATAAGTGTTAGTGATGATCCCCCAAATGATGATATGAAGGTGAATTAGTGATGAAATGAAATGATATACGAAAGGTGAATTAAAAGAGGTTGTATTCATGTTAATATGATGATATATGATGTGTTTTGACAATACAAAGATGTGTCATAAATTTTGTAGCTTTGCATGTTGTACATGAGGCTTAAAAAGTAGTAAAATGGGTGAAAATGCATGATTTATGTGACTTACATGAAATCTGAACTAATATAATTATTAGTACCATTTAATTCAGTAAATAACATGTATTATGTTAAAATATGAAGTCATGATGACTTGGGATGATTATAGTAAAGTTCGGTACAAGACTATGCGTTAAAAATGGTAAAAATCGGCTTTTATAGAGATTTTTGTAAAACTGATTTAGACCAGGTTAGAAATGATTTTTTCATGATAAATATAAGTATTTAAAGTTATATTAAGTATCCATGGTTTTTTTCTAGTTATACGTGACTTTCAACGCTTAAACATGTTAGCGAATCGTTAAAAATACGGATATTTTGATGTACGCGAAAATGGGTTGTTCAAGTGTGATTTTGCATGATGAGATATGATATGTAAATATGAGTATGTGATATGTGGAATGATAAGTGTTAACATGATAGTAGGATGTAATAAACTAACTATCAAGAATCGGTACCATTGCCGAGAATTGATGACCTTTTTGATCAATTACAAGGATCCAACTATTAATCGAAGATTGATTTGCGTTCAGCCTATTAGCAACTGATATTGCCGATGAAGACGTTCCGAAGACCGATTTTAGAACAAGTTATGACCATTTTGAGTTCTTATTCATGCCTTTTGCCGATGGATCTCATGAATAGGGTATGCAAACCCTAACTGGATAAATTCATGATACTATTCATAGATGATATACTTTTTCACTCGCGAACCAAAGAAGATCATGTGCAAGATTTGAAGATGATTTTGGAACTACTAAAGAAAGAGAAACTGTATGCCAAGTCTTTAAATGTGAATTATGGATTAGAGAAGTTCATTTTCTCAGGCATGTCATAAATGAGAAAGGTATACATGTGGATTCGTCAAACATAGAAGCCATTAAAAATTGGGAAACACCAAGGACTCCCTCGGATGTACGAAATTTTTTAGGACTTGCTAGGAATTATCGGAGATTCATTGAAAATTACTCTAGAACAGCGAAGCCGTTGATGCTATTGACCCAGAAGGATAAGAAGTTTGATTGGATAGAGAAGCAAGATGAAGCTTTTCGGTTGTTAAAAGAAAAGTTGTGTAGTGCACCTATACTATCCCTGCATGAGGGAAACGATTGTTTTGTTATATACTGTGATGCGTCACGTTTGGGCCTTGGATGCGTCCGTATGCAAAAGGACAAAGTGATAGCCTATGTGTCCGGACAACTAAAAGTGCATGAGAAAAACTACACAACTTATGATTTGGAATTAGGAGCAGTTGTGTTTGCCTTAAAGATCTAGAGACATTATTTGTATGGCACGAAGTGTACTATTTACTTTGACCACAAAAGCCTCCAGCATATCTTTGATCAGAAGGAACTCAACATGAGACAACGATGTTTGGTACAATTACTCAATTACTACGAGTGTGATATCCGTTATCATAAGGTAGAATTACCATATGAATCTGAAAAATTTGATGCTTAAAATTTAATATATAATTAAACTCTTAGGATGATGATTTGTGTCTAAGGTTTTGAGAAAACGTTTGCGACAAGAGAACTGACCTTGGATTTTTTTATAAGGAAATTTGATTTGACTTTCTTAAAATATATGGATGGTTTTGATCATGAAATTTCATAGCAAGAAAGTTTTTTCTTAAACAAATTTGATTAAGTGAACTCACCAACCTATTTGTGTTGACACTTGATTTTTACGTGTTCTCCAGGTACATGAGTTTGGCTTTGGGATTTTGGCTTGTCTTATGGTTGTTGATGCAATTTTATGTTATATAATGTTTTGGACAACTTTTAAAACTATTTGGGACCGTCTGTATTAAGATCCATAAGGGTCAAACAACTAAATTATGTGTGTGTTACATTTAGACTTTAAATGTTATGTTTTAATTAAGTTATATGTCCAAAAATAAATATTGCATCATCACAAAGATATTTATGGGTACCAACCTCTGTTACCACCACATTTGTAATTCCGCTGCGACGTTTTTGAAGTGTGACACGCTGGTGGCATGATGATACTCCAGTGGTCCGTCAATGATCTAAATTTACCGTTAAAAAGCTAAATATTGTTTAACAAAAATAAAGACCAAAATATTTATAATGATACGAGATAGTAAGTGCGTAGACCAAGAATTACAATTCAGTCCGACGACCTTTAAGATAAATGGTAAGTACTTTTAAGACTTTTTAGATAAAAAAAGAATCCTCAACTTTGATTTATATATAAAGTAGTAACAAAATTTACTTAAAGTTTACAAACAATTGTAAAAACTTACTAATAGCCTGTTCTTTACATTTTTAACTCAATACGAAAATACATATAAATAATTTGGACAATAAACTTGGTAGGGGCAGGGGATTTTTATGCAATATAACGGTGGGGGCGAACCTATATAATTTTAAAAATTTCAGACGAAAAACCGGAAATATTACACTTCTAACTGAAATATTTAGTTATGCGGAATAACCCCAACAACAAACGAGGCACATGAAGAACCGAAACCAAGGGATGATTTTGTAACGCTTCGCGTTCCACGCTTTCCATATTTATCAAGTCTTGTTGTACTTTCCATTTTTGGAAACTTTCTATTTTCGGAAACTTGTATAAGTATCGTATTTTCAACCTGTAGTCCGAGACACCGATCATAATGAAAGTCATGTTTATATCAATTATGTTCCATTTATACTTGTTATGTTCAATTTATATTTGTAATCGCATGCAATAAACCCTAATTCGAAACTATGTGACGATACGTTCAAATAACCGACCTTCAATGCGTTTACGTGCAATACTTGTGATTAACCAACAATTAATGATCTGATACTTAGTATACAGCATCATACATCATATTATACTTGTAAACACCTTCAACATGTTAATTATACTTGGAATTATGTGTTATAAATCGTAAATCGTCTATACTTGCATTTCGTGCGATAACCGACAACTATGTGTTACGACCGGAACTACCGATACTTGTTTTACATAATTTCACATACATGAACATACTTGACATAACTTTTAGTTTATGATACTTGTATGCTTGTTACACGCTTGAAACTACACGAAAAGCACTCGAAAACACCCTAAAACCTTACTTTGGGGCCCTAATTGCATACTTATCAAACTTGAGGGACCATTTGTGACAAAAATCCAAACCCCCCTAAAACCCACGTTTTGAATCTGCATTTTTGGCTCCAACCTCCACCCTAAAATATAAATTTTGAATCTTGTGTTTATGGCTCCAACGTTCACCTCCATTCTCCACCAATGTGCTTCTAAACCTCATTAAACACTCACGTAACCTCACCCACTATAAATACAAGACTCCTAACCCTCATTTCTCCTTTACACCTTCCTAAACTTTCATTCTAAGCTCCATAATCTGCTGAAAACTCAAGTTATGGCAGAATTCTTCCAAGTTCAAAAGTGAGTGCAAGAACTCACCTTTCACCTATCTTCTTCTCTTGTTCTTGCTTTGTGTCATCTTGAACTTCAAATGAGGATGTTACCCAAGATTTCTCAGAGGTGTAACACTCTTTTTTGAAGGTACAAGATGCTTAGAAACCTTCGGTTTCGTTGGTTTCAACATGTTTGGCATAGCTTTCATGTTCATAGCCTACCCAACATGTGCTTGGACAAGCCTACAAACTTATGTACATGTTGTAGTTGTAGTCTATGGATATTGGAGCCTAGACCCAAACTTTCTGTTTTGATTGAGGTTCATGAGCAACCTTCAAGTGTGCACATCAACCAAGTCTAGGCTTGTGTGTCAAAGTAGTGTATGGACCATGAAAGCCTTGGCTATTCAAACTTGTCCTACACCACACTTGTATGATTTTCCTTTTTTACTTTTTGTATTTTCCTTTATGTACATTCATGACCAACCGACCTTCGGGTTGTGCTTTGGTGAATTCTTATGACAAGGTTTAAATGGATGCATATCAACCTACCTCCTACTTGAATCTCCATGACCCCTTCGGGGATACTTGACTATAAACTAATGTAATTGTTAAATTTACTTTCTTTACTAGTCATGTTAACCCGGAAACTTACTCGCCTTTGTTCCCATTTATAGGGTAACTTCGGCTCCCTGTCCACCCATTCCATCACCCAAGTTTCACGGTTTTAGAAAGCTTAACGCAAACCATGAGTATACTCGAACCCATTTTTCCGTTTACACACTTTGGGTGCAACATGTACAATAATACAAATCACGATTCATATTCAAAACTTGTTATAATCACACTCTATGCGTTATAAACATGAAACTTGTATTATTCTTGTTATCACACGCTATGTATACTTGTGTCTATATGCTCATTAACCCTGCTAGCCTCCCTTAACAATTATAGCACTATAGGATTAACGCACTGCCCGTATTCTTGTGGTATTGTTAAGTAAACTATTTTACACCTTCTCATTTCAGTGAGAATGGTAATCACGATTGCATTAAACTTTGGATTGACATATAGTTATCACATGTTAGTATGTTTGTAACATAATATGCAATTTACCATGTTGGATATGAGGAAACCTTTTCACTATTATTCTATGTAAATAAACTTGTATGCTCGCCAACTTTTGTTGATCATTATTTTAATACATGTTGCAGGAAACTAGTTGTTGCCGATGAAGAAACTTATTTAGGGTAGATTAGATACACACCTCGACTTAAATTTATGCATTTCAATTCATGCTGTTATGTCATTCGAAACTTGTTGTATTACCATTTTTGAAATTACGTATTGTCCTTTTGGTATCAATGAAATCGAATTATTTAAATATTGTCATAAATAGTGTTATGAAGTCTCTTGCAATCTTGTTTCATCCCGCCCTGATGTTTCCGCCATCGGTTGGGGTTGACAGATTGGTATCAGAGCCATAACTATAGGGAATTAGGTAGAATTGCCATGTTCGACCTAGTCTATAGTTTAAGTGTCCAACTTTGACCATTCTTGATTTATGCTTAAAATGTTAATTCTTCCTATTTGCTTCTATCTTTTCTTTTGTCTTAATTATACGACATGTCTTTCCTAAGACATTTACACAAATTACACACTCGAAGACACTCGTATCATACAAACGAGACAACTTCACCAAAATAGGCGTGAAACCCACAATTTGGTGAACGACTCTCAATTCTCTTAATTGATTTTGTACGAAATTACGCTGTCAAGTTAGGAGTGAAATCCACAACTTGATGGAAAATTTTCCAATTCTAACTCTAGTGGACCCTTGTAAAGTGTCAAAAATAATTTTCTTGACCCGATGAGTACCAACCACATTTAGGGTACAATGTTGCCAAGTTAGGGGTGAAACCCACACCTTGTCAACTATTCCCATTCATCGATTTTCAATCTCGCCAAAGTCCTGAATTTTCGATCGACTAGGGACATGTAGTAACTGGAAGGGTAAATACCGTTAGTCGCTTCTCGATGAGAGTATTATGCCCATTAGGCCAAAACATGTCTCCCTAACTCGAAGGACTTTCGATTCACTTTGGAATAGTCGAAGTTTCTAAACCCGAAACACTCCTTTATTTTATTAAGCCTCTCTTTAAGTTAAATCAATTTCAATGTGTTTTATACTTTGAACGTGTTTGGCTTCGATTCATTTACACAAGTTGCACTTTACTCGCAATCTCGAACAATAATAATCCTTCGTGAACAAACTAAATTTAAAATCTTTTGTTATCACTTGTGATTATGCTATGTGGACTCTTGTTATGCCTATGTGAACTACTTGAAACTATGTGCTACATGACATATTGCATATTAAATGGTAAATTATGCAAAATTATTCTTTCAAAACATTATGATCAAGTCTCATCTTTTCTCATCAACCTTGTAGATACCTTCCAACCGTCTCTCCAACTCCAAAAAGAGTTCTAAGTCGAACTCTAGCAAGAAGATGCTTATGTTCATGGCCAAGAAAATGGCTTGTGTAATCCCCGATATCGTGAGCAAAGTTACTGCCAATACCCCTAACTCATCGGTCAATTTCAAAACCGACCAACCTAAGCCAACCTCGTTCACCTACAAGCACATCGTCGCTTGCAACCCTAGGCCATTCACTGGAAATGAAGGTGTCACCGCAATGCTTGAATGGTTCCATAGCATTGAAGTGACATTCATCAAAAGTGAGTGTCTTGAGCACCTAAAAACCCGAAGCGCAACTGGTGTCTTTCAGTCGAGAGCTCTCGACTGGTGGACAAACGAGCGCAACATCTGCTCCAATGAAGACGCCTATGCCCTCCCCTGGATCGAGGTCAGGGAAATGATGATAATGGAATTCTGTCCTCCACATGAGCAGGAAAAGCTCGAGGATGAATTTTGGCACCTCAAGCAAGTGGGTGACGATAACCTTAGTTACACCTCCCGCTTCAAGAAGTTAAGCATTATCGTTCCTCACCTTGTTAACACCCCTGAGCGTGCGATTAGGAATATCTTCATGGTCTTCCTCCCGCCATTCGTGATGCCACTCAAACTGCAAGACCTGACAACATCGAACTCGTTTATTGCCTAGCTGCCGGTATCAACAATAATCAAGTGCGAGACAAACAATTCTTAACCCCCATCACCACCAAATCCACAAACCAAGCCACTAATGAACCCAAAGAAACCAAGTCTCAACCGTGAAACAACAATGGTAAGAAACAAAAGTTTCAAAACTAAAGTTGCAACGCTGTCACCAATCCAAATCCCCCTCAAGAACCCGCTAGAAAGCCATACACTGGGACTCATCCCAAGTGTACCACTTGTCATTACCATCACCCAGCCAACATCGCATACCGCCATTGCATGAATTGCAATCGGTTTGGGCATGTAACCGTCGCATGCCGAAGTGGCCCCGCACCACAGGCAACCAAGCCCAGCAACCTCCTCAAAACCAAAACCGTCAAGCTCCTACCAACGATGTTCGAGCCTACTTCAAATATGGTGACCCAACTCACCTTCAACCTCAATGCCCGCAAAACAATCAAGAGCAAAAACAACAACAAGCACCTCGTGGTCGCGCATTCAACATCAACGCGAATCAGGCGCAACATGACAATGAAGTCGTGAACAGTACATTCCTTGTTAATGGTTTATATGCTTCATTATTATTTGATACTGGTGCGGATAAGAGTTTTGTATCCATAGAAATTCGAACCAATGTTAAAATGTACACGCTCTAAACTTCCAAAATCTTTCACCGTCGAAGTTGCCACCGTTGACTCTTTCCTTCGTGATTGCTTTCTCACTCTTAACAATCATGAGTTCTCTATCGATCTCATACCCATGCAATTGGGTAGTTTCGATATCATAGTAGGCATGGATTGGCTTCGTAAGAACCATGCTAAAATTGCTTGTCAAGAAAAGTTTTTTCGACTTCCTCTTCCGTGTGGTGACACCTTGCACGTCTATGGCGAAAGGCCTTCGAAAGGTCTCAAACTCATGTCATGCATTCAAGCGAACAAGTACTTACAAAGGAGTACTTTGCCTTTTTTGCCCACATTGTGGAAGAAAGGGCAAAGGAAAAGGCGTAAGTGACATCCCAGTGGTGTGTGATTTTCCTGACGTCTTTCCCGAAGACCTATCTAGTCCTCCTCCTCCTTGTTCAGTTGACTTTCGTATTGACCTCATCCCCGGTGCTACACCCGTTGCTAAAGCTCCTTATCGTCTTGCACCTTCAGAGATGCAAGAATTGTCAAGCCAACTTCAAGAGTTTCTCGATAAAGGATTCATACACCCTAGTACTTCTCCTTAGGGCAACTTCAAGCCAACTTCAAGAGTTTCACTTCTCGCCTTTGGCAAACGTTTCAAACCGCGATGGGTACGCATCTTAATCTTAATACGATATTTCATCCTCAATCGGATGGACAAACCGAATGTACTATTCAAACCCTCGAGGACATGCTTAGTTCGTGTGTAATTGATTTTAGTAGAAATTGGTATGTACATTTACCATTGATAAAATTCTCGTACAATAACAGTTACCATTCAAGTATTCAAATGACTCCTTTTGAGTCATTGTATGGTCATAAGTGTCGTTCGCCTATTTGTTGGCACGAGGTCGACGAAGCACAAATCACCGGTCCTGAGCTCATACAAGAGACAACGGATAAGATCATGCAAATCCGCGACAATCTTCTCAAGGCTCAAAGTTGACAAAAGAGCTATGCCAACAAGCGTCGTAAACTATTGGAATTCAAAGTCGGTGATCAAGTGCTTTTCAGGGAATCACCATGGAAAAGCGTTGTTCACTATGGTAAGAAGGGCAAACTCGCTCCTCACTTTGTAGGTCCCTTCAAGATTCTCGAAAGGATTGGCAAAGTGGCGTACCGCCTCGACTTACCTCAAGAGCTCAGCAATGTCCATCCAACGTTTCATGTCTTGAACCTCAAGAAGTGTTTGGCTGATGAAGAACTCCTAGTTCCGCTCGAAGATCTTCAAATCAATGAGTCAATTCATTTTGTGGAGAAACCAGTCAAAATCATAGACTGAGGTATCAAGCAATTGAGGCGCAACTGGATTCCCATAGTAAAGGTATGATGGGAAGAAAAACGTGGCGCCGAGTTTACTTGGGAACTCGAAAGTGATATGAAGACCAAGTATCCGCATTTGTTCGTTACACCTTCCTCTTGAATAAATTTCGAGGACAACATTTCCTAAAATAGGTAACGCTCCCCGTTTCCACGCTTTCCATATTTATCAAGTCTTGTTGTACTTTCCAATTTTGGAAACTTTTATTTTTCGGAAACTTGTACTGGTATCGTATTTTCAACTTGTAGTCCGAGAAATCGATCATAATGAAAGTCATATTTATATCAATTATGTTCCATTTATACTTGTTATGTTCAATTTATACTTGTAATCGCATGCAATAAACCCTAGTTCGAAACTATGTGACGATACGTGCAAATAACCGACTTTCATCGCTTTTACGTGCAATACTTATGATTAACCAACAATTAATGATTTACTTATTATACATCATATTATACTTGTAAACACCTTCGACATGTTAATTATACTTGGAATTATGTGTTATAAATCGTAAATCGCGTATACTTGCATTTTGTGCGATAACCGACAACTATGTGTTACGACCGGAACTACCGATACTTGTTTTACATAATTTCACATACATGGACACACTTGACATCAGTTTTAAGTTTACGATATTTGCATGCTTGTTAAACGCTTGAAACTACACGAAAAGCACTCGAAAACACCCTAAAACCTAACTTTGGGGCCCTAATTGCATACTTATCAAACTTGAGGGAGCATTTGTGACAAAAAGCCAAACCTCCTCTAAAACCTACGTTTTGAATATTCATTTTTGGCTCCAACCTCCTCCCTAAAATATAAATTTTGAATCTTGTATTTATGGTTCCAACCTCCACCTCCATTCTCGTGTGTTGAGGTGGCATTGGACATGTGATTTTCGGCGGGACTATTAAGACGAACAAAAACACGTAAAAACGTTCAACTACGCACGCCCATTGCAACGTGTTAACGCACAAAAATTAGGCCGTTGGCTAAATAATAACTAATCGACTTAGGGCACACCCACTTTGACGGGACTACTAAACGGGGAAAAAGTAGGCGTATAAATGTTGAATCGTACACGCGCGTTGTAGCATGTTAGCTTACAAAATTTAGACCAAAACATTAAATAAAAAATTTGTAAAAAGATAAAAAGTACAAAGGGCAAAGTTGAAAGTAGAAAAGTATTAAGGTTAAAAATGAAAAAAAAAACTTTATGACAATTATATATATATATATATATATATATATATATATATATATATATAAACAAAATAAAAAAAAGAAAAATAATCAACAAAGCATAATACACAAGCTTTGATAAGAAAGTGGATATTTAATATATACTAGTATTAGGCTCTCTGTGTTGCGGCAGAGGCGTAAAACCGTGTCAAATAGCACCAATGTCATACCACTAATACCAAAAAAGTTTGTATAAAAACAAAAAAATTAAAACCGAAAGAAATGTAGACGTAAAAATGTTGAATCACGCACGCAAAATTTAGAAGTAATGAGAAATTTGTAGAACATAAATAGTATAGCGAATCAAAGTTGAAAGTAAAAAATGAGGTTTTTGCTTAGCATTGAGCGTGGTGGAACTTGGGTTGCTAATAATGAATCAAGCCGTGAAGGAGACGAAGATAATCGATGAAGAAATGGAATCTGAAAATGATACACCGGTAGCATATGGAGCGAATTTTACTTTTTCTGACTTGCACGATGCTCAAATTATGATTTGAGTATAAGAGGACATAAACTTTTCTTATGTAAACTACTTTTTTCTTGTCGCACGTTGCAGCGGCGTCATATGCAGCGTGATAAATTATAGACTATAATCAATCCAACTTGTTTCTGAACAAAATTTACGTTGAAATGTAGAGTAATCCAAATTCATATAGTGTAACGAAAATGTATTATATTGACCTAAATTATTTCCAAACAATATTTACTTTGAAACGTAGACAACACAATACGTACATAAAATAAACATGTTTGTTGGTGTTATACGTGCGTGATAAAGTATAGACTACAATCGACCCGACTCATTTTTCGAACTATATTTACGTCGAAGTGTATAGTGCCTCAAATTTATACCGCAGAATGAAAACATATTATATTTCAACAGATTTGTTTTTAAACAAAATTTACGTTAAAATGTAGTTCAACTCAAAATGTACATAAATATAAAACATATATAATTGACCCGAGTCATTTTCAAACAAAAAAATAGGTTAAAGCATAGACTACCTCGAATGTATACTAACACAAACAGAATTAAAGGGGTTAATTTTGACATTGTCACAAACTTAAGGGTTTTGTTTGAATTAAATAGTTAAAAAAGGAAAAAAATATGAAAAGGAAATCAAGTCATTGTGAAACAAGAAGAAAGAAAAAAAAGAGTATTAAACATGCATATGTAGTCACTTCAATGTTAGAATAACATGTTTTTGGTGTATGTATTGTACACTTCGCACGAAGTGTGTGTCATTTCATATAAAGTCAGTCACTTCGTACGAAGTCAGTCACTTCGTACGAAGTCAGTCACTTCGTACGAAGTCAGTCACTTCGTACGAAGTCAGTCACTTCGTACGAAGTCAATCAAGTGAGTCCACCTTGTGCGAAGTGAAGGCTCAACTCGTACGAACTGGTCATGTCTATAAATAGGAGAGTCGAGGTCTTGAGTCTTTAGCTATTTGGTTAACTGTGAAGGCGAATACCTGTCCAGTTTGTCTTAGAATTGTAAATGTTGATCAATATTAATGAAATTGAGCATCTAAACAGTAATAATCATATTGCCACTAGTTAATCATGGATTCCGCACATATTGACTAGATATCAAATTAGGTCCTGTGCTTTTGGAGAAGAGCCGATCCTACAAGTGGTATCAGAGTCTCGTGGCCTGATTTGAAGAAAATTTATCAAGATTCAACCTTATAAGACTTCTTACTCTACTCATTCTTCTTATTTTTCCACTTTTGAAACGATTTCATGGACAAAATGGACTAATTTTTTAGTATAATACGTAAAATCTACTATAGACAAACCCTTGAAAGAACTAGAGCTAAAAACAACTGAAATCATGTCAAAAATTGCTAAAAAAGTGAAATTGTAAACACACCTCGCACGAAGTGACACTTTGTTAACATTGTTTTACCACTTCGTATGAAGTGAGCACCAGATCGTACAAAGTGATATAAATATGTTTTTTTGAAAATATCAGTTTTGTTCGCACAAAGTGTCACTCTACAGAAACCTCACTTCGCACAAACTAATCTTTGTTCAAATTTTTCGTAGAAATGGAGAATGAATTCTTCAACGCGTTCACTTCACCCGCCGTCTCGACCGCAGCTGCCCAAACCTTAAATTTAGATAACTAAATGCGCACGATGACTAAGCCACCTAAATTGATGTATCTTGAAGATTATAAGGGCTGGCATGAAGATTCGCGAATTGGGTACAAGCAAACTATCTTGACTGTTGGTACGCGATAGAGGAAGGGTATAAGATTCCGACGACGGGAGAGAATGGTTTAGAGAAAGGAATAATCAAGAAAAGGCTTTATTTTCTCGTGAAAAAAAGATGATGAATATTTTACAATAGACAATTAGGGAAGATATTTTCACGCTATTACAACATGAAGATTATGATCAATCCATCTGGAATGCGCTCAAGGTTAAATTTCAAGGAAGTGCACCATTTATTAAGAGCAAGCAAGCACTGCTGAAAAAAGAATTTGATATCTTTCATTCATTAAAAGGCGAGTCGTTGAAACAGATGATTGAGATGTATTGTCAACTTGTATTCGAAATGAAACGGTTGGGGGTTAACAAAGATAACGAAAAGCTAGTAGATAAGTTAGCTGATGTACTGCAAGAGGGTGAATGATCAACATATCTCATGATTCTAAAGAATGGTCCTAACTACAACAGCACGTTAAGTCTCACAAAATTTATTGAGAAATTTGAAGGTCACGAATTGGATCTACAAGAGATGGCAAAATCCAGAAGTGCACATCCATAGCAAGACGTTAATCTGTACTTTAAAGGAAGTGCCATTGCTAATAACCAACGCCCGAAGATTCAAACGGCTTTCAGTGATAACAATTCGACAAACAATTCAAGCAATTGTACCGGTTTTACCTCATTTCTGAGCTATGATCCGAATAATCCTAGTACTCCGCAGTCGTCCCAAAGTTCTAACAACTACAATAGTAGCTAGAACAATTAGTCAAATCAAAATCAGAGGATTCTTCAGTGCAATATAGCTGTGAACTTGGCAAATACACAAGACTTCAGTGAAAATACAGCTAAGCAACATATAGCTCTACTCGCATCCGTACTTGAATCTTATGAGAGCCTAGTAGCTGGTAAGATCGGAAATCCTGACATGACTAAGGAGGATTACGATCAAATCGACTCTTAAGAAGTAGAATTAATAGAGATCAAATGGTGTATGGCCAGTATTGTTAGAAGAGCTCAGCGCTTCATGGAAATAACAGGGCGTAACAATTTGGGAGGACCAGATGGTAAACTTGGATTTGACAAGGCAAAGGTGACATGTTTTAAATGTCGAGAAAAGGGTCACTTTAAGCGAGAGTGCCCGAACGAGAAGTCTAGGGTACTCACAATCCGTTTGCTGATGATTACTATAAGAAAGCCATATATCACAAGACTTCTCCTCCTCAAAGTTCATCAATGCTTATCGTTATTGAGGATAGTTCGGAAAAAGCTAACAAAGCATTCGTGGTGACTCAAGAGGACGAGGGATTTAACAGGAATGATTATATTCCGAAAAAGGAGAGTTTGGCATTGCTTGCTGTGATAATAGAAGAACCAACATTTGATGAGGCTGTCGAGGAAAGTTCGAATGAAGAATGTGAGGTTGTGTTTGACGAAATGCCTGATAATAGTGCTAAAGAGTGTGCCGAAGCGATTTATTATGAACATTGTGCCGAGTAAGACATATTTCATCATGCTTTTAAATCCGTGATTCCTCTTGATGTTTATAATTCTTTTGCAGGTTTCTTTGGAGGTTCAAGCCAATACCAATACGTATCAAAGATAGAAGAATCCAAGAAGCCAGTGGAAGAATTATTGATGTCACAAAGGAGATGAATAGAGAGAATCTGAAGGAATTAGCTGACAAAGCCATGATGGCTCAGTTACAAGAGGTAGTTCCTGAAAAGAGTCAAGAAGTGAAAAAGTCGGTTAATGAGTCAATCAATAAGGTGATTAAGGTTGTAATCAAAGAAGTCGAGAAATCATGCACGAAATGCCTGGAGCCGTGCAAGGAGTGCTCAGAAAGGGATTTAAAACTTAAAGAACTGAAAAAATATACTGACAACTTGACGAGTGACTTAAGAGACACCAAAGTTGCTTATGATAAACTTAGTAAATCAATCAAACAATATCAAGAAGTCAGTAAAGAGGACATGACAATACCATCGATGCTAAAAGCTACGGTAATGGATAAACAAATGGCAATTAATATTCATATAGACACCATTGCTAAGCTAAAACTAAACTTGAAGCCATAAAATTGAGTCTGGATGAGTCAACAAATTGTTGATTAGTTACTCAACGTACTCATATGTTCCACAACAAATTGAGAAAACCAAACAGGAAGAAAATGGATCTGAAAATCAAAACAAAGGATTGGGTTATAATCAGTGTCCACCCCCAATGTGGAACAAGGCGCTTAATTTAAAGCTAAAAACTGAACAAAAAGAAAACGAGCTGTTAGAAAACTTTGATGTGACCTGTGAATGTCAATCAGATGTTGTGAAAAATGTTGTCGAAAATGTTTTGAGAAATCAATCTAATAGCACTGAATTTGAGAATGCTGAATCGGATTTGGAGAAAACCAGTTCAAGTTCACTGTCTAAAAATGAAGATAGCTTTCATAAGAACTATCTTGGAAAATCGGAATCTAGTTCAGATGATAATCCTAATATGGTTGCTTACAAATTGAAAGGATCAGAAAAATTATATTCTGATCAAGAATTTCCGATTCAGAATATGAATCTTGAAAATGTCGAACAAGTGTTTAAAATGATTGAAGTTCAGAGCTTGAAAATGCAAATTACTACTCTAAACCAAAAGTTCTTATAATAATAATTACAAAGGTAAAAATTATCCTGAAAAACAAAAGCAAAGGGTTGGGGTATGTAAAGAAGAAGTATGATAAATTTCGAAAACCAAATTTTCAAAAGAATATAAACTTTTGTTTTTGGAACTAGCTCAGAAAGTGAGAAAGAGAGTTTAGTAAAGGAACAATCAAATGATGAGTTCTATGTTGAGCAAAAGCGTCGTGAGCAGGTTCAGAAATCATCTGTCACTGACAGTAGGACGTGCTATAAGTGTAACGAAGTTGGACATATTGCACGCCATTGTCCTAATTCTAAACCTGTTTACAATGCTAAGAAGCCTACAGAACATGTGAAACAAAAAACCCCTGAGTTTGTACCAACACAGATTTTAAAAAGAAATAACAAATCCAACAAAGGTGTGAAACCAACAATTTTAAATGTTTCAAATTTTGAAATTGGTGAATCGTCAACTAAAAATAAACAAAAAGATTCAAAATTCTACCCCCAAAAGGCATTTTTGAAAACACAAACTTGGGTGGTTAAATCTAAACCATCTTCTGTAGAAGTGAAAACAACACCTGTTCCAACAAAATCGGAATTTAAACATGAGTCAAAGGTTGGACAAGATGTTTAAATCAAAGGTGAAATTGGTGGACTAAAGTTTAATATCCCAAACCCACCTAAGACCGAGAAGGCTTGGGTTTTACTTATTAGATAACTGCTTAATTGCATGTGCACGGGATCCCGAGCTCAATAATTTCTAAGTGCATAATGGATAACTGAGCTTCTCGACACATGACAGGGATGCTAGCCTTGCTTTATGATGTTAAATCAATACGTAGAGGCTATATAGGGTTTACAGGTACTCAAGGAGGACGAATAGTTGGAAAAGGAATACTCACGAATGGTGTAGTTTCTTTTGACAAAGTCAACTAAATCACAAAATTAGATAATAACTTGCTAAGTATCTCCCAGATCTCCGATAAGAAGTTTACAACTCACTTTACGGATAAAGAATGCCTTATTCTAAAGCCAGGATTCAAAATTCCCGAGGAATGGATCCTCATGCGTGATCCACGAGAAAATGATCTCTATGTTCCCGACATGAGTGTCGCATCTACTACTACAAAATCGGCCCAATGTTATGTATAAAGTCTACAGAAAAGGAATCGATCTTTTGGCATCAAAAGATGGGGCATATCCATTTACGAAAGATGAATTATCTGGTGCACAACAATCTGGATCACGCATGAGGATCCATTCCTCGGGAATTTTGAATCCTGGCTTTAGAATAAGGCATTCTTTATCCGTAAAGTGAGTTGTAAACTTCTTATCGGAGATCTGGGAGATACTTAGCAAGTTATTATCTAATTTTGTGATTTAGTTGACTTTGTCAAAAGAAACTACACCATTCGTGTGGAGGGTGAGAATCTTTAGAGTTTCCACTTAGTAATGATTGTATCAGCTGTAAAAAGGGAAAGCAGCACAAGCAATCTCATCCAAGAAAACTCCTGAACTCTATCAAACTGCCACTGGAAAGGTTACGTATGAATCTGTTTGGGCCAGTTAATGTCAAAAGTATATCTGGTAATCTATATTGCCTTGTTGTGACTGACGGCTACTCAAGATTTTCATGGGTTCTATTTCTAGAAAGCAAAGATGAGACGTTTGAACATCTGATGATTCTTTTCAGAAATTTGGAGAATTTGTATCATCTACTGATAAGAAGGATTCATAGCGATAATGGTACTGAATTCAAAAGCAATAAAATGGAAGATTTGTGCAACAACAAAGGAATACTTCATGAATTCAGCGCACAATATACTCCGCAATATAATGGAGTCGCTGAACGAAAGAACCGAACTCTTAAAACAGCACGCACAATGCTCGTAGATTCTAAATTACATGTCAATTTTTGGAGTGAAGCAACTGCCTCTGCTTGTTACATGCTTAATCGAGTATTAACAGCCAAGGCTCATAGGAAGACATGCTTTGAGTTGCTTAATTAACTAAAACCCAATTTGGAATTTTTAGAACCGTTTGGATCTCCATTCACAGTCATTGACCCGGATGGTAAATTCGAAGCTAACTCTCTAGAGGGGGTTTTCGTGGGATATGCTAGTCCTTTGAGAAGAGTCTATCTTCCTAGCATAAACCGGGTTACTCTTGCTCAACATGTTGACTGCTAGAGATATACTTCACCAATACAGAAGCCTAGTGATCCTTGGTTGTTTAACTATGAGAGTTTGTGGAATTCTTTTGAATTGCCAGAAGAACCTACTGAAGAGGAGCTTGTATTGCTATATCAGCAACAACAATTGTCTACTCAAGAGAAAATTCCAAGACCAATAGTGATTTCACAATCACAATTTGGCACAAACGAATCTTAAGCAGGTCGAGCAACACTCAACAGGAACCCGTAGTCAAACCAGATATGAACAATACAACACCCATTTTTTATTAATTAGATGATTCTGATTCTGATAGAGAACCAACATATGATAATGGATGATCTAGTTCCGATGAAGGCTTAGAGTAGATCACAAGTTTACTCAATCAATCTACGGGTCCTAGCAATCAGAATGAAGCATCAACGAGTAATCAGATTGCTAAGCAGAATATTACAAATCTGGAGAATGAAGTGAGTGTCTCTAATGAGGTTATGCCGAGGACGTTATCATACCATCCTTCAGAGAACATAATTGGAGAGTTGCAGGCTGGAGTAAAAACAAGAAATCAGATCAATAAGGATCTAAGTTGTTTTAATACTAAAATTGCATCTATTCAAGAAAATTGCTTATATAGTTGTTTTCGTTCACAGATTGAGCCTAAAACGTACAAAGAAGCGCTTACTGAAGAAAGTTTGGTAAACGCAATGCAGGAAGAGCTGCAACAGTTTGAGAAACTTGGAGTCTGGAAGCTTATAGATCTACCTGATAATCACAAGTCAATCAATACTAGGTGGGTCTTCAAATGTAAAAGAGACGACAGAGGAGGCATCGTACGCAATAAAGCTCAACTGGTTGTCCAAGGTTTTCATCAACAAGAGGGTATTAATTATACAGAGGTCTAAGCTCATGTCGCAAGACTAGAAGCTATCCGCATATTCCTGGCTTTTGTGTCATGGAAAGGTTTTAAGGTGTACCAGCTTGATGTTAAGTCCGCTTTCCTTTATGGAAAGGAGAAAGAGGAAGTGTATGTTGGCCAACCACCGGGGTTTGTCGATCCAGTGCATAAAGAAAATGTTTACTTACTAGATAAAGCATTGTATGGTCTACACCAAGCCCCGAGAGCCTGGTATGAGACACTCTTTCAACACCTGTTGAGCAATTGTTTTATTAGAGGCACTGTTGATAGCACTCTCTTCACACGAGAAGTGAACGGACACTAGCTAATTGTACAAATCTATGTGGATGACATCATCTTTGGTTCTACAAATGACGAGCTGTGTAAAGAATTTGAAGAGGTCATGAAAAAGAAATTTTTGACATGAGTTCAATGGGAGAAATGAAGCTCTTCTTGGGACTTCAAGTTGATTAGTTGCCTAATGGTATTTTCATCAATCAGACGAAGTACATTCACGATGTTTTGGAGAAATTCAACATGACGGGATCGTCATCATTATCTACTCCCTTGGCACTTAATCATGGCATAGAACCAGATATACATGGAGTAAAGATTGATGGGACCTAGTACATATCAATGATTGGATCATTAATGTACCTCACATCATCAAGGCTGGATATCATGTATCCAACATGCCTTTGCGCCTGGTAGCAATCAAATCCACTAGTGTCACACTTAGAGATCGCAAGCGGATTTTTAGTTACTTGACGGCTTGCCCAAGCACCGGCTTGTGATATCCGCGAAACGATGATTTCAACCTCGCTGGATATTCTGACTCTGATTTCAGATGCTGCAAATTAAATTCTAAATCTACAACTGATGGTTGCCAGCTCTTTGGCATACGATTAGTAATGTGGAAATGCAAAAAGCAAACCATGATCGCTCTCTCTACTTGCAAAGAAGAATTCGTTTCAGCTTCTAGTTGTTGTTCCCAAATCTTGTGGATACAACAACAGATGAGAGACTATGGATTGTAGTTTCTTGATACGCCTATATATGTAGATAACAAGGCTGCCATTGATATAACTAAAAGCCCGGTTCAACATTCTAAAACTAGACATATTGAAATTCGACACCACTTTATCCGTGATTGCTAAGAGAAAAAGTTGGTTAGAATTTAAAAGATCCACACTGATGAACAAAAGAAAGATTTTTACACCAAGCTTTTAATAGAGCTACATTTAGATTTCTTTTGAAACTTAATGGGTTGAAAAATCTGACATGATGGGGGATTTTAGAGGATGTTGAATTCGAGGCGGACGGCGAGTTGACGTGATCCTCATCGGTTTAGTCATGTTTTTAGTCTTTAGAATCTTTCTTTAAAAACAAAATCCAAAAATAGTTGATTTTAGGGGGAGAAATGTTGTGGAAAATACAAAAACATATAAAAATTAAAAAAAAATGTACAAAAACATGAAAAAGACAAAAAAGAGTTTTTCGTACTATCACATTATGCCAAGGAAATGTATTGTCAAAATGTTTAAACAGGTCTCACTGATGATGTGCCAGTAGGCATCACAGTTCAGTAAATTGTTTTTGAGATATAAACATAAAGAAAAACTTCTAAATTAGTGGTTTAACATCTCTCAGATATATGGTCTTAGTACACCTAAATTTCGTTTGAAAGATTGCTGGATTCTAAGATACTAGGTCTTTATAGATAATTGATATCTGGGGTATTATACAAGTTTTTCTGATTTTATGTCAGGAATGGCCTAGAACCTGTAGAATACTTTTACTTTTAAATCCGAAACTATAGCATATTGAAAGTATCGAAAGATCTAACAATTGCAGTACGAAAGATTCCAAATTGGAACATCACTTTTTAGTTGAGCCTTCATCTCTTTGTCTGTACGGTGGTACTATCCTGAGCTCTCAAGGTTTCGCACAACCCAAATACAGATATTAGTTAGATATATTCACCTGTAAGACGAAATCCACAGAATCTTGATACGGGAGTATATTCAGAGGTGGGAAACACTGTTAAGTTAAGTTCTAAGATATTTAATTAACGTATCTCAGAGCAATTAAGAAATGTGTAGAGGTTTAAGTGGACAAGTATACTGGCAATCTAAGTGAATTTGTTTAAAATATAAAGTTTTCAAGATCAACGGTACTGGTGATTTGTCTCAAAAACTGATATGATTCTCTAACACAAACTCATAAAAATATGTCTGTAAATATGTTTGTACATAGTTATTGCATTTTCATTTTAGAAAAAAACCAAAAAGATTTTCAATGTGTTTTAGCATAAATTTTGGAAAAATCAAAAAGATTTTATTTCTATCTTAGTTTCGACTATCGATTATGGAAAGCAGATATTCAAACTCCAAAGATGCTGGTTGTTGAAGAAAATCTAGAGGACAATGGGTTGGGAGCTTATCTAAAATGAGAAAATGTTTTGAAAAGATCAAAAGTTCATCAATTTGAAACTTAACATTGCCTAAAAACATCAGTTCGTTCATAAAGTGTTCAACCAAGGTCATTAAATTGGACTTGGTAGACAAATCAGTTAACCAGGGTCATTAACTTGGACTTGGTCAACTGAGTGGGTCGTTTAAACTGGAAAAATGTTTGAAAAATGAAAATTGGTAAATAGGTATCCACTTTGCATGAAGAGGATCTCTCCACATGAAGTGAACCACTTCGTACGAAGTGAAACATGAATACTATATAAAGAAACCACATCGCACGAAGTGCTCATTCACCTGCTTGTGCGTCTGAGAGACTGTTTGTGCGATTTGAGATTTCTGAACTTTTTAAGACGAAGTGTTGTTAAAATTAACATTGGGGAGGTTGTTTAGCACACCTCTTACAATGGTAAAGGTAATAAACCATGAATTAACCGTAAAATCATATGTTTCGGAAATTTGGCCTTTAAAACTCAGATCTAGAACGATTGAACGGACCAAATTTAAAATTGAGCATATATTCTTAATAATCGGAACTTTTAGAACATTATTGAACCTTCAATTTGATAAAAACAATATGTTTCAAGATTGCTGTTCAGAACAGTTGTTCTGGGACAAAGTGACAATGTCACTCCGCACCAAGTGATTTTTGGTAAAATGTTAAAGACCTCTTTGTACGAAGTGATCTGGTTAAAATATGTGTTTTATGTACACTACTTCGTAAGCCGAGGAAATTACCACTCCGCACCAAGAAAACTTTGCATGAATGTTATGATATTTTTTACGACAATTTTTTCTAAGTGTTGTTATATTTTCTCTGGAAATGAAATCGTTGTTCAAGCTGACACACAACACGTTGTAACGCATCACATAATGTACTTTCCATTTTTTCGAAAGCTTGTGGAGGGGTATGGTCCTAAAAACCCTGCACCTGCGCAAGGAACCATACCCTCAATGACAACATACTACAAGAATAACCTTGCGCGCAATGTGCAATGGTGCCCCATTCTTGATACCAGCAGGTCGCTCAACGAACCTTGCGCACACTGCGCAATGGCAAGTTAGACCTGGAAATACAGGTCACACGACAAACCTTGTGCACACTGCGTAACGACAAGTTAGACCTAGAAATGCAGGTCACACAACGAACCTTGCACACACTGCGTAACGACAAGTTAAACTTAGAAATGCAGGTCACTCAACGAACCTTGCGTACATTGCGAAATGACAAGTTAGAACTGGAAATGCAGGTCACACAACGAACATTGTGCACACGGCACAACAGCGAGTTAGACCTAGAAGCGCAAGTCCCTTGACCCTACGCGGATCAAAGAACCGTCTAGCCGTGAAGTCCTAAAACCTTGCACAAGGCCAAGACCAACATGAGAGCAAATAATAGTCTTGAGAAAAGGACTTAATCCCTAGAACTCCGCGCTGGTCAGAAAGCACTGATAAAGTCACGCGGAAGGGAGAAGCACAAAGAGGCGTTGACCAATACAAGGGTAAAAAGTGGCAGAGTTATGACCCAATGGTCGCTCGGTAGGTTGTGTAAAACTGCGTCGCATGAACAGTAATGTAGAGGGCAGACTGCACACCAACTAAACTCACGCCAGCGACTGTCACACGACCTCCACTTTCGGCTGATGACAGGTCTGACACTAGGGACAACTTCCATGACACGTGGCTCCATTCAACAGGCGACAAAGCACACCTCCTGTCAGAGACCATTAATGGTTGATACAGAGGAGACAGAACGGATATCCCTGGTCGTCTGGGCCGGGCCCAAGGCCCACCTCCTATACACCTATCTTCGGCTATAAAATAAGGATCATACCTCAAGGTAAAACTACAGACGTTAACTTACAATCACAATACTATTGCATGCTACTTTAAGCTTACTTGCTTATTACTTACAATACCAAATACTTATTCTCACACCGAGTGTGGTCACGGAGAAAACCCTCCTCCTTTCTCCAGTGACGAGGCTAACGGCGTTGCTAGTTTTGCAGATTAACTTGAAGTGAGATCACCCTGAAGAGGGAACGAGAGACAACCTTTCATGCAGAAATATTGAGTTGTAAACCAAATATCCCCAGATATTCCTTGTGGTTAACCAGTGTTTCTTCATTGGCGCCATCCGTTTTTTACTCACTCTTACATCCGTTATCTTGTTTCGTTTTTTCTCAAACCTCACTTTCAAATGCCTGATTTCCCATCAAACACACCACGAGGTCCGTGGGCTGAGGGCAAGAACCCAGTTCATGCCCCTCGACCCGACGGACAAGTGGAAGAAGGTTCTTCCGGAAATGCCGGTATTCACCGCGATTCAGGTCGTGTGAACATCCCGGTAACTCCCGGAGTTCAAATGGAGACTCCTTGTGTACCAATCACATCTACTTTACCTCCAGGTGAAACTCTGATGTCTTGGTACATCACGTCTCAAACGAGCCTGAACGCCGTTTACGCACAACTCTGTGCGCAAACAAATGCTTCGCTGCACCGGCGCAGCCACCTATTACTCACATGCATGTTTCGCCTGCACCACGAGTACTCAGTTATGACCAGCTGGCTGGAGCGAGCGTTCCATCACACCTTCGTACCAGGGAAATGGAGTATTCTCAATCGCTGCCAAAATATGAGTCCAACACTGATAGGCGAGAGTCCATCCACTCACGGCTGGGCCCGCATCCTCTAGAGTGGGAGGACACCCAGCGTGAGGAAGATAAAACATATGGCGAGGGTGACAGCGCCAGCGCGTTTCACCGGCTACCCAAAGATCATGCTGCTTACAAGTCTACGCCACGAGCTGTATATAACCCGGAGGCGGAGTACAATTATAACCACGGGCTGAAGCTGCCGAACACTCAAAGTTCATCAAGGAGATTGCGCTAGCACCACCAGAGCGCGCGAAACTACCCTCCAACATGGGTAAGTTTAATGGGTTGACAGACCCAGATGACCACATGCGCCTATTCACAGGCGCAGGTCTGATCGAGGTTGGACGCTCCCCATGTGGTGTCACTTGTTTGTTCAAACTCTTATAGGCGTTATGCGCCTATGGTTTGAAAACTTACCCATGGGTAAGCTCACGTCATGGAATGACCTCAAAGACAAGTTCCTGATGCATTTAATCCAACAATGGCGATACGTCAGAGATTCATCTGACATCATGAACATCTGGCGGCGTAATGATGAAAGTCTTGAAGACTTCATCACCCGCTACAACAAAGAGGTGTTGGAGATTGGAGACATGCACGAAGACCTGATCCATACATGATTCAGATACGCTGTCCGATGCGACGAAATGATCAAAGTCTTGTGGAGAACTACTGGCCTCCCAAAAAGCTGGGTGAAACTCATGGCGGCAGCGAAGGTTTACACGCAGACATAGCGCAACCTAAATCCCGGTAAACCTCCTCGACCCCAATACCGTAGGCAAGACTTGAGTAGGAGTTTTGCGAAGAAGAATAAGAAGAGTTGAAGGGAATCCAACAAAAACCCCTCCTACTCACCAGTCGACGCTCGCACGATGATTAATAAGATTGCTACCCAAAGAGCAATCAAACAGGATAATCGCCATCATCAGTGGACGCCACTGACGAAGAGCCCGACGGAGGTGCTCAACACAGAAGATCACCAATTCAAACAACCACTGCCGATGCGCAACAAAAAAAGGTCAAGATCTTAACCTTTTTTGCGATTATCACAAGGGCATACAACCGACAACTGCATCTCCTTGCGCATGGAGATCGAGAAAGCGCTGAAAAGTGGGAAGCTCACTCACTTACTTCAAAACGTGCGCAAGGAGGTACGTCAGGTTACTCGAGGCGACGAAGGCCCAGGTAACAAGAAGATGATGGCGTTTGTTCATATGATCCAAGGTGGCCCGTCGCGCAAGCGCGGTCATCAGAAAAGTTGTACGCCTTACAGGCGCGAGCAACAGGTCATCTTCCCCGTAGTTCTCAGGAGCCCGCAAGAGGAACATCCGGTTGTGATAACTTGCATCTTTGGCCATTATCGCACCGACTACATGTTCATAGATCCGGCAAGCTCTATGGACATCATATATGAACAATGCTTCCAACAGTGAGACCCAAAAGATAAGGCGCGCTTGGAGCCGATCGAATTCCCACTGATTGGTCTTCAACGAAGTCGTCTTTCCACTGGGCCAGATTTCATTCTCGGTAACTCTTTCCAATGGGCGACACTCGCGCACGGTCTCAGTCAACTTCATGGTCATGCCCGCTACATCGCGACATGACGTGTTGCTAGGCCGGCGCGCCCAAAGAGAGTTCAGTATGATCATCTCCACTCCTCATGCCGCCTGTGGGTTTCCAACAGAAACCGGGGTGGCCATCATGTACTCGAGGAAGGAGATCATGTCCATCGACGAGGAACCAGTGGTGAAGGTACCAAAGTCATCATCCAATGGTGAACCGGAGAAATGGGTACTCAACAACAAGTACCCAGAACATATGGTGTTGCTAGGACCCGCCATGACTCCCGCAGTCAAGGCGCGGCTAAACAACTCCTGTTCCGCAACGTAGATATTTTCGCTTGGTCGCAAGCGGATATGACAGGGGGTACCAAGGTAAACTGATGAGCACGCACTGCACACATTCCCTTCAGTTCAGCCTATCGTTCAGAAAAAGTGCAGTTTTGGTCCTAAAAAAACTCGCACTGAACGAGCAAGTTTCAGAGCTCCTCCAAGCCGACATTATTAGAGAGGTACGCAATCAGACATGGGTAGCCAATCCCATCATGGTCTAGAAGCACAACGGCAGTTGGCACATGTGCGTCGATATCAAAGATCTGAACAAAGCATGTCCAAAGGACTGCTACTCTTTTACCAGAAATCGAAAAAAGGTGGATTCCCTCGCTTCATTCAGGTGGAAATGCTTTCTTGACTGCTACAAAGGCTACAACCAGATACAAATGAAGAAAGAGGACTAAGACAAAACCGCATTCCGCACTGACAAGGGAATCTTTTGCTACACAAAGATGCCTTTCGGATTGCGCAACGCAGGAGCCACCTACCAGCGTTTAATGGACCATGTCTTCGGAGATGATATTGGCGAAACCGTAGAAGTGTACATCGATGACCTTGTCATCATGAGCTCGGATGAGGAGAATATGCTGACAAATATTCAGAAAACGTTTGCATCCTTGTGTTAGGCAAATCTGAAGCTGAACCCCAGTAAGTGCTCGTTTGGAATGGAAGAAGGAAAATTTTTAGGATTCATCGTCACGTGCGACGGTTTCAAAGTCAATCCCGAGAAAGTGGAAGTGATTCAGCGTATGCCTTCCCCCTCGACCATCAAAGAAATGCAACGGTAAGTTCTTGGCTAACCACGCGATGAAGTCCTTCCTATTCATCAGCACTTTATGGCACTGTGTCAAGAAAAACAAGTTTCAGTTGACTCTGGATGCGAAGAAAGCCTTCACACAAATGAAGGAGTGCTTGTTTCAGCTGCCTACGCTCATGGCACCGCAAAAGAATGAGCCACTGATTCTTTACCATTCTACATCCGATATTGCTCTGGGCGCAGTCTTGTTAGTAGAGCGCGCAAGAGGTCAAACTCCAATCTACTACGTCAGCAAAATGCTATCTGACCCGGATACAAGATATCCAATGATGGAAAAGCTTGCTCTAGCTTTAGTCCACGCATGGCCATGTGATAACAGTTCTCACGAACTATCACTTAGGCCAAATTTAGTCTAAACCAGACATATCTGGTCGTCTTGCAAAGTGGGCGATTGAGCTTAGTGGACACAATATCGTCTACAAGCCACGCCCAATAATAAAAGGCCAGATATTAGCCGATTTTGTTACAGAAGTACCAAGTAATAAAGTGCAAGAGTGTGAGGCTGTACAGAACCCAGCGCCGGTCACAGAAGACCGCGCATGGATACTTCACATAGACGGCGCATCCAATGACGAAGGCGAAGGAGCAGGTCTCCGTCTAATAAGCCCCGACAACCAAGAATTCATCTACACCACCAGGTTGGACTTTGAAAGTACGAATAATGAAGCTGAGTACGAAGCAAATCTGGCAGGCCTTCGGTTAGCTATTAAAATGGGCGCACGAAATTTGGAAGAGCACGTCGACTCCCTTTGGGTCGCAAGACAGGTCAACGGCCTATACGACGCAAAAGCCGAAACGATGGCCTTGTATCTTGAATAGGCGTAAGCCTTAATAACCAAATTCCAAAGTTTCAAAATAACCCATGTCAACCGAAGCGAGAATGAACATGCCGACGCGCTCAGTAAATTTGCTGCTACAAGCTTCATGCACCTCGCGCTCGAAGTGCGCATCGAGGTGCTCAAGATCCCTTGAGTTCCTTTGCGTCAAGTAAACATCATCGAAATGGGGAATCCTTCCTGGATGTCTCCCATAATCATGTTCTTGCAGTACAGGACCCTCCCCGAAAACAAGACGGAAGCAAGAAAGGTACAGAACAAGGGACTCAATTACGAAATGGCGGATGGTAACCTTTACCAGAAGTCATACCTTGGACCACTTCTCCGCTGTGTTGACCCGCAAGACGCGCAATACTTGATCCGCGAAATACATGAAGGGTTATGCGGATATCACACCGGTCCGCGCATGGTCGTTGCAAAGATCATGAACGCCGGCTACTATTGGCTTGGCATGCACTTAGATGCAGTTGAAACGCTGCGGAAATGTGCCTCATGCCAGCGACATGCGCCCCAAGAATCCCTTGATCCCCGTGACAATAGCATGGCCCTTCCAGCAATGGGCAATCGATATGGTGGGACCTTTCCTAAATGCCCCAGGCGCAGTGAAGTTCATACTCGTAGCCATCGATTACTTCCCCAAGTGGGTAGAAGCAAAACCCCTTGCATCCACCACAGCAAATGTAGTGCGCAAATTCATTTGGGAGCATATCATTTGCCGCTTCAGGCTACCCCTGCGCATTGTCAGTGATAACGACCCAATTTGCCGCTGAAGAACTACAACGGTGGATGGAAGAAATGCATATCGAACATGTGTTCACTTCGGTCGCGCATCCCCAGGGGAATAACCAAGTGGGAAGCATAAACAAGGGTATCGTCGAAGGGATCAAGACGAGATTGGGGACGGCGCGGAGAGGCTGGGTAGATGAGTTGCCAAGTATCCTTTGGGCTCATTGAACCATGCCAAAAACTAGCACCGGTGAAACACCATTTAGCCTGGTGTATGGGACGGAGGTAGTGATTCCCGCGGAAATAGACATCCCATCACCGGGCATGCTGGCTGTGCAAAACCAGAATAATGAAGACGAACGCAAACTAGACTTGGATCTCCTAGAAGAAAGACGTGAAAAAAATGCAATCAATGAAGCATAGTACAAGTCCAAGCTCGAGAAATACTACAATGCGCGAGTCCGCATATGTACGTCCTACCTGGCGATTTCATTCTACGAGACAATGAAGCGTCCAATGCTGAAAGTCCTGGAGAACTCGCACCTAAGTGGGAAGGCCATTACATAATCCATGAAGTCCTAGGGAAGGGTGTATACACCCTTAAACGTTTGGACGACACAAACATTCCTAGGATCTGGAATGCGCAATAGCTAAGGCGGTGCTACATGTAAACTAGCAAACATTATGATCTAATTGTCTATTCTGTACATGGCTCGTATGCCTTATTGTTAATAAAGTCAATGTATACATGGATTTCTTTATCTAGATGTTTTGTTACAAATGTGTGAAACTACTTTGGGTCTACACGAAACACCATGGTACACAATGACTCGTGAACAGAATTCACTACCTACTGCATGCGCATGGGATGTAACGTTCATACACGAGTTCAGCACCAGTTTTATTCGCTCTAACTACACAAAGTTGTTATCTTCACACAAATATTGTAACTTCAAATAAAAACATCCATTTCATTAAAAGAAAAATATGTACAAGCATGCGCAACGCGCAGTTACATTCAAGATATTACAATCAAGATCCTACAAGCATCACTCATTCTTCACTCTCTTCAACCTCGGCTACATCTTGGAATATATATTTAAGACGATCCACGTAGTCGTCATGCTGGAGCGCCTCGCTCACTAAATCCATGACTGCGAGTTGAAGATGGTCTTACTCGCGCTTGGCCTGTGAGAAGGCAGCTTCGGTATCGACTCCACAAGTGGAAGCACGGCTGGTATCCCATTGAACGTCCATCGCACGAATGACATAGTGTGCACACTCAGTGTAGCCTTGCGCATACCCATCATGGCGCGCAGTGACCTTCAGGTTGGCCACTACACTGTCCAACTCTATCGAGTTAAGGATTGAGTTCGTGATCTACAATACAGGAAAACAGGATGAGAATCAAGATAAAGTGATCAAAATAACAACAGAGAACTTACATCGACAACTCCATGTTGTTGCATCCACAACATGTTGTTGGTCAACGACTCCACCAGACTCTCAGAGATGGCGCGGGCGGCTTCAGAATCTTCTACTTTTTTCTTGCCCGTTCCCACCTTAGCATCCGAAGGCGGAGCTTCTCAACATCCTCCAGTGCCTGCACTGTATTTCGGCCTTTTCGACCAAGGCCACCTGGAGATCCTTCTTGGCGCCCTCAAGCGCAACGCAAGCCTCCACCTGGGTACAAACAAAAATGTTAGTCTGAGAATCTTTTGATCCTGTAAGATAAAGAGGGCGAATTTTTACCTCCTTTTGCTCACTGCGCTCGTGGTGCACTCTGGCCTCACCGGCCACAACATCCGCCGCCTCCTTTTCCTTCTTCAAACGTGCAGCCTCATCTCGCAGGCTCACGATCTCATCTCTTAAAGATTTTTTCTCGTTGTCGTCTCTTTCGCAGGCCTCCCTCCACAGCTTGCGCTCCTCCGCAAGCGTGGCAGTGGAGCCTTCAGCCTTTTTCCTCCACCCTAGCACGGACCATTCTTCAGTCCGTTGAGCTTCAGAAAATTTAGCTTTGTCTGCCTCTAGCTCTGATTTTTGCGCAGCCACTTGGGCTCGCTCCTAGACCAGATCCGCTTTGGCAGCTTCAAACTTTTCATGTTCCTTATGCATGCTCCGCCATTCCCTTATAATCTTATGTGTGTTAGAGGCAGAGCTAACAGCTGCATGGAGGTACGCACGGTATGTTTGTTTATGGGTCTATCCCACGCGCGCACCTCTGCTAGGGGGAATGCGCCCTTGAATCACTCATGGCACGCCGGCCAGTGAGTGAAATTATCACCCTGCCTCAGTTTCCATACTGGGCGTGAAGCTCAGCAGCGCGGTCTTCAGTGTAAGACCTCTACCACCTCCTAAACGCTTTCACACTCTCAATTCACTCTCAAACTCTCTAAAGGCTCCAATCTTTGCAACTTTTGGGCAGAAAATGTCTTGCTCAAAAAGTGAGTTTTCAACTCACTTCTTCATATTTTCTTCGTGTTTTCTTGTTTCTGCTTCCTTGGATAACCTTTAGGATTGTTACCCCATGTTTACCACGGTAAACAAAGGTGAACATCACCATATTTGAGGTCCAAAGTTGGATAAAATTATGCATTGATTAAAACTTTTACAAACTCATTTTTATTTACTTTTCTTGATTGAATCTTGTACCTACTTGTTCTTGAACCTACCTAACCTCATGAGACTTGTTAGGAGTTGATTCTTATGAGTTTAAGAGGTGCAAACGCCTCTAAACTTTCTATTTTGTTAGGGTTTAGACAACCCACAAGTGATGAAACCATCAAAGTTCACCATAGTTCTTATGGAAAGACCTGTGTTTTGGTGAAAGTGTGAATATTGGAAGCCTTGGCTATCCTTACATATTTCCACTACCTCACTTGATGATTTTATGATTAGCTTAGTTTTTTATTCTTGTTATTCATGACTAATCGAGTTTACCAACTAAGTTGGTAAACTTTGTGCTTTGGTGAATCATATAAGGAGGTATTCGTACCTTTCATGACCAATGTATTACCATTTAGTATCAATGAAATTTTGAATTATTAAATATTGTCACAAATAGCGTTGTGAAGTCTCTTGTAATCTTGTTTTCGTCTCACTCCAATGTTTCCACCATCGCTTGCAGTGTGACACACATGTTGTATTCTTGACGATACTATTCCAGAGATGGCTCCTTTCAAAGATATATTGAAGTTTATGGGACGAGTGTCGGTAAATAAGGTGCTAACGTATCAACACAAGGTCTACCGATCTCATATTGAACGATTCTAGAATTCAGTTGAGTTTCTTTCTGAACCACGAGCAATACATTCTGTGGTAAAGATTGAAGATAAAGAATTTGAAGTCAAGATCATAGAAGAATTGATTAGAAAAGTTTTAGATTTGAAGGATAAAGATGATGATCCCACATGCTATCTAAAAAGAATGGTTAAGAGATGTTTCTACAGAATGGGATCTAAGGGACATGTGAATTCTCCGAACTTCAAGAAAGCTAATCTTGGCAGGCCATATAAATTCTTCATGCATTCAATTATACATGCGTTCAGTCACAGGAAGGGTGGTTATGATGATATACTTGATTATTAGATGTGCATGGTTGCAACACTAACACTTAATCTACCATACAACTTCACCAAAGTAATCTTTGATCAGATGGCATCGAACACAATAAGAGAAAAACTTCTTCAGTACCTGAGGTTTTTACAGATGATGCTGGATGACTTGTTTGTGAAGTTAGAGAAGATAGAAAAGGATGAGCTAAAGTTAAAGCATATGGATAAAGAGACGTTGATTAGATTGAATTTATATCTGAAGTAAGACTCAGAGATCTTGTCGCAAAGCCAATTTTTGGAGCTATTAATGATAAAATTATGTTGCACCTCCAAAAAGCAAGTGGAGAAAAGATCCAAGTGATTCTGAAAAAGATGAAGAAAATTGTCTTGATGGTTTTATTCCGAGAAGAATTAGTTGGTATGAAAAGGAGGAGAAGAAGAAGAAAAGATCAACTCCAAAGAAAAAGCATACTCAAGCTAGATAAAGAGCAAGTGTACAAACGATGCTTATTAACGAATAGTCTAAGGAAGAGGCACCAGTAATCAAACATGTTGAGAAAAATGTACATGAAGAATTATTCTCTGCAACATCAGATAATGCAAGAGATGTGAATGTTGTGAAAACAGCTGCTGAAATTGAGAAAGAAGTGATTGAGGGATATGTTGAAGAAAGTTCTAAAGATAGTATTGACTTAGAGAAAGCTGCAGAAAAAGAAATGGCTGAGTAGCGAAAGCAACAACAAAAAAGAAAGGAGGTTGGAGATGATGATGAGAGATATGTGCCTACCGATCAAGAAGAAGCATCTGAAAGCTAAGAGAGTTAGAAGGGTTAAGAGTAAACCCTCTTATATTGTGAAAAAGTCTACATGGTCTCTAGCGGCAAAGCTCGTCGTAAGTTTTTGAAGGTCAGGAAGACACCTAAGACGGAAGCTACTATTGTTAATGTTGAATCTACTCAACCACCGTCACCACACAACAACCACCTCCATCACCACAACATGTTACACCACCACAACAACCACCTCCATCACCAAAATATGTTACACCACCACCACATCGGAAACAAACAACACCACCTATCCAATCACGTTCAGCACCTCAATCTGCAGCCAGAAGATAACTAAATGAACGTTTTCCTAATGATTTTGGTGAAATTCTTTTATAGGTAGATTTGATACAGATCTTTTTAATGACAACAGAGTTACTGAACTTGAAAGCAGAATAAAAGCACATGAAGATAGAATTAAACAGCTTGAAACTGAGAATATGGAGTTAGTGTCTTTGCTTACAAGTGTTACTGCTGAAAATGAAAGATTACACATAGTTGTAAAAGATCTTGAAGTTGAGAAGATGGCGAATGCTGAAAAGTTTGATATGTTATTCAAAGTGTTAGAGAAGAAATTCAGCATGAATTTCAACTCTGAATATGATGAAATAAAAATTGAAGAGGCAAGGGGAAAAGCTATTGAACATGCGCGTAAGCAGAAGCTGAATCTGTAGCGATGGGAAAGGGAAAGGGAAAGGAAAAGATAGATGAAATTCCTGTTATTATTCCAACTGAGCCTGTAACTGAAGCTGAACGATTAATCAACTATGTGCTAATTGGAGGACTGGTTGATATTTCTGGGGTTTCTTAGAAAGAAAAATTTTTGGAAAAGAAGAAACAGAAAGAACAAAAAGATCAAGAACTTGAAGATCTAGAGAAAGAGATTGATGAGAATGATGATGCAGATGTTGGAGGTAATGATAAAGACGATGATAACAAGGGTGATGACGATGACAATACTAAGGGTGGTACAGGAGTGAAAGTGGTGGATGCAAAGATGAATGAATCATTTGAGTACGATACATATTTGTTAGATGATGTGAATGAAGAGAGATAAGTTGATAGACAGAGGGAGACAAAGGACCGAGTACATGATGTTGAGCAATCCGGAATTCTCACAGTTGCACCCTTATTAGATGTTTCGGATGTGCCAAAACTAAATATTTTCTATTTAGAGCATGATGTCGAAGAAGGTGAATTCATACATAATTACACCAAGGAAGAGATTGCCAAAATGCTTGGTGTGGACAAAGAATCTTTCGAGTTTGATTTTGAAGAGGAATTAAACAACATCAGTGCATCAAAGCCTGAATATTATGTATATAAAATATAGCTGAAGCTTATAATTATAATAGGTTGTCGTGGAGGATGATTCTAATGATGAAACAGAAAAATATATCGGTGAAGGTGCAGATGACTTTCCAACCTTCCAGGAGATGTTTAATGAAGCTACTGATGAACTGTAAAGGCGTAGAGTTGACGAGACAGTAAAAGAGGGTTGTGTTCCTAATAGATTATCGAAAGAAGAAATTGTTTAAGTGAAGAAATAATGGTTCAAAGAATTGCCCAAAGAAAGAAAGTTTAGATGGCCACTAGCTTTCTTTGCACGTGATCAAGATAAATCTTTGGGAGATATTCTCAGTTGGGGATGGATTGAAGAATTGAACGTGTACGTAATCAAGAGGGAGTTTGGTGTACAGTATTTTAGATACTTGTGTGATATTAAGACATTACCATTATGGGATGTAGAAGAGTTGGTGCAGACTAAGATGATAAATCTTGAAATGAAATTTCATGACCAAAGACTATGGAAATTGATCAAGTATGAAGCTACTCATGGCTTTAATCACTGGATGCCGCACATACCGAATAAGAGAATCAAGATTGATTCAGTAACGAAAGAGAAGGATGTTACTTTAATTGTGAAACGACCACGCACTATGAAGAATTGTCGTTAAAGAAAATTGAAAAAGATTTTTATGAATTCTTCAAGTGGTGGTAGTATTATATTGAAACAGGTGAGGCGTTGATAGTGTGAAAGTATTTGGAGGGCTATAAGGATACTAGACCCGATGTGGCTAGTAAATTGTTCTAAGAAAGATGTAGAATGTTTGTTTTTTAACAAGATATGTTACAAAGCTAGAGAGAAAGTTCAAGCCATGTAGTATCAAGGTGTGATTAACGTGTGTTATGCTCATGGACGCTGAATGTTTAAGGTTATAAAGTTTTTGATCAAACACTGATACCATCTGAAGAACGCAGAAAGCTGAGGAAGAATTTCCTTGGACGCTGAATGTTTAATGTTAAAAAGTTTTTGAAGACTGGCCAAGACTGCGGTAATATCCAAGGGGGAGTTTGTTGATTCAGAATGTCTATAGCCTACGTCTTAGGGTCATGTCGTGTATGTAATAGCGCTTCGATGTTAGAATAACATGTTTTTGATGTATGTATTGCACATTTCGCACGAAGTGGTGTCTTACTTCGTACAAAGTCAGTCCACCTCGTGCGAAGTTAAGGCTCAACTCGTACGAACTGGTCATGTCTATAAATAGGAGAGTCGAGGTCTTGAGTCTGTAGCTGTTTGGTTAACTGTGAAGGCGAAGCCCTGTCCAGTTTCTCTTAGAATTGTAACACGTTGATCAATATTAATGAAACTGAGCATTTAAACAGTAATAATCGTATTGTCACTACTTAATCATGGATTCTGCACATATTGACTAGACATCAAATTAGGTCCTGTGCTTTTGGAAAAGAGTCAATCCTACAGATTAGTATTAATTTGATCCGTGACAGTACGGTACGACACATTCACTCGTTATAGAAATAAACACGTGTTTTATATCGATCAAAAACTATAAAAATGAACACCAGCACCAATATTGTTTGAATTGTATCTACTGGTTCAGATCATCACAGTACTAGTACCGATATTCATTTATCATCGCAAACAGAGTTGTATAAATAAAATTATTGAAACCGGAAAGCATAAAAATGAATAAAGATACCGATATCGCTACCGATGTTGTTCGGTAGGGTATGGTAGTGATACGGTGTTAGTTTATCGAAGTTCAGATCATCACAGTACTGGTACCGATATTCATTATTATCGTAAACAGAGTTGTATACATCAAAAGTTATTGAAACCGGAAATCATAAAAATGAATAAAGGTTATGGTACCGCTACCGATGTTGTTCGGTAGGGTATGGTAGTGATACAGTGTTAGTTTATCGAAAGCAAAATTTATCATCACAAACAGAGTTGTATAAATAAAAAATTATCAAAACCGGAAAGCGTAAAAATGAATAACGGTACTGATACTGCTTCCGATGTTGTTTGGAAGGGTATGGTAGTGATACGGTGCTAGTTTATCGAAAGCAAAAACAATAAAAATAAATACTGATGTTGTTTGGTTAGTTTCGGCTCGGTTTGGTTCACTATGGCGAGGGCAAACTAACACTAAAAAAATGAATACAAGTACAAGTATCAATGTTGTTTGGTACAGTAAACAATATAAATAAATACCGGTACCGATGTGAAGTTGATGTCTCACGTAAATTTAATCCAAATACTACTACAATATAGCGGTAAGTGTGTATCGAACACAGGGAGTTTGTGGAATATGTGCTATTTAGAGTTTGTAATACTTTGACTAATTACCTAAACTGCAAGAAAATTAAATTCAGAATTTTTGGTTGTGTGGTTTAAATTGTAACTAGTAACGATTCAAAGATTGGTTGTTTAACAGATTTAAAAGCAAGTGATCATCTTAAGTTTCTGGTTTCAAATAACTCATGTGTTTCCAAATTCAACTTGAAAGAGTCACATAGACATGACTCATGTTTGATTAATTGTTCGTGATAAAAGGGCACTAAGTACTCAGATTATTACAATGCGAGGTTGTTACCCGATAATTAATTGACTAATATCAAACCCGTAAACCTCCCCGTGATATCTCGATTGTCAATGACACCAAGAACGTACGATTAAGGCAATGATTCAAACAGCAATAAACAATTTACTAACTAGAATCCAAACACCATAACAACCACACGTATAGCAAGTTATTATTCTAGAAATGAGAATTCAAAACACAATTGTTCAAACAAACCTTCCACTCAAGATGATCACAAAGAGTTCTAGCCACTCATGTTCTTGTAATCCAACATACTTCAATTATTTTGATCTTACGAATCAACAAACACCAAAATTATGTTTAAAAATTGTTTTGAACACCAAGATCACGCCAAATTCGCCCCCAAAGCCCTGCCAAACGTTCCCAATGATTGAGATATGAAAAGGCTCTTCCAATTCAAGTTAAACTGGGCAGTTACAACTTTTCCGCAGCTCGCCACCGTAAGCTTACGGTGAGCTAGATTCTTCTTACGATGGTAAGCCACTGTCTTACGGTGCTTCTTGAAGGAGGACTCCACCGTAAGTACGGCGCCCACCGTAGCTTACGGTGGTCAGCATGTTTTCCCATTTTGCCCCTCGTTCATTCTCTTAAGTCTTCATCTTCAACTAACCACTTGTAAATCCCCGACAAAGCACGTTTAAACTTCATCGTTATGCTCTTCAGTACTTGCAAAGCCATACACACCATAGACATCAAATCGTAACAATTAACCCATTTAAACGTGGAATAATAATCATTTTAATGCACTTTCGGGTTGTCCAATAGACCACCCGTCAGGTACCGATACATATATACTTCGGTTAGCTTTGATTCGATTTAGTACGATAGCGATACAGTATCTGTTTTTCAATAAAATTTATATCGCAATGTTGAAAAAACACAAACAAAGAACACAGGTATTAGAAAAAAAACAATCAAATTACTATTACTGATTAATAATATATTATTTAAAAAATTTTAAAAATTACTTGAAAAAATCGATCACCATTCATGGGCACTTTATATTCGTATGTACACAAAAAATATATATGTGATATGTCCAAATGATATCAACACGTGTTTACATATCGATCGGAAAGCATAAAATTGAATTTGGGTATCGTTTCCGTTAATAGCCATTCCACTGGTACCTATGTTGTTCGATAAGAATCGATTCGGTTAATCATAGTACTGGTTTACACAAAATTTATATCAGAGTCTCAAATAATAAAAAAATAAGCACAACTACGTATTTAGATTTCAAAAAAGTTAAAGAACGCAAATTATTAGATGAAATATCAATCAAAGAAAATTTTATTGACTATATGATCAAGTAAATATCATTAAAATAAGAAAAATATTATTAAAAACAAAATTTCTTATTGGCTTAAAGAAAATATTATCAACTAAAAAACTAAAAAAAGTTTTTATTCATACCAAGTTTCTATTAAGATAAGAAAATTATTATTAAAAACAAAATTTCTTATTACTTAAAGAAAATATTATCAACTAAAAAACAAAAAAAATTTAGCAAATTACAATTGATGCCAAGTTTCTATTAATAATAATAATAATAATAATAATAAGAGAAAAGTGTTCGGATAGGGTCCTGTGATTTGCTCCGATTTCACATTTAGTCCGTACATTTTCAAAATTACAACTATAGCCTTCAACTTTGACAAATTCTTTCTAAGATGGTCCCTGCGGTAGATTAGGGTTAGTTTTTGGTGTTAATTGAGTGTGAAATGACTAAAATATCATTTCATTGAAGTAATAAAACATTAACTAATTATTTATAAATATAAGTGGGGCCTACCACTATTATTTAAATATAAGGGGGACCCACCTTTCCTTCTTCTTCTTCATCTCTTTAACCACAGCTTCTAAAACCATCACCCACAACCTAGCACCGCCATCCCCCATAGCTGCTACCATTTTTTTGATATCGTGTGTACTTCAATATTTGCAGAAAGTATCATATACAAACCCAAATCAATCAACACCACAACTATTTCACACAACCAACAAATAAAAAAACAAAATTTTAAAGATCCACACACCTTGTTGAGTGCAAAGTATGATCTGTGAATAACTAGTAATAACACTTAACACACAAATTTTCCTCTTTTCCTAGCAATTTGGGCCATTTCTGGCCGATCTTCAAGCAGATTAAAGGTTATTACAGTTAAAGGGCACTCATCTTGCTATTAATTCAAGCAGATTAAAGGTCTTCATCCTTCCATTCATCTTCCTCATAGATCTTTCACACCGTCGTGTTCCACTGTTAGACCTATTTTCACCAAAGTGTATAACAAGCTTCAGATACGAGAAAGTTCGTCAATAATGACATTTCTGAACTACAAATCGTTGATAAGGAGTTGGCCAAATCGATCCTCTTCACAAATCTGGAAATTGAGTTCCGCCCAAATCCATCCTCCTCATCACAAATCTGCAAATCACGGCTACGGAGATTAGGTAGAAAGTGGGAGACGGTGTTTGTTGGAGACGCCGGTGTTTGTTGGAGGGTGGTGGTCATTGGTCTGTGGCTGGCGGCAGCGTGTGATTAAGGAAGGAGAAAAGAGGAGAGGACATCCACGTAACTGAGAAAAATCGTCCTTTTGATCTGAAAGGGCGGTGGCTGTGTAAACAGTTGTTTTGAATTGAGAGGGTGGTGGTGGTGGTGGTAATCGGATAGCGGTGGCGATGACTGGTGAGAGAAAAGAAGCGTCGTTTGTTGATGAGATATACCTTTTGAAACACGTGGTTGAGGGTTCATCCCCAAAACATCAACATCAGCCAGCCAATGAATAGGTGCCATACTGACTATCCATTCTGTTTCTATATTAACATCTGTTCAATGTAATGCTAGTATGTGATTAGTATGAACCTTGGTGCCATGCCAAGTGTGTAGTTTTAATTTGTGGGCTTTTAGTCTTATTATATAGTGGAGAACTATACGTACACAAGAATAAAGAATGACCAACATGATTATGACTATGGTTATAAAAACCATATAATGTATGTACTAGTGTTTGAGAGAGGTATTGAGAGATAAAAGAAGAGTGAGGTAAGCACCGGCTTATGCAAGTGTATGTGGGCATGTACTTACAACATGTCATGTACTCAACAATCATTTGTGTGTGTGTGTGTTTTAGTTGCGACATATAACGAGATCATGTAACTGTATAACCATCTACTTTTCTCATTACCATCTTATCAATATTAAATATTTCTGTTTGTGCAGTTTTCTAATTAAGTTTAGTTTTCTATTAAACACGCCACTATATATTGTGTTGTATGTTCATTAAATAACCGATTTTAAGTAGATAACCATATACTAAGCACTTGTAAACAAATAGTCTTGTATATAACAGATCAAGCAACAGACACAAAATTTTACTTTAAATGTATATGTATTCATAACTTGCTCAATGATTGCAAATCAATAGTTAAGATTGATTTTCAATAAAAAAAATTGAACAATTGATACTTGACATCCAAAATCACATATGGTTTCTTAAACACAAGTAAAACCATCTAACCAAGGGCGGATCTATGTGGTGGCCAAGGAGTGCACGAGATACGTCTTAATTTTTTTGGTGAAATGCAAAGTTTTTTTTTTCTCTTTTTTACCTTATATGTATGAGATACCCTTGAACAACCCCTAGGTCTTACTAAACTAGGTCTTACTAAACTTGCAAGGAGAAAGAAAAATCAGAGATTTTAATATTTCCCGGCAAGTGTTTGATGGTCCGACGAGTTGTCCTGATTTGTGAAGTTGAACCAAAGAATAAAGAAGATGTATGGTACTATATTATTATTATTGTTGTTGTTGTTGGATTAAATACTCAAATGTTTATTATGGGCCTTTAAAAGTTTGAGTTCCCAGCTATAAAACTCAAAACCTAATATTTGTTTTTCTCTTTCCTAAGAAAAGTTTTTTATATATAAACAAAAACGATTGAAAGAAATTTTTCTATACGGATCAATCGAATAAGTGATGATTAATAGAACAATGCTCTAGTTTGTAAAGTCTAAAAAGAAAAATTTGATAAAGTAATAGAAAATGATGTATTTGATCGATTTCAAGGTTCAAAAAGCCGAAGAGGAAAATCTATTAGGTACTTGTTTACTTTATTTATTATTGTGTTTTTTTTACATTGTATGAATATACAAAAAAAAATTAAGATATTTATGAAATTTTCTTTTACATCTGCACATGCATTTAATTGTCTAGTTGGTCTAATTAAAAAAAACACCCTATCTAAAATTTTGCTCTAGAGAACTATATATCAATGAAGAAACAATAGTTTCTATTATATAAAAATCCGTTTACTACGAAAAAAGCAAATTTACTTCAAATGTGTTTAAACAACCCTACAAGTTGTTTTGTAGGTCCACTTAGTGGATCAAGATAAACATGCTTCCTTGTTTATGTAACACACACACACAAGTGCGGAATCCAAGTGTGTATGCAAACCAAAGCAAGAGCACGATCAATATAACAAGAGTTATATCTTCAAATGTTCACTATATTGATATGCAGAGAGACTCAGTACATATACTTTTGAATAAACTGCTTATCTCTCTAAACACTCTCAGTGTTCTCTCTAGTGTCTCACTCTAGCTACTCTTTTCATTGAGAACTGCATGTCTGTTTATATAGTGTCAACACCTAGCAACAGTACGAAGTATGACATTGGTCGTACGAAGCACTACAAAGACACGAAGAACATTCAGACATGGTTGCTCCTACGAACAGGTTATGGCTCGTACGAATGAGTAAGTCATTCGTACGACCAATCAATGCTCTTTGTTGACATAGTCACTCGTACGAGCATACAATGACTCGTACGAGCATATACTGACTCGTACGAGCAAGCACCTTGCTCGTACGGAGCACCTTTCATTCGTAAGATCAAACCAAAAACCAAACGTCGTACCAAATCAAGATAGGAGGATATCTTGATTTGGTCAACATGACCAAACTTTACAGACACAACAAACAAAGACCGTACTATTATTGACGTAACTAAGAACAAGCGACAGACATAAAAGTGTATTAACAAACTCCCCCTTGGATGTTGCTTGTTTTTCAGTCTTCATTTCTAATTGCCTGCTTTGGACTATGAGCTACCTGCGTGAATATCGAACTGATCGAACCAAACCGAACTGAGTCGCTTCCACATAAATATGCATCAACAAACTTCCCCTTGGATGCTGCTCGTGATGGTTCGTTCTTTTTTGTCAGATCTTCAGATGTCTTCACGCGTCACAGTTAGGAGGTGCATCAGCAAACTCCCCTTGAATGTATCTTGTGGTGTTGAAAAGTGGCCAGCTATGAAAATTGATCTTCTTGATTCATAGTTTGTATTCATGTTGTGTCTTTTCTCCCGTAACTTGTTTTCTTCAAACTCGGTCTCTTTTCCTTTAGCTTGCTTGGATATTTCATCTGCACACACAACAAAGCTAAACGCGTAATGAGAATAACTGTTAGGGATTTAATCATCCTTAGGGAATTCTCATTTTTGAAAAATTCATGAAGGATTGATTTTAATCAGAATTAGCAAAAGACACACATGAGACCAGTTTTCTTTCAACTACCAACTGACAGTGCTTTAAAAGTTTAAAAGTTTTTAAGATTGTTTAATTTTAAATCATTAAACTTCAAAGCTTGTCAACTTCGACCATTTATGAAGATGCAATTGTTTTGCGGCTTTCAATCAGGATTTTAGGTAGGATAGACTTGAGTTCCAACATCGGTCAATCAAAAATAAGCTAGAAGCAAAATCTTTTTGGTTTATATAAAATTTATATTAAAATTCACCAAAAATCTTTTTGGTATTTTTCAAGTTTTAAATGTACGGACGGAAAGCATTTAAATAAATATCTACAGACATTCTTTTTGTGAACTTCGAGGGTAAGAATCATATTAGTACACGGTCTTGCCAAAACACCCTTGTTGTTTGATTAATTAGTATTTAGATAAGTATTCGATATCAATTATCGGTATTGTTGTCCACATAAGCTCAACTTATCAGATGTACTCGCGGTTAGGGGATACGATTAATGTATGATTTATACTTACCGGCCGGTGTTCATCCACTTCACGGCACATTCCCGTATCAAGATATGCACGAGAGAAAATCTTACCGGTGAGTATACTGCTTATCATCTGTTTTGACGCATATGATATGAGATACTCACTTATTTTGATTGAAAACAAGCCCTACGTGATTAAATCACTTATTGATGAGGAACTTGATTTTCAGATGTATGCAGGGCACAGGAGTAAGCTCGTGAACAAGTTAGTACCATCGTACCGACAAAGAGACGAGTTTAGCTCCCGCATAAAGCTGCGATATTTTATCACTTATTTTTGGGTGGATGTGATATGTTTATCACTTATTGATGGTCGTATGCAGTATTTACACGTATGTATGGTATCATGGAAGTTCTGGACTTGCGTCACCGTTGTTTTTCGGCAAAAGATTCAACCATGATACCCAGATGATAAGTCAGCATAAAGACCGATATCTCAGAACCTCGGCATACTATCAAACGAATTTCGGTACCAAGACCATATGCCAATAAATGGTTCCCACCTGGTCTTCAGTCGATTATGTTTATATTGCACACTTTAAAATGATTGTGAGCCTACCGATACATCGAATATAGAGCTACTTATCATCATTCATTTTAAGTTCAAAGAGGTTTTGACAGACCACTAATTTACTATCATTTTCTCTTTTTCTTGCCAGGAAACTCATTTTTGTTTTTCTCATGTTTTTGTATTTTTCGGATTGGAAATTACTCCCCCTACAATGAAAAAAGTAAATTTAAACAATTAAATATATCCTTTTGGATTGTACTTAAGAAAAATATTCACAAAAACGATTTCCCGAAGTGGATTAACTCATGATTTACCTCGATGCCATTTACCAAAATTAATTTTAATAAAAATGATTTATCAAAATATATGAGAGATGAGTTGGCATGTTGGTAGTGGGTGTGGACCACAACAACATTGATGAGTTTCATATTGAAACAATCACGTGTGAGGTGATATTTGAGATCCATGTGTTTGGTCTGGAGTCATGTATGAGATTATAAAATTTTAGCGTAAATATCGACAGAGATAGGAGAGATTAGAAATTCAAAACCGTAATCCTGCAATTTCTCCGTGGATTATCAGGAAACTGTGTGTTCTCCCCGCTGGATATCCACCTGGTGTGGATTTCAAGGTCGATTTTGTAGCTACTTCATATAACTGAGAAATCTCTTTACAACAATAAGAATATAAACCTCCTGGTCCGGCTGGTAAGAAGCAAGAAAGCATGTGGTGAAGCTTGCACACATCATCTTTGGATGGTCCATACATGATGTTGTCCACATGTTTTTGCACCAGCAAAGGTCTTAGTCTTTCTCCTTGAGAAGTAGTGTGGGGTTGTTCAAACCATGCCAAGGCATCTGCACACCTGGTTGGTTTGATCAACCAAACACCTTTTCTTCAATCACATCCATGGAGGAATGTACACTGCACGATCATCTTGAAAGCTTTTGAACTTCTTGTTGAAGACATAAGACATGAATTTTTGATAATTTTATGATGTGCTGCAGGCGCGTACATTTCGATTTAATCCATACTGTGGATCCGATCCAAGCCTTAAACAAACAAATTGTTGGTAGTTTTTAACCTTGTTGAAGTTATCATCTTCATTCACCAAACTTTCTTCCTTCATCGGACATTATCTTTTCTTTCTCTCCAATCAATGGCAACAACTCCTGGATATAACGATGTTTTGGAGCCGCATGTCACCGATCTTGTGCCTGGATGCTCTGCTATTAACAATTCTATGATTATCAATAGTTCTTCCTAGAACATCCTGCACACTCATTAAAGATTGTTGGAGAAGGGGACCCAAGCCTTCATTGCCTTGGGTCGTCCGCCATCATCGAGAATTGGAACTTGTTTTTCCCGATTGTTTGGAATGGATTGAGCTCCCCCTGAAACATTTACCGGTTTTGGTTTCCAAACTGTTTTTGTTTCTCAAGTTTAACATCTATTGCGTTTGGACAACCTTCAGTTTTAAAGCTTTTTCAACAACCTTTTGTTGTTTCTTTCTCTGTTTCATTTCTCGTTGTTTAACAAGACGATGGTCCTGTTTTGGCGAAACAGATTTTGTATGGTAATGTTTACCATGGGGTGTATCAATTTTTGCTTTTCCCTTTGTGAGATATGGACAGTTTTTGACAATGTGTCCATACTTACCACACTTAAAACATGATGTCTGCTCAACAAACCTCAGAGTATTACAAATGTGGTAGCTTGATGATGAACTTCATGATCATGAGGTACTTAGTCCTATATTACAACAATTTGTGTGTTGTGTGTAGTTGCTCCAACTGTTTTTCTTTAAAATTTTATTTTGTTTAACAAAATCCATATTGGATTTATTTTTAAAAGATTCAATTTTATCAGTCCCTCGGGATTTCACGAAGTTCACATTTTGAGTTTTCTTCTTGTGTTGGCTATGTTTACTTTTTCCATTTCCTTGGTTAGCGTGATTTTGCTTTCATTGATTGTTTTGAGCTTTCAATTTTTTATTTCTGTATTTCTTTTTAACTTCGGTTTTTAGGAGAGGATCACACTGAGTAACTACAACTCTTGGGCTCGAATTACCCAAAAACTTACTAGTAGAGTCCTCGAAAACTTTATCAACCAAGGATTGATTGACAATTTTGATGGGAAAATCTTTGTTTGAGTAAACTTTGTCGGAACCAATCAACGTATAAAGCAAGTTCATGCTTTCACAAGTTTCAACATGAGCTTCAGCAGTCTTGGCATTGACAGTCACACACGGTTTCGCTGGAGGATCACATAGAATGTGATTTTTGTAAGGTACATTTTCCTCTTTTGTTACCATAGCTGACTGCTTAGGTTTGTCCTCATCCGACTCGTCATCTGAACTATCATAATTCTCAATAATTGGAGGATTTTGCTCATTCATAGACTTTGAGTTATTGATGTCATCCGATTGACTTTGACTAGAAGATGTGCCCTTAGTGAACCCTAGACCAACTGTAAATTCATCTAGATCTAATGGAACGATGGGTTCAAACTGTGGCATATCTTCATCATCTGGCATTTTGGTGTAATTGTGCCTAACCAGAGGGGGACAAGCCTGATAGCCTATGCATTTCACATCACCTTTCTTCTTTTGAACATCGATGATGTGATCCAAAACATATCTTGAGTTGGAGTAACTGTTCAACTTGAGTTTGATTGCATCATGTTCACATTTTGCACAGGCTAGCTCCTTTTTTTGTTTCTTCAAGCGTGTTAATATAATTGTTAATGGATGTTTGTTTTCTCAAAACATTCTTTGATAATTCTGAAACATCCTTCTTTAAAGTTTCAATTGTTGATTTAAATTCTTTTTCATTTTTCTTAAGAGTTGTGTTTGCCTCAGTGCACTTTGTCAGATCTACAATCAAGCTCTGATGATATTTCTTCATGTGATCAAATTTACCTTCAAGTTCTAAGTACTTACCTTTTAAAGCTATACATTCAAAACACTTAGACACAATAGGTTTATCGAAACTTACCTGACTGGATTGGCAATCCAAGCGGGTCATGAATGCCGCACGAAGAGTGGAAGATCCGATTGATGAGAGATGTTTGGAAAACTCATCAGATGGTCTTTCAGTTCATGCTCCAAATATTCTTCGCTGTTATTAGTCGATTCAGTTTCAGTGATGACCTCATCTTCTTCAGCATTAACATCTTCATATCGTTCTTCACTCGAAGTCGATTCTGCTTCATCTGAACTACTGTTATCCGATGAACTGTCATCATTTCTGGATGATTCTCATTGTTATCATTCTTTGCAATTTCGGCAAATAATACAGTTCCTCCTCCACCAATGTTCCCCAATTGAATAGTCCAATCACAGCGTTCATCTTCTTGAACTACTAATGCTCGGTTGGAATTGTTTGCGGGAACTCTTGCTTTTTCGCTGTTAGTAGCTTGATTTCTGTTGAAAGGATATTGATTCCCTTGCTGTGGAGGCTTCGTGCATTCTCTTTTAAAATGCCCCTTTTCTCTACAGTTGAAACAAGTAACCTTCCTTTTGTCAAAACCGTATGGAGTATCCTTGTTGCTCTCTAGATTAGCTCTTCCTATTTTCTCCATAAAATCTTTTGCCATTCTCACTGCACTTGCAAACGCCCATTTGATATCAATTAGCTCCATCTCCTCTTTATCAATTTGTGCATAGTTTTCACTGGTTAGATTGATGTTACAAATTTGTCCAGCTACTAATTCACAGTAAGAACTCACCAAAGTGTTTAGAAGCTCCATGTGTTCCTGTGCAACTTCCACACTTACCTTAGAAAGGTTTGATGTATCTAGTCTGACAGTGTTGGAATTTGAGGGTTGAAAGTTTTTACTATAGAAAGCTTGTTGTTGAACTTGTGGTGTAACAATTTGTGGTGAGGAAGATAAGCTTTTGGATCAAATGCTTGTTCATAAGCCTGAGGAGTTGAACTAATATCTTGAGGTAGAGGAAGAAAAGTTTTTGGATCAAAAACTCGTTCATAAACTTGATCACTTGTAACAACAGACTGATCTGGCTTAACTTGTGGCAGAAAAGGATTTCAATTTGACATGAATGTTGTTTGAATCTTTGATTGTTGAACTGTACTTATACCTGGGTTAATGCCTCCAAAATACATTTCTGGATTTTGTGGAACTGGAAATCATTTTGCTTTGTGAATTTCTTCTTCATTTTTCTTTTCAAGTTTCTGAATAAATTCGTAAATGCTGAGCACATCCATCACACCTGTATGTTTTAGCAATTCAATAAATTGACTCCACTTAGGTGGTAAGGCATCAGCAAAACGCATAACAATCTCCGGTTGTGATGCAAGAACCTTGTATGAGTACATCTCACTAAGCAAATGATAGAAACGAGTTGTCTTATCATTTAGTGTTTCATTTTCCATAAACAGAAACACTTCAAATTCTTTCTTCAAAAGATCATGTCGAATTTTTCTCGTTGTTGCATTTCCTTCTCCTCTTGTTTTTAATGCGTCCCACAAGCTCTTCGTAGTTGTACAATGCGTAAACTGATGATAAATATCTTTGTGAAGAGCTTGCGTAAGAATGGCAAAGGCCTTCTTTTCTAGATCATAGGCTCGTTTATCATTCTCATCCAATTCGGCTAAAGAGGCTAAATTTGATACAACTTCTTCAAGAGATTCTCTATATGGAGAAGCAAAACATGTCCACAATTCGGTATTCTGACCAAGAACATACGTATGAAAACAACTTTTCCATGAAGGATAATCGTTCATATGATTCAACTTTGGTGGACGGTTGTTACTTCCAGTTTCACTCTCGCTAAGGAGAAGAGTTTGAATGCTTTGGTTTTGATTGTAACAAAAGCCCATTAACTAGCTGTAATTATATTTGGAGGTATTAAAGATTTTGCCAATGAGGTTGCGTCTTGACTTGTACTACACCCCCAATCCCAAGAGTTTGTACCCATTTTGTTTTCTTGATTATGAAAATTAAAAGGTCTAAAGATTGCCTTTTGAAAATAACAGTCTCCTTTTAAAAATCACAAAGTTTGAAAACTGAAACACGAAAAACAATCAAAGAAGAAGGTTCTTCGTACAAATCAATGATTCGTACGAATGAGAGTCTTTCGTACGAACAGGTGCTTCGTGCGAGAGATACTTCTTCGTGCAAACGAACTTGCTCTTCGTGCGAACAAGAATCTTTGTGTGGATGACTTGTCTTTCGCACGAACAGTCTAGTTCTTCGTGCGGATGGGTTATTCGTACAAATGTTTTTCGCAGTGGAATCTTTTTGCAGGGGCTGGTTGGTGAAAATTTCCTTTTCTAACAGAGACTTGTTTCTGACTTTGTTCGAAAATTGTTAGTTGTCTTACCCAGTTATGGCTAAAAAGACAAACATTCCAGTATCAGCTTTTCAGTCCAAACAGTCAAGTCTGGAGATTTGGTCAACCATACAAGAATATTCCGTTGAGTTCTCCGGCAGTGTTTCACCTGAAAATATGTTCAACTTGAACTTTGATAGAAAATTTTAAGAAAAACCAATTCCTAACATGTCTCCATGTATTATAACAAGGTTTTTATGAAAATTTTTTGGATACAACAAGTTTTAACTAAGCTTTAATCAGATTATCTTTTAAAAACTTAAGTTTCCTGTTGAAAGTTCAAGAATACTCCAGAAACCCTCACAACTAGCTCAGACACAATACTAAGCTTGGTTTTAACAGGGAAGAGAGCCAAAGCTCTGATACCACTTGGAGGATCAAGATAAACCTGCTTCCTTGTTTATGTAACACACACACAAGTGCGGAATCCAAGTGTGTATGCAAACCAAAGCAAGAGCACAATCAATATAACAAGAGTTATATCTTCAAATGTTCACTATATTGATATGCAGAGAGACTCAGTACATATACTCTTGAATAAACTGCTTATCTCTCTAAACACTCTCAGTGTTCTCTCTAGTGTCTCACTCTAGCTACTCTTTTCACTGAGAACTGCATGTATGTTTATATAGTGCCAACACCTAGCAAAAGTACGAAATATGTCACTGGTCGTACGAAGCACTACAAAGACACGAAGAACATTCAGACATAGTTGCTCGTACGAACAGGTTATGGCTCGTACGAATGAGTAAGTCATTCGTACAACCAATCAATGCTCTTTGTTGACATAGTCACTCGTACGAGCATACAATGACTCGTACGAGCATATACTGACTCGTACGAGCAAGCACATTGCTCGTACGGAGCACCTTTCATTCGTACGATCAAACCAAACGTCGTACCAAATCAAGATAGGAGGATATCTTGATTTGGTCAACATGACCAAACTTTACAGACACAACAAACAAAGACCGTACAATTACTGACGTAACTAAGAACAAGCGACAGACACAAAAGTGTATCAACATATTTTAAGAATATTAAACAGATAAAACGCTTCTAACATATAACTATTCATTTTTAAACACATGTTATAAAACTAGTGGGATTCTCCATGCTTCAATAACAGTCTTTTGATCAGTATCGGTTCATGATAGTCTTGGTAAGTGGCATGATTTCGGCACTAGTATAGCAACCGAAAGAGATACGCCCAAGAGGATGTCAACACGTGTTTTACATCTATTAAGAACAAAAAACAAATACTGGTACCCATGTTGTTCAACAGATATCGGTTTAGTTACAAATTTCCATCATGGTAAAGAACAAAAAACCAACTATATTTGTTCGAAAAAATTTTGTATTAATTCTTAGATAAAGTATAAGCAAGCAACAACGGTATATTCGAATTTTATGAAATGTTATATTACGTTACTATATAACGAAAAGAGTAAACAACTTCACTTTAGAAAAAAATAAACAAATAGCAAGACAACTTTGAAGATATGTACTTATGCTTCGATCACTTGTAATTACTATTTAAAACTCGGTTTTGAGTAAAATTTATATCTAGATGTAAATAAAAATAAACACATTGCAAGGTCATACTCGAAATTATAGAAAACATCATATATAAAGAGAAAAACAAAATATGTTTAAAGATATTTATAACTATAATAGATTATTATAATTATTATATAATATTATCGTATAGATAATTGCAATACATAAAAATGACATTTAGCATCTCTTTGACCTTTTAAAGTGGAGTTCATTTAGCATCTCTTTGACATTTAGCATCTCTTTCACCTGAAGCAAAAAAAAATGAAGCCTGAATGGAAGTTTTACAACAGCTTTTGACATGGATTTTTCTCTAGAATATTGGCGGGCCAATCCAACGTCCTCTACGTTTGCGAACATGGAGGCCCTTTTGACATTAAAAAAATCTAGTGTCTTTCGGCTTCCCCATAAAATATTCGGTTATTTTTAAATTGAAAAAAAAAATTCTTTATGATATTATATAGGAATATAAGTTTGAAAAACCCAATCCTAATCATATTCAAGACTCTGACGTGTAAAAACCCAATTGGTTCTCCTGAATTTCTGGGGCCATCCATGGCTTCACATGAAGCAAATCCATATCTTTCCAAACCATCCAACATTCATTAATGGCGGGCATCAGTTGATGTTGCTCACTCTCTTCTCGAAGGTAAGTCTTGAATAGTTTGACATATGTTTGAAAATAATAGAATGATTTGGTAATGATTGCAATATGTTTTCATTTTTAAGCAATTTGGAGACTATTTCGTTGAGGTTTAATGGCGGAAGAAGAGCAAGAGTTTTGAGTAAAAGTTTGAGGATAAATGCAGAGATTAGTTATGTAAATGGTGAAGAAGCAAAGAGGCTTGTGGCAGAAGAAGGGTACACGATTGTAGATGTTAGGGATAGAATTCAGTACGAAAGAGCTCATATTAAATCATGCCGGCATGTTCCTCTTTTTGTTGAGAATAAGGACAATGATCCAGGTATCAAGTTTGTTAAAAGATAAACTATTTATGCACCGGGTTACTTGTCATGTTATACGGCTTGTATGGGTCATGTGGGTGAAAAATATCATATTGATCGTATGGGTCATTCTGTGGTCACACAGCTCGTTTTTTTGGTAGTTAGAATATCATATGGACCACTCTTATATGACTCGTATAACTAGGGATGTGATTGGTACATTACCCGTACTGGTACCGAATTTGAACAAAACTGGTTACCAAATAGGTACGGTACGGGTACGAGTAGGTGTATTTTCGGTATGGTACCCGCTTTGGTACCATTTTGTTTTTATTTAGTTTTTGAGCACTTGTACGGGTACTAAATAGGTAAAATTGACATGAGTACCACTATAGTACGAGTACCAATATAAGTACCATAATACGAAATAAAACATAATATTAAAAAAACCTTTTAAAGGTCTACATAAAATTCGGTACCAGTACCCGTTTTTACACGTAGCCGTACTAATACCGAAAGTACCGAATACCAAAATCAATAAAGTGGGTACCGATACATGTACCAAATACCTAAGATCGGTACGGTACGAGTTCGGGTATTTGGGAAAAAAGCTCATCCCTACGTATAACCATTTCGGCCCGTGTGACCATCATTTGGCCTATGAGACTATCATATGCCCTGTTTGACCATTCTTTGCCCAGTCATACGGCCTGTATCACAGATTAGTGGTGTCTAGATAACTTGTCAACGGTGTTCATATAACGTATCCCAATATACTTCACACAAACATTTTAGGCATAAAGGGTCAGTTTGGGTTGGATATTATAACAGGTAAACAGGTAAACAGGTCATGTCAAAGAGGGCACTATAAAAAAACAGGTCAAATGAGTTCAGATCGAAACGGATTAGATCATGTTGGCCCAAATTGATATCAATCACACGAAATACAAAACGATATTTTGAGGGAAGCTCCCGTTGATATTATTAAGAATGAAAATCACGAAAAAAAAGTTAATTATTTACAATGACCAGTATTCATACTACTCCGAACCTTACTAAAACAATCTTTATTAAACTAGAATACTAACATTCACATTGAATTTTTTATCCATATCCATATAATTACACTAAAACAACTATTTTCTCTTTTCTTTTCAATTAAATAATATTTCTTTACATCTTTATCATTACCTTTTCTCTCTTTTCCGCTCACAAGCACTTTCAAAAATATTAAAAAAATTACAAGGGTGAACAGTGTTTCCGTATAGTTACAAATGAACAATAACATATTTTCTCTGCTTATAATATAACTAACTCACTCACATAAATATAAGAAATCTATTAAAGCATTCACAATGGATTTTTTATAAAACAACTCAACCTATCTTTGTTTGACTCAATCTTCTACCAAGATAAACATACTAAACAAATAAACCAGTATTATCTCTAATAATTCACCAAGAATTCTCCTCCTTTTTTTCTTTGGTTCGACCCGTTCACCTTTAACTTCTTGGTTTCACCCTTTTTAACCCGCTTCATATGTGAACAAATAGGATCAACACCTACGGATCAAACCAGTAGGTGGTGGTAAAACAAGTGTACACTTTAGTCATATCTTTTTTTTTTCCCAATCCCGTATAACCCGTGAGAAAAATGTGTACAACCAAATTTGAGCATAAAAGTTATATAAGAGAGCCAAACTAACGCGTATTTAACAAAAAATTTTATAACTTGTCAGCTTAAAGTTCGGGTGGTTCAATACGTTTAGGGGCCTAAAGAGTGATCTAGTCTCATTGTTCGACCCATGTTAATCTAATCTGTAGATAGAAATTAGATAGAGAAGTAGAGAGTGGAAGTTATGCAAATTGTAAAATTTATTTATAGAAGTAATTTGATTTATAAAAGTTAATTTTTTTAAACAATCTGATTAAGAGCTATAAGAATGAGTCAAACTGGAAAAACAAAAATCTGTCTTTTATGTATTATTAATTATTATCAAGTAATATTGTTAATTATTTGTAATTATATCTGATTTAATGCAGGAACTATAGTGAAGAGGCAACTGCATAACAATTTCTCTGGTTTATTTTATGGATTGTCATTTACTAAGCCTAATCCCGAATTCGTGGAGTCAGTAAAGAGCCAGTTCTCACCTGACAGTAAAATTCTAATAGTTTGCCAAGGACTCAGGTATATCATTTACGTTTGGTTCATATATCAGATAATCAACCCTCATGTTCGAATCCAGCTTCCACTGGTTGGTTTCTGACTTTAACCACTTATCGAGGTCCCACAGCAGTGTATTAGTGGGGCCCATGAGTTTTCTGGTGAAGGATTTTCACGATTATAAAAAAAAAGTATTAGACAGTCAAAACTAAAGTCAACCCGTATTGTTTTAAGATTTAAACTTACTGCTCTTTATTGTTTAAGGTCTTCTGGGGCTGCAAACAAGTTAGAGGCAGCTGGATTTCAGAATATTGCATGCATAACATCAGGACTCCAATCTGTAAAGCCAGGTTCAATTTCATACACTCAAACTTCTGAAAAAAAATGTTTTGTAAAAATTAAAAAGTTAAAATTATATTGTAAAAGTGTAAAACATCTACTGTATTAAATGATGAAAACCATGTAAGGTATTTGTTATTATTTATCAACTATTTATAGGAGTATAATAACGAAGATAATTACATAGGAAACTTAAACCTGATCAAGTAGTGCATAATAAAGACCAGAAAAAGTGGTGGCTTTAATCTGTTAATATTGATTTAAAGAGAGTTTTTGATGCGGGTTTTCTTAGGATGGTTCGACGTTGAGGGTTCTACGGAGCTACAAGACGCGGGTAAGGGTGTTTTAGTTCAAGTGCAAGGCAAAATCTCAGCTGTTCTTGGAACCGTACTCATCTGTAAGTTGTCATTTTACTCTTTTGTGTTATTAACAAGTGTAAGTATTGATTACTAACTCGAGGTGGCGAGTTGGGTACCGGTTTACAACAGGTTCGGGTCAAATGGGTTTCTTTTACTTGGGTAAAACCATAAACCATTGAGGCCGGTGCGATCAACAGACACCTTTTGTCCAAAAGTTAAATATTAAGTGAATAATTAATTGGTCAGATATTACAATATTAATCTTTCAATAAAGGGTTATTTGAAAATGTTTCAACATATTCAACCCAATTAATTTTGGGATTTACAAGTGCATATCTTTTCATAACTTTCTTTCCGGATCAAGCAGAAAAGATTCTCGCTTTGTTTCCTTCGAGTTAGCAACGTAACCTCCGAATGGTGAGATAAAAAGTTTTGCATTTGATATTTTGTATGAATGATGATTTGAGTGAAGATTCTTGAAAACATAGATCATATGATGATGTTTTGGTGATAGATTTAGTCGTAATAGATCTATCTGTGCTGTCATTGAACTTGTATGACAGTTCTTGATTTTGCGACTCATTTACAAACATTATTTCTTTAAATAGCATTGGATTTAGCAACAATTGTGGAGTTTCGTTTATATAATAATAAATTATGCTGCTAATGATGAGGTTAGATGGTCGTTAATGACAGTAAATAGGAGGGGGGGGGATGGTTCAGATATGGGCAAACCCGAACGTATATATGATGTTTCTAAACTCAGGTCAATTCAACTATTTATCCACATATAACTACAACGAAACCACAAAACTCGATTACAGAAAAACCACAACCAAATCGCTTAATCTAAACTGTCAAGAAACGTTACCTCAGAACATAACAATCATGTTTTTACATGTCAACATCACAAATTAAATAAAAAAAAACCGAGGCAGATATGGAGCATCCCTATAGCTAATGATCGTAAAATTTATATATTAATTGGTAAATACATTTGAGCTCAAAATGTAACATTGTAGAATCTGAGCTCTAAAAACTGGAAGTATTACACAAAATATAATTATAAAAAATTTAAATTAGCAAAATCATATTCCAGACTCAAGTTTGTATATCTTACCAACTACATTTCACATTGCTATTCTCCTTGTAAACAGTACAGTTGCCTAACATTCCCAGAGGCTGCATTTATATCATATTAAAACAAGGTTAACCTCTACAAATCATTATATTTTAGTAACTAAACCTTTCATTAATACACAACAAACAAAAAATAATAAATGTAAAAATTTGGCGGTCGTTATGTGAGAAAGTAAGTGCCATAAAGATTACCGGATAACCAGTCTTTGAAGTAGACATGAAGCGCGGTTGATAATTCGCGCTTTCTGTTACCCTCCAGTTTTGTTTCTTTCAATATATGTTTAACTTCCACCAAGTTTTTGTCCTGTAGATACCAAAATAATAATATTAATATGCAGCATTAGCCCAAACCAGAAATTTAGGGATTATGGATTAATTTTAATAATAATTATGATGCTGTAAACATGCATTCTTTTGCTGAGATGACATGTACACATCAGGCAGGGGAAACGGATTGTCTTTTGTGGACCCACATCCTTCATCTTGAAACCAATTCGGAATCTGCAAAAACAACAACAACAACAACAATAATAATAATAATAATAATAATAATAATAATAATAATAATAATAATAATAATAATAATACCACAGATTAGAAATATAAAAGTGATTATGAGAAACTGAATATAAGAATACCAAAAAATTGGTGAACTGATCAGGTTCTAAGTGAGTAGCGTTCAGTTTGACAGTCGGATACGCCAGCTGGATGTGAAATCGAATCATGCGGGTCCACCAGACCAAGTGCGATAGGCTCGTCCCATCTGTTCGGGCCAACTTCAACGCCAACTTGTTTCATGTGTTCAACTAACTGTGGATAAAATGTATTATAAGGCGCCACCTGTGCATCAAAAGAACTTCATCAAAACTTTAACAATGTGAAATGGTCATACAACAAATTGTATTTAATGAAATGGGTAAACATGATATTATTAATTTATTCTGAATACCTGCAACTTATGGTTATCACCAACAATAAGTGGTTGCTGATTTACGCCTAAGAAAAACACACATTCACGACAATTGGCGATACAGATACGATTTGCTGCTGAAATCACATGAACTCTTTCACAATGATCAATTCTTACAGCCTGATGAACATAAAAGAATATTATTTTTATAACTTGTGGCCAAAATTATACGCGTTTGAAACAAGAACAACTGTGGTGTACCTTTCCAACAGCACTGAGCACGATAGTTGCATCAGAGCATCCGTATACCATGGCATATTTTAACGGAGCTAAGAGATATATAACCGATTCATGGCAATTTATAAACCTGCATAAATAATGATATAACATTTTACCAGATTTAGGCTGCATAGTGTTTATAGAAGAAATCATAGAAGGTTCAAAATTATATGATATTTAATATATATATAATAATTGGAAAGTATGTATGAATAGTAAGTTTAGTTTTTTTAATATTATATAGTTTTTTTAGTATCTTTATTATTTTATTTTAATATGATAATAGTTTATTATTAGATTTACTTTTAACATTAAACATATTAAAGAATATTACTTTGGTATCGTACTACTGGTACCGTAACGAACCGATATCGATCGAACAACATGGTTCGTTACAGGTATTTGCTTTTATGGATTTCAATCGATGTAAACACATGTTAATTGCTATACTGAGTGTCGGTATCGTTATGGTACTGTAATCAACCAAATCAATATTGACTGACTGAAAGCCTGCTGCGAAGCGCGGAGAAATCCAACTATATAACAATTAATGAAAGGTTTTATGAATAGTGGCCATTTTTGTTTTTTATGGTTATTTTTATTTTTAATGGTTTTTTTTTGTTTTTTCCTTGCTATCATTGAAACCGGTATTATTATTTGCTTTTATTGATCATCACTTTTATGGTTTTCGATGAGTATAGCATAACGACCAAAGTCACGCCGCGTAGCACAAGGAAAAACGATCAAACCTCCACCGTAGTGCGATGGGAAAAACCTATTTTTTTATTTTTTTAGTTGGTATTATCGGAAACAAAATCTAAATTCGCTTTTATGGTTTTCCAATGAGCCGAGCCGATAAAGACCAAGGTCAAGCCGTGTAACATGAGGGAAAACCATACTTGCACCGTGTAGCGTGGGGAAAACCCGGTATTGATATTCGCTTTTATCGATCTTCACTTTTATGGTTTTCGAAGAGTCGAGCCGATAATGACCAAATCACATTGCGTAGCACGGGGGAAAACGCCAAACTCCCGCGTGTTGCGCGAGGGAAAACCTAATTTTTTAATTGGTATTCTCGGAACCGATATCGATATTCACTTTTATGGTTTCCGATGAGTTAAGCCGATAACGGCCAAAGTAACGTCACGTAGCACAGGGGAAAAACGATCATACTCCCACCACATAGCATGGGGGAAAGCTGAGTATACTCCCGTTGCGTACCGCAGGGGAAAACCTTTTATTGATATTCGCTTTTATGGTTTTCGGTGAGTCGAGTCGATAACTACCAAAGTCACGCCGAGTAGCACGGGGAAAAACGATCAAACTCCCGCCACATAGCGTGGGTAGAAAAGCTTTTTTTAAATGGTATTATTGAAACCATATCGATCTTCACTTTTATGGTTTCCAATGAGCCGAGCCGAAAACGACTAAAGTCACACCACATACCACGGGGAAAAATGATCCAACTTCCGCCGCGTAGCGTAGGAATAAAAACTAGTATATATGAATAGAAAGGCCAAATGAATAGTGCCATTCTAACAGGGTGAAATAGAATATTACCACATATAAATAAGCAACATTTTGTTGTTTTTGTTTTTTACTATATGGATGGAGAGGATTTAAAAAAAGTTGATTTTTCATTTTTAATCCAAAGGTTTTTATTTTTTTGTTTTAACCCTTTTAAGTTTGTTTAACTTTTAACTCAAACTTTTTCATTATTTGCAATTTAATCCCAACATTTTTTTTATTTTCAACTTTGATCACCTATACTTTTCATCTTTTGCAAATTTTTCGTTTTACGTTTCGTTTAAAATTTTGCGAGTCAACGCGCCGCAACGTGTGTGTCTGTGGTTCAACGTTTTTGTCTGTTTTCCCGTTTGACAGTCCCGTCGCAACACGTCTATTATTCTCCATTTGACAAGTTCGTTCGAATGCGCGGGGCCCTAAATCGCCTTAATTTTTTCTTTCTACATTTTACGTTTCGATCTAATTTTTTTGCATTAACACACCGCAACGGGTGTGCGTGATTCGACGATTTTACGTATGTTTTTCGTTCAGTGTTATTTTTTCTTTTTTTATTTATTTTATTTGACGAACTCTTCTGTTGTTGGTTGTGTGGCATTGGGGCTACTTGGCACGATTTTACAAACGTATTTAACCTATTAAATTTTTTACTAAAAAAAATTTGTTTCGAATTCACCCTTATACCTCTTTTACTTAAAAAAAACCTACTTTTACGTGCATATTTTTTGTACGTGTCGGTATGAATTCGATTTGCTTTACGATTCGACGTAAACTTTTTTCTGGAAACGACTCAGATCAAATATAATACTTTTTGTTTAAAAAAACATTTTTATGTGCATATTTTATGTACGTTTCGGTATAAATTCGAGTTGGCGTATGTGTCAAAGTAAACTTTTTCACAAATGAGTGAGGTCAAATATAATCTGTTTCCGTTCTTATTATTATGAATGTTTCGTTAATTTTGTTTCGAAGCAAGTGGAGTCAAATTGTGGTTTCTTTTTTTCCTTTTTTCAATAGTTCTAATTAATCTCTTTTGATTATACGTGTCATCTTTTCCGTTATACCCGTTACGTTTTCTATGTATGAGTCGGATCCTATATAATACATTATGGTTGTACGGCATAAATTTGATTTACTTTATGTTTTGATCTAATCGCAATGCTTATATAGGTTACATTGAGTTCGATCAGATATGTCGAATGCACGTTTTCATATGGTTAACGCATCACATAACGTTTGGACTAATCCATTCGATGTTTGTGATGTACCCGCGCAGCAACGCGCGCGGGCGTTATTCCTATTCCTAGTTCGTAGTTCCTAGTATTATTAAAAACCAACCCACTTTATCTCACTATTCATCTTTAGCCCCTCTACTTTAATAATGTTTTGAATTTCCTTTGTTTTTCTTTTTAACTCAATTAATCCCTCAACTTTGCTAATAATATGTTTAACCCATATACTTTTAATAAAGTTTTCAAAATGTTTTTATTTTTAACTTTACTAACTAATCATCATCATCATACTCAGTAAATCCCACTAATAACAAAGCTAAGGTAGGATCTCAGGAGGGTAAGATGTAGACAGCCTTACATCTACCCCGTAGGAATAGAGAGGCTGCTACTAGTGAGACCCCAGGCTTCATAGTAGTTTTGCATCAAGCCTTGGACATAAGGCACATAACTCTCGGCAAAAGGCCGATTAGTGCATGTACCCCCCTTGTCTTTCGGCTATCAATGCCACTACATGATGCATGATTAACCGTCCTCCGCTTTTAACGTTATTTTCACGAAATGAGTAAAATAACGTTAAGATTAGTGCAATTTCACTTTTGCCCCCCGAGGGCCCACACATATATACTATATATGTGCACACCGCAAGCGGGCGTTAACTTTACTAATACTAATATACATATTTAGTCCCTCTACTTTAATCAATTTTTATCAACATGATTTTAGTCCCTCAACTTTTCTAATAACATGTTTAGTCCCTCTACTTTAATAAAGTTTTCAAATTCCTTTGTTTTTCTTTTTTTTAACTTTACTAATATACACGTTATTTTTTTTTGTTCTTCGTTTTGACATTAATTTTTGTAACGTCATTTTCAAAAACAACCGGCTTTCATACGAACAGTGGTTACGTTTGAATGTTCTTTTCCACATGGTTCTACGTTATCTCTTTCACTTGGTATACCGAGTGCCAGTACTAGACTGATAATCAAATTCTCACCACAACGCACGAGGTTAAAATACTAGTTTAAATTAAATATAAAAAATAAAATAAAACTAACCTTCACAAAAGAGGTATTAAGTTCAGATGCTTGTTTTACATATGTTGCTTAGAGATTCCCTCGATATGACTTATTGAGGGCTTAATTGTGTTTGCATAATTATCATCCATCAAAGCATCATGACCGGAAGCATTAGCAGGCCCGGGCCTATTTTCTTTTGCAGCAACTCTTTCAGATATACGTTGTAATGCAGAGTTAATATTCTCTTCAATCCAGTCATGAACTTGTGTTGCAGGAACTGGGGCAGCGGCCGTATCAGGGTCTAAATTAGCAAAAAATGGAGCGTGTTGGCTCAACGGAATATTCTCCAACTCTGTCACCGAAATAGAAAAGAAATGAAAGATGCTCAAAGTTTTCCATTGTCAAAACCTGCAAACATCAAAGCGTTTATTAAACATGTGTGTGCGTGTGTGAATCTTTGGTGTTCAATTTTTTTTTGACAAACCAGTGAATCTTCTTCGGTTTGGCCTTCTACAGACTCGGCCAAAAGGGATATTATGTTGCCCAAATGCTTATGTAGATACGATAACTGATGAGCTTCTTCATCAGCTTGAGATGGTGTAGACCTCCGCACGTTGCCGCGTGCCAACTGTTGATAAATACCGAGCTTGTGTTAGCTAAGTAAATAAAAGCATTAGCATTTAAACATCATATACACGTATTTCACGTGTTATGGATCAGATATTTCAATATATTTACACATCATGTATGTATCATATATGTAAAAGCGCATAAATCACTGACTGCATTATTGCATTAATTTATTAAACCCTTTAATTTCATTCATATGCTGTCAAATTCAAATTTTAAGATTTAGCAATACCTATGACATATAGAAATTCCTACAATTTTAAAATGATACATTGTTAAAAGCAAGAAACAAGAGCGATCACCTGTAAGGGCGTAAGAGCCGACAAAAACCCATCAAAGGCAGAATTAGAGGGCCAAACATCCGCAATAGCAGGGGAATCTTTATGTCCTTTAGGAAGCAATCTCTTATACGACTTAATATACAAAAAGAGAATCAGATCATACACATTGACACCAGCAGAATCCACCTCATCCGATTTAGCAGACACAGACGGAGGGGTGATTGTATTGGACACAAGGCGGGTGTGTTGGGGAGAGATCTGTAACGTTTCCGTTACTGCATTTGGGTGATGGGTGGAGAGTGGGCGTTGAAGGAGTTTGGTAGCTTTTGGTGTGGGCTCGAATGGTTCACGGCGTGGGTGGAGGTGGTGGTGGTGGTGGTGGTGGAAAGGATCTGGAGGAGTGTGGAGAGGGGAGATGGTTAATTGGTTATAGGTTAACGACATATTAACGTGCAATGCAAATGCATATTATTGGGTGATTTTCATGTTTTCTTTATAAATCACTTTATTATGATTGCCATTTAGTTTCAAACAATTAATTTTGTTCAATTTATCTTTATATTTACTAAGTATTCGAACTTAGGTCACTTTTTTAAAGGACATACGCTGTATTAGTAAGGGATAGATCATGAATCGAAAGAACAATTGATGATGGCCTTATGAAATCTACATCAATGTAAACAAGTTATCGGATGTACTTTTACATTGAATGCATTGTTGGTAATGTCAAGATGTTGTGGATTTTGGGTAACACTACAACATTAATGTAATTTTAGTTGATAACTTGATATCTAGCCTTAATAGTCAATACATTTATACTCAAGCTGAATCTAGCAAAATGTTGCTTAAAAGTTTAAGTTGTGGTGATCTATGATGATGAACTCCTTGCCTCAAAATAAAGAACATTGAGTGTTGTGACATCTACATCGCATGCCACCCTCGTATCCCCCCAACTCCCAAAGGGCTACAGAAAGTAGAATCTATGCAAATGATCTGAAGCAATGAGTTTACAAACAGTAACATTAGGTTTCGCTCTTTCCGAGAACGCGAGTGACCATTTAAAACAGTTGCTCTGTTTGAACATGGATGTGTTTATGTGGCAACATTTAGACATGGTGAGAATAACCAAAAAGCATGGCATGACCTCGATTGAACATGTTCAAGTCGGGCACTAAATTTGATGCCAAAAACGCTCTAAAATCTCACATAACGGTTAAAACAACACAACTTTCAAGGTTTTTGATGAGTTGTTTTGGTTGTTCATGGAGGAAGTTTTGGTGTGTTATTCTTGAGTTATATATAAACATGCCATAGGATTCAAGAAGATTATTTTGGTGTTTAATTGGTTCATCTTGATAAATAGTTAAAGACTTGGGGTCCCTTTATTAACTTCATCTTGACACATCCAAGGATCAACAACAAATGTTTGATGTCGATATCAATTATCATGGAGAGTAAACACTTAACTTCACCAATGATCTACCACTTCCCGTGGTGGGTTTTGTTTTCTGAAGTTATATAAAAAGACATGTTACTAACTAGCTTACATCACAAATGATTTCAAAGAGACATGTTAAAAACTCAACATAAAAGTGAGTAGGTTGTGTAGTTTTTTTTAATGGTCAACAAACACTATACAAGTCCGGACACCTGGGTGAACCCATTGGGGAAAGCCACCCACGCGTCGCAAATACAAACAACGCCGATAGCCCGCTCACCATTCCAAAGAAAAACCATCGCCCTAAGGCCCACTGTCGGAAAACATCTACCTCAACTGGAGCAAATTAGACTAAGTGGGACTCGAACCCTTGACCTCCACATTGGAAGGTTATGTGGTGCCTCTTCCCAAACCAATCGATCTAGGAGTCATTTGTGTGTAGGTTGTGTAGTCATGGGTACATATCGGTTAGTTGAGGAGTATTAATCATATGTGATGGCTGACATTAATGGTGTATATTGCAGATGTGACATCTAAAGAAAGAATACCCTTATTATGTTTACTGAATTACACTTAACAATTTAGTACTTCTTAGTATGTCGCCTGTAGGTGTACTATTTCGTTGGTTTGCATCATGCGCATGGGCTTACCCTTTGTCAAATGTCATTTATATTTGTGATCTACCATATGTGTCCGAAGTACACTAATATACAATATTAAAGGATGATTTATATGTGTCTTAATTGCATGTGGTCTCTTAGTATTTCCGAGTAATTAATGATTCATATTATCGATTGTTGAGGATAGTTTGAGCGTTTGAGTATATTAGAGTATCTTAGGTTGTTTGGACGTTGGGGGTAACGTTTAGTCAGCCTTGTATTGTAATGACGTCTAATTTCGAGATTCTAGTCTGTCTTGGATGTACTTACGTCACCATGTCCCCCAAACCTATGTGAATAAATATAGTGATTGTTTTAGACTTCCCATCGCGTTTTTCGTTAGGGTGGAAGGGGTGGTCATCACTCATCACACTCTATCACACACCATGCACAATCACCATTTGACACCTCATTCCATCACATTCAATCACATTTTAGTCTATCACACTTGCAATAGTCATCACTCATCACTCATCCTCATCACACCCAATCACAACTTAACACCTCAACACCAAAGTCAAACCCACACACACATACTTCTTTCGTGCACACGATACACATCATGTCTTTCAAGATCCATTACGCTTGATCAAGAGCTTGCAATGGTGTTCCATCACTCATCACTTGCACCTATCATTTGCCCACCCCAACCACCCTTATGTTGCCTCACAATTCCTCTCACTTGCCATATACATATTCGCTACTCCATTTATATTTAAAAAAGAAAAGAATGAGAAATTTATATTTCTAGCTCACATATTCATGAGAACAGAACTTTATTATATAGTTCCTAATACTACAAATTTTCAATTTTCATTTCTATAAACAAAACAAGATTTATATTTTTGTTGTTAGGATCTGAGTTTTCATTTGTGTTTGTTCTATGACACGAATTAATGAAATGTAGATAAAGTTGATATGAATTATGGAAAATAGTAATGAATGCAATAGAAATTAAAGTCAAACACAAGAGTGAAAAGTTTTGTCAAAACTGTTTCTACTGAAATCAAATGATTACAATTACAATTACAAAAATCGTTATACAAGCTCCCTCTTAGCTTGACTACTCTCTTCTGTTTGTACAATAAGGATGTCAAGTATGAAATAGATCTCTAACATGTGAGATCTATTTACACTAAGTACAAACATCTATTCGCAACCAGGGCTGACATCACCCTGATAGCGACATCTAACATTCCTAACAGAAAAGCCTCTACACATACTAGAAATTCTGATGAAATTAACAACTGATTAAATACACAAAACATCTGTTTAAGCAATCACTGTTACATTAAAACAATTGTCCTTCAAAACGCTATTGACTTGTTCTAAACATCTATTTAGGCTAGAACAAATGTTTGGTCTTGAATATCAGTGTTTTGTCTTCAACAGGACTTTGGCCATTGAACAGAGGTTTCTTCTTCTCCAACAACCTTTCCATGCCTTGAACAGATCTTTGGAATCTTCAAACAAATTTTCTATTAGTGTTCAAGATTCACTATCTTTGGGGAGAGCTGTAGATCATTACTTGCTTATTTCATGATCAGAGAAGCATGTTTTGGCTTTTGATATTATCTATTTTTTTGTGGGTCCAACATGTCACACCCGCTAAAATCAGAGTTGGGCGTGATCTGACTGGTATCTTCAATGCACAGCGGAAGTATTTAATGCTAAGACTTATAAAAATTGAACGCCCGCTAAAGTACTCGAATCCCCATGGGTTCTCCTATTCCAACCGTGCAATAATTTGAATTTGTAATCCTTAGAAAGAACATGCGAAAAAATCAACATAATGTTGGCTAGTTCATAGTTTGTTCGAAAAAGATTTAAAATAAAATCTTTTTGATAATCGGTTTAAATATGTTTGAGAAAACGTAAGAAAACCATTTTTCTCGGCATGTCAATTCAAAACCTTATTTTGTAATATACTTGAATAACCGTCGATGAACGCATACGACAAAGACAACATGCCCGCATGAGCCTATAACCCACCCCAAGCTAGTAAGTGCCTCACCAAACTGTTTACTCAAGACGGTAGACTAGCAGGCGGTTATAGTTTCGATGTGTAGCGAACATTTCACTGTACAGTTTTAAGCGACCTTACGGTCCTTAGTGTTGAGTAGTGGACTGTAACATCCGTCGAAAAACGGGTTTTCAAAACCCACTTCGTTTATTAACCGAACAATCAGTTTTAAACTTTTGTTGTTTATTTATGACTTATTTTAATTTTAAATGATACATAATTAATAAACAAATTAGAAGTTATAAATTATAATTGTTAAAAAATAAAATAAATTAATTAAAAAGGAAAACCGGCTGCCGGGAGTCGAACCCGGGTCAGCCGGAAATCCACAAGTCTTAACTCTCACACATCCAACCACTTCGCCACTTTGGTTATTTGATAACATATCGAAACAATTAATTCAAATAATAAAACACGGAAATCAAATCCAGTCAAAGTCGCGCCCAAATTCGCAGTCGTCGGAAATCCCGACGATTTCGCCGATAATTGACGGTTTCTTCTAATTTAACCGAAGAATTAACCTCAACGTCGGTTATAACCGATGACTGAACCCGCGACATCAGTCGTAACTGCCGGAGAACGGCTGACCATGAATCGAGACTGAAACCAGACCCCATGCGTCTCGATTCTTCCCTATAAATTCACCCACAATTCACTGGTAGCCTTTTCGCTCAAAATCGCACCTTTTCTCGACGAAATTTCACTCGCCGGAAATATCCTGCCATCACCGGACTTTTGCCGGAAAACCGAGACTCACATCCACACGGTAATTCCCTCGACTCTTTCTGTTTCAAACCATTGTTAGACTGTTACTAACACAAATCCACCGTCCAGAATCAATCCCAGAAGACGTTGTCGGAATTCCTGCCTTCGCCGGAAAACTTCTGAAACTTCCAAAATCACGCTGAGAGCCGGTATGATCATTCAAACTTCTGTTAATCTTTGTTTAAATACCTCAATTTCATAACTAATCGAACAGAACTGTTAATTGATTCTAACAGCCGAAGTTCACTATCAGAGCCGACGGACCTTTGCCGGAGTTCTGTGAAAGACACGGATCGGTACCTCCTATCCCCAAACTCTCTCCATTCATTACCTTTCAATTACTTATAATGTTTGATAATCAATTAGACATAAATCAGTCAAGTTATCACTGTCTGTGTTCTTGAGCAAAGAAGACGAAGACGGGTTATAATAAAAGAATAATTAAAATCAGTTTTATGAACGGGTTAGACACACAGTCCAGCGGTGGACTGTGTGCAAACAAATACACATACGTCGCGAGTTCGATTCCTGTCCCAACCTTACTCTCTTAAAATAAAAATGTCTTTTTAACTGAACCGGGTTAACTCACAAAATCATGTTAAGTATAATAAAAACCGGATTATTAACCATGTTAGACACACAGTCCAGCGATGGACTGTGTGCACGTTAACCCACAGGTCCCGGGTTCGAGACCTGTGGTCAGCACCGGTTCGATACATTTAAAATCCTTTTTAAAAATACATAATTTCTGGATAAATCTAAATAGTATATAAGTATAATTAAAACCAAAATTATTTCGGGTTAGACACGTAGCTCAGTTGGTAGAGCTGCGTGCACGCGTACGGGAGGTCTCGGGTTCGAGTCCTGCCCGGCGCATACATTTACACAATAAAACCGGTCAAACAGTCAAACAGTCAACGGTCAACGGTCAAAAGTCAACATTTTTTTTATTATTTTTATTTATTTATTTAATTTAAAAATCAATTAAAAATACTTAAAAATAACGTTTTTAAAGTTAGAAAATAGCCTTAAACTCACAAAAATATATCCGAAAATCCTATTAAAATAGTTAATAAAATCCACATACTTACCGTACCTTTTCATTATTAATTAGGTTAGTTATTCCTCGTCGATCAATCCTCTAAACTCGTGCGCATTCAACACCTTCAAACAAACGCACCCAAGGTGAGTGAATCTCTACCAATTCCCCGTTTTAATCACATTTTGGGGTGTATCATGTGTCGCTATTTATTTATTATAATTAAACACTTGTGCATCCATCATGTTCATGATCAAATGTGTTGCCAATATATATCTATTGTTTGTGTGGTTGATGTTTAAATTAAAGTTATCATTTTCAGTACATACATTTCATAGGCCGCCGCTCCCCATTACCTATGAGCGTGAGCTGTTCCCCATTACCTATGAGCGTGAACCAGGCGTTGCCAACATAAGATCGGCTCTGTTTGATTGAGCCTTGATCTCACATACATTAGCATAGGCCGTCCGTTCCCCATTACCTATGAGCGTGAACGGGACGTTGCCAACATATCCATTGTCATTCTTATTATATACTTAAGCAAGGTGGTTTGTGATCGTTATGGTTATATACATTTGTTCATATATGATTGTTGCACAATTTTCCTATATTAATTACAATAATGAATCAATGACAAATGTTTTTAACAAGGTTCACTCGCCAACTTTTGTTGACCCAAAATTCCCCATTTTTACACATGATACAGGTGATCAAGTTGAAGCAAGAAACATATAGGGCGGCCTAGAAGAATAAACCAGTTTAGATTTTGGATTGTTTTAGTTAATTTTTCCTTCCTTGTATTGTATGAATTTGACTTGGAACTTTGAGATGTAATTTGAATTTAATAAATATGAAACATGTTAGTAAACATCATGAGCTTTGGTGATAACCCAATTATGCCCCGACTCTTATTCCGTTGCGGGTCGGGGTGTGACAGATTGGTATCAGAGCCATGACTATAGGGATATAGGATAGGTTATTAGACCCTTAGAGCCTATACTATAGTTGCTTAGAATTTTTAAATTTTTGTGTGTTACATGCAAAATTCATGATGTTTATATGCTTTATGTTTATTGTTACATTCAATGTTATGCAAGCATGTTCATAAGTACATATTATTATACAATGCTTATCATGAATCATATTCTCATAACATATCATATCTATGGGAGCACACACCTCACAATTTATACGATTGTTACAACGATTTTTGTGTTTTCAAATCACATCAAAGTGAGTTCTCATGACGGGCATGTAGTAACTGGAAGGGTACGAGTACCGGTAGTTGGAACGTCCTGTCTAGGCTTGGCATTCGTATAAATCCAAAATAAAGGACCAGTTTGCCTACCTGGGGACTAACGATGAGAGTACGAAGGACCTATTAGGCCAAAGCATGCTATACCAAACGTCGTGTGAACTAACCCCACTTTGAGTTGTCATTGTGTCTATACCTGGACACCCTCCGACCATACATCTCGCAAACATATTTCGTGGTTTTCATTCGGGTGATGCGAGTGTTAAACCACCAATACCAATGTGAATCCTACTAAGCCAATAGTCATGGGGCCCACATGACTATACCGGTGATGGTATGGGGGACATTGGAGGCCCAAACATGAGCAAACCCAAGACATCCTATGGATGTAGTTGCATTATTGATATTTATGTTATTTTGATTTTCTTTAAGACACATGACACCTAAAAAGACTCCATAAACTCACAATCTTCCTATGTATGTTCCTGTAGATGTCGGCTAGGCAGCTACGTGGAGGACGAAAGTCAGGAAGGTCAAACGAACGCTTGGCCACTCAGATTGCGAAACAAATGGCCGCGGTGCTTCCTGATATTGTATTCAAGTCCAGCAAGCTCTCACCGCGAATCATGTCAACCCACCCAATCAAGAGGATCAAAACATCGACAACCCTTCCTCCAAGAAGTGCTCCTACAAGCACTTCAAGTCTTGCGATCCCCCAAAGTTCGAAGGGACCGAAGGTGTCACCGCTCTCCTCCACTGGTTTGAGGAAATGGAAAACACCTTCCTAAATTGCGATTGTCCCGAGGATCGCAAGGTACGTTACGCAACCGGGAGATTATTTGGGGTAGCCCTGACCTGGTGGAACACCGAGAAGGGTAAGAGAGGAGTTGAAGACACGATGGCCTTAACCTGGGAAGAGTTAAGGGAAATGATGACAAAACGCTTCTGCCCAAGAAGCGAACTCAAGAAGTTGGAAGACGAATTCCACTCGCTGAAGCAAAAGGAAGGGGACCATACTTCCTACAACAAAAGATTTCTGGAGCTGAACCAGATGGTTCCTAACTTGTTCACCCCAGTATACCGTTTGGTTGAACACTATATTCGAGGCCTCCCCTCGAAGATTCAAGACTCAGTCCTCAGCACTTCGCCTGCAACTCTCGAAGCTGCTATAGAATTAGCCACCGAACTTACCGAGAACCGCATCAGAAACGGTAAATTCAAAGAGGAGAAAAAGAAAGCCCCCGTTGAGGGCCAAACTTCCAACCATCCCACCTCCTCCTCAAAATTTTCAAACAAGAGGAAACGAAATACCAGAAACTTTGCTGTCACCAAACCAATTTCCCTATCCCTGCTGCACCCATCACACAAGTTGCTCCTTCACCCGCACCATACCAAAGGCAATACTCTGGCCCTTACCCAAAATGCACCCGTTGTCAATACCATCACTCCCCCGAACACCCCTGTCAATATTGCACCGGCTGTGGCCGTGCAGGTCACACCATCCAAGCCTGCCGCTCACTACATCGAATGAACCGCAACCAACCCACAACTCAAACCCACCATCAAATAATGGGTCAAGCACAATAACCCCTACTACCACCACCTACACAACATACGGCCCAAACCTACTACCAACCCAACTACCCCATGATACAACCCATGCGGGCTTGCTACAATTGTGGAGACCCAAACCACTTTAGAAACATTTGTCCACGCTTGGTGAACATCATACATGCTCAAGCTCAAGCAAATCTGGTGAACCAAGCTAACCAAGCTCCTCCACCTGCTAGAGGAAGAGCATTTAACATCAACGCCAACCAAGCTAGGGCCGACAACAACGTGGTTAACGGTACGTTTCTCATCAATGGTAGTTATGCATCCGTGTTATTTGATACTGGCGCGGATAAGAGTTTTGTGTCCTTAGAATTCGAATCCATCCTTAACCAAACTCGTGATAAACTTATGGAATCCATAACGGTAGAAGTTGCTGACGGAAAACCGGTCTCATTAAACTCCATTATCCGAAACTGTACTCTTACTCTAAACGATCACGATTTTCCTGTTGACCTCATTCCTATGAAGTTGGGAAGTTTTGACATTATAATCGGCATGGACTGGCTCAGCCAACATCATGCTGAAGTGGTATGCCGCGAAAAGTTCATTCACATTCCTCTTGCAGACGGTCAAACCCTACGAATCTTTGGAGAAACCCCTTCGAAAGGACTCAAACTGATGTCCTGTCTTCAAGCCCGAAAATATCTCCGCAAGAATTATGTAGCATTTCTAACCCACGTTGTCAAGAAGGGAAATAAGGAGAAGAAACTCGAAGACATACTTGTAGTGAAAGAATTCCCGCAAGTCTTCCCCGACGACATCTCAGGACTTCCTCCCAAGAGAGAAGTCGAACTCCGCATTGATCTTATACCGGGCGCTACACCCGTCGCGAAATCTCCTTATAGGTTAGCCTCATCCGAAATGCAAGAGCTAGCCAGTCAATTACAAGAACTGACCGACAAAGGATTCATACGTCCTAGCTCATCGCCTTGGGGTGCACCTGTTCTGTTTGTGAAGAAGAAAGACGGAACGTTTCGCATGTGTATCGATTACAGAGAACTCAACAAACTAACGGTCAAAAACCGCTATCCATTACCTCGTATCGATGATCTTCTAGACCAACTCCAAGGTGCCACTTGTTTTTCAAAGATCGACCTTCGTTCTGGCTATCATCAACTCAGAGTACATGAAGAAGACGTCCCAAAAACCGCCTTCCGAACTCGTTATGGTCACTATGAATTCATGGTCATGCCATTTGGTCTAACCAACGCTCCAGCGGTCTTCATGGATCTAATGAACAGAGTTTGCAAACCATATCTTGATCGTTTTGTTATAGTCTTCATTGACGACATCTCATCTACTCAAAGTCCAAAACTGATCATGAACGGCACCTTCGACTCATCCTCACGCTCTTAAGAACCGAAAAGCTCTACGCTAAATTCTCCAAATACGAATTCTGGTTAAAAGAGGTACAATTCCTTGGACATGTCGTCAATGACAAGGGAATACATGTCGACCCCTCAAAGATCAAAGCAGTGTAAGAATGGCAAGCGCCACGTACACCAACCGAAGTAAGATCTTTCCTTGGTTTGGCTGGTTACTATCGTCGTTTCATATCAAATTTCTCTCGTATCGTGTACCACTCACGGCTTAACACATAAAGGAAAACCCTTCATATGGGGACCTAAACAAGAAGAAGCCTTCCAAACCCTTAAGCAAAAGCTTTGTGACGCACCTATCCTCACACTCCCTGAAGGTTGCGATGACTTTGTAGTTTATTGCGACGCATCAGGGCAGGGACTAGGCTGTGTTTTAATGCAAAGGGGAAAAGTGATAGCCTATGCTTCTAGGCAGCTCAAAACTCATGAGAAGAACTACACTACCCACGACCTAGAACTTGGAGCCGTTGTGTTCGCTCTTAAGATATGGAGGCACTACCTCTATGGTACCAAGTGTGAAATTTACACTGACCACAAGAGCCTCCAACACATCTTTAATCAAAAGGAGTTGAATATGAGGCAACGAAGATGGGTCGAACTTCTTAATGACTACGACTGTGAAATTCGGTATCATCCTGGCAAGGCAAATGTGGTGGCCGATGCTCTCAGTCGAAAGGGTTATGCGAACTCCATTCGTCTTCTATGTTCACAAATCATAACCGATATCAAAGATCAAATCCGATAAGCTCAACATGTTTCCATAACGGAATACGACATACGAAATGAGTTATCTTGTGGAGTAGAACTTAAACTCGAAACAAAATCTGACGGCATTCTGTATTACCTAGATCGCATATGGATTCCCGATCACAATAACCTTCGCGATACCCTTATGAAAGAGGCGCACAAAACACGATACTCTGTACACCCAGGAGCCGACAAGATGTATCAAGACCTTCGATACACCTACTGGTGGCCTGGCATGAAAAAGGATATTGATGTTTTTGTTTCCAAGTGCCTTACCTTTTCTAAAGTGAAAGCTGAACATCAAAGACCCTCAGGATTTCTAGTCCAACCTGAAATACCTGTATGGAAGTGGGAAAACATAACCATGGACTTCATTACCGGGTTACCTCGCACCTCCGGTGGGTATGACACTATATGGGTAATCATTGATCGTCTTACAAAATCAGCTCACTTCATTCTTATTCGCGAAGACTTTAAGAATGAGAAACTAGCTCGTATCTACATCAGCGAAATCGTAAGCCTTCATGGTGTACCGTTAAGCATTATGTCAGATCGTGATGGTCGTTTCACTTCACGAACATGGCAAGCTGTACAAGCCGCTTTGGGTACACGATTAGACCTCAGTACCGCTTATCATCCCCAAATTGATGGTCAATCTGAACGCACCATTCAAACTCTTGAAGACATGCTTCGAGCATGTGTCATAGACTTCAAAGGGAATTGGGACGCTCACCTACCATTAGTTGAATTTTCGTACAACAACAGCTATCATTCAAGTATCGGCATGGCACCTTTCGAAGCGTTATAAGGTCATAAGGGCCGATCACCAATATGTTGGCACGAAATTGGAGAAGCTCAAATCACCGGTCCAGAATTAATACAAGAAACAACAGACAAGATCCATCAAATCCGAAACAACCTTCTAGCGGCACAAAGTCGTCAAAAGAGCTATGCTGATAAGCGACGAAAGCCCTTGGAATTTAACATTGGTGACCAAGTACTTTTAAAAGTATCGCCGTGGAAGGGAGTAGTTCGTTTTGGCCAAAAAGGCAAGCTAGCACCACGCTACGTAGGTCCTTTCAAGATACTCGAAAGAGTAGGACCTGTAGCATACAAGCTTGACCTACCGGAGGAACTCAACAGAATTCATCCCACATTCCACGTATCGAACTTGAAGAAGTGCCTCGCCGATGAAAATCTCCATATTCCTCTAGAAGACATTCAAGTCGATGAATCTATGCATTTCATTGAAAGACCAGTAGAAATTATGGACTTCGGAGAAAAACGTTTAAGACGAAGCCGCATCCCAATTGTCAGGGTACGCTGGGAGTCGAAACGAGGACCTGAGTTTACTTGGGAACGTGAAGACTCAATGCGCGAGAAATACCCACATCTATTTCCTGTAACTACTACTACTTAAATTTCGGGACGAAATTTCTAAAAGTGGGGGATACTGTAACATCCGTCCAAAAACGGGTTTTCAAAACCCGCTTCGTTTATTAACCGAACAATCAGTTTTAAACTTTTGTTGTTTATTTATGACTTATTTTAATTTTAAACGATAATAAACAAATTAGAAGTTATAAATTATAATTGTTAAAATAAAAATAAATTAATTAAAAAGGAAAACCGGCTGCCGGGAGTCGAACCCGGGTCAGCCGGAAATCCACAAGTCTTAACTCTCACACATCCAACCACTCCGCCACTTTGGTTATTTGATAACATATCGAAACAATTAATTCAAATAATAAAACACGGAAATCAAATCCAGTCAAAGTCACTCCCAAATTCGCAGTCGTCGGAAATCCCGACGATTTCGCCGATAATTGACGGTTTCTTCTAATTTAACTGAAGAATTAACCTCAACGTCGGTTATAACCGATGACTGAACCCGCGACATCAGTCGTAACCGCCGGAGAACGGCTGACCATGAATCGAGACTGAAAGCAGACCCCATGCGTCTCGATTCTTCCCTATAAATTCACCCACAATTCACTGGTAGCCTTTTCGCTCAAAATCGCACCTTTTCTCGACGAAATTTCACTCGCCGGAAATATCCTGCCATCACCGGACTTTCGCCGGAAAACCGAGACTCACATCCACACGGTAATTCCCTCGACTCTTTCTGTTTCAAACCATTGTTAGACTGTTACTAACACAAATCCACCATCCAGAATCAATCCCAGACGACGTTGTCGGAATTCCTGCCTTCGCCGGAAAACTTCTGAAACTTCCAAAATCACGCTGAGAGCCGGTATGATCATTCAAACTTCTGTTAATCTTTGTTTAAATACCTCAATTTCATAACTAATCGAACAAAACTGTTAATTGATTCTAACAGCCGAAGTTCACTATCAGAGCCGACGGACCTTTGCCGGAGTTCAGTGAAAGACACGGATCGGTACCTCCTATCCCCAAACTCTCTCCATTCATTACCTTTCAATTACTTATAATGTTTGATAATCAAATTACACATAAATCAGTCAAGTTATCACTGTCTGTGTTCTTGAGCGAAGAAGACGAAGACGGGTTATAATATAAGAATAATTAAAATCAGTTTTATGAACGGGTTAGACACACAGTCCAGCGGTGGACTGTGTGCAAACAAATACACATACGTCGCGACTTCGATTCCTGTCCCAATCTTACTCTCTTAAAATAAAAATGCCTTTTTAACTGAACCGGGTTAACTCACAAAATCATGTTAAGTATAATAAAAACCGGATTATTAACCAGGTTAGACACACAGTCCAGCGATGGACTGTGTGCACGTTAACCCACAGGTCCCGGGTTCGAGACCTGTGGTCAGCACCGGTTCGATACATTTAAAATCCTTTTTAAAAATAAATAATTTCTGGATAAATCTAAATAGTATAAGTATAATTAAAATCAGAATTATTTCGGGTTAGACACGTAGCTCAGTTGGTAGAGCTGCGTGCACGCGTACGGGAGGTCTCGGGTTCGAGTCCTGCCCGGCGCATACATTTACACAATAAAACCGGTCAAACAGTCAAACAGTCAATGGTCAACGGTCAACGGTCAAAAGTCAACATTTTTTTATTATTTTTATTTATTTATTTAATTTAAAAATCAATTAAAAATACTTAAAAATAACGTTTTTAAAGTTAGAAAATAGCCTTAAACTCACAAAAATATATCCGAAAATCCTATTAAAATAGTTAAAAAAAATCCACATACTTACCGTACCTTTTCATTATTAATTAGGTTAGTTATTCCTCGTCGATCAATCCTCTAAACTCGTGCGCATTCAACACCTTCAAACAAACGCACCCAAGGTGAGTGAATCTCTACCAATTCCCCGTTTTAATCACATTTTGGGGTGTATCATGTGTCGCTATTTATTTATTATAATTAAACACTTGTGCATCCATCATGTTCATGATCAAATGTGTTGCCAATATATATCTATTGTTTGTGTGGTTGATGTTTAAATTAAAGTTATCATTTTCAGTACATACATTTCATAGGCCGCCGCTCCCCATTACCTATGAGCGTGAGCTGTTCCCCATTACCTATGAGCGTGAACCAGGCGTTGCCAACATAAGATCGGCTCTGTTTGATTGAGCCTTGATCTCACATACATTAGCATAGGCCGTCCGTTCCCCATTACCTATGAGCGTGAACGGGACGTTGCCAACATATCCATTGTCATTCTTATTATATACTTAAGCAAGGTGGTTTGTGATCGTTATGGTTATATACATTTGTTCATATATGATTGTTGCACAATTTTCCTATATTAATTACAATAATGAATCAATGACAAATGTTTTTAACAAGGTTCACTCGCCAACTTTTGTTGACCCAAAATTCCCCATTTTTACACATGATACAGGTGATCAAGTTGAAGCAAGAAACATATAGGGCGGCCTAGAAGAATAAACCAGTTTAGATTTTGGATTGTTTTAGTTAATTTTTCCTTCCTTATATTGTATGAATTTGACTTGGAACTTTGAGATGTAATTTGAATTTAATAAATATGAAACATATTAGTAAACATCATGAGCTTTGGTGATAACCCAATTATGCCCCGACTCTTATTCCGCTGCGTGTCGGGGTGTGACATGGACAATCCAGTCCTTGAGACTTCGTGCCTCGCACGAGCATATGTGGGCCTAGCCTACTAGAGTATTTGTGTCTTGCACAAGTGAGAATGGGCCTAGCCCATTTGAGTCTGTAAGTAGGACCAACCAGTCCCCTTATTTGTATGCAGGACAAACCAGTCCCGTTGTAACTAGGACAATCCCATCACTAGTCATGAAACTCATGCACGTTTTGAACATACGCGTGTGTTTTGTAAAACCGGTATGTTTAGTATAAACCTTTCATAAACCATTTAAGTTAATAGAATTTCGTTTGCAACATGGTTTAGAAACATGAATTTTTCGTTCGTCGAAATATTGTGTACTTTTGCAAAACTTTCATGTTTTTCCACCCCTGAAAACATTTATAAGAATGTAAAACGGTAAAAAGTGGGGGTTATGAACTCACCTCAATATCCAGTGCAAAGCTAGCATAATGTGATCCATAATGTCGTTTTCCATAATGTAAATTTGCTAGCATGCAATATATAACTTTCCTATCAACGAATAACTTATAAGTTTCTAACGGGGGTATACGTGGTAATAATCATAACTGAGCTCTACCGAAACGTTAACAAAACGACTCTATGGATGTGTTGATATCTTGGTTTGAAATAACCAATCTATGATTGTTTGATTCCATTTAATCGGGATAAACACTAAGTAGTGAAAACGGCTTAGTTTTCGAGTGATTTAGAATATATATATATATATATTTATATATAATTATAAATATATTTACGAAGTCATGTTAGCTGTCACGAACAGAAATACCTATACATAATGAGTATTTAGATGAAAACAATACGTTGTAAACTCGTATAATGGATTTACGCATTTTTCCGAATAGTCGTCATATACGTTGACGGATAATAATAATAATAATAATAATAATAATAATAATAATAATAATAATAATAATAATAATAATACGACTCATCATAGTGTTTCATAAGATGTGGACATATATATATACACACACATATGTGTAAACGTAAGTGTATATGTAAAGGTAGATACATATATGTATGTATATGAAAGTTGTGTAGCCGAATACAATTCCGCATCATATCTCGTTTAGTCGTATAAATAAGAATAAATAGTCATATTTATTTTATAAACTTTTCAAGTTGTGGATGTTTAAAATAAATATATATGATTATATTTATTTTATATAAGCTCTCGGGTTTTGTTAACTAGTAACTTTTGTAAGTTATATAGTATCGTCAAAATAAATATACGTTTATATATAATTTATAAAATACTTGAGCCCCGAAAGGTGTCGTTTTTAAAATATAAACATGTTTCGTATTACGGATTTTTTTCGAAAAACAGGCAGAGTTTTGTCTGTTTTGGACAATCCCGACAACACAAGTTGTCGATAAATGTTTTCAAAACTCAACATTTGCAAGACGAACGTCGTATCCAATAATTATTATATGTCCGATAGTTAGATGACGACGTCACAATTTAAACTTTATATAAGTGTATTATATATGTATATATATAGGTGTATGCATAAATATATGAACTAAACTACGCGTAATCGGTCGGTAAATGAATGATTAACGTCATTATCCCCAAAGTTTGACAATGTGTAAATGTTAATCTATCGGGTCGAGCTCGGTTTTGTGTCAAAATGATATTAAAAATTAAACTGTAATGTAATACGCGTCGTTAAAGTTTTACCAATTCTCGCGTCGACTTGTTGACTAAGTTTGATCACAGTTGACTGAGTTGTGCGGGGCCCGAGAGTGTTCCGAAATTTATTTTTCACCCTAGACGAAAGTGTTTCGTATGGACTCTACGGGTTATTAGGAGCCCAAAAATATATTTTTCATTGAAAACGGTACCCGGAATCTCGCCAGAACCATGCTAGAAGTCAAAATTTCGCTGAAGAATAGAATTTCGTGAAAACTTGCAGAAAGGTCTCTAACCACCCGATCTAAACATGCACGAAGTGAAAAGTCCAAAACGGGTTCGCCGGAGTTTGGCTGGAATGTCGCCGGAGTTGCTTCTGTGCTCAAAAGTCTTTGAATCTTGAAAAATGGTCACCTTCATCGCATCGGGAAGGCTCGATTTAGTGGGGGTAGAGTGTTGGATCGGAAAAATGTCGTCCAAAAAAGTCACCGGAGAATCTCCGAACCACCATCGGTGGCTCCGCCGTCGCACTGCCGCGGTCACCGGCTGGCTCCGCCATGTTCTTGCCGGTTGCCGGCTTCTAGAGAGAGCTGATAGAGAAAGTGAGGTAGAGAGAGAGTATGTAGGTGAAATGAGAGGGAGAAGAAGGAAAATGAGTTTATATAGGTAGGGTTTTGGTGGATTGGGCCTAAGGCCCACAAGCCTGTTTCTAGTGTTTTGAGCGGCCCAATCGCGTCTACGAGGCCTATTTTCGAACCCGAACTTCATGGAATGTCGTATAATATTATTTTAGATTCAAAAACATGAAAAATGTTGGCGGAAGCTTGCGTTTGACGCGCACGTTTGTTGGTTGCGTTAAAACTACGTAAATTGCTTCGGTCATCATTTTTTGTCCGTTTTTCGATCTGATTTCGACTGCATATGTTAAATTTGATTATGAAGTTAAAATTATCATAATATTTCAGTTTCAAGCAAATAAACGAGTCCGATGCTTCCATTCCGTTGTCGGTGCATTCCTACAATCGCGTTTTTCGCTCATGTATGCGTTTTGTGACGCTCGAAAGCATGATAATTCATCAAAGCCTATTCATGTTTTTAAAATACATGTCTAAGACTCTTATTTGTCGGTGTTGTCGGTATTTTCTCCGGTGTCAGTTCATTACCGTTTAAATGCGCCCAAATTCCCTGTATCACCAATCGCGTAGCGTACAATACAACTAGACGTTCCTAAGCATTCCATAGGCCTAATTAAGTTGATTTGTGTCTTTAAGCACTATTTTTATTCGTCTTAACATTTGTTATTCGTGTAATTAAACCCTTAAATGGTCGGTTGTCACACAAAAATCTCCCCAAAAACAGATGATGCCAAAACTCAATCTTTATTTGATCATCTTCTATTACTCATCAACACCTCTCTAATTTGGGCTTTGATTTGTAGCTCAAATCTTAAAGGGTAGTTATCTTCTATTTCCCTTTCAAGTTCAAGACCTAGTAGGTCTTGTAGATCTTCATTCTTAAGCCCATATATGCTATTCATGGAGATCTTTTCAACTTCTCCATTAGCCCTGAGCAATGTTAATTCATGGTTTCTCTTGTTAGACTTCAATTTTAGAATTTTGAGGCTTGATGGATTTACTAGGCCAAAAGTTATTGAAGATATGCTTCCTAAAATTTGACCAAGTAGATCTTTAGGATTTTTATCTGGATGCCCATACATTAGCTCATTTCTAATTCCCTCTTTCTTGAGCTCAACTTGATACATCTTCCTATATTCTATTGACATATCCTTTTGTCTTTTAAGATAGCTTCTTACAGCTGTTGAGATATTCTTTGCAGATGGAAGCCCTAAAGGATCAACCATTGTTTTGATGGGGAAGTCTGCTTGTTCATAGTCTGGCTTTCTTGAGATTGAGAGATCTTTTTCTCTTAAAATTTCAAGCTTCTTATAGTTCTTTGTGATTGTTGGCTCATCCCGTTTTGCCATTGACCTCATGGTGCCAAAATTGGTTGCAACCATTTCTCCTTCATCCTCTTCAACTGCAAGGCCTTTTTATCATTTGGCCTTTTTCCTAATGAGGTGTTGGTTTAATCTCTGGTCTAGGAGCAACTTTTCAATCCTTAGGATTTCATCAAGTAGGGATTTAGTTGATCATCCTGCAAAGTGTGCTTTGGTTGCTTTATATGCTTTCTTTTCCTTGATGTGGTCAAGGTAGTCTTCTCCTAATGCCCTTCTAAGATCTGGATCTTTGACAGAAGCATGAGACAGATTGTTGCAGACATCTTTAGCATAATCTTCTAAATAATTCACATTGTGGAGTTTTCAAACAAGATTAGTTGTGTATGTTTATCATCTTTTCCTTCGCTTCTCTCATCAGCTATTTTCTGCTTGCTTCAACTTCAGCTCCAAATATTCTTTGACATTTGTTAGCTTTGGGAAGCCTTGAAGAGAAGGAAATGTGAGTTAACTTGCATTTGATATATAGTAGAAGGACTGTATTTCTTGAGATACAATGCTCAACTCTAATAGATGTGCAGAGGTGATTATCGTAGTTTTGGTTGATAGGTTTGATATTAGTAATGATGTGGCAGTACGGGTGAATTGGTTGGTGGATGTTGGTAATGATGATGTGGTTCTGATGGGTGATGCTAGAGGTGTTTCTTTATCATCATCTTAGATAATGAATTTTGCTTTCCTTTTTTTGGTTTATAGTGTGGGTGTTTTTTTAATGGTGATGAGATGTGTTTTGAGGGTTATCTTTTTATAAGAACACCAGAAGGGGCCTTTTGAGAAATAAGCTTGACTGGTTCTGGGATTGTGGTAAGTGTTGTTGTGGATGTAGCATCTGTTGTCATTTTTGTAATGACAACAAATGTTTGGATAGGAAGATCAGTGGTTTGAGTGGTAGTAGGGGTTGATGAAGTAGTGGTTGGTTTTGATGAAACAGTGGTTTTTAATGGAACACTAGAAGTTGCAATAGAGCTTTGAGAACCTTGTCTTGCAGATTATCTTTTGTGGGAGCAACTGATGAGGAACGTAGATTTTCTTGAATTCTTTTTCTTTCAAGGATCTCTTGCTTGTCAGAGCATTGTTAGCTTCTCTTGTGTCTTTCCTCTTTTCCTTTTCAAGGGTATCTTCTTTAGCCTTTTTGGCTCTTTTGACATGAGGAGGAAGCTTTCTCATGCTATCATTCTCCCCCTTTTGGCATCATTCTGGATACGTGGGTTTTGGGGCTGTGCCTGTTGATTGAAGGATGTGATTTTTGATGGCTTTTATCTCTGCTTGTATATCTTTGTACCTTGCTTCAATTATATTCATGATGGACTCTATATGTATATTATGGGTGGCATCAGCAAATTGCTTTTGAAGTTGGAGATAGGATTGTGCATGGGACCATATCTTCTTTGAAAGTTCTGCATTTGTTGGTGGAGGTCTAAAGTTTTGCACCATAGTGGTCATCATTTCTTTGATTTGATCAATTCAGGATTCCATTTTGGTTACTCCCCGTCAATTCTTGATATCTTAACCCATCACTGTTAAGTCTGAGTTTACAAGGCTTGTGATTAAATGACAATTACGATCAAACAATTTTGTATTGTGTAATTAAAGATAAACAATCACAAGTAAGGAATCATCATCAACATCTGTTTTTCATATATGATCCAATGATTACAATAATGTATACAGAAGACTGACTCTACAGACTCTCCCTCAGGTTGATCACTAACAATTATGTTCGTACAAAAAAGGGTGATGTGTATTGATAAATAGATCTCTAACAAGTGATATCTATTTATACTAAGTACGGAAGTGTAGGTCCACCTGCGGATGGTGTTAAACCTGTTCCTTGTTCATATAACACACACAAAAGTGCAGAATCCAAGTGTGCATGCAACCAAAGCAAAGTAAAGAACACGGGGTAACCAAAGATTCACTATCTTGATTAATGATTGAGAACAAGTACAAACATATACACACAATGCTCGTATGACTCAAACAAACTTGTTGTGTTCTTGTGTCTTCGTCTTCACCAGAAATGCTGACTGAGAGATCCCACCAAAAGATCAGTTCATCAGCAGAAAGACTCAAAGGCTAAACCTCACTGAGAGGTGCATATCTGCTTATATAGTGTCCATGTTGGCCATTCGTACGAAATTGGTTTGTACGGAGAAAATGGTTTCGTACGAAGCAACAACATACACAAGACTCAACAGTATGCACACATGCAACTGATTAACACAGACAAGCTAAGATGTCGTACTAAACCAAGATAGAAGGATATCTTAATCTGTTCGACATGACCAAACTTATACAGACACTTGAGCAAAGACCGTACAATTACAACTGTAACTAAGAACAAGCGACAGACACAAAAGTGTATCAACAAACTCCCCCTTGGATGTTGCTTGGTCTTCGGTCTTTGGTCTTCATATGTTGGTCTTCACATTTAATGGTTTGGAGTATCAACATACTCCCCTTGAAGATTTGCTATCCATTGATAGATCTGCTATCCAATGATTAGAGCATCAGGTCTTCGAACTTCTAAGAAACTTCAAATCTTTCTTGTTTCCTCTTCTGACTTGTCAGATTTCTTTGTTGCTGGTCTTTGTTTATGTTCCTTTTGTATTAATCTGTACTCAATAGACAAATATAATTAGAACACAAATTTATCAGGGAATACACACGAAAAACTTATCATAATTTCTTCGTATGATCGTATTCCCTGAACGAGATACACACACTCGTTATGAATTCCAACAGCTGATTTGAGAAAAACAAGTGACCAAGTCAATTAAATGACTAGGTTCATTCGTATGAAATACACACACTCAAACGAATTTCAGATTTTGGTTTTCTTTGATGAGTTACTTGTTGCAAGATATTACTTTATGAAGTTGTGAAATCAAACAAATGGTTTTCTGGCGTATCTTGGTAGAAAACTTTCGAGTCTCAACTTTTTGGCTAACTTTCACAAATAATATAAGCAACTAAGTAAACTAAACTTAAAATCATAATATTTACAGATAAACTATTTATCTATCGAACAATCTTTTTCGAGTTTCAAGGTAAGAGAATCATACCAGCTTATAATCTTTGTCAAAAACGATATTTGGTTTAAACTTCAAAATTAAATAGATAAGTATTCAACTATGATTATCGGTATTGTTGTCCACGTAAGCTCAAACTTATCAGAAGTAATCATGATTAGGAGATATGATTAAGATATGAATTATACTTACTAGCCAGTGTTTAACCACATCACGACACATTCCCGTATCAAGATATGCACGAGAGAAAATCTTACCGGTGAGTATACTGCTTTATCATCAGTTTTGACGTATATGAATGATGTGAGATACTCACTTATTTTTTATTGAAAACAAGCCCTTTGTGATTTATTCACTTATTGATAAGGAACTTGATTTTCATATGCATGAGGGCACAGAAGTAAGTCCGTGAACAGGTTAGTACCATCGTACCGACAGAGAGACGAACTTAGCTCCCGCATAAAGCTGTGATATTTTATCACTTAATTTGGGGATGTGATATTTTTATCACTTATTTGATGGTTGTATGCAGTATGTACACGTATGTGTGATATCATGGAAGTTCTAGACTTGCTTCACCGTTATATTTTGGCAAAAGATTCAACCATGATACCCAAATGATAAGCAAGCATAAAGACCGTATATCTCAAAACCTCGGCACTCTATCAAACGAAATTTCGGTGCCAAGACCATATGCCAATGAATGGTTCCCACCTGGCATTCTGTCTGTTAGGTTTATATCAACCTGCACATTTTAGTCTGATTGTGAGCCTACCGATACATCATTAGTAAAGCTACTTATCAATCTTCTTTCTATGCTTTTAACCATTTCTGACAGATTTACCGGTGTATTTCATCATCTTCAACTTATCCAAGAAACTCATTTTTTATTTTTCTATTGTTTTTGTATTTTTCTGAATTTTCTCCCCTTTAAATAAAAAGGTAAATAAAAGACATATTTTTGTATTTTCTTAAACTTACCCCCCCAAAATATAAAACTGAAAATCTTTTTGTAGTTTTAGATTTTTAGAAAAGTATTTACAAAAATAGTTAGCCATGGTTGAGTTACTCGGGTTTCACCTTGATGCCATTTACCAAAAGTAGATAATCAAAACGAGATTTGTCAATTTGCCACACATAATTAATCTTATCAAAACTCACAACACCATTGGAGACCATTCCTTCTCCAGTGATGTATCCACCTTAATCACCAGCAAAGGCAACATAACCACCCCTAATGCTTTTCACATCATACAGGAGCCGCAAGTCGCCCGTCATGTGCCTTGATGCTCCACTGTCAACAATCCAATGACTGTTTACAGTTCCTCCTGGAACACCCTGCACATTGCACAAACAAGATTAGTTTGAGATGGGGACCCAAGCCTTAGTGGTCTTGGGTCGTCCCTTATCATCGAGAAATGTAATCTCAATTTCTTGATGATTAACAAATTGAGAACCTTCTTTTGAACCATTACCGGCCTTCTATTTCCAAGATCCTTGTTTATTACCAGATTTACTATTATTTTCAGTTTTAACACTGTCTAGTTTTATTGACTTTGAAGATCTTTGATCCTTTTTCGAAGAATCCGATTTTAAAGCTTTCTCAATTGCTTTTACTTGTTTATGTTTTTGTTTCTCCTTTTGATCTTTAATAATTCATTTATCTTGTGTCGGAGAAACAGATTTACGTTTGCAAGTTGGTTCATGAGGGGTTTTCTCTATATATCTTGATTTGGCTGGATTTTGACAATCCTTTATAATGTGGCCAAACTCTCCACATTTAAAACAAGTTATCCTTTCAACAAAACTAGGAGATCGTGTTTCTCGGCTTGACTTTGAACTTGTGGGTTTTGAGGTACTAGGTTCATTTTCATTACATCAATCAGTGTGTTGGGTGTAATTGTTTTGACTATTTCTTTTCAAAATCTTAACTTTCTTTAAAAAATCAACATTAGATTTTCCTTGAAAAGTTTCGACTTTATCGGTACCTTTAGAACTCACAAATTTAACAGTTTTAGCCTTTTTCTTGTAACGAGAGCCTTTTGCTTCAACCTTTGGTTGAGAAACTGTAGGCTTTTCAACTCACTTCCATTGTTTTTATTTGAAGCTGATAATGGTCGTTGTTTGGTTGGCTTTTTCTTCTCTAAAAATTTGGTTTTTGACTTTTCAAATACCTGATCTATAGAGATTGGATTTACGTTTTTAATTGGAAACTCTTTGCTTGAATAGATTTTCTCATCTCCAACCAATGTGTACAACACATTATCTGCTTCATCTGTCGACACTTGTGTCTTGACAGATTTCTCAAGAACGGTCTCTTGAATCTCAACAGATTGAGTACTAGGAGTAGCAGAAAGTTCTACTCTTTTCCTTTCATTAAGAGGCTGATCCTGGTCATCATTTCTTGATTCATCATCTGATGTATCATCCTCCTCTTCATCAGAAGGATTTTGAACAACGTCAGATCATGAATTTTCTGGCTTGCTCGGTTCTTGAGAGGAATTGCCTAGCTTGAACCCTAACCCTGCTGCGAATTCTTCAGGATTCAAAGGTACAGAGGGTTCAAAACGAGGCATCTCCTCTTCATCAGACATTTTGGTATATTATGTTTCATTGGGGGTGGACACGACTTATACCCTATGCATTGAACATCTCCCTTTCGTTTTTGAACATCAATGATATGATCAAGCACATATTGGGAGTTAGAATAACTTTCCGATTTGCCTTTGATCGAATCATTTCGCATTTGGCGATGGCTACTCTTTCTTTGTTTCTTCTAGGAGATTAATATAGTTATTAATTCCTGTCTGTTTATTCAAAACTGTTTTTGTCAATTCAGAAACACTTTTCTTAAGGGTTTCTATTACAGATTTGAATTCTTTCTCATTTCTAGTTAGCGCCAAATTTGCCTCTTTGCATTTTGATAATTCAACAACTAAATTCTGATTATGACTGTTGACAGTTTCATATTTTATTTTCAACTCAACACAGTCATTGCAAACAATAGGAGGGTCAGAATTTACCTGTTTTGAAGAACCTTCAACATTTGCCATAAAGGCAGTGTGATGAGGAGAAGCTGCACCATCTGTAGAGAGTGCCTCTGTCTCTTTTACCGCAGCTTCTGTATTCCTCGTCATACCCACCTTTTCACTCTTCAACAACTCAGCTTCACTCAGCAACTTTTCAACCTCGCATCACTTCCTTTCTTCTCACTAGAATCAGATCCATAACCATCTGAACTTGAACATTCTTCATCAGAACTACCAGCATCCCCAGATGTATCATCGTTATTTGGAATGTTGATGCTATGATCATGCTTGATTTGATCCACGATCTTCGCATAACATGCAGTTCTTCCGTTGTTCTCAGTTGCCAACTGTACTGACCAATCGCATCCTTCATCAGACTGAACTACCAAAGCTTTGTGTGTGTTTGAAGGTCCTGATTGGTTGGTGTTGTTAGAGTTGCCAACAGCTACCATTCTTCTTTCATTGTTGTACTGTGCTGTGTTGGATGGTTGAGACTGATTTCAAAAGGGGTTGTGATTTCCTTCCTTGCTGGGTCTTGTACATTCCCGTTTGAAGTGACCTCTTTCTTCGCAGTTAAAGCAAGTTACGGCGGTTTTGTCAAAGCCGTATTTTGTATCTTTCTTGCTTTCCAAACTGGTTCTTCCTGTTCTTCTCATATAATCCTTCGCTCTTCTCATAGCGCTTGCAAATGCCCATTTTGTCACACCCCGACCCGCAACGGAATAAAAGTCGGGGCATAATTGGGTTATCACCAAAGCTCATGATATTTACTAAATGTTTCATATTTATTAAATTCAAATTACAACTTAAATATCCAAACAAAATTCATACAATTACAATAAAAGGAAACTACATAATCATTCCAAAGCATAAACTTTTTATTCTTCTAGGCCTTCCTATGTGTTTCTTGTCTCAACTGGATCACCTGTATCATGTGTAAAACGGGGGAGATTTTGGGTCAACAAAAGTTGGCGAGTGAATCTTGATAAAACATTATTAATAATTTCTTGATTTATTTAATAAAGAAAATTTGTGCAATAATCACATGTGAGCAAACATATATAAATAAACAATCACAAACCACTCTGAGTATATGACATGAATGATGATGTATGTGAGATCAAGGCTCAATCAAACGGAGCCGATCGAGTGACATGAATGATGATGTATGTGAGATCAAGGCTCAATCAAACGGAGCCGATCGAATGAGGCACCTGATACTCAACCCGTATTCCATGGGGAGCTGATGGGCCTCATGAAATGCATGCACTGAAAATGATAACTTCAATCTAAACATAATTCACACAACAATTGATACACATTTGATCACGGATATGATGTAAGCACAAGTGTTTAAATAAAATATGAGAATTATACGACACATGATACACCCCAAAACGTGATTAAAACGGGGAATTGGTAGAGATTCACTCACAATGGATGCGTTTCTTGATGATGATGATGATGCGCATGAATATTAGGACTCGACCGTCGAGGGAAAAACTAACCTAAATAATAACGAGACGATCCGGTAAATAAATAAATTTTATTTGGAATTAATGTTTTTAATTAGTGCTCTTAATGGAATTTTTGGGTTTATTTTTGTGAGTTTAAGGACATTTTCTAATTTTAAAAATATTATTTTTAAGTGTTTTTAATTGATTTTTAAATAAAATAAATAAATAAAAAGAAATAAAAAATTTGACTTTTTTGACCGTTGACCGTTGACCGGTCGGACTGTGTTTAATTATGCGCTGAGTGAGGTTCGAACTCGGGACCTCTCGTATACGTGCACGCAGCTCTACCAACTGAGCTACGTGTCTAACCCGAAATATTCTCTGTTTTAATTATATATATATACACTAATTAACTGTTATCTTATTTAGTTTATTTCAAAAAGGATTTAATATGGCCGAACCGACTTCAGTGACCCGGAGTCGAACTCGGGACGTTCGGTTCGAGTGCGCATAGCCCAACCAGTTGGGCTGTGTGTCTAACCTTGTTTAACTACAGAATTATATTATATTTGTATACATGTTGAAGGATGATCTGAATAGGTTTTAAAAAGGATTGGTTTTATTTCTGAAAATCAGTAACATATGCGATTCGAACTCGGGACGTGCGTGTTATGTTGCACCGGTTAAATATCCAGTTTTAATTAAACTTATACACATTGTTCAACTTCGTCTTCTTCGCTTAACATTTCAGAACAGTGAATTCCGACTGTTCTGTTTAATCGATCTTAACTTATATTTGATTGAATTGAAAAGAGAAATGAGATGACATGGTATACCAGAACGGCGAGTTTGCTTCAGGTTTTCCGGCAAAGTCTCGTCGTCTCCGATCTGCGGATTCCGGCTGAGGGAAACTATTTAACAGTTTTGATTACTGGATTGAGCAATTAGATTACAAATCGAAAGATAGCAAGAGAAATTTAGATGATTGTACCGTCTGAAGAAAATCGCGGTTTTCCGTTCAGTGATTCCGGCGAAATTGAAATTTCCGGCGACGTGCTAAAGCTTCGAGAGATTGTGCGATTCTGAGCGAAAAGGTTACCAGAGGTTTGGGTGGGTATTTATAGGGAAGAACAGGATGTATTGGGTCCGAATTTTGGTCTTGATTCGCGGTCAAAGTTTTTCCGGCGGTTACGACTAAAATTGAGGGTTAGACATCGGTTATAACCGATGTCGACGTTGGTTATCGAGTTTTAGTCAAAAGGAAAATGGAAAGAATCGCGGATTGTCTATTTTTCCGGTGACGACTCGTTTGGGAGCGCTGATTACTGGATTTGACTTTCGGGTTTTATTATAAGTGTTATTTGTTTTAATGTTTATCACAAAAGCTAAGCGCGGTGGAGCGGTGTGTTGTGTGTTTTGGCTTGTGGGTGACCCGGGTTCGAAACCCGGCGTCTTCATTTATTTTTTTTATTCATTATTTTTTTAGTAATTTTAAATTATGGTTTTTAAATTCTAATATATTTATTAATTATGTATCGTTTAAAATTAATATCAACTATAAATACGCAACGAAATTTATAACTGGATATTTGATTGATAAACGAAGCGGGTTTTGAAAACCCGTTTTTCGACGGATGTTACACATTTGATGTCCATCAGCTCCATTTCATCTCGGTGAATTTGTTCGTAGTCTTCGTTCGTCAAATTGATGTTCCCTATTTGACTTGCAACTAAACCACGATAAGCACTGACCATGGTATTTAGAAGTTCCATATGTTCCTTGGCAACTTCTACGTTGATTTTAGAGAGATTGGACGTGTCAAGTTTGACAGTGTTGGGATTTGCAGATTGACTGTTGCTTCCATAGAAAGCTTGTTGAGGAGCTTGCTGTGGAGCTTTATGCGCTAAATCCCTTGGCTGTGGAAGGAAGCCTTTCGGATCGAAGCTTTGTCCATAGTCTTGATTACTCGAACCTATAGGCTGGCTTGATTGAACAGGTTGTGGTAAGAAGGGGTTCACGTTTGACACAAACGCGGTTTGCAGCTTCGGTTGCTGGTTTGAGCTTGTACCTGCATTTATACCTCAAAAATACATCTCAGGGTTTTGTGGAACGGTGACTCGTTGTGCCTTTCGGAGCTCTTCTTCATTCTTGTTCTCCAGTTTCTGCACAAATTCATAAATACTTATTGAGTCCAAAACACCTGTATGTTTTAAAAGATCAATAAATTGACCCCATTTTGGTGGTAAAGCATCAACAAATCGCATCACAATTTCTGGTGGTGCAGCTAACACTTTATACGAGTACATTTCGCTGAGCAGATGATAAAACCGTGTGGTCATATCATTCAAAGTTTCATTCTCCATGAACATGAAACCTTCAAACTCTTTCTTTAGCAAATCATGTCGGATCATCCTGGTAGCAGCGTTACCTTCACTTCTTGCTTCCAAAGTGTCCCACAAAATTTTCGTTGTAGTACAATACACAAACTGATGATAAATGTCTTTATGCAGAGCTTGTGTGAGGATAGCAAATGCCTTTTTTCTCTAGATCGTAAGCTTTCTTGTCACTTTCGACTAGATTGGCCAATGAGGTTGGATTTGATCCAGCTTCTTCAAGTGATTCCTTGTAGGGGGTAGTGAAACACGTCCACAATTCCGTGTTTTGACCAAGAACATACGTATGAAAATGACTTTTCCATGAAGGATAATCGTTCATGTGATTTAACTTCGGTGGTCGGTTATTACTCCCTGTTTCACTTTCGCTCATTAACAGAGTTTGGATGCTTTGATTCTGATTTGCAACACACGCCCACTGATTTGCAGAGATCGTAGTTGTATGTTGAGGCATCAAACACTTTACCCATGATGTTGCAGAGCTTTGCAAAGACTCCTGATTTGAGCTTGAACAACTCCAATCCCACGGGTTAGAACTCATTATATTTTCTTGTTTTATGAAAAAATTTAAAGGTTTTAGAGTTTCAAAATAACAGTTACCTTATAAAACACACACACAAGTGCGGAATCCAAGTGTGCATGCAACCAAAGCAAAGTAAAGAACCTGTTCCTTGTTCATATAACACACACACACAAATGCAGAATCCAAGTGTGCATGCAACCAAAGCAAAGTAAAGAACACAGGGTAACCAAAGATTCACTATCTTGATTAATGATTGAGAACAAGTACAAACATATACACACAATGCTCGTATGACTCAAACAAACTTGCTGTGTTCTTATGTCTTCGTCTTCACCAGAAATGCTGACTGATAGATCCCACCAAAAGATCAGTTCGTCAGCAGAAAGACTCAAAGGCTAAACCTCACTGAGAGGTGCATGTCTGCTTATATAGTGTCCATGTTGGTCATCCGTACGAAATTGGTTCGTACGGAGCAACTGGTTTCGTACGAAGCAACCAATTTTGTACGAAGCAACGACGTACACAAGACTTAACGGTATGCACACATGCAACTGATTAACACAGACAAGCTAAGATGTCGTATTAAACCAAGATAGAAGGATATCTTGATCTGTTCGACATGACCAAACTTATACAGACACTTGAGCAAAGACCGTACAATTACAATTGTAATTAAGAACAAGCGGCAGACACAAAAGTGTATCAACAGGAAGCTTTGTTTGTGATTGGCTGACATTACCCTAATAGTGACATTTAACATTCCTAACAAAAAAGATTCCACAGATGTTGCAAACAATGTGCAAAGCAAACAACTGATCTAACTAGTTAAAACACTATTAAAAAGCAAATACTGTTACATTAGAAACATCTTCTAAGCTATCCTCTGTTGCTTTGTTCCAAACATTTGTTTGGCCAGACAGATGTTTAGTCTTCTTCATCAGACCTTTGCTTCAACAGACTTTAGGACTTGAACAGACCTTGTTTCTTAATGAACAACGGTTCCAAGGCTTTGAACAAATGTTTGCTTGTCTTCAACAGATGCTCTGATTTAGGTGTTCAAAATTCACTATCTTTGGGAGGAAACTGGTTCAAACTTATATTTATTTCTTGATCACTTAATCATGTTTTGGATTTTGAATATAGTTTGTTCTTTTATAGGTCCAACAATCTCCCCCTAAAACAGATGATGCCAAAATAGATGTTTATAAGATAAATTTTTATTCCTCTTCAACTTCTCTTTGATTTGAGTTTTAAATTGCTTCTCAAATCTTTCAGAGAAAGAGTCATCAGCGTCCCTTTCGAGTGGAAGATCTAGTAGATCTTGCAGATTTTCAATTTTGAGGTTCATGACACTATTCATTGAAGTCTTTTTCACTTCTCCATTTCCCTTGACTATTGTCAATTAATGGCTTGTTCTGTATGAGGGCCATTTATAATTTTTGAAGCTAATAGATTTACTGGAACCGATTTTATTGGAAGAGGTCAGGGAAATTCTTTTCCTAAAATTTGCCCAAGCAACTCTTCTAGTTTGTCATATGGATGCCCATACATGAGTTCATTTCTAATCCCTTCATTCCTTATATCATCCTCATACTTCTGTAGATCATCTGCAGACATCTCCTATTGTTTTTTAAGATAGCTTCTATTGGTTGTGGAGACATTCTTTGTAGATGAAAGTTCTGAGGGATTGACTAGAGAGCTGATAAGTATAGTTATGTCTTCATAGTTTGGCTTTTTAGGGACTGAGGGATCTTTTACTCTAAGTTTTTCTAGTTTCTTGTAGCTTTTTTTGATTGCTGGCTCATCCCATCTAGCCATTGATTACATAGATCCAAACTTTGCTACTACCATTTCCTTTTTCATTCTTCTAAGCTCAATAACTTTTTGGCCAACAGGCTTTTTACCTGCTTTCCAGTTTGGAGGAGTGGATTTGATTATTAGATTGAGCTTTAACTTCTCAACCCTTGCAATTTCTTCCTGAAGGGCTTCTGTAGTCCAAATAAGAATTGAGCCCTTGTGGCTGTGTAAGGCTTGTTCTTCATTATAAATTCCAAGTAATCTTCTCGTAAAAGTTTTCTGAGCTCATGGTTGTTTACTGGTCCTTGTGAAGCCTTTTTGCTGATATCTTTGGCAAAATCTTCTAGTCTATTCACTTTTGTGAATATTATAGATAAAATTTGCTGAGTCTCCTTATCACTTTTGCCTTTGCTTTTAAAAGCAGCTATTCTTTCAGCCTGTATGCTTTTTAGGTTCAAGTACTCTTGTACATTTGCAGGTTTTGAATATCTTCTGAGAGATGGAAAGGTAAGTTGGCTGATGTCAAATATAGAGTAGAAAGATTGTATATCTTTTGATATATTTTCTAACTCTAGTGGGTAAAGTATGGTGGTGGTGGTTTTGTAGGTGGAGAGGTAATGGTGAGTGCTGTGGTAGATGGTTGATATGTGATGGATAAAGTTGTGGTTTTAATACAAGAATTTCTTTCATCATCATCTTGGACAATGAATTTTGTTCCCCTGATTCTGGTTTGAAGTGTTGGTGTTTTTGTCGGTGGTTGTGGAAGATCTGTTGCTGTTTTTTTTTTTTTTGCAAATGAGAAGTCCTTTAGGGGATTTATGTGTTAGTGGTAGTACTGCGGTTGTAAAATCTGTTGTCACTTGTAGTGGCAACAAATGTTTGGATTATTGGAGTAGTGGTTTAGATAACATGTGTTTGGATAGATGTGACAGTGGTTTGGATGGTAGTTGATGTAGTGCTTTCTAGAACCTCTATTGAAGATCCATAATTATCTTGGATTTTTAACATTTCAATAATCTCTTGCATTGTTATTTGCATATTGGCTTCCCTTGTGTCTTTTCTCTTTTATTTTTCTACTGCTTTGGCAATTTCTTCTTGCCTAGCCTTTTTAAGTGCAGCAATGTCAGTCCTTTTTCCAGTTTTCTTGACCAGAGGTGAGAGCTTTCATACAATCTTCCTTCCCCTTTTTGGCATCATCTTGATATTTGGAAAGAATTAGGGTTGTGCCAGTGTTTTCAAGGATAAAGTATTTGATGGCTTTGATATTTGGTATTTTATTGCAGATTTGGCATATAAAATACCGAGGTATGTTGGAAAATCGGTAGGAAATGTGGGTTTAAACTTTTCATTAAGGGATTCAATGGACAAGCTGGTGGATATAGAGCATATTGGGGCATGGAATGTGAACTACCAAGCTTACATTAGTAATTCGGTAGGAAAACGTTCACTTAGACCTAGGGGTGAGTAAAGACAAAGAACCGACCCGACCCAAAACCCGAATGTACTGAAAACCGACCCAAAAAAACCCTAGACCCAATTTATATAGTGCTGTTTCAATCCATTTCAGTTCCAGCTACCAAATTACACTTGTTCCATGTCATTTTAGACCTTTATTTCAGTTCTAGAAACCAAATAACATCAGATTTGCTCCATTTCAGTCAAGTTGGATAGAAGATGATTGAAATAAGTAACCAAGTTGGTTTGCAGATGAATGAAAGAAGTAGCTAAGTTCGATTTGTAGATGAAAGATTACAATAACACATTAGTGTGGATTGTAGCTTTTAGGAGAAATGAATTACACATTCATTTCATAACAAACTGATGCGGCTATTAAGACTTTAGGTTAAAAATTATGTTGCTCCTGGGCCTGGTAGGCCCATTATATTTGGCTAGTAAAAGTCGGTCCACCTGGTTTGGTCGGTTTTCTTGTGTTCAAGAACCGACCCGAACCGAAACTTGAAAATTATAAAAATTAAGAACCGAATTAATACCTATATTCATAGCAAAGGTTCGGTTTCAGGTAACTTACGGTTCGGGTACTGGTTTTTTCGGGTCGGCCTTATTTATGCTCACCCCTACTTAGACCACCATGAGAGGCAACATCAGGTATGGTTGTATATTTGTAGTTGTTTTTTTGTTTCTTTAGTTTAAATGAACTTTTGGGTGTGTTCCATATATAACCCTCATGAGACCTTTCTCGTCATCCCAAGCTACCGGGAGGTTTAAAGGGCTTGTATACACCAAATGCAACCGTGATTCCTACGAAAGTGAGTTAGAATGTTGTTGTAAATAATCTTTTTCCACTAATCAAAGCAAATAATAGACATTCAATATAAATGATTATGTAATTTGTAAGATTATCATTTAGATGTGATACCATAAATATAACATGTTGTAAGTGACATTTTAAAATTTTGTGTAAATTAATCTTTGTGAATCCAATATGCTTTATAGTGTATTATAGATCATAGATTGGGTGTGCTTTCAACTTCAAAAGCCTCAATTGTATGTTAGGTTATTTATTTTCTTTTGTTAACTTTAAAAGGTCAAATTCTATGTTAGGTTATCTTCTTTGTTATTGATAACACCTCTGGTCAAAACTCTACTTATGTAAATCTGAGAATTTTCGTACTTTCTCAACTACACTTATTTCTTTTCATCTAGTTTAGACGTGGCTTTGAAAGTACACGAGGGTGACTAAGGACTTATCAAACTTTTAAGGGGGGCGATCAAGATTTTTGACTAAAAAGTTCACAAATCTTTTTTAGAGGGGGGACACAACTAGTGTAGGTCCGCCCGAGTAGGTTACGTACTTTGAATTGTATTAGAGATCAAACAATACATTATATCCGTTAGTGAAAGGGAAACTCCAATTGCACTTCCTAAAAAGTTACAATAGAAAACCATAATACCATGTTACCTATCATCCAAATAATTATATTAACTTAAATAAACAAAATTGTGTCTTGAGAAGTTGGTTCAGTGGTAAGAGGCCTGCCTTCCCTAGTGGAGATAATGTTCGATTTTCGCTCGGGCCATTTTCGACGGACATATATGTGAAGGGATGAATGCGGGCTTTAATCTTAGGTTCGAGCCTGATGGTGTCGAGGGTTTACGAATTTAATCCGGTTCCCGTACATTAAAAAAGTACATAGCGGTTGAAGAGCGACCTTAGACATAACCCCGAACAGGGTTTACGATTCTTTGCCGTTCGTTTGTGACCAAAACAAAAGAAAACCATGACCGAATCAAGTATCTAGAATAGAACAACTTCCTTCCTTCCTTCCGTCTTTCCAAAAGATATTTCAAAGGTGAACTATACAAAGCATACAGCAGCCTTTTAACAACATTTCATCAAAATCCGATCGATCCCAAACAAATCTCAAGTAAACCCGATCGATCATCGCTGCAATTGCAATTACAAAGTAAGTGTTTATCTTCAAACAACCTAATTTCCGCCATTTGTCTCCGATCTGTCAATCAAATGTCAACAATACTCCTTTGTTAGGGTTTAATTACAAGTACTTGTATTTTGTTGCAAATAATACCTAAGAGTTTATGAATTGAACTTGATTTGTGTAGACAAAGACCTAATTAGTAATCAAAGTTCATACGAATAGTATTCAGTAGTAAGTTTAGGAGATTGTTCTGTTCTAGATCGAGGATAATTTTTTGTATAGTTTGTGGATTTGTGATCTATCAAGTATGAACGGTATGTGTTTGTTCTGACTTGTTTAATGAACTATGAGTATTTACAAGTAGTGTGAAGGATGATGATGTATGAACAATGTTAAAATTTGCCTCACAAGCTGTGTTTGGGAATTAGAAAAGTCAGTCTGACATTTAAATAGATTGATGTCTGCTTTCCTGGGCATACCTTGTTATTTTAGTAGTCTTGGAGTCTTCAATATTGATAACTATGTTGTCAAAAGCCCTTGGTGCGTGCGCCTAGGCTCTCAGGTGCAAGGAAAACACCTTGCTCCCATCTGGCGACCTTAGGCGGATTCTGGCCAGATTTCGATCCTATCTGGCGAGATTCTGGTAGAAAAATTCAAATTTTGGGCAAATTGGTTTGGAACATCCGAAAATGGCCTAGAATCAGCCTAAACTACCCTAAAACATGTCCAAAACCCCAAAAAGTGGTATGTTTATGCTATGCATCTTGCTTAACAAGTTATCTTGGGCCATCGCTAATTATGTGACTTGCCCTAGGCCCAAGGCTCACTCTTAGTGTCTTGAGTGCATCATGCGCTTTTGACAACTATGATTGATAAACATACTTATTGATGTAGAACAAGAAATCAAAATAGAGGGAACAAGAATTGTTCTATATAATAACACTATATTCTCCTGCCAATTCTCATAAAATAATTTAATGTATACTTGGTAGTATCATATGATTTTCAGGTTTTTGCAGGTGGGTCATGTAGTGCATAGATTTCTACTCAGTGTCCTTTAACAGGACATTCAGAAGGACTAATAGGAGGATATATCATCATCGCTTATACTTATTGAGCAGTGAAGACTAATGGTTCACTGTCAATGATAAAAATGTTGATTATCTTTTTTTAAAAAGCCCAAAACAAGGGTTTAAAGTTTACTTTATATAAAGGCAGTTAACCAATCAATGAGTTGACTGACACAGCACAACCTATGTTGGGGACATGGTCATAGCACGTATAGTAATCAATGAGTTGACATAGCCAATAAGTGTTCATTTGCTAGAAGCAAATTGGGTGTACCATGCTTATAGGTGACGTTTGTAGTACCAGAAGGTTGAATTTTTTATTTAGCTGCTCAATTTCTATACACGACCCTTCTCAAAATCTTTGAAGATTCATATTGGGTGTACGCAAAACATTATTTGGTGACATAAGTAGTTCAATTACATATAATTTTATCTCTCATTTTGTATTTAAGTATGCTTATAAAAGTCTGATGCTTAATATCATTATCTCTCTTTGAGTTTGAAAAAGCTATCTTATTTCAGCATAAACTCAAATGGTAGAAGATTCATTGAGTTACTGTTTCTTATATCTTCATGTATAGGCATCATTTTGTTATATATGTTTTGAGGTGTATTTGGCTTTTGGACTTCCAACATTTAACTAATGGCATACACTACACTACAAATGAAATATTCTCTTTACTTGTAATATTTTCTTATGTTTATTTCTTTGCAAACTCTTAGAGTTGGAGAAACACCCGAGGAAAGAAAACACTTGTGCAGAATGTCTGATCAAATAGCAAAAGGCCTAGAGTTCGAGAAGAAAGCCGAGAAAAAGCTGAGTGGGTGGGGCCTGTTTGGATCCAAATATGAAGATGCTGGCGCTTTATTTGAAAAAAGCTGCTAATTGCTACAAGCTTGCCAAATCTTGTAATTATCAATGCTTAAATCATATGCCAACTCTTTTTTTTTGTGAACATTGTCTATTTCTTTCTGCTAACGTGATAAAATATCTCAGGGGACCAAGCTGGAGCTGTATATGTCAAGTTGGCCCAATGTCATTTGAAGGTAAGTATTTGATGTTGCTTTGCATGGTTTGTTTCCCACCTGTTTATTGTCTTTGTTGATATAACTGTTTTAATTTTGTGTATATACAGATGGATAGTAAACATGAGTCTGCTAATGCTTATGCTGATGCGGGTCATGCATACAAGAAAACAAACACCAAAGGTTAGCATTTTATTCAACTTTTGTTTCACCGTCATACACACAAGAGACGTTTAATATAGAATCAAATTCAAGTATAGAAGTGCGGTCTTCAAGTACTTGTATCTTTTGCTTTAACATAATAGAAATTAATATATACAATCATATAACATATGGATCATTATATGTAGAACATAATACATATAAACGACACATGGTTAAATGTGTTAAATAACAATTATGATCCTTCCTTGTATGAAAAACGGTCATTTAATACTCATTTTGTCTTTAACCAGAGGAAACACTCACTCAAAAGTGATATAATCATGAATTTCATTTATCTTAGTACACAAGTTTTTCAAATCACTGTTCATGTATTCATAAGGTTATATTTTTATGTAGTTAATACCTTATAGAAATGAATTGACTCATTTAGTGTGAAAAAATAACATTGATCGCATAGTTGTCAATAGCGATTGTAGCGATCGCTATAGTGCGCTACATAGTGTACAGGTCTAGTGTCGCTATTAGGATTGTAGCAATGATAGCGAGAATAGCGACACTTATTTTTTTTACAATAAATAGCAGATAAATGCAGCTATAAAATAGCTGGAGTTTAGGTTTTTGTTAAATATACATGTAAAATAGCATATATACCAGGATATTTTGATATAATATACAAATAGAATTTTAAATTTTTTTTCTAGTGTATTGCTATTTATAAAATAGCCGGCCGCTATTTATCCCTATTCGCTAAGTAGCATATAGGTACCTTATCGCTATTTGTTGCTATTCGCCATTAACAACTATGATTGATTGGTTGAACTCTTAAAACGAATTTAAGAAGGAGAAAATACACATATCAAAATTTTTACACCAAAAAATAGAAGGTATAAATTACTTGAAACACTTATTTCTGACAAAATTAAGGAGCGTTTGATGTATGATCTATCCACTGTTACTGAGCTTTCAAAGTTCAGATATAGAAGTGTAGCACAAATTGCAATAATTTGCAACATACTCTTGCTTCATATCTAATTTGGTCACTAAATTTCAAAAGTTACTAAAGGAATTGATTATTACGGTAAATTTTAACAAAAAACTATAACATGCTTAGGAAGATGAATGACATTTGTAACATTTTACAAAAGTTAGATGCTTTTAGATTTATTTCTCAATATTAAATGTGGAAACTTTTTTCTTATCGGTATTGTTTAATGTGTGCAGAGTGCATAGCTTGCCTAGAACAAGCATTAAATATGTTCATGGAAATCGGGAGGCTTAGCATGTCTGCAAGATATTGCAAGGTACACCATCCATTAATTAATTATAAAAAAATTATTAAAAAGATTAATACAATATTATTATAATTATATTTTGCAGGAAATTGCTGAGATATATGAACAAGAACAGAACCTGGAACAGGCCATAGCTTACTATGATAAAGCAGCCGATCTTTTTCAAGGTGAAGAAGTAACAACTTCTGCAAATCAATGCAAGCAGAAAATTGCACAGTTTTCAGCTCAACTGGAACAGTAAGTGTTTTATGACCAAGGGTAAAAGGGTAATTTGACATCACTTAACATAGAAAACAAACCCCATGAGTCTGGATCATAACTGAGAAAAAACGTCAACAATGGGGGCTGAATCCAATGAAAAAAACTTTTAAGGACTAAATCCAAGATTTTGAAGAAACCACAGGGACCGTTTCTGTAACTTACTCTAATTAATTTAGTATTATTTACAGCTTAGTATACAAAATTGCCCCCTTTTTTACATTCTTATTATCAGGCATTAATTACATTTTGAATTCATTGGATAGTTCTATAAAATATTTGTATTCAGATATCAAAAAGCTATAGAGATTTATGAAGAAATAGCGAAACAGTCTCTGAATAATAACTTGCTAAAGTATGGAGTTAGAGGACATCTACTTAATGCTGGAATATGTCAACTCTGTAAAGGTGATGTAGTTGCAATCACAAATGCTTTGGAGCGTTATCAGGTAAAATAACGATTAAAATTTAATATTCAAAATTTTTATTCTGAGTGAATGTTTTCATTTACATCTTGCAGGATCTGGATCCGACGTTTTCAGCAACTCGTGAATACAGATTACTGGCCGTATGTTACATATTTAAATACCGTGCATAGCGAACCAAAAAATGAAATATCAAATATACCCATTTAAATATTCAAATTTTCTTATTTACCCATTTCATTAAAATTATGATATGACCATCATACCATTCTTATTCTCTTTTCACTTGACTCTCATAACCTAAATCTTACATAAGCAAAGGGTATTTATGTCATAAATATGGCTGATGGGGTAAGTTTGATATTATGATTCTTTTGTAGGACAAATGTGTTATTATTTTAGTTTTGAGCACGATATACTAAGTTTGCGTACTTTTTTTTTTAATTTAATAACAGGATTTAGCTGGTGCACTAGATGAGGAAGATGTGGTGAAGTTTACTGATGCTGTGAAGGAATTCGACAGCATGACTAAGCTGGTAATTCATATATTATTCTTGTTCTTTTTCCAAATTTATTGTTCCAAACTTGTTATTTATTATTTTTTATTATTATCTTAAATCTTTTGCTGCATAGGATGAGTGGAAAACGACACTTCTGTTGAGAGTGAAGCTGCTGCTGAAGGCCAAGGAGGAGGAGGAAGACGATCTTACTTAAGGTCGGTTTTTCTGACATAAGCCACAACTTTATTGCACCATTGCTATTATTTTCATGTTTTTGTGCGTGGATGTTTCAAAATATGCTGTTTTTTTGTGGAGAAAATATGTAATTTGATGATTTGAAACGAGCCTTTTGCATAGTATGTTGGCAGGTTTAGTTTTTTTTGTAATCATATACTTCGATCATCATAACGTCTATCTTTGTGTGAATCGGCCTGTGTTGTACACCACCAATTCAATTACCCTATATCCATTACGCGTTGCATGTTGTAGTCTATGATGACTACCCATGTGCCCCTGAAAGGAATCGTTGTTATGCTTCTCTAAGGGGTGCATTACACCGTGTAATACTTAAACGAGTTGACTAGTTTGACTCAAGAACTCGAGCGAAAGGTCAGTTGGGGGAGTTGTCTTTAGGAGTTTCTTTCAGCAGGAGCAGGAACCGGGAAAGTAGCCACACCTAATGGGAGAATGGAAAATTGCGCAAGTGGGCTAGATGCCTAGATAGTAGATACAAATGAATAATATCTCATTTTTGTTTTACAACTTAAGCTCGAGCTGTGATTGTTAGATAAAAAGTAAAACCAACAATTAAAACAAGCCCATAACATACATAAAGTCATAAACCCTAGCCTCCATCTGAAACTTCCCTATCCAATTTCCCTTTGCACTGATACTTAACCCAACTTTCAAGGTCATTGTCTAATGTCTGCAAATCGTTTGATTGAAGCATGTTGCTACTCTACACACCGCATCTCACTTCTCCCTTCGTTGTAAATCCGAGGCTCCGGCGAAGGCTGGTTTGAAGACTAAGATTGCGTCAAATTCTAAACTGGTACCATGACTGCCGGATTACAGGTCAAACCGCTGACTAGTAAAAGCTGACCCCTTTTTTTAAACACCTGTCATATAGTTGTAACCGGACCGCCAGAGGTGCCGGATTCGGGTCTTACCGGTCTCAGAACTATGATTTTTACAGGACATAAGCTTAACTTATGCTCTGTCTAGTTTATTACATAAAAACACTTGTTTATGTTTATAGTTATTTTTGTGTCTATATTTATGCATATCACACTCTATATATATTCATTCATATAATCAATGTATATTTGTTTAAACTCCTGAATCTAGTGAAACTGATGTAGCATTTGTTTCATGGAATGGAATGAAATCTTGATGGAATTGGAATGTTGATTTCGTTTCTTATTTTGTTGGTTTAAAAAAAAATGAATTGTAATTGAACAAAAACATAAGGAAGAGAATCGACATTGCATTCCATCCGGATTCCATTTCATTATTTGAAATAAACACACCTAAATTCCAAAACAAATTTCATTTCCCGTGCAGATTCCATTTCCATTACAATCCATGAAACGAATGCTACCCGAGTGTATAAAAGCTCGGATTTGGACTTGGAGCTTATTTGTTTAATGAGTTTAGTTTAGGCTTTGCTGTGGTCCCGGTTTGAGAACACCGATTTCAACTAAGGTACCCACCGAGCGATTAACTTATTTACATCAACACCTTTACTTTCAAACAAGATCACAAGAATACCATCTATGACTAACATCCCCCTTACGAGTGGAAATTTTCATCCTTAAAAGGGGTCAGTCGACAAAACTCCAATAATAACTTTATACATAATTGAGCCTCGTCAACAATAACCTTAATATAACATTAGTGATGGGATAGTGGTAGATAGCTACGGTTTTGTGATCATTGTGAACCATTACGAGGGAATGACAATATAAACCGTTATATTATCATAGATTAGAGATGGAGTAGCCATGAATTAGCGTCTCTCATGAACCATTTGGAAACCCGTTTTGAAGTATCGTGAAACTGTCACAAATAACACTAATAATATTAAAGACACACGACGGACTAGTGACGGAATAGTGACACGATATAATGTCATGTATCATTGTGAAAACCACTTACCCTACAATCATCCCGATTGCAAAACAAAAGGAAAGAATCTTTTAGAAAAATATAGCCAACCTCAAGTGAAATGATTATTCTCTATGTAGATTCTAAGCATAGGTGTGTATCTAGTGGTGAACATACTACTTGTGGACAGGATTATACTTAAGTGTATTCACAAGAATACATTACTTGTGGATATGCACATAATTTTTTATATTCACCGGTGAATATACATGTGAATACACTTTGTAGATTTTGAGCATAGTTTTGAGCTTTTCATACAATTAATTGAGTTTTGGGTTATTTCTCAGTTAACAACATTGGAGAGTTGTGTTATTCGATTATGAGACTTGATTATGTATATGAAATTCAATGAAGAGGTAATTAGTCGTGGACAAAAAACCTGAACCCGGAAAAATTATCCGGACCCGGGTATTCTAAAAACAGGGTTTTGACAACCTGAACCCAACCCTGACCCTACGGGTATGGACCAGGTACGGTATTCCAACTCTGAGAACTTGAACCCAAACCCGGGTTCTTTTCGACCCGCTTTATACCCGGGTTTTTCAATACCCGTAACCGAGTTTACAAATACTTGTACCCGGGTTCAGCGAATGCCTAGACCAGGTTTTACAAATAACCCGATACCGGGTTCAAAATGGGTATTACAGAGTTACAGTTGCTATTTTGCAGCTTTGTTCCAGCCGTTGGGTGCTGTTTTGGGGCATATTTTAGGCCCCCAACTCTCCTACAATTGGTATAAATACTAGTCCAATGTTTGAGTTAAATCACACCACTTGAAATACACCGAAAATCACCAAAAAACGCTCTTAAAATGGCTTCCGTTTGTTATTTATGTGTCGTGTGTGTTTTAAATCTATGTTTTATGAAATAAAAGGATTCAATTTCTATGTTTTATGCAAAAAAAAATGAATAAAAAACCCGATCTATACCCAAACCATACCTGATCTAGAAATAGGGGGCTATAGAAAACTTGAATCTGAACCAGGGTATGGTTTTCCGGCCAATATCCAAACCCGACCCGGGTGTTGGGAATACCCGAAAAACCAATAACTGGTGTCACCCGTACCCGGGTATGTACCTGAACTCGGGTATTAGAAAAACCCGGCTGTGTGCACCTCTAGAGGTAATTGATTGTTTGCTGTTACAATTCAAAAAGTTGAGTTGAGTCCAGTACCCCAGCCTGTTTCAAATGTGGGCTTAGGACCTTTATTTTACTTTAGTAAGCCCATCATTTCCTAATCACAATTCACATCGTGTGTGTTTATGTGGGTTGCGTTTATTGTTCCGATATATGTATTATTGCTTAACAAGAAAACTAAAAAAAAAAACAATCTAAAACTGATTTAAAGATTTTCCTTTGATTCTGAATATTTACGTTTTTTTATTATATAAGGCCTGTTTGAGCCATGTGTAAGATTTTAATTCGTATGTATGTGTGTATATATATATATGGAAGGTTTAAATGAAAACGTTAATATCGCGAGAACCGTGAGAACGAATGAAAAAACCACTAGAATTTGATCACAAACAAGTGAAATTCTAAATTTCTTTTTACACATGTCATTATTATTCGAATACAATTCTAGAAATTTAATTTACACATTTAACTTTACGTTAATTCGGAAATAAAGAAAATTTACACATGTGTAAGTTTGCCATTTACATATTCGTAAATTTGTTATATTTACACATGTGTAAAAAATCTAATAAGAGTGATTTTGAGAGGAGAAATGAATTATTTAATGTTGTAATTTCTTTTTTTTGATGTTGTATTTTAATTAAAATGACTATTGTATTAAAAATGGTTTTGATTGGTTTTCTCATTCGTTCTCACGGTTCTCGCAAATTATATCTAGGGGAGGATTATCTTGAGAACGCTAAATATTACGAGAACCGTGAGAACGAATAAAAAAACCAATTAAAATCTTTTTTTAATACAAACTTGATTATAGTTAAAAACAACATTAAAAAAAGAATTTACCCTTTAATTAATTCATCTTTCCTTTCAACTAAAACTTTTACACATGTGTAAATACAATAAATTTACACATGTGTAAATGGTAAACTTACACATATTTAAATTTTCATTATTTCCGAATACACGTAAATTTAATAGTGTAAATTAATTCTCTAATATCGTATTCGAATAATAATGATAAGTGTAAAAAGAAATTTCGAATTTGAAATGTTTTTGACCAAGTTTTTGCGGTGCTTTCATTCGTTCTCACGGTTCTTGCGATATTTAGCATCTTATTTAAACCTTCCCATATATATATATATATATCTTTATCGTAAGAACCACGAGAATCAATGTGAACATAAGCAAATAAACCCATCCCACCATCGCTCAAAAACTTAAACACCAATATGAGTACCATATTGCTATACTTATATAGAGAAAAAAATTTACATAGAGCATAATACGAAGCCTACTGGAATGTAGGTTTAAGACACCATATGAAAAACATCTATTGGGTTGCAGGTGTAAATCAAGGTGTAAAACACCATACGAAGAACACGTACTGGAATGAAGGTGTAAAATTCCATGAATGCATGTGTAAAACACCATTAATGCAGGTTTAAAACACTATACAAAGAAAATCTACTGGAATTGTAGGTGTAAAACACCACACATAATGTCGATGAAGATGATGGAGATCAGTTATTGATCATAAGGATATCACGTAAAAAAATAAAATTTTATCTCCTAAAATTACTCCTAAAGCGGTTACATGAGATTTTATCTTTTAGGTAGTCTTTTAAAATTAATTAACTTTTGCATGAAATTAGCCAAATACTCTTAATCTATTTAGTTAATGCCACATGTAATCATTGTATTCCTACAATTCTCACACACTTGACAAGTTTTACGGAATCCTTAATATATATATATATAAATATAAGAGGGTTATCTTGAGAACGCTAAATAATGCGAGAACGAATGAGAAAACCAATCAAAACCATTTTTTCAATACAATCATCATTTTAATTAAAATACAACATCTAAAAAAAAATTACAACATCAAATAATTCATTTCTCCCCTCAAAATCACTCTTATTAGATTTTTTACATATGTGTAAATATAACAAATTTACACATGTGTAAATGGCAAATTTACACATGTGTAAATTTTCTTTATTTCTGAATCCACGTAAATTTGAATGTGTAAATTAAATTTCTAGAATTGTATTCGAATAATAATGACAAGTGTAAAAAGAAATTTTGAATTTAACTTGTTTTTGACCAAGTTCTAGTGGTTTTTCCATTCGTTCTCACGGTTCTCACGATATTTAGCGTTCTCATTTAAACCCTCCCCGACCGAACAACACCAATTCCGGTACGGTATTCTATTTTATGGTTTTCAATCGATGTAAAAGACATGTCAACTGCTATGTCGAGTGTCGATATCGTACTAGTATCGTAATGAACCAGACCGATAATGACCAAAAGTCCGCAACGACGCGTGAGGTAATCCTAGTAATAATAATAATAATAATAATAATTATAATTTAACATTCTATTAACTCGTATACTTAACGTTGCAAGTTATAAATATCCTAGCCTCAATAGTATTGGAATACTATACTTATCCGATATCGTACATTGTACAGATTCAATTATTTTCGGTCACATTAGCATCATAATGCCTCTTAAAAATGAGTAATGGTTATCGCTCTTAAGTGCCCTTCCAATCATTACTTTCAAACTTTTTTCTCCTCATTTGACGTTACACTAGAAACATACATCCCTCTTCATGCACCTATAACCCCCCAGGGAGACGGTATTGAGGACGTTATCAAGCCCCTGCCACATTAGACCCATGGCACCCCAAACACCAAATTTATGGCTTTGTGAGGGATTCGTCAGCCTCTTAACAAGCGCTATAAGGATGATGTTGGGGGCCTGCTTTTTCAGGGCTGACACAAACATAAGTAAAAACAAGCAAGGGCTTTGGGTATTCAAACTTTTAAGGTCTCATTTAAAAAAAAAAAAGCTAAAATGCGTATATTAAAATCGTTTTGATCAGTATCGTAAGAAATATGAATCTAGTCAAGTAGTATAATCCCGTGGTTTTTCCACATAGGTTTCAATTCCGTCAGCCATGATTTTTGGATTTTTAGTCATTAATTAGCATTTAAGAATTAATTGGCATTTAAGGTGGCCTCAAATTCTTAAAAACCCTTTTCATCAAATCCCAGTAACTGAATGTAATAGCCTATATAAATATAAAAACATTTTTTTGGACTTCTATTCAAAATTGAATTAATTATAAGTTTGATGTTATATATTTATTAGATGTTATATAAGTTCCATAAAAATAAAAATGAAAAGGGCTGAATTTTTTGTATCGCTTTGGGCCTCTAAATGGTTGAGCCGACCTTTCACTTTTCTTTAACCAATCAAATTCCTTTTCTTTGTGATTTCATTTTTGTTTTTTATATATAAAGGGGCTTTATAGGGGCGTTATTCCACACCGTACACATTAAGACATGACGTAGAGGTGTAGAAAAAAAAAACCGGTTTTAAAACCGAAACCGGAAAAAAAACTGAAACCGGTTTTTTAACCGGTTTTTCTATAACCGGTTTTTCTATAACCGGTTTTAAAACCGAACCGAACCGGCGGTTGTAGACTGGTTAGGGATCTCGAGCGTCGAAACCAGTTTTAAAACCGAAACCGGTTATAAAAAATCGGTTTAACCGGTAAAAAAACCGTTTTTTTTTGCATAAACCGGTTAAAAACCGGTCCTAACCGGTTGGACCGGTTATTGTTTTGAGTTGAAAAAACCGGTTAGTAACCGGAACCGGTTATAAAAAACCGGTTATTTTTTTGAAGAGAAAAACCGGTTCGGTTAAAAACCGAAACCGGTTTTTGAAAAAAAACCGATTTGTACACCTCTAACATGACGCTAATATGACGTGATAAAACCCCTAGAAGCTTTTTCTCAAAACAACCAACCTTAGACATGGTTGCATTCGAATTTCATTTACTTCAAAAGATTCATTTGACAATCTAATTTCATCATTCTTCAATAGAGTTCTAATTTCTTTAAATCCTTAAATCTAAATTCTTTCTAATACATCCAATTTCATAAAGAATATATATTATAATGATAAATTATATGAACAAGGTGATGAAGGTAGTGTGCGACAAAATGCAATGATCTATTGCCATTTATTATTTTGGTTGGTTTGATTAGCATTATAGATCTAATAAACCATTTACGCATGCTGTATGATATATATTTTTAACTAGTGGGATTACCCGTGCTTTGCAGCAGGTTTCCGGTCTGTATCAGTTTAGTTTGGTATGATATCAACACTCAATATAGCAAACAAAAAAAATATATCTAAGAGGATATCGACACGTGTTTTACATTGATAATAAATTACCAAAAGGAATACCGATACTGATGTTGTTCGACCGATATCGGTTCGGTTCGTCATGGCATCGAAACCGTACCGACACTCGTAAAAAACTATCTTTGACCCTTTCGAATAAAAAATCATCATACCGTAGATAAAATAAGCACGTCTTAATTGTGTGTTGGGAAAAAAGGAAAACGACATCACTTTACAAAAAATAAATATATAAATAAAAACTAAAGCGCAATTCATAATATGGTTTCGAGTAAAATTTATATAAGAAGGTAGATAAAAATAAGCACGTCGTAACGGCGTACACAAAATTATAAGCGAAAAACAAAATAACCTTCAATGGTTGTATAACACCTTTGTTAAAGTTAAAGGGTAGAAACATATATTTGCTATAGAGTACGATGACGAACCGAGTCGATGTAGTATTATTTACGATGGTTTTATTACACAAAAAATTGTATCATGTAACTTAAACAGCAAAGATGTCTCTACATCGATAAAAAATCATATAAAACAAATACCGATACCGGTTTCGATAACACTGATACCGGTACGGATATTGGTGGTCGGTATCGGCTCAGTTCGTTGTTGTACCATTATTTCGAATATAACTCCATTTTAAAATAAATATACATATGAATGTTAGGAAAACAATTAATGCAGTCACCTATAAAAACTAACAAATCAAAATTATATGAAAAAGAAAAAATATAGTTAAAAATATATTATATTTTTAGTATAAAATGTCTATTTAAATATAAATATAAAAGTAAAAATAAAAGAAAGTCAAACAAATTTTAATTAAAAGCAAAAAGAAAAAGGAAAAAAATAAAAAAGGTCAGTATTCATGATTCTTGCAATTGTTATAAATAATAATAATATAAAGTTATATGAAAAAAAAACTATAGTTAAAAATATATCTTATTTTTAGCATAAAGTGTCTATTTAAAAATACATATAAAAGTAATGATAGAAAATGTAAAGAAAAAAACTTTTAATTGAAAGCTAAAAGAAAGAAAAAGGAGAAAAAGTAAAAAAGAAAGATCACTCTTCATGAATCTTGTAATTGTTATATATACAACTGATCGTTTCTTTAAATAAGTAGATATCATAAGTTCAAGAAAATAATTTTTTTCTTTTATTTTTTTTTCTCAATTAACAAACTTGCTTTTTAACAAAAACTAAAAAAAAACATTGAAAGTATTAAAATTAACTTATTGCACAATTTTTAAATGGTTATAATTTCTTTTCATATGTTAATATTTTTTTCTAAATAATACACCGTAAAAACGAACATCTTGTATATTAAATTTAAGTATGATATTGTTATAGTTTTTTAATTTAAAAAAAATTAACATGTTACATTATATTACAAATATTCATTCAATTCCTAAGAGAAAAAGATCATGTCCAATAAATAATATACTTTGAAATTAACTAAATCACATTCAATAAAGATGGTCTATATGTTATTGACAAACAACAATTTCTCATAACGGGGTCACTTGATGAGGAACATAGAGTGAACCAATACTTTCTATATGAAGCAAGTTATGATTAATGTGCATATGAACATGGGATGATAATGAATTGCCCTTGCAAACAAAATCAGTGTTGAGATAAATTTAGAAACCACAAAAGATGTTGCTCATTGAGTTTCTTGGGTACTTATCTGGTAAAAACAATATCAAGAGTTTATGGGTTGAAGTCTCACTTGATACAATTTACTTCAGGTGGACCAGGGTTTTATCACAGTAAGTCTTCGAGCTGTGAATTTCCCATAGAATGGTGGGCGAGTCTGGATAACGGCATTGTCTATGTTCACAAGATGTGGCTATGTTTTGACCATTGGGTTTGCCTGAGTGGCCTCACTGGATTGTATACGTTGACAGTTAAAAAAAAATGATCAATTCTAAAATGCTTCGTGTGATGTCTTTATTACAATTTTGCCAACATATATATAAATTGATAGCCTCTCTAAATCCATATATATTAGACGCATACATTTTATAAAATTAACATCCATATTCACACACATTTGATATTTTGATGTGTTTGGTTTGTGAAATTACAATATCAATTCTAAAATGTTTCTTGTGATGCTTTTATTGTATGATGCGTTTGGTTTGAAATTATCCAATAGAAATGGAATTTGATTTTTTTTATTGATGTTTTCGTTTAGAAGAATTTATTGGAATTGTAATTTGATTTCTATTCTTTGGTTGACAATCAAAATTGTAATTGAAATAAGAAATACAACTAATTGACTTATGATTTTCATGTAAAGGAAATCAAAAGTCTTTTCAAATTGTAAAGGAATTCAACTAATTGAAATATCCAATCACTCAACGTCATCACATCCTCCACTTCATCGTCACTCCTATCCTGCCGCCATCAACGTCACAACCACCATTGCCACCTCCAATGATGGTGGCGCAGATGGGAACGATAGTTATGGTCACGACCAACATGTGATGTTGTTAGTGGCACTCAATAGGCGGGGTGACGGTGAGGGCGTCACCACTTCTGGTGATAGATTTTAATATATTTGTGATTGTTTTATCACCTATATGTATTACAAGTTCAATTTTCTTTCATATATGTTTAAATTCATTTAAATTCTTTTAGCAAAATTTAATTCCAAATCTAATTTCCTTAATAAATCTCATTTATCTTACTTGAAAGTTTATGATTAAAGAACCCAATAATTCAGGTAAAGCATTAGTTCTTACTTTTGTTTCTCAAGCCCTTTTTTCTCATGGCATAAAGGGACATAAGGATTTAAGGATACACATAGACAAACCCTCTTTCAATTCCCCTTCATTCATAGCCCTGTAACGTTCCAACCACACCCTTTCAATTAACATACATTTACATTGATTACGTGTATTCGTTAATTTAATGCATATGAATGCCCTTGCTCCTATGCTATATTAATCTACAAGTGCTTAGAATGTTGGAATCCCTTTTGTTTTTATTAACAACTTATATAACCTCATATCTTTAAGGAGCCCACTTGTGTAACTACTAGAAACTTGTATTTACGACGGAACTCTATTTTTGTTTATATTTGTTACTTAAAATTTTCATATATTTGCGATTGGTATTTAAAATTAATTGTAATTGTAATTAACTAGCTTTTATAACTTTTGCGACCAAATTGAGACCAAAACTAGACGGTTGCAGAATTTGAGCCCATTGGTCGCTAATTTTGCAACCGTCATATTTGGTTGCAAAATTGTCACCTGCTTTTCTCATAACATGCTTCCCGATTCTAGTAAATCATTGTTTTGATATCAACTTATTAATTAATGAATGTAGTTGGTTTGCAAAACCATAATTTAAAAGTAAACTAGAATTGATTCTTCGCTTGCGGGTAATATTTTAATGTGATTTGACTGTAAGATTTTTTTTCTTGTTGTCTTTGAAGAGAAAATAGTTAACGATTACTTTTCCATCCCTTTAGATACTTTCAAAGTTGTTTGAGAAATCAACTGTAGTCAGATCTCTTGGTGTGTTAATGCGGTTGAACCATATCTTACCACAATTTTGATTTATTAATCATATTTGGATCTCATGGACTATTTCAAATCAGACTTTTCAATTAATTATAGACTTCTAGTAAATATACACACGACACAAATACTAAACTCATATGACTCCATAAAAATTAATTCTATTTATTATTCATTTTATAAAATAAGGATCTTAGCTTAGAAAATATAATCAATTAAATAAATATAGAAGTCATAAAAATTACAACAATATTAATTTTGAGTTTTCATGTAAAATATGTATTAAATGATGAGATGACATCACATTCACATGATTGGATAACATTATATTTGTAAGTCATCTATATATCAATTTATTTTTCGGTCTAGCTAACAATTTCCTTAATTATATATATAATAATGTCCTCTACATAACTCCTTTAAAATATAAATTTGGAGTAACCCATTATACATTTCTTGTATACAACATCCTACAAATAAAAGCTTGAATAACTTGTTAATACGCATCTAAGAAAAGTTTCTATTATCTTAACTACGTGAGGTAAGCTCATGCTTTACGGTGCGCAATAGTTTTTCCGTAATGATATTAGTTTTGTTTGTTAAAAAAAATAACTAAACTCAAAAAAAAAAAAAAAAAGGAAAAAAAACAAACGGAAGCTAGCAAAGGCCCCAAAGCTAACTTTAGTATATAGACATTGTTAAAAGTTTTTTCCCTTAATACAAAATATATAATTTCTATTTTCAAGACTTACAAATTTTCTCCTCTATCCTCTCACCTAGGGCATATATCATACTCCTCACTTGAGTGAAGTCACACATTTTAAATTATGTACTCATTTTTAACGAAAGAAAAATGAAGAAAAAGTATGATAGATATCTATTCTACTATCAGTTAAAACGATTCGTAAAAATAATATGCTCATGTATAGATGAGCCACAAACACACGAGACATCCTTATATGTGCCACTACAACATAGTTTCAAGAATAACAATATAATATTAACATAGCACATTTTAATTTTATAGTTATTTAATTAATAATGCCTTTGCGTAAAATCAACCAAGGAGTCCCGCTTTAAATATCAAGAAAGCGTATCTATGTGCTCTCCTTATTATATATAACAAAACAATATTATATTTTAATAATCTCAACTATTCGTTGTTGGCCATTAACAGTTTCTACTTAAAAAATAACTACTGAGAGACCCAACTATGAACATACTGACATCCAATGAACCATGACTAACAGAACCCTAACGCCGTTAGTCTCCGGTCGTCGAAAGAACTTTTTTGGCTAGAAAAGGGTTTCTAGAGTTCTGATCTAAGGTCACAAAGAGGTTTGACACGAAAAGAGTTTTCCTTAAAAAAAAAAAGAGTTTTCCGGCGACTTCAATAATTATGATTTTTAATAAACAAAGGTTTCCAAAGATCCGTATAAGGTTACAAAGAGGTTTGGGACGAAAAGGTTGAGTTTTCCGGCCAAAAAACGTTTTTCAAGTGACCTGAGACTAACGGTATTATGGTTCTGTTAGCAAGGGTTCAATAGAGGCCAGCATGTTAATAGTTGGTACTACCATCAGTTATTTTTAAAATTATAACGGTTGATGACCAACAATAAATAATTAGGATTATTAAAATCTAATATTCATAAAAAAACAATGCACCAAAACATATATATGGTTTCTAGGGCTGAACAACATTGCCCCACAACCCTATTCATCCAAAAGACATCTCAACATTGAGCACGACAGCCTGTTAATTATCATCAAATTGTGGTCTCACTAGCCGTATATGGGAGAATTTCATATATCCCCGTATAAATTTCATATTATTTTACAATTTATTATACATACCGTATGATAAAAGAACAAGAGGTGCAATAAGAAACCAAGTTGCGGATGTGACTGTTACTAGTATCCCTACGGGCTATTAACTCGATGCCAGTACAAAACATGTCCAATGTATTCGTCACATGATATGCTAAAGATTATACGACTGAAATATAATATAATTCACCCTAAAGATTTCTACCACTCTATGAGAACTATCTGATTGCATCGAGACTAATAAATTAAAACCATCCTTTTTCTAACCCAATCTATGTGCAAATTTCCGTCCATGTCCACCACCCAACACCACCGTCCACCACCAGTTTATTTTAGAAGTTTACATACGTTAAAAAACAAACAAACTTCTTCTTGAAGACTGCAGAAATTTGGTCTACCTTTTCTTCTACAAATATCTACAGATGTGATCCGCAGATTGCATAAATTTTTCCTCTTAGAAAACAATCCAACACCTTATACAAAGAAAAACAATCTAACACCTTAGACAAAGATCATGGTCACTTGTTATTTTATTATCGGTCTCCTTAATTTTATCATGGATTTGTTGATGGACAAACCAGTAATGGAAGGCAACAATATAACTACTTGACAGATAGCTCTTAGCTAATCTTTATGTGACTATGTTTTATAGAATTAGATCACCACATCCTTCTCTTAAGAGTATATAAACAAAATGCATTTTGAAAATTAATAACAAGTCAACTTTCAAATATTTAACTCAAGAACTGAAGGAGTTGACCTAACACAAGTTCAAACTCTGGCAAGTCAATTAATAAAATAATAGGAATAATATTAGTGGTTTCCATTGAAAGGGAGGTGTAAACTATCAATAATAAGACATTATAAATATACAAACAACTGTTACAATGTATCTAAGAATGATTAGTTAGATATGCAGCATATGCTTTAGGTTCAACAATTTTCTAATCTTTTTTTAAAGCTTTATTACTAATTAAGTATTGACAGGATATTCAATCTTGTCATTTACATCATGATGATGATTAATACACTTGATTGTTAGTGAACATAGCTTATTGGCTTAACGTTAAGAAAAAATACAAAAGGATTTAACATTGGTTAAGAAGTATATAATCAATTTAGTCTGAAAAATCAACTTACTTTTAACATTTCGACCTCCACTTCCATTGGATAATAGAATTGATTTAAACTAAAGACTTCATAAAAAAAACTACGATGAAAATTGACATGTAAATGAAAAACGTTAAGCCAAAATTAAGCATTCTACGTACAACACATCTTGATATACAGTTAAAATATGGTGTTATGACCAAAACATAAATGATGTGTTATTATTTGATTAGTTGGAAACTTTCATTTTGTAAAGTTTTATCAAAATGAATGTTTAATGAGCATTGTTATTTCTTTGATAAGTAACTTAATTAAATGGCTTGACAATATCTGGGAATTGTGACTTTATAAAACATTACAAAGCACATCTTGTTCTTCATGATTAAATTTGGTGATGCCCGAAAGGTTTTAGGTATGTAATCTTTAACGCATTTTCAAATTACCTTTACAGTTAGAAGTGTGAAGTTAAAAAAAAAGTTAGAAGTGTGAAACTCAAGATTGTTAAATTGCATGCCATGAAAGTTGCAAATATAGAAGAATGATTAAAGTACACTAAATAATAGATCATAGCAAGGACAAAATATCCCTAAATGATAAAAACCATGTCTAGGAAATAAAATGATATACTTAACCTCATGAACCTAAATTATCTATCTCTTGTTTGGTTAAAGGGCTGTTTGTTTACCTCTTAATGAGGTTTTTAATGATTCAGATCTCTTACTGGTTCAACACTTAAGAGTTGAGACTGTTTGTTTTACAAGCAAATGTTTGAATGGTTTAGACATTTGCCTCTAAATGGTTAAGCATTATACCAAGTCTGAATGGTTAAAACCTCTAATCTGAAATTGGTCAGACATTTGACTCTGGTTAAGTATTATATTGGCTTTTAATGGTTGAAACATCTTACTAATTAAAGACTTAATGGTTCAATCCTTTTACTCATTCAACACTTAATTATTCAGAAGTTGACAAAGAGTCCCTAAGTGACTATGTGGGGATATATAATTTTTTAAAATGTTATTTTTACAAGACATAGTATTCCTACAATTAACATAAAGTTCATACTCAATAACGATAAATAACGTTGATTGTAATTAAAATTTCATGAACCTTGTGATTTATAGTTTAGTTTATTTATTAATTATGTATCGTTTTAACTTAAAATAACCATAAATAATTAATGCACTTTTATAACTTGGTACTTGATTACAAAACGGAGCGGGTTTTGGAGACCCGATTTTTACAAATATTACATATTACATGCAATCCAATCAATGATGTCCACTCACATTCTTACTTAAAATATATTATCAAATTGACAATATTAGGAAAAACGACGTCTTATGCTGAAAGATTAAATATCTCTTTAGTTGAGAAGGACACAAAGGTGATATTTTTCTGTTTAAATAATTACAATTTTGATACAATTCTTTAAAACACATTCTAGACTTATAAACCAAGGATGTTTTAAACCATGTAATACCTCGTAAATTTATCTCCAGTAATATAGTGTATGTGTCCATACTCTCAATTGTGTCTAATATTGGTCGATAGGGACTATTTTTGTGAATTTATGAAAAGATGAATGTGGAGGGACTAAAGGTGTCAACATGATAAAACTATGTCTCTAGTGACCCTTTACAGTGTCTATACTCACAAATGAACTACTTGTTTGACGAGAGGGACCATTATATATATATATATATATATATATATATATATATATATATAAGCTAAACTTTACAAGGTCTGATGATACATCCTCTGTTAGACTTCAACAGAACTTTGTATTCAATAGAGCTTAGCAGATCTTGGACATTTAGACTCTGCTGAAACATTGATGGTAACCACTGCTAAACTTTACAAGGTCTGAGGATACATCATCTGTTAGACTTCAACAGAGCTTTGTATTGAATAGAGCTTAGCAGACCTTGGACATTTAGACTCTGCTGAAATACTAACGATAACCACTACTAAGCTAAACACTGCTGATAGAAAACACTAATGATAACCACTGTTAAGCTAACCACTACTGATAGAAAACACTGATAATACATCCTCTGTTGATCTTCAACAAAGCTTAGCTATAGCAGAGCTTTGACTTCAACAGAGCTTGCTATAGCAGAGCTTAGACTTCAGCAGAGCTTTGTCTACAACAAAGCTTTAACTTCAGCAGAGCTTGCTATAGCAGAGCTTAGACTTCAGCAGAGCTTTGTCTTCAGTAGAGCTTTGCTATAGCAGATCTTACATTTTCATTAAGATCAGAGGTTGTGGTATATTTTGGCTTGTTGCCCACACAAAGCTGTCAGAAACCATTAACTCAAAACCAGGGGCTTCAAGACTGCTATGCCATGTTCTAGGATACTTGTCCTTATTTTCTAAAATATGCTAACACCTGGAACCACCTCCTTGAATCTCCAACACTATAAATAGAAGTGTTTGCAACACTTTAAACTTTCACATTCTTAAAAATACTTCTCTCATCACTCCTGAGGTTCCTGGTTCCTTAAAGAGCTTCCCAGTCAAGTTTATTTTCATCTAAGGATCATTTGTAAATGCTCCTTTCAGCTACATTTTCGTTTATTAGGCTTTTAAAGCGAAAAGTCAAAAAATTTCAATAATTGCTTTGACTTTCAGGTTAGACCCGATTGAGATTAGTTTGCCACTGATATAAGGTTGCATTATGATCGTAATTTAATGTATCATAACCCTCTGAGGTTATAATATGTGATCATAATCATATTCTGAGTTTTTGTACAAGTTTCGATATTATGCTATACTTTGACCAAAATGACCTTTTTGCAAAAAATAAGGTTTTAAGCAATAACAAACTTGCAAAAATGACTTACATACTGATATGTTAATGTAATTAACGTATTTTGATGTTATTAAACCGATCATAAACTGAGTTTTCATATATAATCATAAATTGTGTTATTTAATGACTAAAATGTCTTTGTGGCGCATATTTTGATTTAAAACCTTAATGGTGATATAAGTTGATAACCTACTGATGTTGTAACTTATTTAAACTATATTGGCAGATAGAACTTTTTTATCACTCATCCGACTATCCGGTATCACTTATATGCGTACGGTTAAGCTTATGTAACTAAATTACGTAAGTTTAACGAAACATATTAAATCTTATCATTTTTACTTCAGATACCAAAATGTATAGTGTTTACCCACATTATACAAGTTTTAGTACTTGTTGGGTTTAAACTACATTCTATCCAGTCACCGCTTAATCTAGCGTATCGTACCATTTCTTTATATTATAGTTAACCGGTCCAAGTCATATGACTTGAATAAGACCCGTTAACATTCTAATTGAACCATTCATTCCAGACTAGGGCCTTCTGGTGTATTGTAACTTTGTTAGTTGTTTTGTTTGAAGGCTGTGCTTATATTATCTTTGGATTTTAAAGACTTAAGCCAGGTAAATACTCTTAACCTATTTTCCCTATACGTGCTTGGGATACGGTAAATTATTACCGCTTGGTCGGGTATGGGATCATATGTCGGATTGTGACTAGAAAATCTGCATAACCGGTTTTAATATGTTTTTGTCTGATAACTTAAACATTGGGGGTTAACACGCCGTGTCCTGGATATCCTCGGCTCATTTAAGTTGCTAATGGCCACAGCTAAGCACCGGGTGTAGGCATACACCTGACAGATGCTAATGCTATTTAAAATGTTTTCTTACCCATATTGGGGATGCCCCTTCATGGGTTAAAGTGGTGTGTTGGTTGATCATGGTATTCGGTTTCTGCACCGGACCCCATATATATTGAGAGGCATGTAAAACTGTATACAAGATTATTATATTTGTCCCAAGTTATTTATGAAAATACATGTGCCTTGTGCACTTTAATCAATTTTGAAATATTTTCAAAATGTGTCGGTTATTTGTATTTACCAGTATAAACTGACGTATCTTTGAAAGACTAAGTGACAGGTTGCAAAGAACGTAAATAGGCTGGAAGCTGCCCGGTAAATGCTTAAGTGGAATTTGCAACTCCATTGCATAGAAGCCTATAGTCAGTTATTTCATTTTGTAACTTTTCGATCCGCCTGTGGATCTTTTCATATACTATCCGTCTGTATATTATTTTAAACATTCGGAAATTTATATTGTAATAATTTAAATCCAAGACTTCCACTGTGCTATTTGTGATTGTTAACTATAACGATTACAAATCTTACGTTACGACACTTCCCATCGGGCCCACCGAGATTTGGTTGGAAATTCGGGGTGTGATAGGTTGGTATCAGAGCCAACATTTGAGAGAATTAAACACTAGCCTTTTGTGTTTAATCTTAAACAACACAATAGCAGATTCCTTATACTATCTGAGTCTAGGCATTGACCGAAGATCACTCACATCCTTATTAAGTTATCATTATTGTTTTTGCTATTGATATTTAACAGATATTATGCCGCCAAGATTTATAGGAAAAGGAAAAGGCCCTATGAGGGGAGGAAGGACCATCTAGACAGATACCCTCTCATTCTCACAGCTCGGATCCTTACCAAGATTCGAGAAATTCTTACTCATCTCAACCTGCCAGACATTCTATTTCGCATCATTCTTCTCACCATTCGCACCATTCTTCCCACTCACATCACTCACACCATTCCCATCACTCACATTCCCATTCATTTCATTGATCATTTAACCCTAATCAATATATAAACACACCACCCGTTGGTCAAAATCAGCAGGATGATGACTCTAATCCGGAAATGCCACCATCAGAATCCAACATGCATCCGATGGAGATACCAAGCAGGACGCATCTTATGCAGGATCTCCTTATCAAGGTCTCGATGAATGGGACCAGTATTTTAGCCAATTTACCTTTGTAAACACACCTCCCTATCAATCTCCAACACTGCCTCTGCCGCCTCCACAAGAGGATGTGCAAATGGAACTGGTGGAGCAACCACAGCCACCTCTAGAACCACCAAGGAAGAAACGTGGAGCACGCATGTCTGTGCACACGGGACAACGGTCGGGCTCGCTACCACCATTGCCCCAAACATACCCCACTATTCCAAGGACCCATAAATGGGTGGACCCTCGGATACTATACAAGTAGTTGACCCAACACCACAATCTTCTGTTCAACTAACACCATCAGGTTTTGATAACCCAATCCCTACCAATCCAGATACGTCTGGGTACAATCCTTTAAACCCATCTACATCGATGGATTATGACTATCAGGCGCCATCGTACGACCCTTATATGCAAGCTATTGCACATAATAATTTGTACCTGTCTCCTTACCCTCCTGCATATCCAAATACGAGATATCCAAGTTATGGGTACCCGTATCCTGCGGTGCCACAACCACAACCACTGTACCGCCATAACTATAGGCCATTAATCAGGCCTTGGAAAGAGCATAATAAATTCAGCATCAAGCTGAAAGGACAGAGAGGAAGACAAACAAGTTCTTTAAAAAGCTCTCCAAACTGGTCAGGGGAAAGAAAGATGAGTGAAAGCTTTCTTCTAATTATAGTGTATTAATTTTTCTAAAAGTCCCTGCATGGAGAAGTATTTTTTAGTCCCCGTGTGGACAAGTATCCTATTTTATTTCAAAAAGTCTAGTTTAAGGTGAAGTATTGTAACTTTTTGTCATCATTAAATGATAATTTTGGAATTTATTCATAGTATATGTATTTTTATTACATCCTCTTCAAGCGATCGTCTCGATTTTAATCAAAATTTTATCGATCCACTGTATATTACAAAAAAATCATCTTAATAGTTTTTGACCAGCCAATTGGCAAAGTTCATGATATTTGGCAACTATAAATGACAGTTAAGGATGACTAGCCCTTCTATCTAGAGGTAGTGAACTATGTTCAAGCCTCATAAGCCTTATGGTCAAATGCGACCATGGCTACATATATATATTAATGTCAGACTATTAAGACAATTATTCAGTATTAACATTCAAGTAATATTAATACTCTCGGCAGTGTGACATGAGAAACCACGCTAGCCGTCCAGGTGATGGACTACGTCCAAGCCTTATAGCCTATATGCTTAAATTTGATCACGACTAATATCATCAAATGCGATGATCATTTGTATTAACATCCTTAGTGATGATCTGCCTACGAGTTATATTTAAATTGTCAACTGAGACAATGACAGTTGTGACCTTATGATCCACTGTCCAACAGGTGATGGACTACGTCCAAACCTCAAATGCCCTTGATAGTCCTTTGAGTCCTAGGCTAATTATCTATAGTTTACTTTATTTAATATTTACTTTGGAATGTTAAAATTATAAATTTTGGCAGTTGTGATGTTATGCACACTGATCCAAAGGGGTAAAGGATATATATATATATATATATATATATATATATCTCCAAACCACATAATCTATATGGTTTAATACCATGACTGATGAAACTTCTAAGTCATCAGATTTGATGATCAGTAATTATATTGCCACTAAGCAATTATTTAATTAGTCTTTTTAGACCAAGCTTATTGAGATGGCGAATCCACATTCTGATGGAGCCAATAGCGGAGAAAACAATGATATTAATGCGAATGTTAACCGCAATGGCGAGGGAGTTGATCTCCAAGCCATGATAGCCGGAGAAGTCGGCAAAGCTATGAATAACTTTATAGCTAACTTTAAGGGATCGAGTATCGCTTATTCTAAGTTCATTCAATTCCACATTCATCTGCCTGTAAGGAAAGCTCGCATTACTTTTCAAATGCGTTAGAGCGAGCCAAAGCGGGACTATAAGGAAAAGCCCCGTTTTTCAAATGACGGTTGTACTTACAAGTACTTTGTCTCATGCAAGCCCCGAGATTTCAACGAAGAAAAAGGGGCTATTGATGCCATGAAGTGGCTAGACGAGATGGAGACTGTAGTGGATATCAACGATTGTGTTGATAAAGATGATGTGAAGTACGTCTCACAATCATTTAAAGGCGATGCCTTAACTTGGTGGAAGGCAATGATACAATCAACAGGGAAGATACCCCTGTACAATTTGGAATGGTCTAAGTTTGTGGACCTCATCAAGGAAACGTACTGTCCACCACATGAGGTGGAAAAGGTGGAGTCAGACTTTCTGATTCTCACCATGAAGAACCTAGACTATCGGAAGTATGTAACCGATTTTAACTCTCTGTCTAGGTTAGTGCCCTATTTGATTACTCCAGAACCTAAGTGCATTGCGCGATTTATTGGGGGTCTAGCACCTGGAATCAAGGGTATGGCGAAGGCTTCAAAGCCTACCTCATATAGGTCTGCTGTAGACCTATCCCTTTCCCTCACTTTGGATGCAGTGAGGCAGAAATCGGTCAAGACTGAGACCGACGGGAAAAGGAGACGGGAGGATCATTACTCCCAAAAGTCAAAGAAAGGAAATTATGGGTTCAAGAGGAACCAACAAAGGTCCGTTGTGAGGCCCGTGTGCAAGACCTACAACAAACAACATTGGGGACAGTGTCGTTTAGATCAGCAGGCAAAACCCTTTGTCATATGCAAGAAATCGGGGCATAGGTCCTTGGATTGTAAGGATTTAAAGAGCGCCGTCTGTTATGGTTGTGGCGAGAAGGGCCACATCAAGACTAACTGCCCCAAAGCTGCCAAAGAGGGTACTGCAAAACCCGGAGAGGCGGAAAAGGGGAACGCCCAAGCCTTCCAGATGAATGCAAGGGAAACAGTTAATGACACAAACATCATAACAGGTACGTTCCTCATTAACGATATCTTTGCTAGAGTTCTTTTCGATTCCGGAGCTGATAAGTCTTTTGTAGACCATAAGTTTAGTAAACTACTAAATCAACCTATAAGAACCCTAGATATACCCTATGAAGTAGAAATAGCAGACGGTACATTAGAAATCGCATCTTCTATCCTTAATGGATGGTCTATATCCATTATGAATCATTCAATCCCCATGTCTCTTCTGCCAATGAAATTGGCGGGATTCGATGTAGTCTTAGGCATGTATTGGTTATCTGGTAACCAAGCCCGTATTGCATGCGATAAGAAACTCATCGAAGTTAAGACCACATCTGGTGAAATGCTCACCATCCATGGAGAATTACACTATGGATTACCTGAGAAAGTGTCATTACTCAAGGCATCCAAATGTCTGAAGAGTGGGTGTGTCATTTACATGGCTCAGGTTACAATAGACGAGCCAAAGCCCAAGACTGAAGGCATTCCAGTCATCTCTGAATACCCTGATGTATTTCTCGAAGAATTACCCGGTCTACCCCGGAGAGACAGGTCAAGTTTAGGATTGACATTTTACGTGGAGCCGCTCCTGTAGCTAGAGCTCCATACCAATTAGCACCAACTGAGATGATGGAACTGAGGGCACAATTAGATAAGCTTTTGGAAAAAGGCTTTATTCAGCCGAGTTCCTCACCTGGGGGAGCTCCTATTCCATTCGTCAAAAAGAAAGACGGTTCAATGCGAATGTGCATTGATTACCGAGAACTGAATAAGATAACGATTAAGAATCGCTATCCATTGCCAAGGATTGACGGCTTGTTCGACCAGTTGCAAGGAGCTAGTTATTTCTCCAAGATTGATTTGAGATCAGGATATCATCAACTGAAGGTTAGAAGTGAAGATGTTCCAAAGACTGCCTTCAGGACCAGATACGACCATTATGAATTTCTAGTGATGCCTTTTGGATTCACTAATGCACCTGCATCATTCATGGATCTCATGAATAGAGTCTGCAAGCCGTATCTGGATAAGTTTGTCATTGTCTTTATAGACGGCATACTTATCTATTCTCGAAATCAGAATGATCATGAGAAACATCTTCGAGGCATCCTTGAATTGCTAAAGCAAGAGAAGCTCTATGAAAAGTTCTCTAAATGTGAGTTTTGGCTTAGAGAAGTTCAGTTTCTTGGACATGTCATAAGTGAGCGTGGTATCTAAGTGGATCCCGCCAAGATCGAAGCCATTATGAATTGGGAAGCACCAAAGACTCCATCTGAAATTCGTAGCTTTTTAGGATTGGCCGGTTATTATAGAAGGTTCATTGAAAATTTTTCTCGTATTGCCACTCCTTTGACTACTTTGACCCATAAAAATGTCAAGTTTGACTGGGTCCCAAACAGAAGGAATATTTTGAGATTCCTAAACACAAGTTTAGCAATGCACCTTTCTTAACCCTACCTGAGGGTATTGAAGACTTCGTTGTATACTGTGATACCTCGCACACCGACATGGGCTGTGTGCTGATGCAAAGAGGCAAAGTGATTGCTTATGCATCACGACAATTAAAGGTGCATGAAAAAAATTATACCACTCACGACTTGGAGTTGGGTGCTGTTGTATTTGCACTAAAGTTATGGAGACATTTCTTATATGGCACAAAGTGATTTATACACTGACCACAAAAGTCCCCAACATCTATTTAATCAGAAAGATTTGAACATGCGAAAACGCCGTTGGATGGAAACCTTGAACAATTACGAATGTGAAATTCGTTACCATCCCCGTAAAGCAAATGTCGTTGCTGACGCATTAAGTCGCAAGGAAAGGATTAAACCAATAAGGATTAATGCTAAAAGTATCGAGTTCAAGTCTAGTTTAAATAAAATGCTGTTGAATGCGCAAAAGCAAGCCCTGTTAGAGGCTAATATTCCTATGGAAGGATTGGGTGGAACTGTTGATTAGTTGACACCGAAATGATGGAATTTTGAGATTAAATAATCGTATGTGGGGATCGTATTTATGGAGGACTCAGAGATCTGATTCTCTAGGAAGCTCAAAATTCTAGATATTCAGTTCACCTTGGAGGTGACAAAATGTATCAATATTTGAAGAAGAATTATTGGTGGATGGGTATGAAGATATCCATAGCTACCTATGTAGCTAAGCGTCTGACGTGTTCACAAGTTAAAGCTGAACACCAAAAACCGTCAGGACTCCTACAACAGCTTGAGATTCCTACATGGAAGTGGGAAATGGTAACTATGGATCTGATTACCAAGTTACCTAAGACCAAACGTGGCAATGACACGATTTGGGTGATTGTAGACAGACTGACTAAGTCAGCCCAATTTCTGCCAATTAAGGAAACTTATAGCTCTGATAAGTTGGTCAAGTTATATGTGGATGAGATTGTGTCGTTGCATGGTGTGCCAGTATCTATAGTATCTGATAGAGATACTAGATATACATCACACTTTTGTAAAAGTTTCCAACAAGCATTAGGCACGAGATTGAATTTCAGTACAACTTACCATCAGACTGATGGACAGAGTGAGCGTACTCAAAACTGTGGAAGACATGCTGAGAGCATGCGTGATTGATTTAGGAGGTAGTTGGGATGATCATCTACCCCTAACAGAATTCTTCTACAATAACAGTTATCATACAAGCATCAAGGCTGCTCCTTTTGAGGCCTTGTATTGAAGAAAATGTCGAACGCCCGTTTGTTGGGCCGAAGTTGGAGAAGTCCAACTATCAGGACCTGAGATTGTCCTAGAAACCACGAAAAAGATTTTACAAATCCGTGATCATCTCAAAGCTGCTAGGGATAGGCAGAAGAGTTATGCTGACAAGAGGCGCAAACCTCTTAAGTTCCAAGTAGGGGACAAGCTCATGCTAAAAGTTTCACCCTGGAAGGGTGTGATACGCTTTGGAAAAAGGGGCAAGTTGTGACATCCCGGCTTTTCAGGTATCTTAAACGCGCTACTTTATGATTATTCACTCCTGCGCTGATTTAATTCGGAGAATTAAATTACACGCTCGTAATAACTACGCTAACTTTGTGAATCTATAGGGTGAATTACGTGCTATGTGTTATTAGACGGGTTGTATCTGAATTACGTGCTATGTGTTATTAGACGTTTGGGAATCTACTGCGTCTCACTCCAAATACGTGATTTAATATTTTATAAACTCCGTGTCGCGAATAATATTTTAGTAACTTCTATTTATAAACCGAACCAAGCCTGTGAAACGTTTCGACTTCGCGACCAAGCAAACCCAACCCGCCACCCACACCCCCTTGCGACCCACACCTCCTTGCGGCCCAAGGAAATAACCCAAACTTGCAGCCCAAGGCACTAACCCAAACCGCCCCCCTATCGCGACCCCCCCCTTTATGTATACATGCATGTTGTGGGTAGCCTTCAAAAAAAAAAAAAAAAAAAAAACAAAACCCTAATGCTCTAAGTTGAAGTCGACGGCAGCCCCCCCTCTCACGGTCGCGCAAGTCTACACTCTCGGATCGATTCCAAGCGTGTCCCGGTTCGCTAATCATCATCGTTTCAAGGTTAGGGTTTAATTGTATTGCGATTCACACTAGGTTTTGTGTAATCTTGATCATGATTATGTGCTTGTATGATTATTACTATGAAAAAGTGTTGCGGTGTATGATTAGTTCAGATGAATATGCGAATCTTTGCGGTTGTGATGATATGTTGAATACTAAAATCGTAGGCTGCGTTTTATCGATAAAGATCATGATATATATTTAGGGTTTGCATGAATATTTATATATATGATGATATTTGACAAGTTAACCTGCTGTTAATCAATACAACTAAGCGTCATGACCGTTTAAACATGTTCTAATGCGATAAAGTCGAAAACAGTAAGCTGATTGACATTCACAGCCAACTTCAGTTGGCTGTAACCTGATCATTATTTATCGAAAAGTGGATTTTCTGAAGCCTAAAACGTGTATTTTTGAAAAACGCTTCAAATGGCGCTGGATTCATATTTTTTTGAGGTTGTTTGCTATTTTTAAATGGTCATTTAGTGCAGCAGCTGAAGCTACGTAAATTCTGCAGAATTTGCAGGTTGTTTATCGAGTCGGATCTCATAGTCTGTATGGGGTTAGGTCACGAAATTTGTACAGTAACTGGAGACGGGAATTTCCGAAAATCTACCACTGGAATTTGTTAATTGGATGAACGATGATTTTTAAATAATTTTTCTCGTGGACTGCAGTTAGAAAGCGACGAATCTGACTGCAGCCTAGTATATAAATGTTTATAAATAATTGGTAAAGATTTAGGATTTGAAAATTTTACACAAAATTCTACAGTGTAATTGACACCTCCTGTATAGAAATTGGAATTTCTGGAACGTTGGAACTATTTTATAAAAATCCTCGAAAACAGCCCAGTTTTGAGCGTACAAGCTGAAACATGATAACTTGCGTTTGTGTGTGCCTAAGTGTTGTATGAGTTATCCTGTGTTTATGACAAGTTGGTTTGATCGTTATTTTGTATGGTGATACTTTGCATGCATGATTTTGGTTTCGAATTGGTTATTACGTGTGCTGTACTGTGTGTTAGTTATGCGTAGGGTATTGTGTCAGTGTGTTCACACACTATCTTTAAATCGGTTGACATGTTAGGACGCGATTAACGGTATCATCATTTGCTTCTTTTGCGTTATTCTAACCGAGCAATTTAAGGTGAGTTCACGGCCCCTATTTTTATCCGGTTTTGAACAACAGGGGGAGAAACATGTATATGCTCTACAACTCTATCTTTTACGTTATGCGAAATTAACATCGTTAACTATTCGGTAACTAAGTTAATGTTAATGTATGTTATGGTCACTAAGTAGCTTTATCATGGAAGTCCTCAACCAACTCTCGGATCGTTAGTATTGGGTTAGATAGCGGGGAAATTATAGTAGTACTACTTGGCCCGACAAGCCCCACCCGAGCTAGTCGCGCTAGCCGACCGGGAATGGTCAACGGGTGATTAATTTGGCCTAACTTTCGCCATGGTCAGTGATAGACCTGGCAACACAGAGGCAACAACAGTTAGCTTCGATCGCGAACTCTTATGTGACGTAACTTTAGGCTCGCTAACTACATGTTAACATTGAACTTATTTACGAACCAATATTATTATTCCAGGTTAGGAATAATGGAACTATGTCGTTATCTCGGGTTAGGGATAACGGAGAAAAACAATCTTTTAAACCGAACTTGTGAACTTATAAAAAAACCTGTGAACTCACTCTTCTTTAATATTGACACTTGTTTCTTTGGATGTTTCTCAGGACGCTAGGAGCGCTAGGTGCACTCACTTGCATTTGATCAAGACATTTTTATCGAGTCTTTATTTACGAATAATTTTTGGGATTTTGGTTTTGGCGTTTATGTTGGCGCCCATTACTTTACTTCAATGCTTCCGCTAAACTTTGAAACCTTGATATTTTGAAAATGACTATGAATGTTTATAACAAATGTTTTTGGAAAACGTTTAAATAAATCATATAGAGTCGTTCGATATTGCTAGTGTCTGAGATTCTGGTTTGATCACACGCCTCGCGGTAATACTCCGCAAGTGGAAATTGTGGGTGTGACACAAGTTGAGCCCAAGATATATCGGACCATTCGAGTTAATTGAATGTGTCGGATCTGTGGCATATAAGCTTAAGTTACCTAAGGAGCTCAGTGGAATTCACGATGTGTTCCACATTTGTACTTTGAAGAAATGGCTAGCCGATGAGTCGCTACCAATGTCACATCATGATGTGCAAATTAATGAAAAACCTGAGGTTTGTTGAAAAACCGATCTCGATCTCGGATCGACATGTTAGGAAGCTCCGAAGGAAAAAGATTCCAATTGTAAAAGTTAAATGGGATGCCCGTCGAGGCCCCGAATATACATGGGAGACTGAGTCCTCTATGCGACAAAAGTACCCCTATCTTTTTGAATAAAATCTCGAGGTCGAGATTTCTTTTAAGGTGTGAGGAAGTAACACCTCATAAATATATATCCACTAATATACTGACACATGTCCATACTCTCAATTGTGCCTAATATTGGTAGAGAGGGACTATTTTTGTGAATTTATAAAAAGATGAATGGAGAGGACTAAAGGTGTCAACATGGTGAAACTATGCCTCTGAGTGACCCTTTACAGTGTCCATACTCTCAAATGAACCACTTGTTGGATGAGATGGACCATTTGTGAATTTATATATAAGCTAAATTTTACAAGGTTTGATGATACATCCTCTGTTAGACTTCAGCAGAGCTTTGTATTCAATAGAGCTTACAGAGCTTGGACATTTAGACTCCGCTAAAATATTAATGGTAACCACCACTAAACTTTACAAGGTCTTATGATATATCCTCTGTTAGACTTCAGCAGAGCTTTGTATTGAACAGAGCTTAGCAGACCTTGGACATTTAGACTCTGCTAAAATACTAATGAAAACCACTACTAAGCTAAACACTGCTGATAGAAAAACTGATAATAACCACTGCTAAGCTAACCACTACTGATAGAAAACACTGATAATACATCCTCTGTTGATCTTCAACAAAGCTTAGCTATAGCAAAGCTTTGACTTCAATAGAGCTTGGTATAGCAGAGCTTAGACTTCAGTAGAGCTTTGTCTTCAGCAAAGCTTTGACTTCAGCAGAGCTTGCTATAGCAGAGCTTAGACTTCAGCAGATCTTTGTATTCAGTAGAGCTTTGCTATAGCAGATCTTACATTTTCATTAAGATCAGAGGTTGGGGTATATTTTGTCTTGTTGCCCACACAAAGCTATCAGAAACCATTAACTCAATACCAAGGGCTTCAAGACTGCTATGCCACGTTCTAGGACACTTGTCCTCATTTTCTAAAATCCGCTAACACCTGAAACCACCTCCTTCAGTCTGCAACACAATAAATAGAAGTGTTTGCAACACTTTAAACTTGCACATTCTTAAAAATACTTCTCTCATAACTATTGAGGTTCCTGGTTCCTTAAAGAGCTTCATAGTCAAGTTTATTTTCATCTAAGGATCACTTGTAAGTGCTCCTTTCAGCTACATTTTCGTTTATTAGGCTTTTAAAGCTAAAAGTAAAAAAAAGTTCAATAATTGCTTTGACTTTCAAGTTAGACCCGATTGAGATTAGTTTGCCATTGATTTAAGGTTGCATTCTGATTGTAGTTTAATGTATCATAACCCTCTGAGGTTATAATACGTGATCATAATCATATTCTGAGTTTTTGTACAAGTTTCGATATTATGCTATACTTTGACCAAAATGCCCTTTTTGCAAGAAATAAGGTTCTAATCAATAACAAACTCGCAAATGACTTATGTACTGATTTGTTAATGTAATTAACTTATTTTTATGTTATTAAACCGATCATAAGCTGATGTTTTCATATAAAATCATAAATTGTGTTATTTAATGACTAAAATGCCTTTGTGGCACATATTTTGATTTTAAAACCTTAATGGTCATATAAGTTAATAACCTACTGATGTTATACTTATTTAAAGTATATTGGCAGAGAGAACTTATTTACCACTCATCCGACTACCCGGTATCGCTTATATGTGTACGGTTAAGCTTATGGAATTAATTTACATAAGTTTAATGAAACATGTCAAATCATATCATTTTTACTTCAGATACCAGAATGTATAGTGTTTACCCACATTATACAAGTTTTAGTACTTGTTGGGTTTAAACTACATTCTATCCGGTCACCGCTTAATCTAGCGTATCGTACCGTTTCTTTATATTATAGTTAACCGGTCAAAGTCATATGATTTGAATAAGGCCCGTTAACATTCTAATTGAACCATTCATTCCCGACTAGGGCCTTCTGGTATATTGTAACCTTGTTAGTTTTTTTTTTGAACGGTTGTACTTATATTATCTTTGGATTTTAAAGACTTAAGCTAGGTAAATACTCTTAACCTATTTTCCCTATACGGGCTTGGGATATGATAAATTATTACTGCTTGGTCGGGTTTGGGATCATATGTCGGATTGTGACTAGAAAATCTGCATAACCAGTTTTAATCTGTTTTTGTCTGATAACTTAAACATTAGGGGTTAACACGACCGTGTCCTAGATATCCTCGGCTCATTAAAGTGTTATAACTTATTTAAAGTATATTGGCAGATAGAACTTGTTTATCACTCGTCCGACTATCCGGTATCACTTATATGCGTACGGTTAAGCTTATGTAACTAATTTACGTAAGTTTAATGAAACATGTTAAATCTTATCATTTTTACTTCAGATACCAGAATGTATAGTGTTTACCCACATTATACAAGTTTTAGTACTTGTTGGGTTTAAACTACATTCTATCCCGTCACCGCTTAATCTAGCGTATCGTACCGTTTCTTTATATTATAGTTAACCGGTCCAAGTCATATGACTTGAATAAGACCCGTTAACATTCTAATCGAACCATTCATTCCAGACTAGGGCCTTCTGGTATATTGTAACTTTGTTAGTTGTTTTGTTTGAACGGCTGTGCTTATATTATCTTTGGATTTTAAAGACTTAAGCCAGGTAAATACTATTAACCTATTTTCCCTGTACGGCCTTGGGATACGGTAAATTATTACCGCTTGGTCGGGTATGGGATCATATGTCGGATTGTGACTAGAAAATCTGCATAACCAGTTTTAATCTGTTTTTGTCTGATAACTTAAACATTGGGGGTTAACACGAACGTGTCCTGGATATCCTCGGCTCATTTAAGTTGCTAATGGCCATGACTAAGCACCGGGTGTAGGCATATACCTGACAGATGCTAATGCTATTTAAAATGTTTTCTTACCCATATTGGGGATACCCCTTCATGGGTTAAAGTGGTGTGTTGGTTGATCATGGTATTCGGTTTCTGCACCGGACCCCATATGTATTGAGAGGCATGTAAAACTATATACAAGATTATTATATTTGTCCCAAGTTATTTATGAAATACATGTGTCTTGTCACTTTAATCAATTTTGAAATATTTTCAAAATGTGTCGGTTATTTGTGTTTACAAGTGTAAACTGATGTCTCTTCAAAAGACTAAGTGACAGGTTGCAAAGAACGTAAATAGGCTGGAAGCTGCCCGGTAAATGCTTAAGTGGAATTTGCAACTCCATTGCATAGAAGCCTATAGTCTGTTATTTCATTTTGTAACTTTTCAATCCGCCTGTGGATCTTTTCATATACTATCCGTTTTCATATTATTTTAAACATTCGGATATTTATATTGTAATAATTTAAATCCAAGACTTCCGCTGTGCTATCTGTGATTGTTGACTATAACGATTACCAATCTTACGTCACGATACTCCCCACTCGGGCCCACCGGGATTTGGTTTGAAATTCGGGGTGTGACATCCCATGGTAGTACGACGATTGTCACCTTCGATCTTGGAATTGTGTTTCTTGTTCTATCTCTTCTTGGCTATTTGAACAAGTCATTCCTCACACTTTGCTTTGAGCATCTTGCAACAATAAAAGCTTCATATTACCATTATATCCTAATGGATCTTATGCTCTAGATTATCATCAGATAATCAAAGTACTTTTAGTGTTAAAATATATACAATATATATTTTTTACCTTTACAATTCAATATTTATATTATTTCTTTCTAATGTTTCTTATGCTCATTTTTATTTCGTGAGGCATTGGGCTTTATGGATGATGGGTTGTGGTTATTGATGGGCTGCTATGGCTGCTTGTGCGAGTCATTATGGTCGGGTCCTTATAAAGATGTTGCTGACATTGGGATTCGTCATTCACTCTGTTTCTTCTCTGCGCATTCTCTCTCTACAAACTTCAAATTAGGGTGTCTTCAGCTGTTCTGAGTATTCGAGAGTTGGTTATCTCTTTGATCATCTTTAGAGCAGATCATTGTGTTGATGATTTGCATAGGGTGATAGTATTACTAGTTGAATCTTGTTTTCTTTGATTCTTAGTCGATAATCTGTGCCGACTATATTTGTATTTGGATTGGGTTAATCCATGCCGACTTGTGGCTAAATAAAGGGTTTTACTATTCTTGATACTGTGTTCTTGACTTGGTATCATTGCAATAGGTTGCTCTCTGATTATTTCTGCTCTGGATTCTACAGTGGTTCTTCTTTGAACTGATTGTCTTGGTAGTTTTCTCTACCGACATTAATCCTATTGGTGTGAAGATCTGCTGGTGTTCAAATCCAAGGAAATCCTAGATCTAAGGATTTCTTGGATTCTATTGTGATTTATTATAGATCTTTTTGAAGATCTGGTGTTTTCTTGCTTTGGGAAAAGAAAACCCTAACTTACGGTTTGTTTTTTAAGGTTTTTTTTCTTTATCTTAACTATGTAGCCCTAAGTGAAGGCTACAAGTCTTGATCGCTTGGAGTTATACACCCCCACTGTGAGATTGTTCTATCTCTTTCTCTGTTTTTGGTTATTTCATCACTAGTCAGTGTGTTTAGGCATATTGTTACCGGGTTAGTCAGATTGGCTTGATTATTTGGGATACATAAAGGGTTCACTCTGTTGCATTATTTGGTTGTTTTTGCATTCTTTTCTGTGTTTCTTTTTTTTTTTAATTTCTGTGTCTAAGTCTAGTGGCTCCCTTGACATAGTTTGCAGAGGCACCTTTTGAGTGACGAACGACTCACTTTCTTGGTTTCACCTGGTGTGTCTTTTGTGATTATTTGTTTGTTCTTTGCTGAATTCTTGTTTTATCATGATTGATAAGGATAGTGATTCTCTTGTTACTTCTACTAGTAGTACCCTTGTTAGTAAAATTGATGCTGGTGATCCTTTGTTTCTTCACCCTAGTGATTCAGATAACTTGACCATTGTTAATGTAAATCTGAAAGGCACTGATAATTGCACTATTTGGGCTACTGCTATGAACCTTGCTTTACAAGTGAAAAATAAAATTGGATTTGTTGATGGCTCTTGTACTAGGTCTACTATTGATGAGGTGTTAGGAAGATAGTGGGATAGATGTAATTCTATTGTTCTTTCATGGATCTTAAATTCAGTGTCTGAGTAATCATATTTGGGCCATGCATATTATAAGTTAGCTTTTGATGTGTGGAATGAGTTAAAAGAAATATATGATAAAGTAGATGGGTCTATGGTGTTTAATTTGTATCAAAAGATTAACTCATTTACTCAAAATGGTATGCATGTGTCTGAATATTATCACAAATTGAATTGCATGTGGAAACAATTAGATCAAGGTCTGTCTCTTTATACTTCTACTTGTGATGCATCTAAACCGTTTAATGATTTTATTCATCTGATTAAACTGATGCAGTTCTTAATAGGGCTTGACAGTACTTAGTAGTCTATGAGAACTTCTTTATTAACTAGGGAACATCTTCCTTCTGTGAAGGAAGCCTTTTCTGTCATTTCTAGAGAGAGTATCATAGAAATGCAGATCAATTTTATGATATAATTACTAATAATCCAGTTGGTTTTGCTGTTAAAAACAGTCAATCTTTTGATTCTAAAAGGAAAAGTGTTAAAACACCTAATCCAAATCTGAAATGTTCTCACTGTAAAGGACAAGACATACTCTTAAAAATGTTTTGAACTTATTGGATATCCATTTTGGATGAACTCTAAAACCAATGGTAATAAGGATGGTAGGGTTAGTAATAATGTTGTTAATGATATCTCTGATACTACTACTACTTCTATTGTGAGTTCTCTAACAAATGAACAGATTGCTCATTTACTTTGCCTATTGAATAATAAGTCTAGAAGTGATCTTCAATGCAGTAATTTTGCTGGTTGGTGTAATTCTATGTTATAATAGTTATCTCGATATTTTTTCTAAACCTACACGTGACTTTAAACCTGCTTTCTATTTTTCCAACTTTGTTAATAATTGGAGAATGAATGGGTGGATCATTGATTTTGTGGCAACTCAACATATGGTTATGAATGATACTAATCTCATAATTTAAATGGATGTTACTGAATATAATATTAAAGTTAAACATCCTAATGGGACTAGTGCTTTGGTTACTAAGATTGGTGATATAACATTAACTGACAAGGTTATTTTGTGTGATGTTTTTGTTGTTCCAGATTATTGTGTTAACCTTGTTTCTGTTCATCAACTTGCTAAGGATTGTAAACTTACTGTTTCTTTTGATGAACATAATTGTTACATTTAGGATTTTCAAACAAAGAAAGTCCAGGTGACTAGTAGTCAACTTGATGGTCTGTATTTCTATGGTAGTTCTATTGTTTCTAACAAGGTGTGTAATGCTAGTCATGCTGTTAGACTTTGGCATGCTAACTTAGGTCATCATGATGAACCTGTTTATATGTTTCAAAGGATAAATTAAATATTAAGACTGGTGTCAAACTTGAGCCTTGTTAAACTTTTCATAGAGCTAAGTAGCATAGGGAACCTTTCCCTTAAGTGACCATAAGACTAAATGGTTAGGTGATTTTGTTCAAAGTAGGGAAGGCTTTAGATTCTTCCTTACCATTGTAGACGATTATACTCGAGCTGTGTGGGTTTATCTCATGAAAACTAAGGATGAGGTTTTTTATAATATCATAAGTTTTGATAACATGCTTAAACTCAATTTGGTAAAATCATCAAAGTTTTCAGGAGTGATAATGGTACCGAGTTTATAAATTAATAAATGAAAGATTTTTGTTACAATATACTTCATGTGCTCATACCCCACAACAAAATGGGATAGTTGAGAGAAAGCATAGACATCTTTTAAATGTTGCTAGGGCTTTACTTTTTCAAGCTGCTTTTCCTCTTAGATTCTGGTCTGAGTGTATTCTAACTGCTACCTATTTGATTAACAAGACTCCATCACCTGTCTTAAATGGTAGGTCTCTGTATGAACTTGTGTTTGGTTATTGGGTGTCTTTGTTTCAGTATTGCGTTAAACAATTCTGATAAGTTTAACAGTCATGCTGAAAAATGTGTTTTGGTTGGAAATTCTAATGAGAAAAAAGGGTATAAATTGTGGAGTCTAGATCAAAGGATAATGTTCTATTCTAGGGATGTCAGGTTTTATGAAATTGTTTTTCCTTTTAAAGAAAAGAAAACTTTGCCTGATCCAGATTATGAAACTAATATCTTGAATTCTTTGATTTAGTTGACCCAAATAACACCTAAAACTCTAAACTTGACTCTACTCCCAATGATGATAACACAAGTATAAGTCCTTTAACCTTCAGTCATGGGTCTCATCAACCTATTAATAACTCAGACAATACTTTGAGTAAGCATAACACACAACAACAAAGTAATGTTGAGTTAGAAATTGGTAGGGTTGAGCATGATTTAGAAGTTGAGGGTAAAATAAGTAATTCTGAGGGAAGTGATTTAGGCCTCACCAGCATTGTTTTAATGGAAATCTTCTAGAGATGTCAAATTTCCTTCTATACTTGATGATTTTATTGTTGATGGTAAAGTCAAATATGATCTTGAAAAGGTTTTGAATTATGCTAATCTTGATCCTGATAATTTTTGTTTTACTTCTGTGCTTAATAAAAGTTTTGAACCTAAAAATTATTTTGAAGCTAAAACTGATAATAATTGGTTGTTGCTATGAATGATGAATTAGAAGCCTTGCATAGGAACAATACATGGGAAATTGTTGATTTATTTCCTAATAGGAAGGCTATAGGATGTAAATGGATTTATAAAATTTTACACAAATCAGGAGAGATCGAAAGATATAAGGCTAGGTTTGTGGCTAAGGGTTTGAGTTAAAATGAGGGTATAGATTTCTTTGACATTTCGTCACCTGTTGTGAAAATGGTGACTGTTAGATGTGTTCTAGATATTGTTGTTCAAAATGGTTTGTATTTATATCAACTTGATATAAATAATGCATTTTTGTATGGGAATTTGAATGAAGAAGTCTATATATCCCTTCCTAATGGTTATAGTTCTAATCAAGAAAATAAAGTGTGTAAACTAAAGAAGTCTCTTTATGGTCTTAAACAAGCTCTCAGAATATGGAATGAAAAACTTTTTTAAATTTGTTGCTTGGACTTGGTTTTGAGAAAGTAAGTGTGACTATTCCATGTTTGTAAAAACAAGTGAGTGTGTGCTTATTATTTTAGCTGTTTATTTGAATGATATTGTCATTACTATTAGCTATTCAGCTAAAGTTGCTAAGACAAAATCTCTTCTTAAATCTAAGTTTTAATCAAAAAATTGGGAATACTAAAATATTTTTTTTGGGATTAAAGTTTTAAAAACAAAAAATGGTTTGTGTTTACCTCAAAGGAAATATTGTCTTGAGTTACTTATTGAGTTTGGTATAACTAGGTGTAAACATGTAAACAGTCCTATTGAAGCAAACCATGTTTTAACTCATTTGTGTGAAAAGGATAATAAGTTATTACGTGATGTTTCTGTTTATCAAAATTTGGTGGGAAAGTTTATTTACCATTCATACACTAGACCTGATATTGCCCATTCATTGCATTATCTAAGTCAATACATGCATAGTCCCACAAGTGCTCATTTCAAAATTGCTTTGAGACTCTTTAAGATATATTAAGGGTGATCCTAGGAAAGGGTGTTTTTTTGGTTTAAAAGGGAGAATCTTTTAGATTAAAGCCCTTGCAGATTCTGACTGGAGTAAATGTGTTAACTCTAGGAAATCTGTCACTGGGTTTTGTATTTTCTTTGTAAACTCTCTTATATCATGGAAAAGCAAATATCCAGATCTTCTGCTCTTCTGCTGAGGCAGAATATCATTGTATGTGTGCTACTACATGTGAAGTCATTTTGCTTCATAACATTCAAAATGAACTTAAAGTTGATGTTAACTTTCCTATTTCATTATTTTGTGACAACACTGCAGCTATCTCTATAGCTGCTAATCCTATTTTTCACGAACGCACAAAAAATTTTGAAATTCAATTTTTTTTAAGAGAAAAAATATATCCAAGGGTATTCTTAACTGTTAGGGTTACTTCTCAGGAGGAAGCAGCAGATATCTTTACAAAAGGTTTGCTAGTTCAGTGTCATTGAAAGGTTTGTAATACTCTGGGTATTATTGACTGTTCAGCATGGTGTTAAAATATATATAATATATATTTTTTACCTTTACAATTCAATATTTATATTATTTCTTTCTAATGTTTCTTATGCTCATTTCTATTTCATGAGGCACTGGGCTTTATGGATGATTGGTTGTGGCTATTGATGGGCTGCTCGTGCGAGTCATGATGCCGGGTCCTTTTAAAGATGTAGATGGAATTAGGATTCGTCAGTCATTTTGTTTCTACTTTGCTCATTCTCTCTCTCTAGAACTTCAGATTAGGGTTTTCATCTATTCTAAGTATTCGAGAGTTGGTGATCTCTTTGATCATCTTTAGAGCAGATCATCGTGTTGATGATCTGCATAGGGTGAGAGTATGATTGAATCTTGTTTTCTTTGATTCTTAGTCGGTAATATGTGCCGACTGCCTTTGTATTTGGATTGTGTTAATTTGTTCCGACTTGTGGCTAAATAAAGGGTTTTACTATTCTTGATACTGTGTACTTGACATTCAGTCATGTCGAAAGCACAAAGGATGCATGATGTTTCTAGAAATCTAGTGGGAGCATAGTAATTTACCTAATCTTGTTCACTATCAAATTTATTATCATGTAAAATAAAATTCCAATTCATGGGACGGTAAATCCCAACCTTAAGCTAGCATAAATAATATTTCACTACTTATTATAAAGTTAAATAGAAGTCATATGTATATAAATCCGATTACATGTCTTGGCTATTACATAGAAATGTTTTGTACATGTTGTAAGATTCTATTTTTTATCGACACATGAATGGAAATTGTTAATGTTCTTCAACTATTTAGCCTATAACCACTTCTTGTGATATATGTATAAGAGGAACTAAATACATTTTCCTATTGCGAACAGAAAATACTATTCGTTGGGCACATTAATTGGACATTCATCATGCCATTAACTAACACCAAATCAAGGTCAGGACTGCTATTTACAAGCAATTAGATAAACTGAGATCTTTATTTCACTCATATCCGACATCTCTGCCTTCATGATTGAAGCTAAAGTTCCTCTTTGTATGTATGTATATCTCGACATGGCTTGTTTTAAGCCAACAATGTGTCTGACCACACTTGTGAGACCATGATTCTTAACCATTTACCAGATGATCTACTACTAGTGGACGAAAGAAGTTTCCTTGAGATAATTTTATGTCTCTAATATTTGTTCATGAAAGTAATAAAATTTGGAAAAGATTATATCATCATGTATAACAAGGTTTACTTAGGTGTTGTTTGTTTTTTTTGAAAAGCTCTGCACAAGCTCGTCTGTCTACGCCTCACAGACCACGCAAACTGTTTGTTTTTCCGAAGACGTTTTTATTAAAAAAGTCTGCGCGGGCTCTTTTTGGTGAAGACTTGGCCCAGCCACTTCTAAGATCTTCCAAGGTCTGTAAAGGGTTAAACACCACCACTCACCATCACCACCACCACAGTTCACCCCGCCCTTCCACCACCCACTATCGTCCATCACCATCACCACCACCACCACCGTCCACCGTCTACCACCACTGTCCACCACCCACCATCGTCCATCACCACCACCCACAACCGTCCATCATTGTCACACCCCAAAATTACCACCTGCGGAGTTTTACCGCGAGGCGTGTGACGTACCAGGATCTAGCCACTAATCACATTGAACTTATAGTAAAATATTAACATATATGTCATGTCCAACTTAATTAGTGTATTCAAATTAAACATTTCCAAAAACAAAGTATGTGTTACGCGGAAGCATAAGTAATTGTTCAATCAAACAAAACCATATTGTTTCAAAACATAAGCATAACATTTAATTGTTTCATCAAGCGACGCGACCCATGACAGTTCTAGCTCCTCAGACTGCAACTTCCAATCCAATGATGTATCTAACGACCTTTACACATCAGGTATAACTGATTAAACACAACTCAATTGTTTGAATATCTAGGGTTTGCATGAAAACAAGGGAACCATAATATCAACGCATAACATAAAGCATTACCTTAGATTCGATCTAGGGTTTGTTCTTGATGGATTGAAAGATTAGAGATTGATGATTTGAGATTTGTGTTATGTAGCAAAAGTGATTAGAGAAATGATTAGAAACTGCCGTACAGTGAAGTTGTGGGGAGTTTAGGGTTATGCAGGAGTTTATTAGAGTTTCAATATTAACTCTAAACCCCCTTAACTAAATAACTTCCACACAAAGCACATAACATCTTGTAATTTACAATCAAAGCATATAATTCACGTATATGTCATGCAGCGTATATGTTTCATATAAATCGCTCGTTTATAATTTTTATTCATCTTAGTTACCAACGTTTATAGAATTAACTTGTGTGCGTATTCTGATAATTCCCCGAATTACCAATGTAGACTCATTTAACTAACCCTAGTTAAATGTTGTGCTATGTATGTATATCTAAATTAACTGTGGTTAGGTTAAAGTAATACTGCGGGTTGTCACATCATCCCCAAGTTGAACAAAATTTCATCCCGAAATTTGGTAAGCAGTCACAGACGAGTGACAGAATAAGGTAAGATGACTGTGGGTTTTCCTCGGGTACTACATCATCCCTTAGTTGAAAGGGAATTTCTTCTGAAATTCGCTAGTCTTATCAGTTTTAGGTTCAGCGGTTTAGAATAAGTAAGGGTACTTGAGAATCATCTATCCTCGCGTTCCCACGTGAACTCCAGTCCACATATTGAGTTCCAACGAACTCTCACAATATGTATTCGAATGTGTTTACGGACGTTGACTTCCCGGTACATGATTTCAACAGGTTCCTCGATGAATTGCAACTTGTCATTGATTTGTTGTTCCTTGAAAGGAACTACAAGTGTTTCATCAGATAAACACTTTTTTAAGTTAGAGACATAAAGACGTTGTGGACATTCCAAAGTTCATCAGGCAATCAAGTCGATAAGCCACCTTATTGATTCTTTCGAGAATCTTGAACAGTCCAATATAACATGGATTGAGCTTGCCTCGTTTCCCAAAATGGACCACACCCTTCAAGGGTGAGACTTTCAATAAAACATGAATGCACACGGCGAATACCAAGGGTTTCCTACGCTTGTTGGAGTAGCTTTTCTGGAGATGATGAGCTACCGCCATATGGTTTCTGATTCGAACAATATTCTCAGAAGTTTATAGTATGAGTTCTGGACCCGTGATTTGGCTGTCTCCTACCTCAGCCAACATAGAGGGGATCGGCATTTCCGTCTGTACAACACCTTGAATGGAGCTGCCAGAATGCTAGAGTGATAATTGTTGTTGTAGGAAAACTCCACCAAAGGTAAACGTCTTTCCCAACCGTTACCAAAATCGATCACACATGCTCCCATCATGTCTTCGAGTGTCTGGATGGTTCGTTCACTTTGACCATCCGTTTGAGGATGATAAGCTGGGCTCATGTCTAGACGTGAGCCGAACGATTTGTGCATAGCTTGCCACAGATCAAATACAAAACGTGGGTCAGGATCGGAGATAATAGAAGTCGGCACCCCGTGCCTAGAAACTACTTCCTTCAAGTAGATGTTAGCAAGTTTGGAAAACTTGTCAGTTTCCTTGATCGCCAGGACGTGAGCAGATTTGGTTAAACGCTCGACGATCATCTAGATGGTATGTTCCCTTTTTGAGTTTTGGGCAGACTGGTGACCAAATCCATGGAAATCTGTTCCCATTTCCACATAGGCAGTTTTTGTTGTTAAAGCAAACTAGACGGTTTATGGTATTCCACCTTGACTCTCGTGCACCTAAAGCATTTACCCACATACGTCGCTTTGCTAGCTTTCATTTTCGGCCACCAGTACAAGATTTTCAGATCATGATACATCTTATCAGAACATGGATGAATGAAGTATCGAGGCATGTGTGCTTCATCCATGAAATAGCAAATACCGTCAGACTTGGTTACGAGTTGCTTCTCCATGCCCTGCATGGATTCAGCTTGATGGTTCTCGTCCTTCAATTCTTCGATCTAAGCAGAACGGAGCTGGCCAAGAAGGTTAGAGTGGATAGTAAGCTGTAAAACTCGAACACGTTTAGATTTGATTTCCTTCCGATTGAGGGCGTCAACAACCACATTAGCTTTACTTGGATGATACTTGATTGCACAATCTTAATCGTTCAAGAGCTCAACCCAACGACGCTGTCGCGTGTTTAACTCTTTCTGGTCGAAATGTGTTGAAGGCTCTCGTGGTCGGTTAAATAGTGCATTTAGTACTGTACAAGTAATGCCTCCAGATTTTGAGTGCAAAGACTACGACTCCCAATTCCAGATCATGAGCCGTGTAATTCTTCGTGAACTTTCAATTCTTGGGAATCATAAGCTATCACCTTCTCGCGTTGCATCAAAACACAATCAAAAGCTTGGATAGAAGCCTCACAATACACCATAAAGTCATCCGTACCCTCAGGCAAAGACAATATCGGGGCACTTTAGAGTTTTTGTTTCAAAAGCTGAAAGGCATTCTCTTGGGTTGCTCCCAACGAGTAGGTAACACCTTTCTGAGTAAAAGCGGTAAGAGGTTGAGTGACTTTCGAAAATCCTTCAATGAATCTACGATGATATCCCGTGAGACCAAGAAATTGTCGCACCTCCATAGGAGTCTTAGGTGCAGCCAAATTTTTGATAGAATCCATTTTTGCTGGGTCAACATGTATTCCTGATTCTTTGACCACGTGACCAAGGAAGTGTACTTCTCGAATCCAGAAGTCGCACTTAGAGAATTTCGTGTGGAGTTGTTCCTTCCTCAGGAGTTCCAAGATAAGACGCGATTGTCGCTCATGATCCTCTTTGCTCTTAGAATAGATCAAGATGTCATCAATAAACACAATGACGAAATCATCAAGATATGGTTTGCACACACGGTTCATAAGATCCATGAAAACCTCTGGTACAGTTGGTTAACCAGAATGGCCTGACCAAAAACTCGTAATGGTCGTACCGCGTTCGGAAAGCTGTTTTGGGAACATCCTCCTCTCGGACTCTCATCTGATGATAGCCCGATCTTAGATTGATTTTCGAGTAGAAGCTTGACCCTTTGGTCAAACAGGTCGTCAATTCGAGGAAGAGGATAACGGTTTTTGAGCGTCACCTTGTTGAGTTCGCAATAGTCGATACACATGTGGAAAGTCCTGTCTTTCTGCTTCACAAATAGGACTGGGCTCTCCATGGCAAAGAACTAGGCCGGATAAAACCTCTATACAACAGTTCTTGGAGTTGATTGGGCAGTTCTTGCAACTCTCCCGGCGCAAGACGATATAGAGCATGAGCAATCGGAGCTGCTCCAGGTGTAAGTTTGATATGAAATTCCACCTGTTGGTGTGGAGGTAAACTTGGAAGTTCCTGGGGAAAGACATTAGAAAAGTCACAAACGACTGAAATATCTTTGATCTTCTTCTCCTCAAGTTGATTGCTGGTAACAAGAGCTAGAATAGCCGAATAACCCTTCCGTAGGCACTTCTAGGCTTTCATAACTGAGATGATGCCAACCATAGCAGCACTCCAGTGACCTTGAATAGAAGGGAATCTTTACAGAGAATTTCAGCTCGGTGTTTGGTCAACCAGTCCATACCGATGACCACATCAAAGCTACCAATAGTAACAAGAAGGAGGTCAGTGTGAAACACTTGACCTAAAAGATAGAGCTTGCACCCAACATGAACATAGGATGCTTCAATCGGTTGACCATCAGCAAATTCCACAATGTGCTTGGTTTCGAGAGGCGTTGGGGTCGATCCTAACAGTCTACTGAATTTCAAGGACACGTAACTCCATTCGGCACTAGAATCGAATAAAACATAAGTGAAAAGATTATTCAAAGAAAATGCACATGCCACCACATTATTATCATTCCTGGCGCCACCCGCGCCAATCGTGAACATTCTCTTGCGAGAACCATTTCCACCGTTGTTATTGTTGTTGTTTTTCCTGGTGTTGTTGTTTTTGTTCTGATTTTTGTTGGTGTTCTGGTTTAGCTGCAGGCAATCCTTCTTGAAGTGACCCTCACTTCCACACTAAAAGCAACCCTTTCGATTACCCTATTGCTGCTATTGTTGTTGCCTCTCCTGCTGTTGCTGCGGTTGCTGTTGTTGTTGCTTTGGGAACGGATCTATGAAATATTTAGCCATATGACCTACCTTCTAGCACCTCTAACATGTTCTAGTGCACTGACAATGGTGATGGTAGTTACACTTGTTACACTTTGGTTGCGTACCAGCATACGACCCCTGATTTTGATTAGCCATAGTTCTGATTAGTAGAAGAAGACTGGTTAAAGTTGAAGTTGCGGTTGTTGTCAGCCCTCTTCTGTTGCTGGATGGAGTTAGAGGCTTTGTCTGAGTCATTCCATTTGCGTTTGTTGTCGGAAACAGGAGCAATCACCGCACTACGCACTTGTAGTGTGCCATGTTCAACTTCCTGATCGGTGATCTTGTGAGCCAAACGAATGATTCACGATAAGTTGTCAAGATTTGTAAAGGTGACCATACCCTTGATCTAAGGCGCTAACCCATGGAGATATAACTCTATTCATTTATAGGGTGGGTTTGATAGGTTGTGTAACATTTGTCGAAAACGGGTTTTCCAAACCCGCTCCATTTGTAATCGAATATCAAGTTATAAAGGTTCGTTGCATATTTATGCCTATTTTGATTTTTAATGATACATAATTAATAAACAAACTAATCTATAAAAGTTATAATTGATAAAAAGTAAAAATAAAATAATTAAAAATAAAATGAGGCTGCCGGGACTCGAACCCGGGTCAGCCGGAAGAGAACTCAAAGACTTAACACACACACGCATAACCACTCCGCCACTTGTTGTTTTCTGTCAACTCTAGGAAACAAATAAATCTTATAAACAAACATAAATCAACCGGTTACGCCAACTGTAACTGAAATCGGTCATCAAACGCTCAAAGACGATTTGAGTACTCGCGGTTCACTGGGTATAACCGATATACCGACGTTTTCAATCAAGTTGCTTTGAATGAACTTGAATTCTAGAAGTGGATTGGTTTTTATAACCGAAAATCTTCAATTCCAGTATTACTTCCATCCTTGTACTCCTTCGCGACTCAAACATAATCTACAGATTCTCAATTACATTTTCGCTCAAGTTTCAGCCGCCGGAGAATCAAATTTTACTCGCCGGAAAGTTTCTGCAAGTCGCCAGAAAACCGTATTCTCCATCAAAACGGTAAGTCTTTCAATACCGTCGTGGTCTATCAATTGTTAAGCTATTTCTAACTCAGACCTTTCAATTGAAATCAAACTCAGACGCTGCTATCGGATAATTCCAGTTCGCCGGAAAACTTCTGGAAATCCTTATTTTCAGCTGTGAAACGGTATGGACATTTAAACACCCTGTTAACGTTTGTTTAGCATTTCAATTCCACGAATAGCTAATCAAAACGAATAATTTGCTTGCTCAGTTGAAGTTCATAAAAACAGAGCCGACGCCTTGCCGGAATTCTGAGTTAAATTATTCCTCCGGTATGTTTACTTCCAACACCGTCTCTGCCATTTCATTTTAGTCTTATGAATGATTGTTAATCGTTTAAAAGCAAGAAACAGATTAGTAAACAGTTGACTGTAAATTCAGCGAAGAAGATGAAGTGTGATAACAATATAAGATTAATTAAAATCGGAATTTTAAACGGGTTAGACACACAGTCCAGCGGTGGACTGTGTGCAAACAATACGTACACGCCGCGAGTTCGATCCCTGATACACACACCCTCTCTGTAATAAAAACATTTTATTTTTCTAACTGAACCGGGTTAACTTACGTTAGTTGTTAAGTATAATAAAAATGTGTATATTAACCAAGTTAGACACACAGTCCAGCGGTGGACTGTGTGTAACGTTAAAGCACAGGTCCCGGGTTCGAGACCTGTCAGTGACACCGGTTCGATGATTTAAAATGTTTTTGAAAATAAAAGAATTTTGGATAAGCTGAGTTAATATATAAGTATAATTAAAAACAAAATTATTTCAGGTTAGACACGTAGCTCAGTTGGTAGAGCTGCGTGCACGCGAACGGGAGGTCTCGGGTTCGAGCCTCACCCAGCGCATACAATTACACAAATAAAACCGGTCAACAAGTCAAACGGTCAACGGTCGCAAAAAGTCAACATATTTTTATATTTTTATTTATTTAATTTAATTTAAAAACCAATTAAAAATACTTAAAAATAATGTTTTTAAATATAGGAAATAGCCTTAAACTCACAAAAATATATCTAAAAAAAAATCTTATTAAAATTATTAATAAAATCCACTCATTTACTATATTTCCGTTATTATTTAGGTTAGTTAAATCCCGTTGTTCAATCCTTTCAACTCGTGCGCATCTCACCTTCTCCAATCAAACGCACCCAATGTGAGTGAATCTTTACAAATTCCCCGTTTTAATCACGTTTTTGGGGTGTATCATGTGTCTTGCCACTTATTATACTTAAATCATTGTGCATACATCATAACATGAACAAATGTGTATTCAGTTTGATTCAATTGTTTGTGTGGTTATTGTTAGATTTAATTCATTATTTTCAGTACATGCAATTTCATAGGCCGCCGCTCCCCATTACATTATGAGCGTTGAGCATGTTCCCCATTACATTATGAGCGTGAACCTGGCGTGCCAACATACGATCGGCTCCGTTTGATTGAGCCTTGATCGCACAGACATTTATCATTTTCAGTACATGTACTACGATCAGCTCCGTTTGATTGAGCCTTGATCGCACAGTTTCATTCATGTTATATATTTATGCAAGTTGATATGTTATGGTTTGCTGTTGGTATGTTATTGTATGTTATAGTTTGTGGTTAACATTGTTACTGATTGATTATTTACATTTGCTCACTTATGATAATGCACAATTTTTCCTTGATAAAATAACAAGAAAATCAATTATAAATGTTTATCTAACAAGGTTCACTCACCAACTTATGTTGACCCAAAAACCCCCATTTTTACACATGATGCAGGTGAACCAGCTGCAGCAAGAAACACATAGGATTGGCCTAGAAGAATAAAATGGTTTAGAGCTTGGAATTGTTTAGTTGGTTATTTTTTTTCTTTGTATTTGTATGGACATGTTTGGATTATTGGGAATGTAATTTTGACTTTAATAAATATGAAACATATTAGTAAATATCATGAGCTTTGGTGATAACCCAATTATGCCCCGACTCTTATTCCGCTGCGGGTCGGGGTGTGACAGATTGGTATCAGAGCCATGACTATAGGGATATAGGATAGGTTATTAGACCCTTAGAGCCTATACTATAGTTGTTTAGAAATTTTTAAGATTTTTGTGTGTTACATGCCAAATTTCATGATGCTTATATGTTTTATGTTAAATGTTACATTCAATGTTATGCAAGCATGTTCATAAGTATATATTATCATATAATGCCTATCATGAATCATATTCTCATAACATATTATATCCATGAAAGCACACACCACATCATTTTCATGATTGCTTTTACAACGATTTTTGTATTTTCAAATCTCATCAAAGTGAGTTCTCATGACGGGCATGTAGTAACTGGAAGGGTACCAGTACCGGTAGTCGGAACGTCCTGTCTAGGCTGGCATTCGTATAAATCCAAAATAAAGGACCAGTTTGCCTACTTGGGGACTAACGATGAGAGTACGAAGTACCTATTAGGCCAAAGCATGCTATACCAAACGTCGTGTGAGCTAACCCCACTTTGAGTTGTCATTGTGTCTACACCTGGACACATTCCGACCATACATCTGGTAAACATATTTTGTGGTTTGCATTCGGGTGATGCGAGTGTTAAATCGCCAATACTAATGTGAATCCTACCAAGCCAATAGCCATGGGGGCCCACATGACTATACAGGTGAAGGTATGGGGGACATTTGAGGCCCAACATGAGCAAACCCAAGACATCCTATGGATGTAGTTGCATTATTGATATTTATGTTATTTTCATTTTCTTAAAGACACATGACACCTAAAAAGACTCCATAAACTCACAATCTTCGTATGTATGTTCCTGTAGATAGACAACAACGAGGGGGTAAAAGATCAGGAAGGTCTCACGAACGCTTGGCCACTCAGACCGCGAAACAAATGGCCGCGGTGCTTCCTGACATTGTGGTTCAAGTACAACAAGCTCTCGCCACAAATCCCACTAACCCTCCCTAGCAAGACGACCAGAACATCGGCAACCCTCCTACCAGCAATTGCTCATATAAACATTTCAAGTCTGGTGACCCTCCTAAATTTGAAGGGACTGAAGGTGTCACTGCTCTCCTCCACTGGTTTGAGGAAATGGAAAACACCTTCCTCAACTGCGATTGTCCCGATGATCGCAAGGTTCGATACGCGACCGGGAGACTATTTGGGGTAGCTCTCACCTGGTGGAATACTGAAAAGGGGAAGAGGGGAATTGATGATGCAATGGCCTTAACATGGGAGGAGTTAAGGGAAATTATGACTAGGCGGTTCTGTCCTAGGAGTGAGATTAAAAAGTTGGAGGACGAATTTCATTCTTTGAAGCAGAAGGAGGGAGATCATGCTTCCTACAACAAGAGGTTCTTAGAGTTAAACCAAATGGTTCCTAACTTGTTCACCCCAACTTATCGTTTAATCGAACATTATATTCGAGGACTTCCCTCGAAAATTCAAGATTCAGTTCTCAGCACTTCACCAGCAACACTTGAAGCTGCTATGGAACTAGCCACTGAACTGACCGAGAATCGAATTCGCAACGGTAAGTTTAAAGAAGAGAAAAAGAAAGCCCCTGTTGAGGGTCAAACTTCAAACCATTCCACCTCCTCCTCCAAGTATGCTAACAAGAGGAAGCGTAACACCAGAAACTTCACGGTCACACAAACCAGTTACCCTATCCCTGCTGCACCCATTACTCAAGTTGCCCCTTCACCTGCACCATAAAAAAGACCATACTCTGGCCCGTTACCAAAATGCAACCGTTGCCAATACCACCATTTTCCTGATCATCCTTGCCAACATTGCACCGGCTGTGGTCGCGCAGGGCATACTATTCAAACCTGCCGCATGCCTCAGCGAACGAACCGCCACCAGCCTTCAACCCAAACCCACCAACAAATAATGGGTCAAGCCCAACAACCCCTACTACTACCACCTACCCAACATTTAGCCCAATCATACTACCAACCCAACTATCCCATGGTGCAACCTATGCGGGCTTGTTACAACTGTGGAGACCCAAACCACTTTAGAAACACTTGTCCACGTTTGGTGAACATCATTCATGCCCAAGCTCAAGCAAATCCGGTGAATCAAGCTAACCAAGCTCCACCACCTGCAAGAGGAAGAGCTTACAACATCAACGCCAATGCTGTTGAAAATAATAACGGCTCAAACGAATCACCCAACTAGTTTTTCCTCACCAAGAATCAAGACTCAACTCCAATCGTCTAGTTTTAATGTTTTCTTTATGTTATCTCAATCTTTCCGTATCCCAGTTGTAAAATTTGGAAATTACGTATCCAAGAATTTTAATGCGATTTGATATTACAGTTTTGTTTTATACTCATTGATTTAACATTCATATCATCATACATCTCGACGTATCTCAATCTCATCATTTAAAGAAGTTGGGTTGTGTCACACTTTTACATAGACTGACCCCTTCATCATAACCAACGAGAGAGGTACTTTCATCATTTAGTCATGTATCATTTCAGAATTGAGACTCAAGTTTTGTTCGTTGTGTTGTTTATGTTTTAGAGTCACATAGAACTGATCATGATTTACTAATAAAGCCAACGAAAACTTGACAAGAATATGGTGGATACGCCGCTGGTACTTCCTATATATAAGTATTCTTGGCAAAGGATCAAAAGCATTACCAGGAGGTTATGAAAAGTTCCGTGTAGGTTTAAATATCGTTATGGTTGAAATTTTTGTTTTATGATACATACCTTACCATTACAAACGTATCAGTTCCCTCAAAACTATTATGCATAAAATCGTAAGCGACATCAAAGATCAAATCCGGGAAGCCCAGCATGTTTCAGTAACAGAAAAGAGACGTACGCAAGGAGCCGTCTTGTGGAGCTAAACTAAAAAAAATTGAAACTAAATCCGACGGTATTCTATACTGTCTAGATCGCATATGGATTCCTGACCACAATAACCTTCGTGATTTTCTTATGAATGTCGCGCACAAAACACGATATTCTATACACCCAGGAGCCGACAAGATGTATCAAGACCTTCGATACACCTACTGGTGGCCTGGAATGTAAAAGGATATTGCTGATTTTGTTTCCAAGTGCCTTTCATGTTCCAAAATAAAAGCTGAACATCAAAGACCCTCAGGACTTCTGGTCCAACCCGAAATACCTGTATGGAAGTGGGAAAACATAACCATGGACTTCATTACCGGGTTACCTCGCACTTCTGGTGGGTATGACACTATAGGGTAATCATTGACCGACTTACAAAATCAGCTCACTTTATTCCTATCCGTGAAGATTTCAAGAACGAAAAGCTAGCTCGTGTTTATATCAGCGAAATCGTAAGCCGACATGGTGTACCGTTAAGCATTATTTCTGATCGTGATGGTCGTTTCACTTCCCGAACATGGCAAGCAGTACAAGCCGCTTTGGGTACGTGATTAGATCTCAGTACCGCCTATCATCCTCAAACTGATGGTCAATCTGAACGCACCATTCAAACTCTTGAAGATATGCTTCGAGCATGTGTCATAGACTTCAAGGGAAATTGGGACGCTCATCTACCATTAGTTGAATTTTCGTACAACAACAACTATCATTCAAGCATCGGCATGGCACCTTTTGAAGCCTTATATGGTCGTAAGTGCCGATCTCCAGTATGTTGGCACGAAATTGGGGAAGCTCAAATCACTGGTCCGGAATTGATTCAAGAAACCACAGACAAGATCCATCAAATTCGAAACAATCTTCTAGCGGCTCAAAGTCGTCAAAAGAGTTTTGCAGATAAACGACGGAAGCCTTTAGAGTTTAACATTGGTGATTATGTACTTTTAAAAGTATCACCGTGGAAGGGAGTAGTTCGTTTTGGTCAAAAAGGCAAGCTAGCACCACGCTACGTAGGACCTTTCAAGATACTCGAAAGAGTAGGACCTGTAGCATACAAGCTTGATCTACCAGAAGAATTCAACAGGATTCATCCCACATTCCACGTATCAAACTTGAAGAAGTGCCTCGCTGATGAAAATCTCCACATTCCTCTGGAATATATTCAGATTGATGAATCTATGCATTTTATTGAAAGACCGGTAGAGATCATGGACTTCGAAGAAAAACGTCTACGACGGAGTCGCATTCCAATTGTTAGGGTACGCTGGGAGTCGAAATGGGGACCTGAGTTTACTTGGGAACGTGAAGACTCAATGCGTGAAAAATACCCGCATCTTTTTCCTGCTACTTCTACTACTTAAATTTCGGGACGAAATTCCTAAAAGTAGGGGATACTGTAACATTTGTCGAAAACGGGTTTTCCAAACCCGCTCCATTTGTAATCGAATATCAAGTTATAAATGTTCGTTGCGTATTTATACCTATTTTGATTTTTAATGATACATAATTAATAAACAAACTAATCTATAAAAGTTATAATTGATAAAAAGTAAAAATAAAATAATTAAAAATAAAATGAGGCTGCCGGGACTCGAACCCGGGTCAGCCGGAAGAGAACTCAAAGACTTAACACACACATGCATAACCACTCCGCCACTTGTTGTTTTCTGTCAACTCAAGGAAACAAATAAATCTTATAAACAAACATAATCAACCGGTTACGCCAACTGTAACTGAAATCGGTCATCAAACGCTCAAAGACGATTTGAGTACTCGCGGTTCACTGGGTATAACCGATATACCGACGTTTTCAATCAAGTTGCTTTGAATGAACTTGAATTCTAGAAGTGGATCGGTTTTTATAACCGAAAATCTTCAATTCCAGTATTACTTCCATCCTTGTACTCCTTCGCGACTCAAACATAATCTACAGACTCTCAATTACATTTTCGCTCAAGTTTCAGTCCGCCGGAGAATCAAATTTTACTCACCGGAAAGTTACTGCAAGTCGCCGGAAAATCGTATTCTCCATCAAAACGGTAAGTCTTTCAATACCGTCGTGGTCTATCAATTGTTAAGCTATTTCTAACTCAGACCTTTCAATTGAAATCAAATTCAGACGCTGCTATCGGATAATTCCAGTTCGCCGGAAAACTTCTGGAAATCCTTATTTTCAGCTGTGAAACGGTATGGACATTTAAACACCCTGTTAACGTTTGTTTAGCATTTCAATTCCACGAATAGCTAATCAAAACGGATAATTTGCTTGCTCAGTTGAAGTTCATAAAAACAGAGCCGACGCCTTGCCGGAATTCTGAGTTAAATTATTCCTCCGGTATGTTTACTTCCAACACCGTCTCTGCCATTTCATTTTAGTCTTATGAATGATTGTTAATCGTTTAAAAGCAAGAAACAGATTAGTAAACAGTTGACTGTAAATTCAGCGAAGAAGATGAAGTGTGATAACAATATAAGATTAATTAAAATCGGTATTTTAAACGGGTTAGACACACAGTCCAGCGGTGGACTGTGTGCAAACAATACGCACACGCCGCGAGTTCGACCCCTGATACACATACCCTCTCTGTAATAAAAACGTTTTATTTTTCTAACTGAACCGGGTTAACTTACGTTAGTTGTTAAGTATAATAAAAATGTGTATATTAACCAAGTTAGACACACAGTCCAGCGGTGGACTGTGTGTAACGTTAAAGCACAGGTCCCGGGTTCGAGACCTGTCAGTGACACCGGTTCGATGATTTAAAATGTTTTTGAAAATAAAAGAATTTTGGATAAGCTGAGTTAATATATAAGTATAATTAAAAACAGAATTATTTCAGGTTAGACACGTAGCTCAGTTGGTAGAGCTGCGTGCACGCGAACGGGAGGTCTCGGGTTCGAGCCTCACCCGGCGCATACAATTACACAGATAAAACCGGTCAACAAGTCAAACGGTCAACGGTCGCAAAAAGTCAACATATTTTTATATTTTTATTTATTTAATTTAATTTAAAAACCAATTAAAAATACTTAAAAATAATGTTTTTAAAGATAGGAAATAGCCTTAAACTCACAAAAATATATCTAAAAAAAATCTTATTAAAATGATTAATAAAATCCACTCATTTAATATATTTTCCGTTAATTATTTAGGTTAGTTAAATCTCGTTGTTCAATCCTTTCAACTCGTGCACATCTCACCATCTCCAATCAAACGCACCCAATGTGAGTGAATCTTTACAAATTCCCCGTTTTAATCACGTTTTTGGGGTGTATCATGTGTCTTGCCACTTATTATACTTAAATCATTGTGCATACATCATAACATGAACAAATGAGTATTCAGTTTGATTCAATTGTTTGTGTGGTTATTGTTAGATTTAATTCATTATTTTCAGTACATGCAATTTCATAGGCCGCCGCTCCCCATTACATTATGAGCGTTGAGCATGTTCCTCATTACATTATGAGCGTGAACCTGGCGTGCCAACATACGATCGGCTCCGTTTGATTGAGCCTTGATCGCACAGACATTTATCATTTTCAGTACATGCAATACGATCGGCTCCGTTTGATTGAGCCTTGATCGCACAGTTTCATTCATGTTATATATTTATGCAAGTTGATATGTTATGGTATGCTGTTGGTATGTTATTGTATGTTATAGTTTGTGGTTAACATTGTTACTGATTGATTATTTACATTTGCTCACTTATGATTATGCATAATTTTTCCTTGATAAAATAACAAGAAAATCAATTATAAATGTTTATCTAACAAGGTTCACTCGCCAACTTATGTTGACCCAAAAACCCCCATTTTTACACATGATACAGGTGAACCAGCTGCAGCCAGAAACACATAGGATTGGCCTAGAAGAATAAAATGGTTTAGAGCTTGGAATTGTTTAGTTGGTTATTTTTTTTCTTTGTATTTGTATGGACATGTTTGGATTATTGGGAATGTAATTTTGACTTTAATAAATATGAAACATATTAGTAAATATCATGAGCTTTGGTGATAACCCAATTATGCCCCGACTCTTATTCCGCTGCGGGTCGGGGTGTGACAGGTTGGGGCATATCTCTGCTAGCTCTAGTGAACACTTCATGTAGGATTCGATTTCCGATCCCACCATCTTCAGGTTATAATACTCATTCTAAAGCTTCTGAATTTGATCAAAGGAACAATACTCCTCCCACATCAGCTCCTTGAAGTCAGTCCGAGTTGTAGCATTTGCCATATCAATCCCAAGCATCTTAACTTGGGCGTTCCACCAAGTTAAGGCACCATCCTCCAGCGTGCATGAAGCAAACTTCACTTTGTCCCCTACCGGACTGTTGCACATCGCGAATGCCGATTCGGCTTTATCAAACCAACGAAGGAGTCCCATAGCTCCTTCAGTCCCACTGAAAGTTTGCGGCTGACAATCCATGAACAACTTGAAGGTATAGACACGCTTGTTATTTTGGTTCGGGTGTTGACGTGGAGAGAAAAGAACGTGCGATGCACGAATGTGAGTTCAGATACACGAATAAGATACAAGAGTCATCTTGTCAAAGGTGTCATACCAGCTTGTTGAGCAGCTAAAGCCTCTACCACTTGCGTGAATGTTACTACGTCCACCGCCCACCGCGGCGTCCACCGTTGCGTCCACCATTTCGTTCACTCATGATTCTACATCCACAAGATACCAACATGAGAAAAATATGTTGCACATATTATTCCATATTTAGCACAAGTAGCAAGAAAAGTAGGTAGAGTAAAGATCAAGATTGTATAGGAGTCTGATGTGGTTGAGCGTGGTTATAATTTTTTTTTATATTTTAAGCACTTTTTAATCGTGGATCAAGCTTTAAATTTATAAACGATACAATACTATCACTCTACACACGTTAGGGCAAGTGTACCCATCGTAGACGTAATATAGTAATGGTAAGATATCGAGGTCGTCTAAGGACACAAGAGCTTTTAATATCGGCTTATCGTTAACGTCTAATTTAACCAAATTTTGATAAAAGTTTTTGAAAGTTTTTAAAAGATAAACTAAATGTAAAATTTAACCAAATTTTGATAAAAGTTTTTGAAAGTTTTTAAAAGATAAACTAAATGTAAACACGTAAGGAAATAAATAAAAACAAATTGACAAGAAAGAATCACTTGATTCCAACTCCTCTTTTATATATCCTTTGATGATTTCCGCACTTTGGGCTTTTTAAGAGATTATCTTAGTTATAGTGGTAGGCCCTTCTTGTGAAGGCGACGTTACCCTCGGCCATATTAGTGTGAGTCAGCAATGATACAGTCTCACAAGGCCGGAAGAATGAAAGATAATTAAATATGTTATTAATGGAAAAAATGGTAGGCCCATCTTGTGAAGGCAACATTACCTTTGGCCATATTGGTCTGAGTCAGCAGGGATACAATCTCGCAAGGCCGGATAAAGTTTTAATAATAGTTTATTTATAAAGGGTTCAAGTCGTTCTTACTTCCCCCGATTTGATGCTATCTGCCTTAAGGGAAGTCCAATAAGCTTGAATCAAGTCCTCGCAGGATCTACACACTGAACGAGGCAGGAACTTACCCAAACACCCTTCTAACCCCCTTCCAGGTAGTTAACTCGCTTTATATAGACCGTAAAGACATGATTATGTGAATCAATGATGTGTGTGAATTATATATACTTTTATAGTTCAATTTTCCTTCACACAAATTTAGTTTTGAAATGATTTTCACCCAAGAACTAAACTACACACACAAAAATGGCAAGTGTACCTACCGAGTGGTAATATAGTTTATCGGTAAGAACCAGATATCAATTCGTGGACGCGGTGTCTCGATACTAAACTTTTGCTACTTTGAGCCTTTTCGATTGATGAGTTGATTTTTGTTTCTAATCTATCATGCAAAAATAACAAATTGCTAACTAATCTAAGGAAGAATAATATCTAAAAAAGGTTGCCTAAACTAAGTATCCACTAATAAACATGTGACAACAAATGGGGAAGACTAGTGGTGATGCAAGCTCTAAATTCAACTAAGTCCACAATCAAGGCTTCCTAGTTTTTATAAATCTTAGGAAAACTAAAATGAAATATCATTCTAATCACCTAAAATTTATTCTTTTAAGTTCACTTGCTAAGTTGATGTTAATCTTTAATGATGAGTTATTTGTTTGTCAAAACTCCTAACTGTAGAAGTTTGGGAAAACTACCATGAACAACATACTAATCACCCTAACTTGGTTTTAAGGAAGTGACATCTTCATCATGTTCTTGATATGAACCACAAGCATGGTCATGCTAGATAACAACCTTGGCCTAAATCATCATACCAACACAAACACAAACTATAGAATTCATATAAACATTCATTGATCTTTCCAAATCTAAATGCAACAATCCATACACATGTTCAAATCACCATTCTAATCATGTTATCAATTACCATTCCTAGTTTCATGTTAAGAATCATACTAACAAGTTAACAAGATTCAACAATCATAATCTCTACATGGGCTTTCCAACACAAAATGTAAATACTTATGACCAAACATTCAAGAACAAGGACTTTAAACGTGAACATGAAATCCAAGAACAAGTTTAAACATCACTATGAAGATTAACAAAAACAATCACCACATCTACTTCCATGTTACCACATACTCATTAGCTTCAACAAAGTTTAAGCAACAGAAATGTTTAGCCCATAAGGCTCATAACAACCAAATCTAGTGTAAGAAAACTCAAATTGTTCATAAGTAACAAGTAAGCTAACCAATGTTTTAAGACAAGGTTAAATGGTAAATGAGTGGATCTTCAAGTGATTCAATCTTTTTCAAGGCTCCTTCTTGGCTACAACAAGCTTCCAAGACCAGAATTTTGAGAGAAACTTCACCAAAATGCTCCAACTCTATTCCAAATGAGCTTGACACTCATACTTAAGCTACTGGTTGGTTGGCACGACCATGCCTCCTTTAAGAACGGTTGTGCTTGGTAAGTGTGAGAGGCATTTTTTCATCTGTTGATCTTGTTTGCTACCATTTTCGGAAAGATCCCGCTCAAACTTCCCCGAGGTGGCACAACCATGCCAACAGATGGCACGGTCGTGTGTATCGATGACGTATCCGACAATGACTATTGCGATCTCGATAATGAACTGATCAGAGATTGAATTGGGTTACACACGGGTCATGCTGGGGGTGGCACGGTCGTGCCAGTCTTGGATTTTCCTGGTTTGCGCTGACAGTTGCGAGTGCTGATAAGAGTGCCGGTTGTCGATGGCTTGGCACAGTTGTGCGGTATCTGGCAGTTTGCTGGAAGTTCCATTTTTGCTCCAAAATCCTCCGCTTCAACACCGGGTCGAAACCCGCACCTGTATTTTCTCAAACAACTCAAATGAGTACCAAAATCAATGAAAATACAACGAATTCTCGCATAAACGGGGAATATTTGATGTTTAAAAGATGTATAAATTCTTATACATCAATCAACGAAACATGAAGAAATGTTTAACCAAAGTTCACTTTCAATATAAAAAACTAGTTATTAAAGTCATTAGCACATACCCAATTAGAAGGTTGCCAAAGATTGGAAATCAAAAGTAATACATAAAAGATTTATCTTCACCAAGTGACGTAAGAGATTTTGTCAAGCATGACCTTTGTTTGACAAGAACTCTTAGAATGAATCTTGGATCCTGAGATTACTACACACTCTAAAAGATGGATGATGGTGGTGGGTGTTGGTGTTGTAGTGTGGTGAACTGATGGCAAGTGTGAGAGAAATGGTTTGCCAACAGATGCCTTTCTCATGAACCAAGCACCTCTATTTATAGATGGAAATAGAGGGCGACCACGGCCTCATGCCCACCTTGCATGACCCCGTGGGCTTCACTTTCTCTCCATTCATTAACTACAGATGTCAGGTCTTGTACCAACACGCCCCATGGTGTCGTAGCACAACCCAGTGGTTAGTGTACTTGTTGTACTATCGCAGATTCTGCGAATCTTATAGTTGATCACGGTCGTGTTGGTTAGCACGACCCCGTGTTGGTTTGTCTTTTGTTGTTGTCTTTATCTACATAGAATCTTGTCTGGGCACGGACCCATGCTTGGTGGGCACGGCCACGTGCCTAAGCTTATGTCTTCCTTATTTTGTTGTTTTGGATGTGGATAGGGGTCGGCAGGTCGTGTCAATCCTTCTTCTTTGTATTTGTGTTGGTTTCTGCTGTTAATTTGTTTCTTTTATTCGTTTAAGCTCTTTTGATCCTCTAATTTAAAAGTAAACAAAGAAACATGCTTTTTCCAACATTTGTACCGAAAAAGGGTTGATTTTATGACTAATTTGATGTAATTTATATGTTACATTTTGCGCACATCAGAGTCACCCATCGTTATGGCTCCTATAGATTATCGAGTCCACAATTATGTTAGATAATGGGTCAGAATCCTCTTACACACGCCAGGTGTCACTGGAACTCACATGCACCCCGAATTATTATTACGTGTCCATCCGTAATGATAATTCGATTTGAATGTTTACCCCAATTTTTTCAAACTTGTGTCAAAAGATCCTCAAATTCGAGTGTCAATAATGGGTGTTGTCAAAGTGATAAAGATCACAAAAGGTCTAGAGATGATGCCATGCAAATGATTCGTCATAGCATGAATAGGTAACACATGTAATCGTACTATAATGCTATGTGTGTGGCTATATACAATGCAATGCATTTGTATATGCTAAATGTATAGTGCATATGATAATAAGAGTCGAACCTTGCAATCTGGAGCATAGTGCCATCGTCGCTTTTGGAAGTGAATCGGTTATAGTCTGGTTTTACAAAAACTTTTTAAAACATAGTTCACTATAACTAATGGCTTTGAAACCAAACTGTCACACCCCCAAATTACCACCTGCGAAGTTTTACCGCGAGGCTCGTGACATACCCGGATCTAGCCACTAATCACATTGAACTAATAGTAAAACATTAACATACATGTCATGTGCAACATAATTAATGTATTTCAAATTAAACATTTCTAAAAACAAAGTATGTGTTCTGCGGAAGCATAAGTAATTGTTCAATCAAACAAAACCATATTGTTTCAAAACATAAGCATAACATTTATTTTTTTTCATCAAGCGACGCGACCCATGACAACTACAGCTCATTAGACTCCAATCCAATGATGTATCTAACGACCTTTACATATTCATCAAGCATGACCGATTAAACACAAATCAATTGTTTGAATATCTAGGGTTTGCATGAAACCAAGGGAACCATAATATCAACGCATAACATAAAGCATTACCTTAGATTCGATCTAGGGTTTGTTCTTGATGGATTGAAAGATCAGAGATTGATGATTTAAGATTTGTACTGTGTAGCCAAAGTGATTAGAGAAATGATTAGAAAACTGCCGTACAGTGAAGTTGTGAGGAGTTTAAGATTATGCAGGAGTTTATTGGAGTTTCAATATTAACTCTAAACACCGTTAACTAAATAACTTCACACAAAGCACATAACATCTTGTAATTTACAATCAAAGCATATAATTCACGTATATGTCATGCAACGTATATGTTTCATATAAATCGCTCGTTTATAATTATTATTCGTCTTAGTTACCAACGTTTAGAGAATTAACTTGTGTGCGTGTTCTGATAATTCCCGAATTACCAATGTAGACTCATTTAACTAACCCTAGTTAAATGTTGTGTTATGGATATATATCTAAATTAATTGTGGTTAGATTAAAGTATTAACCTGAAATTGCAGGTTGTCACAATCATCACCACCACTGTCTACCACCATCACCGTCCAACATCACCACCATCCGTACACCACCTTAAAGTCCAAATCTGTTACATTTTAGAAAATGGTTATAATTACTTAATAGAGTCTGGGAGTCTGGTCTTTCCTAAAGCCAAACTCTTAAAATAAAAACAAAATACTTTTAAATCTAGAGCCTGGTTTTTATAAATTGGGATATTTGTTTGTTTAGCGTCATTATAGATTTTAAATACCGTATTGCTTTAAAATAAACTAGCAAGATTCTACTCGTACGTAGTTTCGGGAATACGAGGGAAATTCAACCAGTATGGCGGTACTGGTTCGGTTTATTACTGTACTGGCAAATGCTATAGGAAGCGAAGAAGAAAACCCAAAAGATATGGTTGTAAGATAGTATCTCCACGTGTTCGGTTCGTTGGAAGAAAAAGCAACCACTAAATGGGGATACGAGGGAAATTCAACTAGTATGGCGGTACTGGTTCGGTTTATTACGGTACTGGCAAATGCTATAGAAAGCAAAGAAGAAAACCCAAAAGATATGGTTGTAAGATAGTATCTCCACGTGTTCGGTTCATTGGAAGAAAAAGCAACCACTAAATGGTTTCAATATTCATATATTTTTAATTTATCTCATACGAAATACAAAAATTAATTAACTACGGACCACTCGAGAGTGTCACGTGTACCTGTTATTGTTCACGAACATTCCTTTTTTAAGTATATACACAATTAGTTTACTCATTCAAATATTTGTTGTTGAAATTAATAGTGGGCTACTCTCGAGCTGTGTGATGGGAATTCGGTCATGGGAATTCGGTCAGTACTTGTTTGGTTCAGTTTGTTTGTTACGACATCGACATTTTCTATAGTAGCCAAAAGAAAAAACCCAAAAAGTAAAGTTTGTTTATTCCTAAAAGTATTGGAACGTAGTCCTTTACCTTGATCAAAACCATAAAAAATAATACATGTACCGGTTTTGATTATATCATACTGATATTGATATCAATGTTGTTTAATCGAAATCGATTGGGTTCGCTAGTAAACTAATACAAAACAAAACCCTATAATATAAATACAACTTTGTTGTTAACAAAATTTATAGGTAAACATCAAGAAAAAAACTTAACTTAGTATTTAGTTTTTTTTTAATTTAACAAACACAAGTTATCAAATAAAAACTAAACTAAAAAATTAAAAGTAAATGAGTTAAAAGATGTATATTATTTATGCTAAAAGAACTTGAACTGAAAATTAAAAATAAATAATAATATAATATTATATTTTGGGGTTGATAGAAATAGCAAAAACACTTTTTCTAGGAATAAAAGTGCGAAGCAGATGTAAATATATGTCATATTAAAAAAACAACAAAATTTTACTGTTTCTTAAGTTACATTGAAAAGTATGGAAAATTAAGTAACAAATCATTTACAATAGGGATTCTTCGTAGAAGTGTTTTTTTTTTAATTTAAAGAAAGAAGGGTATTATACTCATTCTGAAGGGTATTATACTCATTCTTCCTTTAACCTATAATACCCTTGAATTTCAAATTAGTATAATTTTTCCATATGATGATGTTTAGAAATAATTACATTGTATAAACATTTCATTCTCTTTAATTTGAGCTGATTATTGCTATAGTTTTCTTAATTTAAAAAAATATTTGACAAGCTATAAAGTTACGTGATTTGTGTAACGCTACGTGATTATGGGTTTTTTTTTTATAGTTTTTTCATTGTAAAAGGTTTTTTATGCTACTATGTGATTAGATTAGTAATATAAGTCATTGTGTGATTATAGATGTAGTGTAACATTGAGCTTTTGTTACTGTTTTTTGCACACATGTTACGTGATTACATTGAACATTTGTTACTATTTTTTCACACATGGTACATGTTTATTTCATTGAGTATTTGTTACTGTTTTACACACATGGAACGTGATTCTAGATTTAGGTATACATTTAGTATCTAATACGTGATTTAGGTATTCATTGATCATTTGGTCTGTGATTATAGATGTAATGTTACATTGAGAACTTGCACTGCTTGCACATATGGTACGTGATTTAGGTATTCATTAGTTATGTTGTGCAAGGACATACTGGAACATAATCACGTAACGTTAGACAATCACGTAAATTTATAGCTTGTAAAATAGAATTTTTTAAACTAAGAAAACTATAGCAAGAACCTACACAAATTAAAGAGAATAAAATAATCGTTAATACGGCGTAATGTTTTTAAAAAGTATTATCGTAAGAAAAAGTTAAAGTTATTTGAAAATCATGATGAAGTGGGTTAATAAGTCACAAATATTGAATTTTCCTATTTTTCACTTTTCCTCACTTGTTTCCGGTCTTTTTAGTTACCTGAATTCTAAATTTGGGAAGCAGTAAATATTAACCATTGATCTTGCAAATCAAAGGTTAAAACTATTTCCTACACTTCCTACATTTCTAATCTCTTGTACAATAACCTTTCTGTAGATAATTATATTTAATAGTACTTTGTTACTATTATAAAAAATATATTAACGTAGACACTATATCTTACTTAATATTCAGTTTTAAGACAATTAAAATTATCGTTTCGGTTTCAACTTTCATGTACTATATAATATATGTGGATGAATAGATAAATGTGATCACTTTTAATCGTTTCGGTTTCACTTTTTATTTTACTTTATTAACATGAGATCACTTTCCAAATTACAACAATCAATCACTATGGGTTTTTTCTACATCTACAGTTTTTTTTACTCCTCGTTCACACGACCACTACTGGCGGATATTGCTTGCCCAAAACAATCGGCCGACATCAAATGATCCTATGGTTGCAAAGGTCAAGGAGTTTTACTCAGTCATGAAAAAAGAAAAGTAGTGTGATCAAAAGGTCATCAGAGACCATTACTGCATATGGAGATCCGCAAAATGCTGGTAAACAATACCACAAAGTCACATCTCATCCTCTCAAGTGTTAGCGTCCCTTATATTCTAGTATATCTTGAAGAAAGTTACTAAATTCCAATTATATTTGAATACACAATCATCACGAATTTGTAACAAGGAAAAATGACATCATTGAATATCTTCAAATTGCATATGATAATATTGCCAGAAGGCCATATTAGAAAACCAGAAGTTTTACCAATTACTATATGTTACACAACATAAATAACATAAAATCCAATATGGTGAGTAACCTCACTACATCAATCAATTTATGACTAACTGCTAGTCACATAGACTCCCCATCACAACTGGTCTTCTGAAGAGAGCTAAGCCTTTTCTTAACTAACATTATTTGATTGTGCAATACATGTACCAATACATGCATCATAACGTCTCAAATAAGATAATATTCCCAGTCTTATGTGGAGACTAGATAAGGAAAGAAAAGATTGGCAATACAAGAAAATAATGGAATGCATCATATTAGATCTGGCCCCTGAAGTGGTCGACGTAAACCTGAAGTCTAAAAGAGCGTGAATTTGCAAAGATGCAAATGAAATGCTAGATGTAGTCCAAAAAAATAAATAAATAAAATGACAAAGTTACAAATACCAGCATAAAATTTTGTCAGCTCGAATTGAAGTACTCCCAAAATTTTATCATATTAAAAAATGTGAGAGATTAATATGTTACAAAAGATTAAACCCACAAACAAAAAAAGAGTAGAACAATGCACTTGGTTTAACCTAGAAAAGGTTGTGTAGGAAACCCCATAAGTGGCTGCATACAAATATCCTACAAGCGGTTGTATACAAAACCTCAAAAGCGGTTACACACAAAAACCTTAAACGAGGTTATTAATATGAGTTAACAAAATACTGGAAGCGGATAACAAAGTTCCATAAGAAACGTAGGTACCAAACAAATAAGAGGTCTCCAATGAATTATCTACTAAATGGTACAATATGGAATCATAATGAGGCATATGTAAATTGATACATTTGCATATGTTATAGCAATAGACGTGGCTAGATGACTTAAAGGTTGAATTGAATTCGCTCCACAAACAAAATATTTTCAAACAACCATAGATGTCAAACTAGTAGGTTATAAATGGGTGTATTTAAATAAAGAGAAACATAAAGAATGATTTATCGTGATGTAGGGCACGAATCTAACATAAAGGTTTTTTTTTCTAAATCCCAGAAGTTAATTACGAGAAAATATATTCCCTTGTAGTGGATGCGATAACCTTTACATATTTTAGTGGCCTCAAAATCTCAAAATGATTTCAGATAACAACTATAGATGTCATTACCACATACTTACGAGGAAATGGTAAATGGCATCTACATAAAATCTCAAAAGGGTTAAAAATTCCTAAAGCAATATAAAACAATAACGTCTGATGTGTGTTATAAATCTCAAGAGATTTTCATACAATATTAAGGAAGTTGGTCATATGTGGTACAATCGATTCAATTTCTACTTTGAAATAGAGGCGTATAATGTTGATACAATGAGCCATATCTATTCATCACAACTTTACTCTTAAAATTCATATAATCGCATTTTACAGTGATGATGTAAACAATATCGAATAGAACTATCGAACTAGAGAGAATTTTGAAAGATCTTTACACAACATAATTATTTATCGATTTGCAGTTGAAGTATTTGTAAAATTTTGCTCATCAGTCAAACTATCTAGAAAATATTATTTGGAAAAAGCTCATTCATTGAATACCCTAATAATTGCCTGATCGTTTAGCATATAAAAAGATTCTTATCATCCCCAAGTGGGTGGAAAAGTACTTGTTCCAACAGTACCACACTTGGAGTTGCTCTCTAGATACATGTATTATTAAGATACATTCTAATCTAACGAGAAAACATAACTGACAATAGCATCAATATATATCACAGGTCGTCTAGTACTTACTTAACATCATCATGAAGCATGTTGTTAACTATTTATAACATATGATGCACTCTTTTTCCCTTATATATGGTTTTGTCCCAATAGGTTTTCTTAGCAAGGCTTTTAACAATGCGTAATTACAAAGCATATTAAATGAGATTCGAGACATGATATGGATTTCCATCTACCAATATATGATATGAAGGATATATATTAGACTTGCACAAAGCTCACACTCAATCTAGGAACAATTTTACCTATGGAAGTAAATGATTTCAACATGTTCAAGATGCGCGAAGAATAGATTCGACCAAAAGAAGCCCAAGTCAACCAACTATTACTATTTGAAGACAATGCAACCTGGGTTAGTCATAGCAAAGAAGACAACATCAACGATAAAGTCAAGCAACTATTATGGAAGACTGGATTTCACATACTGAGAAATACATGTAAAACTGAGGGGGGAGTAATATACACACTATAATCTTTTTACTTAACTAGTTTTTTGTCCCAAAAGATTTTCTTAATAAGGTTTTTATGAGGCAACATAACTGATCCTGCAGTATCAGTTGATATATCAATCATAAAAAATTGAGATAAAACTATCGAGTAGTAGTGTAATGTTAATAGTGTATACTAACTGGTGATATGTCTAAGAGGAAGTGTTATAAAACATATATTAATGCAGACATTATACCTTCCTTAATATTCATCAATTTCAAAAGAATTAAACGTCATATTCATTATTGTTTCAATTTCAATGCACTATATAATCTGTGTAGATATATAGATGAATGAGATTAAATTCCTCTTGACTCTCTCCTTTCGTTTATTTTAGTTTCATTAATTATATGCATTTATTTTCTTTTTTCTACAATCGGTCTCTCTCCTTGGATATTTGTAAATCTTAATATGAACAACCCCTATAAATAATACGAAAAATTACTTTGGTTATTAGGTAAATTATATTTTTCGTCCTTGATGTTTATACTAAATTCCAGTAGATGCCCATTACCTTTTAGATTTCAGTAAATGCCTTTTACACTTTTTGTCCTTTATGTTTATACCGAATTTTAGTGGTTGCCACTTTACTTTTAAATTGATAAGGATCATCCTTTACGTTAAATCTTGTATTGTATATCCTTTGACACTAACCATGTTTATTTTTAACGTTAAATGGTGTTACATGGACCCTACGTGAGGGCAAAACAGTCATTTTTCCCTTTTATATAAAGAAACTTTATAATAAACCTTAAACCCAAAAGTCTTATCCTTAACTCCCTTCCCTCTCTAACTTTAAGCAAACCCCACCACTACCATCACATGTGACCGCCACCATTGGCCACCAAAAAAACCTCACCACCTTTGACCACTACCACCGCTTGCGACCGTGACACCAACCACCAATCCGACCACCAAATCTATAATTTCCATACCCTTCCACATCCATTGGTCATCGACCCCCTCGTTTCACAGTTCTCCAGCAACCACTAGTTCTTTGCTTGACTTGGGTACCAACCCCTTCAAACCTTGCATCGACGGAGCCAACATCGGAGGTGGTTGCATTGAATTCGCTATTGGATTTCAAGGTGTCGTAAAATTGGGGGTTTTCGGGTATGTAACATTGAGACAATGAAAGAGCACACTAGGTCTATTGTTGAAGAATTAGTGTTATTTGTGTCACACTCCCGTCGATGGCAGAAACACAGGGATGGGGCGATCACATATCACCACAGAAATAGTTTAAGAGAAAAATACTAAATGAATTCATGTAGTGTCGTGATATACGACATATGCAAACAAACCAAACCAAACTATGTCTCAAAACACGTTTCAAATAGCAAATCGTTTAAAAAATGTCTAACAAAATAAATGCAAGTCTTGATAAATAAGGTGGCCTCGTAAGGCATTAGTCCAACTATGATTAGTTTTGTCCTTTGCCTGAAAAACATGATAAAAGATCAACTAAAAATAGTTGGTTAGTTGCAGGTTTATAGTTTTACGCGCTAAAATAGTTAAACAAATATAAGCTAATAGTTGATGTTGTTGCTTGCATGCAATATGTATAAAGCATTTAAATAGATATGATCACTTTTGGTATAAAACCTATTGACAATACGTTATGCCTTGTTGTAATTATTTACACGTAAATCAATAGGGTCAAGTTATACTAAGATGATAGATACAAGTTGCCACATGTTACGTTAAAATTTGGGAAGTTCACTCAAGTACTTTGTTGTGACATTTAGTGTACTTTAGCTAGCAGTTACATAGTTAATGAGTTAGGTTGTGAACCCGAATAACGCTATCCAACCTTGACCAACGACTCTAACCAAGAGTTAAATGGTTATAGTTGTCAAGTTATCATCATCAAGTTTAAAGCAAAAACACATACATAGCAAACAATTAATGTTAATCGGTTTTAAGGTTTGCATGTTTTCCACCCCTGAATTTAAAGAATAAAACAAGTGAATAAGGTGGCTACAAACTTACCAATTTCATTGCTAAATTCTACATAGTAAGTTGCTAAGATTAATGAGAGGTCGTCCTACACGAAAGCTACAAAGTATATAATGTGTATGAGGACTAAGTTGGATGAACCGATAAGTATTGTATTTAAAATTAGTAGTTTCCGAGGGTTTATATGATAAATTATAAACTTCTTATTCAAAACTAGTATAAATGTTTCCTAATAGTGTTTTAAATTTTCAACATTATATGTTAATTAAAGTTTTCGAAAACAAGTTAATGTGTAAACAAAACAAATATGCAAGTTATTGGCGAATCAGTTTTAAAGGCTAAGTTTTATGGATGCTAATGAAATAGTGAACTGCTAAATAAAATTATGAAATGTTTTGGAGTTGTTCCCACATGACTCAGAAACTCAAACATACAAATTTTTTTGTTCAGAAGTTCATAGAAATATCATGAAAAATCTTGAATCACCTAAAGGACAAAACCATAAGTTTTCTACGACACTTTACACCAAAGTAATTAAAAATTCTAGGTTTAAGAAATTAGTGTGGGACTAGTTGGAAAAGTTACGGCAATCATAAGACTACTATTTGTAAAATTTCAAGTTATTTAGATGTACACAGATGCAGTTATGACTCTGATAGTAGACCCAAAAGTTTCTGTTCTCGTATCAGTTTTCTAGTAGTTTTCATAAAACTAAAAAGTTTAACTTCTAGTTATAGAAAATACGAAATTTAATATCTAGGGGTTTAAATGAGCCGAGCGGCTCACGGGCTGCTCAAGATTGGCACGAGAAAAAAATCTCGAAATGACCCGAGCCTTATCAAACCTGAGCCGAGATTGAGCCTAAAATAAAGCTCATTTATTTATTGATCCCGAGCTTGAGCCGGCATGTGAATCTGGTTAGGCTCGAGCCTTAGTGTAGTCGAGTCGAGCTTATTTAGTCAATGATCCCGAACCTGAACCCGAACCCGAACCTAAAAATAAGCTTATTTAGTCAATGATCCCAAACCCGAGTTTCACTTATCGAGTTCACGAGTCTAAAGAAGTCTATTATTTATATTTAATATATTTTTAATAGATAATAAACGAGCTGAGCTCGAGTCCTTATAAATTAATCGAGCTCGACGAGCTTAGGCTCGACTCGGCTCGTTTGCACCCCTACATAGAAGTGCACTTTAGGTTCAAGAATCAAATGATTTGATTATTATTTGACCTAAGTTATGGTCAAAACAAAATTAGACTTACAAATTGTTATGAAAACTGTTGTTACTAGTTGAGTGTTTTACAAGATTCAATGCATTAAATGAGTATGATTCATATTATGAACAACAATATTTCATAGATACATCTTATAATCTTATATTTAGAGTAAAGTTGGTTAATTCAAGGATTAGATCTTGTATTAAACATAAAACAAACGAAGGAGAGAACAAAAAATTGCCAAAAACTGTTGCGGGTTGATGATTGTTGTTCTTGATGATCCAATTGCCCCACGGATTAGAATACCTTAAGAGTGATTTTTAGAAGTTCAAGAGTGATATCAAGGTTAAATAAATCTTGAACTAAAGGCTTAAGAGATGAATGATTAGGGTTAAGGTTTTACCGTAGGACTTGCTCTTGATATAGTGGTTGAAACCGTTGATGATGATGATTTTGTTGGAGGTTGACCAACTCAAGGAGGGTAGGGTTTTCAACTGGGAATGATGGTGGAGAGGATGATGGGATCATTCAAATAAATAAGGGAGGTGGTGGAGAACAATTAGGAGGTTTATATTGGATAACAAATAATCAGAGGTGTATTAGGTTTGTAACTTGTTTAAATTCCTTTTGCTTTATCCGCATGGCTTGAGGCAGAAAATTTTAAAGGATTGGGGGTGGGATTGGTTTAGATTATTAGGAGATTAGATTATAGGTTTTAATTAGTAAATTTTAAGATAAACGCCTATTTACTTGAGTTTTCAGCTAGTTATCAAGTTTATAATGGAATTAAACCCTATTTGTATAAATTTTTGAAAAAGATAAAAATAATAATAATAATAATAATAATAATAATAATAATAATAATAATAATAATAATAATAATAATAACAATAATAATAATAATAATAATAATAATAAATATTATATATATATTTTTCTTATAATTTAACTAATTAATTAAATGTATTATTTAGTTAATTAGGCTTATGGTTACTGGCTGTGTTACACATGTAATATGTAATGATTATGTCGGTTTTGAAAACAAAGCTTCCATTTAAGGAAATTTTGTTTTTTTTTATAAATTTAATTAGCAACTACTACCATAATTTTACATGTTTTAGGTATTGTTTGTTGTAATTTTCATATTTCGACAACTACCGGATATTATCAATACTTATCAATTCCTATACGCTTCTATAAATAAAAAAGGGTGTGTCTAGATTTAATTTCAAGACTCCTACCAGATATGGTAAGTTCACCTATCATAGGGCATGTTTACACAATATAGCCTAGTTAAGTTATCAAGCTAAGAATAAGGTTATGGTTAAATGGATGTTAACCTGGTTAAGTGGCGGACATCACGTCTTGAAAAAGGGTTTAAAGGCTACAACGACGGCGACTGTGTAGGAGCACCGATTTGCATCCATAAGCTGGTGGTGGTTGTTAGGATTGGGGTTTTTAGGTTAGGCGATGGTAGGTTCAGACGATCGGAATGGTGCGTAGGATAAGTTGATGACGAAGGACTTTCTAGTGGTGGTGGTGTGGGTTGGTGGCTCCAGCATAACCCTTTTCTGACATTTCATGTTTGCAACTGTTAGAGAGAGAGTTGAGAGAAAATAGGGGTTATTATCTATAGTATATTAATAAGCATATTCAACGGACTACTTAAGGTAATTTGTCATTTTCTTTAAAATACCTTTAATGCATGATGTACAAGTGTCTAAAGCAAATGAATATAAAATTAAATTAACTTTCCAATAATACCATTGGGCAGCATCTTCTCTCAAAAACTCAATATCCCGCTCATCCCAGCCGCACACTTTTCAAATCTCATTACACAACCCAATAACCTATCCTTTTCTCTCTCCATTTCTCTCTCTAGGTGATTTTGTAGATCTAGGGTTTATGGCATCTTCTCTCAAAATCGTTGATGTTCCAGAAATTATAGTTCAAGTGCTTGATCTGACACTAACCAGTAATAGATACTTGCATCCATTGTTATGTTTTTGTTGATTTTTGTTAGCGTCTTACGTTTTTGTTGATTTTGAAGCTCAGATCTAAGTCTTTTTCTCTCTCAAGGGAAGATTCCAGCATGTTTTCATATTGTTTTATGGAAATTTGAATACAGTTGAAAATGAAGACCGATGAACAGGTGAAAGAGAGAACACGACGCCGGATCTGTGGTTGGGAGCCAGATTGGTACCTTTTTTACCCTATCTATCGTTTTTATTTGTTAAATTTAATATCTTGTAAGTTTTTTAAACATCTTTGTCAGATCTATTATAATACTTTCAGATCTGTGTTGGTTTTGTTTTTTTTAATGTTTTGTGAATGGATCTACGGAGAGATTATATATTTTTGTTTTCTAGAAATGTGAATACAGTTGAAAATGAGCAGGTGAACGAGACAACAATGCGGGTTGGTTCAAGAACCTTTAAATTCAGCCTTACTATCGTCCTTTTTTAGGTTTCTACTTATAAAAAATTCACCACATCTAATAAGTTATTTACACCAGGTTCTTATTTTTTATTTTTTATTTTTTATTCTAAAAAGTCTAGGCCCTAATGATGTTCAAGTCCAGGTCAAGGCTCTGGTTTGCGATAGCTATGTTCATCACAATAAGGTAAAATTCTACATGGTGTTACATCACTCACATATGCCACCTTTTATTTTAGTTAATAACCATTTCTAAAAATGGTAGTATACTCTTTTCAGATTACATCAGCAACTGAGTCTAGCACGTCTGATTATGATGAAGAGAAATTGAAAGAAGATTTAAATTGCGTGATATGTTTTTTTTGCTTTTTAGGGTGAAGATAGGTGTTTCTCTTCATGGATGAAACGTGTGTTTTCTTGATCAAGGGAAGTTAGTTGAGAAAGTTTCATGCTATGGAGAGAAGCACCCATCTTCCTCCTACAAAGTAAAAGAAAATTATAAAAAACATTATCATGAGAGCTCAGAAACAAATCATTGTAATTATTGTTACAAATTTATAGTGTTTATTTTTACCGATTAATGTTTATCGTTGTAGTTTTGTTAGCAAATTTATAATGTTCAGCATATTGCATTTCGTATTTGTATCGATTAATAATTTATGGTTAAAGCATTATGTATTTATGATTGATGATGGAAAGATTGATAAACTAATAGCTAAAAAAGTTAATAAAAGTATGTTGGAATGAAACCCTACAAAAGAACAGATTATAGAAAGTCAAAATATACTACAACCTCTGATGCAAACAATAATATAACATCTGCCCATAATATGCTATAACTTCAGCAGTGGTTGTCTACCAGTAATAGTGTTTTCCTAACATCTGATGTTATTACTCCATGAAAATCTATCTGTTGCTGAAAGTGTATCCTCTGTTCCAACTTCCACTGTTGGTGAAACCACTGTTTTCCCAATCCACCGATAATCTATCATTTGATAGTGTAAAATCTCCTCTGATCATTCCTCTGTTCAGAACCACTGCTGGTCTTCAGCAGACAACCTGTGATACAAACAATAATGTAACATCTGCCTGTATTATACTACAACCTCAGCAGTGGTTGTCTACCACCAATAGTGTTTGCCTAACATCTGATGTTATTACTCCATGAAAATCTATTTGTTGCTGAAAGTGTATCCTCGGTTCCTACTTCCACTGTTGGTGAAACCACTGTTTTCCCAATCCACTGATAATCTTTGCTCTGATAGTGTAAAATCTCCTCTGATCATTCCTCTTTTCAGAACCACTGCTGGTCTCCAGCAGAGGTTTCCAAACAACTGTCATCCAATATCCAACAGAGTTTACACGTGCACAGATGATAGCCATCAGAACTTTATAAACATTGTTTCATCCAAACAGAGTTTCCGCTTGCCCTTTCAATTTCAAAAAAACAAAAAATTCTCATAAATTTCTCCATTAGTCTCCTTCTTCTAAAACCCTAATCACTCACTTCTTCACCATGAATCTCATTAACAATTTGTAGCGCGTTTAGACAATTTGTGGAGTGTTAAGTTTGTTTACCTGTTCTACTTATAAATGACCTTTTGCTGGTGCAAGCTAGATATATGTTTTTGGCGCTAAAAACAATAGTAATTTTTTTGATGTGTACTTTTTGTATCTCTTATCGTGTGATGTAGGACGTAGGCCTATAATGTGACACACAATTATGGGGTTTTGAAAATACAAAAAAATTCAATTGCCATGGTGTGGTTTTTAATATAATAAATGTTAGTAATAAATTTTCCGTCGTTTCAGTTACTGTTTGTAGTTACCGTTTGTTCAACTTTATCTATTAAGGCTGTAACGCGTCCCATCTTTTTAAGTTTGACGTTTGGTATTTTAATGGCGTTTTATAGATAAAGATGGCAAAATTAAACTTTTGTAAGGCACCATTTTGTTCTTTTCTCTTGCATCTTGTTTTATACATTTCAGTAATTATTTGGAGTTAATAATAATAATAATACGTGATTAAAGGAATTTATTATAGTTTTGGTGTTTGGCGTTTGTGGCATTTTGGCATTTTATAAGTAATTAGAGAAATAATGTATTTTATTAGCTGAAAATTAGATAAAAAACCACAGTAAATGACACCAAAAAAATATAGAAAAGAAAAAAAAATTAAAAATGCTAATCCAATTTCTCATCCAAATCTTCACTGCCATCAGTCTTTTATTATTGAATTTTTTGTCCCCTGAACCTTTGAATTCCTTAGATAGGTGCCGATTTCCCTACACAGCTGAAACGCCCTGCTCTAGGCGAAGCTGATCATTCAACAAAATATGGCCTTTTAGTTTTTGGTGCGATCTTTTGTTGTTGACTGTTGAAGTGGTTTTGTGGATGTTAGAGACATTGATCGATGCCGTTTTTGTGGATGCTATTATTGGGGTGTGATTGTGAGTGGGTTTTTCGCTTGGATGATATTTGGCCATCATCTTCATGCTCATCCCACTCTTCATCATTTAAAATGGAGTTCAAAATAGCGTTTACACCGGCATAGGTCTCTTCTTCTCATCCAAACCTTTCTCAAGAACAAAGCACACAAAAGGACATATCACTGTCATCAGTCTCTTTTTCTTGAGGATTTGTCCATTTCATTCAGCAAAATCTTATTGAGTTACACACAACTTATAGGTTTGCCATTTGTTATCTTGATTTGTTTAGCGTTTTAATTTGAACAAGGTGAGGTTTATCTCAATAAAATTTTGCTGAATGAGATGGACAACATTGTTATGCTCACTTAATAATGACCTAAGAATGTTGTCCACCTCATTCAATGAAACTTTATCGAGAACAAAACTGAATCTCCAAGAAACGAGGTTTGCCATATGGTATTTAGTAAATTATGGCGTTTGCTTTTGGTGTAATCAATGGAGGGGCCTGAGGCTGTTTATATAAGATGTTTTTGGCACGTAGTTTGGGCGGGAATTTTCTATAAGTTACTGTTTGTTCAGTAATAAAGATGGCACGTCCTATCATTAAGTTACTATTTGTTTAGCTTTATCTGTTAAATCTGCAACACGTCAGTCGCATAGAAACCATTGATGCAAACCACTGATGACACACCACTGCTAACACACCGACAGTAGTTGTATAGAAAAACCACTGATTCAACCACAGACTCACTAACCACTAATGTTATGCTCAGCAGTGGTTGGCTACCACCAATAGTGTTTGCCTAACATCTGATGTTATTACTCCATCAGAGGTTAACAACTTCATCAGTGTTTGTCTAACATCTGATGTTATTACTCTATCAGAGGTTAGCAAACTCATCAGAGGTTTGGCAAGGATTCTTTCAGATGTTGGCTCATAAGTAGTTTGACTTTATTTCATCATCTATTATGACTATCTTTTATTTAGTTTGCAAGGTATTTGCACTTTATCAATTTACAATGAATAATGAACAACTAAAGCATCTTAATCATGTTTCTAGCTCGAGTGCATCTACTAGAGCAGAAAAACGAAAAGAGTATAACAAAAGATACTATGTTGCACGCAAAGAGAATAACAAAGTCTCGAAATTTGGGAGTGGTGAGGTTTCCCGAAGTTCTTCATCAATATCTTTAATGAGTAATTGATCAACAGAAAGGACACCTTTAAGAAGTTTAGAAACTAATATTACTAAATTTACCCAAATGACAAATAAGAACGTGTCAAGCACATTCCCCTCTGTAACTGATGAAGTCGTGCCTAGAACATCACGAGGTTTCTATTTATTTAATAACGATTTCTTTGTCGAACTTAACATCTTTGACATCACGAGGTTTCCATTTACTTAATAATGATTTATTTAATAATGATTTCTTTGTCGAACTTGACATCTTGACCAAAGGGTGTACAACCGACCAACGACATCGGAGGTATATAAAATGTTATAAAAACACTGTGAAATATAAACAATTGATCATAAACTACCACTGATCAGAAATCACTGATGCAAACCACTGATGACAAACCATTGCTAACACACCAACAGTAGTTGTATAGCAAAACCGCTGATTCAACCACAGACTCACTAACCACTAATGTTATATTCAGTTGTGGTTGTCCAGCAGTGGTTGGCTACCACCAATAGTGTTTGCCTAACATCTGATGTTATTACACCATCAGAGGTTAGCAACATCATCAGTGTTTTTCTAACATCTGATGTTATTACTCTATCAGAGGTTAGCAATATCATTAGTGTTTGTCTAATATCTGATGTATTTAATAGTGTTTGTCTAACATCAGAGATTATACTAATTACAATTATTTAATAGTTTACTTATTTATAGTTGATTATATAGGTTGCTGGTATTTGGGTTGAAGGTAATGACAATATCACTTTGTATAAACGAAGTATTGTTATTTACGGTAGGTCTGAATATAGCCAAACTATTCAGCCATACTTCAGTTGTTACGATCCATTGTCGTATCCTCTATTTTTTCCTAATGGTGAGTCGGGTTGGCATGCTAACATACCATGTCATCGAGTATCGATCGATGAGGTTCGCAACAATGACAACACTGAAGGAGAAATGAAGGTACCAACAATTTATTATTCTTTTAAGTGACGATCATAAAAATACCCTAATGCGTTTTATTTTATTAACAGTTTGTTTTTAAACATGTACTTCCTTGTTTTGTACTAATCTTGTATATCGATCACGTCGAAGCTACAACTAAAAAATTAGGAAAAATATATCACCAAAGAATTGATAAACTAATAGAAAAACAAGTGTCAACATATCACGAATAAGAAAACTAACTTAAGTACCATACAATATATCACGAGACGACTGATAAACTAACGGTAAACGAGTATCCTATTTAAATTACCATTCCCGCCGCATCACGCGGGTAAATGACTAGTGTTTTTATATGTAAGTCTTAATTGTTTTAAATTCTTTTTGTCTTATTTGTTAGATATATTTTATATAGATAAGGAAAATTACCAACTTACCATCGTGTGCAAGTCGGATGACTAGACTTAATGAAAATAATAGCTAGTTTGATACCCATTTTTTAAATATACAGGATGATCCTTGTTAGTTTAAACTAAATGGAAATTTGGTATAAACATAAATGACAAAAAAATGTAATTTATCCTTGGTTATTTGATAATTGTAAGCATGTTTTTTTTTGTGAGAGTTAACCATTGAAATATAAGATATCCTAGTAAAGGATTCGTTGCCTATTCATTAGTAAACGTCAAAAGCATAGGTTATCTCATTTTAATATTAAAAATGTCATCATGCGATTTTTTTTTTGCCTCTTGCTAACTCGATATACAACCTTTTTGCGTTTCAAAATAGAAAAATTAATCTGACGTAGCTTATCGGTATGGTTTCATTTTGGATCAACAAACTTAATCATTAGGAAATCACTTTAAGTAGGAACATATATATTTATAACTTTTTCTTGGTATAGGATGGCACCCGACAAATATTTTGTAATTACACATTTTATCACAAAGCCTATTGTCATTGGGGTAAGACACACAACTTTTTGTCGTTTGGGATTCCCTACGCTATGTGGCGGGCTTTTAGTCAATCTTGATTCAGTTTTATATAGCATGGGTTCAATTTGATACATTTTCGCAGTCAAAAGTGATATGTCCACATGGATATTGACATGTTATTAAATCAATTGGAAAACTATAAAAACGAATACCGATACCGGTGCCCATGTTGTTTGATCGGTATCGGTTTGATTTGTTACGATACCATTAAAGTATTGTTAGTTTGTTATTATACCAATGTTGTTTGGCACGTTGAGAAAACAATCAAAACTAAATAAAGTACCGGTACCAATTGGGTTCACATGATATTAGATAATTTTCACAGACAAGAACAAAAATTTTTTTGACTCGTTCATCACTTACACATTAATATTCACAACATAATTTTAAGTAAAATTATATCTTGATGTAGATATGTATAAATACATCATAACGACATAACGAGATACTAAAATTTTTATTAAACATTGTATCTTAAAAAGCAAAAATGTGGTATATTTAAAAAAAATATAAAAAAACAAACACCCATCTAAATAAAATATTAATAGGGTTGAGTTCTAGTAAAAAGTGGTTCAAAAATAACAAGGGTAAGAACTCACTATAGAATGACAAGTGTCTAAGGAGGAGTCAAGCGGGAAGGGTAGTTTTGTCCAAAAGAAATGCAATCCACATGCTATTTCCTCTCATTGTTTAAACATACGTGAATTTTTTATACGTCATCCATTCTAAAAAAAGATATTGGATTTAAATAACCCCAACTTTCACCAATTGGCTAATAACACTCGCAACATTCAATTTGTATCCCAACACCACCAACATTCAATTTATTGGTTAATAACACTTCTTAACTAACTGAACCTAATCCGTTAGTTTTTGCTGATGTGGCATGTTAGGTCCTAGAAGTGTGAGACTGATGTAACATTTGTATAAATCGGGTTTCGAAAACCCGTCCCATTTTATCAATCTAAGTGTATTCAATTTTACATCGTTCGGTTATTTATTCATTTCAATATTCCAATACTCCATATATAGGTAATAAAAAAAATCAACGTTTAAAATAAAATAATAATTAAAATTTAATAATTAATCAGCTAAATATTATATAATTATATCTAAAAAATTTATTTAATTTAAAATAGGCAAAATAATTGAAAACTCAAAAAGGGGGGGGGGGGGGGGGGTGAACCGGGAATCGAACCCGGGTTCCCCAGGTAACACACACACCACAAACACCACCGAGACACACATACTAGTTGGTTAGGAGTTGAAAACAAATTAATCTAATAAACGAATCGCCTGAGTTCCTTCAAATTCAAATCAACGAACCCGGTAATCTCGTCCCTGCCCTTGATAATCACCAGCTGTCCTACACCGCGTAATCAACCAAATTCGGTTTCCAAAACCGAAATAAATCCTGAAATTTTGTTTCTAAATATCGAAGTCAATCATCCCCATTCGGTTTTTAAAACAAAAAACCAAGCACCTTGTGAAACCTATAAATACTGATATCAATCCCACTCTCAAACTCGCTCAATCTTTCTTCTCAATTCTCAAGTTTCCCTTGCGTAAAAACCATCTCTCTTGTTTCATCGGTCTGTCGCCGGAATTTACTCGCTGGAAGACTCACTGCCATCTGGTAACCGCCCTTAACTTCTAATTCAATTCATATATTATGTTCATATATCATGTTGGTCTAAGCAATCAAGTTAATTGAGTTTGAAAACTAGAACGGGTAAATGTCCTGGGTAAATGTTTAAATGAGGAAGACGAAGTGCAGTGTATGTATATATATATATTATAATTGAATCTTAAACCGGGTTAAGCACCCAGCCCAACTGGTTGGGCCGGGTGCAAACCAAACCAAGGGTCGCCGGTTCGAATCTAAGCATACACGCCGGCCGGACCATTTTAAAACCTTTTTAATTTAACCATTCTGTACTAAGCTAATGTGTGTATTAAGATAATTAAAAATCAAGTTATGTTGGGTTAGACACTCAGCCCAACCGGTTGGGCTAGGTGCGAATTACATAGAAGGTCGCGGGTTCGAAACCCCTGATACACGCCAGTTCGACCCTATTAAATCCTTTTTAAATTAAATCAAATTATAAAATAGCCTAAGAAGTGTATTAATATAATTAAAATCAGGATTCTTTCGGGTTAGACACGTAGCTCAGTTGGAAGAGCTGCGTGCACGCAACCGAGAGGTCACGGGTTCGAGTCTCAACACGCATGCTAAAACCGCCAACCGAACCGGTCTGACAAAGCTGTCAGACTGACAGTTTTTTTATATTATTTTATTATTTTATTTTCTTTTATTATTTTATTCCATGGTTTATATTAAAGGAAAAATCAATTTAAAATGCTTAAAATATATAATTTCAAGGGTTTAATTATATCAACAAAAATCACAAAAATACCACAAAATCTAAACGTAGATTTTAACCGAAACGTTAATTTATTTATCGAGTTATTACGTTATTATTTTAGGTTAGTACTTCCTCGTCGGTTAAATTCCCAAACTCGTGTGCTCTCTTTTCCACTCAAGAATACGCACCCAAGGTGAATGAATCTCTACAAATTCTCCATTTTAATCACGTTTTGGGGTGTATCATGTGTCGTATCATTTCTTTATTTTATTTAACATTTGTCCCTATATCATTTCGTGATCAAATGTGTATTGCTTGTAGTGTGATTTATATGTGGATACTTTTTATCATTTCAGTGCACTCATTTCATTAGGCCCATCAGTTCCTCGTGGGATACGGGTTGATCATCAGGTGCCTCATTAGATCGGCTCCATTTGATTGAGCCTTGATCTCAGATACATCATCATTCATGTCATATATTCATTCCATGTGGTTTGTGATTGGTTACATATATACATTTGCTCACATGTGATTTATGCATAATTTTATTTAAATAAACATAAAAATCAATTACTTAAATGTTTTATCAAGGTTCACTCGCCAACTTTTGTTGACCCAAAATTTCCTCTGTTTTACGCATGATACAAGTGATCAATTTGAGGAAAGAAACACTTAGGATGGCCTAGAAGAATAAACAAGTTATTTCGTTTGAACAAGCATTTAGATTTTTTTTTTGTGTTTGCATGAAATTTTGTTGGATATTTGAATTTTAATTTGAATTTAATAAATATGAAACTTCTTAGTAAATATCATGAGCTTTGGTGATAACCCAATCATGCCCCGACTATATTCCGCTACGGGTCGGGGTGTGACAGATTGGTATCAGAGCTTGTGACTATAGGGATATAGGATAGGTTATTAGACCTTTAGAGCCTATACTATAGTTGACTAGATTTAAATTGTTTATGTGTTACATGCAAAATTCATGATGTTTATATGTTTAATGTTTATATTCACACACAACATTATGCAAACATTCTCACAAGTACATGTTAATATGCAATGCTCATCATCATACCCTCATATCATATCATATCTATGAAAGCACACACCTCACAATTTCACAATTTCACAATTTCCGTTATTTCTTTTCAAAGACTTTTGCAATGTTTTCATATTTTTTCCAAATCACATCAAAGTGAGTTTTCACGACGGGCATGTAGTAACTGGAAGGGTACGAGTACCGGTAGTCGTAACGCCCTGTCTAGGCTTGGCATTCGTATAAATCAAAAATAAAGGACCAGTTTGCCTACCTGGGGACTAACGATGAGAGTACGAAGGACCTATTAGGCCAAAGCATGCTATACCAAACGTCGTGTGAACTAACCCCACTTTGAGCTGTCATTGTGTCCACACCTGGACACCCTCTGACCATACATCTCGCAATCATGTTTTACGATTTTCATTCGGGTGGTGCGAGTGTTAACCCGCCGACACCAATGTGAATCCTACCAAGCCCAATAGTCATGGGGGCCCACATGACTATACAAGCAATGGCATGGAGACATTTGGAGGCCCAAACATGAGCAAACCCAAGACATCCTATGGATGTAGTTAAATTATTTTCAGTTATATTGTTTTCATTCTTTTTACGACACATGACATCTAGGATATTGTTGAACTCACAATCTCCCTACATATATTCCTAGAGATGTCGGCTAGGCAATTACGTGGAGGTAGAAGGTCAGGAAAGTCAAACGAACGCTTGGCCACGCAAATCGCTAAGCAAATGGCCGCAGTGCTTCCTGATATTGTGCTACAAGTACAGCAAGCCCTCACCGCCAATCCCATTAACTCTCCCAACCAAGAAGACCAAAGCATCGCCAACCCTCCTCCCAAAACCCCCAAATGCAGCTACAAACACTTCAAGTCCTACGATCCCCCAAAATATGAGGGGACTGAAGGTGTCACCGCTCTCCTTCACTGGTTTGAGGAGATGGAAAACACCTTTCTCAATTGCGACTGTCCTGAGGACCGTAAGGTACGTTACGCGACTGGAAGATTGTTTGGGGTAGCCCTTACCTGGTGGAACACGGAAAAAGGAAAGCGAGGTGTAGACGATGCCATGGCCTTATCATGGGAGGAATTAAGAGAGATCATGACAAGACGCTTCTGCCCTAGAAGCGAGATCAAGAAGCTTGAGGATGAATTCCATTCTCTAAAGCAAAAGGAAGGAGATCACACCTCCTACAACAAGAGGTTCCTTGAGTTGAACCAAATGGTTCCCAATCTGTTCACCCCATTATACCGCCTAATTGAACACTACATTCGAGGCCTCCCCTCGAAAATCCAAGATTCGGTTCTAAGCACTTCGCCTGCAACACTCGAAGCCGCAATGGAGTTAGCTACTGAACTCACTGAAAATCGCATTCGAAACGACAAATTTAAAGATGAGAAGAAGAAAACAGCCATTGAGACCCCAATTCTAAACCACTCAGGTTCGTCCTAGAAGTTTGCTGGTAAGAGGAAGCGAAATGACAAGAACTTTGATGTCACCCAAACCAACCCTCCCATCACTGCTGCTCCAATCACGCAAGTCGCCCCTCCAGCCGCACCATGCAAAAGGCCATACACTGGCCCACACCCAAAGTGTAACCGTTGCCAATACCATCACCCTCCTGAAAACCCTTGCCAACATTGCACAAGTTGTGGCCGTGCGGGTCACACTATCCAAACCTGCCGTACCCTTCAGCGATCAAACCGCAGTCAACCTCCAACCCAAACCCAAAATCAAATGGTGGGCCAAGCCCAACAACCCTTACTTCTACCACCTGCACAACTCACAGCCCAACCTCACTACCAACCCAACTACCCCATGATGCAATCCATGCGAGCCTGTTTCAATTGTGGGGACCCAAACCACTTCAGGAATACTTGCCCACGCTTGGTGAACATCATCCATGCCCAAGCTCAAGCAAACCCGGTAAACCAAGCTAACCAAGCTCCTCCATTTGCTAGAGGAAAAGCTTTCAATATCAATGCCAACCAAGCCAGGGCTGACAACAATGTGGTCAACGGTACGTTTCTCATAAACGGTAGTTATGCATCCATATTATTCGATACTGGTGAGGATAAGAGCTTTGTGTCTTTAGAATCCGAATCTGTTCTCGACCAAACTAGTGATAATCTCGTTGAATCTCTAACGGTGGAAGTTGCTGACGGAAAACCTATTTCATTAAATTCTATTATACGCGATTGTACTCTCACCCTAAATGATCACGGTTTCTCAATTAATCTCATTCCTATGAAATTGGGAAGTTTCGATGTTATCATCGGCATGGACTGGCTCAGCCAGCATCACGCTGAAGTGGTGTGCCATGAAAAGTTCATTCGTATTCCTCTCGCCGACGGTCAGACACTACGTATCTTTGGGGAAACTCCTTCGAAAGGGCTCAAATTGATGTCCTGCCTTCAAGCCCGAAGTTATCTTCGCAAGAATTACGTTGCATTTCTAGCTCACGACGTCAAGAAGGAAGGCAAGGAGATGAAGCTCGAAGATATTCCAATTGTGAAAGAATTCCCGCAAGTTTTTCCCGACGACATTTCAGGACTTCCTCCTGCGCGAGAAGTCGAATTTCGAATATATCTTGTGCCTGGTGCTACACCGGTCGCAAAATCTCTCTATAGGTTAGCACCATCCGAGATGCAAGAGTTGGCCAGTCAACTGCAAGAGCTGACTGACAAAGGATTCATACGTCCTAGCTCATCGCCTTGGGGTGCACCTGTTCTTTTTGTGAAGAAGAAAGATGGAATGTTTTGCATGTGCATTGATTATAGAGAACTCAACAAGTTGACGGTTAAGAATCGCTATCCACTGCCTCGTATTGATGACCTTCTAGACCAACATCAAGGCGCCACTTGTTTTTCTAAAATCGACCTTCGTTCTGGTTATCATCAGCTTAGAGTGCGCGAAGAAGATATTCCAAAAACTGCCTTCCGAACTCGTTATGGTCATTACGAGTTCATGGTTATGCCCTTCGGTTTAACCAATGCCCCTACTGTCTTCATGGATTTGATGAATAGGGTATGCAAACCCTATCTCGACCGTTTCGTCATAGTCTTCATCGACGACATTCTTATCTACTCCAAGTCAAAATCCGATCATGAGCGACACCTTCGACTCATTCTTACACTCTTAAGGACTGAAAAGCTTTACGCTAAGTTCTCAAATACGAATTCTGGTTAGGAGAAGTACAATTCCTTGGTCATGTCGTCAATGACAAAGGGATTCATGTCGATCCTTCGAAAATCAAGGCAGTACAGGAATGGCAAGCGCCATGTACCCCTACCGAAGTTAGGTCATTTCTTGGCTTGGCTGGTTACTACCGACGCTTCATTGTCAATTTTTCCCGTATCGCCGTTCCGCTCACGGCCTTGACTCACATAGGAAAACCCTTCATTTGGGGACCTAAGCAAGAGGAGGCCTTCCAAACTTTAAAGCAAAGGCTTTGTGACGCACCTATCCTTACACTCCCTAAGGGTTGCGATGACTTTGTGGTTTATTGCGACGCATCAGGACAAGGACTAGGCTATGTATTGATGCAAAGAGGAAATGTGATAGCCTATGCCTCTAGGCAACTCAAAGTTCATGAGAAGAATTACACCACCTACGACCTGGAACTTGGAGCCGTTGTGTTCGCTCTCAAGATATGGAGACATTATCTTTACGGTACCAAGTGTGAAATATACACTGACCACAAGAGTCTCCAACATATCTTCAACCAAAAAGAGTTGAATATGAGGCAACGAAGATGGGTCGAACTGCTCAACGATTACGATGCGAGATTCGGTAGCATCCTGGCAAGGCAAACGTGGTGGCCGATGCGCTCAGTCGAAAGGGATATGCGAACTCTATTCGTCTTCTATGTTCGCAAATCATAACCGATATCAAGGATCAAATCCGGGCAGCTCAACATATCTCTGTAACAGAAATGACGTATGCAATGAGCTGTCATGTGGAGCTGAACTCAAAATTGAAACCAAATCCGACGGTATTCTATATTATTTAAACCGCATATGGATTCCCGATCGCGACAACCTTCATGATTTCCTCATGAATGAGGCTCACAAAACACGATACTTTGTACACCCAGGAGCCAATAAGATGTATCAAGACCTACGATACACCTACTGGTGGCCTGGCATGGAAAAGGATATCGCTGTTTTTATTTCCAAGTGCCTTACATGTTCCAAAGTGAAAACTGAACATCAAAGACCTTCAGGACTTCTAGTCCAACCCGAAATACCTGTATGGAAGTGGGAAAACATAACCATGGACTTCATTACCGGGTTACCTCGCACCTCCAGTGGGTATGACACCATATGGGTAATCATTGACCGTCTTACAAAATCAGCTCACTTCATTCCGATTCGCGAGGACTTCAAGAATGAGAAGTTAGCTCGTATCTACATCAACGAGATCGTAAGCTGTCATGGTGTACCGTTAAGCATCATTTTCAGACCGTGATGGTCGTTTCACTTCACGAACATGGCGAGCCGTACAAACCGCTTTGGGTACACGGTTAGACCTTAGCACCGCCTTTCACCCTCAAACTGATGGTCAATCTGAATGCACCATCCAAACCCTTGAAGACATGCTTCGAGCATGTGTCATAGACTTCAAAGGGAACTGGGACGCTCATCTACCGTTAGTCGAGTTTTCGTACAACAATAGCTATCATTCAAGTATCGGCATGGCTCCTTTCGAAGCTTTATATGGTCGTAAGTGCCGATCTCCATTATGTTGGCATGAGATTGGCGAAGCGCAAATCACCAGACCTGAATTGATTCAATAAACAACCGACAAAATCCTTCAAATTCGAAACAATCTTCTAGCGGCTCGAAGTCGTCAAAAGAGTTATGCTGACAAACGACGAAAGCCCTTGGAGTTTTGTGTTGGTGATCAAGTACTTTTGAAAGTATTACAGTGGAAAGGAGTGGTTCGTTTTGGTCAAAAGGGCAAGCTAGCACCACGCTATGTGGGACCATTCAAGATACTCGAAAGAGTAGGTCCTGTAGCATACAAGCTGGACCTACCAGAAGAACTCAACAGAATTCATCCCACATTCCACGTATCAAACTTGAAAAAGTGCCTCGCCGATGAAAATCTCCATATCCCTCTGGAAGACATTCAAGTTGATGAATCAATGCACTTCGTTGAAAGACCAGTAGAAATCATGGATTGCGATGAAAAGCGCTTGAGGCGAAGTCGTATCCCAATCGTCAGGGTGCGTTGGGAGTCAAAACGAGGACCTGAGTTTACTTGGGAATGTGAAGACTCAATACGCGAGAAATACCCGCATCTTTTTCCGGTTACAACTACTACTTAAATTTCGGGACGAAATTTCTAAAAGTAGGGGATACTGTAACATTTGTATAAATCGAGTTTCGAAAACCCGTCCCATTTTATCAATCTAAGTGTATTCATTTTTACGTCGTTCGGTTATTTATTCATTTCAATATTCCAAGACTCCATATCTAGGTAATAAAAAAAATCAACGTTTAGAAATAAAATAATAATTAAAATTTAATAATTAATCAGCTAAATATTAAATAATTATATCTAAAAAATTTATTTAATTTAAAATAGGCAAAATAATTGAAAACTCAAAAAAGAGGGGGGGGGGGGTGAACCGGGAATCGAACCCGGGTTTCCTAAGGTAACACACACACCACAAACACCACCGAGGCACACATACTAGTTGGTTTGGAGTTGAAAACAAATTAATCTTATATACGAATCGCCTGAGTTCCTTCAAATTCAAATCAACGAACCCGGTAATCTCGTCCCTGCCCTTGATAATCACCAGCTGTCCTACACCGCGTAATCAACCAATTCGGTTTCCAAAACCGAAATCAATCCCGAAATTTGGTTTCTAAAAATCGAAGTCAATCATCCCCATACGGTTTTTAAAACCAAAAATCAAGCACCTTGTGCAGCCTATAAATACTGATATCAATCTCACTCTCAAACTCGCTCAATTTTTCTTCTCAATTCTCAAGTTTCCCCTGCGTAAAAACCATCTCTCCTATCGGACTGTCGCCGGAATTTACTCGCCGAAAGACTCACTGCCATCTGGTAACCGCCCTTAACTTCTAATTCAATTCATACATTATGTTCATATATCATGTTGGTCTAAGCAATCAAGTTAATTGAGTTTGAAAACTAGAACGGGTAAATGTTCTGGGTAAATGTTTAAACGAGGAAGACGAAGTGCAGTGTATGTATATATATATTATAATTGAATCTTAAACCGGGTTAAGCACCCAGGCCAACTGGTTGGGCCGGGTGCAAACCAAACCTAGGGTCGCCGGTTCGAATCTAAGCATACACGTCGGCCAGACCATTTTAAAACCTTTTTAATTTAACCATTCTGTACTAAGCTAATGTGTGTATTAAGATAATTAAAAATCAAGTTATGTTGGGTTAGACACCCAGCCCAACCGGTTGGGCTAGGTGCGAATTACATAGAAGGTTGCGGTTCGAGACCCTGATACACGCCGGTTCGCCCCTGTTAAATCCTTTTTAGCTTAATAAAATTAAAAAAATAGCGTAAGAAGTGTATTAATATAATTAAAATCAGGATTCTTTCGGGTTAGACACGTAGCTCAGTTGGAAGAGTTGCGTGCACGCAACCGAGAGGTCACGGGTTCGAGTCTCAACACGCATGCTAAAACCGCCAACTGGACCGGTCTGACAAAGCTGTCAGACTGACAGTTTTTTTATATTATTTTATTATTTTATTTTCTTTTATTATTTTATTCCATGGTTTATATTAAAGGAAAAATCAATTTAAAATGCTTAAAATATATAATTTCAAGGGTTTAATTATATCAACAAAAATCACAAAAATACCACAAAAATCTAAACGTAGATTTTAACCGAAACGTTAATTTATGTTATCGAGTTATTACGTTATTATTTTAGGTTAGTACTTCCTCGTCGGTTAAATTCCCAAACTCGTGCGCTCTCTTTTCCACTCAAGGATACGCACCCAAGGTGAGTGAATCTCTACAAATTCCCCGTTTAAATCACGTTTTGGGGTGTATCATGTGTCGTATCATTTCTTTATTTTATTTAACATTTGTGCCTATATCATTTCATGATCAAATGTGTATTGCTTGTAGTGTGGTTTATATGTGGATACGTTTTATCATTTCAGTGCACTCATTTCATTAGGCCCATCAGTTCCTCGTGGGATACGGGTTGAGCATCAGGTGCCTTATTAGATCGGCTCCGTTTGATTGAGCCTTGATCTCAGATACATCATCATTCATGTCATATATTCATTCAATGTGGTTTGTGATTGGTTACATATATACATTTGCTCACATGTGATTTATGCACAATTTTATTTAAATAAACATAAAAATCAATTATTTAAATGTTTTATCAAGGTTCACTCGTCAACTTTTGTTGACCCAAAATTTCCTCTGTTTTACGCATGATATAGGTGATCAAGTTGAGGAAAGAAACACTTAGGATGGCCTAGAAGAATAAACAAGTTATTTCGTTGGAACAAGCATTTAGATTTTTATTTATGTTTGTATGAAATTTTGTTGGATATTTGAATTTTAATTTGAATTTAATAAATATGAAACTTCTTAGTAAATATCACGAGCTTTGGTGATAACCCAATCATGCCCCGACTATATTCCGATGCGGGTTGGGGTTGTGACAACTGACGCATCAAATATACACAACGGTCTATTGTAGCTAACTGGGTTAGTTTGTATTAGGTCTGGACTTTTTTAGGTAACTTGGGCATGCCATAGGCCATGTGGGCCAGACAAGCCCAAGGGAAGCCCATAAGGCGCATAGGCAAACCCTAGGTATATAAGGAAAATTATGTTATAATTAGGGTTAAGCTTTTAGAGAGAACTTTGGTAACCTCCACCATTCTAGAGATAGAGACCGAGAGGTGTGAAGAAATTGTATCAGACAATTTTGCTATTCATAGTAATAGAATCATATGCAAGTTTGAAAGTGATTCACGTGTTATACTCATTCATCTCGTTTCTCTTATTTTCGGTTTTCTTGAATATCAACAAGTTTGGATTCTGCCCATCCTTGGTGATTGTTTGATATCGTTGTTAGATACGGATTATACAGGACTTACAGGTCTCTATGTTGATGAGTCATCCGAGATATCAGGGTCGCCCTTCTGTTGCATCTGGATATATGCAGACCTAGGCACAATCAGGATATCCTTAAAAGAGCCAAAATAGAATGGCCAAAACCTTAAAAGAAAGGAAATCTCATCATGAGAAAATTCCATGTGCTTGAAAGTCAAACATACCATATAAGGTATTTGCCTAACCCTCGTCAGATATTCTTGGTCACTCTGTTGTACGAATCTACTGACCTGTTCACCAATAGTCTGACGTTGTAAAAGATAAAGGATGATCTCAATATACTCATCTGCTATGATGAATCGTTGTGCTTACCTTGATCATGGGGTATGTCATCATATGAGACGCATGGGTATTATAGTATAATACTACCTTAAGCATGTCACAAAGTTGAAAATGAAAGTTAAGCATTAAAGTTTAAATGGACAAACATATTGGCAATCACTTAGACCAGTTTGAATAAGTTCGCACTGAAAAGTGTTCCTTGGTCCGCCTGAAAACGACCTTGATCCCATTGCAATTGTTTAGTTGTAACTACTGAGTTAATTTCTTCGTTTATTTGTGTTTCTGTTTATATTCTTATATTTAAAAAATTAAAAAAATAGAAAATTCAAAAATACAAAAATAGTGTCTTGTTTTTACTAAATTAAAAAAAATAGCTGCTGAGATTCCTCATCTCGCATTCTTTTTGACAAAGATGTTTCAAGCAAAGCTGATCAAGTTCCTGATATGAAGCTAACCACAAGAGTAGAAGAAAGAGACCCGGTGCTGAGAGTTCGTTGAAATGTGAGGTCATAGAAGTGTGAGACTGACTTCCACAACACTCATAGCGATAACCATAGATTCCGCTGAAGATGCTGAATTTATGCTATGAAGACAATTTGATGCATCAGTCTAGGGGGAGATTATTAGGTCCTAGAAGTGTGAGACTGACGCATCAAATATACGCAACGGTCTATGGTAGCTAACTGGGATTAACTGGGCTAGTTTGTATTAGGTTTGGACCTTTTTAGGTCACTTGGGTATGCCATAGGCCATGTGGGTCAGGCAAGCGCAAGGGAAGCCCATGAGGGGCATAGGCAAATCCTAGGTATATAAGGAACATTATGTCATAATTAGGATTAAGCTTTAGAGAGAACTTTGGTAGCCTCCACCATTCTAGAGCGAGAGACCGACAGGTGTGAAGAACATGTATCAGGCGGTTTTGCTATTCGTAGTAATAGAATCGTATACAAGTTTGAATGTGATTCGCGTGTTATTCTCGTTCATCTCGTTTCTCTTATTTTCGATTTTCTTGAATATCATCAAGCTTGGATTCCGCACATCCTTGTTGATTGTTTGATATCGGTGTTGGATCCGGATTATTCGGGACTTACATGGCATCTGATGCGGCCCTTTTTGCTGACGTGGCAAATGACGTGTCAATTGATGTAACATTTTTTATGGCGTGGCAACCGATGTGGTAGATGACGTGGCAAATGACATGGCAGCTGATGTGGCAGCTGCCATGGCATTTTTTGATGACGTGGCAACTGACATCAGCTAACTAGGTTAGGGTTCAGTTAGTTATGGAGTGCTATCGGCTAATAAGTTGAAAGTTGGGAGTGATGGTGTATAATGTCACACCCCGACCCGCAGCGGAAAAGGTGATCGGGGCATGATTGGGTTTTCATCAAAGCTCATGACATTTATTATAACGTTTCATATTTATTATTACAATTTAACGGGAATCATACAATCATAATTACAACATGTTCTACACATCTTTCTAGACTTCATTATTTTCTTCTAAGGCATTTCCTGTGTTTTCCTTGCTTCATCCTGTTCACCTGTATCATGTGTAAAAATGGTTTTTGGGTCAACAAAAAGTTGGCGAGTGAATCCTATGAAAAACATTTAAAACAAGTTTATTGAATTGATTATTAAATAAAGTGCATAACCACATATGAGTAAATGTAAATGTAAATATATTCACAAAACACTTAATATTAGATTTTGCACACACATACAACAATTGATCGTTTTGAGGCACGCGTTGTTCAACTCGTCTCCCACGAGGAACTGATGGGCCTAATGAATGAATTTTGAGGCGCGCGTTGTTCTACGAACTGATGGACCTAATGAATGAGTTTTAAGGCACGCGTTATTCAACTCGTCTCCCACGAGGAACTGATGGGCCTAACAAATAATTTGCATACAACTTGACAATAAGTAATACATAACTACAAACAATATTTACATTCCAAGTTTAAATCATAATATGGTATGGCACGAGTTTGAATAAACGAATTAGTTTAAGCGACACATGATACACCCCAAAACGTGTAATTAAAAAGGGGAGTTGTAAGATTCACTCACATTGGGTGCGTTCGGTTGATGATGTTGAATGCGCACGAGTTTAGAGAATTGATCGACGAGGAATAACTAACCTAATTAATAATGAAAAAGTAATGTAAATAAATGGATTTTATTAACAATTTAATAGTATTTTTGGATATATTTTTGTGAGTTTAAGGCTATTTTCTAACTTTAAAAATGTTATTTTTAAGTATTTTTAATTGATTTTTAATTTAAATAAATAAATAAAAATAATAAAAAAATGTTGACTTTTGACCGTTGACCATAAGCGTTGACTGTTTGACCGGTTTTATTGTGTGTATGTATGCTCCGGGCAGGACTCGAACCCGAGACCTCCCGTACGCGTGCACGCAGCTCTACCAACTGAGCTACGTGTCTAATCCGAAATATTTCTGTTTTTAATTATATTTATATACTAATTAAGTTAATCCGAAAATCACTTATTTTAAAATAAAGATTAATGTATCGACTCGGTGCTCTCCACAGGTCTCGTACCCGGGACCTGTGGTTTAGTTTGGCACACAGTCCACCGCTGGACTGTGTGTCTAACTTGGTAAATAATCTGGTTTTTATTATACTTAACATCTTACTGTTGCGGATCCGGGTCAGTTTAAAAAAAAAGACATTTTATAACAGCGAACGTGTGTGTGTCAAGGATCGAACTCGGGACGCATGCATGTTTATTTGCACACAGTCCACCGCTGGACTGTGTGTCTAACCCGTTTATAAAATCGATTTTAATTAATCTTATAACATACACAACTTCGTCTTCTTCCTTCAAAACACAGACATCGGTTAACTAACTGTTACTTGATTAATTCGGTTAATGAATAATATGAACAATTGAAAAGTAGTGAACAGAAGAGTTTAGGGAAAGAAAGTACCGAACAGATCGTCTTCTTCAGAAATCCGGCAAAGATCGTCGGCTCTGTTTTGGGAGCTCCTTCGGTTAACAGCGAGATTCTGAAACTTTCAGAAGTTTTCCGGCGAAAACAGAAAATCCGGCAATGTCGTCTGGGGTTGATTCGTGTAGATGAAAGTCCCGGTTTTCCGGCGACTTGCAGAGAATTCCGGCGAGTGAAATTTCTTTCGACAGAGATTCTTCAGAGGTTTAAGGTGAGTGTGGGTGATGTCAGTATGAGCTCTAAGATCTTATTTTAGAGTAAGAAGAAACGATGGATTGAACTCGGTTTTCCGGCGATAATTTCCGGTCACTTTACAGAGAAATCCGGCGACTGCGGCGAAGTTTTCTGAGCGAAATGAAGAGTGTGATTTGATAAACTCGCGAGCTCACTGATGAATAAAATGTAACTCAGGTTTAAGTGTATTTCTAATTTCGAATTCAACACTTTTCGGTTACGGTCCGATGATTTGAATAAAAGACCTTAAAGTTTTCAGTTATAACCGACACTGGTATAATTGTATCCGTTATGCCAAAAGATAACGTCTAACATTTACGATTTCGTCGGGATTTCCGGCATCAGTGACTTGAGTGACCGAATTCGATTTCAGTTTTTATTATATGAATTAATTGAATCAATAATTCAACAAGAAACACAGGTGGCGGAGCGGTTGGAAGGATGAGAGTTAAGGCTTGCATGATTCTCGGCTGACCCGGGTTCGAAACCCGGCTAGCACTTTATTTTTAAATCACTAGTTTTAATACTTTTCAAATATAACTTTTATATTCTAATATACTTATTAATTATGTATCGTTTAAAATTAATTTGAGCATTAAATACGCAACGAAATTTTTAACTGGTTGTTCGGTTAATAAACGAAGCGGGTTTGGTAAATCCGGTTTTTGACGGATGTTACATATAAATCGAAAGTTGGGAGTGTTATTTGCCAATCAGTGAAAGTTGGGGTTATTTAAATCGAATATCCCTAAAAAAATACCATAAAATCAAGCATGTTTTATCTTTAATATGAGTACCTTATCGTTATATTTTTCAAAAAAAAAATCAAAAACTCAGTTGCGTATTACACAATAGACATAATGTAAATCACAATGAGTATTAAACTAGAAACGCAATGGGTATCAAACTAGAAACACAATGGAAAATACACCAAGAACACAATCAATACAACAGATAAAAGACACAATGAAAACAGAATAAAAGACAATGGGCATAACGTAAAACATAGTAAGTATCAAACTAAAAACCCAATTTATGACAACATATAAAAAACACAATTGATGACAGCAGATAAATGAACACAGTCTAAAACACAAAGAACACCACACTAAAACACAATGAATAACAGTCTAAAACACAAAGAACACCACACTAAAACACAATGAACAACATATTAAAATATAATGGTCAACAAAACAAAAACACAATGGACAACAAATTAAAACACAATGAATAGCAGACTAAACACAATGACCAGAACCTATAACACAATATATATAAAACTCATCCAGTTGAAAAACACAATAATCAGAATGAATAAGACAATGTATAGAAAACTCAAATATAACAACCTCTTCATTGTGTCATACATTGTGTTATAGGTTCTGATAAAAACAGAATAGATGAAACCCAAATTAACATTTAGTTATAAGTTCTGATAATAACACAATGCATAGAAACCCTAGTAAAAATGTAATGACCAAAACTCTGTTGAAAAACACAATTAGAAGAACCTTTAACACAATGCAAAGAAAACCCAGTAAAATGATTTTTTAATTTTTTATATAGCAATATTATACTCAGATTAAAGATAAAAAAACACTCGTTATTATGATGAAATTAAAAAATGTCTTATTGATGTTTTAAATTGATAGGGGAATTGACAATTGTCTTATATGTGAAGAGAGAATGTTAATAAATGTAGGATTCCCTTTATCGCTTCCACTATTTTCATTTTCTTAAAACTAATCTTTACCTTTCAAATCAAAGATCAATGGACTAGAATCATTGATAGTCTTCTTATTCATTTTGCTTTTTTGTATTTTGATCCTAATCCTAATCCTAATCCTATTCATGGTATATATATTCCAACACAAGTCCACACTTAGGATACGGGGTGTGGTTCCCCCTTCTCTATTCTTCCCCCAATTCCACCTTAGCGTCACATCACCCTCCCCTTCCACCAACATGGGGTGTGGTTCCTCCTTCTTTCCTTTCCATTTCTTTTTAATTTACATACAATGATTTTATTAAAACTATAAAAATAAAAACCTTAATTCATTAAATTAATTAAAATACATAATAAAAAAACACGAATGCATAAAATATGACATCATCAAACAACATAAAAAACCTAATCCTCAATGACGTGGAACAACTCGTAGCCTTTGCCAGAGTGGATTAGCTCGTAGCATTTGCCACGACGTAATGCTGTTAAATTCATCACCTTGTGTCGTTTGGTACACGTGCAAGGCCTCCACACGTATGTATAATTGCTCTATTTCGAATGAACTGAGTGTACGTTGTGATCAGTTTCACCCATTTGTTGACGGAATTCGTTAAACAAATCAATCCACCATGATTGATTCGTGCAACCCGAGGAGGGGTGGTGGATTAATTCACCCAAGCCGTGATCAAAATGTATTCTTCCTCGTCGGTCCAAACCTGTCTTGCTATTTTAGAAAGAACATTTTTTTAAAAAAAAGTAGGAATGGTTTGAGATGGTGTGAGATAGTGAAGTTTTTTGGTATAAAAGTGTGGGTTTATATAGGTTATAATTAAAAGAAGAAATGATTTGAGATGGTGTGAGATAGTGGAGTTTTTTGGTATAAGAAGTGTGTGTTTATATAGGTTTTAAAATAATTTTTTTTTATAAATAACTAGTCGTTAGAACGCATAGCTTTTTTTAAAAAGTGGAATTTTTCATCAGGGAGATCGGGGAATTTTCCCTGATTGCACGGAAGAGGGGGGGGGGGGGGGGGGTCTCTTCGGGGTCCCCGGCCACATCACCTTCTCAAGGTGTTTCCCAACCCACACCCCACCGCCTTAGTTTATTTTATACAATAACGTTTACAACTTTATTGATCCACTGTAAGATATAGTATAATAATGCAATTTTATGCTGAGTTTTAAATATATTTGTAATGTAACTGTAATTTAATACTACCACTGATTATTAATATAAACATATGCATATTGCATATGTAATTGTAATGTAATACTACCACCGATTATTAATATAAACACAAGCATATTGCATTTGAATTGATTTCTTGTTCATTTTATTAGTTAGCTAACAAGCATACAATTAATAGTCATATGTTTGTCACTATACTATATTTACAAAATTCCAATCGAAAATTTCACAAACTTTCTGATAAAAGTTTAGTTAAGACCTGCTAATAAACCGACCTCAAACACAAATAAAGTGAATTGGGATTTTTTCATAGAGGAGATAAGGGAATTTCCGTGTTGGCATCGAAGAAGGAGGGGGGATGTGTTCTCTGTCGGGGTCGCCTGGTACATCACCTCTTCAAGGTGCTTCCCTGACTTACAACCCACTGCCTTACATATTTTATTTTACTAGCAGGATGCCTGTGCGATACGACAGGAGTAACACAACGATGCGATGTTTTTGGCAGTTTTCTTATTCATATATTACTGTAGTATAATTGAGGTGTGTGTGTGTGTGTGTGTATATATGTATATATATATATCAAAAGCGAAGTAATCAGGTAATCAATTTCATTGTGTTGTGCATGGTTTGATCGGGTCGGTTATTATCCTCAACCGAAGCCAAAACCAAAGTTATCATTTAGTCTATTTTATTAACCTATAGGTTTTCGGTTATTCACTTCGGTTTATTTGGCTAGATTAACAGTTTTCGAATTGGTTCATTAAATTTTCAGTTAATAGCAAAAACCAAACTTGGGCTAAAACTTTTAATTATAAATATATGAAATTGAGGTATAACTACATTGAATAAAAGTATAAATACATGAAATGGAGAAATAAAATATGAAATAAAAGCTATAAATATATGAAAATATGAATGATTCGGTCCGGTTGAGCTAATTTTGGTTAAACAAGAGTACAAAAAAATTGATAACCGGTTTTTGGTTAATTCGGTTTTCAGTTTTCATTTTTTTTTGTTGATTTCAGTTCAGCTTCGTATGTTTACAGTTTTGTTTAGGTTAACGATTTATTTATTGCTCACTGATAACCGATTTGTATAATAACCAAGAGGTACGCGCATGATGCGGCAGTAAACACAAACATTGCCACGATGTGCATTATTCAGTTGGTTAGATTATTATCCTCAACCGAAATCGAGGTCATCGATTAGTATATTTTATTAATCAATCCGTTTTTAGTTAATCAGTTTAGCTTATTCAGATAGTTTTTTTTGTTTGATTCATTTAGATTCGGTTAATAGCAAAACCAAACTTGGGCTAAAAATTTTGATTAGAAATACATGAAATTGATGTATTGGTACATGAAATGGAGGTATAAATATATAAAATGGGGGGTATAAATATGAAATACATGAGCCGAAGATATAAGAGATAGAAATATATGATCATATGAATGGTTCGGTTCAGTAAATTTTAGTTAGATGAGGGTACAAAAAAAATCGATAACCGTTTTTTGTTAATTCGGACTTCGGTTATTCAGTTTCAAGTTAACTTTATTTTTGGTTGATTTTGATTCGTCTTTTGTTAACGATTCAATTATTACTCACTCTTAGACAATGTTAATCACATAGCATACAATTTTTTAATTTAAAAAACTATAGCAATACTATACTAAAATTAAAGAGAATAAAATGCTCGTCTGTATGGTATAATTAAGAAAAAAAAAGTATTAACGTACCAAAAAGTTGTGACCGTTTAAAAATCGGCGAGGGGGGTGGGGGAGAGTTAGTTTCTTATAAGAGGATAAAGTGTAACACATAACTAATTATCTATAATTTGTTAAAGATAAGGATTTAATCACTTGACATTTTGTAGCTTTTAAACATTCTGACATAATGACTAAGTACGTTGGCTTTAATCATTTGTACACTAAGGAATCATCTACTTGTACCTGTTAATCCAAAGGTCAATACTGATCAAAACAACTATCGAAACGTCAAAAAAATGAGTAGGTCTTTACAGTACTTTTAGATTTTTTTAAACATTATAATTTATAAGACATAGCCAGAATACCTTAAAGAATTATAAGTTTGTTGTGGAGGGAGAAAAGTGTAACTAATTACTCATAATTATCTTAAAACTTAAGGAATTAATGTAATAAGATGAGTGCTAAAAATAATTATTGTTCAACGACAAATATACACTCATTTTAGTGGTGTATTTATAAATTAAGAGAGAAAAAATCTTATTTTTAGGGTATCTTAAAATGCATATTTCTCATGCATTATAATATAGTATAGATTTTCTTCTTTAATCACTTGTACACTAAGGCATCATCTACTTGTACCTTTCAATCTGCACGTTGATACTGAACAAGACAACTACTGAAGTGTAGATCAAAATGTGTAGGTCGTCGTGCTATCTTTGGATTTTTTGAAAACATTATAGCTTATAAGATATGGTAAGAATACGTAAAAAAACGATACGTTTGTTGTGGAAGGAGAATAGTATAACTAATTATCTATTATTTTGTTAAAACTTAAGGATTTAAGTGTAACAAATTTAGGGGCTAAAAAATAAATAATGTTTACAAGATCAATTACCCTTATTTTAAGAAACTATATATAAATTAAAAGGAAAAAAGTTATTATTTTTTTATTATCTTAAAATACCCTTTACTCGGTATGGTATAATTAAACAATTTTATTCCCTGCTGAGGTTTGTATATTATTTATAATATAATGCAATACTACCACCGATTATTAATATAAACAGATGCATATTGCATTTGAATTGAATGATAACGTATCAAAATATGTTTGTCTTCATTTTTATAGTTAGCTAACAAGCATAAAATTAATAGTCATGTTTTGTTACTTTACTAAATTGACAAAATTCCAATCGAATATTTCACAATTCACAAACTTTCCAATAAACGTTTAGTTAAGAGTCTAGGGGTGTAAACGAGTCGATTTGAGCTGAGTATGAGCTCGACTGGGCTCGAGCTCGTCTCGTTATGTTTTTATGAAGCTTGAGCTCCAGCTCGGCTCAGTTCGAGCCTAAATATTTGAGCTCGAGCTCGGCTTGCGAGTAAAACCCAAAGCTCGAGATCGTCTCGAGCTTTTCTGAGAACAACCTTAGACAAGCTAAAAATTCAGCTCGACCTTGTTTCAATATCACTTAAATGAGACAAAGGTCGGTTTGAGCTCGGGTCACCAATGTTATCATCATTATCATTATTATATTATATATAAACTAGATAATTTTTTTCTTGGGCGAGCCTAAACGAGTTTGGTATTTCAGGCTCGAGCTCGAGCTCGGGCTCGTTAAAGCTTGGCTCATTTGAACTTTTAACCGAGCCAATAACAAGTAGCTCTCGAGTCTCTAGACTTGTTTACACCCATACTTAGGACCACCAATAAACCGAGCAAACACAATCGAAGTGACGTATTGTAGGCCACATGCATTTTCTACGAACGACCAATAACATTTCATAGTGACCGTAAATTCAGAAGGCAAAAGTAATTTGATAAACCAACTTCAGTAGTGGAGAGTTGCTTTTAGGAAAACCAAAACACTAAAAAATTTATTATTACATATGATATTTCCAGATTTAAAAGAATACTCTCGTTAGGAAAACCAAAACACTCTAAAAAATTTATTATTATATACGATGTTTCCAGAGTGAAAACAATACACTCGTTACAAATAGTTGATGTTTTGTAACGTACTATAAGCTTAAATTAATTTTAGACTATGATAATTGTTCTTGTATGAATTAAAGATGGTTACAAAAATTACTATATATTAGTCTATCATCTTTGTAGTCACAATATAAAAGCAACTAGAGGAGTTGGTAAGGCACTCTTATATAATGCTAAGAATATAATAACTAAAACATTAAGTATTTATGTTAGTAACCTAATCCAAGATATATGTCTTTCATCTGTTAATAGTTTAACATGATCCCGGTATGTGGAGATGTAGGTAAAAGTGTGGCCCAATGGAAAGAATAATAATAAAAGGCTCATTTCTCCATTTAATAAAACACACTTTTATCCTTTGTTTTTGTCCCCACAAATATACAACACATAACGATCGCTTTTTAATAAAGACTAGTAACAGAAACTACAAAGCTCCTCTCTCTCTTATATACGGAAGGGTTAGATTCATAATCCTAAAGAAAACACACTATATCTAAGCATTCATTTTTTTCTAGATTTAAAAACTTATAAATATTATTTTTAACATAATGGTTATTGTTACTCCCTTCTCACTTGATGAAAACACCCGATCTATATACATAAATAACGCAATGGGGAGATAGAGACAGCACATCACATTTAATTTGTTTGGTGTAGGTGGAGAGTAGCTATTGGGGTATTGTACAACAAGAGGTTCCCAAGTAAATAATTAAAGGACTACAATTAGACAGCCTATGTTATATAGGACATAATGTTGGGCCATCAAGTGGACACATGCACGGAAGATGGAGGTAGCAAAAATAAGGATGTTGAGGTGGATTTGTAGGTAAGGTTAGATTGAGATGGTTTAGATATGTTAGGAGGATAAAGATGACAACGTCAGTTAGAGAACTTGAAACCCTCACAGTGGAGGGGATGAGAATTAGAAGTAGACCCAAATTGATCTGGGAGGAGCGGATTAAGCATGATTTGCTAGAGATGCACATCTTTAAGAACATGCTCTAGGATAGAAGGTCACAGAGACGTAGGATTACTGTTAAGGATCTTTAAGTGGAGGGGGGGGGGGGGGTACAAATTTGTCTTAACTATGGATTAGAAACTTAGACGTCAAACGATCTAGGTGGACTTTGCATATGTTTCGTGACTTCACATGTTTATTTGTTGTGTATCATGTTGTGGACGTCTCTATTTGTACTATGTTACTATTTCAGCACTACCTTTGTTATTGGCAGCTTTCTTTTTGATATATTTAATTTTGTATGTTTGTCCACTTTTTGTTTGAAGTCGGGGTCTCTTTAGAAACAACATCTCTATCACTAAGAATGGAGAGAAGGTTTGCCTACATTCCATCCTCCCAGACCCTACGAATAGCTTTGCTATTTGTGGGATTTACGGGGTATGATTCATATTGTTGTAGTTTGATAGATTCGTTTATATACAAAATATGTGTATGTGTATTATATACACATTACATAATAAAATATACTAACAGTTAGCTTTATCTATTGTTTATTTACTTAAGATACGCATGTCTATGTAACGAGAAGTTACCGCTCGCGTGTTGTTCATTCTTTGCTTACCGTCAACCTCTTGATGCGGAACAAAAGCACAATCAAATGGTAATTAAGAATGCATAATAATTAAGTCTAAAAAACAACCAAACCCTAGTTTCTATATATATATATATATAGGTGAGAGTTGGCTACAAAGTTCATTTTTCCTACAAAGTGTAAAAAGTCATAAAACACCATAATGTCAACCATAAAACACAGTCAAAACACACAAATAACAAAGTGAAGATTACTAAAACACCATATTTGTGGGCTTTGTGTTGTGTTTTGGATGATAAGGCTTTGATTATCGAATGACTAACATTTATGTGTTTTATGTTGATTATCATGTTATGTTTTATATTTATAGTTATATGATAGCGTGTTTGAAATATTTAAGAAATGGTAGGGTTTGGATATTTTGTTTTAGTGATCTTCACCATGTTATTTGTGGGTTTTGAGTATGTTTTATGGCTAAAATTGTGGTGTTTTATGACTTTGTAGGAAAAATGGATTTTGTAGTCGAACCCCACGGGGCCGTGGTATATATGGATTGCAATTCAAACAAACAAGGGGATAAAGTATTTTGTCATAGTTAAAGATGAACACAATAAAAATAAATATAATAATTACTTTTATGAATCCAACTCCCTCTCTTCGACTCGCTACCCGCCACGGCTTTCTCCTACTCTCGAATCACAAGCACCAGTCCAAATTACTGCCGAAATAAAGCAACAGAAACTCCAAGCCCCAGTACCAGACCAAATTACTGTCGAAATAAACCAACAAAAACCCATACTCGGCCATATTGTTTGAAATTAAGATTGAAATCACTACGGTCCAAACTCGATTTCTTTAGGAGACTAACTAAGAGCAAACTATCATGCCCATCAATTAGTGATATGCACGAAATGCAACATAATTTATATCAAACAAGGCATAAAATCAACCCTTTTTATGTACTAATGTTGGAAAAAGTGTTTCTTTGTATACTTTTGATTTTCAGAATTAAATAAGCTTAAATGTACAAAAGGAAGAAATTAATGGAAAAAACCAACATCAATACAAGGAAGAAGAGTTGGCACATCAAGCCTACCCTCCAAGCTACACTCTAAGACCAAAACAACAAACTAGAAGACAAGCACGAGGCCATGCCACCAATGCATGGGGTCGTGCCTTACTCTAAATTCCATGCAGAACAAGACAAACAGAGCAAACAAGAGACACGGGGGCGTGGTCAACTCCCAAGTATGCATAATCTCTCAAAGGACCCCACTGTGATGACCACGAGGCCGTGTGTGCATACGGACTGACACAGATCAATAAATGAAGAGAGAGAAGAAAGGACACGGGGCCGTGTCCCTAGGCATGGGGTCGTGTGAGAACTCTGTTTCCACCTATAAAGGTTGTGTTTGGTTTACTTGCAACTCATCCCTTGGCTAACCACTTCTCTCTCACTTGCCACCATTCCACCACTACTACAACATCATCATCCACCACATTCCCCCATCATCCACCTTTAGAGTGTGTATAGTAGTCTCGGGATCCAAGATTGATCGTAAGAGTTTTTGTCTAATCTCTTACATCACTTGGTGAAGACAAATCTTTTATGTATTACTTTTTATTTCCTGACTTTGGCTACCTTTTACATGGGTTTATATTATTGATTTTAAGAACTAGTTTTATATATTGAAAGTGAACTTTACTCTATCATTTCTTCATGTTTTGTTGATTCACTCATTCGTGTCTTTACAGTTTATATAAAGCCTCTTAACTGCCTGGAAGGGGGTTAGAAGGGTGGTTTGGGAAAAGTTCTTGCCTCGTTCAGTGTATGGATCATGCGAGGACTTGATTCAAACTTATTAGGACTTCTCTTGATGCAGATAGCATCAGATCGGGGGAAGTAAAAACAACTTGATATTTTTATAAATAAATTACTATTAAAAATTTAAGCCGGCCTTGTGGGACCGTATCCCTACTAACTCAGACTAATATGGCCGAGGGTAGCATTGCCTCCAAAAGAGGGACATGCCATATTTTGCATTAATAACGTACTTAATTATCTTTCAATAATCTGGCCTTGCTGGACTGTATCCCTACTGACTCAGACCAATATGGCTGATGGTAGCATTGCCTCCAATAGAGGGACATGCCAATATAACTAATATAATCACTTAAAAAGCCTAAAGTGCAGAAATCATCAAAGGATACGTAAAAGAGGAGTTGAAACCAAGTGATTCTATCTTGTTTATTGCTTTTCTTCTAACATCGTATTTTTATTTAATTTTCCTCTTTTCAAACTAACATCTTTTCTCGAAATTTTGGTTAGATTAGACGTTGATGATATTCCGGTATTAAAAGCTCTTGTGCCCTTATACGACATCAGTATCTTACCATCACTATACTATGCCAATGGTGGGTGCATTTGCCCTAACGTGTTGTGGAGAGTGATTGTATTGTATCATGTTTTATGAATTTAAAGCTTGATAAACGAGTAAAGAATGCTAAAATATATGAAAATTATAACACGCTTGCATCACGTCAATTAGCCTTTCTAAAAGCGCACATTTGAAACCTTGTAAACCGAATTACAATACCATAGCCCATATCCAAGTCCTTACAAGCCCAAATATAAGGCCCAGAACCTAACAGCCCACAAACAACCGTACTCATTCACTCACCACAATTGACAAGTCCATATACTCCACTTGAATTAGCAATAATGTCTTGTTAGTAACCAAGTTAAAACAATCAACAAACGATCTATAAATTATAGATCAACAAAACCCTAATTTGATGAGCGCGTCAAATTTTATCAAATTCTACTATTTAGTACAGATTATATAATTTTTATAGACTATAAAAATAACTATTTTTATAAACAATATTATATGGAATGGAAAAATAAATATCTAGTGTCTTAAAGATAAACAACACTTAGTCTAGTGTTTATACATGATTAAAAGGCCTTGAAATGATACTAATATATATATAAACTATGTCTAAATTTTATAAAATACACTAATGTACAACCCAAATCAAATTTTTGAGCATTGATACCTAGTCATCAACATGATAAGAATAAGGATTAGGAACATTTAACACATGGTAAATGGAAGGAATCAAACAATGTCTTACACCTAAGGCCTCCAATACAAGAACTAAGCATCATTACACCATCACTATCATACCTTCCTCTCACCTTCCTGCTCTCCTATCTTGGTTCTCCCTATGTCTTCCTCCTTGAAACCAAAAACAACAACATAACACATATCACACCTTAAACACTCAAAACACCTTTTAAAATCTCCCAAGAGCAACCAAGTGTTCTTCATCTTCTTTCAACTTCCTAAGGTATATTTACAAGCCTTAAGGCATCCTTAAACTTTCAATCTATGAAAGAACATGGATGTACATCAAAACTTCAAAGCAAACATACATGGAAGACACCTTAATATGAAGGAATCCATGTTTATGTTTTGTTTGATAATCTTGGTGTTTTAGTGGCCAAATTTGTAAAGATCATGTTGTGATAGAGGATTCATCTATAATACATGCAAATATGTAGAGATGTTCCTTAATGATTCATCAAAACTTGAAAGATTGTTGAACCAATATCACCAATAAGTTTTTAGGGTTATAGAATGTAAAATTTCTGGAAATAACCCTCAAAAAGTTGATTAACAAAGTACAAGAACAAAAGAATTATAAAATAAACTTGAAATAAGCACTAGTTTACAAGATGTGTTCAAAAGAGCCTAGATTCATCATGATTTGATGAATCCACTTATTTTATACTTAAACAAGGTTAATTTAGTTTGATGAGGAAAAATTAGTTAAAAACCTACTCGAAATAAAGAGATAAAACCAATAACGAAAAACCGAAAAGAAAGCCCTAAGATTGGAAACCCTAGCTACGAGTTTTAAAAAATTCTAAATTTTTTACAATGGACTTTGGATGTCAAAAGATGGTTGTAGACCAAAAATCAGATTTTTCTAAGGTGTCTAGCTACTTTAAATAATTTAAGAGCATGAATAACCACCAAAAAGTAATAAAATACTTAGACTACCCAAAATATTCCCAAATGTTTACAACAATTTTTATTAGTTATAGTAATGTCATAAATGAAAAATCAAATAAAACTAACTTGAGGAGCTATGGCTTTAAATATTACTTTAAATTAAGTTTTAAAGATTTCATTTACATTCTCTCAACAAAATTACTAAGAATATTAAAAATAATATTTTTCCAAAAAGTTATATAGAAGTTATTTTTGGGACGTGGAAGTAGTTTTAGTGAATTTAGAGTTTTTACGGGTATTTAAAATGACTTTCATTTCAAAACCGGCATTTATAAATTACAAAATAAAACCCTTTAGATTTTCAAGTTCAAAATGGTCTTTAATGTTCTAAAACGATTTGAAAAGAATCCAAGGGTTTTGAGCCATTTTGGCCAAAAACAATGATGGGTAATACACGTAAAACCAGCAAGTGTCGGGGATAAAACTTATAAACACTAAAACTTGTCACACTTTTACAAAAGATTTATTCACATCCCTTGACTGGTTTGGTGTAAAGTTTCTAATGATATGAATACTTAAAAATTTATAAGTATAAAACAAAAGTTAAAACCTAAGTTTCGGAAATAAACACTAATGGGTTTCGTTTTAAAGAAATTCATTAACCGTTAGCCTCATTAACACTATATACATTTGGTTCAGGGAAGAAGTCTTAGACATGTGTCATTCGGATTAGATCCGAGTTCTTATTGGTGCCTCTCGCTTTGTAGAACTCGGATATCACACGCACGCTTACCCGACGTCTTCATGTAGAAGGAGGATCATGAATACTGGGAATTTAGGGCCCCTTTTACTTGCTTTATACTGCGGAGGACAAACATACTAAGTTTGTGATTAATTTTGTAATTAACATGCTTATTGATTCATAATTGGCTTTCCAAACTCATATATGCATGTTTAGTTCTACATACAAGTAAGATATCTATATGAATTGGAAATGAAACGAACTTTATGATTAACTATTCAAGTGACATCAAACGAACTTAGTTTATTATTAACTAGTCAAATGACATGAAACGAACTTAGTTTATGGTTAACTATTCAAATGACTTGAAACAAACTTAGTTTATGATTAACTATTCAAGTGACATAAGACGTGCTAATTGCATCATGGATGGATTTACGTACTGGTACAAGCCTATTAATCAATAGAAACCCATAGGGTGATAATAACAAAACTCGATCTTGATTGTATTACATACATGAGACGTAGCGGTTACTTGGAAAGTCCTCTATTTAGTATAATTATACATAGTATAGCCATGGGGATACGGTGAATAGATTAAGTTGGGTTGACCTCCCTTCACGGTTAGTAGGGTTGACCTATCGGGAATGGTAAATGAATGTAAGATATCGACAATGTACATTGTGTTTGTGATAAACATTGTTTTGGGGAAAAAATAACATTAATGTTTGGTTATACGACTCATGGTAATTACAATATTGTTTAGTCTTGCTAGCTTAACAATAAGATCACTTGGGATAGTGGTATCCAGCGTATGAATGATTAAAAACTTATTGAAACCCTTAAGGTTATGGCTGGCAAAGTTTGTCTAGATATAGGTGTTATGCCGGTGCATCCGGTTTATGAAATAATTAAAAACTGATAGAAACCATTAAGGTTATGGTTTACGAAGTTGTTTAGACATAGGTGTTATGTCTTACTTTGACCTGTATGCCAAGTAATAAAAGATATAGGTATTAAGTCTTTTGTTGGTCTATACGCTAATATATTCGAAGATATATGTGTCATGTCTTTGGTGGCAAGAATACAGAGTCCCCAAGAATATTTATTGACAAGTATGACTAGTTTTAAAGATACATTAACCTTATCTTTTCAAAAGATGAATATGTTAAATTTACAAAGATGTGTTTGTTATACTTTTTGATAACGATCTTTTCAAAACATATAAGGAAAATGATTTCCATTATGTTAAATAAAACGTGTGAACTCACCAACTTTAAGTTGACGTTTTTAAGGATGTTTTTCAGGTAACGTTTAATTATGGCGCGGCTGGAAATAGCCGAAATGTTCGGAACCTTAGAAGCCCGAGACCTTGACATGTTCAAGATAAGCTTTTAAATTGAACAACTACCTAGAAGGTGCATAGATGACTTGGGGTTTAGCATTCTACAAGCCTTAGTTATATATTGCGCTTATATAATACCAAGAGGTCACACCCAACTTTGATCTTGCAAGTTTGACAGAAACTCATAACACCTATCCATGGCTAAAGCCTCTCTTGTTTAGAGGACCAGTCCTATCATCAAAAGCCATGCAACCACTAACATTAGAACCGGCCAAAATCCTTATGTGATTCAATTCCTTATACTCTCCCTTACTTTCCTACTAAAAAACCTAATCTAGATTCATTCAAGTCAGAATGACCTGAATCTTCTCTGGACCCACTTGATGTACACTAAACCCTTTGCTTCCCATCAAGTAAAGAAACAAACCTAGTAATTGTTGATGTTCACTTCGTAGAAGTGGCAAGCTAACTCGTGCGAAGTTGTAAAGTCTATTAATAGCTGAGTTGTGTCTTGAGTCTGTAACAGTTTTGTAGAGTGTACGACGAAGCACTGCACAATTTGTTTTAGGATTGTACATGTTATTCACATCAATGAAACAAGAAACTTTAAATAGTAATCTTCGTATTGCCGCTTGTTATAAAATGGATTGCACACATGTTATGACTAGCTATCAGATTAGGTCTTGTGGTTATTTGGATAAGACGATCCTACTGTAATGCATCCTACAAAGTCTTCCAGTCTGGCCAGTACCCAAAATAACTTGGCCGCCCCCACGTATTAACTTAAACATACTGCTACAGAGACTGGATATGAATAGAATAGAATATGAGATTAGTGTTGTTGCCAAGCAAACATGATTTTCCCACATTATCACCCAGAGACCCATCTGACTTAAACATTGTACCGGATTATGAAATACATAAATGGAGAATAAACCATATTATGAGGACAATCATTAACCGATTCAACCCAATGCAAACTCAAAGATGTAGATCCCTTTTTGAGTTCTAACCATCTCATTTATTAACATGATGCTCACTCCATCCTTTCAAACCTATACGTATTCTTCAACCCATCATGTACCGTCCTCTGATTGAATTGTCAGGGTATCGCATGTAAGAGGTGACAAGATCTAATGGAACCATTTCGCACCCTACTTCATCCTGATATTTTGACCCAATTGAAAACTCAACTAGGCAACTTTTATCTACCTGCACATATTGCTTGTTCACAACCATGCAATCTGATATGGATCTGAATTTTGACCTATATTCAAACCTAGTCTCCCAACCATGGTTCAAGACACCAAAAATCTTAGAACTACCCATATATATGATCACATTACACACCCTGCCTTTGGAGGTGCACTTGGTGCAAAAGAGAGTATTCCACCTCCACATGTCACCATCTTTGGTTGCCCCTGGGAGTACCACTAAGTACACATCGGATAACCAAAACCTAGCCACCTTCTGAACCAATATCCTCATTAGTGACAAACAATTTTCCACTTATCCAACTCCTCACACTCATAATAACTAGAGAGATATGATGTAACGCCTCGCTTTTCGCAGTTTTCCTCATTTAGAAGCATGTCTTATATTTCTATTTTTGGGAATTTGAAATCCTTAGAATCGTCTTTCGTTGTACCATTGTAAAAATCCGAGACTTCGATCGTAATAAAATTCATACTTTATACATGCTTATTATACTTACAATTTAATCGTTTATACGCAACCGATATTTATTATACGTGCAAATACTCATACATACATACTCGATACCCAAATTATAACTATATATATGTTAAACACTTGAAAACGTGACAAAATACCAAGTTTTAGCATGAAATGAAGGAAACAACAAAGTTCAGGGACTAAAAATGACAAAAATCAAACAAGTTTCTGGATTAGCACTTCTCGCGCCCCGCAACTATCCTCCCTTTCTCCTCTCGCGACCCGCCATAGGGCTCGATCCACAGATTGTTGCAACCAACTCATGGATTGGGCAAATGTGTGTTTGTTAGTTGTGTTTCTTGCATTTATTACTCACCTAATTCACCCCAAACCCCAACTATAAAAACCCACCTCCTCCCACACTCACTTTGAACCTCAAACACTAATCTCTCTCTAATATCTCTAAACCCAATCCAGAAAGTTCAAGACATTCAAGTGAGTTCGAACTCACATCTACTTCACTCCTTTACTCTTCTCTTTCTTCTTAACACTTGGAACACCTCTAGGAGTGTTTCCATTGGTTTTCCATGGAAAACTAACATGGAACACCACCATATTTGAGGTCACGAGTGTAAGAAACTTTCCGCTTTAATAGGGGTTTAACCCACAAGTGTTGTATCCTTCCAAGCTTGTTCTTATAATAAGACTTGAGTTGGTAGTTTGTGATTACTTGGAAGCCTTGGCTATCCTACCTTCAATCCACCACCTCACTTGATGATTTTGAATATTCTACAACTTTTATTTTCATTTTAACTTATTCATGACCATCCTTGTTGTTCTTGTGACAACTTGTTCATTGGTGAACAATACGAAAGAGGTTAAAGGAAGGTTATCCTCCTACCTCCATCCATGACTTCTATGAGCTTCTGTAATAAACATGATATAATATTTAATTATACTATATAATATATACATATATACTAACCGAACCCTTGACGTTAATCGAATGATTGTTCGTAATGGTACTAAGTTACATCATCTAAGTATATAAATTCTCGTAACGATTCTAATGGGTATCTTAACCCATGAAAACACATTGACCCAAATGGGATTCATAGTGTCAAAACGGGTATTAAGTCTAGATGATTATTTTCTCGTATACATACTTTGGTGTATTTAAATTCCCAATCCCCCGTTATCATCTGAATACTTACACGCCTCTGAAGAAACACCGGCTGAACCGAGAGGTATCCTGAGATATCTTAGTTACAGCCTATATATTTCTGCATGAAAGGTTGTCTCTCATTCGTTCCTCTGGGTGATCTCACTTCAAGCTAATCTTCAAAACTAGCAAAGCCGTTAGCCTCGTAACAAGAGAAAGAGGGAGAGTTTTCTACATGACCACACTCCAGCGTGAGAATAAGTATTTTGTGATTGCAAGGTAATAAGCACGTTGTTGATGCACTATCATGTCCGTCACTATGCGAATAGGCTAGAAAGAGTGTGTATTGAATATTGTATAGATTAGATACGAACACACGACCCAAGTGCGGGCGAGTTGTGACTCGTACGAGTGATAATGTGCCTCGTACGAGTGACAATGTGCCTCGTACGAGTGACTTTGTTACTCGTATGAGTGATAACGTCTCACTCGTACGAATGACACTTGGTACGAGTGACAACCTGCTCGCTTCACACGAGCTGCTCATGTCTATATATAGGTGTTGTGTGTTCATTATTTGAAAAGTTTTGGAAGTTCCCTGAGGGGAAACGCTGGCGGATTCTCTTCAGGAATTCCGCCAGCCAGACAAGATGTATACTCTTTCGGTATGAATGAATGAATGCTTCCGCTGATTCTGTTTCTACTCCCGTTCTACCAAATCGGTACTATCATATGCCCAAACTTCCTTCTAGAACCGCCGTCACCGGGACTACAACTAGTATAAGAGCTACGGTACCACTTCATTCAATCTAACAGTTGATGAATCACCTACGCTCATGAATCTTGGATGTATGAGGGGTTTTAGACGTAAAAAACCAAATAATCGGACAATCCATGGACATAATGTAAAATTGAAACCATAGGACTGTTAGAAACTGATTTTCGACCAGATCTGTGCAAAAATTATGTTGAAATTCAAAGAAATGAAGATTCTGGATCAAAAAGACGTAATCAGTTTCATTCGTACGAGTGAGCCTTTGTGGCTTGTACGAGTGACAATTGGTCACTCGTATGAAGCTCCACTCGTACGAAGCACCACTCATACGAAGCACAACTCCTACGAAGTGGTGACCAAAAACAAATTGGGGTTGTCCCTGATACCTGCGAGACGAGTGTCCAGAAAAAAATTGGTGATTACAAATTTTTGCGAGATTTTAACGTCTAATTCGGGCTGTTCGGGGACACCGTCTAGAGCTTCAGAGTATAGATTTAATGATACGGTCACAAATTGATGAAGATTTTGGGGTAGTCACTGATACCTGCGCAAAACATTGATCATCTGGTGTAGTGACTATTAATGGGCCTTAATGTTAAATCAACATTTGATCAAAACTACAATGTTGGGAAATTTTCCGCAAAATTTGAGTACCATATGTTGCAGTCGTACCATAATATTCATTCCCATAAGAACTCAAGACGTCAGAATTTGCAAAAATGTGGGGGAATAAAAATTTTCACGTATATGTTAAAATTCCGGCATTTTTGAAATTCGTGACGATGCAACAGTATCCGGGTGGTTCCGACTGCAGATTATTTGGGATACACAGAGGATCGAAGATTCATTAGTAATGAGATAACGTTTATGTCTATTCCCGAAATAGACTATACATTATGGAACGTCGTGATCAAAAGATGTTCAAATTTTTCAGATCATGATACATATTGATGCTCAAGGGTTAAATGCCTGATCCCTGTTGTGGAAGTGGAAGCACATACGACTGCTTATCTTTAATTCTGCAAGGCAAATGAACTGTTTTTCGGACTAATCGCCAGGAAACAAGGATATCTTGTAGTTTCAGTTGCCCCATTCCAGCGGAGATAGCTATACATATGTTATTGTGACTAAAAAGGAAGAATGTGATTTTGATTGCCAAAGAATGTTTCTCAGATTCAATGTGTTACAAGATAATATGATTCCGATGATGATTTGTTGATTGAGAAGATTACCGATTTGCTGATCAATAGTGATTACGGAAATCGGGATTTCAGATTTTTGCGGATATTCATTTATTTAAAGTTTTTCGTATGGTAATTCGAAGTTTCTATCAATTGCTGGTTGGCTTTTGAAGATCAGAGGATAGAGTGTCAAAGGAGTGTGCTAAACCGAACACGGATATGGTTAACGTTGAAACGAAGAAGCTGCATTGTTTAATTTCAAGTTGGTGATTATTCGAGAAAATTTGTAGATTAAGCAAATTATAGGAGGTCTTGAACCGTTCAAACAACAACCTAAAGATTAATTTATGGAGAAAATTATTTTAGGGGGAATATTGCTTAAAGTAGATAATGCAAACCCGGATCATCAATCAAGGTGGAATTTGTTGACGCGTTCTACGACCTTGACATATACCTAATTGTAGTTGCTGAATATTCAAACACAACTCTCAGATTTCAAGTTCAAGCTTTGACAGTGACGTCTAAGGGGGAATTTGTTGATGCACTTTATGTCCGTCACTGTGCGAATAGGCTAGAAAGAATGCGTATTGAATATTGTCTAGATTAGATATAAACACACGACCCAAGTGCGAACGACGAGAAAATGTCACTCACACGAGTGACAATGTGACTCGTACAAGTGACTTTGTTACTCGTACGAGTCATAACATCTCAGTCGTATGAATGACACTTTGTACGAGTGACAACCTGCTTGCTTCGCACGAGCTGCTCATGTCTATATATAGGTGTTGTGTGTTCATTGTTTGAGTAGTTTAGGAAGTTCCCTAAGGGGAAACGCTGGCGGATTCTCTCCAGGAATTCCGCCAGCCAAACAAGATGTATACTCTTTCGTATGAATGAATGAATGCTTCCGCTGATTCTGTTTCTACTCCCGTTCTACCGAATCGGTACTAACATACGCCCAAACTTCCGTCTAGAACCGCCATCACCGGGACCACACACGTAAGTAGTAATTAGTGAGTGAGCTTGTATTTGAATGTGTATGGTTTTACCTTGAGGTATGACCCTTATTTTATAGCCGAAGATAGGTGTGTTTAGGAGATGTGATGATGGGCCTTGGGCCTGGCCCAAACGACCAGGGATATCCGTTCTGTCTCCTCTATATCGATCATTAATGATCTATGGCAGGAGGTGTGCTTTGTCGGATGATGAATGGAGCCACGTGTCATGGCAGTTGTCCCTGGTGTCAGACCTGTCATCAGCCAAAAGTGGAGAATGTGTGACGGTCGCTGGCATGAGTATGGTTGGTGCACAGTCTGTTGTTTGCATTACTGTTCATGCGACGCAATCTGACACAACCCGCCGAGCGACTATTGGGTCACAACTCTGCCACTCTGTACCCTTGTATGTAGTCACCGCCTCTTTGCGCTTTTCCCTTCCGCGTGGCTTTTAGTGCTTTCTGGCCAGCGGAGAGTTGTAGGGATTAAGTCCTTTTGTTCTCAACACTATGAATTGCTCTCATGTTGGTCTTGTCCTTGTACAAGGTTTTAGGACTTCGCGGCTAGAGGGTTGTTTTGATCCACGCAGGGTCAGGGGACCTGCGCTTCTAGGTCTAACTTGCCGTTGCGCCAAGTACGCAAGGTTCGTGGTGACCTGCTAGTATTGAAGTTGTAGTACCGTTGCGCGTTGCGCGCAATGTTTGCAGCACAGGGTCAAGGGACCTACACTTCCAGGTCTAACTTACCGTTGCGCAGAGTGCGCAAGGTTCGTTGTGTGACCTGCTGGTATTGAAGTTGTAGTACCATTGTGTGTTGCATCTAAGGTTTGCAGCACAGGGTCAAGGGACCTGCACTTCCAAGTCTAACTTACCGTTGCGCAAAGTGTGTAAGGTTCGTTGTGTGACCTGCTAGTTTCAAGAATGGCGCATCGTTGCGCATTACACGCAAGGTTATTCTTGTGATCTGTTGTCATTGAGGGTATGGTTCCTTGCGCGGGCATAGAGTTTTTGGGACCATATCCTTCCAAGTCCCCCAGTCCAGTTCTGCTCCTATGCGCATGTTGGCAAGTAGGTGGAGTGCTGGACTATAAGAATTCTTGTATGCGCGCTTATTTCAACGACAAAAATTCAATAAGGGTTGGAGAAAACCTTTGTGTGAGGGAAACCATTACTCATGATGAGGTCTTTGAAATTTGAATCTTCATCATGTTGATGTTGCAAGCGAGTTGGTGAGAATAAGGGTTCCCTAGAGGTGACGTTTGACAGCTATGGCATGCTGTCAACAGTGCAACCTCTCTTTTATTAATGAATTGGCAGAGAAAGTGTCAGCCACACGCGTGTGATAACCGTGAATTACCATTTGCTTGCCACGCATCCTGCGCAGATTGGTTATCATTTATGCTTGTGCGTCACGGTTCCCCATCGCGTTAAATGCGATGAGTATAAATAGGGGAACCGTCTTGGGTTTCCATTCACGCCTTCAAACTTTCTTCCAGTGAAATCTTCTATGTTCTTGAGTTGTTGTTTTCTTCTCTCCCCAAATCTTCTTTTCTTTTTCCGATGTTTTCTAATGGCAACCAGGGGTCTTGAAAGTGTGCATGCGAGTGACCCCTCAACATCGTTGCCGGTGGTGAAGTGGTCTTCTGCAAGTTTTCAGCGTCTGGTCTCCGGCTACCGGTTCCCTAAAGACTGGATGACCGGTTTTGGCTGAGGGAGAGACTACCGCCGATGCTCCAGCCGGCTACATTACTTTATTTTTTGATTTTTTCGCCGATGGTAACTTCCGGTCATCGGCAACCAAATTTTTTCTTCAAATTCTTGAATACTACCAATTCCACATCTCCCTACTCAATCCAATGGGGATGTTGAGGATCAAACATTTTGAGTTTTTATGCCGGTCGATGGGTGTTACCCCAACCATTGACCGGTTTAGGATTTTTTTACTAATTATACTGCTCCATGGGGGTTTATTCTTTTCAGCATCGTATCCAGGCCAAGAAGATTTTGCTCTCTCCCGCAAAATCTTATAATGATTGGAAGGCCAAATGTTTTTGCATAAAGGTCGGTGTTATAACCCTCCAGATGCATTTCCGGGGGGTGGAGGACATTTGTGTTAAGACCATTCCTCTACCAGTGGCGGAATCCTGGTATAAGGACCTGAAGGAGATCCCGGTGGTCCAGGTGCCGGAGAGGGTGTTGGTGGCGGCGGGCATGAGTTTAGTCTGGAAGCCCAACCGCCGGGAGAGGCCTGTATATATAGAGGGAGAGAAAAGTAAGTACCTTTGTCTCCCTTTTATTATTTCTTGATTCCTCTACGTAGACTAACTGCATGCGCTATCTTTGCAGGGGTGGCGCTGTATGTTGCGGCGATCCAACGGAGAAGGGGTGGATTGAGAACATCGCCTTTGGCCCGGAGGAGCCAACATGGTACACGCAAATCCTGGGGAACTTTGAGCTTCCCAGGAGTGAGGATTTAGCAGCCCCTGCGCCTGAGACTGGTAAGCTTTGATAGTTTTAAGTGTTTACATCTTTGGAGATCACTTATTGTGTTGCGCCATTGTGCAAGCGCTTTAAAGAACTTGGGCATTGGCACATATCCTAAAAAGAAAAGGTGCATGGGGCCCAGCGCGGTGGCAGAGAAGAAGGTGGCTCAGCCTAGGGCAGACCCGCCCAAAGGTATGTGTACTGTGCAAGATAATTGGAATGACTATGTAGTAGTCTTTGATTCTTTGGAGGGTCTTGCGCCTGTAAGTGTGAGGAAACCCAAGCAGGAGCCACGAGAGACGGCAGACATTCCGGTTGCGGATTTGGACTATCCGATCGACGTGGAGTCGAGTACGGAGCCCCTCAAGAGGAAGAGGGCTCCCAAGACTGATATCTCCGCGCAACTCTCCAAAAAGGCTGCGGAAGATTATAGGGAAGCGTGGGAGTTTGGATGCACTCGCCTCTAAACTTTTCTTATGTAAACACTGTTTGACTTGTTTATTACACCACTTTTCTTCCTCTTGTACTTGTCTAACTGTTTGTCATCTTGCATGGGGAAGTGACCATTTTTGTTGCCCCCACCACTCCGGCCGCGCTCGTTGATACTCTGATGCCCCACTTGTAGCTGAAACAGTGCAAGCGTCAAGCGCACAGGTTGGGGAGCCAACTGCCGGGGCGGCGGAGATGCAGGTGGAGGTTGAGGCCGCAGAGACTGAAGTGATGGAGGGTGATGAGGCTATGGTGGAACCAATGGTTATGGTTGCCGAGGATGCTCCACAGGGGGCTCATGCAGCAGAGCCAGCACCCGGGGGTGAGGTCGAAGGATCTGGGGAGCACCGTTCTGATGAAGGGTCCCCGATCTGCCTGGACGAGACCCCAGGTGATTACAATTACAGGTCATATACTGAAGGTCGCGCTGAAGAGATCCACACCCTTGTGTGGAAGCTAAGGAAGGGTGATGACTTCTCTCACTGACTGGCTTGCCATGAGTAGTTTATGGGCGCTTTCCCCCATAATAAAGGTGCGCGCGCGCGCTGAGCAGAATCATGAACAAACATACTGCGCGTACCTCCAGGCAACAGCTAGCTCCGCCTCCAATACACACAAGATTATCAGGGAGTGGCAGAGTATGCATAAAGAACAAGAAAATTTTGAGGCTGCCCAAGCGGATCTGGTCCAAGAGCGAGCCCAAGTGGCTACGCAAAAACTGAGATGGAGGATGAAATGGCAAGGTTTGCTGAAGCCCAACGGACTGAAGAATGGTCCATGCTGGGGTGGAAAAAGAAGGTGGAAGGCTCCGCTACCACCCTTGTGGAGGAGCGGAAGCGGTAGAGGGAAGCCTGTGAACGAGATAATAACGAGAAAAAATCATTGAGGGATGAAATCGTGAGCCTGCGCGCCGAGGCTGCATGCCTAAATAAGGAAAAAGAGGCAGCGGATGCTGCGGCCGGTAAGGCCTGGGCGCACCGCGAGCGTAGTGAGCAAAAGGAGGTAAAAAGTTTCTACCTTTCTTATCAAAGATGGCCAGACTAACCTTGTTATACGTAACCAGGTGGAGGCTTGCGCTACGCTTGAGGGTGCCAAAAAGGATTTGCGATAGGTGGAGGCCAAGGTGGCGCAGTCGAGAAAAAACTAGAAGATTCTGAAGCCGTCCGCGCCCTCTTTTCGAGTCTGGTGGAGTCGCTGACCAACAACATGTTGTGGATGCAACAACATAGAGTTGTTAATGTAAGTACTCCATTTGTATTTTGATCACTTTGTCTTGATTCTCATCCTGTTTTCCTTGTATTGCAGATCGCAAACTCTATCCTGAATGCTGCAGAGTTGGATGGCGTAGTGTCCAAGCTGATGGTCATTGCGTGCCATGATGGGTATGCGCAGGACAGCGTTGATGTACAATGGGATACCAGCTTCGCTTTCACTCTTGGAGTCGATACCGAAGCTGCCATCTCCTAGGCCAAGCGGGAGTACGACCGTCTTCAACTCCCGGTCATGGATTAGGTGAGCGAGGCGCTCCAACATGTCGACTTCGTCGATCACCTAAAAGATATATTTCCGGATGTAGCCGAGGCCGAAGGGAGTGAAGAGTAGGGTAGGGTGCTGAATGTAGTATCTTTGATGTAATATCTTGAATGTATATATTTTTCTTTCAATGAAATGTTTTTCTTGCAAGTTACAATATTTGCGTGAAGATAACGACTTTGTGTAGGTAGAGCGAATAAAACTGATAATGAACTCGTGTATGAACATCCCCTCCCATGCGCATGCAATAGGTAGTGAATTTTTGTTCATGAGTCCTTGTGTACCATGGTGTTTTCGTGTATACCCCAAGTGGTTTCGTGTATTTGTAACAAAACATCTTGATAAAGAAATTCATGTATCCATTGTCTTTAATAATAAGGCGTAAGAGCCATGTATAGAGTAGACGATAAGATAATAGGTTTGCTAATTTACATAGAGCACCGCCTTAGCTGTTGTGCATTCCAGGTCCTAGGAATGTTTGTGCCGTCCAAACGTTTGAGGGTGTATGCACCCTTTCCTAGGACTTCATGGATAATGTAAGGACCTTCCCACTTATGTGCGAGTTTTCCAGGAATTTCAGCGTTAGATGCTTCGTTGTCGCGTAAAACAAAATCGCCCGGTAGGAAGGTACATATGCGGACTCACACGTTGTAGTATTTCTCAAGCTTGGACTTGTACTTTGCTTTGTTGATTGCGACGTTTTCACGCCTTTCTTCTAGGGGATCCAAGTCGAGTCTGCGCTCGTCTTCATTGTTCTGGTTTTGCACAGCTAGCATGCGCGGTGATAGGAGGCCTATTTCCGTGGGGATCACTGCCTCTGTTCCATACACCAGGCTGAAAGGAGTTTAGCTTGTGCTGGTTTTTGGCATGGTTCGATGAGCCCAAAGGATACTTGGCAACAAATCTACCCAGCCTCTCCACACCGTACCGAATCTTATCTTGATCTCTTCGACAATAATCTTTTTTATACTTTCCACTTGGCCGTTCCCTTGGGGATGCGCGATTGAAGTGAAAACATGTTCGATATGCATTTCCTTCATCCATTGCTCTAGTTCTTCAGCTGTAAAGTTTGGGCCGTTATCACTGACTATGCGCAGGGGTAACCCAAAGTGGCAAATGATGTGCTCCCAAATGAATTTCCGAACTACATTTGCTGTGGTGGATGCAAGGGGTTTTGCTTCTACCTACTTGGTGAAGTAGTCGACGGCTACGATTATGAATTTCACCGCGCCTGGGGCGTCTTGGAAAGGTCCCCCATATCGATTGCCCATTGCTGGAAGGGCCATGCTGTTGTCACTAGGATCAAAGGATTATTGGGGCACAATGTCTTCGGCGCACGGCGCTGGCATGATGCGCATTTCCTCAGTGTTTCGACTGCATCTAAGTGCATGCCATGCCAATAGTAGCCGGCGTTCATGATCTTTGCTACGACCATTCGCGGACCGGCGTGAATTCCGCATATCCCTTCATGTATTTCGCGGATCAAGTATTGCGCATCTATCAGATCAACGTAGCAGAGAAGCGGTCCAAGGTATGACTTCCGGTATAGGATACCGTCCGCCATTTCGTAGTTGAGTGCCTTGTTTTGGACCTTCCTTGCTTCCGCCTTGTTTTCTGGGAGGATCCCAGATTGCAGGAACATGATGATGGGAGACATCCAGGAAGGATTCCCCATTTCGATGATGTTTACTTGACGCAAAGGAACAGAAGGGTTCTTGAGGACCTCAATGCGCACTTCCCGTGCAAGGTGCTTGAAGCTTGTAGCGGCCAATTTGCTGAGTGCGTCGACATGTTTATTCTCGCTTCGGTTGACATGGGTTATTTTGAAGCTTTGGAATTTGGTTATTTAGGTTTGCGCCTGTTCAAGATACAGGGCGATCATTTTGCCTTTTGCATCGTATAGGCCGTTGACCTGTCCTGCGACCAAAAGGGAGTCGACGTGCGCTTCTAAATTCCGTGCACCCATTTTGATGGCTAACCAGAGGCCTGCCAGAAACGCTTCATACTTAGTTTCATTATTCATGATTTTGAAATCCAACTTGATGGCGTAGGTGAATTCTCGGTTGTCGGGGCTTATTAGACGGAGACCTGCCCCTGAGCCATCATCGTTGGATGCGTCGTCTGTGTGAAGTATCCATGCGTGGTCGTCTGTAATCGCGCTGTGTTCTGTACAGTTTCACACTTTTGCGCTTTATTACTTGGTACTTCTGTAAAAAAATCTGCTAATATCTGGCCTTTTATTGCTGGGTGTGGTTTGTACACGATGTCGTGTCCACCAAGCTCAATCGCCCACTTTGCTAGACGACCAGATATATCTGGTTTGGAAAAAATTTGGCCTTAGTGATAATTCGTGAGAACTGTTATCACATGGCCAGAAAAATACCGACGCAACCTGCGGGTCAGTTAGCATTGGATATCTTGTCTCTGGGTCAGTTAGCATTTTGCTGACGTAGGAGATTGGAGTCTGGACTCCTATGCGCTCTACTAACAAGACTGCTCCCAGAGCGATATCGGATGCGGAAAGGTAAAGAATCAGTGGCTCGTTCTTTTGCGGTGCCGTGAGCGTAGGCAGGTGAATCAAGCACTCCTTCAGTTGTGTGAAGGCTTTTCTGCATCCGGAGTCCACTGAAACTTGTTTTGCTTTACACAATTCCGAAAAGTGCTGATGAATGAGAAGGACTTCATTGGCCAAGAACCTGTTCAGCGCAGCCAATCGCCCCGCCAACCGTTGTATTTCTTTGATGGTCGAGGGGGAAAGCATGCGCTGAATTGCTTCCACATTCTTGGGATTGACTTTAAAACCGCCGCGCGTGACGATAAATCCCAAAAAATTGCCTTCTTCCATTCCAAATGAGCACTTGTTGGGGTTCAGCTTCAGGTTTGCCTTACGCAAGGATGCAAAGGTTTTCTGAACGTTTGTTGATTTCAGGTAAAGAGTAGCAGTCCTTGGGACATGCTTTGTTTAGATCTTTGAATCGACGCATATGCGCCAACTACCGTTGTGCTTCGGGACCATGATTAGAGGAGCTCGGAAACTTGCTCATTCAGTGCACGAGTCTTTTCAGGACCAAAACTGCGCTTTTTCTGAGCTATAGGCTGAACTGAAGGGAATGTGTGCAGCGCGTGCCTCAGCAATTTCCCTCGCTACCCCTGTCATATCCACTTGCGACCAAGCGAAAATATCTACAGGGGTATTGGCGGGTCCTTACAGCACTGTTTATTCTGGGTACTTGTTGTTTAACACCCACTTCTCTGGCTCGCCGTTGGATGATGACTTCGGTAGCTTTGTCGGTGGTTCCTCTTCGATGGACATGATCTCCTGCCTCGCGTACATGATGGCCACCCCGGTTTCTGTTGGAAAACCACAGGCAGCATGAGGAGGGGAAGTGATCATGCTGAACTCTCTTTTGGTGCGTCGGTCGAGCAACACATCATGACGCGATGTAGCGGGCATGACCATGAAGTTGACTGAGACCGTGCGCGAGTGTCACCTATCGGAAAGAGTTACCGGTAATGAGATTTGACCCAGTGGAATGACAGCTTCATTGCAGAAACCAGTTAGTAGGAACTCAACCGGCTCCAAGCGCGCCTTGTCTTCTGGGTCCAACTATTGGAAGCATTGTTAATATATGATGTCCATAGAGCTTCCCGGGTCTATGAACATGTAATTGGTGCGATAATGGCCAAAAATGTCAGTTATCACGACCGGACGGTCTTCTTGCGGGCCCCCGGGAACAACGGGGAATATGACCTGTTGTTCGCGCCAGTGAGGCGTACAACTCTTCTGATGGTCGCGCTTGCGCGCCGGGCCACCTTGGATCATATGAACAGATGCCTTCATCTTGTTGTTACTCGGGCCTTCTCTGCCTTGAGTAATCTGACGCACCTCCTTGCGCACATTTTGAAGTAAGTGGGTGAGCTTCCCACTTTTCAGCGCCTTCTGGATCTCCATGTGCAAGGAGATGCAGTTGTTGGTTGTATGCCACGTATCTTTGTGATAATCGCAGAAAAGGTTGGGTCTTGATCTTTTTTGTTGCGCATCGGCTGTGGCTATTTGAATTGGTGATCTTCCGTGCTGAGCACCTCCGTCGGTGTTTTCGTTAGTGGTGTCCACTGACGATCGCGATTATCTTGCTTGCTTGCTCTTTGGTAGCAATCTAATTTATGGTCGTGCGTGTGTTGACCGCTGAGTAGGGAGGCCAGTAGTTTCCGACAAGACTTTGATCATCTCGTCGCAGCGGACAACATACTTGAACTGTGCACGAATCAGTTCTTCATGCACATCCCCAATCTCCAACACCACTTTATTGTAGCGGGTGATGAACTCTTCGAGACTTTCGTCATCACGCTGCCAAATGTTCATGACGTCAGAAGAATCTTTGACGTACCGCCGTTGCTGGCTGAAATGCGTCAGGAACTTGTCTTTGAGGTCGTTCCATGACGTGAGCTTACCCGTGGGCAAGTTGTCAAACCATAGGCGCGCAGCGCCTGTAAAAGTTTGAACGAACAAATGACACCACATGGGCAGCGTCCAGCCTCCGATGAGTCCTGTGCCAGTGAACAGGCGCAGGTGATTATCTGGGTCTGTCAACCCATTGTACTTTCCCATGTTAGAGGGAAGTTTCGCGCGCTCTAGTGGTGCGAGAGCGATATCCTTGATAAAATTCAGGTGTTCGGCTGCTTTAACCGACCTGTAGATCGGGTTATAATTGTACTACGCCTCCGGGTTGTAAACAGCCCGTGGCGCAGACTTGTAAGCAGCATGATCTTTTTGTAGCCGGGGAAACACACTTGCGTTGTCACCTCACGCTGGGTGTCCCGCTCCTCTAGAGGATGCGGGCCCAACCGTGAGTGGATGGACGCTCGCCTATGAGTGTGAGACATCATGTTTAGGCAGCGATTGAGAGTACTCCGTTTCTCGTGTACGGAGTTGTGATGGAACGCTCGCTCCAGTCGGAGAGTCATAACTGAGTAATCGTGGTGCAGGTGAAGCATGCACGTGAGTAGTTGGTGGCTGCACCGTCGTAGCGGATGTGTTAGTTTGCGCAAAGACGGCGTTCTGAGCCGTTTGAGACTTGATGTACCAAGACATCGGAGTTTCACCCGGAGGCGAAATCTGAGTGATTGGTACACAGGGAGTCTCCATTTGAACTCTGGGAGTTACTGGGATGGTCACACGACCGGAGTCGTGCTGAGCACCGGCATTCCCAGAAGAACCTTCTTCCACTTGTCTGTCGGGTCGAGAGGATTGAACTGGGTTCTTGCCTTCAGCACGACGACCTCGTGGTTTGTTTGATGGAAAATCAGCCATTTGAAAGCGAGGTTTGAGAAAAAAACGAAATGAGGAAACAGATGTAAGAGTGAGTAAAAAGCAGATGGCGCCAATGAAGAAACACTTGCTGAACCGAGAGGTATCCGGAGATATCTTAGTTACAGCCTAATATTTCTGCATGTAAGGTTGTCTCTCGTTTGTCCCTTTGCATTATCTCACTTCAAGCTAATCTGCAAAACTAGCAACGCCGTTAGCCTCGTCATGAAAGAAAGGTGGAGGGTTTTCTCCGTGACCACACTCCGGCGTGAGAATAAGTATTTTGTGATTGTAAGGTAATAAGCACGTAAGTAGTAATTAGTGAGTGAGCTCGTATTTGAATGTGTATGGTTTTACCTTGAGGTATGACCCTTATTTTATAGCCGAAGATAGGTGTGTTTATGAGATGGGCTGATGGGCCTTGGGCCCGACCTAGACGACCAGGGATATTCGTTCTGTCTCCTCTGCATCGATCATTAATGATCTCTGGCAGGAGGTGTACTTTGTCGGATGTTGAATGGAGCCACGTGTCGTGGAAGTTGTCCCTGGTGTCAGACATGTCATCAGCCGAAAGTGGAGAATGTGTGACAGTCGCTGGCGTGAGTATGGTTGGTGCACAGTCTGTCCTCAGCATTAGTGTTCATGCGACGCAGTCTGACACAACCTATCGAGCGGCTATTAGGTCACACCTCTGCGACTCTGTACCCTTGTATGTAGTCAATGACTCTTTGTGCTTTTCCCTTCCGTGAGGCTTTCAGTGCCTTCTGGTCAGCGCATAGTTGTAAGGATTAAGTCCTTTTGTTCTCAAGACTATGAGTTTCTCTCATGTTGGTCTTGTCATTGTGCAAGGTTTTAGGACTTCGCGACTAGAGGGTTGTTTTGATCCGCACAGGGTCAGGGACCTATGCTTCTAGGTCTAACTTGTCGTTGCGCCAAGTACGCAAGGTTCATTGTGCGACCTGCTAGTATTGAAGTTATAGTATAGTTGTGTGTTGCACGCAAGGTTTGCAGCATAGGGTCAAGGGACCTACACTTCCTGGTCAACTTACCGTTGCACAGAGTGTGCAAGGTTCATTGTGTGACCTGCTAGTATTGAAGTTGTAGTACCGTTGCGCGCAAGGTTTGCAGCACAGGGTCAAGGGACCTACGCTTCCATGTCTAACTTACCGTTGCGCAGAGTGCGCAAGGTTCGTTGTGTGACCCACTAGTTTCAAGAATAGCGTACCGTTGCGCATTGCGCGCAAGGTTATTCTTGTAATATGTTGTCATTGAGAGTATGGTTCCTTGCGCGGGCGCAGAGTTTTTGGGACCATACCCCTCCACCTAGGTTTTCCTTATGTTGGATAACTCGGTGTTCCATCCTTCAAAACTTTTCACGTAATTACCAAGTGGAAGCTTGCAAAACCCATTTTCCTTTTTACACAATTTGGGTTGTAACATGTTAACGTACCAAATACACAAATACACACAACATACTTTATACACTCAATCCATTATACATGCTTATTGTTATGCTTAGGTTAATGCTAGATACATACATGCTTCTTGTCATTAACTTAGCTAGCCCGAACTTAACATATATAGCGCTTAAGGAGTAGCACGCCGCCCGTCGGGGTAGTGTTAAGCTTATTCTTATTCTTAATAGTCTCGTTAGTTTTTTTGGCGAGGGATACTTAATTCTTGTGGATACTTAGGTTTGACATTTAGTATTGCATGCTAGCTTACCTCGTATACAATTGACATGTGGATTTGAACACCCACTTTTATTCTTTTATTATGTAATCCAAAACTTGTGTACTCGTCAATGCTTTTGCGTTAAACTATACTTTTAACATGTTATAGGTTGATGATGATGTTTAAGACGAATCTAGTAGGGACGACACAGAAATGCATAAGAAATACTAGATTTGGATATTTGATTTATTGAACTCATTGTACTTGGCAACTAATTGTTGAAATTTGAGTTTTCTTGTAATGTGATGACAATTTGTGATATAGAATGAAATTGGTTTTGAGTTAATTATTGTCGCGAATAGTGTTATGTGTGATGAACTGTCACAACCTTACCCGTAGCGGATAAGGTAGTCGGGGCATGATTGGGTTTTCATCAAAGCTCATGACATTTACTATTATAAAAGTTTAATATTTATTATTCCAAATTTGATTAAAACATTCCAATCAACACATAATTCATACAAACACTATAATGTTCCATACAAACTTGCAAATAACATTTTATTTTCTTCTAAGGCCCATGTCCTATATGATCCACACTTCAAACCTATTCACTTGTATCATGTTTAAAAATAAAGTTTTGGGCCAACATAAGCTGGCGAGTGAATCCTTTTTTATTATTAAGAAAAATGATATGTTCAGTATTTTATAAAAATGTGCATTAACCAAATATGGGAACATCGTGTATGTAATCTAAATCACAACAACATCATCAACTAATAATTTACATATGAGCATGATAAGCGTTGTGCTGTGAGATCAAGGCTCAATCAAAAGGAGCCGATCTAGTATATTAGGCTACGCGATGCTCCACCCGTAGGTAACGGGGAACAAATGGGCCTGATGTGAGAGATTGACTGTAATGAGAAATATAAACACAAAATGACGATAAACAACAATATCACATAGCACGTTAGATCACATAATGATAATAGCACGAGATTTAAAATAACGAGATAACAAGAGCGACACATGATACACCCCAATAATGTGAATAAAAAGGGGAGTTGCAAGATTCACTCACTATGGGTGCGATTACGACTCGATGAAGATTGCGCACGATTGAGTGATTGAGATACCAATCGACGACAATGGCTAACCTAAATATTCACCTAATAATTTAGATAGAAATGTATTCCTTGGTTGAATTTAGTATTTTAATTAACTTATTATTTGTTAGACAATTTAAATTGATTTTTATATTTTTTATTACTATATTTTTAGTTACCTAGACTTTTGATTTGTAAATAAAATTAGTTGATTATAAAATAATATATTTTTGGAGGGAAAAATTAAGGGTTTAATTGATTAAAAAACTTTTTATTTTTCAGAATAAGCATATAAAATCGCTCAAGAAATGGCTGCGTGTGGGATCGAACTCGTGACCTCTCGTTTGCGTGCACACAGCCCGGCCAACTGGGTTGCGTGTCTAACCCGGAGTATATTGGAGTTTAATTATACTTATACACTTACTCACACTTTTCATATTTTGATTTAATTAAAAAGGTTTGATTTATTATAAGGACCGTGTATGAAACCGGTATCGAACCCACGACCTCTGCTTCGTGTGTGCACACAGCCCGACCAATTGGGCTGTGTGTCTAACTCGATTAATACTTGATTTTATTCCTTTTATAAACTTGTTACTGTGTTTCGTAATTGAATTTTAAAAAGGTATGATTTATTTCAGCGCCTCGGAACATGAACATGGTTCGAACCCGGGACCTTGACTTCATATGCACACAGTCCGACCAATTGGACTGTGTGTCTAACCCGGTTCTCCCAATATTGGGAGGCTCATTACTTCAATTGCGATAATGAAAAATCTTTTCATTTTTTTTTATTTTTTAGTTGAAATTGTCGGCGGTTCTCTAAAAAAGATAGCGAAAAAAATTATCCCTAGAGTCGAGACTAATAGGAATGTATAAACCAATGCTTCCATAGATTCGATCGTGGTTTACAATTATAGCTTCCATACCTGTTTATTTTTGGGGGGATCATATCCCGGATAAAAAAAGAGCAAGAGTAACAAAAAAAATGACGATTCAAATCAAGATTTCTCTGGTACCCTATATCAAAATCAAATCATAAAAAGAAAATAGATTCGAAAGAGACCAAAGAAATGTTGTATCAGATTGCTTGTCTTCTTATATTCCATTTTTAATTCATTTAAACATAAACTCAGTTCATCTTCTTTATTTCAAAAACACAGAACTGATAAACCCGTTTTTGTTTAATAACCTTCTTATAATTTCCTACTCACTATGTTAATAATTAATAAAAAGGAATGAGTGAAATATATACCGAACAGAGGTTGCGAGATTCCGATGAACGGCAAAGTTTTCCGGTGATAATTCCGACGAAAAGCAAGTGTTTCCGGTGATACGTTCTTGACGAACAGAAGCTTGTAAAGAATTCCCTAGGCCTTTATTTATAGCCGAAGTTGATCGTATGAATTGAATTTCTGTTTCGGTCAAATTCAGTTCTGGGCGTGATGATTGCAAATCAAATTGAATGTGTTGACTCGGTTTTGAGTCTAGATGCATGATTGAGGGACAGATTCTTTAGTTAATTACCGAGAAATAACAATTGGATGATTGCTGGTTTGATCGCAGCTGTTACAGAGCGGGTCTTGTTTTAGTTCAAAGGAAATGGAAATATAAAAGATTATTTGGTTCGGTTATATCAGATGTTGTGTGGGTGATGCAGTGTTGTGTTTTGTGGTTGTTTACTTGTGCGACCCTGGTTCGAGTCCCTCGATCAGCACATGTTTTTTTTATATTTTAATTTTTATTCATACTATCCTTTTAGTATTACTAATATATATTATTTATTATTTTTATTTTTTTTATTATTTATATTATTAATATAACGAAATCTGTTAAACGATTAACATTAATCCAAATCAAAATATCATAACATATATTTGATTACAAAATGGTGCGGGTTTTATAACCCGTTTTTCGACAGATGTTACAGTATCCCCTACTTTTAGAAATTTCATTCCGAAATTTAAGTGGTAGTAGGTTTATCTTGAAAGAGATGAGGGTATTTTTCGCGCATTGAGTCTTCACGTTCCCAAGTAAACTCGGGTCCTCGTTTCGACTCCCAACGAACCCTAACTATAGGAATTCGACTTCGTCTTAAGCGTTTTTCACCGAAGTCCATGATTTCTACAGGTCGCTCTACAAAATGCATCGACTCGTCAATTTGAATATCTTCTAGCGGTATATGAAGGTTTTCGTCGGCAAGGCACTTTTTCAGGTTAGAAACATGTAATGTTGGATGGATCTTGCTGAGTTCTTCAGGTAAGTCAAGCTTGTAAGCTACAGGACCAACTCTCTCGAGTATTTTAAAAGGTCCAACATAGCGAGGTGCCAGTTTGCCTTTTTTTTCCAAACCGAACAACTCCCTTCCATGGTGATACTTTGAAAAGTACTTGATGGCCAACACAAAACTCGAGTGGCTGCCGTCGTTTGTCTGCGTAACTCTTTTGACAACTTTGAGCTGCTAGAAGATTGTTGCGGATTTGGAGAATCTTATCGGTTGTTTCTTGGATTAATTCCAGTCCGGTGATTAGTGCTTCACCGATTTCGTGCCAACATACGGGTGATCGGCACTTACGATCGTACAGTGCTTCAAAAGGAGCCATACCGATACTAGAGTGATAGTTGTTATTGTATGAGAATTCGTCCAATGGTAGATGAGTATCCCAATTGCCCTTGAAGTCGATAACACATGATTGTAACATGTCTTCAAGGGTCTGTATGATGCGCTCAGATTGACAATTAGTTTGAGGATGAAAGGTGGTGCTGAGGTCTAAGCGAGTGCCTAACGCTGATTGCACAGCTTGCCACGTGCGTGAAGTAAAACGTCCATCTCTATCCGAGATGATGCTCAAAGGCACACCGTGTCGACTTACAATTTCATCGATGTAAATACGAGCTAACTTCTCGTTTTTTATAATCTTCGCGGATCGGAATAAATGAGCGGATTTGGTAAGTCGATCGACAATAATCCAAATCATATCATGTTTACTGGAGGTGCGAGGTAACCCGGTAATAAAATCCATGGTTATATTTTCCCACTTCCAAACGGGTATTTCGGGTTGAACAAATAAGCCTGAGGGTCTTTGATGCTCGACTTTAACTTTCGAACAGGTGAGCATTTGGAGACAAAAACGGCGATATCCTTTTTCATTCCAGGCCACCAGTAAGAGTATCGTAGATCTTGATACATCTTATCAGCCCCTGGATGTATGGAGTATCGTGTTTTGTGGGCCTTGTTCATGAGGAAAGTGCGAAGTTTGTCACGATCAGGTACCCAAATACGATTTAGATAATAAAGAATGCCATCGGATTTTGATTCTAACTTAGTTTCAGCTCCACAAGATAACTCGTCTGCTAAATCATTTTCCGTGACAGAGGTATGTTGTGCTTCATGAATGCGTCTTTGAAGATCAGTTACTATGTGAGAGCACAAAAGGTGGATTGAGTTAGCAATTCTCTCCGACTAAGAGCATCTGCTACAACATTGGCTTTGCCATGGTGATAACGGATTTCACAATCATAATCATTTAGGAGTTCGACCCATCGTCATTGCCTCATGTTTAACTCTTTCTGATTAAAGATATGTTGAAGGCTCTTATGGTCAGTGTTAATCTCACACTTAGTGCCATAAAGATAATGTCTCCATATCTTTAGGGCGAACACGACTTCTCCGAGTTCCAGGTCGTGAGTGGTGCAATTCTTCTCATGGACTTTGAGTTGTCTTGAGGCGTAGGCTATCACCTTACCCCTTTGCTTAAGACACATCCTAGTCCTTGCCCTGATGCGTCACAATAGACCACAAAGTCATCACAACCTTCAGGGATAGTGAGAATAGGTGGGTCACAGAGTCTCTGTTTCAAGGTTTAGAAAGCCTCCTCCTGTTTGGACCCCAATCGAAGGGCTTGCCCTTATGAGTCAAGGCTGTGAGTGGTAAGGCAATATGAGAGAAATTGGCGATAAAACGCCGATAATAACCAGCTAACCTGAGGAATGATCTAACTTCGGTAGGAGTGCATGGAGCCTGCCATTCTTGCACTGCTTTTATCTTTGTAGGGTTGACATGAATTCCCTTGTCATTGACGACGTGACCAAGGAATTGAACTTCCTTTAACCAGAATTCACATTTTGAAAACTTAGCGTAAAGCTTTTCCGTATTCAAAAGTGTTAGGATACATCGAACGCTCATGATCTGACTTAGTCTTGGAGTAAATGAGAATATCATCAATAAATACGATGACGAAATGATCAAGGTAGGGTTTGCACACCCTATTCATTAGATCCATGAAAACGGGGGGGGGGGGGGGCATTGGTCAATCCAAAGGGCATGACCATGAATTCATAGTGACCGTAGCGAGTTCGAAAGGCAGTCTTTGGAATGTCTTCTTCACGTACTCTAAGCTGATGATAGCAAGAACGAAGATCAATTTTCTAGAAACAGGTTGCACCGTGAAGTTGGTCTAGGATGTCATCGATGCGAGGCAAAGGATAACGGTTCTTGATGGTCAGCTTGTTGAGCTCTCGATAATCTATACACATTCGGAAAGTTCCATCCTTCTTCTTGACGAAAAGAACCGGCGCACCCCAAGGTCATGAGCTAGGGCGTATGAACCCTTTGTCAGTCAGCTCTTGCAGCTGACTAGCTAACTCTTGCATTTCAGATGAGGCTAACCGATATGGAGATTTTGTAACCGGAGTGGCACCAGGTACAAGATCGATTTGAAATTCGACATCTAGCATAGGAAGAAGTCCTGAGACATCGTCTAGAAAGACTTGAGGAAAATCTCTAACAATCGGAATATCTTCGAGTTTCTTCTTCTTGTCTTCTTACTTGACAATGTGAGCTAAGAACGCTATGTAATCCTTGTGAAGATACTTTCGAGCTTGCAGACACGACATCAACTTAAGTCCCTTGGATGGAGTTTCACAAAAAATACAAAAGGTTTGGTCGCGGCGAGTGGAATTCGAATGAATTTTTCATAACATACAACTTCGGCATGATGCTGACTGAGCCAGTCCATACCAATGATGACGTCGAAGCTTCGCAATTTCATGGGAATGAGATCGATTGGAAAATCATGATCATTTAGAGTAAGAGTGCAGTCGCGAATGATAGAATCCAACATAATAGGTTCACCGTCTGCTACTTCCACTATAAATGATTCGGCTAGACTAACGCGAGGTAAACCAAGAGTAGATTCGAACTCTAGGGACACAAAACTCTTATTCGCACCCGTGTCAAATAGAATAGATGCATAGTTATCATTAAGGAGAAACGTACCGTTAATTATCCGCTCTAGCCTGATTGGCATTGATGTTAAAAGCTCTACCTCTTGCTGGCGGATTGGCTCGATTGGCTTGGTTCACAGGATTAGCTTGCGCTTGTGCGTTGATGATATTCACTAATCGCGGGCAGGTGTTGCTGAAATGGGTTGGATCACCGCAATTAAAACAAACCCTAAAGTGTGGCATTATAGGGTAGTTAGGTTGGTATAAGGGTTGGGCTATGATCTGGGCAGGTGGTAACATTAGTGGTTGTTGGTAAGGAACTTGGCCCACGATTTGGTTGTTGGGTTGGGCTTGAGGTTGGTTGCGGGTTTTTCTTTGAAGTGAACGACATTTTGGATTGTATGGCCTACTCAGCCACACCCTGTGCAATGGGAACATGGGTTCTCAAGGGGGTGATGGTATTGGTATCTATTACACTTCGGGTGAGGTCCTGTGTATTGCTTCTTGAATGGAGCGGTAGGGAGAGCAACTTGGGTGATTGGAGTGGCTGAAATGCGTTGGTTGTATAGAGTTGGCTAACAGGTTTGGGTGACAGCAAAATTTTTCCTGTTTCGCTTTCTCTTGCCAGTGAATCGAGAAAGGATCCGGCTTGGGTTGGTTTGGGTTGGGCGTTTCGGTCGGTGTTTTGCTACTTGCATCCTTGAAATCCCCATTTCTAATGTGGTTTTCGGTGAGCTCAGTGGCTAACTCCATTGTTGCTTCCAGAGTTGTAGGCACAGTACTCATCACAGAATCCTGAATCTTCGAAGGAAGACCCCGAATGTAATGCTCGATCAGGCAGTAGAGAGGAGTGAACAAATTTGGAAGCATTTGGTTTAGCTCGAGAAACCTCTTGTTGTAAGTTATATGATCTCCCTCTTTTTGCTTCAGGAAATAGAACTCATCTTCTAGCTTCTTAATTTTGCTTCTTGGTAGAAACGTCTTGTCATGAGTTCTCTAAGTTGTTCCCAAGTTAGAGCCACTGCGGTCGTAGCGCCTCTTCTGCCCATTTCGGCATTCCACAAGGTGAGTGCTACCCCAAATAGACGACCAGTAACATAATGAACCTTCCGATCGTTGGGGCAGTCACAATTGAGAAAGGTACTCTCCGTTTCTTCAAACCACCAAAGGAGAGCAGTGACCCCTTCAGTTCCCTCGTATTTTGGAGGGCCACATGAGTTGAAGTGCTTGTAAGTGCACTTGGTGGTCTTTGCGGGAGAGTTGTAAGCATTTTGTCCCACTTGGTTGTTGGGATTAACGGGGTTAGCAGCAAGAGCTTGCTGAACTTGGATTACGATATCGGGGATCACGGCGGCCATTTGTTTGGCTATTTGAGTAGCCACGCGTTCGCCGGACTTTCCAGATCTCCTACCTCCACGAGAGTGCCTAGAAGACATCTACAGGAAATACATAGCGAGATTATGAGTTTGACGTATTGGTGTCATGTGTGCCGCATAGGGTTTAGAAATAAAATTAACCATCCACAAAAAAATGAAAAAATAAATCCATTACTTCCATAGGATGTCTTGGGCCTTGCTCATGTTTGGGCCCCCATATGTCCCCCATACTTGGCCTAGGTAGTCATGTGGGCCCCCATGACTACTGGGCTTTGTAGGGTTCACATTGGTTTTGGCTTGTTAACACTCGCACCACACGAATGAAAATCGTAAAACATGATTGCGAGGTGTAAGATCGGAAGGTGTCCTGGTGTAGACACAGTGACAACTCAAAGTGGGGTTAGTTCACACGACGTTTGGTGTGGCATGCTTTAGCCTAATGGGTCCTTTGTACTCTCATTGTTAGTCCCCAGGTAGGCAAACCGGTCCGTTACTTTGGATTTATACGAATGCCAATCCTAGACCGGACGTTCCGACTACCGATACTTGTACCCTTTCAGTTACTACATGCCCGTCGTAAGAACTCACTTTGATGAGATTTGAAAATAAAAACATCACAAATTTTGAAGAGAAAAGTAAGAAAATGTTTATGTATGAGAGAATCGAGACGTGCGTTACGACGATAATATATGCGTGTATATATATATATGTATATATATATATATATGTGTGCATGTTATATTGACAAAGTTTATAACACGTTGAATGTCACACAAAATCAATTAGCAATTCAAGTGTTTGCGTGTAATTGTGTGTGAGAGAAGTGTAAGACAAGTAAATGTCATAAGTTTGCATGTAACCAACTTAACATGTAAGCAATTAAATTCTAACTCACTATAGTATAGGCTCTAAGGGTCTAATAACCTATCCTATATCACTATAGTGACTCGCTCTGATACCAATCTGTAACACCCTGACCCACAGCGGATAAGGTAGTCGGGGCATGATTGGGTTTTCATCAAAGGTCATGACATTTACTATTATAAAAGTTTAATATTTATTATTCCAAATTTGATTAAAACATTCCAATCAACACATAATTCATACAAACACTATAATGTTCCAACAAACTTGCAAATAACATTTTATTTTCTTCTAAGGCCCATGTCCTGTATGATCCACGCTTCAAACCTGTTCACCTGTATCATCTATAAGAATAAAGTTTTTGGTCAACATAAGTTGGCGAGTGAATCCCGTTTTATTATTAAGAAAAATGATATGTTTAGTATTTTATAAAAATGTGCATTAACCAAATATGGGAACATCGTGTATGTAATCTATATCACAACTTCATCATCAACTAATAATGTACATGTGAGCATGAGAAGCGTTGTGCTGCGAGATCAATACTCAATCAAACGGAGCCGATCTAGTATATTAGGCTACGCGATGCTCCACCTGTAGGTAACGGGGAACAAATGAGCCTAATGTGAGAGATTGACTGTAATGAGAAATATAAACACAAATTTTTTTGACAATAAACAATAATATCACATAGCATGTTAGATCACATAATGGTAATAGCACGAGATTTAAAATAACGAGATAACAAGAGCGACACATGATACACCCCAAAAACGTGAGTAAAAAAGGTGGTTGTAAGATCCACTTACTATGGGTGTAACGCTTCGCATTTGTAACTTTTCGATTTTGGCAAGATCGCTTCGTGTTTCTATTCTTGGAAAGTCCAAACCTTGTAATTGTATTTCTATTTCCAATTCATTGTAATCTAAGGCTTTGATTGTAATCAAGATTGATCCATTACGCAAAATTTGCAAACTTTATTCATGTTTAAACTTGTGATCGTACGTTACTTTATTTCTTCATAATCAATTCGAAACGACTCTTAAATGCTTGTTGGATGTTTATAAATCTTAATACCAAAGTCAAGCAAGACAATTAGTGACTTAATGCAAATTATTCATGCTTCCGTCATCGCAATAATCTTGTCACAACTTTCCCCACTTTTCTTTGCTGAAACACTATAGGTTGCAAGTGAGTTTCAACTCACTTCCCTTCTTCTTCTAGCCTTGTTTTACCTTCTAACACTCTTGGATAACCTCTAGGAAGGTTCTCACAAGTTTGCTTGGGCAAACTAAGGTGAAACCCCATCATTTTGAGGTCGTGTGCAAACTTTCTGCCCAAATTTTATTCTTTTAAATTTCAAGTTTTTTTTTTCTTTTTTTTGTTCTTGTTTTCTTCCTCAACATTGTTTGCTAAGCCCTATTGATGTTACCTTAGGTTTTCCATGGAAAACCAAGGTGGAATCACACCATTTTTGGGGCCAAACTTTCTGTTTTGGAAGTTAACTTATAAAACTTTTTCCGAACTTGTTTTTAACATAACAACTCTATGCTACTTATGCCTCTAACCACGCTTATCTATAGTGTGTTAAGCTAGACTTGTTCATACACAATCAAGAGGCATAACATGTCTCTAAACTTGTGGTTTTTACTAGGGTTTCAAACCCACAAGTGTTGAGCCATCCAAGCTTATAAGCTGATGTTGGTGTAGGTGTGATTACATGAAGGCCTTGGCCATTCAACTTTTAAATCCACCTCTCACTTGATAATTTCTATAATTCTTGACCATCCGGATTGTCCTTGTGACAATCTTGTGTATTGGTGAATCTTACGAAAGAGGTTTAGGAAGGTTATCCTCCTACCTCCATTCATGACTTATATGACTTACATGATATCTATGAAATACATGAACTCTATGATTAATTAGTAATATTATATGTAAACTATATGTAAATACTTACTATAACCGAACTTTGACAATGACCATATGACTATTTTTCCTAATATTAGGTTATTTTATCTTAGACTTAACCATCGTTATGATTCTATTGGGCACGACCCATAAAAACACAAACACTCTTCGGGGCTTATAGTGTCAAAAACGAGCGTTAACGTCTAGATAAATACTTTTGTTTATACATACTTTTTGCGTACTTTAATTCATAACATAATTAAACTCCATCATCAATCTAATACTCACATACCTACGTTTCCTTGTGTAGGATAACTTGGTGTTCATTCCCCTAAAACAACTTAACGCTTTTTGGGTGCAATATGTTAAATTACTAAACTACACTAAATCACACTTTTAATCTATGAATACACACAAGCAATCCATCAAACATGCTTTAGTCTTATGCTACTTGAATTGTTACTTGGTATATTCTTATGTGATCTAAATGTCATTAACTTCGATCAAGCCTCCCTTAACATGTATAGCACTATAGGAGTAATGCACCGCCCGTATTCTTGTGGTCAATGTTAAGTTTTAATCTATTATGAGGTACACTAGAGGATTGACTTGTAGTTCACATGCCTTGTTTACCTTTATCTCGTATGCTAGCTATTCATGTGGATTTGTTTAATCGATTTTTAATACTTATGCTATGATATCAAACTTGTGTACTCGCCAATACTTTGTTATTGAACTATACTTTTTAACATGTTGCAGGTTGATGAAGTGGTATGATGAAACTTAGTAGGATCGGCTTAGAAACACGCGTAGAATGCTAAGATGATTATTATGTTTTGTTGAACTTATTTTGTTATTGCTACTTTGTAGTTCGATTATGTTGTAATTTGACAATTTGATGCTTTGAAATGAAATGAGTTGTTTAATTAAATATTGTCACAAATAGTGTTATGATGTCTCGAGCAATCTAGTTCGTCTCACTCTGAAGTTTCCGCCATCGGTTGGGGTGTGACAGTGGGTGCGATTACGATTCGATGAAGATTGCGCACGATTGAGTGGTGTAGATACCAAGCAACGAGAATGGCTAACTTAAATATTGACATAATATTTTAGATAAAAATATATTCTTTTTGTTGAATTTAGTTTTTTTAATTACCTTATTATTTGTTAGACAATTTAAATTGATTTTTATATTTTTTTATTACTATATTTTTAGTTACCTAGACTTTTGATTTGTAAATAAATTAGTTGATTATAAAATAATATATTTTTGGAGGAAAAAAATAAGGGTTTAATTGATTAAAAAAATGTTTTATTTTTCAGAATAATCGTATAAAATCACACAAGAATCGGTCGCGTGTGGGATCGAACTCGTGACCACTTGTTTGCGTGCACACAACCCGGCCAATTGGGCAGCGTGTCTAACCCGGAGTATATTGGATTTTAATTATATTTATACACTTACTCACACTTTTCATATTTTGATTTAATTAAAAAGGTTTGATTTAATATACGGACCGTGTATGAAACCGGTATCGAACACGCGACCTCTGCTTCGTGTGTGCACAGCAAGACCAATTGGGCTGTGTGTCTAACCCGATGAATACTTGATTTTTATTCCTTTTATACACTTGTTACTGTGTTTCGTAATTGAGTTTAAAAAGGTTTGATTTATTTCAGCGCATCGGAATATGAATATGGTTCAAACCCGGGACCTTGACTTCATATGCACACAGTCCGACCAATTGGATTGTGTGTCTAACCCGGTTTATATTCCAATTTTAATTCATTTAAACATAAACTCACTTCATCTTCTTTCTTTTAAAAACACAGAACTGATAAACCCGTTTTTGTTTAATAATCTTCTTATAATTTCCTACTGACTATGTTAATAATTAATAAAAAGGAATGAGTGAAATATATACCGAACAGAGGTTGCGAGATTCCGATAAACGGAAAACTTTTCCGGCGATAATTCCGAAGAAAAGCAAGTGTTTCCGGTGATACGTTCTTGACGAACAGAAGCTTGTAAAGAGTTTAGGGTGAGTGTGTATGCATTCTAAAGAATTCCCTAAGCCTCTATTTGTAGCTAAAGTTGATCATATGAATTGAATTTCGGTTTCGGTCAAATTCAGTTATGGGCGTGATGATTGCAAATCAAAATTGAATGTGTTGACTCGGTTTTGAGTCTAGATGCATGATTGAGGGACGGTTTCTTTTGTTAATTACAGAGAAACGTCAATTGGATGATTGCCGGTTTGATGGTAGCTGTTACAGAGCGGGTCTTTGTTTCAGTTCAGAGGAAACGGAAATATAAAAGATTATTTGGTTCGGTTATATCAGATGTTGTGTGGGTAATGCAGAGGTATGTTGTGTGTTTGTTTACTTGTGCGACCCGGGTTCGAGTCCCGCAATCAGCACATGTTTTTTTTATATTTATAATTTTTATTCATACTATCCTTTTAGTATTACTAATATATATTATTTATTATTAATTATCTTTATTATTATTTATATTATTAATATAACGAATCTATTAAACGATTAACATAAATCCAAAACAAAAGATCATAACATATATTTGATTACAAAATGGTGCGGGTTTTAAACCCGTTTTTCGACAGATGTTACATGAACAATCTATTTTCGTCTCACTCCGATGATTCCGCCATTGGTTGGGGTGTGACAGATTGGTATCAGAGCCATAACTATAGGGAATTAGGTAGAATTTCTATGTTCGACCTAGTTTATAGTTTTTACAACTTCAACCATTATTGTTTCATGCTTAAAATGTTAATTCTTCCTACCTTGCTTTTTCCTATTTCTTTTGTCTTAATATATAAAATGTGTCTTTCCTAAGAGATTTACACTATATACACACTTGAAGACACTCGTTTTACAAACGAGACGACTTCACCAAAATAGGCGTGAAAGCCACACTTTGGTGAAGGACTCTCAATCCGCGTATTTGATTTTTCACAAAATTACGCCATCAAGTTAGGAGTGATATCCATACCTTGATGGAAAATTTCCATCTCAAACTCTAGTGGGCCCTTACCAACAAGTCGAAATTCGATTCTCGTTTGGTAAGTACTAACCATGCTTAGGGTACGATGTTGTCAAGTTAGGGGTGAAACCCGCACCTCATCAAGTAGTCCCATTCCTCGATTTTCAATCTCGCCAAAGTTTCAATTTTTTGATCAATTAGAGATGTGTAGTAACTGGAAGGGTAAAATGATGTTATTCGCTTCTCAACGAGAGCATTTTACCTATAGGCCAAAACACGTTTCTCTAATTTGAAATGATCATCGATTCACTTTAGAATAGTCGACGTTTCTCAACCCGAACATTCCAATGTTTTACAAAGCCTATCTTTTATGTAATTTAAATTCCTATGTGTTTTTAATACTTGTTACCTCGTTCATTTCGAACCCGATGCACAATTCGCACGCCTTTCGCAATAAAAAACAATACTAATTCTCGCAAACCAACTAAATTTATGCTCCTTATACAATCATACTTGTTTATACTTTTGAATACTTGCTAAGCTTATGTCATCTGTGTGAACTCATACGTGTTATGAGATACTTACATGCTCAAACGTGACTTTTATTGTCGATTACCTAGATGTCTTTTTCGTAAAACTTAGGCTGGAGAAATAAGTCGAAGTCAAACTCCAACTCAACTATTATTGTAACAATCACTATATCAAAACTTATACCCAAATCTTTTATCATTGTTTCAATTTTTCTCATTTATGCATAAAACTCGAACCTTATTATTTTATCCAAACAATTTCTCACCCTACAATTTATTTACGTAAATTACATATACAAACCCCTAATGATACTTTAAACGTTTCTTTCACAATTTTCAAAAACTTTATGAAATGCTACCTATCAACTTAGTCGGTGAAACGAATCTCTTGCCCTCGGGTTTCATAACTCGTCCAAAACACACCCACTTTATACTACCATTCTAAAGACATTTTATTTCCAACAAGAAACCAACAAAAACTTTCTCTCACATACGTATAAGTACTTTGCTAAAATACTTTTCAAAATTCAGGTTTTACATGAAAATTTTCAAAACAAAACTTTCCTTGCAATATATAAAAAATTAAAATAAAAAATAATAAAGCAATCTCACTATTTCACAACCTTTTCAAAAATCGCTAATACGCAAATCTAAATCTGAACACATGGGCAAGAAAATTTCATACGCGAATACAAATTTAAAAAAAAGTAGCATTTCTTTTCACAAACCATATCTTACATAAAAAATTAATACTTTTCTCAATGTTCACCCTCATTCACAATTTTGGTCCTTCATTCCCGACAAACCTGACTTATTTTATTTCAACCAACTCAATGTTTTGACTCAAGCAACCATACACATGCATATCGCCTTACATGTTTCTATTTATGCTGTCAATGTTACATGACGATATTACACATATCACCATTACACTTCGTATTTTACACACTTGCAATTTCAATGTTTAACTCAAGAAACCATACACTTGCTAAATCCCATTTATTCCACCTATACGCCCGATACTAAATGCTAATGTTATACGTATTTGTCTTCAATCATACTCAAAATTTATACATTCTCACTACTTGGTAGTCATACTTGAAATCTATAAGTAGGCATAACGCGAGTGGTTTCACCTACGTTCGACACACTCATGCATACATAAAATCATGCTTACATACTTAATTTTTATATGCTATCTTACACACCTTTTGCTTGTAATACTAAATGTAACCTGACCCGTACACTACTAGTGCAAACTATTCGGATCATGCACAAACCAAAATAATCGCGGGTGCACACGGGATTATATTGGTAGGCGCATGAAAACCATAGTGGGTTCTATTGTGTATCATAACACGGAACGTAACATGACACCGAATAGCGAAACGGACGTAACATGGTGTGAACATGGTGGATACGGCGCTGGTACTTCCTATATATAAGTGTCCCTACCATGTTACCAAACTTTCGTAAAACGTGCCATGAGAAATTTGGTGATTTTCCTGGACCTTGTTAAATACATTTAATTCATAACAAACTTTGGTGACCCAACTTCGAAAGGCTTAGTACTCGATTATCCATGACTAAACCTCATTCTCAAAAATCGTTAGCCCGTACAACTATCTCTAGCATCTCTCAAAGTTCCATGTTGGCATTTTATCCGATATTTATACCATTTTTACCCCTGCATACACCTACCAACTCATTCATTCACTACCATACCCACGATATTCACAATGCTTCCGTTAACATTTCATCCAAACTTTATTTACAGCGAATCAGCCTAAACGTTCAATCCATTTTTATAAACGTTCCCAACGGCTTAATCTTGTCAAAATGTTCATGTTCTTTTAAAACTATCTTCCACTCTTGTCTACACGCAAACTTCAACTATTCGGTCTATTACCGCCAAAACTTTTTAGAAACCATAAATATTTACCATCCTAGTTTCTCCCCAATAAACATTTTCTACAACAAGTGATTTTACTAATACGCCTTAGAACTGACAAAACTTTTATTACAACTTATGGTGCGGGCCGCACATTTTAATCAAAATACATCCTTATTCATACTAAAACATTCCTCTTAGGTTGCACTCTTTTAAAATATTCCTTCCAATGAGTTGTCCAGACTCAGTTAAGCTCACTTATTTACACACACATACACGTTTTTTCTTATACACATTTACGATTGGTGTCTCAAAAACACCTTAGTCAAACAAATTACTTTCACTAACCTACCGTTCTTAACCTTCAAATTTCGATACATATTTACACACTTATACATGAACTCCGCAAAAACTTTGAACTTCAAAATCTTGATTTTGGCCAAACGTTTTCACCAGAATGACATCTTTTCCAAAGTCTTCCTCTTGGATAAATTCGGGACGAAATTTCCTAAAGGAGGGTAGACTGTAACGCCTCGCTTTTCGCAGTTTTCCTCGTTTAGGAAGCGTGTCTTGTATTTCTATTTTTGGGAATTTGTAATCCTTCTAATCTTATTTCATTGTACCATTGTAAAAATCCGAGACTTTGATCGTAATAAAATTCATACTTTATACATGCTTGTTATACTTACAATTTAATCGTTTATACGCAACCGATACTTATTATACGTGCAAATACTCATATATATGTACTCGATACTCAAATATACCAATATATATGTTAAACACTTAAAAACGTGACAAAATACCAAGTTTTAGCATGAAATGAAGGAAACAACTAAGTTCAGGGACTAAAAGTGACAAAAATCAAACAAGTTTCTGGATTAGCACTTCTCGCGCCCCGCGAACGTCCCCCCTTCCTCCTCTCGCGGCCCGCCATAGGGTCAATCCGTAGATTGTTGCAACCAACTCATGGATTGGGCAAATGTGTGTTTGCTAGTTGTGTTTCTTGCATTTATTACTCACCTAACTCACCCCAAACCTCAACTATAAAAACCACTTCCTCCCACAGTCACTTTGCACCTCAAACACTAATCTCTCTCTCTAATCACTCTAACCCAATCCAGAAAGTTCAAGACTTTCAAGTGAGTTCTAACTCACCTCTACTTCACTCCTTTACTCTTTTCTTTCTTCTTAACACTTGGAACACCTCTAGAAGTGTTTCCATAGGTTTTCCATGGAAAACCAACATGGAACACCACCATATTTGAGGTCACAAGTTTAAGAAACTTTCCGCTTTAATAGGGTTTTAACCCACAAGTGTTGTATCCTTCCAAGCTTGTTCTTGTAACAAGACTTGAGTTGGTAGTGTGTGATTACTTGGAAGCCTTGGCTATCCTACCTTCAATCCACCACCTCACTTGATGATTTTGAATGTTCTACAACTTTTATTTTCATTTTGACTTATTCATGACCATCCTTGTTGTTCTTGTGACAACTTGTGTATTGGTGAACAATACGAAAGAGGTTAAAGGAAGGTTATCCTCCTACCTCCATGCATGACTTCTATGAACTTCCATGATAAACATGATAGAATAATTACTTATACTATATAACATATAAATATATACTAATCGAACCCTTGACTTTAATCGAATGATTGTTCATCATGGTACTAAGTTACATTGTCTAAGTACTTAATTTCTCGTTACGATTCTAATGGGTATCTTAACCCATGAAAACACATCGACCCAAATGGGATTCATAGTGTGAAAACTAGTATTAAGTCTAGATGATTATTTTCTCGTATACATACTTTGGTGTATTTAAATTCCCAATCCTCCGTTATCATCTGAATACTTACACGCCTACGTTTTCTTTATGTAGGATAACTCGGTGTTCCATCCTTCAAAACTCTTCACGGAATTACGAATTGGAAGCTTTCAAAACCGTGAGTACACTTGACCCATTTTCCTTTTTACACAATTTGGGTTGCAACATGTTAACGTACCAAATACACAAATACACACAACATACTTTATACACTCAATCCGTTATACATGCTTATTGTTATGCTTAGGTTAATGCTAGATACATACATGCTTCTTGTCATTAACTTAGCTAGCCCGAACTTAACATATATAGCGCTATAGGATTACTTAATTCTTGTAATTTGAGTTTTCTTGAAATGTGATGACAATTTGTGATATGGAATGAAATTGGTTTTGAGTTAATTATTGTCGTGAATAGTGTTATGTGTGATGAACAATCTATTTTCGTCTCACTCTGATGATTCCACCACCGTTTGGGGTGTGACATATGATCCACGAGAGTAGCTAATTTTTTATTGGGACACTCCTGAGGGTAGTGCTCAATCCTGTTGCATCTAGAACATCGAAGAGTCTGCATGGTGGAAGGACCTACACTGGTTGTGGTTGTTTTAACCACCTCGCTACTAGTACTATTAGCTCGTGGGGGAGGTCATTAGAGAGGTGGTAGCCACTGTTTATGCCCCAACTATAACCCCCAACCCCGTCACCTTGGCCTTTCCGCTCTATTGTTTCTCCACTTTATCGGCCAACCTATATACAACCATGTTGGCGTGGTAATGTTGCAGTTGCACCACATTCGAAATATTAGGTCATAAAGCTTCCAGAAACCTTGTGATTCACATTACATACATAGATAGTCAAAGAGGATAGTGACTTCCTCAATCGTCATCGTTCCCTAAGTAATCTGATTGTATTCTAGAAGATCTTTTCACATATGGTTAGGCAATAGAAGTTTTTGACTTCAAATTTCTTCATCTTCGATCATGACTTAACTCAATACTTCTCATATCTCTACAGCTGCCTTTTAACTTGTTCCCACCAAAGAGACGTTGACTTCTTCAATTTAATGGCCATACCTTAACCTTTAACTAATTAAGAATCTCCTTGAAGTCGTTTAGCATATTCATCTAATCAATGAAGTCATCAACCATAACACTCCCATCAAATTCCAAAATCTCTAACTTCAAACCCAAACCTTGCAATGGGTCGTGCCTAGGATGGGCCCACGCGTCCCGACCAATATCCTGAAAGGCTTCTCGTACTCCTTCCATTCTTCCTCATTCACAATTTTCGTTTCTATATCTCCCTCTTCCTGATATTGGTTCAACACTAGCTCCCTAATTCCCTCTTGTAGCCCTGTGATCTCTTCGTTACAGTGGTCATGATCGTTCCTAACGTTACCCCCATCAACATGTGTACGCAAGGGAGGGCGACCTCTTCCACCTCCAAGTATTTGACTACCATACATCTGATACTACTTGATGCAGAATGGAAGCACAATCAAATGCTAATCAAGGATATCCGAATGATAATCAAATAGTTTCAATAGAAATCACGTCCGAAAACCAACCAAACCCTAATAGTGAAATGCTTTGATTGATAGTTTCATTTTGCAAACTAATGATCAAGTCCAAAAACCAACCAAACCCTAAATCTCCATATTATGGCTTATCACAATTCAAACAAACAAGGATATAAAATACATAAAATTAGTTAAAGATAAACCAAAATAATAAAAAATAATAATTCCATAAATCCAACTCTCTCTTTGGCCTGCTACTTGCAACCTCTTCTGTCCGATGCTAGATCACAAGTCACCCTGCAACTACTGTTCTTGGTCTCCCCTCCTTTATCATCTATTGCCTAATTAGACATTAGTAGTTATGGGAGTCAGAATCTGAGGATGCTCCTACATCACTCTCCCACTTGGCTGAATGCTTTTGGGAGTGTAAAAAATATTCCCTCCTAGGGTCGATGAAAAATCTTAAAAAACTTATTAATGATGAGTGTACAACCTACACCGATCGACTTATTCTAAGTCAAAGAAATATTGTTACCAAAACTATGACTATTGAAAAATAAAATCCATCTAACTTTCTCTTATTGTCTTTTAGTATCGATATATGACGAATTAATCTCCGCACTAGACTCCATCATATATGGTTCTTTCTATTTTACATTAAACCTAATTCGTTTAGATTCTATAATTTAATAGGGATTCTACATCATTGGCGTACAATTTTACAAGAGTGAGTGTTGGGTTTGTAGAAAGTCGGTATCTTCATCTTCAACTAAGGATTTGAAGAAAGTGAGTCATGTGAATGTATGAAGCTAAATACTCAATTGTTTTTACCCCATCCCCCCCCCCCCCAAAAAAAAAAAAAAAAACAAACCAAATGTTTCTCTTCAAAAGTTGTAAAGGAGATATATCATATATGCATATATGTATATACTAGGTTAACATGTGTAGTACAAAGGTTGAATCAATGATAAAATATCAAGTAAAAGAAGATGTTAATATGCGATATAAATTGTTGTGTGTCCACAAAAAAAAATTATCAAAATTATACAAAAAGGCAACATAATTTATTTCTGTAATTAAACGATAACAATGACGATGACAATGAAAATGTAACAATACGATCAATACTCTGTAGTGATCAATCAATAGCGAGTCAATACAATAGCAATCTATGTGAAAATACCCATGTGACGCAATGGCAATAAACAATTAAAATGTGTACATTTGGTTGTAGACTAATACGCTGATATGTAGTGGAGAAGTGGCCACTTACATTTATCCCACCACAAATGACAATGTATGACAATGATATCTTAGGATTTATCGATACGCCTCTCAATAATCAACAAACAATAAGTGATATTACTTGGCACACAATACAATATAAAGACATCGTTTACTAATTGCACCGTTACAATCGGTGCACACCATCGATGCTAATGATTTCGTACTAGGTCCCCATATGTGGATGTGATTGAGTATTGAGGTCAATGGAATGATACTTTGCGACAATATATCCATGAGTATAATCAATAACCAATGACGAATAGAAACATGAGACGATGAGTTTATAAAATTAATCTATGGCATGAAAATGAATGATAATAATTCAATTCAAAACTTGCGAAAACTAAAAATAAATCGGATGTCCTAGTTCACATGTGACTTGACAATGCTATATCTTTGTTGATATTAGACTAAATGATATCTAGTGATAATATAGGTTTGGTTATCTTTATAAGCACACACCTATTGTAACACTAACGCAATTATCTAATACAAATCACAATTACTTACTCTGATTTGGTATTACTGCTTTGGAGTATAACCACCAGAGGGACGGCCGATCACCGTCGCCACCCTACCACCACCACAAAACCTTACGAATGGACTTCCTCTTCTACTTTTCTGCCGCCCTTAACCACCACAAAACCAACATCACCACAGTTGCTTCCACCGATGGCGGAACCCTAGCTGCCACCACAAATATCATCGTTTTACACTTAAGCTGACAACCACTACCGTCACAACAACCAAAACTCCGCCGTTGCCGCCACTAACCCTAAACCTAGCCGCAACCGCCGTCACCACCATGAAGCCCAAGCTCCATTAGTCGCCGCTGATAAAAACAAGCAATCGTTGCTGCTATAGATAACCATACCTCCCAGTGCTTAGGGTTACAGAAATAACCTGAAATAAACAAAACCCTAAGTCGTTGACGCCGCCACATTACAACACTGACCTTTTTTCCGACACCTAACACTTCACGAAACAATATAGAAATTGAAAAAATGAAAATTATTTTACATTAAAATTTAAATAGGTATCAGAAAAATGGAAAAGTATTAATCTAAAAATAAAATACAGACTTTGATCATAAAATGGTTGAAAATTAAAAAAAAAAAAATAATAACTACGAATGCAATTTTAAATATCAGTCAAAAATTATAATTTAAAGTTAGAATATATACATTGATTGCTAAACGAACGCAAATTACGTAATTTGTGACAAATAATCCATTATAAGTTCAAATTACGTTTTCTTACATTTTTGTGGTTGTTTATAACTGGAATCAATTTTATTTAGTTAATTATTTTTACAAATTTGTAACCGGTTTACCATAGGTATTAATAGTTTTTATTTTTCTGCGACTAGCATGTGACCGAAGTTATTGGAACGCAAATCTTGGGACCACTTTGTGACAAGATCTGTGCGTCGAAACTTTTGTGACTGTTGTGGTTTCGATTGCAAATTGATCGGTAAATTTGTGACTTTTTTGCGATAACAAATGCTTGTTTGTGTAGTGGCCTTACAACATAAGTTATTTCTCTTTATGAACTATTAGATTTTATTTTATTTTATTATAAACTAGGCTATAATCTCATGTATTACACAACTTGAATTAGTAAAACTTTGTTTTATTTTGTAATTTTGTAATATTGAAATATGTCGTATCATAAAAGGAAAAAAGAAGAAAATAAAAATCATAAACTCTTAAATACATAATTTAGAAAAATAGAAAACAAAAGAATGGTGAAAAAAACTTTCTTATAAAAATTGTAAATTTTAAATAATGAGTTTGTGCGAGGCTAGTGATAACAAAATAAGGAATGAATTAAATGTAATATTTAAAAGGAAATCGGGTAAGGATTCACATGCAATTAAAGGGGTATACAGTTTAGACAAAAAACAAAAATTAAGGATGAGTAAATTTGTGTCACATGTCCCTTAAGTTTTTTATTTATTAGGTAATAGATAATAGAGATAGATATAAAGATTATATAACTAAAAAAAGTTGTATGTATCTGTGATCAACTTGACGATAGTAATGTGATTTGAGATTTCAAGCATTTTTTAATAATGATAATTTAAGGTTTGAATTGGGGTGAATTTTGGAGTTATGAAAACTCTTAATACTATAATTTGCTATCAAATAGTTTGAAGAAAAAATTATATTTAAAGGTAGGTATTGTAACTTTCTCAAGCTACAGCCCTAAATAATAATAATAATAATAATAATAATAATAATAATAGGTTTTATAATTATAAATTAATTATTATAAAACAAAATTAATATTAGATATTTAGATATTAATTAATAATACATCATTAATGTTGTGTAATAACTAGCTTATTAACATATAAAGATAAATTGAGAATGGTAGACATACATCTTATTCATGTGTAAGTATGAAATACAAAACCTCTACTTATAAGCTCATACATTAATATAAGAGTATATACAATAGAGGAGTTAAGGATGTGGAGAGTCACTCTTAATGATGTATTCATAACACTCCCCCTGACTATCCACACGATAAAATATTATAGTATTCTTCTAATATACTTGGTGATGCTGCCTCATTAAAAACCTTGCTAGGAAAACCCAGTGGGATAAAACCATAGCTAAGGGAAAAAGAGTACAACACGTATTTTCTCCCCCTAATACTTCTGGATCAGATTTGTTTGCTCGTTAAGAACCTTATTAAAAAAACCTAATAGTAGAAAACTTCGTGAAAAGGAACGAATAACGTGCATATTACTCCCCGTCATTTTAATATGTATCTTTTAAGTGACAATGTCGATCGTCTTTGAAAGTTTCTCAAAACTTGGTAGTCAATGATTGTTGTTTGATCTCCTTATATGCAATTCTTTAAACTAAGCAATGATGCATGACCTTCATGCTAGACTTCTACTGCCTCCTCTCATATATATGTACGACAAGATCAACAACCGTGTTGTGTTACATTCCCTGCATCAACAAGGCTAACCAAACTTGTTTCTATTGGTTAGTAAAAGAATATTTCATACCTTAGATGTATCAAAGTAGTTGTTTTAACTAATTTCAACTTCTCTTCACTTGACAAATGTTAAATTACGTCAATATATTCAAATAAAAGATTATAATCATGCATGGGTAACAAGAAATATTAATGCACCCATTGCACTTAACTATGGTACTTCTATACCAAAATTTTCAATTTATTTAATTGGAGATGATAAGGTTTCTTTTATGTATCATGTAATGAACAAAATTTAATGTTCTTTAAGGATGAGCTTTGTTCATAGGAAAATGTCACAACAACTTCTGAATGTACTTTGATGGATTGATAAAAATATCATTACACATACTCGAGCTGCAAGTTGAGAAATAATTACGTTGAGTCAAGGTCTTTCAAAAAATTTTCTCTCTAAAAGCTCGACAGTTCCTCTCGATGATGTGTACATCATCACTGTAAACTCTGATTATAGCAAACTTTTAGAAGTGAAATTTTGATAGAAGCATGGCTAACTTAATCATAATTATTGTAACACCATATAAAATCGTGTCCAATAATATAGCCACACGTGTTATATTTTTATTTTTTTAGTTTATTAAAGACTAACGGGGATTAAAAGCGTTAACATGCTCAAACTAAGTCTCTGAGTGGTCTTCTGATGTCAACATGTATAAACCAAGCCTTTCAGTGACCATTGTGTCAACATACTTAAAATATAGCCTCTGAGTGACCATTAGTGTCAACATGCTTAAAAACCTAGCCTCTGAGTAACCATTAGTGTCAACATGTTAAAACTTGGCCTCTGAGTGACCATTAGTGTCAATATGCTAAAACTTGTCCTCTGAGTGACCGTTGTGTCAACATGCCCAGCCTCTGAGTGACATCAGGGTCAACATGCTTATAATGAGCCTCTAAGTGATCTTTTACGAAGTCCTAACTCTCATATGTTCCATTTGTGGACGAGAGGGATTAAATTTGTAATTTTATAAAAGTTGGACATTGGAGAGATTAAAAGTGTCAACATGTTAATTTATACCTCTGAGTGACCTTTTAAAGAAACCGAGAGCTTGACAATGTCCGAGCATAATCCCGGGTACGCTAAATATTGGCTACGAAGGGCTAAAAGTGCTAAAAATGTGTTTTAGGAGGTTTAAAGAGGTTTTATAAGTTTAGGGGCTAAAAGTGTTAAACTTTGAAACTGGCTTAAGGGCGCTCGTGGGGCCCGAGAGGCAGGGCCTGTGCCTCTCGCGGCCCGCCAGAGACCTGTATCTGCAGAAAATTTGCCTTGGCCACCACACAAAGTTGCCAAAAACTATTTTCTCAAAACCATGGCTTCCCAAACAGCTATGCCACGTTTTGGGACACTTGTAAGCTCCCTCTTACACCCCTTAACACCTGGCATCACCTCCTTCAAGCTATCCAACTATAAATAGGTGCAAAGGTTCAACCTTTGAACTTGTACCTTTCTCATTTCCAACTCTTATCCCTCCTCTGGAAGTTCCTAACTGAAAGGAGCATCCAACTTAGTTCTCTTGAATTCAAGGAACCTCTTGTAAGTGTTCCTTGCTCTTGCATTTTCGTTTATAGGCTTTTATAGCCAAAAGTCAAGCGTTTTACGGAAAACGCCTCGACTTTTGGTTAAGACCATCATGGTTTAGCCATTGTTCGTAATGAACATGGCTAAGTGATCGTAATAAGGTAGGTGTTAGTCCCTATAAAGGGCACCTCCTGAAGATCACGTTTGCTAGACCAATTGACGGGTCAAAGTTATGATATTAAAAGTCAAATATGCCATTTTTCGGAAAAATCATAAACTTATCTTATATATGTTATGAAACCTTTTTTGACACTTAAACAAGTTAGTAATAATTATTAGAACATGTTGGAACATGTTCGGCTCGTCAATTCAGTTCTAGGGTCTGTTCGCAACCGAAAGTCGTGAAGTTTGACTTCTACTTTGACTTTCGATTCCGACCCGATTTAGATTAGTTACCCACTAAATTAAAGTTGCATTATGATCCTAATATAATGTAGCATAACCCGCTAAGGTTATATTACATGATCATAATTAGAATCTAACTTTATACGCAAGTTTCGTAATTATGCCATTTTGACTAAAATGCCCTTTTTGCATAAAATAAGGTTTAAAAGAGAATGAGCTTGAAAATAAATTTCCTACTGATGTAATATTATAAGTAGGATTATTTGAGATGTTAAATCAGATTATAAACTAAGTTTATGAACAAGTCCTTGTAATATGTCGGTAAATGACGATAAAGCACTTATGGCTTATAAAATATTTTAATCATATCATTTCAAGGTAAATCTTTTATCTACTGATATATTATATTAATAACATATCTAAGACATTTATTTTGACCTTAATATCGGTTTTCATTAAACATCGCATAAATCGCCATTTTACGACATAAGCGTCGTTTCGGCGCATAGTATGGTTTTAAACCATAACTATCAACCAAGACTTGTTACCTACTGATTTTAAAACTTATTTTAAACATATTTACAGTATGTACATGATATGAACTCAGAATCCCAAATTATTTATAAACTATGTGTAAAATGACCAAAATGCCCCTACGGTGTATAGTTTGGTCATAAAAGGTAAATTACACATATAATTAATATCCTAATGATATTATATCATAAATGAATTATTTTTCCAGAATAATTATAATTATAACATTTAATTATGTTCAAGTTCCTTTTATACAGTATAAATTTACCGAAATGCCCTTATGAGGTATAATTTTATTTTAAAACCTTAACGGGCATATAAGTTGATATCCTACTGATATTATAACTAAATTAAAGTATAATGGCATATAGAACTTGTCCATGACTTATCCGGTTACCCGATATCGCTAATATACATACGGTTAAGCATATGTAACTAGTCTACAAATATTAACCAAAACGGGTTTGACCTTATCATTTTAAACTCAAAATCTATAATGTTATTTGTTTAACCATTTTATACAAGTCAAAGTACTTGTCAGTTTTAAACTACATTCTATCCAGTCATCGCTTAATCTAGCGTACCGTTTTTTATCCACTACGCTAGTTAGTCTAAGTCTATGACTTAAATAAGACCGTTAGTATTTAATTGGTTAGATTATGCCATAATCCATACTAGAGCCTTCCAGTAAATGCTATCTGCACTTAGATCATTTTGGATATGGCTAAGATATTAAATCTTACATTTTTAAATCAAGACTAGCTCAGGTAAATACTCTTGACTTATTTTCCCTATACGGGCTTGGGATACAGTAAACTATTACCGCTTGGTCGGAAATGGGATCAATCGAATGCCGGATTGTGGATAGTAAATACGTATATTCCGTTTTAATCAGTTTTGTATGATAACATCGGGGGTTAAATTACCGTGTCCTGGATATCCTCGGCTCACTACATTAGATAATGGCCACGACCTTAGCGCGGGGTGTAGGCATACACCTGACAGATGCTCAAATGCAAATTACCCAAGACGTTGGGGATAACTCCTCTGTGAGTTCTAAGTGGTGTGTATTTAATCATGTCTCGGTCTCTGTACTAGGCCTTGTATGTATGGACAAACATGTGAATATGTTAACAAGGTTACAAAGTAAATTTCCCAAGTTATAAAAGATTTGTGTCATGTGCACTTAAATCTAATTTCTAAAATATTTTCAAAACGAGTCAGTCAGGTGTATTTACCAGCGAAAGCTGACGTATTTTCAAAAGACTAAGCTTGCAGGTACAATTCGAAATAGGCCGGAAGCTGCTCGGTAGTGAAATAAGAGGATCTTGCAAATCCTTAGATCTGCCCTAATGTCTGTTTTATATTCTTTCTTTATACATTTTATGATCCGCCTGTGGATCTGTAACATCCGTCGAAAAACGGGTTTTCAAAACCCGCTTCGTTTATTAATCGAACAATTAGTTTTAAATTTTTGTTGTTTATTTATGATAAATTTTAATTTTAAACAATACATAATTGATAAACAAATTAGAAGTTATAAATTATAATTGTTAAATAGTAAAAATAAATTAATTAAAAAGAAAAACCGGCTGCCGGGAGTCGAACCCGGGTCAGCCGGGAACCACAAGTCTTAACTCTCACTCACCAAACCACTCCGCCACTTGTGTTCTTTAGTAATATATCAAAACAATTAATTCAAATATCAAACCTCGATTTCAAATCAGTCAACGACGCGGCCAATTCGTAATCGTCGGAAATCCCGACGATTTCGCCATTTACTGTCGGTTTCTTGTGACTTAACGTGTATAATAACTCTTACATCGGTAATAACCGATGTCCAGTCCGCGACATCAGTCATAACCGCCGGAGAATTATTGACCAACGAATCAAGATGGTAATCAGACCCAATTCATCGATATTCTTCCCTATAAATACACACTCTAGCCTCTGATAATCTTTTCGCTCACAATCACACCAATTCTCGACGCAATTTCTCTCGCCGGAATTTTTCTGCCATCACCGCACTTTCGCGGAAAACCGAGACTCACATCAACACGGTAAATACCTCGACTCTCTCTGTTTCATTCCATTGTTAGACCATTACTAACACAAATCCACCATCCAGAATCAATCCCAGACGATGTTGTCGGAATTTCTGCATTCGCCGGAAAACTTCTGAAATTTCCAGAATCACGTTGTGAGCCGGTATGATCATTTAAACCTACTGATAATCGATGCTCAATAGTTCAATTTCACATCTAATCCATCCAAACTGTTAATTGATCCTAACAGCCGGAGTTCACAAAACAGAGCCGACGAGTCCTTGCCGGAGTACTGTGAAAGACACTGATCGGTACATCCTTTCCCCAAACTCTCTCCGTTCATTACCTTTCAATTGCTTATAATGCTTGTTAATCGAATTAGACATGAAACAGTTGAATTATCATTATCTGTGTTCTTGAGCGAAGAAGACGAAGTCCGGTTATGTTATAAGATTAATTAAAATCAGTATTATGAACGGGTTAGACACACAGTCCAGCGGTGGACTGTGTGCATACAAATACATACACGTCGCGAGTTCGATTCCTGCCCCAACCTCACTCTCTTAAATAAAAATGCTCTTTTTAACCGAACGGGATAACTCACAGAATCATGTTAAGTATAATAAAAACCGGATTATTAACCAGGTTAGACACACAGTCCAGCGGTGGATTGTGTGCAACACTAACTCATACGTCCCGGGTTCGAGACTGGTTGACGGCACCGGTTCAATGCAATTAAAATCCTTTTTAAAAATAAATGATTTTCGGATTAAGCTAAATAGTATATAAATATAATTAAAAACAGAAATATTTCGGGTTAGACACGTAGCTCAGTTGGTAGAGTTGCGTGCACGCGTACGAGAGGTCACGGGTTCGAGTCTCACCCAGCGCACATACATAAGCGACCGGACCGGTCAACGGTCAACAGTAACGGTCAACGGTCATGGTTAACGGTCAAAAGTCAACATTTTTTTATTATTTTTATTTATTTATTTAATTTAAAAATCAATTAAATATACTTAAAATAACGTTTCCAAAGTTAGAAAATAGCCTTAAACTCACAAAAATATATCCAAAAATCCTATTAAAATTGTTAATAAAATCCACTTACTTACCGTACCTTTTTGTTATTAATTAGGTTAGTTATATCTCGTCGATCAATCCTCTAAACTCGTGCGCATTCAACATCTTCAAACAAACGCACCCAATGTGATTGAATCTCTACCAATTCCCCGTTTTAATCACATTTTGGGGTGTATCATGTGTCGTTATTATTTATTTAAATTAAACACTTGTGTATTCATCATATTCATGATCAAATGTGTTGCCAATATATATCTATTGTTTGTGTGGTTAATGTTTAGATTAAAGTTATCATTTTCAGTACATACATTATCGTAGGCCGCCGCTCCCCATTACCTATGAGCGTGAGCCGTTCCCCATTACCTATGAGCGTGAACGAGGCGTTGCCAACATACGATCGGGTCTGTTTGATTGAGCCTTGATCGCACATACATTACATCATAGGCCGTCTGCTCCCCATTACCTATGAGCCTGAGCCGTTCCCCATTACCTATGAGCGTGAACGAGACGTTGCCAACATATACATTGTCATTCATATCATATACTCATGCAAGGTGTTTGTGATTGTTTGTTTACGTACATTTGTTCATATATGATTATTGCACAATTTTTCTATATTAATTACAATAAGAAATCAATATCAAATGTTTTTAACAAGGTTCACTCGCCAACTTTTGTTGACCCAAAATTCCCCATTTTTACACATGATACATGTGATCAAGTTGAAGCAAGAAACATATAGGACGGCCTAGAAGAATAAACCAGTTTAGACTTGGATTGTTTTTAGTTAATTTTTCCTTTCCTTGTATTGTAGGAATTTGACTTGAAACTTTGAGATGTAATTTGATTTTAATAAATATGAAACATATTAGTAAACATCATGAGCTTTGGTGATAACCCAATTATGCCTCGACTCTTATTCCGCTGCGGGTCGGGGTGTGACAGGATGTTCTATTACGAGCCTGTATATTATTTTGTATTTCAAACATTCGGTTTGTAATAGTAATTTTACTCCAAGACTTCCGCTGTGCAGTGTTTAATTGTTAATGATCTTATCAATAGACGTCACGATACTCCCCACCCGGGCCCACCGATGTATGGATTTGGGTTGGAAATCCGGGGTGTGACAGGTTGGTATCAGAGCCAAGGTTTGAGAGAATTAAACACTATCCTACTTGTGTTTAATCTCAAACTTACACGAGCACATTCCTTAGACTTCCAAGTCTAGGCATTGACCTAGGATTACTCATTTCATTATGAAGTTATTAGTATTGTGTTTGAATTGATTTCTTGACAGGAAAATGCCGCCACGTGTGCGAGGAAGAGGTTAAGGACCAATGAGGAGAGGACCTTCAGGACATATCCCTTCACATCCACATCACCCGAACCCCTATGAGGACTCGGGAGATTCATGGCCATTTTCCCAACATTCGCCTGCCCACACTCAAAGTTCCACTCGTACCATTCGCATCACTTTCACCACTCAGGGATCACTCTCATCATTCTTCTATTGAAATTTAATGAAGTATTCTTGGAATTACATATATGTATTCATCCTCTTCAAACGAGCGTCTCGATTTTACTCGAAATTTATGCTCTGCGATATAATTCAAAAAAGATCTTAATGGTTTTGATTAGCCAAGTGGCACAGACCACATAATTGGCCAACATTATAGAAGATAGTTAAGGACGAAAGGGCCTTCTATCATGATAGTTAAGGGAAGTTATCCTTCTATCCAGAGGTGGCAGACAACATTGAAGAGTTTTGTAGATTGCTATGCAAGGACTAAACTAGATTTTACTCAACCGCTAACGATTTAGAAGATTTGGTGATTGGATACATCAGCTTAGGGGGAGTCTATTGCTGACAAAAGCTGTTAAAGCTGAAGCTATCCAAAGACCAACGTTTTTAAAAGATGCTGAAGATTGCAAGAAAACTAAAGACTAAGTTCTTTTATGAAGCTATTGTCAAGGGGGAGTTTGTTGGTGCATATTTGTGACAACAGCTTAGATTTGGTCTTTGGATATCTTGTAATTAGTAAAATGATAAACGGTTAGTCGGGTTTAGTTTTGTAATAGTTAATTAGAAGTAATTGGGCTGAACTAGACACTAAATAGCACATGGTAGGCGAATTGGGCTTTAAACCCAATAGCAGTCCATGTAGGGAACCCTAGCCCGATTGTATAACCTGTCTCTATGTAGAGGGAGGTTTGCATTAGGTTAAGGATGATCGTTTGGCTGGTGTTGCTGGTTTAGTTGCTAATTCGTTTGTTTAGAGAGAGTTGAGAGAGAGTCTTGAATTGATTGTAAACCTTTATGTTGGATAATCAATAGAAGACAATTTGAAGGTGATTGTGTTTGTGTTCGTGTTCTTGTTTCTGTGAAATCTAATCTAGGGGATTCCGTACTCTAGATTGGATAGACGACTCTGTGAAGATCCATACAGATTAGGGGCCCTACAATTGGTATCAGAGCATTAGGCTCTTGATTTTGCTCGGTTCAGAATCATAACAGCAGAAAAAATTGAGCTTTTTGGAGGCTGTTTTGGAGTTTATGACGGCTGAACTAGGGTTTCTGCTGGTGGTTCTAGGGTTTGCTGCCGTTTCGGTTAAACGCCAAAACATTTCGGATCAAAAGTGAAGCATTCTTACCATGATGAGTTTAATCCAAACCAATATTTAAATACACCTCCAGCCGATCAGTTGGACCAACCAAACCCCATGGACGAGTACTCCGACCTGGTGATACCGCCGTCGGGATCGTATACGCATCCCATTGAAATCTCAAGCGATTCAAACTCCTATGTCGGATCGCCTTACCAAGCTCCTAATGAGTGGGACCAATATTGGAACCAATTTACCTTCGCCAATACTCCTTCCCATCACTCCAAACCACCTCCTGTGCAAGAAGATGTGCACATGGATCGGTGGAACAACCCCAATTGCCACCAGAACCGCCAAGGAGGAAAAGAGGAGCACGTATGTCGGTACGTGCAGGCCAACGGTTGGGTTCGCTACCACCATTGCCCAAACCTTACCCAACTATTCACGAGGACCCACAAATGGGTGGACCCTCTAACACCTCACCTGTGGTGGAACCAACACCAACGCCTACAGTTCAACCACCACCATCGGGTTACAGTAACCCAATCCCCACATATCTAGACACGTTTGGATATGATCCTTTTAACCCGTCTACACCAGTAGACTATCAAGCATGGTCGTATAACCCTTACATGCAAGCAGTCATGCACAACGCTCTTTACCTGTCTCCTTTCCCACCTGCTTATCCACCTACTGGATATCCAACTTATGGGTACCAATATCCGGTTATGCCACAACCACAACCACAACCTCCGCCACCACTTGAGGCCATTAACGAAGCCTTAGAAAGAATGAAAGAAATGCAACAACAAGCGGAGAAAACGGAGAAGAAGACGAACAAATTCTTCAAGAAACTCTCCAAGCTGGTTAAGGGAAAGAAAGACGAGTGAAGTCTCTTCTAATATATGTTACTCCCTACGAGGACATTGTTATTTCTTTAGTCCCTGTGTGGACATTTTGTTTCTGTAGTCCTTGCATGGACAATTTATTTCATTTTGTTTCTAGTATTGTAATTTCTATTGAAATTTAATGAAGTATTCTTGGAATTACATATATGTATTCATCCTCTTCAAACGAGCGTCTCGATTTACTCGAAATTTATGCTCTGCGATATAATTCCAAAAAGATCTTAATGGTTTTGATTAGCCAAGTGGCACAGACCACATAATTGGCCAACATTATAGAAGATAGTTAAGGAATAAAGGGCCTTCTATCATGATAGTTAAGGGAAGTTATCCTTCTATCCAGAGGTGGTGGACTTAAGTTCAAGCCTCCAAGTCGTTAAGGTAAATGCGACCGGGACTATTAATCAACCATTAAGGTACTCTTATGTTAACATTCAGGAATATTCATACTCCTGGTAGTGTGACTTGAGGAACCACACTAGCCTTCAAGGTAATGGAGTATGTCCTAACTATATATAGCCTACGTGATCAAATTTGATCCTGACTAATATCATTAGTGTGATGATTAAACATCCATTAGTGATGTATTGCCCTTGGGTCTATAATTAAACATCCATTAGTGATGTATTGCCCTTGGGGCTATGATTAAAGATCCATTAGTGACGTATTTCCCTTGGGGCTATGATTAAACATCCATTAGTGATGTATTGCTCTTGGGGCTATGATTAAACATCCATTAGTGATGTATTTCCCTTGGGGCTATGATTAAAACATCCATTAGTGATGTATTGCCCTTGGGGCTATGGTTAAACATCCATTAGTGATGTATTGCCCTTGGGGCTATGATTAATCATCCATTAGTGATGTATTGCCCTTGGGGCTATGATTAAACATCCATTAGTGATGTATTGCCTTTGGGGCAATGATTTAACATCCATTAGTGATGATTGCCTTTGATCAATATTATATTGTCAAAATGACAACGACAGTTATGGTTAATATAACCCTTGTCCATATTTCATGTCCATTAGTGACAGGCCTATGTGCCATAAATTTTATGTCCTTCGTGACAAGCTTATGAGCTAAATATAATTATCAATTATGATAAAGACAGTTGTAACAATGTGATCCACTGTCTAATATCATATATGGACTATGTCCAAATTGTAATTTGCCTTTGATGGTCCTTTTTGAGACGTAGGCCAAAAATAGATATTGTTGGTGCATATTTGTGACAACAGCTTAGATTTGGTCTTTGGATATCTCGTAATTAGTAAAATGATAAACGGTTAGCAAGTTTAGTTTTGTAATAGTTAAGTAGAAGTAATTGGGCTGAACTAGACACTAAATAGGACATGGTAGGCAAATTGGCTTTAAACCCAATAGCAGTCCATGTAGGGAAACCCTAGCCCAGTTGCATAACCTGTCTCTATATAAAGGGAGGTTTGCATTAGGGTTAAGGATGATCGTTTGGTCGGTGTTGCTGGTTTAGTTGCTAATTCGTTTGCTTAGAGAGAGCTGAGAGAGAGTCTTGAATTGATTGTAAACCTTTGTGTTGGATAATCAATAGAAGACAATTTGAAGGTGATTGTGTTTGTGTTCGTGTTCTTGTTTCTGTGAAATCTGATCTAGGGGATTCCGCACTCTAGATTGGATAAATGACTCTCTGAAGATCCATACAGATTAGGGGACCTACAATTGGTATCAAAGCATTAGGCTCTTGATTGTGCTCGGTTCAGAATCGTAATAGTAGAAAAATTTGAGCTTTTTGGAGGCTGTTTTGGAGTTTATGACGGCTGAACTAGGGTTTCTGCTGGTGGTTCTAGGGTTTGCTGCCGTTTCGGTTAAACACCAGGGATTTCGGATTGGAAGCGTACATCTCGGATCAAAAGTGAAGCATTTCGGATTGAGGACTTGATTTCAGATCAGAAATATGCATTTCGGATCATCTGTCTTGCAATTCGGAACAAGCTAGCTAGCATTTCGTATCAGAAAAGTGCGACTCGGATCATCAGAGTTACATTTCGGATTAGAAAAACCTATCTTGGATTCCATCTCGGATTGAATTTCGGATCAGTAGTGTATTCCGAATTCCATCTAGGATCAGAATAGTCTATTCTGGATTCCAACTCGGATCAGAAGTCTAGTCCGGATTTCATTTCGGATCAGAACAGTGCATTCCGGATTTCATCTCGAATCACTATTCTGAATCACCATCTCGAATTAGCAATTCGGATTACCGTTCCAGATTTCTATCTTGGATTGACTATCCGAGTTACTGTTCCGGATTTGGTACTGCTCTGATTATATACGAAAAGGTGGAAAGTTAACCAGCTGACGTAACCGGGGTTAAACGTTTTCAGACATAGAATTTGATCCATAAACAATCTTGACAAACCGGTTGCACGGTTAGGCTCGTGTGATTTTAGGACAAAAAAAACTGTAGTGTGTTGCTGAGAAGTTCGTTGAAGAAGAGTTTGATTGGATTCATGGTAGAACCTCCTTTCTATATTGCAGACAACATTGAAGAGTTTTGTAGATTGCTATGCAAGGACTAAACTAGATTTTACTCAACCGCTAACGATTTAGAAGATTTGGTGATTGGATACATCAGCTTAGGGGGAGTCTATTGCTGACAAAGACTGTTAAAGCTGAAGCTATCCAAAGACCAACGTTTTTAAAAGATGCTGAAGATTGCAAGAAAACTAAAGACTAAGTTCTTTTATGAAGCTATTGTCAAGGGGGAGTTTGTTGGTGCATATTTGTGACAACAGCTTAGATTTGGTCTTTGGATATCTTGTAATTAGTAAAATGATAAACGGTTAGTCGGTTTAGTTTTGTAATAGTTAATTAGAAGTAATTGGCTGAACTAGACACTAAATAACACATGGTAGGCGAATTGGGCTTTAAACCCAATAGCAGTCCATGTAGGGAACCCTAGCCCGATTGTATAACCTGTCTCTATATAGAGGGAGGTTTGCATTAGGGTTAAGGATGATCGTTTGGCTGGTGTTGCTGGTTTAGTTGCTAATTCGTTTGTTTAGAGAGAGTTGAGAGAGAGTCTTGAATTGATTGTAAACCTTTATGTTGGATAATCAATAGAAGACAATTTGAAGGTGATTGTGTTTGTGTTTGTGTTCGTGTTCTTGTTTCTGTGAAATCAGATCTAGGGGATTCCGTACTCTAGATTGGATAGACGACTCTGTGAAGATCCATACAGATTAGGGGACCTACAATTGGTATCAGAGCATTAGGCTCTTTATTTTGCTCGGTTCAGAATCATAACAGCAGAAAAAATTGAGCTTTTTGGAGGCTGTTTTGGAGTTTATGACGGCTGAACTAGGGTTTCTGCTGGTGGTTCTAGGGTTTGCTGCCGTTTCGGTTAAACACCAGGGATTTCGGATTGGAAGCATACATCTCGGATCAAAAGTGAAGCATTTCGGATTGAGGACTTGATTTCATATCAGAAATCTGCATTTCGGATAATCTGTCTTGCAATTCGGAACAAGCTACCTTGCATTTCGTATCAGAAAAGTGCAATTCGGATCATCAGAGTTACATTTCGGATTAGAAAACCTATCTTGGATTCCATCTCGGATTGAATTTCGGATCAGTAGTGTATTCCGAATTCCATCTCGGATCAGAATAGTCTATTCCGGATTCCAACTCGGATCAGAAGTCTAGTCCGGATTCCATTTCGGATCAGAACAGTGCATTCCGGATTTCATCTCGAATCACTATTCTGAATCACCATCTCGGATTAGCAATTCGGATTACTGTTCCGGATTTCTATCTCGGATTGACTGTCCGAGTTACTGTTCCGGATTTGGTCTGTTCTGATTATATACGAAAAGTGGAAAGTTAACCAGCTGACGTAACCGGAGTTAAACGTTTTCAGACATAGAATTTGATCCATAAACAATCTTGACAAACCGGTTGCACGGTTAGGCTCGTGTGATTTTTAGGACAAAAAAGAACTGTAGTGTGTTGCTGAGAAGTTCGGTGAAGAAGAGTTTGATTAGATTCATGGTAGAACCTCATTTCTATATTGCAGACAACGTTGAAGAGTTTTGTAGATTGCTATGCAAGGACAAACTGGATTTTACTCAACCGCCAACGATTTAGAAGATTTGGTGATTGGATATATCAACTTAGGGGGAGTCTATTGCTGATAGAAGCTATTAAAGCTGAAGCTATCCAAAGACCAACGTTTTTCAAAGATGCTGAAGATTGTAAGAAGACTAAAGACTAAGTTATTTTATGAAGCTATTGTCAAGGGGGAGTTTGTTGTTTCATATTTGTGACAACAGATTAGATTTGGTCTTTGGATATCTTGTAATTAGTAAAATGATAAACGGTTAGCCGGTTTTGTTTTGTAATAGTTAATTAAAAGTAATTAGGCTGAATTAGACACTAAATAGCACTTGGTAGGCGAATTGGGCTTTAAACCCAATAGCAGTGCATGTAGGGAAACCCTAGCCCAGTTGCATAACCTGTCTCTATATAAAGGGAGGTTTGCATTAGGGTTAAGGATGATCATTTGGCTGGTTTTGTTGGTTTAGTTGCTAATTCTTTTGTTTAGAGAGAGTTGAGAGAGAGTCTTAAATTGATTGTAAACCTTTGTGTTGGATAATCAATAGAAGACAATTTGAAGGTGATTGTGTTTGTGTTCGTGTTCTTGTTTCTGTGAAATCTGATATAGGGGATTCCGTACTCTAGATTGGATAGACGACTCTGTGAAGATCCATACAGATTACGGGACATACAATTGGTATTAGAGCATTACGCTCTTGATTTTTCTCGGTTCAGAATCATAACAGCAAAAAAAATTGATCTTTTTGGAGGCTGTTTTGGAGTTTATGACAGCTAAACTAGGGTTTCTGCGGGTGGTTCTAGGGTTTGCTGCCATTTCGGTTAAACACTAGGATTTCGGATCGGAAGCGTACATCTCGGATCAAAAGTGAAGCATTTCAGATTGAGGACTTGATTTCAGATCAGAAATCTGCATTTCGGATCATCAGTCTTGCAATTCGGAACAAGCTAGCTTGCATTTTGTATCAGAAAAGTGCAATTCGGATCATCAGAGTTGCATTTCGGATTAGAAAAGTCTATCTTGGATTCCATCTCAGATTGAATTTCGGATCAGTAGTGTATTCCGAATTCCATCTCGGATCAGAATAGTCTATTCCGGATTCCAACTCGGATCAGAAGTCTAGTCCGGATTCCATTTCGGATCATAGCAGTGCATTCCGGATTTCATCTCGGATTAGCAATTTAGATTACTGTTCTGGATTTCTATCTTCATTGACTATCCGAGTTACTGGTCCGGATTTGGTACTGTTCCGATTATATACGAAAAGGTGGAAAGTTAACCAGCTGACGTAACCGGAGTTAAACATTTTCGGACATAGAATTTGATCCATAAACAATCTTGACAAACCGGTTGCACGGTTAGGCTCATGTGATTTTTAGGACAAAAAAGAACTGTAATGTGTTGCTGAGAAGTTCGGTGAAGAAGAGTTTGATTGGATGCATGGTAGAACCTCATTTCTATATTGCAGACAACGATGAAGAGTTTTGTAGATGGCTATTCAAGGACTAAACTGGATTTTACTCAACCGCCAACGATTTAGAAGATTTGGTGATTGGACATATCAGCTTAGGGGAGTCTACTGCTGACAAAAGCTATTAAAGCTGAAGCTATCCAAAGACCAACGTTTTTCAAAGATGCTGAAGATTGCAAGAAGACTAAAGACTAAGTTATTTTATGGAGCTATTGTCAAGAGGGAGTTTGTTGGTGCATATTTGTGACAACAGCTTAGATTTGGCCTTTGGATATCTTGTAATTAGTAAAATGATAAACGGTTAGTCCGTTTAGTTTTGTAATAGTTAATTAGAAGTAATTAGGCTGAACTAGACACTAAATAGCACATGGTAGGCGAATTGGGCTTTAAACCCAATAGCAGTCCATGTAGGGAAACCCTAGCCTAGTTGCATAACTTGTCTCTATATAAAGGGAGGTTTGCATTAGGGTTAAGGATGATCATTTGGCTGGTGTTGCTGGTTTAGTTGCTAATTCGTTTGTTCATATAGAGTTGAGAGAGAATCTTGAATTGATTGTAAACCTTTGTGTTGGATAATCAACAGAAGACAATTTGAAGGTGATTGTGTTTGTGTTCGTGTTCTTGTTTCTGTGAAATCTGATCTTGGGGATTCCGTACTCTAGATTGGATAGACGACTCTGTGAAGATCCATACAGATTAAAGGACCTACAATTGGTATCAGAGCATTAGGCTCTTGATTTTGCTCGGTTCAGAGTCATAACAGCAGAAAAAATTGAGTTTTTTGGAGGTTGTTTTGGAGTTTATGACGGCTGAACTAGGGTTTCTGCTGGTGGTTCTAGGGTTTGCTGCTGTTTCGGTTAAACACCAGGGATTTCGGATTGGAAGCGTACATCTCGGATCAAAAGTGAAGCATTTCGGATTGAGGACTTGAATTTCAGATCAGAAATCTGCATTTCGGATAATCAGTCTTGCAATTCGGAACAAGCTAGCTTGCATTTCGTATCAGAAAAGTGCAATTCGGATCATCAGAGTTGCATTTCGGATTAGAAAAGCCTATCTTGGATTCCATCTCGGATTGAATTTCAGATCAGTAGTGTATTCCATATTCTATCTCGGATCAGAATAGTCTATTCTGGATTCCAACTCAGATCAAAAGTCTAGTCCGGATTCCATTTCGGATCAGAACAGTGAATTCCGGATTTCATCTCAAATCACTATTCCGAATCACCATCTCGGATTAGCAATTCGGATTACTGTTCTGGATTTCTATCTCAGATTGACTATCCGAGTTACTATTCCGGATTTGGTACTGTTCTGATTATATACGAAAAGGTGGAAAGTTAACCAGCTGACGTAACCGTAGTTAAACGTTTTCGGACATAGAATTTGATCCATAAACAATCTTGACAAACCGGTTGCACGGTTAGGCTCGTGTGATTTTTTGGACAAAAAAGAACTTTAGTGTGTTGCTAAGAAGTTCGGTGAAGAAGAGTTTGATTGGATGCATGGTAGACCTTATTTCTATATTGCAGACAACGTTGAAGAGTTTTGTAGATTGCTATGCAAGGACTAAACTGGATTTTACTCAACCGCTAACGATTTAGAATATTTGATGATTGGATACATCAGCTTAGGGGGAGTCTATTGCTGATAGAAGCTATTAAAGCTGAAGCTATCCAAAGATTAATGTTTTTCAAAGATGCTGAAGATTGCAAGAAGACTAAAGACTAAGTTATTTTATGAAGCTATTGTCAAGGGTGAGTTTGTTGAACGGTTAGCAGGTTTAGTTTTGTAATAGTTAATTAGAAGTAATTGGGCTGAACTAGACACTAAATAGCACATGGTAGGCGAATTGGGCTTTAAACCCAATAGCAGTCCATGTAGGGAAACCCTAGCCCAGTTGCATAACTTGTCTCTATATAAAAGGAGGTTTGCATTAGGGTTAAGGTTGATCATTTGGCTGGTGTTGCTGGTTTAGTTGCTAATTCGTTTGTTTAGAGAGAGTTGAGATAGAGTCTTGAATTGATTGTAAACCTTTATGTTGGATAATCAATAGAAGACAGTTTAAAGGTGATTGTGTTCGTGTTCTTGTTTCTGTGAAATCTGATCTAGGGGATTCCGCACTCTAGATTGGATAGACGATTCTGTGAAGATCCATACAGATTAGGGGACCTACTGATATAATAAGCCTAAGAGTTGTGATGTTATTCACACTAGCTTGATTAGGCAATGGATCGTCATATCCAATGTTTGAAGCCAATATGGTTATTAATACCATGGCTAAGGGAAGTTTTATTGGTGTATAGAACCAAAGCTTTGAAGAAATGGCTAACTCGGATGAGGCACAAAGTAGCCACTAGGATGTTAACTCTAATAACGTAGAAATCAGAGCCATTAATAATGACGACTTCCAAGCTCGTATTGATGCAGCTGTTGAAAAGGCCATGGGAAAGGCCATAGAAAAGCTTAAAGAGTCGAGTGCTACTCGCTCTAGACCATTATCGGTTACCCCATCCTCAGCTCATAAGGAGAGCTCCGTTCACTCTTCGAATGCGAAGAGTGAACCAAAGAAGATAGATTTTGCTGATAGGTCCCGTTCTGTTAAAGACGGATGTACCTATAAATATTTCGTCTCCTGCAAGCCCCGAGATTTTAATGGGGAGAAAGGAGCTGTGGAAGCCCTAAAGTGGCTGGATGAGATGGAGACAATTGTAGATATCAGCAGCTGTGCTGATAAGGATGTGGTCAAATATGTATCACAATCCTTTAAGGGCGATGGCCTAATTTGGTGGAAAGCTATGATCCCATCTACGGGTAAAATACACCTGTATAATTTGGGATGGTCCACTTACGGGTAACAAATTGCCCACCTCATGAGGTGGAGAAATTAGAGACAGACTTTTTGTCTCTTTCAATGAAGAACCTAGATTGTCGGAAGTATGTTTCCGACTTTAACTCCCTATCTAGGTTAGTTTCCTATCTCATCACCCCTGAAACCAAACGCATTGCGCATTTTATCAATGGGTTAGCTCCTGAAATTAAGGGTATGGTAAAGGCTGCTCAGCCTAGTACCTATAGGTCCGCTTTTGACCTATTCCTATCCCTCACCCTTGATCTAGTGAGGCAAAAGTCAGTTAAGTGTGAAACTAACTGGAAAAGAAAGAGAGAAGAGGACAACTCCCAAAGGTTTAATAAGAAAAATAAAAGGAGATTTGGGTTCAAAAGGAACCAAGACAAGTTGGTTGTGACGCCGACATGCAATACTTACAAGCGAAGGCACTGGGGACAGTGTAATTATGATCTACAAGCCAAATCCTTTGGTATTTGTAAGAGAAAGGGACATAGGACCCTAGAATGCAAGGATTTTAAGGATGTTGTCTGCTACGCCTGCAATGAAAAAGGGCATATTAAGACTAGCTGCACTAAGAATCTTAAGAATAATAATGCGAAGCCTGGAGAGGTCAAGAAGGGGAATGCTCGTACCTTTCAGATGACTGCAAGAGAGGCTGTTAAGGACAACAAAGTCATAACAGGTACATTCCTCATCAGCGATATTTATGCTAGAGTTCTTTTTTATTCGGGTGCATATAAATCTTTTGTTGATCATTAGGTTTAATAAACTATTAAACTTACCCATAATAACTCTAGATAAACTTATGAGATAAAACTTGCTGATGGAAGTTTAGAAACAACATCTTCCATTCTTGATGGAGGTTTCATATCCATTAAGAATCATTCCATTCCTATCTCTCTTTTGCCAATGAAATTGGCGAGGTTCGATGTAGTTTTAAGCATGGATTGGTTATCTCGTATCCAAGCCCGCATTACCTGCGATAAGAAACTCATCGAAATTAAAACCCCATCTGGTGAAATGATCACCATCCCTGGAGACTCACACTACGGATTGCTAGACAAGGTGTCGTTATTTAAGGCATCCAAGTATTTGAGGAAAGGTTGTGTCATTTACATGACACAAGTTACCATTAACGAAGCTAAGCCAAATATTCAAGATCTCCCTGTTATTTCAGAATATTCAGATGTTTTCCTCGAGGAATTACCAGGCCTACCTCTAGATAGGCAAGTGGAGTTTAGAATCGATATCATACCTGGATCAGCACCCGTATCTAGGGCCCCATATCGCCTAGCTCCAACAGAAATGTAGGAATTGAAGACGCAATTAGATGAACTCTTAGAGAAAGGCTTTATTCAGCCTAGTTCCTCGCGTTAGGGAGCTCCAATTCTTTTTGTTAAAAAGAAAGACGGTTCAATGCGGATGTGCATTGATTACCGTGAGCTAAACAAATTAACAATCAAGAATCGATATCCTCTGCCCAGGATCGATAATTTATTCGACCAACTTCAAGGGGCTAGTTATTTCTCCAAGATTGATCTAAGATCTGGATATCACCAACTGAAGGTTAGGAGTGAGGATGTTCCTAAGACAGCCTTCAGGACCCGTTATGGTCACTTTGAATTTCTAGTGATGCCTTTTGGGCTCACAAATGCACCTGCTGCATTCATGGATCTCATGAATAGAGTCTGCAAACCGTATTTTGATAAGTTTGTCATTGTCTTTATAGACGACATACTTATCTATTCTCGTAATCAAATTGTCACGAGAAATACCTTCGGTGCATTCTAGAATTGCTAAGGTAGGAGAAGCTTTATGCTGAATTTTCTAAGTGTGAATTTTGGCTTAGAGAAGTCCAATTTCTTGGACATGTTGTAAATGAGCGTGGTATCCAAGTGGATCCCGCCAAAATAGAAGCCATAATGAATTGGGAAGTGCCCAAACCCCATCAGAAATGCGTAGCTTCTTAGGATTGCCTGGTTACTATAGAAGGTTCATTGAGAACTTTTCAAGGATAGCCACTCCTTTAACTACCCTGACCCATAAAAATGTTAAGTATAATTGGGGTCCAAAACAACAAGAATCTTTTGAGATTCTGAAACATAAGTTGAGCAATGCTCCTGTGTTATCCATACCTGAGGGTGTTGAAGACTTTATTGTTTACTGTGATGTGTCGCACACTGGCATGGGCTGTGTGCTAATGCAAAGAGGCAAGGTAATTGCTTATGCATCACGATAGTTAAAGGTGCACGAAAAAATTACACCACCCATGATTTGGAATTGGGTGTCGTTGTATTTGCACTTAAGTTATGGAGACATTATTTGTATGGCACCAAGTGTATTATATACACTGACCATAAGAGTCTCCAACATTTGTTCAATCAAAAAGAATTGAACATGCAACAACGTCGTTGGATGGAAACACTCAATGATTATGATTGCGAAATTCGCTACCATCCGGGCAAAGCAAATGTAGTTGCTGATGCCTTAAGTCGCAAGGAACGGGTTAAGCCTATAAGGATTAACGCCAAGAGCATGGAGCTCAGAAATAGCTTAAATGAGAAGCCATTAGATGCGCAAAGACAAGCTCTATTAGAGGCTAATGCTCCTAATGAAGGATTGGGTGGAACTGTTGATTAGTTAGCGCCAAGAAAGGATGGAATCCTTAGGTTCAATGATAGAATCTGGGTTCCAATTTTTGGAGGACTTAGAGATCTAATCCTCCACGAAGCACACGATACGAGATACTCAGTTCACCCTGGAGGTGACAAAATGTATCAGGATCTAAAAAGGAATTATTGGTGGATGGGTTTAAAGAAATCCATAGCCACTTATGTAGCTAAGTGTCTAACGTGTTCGCAAATTAAAGCCGAACATCAGAAGCCGCCAGGACTTCTACAACAATTGGAAATCCCCACATGGAAATGGGAAATGGTAACTATGGACTTGATTACCAAGTTTCCTAAGACCAAACGTGGTAATGACACAATTTGGGCCATTATAGATAGGCGGACCAAGTCAGCGCATTTCTTGCCAATTAAGAAAATGTATAATTCAGACAAATTGGCTAAGTTGTATGTGGACAAGATTGTGTCCCTACACGGTGTACCGGTATCTATTGTATCTGATAGAGATACTAGATATACATATCACTTTTGGAAAAGTTTTCAAGAATCTTTAGGCACACGATTAAACTTTAATACGGCTTACCATCCACAGACTGATGGTCAAAGTGAGCGTACTATCCAAACATTGGAAGACATGCTTATGGCATGTGTGATTGATTTAGATGGAAGTTGGGTTGACCACTTACCCCTAATAGACTTCTCCTACAATAACAATTATCATACGAGCATCAAGGCTGCTCCTTTTGAGGCCTTGTATGGGAGAAAATGTAGAACGCCGGTGTGCTGGGCAGAAGTTGGGGAAGCCCAACTATCAGGGCCAGAGATTGTCCTAGAGACCACGGAAAAGATTGTGCAAATCCGTGATCGTCTCAAAGCTGCCAGGGATAAGCAGAAGAGCTATGCTGACAAGAGGTGTAAACCTCTTAAGTTCCAAGTAGGGGACAAAGTCATGTTAAAAGTGTCACCCTGGAAAGGTGTGATGCGCTTTAGGAAGAAGGACAAGTTAAGCCCAAGATATATCGGACCATTCGAGATAGTCGAATGTGTCGGAACTGTAGCTTATAAGCTCAGATTGCTAGAGGAGCCTAGTGGAATCCATGATGTATTCCACATATCTAACCTTAAGAAATGTCTAGCCGATGAGTCGCTAGCAATGTCGCAAAAAGATGTGCAAATAGATGAAAACCTGAGGTTCATTGAGAAACCATTTTCGATCGAGGATCGACAGGTTAAGAAGCTCCGAAGAAAATTGATACCTATAGTAAAGGTTAAATGGGACGCCTTTAGAGGTCCCAAGTATACATGGGAGGTTGAATCCACTATGCGACAAAAGTACCCCCATCTTTTTGAACAAAATCTCGAGGTCGAGATTTCTTTTAAAGGGGTGAGGATGTAACACCCTGTAAAATCGTGTCCAATAATATAGCGACACGTGTTATATTTTTATTTTTTGAGTCTATTAAAGACTAACAGGGACTAAAAGCTTCAACATGCTCAAACTAAGTCTCTGAGTGGTCTTCTGATGTTAACATGCATAAACTAAGTCTCTGAGTGATTGTTGTGTCAACATGCTTAACATATAGCCTTTGAGTGACCATTAGTGTCAACATGCTTAAAAACATAGCCTCTGAGTGACCATAAGTGTCAACATGCTGAAACTTGGGCTCTGAGTGACCGTTGTGTCAACATGCCTAGCCTCTGAGTGACATCAGGGTCAACATGCTTATAATGAGCCTCTGAGTGATCTTTTACAAAGTCCTAACTCTCATATGTTCCATTTGTAGACGAGAGGGATTAAATTCGTAATTTTATAAAAGTTGGACATTGAGGGATTAAAAGTGTCAACATGTTAATTTGTACATCTGAGTGACCTTTTAACGAACCGAGAGTTCGACAAAGTCCAGGCATAATCTCGGGTACGCCAAATATTGGCTATAGAGGGCTAAAAGTGCTAAAAAGGTGTTTTGGGAGATTTAAAGAGGTTTTATAATTTAGGGGCTAAAAGTGTCAAACTTTGAAACTAGCTTAGAGGCGCTTGCGGGGCTCGAGAGGCAAGGCCTGTGTCTCTCGCGGCCTGCCAGAGACCTATATCTGTAGAAAATTTGCCTTGGCCACCACACAAAGTGCCAAAAACCATTTTCTCAAAACCATGGCTTCTCAAACAGCTATGTCATGTTTTGGGATACTTGTAAGCTCCCTCTTACACCCCTTAACACCTGGCATCACATCCTTCAAGCTCTCCAACTATAAATAGGTGCAAAGATTCAACCTTTGAACTTGCACCTTTCTCATTTCCAACTCTTCTCCATCCTCTGGAAGTTCCTAACTGAAAGGTGCGTCCAACTTAGTTCTCTTGCATTCTAGGAACCTCTTGTAACTGTTCCTTGCTCTTGCATTTTCGTTTATAGGCTTTTATAGCCAAAAGTCAAGCGTTTTACTGAAAACGCCTTGACTTTCGGTTAAGACCATTATGGTCCAGCCATTGTTCGTGATGAACATGGCTAAGAGATCGTAATAAGGAAGGTGTTAGTCCCTATAAAGGGCACCTCATGAAGATCACGTTTGCTAGACCAATTGACGGGTCAAAGTTATGATATTAAAAGTCAAACAGGCCATTTTTTGGAAAAAATCATAAATTGATCTTATATTGTTATGAAACCTGTTTTGATACTTAAACAAGTTGGTAATAATTATTAGAACATGTAGGAACATGTTCGGCTTGTCAATTTCAATTGTAGGGTCGGTTCGCAACTGAAAGTCGTGAAGTTTGACTTCTACTTTGACTTTCGATTCTGACCTGATTTAGATTATTTACCTACTAATTTAAAGTTGCATTATGATCATAATATAATGTAGCATAACCCTCTAAAGTTATATTACATGATCATAATTAGAATCTAACTTTATACGCAAGTTTCGTAATTATGCCATTTTGACTAAAATGCCATTTTTGCATAAAATAAGGTTTAAAAGAGAATGAGTTTGAAAATAAATTTCCTACTGATGTAATATTATAAGTAGGATTATTTGGGATGTGAAATCAGATTGTAAACTAAGTTTATGAACAAATCCTTGTAATATGTCGGTAAATGACGATAAAACCCTTATGGCTTATAAAATGATTTTAATCATATCTTTTCAAGGTAAATCTTTTACCTACTGATATGTTATATTAAATAACATATCTAATACATTTTAATTTGACCTTAATATCAGTTTTATTAAACATCGCATAAATCGTCATTTTACGACATAAGCGTCGTTTCGGCACATAGTATGGTTTTAAACCAAAACTATCAACCAAGACTTGTTACCTACTGATTTTTAAACTTATTTTAAAAATATTTTAAAAATATTTACAGTAGGTACATGATATGAACTCAGAATCCCAAATAATTTATAAACTATGTGTAAAATGACCAAAATGCCCTTACGGTGCATAGTTTGGTCATAAAAGATAAATTACACATATAATTAATATCCTACTGATATTATATCATAAATGAATTATTTTTCCAGAATAATTATAATTATAACATTTAATTATATTCAAGTTCCTTTTATACGGTATGAAATTACCGAAATGCCATTATGAGGTATAATTTCATTTTAAAAACCTTAACGGACATATAAGTTGATATCCTACTGATATTACAACTAAATTAAAGTATAATGGCATATAGAACTTGTCCATGACTTATCCGGTTACCTGATATCGCTAATATGCTTACGGTTAAGCATATGTAACTAGTTTACGAAAATTAACCAAAACGGGTTTAACCTTATCACTTTAAACTCAAAATCCAGAATGTTATTGGTTTACCCATTTTATACAAGTCAAAGTACTTGTCGGTTTTAAACTACATTCTATCCGGTCATCGCTTAATCTAGCGTACCGTTTTTGATCCACTACGCTAGTCAGTCTAAGTCTATGACTTAAATAAGACCGTTCGTATTTAATTGGTTAGCTAATGCCATAATCCGGACTAGAGCCTTCCGGTAAATGCTATCTGCACTTAGATCATTTTGGATATGGCTGAGATATTAAATCTTGGATTTTTAAATCAAAACTAGCTTAGGTAAATACTCTCAACTTATTTTCCCTATACGGGCTTGGGATACGGTAAACTATTGCCGCTTGGTCGAAAATGGGATCAATCGAATGCCGGATTGTGGGTAGTAAATCCGCATATTCCGTTTTAATCAGTTTTTTGATAACTTAAACATCGGGGGTTAAATTACCGTGTCCTGGATATCCTCGGCTCATTACATTAGATAATGGCCACGACTTTAGTGCGGGGTGTAGGCATACACCTGACAGACGCTCAAATGCAAATTACCCATGACGTTGGGGATAACTCCTCTGTGAGTTCTAAGTGGTGTGTATTTAATCATGTCTCGGTCTCTGTACTGGGTCCTGTATGTATGGACAAACATGTGAATCTGTTAACAAGGTTACAAAGTAACTTTCCCAAGTTATAAAAGATTTGTGCCCTGTGCACTTAAATATAATTTCTAAAATGTTTTTAAAACGAGTCAGTCGGGTGTATTTACCAGCGAAAGCTGACGTATTTTCAAAAGACTAAGCTTGCAGGTATAATACGAAATAGACCGGAAGCTGCTTGGTAGTGAAATAAGAAGTCTTGCAAATCCTTAGATTTGCCCTAAAGTCTGTTTTATATTCTTTAGTTGTACATTTTATGATCCGCCTGTGGATCTTCTATTACGAGCTTGTATATTGTTTTTTATTTCGAAAATTCGGTTTGTAATAGTAATTTTACTCCAAGACTTCCATTGTGCCGTGTTTAATTGTTAATGATGTTATCAACTGACGTCACGATACTCCCCACCCGGGCCCATCGATGTATGGATTTGGGTTGGAAATCCGGGGTGTGAGACTTATATCCCTCTTTATCACAATATCACATGAGTTATAAAACACTCAACCCGACTATTCTAATCCTTACACATTTTGTTAACTTTGTAAATAACGCTCTTAGGGTATTGATATTAATGCTTCCAGAATTATCAATCCATCATGGACTTTTTCCATCTTGACCAATGATGCATGTGCATTCACTTTTTAAGAGTTTTGGTACATAAACTTTATCATTTAGCAAATCAATTGGAACATCGATAACATCAAAATCACTTCCAATGAACATTGTAGCATTCTTATACATTAGGATACATAATCACCAAGTTCTATTTATTTATTTCGTATATATTGGTGCACAAAATTACATCCTATGATGTCTCAGATTATTTGAAGCACCCAACTGCTTTAGGAAACTCACCTAGAGTTCCAATCATAATCAACATATTAAATAATCACAAAGTACTCAAAATATAATATGCATATAACAATCATAGTGTTCTCCAGAACTTACTTTACATGATTTTGATAATATAAATCCATCATGGAGCTTCATGTAAATTTCAATATCAAATGATACATAACATCCATAAGACGCATAACAATTCTCTCTTTGTAATACAAGATGAATAAAATATTAGAAATTCACTGCATCCACCATTTCAGAATGCGTCTCTTTATAATCAATCATGGGTTTTTGCGAAAATCCTCGTGCCACCAATTTTGCCTTATGTCATATGATTTTCACATGATTCGCATAAATGACCCATTTGTATCCAACAAATTCAGTTGTTTGGACTGTTGGTCCAAAAAATTTTCCATTTTATTAGAGAATTCAACTTTGCCTTATTTGCATTTTTTCGCTTTTGACCAATCATTTATATGTATGTATTAATTCATAGGCAGATCTTAAATTTTGATCCTCATCATTTAATTATTTAAAGCGCTACATTGTATACAAAAGTATAACGAAGTCGTTTTAATTTCGATTCCAAAACATTTCTAGACATGATATAATTTACTAAGAGCTCTATATTTTCAGGTACCTGAGATTCTTCTGGAACCATCATGTCTAATGTCTATCTAGGAGATCTTTTCACTATAGCCTCGACTTGACCATCTTCTTCATTACTTGCTCCAAATATTTTGAGTATTTTTATTTTTTTGGAATCAACTAGTCTACCATGCTTCTTGCAAGAAACTCATTACTAATATATGGTTTGTCCTTCTAGGACAATTAACTTAATTGGAACATTAACAGTTGATTATGTGACTTACTTAGTAACTGTATTTAGGTCAGTGAAATCGTCTGATAATTTATTCTTTTATATTGGTAAATAAATTATCTTTTGAACTTCTGGTTCATAGTTTATAATATGAGGATCAAGATAACATGATAATTCATTCCACTTTTCACTTTGCAACTGCTTTTTATCTCCCCGATTGTTGGGAACATTCATTCACTAAAGTAAATAACAATGAGCCATAAATAAATCTCTTACTAATGGCTTTAAATATTTAATCATAGACAACTAATTATGCCCAACATATTCTTAACCTTTTTAGAGTTCCCATCTTTATGTGGTGTGGTGGACGAATTTAAATATTCATGTCATATAACAAAAAACCTTTGAAGGGACAGATTAGTTTCCTGACCAAAACCAACTAGAACGAGGAAGAAATATGATAACTTGTTGGCTTGATGTGAATACATGTAAAATTAAATATGAACATGAACCTTTTGCTTCATGATCAATTGGTTTTTAATCACTTGTAGACGTTTAGGTGATCGTCTTAATAATAACACTTATGCCAATGATCATTAATAACATGGTAATCAAATTCATCATTATATATAAAACAAATGTGGCAATCTGGAATAATATGCTTGTTATCTTATTAGCTAAGCCATAAACGATCAGTACTTCAAGTTGCAACTTGATAACCATTAATACAATGCATCGATTTCAAATTACTAAATGGTTTTATGTTAGGATACATACAAATCGTTTAACATTTCCAGAATAATTAGGGATTTATACCCTACTTTAGCTGATAAATAATTAATTTCCACTGACATGTTTAACTATCAAGAGGATATGGTTCTTTAATACATTTTACATCATCAATACTCAGTGTGGTCTAACCGGCCGTGCCAACTAACTAAATAATTATGATCCATAAACTTTGGTTTATGACCATATATGTGCACTCTTGTTTGTCTAATACATGACAGTAAATATAAGAGAATAATGTATTATTATTTGAAAATTTCATATTATAACATATTTTTCATATTTTATTCTCGTATATTCACTCTCTTAATGCACCATTTCTTGTGGCCAGATTCATTAATACATGGTCGACTCATTATTACATGGTCGACTCATTATTAACATGAGGATCATTGTAATTTCCTCATTTACCATGATCACAACCTTTACAAGGATCATTGTATAATCATCACATTATTAACATGGTTGACTCATTGTTAACATGAGCATTATTATGATTTTTAAAATTTCTATGATCACAAACTTTAAACCGGTCGATAAGTATATCATCACATTCATTTCAGGGAAAGTATCATTAACACACAACTTTCTTGGTGGCATCATTACAATTTCCCTAATCATGATCGTGACCTTTACACTGATCATCGTCACCTTTACTTTAGTGAATGGATTAGAACTACACGGCTTCAGATTCACTCTAGGGAAAGTATTATAACCACACAACTTTCATGATGGTCATTTTAAACCTTATATTATTTTCTTTAATAATCTTGCTACTTCAAGAGCATATTTGATTTTTGATAATAAAAATATGTTTCATATAACAATGTATAAATAACATTCTCAACACATAATATCAATTGAGAAGAAGTTACATGATCAAATCATTAAGATTTATCGGTTCAAAATCTTACAAGATTTTATAGACACTTTGGGTGTCGTATTTTAAAACTGAACCTTGATCACAAATTAATCATGTTTATAACTAGTGATCGTATACCATAACTTTGGTCATTCGGATGTTCTTTTTAAACTTAGAAGATATGGAACACAATTTATACACAAGATTAGATTATATAATGCATAACTTTATGTCATGTCATTACGTAAAATGACTTATAATACAACCTTTTGAAATAACATGCCTTCATTACTTCTATCAGTTCTATGAAGTATGTATTTACCTAGTAACTCATCACAATATAACCAATCATAAGTATATCTCATATACACAGTTTTGTCACTCTAACTTGAAATTATACAAATATATCCATGATTTAGAGTATTCACTAATAGCATATACTATTATGTCTTTTCAAGTTTTCTAAATTATACAAAGCATGACATGAAATTTGTATGATCTTTCATTTTAATTTCCATGCATAAGTTGTAAGTTATTTTATAGCTCTATCCTTTATACACAAAATGTTCAAAGTTTTTTTTAACAATAATAACCAAATAAAACCAATTAACATGTTAAAATCTTAATTAAAGGTAGAAGATTAACATGTATAAAAGATAATGATTATAGAATTTGTATTCATAAATCAATAATACTCAGTGTTCACAATCTTTCAAGTATTTTAATCAACTTATCCAAGGATTTTTCTATTTTACCAACATCAAGTATTTGACTTTCAAAATATTGTAGTTCCCTAAAGACAAACTGAAAACGATGTAAGACTTCGTCAAATCATACATCTTAGAATCATAAAAATACACTTATATATGCATGCATATAAAAGTCAAACTAGAATCTTTGCTAGAACTTTTATGTAAAACATGTTATTACAAATCAAATCTCATCGTAAACACAAAACTAAAGACATGGATATATGACAATACAACTTACTTGCAGATCACTCCATTTTTTTCTAAAATAACATGGCGCAACAACCGAAATTTTGCAATATCTAAATACAGTAGGTATGTCTAGGTGTATTCAAGCGTGTTTGCACATTTAAACCAAAAGAAAAGGCAATAATAAAATATTATGAGAGATTCAAAATGTTTATACACTTTAGAATATTATGAGATTTCCACATTATTATATGAACATTAGAGTTGAAAGTATAAGCAAATTCTTAGTTATTTTTACTTTTATTTATCCTTTTTTAGTACAAAAATATAAATAAACTAAAATTGTTTTTCAAATAATAAGATAAAATATATAAGAATAGATAAGGAACAAGTTAACCAATGATCTAGATGTTTCAAACATAACTCTTTTAGATAATACTACGAAGCACTACATTAGAAAATAAATATACTGAGATTTTTACTATTTATCTAGCGACATATTATCCGTATTACATATTATAATTACTTGAGGAATTTAAATTTAAAATCATAACTGATATGATAAAGGAAATTATTATACTACTTCAAATAGTTAGTGTGGTACTTATTAGATGAAATAATTAACTAATTTGCTTTTAATTAGAAAACAAAACGTCATGAATAGAAAAGTTATAAACATTAACATAAATTTTAATGCAAATTATTGTCCATGAATTTTATGTTAATTATTGAATTAGTTACAATGAATAGAGTGAACCGTTTTCAAGAATTTTGGTTTCCTTGTGTTTCTTTTGTGACTACCATAAAAGAAGAAGTATCATATTTGTTAATTAAGACTTTTAGATACCATCATGCAAGTTTATTTGCAACCCATTAATTTAATTTTATCATATAATATATATTTGTTGATTTCAGTAATACTAATTAATAGTTGAGTAGTAACAAAATATATAAAACCATTATGGGTACCTGATATTTTGAGTAGATAGCCATCGAAAAGTTGTGTTCTTGGTGGAGGTCTCCATACGTGATACAACAGCCACCGGCGTCACGGTACACTAATACTCGCAACACTTAAAATTAATAAAATCCATTCTAAAAGCAAGTCGTGCTGATAACGTGTTGTGTAACAACTAGCCTATTAACATATAGAGATAAAGAGAGAATGGTAGACACATATCTTACTCATGTGTAAGTATGAAATACAAAGCCTCTACTTATAGGTTCATACATTATATAAGAGTAAATACAAAAAAGAAGTTAAGAATGTGAAAAGTCACTCTTAATGATGTATTCATAAATAATGAATTGAACGGAAATGTAACGTGACACTAAATAGAATTTAGATGTAAGAGCTCTAAATCCTTTAAAGAACTTGTTAGTATGGCTTTTTTCAAATTTATATTGATGTGTGACAGAGGTGGGTTGATAAACTATAAAGCTAACTATATTTGACTTTTTTTTATTTTTTAGAAGCATTTGGGTTCAGTTTTACTATAAAGTATGTATCTGATACGTTTGTTTAGCACTGCGTTAGATGTTATAACTCGTTTCTATGTAAATCGGTTGGATATGTCAGAATTTTTACATAGTTGTGTTAAAATATCAAAAATAAAATCGGTATTTATGAAAATAAAATAAAAAAGTACGATATCTTAATTAATAAGTTTAGCGTTGTGTTTTGAGAGAAAAGATCCTGTACAAAACAGAATCCCGTGCGAAGCATACAAGAGAAAGAGAAGTGATAAGTGTTATTGGTAGAAAGAGTAATTTTGTATTTTCTCAAGTGAACTAGTTTTCCCCTTTATTTTCAAACGACTATAACTTTTTCATACGTTAATATTTAAAAAAAATGTGTCGTATTAACGGGCATTTTATTCTCTTTAATTTGAGCTGCATATTGTTGTAGTTTACTTAAAAAACTTACTGGAATTTGAATACCCATAATATGATTATGTAATTTTGAATACCCAGTAGCCATTATGTGTTTTTAAATACCTAGTACTTGACTACGTGATTTTTGAATACACACATTACGTGATTACACATTCAATATAAATTCATTACGTGATTACACATTTAATATGATTTGTTATAACTGATGTTATTATAATTATGCTTATTACGTAATTACACATGTCTACTAAATAAGAACTTGATTTTTTATGCTTTATTACATAATTAAATCTCTAATATACGACATTATGTAGTTATATAAGTTGATTTAGCTAATATTTTATACATATTTTATCCTTAATACGTGATTAGACTTTAAATATTAGGTATTCTATATAAAATATTATGTATTATATGTTTTATTTTTAAGTAATTACGTAATCACTCAGTGGAGTTTCACATAAATGCTATAATGAAATCACGTAATCACGAAATGATATTTTAAATTACGTAGTCACGTAATAATGCACAGTCAACTATTGTTACGTAATTACGTAATCACTTTGTGAGGTTTCACATAAAATACAAGTGTTGTAAAAGCCGAATTCCAAGGCCGAGTAGTCGGCGGCTGCCTGGTACTCGGAACCTTACCTTGGAGAGTTACTACAAGTCGGCCTTTATAAGTCGGAAGCGGTCAAACTCGGCCTACTCGACGACTACTCAGAATACTCGGCCAACTACTCGGAATACTCGGTCAAATACTCGGCCTAATCGGTGACTACTCGAGATTATGCTAATTTTGAAATGAATAATGATAGTTTTGACATGAATTACGCTTATTTTGACACATATAAAATATTCAATAACTAATTTCTTTATATTTAACATGTTCGAGTATTCCAACTCCCCACTCGGCCGACTAGGGAGCGCCTAGCGACTTTTCCAACACTGTAAAATACTATAAAGAAATCACGTAATCACGTAATGAGTATTCAAAACCACGTAGTAACATACTGGGTATTCAAAATCACGTAATATACATTCAAAATCCTGTAAGTTTTTTTAAAGAAAACTATTGCAATAGAATGCTCGAATTAAAGAGAATGAATGCTCGTTTATACCGTGTAATTTAAAAAAAAATATTTATTTATGAAAAAGTTATAGTTGTTTGAAAATCAAGTGGAGAAATTCAAGTGAGAAAAGAACAGAATACTCTTTCTCTATTTGTTTTTTCAATTGTCTTACCCTCGTATTTACCAAAATGCCACCACCGAATTTTGAGCCATTGATCTTGGGAGATCAATGGATGAGTTTATCGCCTATGCTTTGTAAGTTTTCATTGTCTTGTATTTGATCTTCTAATGTGTTTTGTTTTTCTTTCTTTTCTTCTAATTTCATATGTTAATGCATATCGATGTTCCATTGCCATGAATTATGATGGATGAGTATTTATTTGAATTATTAAACATACTTTCATATTTGCATCATATCTTCCTACTAGTTAACATATATAAATAGTTAGTATCAAGAAAATGTACATCTGATATTTGGTTTCTTAATTAATAAGTTTAGCATTGTGTTTTGTACTTATATTATCTTACGTTTTTTTTTTAGTTTCACATATATTAATGCATATCGTTGTTCCATTGCCATGAATCATGATGGATGAGAGTATTTGTTTGAATTATTGAATATGCTTTCATATTTGCATCATATCTTCTACTGGTTAACATAAATAAATAGTTAATAATTATCAAGAAAATGTACATCTGATACTTGGTTTATTATAATTATCATATAATCTTTATACCAATTGCAACTTATTCATCACGCATGCTGAAAACAGCAAAATTAAATATTATAATCTCTTATAGATGCCGCATGAAATCCCACTTGAAATAAATAATTGGTTATTGTTTATTGATGTAGTAACACTTGTATAAAACTTTGCTTTGACTTCTAACTAGATATATATAAAATAAAGTAAAATATTAATTAAGGTATATTAAAACCACACATCACATATATCTAGCATAAAAATATACATAGTCCTCCAATTGACTTTAGTTAATATTAAAACACATTAAATTTCAAATTGTCAAATATTTTATTCGTTAAATTCCAGAGAGTCGTTGATTCCGAAGTTGGTTCATTGCTAAACGCAGCCACATAATAAAATGAATCAGACAAAAACAAAATTAAAATGCATATTATTGGTCATGATCACTGAAATAACTATAAATATATTATTATGGTTATCAATGTATGTATGTAGAAATTTTCTTATGGATATACTATCATACGATTTGGTTCATATGAAAATCATTTTGAGTTTAGGTAATTGTGAAAACTTTTACTTTTTATAAGAGTTTTATCACTATTTTTTTATATAAAGGTAACACATATATCTGTAAAAAAATTACCAAGACGGTTTTATCCTCCAATTATATTGATGGAAAAAAAAAGTTATGGTTTACGTCATCAGTTTTGTAAAACAAATTTATATAAGTGTAAATAGAGAATAAATACCAGCTTGACATTTTTTTATAGATGTGTTTGTGATATTTTCATCTACCTTTACGTAAATTGGTGGCAAAACTCGTACAGAAAGTAAAAGTTCTCACGGTTCTCACAACCTAAGTTGATTCTCATTGTACCATGTCCCTACTATCATATTATTCAAATGATTGTTAAAGTTGTAGGCTGGTTAGGTTTCCTTCCATACACATGCATTATTGTATCTCATTGTTTTACATATCTATCTAGGGCTGTATACGAACTGAACGAACACGAACAAGAACTTGTTTGTATTTGTTTGTTAATAGGAACGGACGAAAACGAACGTTGATGAACACAAATGAGCACAAACTAATGTTAATTAACACAAATGGAAGCAAATGCACACAAACAAGTGTTCATGATCATAATATATGAATATATGATACACTGACACTTATTAAATATTTTATTTGTCGAAGTTTTAAAGTATTTAAATAATTATAAAACTAAAAATACTAATGAACTATCGAACACAAATGAATACGTTACTGAACATTCACGAACATAAATGAACGAACACGACCTATGTTCATGTTTGTTCATTTAACTAACCAAACGAAATTTCTTGTTTGTGTTCGTTTGTTTAATAAACGAACGAACACAAACGAACTTCCTACCAAAGGGTTCATGAAATGTTCGCCGAACGTTTGGTTCGTTTGCAGCCATAAATCTATCAATGAATATCAGATTCTGTACTCTCTATTATTTTCATATATATTGTGCTATTATGCTAGTTTTATAACACGTAATGACTTATAAAACTGTTAATAAAACTTATTTTCTTCTAAATAATCAGTATATCGGTCATGATATTCATTTGATACACACATAAATAATTTTTCCGTTTCCCAATTATGATGAAATAGATACGTAGTATAAAAGGGTTCATATATAAGAGGAATTGTTGACGTGATTTTATGTTTATATGTGCTTTTGTCATCTAAGCCGATGATGTCGAGTATAGACAAAAGAAATTTTCGGTAATATATGTTGGTATAGAACTTTTATGTTAACATCATGGAATTGAAGTGTCCACCTAGAGTTTCCTGAACATCGTCACCATTTATTTGTGTTATCCACTTCATTATTTAAAATTCTAATATATTTTTTGAGTAAATAACGTGTATTATGCATGTGGTTTATTAAATTTTCAGCTTTCGTTTTTAAGTTTGAGAAATTACGGCGTTAGTTACTAAACCGTCACCAATCCGTCTCTAAAGATTGTGGTTGATTTGCAACGAAGGAGAAGCATGAACTAGGTCATCCGTGGTTGTTTATTATATATATATATATATATTATCTTTGTTTATTAAGTAAAAGGGTAAAATGATCAATTTAAACGAACCTAACAAAAGTTTTTAGCGCAATGCAAAGTACGACAACTTGAGGTGAACAATAGTTAAGAACTATATAGTTGTAGCTTTTTTATACTCAAGACCGAAGTTGAAAATTTGCAATAACACATGGACGATTATGTAAATTACTCACTTGATTAGGATTATTATTTGCTTGTGCAATATGTTTAAGACTTGTAAATCTTAAATGCAGTTTTTTTAGAACAGCGAACAAAAACACACCATTATAATCATATTCCTAATTTTACACCAATGTTTATTTTTGGACTTGAACCATCGATTGAGGATTTTTCCTACCGCAGTCTATCGATTATTTTTAATTTTACTATTATTTAGGATTTGTGTGACCGTTTTGTGGCAAAAAAATAATCGGTCCAATGTTTTGGTGGCTATTGGAGGTACACCATTTTACACATACGGTTAGCTTAGATCATTTTGGTAATCTTAAATCTCTATAGCCAGAAGATATTAGGTTTTAGATAGAGGGTGTCAATAATCTTCTGTTAATGACTTATATCTTTGAATTACTATTTTCAATAGAAGTTACAGTTGAGACTTCTTCATGCTACTTTTAACATTAACAATTTAAGTTTAAAAATGGCATGGATAAGGTTCCCTATATGTAAATCAAAACCACATAAGGTGTTTGTCTTTAGTGTTAGATTGCATCACCATTTGTTTCTATGACTCTCTATATACAACATGCTCTATATATAACATGCTCATATTATGTAACTGGTTGTAAATCTTTTGAAGCGTATATAATTTGAATTACCATGCTATATTTAATCATCCTCGTTCGTGTAGCACTTAGGAAATAATTTAAGTACATTCATGTATCGAAAACTAAAAATCATGCACAAACATACAACAGATATGCTTTGATTCATTTACACTTTGATACATATTAATTATTTTGACTAGAATCATTATATATGTATCAAAAACCAAAAATTATGCATGAACATTCGTGTATCATGTGGGAAATAACTAGTAGGTGTTATGCTTTGTTATGCTTTGGATCGACATCCACTTTGGTACCATTTTGCATGCGATCGAAACTATTTTTGACTCCCTAAGTTTTTCTGTCTTCACTGTATGATTATTGGATATATTGATTTAATTTTAATGCATAAAGGACTTGTGGGTATAGTTTAGCTAACTAGACTACTCCATGTTGATGTACGTGTTCTGTTACCCCAACATGCCCCTCCTCGTGGGTCTTACATGCGCGTCATTTTGGCATCTCTGGTGTGACCCTACTTGTGTAATGTGCTTGGACCATGATGTTTCAAGATATGCATGCTAAGAGTACATAAGCCACGGTATATTAAAGAAGACTTGTAAATCGACTCTGGACTTTTGTTATAAGTTAGTGGATGGCTTATTGTCATTGCCCACACTTGATGGTGCGTTTGTTAGAAACTCTTGCAATCTTTATCGCCTTAATATATTTATTCTGAGAATTCCTAGTGATGTTACTTTATTACTAGCCATTGCTATGTTTACGTGATTCCAGGTTATCTAATTCATACTTTCGAACAATTGATTTGATTTTAAAATATTGTATCATTTTAGTACCTTTTGTTATCTAGTTATCATGGCAAACTCTTAGGGGTCATTTGGTTTATTTTTTAAAGGATTTGGAATCCTTCAAACGAATTGGAATATGGAAGAATTGGAATGGATTCTTATCATGTGTTTGGTTGGCAAAATACAATGGAATCCTTTCATATAATCTTGTTTGGTTTGTAAAACTATGAAAGGAATTAGAACTTAAAATAATAGTAGATGACATGACTACTTATTGTTGTGTTTTATAAATTTTATGTGTTTTGTAGTTATATATTTAAATATAAGAATAAATACTTATGAAAATATAAGAAGTCTTTTTATTAATTGCTGAGATTAATTTATACTAAATTATTTATGAGTTACTAACATGTTTCAAGCCTCAAACATGTTTTGCGCAAGATTATTTTTAAATGCAGTGCACTCATTTGAAGTCTTTATAGAAGTTATATTATCCTTATTGACATCTTCACCGTTGCTTGACATCCTCCGCTACATCTTCTATTTCAAATGGATCAATTGACATTTCTTGTCTTATTAAATTTTGTAGGAGACAACAAGCCATTATGATCTTATTTTTTTTATGTTAATGGGGTAATATGAGATATCCCTCGAAATCCCCTACCTTGCCTTCAAAATATCATCGAGACATCTTTTGAGAACATTTCTTGCAGATGAATGTCTCACATTGTATAATTCTTTTAATGTAGCGGATTGATAGCCATCACACCAATCATTTAAATGATATCTTAAACCTCTGTAAGATAAAGAACAAGAAAACCTTGTCCATTTGTGTATCCTATGTCTACCAAATATAACCTAGAAATACATAGAAAAGTATAATTTTTTCTATATGTCTAAATGATTATTTTAATATATATTTATGTACTCGATATTAGAACTTTCAATCCATGATGCCTAATAAGAGCATCTTTAGGGCTCTACCATCAGCTCTAGACCTCTCCCAGTAAGGTAGCACAGAGATAAACTACATATATTTTGATCACACACCTAACACGTTTGTCGCGATATCTCCCTTTCTTATTTGTATTTAGGCGTCACTTCTAGTGGCACAAGCACTTTATGTATGTCCCCTCTAAAGCTCCTAAAAAATCATAATATAAAAGGAAGTTATTAGTAACCAAAGTATCTATATGAGAAAATATAATGATTATCTTATACCTTGAACTATTTCCATCTATGATCGGTAGAATCCTGGTGAACAGGTTCCAGCTTTTTAAGCAAGTGTGAGTATAATCTTATCACCACGTTGAGAAACTACTCTACTAATCGTTTCTCATGAACGATGAAAATGGCTTATCATTATACGATTCTTATAATTATGAGCTATAATGTGAAGGAAAACTCTTTGTTCACCGATACCCGTATTCGTACTTGATTTTATTCCTCCAAATGCTTCAAGCATTCCATATGATTTTGTGAAACACATTCAATTATCCTCACTTGGGATTATAGACGTAGTGTGACTTTCATAAACACACCTATGCAAAATTGAATATCGGTCTATATTCTCTAAGGACTAACTAATATGTGGTTTATCCATTTTGTGTGTGTATGTATATATGCCAACATGACTAAACAACAATTGTAGTAACTTGATCCCAACATGTAAAAGTCGACGTTTTCTCCTTTGCTTACAATATTTGGATGTTAAGCTTAGTCAGGCCATTACCTACACAAAAAATATTTGTTATTAACAAAATAAACTGCACAAATTATTAAATAATGTACGCATATCATAAGTTATAACACAAAAAACTACTTTTTTATTATAACAAAGAAACTACACATAAATTAGAAATTATGAAACAATTTTTTTTTAAAATAAAAAAAGTTGATTAGAATTTATAACAAAGGAGAGTGCATGTAGTATACATTACAAAACATCTTTTATTAAAACAAAGAAAACACGTATAACAAAGAAACTACAATTTCTACTTAAGAGCATAATTGAAAATAAAAACTGCTTTTGCAATATGAATGATTATTGTGTTCAAAGTACCTATTTCTTGTTCAACACAATGACTATAGCTAAATCTTGTATATATTCATAGTCAACTAATTCATATACCAATACAATTTGAAAAAACAAACTCATGGTTCTAGCTCTTTATGCAACATCAACTTTTGAGAATTTTGAAGAAAAATAGGTTTAAAAAAGTGATATGGTATGCACTCACCTTCTGGACCCTCATAATGAACTAATTCAATATATTAAATTTAGGTTAAGTGAAAAATGTTAGTTGTGTAGTGGTCTGTTGTTTCATACCAAACAAATGTTATCCTAAATTCCATGAAGGTTTTTACAGATTCAATTATCTAACAATATAAATCACCGAGATAAAATGATAATGAACAATTTCAGTATTAAAAAAAATGAGATGGAATTATACCTTAGCAAGCAATTGTAATTGTTGATGAGAGCGGAAATGCGACAATGTGTGAATAAAATGATGAAGACGATGGTGAATGAATGATGTTCACAGATCGATAAAGACAATGATTAATGGGGGACGTTGCAGATGGATGTGGGATGATGAATTAATTTGCGGAATCGATGAGAATGTGGCAGGAGTAAACTTACAAAAAGGATGGAAGAATAGTTTTATGCGGGAGAGGTTTTTTGGTAATCTAAAAAAAATCCTTTAGAATGTTTACAAATTCCATCAAAGGTGTAATGGAAAGTAACTTTCCTTACAAATGAGGGAAAATATGCAATTTTCATTTCTCCCTTGTTCCAACCAAACATAGAAATTTAAGGAAAGTAATTCCAGTTTCATATCAATTCCAAAGGATTATGTGAGCCAGACAGACTCTTAGTCTAGACTTGTATTCGAGTAAACTACCTTTTATGGTAAAACGTTATGTTTCTCAAGTGGTTATAGATTCAAATCTTACGGTGTAAAGATGTAGTTATTTTAGAAGTAAAGTTGATATAAAGTAGAAAATGTGTGTTTGTAGGTAAAAGAAAAGTAAACTACTAGTTGAACACACAAAATGGAATAGCTCTCAACCTTTGTAAGTTATCCAAGTCTAGCTGTTAGTAAGTTGACTCCTTTGTACTATACAATTTAATTTTATAAATGTTTGAAATATCAAAATTTTAAATAAAAATACTTTTTTATTTAAAATTAAGAATCTACATTTCACCAAACTAAAATTCTTTATGAACATAACTTGTTGTAATAGTTGATGGTTTTGTTTTTTTAATATTATTTTAATTACGTTTCTAATCCAAGCGTAAAGATTGTCATATTAATTTCAGATAGCATTCTTAAGATTTGTGTTTTATTATTATCTTTTGTTATATTTGCTCCCAACACTGTTTCTAGACTTTAATTATGTAAGATTTCTCATAGTTATAGGATAAAATACTATAGTGTGTATGTTATAACTCAAGCATAAATATGTAATTGGCATTTGAATTAAGTGTAGATTATACGGAATTTTATGTAGATTATATCATGTAGCCTATGGATTTTTGTTTCTAGTCTATTTAGGATGTTTATTGATTAATTAGAGGTTATTGGACTACTAGTATTTCTTTCTTATGTAAATATTACACATAAGGTTATTCTATGAAGGGATTACACTTATAGTATTAGCGCCCATAGAATAAGTATGTATAATTTGCAAGAAGTGGGTAATTTATGGTTAATGTTATACTTGGATTTCTTTATTCATCCTTCCTTCATTCTGAGTATATGTCAATCATATTCAGATACATAATAAGAGGACACATATGACGTGGATGTAAGATAAATTGATGATTATACTTGACTAATGTAATGACTAACCTATAATTAAATAAGAAAGGTTCAACCCAAGGATCTCATTTGTTAGATTTATTCAACACAGTTTTTAAACTTGAAAATTTCATTTAGTACACAACGTAAAATATACTAACTATATCATAACTATTTAAAAATATTGTAACATAGCCTTTACATAACATAAATGTCTGGATAATGAATCTTCTTTAAAAAAGGATGCTAGTCTTCAAAGGGGTTAGCCTTCAACCTTAGCCATCCAATTGTGCATAAGCTTTAACCATATGTCTAAATGTTATCATGATGTGTATAATAAAGTTAGTTGCATCGAGTGAGTTCTAGTTTCATAAACAACATTAACATAACATTCATGTAACACCCTGTAAAATCGTGTCCAATAGTATAGTGACATGTGTTGTATTTTAAATATAGTCTATTATAGACCAATAAGGACTAAAGGAGTCAACATGCTCAAACTGAGCATCTGAGTAATCCTTTACGAAGTCCTAACTCTCATACGTGCATTTGTTGGACGTGAGGGTTCAATTCTGTGTATATGTGAAAGTTGGACAATGGAGGGATTAAAAGTGTCAACATGTTAATTTATATCTCTGAGTGACCTTTTAACGAAACGAGAGCCCTACAATGTCCTGGCATAAACCCAGGTATGCCAAGTATTGGCTACGGAGGGCTAAAAGTGCCAAAAAGGTGTTTTAAAAGATTTTTAGAAGCTCTATAAAGCTAAGGAGTTAAAGTGACAATTTTTGAAACTGGCCAAGGGGCGGTCGCGGGCCGCGAGAGACCTGGCCTAAGTCTCTCGCGGGGCGTGAGAAGGTGTTTGTTGCAGAAAGTTTTTCTTGGCCTCCAAACAAAGCTCCAAAAACTATGAATTCGAAACCATGGTCTTCCAAACAGCTATGCCACACTTGTAAGCTTCCTCTTACACCCCTAAACACTTGACATGACCTCCTTTGATTTCTCCAACTATAAATAGGTGCTTAAGTTCACCATTTCAACTTGCAACTTTCTCATTCATACACTCTTCTCACTCATCTGTAAGTTCCTAGCTGAAAGGAGCATCCAACTTAGTTCTCTTGCATTCTAGGAACCTCTTGTAAGTGTTCCTTTCTCTTGCATTTTCGTTTATAGGCTTTTATAGCCAAAAGTCAAGCGTTTTACAGAAAACACTTTGATTTTCGGTTAAGACCATAATGGTCCAGCCATTGTTCAAAATGAACATGGCTAAGTGATGGTAATAAGGTAGGTGTTAATCCCTATAAAGGGCACCTCCTGAAGATCATGTTTGCTAGACCAATTGATGGGTCAAAGTTATGTTATTAAAAAGTCAAACAGGTCATTTTTCGGAAAAATCATAAATTGATCTTATATATGTTATGAAACCTGTTTTGACACTTTAACAAATTGGTAATAATTATTAGAACATGTGAGAACATGTTCGGCTCGTCAATTTCAGTTCTAGGGTTGGTTCGCAACCGAAAGTCGCGAAGTTTGACTTCTGCATAGACTTTCGATTCTGACCCGATTTAGATTAGTTACCTACTGATCTAAAGTTGCATTATGATCATAATATAATGTAGCATAACCTTCTGAGGTTATATTACATGATTATAATCAGAATCTAAGTTTATGCGCAAGTTCCATAATTATGCCATTTTTGACTAAATGCCCTTTTTGCATAAAAGAAGGTTTTAAAAATAATGAACTTGAAAATAAGTTTTCTACTGATATAATATTATAAGTAAGATTATTTGGGATGTTTAACCAAGTTATAAACTGAGTTTTCAAGAAAGTCCTTAAACTATGTCGATAAATGACGATTTTAGCCCTTATGGCTCATAAAATAGTTTTAATCAAATCTTTTCAAGGTAAATCTTTTACCTACTGATATGGTATATTAAAGAACATATCTAAGAAATTTTAATCTGACCATAATGTCAGTTTTCATAAAACGTCATTTTACGACATAAGCGCTGCTTCGGCGCATAGTATGGTTATAAACCATATTAATTGACCAAGACTTGTTACCTACTGATTTTAAAACTTATTTTAAACACATTTACAGTAGGTACATTTTATAAACTCAGAATCCCAAATAATTTATAAACTTTGTGTAAAATGACCAAAATGCCCCTTCGGTGCATAGTTTGGTCACAAAAGATAATTTACACATATAATTGACATCCTATTGATATTATATCATAGATAAATTATTTTTCCAGAATACTTATAATTATAACATTAAATTATATTCAAGTTTCTTTTATACAGTATGAAATTACCGAAATAACCTTAGGCATAGTTTCGTTTTAAAACCTTAACGAGCATATAAGTTGATATCCTACTGATATTTTAACTTATTTAAAATATAATGGCATGTAGAACTTGTCCATGACTTATCCGGTTTATAAGCGTACGATTGGTTGTACGTAACTAGATTACGGAATTCAGCAAAAACGGGTTTAACCTTATCATTTTAATCTCAAAAACCAGAATGTTTAATGTTTACCCATATTATGCAAGTCAAAGTACTTTTCGAGTTTAAACTACATTCTATCCAATCATCGTTTAATCAAGCGTTACACGTTTTGATCATGTACACTACTCGGTCTAAGTTTATGACTTAAATAAAGACCATTAGTATTAATTGGTTAGCTTATGCCATAATCCAGACTAGAGCCTTGCCGGTAAATGCTATCTGCACTTAAGTACTTTTGTATACGGCAGAGTTATTGAAATTAAAAGAAGACTAGCTTAGGTAAATACTCTCGACTTATTTTCCCTATACGGGCTTGGGATATGGTAAACTATTACCGCTTGGTCAGAAATGGGATCAATCGAATGCCTGATTGTGGCTAGTAAATCCGCATATTTTGTTTTAATCAGTTTTGTTTGATAACTTAAACACCGGGTGTTAAATTACTCTGTCCTGGATATACTCGGCTCATTAGATTAGTTAATGGCCACGACCTTAGAGCGGGGTGTAGGCATACACCTGACAGACGCTCAAATGCAAATTACCTAAGACATTGGGGATAACTCCTCTGTGAGTTGTAAGTGGTGTGTATTTAATCATGTCTCGGTCTCTGTACTGGGCCCTGTTTGTATGGACAAACATGTGAATCTGTTAACAAGGTTACAAAGTAACTTTCCCAAGTTATAAAAGATTTTGTGCCCTGTGCACTTAAAATCATTTTAAAATGTTTTCAAAATGAGTCAGTTGAGTGTATTTACCAGCGAAAGCTGACGTATCATCCAAAGACTAAACTGCAGGTACAATACGAAATAGGCCAGAAGCTGCTCGGTAGTGAATAAGAGGATCTTGCAAATGCTTAGATCTGCCCTAAAGTCTGTTTTATATTCTTTTTGTACATTTTATGATCCGTCTGTGGATCTTCTATTACGAGCCTGTATATTATTTTATTTCGAACATTTGGTTTGCAATAGTAATTTTACTCCAAGATTTCCGTTGTGCCATGTTTAATTGACAATGATGTTATCAACTGACGTCACGATACTCCCTACCAGGGTCCACCGATGTATGGATTTGGGTTGGAAATCCGGGGTGTGACAGGTTGGTATCAAAGCTAACGTTTGAGAGAATTAAACACAAGAAGGTTACGACCTATGTTTAATCTCAAACTTACATGAGCACATTCCTTAGACTTCCGAGTCTAGGCATTGACCTAAGATTACTCATTTCATTATTAAGTTTTTGAAATGATTTTAACAGGAAAATGCCGCCAAGAGTAAGAGGACAAAGTGGGAGAGGAAAAGGTCCAATGAGGGGAGGACCATCGGGGCGCATCCCTTCTCAACCTCACAACTCAGATCCCTACCAAGAGTCAGGAGATTCATCTCCTTGGCTACCAGCGAGACCTTCTCATAGACACTCGCCCCCACATTCCCAAAATTCTTACCACTCTCACCACTCCTATCATTCACACCATTCTCACCATTCTCATCATTCCCATTCATACACTTACCATGAAGAATGTAACCCTAACCATTACTTTAACACGCCTCTAGCCGATCAAACTCAGTTGGACTAGCCAAACCCTATGGACGAAGACTCCAACCCGGAGATGCCGCCGTCGGGATCGAATACGGACCATAGAAATTTCAAGCGATTCGAACTCTTATGCTGGATCGTCTTACCAAGGTCCTAATGAGTGGGACCAATATTGGAACCAATTTACCTTCGCCAACACACCTTCCCATCACTCTCAACCACCTCCTGTTCAGAAGATGTCCACATGGAACCGGTGGACCAACCTCAACCACCACCTGAACCACCAAGGAGGAAGCGTGGAGCACGTATGTCGGTACGTGCAGTACAAAGGTCAGGATCGCTGCCACCTTTGCCCAATTCCTACCCCCCCCCCAATTCAAGAGGACCCACAAATGGGTGGACCCTCTAACACCTCACCTATGGTGGAACCAATACCAACACCTACAGTACAACCACCACCATCGGGTTATAGTAACCCGATCCCCACATATCCAGATATGTCTGGATATGATCCTTTTAACCCGTCTACACCGGTAGACTATCAAGCATGGTCGCAAGACCCCTATATGCAAGCAGTTATGCACAATGCACTTTACCCATCTCCTTTCTCACCTACTTATACACAGACTGGATATCCAACTTATAGGTACCAGTATCCGGTTATGCCACAAACATAACCACAACCACAACCTTTGCCACCACTTGAGGCCATCAATAAGGCCTTGGAACAGATGAAAGAAATGCAGCAGCAAGCAGAGAAAACGGATAAGAAGACAAACAAGTTCTTCAAGAAACTCTCCAAGTTAGTTAAGGGAAAAAAGGACGAGTGAAGTCTCTTCTAAATATATGTTAGTCCCTGCGAGGACATTGCTATTACCTTAGTCCCTGCGTGGACATTTTTATTTCTTTAAAGTCCTTGCATGGACAAGTTTATTTCATTTTTCTAGTATTGTAATTTCTAATTTGGAATTTAATGAAGTATTTGGAATTATATATGTATTCATCCTCTTCAAAACAAGCGTTTTACTCGAAATTTATGCTCTGCGATATAATTCTAAAAAGATCTTAATGGTTTTGATTAGCCAAGTGGCACAGACCACACATTTGGCCAAATTATAAATGATAGTTAAGTACGAAGGGGTCTTCTATCAGATAGTTAAGGGAAGTTATCCTTCTATCCAGAGGTGGTGGACTTAAGTTCAAGCCTCTAAGTCGTTAAGGTCAATGCGACCGGGACTATTAATCAACCATTAAGGTACTCTTATGTTAACATTCAAGAATGTTCATACTCCCGGTAGTGTGGCTTGAGGAACCACACAAGCCTTCAAGATAATGGACTATGTCCTAACCTTATATAGCCTATGTGATCAAAATTGATCCCGGCTAATATCATCAGTGCGATGATTAAACATCCATTAGTGATGTATTGCCCTTGGGGCTATGATTAAAACATCTATTAGTGATGTATTGCCTTGGGGCTACGATTAAAACATCCATTAGTGATAACTGCCCTTGGGGCTATGATTAAACATCCCTTAGTGATGTACTGCCCTTGGGGCTATGATTAAACATCCATTAGTGATGTATTGCCCTTGGGGCTATGATTAAAACATCCATTAGTGATGTATTGCCCTTGGGGCTATGATTAAAACATCCATTAGTGATGTATTGCCCTTGGGGATATGATTTAAACATCCATTAGTGATGTATTCCCTTGGGGCTATGATTCAAACATCCATTAGTGATGTGCCATATTTTATGTCCATTAGTGACAGGCCTATGTGCCATATTTTATGTCCATTAGTGACAGGCCTATGTGCCATATTTTATATCCATTAGTGACAGGCCTATGTGCCCTATTTTATGTCCTTCGAGACAAGCTTATGAGCTAAATATAATTGTCAATTATGACAATGACAGTTGTGACAATGCGATCCGCTGTCCAATAATACATGGACTATGTCCAAATTGTAATTTGCCTTTGATGGTCCTATCAAGGCATAGGCCAAATATAGTTATGTTGAGCCTAAAAGTTGTGATGTTATTCACACTAGAATAGGCAATGGATTGTTATATCCAATGTTTAAGACCAATGTGGTTAACATACCATGGCTAAGCGAAGCTTTATTGGTGTATAGAACCCAAGGCTAAAAAGATGGCTAACTCGAATGAGGCACAAAGTAGCCACCGGAATGTGAAATCTAACAAAGCTGAAAACATATATGTCGATAATGATAATTTTCAAGCTCGCATTGACGCGGCAGTTGAAAAGGCCATGGGAAAGGCCATAGAAAAGCTTAGAGAGTCGAGTGCTACTCGCTCTAAACCATTATCGATTACCCCATCCCCAGCACATAAGGAGAACTCCGTTCACTCTTCAAATGCGAAGAATGAACCAAAGAAAATAGAGTTTGCTGAAAGGTCCCGTTCTGTCAAAGACGGATGTACCTATAAGTATTTCATCTCATGCAAGCCCCGAGACTTTAATGGGGAAAAAGGAGCTGTGGAAGCCCTAAAGTGGCTAGACGAGATGGAAACGATTGTAGATATCAGCAATTGTGCTGATAAGGATGTGGTCAAGTATGTATCACAGTCCTTTAAGGGCGATGCCCTAATCTGGTGGAAAGCTATGATCCAGTCTACAGGTAAAATACACCTGTATAATTTGGGATGGTCCAAATTTTGGACCTTGTTAAGGAAACATATTGCCCACCTCATGAGGTGGAGAAATTAGAGACAGGCTTTTTGTCTCTTTCAATGAAAAACCTAGACTGCCGGAAATATGTTTCTGATTTCAATTCCCTATCTAGGTTAGTTTCCTATTTAATTACCCCGGAACCCAAACGCATTGCGCGTTTTATTAATGGATTAGCGCCCGAAATAAAGGGCATGTTAAAAGTTGCTCAGCCTACTACCTATAGGTCTGCTGTAGACCTATCTCTCTCCCTCACCCTTAATCTAGTGAGACAAAAGTCAGTTAAGTCTGAAACTAACGGGAAAAGGAAGAGAGAAGATGACAACTCCCATAAGTTTAATAAGAAGAATAAAGGGAGATTTGGGTTCAAAGGGAACCAAGACAAGACGGCTGTGATGCCAACATGCAAAACTTGCAACCGTAGACACTGGGGACAGTGTAATTATGGTCCACAAGCCAAACCCGGTGGCATCTGTAAGAGAAAGGGGCATAAGACCCTAGAATGTAAGAATCTTAAGGATGCCGTCTGCTACGTCTGCAATGAAAAGGGGCATATTAAGACTAACTGCCCTAAGATTATTAAGAATAATAATGCGATGCCTGGAGAGGCCAAGAAGGGGAATGCTCATGCCTTTCAAATAACTGCAAGAGAGGCTGTTAATGACGACAATGTCATAACAGGTACATTCCTCATTAACAATATTTATGCTAGAGTTCTTTTTTATTCGGGTGCAGATAGATCTTTTGTTGATCATAAGTTTAGTAAACTATTAAACCTGCCCTTAAGAACTCTAGACAAACTTATGAGATAGAACTTGCTGATGGAACGATAGAAACAGCATCTTCCATTCTTGATGGATGCTCATCCATTAAGAATCATTCTATCCATAATCTCTCTTCTGCCAATGAAATTGGCGGGGTTCGATGTTGTCTTAGGCATGGATTGGTTATCTCATAACCAAGCCTGCATTACCTGTGATAAGAAACTTATCAAAATCAAAACCCCATTTGGTGAAATGCTCACCATCCTTGGAGACTCGCAATACGGATTGCCAGACAAAGTGTCAATATTTAAGGCATCCAAGTGTTTTAGTAAAGGTTGTGTCATTTACATGGCACAAGTTACTATCAATGAGCCTAAGCCAAACATGGAAGACCTCCCAGTCATCTCAGAGTATCCCGATGTATTCCCAGAAGAATTACCAAGCCTACCTCCAGACAGGCAAGTGGAGTTCAGGATTGATATTATACCAGGAGAAGCACCCGTAGCTAGAGCTCCATATAGACTAGCACCAACCGAAATGAATGAGTTAAGAGTTCAATTGGATGAACTCTTGGAGAAAGGCTTTATTCAGCCTAGTTCCTCGCCTTGGGGAGCTCCTATCCTTTTGTAAAGAAGAAAGACGGTTCAATGCGAATGTGCATCGATTACCGAGAGTTAAACAAGTTAACAATCAAGAATAGATATCCTCTGCCCAGGATCGACGATTTATTTGACCAACTTCAAAGGGCTAGTTACTTTTCCAAGATCGATTTGAGATCAGGATATCATCAGCTGAAGGTTAGGAGTGAAGATGTTCCTAAGACTGCCTTCAGGACTCGATACGGTCATTTTGAATTCTTGGTGATGCCTTTTGGGCTCACAAATGCACCTGCAGCATTCATGGACCTCATTAATAGGGTCTGCAAACCGTATTTGGATAAGTTTGTCATTGTCTTGATAGACGACATACTTATCTACTCTCGTAATCATGCTGATCAAGAGAAACATCTTAGGTGCATCTTAGAACTGCTAAGGCAAGAGAAGTATTATGCTAAATTCTCTAAGTGTGAGTTTTGGCTTAGAGAGGTCAATTTCTTGGACATATGGTAAGTGAGCGTGGTATCCAAGTGGATCCCGCCAAAATTGAGGCCATAATGAATTGGGAAGTGCCCAAGACCCCATCGGAGATTCGTAGTTTTCTAGGATTGGTCGGTTACTACAGGAGGTTCATTGAGAACTTTTCAAGAATATCCACTCATTTAACTACCTTGACCCGTAAGAATGTTAAGTATAATTGGGGTCCAAAACAACAAGAATCTTTTGAGGTTCTTAAACACAAGTTGAGCAATGCTCCTGTGTTATCACTACCTGAGGATCTTGAAGACTTTGTTGTTTACTGTGATGCTTCGCACACCGGCATGGGTTGTGTGCTAATGCAAAAAGGCAAAGTAATTGCCTATGCATCACGACTGTTAAAGGTGCACGAAAGGAATTACACCACCCATGATTTAGAATTGGGTGCCGTTGTCTTTGCACTAAATCTGTGTAGACATTACTTGTATGGCACAAAGAGTATTATATACACTGACCATAAAAGTCTCCAGCATCTATTCAATCAGAAGGAATTGAACATGCGACAACGCCGATGGATGGAAACACTTAATGACTATGATTGTGAGATTCGCTACCATCCAGGCAAGGCAAATGTAGTTGCTGATGCCTTAATTTGCAAGGAATGAGTTAAACCTATAAGGATTAACGCCAAGAGCATTGAGCTCAGGAATAGCTTAAATGAGAAGCTATTAGATGTGCAAAAGCAAGCCCTATTAGAGGCTAATATCCCTAATGAGGGATTAGGCGGAACTACGGATCAGTTAGCGCCTGGAAAGGATGGAATCCTTAGATTCAATGAAAGGATTTGGGTTCCAGTCTTTGGAACACTTAGAGATCTAATCCTCCAAGAAGCGCATAACACAGGATACTCAGTTCACCCGGGAGGTGACAAGTTGTATGAAGATCTAAAGAAGAATTATTGGTGGATGAGTTTGAAGAAATCCATAGCCACTTATGTAGCTAAGTGTCTGACGTGTTCGCAAGTTAAGGCTGAACATCAGAAGCCATCAGGACTTCTAGAGCAATTGGAAATTCCCATATGGAAATGGGAAATGGTAACTATGGACTTGATTACCAAGTTACCTAAGACCAAAAGTGGAAATGACGCTATTTGGGTCATTGTGGATAGGCTGGCTAAGTCAGCACATTTCTTGCCATAAAGGAAATGTATAATTCAGACAGATTGGCTAAGTTGTATGTGGACAAGATTGTGTCCCTACAGGTGTGCCAGTATCTATTGTATCTGATAGAGATACAAGATATACCTCTCATTTTTGGAAAAGTTTCCAACAATCTTTGGGCACACGATTAAATTTTAGTATGGCTTACCATCCGCAGACTGATGGCCAAAGTGAGCGTACTATCCAGACACTGGAAGACATGCTTAAGGCATGTGTGATTGATTTAGGTGGAAGTTGGGATGACCACTTACCCCTAATAGAATTCTCCTACAATAACAATTATCATACGAGCATCAAGGCTGCTCCTTTTGAGGCCTTGTATGGGAGGAAATGTAGAACGCCGGTGTGTTGGGCAAAAGTTGGGGAAGCCCAACTATCAGGGCCAGAGATTGTCCTAGAGACCATGGAAAAGATTATGCAAATCCGTGATCGTCTCAAAGCTGCCAGGGATAGGCAGAAGAGCTATGCTGACAAGAGGCATAAACCTCTTAAGTTCCAAGAAGGGGACAAACTCATGTTGAAAGTATCACCCTGGAAAGGTGTGATACGTTTTGGAAAGACGGGCAAATTAAGCTCAAGATACATTGGACCATTCGAGATAGTCGAATGTGTCGGCATTGTAGCTTATAAGCTCAGATTGCCAGAGGAGCTAAGTGGAATCCATGATGTTTTCCACATCAGTAACCTTAAGAAATGTGTAGCCGATGAGTCGCTAGCAATTTTGTAGAAAGACGTGCAAATAGATGAAAACCTAAGGTTCGTTGAGAAACCAATTTCGATCAAGGATCGACAGGTTAAGAAGCTCCGAAAGAAAATGATACCTATAGTAAAGGTTAAGTGGGACGCTTTTAGAGGTCCCGAGTATACATGGGAGGTTGAGTCCACTATGCGACAAAAGTACCCCCATCTTTTTGAATAAAATCTCGAGGTCGAGATTTCTTTTTAGGGGGTGAGGATGTAACACCCTGTAAAATCGTGTCCACTAGTATAGTGACACATGTTGTATTTTAAATATAGTCTATTATAGATCAATAAGGACTAAAGACGTCAACTTGCTCAAACTGAGCCTCTGAGTGACGTCGGAGTCAACAATCATATAATAAGCCTCTGAATGATCCTTTACGAAGTCCTAACTCTCATACGTGCCATTTGTTGGACGTGAGGGTTCAATTCTGTATATATGTGAAAGTTGGATAACGGAGGGATTAAAAATGTGAACATGTTAATTTATACCTCTGAGTGACCTTTTAACGAAATGAGAGCCCTACAATGTCCGGGCATAATCACGGGTATGCCAAGTATTGGCTACAAAGGGCAAAAAGTGCCAAAAAGGTGTTTTAAAAGGGTTTTAGAAGCTTTATAAAGTTAAGGGGTTAAAGTGTCAATTTTTTAAACTCGCCAAGAGGCGGTCACGGGCCGCGAGAGACCTGGCCTGAGTCTCTCGCGTGGCGCGAGAAGGTCTCTGTTGCAGAAAGTTTTTCTTGGCCTCCAAACAAAGCTCCAAAAACCATGAATTCGAAACCACGGTCTTCCAAACAGCTATGCCACACTTGTAAGCTTCCTCTTACACCCCTAAACACCTGGCATCACCTCCTTTAAGTTCTCAAACTATAAATAGGTGCTTAAGTTCACCATTTCAACTTGCACCTTTCTCATTCATACACTCTTCTCCCTCCTCTGGAAGTTCCTAGCTGAAAGGAGCATCCAACTTAGTTTCTCTTGCATTCTAGGAATCTCTTCTAAGTGTTCCTTGCTCTTGCATTTTCGTTTATAGGCTTTTATAGCTAAAAGTCAAGCGTTTTACAGAAAACGCTTTGACTTTCGGTTAAGACCATTATGGTCCAGCAATTGTTTGAAATGAACATGGCTAAGTGATCGTAATAAGGTAGGTGTTAATCCCTATAAAGGGAACCTCGTGAAGATCACGTTTGCTAGACCAATTGACGGGTCAAAGTTATGTTATTAAAAAGTCAAACATGCCATTTTTCGGAAAAATCATAAATTGATCTTATATATGTTATGAAACCTGTTTTGACACTTTAACAAATTGGTAATAATTATTAGAACATGTGAGAACATGTACGGCTCGTCAATTTCAGTTCTAGGGTCCGTTCGCAACCGAAAGTCGCGAAGTTTGACTTCTGCTTTGACTTTCGATTCTGACCCTATTTAGATAAGTTACCTACTGATCTAAAGTTGCATTATGATATAATATAGCATAACCTTCTGAGGTTATATTACATGATCATAATCAGAATCTAAGTTTATGCGCAAGTTCCATAATTATGCCATTTTTTACTAAAATGCTCGTTTTGCATAAAACAAGGTTTTAATAATAATTAACTTGAAAATAAGTTTCCTACTGATATAATATTATAAGTAGGATTATTTGGGATATTTAACCAAGTTATAAACTGAGTTTTCAAGCAAGTCCTTAAACTATGTCGATAAATGACGATTTTAGCCCTTATGGCTCATAAAATAGTTTTAATCAAATTTTTTCAAGGTAAATCTTTTACCTACTGATATGTTATATTAAATAACATATCTAAGAAATTTTAATCTGACCATAATGTCAGTTTTCATAAAACGTCATTTTACGACATAAGCGCTGCATCGGCGCATAGTATGGTTATAAACCATATTAATTGACCAAGACTTGTTACCTACTGATTTTAAAACTTATTTTAAACACATTTACAGTAGGTACATTTTATAAACTCAGAATCCCAAATAATTTATAAACTTTGTGTAAAATGACCAAAATGCCCATTCGGTGCATAGTTTGGTCACAAAAGATAATTTAAACATATAATTGACATGCTACTGATATTATATCATAAATAAATTATTTTTGCAGAATACTTATAATTATAACATTAAATTATATTCAAGTTTCTTTTATACAGTATGAAATTACCGAAATAACCTTATGAGGCATAGTTTCGTTTTAAAATCTTAACGAGCATATAAGTTGATATCCTACTGATATTTTAACTTATTTAAAATATAATGGCATATAGAACTTGTCCATGACTTATCCGGTTACCCATTATCGCTTATAAGCGTACGATTGGTTATACGTAACTAGTTACGGAATTCAGCCAAAACGGGTTTAACCTTATCATTTTAATCTCAAAATCCAGAATGTTAATTGTTTACTCATATTATGCAAGTCAAAGTACTTGTTTGGTTTAAACTACATTCTATCCAATCATCGTTTAATCAATCGTTACACGTTTTGATCATGTACACTACTCGGTCTAAGTCTATGACTTATATAAAGACCATTAGTATTAATTGGTTAGCTTATGCCATAATCCAGACTAGAGCCTTGCTGGTAAATGCTATCTGCACTTAAGTACTTTTGTATACGGCAGAGTTATTGAAATTAAAGAAGACTAGCCCAGGTAAATACTCTCGACTTATTTTCCCTATACGGGCTTTGGATACGGTAAACTATTACCGCTTGGTCAGAAATGGGATCAATCGAATGCATGATTGTGGCTAGTAAATCCGCATATTCTGTTTTAATCAGTTTTGTTTGATAACTTAAGCATCGGGGGTTAAATTACTGTGTCCTGGATATCCTCGGCTCATTAGATTAGTTAATGGTCACGACCTTAGCGCGGGGTGTAGGCATACATCTGACAGACGCTCAAATGCAAATTACCCAAGACGTTGGGGATAACTCCTCTGTGAGTTCTAAGTGGTGTGTATTTAATCATGTCTCGGTCTCTGTACTGGGCCCTGTATGTATGGACAAACATGTGAATCTGTTAACAAGGTTACAAAGTAACTTTCCCAAGTTATAAAAGATTTTGTGCCCTGTGCACTTAAAATCATTTTAAAATGTTTTCAAAATGGGTCCGTTGGGTGTATTTATGTCACACTCCGGATTTCCAACCCAAATCCATACACCAGTGGGCCCGGGTGGGGAGTATCGTGACTTCATTTGATAATCATCATAGTCAATTAAACACGGCATAGCGGAAGTCTTGGAGTAAAATTACTATTACAATTCGAATGTTCGAAAATACAAAATAATATACTGGCTCGTAATAGAAGATCCACAAGCGGATCATAAATTGTACATGGAAAGAATACAAAACAGTCTTTGGGCAGATTTAGGATTTGCAAGATCCTCTATCACTACCGAGCAATTCCGGCCTATTTTCGTATTGTACCTGCAGATTAGTCTTTTGGAAATACGTCAACTTTTGCTGGTAAATACACCCAACTGACTCATTTTGAAAACATTCTAAAATGTTTTAAGTGCGTATCAGCATAAAATCTTTTTATAACTTGGGTTAATTGACCGTCCAACCTTGTTATCAGATTTACATGTTTGTCATACATACGGGCCTGGTACGGAGACCAAGACACAATTAACGTACACACCACTTTGGACTCACGAAGGAGTCAATTCCTCCCAATCTTGTCGGAATGCATAATTGAGCGTCTATCGGGTGTATGCCTACACCCGCGCTAAGGTCGTGGCCATTTCTATTGTAATGAGACGAGGATATCCAGGACACGGTAGTTAACCCATGATGTTTAAATTATCAAACAAAACTGATTAAAACAGAAATATGCAGATTTATTATCCCCGAACCGGCATTCGATTGAATCCCATTTCCAACCAAGCGGTAATAATTTACCGTAACCCAAGCCCGTATAGGGGAAATAAGTCGAGAGTATTTACCTGAGCTAGTCTTCTTCTAATTTTAATAACTCAGCCGTACACAAAAGGACTAAGTGCAGATAGCATTTACTGGCAAGTCTCTAGTCTGGATTATGGCATAAACTAACCAATTAAATACTAACAGTCTTATTTAAGTCACAGACTTAGACCGACTAGCGTGCTTGATCAAAACGTGTAACGCTAGATTAAACGATGATTGGATAAAATGTAGTTTAATCGCAACAAGTACCTTAACTTGTATAATATGGCTAAACTATAAACATTTTGGATTTTGAAACTTAAATGACAAGGTTAAACCCGTTTCGGTTAATTTCCGTAAAATAGTTACATATGCGTAACTGTGCGCATATTAGCGATATCGGTAACCGGATAAGTTATGAACAAGCTCTATATGCCATTATACTTTAAATAAGTTAAGATATCAGTAGAATATCAACTTGTATGCCCGTTAAGGTTTTAAAACGAAATTATGTCTCATAAGGGCGTTTTGGTAATTCCATATCATATAAAAGGTACTTGAATATAATTTAATGTTATGATTATAAGTATTCTGTAAAATACTTTATTTATGATATAATATCGGTAGGATATCAATTATATGTGTATTTTACCTTTTATGACCAAACTATGCACCGAATGGGCATTTTGGTCATTTTATACATAGTTTATAAATTATTTGGGATTCTGAGTTTATAACGTGTACCTACTTTAAACATGTTTAAAATAAGTTTTAAATTCAGTAGGTAATAAGTCTTGGTCCATTAATATGGTTTAAAACCATACTATGCGCCGAAACGGCGCTTATGTCGTAATATGACGTCTTTAAGTGATGTTTATGAAAACTGATGTTAAAGTTGGACTAAAATGTTTAAAATATGTTATTTAGTATAACATATCAGTAGGTAATTGATTTACCTAAAAATATTTGATTAAAACTATTTTATAAGCCACAGGGGCTAAAACCGTCATTTATCGACATAGTTTAAGGACTTGCTTGAAAACTCAGTTTATAACTTGGTTTAACATCCCAAATAATCCTACTTATAATATTACATCAGTAGAAACTCATTTTCAAGTTCATTACCATTTGAAACCTTGTTTTATGCAAAAAGGGCATTTTGGTCAAATATGGCATAATTATGGAACTTGCGCATAAACTTGGATTCTGATTATGATCATGTAATATAACCTCAGAGGGTTATACTACATTATATTATGATCATAATGCAACTTTAGATCAGTAGGTAACTAATCTAAATCGGGTCAGAATCGAAAGCCAAAGCCGAAGATAAACTTCGCGACTTTCGGTTGCGAACCGACCCTAGAACTGAAATTGACGAGCCGAACATGTTCTCACATGTTCTAATAATTATTACCAACTTGTTTAAGTGTCAAAACAGGTTTCATAACATGTATAATATTAATTTATGATTTTTCCGAAAAATGACCTATTTGACTTTTTAATATCATAACTTTGACCCGTCAATTGGTCTAGCAAACGTGATCTTCAGGAGGTGCCCTTTATAGGGACTAACACCTACCTTATTACGATCACTTAGTCATGTTTATTTTGAACAATGGCTGGACCATAATGGTCCTAACCGAAAGTCAAGGCGTTTTACGAAAACGCTTGACTTTTGGCTATAAAAGCCTATAAACAAAAATGCAAGAGCAAGGAACACTTAAAAGAGGTTCCTATAATGCAAGAGAACTAATTTGGATGCTCCTTTCAGCTAGGAACTTCCTGAGGAGGGAGAAGAGTTATGATTTAGAAAGGTGCAAGTTCAAATGGTGAATTTGATTACCTATTTATAGTTGGAGAACTCAAAGGAGGTGAAGCCAGGTGTTTAAGGGTGTAAGAAGAAGCTTACAAGTGTCCCAACACGTGGCATAGCAGTTTAGAGAAGCCATGGTTTTGAATTAATGGTTTTGGAGTTTTGCTTGGAGACCAAACAAATTTTCTGCAGCAGTGGGCTTCTCGCGCCCAGCGAGAGAACCAGGCCTGATCTCTCGCGGCCCGCGACTGCCCCTGGACACTTTTAAAGTTTGACACTTTTAACCCCTTAACTTATTGAAGCTTCTAAAAACCCTTTTAACACCTTTTCGGCACTTTTAGCCCTCCTTAGCCAATACTTGGCATACCCAGGATTATTCCCGGACATTGTCGAGCTCTCGGTTCGTTAAAAGGTCACTCAAAGGTATAAATTAACATGTTGACACTTTTAATCCCTCCATCATCCAACTTTCACATATTTACAAAATTGAACCCTCTCGTCCAACAAATGGCATGTATGAGAGTTAGGACTTAACAAAGGATCACTGAGAGGCTTAATATAAGCATGTTGATTCCGATGTCACTCAGAGGCTGGGCATGTTGACATTTCAGTCACTCAGAGCCAAATTTCAAGCATGTTGACATATCAGTCACTCAGAGGCTATTATTTATGCATGTTGACATCGGTCCATCACTCAGAGGTTCAGTTTGAGCATGTTGACGCCTTTAGCCTTATTGGTCTTTAATAGACTATATTCAAAATACAAAACGTGTCACTATACTATTAGACACGATTTTACACGGTGTTACAATTTACTAACGAAAGCTGACGTATCATCCAAAGACTAAACTGCAGGTACAACACGAAATAGGCCGGAAGCTGCTCGGTAGTGAATAAGAGGATCTTGCAAATCCTTAGATCTGCCCTAAAGTCTGTTTTATATCTTTTTGTATATTTTATGATCCGCCTGTGGATCTTCTATTACGAGCCTGTATATTATTTTATTTCGAACATTTGGTTTGTAATAGTAATTTACTCCAAGACTTTCGATGTGCCATGTTTAATTGACAATGATGTTATCAACTGACGTCACGATACTCCCCACCCGGGCCCACCGATGTATGGATTTGGGTTGGAAATCCGGGGTGTGATAATTCAACATTATATAACGTGATGTAATGTAGCACAACATACATACCATTTCATAACATAACGTGACACAAGAAACATGACATAACATAACATACTTCCTTCCTGATAGCTTAAACTAGCATATTCATCAGTGATCGTCATCACTCCATTCCATACGTTCATAGGACAAGTGATCATCATTACCCCATTCTATACGTCCCGTAGGACAGGTTCCATTCCACACATCGCGTAGGACACCTTCCATTCTGTATGTCCTGTAGGATATTGGCTATTCAATTCCATAAGTCTAGTGGGACAAGTATTTGTCATTACTTCATTCCAAACGTCTAGTAGGACATAGTTCATGCCAATATATCATATTATCTAACACTCATTCGTATCGTCATACATAACGTGAGCCATCGTTAAATAGTTCACATACTCAAAAGGTTAGTCGTAACTACTGTTTATTCATTGCATTGTCCCTTTTATTACTTTACATTAGTCGGGTCATGTTTCATTAACATTTTCTTTAAAACATTACGTTAAATAAATACAAACAAATCCCATAATCGTTATTCCTAAAAGCAAAAATTGTTTTATTCGTTAGATCATATTTTACTTTAACCAATCTACCTTTCATTTAAAACTCTTACTAAGTATGTACATTGCCCCAATCTACCTTTCATTTAAAAATCTTACTAGAAACTCACCTTATGATATAGCTTCAACTTTCTATACCTTGGATGATCTTAACTCTTGGACAACTATATCAATCTAGACAAAGGTTCATATCTGAAAGAGGTCAAGTCTCGCTTATGAGGCCATGGGAAATATAAGGCATCTCATGTACATAACTACGCAAATGAAAGTCTCACATACACTTTCTTATGTGAAATTGAGAGTTCTCTATGGATAATCGTGTGAGAACTAACATGCAAAACTACTATATGAAAACTACCATATGAAAACTATTATGAAAAAAATAATCATGAAAAAATCTATCATGCAAAAACTACATGTAGTACCCTTAGTGATCTACGATGGCGTCTGCTTCCAGATCCACTCTTGATACACGACAAAATCCTAACTTTATTTTTAAAACTTCATTACAAGTTTTGTATAATACCATACTAATTATAAACCAACGTAAACGCTCTTCGTGAAGTCTAAACCCGAGCTCGAAAAATGCGAGAATCAGCTAGGAAATAACTCACTTACCTTGGTTGCTTATAGACGATAAAACTTGAAAATGTATGCTTCAAAATCCACACGAAATGGTGGCTATAATCACCACCTGGACGCTTTCTCTCTCTAACACACATTCTTTCTCTCACCGAAAATGTGAAAATGAAAAAAAAAAGATGAGAATGCAGATGTGTAACATCCCAAAATTTCAATAAAATTTATAATTTTGAAATGTATAAATGACTCATCTTCTAAGGCTTTGGTAAAGTCCCAAAGAGAGATATTTTAATAAATGAAACTACAACCCTTAGGATGTTATTGCATGGATTAGCCCTCCTTACCTTATACCTCACCATCCATCTTCGAAGGCTAGAGATAGAAAGTTATAGAGAGAGAAACCTTACCTCGAGTGATTCAATCCCAATTTGCAAAGGAGAACTGAAAGTTGACTATCAGGAATCATTAGCTAGAAAATGGATTCACACCTCTTTTTAGTTGTGTGTCACACTTTCATGTTTAAAGTTCGGTTTAAGGTAAGTTTTAGATAAAGATTGTGTTTTCATCATCGGTTGTGCATGGGAACACCATGAAGGTACAAATCAAAGCATGTGGATTCATAAAGTTAGCATCTTGGTTCATTTTTAAATTTGGAATCCATAGCCGACACCACTGACAACTTAAATATAGGGTTTCTTCGTCGATCAAATACATTGTGGTTAATAGGTTGCGCGTCGTTTAGCATACAGTCATAGTAAATATTACGCATGTAGATTTCAGGTGATAGATCAGGAGTAATGTAGTTTATGCTTAACATATTGCATGAGATCATACACGCGCAATGTTGTCACGCACATAGTATAGCATAATGATATTGTTTAAGCACAAACTTTGCCTAACCATAGAGAGGTATGGCATGTGGTATGGTCTTAAGCGCAATGTTTACCTTTGCGCCAGGTTCTATAGAGTGAAAGTTGACCATTTTCTTATGTAAAGTTGAAACTGTTATATAGGGTTACCAAGGGTTAGGATAACTCGTATTTGATAAAATACAACATAGTAATAGGTGGGTTTTTAAACCTCTCTTTATATTACTTTTGAAGCGGTGTGCATATTTAGTAAAGTTTTCAAAGTAAACTATTCTGCTTTCAAACATTACTGGTTTAAAGTATGCTAAAGTTATAAATTATCAATGTGATAAAATATAAAGTATTCATAGTACGCATATTGCACTGGTGACTATAGTTAGTGTGTAAAGCTAACACTTGGTCACACATGGTGTCTAAAGTTAACACCATGACCAAATGGTAAACAAGTAGTACCTTTGTGGCTTGCCGATGGTTGATTAAATAGGTATAGCTTAGAGTACATTTTATAGTTTATAGTATAGTGTTATAGTTTGTGATAAAATGCTATATTTATTTCATAGTGTATAGTTATGTATATACTGAAGTGCCTTAATTGTTTAAAGTTTTAATGTTTGTTAAAGTTTACAATTGCTTTAATTAAACTACAACTCACTCAATGTAGCCGACTTTTAGTAAGCACATTAGGTTGATTGGACAGTTCGATTGATGGTTCCTAGCAACGCTCCCTATGGACGATTGGCATCCCATCTACGTTACTTATTTCTAGTTTAAATACAATAGTTTACATTTGCATTGTATTGGTCGGCTATATTTGTATTTCCACTACATGATATTTAATGAATATTACATTTTAAAAGACATTTTTCGATTAGTAAAACCAACAATTAAGGCCCTCGGGTTTTGGATCCTTTTAAGATAAGGGGTTGCTCGTGCTCCTTTCCGTATTAGGAAAAGAGTTCGTGAAACGTCAGGTGAGAAGTTCATTTATGTTTGTTCGTTTAATAAATGAATAAACACGAACAAGAAATTTTGTTTGATAAGTTAAACAAACGAACATGAACAAATTGTGGTCGTTCGTTTATGTTCATGAATGTTTGGTAATGTGCTTATTTATTGCTGCTTGTTTATGTTCAGTTGTGTCCATTTCATTTAAAGGTTTTTATAAAACTATATTTTTTATTTGTTTTTTGCTTTTTAAAAATTTGAAACTGTAGTTATAATTTACGTCTCCGCCAACATCCCTCATTTGACCATTTCAATTTTAGTTTGTGTTAAAGTTTGACAGATTTCTTAGTTGTTGCGTTAGTTATGTTAATAATGATTATGTCATCTCAGATGGTTAAGTTAAGTACTTATTTATTTTTGGTGGATAATTAATGAAAATTGCATATTTTTATTTTAAAAAGAATATATAATGTTCATTTGTGTTCATTTATTTATGTTTCTGAACATTTGTTTGTGTGTATCTGCGTTCGTCTACATTTAGTAAGTTTTCATGAACATGTTCGTTTTTTTAATAAACGAACACGAACAAGAAATCAAGTTCGGTAAGCGTTCGTAAACCGTTAATGAACATGTTCATTCCTATTACTTAATGAACGAACACGAACAAGACATTTTTCATCTTCGTTCGATTCGTTTACATAGCTACATATTATGGTTTTGATGCATATCACCAAACACCCCCTTTTACTTCACATGTTCTCAAACTAAACACCAAGGTTTATACATAATCATAAATGGATCAAAATATGGGGGTGTTATAACATATAGATTCAGGGTTCTACTATCACACTAGGGGTGTTGCAACATATAGGTTCTACTATAACCCTATTATAAAAAAATAATGTTCCTTTAAATATTTTTCGTTGTTCATAATTCCATCTTGTTTGTTTGACGATTATACTTGACTAATGTAAACGATAATGTATAGTTGCATATGGGCGCTTTGATGAAACACTATCTCAGAAACATTTTAAAAGGCTTATGTTTGAGTGTCGATTAAATATATACCTTAGAAGTTTTTGTGATTCCATACTCACCATTTGATTTACTTTCCAATAACACACCTATGCACATGTTACTGTCGTAAAGACCTACATTATGTGTAGGGAATACACCTCGTTTAACTAAACTTTCCAAATTTTTTGAGATTGTTGTGCCGGTTCACCGTTACTACACAGCAGGAGATCTTATGAAGGAATTTCTAAGGTATCATTTCAGTAGCAATTTTAGTCAAGTTGAATAAGCTATAACTAGCCCCATCTTGATTATTGTTGTTATGACTAGATGATCATTAATACCCACCATGGTGATATATCATGAGGACCCAAGTCACAAGTTTCATCAACTGCGAATAATCGTGTGTCAATTGCTATCATAAGAAGATAAGTAGTCACAATAGAAACTTACGACGAACCGCGAAGAAATTGTCTCCATAGAAAAATATTAAATATATTATGGCTACTTCGTGTTTACTGAATATATTTTTACTAATAGTTGACACCCACGCTTCACGGTGAAGGTGACCCGATTTCTAATATATTTTACATGAATCGTAGATGCAGTGAAAAAAATAACGTTAATGGAAGGAATCTGGTTGATATTGGTTTGGTTCATTACGGTATCGATATAGTACCGACACTCAATACTGCAACCGAAAGAAAATACTTAAAAAATAAAGCCACGTAGTATGTTGACACATGGTTTACATCAGTTGAAAACTATAGTAAACGAATATCATTAAATCTTCTAATAGTGCCAATACGGTACCGATGTTTCTTTTTTGTTGGGGCACCTGTTCAATCCGATTAAAAAATTATAACGCATATTTAGTTTTTAAAAAAAATTAACGAACGAAATGAAAATAAAACTATCTGGCTGAAAATGTATATATTTTGAGTCTATTGAATAAATTTAAAACTTAAAAAATAAAAAAAAAAAACAAGAGAAAGAAAAAGAAAAAGACAAAATCATTATTAATTCACATTCAAATTATGTTATGAATTAATATAGCTAGATAATATTGGAACTATTATTTCTATTTCTATTTCTATTTCTAATATAATAATTAGCTAGTTTCTGCAAATAGTAATAACACACAATTTATATATTTATTATTAATACAAATAATTCTTTTAAATTTTTTGCATTTTCAAATAATTTTGGTTTACATGTTTTCAGATTTTTCTCAATTCCAGTTTACATTTAATAAAATTATACAATGTCATCATTTTATTTTCACATGTAATATATAATTTATTATCATCCATTTCTTTCACCAAAACTAAAGAAAAAATATGATCAGATAAAAAAAAGCCTTTGATAGATTAAACATGTTGAATGCTTGTTCTTTAGTTTTAGGTTAATATTGGAAGCGATTATTGTGTACTTTAACAAATATCTTATGAGTTCTTTGTAAAACCCTGAATTTTCTACTAACCTGGGCTGCTTAATGTTAAAAAGAATGTTTATGTTTTTTATATCTTTCCATTACTATTTCACAATAAATTGGATACGATATCATCACCAACTTTTCACTTTTTTTATTTATTTTATTTTTTTATTTTTAGTAATGAAGTAATCAGTCGGTGAACGTTACCCGGAGTCAACAAAATTAAATATGTTTGTTGAAGGGTGAAATATATAGGAATAAATGTAGACGTCACGATTTCACAACCTTGTCCACTTCTAAAATTGCAAGATATACTAAATTTCAATCAAGTACGTCGTTTGATTTCTCGTTCTCCTATGCGAATTAACGTGGAGTTTGGGATTATTGAAAAGCCCTTACAAACTATAGTTTTTTAATATTATCACCCAACTCACATATGTATAAATGTGCACATGTTTATATATTAAGCAGATATATGAGCATTTACGTAGGAAATAGTCTTTCAACAACACTCAAATGGGAACGGGAAACTATTCAAGGATGCCGTTGATTAGTATTAGTAGAAATAGAAATGGTCTATCCTTTTTCCATGGTAAAGTACGTTATTCTATAGAAATTTGTGTGGTTGGTAGAAACTTGGCTCTCAACACGAACTGAGATATGACTATTGGGATCAACAGGAAATTTTTGGTTGATAATTTGTTATTACTACGGTTGGTGTTGGCTAGAGGCACATAAGACCAATTTTTTAAATAGGTTCTAAGTTCGGTTAACAGTGGTCAAAATCAGTTTTAGGTGGAATTGGTTATGATCTATAATCAGTTTAAGGTGAGTAAAAGCCTACTCACGTGGAACCAGTGCAGGTTATAGCCAAATTGAATAGAGTTAGAACTGGTTCCAATAACTACTCTCTTTATTATTATTTTTTATCTAAACAATCTTATACTATCAATTTAAAATAATTTAATAGCTTTAAAAAAATTATATGTGATAAATTGAACAAAGTAATATATATATATAGAAAATTTACATTAAACAAAATAGAGTTTACATAATAAAGTTCGGCTTTAGTAGTTTTTTCTATTTAAAACATACAAAAACATAATTTGAAAAACATTAAAAAACATATAAATTACAAGCTACACTCTTTTTTGGTGTTAAATCTTTTTTTTTTTGTTGTCTTCGTTGTTGTTTCTTTGTTTTTATTCATTGAGATTGGTGTTTATTCATCTTTGTGCGTAGACTTTTATAAGCGACTTTTTCATCACTCAATGGCATTGATGTTCCTTGCGAATATCCTCAACGTTAAGTTGTGCTTCTACACCATTTTCACCTTCAAGGCCTACAAAAGTTGTGCTTCTACACCATTTTCACCTTCAAGGCCTACAACATATTGTATTTGTTCTAACGTGCATAAGTGATCTTTGAAACAAATATACATTTCCGCTTATTCTTGAGTGAGCTTTGTTCTTCTTAAAAATATAACCTTATCACTATGGTTTATAGTAGCTAGAACCAGAAGTTGGTTTCTTTTCTCTTTATCAAGCAATATCAAAACTTTCAAAATCCTTTAATTCATAGCACTAAAATATGTTGTGGAAGCATACCTTCCAAGCTCGCTACTTAGGGTGCTACATGAGCCTATTTGACATTTTCTTGTCTTATAGTATTAGTTACAGAAATATAGAAGTATCATAGATTGATTTTTAGTCATAAACAAATTGTATTAAGGACTGAAATGATGTGGTACCGAATAACAAATTGAAGACTATGTATTAAATACTAATTGTTAATCCCTATTTGTGCTATGCAATGGGACTTATTATTGTGCTAAAATACAGGTACTAGTTAGGGAGTGGCAAATCGATCCTCGATAACCATTAGGTACAAATTAGGAAGTATCAGATACTCGATTTTCAATCCTAAATACCCTTATTTTATGTAGTAGATAAATATAAATATAGTTGTACCGGAGTCTCACCCCAGTTTCAACTTAAATATATGGAGTTTGTAGTTCTATGGAAGTTTCAACCTACATATGGAGTTTGATGCAACACATGGAGTTTCAGTTACACATTGAGGTTTCATCACACACATAGTTTCAACCTATACATATGGTGTTGGCAGGTCTATTAAAGCTTCAACCCACACATATTAGTTTTTATGTTGTTGTTAATGTTATATCTATATGTTGAAGGATATGTGTGTAGGATAAGTTTTCATAATATTATGTGTAAGATATGTAACCATTTTGTGATAATGTGTAGGTGTTTATGATTTGTTACATATGCTTTTGTTCATTACTAGTGTATTATAAAGTTGTTCATGTTTGGAAATTTATGTGATTTTTGTTGTTGCATAGTGTATTATCTTGTTCTACATGAAGAAGACTTTGTTTTAGTAAATGGTATATGATATGTGTAAGATAGGTGTTTATATATATATATATATATATATATATATATATATATATGGGAAGAATAAAACGAAAACCCATTTAAGTTGAAAAGACTAAAAAACCTTTGTAAAAACCTCATGTAACATTTTTATTTTTTTCTAAAAAAATAGGAAATGTAACATAGATATATTTAAACAATTTTATAAAAAAAACACAAAAAACGACGAGTAGTTAATTTTTAAGAAATGTTAAAATTTCATTATACATAATATATATGTCCAAAAAAATATAACATACAAATTTTGAATATTTAAAAAAACGGTTGGCGCTTTTCACATGTTTTTATAAAAATTTTCAAGTACATTAATGTTACATTCCTCTATTTTTTTAGAAAAAAATAAAAATGTTTCATAGGATTTTCTTAAGTTTTCTTAACTCAAGTGGGCTTTCGTTTTATCTTTCACCTATATATATATTTATAAGATAAAGTTTGATTCTACTAATTAAATTAATTGATAATTTATTAATTAACTAGAGAAGAGAGAAGTATTTAGTTAAGGAGATAAATTATTCAATATTTTACATTTTTATGCTTTAAGATTTAAAAAAATGAGTCGTCCATATATTTGCTACTTTCATCCAAAATAAGAATTTTTTTAACTACGTCTCGTACATTTATTTTTTTGTATTCTCATTTCCATTCAAATGATAAACTAGGTTACAAAATTTTGTTAACCAATCCCATTTTTGTCGTTTTGCACATCTAAATGAAGGGTAAATTAGACATTGCACCACCGTTGTGTTACCGAACCACCACCGCTGCACCACCCCGAACCCCATCAAACCACCACCATCTCCAGCCCTTTGCACCACCACCATCTTTAACTGATCTATACAGATATAAGGAAACACACCAGAACGCATCAAGCCACTGCACCAGCACATTCTTCAACCACCTATATCATCACCATTTTTAACGCGTCCGACACAATCGAAAAATAGGTCGGGGAGTGAGTTAGATATTACATGTGGTCATCGAAAACCCAAGCTCATGAGCGGAAACCTAAAGCCGTCGATGGTGATTTACACGAAAGGCTTTGACGTCGTTGACCTACTCGAAAGTCCATATGCTGTTCAAAATGGTTCATCGGAGTACTCGTCAGAACCCTAGCTAACCGGAATCACGACTACAACTCTGATCACGATCGTCTGTTCACCTTCGAACCCTCATCCGTGCATCTAAGCACCCCCCCTTCGTCGCCAATAGCCTGAACCCTAACCCAAAAGTCACCATCGAATCTATTTCCGCCACCGACAATATCTTTCACCACCATCAACCTTTGAGTCATCATCTACACCCTTGGCCTGTTTGATTTTCGAAACCAGAACCTCAGAGAGGTTGTCGGAATTTGAAAGAGGGAATAGAGTACATTTAGAGAGAGAAAGATTAGAGAGGGTGTCTATGGGGAATGGGGATTATGTTTAATTTAATAAAATATATATTTGTTTTTATATATTTTTCCTTGTGTAAGTTAAATATATAATTTTACCCTAAATTATCCTTGATTTAAATGTGCAAACAAAATAAACGGGATTGGTTAACAGAATTTTATAATTTAATTTGTCATTTGAATGAAAATGATAACAAAAATTAAATGTTAAAGTCCTGATTACAAAAATTCTTACTTAGAATGAAAGTAGCATTGTGCCTAAACATTAAGAAAGATTTATGCATTTAACTCTTTATTTTTCTTTTCTTACATTAAAGTTTCCTCTCAATCAATTATTCCCTGAACTAATGTACACCCTACATTAATATCCTCACGAGTTACCAATTTAAGTTTATCTTTAATGAAAACGGTATTTTTAACATTTTGGGATCTGAGACTAATTTAATATAATGACGGTTTGATCGTGACATTGATTGTATCCATGATCTATTTTCATAATTAGTTAGTTAAAAATACTGTATCTTACACGTATTTGAATTTATCCTACACATATCAAAATTTATTCTACATATATTTTACATATACTGAAATTTATCTTACATTTATTCAAACTTTATCCTACACATATTAAAGTTTTAATTTTCTTTGTAAATTAAGTTTGTTTTGAAAGGATATATTTTGGAAATTAGTTATAAATTTAATGTAGTTAGCTAATATATAAGAATAAAATAACATAATTAGTTGTGTAAAATTACATCTTTATCCTTACAATAACATTAAAAACAAATACCGAATAAAGCATTATTATTTGTCTAATTTTTTTTTCCTTTTTTCTAAATTACTTTATTCTCAGCTGAACTCTCCAAAATATATATATATATATATATATATATATATATATTAAATATCATAACTATTGATTTCTTATCACAAGACTGAGTGTAATTGGTGTGAAAGTCTAGCCGCTAAGCACCCGAAGACACCAAACATCATTACGTTGTGGGCGTTACCTAGCATTAAGGTCATTTGTGCCATGTGGTTGACAGGCATGAGTGAAAGTTTTTTGAACTAATCATCATCGGGTATATACATATGTGTGTGTCACACATATATTCTTACTTTCATTTTTATTTATTTAATTTGTTTAGTTAAACTACTATACATTCGAGGGTATAGTTACTTAAAGCCCTATGTCTATGTTTGAGTGACATGGTCTGAAGTTTTTCACTTGATCCCAGGGTTGACCCATAGGGGTGTGGGGTGGGCAACGACACAAAGCTCAAATCCTCTGAGGGCCCAAATATTTTTAATTTTATGTAGAATTTACGTTGTATAAAATATAATATATGCATTGAATCGAGAGATAACATAAATGAGCTCTTATATTAGTGGTTACTGTCTTTCTTAAACAATAAGAAGACGCGAGTTCTAATCCCAGCGTCATCAAATTCTTTATTTTAGCTTATTTTTTGGTTTTTTTGTTAGTAGTATTTAATGCTTAATTTTGTCAATTGCATACTTATTTTTAATTAATAAATTATTTCCTAAACTTAGCTAAGAATAACTATTTAAATTACATCTACATAAATTTTAGTGATTGATAGTTTATATCAAATGGAGATTTTCGAATAGGGCTCAAATTTTTTATCTTACAAATGGTCAAAAAAATTTTATTTCGAAGACGGCCTTGCTTTATCCGCTACACATCGTTTAAGACCACACAGTGAAGCGTGGTTTCCGACGTGGAGGCCTCAACCACGCCCACACACTGGCCCGTGCTTGGCATGGTGGTTTGGGCGCTGGATTCTTCACCAGCATGGTGAAGAAGATGGTGATGAGGTGTGTTGTTTTGATTGGGTAGTGTGTTTTTATTTGATTTTCTTTCTTCAATGTAGCATAGATATAAAAAGTGTATACCACGTATCACAAAACGCCTCTATTTCACGTCCCGTCTCACTTCGCCCTTTTTTTGCACCACACGACTTTTCTGACGGACGCTAACATGACTACCATATGAGAATTCATACCCACTTTCATACCCTTCCACTCCTTATAATCTAAGCAAGTACTATCTTTTTCTCGATGTCATAGAAAAACTCATTTTCAATTCATTTGGACGGATTGTATCTGTAATTTTGTATGTATTATTTATTTTATATGATACTTAAGAAAAATATATATACACTTATACATTTTTTTGGTACTTGAGAAATATATATATACATTTATACATATTTTTGTTATCATATTGTTCAAGTCCCACTAATGAAAGGAGTAAAGAAATTTACTGTTAAAAGAAATTATATACGTATTTTATGTATATATTGTACAATAGTGAAATTAACTAAAAACCAATTTGTAATATAACTTCCTGGTTTATATTACTTTTCAACTTCTCCCCTATATACGTTTACTTCCATGAGTTGTTAATTAACAAATGTTGTTAAAATGGTTGTTAACTAACTTTTTCCTTCTTATACCACCCTTGAAGTTGACCATATAAAATATGTTCTTTGAAGGAAAAGACCAATTGAATATGCAAATTAGACGACCAGGTAGGGGCATTTAAGTAACTTAACATGTACATGTTTAAGATGGTCGGACAAGCAAGCCATAAAGTGCACTCTATCTCTCTCCTCTCTATCTCCGAGTCTTCGCTGTTTTTTGCCGACTGAACACCATTTCTGGAGAAAGAGAGAAAAGGGTTTTTGGTTCTGGTAGCAATTCAGGTTTTAAAAGCAAGAGAGAGAGAGAGAGAGAGAGTTAAGAGATAGAGATGAGAAGTGTTAAAAATAGCTTAAAAGTTTGTCTTTTGCATATTTAGCATTCAATTCATGGTGTGAATTAATTTCTTTGAACACCTTTTCTCTCTCTAGAGCCATATCTCTACATGTATGTATAGATGTGAGAGAGATTTGTAATCACACACATGAGTTTTGAGAGACGTGAAGACCATCATCACCATCATCATCCACAACAAAACCACCCTTCACCACCACCTCAAGACCACCAACAAGACACCAAAGCTCCCTCCTTTTTCATGGCTACCACCAACAAACCCTACTCAAACACATCACCCCATACCTTTCTAGACCAACAACAACAACATCATCATCACCAACTGCAATTTGCTCACCATCAAGAGCATCATCACCATGACAACAATCAAATATCTTTCAACATGATCAATAATCATTCACTTCCCTCCTCATCATCTATCCGAACCAATAATATTATGTGATTCTCTTTAAAACCCTTTTCAAGATCAACTTTATCTGTGTGTATACTACTTTATTGTATTATTTTAATAATTTGATTTTGTATTATGCAGGAGAAACGATGGTGGTGGGCCTTATGATTTAACTGATTTAGATCAATCACTTTTTTTATATGGTGATGGCCAAGCTGCAACTAATGGAGGTGATCAATCTACTCTTTCTACAATCCAAGATCATCATAGACGTGAGAGTCTTGTTGTTCAAACATTTTTTTATGTTTCTCTCTCTCTTCTTTCTCTCTCTAAAAGGGTTTGTTTTAGGATCATGAGAAAAGCATGTTCTTCAGGGAATATGATCTGATGGTACTTGCTTTGACCAGATCCTTTGTTTGAAGAACAAAAAAAGATATTCATAACCTTCACATAAATAAAAAACAAACCTTTTTCTGTCTTCCTGTTTACAAGGTTTCTTGTTTCAAGATTTGGACCACAAACATGCAGCAAAACAATCATTCTCTTGGTTCTTTTTTTCAGGAATTTATTTTCTTTGCCGTACGTGAAAATTCTTTTTAAAATTCACAACAAGTTTTAGGTTTTTATTGTTTCTTGATCAAGTTTATGAGTTGATATTACTACAAAAAATAATAATAATTGTTTTCAAACCTGTCTTAATTTTAAGATGAATTCTTTTTAATCATCAAAGAATGATTCTTATTTCATCACAATTAATTAAATTCAGAAGAATATTTATTTGTTTATCTATCGGTTATTTAAGTATAATTTATGTGTGCAGAGGGTTCGAGTTCATCAATAAGGCCTCCAACATTAAACATATTTCCTTCCCAACCGATGCATGTAGTAGACCCTTCTACCTCTATTACTAAGGTATAATTTCAAAATTATACTCTCTATTTAAAATTGTAGTCAATAAAATTGTTAAGTTCTTCCTTTTATTCGGTTTTTTCTGACTTCAATTTTTTTATTAAGGTACAATTTTATAAATTATAGTCACTACAACCATTAAGTTCTTCCTTTGCTTCCGTTTTTCTGTCTTCAATTTTTTTTATATTTGATCTCTACTACCAAGATATAATTTGCTATTTATAGTCACTATTTAAAACTATAGTCACTAAAATCTTTAAGTTCTCCCTCTAATTCGTTTTTTTTCTGACTTTTAACTATTTTTAACATCTACTGCTAATTAAGGTATCGTTTAGTATAAATCAATTTAATTAAAAAAAATGAGTTCTATTTGTGCGTTTAGGCAACTACTGGATTAGTTTCCCCATCAAGTAGTGGTTCAAGAAGACCATCTGAGCCTTCCATGGAAGACATCACCAATCCCCAAATGGATGCTCTTCCACCTGCCCCTCAATCTTCTAAAGCTATAAAGGTACATATGGTTGTTAATCTTATTTTTAAATATTTTATTATTATACAACTAGATAATATATAATTAATTAACAACTCTTGTACATAATCTAACCGAGATATGGGTTTCAATCAAATTTGTTAAGTCAATTTAGTTTAATTATATTTTCTTGATTCCAATCTTGATCAAGTTTTTTAATTTTTAATTTTTTTGTTTATGTAGCGTGAAGGAAACAAGAAAGGGCCAACGACTAGTTCCGATCAGGGTCGCCCGAAAACACCCGATCCTAAGGTGTCTTATTAATTTTTTACAAAGTTGTGAAAGTTGAAATAAATAATTTCTCCAGGAAAATAAAGATATGAATTGTGTACCATGTTTGAATATTTTAAGCAGACATTGAGGAGACTTGCTCAAAATAGAGAAGCAGCAAGAAAAAGCAGGCTGAGAAAAAAGGTATGAAATTTATGAAAAAGAGAATATTTTGTCAAAGTTTCACAATCTATTTGTTGCCTCGAGATGATAACTTCCATGATTTTCTGTGCATCGTTTTTTGTTCCTTTTACAGGCTTATGTTCAGCAGCTAGAATCAAGCAGAATTAAGCTTACCCAGTTGGAACAAGAGTTGCAAAGAGCCAGAGCTCAGGTGAACACTTCATTGGTTTTTTACTAGAAATTGTCAATGTAAAGAATTCAAAAAATAAATAATTAAAAATAAAAACTAAAACCGTAATGGTAAGTAATGTTTTCAATGTATTGAATAATAATTAAAATCTGATCTCTTAATGTCAAAAGGTTACATGAAAAGGATAGCAATCAAGCTAGCCAACTATATTGATAATGATAATACAATAAAATTACAATCACTCGTGTTTATCACATTTGTTTTTAATACTTTTCTCTTTTGGTGTCAGAGGCTGTGAACTAACTTAGTTTCAAAGGGTCATGAATACTAATGTTATGACACCGAGATCTATGGACGTAGTTTTTAAAAAAACTTAGTTTTCCTGTTAAAAAATGAGTAACGACACAGTTTATTGTCCGTTTATCATGTATCTCAATGTAAATCATAATATTATACATATGTTATATATAGTTTAGTAATAGTTTATCCAAAAGAAAAATAATAATAATAACAATAATAAACATAGTAATGTTTATATATTGACTAACAAAAAATGTTATAGATAAATGATAAATCAAGCAATAATTATAACCGTAATACATAATAAATTTGATTAACAATAATCATTGATAAATTTATTTAAATTTGTAACTCGATAATATTAATTTGTAATTCTTTAAAGATTTATGTAAATTGATTTTCTGGTGTATTATCTTATTGTTTTTGTAGGGGATTTATCTTGGTGGTGGTGGTGGTGTTCTAGGAGCTGACCAAGGTGTTCCTCTCGGCATGAGTAACATAAGCTCGGGTACGACAACTAAAAGTATCCAAATGAATAATTAATCCACAACGTTAATCTTTGAATATGGTTTCTTCAATTGTATATTGTGGAGTGGTGCTTGATTTACATAAATAAAATGTAGATGCTGCAGTTTTTGACATGGAGTATGCAAGGTGGCTCGAGGACTACCACCGTCAAATGTGTGAGCTTCAAGCTGCGGTTCAAGAACACTTGCCAGAAAATGAGCTACGGATTTATGTCGATAATTGTATAGCGCGTATCGATGATTTGCTCAATCTAAAGAGCATTGTGGCTAAATCTGATGTTTTTCACATCATCTCGGGTACTTGGAAGACACCTGCTGAGCGATGCTTCATGTGGATTGGAGGGTTTCGACCATCTGAGCTTATCAAGGTTTTTTCACATCTTCCCACGCATACACACACATATGTTAACTTCTTTATATAAATATATGTTAACAATCCCGAAATACAAGATACTGAAGTGAGATATAAAAGGTGGTACATAATCCTAAAAAATTAAAATGGCACAAGAATAGTCAAAAGTGTGCAGCGACACTAGCGACACCGGGAGGTGGAAAACGTATATATCTAAAAATATCTATGAAATAGGGGTCAAAAATGTATATACCAAAAAGTTTCTATACGAAAACTACATACTCTCCACTACTGAGCGAAAAGTTAAGCGGTTAGCCGCCCCCTCACATCCCCACTATGCTGCGCCCTGAGCGGCACTATTTTTCGTGTATGTGTTCCCGAGGTTGTATTATTCTTTTAGTTTATATTTATGTTCCCAATCAAACAAACTTTTCAGTTTTATATAACCAATTATTTTACTAGAATTAATTCATCCAAACGGTTGTTGCATTTTTGTGAGAATTAGGACATTAATCATTCAATTGTGTTTGGAACAATAAGAACATATTCTTATGTGTTAATTTAGATTGTTATATTTAAAATTGAAGATCGGTAATATTAACTTTTATTGACATAGAAAAATCATAGCTACATCTACTAACTACAATAAATCATTTTTAAAAAAACTATAAAAATATTTTTGATAAGTTAATAATCATTCATGACAAGGTAAAATCGGTGTACGTCTTGTCTATATATTGTTATAAATTAGACGATCGGAAGTTGGTTTTAAAAATTTGGCAACATTTTCATGAAACTTTTTTAAACCAAACAACATACTTTTCATCATTATAATTATTACTAATACTATTATATATTAATATTAATGAACGCTTTTTGATATTTTCATATATTCCTTGTTTTAGTGTGTATAATTAGATTGCGATAACTATTTTGTTTAATTATCTATAGAAGACTAATGTAATATTATATCATTGTAATCTTATTTAGATAGCACCAACTTTACAGCTACAAGTATTAAATATAGCAGAAAGTCAACACACATGTGTTTTTGACAAGTGTTAAAAAAGGGGTTGTGGGTAAAAAACTGAGAAGGGTTTAAAATTACTAAAATCCCAAATTTTATAGTTTTTTAATAAAAAGTGTGAAATTTTAAAATCAAAGAAGATTTTTTTTTTGGTCACAAAGAAAATTACTCTAGGAATGATGCGCTTTATTTTGTATCTTTTGTTTTCATCAAGTGGTTTCCTATTTTTGTAACGTATCGTTATTTTGATGATACATATTTGTAGAATATACCAGATTTTGCAACTATTTAGCTTTCGTCATTTTTATGCCAAAACATTAGAACATAATTTCTTAAAAGTTTAAACATTTTTATGCCAAAAGTCTAGAAGTTGATTAGTACAAGTAATTAACAGTAACACAAAAAAGAATACTAACTTTGATGAATAAATTGATACTTATTAGAAAATTGACTATTATTAGTTATAATAGCAATATAATTTATTAATTCACAAGATAAAATGTGTGATGTAAAGCGACTCTCATCCAGTTCACATCGTCCAAGATATAACAGGTATAGAAGTATTCCAGAGTATGTTAGTTGTGCAAAACTAAATAAATAAATAGTGAGAAATTATGAGTAAATAAATAAATAAATAAACTTAGTTTATTAACTAAAAGTGAGAAACTATAAATTCATTATGAGAAACACCTAGATATATGGATTATTTAATCACATTAGCAATTAATTGACTATGTTATCTATGTATTTTTGAAACATAAGTTTAATCGACTATGTTATCTATATATCTTTGAAACATAAGTTTAATTGTTAATCTGAAACACAAAGACAAGCATATTAGTTGTTTAATGATAATTCAATCATATTCAATTATATTAAGTCAACTAGAACATTATTCTTTAGAAGATAAATATAAAATTGGGTTGGACTTAGGCTAGACGGTATGGGGAACGTCCCCCACACATCCATGACTGGCGACGATCCAAACACCGTGCCGCCCCCCGGTCGTCGTCCTCTCCGTCGCATGCATGCCATTTGAGACGGTCCACAAAATGACAAGATCTCCCCCCTTCCAATGCCTTTTGACCGTTGATTTAATAAAAAAAATTACAAATTCAAAAAAAAACAGTAAACATTCACCAATCTATCAAAATCCAAACCAATAACATGTATATTCCACCCTTTTTAGACATTTTTTCTCAATTTTCATCCACCACAACTAATCTCTTTCTCTCATTTTTATAAACATTCTACCTTTTTTTTTTTTTATAAAATACCATTCTACCATGGATCCCTCCAACAACCCGAACAACCCAAATGTACCCAACAACCCGAATGTTTTTTCGGTTCCGGGATACTATCCGACGATGGAACCGAACCAATTCTCTCAATATTCCTCAAACACCTTTGCCGCATTCCAAAACTCACCGAACGTTTTTTCTCACCCGCAACAAAGTCAAAGAAGGAGCGGGCGAAGGATAAAGAAAAGAAGAGGTCGACCCGAAGATGGAGGAGTTTATGACCCAATTTAAAACGTACACCGAGGTCACGGCCCAAAAGGCGAGGGTGAAGGAGCGGGCGATCGAAGAAAAGTCACGCGTGGCGGGAGATAAGATACGATTGTCCAATGATAAGGTTCGGCTCAAGGAGTGGAAATATTAACGATGGATGTTGATAGTTTTCCCGAACCGAAACGTTCGACTTTGATAAAACTCCGACATCATGAAGAAGCATCAAAGTGGTTGATTTTTTTTAAGTTTACGGTATTATTTTAATTTAGTAGGTTTTTTTTTAAGTTTATGTATTTTTTTTAATTTAGTATGATTTTATTTTTTAAGTTTATGTTTTTTTTAAGTTTATAAATTGTTTTTTAATGAAAGTATTTTCCTAATTTATTTGTTAAATGTTAAAAAAATGGAAGATTTAAAAAATAATAATAATAAAGTGGTTGGGTAGGATCATCCTTCCATTTCCACTAGTTTTGTGGGATGGACCATCCTCCCAAGGATGGTGATATGGTGATAACGTGGCGGATCATCCTCCCTTGAAGGATGGTCACCATACCATGTAGCCTTATAATATAAAAAATTAGACAAAAATTTATGAACAACTAACTCTAATTAATGTGCTATAGCTTTGCCAAAACTAGAAAGTGTGTCAATAAATTGTAAGAGAAAGAGATATGATGAGATACTGGAGGAAGTATTAGTCGCAGTTATTTTGTAAACATGAGTACTGTAAGCTGTTGTTTGATCGTACATATACTCTCTGTTTGTGTGTAAGTGAAGGTGACATAGAGTGAATGATTACTAAGATGACGAAAGGGTTTTTTCCATTGTAGGGTGAGTTGGGTATTATTCCAAACTGTGCTAAAAAGCCCTTGTCTGTCACTACAATTTCTGAGATCTGATGTTGTTTCTCTCTCTCTATATATATATATCTCGCTTTATCTCTCTCTATATATATCTGTGTTATATATGTTCAAAGAACAAATTTATTGAGGGAAAAATACATTTTCATCAATTTGTATGTTTTTTTCTCGTACTGCTACCTTTTTGTTGGATATGAATCCATCTATAACACTCTGATTTGACCATTTGATTCCGCTTTAGAATAAGAACCAATCAAATAAGATTACGTATATGTGTAAATGATTCCAAAAAGTGTTATTAATTACAATTTATCTCATGCTATGGTGTGTTATTAATTAGTCCTTTATCAAATTCATGTTGTAGCATATTATTTAAAAAGTTATTTTTCATTAGAGTAGAATTGTTCTTCTTGACAACGAATATAAATGTTATATCATACGTCAAATTGCTAGTATACCTTCGTAAAAAAGTTAATGGTTTAAATTATTAAAATTCAGATTGTATATAAAATCTATTACTTATATTATTTTTTTTCATAACTTATATCAGTGATCCTTATTTGGGTTGAATATGGGATTTATTTTCCAGATAATTCTTGGTCAAATTGAGCCATTAACGGAACAACAACTCATGGCTATATGTGAAGTGCAACAAGCAACACAAGAAGCAGAAGAAGCACTCTCACATGGTCTGGATGCGCTGAATCAATCTCTGTCCGACACCATTGCTTCCGATGCTCTAAGCTCCCCTACAAACATGGCTAACTACATGGGTCAGATGGCTGCAGCCATGAATAAGCTCTCCACCCTCGAAAATTTCATGATACAGGTACGTACCCTTTCTTTATTACGGGATGGTAAAATCTGTAACATCTACAGTTTACAAGGCTTAAAGTGAAAATATATCCTTTATGTATGCATATATGTTATATGCATAGTGGGTCCATATGACAAGGAATATGTTGTTAGCTATCTTTGGTTAGGGAACCTACTCCAACAGATTATTAACCTGCTCCTCCTCCAGTCCAATTATATATGGCTTTAAAATCCACATCAATTGAAAAAGAAAACACTAATTTTACAGTTGGCACATGTAATGATTCATTTGTTCATATCCACATCTCCAAATTGACTTTATATAATCTAATGGTTAATAATGCCATAATTATATTTTATAACGTTTTCGAGAACTTCTCATTTTATCATTATTTTGTGCTTACAAAATCATTAGCTGGTGTATACAAATCGGAGGGAGTGTCCAAACATGTTAAAATGGTAAAAACTCATACGCACAAAGTACTTAACTGACTACTTAAAAAAAAAAAACATTGTTTCGATAGAACGAGCAGACCGTTATGACCGGCCAATTGAAGAAGATCGATCACACAACAAAGCCAAGTTTCTTATTTGTAATTTATGAAATATAATAATGAAAACTTAATAGGGTTTTATATATTATTAATTGTCTATTTATATGATTACAAAAAAGATCTAATTAAATTATATCTTACAGTTATTGTGGAGGAAATTAAATAACTCTTAACATATATATTATATAGAGCGGAAAAAAAATGAACACTTGCATTAAAAGCAAAAAAATAACAAATGTATTATTATAAGCATGATTGTAAAACAAGGTCTTTAAGGCTGAGTATTTCTCGAGTAGTCGCTAAAGGTAGTCTGCCGAGACAATTTTCTTCAACTCTGCCTAATTACTCAGAATTGATCAAACGCGGTTAACCTCGGCCAGAATCGGATCTAGTAGGTCAACTCGGGCCGAGTTTGACTTAAAAAAATAAAACATAAATTCTTTGCCAATCATATTAAAGAATGATTATCATTTTCACGTATTTTGTTATAAATATTAGTAAATTTATGTTATTGACATATATTTAACTTCTGAAAACTATTTTCTTTATAATTTAACACGTCCGAGTACTCTCCGACTAGGCGGAGTACTCTCAACTCCCCAGTTGACCGACTAGGGAATGCCTAGCGACTTTTGCAACCATGATCATAAGAAGAAAATGCAATCTTGAAAAGTCAATAAAAAATCAACAAGAATGAAAAACTAAAAAAACAATGAGAAGACTGATCTAAGGCCATAACAATGGCAAGACAAGCATGTAATCGCAACTATTGTGCCATGGAGTAGAATGTCGTGGTACTGTCACATCTAGAGAAAATATTAAAAAAGATTAAACCTATACATATGTATGTATAATGTGTTATCCGGGTATGATGAGTAAAAAATATAGACGAATAAAAATATACATACCAGTAAAGATTTTCCGGAATAAATAAAAAACATATCTCCTATTATCATATGAATTAAATAAACACATTTGGGAAATAGACCACGTAACATATTATTATCAAAGGAAATTACATTTTACAAATCACTCCCTACAGGGGCATGGTAATCTATGTCTTTTAGGAGAGTGGACCCAAGAAAACATCCCATCATTGAGATCCTAAAACCCATGCATATTTTCATGATGTCATTTTCAGTGGCATTTGATGTTAACCAACTCATTAGCCCAACCCCACACTAAACCCTAGAACAAAAAAGTGCAACTGCTACAAAAATATCAAAACTAACTTCTATATACATGTTTATGTGGTGTGGTCTACATAGACCGAGTGAAGTCTAGCTCGAGCTAGACTAAGTTAGAGTTTAAATTGTTTAACTTTTTTAGATCTTGAATTTTAGCTCGACTCATGTGTAATTTTTTAATCTCGAGCTCGGCTCGTGCTAGAATCATCTATTATTTATTAATTAATTTATATACATTTATAAATATATTTATATTATTTTAATTGTAATTTTTGTTCATAACAAAATATGTATCATTTAGTTTATTTAAACACAACTTTATTTTTAACAATACATATATAGTATAAGTATATATGTTTTATGCTCATTTAGGCTAGTAAACTAGCTCGACTTCGTTAACACTTGGCTCAATTATAGCTTTGGATAACCCCATCTTGAGTAATTGCCAACATTTTTGTATCTAGTTGCATTTTGTCAATTGCTTCAATAACTTGATTTCTATGTACTTAGCATATAATATAATATCTAAGAAAACTATAGGCATCTATTGATTAAACATGAATTGGTCCTTAGCCACCCATGTTGCGACATACACACAAAGAAGAGGGGATAACATCATACTAAAAAGCAACTGAAAATTCAATAAATGACGATATAATAAAATACAGACCGTAAACAAAAATTCCCTAAACAACAAAAGCAAGGGTATAAATAAAAATTTAGTAAATGAAAATCACTAAAAGACATAATAAAGTACAAGGGGGTGTAAATGAACCTCATAAACTATAAAGGATGTTATTGAAAATTCACTAAATGACAAAATACTAAAAGACCAAAGAGTTAATATTTCTAACTATGTTCTAAAATACACACACACACACATATATATATATATATATATATATGTCACTAGGCTATAATGCCATTATATATAATGATATTATAGCTATGTCACTAGGCTATAATGCCATTATATATAATGATATTATAGCCTAGTGATATTTTTAGGGTGAGATAAAGCTACCACTAGGTCTTGGGTTCGATTACCACAAGTGAGGTTTTCCCATATTTATTGAGTTTCTTCCGGAATTGAGGTATAGGTATTAGTGCCTAGTGAAGATAGATATGATCGGGTGGTTCTGCTGGTATACGGTGATACGCTAGTGATCCATTAGTGTTCCAAAATTTTCGTTCAATGTATATATAGAGAGGATCCGGATCAAGACATATATATCTGTGTGTGTATATATATATATATATATAATTCGAATCAAGAGAAAACTACTACTAGTGGTGATAAACTTAGAGAACTCGGTATTTCCGTTCGAGTTTTAACCCCACTTTTTTTACATCCCTAGTTTAAAATATTACAAAGACGACTGTAAAAAAATTTCGGAGTGTTGTTTTTGGTTTGTTACAACAGCTGTAAAAAAACTGTTGACATAAGAATCACATTATTTTTTTACAACATTTATGGCTATTGTATTTTTTTTTCTGAAAAATTGTTTTTTTAAGATTTTTAGTAAAATCAACTTTGAAAAAACTTTTGTAAAACCGGGGCTTTTAAGTTTTTACAATTATTTTACCCTACCCTATATATATATATAACACGCACACACATACTTATTTATTGCAAAGAATCAAATCATTCATTTTTACTAATGGTTCATATTTTAAAATCTTCATACAAATGTGTAAGTTATATATATATATATATATAACAAATTATATAACTTATTTTTTAATAAGTTTTTTATATATTAAGCTTTTACTTATAGTATTACACATGTATAAGTTATATGTAGGTAATATAACATACAAATGCATGAGTTACACATGTATAACTTTTGTAAATAAATGATAATTGACTTATATTTTCTTTTGGATTTTTAGAATTAATGAATAAAAATTGTATTTTATATTTTAAAATTTTTACAATTCTAAAGACGAATATTTAATTTCTTATTGTTGTGCTCTCAAAAAATGTGTTATTTAGAAAACCTTCTTTTATATATATATATATATTATATATATATAGGCTAAGAGTTGGTTATAAAGTTTAAAATGTTTAAAAAGTGTAAAAAAAACATCAGAATATTAACCATAAAACACATCCAAAGCTTATAGATAACATATAAACATTACTAAAACACAATATCTGTGAGTTTTGTTTTGTGATAAAGCTCTGATTATCCGATAGGTAACATTATGTGTTTTATATTGATTATCATGTTGTGTTATATATTTATAATTCTACCATGGTTAATTTTGAGTTTTTATGATTGCTAAAGATTATATATAATGTTTTAGTAATATTCACTTTATTATTTGTGGATTTTGGTGTGTTTAGTCTTGAAATTCTGGTGTTTTATGACTTTGTACCATTTTAAATAAAAATATATAAGTTTTGTTAGCTAAATTTATCCCTTGAAGGGAATTGCTATGATTTGACCACCAAGTGTCAAACTTCTAGCACCACAATTTCTTTGGATTTTTAAAAGAAGCATGGTTCCAGAAATATAATTGTTAGCACGTAGCAGTGGGTTTGTTTGACACTAAATTAAAAGATATAAAGTTTATTTGTCATCATTAATCTCCATCTCTATCTTTGTTAATATAACGTACTATGTAAACGATGCCAAAATAGCAAAATCAATGATTCGTATAATTTGTTTTGGCTCTCCTTCCGCCCTCTACAAACAAATTATGGTGCAAGTTTTTTATGAAAATAATTTCAGTGTGTTAGATTATGAAGAGAAATTTTTAAGTAGTAATAGACTAATAGTGTAATACAATAAATATCGAATTCTAAGTGTTTTATACATGGATGTGATAGTATATTAATCTATTATACCAACTTTCATTTAAAAAGTATCTTATAATTATGGGCATAATTTGCCACCTATCCACCTAATAGAAGAAAAATTCAACCTAATAGATGTTGCATTTTCTCTTCGCATACAAATCGGCTGGATGTGAAGAAACTATAATAATCGAAATCATTTGACAATCGACCCAACCACTCTCTATGACAATGTCTCTTTTGTAAAATGTCAACTTATATTTGATTTAATTGATACATGTAATTATATATTGCCTTCTTTGTGCTATAAGTAATTGACTTTTAAAATTGTGATCAGTTCTCTATTTTGAATAACAATTTTTTTACAAGAATATAAACTAACACCACAACTATCTTGCAGGCCGATAACCTGCGACGCCAGACAATTCATCATGTCCTTCAACTCCTGACAACCCGCCAAGCGGCAAGGAGTTTGCTAGCGGTTTCTGAGCACTTCCATCGTCTTCGCTCTCTCAGCTCTCTTTGGGTTGCACGCCCTCGACAAGATTAGGGCCAAAAAAAAATTAATCAATGGTCCTGACTCGTCAGTTGGTTCAAGTGTTTTCTTTTTTCTTTTTCCTTTTAAAGTAATCTTATGACGTTTTTTTGGTTCACTTTGCATCCTTGATCTAGAGAGATGTATATAGATAGATAAAATTAAATCCTCATAACCAGATGTTGACAGTGTGGAATTATATGTCGTAGACCACTCTTTCTGCTGTCACGTTAGCGTGTTCTGGTGATATTTTGCTTTATAATTTATGTGTTGTAACTTCTACAATCTAAACTTAATCAACCTTGTGGCCCAGTTAGCATAGTTTTATTCGGCCTTTCAAAATATGGCCTCAAACCAGATTTCAAGGCTCGATCCAACCCAAATTGAAAAAGGCCTTCAAATGTTCTATTTGATCCATCTAACCCAATATTAAGGCCTTTAAATGTTCTATTTGATCAATCTAACCCAATATTAAGGATGTAAGCTTGAGCCCATCCAAAGCTTGCAACTTTACTAATTAATTGCATTTTCCAGAGGAATTTCATAGAGAAGGTAGTAGGTTTAAATCTGAACAAAAGAGAGTAGTTTAGGATTTGGGTGTAAAGTAGAGTAGATAACAATTGCCATTCAAAAGACATTAACAATAAAATTCTCACTGAAGTATTCGAATGGTAACGATGAAATTATGAAAACGATCACTTGTATATTTTACGATCCGTAATGTTAATGCATATTATCAAATAATTTTGTCGGTTACTGTAATTTTTATTTTCTTGAATTGAAGATGGTGCGTCTTTTTGTCATCCAAGTATTTTAAACTGGTATATTTCCTTGCACATTGTGGCGGCGTCAAATCGTGAAGTAATTCGAACTTTTACCATCTAATGAAAACGTATTATATTCGACCCGACAAGTTTCTGAATAAAATTTACATTAAAACTTAGACAAACTGACATAAAAATAAGCACAAAGACGTATTATATTTTACCAGACTTATTTGTGAAAGAAACTTACGTCAAACTTGAATATATACCGGTACGTATATAAAAATAAGCATATAAGAATATAATTCTTTTTAAGTTAAAAGAATGGTACAGCCCGTTGTGGCGGCATTGAAACATATAGTAACTTGAATGTATACTGTTTAATGAAAATGTATTATATTTGACTCGACTCGTTTTCAAACAAAATTTGTATCAAAACGTAGACTAACTGAAAATGTAAATAAATAAAAGCACAAAAACGTAATATATTTGAGCCGACTGATTTTTTGATAAAAAAAAACTTACGTCAAAACGTTAATTAGTTTGAATTTATACTGACACGTAAATAAAAATGAGTATGTAGAACTCCATTATAAAGTATTTAGTAAGTTGAAGCGTATTAATATTGAAAGTTGAAAAATAAATATACATAAAACGAAAAAAAAACAAAAAAAGTTGCTACTAAAGATGCAATTTGTTATTATGTATAATGTATTGTAATTTAATTTAATTAGTATAGAGAGTATATTAAGATATAAGTTTCTCAAAAGTTTGTGAATAAAACACAAAAATATTCGAAAAGCTAATAAAAAACCTTAGTTTCTTGAACTTTTTTTAGAAAACATGTCATTGTTTCGTGCCGATGTGAAAATATAATTCATGGCGTGCCACTAATCGAGATATATATATATATATTTAAAAGAATAACTTTTAAATCAATAAATATTTTCTATTTACTTCATTTAATGTGTGTATTTAATGTTATGAAAAATGACATATAGGTAAAACTATAAATGTCATTAATTAGCTAATTAATTAAACTTGTAACTCATTTTTTTCATATTCTCTTTGAGGATAAAATAATTTATGGTGTAGGACACTTTTCGACATGTGTAGGATAAATTTTAGAATGTGTAGAATAAATTTTGAAATGTGTAGTTACATGTGCGTAGGGTAAATTCCGGTAAATTAAGACATACGTAGGATAAATTTTGAAATGTGTAGCATAAAATGTTTTTACTTTATTAATGAGAGATAACATAATTAATGAAAGAAGTTATAAACTATTTAATATTTTACCATTTTTCTTCTTTTTCTTCTCATGTTAAATTTCTTCTCAAATGAACCTTCCCATATATATATATATATATATATATATATATATGCATATATATAATGCAACTATAAATGTAGTGAAGATACTTGAACGTTGACCCAATAAAATATCTATTTGCTAGCCACAATAACCCATGTAAACTAGTGTGATTCTCATCGCGTTTCATGACAGGAATTCAGTTGGTTTCTCTTCGGTTCGTTACGGTATCTCGGTATTTACAATCGCCTAGAGTAATGGAAAGAGAAAGCCTTACATCGAAAATAACCAAACGAATATCGATGTTGGTACCGATGTTGTTCAGCTAATATATGTTTGGATGGTTTGCGTTCGATGTTTTTAATTTTTTTCAATAAGGTGATATAAATTTATTGATAACGAATATTGTGCCGTTGTCATACCAAACCGAACCAATATTGACTAAACAACATTTGTATTGGTACCGGTATTTGTTTTTTTATTATTTTTTCTTTTCAATAAACTGACACCGTATTGGTGCCATACCATACCGAACCGAACAACATCGTTTTCAATATATGTGTTTATTTATATTGTTTTTTCCTTCGATAAACCGACATCATATTGCTACCGTATCATACCAAAACATCGGTATCGGTACCTGTATTTATTTTTATGATTTTCAGTTTTGAAAAATTTTCATTTATACAACTCTCTCTATAAAGATAAATGAATAATGTTACCAGTATCATGACACTCTGAACCGATCGGTGTCGTACAAACAAAATCGGTGCTAGTGCAGGCGTGGATTTTATTGTTTTCGGTCATGTAAATATGTTGATTTCTATACCAAGTGCATGTATTGTATCAGTGGTAACGAACCAAATCGATACCGATCTAGTACACGCGATAAAATACCATCACATGAAATAACTTGGAATTTAAAAAAAATTAAGCATAGATATGAATTAATTTTTTTTGTAAAAGTTAACACTAAAAATCAATTTGAATAATCAATAAAGTATTACTAAAAATAACAAATAATTAATATATATCTAAATAATAAAAAAATATAAATCTACTGTTCATGATCACTTTGTATTAATATTATCGTTTTCGGTCATGTAAAACATATGTTGATTTCTATACCAAGTACATGTATTGTATCAGTGGTAACAAACCAAATTGATACCGATCTAACGCACGCGATAAAATACCATCACAACGCGTCCACAAATAACTTGGAATTTAAAAAAAATTAACACTCAAAATCAAATTAAACAGTCAATAAAGTATTACTAAAAGTGACAAACAATTAATATATATTTAAATAATAAAAAAACATAAACCTATTGTTTATGACCACCTGTATTAATATTGATAATGATAATGATAATAGATTCAGCCTCCCACTATTAGAAAACCATGTGTCGCAATGATTCCTCAACCCGATTGAAAAGTGACCGAGAAGCTAATTAAAGTTGTGAGAAATCTTTCGTGAACGATATTGTATTATGGTTATTGCGAAGCATTTAACTTGCGTTTAGCTAAGGAAGAATGTATTAGAGAAGTTTGTATTTGAGTGGAACGTTTTTGAAGAAGAATAATGCGTTTGGTAAGATGATGGATCTAGGTTTGTTTTGTGTTTATTTTATTGTTTTTTTAATTTATTTTGATATAAATAAATAAGTTGTACACTATTGTACACTATAAGCTTTAATGACTTATATCAATTTTTTATTTCAAATGTAGTAATTGGACAAAATAACAAAAAAATGTAAAGTTTTTTTTTTTAAAACATAAGTTTATTAATGCTACTTTAAAATAAAAATAAAATACGGACTGTATAAGATACATATATGTTAATGTTCGTGTTTAGATGTTTAGCGTTTTGTATTTATAACTTTCGATATAACTGCTACGAAAATAATAAAAATGTATATTGATAGAAATAACTTAATTATTAAAAATAAATGTACAAGTGGTGATAATGTGGAAATATAAGTATTGGTAAAGATGTTTGTAGAATTAGAGAGAAAATGTGTATATTTAATGTTTTGTGAAAATCTGATGTAACATCTGGCTAAGCACGTTTGTGAGTGTATTTATCACTTTGCATTGGTGATGATCTTAGTACAAACTAAAGTATCACCCTATAAACAGAGATCAATTGTTAATGTGAGAACTGAAATAATAAAAACTAAGGTTGAAGGCATGGTTTTGTGCGATGGGTATTAACATAGCAAACTAGATCAGTACTTGTTGTAGCAAACTAGATCGGTATCGTTTTAGTATATCATAGCCTCACCGCTCAATACAATACCAATAATTTTAAGAAAAGGTTAAAAATTTAGGTACATAACATGGTAAAACAAGGAAAAGTAATTGAAAAGGAAAAGAATAAAAATGTAAAAATAAAGGTAGAAAAGAAAGAAAAAAAGTAAAATTTAACGAAGGTAAAAAAAATTATAAAAATGGTAAAAGGATGATACAAAAAAAAATAAAATAAAAAGATCATACAAAATAAGAGAAAAAAAGGTAAAAACTATAAAGAGTAGGTTCGGTAAAATAAATTTCCTAGTAAATATACGAGTCAACTAAAATAGATATCATTTATGAAATTAAATAGTTGCATTACTTAGTTGGTTAGAGTTTAAACTAATTGATCCGGGTTAGATTCCCATTGAAAGGAAATTTGTTTGTTATCAATTAGGTTTTTTAATGGTTAGAGGGTAAAAATGAAAAACTTAGGACATGTATTTAAAATCCATTCGAAATTCAATAAGTACATTCACATGCATTTAATATCCAAATAATAAAGAAAACTTATTGAATGTGATGTAACATCCACTTGTCAACCAACGCATTTTAGAACACCAACCACACTGATTTATATATAGTATAATTATTAACTAACTGTAATACACAACTTGTTACTCTAATATTCGTTCACAAGTTAAACTGATTTAATATTTCTTAGCAAGCTTAAGGGTCGGATCATCATGAAGTTTGGATTGAAGAGAGCAATATAGATGTAAAATTCATTGGTTAGAATAAACGCATCATGAAATTTGGATCGAAGAGTGCAATATAGTTAGAGATAATCCATTGGTTATAATAAAGTGTAGGCACACCGCACATATCATATTCTAAGATTAGGATAAGACCATGTCACTAAAAAATGTTGATAATATCAAAACTGTTATATATGTTGACAAAATACAAAAATTGATCATCAAGTATCAAGTATGTAGCACTAAAGTTGTTACACCAGAAAAGTGATCATATCAAAAGAGATTGTAACTCAGGAAGTATACACATAATCTAGTGCATCTCAACGGCGGTATATGCTATACACACATTATTCAACCTCAATGTTTTGGCAACCAATGTTGTTTCTTTAAGGTAATAAAGAGTCTTCTATAATAAGCAAGCATGAATTAGGGTAGTGGGATTAACAAAACAAGGAAATTGAGTCACATAAACAACATTTGTCCAGCTATCAAGTATAAAGACATTCTTAACATTCACATGCAAAACCTTTTTCATATAATTATACGACCATTTACTTCAGTCGAACATACTTAGAACAAATTAATGTTTACTTAGTCATAGTAGTAGACTTCATAGGTTGGTTGGGCTAGCATTGATGTTTTCAGAGAGCGATCAAGAGGTTTTGATGAGTTTTAAAGAGAGAGATCAAGAAGATCTGAGCGGTTTAGACAATTGAAGAAACCTTATATTGATTTGAATTTGACGTTCTAAATTTTAGGGATGATTTTGTCACACCCGCTCATAGGCGGAAGCGCGAGGTGTGATCGTGATCCATTCTCATGGCATGCTGTGACACCCAGCTATTTTGAGTCTGTACCGTATTAGTGTGACACGTGTTATGAATAAATAAAGGCAATATTTTATTAAATTTTATGTTAATTGATGGTATATGGCGTGTTGGTAAATTCAAACTTTGTTAAAAATTTTGTTGGCAATAATAAAACAAACGCTTATCGCGTAACGAACAAAATGCGAAACGAACATCGGTAACCGCCCGATTAATGTTAAAATCCTATAAATATTCCGTTATGATTAAAATGCAATTTTTAATCATATTCGTGAGGAAAAATTAATTAAGATGCTTAAAAACTCTATTTTGCGAGTTTAAGCGCATACTTCGCAATACCGCGCGTATACTGTAAAATACAGACAACGCAACCAGTCTAGGCAAATAAAATATTGTTCAGCAATATTATGGTTAGTTTATTTTTATAATATGATAAAAAATAATTTTAAGCCCCTTAAAAACGGAATTAAAACGCGATAAAATAACCGGTAGTCAGTTAAATACCTGTATTACATAATTTATGATATATATATGAGAAGAATGTGTGTGTACGTGGTGTAGGTGGCGGCACAAGGGTGCCGACCTTTCTCATTTTTTCTCTCAATTGGAAAACTGTTGGACCTTGGAACCATAAACAATGATTATGAACCCACCAACACTCCATAATACATCAATTTTAAAAAATTAAACCATCCAATTCTTCCTCTCTCTCCCAAAACCATAACCCACCTCCACATTCTTCCGTTTTCAAGTTTTGTCTATTTCTTAAGAATAAAGGTTATTCCAAGCTATTTTCAAGTTGGTTTGAAGATCCGAGGGAGTTTCCAAGGTGATTCCAAAGAAGAACAAGCTCTATATCATCAAACATTATCAAAAACCCACCAAATATCTTGAAGGTATAAACTTACTTTTAAAACCATGTTCTTGATTCTTGGTGATGATGATGATGGAAGGTTTCTCTTGATCTTGGAATTACTCATAAACTTGAAACTAATAACAAATGTGGTGCTAAACAAAAAAGAATGGATGCATGTGTGTGTGTATATATATATATGGCCGTGAGTGTGTATATATGAGTTAGAGTTAGGTTTTGATTTTTGATAAATGATGATTCTTATATGATGTGATTCTTGAAAAGTGATTGCATTTATGATCAAAAGGTTTTATAAAAAGGTTCATATGATTAAAGATGAACATATAAAAAGTGAAATGTTGGAAGGATATGTATGTGTATATGTGTGTCGTGTGTGTGTGTATATATATATATGCATGTACATGTGGGTTTTTGTTTGAATGTTCATAAATGTGAAGGATGAATGCATGCAATGATTTGATGATGATTAGATGAAGATAATTTCTTGGATTATATGAAAGTTATAATAAACGTATGGTAGATGCATTCAAAATCATGGATGATGATGATATGATAATATGCATTATATACTTGTACATAAGTATGCATGATGATTAAATGACCATGAATGGTGAATTTGTTATGGTATGATAAAAGTGGATAAAATTTGAATATACACATGTTTAAATTATGTTATATGATGTATTATGATGACACGAAATTTTATCATAAGTTAGATAGCTTTGCATGTGGTACATGTAGCTTAAAAAATAGTAATTTGGGAGAAATCGTGATTTATGTGACTTACATGAAATCTGAACTAACATGAGTATAAGTACCATTTTATTCAGTAAATAACATGTATATGTTAAAATATCAAGTCGTTACGATTTGGGATTATCATAGTAAAGTTCGGTACAAGACTATGCGTTAAAACGGTAAAATCGGCTTTTAAAGTGATTTTTACAAAACTGTTTTATATCAGAATATAAACTGATATTTTTGATATAAATATAAGTATTTTAACTTATATTAAGTATCTTTGGTGTTTGGCTACTCATACGTGACTTATGACGCACAGAAACGTTACCGAAACGTTAAAATACGCATATTTAACGTACACGAAAATGGGTTGTTCAAGGTGAACTTTGTGTGATACAATATGATATGTGAATATGAGTATATGAAATGTGATATGTTAAGTAATGACATGATAGTAGGGAATAAGACTATGCATGTACACTTGTACGTTTAAAACGGTAATATCGGTAAAAGTCACGTTTAGTATGTAACATATTTGTCGAGCATGAGAATAATACATAGGTTAGCTTGATGAGTTATTTCATGTGTAAATGCTTTAAAAATGACAAAATATATAAGTTGACGAGATACGTGTATTACGATATATGATGATGTGTTCATGTACATGTATATATGTTACGAAGCGCAAATCGTAGATATATTTCTTATAAATGGGTGTGATAACGGATATAACATAACAAGGGTTGCCAATAAAATCGTTCAAGTCGAAAAATCTTTATATATATATATTTATATAATACGCCAACATAATAAAAAATAAAGACTTTTTGAGAAAATCACAAAGTTATGTGAAAATTCTAAGTATTGGAGAAACTTAGGTATTTTGTGGAACATTGGTTATTAAATCGTTCCTACGTAAAATAGAACGTGTAGATCAATTTGTGGGATTGCGCTAGTATAAATACGCACCCAAAGGTGAGTGTCACTAACCCTTCTTTTTACTATTTTATATACGTTTTGGGGGAAGAACACGCCTTGAAAGGATAATTATACGTTTTTGTCTAAAATATTCTTTTAAATAAATTATTAACATATTTTTGTGGAAAATATATGGTTTTGATGAATATAAATATACGTTTTGGTGAGAAACGGTTTTGATGAATATAAATATAAGTTTTTGGGAGAAACAAGTTTTGATTGATATATATATGTTTCGTGGAGAAACGAGGATTATTACGGTGTTTGGGATAAAATGAACGTGTAGATTTAAAAATGCTTAAATCTAAGTTGTGATGAATTTGCTCGATCTTAAGAGAGTAAGTATCGGTATTGGCTTATGTTTCGGTGGGGACTTTAGAAAATTTGTACAACACAAAGTATTAAATTTATCAAATTTTAGTAATATATATATATATATATGTACATGAAGCAGGCATTATAAGTGACCCATTGTGGGCACTTGTGTAAAATTTTCCATTTAATCATTAATACTGTATGCATAGAATTGTTAATAGATCTATCGGGTTGACCATCCCGTCGTGACCGGTAGCTCCGTGTCAAGTCAAGCGACGAATTTATATTATGTTATTGTCTAGCTTTGATTATAACCTTATTGTTAATATATAGCTCGCATGTCTTGCGAACTTATGAATCTAAACATTTAATGCTAGCAATTTAATATATAAACATTGGGAAGATGTTTTTGTATCGAAGGTTTTCGAAAAACGATTGCAATGGCTGACTCTCGGATTTTTGTAAAGGAAATAAAATTTGACTTTCTTAAATTATATGGATGTTTTATTATTAAATACATAATAAGAAAGTTTTTCCTTGAATTAGATTATGTATAATTTGAATATGTGAACTCACCCTCCTTTGTGTTGACACTTGATTTTAACGTGTTCTTAAGGTACATGAGTTCAGCTTCGGGATTTTGGCGTATCTTCTGGTTGTTGATGTATGTCGTTTTAAATAATACTTTGTACTACTTTTAAAACTAGTTGGACAAAATGTACTAAGATCCATAAGGATCAAAACAACTTAACTATGTTATGGTTGTGGGTTGCGTTTAAACTTTAAGCTTTAAATCATGTTTTAATTAAGTTGAATGTCCAAAAATATTGCATCGTCCACAAAGATACTTATGGGCACCAACTTCTGTCACCACTACGTTTGTAATTCCGCTGCGACGTTTTTAGGGTGTGACAAAAGTTCGTGTCAGAGCCAATGGTTGTTAGCAACCTAGATGTTTTCTGGGAAAACTCTAGACTTCAACCAAAGAATTTTGAGAATTAAATCCGAAAATTCACGAAGCCGATAATTAAAAATAAACATGGATTTTCATCATGTATGAAAACTATAAAGAGTTTATGTGCATACGCATTAATCTGTTTATTTGTGTCTTATGTGTTATTTTTCATAGATGTCGCACTCACATGAGATTATCGAGATTCACGACTCATAGAGCGAGCATGAATTCGAGATCTCACCGACCTCAGTCCTACTAGAGTTTCCACGCACCACCTCACAGTTTGTTGACACTGCTGGTTTTACCTCGTCATTTGATGTCGGTCCCACTACATTTGCAAGTTAGGTTGACCCACGCTACGCCCATACTAGTAATGGTGGGATTGACGATGATGACTCGACTGTTCCTCCCTCAGTTTTTGAGATAGGACAATCATCAGGTACTGCGCCTGTTGTCAATGAGCTAGATAGAGGTATCCCCATGATTGGAGGATCTTTTGGGATAGCACTAGTGGTGGACGCCACTACTGTCACGGCTCGACCTTTAGAGCCATTAGTAGTCCCTTCTACCATCACTGTTGAGCTTACACCTGAGATCCCTCCAACAATCATATTAGAGTCGTTAGTTCCGTAGTCTGAGTCACGAGTCTCTACTACACCTATGCTTGTCTACACTTGTCATAGGAAGAGAACTCAACCCGTTGAAGATATCACATCGACTTCTAGAGCTACTACAGAGTCTTCTTTGAAGAAGCAGACATGAGTTTGGGTCGACCAAAGTTCTCACTATGATTGTTAGATCACTGCCTTACGCGGAGACTTAGCAACGACCAAGGGCAAGGTGCGAGATCTTGAAGGCCAGATGGATGCGTATGAGGACATCTGGGGGTTAGATGACATCGTTAGGGATTGTTGATACAGTTTTATGTCTGTCGCTTGTTCTTAATTACAGTTGAAATTGTACGGTCATTGCTTAAGTGTCTGTATAGGCTTGGTCGTGTCGAATAGATCGAGATATCCTTCTATCTTGATCTAGTATGACATCTTAGCTTGTCTGTGTTAATCCGTTGCATGTGTGCATACTGATGAGTCTTGTAAACGTCATGTCTACACACGTTCTCCAAGAATGAGAATTCTGTGCGAGTCATAGGTTTCGTACGAGTCACATGTTTCGTACGAAACAATGAATGGTTTCGTACGAAACAATGTATTTCGTATGAAACAGATGTTCCGTACCAAAATTCTGGAGATGTGTTTCGTGTGAAATAGTGTGTTCCGTATGTCTAGTATCATGATTCGTACGAAAATCTAGATGGACACTATATAAGCAGTCATGTACCTCTCAGTCAGGGTTGGTTGAGAGAGGTGGTTAGCTAGTTGGTCTAAGTGAGCCTCTCAGCATTCTCTCTGATACACAAGAAAACATCGAGTTTGTTTGAGTCATACGAGCATTGTGTGTATATGTTTGTACTTTTCTCAATCATTAATCAAGATAGTGAATCTTTGGTTATCCCGTGTTCTTTACTTTGCTTTGTTTGCATGCACACTTGGATTCCGCACTTGTGTGTATGTTATATGAACAAGGAATAGGTTTGACATCCGCAGGTGGACCTATAAGTGGTATCAGAGCTTTGGCTCTTTCCTTGTTCAAAACCGGGCTTAGTTGTGTCTAAGCTAGTTTGAAGATTTCTGAAGTGTTCTTGAACCTCCAGCAGAAAACATAAGTTTGGATAGTTAACTAAGTTAAAACTTGGTTAAAATCTGTTGCATGCAGAAAATTTTGTGGTAAAAGTTTTTTGAAGAACACCCTTGAAGAAGAAATCTGCAAAAATTTGAATCTGATTAGTTTTGGTAGGGTTGACATTTTCTGACTTGGATCTGACGTGGACTGATGACTGATTAAAATCTGTGTTTTAACTAAAAGTGGGTAAGACAACAGGTATTTTCGAAAAAACAGGTCTACACAAGAAAGGAAATTTTTCACCAAACTATTTCTGAAAAGATTCCACTGAAAAACGCTAAACAAAGCAGTTTGTGCGATTGAGCTATTTCGTACGAATCATCTGATCCGCACGAAACAACTGTCTCGCGCGAAACATCATTGTTTCGCACGAAACAGGTGTCTCACACGAAACAGTTGTTGTTTGTTTTTGTGTTTTTCAAGCTTTGTGATTTTAAGAATTTGTCATATTTTCAGAACCTGTGAAGTTTTAAAAGGTAATTATAAGTTTGAAACTTTAAACCTTTAGATTTTCATAAAACAAGAAAATATAATAAGTTCTAACCCGCGGGATTGGAGTTGTTCAAGCTCAAATCAGGAGTCTTCGCAAAGCTCCGCAACATCATGGGTAAAATCTTTGATGCCTCAACATACAGCAATGATCTCTGCAAATCAATGGACGTGTGTTGCGAATCAGAATCAAAGCATCCAAACTCTGTTAATGAGCGAAAGTGAAACAGGGAGTAATAATCGACCGCCGAAGTCAAATGACATGAACGATTATCCTTCATGGAAAAGTCGTTTTCATACATATGTTCTCAGTCAAAACACGAAATTGTGGACGTGTTTCACTACCCCCCCCAACAATGAAGCACTTGAAGAAGCTGGATCAAATCCAACCACATTGGCCAATCTAGTCAAAAGTGACAAGAAAGCTTACGATCTAGAGAAAAAGGCATTTGCTATCCTCACACAAGCTCTGCATAAAGACATTTATCATCAGTGTATTGTACTACAACGAAAAATTTGTTGGACACTTTGGAAGCAAGAGGTGAAGGTAACGCTGCTACCAGGAAGATTCGGCATGATCTACTCTAGAAAGAGTATGAAGGTTTCATGTTCATGGAAAACGAAACCTTGAATGATATGACCACTCGGTTTTATCATCTTCTCAGCAAAATGTACTTGTATAAAGTGTTAGCAGCACCACAAGAAATTGTGATGCGATTTGTTGATGCTTTACCACTGAAATGGGGACAATTTATTGATCTTTTAAAACATACATGTGTTTTGGACTCAATTAGTATTTATGAATTTTTGCAGAAACTAGAGAACAAGAATGAAGAAGAACTCCAGTAGGCACAACGAGTCTCTGCTCCACAAAACCCTGAGATGTATTTTGGAGGTATTAATGCAGGTACAAGCTCAAGTCAGCATCCGAAGCTGTAAACCGTGTTTGTGTCAAACGTGAACTTTTTTCTACCCCAACCAGTTCAAACAAGTCCGTCTACAGGTTCGAGCAATCAAACCTATGGACAGGCTTTTGATCCGAAAGCCTTCCTTCCACAGCCAAGGGATTTAGCGCATAAAGCTCCACAGCAAGCTTCTCAACAAGCTTTCTATGGAAGCAACAATCAATCTGCAAATCCCAACACTGTCAAACTTGATACGTCAAATCTCTCCAAAATCAATGTAGAAGTTGCACAGGAACATGCAGAACTTCTAAATACCATGGTCAGTGCTTATTGTGGTTTAGTTGCAGGTCAAATAGGGAACATCAATTTGACAACCGAAGACTAAGAACAAATTGATCGAGATGAAATGGAGCTGATGGACATCAAGTGGGCATTTGCAAGTGCTATGAGAAGAGCGAAGGATTATATGAGAAGAACGGGTAGAACCAGCTTGGAAAGCAAGAAGGATACAAAATACGGCTTTGACAAAACCGCCATTACTTGCTTCAACTGTGGAGAAAGAGGTCACTTCAAGCGGGAATGCACAAGACCCAGCAAGGAAGGAAATCACAACCCCTTTCGTAATCAGTCTCAACCATCCAACATAGCACAATACAACAATGAAAGAAGAATAGTAGCTGTTGGCAACTCTAGCAACACCAATCAATCAGGACCTTCAAACACGCATAGGCTTTGGCAGTTCAATCTGATGAAGGATGCGATTGGTCAGTACAGTTGGGAACTGAGAACAACGGAAGAATTGCATGCTATGCGAAGATTGTGGATCAAATCAAGCATGATCACAACATCAATACTCTAAATAACGATGATACATCTGGGGATGCTGGTAGTTCTGATGAAGAATGTTCAAGTTCAGATGGTTATGGATCTGATTCTAGTGAGAAGAAAGGAAGTGATGCTGAGGTTGAAGAGTTGCTGAGTGAAGTTGAGATGTTGAAATCTGAAAAGGTAGGTATGACGAGGAATGCAGAAGCTGGGGTGAAAGAGACAGAAACACTCTCTACAGATGGTGCAGCTTTTCCTCATCACACTGCCTTTATGGCAAATGTTGAAGGTTCTTCAAAACAGGTAAATTCTGAACCTCCTACTGTTTGCAATGACTGTGTTGAATTAAAAATAAAGTATGAAACCATCAACAGTCATAATCAAAATTTAGTTCTTGAACTATCAAAATGCAAAGAGGTGAACTTGGCGCTAACTAGAAATGAAAAAGAATTCAAATCTGTAATAGAAACCCTTAAGAAAAGTGTTTCTGAATTGACAAAAACAGTTTTGAATAAACTGACAGGAATTAATAACTACATTAATCTCCTAGAAGAAACAAAGAAAGAGATAGCTATCGCCAAATGCGAATATGATTCGATCAAACGCAAATTGGAAAGTTATTCTAACTCCCAATATGTGCTTGATCATATTATTGAAGTTCAAAAACTAAAGGGAGATGCTCAATGCATAGGGTATAAGTCGTGTCCACCCCCAATGAAATACAACTATACCAAAATGCCTGATGAAGAGGAAATGCCTCGTTTTGAACCCTCTGTACCTTTGAATCCTGAGGAATTCGCAGCAGGGTTAGGGTTCAAACTAGGCAATTCCTCTCAAGAACCAAGCAAGCCAGAAAGTTCATCGTCTGATGAAGAAGAGGATGATACATCAGATGATGAATCAAGAAATGATGATTAGGATCAGCCTCTTGATGAAAGGAAAAGAGTAGAATCTTCTGCTACTCCTAGTACTCAATCTGTTGAGAATCAAGAGACTGTTCCTAAGAAATCTGTGAAGACAAGTGTGTCTACACAAGAAGTAGATAATGTGTTGTATACTTTGGTTGGAGATAAGAAAATCTATTCAAACAAAGATTGTCCAATTAAAAATGTAAATCCAATCTCTATAGATCAGGTTTTTGAAAAATCAACAACCACACCTTTAGAAAGGAAAAAGCCTACCAAATCACAACCACTATCCGCTTCAAAACAAAAACAATGGAAGCGAGTTGAAAAGCCTACAGTTTCTCAACCAAAGGTTGAAGCAAAAGGCTCTCGTTACCAGAAAAAGGCCAAAACTGTTAAATTTGTGAGTTCTAAAGGTACCGATAAAGTCAAAACTTTTCAAGGAAAATCTAATGTTGATTTTGTAAAGAAAGTTAAGATTTTGAAAAGAAATAGTCAAAACAATTACACCCAACACACTGATGGATGTAATGAAAATGAACCTAGTACCTCAAAACCCACAAGTTCAACGTCAAGCCAAGAAACACGATCTTCTAGTTTTGTTGAAAGGAGAACTTGTTTCAAATGTGCCGAATTTGGCCACATTATAAAGGATTGTCAAAATCCAACCAAATCAGGATGTATAGAGAAAACCCCTCATGAACCAACTTGCAAACGTAAATTTGTTTCTCCGACACAAGATAAACAACTTATTAAAGATCAAAAAGAGAAGCAAAAACGTAAACAAGTAAAAGCAATTGAGAAAGCTTAAAATCAGATTCTTCAAATAAGGATCAAAGATCTTCAAAGTCAACAAAACCAGACACTATTAAAACTGTAAATAATAGTAAATCTGGTAATAAACTAGGATCTTGGAAACAGAAGACCGGTAATGGTTCAAAAGGAGTTTCTCAGTTTGTTAATCATCAAGAAATTGAGATTACATTTCTCGATGATAAGGGACGACCCAAGACCACTAAGGCTTGGTTCCCCATCTCAAACTAATCTTGTTTGTGCAATGTGCAGGGTGTTCCAGGAGGAACTGTAAACAGTCATTGGATTGTTGACAGTGGAGCATCAAGGCACATGACGGGCGACTTGCGGCTCCTATATGATGTGAAAAGCATAAGGGGTGGTTATGTTGCTTTTGCTGGTGACAAAGGTGGATACATCACTGGAGAAGGAATGGTCTCCAATGGTGTTGTGAGCTTCGACAAGATCAATTATGTGCGGCAAGTTGATCACAATCTTCTTAGCGTTTCTCAAATCTGCGATAAGAAGTTCGATACATTTTAATGATGTCGGATATTATCTGCTGAAGCCTGGATTCAAGATCCCCAAGGAATGGATTCTCCTGTCGGCTCCAAGAATTAATGATTTGTATATTCTTGATATGAGCCAAGCTATTACAACATCTGCACAAGTCACATGTTTTGTCTCTAAAGCCACCGAGAAGGAATCAATCTCTTGGCACAGACGTATGAGACACATTCACCTGAGGAAAATGAACTATTTGGTGAAGAACAATCTAGTGAATGGTGTACCAGTGAAGAATTTTCATCTTCAAGACGTTTGTGTATCATGCCAGAAAAGGAAGCAAGCGAGAAAGTCCCATCCCGTGAAGAAGATCAACACTGTGAATATGCCACTAGAACGTCTTCATATGGACCTCTTTGGACCTATGAAACACAAGAAAACCTTTGGTGATTCTTATTTTCTGGTAGTTACTGATGACTATTCCAGATTCTCATGGGTCAACATGTTGGCACACAAGAGTGAAGTTCCTACTATCCTCAAGAATCTCCTGACTCTGTTAGAAAATCTGTATAATCTGAAGGTAAGGAGAATCAGAAGCGACAATGGCATGGAATTCAAGAATCAAGTTATGAACGAGTACTGTTCCTCAAAGGGTATTCTGCATGAGTACAGTTCTCGATACACTCCACAACAAAATGGCGTCGTTGAGAGGAAAAATCGAACTCTTATTGAAACAGCAAGAACCATGTTAGTAGAATCAGAACTTCCCGTTCAATTTTGGGGAGAAGTTGTTGCTACTGCGTGCTACACAATGAATAGAGTTCTAACAGTGAAGAGACATGGGAAGACATGCTTTAAGTTGTTACATAAAAGGAAACCGGATATTTCTTTCTTAGAACCTTTTGGAGCTCCATGCACTATGATCGACCCACATGGAAAGTTTGTTCCGAAGGCTATCGAAGGTTTCTTTCTTGGATATGCTACTCCTAATTTCCTGATGTGGAATTTGTCTTCGAAGAAGATTGAAGAATGGGGTAAAGTCAAGGTTCAGAGATATACAGAAGCTGTTAGAGCTCCGGGTGCTCCTTGGATGTTCGACTACGATGGGCTATTTGACTCCTTTAATCTGCCAACTTTTGATGATGCAACAGCTGCTGCTCAGATGTTATTGGAAAGTGATACATCAGTAGACTCATCATTAGTTCGACCAATTATTGTTAACCCTCAAGTGTCGACTTCGGTTAACAATCTTGTTCAAAATGAGGAATTCGAAGACGCTGCGGATTATAATGTTTCATCAGAAGAAGATGAATTTCATGATGCAAATGAAGCTGCCTCTTGTGCGGTTCCTGGATTTTCAAATGATACGTCAAATATTCCACCTCAAGGAATGACTGAAGGTCAAGCATCTACAACGTCATCAAATCCAGCTCTCGATTTAACTGTTGATCTGAAGATCAACAATTTGGGTATATATTCTCGAGTTCCTGATGTGCCAGAAACTCGAATTCATACTATCCATCCTCAGCAGAATATTATTGGAGATGTCCAAAGTGGTGTGAAGACTCGTAATCAGCTTCGAAATAACCAGAATGATGGATTGTATTCGGAAATCAGGGAATCTAGTGGTCTATCTTTTGCCTGCTATGTGTGCCAAGTAGAACCAAAATCTCGGAAGGAGGCAATGAAAGAAGACTCTTGGGTTGAAGCCATGCAGGAACAACTTCAGTAATTTTAGAAGTTAGGCGTCTGGAAATTGGTTGACAGGCCTGACGGCTACAATAAGATTGGTACACGATGGGTGTACAAATGCAAGAAGGATTACCGAGGTGTTGTTGTCAGAAACAAAGCCCGATTGGTTGTTCAAGGTTTTAATCAGGTCGAAGGCATTGACTACAATGAAGTTTATGCACCGGTTGCACGACTTGAGGCCATAAGAATCTTTTTGGCTTATGCGTCCTTCAAGAAGTTCACCGTTTATCAGATGGATATGAAGAGTGCATTTCTTCATGGTGTGGTAGAAGAGGAAGTATATGTTGAGCAACCGCCAGGTTTTGAAGATCCTCTCCATCCTGACAAGGTTTGGCTTATCAACAAGGCGTTATATGGTCTTCATCAAGCTCCGAGGGCTTGGTAAGAAACGTTGTCTACCTATCTGTTGAAGAATGGTTTTCGACGAGGCTTGATCGAATGTACTCTCTTATCAAGGAACAGGATGAGGACTTGCTGCTAGTACAGGTTTATGTTGATGATATTATATTTAGGTATACTAACACTCGAATGTGCAAAGAATTCGAACAGGTTATGCAGGAGAAGTTCGAGATGAGCGCAATGGGAGAAATGACTTTCTTTTTAGGTTTGCAGGTTCAGCAATCAAAGGAAGGGATTTTTATCCATCAAACCAAGTACGTCAGAGATATTCTCAAGCGATTTCAGATGGATGACTCAAAACCTTTGGGAACTCTATTAGCTCAAAATCATGGGATTACTCCAGACGGAAGGGTGAACATGTAGAACCATCTCTATACCATGCTATGATCGGCTCTCTCATGTATCTTACTGCTTCAAGACCCGACATAATGTACCCAACATGCCTTCTAGCATGCTATCGTCTAGTCCGCTGGTTTCTCATTTGATGGCTGTGAAAAGGATCTTTCGTTATCTAAAGGGTCGCCCTGACACTAGTCTATGGTACCCTAAGGATGATAACTTTGATATGATAGCATTCAGTGATTCTGATCATGACGGCTCGATGCAAAGTCAACAACAACAGGATGTCAGTTCTTGGGAAATCGCCTAGTCACGTGGCAATGCAAAAAGCAGACTTGTGTAGCTACATCAACATGTGAGGCTGAGTATACTTCAGCTTCTAGTTGCCGCTCTCAAGTTCTATGGATTCAACAGCAAATGCGCGACTACGGTTTTGAATTCTTACTACTCCTATTTTTGTTGGTAATGAAGCTGCTTTACAGATCACTCGGAATCCTTTACAACACTAAAAAACAAAACATATTGAGATTAAGTATCATTTCATATGAGATTGCTATGAAAAGAGACTTATCAATGTTGTTAAAATCCACAATGATCACCAACGTGCCGACCTTTTTACCAAAGCCTTTGATAAATCACGTTTTGATTATCTACTTTTGGTCAATGGCATCAAGGTGAAGCCCGAGTAACTCAACCATCGCTAACTCTTTTTTATATCCTTTTCTAAAAATCTAAAACTACAAAAAGATTTTCAGTTTTATATTTTAGGGGGAGTAAATTTCAAGAAAATACAAAAATATGTCTTTTATTTACCTTCTTTGTTTAAGGGGGAGAAAGTTTCAGAAAAATACAAAAACAATAGAAAAATAAAAATGAGTTTCTTGGATAAGTTGAAGATGATGAAATTCACCGGTAAATATGTCAGAAATGGTTAAAAGCATAGAAAGAAGATTGATAAGTATCCTTGCTAATAATGTATCGGTAGGCTCACAATCAGATTAAAATGTGCAGGTTGATATAAACCTAACAGACAGAACGCCAGGTGGGAACCATTCAATGGCATATGGTCTTGGTACCAAAATTTCGTTTGATAGAGTGCCGAGGTTCTGAGATATACGGTCTTTATGCTGGCTTATCATCTGGGTATCATGGTTGAATCTTTTGCCGAAAAATAACGGTGGCGCAAGTCTAGAACTTCCATGATATCATACATACGTGTACATACTGCATTCGACCTTCAAATAAGTGATAAAAATATCACGTCCCCAAAATAAGTGATAAAATATCACAGCTTTATGCGGGAGCTAAGTTCGTCTCTTTGTCGGTATGATGGTACTAACCTATTCACGGACTTACTCCTGTACCCTGCATGCATATGAAAATCAAGTTCCTCATCAATAAGTGATTAAATCACAAAGGGCTTGTTTTCAATAAAAAATAAGTGAGTATCTCACATCATTCATATACGTCAAAACATATGATAAAGCAGTATACTCACCGGTAAGATTTTCTCTCGTGCATATCTTGATACGGGAATGTGTCGTGATGTGGTTGAACACCAGCTAGTAAGTATAAATCCATACCTTAATCATATCTCCTAATCATGATTACATCTGATAAGTCTTAGCTTATGTGGACAACAATACCAATAATCATAGTTAAATACTTATCTGTTTAATTATTAAAACCAAATACCGTTTTTGACAAAGATTAAAATGCTGGTATGATTCCTTTACCTTGAAACTCGAAAAAGATTGTTAAATAGATATATAGTTTATCTATATGTTAAGTTTTTAAGTCTAGTTTACTTAGTTGCTTATGTAATTACTTTTTGAAAGTTAGCCAAAGTTGATACTCGAAAGTTTTCTACCAAGATACGCCAAAGAACCTTTAGTGTGATATCGCAACTTCATAAAGTAATATCTTGCAATAAGTAATCCATCAAAAGAAATCCAAAATCTGAAATTCGTTTGAGTGTGTGTATCTCATACGAATGAACCTAGTAATTTGATTTGACTTGGTCACTTTTTTTTTCTCAAATCTGCTGGTGGAACTCATACGAGTGTGTATTTCTCATTCAGGGAATACAATCATACGAAGAAATTATGATAAGTCTTTCGTGTGAACAAAGACCAGCAACGAAGAAATCTGACAAGTCAGAAGAGGAAACAAGAAAGATTTAAAGTTTCTTAGAAGTTCGAAGACCTGATGCTTAATCATTGGATAGCAGATCTATCAATGGATAGTAGATCTTCAGGGGGAGTTTGTTGATACTCCAAACCATTCCTATGAAGACCAACATATGAAGACCAAAGAGCGAAGACCGAAGACCAAACAACATCCAAGGGGGAGTTTGTTGATACAGTTTTGTGTCTGTCGTTTGTTCTTAATTACAGTTGAAATTGTACGGTATTTGCTCAAGTGTCTGTATAGGTTTGGTCGTGTCGAATAGATCGAGATATCCTTCTATCTTCATCCAGTATGACATCTTAGCTTGTTTGTGTTAATCAGTTGCATGTGTGCATACTGATGAGTCTTCTAAATGTCATGTGTACACACATTCTCCAAGAATGAGAATTCTGTGCGAGTCATAGGTTTCGTACGAGTCACATGTTTCGTACGAAAAATGAATGGTTTCGTACGAAACAATGTATTTCGTACGAAACTGATGTTCCGTACCAAAATTATGGAGATGTGTCTCGTGTGAAATAGTGTGTTCCGTATGTCTAGTATCGTGATTCGTATGAAATCTAGATGGACACTATATAAGTAGTCATGTACCTCTCAGTCAGGGTTGGTTGAGAGAGGTGGTTAGCTAGTTGGTCTAAGTGAGCCTCTCAGCATTCTCTCTGAAGACGAAGACACAATAACACAACAAGTTTGTTTGAGTCATACGAGCATTGTGTGTATAAGTTTGTACTTGTTCTCAATCATTAATCAAGATAGTGAATCTTTGGTTATCCCGTGTTTTTTACTTTACTTTGGTTGCATGCACACTTGGATTCCGCACTTGTGTGTATGTTATATGAACAAGGAATAGGTTTGACATCCACAGGTGGACCTACAGGGATCAAATGTACTAGAGGATTGTGGAGCTCGAGGAGCTAGTCAGGAAACTTTAGGAGTTTCTAGGTTTTAAGTGATTGTTGTTTGTTCGTCTCTTTTGGTAACCCTATTCAGGATTACACGCCAAGTTGGATATTTTAGTAGGAAATTCAGTGGAGCTTGTTAATGGTGTTTGATTTTAGACACACCAAATTTTGTTAGTCTTTTGAACTATGAACAAGTGATGAAATTTCCAGTATAATATATCAATATAAAGGGTTTTTGGTTAAATTTTTCTCATTATTATGTCGTTGAGATTACATGAGCATTGTTTAATCTACTATCATTTAATGGTTGCATTATTTAAATATTGTCTTATGTTGTTATTGTTGTTATAATTATAGAAATATCAATATGCCACCAAAAGCGAGAGATGGTCCCTCTACTTACAGTACTGGATTACTGCCACACCTGAGTAGTTGGCGCAACTAATCACTTAGCACGTTAATACTGCCTTGGAACAGCGTGAAGCTAACCAGACTATAGGGCAAGGACGTAGACGTGGTGATAATGCACACGGTCTCGGTGGACGCCGGTTAGAAACCCTCCATGTAGAATAATGATTAGAAAAGTTTTAGTAGTTTACTATGTTATGATATAATCTAAGAGATATCTTGATTTTTCATTAACCTTGTGAATAGTGCATAGATGTACATACAAAACATTCCAGGGTTGTAACCCAAGATCATTTACTGGTGTCCTTTGCGATGAAGAAATGACGCTATTTGAGTAATTCAGCGCTCTGAGCGTAGATCTGAGGATTCGCGGACGCGAAAGTCTGAAAGTTTGAGGAAGGATTCTGATGAAAGGCGTGAGAAGAAATGCAGTTCTGGTAACGCGTTTGTGGCTAACACCAGTAGTCCAGGAAAAGATGTGAACAAGAATGATAAGAGTGGCTCGGTGAAGAGGACTCAGGGTGATGAGCAGAGGAAATGCACCAGATGTGGACGGTCCAGACATGTGAACCGTGAGTGCTATGCTAAAAGCACATCGGATGGAGTCAAGCTTGAGGTTTGCTTCGAATGAGGAGAACATTGACATTTCAAGCAGAACTGTCCTTTGTTGAAATGTCAGCGTGCTAGAGGTAGAGCATTTGAGCTAAATGCAGGGAAAGCTCGAGATGATCCTATAGTCGTTACCGGTACATTCTTAATCAATAACCATTCCGCGTTCGTGCTATTTAATATTGGAGCTGACGTGAGTTTTGTTTCGAAAAACTTTGAACCGTTTCTGTGTTCTCAAGCAAGTAAGCCAGATAAAAAGTACTCAATAGAATTAGAAAATGTTAAATTAATAGAAACTAGTGAAGTCATTCATGGTTGTAGTATACGGTTATACGATCATAGTTTTAGTATTGATTTGTTACTAGTGGAGCTGGGTAGCTTCGATGTAGTCGTTGGAATGGATTGGCTATCCATGAATAGAGCTGAGATTGTTTGTTCGGAGAAACTAGTACGGATACCCCGCCCTGGCGATGAAGCAATATTGCTTCACGGAGATCAAACAAGTCGAGAATCGAGAGCTGTTAGCATTTGAAGATGCACAAGATGTTGCGTAAGGGTTATCTTGCATTCTTGGTCAACGTGGTTGATACGAAGATCAAGGAAGAAAGATTGAAGAGATTCCTATAGTTCGTGAGTATCCAGAAATTTTCCTTGAAGACTTACCTGGATTACCCCCTGCTAGATAAAATGAGTTTAGAATTGATCTTGTTCCTGGTGCAACACTGATTGCAAAATCTCCTTATAGATTAGCACCTTCAGAAATGAAAGAATTGTTGCATCAGCTTCAAGAGCTGCTAGACAAAGGTTTCATTCGACCAAGCTTTTCGCCTTGGGGAGCACCTGTTTTGTTTGCGAAGAAGGATGGTTCCTTCAGGATGTGTATAGATTATCGGGAGCTGAACAAACTAACTATCAAGAAGCGGTACCCACTACCAAGAATCGATGATCTGTTTGATCAATTGCAAGGATCCAGCTACTACTCGAAGATTGATTTGTGTTTAGGCTATCACCAATTGAAGATTGCTGATGAACATGTTCCAAAGACTGCTTTTAGAACACGATATGGACATTATGATTTTTTAGTCATGCCTTTTGGCTTAACTAATGTGCCTGCAGTATTCATGGATCTCATGAACATGGTATGCAAACCCTATTTGAATAAATTCATGATAGTATTCATTGATGATATACTTATCTATTCGCGAACCAAAGAAGATCATGAGCAACATCTGAAGACGATTTTGGAGCTACTGAAGAATGAGAAGCTGTATGCCAAGTTTTCTAAGTGTGAATTCTAGATTCGAGAAGTTCATTATTTCGGACATGTCATAAATGAGAAAGGTATACATGTGGATTCGTCGAAAATTGAAGCGAATTAAGAATCGGAAAGCACCAAGGATGCCCTCAGAGGTGCAACAATTCTTAGGATTTGCTGGGTATTATCAGAGATTCATCGAGAATTTCTACAAAATAGCGCAACCAATGACGCTATTGACTCAGCAGGAGAAAGATTTTCGGTTGTTGAAGGAAAGGTTGTGTAGTGCACCTATTCTTTCCCTGCCTGAGGGAAATGACGGTTTTGTTGTTACTATGATGCGTCATGTTTGGGCCTTGGATGCGTGCTTATGCAGAAGGACAAAGTGATAGCCTATGCGTCAAGACAACTGAAAGTGCATGAGAAGAACTACACAACTCATGATTTGGAGACATTATCGTATGGCACGAAGTGTACGATTTACATTGTCCATAAGAGCCTCCAAGACATCTTTGATTAGAAGGAACTCTTCATGAGACAACAACGTAGGGTAGAGTTACTCAATGATTACGAGTGTGATATTCGCTATCACCCTAGTAAAGCAAACGTTGTTGCTGATGCGCTTAGTGAAAGGTCACCTGTAATAGGATCTCACTCACAAATACAATCACTAGATGTGCGGAAACTACCTAGCAATCACCACTATAGGACAATGTAATAGGAAACAAGATTGATGAGAGAAATCAAAGAATACACAGACTATTCTTTGATGTAGAAGATGAATGATGTCACACACAGTAGCCGTCAGACAAACACACAATAATGATTAGGGTTTTCTTGGTGCACTAACTTTCCAGAAAAGAAGTGATGTCTTATCTATTCCACTAAATGGTTATATACAAGATATATCCGGATAGACAAACAAGGCCCAAGGCCCATTAACTCAAAAACTTGGACAACATAACATATGTTAAGTCCGGACAAAAGCTAAAGAAACAAAACCCGGACTTGATAACTACATACCCAAGTCTGGAATACATAATTGTCAAACATAAGTTTGGAATAAACTAAACTCGAATTAGGTATCAAACCTTAATACGGAAACATCCTAAACTCAGAAAACATCAAGCAAGTTCGGACAAGTAATAAAATTTACAACATATCCAAAATGGATCCCTGAACTATTGAGAGACTGAACTTATCACTCCAACTGCATTAACAAACTCCCCCTTGATTAGTGAAGGATCTTCGTTGTTGATCTTGAAGTCTTCAATCATGCTTCGAGTACTCACTTCCCGCCCATACTTGATTCTTCACACAGAACTGAACTACCTTGATGAACTGATTCGCCAACGGACGGTCTTTTTCAAGATAGCGCATAGGAAGACGACAAAGCTTTTTCAAGTGTTCCATCTTCAAGTTAACTAGGCAAATTGGATCTAATATCTAGAGAATCTCTTACGACACTTTCTTTTCAGTAATCACTGCTTCCCCAGTCTTTCTGTCAAGATACCAATAGCCAATATCCTTAATCTTCTCAATATCAAATCTTCGCAAAGGAACTTTACGAAGACATCTAGCGGGTAGATAGACCATCTTCATCACCTGCTTCCCTGTGAATTTATCCATGGACTTAACAGCTCGTCCAACGGAAGGCTTGAAGGTTTTTCACTGGGTTTCCCGGCTCTCAGCAACTAGATTGGGAATTAAACCTCTAATACTTCTGACATTGATATCATTGTTGAGATTTAACTGAGCAAGATGATGCAAATCACGAGCAGGTAAAGTCTGTAAAAATTTAGCCCTTGGCCTAAAGTATTGAACTCCATCGGTACGTTTTATCATTAACAAGCCTGCTCATCAAAATCCCAACTCCTAATCTAGCATGAGTACTCACCTCTTGTGTTGATATATCTCTTCTTTTGAGTTTCATCGGGAAGAGCTTTAAACCACTTATGAGCTGCCATACGGACCTCTTCAGGCACACGAATAGGATTCACAATTTCATCAGGCATAGCATCCCCAAACACATAGCTTCTGAGATCGTCCATGTTTACCTTCAACGAATCATACTCAATATTTTTCCTTTACCCGTTTCAATGAACTCAAACTTCCCAGCAAGATCGTCATCTGTCTTCCAGTCTTTTACTAAACCTTCCACCGCATCACCATCATCTAAAACCAATTCAACATCTGGATCATCAGTATTAGGAAGAGCACCTGTGTCAGTATCAGTGGGGCTTTTTTCTCCCCCAACACCAGCATCCAAAGACTCCCCCTCAGCCTGCACTGTGCTTGCATCTGTAAAGCCGTATTCCCCCCACCTAAGCAGCAAGGAGCTTTACAAGATCCATCACAATTTGATGTAGCTGATCAGTAGCCCTGACTAAAGTCTCTTGTCGGGCAGACGAAAAAGCATCTCGTTTCATGAGATTTCCCAACTGAATACCCTGATTCTTGGATAAAGAAACAGATGAGTCATCTGTTGATCTCGCATAGCATCCTTTTTCTTATAGTACTCGATCTCTCGTTGCTGATACTGAATCTGTTCCCGATGTTCTCTAAAAACTTTGGTGACATCCATAAATTGAGATTGAATGAACTTGGGAAAAATTTGCCCTTCATTAACACTTGTTGATCCCGGAGGCCTTGGTACAGAAGTAGATGTAGTAGGTCGAGAACTAGAAGGTCTAGGACCAGACGGTTGAGGAATAGGCGGTCTTGATACTGCTTGCTTCTACGGAGTAGGACCGTAAGCAACCTTTGGATGAACATTTCTAGTTATTTCGACCTCTTAGCTCCTATGGAACTTTGAGAAGTAGGAGAACTCGGGCGCCCAGAACTAGGAGCTGCACCTGGAAGTACCCCTAAAAGTCCTGAATGGAGAGGTGGAAAAACAGTACTACCTAAAGAGGCAAATAAATTTCCCGAACTCATTGGAGAAGACAGGGAACTGAACAAAGGCGTAGGTGGAATAACTGAAGACATCACTGGCAAAGAGATTCCTGCAGAAGTAGAAATATTGGAGGTCTCCATAAATGAAAAAACTGGTAGTGAAGCAGTAATAGATGGAAAAGAAACTGATCTTCCAAGAATAGAGAGACCGCTAGTAACATAAGTAATCACATCACTCAATGAAACATTTACTGGAACATTTTCACTACTTGAAACCTGAATATCCAACTCTTAACGACATGTCATCGTTTGTATGTCCTGAGTAGAGGCGTAATACGAACAACACCAGAATCAGGAGGAAGAACTGAAAGTAATAGACTCCAAATCATTTAACTTGTTATTCCAAGCCACTAAACGTAGACCCCATTCGGAAGAGGGATCATAAGAGGTAACTTTTGCATGAAATAAATCAAGTTATTCCCTCTCAGTAGGTGAAATTCCGTTTCGTAAATCCTTTTGCAACAACTGAAAATACTTCTTTTAAGACAACATATTATCATCAGACTCATCAACAATACACTTCCCTTTATCGACAGCACGAGAAGATGGACCGGCTTCTAGAGCCGCATCATGCTCCAAAATCAATGGACCAGTCTCCATGGCAGCACTCGGTGTCGAAGAAGTAACAAGTAGTTCATCAATAGCAACATTTTTTGCAATCGGATTTTAAAGAACTAGTTCTGCTCAGGTTCAGGATCAGGTTCATTAACCGGTGGTTGTTGAAGATCAACCGGAGGTTGACCAACCACTAGATCTTGATCAACTGGAGCACCTTCATGATCACTAACTTCAAAGATTTGTGCAATTCCATTAGAATATTTATCAAAGTTGGATCATTTTCAGGATTATAGTTATCTTGAACAATTGCACCAAGCAGAGGATGAGGGACTGGAAGAACATTTGCACGCTTTGTCAATTTTTTCGCCTTCATAGTCTTTAAAGATGTGCAGATGCATGGGTGTCTGAGCATATGCAGTTAACTGAGCATCGACCGGAAGATATGGCATAAGATGACGAAAGATTATTGTCAGAACTCTCGGATAAAGAATCATCAACTGTTTGCCAGCTTCCCTCAGTGCAAGATGAGTCTTAAACGCCCGAAGAATCATGAGAGAGAATTGTAGGGTTGACTGAATATAAGACCGATCATAGTGATAATAGATCCCGTCACATTCCATCCATACGAGATTTCCGAGAAGCCATGCACTGCATTACCATATTATAGAAATACTTCCATTGCCTAATAAACATACCCTTGAATATCTGTTTGGATCGAAACGAACCAACATATCCAAAAGCTCGAGCACCCTCTTCACGAATACCCTTAGTATATGAAGTTTCCCCATGATCCAAATCACCAAACTGTAAAGTCGCACGAATAACAGCTTCTGAGATAATAATTGAAGTTCCATTTATAGTAGCTTCAATGGTATTTCCCACCGTTCGAGCTGTACACCAAAAGTCTTGAATGTATGATCTCACTTGATGTACATCTTCGGAAATTGCGAAACCAATTCTTGAATTTCGTAGAAAATGTATAATCTGAGCGTAATTGGCGCCACCACGAACATTCTCATTTAGCAATGCTATCTGATTGTGATTGTCGAAAAACTCCCTAACTGGACAAGGTGGAGCTGCTGCAGGTTCAGCTCCCTGTTGCTCACCTTGCTGTTTAACAGGTTGTTCAGCTGGTTGGTCTGCCATATCTGTAAACATATACAAAAAAAAAAAAAGAAACAAGTTCATCAGAACAGTAAGCAGTAGTTACATATACTAAAAAATTGTAACTCTGTATAGACAAATACACAAGTCCAGAGAACAGATAAACAACATAAGCTAGAAACTTATGATATATTTGGAGAACAGTTAAAAGCGAACAATTTTGTTTAATAGCGGAGAAATATGTAAGCCCAAAGTCCTGTTAAACAATTTAAACCCGGAAATTCAGTTAATACCAGAGAAGACATAAACTCGTAACTGGTTAATGGTCATAAACCCGGAAAACTATTAACTTAAACCCCGGATAACTCAGAAACCCGGAAACAAGAAACTCAGTTTAAAGAACCGAAAACACTTAAACTCAGAAAACAGTTATCGTTTGATAACCCGGAAACAGTGTCAAATCCGGAAGGTATCTAACATATGTTGAACCAGAAGAAACCTTGAAAAGTTGTTTTAAAACCGGAACATATATAAACTCGGAAAATAGATTGCAATCCGGAAACTGTTATCCGAAGATAAATCTAAAAGGAACCTTACAAATTTGTATTTCTTCATCAAAACTGAGAAAAAAACTCTCCAAACTTATGAAGAGGAAACCCAGTTTCTCTGAATACAAACCAGACATAATCCACAAAACTTTAATAAGATCAAAAAGTAACAATTTCAAAAACTCTTTATCTTGAAGAATCAACCTATCATTAAAGCAAATAAACATCCAAAAAACTGAAATAATCTAAAAACACTCAGAAACTATTCAAAATTTAATACCAATCATCAAGAACACCAAGTACTTGAAGAGGATACAAAAAGCCCAAATTTTGAATCCAAACTCTAACACAAATCAACCATAGCATCAAGTCATTCAAATCATAAAGAATTTCAAGCATTTAACCAAGACTTCATCATCTATTCAACATACAGACATAAACACCAAGTTTAAGAAAGTGATGTAAACCCTAGATAACATAATATACCAAATCTTGTGAAGATGAAGATGATAAAGAGTGGAAACACATACCTAAAATTTTGAAATGCTAAGATGAACTAAAGTATTGAGATTTACACAAAGATTATCAAGAACAAAGGTTTTTTAAATAGGAATTTGAGAGAAAGTGGAATAGAGGATGAAGATGTGAGACTGATGAACTGACCGTTGGAGTCCTTTTATAAACCCACAAAGTCGGACAAAACCCTAGAAGAGTCCGGACAGGTCGAAATTTGGATCCCAAAACCTAATGTTAAAACTGGAAATAAACATTACCTGTCATAAATTCGGACAAGATAAAAGTTTAAACACGGACCCCAAATTTCTTTTCTTTCAAACCCAGAACAAGTTTTGACTCACACAAAGTCCCTATCCGGATCTAAAATCTGTAACAACTAAACTATACAAACCCAGAGCCCAATACATTTCTCAATTTAACGGAATTTTCATTTTTACCCTTTAAACTTTGAAAGAATTCACAACTCTTCATCATTTTTACCAAACATCCTTATGACAAGAAAACTTTCACATATAGATAATTCTTGCAGGTCTGATTTTCATTGAAAAAGACTTATTTTATGGTTACCTGACCTGATGTTTAACACCTTATTAAAAGAATATTCACAACCCCACAATGTATTTTTTTGATGATAAACTCGCACATAGAAACACGAAAGGAAAATATTTTTGATGTTTTTCATTTTCGACTAGTTGAAGGAAACTAACACTAAGATAATATTTACACTAACAATTTTTTTTTGTGAAGTCAGGGCAAGTAGGTAATATCGGTTTTTCAGTCAACATCCAACAAAAAGTCTTAGTATTCAGTTAAGCACTTAGAATAATTTTAGCAGTTCAAACTGTTCAACGGTAATGTGATTCACTTAAGTTTTAGCACACTTTAGAACACTACATTCGAGATATGCGATTAAGTGTATCAATTACTGATTGTATCTAACATATGTTGAACCAGAAGAAACCTTGAAAAGTTGTTTTAAAACCGGAACATATATAAACTCGGAAAATAGATTGAAATCCGGAAACTGTTATCCGAAGATAAATCTAAAAGGAACCTTTCAAACTTGTATTTCTTCATCAAAACCGAGAAAAGAACTCTCCAAACTTATGAAGAGGAAACCCAGTTTCTGTGAATACAAACCAGACATAATCCACAAAACTTTAATAAGATCAAAAAGTAATAATTTCAAAAACTCTTTATCTTCCTCATGAAGATACCATCCAAAACTCCCGCCAAGAACCCAAAAAAAAAACCCACTTTGAAATTGAACATACAAGCATATACTCAAGAATCAACCTATTATTAAAGCAAATAAACATCCAAAAAACTGAAATAATCTAAAACACTCAGAAACTATTCAAAATTTAATACCAATCATCAAGAACACCAAGTACTTGAAGAGGATACAAAAACCCCAAATCTTGAATCCAAACTCTAACACAAATCAACCATAGCATCAAGTCATTCAAATCATAAAGAATTTCAAGCATTTAACCAAGAGTTCACCATCTATTCAACATACAGACATAAACACCAAATTTAAGAAAGTGATGTTAACCCTAGATAACATCACATACCAAATCATGTGAAGATGAAGATGATAAAGAGTGGAAACACATACCTAAAATTTTGAGATGCTAAGATGAACTAAATTATTGAGATTTACACAAAGATTATCAAGAACATAGGTTTTTTAAAGAGGGATTTGAGAGAAAGTGGAATAGAGGATGAAGATATGAGACTGATGAACTAACTGTTGGAGTCCTTTTATAAACCCACAAAGTCGGACGAAACCCTAGAAGAGTCCGGACAGGTCGAAATTTGGATCCCAAAACTGGAAATAAACATTACCTGTCATAAATTCGGACAAGATAAAAGTTTAAACACGGACCCCAAATTTCTTTTCTTTCAAACCCAGAACAAGTTTTGACTAACACAAAGTCCCTATCCGGATCCTAAAATCTGGAACAACTAAACTATACAAACCCGGAGCCCAATACATTTCTCAATTTACCCGAATTTTCATTTTTACCCCTTAAACTTTGAAAGAATTCACAACTCTTCATCATTTTTACCAAACATCCTTTTGACAAGAAAACTTTCACATATGGATAATTCTTGCAGGTCTGATTTTCATTGAAAAAGACTTATTTTATGGTTACCTGACCTTATGTTTAACACCTTATTAAAAGAATATTCACAACCCCACAATATATTTTTTGATGATAAACTCGCACATAGAAACACGAAAGGAAAATCTTTTTGATGTTTTTCATTTTCGACTAGTTGAAGGAAACTAACACTAAGATAATATTTATACTAACAATTTTTTTGTGAAGTCGGAGCAAGTAGATCATATCGGTTTTTCAGTCAACATCCAACAAAAAGTCTTAGAATTCAGTTAAGCACTTAGAATAATTTTAGCAGTTCAAGCTGTTCAACGGTATTGTGATCCACTTAAGTTTTAGCACACTTTAGAACACTACATTCGAGATATGCGATTAAATGTATCAATTACTGATTGTATCTAACATATGTTGAACCAGAAGAATCCTTGAAAAGTTGTTTTAAAACCGGAACATATATAAACTCAGAAAATAGATTGAAATCCGGAAACTGTTATCCGAAGATAAATCTAAAAGGAACCTTACAAATTTGTATTTATTCATCAAAACCGAGAAAAGAACTCTCCAAACTTATGAAGAGGAAACCCAGTTTCTCTGAATACAAACCAGACATAATCCACAAACTTTAATAAGATCAAAAAGTAATCAAAAACTCTTTATCTTCCTCATTAAGATACCATCCAAAACTCCCGCCAAGAACCCCAAAAAACCCACTTTGAAATTGAACATACAAGCATATACTCAAGAATCAACCTATCAATAAAGCAAATAAACATCCAAAAAACTAAAATAATCTAAAACACTCAGAAACTATTCAAAATTTAATACCAATCATCAAGAACACCAAGTACATGAAGAGGATACAAAACCCCAAATTTTGAATCCAAACTCTAACACAAATCAACCATAGCATCAAGTCATTCAAATCATAAAGAATTTCAAGCATTTAACCAAGACTTCATCATCTATTCAACATACAGACATAAACACCAAGTTTAAGAAAGTGATGTAAACCCTAGATAACATCACATACCAAATCTTGTGAAGATGAAGATGATAAAGAGTGGAAACACATACCTAAAATTTTGAGATGCTAAGATGAACTAAAGTATTGAGATTTACACAAAGATTATCAAGAACAAAGGTTTTTTAAAGAGGGATTTGAGAGAAAGTGGAATAGAGGATGAAGATGTGAGACTGATGAACTAACCGTTGGAGTCCTTTTATAAACCCACAAAGTCGGACGAAACCCTAGAAGAGTCCGGACAGGTCGAAATTTGGATCCCAAAACCTAATGTTAAAACTGGAAATAAACATTACCTGTCATAAATTCGGACAAGATAAAAGTTTAAACACGGACCCCAAATTTCTTTTCTTTCGAACCCAGAACAAGTTTTGACTCACACAAAGTCCCTATCCGGATCCTAAAATCTGGAACAACTAAACTATACAAACCCGGAGCCCAATACATTTCTCAATTTAACGGAATTTTCATTTTTACCCCTTAAACTTTGAAAGAACTCACAACTCTTCATCATTTTTACCAAACATCCTTATGACAAGAAAACGGTCACATATAGATAATTTTTGCAGGTCTGATTTTCATTGAAAAAGACTTATTTTATGGTTACCGGACCTTATGTTTAACACCTTATTAAAAGAATATTCATAGCCCCACAATGTATTTTTTTGATGATAAACTCGCACATAGAAACACGAAAGGAAAATCTTTTTGATGTTTTTCATTTTCGACTAGTTGAAGGAAACTAACACTAAGATAATATTTACACTAACAATTTTTTTGTGAAGTCGGAGTAAGTAGATCATATCGGTTTTTCAGTAAACATCCAACAAAAAGTCTTAGAATTCAGTTAAGCACTTAGAATAATTTTAGCAGTTCAACCTGTTCAACGGTATTGTGATCCACTTAAGTTTTAGCACACTTTAGAACACTACATTCGAGATATGCGATTAAGTGTATCATTTACTGATTGTATCTAACATATGTTGAACCAGAAGAAACCTTGAAAAGTTGTTTTAAAACCGGAACATATATAAACTCGGAAAATAGATTGAAATCCGGAAACTGTTATCCGAAGATAAATCTAAAAGGAACCTTTCAAACTTGTATTTCTTCATCAAAACCGAGAAAAGAACTCTCCAAACTTATGAAGAGGAAACCCAGTTTCTCTGAATACAAACCAGACATAATCCACAAAACTTTAACAAGATCAAAAAGTAACAATTTCAAAAACTCTTTATCTTCCTCATGAAGATACCATCCAAAACTCCCGCCAAGAACCCCAAAAAAAACCCACTTTGAAATTGAACATACAAGCATATACTCAAGAATCAACCTATCATTAAAGCAAATAAACATCCAAAAAACTGAAATAATCTAAAACACTCAGAAACTATTCAAAATTTAATACCATTCATCAAGAACACCAAGTACTTGAAGAGGATACAAAAACCCCAAATTTTGAATCCAAACTTTAACACAAATCAACCATAGCATCAAGTCATTCAAATCATAAAGAATTTCAAGCATTTAACAAGACTTCATCATCTATTCAACATACAGACATAAACACCAAGTTTAAGAAAGTGATGTAAACCCTAGATAACATCACATACCAAATCTTGTGAAGATGAAGATGATAAAGAGTGGAAACACATACCTAAAATTTTGAGATGCTAAGATGAACTAAAGTATTGAGATTTACACAAAGATTATCAAGAACATAGGTTTTTTAAAGAGGGATTTGAGAGAAAGTGGAATAGAGGATGAAGATGTGAGACTGATGAACTAACCGTTGGAGTCCTTTTATAAACCCACAAAGTCGGACGAAACCCTAGAAGAGTCCGGACAGGTCGAAATTTGGATCCCAAAACCTAATGTTAAAACTGGAAATAAACATTACCTGTCATAAATTCGGACAAGATAAAAGTTTAAACACGTACCCCAAATTTCTTTTCTTTCAAACCCAGAACAAGTTTTGACTCACCAAAGTCCCTATCTGGATCCTAAAATCTGGAACAACTAAACTATACAAACCCGGAGCCCAATACATTTCTCAATTTAACGGAATTTTCATTTTTACCCCTTAAACTTTGAAAGAATTCACAACTCTTCATCATTTTTGCCAAACATCCTTTTGACAAGAAAACTTTCACATATAGATAATTCTTGCAGGTCTGATTTTCATTGAAAAAGACTTATTTTATGGTTACCTGACCTGATGTTTAACACCTTATTAAAAGAATATTCACAACCCCACAATGTATTTTTTGATGATAAACTCGCACATAGAAACACGAAAGGAAAATCTTTTTGATGTTTTTCATTTTCGACTAGTTGAAGGAAACTAACACTAAGATAATATTTACACTAACAATTTTTTTGTGAAGTCGGAGCAAGTAGATCATATCGGTTTTTCAGTCAACATCCAACAAAAAGTCTTAGAATTCAGTTAAGCACTTAGAATAATTTTAGCAGTTCAAGCTGTTCAACGGTATTGTGATCCACTTAAGTTTTAGCACACTTTAGAACACTACATTCGAGATATGCGATTAAGTGTATAAGTTACTGATTGTATCTATGTTTAACCACCTCAAAATATACTCTCGTATCAAAACTACCAAATATTGCATCTTACAGGTTAGTATATCTAAAAAATCTCTGTATCCGGCTAAATGCGATGCCTTTAGCGCTCAGGTTAGTGCCATCGCACAGACAGAGAGATGAAGGCTCGACTTAAAGGTGGTGTACCAATGTTTGGTATTTTTTTCTACAGAGTTTAGACAATTTAGACTATGTACCCGGTGTTAGCATAGAGATGTGATTTGTATATCCAGTTATTACCATTTCAAACAAAACATCCGGTGATGATTGTTGTGGCAGAAAGAAATCCACCAAGGGGGCTTGCGCACAAACGAAGCACTTAGAAAAGCATTATACGAGGTCTAGGCCACTGCATTCACAGAATTAGAAGACCAAGTATAATACCCCAGAGATTTAACAAACATAAAGACCAAGTATCTCAGAAGTTTGGCAATTTATCAAACAAAATTACAGTACCAAGACCATATATTCGAGAGATGTATCACACGAGTTACGTGGTACATTATGTTTATATACCAACAACAGGTTCTTATTTGAATCTGTTATAGTTAACGGTTAGTATCTATATAGTACCACAATCTTGCATCAAATACAACTAACTGATGTACTATAATTTCCCATATTTATCGACACAACTTCATTTTAACGATTTTTTCAGATGTTTTTGTATTTTCTTTTTAAAAATTAAATCTACATCTAAGTAAAATATTTTTGAGTTTTTTTTTTTTGAAAAAGAGTAAGAAATTATAAAGAAAATATAAAATAAAGTTTCTATGCGAGTTTCTAAAAGCATTTTATTTAGGGTTGATCATGCCAATCTTTCGGACTAGATCCTCAGATCTAGCCCGATCAAATGTCTTAGTAAACAGGCTGGCAAGATTATCCAAAGTGTCTACTCTAACCACCTCGATTAAACCCTTTCAGCATAGTCGAGAATGAAATGATGCCTAACGTCTATGTGTTTAGTGTGTGAATGGTTAACCGGATTATTAATTATGGAAATGGTAGAGTTATTGTCGACAAGAATTGTGGTTCGAGTAAAATTCAACCCGTAGTCTTTCATTTGTTGTTGTATCCACAAAACCTGAGCACAACAGTTCAAAGCTGCAATGTACTCAGCCTCGCACATGGATAACGACACATCAACTTACTTTTTTGTATTTCCAGGACATAAGACGGTTTCCAAGAAGTTGTGCGCCGCCAGAGGTTGACTTTCTGTTGACTGGGTAACCACCAAAGTCTACATCAGCGTATGCAATCAAATCCAGACCTCCTTCAGCTGGATACCACAATCCAAGCTTAGGTTTCCCTTTCAGGTGTCTGAAGATGCGTTTGAAAGCAGTCATATGAGATTCCCTCGGAGTAGATTGGTACCTTGCCCATAAATAAACAGAAAACATAATATCGGGACGTGACGTTGTAAGATACATACGTGAACCTATCATCGCCTGATACGGAGTTGGATCCACTTCAGGATCCTTCTCCTTATGAGCCGTCAGCTTGTGATTCGTAGTAGAGGTGTGTAGAAGGGTGAGCTGTCTTCCAAATCGAATCTCTTGAGAATCTCGTGGACATACTTTGTTTGGTGCACATACATCCCTTCTTTCTCCTGACTGACTTGAAGACCAAGAAAGAATAACAACTCTCCCATCGCACTCATTTCAAATTTCGACTTCATCACTTTCTCAAACTCGCGACACAATTCTTCAATTGAAGAACCAAAAATTATGTCATCAACGTAAATTTGTACAATTAGAAAATCTCCCCCTTTCTTCAAAATGAACAATGTGGAGTTGATCGCACCACATGTGAATCCATACTCCGATAGGTGTTTTGATAGAGTCTCATACCAGGCACGAGGAGCCTGATGGAGACCATACAAAACTTTGTCTAACAAATATACTTTATTAGCAGACTAAGGAGCTGCGAACCCTGGTGGTTGGGATACATATAGAGTTTCCTGCAGTTTTCCGTAAAGGAACACACTTTTAACATCTAATTGAAAGACTTTAATACACATATGAGCAGCAAAGGCCAGAAAAAATGAATGGCTTCCAATCTTTCTACAAGAGCATAAAATTATGTGTAGTTAATCCCTTCCTCTTGATTAAAACGTTGAACAACCCACCTTTCATTATTTCTAACGAAAACACCCTTATCGTCCTTCTTGCACTTGAAGACCCACTTCGTGTTGATTGCATGTCGACCCTTTGGAAGATCAACCAAATTCCACACTTTTAACTTGTCGAACTAAGCTAACTTTTCTTGCATGGCCTCATACCAAGAATTATCCTTTAAAGCCATCTGTTAGGCTCGATCTGAGAGATAAAACATTCATGTAGGCTAAGATTGTATATCTCCTCCTGCTTAATTTTTGAAAACATACATTACATCTCTGAAAGACTTCTTCTCGTTTGCACTCCAACATTTGGATTCCCATTAATATTATCAACACTGATGATGGATATTTATTCTTGGATCTGGGATTGCTGGAGCTTGAAGATTGTTTCCCAAATTTGATTAAATCTCCCCCTCAAAATTTGCATTACTTCTACTCTTAGAATTACTAGGACGAGCTTCACTAGGAACTGAGCAGCAACATAATTATTCATCAACGAAGACTCAGCCACTGGACTTCCTGATGTGGCATTCGGACCATGTTTGTCGGAATACTTGCTCTCCAGCTAGCATCCACTTCATCTTTATCCACAAGATGCGTGTAGACAACCTCCGAATTGTCTTCTGAAACATCAGGAAGATTAAATGAATCAAATAATTTCTCATAATCATACCCATTTTTAGGACCAAATTCGAACGATGGAGGATCGTAACTCAAAGGAGTTATATCAAACACGATCTCCACAGTCCGCTTTTTAATCTTATAAACACGTTTATTTGGAGCTCCATTAATGTAACCTAGAAAGAAACCTATCTCTACAAGTTCGCCCATTTTAGGAGTATCCTTGGTGCGTTTGATAATACATTTGATCCCAAAGGGTTGAAACCTTGATAAGTTAGGTTTCTTGTTTTAAAGCAATTCATAACACGTTTTATCTTCTCTTCTGACCGTAAGCACATGGTTAAGCACATAACATGTGGTGTTTACCGCCTCAGCCAAGAAGAAAATTGGAAATTTAGATTTAGAAAGCATAGTACGGCTGCCTCAATCAGGGTATAGTTCTTTCGTTCTGCAACTCCATTCTATTGAGGAACATAAGGAGCGCTGAACTAATGAACTATTCCCATTTCCCGACATAACTCGTCCATGTTTATTAAACTCAGTGTCGTTGTCACCTCAGATTTTCTTAATAGGAAGTGAATAATTTTTCTCAAGTTGTTTAAATAAATCTCTTAAAATACCATGAGTTTGGTCCTTTGATTTTAAGAAAAAAACCCACGAATATCGTGAGAAATCGTTAGTGACAACCAGGCAAAAAGACATTCCACTGATGCTAGCAATATAAATTGGGCCGAAAAGATCCATATGAGGCAATTCAAGTGGTTTCTAGACCGAGTTAACAGTTTTCGGTTTGTGAGGCTTTCACTTAATTTTTCCTTTTCACACGATTCACATTTATCTCAAGTTGTTTGAATAAATCTCTTAAAATACCATGAGTTTGGTCCTTTGATTTTAAGAAAAATACCCATGAATATCGTGAGAAATCGTCAGTGACAACCAGGCAAAAAGACATTCCACCAATGCTAGCAATATGAATTGGGCCGAAGAGATCCATATGAGGCAATTCAAGTGGTTTCTGGACCGAGTTAACAGTTTTCAGTTTGTGAGGCTTTCGCTTAATTTTTCCTTTTTCACACGATTCACATTTATTGTGCATCTTAAAATTACGTAAAGGAAACCCAACATTAAGTCGTTTTTCACTAAGTGGTTAATTTTTCGTAGATGCACATGGCCCATTCGTCTATGCCAAAGGGAAGATTGATCTTCAGTCGCTTTCGATAATAAACAAGTCACTGGAGCAGAAGAGTTGACTAGCGGTGCATATCCATAACATATGTGTTGTTCACGCGTGGAGCCCTCATAACGATCCAATCCTCATGAATAGCAAATCCAGGATGTAATACGAAGCAAGCTTTATCAGTGAACAACATCGTGTACTTGTTATCATAGATTTGAGATACAGACATCAAAGTTATGCTTCAGGTCTTCAATGTAGTTCACTTTGTGCAGCGTTATCTTTCCATTTGTCACCGATGCTTGACCGGTGATATAACCACCATTCTCACCAGTAAAATTAACGTATCCACTACGATATTGTTTTAAATTATTCAATAACTCTTAATTTCCTATCATGTGTCTGGAATAGCCACTATCGATATACCAAATATAGAAAGCCCTCTTTAGCTGCTCCTACATTCACCAAAACAAGGAAGTTAGTTAGAATGTGGGACCCAAGCCATGATGGTCTTGGGTCATCCCATTTCATCTACATAGGAAAGCTCTTTGAAATAACCATCACCACCACTTTGTCTTACATTTCCGTTTCGGAAATTGTTGGAGTGGTTCCCAGCAAATCGAGGATTATATTGGGTGGATGATCTGTTGTTATAGCCAGAGTTTCCAAAATTTCTACTTCTCTGATTTTGATATCCATAATTTTGACTTCTCGGAGTCTCAAAATTTCTACCAAAATTAGAACCATCATTATATCTTGAGAATGATAGCGTTTGGTTATCCAAACGGTGTCCTCGATATTGAGATCAAGGAGGAGAAGCATATCGGTCATTCACAAATTGGTTCTAAGCACGAGGTTTAACATAATCGCTATTAGAACCTCCAGAACGTGGAACACTCTCTAGTGATTGGAAAGTAACACGATTTTGGCGTCGGTGAGGTGTTTTCTAACGAGCGTAATGTGTTTGCGAAGAACTTTCCAACTCATGACCAGGGCAAATATCGAATGGTTCATATCTTTGATCTTGACGTTGTTGATTATTAACATTTGGTTTAAGAATAGGTTCTGTTTCTCGTTTAACCACATTATGTTTCTCAACCTTTTGAGTTTTTCCCTTTTTCTTTTCAACATTAGTTGCTTCAGGTTGTGGCTTTTTTAACAAAAGGCTTTCTTTGATCAGGATCAACTAGAGGTTACCGCAGCCAAATGTCCTTCTCACGACACTTATAGTATTTTTGGATTTTTTAGCAACATTCTTTGGACGCTCCTCCTAACTGGTCGAAGGTGCTGAAGCTCTTGTGGGATTTTTCAAAATTTGAGTGACAAACGTTGAGTTTGACCCCTTTTCAGTTTTCTCTACCTCTTGATTAAAATCTTCCCCTTAACAAATTCAGTTTTAGGGATATTTTTTCTGAATTCCTTGAGGTTTCCCACGAGATTTGGGTTTTTAGTTTGTATTTTGAACTTGATTAAAAATTTCTAAGATCTTATTGCTTATCAAGTTTTAATTTTTTTTTTCAAAATTTATTTCACTTCCCTTAGTGGCTTCGCTATCTTCAACTGTTTTGAATCTGAAACAACTTCATGCTTAGATTCTGACTTACTTTGTGGCTCAATAGTCAGTGGAGTTGTTGGTACAAATTTTGCGAATTCATGATCAATGCTTGCCATCGAGGTATAATTGTGATTGGTCGGAGGAGCCACATTACTATACCCGATGCCAAACATTTCTTGCTCAGTATCTTTCAGACGTTGGCTGTTTATGAAGAGATTCATCAACTCCGATGAATTTCCAAATTTTTCTTTCCAAGTCTAGAATAGGATTATCCTTTTCCAAAATGATTTTGTTCTTTTCCAAAACACAATTTTGATTTAGTTCAAGTTCATATTTTAATTCTTGACTTTGAAGAGTCGCAACAGCCACAAGTCTCTTAAATTCAGAGATATCCTTTTTCATAGCCTTTATCTTAGTTTCGTGTTCCTTATCAGAACAAGCCAAGACTGCAGTGAGTTCCTGGACTTTTCTAGATCTGCAACCAAATTTGCATTATGAAGAGCATGTCTGTCAATCTTAGCAACAAACTCTACACATCTAGCACAACGCTTATCTACAGAATTCGGATGTAACTAAATTCCTGCCATGAATGCAAAATCGTCTTTTTCCATACCATTTTCTTCCAACTTCTGAGTTTCTGCATCGGCAAATGTCTGCGTTTCAACATTAGAAATCCTGAACTTGAAATATTCATTCTTTTCCTCTGAAATAGAATCTTATGATTTTTCTGATGCAACTACATTCAAATCTTCTTCAATTTCAGTAACTTTGCGCACTTCCATTTCTTCACTCAAAACCTCTGCTACAACAGCAAGTTCCTCCATACTTGCTTCTTCTATAACCTCCTAACAAACTTCTTCTTCGATTATTTCAGCCATGAAGGCTTGCGAAATAATGGCTCCCGATAGGTTCTCCAAGGCATAACCCCAATCATAAGGTTCAGTTACTTCTTGTATGGGTTGAACAACCAAGGCATTGTTTTTTGATGGAACAAGGTTGTCTAAAGCACTCGATCTAGAATTTGAGGTTGAAGCTATAGATGAATTTGACTGAGACCTTGAACTGTTTACTCTGTTAGAACTTTCCATCTTCGGCTTTCGATAATCTCTAACATAGTGCCCATAAATACTATAGTTGTAACACTTCACATTTGACATATCAATTCCCATTGGAGTCTTAGTTTGACCACCTATGAACTTCTTACCTCTTTACGAAAGGAACTTCTTTGCTCTTCTAACCAATAATGCCATATTAAGCTGAAGATCAAGCTCCTCCATTTCATTTTGTTCTTTTTGGTGAAAATCTTCATCAAGGCTCGATTGTTCTACAAGCTTCCCAAGGAAAAGTTTTCATAAGCTGTCATGAAAGATGCCAAAAGGCTCATATTTTCTTCTTTAATTTTAATCAAGTAGGATCCAAATTTGGAATGTTGAAGCTAGTTGCTTGAGATATTTTACTTCCACCAGAGGAGTACAATCCTTGATTTGAAGTATTAGCACTGCTTGAATCATTAGTGCTGTTGCTTACAAACACAGATGTCCTGCAGAGTTGCCATTTTCAGAATATAGAGTAACAATAGCACCACCATTGTTTCTCTTGTCTATTGGTTTAGAAGCTTTATACAACTGAGGATCTTGAATCTTTTCAAAGTCAAATGCTTGATCTTCCATATTCCAAGCATATCCCTTCAGCTTTTTCACGGCTTCCTCTAAGGTCATTTCGTCATATAGAACACCTTCTCTGATCAATGCAGTGTACATGTTCCATTCTCTTGGAAGACAATTCAAGGACTTCTAAATTTCTCAAACTCAGTGTAAAGTCCTTCCTCACTTCGTTCAAGCTCGCTCAACAGGTGATAAATCTATTGACAGTGTCATCAAACGATTCATTTTTTAAAGCTTTGAATACAACGAATTGAGTTTTCAAACGTTCTAAGCATCGCTTCTTATACATAGCATTTCCTTCGCAACATTCAACCATGCTATCCCATAATTCCTTTAAATTACTTCTCTTACGGAAAGAGTGAAGTATTGATTGTGATATAGCCATGGTTATCAAAGCAACTGCCTTTTCTTCACAATCATAGAACTTTTTCTGATTCTCAGTGAGCGCAAAATAAGTGTCAATAGTTAAAGTTTTAATCAGTGTAGCCCCAGATCCTTCTACTATACATAACCAGATCCTGATATCCTTAGCTCTACATAGCTTTCAAAACGTTTCTTCCATTCAAGAAAATCTAGTTCGTTTATCAAAAGTGGAGGTTTGTCGTGACTCCCCACTTCAGCATTGTGTCTGAGGTTTTGCACTATGGAGGTTAAATTGTTTGCCATTTGAGCAAATCTAGGGAGTATGAGAAAGTTCACAGTGGGTTACAGTGGTATTCAACAGAAAGTCTTGCTTGAAAAGGTTTCTAAGTCTAGAAAGTTCGGAGAACAAAAGTTAACTAGAAAACACAGAGTGAAATGTTCAATCATAGGGTAAACCCGGATCTATAACATGATTTAAGCACACAAACTTGGACACCTCACAAAATTCAAACTCGGAACCTGAACTACAAGATTGTTTAAAATCGGAAAACCACACAGGATCTTATAGTCGGGCAGAGTTTAATGACCCCAAACTCGGACTAAACAAAAGGGTAGTTAAACTCGGACTAAATCTCAACATCTGAAACTCGGAGAACTAAGCATTAGTTAAACTTGGATAGATTTAAAACTCGAACACTAACTCAAATCCCGAGATACTAAAACCCGGTTAAAGTAAGCACTCACAAACTCGGAAGTCTATGAGAGGTTAAACTCGGAAGGGCTCTCAAATCCGGACAGAATGTCAAATCCGGAATTACAAATAACTTGTAGTCCGGACAAATTATCCCGGATGTGAAAGAACCAGCTTCCGGATATCTCACAAATGTTACTGTACACTGGATCACCAATAACCCGAAAACACAAATAGTAAATCTAACATGGAAAATTTTTTAAAAGATCCAATAAGGAATCTTTTACCAGCCTTTTAAAACCCAGCTAGAACTTCATAAACCTCTGTAAAACCTAGAAGAAGATCAAAACTTAAAAGGCTCTTTCCTAATCAAAATCCATTATTAACTCAATAGAAATCAACAATGAATCATGAATAGATCACAAAAACTCACAAAGTAAGCATAAACCCAATCCAAAGATGATTTTTTCTCACAAAAACCTTCAAACTAAGAACACATATATTAGTATGAGGACACTGCTCTGATACCACTTGAAAGGTCACCTGTAATAGGATCTCACTCACGAATATAATCACTCGGTGTGCGAAAACCACCTAGCACTTTTGTACAATGTAATAGGAAACAAGATTGATGAGAGAAATCAAAGAATACACAGAGTATTATTTGATGTAGAAGATGAATGATGTCACACACATAGTAGCCGTCAGACAAACACACACTAATGATTAGGGTTTTCTTGGTGCACAAAATTTCCTCAAAAGAAGTGTTGTCTTGTCTATTCTTCTAAATGGTTATATACAAGATATATCCGGACACATATGTCCAGATAGACAAACATGACCCAAGGCCCATTAACTAAAAATCTCGGACAACATAACATATGTTTAGTCCGGACAAAAGCTAAAGAAACATAACCCGGACTTAAGAACTACATACCCAAGTCCGGAAAACATAACTACCAAACATAAGTTCGGAATAAACTAAACTCGGATTAGGTATCAAATCCTAATCCGGAAACATCCTAAACTCGAAAAACATCAAGCAAGTTTGGATAAGTAACAAAGTTTACAAGATATCCAAAACAGACCCTTGAACTGTTAAGAGACTGCACTTATCACTCCAAGTGCATTAACACTTAGTAGGAAAGAGCAGGAAAAGCTTCTTCGTGTTCGTGCTTTGGGTTTAATCATACGGACGAGTTTCACTGTTCATATTCGCAATGCATAGCGAAAATCTTTAAGAGATAAGAATTTGAGTAGAGAAGATTTAAGAGGTTTGGAATGTGAACTGATACCAAAAACGAACGAAGTGATGTACTTCATGAACCGGATTTAGGTTCCACTTAGGGGTAACCTACGTGAACTAGTTATGAACGAAGCTAATAAACCCAGATATTTTATTCACCCAGGTTCTACCAAAATGTATCAGGACATCAAGGAGTTGTATTGGTGGCCGAATATGAAGAAAGATATTGCGGTGTATGTTAGTAAATGTCTGACGTGGTCGAAGGTTAAGGCTGCACATCAGAAGTTGTCTTGGCTTCTTCAGCAACCAGAGATTCCTTAATGGAAATGGGAGCATCTTATGATGGTCTTTATCACCAAATTACCCCGTACGTCACATGGACATGACACCATATGGGTAATTGTGGATCGATTGATGAAGTCTACTTATTTCTTACCCATTAAGGAAACAGACAAGATGGAGAAGATATCGCTGTTGTACCTTAACGGGATTGTAGCCCGACATGGAGTACCAGTGTCAATTATCTCATATAGAGAAGGACGATTTGACTCAAGATTTTGGCGATCTCTTTAGTAGCCGCTAGGTTCTCGGTTGGACATGAGTACTACGCATCATCCTCAAACGGATGGTTAAAATGAAAGAACCATTCAAACTTTGGAGGATGTTGAGAGCGTGTGCAAAAGACTTTGGTGGAAGTTGGGATACTTATCTACCATAAACTGAGTTTTCCTACAACAATATTTATCACGCGAGTATCAAGGATGCTCCATTTGAAGCTTTTGGCGAAAGGCAACTAATCGGACCCGAGCTTATTCAGGAAAGAACTGATAAGGTTGCCCAGATTTAGGAAGGTTGAAAGTTGCCGCTGATCGACAAAAGAGTTATGCAGACAACCGAAGGAAACCGTTGCAGTTTCAGGTTGGTGATCATGTTTTGTTGAAGGTGTCACCTTGTAAAGATATTGTTAGGTTTAGAAAAGTGGAAAGCTGAGCCCGTGTTGTATAGGTTCTTTCGAGAGCCCATCTCGAGTTGGAACAGTCGCTTATAGGCTTCAGCTACCACAAGAATTGAGTGGAGTACATGACGTGTGTCATGTGTCCGACCTAAAAAAGTGTCTGTCGCACGAGACACTGATCATACCCCCTGATGAGGTTCAAGTAGATAATAAACTGAGATTTATCAAGGACCCTGTAGAATTTTTGGAGTGGAAGATTCAAAAGCTTAGGAGGAGTCAGATTAAGTTGGTCAAGGTTCACTGGAATTCCAAATGTAGATCCGAGTTCACATGGGAATGACAGGACCAGTTGTAATAGATATATCCCCATCTCTTTCTGTCTAGTGTGAATCAAATACCTTTAGTGTAAAATTTCAGGGACGAAAATATCCAAAACAGGGGGAGACTGTGACACCCGCTATTTTGAGTCTGTACCGTACTAGTGTGACACGTGTTATGAATAAATAAAGCCAATATTTTGTTAAATTTGATGTTAATTGATGGTATTTGATGTGTTGGTAAATCCTACCTTTGTTAAAAATTATGTTGGCAATAATAAGATAAATGCTTATCACGTAAAGAATAAAATGTGAAACGAACGTCGGTGACCGTCCGATTAATGTTAAAATCCTAAAAATATTCCATTATGACTAAAATGCTATTTTTAATAATATTCATGAGGAAAAAATAGTTAAGATGCTTGAAAACTCTATTTTGCAAATTTAAGCGCATACTGCGCAATACCGCACGTATACTGTAAAATCAGACAACGCAGCCAGTTTAGGATTATAAAATATGTTTATCAATATTATGGTGAGTTTATTTTTAATATAATAAAAATAATTTTAAACGACGTAAAAGGGAATTAAAACGCGAGATAAAATAACTAGTAATAAGTTAAAAACCTGTGTTACCTAATATATATTATATATATGCATGTATATATGAGAAGTACGTGTGTTTGTGGTGTAGGTGGCGACACAAGGGTGCCCATCTTTCTCCTCTTTTCTCTCAATTGGAGAAGTGTTGGATCTTGGAAACATAAACAATGATTATGAACCCACCAACACTCCATAATCATCATTTTTCAAAAATTAAACCATCTAATTCTTCCTTTCTCTCTCTCAAAACCGTAACCCACCTCCACATTCTTCCATTTTCATGTTTGTTGATTACTTGAAGAATCAAGGTTATTCCAAGCTAGTTTTCAAGTTGGTTTGAAGATCCGAGGAAGTTTCCAAGGTGATTCCAAAGAAGAACAAGCTCCATATCATTAAACTTTATCAAAAACCCACCAAAAATCTAGAAGGTATACACTTACTTTTAAAACCATGTTCTTGATTCTTGGTGATGATGATTATGGAAGTTTTCTCTTGATCTTGGAATTATTCACAAATTTGAAACTAATAACAAATGTGGTTTTCTAAACAAAACAAAATGGATGCATGTGTGTGTGTGTATATATAGTCGTGAGTGTGTATATATGAGTTAGAGTTGTGTTCTGATTTTGATAAAATGATGATTCTTATATGATGTGATTCTTGAAAAGTGATTGCATGCATGATCAAAAGGTTTTATAACAAGGTTCATATGATTAATGATGAACATATAAAAAGTGAAATCTTGGGAGTGTATATATATATATATATATATGTGGGTTCTTTTTTGAAAGTTCATAAATGTGAAGGATGAATGCATGTAATGATTTGATGAAGATAATGTCTTGGATTATATGAAAGTTATAATAAATTTATGGTAGCCGCATTTAAAATCATGGATGATGATAATATGATAATCATGCATTAGATACTTGTACATAAGTATGCATGATTAAATGACCATGAGATGGTGAATTTGTTATGGTATAATAAAGGTGGATAAATTTACAATATAAAATTGTTTAAATGATGTTATATGATGTATTATGATGACACAAAATTTTGTCATGAGTTAGATAGCTTTGAATGTTGTACATGTAGCTTAAAAAGTAGTAAAATGGGCGAAAATAACATGATTGATGTGACTTACATGAAATCTACACTAACATGCGTATAAGTACCATTTTATTCAGTAAATAACATGTGTAATGTTAAAATATCAAGTCGTTATGATTTGGGGTGATTCTAGTAAAGTTCGGTACAAGACTATGCGTTAAAAACAGTAAAAATCTGCTTTTAAAGTGATTTTTGCAAAACTGTTTTAGATCAAAATATAAACTGATATTTTTGATACAAATACAATTATTTTAACTTATATTAAGTATCTTTGGTGTTTGGCTAGTCATTTGTGACTTCCGACACCCGAAAACATTACTGAAACGTTAAAATACGCATATTTCAACGTACATGAAAATGGGTTGTTCAAGGGTGAACTTTGTGTGATATAACATGATATGTGGATATGAGTATATAATATGTGATATATTAAGTGATGACATGATAGTAGGGAATAAGACTATGTATGTACACTTGTACATTTAAAACGGTAATTTCGGTAAAAGTCACGTTAAGTATGTAACTTATTTGTCGAGCATGAGAATAATACATAGGTTAACTTGATGAGTTATTTCATGTGTAAATGCTTTAAAAATGATAAAATATATAAGTTGACGAGATACATGTATTACGATATATGATGATGTGTTCACGTTTATGTATATATATATTATGAAGCGTAAATCGTAGATATATTGCTTATAAACGGGTCGTGATTGGTAGCTCCGTGTCAAGTCAAGCGACGAATTTATATTATTTTATTGTGTAGATTTGATTATACCATTATTGTTAATATATAGCTTGTATGGCTTGCAAACTTACAATCTGAACATTTGATGCTAGCAATTTAATATATAAACCTTGGGAAGATGTTTTTGTATAGAAGGTTTTCGGAAAACGCTTGCGATGGCTGACCCTCGGATTTTTGTAAAGGAAATAAAATTTAACTTTCTTAAATTATATGGATGTTTTATTATTAAACACATATAGAATGTGGGAGGATCGGCTTTCCTCCGAAAGCACCGGACTGGACTTGAACTAACTAACGTGCATGGAATTCATCGTTAGCAAGTTAACAATGATCAGAATTACTGTATAAATGCTTTTGCTTCTTTGTATTAATAAATGTTGAAGAATACAGATGCAAACTGACAGGGCTTCGACACAATATCAGAAAAACAGCTACGAACCCTCAACACCCTTGAGCTTCTATATATAGACATGCTTAACTCGCATAAGGGTGGAAGGGGTCAACTCGTACGAAGTCCAACTTGTATGAAGTAGCAAGTAGCAGTTTGTACGAGGTAGTCATCAAATCGTACGAGGTGACCCTAAAACAAACAACATAATAAAATCTAACATTTTAAGCCCTATTACATGTATGACATGACCCTAAGACGTAGGCTATAGACATTCTACACTAACAAAGAAAGTTTTTCCTTGAATCAAATTATGTATAATTTGAATAAGTGAACTCACCCTCCTTTGTGTTGACACTTGATTTTAACGTGTTCTTCAGGTACATGAGTCCCGTGTCGGGATTTTGGCGTATCTTGTGGTTGTTGATGCATGTCGTGTTAAATAATACTTTGGACAACTTTTAAAACTATTAGGGACCAAATGTACTAAGATCCATAAGGATCAAAACAACTTAACTATGTTATGGTTGTAGTTTGCGTTTAAACTTTAAATCATGTTTTAATTAAGTTGAATGTCCAAAAATATTCCATAGTACACAAAGATACTTATAGGCACCAACTTCTGTCACCACTACGTTTGTATTTCCGCTGTGACGTTTTTGGGGTGTGACACATACAATATAAGTAAACATGCTATATGAATAAAATAAATACAATGTCCATCCATGATATTCATTAAAGTATAAATTACAACCCAACGTTTTGTTCATAAAACATAATTCCAAAAGTTTCAAATTTGACATGAGACATGTTAACTAATATATAGTTTGAACAGGTTAAGGGTTTGCATTCTATATCTTGCACGAGGATGAGATACATGAACCAAACCCTTCAAAATAGATGGCATCGACTTCCGACTCTTGTTTCTTGCCTTGTCTTCTCATGCAAAGCTCACTAATTGCCTTGAATACATGTAAGTTTGAAAAGTCATCAATAATGTTGGTGAATTCATGTGTTTGTTATGTATCCAATGAATATTTAAAACATCTAAAATACAGTCGTAATGAAATACGGTTTCTATAGCGTCTATGAAATCGTTGATCATTAATGTTTAGCAAGGACATTAATATGTGTGCTGAAATAGGAAGCAATCCAACCCTTGACGATTTTTGTGTCGATTACCCTCGACTGGGACACAAATGCACTCTAACAGGTCTCGTGGACTAAGAGTGAGGCTCGCTAAACCCAATAGATCTACCCCTGTCGTTCCTCGGTCCGTATGTGTGATTAATGGTGCTTAAGTGCCACCCTATGTAGACATGATCTATGTGTGTTTCATTCCCTAGCTTATCATACCACTGTAACATGTATTTTCCATGAAAGTTTAAAAACTGAAAAGCGTTTAAACGAGGGGACATGAACTCACTACTTGCGTCCAAGAACAATATTCTAGCAACTTCGGGTCCCGTAGGTGAATCACAACCTATAAGTGTTTTAATCTCATTAAACACTTAGGTCTTTATTCGATTGTGTACAAGTCCCTCATCTTGAATATTCGTTAGGACTTGTATTTATTTGTTTAGGAACCCTTGTTTGTATTAATACGTTGGTAGTTTGTTTATTCGTTTGTTGTTTATATGTATTACACATACATATATGTATGGGTTCAAATAAGACACACTACAAGTAGTGATAACCGTGAGAACTTTTTCTTCCCACACGAGTTGGGCCAAACACATCTGTAAGAAAAGTAAAAAAAAATTGTCGAGTCAGTAGCTTTTGACTGATGCAAGTTTTTTACACGCCGTTGTACATTTTGTATGAAGATAAATATTTTTTTACACATTACGTAAATGTGGGTATGCGGCATTTTTATTTTTTTCTGAAACAAGTGACTTTTTATGACTTTTGAGAAAAAAAATTTCGGAAAAACCTTTTGGATGACCTAGTTATTACGGTTCTCACAACTCAAGATGGTTCTCAGTTTAACACATCCCTATATATATACATACATGCATACATACATACACAAAGACACACACACATATATATATATATATATGATTAGGTTCATTTGTGAACAACTTCTTGAGAGTGAACTTATCTTCGCCCTTGATCATTTTTTTAGATTAAAAGGGTAATATTGACAGTAGACAAGTATTTTTTTAATTAAAGTCTCTTATTTTTTAATTAAATGAGAAAAATATAGAGAATGTAATTAAATATTCTTTTAATTGGAAAGAGAAATCAGAAGAGAGAAAAAAATAAATTAATTAAATGGAGAGAGAAAAATACAATTATACACTTGTGTCTATTAAAATACATATAAGTTACAAAAGATAATTACAATCTTGCTACTAAAGTAAAAATCTAGATCTATGAAATCAATGGTTAGGATAAGTTCGTTTTTCACAAATACATCATTGTTCACTCGTGGATCCTACCCTATATATATGTGTGTGGGTACTCTAGTCGTGTATGAATGGGCCTTGCCCTTCATATGTCTTCGTGCCTCACACGAGTGCAAACGGGCCTAGCCCTTATGCGTCTTCATGCGTCGCGCGAGTGTGATCGGACCTAGCCCTTATGTTTCTTCGTGCCTCGCACTGGTGTTTCGTTGTCATCAGTAACGTATATTTTTCCAATATGTATTCGTGTGCTATGAACATTGGTTCTCTTGTATATGCATTTGTTCCTTTATATATATATATGTATATATATATATATATGTATATATATATATGTATATATATGTATATATATATATATATTTATATTTGTTCAAATATATATACATATATGTATATATATATATATATCTTGGTGAGATATATTGCTAAAAATAAATACTTTAACATTGAACTTATTGATATGTACATGTACGATGTTCTCTTGTATAGGTATATTTCATCTAGTGTCACACCTCAGTGAATCCATCACATCAGAGCTGGGCGTGAACTGAACTCGTATCTTCATCGCACAACGGAAGTAAATGTGAGTGCTAAGACTTCTATTAAGTGAACGCCCGCTAAGTACTCAAATCCACATGGGTTCTCCTACTCCAACCGTGCCATGATTTGAAATTATAACCTGAGAAGAAACATGCGAAAATCAACATAAAGTTGGCGAGTTCATAGTTTGTTCAAAAAGATTTAAAATAAATCTTTTTGATAACCGGTTTAAATATGTTTGAGAAAACGTAATAAAACCATTTTCATTGGCATGATTAACTGAAAACATTGTATATGGAAACTTGTATAACTGTCAACGTTCATGTTGCGTTAACATTTGAAAGTTCGTATATAAAATTAGGTGGTATGTAAAGCGTCAATGAACTTGATGATCATTAATGTTTTATAAGGACATTAATATGTGTGACGGCATAGGAAGTACTCAACCCTAGACGATTTCTTTCGGTCCACCGGCTGGGACAACAAAAGCACTACATGCGGCCACACAAGGACCCCTGAGTGGGGCTTGCTACACCCGTTAGATCTACCACTCTTGTTCCTCGGTCTTATAAAAGATTAATGGCACTTAAGAGATACCCTATTCCCACATGATCTAATATTTCATTCCATAGTGAAACCATACCATTAAAACATGTATTACCCCCCTTGTGAGTTGTAAAACTGAAAACATTTTTGAAGAAAGGTGGCCTAAAATCATGGAGTCTTTGTGCCTCGCACAAGTGAGAAAGGGCCTAGCTCATTTGAGTCTAAAGGCAGGACCAACCAGTCCTCTTATTTGTATGTAGGACACCTAGTCCCGTTGTAACTAGGACAATCTCGTCCCTATTCATGAAACTCATGCACGTTTTGAAAATACGCGTGTGTTTTGTAAAACCTGTTTGTTGAGCACAAACTTTTTGTAAACCATTTGAATTTATTGAAATCCATTTGCGACATGGTTTAGAAATACGACTTTTCGTCATCAAAATTTTGTGTACTTTTGCAAAACCTGCATGTCTTTCCAACCCCAAAAACATTTATAAAAATGTAAAACTGAAGAAAAAGTAGGGGTTATGAACTCATCTCGAGATCCAGTGGAAAGCTAGCTTAATGTAATTCCAAAATATTGTTTCCAAAACATGACTCGCTAGCATGCAATCTACAACATTCCTATCAAGGAATAAGCTTATAAGATTCTACTAAAAAGCGTAGCTAACTATGTGTCACCGAGCTCTACCGAATCGTTAACCAAACGGCCCTATGGAGGTGTTGTCACTTGATGGAAACGATAATGTTATACTCGTTTAATCCCATTTATTGTCGGTGATAATTACTAAGTTTTGGAAACACTTAGTTCTCGAGAGATTTAGAATATATATATATATATATATATATATACACATATCAACATAAAATATAAATATACTTATAGAATTGTATTAGTCATTCCGAATGGTCGCACGTGTCCGCAAACAAGTGTTCGTATAAAAATAATACACGTCGTAAACTTGTAATAAATATTTGTACGGTTTCCAAGTAGCCGTCGTGTATGTAGGTAAATGTAAGTGTATATATACACACATATACATATTTGCATATACACATAAACGTTGCGTCGTCGCGATAGTAGTCTCGCATCTTGTAGATAATTATCGAAATAATTTATTTAGTAGTTAGTTTGTTATAATCGAGTCTCGTTTGTTTGTTATCAAAATGGTTCGGGCGATTAGGTAAGTGAAGATCGTACGGTGATGCGTCGAATTATATTTGGACGTTTGAAGTAAAGTATAAAAAATTATATTCACTTTATAAAAGTATACGAATTTACGACGTTTGAAATAAATATAAACAATTTATATTTATTTTTTAAAAGTATAAATATCTCGACGTTTGAATATAAATAATTATATTCATTTTATATGATTTTCGAATGCTATACATTTGAAATATAATTTCAGAATTCCGACGTTTGAAATAAATATAACTAATTATATTTATTTTATAAAAATTCTCGAGTTTGGTTAACTTGTAAACCGTGTTCGTTAAGATGCCGTAAACTTGTTTTGCGACGTCTAAAGAGTCGTTGAAAATAAATACATACATATCTTTATTTTATAAAGTAGTTTGAATTATGATACGTTTTCGTTAATTTTGAATCAAGTATATATTTATTTTTAACGAAAACCGGGCAGAGTTTCCTCTATTTTTATACGATCCCGAGGATACAAGTTGTCGCTTATATATTTGTCAAAACTCAACAAATGATGTAAGTACAATATATAATGTTTTCGTCATATGCTAAAAACGAAGGCTTTTGTCTTATATAATTTCAACATATAATTATATGAAAATATCGCGTGTCGGTTTGGTTTTTAACTAGTACGCATGTATATTTATATACACCTCGTTGTTACGTATGTCAAGTCCAAGTAGCTAGAAAAATTTCATGTGTAGTTTTTGTCGTTTTCATTAGTCGGGTCAGTTTAGAGCTCGGTTTCCCGCAAAATAATATTTATATAAATAATCCAATGAAAATTCACGTCGTAAATGTTTTACTGAAACTCGTGTCGACCTGCGTACTGAGTTTGACCACAGTTGACCATGATGACTACGTTGACCAGTAGTTGACCAGTTGACCACGGTTGACCGGCAGTTGATCGGGTTTGACCGAACCCAAAAATTAACCGAGGCAACAAAAATGGCCCGAACTGTCCCTTGACCCGTGTTTGACCTGTTGACCGAGTTGACCCGAGCCCGAGAGTGTCCCGAAATTTATTTTTCACCCGAGACGAAAGTGTTTCGTATGGACTCTACATGTTACTAGGAGCCCAAAAATATATTTTTTTCGTTAAAAACGAATGCCCGGAACCTCTCCAGAACCATGCAAGAAGTCGGAATTTCGGCGGAGAATAAAATTTCACGAAAACTTGCAGAAAGGTCTCTAACCATACGATCTAAACATGCACGAAGTGAAAAGTCCAAAACGGGTTCGTTGGAGTTTGGCCAGAATGTCGCCGGAGTTGCTCCGAGCCCAAACACTTCGATTATGCTAAAACCAACATCACCACGCGATCCGGAACGTCGAAGATAGTCGAAAAATTATACTCTTGGCCAGAAAACAATTACCGGAAAGTTCGCCAGAAAACCTCTATCGCTGCCGTCGGCGGTGGCGCCGCCGCTGCGCCGCCGTGGTCGGCCGCCACTATTCGCGGGACTTTGGTGCTGAAAATGTTTTCTAGAGAGAGAGTAGAGAGAGTTTTAGAGTTAGAGAGAGAAAGTGATGGGTAAAAATGAGAGCAAAAGGTGTAAAAGGGTTTATATAGGTGGGTTTTTGTGGGTTTGGGCCGATGCCCAAAAGCCCGTTTCTAGTGTTTTCAGCGACCCAATCACGTTTACGAGGCTCGTTTTCAACCCGAACTTCATAAAACGTCGTATAATATTGTTTTAGGTTCAAAACCATGTAAAATGATGTCGGAAGTTTGCGTTTGACGCGCACGTTCGTCGGTTGCGATAAATTACGTAAAATATTTCGGTTTTCGTTTCTTGTCCATTTTTTGATCCGATTTCGACTGCGGATATTCAAATTTGATTACGAAGGTAATGTTTTTCCTAATATTTCAGTTTTTAAGGTAATCCACGAGTCTGATGCTTCCATTTCGTTGTCGGTGTGTTCCTATAGTCGCGTTTTTCGTTCAAGTATGCATTTTGTGACGTTTGGAAGCAGGATAATTTAGAAATACAAATTCACATGTATAAATATATGTATAAAACTTGTATTTTTTCAGCGTTGACAGTATTTCTTCTGGTGTCAGTTCTTTACCGCTTATCGTTAAGCAGTCTTCCCGCAAATTGACATTCGCGTACCGAAAAGTCAGATAGATCTTCCTAGGCATACTAAAGGCCCAATTAAGTTAATTAGTGTCTTAAACACTACTTTTAATTGTATTAATATTTATTATTTGCGTAACTGTAACCCGAAAGGTACCAGTTGTCACATTCTCCCCTTGTTACAGAAATTTCGTCCTCGAAATTTAGACTATCTCCTTAGAGTTTCGTCATGCGTAGGTAGGTATCAATAATACCAAGGTAAATGGCCATGTAATTTCATCGAGACTTGTCTGGATTATATGAATACAATGACTTACTACAACGATATGAAACTACTGGTTCAATTGGATATGTTTTAAGAATCAATACCAAGTGAATGAAGTGTAGTGATACAATCACAAATGTGACTAAGTTTACATGGGTCGAACTAAAGAGGAATTAAACCAATAGATGTCCAAATGAATGTTCACAATCTACAAATGGATTTTAGAAATGATGGAATTTACTACCAACGGAAACTAGCGTTGTTTGTTGGATAGGTGAAACTCAGAATCAACAAGTTCAATGAAATAGAAACATGAAAATGATTTGTCAACTTTCAACCATAACATGAATAAAAATTTGTGTGTTTACATTATTGAATTGCAAGGATACACCGATATACATAGAACTTAGTGTATCGTTGTCTCAACACATAGTTGCATTAAGACTATTCAAATGATGAGTCAAACAAAAGGCTTATATAGTTTGGCTTGAAATGATTGATCATGATTAACCCAAGCTACAAGTATATACCGACACCATAAGGTGTCGTAGTGATCGAAATAATTCAATGATAGCGGTGACCGAACAAATTCACCGTGTTTGCAATCAGATGAAAAGTTTAACAAAGTAAATCTAAATGTCTATCCCAAATAGATCTCATAGGATTTTCAACTGAAGATGAAAGAACAATTAAACATAATTTTCGGTCGATAGTGGAAGAAAAATAAATATCCCAAAATTTCCTACCGACGATGGAAGAACCGTTAAGTGGTACACTAGAATACAACATGAACATATGTACCATTATCTTAATACACATTTGTATTAAGACTACTTTAAAATAATATTTCAGTAAGATGGATTTAAAAATAAATAATTAAATAAATAATCTAATCCATATATGAGGTGAGCAAATGGATTAGCGCAAGCTTCAAGTTCGTGAAACGCCACAAAAGGTGTCGTAACCAACAAACGATTTTCATGGAATTGAAGACCAAACAAGCCTAATATGGTTCAAAACAAATGAAGTGCTATGTAACTTAACAAGAAACATAGTTTTTTCAAGAATTCGTTGACTCCATATCAAAGAATCAACACTAACAATACTGCAGGTCATCTAGATCACAATGCAAAAATTAAGTATAGCGAAACAATATTTAAATTATTGATGAAACAACCATTCGAAATGAAGGCCTTGATGGTCTCCACGAATCAAGTTAACCACATGCGTAACAAACAATGCATGCGAAACATAGGAATTTGTCAGGAAGAAATGCAAATAAATGTTCGCTAATTATGAAAGGAATTCTCATGATACGCTAACCATTAGGAGGAGTAGAGGTGTGCAAATCTACTCATTATGTGCAAAAGTTGTAATTTCAATAAAAGAAAGTTTAGTAGTTTACCCGGGATTTTCTGTGATGCCTAGTAGTTGCGTGACATTATCACAGAAATGTCGAAATCGCCATTAATAAAGTAGGAGAATTGGAAGACATGTGACTTCTTTCGCAGCGCCAATTATCGTGATTTCCATTAGACTAAGTACTGACTGTTGTTAAATCTCGTTTGGACGTACCTCAGCGTGGCTGTGTCGCTTACAGGACCACATGACAAGTTGCCGCATTCTGGTCGTAGTTCTCTCGTTGACGGGATTAGCATCGTTGTCATAATGTCGTGTTTTCTCAAGGTCGTGCCTCGAAAGTCGTATGTGATGTACTTCAACATCCGCTGTTGTATAGGTTAAGTTTCATCTATTTTTGCGCACCATTGTTTCGTTTTGCGTAGGATACCTGCTTAGGTAAATAAAATAACATCAACAATATATGTAATGGCGTTTCCCCGAGTTAACAGTCGTAGTTCCTACGTAATGACCTTTGATGAATTTCGACATAAGTTTTCCAAAGTTCCTAAATGCATGTCGCCAAAACTCTCAAAGTTTTGCTTATTGAATGTAATGGTTTCGTGTACCGTGTATCAAACACAACACTAGTGTATGATTACAATCATAATGTTGACTCATTGTTTCAGCCACGGTTGGAACCCATATTCGAGTGCTAGGCGTTATGTATTCAAGTCTTAATGATCTAATGTCCCCAAAGGAAAGTGAGGTTAAAGCCTAGGTATCTCCACAGAAACCTAATTCGCTGAAACCTATAGCTCTAATACCAATCTGTCACACCCAGGTAAATCCAGCATATCAGAGCTAGGCATGAACTGAACTGGTATCTTCATCGCACATCAGAAGTAACTGTGAGTGCTAAGACTTCTAGTAAGTGAACGCCCGCTAAGTACTCGAATCCACATGGGTTCTCCTACTCCAATAGTGCCATAATTTTAAAATATAACCTGAGAAAGAAACATGCGAAAAATCAACATAAAGTTGGCGAGTTCATAGTTTGTTCGAAAAGATTTAAAATAAATCTTTTTGATAACCGGTTTAAATATGTTTGAGAAAACGTAATAAATCCATTTTCATTGGCATGATTAACTGAAAACTTTGTATATGTAAACTTGTATAACTATCAACGTTCGCGTCGCATTAACATTTGAGAGTTCGTATATAAAGTAGGTGGTGTGTAAAGCGTCAATGAACTTGATGATCATTAATGTTTTGCAAGGACATTAATATGTGTGAAGACATAGGAAGTACTCAACCCTATACAATTTCTTTCAGTCCACCCGGCTGGGACAACAAAAGCACTACATGCGGCCACACAAAGACCCATGAGTGGGGCTCGCTACACCCGATAGATCTACCACTCTTGTTGCTCGGTCTTATAAAAGATTAATGGCACTTAAGAGATACCCTATTCGCACATGATCTAATATTTCATTCCATAGCGAAACCATACCATTAAAACATGTATCCACCTCCCCCACGTGAGTTGTAAAACTGAAAACATTTTTGAAGAAAGGGGACCTAAAATCATGGAGTCTTTGTGCCTCGCACAAGTGAGAATGGGCCTAGCCCGTTTGATTCTAAAAGCAGGACCAACCAGTCCTCTTATTTGTATGCAGGACACCCAGTCTGTTGTAACTAGGACAATCCCATCCCTAGTCATGAAACTCATGCATGTTTTGAAAATACGCGTGTGTTTTGTAAATCAATATGTTGAGCACAAACCTTTCGTAAACCATTTGTGTTTATTGAATTCCATTCGCGACATGGTTTAGAAATACAACTTTTCGTCACCGAAATTTTGTGTACTTTTGCAAAACTTGCATGTCTTTCCACCCCCGAAAAACATTTATAAAAATGTAAAACTGAAAAAAGTGGGGTTATGAACTCACCTTGAGATCCAGTGGAAAGCTAGCTTAATGTAATTCCAAAATGTCATTTCCAAAACATGACTCGCTAGCATGGAATCTACAACATTCCTATCAAGGAATAAGCTTATAAGATTCTACTAAAAAGCGTAGCTAAACTACGTGTCACCGAGCTCTACCGTGTCGTTAACCAAACGACCCTATGGAGGTGTTGTTACTTGATGGAAACGATAATGTTATACTCGTTTAATCCCATATATTGTCAGTGATAATTACTAAGTTTTGGAAACACTTAGTTCTCGAGAGATTTAGAATATATATATATATATATATATTTATAGACACACACATATTTATATAAAAATATAAATATACTTATAGAATCGTATTAGTCATTCCGAATGGTCGCGCGTGTCCGCAAACAAGTGTTTGTATAAAAATAATACACGTCGTAAACTTGTAATAAATATTTGTACGGTTTCCAAGTAGTCGTTGTGTATGTAGGTAAATGTAAGTATATATATACACACATATACATATTTGCATATACACATAAACGTTGCGTCGTCGCGATAGTAGTCTCGCATCTTGTAGATAATTATCGAAATAATTTATTTAGTAGTTAGTTTGTTATAATCGAGTCTCATTTGTTTGTTATCAAAATGGTTCGGGCGATTAGGTAAGTGAAGATCGTATGGTGAGGCGTCGAATTACATTTAGACGTTTGAAGTAAGTATAAAAAATTATATTCACTTTATAAAAGTATACGAATTTACGACGTTTGAAATAAATATAAACAATTTTTATTTATTTTATAAAAGTATTAAAAATCTTGACGTTCGAATATAAATAATTATATTCATTTTATATGATTTTCGAATGCTAAACTTTTGAAATATAATTTTAGAATTCCGACGTTTGAAATAAATATAACTAATTATATTTATTTTATAAAAATTCTCAAGTTTGGTTAACTTGTAAACCGTGTTCGTTGAGATGCCGTAAACTTGTTTTGCGACGTCTAAAAAGTCGTTGAAAATAAATACACACATACCTTTATTTTATAAAGTAGTTTGAATTATGATCCGTTTTCGTTAATTTTGAATCGAGTATATATTTATTTTTAACGAAAATCGGGCAGAGTTTCCTCTATTTTTAGACGATCCCGACAATACAAGTTTTCAATATATTTGTCAAAACTCAACAGATAATGTAATTACAATATATAATGTTTTCGTCATATGCTAAAAACGTAGGCTTTTGTCTTATACAATTTCAACATATAATTATATGAAAATATCGTGTGTTGGTATGGTTTTTAACTAGTACGCATGTATATTTATATAAACCTCGTTGTTACGTTTGTACAAGTCCAAGTAGCTAGAAAATTTCACGTGTAATTTTTGTCGTTTTCTTTAGTCGGGTCGATTTAGAACTCGGTTTCCCGCAAAATAATATTTATATAATAATCTAATGAAAATTCGCGTTGTAAATGTTTTACCGAAACTCGTGTCGAACCGGGAACTGAGTTTGACCACAGTTGACCGATAGTTGACCAGATTACCACGGTTGACCGGCAGTTGACCGGGTTTGACCGAACCCAAAACTGAACCGAGGCACCAAAAATGACCCAAAACTGTCCCTTGACCCGTGTTTGACCTGTTGACCGAGTTGACCCGAGCCCGAGAGTGTCCCGAATTTTTTTCACCCGAGACGAAAGTGTTTCGTGTGGACTCTACAGGTTACTAGGAGCCCAAAAATATATTTTACGTTGAAAACAAATGCCCGGAACCTCGCGAGAACCATGCTAGAAGTCGGAATTTCGCTGGAGAATAAAATTTCATGAAAACTTGCAGAAAGGTCTCTAACCACCCGATCTAAACATGCACGAAGTGAAAAGTCCAAAACGGGTTCGCCATAGTTTGGCCGGAATGTTGCCGGAGTTGCTCCCGAGCCCATACGGCTTTGAATCTTCTAAAACCAACATCACCACGCGATCCGGAACGTCGAAGATAGTCGAAAATGTATACTCTTGGCTGGAAAACAGTCACTGGAAAGTTCGCCAGAAAACCTCTATCGCGCCGTCGGCGGTGGCGCCGCCGTGGTCGGCCGCCGCTATTCGCCGGACATCGGTGCCGAAAATGTTTTCTAGAGAGAGAGTAGAGAGAGTTTTAGAATTAGAGAGAGAAAGTGATAGGTAAAAATGAGAGAAAAAGGGGTAAAAGGGTTTATATAGGTGGGTTTTTGTAGGTTTGGGCCCAATGCCCAAAAGCCCGTTTCAAGTGTTTTCAGCGACCCAATCACGTTTACGAGGCTTGTTTTTGACCCGAACATCAGAAAACGTCATATAATATTGTTTTAGGTTCAAAAACACGTAAAATGATGTCGGAAGTTTGCGTTTGACGCGCACGTTCGTCGGTTGCGATAAATTGCGTAAAATATTTCGGTTGTCGTTTCTTGTCCATTTTTTGATCAGATTTCGACTGTGGATATTAAAATTTGATTACGAAGCTAATTTTTTCCTAGTATTTTAGTTTTTAAGGTAATCCACGAGTCTGATTTCGTTGTCGATGTGTTCCTATAGTCGTGATTTTCGTTCAAGTATGCGTTTTATTACGTTTGGAAGCAGGATAATTTAGCAATACAAATTCACGTGTATAAAATATATGTATAAAACTTGCATTTTTTCAGCGTTGACAATATTTCTTCCGGTGTCAGTTTTTTACCGCTTATCGTTCAGTATTCTTCCCGCAAATCGACATTGGCGTACCGAAAAGTCAGATAGACGTCCCTAGGCATACTAAAGGCCCAATTAAGTTAATTAGTGTCTTAAACACTACTTTTAATTGTCTTAATATTTGTTATTTGCGTAATTGTAACACGAAAGGTACGAGTGGTCATATCTAGTGTACTTGTATATTTATACGTCTACGTATACCATATACGTATACTTCACTTGTATACTTTTGTTGCAGGTATTTATGTCGTATTTAGTTTTATTTGTTTATACATGTACATTACTTGTAATCTTTGTATTTTACTAAGTGTTTGGTGTACGTATTCATACATGTAAGTATACTATATACCTGTATTCCTACACTTAGTTGTTTATATATAACTTTATGGATTTGTGATAGGTGAAATATATATTGTGAAGTCCTTAAAAATAATATACTTTAAAAACTTGTCGGTAAGTTTGTGTGTGTTTATATATATATATGTATATTTCTTGCCGATAAAATGCTTATGTTTTGTGTCGGTAAAATATATATTTCCTATCAAATTTCAGTATATTTTACCTAGTCGGCTTAGTACATATATTTTTACTTCAATATATATATATATATAGGGGCAGGATTTAGGGAAAACACCTATAACTGTGAAAATGGTGAGAACGCCCCTCATCCGTTGGATCAAAAAATCTATTGATTAGATTGGCGCGGTGGTGTTTTCCTAAATAACATCAACTTTATTATGTGGACTCACTTCATTAAGGGTAAAAGGGTCTTTTGACTGCTACAATACAAAACGCCAAACTCATAAATAAAACGTCATTAAAATCCCCGCCTTCAACTACGAGCCATACACATAATCCCTTCTGGATAAAACACCATCTTTATCTAACACGCCATTCAAACAAAACCCTAATGTTGATGATGAAACGCGTTACATCTTTCACAAAGTAAGTGAAATAACGGAAACTTTATTACTAACATTTATTATAAAAAATTCCCATCTAAACTACGCACTAAAAACATCTTATATAAACAACGTCATAGTCCCTTCCCATTGATCACACGAAAAGCAAACGCCATATTTTACTAAATACCATTCAATTAAAAATACTAAAAAAGTTCAAAAACCACTAATGGCAAGAGTCGTTTATTGGAGATTAAGTTTGTCTCTCAGAAATTTATAATCTTCTTTGATAACAGAAGAAGAATCTTTGTAAAAAACAGTTAACGTCGTAATGAACTTGGACGAACAAATTCAGAGGAGATCCATGCCCTTGGCGTTCCTATTGATAATCTCTGTGAGAAAACACAGAGGGTTGTACGAAGATTAACCAGAAAATTTGGATCCAGCAATGCAAATCGAATTGTCGACCTAGTTATCCAAACTTGGCATTTTATTGAAGACATTGAGTTGGTGACTGTTGTATGGGACAACGGGGAGCCAGAAGACTACACGGTTGAAAACATAATGGCCAAACAACGTATTGTGTTCCTACAAGAGTTATGCAACTCAATATGTTTGAGCACAGAAATGACCCAAAAATTAGCGTTGTTGCAAGACATGTTCACATGGAGGTGTCAAAATCTTCAAGACGAAGACACACTGACGATAAAGGTTTAGATCCGAATTTTGACCAAGAATCCGAAGAAGAACCTGTTAGACGAAATCCCTTCTGATGAGGAGTTTTAACTTTTTTTAAATTTTTTATGTGTTATTTTCAGTGGTTTGTTATGTACTTTTCCGCTAATAAAATACTTTGTTCATTAATTAGATATAAAAAGCCAAAAAGCCATAACGCCAAATACCAAAAAGTTAATTAATTGTATTTTGCCTTCTTTATCTAAAATGCCATAACATTATTTTGCCTTACAAAAGTGAATTAGTTTTATTTTGCCTTCTTTATATAAGACACCATTCATACAAAACGACAAACTTAATGATGGGACGCCTTACAGCTTTAACAAATAAAAGCTGAACAAACAGTAACCGAAACCACTGACACTTTATTACTAAAATTTATTATAAAACATTCCTGCCTAAATTACGTGCCAAAAACGTATATATAAACAACGTATCTAGACCTTTCATTAATCACACAAAAAACACACGCCATATTTTACTAAATACCATCCAATTCATAACGCGAAAAAAGTTCAAAAACCACATATGCCAAACGTCGTTTCTTGGAGATTCAGTTTTGTTCTCATTAAAGTTTCACTGAATAGGTTGGACAACATTCTTAAAAGTGAGGATTAACTCAATAACATTTTGCTGAATGAGATGGGTAAAATCTTAAGAAGAAAAGACTGATGACAGTGAGATCCATTGTCATCCTCATAGCGTATAGTAATCATCATCGTCCCTGCATATAACCTACCGCCCCCTTCCATGTGTTCTAGCAGGATCCGTTCTCACCGTTTTCACATTTCCAGCTGTTTTCTCCTGATCCCGTTTCTCTCTCTCTCTCTCTCTCTCTCTCTCTCTCTATATATATATATATATATATATATATATATATATATATATATATATATATATATATATATATATATGTATATCCATTGTTCGTTTCGTTCGATCGTCCGATTTATATGTCAAGTGTATATATATACTTCTTGTGTATTAGTCCATGTATCTAAGTATGGATGTGTGTATATATGTAAGCATATATATATATATTATACTTTGTCATGTTTCAAATGTATTATGGTACTTTTATTTTGTGTTATTATTTAGATGAGCATGTATACTACATCTTCTAAATACATACACTTAACACATAAATATATACACATGTAGGGTGATCTAAACATATATTTTTCATCCTGATATATATATATATATATATATATATATATATATATATATATATATATATATATATATATATATATATATATATATATATATATATATATATATATATATAAAAGTATCTTTTAGTTTAAGAAAACACTAGCAAGTTTTAACTAAAACTTTTCCATCAAAAGTTTGTGTAATCATGATTAAGGTTGCTAATCACATTTTGGTCATGTAATCTATTGTTAATTACACATTTTAGATTTTTAAAAATTTTCGCCATAGTTTCCTCTATATTATGGACTTTTTCACATTTTTAAAACGTATTTTATATCAATTTTCCCACATATCATAATCATCTAAAACTCAACAAAGTAATCAAAGATGATTAAACATGAAATTACATATTTTATCAACATCAAGTTTCATGAACTTTATATATATATATATATATATATATAATTTGTTAAGATATTAAAAATAACAATTTATTTTTATGTTCATTCTTTATTTCACCAACTTTATCTAAATTTCTTTATATCCTTTTCCAAGATGAAACCAAAACCATGCATTTTTAGTTTTACACAAACTTTATACTTTCTCAAAAATCATTTTAACCATATTAATGTTCATGACATACCATGTTTGTAGATCTTGCTAGATATAAACATGTATGTTTAGATCCTACTTTTAACCATAATCTTGCAAGATCCCTCTTCTAGACATAATCTACAACTTATATAAACATTAAGAATCACCAAAATAACACATAAATATGTTAGTTTATCTTGTTTTAGTTAGTTTGGTCAGTCAAAAGATTTAATTCGTTTTAGTGGTCAAAACTGCAATTTTCTGCAGAAGTTGTGTGATGTGTTTTACGCCATATCTTAGTGAATACTTGGAATTAGGTTATCAAATTTGCACAGTAGATATTCTTATGTGTCTGCACGAATCTCCAAGTGGAATCGGGTCAACGGGTAATCGAGTATTTTTAAATAAATTTTTATGTAAGCTGCGGTCAGAAAGTGACGAATCTAGTCATTGCATAGTAAATGATTTTTCTTATTTTTTTCGGAAAAGATTTAGCCCTTGAAAATTCTACACAAGGCCGACCACACAGAGGGTCTATACACATAAAAATATCATAATTTTTGTAAGTCTGTAATTATGGTAAATGAGTTTCTTGAAACAACCTAATTTCAGTGAATTTGTAATGCATGATTTATACACGTATAAGAGTCGCACTTGCTATTCTTAGTATCCGCAATTTTTTGGTGATTGTATAAATATCATATATCATGTCATAGGTTATATTGTGAACATGTACACAAACCCACACGATAAAATACTATGTGACAACTTGTTCGCGTGGTAATTGCTAGATGAGTGTAGGACTTACATGAATTGCATAAACAATCACTAATAATCCATGGTAACCATAATTGGGCGTGGTTGACCATCTTAATTCGCAAACACCCATACCTTATCAAGCAATATAAAGGTGAGTTCATGGTCCCTATATTTAAACGTTTTGAAACACAAGGAGAGGTAACACGAGCACATTACGGTAATGTAATGCCTAACCGTTATAAGATTATAACGCCTTTATTTAATAGCATGTTGTTATATTGTTATGGTCACAAAGTAGCAATATCACATAAACTCCTTGTAAACCTCGTATTGTTAGTAGTGGGATTAATAATGGGGGAATTTTGAGTAGTACTACTAGCCCGACAAGCTCCACCCGAGCTAATCGCGCTAGCTAAACTGGTAATGGTCCTAGGGTGTAGAATTAGCCTAACATACCGCCTAGTGAGTGATAGACCTGGGAAGCAAAGGCAACAACAATCAGCTTCGGTTTCGAACTCTTTGGTGACGTAACACGGGTTAACTACATACAAATATGACAATAATCTATTAAATACTAATGCGTAATGTTCTGATTGAATAGTGGAAACTTTTAAAAATTAATCATGTTCTAAAAACTATATATGTGAACTCACTCATCACAAACGATTAACACTTGTTTCTTACATATTTTCCCCTGGTCGCTAAGGTACTTGCCACAATTAGGTTTACTGCATGGCGTCATAAACATTTTCATTTCGTAAGGTTACGTTATTACATTTATATTCAGTTGGTTTGGGCATTTGTTTTGACGCATGTTTTTACGTTACATTTATTACGCTTCCGCATTACTTTTATTACATTGGTTGTTTAGTTTAAAAACACTTTCTCATATAGAGGTCATTCAATATGACTGGTGTCTTGGATCCTAGTTTGTCACGCACCTTGCGGCATAACCCCGCTAGTGGATTTTGAGGGGTGTGACATTGTACCAAACTGGTGATAAAAACGGTGGCAACTTGGTAGCAAATAAGGGACACTAGTGTCATTAAGGCATTTGACACGGGGTATTTTTCCACCGTATTTGTTTCAAACCGGTGGCAACAAGGAAATTGTTACCGTTTTGCGACTAAAAATGGGGTTACAAAAACCATGTTTTCGAGTAGTGTTTGTGAACTCCATTTACCCCTTACTAGTACATAAACACTTCGTGTGACAAAAAAGCAACTGCGTATTTGGTAGTCAATTTTGTATTTCATTAGCGCACGAAAGGCTATGAGGTTGACGTACACTTCATCTGGAATATTGTAAGGTTGTATGATATGAAATGGATTCCCTAGGGGCTCAATTGTGACACCTTAGCGCCACGTATATGGTACGTCAACTAAGAGGCTCTATTGCATCTTTCCAATAAAGCCAATGGTATGGAATGGAGCCCCCTCAATCATTGCTTAATTTTTTTAATGTTTGGCCTGGTTTGACTTGTGGCACAAGATACCACTTTGGAGAATTCTTAAGCACCACCCATGGTTTTACCATAGTAAATGGGCAACCGTATGTGCTTTAAACTCATCAAAGGCAGTCAACATGATGTCTGTGTCGCTTAAAGTGCTTACTCTATGTAGATTATTCAATATGTTGTTGAAGTTGTTACATTTCAATCTCATTGATGACCACTTATCCAAGAACGAAGCGTTCGTATGGTATGGTTCATGCTTCATGGCCGCAAAAAAAATTGCGAATCCACCTCATAAAAACCGGTGCTTCTTGACATTGCCTATTTTAACATTTATAACAATTGTATATTTAACAAAACGTATTTAAAAAAAACTCAAACACTTAAAGTATAGGATTGTAAACATTTTAAATACTATTCAATAATCAAATAAACACTTTTAAAAATATTACCAACAATGTGGTCTTCGGATATGTCGACCCACTCTCATGCCAAAGCTAATTCCTTTTTCATCGTTCATTTTTCGTGAGTCTTTGGAGGTTATGGCTCTTCCGGTGCTTTCAATGATGTCTCCACAAGGATGATATTTGTCGGGTATCAGGGTTGGGTTTCGGGAACAGGTTAGGTTTCAGGTATGGTTTGGGTTTCAGGTGGAGACATAAGAGATATAGGAGTAATATGAGACAAAGGTTGTGACATGTATCGGCTAAATCTGGGCTGATACATGTAAAAACCTGGCATTGAATGGGTGGGGGTGTTTTTCGAGGTTGTGAGGATTGCATGTCCCATCTTGGTGAATTCTCGGTCGATGGTGATCAGTATTCGCTTTCGCTGGTGTTGGTATTGTTGGTCTATGGGTGTTGTTGAGTGCTTGTGTAGCATGGGTTTTTGGATCAAGCCTGTTTGAGTCCTTGTTGAACGGAAACATGATGGAGATGATAGGTTGTGATAGATGATATTTATGTATAACATATATGTAAGAGTGATGTGTTATGTGTTAAAAATAAGGGTTCAGTAGTGCTGGGGTATGAAGGGAGGTGGAGGGCTATTTGTTGACTTTTGGTAAGATGACAGGGAAAAAACACCTCATACCGTCCAACCTATTATAGAGCTCTTGTGACTTTGTTATGTTTTGATTGTAATTTTGACTCGCCTCTTCACTACTCGGTTTGCTATGTATGCTTCATTCCAAATTACACAATGCTTCAAACGTCTACATTAAGAGGGCACATTGAAATATATATGGCTATATATCTTATGTATTTCGAATTCTATGTTTTCCTAGGTTACAATCGTGTGAGAAGCACTATACTAATTGAGAAACTTGAGAAGCATTTTGAACCACATTTTACCTAAGCTGTCCGTAATATATACATATGTATAGTTTAAAATTGACAATATACATATGTGTATAATTCAAGATTTAAATATATATATATATATATATATATATATATATATATATATATATATATATAAGAAGGATCCATTAGGAACCAGCCTTTATTGCGAGAATCGCGAGAACTATGTGAACACAACAAAAAATACCTAAAAAATAAAATAAAAACACAAAATTTTTAATATTTTTTTGAAAAAATCACTATTTTTCGTTAATAAAAAAATCGAGTAACAATTATGCATGCACATGTGTATATGTATCATTTATTTGACAAATTCCGTAATACATTACTAGTATTAGACAATTGTACTTTCATTTACAATGTCATCCATAATAAGCTACTTTTTACATTAACAATATTAGAAATGCACATGTGTATCTATATATATGAACATGATATAACGTGTTTTTTTACACTACTTTAAACACACTTTCCTTTTCATCTATCATACCTTCCATAATACACTACCATTACCTTCTACCATTCATAATACAATACCTTTAACTCCTATCATCCATAATACAAAACCATTACAAATATTTCACCTTATTACATGTATAACAACACCCTATATACCATCTAAAGTACATATTACATCATAAAGTGAGAAATATAATAAAATCATCAACCACTAGATATAACTAACCAAAAAAACATGTATATGTGCCTACTTTATCATTTAAAATCACAAGCTTTTTGTAAAAAAACACGTTATATCATGGTTATATATAATGATGCATATGTGCATTTTTAATATTGGTAATGTAAAAAGTAAAGTATTACGTTTTGTAGTGTAAATAAAAGTGCAATTGTCTACTATTGTTAATGTATTACGAAATTTGTACAAGAAATGATACACATGCATATGTGTATGGATAAATGTTACTCGAAAAAAAATTTTGGTTTTTTTATTGACGAAAAATAGCGATTTTTTCAAAAACAAATATTTAAAAAATAGATTCCGTGTTTTTTTTAGTCTTTTAGGTATTTTTTTATGTTTACATTTGTTCTCGCGGTTCTCGCATAACCCTTACCCTATATATATATATATATATATATATATATATATATTAAACTATAAGTATGTATGTGTATGTTACCGAAAAACTTAGTGAAACATATAACACAGAATGTTTCTAAAGTTTATGAAAAAGTGTGGACTTCTATTGTTTGTATATTTATTATTTATCGTTGTCTCTATACAGAAGGTTTTTCATCACTCATTCAAACACACTATAAAATATTATCCACCGGTTATCGTTTCGTTTTTACCTTTTAAATCGTTCAAAATTTATTTTCTAAAATAGAGTTATTATTCGTTTATTCCCCCAGATTCAAATATGAAAACAATATCGAACTAGATCCGTTCCCTTATTAACGCAAGGAACATGATTTCACTAAATGCGACAGGTGGAACCACCTTATCTTATTTGCAAACTATACATACATCGCTTATTTAGTACAGGTCGGCAACGGCGACCCACACAGGCACCGGTTATGAAAATACGAAGTGTTTTCAAACGTCTGCAGGTCACCACCTTGAGGAATCTCCCACATAACCTATTGTAACTCACGTTCAAGTACTGCAAACTTAATCCCGTCAGTGTTTCTGGCAGACTACCAAAAACCTTATTATGATTCAAATCTAAAGACTTCAAGCTTGCAGGAAACACCATATCCGAGATATCAAATTGAAAGCAGTTCCTCGAAAAATCAGCTATTTGGATAGTGTTGTTTGTCCCAAAAAACATGCTGAAATCACCTGTAAGTTGGTTTCTTGAAAAATCGATCACCATGAAGTTTAAGTACCCTAAAGATTTGGGTGTATCTCCAGTTAGCTGGTTATGTGAAAGGTAAAGATCCGGGACGTTTTCCTTGAACGTCCTGAATTATTCAGGGATTACTCCAGTGAGCTTATTTCTGTCTAGGTGTGGAGCACCAAGTTTTGTTAACTTTGAAAGCTCCGGTGGCATTGAGCCGGTGAGATTGTAGAATGATAAATAGAGGAAGTTTAAGTTTGTGAGTTGGCTGAGGAACGAAGGGACTGGACCGGATAAGTTGGTCCAGCTTAGTCTGAGCATGATGAGTTGGGTTAGTTTAGTAATGGTTGATGGGATTTGTCCGCTGAGGTTGGTGAGTTTTCGGAACACTAATGTTTGGAGGTAAGGAAGGTTACCGACTTCAGGTGGGATTTGGCCGGATATGTTGCCGGAGAAGATGGTGAGTTCGATGATACGACCGGTGGTTTTGTTGCATTTGACTAAGTACCATTGGCAGCAATCTAAAGTTGTTTGCCAAGAGGCCAAAAGGTACCGGTTTCCTAGGGATTTTTTGATTTGAAAGAGGACGTTTTCGTCATTTTTGTTGCAGCGTTTGGAGAGGGAAGGGGTGGGGAGAGAGATGAAGATGAGGAGAGAGATGATGGCAATCAGGGAGATTGAGTTCTTCATATTTTGTGTGATTTGTGCTGTTTTAATTGAAAGTTTTATATATAGATTTGTAGAGGAAATTTTTTGGTGTGATTTGTGCTGTTTTAGTTGAATGTTTATATAGATTTGTAGAAGAAAAACAGTTTACGGCTTCATTAATATTGCAGTAAATAAGATGATATTTGATAGACGTAGCAATACATACCAAACTCAAGTACTCAACTAATGAATAATGATTGGGGGACAACTATTTGATTGAAAAGAAAATATATTAAATCAGAAGGTTGAATATTAAAAACCGTAAGTTTTGTTTGTGTGTACTAAATTACAACTTTAATATTTGAATATTTACTAATTAGGTCATAAAACTCATGTATTACACAATATTATATAATATGTATAGAAATTACTCTTGTGTTTACTAGCTTGGTTCACTTGGATGATGTTAGGAGATGTGAAAAGCATCCACATCCAACCCTTGACATACACAACAATTAAAAACAACTCAATTGATTTTTAAAAAGCAAGTCAAATAAGAACATTCTATAATCAGACAATCCAATATATTTGCGTTAAATTAAACTTTGTTATCAAGAATTTTTGTTTTATGATCCACAATTTATGACCAACGCAAACAAGGGGCACAAGCTAAGAATATAACAAATTAAGAAAAAAATTGAAATTATTAGCAAGTAGCAATCTATATGTGATTTGTAAACTTAAGACACAAAATTTGCAACGATTTTCTTCTCAAATACGACCATTTTACTCTCCTAGAAAAAGAAAAGAAAACCAAAACATTAATTATGCTGTGATCAAATACGACTATTTTCTAAAGGATTGTAAAAAATGCAGTTTTACTTTCATGAAGTCATAACACATAGACAAATATATTGTTTTAAACCTTGTATTTGGTGTTTTGACTTGGATTTAAAACCTTAAGCCGTAGGGCTGTGGAGCGTTCAAGGTCAGTAAAAAAATAGAATGTAAACCCTAGGTTGCTTAATTTGGCAGCTTTCTATAAAGCATGAACCAAACATCATTAAATAATGTCTGTCATATAACTTGTTAATTTATCATTTCAAACATTTATACAATAGATAACTGAACTTGGTCAATAGCTAATAAGGTATATCATTACACATTTACACTAAGGCTTGGTGGTGTAGGATAAAGCCACAAGCCTCAACCACGTATGTGCTATATAAACAAGGGGCTTTATCGTTAATTTTCATGGTGTGGGATAACGCTCTCTTTAAAGTCTCTTTAACTATATAAAAAATGCAAAAATAAATGTTACACCCTTAAATTCTACAAGTAGGATTTTACCGTGAGACGTGTGAAAAACCTGAATCCAGCCACTAGTCATATTAAGCATTTATAATAAAAAAATAACCAAATACCTTATTAAACATGTATAGTGATAGGGTTTAATAGTTGTAAAAACAAACAAAAGTCTTAGTTAAATAGTGGAAGCAAAAGTATTAAGTGCTAAACAGGGCAAAACCTAACAACTTTAGTATAATAAATAAATAGTTTAAATAACTGTAATTAGACTCCAATGTGCAATGCAGTGCAAAATCCAAGTTGCCAGCCTTAGTGACCCGTTTGAAAACATACTAAAGTGTGTCATCATAAAGTTGGTGAATTCAATAGTTTTAAATAATCAAGTTTTGTTTTAAGAAACTTAATGGGACGTCTTCTTCGATCCGCATAGGCACTTTAGTTTGCCCGCATGAGATTAATAAACTAGTTAGTCTTGGACATTACATCCTTGGGTGCAATCTCCCATTGTACGACCTCCCCCAACAAACAGGAGTCCTACATTTTCTCCTGTACAACATTTCGTAAGAAGCCATTTGAATGCTATTGTGATAGCTATTTAAAAGGTCACCTAAACCTATCACTAGATCAAGGATCTCACTCGACACGATCACGAGGTGTGCGTAATCCACCACGTGACTACCACTGTAAGAATCGGCCAAGAAGGAGTAGAAAATGAAGATCTAAGAATACATAAAGTATTCTCAGAGGAATGACGTCACACAGTATAGCCACCAATGCACACACAATGATTAGGGTTTCTTGCCAGAGAAGCTTTCCACAAAAGAAATCGTTGTCTTGTCATTATCTATAAAGGTATTTATACAAGACACATCCGGACACACATGTCTTGATACAAAAATAGGCCCAAAGCCCAATAACAAGTAAACTCGGACTCAGCAACAAAGCTCAAGTCCTAACTATCTATACTAACATAAACTCGGAGAAGGGAACTTCATACTTTTGTCCGGATAACAAACAATGACACATAAACCCGGATTCGGAACATTCACTAAACCGGAATACATAAGTTCGGACACAAAACTAAATTTGGAATATAATATTTAGACAAATACAAGTTACAAATCACACCCTAAACATATGGAAATCCAGCACTTATCACACAAGTGCATTTACAGACTCCCCCTTGATCAGTGCCGGATCTTTAATGCTGAACTTGTAATCTTTATCCAAGTTTCGAGTACTCACTGCCTGCACATACTTGGTTCTTCACACAAAATTGCACAACCTTGATGTACTGATGAGCCAACGACCGATCTTCTTCAATGTAGTGTAAAGGAAGACGTCTCAATTTCTTTAGGTCTTCCATCCTCAAGTTTATCAACCACACCGGATCAAGAACCCGAGCTATCTCTTTAGTCACTTTCTTCTGAGTACTAAGCGCTTCACCAGTCTTACCATTCATATACCCATAACTGATTCCCTGAATTTTATCAAGATCAAACATACGCATGGGAATCTTCCGTAGACATCTAACCGGCTTGTACACCATCTTAAGAACTTCTCTATCGATAAACTTGTCTTTGGACTTGACAGCTCGGCCAATAGTAGGCTTGTATATCATCCACTTGATGTTTTGGCTTCAAGAACAGGAATTAAACCTCTAATGCTGCCAACATTGGTACTGTTGTTCAGGTTCAACTGAGCTAGATGATGAATGTCGTGAGCAGGTAGTGTCTATAGGTAGTTAACCCTTGGCCTGAAGTATTGAACTCCATCCATACACTTGACCATAACCAAATTATGCTACCCATCAAAATCCCAACAACTGATTTGACCTGAGTACTCCCCTTTAGTATTCACATACCTCTTCCTTTGAGTTTAACCGAGAGGAAGAGGCTTGAGCCACCTTCGAGCGCCAAACGAACATCTTTTGGAACTCTACCTCAAAGGATTCTATGGCTGGAATAATTTCCAGTGTATATCTGATACTCTCACGCTTACCTGTTTCAACAACATCAAATTATCGGCAATCTCATCATCCGATTTCCAATCTTCCATAATCCCCTCCACAACGTCGTCTTTATCTAGACCATCATTGTTCTAAAAGTGTTCATCGGCAGTATCCCTACCATCAGAATCAAAGGATGAGCCAGATTCGGCATCAACCTGGCCCTTGCCTTTCCCAGCCCAAGCTCCACTTCCAGACTCCCCCTCATCCTGCGCACTGGTTGCAGCTTCAGAAGCTTGTGAGCTCCTTGGCCGCTCCCCTTACTTAGCGGCATTAGGATCCTATTCCTTATACCAATCCTCTTGAATTTTATTCAATTCATCAATTTTGCACGTGGTTTGAACTTGCAGAGTTGAACTCTCACCCTTAGCAGCGAAGAGCTTTATAAGATCTATAATAATACAATGAATTTGGTCCGTCGCTGTAACAAGAGTCTAATGTCTAGCAATAGTAGTGACATCCCGATTAATGAGAATAGCCATCTAAATAGCTTGATGCCTAGACTGTTTAAACAAATGTGTAATATGTTGATCCTTCATGGCATCTTTCTTCTTTAGATAATCAATTTCTAACTGCTACTTTTAAATCTGTTCTTGATGATTTGTCAACACTTTATGAACATCCATAAACTGAGTTCGAACAAATTCATGGAAGTTTTGCACATCACTACTTATCATTGTGGCTCGAGGTCTCACAATAGAGGTTGGTGTAGAAGGTCTTGAACAAGAAGGTCTTGGAGTAGACGGTCGTGGAGCAGACTCTATTGGAGCACTTTGTTGCTGTTGAGTACAATGACGAGGACCAAAAACCACCTTCGGACGACCACCTCGTGACGAGGTTGCCCTAGTCTTTGGCCGAATCATTCTTAATCCTGAAGGACGTTGAAGGGTGGGGGACTAGGTTGAACAAAACTTTGATTAGCACCTGGCGGCATACCAAGGAAGACATGTGGCAAAGGAGGCAAGCTGATACTTTCTGATGTGGCAAACAGATTACCTGAACTCTATGAATTATGAAGCGAGCCAAACAACGGTGCAGTATGAATAGCATACGATGACATTGGAGTAGATGTAGCCACAAATGTGGTAATATTGATGGACTCAACAAAGGAAACAACTGGAAATGGAGCAGTCATCAACGTAAGTGAAACTGATTTTCTCAATATAGTTAGGCCACAAGAAACGAAAGTAATGACAACACCCAAAGAAACCTCCACTGATGCAACTTCAGTACTTGAAACTTGATGACTTGAACAGCTCCAGCATCAAGAGGACGACGGTCATCATTGTTATCATCGGAGGAGGAAAAGCCAAAAGTGATAGATGAGAGATCATTCAACTTGTTGTTCCAACTTGCTAAACGTACACCCTAGTCAGAAGAGGGATCGAAAGAGGCTACTTTCCCCTGGAACAGATCAAGTTTCTCTTTATCATCTAGTGAGATCTTGTTTTGCAAATCTTTGCGTACCAACTTAAAATATTCCCTTTCGGATAACATTCCAACATCCGTATCTTGAATAATTCTTTTACCTTTATCCAACACGCTAGAATACTGTTCTGCTTCAAGAGTCGCATTAAGCTTTAGAATAGCGGGATCAGTCTCTACAAGAACACTTGGTGTAGAAGTAGCAACACTAATAGCAAGTTGCTCAATTCTTACAATATTCTCTTCTCCCATTAAAATATCATCTGGCTCACTAACAATCGGAGCATCAACCAATGGTTTACTAACACCTACATTCTCTACAATCGGCATAGCTGCTACCTGTTCCTCCACAACTAGCTCTTCAACTGCAATAGGTTTAGCTATGTGTGCAGCAACAGGCTCATTGGGCGGTGGTTGTTGAAGATCAACCAGTGGTTGAACAACCACTGGGTCCTGTATTTGCGGAGGAGCACCATCATCATCCCCAGCTCCAAATAACTCTTCTGTCACACCCTCAATTTCCACTTGTGGAGTTTTACCGCGAGACGTGTGATCAAACCAGAATCTGAGACACTAGTAATATCGAACGACTCTATATGATTTATTTAAACGTTTTCCAAAAACATTTGTTCAACCATTCATAGTCATTTTCAAAATATCTTAGTTTCAAAGTTTAGCGGAAGTATTAGTTTCAAAGTTTAGGGGAAGCATTAGAGTAAAGTAAAGTAACGGACGCCAACATAAACGCCAAAACCAAAAATCCCAAACATTATTCCTAAATAAGACTCGATAAAAATGTCTTGATCAAATGCAAGTGAGTCCACCTAGCGTCCTAAGAAACATGTAAAGAAACAAGTGTCAACATTAAAGAAGAGTGAGTTCACAGGTTTTTTATAAGTTCACAAGTTCGGTTAAAAGTTTGTTTTCCCCCGTTATCCCTAACCCGGGATAACGATATAGTTCCATTATTCCTAACCCGGAATAATAATGTTGGTTCGTAATTAAGTTCAATGTTAACATGTAGGTAGCTAGCCTAAAGTTACGTCACATAAGAGTTCGCGATCGAAGCTGACTGTTGTTGCCTCAGTGTTGCCAGGTCTATCACTAACCATGGCGAAAGTTAGGCCAAATTAATCACCTGTTGACCATACTCGGTCGGCTAGCGCGACTAGCTCGGGTGGGGCTTGTCGGGCCCAGTAGTACTACTTATAATTTCCCCGCTATCTAACCCAATACTAACGATCCGAGAGTTGGTTGAGGACTTCCGTGATAAAGCTACTTAGTGACCATAACGTACATTAACATTAACTTAGTTACCGAGTAGTTTAACGACGTTAATTTCGCAGAACGTAAAAGATAGAGTTTTAGAGCGTATACATGTTTCTCCCCCTGTTGTTCAAAACCGGATAAAATAGGGGCCGTGAACTCACCTTAAATTACTCGGTTAGATTAACACAAAAAGAAGCAAATGATGGAACCTCTAATCGCGTCCTAACATGCCAACCGATTTGAAGTTAGTGTGTGAACACACTGATACAAAACCCTACGCATAACTAACACATAGTGCAGCACACGTAATAACCAATTTGAAAACACAATCATGCATGCAAAGTATCATCATACCAAAATAATGATCAAACCAACTTGTCATAAACACAGATTAACTCATACAACACTTTGGTACACACAACGCAAGTTATCATGTTTCAGCTTGTACGCTCATAACGGGGCTGTTTTCGAGGACTTTATAAAATAGTTCCAACGTTCCAAATTTCCAATTTTATTACAGGAGGTGTCAACTAAACTGTATAATTTTATGTAAAATTTTCAAGTCCTAACGCTCTACCAATTATTTATAAACATTTATATACTAGGCTGCAGTCGGATTCGTCGCTTTCTGACTGCAGTCCACGAGAAAAATTATTTAAAAATCATCGTTCATCCAATTAACAAAATTCCAGCGGGAGATTTCCGGAAAATCCTGTCTCCAGTTACTGTACAAATTTTTTGACCCAAACCCCTACAGACTATGAGATCCGACTCGATAAACAACTAGCAAATTTTGTAGAATTTATGCAGCTTCAGCTGCTACACTAAATGACAACTTAAAAATAGCAAACGACCTCAGAAAAATATGAATCTGGCGCCATTAGAAGCGTTTTTCAAAAATACACGTTTTAGGCTTTATAAAATCCACTTTTCGATAAATAATGATTAGGTTACAGCCAATTGAAATTGGCTATAAATGTCATTCAGCAAACTGTTTTCGACTTTTATCGCATTAGAACATGCTTAAACGATCATGACGCTTAGTAATAATGATTAACAACAAGTTTATTTGTCAAATATCCTCATGTATATCAATATCATGCAAACCCTAATTATATAACATGATTTTTATCACTAAAACGCAGCCTATGATTTTAGTATTCATCATAACATCACAATCGCAAGAATTCGCACAATCATCCTAACTAATCATAAATCACAACACTTTTCACACTAATAACCCTACCATTACATATAATCATGATCAATATTACACAAACCCTAATGTGAATCGCAAAACAATTAAACCCTAACCTTGAAACGATGATGATTAGCGAACCGGGATAAGATTGGAATCAATCCGAAAGTTGTAGACTTGCGACCGTGAGAGGGGGGGGGGCTGCCGTCGGCCTTCTCTTAGAGACTAGGGTTTGTTTTTTTTAAACACATCTCATGCATACATACCATTATATAAAACAAGGGAAAAGGGGGGGGGTTTGGGTTAAGTGGCTTGGGCCTCAAGTTTAGGTTATTTCCTTGTGCCGCAAGGAGGTGAGGTCGACACGTTTCGCGGCTCGGTTCGGTTCGGCTATTTATTTATTATATTTTTTATAACTAATAATCGCGAAATCAAAGCGTGATATAATAATCTACAAAATCTACAAACATCTAATAACACATAGCACGTAATTCACCCAATATATTCACAAAGTTAGCGTAGTTATTGCGAGCGTGTAATTTAATTCTCCGAATTAAATCAGCGTAGGAATGAATAACCGTGAAGTAGCGCGTTTAAGATACCTGAAAAGCCGGGATGTCACATTATCCCAATGTTGAAAGAATTTTCGTCCCGAAAATTGAGTAAACGCGGTTTAGAATGCAACGCACAAAGATTCAGTTTGTTAGTAATGGTACAAGTAATTCCCAGGCTGTCACATCATCCCCATGTTGAAAGAATTTCGTCCCGAAATTTAGTTGGTGGTAACGTCAGATTGCTACTCAGCTGCAAAAAGGTGTGGGTATTTGCTTTTCATTTGGTCCTCTCTTTCCCACGTGAACTCCGGTCCACGCTTAGAGTCCCAATGAACCTTGACAATCGGTATCTTGCTGTGCCTTCGAGTCTTAATCTCACGATCCATGATCTCGATAGGTTGTTCCACAAAATGTAGTTGCTCATCCACTTGAATCTCATCCAATGTAATGACTAGGGTCTCATCTGATAGACACTTCTTCAGATTGGACACGTGAAAAACGTTGTGAACTCCACTGAGTTCGGCAGGAAGGTCTAACTGATAAGCTACGGGCCCGATACGCTTTGAGATCACAAATGGGCCTACGTACTGTGGGTTTAGTTTGCCTCGTTTCCCAAAACGGATTACACCCTTCCAGGGTGACACCTTCAGTAGGACGCGGTCACCTACTTGAAATTCGAGCGGTTTGCGTCGTTGATCAGCGTAGATTTTCTGGCGATCTCGTGCCACTGCCATGCGGTTTCTGATTTGCACAATCTTTTCAGTAGCCTCAAGTATCAACTCAGGACCTGTGAGTTGACTGTCACCGACTTCTGCCCGACAGACCGGTGATCTACATTTGCGACCGTATAATGCTTCAAACGGTGCCGCTTGAATACTCGTATGGTAACTGTTGTTATACGAGAATTCCACTAAAGGCAGATGGATTTCCCAACTGTTCCCGAAGTCTACCACGCATGCCCTAAGCATGTCTTCCAAGGTCTGAATGGTCCTTTCACTTTGACCATCCGTCTGAGGGTGGTAAGTTGTGCTCATATCTAAGCGTGTACCCAACGCTTTCTGAAGTGACTGCCAAAAGTTGGATGTGAAACGAGCATCTCTGTCTGAGATGATGGACGTTAGGAAGTGTGCAGACTTAGTTAGACGATCCACGATTACCCAGATGGTATCGCAACCACCCGGAGTTCACGGAAATTTAGTGATAAAGTCCATCGAGATCTGATCCCATTTCCACACTGGGATCTCAGGTTGTTGAAGTAGCCCTAATGGCTTTTGGTATTCCACCTTGACTTTCGCACAAGTCAAACACTTGCTCACGTAGGTGGCTATATCCGCTTTCATGTTGGCACCAGTACGCGGCTTTAAAGTCTTGATACATCTTATCCGAACCAGGATGGATAGAGTATCGGGATTTGTGAGCTTCGTCCATAACTAGCTTCCTGAGGTCTCCGTAGAGAGGTACCCATATACGCTTCATGAAATACCGGGCACCATTGGGTTTCACTTCCCAATCGCGTTCCATCTTTCGCACAGATTCGGCCTTGATGTTTTCTTCCTTAACTACTTCTAGCTGCGCGTCGCGTATCTGTTCGGGTAACCCAGAATGAATTGTGAACTATAGTGCTCGTACCCGACAAGGTTTCAAGTGCTCCTTCCTACTGAGGGCATCAGCTACCACGTTAGCTTTACCCGGGTGATACCGAATGGCACATTCATAATCGTTCAGGAGTTCGACCCAGTGACGCTGTCGCATGTTCAACTCCTTCTGGTCAAAGATATGCTGGAGCCTCTTGTGATCCGTGTAGATTGTGCACTTTGTTCCATATAGATAGTGTCTCCAAATCTTAAGTGCAAACACAACTGCTCCCAATTCCAGGTCATTGTTGTGTAGTTTTTCTCATGAACCTTCAACTGTCGGGATGCATACGCGATGACCTTATCACGTTGCATGAGTATGCATCCCAATCCCTGAATGGAAGCGTCACAATATACCACAAAATCATCTGTCCCTTCTGGCAAGGACAAAATGGGTGCACTGCAAAGTTTCTGCTTCAGCAATTGAAATGCTGCTTCCTGCTTGTCACCCCAAGCATACTTGGTGCCCTTCTGGGTGAGAGTGGTAAGCGGTTGTGCGATCTTGGAAAATCCCTCGATGAAACGTCTGTAGTAACCAGCCAAACCCAGAAATTGGCGGATCTCTATCGGTGTCCTGGGTGCTTCCCAGTTCTTGATAGCATCGATCTTGGCGGGATCAACATGTATACCCTTTTCATTCACGATATGTCTGAGGAACTGAACTTCCCCCGAATCCAGAAATCACACTTTGAAAACTTGGCATATAGTTTCTCCTGTTGAAGTAGTTCCAGCAATAATCGTAGATGCTCAGCATGTTCTTCTTCACCCTTAGAGTAGACGAGTATATCATCGATGAACACGATGACAAACTTGTCGAGATACGGCTTACACACGCGATTCATGAGGTCCATGAACACCGCGGGTGCATTGGTGAGACTGTAGGGCATGACCAAGAACTCATAATGGCCATACCGAGTACGAAATGCCGTCTTGGAGATATCCTCCTCCCTGACACGTAACTAGTGATAACCGGACCGTAGATCGATCTTGGAGTAGTAGCTTGACCCTTGAAGCTGGTTGAAGAGATCATCAATGCGAGGTAATGGGTATCGGTTCTTGACGGTAACCTTATTGAGTTCCCTGTAGTCGATGCACATGCGGAAGGTCCCATCCTTTTTCATGACAAAAAGGACCGGAGCTCCCCATGGCGAAGTACTGGGTCGGATAAATCCTTTTTCCAACAATTCCTAAAGTTGGGTAGACAGCTCTTGCAGCTCTGTTGGAGCTAGGCGGTACGGGGCCTTGGCGATAGGAGTCGCATGGTTCGCCAATTCGATTTCAAACTCCACTTGTCGATGTGGTGGAAGACCAGGTAACTCCTCTGGAAACACATCGAGAAAGTCAAGGGCGACAGGGATATCTTCAATCCGCTTCTCGTCCTTAGGCTGCTCGGTGACCAGTGCAAGCAAAGCGAAGGAGTTCTTTCTCCGAAGACACTTCTGAGCTTGCATGTAAGAGATGATGTTTGTGATGGCGCCTGCCTTCTCGCCTTGCACCATCAAGACTTCGTCGTTAGAGAGCGGAATACGGATAGCTTTCTCAAAACAGAGAACTTCAGCTCGGACGTCGGATAGCCAGTCCATTTCGGCTACCACGTTAAAACTACCCAGGATAGTTGTCATCAGATCAATGGTAAAGGTGTGACCCGCGAGTTAAGTTGACAGCCGGTTACTAAATGGGTCACATCTACAGATTTACCATCGGCTAGTTCTATGACGTAAGGGGTCTCTAGGGGTTTAGGCGTGAGATTTAGGTTCTTCTTAAAAGGCTCAGATATAAAACTCTTATCCGCACCCGTATCAAAAAGTACAGTAGCAAAATGATCGTTAAGGGGAAACTTACCAGTGACCACATTCGAGTCGTTTCTGGCCTCTTTGCGGCCCAGCGTGAATGCACGACCTTTGGCACCTCCTGTGCCACCATTTCCATTGTTGCCATTGTTTTTATTGTTGTTGTTGTTGTTGCGAAGCTGCGGGCAGTCTCGCTTGAAATGGGCAGTGCTACCGCACTGATAACATCCCCGGTTATTACCTTGCTGTTGACCCTGGTGCTGATTTTGATTTTGTCGAGACATGATTTCCCCGCGACAATCCTTTGCCGCGTGTCCCGCTTTGCCACATCGTTGGCAGCGATTTCTGGCGCAAGGGCCGTGATGATGGAGGTTACAACGATTACATTGCGGCTTTCGACCCGCATAGCCGCTTGAGTTCTGGGTGTTGTTGGCAGACTGATTATTGTTTCCCCGATTGTTGTTGAAATTGTTGGACCGCTTCTGGTTTCCTTGTTGTGGCTGGGCTGACGAAGACTGTCGAGCAGGTGAGTCTTCAAATTTTCTTTTGTTATCAGGGACAACTTCAGTTGCACCCCGAGTTGGCAACTTCCTTTGCTCCACCGCCTTATCGGTGAGTTTATGCGCCAGCCTAATCACTTGATGCTCTGTAGGGTTGCTAGACATTACCATGCCCTGGATCTCAGGGACCAGACCCCCAAGATAAAACTCAAGTCGTTTTTCGATGGTGTTAGCCAGATCGGGACATAGGAACACCAGATCATGATGTTTGGCCGTGTACGCTTCAATTTCAGACCCTACCATCTTGTGGTTCCATAACGCTTGCTCCAACTACTGAACTCTGTCCCGCGGACAGTATTCCTCCTTGATTAGGGCCTTAAACTCGGTCCAGGCCTTTGCGTTCGCCGCAACAAGTCCACGCGTTTGGACTTGTGCATTCCACCAGGTTAATGCCCCATCTTCCAACGTTGAGGCAACATACTTGACCTTATTGGCTTCAAGGCAATTGCACATCTCGAACACCGATTCAGACTTTTCAATCCAACGGACCAGTCCTATGGGTCCTTCCACACCCGTGAACTTGCTTGGTTTTGCATCGAGGAACATCTTGTAGGGGTTAAGACCCCCCCTCGCTGGTGGGTTTTGAACACCTACCAGAGTAGCATTCATGTGTTCTTGGATTAATGCGGCCAATTCTTCAAGTGACATGTTGAGGTTTCCGCGACGACCAGTTGCCATTTCAGATCTTCGCAAGACAACACAAACACACACCGATAAGTATATATATCCAATATAGTTATCATATTCCACACTTCAATAATCACACAAGTTATGTCAACCCAACAAATTAAAAAATCTAAAGGAACATTCGATTAAATAAATTGAAATGTCTCACAAAATACCAACCAAACATCTCAGTTTAATTATAAAATTTCAAGTTCAAACATAAGTGGAAACAAACAAACTAAAGGAAACAAAACGGGGATTGGCGAGACGAGTTAGTCATCTAAGTCTCCATCTCCCAAGTCGCTATCATTGCCGTCATCCTCTGCGGCATTTTCAGCTTCAACAGTCAGGTCCTGTTCCGGCTCTTCTTCCTCCGGATCCTCCTCCGGGACTTCCTCTGGATCCTCCTCTTCTTCCTCTACCGGCGCTGGAGGGGCCGGTGCTGGTGCGGGTACTGGGACAGGTGGTGCTTGGTTCTGCTCCAGTTCTTGAATCCTCCCACTGGACTCAAGAACTCTGTCTTCGAGCCAGTCAGCCCTCAGCTACTCAGCACGAAGATCCTTAGCTAAAATGTTTCGAACTCTCTTATTCTCATATTGCTCTTCCTCGAGCCTTCCAGTTATACTAGTTAGTTGACGTATCATCCATCCTTGTGCTTCGATAGTCTCCTGCATTCTCTCTAGCTGTTCCTGTTGTTTCCTTAACATATCCCTAAGTAGATCGTCCCCTACTCCTAACGAGTTGACCGGTTCGACCGGTATAGCGGTGGTCGAACGGGAGGACGACTCCCCTCCTAGAGAGAGTCTTTTCCTAGTAGCTGAGCGTGTCTCCACGCCATGAGGTGGTGAGGGTTCGACCATGGGTGCCTTCCCCGACCCCCTTGATTGTCGAGATTTGTCGGATGATGATGATGACATAGCCTGCTGGGTTGGTGTAGTTAGTTACGAGTTGCGTGCATCATAATATACATATATATCTCACATAAAACAATTGTAGCATAACACATAACAAGATATCACAGTTTGGTGCCAACTAAGTCTAGTGTCGTGTAACAGCTACAGTTTAGGTCTACTTTTAATGCAAACCAGGTTCTCTATAGCTAGAGTCTCTGATACCAATCTGTCACACCTTCAATTTCCACTTGCGGAGTTTTACCGCGAGGCGTGTGATCAAACCAGAATCTGAGACACTTAATATCGAACGATTCTATATGATTTATTTAAAAGTTTTCCAAAAACATTTGTTTAACCATTCATAGTCATTTTCAAAATATCTTAGTTTCAAAGTTTAGCGGAAGTATTAGTTTCAAAGTTTAGCGGAAGCATTAGAGTAAAGTAAAGTAACGGGCGCCAACATAAACGCTAAAACCAAAAATCCCAAACATTATTCGTAAATAAGACTCGATAAAAATGTCTTGATCAAATGCAAGTGAGTGCACCTAGCGCTCCTAGCGTCCTGAGAAACATGTAAAGAAACAAGTGTCAACATTAAAGAAGAGTGAGTTCACAGGTTTTTATAAGTTCACAAGTTCGGTTAAAAGTTTGTTTTCCCCCGTTATCCCTAACCCGGGATAACGATATAGTTCCATTATTCCTAACCCGGAATAATAATGTTGGTTAGTAATTAAGTTCAATGTTAACATGTAGGTAGCGAGCCTAAAGTTACGTCACATAAGAGTTCGCGATCGAAGCTGAATGTTGTTGCCTCAGTGTTGCCAGGTGTATCACTAACCATGGCGAAAGTTAGGCCAAATTAATCACCCGTTGACCATACCCGGTCGGCTAGCGCGACTAGCTCGGGTGGGGCTTGTCGGGCCTAGTAGTACTACTTATAATTTCCCCGCTATCTAACCCAATACTAACGATCCGAGAGTTGGTTGAGGACTTCCGTGATAATGCTACTTAGTGACCATAACGTACATTAACATTAACTTAGTTACCGAGTAGTTTAACGACGTTAATTTCGCATAACGTAAAAGATAGAGTTTTAGAGCGTATACATGTTTCTCCCCCTGTTGTTCAAAACCGGATAAAATAGGGGCCGTGAACTCACCTTAAATTACTCGGTTAGATTAACACAAAAAGAAGAAAATGATGGAACCTCTAATCGCGTCCTAACATGCCAACCGATTTGAAGTTAGTGTGTGAACACACTGATACAAAACCCTACGCATAACTAACACACAGTGCAGCACACGTAATAACCAATTTGAAAACACAATCATGCATGCAAAGTATCATCATACCAAAATAATGATCAAACCAACTTGTCATGAACACAGATTAACTCATACAACACTTTGGTACACACAACGCAAGTTATCATGTTTCAGCTTGTACGCTCATAACGGGGCTGTTTTCGAGGATTTTTATAAAATAGTTCCAACGTTCCAAAATTCCAATTTTATTACAAGAGGTGTCAACTAAACTGTAGAATTTTATGTAAAATTTTCAAGTCCTAACGCTCTACCAATTATTTATAAACATTTATATACTAGGCTGCAGTCGGATTCGTCGCTTTGTGACTGCAGTCCACGAGAAAAATTATTTAAAAATCATCGTTCATCCAATTAACAAAATTCTAGCAGGAGATTTCCGGAAAATCCTGTCTCCAGTTACTGTACAAATTTTGTGACCCAACTATGAGATCCGACTCGATAAACAACTAGCAAATTTTGCAGAATTTATGCAGCTTCAGCTGCTGCACTAAATGAAAAATTAAAAATAGCAAACGACCTCAGAAAAATATGAATCTGGCGCCATTAGAAGCGTTTTTCAAAAATACACGTTTTAGGCTTTATAAAATCCACTTTTCGATAAATAATGATTAGGTTACAGCCAATTGAAATTGGCTATAAATGTCATTCAGCAAACTGTTTTCGACTTTTATCGCATTAGAACATGCTTAAACGATCATGACGCTTAGTAATAATGATTAACAACAAGTTTATTTGTCAAATATCCTCATGTATATCAATATCATGCAAACCCTAATTATATAACATGATTTTTATCACTAAAACGCAGCCTATGATTTTAGTATTCATCATAACATCACAATCGCAAGGATTCGCACAATCATCCTAACTAATCATAAATCACAACACTTTTCACACTAATAATCCTACCATTACACATAATCATGATCAATATTACACAAACCCTAATGTGAATCGCAAAACAATTAAACCCTAACCTTGAAACGATGATGATTAGCGAACCGGGATAAGATTGGAATCAATCCGGAAGTTGTAGACTTGCGACCGTGAGAGGGGGGGGGGGCTGCCGTCGGCCTTCTCTTAGAGACTAGGGTTTGTTTTTTTTTAAACACATCTCATGCATACATACCATTATATAAAATAAGGAAAAGGGGAGGGGAGGGGGGCGCGACAGCAAATAGGGGGGCGGTTTGGGTTAAGTGGCTTGGGCCTCAAGTTTAGGTTATTTCCTTGGGCCGCAAGGAGGTGAGGTCGACACGTTTTGCGGCTCGGTTCGGTTCGGCTATTTATTTATTATATTTTTTATAACTAATAATCGCGAAATCAAAGCGTGATATAATAATCTACAAAATCTACAAACGTCTAATAACACATAGCACGTAATTCACCCAATAGATTCACAAAGTTAGCGTAGTTATTGTGAGCGTGTAATTTAATTCTCTGAATTAAATCCGCGTAGCAATGAATAACCATGAAGTAGCGTGTTTAAGATACCTGAAAAGCCGGGATGTCACATCTTCCATGCCATTTCTGATTCCAATCCAAGTTGGATCGGTATCAGGATTATAGTTATTCGGTTGAATGATTGAACTAAGCAAAGGATGAGGAATAGGAAGAGCATTTGCATGAATCGTCTCGTTTTGAGCTTTACAATCCTTTAAGATATGCTTATGCATCGGTTTCTGAGCATACGCTTGCAAATGAATGCCATGAGGAAGATTTAGGATTACATGTCGATAAATCAGTGTAAGAAAACATGGGAAAGAAGCATCAAGCGTTTGTCATCAGCTCATAATGGAAGATGAGTTTGAAAAGCCTGAAGAATCATTAGAGAAAAATTGTATGGCTTATTAAAAGTATGACCGATCATAGCAGATAGAAGGTTGTGTCCCATTCCATCCATACTAGACTTTCGAGGAGCCAAGCACTTCATCAACAGATGATAAAAGTACGTTGATTGATCGATAAGCATTCCTTTTTATAAATGTTTTGAAGGAAAGTGACCAACATAACCAAAAGCTCTAGCTGCCCTTTCACGAATAAGTTTATAGTAGCACGTTTCTCCAAAATCTAGATCTTCAAAGTGTAATGTTGCTCGTATAATATCTCTAGCGATCACAATTGGGGTGCCGTTAATAGTTGCTTTAATTGTATTTTTCATTGTACGACCCGATCGCAAAAAATCATAAATATATGATCTGACTTGATTCACATTTTCAGAAATAACATAAGCGATTCTCGAGCATCGTAAGAATTGCATAATCCGTAGCACCATGAGCAGTTTCATCAAGAAAGGCGATCTGATTGTGTTTAGGCACAAATTCCCTTACTGGAACAGGCTGAGCCGCTGCAGCAACAAGTTGCACTCCTTGTTGTTCACCTTGTTGTTCAGCCATATCTGTGATCATGTTATGCTAGGATGAAATCACAAAGAACTTCCAAGGAAACACAATAGATTAGATTTCTAGAGAACATGGGTTTTTAGAGGAGAGTTGAGAGGGAAAAAGTGTGTGAATGAGGAAGATGAATACTTGGCACTGTATATAAGGTACATAACTCCGTACAAACCCTAGGTTAAGCCGAACCATTTAAACTTATCACAAACCCGGAGAAACCCTAGGTTAAGCCCAGAGCCTAAAACTCTACAATTAATCCGGAGAAACACCTTCACTTCATAACCCGGAGCCTAAACCCAGATCTCAAAAGATAATTTTAAAATTAAAACCATATTAAAATAAAACTTGAACACTTTTAAAAAGTCACTAACTTTCAATCATTCAGAAAAAGTTTCTCAATAACTCATACTATGGAAATATTTCACAACTTGTCTTGAAACAAATTTTACCAAACACTCTAAAATGACAAATTACCCACACACTGGATTCTTGCATGACCGATTTTTATTGAAAAAGACTTGTTTTAGGATTAGCAATCCAAATGTTAAACAACGTTATTAAAGAATGTTCACAACCCCTTAGAGTATCTTTAAAATGATGAACTCGCACATAAAAACAAGAACGTAAAATATTTTGTTGATTTTCATTTTTCACTAACTTAAGAAACTAGAACCTAAGAACATATATACAATATCTATCTTCTTGCGAAATCAGAGCAAGGGAATCATATCAGTTTTCTGTCAATACACAACACAAGAACATAGATTCCAGATTAAGTGCATAGAATGATATTAACAATTCAAGAAGTTCAACGATATTGTGATCCACTTAAGCTTTAGCACGCTTTTGAACACGGTTTTCAACATATGCAATTAACTATGTTAATAACTTATAGTAATTATATTTACCTACCTCAGAATATACTCCGTATCAAAACTACCAAACATTGCATCTTACAGGTGAGTATATTTGAAAAATCTTGGTATCCGGCTAAATGCAATGCCTTGAGAGCTCAGGTTAGTGCCACCACACAGACAGAGAGATGAAGGATCGAGTTAAAAAGGTGGTGCACAATGCTTGGTATCTTTTTCTTCAAAATTTGGCAGTTTTTACTATGTACCCGGGGGTAACATAGCAATGCAATTTGTGCATCCAGGGATGACAATTTTAAACAGATCATCCGGTGGTGATTGTTGTGGTAGGAAAGGAATCCACCAAGTGGGTTTGCACACAAACGAAGCACTTAGCAAAGCATTAGACGAGGTCTAGGACATTGCTTACACAAAATCAGAAGACCAAGTATAATACCCCGTAGATTTAACAAACATAAAGACCTAGTATCTCAGAAGTTTGGCAACATATCAAATGAAATTATGGTACCAAAACCATATATCCGAGAGTACCACACAAGTTACACAGTTCATTATGTTTATATACAAAAAATATGTTCATATTAACACGTAAAACCTACCGAAGAAACGTATAATGAAGCTGTTACAATTAATGATTATATTTATATCTTGCTATATTCTTGTATCAGATACCACTAACTGATGTACTCTCATTTCCCTTTTTTCTTATCACGACTTCATTTTTACATTTTTCAGATTAAATTTACATTTGTACTTTTCTATAAAAAAACCTACAACTAAGTAAAATATTTTTGGAAGTTTTAATTTTCTAAAGAAGTAAGAACTATACATTAAACATAAACTAAGGTTTCTATGCGAGTCACTAAAAGCCTTTTACTCGGGGTTGATCATGCCGATCATTCGGACCAGATTCTCAAATCTAGCCCGATCGAATGTCTTAGTAAACAGGTCAGCAAGATTATCCAAAGTGTCTACCTTAACCACCTCGATTAAACCCTTTTCATCACAGTCATGAAAGAAATGATGCCTAACATCTATGTGCTTAGTGCGTGAGTGGTTAACTGGATTTTTAGTAATTAAATGGCAGAGTTATTATCGACAAGAATTGGAGTTTGAGTAAATTTAAAACCGTAGTCCCTCATTTGTTTCTGAACCCAAAAGAATTGAGCACAACAACTCGAAGCTGCAATGTACCCAACCTCACACGTGGATAAAGACACAACAATTTCCAAGCAGTTGTGCACCGCAAGAGGTTGACTTTCTATTAACTGGGCACCCTCCAAATCAGCATCAGCATACGCAATCAAATCCATACCTCCTTCAGCTGGATACCACAATCCAAGCTTAGGCTTCCCTTTCAGGTATCTAAAGATGCGTTTAACAACCTTCATATGAGACTCCTTCGGAGTTGACTGGTACCTGGCACATAAACATACAGAAAACATAATATAGGGATGTGAAGCCTTAAGATACATAAGTGAAGCTATCATAGCTCGATACATAGTTGGATCCACTTCAGGATCATTCTCTTTATCGGTTGTTAGCTTGTGATTCGTCGGCAATGGCGTGTCGTAACGTAAGCTGTCTACCAACCCGGATTCTTGAGAATCTCGTAGACATACTTTGTTTAATGCACGTATGTTCCTTCTTTCTCTTGACTCACCTGAAGACCAAGGAAGAACGAAAACACTCCAATCACAATCATTTCAAATTTCGACTTCATTACTTTCTCGAACTCGAGATACAATTCTTTATTCGAAGAACAAAAAATTATGTCATCAACGTAAATCTGCACAATCAGAAAGTCTCCCACTTTCTTCAAGATAAACAATGTGGAGTTGATCGCATCACGCGAGAAACAGTGCTCCAAGAGATGTTTCGATAGAGTCTCGTTCTAAGCACGAATTGCCTGATGGAGAACATAAAGGGCTTTGTCTAATAAATTAAATTTGTTCTAAGACTCTTGTGCTGCGAACCCCGGTGGTTGGGAAACATACACAGTTTCATACATATTTCGTAAAGGAACACGCTTTTTACATCTAGCTGATAGACTTTGAAATGTATATGTGCTGCAAAGGCTAGAAATAAACGAATGGCTTCAAGTCTTGCCACTGGTGCATAAACTTCTATATAATCAAATCCTTCCTCTTGAATGAAGCCTGAACAGCCAACCATGCTTTGTTTCTGACGACTACACCCTTATCGTCCTTCTTGCACTTGAAGACTTACTTCATGTTGATTGCATGTTGACCCTTTGGAAGATCGACTAGATTCCACACCTTTAACTTGTCGAACTGATCTAACTCCTACTTCATCGCCTCACACCAAGAATTATTCTTCAAATCATTTGATAATTTTTCGGCTCTATCTGTGAGATAAATTATTCGTGTAGGTTGAAATTGTATATCAATTCTTGCTTAATTTCTAAAAACATGCACTTCATTTCTGAAATGCTACTTCATGTAAGCACTCCGGCATTTAGGTTCCCAATAATATTATCAACAGGATGATACATATTTGTTCTTGGAATTGGGATTGCAGGAGCTTGAAGATTGTCTCCTAAATTCGATTGAATCTCCCCGTCCACACCTGTATCCGCTGTTAATTCAGAATTACTAGAACCAACTTCATCGGGGAACTACATAGCAACAACATCATTTACTATCAAAGATTCAGCGACTAGACCTCCTAATGTTACATTCGGGGTCACGTTTGTCGGAATACCTGCTCTCCAGCTAGCATCCACTTCATCTTTATTTACTAGATGCGTGTAGACTACCTCTGAATCTTCTTCCAAAACATCAGGAAGAACAAATGAATCAAATAATTTCTCATAATCGTACCCGCTTTTAGACCAAATTCGGATGGTGGAGGATCGTAACTCAAAGTAGTTATATTATAAACGACCTCCACAGTTCGTTCTTAATGTTATAAACGTGTTTGTTTGGAGCTCCATTAGCGTAACCTAAAAAGAACCCTATCTCTCTAAGTTTGCCCATCTTAGGACTATCCTTGGTGTGTTTGATAACACACTTGATCAAATGGTTGAAACATGGATAAGTTCGGTTTCTTGGTTTCAAGTTATTCATAGCAAGTTTTATCTTCTCTTTTGATAGTAAGCACATGGTTAAGCACATACCATGTAGTGTTTACCGCCTTGGCCCAGAAGAAAATTGGTAACTTAGATTCAGAAAGCATAGTTCGGGCCGTCTCAATCAGGGTACGGTTCTTCCATTCTGCAACTCCATTCTGTTGAGGAACATAAGGAGCGTTGAACTGATGAACTATACCCATTTCCCAACATAACTCGTCCATATTTTGATTTTAAATTTACTGTCGTTGTCACTTCAGATTTTCTTAATAGGAAGTGAATAATTTTTCTCAAGTTGTTTGAATAAATCTCTTAAAATCCCAAAAGTTTGGTCCTTTATTTTAAGAAAAAGGGTATCATGAGAAATCGTTAGTGACAACTAGGTAAAAAGACATCCCACCAATGCTAGCAACGTGAATTGGGCCGAAAAGATCCATATGAAGTAATTCAAGTGGTTTCTATATTGAGTTAACAATTTTCGGTTTGTCACGCTTTCATTTGATTTTTCCCTTTTCACACGATTCACATTTTTTGTGCATATTAAAACTACGTAAGGGAACCCCTAACACTAAGTTGTTCTTGACTAAGCGGTTCATCTTTCGTAGATGCACATGGCCCATTCTTCTATGCTATAGGTACGATTGATCTTTTCTCACCTTTGAGAGTAAACATGTTACTGGAGTAGACGAGTTAACCAACAGGTGCATATCCATGACATATGTGTTTTCACCCGTGGAGCCCTCATTACGGTGTAATCCTCAGGAACAACAAATCTAGGATGCAATACGAAGCAAGCTTTGTCAATGAACATCATCGTGTACTTGTTATTACAGAACTAAGACACTGACATCAAGTTATGCTTCAGTTCTTTAGCGTAGTTTTCTTTGTGCAGCGTTATTTTTCCATTCGTCACGGATCCTTCACCAGTGATATAACCACCTTTCTCACCAGCAAAATTAACATAACCACCACGAATTTGTTTTAAATTATTCAATGCTCCTTATTCCCTGTCATGGGTTTGGAACAGCCACTATCGATATACCAAATATAGATAGCCCTCGTCAGCTGCTCCTGCACTCACCAACAAGGAAATCAGTTAGAATGTGGGACCAAAGCCATGATGGTCTTGGGTCGTCCCATTTCATCTACATAAGAATACTCCTAGAGATAACTGTCATTACCACTTTGTCATACATTTCTGTTCTGCAAATTGTTGGAGCGGTTCCCCACAAATCGTGGATTATACGGAGTTGACGATTTGTTGTTGTATCAAGAGTTTTCATAACCTCGTCTTCCATAGTTTTGGTATCCATAATTTTGACATCTTGGAGTCTCAAAATTCCTACCAAATCTATGATCATCATTGGTTGTCGAGAATGATCGTGTTTGATTATCCGAATGCAGTCTTTGATTTTGAAATCATAGAGGTGATGCATTTCATTCATTCACAAATCTTTTCTAAGAATGAGGTTTAACAAAGTCATTATTAGATCCTCTAGAACGTTGACCATTCTCTTGTGATTGGAAAGTAACACAATTTTGGCGTTGGTGATGTGTTTTCTCACGAGCATCGTGTTTTTCTAATGAACTTTCCAATCCACAACCAGGACAAATATCGTATGGTTCCTCCCTTTGATCCTGACTAGCTTGTGATTTTCCTTTTGATTTATTACCAGGTTTTGTTTCTTGTTTAATCACTTTAGCCTTTTCAACCTTTTGATTTTTACTTCTTTTCTTTTCAACATTTGTTGTTTCATTTTGCGGGTTTTCAACAAAAAGGTTTTCTTTGATTAGGATGAATGAGGGATTTACCAATGTCATTTGGACAATCTGTTGCCATGTATCCTTTCCGCGACACTTATAGCATCGTCAAACTTTAAAGACATTCTTTGGACGTTCTCCTTGACTGTTCAAAGATGATGAAGCTTTATGTAGGATTTTTCAAAATTTGAGTCACAAACTAAGAGTTTGACCCATTTTCTATTTTCTCTACCTCTTGATAAAATCTTCTCCTTTTACAAATGCAGTTGTAGGAGCATTCTTCAAATTCTTTTGAGGTTTCTCATGAGATTTTGGATTCACATTGGCATTTTGAAGTTGATTAAAGATTTCTAAAATTTTATTGCTTATCAAATTCTCAATGTTTTCAAAATTTAAATCACTTTTCTTAGTAGCTTCACTCATCTTTGACTGTTCTGAGTCCAATGCAACTTTGAGCTCAGAATCCGATTCACTTAGTGGATCATCAGTCAGAGGGGTCGTTGGCACAAAGTTAGCCAATTCGGGATCAATGCTTGCCATCGATGTATAGTTGTGGTTAATCGGTGGAAGCACTTTACTATAAACGATGCCAAACATATCCGCCTTAGTTTCTTTCACATGTTGGCTGTTAATGCAGAAATTCATCACTTCAAATGAATTAACAAACTTTTCGATTTTTCTTTGCAACTCTAAAATCAGATTATCTTTTTCCAAAATGATTTTGTTCTTTTCCAGAATAAAATTTTGATTTAATTAAAGTTCAGATTTTAACCCTTGATCTTTAAGAGTTTCCTATGCCACACGTCTTTCAAATTTAGAGATATCATATTTTTAGTGCTTTTATCTTAATTCAGTGTTCGTTATCCGAACAAGACAAAACTGCAATGAGTTCTCTAGTTTTTTTCTAGATCAACAATCAACTTTTATATTATGAAGTGTGTATCTATCAATCTTAGCTACAAATTCTACGCATCTAGCATAACGCTTATCCACGGGAGTTGATGTTACTTCAATTGCTACCATGAATGCACAAGTTTCCTTTTCCATAGAATTTCTTCCAACTTTTGAGCTTCTACATCGATAAATTCTTGCATTTCGGAACTTGAGATGTTGAACTCGAAACATTCATTCTTTTCTCTATTTTCTGTATTTTTCGATCTTCTTGTTGCTTCCTCATTTATGTTTTGTTAATTCTCAGCAACTTTACTCACTTCCAATTATTTCCCCATAACCTAAGCTACAACAACAAGTTCCTCCATGCTAGCTTTTTCTATAACCTCTTCACACACTTCTTCTTCAATAATTTCAGCCATAAAAGCTTGCGAAAGCTCCCGAAATGTTTTCCAAGGCACAACCCAAGTCATAAAGCTTGGTTACTTATTGTCGAGATTGAGCTATAAGGCATTGTTTGCCGAAGGAGTAAGATTTTATCTGAAGCATTTGAACGGGAATATGAAGTTGAAACACTAGCTGTACTTGTATGAGGTCTTGAGTTTCTTCCGTTTTGAGAACTACTTTCTCTGTTGGACCTTATCATTTTAGGCTTTCGACAGTCTCGTGCTTAATGCCCATAGATACTACAATTGTAGCATTTCACCTTTGACATATCAATGTCCATTCCAGTCTTAGTTTGAAGAACTATGAATTTCTTTGCTCTTCGAACCAATAATGTCATATTAAGTTGAAGCTTAAGTTCTTCCATCTCATCTTGGTATATTTGGTCAAAATCTTCATCGAGACTAGATTATTCTGCAAGTTTTCCAAGACAAAGGTTTTCGTAGGCAGTCATGAAGAATGCCCAGAGACTTATGTTATCTTCTATTAGTTTTAAGTAACTTGGATCCAACTTTGGAATGTTAAAGCTTCTTACTTGAGATTTCTAACTTCCACCTGATGAATACATTCCCTAACTTGAATTTGTAGTGCCACTCAAACCATTAGCGTTTATTGCCACTTGTGTTATCGCTTATAAAAGCATGATGACTTGCAGAGCCTTCATTTTCTGAGTATAGAGCAACACCAGCTCCACCATACTGCCCTTTTCTATTGATTTTGAAGCTTCATACAACTGGGGATCCTTAATTTTCTCAAAATCAGAAGCTTGGTCTTCCATGTTCCAAGTATATCCCTTAAACTTTTTCACAACATCTTCCAAAGAAAGCTCTTCATAGAGAACACCTTCTCTAATCAAGGTCGTATACTTGTTCCATTCTCTATGAAGATAATTTAAGAACTTCTCGACTTTCTCAAACTTTGTGTAAAGACCTTCATGAATTCGATCAAGCTCACTTAACAGATGATTAAATATGTTCACTGTGTCATCAAACGATTCATTCTTTAGCGCTTTAACACAACAAACCGAGTCTTCAATCATTCTAAATGTCGCTTCTTACATATGTTATTTCCTCTGTAACGTTCAGTCATGCTTTCCCATAGCTCCTTTGAAGTACTTCTTTTACGTAAAGTATGAAGTATGGATTGCGTTAGAGCCATCGTTATCATGGACATAGCTTTTTCTTCACATTCATGGAAATTTCTGCTCATCTGTAAGAGCCAAGTAACTGTCGATAGTCAAGGTTCTAACCGGTGTAGCTCCACAACCCTTTACAATACATAATCAAATCTTGATATCCTTAGCTCTCACATATCGCTCAGAACGTTTCTTCCATTTGGGGAAATCAAGTTCGTTTATTAAAAGAGGAGGTTTGTCGTTACTCCCAACTTCAACATTGTCCTTGATGTTTTGAACCATTGCAGTCAGATTGTTTGCCATCTGAAAAGATTTTAAAGAAACAGAAAGGTCACAGTGGGTTTAAACAGTAGGTTTTCCTAGGAATAGTTTCTAAGTCAAGAAATCCGGAGATAAAAGTTAACATGGAAATACGGAGTGAAAAGTCCAGAGATTATCAGAGTGGTCTAAACTCGGATCTAAACCTGATTTAAACTACAAATTCGGACAAACATACCTAACTTAAAATTTCGGACACTAAACTCGGACAGGGTTTAAAGAACAAATTTGGAACATAACTTTTGGAGCTCTTTAACTCGGAACCAGTGATCCGGAGATCGGTTATAAGATGGTAGCATGCTTCCGAATATCTCCCAAGTGTGACTTCACACAAGATCACCAATAATTCGGAAACACAAATAGTGAAACAAACACCGAGAGATGAAACAGGGTACATTTTACCAACCAAGAAAAAACCCAGCAAGATCTTCAAAAACCTCTTTAAAACTCGAGATGATAATCTAACCTAAAAACTCTAACCTAGTTAAAATCCATCATCAAAACTCAATGATATCAAGAATAAATGATGAGAACTCACAAAAACTCAGCAAACAAAGACTAAAACCCAATCAAAATGAGATTTTCTCACTCTAAACCTTCAAACAAAACACCTACAATCTATGAAGCACAGGACGGCTTGGATCAATGAGTACCTGTCTGGGGGACGGTTTGGGGACAGGAACGCTAAGGGGACGTCCCCCAAACGTTCCAGGAAAATGGGGACGACATTAAAATGATTCAGGGAAAGTGGGGACGGTCGTTTGACATTTGGGGGACGTTTCCTCCAATATCTACCATAGAAGAAAGAAAATAAAAGAGAAGAAGGTAAGTTGGCCATAAAATTTCTCCGGTTGTTTTGCAATGATAGTTCATCGTGCTGTTTTATTAGATTTGGAAGACGGTGATACACTGATGAAAGGAAGTGCAACCCTATTTTTCTATTGGTGGGCCTTTGACGGTTTGGTCTATGGCCAACTTGAAATCATAATATAAAAAGCTATTTAAACACTACTTGAAAAACTTAACAGCATTGTCAAATTATTTTGTTAAACTTTAAAATCATAAAAATTAAAATAAATTCAACTTTTAAATATTTATTTATTTATATATGTATACTTTAAAAATAAAATTATTTTTTATATATTATATACATCAATATGTATCTATTTTGAGCTTTGCTCAATATATTTTTATGTTTTTTAAAATTTTTTAGCCGTACTCGTATCTTAGATTTTTGAGTTTTGTCGTTCCCCTTACCTGTATCGTCCCCGTAGCCATTCCCATGCTTCATAGCCTATAGTAGTATGAGTATTCTCTATACAGAGCGTGCTCTGATACTACTTAAAAGGTCACCTAAACCTATCAGTCGATCAACGATCTTGCTCGACACGATCACGAGGTGTGCAGAATCCACCACGTGACTACTACTGTAAGAATCGGACGAGTAGAAGATGAGGATCTGAAAATACACAAAGTATTCGTAGAGGAATGACGTCACACAGTATAGCCGCCAATGCACACACAATGATTAGGGTTTCTTGCCAGAGAAGCTTTCCACAAAAGAAATCGTTGTCTTGTCATTATCTATAAAGGTATTTATACAAGACACATCCGGACACACATGTCTTGATACAAAAATAGGCCCAAAGCCCAATAACAAGTAAACTCGGACTCAGCAACAAAGCTCAAGTCCTAACTATCTATACTAACATAAACTCGGAGAAGGGAACTTCATACTTTTGTCCGGATAACAAACAATGACACATAAATCCAGATTAGGAACATTCACTAAACCGGAATACATAAGTTCGGACACAAAACTAAATTTGGAATATACTATTTAGACAAATACAAGTTACAAATCACACCCTAAACATATGGAAATCCAGCACTTATCACACAAGTGCATTTACAGACTCCCCCTTGATCAGTGCCGGATCTTTAATGCTGAACTTGTAATCTTTATCCAAGTTTCGAGTCAGACCCTGAATATATGGATATCTAACACTTATCACACAAGTGCATTTACACTATTGTTATATGAAAAATCCACCAATGGCAAGTGATCATCTCAACTTCCCCCAAAATCCATAAAACAAGCTTTTAACATATCTTTTAGGCAGTATTAAATTGTAATTTGTACCCAACTGTTCTTGGAACTTTTACCAAAATTGGGATGTGAATCTGGTGACTCGGTCCAACATGATGGACACGGGTAATCTGTGACGAGATATAATCTCGTTGTACAGTTCCACCATTCTTTTCGAGGAGTAGGGTTCACGGATGGGTAAGAAGTGAGCGCTTTTGGTGCGGATGTCCCCAACTACCCATATGGCGTCACACCCCTTCTTTGTTTTGGGAAGTTTGGTTATAAGGTCCATTGTCACGTCATCCCATTTCCATAGCAGAATTTCCAACGGCTGTAACTTGCTATTTGGCTTCTGATGTTCCACCTTTACTTGTGAACAGCTTAGACATTTTGTAATGTGTTTAACAATCTCCCACTTAATTCCGGCCACCATTAGTTTTTCTTCAAATCTTGATACATTTTTGTGGCCCCTAGGTGTATAAAGTATCAGGACTTGTGAGCTTCTTCAAGTACTCCGGCTTTTTCTTCACTAAACCGAGGCAACAAGAATCGGCCATACCTTGTTTTGATTCCATTTGCATTTTCTTCTAGTTTATCCACAACCCTTTTGTTCTTTCTTCCTTTGGATCCTTCGCATTCAATGATTTCATTTGAGCCTCCTGTATCATTTCAAGGAAATGATGCGTAACTACCATTCTCATGGACTTCACTTGTATAGTGGTTGGGTAGTCTTTCAGCTTAAGGCATCTACCACGACATTTGCCTTGCCCATATGGTAAAGGATGTCACAATCATAATCCTTGATAAGGTCTAGCCACCTTCGTTGTCTCATATTTAGGTCCTTTTGCTTGAAAAAGTATTTAAGACTTTTGTGGTCCAAATAAATCATACTTTTTGTTTTGTATATATAGTGCCTCCATATCTTTAAGGCAAACACTATTATTGCCAATTCCAAGTCATGGGTTAGATAGTTACCCTCATGTTGCTTCAACTGCCTCGAAGCGTACGCAATGACCCTACCCGTTTGCATTAGCACACATCCCAAACCTTGATGTGAAGCGTCCATGTATACAACCAAGTCTTCCGTTGCATTGGGTATGAGTCAATATCGGAGAACTTGAAAGTTTCTCCTTCCATATTTGAAATTCCCTTTCTTGTTCCGCGCCCCCTACAACGTCTCATTCTTCTTTTTGTTAGCTTGGCCATAGGCAAGGCTTGTTTCAAAAAAATTTGGATAAACCTCCTATAGTAAACCGGACAGGCCTAGAAAACTTCTTATTTTTATTAGGTTCCTCGGGGGAACCCCTCTCGTCACGACCTCTACTTTGGATGGGTCTAGGACACCCTTCGCGTTTATCACCTGACCAAGAAATTATACCTCTCTTAACAAAAAAAATCACATTTTGAAAACTTCATGTAAAACTTCTCCTTACGAAGTGTCTGAAGCACCTCACATAAGTGTTGTACATGCTCGGACTAGCTAGGGGAGATATACCAAAATGTCGTCTATAAAATCACATATTTGTCTAACATGGACCGACATACATGATTCATGAGGTCCATAAATGTGGCCGGTGCGTTGGTTAATCCGAAGAACGTCATTAGAAACTCGTAATGCTCGTAACGAGTTCTAAATGCGGTATTCGCCACATCTTCTCTTGCACCCTTACTTGGTGACTGCCCAAACGTAGATCAATCTTTAAGAACCAACTCGCCACTTGAAAAGGTCATCGATCTGTAGCAAGGGGTAATGGTTTTCCCCGTTAATTTGTTCAGTTCCCGATAATCGATGCATAAATGCATCGATCCGTCTTTCTTTTTCACGAATAGAACGGACGCTCCCCATGCTGAAACACTCGGGTGTTTAAAACCCTTATCAAGTAATTCTTGTAATTGCGTCACCAACTCTTTTATCCCGGTCGAAGCCAGTCTATAAGGAGCCTTGGCTACTAGTTTGGCATTCGGATTAAGTTCGATTCTAAACTCCACCTCACGCTCGGGTGAAAGTCTCGGTAAGTCTTCCGAAAACACATCCAGAAATTCATTCACAATTTTGACATCTTCAAACCTTGGAGCACCATGATCAGTATCTACTACGTAGGCTAGAAATGCTTTACTTCCATTTTGTACATACTTAACAGCTTGAACGATGGTGTAGAGTTTTGGGATAACGTCTTTTTCTCCTTGTATGCTTACCCGCTTTCCCCCGAGTGATAGGACATGAACATCTACCTTTCACATTGGATTTCAGCGTGATATCGGGCTAGCCAATCCATGCCTACCACAACCTTGAACTCCCCCAAAATCATCGAAACAAGCTCAATGTAAAACTCTTCGTCCTCTATTTTGATTTTACAATTCTTACACATTTCATATAACAAGTTATTCTTACTATCGTTTATCTCTACTTCTAAAGGTATAGGCATCTTTTCGATCTACAGAAGGGGTGGTGTATTAGCTCGCTTAATACAAACGATCTACTAGCCCTGGAATCAAACAACACATATATAGGTATCGAATTTACTAAAAATATACCTAATACAACATTTGGGAGGGCCTTGGCTTCTTCCGTCGTAATTTGAAACATCCTCCCCTTAGCCTTCGGGTCTCATCTTTCATTCCATCTTTATTTGTCTTTCGTATCAGTTTTGGACATTCTGCCTTCACATGTCCCAGCAAGAAACAATTAAAACAAGTTCTTGATGGGTTTGGGCATTTGTAATATGGATGTCCTTCATGGCCACAATTGTAGCATCCCTTCTTATCCACTACGCATTCTCCCGAGTGGAGCTTCCCACAAATTTTGCATCGGGGAACCCCACCCTTTACGTTTTCCTTCTTGCTATGTTCGTGAGACCTTGGTTTCTTTGATGGGCTTGGGGAACTGCTTCTTACTACCATTCTTTTCTCTCCTTGTTCCATTTGACGCTTGAGCTCTATTTCTCGATCTCTGGCCTAGTTAATTAGTTCATTCAGTATTTCACATTTTGAGGGAGTAATGAACTCCCTAAATTATGCCCTCAACATATTGTGATTCCATCAATTGACTCCCTTCTTGCCCAAGACGTAGAAAATCTTCTTAAATTCTATCCATGGTGGATTGCGAGCAATGATATTTCAAGAAAGGTTCTTCAAAATCTTGCCATGTTAATGTTTGAAGCTTATCCTCTCCCAACTCTTTACAATGGGCGTCCCACCAATCCTTATTTGGAGTTGGAGTTGGCCTATTGCAAACATTACTTGATCTTATTTCTCGCACTGACTTCTTACAAAACCTGCCTTCATATTCGAGATCCATTTTGGCACACTATTGGATCGATATCTCTGTTGTATGATGAGGGGTTACATGCGATGAAATCCCTATACGTGCATCTACGAACTAGTTCTTCCATTTTACTCACCATCATAGCCTAAACGCTTCTAAAACTTGACTCTCTACTTCTTGGGCTAGTTGAGGAAGGTTAACTTTAACCCTATCAACTTCTTCTGAAACCACCTTGTTCATTCCTTCTTATCGTGCTAATTCATCATCATTTTCATTTATTCCATCCGCAATCTATATAATCATATTTACATTAGAAAATCACATTTTCATTTCTTCACACCTTGATCCAACATATTATTACTTGCTTCTTGAATATTATTTTTATCATTTTGGGACTATAACGGGTCCCAACACACCTTTGTTTTATTGTAGAGTAGGAGGACTTGTAATCCTCTACATTCACAATTTTTAATTTAAACCATCTTTGTTTCCGGACATCTTAACGTAATACAATTTGATTCACACGCATTCTTATCACTTTATATTACCTTTTGAGGGTCTATCGGGGCCTCGGAACAGGTTTTAAGAGGCAAAAATTTCGTGGCATGAAAATTAAACGAAAACAGCGTTGGGTTTGCAGGCGGCATCGCCGACTGCCAGAAGCGGCGTCAGTGACGCAACCTACAAAGTGAGTGTAGGCATTGGGTTTCAGCGTTAGTGACCGAATCGCATAGGCAACGGCTAGAGGCTACAACGCCGACGCCATGTCTAGCAGTATGATGTTGTTTTTTTGTAATTCAGCTAGAACAACACGTTTAAGTGTCGTGTTTCAACCCAACCTCCCTCGAAACTTCCAGAAACATTTCCATTCTTACATTCCTACTGTTAAACTTCTACAACCTTTCTTGGGGCATTACCTGTTAAAATGTTAATACTAAAACTTTTAAATACTTCCCTTTTTGCGTCTTGGAGAAAACACACACATTGCACGAGCTTCGGTTTGAGTTCAAGCACTCCAACTGGTGCTTGAATCCCTCAAAGTTGGGCTGTGATACCAACTTGAAACACCCAATTCTTTCAAGCGGTCAATGTGAGGACCGTTTTCCATATGAACAGCTCAGATAATATCTGTTACCTAGTCCAAATTATGCGGAATCCAATTTTAGTTAGGCGACAACATAAGATTACTTAATTTTCAATGTTTTCATTAACTTGTCAACATTTACAATGTTGAAAACAAACTGACAGAGCTTCACCGTTTGATCCACAAAATCTTATCTAATACTAAGTCCACACGTCTATTATACACATCAGATTACCTTCGTGCAGTCTAGAATACTATCGTACGAACATGACTACCTCCGCATGGATGTATCACATCCGTGCGAACTAGCTTACATTCGCATGGATGGGTACCATTTTACGGATGTACCTTTACAACTTAAAACCAAATAATCTAACATTCTTCTTATTACGGACTTGACACGACTAGTAGATGTAGGCAACAAACATAGTGCATCAAGAAACTCCCCCTTGGATGTTGCTGTAGTCTCGATCGGTCTTCAAAAAAATCTTCATAACTTCAAAACTATTTTCCTAAGAAATGCTTCTTTACCCTTTGATGTTTAAGCTCAAAGTAAGTCACTAATGTTTGATCTGTTGGAGGCACTTTTGTCATAAATTGATATCTTTGAATAGATGCCTTTTTCATCCTTACTTCAATCCTTTCTTCTTTATGAATTTCTTGCATGCATTCTTTCTATTCAATCTCTCTCCATTTGGTGTTCTACATCTTTCCCGAATTAATTTCATAGGCGTAGTAGATTTTGATAATATTTTGATAGTGAATAGCCTGTACAACATCCTGTACTTGATGAACAGTCTTGTTGTAGTACAAATGTTCAACATCTTTCTCTGATAAATTCACCAACTACATAGGATCTAAAATACTTATCGCCCTCCACAAACCTTCAGTCTCTAATGCAATTATTGCTTCACCAGTCTCTAGATCATATTCCCACCATCTGAAATCATTATGAAAATCTTGTTCAATCTTCATCAGAGGCATATGTTTCATCGCTCGAGGACGTTTCCCAATCAATGTCAAGTCAGGTAGTTGTGTTATTTGATCGATCTGTGTTATTCTTTTAGGCTGGTGTGGTTTCCAATTAGGAAAGTTATGACACGCTTCAAATCTTATGTACTTCCACAACTTCTGATCTCCTGGTTTCTTTTGAAAATTTATCAGTTTAGTTTGGCACAATTCTAGCACGTCCCACCATGGAAGAGTTTGTATATCTTGCAAATATCGAAAGTATTGAACTCCGAATTATCTTTTAATATCCCAAACGTGTAAGTCTGGTATCCACCCCAACTTATACCCAGTGAAACATCAGGGTGTCTTGTAAAGAATGCAAGTGGTCTTCTAAATTTTCTTTCTTTCATACAACTTTGAACCAAGCTTTCTTGGCTTCTCTAATCTCACTTCTATCAATCATTAGAGATTCACCATTTTTAATAGTTTCTTAGATTTTTGTTTTCAACAAATCATGTGTGTCTTCCTCAAAATTCTCTTGAAATGTTGGGAAATCATTAGTTCCATCACCAGAATATTTTGCAACCTCTTCATTTTAATTATCTTCCATGACAACATTGTTGTAATTATTAGCCTCTAGAATGTAACTGAATACGTAATCATAAGGCTTTGCTATGTTGATATTGTTCAGCTCTTCTTCAAAATCAAACTTAAATGAGTTTTCATCAACGCCCATCATCTTTGCAATCTCCTCTTTTGTATAGTTATGAACAAATTCGCCTTCCTCAGCATCATGATCAAGATATATAATTCTGTTGTAAATTGCAGGAACAACCATTAAAGGAGTAACGTCTGTGAAGATTCCTGAATTCTCTTCATCGTGCACAAGTTCATCTTGCTCCTCCTTTCCTTCAGCATCACCTTCCTGATTTGTATTATCATTCATATAATCATGTTCATCACTAGTTTTCAGAAGATCTTGGCTGATAAACAACCATCAAAGTACCACCTTGGTTATTATCATCATCATCACCTTTTCCATCACTAGCATTATTAGAACCTTCAATATCCAAATCTTCGTCATCCTCTTTATCATCACCTTCTTTCTCTTTCTCTTCCTCATATGGTACATCTCGTACTCAACCAATAAGAACGAATTTTTTGATATCTATCTATTCAGATTCAGGTTCTTTCTCTTTCTCAGGCTCAGGCGTACTTATTGGAATAGCATCAACTTTTCCCTTTCCTTTATCAATACTCACAACCTCTATTTCTGCAGCAATCTTCCCTGCTCTTTCAGAAGCCCTTTCTTTAGCTTCATCTATCTCAATCTGATAACATTCTGCTTCAAAGTCAATCCCCATTCTCTTTTCTAACACTTTGTATAAAATCTCAAACTTTCAATCTTTCACTTTCTTATTAGCTTCCAGATCACTCGACCTTTTTCTTAAACGTTCATGCTCTGAAACAAGACTTGCAATCACAGCTTCCAAATGCTTGTTTTCAATTTCCAAATTCTTTCCCTTGCTTTCCATATCCTTTATCTTTTTATAATTTGGATCATTAAGAAAATCCAAAATCATCGTATCAATGTTCAGAAATGGAAGATCATCATCGAATATGTTCTAAGAACCATGTTGTTGTCGAGGTGTAGATCTCGATTTTGGATTTTATTGTGGTTGATGTTGAGGATATATTTGTTGTACAGGAGTAGTGGGTGTTGGTTATGATTCTGTTGGTGTTTGTATTGGAATAACATGCTCTTCAATAATTGGTGCATTTGTAGAAGTAACTTTAGCTCCAGCAGCTCTTGTTTCTTTGTTAGGATCTTTAGTTCTCTTATGTGCTTTCTTTGTCATCGGAGACCCTGTCTTCTTTACATTCAAAGTAGCTTTACACTTTTACCATTTGGCAACCTTTTTCACTGGTTGTTCATAATCTGACGAAACATGCGGTTCATCTTCATCGTCAGTTGACTTTTTCTTTCTTTTAGAAGCTCTTTTCTCTGCCATTGCTCTTGGATCATGTGTTGTTGGAGCCATCTCGGTAATCTCAAATTCACAATCACTTTATGTTTCTTCATCATCTGCTTCACTACCTAACTCTCCAAACGCTTCTTTCTCTATATTCTCTTCTATTTCAGCAGTGTCAGTAGTACTCTCTTTAGCTCTATCTCTATCAGATGTAGCGAAAAACACTTCGTCTTCACTATCTTCATCACGAAGCATTGTTTTAGGCGTTCTATTTCTAGTAGTCTGCTTTGTTGTCGTCTGCTTCTTTGATCGTCTTTTGTTACGGTCTTCTTTCTTAAACCATTTACATCTCTTAGCAACAAAGCCTTCCAACTTTTTCTCTTCATTGTCGGAGTTGCTATCATCTTTTCTCCACTTGCCCTTCGGTGGCGCAATACGATCTTTATCTTTCAGACAACCAAACAATCTCTTATACTCAGGAATATCTTTCAACTTTTATTGTTTAATGCGATCCAATGAAAAATTCGTCATATGTTCGAATGGAAGCACATCGTATTCTTCTTTTTCAAGATTCGAAATCAAATTATCCAGCAACATCTATACAAATCTTGGATACTGTAAAAATCTTTCTTGAACTATGTTCGTCTTCATTTAATCAAAAATCAACTTTGAAAAGTTGTATGGTAAGTTCAAAGCTAGAGCCACAATCATACACATCAGGTAATCAACCGCAATATCATAACTTCCTTTCCTGTGCCCCAAAGCATGAATCACCAAATGCATAAAGAACTTGTAAGGCCTTAAAATGTTTGCTTTTGAAACATTCATCTCGTTGACGTGCCCTGTGTATCCCATTCTATAAAAGCATCCTTTAACCATACGTTTTGGATATCCAGTAGGATCACCAGCTGCATCTCTAAAATCCAATACGCTTCGGATGAGATCTTCTATAACAGTCTCCTCTTTATCTTAGTTCCCAAGTTTAGAAATAGAATGAATAGCTGGCAGATCAGCAACAAACTTTGCATATTCCCAAAATCTTTCACCATGAGATCTTTAAGCTTTATGTTGATCCGTTAACGCTTTCTTTATTCGAATATGATCCATGAATTCTAGGATGTGCTCGAAAGGTTTCATCTTTGACAAATTTTTTATTTAACACAAAGCACATGCTATGTTTTGGATCAAAATTCGTTGCTTTAGCCAGAAAAATCAAAATAAACCAAAACTTATATATGTTTTCAAAATTTTCGAAATTTGGTGCGGATGTGTCTTGTACGGATGAACATGACATTTGTATGGATGTACATACCTTCGTACAAAAGTGTATTAACATAAACAAACAATTTACTTTCGTGAGAAGATAACTAATCTTTTACTAAACAAGTTTACTTCCATGTGAATGAAACTACATTCGTGCGAATGAGTTACTTCCGTAGAGATGTAACTTCATCCGTCCCAAAGCAAGTTTTTCAATTCTATTTATTTTTATATGTTTTGAACAAATTGATGATACATTAGAACCGGAAATCGCCAATTAGCATGATTATGGGTTCAATTTTACATTTTGATGGTCCAATGTTCACAGATCTAAGATTTTGTCCTTTAAGGTTCAATTTTATCATTTTAGTCCAATTTTTATGTTAAATCTACCTTTCCCATTGTAAGTGTTGTGCTAATCAACACCCCTAGGTTAATTTTGGTTGAGTTTGGACACTATGAAACAATTTCTCTCAAAACTCTCAACTGGTGTGGAGGAAACAATTTCGTGTGAATGAAGATACATTTATACGAAGAAGCATTTATAGTGCCACTGTTGCACATTCGTGCGAAGCTAGTTCCTTCATATGAATATGACTACTTCCGTGCGAAGGAGTTACCTTCGTCCGGATGTAACCAATTTTTCAAATTTTCAAATTTCAAACATTTTACTAGTTTTAACAACCCACTAAGATAACCAAGCCCAAGTTAATGACCTTGTTTACCTGATTTGTCTACCAAGTCGAAGTTAATAACCTTGGTTAAACACTTTATGAACAAACTAATGTTTTCTGTCAATGTTAAGTTCAAATTAATGAACTTGTAATCTTTTCAAAACACATATTTTTTTTCCATTTCAGATTAGCTCCCAACCCGTTGTTCTCAGCTTTGGATTTTGAAGATAGTATTCAATCATCGGTAGTCAAAAATAATATGAAATAAAATAATTTTGATTTTCCAAAGTTCTAAAAATCTTTTTGGTTTCTGAAATGAAAAAGCTATGTACAAATATTTACATACATATTTTTCTAAGTTTGTGTAAGAGGATCATATCAGTTTTTGAGATTGTCACTAGCACCGTTGATCTGAGTAAACTTTAAGTCTTAAACAAGTTCACTTAGAATGTCAGTATGTGTGTCCTCTTAAACCTCTACACAAATTTCAAATGTTTCAAGATATAGTAATTAGATGTCTTAGGACTTGACTTAATAGTGTTCCCCTACCTCAGAATATACTCCCGTATCAAGATTCCCTATATTTCATCTTACAGGTGAATGTACCTAATTGATATCTGTATCTGGGTTACGCGAGGCCTTGAGAGCATATGTTAGTACCACCGTATAGATAAAGAGATGAAGGCTCACCTTAAGTGGTGTTCCATATTTTGTAATCTTTTGACTACAATTGTCAGATCTTTTGATGCTTTCAATTTTCATGCAGTTTAGGGTTTTTAAAAGCAAAGTATTCTACAAGTTCTAGTTCATTGCTGATGCAAAATCAGAAGAACTTTTATAATACCCAAGATATAAACTAGTTATAACGACCTAGTATCTCAGAATCTGGCAATCTCTCAAACAAAATTTTTGTAACTAAGACCATATATCCGAGAGATGTTAATTCACTAATTAAGAAGTTTCGTTATGTTTATGTCTCGGACACAATTTACTGAATGTGCGAAGTCTACTGGCACATTATTAGTGAGACCATTTAAAAATTTTTGACAGCGTGCTATGATCGTCCACTAATGTACTATCATTTCCTCTTTTATACACGAAAATTCTTTTGTCTTTTTCTATGTTTTCGTACTTCTCAGATTTTATATGTTTTTTTTATTCTTCACAACATATTTTTCCCCTTAAAATCAGAAACATAGTTTTGGATTTTTAGTTTTAAAGAAAGACTTGAAAAACAAAAATTGGACAAACTGATGAGAACTACTTCAAATCGTCATCCATCTTGGGTTCACACTCATTATCCCCCCTGATGACAAATCCTTCATCCCATTTAATTTCAAATGATATTAAAACTTTGTTCAATCAAATGGTGTTGTATAAAAATCAGCTTTTAGTTCATCAGTGTGGATTTTCTAATACGAATCAACTTTTTCTCGTAGCAATTCCGGATAAAGTGATGTCGTATCTCGATATGTTTTGTTTTAGAGTGTTTGTAGGTCCCCTAATCCATATGGATCTTCATAGAATCGTCTATCCAATCTAGAGTGCGGAATCCCCTAGATCAAATTATCACAGAAAACCGAAAAATATCAAGAACAAGAACAAACACTTTCAATCCGTCTTTTATTGATTATCCAACACGAATGTTTACAATCAATTTAAGACTCACACGAATTCTCTCTCAACTCTCTCTGAACTAATTAACTGAGCAACCTTAACCTTAATGCAAAACTCTATTTATATAGAGATAAGTTTTCAACTGGGCTAGGGTTTCACCACATGGGCTGCAAATTGGTCTTGGCCCAATTCGCCTACCACACCTCATCATGTGCCTGGTTTAGCCCAATCACTTTAACTAACTATTACAAAACTAAACCCGCTAACTGTACATCGTTTTACCAAATACAACATATCCAAAGACCAAATCTATGTTGTTGTCATAAATATGCACCAACAAACTCCAACTTGACAATAGCTTCATAAAACAATTTTGTCTTCAGTCATCTTGCAATCTTCAACGATTTTGGTCTTTGGATAGCTTCAGCTTTAATAGCTTCTGTCAGCAACAGACTCCCCCTAAGCTGATGCATCCAATCACCAAATCTTCTAAATCATTAGCGTTTGAGGAAACTCGAGTTTAGCACTTTCATAGAAATCTTCAAACTCTTCAACTTTTTCTGCAATGTAGAAAGGAGGTTCTACCATGCATCCAAGCAAACTCCTCTTCACCAAACTTTTCAGCAACACACTGCTACAATTTGTATACTATAAAACAAACATCTCGAGAAACCATAAGAATTTTTCAACACAAGTTAACAAATTATTATTATTCTAGAGATGCCAAAATTGTATCACCGATTAAGCACTTCTCTACTTAAACCACACATTTAAATTTTAAGTAGACTGAAACCTGCAAGATGTTAAAATTTTGAACTCATCTCCTAACACTGTCTCCCCCTATCGGTAACAACTCCTCCGCGAACAACCATTTTCCGTACAGTAAGAATTTACAAGAAGAAGAAAATATTTTAGAATTTTTTTATATTTTCTGAAAGCAAAGAAATAACAAAATAATAAAAACTATGTTTTTGTGAGAATCACCAGTAAGAATCACCATATGTAATGTGCATGAAAAGCAGTTCAAGACGATTACTAGTATTGTTTATCCACTTAAACAAAATATATGAACATTTCAAGTACCATTACCTAGTGATATACTACGGTAATTTTCTATTGATATACTAGTGTGTCCCACTTTAGGACATACCCCCACGATCAAGGTATGCACAATCATTCCTTGTAGTAGGTGAGTATACCGAAATTCATCCTTTTTTATTTACAACGTTAGATAATTGGTGATCAGGTCATTACTTCCGTACAGCAAAGAGACCAATATCCAATGAGGGTTAGGACAAATACCAAATTTTGGTACGATTAATGCAATTTTGCACATTTGAATGACTCTCTAGGAGAGCTTCTTCAATTTCTGGGATTTGGCATTTTAGCTCTTTTAAGATATCTTGGTTGTGCCTAGGTCAGCATATATCTGGATGCAGCAGAAGGACAACCCAGATACCCCAGATGAAATAACGATATAAAGACCTAAAACCTCAGATTTTGGCAATCTATCAACGCAAGATTTAAGGTTATAAAACCATACGCCACTGATATGTTACCCACTCATACACAGCTCGTTATGTTTATATCACCAAGGTAAGTTGATTATTTCATGTTTTTTGCCTACTAGTACATCATATGATGAAGCTGCTATCACACTTAAGCAATTTAATTTTAATTTCAGTGTGACAGGCTAACTTGTTGATGTACTATCATTTCTTCTTTTCCACACAGTGAAAACTCATATTTGATTTTCAAATTTTTTTATTTTTTTGATTTTAGAAAAACAGTAAATTATTTACAAAAATTCTTATGGAAAACTGGTTATTCAGGATTCCTCATCCCGTTGAGTTCGACTAGATGTTCAAAACGAGCCCTTTCAAATGCTTATGTGTAAAGATCTGCTAGGTTATCTAGTCTATCGATTCGATGCAATTCAATCAATTTCTTTTCAGCACAATTCCGTATAAAATGATGACGAATGTCCATATTTTTTGTGCGACTGTGTTTTACGGGATTGTTGGTGATTTAAATAGTGGCATTATTGTCTATCATAATAGGAGTACGAGTAAAATTCAAACCGTAATCACATCTTCTGTTGGATCTAGAGAACCTGAGAGCAACAGCTACCCGTAACAATATATTCAGCTTCACACGTAGAGGTATACACGCAAGACTGCTTCTTGCGTTGCCACGACACGATCCTCCCTCCTAATAAATGACAACCACCTGTGGTAGACTTTGGTTGATTTGCACCCTCCAAAGTCCGAATCAGTGAAAGCAACAAACTTCAAATCACTAGCAGCTGGATACCATAACCCAAGTTTAGGTTTCCTCTTCAAGTAACGAAGAATCCGCTTCACCGCTTTCATGTGTGACTCCTTTGGATTCGCTTGATATCTGGCACATAGACACACTGCGAACATGATGTCTGGTCTTGAAGCAGTCAAGTACATTAGAGAACCAATCATTGCCTTGTACTGAGTTGGATCAACATCCTCCACATTCTCATGATCTGGACCAAGATTGTGATTCTAACAAATAGGTGTGTTGAAAGTAGCGCAATCCCACATTTTGAAACGAGACAAAATGTGATACACATACTTCGTCTGATGTATAAACATCCCATCCTTCTTCTGTTCAACTTGCAAACCCAAAAAGTAGGACAGTTCACCCATCACACTCATTTCAAACTTGCTCTTCATTACCTCCTCGAATTCATGACACATGGTCTAATCAGATGACCCACAAATGAGGTCATCTACGTATACATGTACCAGCAGAAAGTCTTTCTTCTTCCTTTTAATGAAAGTGTACTGTCAATCTTACCTCTTTCAAAACCATTCTTTAACAAATGTGCTAACAGTGTCTCATACCACGCCCTAGGTGCCTGATGCAATCCATACATTGCCTTATCAAGTCGATAGACTCAATCTAGATAACCCAGATCAGTAAACCCATCTGGTTGTGAGACATACACCACTTCCTGGACTTTCCCGTAAAGAAATGCACTATTCACATCAAGTTAGTAAACTTTGAAGCCCTTGAACGAAGCAAAAGCTAGGAACAAATGAATTGCTTCCAACCTTGCTACTGGTGCAAACACTTCATTGTAATCAATCCCCTCTTGCTAATTGAACCCTTTCACCACTAACCGAGCCTTATTCCTTATCACGATCCCTCAGTCGTCTTTCTTTCACTTAAACACCCACTTGGTGCCTATTTCATTCTCTCCTTCAGGCAAGTCTACCATCTCCCAAACCTTCAACTTCTTAAACTGAGCTAGTTGCTCTTGCATAGCTTCAACCCAACAATTATCTTTTAGAGCCATGTGAACATTCTTCGGCTCCTCTTGGGCAATAAAGCAGCTATATAAACACTCTGTATCATCCAAGTCTTCTGAAACGGAGTAAATAAACAGTAACCTTCGATCACACCTCTTCTTGTCTGAACACCTACAGCAGCATCACCTATGATGTTCTCAACTGGATGATCTCTGTTTGTGCGTGTAGTAGCAATGGTGTCAACAACTAAATTATCTCCCAGATTAAACAATAGTTCGTGACATGTTTTGTTAAACCGTTTAACCGTTAAAACTTTGTTTTGGACATAACAAGTTGTGTTCACAGCTTCTCCCCAGAAAAGAACTGGAAGCTTTGAATCAGAAAGCATAGTCCTAGCGGCTTCAATCAACGTCCTGTTTTTCCTCTCAGCGACTCTATTCTGTTGAGGTGTATAAGGAGCAGAATATTGATGTTCAATTCCCTTGCAAAGACAATAGAGATCCGGAATCTGATTCTTAAACTCCGTGCCATTATCACTCCTTATCCTCTTGATCCGTGCATCATAAACATTTTCCAATTTTGTAAAAAGATCTATCAGCATCTCTGTTGTCTCATCTTTTGTATCTAAAAAGAAAACCCATGAATACCGTGAGTAATCATATGTGAAAACTATACAATAGTACTTTCCACCTATGCTCCTTACGTTCACTGGACCAAATGGATCCATATGACATAATTCATAAGGGGCATTTATGGAATTACTATTTTGGACTTGTGAGGTTTCTTATGTTGTTTTCCATTTTGACATGGAAGACATTTATCTTCCAGGTGAAACCTCTGCACTGGCACCCCTTCCACTAAACCATTTTCAATAATATAATTCATTTTTCAATATTGGATATGAGCCATGCGTATGTGCCACAACATTGACTCAACCTCAGATGCTTTTGACAATAAATACGCCACCACCGAGGAAGAATCCTTAGCACCCATGTCCATGACATAAGTGTCATTTCTTCTTGGCGCTCTCATTACTATCCAATCATCCTGTATCACCAAACCAGGTTTCAACACCAAAGCTTCAAACTTAGTAAGGTGGACCAAGTGACCCTTGTCGCAGACTTGAGACACGCTTATCAGATTGTGCTTCAGCTGCTCGACATAGTTCACTTTGTCCAACGTGATCTTCCCATTAGTCACTTTTCCTCGACCTGTAATATGCTCTCCTTTAGCACCTGCAAAATTCAATAACCTCCATCTATGTTTTCAAACTCAGTCAACAACCTTGAATCCCCTGTCATGTGCCTGGAGCAGCCACTATCAACATACCACAAGTTGATAATCCTCCTTAGCAACTCCTGCACAACCCAACAAAAATTAGTTAGATTGGAGGACCCAAGCCTTAATGGTCTTGGGTCTTCCAGATTCATCAACCACCATAACATTCATCCAATATCCATCACTCCTAACAGGAGTCTTGGATTAGACCTGTAGATGGAAATGGTTTTTGATTTCCATTCGGTCTTTGCTCCTGAGGTTTCCTAAACATGTTTGGACTTTGTGACCTTTGAAAATTTTAGTTATTATTCCATGAATTTCGATTGTGATAATTTCTAAAGCCATTTTTATAAAAATTTCGACCACTAACATTTTGATATCGAGTTTGATATTGACCTTGACTCCTGAAAATTACTTGATTAACCATTAAAGTTAATCATTCTAGGTGAACTACTTTGCGGTCTTTCATATCTGCCTGATGTAGATTCAGGCTGAAATCTTTGTTGCTTTCTTTGAAAACGAGGAACTTGGTGAGTTTCTTTTTTCAGCCTTATCTACACCAACAGCAACACTTTGTCGCTTGGTAGCAGATATCTTTGATGAGTTAGAAACCTTCTGCTCACTATCACCAATTTTTTCTGGTGATTTTTCTCTCTTTCTCTCAGACAGTTGTGCTTCATTCCTTTTGTTAGGACAACAGCTAGCTACATGTCCCTTGTTGTGACATTTGAAGCACGATCTTCTAGCCGAAGGCTTCTTAATTGAAGTCTCTGGTCTATTTCATCAGGTGACGATGACGATGATGATGATGACGGTGATGCCTTTGAAGGATCTTGTTTAGTTTGCTCAATTTATGATTTTTCTTTGTTTTTATTTTTAGCAAACTGCACATTTGACTCTCTTCTAATAACAGTGGTCTCTTCTATCATATCACTCCCTTTAACAAAATCAATTTCTTTTAACAAAAATTTGATTTTTATTTTGTGTATTCTTTGTTTTCAAAATTGATTTCCTGTTATTATTCTTCTTAGCATTCTCAGACACATCAACATTCCCTGATGTGGAACTACTCGGTGTAGTTGACATAAAATTTGTAAGCTCTTCTTAGTCTGGCAAGAAAGAATAGTCATGACCAAGAAGTGGTGGAACTTCATTGAAACCTTTGAATCCCACACTTGTCTTGTCATTACTTTTCTTCAAGCCATTCATCATATGTTTCATAAGAAAAGATGAATCTCTGAATTTGTTCAATTTCTTCTCAAGTTCAAAAATTTTCAATTGTGCTTCTGACAACTCTTTGCATTTTTAAGAAATCTCTTTGATTTTCTCACTCATCGTATCATGAGCTAAGTCAATAATTTGAAGTTTTTCATTTAGTTTACAGATTAAAATATTGATTTCTTCTTGATAACCTTTAATTTTATTCAAATATAATGACTTGTTTCTTTTTACGAAAAAGTTTTTCTTTTACGCTCGAGAGCTCATTTACCAGACTTTGGTTTTGTTTTGTTAACATGTCAACTTCACTTTGCAGTTCATGACATTTTAAACAAATAAAACTACCAGAGTTAGAATGTACCTCTCCTGTTGATTTGCTTAGATCGGCCATGAAAGCGGCAAAGTCCGCAGCCATCTTCTTATCTGCAGCCTTCTGTTCTACATCAGATTTAATGTTTTCATTCGTCTGGTCATCATCAACTTTTTCAGCTACCGTCTCTCGTCTACCTTAGCATCAGCCTTTACTTCTGCATCATCAGCTGGGGCTATCTCAGCCATGAACGTCTATGTGGCATTGTCATCACCTTCTAGATGAACACTCCGATCATACGAACCTTCTCTAGCTGTAGAGATCAAGGCCTTTGATCCAGTGTTAGCTGTAGAGATCAAGGCCTTTGAACCATGACCATGAAAATCTTGAAAAGATGAGTTAGAACGAGATTCAGTCTTAGGTCATTGACATTCTCAAGCAAAGTGTTCGTAATTTTGAAATTGTAACACCTCACTTTAGATTTATCAAAACCTACATTCTTTCCAACAAACTTTCTGCCCATCCTATTCATGAACCTCTTTACTCTTCTAGAGATCATGGGCATCTGCAATTGTAAATCCATCTCCCCTAGGTCATCAGGATCAATCTGATCATAATCTTTATCAAAAGTAGCAGGATTAGATATTTTTCCCTGTGTGTAGTTCTCATATGAAGCAACGAATGAAGCCAGCAAGGCCAGATGGTCTTCAGCAGCCTTGACACTCAGAGGAATAGACCTTGTATTGCTGTTATTATTGCTAGCTTGTTGTCTCTTTGCGCTTGACGATCCTCCTGAAGCAGCTACAAAACAGACTTCGCCATCAGCATTTGTCACAACCTGCTCATTTCACATGAGAGAAACGCAGTTGCAGAATCACTTGAAGCATTGTTGGAAGATGAAGATGTATGCCCTTATAAATTCCTGGATATTGAACCTAATCATATCTAGTTTCCTTCTTTTTCATGTTGAGCTCATAAGCTCTCAGTTTCCTAACAACCTCTTCCAAGTCTTTATCTTCATAGTCAGCTTCACCCTTTATCATAAGAGTATCGAGCAACTTATCGTTTATCTCAACGTCTGTGTATCCCTCTATGTCATAATTGTCCATTTCTGACATTAGATGATAATATCTCGTGATAATATCTTCAAGAGACTCATTTCTCATGCCTTTAAAGACAGCAAATTGTTTCTTCAGCAAATCAACCTTGTTCTTCTTCACTTCAGGATATCCCTCATACCTCTTCTGTAGAGCATCCCACATCTCCTTCGAAGTGGTATATCGCTTGAATGTATGTGTGATGCCATCAGGTAATGACATCTTTGTAGTAGCTAAGGCCTTCTTTTCAGACCTATACATTCTCTTTTCAGCCCCTGACATGTTCACACAGGCAGTGACACCTTGTCTGCCTTCAAAGTCATGAGTTGGGTTAATGAACCCATCTTGAATACAGATCCACATCCGTGTGTCCTGATATTCAATGAATGACTGAAACCTATCCTTCCATGTAAGGTAATTCTCTACCTTTAACATCTTTGGCAGTTTGTTAGTCATGCCTGCCTCGTGCTCCATTCTCAACAATTCGTTCAAGTTTGACATATTTGACACTTTTACCGAACCGGCTCGCTAAAAACGTTTAAAATTTATCCAAAAAGTTTGATTACCAAATTGTACCGTTATAATCGTCTCGACGATATGAATCCAATGATATATAACGTCCGAGAGTGATTTTAGGAATTTTCGTGCCTTTTTTGTCCTAAAAATCACACGAGCCTAACCGTGCAGTCGTTTTGTCAAGATTGTCTATGGATCAAATTATGTGTACGAAAACGTTTATCTTCGGTCACGTCAGTTGGTTAACTTTCCACCTTCTTGAATTCAACTCAGAATAGTACCCAATTCGGAACGGTTACTCGGATTAACAACCCGAGATGGAAACTCGGAACAGTGATCCGAGATGCTGATCCGAGATGGTGATTTGGAACAGTGATCCGAGATGGTATTCGAGATTATCCGAGATGATCCGAGATGATATTCGAGATGATCTGAGATTAATACTAAAAATGCGAGATGTACTGTTATGATCCGAGATGCAATCCGAGATGATTAGAGATCAACACCAATGATCCGAGATGTACTTTTTCTAATCCGAAGTGCAAGTTTCTGATCCGAGATGCAAATTTCTAATCCGAGATGCTTCTCTTATAATCTGAGATTCCTCTATCCAAAATCCTTGTTGTTTATCTGAAACAACAACAGAAACCCTAGAACAGCCGTCAAAACTACGAACTAGCCTTCAAAAATGTCCAAAACTTCAACTTTTCCTGTTGTTACGATTTTGAACCGAGCAAACAAGAGCCAAATGCTCTGATACCAATTGTAGGTCCCCTAATCAGTATGGATCTTCACAGAATCGTCTATCCAATCTAGAGTGCTGAATCCCCTAGATCAAATTATCACAGAAAAACCGAACAATATCAAGAATACGAACAAACACTTTCAATCCGTCTTCTATTGATTATCCAAAATGAATGTTTACAATCAATTCAAGACTCATACGAATTCTCTCTCAACTCTCTCTGAAGTGATTAAATCAGCAACCTTAACCCTAATGCAAAACTCTATTTATATAGAGACAAGCTTGCAACTGGGCTAGGGTTTCACCACATGGGCTGTAAATTGGTCTAGGCCCAATTCGCCTAACACTCGTCATAATGTGTCTGGTTTAGCCCAATCACTTTAACTAACTGTTACAAAACTAAACCCGCTAACTGTTTATCATTCTACCAACTACAAGATATCCAAAGACCAAATTTAAGTTGTTGTCTTATATATGCACCAACAGTGTTGAACCGGATTTTTAGTTATGTTAATGGCAGCTTCGTTATCTACAAATATAGGCGTATTAAGAAACTACAATCCATTGACTATCATCTGTTGTTGTATCCACAAGATTTGCAAACAACAACTAGAAGCATAGACGTATTTTGCTTCACAAGTCGAGAGAGCAACTATGGTTTACTTCTTACACTTCCACGTTACTAAACCTGTGCAAAGAATTGGTAACTAGCAGTTGTATATTTAGCATTGATTTTGCTACACCCAAAGTCAGAGTCTATGTAGCCTGCATGGTCGAAGTTGTCAGTGCGAGGGTACCACCAGCCGGTACTTGGACAACCCTTAAGGTATCGAAGGATCCTCTTGACAGTCACTAAATGAGATACTCTAGTACCCAATTGGTAGCGTGTGCAGAGGCATGTTGGATACATGATATCCGGTTGTGATGTTGTCAAATACATCAAAGAACCAATCATCAAACGACAAAGAGTTTAATCAATCTTCTCTCCAGATAAATCTGGTCCGATCCGTGATTTTTAGCCAATGGGGTAGACGTTGGAGATGCGTCACACATCTTGAATTTCTCCAAAACGTCATTCACATACTTTGTATAATGTATGAAGATCCCATCAGGTAATTGATCGAAATGAAGTCCAACAAAAACTTCATCTCTCCTATAGAACTCATCTCAAACTTTTCTTCATGACTCTTTCAAAATCATTGCACAACGCATCGTTTGTTGAACCAAATATAATATTATCCACGTATATTTGTACAATTAAGATGTGTCCATCCACTTCCCATGTGAAAAGGGTGTTGTCTAATGTTCCTCTAATGAAGTTGTTGTCCAAGAGATGCTGAGAAATCGTCTCATACCAGGCTCTCGGTGCTTGATGTAAACCGTATAACGCCATATCCAATAGGTATACCTTATCTTTGTGTATCAGATCGATGAACCCTGGTGGTTGGCCAACGTATACCTCCTCTTTCACTTAATGTGAAGGAATGCAGATTTGACATCTAAGTGGTACACTTGAATGCTTTCCCAGACGTGTATGAAAGGAAGATTCTAATTGCTCCTAATCTGGTTGTGGGAGCATAAACTTCAGTGAAGTCTATTCCCTCTTGTTGAAAAAAACCTTAAACAATGAGTCGAGCTTTATTATGCACAATCACACCTCTATCGTCCTTTTTGCACTTGAAGACCCATTTCGTGTTTATCTTCTTATGGTTTTCAGGCAGATCAACGTGTTTCCACCCACCAAATTTTTTGAATTGAGAGAGTTCTACCTGCATGGCATTCATCCAGCTATCCTCTGTTAGTGCTTCTTTATTTGTTTTCGGTTCTACCTACGAAATAAAACATTTTAATGAGAACCTATTTTGCAAAGGTGCCACTTTCGAGTAAAAACAACTTAAATCCTGATTGACTTGATGTTGGGTTTAAACACCACTCTATAATTGGTCTTGGAACTTGATCTTGTGCAAAAGATTGTTGATGCTGGTAGAGCATAGCAAGTTCCTCCCTAGATGGTTCAGCTAGCAGATTGAACGAATTCAAGAGACCTTCATAATCGAACAGCCAAGATTATCATGGTTTACATGTCGGAGATGTGTATCTTTGGCAATCCACATGTTGAGCCTAGATAACCCAGTTGATGCTAGGAAGATAAACTCTTTTTAGCGGACTAGCAAACCCAACAAAGAACCCTTCTAATGATTTAGCCCCAAATTTTCCATCCGAGTCAATTCCTGTACATGGACACCCAAAAGTTTCTAACCATTTCAGTTTAGGTTTTTGTTGGTTAAGCAGCTTGAAACACGTCTTCTTATGCGCCTTGACCTTCAGTGCTCTGTTTAGTGTGTAACATGCAGAGGCCGCGACTTTGCTCCAGAAACTAATTGGTAGTTTTGAATCGGCAAGCATGGTGCGTGTAGTCTCTATCAACATTCTGTTCTTTCTTTCAGTTACATCGTTTTCTTGAGGGGTGTATGGTGCACTGAATTCATGCAAAATTCCTTTCTCGTTACAGAACTCTAACATCTTTTTATTCTTGAATTTTGTTCCATTGTCGCTTCGAATACGTCTAATCGAAAAATGGTACAATTTTTCTAGTTTTTTGTACAAGATCATCAGACTGTCAAATGTTTACTCTCAAGGAACATTACCCAAGAGAACCTCGAATAATTATCGATAACAACTAGGCAGTACAGATCTCATGAAATACTTCTTACATTTACCAAGACGAAGAGATCCATATGAAACCCTTCTTGTGGAAGCTGGATCGAAGTCAAAAGTTTCCTCGGATGAGACTTCTTGGATTGCTTGCCTTTCTTGCAACTGATGCAGTTGTCATTCAAGTGAAAATTCTTCAAGTTCACATCATCCACTAGATTGTTGTGTACTAGAAAATTCATTTTTTGGAGATGAATGTGTCCCATCTTTCTATGCCACAATATTGACTCCTTCTTTGTTGCTTTTGAAACAAAACACTGTGTTGTTTTTGTTGTTGTAGTAGCGACGCTCATATCTAGAACATAAAGATCGTTTTCGTGAGGGGCGTGCATTAGGATCCACTCTTCTGATATTTTGAACCCTGGCTTCATAAATAAACATTATTTGTTTGTGAAGTGTGTAGTGAACTTCTTATCACAAATCTAAGAGATAGTAAGCAAATTGTTCTCCAACTCAGCTATGTAGTTGACTTTTTCAAACGACACCATCCAGTTGGTTAACGTACCTTCACCTACTATCCTACCTCCCTTATTACCCGCAAACCCAACGTTGCCTCCTCTAATAGATTTAACATCACATAGGAGTACCAACATCCGCCTCATGTGCCTGGATGCTCTGCTATCCATAATCCACTTCGATATGATGGATCTTGGGAGACCCTTCACATTCACTCAAATAATTACTTGAAGAGTGAGACCCAAGCCTTACTGGTCTTGGGTGGGTTTACAATTTTTTGTTCACACACACTTTCACACTTGTTCAATTTTTTCATCATTCATTGTTGAAACGGATGGTTTAAATTCTTCAGAAGATTCCTTTTTCTTGATCTCCCATGTTTGATTTTTCAAAGTAGTTTTCTTGATGTAAAATTTAGAATCTTTATGTTCAACTTTGTTTGAAGATTCACCAGTTTTATTGGTTGAAACTTTAATATTTACTTTGTTTGAAGATTCATTGTTTCGTTTTAAGATTTGAGTTGGAACAAAAATTGGTGATTTTTGTTTTAAATCTTTTGAAGACTTTTTAAAACTTTAAATAGGTTTAAGATTCTTTTGTGGACATACATTTGCAATATGCCCAACCTGATTACATCTAAAGCAAGTCCTACTGTCTGTTTACAACAGAGGTTCCCTCAACCTATTCACGTTGTTTTTTCTGAGCCAAGAATTCTTCATTAGATTATTTGCTAAATTGACTTGCTTTATCACTTTCTGAAATTGTACCATATACAAAATTCATTTTCTTTGTAAACTTTGATTTTCCTAACTTCTTGTAATTTTTCTTACCGTATCCGGAATCATTTCGCCCATAATAATTATTTCTTTGTTGGTAATTAGAATAGGATCTTTTGGGTTTAAAATAGTAAGATTTATCCCGTTAATGTTTGAAAAACCTTGTTCTTTTGTCAAATTTTCAATCTCAGATATTGTAACCTCAACTAACTTGAAAAGCTTTTCGACTTTGATCATGTTCACATTCTGAATCGGAAATTCTGTAACAGAATTTAGTTTATCAGTTCCATTCATTTAAAACATAATAACATTTGGATCATCACTCGAACTATATCCTGATTTTGGAATGTAATTTTTACAAAAATTGTCGTCACTTTCAGAATGCAAACTAGAACTCGTTTTCTCAAACTTTGATTAAGCACTTTCAAAATCAATTTTGTCACTCTCATTTGCCTAAACCTTCTCAACAAAACCCTTAACCAATTCTGATTCACATTCAGTTTCATATTTGGTATATGTCACATCGAGATTGTCAGGCAACTGGTCTTTCATTTCAGTTTTCAACTTTAATTTCATCCTCTTTACCACCCCATCTGGGTTTTTTCTCGAATAGCTATTCCAAAGAGGGGGTGGAACTCGATTATAACCCAACCCTTGGTTATGATAACCATATACATCCTTCCCTATTTCATCTTTTCCTGTTAGTTTAGGGAGTTTGTGATCCAAAACATAAGATGTTGTAAAGTAACTAACCAACCTCTTATCAACCCATTTCGTTCCTATCCTAACATTTTCTAGCTCTTGTTTTAATTTGGCGATCGTGCCAATATGATTATTAATTGAAATTTAACTATCCATGACAGTGCTTTTGAGCATAGAAATCGTTGATTCATTTTCTCTACTTGCATCATGATACTGGTTGATCGTTCCGTTAAGTTTATCATACGCTTCTTTTGTTTCTTTTAAATCACTTGACAAATTATCCGTGTGCCTTTTCAACCCTTTAAATTTTTCATCTTTTCCAAAGCATGATTTGCATGGTTCTATGCATTTCATGCATTAAAATTTGGTTTCTGTTTTCTCTAGTTTAACCTCTTCTTCAACTGATTCGACCAAGATTTTCTGAACATCTTCAGAGGTGTTTACTACCTCTTTCAACTGAGCCATCATAGCCATCTTAGCGATCTCGATCATATTTTCAACATTCATTTCCTTCGTCACGTCTATGATCTATTCTACATGTTGTTTCTTCTCTTCTTCACTATGTAGGGCATGGCAATTTCCTTGTTAACCGAAGAAACCTGCAAAAGAGTTAAACACATCAATATGCATAATAGATTTGAATGCATTATGAAAAACCTCTTGTGATGCTTCAGTATCATAATAATCATCTGAATTTTCTGGAGTTTCATCGAATGTAATCTCAGCACAAACTTCATAAATAACTTCTTCAACTATCACTTCTTCCACATTTTGTTTTGGTTCATTAAGAATCTTAGCCAAAAGAGAAAGACTTCTAGTCTTGGGACAGTTAAATCCTTCATCCTCATGCATTATAACTAATACCTTATCTTTCGACTTTGAAGAACCATCCTCAATCGAGATTGGTCTTGCATGTTTGGTGGATGTTGGGAAGTTTTATGATAAATCGCCTTCTTGTAATAATTATCACTAAAAGTATTATTGTTGCCATGAACTTCTCTGTTCGGACATTCTAGCTTGAAATGACCTTTTTCTTTACATCTGAAGCATGTCATTTTGACTTTATCAAATCCTAATTTTGTGTCAGGACCTTCAAGACTATTCCTCCCTGTGATTTCAATGAATCTTTCTACTCTACGAACTATACTAGCCATACACCATTTTATATCAATCAGTTCTAACTCTTCAGGATCATTCGATCCTAATCCTCTTTGGTCATGTTTGGATTCCCGATCCTTCCTGCTACCAGACTCTCATAAGATTCTTAGACAGAAGCAAGAAACACCATGTGTTGCTTAGCTATAGTTATCAAAACTTTGAGTGTTTTGGAGATTAACAGAAATATTGCATTGAAGAATGTAAGGATTAGAATTGTTTTAGTTGGAGTAATTGTTTAAGCTTTACGAGGACTAAGGACTCTGCACTAGAGTATTCGGCTCAAAACTTGGGTAAGATGAAAATGTGACAACCGATACTTTTCAATTGAAACTACGCGCATAACAAACATTAAGGCATTTACATAGTGTAATTTTACATAAATTAACTTAATTTGGCCTTCGGAAAGCCTAGGAGCGTCTACTTGATTCACGTCACGCGATTTGGCGATATTCGAGAATTTTAGCGCACGTGTGAACTTTAAGCGAACTGACACCAAACAAAATACTGACAATGCTTAAAAATACAAATTTTGTGATTATATTTATCATATATTATAATTATGTGAATTATTCGCCTCGCTGAACATCAAAGAGCAACAACGCGGAAGTTATGCGGAAACGGAACGTATCGGCAATCAATCACGAAATGGAAGCACCGGACTCGAGCTACGTCCAAATATTAATATATTATGATATATTTAGCCTCGAAATCAAATTTTATTATTCGTAGCCAAAATCGGATCGAAAAACGGACAAGAAACGACAACCGTAGGGATTTTTCACGATTTTTACGCAACCGACAAACGAACGCAACAAAACATCAACACCCGACATAATTTTAAGTGTTTCAACGCTATTACGACATTTTACGAAGCTTGGGAGTGAAAACGGGCCTTGGAAATGCTAACGGGCCACGCAGACGACAAGAAACGGGCCAATGGGCCTTTGGCCCAACACACAAACCCTAGGTATTTAAACACACTTAACATCTTCTCCCATTTGCAAACCCTAGCCCCCATAGTCACCCATGCCTTCTCTCTAGTAAATCCGGTCACCGGATTTGTTTCCAGCGACACTCCGATCGCTTTTCCGACGACACACACACCACCCACACATGACACCCCTCTCCTGTACCCTCACTCACACATATTTTTCATATCCGAAGAGAGAGGGAGAGAGACTGGCGATAGAGAGAGAGGTTTCGAGAAAGAGGAACCGGCCACCAATGATGGTGGTGACGCCCGGCGGTGGCGGCAGAGCCACCACATGTCGGAGGTTCAAGGAAAACCACCACCACAGGCGACGACGCTGTGGTGGGTGGTGTCCGGTGGTGGTTACGAGTGCAAGTGAAAGAGAGGAACGAAGAGAAGAGAGAGAGACGGCGGCAGTGTAGCGCCGACGATGATAGTGGCGGTGATAGCAACGTCGCCGCTGGCGGCTTGTTGCCGGCCGACGACGACGGTAGTGGTGATGTTTGGTTCGAGATCTGGTATGGTTCACCTTCGGTTCAGGTTTCGGTTCGGTTAAAGATTTGGTTTATTTGGGTTCAGTCAACATTTGTTTCGGATCTCGTTTTGGGTTCGGGTCAACCCAGTCAACACAGTGGGTTGACTGGTCAAATGTGGTCAAAGGCGGTCAACACCGAGTCAACCTGGTCAACAACAGTCCACTCAATCAACAACAGTCAACTCAGTTCAGTGATGGTTCGACTCGGTTCAGTCACGGCTCGCTAGGTTCGACTTGGTTCAGTTACGGGTCAAACACGGTCAAGCCCGGTCAACTCAGTCAAACTCGGCCAACAGCGGTTCTTGGTAAAATAATATTAACGCAAGTATTAAATAATTATTTAAAGTTTTATCTTAACGTGACATCGAGCTCAAACCAGCACGAATATGAAAACGACAAAAATTATACTTGAAGATTTCTAACTACTCGGACTTATACATAAACGTATTAGTGTTGTTTTTACAAATATATATATAAATACCATCTGAAAACCGAATCGACATCGTTATACAATATAAATATAAATATATATATATATATATATATATATATATATATATATATATATATATATATATATATATATAATTACATACAAATATATTATTAAACTTAATCGCGATGATTATTGGACGTTTTAAAGATACGAAAGAATTATAAATATCTTGGTTATATTGAATTGTTGCGTTTTGACTAATATATCGACAACTTGTGTTGTCGGGATCGTCCAAAAACAGGGGAAACTTTGCCCTTTTTCGTAAAAATCCGTAATACTAAACGTGTTTTAGTACAATAACGAAATCAGTTGGAATCCAAAGTATTTATTAAAATAAATATGAATATATATTTACTTTCGATGACCGTTTATAATCCGCAAAATAAGCTAACTGCATTTCAACGAATAGGGTTTACAAGGTAACCAAACTCGGAGATTTTTATAAAATAAATATAATTAGATATATTTATTTCAAACGACGGAATTCGAAAATTATATTTCAAATGTTTAGCATTCGAAAGTCATATAAAATGGATACAATTAATTATATTTAAACGTCAAGATTTTTAATACTTTTATAAAATAAAAATAAATGGTTTCAAACGTCGTAACTTCGTCTACTTTTATAAAACGATATAATTGTTTATATCTACTTTAAATGTCTTGAATTCGAAGCTTTATTTACCTCAAACGTCTTGTTACGAACTTAATTATAAACGACACATTACCGGGAGATTAAAACGAGCTTACAACTATGTAATTATTTTATTGATTATAAACGAGACACAAGATTATTACAACTACGCGCGACTACTTGGGAAACATACGACCACATTATACGAGTCTACAACATGTAATATTTTTATACCAACATTTGTCTACGTATACGCACGATCATTCGGGACATCTAATGCGATTCCCTAAGTATATTTATATTTTTTTTTATAAATATATATATTAAACCTCTTGGAAACTAAGTGTATCGAAACTTAGTATTATCACCGACATTAAATGGAACCTAACAAGTATAATTCATTCTTATGCATTACGTTAACAACTTACCATCGAATCGTTCGGTTAGCGATTCGGTAGAGCTCGGTATCACGTAGTATAGCTACGTCATTCTTAAGTATTCCGTTTTAGGAATACACTAGATTGCATGCTAGCAAGTCAAGTTGTGGAGACAACACTATTGAAATCACATTAAGCTAGCTTTGCACAAGGAAATCAAGGTGAGTTCATAACCCCCACTTTTTACCGTTTTACATTTTTATAAATGTTTTCGGGGGGTGGAAAGACATGCAAGTTTTGCAAAAGTATACAAGATTTCGATGAACGAAAAACTATACATTTCTAAACCATGATGCGAATGAACTTCAACAAACTCAAATGGTTTTACAAAAGGTTATTGCTAAATATACCGGTTTACGAAACACACGCATATTTACGAAACGTGCATGAGTTACATACATTTTAAGGACGGGATTGTCCTTGTTACAACGGAAACAAGAGGGCTAGGCCCGTACATACAACACGCGAGATGCAAGGTATATATATATATATATATATTTATATATATTTGACGGAATATATATATGGACATCATTCATCGAAAATGCATCTCGGTGGACATCATACATCGAAAATACATCTCAGCTCGTGAATTCATGTCCCCCTTTTCATCTTAAATGTTTTACTATTTTACAACTATCGGGGGGAAATACATGTTCAATGGTATGATAAGCTAAGGAATGAAACAACTTAGATCATGTGCGAATAGGGTGGAACTTAAGCACCATTAATCTTATTTAAGACCACGGTACAAAGGTTAGATCTAGCGGGTGTTGGCGAGCCCCACTCTTGGTCATGGACCCACACAGAAGAGTTCATTTGTCGTCCCAGTCGAGGTTAATCGACAGAAATCGTCTAGGTTTGGATTGCTTCCTATGTCGTCACACATATTAATGTCCTTGCAAAACATTAATGATCAACGATTTCATTAACGCTTTACATACCGATTTTTGATACAAATATATCTTATAGTTACAGAACTTTTGTATACCAGAGTTTATACAACTACAAAGTTATCAGTCGATGTGTTGAAAAAATGGTTTTATTTACACTGTCTCAAAAAATTTTAAACCGGTTACCAAAAAGAGTTATTTAAAAATCTGTTCGAACAAACTATGAACTCGCCAACTTTATGTTGATTTTTCGCATGTTTCTTTCTCAGGTTATATTTTCAAACTATGGCATGGTTGGAATAGGAGGACCCATGGGTATTCGAGTACTTAGCGGGCGTTCACCTTCTAGAAGTCTTAGCTTTTCAAACTCTTCCGTTGTGCAATAAAGATACCAGTCAGATCACACCCAGCTCTGATGTAATCAATTTATCGGGGTGTGACAGATTGGTAACAGAGCTATAGGTTTTCGTGAATTAGGTATCAAACCCGGCTCTGATAACAGAGTGGTATCAGAGCTATAGGTTTCAGCGAATTAGGTTTCTGTGGGGATACCTAGGCTTTAACCTCACTTTCCTTTGGGGACATTAGATCATTAAGACTTGAATATATACAAAACACCTAGCACTCTAACATGGGTTCCAACCGTGGCTGAAATAGTGAGTCAACATTCTGATTTTAAACATTCACTAGTGTTGTGTCTGATACACGGTACACGAAACAGTTACATTAAGTAAGCGAAACTTTGAGAGTTTTGGCAACTTGCATTTAAGACCTTTGAAAAACTCATGACAATATCCATTAAAGGTCATTACGTAGGAACTGTGAATAATAACTCGGGCAAACGCCCTTACATGTATTGTCGATGCTATTTTATTTACCGAGCAGGTAACCTACGCGAAACGAAATACGGGTACGCAAATATACCTGAAACTTAAACGATACAACAACGGATGTTGGAGTACATCTCACACGACTTTCGAGGCATGACCTTGAGAAAGCACGACATTACGACAACAATGCTAATCCCGTCAGCGGGAGAACTACTCATCAGAATGCGGCAATTTTGTCACGTGGCCTTTAAAGCGACATGAATAACGTTGAGATACGTCCAAAACAAGATTCCATAAAAATTGGTGCTGCAGAAGAAGTCACATGTCTTCAGATTCCCCTACTTTATTAATGGCGATTATGCCATATTCGACATTCCGTGATAATGTCACGCAATAATAAGTCATCGCAGGAAATTCCAGGTAAAGTCCTTAAACTTCAGTTATCAAAATTCCAACTTTTGCATATAATGAGTAGATTCTCACACCTCTACTCCTCCTAATGGTCATCCTACTATGAGAATTCCTTTCATAATTAGAAAACATTTACTTGCACCTTTTCTTGACAAATTCCTATGTTTCGCATGCATTGTTTGTTACGCATGTGGTTTACTTGATTCATGGAGACCATCAGGGCCTTCACTTCGAATAGTTGTTTCATCAATGATTCAAATATTGTTTCGCTATACTCAAATTTTTGCATTGTGATCTAGATGACCTGCATTATTGTAAGTGTTGATTCTTTGATAGAGAGTCAACGAATTCTAAAAAAAACTACTTTTCTTGTTAAGTTACATACATGGTTTTTCGTTGTAACCATGTCGAGATTTCCTTGTCAATACTTGTAATTATTGTTGGGTTGTACCTAAATCAAGTTCAATCGTTTGTACTTGCTCATTTCATATATATTCGTTTTAAAGTTCCATATGATGCATTGAAGTCATCATATTCAAAGTGGTCTCGATGAGCACTTCATTTGTTTCGAACCATAGTAGACTTGTTCGGTCTTCAACTCCATTAAATTATTTGTTGGTTACGACACCTTGTGATGGCGTTTCACTAATTTGAAGCTTGCGCTAATCCCATTTGCACACCTCATATACGGATTAGATTATTTATCTAATTATTTTTTTTAAATCCATCTTATTGATTTATTATTTTAAAGCAGTCTTAATGCAATTGTGTATTAAGATAATGGTACATATATTCATGTTGCATTCCAGTGTACCTCTTAACGGTTCTTTCATCATTGGTCGAAAATTTTGGGATACTTATTTTTCTTCCACTATCGACCTAAATTACATTTAGTTGTTCTTTCATCTTCAATTGAAGATCCTATGAGATTTGGGATGGACAATAAGATTTACTTCGTTAAACTTTTCATCTGATTGCAAACACGGTGAATTTGTTCAATCAGCACTATTATTGAATTATTTCGATCACTACGACACCTTGTGGTGTCGGTATAAACTTGTAGCTTGGGCTAATCAAAATCAATCGTTTCATGTAGTACTATGTAAGCCTTTCATTTGAATGTGTTAACGCAACTATGTCTTAAGACAACGATACACTAAGTTCTGTTGTATATCAGTGTATCCTTACAATTCAATAATGTCAATATACAAATCTTTATTCATGTTATGGTTGAAAGTTGACAAATCATTTTCATGTTTCTATTTCATTGAACTTGTTGATCCTAAGTTTCTTCAATCTAATAACCAACGCTAGTTCCGTTGGTAGTAAATGCTATCATTCCTAAAATCTATTTGCAGTTTGTGAATATTCATTTGGACATCTATTGGTTAAATTCCTCTTTTGTTGGACCTCTATAAATTCAGTCACATTAGTGATTATATCATTACGTTTCGTTCACTTGGCATTGATTCTGAAAACAGATTCAGTTGAACAAGTGGGTTCATATTGTTGTAAGTCTTTGTATTCGTGTAATTCAGACAAGACTCGATGCAATAACATGGTCATTTACCTTGGTATTATTGATACCTACCTACGCATGACAAAACCCTAAGGAGATAACATAGTCTAAATTTCGAGGACGAAATTTCTGTAACAAGGGGAGAATGTGACAACCGGTACTTTTCGATTGAAATTACGCGCATAACAAACATTAAGGCAATACATAGTGTAATTTGAAATAAATTAACTTAATTTGACCTTCGGAAAGCCTAGGAGCGTCTACTTGATTCACGTCACGCGATTTGGCGATATTCGAGAATTTTAGCGCACGTGTGAACTTTAAGCGAACTGACACCGAAAAAAATACTGACAATTCTTAAAAATACAAATTTTGTGATTATTATCATATATTATAATTATGTGAATTATTCGACTCGCTGAACATCAAAGAGCACCAACGCGGAAGTTATGCGGAAACGGAACGTATCGGCAATCAATCACGAAACGGAAGCACCGGAATCGACTTACATCCAAATATTAATATATTATGATATATTTAGCCTCGCAATCAAATCTTATTATTCGTAGCAAAAATCGGATCGATAAACGGACAAGAAACGACAACCGTAGGGATTTTTCGTGATTTTTACGCAACCGACAAACGAACGCAACAAAACATCAACACCCGACATAATTTTAAGTGTTTCAAGACTAAACTAACGTATTATGACATTTTACAAAGCTTGGGGGTGAAAACGGGCCTTGGAAATGCTTACGGGCCATGCAGACGACAAGAAACGGGCCAACGGGCCTTGGGCCCAACACACAAACCCTAAGTATTTAAACACACTTAACATCTTCTCCTATTTGCAAACCCTACCCCCATAGTCACCCCTGCCTTCTCTCTAGTAAATCCGGCCACTAGATTTGTTTCCGACGACAATCCGATCGCTTTTCCGACGACACACACACAATCCACACATGACACCCCTTTCCTGTACCCTCACTCACACATACTTTTCAGATCCGAAGAGAGAGAGAGGGAGAGAGAGCGGCGATAGAGAGAGAGGTTTCGAGAAAGAGGAACCGGCCACCAGTGACGGTGGTGACGCCCGGCGGTGGCGGCAGAGCCACCACATGTCGGAGGTTCAAGAAAACCACCACCACAGGCGACGGCGCTGTGGTGGGTGGTGTCGGGTGGTGGTTACGAGCGCAAGAGAGAGAGAGGAACGAAGAGAAGAGAGAGAGACGGCGGCAGTGTAGCGCCGGCGATGATAGTGGCGGTGATAGCGACGCCGCCGCCGGCGGCGGTAGTGGTGATGTTTGGTTCGAGATCTGGTACGGTTCACCTTTAGTTCAGGTTTCGGTTCGGTTAAAGATTTGGTTTATTTGGGTTCAGTCAACATTTGTTTCGGATCTCGTTTTGGGTTCGGGTGAACCAAGTCAACATAGTGGGTTGGCTGGTCAAAGGTGGTCAAAGGCGGTCAACATCGAGTCAACCTGCTCAACAGCAGTCCACTCAGTCAATAACAGTCAACTCGTTTCAGTGATGGTTCGACTCGGTTTAGTCACGGCTCGCTAGGTTCGACTCGGTTCAGTTATGGGTCAAACCCGGTCAACTCAGTCAACAGGGGTCCAAAACCCGGTCAACTCAGTCAAACTCGGCCAACAACGGTTCTTGGCAAAATAATATTAACGCAATTATTAAATAATTATTTAGAGTTTTATCTTAACGCGACATCGAGCTCAAACCAGCATGACTATGAAAACGACAAAAATTATACGTTAAGATTTCTAACTACTCGGACTTATACATAAACGTATTAGTGTTGTTTTTACAATATATATAAATACCAGCTGAAAACCGAATCGACATCGTTATACAATATATATATATATATATATTACATACATATATATTATTAAACTTGATCGCGATGATTATTGGACGTTTTAAAGATACGAAAGAATTATAAATGTCTTGATTATATTGATTGTTGCGTTTTGACTAATATATCGACAACTTGTGTTGTCGGGATCGTCCAAAAACAGGGGAAAATCTGCCCGTTTTTCGTAAAATCGGTAATACTAAACGTGTTTAGTACAACAACGAAATCAGTTGGAATCCAAAGTATTTATTAAAATAAATATGAATATATATTTACCTTCGACGACCGTTTATAATCCGCAAAATAAGCTAACTGCATTTCAATGAATAGGGTTTACAAGGTAACCAAACTCGGAGATTTTTATAAAATAAATATAATTATATATATTTATTTCAAACGACGGAATTCGAAAATTATATTTCAAATGTTTAGCATTCGAAAGTCATATAAAATGAATATAATTAATTATATTCAAACGTCAAGATTTTTAATAGTTTTATAAAATAAAAATAAATGGTTTCAAACGTCGTAACTTCTTCTACTTTTATAAACCAATATAATTGTTTATATCTACTTTAAACGTCTTGAATTCGAAGCTTTATTTACCTCAAACGTCTTGTTACGAACTTAATTATAAACGACACATTACCGGGAGATTAAAACGAGCTTACAACTATGTAATTATTTTATTAATTATAAACGAGACACAAGATTATTACAACTGCACGGCGACTACTTGGGAAACATACGACCACATTATACGAGTCTACAACATGTAATATTTTTATACCAACATTTGTCTACGTATACGCATGACCATTCGGGACATCTAATGCGATTCCATAAGTATATTTATATTTTTTATAAATATATATATTAAACCTCTTGGAAACTAAGTGTATCCAAACTTAGTATTATCACCGACATTAAATGGAACCTAACAAGTATAATTCATTCTTTTGCGTTACGTTAACAACTTACCGTCGAATCGTTCGGTTAGCGATTCGGTAGAGCTCGGTATCACGTAGTATAGCTACGTCATTCTTAGAAACTTACAAGTATTCCGTTTTAGGAATACACTAGATTGCATGCTAGCAAGTCAAGTTGTGGATACAACACTATTGAAATCACATTAAGCTAGCGTTGCACAAGGAAATCAAGGTGAGTTCATAACCCCCACTTTTTATCGTTTTACATTTTTATAAATGTTTTCGGGGTGGAAAGACATGCAAGTTTTGAAAAAGTATACAAGATTTCGATGAACGAAAAACTATACATTTCTAAACCATGATGCGAATGAACTTCAACAAACTCAAATGGTTTTACAAAAGGTTATTGCTAAATATACCGGTTTACGAAACACACGCGTATTTACGAAACGTGCATGAGTTACATACATTCTAAGGACGGGATTGTCCTTGTTACAACGGAAACAAGAGGGCTAGGCCCGTACATACAACACGCGAGATGCAAGGATATATCTATATATATATATATATTTATATATATTTGACGGAATATATATATGGACATCATTCATCGAAAATGCATCTCGGTGGACACCATACATCGAAAATACATCTCAGCTCGTGAATTCATGTCCCCCTTTTCATCTTAAATGTTTTACTATTTTACAACTATCGGGGGGAAATACATGTTCAATGGTATGATAAGCTAAGGAATGAAACAACTTAGATCATGTGCGAATAGGGTGGAACTTAAGCACCATTAATCTTATTTAAGACCACGATACAAAGGGTAGATCTAGCGGGTGTCGGCGAGCCCCATTCTTGGTCATGGACCCACAAGAAGAGTGCATTTGTCGTCCCAGTCGAGGTTAATCGACAGAAATCATCTAGGTTTGGATTGCTTCCTATGTCGTACACATATTAATGTCCTTGCAAAACATTAATGATCAACGATTTCATTGACGCTTTACATACCGATTTTTTATACAAATACATTGTATACCAGAGTTTATACAAGTACAAAGTTTTCAATCGATGTGCTGAGAAAAATGGTTTTATTTACGCTTTCTCAACAATATTTAAACCGGTTACCAAAAAGATTTATTTAAAAATATTTTCGAACAAACTATGAAGTCGCCAACTTTATGTTGATTTTGCGCATGTTTCTTTCTCAGGTTATGTTTTCAAACTATGGCACGGTTGGAATATAAGGACCGATGGGTCTTCAAGTACTTAGCGGGCATTCACCTTCTAGAAGTCTTAGCTTTTCAAACTCTTCCGTTGTGCAATGAAGATACCAGTCAGATCACACCCAGCTCTCATGTAATCGATTTATCGAGATGTGACAGAAAAACCATTTCCACTGCTTGAATTGTTCAATTAAGTTCAAGATGATGTATCTTCGCTAAAATTTGTTTGGATCTTTGGGCTTTGAGTATTTGCCGCACTACTGCCCTTGAAATAAAGATCAACGTCTTGTTGAACACTTGAACTCTTCATTTTGGCCATCTTGCTTTTCTTTATAGACATACTCCCTTGAAATTTCACTTTCAGAGTCATCCAGATGGATTGTACATTACCCTGATGTTGGAATAGTGGGAATATATCTTCTATTATAGCTTGTTGAAGAAGATTCAACATCTTTTTCTCTCTTATGAAATTTATTTTTCATCTAGATTGTATTGGGTTAGGCTTTTCTTTTGACCATTCTCTCCAGCGGGTGCTATTTGTTCTTTTCAATAGAATAGCAACAATCCATATAATTGGCATGTACCCAATTTTCAAACCTTTCATGCCATCCTTTAAAATCATTCATACTCATAAGTTTTAGTGGCTTGGTCGTTGTTCCCATTTTGTTGTCCAAATTTAAGTTCTGAACCACTGCCGTGGGGGTTATGGCAAACGCATTATAAAATCCGTTTTCCATCGTAACAACAGTTTCGTATGAATGTAAGAAAATTTGGTGCGAAAGAGAGCTCATGTGGATGTACTTGAAAAAGATCACTTTGGTATGGATGTAGACTCTTGTGAGAACTAACACAAAAAGAAACGAACTTGATTACGTTCATGCGAACGTAAGGTTTTAACGAATGAATTTTTACTTCCGTACGAAGGTAAAATTTCAATAAGAAATAGTTACGTTCGTGCAGATGTAGTTAGTCTGTGCAGACGTATCACCTTCGTACGAGAGTGAAAATTCAAGTTTTCTTGTTTTTTGACATTTTGAACATGATTCTGATTGAATTTTAGTCTGAATTTCAAAGACTTTGTTAAAAATGTGTTTTATATAATCCTCGAAAAAATCAGTCTATTTTGACGGTTAAATTTGTGAGAAATGATGAAAATGAGAAGAAAATGATAGGAAAGAAGTCTTCAATGTCTGAATCTTGTTGAATTGTCTCAGATATTAGCATCCAAACTCTTATACCACTTATGAGGACCGTTTTCCATATGAATTGCTCAGGTAATATCTGTTAACCTAGTCCAAATTGTGTGGAATCCAATTTTAGTTAGGTAACAACACTAGATTACTTAATTTTCAATGTTTTCATTAACTTGTCAACATTTACAACCCTGAAAACAAACTAACAAAGCTTCGCCATCTGATCAACAAAATCTTATCTAACACTAAGTCCACACATCTATTTATACACATCTGATTACCTTCATGAAGACTAAAATATTGTCGTACGAACATGACTACCTCCGTACGAATGTATCACATCTGTGCGGACTTGGTTACATTCGCACGCATGTGTACCTCTAAACGGATGTACCTTTACAACCAAAAACCAAATAATCTAACATTCGTCCTATTACAGATTTGATACGACTCGTAGACGTAGGCGGCAGACATAGTGCATCAACAGTCAAACCAAATGTTAAACAACAAAATACCAGATTTGAACTTTTAAGCATTACTAAAAGAGTTGATCTAAATATACGATGTTAACTACTTAACACTAGTTATATCCATCTACCATTTTAAAGAAGTTACAAAAGTGCAAGTTTTGGAACATAATTAATAACTAGATTTAGGCTACATAAACAATCAGAAGTTTTGACCCATGACATAAGCTAGTTCGGAAGCGCGTTAACGGCAAAGAAGGAAGCTTGTGTGTGCGTGTTCGTTCCAAGCAACATGGAACCACTTAAGTGGAGTTTTACCTAAAACACAACAACAAGAGTTATTATCAAACCCATGAATCACAACTATGTAACTTCCAACAAACATGATAACCATCCAATATTTTATTCGAGTACTAAGCTATTTCTACATTCCTTATTTCACTTGTGTGGCCTGTTCGTAACGGGTCGACACTTAATCATTCGTTGTCATCATCATCATTAAATTCGGATGACCCGTTCATGATAGCCAACATGTATTAATTCTACTTAACATCATTCCATCTCATTTGACCTGTTTGCAACGGATCAATTACGTGACCATTCCTTAATATACATTCTAATTCGTATGACCCGTTCGCAACAGGTTAATTACATAACCATTTTTTAACATAACATTCTAATTTGTTTGACCCGTTCGCTACCAAATTATATGACAATTCTTTAATATGTGATTCTAGTTTGTTTGACCCGTTCACAACGGGTCAATTATATGACCGTTCTTTAACATAACAGTGTAGTTAATTCAACCTGTCCGCAATGAGTAAAATACATAACCATTCAAGTTACCACACACGTTATGATTACTACAAATCAAGACAATAGACATTACTAAAAATGGAACCTTAATCTTAACAAGTATGTACCTCGGTCTTGAGCTCCTTGTTGCTTCGTGTGGCTCGACCCTTCTTCTTTTATCCCTATGCATAACCCGTTCATACTTATAATTCATGTCTCTTGCTTACTCCACATATATTCTTTGATAAGATAACATAAAAACTTAACACATATGATATTTACATATTCAAACCATGGTCATCATGTTAGGTCCAATGTCAAATTAAAAAATTCTTAACTATGGCATTTCATCAAACACTTGGTAGGCATATGATTTAATTTACTCTCAAGTTGCCTATTTACTATCATTTTAGCCACATGTAGTCTATAATTCACAAGATCAAAAATTTAAACATCATCCTATCATCATACCTTCATGTTTTACATTTAGAACACATTCATATCTAACATGGCTCTAGTCTCATTTTCATGACAAAATCCCCTTCTATTAACATGAAGGTTTTCCCACTTAAACACATCAACTGCACAAAATTGAGCATTCATAAACGTTTCCTAATCATGCTTTTACATTAATTTACATCATACCACCATGACACATAAGAATTAGCCATTTTGACATATTCTCATCCCATTGATTCTTCACCAAGTCAAGTATTGTTACCTACCTCTTGTTAGACAAGCTTAGATGATTACTTATTAGGGCTCATGCATAAGATTGGCATTGATTTCACTCTTCAGTTTGTTAGAATTGAAGATTTCTTCTTCAAGGAGAAGCCTTTCTCTGCTTTCTCTCTCTCAAACATGCACACACACATCCTTCCTATACTTTCTTTTTCTTCTAATTTCATTTACCAAATTTTCATTTTTGCCCCTTCTAGTTTGGTTTGCAATTTATTTGATCAAACATAACTATTCTTTTACTAGAAAGTATATAAAAACTTAACAAGGTTAATTATCAGTAGTCAACGAGCTCCATACTAGACATTAGGATTTAATAACATGTTATTTAATGGTCATGGTTTGCAACGTAAATTATCATCGTTCAAATTAACATATTAAAAGAAACTATAAAATTTGAGATACTGACGTGTGCTCATTTTGGGGTGTTACAAATAATCCTAATACAAGCTTTATGAAGCTTTTAACTGTGAGACAAAAAGTGTTAATATCAATTTGAATTCAAGTATTTATACTAATTTGAAGTGTTCAATAAACAATCAAATGACAAACACGAATCACCATTGATGTTGGTAACAACTACCGGAGGTGAATGTAACATAGCCTTACGATAATTAGACAGTGAAGGCAACACAAATTCTTCAACCATCGGATTCAAATTCGATAAAATATCCTCCAAATCTCTCATTTCTTACTTAAAAGCATCATCCTCATGATGTTGATACTGATTATTCACCATTTCCATTTATCAAAGTGTTGTTTTTTTTCATGAATACATGGATGGTTATCATTTGACCTAGAAACCACAATCGCAGATTCCGGCTACTCAACATTGTTTGATTTGGCCTGATTATTCGTCACACCATTGGATTCAACTGTTATAAAATTATAACAAATCAATATTATAGAAGGAATGTGAAATTATAGATGGAGATAACCTGTTTAAAGGAGTCTAAAATGGAGTGTTGGTTGATCAGAGATTGAAGTGAAAGATGATTATTAAATACAAAAAATTCAAAATAAAAAACATTCATTTCAATCAAAATCAGAGATTAGTAGACCTAATCAAAATCATCTTTGAACTGAATAAAAAGCAGATTCAGATTTAGCATGAAAAATGAATCACAGATTGAGAATATTATTGATGTTCACAATCGCATGATATAAGAAGAAGAAAGATCATTAGAGTCCTAAGGGTAGTGGCTTGCTCCAGCGTCGAAGCGGCGACGATTGTGACGGCGAGTTCAACAGATTTTGTTTAAGTGTCCATGGTGTGTGAGGTTTTAGAGAAAGAGGGTTTGCGTCTAGAGATTACCATTTTACCCATGAACATGGACGAAAGGTTAACATAACTTGACAGCAGGGAGGCATAATGCAACGTTCTAAAAGTACACAGTGCTAAAACCAAAAGATTCAGCAAAAGGGAAGCAAAGTGCAATCTACCCAAACCACAGGAGGCAAATTGTACTTAACTCATAACTTAAATATAGTCATTTATGGTTTTAAGATTTAAACAATATCGACAAATCTGGTTGGTAGGGTTTTTACCGATTATGTTGGTCAGACTGAGTACTTTGTAGTTTGTTATTTGATCAAGTTCAGCAGATTCTGTTTAAGTGTCCATGGTGTGTGAGGTTTTAGAGAAAGAGGGTTTGCGTCTAGAGATTACCATTTTACCCTTGAACATGGACGAATTAACATAACTTGATAGCAGGGAGGCATAATGTAACGTTCGAAAAGTACACGGTGTCAAAACCAAAAGATTCTGCAAAAGGGTGTTTGTTGGATTGTGTTTCTTGCATTTAATACTCACCTAACTCAACCCCCAAACCTCAACTATAAATACCCACCTCCTCCCACACTCATTTCACACCTCAATCATCTCTTCTCTTCTCTCTAAAAGCTCTAAGAGCTCTCTTCTTCTAAAGATTCAAGGTTTCAAAAGTGAGTTTTAACTAACTTTTCCCTCCTTTGATCTTTTCTTCTTCACACTTGAAACACCTTTGGGAATACTTCCATAGGTTTTCCATGGAAAACCAACTAGGAATATCACCCTATTTAAGGTCCCAAATGTAAGAACCTCCTTGTTTTAATAGGGTTTTACCCACAAGTGTTGTATCCTTCCAAGTTTGTTCTCAAAACAAGACATGAGTTGGCAGAGTGTGATCATTTGGAAGTCTTGGCTATCTTATCTTTGATCCACCACCTCACTTGATGTTTTCGATTACTTTTGTCTTTTACTTTTTGTTTAAACTTACTCATGACCATCCTTGTCGTCCTTGTGACGACTTGTGCCTTGGTGAACTATACGAAAGAGGTTTTAAAAAGGAAGGTTATCCTCCTACCTCCATGCATGACTTCTACGAACTTCCATGATGTTTATGATTTACTTATTATGTACGCTATACAATATATGTATATATTCACTAACCGAACTCTTGATGGTAATCAAATGATTGTCCGTCATGGTACTAGGTTACATCACCTACATACTTAATCTATCGTTACGATTCTAATGGGTAACTTAACCCATAAAAACGCATCAACCCGAATGGGTCTTATAGTGTCAAAAACTAGTATTAAGTCTAGATGATTATTTTCTCGTATAACATACTTTAGTATATTTAAATTCCTAAATCCTCCGCTATCGTTTGAATACCTACCAACCTATGTTCTCCTCATGAAGGATAATTTGGTGTTCCTCCAAGCCCTTCACGGAAGTAACAAGGGAAGCTTTTGCAAAACCGTGAGTACACTCGACCCGCTTTTTGTTTACAACACTTTTGGGTGTAACATGTTTACTTATACCAAAACCACAACACTTAAAATTTATGAAATGCACAAACAATCCTATACACATGAATAATTGATACGTTTATGTGATGCTTATATCTTGGACATTCTTTATGTGATACTTTAGTCATTAACTTGTTTTAAGCCTTCGTTTGACATGTATAAGCGCCTTAGGAAGTAACGCATCCCCCTCCATCGTGTAATCTTGAGGCCATGTTAAAACATCGTGATTGCGTTAAGGGTTTGACTAGTAATATTGCATGCTTTGTATATTCTCTTGCAGAATCATCATTGCCATGAGGATTTGTTTAAACTTTATTCGTATACGTATGGTATGCTTAAACTTGTGTACTCGCCTTTGCTTTTGCATTGAATTGTATTTTAAAACATGTTACAGGTTGATGAAGAGGATGTTATGAAATCAAATAGCAAGGACTTAGATACACACATTTAGACATTTATGTTAATGTTGTTGTATCAATTTTGATGTATTTTGTTTATTTAATTGTTGTATTTTGACAATTATTCTTGAAATGAAATTCGACTTTAAATGTAATATTGTCATTATTAGCGTTGTGAGCAATGAGCAATCTCGTTATCATCTCACTCCGATGTTTCCACCATCGGTTGGGGTGTGACAGATTGGTATCAGAGCTATAACTATAGAGAATTAGGTAGAATTTCCATGTACGACTTAGTCTATAGTTTAAGTGACCAAACTTGACCATTCTTGATTCGTGTTTAAAATGCTAATTATCCCTACCTTGCTTCTTCCTATTTCTTTTGGTCTTAATATATGGAATATGTCTTTCCTAAGACATTTACACAATATACACGCTTGAAGACTTGAAGACACTCATACTACAAAGGAGAGGATCTCACCAAATAGGGGTGAAACCCGCTCTTTGGTGATCACTCTCAATCCACGTATTCGATTTTTTTCATGAAAATTACGCCATCAAGTTAGGAGTGATATCCATACCTTGATGGAAAATTTCCATCTCATACTCTAGTGGACCCTTACCAACGAGTTGGAATTCGCTCCTTGTTTGGTAAGTACCAACCACGCTTAGGGTACGATGTTTTCAAGTTAGGAGTGAAACCCGCACCTTGTCACTAGTCCCACTCCTCGATTTTCAATCTCGCCAAAGTTTCAATTTTTTGATCAATTAGAGACGTGTAGTAACTGGAAGGGTAAAATGTCATTAATCACTTCTCGACGAGAGCATTTTACCTATCGGCCAAAGCACGTTACTCTAATTTGAAAGGATCTTCGATTCACTTTGGAATAGTCGACGCTTCTCAACCAAAAGCACTCCAATATTTTACTAAGCCTATATTTTTTGCTATCTCAATTTCTTTGTGTTTTAATAGTTATTACCTCGTTCATTTCGAACGCGATGCACAATTCGCACATATTTCGCAATAAAAAAACAACAGTAGTAATTCTCGCAAACCAACTAAATTTATACTCCTTACGCAATCATATGTGTTTATACTTTTAAATTCTTGTTATGCTTATGGCATCTATGTGAACTCATACGTATTACTTACATGCTCAAACGTGACTTTATTGTCAATCACTTACATATGTTTTCGCGAAACTCAAGCTGGAGAAATAAGTCAAGTCCAACTCCAACTCGACAAATTTCGTAACAATCACTATATCATAACTTATACACCTAAACCTTTTATCATTGTTTCAATTTTTCTCATTTATGCATAAACCTCGAACCTTACTATTGTATCCAAACGATTTCTCACCCTACAACATATTTACGTAAATTACATACACGAAACCCCTAATGACACTTTAAACGTTTCTTTCATAATTTTTCAAAAACATTATGAAATGCTACACATCAACTTAGTAGGTCAAACGAACTTCTTGCCCTCGATTTTTACAACTCGTCCAAAACACACTCACTTTATACTACCATTCTAAAGACATTTTATTTCCAAAAAGAAACCAACGAAAACTTTCTCTCACATACGTATAAGTACTTTGCTAAAATACATTTCAAAATTTTATGTTTTACATGAAAATTTTCAAAACACGACTTTTCTTGCATCAATAAAATAAAATAAAACAAAATAAAGCAAGCTCACTATTTCACAACTTTTTCAAAATACGCAAATCTAAATCTGAACACATAGGCAAGAAAATTTCATATGCAAATACAAATTTTAAAACAAAAGTAGCATTTCTTTTTACGAACCACATTTACATCAAAAATTAATACTTTTCTCAATATTCACCCGACATTCACAATTTTGGTCCTTCATTCCCGACAAGCCGACTTATTTTATTTCAACCAACTCAATGTTTTGACTCAAGCAACCATACACATGTATACCACCTTACACGTTTCTATTTACATTGACAATATTACGCATATCACCATTACACTTCGTATTTTACACACTCGCAACTTCATGGTAACTTATATATGTTAAATCTCATTTTATGCCACCCATATGCTCTATACTACATGCTAATATTAGACGTATTTGTCTTCAATCATACTCAAAATTTATACGTTTGCACTACTTCGTAGTCATACTTGAAATCTAAAAGTAGGCATAACCCGAGTGGTTTCGCCTACGTTCGACACACTCATGCATACATACATTCATGCTTACATACTTAATTTTTATACGCTATCTTACATACCATTTTCTTACTAGATGTAACCTGACCCGTACACTACTAGTACAAACTATGCACATCATGCACAAACCAAAATAATCGAGGGTGCACATGGGATTATATTGGTAGGCGCATGAAAACCATAGTGGGTTCTACTGTGTATTGCAACACAGAACGTAACATGACACCGAATAGCGAAACGACGTAACATGGTGGATACGCCGCTGGTACTTCCTATATATAAGTGTCCCTACCGTGTTACCAAACCTTCGTAAAATGTGCCATGAGAAATTCGGTGTTTTCCCGGACCTTGTTAAATACATTTGATTCATAACAAACTTTGGTGACCCTACTTCGAAATGATTAGTACTCGATTACCCATGACAAAACTTCATTCTCAAAATTGTTAGCTTTAACCGCCAAAACTATCACTAGCATCTCTCAACATTCCATATCGCATTTTATCTGATATTCATACCATTTTTACCCTTCGCATACACCTAACGAGGCATTCACTACCATACCACGATTTTCCCAATTCTTCCCTTAACCTGTATTCCAAACTTTATTTATAGCAAATCAGCTTAAAACGTTCAATCCATTTTTATAAACGTCCCTACCGGCTCAATTTGGTCAAAATGTTCCTTTCTATTTAAACTATCTTTCACTCTTATCTACGCGAAAACTTCAACCAGTCGGTCTATTACCGCCAAAACCTTTTAGAAACCATAAATATTTACCATCCTGGCTCTCTCCAATAAACATTTTTTTCTACAACAAGTGATTTTACTAATACGCCTTAGAACTGACAAAACTTTTCTTACAGTTTTCGGTGCAAACTGCTCATTTTAATCAAAATACATCCATAGTCATACTAAAACCTTCCTCTTAGGTCACACTCTTTTAAAATATTCCTTCCAATGAGTTGTCCAGACCCAGTCAAACTCACTTGCTTACACACGCACATACACGGTTTTACTTATCCTTATACACGTTTACGATTGGTGTCTCAAAAACAACTTAGTCAAACAAATTCCTTTCACGAACCTACCATTTTTATCCTTCAAGATTTCGATACATATTGACACACTTATACTTGAACTCCGCAAAAACTTTAAACTTCAAAATCTTGATTTTGGCCAAACATTTTCACCAAAATGACATCTTTTTCAAAGTCTTCCTCTTGAATAAATTTCGGGACGAAATTTCCTAAAGGATGGGAGACTGTAACGCCTCGTTTTTTGCACTTTCCTTAATTAGAAAGTGTAATCATATTTCTATTTATGGAAACTTGTATTCATATCGCATTCGTATTTCATTTCCCAATCTTATAATCCGAGACTTTGATCATAATAAAATTCATACCTAATACATACTTGTCTTACATGCATTTAATTGTTAAATACATGTTTACATAAAAACCGATACTTGTTATACGTGCAAATACTCATACGTTCATATTTGATACCTAAAATATACTTACATAAACATTATACACTTGAAAACATGCAAAAATATCACGTTTTACCATGAAATGAAAGATAAACTAAGTTCAAGGACTAAAAATAGCATAATCCGGAGAAAGTTGTTTCTAGCTCATGGACTGGGCAAAAGTGTGTTTGTTGGATTGTGTTTCTTGCATTTAATACTCACCTAACTCAACCCCCAAACCTCAACTATAAATACCCACCTCCTCCCACACTCATTTCACACCTCAATCATCTGTTCTCTTCTCTCTAAAAGCTCTAAGAGCTCTCTTCTTCTAAAGATCCAAGGTTTCAAAAGTGAGTTTTAACTCACACTTTTCCTTCCTTTGATCTTTTCTTCTTCTTTACACTTGAAACACCTTTGGGAATACTTCCACAGGTTTTTCATGGAAAACCAACTAGGAATAGCACCCTATTTAACGTCCCAAGTGTAAGAACCTTCTTGTTTTAATAGGGTTTTACCCACAAGTGTTGTATCCTTCCATGTTTGTTCTCAAAACAAGACATGAGTTGGCAGAGTGTGATCATTTGGAAGCCTTGGCTATCTTACCTTCGATCCACCATCTCACTTGATGTTTTCGAATACTTTTGCCTTTTACTTTTTGTTTAAACTTACTCATGACCATCCTTGTCATCCTTGTGACGACTTGTGCCTTGGTGAACTATACGAAAGAGGTTTTAAAAAGGAAGGTTATCCTCCTACCTCCATGCATGACTTCTATGAACTTCCATGATGTTTATGACTTACTTATTATGTATGCTATATAATATATGTATATATTCACTAACCGAACTCTTGATGGTAATCAAATGATTGTCCGTCATGGTACTAGGTTACATCACCTTCATACTTAATCTCTCGTTACGATTCTAATGGGTAACCTAACCCATAAAAACACATCAACCCGAATGGGTCTTATAGTGTCAAAAACGAGTATTAAATCTAGATGATTATTTTCTCGTATAACATACTTTAGTATATTTAAATTCCTAAATCCTCCGTTATCGTTCGAATACTTACCAACCTATGTTATCATCATGAAGGATAACTCGGTGTTCCTCCAAGCCCTTCACGGAAGTAACAAGGGAAGCTTTTGCAAAACGGTGAGTACACTCGACCGACTTTTCGTTTACAACACTTTTGGGTGTAACATGTTTACTTATACCAAAACCACAACACTTAAACTTTATGAAATACACAAACAATCCTATACACATGAATACTTGATACGGTTACGTGATGCTTATATCTTGGACATTCTTTATGTGATACTTTAGTCATTAACTTGTTTTAAGCCTTCGTTTGACATGTATAAGCGCCTTAGGAAGTAACGCATCCCCCTCCATCGTGTAATCTGGAGGCCATGTTAAAATATCGTGATTGCGTTAAGGGTTTGACTAGTAGTATTGCATGCCTTGTATATGCTCTTGTAGAATCATTGTTGCCATGAGGATTTTTTTAAACTTTATTCGTATACGTATGCTATGCTTAAACTTATGTACTCGCCTTTGCTTTTGCATTGAATTGTATTTTAAAACATGTTACGGGTTGATGAAGAGGATGCTATGAAATCAAATAGCATGGACTTAGATACACACATTTAGACGTTTAGGTTAATGTTGTGGTATCAATTTTGTTGTATTTTGTTTGTTTAATTGTTGTATTTGTTTCAATGTTGTATTTTGACAATTATTCTTGAAATGAAATTCCACTTTAAATTAAATATTGTCATTATTAGCGTTGTGAGCAATGAGCAATCTCGTTATCGTCTCACTTCGATGTTTCCGCCATCGGTTGGGGTGTGACATGTATAGTCGTATAATTGTAACAATTTTGGACATGTTCGATTCAAATGCTAGTATGTATTGCATGCAAATTCAACATTGGAGGAAGACCGAGATAAATATGAATGCCTATTGTTCATGGCTTTTAGTGATACTAATAGTAAATCTGGTGTTTGATTTGTACAAAGTGTTTATTCTAACCGTAGGATCGACCAAAGAACTTAATATAAGAAAAAAAAGGAGCATGTCATAATGGGAAGTAGGAAAGGTATTCATGTTGAAGGCAAGTGAGTTATTAGATTAATTATGATGGATGGTCAATCAAAGGTATTGTATGATGTATACTAAACTCCTTGTAACACTCTAAATCTAAAACGTTATTGTATTATATAATTTTGAAAAGTAGGTCTCGTTTATTTTATTTATAATACCATAACTTAGTTTCACCTTCTGAGTATCAAGTTATAATATTTACAAAACAGTTAGATGTTACTTGATAATTATCTTACAACACAACCTTCAACGCTTTAACAAATATATAAATCCAATTTCGTGATGTTTGTTCAGAAATCGTCCCGAGCTCTTTTCTTCGTCCGTAAAAGAGTCTTTTGTGGAATACAGGGTTGTTCATAAATAAGATTGTCACACAGAAGACTAATCCTCTAGTGGCGAGTCTTCTTCTTTCTACCTCCTACAAGAAGAAGACCTTTATTGCCCAAGAGAAAAAGCCTTTTGTGTAAGGTTTTCTTCTTCCTCTGAACCCTCTAGACAAAGAAGATGAGAAGAAGGGAAAGCTTCCATGAGGGTCAACAACAAATATGTATGAAGGTTTGACTTTCAAATTAGTAGTTAAAAAGTCAAGAAACCATCATCAATATATATGACCTGAAGATCTTACTCTGAAAGTCAAACCCTTAGATCATATATAATCGTTGTCTTTTTAAAAGGCTCCTATCATTTGTTGACACAATCGATCTTCCTTCTCGAGGTCGGTTCCTCATGTGTTGTGCTCATGTTTTGGTGGGATTCACATTTGCTACTAGCCTACAATGCACAAGAAGAACTACACAAGAAAATAGGTGAAGCCATAAGAGAAGATTTTACTTTCAATAGTAAACTTAGGACAACAAGAAGGTAGGATATTGTGGCAAATATTGTAGTTTTTTTATAAAGAGAACATCATGTGTAGTTTTTGTCAGATGCATATATGTATCTATGTATGTATGTATGATGTCTATTTTATTTTATTTTATTTTTTGTCCTTTGTTTATAATATTTATTACTTATCCATAATGAAATTTAAATAATTAATGAAAATGTTGAATAATAAGACTTAACAACAGTACAATACTTTTAGAAAAATATCTTAATAATTAAAATAAAGATTTTTTACTCTAAATTGTTATGTTCATAACATGGTTTACTTTTTAATTATAGGATATGTTTACACTTTATAAAACAGTTTATTCCTATTCATTATATAAAATGTATCAAAATAAAAAAGGTACGTATTTATCGTGGTTGTTTTTATCTTTTATAAAACGATGTATATCTTAGCTTTGTAAGAGATGTATCAAAAAATTAGATTCAATCTTTCATATAAAACAACGGTTTATAGGAAACATCTCATGCATGTATCTTGATAGTGATGCTTTTGTTTATTTGTACCTTTGTTTTATTGAACCACTTTAGATAAATTCTTTGACTGTTACAATAAATGTTTTTATTTTTTGTAGTAGTGGGTTACAATTACAATTAGAACATGTTTATGACAAACATGTAAATTACAATAAAATCGAGTTACAATTGATGATGCTCCAACAAGTGTTTAATGTGGTTAACCCACATGTTTCATCATTGCCGGGACCAGAAGCCTAGAAGACTAGTTGACGAAGAGGGAAACGAGAATGAATGAAGAAAATAATCATAGGGAGAGTAGATGTTTTCTAAGGTGCCAATAACGCTGGCAGAGATGAACATGGTGATCGGTGAAGACGACGGGGAAGAGGAGCAGAAAGATGATTAAGGGAAGTTGATGATTTTGAAGGTTGGTTGATGTTAGGTGAATAGTAGGGATAGGGAGTTATTTGAGTTTAAACGGTAAACTAGTAATTTTGCACTCAAATAGGAGTGAGGATATCTGTAATCTAATGAACATAGAAATGAAAGGTGAATCGGGTAAACAAGATGAATTATCCGTAAAAGATAAAGATTCGATACAAAATGTCTTTAACCTAGGAAGTGTAGGAAATCGGGTCAAGTGAACTCTGATTGAGCTCATTCAAGCGGCGTTGAAACCGGCTTGTCGAGACCTAAGTAGAAACCATAATCCGTTAATCCTAAAGCTAAGCCCGTAAACCCTAGGGCTAAACCCTAAAATCTAAACTATAAACCCAAAAAACTAAAACATAAGCTAAACCTTAAGACTAAACCCTAAAGATAAAATATGTATAATATATATATATATATATATATATATATATATATATATAAATATATTTTGAAAGATAAAACGAAAACCCACTTAAGTTGAGAAAGCTCAAGAAAACCCTATATAACATTTTTTATTTTTTTCTAAAAAAATAGAGGAATGTAATTAATGTACTTGAACATTTTTATTAAAAAAATTTAAAAAGCGACTACTTGTTTTTTTTAATATTCAAAATTTGTATGTTACATTTTTTTGGACATGTATATTACCGAACATGAATTTTTTAACATTTTTTAAAAAATAACAACTTGGCGTTGTTTTGTGTTTCTTTTATACAAATGTTCAAATATATGTATGTTACATTTACAATTTTTTTAGAAAAAAAAATGTTACATGGGGTTTTTAAAAAGAATTTTTGAGTTTTCTCAACTCAAGTGGTTTTTCATTCTATTCTTCCCCTATATATATATATATATGAGAGAAGGTCATAGGCAAGTAACAATTTATAGTTTGAACCTGTGACACCAAAGCCGCTGACCACACAATAGGACAAGGTCTTAGGTCACTTGTAGTGAGGGGTGGATTGGGTGTTTTTTACGTTCAAAACGCCCCAAAACGCCGTCCCTTGGGGCGTTTTTATAATTACTTTTTGCTTGGGCGGGTCAAGGAAAAAGACCAGATAGCTGCTGAATGTTTGACCAATACGGCGGTTGGGCAACGGCTCAATAAACGACTATATTGTTTTTCTTTCTCAATCCAATAACTATATAACTACACATTCACAACTATAATTCCAGAAAAAATAAACACAACTCTACACCATCTTCTACAAAATGGATTACCCCACGTCTTCGTCATCCATTGCCAATTATTATTACAAAGAGTTTTTAGCCGACGAGGAAGTCAAGCAATGTCACACCCCGATAAAACCATCTGAGTTGGGCGTGATCTGACTGATATCTTCATTGCACAAAGGAAGTTTTGAAATGCTAAGACTTCTAGAAAGTGAACGCCCGCTAAGTACTCAAATCCCCATGGTTTCTCCTATTCCAACCGTGCCATAATTTGTAATTGTAACCTCAGAAAGAAACATACGAAAAATCAATATAAATTTGGCGAGTGCATAATTTGTTCGAAAAGATTTTAAATAAATCTTTTTGGTAACGGTTTAAATATTGTTGAAAAAACGTAATAAAACCATTTTTCCGGCATGTCAATTGAAAACCTTGTTGTTGTAATATTTGAATAACCGTCGATGTCCGCGTACGACAAAGACAACATGCGCCGCATGAGCCAACAATCCACCCCAAGCTAGGAAATGCCTCGCCAAACCGTTTATTCCAGACGGTAGACTAGCAGGCTGGTATAGTTCTGATAGCAGCGAGGACTTCACTGTACAGTTTTAAGCGACCCTACGGCCCTTAGTGTTGAGTAGTGGACAATCCAGTCCTTTTGTTTATAAGCAGGACCAACCCGTCCCCTTATTTGTATGCAGGACAAACCAGTCCCGTAGCAACTAGGACCTTCCCATCACTAGTCCTTGAGTCTGTAGCAGGACCAACCAGTCCCCTTATTTGTAGGTAGGACAAACCAGACCTTGTGTCTATAAACAGCACCAACTAGTCCCCTTACTTGTTTGCAGGACAAACCAGTCCCGTAGTAACTAGGACCTTCCCGTCACTAGTCATGAAACTCATGCACATTTTGAAAATACGCGAGTGTTTTGTAAAACCGGTATGTTTAGCATAAACCTTTCATAAACCATTTAAGTTAACAGAAATTAGTTTGCAACATGGTTTAGAAATATGAATTTTTGTTCATCAAACCTTTTGTAAACCATTTGAGTTCATTAGAATTTGTATCATGGTTTAGAAATATGAATTTTCGTTCATCGAGATTTTGTATACTTTTGCAAAACTTGCTTGTCTTTCCACATCCGAAAACATTTATAAAAATGTAAAAACCGTAAAAAGTGGGAATTACGAACTCACCTTGATATCTAGTGCAAAGCTAGCATAATATGATTTTGTAATGTCATTTCGAAGATGTGACTCGCTAGCATGCAATCTATAACATTCCTATCAAGAAATAAGCTTATAAGATTCTACTAAAAACATAGCTGAACTACGTGTCACCAAACTCTAACGAATCGCTAACCGAACGATTCGACGATAAGTTGTTAACGTAATGGAAAAGAATGAGTTATACTTGTTAGGTTCCATTTAAAGTCGTGATAATACTAAGTTTGGATATACATAGCTTCCAAGAGGTTTAATATATATTTATAAAAAATATATAAATATACTTATGGAATCGTATTAGATGTCCCGAATGGTCGTGCGTATACGTATGCTGGTATAAAAATATTACACGTTGTAGACTTGTAGGATGTGGTCGTATGATTCCCAAGTGGTCGTCGCGTAGTCGTAATAATCTTGCGTCTCGTTTATAATTAATAAAATAATTATATAGTAGTATGCTCGTTATAATCTCCCGGTAATGTGTCGTTTATAATTAAGTTCGTAACAATACGTTTGAGGTAAATATAAACAATTATATTGATTTCATAAAAGTATACGAATTTACGACGTTTGATATAAATACAAACAATTTATATTTTTTTATAAAGTATTAGAATCTCGATGTTTGGATATAAATAATTCTATTCATTTTATATGATTTTCGAATGCTAATCGTTTGAAATATAATTTTCGAACTCTGACGTTTGAAATAAATATAACTAATTATATTTACTTTATAAAAATTCCCGAGTTTGGTTATCATGTAAACCTTGTTCGTTGAGATGTTGTAAACTTGTTTTACGAGTTTTAAGGAGTCGTCGAAAGTAAATATATATTTATATCTATTTTATAAAAATACTTTGAATCCCGATAGGGGTGGTTTTTATAATATAATTACGTTTCGGATTTCGGATTTTTACGAAAAATGGGCAGAGTTTCCTTTGTTTTTGGACTATCCCGACAATACAAGTTGTCGATTTATTTGTCAAAATGCAGCAGTTTATGTATCACAATATATATAACTTCTCGTCGTTCATTTAGAGCATAATTTTCATCGAGTACAAATCTAATATAGATATATATTTATATATATGCCGTGATGTGTCAGTTCAGTTTTTAACTATCACATACGCAAGTCATTTACGTTAGTTCGGTTGTTATAATATGATTTTATTGGTCGGTTCGGGTTAGAGCTCGATGTCGCGTTAAACGAAACCTTAAGTAATTATTTAATAACTTGCGTTAATATTATTTTACCAATAGCCGTTATTGACCGATTTTGACTGAGTTGACCGGGTTTTAACCCGTGTTGGCTGTTGTTGATTGAGTTAACCATAGTTGACTGAGTCGACCTGGCGTTGACTGAGTCGACGTGAACCTTCTCGTATTCCCGAACAAAAACCGACCCGAAGTGAACTCGAACCAAAAATCCAAAACTGAAACCCGAGTTGCTTTGTTCCATGTAAACCCAGCCCCAAAAACCCGAACAATGTAACCACCGCCAGCGCGGTCGCTATAGCCAGAGCCACCACCGCCGGCTGCTGTCGTCCCGACACAAGACCACCACCACTGTCGTCACCTTCCACCGTAGCACCTCGCCCCCTGTTTGAAAACCGTGGCTGCTGTTGCCTAGCAAGAGCCACCGCCACACTCCGATACTTCTTGGAACAACAAACACTAGACAGTAGATTCACAAGTCTATAAGGATCTGAGGAAAGGAAAAGGAGTTAAGTTGTTTACCTGGGTGAAGCTCGAGGATCTTGGCTGCCGGGGTCCAACCCACTACTATCGTCGTTCAGACACTAGTTCCGGTGCCGGAATCGCGTTCAGGGGTCTCGATTTGGGATGGTCCGCCACTGAACCCTTTTCAAAACTTCCACCACCACCGCCGTAGCAACGGCGTCGTCGTCACTAGCATTTTCGGGCACCCTCAGCGGGGACCGGTCGTCGTCTGTACGTTCATCGAGAGAGAGAGAGCAGGTGAGGTGTGCGGGTGAGTTAGGGTTGTGTGGTGTGCTTGTCGCCGGAAAATGACTGCCACCACCACCGTCAACGGCGACAGCGCCATTTTTCGTCGCCGGATGTCCGGCTACCGGACTTGAGTGAGTTAAATATGAAGCTAAATATATTATAATATATTAATATCAAGGCGTAACTCGAGTCCGTTGCTTCCATTTCATTACTGGTGTGTTCCTGCGACGCGTTTTTTTGTTCACGTAAGTGTTTTGTGACGTTCGTAAGTACGCAAATTTATCAAAACCAAATTCTTACGCATATATTATACATGTAAAATCTCTATTTTTCGGTGTTGTCAATATTTTGCCTGGTGTCAGTTTGTTACCGTTTGACGTTCAGCAGTTTTCCTGTAAATCACCATTCACGTATCGCAAAGTCGGATAGACATTCCTAGGCTTCCCAAAGGCCAAATAAAGTTAATTTATGTCAAATTACGCTATGTATTATTGTCTTAATGTTTGTTATGTGCGTAATTATGATCGAAAAGTACCGGTTGTCACATTCTCCCCTTGTTACAGAAATTTCGTCCTCGAAATTTAGACTATGTTGTCTCCTTAGGGTTTTGTCAGGCGTAGGTAGGTATCAATAATACCAGGTAAATGACCATGTAATTGCATCGAGACTTGTCTGAATTATATGAATATGATGACTTACTACAACAATAAGAACACACTAGTTCAACTGAATCTGTTTTTAGAATCAATTCCAAGTGAACAAAACGTATTGATATAATCACTAATGTGACTGAGCTTATAGAGGTCCAACAAAAGAGGAATTTAACCAATAGATGTCAAATTAATGTTCACAAACTGCAAATAGATTTTAGAAATGATAGCATTTACTACCAACAGAACTAGCGTTGGTTGTTGGATGGATGAAACTTAGAATCAACAAGTTCAATGATATAGAAACATGAACACGATTTGTTAACTTTCAACCATAACATGAATAAAAATTTGTGTGTTAACATTATTGAATTGCAAGGATACATTGATATACAATAGAACTTAGTGTATCGTTGTCTTACCACATAGTTGCATTGAGACTATTTAAATGATGGGTCAAACGAAAGGCTTACATAGTTTTGCATGAAACGATTGATCATGATTAGCCCAAGCTACAAGTTTATACCGACACCACGAGGTGTCGTAGTGATCGAAATAAATCAATGATACCAGTGACCGAACAATTTCACCGTGTTTGCAATCATATGAAAAGGTTTAACGAAGTAAGTCTGAATATCTATCCCAAATAAATCTCATAGGATTATCAACTGAAGATGAAAGAACAATTAAATATAAATTTTCAGTCGATAGTGGAAGAACAATAAATATCCCAAAATTTTCGATTGATGATGAATGAACCGTTAAGAGGTACACTAGAATACAACATGAATACATATGTACCATTATCTTAATACACAATTGTATTAAGATTGCTTTAAAATAATAAACCAATAAGATGGATTTAAAAATAAATAATTAGATAAATAATCTAATCCGTACATGAGGTGTGCAAATGGGATTAGCGCAAGCTTCAAGTTTGTGAAACGCCACCACAAGGTGTCGTAACCAACAAACGATTTTAATAGAGTTGAAGACCGAACAAGTCTACTATGGTTCGAAACAAATGAAGTGCTTTTTAAGATCACTTTGAATATGATGACTTCAATGCGTCATATGGAACCTTAAATTGAATATATGTGAAATGAGCAACTTCAAACATTTGAACTTGGTTTGGGTAAAACCCAACAATAAATACAAGTATCGACAAGAAAATCTCGACATGGTTACAACAAAAAACCATGTATGTAACTTAACAAGAAAAGTAGTTTTTCAAGAATTCGTTTACTCAATATCAAGAAATTAACACTTACAATAATGCAGGTCATCTAGATCACAATGCAAAAATTTGATTATAGCGAAACAATATTTGAATCACTGATGAAACAACCATTCGAAGTGAAGTCCCTGATTGTCTCCACGAATCAAGTCAACCACATGCGTAACAAACAATGCATGCAAAACATAGGAATTTATCATGAAAATATGCAAATAAACGTTCGCTAATTATGAAAGGAATTCTCATGATACGATGACCATTAGGAGGAGTAGAGGTGTGAAAAATATATTCATTATGTGCAAAAGTTTTAATTTCAATAAAAGAAAGTTGAGGACTTTACCCAGAATTTTCTGTGATGCCTAGTTGTTGCGTGACATTATCACGGAAATGTTGAATATGGCGTAATCGCCATTAATAAAGTAGGGGAATTTGAAGACATGTGACTTCTTTTGCAGTGCCAATTATCATGATTACCATTACAATAAGTACCGACTGTTGTGAAATCTCATTTCGACGTACCTCAACGTGTTTCGTGTCGCTTACAGGAACACGTGACAAATTGCCGCATTCTAGTCGATAGTTCTCCCGCTGATGGGATTAGCATTGTTGTTGTAATGTCGTGTTTTCTCAAGGTCGTGCCTTAAAAGTCATATGTGATGTACTTCAACATCTTTTGCTGTATAGGTTAGTTTCATGTATATTTGCGTACCTGTATTTTGTTTTGCGTAGATTACCTGCTAGGGTAATTAAAATAGCATCGATAGTATATATAATGGCGTTTGCCCAAGTTAATAGTCGCAGTCCCTATGTAATGACCCTTAATGGATATTGACATGGGTTTTTCAAATATCTTAAATGCATGTTGCCAAAACTCTCAAAGTTTAGCTTACTTAATGTAACTGATTCGTGTACCGTGTATCAGACACAACACTAGTGAATGTTTAAAATCAAAATGTTGACTCATTGTTTCAGCCACGGTTGGAACCCACATTCGAGTGCTAGGCGTTTTGTATGTATTCAAGTCTTAATGATCTAATGTCCCCAAAGAAAAGTGAGGTTAAAGCCAATGTATCCCCACAGAAACATAATTCGCTGAAACCTATAGCTCTGATACCAATCTGTCACACCCCGATAAAACCATCAGAGTTGGGCGTGATCTAACTGGTATCTTCATTGCACAGCGGAAGTGTTTGAAATGCTAAGACTTCAAGAAAGTGAGCGCCCGCTACGTACTCGAATCCCCATGAGTTTTCCTAGTCCAACCGTGCCATAATTTGTAATTGTAACCTAAGAAAGAAACATGCGAAAAAGCAATATAAAGTTGGCGAGTGCATAGTTTGTTCGAAAAGATTTTAAATAAATCTTTTTGGTAACCGGTTTAAATATTGGTGAGAAAACGTAATAAAACCATTTTTCCCGGCATGTCAATTGAAAACCTTGTTGTTGTAATATTTGAATAACCATTGATGTCCGTGTACGACAAAGACAACATGCGTGCATGAGCCAATAATCCACCCAAGCTAGGAAATGCCTCGCCAAACCGTTTACTCCAGACGGTAGACTAACAGGCGGGTATAGTTCCGATAGCAGCGAGGACTTCACTGTACAATTTTAAGCGACCCTACAGCCCTTAGTGTTGAGTAGTGGACAATCCAGTCCTTGTGTTTATAAGCAGGACCAACCCGTCCCCTTATTTATATGTAGGACAAACCAGTCCCGTACCAACTAGGACCTTCCCATCACTAGTCCTTGAGTCTGTAGCAGGACCAACCAGTCCCCTTATTTGTAGGTAGGACAAACCAGTCCTTGTGTCTATAAGCAGGACCAACTAGTCTCCTTACTTGTTTGCAGGACAAACCTGTCCCGTAGTAACTAGGACCTTACCGTCACTAGTCATGAAACTCATGCACGTTTCGAAAATACGCGAGTGTTTTGTAAAAGCATAAACCTTTAATAAATCATTTAAGTTAATAGAATTTCGTTTGCAACATGGTTTAGAAATATGAATTTTTGTTCATCAAACCTTTTGTAAACCATTTGAGTTTATTAGAATTTGTATCATGGTTTAAAAATATGAATTTTCGTTCATCGAGATTTTGTATACTTTTGCAACATGTCTTTCCACCTCCGAAAACATTTATAAAAATATAAAAACCGTAAATAGTGGGGGTTACGAACTCACCTTGATATTCAGTGCAAAGCTAGCATAATATGATTCTGTAATGTCGTTTCCAAAATGTGACTCGCTAGCATACAATCTATAACATTCCTATCAAGGAATAAGCTTATAAGATTCTACTAAAAACGTAGCTGAACTACGTGTCACCAAGCTCTACCGAACCGCTAATCGAACGACTCGACGATAAGTTGTTAACGTAATGGAAAAGAATGAGTTATACTTGTTAGGTTCCATTTAATGTCGGTGATAATACTAAGCTTGGATATACATAGCTTCCAAGAGGTTTAATATATATTTATAAAAAAATATATAAATATACTTATGGAATCGTATTAGATGTCCCGAATGGTCGTGCTTGTACGTAGACGAATGCTGGTATAAAAATATTACAAGTTGTAAACTCGTATGATTCCCAAGTGATCGTCGCGTAGTCGTAATAATCTTGTGTCCCGTTTATAATTAATAAAATAATTATATAGTTGTACGCTTGTTATAATCTCCTGGTAATGTGTCGTTTATAATTAAGTTCGTAACAAGACGTTTGAGGTAAATATAAACAATTATATTCATTTCATAAAAGTATACGAATTTACCATGTTTGAAATAAATATAAACAATTTATATTTTTTTATAAAGTATTAGAATCTCGACGTTTGGATATAAATAATTCTATTCATTTTATATGATTTTCGAATGCTAATCGTTTGAAATATAATTTCCCAATACCGACGTTTGAAATAAATATAACTAATTATATTTATTTTATAAAAATTCCCGAGTTTGGTTATCTTGTAAACCTTGTTCGTTGAGATGTCGTAAACTTGTTTGACAAGTTTTAAGGAGTCGTCGACAGTAAATATATTTTTATCTATTTTATATAAATACATTGAATCCTGACAGGCGTGGTTTTTATAATATAATTACGTTTCGGTTTTCGGATTATGGGAACTCTGTTTTTGGACGATCCCGACAATACAAGTTGTCGATTTATTTGTCAAAACGCAACAGTTTATGTATCACAATATATATAACTTCTCATCGTTCATTTAGAGCATAATTTTCGTCTAGTACAAATCTAATATAGATATATATTTATATATATGCCCCGATGTGTCAGTTCGGTTTTTAACTATCACATATGAAAGTCATATACGTTAGTCCGGTTGTTATAATATGATTTTATTGGTCGGTTCGGGTGAGAGCTCGATGTCGCGTTAAAACGAAACCTTAAGTAATTATCTAATAACTTGCGTTAATATTATTTTACCAAGAGCCGTTGTTGACCGATTTTGACTGAGTTGACCGGGTTTTGACCCGTGTTGACTGCCGTTGATTGGGTTAACCATAGTTGACCGAGTTGACCCGGCTTTGACTGAGTCGACCTGAACCTTCTCGTATCCCGAACCAAAACTGACCCGAAGTGAACTCGAACCAAAAATCAAAAACGGAAACCCGAGTTGCTTTGTTCCATGTAAACCCTGCCCCAAAAACCCAAACAATGTAACCACCGCCAATGCGGTCACTGTAGCCGGAGCTACCGCCGCCGGCTGCCGTCGTCCCGATACAAGACCACCACTACTGCCGTCACCTTTCACCGTAGCACCTCGCCCCCTGTTTGAAAACCGCGGCTACTGTCGCGTAGCCGGAGCCGCCGCCACACTCCGATACTTCCTGGAACAACAAACACTAGACAGTAGATTCACGGATCTATAAGGATCGGAGGAAAGGAAAAGGAGTTAGGTGGTTTACCGGGGTGAAGCTCGAGGATCATGGCTGCCGAGGTCCAAACTATCGTCGTTCACACAGTCGTTCAAGTGCCGGAATCGCGTTCAGGGGTCTTGATTTGGGAGGGTCCGCCACTGAAGCCTTTTCAAAACTTCACGACCGCCGCCGTAGCGGCGGCTCCGTCGTCCCTAGCATCGTCGACCACCCTCAGCGGGGGCCGGTCGTCGTCTGTACGTTCATCGAGAGAGAGCAGGTGAGGTGTGTGGGTGAGTTAGGGTTGTGTGGTGTGCTTGTCGCCGGAACCGACTGCCGCCGCCACCGTCAGCAGCGGCGGTGCCATCTGTCGTCGCCGGATGTCCGGCTATCGGAGTTGAGTGAGAGAGAGAGAGAGAGAGCAGGGATGTTGTCTAATTTGCTTATATACCTAGGGTTTATGGGTTGGGCCCAAGGCCCGTTAGCCCGTTTCTTGTCGTTTGCGCGGCCTGATAACATTTCTGAGGCCCGTTTTCACTTCCGAATTTCGTAAAATGTTGTATATATTATTTTAGGTTAAAAAAATATGAAAAACGATGGTGGAAGCTCGCATTTGATGTGCACATTCGTCGTTTACGTTAAAACTGCATAAATTCCTTCGGTCTCGTTTCTTGTCCGCTGTTCAATCCTCTTTCGAATACGGATGTTAAAATTTGATTATGAAGCTAAATATATTATAATAGATTAATATCAAGGCGTAACTCGAGTCCGTTGCTTCCATTTCGTTACCGGTGCGTTCTTGCGACGTGTTTTTCATTCACGTAAGCGTTTTGTGACGTTCGTTAGTACGATACTTTATCAAAACCAAATTCTTAGCATAACTTATACATGTAAAATCCGTATTTGTCGGTGTTGTCAGTATTTTGCCTGGTGTCAGTTTGTTACCGTTTGACGTTCAGCAGTTTTCCCGCAAATCACCATTCATGTATCGCAAAGTCGGATAGACAATCCTAGGCATTCCAAAGGCCAAATGAAGTTAATTTATGTGAAATTACGCTATATACTATTGTCTTAATGTTTGTTATGCGCGTAATTACGATCGAAAATTACCGGTTGTCACAAGCAAGAGGCGGTTAAGCGTGTGTGTCAACTAGCGGCACATATATGAAACACGTTAGTTGCCCTCCACACCAAATTTTCTAAAGAGAATATATGGAACGAGACCGACTATCGGCAAAAGCTCGTTTGATGAAAGATTACTTTGACAAACGCCGAAGTATCCAAACCCAAATGTTTTTAGGCATCGTTTCCGGATGAGTAAACATATATTTCTACGCATTGCCGGGGACTTGGAAGACAAGTTTTATAACTTTAAGCAAAAACCGGATGCGAGGGGGACACTTGGATTTCCGCTATTCAGAAGTGTACTTCAGCGCTACACGTGCTTGCGTATGGAAACATGGTGGACATCAACGAGGAGGATTTAAAAATGGCTGAGAAAACAACGTGTGATACCTTGGAGTATTTTTGTCACCATACACTACAGTCCTTTAAAATTTATATCCATTCATATTTTTCTAATTAGTTTAATAGTATATATATTTATTTTTTATAGGAATAATAAATTTGTAGGCACACGTTATCTTAAAAAGCCCACTTCGTACGATCTACAACAAATTTAGAAGGTGCATTCTAATGAACATGGTTTACCAGGCATGATGGGGAGTTTAGATTGTCGTCATTGGCAATTGTATAATTGTCCAACCGCATGACTAGGTCAACACGCACAATGCGACCAAAAAGGACCGACGATTATTCTTCAGGCGGTTGCCTCACGCGACCTTTGAGTTTTAACAGCTTATTTTGGTGTGACGGGGTCATGCAATGACATAAACATTTTTTAACAATCACCATTGATAGAGGATTTCATTTCTGGTAGAGTATCAAAGGCATCCTTTTATACTAACGGAAACTACTACCCACACGGATGCTATCTTAGTGATGGAATATAACTGAAGTATTTGATTATTGTGATGACATTTAGGAACCCTTTCGATGAAAAAGAGCACATTTTTAGAAAGTTCAAGCGTCTGCTCGTATGGACATTTAGAGATGCTTAGGGGTTCTTCAACAGTGTTGGCATTATCTGAGAAATCCTTGTCGTGTATGGACCAAAGAAAAAATGAGAGATGCTATGTATGCTTGTATAATCATGAATAACATGATATTAGAAGACGAAGGAAAAACGATATGTCAAAATTATAAATGCTTATATATATGAGAGATGCTATGTATGCTTGTATAATCTCGTATATCGGCAAGCAATAGTGAGTGAATGAAAGATTGAACAATGCGAATGAAATGTGTTCCAAATCAGCACATTCGAGGTTAGCGATGGTTTGGTCCAACATGCATAGTCGGTTCGGTATATTCCAAACGAGGATGAAGAAGAAGATGAAAACGACGAGGAAGGCGAAGAGGAAAATTAGGTCCATTAGTATTATTTATTTGTGTTTTAGTATTTATGTAATTTTTTTATTTATTAATGAAATATTATTTGGTATAATTTTCAAAAAAATAAATAAATAATTAGAGAATCATCACAATGGGCATTATGAGAAATTATATCATTACACTCATTTTAATTTCAAGCTCCACTTTCACATGTCAAATCCTGCTTAAAACACTGCCTTAAAACTAACCTACCACTACACGTAATTTTAGGTAAGTAACAATTTATAGTTTGAGCTTGTGACACCAAAGCCATTGACCACAAGTGATAAATTAAAGTAAACATATGTTTGGTACCATACCCACTATTGACATCCCATACCACATTTGTAGAAACCAACAGGCAATTACAGCTACCCCTCTTCCTTCCCCACTTCATCTCTCACCGGAAAAAAACACCCACCCTTATCACCGGAATCACCATAATCAGAGTCACATAATCTGAACCTTTACCTTAATTAAACGGATGGAACGAAGCTAATAAAATGTTTAGCGGTGGTCACGACGAAGTATCCTAACAGTGGCTTACACTTGGTGCGAACTGCGCGCGATGGCGGGCATGGCGAAGCAAAAGGTTGCAACTGCGGCCGTTTTTGCGGAAAACTGTGGCCAGGGGCGGAACCACATATAGTGGATCGGGTCCCCGGAACCCAATCTTTTTAAAAAAATATAGCAGATCCGGTGTATTAAATTCTGTAAGGACCCCATAAAAGGGGTCACGAGTTCAAGTCTAATGCATTGTTGTTTGTTATGTATTTATCTACGCTCAATAAATCATCCCAATTGTTCTTTAAAACTTGAATGTTTTTTTCCAATTCAAATAACATTTACTGTGTGTTTTTTTAATATGTAATGTTTATATATTTTTGTTATGATATTGTATTTTATTATGTTCCTCTCTCAATAAATTGGCATGTTGGGTTGTTACACCCTTCATCCCTACATACGCATCTCTTCCCTCTCTAAGGTTTGAGCACCATCTCCTGTCTCTTCTCCCAACATGAACTCAAGTCCTAGAAACTAACATTGTCGATACCATACGATCATCTCATCCAGATGCTTTGAAAAATGCCTCTATGTGGATACCTTCCTGGTTTACCCTCCCTTAGCTAAAAAACCCACTTCTTCCTCTCTTTTCTCTCTCATATAATCCGTTCGTAGACGTTCATATATATTAAATGGCGTAGTTTCATGAATAGTACAATGCAGTGTTTTATTCTTTTATTAGATAGTGATTTGAAATGGCCTACTTTAAATTATTTTATCATTTTTCCTATACTTAATTGTAATATTTAACAAACGATATCTTATAAAATTTTAGGTATGTTGTTGCGACATGTGACTTTTTCTACAACTTCATACAGTTCTGTTTAAAACTGAAATGTGAGTTGTAACACACAATTAATCTAAACACAAACATACTTATTATCAAAATTTACTCACACTTATTTGTATAAAGTGATATCGTTTACCCTATCTGAAACCGAGCGGCAACACTAAATCGATAAGCACCGAAACTTTGCTAGTTTATACTAAAAAACGTGTATTCTTAATCATTGTCCGACTATCATGGTTGACTTTGGTAAGAATTGCCGGTAATCTCTAAGCCCCAAAGTCAATCTAACCTAGTGGATGTATTAATAAATATCTATAAATAAAGAAGCCGTGATATGTTTTGCCTCTACAAAATCAATAAATACACATCCAACTTAAAAGAACCAAAACTACACCAACAATGAAGATAACAATCTTCATCATCTCCATCCTCATCTTTCTCTCTCTCCCCACCCTCTCTCTCTCCCTCTCCAAACCATGCAACAAAAATGACGAAAAAGTCCTCTTTCAAATCAAGAACTCCCTAGGAAACCCATACCATTTAGCCTCTTGGCAAACAACACTAGATTGCTGCAAATGGTACTGTGTCAAATGCAACAAAACCACTGGCCGGATCATCGAACTCAACATCTTTTCCGGCGACATATCCGGCCAAATCCCACCTGAAGTCGGTAACCTTCCTTACCTCCAAAGGTTGGTGTTCCGAAAACTTACAAACCTAATCGGACAAATCCCATCAACCATTACTAAACTAACTGACCTTACCACTCTTACACTAAGCTGGACTAACTTGTCCGGTCCAGTCCCTTCGTTCCTCAACCAACTCAAAAAGTTATACATCCTCGATTTATCATTCAATAATCTCACTGGCTCTATACCACCAAATCTTGCAACGTTGACTAACCTTCTTTACATTAGCCTCGACAGGAACAAGCTCACCGGACCCATCCCTGAATCATTCGGGACGTTCACAGGAAGCGTCCCGGATCTTTACCTATCGCATAACCAGCTAACCGGAGATATACCCAAATCTTTAGGGTACTTAAACTTCTCACGGGTAGATGTTTCAAGAAACCAACTGACAGGTGATTTCAGCATGTTTTTGGGAACAAACAAGACGACTCTAGAGGCTGATTTTTCGAGGAACAACTTCCATTTTGACCTCTCGACGGTGGAGTTTCCGGCAAGTTTGACGAATTTAGATTTGAATCATAATAAGGTTTATGGAAGTCTGCCGGAAACGTTGACGGGAATAAGTTTGCAGGGATTTAATGTGAGTTACAATAGGTTGTGTGGGAAGATTCCTCAAGGTGGAGATCTGCAGAAGTTTGATAACACTTCCTATTTTCATAACCGGTGCTTGTGTGGGTCGCCGTTGTCGGCCTGTGCTTGAATATCTATCAGCGATGGATATAAATAAATTCATATTTATTTGAAGATAAGCGCCAAATATGATAAATTATTCCCGACCGCCGTATTTGTTGTCATTAAATTACAATGAAGCATGTGAAATAAAACAACTAAATAGGTGAATTGCAACCTAAACCCGTGATATGATCCATAACTTTGACCCATGACCCGTTCACTTGTAGATCTGCTGACCCATGACCCGAATCCGCGACCCGTAAACAAACCGATTAATCCAACAGTCAACATCCCACCGTTTGTATTTAAAAACTCCTTGGCGCACTTTCTCTTTCTATTTTTCATTTAATTTTTAAATGTTAGAATCATTAGGTTATAACCAGTTGTAAATATATTATAATTATATTATGGCAAATATAAACAAAAATCAATATACTATTGTTTTTTCTCATATGAACTCTTTAACTTAAATTTTACTTATTAAAGTCTCCTTATTTGTTAAAACTGAACAAAGTTATGATTTAACCTATGCACTAAGTAGCTTCGCCCAAGTGTTCTTTTTCTATATTCTTATACTGCTTGTATTAACACCAAAAAAGAGTTGTGCATATATGTATTTGGAAAGGGTCTAATTATTTACACACTCATTTACTTATTTTCACATCTTCAAGACGCGTCGTCTAGTCCTAGACGGGGCGTTTAGGGTTCCTTTCTTCGACCACAATCCTGATCTCGTACAATGTCAAATCAGTCAGATCAGACGGGGCGTCTAGGCCTAGACGGAGCCTGTAGACGACCTACCCAAGACGGGTCGTCTAGGCCTAGACAGGGGCGTCTTGAAGGTTGATTTTGATTTTGGTGGTCTGCATGCATGTGAGTAAAGCAGTAAAGTGATACGCCCCGTCTAGGCCTAGACGGGGCATATATTTCTTTGTTAAATAGATCCATACAGAGCATTCATAGGTGGTGAAATGTCAGCATACTAGGACGGCAACTATTTCTTTGGGTCGTATTCTGGCGAGTCATGGTTGCCCGAAGCCAATCCGGTTTATTAGGTTAAACTACTTGTTGTTTTAATTATCTACTAATGATGATACCGTTGTTAGGGGGAGACTGGCGTTCCCGATTCTAACGAGCAAGAGAAGATTGTGTCAAGTGTACAAGGAAATCAAAACAGACTGTTTCTAGATTTGAACAAGCATCCTTCCATTGATGAAACATCCCCTATGGATGACGCATACCATGCTGATAAACCATGTTATCCTGCGCAACAAGGGTTTCCGGATTATGGATACGGGTGTGAATATTCTTACTGCAACAACACTTTCCGAATGGATACGGAGGAGACGGTTACGAACGTTACAATGCAACACAGTCTTTGTACGGTCAACAACTCAATCCTGGCGGTGGAGGTTATGGTGGTGAGGCACCCCGAGCGCATGTAATCTGTACCTCACAAAGATGGTATCAAACTTATTTATTTATGTCGGACAGTTGAGTAAATATAAAATCTAACATAATGCTATCGATGTTACAGGTTTTCAACTCTCTAGATGAACTAAAAAACTAGGCACAGGAAACGGTAAAAGCGGATGGTTTCGTTATTGTGACCCGATGATCAAAGAAAATTGGGGGAATGATCGGGAGGGTATGGCTTGAATGTGACCATGGTAGTGAGCACCATACTACAGCAACAGTTAGAAAAGCTGGAAGCAAAAAAAACGGTTGCCCGTTTTACCTGGTGGCTGTGCGAGACCATCCGTATGAAACATGGGGGATAAAAGGGGAAAGACTGAACATAACCACAAACTTTGTGAGGACCTGTCGGCCACGCCTTTGTGTGAAGGTTTACTCCTAACGAATACAGATTGATCGAGCAGCTGACAGCTCAAAACATGGAGCCGCACAAAATTTTTCAAACGACAAGGAAGCAGTTTCTTGACAGTTTCCATGTTCAGAAAGACGTAGAAAACGCAGTTCAGAAGATTAGGTCCGAACAAAGATACGGACTGAGTCCCATGCAGTCGCTAGAAAACATCCTGATTACAAACGAATTTATTTACGACAAACGGGAGGAACCCGAAACAGAGGTCGTTACAGAGATCTTCCTTGTTCATCCATACTCGAGTGAAATGTGGCGTGCGTTCCCGCATGTTTTGCTCATCGACTCCACGTACAAAACAAACGTATACAACATGCCATTTGTCCAGATAGTTGGTATGACGCCCACCAACTATTCGTTTTGTATCGCACATGCCATTATCTACAAAGAATGTAGTGATAACTTTGTATGGGTGTTTGAGAGGATCAGGTCAATGTTATATAGAGCCACATGTGATTGTAACGGATAGAGACCTGGCCCTAATTAACGGGTGTGCTAAAGTTGTTCCAAACGCCTCTCGGTATCTTTGCAAGTTTCACATACAACTAAACACTGCAGGAGTGCCTTCACAGAAGAAAACTAGCAATTATTGTTGTTATTCTGGGGGACATTGTGTGAGTCTCCATCAATACCCATATACGAGTACAACTTGCACAACCTGCAAAAGCGACTTGTGGAGTGCAAACGTTTAAGTAAGTTTTTGTAATAAAATATGACTTACCTATGTACATTTAATAAATTATTTATACTTTTTAGGGGTGTTTACGTACGTGTATGATAACTGGCTGAAAGATTCAAGGAAATGTTCGTCTTTGCATGGATTGATCAGAGTCACAACTTCGGGCAGCGTACCACAAACATAGTTGAGTCAACACGCCAATTTAAAGAGATACGTCAAAGATAGGAGCTCGTTGGACCGTATAGTAGGTTATGTCAAGGATATAGTTGAAACACCATACGGTGAAATAAGGAGGAGCTTTCGAGAAAGCATCGAAAAAAGAATGAACCACCACAAAAACCCGTTATTTGACCACCTACGTGGAAAAGTTTCCCATGCAGCGGTTGACTTGTTGAATGGAGAGCTACTTAGAAAACTAGACGTGTTGCAACGCTTTCATTCATCTTGTGGTTGTCAGATGTGGTACAGCTGTAGGTTGTTGTGTGCTTGTAGGCTGGAAAAGTACGTACGTGCAGGTAATACTTGCTAAACGCGAAATGATGTGTGTTATATATGTTCGTTAATCATGTAACTTTAACAGTGCATTCTTTTAACCGTGCAGAACATCCGATTCAACTCGAAGACGTAGACATCTTCTGGCAGAAGCTTAACTTTCAGCCATGTAAATTGATACTGGATGACGTTGACGTGATAGAAGAGCTCAATATTGTTCGGCAACAGTTAGAGTCACACCCCCTGCTCAGAAAAAAAGTTTGTTGGTAAAGATTAAAGCGGTGTTGACTCCAACCAAATCTACCAAGAACCACCAGTTGTCCAACAAAATACTCGTGGACAACCAACAACAAAGCAAGCACAACATCGGTTTTAGCTCGTACGTTCCGTCTTAGGCCTCTCAACAGTCGGTCATAAAGTCTCAAAAACCCAGAGCGGGGCGAAGCCGTTCAACGACTTCTAAACAAGGAGAGATTCAAGATGATAATGGTTTTCCGTTGATAGTGGGTGACGAGAATGTGTCAATCACCAAACGGTTTAAGTTTCTCCTTCCGACATTGTTTCACCCATACATCTCGTGCATACAAGATATGAGGCCAGACGGTCATTGTGGGTTTCGATCTGCGGCTGTGGGCTTGGGTATGGCAGAACGTTCATGGGGCCACATTCGAAAAGACCTTCTCTACAGGAGATGGATCAGAACACATCGGTCTGGGTGCCAATATTTGAAGCATGGGAGGAAGGATATTTTAACACGCATCGTCAGAGCCTGATTTGGGATTCAGTGGCGCGTTGTCCCCCCACTCACTGGATGGACTTCCCCCATGCTGGGCTTCTTATCGCACAAAGGTATAGTATCGTGGTTCACCTGTTAAGCATGGAAGGCCAATTTCCAATTCCGACAATAAACGGGCTATGGTTGACGCACCGAAGACCCACTGCAGAACAATGGCTATATATGTACACACCCTGTTTAGAATGGTATACATCGATAATGAATTCCATACCAAATACAACCCCGAGTATTAATGACGTCGACAGTGAATCGGAAGAATGAGTTTTTGTATACTTAATCCGATTTTTTTTGTATAGTTAATATGATTTTTTTGTATAGTTAGTATGATTTTTTTGTGTAGTTAGTATGATTTTTTTGTATAATTAATTTCATTTTTTGTCTAAAAGAAAAAGATAAAAAAAATTATGAGCACACGTCACGTATAGGCCTGCCTGACTCGACATCTGCTGTTGGCCAAAAGACCATTTTACCCCTGCAATGCACCCCGTCTAGGCCTAACCAGGAGTATAATGGTAATATTGAAGAACTAGACGCCCGTCTAGACCTAGATGGAGCGTACAGTTTGAGCGGCAAATGTAAAGTCTTTAACTTTTTGAATTTTAAAGGAAAATGGTAAAAGGCCATTTTACCCCTGAGTTACCACCCGTCTAGACCTAATTCAGGGGTAAAATGGTAATTAACCATTTGAGCATAAAAAGTCTCATACCCGTCTAGGCCTAATTTAGGGGTAAAATGGTAATTAACCATTTGATCAGAGAAAGTCTCAAATGGTTAATTACAATTTTACCCCTGAATTAGGCCTAATTCATGTATAGGCATGCCTGACTCGATATCTGTTTTTGGCCAAAAGACCATTTTACCCCTGTAGTGCACCCCGTTTAGGCCTAACCAGGGGTATAATGGTAATATTGAAGAACTAGACGCCCCGTCTAGACCTAGATGGAGTGTACAGTTTGAGCGGCAAATGTAAAGTCTTTAACTTTTTGAATTTTATAGGAAAATGGTAAAATACCATTTTACCCCTGAGTTGCCACCCGTCTAGGCCTAATTCAGGGGTAAAATGGTAATTAACCATTTGAGTAGAAAAAGTCTCATACCCGTCTAGGCCTAATTTAGGGGTAAAATGGTAATTAACCATTTGATCAGAAAAAGTCTCAAATGGTTAATTACCACTTTACCCCTGAATTAGGCCTAATTCACGTATAGGCCTGCCTGACTCGACATCTGTTGTTGGCCAAAAGACCATTTTACCCCTGCAGTGCAACCCGTCTAGGCCTAACCAGGGGTATAATGGTAATATTGAAGAACTAGATGCCCCGTCTAAACCTAGATGGAACGTACAGTTTGAGCGACAAATGTAAAGTCTTTAACTTTTTGAATTTTAAAGGAAAATGGTAAAAGACCATTTTATCCCTGAGTTGCCACCTGTCTAGGCCTAATTCAGGGGTAAAATGGTAATTAACCATTTAAGCATAAAAAGTCTCATACCCGTCTAGGCCTAATTTAGGGGTAAAATGGTAATTAACCATTTGATCAGAAAAAGTCTCAAATGGTTAATTACATTTTACCCATGAATTAGGCCTAATTCACGTATAGGCCTGCCTGACTCGACATCTATTGTTGGCCAAAAGACCATTTTACCCCTGCAGTGCACCCCGTCTAGGCCTAACCAGGGGTATAATGGTAATATTGAAGAACTAGACGCCCAGTCTAGACCTAGATGGAGCGTACAGTTTGAGAGGCAAATGTTAAGTCTTTAACTATTTGAATTTTAAAGCAAAATGGTAAAAGACCATTTTACCCCTCAGTTGCCACCGTCTAGGCCTAATTCACTGGTAAAATGGTAATTAACCATTTGAGACTTTTTTGCTCAAATGGTTAATTACGATTTTACCCCTGAATTAGGCCTAGACAGGTGGCAACTCAGGGGTAAAATGGTTTTTCTACCATTGCTTCTAGACGGGGCGTCTAGATCTAGACGCCCCGTCTATGCATCGTATATGAGTGGCCAGTCTAGATGACCAACTGCATACAACCTGAAACTCGACACACACACACAGATACGTATCCTTGTCAATTAAGCGCATTTGGACCGTATTTTTAGCGAAATCAAGCAGCTCTGGTACGTATTCTAACCTATACTTCATGAATCTTTAATGTATTATACATTTAGACCATAGAATGTACGTGAATTTTGTAGGTCCACTTGGAGGATCAAGATAACCTACTTCCTCGTTAATGTAACACACATACGAGTGCGGAATCCACGTAAGTATGCAAACCAAAGATTCACTATCTTGATTAATAGTAGAGAGCAAGTACAAACACATACAAACATTGTTCATACAGACTCATGATATACTCTCTATGCTCTCTCTCTCTCTTGTGCTTTAGTATCTCTCTCTAGTGTCACACGGCTACTCACACTGAGTAGTGCATGTCTGTTTATATAGTGTCAACACCTAGCAACAGTACGAAGAATGTTGATGGTCATATAAACCACTATAAGTCACGAAGAAAATTTTCCAAAGGATGCTCGTACGAACAACCCATGGCTCGTACGAACATGAACTGACTCGTACGAACAAGCAAAGTGCTTGTTGAAAGGGGGCCACTCGTACGTCTAGATAATCACTCGTACGAACGGCAAATGGCTCGTACGGGCAACAACTTGCTCGTATGAAGCACCTTTCGCTCGTACCATGAAGTGTTCTTCGGAGATGTGCTAACAGACATCCCGTACACAAGACTTAGCAATATGCATGCATGCAACTGTTTTACAACACAGACAAACTAATCGTAGTACTAAATCAAGATAGGAGGACATCTTGATTTGTTCGACACGACCAAACTATACAGACATAATAAAAAAAGACCGTACAATTACAGACCTAACTAAAAACAAGCGACAGACACAAAAGTGTATCAACAAACTCCCCCTTGGCTGTTGCTTGGTCTTTGGTCTTCATTCTGAATTTCTTGCGGTTTTCATGATTACTGAACATCTTCAATCCAACGTTGATTGAGGATCAAGGTCCTTAACATTCCCCAGAAACATCAAACCTTTCCTGTTTCCTCTTGAGTGCCACTAGAGGTAATTGGATCGGTCACGATCTGCTGTACATTAGATTCTACCACTGGAGTTGAAGCATAAACTTTTGGTTGCGAGGATGAGGCTGAAGCATCAGGATTATCAGGGTCTTCACTATCCTGATCACGTTTACATTTGATCTTCTGAGCTTTGCATCTTTCATTCCATAGAATGTTCACCCACTTTCTGCTCATTTCAAATACGTCTTTAATACCATTAAAGGCTTCAACCAGTGTAGAATTACGAGAGTGATACCATTCTCTCAAGTTGTTATGTTTAGCAGTTAATGTTCCGTACTACGTTCTTTCAGCCTATTCAATTCAATCCCACGAGCATTATCAGTTGCTCTCTTCTGTTGTAGCTGAGTTGCCCTTTCAACATCTGCAGCCTTCAACCGCTCATTTTCTTTTCTTAACTGTGCAATCTCAGAATCATGTTTTCTAATAGTCTCTTTCAAAGAATTTATCTCCAACTGTTGCTTGATAACTGTGTTCCAATTTGAAGACATATACTCTGAGTGTTTGTTAATCTGAATTATCGCAGCTTGCAGCTGAGAGAACAGAAAATCCACTGTCTCATCTTGTTCCATTTCAGAGAATAAACGACTGCTTCATTTTGAATTTTGTTGATGAATTGTAGACTGGGATTGTTGAACAGATGGTAGTAGGTTGTGATTGAACTGGAGTAGCTTCAGCCGAAAGGGTTTCAGCTGTTGTTGTATTTGAAGGTTGTGGTTTAGAGATTGTAGTGAGTTCCGTCATTACAGGTTCAGATTCCTCCGTTGTAAAGGTAGACTGGGTTTCTGCAAGTGGTTCCAGTACAGTTTCTTGATATGAGGTTGTAGGTTGTGTGATTTTAGGTTATGCTGATGAGGTTCCCATAGACTTTTCTTTGTTTCTTTCTACCCTTATCACCACCTGTAGTACCTACATCACTTGCACCACCATTACCATCATTATCATCGTCATCATTATCACCTTTTCCCTTTTGATGACCAAACTTATCTTTGATCATCTTCTTCAAAGTTGGTTCTTCATTATCTGACTCACTATCATCATGGCGCCACTTATCGTTTTCTGGTGCAACATATTCATCATTTTCCAGAAAACTGAACAATTTACAAGGAGGTGTGCTTTCCTTGTAACGTTTTGCTGCTACACCTCTAAATATTTTCAACGAATGTTCCATCATAACCTCAACTTTTAGAACATCGTTGTCTTTCTTTGGAAGATTCGGATGTTGCATATTCAAGATCATCTAGAGAAAACGAGGATACATCCAAATTCCACCATATCCGGTTCTTCTCAGGTTTTCCTTCATGTTTGCAAAAATATACTTTGAAACACTAAACGGTTTGTTCAATGTCAAAGCTATCATCATTCCAACTAAGTCGTTATTTTCCATGTCATAATCACTTCGTCTGTTGCTCAAACATTGAATTAAAACATGTCGTAAGAACTTGTATCGGAGTGGCAACCATGCTTTGTTTAGTTGTCCTATGAGAAAATCTCCAACACATTTCATTCGAAGCAAACATCCACGTTGACACTTCAGTGGAACTGAGAATGGAGCTTCAGGATCATCGCCAAGTTGTAATACCGAGTTAATGATTTCAATAGAAATATCTACGTCCAAGTCATTTACTTTCCTGTGGATATGTTCCTGCCCATTTACTTCAACAACTTTAGCTGAATCCCAAAATTTCTTGATCAATGTCTTGTATACGGTAGTCTTATGCGTGATAGCATAATGTATCCTTGAGTTGCGCAAAACTTCGTTATAACCAGCAAATTTATCATCCGGATCTAAGTAGGCCATCGTGTTATGTCTTGGTTCTGACATAATTTTCACTTCTGACTTGTCAGTTTTCTTCGTTATGGACTTTATTTTATCTTCTTTTTGTTCCATCCTGTACACCAAAAATAACTAGAATAAGAACATAAATACACTAGAAAACATACACAAAAAGTTTTATTGAGAACTTTCTGTATGTATGTATTCCTTAGACGAAGAATCTACCGACTCATACGAATAACAATTTATTCGTACGAAGAACAACTGATTGTACGAATGACTAATTTTGTTAAACAAGTGATTTACTCATACGAACAGTAGGTTACTCGTGCGAGTGATAATTCACTCGTACGTAGCAAAGTTAACTTGTTCGCACACAGAACTTCAAGTGAAGATTATGTATGAACTTGTTTGTCGTTAAAAGGTTCTTCGCTTAAAGTTTGTTGTTCATGTCAAGCAATGTCATATAGTCAGATAATGTTCAAATTGTTTATTTTCAAGGTATGCCTTCATTGTGAATCATACCTTAAAGATATCAGAAACAACATAAAGAAGGGTAAAAGGATGACATGAGCAAGGTGAAAAGAAAGTTGTACAAAAGAACTACATCACCCTTTATACCACATTCTTATACTCTACTCGTACGAAGGACCTTAGTTCGCACGAGGAATTGTCAGTCGTACGAAGACTGTTTTGTACAAAAATACCAGTGGTTCATTCGTACGAGGCATAATAACTCGTACGAGTAACCTCTGATTCGTACGTATCTAAGTTTTTCAAAACTAGACTTTCAGTTCTTCGTGGACCTTAGGTTTTTCGTTTACCTGTTTAGATCTTTACACATATCCACACAAATCACAAGTTATGTTAGGAAAAGTGCTCTTTAAATAGATTTTGTTCTTTGAGATGAGTTTACTCGTTGTAAAAAAGTACTTTATGAAGTTATGATAGCAAGACACATGATTTTTAGGGCGTATCTTGGTTGAAAACTTTTGAGCTTCAACTTTGGCTAAATCAAAATACTTTTAACTTAAAACAGGGTAAACTAGAAATACTACTAATAGATAAGAATAAACTGTTTATTTACTAGGCAATCTTTTTCAGAGTTTCAAGGTAAGAGAATTATACCAGCTTTTAATCTTGCCAAAAACGAGTTTTTGTTTAAAACATCAAATTAAATAAATAAGTATTCTACTACGATTATCGGTATTGTTGTCCATGTAAGATCAGCTTATCGGATGTAATTATGATTAGGAGATATGATTAATATATGAATTATACTTACGAGCCGGTGTTCAACCACTTCACGACACATTCCCGTATCAAGATATGCACGAGAGAAAATCTTACCGGTGAGTATACTGCTTATCATCTGTTTTGATGTATATGATGTAAGATACTCACTTATTTTGATTGAAAACAAGCCCTATGTGATTAAATCACTTATTGATGTGGAACTTGATTTTCAGATGCATGCAGGGCAGAGGAGTAAGTCCGTGAACAGGTTAGTACCATCGTACCGACAAAGAGACGAACTTAGCTCCCGCATAAAGCTGTGATATATTATCACTTATTGATGGGTGAATGTGATATTTTGATCACTTATTGATGGTCGTATGTAGTATTTACACGTATGTATGGTATCATGGAAGTTCTACACTTGCGTCCCGTTATTTTTCGGTAAAAGATTCAACCATGATACCCATATGATAAGCAAGCATAAAGACCGCATATCTCAAAACCTCGGCCTACTATCAAACGAAATTTCGGTACCAAGACCATATGCCAATGAATAGTTCCCACCTGGCTTTCAGTCCGTTATGTTTATATCAACCTGCATATTTTAATCTGATTGTGAGCCTACCGATACATCATTAGTAAAGCTACTTATCAATTTTCATTTTATGTTTTTGACCGTTTGGACAGATCACCGGTGTATCATCATCTTCTCTTATCTTTCCAAGAAACTCATTTTTTATTTTTGGATTTTCTATTGTTTTTGTATTTTTCTAAATTTTCCCCCCTTAAATACAGAAGGTAAATAAAAGAAGACTTAACTAAATAAAAGACATATTTTGTATTTTTATATGTTCTCATGTTTTTGTACTTTTAGCTTAAGAAAATATTTACGAAAAGTGATTAGCCAAGGATGATTTACTCGGGTTTCACCTTGATGCCATTGACCAAAAGAAGATAATCAAAACGTGATTTATCAAAAGCTTTTGTAAACAGGTCGGCACGTTGGTGATCGGTGTGGATTTAAACAACATTGATAAGTTTCTTTTCATAACAATTTCATATGAAATGATACTTAATCTCAATGTGTTTGATTTTTAGTGCTATACAGGATTATGAGTGATAGCAGATTCATTGTCAACATAAATAGGAGTAGTTAGAAATTCAAAACCATAGTCGCGCATTTGCTGTTAGATCCATAGAACATGAGAGCAGCAACTAGAAGTTGAAATATACTGAGCCTCACAGGTTTACGTAGCTACACAAGTCTACTTTTTGCACTGCCACATGACTAGGCGATTTCCCAAGAATTGACATCCTGTTGATGTTGATTTTGCGTCGATCTTGCAGCCACCATGATCATAATCATTGAATGCTGTCAAATCAAACTTATCATCCTTAGGGTACCAGAGACCAGTGTCCGGGCGACCCTTCAAATAACGAAAGATTCTTTTCACAGCCATCAAATGAGAAACTTTTGGACTTGACCGGTAGCGAACTATAAGACATGTCGGGTACATTATATCGGGTACTTGGTTTGATGAATGAAATTCCTTCCTTAGATTGATGAACCTGCAAACCTAAAAAGAAAGTCTTTTCTCCCATGGCGCTCATCTCGAACTTCTCTTGTATAACCTGCTCGAATTCTTTACACATTTTCTCGTTTGTAGACCCAAAAATAATATCATCAACATATACTTGTAGCAGCAATAAGTCCTCATTCTTTTCCTTGATGAAGAGAGTACAGTTGATCAATCCACGTTGAAAACCATTCTTGAGAAGATATGAAGACAACGTTTCATACCAAGCCCGTGGAGCTTGATGAAGACCACATAATGCTTTATAGAGAAGCCAAACCTTGTCAGGATGGATTGGATCTTCAAAACCAGGTGGTTTCTCAATATATACTTCTTCTTCAACCACACCATGAAGAAATGCACTTTTCACATCCATTTGATAAACCGTAAACTTCTTGTAAGACACATAAGCCAAGAAAATCCTTATGGCCTCAAGACGTGCTACTGGTGCATAAACCTCATTATAATCAATGCCTTCTACCTGATTAAATCCCTGGACAACCAATCTTGCTTTGTTTCTCACAACAACACCACAGTCATCCTTCTTACACTTGTAAACCCATCTAGTACCAATCTTCTTGTAGTTGTCGGGCCTGTAACCAATTTCCACACGCCCAACTTCTGAAACTGCTGAAGTTCCTCTTGCATTGCTTCAACCCATGAGTCTTCTTTCATTGCCTCCTTCCAAGATTTCAGTTCTACTTGGCAAACATAGCAAGCAAAAGACCAATCATTTTGTTCCCCAGATTCTCTAATAGCCGAATACGAACTAGCATTCTGGTTGTTCCTTAGCTGATTACGTGTCTGCACACCACTTTGGACATCTCCTATAATTTTCTGCTGAGGATGGGTATTATGGATTCGAGTTTCAGGAACATCTGGAACTCGAGAATTTATACCCAAATTGTTGATATTCAGATCAACAGCTAAGTCGATTGCTGGATAAGATGAAGACGTAGATGCATGACCTTCAGTCGTCCCTTGATTTTGCACATTTGACGTTACATCAGAAATTCCACGAATAAGACCAGAAGTAGCTTCATTTGCATCATGGAACTCATCATCTTCTGACGAAACATTATAATCTCTTCGAATTCCTCATTTTAAACAAGATTGTTAACTGAAGTAGACACTTGAGGGTTAACAATAATTGGTCGTACTAATGACGAGTCAACTGCAGTATCACTTTCTAGTAGCATTTGAGTAGCTGCAGATGCATCATCAAAAGTTGGCAGATTAAAGGAGTTAAACAGTCCATCGTAGTCAAACATCCAAGGAGAACCCGGAGCTCTTAATGATTTAGTGTATCTTTGAACCTTAACTTCACCTCATTCTTCAATCTTTTTCGTTGACAAATTCAACATTCTGAAATTAGGAGTAGCATATCCAAGAAAGAAACCTTCGATAGCCTTTGGACCGAATTTACCAAGTGGATCAATCATAGTGCATGGAGCTCCAAAAGGTTCTAAGAAAGACACATCCGGTTTCCTTTTATGTAACAATTCGAAACATGTTTTCCCATGCCTTTTCATCGTAAAACTCTATTCATCGTATAACATGCAGTAGCCACAGCCTCCTCCCAAAATTGAACAGGAAGTTCTGATTCTACTAACATAGTTCTTGCTGTTTAAATCAGAGTTCTATTTTCCTCTCAGCGACACCATTTTATTGTGGAGTGTAACGAGAACTGTATTCATGTAAAATGTCTTTAGAAGAACAAAACTCATCCATAACATGATTCTCGAATTCGGTGCCATTGTCGCTTCTGATTCTCTTTATCTTTAAATTGTACAAATTTTCAAGTAGCGTGAGGAGATTCTTGAGGATTTCAGGAACTTCACTCTTGTGTGTCAAAACATTCACCCATGAAAATCTTGAATTGTCATCAATAACAACTAAACAATATGAATCACCAAAAGGAGTCTTGTGTTTCATAGGTCCCAAAAGGTCCATATGAAGACGTTCCAGAGGCATATTAATAGTGTTAATTTTCTTCACAGGATGAAACTTTCGAGCTTGCTTTCCCTTTTGGCAGGAGACACAGACGTCTTGTAAATGAAAGTTCTTCACTGGTACACCATTCACAAGATTATTTTTCACCAAATAGTTCATTTTTCTCAAGTGAAGGTGTCCCATTCGTCTATGCCAAGAGATTGATTCCTTTTCGGTGGCTTTTGAGACAAAACATGTAACTTGTGCAAATGTAGTAATAGCATGGCTCATGTCAAGAATATACAAGTCACTAAATTCTTGGAGCCGACAGGAGAATCCATTCTATGGGAATCTTGAAACCAGGTTTCAGCACATAACAACCGGCATCATCAAAATGAACCGTGAACTTCTTGTCGCAGATTTAAGAAACACTCAAAAGATTGTGATCAATTTGACGAACATAATTGATCTTGTCAAAACTAACAACACGGTTGGAAACCATTCCTTCTCCAGTGATGTATCCGCCTTTATCTCCAGCAAAGGCAACATAACCTCCCCTAATGTTTTTCACATCATAAAGGAACCTTAAGTCGCCTATCATGTACCGTGATGCTCCACTGTCAACAATCCAATGACTATTCACAGTTCCTCCTGGAACACCCTGCACATTACATTACCTGATTAGTTTGAGATGGAGACCCACCTTAGTGGTCTTGGGTCGACCCTTATTATCAAGAAATGTAATTTCTATTTCTTGATGATTTAGAAACTTTGTGACTCCCCCTGAAACATTACCGGTTTTAGGTTTCCAAGATTGTTGATGTTTACCAGATTGACTGTTATTTACAGATTTAAATACTTCTGGTTTTATCAAACTTGATGAACTTTGTTTTCTTTTTAAAACATCCAGTTTTAATGCCTTATCAATTATTTTAATTTGTTTATGTCGTTGTTTTTCTTATTGTTCCTTAACAATTCGTTTGTCTTGTTTAGGTGACACAGATCGACGTTGGCAATTTGGTTCAGGATGGGCTTTTTCAACAAATCTGGGTTTTGCTGGGTTGGTACAATTTTTGATTATGTGGCCAAACTCCCCACACTTAAAACATGTTCTTCTTTTAACAAACTTAGGAGATCCCGTTTGATGACTTGATGTTGAACTTGTGGGTCTAGAGGTACTTGGTCCATCTTCACACCCATTTGTGCGTTGAGTGTAATTGTTTTGACTGTTACGTTTTAAAATCTTAACTTGATTTACAAAATCAATATTAGACATGCTTTCAAAAGTCTCAATTTTATCAATACCGGTTGAACCTACAAATTTAACATTCTTCAATTTCTTCTTGTAGCGAGTTCCTTTAGGTTCAACCTTTGGTTGTGATACCTTAGGTTTTTCAGCTCGCTTATCTTGTTGTTTTTCTTTTGAAACGAATAATGGTTGTGACTTGATTGGATTCTTCTTTTCCAAAAATTTGGTTGTTGAATTTTTAAAAACTTGATCAATTGAAGTTCGATTTACATTTTTGATTGGAAAGTCTTTGTTTGAGTAAATTTTCTTACCGCCAATCAAAGTATACAACACATTATCATTTTCAGATGTAGACGCAGTTGTCTTGATAGAGTTCATAGGATCATTCCCTTGATTTGTAATAGATTTCACATCAGGAGTAGTTGAAATTTCTACCCCTTTTTCTTCAACAAGAGATTGATCCTGATCGATTTTCCCCGACTCATCATCTGATGAATCATCTTCCTCTATTATAAATGGATTTTGATCAACAACAGATGATGAGTTCTCTGTTTTTCTGGATTCTTCTGAGGAATTGTCCAGCTTAAACCCTAATCCTGCTGCAAACTCTTCAGGATTAAGAGGTACAGACGGTTCAAAGCGTGGCATTTCCTCTTCATCGGGTAATTTGGTATAATTGTGTTTTAATGGAGGTGGACACGATTTTACCTAATGCATTTGACATCTCCATTAAGTTTTTGAACGTCAATGATGTGATCAAGCACATATCAGGAGTTAGAATAACTCTCCAATTTTAGTTTGATTGCATCATGTTCGCATTTGGCAATGCCTAACTCCTATTCGTTTCTTCAAGGATATTAATGTAGTTATTAATACCTGTTTACTTATTCAAAACTGTTTTTGTTAATTCATAGACGCTTTTCTTAAGAGTCTCAATTACATATTTGAATTCTTTTCATTTCGAGTTAAAACTAGATTTGCCTCTTTGCATTTTGACAGTTCAACTACTAGGTTTTGATTGTGACTGTTTATTGTTTCAAATTTAGTTTTTAATTCAGCACAGTCACTGCATCTCTTAGGAGAGTCGGATTTTACCACTTGTTGAACCTGCAATATTAGCCATGAAGGCAGTATGATGAGAAAAGGATGCATTGTTTGTAAATATTTTCTCCATTTCTTTCGATGCAAGTTCTGCTTTCCTTATCAAACCAGCCTTTTGAATTTTTAACTTTTCTGCCTCTTTCAGCAACTCATTAACCTCAGTATCAATCCTTTCCCTGACATCTTAAGCAGATCCATAATCACCTACACTCGTGCTTTCCTCGTCAGAACTCTCATTATACCCAGAACTATCATCATCATCAGAAGTGTCAATACTGTGAACATGTTTGATTTATTGATTATCTTGTCATAACAAGTAGTTCCTCCTTGATTCTCGTTTCCCAACTAAACTGACCAATTGCATCCTTCATCTGCTTGAAATACTATTGCTCTGTTTGTGTTGTTTGAAGGCCCAGACTGGTTGGTGTTGTTTGGGTTGTTAACAACTACTATTCTTCGTTCATTGTTGACTTGAATTGTGTTAGATGGTCTTGATTGATTTTGGAAAGGGTTGTGATTTCCTTGTTTACTAGGTTGAGTACATTCACGCTTGAAATGACATTTTTCTCCACAGTTGAAGCAAGTAACAACATCTTTATGAAATCCATACATCATGCCTTTCTTGCTTTCCAAACTTTTTCTTCCAGTTCTGCTCATGTAATCTTTAGCTCTTCTGACCGCACTTGCAAATGCCCATTTAATATCCATTAACCCCATCTCATCTCTGTCTATTTGTTGATAGTCCTTATTAGTCAAATTGATATTTCCAATTTGACCAGCGACTAGTCCACAGTAAGCACTAACCATGGTGTTTAGAAGTTCCATGTGTTCCCAAGCAACTTCTACACTGACCTTAGAAAGATGTGACATATCAAGTCTGATGGTATTAGGATTTGAAGGTAGAAAGTTGTTACCATAGAAAGATTGTTGAGAAGGTTGTTGTGGAACTTGAGGTCTAACAACTTGTGGTTGTGGTAGAAAGGCTTTAGGATCAAATACTAGACCATAGGTGTGAGTACTTGAGCCAGCAGATTGATCTGCTTGAACTGGTGATGGTAAAAAGGGATTAACGTTTGACACAAACATTGTTTGAAGTTTTGGTTGCTGAGTTGTACTAAAACCTGTGTTAATACCTCCAAAGTACATTTCAGGGTTTTGTGGAACATGACCTCTTTTTGCTTTTCGGATTTCTTCTTCATTCTTGTTCTCTAGTTTCTGAACAAATTCATAAATACTGATCACATCCAAAACACATGTATGCTTTATTAAGTCAATAAATTGACTCCATTTTGGCGGTAATGCGTTAGCAAAACGCATCACGATTTCTTGTGGAGATGCTAACACTTTGTATGGATACATTTCACTAAGCAGATGGTAGAAACGGGTTGTCATATCACTCAATGTCTCATTTTCCATGAACAGAAAACCTTCAAACTCTTTCTTCAGCAGATCATGCCTTATCTTTCTTGTTGCAGCATTTCCTTCTCCTCTTGCTTCCAAAGTCTCCCACAAATTCTTGGTAGTGGTACAGTACACAAACTGATGGTAAATATCCTTATGAAGTGCATGTGTAAGGATAGCAAATGCCTTCTTCTAAAAATCATAGGCCTTTTTATCATTTTCATCCAAGTTTGCTAAGGAGGTTGGATTTGATCCTGCTTCTTCAAGAGATTCCTTGTACGGTGTAGTAAAACATGTCCATAATTCTGTATTTTGGCTGAGAACATATGTATGGAAACGACTTTTTCATGAGGGATAATCGTTCATATGGTTCCATTTCGGTGGACGGTTATTACTTCCTATTTCACTCTCGCTTATAAGAAGAGTCTAAATGCTCTGATTTTGATTTGCCACGCACGCTCATTGATTAGCGGTAATCATTGCTGTGTGTTGAGGCATTAGTGATTTAACCCATGAGGTTGCCAAGCATTGTGATGAGTCTTGGTTTGAGCTTGAACTACTTCCCCAATCCCAAGGATTTGTACTCATTTTGTTTTCTTATAAAAATTTACCACTTTTGAAAATTTAAAAACTTTAAAAAATTTCCAAGGATTAAATAAATATTTCTTGTAAAGGTTCACAATCCTAAAAACCACAAAGTATTGAAAAACTGGGACATGAAAAACAGATCACAAAGAAACTTAGTTCTTTGTACGAATCAGTGATTCGTACGAGTCACTGTTCTTCATACGAACCAGGTCGTTCATACGAATAACTGTCTTTCGTGCAAACAAAGTGACTTGGTCTTTCGCACGAACAGTCTTGTTCTTTGTGCGGATGGGTTATTCGCTGATGTTTAGTTTTTCGCTGGGAGGAATCTTTTTGCAGAGTTGGTTGGTGAAAATTTTCCTTTTCTCACAGAGACTTATTTCTGAGTTTCTTAAAAAGTTATCAGTTGTCTACACAATTTTGATTTAAACGACAAACATTCCAATATCGGCTTTTCAGTCAAAACAGTCAAGTCCAGAGATTTGGTCAACCCTAAAAGAATATTCCGGTGAGTTTTCTGGTAGGTGTTTCACCGGAAAATATGTCCAATTGAACTTTGATAGAAAATTTCAAGAAAAACCATATCCTGACATGTCTCCATGTATTCTAACAATGTTTTTATAAAAATATTCTGGATACCACAAGTTTTACCTAAGTTTTAAACTAGTTATCTTAAGTTTATTGTTAGATGTTCAAGAATACTTCCAGAAACCCTACAACTAGCTCAGACACAACACTAAGCTTGGTTTTTAAACAAGGAAGAGAGCCAAAGCTCTGATACCACTTGTAGGTCCACTTGGATGATCAAGATAACCTACTTCCTTGTTAATGTAACACACATACGAGTGCGGAATCCATGTAAGTATGCAAACCAAAGCCAAGTAAGAAACACGAGATAAACAAAAAATTCACTATCTTGATTAACAGAAGAGAACTAGTACAAACACATACAAACAATGTTCATACAGACTCGGGATATACTCTCTGTGCTCTCTCTTTCTGTCTCTCTCTAGTGTCACACGGCTACTTACACTGAGAAGTGTATGTCTGTTTATATTGTGTCAACACCTAGCAACAGTACGAAGAATGTTGCTAGTCGTACAAACCACTATAAGTCACGAAGAACATTTTCCAAAGGATGCTCGTACGAACAACCCATGGCTCGTACGAACATGAACTGACTCGTACGAACATGAACTGACTCGTACGAACAAGCAAAGTGCTTGTTGAAAGGGGGCCACTCGTACGACTAGATAATCACTCGTAAGAACGGAAAATGGCTCGTACGAGCAACAACTTGCTCGTACAAAGCACCTTTCACTCGTACTATGAAGTGTTCTTCGGAGATCGTGCTAACAGACATCCCGTACACAAGACTTAACAGTATGCATGCATACAACTGTTTTACAACACAGGCAAACTAAACTTCGTACTAAATCAAGATAAGAGGATATCTTGATTTGGTCGACACGACCAAACTATACAAACACAATAAACAAAGACCGTACAATTACAGACGTAACTAAGAACAAGCGACAGACACAAAAGTGTATCAACAAATTTGATGAATTTTTGGGTTTTAGGTGTGTGTTGTTAAAGAAGATGGGTTTAGGTTGAACAGGACGGGGCGTCTACCCCTAGATGACCCCATAGACGACTATAAAGTTTTTTTTCTTGTTATTTCATTTATTTAATATTGTTTATTGTTATTATTTGTGTTATATTGTTATTTTTATTGTTAGTTGTTAGTATTATTGTACCTATACAGTATTTTCTTGCAGATTGATTATGGACGATATTGAAGATCAGATAACGACCCTCCACATCCGCATGGTCCGCGACGGGCTCTGCCAACGCCGGCAGATCCGCTAGATGGCCACCCGTATTTATAGTTCCCGCCCGACACCGAGGCCGCCCGTTTTTGCGGGAAGCTTAGGCGGATGCACGTCGGATCGCACGCCGCGGTCGACTGGGATGCGATCGAGGCGATTGGTGAGACGCCGAGACTACGTTATTTCGTTCCCGTTGATTCACCGTGGCATTGTCTGTTTGACTTGGCTGGCGCACCAAGTTATATGGAGCTGCTTATCGAGTTCTTGTCGACGTTCACATTTCACCCTCCACAGGTCGACCAGCCGCCTCCCTAGCCACAGGCTCCTCTCCCTCCGCCTGAGGTTTCCTTTAGGCTTGCTAGTGTGTGGCGTTCGATGACGCTTGCTGAGTTTGCCGTTCATAGCGGTTTATACCTGCAGGAGGAGATCGCTATAGATGTTTATACGCAGGGGCTAGTGGTGGTGGATAGACCCACTCTTTTGGGATTTTGGGAGGTGGTCGAGGGGCATGACACTTGGGAGCATGTGAGGGCGAAGGGGAGGATATCACATGTTGACGACCCTTTGTACAGGTACTTACGTCTATTACAGTAATTATTTTGATTATTATTTTTATAAATTAATTTCCGTATTTCGCTAACAATATGTGCAGGCATCTACATCGGATGCTCGCTGTGTCTATTACCGCTCGCGGCCACAACGGTGAGTGGTGTACGAGCACCGACCTATTTTTCTACTATTGCCTACTGTACAGGAGGCCGTGCGCACTTGCGCACGGTCTCCCCAGTACTTCGCCTCTGTCCATCACCGGTAGGAGCGTGGATTGTTGTACGGCGGTGCGTACGTCACCGTCATTGCCCCGTCGTTGGATCATCTGCTGGAGACAGACCCACACTTGCAGCCGGCATACCGTCGACGTGGATGGGTTTTCTGACGTTGCGGGGGATGAAGCTGGTTAAGAGGTTCGGCGTGCTCAGCGAGCGGTTTAAAGCCCGCGCAGGTGAGCCATGGATTCTGGAGGCCCTGTCGGAGCACTTCGATCCAGTCTATCCGCTGGCAGATGAGGCAGCGGTCGTTCAAGAGCGTCCAGTGGATTTAGATTGACCGGCACCGCCATCACCAACTCCTGGGGCGCCCCAGTTTCCGCAGCACGTTATTCCAGGTCATGCCCCGTGAGGTGCAGCATACACGCACTTACGAGCCGACGTTGACAGGCTTTTGGATCTGATGGGCTGGGTAGATTGGGAGTTAAAGGATAGATGAAAGAGAGGGGTTACCTCCCATACCGCTCCCACCACCTCGAGCACCACATCAGCAGCAGCAGCCAGATCCCGACTCTGACTCCTACTCATATGCATAGACGTTTTGTATTTAGTATTCAGCTGTACAAATACATATTGTTATGGATGTACAAAGTTAAGTTATATATGTTATATTTAACTTTGTTTTCAGTTATTCGATTACTTGATGATTGTTTGTCTTAAATCGACATTGAAATGTAATACGAAAACAACTTTATTTTCAAAATGTTAAGTAATATTTACACGATATAATATTTGCATTCTTCTTAAAATGCTGTAAACAATATTAAATTTAAATAGTATAATTTTTTAAAAAATAAAATGTAAAAACAATGAAATATTTAAACGATTGAAAATGGTAACTTATTTTTATACAAAAAATAGAACTTTTTAAATTTAAATTCTCAAATTACACCACAAAAAACACATCAACCTTCAACAAGAATCAATTTACCCCATCAAAACACTCTTTTTTTAACTAAAAAACACCATGGTCCTAGACGGGTGGTCTAGATCTAGATGGCCCGTCTACTCCCATCAAATTCTACGCCCAGCCACTCACCTGCTGACTTCTTAAAATCAGTGTCTAGACGGCTTGTCTAGCTTTAGACCCGTCTAGGACACCAAAGATGACCAAATAGGCGGTAGGGGTGTGTGTATAGATTGAGGTATTTGCAAATTGTTCTTTCAAGTTCCAAGCAAATTTGAGTCTGGACATCTCAACGATTCGTATGTAAACGGTTCTACTTCCGATTCTCAAAATCTAAAATCCAAAGTCAGAATTATTTAATCTTGATTTTCTTTACAAAGGTATTTTAATTTATGCTTTAGAAAATCCAAATTGAATAAAAAGAGAAAATACTCTTATCATGAAAAATCGAAAAATTATGTTAAAGCCTTCCTTTTCACATTATTACCTGGTTACGACTTCAGAACAGATTCGATTTGAGAGAAAATTTTGCCATTAATTATATCAAATTGATTGTGATATCCAACGCAAAATGGTTCTTCTTCTTTTTTCTGCTTATTCTTTTGAGGCTGTTTCTGTTAATTGGTTTGCTAGGAGGGTATGATTGTTGATTATCCCCGTCTCAAAAAATACATCCACTGCCTTTTTTTTTGTTTATTAAAAATATCTTATAAGAAAAGGAATAAGGACACTTATGAGAAGTTACCTGGTGCACAGGTTACAGGTTTCTTTTTTCTTTTTTTAATTCACAATTTTGTTCAATTATAACAACTAATTTAAAAAAGTCCTAATTCTTTTCAATTTTAACAACTAGGAGTTTAATATTCAAAATTTGAGTTGGAGGACTTTTGTGAAAAAAAAGCCAAAAGTATAATAGTTTTTTTATAGTATAAAGGGAAAATGTTATAGAATTATACAATAGGTTAGAAGAACATATATTAAATGGGTTCAGTAAATTCATCATGTAAAAACTGTTAGTTTTTATAAAGCTTTTTTATGTTGAAAATCACAGCCATTAGTGAAATAATAAGAAATGATAAAGATTTAAATTCTATATATTATATTTTAAGATAAAAATATAACGGATATCTTATGGCTTAGAAATTTTTTAATAAAGTATTAAAACTAGTAAGATACCTCGCGCGTTGCAGTGAATATTCAATCCATACCGGTTTTGTTTGTTACAGTATAAGTACGATATCGGCACTTATTATAGCAATCAAAAGAAATATACTAAAGATGATATTGACACGTATTTTAAATCGACATAAATACCGATATCATACCGTGTCGGATAATATATTATATTTAAAGCTAATACCTGTTTAGTAATTAAGATTTATAGTAACGTTAAAGTAATTACCAATAAGGAATTAAATCATAATGATTTGTGTGTTCCTCTAAATTATTCGCTTACAAAATATTAATTGATTAAATGGAAAAGAATATCTAATATAGTTGGTTATTATATGGCTAGAATTCAGTGTGTGCTTTTTTTATGATTAATTTATATCTAATATTATTGGCAATTTGACAACATATGTTTAAGTGGGAAATAACATAGACCAAAAAATTGATTTTGCATTCTAATCTCAGTCCTAGTCCTGACGATTTATATTCTGGAGTTAATGGGCTTGCCACAAAAAACGACAACCACAAAAAACGTCTAGTAATTGTTTTTCACACTAAAACCTAACATCTTTTTGAGTTGTTCTTTTATATCATTTATAATTATAATTATAATTATAATATAATATAATTATAATTATAATTATAATTATAAGTTATAATTATAATAATAATTTATAATAGGAAAACTTATATTTTAAATAACTAATTGTTTAATTTAATTATTTAAAATAAGTATCATTTAATAAGAGACAGTAACATTAAACAGGAGAGAGAGGCTGGAAATTTTTTTTTTGAGCCTTCAACAGAAATAACAAGTGTTCAATGAACATGGTGGAGTGGTAAAAGTGTACTCCCAAGCAAGTGATGAGAGTTCGAGCCTTGAGTGGCTCAAAATCAGAAATTTTGTTGTTCAAAACTAAAAAATGAAAAAATGAAATTTCAAATGTTCTCTAAAGAGTTTTATTTATTACGAAGTGTAGATATAGATTATTATACCATATTAATCTATATATTATACCATATTAATTTACAGAAGTGTAAATGGTGATTTTTTTTTCTAAAATGTGAACAACTGTTCACAATTTTTGACTTTTTAGGGGAGTTGGGCAGCGAAAATATAAAGAAATTTGAATAGTGATTTTTTTTTATTTGAAAATGTTTCATTGATTATAAATATCTTTTCTATAATTAGAAAATTTTGCAAGCGTTTCTAGACTTTATATATTTTTAAAACATCTTCCCCTACCAAACGATCTTCCGGATTCTTACAAGACAATCTACATGGTTAACAATTCACGATCAATGAACAAAGAGTTCGATTGGATGTTTATCAATCAAAACTCGGGAATTCACCGATTCTTTTGCGTCATCATGCACCACCGCCTACATCCACTCAATCATCCAAGATCATCGTTACATCCACTAACAACTATCAATGGAGGTTTTTGTGTTCATAATGAATGTTTCTCCTTATCCATCAAGCCAACAGGAAGGTACTCGTAGCAATCCTTGTCACAACATATCCTTTCTTACAGATATCATATCTCGGTCATTGTTAACCCCCTTAATGACCATGGTTGCCACCTCATAATTTGCCTAGTCATCCATGGGATTCACTATCTCAACTTGCAGAACCACCGTAAACAATCAAAAACTTATAGTACACACCAAAGTACGTAATCACTTTTTCATTATGTTAGTACATATTATGTTTGTCCGCCACTATGCGAATACGCTAGATAAAGAGTGTGTTGAATATTGTATAGTTGAGTGAGAGATACGAACACATGACACTTTGGTGAGGACAAACACTAGTTCCTACGGATGAGACTCATCCCCATGTATGAGGTTCATCCGCACGGACAAGACTCATCTACACGGATTAGCTAGTTCACGCCAAAAAGGGCTCTCATGTATAAATAGGAGTCATATGTTCATTAGTTGATAAGTTTTGGAGAAATGCCGGGGAGATGTGTTGATGCTCTATTCTGCCTTTAAATGATGTATGTTATTTCAGTATTAATGGAAGCTTTCTACTTTTAACTATTCTTACGAGATTTCTACAGAATTAGCACTATCCTATCTAAACTTCTATCTAAACACGCTATATCCGTAACTTTCAATTCGTATCACAGCTACGATACTGATTCAATCGATCTAACAGTTGATTGAATCACCTACACTCATGATTTATGGGTTTTTAGATGAAAAACAACAAATTGAAGGACAATCGACGCATAAAAAGTAAAATTGAAAACCATAGGATTGATCAATAATGAATTTCGACCATGTCTGTGGAAGAATCATCTTAAAATTCAAATAAATAAAGATTTGAGATAAAAAAAAATGTGAACAATGACGTTTCAAATGGACGAGTGAATTTCGTGCGTAGGAGTGCTTATTCGTGCGAAGAAGTCACTCATCCGCACGAATGAACCCTTGATCCGTTTGAAAAATCGTGTTCATCCCCATGAACCAGTATTTCCTCCACACGAATCAACCTTCATCCTCATGAAACGTTCTCATCCGTACAAACCATCTCATATGTTCCAAATCTATTAAGACATCCGCACGAAGGAGACATTTGTACAAATGAACATTTCTCATCCACGCGAATGAGGCAAAAAATGTCTAAAAACTGCATTTTTTAATCGTGATGAAGAGATGAGTATCTAGAAAAAATCTGGTGATTGAAAATTCTTCGAGATTTTAACGTCAAATACTGGTTGTTCGAGGACAGGTTGGAAGATCTAGAGAGTAAATATGATGATAAGATCATATAGTACTGAAGATAATCAGGTAGTCATGAAGACTAGTGTCTAACATGTATTATTTGGTAGAGTGACCATTAATGGACCAAAACGTAAAATCCGTATTCAGTAAAAAACTGACTTTTATATAGCAAAATGTCATATTTGAGTTTTCTTGATAATAGAGAGGACTGAATTAGCCATGTTTGAGGGGAAAATTCAGTGATAAATTTAGAGAGGTCTGAATTTGCCAAAAATGAGGGGAATAAATTTTTTTCAAATATTCGACATTTTTGTAAATTTAGACATGCAACAATACTCGGGTGGTTCTGACTTCAGATTTTAAAGGATGCATAGGATCTGGATTCATTAGTTCATGATCATAAAAAGTTCAGACTTTTGAGTTAATGATTAGATTGATATCTTAGGGTTTGAGTCCCAAGTTTTCGTACAAGCCAGTTAGTAGGATTAGTGTCATGAAGATGCATCGGTATTATCAATACTTATAAAATATCAGAGAGCTTTCAAGATATTAGATACACAACAGCTTGATGATAGTCTAAACTGTTAGAATGGTTAATCTTCATGCAGAAAAGTTGTTTTTAACCGTAGTGAAATGAGGATGTTTGTAGATTAAGTTGCTACCGAGACTAACGAAGAAGACTATACATTTATTATCATGACTAAAGAGTAAGAATGTGAATTTGATCATGGAAGAATGTTTCTTAGATCACAATGTGTTACCAGTTGATTTGTTATCCGATGAAGATTTGCTGATTGTGGAGATACCGTTTACACTAATCAATCATTCATGATTATGTTTAAAGGTAATTACAAAAAACGGGATTTCAGATTTTCATGAGTGTTCACAATCTTGAGGTTACAAGTATGGTATTCGAAGTTCCTATCAATTGCCGGTTGAGTTTTTGAAGAGTAAGAGATTGAGCTAAAGTGGTACATTAAAAACCGAACTAGAATGTGATTACCGTTGAAACAAAGATGTTGCATTGACTAGTTTCAAGCTGGTGATTATTCGTGAAGATTGCAATTAAGCAAATCAGAGGAGTCGGGAACCGTACAAACAAAGAACTGAAGTGTCATACCAGGGGAAATCATTTCAGGGGGAATATGCTATTGCAAATGCAAGCCAGAATCATCAATCAAGGGGGAATTATTTGAAGATATCAAGTGATTGATTGAAGTTACAAAATATTCAAACGCGTCTTTCATATTTGAAGATCATGATTCGACAATGAAAGCCAAGGGGGAATTTGTTAATGTATTTTATGGTGAGGATGAACACTAGTTCGTACGGATGAGACTCATCCCCATGTATGAGGGTCATCCGCACGGATGAGCTAGTTCGTACCAAAGGGGCTCTCATGTATAATAGGAGTCATGTGTTCATTAGCTGATAAGTTTCGGAGAAATGCCGGAGAGATGTGTTGATGCTCTCTCTAGCCTGTAAATGATGTATGCTCTTTCGGTATTAATGGAAGCTTTCTACTTTTGACTATTCTTATGAGATTTCTACCGAATTACCATTATCCTATCCAAACTTCCGTCTAACCGCCGTATCCAGAACTTTCAATTGGCATCAGAGCTACTGTACGATTTAATCAATCTAACAGTTGATGAATCACCTATGCTCATGATTTACTGGTTTTTAGACGAAAAACATTAAATTAAAGGAAAATCCACGTATAAAAATTAAAACTGAAACCATAAGATTGATCAATAATGAATTTCGACCATGTCTGTGGAAGAATCATCTTAAAATTCAAAGAAAGAAAGATTTTAGATCGAAAAAAATAATAGCGACGTTTCAAACGGATGACATGAGTTACGTACGTAGGAGTGCTTACTCGTGCGAAAGAGTCATTCATTCGTATGAAGGAACCCCTGATCCGTTTGAAAAATCGTGTTCATCTGCACGAATCAACCTTCATCCGCATGAAAGGTTCTCATCTGTACAAAGTCGCTCATCCGCTCAAAATCTAGCAAGTCACCCGCACGAAGGAGACGCTCTCACGAATGAACATTTCTCATCCGCGCAAATGTGGAAAAAAATGTCTAAAAATGCATTTTTTTATCATGACGACAAGACCAGTGTTCAAAAACAATTTGGTGATTGAATTTTTTTGTGAGATTTTAACGTTCTATACGGGTTATGCGTGGACACCGTCGGAGGATCTAGAGAATAAATATGATGATAAGATCATAGAGTACCGAACATAAAGTGGTAGTCATGAATACCAGTTTATAACATGTATCATTTGGTAAAGTGACCATTAATGGGCCAAAACGTAAAATTCGCATTTGCTGAAAAACTGACATTTATGGAGCAAACTGTCATATTTGTGTTATTCAGATTATTGAGAGGACTGAATTAGCCAAGTTTGAGGGATAAATTCGGTGATGAGTTTAGAGAGGTCAGAATTTGCCAAAAATAAGGGGGAAAATTTTATCAAATATTGGACATGTTTAGAAATTCAGACATGCAAATGTACTCGGGTGGTTCTGACTTCAGATTGTCCAGAGATGCATAGGATCTTGATTCGTTAGTTCGTGATCGCAGAAAGTTCGGATTCTTGAGTTGGTGATCAGATTGATGTCTTAGGGTTTGAGTCCCGGTTCTTCGTACAAGTGACGTGTGCGTATATATACATATTTTTACAATGAATTTTACACATGAACTCGGTGTTTAATATTTATAAAAATGATTTACACCTTAACATTAAAACACACACAAAAGGACAAGTGTACCCTATCATATTTGCAGTAAAGTATGGGTAAGAACCAGATGTCGATCCATGGACGCGGGCGGACGCTTATGTACTAAACAATTGTCATTAGTCTACCCGTAAAAAGATAGGTGAATGGGTTTTTAACTAAAATGATCTAAAAATGTATTCTACAACATAAAAGACTCCAAATACAAAAATATAATTTTTTGTCTTGTTTTACAAACAACCTAAGCATGTTAACTAAGTAAGAAATGTCACAAAGGCACTTGATCAATCTTCCAATTATAAAGACTATTAGTATCCCTTTCGGGAATCATAACATGATAATTCTTCGGAAAGTTAACGCGATAAACACACTTTACCCACCTAAAATTATTCATTAACAAGCTATTGATATATTTGCATGCGAATCTTTTAAAAATAAGTTTGTCATCCGTTAAGAGTTTTCTAACCCCACTTATAAAGGAAAGCAATACTGAATCATAATACAACCACCAAGACAAGCATAACATAGATCATATCACAAACCTTTCCATTTTGCAAGTCTTGAACACAAATCTACTAAGTTAGTCATTTTAACCAAAAATACTAAGCAAAGATTATGAACCATGTCAAGAACTCTCAATAACACCATCTAACCCGTTAGAGCCCTTACGTGTAAGAAAGCATTGTTGATCAGAATCAGATTTATCTTTTATTAAACCAATACCTATTTCTAGTTTCATGGTGTAAACACATTAACAAGTTAATAGTTTACTAACAAATGATTAATTAAGGGGGTTTTTCAACATATCCTAACTAACCATTTATTAATTATCCAAGATAAACAACCACAATCAAGAATCCAACATCAATGAACCAAGTTTACCATATGATCATTAAGATTCAAACATGAAAAAGTTGCCAGAGCTTCATACAAATAAGATTACAAAGTAGAGATTGTTCATGAAACGAGTATCTTAATATCATTACAACAATACATAAACATCAGATCAATGCTTGCAAATGTGCTCAAAAAGTATGTTAAGAACAAGAAATCAAACCATAAACAAGCAAGGATTTGATGGATTGGATGATAGATGAGCTTCTTGCAACTTTAAGGCTTGAAATCGACCCAACCAGGTAGCTCTCAGACCCCAGATATCGCCCAGAAGCTTGGAAAATTACCCGACAATTTGATTAGTAAAGTTTGCCCTGTTTTATAGAGATTTTCATATCCGCACAGGCGTGCACTTTTCGCACGGCCGTGCACATAAAGTGCACGCTCGTGCACATCAGTTTCATCGTGACGTCAGCTACAGGGTATGGGCCAGACAAGTGGACGATTGGGCAGCAAAACTTCAGATGTGCACGGTCGTACACGTGGGCTGCACGGTTGTGCATGGTCTTCAAATAGTCTGTTGTTCATTATTCAGGTATTGCACGGGGGTGCACTTGGGTCGCACGGCCGTGCGTGCCGAGAAATCAACAGCACGGCCTTGTGCACTGCCAGTGCTCCCGGGGTCGTGAGTCATGCACGGGCATGCCAATGGTTTGCACGACTGTGCTTGAGCTGTAACTTCAATAGATTCTCCAGAATTCATCCGGAATGTTCGTAAATCCCACTTTTTCTCCAACTTTGTCTGTGGCATGCCATTTAAGACCTGAAAATACAAAAGTGCCCGATTAAGTACCTAAACAACAAAGTTTTAGTAAAAAACGCGTAATACGGGACTAAAATGGGGGACTTAAATATGTATATTTTAACGTATATCAACAACCCGCTTAGCAGGATTAGTGTCAGGAAGATGTATCGGTATTATCAATACTTATAAGATATTAGAGAGCTTTCAAGATATTGGATACACGACAACTCGATGATAGTCATAAGTGTCAGAATGGTTAATATTCGAGCAAAAGAGTTATTTTCTAAACTAACCACCGGGAAATGAGGATGTTTGTTGATTAAGTTGCTACTGGGACTAACGAAGAAGACTATACATCTATTATCGTGACTAAAGAGGAAGAATGTGAATCTGATCGTGGAAGAATGTTTCTTAGACCACTGTGTGTTACAAGTTGACTTGTTATCGGATGAAGATTTGCTGATTGTGGAGATACCATTTACCCTAATTAATCATTCAGGACTGTGTTTAAAAGTGATTACAAAAAACAAGATTTCAGATTTTCATGAGTGTTCACAAACTTAAGGTTACAAGTGTGGTATTCAAAGTTTCTATCAATTGTCGGTTGGGTTTTTGAAGATTAAAAGATTGAGCTAAACTTGTAGATCAAAAACAAAACATCGATGTGATTAACGTCGAAAGGGAGATGCTACATTCACTAGTTTCAAGTTTGTGATTATTCATGTAGATTACAGTTAAGTAAATTAGAGAAGGTCAGGAACCGTGCAAACAAAGAACTGAGTGTTATGCTCGGGGGAATCATTTCAGGGGAATATGTTATTGCAAATATAAGCCCAAATCATTAATCAAGGGGGAATTTTTTGAAGATATCAAATGATTGATTGAATTTGTAGAATATTCAAACATAGCTTTTATATTTGAAGATCAAGATTCGACAATGACAGCCAAGGGGGAATTTCTTAGTGCATATTATGTATGTCCGCCACTATGCGAATACGCTATAAAGAGTGTGTTAAATATTGTATAGTTGAGTGAGAGATACAAACACATGACACTTCGGTGCGGACGAACACTAGTTCGTACGGAGGAGACTCATCCGCACGGATAAGGTTCATCTACATGGACAAGTCTCATCCGCACAGATGAGCTAGTTCGTAACAAAGGGGCTCTCATGTATAAATAGGAGTCATGTGTTGATTAGTTGATAAGTTTTGGAGAAATGCTAGAGATATGTGTTGATGCTCTCTCCAGCCTCTAAATGATGTATGCTCTTTTGGTATTAATGGAAGCTTTCTAGTTTTGATTATTCTTATGAGATTTCGACCATATTAGCACTGTCCTATCAAAACTTCCATCTAAACCCGCCGGATCCTAAACTTTCAATTGGTATCAGAGCTACTATACCGATTTAGTCGATCTAACAGTTGATCGAATCATATACACTTATGATTTATGGGTTTTTAGACAAAAACCATCAAATTGAAGGACAATCCACGTATAAAAAGTAAAATTGAAACCTTAGGATTATTAATAATTAATTTTGACCATGTTTGTGGAAGAATCATCTTAAAATTCAAAGAAAATAAGATTTTAGATCGAAAAATGTGAACAACGATGTTTCAAACGGACGTGTGAGTTTCGTGCACAGGAGTGCTTATTCGTGAGAAGTAGTCATTCATCCGCACGAATGAACCCCTGATCCGTTTGAAAAATGGTGTTATCCGCATGAACCAGTATTTCATCCGCACGAATGAACCCCTGATCCGTTTGAAAAATGGTGTTATCCGCATGAACCAGTATTTCATCCGCACGAATCAACCTTCATCCGCATGAGAGGTTCTCATCCGTAAAAACTAGTTAATCCGTTCCATATCAATTAAGTCATCAACAAGAAGGAGACATTTGCACGAATGAACATTTGTCATCCACGCGAATGAAGCAAAAATGTCTAAAAAATGCATTTTTTGATCGTGATAACGAGATGAGTTTCAAGAAAAAATTGCTGATTGAAAATTTTTTTCGAGATTTTATACGGGCTGTTCGGGGATACCTTCAGAGGATTAGAGAATGGATATGATGATGACATCACATAGTAGTGACGGTGATGGGATAGTCATGAAAACCAGTGTGTAACATGTATCATTTGTAAAGTGACCATTAATGGGCCAAAACGTAAAATCTGCATTTGTTGAAAAACTGACTTTTATGGAGCAAAATGTCATATTTGAGTTTTTTAGTGGATAGGGAGGACTGAATTAGCCAAGTTTGAGGGAGAAATTCGGTGATGGGTTTAGAGAGGTCAAAATTTGCCAAAAATGAGGGGGAATAATTTTTTTTAAATATTGGCCATTTTTGGAAATTCAAACATGCAACAGTACTCGGGTGATTCTAACTTCAAATTGTCAATGGATGCATAGGATCTGGATTCGTTAGTTCGTGATCATAGAAAGTTTGGGTTTTTGAGTTCGCGGTCAGATTGATATCTTAGCGTTGAGTCCCCAGTTTTCGTACAAGCTGATTAGTAGAATTAGTTTTAGGAAGATGCATCGGTATTATCGATACTTATAAGATATCAGAGAGCTTTCAAGATATTAGATACACGACACCTTGATGATAGTCTAAAGTGTAAGAATGGTTAATCTTCGAGTAGAAGATTTGTTTTCTATACTAACCTTCGGGAAATGAGGATGTTTGTAGATTAAGTTGCTACCGGGACTAACGAAGAAGATACACCTATTATCGTGACTGAAGGGGAAGAATATGAATTTGATCATGGAAGAATGCTTTTTAGATCACTGTTTGTTCCAAGTTGATTTGTTATTCGCTGAAGCTTTGCTGATTGTGAAGATAACGTTTACACTATCAATCATTCAGGATTGTTTTTAAAGGTAATTATAGAAAACGGGATTTCAGATTTTCGTGAGTGTTCACAGACTTGAAGCTTACTAGTGTGGTATTCGAAATTTCTATCAATTGCCGGTTGGGTTTTTGAAGATTAAGAGATTGAGCTAAAGTGGTAGATCAAAAACCGAACACGGATGTGATTAATGTTGAAACGGAGATGCTGCATTGAATAGTTTCAAGTTTGTAATTATTCGTGAAGATTGCAGTTAAGCAAATCAGAGGAGGTTAGGAACTGTGCAAACAAAGAACTGTAGTGTTATGCCCGGGGGAATCCTTTCATGGGGAATATGCTCTTGCAATTGCAAGCCTGAATCATCAATCAAGGGGGAATTAATTGAAAATAACATGTAAGTCCAGAAGCTATCAATCGGATATCACAAACACAACTCTTCGTGTGGAAAACAAAGAATAATGTTGAACAAGAACAAGATGTTGATTGTATTTAGATCAAAGTGCACACAAATTCTAGGATCGTCTGGTACACGTCTGGTTACAAGCTAATCAATCAACAACCCTAATTATCCTCTCTAGCTCTCTCCCCAAATGTCTCACTAAAGCTTAACCTTAACAATAACATTATATAGGGTCCAATAACAATTCGACCCACATGGCCTAACCCAAGCCCACTAGACAAACTAAGTCCAAAATGTATAATTGTGTATGATAAAGACAAGCGTAAACCTAATCAATTTTATAGCGTTACAATATCCCTCTAGGTTTATGTTGTCTTTATCATGTCTCGCTGGGTAGATACTTCAACTCTTCATCTTCAAACTTGGGTCTTTTGTTCTTCTTGATCATGATCAGTTTTGCTTGAAAATCTTGTTGAAAATAATACGAGTGGAGGATTCTCAGCATTTCTTTTCTCTGTCAATATTTTCTTTTTGAAGCGTTCATGATACTTCTTCAAGCGTACTATCATTGTAAGACGATAACTCGTATCTGGTTCTTCTGACTCAGGTACATCTTGTTGTTGTGATGCTTCAAAATTTATCAGCAACTTGACAGCATTTCAATCTCATCAACCCATGTATCTTGATCTAAATCAAGTTCTATACATGCTCAAAACTCATAAGCAAACATTTCTATGCAACAAGGGACAGAACCACATGAACACTTGGTACATCCAAGTAGTCATAATCAGAGCCAAAGGTTTTTGGCCTCTTTGGCTCTTTTAAGATATCCTAACTGTGCCTAGGTCTGCATATAATCTGGATGCAACAGAAGGACAGCCACGATATCCCCGTATGACTCAACAGCATAAAGACCTAAAATCTCAGACGTTGGCTATCTATCAACACAAGACTTAAGACTACAAAATCATACGCTGATGCTATATTACCCACATGATACATAATTCGTTATGTTTATATCACTTGGTATTTTTTATCTTTTGAGAGTCAAGCCTATCGACATATCATATTAGATCCTAGTCTTTTCAGCTATAACACGAACATTTATTTCATTTCCCACATTATGCAATAAATCTTTTTGGGTTTTTCTGTTTTTCAAATGTTTTTGGATTTTTCTCATTTTCTCCTTCTAACACAAATATATTTACATATATATCTCTCTCTATCCCCGTAGATTTGTGCATAAATCTTATGCACAGATTTACCTTATAAAGACAATGAATGTACAAAAAGAAAAATGAAAGAAAACAAAAATATTTTTTCTATTTTTTGCTTAACCATTCCGTCATCAGATGTAAGACTAATCAATACCAAAATCAAAGCACAAAATTTAAGTTGTACCTTTCTCGCTGATCTTATCTTACCTCATCTCCTCCAATGGAAACATATCAACTGTAAAGAATTTAAACTTCTTGCAACTGTAAGATGTTACCCGTTAAGTCTCTAGAACAACCGCTATCAATACTCCAATTATAGTCAACAGCTCCTCCTTGGTTGTCCCTGGAAAAATAAGGAGATTAGTAAGACATTAGTACCCAGGCCATCGTGGTCCTGGGATTTCCTAAAGCATCAAAATAAGATACTTCTCGTAAGCACATGTCCCCTTTTGTTTCAAGGATTGGTGATATTGCTGCTTTATGTTTTGCTTTCCAAATTTGTTTAGGCTTTTCTAATTTCTTAGGTGCCTTTTGCAAAACAGTTTTCTTTTCAATCTTTTTTTTTTGGAACTTGTTTAGGTTTCAAAGCTTGTTTTCTTTTAGCTTTCGCAGCATTCCAATCCCCATCAGATGGTTTAACCTTGAGATGCTTATTCATCATTGCTTTAGGCTTTTCAACCTTCATCGGCTTAGAATAGGACCTATCCCTCGGTGTAACCCTATGATGTTGTGTATAGTTTGGCACATAGGGTCGGTGTGTGCAATTTTGTGCAATGTGACCAGGTAAGCCACAGTTGCAGCATGTTTGCTTCTTCACATAAGTAGTATATCCTGGTCCATTTAATCCAACCGATGAAGAATTTAATTTATAAGATCTGTTGGATGATTTGTTTGCAGACTTTTCCAATTTTCTGCCCTGTTTCATGTGTCCTTGTCTACAACAGTTAGTAAATTCATTATTTTTCTTTCTAAAAACAGTGTTAGATTTAGCATTTTCATTTCTAACTATTGGTTTTGGAGGCACATATCTATTTGAAGGACCTCTCAAAACTGGCTCAGAAACAACCCTTTTCACATATGGAGGAGCATCAACAGACAAATTTGATGTGCTTAAATGAACATCAGCAGTATCTTGGCAAACAACATCATCCCCCTTAACCCAATCCTCTATTTTACCTCATCCGTATCGTTCACACTCTTAAACTCAGAGGTTTAGTTACTTTCCTTTTGTAATAGCTCTACTAAAACCTCTGCTGTTGAGTTAGCTGCTCCAGAAGACTCACAACCGGATTCACAAGATTCAACTGATTCCAATTCTCAAAATCAGTTGATTCAGGTGATTCATTACTAGACTCGGCAGATTCAACTAATTCTGAATTTTCACAATTAGCTGTTCCTGAGGAGTCACATGACGAATCAAACGAAGTAGGTGATTCAGTTTGTTTGCTAGACTTAAACTCTTTGATGAATTCAGCCAAACCATTCATCATAGCAAACTCAAATCATGTTGATTTGTTTGAGACTCCTCCTTTTGATTTTGCAGTTCAGATGGTTTTTGAGAAATTGTTGACTCAATATTATCAACATTATCCAATACTTGAAATGTTTATCAACATTGGCATTTTTCTCAAACTTAGAGTCTCAGTATGTTTTGAAGCATCAGCAGTTTTTATAAATGTTTTATTGAAGGACTGTATTTCTAACTTAATTTCGGTTTTATCAGGCCTTGTGATTTTGACTTTCTTGGGCTTGACTGGTTCAACCTTCAGATCACTCGGTCACCCATATTCCATGATAGGCGTGTTGGCTATCTCCTCCTCAGTCATAGGAATAGAGGTATAATTTTGATTGTATGGTGGATGAATGCATACAAATCCTAATCCTTTAATACTAACTTCCTTTTTACTATATTTTAACTGTTGGTTTATCATTTTCTCAAGTTTTTCACTTGACACATCAAACTTTTTAAAATTAAATTCTGTATTTTCAAAAGTTGATTTTAGATTATCAAGTTCAACAGTTAAATTTTCTAACAATTCTTTGAAGTGGAGATGCCTACATTTTTCTTGGCTCGGTTCATTTTGTAACTGTCAGATATCACGCTTTTGGGCCTCCACCATATCCATGTATCCATTAATTTTCTTTTTACTATGATATAAATTAGATTTGGATAACCGCAGTTGTATAATGAGTGAGTTGGGTTGTTCTTTGTAGCCACTTACCTTCTCTCTACAGGCTCTAGTACAACAAATATCAACACATAACTCAGTAGGAGTGGGAATAAAATCATGAATTTGAGAAGACATTTCTAAGTTGCTAAAATGTGATCCCCCGAAAATGTCTGTTTTACCAAACTGGACCGTTAAAAACGTTTGAAAACTGATCGAAAACTATTTTACCAAATCGTACCGTTAGACTCGTCTCAAAATTTTGAGTCCACTGATATATAATGTCCAAAACCTTTTTTCGGAATTTTCGTGACTTTTTATGCCCTAAAAATCACACAAGTTTAACCGTCCAGTTGGTTTGCAAAGATTATTTGTAGATCGAATTCTGCACAACGTTTAAGACCGTACACGTCAGCTGGTTAAAACTCCACCTATGTTTTAGGTCGCACACCCTCAAACCGTACAATGCAAGTTAGACTGCACACTGTTTGTTTTGGGCCGCACAATAGTTAAGTGGGCCTGGTCGCACACTTATAACCTGGGCTGCACACTAGGCCGCAGAGATGTTGTTTTTGGGTCGCACACCTAATTGATAAAACATGTTGCACACTATATTATTAGACCACAATCCAGCACACTATCTTCCTTTAAACAAATGAATTATAAGGTCGTACACTTCCCAGTTTCATCCACACAGTGGTTCAACTGTAACATTTGTCAAAAACGGGTTTTCAAAACCCGCTCCGTTTTGTAATCGAATATCAAGTTATAAAAGTCACGTTGAATATTTATGATTATTTTGATTTAAAATGATACATAATTAATAAATAAGCTAAACTATAAAAATTATATTTGATAAAAAGTTAAAACAAAATAAATAAAAAGAATATGTTGCTGCCGGGACTCGAACCCGGGTCATCCAGAACAACTCCAACGACTTAACACACACTCACATCACCACTCCGCCACTTGTTATTTTCTGTTATCTCTAGGAAACAAATAACATTTATACACAAACTCGGTTAAACCGGTTGCGCCAACTGAGAAACTGAAATCGGCAATTCAATCGTCTAATCGTTTGATTAATCGCTCATTCACGTTTTATAACCGATGAACCGATGATTTTAATCAATTCAGAAGTGATTGAACATCAATTTTCTTTATTATCGGTTTATATAATCGAAATTAATCAAGTCCCAACTACTTCAACTCAAGACCACTCTCGCGACTCAGAAACATCATACCAACATTCCATTTCACTTTCGTCACACTTTCAGTTCGTCAGAGCGCTTAAAACAACTCGCCGGAAATTTCTGCAAGATTCGCCGGAAAACCGTATTCATCCTCAAACGGTAAATCTTTCAATAACATTGTAGTTCAACAATTGTTAGGCTATTTCTAACTTAAACCTTTCAATTGAAATCGAATTCAGGCACTGTATTCAGCTAATTTCAGTTCGCCGGAAAAATTCTGAATTCTCTATATTCATCTGAGAATCGGTAAGGGCATTCAAACCCTCTGTTAACATTTGCTGATCACTTAAATTTCACGATTAGCTAATAAAAACGGTTAATTGTCTTGTTAAGTTAAAGAGCATAAAAACAGGGACCGACACATTGCCGGAAATCTGAAATAAACCGTTCATCGGTATGTTCACCTCTAATCACCGTTTCTGTCATTCATTTTAACCTTAAGAATGTTTGATAATCGTAAAAACAAGAAACGGATCAGTGATTCAGTCGACGGAAATTTGAATGAAGAAGACGAAGTTAGTTAAGTTATAAGTCTAATTAAAATCAGTAATATGAACGGGTTAGACACACAGTCCAGCGGTGGACTGTGTGCAAAACATATACGCATGTCCCGAGTTCGATCCCTGATACACGCACTCCTTATGTAATAACATGCCTTTTTGTTTAAAAACTAAACCGGTTTAACTCCGTTAGTTGTTAAGTATAATAAAAACCGAGATATTAACCAGGTTAGACACACAGTCCAGCGGTGGACTATGTGCAACACTAAGTCACATGTCGCGCGTTCGAAACCCGTCACTGGCACCGGTTCGTTGAATTAAAATGTTTTTGAAATTAAAAGAATTTTGGTTAAACCGAATTAGTATATAAATATAATTAAAAACAAGATTATTTCGGGTTAGACACGTAGCTAAGTTGGTAGAGCTGCGTGCACGCGTACGGGAGGTCTCGGGTTCGAGCCTCACCCGGCGCAAACAATTTCGCTGACCGAACCGGTCAACAAGTCAACAGATAACAGGTCAACGGTCAACGGTCAACGCAAAATAAACAATTTTTTTATATTTTTATTTATTTTATTTAATTTAAAAATCAATTAAAAATACTTAAAAATAACATTTTTAAAGATAGAAAATAGTCTTAAACTCACAAAAATATATCTAAAAATTTCATTAAAATCCTTAATAAAATCCACTCATTTACTATATTTTTCCGTTATTATTTAGGTTAGAAAATCTCGTTGTTCAATTCTTCCGATTCGTGCGCATCTCATCATCTCCATTCAATCGCACCCAATGTGAGTGAATCTTTACAAATTCCCCGTTTAATCACGTTTTGGGGTGTATCATGTGTCTTGATATATATATATTATATTTAAACCATTGTGCATACATCATATCATGAACATGTGTATTCAGTATGTTTCAATTGTTGTGTGGTTATTGTTGGATGCAAATTATTATTTTCAGTACATGCAATTTCATAGGCCGCCGCTCCCCATTACATTATGAGCGTTGAGCATGTTCCCCATTTGATTATGAGGTTGAACCTGGCGTGCCCACATACGATCGACTCCGTTTGATTGAGCCTTGATCGCACAGACATTTTCATTTTCAGTACATGCAATACGATCGGCTCCGTTTGATTGAGCCTTGATCGCACAGTTCATTTATGTTATTTATCGTATGCTGTTGGTATGTTAATGTATGCTATCATATGTTATTGTATGTTATAAGTTGTGATTGCTATTTGCCACTGCTTGATTATTTACATTTGCTCATTTATGATTATGCACAATTTTTCTTGATAAACTAACAAGTAAATAAATAATAAATGTTTATCTAACAAGGTTCACTCGCCAACATATGTTGACCCAAAAACCCCATTTTTACACAGGATACAGGTGAACCAGCAGCAGCTAGGAACACATAGGATTGGACTAGAAGAATAAAATGATTTAGAGTTGGGATTGTTATGTTTGGTTTATTTTCTTTGTATTGTATGAACATGTTTGGATATTTGGAAATGTAACTTTGACTTTATTAAATATGAAACATATTAGTAAATGTCATGAGCTTTGGTGATAACCCAATTATGCCCCGACTCTTATTCCGCTGCGGGTCGGGGTGTGACCGATTGGTATCAGAGCCATGACTATAGGGATATAGGATAGGTTATTAGACCCTTAGAGCCTATACTATAGTTGATTAGAAATTTATAAGATTTTTGTATGTTACATGCCAAATTTCATGATGTTTATATGTTTTATGTTAAATGTTACATTCAATATTATGCAAGCATGTTCATAAGTATGTATTATCATATAATGCCTATCATGAATCATATACTCATAACATATCACATCCATGAAAACACACACCACATCATGATTGCTTTTACAATGATTTTTGTGTTTTCATATCTCATCAAAGTGAGTTATCATGACGGGCATGTAGTAACTGGAAGGGTACCAGTACCGGTAGTCGAAACGTCCTGTCTAGGCTGGCATTCGTATAAATCCAAAATAAAGGACCAGTTTGCCTACCTGGGGACTAACGATGAGAGTACGAAGTACCTATTAGGCCAAAGCATGCTATACCAAACGTCGTGTGAGCTAACCCCACTTTGAGTTGTCATTGTGTCTACACCTGGACACGTTCCGACCAAACATCTCATGAACATATTTTGTGGTTTGCATTCGGGTGATGCGAGTGTTAAATTACCAATACTAATGTGAATCCTACCAAGCCAATAGCCATGGGGGCCCACATGATTATATAGGTGAAGGTATGGGAGACATTTGAGGCCCAACATGAGCAAACCCAAGACATCCTATGGATGTAGTTGCATTATTGATATTTATGTTATTTTCATTTTCTTAAAGACACATGACACCTAAAAAGACACCATAAACTCACAATCTTCTCATTGTATGATCCTGTAGATGTCGTCTAGACAGCAACGGAGGGGTAAAAGATCAGGAAGGTCTCAGGAACGCTTGGCCACACAGATCGCGAAACAAATGGCCACGATACTGCCTGACATTGTGGTCCAAGTACAACAAGCCCTCGCTACAAATCCTACTAACCCTCCCCAACAACATGACCAGAACATCGACAACCCTCCTACCAGCAAGTGTTCATACAAACATTTCAAGTCTTGTGATCCTCCTAAATTTGAAGGGACCGAGGGTGTCACTGCTCTCCTACATTGGTTCGAGGAGATGGAAAACACCTTTCTAAACTGCGATTGTCCTGTGGATCGCAAGGTTCGATACGCTACCGGGAGACTATTTGGGGTAGCTCTCACTTGGTGGAATACTAAGAAAGGGAAGAGGGGAACTGAAGATGCAATGGCCTTAACTTGGGAGGAGTTAAGGGAAATCATGACTAGGCGCTTCTGTCCTAGGAGTGAAATTAAAAAGCTGGAGGACGAATTTCATTCTCTAAAGCAAAAGGAGGGTGATCACACCACCTATAACAAGAGGTTCTTGGAGTTGAACCAGATGGTTCCAAATTTGTTCACCCCAACCTATCGTCTGATCGAGCATTATATTCGAGGACTTCCCTCGAAAATTCAAGATTCAGTTCTCAGCATCTCACCAGTAACACTTGAAGCTGCTATGGAGCTAGCAACTGAACTGACCGAGAACCGAATTCGCAACGGGAAGTTCAAGGAAGAGAAAAAGAAAGCCCCTGTTGAGGGTCAAACTTCAAACCATCCCATCTCTTCCTCTAAGTTTGCTAACAAGAGGAAGCGCAACACCAGAAATTTTGCAGTTACTCAAACCAACTCCCCTATTCCTGCTGCACCCATTACTCAAGTCACTCCTTCACCCGCACCATACAGAAGACCTTACACTGGCCCGCTACCAAAATGCAACCGTTGCCAATATCACCATTCCCCTGATCCTCCCTGCCAATATTGCACCGGCTGCGGTCGCGCGGGTCATATGCTCAGGCCCAAGCCGACCCGGTGAATCAAGCGAACCAAGCTCCTCCACCTGCCAGAGGAAGAGCTTTCAATATTAACGCGAATCAGGCTAGAGCTGACGGCAATGTGGTTAACGGTACGTTCCTTATAAATTTGATACTGGTGCGGATAGAAGTTTTGTGTCTTTAGAATTTGAACCTATCTTAAGCAAAAATCGGGATAAGCTCACGGAATCCATAACGGTAGAAGTTGCGGACGGGAAACCAGTTTCATTAAACTCTATTATACGCAACTGTACACTCACCTTAAACGACCACGATTTCTCAGTCGACCTTATTCCTATGAAGCTGGGAAGTTTTGATATCATAATCGGTATGGATTGGCTCAGTCAACATCAGGCAGAAGTTGTATGTCGTGAAAAATTTATTCGTATTCCTCTTTCAAACGGTCAGACTCTTCGAATCATTGGAGAAACCTCGTCGAAAGGGCTCAGCTTAATGTCTTGTCTTCAAGCTCAAAAATATCTTCGCAAGAATTATGTCGCGTTTTTAGCTCATATCATCAAAAAGGGAACCATGGAGAAGAAACTTGAAGACATTCCTGTGGTAAAAGACTTCCCGCAAGTTTTTCCTGACGACATTTCAGGACTTCCTCCAGTTAGAGACGTCGAATTCCGTATTGATCTTATACCTGGTGCTACACCAGTTGCAAAGTCTCCTTATAGGTTAGCCCCCTCTGAAATGCAAGAGCTAGCCAGTCAATTACAAGAGTTGACTGACAAGGGATTTATACGTCCTAGCTCGTCGCCTTGGGGTGCACCTGTCCTTTTTGTAAAGAAGAAAGATGGATCGTTTCGTATGTGCATCGACTACAGAAAGCTCAACAAGTTAACAATCAAGAATCGCTATCCTTTACCTCGCATTGATGATCTTCTTGACCAACTACAAGGTGCCAGCTGCTTTTCAAAAATCGACCTTCGATCTGGCTATCATCAACTTAGAGTGCATGAAGAAGACGTCCCTAAGACTGCTTTTCGAACTCGTTATGGCCACTATGAATTCATGGTTATGCCATTTGGTTTAACCAACGCACCAGCTGTCTTCATGGACCTAATGAACAGAGTCTGCAAACCTTATCTTGATCGATTTGTTATAGTCTTCATCGACGATATTCTTATTTATTCAAAATCTAAATCTGATCATGAGCGTCATCTTCGACTCATCCTTGCACTTCTAGAAAAGGAAAAGCTTTATGCCAAATTCTCCAAATGTGAATTCTGGTTAAAAGAGGTGCAATTCCTCGGGCATGTAGTCAATAACAAGGGAATACATGTCGACCCTTCAAAGATCAAAGCGGTTCAAGAATGGCAAGCTCCACGTACACCAACTGAAGTAAGATCTTTCCTTGGTCTAGCTGGCTATTATCGTCGGTTCATTTCAAACTTCTCTCGCATTGCTGTACCACTCACGGCTTTAACTCATAAGGGAAAACCTTTCATATGGGGACCCAAGCAAGAAGAAGCCTTTCAAACTCTTAAACAAAAACTTTGTGATGCACCAATCCTCACTCTTCCTGAAGGTTGTGATGATTTTGTAGTCTATTGCGACGCGTCAGGGCAAGGATTAGGCTGCGTTCTAATGCAAAGAGGAAAAGTCATAGCTTATGCTTCGAGACAACTCAAGACACATGAAAAGAACTACACCACTCATGACCTAGAACTTGGAGCCGTTGTGTTCACTCTTAAGATATGGAGACATTATCTCTATGGTACTGAGTGTGAAATATACACTAACCACAAGAGTCTTCAACATATCTTCAATCAAAAGGAGTTAAACATGAGGCAACGAAGATGGGTCGAACTTCTAAATGACTACGACTGTGAAATTAGATACCACCCTGGTAAAGCAAATGTGGTGGCTGATGCACTTAGTCGAAAGGGTTATGCGAACTCCATTCGTCTTCTATGTTCGCAAATTATAACTGACATTAAAGATCAAATTCGAGAAGCCCAACACGTTTCAATAAAGGAAGAAGATGTACGAAAGGAGATGTCCTGTGGAGCTGAGCTAAAAATTGAAACTAAATCTGACGGTTTCTGTACTACCTAGATCGTATCTGGTTTCCTAACCACAACAACCTTCGTGAAATTCTTATGAATGAAGCTCACAAAACGCGATATTCTATACACCCATGAGCCGATAAGATGTATCAAGACCTACGATATACCTATTGGTGGCCTGGAATGAAGAAGGATATTGCCATTTTTGTTTCCAAGTGCCTTACATGTTCCAAGGTGAAGGCTGAGCACCAAAGACCCTCAGGACTTCTGGTCCAACCGGAAATACCTGTATGGAAGTGGGAAAATATAACCATGGATTTCATTACCGGGTTACCTCGCACTTCTGGTGGGTATGACACTATATGGATAATTATAGACCGACTTACAAAATCAGCTCACTTTATTCCTATCCGTGAAGATTTCAAGAACGAAAAGCTTGCCCGTATTTATATCAACGAAATCGTAAGCCGACATGGGGTACCGTTAAGCATTATTTCTGATCGTGATGGTCGTTTCACTTCACGACCATGGCAAGCAGTACAATCCGCTATGGGCACGCGATTAGATCTCAGTACCGCCTATCATCCTCAAACTGATGGACAGTCTGAGCGCACCATTCAAACTCTTGAAGATATGCTTCGAGCGTGTGTCATAGACTTCAAGGGAAATTGGGACGCCCACCTACCTTAGTTGAATTTTCGTACAACAACAGCTATCATTCAAGCATCGGCATGGCACCTTTTGAAGCCTTATATGGTCGTAAGTGCCGATCTCCTGTATGTTGGCACGAAATTGGGGAAGCTCAAATTACTGGTCCAGAATTGATCCAAGAAACCACAGACAAGATCCATCAAATTCGAAACAATCTTCTAGCGGCTCAAAGTCGTCAAAAGAGTTATGCAGATAAACGACGGAAGCCCTTAGAGTTTAACATTGGTGATCATGTACTTTTAAAAGTATCACCGTGGAAGGGAGTAGTTCGTTTTGGTCAAAAGGGCAAGCTAGCACCACGTTACGTAGGACCTTTCAAGATACTCGAAAGAGTAGGTCCTGTAGCATACAAGCTTGATCTACCAGAAGAACTCAACAGGATTCATCCCACATTCCACGTGTCGAACTTGAAGAAGTGCCTCGCTGATGAAAACCTCCACATTCCTCTGGAAGATATTCAGATTGATGAATCTATGCAGTTTATTGAAAGACCTGTAGAGATCATGGACTTCGGGGAAAAACGTCTGCGACGAAGTCGCATTCCAATTGTTAGGGTACGCTGGGAGTCGAAACGGGGACCTGAGTTTACTTGGGAACGTGAAGACTCAATGCGTGAAAAATACCCGCATCTTTTTCCTACTACTTTAACTACTTAAATTTCGGGACGAAATTCCTAAAAGTAGGGGATACTGTAACATTTGTCAAAAACGGGTTTTCAAAACCCGCTCCGTTTTGTAATCGAATATCAAGTTATAAAAGTCACGTTGAATATTTATGATTATTTTGATTTAAAATGATACATAATTAATAAATAAGCTAAACTATAAAAATTATATTTGATAAAAAGTTAAAACAAAATAAATAAAAAGAATATGTTGCTGCCGGGACTCGAACCCGGGTCAGCCAGAACAACTCCAACGACTTAACACACACTCACATCACCACTCCGCCACTTGTTGTTTTCTGTTATCTCTAGGAAACAAATAACATTTATACACAAACTCGGTTAAACCGGTTGCGCCAACTGAGAAACTGAAATCGGCAATTCAATCGTCTAATCGTTTGATTAATCGCTCATTCACGTTTTATAACCGATGAACCGATGATTTTAATCAATTCAGAAGTGATTGAACATCAATTTTCTTTATTATCGGTTTTTATAACCGAAATTAATCAAGTCCCAATTACTTCAACTCAAGACCACTATCGCGACTCAGAAACATCATACCAACATTCCATTTCACTTTCGTCACACTTTCAGTTCGTCAGAGCGCTTAAAACAACTCGCCGGAAATTTCTGCAAGATTCGCCGGAAAACCGTATTCATCCTCAAACGGTAAATCATTCAATAACATTGTAGTTCAACAATTGTTAGGCTATTTCTAACTTAAACCTTTCAATTGAAATCGAATTCAGGCACTGTATTAAGCTAATTTCAGTTCGCCGGAAAAATTCTGAAATCTGTATATTCATCTGAGAATCGGTAAGGGCATTCAAACCCTCTGTTAACATTTGCTGATCACTTCAATTTCATGATTAGCTAATAAACGGTTAATTGTCTTGTTCAGTTGAAGAGCACAAAAACAGGGACCGACACATTGCCAGAAATCTGAAATAAACCGTTCATCGGTATGTTCACCTCTAATCACCGTTTCTGTCATTTCATTTTAACCTTAAGAATGTTTGATAATCGTAAAAACAAGAAACGGATCAGTGATTCAGTCGACGGAAATTTGAATGAAGAAGACGAAGTTAGTTAAGTTATAAGTCTAATTAAAATCAGTAATATGAACGGGTTAGACACACAGTCCAGCGGTGGACTGTGTGCAAAACATATACGCATATCCCGAGTTCGATCCCTGACACACGCACTCCTTATGTAATAACATGCCTTTTTGTTTAAAAACTAAACCGGGTTAACTCCGTTAGTTGTTAAGTATAATAAAAACCGAGATATTAACCAGGTTAGACACACAGTCCAGCGGTGGACTGTGTGCAACACTAAGTCACATGTCGCGCGTTCGAAACCCGTCACTGGCACCGGTTCGTTGAATTAAAATGTTTTTGAAATTAAAAGAATTTTGGTTAAACCGAATTAGTATATAAATATAATTAAAAACAAGATTATTTCGGGTTAGACACGTAGCTCAGTTGGTAGAGCTGCGTGCACGCGTACGGGAGGTCTCGGGTTCGAGCCTCACCCGGCGCAAACAATTTCGCTGACCAAACCGGTCAACAGGTCAACGGTCAACGCAAAATAAACAATTTTTTTTATATTTTTATTTATTTTATTTAATTTAAAAATCAATTAAAAATACTTAAAAATAACATTTTTAAAGATAGAAAATAGCCTTAAACTCACAAAAATATATCTAAAAATTTCATTAAAATCCTTAATAAAATCCACTCATTTACTATATTTTTCCGTTTTTATTTAGGTTAGAAAATCTCGTTGTTCAATTCTTCCGATTCGTGCGCATCTCATCATCTCCATTCAATTGCACCCAATGTGAGTGAATCTTTACAAATTCTCCGTTTAATCACGTTTTGGGGTGTATCATGTGTCTTGATATATATATATATTATATTTAAACCATTGTGCATACATCATATCATGAACATGTGTATTCAATATGTTTCAATTGTTGTGTGGTTATTGTTGGATGCAAATTATTATTTTCAGTACATGCAATTTCATAGGCCGCCGCTCCCCATTACATTATGAGCGTTGAGCATGTTCCCCATTTCATTATGAGGTTGAACCTGGCGTGCCCACATACGATCGGCTCCGTTTGATTGAGCCTTAATCGCACAGACATTTTCATTTTCAGTACATGCAATACGATCGGCTCCGTTTGATTGAGCCTTGATCGCACAGTTCATTTATGTTATTTATCGTATGCCGTTGGTATGTTAATGTATGCTATCATATGTTATTGTATGTTATAAGTTGTGATTGCTATTTGCCACTGCTTGATTATTTACATTTGCTCATTTATGATTATGCACAATTTTTCTTGATAAACTAACAAGTAAATCAATAATAAATGTTTATCTAACAAGGTTCACTCGTCAACATATGTTGACCCAAAAACCCCATTTTTACACATGATACAGGTGAACCAGCAGCAGCTACGAACACATAGGATTGGACTAGAAGAATAAAATGATTTAGAGTTGGGATTGTTATGTTTGGTTTATTTTCTTTGTATTGTATGAACATGTTTGGATATTTGGAAATGTAACTTTGACTTTATTAAATATGAAACATATTAGTAAATGTCATGAGCTTTGGTGATAACCCAATTATGCCCGACTCTTATTCCGCTGCGGGTCGGGGTGTGACATCAACCGTACACAAGAAATCATACACTGCTTCCTTATAAAGAAATCAACAATCAAATCCTGGAAATGAAGGAAACAAATCAGAATTTGAATTTTATGAGATCTTTTTCACCAAAAACTGCTAAAACTCAGCAAACACAATATCTTTCTTACCAAAACAGATTAAATCATGATGTTTTAAATTGTTCTTAAATCTTCAAAATGTTCTTGATGTTCTTCGAGTCTGCTAATTTTTTATTCTTGTTCTTTGATGTAATATCTAGAAAACCGAGCCTTTGAAAGTCTTCTTAGGCTCTGATACCAATTGTAAGTTCAGGAACTATCAATCGGATATCACAAACACAATTCTAAGTGTAGAAAACAAAGAATAATGTTGAGCAAGAATAAGATTGTCGATTGTATTAAGATCAAAGTGCACACGATTTCTAGAATCATCTGGTACACGTGTGGTTACAAGCTAATTAATCAACAACCCTAATTCGCCTCTCTAGCTCTCTCCCCAAATGTCTTGCTAAAGCATAACCCTAATAATGAACTAAACATAACATTATATAGGGTCCAATAACAATTCGGCTCACATTGCCTAACCCAAGCCCACTGGACAAACTAAGTCCAAATCTATAATTGTGTATGATAAAGACAAGTGTAAACCTACTCAATTTTATGGCGTTACATATCAAATGATTGATTGAAGTTGTAGAATATTCAAACACAACTTTCATATTTAAAGATCAAGATTCGACAATGACAGCCAATGGAGAATTTGTTAGTGTATATTATGTATGTCCGTAGCTGTGCGAATAGGCTAGATAAAGAGTGTGTTAAATATGGTATAATTGAGTGATAGATACGTACACATGACACTTTGGTGAGGACGAACACTAGTTCGTACAAATGAGACTCAACCGCACGGACAAGACTCATCCGCACGGATGAGCTAGTTCGCACCAAAGGGGCTCTCATGTATCAATAGGAGTCATGTGTTCATTAGTTGATAAGTTTTGGAGAAATGCTGGAAAGATCTGTTGTTGCTCTCTGCTGCCTGTAAAAGATGTATGATATGTCGGTATTAATGGAAGCTTAATACTTTTGACTATTCTTACGTGATTTCTACTAAATTAGCATTGTACTATCCAAACTTCCGTCTAAACCCGTCACATCCAGACTTTCACATTATCTCCCATAGAACCGAAATTATACATACATAAATTACATACATACATACATACATACATGCAAACATACATAACCCTAAAATTCTAATGTATTTAAGTAATGGTCCTTAGTTAGTAACTATTGTTTCACTAGCTTAAATATTGTTTTACTTATTGTTTTTTGGTTTATGTATATCATTATGATATATTAAAAAGTACAACAATTATATATATATATATATATATATGTATATATATATATGTATATATATATATATATATCAGTGGGTTCAAGAGAAAACTCTTTTAAATGCGAGAACTCAAAAACTTCTAAAAAAGTTTTAAAAATACATCAAATATGTTTTTTTAATGTAAATCTAGTATTTTTAAAAGATAAAACAAACTTTTTTATGAAAATAAAAATTGTATTACACTTGTGCAAAACTATGAAAAACTTAAATTGGCCACCCCCAACCCCTACCCTTAAAACCTAAACCCCAACACCCCCCTTCCCGGCAAAAAAAAAAAACTAAAAACTAAACGCGAAACCTAAGATACGAAACTTTGTGATATTATAGTGCAATATTTGAATATATATATATATATATTCAATTTTGCCCCTACTTCATTACAATCCCCTTCGATTCATTAAGGATTAGTTTTTGAGTTTCTCACTAACTATGCGTTCATAATTGAACCATCTTATACATACACACACATGGAGAGGGTTTAATGGGGGACACTAGAAACGTGGGAAACCAAAGGAACCATACATTTAATATGTTAAAAATTCAATTCAATATGTTAAAACTCAAATTTTTAAATTTTTTGAGAGCTTTTGTATATAAATACATGTAAAACTCCTTTTAATTAAAAGATTGAAAACTAAAAGAATTTCTTAAGATATAGTAAAAAAAGTTATATTTTTTTTACAAAAATATTTTTTTATTAGAACAGCTAGTAATCTTTATATGCAAAAATCCAAAAAAAAAATAATTTGAACTTATTAAATTGGTTTTTTAATATATATTTAACACGTTAAATATATTGTTTTCCAGTTCCCCATTGAACCTCCCTCTCTCTCTCCCGCACACACACACATATATATGATTCGGATCAAGAGAAAACTCTTACGATTTTTGAGAACTTAGAGAACTTTTATTCTCGTGCGAGTTTTGCTCCCGTTTTTTGCACACTCCTAAATTAAAATATTACAAACACGATTGTAATAAGAAAAAAATCCGAAGTGACGTTTTAATCATGTTACATATAATGTAAAAGAAGCCGACATCATCATAATTCAACATTTACAACAACTGGAGAACGTTTTTTTTTTGGGTGGTGTAAATCAACAAAAGCTATATTTATTTAAAAAAATGATTTTTAAGGATTTTTGGCAAAGAAAAATTAAAAAAACCTTTCGTAAGGCTGAGTTCTCACAACTTGTGAGAAGTTCCATTTTACCCTTACAGATATTAGACAAACGAGTTCGCTCGAGCGTTTGACTAGCTTAACCGAAGCCCAACATTTAAGTTCAGTTATCTTAACGAGTTGTAGAAATGTTTGGCTCGGTTTGTTTTTTAAACAACCGAGTGACGAGCCCACTATAATTCAAGTTAGTTCGACTTGTTTCCAACCCAAATCACGACACACCCTTCCTTTTTCTTGATGAAGCTCTAAAAAGAAAAGGAAATAAAAATCGACCAGGATTCTAAATCCTTGTCCGACAATAAATAGTTGACTTTCGTAAGGATGCCTAGTGGGTTCCCTCGGTCGCGGGTGCACTAACATGAAACTAACCTAGTGGATGTATTAATAATAGGCATCTATGAATGAAGAAGCCGTGATCTGTTTTGCCTCTACAAATTCTATAAATACACATTCAACTTACAAGAACAAAAACCACATCAAGGATGAAGATAACAATCTTCATCATCTCCATCCTCATCTTTCACTCTCTCTCCACTCCTTCTCTCTCCATCTCCCTACCATGCAACAAAGATGACGAAAAGGTCCTCTTTAAGATCAAGAAATCCCTAGGAAACCCTTACCATTTGGCCTCATGGCAAACATCTTTAGATTGCTGCAAATGGTACTGTGTTGAATGCAACAAAGCCACCGGCCGTATCATCGAACTCAACATCTTCTCCGGCAACATATCCGGCCAAATCCCACCTGAAGTCGGTGACCTCCTTACCTCCAAACATTAGTGTTTCGAAAACTCAACAAGCTCACCGGACAAATTCCATCAACCATTACTAAACTAACCCAACTCACCATGCTCAGACCAAGCTGGACTAACTTATCCGGTCCAGTCCCTTCGTTCCTCAGCCAACTCCCAAACTTAAAGTTCCTCGATTTATCATTCAATAATCTCACCGGCTCTATCCCACCGGAGCTTTCAAAGTTAACAAACCTTGGTGCTCTACACCTACACCGAAATAAGCTCACTGGAGTAATCCCAGAATAATTCGGGACGTTCACCGAAAACGTCCCGGATCTTTACCTTTCACATAACCAGCTAACCGGAGATATACCCAAATCTTTAGGGTACTTAAACTTCTCACGGGCTGATTTTTCTAGAAACCAACTGACAGGTGATTTCAGCATGTTTTTTGGAACAAACAAGACTATCCAAATAGCTGATATTTCTAGGAACAACTTCCAGTTTAACTTCTCGAATGTAGAGTTTCCGGCGAGTTTGACGTATTTTGATTTGAATCATAATAAGGTTTATGGGAGTTTGCCGGCCACGTTGACCGGAATAAGTTTGCAGGGGTTTAATGTGAGTTATAATAGGTTGTGTGGGAAGATTCCTCAAGGTGGAGACCTACAGAAGTTGGATAACACTTCATATTTTCATAACCGGTGCCTGTGTGGGTCGCCATTGTTGACCTGTACTTGAATATCTATATATCTTTCTTCCGCTTTTTACTTTTTATATGAAACTAGTTAAGAGTCTCCCGCTTCACGTAGTGTAATTTTCAAACCATAACATTAATGGCTTTCACTTTCAGGTACTGTGTCTAATTGTTTATAATAAAAATAAATAGAATTGTATAGTTACAACATACAACACGGATCCATGTGTGTAATGTGCAATAGTTATTAGGAATGCGACATAAGATCAAGAAATACAAGTTCATGAATTCGGCAAACACCAAATCGAATTGTCTTCTAGAACATATTCATTTTGACTTTCAAGAGTCAAATCGATTAGCTTATAAATATAAAGAACTACACGAGGAATTATCATACAAAAAGAATTAAAAGGTATCATAATCAAAATAAGGGTTAAGTTCAGGTACAAAATGCCTTCGTACAAAACATACGAAAGACAAGAAAAACAAAAAATATGCGGTAGCAGTTTCAGAATTATTTGCTCATAGGTTAATTATTAAAATTACTTTACAAATTATCTTATTGAGTAATATTGATCTTAAAGGATAATTATCAAAATTACTCTATAAATAATGTTGTAGGGTAATTTTGATCTTGTAGAGTAATTTTTTAAATTTTCTTATAGGGTAATTTTAATCTTTTAAAGTAATTTTGTAGAGTATCATAATTATTTTACATATGATCTTGTATGGTAATTTATATCTTTTAAGGTAATTTTATACAGTATCATAATTACTCTAGAAATGATTTTGTAGATTAATTTTGAATTGTAAACTTATAGAGTAATTTTGATCTTATAGAGTATCATAATTACTCTACAAATAATGTTGTATGGTAACTTTGATTTTGTAAAATCATTTTGTAGAGTATCATAATTAATCTACAAATAATTTTGTAGAGTAATTTTGAATTTTATGTTGTTTTATAAACTTGTAGAGTTATTTTAATCTTGTAGAGTATCATAATTAATCTACAAATAATGTTGTATGGTAATTTTGATTTTGTAAGATAATTTTGTAGACTATCATAATTAATAAATGATTTTGTAGAGTAATTTTATTGTATGTTGTTTGATAAAGTTGCAGAACTCTACGAGTAAATAATTACGATTAATATCACCGCGTTTTTGTATATTTTCACCCTATTCATAGGTTTTGTATGATAAGTGTCTTTGTATTTGATCTTTTGTTATCAAAATAAATTTTGAATTTAAAGGATATATACAAATTGAATTCTAACAAAATTAATGATTAGTAAGTCTTCAATGATTTTTTCTTTTCTACATCGTCTTGGAATTCCGATTTCAATATCATCGAACTTATGTAAATCAAATCCAGATGCGAGTAAATTTTTTGACGTCGCTTATATTTTGGTGTTTTGCTTTTGTTTGTAGACATGTGACTGGGCCCAATCCAACGGTTATATACAATTTTTTCCAACATTAATTATTAAAATTTTCTTTCCTCACAATCATCACTCAATTTCGTTTAGACATGTGACTGTGGGCCCAATGCATGTTTTTATATTATTCTTTTTTACTTTAATCTTTTTAGATTTCATCTTTTATTTTTCAACTTTTTTAGTTTTTAGTTTTCAACCCTATAGTTTTTATCTTTTAGATTTTAACTGCTTCGGCTTTTATTTATCATTTTTACCACAATAATTTCTACTTTCAACTTTTCTTCCCTATACTTTTTGTCTTTTATAAAATGTTATTTTATGTTTTGTTCTAAATTTTGCGGGTAAATATACTGCAACGTACATGTGTCATCCTCTATTTTTGGCGGTTTGACGAACCTATCACAACTTGTCGATCCTAAGCTAACTTAGTTTTTTGTAATTTTGCGATCCAGTCTAATTTTTACGAGTTAACACGCCGCAATAACAATGCGTTGTTCAACGTTTCTACATTCACATTTGTTTGATTTAACATTCTCGTCACAAAATGCGAGTTTTAAATAATAGTTAAAATAAAAAATGAAAGTTTAACTTTAAATAGCATTCGCAATGAATTCCCTCTCTATATTAATATATTTCTATTAAAAACAACTATTTCTTTCTCTCTTTTTTCTCAATTAAATAATATTTTTATACATTCATCATTATATTATCTATCTTATTCATTTACAATCATTTCTAAAAATATTAAAAAAATTTATACAGTTTTCTCTCGCCAGATTATTTTTTCACATATATTTACAGATGAACAGTAACCTTCATATATATTTTCTCTCTCCTTCACTCACAACCATTCAAAAATACTAATAACCACTAATAATATATCTAAACTCTATAACATATTTTTAAAGATTTTATTGTGAATGCTCTAACAATTTTTTTTAATGTTTTACTTTTGTATTTACACAGTTGTGGGCCCAATACAACGCTTATACAACTAAAATAAAAAAGAAATATTTAAGTTTCAGTAGTTAAACCCTCCCAACAGGAAAGTTCGTTCTTTTATTTAAACTTAATAATTTAAACAAGGGAGTGATTATGCACACACGCATCCTTTCTATCTATCTCTATAGATATGATATAGAGAGATAGAGTGAAAAAAAATATGAAATAAAATATAGAGGTGTGGAAATAGTTAGAACCTTAAATAAATACTACCTAAATAAATAGCCCTTTTCTCGTAAGTCTTTCAATAGCTTTTCTCTCTGCAATGTACACGCTATCATTTTCTACAGCAACCTAATCCCATCTTTAGTATCTTACAAAAATGGATGATCACACTCGTTTGTAAGATTTGTTACACAATGGCACACACACAAACCCGATTCAAACCAACGCAGATCACACAACCGAATCTAAACTTCGGTTTTCAACAATTTATGCAACCAGAGTTTGAACCATACAAGGTGCGTTTAATCCGTAGTCCCAACTAAGGTACCAACTATATTCGCAACATCAAGTTAATCAACAAATTCAATAAGGTGGTTATGTACAATTCAATAGGCACAAGTTGAACAAGGTAGACTACACATCGTTTCCACTCCCTGCTGACACTAAATCTTTGGGTACGCCAACCCCATCACCGATGGCTGCACTCTCATCATTATGAAAGAAAAAAAAGGAAACAACAAGATGAGTTACCATCTTGGCCAAATGTTGCTATCCATAGACGATCGACACATGAAGAAGAAGTTCTCCATGTGCCTATATTCACAACTCGTGTGACTCGATCAACGAAAACATCCATAAAGGCTCAGATTTATCGGCTTGTGTCTATAGGTATTTACCTAATGACATTAATGATACACCTTGATCCGCTAAAAATTTTAAGTTGCATGGGTACATGATGGTAACTGCGATTACCAAGTTTTCAGGGATGTATAATAACAATATGCGGAATCACCTGAGTTGTATGTCATATAATCAAATTTTAGGGCTAACCAGATGAATGCCACGTAGCCAGGAACAAAATTTCAAATATGATACATATTTAATATTCTAAAAACAAGCCGAAATGGCGCTATTCGCCACTCATCCGACCAAAGAGGATGAAAACATTCAGTTCTGGCCATTATACCACGTCCATTTATTACCCGAACACAGCCAATGTCAATGACAATAAATGGTGTCGACTTCAAGACTAATGATACTTTAGAGTTGATTGGAGATTTTGGGTCAATATGTTTGACCATTATGTCGTTCAACCTGTCAAAAGAAAGTGTAGGCAGCGGTAAGGCAAAGGCAAGAGCAAAATCAAACTCAAACACGGAACTTGTCGTAGATGAACTTAAGGAGCGGATGAAAGGTTATATGACTAACCAAGAGCAAACCACGGACTTACTTAATAGTTAACTGATATTGTGTCTGAAGAAACACCAAGTTAATCCATAGGTTAACTTGTGGGCTTAGTCTAGTCCAAATAAAGGTTAATCTTCTTTCTTTCTTGTTTGCTACTGCAAGATCTTACTAAACAATCACAACACCGTGAAGATTGTTACAAGGAGGAGGGTTGAGGGGTTCTCCTTCTAACCACCCTCCGGTGTGAGAATAAGAACTTGTTTTGAGGATAATAAGTGTGTGTAATAACCAAGGGAGCAAGAGAGCGATCCTTGAACCTGAAGGTGAAGTCCTCTATTTATGGCCGGAGAGAGTGATAATAGAGATGGGCTGATGGGCCTTGGGTCTGACGTCGACAACAAGGAATATCCCATTTGTCTCCTCAGACACGACCATAAGTGTCTGCAGGCGAATGGGAAGATGGTGCACGCTGATTGGATCAACGTGTCCTTACGGTTTTCCTTGTTGTCAAGTGTGTCATCAACAGCTAAATGGAGATCTTGGAGCAGTGGTCGACGCACGGTGATTGGAGACACATCAGCATCCTGGTGTACTTCTTGTCCCTTGCACGGTTGTTCATCGTGAGGCATTTCTAGGCACAACCATAGCCTTCTGTGCGCCTATTGGCCACCTGCTCCAATGTTCGTACTACTTGTACTATTTTATCTTGCTGGCACCATGATGCTTGCGCTGCTTAAGCTCGTGCCATTTTACTGAAAATGGCTTAAGTATAAAATACATCTAATTTGGGTGTGGTTCCTTGCGCGCGACCTAAGCTTGTCATCATGTAGCCACCGTAGGATTTGGGACCACACCCCTTCAAGTCCCCCCAGTCCATTGCTTCTTCCAAGCGCGACCGCGAGTGGTTGGAGCTCTTGACTATAAAAGTTAGGACCTATCTACGATGCCTATCGAAACAGTGGTTTTTAAGGTTTGGCCTTGAACCTTAGCGCTCGCCTGATCTGCTTGTTTTATTCCGTGGCACAGTTATTAGGATTCCTTTATACGACAGAATTCATGTGGCTCACCTATTTGCTTTTGGAATTTTTTAAAAGGGGATCTTTCAACAGGTTGGTGTGGAAAGGTACGACAGACGTGATAGTTGACACTGTGACAAGCATGTCATCACAGTGTCAGACACACCATTTCATCTAGTGTCAGGCGCGGGGAGACCACGTGCACGTGAGAACCGCTGCTCGCTTTTCCCACCTGACGTGTCGCCACCTGATAGGGCCTGCGCCGCAAGTGGATTGGCACGGTTACCCACGCATTAAATGTGATAGGTATATATAGACATCAGAGGTAGGGGCGAATATTACCTCTCTTGGATTTCTCTTCATCCTTTCTCCCAATATTTCAAAGTTCCTACAAAAACTTGAAGATCTTCAACCTTTTCTCATATTTCTTGAAGACTCGTCGAAACTTCCAGAGGCAAAGTATGGCTAATCAGCCAGAAGATGTTATAGATGTAGAAGAAGTTGCGGAGGAATGTCTTCGTTGAAGTGCGAAGAACCATTATTTGAGCAGGTCGTTAACAACCACCAATTCGCCAGTGAGTGGGGTGCTACCTACCCGACGTTGGGGCAAACGGCGGCTAATGTGTTGATACACTTTTTTGTCTGTCGCTTGTTCTTAGTTACGTTGGTAATTGTACGGTCTTTGTTTGTTGCGTCTTTAAAGTTTTGGTCGTGTCGACCAAATCAAGATATCCTCCTATCTTGATTTAGTATGACGTTTAGTTTGTTTGTGTTGAAAAACAATTGCATGTGTGCATACTGTTAAGTTTTGTCCGAAGAACCACTTCTTCGTGCGAGTGAAGTTGTCCTTCGTACGAGTGAATTGTCATTGGTACGAGCCATTTGCTTGCTCGTACGAGTCCAGAAGAACAAGTTTCTTGTTCGTACAAGTGAATATTCAAAAAAGAACCTTTTCCTTGTTCGTACGAGCCATTTGCTTGCTCGTACGAGTGACCTTTCAAGAAGAATAGTGCTTTGTACGAACAAGCACTGTGACTTTCTTTGTGAATGCGATGGGTGTTAGGCCTATATAAACAGACATGCACTTCACAAGTGAGCGTGGGAGCATAGTGGGAGCACAGAGAGAGAACAGAGAGAGTGTATAGAGAGATATGCAGTTTATTCAAGAGTGTATGTACTGAATCTCTCTACAAATGAATATAGTGAACATTTGAAGATATATCTTTTGTTATATTGGCTGTGCTCTTGCTTTGGTTTGCATATACACTTGGATTCCGCACTCGTGTGTGTGTTAAACAACAAGGAAGTAGGTTATCTTGATCCTCCAAGTGGACCTACAAGTGGTATCAGAGCTTTGGCTCTCTTCCTTGTTTAAAACCAAGCATAGTGTTGTGTTTGAGCAAGTTGTGAATCTTCCTGGAAGTGTTCTTGAACTTCAAACAAGAAACTTAAGTTTTTACAAGAAAAGTGGTTTAAAACTTAGGTTAAACTTGTTGTTCTCTGAAAATTTTAATAAAAACCTTGTTAAAATACATGGAGACATGTTAGGATATGGTTTTTCTTGAAATTTTCTATCAAAGTTTAGTTGGACATATTTTCCAATGAAGCACTTGTCGGAAAACTCACCGGAATATTCCTTGAGGGTTGACTAAATCTTAAGATTTTACTGAAAAGCTGTTTTTGGAATGTTTGTCTTTTTAACCAAATCTGTGTAAACAACTGACAACTTTCAAACAAACTCAGAAACAAGTTTCTGATACAAAAGGAAACTTCTCACCAACCAACCCATGCCAAAGATTCCCCATGCGAAAGACCCACCTACGAATAACCCACCCCACGAAGAACCAGTGGCTCATACGAAGAACCAGTGGTTTGTACGAAGAATCAGTGGTTCGTACGAAGAACTAGTGGTTCGCACGAAGAACCAGTGGTCTGCACGAAGAACTAGTGGTTCGCACGAAGCACCAACGGTTCGTGCTAACAACCACTGATTCATATGAATAAACACTCATTTGCATGACTAACCACTGATTCGTACGAACAAACACCCATTCGAACGAATAAACACTAATTCGTACGGACAAACATTCATTCGTTCGAATCAGTTGTTTTTTTTGGCTAAACATCAGTTCTTCGTGGACCCTAGGTATTTCATGGACCTGGGATTGTTCGTGGTAGTAGTTTTTCATGACCATTTTTTCATGAGAACTGATGCTTCGTGGTTTTTGAAATTGCGAACTTTAACAGAAGAATTTTATTTCAAGTTAATCCTTGGAATTTTGAATTTTTAAACTGATTTCACAAACAAACAAACAAAATGGGTATAAATCCTTGGTATTAGGGGTGTAGTTCAAGTACAAGCCAAGATGCATCACAATCTAGCTCCGCAATCTCATGGGTAAAATCTTTAATGCCTCCACAAACGATTAATGCTAATCAATGGGCGTGTGTTACGAAACAAAATCAAAGCGTTCAAACTCTTCTCATTAGCGAGAGTGAAACTGGAAGTAACAACCATCCACCAAAGTTGAATCATATGAACGATTATCCTTCATGGAAAAGTCGTTTTCATACATATGTTCTTGGTCAGAATACCGAGTTGTGGACATGTTTTACTACTCCATACAAAGAATCTCTCGAAGAAGTTGTATCAAATTCAACCTCTTCAGCCGAATTGGACGAGAATGATAAAAAAGGCTTATGATCTAGAAAAGAAGGCCTTTGCCATTCTTACACAAGCACTCCACAAGGATATGTATCATCAATTTATGTATTATACCACTACGAAGACTTTGTGGGACTCTTTGAAATTAAGAGGAGAAGGAAATGCAGCAACGAGAAAGATTCGACATGATCTTTTAAAGAAAGAGTTTGAAGGGTTTCTGTTTATGGAGAGTGAAATGCTAAGTGATATGACAACTTGTTTCTATCATTTGCATAGTGAGATGTACTCATACAAGGTTAACGCATCACAATAGGAGATTGTTATGCATTTTGCTGATGCTTTACCACCTAAGTGGAGCCAATTTATTGAATTGCTAAAACATACCGGTGTTTTGGATGTAATCAGCATTTACGAATTTGTTCAGAAACTTGAAAAAAAATGAAGAAGAAATTCGTAAAGCAAAACGAATGCCAGTTAACACAGGTGTAAGTACAAATCAGCAACTGAAGCTTCAAACAACATTTGTGTCAAATACAAATCCTTTTCTGCCGCAAGTTCAACCAGATCAGTCTGTTGGTTCAAATGCTCAAGTCTATGTACAAGCTTTTGATCCAAAAGCTTTTCTTCCTCAACCATAAGATACTAGACCAAAAAATGCTCAAGTCTATGAACAAGCATTTGATCCAAAAGCATTTCTTCCTCAACCACAAGATTTTACACCACAAGTTCCACAACAAGCTTTCTATGGTGAAAACTTTCAACCATCAAACCTTAACACTGTCAGACTCGATACATCAAACCTGTCTAAGGTGAGTATGGAAGTTGCATGGGAACACACGGAGCTTCTAAATACTTTGGTGAGTTCTTACTACGGATTAGTAGCTGGACAAATTGGTAACATCAATCTAACCAGTGAAGACTATGCACAAATCGATAAGGAGGGGATGGAGTTGATTGTCTCAAATGGGCGTTTGCAAGTGCAGTAAGAAGGGCAAAAGATTTTATGAAGAAAACATGAAGAACTAATCTGGAGAGCAACTAGGATACTCCATACGGTTTTGACAAAAGTAAGGTTACTTGTTTCAACTGTAGAGAAAAGGGGCATTTTAAAAGAGAATGCACGAAGCCTCCACAACAAGGGAATCAATATGCGTTCAATAGAAATCAAGTTACTAACAACGAAAGAGCAATGGTTCCCGCAAACAATTCCAACCGAGCGTTAGTAGTTCAAGCAGATGAACGTTGTGATTGGTCTGTTCAATTGGGAAACAGTGGTGGAGGAGGAACTGCATACTATGCCAAAATTGCAAAAAATGATAAAGATGGAGAATCGTCCAGAAATGATGACAGTTCATGGGAAAGCAGCAGTTTAGATGAAGCAGAATCGACTTCAAGTGAAGATCGATCTAAAGATGTTAATGCTGAAGTTGATAATGTGATTAATGAAACTGAATCGATGGATAGCGGCGAAGCAGATTTGGAGCATGAAGCTGAAAGGTCATCTGATGAGCTTTCCAAGCATCTCTCATCAATCGGATCTTCCACTCTTCGTGCAACATTCATGGCCTGTTTAGATTGCCAATCCAGTCAGGTAAGTTTCGATAAACCTATTGTGTCCAAGTGTTTTGAATGTATAGTTTTAAAAGGTAAATACTTAGAACTTGAAGGTAAATTTGATCACTCGAAGAAGCATCATCAGAGTTGATTGTAGATCTGACAAAGTGCACTGAGGCAAACACAACTCTTAAGAAAAACGAAAAGGAATTTAAAACAGCAATTGAAACCTTAAAGAAAGATGTTTCTGAATTAACAAAGAATGTTTTGAGAAAACAAACAACCATTAACAATTATATTAACATGCTTGAAGAAACAACAAAGGAGTTAGCCTGTGCAAAGTGTGAACATGATGCAATCAAACTCAAGTTGGACAGTTACTCCAACTCAAGATATGTTTTGGATCACATCATCAATGTTCAAAAGAAGAAAGGTGATATGAAATGCATTGGTTATCAGGTTTGTCCCCCTCTGGTTAGGCACAATTACACCAAAATGCCAGATGACGAAGATATGCCACAGTTTGAACCCACCGTTCCATTGGATCTAGCTGAATTTACAGCTGGTCTAGGGTTCACTAAGGGCACATCTTCAAGTCAAGATCAATCGGATGGCATCAATGACTTAAAGTCTATGAATGATCAAAATCCTCCCATTAGTGAGGATTATGATAGTTCGGATGATGAGTCGGATGAGGATAAATCTAAGCAGTCAGATACAGTAACAAAAGAGGAAAATATACCTCTCGAAAATCACATTCTCTGTGATCCTCAAGCAAAACCGTATGTGACTGCCCATGTCAAGATTGTTGAAGCTCATGTTGAAACATGTGAAAGCATGAACTTGCTTTATATGTTGATTGGTTCTGACAAAGTTTACTCAAACAAAGATTTTCCCTTCAAAAATGTCAATCAATCTTTGATTGATAAAGTTTTCGAGGATTCTACTAGTAAGTTTTTGGGTAATTTGTGCCTAAGAGTTGTAGTAACTCAGTGTGCTCCTTTCCTAAAATCCGAAATTAGAAAGAAATATGGAAATAAAAAATTGAAACCTCAAAACAATCAACGAAAGCAAAATCACGCTAACCAAGGAAATGGAAAACACAAACAGAGCCAAAACAAGAAGAAAATTCAAATGTTAACTTCGTGAAATTCTGGGGGACTGATAAAATTGAATCTTTTGAAAACAAATCCAACACGGATTTTTTAAACAAAATATAATTTTGAAGAGAAACAGTCAAAACATCTAAACACAACACAAAAATTGTTGTGATGTAGGACCAAGTACCTCAAGATCACGAAGTTCATCATCAAGCTATCACTTTTATAATACTCCAAGGTTTGTTGAGCGGAGGTCATGCTTTGAGTATGGTAAGTATGGGCACATTGTCAAAAACTGTCTATATCTCACAAAGGGAAAAGCAAAAATTGATGCGCCCCATGGTAAACATTACCATGCTAAAGCTGTTCCGCCAAAACAGGACCCTCGTCTTGTTAAACAACGAGAAATGAAACAGAGAAAGAAACAACAAAAGGCTATTAAAAAGTCTTTAAAACTGGAGGTTGTCTAAACACAATCGGTAAAACCAAATGTTAAAATTGAGAAACAAAAACAGATTTGGAAACCAAAACCGGAAATTGTTTCAGGGGGAGCATAATCCATTTCGAATAATTGGGAAAACGAAGTTCCAATTCTCGATGATGTCGGATGACCCAAGTCAATGAAGGCTTGGGTCCCCATCTCTAACTAATCTTTAATGAGTGTGCAGGATGTTCCAGGAGGAACTATTGATAATCATAGAAGTGTTGATAGTGGAGCATCCAGGCACAAGATGGTGACATGCGGCTCCAAAACATCATTATATCTAGGAGTTGTTGCCTTTGTTGGAGAGAAAGAGAGATAATGTCCGATGAGTGAAGAAAGTTTGGTGAATGAAGTTGATAACTTCGACAATATGAAAAATAAGCAACAATTTGTTTGTTTAAGGCCTGGATCGGATCGACAGTATAGGTTCAATCGCAATGTACGCGCCTGCAGCACGCCAGAAGATTATCAAAGATTCATATCTTATATCTTCCACAAGAAGTTCAAAGCTTACAAGATGATAGTGTAGTGTACATTTCTGCACGGGTGTGATTGAAGAAAATGTGTTTGGTTGAACAAACCTACCAGGTGTGCGGATGCCTTGGCGTGGATTGGACAACCGCACACTACTTCTCAAGGAGAAAGACGAAGACCTTTGCTGGTGTAAAAACATGTGGACAACATCATGTATGGACTGTCCAAAGATAATGTGTACAAGCTTCTCTACATGCTCTCTTGCTTCTTACCAGTCCAATTCGGAGGTTTTTGATCTTGTTGCTGTTAAGAGATTTCTCATTTATATGAAGTACCTGCAAAATTGACTTTGAAATCCACACCGGGTGGATATCCAGTTGGGAGGGTACACAGATTCCTTGCAATGCACATAACAATTGCAGGATTACGGTTTTAAATTTCTATTCTCTCCTATCTCTGCCAATATTTAAGCTGCTTTACAGATTTCTAAAATCTCGTACAACACTCTAGACCAAACACATTGATCTCGAATATCACCTCACATGTGATTGTTTCAATGTGAAACTCATCAATTTTGTTCTGGTCCACACAAATTACCAACATGCCAACTCATTTTACCAAAATTTTGATAAATCATTTTTTATTAAATTAATTTTGGTGAACGGTATCGAGGTAAAACATGAGTTAATCCACATCGGGAAATCGTTTTTGTGAATATTTTTCTTGAAGACAATCCAAAAAGATGTATTTAAAGGATTAAATTTACTTTGTGCATTGTATGGGGAGTAAACTCCAATCCAAAAAAATTCCAATCCGAAAAATGCAAAAACATTTTAAAACATCAAAAAGGACAAAAAACAAGAGAATAACACAAAATGAGTTTCCTGAAAGAAAAAGAGAAAATGATAGTACATTAGTGGTCTGTCAAAACCTCTTTGAACTTAAAATGAAAAATGATAAGTAGCTCTATCTTCAATGTATCGGTAGGCTCACAATCATTTTAAAGTTTGCACAGGGCGATAAACATAACAGACTCAAAGCCAGGTGGGAACCATTCATTGGCATATGGTCTTGGTACCGAAATTTCGTTTGATAGAATGCCGAGGTTCTGAGATATGCGGTCTTTATGCTTGTTTATCATCTAGGTATCATGGTTGAATCTTTTACCGAAAAATAATGGGGAGGCAAGTCTAGAACTTCCATGACACCGTACATACGTGTAAATACTGCATACGACCATCAATAAGTGAAAACATATCACATCCACCTAATCAATAAGTGATAATACGTCACAACTTTATGCGGGAGTTAAGTTCGTCTCTTCGTCGGTACGTTGGTACTAACCTGTTCACGGACTTACTCCTGTGCCCTGCATACATATGAAAATCAAGTTCCACATACATAAGTGATTAAATCACATAGGCTTGTTTTTCATGAAAAATAAGTGAGTATCTCACATCATATACGTCAAAACAGATGATAAATAATATACTCACCGGTAAGATTTTCTCTCGTGTATGTCTTGATACGGGAATGTGTCGTGAAGTGGATGAACACCAGTCGATAAGTATAAAATCATACATTAATTGTATCCCCTAACCGTGAGTACATCTGATAAATTGAGCTTATGTGGACAACAATACAGATAATTGTTATAGGATACTCATCTAAATGCTAACTAATCGAACAACAAGTGTGTTTTGGCATGACCGTATACTAATATGATTCTCTTACTCTCGAAATTCGCAAAAAGAATGTTTGTAAATTTTTATTTGTTGCTTTCCGTCTTTACATTTAAAAATAAAAAAATGTCAAAAAGATTTTAGGTGAGTTTTAATATAAATTTTATAAAAGCTAAAATGATTTTGCTTCTAGTTTATTTTTGATTGACCGATGTTGGAACTTGAGTCTATCCTACCTAAAATCCTGATTGTAAGCCGGGAAACAATTGCATCTTCATAAATGGTCGAAGTTGACAAGCTTTGAAGGTCACTGGATTAAAACTGAACAATCTTAAAAAAAACTCTCAAAGTATTGTCAGTTGGTAGTTGAATGAGAGTTGGTCTCATGTGTGTCATTTGCTAATTTTACTTAAAATCAATCCTTCATGAGATTTTCAAATGAAAATTTCTAAGGTTGATTAAATCCCTAGCAGTTGTTCTCATTATGCGTTTAGCTTTGTTGTGTGTGCAGATATGGTATCCAAGCAAGCTAAAGACAAAGAGAACGAGTTTGAAGAAAAAGTTATGGGAGTAAAGACACAACATGAATGCAAGCGATGGATCAAGAAGATCAATTCAGAGATGACCACTTATCAACACCACAAGATAAATTCAAGGGGGAGTTTGCTGATGCACCTCCTGACTATGACACTGAAGATATCTGAAGATCCGATAGTGTGAAGAACGAACCATCACGAGCAGCATCCAAGGGGGAGTTTGTTGATGCATATTTATGTGGATGCGAGTCAGTTCGGTTAGGTTCGACTCAGTTAGACATTCACGCAAGAAGCTCATGGTCCAAAGCAGGCCATTAGAAATGAAGACCGAAGACCAAGCAACAGTCAATGGGGAGTTTGTTGATACACTTTTGTGTCTGTCGCTTGTTCTTAGTTACATCGGTAATTGTACGGTCTTTGTTTGTTGCGTCTATAAAGTTTTGGTCGTGTCGACCAAATCAAGATATCCTCTTAGCTTTATTTAGTATGACGTTTAGTTTGTTTGTGTTGAAAAACAATTGTATGTGTGCATACTGTTAAGTTTTGTCTGAAGAACCACTTCTTCGTTCGAGTGAAGTTGTCCTTCGTACGAGTGAATTGTCATTCATACGAGCCATTTGTTTATTCGTACGAGTAAATATTCAAAAAAGAACCTGTTGATTGTTCGTAAGAGCAAGTTGCTTGTTCGTACGTGCCATTTGCTTTCTCGTACGAGCAACTTTCTTGTTCGTACGAGCCATTTGCTTGCTCGTACGAGTGACCTTTCAAGAAGAATAGTACTTCGTACGAACAAGCACTGTGACTTTCTTTGTGAATTCTATGGGTATTAGGCCTATATAAACAGACATGCACTTCATAGGTGAGCGTGGGAGCATAGTGGGAGCATAGAGAGAGCACAGAGAGAGTGTATAGAGAGATAAGCAGTTTATTCAAGAGTGTATGTACTGGGCCTCTCTACAAATCAATATAGTGAACATTTGAAGATATATCTTTTGTTATATTGGTTGTGCTCTTGCTCTTTGCATATACACTTGGATTCCGCACTCGTGTGTGTGTTAAACAACAAGGAAGTGCGTTATCTTGATCCTCCAAGTGGACCTACACAATGCCCCTGCCAATAGTACCCGACATTCATCACTTTCGCAACCACTATGCGCGGTCCTACGTGGATCCTAGAAATTCCTTTGTCAATCTCCTGAGTCAATTAATTTACATCTTGTGGGTCTACGCAACGCAGGAGTGGTCCTATATATGATCGTCGGTACAGGATCACACCGTACAACTAGTAATGTAGTGCTTTATGTTGGATTTTTCTTGCTTCTGCCTTATTCATTGGAAGGACTCCTGCTTGCAAATGCTGGACAATGAGGGTCATCCACGATGGTGATCTTAACTTGAACATGTTTACTCAGCGCAAAAGGGTTTTTGAGAACTTCAATTCATACGTCCTTTGCCAAATGCTGAAAGCTTGTGGCAGCCAACTTGCTTAGCGTATCTGCTGTCTTGTTCTCCCTTCTATTGATAAGTATGACTTTGAATAACTGGAATTTTGGATCAATTCCTTAGCTTGCTCGAGATACAATGCAATAATTTTGCCCTAAGCATCAAATAATCCATTGATCTACCCTGCCACCAACAGGGACTCAACATGCGCCTCTAAGTTCTTTACATACATCTTAACTGCCAGCCGCAAACCTACTGAGTATGCCTCGTATTCAGCTTCGTTATATGTGTTCTTGAAGTCGAGTCGAATGACATATGTAAATTTGTGTTTCTCGGGGCTAACCAACCGTAAACCTTCGCCTAAGCCGTCATCATTTGATACCCCATCATTGTAGAGCTACCAAACTTCTTATGTCCGCTCGGCGCAGGGTTTTCAATGGCTTCACTTCTTTGATTTTGTCAACAGGTACCTCTGTTTCTAAATCTTCCAAGATTTGACCCTTAATTGCTGGTCTTGATTTGTAAACTATCTTGTGACCTCCCAATTCAATCGCCCATTAGGCTAACCTTCCTGAAATCCGTTGTTTCCTTAAGATGTTTCCAATGTGGTAATTGGTGAGGACATTGATCACATGCCCTGTAAGAATCTACGCAGCCTTCTCGAAGTATGCACCAACGCTAAGACTAGCTTTTCCATGATCAGGTACCGTATTTCTGGATCCGTCAACATGCTGCTAACATAATAGATTGGTATTTAAAGTCCCTCCTAGACTACTACGAGTATTGCTCCTACAACTTTATCTGAAGCGGCTAACATAAAAGATTGGTGTTAATTGTTCCCTACGCAGGCGCAATACTCATAGAAGTAACAGGTCATTTAATGCCCCATCATTGTAGAGCTACCAAACTTCTTCTGTCTGTCTCAACAGCAATTAACAAGAATAACCTTGCGCGCAATGCACAACGGTGTGCCTTTCTTGGAACTAACAGGTCATACAACGAACCTTGCGCAACCTGCGCAGTAGTAAGTTAGATCTGGAAGCACAGGCCCCTTGACCCTGTGGTGACAAACAAACCTTGCGCACAACGCGCAATGGTACTACGACTCCAATGCTAGCAGGTCACACAACAAACCTTACGCAGCCAGCGCAACGGCAAGTTAGACCAACTCATAAAGGTCACATAATGAGCCTTGCGCAGCCAGCGCAACGGCAAGTTTGACCAAACAATATAAGTCACACAACGAACCTTGTGTACTTGGCACAATGGCGAGTAAGACTTAGACGCGCATGCTACTTGACCCTACGCGAACCAAACAACCCTCTAGCCGCGAAGTCCTAAAACCTTGCAAGGACAAGACAAACATGAGAGCTACTCATAGTCTTGTGGACAAAAGGATTTATCCCTGGAACTCTGTGCTGGCTAGAAAGCACTGACAGCCTCGCAGAAGGGATAAGCGCAAAGAGGCGTTTACTATACAAAAGAATACAAAGGAGGAAAGCTGTGACCAGTGGTTGTGTGGCAAGTTGTGTTAGACTGTGTCGCATGAATAGTACTGCAGAGTCTAGACTATGCACCAACCATACTCATGCCAGTGACTGTTACACCTGCTCCACTTTCGGCTGATAGTAGGTCCAACACCAGGGACAACTGCCTTTACACGTGGCACCATTCAACATTCGACAAAGCACACCTCATGTAAAAGATCATTAATGCTCTTAAAGGGAACATTTAATGATAGATGCATAGGAATAGAACGGATAACCCTGGTCATCTGGGCCGGGCCCAAGGCCCATCATCCCATCTCCTAAACTCACTTATCTTCGGCTATAAAATGAGTATCGGACCACAAGGTAAAAGGATCTACAATTACATTGAGAAATACATGAGCTTACTCATTGCTTACTTGTTCTTACCTTGCAATATACAAATACTTATTCTCACGCCCGGGTGTGGTCACGGAGAAAACCCTCCCCTTTTCCCGTGATGAGGCTAACGTCATTGCTATTTTTGCAGATTAGTGCGAAGTGAGATCACCCAGAAGAACAAACGAGAGACAATCTTTTATGCAGAAATCCCTCGGTTGCAACTGATATATCTCCGGATATCCCTAGGTTCAAATAGTGTTTCTTCATTGGCGCCATCCGTGGAGACTACTCTCTCTCACATACATTTCTTCGTTCCGCTTTTTCTCAAACCTCACAAATGTCTGACTTTTCATCCAGTACACCACGAGGTCCTCGAGTTGAAAACAAGAACCCAGTTCTTGCCTCTTGACTCGACGGACAAATGGAAGAAGGTTCCTCCGGGAATGTCGGCGTCCACCACGACTCCGGTCGTGTGAATGTCCCAGTAACCCCTGGAGTTCAAATGGAGACTACTGGTGTAACAATCACTTCGGTTTTGCCGGCGGGTGAACTTCGATGTCTTGGTTCATCATGTCTCAAATGGCTCTGAATGCCGTTAACGTGCAGCTCTGCGCACAAGCAAACACTCCCGCTGTGCCGGTGCAGCCAGCTGTGAGTGTGCCATCACAGCTCCGTCCACAAGAAACGGAGTACTCCCAATCGTTGCCTAGACATGAGTCTCATACTCATAGGCGAGCGTCCGTACACTCTTGATTGGGCCCACATCCTTTAGGGGTGGGACATCCAGCGCGAGGCGGGCCATACTTATGGCGAGGGTGATAGCGCCAATGTGTTTCACCGGATGCCAAACGATAATATCAATTACAGATCTACGCCACGGGCAATCTATAACCCAGAAGCAGAGTACAACTACAGTTTGATATACAGGCCAGCTGAAGCAGCTGAACACTCGAAGTTTATCAAGGAAATCGCGCTTGCACCATTGGAGCGCACAAAACTTCCCTCCAACGTGGGAAAGTATAATGGGTTGACCGACCCAGATGATCACCTGCGCCTATTCACCGGTGCAGGACTGATTGGAGGCTGGACACTGCCTATGTGGTGTTACTTGTTCGTACAAACCCTTTTAGGCGATGTGCGCCTATCGTTTGACAACTTACCCACGGGAAAGCTTGCGTCATGGACTGACCTCAAGGACAAGTTCCTGACGCACTTCAGCCAGCAGCGTCGTTATATCAGAGACTCCTCTGACGTAATGAACATTAGGCGGCATGACAATGAAAGTCTCGAGGACTTCATCACCCGCTACAATATAGAAGTGCTGGAAATCGGGGATGTGCACGAAGACTTGATTCGTGCACAGTTCAAGTACGTTGTCCGCTGCGACGAGATGATAAGTCTTGTCGAGCACTACTGGACTCCCCAAGAGATGGGAGAAATCGATGGCGGCTGCAGAGGTATATACGCAAACAGAGCGCAACCTGAACTCTAGCAGACCTCCCCTATCGCACTACCGTCCCCAGGACACGAGCAAGAGTTTTGGGAAGAAAAATAATGGTTGGAGGGAGCACAGCCAAAACCCTCCTTACCCAACAGTCGACGCACCCGCGACCATAAATAAGATTGCTGCCTAGAAAGTAGTCAAACATGAAAATCCAGACCGTCAGTGGACACCATTGACGAAAACACCGGCGGAGGTGCTCAGTATGGAGGACCACCAATTCAAACCGCCTCCGCCGATGCGCAATAAAAAAGGTCAAGAACCCAATCTTTTTTTATTACAACAAAGATACGGGGCATACTACTGATAACTGCTTCTCCTTGCGCATGGAGATCGAAAAAGCATTGAAAAGTGGGAAGCTCTACCACTTACTTCAAAACGTGCGTAAGGAGACACGCCAAATTACTCGCGGCGGAGAAGGCCCGAGTAATAAGAAGATGAAGACCATATGTTAACATGATCCAGGGTGGACCATGCGTAAGCGTAGCCATCAGAAGAGGTGCACGTCACAATAAGACGACGCTGCATGTTATCCAAGCATGTTCAAATCTAAAGGCTTCATCAACTATCCGCGAAATACCAAAGTAAACATATTATCTTTGTCTGCTCTGTACATGGCTCTTATGCCTTTTCAATAAAGATAATGGATACATATTTTTGTTTCTCTACATGTTTTGTTACAAATGCGCGAAACTACTTTGGGTCTACACGAAATCACCATGGTATACAATGACTCATGAAACAGAATTCACTACCTACTGCGTGCGCATGGGAGGGGATGTTCATACACGAGATCATTACTAGTTCTATTCGCTATATCTACACAAAGTTGTTCAATTCACGCAACTATTGTAACTGGAAAAACATTCATTTCATTACAAGAAAAATATTTACAATGCGCATTGCGCAGGTACATTCAATGTTACATCAAAGATATTACAAATAAGGATCCTACACTAGTCTTCATCCATAGCGGCCTCGACTTCTTCTGGAAATATGTCTTTTAGGCGATCAACAAAGTCGATGTGTGTGAGTGCCTCGCTCACCAATTCTATAGCCGGGATGTCAAGACGGTTGTACTCTTGCTGAGCCCGAGGGAAGGCATCTTCGGTATCAACACCATGAGTGGCAGCACGGCTGTTGTCCCATGGCACATCCATTGCCTGAGTGACGTGTTGCGCACAATCAGCATAGCCCTGCACATACCTATCGTGGCGTGAAGTGACCACCAGCTTGGCCGCTGCGTCGTCCAGCTCTGCGGATTCAGAATGGAGTTCGCGATCTGCAATACAAGAACAAGGTTAGAATCAACACAAAGTGACCAAAAAGCAAATGGAGTACTTACATTGACAACTCCATGCTGTTGCATCCACAACATATTGTTGGTCAGCGACTCCACCAACGACTCGGAGATGGCACGGGCGTCTTCAAAATTTTCTAGTTTCTTCTCGCCCGCGTCCACCTTGGCCTCCGCCAATCACTGCCGCTCCTTATCCTCCAGGTGCATGCGTTGTATTTTAGCCTTTTCCACCAAGGCCACTTGGAGATCTTTCTGTGCGCCTTCGAGATCCTTCTTCGCGTCCTGAAGGTCCTTCCAGGCACCCTCCAACGCGGTGCAAGCAGCAACCTGATCACATACATTCAGGTTAGTCTGACATCCTATGGATCATACAAATAAAGGAAAAATAATGAGGCAAGTTTTTACCTCTTTCTGCTCACTGCGTTCGCGGTGCGCCCTGGCCTCCGCGGCCGCAACATAAGCTGCCTCTTTCTCCTTTCTCTCGCGTTCTACTTCTATGCGCAACCAGGCCACTTCATCCCTGAGAGATTTTTTCTCGTGGTTATCTTTTTCACAAGCCTCCCTCCACAACTTGCACTCCTTAGTAAGTGTGGCAGCGGAGCTTTCGGCCTTCTTCTTCCACCCCAGCGCGGCCCACCCTTCAACCCGCTGGTTTTCGGCAAATTTACCCTGATTAGCTTCAAACTTAGCTTTATGCGCAGTCACTTGGGCTCGCTCTTTCACCAGGTCCACTTGGGCAGCTTCAAATTTGTCTTGTTCTCTCTGCATGCTCCGCCAATCCCTAACAATCATGTGTGCGACCGAGGCAGAGCTAGCAGCTACCTGGAGGTAGGTGCGGTAAAGTGTTTCTCGTTCACGTTCAGCGCACGCAAGCACCCTTGCAGGGGGGAAAGTCCCTTTAAACCGCTCACGACATGCCGGCCAGTGAGAGAAGTCATCTCCTTGCTTCAACTTCTACACAGGGGTGTAGATCTCTTCAGCACGGGCCGCAATATATGATCTATAATAATAATCACCCGAGGTCTCTTCTGGGCGGATTGAAGATCCTTCAGCGGAAGGGCTTCTACCAGATCCCCCTGCCTCATCCCCGGGTGCCGGCTCTTCTATGCGCACCCCCAGTGTAGCATCAACTTGCTCCTCAACCTCCACCTGAGGTTCTTCCACCACCACCACCACAGGCTCTACGTTAATCTCGACCTGAGGATCTTCTACCATCACCACTATAACCTTCCGCTCTTCCCTATAACCTTTCGCGCAACCTTTTTGGAGGGCTGCACGGAGATGTCACTCTTCGGACGCCTCTTCATCTTGAGAGGCTCCAGGCTGGACTCGACCTCCACCGGGTCGTCCGGATTAATAACCGGAGTCTCCACCGGTTTCACCGCGGACTTCCTCACACCTACAGGTGCAAGACCCTCCCATGAGTTAGATACTACTACATAAGCTTTCCAATGATCAGAGACAATGCGCTTACCTTTGGGAGGGTCCGTCTCCGGTTGAGACACCCTTTCCCAGCTGTCGCGCTGGGCCCCCCGCGCCTCTTCTTCTTAGATTCAAGGCCAATGCCCAAGTCTTTCAAAGCGCCTGCACAACGGCGCAATAAAAATGAGTAATCTACAAAGATATGAACACTCAATATGAAGTCTTACCAGACTCAAGCGTGCGGGCCAACAGATCTGCACTCCTAGGGAGTTCAAAATTCCCCAGGATTTATGTATACCAAGTGGGCTCCTCCGGGCCTAGGGCCACATTCTCAATGGGCCCTTCTTTCCTCTCGAAGGCCGCCAAGAATAGCGGCGCCCCTGCAAAAAAAACACATGGTCAGTCTACACACAAGGCAAAATCAAGATATACAACAATAAAGCAAAAACACTTACTCTTATCCCTTCCATGTAAACCGGCCTCTCCTAGTGGTTGGGCCTCCAGACCAAACTCATCCCGGCTGCCACCAATACCCTCTCCGGTAGTTGGATCGTCGGGATCTCTTTCAAGTTCTTATACCAGGAATCCACCACTAGTATAGGAACAGTCTCCACAGGGATGTCCTCTACCCCCCGGAAGTGCATCCGAAGGGGTATCACCCCAGACTTCACATAAAACAATTTCGCCTTCCAATCATGGAAGGACTTGGGAGGGGAGAGCAAAATTTTCTTTGCCTACACACAGTGCTGGAAAGAATAAAACCCCATTGAACAATGGAGTTGGTAAAAAATGCGAAACCGGTCGATGGTTGGGATAGACCCCGTCGCCAGGCACAAAAACTCAAAATGCTTTATCCTCACCATCCCCATCGGATTGAACTGGGAGATGTGGAAGCCGTAAAAATTCAAAATTTCAAGAAAAAATTTTGTAACCAGTACCCGGAAGTTACCATCAGCGAAAAAAGCAAAAAATAAGGTGATGTAGCCGGCCGGAGGATCAGCGACTGTATCACCCTCCGCTAGAAACCGAGCATCCCAGTCCTTAGACAACCGGTAGCCGGAAACAATACGGTCAAAACTGGACCGGCTCCACTTTAGGCAGCATTGAGGTCGAAGCCTCTGTAGAAGAAGTAGTCTCCGGCCCCCTGGTCCCCATGAAGAACAAAGAAAAGAAGTTTTGAAGAGAAGATTTGAAAACTAGAAAACAAGAACTCAAGAAGATTTCAGAGAATTTCAAAAGACACAGTTTGAAGGAATGAAGAAAACCCTAGACGGTTACCCATATTTATACACATCGCATTTAATGCGATTGACAACTGTGATGCACGTGAGAAATTAGCAGCCACTCTGTGCAAGACACGTGTCACAGATGAAGCAATTGACGGTTGTCATGCACGCGTGGCCGTCATTTTCTCTGCCAATTTGTTAATGAATGTGAGGTGGTACTGTTGACAGCATGCAACAGCTGTCAACTGTCCTCTCTAAGACACTCTTTTTCTCACCAACCCACTTGCAACGTCAGCGTGACAGAGATTCAAATTTCAAAGACATCATTACGAAGAGTTTCCTTCACACAAAGGTTTTCTCTAACCCTTCTAGAATTTTTGCCCTTAAAACAAGCGTACCTACTAGAATTCTTTTAGTCCACCACTCCTCCTACTTGCCAACATGCTCATAGGAGAAGAACCGGACTGGGGGACTTGGAGGGGTATGGTCCCAAAAACTCTGCGCCTGCGCAGGGAACCATACCCTCAACAATAATGAACAAGAATAACCTTGCGTGCATTGCACAACGGTGCACCTTTCTTTGAACTAATAGGTCATACAACGAACCTTGCGCAGCCTGCGGAACGGTAAGTAAGATCTGGAAGCACAGGCCCCTTGACCCTGTGATGACAAATAAACCTTACGCACAACGCGCAATGGTACTACGACTCCAATGCTAGCATGTCACACAACGAGCCTTGCGCAGCCAGCGCATAGACAAGTTAGACCAACTCATACAGGTCACAACAAGCCTTGCGTAGCCAGTGCAACGACAAGTTAGACCAAACAATATAAATCACACAACGAACCTTGTGTACTTGGCACAACGGCGAGTTAGACTTAGACGCACAGGTTACTTGACCCTGCACGGACCAAACAACCCTCTAGCCGCGAAGTCCTAAAACCTTGCAAGGACAAGACAAACATGAGAGCTACTCATAGTCTTGTGGACAAAAGGATTTATCTCTGCAACTCTGCGCTGGCCAGAAAGCACTGACAGCCTCGCAGAAGGGTAAACGCAAAGAGTCATTGACTATACACAAGGATACAAAGAAGCTGAGCTGTGACCAATGGTTGCTTGGCAGGTTGTGTCAGACTGCGTCGCATGAACAGTATTGCAGAGGCGAGACTATGCACCAACCATAGTGACGCCAGTGACTGTCACACCTGCTCCACTTTCCGCTGATAGCAGGACCGACACCAGGGACAACTGCCTTTACTCGTGGCACCATTCAACATTCGACAAAGCACACCTCATGTAAAAGTTCATTAATGCTCTTACAGGGAACATTTAATGATCGATGGATAGGAACAGAATGGATAACCGTGGTCGTCTGGGCCAGGCCCAAGGCCCATCAGCCCATCTCCTAAACCCACTTATCTTTAGCTATAAAATGAGTATCAGACCACAAGGTAAAAGGATCTACAATCACATTGAGAAATACACGAGCTTACTCATTACTTACTTGTTCTTACCTTGCAATATACAAATACTTATTCTCACACCGGAGTGTGGTCACGGAGAAAACTCTCCCCTTTTCCTGTGACGAGGCTAATGACGTTGCTAGTTTTGCAGATCAGTCCGAAGTGAGATCACGCAGAAGAACGAATGAGAGACAACCTTTTATGCAGAAATCCCTCGGTTGCAACTGATAAATCTCCGGATATCCCTAGGTTCAACTGGTGTTTCTTCACTATCTATTAGAAGTTGGTAGGTAGCGCCAGCGTTGCACAAGACTAACGACATCTTGGTTTAGGAAAAAAATCCCATCTCAGTACGGAAGTTGTCTTATCTTTGTCTTTTAAGGCCATCTGCACCTGATGGTATCATTTGTAGCAATCTAGGAAAAACTTTCATCTGGATGGTGCGAGAGAATCAACCTTTTTATCTATATCTGGAAGAGAATAACAATCTTTGGGGCATACCTTATTGAGATCCTTGTAATTGACACATATGTACCCACCCCCATTCGACTTCTCGACTATGACTGGGTTCGCTACCTAAGTCTGATAGCGAACCTCATGCAAAATACCAACATTTAACAACTCCATGACTTTTTCATTCATGGCCTTGGTTTTTTTAGAGCCCAGACGCGCTTTCTATGTCCCACTGATTCGATCGATGGAAAAGTGTTTAAGCAATGTTCCGAGACATCTCTTGGGACTCTGGTCATATCTGCTGGTGACCAAGCGAATGCATCTATGTTCTTGAAAAGCAACTGCTTTAGAAAACTGTGGATGTTCTCAAACGTGGCTGGACCGAGAGTCACAGTCCGCTCTGGATATTTACGATTTAAGACCCACTTCTCGGGTTCCATGCGTGGAGTTTTCTTGTTTGCCTTTGATGGGATAGTACAACAAGTACAATGACCACGGGGCCATGCCGTTGACACACGGGGCCGTGTAGCAGACTGATCTGGCATGCTTATTAAATGAAGACAGAGAAGAAGGAAGACACGGGGCCGTGCCCTGTGGGCACGTGGCCGTGTGAGGGTCTATTTCCAGCTATAAATAGGGGTGCTTGGTTTCATTTTAATTTATCCCTTGGTAAACCATTTCTATCACACCTGCCACCACTCCACCATCTCCACCACAATCATTAGAGTTTAGAGTGTGTAGTAGTCTCGAGATCCAAGATTGATCGTTAGAGTCTTTGTCAAACTATGGCCATGCTTGGCTAATCTCTTACATCATTTGGTGAAGATGAAGTCTTTTATGTATTACTTTTGGTTTCCAGTCTTTGGTAACTTTTTAGTTGGGTTTGTATTAATGACTTTAATAACTAGTTTTTTATATTAAAAGTGAATTTTAACCTATTATTCCTTCATGTTTTGTTGATTCACTCATTCGTGTCTTTACGGTTTATATAAAGCGTGTTAAGAACGAACTCATACCAACACGAACCCTCACTAGATGAGAGTTTGCATCGACAATAGGAGACTTAATGAAGCTACAAGAAACAACCACTTTCCTTTACCATTCATTGACCAAATGTTAAAGTAATTATCCAGTCATAAATTTTATTGTTTTTTAGATGGTTTTTCGGGTATTTTCAAATTCCCATTTCCCCAAGACCAAGAGAAAACTACTTTCACTTGTCCCTATGGAACCTTTGCATATCGACGCATGCCATTTGGTCTATGCAACATGCCGCAACATTCCAATGTTGTATGGTGGCCATTTTTCACGATGTGATAAAAAAACCATGGAAGTCTTCATGGACGATTTTTCTATCTTTGGCGACTCATTTGGCCAATGCCTCGACAACCTTGAACGAATGTTAGTAGGATGTGAAGAGACTAACCTCGCCCTTGATTGGGAAAAATTCCATTTCACGATCACTGGGGGATAGTGCTCAGTCACAAAATCTCTAATGAAGGAATGGAAGTCGATCGCGCTAAAAGTGATACTATTTCTCGACTTCCTCCTCCTTCATCCGTTCGAGCCATTCGAAGTTTCCTAGGACATACCGGATTCTATAGGCGATTTATCATAGACTTTTCCAATATCTCTCGACCTCTAACTAAGCTACTTGAAAAAGATGCCCCATTCATCTTTGACAAGGATTGCACGACAACATTTCTTTTGTTAAAGATATGCTAGTCAAAGCACCAATCATGATTGCACCAGAATGGAAATTACCATTTAAAATCATGTGTGATGCAAGTGAGTATGCAGTTGGAGCAGTCTTGGGATAGCGAAAAGAAAAACATTTACATCCCATACATTATGCTAGCAAAACTCTTAATGACACTAGAAAATTACACAACCACTGAAAAAGAGTTACTAGCTGTAGTTTTTGCATTTGATAAATTCCAATCCTATCTCGTGCTCTCAAAAACTATAGTCTATACAGATCACGCTGCCATTTGATACCTTTTCAAAAAGCAAGATGCAAAGCCACGTCTCATAAGATGGATTTTTCTCCTTCACGACTTCGACATAGAAATAAAAGATAAACGAGGTGCATAAAATGCTGCTGCTATCCACCTGTCTCGTCTTAAAGACCCTGCTTTGGAAGGAACTTAAAAGAACTAATCAATGAAAAATTCCCCACAGAATCTTTAGAAATGGTAGAATTCAAAGAAGAACCTTGGTATAAAGATTTTGCTAACTACTTAGCTACTGGCACTATCATCAAAGGGTTATCTTATCATCAGTGAAATAATTATTTTGTAAATGTAAAACACTATTTTAGGGAAGACCCATATTTTTTCAGAATTTGTGTAGATCAACTCATTCGACGATGCGTCCATGGTCATGAAGCCAAGCAAATTTTTCACCATTGTCACGAAGGACCCTGTGGAGGACATCATAGAATAGCCAGCTCTGCAAGAAAGTTGTATGATGTAGGATTTTACTAGCTCACAATACACAAGGAACTTATGTATTGGTCAAAACATGTGATGCATGCCAACGGGCAGGAAACATGTCAAGAAGAAATGAAATGCCCCAAAATAGCATTCTTATTTGTGAAATCTTCGACGTATGGGGATTGGACTTTATGGGACCATTCCCACCTTCAAGAGGTGTTGGATCTAGTGAACCAAACAAAAGAACAAATGATTAGAAAGCCAAAATAATCTATAACATCTAAACATCAATAACAGTGCATTGAAGATTTAACTCCCTCCAAAGGTAAAGACATCAACCTCTGCTACTCAAAGGTCTATTAAGCTAAAGTCTATTTTACAAGAACTGTTGAAGATAAGCTCTGCTCAGAATCTAAGGTCTGCTAAAGAGAACCTCTGCTATTGAAGATTAAACACTATTGAAGCAAAGGTCTGCTGCACCAACAGAGGATGAAAGCTCATCAGAGGTTTCTTCAACAGATGCTATCAACAAAGTTTATTTGTATTTCAATGTAAAAGGTTTTAGCCTAGCAGATTTTAGAGTTTGCTAGGTCGTTAGATGTCACTGTCAAGGTGACGTCAGCTTAGATTCCTCAGTGATTTGCTTTGTACTATAAATAGAACAGTGTATGTACTGTTCTATTCATCACTTCTTCTTGACATTTCTTGTACAAACAAATGAGAGTGATGTAACATCCGTCAAAAACGGATTTTACCAAACCCGCTCCGTTTATTAACCGAACAATCAGTTTAAAATTTCGTGGCGTATTTAATGCCCAAATTAATTTTAAACGATACATAATTAATTATTATATTGGAATATATAATTTGTTTTTGAAAAATTGTTAAAAATAATGAAATAAAAATTTATGTTCTATAGTCATAGAACCAATCATAACTTAGTGATAAAACCAATGAAAATTTGACAAGAATATGGTGGATACGCCGCTGGTACTTCATATATATAAGTATTCTTGTCAAAGGATCAGAGGTATTGTTAGATGGTTATGAGAAATTCCATGTAGGTTGTAGTATTAGAAGTTTTGCCTTAGGATATAACCATATCCTTCCAATCATATCCAAACTCTTATGCATGATATCATATTTAGCGAATCAATTCTGCTTATCAATACTTTTACAGTAGGCAACAAAAAGCGATTCCTGTAATAGGGTACTTAACCCTTACAAGGGACGTTACCGCCTCAAACAAAAATTTAAACTCTTACTTTTCTCCTAAGTATGTAACTGTCAAACTAAACACCATCATTCTTTTAGTCAAATATATCACTACTTAAATTTCGGGATGAAATTTCTAAAAAGCAGGGGATACTGTAACATCCGTCAAAAACGGATTTTACCAAACCGCTCCGTTTATTAACCGAACAATCAGTTTAAAATTTCGTGGCGTATTTAATACCCAAATTAATTTTAAACGATACATAATTAATTATTATATTGGAATATATAATTTGTTTTTGAAAAATTGTTAAAAATAATGAAATAAAAATAAAATGGTTCTGCCGGGTTTCGAACCCGGGTCAGTCAACCGGTTCAGCAAAGTCTTATCGCACACACACTCAACCACTGCGCCACTAGTGTTCCTTGTTAATTATTAGAATCAATTAATTCATATCATGATTCTCGAATTCACAATCGGCGCGCCCAAATGCAGTCGTCGGAAATCCCGGCGATCTCGCGAGATTGGACGGTTACTTCAGTTATAACGTAAACCTTAAACACTACATCGGTTATAACCGACGCCTGAACCCGCGACACAAGCTATAACCACCGGAGAATTTCTAACCGACGAATCAAGTCGGAAATCGGACCAAATTCATCGATGACCCGCCTTATAAATACCCCCTCAAACCTCTGCAAGCTTTTTCGCTCAAAACCGCACCTTTACCCGACGTAATTCCACTCGCCGGAAAATTTCTGCACATCGCCGGAAAACCGAACCCTTCACTTCTGAGCCTTACTAAACCCCCTGAGCTTATACCGAAGTCACCCACATCCTTTTCAAGCTTGCTGAAGACTCTCTGCCGCAAGACACACGACGCCGGAATCTTTTGCTGTCACCGGAGTTCTGCCGGAGAAACAGAGAAGTCCAGTCGGTATACCTTACGCTTAAATCCTTCATTCTTTTTATTTAATCTCACATGTAATTAACCACCAGACACTAATGATCATGATTAACACTTCGAACCAGTCAGTCATCGTTTCTGGTTAAGACTGACGAAGAAGACGAAGTTTCAGTAACATATAAGTTTATTATAAATCAAGATATAACTCGGGATAGACACACAGTCCAGCGGTGAACTGTGTGCACATTAAACACGTAAACGTCTCGAGTTCGAATCTTGTCCCACGCATGCTTGCCTTAATAAAAATGTCTTTTTTGTTAACCGAACCGGAGTCACCGCTGTACATGTTAAGTTTAATAATAACCAAGATAGACACACAGTCCAGCGGTGGACTGTGTGAATGTTTAAACACACGTCACGAGTTCGAGGCCTGTCTACTGCACCGATTCGGACAATTATCTAACTTTTTAAAATAAGGCAGAAATGAAATAATGAAGTTTGTTCATAAGTATAATATAAATCGGATTATTTAACAAGTTAGACACACAGTCCAGCGGTGGACTGTGTGTTAACTCAACCCACAGGTCCCGGGTTCGAGACCTGTGGAGCGCACCGAGTCACTGATTAAAATCTTTTTAGAAATAAGTTGATTTTCGGATTAATCTAATTAATATATAAATATAATTAAAAACAGAAATATTTCGGGTTAGACACGTAGCTCAGTTGGTAGAGCTGCGTGCACGCGTACGGGAGGTCTCGGGTTCGAGCCTCACTCAGCGCACACATACACGCATACGAACCGGTCAAAGTCAACAGTCAATGGTCAACGGTCAACGGTCAAAAAAGTCAACTTTTTTTTATTATTTTTATTTATTTATTTTAATTAAAAATCAATTAAAAATACTTAAAAATAACATTTTTAAGGTTAGAAAATAGCCTTAAACTAACAAAAATACACCCAACAATCCTACTAAAATGGATTAATAAAATCCGTTTACTTACCGAAACATTATGCCATTATCTAGGTTAATTTCACTCGTGGTTAAAACCACTTCGCGTGCATTCAACATCATCAACCGAACGCACCCACTGTGAGTGAATCTTACAACTCCCCTTTTTAATTACACGTTTTGGGGTGTGTCATGTGTCACAAAATAATTAACTCGTTTATTTAAACTTGTGCCATACCATATTGTGACTAAACTTAGATTGTTTATATTGTTGTGGTTATGTATTTCATTTTGTCAACTTATATGAAAGTCATTCATTAAGCCCATTAGTTTCCTCATGAGAGACGAGTTGAGCAACGCGTACCTCAAAACAAATCCATTATTGTTCATGTGCGTATTATTGAGTTTATATTGTTTGTAGTATGTATTTCATATTGTCAAGTTTATGCAATTCATTCATTAGGCCCATCAGTTCCTCGTGAGAGACGAGTTGAGCAACGCGTGCCTCTAAACGACCCATTTTTGTTCATGTGTGTATTGTTTAATATTAAATTGATTGGTGAATAAGTTTACATCTATTTTTACTCATGTGTGGTTGTGCACTTTATTTCATAATCAATTAAATAAACTTGTTCAAATGTTTTCCATAGGATTCACTCGCCAACTTTTTGTTAATCAAAAAACCCTTTTTACACATGATACAGGTGAACAGGATGAAGCAAGGAAAACATAGGAAATGCCTTAGAAGAAAACAAAGAAGCTTAGATTGACGTTTAGGTTATGATGTAATTATGATTGTAAATTTCCATTAAATTGTATTAATGAATATGAAACGTTAAAATAAATGTCATGAGCTTTGATGATAACCCAATCATGCCCCGATCACCTTTTCCGCTGCGGGTCGGGGTGTGACAGATTGGTATCAGAGCCATGACTATAGGGATATAGGATAGGTTATTAGACCCTTAGAGCCTATAATATAGTTTGCCTAAAATTTTAATTGATTAGGTGGTTACATACAAACTTGTGATATTTATTTGTTTCATATTTGTTTATACTTACAGTCAAACATACATACTTATATACATATTCATTATACATATATCAATGTTCATATATTCAATTCATTTTCATACTCTCATTATTCAAAGATTTTGTTGCAATTTTCAAATCTCATCAAAGTAAGTTCTGCGACGGGCATGTAGTAACTGGAAGGGTACAAGTACCGGTAGTCGGAACGTCCTGTCTAGGTTGGCATTCGTATAAATCCAATATAACGGACCAGTTTGCCTACCTGGGGACCAACGATGAGAGTACGAAGGACCTATTAGGCCAAAGCATGCCACACCAAACGTCGTTCGAACTAACCCCACTTTGAGGTGTCACCGTGTCTACACCTGGACACATTCCGAATACCATACGTTGTATACATATTTCTCGATTTTCTCCGGGTTTTAGTGTACGCAACCAGGCTAACACATGCGAACCATATGAAAAACCCTGTATTCATGGGGGCCCACATGATTAAGAAGGTGAAGTATGGCGGCATGTAGGGCTTAATGGCGAGCAAAGCCCAAGACATCCTATGGATGTAGTAGATTTATTTTTCTATAATTATTTTATGAATGTTCATTCCTAAGTGCGACCCATGATCCCAAAAGCATCCAACTCATACTCTTGACATGTATTCCTTGTAGATGTCTTCTAACCTCACCCGTAGGAAGATGAGAGCAGGAAAAGCCCGCGAGCGCATGGCTGCCCTAATCGCTCAACAAATGGCTGCCGTAATACCCAACATTGTAATCCAAGTACAACAAGCACTTACCGCTAATCCTGTCAATCAAGAAAATCAAAACGTTATCAACTCTCCCCCAAATACCACTAAATGCACCTACAAGCATTTCAAATCATGCGACCCTCCGAAATGCAAAGGGACTGAAGGCGTCACCGCTCTCCTCCATTGGTTTGAAGAAATGGAGAACACTTTTCTAAATTGTGATTGCCCCGATGATCGCAAAGTGCGATATGCCACCGGTCAATTATATGGGATAACACTTACTTGGTGGAATACAGAGAAGGCCAAACGAGGTGTTGAAGATGTTATGATTTTAACTTGGAATGAATTGAAGGAAATCATGACCAGACGATTTTGCCCAAGGAGCGAAATCAAGAAATTAGAAGATGAATTTTATTCGTTGAAGCAAAAGGAAGGAGACCACACCACGTACAACAAAAGATTCCTCGAGTTACATCAAATGGTTCCCAACATGTTCACTCCCCTCTACCGTTTGATCGAGCACTACATTCGAGGTCTTCCGTCAAAGATTCAAGACTCTGTAATAAGTACCACGCCTGCAACTTTGGAAGCAGCAATGGAGTTAGCTACAGGCTCACCGAGAACCGAATCCGGAACAAAGACTTCAAGGAGGAGAAGAAGAAGGATAAAGCATCGACTGAAACCTCCGATTACACCCAAACCGAATCCCCTTCTCAACCCAATTCTAAGAGAAAAAGAGACGGGCAACTTTTCGCTGCTATCCAACGAAATCAACCAATTTCACACGCCATAACCCATCCAAGCTATCCCAATCACTCAAGTGGCACCCAACTCAACTTACCCAAATAAGAAACCATATCTTGGACCTCACCCTCGATGTAACATCTGTTCTTATCACCATTCCCTTACCTTACCTTGTCGACTATGTGCAAATTGTGGACGCCATGGTCACTTGAGCAAGGTTTGCCGCACCTTTCAAAACCAAATCTCTCCCCCTACTCAAAACATAATCCAAACCTATCAACAACCCCAACACCCCATGTTCCCATATGTTCGAGCTTGTTTCAATTGTGGCGACCCTACCGACTTTAGAAACACGTGCCCTCGATTGGTTAACATCATCAACACTCAAGCTCAGTCAAACCCAGTTAACCAAGTAAACCAAGAAAACCCAATCACTAGGCCACCAGCAAGGAAGAGTTTTCAACATCAACGCCAATCCTGTCGAAGATAATGACGGCCCAAACGAAGATACCCAACTAGTCCTCTTCACCGAAAATCCAAATTCAACTCCAATCGTTTAGTTTTATGTTTTTCTTTATCACATAGAACCAATCATAACTTAAGGATAAAGCCAATGAAACTTTGACAAGAATATGGTGGATACGCCGCTGGTACTTCCTATATATAAGTATTCTTGTCAAAGGATCAGAAGCATTATCTGGCGGTTATGAGAGGTTCCATGTGTAGACTGTTTGAGTAATTATTGTTTATTATTTTAGTACATGCAATTTCATAGGCCGCCGCTCCCCATTACATTATGAGCGTTGAGCATGTTCCCCATTTCATTATGAGCGTGAACCCGGCGTGCCCACATACGATCGGCTCCGTTTGATTGAGCCTTGATCGCACAGACATTTTCATTTTCAGTACATGCAATACGATCGGCTCCGTTTGATTGAGCCTTGATCGCAAGACATTTTCATTATCAGTATCTTGTGGTTGTTGTGTTTGTTGTAGAGTCACATAGAACTAATCATAACTTGTGGATAACGTCAATGAAAATTTGACAAGAATATGGTGGATACGCCACTGGTACTTCCTATATATAAGTATTCTTGTCAAAGGATCGGAGGCATTATCAGGCGGTTATGAGAGGTTCCACGTATAAGTTGTTTGTGTGATTGTTGTTTAGATTAAATTTATTATTTTCAGTACATGCAATACGATCGGCTCCGCTTGATTGAGCCTTGATCGCACAGACATTTTCATTTTCAGTACATGCAATACGATCGGATCCGTTTGATTGAGCCTTGATCGCACAGACATTTTTTTCATTTTCAGTATTTTGTGTTTGTTGCATTGGTTGTAGAGTCACATAGGACTAATCATAATTCACTGATAAAACCAATGAAAATTTGACGAGAATATGGTGGATACGCCGCTGGTACTTCCTATATATAAGTATTCTTGTCAAAGGATCAGAGGCATTGTCAGACGGTTATGAGAAGTTCTATGTAGGATTTAGTAGTTTCTTGGTAACTAATCATAATTTGCGGATAAAACCAACGAAAATTTGACAAGAATATGGTGGATACGCCGCTGGTACTTCCTATATATAAGTATTCTTGCCAAAGGATCAGAGGCATTATCAGGCGGTTATGAGAAGTTCCATGTAGGATTTAGTATTGTCTTGGTTAAAATATGTGTTACATTTATATCATCTCGCTATTTAAAGAAATTGGATTTTCCATTTCTACATAAACTAACCTCTCCATCATAACAAACGAGAGAGGAACTGTCACCATTCAAACATATATGCTATCAGAATGTGGATTCAAATATTAGCTGTTGTGTTTATTTATGTTCTATAGTCATAGAACCAATCATAACTTAGTGATAAAACCAATGAAAATTTGACAAGAATATGGTGGATACGCCGCTGGTACTTCATATATATAAGTATTCTTGTCAAAGGATCAGAGGTATTGTTAGATGGTTATGAGAAATTCCATGTAGGTTGTAGTATTAGAAGTTTTGCCTTAGGATATAACCATATCCTTCCAATCATATCCAAACTCTTATGCATGATATCATATTTAGCGAATCAATTCTGCTTATCAATACTTTTACAGTAGGCAACAAAAAGCGATTCCTGTAATAGGGTACTTAACCCTTACAAGGGACGTTACCCGCCTCAAACAAAAATTTAAACTCTTACTTTTCTCCTAAGTATGTAACTGTCAAACTAAACACCATCATTCTTTTAGTCAAATATATCACTACTTAAATTTCGGGATGAAATTTCTAAAAAGCAGGGGATACTGTAACATCCGTCAAAAACGGATTTTACCAAACCGCTCCGTTTATTAACCGAACAATCAGTTTAAAATTTCGTGGCGTATTTAATACCCAAATTAATTTTAAACGATACATAATTAATTATTATATTGGAATATATAATTTGTTTTTGAAAAATTGTTAAAAATAATGAAATAAAAATAAAATGGTTCTGCCGGTTTCGAACCCGGGTCAGTCAACCGGTTCAGCAAAGTCTTATCGCACACACACTCAACCACTGCGCCACTAGTGTTCCTTGTTAATTATTAGAATCAATTAATTCATATCATGATTCTCGAATTCACAATCGGCGCGCCCAAATGCAGTCGTCGGAAATCCCGGCGATCTCGCGAGATTGGACGGTTACTTCAGTTATAACGTAAACCTTAAACACTACATCGGTTATAACCGACGCCTGAACCCGCGACACAAGCTATAACCGCCGGAGAATTTCTAACCGACGAATCAAGTCGGAAATCGGACCAAATTCATCGATGACCCGCCTTATAAATACCCCCTCAAACCTCTGCAAGCTTTTTCGCTCAAAACCGCACCTTTACCCGACGTAATTCCACTCGCCGGAAAATTTCTGCACATCGCCGGAAAACCGAACCCTTCACTTCTGAGCCTTACTAAACCCCCTGAGCTTATACCGAAGTCACCCACATCCTTTTCAAGCTTGCTGAAGACTCTCTGCCGCAAGACACACGACGCCGGAATCTTTTGCTGTCACCGGAGTTCTGCCGGAGAAACAGAGAAGTCCAGTCGGTATACCTTACGCTTAAATCCTTCATTCTTTTTATTTAATCTCACATGTAATTAACCACCAGACACTAATGATCATGATTAACACTTCGAACCAGTCAGTCATCGTTTCTGGTTAAGACTGACGAAGAAGACGAAGTTTCAGTAACATATAAGTTTATTATAAATCAAGATATAACTCGGGATAGACACACAGTCCAGCGGTGAACTGTGTGCACATTAAACACGTAAACGTCTCGAGTTCGAATCTTGTCCCACGCATGCTTGCCTTAATAAAAATGTCTTTTTTGTTAACCGAACCGGAGTCACCGCTGTACATGTTAAGTTTAATAATAAACAAGATAGACCCACAGTCCAGCGGTGGACTGTGTGAATGTTTAAACACACGTCACGAGTTCGAGGCTGGTCTACTGCACCGATTCGGACAATTATCTAACTTTTTAAAATAAGGCAGAAATGAAATAATGAAGTTTGTTCATAAGTATAATATAAATCGGATTATTTAACAAGTTAGACACACAGTCCAGCGGTGGACTGTGTGTTAACTCAACCCACAGGTCCCGGGTTCGAGACCTGTGGAGCGCACCGAGTCACTGATTAAAATCTTTTTAGAAATAAGTTGATTTTCGGATTAATCTAATTAATATATAAATATAATTAAAAACAGAAATATTTCGGGTTAGACACGTAGCTCAGTTGGTAGAGCTGCGTGCACGCGTACGGGAGGTCTCGGGTTCGAGCCTCACTCAGCGCACACATACACGCATACGAACCGGTCAAAGTCAACAGTCAATGGTCAACGGTCAACGGTCAAAAAAGTCAACTTTTTTTTATTATTTTTATTTATTTATTTTAATTAAAAATCAATTAAAAATACTTAAAAATAACATTTTTAAGGTTAGAAAATAGCCTTAAACTAACAAAAATACACCCAACAATCCTACTAAAATGGATTAATAAAATCCGTTTACTTACCGAAACATTATGCCATTATCTAGGTTAATTTCACTCGTGGTTAAAACCACTTCGCGTGCATTCAACATCATCAACCGAACGCACCCACTGTGAGTGAATCTTACAACTCCCCTTTTTAATTACACGTTTTGGGGTGTGTCATGTGTCACAAAATAATTAACTCGTTTATTTAAACTTGTGCCATACCATATTGTGACTAAACTTAGATTGTTTATATTGTTGTGGTTATGTATTTCATTTTGTCAACTTATATGAAAGTCATTCATTAAGCCCATTAGTTTCCTCATGAGAGACGAGTTGAGCAACGCGTACCTCAAAACAAATCCATTATTGTTCATGTGCGTATTATTGAGTTTATATTGTTTGTAGTATGTATTTCATATTGTCAAGTTTATGCAATTCATTCATTAGGCCCATCAGTTCCTCGTGAGAGACGAGTTGAGCAACGCGTGCCTCTAAACGACCCATTTTTGTTCATGTGTGTATTGTTTAATATTAAATTGATTGGTGAATAAGTTTACATCTATTTTTACTCATGTGTGGTTGTGCACTTTATTTCATAATCAATTAAATAAACTTGTTCAAATGTTTTCCATAGGATTCACTCGCCAACTTTTTGTTGATCAAAAAACCCTTTTTACACATGATACAGGTGAACAGGATGAAGCAAGGAAAACATAGGAAATGCCTTAGAAGAAAACAAAGAAGCTTAGATTGACGTTTAGGTTATGATGTAATTATGATTGTAAATTTCCATTAAATTGTATTAATGAATATGAAACGTTAAAATAAATGTCATGAGCTTTGATGATAACCCAATCATGCCCCGATCACCTTTTCCGCTGCGGGTCGGGGTGTGACAAGTGATCAGGCTAAGGGGGAGTTTATATATCTTTCATGCATACGCAAATCCAATTTTTAAAAGCATGTTGATGTTAACATTCTCTTCATTGTTGGGATTTACAAGTTTACATTTCCGCTGCATTTATCATCTTTTTTTTTTCATCTTCCATTGATTTCCATCTTTAAACTTTCACAACAATTGAACTCAGATCCTAATAATTGGTATGAGAGCTTGTCAATCAAATTCGATCTTTCAATCAATTTGATATAAACATATCAGCTCTCACTACTGATTCGTTTGTTCGTTGTATTGAAAACAGAGTAAAAGTTTATTTACGTTCAAAGTATTATTAAACAAAAACTTGTTTGTAAACAATCATAAACGTCACAAAATCCACAAGATCCATACAACACTGGCACCATGTATAAACCTCCGATACTTGTCAGATCGGAGTATAATATCTTGCAACGTCGGATGGGTCACATACTTGCACAACAGAACACAGGTTGCTGGAAATCGGTTATCTTCAGACCAAATGTTCGATGGTACCGAGTGCTGAAGACACAAAAGTTCAAGTCCCTAGAAGCTTGAAAACCACTCCGAGCAAGATTTTCAGAAAATCGAGCTAGATACAAAGGCATTTAGTATCGTAGCTACGACTTTGCCAAATGATATCTATTCTAGCCTGTTGCATTGCAACGGTGCAAAGGAGTTGTTGGATGCTTTGAAGGAGCAATTTGGAGGGACAGAGGAGGTTATAGAAAAAAAACCGGGAAGTTTTAAACCAATAGTATGAAACATTTTGTCATGTTAAAGGAGAATCATTAACTCAGTAGTTCGAAAGGTTTAGTTGTCTAATAAGTGAATTAAAACTGGTAAATATTAATTATCCTAATTCAACCTTGAATAGCTAATTTCTTAGATCATTACAGGATAAACGTGACATATTGCTTTTGTAACTAGAAACTCTGTCGATTTCAAATAGATGAGTTTGACTCAGCTTCATGGTAGGCTCTTGACTTATGAGAGAGAGCTTAAACAAAAAAAGAAACTTCAAGAGTCAGGAAAAGTTGCTGATCACTATTCTTCTGGTAGTACATCACTTTTTGACCAAGAGGAAACCTCTGGTGGTACTAAATATCAGAGTTATGCTCATTTTATTGACATAACATCTGGTGGAAGTTTTAACTCTTATTTTTACTTACCCAATTATGCTTTCACTGCAAATGGGGAAACCAAGTTTCTAACAATTTATCTTTTGAGTTAAATGATCTTCAATATTTGACCCCACTGATTTGGAAGAAATGGACATCTTGCACCAACTTGCATTGCTAAGTGTTAGAACTAGCAAATTTTACAAGAGAACTGGCAGAAAATTCACAGGGTTGCATGGTGGGTTAAAGTTGGGTCGGATAAATCTAAAATTAAGTGTTACAAGTAAAATAGGCTAGGTCATTTTGCTAAAGAGTGTAGGAGCCAGACAAGTGGCCCTATTATGACACATCCAAGTCCTAGACCTCAAAACACTTTCCATTATTCCCAATATACCTCTACTCTACATATGCAAAGTGGTGCTCACTTTGCACACCCTGCAACCACTATTCTTATATAGTATCTTCAAACCACTATTCCTCAGATACAATATGTTCAAGCCCAAGTTCCCTAGGTTCAAGTGCAACCTGCACCACAAACTACACAAACCTCTGCTCCTATAGAGAACAGTCAACACAGCTTCTTAACACAAGGTTTTGTTAATTGGAGTAGCTTACCTAAGGAACTAACTGATGAAAATTTTGGCTTAGTTGCCAATTCTGAAAAGAAAACTGATAATTTTTGTTCTATGGCACTAGACACTATTTTGGAAGGGGTTGAGTATGAGGAAGTAGTGTGCAATATTGATGAGGTTTGTGAAAATGTTGCAATAGATGTTTTAGAAGAAAAGGTTGGTAAAGAAACAGATCCTCTGTCATACCCATGGGATTCTAGTGTTTGTGAAGCAGAGTGTGATTGTGCCATGATGGCTGCTGCTAAGGTATCACCCCAAGTCCTTAAAGACTTATGTTCTGACAAATGTATTATTGCTTTTGCAAACATTAAAGAGGTGAATGAAAACCTTAGAAACAAGATTTTAGATGATGAAATTCAGTTTGAAAAACTTGTTAAAGAGTTAAAATAAAAAATGTTTGAAAAAGAAAGTGAAATCAGCAGGATCAAACATGAATCAAGCATAAACAAGGATCAACTCCAAACAATTAAAATAAAATATCAAAGTTGTAAAAAGGAGCTTGAATCTACCCAAATCACATTTGAGAAATGGGTAGAATCCTATAAAGGTTATGAGTTGATGTTAGAATCACATATCAAAAGCAATGTATAATTTAGTGTAGGTTTTTGAAAAAATGACCAAGTTTCTCAAAACACTGCTATAAATGATTGTGGTTTAGTTGAAATTATTCCAACAAACTTGGCTAGTCAAGAATTAAAGTCACTGAACCAAATGGTAAGAAAATTGTTTTAGAAAGACTAGAAGGATCCTCAACTTTTGAGGAAATTGAAAAATATCAATTCAAACCATCCTGGTTAGATGAGTGTGACATTCTTGAAAGCTTCAAGCCAATGGATTTCTTGACCATTGAGAGTGTAAAAGCACTTAAAGTCAAGATCATTCCCTTGAAAGACCTTCTAGCATATGTTAAATCATCTGTTGACAAAAATGGTGAAAAAGGGAAGAAAAGAGAAAAAATATCAAACTTGTTTTGTGACTTTTGTGAAAAGAAAAATCATGTTACCAAACACTGTTTTCTTTTTAAAGCATATGGCATAAACAAGACAAGTATGATAGTTGATGCACCTCATTGTATTATCTTTGACAAGAAAAATCATAAAACTCAAGAGTGTGTTTATCTCAAAAATTTTGATGTCAAAAGAAATGAGTATAAAACAAAAACACTTGAGAGTTCACAGGGTAAAATTGGAAAAGAAAAATCCAAACAGACTTTTGTCCTAGTCCAAACATCTGTTTCCAAACAATTGAATATAACCAATTTTCCAGAGAGATTCAGGTAACAAATGCACCACCAGCAAACAAATTTCCAAGAGGATATGGCCAACCGGTTTATATGAGTGTGCCACTTGGTTATGAGATCTACAAAAGACCTTCAAAACCAAGGGTAAACAAGCATCCTCATGGTTAAAATCATTTGACAGGAAATGGTTCATAACAGATGATTCAAAAACCTGTTCAATACTCTGACCATTCTTCTAGACTTGAGGCTGGAATGTCTGTGACCCAATCCAAAGCCATTTTGGCCTTGGAAACTCACCTAAACTAATCAGCTACAAATGTGCAAGGAGCTTCAAGTTGCCTTGATAGTTTATGTATGTAGATAGTGGAGGCTCCAGGCATATGATAGGATGTAGAGTCTTCTCAAAGATTATCCAGCTCATGGAGGGGGTGATATATCCTTTGTTAACAATTCAAAAGGGTGGTGTTAGGGTCAGGGACAGTTCAAGCAGGGAAACTCAAGTTTGAAAATGTCAATCTTATTGACAATCGTACATTTTAATCTTCTTAGTGTGTCTCAAATAAGTGACAAAGGCTATGGGTCATTCTTCACTAAGAAAACTTGTAAGATTGTTGGACCATAAGTGGTGAAAAAGATTGAAACAATCATAGCTGAGAGCAAAGCACAACTTGTTGCTCGCAGGAGTAGCAATATGTATGTGGTAGATATGTTGAAATACAATCCAATGTCTAATGCTTGTCTGTTCTCAGTTGCCTCTAACAAAGAGACAACACTATAGCATAGAAGATTTGGTCACACAATTCTCAAAACTATCATCACACTCTCTAATCAAGGTTCGTAAGAGATCTTCCATCAAAAGAATTCACATGTGATAAACATTGTGTTTCCTGTTTAAAAGGTAAAAAGCATAAAAGTTCATACAAATCCATTGATGAGTCCAAAACTAGTCAGTGTTTACAATTGTTACACATGGACTTGTTTTGCCCTATTAAAATCATGATCCTTAAAAAGAAGAGGTACTTTCTTGTTATAATTGATGATTTTTTAAGGTTTACATGGACTTACTTTTTGCACTCCAAAGATGAGACTGCAGGTATTTTGCAGGACTTTGTAAGAAAAGTTGAAAAGCAATTTGACCGGCCAGTAAAAATATTCAGGAGTGACAATGGAACAGAGATTAGAAATAAGGAGTTGCATGATTTCTATGTGTCAAAAGGGACTGTAAGGCAGTATAGCATTCCCAGGACACTAGAACAAAATGGGGTGGTTGAAGAAAGAACATAACTCTAATTGAAGCTGCCAGAACCATGCTTGAAGACTCAGGTTTACCATTGTCTTTTTGGGTAGAGGCTGTGAACACTACTTGCTATGTACAAAACAGAGTTTTGATTAACCCTAGACATCAAAAGACTTCTTATAAAACTCTGTACAAGATCAAACCACTGATCTCTTATTTCAAAATCTTTGGTTACCCATGTTTCATTTTAAACTTAAAAGATTCCATTTCAAAATTTGCAGACAAAGTAGATTGTGGTTATTTTCTAGGATACCCAACTACTACCAAGGCCTATAAAGTGTTTAACACAAGGACTGGGTGTGTAGAAAAGACTTTGAATGCAAAGTTCAATGAACTTTCTTCTTTAAAAATCTCAGTAAATCCTGCAGAATTGTTTGATTTAGATAAATTTACATTTGAAGATGTGTCTGCCAAGACTAACCATGCAGGTACACCATAGTCTTCTCATCAAGATTATGGATTTGATATTTTGATTCCACAATATGAAGTCACTGCCACTACTAGAGGAGCAGATGTTACCAACAACTGTGAAAACTCTTTCACCACAGCATCAACTGTTGTTGATCCTCAAACCTGCCAGCTCATCAAGTCAAACCAGTGTTGCCAAAAGTTCATTTTCTGTGAACAAAAGTCAACCAATTTTTACACCTATCCCACCTATACCTCCACCTCCATTTCAAATAAATGTTAGCTCAGATCATTCCCATCTGCAACCTTCACCTCAAAATGCTATTGTTCCATACAAGGGAGATCTAATCTACCTTAAAAATCATCCACCAGACCAAGTTATTGGAAAAATCAATGAAGGGGTACTCACAATAAGTCAATCCCAAAACATTTATCTTTTTGCTGGTTTTCTATCTCTCACACAACCTGTCAAGTACCAAGAGGCACTAAAAGACAACAGTTGGGTAGAGGTCATGCAAGAAGAGCTCCTACAGTTCAAAAGACAACAAGTATGAGACCTTTTACCATTACCTCAGGATGTATGTCCAATTGGAACAAAATGGGTCTTCAAGAACAAAACAGATGAAAGGGGCATTGTTGTCAAAAACAAAGCTAGACTTGTGGTTCAAGGCTATAGACAAGAAGAGAGCATTGATTATCATGACACTTTCGCTCTTGTTGCAAGACTGGAGGCCATCATACTGTTCTTAGCTTTTGCTGCCAACCACAACATCAATGTGTATCAAATGAATACCAAATGTGCATTCCTATATGGTAAGATCAATGAAGATGTATATGTATGCCAACCTCCTGGTTTTGAAGATGCCTTAACATAATCTACATATCATCATCCATGACTTTTGTTTTTTAATGCTAGTAAATCAAGAGGGTTTTTAATGTTTATTATCCTTCTCAAAACAATACTTTAGCATGTTGTTTAAACAAGTTCATGAATGTAATCCCTTTTATTACTACCCATTTTTAATGTGATTACAACTTAATACGTATTGTACTTCTTATAAAAATCATTTCTATGTATAAAAATTATCTTTAAGTTGTAGTATTTTACATGGATGATGTAAGTGATGATCTTGTTTAGATTTAAACCTTATCATGTTTAAATCTTTATTTTTATAGTAAATCACACAAGATCATCTCACTTTTATATCATAATATCAACGTAAACAACTTCAATATACAATCTAATAATTATATAAACATATAATCAACACAAAATAAACAATATTTAGTGTTATTCTTATGTTGTGTTTTAGGGTTTTTAACTTATCTTTTCTTGATTTTCAAGTTGATCAACATGTACACTAATAATCTAAGCATAAAATAAGCTAGATTATGGAGGAGATTAGCTCACAATGGGTGCACAAATTTCTTGAAGATTATGGAAGAAAAGAAGCTCCTTAGAAGGCCCTAATGCTCTCCATCCATGCAAGCTCCTTTACTAGTCTTGATTAGGCTTCTAATGATGTATAAAGTGGTGTTCAAGGGTGGCACAATGGTGGTTTAGGGTGGTGGTATTGTTGCCGTGACCAAGAGGGGGAAAAGGGAGGAGAAAGTGTTGTGAATTTTTGGTGAATGAATGTGATAAGATCATGTGAATCTTTATATATAATTATACTATCTTTCAAGTCCATCAAGTCTTCCTTAGCACCATGCTTAAGATCACCATTTTTCAACCAAAATCAAGTGGGTGGGACCCACTTTGTGACCGTCAAAATGGAGGGGGGTGAAGTGTAAATTGATTTTTACCACATGTTATAGATAAAGAAATTTTGGTAATTTAATTAAGTATGGTGATTAGGGTTAATGATCTAGCATCTTAAGCATAAGGCTTGTGTTTAGGGTGTAATTATATGGCATTTAATCCATATGATTCTTCAAAATAGGTTTCGGATGACGGATATGTCGCTAGATCGCTCATCGTCGAAGTATTCGCTAATAAACGGAACTATATATTTATTACCGGAAGCGTTTGTTTTCGACTAACACAACTAATATGGTGTAAAATTAGTGCGTTTCCGATCTAAAAATATTCATGACTAGTTCGCTAGACGAATACACGATGAATTAGGGTTGCCGATATGTCTTCCGTTCGACCGTTCGATCGATATTGGCACTTTTATGATCCGCGGTCGAACTTTTCCGAAAGTTGTGTTTCCGTGACCACATGTCAGTTGAATGGATTCCGAGTTCCAAATAACGCTTAACTAGTTCACTAGACGCCCGGATGAGGCTATCAGCTACTAAAATATTCGTCATTTCGACGATCGGCCGCTTTCCGGTCAAGTTGTGCACGGTTTGCCGAATGACCGGAAACGATGTGTTATGTGCATTTTTGTTATTCTCACATTATTTTAGGATGTTCAGCCTTGTTTTATTCCTATCCTGACATCCGGAATCCTCCGAATCAGTCTTGCGGACAAATCACCATTTGTCGCCTTTTTGGTCGAAATGGAGAATTTTGTAATTTAGGCGTTATACCGTAAAGTTATGTATTTTTGTGATATTTGTTCTCAAATATGTATTTTCATTTGTATATGGACTCAGGTATGACATTAACATGTCATTATTCCTTGTTCTGATTTGTTTCAGCGGGTTTTCCCGACACAGTTAGTGTCACCGCAATTAGTGCGTCCAGCACTTTCTACCAACACTTTAGGGCATTGTTTTGATCTGTTTCTCGTTGTAACGGAAACCAGTATATGTTATGATCAGATTTACTTGCCCTAATAACGTACGACTCAGTTTTGAATATAAATTACGATTATTATGCATGAGATTATACTATGAAATCAGTGATTACATTGTACTACCAGTTATTTTCCAGTTGTCACATACTCCCCCTGTTAAAAAGAATTTCGTCCCGAAATTTAGCTTGAGGCATCCACTAGAGGAGTCTTCTCGAACAGGTGGGGGTATTTGGACTTGATTTGATCTTCACGCTCCCACGTATACTCGGGACCGTGATGCGAATTCCAGCGAACCTTAACCGGTTTGATTTGGCTTCTTCTTGTCTTTTGGACCTTCCAGTTCATGACTTCAACTGGTTCTTCGGTGAATTGTAATTTGTCGTCAACCTGAATTTCATCTGCTGGAATGATAACGGTGTCATTTGTTGGACTTTTCTTCAGATTGGACACATGAAATGTGTCATGTACATTATTGAGTTCCTCTAGCAGTTTTAGCTTGTAGGCCACTGTACCAATCTTTGCCAGAATTTCAAAAGGTCCAATATATCTCGGGTTGAGCTTCCCGCGCTTCCCGAACCTAGCTACGCCTTTCCAAGGTGAGACCTTTAACAATACTTTGTCTCCCACCTCGAAGGATAATGGTTTGCGTCTTCGATCCGCATAGCTCTTTTGTCTATCTTGCGCCGCTTTGATACGCTCACGTATCTTAACTATCTTGTCTGTGGTCTCTTGTACTAGTTCGGGACCAATGAGTTGTTTGTCACCGACTTCCACCCAACACAATGGCGATCCGCACTTTCGTCCGTATAGTGCTTCGGATGGCGCGGCCTTGATACTGGTGTGATAACTGTTATTGTAGGAAAACTCTACCAACGGTAAATGAGTATCCCAGTTTCCGCCTAAATCCATCACACAGACCCGAAGCATGTCTTCTAATGTTTGAATGGTTCGCTCGCTCTGACCATCGGTCTGCGGGTGAAAGGCTGTGCTTAAATCTAAGCGATAACCAAATGAATTTTGAAATGATTGCCAGATACGTGACACAAAGCGACCATCTCTATCAGAGATTAACGATATTGGCACACCATGACGTGCCACAATCTCCTTCTGGTACAGTTCCGCTAGTTTCTTCCTACTGTCTTTCTCGCGAATGGGTAGGAAGTGAGCTGGTTTGGTTAGCCAGTCGATGATAACCTAGATCATGTCATGAGCTCGAGAGGTCCGTGGTAACTTTGTAATGAAATCCATTGATATTTGTTCCCACTTCCAAACCGGGATCTCCGGTTGTTGTAATAACCCCGATGGCTTTTGGTATTCGGCCTTGACCTTTGCACAAGTTAGGCATTTCCCAACATAGGTTGCAATATCTACCTTGAGATTAGGCCACCAATAATATTCTCTCAGATCCTGGTACATTTTGTCCGATCCTAGGTGTATCGAATACTTGGACTTGTGTGCTTCGTCCAGCACCAAGTCTTGCAACTCACCATAATAGGGAATACAAATCCTTCCCATGAAATATAGAGTTCCATCCTTGTTCGGTTCCAATTGCTTTTCCATTCCCTTTAATGATTCAGCTGGAATGTTTTCCGGTTTCAATGCTTCACGCACTCGAGTTGTGAAGTTTGTCTGGATTGACATCTCCAAAGCTCGCACCCGTAATGTTTTGAATCGTTCTTTTCTACTTAAGGCATCTGCTATGACCTTTGCTTTGCCCGGGTGATACTTGATCTCAAAGTCATAATCATTCAACAGTTCCACCCAATGTCGTTGGCGCATATTCAGTTCCTTTTGGTTGAATATATGTTGAAGACTTTTATGGTCTGTGAATATGGTACACTTAGTGCCATATAGATAATGACGCCAGATCTTCAAAGCAAATACCACGGCACCTAGCTCCAGGTCATGCGTGGTATATTCCTTTCATGAACTTTCAACTGTTGTGACGCGTACACGATGACTTTTTCTCGTTGCATTAACACGCAACCCAAACTTGATGTGATGCATCACAGTACACCACAAAGTCATCGGTACCGTCCGGGAGGGATAGTATTGGTGCTTTTCATAGCTTCTCTTTCAATACTTGGAACGCCGATTCTTGCTTCTCTCCCCAATCAAACTTTCTATCCTTCTGGGTTAGCGAGGTTAGCGGTTGTGCAACTTTGGAGAAGTTTTCAATAAATCTCCTGTAATATCCCGCTAATCCTAGGAATTGTCGTATTTCTGTGGGAGTTCTTGGCGTGGTCCAGTTCTTTATTGCCTCGATCTTCGAAGGGTCGACATGGATTTCGTTCTCGTTTATCACATGGCCAAGAAATTGTACCTCGCGAATCCAAAATTCGCATTTTGAGAACTTGGCGTATAACTGCTCTTTCTTCAGCAATTCCAAAATGGTTCTCAGGTGTTGTTCGTGCTCTTTCTCGGTGCGTGAGTATATCAGTATATCATCTATGAATACAATCATGAATTTGTCAAGGTATGGTTTACATACTTGGTTCATTAAATCCATGAATACGACAGGGGCGTTCGTCAGGCCAAAGGGCATAACAAGGAACTCATAATTACCGTAACGACTCCAAAACGTTGTCTTAGGAATGCTTTCCTCTTGGATTCTCAATTGATGATAACCGGATCTCAAATCGATCTTCGAGTAAAAACTTGACCCTTTCAACTGGTCGAATAGATCATCGATTCTTGGTAATGGGTACCGGTTCTTGATAGTTAACTTGTTTAACTCTCAGTAATCAATGCATATGCGAAAGGCTCCGTCCTTTTTCTTCAAGAATAGCACCGGAGCTCTATAAGGCGAGAATCAAGCAGCTCTTGCAACTGCATAGATAATTCTTGCATTTCAGAAGGTGCTAGACGGTATGGAGCTTTTGCCACAGGTGCAGCTCCTGGCACTAAATCAATACGGAATTCGACTTGTCTCTGAGGAGGTAGCTCTGGCAAGTCTTCTGGAAAGACCTCGGGGTATTCCCTCATTATTGGCATTTCTTCGATCGAGCGCTCCTCGGCCTTCTTATCCACCACGTGGGCAAGAAAAGCGATACATCCTTTCCTTAAACATTTCTGCGCCTTCATGCAGTTTATGATATGTAGAGGTGTGTCACGCTTCTCACCGTGAATTATCAAGTGTTTTCCGTCGGGTAAGGGGATGCGAATGATTTTCTCTTTACATATAACCTCGGCTCGATTATTGGATAGCCAATCCATCCTAATAACAACATCAAAACTACCCAGTTGAACTGGTATAGATCTATATCAAACTTTCGTTCACCCAACTCTAATGTACATTTCTTTATTATTTCTTTCGACTCTACTAATATTCCGTCAGTTAGCTCAATCGAGTAGGGAACATCTAGTTTACTCGACTTTACCCCAAGCATATCTCTAAACTATTTAGAAATAAAACTGAAATCTGCTCCGGTATCAAAAAGAATAGATGCAAAGTGATCATTGATAGGGAACGTACTGGTGACCACGTTTGGATCCTGACGAGCATCCTTAGCTCCAATTACAAACGCTATTCCCCATGCTTGATTCGCTTTAGGACAGTCCTTCTTAAAATGTCCTTTGTCTCCGCATCCGAAACAACCTTGATCTCCAGTATTGGTTCCCCGGCACGCTTCGGTGCGATGACCAAATTTACCACATTTTCCACACTTGGGGCCACGACATTCCCCGTGATGGTGGAAAGGACGCTTGGGGCATTTTGGTGCTTCCCCAGTGTAAGACTTCTTAACCGTAGTGCTCGTGGATGTGGTAACATATGCCTTGGTTTCCTTAACTTCTCTCGTGGCTTGTCTCTTGTTGCTGTTGTGGTTTCCACAAGAACCTTTCTTGAAATGAGAAAATTTCTGTTTGTTGGAATCAGTGGTCTCCTTAGTAGATTCTTTCTTGTTTCCACCATTCTTAGGCAACTTCCCCTGACGTACAGCCTCTTTGGTTAGCTGACAGCTAGCTTAATAGCTTCACCAATCTCTGTGGGTTTCGAAGAGGTCACCAGACTCAGGATCTCGAGGGCAAGTCCCCAAATGTACCTCTCAATACGTTTAAATTCTGGTTCCACTAGATATGGCACTACTCAGGATAAATCATGGAATCGCTGTGTATACCTAAAAATGTCTGAACCGACCATTTTCAGATTCCAAAATCTGTCTCCAACTTTTGAATTTCTGATCTTGAACAATACTTCTTCTTCATCATCTCCTTTAGTTCCTCCCAGGTCAGGGCATATGCAGCATCATCGCCCTTGGTTTGGACCTAAAGGTTCCACCATGATAGAGCTCCATCCACAAAGAGTCTGATAACATAGGTGACTCTTAATTCAGCCGGGCACTTACTCATTCGGATGACTGAGTCTGTCTTCTCAGTCCAGCGTACGAAGGCTACAGCGCCTCCGGTACCATCGAAGTTCAGAGGTTTACAGTCAAGAAACTGCTTATATGTGCAACCTGAAATCATTGGATACACCATTTAAGCATGAGTAAGTAGCACGAATAAGATGGATGAGAGTGTATCGAGGTTTTATGAGAAACTGTGTATTACCAGTGGGAGGATTTACTCCTGTTGAACCTCCTGTACCGCCGCTATGCTCAGAGCGGTTTGCCTCGTACTGTGCAATGGCTTGGGAGATACGTTCGTTCAGCTCCTCTTGTGTGGTGGGTAGGGTGTTATTGTTTGAACCTCTTCTGCGGGGCTGCATTGTCTTCTAACACAATATGTCGCTCACAATTAGTCGAATAATACTTTCATGTTATTATTACAATTTATTTATTTATTTATTTATTTATTTATTTTTAAAAAATTATATATTTATTTATTATTTTTTTAAGCAACAACACATCGGGGTACATTATAAATAAATAAATGAATATATGCAAACGCTATACGCACACCCGTCGTCATCATACACATAGATCGCCACATCATAAAGTATAAATCATAATATCACCACGGTGCAATGCATCAATCATAAAATCACCACATCATGGCGTAATCAACCATAACATAAAAGAAATACAATGTAACATAAAGAAAATACACTTTTATACAATCACAACTTGTTACAATTTGTTTGCGAAGATCCAAAAAGGACTTAGGGGTACACAAACCTAGTCAATACAAGTTTTTACATTACAAAAGTACCATTTTCTACTACCTTGCTTCTTCACGTCAATAAGTTGTCTTCCAAAAGCTGGGACCTTCAAGGCTGAGTCTTCATGAGCCAAACATAGAAAGTACAGCTGATCCCCAAAAGATATCTACAAACATGCTACTGGGGTGGAGGGGGTGGTGGAAATGGTGATCGTGGGAACATACTGTGATAGTAGGCTATCTCCTCCTCGAGGGTAGAAATGCGCCTAGTAGCATCCTTCTGAAACTACCCTAGCTCCTGCACTCGTGCCTCGGATGGGCATGACGAGTGGTGGAATGAGCAGTAGAAAGGTGGAGTCGGTGGTGGTGATAGGGGTAGTGGTGGTGGTGATGGAGGTGGGTATGATGGTGGGGGTCGTATCGGTGATGACAGTGGTGGGGGTGTCACTCTGGTAGTGGCGTGAGCAGTATGCTGCGACTCTATCTCCCAAATCCTACGAAAGATCAGAGAGAGCTGTAGGTCATGAGAAGTCACCCTTTCCTCCACAAGGATTGGAGGAAAGTGTGAGGGATGATAAGGGTCTGAATGGCTCATGCCCGGTGGAGCTGTCGGAGTAAACATACCTACTGGAGGTGGTGTGGGACGTGGGTCATACATGGGGGGTACTCTATCAGAGAAAGAAGGTCCTGGCATATGAGAAGGTCCAGCCGCGGATGGGTTGAAAACTGGGTGGTACGTGGACCTCTCAGAGAAGTATGGTGGTGGCTACTCGTGGGCACGTGGAGTGCTGCTCAGAGAGTAGTAATTGGCAGGTCCTGTATAGTGAGTGGGTCTAGGGGTCGGGACTCTGACAGGGAACAAACTGACGCGAGCCGGTGAGGCCGCAGGGGGTGATTACGTAGATGCAGGGGTGCCTGGGGCAGCGGATGAAGCATCGTCTGCCTCATGCTCACTCGGAGCAGCATTGGTGGATGACGAGATGTCCACGAGTGGGATATCTGGGGGTGGAATCTCGAGTATAGCGATATCGTCAAAGACCTCGCCATCGCCCAGGTCGTCCTCCGTGTGCTCAACATGGAACACTGGTATCTCGTCGTCGTCATCGTCTAAATCAATCACAGGAGGGACTACGGCAAGGGGCACGACAAAATGTAGAATAGCGTGTTCGCCCTCCAGGTGACCGTACACTATGATGTTATGCGGTGGCTGAGGGATGGCAAGTACGTCGTCTGCCGGGGGTACATCTACCTCCATAGGATTGATCAGTGCTAGTGGCTGAAAGTCCTCATAGTCTCCATCTTCGGTTCCATCCTCTAAAGGTTGGCCTCGGCAGCAGGATCATATCCATCATCGGATATGTACTCCTCTGGGTCTTCCTCATAGCTCGATGCTGAAGACATAGTCCTGGCAAATAATCCGTACAATGCATATATATGCATGTAGTAATTTATGATATATTTTATATTACTCAACAATTCTCATGCACGACTTATTCTTTTTTTTTTGTATTCCATGCAATCTTACTGTTTTGTGTCTATCCATTATTGACTAACCATGTATTGACTCTGGTCATTACTTATAGTTGAGCTCGTGTGATAGATCCTTGTGTTATAGTGACACAATGAAAACCTTTTTGTTATTTGTTTTAATTCCAAAACATTTCTATCATGTTTTTAAACTTGTTTTATGTGTGAGCCCCTGGTGATTGTAGACCAAACTTTTAGTAAAAAGTTTTTCCCCGGTTCACTACAATCAGAGCTCTGATACCAACCTGTCACACCCTGGTCATAGCGGAAGCGCAAGTGTGTGACTATTAGGTAATCATTGCAGCCAATATAGTAAACATTATAAATTAACAACGATGCATGACATTCATAAGTTTCGTTCCGATATTACAACCATCAAAAGGTGAAATCACATTGTTATCAGTTTTAGATTACCATTACAAACATAGTTTAAAAGACATTGTTCCAAAATAGGATAGTGTTTTCATCACAATTTCATGTTGAGGCTTTGACCTCTATATACCCAAACGAGGTTGGGATATAAAGGGCAAACCCTCCAAAAGTAGTACATCGTTGTCTTGAAAATCCCATACCCGGATCCCATCACCAGCTCAAGTCCTGCGTCCTGAAACACATGTAATTTTAAAAAAAGTCATCATAAAGTTGGCGAGTTCATGTAGTTTAATGTTTTCGTATCAAAATGTCATCCTTGAAAACCTGTATTGAAATCCAAGTATGTTATTAGCATCAATGAGTTAATTAAGGATCTGTCAGTGTGTCGCGAGCACCCTGACATACTTGTGCCATAAGTAAGTAACCAAACCGAGACTACTTTGACATCACTGGGATCACAAAAGCACTCCGAAGGGTATACCAACCAGGAGTGGAGCGGGTCCCAAACTCAATAGATATACTTCTTTTGCACCTTGGTCACTAAGTGATTAATGGTTACTATTGTTATCATCCTACTTATGCACAATGATCTGTTATCTCCTAACCCATAGCTAACATACTGTTTTGACATGACATGTATTTCCCCTCGATAGTTTAAAACAAAACTTGAAATAAGTGAAAGGAGGGACATGAACTCACAGTTTTTGCGTTCCGTATAAGTCGTACTGTTTATCGTTCGGTGTCCGCAACGTATGTAACCTATATGCGTATTGGTTTCATTAGACACCTAGGTCTCAATGGACCTTGTACTTGTTGTTCATCTTGAATTATTATTATTTATTTACTTGTTATGATTGAACAACTTAGAATGTTATTATAGTGTTGGTAGTTTGTTTGTTCGATTAATATCGTTATATATATTTCTTAAATATATATATATATATTATTGTTTTCAAACCATGTGTGAACTGGGCCTTGCCCTTCACATGTCATTGGGCCTAGCCCATGTCTTTTTGTCTTTGGGCCTAGCCCATGTCTTTTTGTCTTTGGGCCTAACCCATGTCTTTTCGTCTTTGGGCCTGGCCCATGTCTTTTCGTCTTTGGGCCTGGCCCATGTCTTTTTGTCTTTGGACCTAGCCCATGTCTTTTGGTATCCTTGGGCCTCGCCCATTTATTTTTATATCCTTGGGCCTAGCCCATGTCTTTTTATATCCTTGGGCCTAGCCCATGTATTTTTATATGCTTGGTCCTAGCCCATGTTATATTTATATAGTTTTAGGCTTTTATTAGTTTTTGGGCCACCTCCATAACATTATGTAATTTGGGCCTAATATATGGTTTTCACAATTTGGGCCTAGCCCAAATATATATGTATGAAGCCCATTTTTATTATAAGTATTTTACCTATTATTTTTCTAACTTTTCATATACTTAACTTTCCAGATTTTTCATTTTGATTATATATAAACATGTTAAACGTCTAAATATATATTTAGACTCGTTGTCGGCATTGTTTATTACATGTTTGTTTTTGTCGAGAATCGTCTGCTGTCGTCGACGTGAAGGTGTAATCTTGAATGTCCGCCTATTGTTCGCATTGCTTTAATTGTCCAATTTGTTGTTTCGACGCATTGTGAGAATGTATTTATTTTGTCACCAATACTTGGTATATTGTTTAAGTGTTTGTATTTTGTTAGGATTGGGTATTTTATTGTGAACACCCTAAATTTCTAATACATACATATACAATACACACATGTAAACATACCATTTATTAGTAACAAGTATTCATACAAATACTTGTATTGTTTTCCATATGAGAATGTATATTTGTGAAAGCATTTGTTTTACTTGTAAATATATATATTTGTATCTTTATTTAAACACTTGGTTATTTAGAGATAACCTTTGTCATTAGAGTCCACTTAATGACGATTTAGGTTACTAATCGCGTTTAGTCCCACTAATCACCCCACTAATCATGCTTTAATCGCGATTAGATTTTTAGAAAATTTCGCCATAGTTTCCCCTAAACTATGGTGTTTTCCACGTTTTAAAAACGTATTAAAGCCTGTTTAAACTTGTAATCATCATCAACAAACCATCTAATATTTATTTAACATAATCTACATATCATCATCCATGACTTTTGTTGTTTAAAATACTAGTAAATCAAGAGGGTTTTTAATGTTTATTATCCTTCTCAAAACAATACTTTAGCATGTTGTTTAAACAAGTTCATGCATGTAATCCCTTTGATTACTACCCATTTTTAATGTGATTACAACTTAATACATATGTTTACTTCTTATAAAAATCATTTCTATGTATAAAAATTATCTTTAAGTTGTACTATTTTACATGGATGATGTAAGTGATGATCTTGTTTAGATTTAAACCTTATCATGTTTAAATCTTTATTTTTATAGTAAATCACACAAGATCATCTCACTTTTATATCATATATCAACATAAACAACTTTAATATACAATATAACAATCATATAAACATATAATCAACACAAAATAAACAATATTTAGTGTTATTCTTATGTTGTGTTTTAGGGTTTTTAACTTACCTTTTCTTGATTTTCAAGTTGATCAACATGTACACTAATAATCTAAGCATAAAATAAGCTAGATTATGGAGGAGATTAGCTCACAATGGGTGCACAAATTTCTTGAAGATTATGGAAGAAAAGAAGCTCCTTAGAAGGCCCTAATGCTCTCCATCCATGCAAGCTCCTTTACTAGTCTTGATTAGGCTTCTAATGATGTATAAAGTGGTGTTCAAGGGTGGCACAATGGTGGCTTAGGGTGGTGGTGTTGTTGCCGTGACCAAGAGGGGGAAAAGGGAGGAGAAAGTGTTGTGAATTTTTGGTGAATGAATGTGATAAGATCATGTGAATCTTTATATATAATTATACTATCTTTCAAGTCCATCAAGTCTTCCTTAGCACCATGCTTAAGATAACCATTTTTCAACCAAAATCAAGTGGGTGGGACCCACTTTGTGACCGTCAAAATGGAGGGGGTGAAGTGTAAATTGATTTTTACCACATGTTATAAATAAAGATATTTTGGTAATTTAATTAAGTATGGTGATAGGGTTAATGATCTAGCATCTTAAGCATAAGGCTTGTGTTTAGGGTGTAATTATATGGCATTTAATTCATATGATTCTCCAAAATAGGTTTCGGATGACGGATATGTCGCTAGATCGAACATCGTCGAAGTATTCGCTAATAAACGGAACTATATATTTATTACCGGAAGCGTTTGTTTTCGACTAACACAACTAATATGGTGTAAAATTAGTGCGTTTCCGATCCAAAAATATTCATGACTAGTTCGCTAGACAAATACACGATGAATTAGGGTTGCCGATATGTCTTCCGTTCGACCGTTCGATCGATATTGGCACTTTTATGATCCGCAGTCGAACTTTTCCGAAAGTTGTGTTTCCGTGACCATATGTCAGTTGAATGGATTCCGAGTTCCAAATAACGCTTAACTAGTTCACTAGACGCCCGGATAAGGCTCTCAGCTACTAAAATATTCGTCATTTCGACGATCGGCCGCTTTTCGGTCAAGTTGTGCACTGTTTGCCGAATGACCGGAAACGATGTGTTATGTGCATTTTTGTTATTCTCACATTATTTTAGGATGTTCAGCCTTGTTTTATTCCTATCCTGACATCCGGAATCCTCCGAATCAGTCTTGCGGACAAATCACCATTTGTCGCCTTTTTGGTCGAAACGGATAATTTTATAATTTAGGCGTTATACCGTAAAGTTATGTATTTTTGTGATATTTGTTCTCAAATATGTATTTTCATTTGTATATGGACTCAGGTATGACATTAACATGTCATTATCCCTTGTTCTGATTTGTTTCAGCGGGGTTTCCCGACACAGTTAGTGTCACCGCAATTAGTGCGTCCAGCACTTTCTACCAACACTTTAGGGCATTGTTTTGGTCTGTTTCTCGTTGTAACGGAAACCAGTATATGTAATGATCAGATTTACTTGCCCTAATAATGTATGACTCAGTTTTGAATTTAAATTACGATAATTATGCATGAGATTATACTATGAAATCAGTGATTACATTGTACGGAATTACCAGTTATTTGCCAGTTGTCACAAGTCGGCTGTGACACCTTGGACACGGTTGGCAAAAGAGACCGCTACGACAACCTTGTCACAGGACCTCTTCGGTTATTTCTTGAGGCACCATTGTTATGAATCCAATCTTGAATTCCTAAGCACTTTTACCCTCAAGAAAGATATCGAGACATGTTTGATAGTGAAGCTGTGACGTTCCGATGCGGTGGTACTTGGTATGGAGTTTCAGTAGCCAAGTTTGGTATGTATGGGGGGCTCTATACCAAGGATGAGCTTGCCGAGCAGATCTTCAATGATAGCATCTTAGAGTTGCCGTAAACTCAAGAAACACATTTTGGACAACCATTGGAGACAGGATCTACAATCTAAGCAACACCAAAAGCACCAAAATTCAGGACCCACTCATTGCTACATTCATCAGGTCCTGAGTTGTACTTTGTGCCAAAGGAGGGATAGCGAAGGTGTGATTAATCTTCGGGAGCTAACTTGCCTTTATTGCATCCTGAACCAAGAACCTCAGAACGTCGCCTTGATGCCACTGAAGAATATGGCCACTAGTGCTAGAGCTAGGCTCCCACACCCATATTCTTTGGTGGCTGGATAGCCCGGGTCTACAGGACCCATGTTGGGCGCATCCCATGAAGCTTCTCAAAAGGGGTAAGCGTCACCCGATCTGACATCTCACTTTGCCTCAGTATAAACCTCAATAATAAATGTGGCAATGGTCTCCTACGCTTCAAAGATAACAAGGGGAAGACTTGGAACCCAAATGACCTCGACTAAATCCTCACAATCGAAGACGGCCCGAAGCGTCCTGGACAGTACTCCTACGACTACGCCCCGGGTTCATCCTCTCAAGGTGGTGGTGCTTTTACTAACATGTACAATCTTTATAATCTTATGCAGGAATCACTCCAAATATCCCGCAATGCCCTCACCACGTATCAAGGCATTAGCACCCGTGTTGGCGAGATAGAGAGGAAGGCAGCCTCCATGCACACCGACATTTCCTACATTCGGGAGCACATGTTGTACCATCGTGAGGAGGAGGAGGAAGAGGAGATGGATTCAGACTAGGTGGTGATGGCGAAGGTGGGGTCAAGACGGCGACTAGCAGGTTAATCTCTCCTTCTTTTGTGAAACAATGATAGTTTGCGGGCTGCGTCCCTTTTTAGACAATTTACTTTTCGAACAATTTACTTTCCGCTTTTATTTTTGTTTTTATGGTTGTGTGATGGATGATGGAACAACTAAATGGTCGTAATGTAGGATTTCTATTTTCGTATTTGTTTGTTGTTGTTGTGGTGCGTATAAGCTTGGAACCACCTAACATACAACTCCCCGAGCCTGAAACAGGAAACCCGACACTCTACCATCTTTTCTAAAAACTAACAGTAGCTTTACATGGGTCGTGCCGACCTGACGCGCCTCCGTGTCCCTTTTGTTGCTGAAACATTTTTCCTCTGTACTTGCCACACGGGGTCGTGCCTCCTTAACATGCCCCCATGTCCACTTTATGTAAGTTTTCCAAAAAAATTGATACTGGCACTTCCACCACGGGACTGTGTCCCATAGACACGCCCCCGTGCCCAACTACTGGTTTTTGAAAAATTTGTTGTTTTTAACCTATGAACATTTAATCAATTTTAACCAATTTTATACACATTGAGGACAATGTGTAATTTAAGTGTGGGAGAGGGAAGCTTAACTTGAAATTGTTTGTCTTAAAAACCAGCATTACATAAAACCCTACTTTGAAACAGTAAAACACCCCAAATCTTTTTTCAAAAATATTTTTTTTAGTTTGTTTTTGTCTTGTTTATAGTTTAAGTTAGAAACCAAGATCTAAAAAGTTTTAAGTTTTTATAAAGTTTACAACCGATAGCGTCGTGATGAAAAGAACCACATAAGAAAAATTTATAAAAAGGCATGATAATTCTTCATAAAATTTGATTGTATATATATATAATTTCACACTTTTTCCCTTTACCCACAAAAATGTGAGTTTTGAGCCTTTACCGAGCATCCAAATCTATATCTTCACTAAGTGCTCATTTTCATTTCTTGTGTGAATAGTAGTATGGTTCTTACGAATCTAGAACATGACAAGACAATGCATTCCCAGTCCTTACCGACAACTCCATGTAAGTATATGGTGGAGGCATTATGATTTTTAAACCCATTTTTCATTTTCAACTTTATTTTCTTTTTATATCCACCAAAACAAAAACAAAAATATTCCTCTAGTTAACCCCTTTGAGCCTAGATCTTTCATTTAAAAAAACGGTAAAACGCCATTTTACACAAACTACCCATCACCCAAAACCAATTTTTATTTTTACACCAGTTTGTTTTAGTAAAATACGGTTCTTTTGAAATTTATAAAAAGAAGTGGCTTAGTTTATCAAAAAAATCTCTCTAGTAACTTGAAATAAATAAGCAAAGTTATTGCTTATAAACCTGTAGTTTATACCTAAGTCGCTAATAAATAAATTTTCAAAAGAAAACCGACATTTTACGTTTTTAGCCACTTTTCAATAAAACTATCCTACCGCTAGCCAAAACCTACCCTTTTTAAAAGTACACTTGATATTTATAAAGATTTTGTTAAAACGTAGGGGATTTGATTACTTGTCAAACATATAGTAGAGTAAGTTCCATACCGGTATCGAGCGTTTCACTTATACATTTCCGGTCAAGTGTTGAGTGATCACTTGTGAGGTGTGTGAATTTGTATATAGCTAAATGAAATTTTATAAAGGCATGTTATGCCCAAACCTATTTATTTTTCTTAAAATGTTCTAAATAAATCATATCAAATAGGATTGTAAATAATATAAAAACTAGAAAAAAAAGAACTTGGATTCCCGACACTCTACAAACAAAACCCAAAAACATCTTCTCTACCAATCCTTTTGGATGTATAAGCAATTATTAAAGAGTTTTGCTTGATGACAAGCAAATATTCAAGTGTGGGGGTATTTTATATGCATCAAATGCAACATATAAAATGTATCAAATGGTATAAAATCAACCCTTTTAGTACTAATGTTGGACAAGTGCGTTTCTTTTCATACTTTTGATTTTCAGGATAAAAGAGCTTAAATGTACAAAAGGAACAAATTAACGACAAAATCCAGCTTAAGTATGAAATACGGGAAGATAAAACACTATACTATCCCACCAAGCTTCACCCCAAGACTGCGAATCAGAAGTCTGGCATGGGGACGTGCCTCGTCGGCATGGGGTCGTGCCCCTTCAAGATTCCATATCAGAAGAAGACATACAAAAGCAGACAAGAGACACGGGGCCGTGTCCAATGGACACGAGCCATGGTCAGCTTCCAGATTTGCATATTTGGGATAGTATAGCAAGTACAATGGCCATGGGGCTGTGCCGTTGACACACGGGGCTGTGTAGCAGTCTGATGTGACATGCGTATTAAATGAAGATAGGGAAGAAGGAAGACACAGGGCCGTGTGAAAGGTCTATTTCCAGCTATAAATAGGGATGCTTGGTTTCATTTCAACTCATCCTTTGGCAAACCATTTCTCCCACACCTGCCACCACTTCACCATCATCTTCCACCACAATCATTAGAGTTTAGAGTGTATAGTAGTCTCGGGATCCAAGATTGATTGTAAGAGTCATTGTCAAACTATGGCCATGCTTGGCTAATCTCTTACATCACTTGGTGATGACGAAATCTTTTATGTATTACTTAATCTTGGTTACTTTTTAATTGGGTTTGTATTAATGACTTTAATAACTAGTTTTTTTTATTGAAAGTGATTTTATCCTATCATTCCTTCATGTTTTGTTGATTCACTCATTGGTGTCTTTACGGTCTATATAGAGCACGTTAACTGACTAGAATGGGGTTCAAAGGGCTGTTTGGGAAAGTTCTTTCCTCGTTCAGTGTATAGATACTACGAGGACTTGGTTCAAGTCTATTAGGACTTCACTTGAGGCAAATTACATCAAATCGGGGGAATTAAGAACGGCTTGAAACCCTTATTTATAAACTATTAAAACCTTAAATCAGGCTTGCGGGACTATATCCCTGCTGACTCAGCCCAATATGGCCGAGGGTAGCGTTGCCTCCAAAAGAGGGACATGCCACATTTTGCATTAATGAGTCACTTAATTATCATTCAATATTCCGGCCTTACGTGACTGTATCCCTGTTGACTCAGACCAATATGGCTGAGGGTAGCGTTGCCTCCAAAAGAGGGATATGCCACTTTAATCAAGATAATCTCTTAAAAAACCCAAAGTGCGGAAATCATCAAAAGGATACGTAAAAGATGAGTCGGAACCAAGTGATTCTATCTTTTTAAAATCTTTTCTCAAAGTTTGGGTCGATTAGACGTTGACGATAATCCATTATTAAAAGCTCTTGTGTTCTTGGACGACCCCACTATCTTACCATCATTATACTACGCCAATGATAGGTGCACTTACCCTAACGGGTTGTATAGAGTGACAGTGTTATATATCGTGTTTTATAAATATAAAGCTTGCATAAACGAGTGAAAAGTACCTACTATATATCTATAAATTATACTCACACTCCATCACGTCACATCTCCATAAAGTTTACTGTAGGTCCCATAATCCTCTGGATTTTGCCCGGAATCATCTATCCAACCTAGAGTGTGGAATCCTCTAGATTAGATTATCAAAGAAAACGAGTAGAAACAGAATTACCATTAAACTAGTATTCTATTGATTAACCAACACGAATTATTACAACCAAACCAATACCACAAGAAATCTCTCTGCCACTCTCTTTAGATTTCTCATAACCACACTCTATGTAATTAAAACTCTAACTCTCTAGCTTTAAGGATTAGCCAAAATCCTAATACAAAACATGTTTATATATTACATGTCTGCATACTAGGCTTTGGACTTGGGTAGGCCATTCTCCAAGTCCATTACAACTCTAAACAAGCTAAATATAGATGCTAAGTCCAATACAAAATATCCAAAGACTAAACTAATAAACTATTAAGATGTTGTCATAAATAAGCACCAACATACTCCCCCTTGACAATAGCTTCATAGTGTGGCAACAACTTAATAGGGTTTTTCGTATACTTCTCTCCTGATTTCGAATCAACAGTAAGGATTTCGGATCATCAGTGAACTATTTCGGATCAATAGTGTGGATTTCGGATCATAAGTGCTGGTTTCGAATCACTATTTCGGATACACTATTTCGGACTGTTTTGAATTGTTGTTTCGGATTATTGTTTCGAATTGGTGTTTCAGATTCGTATTTCGAATTACTGTTTCGAATTGGACATTGTTCCGAATTAAATTTCAAAAGGTGGAACTTTAATCAGCTGACGTATTCGGTAATAAATGTTTTCGTGCATTGAAAATTATCCGTAAACAAACTCTAAAAACGAACTGCAAGGTTTGAACTGGAATATTCTTAACAGTATAGTTTCAGCACGATTCTAACGGTATAATTTGGTAAAAACAATTTTCGGACAAATTTTTGAACATTGTTAACCGTACGGTTATGGTAAAATCTCGAAGAAGGACCAGCAGAGAAGTTAGATTTCAATTTCGACACAGGTTACCAATATCCATTTAAACTTTTTTTAGCTGCGTGTTAAACATGGTCAGAATAGATACTAGAAGTGGGATTGTGAATAAACCACCACAACTAATAAAAGTCTCACAATATGCTGACCGGAAGAAGGAGTTTGAAATGTTAGTTCAAAGTGAAGATCGTAGAATGTGGAGCTGTATGATTGATGGGTACAGTTCTCCTACATATAAAGTTGATGGGAGAATTAGGGTGACTTCATATGAGAAAATGCAAGAATCTGAGAAATGGATGTGTGATGTTGAGAAAAAAGCTTTAGCAGCGATAAAGATGTCCTTGCCATTTGCAAGAAAACACATCTTTAATAGGTATGGGTCTTCTAGAGAGCTGTGCGAAGCATTGGAAAAACGTAATCCAATTTCTTCAAGACTGACTACATGCGATCAAGCATTTGTAGCTGAGATTGCAACTGTGAAGATTGGAGAAGCAGAAGATGCTGAGGTAGAGGAGAAGAAAGAAATTGCTGAGGAGACTGTGGAAGTCAGAGATAAACTTGACAGACTATCAGAGCAAAACAAAATTCTGTTAAAGGAATTAGAAAAACTAAAAGAGTCAAATGTTCTTTTGAGTAAAAAGGAGTCAAATTGTTTAAATAAACTCAAATCAAATGAACAAGAAATCAGCAGTTTGACTAGAAAAGTCAATGAACCGTTACAGATCATTGATTTGACTCGTGAAACTGTGAAGCATAAAACTAACGAGTTTTCAAAAAAGTGCATAGCCAAAATTGTTGAACTTTATGGAAAGTTAGACAAAGAGTAATGATAAAACGGGAGTGGGGTTTGGTAAAGCTTCACCTTAGTCGCATCAAGACTATGCATTTTTACCAAATGAAAATGCGCTAACTTAATTTGTGCCCCCCTACACAAAAAGTAGTGGATCCGATGACTGTGGACTTGGCTAATAGTCCATTTTCTTTGAAGGAATATGTTGGGTCTAACAGTACACCTCATAAACTGGATAAGGATACTAGAAACGAAAGGAATATAACTTTTAAAAAGATATCTAACAAAAAGATAGTTTTTAAGAAAAGATCTTGTTTTAAATGTCACAACAAAGGACATGTGGCTACTTGTTGTCCTTTTAAAAAGGGTAAGAAAGTGGATGTTGAGGCTGAGGTTGAGGTTAAGGATGGGAATCAGGTTGGTTCAAATAACAATGTAAAACCAAGTTGTCAGACAAATCAACCGAGATTTCAACCTAAACCTTAAACATCGGGAAGATTTGATAATTCAACTTTTCTCCTAAATCAAATCATTATAATGGTCAATCAAATCGATTTCAAAGTACAAAATTTTGGATATCAAAAACTGATACAAGACTTCTAGTAATCGAAACTTTTAAAGAAGAAAAAAATATAGGGGTTTTAGTAATCCAAATGTTTAGGTTATGATAATGGGAGAAGAAAGTTTCGAGATAATAATCTTCAAAGCTCGGAAAATCTGAGAGTTTATTGGAACTCTCGCGATCAAAGACCTAGTGGAAATTATAAATATTGTTCAACAAAAGGGAAGAAATCCAAGACACTAGTAGGGTGTGATGGATATTGGACAGAATTATCTTATGTGGATGTTTATAGTCAACCCAAAACCGGCAGGGTTTGGGTTCTCAAGTCTAACTAAGTTGTTGAGTGAGTGCAGGATAGCAAAGAAGGATTGTTGATGTGTTCATCGGTGGTTATACCTGTAAAGCATCTGAGGTGAATAGTAGGTTACAAATGGTAATGAATTATTTACTTATGCGATAGATAATTATTATTCAAAATTTCAAAATTAAAAAACTTTTTGTCAGGTTGAGGTGAGAGTCTGTAAGTGTTTTAAATTTCTATTTTTGAAACTTACTCAATAAGAACAAAAACTTAGGGAGAGAAATTTCCCTAAGCTAAAAAGAGTTTAGTTAATGCGTGAGTTTACGGGGAATAAGTTCATTTTTTTTAAATCCAAAAACATAGAAAAATGAAAAACATAAAACAATTAAAAATTGAAAAAAGAGCTTTCCTGATGCGAAAAAAAATCAGCAAGTTAGACTGTCACATTGAATTGAAATTAAATTGCTTAAGTATGATAGCAGCTTCATCATATGATGTACCAGTAGGCAAGAAACATGAAATAATCAACTTACCATGGTGATATAAACATAAAGAACTGTGTATGAGTGAGTAACATATCAGTGGCGTATGGTTTTATAACCTTAAATCTTGAGTTGATAAATTGCAAAATCTGAGGTTTTAGGTCTTTATATTGTTATTTCATCCGGGAATATCAGGGTTGTCCTTCTGCTGCATCCAGATATTTGCTGACCAGGCACAACCAAGATATCTTAAAAGAGCTAAAATGCCAAAAACCTAGAAATTAAAGAAGCTCTCCCAGAGAGTCATTCAATGAGCAAAATGCATAAATCGTACCGAAATTTGGTATTTGTCTTACCCTCATTGGATATTGGTCTCTTTGTTGTACGAAAGTACTGACCTGATCACTAAAGTTCTAACATTGTAAAACAAAAATGATGAATTCGGTATACTCACCTACTACAAGTAAGCTTTGTGCATACCTTAATCGCGGGGGTATGTCCTGAAGTGGGACACGCTTGTATATCAGAATAATTTACCTTAATCGTATCATAAGGTAATGGAACTTAAAATGTTCATGTGTTTTGTTTAAGTGGACAAACAATACTAGTAATCGTCTTGGACTGCTTTTCACTAAGAAGAAATGAAGACTTAATTGATGGTGTGAAAACGGTATAACAAGGCTGATATGATAATCTTGCCCATGATTCTCATAAAAAGATGTATTGTATATATATTTTTTTTAGTTTGTTTTAGTTTGTTTTGAAAAATATCAAAAATACCAAAAAGATTTTCTTTTAAATGGTGTCCCATTTTGAATTAACATGTTGTATTTGCATGATAAGATAAAATGTTGGTTTATCTTGAATGTGAAAAAGACTAATGGTTTTTTCGAGATACTTGCTAGTGTTTCTAAACAGATTGAGATGCTTATCAAATGAAGTGAAGAACTCACGTGAGGTGCAGATTGAGAATGGAGTGCAGAATGTGTGAAGATGCATGGTAGGATCGTTCTACTACATTGCAAAGAAATTTGGAGATACGTGATTAACCAGAGAATGTTAGTTCACTTATATGAAATGAATGAATTTTTTGGACATTGGAAGCATCGGCTAAGGGGGAGTCTGTTGATGTCAGAATGTGTGTGTAGCTGAAGCTATCCAATGACCAAAAGATTGCAAGATATTTGAAGACAAAGTTACAAAGCTATTGTCAAGGGGAAGTCTGTTGGTGCATATTTTGTAACACCAGCTTAATATTTTAATACTTTAGTCTTTTGATATTTTGTATTGGGCATAGCATTTATATTTAGCTTGTTTAGAGTTGTAATGGGGTTAGAGAATGGCCTAGCCTAGTCCAAAGCCTAGTATGCAGATGATGTGTGAAAAGTGTACATATTAATTTCGGAACAAGTTTTAAAATGGAATCACTACTAAACCACACACAATCGAAAAGTGCACCGGTCGTAGTGTAGTCTAGATGGCAAGACCGGATATCAATCTGTGGACACTGTGGACGAAATTTTGATACTTAACCTATATAAAAAACCTAGCTATTTTTAATTGGGAATTTTTGTGAACTTCTAATAACCTAATTAATTTAAAGCAGTAAATGAGAATTTCACGCAAACAACTCGGACAGCAAACTGAATGCAACAAGCATGCGAACTCAGAAACGGGATCTAGGAACAAATATGATGAGAAGGAGCTACCTAGGCGTCGATCCCTAGACTCATGCAAGACTACTATGACTGTGGACAATGATTGAATACTCTAATCTACACAATGAACCTCCCGCTAGAGATGATAAACCGTGCGAGAAAGTGGGCGAAATGCGAAGTCCTAAGATGGACTGGCTCGAGCTTTCGATACCAAGTCCCACAAATATCATATATGTGACAACTCAGGTGTCACAATCCTCAATTCATGAAGCAGAAGAAACCTTGAAGATTAAACTCCTAGGAAACCCTAGACGCAAAGAGATAAACGGATCCGGGCTATCGGTCACCCAATCTACCCAACAACGACTTGCTAATAACCTAGCAAACCTAATTCTCCTATCGAATCACTAGGTAGGATGCAAGTGTCAATTAGTTGATTTTAATTATTGATTAAATTGAATTATTTCTAATGTCAAGATTTAAACCGACAACCTAAGTTTCGCGATTCGAATTGATTTCTAAGTCTATGTGATATTTCTCTATGCCTAAACCACCGAATTCAACAACCAATAATCAACATAATAATTTTAACATACAATATCAAGATCAACTTCAAAGCAACTTCATGTGAATCACATCAAATAGTCAAAAACCGAGTCAAAGTAACATCACAATGCCTAGATCATCTCAACCTAAGTATTTTAGAAGTTTAGCTACTCATGTTCAATGACAAAACACAATTAATCAGTTTAAAAGCTGAATTCATAAGGAAAACAATAAAATCAAACCAGAAAACCATGTTAGGATGCGTATCCATTAAACGCGAATAACCGTAGCCTGCTAGCTTTTTTTTTTCCATTTCTCCTTGCGTCCAACAGTATGGGTTTCTTTTTTTTTTTCTTTTCTCAATTCTGCCGTAACCACAGTAAGTATTCGTCCTCCCCCCTTTTATGTCCAATAACCTTTTTATTTAAACTCCAATTCCCGTTCTCACAAACTGGCTCTGTTAGCGGATCATGACCATCAACTCGGGCCAGCCTCATAATCTCCATTGGCCCACTTAAAACAAGCAAATAGGGGCAGGGGCTTCCTATCCCAATTAATCAATTCCCTCGTATAAAAATAACAATGTCGCCTCCCGTTCTTTGTAAGCTCATATTTCTTTAAATGAAGCCCAAGTACGATATTTTTTTATGTTCAACTGTAACACTTGGCTTCAACCTAAATGCACAAACAATAAATAATAAAATTAATTCAAGCATCAAAACTCATTTAATTCCATTTATGATTTTCTCATATCACCTCACGTCACTTATCACTTTTAGTCTTTCCAATAAACAAATAAATGAGTTCATAAACAACAATCACCATTTATCTATTCTTAAATATTTTTATTCGTTTTAGCTCAGTTTCCTTCTAAATAATCAAGTTGTAAATCTGAACTAACTATGACTAGAATTTAATAAAAACAATATTAAGGCTACTCCAAAGTGTAAGCGTATTTATATATAAATATGTATATTTTAGACCACATCAGTAGATATGTAGTATATAAGCATGTTTTGCATTAGGGTTTAGCTAATCCTCAGAGCTAGCTGGAGAGTTAGAGTTTCATTTACACAGAGAGTGGCTGTGACATTGAGGGAGAAATCTACAGAGAGTGGCTGAAAGATTTCTTGTGATATTGATTTGGTTGTAAACATTCGTGTTGGTTAATCAATAGAATACCAGTTTAATTATAATTCTATTTCCATAGTTTTCTGTGATAATCTGATCTATAGGATTCCGCACTCTAGGTTAGATACACAAATCTGTGCAAGATCAGAGGATTAAAGGACCTACATTTACATATCGAGATATTGATGAATATCGAGATAGACAAACCAGATGATTATGAATTCACTTCTATTCCTGATGCAGGAGATTATGATGAAGTAATAGTTGAAGATGATTCTGATGAAGAGCCAACACGTCATTCAAGTCAAGATATAGATGATTTTCCAACATTCTCTAAAATGTTTGCACATGAAGCTGACGATATAGTTTTGAGGAAGATAGAGGAGAGAATTAAAGATGGTGATTCTCCAAGGCTAAATCAAGACAAAATCAAGAATGCTCGAAGAAATGGTTCAAGTATATGCTAGCTGAACGCAAATTTAGAAGACCATTGGCATTCTTTACAAGGAATTAGGATATTTCATGGGGGGATTTTAGTAGTTCGGGCTGGATTTCGGAGCTGAATGTTCTTGCAATTAAAAGAGAATACAGGGTTCAGTACTTCAAGTATTTGGTTAATGTAAATAGTCTTCCATGGTGGGATGTTCAGGAGTTATGCAGAACAAAGCTGATCACCTTTCAAACGAAGCAATATGATCAAAAGATGTGGAGGTTCATTAGATATGAAGCTAGACATGATATTCTACATGGAAACCTTAGAAGCTCAAAAGAGTTGTATCAAAGACTCAGATAGATCTTGAAATAAAAAGCCCCAAAGTGTCATTGATTTATAAAAGCCAAAAGCGATGAAAAACATGCCACTAATGAAGATGGAACAATATATTCATTAAGATTTCAGATGGTGGCATTACGACAAACAGACCGGTGAAGCGGTGATTGTTTTGTGCAATAATGGGAACTGATAACGATAATGATTCTAGATCGGATGTGGATAATAAACTTGTTACAGAAAGATATCGAGTTGTTATTACAACAAGATCTATTATTCAGTTGAAGAATAGTGCAAGCAATGCAATACTAGAATGTGATCAAAGTTTGCTATGCCTATGATATTCACTCAAGAAGGATGTGGGAGTCGAAATGGAGAGATTTAGAAAGAAAGGAATTCTTGAAGGATGTGAAGAATAAAGAGAGGACTGCAGAAAGAATGAAAAAGGAATCTATTTCAAGATATCAGTTTATAAAGTGGACTCCTGCAACTGATCAAACTCTAATGTCGTACTTTGAGCTTAAACATCAAAGAGTTAGGAAGTACTTTTTAGAAGATAAAGAATGAAGAGTTTTGAAGACCGAACGAGACTGCAGCAACATCCAAGGATGAGTCTGTTGGGGCATAATGTCTGCTACCTACGTCATTGTGTCATGTCTTTTGATTTATTGTAATAGGTTTAATGTTAGATTTGTTTTGTCGGTTTGTTAGATGGTCCGTACGAATGAAGCTCATCCGCACAGAATAACTCATCCATCCCAAAGTTCTTGTGATGTCTATAAATAGTGGGATGGTGTGAGTCATTTGTAACTTTTGCATTCTAGAGGCGAAACTCTATCAGATTGAAATCGTGAATGTAAAACTGATTAAAGTGAATGAAAACATAGAAAATTAACCAAAACTTGTGTTTCTGCTTACGTATAATGGATTTCGCTCATCATACTTAAGTTTAGATATCACCGGGTGCATAAACGTCGTCCTAAACGATCCTCACAATATCCCTTAGGTATCTTACAATTCGGTTTTGGATCTTCTTGAGCTACCAAATCGTTGGGGTATTCTAATAGTTCAAAATAAAGTGTCTTTGGGGTTCAAAATTGTAACTGGTTGACACATTAAGAACGCAAGAAATAACATGATTTTCAACATCCGTTGGATTTTAATTCAATGTTTTGGTGATCAAAGAAGAGGAGTAACACTACCAAACAACCTGTACGCTAGATGTGGAATGGAAATTGAAGATGTAGATCATATTATGGTAAGTTGCATGTGGTCAAAACTCAAAACCTATATGGTGGACAATTCAAAAAACATCCTATATAAAATAGAACTGAATGGTAGCACTATTTAAAGGTGGGGGATGCGGTTATAGTTTTCCAATGGCAAAACATCCTATATAGTAAAATCTCTATAAATTATAAATTTTTATTTTCTCATTAAGGTTAATGGGAACAATAAGAAATATGAGCCGTTGGATGAAGCTGAAATATCCCAACCTTATAATTTATGAAAATATTCTAGAACGGGAAGTTATTTTACCTCAACATCCTTCAAACTAGGAAGTATAGATGCCACGAACTATCTTTTATTTTATTGCAGTTTAGTGCCGGTTGGATTTATGACTATATAACCTCCAATCATCTTATTCTCCATTATTGCGATTTTTTCAAAAAAAAATATGATTTCTTCCTAACTTATGCAAATCAATCGTTGGATGAATCAGGTACTCAGATACACCGATCCACCTTTCTCACTTTAAACCCTTAATTTCTTCTTACTCTAAACTCATCACCCACTGATCCATCCAGAATTTGATTGCTGCACTTCAGAATCCGTGTTTCCACCTTGTCCGTGGTGAAATTGGATCGATTTAAGCGGTTACCAGGGGTGAATTTGACTAATTGAGATGTTTTCGCTCGATTTTTGTTGTAATGCGTTTATGTTCAGAAATTGTTCTTGACTATATATAGTAATTTGTTCACCAACGACTAGGAATCGTATTCATGATCGTTCCAGATTTCTCTCCTAATCTCCAATCAGTTACAAGGTTCGAACTTGATTAATTGATGTTCGTTTGTTCCCTTTATTCCATTTTATCACGTTTGTGCATTGGTACATGATTCAATCAAACTCTCGACTCATCATTTTTTTTTGTTCTTTATTGTGTTTATAGTGAGTGTATTAACTGGAGGAGGGAGTGTTTCAACCAAGCAAGCATCAACGAAAACAATTTTCATTTTAAATGGGTCGATTATTATTGTTGTTACTATTACTATCATTACTATTACTATTATTATTATTACTATTACTACTACTATTATTATCACTATTTTATTTTTATTATTATTATTATTATTATTATTTTGTATGATTAACCTAGAATTTTATTAACAATTTTAGATGCTTCTTTATCATTGTACAGGGATACATCAAAATATCTAGTTGAGTGAGCTCATATTCTAAAGGGGTAGGGGCGCTTCACAGATGATAGAATTCTATCACTCACCACATCTAATCAAGTTCCGTCATGTAATCGAGCTTTATTTAATCAATAGTGATGGATTTTAGTAGAAATGTCCATCACTGGTGATGGTTTTTTATTTTAAAATTATAAATTAACAATAAAACAATAAAATTATAAATTAACAAATAAAATTATAAAATATAATTTTCATTTAAATAAATCCTAAATTACAAACTTAAAAAAAAAACTAAACATTGCAAACTAAAAAAAACTAAAAAATCTATGGCATCTCCCAACCCCATTTTTCACATATCTCGCGTTTTCGTTGAAGTACGATCGACTTAAACGGTTCGTCGAGAATGTTGAGCGGTTGTAACAAGACGTTTAAATCTCTATTTTTTCGCTTTCGATCAAGTGTCTAATATACGCCTCCTCACGTTTAAGTTTTGTCACCGCAAGTTTTTATTTTCTTTCTTTGGATTCAACCATTTCCACCAATTTAGCCTCTTTGAATTCGCTGATGGACTCCGCCACCGCTTCCTTTCCTCTACTTGACAAATCACCACTTTTCTTGCGACACAGCCTTGTGGGTGTATCATCTTGATCGGGTTCGACATCGGGTTGTGTTGATGCATATTTGTGTGGATGCGACTCAGTTCAATTCGTTTCGGTTCGATTAAGTTTGGTATTCACGCCAGAAGCTCATAGTCCGAAGCAGGCCTTTAGAAATGAAGACCAAAGACCAAGCAACATCCAAGGGGGAGTTTGTTGACACACTTTTGTGTCTGTCACTTGTTCTTAGTTACGTCAGTAATTGTGCGGTCTTTGTTTGTTGCGTCTGTAAAGTTTTGGTTGTGTCGACCAAATCAAGATATCCTCCTATCTTGATTTAGTATGACGTTTAGTTTGTCTGTGTTGAAAAACAGTTGCATATGTGCATACAGTTAAGTCTTGTGTACGACATGTCTGTTAGCACATTCTCCATAGAACACTTGTTAGTACGAGTAAAAGGTGCTTCGTACGAGCAGGTTCGTAAGAGTGATCCACAAGTCGTACGAGTGGCCCCTTTCAACAAGCTCTTTGCTTGTTCGTGCGAGCCAATAGGTTGTTCGTACGAGCAACTCTTCCATGTATGTTCTTCATGGGTTTGGTAGTGCTTCGTACGACCAGTAACCTTCTTCATACTGTTGTTGGGTGTTGGTACTATATAAACAGACATGCACTTCTCAGTTGTGCTAAACAGCATGACACTAGAGAGAGGCACAGAGAGAGAACACTGAGGGTGTATAGAGAGATAAGCAGTTTATTCAAGAGTGTAGGTACTAGGTCTCTCAAAAATCAATATAGTGAACATTTGAAGATTTATATTGGTTGTGCTCTTGCTTTGTTTTGCATATACACTTAGATTCCGCACTCGTGTGTATGTTAAACAATAAGGAAGTAGGTAATCTTGATCCTCCAAGTGGATCTACAAGTGGTATCAAAGCTTTGGCTCTCTTCCTTGTTTTAAAAAAAAAAGCTTAGTGTTGTCTCGGAGCTAGTTGTGAGGGTTTCTAAAGTGTTCTTGAACTTTCAACAGGAAACTTAAGTTTTTAAAAGATAACCAACTTAAAACTTAGTTAAAACTTGTATCCAGAAAATTTTCATAAACACCATGTTAGAATACATGGAGACATGTTAGGATCTGGTTTTTCTTAAAATTTTCTATCAAAGTTCAGTTGGACATATTTTCAGGTGAAACACTGTTGGAAAACTCACCGGAATATTCTTGTAGGGTTGACCAAATCTCTGGACTTAACTGTTTTGACTGAAAAAGCTGATATTGGAATGTTTGTCTTTTTAACCAAAATTGTGTAGACAACTGACCACTTATGAACAAACTCAGAAACAAGTTTGTGTTAGAAAAGGAAATTTTCACCAACCAACCCTGCAAAAAGATTCCTCTCTGCGAAAAACCAAACTTCAGCGAAAAACATCTATGCGAATAACCCATCCGCACGAAGAACTAGACTGTTCATGCGAAAGACCAAGTCATCTGCACGAAGAACCTTGTTCGCACGAAGCACAGGTTGATCGCATAAAAGACTTTTGTTCGTACGAACAACCTGGTTCGTACGAAAGATAGTGGCTCGTACGAATTATTGATTCGTACGAAGAACTAACCTTCTTTGTTTTTCGTGTTTAAGTTTTTCAAATCTTTGTGGTTTTTAAAATTGTGAACTTTAAAAGGAGACTGATATTTAAAAAAATTAAACTTTAAACCTTTTAATTTTCATAAACAAGCAAACAAAATGGGTACAAATCCTTGGGATTGGTGGTGCAGTTCAAGTACAAGCCAAGATTCATCACAATCTAGCCCCGCAGCCTCATGGGTAAAATCTTTAATACCTCCACAAACAATTACCGCTGGTCAATGGGCTTTTGTTATGAATCAAAATCAAAGCGTTCAAACTCTTCTCCTTAGCGAAAGTGAAACTGGAATTAACAACCGTCCACCAAAGTTAAATCATATGAACGATTATCTTTCATGGAAAAGTTGTTTTCATACGTATGTTCTTGGTCAGAACACCGAGTTGTGGACCTTGGTCAGAACACCGAGTTGTGGACATGTTTTACTTCTCTGTACAAAGAATTCAACCTCTTTAGCCGAATTGGATGACAATGATAAAAAGGGCCTATGATCTAGAAAAGAAGGCCTTTGCCATTCTTACGGAAGCACTTCACAAGGATATTTATCATCAATTTATGTATTGTACAACAACGAAGAGCTTGTGGGACTCGTTGAAATCAAAAGGAGAAGGAAATGCAGCAACGAGAAAAATTCGACATGATCTTTTAAAGAAAGAGTTTGAAGGGTTTCTGTTTATGGAAAATGAAACACTAAATGATATGACAACTCGTTTCTATCATTTGCTTAGTGAGATGTATTCATACAAGGTTATCGCATCACAACATGAGATTGTTATGCATTTTGTTGATGCCTTACCACCTAAGTGAAGTCAAATTATTAAATTACTAAAACATACAGGTGTGATGGATGTGATCAGCATTTACGAATTTATTCATAAACTTGAAAACAAAAATGAAGAAGGAATTTGCAAATCAAAACGATTTCCAGTTCCACAAAACCCAGAAATGTATTTTGGAGGCATTAACCCAGGTATAAGTACAGTTCAACAACCGAAGCTACAAACAAAATTCATGTCAAATTCAAATCCTTTTCTGCCGCAAGTTAAACCAGATCATTCTGTTGGTTCAAGTGCTCAAGTTTATGAACAAGCTTTTGATCCAAAAACCTTTCTTCCTCTACCTCAAGATATTAGTTCAACTCCTCAAGCTTATGAACAAGCATTTGATCCAAAAGCATATCTTCCTCAACCACAAGTCGTTACACCACAAGTTCAACAACAAGCTTTCTATGGTAAAAACCTTCAACCCTCAAATTCCAACACTGTCAGACTTGATACATCAAACCTTTCTAAGGTGAGTGTGGAAGTTGCCTGGGAACACATGGAGCTTTTAAACACTTTGGTGAGCTCCTACTGCGGATTAGTAGCTAGACAAATTGGTAATATCAATTTAACCAGTGAAGACTATGCACAAATCGATAAGGAGGAGATGGAGTTAATTGATATCAAATGGGCGTTTGCAAGTGCAGTGAGAAGGGCAAAAGATTTTATGGAGAAAACAAGAAGAACTAATCTGGAAAGCAACAAGGATACTCCATACAGCTTTGACAAAAGGAAAGTTACTTGTTTCAACTTTAGAGAAAAAGGGCATTTTAAAAGAGAATGCACGAAGCCTCCACAGCAAGGGAATCAATATCCTTTCAACAGAAATCAAGTTACTAACAACGAAAGAGCAATGGTTCCTGCAAACAATTCCAACCGAGCATTAGTAATTTAAGCAAATGAGGGATGTGATTGGTCTGTTCAATTAGGAAACAATGGTAGAGGAGGAACTGCATACTATGCTGAAATTACAAAAAATAATAACGAAGGAGAATCGTCCAGAAATAATGACAGTTCATGGGATAGTAGCAGTTCAGATGAAGCAGAATCGACTTCTAGTGAAGAACGATCTGAAGATGTTAATGCTGAAGTAGATGAGGTGATCACTGAAACTGAATCGACAGATAGCAGCGAAGAAGATTTGGAGCATGAAACTGCAGGACCATCTGTTGAGTTTCCAAGCATCTCTCATCAATCGGATCTTCCACTCTTCATGCAGCATTCATGACCCGTTTCGATAAACCTATTATGTCTAAGTGTTTTGAATGTATAGCTTTAAAAGGTAAATACTTAGAACTCGAAAGAAAATTTGATCACACAAAGAAGCATCATCAGAGTTTGACTGTAGATCTGACGAAGTGCACTGAGGCAAACACAACTCTTAAGAAAAATGAAAAAGAATTTAAAACAACAATTGAAACATTAAAGAAAGATGTTTCTAAATTAACAAAGAATGTTTCGAGAAAACAAACATCCATTAACAATTATATTAACATGCTCGAAGAAACAAAAAAGGAGTTAGCATGTGCAAAGTGTAAAGATGATGCAATCATACTCAAGTTGGACAGTTACTCCAACTCAAGATATATTTTGGATCACATCATCGATGTTCAAAAGAAGAAAGGTGATGTGAAATGCATAGGTTATCAGGCTTTTCCCCCTCCAGTTAGGCACAATTACACCAAAATGCCAGATGATGAAGATATGCCACAGTTTGAACCCACCGTTCCATTGGATCTAGATGAATTTACAGCTGGTCTAGGGTTCACTAAGGGCACATCTTCAAGTCAAGGTCAATCGGATGACATCAATGACTCAAAGTCTATGAATGATCAAAATTCTCCAATTATTGAGGATTATGATAGTTCGGATGACGAGTCAGATGAGGACAAACCTAAGCAATAAGATGCGATAACAAAAGAGGAAAATGTATCTCACAAAAATCACATTCTCTGTGATCCTCCAATGAAACCATGTGTGACTGCCAATTTCAAGCTTGCTGAAGCACATGTTGAAACCTGTGAAAGCATGAACTTGCTTTATACGTTGATTAGTTCCGACAAATTTTACTCAAACAAAGATTTTCCCATAAAAAATGTTAATCAATCCTTGATTGATAAAGTTTTCGAGGATTCTACTAGTAAGTTTTTGGGTAATTCGAGCCCAAGAGTTGTAGTAACTCAGTGTGCTCCTCTCTTAAAAACCGAAGTTTGAAAGAAATACGGAAACCAAAAATTGAAACATCATAACAATAAACGAAAGCAAAATCACGCTAACCAAGGAAATGGAAAAAGCAAACAGAGCCAGCACAAGAAGAAACTTCAAAATGTGAACTTCGTAAAATCCCGAGGGACTGATAAATTGAATCTTTTGAAAACAAATCCAACATGGATTTTGTTAAACAAAATACAATTTTAAAGAGAAACAGTCAGAACAACTACACACAACACACAAATTGTTGTGATGTAGGACCAAGTACCTCAAGATCACGAAGTTCATCATCAGGCTACCACATTTATAATACTCCGAGGTTTGTTGAGAGGAGATCATGCTTTGAGTGTGGTAAGTATGGACACATTGTCAAAAACTATACATATCTCACAAAGGGAAAAGCAAAAATTGATGCGCCCCATGATAAACGTTACCATACAAAATCTGTTTTGCCAAAACAGGATCCTCGTCTTGTTAAACAAAGATAAATGGAACAGAGAAAGAAACAAGAAAAGGCTGTTGAAAAACTTTAAAACCAAGGGTTGTCCAAACACAATCAAATGTTAAAATTGAGAAACAAAAACAGATTTGGAAACAAAAATCGGTAATTATTTCAGGGGGAGCACAATCCATTCCAAACAATTGGGAAAACAAGTTCCAATTCTTGATGATGTCAGATGACCCAAGTCAATGAAGGCTTGGGTCCCCATCTCCAACTAATCTTTAATGAGTGTGCAGGATGTTCCAGGAGGAACTATTAATAATCATAGAATTGTTGATAGTGGAGCATCCAAGCACAAGATCGGCGACATGCGGCTCCAAAACATCGTTATATCCAGGAGTTGTTGCCTTTGTTGGAGAGAAAGAAAAGATAATGTCCGATGAGTAAAGAAAGTTTGGTGAATGAAGATGAAAACTTCGACAAGATGAAAAATAATCAACCATTTGTTTGTTTAAGGCTTGGATCGGATCCACATGATAGATTCAATCGAAATGTGTGATTGAAGAAAATGTTTTTGGTTGAACAAACCAACCAGGTGTGCGGATGCCTTGGCATGGTTTGAACAACCGCACACTACTTCTCCAGGAGAAAGACGAAGACCTTTGCTGGTGCAAAAACACCGTGGACAACATCATGTATGGACCGTCCAAAGATGATGTATACCAGTTTTCCACATGCTTTCTTGCTTTCTACCAGTCGGACCTAGAGGTTTATAATCATGTTGCTGTGAAGAGATTTATCAATTATAGGAAGTAGCTGCAAAATCGACCTTGAAATCCACACCGGGTGGATATCCAGTTGGGAGAGCACGCAGTTTCCTGACAATACACAGAGAAATTGCAGGATTACGGATTTAAATTTCTAAGCTCTCCTATCTCTGTCAATATTTAAGCTGCTTTACAATTTTCTAAAAATCTCATACAGCACTCCAGTCCAAACACATTGATCTAGAATTTCACCTCACACGTGATTGTTTCAATATGACACTCATCAATGTTGTTCTGATCCACACCGATTACCAATGTGCCAACTCATTTTTCCAAAATTTTGATAACCTTTGTATTAAACTAAATGTGGTAAACGACATCGAAACTTGAGTTAATCCACAGCGGGAAATTGTTTTTGTGAATATTTTTCTTGTAGGGGGAGTATATTCCAATCTGAAAAATTCTAGGACAATCCAAAAAGATGTATTTAAAGGATTAAATTTACTTTTTGCATTGTAGGGAGAGTATATTCAAATCCGAAAAATACAAAAACATTTCAAAATGACAAAAAGACTAAAAACACGAGAAAAACAAAAATGAGTTTCCTGGCATGAAAAAGAGAAAATGATAGTAAATTAGTGTTCTGTCAAAACCTCTTTGAACTTAAATGAAAAATGATAAGTAGCTCTATATTCGATGTATCGGTAGGCTCACAATCATTTTAAAGCGTGCACAGGGCGATATAAACATAATCGACTAAAGACCAAATGGGAACCATTCATTGGCATAAGAACTTGGTACCGAAATCTCGTTTGATAGTATGCCGAGGTTCTGAGATATGCGGTCTTTATGCTTGTTATCATCTGGGTATCATGGTTGAATCTTTTACCGAAAAAATAACGGTGACGCAAGTCTAGAACTTCCATGATACCATACATACGTGTAAATATTGCATACGACCATCAATAAGTGATAAAAATATCACATCCACCGAATAAATAAGTGGTAATATATCACAGCTTTATGCGGGAGTTAAGTTCGTCTCTTTGTGCAGTACGATGGTACTAACCTGTTCACAGACTTACTCATGTGCCCTGCATGCATCTGAAAATCAAGTTGCTCATCAATAAGTGATTTAATCACATAGGGCTTGTTTTTCATGAAAAATAAGTGAGTATCTCACAATTTATACGTAAAAAACAGATAATAAACAGTTTACTCACCGACAAGATTTTCTCTCGTGCATGTCTTGATACGAGAATGTGTCGTGAGTGGATGAACACCAGTCGGTAAGTATAACTCATACATTAATCATATCCCCTAACCGCGAATACATCTGATAAGTTGAGCTTATGTGGACAACAATACCGATAATTGTTATATGATACCTATCTAAATGCTAACTAATCAAACAACAAGTGTGTTTTGGCAGGATCGTATACTAATATGATTCTCTTACCCTCGAAATTCGAAAAAAAAGAAGGAATAGATGTAAGTATATTTTTGTTTGATTGCTTTCCGTCTTTACATTTAAAATTTGAAAAATGACAAAAAGATTCTAGGTGTTTTAATATAAATTTTATAAAAGCCAAAAAGATTTTACTTCTAATTTATTTTTGATTAACCGATGTTGAAACTCGAGTCTATCCTATCTAAAAACCAGATTGTGAGCCGGAAAATAATTGCATCTTAATAAATGGTCGAAGTTGACAAGCTTTGAAGGTTAATAGATTAAAACTGAACAACCTTAAAAACTCTTAAAATATTGTCAGTTGGTAATTGAACGGGGTTTTGTCTCATGTGTGTCATTTACTAATTTTTGCTTAAAATCAATCCTTCGTGAAATTTTCAAAATGAAAATTATCTAAGGTTGATTAAATCCATAGCAGTTATTCTCATTACGTGTTTAGCTTTGTTGTGTGTGCGGATATGGCATCCAAGCAAACTAAAGGCAAAGAGAACAAGTTTGAAGGAAAGGCTATGGGAGAAAAGACACAACATGAATGCAGGCCGTGAATCAAGAAGATCAATTCATAACTGACCACTTATCAACACCATAAGATATATTTAAGGGGGAGTTTGTTGATGCACCTCCTGATTGTGACACGTGAAGACATCTGAAGATCCGACAGTGTGAAGAATGAACCCTCACGAGTAGCATCCAAGGGAGAGTTTGTTGATGCATATTTGTGTGGATGCGACTCAGTTTGATTCGTTTCGGTTCAATTAAGTTTGACATTCATGCCGGAAGCTCATAGTCTGAAGCAGGCCTTTAAAAATGAAGACCGAAGACCAAGCAACATCCAAGGGGGAGTTTGTTGATACACTTTTGTGTCTGTCGCTTGTTCTTAGTTACGTCAATAATTGTATGGTCTTTGTTTGTTGCGTCTGTAAAGTTTTGGTTGTGTCAACCAAATCAAGATATCCTCCTATCTTGATTTAGTACGACGTTTAGTTTGTCTGTTTTGAAAAACAGTTGCATGTGTGCATACTGTTAAGTCTTGTGTACTGCATGTCTGTTAGCACATTTTCCGAAGAACACTTGTTAATACGAGCGAAAGGTGCTTCGTACAAGCAAGTTGTTGCTCGTACGAGCCACTTGCCGTTCGTACGAGTGATCCACTAGTCGTACGAGTGGCCCTTTCAACAAGCTCTTTGCTTGTTCGTGCGAGCCAATAGGTTGTTCATATAAGCAACTCTTCCATGTATGTTCTTCGTGGGTTTGGTAGTGCTTCGTACGACCAGTAACCTTCTTCGTACTGTTGCTGGGTGTTGTACTATATAAACAGACATGCACTTCTCAGATGTGCTAGATAACGTGACACTAGAGCGAGAACACTGAGGTTGTATAGAGAGATAAGCAGTTTATTCAAGAATGTATGTACTGGGTCTCTCAACAAATCAATATAGTGAACATTTGAAGATATATCTTTTGTTACATAGGTTGTGCTCTTGCTTTGGTTTGCATGTACACTTGGATTCCGCACTCGTGTGTGTGTTAAACAACAAGGAAGTACAGGTTGGTCATTCAAATTCATTTCTGGCATGTTACCGTACTCGGAAGTAGTGTAGTTCCCGAACTCGAAAGTTTTTGATCTTTTGGGACCTCCTCTTCTCCTTGGAGTCATCGGCCCATGCATGTTGACCAAGTCAATAGGCTCACACTTCGAGTGATGTCTAGCAACCTGCCATGCCGCCATGTGTGGAAAGGTTTTATGCTTGTATGTTCGGCAATACTCTTTTAAGGCATTTTTTATAATAGTTGTCTCGTCCGCTCCGCTTTGTGGATTTCAGGTCTACAAATAATACAAAAATCCATTTTTTATGTTTTATAAAATAAAAAAAACGATCAAGAGTTTTCTGTTTAAAAAATTAAAAAAAAGTTTATTCTATTTTAAAAAAATATAAAAAACTATATTCTGTTTTAAAAAATAAAAAGAAAACTGTTTTCTGTTTAAAAAAACTGTTTTTTGTTTTAAAAATATAAAAAACTGTTTTCTGTTTAAAAAAATAAAAAAAAAAACTGTTTTTTGTTTTAAAAAATAAAAAAAAACTGTTTTCTGTTTTAAAAAATATAAAAAACTGTTTTATGTTTTAAAAAAATAAAAAAAAAACGGTTTTCCGTTTTAAAAAATAAAAAAAAAAGTTTTCTGTTTTAAAAAAATATAAAAAACAGTTTTCTGTTTTAAAATATATAAAAAACAGTTTTCTGTTTTAAAAAATAAAAAAACAGTTTTATAAAATAAAAACACAATTTGAAAAAAGTTTAAAAAACCGTACCAATTGAATGAAGCAAACGTTAAATTTACCCATTTTTCGGTTCAAATCTCCACACTTCGAAGTCATTCGATCCATGTTTCATTCGGTCAAACCGGAAAGTTTATTGAAATGAGATATAACTCGTCTCCAAAATAAGTCTCTTATTTGTTCATTCGAATGTTTTTTGCTTTCGGAAGTATGCCTTGACCGAAGCGACCTCCTCCTCACTCGTCCACGGTCTCCGAACAGTTGTTGGGACGATTTCAACTTCTTGATCGTCTTCTTCTTCGTCTTCTTGAACCGGTTCACTATCGTCATCGTCATCAAGTTGTTGTTGTGGTTCGCGGTATGCACATGCAAAGTGATGGATGACATTGTTATCTTCTACTGGGTCGAGGTTGAAATGGTGGGTTTGAAACGGTTGTTTTAGAAATTGTTGAGGTTGAAATGGTGGAACGCAAGGTTGTTTTTGATATTGTTGGGTTTGAAATTGTGGAAATTGTTAGGTTTAAAATGGTTGGTTGGGAAACGGTTGGGTTTGAAATGATGGGATTGGGTCGGTTTCGTCTTACAACCGAAATCTCGCCGACTCGCCAAGATTAACTCGAACCTTTGGTCGTACAAGTTTTTTCTTCGAACCTGAACCTCGTTTGCTTGAACCTTCCGTTTTGGGTTTATGTTAATTTTTTTTGTAGTTTGAAAGATTGTATGTTTTGCGTTGAGATGATTGTATTTGGTATTTTAGAAAATTGTATTGTGTATATATATATATATATATAAAGCAAGTCATCAAACAGTCATATACTCAAACAAACCGTCGAAAATTTTGAATTTACAACGCTTGATGATGACCACATGTAATGTAGTCCACACATTTTCGTTACCACCGACGGTGGTGTTTCACGTGTTACCACGCGTGGCAGTTTGTTCACAACGTAGCGCTCCGGGTCACCTAATGGTCATCAAAACTTCCCACGAGTTCCAACATCCTTGCCACAACTTCCCATGAGTTCCAGCATCCTTGCCAGGAAATGAATATAGGATGGCATTTGATAAATCATCAATTCATAACTTTAAGCTATAAGTTTTTAGTTACATAATTATTTGGAATGTCATATACTACCCATAGGTATATCTTAGTTATTACACTTCCTAATTTGGTTACATTCTTGCTAGCATACTTCATATATCAGATACAGAGAAAGTATCTAACCGAACAATAGAGAAAACTAAGTCAAATCTGGTAACGCGGGTTGCGTGTGCTCATCGATGTCGCTGAATAAGACAGATATATTTCAATATGGTTCTTAATATTCGATCTTGATTTCATGCTTTTAGTTTATGAATCAAAATCCTAATTTCATTGTTTTTCTCACATCTTTATTTTCAGAGTTGCTTGGTGCTGAGATATGAGGCACTGGTTTTGCGAGAACTGAGTTACGCTATAAAATCAAAGAATGGTTCAGGTTTGCTGAGGGAATTAACTGATAACAAGTATCATGCCACAAGGGAGTCAGGAGGGTCCATTGACCCTCCGGCCGGCAAAATTTCAGTTCACCGGAATCTGCCACAAAGAAGATTTTTGATAGTTTAATTCTTTGAAATGTCTCTAGTAAAGTAGTTAAAGTGTATGAGAGAATAGTGAAATATGTATAAGAACCATCATTTTCTTCCGGCAAGCCCGGTCGGAAGCTGTAAAAAGAAGAAAGAAATATGGATGAAGAAGAAGATCGGAGAAATACGAACGCCTACTGAAAAACATTTTCTTTTAAAAGGTTAAAAGTTAAAACACAATATTTTATTATTTATTGTACACTTTTTGTAATCATCCTCTGCACATCTACTTTACATTAGCATTTGACTTTTACCAATTCATTTGTTTCAAACTAAATTACGATAGTTTAACATTAATTTTTTATATATTATCATATTTTTTAAACCATCTGATTAACCGTCTATTTTTTCATATTACATAGTTTTATCATTTTTAGTACATATAAAACTATATAACTTTCTTATACATATATATGGTTAAACCCATTAAATATCAATAAAAAACATGGTTAAAAGGAAATTGAATTATTAGAAGATGAAACTATTTACGATCCGGCCTTGCGTAAGCCAATAAGTGAATATCCGGTTGTATTTGACATAAATTAAGAAAATGGAGTTTAATGGAAGTCACATGTTAACCTAAAAGTCTAATTATTTTATAAAAAAAGATTTTTCTAGACGTATAAGTAAATGCTGGTTAGAATACAGTTAATTGAAAGTAACAAATGTACATTTACAAATTTGAAAAATGAAAGTCTACTATGACCCTCCAGTAAAAAAGTTCTGGTTCCGCCACTGCCCAGTGAGTACTCTTCACATGAATGATTTATAAAATAACTTATTTCTTTAATGGCTTTGTTCAAAGCCATGGAAAGGTGGGTACTTCTCACATGAGCGAGGTTCCAGCCAAGAACGCGGGTAAGCTGGCGATGGTCCCCATGAGGAAGTAAAAGAGGGCTAGGTGGCCCTCACAAATCAGTGAGACACTTGTGTAAGTGTTTATGCATGTTCAAGACATGTGTGTTGGAGATAACATTTTATTATATGCAATTCCAGGACTTCCGTAATACTTTATTTTTGGTAGTTTATAGTTCAAATTCATAGTGTCAATGTTGCCTTCACAAATCAGTGACCCTTTTGTTGGTGGAACAAAGTGATTTATGCTTTGAGATTATTGATTGCTTCAAGTATGGGGTTTGATGTGTTTTTAGTAGGGATAGTATAAAATAATTAATGGTCATATTGACAAATATTGTTTTCGTTTAAATACTCAAGTAATTATATCATTAACATACCCACTCACCGGACAAGTATAGAACTATTTAATAGTGTTTGGACCAAAATATATTATAAATTTAGCTAGATATTATTATATTGATAAATTAATAATTTATTAATTTAAAGAGGTTTAACGTATGATTTTTAAATTTCCAAGTCCAATATGCATTCATAAATTAATTGAATTTGTCAAGTTCATATTTTTCTAATAAAAAAAGATTAGTTCATGATACCAAAATATAAATTATCAACACAAAATGGATGTGAATCACTTGCTAGATTATCCTAGTGAATTAATGAATGTTACGAGGTTCAAAAACTTGTAAGGATTATGTTGGATACCATTCAAAATCCGATTGACGATAAAGTTGAGGATAATTCAATAGCTTGGGAACCGATCACTCGAAAAGAAGCAGTAACAACAACTTTTCACAACTTTTTATTGCAAAACGAGAAGACAATGCCCCAACTCGTATGTGTAGTGACGAAATTTAAAGATGAACTCAATATAGATTTGAAGTTCAACAAAAAAAAACAAGTAACTATAGATTCATTTTTTTTTACTTAACAATCTTAGAATTTGGAATTTTTAGTAATTAATAATTTATAGTTTCGTTGGGACCAATATATATACATTGGGGTTTCAAATAAGTTATTATCTTATTATTTTAGTGATTGAGTTCAATTTTATATTGGTATCAAGTTGGGGCTGCACTAATTATTAATTTTATCGAGTATTAGTTTATAGAGGTTTTAATGTACATATTTCAAGCATTGAAAGGTGGGAGATATTATGTCACACCCTCAAATTCTACGTGCGAGATTTTACCACAAGGCTGCGGCTAACCATGATCTAGCAACTAGTCATATGGAACCAAATATTTAGAATTTTCAATCATCACTAACAACACGATTAGTGTTCACATTTTTAAATGTCCAAAACACAATTTAAGTAACAGCAGAAGCAAAGTTAACAATCCTAAAAAGATTGAAAAACCACAAGTTTAAGATAATAAAAACATAAAGTTAAACAAACCACACCACTCCAACCATCGTAATCGTGTGTCAAATTTGTACCTAAAGGCCTTCAAAGTATGCAATAGTGTGTCAACAATAAAGTTGGCGAATTTACAAATTTTAGTTAATCAAAAAGTGTAGGCGAAAGTTAACAAATAATTTGTTTCATGTATAATTTGGGTAGCTAACCCTCATCAAGTAACTAAACTGTGTACCGAATGTTGACATTATTGTTTTGTGCCCTCATTAATTTATCAACATTATGTAAAAGAAAAAGTCAATAGTTCACGCCTGGCTCCCAGCACGATGTGAGTTATGTCAAACGTAATAGCGCTATCAACTAATACCCTACCTGCCAACTAGACATACTAATCGATAAAAATGTAGGGTTTTCAAGATAGAGTGTTCGCTTAGTTTAAGTGTACTACTCCACCTCCAGTGGATAGTATGTATGTGGTCCCAAACTAGGACGCGCGTGTAGCCCCAACTAGGGCTACCGTAAAAAGTGTTGTCCCAACCCAAGGACGCATGCTTTTAGAAAAGATTGTGAACTCACCTTAGTTTGTTGGCAAAAAATAAGTGTGAAAGGTAAAAGGAGTGGTCAACTTCGTCCTAATATGTTTACCGTTTCAGTTAGTTTAGACTCACGTAATCCTACACGTATTCTATCACATAGCCATGAAATCACGTTTGAAATTTAATTAACCGTTAGTGTAAGTTGGTGCATGTGAACATATCATTATATGCAATACATTCATAAACACTCTTTAAGGTTTTAACGACATTTAACACCTTGTAGTAACACGTAAGTACATTCAAAGCATTTACAATTACTTTTAGCACATCGCAGTTTCATATCAAATTTTAAGATGTTTTACAGAATTTATTTAAAAATACTAAACGGACTTGAAAAATTATGATATATTAACATGACATGTCATTTAGTTCACGAATACTTGTTAATTTTTCTCATGACCTAACTACTTATAGAAAGTTCTATAACAATCATCTATGACACATAGGTCTTATTCGTCACATTTTGGTGACAGTTTACGGAAAAATTCATTTAAAATTCCTCGTTGACTCTTCTAATGAAATTCGAATGGGAGATTTTCGCTATCACCTTGGACCATCTACCTTATAATTATCAAGTACTAACTCCATTCCCACATCAAGTTATGACATTCGTAATAGGCTGCATATTCTGTCAGAAAACGCAGCCGGGACCTTTGTTAGGCAAAATTCATTTAATATATCAAATCACGTTGAAAAAATATAACTCCAATGGGGTTTGAAAGGTATTTCCTAAAACTACATTATAGACTCAAGAAACATTGATTTGTGTTAATGTTTGACCCGGTTACAGTTGACACAAGTCAGCTATAACTTTCTAGATAGAAACAGTTTTGTTACTCGGCCTCCTAAAACGACTTTTATGATTTTAATCACATCCCTAGCAAACTAAGAATGACATGTATTCATCATTTACAGCAGATTATCACTTTATACATCATCTACTTCATCAACAATCAACAAGATTCAAACCAAAATCATACAAGACTCAAACCTTAGTAATCATACAACCCGTAAACGATCATAACACCGAACAAGCATGAATCCTAGCAACCCTAAACTATGAGTAAACATCATAAAACATCAAGAACTCAAGTTACACAAAAAACGCAGCCATAATTCATAAAGTTAACAAAACTATAATCTAATTAGATGTGTTATCGAACAAGGATTTGATGTGGATCGCTAATGCTTGAAATCGAGGATAATCTGAGCCCTCTTGCTCTAGTTCTTCATTGCTCAGTAGGGAAAGGGAGAGAGATCTTAGGATCGTAGATTGGGGTTGTGAGTTTAGGGGAATTATGAACATTTCATGCATACGTACATAAAAAGGAATGGTACTTTGGGGGCGGTTTGAGTTTCATCCGTTTGGGCCGTAGCTGAAGTGGGCCAAACTGGGCCACAAGGAAGGGTTTGAGTTTGGGGTGTTATGGGTTGAGTTGTTACGAGATGGGTGTGGGAGTGGGGTGTGGTTAGTCTAGGCCGTAACCGGCTCGGGCCGACGTGGAAGGATATGAAGTTTGGGTCGGGTTTCATATTACGGGTTTAGTACCAATCATTTACGTATATATATATATACATATATATATATATATATAGGGATTCTAAGAGAAGTCCACATGTGTAAATTTTCTTTATTTTTGAATTCATGTAAATTTAAATGTGTAAATTAAATTTCTAGAATTGTATTCGAATAATAATGACAAGTGTAAAAAGAAATTTTGAATTTCACTTGTTTTTGACCAAATTCTAGTGGTTTTTTCATTCGTTCTCACGGTTCTTGCGATATTTAGCATTCTCATTTAAACCCTCCCATATATATATATATATATATATATATATATATATATAATATATATATATATATATATATATATATATCTTGAGTCAAGACGCGAACTTATGTATTTATACATTTAAGTTATCGGTTAATATCGTACGACGTGAAGAAAATAAAAGGTAAACAAAAACGAACATAAATACATAACTGAGAAAGTAACGATGTTAACCTGGAAGTACGGTTTGTCACATCATCCCCAAGTTGAAAGAAATTTTGTCCCGTAAATTAGCAGGTAATCCTTGTAGAAGTTAGCGCGTTTGAGAACTTTCCTGGGGTGCCACATAATACCCAAGTTGAATGGGAATTTCATCCTGAAATTCAGTAACAGCATTAGCATTTGACATAGCGTTTCTGAATAATTGGGGTTTCGGCATCATTTGATCCTCTTGTTCCCAAGTAAACTCTGCTCTACATTTTGAATTCCAACAAACTCCAATGATGGTAATTTTACTACGTTTAAGAGTTTTGATTTCCCGATCCATGATTTCAACTTGCTCTTCGATGAAACGGAGTTGGTCATCAATTTTACCATGAGTGTTTCATCAGATAAGCACTGCTTTATATTTGATACATGGAAGACATTGTGCATGCCGCTGAGTTCCTCAGGTAGATTCAATCTATAAGCCATAGTGCCAATTCTTTTTGTAATCTCAAACGGTACGCGGATTTAACTTGCCTCGTTTCCTAAAACGAACTACACCTTTCCAAGGTGAGGCTTTCAGCAAAACCATGTTACCCACTTAAAATCCAATGGTTTTCTACGTTTATCGGCATAGATTTTCTGACGGTCACGAGCTGTCGCCATACGATCTCTGATCTGAACGATTTTTTCTGAAATTTTAAGTACAAGCTCAGGACCAGTAATTTGGCTGTCTTCGACTTCAGCCCATTAGAGAGGTGACCAGCATTTCTGTCTGTACAACACTTCGAACGGTGCGGCCTGGATACTGGGGTGGTAACTATTGTTGTAGGAGAATTTCACCAGAGGTAGGTGTCTCTCGTAACTGTTTCCGAAATCAATAACACAAGCTAGCAACATGTCTTTAAGAGTTTGGATTGTAAGTTCAGTCTACCATCAGTTTGAGGGTGATAGGCTATGCTCATATCTAAATGTGTGCCTAAAGATTTATGCATAGATTGCCATAAATAAGACGTGAAACGAGGCTCATGATCGGATATGATGGAGATTGGTACTCCCTGTCGGGAGACTACTTCCTTCATATAGATGCTAGCAACTTTTTCATACTTATCCGTTTATTTAATTGTGAGGAAGTTGGCAGATTTGGTTAGGTGATCCACGATCACCCAGATAGTGTCGTTCCACGTTTGTGTTCTGGGTAGTCCCGTTATGAAATCCATGTAAATTTTCTTCCATTTCCACATCGGTAGTTCTGGTTATTGAAGCAAACCAGACGAATTTTGGTACTCTATCTTGACCCTAGCACAGGTCAAGAACTTGCTCACATACTTGGCTATGTTCGCTTTGTTAGGCCACGCATATAGTGTGTTCAGGTCGTGATACATTTTGTCAGTACTGGGTGAATCGAGTATCGAGACTTGTGTGCTTCGTCCATCACAAGCTCTGGTAAGTTTCTGTACAATGGGATCCATATTCACTCCATAAAATAGCGAATACCATCAGATTTAGTTTCAAGTTGTTTCTCCATGCCCCGCATGGATTCAGCTAGGAGGTTCTCCTCCTTCAGTGCTTCAACCTAAGCATTGTGAATGTGTTCTGGGAGATTCAAATGAATAGTAAGTTGTAGAGCGCGAACTCGCTTGGGTTTAGTTTCCTTACAGCTAAGGGCATCAGCTACAACGTTAGCCTTTCCCGCATGGTATTTGATAGCGCAATCATAATCATTCAGGAGTTCAACCCATCGACGTGTCGCTTGTTTAACTCCTTCTGCTCGAGTATGTGCTGGAGACTCTTGTGATTAGTGTAAATCATACATTTGGTACCATAGAAGTAATGTCTCCATATCTTGAGAGCAAATACTATAGCTCCCAATTCCAGATCATGGGTAGTGTAGTTCTTCTCATGAACTTTGAGTTGACGAGACGGATAAGCAATTACTTTCTCGCGTTGCATCAAGATGCAACCGAGCCCTTGAATAGATGCGTCGCACTAGACAACAAAATCATCAGTGCCTTCTTGTAAGGACAGGATAGGCGCACTACAAAGCTTCTCCTTCAGATGTTGGAATGCGGAATCTTGGGCATCACCCTACCTATAGTTGGTACCCTTTTGAGTTAACGTAGTGAGAGGTTGAGCAATCTTAGAAAATTCCTCAATGAATCTACGGTAGTAGCCTACCAGACCAAGGTATTGGCGCATTTCAGTTGGAGTTTTCGGTGCAAACCAATTCTTGATAGAATCAATCTTGGCTGGATCACCATGAATTCTAGCTTCATTGACTACATGACCGAGGAAATGGACTTCATGAATCCAAAAGTCGCATTTCAAGAATTTAGCGTAAAGCTGTTCATTCCTTAAGAGTTCCAAATTGAGATACAAGTGTTGCTCATGTTCCTCCTGGCTTTTCGAGTAGATTAGAATATCATCGATGAAAACAATGACGAATTTGTCAAGATAGGGTTTGTACACTCGGTTCATGAGATCCATGAAAATCGTGGGTGCATTTCTTAACCCGAATGGCATAAAAAGGAACTCGTAATGATCGTACTGAGATCTAAAGCAGTTTTGGATATATCTTCGTCTTGGACTCTCAACTGATGATAGCCCGATCTTAAATCGATTTTTGAGTAGTAATTTGACCCTTGCAGTTGGTCGAATAAATCATCAATTCGAGGAAGTGGATAGCGGTTCTTGAAAGTCACTTTTTTCAATTCGCGGTAGTCGATATACATGCGAAACGTCCCATCCTTCTTCGTGACAAATAGTATCGGGGCTCCCCATGGTGACGAGCTAGGCCGGATAAAGCCCTTATCAAGAGGTTCTTGCAGTTGAGTAAACAATTCCTGCAGCTCAGTCGGTGCAAGTCTATACGATGCTTGCATTATAGCTGCCGCTGTATGGGTTAGATTGATTTAAAATTTGACCTGTTGGTGAGGTGGAAGACTAGGTAAGTCATCGGGAAAAACTTCAAGAAAATCACGAACAGTAGAAATATCTTCGATCTTTTTCTCCTCAGTTTGATTATCAATAACAAGGGCCAGAGTGTTTATATGACCCTTTCGTAGGCACTTCTGGGCTTTCATGAACAAAATGATGCCTACTACTACGCCACCCTTCTCACCTCGAATGTCTAGGATTTCTCCGTTAGGAAGCCGAATACGAATGATCTTTTTGTGGCAAAATATCTCAGCGCGATTTGAAGATAACCAATCTATCCCGACTATGACATCAAAGATACCAAGAGTGATAGGGATAAGATCTATATCGAACTTGTGGCTAGATAATTCCAAACTACAGCCGTGGTGAATATGCGTCGCCTCGAGTAATTTACTCTTGGCTAGTTCTACCGTATGCTTAGTTTAAGAGAAGTTGGGGTAGGCTCATGGTTGTGAAAGTCACTAGGCGCTCCCTAGTCGGTCGACAGGGGAGTTGAGAGTACTCGGCCTAGGTGGAGAGTACTCGGGGAGTACTTGAACATGTTAAATTATAAATAAATTAGTTTTCGAAAATTAAATATATGTCAAATTACTTCAAATATATGTCAAATAACATTAATTTACTAATATTTATAACAAAATACGTGAGAATGATATCCATTTGTAATACGATAGCCATAAAAATTATGTTTTATTTATTTTAAGTGAAACTAGGCCCGAGTTGACTTACTAGATCCGATTCTGGTCGAGGTTGACCGCGTTTGACCGATTTTGTGTAATTAGGCGGAGATGTAGAAAGTCGCCTCGGCAGCCTACCTTGTAGCGACTACTCGGGGAGTACTCGGGCTTGGAAACCTTGTTTTACAACCATGGGTAGGCTTAAGTAGTGTACTAAGGCTTGAAGAAACATAACTACGATCCACACCAGAATAAAAAAGAACCGAAACAATGCAGTCGTTTAAAAGGCACTTACCCGTCACAATGTTGGGGTTGTTCCTTGCTTCATTTGAACCAACGATGAAAGCTTAACCACTGCCGCTATTCCCATAGTGTGTCAATGATAAAGTTGGCGAATTAACAAATTTAGTTAAGCAAAAAGTGTAAGCTTAAGTTCACAAATAGTTTGTTTCATGTATGACTTGGGTAGCTAACCCTCATCAAGTAACTAAACTGTGTACCGAATGCTGATGTTATCGTTCTGTGCCCTCATTAATGTCTATCAACATTAATGTAAAAGAAAAGGTCAATAGTTCATGCCTAGCTCCCAGCATTGTGTGAGTTTGTCTAACCTAATAGCGTTATCAACTAATACCCCACCTACCAAGCTGATATACTAATCGGTAAAAATGTAGGGACTTCTAGATAGAGTGTTCGTTTAGTTTAAGTGTACTACTCCACCTCTAGTTGATCATATGTATGTGTTCCCAAACTAGGAACTCGCGTGTAGCCCCAACAGGGCTACCGTAAAAAAGTATTGTCCCAACTCAGGGACGCATGCTTTTAGAAAAGGTTGTGAACTCACCTTAATTTGCTCAGTAGAAAATAAGTGTGAAAAGTAACATGGGTGGTCAACCTCGTTCAGATATGTTTACCGTTTCAGTTAGTTTAGACTCACGTAATCCTACACGTATTCTAGCACATAAACATGCAATCACGTTTGACATTTAATTAACCGTTCGTGTATGTTGGTACATGTGATCATCTCATTGCATGCAATATATTCATAGACACTCTTTAAGGTTTTAACTACATTTAACACCTTGTAGTAACACATAAGTACATTCAAAGCATTTACAATTACTTTTAGCACATCGCAGTTTCACATAAGATTTTAAGCAGTTTACGGAATTCATTTAAAATACTAAACGGACTCAAAAAGTTATGATATTTTAATATGACATGGAATTTAGTTCACCAGTACTTGTGAATTTTTCTCATGACCGAACTACTTACAGAAAATTCAATAAAAATCATATATCACACATAGGTATGATTCGTCAGTTTTTGGTGACAGTTTACGAAAAAAGTCATTTAAAACTCCTGGTTAACTCTTTTACTGAAATTCCAAAGGAAGATTTTTGTTATCATTATGGACCATCTACAGTTAAATTTTCAAGTACCAACACATATTCTACATCAATTTATGATACCCGTAATAGGCTGCAAATTCTGCCAGAAAACACAGCATGGACCTTTGTTACGGAAAAAATCATTTAAAAAATCAAATCCCGTCGAAAAACATAATTTCAGTGGGGTTTGAAAGGTATTTCCGGGACTACATTATAGACTCAAGAAATGCTGATTTTTGTAATTTTTGACCTGGTTACAGTCGACACAAGTCGGCTGTAACTTTCTGGACCGAAACAGTTTCGTTACCCGGCTTCCTAAAACGACTTTATGATTTTAATCACATGCTTAGCAACCAAGAACGACATGTATTCATAATTTACATCATATTATCATCATTATACATCATCTACTTCATCAAAAATAAGCAAGATTCAAACCAAAATCATACAAGACTCAAACCCTAGTAATCATACAGCCCGTAAACGATCATAACACCGGACAAGCATGAATCCTAGCAACCCTAAACTACGAGTAAACATCATAAAACATCAAGAACTCAAGTTACACAGAAAACGCAGCCATGATTCATAAAGTTAACAAAATTATAATCTAATTAGATGTGTTACCGAACAAGGATTTGATGTGGATCGCTAATGTTTGAAATCAAGGATAATCTGAGCCCTCTTGCTCCAGTTCTTCGTCGCTCAGTAGGGAAAAGGACATAGATCCTGGGATCCTAGATTAGGGTTGTGAGTTTAGGGGAGTTATGAACGTTTCATGCATACATACATCAAAAGAATAGGATATTCAAGGCGGTTTGGGTTAAACCAATTTAGATCGTAGCTATCGTGGGCCGAAGTGGGCCGTAAGAAAGGGTCCGGGTTTGGGGTGCTATGGGTTGGGTTGTTACGAAACGGATGTGGGGTGGGGTTAGTCTAGGCCGTAACCGGCTCGGGCCGACGTGGAAGGATGTGAAGTTTGGGTTAGGTTTCATATTACAGGTTTAGTCCCAACCATTTACGTGTGTATATATATACACACACACACACACACACATTTTTCTCGAGTCAATACGGAAACTTATATTTATGCATTTAAGTTATCGGTTAACATCGTACGACGTGAAGAAATTAAAATGTAAGCATAAACGAACATAAATACATAACTGAGAAAGTAATGATGTTAACCTCGAAAGTAAGGAATGATGTTAACCTTGAAAGTAAGGGTTGTCATCATCCCCAAGTTGATAGAATTTTGTCCCGAAATTTAGCAAGTAATCGCTGAAGAAGTTAGTGTGTTTGAGAACTTTCCTAGGGTGCGACATATTACGGATACATCATACAAAAGATAAATCCTATAATGGAACATAGTATGATGTGTTGGAAGAAAGCGAGATGTCCAGCCCTGATCAGGAACATCGTAGCACACAAATGGGCCATGATTTTTGGCATCAAAATTTAGGGAGTTAGGAAAAAGATGAGGTAACGCTCATGTGGCGTCTAGAAAGATCCATCAAATTTAATTGTATACCATCCACCCTTATTTTCATTTTCCTTGAATAGTCTTGGTTAGTGATTGTTATTATCAATTACTAGTTTAGCTTATATAATTTATTATTTCTATATGTACTTAGTGCTATAAAGCCGATTCATATGTTGTAATACAGTAATATAATTTCGATCCGAATTGAGCATAAAATTCTCCATCCATTTCGATCGTCCATCTTTATCCTTGTTTTCTTCACTCTTTAATGGCAACTTCGAACTCCAACATTCAGATCACTGCCACTACCCATATCCCTATCACAATCACAGCCTCAAATTTTCCTATAAGATGACAACGTATTAAATCCAGTCAAATCGGATTAGACCTCAATACGTCTTATGACGGCACCCGCGAACCACTATCTCAATTCTTGTCAAATAATAAACCAAAAACAAACCGAAGGGTCGGACCTATAGTACAATTAACCCAGGCTTGGGCCTAGGGCCCGCACTTAAAAGAAAATTAATATGCTGACCGTTAATATTCGTGCAAACTTATTGCTTAAGATTTGTTTGATTCTCTATACAAGCAAACCACTATGTGTCATAGTTGTGTTAGATTTTTGTTTGGTTTCAAACACGGATAAAGGAGTATCGTTTATAATAACAAAGAAGGAAAAAGGGTCTCAAATTTTCATTTCGTTTGGCCTTCAAAAAGCTTGGAACGACCCTGACAACCTTGAATTCCTTCTCTAGTTCCGACAAGACCAAATTAATCATCATTGGTGCCATACTCGACAATTACTCCCATAAAATCTAACTAATTCTTTCATCTGCCAATACGGTCCGTGAAGCATGGTAGTGCTTCAACACGAGTTATGCCAAAGCACAGTTCAAGTCAAGATCAATATGGAATATCCGTTCTTCTAAAGATTCAAGAGCACCGTTCAAGTCAAGATCAATGGTTATATTGATCGACTCAAGAACATAACTATGATATCAATTATTGTGATAAAATTCACTCTTTAATAGTTGTAAAAATTTCTTCTTAGAGTATTCCTTTGATAACTTGGAAAGCTCGTCTCCTAGAAGTCTTTGTTTGGTTTTGGTAGCTAATTTTGAAATTTCTTAACATTATTTTTTTTTCAAGAATTTATAGCATGCTTTGAAGATTTAGACGATTCATGGGATTTAATAAATGTCATGGATTAATATTATCAAGTGGTCACATCTTAACTTTGGTATTTGAACTTGGTCAATCACTACATGGCAATCCACAGTTCTATCATGTGTCAAACATGAACCATGATCCTTTAGTTGAGCATGGTGTTTCTTTTTAATTTCATCACAAGTAAAAAGGACCAATGTGACTTTTCCTTTGATTTCACAAAACCATTTACTTCCAAAAATAAAACTTCATCAAAACTTGAGTTCAAAATTTATTTAAACGTGCTTATTTTAAGTTTCAAGTTAATAATACATAATTTCCGTACGTAAGTATAAAATAGTAATATCAACAATAATAACAATAATTATTATAATAATATTGTTATTATTTTTTCTGTTGTTTTTATTGTTGTTATTGTAATTGTTATTCATTAATACTATTGTTATTATTATTTCTGTTGTTTTTGTCGTTGTTATTGTATTTGTTATTCATTAATATTATTATTATTATTATTATTATTATTATTATTATTATTATTATTATTATTATTATTTCTCTAATTTGGAAACAGACCGAGTGAAAAAAGTTGTATGCAGCAAATAAAACAGTAACACTTTCTTGTCTTTTGTTAAAAGGCTGCCAAAACGTTTGGTACATGAACAATATACATGGCTGAGGTTACTAGCATGTGCATGTGGCCACACGGCATGTAAATTGGTCGTAGTGCCCACTTTTCCTTTTATGTTCAGAAACCAATCTGTACGTTTTCTTTCCTTTTTTAGGTTATTAAAGCCTGATATCGAACCTTATGGTCCAACATATCAACTCTTATGTGTAGAAGTGTAAAAAAAACCAGTTTTAGGACCGAAACTAATCTGAACTGCACCGTTGGTTTGTAGACTGGTTAGTGTTCTTGATCTTTATAACCGGTTTTAAGTCCGGTTTTTAAAAAGCCATTTAAAGTGGTTAAAAACCGGGTTTTTTCCCAAACTAATTTTTAACCGAACCAAATTGATTAGTACCAGTTTGGGTTCCCACCATGTAAAACCAGTTCAAAAACCGAGCCAATATGTTTTTCAAAAACCGGGTTTTTTTTTCTTCCAAAAAAAACCGGTTTGGAAAAAAACCAGACCAATGTAAAACGAAATAATAATTTGTACACCTTTACCGTTATGGTCGAACTCTTCATAGGGTGGGGAAATGTTTTAAAAATCGATAAATTTAAAAACTTCAACAGTATAAAGGTCCTTTTTAAAAAGTTTATTACAAATGGGTATACCCTTAACTCTACCTAAGGTTGGGAGCCTTGCTATACATCCCCATTTGTAAAAATCTTCAAATTCTACCCTCGTTTTACCAGGTTTGAAAAGTATCCATTAAAAAGGAAGCTTAGGGAAAGAAGATCGAAAGTGGGAGATAATGCCATCTTAGGCTCGTTACAGCAGGAGCAAAACCCCTTGAATTACCCACCTTCTTTCCGGGGTGACAAGCGCCCCCTTAAAAGAAAATATTTTAAAGTTATACATCATCGAAAATTGGATCGCACCTTCTGAAATGTTTCAACTGCCATTAAAATTTTTGAAACCGATCCTTAAGAAAAATTATATTATAAATTGATTAAAAAAACAAAAATAGCATAAAGATTGGTAAACTTATATAAATTATAATTAAGGTTTAGAAGCCGATTACAATTTACAAAATACCAAAACATTTATAAATTAACCAATTTTCATTATCCAAGTCCATTAGCCCAAATATCAGTGAGGGACTCAGGACTCTATTCCTATGATATCACTGTTTTGAGATGCTTCAATTTGATACAAGTGGACATATAAATTCAGGTTCAGGTCGTGTTAGGTCAGGAGATGCTAATGATATAAAAATTTTCGGTTTGACTCAATTCGATTCGGTCATATCTGATAATTTTATGTATGTCGTTTCGGAAAATTCATATTAGAAAAAAATTATAGTTTATTATGAAAAGATTTTATTTTTTATTTTAGAATGTGCTTTTGTTTTATAACAAAAGAGTTCAACGATTACATTTTTAGTATGGATAAGAGCATTCACAATAGATCCTCAAATTAATGTGAGTGTAACCTCTAAAATGGATGTAAGTAAAGAAAAAATGAGAAAAAAATATTATTTATCAGTAAATTTGGAAAAAATATATTCACCTCTATAATTTTTTAGTATTTTTTTAAAAATGGTTATGAATAGATAAAAGAGAAAAGATAATAATAAAAGTATAAAAATAAATTATTTAATTGAAAAATAAGAAAAGAAAACAATGTTTTTTAATATAATTATAGAGATATAGATAAAGATTAAACTGCGAATGCTTTAAATTTGTATCAATTTAAGATAGTCACTTGAATTTGCTTTTTCCTAGTGTCTCAGAAAAGTACTTTACCACATCTGTAACAATTTTCATATATTATTGATATTAAAATTAAAATATACAAAACACATTCTATTTTCCTGTCCTCATTTCATCTTCTTCAAACCTCATTAATAAACCTGCAACTTTTTTTAAATCATTTCATTTTCTTCTCAACCTCTCTAATATTCAAGATGAAGTAACCATCCACAAAACAATGAAGTCACTCGAAAAACTCGTACCTACAACTCTATATAGCACAGAAAAATCACTTTTGTCCAGTGACTACGGTCACACCAACCTAAATCCGCCCCTGATGCCCCATCCAATTATCCATTCTTTTGAAATTTGTTTGTTTATGTGGATTACCCCTCAAAATACAACACAATGAATATGGGTCAACAATCTTTAAAAAATAGTTTTTGGATATTTAAAGAACAGAGGTGACATGGGAAGGACAATAGAAACGGTAACCCTTAGAGTGATCAGGATACCCGATAAAGAAGCAGGTAACTGTTTTAGGGTCAAGTTTCTTTAGGAAATGATTGTAAAGTTTCGCTTCAGCAATGCAGCCCCATACTTTCATATATTTAAGACTCGGTTTCCTTCCTGTCCAAAGTTCATATGGAGTTTTAGGGACATACTTAGAAGGAACTCTATTGAGTATATGAACAACTGCTTTTAATGCTTCAGTCCAAAGGAATAATGGTAAATTAGTGTTGGCTAACATACTGTGCACCATGTTCATAAGGGTACGATTTCTTCGTTTAGCAACACCATTCTGCTGAGGTGTACCTGGCATGGTGTATTGGTTTATAATCCTCTGGCCCTTACAAAACTCATAAAATGGACCAGGAGCTTGACCCACATTAGCATGTCTTCCATAATATTCACCGCCTCTATCTGATCTCACAACTTTAATTTTACGATCTAGTTGTTTTTCAACTTCAGTTTTATAATCTTTAAAAGTTGTAAGAGATTCAGATTTTTCCTTAATTAGATACAAGTACATGTAACGAGAATAATCATCAATGAAAGTGATAAATGAAGTATGTCCAGTTATGCCCGCGATTTGGTAAGGACCACTAATGTCAGTATGAATGAGTTCTAATAAATTAGAGCTCCTAGTGGCACCTTTCTTATTCGCTAATGTCATTTTACCTTTAAGACATTTGACACATGTTCCAAAATCAGTAAAATCGAGAGGAGGTAAGACTTCATCCTTTACGAGTCGATTTAATCGTTCTCTTGAGATGTGGCCTAAACTTTGATGCCACAACATGGACGAAGCCTCTAAGTCTCGATTTTGTTTCATCTTTGTGAGTGATTCATTAATATTATATGACAACAAAGATTTGGAAAAGTCATCATCTAGTTCTAATCTATAGATACCACCATCTAGAATGCCGGTACCATAAACCACAGAATCATAGAGAATAGAGAGTTTACGATGACCATGAGTAATATCAAAACCGTCTATGTCTAACTTTGGTCCTGATACAAGGTCCCGAGTTACCTCAGGATCATATAAGGTATCATAAAGTTTAATGCATAAACCAATTTTCATAAACAATTGTAAAGTTCCAATGGCCCTCACTTCTAATTCTCTATCATCCCCCACTTTAAGTGTTCTTTGGTTTCTTCCCAGCCTCCGGATTGTAAGGAATCCCTGAGTAGAGTTAGTGACATGGTCATAGCACCAGAATCAAACCACCAAGAATTAGCAGGAACATTTAAATTATAGGACTCAAGTATCATGAAAAAATCGTTACCTTTCTTAGCCAGCCACTCCTTAAAGTCAGGGCATTCCTTCTACTTATGTCCTGTCTTTTTACAGAACTTGCAGTATCGTTTGCCTAAGGAGTTCTTAGAGCTGGAAGGCGCACTTGTACTAGGATTAGGCTTTTGGACTTTAGAAACATCCTCCCTTGGATAAGTGTTCTTCCTCTTCATAGAGCTGGAGGTAGTAAAGTGTGCAACATCGGAAGTTCGATCCATCTTCATACGCTCCTCCTCCTGTACGCACATAGCGATCAGCTCACTGATCGACCATTTCTCTTTCTGAGTGTTGTAATTGATCTTGAATGCTTCATAGGACGAAGGAAGCGAAGTCATGATGAAATGAACAAGAAAACCATCACTAATCGCCATGTCTAATCCCTTGAGCTTATGGGCCATGTCGTTCATCATCATGATGTGTTCACGGATGCCACTCCTCCCGTCATACTTAGTAGTCACCAGTTTGAGGATAAGAGTACTAGCGTGTGCTTTAGACGTTCCATTGAACTGCCCTCCACAGAAGCCAAGTAGGTTTTAGCATCTTCAGAATCAAGAATGGCTCCTCGAATTGCATTGCTTATGGACTGCTTCATGAACATGAGAGACATGCGGTTACACCTAGTCCATTTTTCATGAGCCAGCTGCTGAGCAGTGGTACTCTGAGGAGTAAGGTCTTTAGGCTTATTCTCTCTTAGGGCGTAGTTAAAGTCCAGCAAAGCAAGAGTTAGCATGAGAGAGTCTTTCCATGCAGCAAAGTTATCACCAGTCCATGGTGGAATCCCGCAATTGGGCGCTGATAGTGGAAATAATATGAGCAAATGATAATACTAAGAAAAGAAGTCTTAATGTGATCTAAGGGCAAGCTATTCTAAGGCAGGCATAAGTAATGACCATTTTAATTATGAAGCTGTGATATTGTCTATTACTAACATCAAAATAATAGACTTAGTTCAAATTTCTACCTAAATGAAGACAAATCGGCTTTGGCCAGAAGTGTAATCACCTAAGTATGTGTGCAAAGTAATTGTGACAAATCAGCTTTGGCCAGAAATGAGACAATCCCTTTAATTATGCACTTGTTAAGTATGCTAGACATGAATGAATTAGATCAGCTTTGGCCAGAAATAAGACATTCACGTATATAATGCACAATTAACATAGCTTTTGTAATACATGAACAATAAATAGATGCATCAAATCACCTTTGGGTAGAAGTGATACATCGGAAGCTCATTCGAGTTAAGCTATTTGGTTTTGTAAAAGGTTATCTTATTATAATTAATTAAGTATTTACAAAACCATTTATTTAATAGCAAACCCCCTGTTAGCGAGGATCGAACTGAGGGGTTAGCGCGGATCAGAAGCTCATTCAAGTTCGTTGAGGGGTGCAAGGGAACAACGTGTCCCCGCACGGAGTTCGGGGCAAAGCCCCTAGCTGAAATTTAGTTCATAAAAATAGCCTAATTTAGTAACGAGATTTTGGATAAAATCTTGGATTTCAGATGAAACTCGGATTAGTCCGAGATGGGCATCTCGGATGAGTTCCGGATTAGTCCGAGATAGGCATTTCGGATGAGTTCCGGATTAGTCCGAGATAGGCATCTCGGATGAGCCCCAAGTTAGTCCGACATGGTCATCTCGGATGAGCCCCAAGTTAGTCCGAGTTAGTCATTTCGGATAAGACTCATGTTAGTCCGAGTTAGTCATCTCGGATAAGATTCTGATGAGTTCGAATTGCTCATTTCGGATAAGACTCTGATGAGTCCGAGATGAGCATTTCGGATAAGACTCTGATGAGTCCGAATTGCTCATTTCGGATAAGACTCTGATGAGTTCGAATTGCTCATTTCGGATAAGACTCTGATGAGTCCGAGATGGGCATTTCGGATAAGACTGATGAGTCCGAATTGCTCATTTCGGATAAGACTCTGATGAGTCCGAATTGCTCATTTCGGATAAGACTCATGTTAATCCGAATTATCCTGCAATATTTCGAAATCTCCAATGATGGCAGTTAGTTGTGGTAAGTTTTGAAATTCGAAATTAAGGGATTATGGGATCAGTTTTCTTATTTTAATGCTGATCTAAATATATCAAATATTTCAAAAATAATATCCGTTTATCTTATAACAGATTTTGAAAATTTTGTTAAATAAAAATAGATCAAAACTGGGAAAAACACTTAATGATCCGCATTTAACTCCAAAATATAGGATTGTTTTTCGAATTTCTTAAGAACAAATGATGAACCCTAAAAACATAAACTTAAATATTGAATCTGAAATATAGGATTTTTGGTTCATTATGATGATTTCGGAACAGTAAAACAACCATTTCATTTTGGAACAGTAATTAGTCATTATAACATCAGATCCGAATTATTAATTCACAGGTTATGTGATTTCGGATTATTATTAGGTTTTTCAAAATTCCGTTTTCCAGATTTTTATAATCTCAGAATAATGGATTCAAAAACAGAACTGATTTATCAACATATGCTCTGATACCACATGTTGATCAGTTCTGTTTAAACATAATGGAAAACATAAAGAATTACCTGTGACGGCAGACAGGCCAGCAGAGAATCAAGTCAGAGACGCAGCCATGGGGTTTGACATATTTGTCAGTATGATCTGGTTCCTCCTTAGGGTGTAAGGTAATGATGGTAAGAACCGAACTAAGGATGAATTCGGTTTAGGTTATGGAGAGAGAGGTGGGCGGCTTTAGTGATGTTGTTGTAAGAGTCTAACCCTAAACCTCTCTAATCATCTCCTTATATATACACCCAGAAGGAAACCCTAATTAGTTAATAAGGGTAATATGGTTCATCAATAATTACCAACTAATTATATTATAGGATTAATATATTTTGATCTAATATAATATAAATGATTATAATGGCTACATGATTAAATATTATAAGTAATATATTTAATCTTATATGTTTATTAGGACCAAAAAAATATAGGAAACATATGAAAGGGTGTTTATTAGGAACAAAATAACATAGGAAACATGAGGGGTGTAAATTACATTTTTCGTTCTTTATGTTTGTATCGGATTGCAATGGATGTCCTTTAACTTCAATAATTATGGTCACAATCCTTTATTTATAAAAATCAATACACCCTACGTTCATTAGCCCTAACTTAGTAAAATTTTTTAGTTAAGTATAGCACGTGACTTGCACATGAACACATTTATGTCTTTTTAAATTATCCCTTTTTTCCTTTCTCTAATCTTACATGATACATTAGCCCTAACATGATATATCAGCCTTATCGTCTTTCTCTCTCATGTCTTTTTCTTTAGAAAATGGCCACCACCCACGGTGACAGAGCCACGGTGACAGCATCAACCACCACCACCACCCCAACCTCCGACATCCACCTACCACCACCTGCAAACCCCACTTCCTTTGGTCCACCCTCCTTCCACCTCTAAATCTCCCCAACCTCCAACCTGAAGATCCCTTTCTAAATTCCCAGTATCGAAAAAACAATACTTATAAAAAATCCAGGGAAAATGATGAAAGTAATCCACAAATTTATGAAGGTAATCGACAAATTTCTGAAGCATTCAACGTCTGTTGTTTGTTTTGTGGAGATGATGGTAATCAACAAGTTTCAGATCTAAAACGCATTGGATTTATAGGGCCATGGGTTCCATCATTGTTTCTTGGTTGCTGGTGCTCAAAAACCGACAGGTTTCCACTCCTTTTCCATGACTCTCTCTCTCTTTACCCCTCTCTCTCAATATATATGTATATATATATACATATCTTTCTATCTCTCTCTAGTGCCATCTTTCACTCTCAATTTCTCTCTCTCTCTCTTTCTCTCTCTCCTCTGCGTAATGTGAAAGGAAGCAAGTGGATATTGAGGTGATTGGTGGTTTGCCAGAGCTGGTGATTCCATCGTGTGACAGTGGCCAGTGGTGGTTCTATGGTGGTTGTTTAACTAATTTCAGGTCTAAGGTTTCAACTATAAAGATTGAAGAGGATAAGAAGTTCAAAACAAACAAAAAACATAAGGTCAGGTTGTATGCCATTTATGAAGGCGTATATAGGTAGGGATCTGAAACCGGATCTGAGTCGTGTTTTGCTTTCGTTCTTTAGCTTCGAAATGAAATTTATGACCATAGATGCTATGCTTAAGAATGTAGATGATGATCTTTGTGTTTGAAAATTGGGTTTTTTATATAGACGTTGAGAGAGAGGGAGAGATAAAGAGTAAAATAATTGTATTTTAATCTTGGTTGTATTTTAATCTTATGTAATACTATAAATTATTACTGAAAAGACTAAACTGCCCTTACATGTATATAGATTTAACTAAAAATTTTAACCTGGTTAGTGTTAAAATACGTAGAGTGTCACACCCTCAATTTCCACTTGCGGAGTTTTACCGCGAGGCGTGTGAACAAACCAGAATCTGAAACACTAGTACATCGAACGACTCTACATGATTTGATAATACGTTTTCCAAAATGTTCATTGTAGATTTTATATCAATTACCAATATTTAGCAGAGCACTAGTTTTAAAGTTTGAGCGGAAGCATAAATAAGTAGTGATGCGGGCGCCAACACAAACGCCAAAACAAATGAAAAATCCCAAAACAATATTAATAAATAAGACTCGATAAAGATGTCTTGTTCAATGCATGTGCGTGCACCTAGAGCTCCTAGCGTCCTGAGAAACATGTAAAGAAACAAGTGTCAACATTAAAGATGAGTGAGTTCACAGGTTTTCATAAATTCGTTTGTTCGGTTATAGTTTGATTACTCCGTTATCCCAACCCGGGATAACGTATCAGTTCCATTATTCCAATCCCGGAATAATAAGCTGTTGCTTCCAATATTCCCATCCCGGAATATTAAGTTGTTATTTCCATTATCCCTAACCCGGGATAATAAGTTGATGTTTCCAATATTCCAAACCCGGAATATTAAGTTGATTCGTAATTAAGTTCAATGTTAATATATATAGGTAACTAGCCTAAAGTCATGTCACGTAAAAGTTCGCGATCGAAGCTGACAGTTGTGCCTCCGTTTTGCCAGGCCTATCACATGACCATGGCGATGTTAGGCCAATTATTCACCCGTTGACCATACCAGGTCGGCTAGCGCGACTAGCTCGGATGGGGCTCGTCAGACCCAGTAGTACTACATATAATTCCCCCGCTATTAAACCCAAATACTAACGATCCGAGGAGATTGTCGAGGACTTAAGTGATAAAGCTGCTTAGTGACCATAACATTACATTAACATTAACTTAGTTACCGTATAGTTATGTGACGTTAACTTCGTATAACGTAAAGAGATTGAGTTTGAGAGTGTATACATGTTTCTCCCCCTGTTGTTTAAAAACCGGATAATGTTAGGGGCCGTGAACTCACCTTTATTTGCTCGGTTAGTGTAGCAAAGATGTTATAAGAGATGGGACTGCTAGTTGCGTCCTAACAAACCAATTAATTCCACGTCAGTGTGTGAACACACCAATACAAATTCTACACGTAACTTACTCATAAATTGATACACACAAACAACATCTCTAACACTCAAACATGCATGCAAGTATCCTCATGTGATCATAGTAATCAAAACATCTTATCATAACCATAAACCAATTCATGCCACAATTTGGTGCACACAATCACAAATTATCAGATTTCAGCTTAACACTCATTATTCAGCTGTTTTCTAGGATTTTTATAAAATAGTTCTAGCACTCCAAAAATTCCAATATTTTTACAGTAGGTGACATCTATACCATAGAAATTTACATAAATTTTCCAAGTCCTAGATCTTTACCAATTAACCATAAATATTAATATGCTAGGCTGCAGTCAGATTTACCGCTTTCTGACTGCAGTCCACGGAAGAATTTATTTAAAAATCATTGATCGTCCAATTAACAAAATTCCAGTTGGAGTTGCCCGGAAATTCTATCCCTAGTTGCTGTACAAAAATCATGACTCAACTCCCCACTGCTTTTAAAATCTAGCTTGACAAACAACTAGCAAAATTTCAGGATTTTCACAGTTTTAGTTACTGAACTTATTTAGCCCTTTAAAAATATCAAACGACTTCAGAAAATTATGAATCCAGCGCCATTAGATTCCTTATTCAAATCTCTACGTTCTAGACATCAGAAAATCCGTTTTCGACAACTATCGACCGAGTTACAGCCAGATGAAGTCGGCTGTAACTATTACACAGCATCCTGTTTCAGCATTATTGTTACCGTTAACTCGCACAACTCGTTCATATGGTTAACCTAGGTGATCAAAAACCGATTTCTAATCCTAGATCAATACCAATATCTCATCCATGCAAACCCTAGTTCCTACTTCTAGTTATTACAAACAAAACACAGCCCATATCTATATTCAGCTTTCAAACTCCTTCCAGCTTTAAATCTAGTATTTATAATCCGAAACTATACAATCATGCAAATCTGAGAACAGCAACAATCAAGACACATATACTCGAATATGATCTAGCAACATATGATAAATTCTAGGGTTTTAATGATAAGGTACACGAACCGTGAGTATTATAAGAGATCGGTGATCAAGGATGCTTGCGGCCGAGAGGAAAGAAAAACTGATCTCGCGACCGAGGGATGAGACTAAGCTGTTTGTGATCTAGATGAAGTGTATCAAGGCTGAACTGGCGATCCAAGGAACAAGTAAAGGGCTGTTTTGCGACTGAGATGATGAAGACTTCGGCTGCTGCTTGCTGCGACCGAGAGAAAGAAGCGAACCCGGAAAGAATCTGTCTGCGATCGCAAGGCTGCTGCTGTTGCTGCGACCGAGAGGAAGGCAAAGAACAAGGCTGATCAGTGTTTGCGATCACAAGGGTGAGACAAAGCTGCCGACGGCTGTTTGCTTGCTAGGGTTTGTGTTTTGTCAATGGCACATGCATGGGTTTGTATTTATAGGCGCAAGAATGATAAGGTTTACGGTTCGGATAAGCATTGTGGCCGATGATACTTGGATTGCTTTGGTTTGGGTTTGGGCTTGATCTCGCGGCTAGAACTTGGGTTGGTTTGATCTTGTGGCCGAGTGGTTGGAGTTTAAAGCTTAGGCTTGATATCGGTTTGGGTTACACACGGGTTGGTTTGGTTTGATCGGCCGAATAGTTTTAGGTTTGTTACGGATTTGGGTTTGATCTTGGCCGAATTAGTTTTAGGTTTTGATCTTGCGGCCAAGGCATATATGAGTCCTAACTTGGTTAATTCCTAGAGTTACAATGAAACAAGGTTGGTTCATGTCGCGGTTCGGTTCCGTTCGTGTACATATCTATCTTACTTACTCTATAACTAAAACAATCACACAACACACAACACGTATTCATTTAACTCGTGCACGTTTAATACTTAGCATATACATTGCTCGACATGTGTCACGTGTAAGTTGTCCGAAAAACCCGGGATATCACATAGAGTGTAATAGGTTTTACAAATAAAGGACTGTGACTTCAATTATTGAAGTTAAATGACATCCATTGCAATCGCAATCTAATAAATACATAAAGGATGAAAAATGTAATTTACCCGAAACATGAAAAACTAACTCCATCTATCATGTAATTTAATCTGGTGGTCGAACTGAAATAGTTTTCCACTAACATGTTTATAATAGGAAACCATAGTGTCAAATAATTAACCTGCTCAAACTGAAAATCACTAGTACGATATACCATTTTTAAGGCTCCGTCTATTGGGACACCCACTTTTTCTATTTGAACACTATGCGACCCGCATAGGCCTCTGCGGGGCGCATGTTAATACTTAATCTACAAATGTTCATGTGAGGTCTCATGTGAGGACTCGAGTATATCGATAGCGTTAGATCTATTTTAGGGTTTAGTCGACTCCGATACATATCTAGTCGGTTGTCGTACGTTGTCAACCATCCCGAAGCGGTGTTTTGATGAATCCCGGCCCATAAAAAGTTCGGAGTAGGCATCGGATACTGTCCTTCCAACTTCACATGTATAAAATGTTCGACAAGCACATGGCAAACCGCAACTCTTGAAAAGTTGGCAACCACATGTATGACCATATGTTCGCATAACTGTTGTCTTCCGTTCTTCTAGCTCTGTGTATATTTTTTCAAGAGCAAAAATGGAAACCTTTTGAAGCAGGAACTTGAACATTGGACATTTTTTGTGGTGGTTCATGACTTTTCTATTACTTTCTTCAAAACTCATCAAAATTAACATACGTTGTTTCGTAACTTGTCGGTCGACAAAACCCGCTAGTTTAACCAACGTGTTGCGATTATTGACCTGATCAACGCTAGTTCCCTGTCTGTTACAATGACCCGGGGCTCCATACCCTCTTGCAACATTGACCTGATCTGTTCTAAAACCCACACATACGTTTCAAAGTTCTCTTTAGATACGAAAGCATGTGCGACCGAAAACGACATATTTGTAGAAGTCATACCAACAACCTGAATGAATGGAAGATTGTAGAGGTTGGTATTGTAGGTAGCATCAATAATGTGGACATGCGGGAATGCACGCCACATTTGGCTGGAATGCTCATGGACAAAGAAAATATCTTCAAGATTGTTTGTGGATGGATCCTCCCGAGTTTCATAAGTGAAACGTTTTGAAATAAGAAAGTTTTCTAGTTTTTGCATCGGAGAATCTCCTAAACTCTTCCCGGTGTTAATCTTCTGAACAGCGTTATGTATATCTTTTGGAATGCTCTTATTATTAGGGTTCTGATTCCTTAATGTTGCCCAGATGTTTCGTGTGGGAATGTCTTGCTCGGCCAGCTGCTCCACTAATCTATATTCGTCCTCAGAAAGTCTTCTAGCATACGCGTGCCCCTCTAAAGTTCAAGAGGAGAGTGGTTGTGTGACTCGTTCTTAACCTGTAGCCGCCAAACGTTAAGCATTTCATCATAGAACCCTATCTGTTCAAAAGGGCAACGAGTTTTTTTGCAACCGGTTTTTCGAACAGTGGCTACACTCTTACGATCACCACTAAGGATACAATGTATCCACACCCTCACGAATTCACCATGTTTCTTCTTCGATCTTCCACACTTAACGATGTAGCCGTGATTACGAGCCCTCCTATCTACCAAATCCTCCATCTCTTCACGGGAGGCAAAACCCTGATTAGTTGCATAGGAAACTATGATAGGGTGTATTTTTTCCTCCTCATCTTCCAGTTTGATTTCTTCCTCGTCATATTCGTGATGAAAATTACCCCCTGCATACGAATTATCACCTCCGTAGTTGTATCCAGAATAACCTCCGGAATAACTGTGTGGTGAGTAGTTCGGGTCTGGAAGAGGCGGAATGTCGACATGAGAAGGGACGCGGTTGACAACTTCCTCGTAATGGTTGGGCTGAAACGAAGATTCGTAAGAATCAGAAATGGCGGTCTCGTATGAGTCTGGAACAACACTATCGTTAGAATCCTCACCGAATATTCTGAAAAACCACGACATACTGTGAATATACGTGATTGTGATTTGAAAGGTTTATTATGGAATTGGAAATCTCATACGATAACCAACGGTAATGGTTGGGCTGAAACGAAGATTCGTAAGAATCAGAAATGGCGGTCTCGTATGAGTCTGGAACAACACTATCGTTAGAATCCTCACCGAATATTCAGAAAAACCACGACATACTGTGAATATACGTGATTGTGATTTGAAAGGTTTATTATGGAATTGGAAATCTCATACGATAACCAACGATAATGCATGGTCTTATAGCCTTTTTGGAGGGTTCATGCGCCCCGCAGAGGCCATTGCGGGGCGCATTGAGTGGCCCTATGCGACCCGCATGGGCCTCTGCGGGGCGCATGGGTACGAAGTTCGCGTGTTTCCACGCAGACATGTCAGTCTGCTGCCTTTGTCGGGAAACCCTAAACTCCATGAGGGGGCGCATGGGCCTATGCGACCTGCATGGAAGGGTGTCAAAATAAGAAATTTGGGTGTCCCAATAGGATGACTCTTTTTAATAACTATACAAATGATCACTATATCTAGGTTGTATTTCGGTTTTGGTCTCAATATCTAGAATACACAGTCCAAAATGTTTATTGAACCCAACAAATCTAGTTCTTATCACTAACAAACATTAAAATTTTACTGATGATACAAATTCTAGTCATCTTGACCGGTAGATTCCAATCGGCTAGTTTGGACATTTCTATTTTGCAACGTTGAAAGTCAATATATATTTTTCTAATTTCGTTAATCCATATGTCTACATGTCGTGATTTTACCTAAACTAAATTGTCCTCCATAACGATATAATCATCTATCATCGCCCCTCTCTTATGACTTACATGTTATCCTATGACGACCATTAAGCTCCCCCACTCACATAGATCTGCATCACAACTATTCCTATTTTCTTACACAACAATCAAGAAATATTATACCCTTTTCTTCTTATTCATCTTCTCTAGCACAACCTACTATCGAAACTGTCAGGTCCGACTGTAGGATCGTGTTCTTAATGTAGAAATGTCCAAAACTTTAAAATCTCGAAAATACGATATCTAATCAATTGTATAAAGTGCGGAATCCAATATACAATCAATCTAACACACTTGTATCTTAAAAAAAAAGGTTTCACTGATGAATGAACAACAAATATTTCTGATTACACAAAGCACAAGAATGATAAAAAAATTATCACATGCGTATGAGCTATACTATTTATAGGCACACACACGTCTATGCTCATACGCACGGATGTGCACGCTCACACGCGCGTATGTGCTCATATGCGCGTATGAGCAGTCTATACAAAACAAAACATTACAAAACCCTGATTTAATGTCCTATACATTTAATCTAGACATAACTAAGACGTACGTATTAGACAGTATGCTCTAACACCGACACCATCATCCCACCCCCTAACGACTCATTGTGTTTGCTTACTTTTCCGCCTTCACGAAAATCCAAATCATCGTTACAATCCATGCCTTGGTCTTCACATTCCCCAAGGTCGTCTTTGCTACTTGTCCGACCCTTCACTTCATCCTTGAAATATCCCAACTACAGCGCAATCATTCTTATTAAATCGTTCATAGTTTTTGGAATAGTTAATTAGATTAAACCAAAAATATACGAAATCACGTAGATATGAAGTATACTTTGGTTTTTTTATTATCTTAAACTAATAATGAACTCGACAAATGTAGCTTATTACAAAACCCTCTATTTATATTAGACATAAACTAATTCTAACCTAAAGCAAAGTAAATATAATACTGAAATATACCTAACCAATAAATCTAAATAGCAACGTAGGAATTATTTAATGGATTTCACAAATAAACTTACTTTGTATGTCTTTTCTTCATATCATTCAAATCTTCAAACTTTCAAATAGTTTGGGTGGCCCTAATTTTGTTCTTTAATTTCTAAACCTCATTTTTTCTTTCTTTTTCTTATTCTTCTTCTTTCGGTTATGATAATCAAACATAATTAGTTGGGGGAGAAACTTACTTTTCAAGCCTTTCTTCATCTTTGTCTCCCTTAGTCGAGTTCAGTTGCTATCTTTTCTTGAGACCGCTTTCTTTTCTGCCCTTAAGAATAGCTCATCAGGATGATAAAAACAAATTTATACCTGTTGTCTTCAAACTTAATTTTGAGCTTTGATACCAATTCGTTTGTTGGAATACTCTTGGATTAAACCGCAAATATATGAAAACATGCATATAGATATTAAGTAATATACTTCAACTCTTTTTTCTTTTATAAATAATGAACTCAACAAATAATCTTGATTACAAAACCCTCTATTTATATTTGGACAAAACATAATCCTAAACCAATAGATCTAAACATTCAGATCAAACATTAGAATATTTAATAAAATATTAATTAAACAACCAAGCTACCAATGAGGAAGTGGTCCGTTGGCAAAAGCAAAACCTTAAACACCTAGGTTTGAAAAGGAGATATCATCGGTTCAACTCCCACAGACGCTAGGGGATTAAAAGAAGTTTGCGTTCATATAAAAAAACCCAAGCTTTACATGTCTCCTTTAATTTCCTTAGATTTGTCTCCAACCTTTTTTTATTTATCTGGAACCAAACTGGATCAGGTTTAATTTAAAAAAATAGACAAGTGCACTAAGCAGTGGAGTTATGATGGAATGCTTCTTGTGAGTAGCCAAGTAGGTTACACCTTTTAATTATTGTAATTTATCGTGGTATGGGAATTGTGTATTACCAAGTTTTTGTGATTGGGATCGCAATCACAAATTGAGGTTTTATACTGGGGTTTTGGTTAATCTTAGACGAAGAGGAAGCTTCTCAGCCTTGTGGACAAGAAGGCAGGCGTCAGAAAAGGGTGGGTCGAGTGTAAACAACGGTAGGATAACTTTAAAACACAAGGATAGTATTAGGATCTGAGTTTGATTTTTGGAAACAATATTGATTATCATAATAAAATTCACAAATAGAGAGATATTATCATCAAGTGTTTTTTCAGTTTATTCAAAAGATTTAAAAGTTTTACAGAAATGATTCTACAATCTCTCCCTCAGCCTGATCACTCACTAGAACTATTCGTACAAAAGAGAATGTGTGAAGTTTTAAAAGAGATCTCTAACAGGTGAGACCTATTTCTACTAAGTACTAAAGCCCTGTTTGTGATAGGCTGACATCACCCTGATAGTTATATCTAACATTCCTAGCAGAAAAGATTCCACGTATGTTTGCAAACATCTGTGCAAATCCTATCATCTGATCTAGGCTATTCTAAACACTGACAAGATAAATATTGTTAAATTGAGAAAACAATGTCTAATCTATCCTCTGTTACAGTTGTCCAAACACTTGTTTGGCCATACAGATATTTGGTCTTCTTTATCAGACCTTTGACTTCATCATCTTGGTCTTCAACAGATGTTAGCCTTCAACAGAAGTTGATTCCGTTTGAACGGCGGTTCCAAGTCTTGATCAAATGTTTGCCATGCTATTGAAGAGATGTTCTGACTAGGTGTTCAAGATTCACTATCTTTGGGGAGAGAATTGCTTTATCAGTTGTTTATTTCTTGATCTTAAAGTTATGTCCTGGATTTGACATCATCTGTTCTTTTGTAGGTCCAACAATCTTCCCCTAGAACAGATGATACCAAAACATATGTTTATTAGAGCGACCTTTGTTCGCTTATCAATTTTTCTCTTATTTGACCTTTGAATTGTAATTCAAAGTCAAGAGAAACAGTTTCTTCTAGGCCTCTTTCCAGTGGTAGAATTATTAAGTCTTGCAGATCTTCAATTTTTAGCCAAGAGGCACTTATCATTATAATCTTTTTCACCTCTCCACTAGCCCTGAGCAATGTCAATTCATGGGTGTATTTGTTTGACTTCCATTTTATAAAATTTTTGTAATAGGAGGATTTACCAATACTAGAGTTATTGCTGATGAATTGGGAGGACTAGTTCTGCCTTGATTGAGTCAGTTATATCTCCTTCATGGTATCTTCTTCTATTCATATTTTCTTTTAAGAAATTCCCTTGCAGCTGTTGAAATGATTCTTGCTGATGGGAACTCAGAAGGCCTTACCAATGTTTTAGTTGGGAAGTCTAGTTGCTCATACTCTGGCCTTTTTGGTAATAAGGGATCCTTTTCTATTTGAATTTCCAATTGTCTGTAGTTTGCAAGGGTTTGACTCACTCCATTTAGCCATTATTTTCATGTTGCCAATTTTTACAACTGCTAGTTCTTCCTTCAATCTTCTTATCTTCAGAGCCGTTTTGTCATTAGGCTTTTTGCCTTCTTTCCAATTTGGGGTTGAAGGAGTGATGTTGGGAAATAACTTCAACTTTTCAATCCTTACTATTTCATTTAGCAAGGATTTAGATGGCCATCCATTAAACTGTTCCTTATCAGCATCTTATGGTTTTGTTGCCACGATGTGATTAAGGTAATCCTCCCTGAGCAGCTTTTTCAGATCTGCATCAGTTATGGGATCATGGGATAGGTTCTTATAGATCATGTTGGCATAGCCTCTTATAGCTTCTACCTTTTTGTATTTTTCTATCAGGATTTGCATGATTTGCCTATCATCCTTCCCTTGATTTCTTTCTAGAACCATTCTTTTGGCCTGCCTTTTCTTTAATTCTGAATAGTCTTCAACACTGGTTGGGCTAGGAAGGTTTGCAAATGGTATAGATGATGGTGGTGGTGAAGATGTTATGATAGAAATGATTGATTTTTTGGTGGTAGGTGTTTTGATGGGTGATTTTATGGGTGAAGTAATTAGTTTTCTTTTTTTGTTTGAGGGATAGGTGGTAATAATGTGGTGAGTGATGTTGTAACCTCTGTTGTCACTTTTGTAGTGGCAATAGATGTTTTGACAGTGGAAGCAAAGGTAATTTTAGTGGTGGAGGTCGTGGAGGTGGGAATAATGGTTTTAGTAGATGGAACAATGGTTTGAACAACCTTAGCCTTTTTGGTTGGATTTGTAGGTGGAAGCTTTCTTACGTTATTACTACTCTCCCCCTTTTTGCATCATCTACAGGATGCTTGGTTTTAGAGCAGCAAATGTTGCTTGTAGGAGATAATCTTTTATGGCCTGGAGCTATACTTGTGTATTAGAGAATCTTGCATCAACCATATTTTTGATTAATTCCATGTGAATTTGTGAGTGGCCTCTACAAACTCCTTTTGTAGTTAGAGAAAAGATTGGGTATGAAACCAAACTTTCTCTTCATACCAATATCTTCATCATGTGTTTGATCTCAGCAATTGATGATTCTAAATTGGATACTCTAGCTGTCAATTCTTTATATCTTAAATAATCACCTAATTTAATATGATCATCCAAATTTCCAATAGAGGTGGTTGTATCTAGTTTTGAACCAGATGCCCCTATTTCTTTGTATTGAGAACTTTCAACTATTATGGAGTTAACAATTGTAGACTCTACAATTGTGACAACTCGAAAGGAAATCTCTCTTACTCCAACACTTTCAAACTCTTGCTCACTCAATTTTCGGGACAAAAATTCCTTCAAGTTGGGGATAACGTGACATCCTGGAAAATCAGGTATCTTACCTAATTTAATTCTTGTTATGTGTTTACATTATGTATTTATAACTTAGTTTGATTTAACCGACCCGAACCGTTTGAACCATGACATAACTCACGCAACCCAATACTTATGAGACCCGAACCGTAACTTGACTAACATATATTATATTAATTGATTTGATGACTACATTATAAGTATAGTCGTTGAATAATAATAATAATAATAATAATAATAATAATAATAATAATAATAATAATAATAATAATAATAATAATACATACATACATACATACATACACACACACACACACGCACGCACACACACACACACATACATACATACATACATACATACATACATACATACATACATACATACATACATACATACATACATACATACGCAACCCGATACTTATGAGACCCCAACCGTAACTTGATTAACATATATTATATTAAAGGATTTGATGACTACATTATTAATATTGGTCGTTGAATAATAATAATAATAATAATAATAATACATACATACATACATACATACATGCATACGTACGTACGTATGTACATACGGTTTGTGGGTGCAGCCCCACTTCGATCTTTACAGCCCAACCCCAAGCCCACATGTCCCTCATTATTTCCCTTGCAATCTTCGGCCCACATATAAGTTCCCAATCCGCTACATTCCATATTACGTAAACTACATGTTATATTATCATCTCACAAACCCTAACCTCCAAACTAAAAACCTACAATCACTCAATCTTTTTCTCTCGCTACCTCTTCTCTCTCATGGCTCCCTCCACTCCTTGATCTTTTCGGCTGACGATCGCAAGCAAACCACTAGGTAACTATGATGTTTTGTTAAGGTATTGTGATATTGTGTGGTATGTTATATGTGGGCTCCAAGGGCTGCCATAACTGGGTTTAGGGGGTGGAGAAGTCGACCCAAGCAATGGGGTCGTGATATGGAATCCTTAGTATGAGTATATGTCATGTCTTGATAAATATTTTGGATACGTGTTTTTTTAGTGTAGATGAATATGTATATATATTATCAGTGATACGGTTATTATGTAATAGTGTTGGTAGTCTCTTGTCGAGTCCATGATCATAGCACTTGGCGCATGTGGGTTTACATGGGTTTGGTTAGGCATGGGTGGTACTTATGCATGTTTAGGGTGATTAAAAACTCGTGTTCTTGTTGTTGATTAATCAATACGGGCAGTTGTCACGACGGATATGGTAAAGGTCGGGTATAAACTGATACGTAAGTGTTGTTGATAGGTTGCTGATCGCTAAACATGTAACGCTTCGCATTTGTAACTTTCCATTTTTAGTAAGCTCGCTTCGTGTTTCTATAATTGGAAAGCCCAAACCTTGTAATCGTATTTCCAGTTCCTAATCATTGTAAATCTAAGGGTTTGATTGTAATCAAGTTGATAAATTATGCTAAATTCACAAACTTTGTACATGCCTAAACTTATGAACGTATGTTGTGTTGTTGCTCAATAAATCAATTCAAAATGACTCGTGAATACCTATTGAAAGTTGTACATCTTAATATCAAAGCAAAGCAAGATGATTAGTGACTTGTAACAACAAAGAATTAAGCTTCCGGCATCACACAATTTGTCAAGTTTGCATCGTAACCTTCTACGTAATCAAGTCCTTTTTTTTGGATTATAAAAGACCCTTAACCCTAGTTCTAACCTTCCAAAACAACCTACTTTTGTAACAACACTTATAATATAACAAATATATGCCAAGATAACAATTATAATTTTAAAATAAAAAAATGAAAGGAAGACAGCTTGCGGCCGCAAGCTGTCTCCTTCTCATCTCTTCTTGTTTCAATCAAAACTCCCAACTAACCCATTAATTGCAACCCTAATCCAAACCCTAATCCCTTCCCTATATAAGCAAGCCTTCCCCCACCCATTTCTCACTTTTACAAGCCTCCAAACACTTCAAACAACCTCCCAAAGTCCAGAAATTCTCTGCTATCCCAAAACAGTTTGCAAGTGAGTTTCAACTCACTTCTCTTCTTCTTCAAGCCTTGTTTTTCTTTCTAACACCCTTAGATAACCTCTAGGAAGGTTCTCACATGTTTGCTTGGGCAAACTAAGGTGAAACCTCACCATTTTGAGGTCCAAAAGTGGGTTAACTTTCTGCCCACTTTTTATCTTTTTTAAACTTTAAGATTTTCAAAGTTTTCTTCCTCAACATTGTTCGCTAAGTCCCATGGGATGTTACCATAGGTTTTACATGGAAAACCAAGGTGAAACAATACCATTTTTAGGGCCAAACTTTCTGTTTTGGAAGTTAAACTTATAATTTTTTTGAACTTGTTTTTAAACAAAACAACTCTATGCCACTTGTGCCTCTAATCAAGTTTATGATTAGTGAGGTAGCTAGACTTGTTACATACAACATCAAGAGGCATAACATGGCTCTAAAATTGTGGTTTTACTAGGGTTTAAACCCACAACTGTTGAGCCATCCAAGCTTACAAGCTTGTGTTGGTGAAGGTGTGATTACATGGAGGCCTTGGCTATCCAACTTTCCAATCCACCCCTCACTTGATGATTTATCCATTAAGCTACAGTTCACTTTCACTAGAGTAACAAGGCTACGAGACGTCCCAAAACGTTGCCATGTTCGGGATGCACACACCTAGCTTGCTTATTCGGTTCGAAGCGTAGCTTAGTGAAGTACTACATTCTTGACCATCCGAATTGTCCTTGTGGCAATTTATGTATTGGTGAATCTTACGAAAGAGGTTTAGGGCGGTTATCCTCCAACCTCTACGCATAACCTCTATGACTTATATGATATCCATGAACTATATGAATTCTATGATGAACTTGTAATATTATATGTAACTATATATGTAAATAAATAATATAAGTAAACTTTTGATGATGACCATATGGCTAACTTGTCCTAATATTCCGGTTATTTTATCTAAGACCTAACCATCGTTACGATTCTATTGGGCATGACCCATAAAAACACAAACACCCTTCTGGGCTTATAGTGTCAAAAAACGAGCGTTAACGTCTAGATAAATACTTTCAACTATACATACTTTTTGCGTACTTTAAATTCCTAAAATTACCGAATTCCACCACCATTCCAATACTCTCATACGTACGTTTCCTTGTGTAGGATAACTTGGTGTTCGTCCCACTAAACAACCTAACGCTTTCACGGAACTTAACTTTGCAAAACCATGAGTACACTCGACACCCTTTTTACGCTTTACACTTTTTGGGTGCAACATGTTAATCTATTAAAAATACACAAAATCACACTTTTATTCTATGAAATCACACAAACAATCCATCATACATGCTATAGTTATGCGATACTTGAATTGTTACTTGGTACATTCTTATGTGATACAAAGTGTCATTAACTTCGATCAAGCCTCCTTAACATGTATAGCGCTATAGGAATAACGCACTGCCCGTATTCTTGTGGTCAACGTTAAGTTTTTATCTATTATGCGGTACACTAGAGGATTGACTTGTAGTTCACATGCCTTGTTTACATTTATCTCGTATACTTGCTTATCATGTGGATTTGTTTAAATATTTTTATTACTTATGCTATGATATCAAACTTGTGTACTCGCCAATACTTTGTTATTGACATGTTGCATGTTGATGAGAATGACATGACGAAACTTAGTAGGATCGGCACACACGCTTAGAATGCTAAGTTATTTAATATGTTTTTGTTGAACATGTCTCGTATGATGTTGTTTCGTATTTTAATTGTATTGTATTTGACAATTTGGTGATTTGAAATAAAATGGGTTGTTTAATTAAATATTATCACAATTAGTGTTATGATGTCTCGAGCAATCTAGTTCGTCTCACTCTGATGTTTCCGCCAGCCGTTGGTGTGTGACAAAACATGATAGCTGAACCGTTAGGACTTGCGATAGGAAGTCGAAGCTGTAAAGCAGAAAGCTGTTTGACGTTACAGCCAACTTCAGTTGGCTGTAACCAGGTCGTAATATACTAAAATTGAATTTTCTGGAGTCCAAAATGTAATATTTTGAAGTACGGTTCAAATGGCACTGGAATCATAATTTTCTGACGTTTTTTACTATTTTAAACGGTTTTTTCCGTTACAGTATGCTGGGCTGTCCGTTTTATGCAGAAATTGTAGGTCACGGTTTAAGTCATATCTAAGGGTATAATGGCAAATAAATTACAACGTTTAAACTGTAGAAAATATGTAAGTGAACTGAATTCTCCAATTGGATTCACCTCGTTTGGAGACTCGATGATTTTTAAATAAAATAAACGATGGGCAGGGGTCGGAATTGTAACAATTCAGATCACTGTCCATTGCACGATTTTTCACATACAATATGCATTGAATTATACTTTGTAAATTTTACAGAAACCCGATGAGACCCTTTTACATGTCTTGTATTTCTTTGGGAAGTTTTCGTGACTTGTAACTATTTTAGAAAAAAACTGCCGATAACAGCCCAGAAATTAGTAATGTTGCTGAAATGTGAAAAATAGTATTCGTATGGTTAAGTGCTACCTGTGTTACCTATAAGTGTTTGGCATGTTCATTATTTGTATGGCTATTGGCAATATGTGACGCTATGTTTTCTTGTCATACTATATGCGCACTCGAATGAAACACCAAGTGCTACATGTTACGTGTTTAGATACGTGTAGAAATTCGTATTCGCGTAAGCACACACTAACAATCAAACATTAATCATGTTAGGACAAGATTGACCAAACCTCGACTGTTAATTGTGTTAGAGTCTAAAACGAGCAAATAAAGGCGAGTTCATGGCCCTACATTTTTATACGGTTTTAAGTACACATGGGGAGAAAACATGTACCGTTACGGTAATGTAACGTACTGTTACGCATTAACGAACTGTATTGGGAGGGGTTATTTTATATGCTTATGGTTACAAGGAAGCATTATATCACATGTCAGTCCCCTTATAACTTATGATGTCATTAGTATTGGATTATAGCGAGGGAATTTTTAGTAGTACTACTGGGCCCGACAAGCCCCACTCGTGCTTGTCGCGTCAGTTAGACCCAATGTTGATGGTCACGAGTGTAGAATTTGGCTAACACTTAGCCATGGTTGGTGATAAACCTGGCACAACAGGGGCAACAACGTCAGTTTCGGATCGAACACTTTGTTGACATGACCTAGGCTAGATACCTAAACATATAACATATACTGCTAAACAATATAACAACGCGATTCGGGAATTGAATCGGGAAACTTACAATAATTTGATTCAGGTGGGATCAGGGAAACTTTATAACATACTAGTTCGGGGCTAAACCAGTGGGAACAACTTATTTTTAAAAATTGTGAACTACAACCTGTGAACTCACTCTTCATTAATTGTTGACACTTGAGTTTTACATGTTTTTCTAAGGTTGTTAAGGTATCATTGCAGTGTAGGAGCACATCACAAGCATGAAAACTATTTCATTTAAACATTTTGCATCTTTACTTTTAAGTTCTTTGGTTTAGGCGTTTGTTTTGATGCATACTTTATTTATGTTTACTTACGCTTTCGCATTTCCTTAACTGCATGGTTAAATTTGTTTAAACGTATTTTTGCATATAGAGTCATTCTATGTGACTAGTGTCTTGGATCCTGGTTTGTCACCCGCCTCGCGGTAAAACCCTGCAAGTGGATTTTTGAGGGTGTGACAACAATTGTTGCGTTCAGAGAGTCTTAATGATGTAACAACTGTCCAACTGTGAGACTGTTGTCTCTACAGTTGTAGTAGCTGCCCCACTTGAAATACAAACATGAGCCTCTTTGGACACAGGAGGTGTAACCTCCTCGACTTGTGGGCTAACCTTGAGTCCTGGACTTGCCATAGTCACTAGCTACGATATATTCTCAATGACTTGCTGTTGAGAGGAACAAGGTATATGCAAGTTAGGGTTGTCAAGTGCATCAAGTAATGGTTTTATGGTTGATAGCATAAGTATAGTAGGTGGTGTATAAAGAGAAATAGTCTTCGTAGAGGGGCTTAAAAGAAATGCTCAAATGAGTCATCTCCCTCTTGATGTGGGTCTCATGCGCTTACAACACAATCCTTTTGTGAGGATCTATGAGGAGTTTCGATAGCTCGAGATGTTTGCATCTATTGTGAGGAAGTAACAACAGATGTTTGCTGCTTTTGTGATACAGCAGGCTCCTCTAGCACCTCAACTTCCAGAGTCACCCTTTTGTCGATTTTCTTTTTGGATTTGGGCTTGCGGATAGATATGGTCCTTTTGGAAATGGCCGGTGTGTGTTCTACAATACTGGGTTAGGTACTGTGGTCATTAGGAGTAGTGGGCTTTGCAACAGATGTTGTAACATCTGTTGTTGGATTTTCTAAAACATTTTCTTCTTCCACATTTTCTTGACCCTTGGTCATGCAGGGGAAAGTTTTGTTTGAAAGACTTTTAGTTTGAAGGCCCTCTCCCCTTGATTTTTTTTGTGCCAATACCCCTTTTAAAAGACAACTTATGAGTCTTAGGTATAAGAGAAAAGCTTTGGGCTTACCATCTTTCTTGGATTTTACATTAGCAACCATCTCAAGAAACAGAGTATTGGAAAACTTAAAATTGGAATTTGTCAAGATGGTATATCCCAAATACTATGTTTTCAAAGGAATTTCATTATATGCAATAGTTTTAGGTGAAAGACATATAAGTAGGGTATGGAAGAAAAATTTCATGACAAGTGGAAAATAAGTTTTATAAATTCATGATCCTTTCATCTAACCATCATACGCCTTCCTATATATTCATGATGAAGATCATTTTTTGGAAAAGTTTAACTACCTGTCTCATCGTCTAGGGCGAATGTGATGAAGATTAGTTCAGGTGTGATTTGAACAACGATACCATTTACACCTGAGATGATGGTGTTGGGCTTTTTGTCATGAACCAAATAGTCTAGTTTGGCCCATAAATCTTCAACATTTTCTAAATGGATATGTGCATTGGCAGTAAGGATGTTGTGGTATTTAGTTGAGATGATAACTTCAATGATTGAGTGAAATTCTTTATTTGCGAAGGTTTTCACAAGATATAGAAGATAATTGTGAGGTGCTTTCAAGGGAAGTGCCATTGTGAAAATAAATCATCTCTTTTGAAAATCTTTTTAAGTAGATGGTATTTTAAGTGAACAAGGAGAATCTTTTATAGAATCTTTGGAATGATGATCTTTTGAAGATGAAGAGAAAATATTTAAAATCTCAGAGTTTATCGCATAATTAAGGATAACCTATGTTTGGTTAGGGTTTTTATAGGGTTTTTTCACCAGTGGGTGATGATGTGGCCAAACAGATACCTTTTTGGTCACGTGGCAAGTTTTTATTTGATAAAGGCAAAGCTCTATTTGAGCAAAGCTCTGTTTGAGAAAAGCTCTGTTTTGCAAAAACCAGAAAGATAAGGTATGTTTTCAAAATATTTGATTGAAACCTCTTTTGTTCTCAAGAGATTTTTGAATGACCAAATCAGTGGTTTAGACATCTGTTTAACTTTGGTCAACAGAGTTTTGAAAAACCTATATTTTGAAACCTTTGTTGAGTAAAACAGAGTTTTTTTAGAGAGAATAATGGCGAAAAATGATGAAAAAGGCACTGTTTGACTTTTAGAGCCAAACAATGGATTTGAAAATTAGTGGTTCTTTTGATTTAAACAGTGCTTATCCACACTTAAACAAACTTTTGAACCAAAGAAATAGATGTTATACTCCTTTGAACATAGTTTTTTTTTGTTGATTTTATCAATCCTTTTCCTTTTACAATGGCTCATTTTTGATTTTTTAAAGCAAAATTTTAATGTTTTCAATTAGAAAACTGAAATATATTTTCAGTCTCTATTCAACATCCCAATTCTAGAGATCAATCTTTCAAAAGTAGATTTGTCCAGTGCTTTTGTGAACACATCTGCTAATTGATCTTTAGTGGAAACATGATGAAATGAAATCAAACCTTTCCAAAACAATCTCTTACAAAGTGATGATGAATGTCAATGTGCTTTGTTTTTTAATGTGATACTGGGTTCATGATAATGTTTTTAGCTGCTAGACTATCCAAAATTAATGGAGTGTTTAGAGAAGTTATACCAAAATCAAGTAATTGATTTTAAAGCCACAAGAGTTGTGTCGTGCAACGTGCAACAACTATGTACTCTGCCTCTGCCGTAGATTTATAGACTGTTGTTCGCTTTTTGCTCTGCCTATTTTCTAGGAATTGACAGCCTCCTAATGTTGACTTCCTTATTGTATGACAAACAACAAAATCACTATCTGAGAATCCTGAGAGCTCAATATTCCATTAGCTGGATACCAGATACCAAGTGTGGGAGCACATTTGAGGTGTCTGAATATTCTTTTTTCAACTACTAGATTTGACTTTCTAATTGATGCTTGATATCTTGCACAAACATATGTTGCAAACATAATATCAGGCCTTGATGTAGTTAAGTACATCAATGACCCAATCATACATCTGTAAAGTGTCTGATCTATCTAGTCATCTTTCTCATCAGATATGAATGGTTTTGTTGTGCTCATGGGGGTAGCACATGGTTTACAATCATTCATGTCAAACTTGTTTCAAAAGAGTTTTGACATATTTATTTTGATGAATGAAGGTTCCATTTTCAAGTTGTTGAACTTTGAGACCAAGAAAACATTGTAACTCCCCCATGACACTCATTTCATATTAATTTGTCATCAATTTTCTGAAATCATCACACAATTTATCGAATGTGGATCCAAAAATGATATCATACACATAGATTTGTACAATTAACTGATCTTTCCCTTCCCATTTTATAAAAAAAGAGTTTTTATCAATTTTACCTCTTTTGAATTTGTTGGATAGGAGAAAAGTGGATAAAGTATCATACCATGCTCTTGGTGCTTGTTTCAGGCCATAAAAAATGTTTTGTTTAGCTTGTAGACATAATCAGGATGGAATAAGTCTTTAAATCCAGGTGGTTGACACACATAGATCTCTTCTTGGATTTTTCCATAGAGAAAAACACTCTTTATATCAATATGATACACCTTCATGTTGTGGTTGACAACAAAGGCCAAGAAGAGTTTCACAGCTTCCAACCTTGCTATAAGAGGAAAGGTTTCATCATAGTCAATTCCCTCTTCTTGTTTTTACCCTTGAACCACAAGTCTAGCTTTGTTTTTTATAACAATGCCTCGTTCATCAGTTTATTTTTGAGGAACCATTTTGTACCTATTGGACAAGTGTCCTCAGGTAATGGTACAAGTTCCCATGCTTGTTGTCTTTTGAACTAAAGAAGCTCTTCTTGCATGGCTTCTACCCAACTATTGTCTTTTAATGCCTCTTAGTATTTGATAGCACTCTTTATATCAATATGATACACCTTCATGTTGTGGTTGACAACAAAGGCCAAGAAGAGTTTCACAGCTTCCAACCTTGCTATAAGAGGAAAGGTTTCATCATAGTCAATTCTCTCTTCTTGTTTTTACCCTTGAACCACAAGTCTAGCTTTGTTTTTTATAACAATGCATCGTTCATCAGTTTATTTTTGAAGAACCATTTTGTACCTATTGGACAAGTGTCCTCAGGTAATGGTACAAGTTCCCATGCTTGTTGTCTTTTGAACTAAAGAAGCTCTTCTTGCATGGCTTCTACCCAACTATTGTCTTTTAATGCCTCTTGGTATTTGATAGGTTGAATTAAAGATAAAAAGATTGCAAATCGGCAGACATTTGAGGTTTGGCTTCTTGTGCACACTCCTGCATTGATGTCTCCTATGACTTGTTCTGGTGGATGAGATCTGTGGAAAATGGTGTTTCCGGTGTAGTGAATGATGGAATTTTGTGGTGCGGGGCTAATTGGGAATTTTCTAGTGAAACCTCTATTGTTATTGTGAAATGGTCAATAGTGGTTTGAAATGGTGGTGGTAGGATTGGCCCAAGTGGTGAATTTGTTGTTGAGGATAGATCAGTGGTTTGACAACATGTAGTATTAGTGGTTTGAGGTTGACTTTGGTCAACAATGGTTTCGATTGTTGTGGACTGACTATTGTTTTGAGTAGACGAACTTTGTGGATCAGAAGAGACTATGTATTGGGATGACATATCAATGTCAAATCTCTAATCCTGTTGCATTGCTTTTGATATACTTGTATCAACCTCAACCATTGTAGTTACTTCTTCAAAATTGAATTTTTCAAGATAAAAAAGTTATGCTGGATTTTTAGGGTTTTTAAATGATGATAATTCATTGAATTTACATTTAAGGTTTCGTCTATAGTCATAGTCCTTGTGTTAAACACTTTATATGCCTTGGCTATAGAAGAATATCCTAAGAAATATCCACAATCCACTTTGGCTGAAAATTTTGAAATTGAATCTTTTAGATTCAAAATAAAGAATGGACAACCAAAAATTTTGAAAAATGATATTAATGGGGATATTTTGAACAAAATCTCATAGGTAGTCTTTTGATGCATAGAGTTTATTAACACCCTGTTTTGAACATAACATGCAGTATTCATAACATCTGCCCAAAAGGACAATGAAAGACCAGAATCTACAAGCAAAATTCTTGTAGCCTCAATAAGGGTTCTATTTTTGTTTCAACAACCCCATTTTGTTCAGGTGTTCGGGGAATACTAAATTGTCTCAGTATCCCTTTGGATATACATAATTCATCAACCTCTTGGCTTGAGAATTATGTCACTTCTGATGGACTTTACATGAAGATCATACAATTTTTTTTCTATTTTTATGAATTTTTTTAAAAAAAATTCATATAGTCTCATCTTTTGATTGAAGGAAAAATGTCCATGTAAACCTAGAAAATCACAACTATCACTAAGCAATAATGTTTTTTCCTCAAGCTCATGATTTTTACTCGGCCAAACAAATCCATATGAAATAGTTGTAAAAATTTGGTTGTTTTGGACTCTTCAATGGGTTTGTGTGAAACTTTGTGTTGTTTTCCTTTTAGATAGGATACACAATTTTTCCCACATTTGAATTTTTTGGTTGGTAAACCTCTAACAAGTTTTTCCTTTGTTAGATTGTTAATAGTTTTTAGATTAACATGTCCGAACCTTCTATGCCATAACCCTGTTACTTTTATTGAGGCAACAGAGAATAGGGAAACATTGGTTTTTGGGTTTTCTTTGGACATGTCCACTACATAAACATTGCAACTCCTATGAGCAACAATGTTAGTGCATATTCTATGTGTCCACCACTGTACGAATTGGATAGATAGAGCGTGTGCTGAATATTGTATAGTTGTGTGTTAGAAGTTGATAAGTTTTGGAATTTTGGTTTGAGAGATTTTCTGATGCACTCTATAGCCTGTCAACGATGTATGCTCTTTCGGTATGAATGGAAGCTTTCTACTTTTGACTATTCTTATGAGATTACTACCGAACTAGCTTATCTTATCCAAACTTTCGTCTAAACCTACCTGATCTGGAACTTTCAATTGGTATCAAAGCTATGGTACCAATTCAATCGATCTAACAGTTGATTAAATCACCTACGCTCATGATTATGGGTTTTAGATGTAAATATAAAATTGAAGGTCAATTCATGGATGGAATTTGAAATTGAAGGCATCATTACATTCAGAATTGATTTTCGTTCATGTATGTTGAAGAATCATCATAAATTTTGAAGAAATAAAGAGTTTAGATCGAAAAATGAGAAAAATCATGTTGGAATGGATAAGACAGTTTCGTGTGCAGGAGTGCTTATTTGTGCGAAGGAGTCATTAATCCGCACGAATGAATCCTGATCTGTTTAAAAAATTGTGTTCATTCGCACGAACCAGTCTTTCATCCACACGAATTAACCTTCATCCGCATGGAAGGCTCTAATCCGCACAAACTAGCTTAATCCATTCCAAATCATTAATATCATCCGCATGAAAGAGTCATCCACTCGTGTACTCTCACGAGCGAATGAGTCAAAATGTCTAAAAAACGGCATATTTTTATCATGGCGATGAGACGAGTGTCTAGAAAAATTTTGGTGATTGAATTTTTTTCGAGATTTTAACGTTAAATACTGGTTGTTCGGGACATCGTTGGAGGTTTTCGAGTATGATTAAGATGATGAGATTGCACAGTAGTGAAGATAGTGGGATAGTTATGAAGACCAGTGTATATCATATATCATTTGGTAAAGTGACTATTAATGGGGCCAAAATAGAAAATCCGCATTGATAAAAAACAGACTTTTGTGGAACAAAATGGCACAGCTTCCACATAGTTGAGTTTTTCAGAGAAAAGATGACTGAATTTGCTTATTTTGAGGGGGAAATTCAGTGATGAGTTTAGAGAGTTCAGAATTTGCCAAAAATGAGGGGGAATAACATTTTCCAAATATTAGAACATTTTTACAAAATTCAGACGGGAAAGACATGCAATAGTATTCGGGTGGTTCCGACTTCAAATTGACTGGGGATGCATGGGATCTCGGATGCTTTAGTCTGTGATCATTAGAAGTTCAGATTCTTTAGATCGTGATCAGATTGATGTTTGAGGGTTTGAGTCCCAAGTCTTTGTACAAGCAAGTTAGCACGATTAATGTCAAAGGAGTGATGCATCAGTATCAGAATGGTTAATCTTTGAGAAGATGAGTTGTTTTTCGGATTAATTGTTGGGGAATGAGGATGTTTGTGGATTAAGTTGCTACCGGGACTAAAGGAGAAGGCTTTAGATCTGTTATCGTGACTTAAGAGGAAGAATGTGAGTTTGATCGTGGAAGAATGTTTCTTAGATCACATTGTGTTACCAGATGATTTGTTATCCGATGAAGATTTGCTGATTGTGGAGATTACCATTTACACTGATCAATCATGCAGGGGTGTTCATAAAAGTGGTTACGGAATACGGGATTTCAGATTTTTGTGGGTATTCACATATTTGAAATTTAACAATGTGGTGTTCGAAGTTTCTATCAATTGCCGGTCGGTTATGCAAATGCAAACCTGAATCACCAATCAAGGGGGAATAAATTGAAGATATCAAATGCTTGATTGAAGTTGCAAAATATTCAAACACGGCTTACATATTTGAAGATCAAGATTCGACATTGACGTACAAGGGGGAGCATATTCTGTGTATCCGCCACTATACGAATAGGCTAGATAGAGCATGTGCTGAAAATTGTATAGTTGTGTGTTAGAAGTTGATAAGTTTTGGAAGGTTTTGGAATTTTGGCTGGAGAGATTGCCAGATGCTCTTTCCAGCCTGTCAATGATATATGCTCTTTTGTTATGAATGAAAGCTTTCTACTTTTGACTATTCTTACGAGATTACTACCGAAGTAGCTTTATCTTATCTAAATTTTCGTCTAAACTCGCCCGATCTGGAACTTTCAAACAAGTTGTGTAGTACTTTCAGCTATGATTTTATCAAGCTTTTTTACAATATCAGGTCTAACGATTTTACAAGTTGTCTTTATAAAAAATGAGCCATAGTCTTTGTCACTCATTTGTGAAATACTCGGTAAATTAAATTTTAAATTGTCAATTAGTTTAACAATTTCAAATTTTAGCTTGCTTGAATAGTCTCTAACCCCATCACCTTTCCTTTATCATTATTACCAAAGGAAATGTTACCACCTCCATGAGAATGGAAATTTGTTAGTAGAGCTTTGCATCCAGTCATATGTCTGGATCCTCCACTGTCTACATGCCGCAGACTATCTAGGCATGTAGATATTCTCATTTTGGTGGCCATGAATGCACATTCACACTTATTCCCATTTTTTTGTATTCTAAGGATCAATGTTTACAACCTTATCAGTACCCTTTTCACAAACTGTTGTTTGTACTTATTTAGATATACTTTCAACACTTTGTGTTTTAATAGCTTCCTTGTTGTTTTTAACAGTTTCCTTATATTTACTGAAATTTTCCTTTAACTCATCCCATATCTCTTTTGCACTATTACGGGGTAATAGCTCTGCATTGATCTCTTTTGCGTGTGTTGAATATTGTATAGATTAGAAACGAATACATGACTTAAGTGCGGACGAGAAAGGTGTTTAAATGTCACTTCGTACGAAGTAGGCCACTCCGTATGAAGATAGTTACTTCGTACGAACGTAACATGGTCAATTCGTACGAAGTTAACTAGTGTCACTTCGTACGAAGTTAGATGTCTCAGTTCGCACGAGGGTAGACTGTCTATATCTAACATCGTGTGTTCATAGTTTTTTAAGTTTTGGAGTTCCTAGAGGGGAAATGCTAGAGAAATTTTCCAACAATTTCCAAATTTCTCTAGCTTGTAAAGATGTATACTCTTTTGGTATGAATGGAATTATTCAACTTCTGCTTCTACTTTGTTCTTAATAACATTCTACCGAATTAGTTCTTTTCTACCCAAACTTCCGTCTAAACTGCCGGTTCCTGGACTATCAAGTTTCCTCAGTAAAAGATTACTGAATTTCTCTTCTAACTTATCCCATATCTCTTTTGCACTGTTACGATGTAATAACTCTTCATTGATCTCGTTTGGTAAAGCCTTTGAAATTATAATGAGATCTTTGGCATCTATCTCAAACTTTTGAAAATCAAGCGTAGAGTAATCTTCCGGTTTCTTTGGCTCAAAGTTATCAGGATTTTTGACACAATGTGTCATTGGAACATGTGGCCCGTACAAGACAGACCTCCAACACCCTGAATTTTGTGGAGCTAAATAGTGTACCATCAGAAACTGCCAGATATTGTAACAGTTATCAAGTGACATTCTCTTTTGATCTTTTTAGAAGAAGAACAAGTATGTATATCACTTTTTGAGTTCTATACTTTTCTACTCTAAGCTATGAATAGTATTGGATCTCTGATAAGCTGATCTTCTTGTGTTAAATTGATTGTGAAATCAAGTTTAAACGTGACCAAGCTCTGCTACCAATTGTTAGAGTCTGAGTTTTTATATTTGCAAAAAAAATTTTTATCATAATAAAATTCACAAATATAGAGATATTATCACCAACTGATTTTCGGTTGATTCAAAAGTTTTACAGAAATGATTCTACAATCTCCCCCTCGGCCTGATCACTCACTAGAACAATTCGTACGAAAGATAATATGTGAAGTGATAAAATAGACCTCTAACATGTGAGATCTATTTATACTAATTACTAAAGCTCTGTCCGTGATAGGCTGACATTATCCTGACAGTGACATCTAACATTTCTAACAGAAAAGATTCCACAGATGTTTTTAAACATCTGTGCAAATCCTAACATCTGATCTAGGCTATTCTAAACACTTATAAGATAACGGTGAAGGTATCCACACATCCCCCTAAAAGTATCTACATATCCCCAAACCCTATACACCCCTCATTGACCTGTACGCCTGAAAATGGGCCCACCTATACACCCCTTATAGCCCTATACACTTGCTTCTGGTCCATCTAATTAATTCCAATCATTGGATGTCAGCTGATGTCCTAAAAGTAGCTTAATAAAAACAATTAAAATTAACCTAATTCTAGACTCAAAGTAATACTCTAGACTCCTAAACTCGACTAAACTACTAACCGGCAAGTGGACCGATCAATTGTAGAAAAGCTTGAATACGGATATCGAACCCACAAGACTCTCTAATTACGCTAACGACTCTATTTAAACTAAATTGAGACACTAGATTATTTTTTTGGGGAGGGGTTACTAAAATCCTAAATTTATAATTAAACTAATATTAATCTAACTAAGATGAATTAAGATGGACTTTTGAATCAGAGATTTAATTCAAGGATGGTGCAATGGCTACCTAGGTTAGATTCCTTATTACTATTGATTGGTTTTTAATTGATTAATAATGTGATAAGGAACCGGGATCTTAAAATACTAAATCCTAAGGAATACCGAATAGGACCCTCGAACCTGCTCAGGAAGACACCTATGATATCCTAAAGATAGTTATGTTTACCGGTTTATAAGATTTCCTTTCGGTTATCTAATATTCAATATAGTATCTAAAGTAGCTAACTATCTCTCAATAGGAAGCCTAGACTAACTATGGTTCTTGATTTGGTTTAACCGACTCGAATATGGCAAGCAAACTAAAGCCGTTTTTTCTCAAAACCTAATCCTAGCAATTTACCTATTTAATTCAGTTAATAAATTATAGTTTCTCAATAATTAAATTTAGTATAATGTTAAGATTTAATTATATGTCTCATTCAATTGTTTCTACGGTTTATTGGCCAATTTACAAAACCATTACCCGAACTCGTTAAGACTCGACAATCAACATAAACCTATTCTATAAAAGACATTCAACTAGATTCATGTGAAACAATCAAATAATCAATAATTAGATCAAAACATGCAAATACACAAAATCAAACAACCAAAGTTTACTACTTTATCAAAAATCCCTTAAACACATTAAATAGTCAATAAAAATCCAAACTTTCATAATAAGTCATCAAAACCTAGGTAGCAAAAGTAAATCTACCAAGAATCTTTGGTTTAAACATAATCTAAGCAAAGTTAAAAAATGAATTAATCAAGACAAAGAACAAGGAAACTAAAGATTAAGAAAATCGGTAATAAAACCCATAATTTCTTCGATCTATATGCTCCTAGCTTCAATCGGATGATTCTCCAGCAACTTGATCTTCAAAAACCAGCTCAAAATCTCCAGAAGTTAGCACCTGAAACTCCAAGTTCGTCCAACAATTGTAATTAGAGTTAAACTCTAATTATATAAACGTTTCCAACACAAATCTGATTAGTTTTTGAAACTTTCTGACCAAAAAGCACTCTCGCCAACTGCGAGAGGCACCAAGCAACTGGTCGCGCCCCGCGACCTTGTTAACTTTCTCCGGTCACTTTTCCTCTCTCTCGCCACTATCGAGAGGCTTGACCTGGGCCGGTCGCGGGCCGCGACCGGGTCTAATTTCCCATTTTACGATCCGTTTCTTCTCTCGGCTTCCTATTACGATCCGGCTCGGTTTCCTTCAACATTTCAACTCGTTTTCTCGTCTTTTCAGCTACTTCCACGAACCAAGACCTGCGAATCGTATTTAGATTATAAGTAGATATATTCTTGTAAAACCGATACGAATATTAACGAAACTAATACAAATACATGATAAATTGATGTAATATTCAATACATTAAATATCCCACACTTACTCTTTTTACGTCCTGAAGAAAGAATTATGCAAACGGAATCATAGCCAAGTAATTATTTGATTTCAAAAATAAGATTATTTTATTAAGGTTGAAACTTGTATTAACCACAATTGCAAGTATTTATGTCCTCTTAAATCAAAACTCGGTTCAAAGTTCTTATCATGTAAATTTAGTTCAAGTTCGGTCAATCTACCTAAGGTCTCACACTAGCAAACACAGTACACCTAATCCCACCTCAAGCTTATGAAACAAAAGGAACGAATCATTCGACCCATTTCCTAACCGTTTTATACATAAATCAAGAGAATTAAAAACCAAGTAAACTTTTTTTTTCCTTTTTTCTTTTCTTTTGAGCACTTGATTTCTTTTTTGCATACCTAACCTAGAGGCTGTCTCAACCAGAGTCACCCTCCTCGAGAGCGACAACGTGAGCTTCCGCATTTAAGCAATTTTTCAACTTATCCTAGAGGGATTCTCGATCAAGTCACCATCCTCAAGGGAGATTCCATAGGCGTCGTCTACTTTTTTCAATAAGCTCAATTTTTTCTATATTTTTCTTATATTTACATGATCAAAAGTTCTAAAGATTTTAGCTTATAACGGCATTCTTTATACTATTTTTGGCGGTTTCGGCTTCCCATTTTTCCTAGATGAGTACCCACTAGTAGACCGACATTTAAGGTATATTAATCTCAAAGAAACTAAGAACCGAATCGAGCCTACTCATATATCCCAAGTTAGACACAGAATCAACCTTTATTAACTCATATTATCATTATTTGAAACCGAATAAAAACTCAGCTTTTCTATCATTTTCCGTTTATATTTTGCAAACTTCTTCTTCAAAAGACATTTTTTGATTTCTTTAATTTTTTTTAATTTTTTAACAAATAAAACTACTCTACGACTCAACTATCCCATCTCAACACTTAAATTTTGCATTGTCCCTAATGCAAGGATGAGAAGACTCAACTAACTAAATAATAAAAACTGAAAACTAAATAAATAAAATACAAACTATACAAGTGAAACGACTTAGCTGATATGCAAGACTGTCAATGTGCCAGTTAATTCCACCCATGCCCTCCAATCCGAACACGCTCAGCAAACAATTCTCAACTCTCACTCGCGAACGGAAGCGACAAAACAAACACCAACCATCAACCAACATAGATAACTTCCAAACATAAAATAGTAAATAAATAATTGTTCAACAGAAGTTTACCACAACCATACCCAAACCAACCCAAATATCCCAAATGTAAAGTGTTTAGAATACACATACAGACCAATAGAAGGATGAAAACAACATAAAACAAAAATAGAAGTCATTTAGGAATCGCTGTCTCTGAATAATCATCCTCCTCTTCTTCCTCCGATTGCTCAAACACTTGGTATGGCTGCACATATTCCATACCGCTCGACTGACCCGGCTACCCTCGATGCTGAAAGTATGATGGAACCCCCATGTGCAGGTTCTCCATCATATACCTCATTCCGTCCTCCAACCTACGTGTCCCTGCTCGTGCATCCTACAGGTTTCCATCATCACCTCGCGAACCCCACCGAACTGCTCATCTACATAACCCCTCAAATCTTCGAACCTAGTCTCCATCCTGTCATATAAAGAATCTAAAGTGAGTGAGTCTGGGCAGGGCTGTCTAAGAGGATACTGCCTGCCCGGTAGTTCTTGACGGGTCATCAGTCTCTTATAGCGCGTAGGAACAACGGATTGCATGGACAAAGCAACCTCAGAACCAGGAGGAGGCTGAACCTGCGGACCATGCCTAATAGCCTCCCAAGTGATAGGCTCATGAGAAGCTAAAATCCTGGCAGCCTGTAAATCCCGCAAACCCATGAAGCATGGAGACGGGCCCTCTCGTATCTTGTCTCGTGGATACATATCGAATACCCCGAGACTTTCCGCCAACCAAGTAATAAAGGGCCCACGTTATACCCGAGCCCCCGGACCTCCTCTCCATAACTGCTTTATCGACCACTCGAAAATACTGGCCAAGTTTGCTGGCCGCTGCTCAACCATACACATCAAACAGAATAAGTTGACCTGGTTTACTTTATTACCCCCTGCCCCCTACTTACTAGTGTGGCTACCAAAATCTTGTTTATAAACCGGTAAACCAGATCGATAATGTCGATAGCAACCATGTTGTTGGAGTACGGCGAGGATGAAATTGTACCCCAAAACCTAGCCAACTCGTCTGTTTGAATGCTATGTGGGTGCCTCCTCTTGAATACCCCCGAGGCTAGTAATGATTGGACCTTATCCACCATATAGAATTGGGTAACCACGACGAACTGAGGGATGGTCATTTCGTATACATGCCTTTCAAGGGCAAAAGACACAACATCGCTTTCCACAAAATTCCCTTGCTGGTACTTGAATGTCGAATGGAATTCAAGAGTGATTTCCTCGTATGCCGCTCATCACAATCTATCACTCTCTTGAATTTATCGCCCAACAACTACTCGATCCTGCCCCTCAGACCCAGATGGTCTAACATATCCCAGTCTATCCGTCTGTACGGGAATAGGTCTACTGTAATCAGATTGGCCCATTTCTCACTCTTGTGTGAGTCTAGATCGAACTTCAGTAAGGACTGTCCCATAGTCGCATACTCCGCCCATGGGGAACACTGCCCCCTCTGTATCTAACGCTCCTTCTCTGACCAAAATTTGGGGGCAGTGGTTGAGTTTCTGCTGGATCTCCTTTGGGCCGGGCTACGGGCCCTCTATTCTTTTTCCCTGTTCTGCTCGAACTGCCTTCACCTGACATCTGCAAAAACATTCAATTCACAAGCAAAAACAAGTAGACCATCAGAAAAATAAACCATTTTTGAGTAATGACCGTATAGCATTACATTCGCGATCATGACCAGAAAAACCACTTTACCAAATATTAGATATTTTTTAGGTGATCGTTAGCAAAATTTCCAATTTATTTGACCAAATCTCGCCCAAATGGAGATTGAGTACGGCCGAGAGATCTTATATTCATGAATGCCCAAATTTCCAATTTTAACCCAAAAGTACCTAAAATACGACACTACCACCTCCCGGCACTTTAGCCCAACATTGAGTCCCAAACATAAGATAAAACTTTATAGTCAATGCAGAAAAACGGGTTAAATTTCTGTTAAAAATATAATTTTTATGACAACCATTACTAACCCGAATCCCCACACTCAATGTTGAACCCTACAAAACCAATCCACCCACAAAGTAGACACTTTAGAACCCAAACCATTAGAACTGTGTTCAGCCCCTACATCCAAAACTCAACCCAAACCAAGTTCACCCCAAACCCTTAAGAAAACTAACATGCAACCTATACAAAACCCGACACTAAAACATATGAAGCAACTAAGTAAAATACTAAAATTAAAGTACAAAAGTTGCAAGAAACACATACTTCAGCGTCGATCTACAAGAAAAACTAAGAAAAATAGTGTGTAAGTTGCAAAATCCTTGAAAAGCTCGTTTGAATGGTGAAGATGGAAACTTTAAGTTGGAAATCAGTTAAGGACGATGTGGTGAAGTGGTGGTGGAAGATTAAGGTGAATGGAGGTGATTGTAGGCGGATTATGGTGGTTGTTTGGGTGGTAGCGTATGTTGAGAGAGAAGAAATTAGGTTGAAAAGTTAAAATTTTGAGGTTTAAAAGCGCATGTCTGATGTTATTGTCTCTCACGGGCCGCGACCGTGTCAAAATGAATCTGGGGTATTTGTGTCTCGCGGGTCGTGACCGGGTTAGTACAAGACTCTTGCGGCCTGCCAAAAGGGTATTCTCACAGAAAGTTTTGAAATGTTTGCCAGTTCTTTGCCTTAGATTTTTTTTGATTAAGTGCAACTTTGTGAAAAAACCCTCTTGGCACCCGGTTATGTACGAAAACTTACCTGCAACGCCATTTATTCGTCGGTTATGGCTCCGTGTTGGTGATATATCCCTGCAAACGACTAAACGACACAAGAATACACAAACACAAATTACGAAAAACAATTATTAGCACTATAAAAACATGAAACGTAAACTACTACTAAATAATACAAACTCTACACTTGAGTTTTAACTCTAGACCCTATGCGGTGGTGCGAGGTGGAATTTCATGATGAGTTTCCTCCATCTCGGAGGAATTGATCGACCCTCCTAGATAATGCTTCAACCTATGGTCGTTTACTTTCCAAGTGCCTCCATCGGCTCCATCTCTCAACTCTACCGTTCCATACGGAAATACTTCATTCACCACATAAGGACCCGTCCACTTGGACTTCAGCTTTCCGGCAAAGAATTTCAATCGTTAATTGTATAAAAGCACTTTGTCACCGATTTTAAACTCTTTCAAACCCTTCAACTTCCTATCATGCAATGCCTTTGTTTTCTCCTTGATACTCCATGATCGCTCATAGGCTGCATCTTGAAGCGCTTCCAACTCATGAATTTGGAAGTAGCGTTTCTTAGCCGCTTTGGTAAGGTCTAAGTTTACGGTTTAAGAGCCCATAGTACTTGGTGCTTGAGTTATATCGGAAGATGGCAAGCTTTGCCATAGACAATTATGAATGGAGTGGTACCTGAAGGTGTCTTATAGGCGGTCCTAAACGCCCATAATGCATCATCAAGCTTATTGGACCAATCCTTCCTACTCTTGCCTACCGTCTTCTCTAAAATCCTCTTCACCCCTCGGTTCGCATTCTCAACTTGACCGCCTGTTTGAGGATGATACACGGTGGAAAAAACAATGAGTGACACCGTAACGTGCTAATGCATTCTCCATTACGACATTACAGTAGTGAGTGCCATGGTCACTAATGATGGCTCGAGGTGTACCGAATCGAGTGAATAACATCTTTAGAAATCTCACCACCACTTGGGCATCACTTGTAGGTAAAGCTTGAGGATGTACCGATTCTCAGTAGAGACGGGAAACGGTCTCATGAAGTCGATCCCCCAAATATCAAATATTTCAACAATTTGGATCGGGTTTTGGGGCATCTCGTCCTTAGATGAGATATTGCTGGTACGTTGGCAATGGTCGCACTTCCTAACAAACTCTAAAGCATCATTAACTACCGAGGGCCAATAAAAACCGCAATCAAAAACTTTTTGGGCGGTAACGTGTGGACCATGGTGACTTCCCGTCAATCCCTCATGCACATGCCTAAGGATCTCTATCCCCTCTTCTCAACCACACATCGTCGAAGAATCCTATCTCCTCCTACCCTAAATAGAAACGGGTCATCCCATATATACCTCCTGACATCCCTAAAGAATTTCTTCTTCTGCTGAGTGGTCATACCCTTAAGAACTACCCTATTTGCGAGGTAATTTGCAAAATCCGAAAACCAAGGCATACCCTCCTTTCTCCGCCGCCACAAACTCTACCGATTCATGAGGGAATCTATCACCTATCTCCTCCACACGAATCTCTTCTCGACTTGGATCTTCTAGTCGGGATAGATGATCGGCGACTACATTCTCCGCTCATTTCTTATCCTTAATTTCTATATCGAACTATGACAGTAGGTGAGTCCACCGAATATGACGAGGCTTAGTGTCTTTCTTTTGGAAGAGGTAACATAAAGCCGCATGATCGGTAAAGACTATGGTCTTGGAAAGCACGAGATATGAACAGAACTTATTGAATGCGAAAACTACGGCTAGGAGTTCCTTCTTGGTAGTGGTATAATTCTCTTGGGCGTCGTTAAGGGTTTTGCTTGCATAATATATGGGGTGGAAGTGTTTATCTCATCTTTGGCCCAAAACTTCACCAACTACATAAGTGCTTGCATCACACATGAGCTCAAAAGGCAAGCTCCAGTTGGGTGATACGAGAATGGGGGCACTCACGAGTTTTCTTTCAAGATAGCAAAGGCCTTAAGGCATTCTTCTTCGAAGACGAAAAGGACATCCTTCTCAAGGAGTCGGGTCGTGGGTCATGTAATCTTAGAGAAATCTCTAATAAATCACCTATAAAAATCCGCATGACCAAGGAAACATTGGATGGATTTCACACTCGTCGGTAGAGGGAGTATACTAATAGTATCAATTTTAGCTCTATCTACCTCTATACCGGCTCGATATATCTTGTGACCTAACACGATCTACTTTGTCACCATGAAGTGACACTTCTCCCAGTTCAACATCAACCTAGTCTCCACACACCTCTTCATCATCGCTTCAAGATTACGAAGGCACTGATCGAAGGAATTTCCATAGACAGAAAAGTCATCCATGAAAAACTTCCATCGAATTCTCGATCATATCTTGGAAAATGGCGACCATGCATCGCTGAAATGTCACTGGAGCGTTACATAATCCAAAAGGCATGCGGCGGTATGCGTATGTGCCGTAAGGACATGTAAAGGTTGTCTTCTCTTGATCCTCCAGAGCGATAGGGATTTGGAAGTAACCTGAAAACCCGTCGAGAAAACAATATTGTTGACCCGCGAGACGCTCTAGCATATCTCAATGAACGGAGTAGGAAGTGGTCATTTCGGGTGGCGTCGTTCAATTTTCAGTAATCGATGCACACACGCCAACCGGTGACTGTACGCGATGAGATGAGTTCATTTTTCTCATTCATGACCACTGTCATTCCCCCCTTACGCGATAGATTAGCCCTGCTTCCATCAACTTTAGAACCTCTTTCTTGACTACTTCTTGCATATTCGGATCGAGACGTCGTTGAGGTTGTACCACCGACTTAAAGACATCCTCCATGAGGATCTGGTGAGTACAGAAAGTTGGGCTGATTCCCTTGATATCAGATAGTTTCCCACGCGATGGCCTCTCTATTCTCTTTCAGAACATCTATCAGCTTCACCTTCTCCTCCGTTGTTAATTTCGAAGAAATTATGACGGTAAGCTCGAATTTTCTCCTAGAAAGGCATACTCTAGGTGGGAGGGAAGGGCCTCAAGCTCTAAAGGGGCCAAAATATCTACAGGTTTGCTCTCACTCTCCTCACGCATCTCACATAAGTCTAATGTCTCGGGACCCACAGTGGGTCATTCTGTATGTCCTCTTCCTCAAACTCCTCGTCTACTACCCTCTCATTTACTAATCGGCTCCACTAATATACTCGAGACAATGATCTACGCACAAAATGAATGAATTGAGAAAATAGACGGAATGACATGGGCCACTATCAGTATCTCCACCGCTAGCAATTTCATCCCCAACGCAGAGTGTAATCTTTCCGTCATGGACATCAATGATAGCCTTTGCAATACGGAGGAATGGACGACCTAGGATGATGGGCACTTTTTCATCAGCCTCCATATCTAAGATAACAAAATCCACGGGGAAAATGAATTTATCGACTTTAACTAGCAAGTTCTCTATGATTCCCCGAGGATACTTAACTGATCGATCGCTAGAGACAGTGATATACCAGTAGGAGTAAGATCCCCTTAACCTAATTTCCCATAGAGCGAGAAAGGCATTAAATTGATGCTAGCACCTAGATTGGCTAATGCATGAGCGAGAGCAATGGAACCACGGAAGAGACACGGCATAGTGAAGATACCCGATCAGTGAGTTTTTTTGGTAACTTATTTAGCACTACAGCGGAACATTCTCCAGTCAAAGGAACATTTGAAAGCTCTCCCAGCCTATCTTTGCATTTAAGAAGGTCTTTCAAAAACTTGGCATATTTTGGCATATGCTGGAGGGCATCAATGAAAGGAAGATTGATTTTCAACTGGGTAAACATTTCGAGAATATTCCTGTATTCCTTAGCATATTTTTGTTGCTTAAGGTGGGCGGGGTAGGGTAAGCGTGAAGGATCTACTTATGGTGACGGCCTAACCTCTACGGTAGTTTCTTTTCTGCTCGACTGAAGGCTCACTGTTCGGTGCGGTACTTGCTGGGTCTAGCCTATTGTGCACCCTAGGTGGAGCCTCCATCTCTATCTCTTCATCTACCTCTTCATCCTTATCTTCTATCTCTACTCGCACTCAAACCACTTCTCCTAGACTCTTACCGCTATGGGTGGTTATCGCTTTTGCGTGTTGGTTCTCCGGGTTAGGTTGAGTGTTACCTGAGAACTGACCATGTGGTTGCTCTTGCAGTTGCTTAGTGATACTACCTACGAACATTTGAAGATCTAAGAGTGCGGATTGTTGATTCTTTAAAAGAAGATCATGTTCCACCAACGTTTTCTAAGTAGCTTGATCATTAACCACTAGCTGAGACAGAAGTTCCTCTATCATATCCAAACTACCTCCCGAACCTCCACTCCTGTTTTGATATTGACCTGATTAGAAACCAGGGGGCATCCAGTAAAAACCGGAAACGAGACAAGTAAGAACACTCAGAAAAGATACTTAACAAAAAAATGTTAAACTAAAAAAAATTAAATTAACTAAATTATTTAGACTCCTACGACTCAAACAAAGCGGAAAACACGTATAAATCAGTTAAGTCTAAACAAAGTAATCAACACAATTACCAAAGAGAATCCCCGGCAACGGCGTCGAAAACTTGATGTCCTTAAAGTAGTCTAATAAAAACGATTGAAATTAACATAATTATAGACTTAAGGTAATACTCTAGACTCCTAAACTCGACTAAACTACTAACCGGCAAGTGGACCGATCAATTGTAGAAAGGCTTAAGTAAGTCCGGATATCGAACCCACAAGACTCTATAATTACGTTAACGACTCTATTTAAACTAAACTGACACACTTGATTTATTTTATGTTTTGGTGGCGGGGGTTTATTAAAAATCCTAAATTTATAATTAAACTAATATTAATCTAACTAAGATGAATTAATATGGACTTCTAAATCGGAGATTTAATTCAAGAATGTTGGAATGGCTACCTAGGTTAGATTCCTTATTACTATTGATTGGTTTTAATTGATTAATAATATAATAGGGAACCGGGATCTTAAAATATTATTTCCTAAGGATTACCGAAAAGGACCCCGACCCTTCTCGGGAAGACACCTATGATATCCTAAAGGTAGTTTATGTTTACCGGTTTATAAGATTTCCTTTCGGTTATCTAATATTCAATATAGTGTCTAAATTAGCTAACTATCTCTCAATAGGAAGCCTAGACTAACTATGGTTCTTGATTTGGTTTAACCGACTTGAACATGGCAAGTAAACTAAAGGCGGTTTTTCTCAAAACCTAATCCTAGCAATTTACCTATTTAATTCAGTTAATAAATTATTATTTCTCAAGAATTAAATGTATTATAATGTCAAGATTTAATTATATGTTTTATTCAATAGTTTCTACGGTTTATTGGCCAATTTACCGAATCATTACCCGAACCCATTAAGACTCAACAATTAACATAAACCTATTCTATGAAAGACATTCAACTAGATTCATGTGAAACAATTAAATAATCAATAATAGATCAAAACATGCAAATACAAAAAATCAAACAACCAAAGTTTACTAATTTATCAAAAATCCCTTAAACGCATTAAATAGTCAATAAAAATCCAAAATTTCATAATAAGTCATCAAAACCTAGGTAGCAAAAGTAAATCTAGCCAAGAATCTTTGGTTTAAACATAATCTAAGCAAAGTTAAAAAATGAATTCATCAAGACAAAGAAGAAGGAAACTAAAGATTAAGAAAATCGGTAATAAAACCCGTAATTTCTTTGATCTCTATGCTCCTAGCTTCAATCGGATGATTCTCCAGCAACTTGATCTTCAAAAACCAGCTCAAAATATCCGGAAGTTAGCACTTGAAACTCCAAGTTCGTCCAATAATTGTAATTAGAGTTAAACTCTAATTATATAAACTTTTCCAATACAAATCTGATAAGTTGTCGAATCTATCGGACTAAAAAGCCGTCTTGCCTACCGCGAGAGGCACCAAGCAACTGGCCGCGCCCCGCGACCTTGTTAACTTTCTCCGGTCACTTTTCCTCTCTCTCGCCACTATCGAGAGGCTTGACCTGGGCCGGTCGCGGGCCGCAACCGGGTCTAATTTCCCATTTTACGATTCGTTTCTTCTCTTGGCTTCTAATTACGATCCAGCTCGGTTTCCTTCAACATTTTAACTCGTTTTCTCGTCTTTTCAGCTACTTCCACGAACCAAGACCTACGAAACGTATTTAGATTAAAAGTAGATATATTCATGTAAAATCGAAACGAATATTAACGAAACTAATGCAAACTATACATGATAAATAGATATATTATTCAATACATCATCAACCAATGGTGATGTATTATATGGAACTTTATTTAATTTCATGGATGTTTAGTATGAGGGAGTTGTGAGATATTAATATAAGAAAATTAATAGATCTTTTATGAAATATTGTTATAAAAAGAGTGTTAATATTATAATACGTCACGTTTTTATTTATTATGTATTATTAGAAAATATAGTCGTTTTTTATAAAAATGTGCATATGTTTTTTTATTAAGTATTATGATTAAAAACTTCATATTTTTATGAAATGTTGTTATAAAAAATGTGTTAATATTATAAAACATCATTTTTTATTCGTTTTTTATTTGTTAAGTATTATTAGAAAATATCAACGTTTTTAATAAAAAATGTGCCTATGTTTTCTTATTAAGTATTATTATTAAAAACTTCATATTTTTATGGCATGTTTTTATAGAAAATATGTATATACTATAAAATATCAAGTTTTTATTTGTTTTTTATTTATCAAGCATTATTATAAAATATTATTGTTTTTAAAACTTTTTTGTAGCTATAAAAGGCAATAAAACTTCTATACACCGCTCATAGGTCAATGAGAGGCGTATAGAAGTACACAATCTGCCAATTTTTCAGAAAAAGTAAGTATATATGACCCTCATTACCCTATACGTAGCGTATAACCTGAAAAGGTGTCAGAATTCGTATATCTATACGCCTCTCATTGTATTATAAAATATAATATGTGTCACATATTAATTAAATTAATTTTTTATTAATCAATTTTATAGACGTTTGTCTTAAAAACTTGTAATACTTATAAGTTATAACAATTTCTATTAATCAATTATATTTTAAAATATAATATGTGTCAAATATTAATTAAATTAATTTTTTTATTAATCAATTTTATAGAAATTATAAACTATTTCGTTTTAGTTCGTTTCAACCCACTACCTTTACCACCACCACCATAGCCGACCCTCCATCACCTCCACCTGTACCACCACCACCATAGCCGACCCTCCATCACCTCCACCTGTACCACCACCATAGCCGACCCCACCACATTCAAAGCCCACCACCTCAAACACACCACCTCCAAACACCACCACCAAACCAACCCACCACCGATCAAAATTACAAAAAACCAAAAAAACAAAAAGAAACACAGGAAATATGAAAGGTGTTACTAACCTCTTATGAAAATACAGAATGTATAGCTTGCTACGAGAGAGATAGTATACCGGAGAGAGTTTGTGTGTGTTTTTTGGTGTTTGGTGTGTGTGTTTGAATTTCTTTTGATCTATTCCCCCCTTTAGTGAAAATGAAAAGTTGTTTGTTTTGTATATTTCTTTCATTGACCTATACGCTGCATATAGACTGTCCACTAGGGGAGGCGTATTGGGAAATGAGCATCGTATAGGTGCTGGTATATGCTTCTCATTGCCCTACACGCTGCGTATGATGCCTTTTTTCAGAAAAAATATTGTGATATAAATAAGGGTTTTTATATTATAAAACAATCTAAGTAGCATTTTTTTATAAAAAAATTGTTGCGTACATTATATGTATGTATGTATGTATGTGTGTGTGTGTGTATATATATATGTATGTGATGTGTCGTAAAAAACACACATTTATCTTATGTAAATTATATAATTTTAATTAGTTAAGAGTCGTTTTATTAGTTTTAATTTATATTTGAGGCGATCGTATATTTATAGGTCATGGTTAGGGCTGAGCAATTTACGGTTCTGAACCGCCAGAACTGTGGAATCAAACCGGAAGCGCCAGATCCGAACCATATGTTGGATTTCGGGTCCAATCCGGTTCTTAAGTTTGGGAGAAAAGGGCTCCCGGTTCGGTTCCGGTTATAATCGGCTGTTCCGTTTAAAGAACCTCTAAAACTAGTTTGGGTTTAAACTTTAAATAATATATTTAAAAACCCTATTAATTCATTAAAACTTTAAATATTGTATTTAAAAAAATGTATCTAGTACTAAAGAATATAAAAACAGTTTTGATACAATGTTTAAATAAAATATTGTGAAGGTTAACTAAAAGTTTTTTTAGGTAACTTTTGTTATTTTACATTATATTCTTTCGGTTTAAAAACATTTTATTGTTGCTACTGTTACTTTGATTGGTTTGAATTTTGGATGTTTCAATTTAGTTATATGTTTTAAATGGTTTATTGTTTTAATTATTTTTATTTTTTTTATTTTTAGGATTTAATTGACAACAAGTTCCGGCAAGAACCGTTTACGACAACCTTTATGCTTAACAGTTTGATCGGACGTTTTTTTGTAAATTTTCATCATTTTCATCATTATTTTGTGAGTTTTCAACATTTGAATGAAATAGTTCCTGTATGCTTGGATTAATAACATTGTTCCAGACGATAAGTCACGTATAGGTCAATGAGCGCGTATAAGGGTCACCTTTTCAGCTTTTTCAATCTGAACTACCTACATGTCAGTATTTATACCTTAAATTCCTCGCACATCATACCTGTACGTCGCTCATAGGGCTATGAGAGGCGTATAGGGTTTAATGCTTCAACTACCACCTTTTTATACGCCGCTCATAGGGCAATGAGAGGCGTATAGATTCACTTTTTCTGACGAATTTATTGCTTTCATACCTTATACACTCCTCATAGCCCTATACGTTGCCTCTGGGGGGATGTGCACATAAAAAGTAGGAATGTATCAATACCCTCACCCTAAGATAAATACTGTTAAATTGAGAAAAGACTGTCTAAACTATCCTCTGTTGAATTTGTCCAAACATCTGTTTGGGCATACAGATGTTTAGTATTAAAAATTAGACCTTTGACTTCATCAGTGCTTGGTCTTCATTAGACCTTTGACTTCATCAGTGTTTGGCCGTCAGATTTTTATGATGCTCTTAAACAGATGTTCTGACTAAGTGTTCAAGATTCACTATCTTGGGTGAGAGAATTGTTTTATCAACTTTTTATTTCTCGATCTTAGAGTCATCTGTTGGATTTTGGATAATATATGTTTTTTTAGGTCCAACAGATAGAGAAGAAAGCATGTGAGTTTTTATTTGCATTTTCTAGTTTTTTATATAAAGAATAGAGGTTTAAGATCAAATATAAAGGTTGCTAAAAATAAGAAGTCGTACAAAGGGTATCAAATGGGTTCCGATTGACCTTATTCAAGTGGCACTGAAATCGTCTCATCAAACTCTACTATGTGAGATTTTAAGTTTTCACTTTTAGATTTATAGGCTGTAGATTTTAGAATATTTGTTATTTATCATTGTGTCTTTTATTTATCATTATGTTTTTTTCTCCATATTTTGCATCATTGTGTCTTTTTTGCGACTCATCGTGTATTTTTTATTCGACATTGTTTTACATTTTTCGGCGTTGTGTTATATTTTGCTCAACATTGTGTCATTTTGTGTGATCTATTGTGTCTTTGTATACTTATTATTTTTAGGAGTCTTTATAGAATAACTTAATTCAGTTGTAACTTCAAAAAATAATAATAGAATTATTAAAGTTATTTATGTTAAGGAAAAAAGTGTTGCAAATCACTGAAGAACTGAGATTATAAGTAATTTAGTTTTAAACTGGAATAACAAACCACAATATGATCTTATCACGTCAACAAGTAATTATATCTACATTATATCCATAAGTTAACAAACAAAATTCAAATACATAACCTTTGAACACTATTGGGGACCGTTAAATATTTCACTTGATCATCAAAACAAAGTATTCGTCCTCACCTGCTAGGGCCATTAAATCTTTCATTTGATCTTCAAAACGGCGTATTAGTCGTCCTTTTAGCTCATATTTTGTACTTGTTTCATGTGTTAGTTATGAGGCATCTTCAGGTTATCTTTTTTGTTTTTTAACGTAATTTTCTTACACCTAAATACCATTTTTAGTATCTCTCACTTGTAACCTAGTGGTAGAAGACTTGGTTTTCTCTATTAAGACTTAAGTTTAATTTCTGCTTGTATCATATGTGATGGATATATGCAATTAAGGATTTGAACTAAGTCTTATGTGAGGTTATCTGTTTGATTCCCGAGCTCAACCGGGTTTTCATCCCACTGTTTGTTATGACAAAGAGTTCTGCTATTGAGGTGACACAAAAACTGTCAAGTGAAAGCCACGGTATGGTTTTCCGTGGTAACGCCCAAAAAGCCAAACTTTGAAGCCAGTATAGGCCCGTTAATACAGATAGCCTGGCAAGAGTGGGACAATATGGGGCTCTCCAATTTAGAGAGTGTAGTAAGCTTATAGATGAAGTTTACCGTTAAATAATAATAATAATAATAATAATAATAATAATAATAATAATAATAATACCATTTTCGTGTGTAAGTATTTGAACACATATCTTTTGTAAAAAGTAATCACCTATCATTAGATCACAAATCCTGGTTATCTGACGAGGACATTCATCCCAACATAGTGAATAGGGTTGATAGTTTTGGATATCTGAAGGTTTTTGTAGAACTCTGTAGACTTGTAATGCTTTTGACGACGTAACATATCATACTAAATTTTTAATTTTAAATATTTTTAAAAAGTTTTCCATTATGTATGTGAAGTGTGGACTTAATATGTAACATGCCTGGGTTTTGGGGATTATATTTTTTTATTCAAACTAATCATTTAAAAAATGGTTTTGAAATATAGTTGGTATGAACTTATCCATTTTCATGGTTTGGGGGTCTTTATGGGATGTAAAATATGATGAATAGAAAGTTCGCGGATATACAAGATGAAAAGTATGCATTCGTCACCCTAATGAATCAGGAGCACGCGACTATATTAATACTCTTGTTGCAATTCTTGGTTAATTAAAGTACTTTAATATTGTGAATGTTAGCACTTTACTTATAGGTCCTTGAACCCTTTTTTTCCTTGATGTGAAGAATAAAAAGTTGCAGATAGATGTGAAGTCAATAGTACGTAGAATTACGAAAGCGCGTTTAAGGACCTATAAGTAAAAGTGTTGCTAAAAATTCATAATATGAAAGGTATACTCCAATCAACCAACACTTGCAACAAGGGCATTATTGTCACATGCACTTGATGAATCATTGAAAAGAAACTGAGTCAGTTTCATATTAGTTCCAAGATAACGTGTTATAAGTAAAACATACATGTCAGAGATAAAAACAAGAGGACTTGATCATTTCATTTCATTTCATACTAACGACCAATTGTCAAACATAATTAAGATGGAACAAAGAAGCACATACTTAGATGGAAAAAAGCACATAGAAAACACAATGAAACTTTCCAAAACATAACAAGGATAATCAAGATCTTTTGGAACAAGCCGGCAACGGAGACCCACACAAACACCGGTTATGCAAATACGACGTAGTTTCAAACTTCTGCAACTCTCCACCTTGAGGAATCTTCCCACACAACATATTATAACTCACATCCAAATGCTGCAACCGTAGCCCCGTCAACGTAGCCGGCAGACTCCCATAAATCTTATTATGACTCAAATCTAACACCTGCAAACTCCCGGGAAACACCATCTTCGAAAGATCAAACTGGAACCCATTCCTCGACAAATAAGCAAATTGTACCATCTTGTTCTTTCCAAACAACATGCTTAAATCACCTGTTAACTGGTTTCCTGAAAAATCTATAGTTGACAAGTTTAAAAACCCTAAAGATTTTGGCACAGGCCCAGTTAACTGGTTATGTGAAAGATGAATAAACTCGAGACTTTTGAACTTCCCAAATGACTAAGGGATGACACCAGTTAACTTATTTCTACCAAGTTGTAGTTCAGTTAGTTTTGGCAATGATGCAAGCTCTGGTGATATAGAGCCGGTGAGTTTATTGTATGATAAGTCGAGATACTTTAAGTTTTTGAGTTGGTTGAGGGACGAAGGGATCGGACCGGATAAGTGATTCCAGCTTAGGATGAGATATGCGAGGTGGGTGAGTTTAGAAATGGATGATGGGATTTGTCCGGTGAGGTTGGTGAGTTTATGGAAGTCTAGTGTTGTGAGGTAAGGGAGGTTACCAACTTCAGGTGGGATTTGGCCGGAAATGTTACCGGAGAAGATGTTGAGTTCGTTGATGCGGCCGGTTTTTCGGTCGCATTTGACGCAGTACCAAGTGCAGCAATCTTCTTCCTTTTTCCATGAGGTTAGATGGTAAGGGTTTCCTAGGGATTTCTTGATTTGAAAGAGGACTTTTTCGTCATTTTTTGTGCAGCGTTGGGAGAGAGAGGGGGTGGGGAGAGAGAGAAAGATGAGGATGGAGATGATGAAGATTGTTATCTTCATCCTTGATGTGGTGTGTTTTTGGTTTCTTTAGTTTGAATGCGTATTTATAGATGGTGCGGAGGCAAAACACATTGTGACATCTTATAAGTGTTGCTAGTTGTTATTGGTAAATTTATTTAAACGAGCAAAAGCCCCCGTGCATTGCTGCAATAGCTTTATTGCAGCAAAAAAAATATACTCTGCTATAGCTTACTTTAACAAAAAAAATATACTTTATTTTGATACGTCGAGAAAACCGTAAAAGCAAATATTCTCGGTTGTGGCATACTTGTGTCGGTGGTTAAACCGTTCTTATGGCCCAACAAATTTTCTAATATATATGATAATAACAAATTTTGTATCAGCTTAGAAAAGTTAACAAACTTTAGAGTGTACAAAAAGCAGCATAAGAAACCTAATGGACTATATATGTAAAAGTCATCTAAAGTTTACTATTTCTCCATATTTTATAGATTAATACTATATATGGAATGGGATCGTATATATTTGAGAATGAATTGAGTTGGGTTGGTGAGTTCATAAGTTGAAATTCTTTCACACTAAGAGTATAGGGTATTGTCCTTTTTTCTCTAGATTTCCTTGTGTTAGACATTAGTGGCACATCAGTTTTTTTTTTCAGTTTTCCTCATATTTCTCCATTTTCTTCTCCAGATTGCGTGTTATCATCCCAGATTTTCCTATATTCCCCAAAACCAAATTACCTTAATCTAGTTTAAACTTCAAAACAAATTATATATTTAATGTTCTCAATATTAATAAAAAAAGATACATAAGTAAAATTACAAAAGAAAAAATTAACCTAACAATAAAACATAAGAGTCATTCATTTGTAAATTTTGGTGGTAGAGTTCATGTCGTTGTTGTACATGCTCGAATAGATCCGCTATAAGGCTTCAGTGGATAGTTCGTGTCATAGCTAGAGAGTGCATGAGCCAAAAAAGTGGTGTCCAACATTGATGAGGTTTGTGGAAATGTTGCAACAGATGTTTCGAAAGAAAAGGTTGGTGATGAACAAGTTTGTGAAGAAAAGGTCGGTGAAAAAATAGATCCTCTGTTAGACCCATGGGATTCTAGTGTTTGTGAAGGAGAGTGTGATTGTTTCATGATGGATGCTGCTAAGGTATGACCTCAAGTCCTTAAAGACTTATGTTCAGACAAATGTATTTTTGCTTTTTCTAACATTAAAGAGGTGAATGAAAACCTTAGAAACGAGATCTTAGATGATGAAAAACAGTTGAAAAAACTTGTTAAAAGTGTTCAAATCAAAACTGTTTGAAAAGGAAAATGAAATCAGCAGTCTTAAACATGAATCAAGCATAACCAAGAACCAACTTCAAACAATGATAGAAAAATATCAAAGTTGTAAAAAGGAGCTTGTGAGAAATTGGTAGATTCCTGCAAATGGGTAGAGTTCTACAAAGATTATGAGTTGATGTTGGAATCACAAATCAAAAGCAATATAAAATTTGGCATAGGTTTCAGTAAAAAATGACCAAGTTTCTCAAAACACTGCTGTAAATGATTGTGATTTGGTTGAAATTATTTAAACCAACTTGGCTGGTCAAGAAATTAATGTCACTGAACCTAATGGTAAGAGAATTGTTTTAGAAAGACAAGAAGGATCCTAACTTTTGAGGAAATTGAAAAATATCAATTCAAACCTACCTGGTCCGATGAGTGTGACATTCTTGAAAACTTCAAGCCAATGGATTTCTCAACCATTGAAGGTGTAAGAGCACCCAAAGTCAAGATCATTCCCTTGAAAGACTTTCTAGCAGATATTACAACATCTGTGGATAAAAAAGGTGAAAAAGGGAAGAAGAGAGAAAAAGTATCAAACTTGTTTTGTGACTTTTGTGAAAAGAAAAATCATGTTACCAAAAACTGTTTTCTTTTAAAAGTATATGACATAAACAAGACATGTGTGATAGTTGATGCACCTCACTATATCATCCGTGGCAAGAAAAATCATAAAACTCAAGAGTGTGTTTATCTAAAAAATTATAATGTCAAAGAAATGAGTATAAAACAAAAACACTTAAGAGTTCACAGGGTAAAATTGGAAAAGAAAAATCTAAACAGACCTTGTCCCAGTCCAAACATCTGTTACCAAACAATTCAATATAACCTTTGTTTCCAGAGAGGTTCGGGTAACAGATGCACCACTAGAAAACAAATTTCCAAGAGGTTATTACCAACCAGTTCATAAGAGTGTGCCACTTGGTTATGAGATCTACAAAAGACCTTCAAAACCAAGGGTAAACAAGCATCCTCATGGCTATAATCATTTGACAGGAAATGGTTCACAATAGATGTTTCAAAAATATGTTCAAAACTCTAACCATTCTTCTAGACTTGAGGCTAGTGTGAGGTGTTAGTAGATAGAACTTTTGCGACTGAGACGACGAAGATCTGTCGGATTTCCTGATCTTTTGTAACTGTTAAACATTGAATGAAATTAGTTAATTGATGAAATAATCTTGTTAATTGTCACTAATTCATATGAATTCCTCGCGTATGGACTAGATACTCAAATTAGGACATTTGCTACTGGACAAAACGATCCTACAAGTGGTATCAGAGCTCAGGTTGCTTGATTTGAAGACAATTTCAAGATTCAGCCTAGAAGACTTCCTATTCTATTCATTCTTCACCTTTTAAAATGAATCCATGGTCAAAATGAATTGATTTTCAAGTATAATACGTAAAAACATGTTTATATAAACCCTTGAGAAAATTAAAGCTGAAAACAAACAAATTCATGTTGAAAATTGCAAAAAATGACAAGTTTTGAATCTACCTTCGCACAAAGGTGAACCTATCTTTGCATGAACATAATTTACCTTTGCACGAAGATAATTTTATCTTCGCACGAAGATAAAAATTGGTAAAGGTTTTAAATCTTTTATCTTCGCATGAAGATAAATCTATCTTCGCACGAAGATAAATCAAGTTTTAACATTTTTACTTCACTCGAACCGAAATCTTAATCGTTTTAGCATTTAACGTTGTTTTAGGCAGGTGAAATAGAGAACAAATTTTACAACGCATTTGCTATGTCAACTTAATGTATCAGCTGCAGTCGCACAGAATCTGAATTTGGAGAACGAAATTGGGACAATGGTGAAACCCCCAAAGTTGATGAATTTGGAGGATTATTACAATTGGAATGAATGGTTTGTTAACTGGGTGCAAGCGAACCATTTAAACTGCTGGTTTGCTATGGAAAAAAAATATACCACACCAATTGGGGAAAATGAATTGGAGAAGAAGTTGACTAAGTTCACACCGGCTAAAAAAGAAAAATTCGTCAATGAGAAGAAAATGATGAGCATACTACAACAATCAACCAAAGAAGATGTCTTAGCATTGCTGCAACATGATGATAATTCACAATCATTATGGAATGCATTAAGGTTGAAGTTCTAGGGAAGTTCACTAATGTGGAAGAGCAAAAAGGCACTTCTTAGAAAAAAGTTCGATATTATCAACTCTTGAAAGGCGAAACTATGAAGCAGTTGATCTAGCGTGATATCTTCAAAAGAAGAGGTTGGGAATTCAAAAAACAAATGAGGAGTTAGTCGACAAGTTGGCAGACGCTTTACCTGTGGGAGAGTGGACTACGTACTTGACGATACAGAAAAATGGTGCAGAGTGTAGTGGTTATAGTTTATCAAAGTTCATAGAAAAATTTGAAGGTCATGAACTAGAAATGCAGAAGATGGCCAAATCAAAAGGTTTTCAAATGCCACAAGATGTAAACCTTTACTTTAAAGGCAGTTCTGTTGGTGTTCAAAGTCCTCAAGTACAAACCGCCTTCAGTGTTGATAGTTCTGCAAGTCCATTTTCTAATCAATCCGGTTTTCAATCATTTTCTATCTTTGAACCAAATTCACCCAAAATACCTCAGTCTTCACAGAGCTCAAACAGTTTCCAAAGTCAACAATCTGGTCAATGAAACTCAAAAACAAGAGGATTTTATAGTGTAACATAGTTGTGAATCTCTAAAATGCACAAGATTTTAATGAACATACAGCTTAGCAGCACATGCCATTGCTCACATCTGTTCTTGAATCTTATGAAAGCCTAGTTGCTGGGAAGATAGGAAATCCATATATGACCAAGGAAGATTATGATCAGATAGATTCAGAAGAATTAGAGCTTATTGACATCAGATAGTGCATGGCTTCTATAGTTCAAAGAGCTCAGAAATTTATGGAGATTACGGACAAAAATAGTTTGGGAGGTTTGGGTGGGAGGCTTGGATTCGATAAATCAAAAGTTACATGTTTCAGATGCAGAGAGAAAGGACATTTCAAACGGGAATTTACTAACCGAGAAGTCAACAATAATTAAAGTCCTTTTGGTGATGATTACTACAAGAAAGCTATATATCGTAAGCCATCAGAACCACAATCAAATTCAATGATGATTCAAATAGAAGATGGTTCATCTAATGGTAAAGACAAAGCTTTAGTAGTCGCCCAAGAAGACGAAGGATTTAACTGGAGCAAGTATGTTTCTAAAAACGAAAGTCTCGCACTTCTCGCAGAAATAATTGAAGAGCCTGAACCTGAACCAGAAGATTATTCTGAAGTAGTATTCGATGAAGTTGTTGAGGAAGAAGTTCTTGAAGAATATATTCATGAACAACGTGCTGAAGAAGAGAATATATTGCATAATGCTTTTAGAAATTTGGTTCCACCTAATTTGTTTCCATCTTTTGCTTGATATTTTGATTCAAGTTATCAAAAGCAAGTAGAAGAGGAATCAATGTCTGAATGTGTGGAATTGCTAGATGTGAAGAAAGAGATGAAGGCCGAGAATTTGACAGAGATTCCAAACAAAGCAATGATGGCAAACCTTAAAGAGGTAGTTTCTGATGAATTCAAGGAAGAGGCAGTGACTGAATTTGTCAAAGAGTCGGTAAGGGAGGTTGTCAAAGTTTAGGTTGTTGAGGTTGAAAACCATGCAAGAGATGCCAAGAACCTTGTGAGGAATGTGTCGAGAAAGATAAAAACTATTTTGAACTAAAAAAACTTTCAGATAATTTGTTAAGTGATTATAACAATAAACAAGTTTATGACAAATTATCTAAAGCAATTAAACAATATGAAAAGGTTAACAGTGAAGATAGTGCAACTTTGTCGATGCTTAAAGCAACTATTATAGACAAACAAATGTTAATTAACATTCATCTTAACAAAATTGTTGACCTGAAAAATGAGCTTGAAAAAATGAAAATTGAAACGGAAAGGGTTAACAAATTGTTAATCAGTTATTCCACAAGTTCATATGTCATTGATCATATTCTTTCGAAAATTGAAAAGGAAGAAAATGATAAGAATGGTAAGAACAAAAGTGTTGGTTACAACCATGTTCCACCACCCATGTAGGAAAGCTATGCTAGAAAGAAACCATCAGGGGTGGAAAAGGCACTCAATCTAAATTTAAAAACTAAAAAGAAAAATGAGTATCCTGAGAACATTGATGTAACATACACTAGATCAGACAATGACTGTGAATCTGATGTGGTTAAAACTGTTGTTGAAAAGGTTTTGGGAATTGAAAGTGATAGCACAGAGTATGAAAGTGCTGAGTCGAACTTGGAGAAAACTAGTTCAAGTTCACCTTATGAAAATGAGGAGAGCTTTCACAAGAATTATCTTTATAAATTAGATTCTAGCACGAATAATGATTCTACATTGGTTGCTTATACCATGAAAGAATCAGACAAACTATATTCTGATCAAGAATTTCCGATTGAGAATGTGAATCATGAGAAAGTAGAACAAGTGTTTAAGCTAACAAAAATCAATCTTTCTGAAGTGGAAAATTTGAATAAGTTTTTGGTAAAATGATTGCGAAGGTAAAAATTATCCTGAAAACAAGCGTAAAATGTTTATGTTAAGAAGAAAAATGATAGGTTTCAAAAATCAAATTTTCAAAAGAAAGTAAACTTTGTGTTTGGATCAAGCACGCTAAGTGAAAAAGAAAGGTCGGGAAAGGAACAATCAAACGATGAGTTCCATGCAGAAAAGAAACATTGTGAGCAGAATTTGATTCATCTACTGATTATGACAGTAGAACATGTTGGAAATGTAACAAAGTTGGGCATATTGCACATCATTGTACTAAAAGCAACTCAAAATCTGTTTACAACACAAAGAAATCAACAGAAGATGTGAGATAATGAAACCTGAGTTTGTTCCAAAACAAATATTAAAACGAAATAATGAATCCAACAAAATTGTGAAACCAATAATTCTAAATGTTTCAAAATCTGAAATTGGTGAAACTTCAACCAAAACCGAACAAAAGGATTCAAAATTTTACTCGAAAAAGGCAATTCTAAAAACTTAAACTTGGGCGGTTAAAACCAAAAACTCTTCTGTAGAAATCAAAACACCTGTTAAATATAAAGTTAAACAGGATGTTAATGTCAAAGTTCCAATGTTTGATATTCCAAACCCACCCAACACCGAGAAGGCTTGGGTTTCACTGTTTAAGTAATTGCTTAATTACATGTGCAGGGGCTCCCAAGGTTAATCATATCAAATGGATAATGGACAATGGAGCTTCTCATCACATGAAAGGAATGCTAGCCTTACTCTATGATGTTAAGTCTATTCGTGGAGGCTATGTAGGATTCGCTGGAAATCAAGGTGGAAGGATTATCAGAGAAGGAAAACTTTCCAATGGAGTGTGCTCGTTCGACAAAGTGAATTACATTGCTGAATTGGAGAACAATTTACTAAGCATTTCACAGATTGGTGATAAGAAGTTTACAACACACTTCAATGATAAACAATGCTTAATTATGAAGCCGGGATTCAAAATTCCTAAGGAGTGGATTCTCATGCGCGCTCCACGAGAGAATGATCTTTATCTTCTAAACATGAGCGTCACATCCACTACATCGAAGTTGGCACAATGTTTTGTCATGAAATCAAATAAAAAAGAATCGATCTTATGGCATCGAAAGATAGGGCATATCCATTTGAGAAAAAATGAATTATCAGGTGCACAACATTCTAGTGGAGGGTGTTAATCTCAAAAGTTTCCATCTGAATGACGATTGTCTTAGTTGTAAAAAGGGGAAGCGACATAAGAAATCATACCCGAGAAAACTTCTGAATTCTATCAAATTACCACTAGAGAGGCTTCATATGGATCTTTTCGGGTCAGTAAACGTCAAAAGCATATCTAGTGATCTATACTCCTACGTTGTGTCATACGAGTATTCGAGATTCTCATGGATTATTTTCCAGGAAAGTAAAGATGAGACATTTGATAATCTTATGGTTCTCTCTAGAAAGTTAGAGAACTTGTACCACCTTCCGATCAGACGAATACGAAGTGATAATGGTACCAAGTTAATCGAATGATCGAATTCTGTAAGGACAAAGGTATTCTTCACGAATTTAGCGCCCCCTATACTCAACAAAATGGAGTAGCTGAACGTAAGAATCGAACTCTCATTGAAACTACACGCACGATGCTCGCTGATTCAAAGTTACCTATAATTTCCGGAGCGAAGCCGTTGTCTCTGCATGTTACACATTGAACAGGGTTTTAAAACATTAAGGCACATAAAAAGACTTGTGTCGAACTACTTAACCAATGAAAGCCAAACTTAGAGTTTTTGGAACCATTTGGATCTCCATGTACGGTCATTAATCTAGATGGTAAATTTGGTGCCAGATCTTTGGAGGGATTTTTCGTAGGTTATGCAAGTCCCTTGAGAAGAGTATATTTGCCGAGTCTAAATTGAGTTATTCTTGCTCAACATGTTGATTGTCAGAAGTATACATTGCCTACTCAAAAGCCTAGTGAATCCTGGAAGTTCAACTACGAGAGTTTATGGAATTCTTTCGATCTGCCAGATGAACCAAATGAAGGGGAACTTGTGTTGTTGTATCAACAACAACAATCATCTAATCAAGAACAAGTTCCAAGACCGATAGTGGTTACTCAACCATATATTGGCGCAAATGATTCTAGAGCAGATCCGAGCACGATCCAAATAAAACCCATCGTCGTATCAGTGGTGAATGCCACAAAACCCACTTTCGACCAATCTGATGATTCTGATTCAGATGCTAGGCCAACATATGATCATAATGGTGAATCCAGCTCCGACGAATGTTCTGAGTAGATAACAAGTTTGTTAAATCAATCTGCAGGTTTGAATGATCAGAATGGAGCTTCAACAAGTAGTCAGGTTACTGAACAGAACATTACGAATTTGGAGAGCGAAGTAAATGTTCCTAATGAAGTAATGCCAAGGAATTTGTCTTATCACCCATCGGAGAATATTATCGGAAAACTTCAAGTTGGAGTTAAAACGCGCAATCAGATCAACAAGGATCTTAGTTGTTTTTATACCAAAATTGCATCAATTCATGATATGTGCTTGCATCGTCGTTTTATTTCGCAGATTGAGCCGAAATCCAATATGGAAGCACTTGCCGATGATAGCTGGATAAATGCAATGCAGGAAGAGCTGCAACAATTTGAAAAGCTTGGTGTCTGGAAACTATTTGACCTACCGGCTAATCACAAAGCTATTGCTACTAAATGGGTCTTCAAGTGCAAAACAGATGATTGAGGGGTAATTGTGCATAATAAAGCTCGGCTAGTTATCAAAGGTTTTCATCAGCAAGTAGGCATTGATTATACAGAGGTTTATGCTCCAGTCACAAGACTAGAAGCAATTCGCATATTCCTGGCGCTTGCATCATGGAAAGGTTTTAAAGTGTATCAGTTGGATTTCAAATCAGCTTTCCTTTATAGAAAAGTAAAAGAAGAAGTGTATGTTGGACAACCACCAGGGTTTATCGATCAGTGCATAAAGACAAGGTTTACTTACGTGATAAGGCGTTATACGGTTTCATCAGGCCCCGAGAGCCTAGTATGAAACACTCTCTCAACACCTGTTAAACAACGACTTTACAAGAGGCACTATTGATAGCACACTCTTCACACGGGAAGTGAAAGGACATCTTCTGATCGTACAATCTATGTGGATGACATCATCTTTGGCTCTACAAACGATGCGCTATGTAAAGAATTTGAAGAAGTCATGTAAAAGAAATTTGAAATGAGTTCAATGGGAGAAATGAAGTTCTTCTTGGGGCTTCAGGTTGATCAGTTGTCTGATGGTATCTTCATTCATCAGATAAAGTACGTCCATGATATCTTGGAGAAATTCGATATGTAGGGAATGTTACCATTATCTACCCCATTGGCAATTAATCATGGCATCTGTCCAGACAAACATGGAGTCAAGATAGTAGAAACCTTATATCGATCGATGATTGGATTACTGATGTATCTTACATCATCAAGACCAGACATCATGTATCCAACATGCCTTTGCGCTCGATATGAATCGAGTCCTCGAGTGTCACATCTGATAATAGTCAAGCGGATTTTTAGATATTTAAAAGGTTGCCCAAGCATCGGTTTGTGGTATTCATGAAATGACAACTTCGACCTCGCATGATATTCAGACTCATATTTTGGATGCTGCAAACTTAATGCCAAATCTGCAATGGCTGGTTGCTAGTTCTTCGGAACACGCTTAGTAACGTGGCAATGCAAGAAACAAACCATGATCGCTCTCTCTACGTGCGAGGCTGAATACGTTTTGGCTTCCCGTTGTTCTCAAAATTTGTGGATACAACAACAAATGAGAGACTTTAAATTGCAATTTCTTGATACGCCCATATTTGTAGATAACAAGGCTGCCATCGATATAACTAAAAATCTGGTTCATCACTCTAAAACTAAACACATTGAAATTCGACATCACTTTATCCGAGATTTCCACGAGAAAAAGTTGATTCGAATAGAAAAGCTCCACACTGATCAACAAATGGCAGATTTTTAAACCAAACCATTTGATCGAACCAGATTTAAATATCTTTTGGGAATTAATGGTATGAAAAATTTAACATCAGATGGGGAATTAGAGGTTGAATACAGATCAGATGACGAGTTTTTGTGATCCTCATCGGTTTGTCACATTTTATGGTTTTTAAAATTTCTTTCTTTAAATACAAAATTCCAAAAATATGTTTTTGATTTTAGGTTGAGAAATGTTGTAGAAAATACAAAAACATTAAAAATGCAAAAATGTAAAAAACATGAAAAAGACAAAAAGAGTTTTATGTGAGAAGAAGAAATGATAGTACATCAGTGGACTATCACGGTATACTAAGGAGTTGAAGTGTTATAAAGTTTAAACAGGTCTCTCAGAGGATGTGCCAGTAGGATTTGCACATTCAGTAGATTGTTTCTGAGATATAAACTTAAAAGAAAAACTTCTTAATTAGTGGTCTCGGATATATGGTCTTAGTTCACCGAAATTTCGTTTGAGAGATTGTCGGATTCTGAGATACTAGGTCTTTATAAATAATTGATATATGGGGTATTATACAAGTTCTTATGATTTTTTGTTGGCAATGTACTAGAACTTGTAGAATACTTTTGCTTTTAATACCAAAAAACTACGGCAAATTGTAAGTGTCGAAAGATCCAACAATTGCAGTAAAAGATTCCAAATTGGAACACTACTTTCAAGACGAGCCTTTATCTCATTGTCAGTATGATGGTACTAATGTTGGAATTGAACCCTACAAAAGAACAAATGATAGACAGCAAAACATTCTACAATCTCCGATCCATATAATAATTGAACATCTGCTGAAGCCAAGCTTTGTTGATGACAAAGGTCAAAGGTCTGCCCTAGCAAAGTTATGACGAAGACTAAAGTTAAAGGTCTACCAAGGCACAGCTCTGTTGAAGACTAAAACCAAAGGTCCGCCAAGACAAACCTCTGTTGAATACTAAAGCTAAAGGTATGCCAAGACAAAGCTCTGCTAAAGACTAAAGCTAAAGTTCTGCCAAGGCAAAGCTCTGCTGAAGACTAAAGCTAAAGGTCTGCCAAGGCAAAGCTCTGCTGAAGCCCAACAGAGAATGTCTCATCAATGTTTTCTATCAGACTTTGTCTTGTAGAGTTTATCGGAGTGTTTAGCTTAGCAGATGCTAGAGTTTGTTTTAGTTTGTTACATGTCACTTTAAAGGTGACGTCAGCATAAGATGCTCATCGGTTTCTCTGTATTATAAATAGAACAGTCTGTATACTGTTCTATTTCTCACTATCACTTCATCTTGACATTTTGTGTATGAGCAAATCAGAGTGATCTTAGGCTGAGGGGGAGTTTTTAATCTTTCATGTACGTAAACAATTGATTTATAAAAGCATGTTAGTGAAAGCAATCTTCCTATTGTTGTGAATACAAAATTTAGTATTTCCACTGCACTATTCATACATGTTTATCCACTTCCATTGATTTCATCATAAACATTCACAACAATATCAAACTCAGATCCTAACAATTGGTATCACAGCTTGCTCAATCAAATTTGATTTAACAAGCAATTTGATTTGATCAGATCAGCTCTCACTGTTAATTCGTTTGCTCGTTGGATTAAAAAACAGAGTAAAAGTTTATTTACGTTCAAATTAGTTTAAACAAACACCTGTTTTACAAACAATCGAAAATGTCTCAAAATTCACCAGATGCTCACAACACCGGTAACATGTTTAAACCACGGATTCTCGTCAGATCAGAGTATAATATTTGGTAGAGACGGATGGGTCATGTTCTTGCTCAACAAAACACCGGTTGCTGGAAATTGGTAAGACCTCATGTTCCAATGATACCGAGTACTGAGGACCCTAAAGTCCAAGTGCCAAAGAATCCTGAAAATTACTCTGAGCAGGATTTTCAAAAGATCGAGCTAGATGTAAAGGCATTTAGCATCGTGGTTTCTGCATTGCCAAACGATATCTATGCTGGCCTGTTGCATTGCAACAATGCAAATGAGTTATGGGATGCTTTGAAAGAGCAATTCGGTGGGATTGAGGAAGTAACTGAAAACAATAGAGAGGTTTTGAATCAACAATATGAAACGTTTTGTCATCTGAAACGAGAGTCATTAACCCAACAGTTTGAAAGATTTAGCTGTCTCATTAGTGAGCTTAAACTGGTTAATGTTGAGTTTGCAAATTCGACTCTAAATAGTCATTTTCTTATATCATTACCAGACAAGTGGGACACTATAGCTTTTGTAACTAGAAATTTGGTGGGTTCAAAGAGATGAGTCTAACTCAGCTTCATGGTAGGCTTCTCAGTTATGAGAGAGTGCTAAACCAGAAAAAGAAGCTACAAGAGTCTGGAATGGTGGGTGATGACTATGCATTCGGTAGTACAACACTTTTTGGCCAAGAAGAAGCCTTTGGCAGCTATAAGGATCAGAGTTATGATCATTTTATTGACATAACCTCTTGTGGTAGTTTCAGCTCTGATTCTTACACACCCAATTATGCTTTTACTGCTAATGGGAAAAACCAAGCTTTTGATAACTTATCCTTTGAGTTGAATGACCTTCAACATTTTGACCCTACAGGTTTGGAAGAAAGGGATATTTTGAACCAGCTTGCCTTGTTGAGTTTTAGAGCTAGAAAGTATTACAAGTGAACTGGTAGAAAGTTCCCAGGATTGCATGGGGGGTTAAAAGTTGGGCTAGATAAGTCAAAGATTAAATGTTTCAAGTGTAATAGGCTAGGTCACTTTACTAGAGAATGTAGGTCTCAAAACATCTGGACAAATTATCACACATCCTAGCCCTAGACCTCAAAACACTCAAACACCATCCATTATTCCCAATATATCCATGTTCCTCATATGCAAAACACTGCTCATTTTGCATACCCTGCTATCACTGTTCTTGTGCAATATGTTCAAACCACTGTTCCTAAAATTCAATATGTTCAAGCACCAGCTCCTCAGGTCCAAATGCAACCTGCACAACAAGTTACTCAAACCACTGCTCTGACAGAGGTTAATCAACAGAGCTTCTTTACTCATGGCTTTGTTGATTGGAGTAGCTTGCCTGAGGATCTGACTGATGGAAACTTTGATCTAATTGCTGACACTAAAAAGAAACAAAATGAATTTTGCTTTATGGCATTAGAGTCTATAGTTGAGGGTGTTGAATTTGAGAAAGTGGAGTGTAAATCTATTGGGTCTGATGTTCATGATGAAACAGTTGTTACAAAAGAAAATGTTGATGAAGAATTGAAACCTCTGTTTGACCCATAGGATGCTAGTGTATGTGAAGTTGAATGTGAATGTGCCATGATGGCTGCTACTAAGGTATCTCCTCAGGTCCTAAAAGATCTATATTAAGATAAATGTATCATAGATTTTGCTAACAAAAAAGAGGTGAATGAAAACCTTAGGAATAAGATTTTGGATGATGAATTGCAGTTTGAAAAGCTTTCAAAAGAGCTAAAAACTAAACTGTTTAAAAAAGAATCTGAATCAGCAGCTTAAAACATGAAGCTAGCATAACCAAGGACCAACTCCAAATTATGATTGAAAAATGTCAGGTTTGCAAAAAGGAGTTGGAATCCACCCTATAAAGGTTATGAGATTTTGCTAGAAAACTAGGTCAAAAGTAACATAAAATTTGGCATAGGATTCAAGAAAAATAACCAAGTTTCTGAAAATGTAACTGGAAATGATTCTAGTATGGTTGAAATTGTTCCAACAAATCTATTTGGTCAAGAAATCAATGTCACTGATAAAGACGGAAACAAAATTGGTTTAGAAAGACATGAGGGATCCTCAACTTTTGAGAAAATTGAGAAATATCAATTTAAACCCACATGGTGTGATGAATGTGATATCTTGGAGAATTTCAAACCAATGGACTTTTCAACCACTGATGATGTCAAAGCACCAAAAGCAAGAATCATTCCCATCACAGATTTACTAGCATATGTTACAACATCTGCTGACAAAAAGTCTGAAAAAGAAAAAAAAAGAAAGAAAAGATCAAAAACCTGTTTTGTGATTTCTGTGAAAAGAAGAACCATGTTACCAAAAACTGTTTTCTACTAAAAGCTTATAACATTAACAAAATGTGATCATTGATTTTCCAAACTGCACAATTTATGATAATACAAATCATAAAACTCAAGAGTGCGTTTATCTCAGAAACTTCGATGTGAAAAAGAATGAGTTTAAATCCAAAACACTAGAGAGTTCAAAGACTAGTACTACAAAAGGAAACTCTAAACAGACCTTTGTGCCTGTTCAAATATCTGTTACCGAATCACTGCACAAAACCTCTCCTCCTAGAGAGGTGCAAGTAACAGATGCACCACCTGCCAACAAGTACCCAAGAGGATATCGCCAACCAATTTACCAAAATGTACCTCTTAGTTATGAGGGTTACAAAAGGCTCTCAAAACCAAGAGTAAATAGGCATCCTCATGGTTACTATCATCTGATAGGAGAAGGGTCTCAACAGATGTTACAAAGATCTATTCAAACCAATGACCATTCTTCTGAATTTGAGACTATCATGTTTGTGACCCCCTCCAAAGCCATTTTAGCTTTAGAATCCACCTAAACTAATTAGTTAACACTATGCAGGGAACTTCTACTTGCCTTGATAGTTTATGGTATGTAGACAACGGAGGCTCCATGCACATGACAGGATGTAGAGCCCTTCTCAAAGATTTTAATGGCTCATGGAGGGGGTGATATATCTTTTGGTAATAATTCAAAAGGGAAGGGGCTTGGGTCAGGGACTGTTCAGGCTGGGAAACTCGAATTTGAAAATGTCAACCTTATTGACAATCTTAAATTTAATCTTCTTAGTGTTTCACAAATGAGTGACAAGGGTTATGTGTCATTATTCACTAAGAAAACTTGTCAGATTGTTGGACCAAAAGTGGTTAAAAAGATTGATCAAATCATAGCTAAGAGCAAAGCACAACTTGCTGCTCATAGAAGTGGCAATGTGTATCTGGTTTATATGTTGAAAGATAACCCAATGACTGATGCATGTTTGTTCTCAGCTGCTTCTAACAAAGAGACAGAACTATGGCACCTGAGACTTGGCCACACAAATCTGACAACTATCACCTCACACTCTAAACATGGTCTTGTAAGAGGTTTACCACAAAAATTTTTCACAAGGGATGAACATTGTTTTTCCTATTTAAAAGGCAAACAACATAAAAGTTCATACAAGCCCATTGGTGAGTCCAAAACAAGTTAATGCTTACAATTGTTGCATATGGACTTGTTTGGCCCTGTAAAAATCATGAGCCTTAAAAAAAAAGGTATTGCCTTGTTATTGTTGATGATTTTTCTAGGTTTACTTGGACTTTCTTTTGGCACTCCAAGGATGAGACTACAGGAATCTTGCAGTGATTTTTGAAACAAGATGAAAAGCAATTTGACCTGCCAGTAAAAGTTTTCAGGAGTGACAATGGCACAGAATTCATAACTAAAGAGTTGGATGATTTCTGTGTGTCAAAAGGAATTGTAAGGCAGTACAACATTCCAAGAACACCAGAATAAAATGGGGTGGTTGAAAGGAAAAACAGAACTTTGATTGAAGCTGCCATAACAATGCTTGGAAACTCAGGTTTACCCTTAACCTTTTGGGCAGAGGCTATAAACACTGCTTGCTATTTGCATAACAGAATCTTGATAAACCACAAGCATCAAACAATTGCTTATGAAACTCTGTATAAAATCAAACCACTGATCTCATACTTCAAAATCTTTGGCTGCCCATGTTTTATTTTGAACCTAAAAGATTCAATTTCAAAATTTGCAGCCAAAGTGGTTTGTGGTTATATACTCAACCATTGCTAAAGCCTATAGAGTCTTTAATTCAAGGACTAGGTGTGTGGAAGGGACCTTGAATGTAAAGTTCAATGAACTTGCTTCATTAAAAATCCCAGCAAACCCAGCTGAATTGTTTGATCTATATAAATTTACATTTAATGATGTGTCTGTCAAGACTAACCCTGTAGGTACACCATAATCTTCACCGCAAGACTATGGATATGACATTGTGATTCCACAATATAAAGTCACTTCCACAATCAGAGGAACAAATGTTACTAACAACTGTGAAAACTCTGCCACTGCTGGACCAACCACTGTTGATCCTCAATCCTCTATCAGCTCATCAAATATAACCTATGTTGATAAAAGTCCATCCACTGTGGATAAAAGTCAACATGTTTTCACATCTCTCCCACCTATACCTCCACCTCCATTCCAAACAGATGTTGGCTCTTCAAAATTGCCAACAAATGTTAGCTCAGATGATTCCCATTTGCAGCCTTCACCTCAAAATGCCATCATTCCATATAAGGGAGATCTGATCTACCTTAAAAACGCTGATCAGATCATTGGAACATCAATGAAGGGGTGCTCACTAGAAGTCAATCCCAAAACATTTATCTTTTTGCTGGTTTCCTATCTCTCACACAACCTATCAAGTACCAAGAGGCAGTAGAAGACAACAGTTGGGTAAAAGCCATGCAAGAAGAGCTCCTTTATTTTAAAAGACAACAAGTATGGGAGCTTGTACCATTGCCAAAGGATGTAAGTCCAATTGGCACAAAATGGGTCTTCAAAAACAAAACTGATAAAAGGGGTATTGTTGTCAAGAATAAAGCTAGGCTTGTGGTTCAAGGTTACAAACAAGAAGAAGGCATTGACTATGATGAAACCTTTGCTCCTGTAGCAAAATTAGAAGCCATCAGATTGTTCTTAGCCTTTGCTGCCAACCACAACATCAAGGTGTTTCAAATGGATATCAAAAGTGCATTCTTGTTTGGTAAGATCAAAGAATAGGTATATGTTTGTCAACCTCCTGGTTTTGAATATGCATTTTATCCTGATCAGGTCTACAAGCTTAATAAAGCTTTGTATGGCTTGAAACAAGCACCAACAGCCTGGTATGAAACTCTTTCCACTTTTCTCTTTCTATTGGTTTTATAAGGGGTAAAATTGACAAAACTTTATTTTTGGAATGGAGAGGAAAGGATTTGATGCTTGTCAAAATTTATGTGGATGACATCATTTTTGGATCCACATGCACTACCATGTGTGAAGAGTTTAGACAACTTATGGCAGCAGAGTTTGAAATGAATGCTATGGGTGAGCTCCAATGCTTTCTTGGTCTTCAAGTAAAGCAATTGCAAAATGGTACTTTCATTCATCAAAGTAAGTATGTCAAAGAACTACTTACAAAATTTGATATGAATGATTGTAAACCATGTAGCACACCCATGGCAACCACAAAGCTTGTCACTGTTGATGACAAAGATGACTTGATTGATCAAACTCTTTATAGAAGCATGATAGGTTCTTTATTGTACCTAACTACATCAAGGCCAGACATCATGTATGTGCCAGATCCTGATCAGCACCTAGGAAGTCCAATCTCATTGCTATAAAAAGGATATTCAAATACATAAAAGGTGCTCTCGCACTTGGTATCTGGTATCCAGCTAATGGAAATATTGAGCTTTCAAATTATTCAGATAGTGATTTTGCTTGATGCCACACCACAAGGAAGTTAACATCATGAGGATGTTAATTCCTAGCCAAAGCATAACGCAAGCTACAATATCAACATCGACAGCAAAGACTTAGTACATTGCTGCTGCAAGCTACACTGCTCAACTCCTATCGCTTCCAAATTAATTGTTGGATTTTGGTGTAACTGCTCTAAAGACTCCTCGCATGTTGGACAGTCAAGCAGCTGAAAACATCCTAAAAAATCCAGTCTCCCACTCAACCACAAAGCACATTGACATCAAACATCACTTTGTAAGAGATTGCAATGAAAGAGGTTTGCTTTCTCTGCATCATGTTCCCACTAAAGATCAACTGGCAGATTTTCTAACCAAAGCATTAGATACATCTACTTTTGAAAGTCTGATCTCTAAAATTGGTATGCTAAACATGTGTAAAATCTCATTTTGGGATTTATATCAGATAGGAAAATGGAAGTTGTAGTTTGGGTCCATAATGTGAAAAACCAAATTATAAGGATTATTTGTAAGAATTAACCCCTTTGGTTACATGCCTATGTAAATGCGAAGGTGCACCTGTAATACGGTTAGTGGGAAACTAACAATGCAAGCAAGTTGTAAGAAAAGTGAAAGTTTTGGCAATTAGTGGAAAATACCTAACTATGGGGACTAAAGTTGTAATTATACCTAACTTAGTAAATTCCCACAAGTTTATTTTGAAAGGATATGGGTTGTCACATGGTGGGATTACATGGGTTAAATAGGGGTGAAAAGTGAAAGTATGGTGGCAATTAACCAAAAACCCAAAATAGTGAGACCAAAGGTGCATACGAGTAATGTTGATTTATAATTTAGCTTTTAATGGGTGAAAGAACCAGAATTTTCCTGGTTCATATGTGTGTGTATCGTATATGGGGGAGAGGAGAAAGGAAAAGAGGAGAAATCCAACAATTCAAGAAATTGATAAATGATCTTCATTGCATTTTTGAGGATTTCTACCATCTAGTGATATCTAGAGTTAAGGTATGTTAATTGGGTTTTAATTTGTTGGTCTAAACTTCTAAGAACCAAGTATATACAATGTGGATCCATGTAGAAATTGTGTTATAGTGATAATACTAACTTGAATAGAGGTGGAGTTCATGAAATTTGGTGATTTGGTTGAATGAATGTTAGATTATGCTATGTTGAAGATAATGTATGGATGATACTTGAGCTGAGTAAGAGAACATGGTGTTTGATTCTTTGAATTAGAAAAATTAAGCATGAATATGTTGTACATTGTGCTTGCACCGTTGTATGCATACTAAGTGTTTGATTAAATGCCAAGACCAATACGATTGTTAATATAATATTAAATGAGAGTAAGGACTTGAATATTTACGACACGGTATGTCAAACTGAGGTAGGATGCTTAGTTTAGCCTATAAACATGGTAAGATGATTTAAAGTTGAGTTTTGGTCCATGATTTAAAAGATTTACAAAGCTGAATTTAGTCACTTTTATAAGTTGTCCTGATTTTTCAAAAATCATATAAAATCATAGAAAAATCGTGTGATAGTGAATTTTATATGCTTGAAAAGCTTTTGGAATTTTCTCTGATTTTTTTCGAACATAAAGACTAAAAAAAATCGTAAACGGGTCAAAGTAGATGATTTTAAGCAGCAACTCAGAACTTTCAGCAATCCTGATTGAAAGGAATTATGCTGCTGATCTGTTTTTAAAAAAACCATATAAAATCAACAGTAGCTCGGTTTAAGGCGTAAGATATATGGTTGAAAACTATCAGAATGTATGATGTTTTAAATTTGAATAGGTTGAACTAAATCGGATTGTAGAAGGGTGAAAATGCATCGAGAACAGCTGCTGCACAAAAAGCGCAGCGATAAAAAATGTGTTTTATGAACTTAACATGAGTGATTTTCTAGTCATCCATTGCGATAACACCAAATCTTATTTTGGATGAATTGTTACAATTGTTAAGGTGTGTTTAAAGTGTTTATATGCATAAAAATGGACTATGTAAGTGTTCATTTATATAGGTCAAACCAGTTTCACTATAAAGTCAATAATCTAGTGGAGAACTATTATTGTAAATGAATACATGAGATAGTATGTGGAAATTTATCAATCTATTTGAATGTCTTGTACAAGCACATGGTGTATTCTAATGATTGAAGGAATGAACTTGTTGCCAAGCTAGGTGTGGGAACGCTTGGAAGACAACATGGCAAACAAGTGGAAATTGTGAGAACTATCCTACGGGCAAAGGTAAGTTAATCTTGAATGCATATAAATTTTTAGTATGTTTGTCTTTTAAACCCGATAGATTGTATCTTTGGTTTTTATATCTTTAAGAATGCAAGAATGGGTCGATTCGACCCGATACAAATATAAGCAAATTTATTATGTATTATTAAGTGATTTACGATCAAAATACTATTGTTACATAATAAGTTTGATTTATGAGATGTATCTGAATCACGTAAGGATGGGAAAGTCATGATTGAATGAATATAAGTATGTTCGTATTGGGTGAATTGTATGTTGGTTATGGTTAAAAACATCGGACCCGATAAAATGGGTTAAACAAAGGAAATCAGCGTTGGCAATAAAGTAGACGCGTCCCCGACGCGGTGCCCTGCCTCCGGCGCCCTAAACTTCTATCGACGACCCTTATGCCCTGACGCTAAAAAAAATACAGGCTGCGTTGCCGACGTGGTTAAGCCCATCGGCAACGTGATGTCTGAACTTGGTTTTCGTTTTCTTTATTTCGCATGTCCGGTTGATCCTAGTTCCGTCGGGGTGGTTCGTAAGGTGCCCGCAATGCTCCTTAAATCTTGTTAGACCTGTAAAACTCAAAATACAACAAACCATGCTTTTCTAAACTCAAGTACATGTAAAGGTGTGAACTTTAAATACGATTAAACATTGGATTCAACCTCGCATAAAGGTGCGGGTAAGGATGGAACTAGTTGGCGAGTGCGAATCAGAAAATAATAATGATTTAGGTCACAGAAGTGTGGGTCATGCGTATATATCTGATTATAACTCGTGTGAACAAATGTACTAGATGTATTATACACGTGAAAGGACGGAACTTGTTCAAAGCTAAGTCCATAGGTGGTTAGTTTTCTGTGCGGGATTAAGTATGGTAATTGAATATGCATAAGTGAATGTGTCTTGTATGTAAATACATACACATGGTATTATAAAGGGTTTAAGTAGTGTGAACTTGCATGTGCGGCGTATGAAGAGGACACGTAAATAATTAAATGAATATATGGAAGTGTGTACACGTATTGTTATCAAATGAATTTAAACCAATGGTAAGTGTTTATGTGAATTAATGTGGGATTTCAATATGTCAACGTTATGTGTTGCTATTCGTATTGCTTGAGTATAAAATGGAACTGCAGGTGTAAGAACGATGGTCTCTCTAAGAGTTGAGGGCGGATTCAAGTGAAGGATGCTGGAAGACTAATCGAATAAAATAGCTTACGTAGTTAGAATGCGTTATGGGAGTTTAATTATATGTATAAAAATATATATAATGCCGCCACTTAGTAATGGGTTGGTTGTTTATCGTGACCGCAGGTTACACGGATCATTACCATTTATCACGAAGGACAAGGGGGCTAAGATCGAGTTATTGAATATGGATTGTACGGAAGGGTGGTCATTTAGTTTGTATTCGCATGTTATATTTGGCACTATGAGAGGGGATTGGCTCTCCTCCGTGAGCACCAGACCGATTTGACTAAGCTAACAGAGGCGGAATTCAATGCCAGCGAGTTAGACAAACAAACAATTAAGTATGCTGCTTAAACGTCGTTACTTCGTATGTTAATAAACTTGAAAAGTTACAGACAAGTAAACAAACGGACAAGGGTTTGCCTTAGTTACAACACCAACCACTCTCTACACAACACTCAAGCTCCACTATATATAGGCCAACATGGCTCGCACAAGGAGTGAGGTTGTTGGCTGGTGCGAGTGGTGCTTTGTACGAGTGACAAGGTGTCACCGTACGAGCCACTATAGCTCAGTCATACGAGCCATCTAAAATACATAAATATTTAACAAAACTAAGCTCTATATACATGACCGACATATCCTAGACGTAGGCAATAGACATTGTGCACCAACAAACTCCCCCTTGGATGTTGCCGCAGTCTTGGATAGTCTTCAAAAATTTCTTCAAGATTCTTCAAAAACTTTTGACATTTATCATCCAAAGAAATGTTTTGGCGGCCTGCGGCGCTCCTTAGATGATATCGGCATATGATCTGTTGGAGGAGGTCGATTATAAATGTTGCCAAAACAAAATATTCTCAGTGATGCGATCCTTGCTCTCTCAGCAATCCTTGCAACATTCTTCTCCTTTTTCCGCTGCTCCTTTTCTTCAAGCTTTCTCCAATAAGTGTTCCTTGTTTTTCCTGAATGTATATCATTAGTAAAACAAACATTAACAATCTTCTTGAATTGCAGTGCCTGCTGTTTATCTCTCTCTTTGTAACTGATCTTACTATAGAATAGACATTCAATATCCTTTTGACAACAGTTTAGTAGCCACATCGGGTCTAGTACCCGAACACCACGCCATAAACCATAGATTCGCTTGTGCGCAATGAGGGATTCAGATAATTTTTCTGTGATTTTCCAAGAATCTTTATCTGGTTGGACACAATTTACTACTTCGCATGTGCTAATCGTAGTGCCACCATTTGAATATCTTTTGAAAATCTTGTTCCATTTTGATCAAAGGCATATTCTTCATCACTCGTGGCCTTTTTACAATCAACGTAGCATCCTTCTCCTGGGTTACTGGATCAATCTTGGTAATTCTTTTAGGGATATGCGGCTTCCAGCGATTAAAAATAAATGTGTAGCTTCATGCTTTATCAATTTCCACAGCCGCTGGTCATGAAATTTCATCTTCAGATTAATCATCTTTGTCTACACAAGCTCTTTGATATCCCAGAACGGCAGGTTCTTTAAGTTGCTTAAGTATCTAAAGTACTGGAGCCCATATTCCCTTTTTATAGCATAAACGTCCAATTCCTCGATCCAACCCCAACTAATAATGTCCCCCAGTGAAACATTAGCATCGCAAGTGAAGAATGCTAGGGGACATTTGAATTTACGCTCTTCGGGTAACTCTTAAAACCATAGTTTGCGCATCTCAGCAATCTCCTCTATTGATAAACGTTTAGGCACTATTCCTTGCTTCACAGCCTCTTCCACCTTTGTTTTAAAAAATCATCATTTGCGGCTGAAAACATTCTGTTGAAGGTTGGGAACTCATCCGTACCCTCACCAGCATAATTAGAAGTATCATCGTCATCGGAATCATCCGCCACGACAACCTTATCATAGTCATGTGCTCAGAAATATGTCCGAAGATATAATCTTCAGGCTGAATAACGCTGATGTCGTTAAGTTCATCTTCGAAGTCAAAGTCAAATGATTCTTCATCCCCACCTAACATCTTTGCAACCTCTTCCTTCGTATAATTGTGGACATATTCTCCTTCTTCCACATCATGTTCCAAGTAAAAAATCCTTGGTTTAGGCACAACAGGATCAGTCGACATAGCATTCACTATGAGAATTCCTGCCTGCTGAGAATCCTTCAGACCATCATAAGACTCCTCCTGAACTTGGTCAGAATCAAGTTGGTTGGCCAAATCATCCAAGTACATATAATAATCGATATCATCATTCATTCTAGAATCTGTGAAAAGAATACCCGAACCTCCCTGATCACTATCGTCATCCTTTCTATCACTATTAGGTTTTGTTTTAGATGCATCACCGGCTTCATCTATATCATCATCTTCCTCAAAATCTTCATCAAAAGAATCAATCTCTTCATCAATCTCCTTTAACATCTTTCTTTTCTTCAAGAACTGTCGATGCTTCTCATAAAGATTCGACATGTCGGTTTCCACATCTTTCGGTTTTCCTGTCAACATGAAGTTCATCGTTTGTGCATACACAACCAAATTAGAAGATACTGGCGTAGATTCAGCTTCTGGTGCAACTTTTTCTTTCAAAGGATCCTCTCCAACCTTTTCCTTCCCTTTACCTTGAGCATCAGATAACTCTTTGGCAATTCGTTCACGTTCAGCCACCCTTTCTCTCGCTTCCTCCCTCTCGATCATATCTATCTCTGCTGCAAGAATAATTCCCAGCTTTTTGATAAGAATTTTCTAAAATAAACTCATCTGTCTCTGATTTCTTAAGCGTTCTTCATCATATTCTATCATACGCTTTTGGAGCTATTCGTTTTCCGACCCAAAACTTGCTAATAGCCTCCAGACTCTTTCGATCTTCTTCCAGATTCTTTATGTGTTCTTGCAAAGCGGCAATCTTTACATTGTTCAACATGACTTGATTTTCTAACTTTGTTAGCCGTGAGTCATTGAACATATCCGCTGTAAACTCTTCGCCCCATAGAATATCTCTGGAGTCAAAATCGGATTGATCTTCTAATCTTGAATCCTTTGAAAAATGGGGAGGAGATTGAGTCGTATGAGGTTGAGGGGTTGGTTGTGGTGAAGGTTGAGGAGGTGGTTGTGGTGATGGTTGTGGAGGTGGTTGTGGGGATGGCTCAAAAGTTGATACTTCAGCAGCTTTCTTCTTCATTTTACGCTTTGAACGAGCTGTTGGAGAGTCTGTCTTTCTGGATGCTAGTCTTTTTAAGTGCTTTCTTGTTGGCCTCTAAACTGGTTTGACACAAGGAGTATCACTGTCAGAATCTGATGGCACATAAGTTGTATCATCCTCTCATATTGCTTTTCTCTTTCGTTCTTCAGCCTTTCGAGGTTCCTCTACCAACCGCTCTAATTCTTTCTCTTTTTCTCTTTCTCTTTCACCACCAATCCTATCCTCAGAATTAGTACTCGAGGAGGACGCCTCTTCATCTCTACAAACTTCAACACCAAATGCTTATTGCTCTATGTCAGCAACAACTATTTCAATGTTCTCTTTAGCCTGAATAGGTTCTTCGACCTATATATCTGTGACATCCCGGTTTTTCAGACATCTTAAACGCACTACTTCACGGTTATTCATTCCTTCACTAAATTGATTCGGAGATTTAAATTGCACGCTCGAAATAATTACGATAACTTCGTGAACTTGTCAAATGAATTACGTGCTATGTGTATTAAACGTTTATAAGTTTGGTGAGTTATTATGTGATGTTCCGATTTCGTGATTTGCTTTAGTTATAAAATATATATATATTATAAATATATAGACGAATGCCGCGAAACGAGTCGACCTCACTTCCTTGCGACTCAAGGGATTGACCGAAACTTGAGGATCAAGTTATAGGCCCAAACCGACCCACCCAAGCCCTTTGCGGCCGCAAGCTAATCGCCGAACCCCTACTCTTTTTCTTTCCTTCCTCATGCTATATATAGTTTTGTATGCATGAGGGTTGTGTTAAAAAAAAAGAAAGAAACCCTAGCACAAGAAGCAGCCGACGGCAGCCCTTCCATTCATCCTCTCGGTCTCAAACAGCATCTTTCCCACTCTCCCTCTCGGTCGCAACTCTCTCCAACATCCGAATCGGTCCCATCTAATTCTCGGATCATTGATCTTCATTGTTAAAGGTTAGAGTTTATCATTGTTTACAAAGTCATACTAGGGTTTATGAACTATGGATCATGTTTGTATGTAATGGTAGAAAGTGTTATGATGTTAGTTCGATTGATTTTTGCAAGTTTAGCGATTATGATGATTAGTTAGAATCAAGAATCATTATGCTGCGTTTTGTGATAAAAACCATATATTATGATTAGGGTTTGCATGGGTATGATGTATATGATGATATATGATTGGTAAATCTGTTCTTGATCGTTTATATTTAACGTATCGATTGTTTAAGCGTGTTATATTGCGATAAAATGCTGAAATCAGGATGCTGAATGGTGTTTAAAGCCAACTTCAACTGGCTGTAACTTGGTTATTATTTATTGAAAAACGGATTTTCTGAAGCCTAAAATGTAGATTTTTGAAAAACGCTTCTAATGGCGCTGGATTCATATTTTTCTGAAGTCGTTTGATATTTTTAAGTGGCCAATTAAGTTCAGTAACTGAAGCTGTGAAAATTCTGAAAATTTGTTAGTTATTTATCGAGTCAGATCTAATAATCTGTAGAGAGTCGAATCACGAAATTTGTACAGCAACTAGATATGGAAATTTCCGGGAAACTCCCACTGGAATTTTGTTAATTGGACAAACGGTGATTTTTAAATAAATTCTCCCGTGGACTGCAGTCAGAAAGCGACGAATCTGACTGCAGCCTAGTATATTAATATTTATGAATAATTAGTAAAGTGTTAGAACTTGAAAAATTTACATAAAATTCTACAGCTTAGTTGATACCTTTTGTAAAATAATTGGAATTTTTGGAACGTTGGAACTATTTTATAAAAATCCTCGAAAACAGCCTAATTATGAGTATAGAAGCTGAAACTTGAGCTTGCGAATGTGTGTACCAAAGTGTTGCATGGATTGAATTGTGTTCATGATAGGTTGGTTTGATCACTATGTTGGCATGATGATACTTGCATGCATGATTGAGTTTTAGGATTTGTTATTGTGTGTACCGCATTGTGTGTTAGTTATGTGTAGGGTTTGTATTGGTGTGTTCACACACTAACTTTAAATCAATTGACTTGTTAGGACGCAATTAACGGTCCCATCATTTGCTACTTCTGTGTTACACTAACCGAGTAACTAAAGGTGAGTTCACGGCCCCTAATTTTATCCGGTTTTAAACAACAGGGGAGAAACATGTATACACTCTACAACTCTATCTCTTTACGTTATACGAAATAACGTCATTAAACTATTCGGTAACTAAGTTAATGTTAACGTACGTTATGGTCACTAAGCAGCTATATCACACAAGTCCTCGACAATCTCTCGGATCGTTAGTATTGGGTTAGATAGCGGGGAAATTATAAGTAGTACTACTGGGCCCGACAAGCCCCACCCGAGCTAGTCGTGCTAGCTACCGGGTATGGTCAACGGGTGAATAATTTGGCCTAATTTCGCCATGGTCAGTGATAGGCCTGGCAACATGGAGGCACAACAGTCAGCTTCGATCGCGAACACTTACGTGACATAACTTTAGGCTAGCTACCTACATGTTAACATTGAACTTAATTACGAATCAACAATATTATTCCGGGTTAGGGATAATGGAACCAACAACGTTATTATTCCGGGTTAGGAATAATGGAACATCATTATTATTCCGGGTAAGGAATAATGGAACCATCAGTATTATTCCGGGTTGGGAATAATGGAACTAAATCGTTATCCCGGGTTAGGGATAACGGGGGAAACAAACTTATAACCGAACAAATGAACTTATGAAAACCTGTGAACTCACTCTTCTTTAATGTTGACACTTGTTTCTTTACATGTTTCTCAGGACGCTAGGAGCTCTAGGTGCACTCACTTGCATTGATCAAGACAACTTTTTATCGAGTCTCATTTACGAACATTGTTTGGGTTTTTCTTTAGTTTTGGTGTTTATGTTGGCGCCCGTTCCTTTACTTTACTTTAATGCTTCCGCTCAACTTTAAAAACTAATGCTTCCGTTAAACATTGAAACCAAACTAAGACAATCTAAAATTAACTATGAATGGTTAAACAAATGATTTTGGAAAACGTATTAACAAATCATATAGAGTCGTTTGACGTTACTAGTGTCTCAGATTCTGGTTTGTTCACACGCCTCGCGGTAAAACTCCGCAAGTGGAAATTGAGGGTGTGACAATATCTTCAGTATCAGGTTCATCAATCAAACTTGTACCGACAGAAGCACGCTTTCTATGTTGAGGGGTAGAGGAGGAGGACGTGGCAGTTTGTTTTCTCTTTGTACCCTTGCTCCCCTTTTTTTCTTCTTTTGTGAACCAAGCACTTCTTTTACATACAAACCCATCTAATGCTTCAATCTCTTTATTTTCATCTCCACTATAATCTTTTCTCCATTTCACCTTTGGCGGCGCCACATAATCTTTTTCAATGATTGCCCCAAAAATCGGCTTAGCATTGGGGAAGGCTTTCAAATGAAGATTCATCTTTTTCATTGTTAAAACATCCATGTGTTCGAGCCTCAGAATATCTTCTTTCTTTTTCTTCAAGTTTTTGTGTAGATGATCCAGCAACATTTGAATGAACCTCGGGTACTGAAGAAATTTTTCTCTCTGAATATTCTATACCATATGCATAAAGATAAGCCTCGAGAAATTGAACGACAGATTGAGGATTAGATCTGCTATCATGCACATTTGATAGTCCACCAAGTCATCAAAACTCCTTTTCGGTGACTTAGAGCATGAATGACACAGTGAGCAATATATCTAAAGGGTGCGCTCAGATTTCCCTTCTTGAACGGAGCAACGTTAACATGACCAGCATAACTCATTCGGTAAAAGCAAACTTTCACCATATATTCTGAGTACCCAGTTGGGTCTTCCGCTCGGTCTTTGAACTCTAGCACTTTCCGGATCAAATCTTCAGTGATTTTAACTTGAACATCTTCGTTGTTGATCCCCACTGTAGAAACTATAGCATTTTCTTCTACATCATATTCTGCGACATCCCTGAAAAATTCAACGTGCGATCTCTAGGCCGTGTGTTTGTCGGTTAAGGCCTTCATAATTGGCAGATGACTCAAAAAATCTAGCGCTTCTCTGTAAGCTGCGATCTCCGGAATATTCTCGTCTAATAAGCAGCATATATTGTGGAATGGAGAAAACGAAGACTTCTTGATCTGCGCACACAAAAATTTCCAACACTTAGATAAATTTTCAAACTTTTTCAAATTTTTGACACTCGTACGAGTCACCATTCGTACGAGTCAGATTGACATTAAGGCAATGGTTCAAGTTTGATCAGACCCACTCGTACGAGTCAAATTGATACTTAACAGTTTAGGTTTTAACAGGCTCACTCGTACGAGTCAATGAATTTCATGACATTAAGGTCTTACTCGTACGAACAATCACTCGTAGGAGTGATGAGAATAAACCAACCTAAAGAGCTTACTCATATGAGCGACAATTCGTACGAGTTATGAGTTACACAAAATAACACCTTTTCAAACTGAACTTAAAACGGGTAAATGTTAACAATTTGAATGAAGATTTAGAGAATAAAAGGGCCGATTTGTATGATTTTGTGCTCAATTTTACATTTTACCGGTTCAATTAGCCTAAATCTACGTTTTATGTCCTAAGCGTCTGATTTCAGCATTATAACGACTCAAATCTTGAATTAGTACTTTCCCATCGAAAGAGGTGTGCAAATCAATGTCCTCGAAGATTCAAAGATACGAAATTTGGTTTAGAAGTGTGAAGAAAAGAATTGGGTCGCACAGAGAGTTTCTTCAGTCACACAGAGTCACATATGTAACTTGTGCGAGTGAATGTCCCTTTTATATACACTAAGTTATTCGTACGAGTCATCATTCGTATGAATGAGGCTTTTTATCACTCGTACGAGCCAATTCTTTTCACTTTGCTTCTTTTTGATCTTTTATGAATTTTTCTGTTTTTACGACCCACTTAGTTGACCGAGTCCAAGTTAATGACCCCGGTTAACCGATTTGCCTGCCAAGTCTAAGTTAATGATTTGGTTGACCGCTGTTTGACCAAAACAAATGTTTTTCAAAAATTCAAAAATTTAAATTTCAAGTTAATGAAATTTGTCGCTTTGACTTGGACAGACGGTATTTCCATCATCGGTAGATGAAAAATTAAGATAGAAATCAGATCTTTTTGTATTTTTAAGTGTTTTGCTGGGTTTTTTTGAAAAGAGAAATAAAGTAAGTAAAGACGTATTTACAGACATATTTTTGTTAGTTTGTGTTAGAGGATCACATCAGTTATTTAGACAAATCACCAGTACGGTTGATCTTGGTAAAAAATTTAAGGTCCTAAACATTTTTACTTCGATTGCCAATATACTAATCCATTTACACTTCTACACATTTCTCAATTGTTTCAAGATATGTTGAGTAATTTTAAGGAACATGAAGTAAGCGTGTTTCCCATCTCAGAATATACTCCCGCATCAAGATTCCTAGAATTCATTTCACAGGTGAATATATCTAATTGATATCTGTAAATGGGATGAATTGTGAGGCCTTGAGAGCTCAGGTTAGTACTTCCATACAGAGAAAGAGATGAAGGCTCGACTTTAGGTGCTGTTCCACTTAGGGATCTTTTTGTATTGCAGATGTCGTATCTTTTTATGACATATAGTCATTTTTTATCCAGCTTTTGGGGGTGAATAATGCGCAAAGTATTACAAGTTCTAGGTCATTGGCGATGCAAAATCAGAAGAAATCGGATAATACCCTAGATATCAACTAAATATAAGACCTAGTATCACAGAATCTGGCATTCTTTCAAACGAAATTTCGGAGTACTAAGTCCATATATCCAAGAGATGTAGTTTTTCGTTTAAGTTTATATCTTGAAAAATAATTTACTGAATGTGTGAAGCTTATTGGCACATCATTAGTAAGACCTGTTTAACTACCTGTTTAAAACATTCCATATTCTTAGCAAACTGTGATAGTCTACTGATGTAACATGATTACCTCTTTTTTCTCAAAAATCTTTTTTTGGCCTTATGTAATGTTTTTTGTATTTGTCATAACTTTTCTCCCCCTAAAATCAAAAACATATTTTTGGATTTTTGTTTTTAAGAAAGCAAGAAAAGTATTTACATAAAAACATGTGTCATACCGATGAGAATCATGTTAAGTCCTCGTCATCCTCGAATTCAACCTCACTGTCATCTCCTAATGTTAGATTTCTTAAACCATTTAATTTCAAAAGATTTTTAAATCTTAATCTATCAAAAGCTTTGGAGTAAAAATATGCTTTATGGTCATCAGTGTGGATTTTCTCAATTCGAACCAACTTTTTCTCGTAACAATCACGGATAAAGTGGTGTCAAATTTCAATGTATTTAGTGCGTGAGTGTTGAACCGGGTTTTTAGTGATATCAATGGTTGCCTTGTTATCTACATAAATGGGCGTGTCAAGAAATTGCTGTCCGAAGTCTCCCATCTGCTGTTGTATCCAGAGTATCTGGGAACAAGAGCTGGATGCTGAAATGTATTCAGCTTATACGTAGAGAGAGCGACTGCGGTCTGTTTCTTATACTGCCACCTTACCAAACGGGTTCCAAAGAATTGGCAACCATCCGTTGTAGATTTGGCATTGAGCTTGCAGCAACGAAAATCAGAATCTGAATAACCCGTGAGATTGAAGTCGTCATGTCGAGGATACCACAAGCTGGTGCTTGGGCAACCTTTCAAGTAGCACATGATCCTTTTGACGGCTAACAAGTGTGAATCTCTAGGATTTGACTGATAACGTGCACATAGGCATGTAGTATATATGATATCAGGTCTTGAACCTTTGAGATACATCAACGACCCGATCATGGAGTGATATAATGTTTCATCAACTTTGACTCCATGAACGACTGGATAAATGCCGTGGTTGGTGGCTAATGGAGTTGATACTGGCTTAGTTCCTGTCATGTTAAATTTCTCTAACACATCATGAACATACTTTGTTTGGTGAATGAAGATGCCATCAGGTAACTGTTCAACCTGTAGTCCTAAGAAAAACTTCATCTCCCCTATTGCACTCATTTCGAACTTTCTTTTCATGACTTCTTCAAAGTCCTTACACAGCTTCTCATTTGTTGATCCAAAGATGATATCGTCCACATAAATTTGTATGAGGATCAGATGTCTATCCACTTCCTTGGTAAAGAGGGTACTGTCTACTATTCCTCTGCAGAGGCTGTTTCCCAGAAGATGTTTGGATAGCATCTCGTACCAGGCTATGGGGCCTGGTGTAGTCCATATAACACCTTGTTTAACAGATAGACCTTATCCTTGTGTATCAGATTGACAAACCCCGGTGGCTGGCCGACGTACACTTCCTCGTTTACCTTTCCGTAAAGGAATGCAGACTTCACATCCAACTGGCACACCTTGAAACCTTTCCACGATGCAAAGGCCAAGAAAATTCGTGTAGCTTCAAGATGTGCGATAGGGGCATAGACTTTGTTGTAGTCTATCCCTTATTGCTGATGGAAACCTTGGATTACGAGCCGAGTTTGTCTCTTTTGCACTACAAGACCCAACGAGTATTAATCTTCTTATGATTGTCAGGTAGGTTAACAAGCTTCCAGACTCAAGTTTCTGGAATTGTAACAATTATTCTTGCATTGCATCCACCCAACTTTCCTCTTTCATAGCATCTTTCCAGTTTCCTGGTTCAACATGCGGAACAAAACAACTATAAGAAAGTCTGGTTTGTAGTGGAGCAACTTTGGTATAAAAGCAACTAAGATCCTTATTGATCTGATTTCGAGTTTTCACTCCAGTTTGGAAGTCACCAATAATGTTTTCTGACGGGTGGTAAGAGAGTGTCTTTGGCATCACTTCGCTTGGAACGTCTACTTGACTTTGCAGATTTGTGACAACTTCATCAGAGACCTGTTCTGAGGATGTAGCTTCATTTATGTTATTGGATTAATCAGCTTGAGTGTTCAGAAAGCTTTGAATCTATTCTGATCCTTCGTCGGAACCGGTTCCTCCATCGTCAAAATGTAGGTTCTCGATCAAAGTTGGCATCAACTGGTTAATGGGAAGATGGTTCAGCAACATTCACGTTTGGTGCATTTACTGATTCTTACTAAGTGCTGCTCGGACCTACTTCAGAAGAGTTAGAGACAGGTAGTGATAGGGAAATAACTAATGGTCTTGAAACTTATTCCTGACTGGAGATTTGAGGTTGTTGACATAGCATGACAAGTGCTTCTTCTGAAGGTACTTCTGGTAGGTCGAAGGAATTCCACAACCCGTCGTAATTGAATAGCCACGGATCACCTGGTTTCTGCGTAGGCGTTGTATATCTCTAGCATTCAACATGTTGTTCTAGAATAACCTGGTTTAGACTCGGCAAGAAGACACTCTTTTGAGGACTAGCATAACCGACGAAAAATCCTTCCAAGGATTTAGCTTCAAATTTACCGTCCGGGTCTAGGCCGGTACACGGTGATCCAAATGGTACCAAAAACGCTAGATTCGGCTTTTGATGGTTCAGTAGTTCAAACATGTCTTGTTGTGAGGCTTGACTGTCAAAACACGGTTAAGGGAGTAACACGCAAACGTGACGGCTTCGCTTAAGAAACTAATAGGAAGTTATGAATCAGCGAGCATTGTTCTTACTTTCTCAATCAGTGTGCGATTCTTACGTTCAGCTACTCCATTTTGTTGAGGAGTATAGGGGGCGCTGAATTCGTGAAGAATACCCTTAGCGTTGCAGAATTTGAGCATTCTCTTGTTCTTAAACTCAGTACCATTATCCCTGCGGATTCTCTTGATTGGTAAGTGATATTGGTTTTCCAGCTTCCTAAAGATAATCATAAGATTTTCAAAAGTTTCATCTTTACTCTCTAGAAAGAAAACCCATGAGAATCTTGAGTAGTCATCTGTCACAACTAGGCAAGATCTCTAGAGATACTTTTCACGTTCACTGGCCCATAGAGATCCATATGAAGCCTTTCTAGTGGAATCTTAATGGAGTTAAGTAGCTTTCTCGGGTGTGATTTCTTGTGCTGATTCCCTTTTGGCAGCTAAGACAATCATCAGATAAGTGAAAATTCTTGAGATTAACACCTTCGACTAGGTCGTTATGCACCAAATAGTTCATCTTTCTCAGTTGAATGTGCCCCATCTTACAATGCCACAGGATTGACTCTTTCTCGGTAGCTTTAGATATAGCATTGAACCTTCTTTGAAGTAGTGGATACGACGGTCATGTCTAAGACATAAAGATCATTTTCTCGAGGAGCGCGCATGAGGATCCACTCCATGGAAATTTTGAATCCCGGTTTGAGAACTAAGCATTCCTTGTGGTTGAAGTGTGTAGTGAATTTCTTGTCACAGATTTGCGATTTGCTAAGTAAGTTGTTCTCAAGCTCAGCGATATAGTTCACTTTGTCGAATGACACCACTCCATTAGTGAGAATACCTTCACCCACGATTCTGCCTCCTTGTGATCCAGCAAACCCAACATATCCTCCTCGGATAACTTTACGTCATACAACAACGCAAGCATCCTTGTCATATGTCGGGAAGCTCCACTGTCCATAATCCACTTTGAAATGATTGACCTCGGGAGCCCCTGTACACATGTGAAAAGAAGTTACTTAAAAAGAGAAACCCAATCCTTTTGGTCTTGGGCGGGTTTGGGATATCACATTTTGGCACGACATTTTTCTTAACTTCTTTCTTTACCGCCACCCATTGTTCAACCTCTGATCCTATTTCTGTTTTAGGTTTAGTTGAAATAGCGGTTTTGTTTACATCAACAAAAGATGATTTGTTCTTGACAACCTAGGTTTGTGCACTTGAAAACGCTTTCTTTGAGTAAAACTTAGAATTCTTTTTTTCATTTATCTTAGATGATTCACCAATTTTAAAGTTTGAAAAACTTACAATGATTGGTTTCACAATTAAGTTTGACTCTCATTCCGTTTCAAAATTTTCTTTGGCACAAACTCTAGTCCTTTTTGTTTAACATCTTGTGTGCATTTCGAACTTCAAGAGCAGGTTTCATTTTGTTTAGTTTACATTTACGTGCAATGTGCCCAACTTTGTTACATTTGTAATATGTCATACTGTCATTTCCAATAGAGGCTTTTGAAACTTGTTCACGGAGTTTTCTTTCTTACCAGTGATTTCCTTTTCATTAATAGTGTCAGTTCCGTAAACAAAATCAATTTTTCTTGGTAACACTTTGCTTTTGAAATTTGTTGTTTCTCTTCTTTTCAAACCCTAACCTAGCCCTTTTATTGTCAGGATAGTTTTTATCACTAGGATGAATGTTTTTGTAAGTTTACAGAGCGACATCTTGCTTATCAAGATTAGATGTGTTGACTTCAGCCAGCTTAAAAAGCTTGTCAACTCGGTCTAAGTTTACATTTTGGAGTAGAAATTCCTCATCAGAGTATAGTTTATCTGATCCTTTCAGTTTCTAAACGACTATATTAGGATCATTATTTAAACTATTCTCTGATGCTGAGATGAAGTTCTCGTGAAAACTTCTCACTTCCAGAATGTGAACTTGACTCAGACTTTTCACTGCTTGACTCTGCACTTTAACAAAATGTGTTGTCAGACTCATTTTGAAAACATTTTCGATCACTTTGGTTACCACATTAGATTCGCAATCTTTTTCTATTTTGGTATAAGTTACATCGATGTTCTCAGGCAGCTCGTTACCATTTTTAGTAAACAATTTTAATTTTAGCGCATTTTCCACCCCATCTAGCTTTTACTTTGCATTGCTATTCTACATGGGTGGTGGAACACGATCATAACCTTTACCTTGGTCATTAACAACTTTCTTTTCTTATTTAACCTCAATTTTTGGAAGAAAGTCATCAATGACATATGAACTGGTAGAATAACTTATTAAAATTTTTTTAACCCGTTCGATTTTAATTTTCATTTTCTCCAGTTCACCTTTCAGCTTAGTAATCGTATTTATATGCATGTTTATGGCCATTTATTTGTCCATAATGGTTGCTTTGAGCATTGAAAGTGTATTGTCATCTTCTTTGATTGCTTTCTCATATTGTCGAATGGTTTTGCTTAATTTGTCATATGCTTCTTTTGTTGTGAGATAATCATATGACAAATGATCAACATGTGTTTTGAGTTCATTATATTTTTCGTCGTTTTCAACACACTCCTTGCATGGCAATTTGCATTTCAAGCATGGAGTTTCCAATTCGACATTATGAGTTTCCTCATTCTTTTTCACATTTCAGTTACCGACTCATTTACCAATTCAACACTTTCTACTTGGGCATGCTTAGTAACTAACTCGTTCAAATTTGCCATTAAAGCCTTGTCAGCAATATCAGTCAGAGCTTCGACGATCATCTCCTTGGTTACATCAATCAATTCGACAACTTCTAAATTTTGTTCTTCCTCGCATGTTGTTTGACGGCTTGTATCGAAATATCCTGCAAAAGTTTTAAGAATATCAGTAGGCAAAAGATGTTTAAAAGCACTATTTAGAAGTTCTTCTTCCTCAGATGAAGTTCCATAAAATTCTTTAGGTGCCTCATCAAAGGATGCCTCTATAAATTCTTCAGTAGGTTCAGGTTATTCAAAATTGCTACCAATGCCAAACTTTCACTCTTTATTATGTATTTGTTCCAGTTAAAACCTTCTTCTTCTTGAGTGACAACGTGTGCTTTGTCTTTTGAGTTTGACGGTCTGTCTTCAATCTGCACCATTCTCGTTTGGGGTTGAGGTTAATGATATATGGCCTTCTGGTAGTAATCATCAGCAAAAGGGTTCGATTTGGACATTCTCTTTTGAAATGCCCCTTCTCTCGGCATTTGAAGCAAGTAACCTTGGACATATCAAAGCGTAGTCTGCCGTTAAGTCCTCCCGGATTATCTCTACCAGTAATTTCCATAAAATGTTGAGCTCTTCGGATAATGGAAGCCATACACCACTTGATATCGATAAATGCCATTTCAATCGGATGAATCTGATCGTAATCTTCTTTTATCATCTCTGGATTCCTAATTCTTCCAGCTACCAAACTTTCGTATGATTCAAGTACCAACGCAAGTAGAGTCATGTGTTATTTTGCAGTATTTTCATCAAAGTCTTATGCATTCTATAGGTTTACTGTGATATTGCATTGTAGGAATCATTGATTGGGATTAGATTGATTGTTCTAGCTGTTCTATGGATTGCTTGAACTTTGGGATGATTGTGGTCCTGGAGGCATATTTGGATTGAAGGAAGCAAAAGATTGAAATCTATTGGTTTGGCTTGACTGTGGACTTGGTGTGTTGATGGCACTGAAGGCAGTTTGAATTTTGGGACTCTGAATGTTTGCGGCAGGACTACCCTTGTAGTATAAATTCACATCCTATTATATATGGGCGCATTGCTCTTTGCCATCTTCTGCATCTCCAGCTCATGCCCTTTCGATCTTTCGATGAATCTTGGTAACGCGAAATTACGATACTCAGTGCCGTATTTAAAATAGTCAAGTAAGCAGACCATTCTCCTTTAGGTAGAGAATCTGCAAGCTTATCGACCAATTCTTTGTTTGTTTTCACAATTCCCATACGCTTCATTTGCACCACCACGTGAAAGTACCTTTCAATCAACTGTTTCACTGTCTCTCCCTTGATAAGAGTTAATATATCGAATTCTTTACTCAGTAGCGCTCTTTTTCCCTTTTGTAGTTCCGAACTTTCTTGGAATTTTAAGCGTAAAGCATTCCATAAAGACTGAGCATCGTCATGGTGCTGTAGTAATGCCATGATATCTTCTTTTATGGCTTGCTGCAAGATATTTATCATCTTCTTCTTATTAATGAACTTTTCTCTTTGGAACTCTGAGTGTTGAGCTAGCGTTTTCTCAAGACCAGTTTCTCCAATTGGAGCTTAATATTTCGACTCAATAGCAAACAAGTGAAGTGATTAGCTTGAACCCAGTTCATGAACCTTTCGCTCCAGCTATTGTAGTCTTCTAGATTCATAAGCTTTGGAGGCTTCGTCATTGTTCCCATTTCATTCTCGAGATTCATATTTTGTGCTGCTGTAGTGGTAACAGTTGAAGCTGCAAATGCATTGAAAAATTCTTCTTCCGTTATATCTGCAATAAACTTTCGACAATGCTGAATAGATATAAATTGACAAAAACACGAAAGTTATGAAAACTCCTTAAAATGTGCTTCATGCGAATGAACCAATACTCGTGCAAGTCAGGTGCCTCGTGCGAGCAAGGCTTCGTGCGAGTGAGAGTTACTCGTGCGAGTGACTCTTCGTGCGAATCACTTACTCGTATGAATGACTGTTTTAGAACTTAAAATTTTTTAAGAAAACTTGTTTTCTTGTGAGTGACAGGTCGTACGAGTGGCTATTCGTACGGATGGCCATTCGTACGAGTTGCCCTTCTACTCATACGAGTAGCTCAGGTCAACAAATGGATATTTTCTTCAATTTCGTCATGCTTTTGTTCGATTTTAGATCTGTAAGTTTCAGGGATTTCTTAATGTTGATTTTAACGTGTTATATTAAAATCCTAGTCCAATTCGTCTACGAAGCCCTTTAGATCTGAAGTATGTATGACCAAAAAGTAGATATAGAAAATCTTCAATGGTTGAATCTGGATTTCAACTACTGAAACTTCTTGGTTGTCTGCTGAAACTTGTTGTTTGTCCTCAAATCAGGCCTCAAGGCTCTGATACCACTTGTGAGAGGGGATCAACTTTCCTCCGTGAGCACCAGACTGAATTGACTCTGCTAACAGAGGCAGAATTCATTGCTAACGAGTTAGATAAACCAACAATCAAGTATGCTGCTTAAACGTCGTTACTTCGTATATTGTTAAACGTGAAAAGTTACAGATGAGTAAACAAACGGACTGGGCTTCACCTTAGTTACACACAAACCGCTCTCTACACAACACTCAAGCTCCACTATATATAGGCCAACATGGCTCGCACAAGGAGTGAGGTTGTTGGCTCGTGCGAGTGGTGCCTCGTACGAGTGACAAGGTGTCACTCGTACGAGCCACTATAGCTCACTCGTACGAGCCATCTAATATACATAAATATTTGACAAATCTAAGACCTATATACACGACCGACATATCCTAGACGTAGGCAATAGACATTGTGCACCGACAGGCACATTAATTAAAGATGAATGATGTAATTCTTTTAAAGTAATCGTTTTAAATGGTTTTCAAGTATGTTAGAATATTTAAAAAGAAAGAAATTTGAGGTCCGTATTTTTCCGCTGCGACTTTTGGTTAAAAGGTATAGGGCCTAACAAGTTGGTATCAGAGCCCTGGTTTGAATGAATCAAGTATAAGGAGGTAAATATGTCGACTCCAACCTGTGTGCTCTTGTGACTAGTAATCCGTACAACCCGAGACTCGATCAAGACTCGAAGGTAAAAACAAATAGAAGCATGTGTATGTACGTTCATATGAAGAAACTAATTGTGTGGTATATGTAAGGTAAGTTTGGATGAATAAGAAGGATGATCCAAGGATGCGATTTAGAACCGACACCAAAGCATGTGATTGGACTATTGGACCCCGGTACACATTTTTAATAAATATGGGTACCGGCGTTGAGAGAATCCCCCAAGGGAGGGGTAATGTTAAATGAAAGACGTTGATGTTGCTTGAGCAAGATTTTATTAATGATGCACGAACTGAAACCCACTTCTCCACGCATAGGTCATGATTACATGATGGCACAAGGTTAGTATGTGGTTTGCACGCCTGGCAAGTGCGCAAGAAGCATATGAAACTTGTGAGACCATGATAATCATCACAGTTATGTCCGGTTTAATTGGAAAGTAAGTGGTCGTGTGGGTGAAAGGAGTAATAAGAGTATCAAGAAAGTATTCCTTATAAGAATGAAAAGTTTGAATTCGTAAGCGAGTACGGATCAAACTTATAAGAATGAAAACTATGAATGAAAAGTTTGAATCTGTAAGCGAGTACTGATCAAACTTATATGAATGAAAAGTATGAATAAAAAGTTTGAATCCGAAAGCGGGTACGGATCAAACTTATATGAATGAAAAGTTGAATCCGTAAGCAAGTACATATCAAATAAAAAAAAGTAAAAGTAAGAATGAAAAATTTGAATCCGTAAGCGGGTACGGATCAAACTTGTAAGAATGAAAAGTATGAATGAAAAGTTTGAAACCATAAGCAAGTACGGATCAAACAAGTAAAAAAAAAGGCAATAAAGAATGAATCCTTAAGTAAATTCGAAATAACACGAGGGAATGAAAGATCGGGTGCATAAACAAAAAAAAATCGAGTGAGGTTAAAGGAGGGAAATGCGTTTCCCTTCCCAACCAAGGTAAGTATCAATCTTGTACATAAGTGTGTCGGTCGCATTGTCGGGTCCGATATGTTGCTTCACTAAATGGATATATATATATATATATATATATATATATATATATATATATATATATACATGTAACACATATATGAATATGCATGGAATGGTTTGTAGTTAATGGTTGGAACCTAATTGAGAATGTGTTGACAATTTGACCGTGTTAGGGCCAAACAGGTTATATGAGTAAGTATAAGGCAAGTGTCAATAGCAAGAAGAGCGACTATAATTAGCACGTAAATAGAAAGTTTATTTGAAAGAAAGAAGTATTGAATAAAGTTACGTGATATAGATATTTGAAATCAACTCATGAGAGTTGGAGTGAATGACGGGCTAAGACCCGGACGAATGACTTAAGTACGGACGAGAAGGGTAAAGATTTTGCAATAAATGCTTTACTGATGAAAGGACATATTAGGATGCATATTCGAACTGAAGGTAAGGTACAAACGCGTATCAATATGTATGAATACAATAAGTAGAAGATGACAAAATAATAAATAAATTGTAGTGATTGTATGTAAGAATTAAAACATGAAATGTGGTAGAACATGTAAATGGGAAATATGGGAAGAAAAATAGGTGAATAAACACCGAATAAAATGAATATTTTAATGAAATATGCTAACCATTAATTTTGTAAATGAAAATGGTAGAATGTTTGAAGTGATGAAACTAGTGGAGAATGTGCATGAGTAGAAACTCAACACATGAATTAGACTTTCCAGATATGGTATGGACGTGAAAGAGCGGGTGGTCTTGGTGGCATATCGTTGGCCTATGCAATAGAGTGAGGTTAGTAACGTGTTTGAGTTATAACTTTTAGAAAGCATTTCAGATTTGAATAGTACCTTCCGTATTAAAGAATGGTACATTGAACCTGACATAGTATAAGGAGGTTTGACCTTGAAAGTCAACATAGGAAGATGTTTTTAACCTGGTTGAGGTCGTGGATTCTAAAACCCTTGAAAGAAAACTTTCGGGTTGTGATTTAATAACCCGGATGCTACCTAAAATGGGATGTACATGGTAGTTGCGATGGTAGTGATAATAGAATGATGCTAAACCTTTTAGTAAGTTCGAATGAATTCGAATGAAATAATAACTATATGGTGATAACGATAACCCAGAATAAATGTGGCAATATGCGTATGTACGTTGCCAAAAAAAATCATGTGTTAAGGAAGGTGCTTAAAAAGAATGTTGATAGTAGAATACCATAGCAAATTACGATAAGTACTCATGTGGCTGATGCAAACATGAAATATATGGTATGATATACAAGTAAGATGGAATTAATCGATTCATTATGATTAGTAAATGTATAAAAATTTTACATTTAGTTACGAACGTGAAACAAGACCTATAATTATGTTTTGTACGTTAATAAAACCCTTGCATAAACCATAAGTGCGCTTTTGATATAGTATGCATTTTGAATTAATCGAACGAATGAATCGGTGGTAATGATGTTTGCTAGGAACTAGCATTATGCAAGGATACGAAACCTAAAGGTGTGTATTCTATGAGTGGCTTCCTAGTTGTACTATTGAAGGAGTAATAATGACCGAGAAAGAAAGGTAGTGATTGTTTAGTGGAAATGAACCTCTTTTAAAGGGGGGTAGACTTGTAACATCCCATTTAGGGATTTACATTAGATAGGAAATGGAAGTTGTAGTTTGGGTCCATAATGTCAAAAACCAAATTATAAGGATTATTTGTGCTATTTAACCCCTTTGGTTACATGCCTATGTGAATGCGAAGGTGCACCTATAATAGAGTTAGTGGGAAACTAACAATGTAAGTAAGTTGTAAGAAAAGTGAAAGTTTTGGCAAATAGTGGAAAATACCTAACTATGGGGACTAAAGTTGTAATTATACCTAACTTAGTAAATTCCCACCAGTTTATGTTGAAAGAATATGGGTTGTCACATGGTGGGATTACATGGGTTAAGTAGGGGTGAAAGGTGCAAAAATGGTGGCAATTAGCCAAAAACCCAAAATAGAGGGACCAAAGGAGCATATGAGTAAAGTTGATTTATAATTCAGCTTTTAATGGGTGAAAGAACTAGAATTTTCTGATTCATATGTGTGTGTGTCGCATATGGGGAGAGGAGAAATCCAACAATTTAAGAAATTGATAAATGATCTTCATTGCATGGTTGAGGATTTCTACCATCTAGTGTTATCTAGAGCTAAGGTATCTTGATTGGGTTAATTTGTTGGTATAAAATTCTAAGAACCAAGTATATACTATGTGGATCCATGTAGAAATTGTGTTATAGTGATAACACTAACTTGAATAGAGGTGGAATTCATGAAATTTGGTGATTTGGTTGAATGAATGTTAGATTACGTTATGTTGAAGATAACGAATGGATGATACTTGAGCTTAGTAAGAGAACATGGTGTTTGATTCTTTGAATTAGGATAATTAAGCATGAATATGTTGTACATTGTGCTTACATCGTTGTATGCACACTAAGTGTTTGATTAAATGCCTTGACCAATATGATTGTTAAAATATGATTAAATTAGGGTAAAGACTTGAATATTTACAACACGGTATGTCAGACTGAGTTAGGATGCTTAGTTTAGCCTATAAACATGGTTAGATGATCTAAAGTTGAGTTTTGGTCCATGATTTAAAAGATTTACAAAGCTGACCTGTGTCACTTTTATAAGCTGTCATGATTTTATAAAAATCATATAAAATCATAGAAAAATCGTGTGATAGTGTATTTTATATGCATGGAAAGCTTTTTGAATTTTCTACAATTTTTTTTGAATATAAAAGACTAAAAAATCGTAAATGGGTCAAAATTGTAGGTCCACCTGCGGATGGTGTTAAACCAATTCCTTGTTCATATGACACACACACAAGTGCGGAATCCAATGTGCATGAAACCAAAGCAAAGTAAAGAACACGGGGTAACCAAAGATTCACTATCTTGATTAATGATTGAGAACAAACACAAACATATACACACAATGCTCGTATGAGTCAAACAAACTTGCTGTGTTCTTGTGTCTTCGTCTTCAGAGATAACAATCTCTCTGGTCAGTCTGGTGAGCTAGTCAACTTTCACGCGCAAGTCCACTAGTTCTTGTGAAACCCCCAACTAAGAGGTACATGTCTGCTTATATAGTGTCTGTCCAGTTTCGTACGAAATACGAGTCTAGACATACTGAACACACTATTTCACATGAGTCACAACTCCAGGATTTTGTACGAGTCAACTGTTTCGTACGAAATGCTTATTTCGTACGAAACAAGTAACACACTTGTTACTCATATGATTTCGTACGAATCACCTGATTCGTACGAAAACTCTGACTCGCATAAAATCAATTTTTCTAGAGAACGTGTGTAGACATGTCGTTTCCAAGATTCATCAGTATGCACACATGCAACTGATTAACACAGACAAGCTAAGATGTCATACTAGATCAAGATAGAAGGATATCTCGATCTATTCGACACGACCAAACCTATACAGAGACTTGAGCAAAGACCATACAATTATAACTGTAATAAAGAACAAGACAGACACAAAATGGTGAACTTCTTGAAGGACGCATAAGCCAAAAAGATTCTTATGGCCTCAAGTCGTGCAGCCGGTGCATAAACTTCATTGTAATCAATGCCTTCGACCTGATTAAAACCTTGAACAACCAATCGCGCTTTGTTTCTCACAACAACACCTCGGTCATCCTTCTTGCACTTGTACACCCATCGTGTACCAATCTTCTTGTAGCCGTCAGGCCTGTCAACCAATTTCCAGACGCCTAACTTCTGAAACTGTTGAAGTTCTTCCTGCATGGCTTCAACCCAAGAGTCTTCTTTCATTGCCTCCTTCCAAGATTTTGGTTCTACTTGGCACACATAGCAGGAAAAAGAACAATCATTGAGACCACCAAATTCCCTGATTTCCGAAAACAATCCAGCATTCTGGTTGTTTCGAAGCTGATTACGAGTCTGCACACCACTCTGGACATCTCCAATAATATTCTGTTGTGGATGAATATTATGAATTCCAGTTTCTGGCACATCAGGAACTCGAGAATTGATATCCAAATTGTTGATATTCAGATCAACAGTTACATCGAGAGCTGGATTTGATGACGTTGTAGATGCCTGACCTTCAGTCGTCCCTTGCGGTTGAATATTTAACGTACCATCTGAAATTCTAGGAACCGCACCATAGGCAGCTTCATTTGCATCATGAAACTCATCATCTTCTGATGAAACAACATAATCCGCAACATCTTCGAATTCCTCATTTTGAACAAGATTGTTAACCGAAGTCGACACTTGAGGGTTAACAATAATTGGTCGAACTAATAATGAGTCTACTGTAGTATCACTTTCCAATAACATCTGAGCAGCAGCTGTTGCATCATCAAAAGTTGGTAGGTTAAAGGAGTCAAACAGCCCATCGTAGTTAAACATCCAAGGAGCACCCGGAGCTCTAACAGCTTCTGTATATCTCTGAACCTTGACTTCACCCCATTCTTCAATCTTCTTCGAAGACAAATTCCACATCCGGAAATTAGGAGTAGCATATCCAAGAAAGAAACCTTCGATAGCCTTGGGACCAAATTTTCCATGTGGGTCGATCATAGTGCATGGAGCTCCAAAAGGTTCTAAGAAAGAAATATCCGGTTTCCTTTTATGTAACAACTCAAAGCATGTCTTCCCATGTCTCTTCACCGTCAGAACTCTATTCATCGTGTAGCATGCAATAGCAACAGCTTCTCCCCAAAATTGAACGGGATGTTCTGATTCTACTAGCGTGGTTCTTGCAGTTTCAATAAGAGTTCTATTTTTCCTCTCAGCGACGCCATTTTGTTGTGGAGTATATCGAGAACTATACTCATGCATAATACCCTTTGAGGAACAGTACTCATCCATAACTTGATTCTTGATTTCTATGCCATTGTCGCTTCTGATTCTCCTTACTTTTAGATTGTACAAATTTTCTAACACAGTCAGGAGATCTTGAGGATAGTAGGAACTTCACTCTTGTGTGCCAACATGTTTACCCATGAAAATCTGGAATAGTCATCAGTAACTACCAGAAAATAAGAATCACCAAAGGTTGTCTTGTGTTTCATAGGTCCAAAGAGGTCCATATGAAGACGTTCCAGTGGCATATTCACAGTGTTGATCTTCTTCACGGGATGAGACTTTCTTGCTTGCTTCCCTTTCTGGCATGATTCACAAACGTCTTGAAGATGAAAGTTCTTCACTGGTACACCATTCACTATATTGTTCTTCACCAAATAGTTCATTTTTCTCAGGTGAATGTGTCCCATACGTCTATGCCAAGAGATTGATTCCTTCTCGGTGGCTTTGGAGACAAAACATGTGACTTGTGCAGATGTTGTAATAGCTTGGCTCATATCAAGAATGTACAAATCATTTATTCTTGGAGACGACAGGAGAATCCATTCCTTGGGGATCTTGAATCCAGGCTTCAGCACATAACATCGGCATCATCAAAATGTACCGTGAACTTCTTGTCGCAGATTTGAGAAACGCTAAGAAGATTGTGATCAATTTTCCGCACATAATTAATCTTGTCGAAGCTCACAACACCATTGGAGACCATTCCTTCTCAAGTGATGTATCCACCTTTGTCACCAGCAAAAACAACATAACCACCCCTTATGCTTCATCATATAGGAGCCGCAAGTCGCCCGTCATGTGCCTTGATGCTCCATGTCAACAATCCAATGACTGTTTACAGTTCCTCCTGGAACACCCTGCACATTGCACAAACAAGATTAGTTTGAGATGGGGAGCTAAGCCTTAGTGGTCTTGGGTTGTCCCTTATCATCGAGAAATGTAATCTCAATTTCTTGATGATTTACAAACTGAGAGCCTCCTTTTGAACCATCACCGGTATTCTGTTTCCAAGATCCTTGTTTATTACCAGATTTACTATTATTTATAGTTTTAACAGTGTCTGGTTTTATTGACTTTGAAGAACTTTGATCCTTTTTAGAAGAATCCGATGTTGGGATTTGCCGATTGACTGTTGCTACCATAGAAGAATCCTTGGCTGTGGAAGGAAGGCTTTTGGATCAAAAGTCTGTCCATAGGCTTGATTACTCAAACCGTAGACTGACTTGTTTGAACTGGTTGGGGTAGGAAAGGGTTCACGTTTGACACAAACGCGGTTTGCAGCTTCGGTTGCTGACTTGAGCTTGTACCTGTATTTATACCGCCAAAATACATTTTAGGGTTTCGTGGAGCAGAGACTCGTTGTGCCTTCCGGAGTTCTTCTTCATTCTTGTTCTCCAGTTTCTGCACAAATTCATAAATACTAATTGAGTCCAAAACACCTGTATGTTTTAAAAGATCAATAAATTGGCCCCATTTCGGTGGTAAAGCACAAATCGCATCACAATTTCTTGTGGTGCTGCTAACACTTTATACGAGTACATTTCGCTGAGAAGATGATAAAACCGAGTGGTCATATCATTCAAGGTTTCGATCTCCATGAACATAAACCTTCAAACTCTTTCTTGAGCAGATCATGTCGAATCTTCCTGGTAGCAATGTTACCTTCACCTCTTGCTTCCAAAGTGTCCCACAAATTTTTCGTTGTAGTATAATACACAAACTGATGATAAATGTATTTGTGTAGAGCTTGTGTGAGGATAGTAAATGCCTTTTTCTCTACATCGTAAGCTTTCTTGTCACTTTCGACTAGATTGGCCAATGAGGTTGGATTTGATCCTGCTTCTTCAAGTGCTTCATTGTAGGGGTAGTGAAACACGTCCACAATTCCGTGTTTTGACCGAGAACATACGTATGAAAACGACTTTTCCATGCAGGATAACTGTTCATGTGATTTAACTTCGGCGGTCGGTTATTGCTCCCTGTTTCACTTTCGCTCATTAATAGAGTTTGGATGCTTTGATTTTGATTCGCAACACACGCCCATTGATTTGCAGAGATCATTGCTGTATGTTGAGGCATCAAAGATTTTACCAATGACGTTGCGAAGCTTTGCGAAGACTCCTGATTTGAGCTTGAACAACTCCAATCCCACGGGTTAGAACTAATTATATTTTCTTGTTTAATGAAAATTTAAAGGTTTAAAGTTTCAAAATTATAATTACCGTTTAAAAATTCACAGGTTCTGAAAATATGAGAAATTCTTAAAATCACAAAGATTTGAAAAACGCGAAAAAACTAACAATAACCAAAGTTATTCGTACGAAACTAATTTCGTGTGGAGAACACCCTATTTCGTACGAACCACACAGTTTCGTGCAAAACAGTTGTTTTGTGCGAGACAAGGTGTTTTCGTGCGAATCAGATATTTCGCACTAAACTTTTCAATCGCACAAACTGTTTTGTTAAGTGTTTTTCAGAGGAATCTTTTCATAAATGGTTTGGTGAGAAATTTCCTTTCTTGTGTAGACCTGTTTTTTTGGAAATTACCTGTTGTCTTACCCACTTTTAGTTAAAACACAGATTTTTAATCAGTCAACAGTCCAAGTCCAGATCCAAGTTAGAAAATGTCAACCCTACAAAAACTAATCAGATTCAAATTTTTGCAGATTTCTTCTCCAAGGGTGTTCTTCAGAAAAATTTTACCATAAAATTTTCTGCATGCAGCAGATTTTAACCAAGTTTTAAGTTAGTTATCTATCCAAAACTTAAGTTTTCTGCTGGAGGCTCAAGAACACTTCAGAAATCTTCAAACTAGCTCAGGCACAACTAAGCCCGGTTTTGAACAAGGAAAGAGCCAAAGCTCTGATACCACTTGTAGGTCCACCTACGGATGGTGTTAAACCAATTCCTTGTTCATATGACACTCACACAAGTGCGGAATCCAAGTGTGCATGCAACCAAAGCAAAGTAAAGAACACGAGGTAACCAAAGATTCACTATCTTGATTAATGATTGAGAACAAACACAAACATATACACACAATGCTCGTATGAGTCAAACAAACTTGCTGTGTTCTTGTGTCTTCGTCTTCAGAGATAACAATCTCTCTGGTCAGTCTGGTGAGCTAGTCAACTTTCACGCGCAAGTCCACTAGTTCTTGTGAAACCCCCAACTAAGAGGTACATGTCTGCTTATATAGTGTCTGTCCAGTTTCGTACGGAATACGAGTCTAGACATACTGAACACACTATTTCACACGAGTCACAACTCCAGGATTTTGTAAGAGTCAACTGTTTCATACGAAATGCTTATTTCGTACGAAACAAGTAACATACTTGTTACTCATATTATTTCGTACGAATCACCTGATTCGTACAAAAACTCTGACTCGCATAATATCCATTTTTCTAGAGAACGTGTGTAGACATGTTGTTTCCAAGATTCATCAGTATGTACACATGCAACTGATTAACACAGACAAGCTAAGATGTCATACTAGATCAAGATAGAAGGATATCTCGATCTATTCAACACGACCAAACCTATACAGATACTTGAGCAAAGACCGTACAATTACCACTGTAATTAAGAACAAGCGACAGATACAAAACTGTATCAACAAAAATAGATGGTTTTTAGCAGCAACTCAGAACTTTTAGCAATGCTGATTGAAAGGAATTATGCTGCTGATCTGTTTTAAAACAAAATCATATAAAACCAACCATAGTTTGGTTTAAGGCGTAAGATATATGGTTGGAAAGCTATCAGAATGTACGACGTTTTATATTTGAACAGGTCGAACTAAATCGGATTGTACAAGGGTGAAAATGGATCGAGAACAGCTGCTGCACAAAAAGCGCAACGATAAAAAGAACGTATTTTATGAACTTAGCATGAGTGATTTTCTAGTCATCCATTGCTATAACACTAAATCTTTTTTTGGATGAATCGTTACAACTTTTAAGGTGTGTTTAAAGTGTTTATCTGCATAAAAATGGACTATGTAGGCGTTCACTTATATAGGTCAAACGGGTTGACTATAAAGTCAATAATCTAGTGTAGAACAATTATTGTAAATGAATACATGAGAGAGTATGTGGAAACTTATCAATCTTTTTGAATGTCTTGTAAAAGTACCAGATGTATTCTAATGATTAAAGCAATGAACTTGTTGCCAAGCTAGGTGTGGGAAAGCTTGGAAGACAACATCGCAAAAAAGTGGAAATTATGAGAACTATCCTACAGGTAAAGGTAAGTTAATCTTACTTCTATTATAAGAATGCATATAAATTTTTAGTATGTTTGTCTTTTAAACCCGATAGATTGTATCTTTGGTTTTTATGTCTTTAAGAAAGTAAGAATGGGTCGATTCAACCCGGTACAAGTATAAGCAAATTTATTATGTATTAGTAAGTGATTTCCGAACAAAATACTATTGTTACATAATAAGTTTATTTGTATGATGTATGGGAATCACGTAAGGATGGGTAAGTCATGATAGAATGAATATAAGTATGTTCGTATTGGGTGAATTTTATGTTCGTTATGGTTAAAAACACCGGACACGATAAAATGGGTTAAACAAAGGAAATCAGCGTTGGTAATATAGTAGACGCGTCACCGATGAGCACCCCTCTGACGCCGACGTGGTGGCCTGCCTCTGATGCCCTAAACTTCTGTCGACGGCCCTTATGCCCTGACGCTAAAAAATAAAGGTTGCGTCACCGACGCGGGTTAAGCCTGTCGGTGACGCGATGTCCAAACTTCGTTTCCGTTTTCTTTGTTTCGCATGTCTTGTTGATCCTAGTTCCATCCGGGTGGTTCGTAAGGTGCCCGCAATGCTCCTTAAATCCCGTTAGATCTGTAAAACTCACAATATAACAAAACACGCTTTTCTAAACTCAAGTACATGTAAAGGTGTGAACTTTAAATACGATTAAACATTGGTGTCAACCTCGCATAAAGTTGCGGGTAAGGATGGAACTAGTAGGCGAGTGCGAATCAGAAAATAATAACGATTTAGGTCACATAGGTGTGGGTCATGCGTATACATCTGATTATAACTCGTGTGAACAAACGTGCTACATGTATTATACACGTGAAAGGACAGAACTTGTTCAAAGCTAAGTCCATAGGTGGTTAGTTTCTGTGCGGATTAAGTATGGTAATTGAATGTGAATAAGTGAACGTGTCTTGTATGTAATACGTACACATGGTATTATAATGGGTGTAAGTAGTGTGAACTTGCATGTGCGGCGTATGAAGAGGACACGTAAATAATTAAATGAATATATGGAAGTGTGTATACGTATTGTTATCAAATGAATTTAAACCAATGGTAAGTGTTTATATGAATTAATGTGGGATTTCAATATGTCAAGATTATGTGTTGCTATTCGTATTGCTTGAGTATAAAATGGAACTGCAGGTATAAGAACGATAGTCTATCGAAGAGTTGAGGGCGGATTCAAGTGAAGGATGTTGGAAGAGTAATCGAATAAAATAGCATTAAAATATATATAAAATGCCGCCATTTAGTAATGGATCGGTTGTTTATCGTGACCGCAGGTTACACGGATCATTACCATTTATCACGAATGACAAGGGGGCTAAGATCGAGTTATTGAATATGGATTGTACGGAAGGGTGGTCACTTAGTTTGAATTTGCATGTTATATTTGGCACATTAATTCAAGATGAATAATGTAATTCTTTTAAAGGAATCATTTTAAATGGTTTTCAAGTATGTTAGATATTTAAAAAGAAAGAAATATTGAGGTCCGTATTTTTCCGCTACGACTTTTGGTTAAAACATATTAGCATCTAACAACATGGAATAAAAACAAAATTTTATTTTCCATGTGAAAATAGTATCAAAATGTTTTTTCAGAAAATCAAAAATCCATCCTTAAAAATAGTTAAAATTGAAAATTTTCAATAAATATCTAAAGTTTGCCCAGGACCACTGTATTTCAAAACCTCTGCTTAGCTTGAAAATCTAGAGTTTTTCACTACCGTATTGAATTCAAAAATTCTCCAAAGCGGTTATCTTTTTCACAAACCCTCATTCACTCTTCAATCATGACTCTGAACATCAAAAATCCCCACAACTACCTTCCTATCCTCGAGAAAACAGATAATACTGCTGCTTATCATGCATTGATCGATATTCTACCATCATACAAGGATATTCTACTTGCAAAGGCTCTAATCTATGTGGACACACTTCGAAAATTTTGGGCAAATGCTGAGGTTGAAATTTAGAATAAAAAGCCATTTGCTATTACGTCAAAGATAGGGAAGTCTCTTGTCCAAATTTCACCATCCACAATTTCCACCACATTTGCTATAAATGACCTAAACCCTCTTTCTTTCTCAAATAAAGATTTACACGATGAATACATTGAGCATGGTTATGAAGGTCAAATGACAGTTATTACCATCTATAAACCTGAGTTTCCTGCTGATATGAAATTCTTCTTCCATACATTACTGTTGTGTTTGTCAGATAAGACAACTGCTTTTAATGAAATACCTTTAAACATACAGTATCTTGGTTATGCTATTTTAACAAAATCAAAATTTATCTTTTCCCGGGTATTGTTTTCTGACTTGGTTGCAAACTATAATAACATTTCCAAAAATAAAGGTTTTCTTATACACCCTAGGCTATTGAGTTATTATCTTCAAAAATAGGTTTCTGAAACTGATTTTCAACAAGGTGTCATTTGTGAAATTGGCAGCGTTAAACATGAAACTTTTACAAGACTCTAATAACAAAAGCCAAAGGTTTTGAAAACACAAGCAAAGGGGAATGAGCCCATTTTAGATGCTAACACATCCACTGCTCTGTTGGTGCATAATGTCTATTACCTACGTCTAGGATATATCTGTAATGTTTATAAAGATTACAAGTTAATGTTTAAATAAGAAAATGTAAAATTTATATGTGTTACACTGTGCTTCGCACGAAACAGGAGAGTGTTTCATAAGAAATCAATCACTCATACGAAATACAATTTCGTACGAATCATAGTTGTTTGTTTGTTAGTGCACGCACTTCAGTACGAGTCATGTCGACCTATAAATAGGGAGTTGTTGTGTTAGAGCTAGGAAAGGATTTGTCATTTCATACGGCGAAGCTCTGTCAGTTTGTTTACTTGCATCTGTAACTTAAACGTCTTTAATAGATCAGAAGCAGTATAACAGTAAGTTCTGTCTTGTTTGTCATATCTATATCTCTAGCAATGAATTCCGCCTCTGCTAGTTGAGCGAGATCAGATCGATTGCTCATTTCGGGAGCTCGATCCTCGTCCACAAGTGGTATCAGAGCCATGAGATCTGATCTACAGATAGACAACAAGTAGTTACTATTCAGACTTAGACATATCTTCATCTTTATCATTTTTCTGACCTTTGCTGGATTTTTGGACAAATTTCGAAGAAATTCATGGACAAAATGGACTAGGATTTTAGTAATTCAAGTTAATCTTCAATCTAATCAATCCATACCATAATTCGGACATAAAATTGAACTAAATCATGTTGAAATCGATAAAATTTGATCAGTTTGAAGTTTGAATCAGTTTTCGTACGAGTTTCGCATGAAATTCAGTTGTTTTGAGTTGGTACGAATCAATTTAGAATTCATACGAATTAGTTTAAAGTTCATGCAGAATCTTGAGAAATTTTTCAGAATTTCAAATTGTTTCGTACTAAATGATTTGAATCGTACAAAATTTCAATCGTACCAAAATTTACTCAGTAAAAAAAAAACTTGATTCGTACAAAATGACTTGATCCGTACCAAATTCATTCACACAAAATTTTACTTAGTAAAAAATACTTGCTTCGCACAAATTGAATTGCTTCGTACGAAAGTTTAGTGTTTGTGATAAAACTTGAATCGTACAAAATTTCTGTTTCGTGTAAAATTCTTATTTCGTACAAAACCACTTGATCGCACAAAAAATCTGTCTAATCTGATCTGTTTATTTTCGAGAAGTGTGTTCTAATTTTTTGCAGGAAAAATGTTTGAGGAATTTTACAATGCGTTTGCCACATCGGTTGTCACTACTGCAACAGCTCAAAACATCAATTTAGAGAATGAAATGGGAACAATGGCTAAACCTCCAAAGCTTATGAATTTGGAAGACTTTGATAGTTGGAGCGAGAGGTTTATGAACTGGGTGCAAGCTAATCATTTTACTTGCTGGTTTGCAATCGAGGCAAAATACATCGCACCAGTTGGTGAAAGTGGGCTTGAAAAGACCCTTGCCCAATTCTCTGATGTTGAACGAGAAAGATTTATCAACGAAAAGAAGATGATGAATATTCTTTAGCAATCGATCAAAGAAGACATCTAGGCTTTATTGCAGTATGATGATGATGCACAATCTTTATGGAATGTTCTTCGACTTAAATTTCAAGGTAGTGCTCAACTCCGCAAAAGCAAAAGGGCATTATTAAGCAAAGAGTTTGATGTATTCACATTGATCATAGGAGAAACGGTTTAGCAGCTAATTGAGCGATATTGTCATCTGGTGGTTCATATGAAGAGAATGGGAATTATCACAAATGAAGAGCTTGTTGATAAACTAGCTGATTCTCTGCCACAAGGTGAATGGTCGACTTACTTAACCATTTTGAAGATGGGGTTGAATACAGTAATTCCTAGTTGCCTCGCTTTATCGAGAGATTGGAAGGTCATGAATTAAAGATGCAAAAGATGGCCAAAAACAAAACTGTTCAAATGCAACAAGATGTTAATCTTTATTTCAAAAACAGTTCTGCTACTCAAATCCAAGCGCCAAAGATTCAAACTGCGTTCAGTGCATATAGCTCACCAAGCACACCTCAAACTCAGTCAAGTGTTTTTCAATCATACCCAACAGTTGATCCAAATACACCTTCTAGTCAACAATCTTCTTTCGGATCAAATCAATCTCAGAACAATTAAGCCACTCCATCATCTAATGCAAGTCAAAGAATTCTGCAATGCAACATTGCCGTTGACTTTCAGAACGCACAAAATTTTGATGAAAAGATGGCAAAACAACATATGTCTCTACTTGCTTCCGTTCTTGAGTCATATGATAGTCTTGTTGCTGGAAAGATTGGTAATTCTGAAATTACACGAGAAGACTACGATCAAATTGATCCAGTTGAAATGGAGTTGATAGATATAAAATGGTGCATGGCTTCGATCGTTCGACGAGCACAGCGATTTATGGAAATCACTGGTAAAGAAAATTTGGGAGGTTTGGATGGGAAACTTGGATTTGATAAATCTAAAGTTACTTGTTTCAAGTGTCGGAGAAAGGTCACTTTAAAAGAGAACGTCAAAACTGAGAGGTTCAAGGGAATCAGAATCCTTTCCAAGATGACTATAACAAAAGAGCGATCTATCACCGACCACAACCGAGAACAAGAACCGTGCTGATTGAAGACAAGCAACCTGAAACTAAAGAAAAGGCTTTGGTTGTTACACAAGAAGATGAAGGGTTTAATTGGAACAAGTTTATTTCGAAAGGAGAAAGTTTGGCATTGGTGGCTGAAATTATTGATGAACCGGAAGAAGAATCGGAGGCATCGTTTGATGAAGGACCTGAGGATGATGATTATTACTATCATATTTCATCAGAGGAAGAGGAGCTGTTGAATGGTCCATTCAAACATCTTTTGCCTAACGATGTTTTAAAAACTTTTGAAGGATATTTTGCACCTACTCAACATTCAACAGATGAAGTGCAAAAGAAACCGGTTGAAGATGTCAAAGTAGATGAGAAAAAGGAATTGCTGAAAGAAGACATCATTAAAGCGTGCATGGCAAATGGAAATGAGGTAAACAAGTCATCTGAGAATGAAAAATCTTGTTCAAAGTGTGATGAACCATGTGGTGAATGTCTTGTGAAAGACAAAAGATTTGCTGAATTGCAAAGTTTAACAGACAATTTGTCAAGCGATTAAAAAACCACAAAGGAAGAATATGACAAATTGAGTGCGTCTGTTAAACAATATAATAAAGCACTTAGAGAAAATGCCGCAACACTTATGATGCTTAAACCAACAGTGATGGATACACAATATTCATATAAACAGGATAATGGCAATTAATATTCATCTAAACACTATTGCTGAGCTCAAAAGTGAGCTTGAGAAAATGAGAATTGAAACTGAACGAGTTAACAAACTATTAATTAGTTATTCCACAACCTCATACGTCATAGATCACATTTTACCAAAAATTGAAAATACTGAGGAATCTAAAAATGGTAAAACAAAGAGTGGAAGTTATGATCGAGTTCCTCCACCCATGTGGAACAGTTACGCTTGCAAAAATCCATCTGGGGTGGAAAAGACGCTAAATCTTAAATTGAAAACCGAACAGTTGCCTGAGGATATCGATATAACTTACACTAAAAATGATGGTGAATGTGATTCTGAAGTGGTAGAAAATGTGATTGAAAAAGTGTTAACAAATGAATCTGAAGTGGCTGAGTCTGAAAAGTCTGAGAAGTCAAAATCTGTTGACAAATCAGAAAATAGTTTAAATGATGATCCTAAAGTCATAGTTTATAAAATGAAAGGATCTGATAAACTATTTTCGGATGAGGATTTTCCCATCAAGAATGTGAAAAGAGGTTGTGTTGATAAAATGTTCAAGCTGATGGAGGTAAGTCATGTTGATTCAGATAAACATGATTCATCTTTATATTCTAAATAAAAAACTGACAACCGACCTTACTATCGAAAAAATGGAGAATATCCAGAAAACATGCGTGCAGGGTTGGGTTTTCAAAAGCAACATAAAACCAACAGGTCCAAAAAATTGGATTTACAAAGAAAATTAATTTTGTATTTGGGACAACAACCGAGAAGGAAAAGGAAATCATTTGTACTCAATCAAATGATGATTTTCTTAAAGAAAAAGAGAAACAAAAACATAAATAGGTTTTGAATACCTCTGTTCATAAGGATAGCAAGACATGCTTTAAATGCAAGAAAGTTGGACATATCGCACGATATTGTTCACAAGAAAGTTCAAAATCAGTTTCTTCTCCGAAAAAGTTCACCAATGATGAAAAGCAAAAAGCACCAATAGTTATGCCGAAACAAATTCTTAAAAGAAAAACTGAATCTCATCAAAATGTTAAACCAATTATTAAACCTCAATCTAAATTTAAAATTGGTGAAACATCACATAAAGTTCAACAAAAAGATTCAAAATTTTATGCTAAACAGGCTAAATCACAAACACAGAAATGGGTTGCTAAAATTATTAATACCAAATCATCCAAGGTTGAACTCAAACCTTCTGTTCCAAACAACATTGAGTTTAAAAAGATTGAAAAGAACAAAGTGGGTCCAAAGTTCGACATTCCAAACCCACCCACGACCAAACAGGCTTGGGTCTCTTTGTTTAAATAAATTTGGTTAATCATGTGTGCAGGGGCTCCAACGTTCGATATTGTTAAAATGGATCATGGATAGTGGAGCGTCTCGCCACATGACAAGAATGCTTGCATTGCTCAATGATATTAGAGCTATTCGAGGAGGATATGTTAACGGCCGGCTGCCAGTTCTTCGGAACCCGTTTGGTAACATGGCAATGCAAGAAACAAACCGCGGTCGCTCTCTCTACCTGTGAGGCTGAATACGTTTCTGCATCAAGTTGTTGTGCTCAGATTCTCTGGATACAGCAACAGATGAGAGATTTCGGTTTGCAATTTCTTGATACGCCTATATATGTAGATAATCAGGCCGCAATCGATATCACCAAAAACTCATGTCAACACTCACGTACTAAACATATCGAGATTCGACACCACTTTATCCGTGATTGTTACGAGAGAAAGTTGGTACGAATTGAGAAAATCCACACTGATGACCAAAAAGCAGATTTTTATACCAAAGCTTTTGATAAAACAAAGTTTAAAAATTTGTTAAAGCTAAATGGTTTAAAAAATATGATCTCACGGGATGTGTTTGAGGTTGAGTTTGAGGATGATGACGACTTGATGTGAATTTGTCATCGGTTAAACGTTTTCTGTACATTCTTTCTTCTAATTTCTTAAAAATCCAGAAATATGTTTTTTATTTTAGGGGGAGAATATTTGAGGAAAATACAAAACATTTAAAAAATCAAAAAGAGTTTTGTGTAAAACGAGTGATCATAGTAAATAAAAAATGATAGTCACAGTATGCTAAAGAATTGTATTGTTTAAAAGCGTTTAAGCAAGTCTTACTATGGATATGCCAATAGACTTCACTCGTTCAGTAGATTGTTATCGAGATATAAACCTAAACACAAAAACTGATTAACTTGTGGGTTAACATCTCTCGGATATATGGACTTAGTACTCCGAAATTTAGTTTGAGAGAATGCCAGATTATGCGATACTAGGTCTTTATATTTGATTGATATCTGGGGTATTATTTGGGTTCTTCTGATTTTACGGAAGCAATGGCCTAGAACTCATATAATACTTTCATATTATTTCCCCGAAAGCTGCATAAAATTGATTATGTCTTAAGCAATTATGACATTTACAGTACAAAAGATTCTTTAATGGAACACCATCTTAAGACGGGCCTTCATCTCTTTGTCTGTACGGTAGTACTAACCTGAGCTCTCAAGGTCTCGCATTCACCCTATAAATAGATATCAATTCGATATATTCACCTGTAATATGACATTCTAGGAATCTCGATACGGGAGTATATTCTGAGATGGAAAACACAGTTATTTCATGTTTCTAATAATACCTTAAAATATCTTGAAAGAGTTGAGAAACAAAAAGAGGTTTAAATGGATAAATATATTGGCAATCTAGGTAAATTTGTATAAAGGCTTAAAAGGTGTTTATAGACTAATGGTACTGATGACTTATATGAATGCTTGAACTCTGAAAACGCAAAATTCACAAAAAATGTTGTTAGTCTTTTAAAAAAAAATTCGTAAAAAAACTCAAAAAGATCTTTAGTTTTCTTAGCTTAATAGTTTTATTTTTGTTTACCGATGATAAAAACACTGAAGGTTGGATTCATAGCAACACCTTGCTGAAGAAAGCTTGGAATCATGGGTTGGGAGCTAATTTTTAACAAAGTTTACTCAAATGTCAAGAAAGTTCATTAATTTGAAACTTTACATGTTAAAATAAATCTGTTTGCTCAAATATGGTCAACCAAGGTCATTAACTGGACTTGGAAGGCAAATTGGATAACCAGGGTCATTAACTTGGACTTGGATAGTCAAGTGGATGAAACAGATAAAATTTTTTATAAAATGAATGAAAAATACAAAAAATAAAATTGAAATTGAAAAAGTTTAAAGTTTTTAGATTTGATTCGTACAAAATCAAATTTCATGCAGGCAATTCGTTCTTGTACGAGACAAGGATAAAACTTTTGGTACGATTCCCAAGTTTTTGTACGAATCAGGCTTAGTATAAACATCAATTGTCTCGCACAAAAATGAGATTTCTGGTCTTTGAGCACTGTTGAGCGACTCAGAGAGATTTTGTGCGATTCATCTCAGAAACTTCATTTCTTGGTTTTTGTACTTGCTATTCACATTGTTGAGGTTGATTTGCACACCTTATACAATGGGCAAGGTAATTTCATCACGATCTAACTGTTATAATGTCAAAATTTCGTACGATTCGGACTAAAACTTAGATATAGGGAAATTGGACCGGTAAAACTTAAAATTGACCACAAAATCGCTAATATCGGCTCTAATAACCTGAAATTCAACTATCAATTTGCTAAAACAACAAGTTTTAGGTTCGAATTACACTTGGACAAATTTTGGGACGACGACCGTTTGGTACGACTGAAGTATTTCGCACGAAATAAAATTTAAATGATTAAGTGCAGAATTTTTATATGAAGCAAGTGAATCGTATGAAAGCCATGAACTTCAAATTTCAAGTTTTAACCAAGTGAATTTTTCATACGAAACATAAGTTTTTGTACGAATCAAAAGAAAGATACTTTGAAAGTTTGAAACTCTTGATCAAGATAGTGTTTTTGTACGAAACATGGGGTTTTGTACGAACCAAGAGATAGAAACTTTGAAAGTTTCAAGCTCTTGATCAAGATAGTATATTTCGTACGAAACATAGGTTTTGTACGAATTAGTGAAGAATTTTTGAAAGTTTGAAAATTTTTCTAACGGTTGATTGTTATTTTCTTGAACAGGCATAGAGATCTGGTTTTTCTCCAGTGCATAACATATGCTGTATCACAGATTCTAAATCCCAGAGATAGCTGCATACCGAAGTATCTTGGATTTTCTGACAAGAATTAGAGTGACGAAGGCGATTACAGAAAGACATACTGTATATTTGTCACATGTGGAGTATTTCTGGAATGCTGCAGAATATAGTCTTGACGACAATGCCATTATATCAGCAATGAAGATTAACGATGTGGATATTCAAGTTAAGATTACTGAAGATTTAATTCGGGAAGTGTTAGAGTTTAAAGATAACAAGGATGATCCAACGGGCTTTACTGAATATATGGTGAAAGGTTGTTTCTACAGGATGGGTTATACGGGTTTTGTGAATGCTGCTCCTTTTAAGAAGAGTAATCTAAGTGCGCCGTTTCGATATCTGGCACATGTCCTTATTCACTGTTTGGGTCACAGGAAGGGTGGTTTGATGATTTGGTGGATTATCAGATGTGCATGATTACTGCACTAGTGCTGAACCTTCCTTATAACTTTTCGAAAGTTATATTTACTCAGATGATACCAAAGATTCAGAAGGAAAAGTCTTTGCAGTACCCGAGGTTTATACAGATGATGTTAGACTATTTACATCCTGACTTGAAGAAATCTGCTGATGATTTGCTTAAACTTGAGCATATGGATGTTCAGTCTCTGTGAAAGATTAACGTACATTTGAAATCTGCTCCCGCCGCTAAACCGATGTTCGGTGCTATTCTGAATAAAGATTACATCTCACCTGCACCTGGAAAATGGAGGAAAGACGATAGTGTTGACGATGAGGAGGAAATGAAATCATTATCTTTGTTTGTGGCAAAGTGAAGACGATACTACTTACGTTCCGTCTGAATCTGAGCTTGAATTTGGTTTTAGAACTCCTGTCAAGAAAAGACAGAGAAGGATGAAAAGATCTGCTGCTCGCATATCTCCAATTGTTAATCCAACAGAAGCTGGTGCGGAACAAACTACTGAAGCAAATGCGGAGGAACAAACATAGAGTATTCCATCTCCACTACATTATATGCATTCCGAGCCAGATCAGCCACAGTTTGAACCAGAAATATCTTCGCAACAACCACCAGTTCCTGAACAAGAACCTGAACAACAACAACCAACACCGCAACAATTTGTGCCAGAACCTGTTCAACAACCTATGCCTGATCCAGAGCCTGTCAAGCAACCAACACAACAAAAGTCGGCTCAACAACAGTCTCAACCATCTCATGCTTCACAGTCTCGTCCTACATCACAGCAATTTAATACACAAACATTTTTTGATGACATTAATTTAGACGATCTACCAGGAGGAGATGAGTTTCGGTTTGATGATCCTAGAATCGATGATTTGCAGAAACAAGTGACGATGAACGTTGTGCGCATCATTGAATTACAAGAGCAGATAAATTTGTTAACAGCAGAGAAATTTGAGATGCTTGAAAGAATTGGAGGTTTAATCGTTGATAAACAGCAACTCGAAGCAATGATGGCTAGTGTTGTTTCAGAGAATGAAAGATTACATTTGAAAATGACTGAATACGAGGAAGAAAGGTTGAGAAATAATCGAAGGATGGATGTATTTGAGAAGATTCTTGAGAAGAAGTTTGATTTGAGTATATCTGCAGCGATTGATGAAATTCAACGTAAAGAAGCAAGAGAAAGAGTTGCAGAGCAAGAACAGTTGGCAAAACAACAATCTGATGCATTAGGAAAAGGTAAGGGTAAGATTGTAGAGGATTCTGTGACTGAAGAAGCTGTGCCAGAAGCTGAATCTGGGCCAGTACAGTGTTGGGATATTGTAGTGTATGAGGAACCGAAGAATTTTATTCTGATAGGAAAGCCGGTTGATGTTGATATAGCTTTTTTGTATATTTCCCAATGACATCGAGAGTGGTTGATGAAAAATATGGTCAAAGATAGTAAAGAATCGGTTGAAGAAAAAGAAAAGGAGGAAGAGAAAGAAGATACTGAAAAAGTTGATGTTGATGATAAAGATTCTAGTGATTCGGATGATGGTAATGATGATGATAATGTGGGTGGATCGGGTGTTCGTGTAATAGATTTAAACATTAATGAATTAGTTGATCTTTCCGGGTATTTTGATGATTTTGAGAACCAAATTGCTGAAGAGGAAGGGTTAAACAAAGTTGACGATTCGATTGATGCTCAGCAGGCAGGAATTTTCACAGAGAATGTTATATTTTCTGTTCCTGTCATGCAAAAGCCATTTGTTCTATATCTTGAGCATGATGTTGAAGAGGGAGAGTTTGTGCATAGTTACTCGAAAGAAGAGATAGCTGAAATGCTTGGAATCAGTGGAGAAAAGTTCGATTTTGATTTTGAAGACGAACTGAATAAGATAGATGCTTTCGAACCAAATGCTTATGTTTTTGAAGAAATAGAAGACGCAAATGAATATGATAACGTTGTCGTTGAAAGTGACTCTGATGAAGATAATAATGATGCCATTTAGGGTACAGAGGATTTACCAACGTTTATCGATTTATTTACAGCAGATAGCTCTGAAATGTTACAAAGGAAAGTATCGGAAGCTGTTGAAGAAGGAATGATTCCTGAAAAGATGTCTACAGCTGAGATTATCAAACAAAAGAAGAAATGGTTTAGGGAGAGTCTAGCTGAACGAAAGTTTAAGAGACCCCTGGCATTTTTTACTAGAGATGCTGATATTTCTTTGGGAGATAATTAGAGTTGGGGTTGGATTCAAGAGCTGAATGTTTATGCTATTAAAAGAGAATTTGGAATTCAATACTTTCGATGTTTAAGTGATATTAAATCACTGCTATATTGGGACATTAAGGAACTTGTGCAAACAAAGATGATAAACCCTAAGATGAAGTTCCATGATCAAAAGTTGTGGAGGTTGATCAAATTTGAAGCGAAGCATTTTGTTCACTGGAAACCGCATTATCCGCATCGTATTATTAAAGAGGATCCAGTGACAAAGGAGAAAGATATTAAGTTGATTGTGAAGAAACCACGGGTGTTGAAAAACATGCCGATGATCAAAATGGAGCAAGACTTCTATACAATCTTCAAGTGGTGGCATTACGATTCTAATACAGGTGAGGCTGTTATTTGTGTACACCCAGATGAAGATTCGTGGAAGATAACTGAGGAATTAACCGAAGCCGTCATAGCACACAAAATAATATTTGGGTTGTGGCGAGGCATTCGAGTACTAGACCCCATGTGGCTAGTAAATTGTTCGAAGAAAGACATTGAATGTTTATTTTATAGCAAGATCAGTTTTGAAGAAAAGGATCAGGAGCAAGCACTTCATTTCAAAAGGTCGTAAATGTGTGCTTTGCAAATGATATTCATTCGGGATCGAATTGGAAGACAACATGGAGAAAGATTGAGAAGAAGGAATCGAAGAAAACTGAAGAAAAAGAAGCTCGGATCGCTGAACGTTCAAGAGTAGCATCATTAAGGATTTTTCAGTTTTTGAAATGACGTCCTCTGACGGATGAAGCGCCTATTGCTTCCGAGGAACGTCGAAAGCCGTTAAAGAGATTTTTGGGCGTTAAAGTCACACTGAATTGAAGTTTTGAAAATTATCCAGACTACGATAACATCCAAGGGGGAGTTTGTTGGTGCATAATGTCTATTGCCTACATCTAGGATATATCCGTAATGTTTATAAAGATTACAAGTTAATGTTTAAATAAGAAAATGTAAAATTTATATGTGTTACATTATGATTCGCACGAAACAGGAGAGTGTTTGGTACGAAATCAGTCACTCGTATTTCGTATGAATCATAGTTGTTTGCTTGTTAGTGCACGCACTTCAGTACGAGTCATGTCGACCTATAAATAGGGAAGTGTTGTGTTAGAGCTAGGAATGGATTTGTCATTTCATACGGCGAAGCTCTGTCAGTTTGTTTACTTGCATCTGTAACTTGAACGTCTTTATAGATCAGAAGCAGTTAAACAGTAAGTTCTGTCTTGTTTGTCATATCTACCTCTCTAGCAATGAATTCCGCCTCTGCTAGTTGAGCGAGATCAGATCGATTGCTCATTTTGGGAGCTTTATCCCCGTCCACAAGCTCAAACCAGTGCTGTGCAACCCCCACCAGAAAAATCCAAAAACCCACCAAACAAACCAAAAAGGTAACTCTCGAAGATGAGATCCCAGAGGTTATACCTGTGACAACACATATGTCACTTGAGACCACTGCTGCTACTTCCTCACAGCAGTTGGAACAATGATCTCCACCTAGCAAAACTCCTCTTGATTCCTCACAAAAGGAACAAGTTGTATCCACAAAGACACCACATTATAAAGCTCTTGATTCACTTGAATCAATCTTCCACAGCCCCTCTCCTAGGGTAATGTCTCTTTCTACACCAAAAGCCACTTCTCCAATAACACCCACATTTATACCTTTGCTTGATTGAGAAAACTCAGACAGACATCAGTCCCTCTCACTCACCCATTAAAGAGAGCCAACTTCTACATTTGACTGAGTCTGAGAAAACATTATCTGCTAGCCCACAAGCAATTGAGGAGGTTACACCGCTTGAGTTACAAGTAACTCTTGGTGGTAGTTCAAGTGAAGCAGTCACTACAACTGATGACACAACATTTTTTTAGTTGGACAGTGGTTACATTAGTAAGACTTCCTTGAAGGCAACAACTGTTGAGGCTACAACAGTAACCTCTGTCCCAGTTCAAAGTCCCCAGTACCAAGACAAAGGGGCATTTGGTCTGAAAACATTGAGCTTCCTTATGTTGATGATCCAAATACAACTACCTCTGGTAGGAATTTAGAAGATCCTATTATCTTAGGTGATAAATTAAAATACCAAGAATTGACGGAGAGGGTGTCTTCCATGGAATCATCAATTGGTGACCTCAAAACCATGATGAAGCAAGTCTTACAAAATCTCAACATCAACCATCACCAACTCCAAATACTGATGAGCTATGGAAAATTGTGCAACCAATTATCTTAGCTCAGAGACAATTGGAAGATATTCAGCATGAGACACACATGAAGTTAATCAGAAATATGGTCGAGGCTAGATACAAAGACACTCAAGCTGACATTAAAGCCATCAAAGACCATTTACTGAAAACAACTTGCTATGCCCCGGCTACAATTCTTGTTGAAGAAAAATAAGATGATGCCAAAAAAGGGTAGAAAGATTCACTGAGAAAGTTGTAGCCTGATTCAAGTGCTAATCCAAAGGTGCAACAACAACCAGAACCCACTACTACAGTATCTGATGCAACTTTGGGAAAAAGGGATTGACGAGACCCTAAACAAAGAAGCTGAAAAGATTGTTGATGATAAGAAGAAAATACAAGATACAATGGAAGCTAAAGCCTTAATGTTGATTGAAGAAGAAAAAGCCAAACAGATGGAAAAAGAATATGTTGGTACTTCAAGAAAAAGAAAGTCTACAAGAAAAGTTAGACAACCAACTGTCACAACTTCTAAAATCACTAATGAGGCATCTTGATGTATCCTCTGTCCAAACCCCACAAAACAACCCTACAGATGTTAGGGTAGATGTTGTGACAAAAGATGTTGGAACAACAGATGTTCTAACAGATGTTCCCCAAACCATTGCTCCTATCACATTCCCCACTTTAACCCAACCATTAACCACTACACCAAGAACTCCTACACATTCACCATCACCAAATATCAAATTCCAATGCAAAAGAACATGTTTTGTTGTTGATGAAGGTGATGATGAGATTCCATCACCAATCTCTTTATCATCACAACCGACTTCCACTCCACCCTCATCATCTCCACATACAGACACTTCAATTCCTCCCATACATCTGTCATCATCATTCATTCCAATGGGTGCCTTATACCCTTTGGAAATTTATGTTGTGAAAGGTGGAATAGGGTCTTTCTATAAGGTAGAGGATCCAAAACAAAGTGAATTTCCATCTCTTCTTAGGTATCGAAAGCCTAGAAATCTAGATAAATATCTGATGCTGAAGGCTATACAAGCTGAGATTATTGCAAAGGAGCTGTCAAAGGGTAAGGATGACATGCTACAAAGATCCATGCAATTTCAATTAAGCAAAATGAGAAACATTGAAGATATTGCTAAGGATTTGGGTAAGTTCATGTCAGAAAAGGCCACCAATAATGATTCTGAATTAAAGCAAGACTATCTTGATCACACTATGAAGTTTATGCCTTACAAAGCAACCAGAGCACAATTCAAAGATTGGTTCGCAAATGATCTTAAGGAGGAGATTGATAGAATTACAGTTATAGCCAAAGATTCTTCATTAAAGCCTACTCCTCCTGATTGGAAAAGGTACAAAAAGATTGATCAAAACCACGCTTTAAAGCTCAAAAGAATGAAGGAAGAACTTGTTGCTGCTAACTATGGCTCTGCTAGGTCTGTTGCAAGATGGTCTGAGTCTAAGGTTGTTGACACCTACAAAAGAGTTGAAGATCTCAGAAAGAAATATGCAAAAGTTCCAAGAAATCCAGTTTACCCACGAACAGTAGTTGTGCCTCAACAGACCCAAATCTCCAAAAAATCTTGCTTTAACCACTGCCTTATCCACAGTTGCCTTCGCTCATGTAAATAGGCAAAAGATAATGGTTGAAGAAGATGAGCAGTGGTTTGAAGAATACAGAAAAGAGGCTATCAAATCTCAATTCCTTTACCACATTGATGCTGCAAGTGATAAGCTTATGGAAACACTTGTCAACAGGCCCATTTCACCAAACTCATCTCAAATAAATCTACTCCCAAGAAAACCATCTGACTCAAAAATTCTAAAATAGAAGTTATCCATAGACACCCATGAATTGCCTTTGCTCGGGTCAGATGGTAGAGCTCAAAAGATAAGAATGGAGGATGCATATGGTCTGGATGCAGCTGACCTACAAGATCTGATGAATCTTGAGCTTGAAAGGGATGTAAATGACATGATTGCCCTGGACTTTGAACTTCAATTCAAAGGACAAATAAGGGAATCATTGATGAGGAATAGAGATCAGGAATAATGTTTTAGTTTTAGCATCATCTGTTCTAGGGGAGATTGTTGGAATTGAACCCTACAAAAGAATAGATGATAGAAAACCAAAACATTCTACAACATCTGATCCTTATAATAATTGAACATCTGCTGAAGCAAAGCTCTGTTGAAGACAAAGGTCAAAGGTCTGCCCTAGCAAAGCTCTGATAATGACTAAAGTCAAAGGTCTGCCAAGGCAAAGCTACCTTGAAGACTAAAGCCAAAGGTCTGCCAAGGCAAACCTCTATTGAAGACTAAAGCTAAAGGTCTGCCAAGGCAAAGCTCTGCTGAAGACTAAAGCTAAAGGTTTGCCAAGGCAAAGCTCTACTGAAGCCCAACAGAGGATGTCTCATCAGTGTTTTCTATCAGACTTTGTATTGTACATGTCACTTTCAAGGTGACGTCAGCATAAGATGCTCAGCGGTTTGCTCTGTATTATAAATAGAACAATGCATGTACTGTTCTTTTTATCACTATCACTTCATCTTGACATTTTGTGTACAAGCAAATCAGAGTGATCTTAGGCTAAGGGGGAGTTTGTAATCTTTCATGCACGTAAGAAATTGATTTATAAAAGAACGTTAGTAAAAACGATCTTCCTATTGTTGTGAATACAAAGTTTACTATTTCCGCTGCACTATTCATACATGTTTATCAACTTCCATTGATTTCATCTTAAACATTCACAACAATATTAAACTCAGATGCTAACAACTAACCTGAAATCTAAAGAATATTGATACGGGAATATATTCTGAGGTGGGAAACACAGTTAAGTCAAGTTCCTAAAATTACCTAAATATATCTCAGAACAATTGAGAAATGTGTAGAGGTTTATGTGGACAAGTATACTGACAATATAAGTGAATTTGTCTAGTACTTAAAGATTTATAAATGTCAACGGTACTAGTGATATATGTGACATTTGTGCCTTTTCAATCATTGCACAATTACAAACAATTTCATATTCAATGAAACCATGTGTTTTATTTCCAAATATTTTTGTATTCAATAAAATCATGTATTTTATTGATGAGAATGCAAAAAATGTCAATCGTTGCATAATTTCGATCATTTTCGTGTCCGTTAAAGCGTTTTACACATTTTTGAGAAACGCATAACTGTACAACCGAACGAACCGACATCCACGACATATTCGGGCATAATCCAAGTTACATATGTCTTAACACCTTTATATAACCTAAATATTAGGTTAAAGGGGTTAAAAATGACAAACAAGTGAAAATACAAGTCCAAGGGCCAAAAATGTCAAAAATAATAAATATTTTTGCTTCATCACCAAGTTTGCCACCTATCTCCAATTTTTAACACCTAGCACTCACTTTGTCAAACTTAATATGGTGTTGAGACATGTTAGGACACTAATCCACACTTGATGACACTTGTCATAACCTCCTTAATACTAAAATACTATAAATACCCAATGATTCTTCCATTTTTTTTCCCACCACTTCAAATCAAAGTGTGAAATTCTTCTTTCTATCCTTCTTGGATCTTGTTTCCAACCTTTGGAAACCTCCTATCTTGAGTTCCGAAAGTGTTCTTCAACACGAGTAAGTACTCTTCCTAGTTCTTTAATTTTTTTAGTTATTTTGAGGTAAAAGTTGAACAGTTTGGCAACCTGATTGGCTTTTGGTTCTGACCATATTTGGTCAAGTGAAAGTTCAATTGAACTTTGAAACGTGATCGTAATCACAAAGGTTATAATCGCTAACGATTTCACCTTTTGATTACCATGTTTACTTGTCGAAGTAACGAGTCAAAGTTTCGGTCAAAATGCGCATGATGTGCATTTTACGACGAAACTATTTTCAGGTATCAAAACACCAAGTTTTGATACCAAATCACTTTTATAAACTTAGCTAGACATAACTTGAGATGTCTAACTCGTCACTTCTAGTTTAGTGCTTATTTAGGGCCATAAGTCGAGCGGTCTTGACCACCGCTTTGACTTTCAAATCCGACCCGTTTGGTCGATCTTAGGATCCTACCAAACATATATTTGTGACCATAGTTATATGGGGAATAACCTACTGAGGTTATACCTTATGGTTACATTGTTTGGTTAGTGTATGATAAGTTACTTCTATGTTCTTAAGAAAATGATGACCAAAATGCCCTTTTGCGCATAAATCCATTTTAAACACATGTAACCAAATTTTTGACATATAAACTGATGTTTTAACATTTTCAAAAATGCTTGGGCATTTAAGACTTATCATAGGACATGTTTAACCATCCGATCACACGTTTACGCTAATGACCCGTTAATGTAGCGTAAACTACCTTAACGAGTCATAATTGGTCAAAAGCACTTAGGATCCTTTCCAAATCAGAATGTTTAGTTTGGTAAACCTTATCACATGAGTTCCAACACTCGTTTGGTTTATAAGACTTCATTCTATCCGATCTCCCATTTGTAGTCCCGACACGCTAACATATTTATCTGATATATTAGGACACGTTTGAGCTTTGTTTATTCCGTTGATCAAGAACACTTTCACAATCCCAAGTGAGTACATAGCCACCCTCTTTTACGTTTCCAAATGTTTTGGGGTGATTCATATGTGCCTATAATTATTTTCAAAATTTCAAAACAATATACATGGTTTATGTATACATGGTTTATGTGAACAACTTGTTGATGCATTATCCATAACACGAATGACATTAATTAGCTTTGGCCGAGCCGACCAGTAGTATCTTATGGTACCATAGGACTGACAATCCCATTATCGGACTGTTCACTGGATTTGGTGGAAGTTTGGGTAATGACTGAAACTGTTTCTGATTAACAAATCATTTGTTGATTTGTTAGTCTAGTTAAGAGACCCTTTGGTGGTCTATTAAAGATACCCTTTGGTGGTGTATAGTCAACACAGTTTGAATGTGTTCATTAAAGAACGGTCAAAAGTTTTCACAATTAAAAACATGGAAGATTTGTTTATGACATGGACAATTGGTTTATGACACAGACGATTGATCTATAACACAGACAAATTGTTTTGAACAATGTCACACAATGATTTTCACTTAAAGATATAAACCATACGTAGTTTTCTAATGAATCAATCTATTACAAGGTTTTTACAAAAGAAATGTTTTTGTCAAGATTCATGGCTACAAGGTTTTCACAACTCTAACCAACTTGGTTAATTGTATTGCAATATCAAACACTTTTTTATACGAGGTTTTCACTTAACGACTCTTTTAGTCAGACGAGATGTTGCAATATGTATACAAGGCCACGGATTTGACACACTCACAAAGCCGATGTACTCGCCGGAATTTTTTATCCTGACTCTCTTTCACATATGTTTCAGGAATCAATACTTGATAATATGATGCATGCTTCACGTAGGAATGGACGCGGGCCTTAGTGACTTAAAACATGAAAGACAAATTAGTTATGTGTTGTTTATGTTTATCCCAAGACAATGTAAACATTTAACTTAATAAAACATAATTTTAAATTCCATGAGTTGTGAAAAAATAGTTCTGTGACATGACTCCTCGACGTTTCTGCCGTGGTTTGTTGTTTTACGCGGTCGGGGTGCTACAGAAAGATTGGTATCAGAGCTTATGGTTATAGGGAATTAGGTTATTAGTAATGCTTTGACCTAGACTATAACCTTCCTTGGACCCTAACGCGAGTTATCTTGCATTTAGATTATTAAAACAATACCATCACCTATCTTAGGTGATTACCAAAACAAATACACAAGTTAGAAATTCATTTTGAAAATCAATCATCTATCCTTAGATTATTTGTTTTGGCTTAAAGCCTTGTACGTTTTCAAAATCCCATCAAAGTTTGGCTTTTATTAATGTGAACATGTGCAATCTGGAAGGGTGGATGCCTGTACCTTGAGTTTTCTGTCTATGGCTAGAGTGTTCGTACAAATCAGCATTATCAGACCAGTCACTCTTACCTGAGAACTCTTGGGGTGAGTGTCCGCTTATAGGCTAAAGCATGTCTTCGCGATACATTATAAAGACCCATTTACTTTGATTAGTTACCGTGTGTCGTTTGTTTGTTTTTAAGTAACGAACGAATGACCATCATCCTTATATTTCGTCGATATTTTAACATCTCTCTTCATTATCCAATGTCAATCACACATATTTTCCCTCATGTTTTCTTCTAGAATGCATCCTCTACGTAATACAACTTAAAATGCCGAAATGGCAGCTTTGATCGCTTAGCAAATTGCTGATGTACTCCCAAACCTAGTGACCCAGATAAACCAAGCAACAATAACAATAATAACAACAACAATGCACCCGCACCGTGCAACTACAAACAATTTAACTCGGCTAAACCACTCAAGTTTACTGGGCCGAAGGAGCTACTGGACTCCTTCAGTGGTTTGAGAGTCTCGAAAGCACACTTCGTCATGTTCAATGCCCGAATGAGCGAAAAGTCGAGTTTGCATCGAGAGTATTCTAGAAAAGAGCACTTACATGGTGGAATGGTGTGATGAGAGATAGGGGTGCCGATGTGGTAATGGCACAAATGTGGGAAGAGCTTCAAGCTCTAATGATGACAGAATTCTGCCCACGTCATGAACAACGGGCACTGGAAGATGAATTCCACAATCTTAAACAAGATGGTGGAGACATCATGCCTACACTGACCATTACGAAGAATTGAGCTTGTTGTGTTCCGCCATGGTCACCCCGTTGGATAAAGCAATCGGGAGGTACATCGATGGCCTACCTGACCCCGTTCAGGACATTGTTACTGGTAGCAAGCCTACCACTGTTCGACAGGCTATCGAATTAGCTGCTTCCCTAACTGAGTCTCAGGTCAAGAAGGGGAAACTGTTTCGCAAGGGCGACAAGAAACAGGCAGCTAAGACCACCAAGAGAAAACAAATGAGAACAAAGCTGAGTCTTCCAAGAAGTCGATGATGCGTAAGGCTTCACAGAACTTTGCAGTTGTTGCACAACCCAACTAGAACACTCAAAACCAGCCAGCACAACCTCCTGCGAGGAAACCCTATGCTGGTACTGCATCGTTGTGCAACCGATGCAATGGTCACCATCAAGCTCACATACAATGTCGCCAATGCACATCATGTGGAAGGTTCGGTCACATAGCCAATGTTTGTCGTTTGACCCCAAAACAAGATGTTCAGAACCCTGTTCAACCCCAAGCAAACCCTGCTAGACCTCCATTCCCATCTGGTTCTTGCTACAACTGTGGCGAGATGGGTCACTTTAGAAACAACTGCCCAAAATTGGTGAACGCGAAAGCAAATTCAGTCCGTGGACGCGCATTCAACATCAATACCAACGAGGCTCGTGCTGATAATGAAGTCATTAACGGTACCTTCATTGTTGACAATCATCCTGCTTCTATTCTTTCGATTCGGGTGCCGATAGAAGCTTTATATCACTAGCCTTTGAACCCTTGCTTTCGATGCCTAGAACTAAACTAGGAAAACCCTTAATGGTGGAAATAGCTAGTGGTGAACCCCTTGTGCTCGACTATGTCATTCATAGTTGCCAATTGAACTTGGATAACCACCTATTTCCCATTGACCTCACACTAATGCAACTCGGGAGTTTTGACATCATCATAGATATGGATTGGTTAACCAAACACCATGCTGAGGTGAGCTGTTTCGACAAGGTTGTTCGTATACCTCTTTCATCTGGCAAAACCTTAGAAGTTCACGGAGAGAAACCCTCTAGTAGCCTAAAACTCATGACCTGTACCCAGGCCCAAAAATACCTATGGAAGAATTATGTAGCCTTTCTGGCATATATCATAGAGGAAAAAGGCAATGGCAAGACTGTTCAGGACATCCCCATTGTTCGGGAATATCCTGAGGTGTTTCCTGAAGAGCTACGTGGTTTACCCCCAATTCGTCAAGTTGAGTTTCGTATTGACCTTGTACCTGGTGCCAACCCAATTGCTAAATCTCCTTACCATCTTGCACCGTCTGAATTGCAAGAGTTGTCATAGAAACTCCAAGAACTTTCAGACAAGGGATTCATTTGTCCGAGTTTTTCACCTTGGGGTGCTCCTGTCTTATTCATGAAAAAGAAGGATGGATCCTTCCATATGTGTATCGATTATTGTGAGCTCAACAAACTCACATTCAACAATCGATATCCCCTACCTCGCATTGATGATCTCTTTGATCAGCTACAAGGTACGACCTGCTTTTCAAAGATTGATATGCGTTCTGGGTATCATCAACTTCGTGTACTCGAAGAAGATATTCCCAAGACTGCTTTTCGCACTCGATACGGCCGTTACGAGTTCACTGTCATGCATTTTGGTTTGACGAATGCTCCTGCCGTCTTCATGGACTTAATGAATAGGGTTTGTAAACCTTATTTAGACAAGTTCATCTTGTTTTCATCGACGACATCCTCATTTATTCTAAGTCTCGTGCCGATCACGAACAACACCTCCGTCTAACGATTCCAAATTCTCCAAATGTGAATTTTGGCTAAAGGAAGTTCAATTTTTAGGACACATTGTTAACGAACAAGGTATACATGTAGATCCTGCCAAAATCAGTGCGATTAGGGATTGGAGTATACCTACTACTCCTACCGAAGTTCGTTCATTTCTTGGTCTTCCTGGATACTATCGATGATTCATCGCGAACTTTTCAAAGATAACGGTTCCCCGCACCACTTTGACTCAGAAGAATAAACCTTTCAAGTAGGGACCCAAACAAGTGGAAGCCTTCCAAATACTGAAACAAAAACTCTGTAATGCTCCTGTATTATCTTTACCCGATGACAACGATGATTTCGTTGTCTATTGTGACGTATCAAACCTAGGCCTTAGTTGTGTTCTCATGTAAAGAGACAAAGTCATAGCCTATGCGTCAAGACAATTGAAAATCCATTAGAAGAACTACACAACTCATGATCTTGAGTTAGGAGCCGTAGTTTTTGCTTTAAAAATTTGGAGACACTACCTTTAATGTACGAAATGTGTGGTTTTCACTGACCACAAAAGTCTCCAACACATATTCAATCAAAAGAAGTTTAACATGAGACAACGACGCTGGGTCACGACTACGACTGCGAGATTCGATACCATCCTTGTAAGGCGAATTTTGTGGCTGATGCGCTTAGTCGTAAGGAACGTGTCAAACTTCATTGTGTTCGAGTTCAATCTGATATCCAAACACGTATCCTTCAAGCACAACATACATGTGTGACCCAAAGCTTGTTGAAAAATAAGCTGCCACAAAATCTCGAACTTCAACTTGAAACAAAAGATAACGGATCACTCTACTACAAGAACCGTTTGTGGATTCCTAGTCAAGACAATCTCCGCACCTTATTGATGGACGAAGCTCATAAGTCTCATTATTCAATCCATCCTGGTGCAGACAAAATGTATAAGGATCTCCGTACCCAGTATTGGTGGCCGGGTATGAAGAGAGGCATTGCCTTATTGTCTTAGAGTTAAGGCAGAAAATCAACACCCATCTGGTTTTCTTGAGCAACCACAAATACCGGTATGGAAGTGGGAGAACATTGCGATGGATCTCGTCACTAAACTATCGCACACACCTAGAGGTCATGATGCCATTTGGGTAATCATCGATCGTCTAACAAAGTCAACACACTTTTTGGCAATTCGTGAGGATCTATCTGCTGACAAACTCGCCAAGATCTACGTTGATGAGATTGTATCTCATCATGGTGTTCCTTTGAACATCATATCCGATCGAGATGCTCGATTCTCATCTCACTTTTGGAAGACCATGCAATCTTCCATGGCTAAACTCAATTGGAGCACTGCTTATCATCCTCAAATGGATGGACAATCTGAAAGGATAATTCAAACACTGGAGGATATGCTTAGAGCATGTGTAATCGACTTTGGTGGTAGTTGGGATTCGCATCTACCATTGGTCGAATTCTCCTACAATAATAGTTATCAAGCCAGCATCAATATGGCGCCTTTCAAAGCTCTATACGTTAAAAAATGTCGTTCACTTGTCTGTTGGAATGAGGTCGGTAAAGCTCAGCTCACTGGGCATGAACTCATTCACGACACAACAGACAAAGTCAAGAAAATTCGCGATAACCTTCTGACAGCTAGAAGCCGTCAAAAGAGTTATGCGGATAAACGACGTAAGCCCTTGGAATTCCAAGTTGGTGATCACGTCCTTGTCAAGGTATCCCCTTGGAAATGTTTGATTAGATTTGGAAAGAAAGGAAAACTTGCACCACGATATATTGGACCATGATCGTTGAGAGAATCGAAAAGGTGGCCTACCGACTTGAGCTACCTCCTGAAGTTGGGAATATTCACCCAACATTTCACGTGTCCAATTTGAAAAAGTGTTTAGCTGATACAAACCTCCACATTACCCTAGGCGAAATTCATGTTGATGACACTATGCACTTTGTCGAGAAACCTACGGAGATATTGGACCGTGAAGTCAAGAAACTCAAGGGTAGACGTATACCGATAGTTAAAGTTCGTTGGGAATCCAAACGTGGCCTAGAATTTACTTGGGAATGAGAGGATCAGATGAAAGCCAAATATCCACATCGGTTTCACAAAGTTTCCTCTAATTAAATTTCGGGATGAAATTTCCAAAAGTAGGTGAGACTGTGACATTTGTGCCTTTTCAATCATTGCACAATTACAAACAATTTCGTATTCAATGAAACCATGTGTTTTATTTAAAAATATTTTTGTATTCAATAAAATCATGTATTTTATTGATGAGAATGCATAAATGTCAATCGTTGCACAATTTCGATCATTTTCGTGTCCATTAAAGCCGTTTTACACATTTTTGAGAAACGCATAACCGTACAACCGAACGAACTGACATCCATGACATATTCGGGCATAATCCAAGTTACACATGTCTTAACACCTTTATATAACCTAAATATTAGGTTAAAGGGGTTAAAAATGGCAAACAAGTGAAAATACAAGTCCAAGGGCCAAAAATGTCAAAAAAATAAATATTTTTGCTTCTTCACCAAGTTTGCCACCTATCTCCAATTTTTGACACCTAGCACTCACTTTGTCACACTTAATATGGTGTTGAGACATGTTAGGACACTAATCCACACTTGAGGACACTTGTAATAACCTTCTTAATCCTAAAATACTATAAATACCCATTGATTCTTCCATTTTTTTTTCACACCACTTCAAAGCAAAGTGTGAAGTTCTTTCTATCCTTCTTGGAGCTTGTTTCCAACCTTTGGAAGCCTCCTATCTTGAGTTCTGAAAGTGTTCTTCAACACGAGTAAGTACTCTTCCTAGTTCTTTAATTTTTTTAGTTATTTTGAGCTAAAAGTTGAATAGTTTGGCAACCTGATTAACTTTTGGTTATGACCATATTTGGTCAAGTCAAAGTTCAGTTGAACTTTGAAATGTGATCGTAATCACAAAGGTTATAATCCCTAACGATTTCACCTTCTGATTACCACGTTTACTAGTCGAAGTGACGAGTCAAAGTTTCGGTCAAAAATGCGCATGATGTGCATTTTACGACGAAACTATTTTCAGGTATCAAAACACCAAGTTTTGATACCAAATCAGTTTTATAAACTTAGTTAGACATATTTTGAGATGTCTAACTGGTCACTTCTAGTTTAGTGCTTATTTAGGGTCGTAACTCGAGCGGTCTTGACCACCGCTTTGACTTTCGAATCTGACCCGTTTGGTCGATCTTAGGATCCTACCAAACACATATTTGTGACCATAGTTATATGGGGAATAACCTATTGAGGTTATATCTTATGTTCACATCGTTTGGTTAGTGTTATGATAAGTCACTTCTATGTTCTTAAAAAAATGATGACCAAAATGTCCTTTTGCGCATAAATCCATTTAAAACCCATGTAACCAAATTTTTGACATATAAACTGATGTTTTAACATTTTCAAACATGCTGGGGCATTTAAGACTTATCATAGTACATGTTTAACCATCCGATCACACGTTTACGCTAATGACCCGTTAAAGTAGCGTAAACTACCTTAACGAGTCATAATGGGTCAAAAGCACTTAGGATCCTTTCCAAATCAGAATGTTAAGTTTGGTAAACCATATAACATGAGTTCCAACACTCGTTTGGTTTATAAGACTTCATTCTATCTGATCTCCCGTTTGTAGTCCCGACACGCTAACATATTTATCTGACACATTAGGACACTTTTGAGCTTTGTTTATTCCGTTGATCAAGAACACTTTCACAATCCCAAGTGAGTACATAGCCCCCCTCTTTACGTTTTCAAATGTTTTGGGATGATTCATATGTGCCTATAATTATTTTCAAATTTCAAAACAATATACATGGTTTATGTATAGAAAAATGATTTTCAAAGTGAGTACATAGTTCCCCTCTTTTATGTTTTGCAAATGTTTTAGGGTGACTCATATGTGCTAAATCATTTTCAAGTTTTCAAAAACAATGTCTATGGTTTATATATAAAACAATACGATTTCAATAATGTGAACAACTTGTTGATGCGTTATCCATAACACGAATGACATTCATTAGCTTTGGCCGAGCCGACCAGTAGTATGTTATGGTACCATAGGACTGACAATCCCATTATCGGACTGTTCTCTGGATTTGGTGGAAGTTTGGGTAATGACTGAAACTGTTTCTGATTAACAAATCATTTGTTGATTTGTTAGTCTAGTTAAGAGACCCTTTGGTGGTCTATTAAAGATACCCTTTGGTGATATAGTTAACATAGGTTTGATTGTGCTCATTAAAGAATGATCAAAAGTTTTCACAATTAAAAACACGGACGATTTGTTTATGACATGGACAATTGGTTTATGACACGGACGATTGATCTTTAACACGGACAAATTGTTTTGAACAATGTCACGCAATGATTTTCACATAAAGATATAAACCATACGAAGATTTCTTTTGAATCAATCTATTACAAGGTTTTTACAAAAGAAATGTTTTTGTCAAGATTCATGGCTACAAGGTTTTCACAACTCTAACCAACTTTTTTTAGTTGGTTAATTTTATTGCAATATCAAACACTTCGATACGAGGTTTTCACTTAACGACTCTTTTAGTCGGACGAGGTGTTGCAATATGTATACAAGGCCACGAATTTGACACACTCACAAAGCCTATGTACTCGCCGGCATTTTTTATCCTGACTCTCTTTTCACATATGTTTCAGGAATCAATGCTTGATAATATGATGCATGCTTCACGTAGGAATGACGTGGGCCTTAGTGACTTAAAACAGGAAAGACAAATTATTTATGTGTTGTTTCTGTTTATCCCAAGACAATGTAAACATTTAACTTAATCAAACAAAATTTGAAATTCCATGAGTTGTGAAAAAATAGTTCTGTGACATGACTTCTCGACGTTTCCGCCACGGTTCGTTGTTTTACGCAGTCGGGGTGTTACAATATATCTCAAAAACTGATATAATTCTCTAACACAAACTCAAAAAAAATATGTATGTAAATATGTTTGTAAATAGTTTATTACATTTCCTTTCAGAAAAACAAAAAAGATTTTCAGTATGTTTTAGCATAAACTTTGGAAAAATCAAAAAGATTTTTTTCTATCTTAGTTTTGACTACCGATGATGGAAAGCGAATCTTCAAAATCCAGAGATGCCGAATGCTGAGAATTCCGGAAGACAATGGGTTGGGAGCTTATCTGTATTGATAAAAAGTTTTGAAAGTTTAAAAATTCATTAACTTGAAACTTTACATTGCCTAAAAACATAAGTTTGATCACAAAGTGTTCAACCAAAGGTCATTAACTTAGACTTGGTAGACAAATCAGTTATCAGGGGTCATTAACTCGGACTTGGTCAACTGAGTTGTCGTTAAAACTGGTTAAAATGAACGAAATGGTAAAAATCATATTTACCTTCGCTCAAAGGAGTTATCTTCGCACGAAGATAATTAATTATCTTCGTACGAGGATAATTATCCTAGCACGAAGATAGTTTGCTATATATATTATCTTCGCATGAAGATAATATACACGTTCACTGTACATTTGCTCTGAGCGAAGATAAAATTTCTTGCAAATGACGAAGTGCTGCCGAAAGTTTAGCTTGTAGTGGTTGATTGGCACACCACTAACAATGCCTAAGGTAGTTTGGACTGAATTGAACTCGAACTGAACTTAAAATCAATATTTTTGGTAAAACAAATTTGAAAACGTAGATCTAGGACAATCTAATGGACTAAAGATGAAATTGAACATACAATCATGTTAATCGGATCTTTTAGGTTGTTATAGTAACATCAATTTCACAAAAAAACGGGGAAAAATTTTCAAGTGTGTATCAAATTACCTTCGCACGAAGGTAATTTATCTTCGTAGGAATATAAAGTGTAAAATATTCATTTTTGATCATTTACCTTCGCATGAAGGTAAAAGTTCACTTCGCACCAGTTACCTTCACACGATGGTAAAACATTATTTTCAAAAAAAATTCTAAGAGTTTTCGTGTTTGTGTTTGTACTGGAAAAGAAATCAAACTTCGAAAAGAAACACAACATCTGTTGTGTTCTTGATGAGAGTATTCCAGAAATCGCTCCTTTGAAGTCTATATTAAAGTTTATGAGTGAGTTGCCAATTGTTAAAGCACTTACAGTTCCTCACAAGGCCTATCATTCACATATAGAGAGGTTCTGGGAGCATGCAAAGTATGTACTAGAGAAGAAAGCTATACGATCTTTTGTGAGGGTTGGTAATGAAAATAAAGAGTTGTATATTACGGAAGCCCTGATTCGCAGTGTTAGATTTCAAAGACAAAGATGAAGATCCAATGATGTATACTGAATGTATGTGTAAAGCATGCTTCTACACAATGGCTATAATGGGCATGTCAATACACAGTTCAATAAAGCTTATCTCGGAAGGCAATAAAAGTTTTTTGTACATTCTGTGATATCTGCTTTAAGTCACAGGAAAGGGGGAGGTGATGCGATAATCGATTATCAAATGTGCATGATCGTTACACTCGCGCTGAACAAGCCTTACAACTTCACCAAAATGATATTCGAGTAGATGAAGTTAAATATTGATAAAGAAAACTTTCTACAATACCCCATATTTGTGTAGATGATGTTAGATGATCAATTCCCAACTTAGTTAAAAACAAAAATGATGTGTTACCACTAGATCACATGATAGGGTTACCTTTGGTAAGATTAAATCAGTATCTAAAGCAGGCTACAGAGCCGATGGCAAGAAAGTTCTTTGGGAGTTTTAAAGACAGGAGATACAAAGCACCTCCAAAGAATAAATGGAGAAATGAAGATAGTGGTTCTGATGATGAGGCTACTCAGATGGATGGTTATGAGCCTAAGAGAGGTGTATGGTACGAAAAAGAAGATAACAAGAAACAGAGCACTCCAAAAGCCAAAGCTCAGAAAAGAAAGAGAGAAAAAGTCATTAAAGACGAAACTACTTATGAGGAAGTAGAGCTTGAGTCAGTTACTGAGCAACATGCTGAAGCTGAAATGAATGTTGAAGACGAGGTATTTTCTGCTACCTCTAAAAAAAAGGAAGGGGCAGGTGGTGATAAAGATGAAGATTCTGAGGATACCTTTGATAGAGTTGAAAAATCTGAAAGTTTGGCTCAAATAAAAAAGAAGAAAGTGGTTGGAGATGACGCTGATGTTTGTATTCTGTCTGATAATAATTATGAAGCTGAAAGCAGTTAAAAAGGCACGAAGAGTTAAAAGCAAGCCTGATGTTCAAAAAAATACTACTATGTCTCAAGCTATAAAGAAAGTCAGAAGGAAATATATGAGGAAAAAGACAGTAGAGATTGAAAGTGTTAAAAAACCATATACATCACCTATTCACATTTCCGCACCATAACAACCACCATCACCACCACCACAGCCATCAACACAACATATCACACCTTCACATCAAACTCCACCACAACCAATATCTCCACAAACTCAAACAACACCCAAACAACCAACACCTAAATCAGCTCCAAGACAATCAATGTCAAAAAGATTTCCTACAAATTTGGAGATATTCCATTTACAGAAGGGCTTGATGAAAAGTTTGATGCAGACATGTTCAACGACTCCAAGATAGCATAGCTGGAAAGCAAAATCAAAGCGTTGGAAGATAATAAGGAAGTATTGGAAGGTAGGGTGAAATTTCTTGAAAACGATAGAGAATATATGAAAGCTGTGATTGAAAGTCTAGTGACTGATAATGAAAGGTTGAGATGGGTGGTAAATGATTTTGAGAATGAACGTGTTTAGAGTAATTGAAAATTTTACTTATTTCAAAAGGTATTGGTTAGCAGGTTGGGAATAGACTTTGATGCTAAATTTGACCATTTAGAAGTTGAAGAAGCAAGACAAAAAGTAGCCAAACGAGCTAAAAAAGCAAAGGGAGATGCAAGAGCTTTAGGCAAAGGAAAAGAGAAATTAATGAGGTTCCTATGATAGAACAATCTATGCCAGAAGCTGAATTAGTGCTAGAAATTACTGCTGCTAGTGGTGAGATTGAGGAAGAAATTGATATAGAAGTTGATACTGAACTGGTCAATTTTGTACTTGTTGGAAGACTAGTGGATGTTTCCGTGAATTCGATGATTGACAAGATTGCAAAGCGAAGGAGATTGTACGCTGAGATAGATGCTGAGTTAGATGAATTTGATGAGGATAAGGAGGATGATGACAAAGATAAAGATGATGAAAATGACAATAAAAAAGATGACGGCGATAAGGGTGATGATGACGATAACACTCAGGGAGGTACTAGAGTGACGGTAGTTGAAACCGCAAAGATAAACAAATTTTTTGATTGCGATGCTTATCTAAATGATTCCGCTAACCAAGAAGATGATACACAACATTAGGGGGAGTAGAAAGATAACTCATGAAGCAAAACAGTTAGGAATTCTCCCAACTACTCCATTTACAGTAGTTCTTGATTGTTATACGCCCCCAAATTTTGTATCTGGTACATAATGTTGAAGAAGGTGAGTTCGTGCACAATTATACAAAGAGGAGATTGCTATTATGCTTGGAATTGATGAAGAGTTGTTCGAATTTGATTTTGAAGAGGAACTGAATAGCATCAGTGCATTCGAGCCAAGCATATACTAGATGCTGATACATATTATAGGGTGATTATTGAAGATGCATTGGATGATGATGAAGCGATCAATTATTCTGGTGAAGGAACTGATAACTTTCCGACATTTGAAGAATTATCCAGTAAAGCAAATGATGACTTGTTAAAAAGAAGGATTGAAGAGACGGTTGTAGAGAGAAGTATTCCTAAACGTCAATCTAAAGAACAAATTGTTGAAGCTAAAAAGATATGATTAAAGAACTACCAAAAGAGAAGAAGTTCAGTCGATTGTTAGCATTCTTCACACGCGGCAAAGATAAATCTTTGGGTGATATGTTGAGCTGGGGATGGATTCCTGAGTTGGATGTCTATGCGATCAAACGAGAATATGGTGTCCAATACTTCAGGTATTTGAATGATTTGAAGACATTACCATACTAGGATATTGAGGAGCTTGTACAGACAAAGATTATTAATTTCCAAATAAAGTTTCGTGATCAAAGATTATGGAAGTTAATCATATATGAAGCATCTCATGGTTTTAACTAGTGGAAAACATTGATTCCTAAGAAAAGAATAAAGATTGACAAAATTACGAAAGAGAAAGATGTCACGCTTGTGATGAAACGGCCACGTGTGATGAAAAACATGTCGTTGATAAAGATCAAACATGATTTCCATAAATACTTTCAGTGGTGGCAAGTGGATTCTGAAACAAGTGAAGCTGTGATTGTTCTGAAAGCTGATGACCACTTGAGATATTACTGAAAATTTAAATCCAGAAATGATAGAACGAAAGAGGATATTGGGATTGTGGAGAACTATCAGTATACTAGACCCGATGTGGCTAGTTAATTGTTCAAAAGAAGATATCAAATGCTTGTTCTTCAAAAAGATTTGTTTTGATGTGAAGGAGAAGACGTAAGCGATGTAATACAAGGGTGTGATCAACGTATGCTATGCACATAGTATTAATTCTTGTAAGATGTGGGAATCATCATAGAGAGATTAGAGAAAGAAGAATTTCTGAAACAGGAGAAATGTTTGGAAAAGATTGAAGAAAATTCAAAAGAAGCTCGTTTAAGAAGATTTCAGTTTATGAAGCGGGCTCCTGCGACTGATCAAATGCCTATACCATCTGAAGAGCGTAGGAAGCTGTGCAAGAACTTCTTATGTGTTAAAGTCAAAACATTTGAAGATTTTGAAGACAGACAAAGACTACGACAACATCCAAGGAGAAGCTTGTTGGTGCATAATGTCTATTGCCTACATCTTAGGGTTGTATATGTATCATGTAATTGGGCAGAAATGTTAGATTTTACATTGTTTGTATTTAACTTCGCACGAAGGTAAAGTCTACTTTCGCACGAAGTTAAACTACCTTCGTGCGAAGAGAAACTACCCTTGCAAGAAGGTAGCATGTCTATAAATAGTTAGTGTGAGGTGTTAGTAGACAAAACTTTTGTGACTTAGACTGCGAAGCTCTGTCGGATTTCCTGATCATTTTTAACTGTTAAACATTGAATGAAATTAGTTAATTGATGAAATAATCTTGTTAACTGCCACTAATTCATATGAGTTCCGTGCGTATGGACTAGATACTCAAATTAGGACCTTTGCTATTGGACAAAATGATCCTACACCAAAACTAGTCAGTGTTTACAATTGTTACACATGGACTTGTTTGGCCCTATGAAAATCATAAGTTTTAAAAAGAAGAGGTATTGTCTTGTCATAATTGATTATTTTACAAGGCTTACTTGGACTTAATTTTTGCACTCAAAGATGAGATTGCATGTATTTTGTAGAACTTTGTAAGAAAAGTTGAAAAGCAATTTGATCTGCGAGTAAAAATCTTCAGGAGTTACAATGGAACGTAGTTTAGAATAAGTTGTTGGATGACTTCTGTGTGTCAAAGGAATTGCAAGGTAGTATAGCATTCCCAGGATGCCAGAACAAAATAGGGTGGTTGAAAGAAATAATAAAACTCTAAGTGAGGCTACCAGAACAATGCTTGCAGATTCATGTTTACCCTTGTCTAATTGAGGCTGTAAACACTGCTTGCTATGTGCAAAACAGAGTTTTGATTAACCACAGACATCAAAAGACTACTTATGAAGCTCTCTACAAGATCTAACCACTGATCTCTTATTTCAAAATCTTTGGCTGCCAATCTTTCATTTTAAACATAAAACATTCAATTTCAAAATTTGCAGCCAAAGTAGTTTGTGGTTTTTTTCTAGGATACTAAACTACTTCCAAGGCCTATAAAGTGTTTAACACAAGGACTAAGTGTGTAGAAGAGACTTTGAATGTAAAGTTCAATGAACGTTTTCTACAAAAATCCCAGCAAATCCTGCTGAATTGTTTGATTTAGATAAATTTACAATCGAAGATGTGTCTGTCAAGACTAACAATACAGGTACACCATAGTTTTCCTCTCAAGATTATGGATATGACATTGTGATCCCACAATAGAAATTCACTTCCACCTCCAGAGGAATAAATGTTCAAAACAATTGTCAAAACTCTGCCACTACCACATCAACAATTGTTGATCCCCAAACCTCTACTGTCTCATCCAGTCAAACAACTATTGACAAAAGTCCTTTTTTTGTAAACAAAAGTCAACCAAATTTTACCCCAATCCCACCTATACCTCCACCTCCATTCCAAACATATGTTGGCTCTTCAAAATTACCAACAGATGTAAGCTCAGATGATTCCAATCTGCAGCCTTCACCTCAAAATGCCATTGTTCGATATAAGGGAGATCTAATCTACCTTAAAAATCACCCATAAGATCAAGTTATTGGCAACATCAATGACGGGGTACTCACAAGAAGTCAATCTCAAAACATATGTCTTTTTGCTGGTTTTCTATCTCTCACACAACCTGTCAAGTACCAAGAGGCACTATAAGACAATAGTTGGGTAGAGGCCATGCAGGAAGAGCGCCTAGAGTTCAAAAGACAACAATATGGGAACTTATACCATTGTCTCAGGATGTATGTCCAATTGGCACAAAATGGGTCTTCAAGAACAAAACAGATTAAAAGGGCATTGTTGTAAAAAAACAAAGCTAGGATTGTGGTTCAAGGCTATAGACAAGAACAAGGCATTGATTATGATGAAACTTTTGCTCCTGTTGCAAGACTGGAGGCCATCAGATTGTTCTTAGCCTTTGCTGCCAACCACAACATCAAGGTGTATCAAATGGATATAAAATGCACATTTATGTATGGTAAGATCAAGGAAGAGGTATATATATGCCAACCCCTAGTTTTGAAGATACCTTTTTTTTCTCAAGATCATGTTTAGAAGCTAAACATAGCTTTATATGGCTTGAACAAGCACCTAGAGCCTGGTATGAAACTCTATCCACCTTTCTCTTATCTATAGGCTTCACAAGAGGTAAAATTGATAAAACTTTGTTTTTAAAATGGAGAGGAAAGGATTTGATGCTTGTCCAAGTTATTGTGGATGACATCATTTTTGGATCCGCATGCATTGCCATGTGCGAAGGGTTTAGAAGAACTCATGACAACAGAGTTTAAGATGAGTGTTATGGTGAACTCCAATGCTTTCTTGGTCTCCAAGTTAAGAAATTGCAAAATGGTACATTCATTCATCAAACTAAGTATGTCAAAGAACTACTTACAAAATTTGATATGAATGATTGTAAACCATGTAGTACACCATGGCCACTTCAAAAGTGGTCACTCTTGATGACAAAGATGACTTGTTTTATCAAACTCTTTATAGAAGCATGATTAGGTCTTTATTATACCACATGTGTTTGTGCCAGATCCTAGTCAGCACCTAGAAAGTAAAATGTTATAGCTATGAAAAGGATATTAGATAGATAAAAGGTGCTCCCACACTCGGTATCTAGTATCCTGCTAATGGAAATATTTAGCTTTCATGTTACTCAGACAGTGACTTTGCTAGATACCATGCAACAAGGAAGTCCACATCAGGAGGTTGTCAGTTTCTAGGAAATTGTTTGGTTTCCTGGCAAAGCAAAAATCAAGCAGTTATTTCAACATCCACAGTAGAGGCTGAATATATTGCTGTTGCAAGCTGTACTTAACAACTCCTGTGGCTTCAAAATCTATTACTGGATTTTGGTGTAACTGCTTTAAAGACTCCTCTCATGTTAGATAGTCAAGCAGCTGAAAATATCATTAAAAATCAAGTCTCACATTCCACAACCAAGTACATTGACATCAAACATCACTTTGTCAGGGATTGTTATGAAAAAGGTTTGATTTCTCTGTGTCATTTTCCAGCTAAGGAGCAACTTGCAGTTCTGTTAACAAAAAATTTAGACACATCTACCTTTGAAAGCTTGATCTCTAGGAATGGTATGCTAAACATGGATTAGAAGCAACATTTGTTTTCCATGAATAAAAAGCATTAAAATGTTTTCAGAAAATCAAAACTTCATCGTTAAAATGTAAGACCCTATCTTAATATATTAAATTTCTATAAAATTTTCGCATTTAAATATAAAGATTCGAATATACGATCATACATATTTTCGAGTTTATTAAAACTTTGTCAACACTTGACATGACATTATTGATTTGTTCCGTAACAATGAAACCAAATGCGAAAGCTTGATCTTTGATTGTGTTCGCTCTTCGTAGAGCTTGGTCCTCCTCCGGTACTCCCAATCATCACCTATATTTCATAGTTTATGAAATACTTTAGTTATAAATAGATTATAACGTAACCGGATAAACCCAAAGGACCAAAAAATCAAAAACAAAACTTTCGTTTCAGACTCCACAGTAAGCTACGGCTGGCCACCGTAGCTTGCGGTCCAGGCTTTTTGTTTTACGGTCAAAACTTTCTGTTATACGGTGGAAGCTTTCCGTTTAAACACAGCAGCCTACCGTAAGCTACGGTAGGCTACCATAGCCTATGGTGGCTTGCTGCAGAATTTCTCTTCTTTGCTGTTTTATACTCGATAATTTCCGTAACTCAATATTCATTTGTTTTACTCGAAACTTGATTCTAAATATCCGTAAAATGTTTTCTTACAAATTTAACCCGAAATCCTTGACCCTCATTCTTATTTCTTATGAATTATGCATCTATTCCAAGTTTATGCTCGTATTTTCCGATTTTGCCCTTGAACCCCATTTAAACCAAACTATACATTTATGCATCCATTTCATTATGCATTAGAACTCCAATACTACCCGTATAGTTACCTTAGCGAAATACATCTCTTTACTTAACTAAACCTTTATTCATTTATCATTTTGATCCGTTTGGTTGTTTTAGTGAAATCCAACGCTTAATCCAACCAAACCTTATCTTATCATTTCCGCACTAAGATATCTATCTATTTTCCACCACAACCATACTAGTGGTGGATTTGTAATCATTAATTTATTTAATCCAATTTCTACCCTTGGTTTGACAAATTACGGAAAAAGACCTGTTAAAAGGAATTAGACTATACGGCTTCTGCCATTTACTTTTACACTACCGCAAGGTTATAATAAATTATAATACTCATTTTTTAAACTTTCCTTAGGGTCGTTTACTTGTTTTACGACACAAGGCCATTTTGGTTAACTTAGGCCCTTCTTTACGACGAAGGACTTCAATATCACATTTTGACCAAATATGAATATTTAACCTTAATCTATTCTAGAACATTATGTTCCTAAGAACATAATGTCTACAATTTAGATCATTTGATTTATCTTACCTTAGGTGATCAAATGTTCATTCATGACTCGAAAACTCTCAACAGAGCGTAAGTCCTCTTTGAGAGTTTAACCCATTAAACGTACCTGGCTCGGCTCATAGCATTGATCTGTTTCAATATCTTGTTCTATTTGTTGCTATACAATAGCGACGCAAATCGTAGTCTATTCTTCCTATGAGCACAAAACTAAACAAACGACCATTAGTCATCATTGTCAAATGGTGATAATATCACCATTTGACCCATTTTGCTTAAATGACCATTAATCGTTATGAGATGGCACTTAATTGCCATCTCACCCATTTTACCCATTTCGGTTTACGCCTTATGATCACATTACTTAAGGTCATTTCTTAATCTGTTCGAACTATTACGGTTTACGCCATAAAGTGCCCTTTTTTCAAAGTTTAGTGTTCTTTGTCAGCTCGTGACTGAATTACCATTTTACCCTTTTTATTCCTTATGTTTTACACCAAAAGGTACCTGTTCAGAATTTCTTATTTATTTGTCCTTACATGACTATATTACCATTTTACCTCTTTCTACCACCAAATATGATTTAATACCGTTTTCCCTTGTTCCAACCCGTATCTATCCGTGTTAGAACTTTGTATTTTGAAATCTCATTACGAATACCCAAAACGCTTATTCATATTCAAATACATAAGTAAATCTACTATTTAAAGGATGTAAGCTTTACTTACCTTAAAATCCGATTATGCTTTTACGCGTACTTGATCCATTTGACTCGCTTCTTCCCAAGCCTCCACCTAGCTTGCCAAGCGTCAAACTATCATTTATCATTCGCAAGATGGTTAGGTTAGTCATCATTTAAAATGACTATTCCACCTTACGGATTTTATATCAAATTTATCATTTGATGTTATTATAGGTCAGTTTGACTTTTAAAAGTCAACTACCTATCTACACATACAAACTGACGAATAAGTTTAACAACCTCCTAAGGCATTTCGTTAATTACCTGGTAAGCGCTATTCTTAGGCCACCATTATAGCTGCATTTCCCAATCCAATATTCATTCATGCAATTGCTAATATCAAATTAATATAGTTTCTACAATCATATGCTAATCTATCAATAATTACACAAGAACTTGGAATTGTTTCATTATCACAAAACAACTCATCTCATCATATTATTAGATATTCATCTGAATACCTGATATAATCAAGTTCTATATGCAACTAATATACAACTTGATCTCAAATACTTATTAACATTAACATAACATCAATTTCGTTATTTCATACAAAACCATTTCATAGCAAGTATGAATATGTACTCAAACTCATAATTTGTTCTAGTACCTTCCTACTATTATCATGCATGATGATTCTAAGCATAGATATATCATCAACTTCATCATCTTATCAAAAATCCACTTAAATATCTACTTGTTAATCACTGACAAGTAATGTTATATCAACTAGTGCATAATTTCTTTATGCCTAACAAAATCAAGCATACACATACACTTAATTTCATCTTTGGATCATCATCCAACAATCTAATTGCAAGTAACCTACTTGTTTCAAATTGCAACTTTCACCAATATAGGTTTTAAGACATACCTTATAATACCCTTGTCTAGGAGATTGTTAAAATGGGTTCATACACTGATTTGGGTCTCGAATTGATCTTTAGTTTGGTGGATTTAGCAAGAAGAAGGGCTTACCCCTTGTCTTACTCCTGACCGCTACACACACACACCTTTTGTGTGTGTGATGTTTTGTTATTGTTTTTTATATATATTAAAGTTTAAACCTTTCCCCTTTTGGTCCCTCATATTTGAGGTTTTATTTACTAAGAACTACAACTCATTGTTTTATTGCTATTTGCATATTACTAACTAGGTTAATTTGTTCCTAGTTATTTTGTTTACGGGTTCACTCTTACCACTAACAATCTTTTACCCGTTCTTTAATATGAACGTGGTTTGGTTACCAAACCCGTTTTTGGGGTATTACAAGTCTACCCCCCTTATGGAGGTTTCTTCCCTGAAACCTTTCTTACGTAATTCCTTGGGTTCAACGAAATGGACTTGATTTCATTTCGCCTAAGCATTGCTCATATTTTAATTATTCAGAAATCTTACCGGAAGATGCGTCAATGTTTTTGGACTCCTAAATGGTGTCCGGCTCCTATCCTGATTGATGTTTTGTATTTAAGGCGTTTACCCTTTCGACCATAGGTTGTCATATACCTTGCCGCCTGTGCCTTTCTTGTGTAGGTGCATATTTGTATGTCTGTTGCTGCATATTTGTGACAACAGCTTAGATTTGGTCTTTGGATATCTTGTAATTAGTAAAACGATAAACGGTTAGCGAGATTAGTATTTTAGTAGTTGATTAGAAGTGATTGGTCTAAATCGAGCCACAATATAGGGAGTGGTAGGCGAATTGGGCCTAGACCAATTTGCAGCCCATGTGGTGAAACCCTAGCCTAGTTGATGTCACACCCCGACCCGCAGCGGATAAGGTGATCGGGGCATGATTGGGTTATCATCAAAGCTCATGACATTTATTAAACGTTTCATATTCATTAATACAAATTAAATGAAAGTTTACAATGATTGCTACAACATGATCTAACTAACAATCTAACTTCTTTGTTCTCTTCTAAGGCATATCCTATGTTTTCCTTGCTTCAACCTGTTCACCTGTATCATGTGTAAAAAGGTTTTTGGATCAACATAATGTTGGCGAGTGAATCCTATGGAAAACATTTGAACAATTTATTTAAATTGATTATGAAAAATGTGCACAACCAAACATGAGTAAAATTAGATGTAACTTGATCAATAATCATAAGATGTTAAATGAAAACACTCATGAACAATAATGGAACAATTAAAGGCACGCGATGCTCAACTCGTCTCTCACGAGGAACTGAGGGGCCTGATGAATGAATTGCATAAACATGATAATATGAATAACACAACTACAAACAATATAAACTCAATGAAAACACACATGAACAATAATGAATTTGAATTGAAGCACGCGATGTTCTACTCGTTTCCCACGAGGAACTGATGGGCTGATTGTATGAGTTTCATGTAATTTGACAAACGGAAAATAAATCACAACAATAAATCAATCTAAGATTAAGTCATGATGTGGTATGGCACAAGTTTAAATAAATAAATTAATTAATTCATAACACATGACACACCCCAAAACGTGTAATTTAAAAGGGGGAATTGTAAGATTCACTCACAGTGGGTGCGTTCGGTTGATGATGATGAATGCACGCGAAGTGGTTTTAACCACGAGTGAGATTTAACCTAGATAAATCGCATTATGGTTTGGTGAGTAAACGGATTTTATTAAACTATTTTAGTAGGATTGTTGGGTGTATTTTTGTGAGTTTGAGGCTATTTTCAAATCTTAAAAATGTTATTTTTAAGTATTTATAATTGATTTTTACTTAAAATAATTAAATAAAAATAATAAAAATATTTTATTTTTTTCTGCTACAGTAACATTGACCAGTTGACTTTGACTGGTCGTTGACCGGTTTTGAGGCATATTGTTGTGCGCTGAGTGAGGCTCGAACCCGAGACCTCTCGTACGCGTGCACGCAGCTCTACCAACTGAGCTACGTGTCTAACCCGTTATATATCCGATTTTAATTACATATATACATTAATTAACATTAACCGAAAATCATTTTTATTTTAAAAACAGTTTAAGCGGCTCGGCGGTGCGCTCCACAGGTCTCGAACCCGGGACCTGTGGGTTAATATAACACACAGTCCACCGCTGGACTGTGTGTTCAACATGTTATATAACTTGATTTTTATTATACTTAAAGACAATTTAGTTGTTTCCTTTTTCTGCCTTCTTTAAAAAAAATAGATAATTGTCCGAGTCGGTGCTGATGACCGGACTCGAACTCGTGACCTGTGATATAAACAAACACACAGTCCACCGCTGGACTGTGTGTCTAACTTGGTTATTATTCTGGTTATCAATATACTTAACATATAACTAAGGCGATCCGGTTCAGTAACAAAAAAATGCATTTTATTAAGGCAGCGTGTGTGAGACGGGAATCGAACTCGAGACGTTTTGCGTTTTATATGTGCACACAGTCCACCGCTGGACTGTGTGTCTAACCCGATTAATTTCATGGTTTTAATTAAACTTATATGATAACAAGTCTTCATCTTCTTCACCGAAAGAATAACCAGAAATCGGTGACAGACTGGTTCAAGATTTTATCCGTTTTTATTAGTGTTTTACCGTCGATTAAGATAAGATAAAAGTGAAAGGAAAGGAAACTGAGCGGAGAAATATACCGACTGAACTCTCTGTTTTCCGGCAGAAAATCCGGCGACTGAATTCAACTCCGGTGACGTGTTCCTTGTAGTAGCTAGTATCCAGAAAAACTTGGAAAAAGGTAAGGGTGACTTCGGTGAAGGTTTAGGGGATTCAATAAAGCTCAGGGATTGAAACACGGTTTTCCGGCGAAAAACAGGAAAGTTCCGGCGAGTGAAAATACGCCGTGAAAAGATGTGATTTTTGAGCGAAAGTGTTTGTCGTCGGTTGTGGGTCAATTTATAGGGGAAAATCGCAATGTATTTGGTCTGATTTTGGACTGTATTCAACGGTTTAATTTTTCCGACGGTTTTGAAATGTGTCGCGGACTTCAAACATCGGTTATAACCGATATGTGATTAAAGGTTTACGTTATAACGTAAATCGTAGTTAAATCTGGCGAATATTCCGGGATTCCGACGACTGAACCGTTTGGGCGCCGATTTTGAATTCGTAATGTTATTATATCAATTAAATGTTTGCAATATATAACAAACAGATCAAGCGGCGCAGTGGTTTGTGTGTGTGAGGATAAAACTGTTGCTGATTCGGTACAGACCCGGGTTCGAAACCCGGCTGTAACAATTCATTTTTATTTTTCGATTTTCAACAGTTTTTCAAAAACTAAATATATACCCCCGTATAATAATTGATTACGGATCGTTTAAAAATATTTTGGGCATTTAATTCGCAACGAAAATTTTGACTGACTGTTCGGTTGATAAACGGAGCGGGTTTGGTAAATCCGTTTTTGACGGATGTTACAGTATCCCCTGCTTTTTAGAAATTTCGTCCCGAAATTTAAATAATGATATATTTTGACTATAAGAATGATGATGTTTTGTTTGACAGTTGTATGCTTAGCAAAAATGAGGGTTTAAGTTTTTGTTCGAGGCGGTAACGTTCCTTGTAAAGGTTAAGTACCCTATTCAGGAATCGCTTTTTGTTGCCTACTGTATGAATATTGATAAACAGGAATGATTCTCAAAAAATGATATCATGCATAAGAGTTTAGATACGTTTGGGAAAAATATGATTATATCCTAAGGCAAAACTTCTAACACTACAATCTACATGGAACATAAATAAAAACACAACAGCTGATATCCAAACATGAATGAACACATCAGCAAATATTTGAACATGAATAAACATAACAGCAAATATTCGAACATGAATGAACACATCAGCAAATATTTGATCATGAATAAACACAACAGCAAATATTTGAACATGAATAGACACATCAGCGAATGAATAAACACAATAGTCAATATTCGAACATGAATAGACACATCAGCGAATATTTGAACATGAATAAACACAACAGTAAATATTTGAATCCATATATGTTTGAATGATGGAAGTTCCTCTCTCGTTTGTTATGATGGAGAGGTTATTTTATGTAGAAACGGAAACCAATCCAATCTCTTTAAATAACATGATGATATAAATTGTATCGCAAATTCCAACCAAGGCAATAATAAATCCTACCTGGAACTTCTCATAACCGCCTGATAATGCCTCTGATCCTTTGGCAAGAATACTTATATATAGGAAGTACCATCGGCGTATCCACCATATTCTTGCCAAATTTTCATTAGTTTTATCCACAAGTTATGATTGGTTACCAAGAAACTAATAAATCCTACATAGAACTCCTCATAACCATCCGTTAATGCCTCTGATCCTTTGACAAGAATACTTATATATAGGAAGTACCAGCGGCGTATCCACCATATCCTTGTCAAATTTTCATTGGTTTTAACAGTGAATTATGATTAGTCCTATAACTCTACAATCAATACAACAAACATAAATTACCGAAATGAAACATATCTGTGCGATCAAGGCTCAATCGAACGGAGCCGATCGTATTGCATGTACTGAAAATGAAATTGTGTGCTCAAGGCTCAATCAAACGGAGCCGAACATATTGAATGTACTGAAATTGAAATTGTGTGCTCAAGGCTCAATCAAACGGAGCCGAACATATTGCATGTACTGTATATGAATAACTTAACCACACAAACAGCCTATGCATGGAACCTCTCATAACCGCCTGATAATGCCTCCGATTATTTGACAAGAATACTTATATATAGGAAGTACCAGCGGCGTATCCACCATATCCTTGTCAAATTTTCATTGACTTTATCCGCAAGTTATGGTTAGTTCGATGCGACTCTACTACAAACACCACAACCACAAGATACTGATAATGAAATTGTATGTGTGCTCAAGGCTCAATCAAACGGAGCCGAGCGTATTGCATGAACTGGAAATGAGAATAAATCTGTGTACTCAAGGCTCAATCAAACGGAGCCGAGCATATTGCATGAACTGGAAATGAGAATAAATATGTGTACTCAAGGCTCAATCAAACGGAGCCGAGCATATTGCATGAACTGGAAATGAGAATAAATATGTGTACTCAAGGCTCAATCAAACGGAGCCGAGCATATTGCATGTACTGAAATGAGAATAAATATTACGTAACCGATCAAGGCTCAACAAACGGAGCCGATCGTGCGGGCACGCCAAGATCAACCACATAATAAAATGGGGATCCAACTCAACCTCGATGGATGGGGAGCCACGGCCTCGGCAAAATCGTATACTGAAAACAATATATAATGTATAATATACCATAATTACTCTAACAGTCTACACATGTGATAAAGAAAACATAAGACTAAACAACAGGAGTTGGATCTGGATCTTCGGCGAAGAGGACTAGCTGAGTATCTTCATCAGGGCCGTCATTATCTTCGACAGGGTTGGCGTTGATATTGAAGACTCTTCCTCTTGCTGGTGGCATAGTGGTTGGGTTTTCTTGGTTTACTTGGTTAACTGGGTTTGATTGGGCTTGAGTGTTGATAACGTTTACCAATTGAGGGCATGTGTTTCTAAAGTGGGTAGGGTCGCCACAATTGAAGCAAACTCGAGCATATGGGAACATGGGGTGTTGGGGTTGGTGATAAGTTTGGGCCATGTTTTGAGTAGGGGAAAAGGTTTGGTCTTGAAAGGTGCGACAAACATTGCTCAAATGACCATAACGTCCACAAGTTGTACATAGCCGGCAAGGTAAAGTAAGGGAATGATGATAAAAACAGTGGTTGCATTGAGGGTGAGGTCCAAGATATGGTTTCTTATTTGGGTAAGCTGAATTGGGTGCCTCTTGGGTGATTGGGACAGCTCGGATGGGTATAGCGTGAAAAACTGGTTGATTTCGTTGAGTAGCAGCGAAAAGTCGCCCGACTCTTCTTCTCTTAGGTTTGGGTTGAGAAGGGGATTCGGGTTGAGAAGGGGATTCAGTTTGAGTGGAGTCGGAGGTTTCAGTCGATTCTTTATCCTTCTTCTTCTCCTCCTTGAAGTCTTTGTTTCGGATTCGGTTCTCGGTGAGCTCTGTTGCTAGCTCCATTGCTGCTTCCAAAGTTGCAGGCTTGGTACTTATCACAGGGTCTTGAATCTTTGACGGAAGACCACGAGTGTAGTGCTCGATCAAACGGTAGAGGGGAGTAAACATGTTGGGAACCATTTGATGTAATTCGAGGAACCTTTTGTTGTAGGTGGTGTGGTCTCCTTCCACTTGCTTCAATGAGTAAAATTCATCTTCTAGCTTCTTGATTTCGCTCCTTGGGCAAAATCGTCTGGTCATGATTTCCTTCAATTCGTTCCAAGTTAAGGACATAGCATCTTCCACACCTCGTTTGGCCTTCTCTGTGTTCCACCAAGTAAGTGCTATCCCATATAGTCGACCGGTAGCATAACGCACTTTGCGATCATCAGGGCAATCGCAATTCAGAAAAGTATTCTCCATTTCTTCAAACCAATGGAGGAGTGCGGTGACACCTTCAGTCCCTTTATATTTCGGAGGGTCGCATGATTTGAAATGCTTGTAGGTGCATTTAGTGGTGTTTGGGGAAGAGTTGAAAATGTTTTGGTTTACTTGATTGACAGGATTATTGGTAAGTGCTTGTTGAACTTGGATTACAATGTTGGGTATTACGGCAGCCATTTGTTGAGCGATTAAGGTAGCCATGCGTTCGCGGGCTTTTCCTGCTCTCATCTTCCTACGGGCGAGGTTAGAAGACATCTACAATGAATACATGACAAGGGTATGAGTTGGATGCTTTTGAGATCATGGGTCGCATTCAAGAATGAACATTCATAAAATAATTATACCAAAAATACTACATCCATAGGATGTCTTGGGCTTTGCTCGCTGTTAGGCCCGTCGTGCCGCCATACTTTACCTTATGTAATCATGTGGGCCCCCATGAATTACCGGTTTTTCATATGGTTCGCACGGTTTCTGCCTGGTTGCGTACACAAAACCCGGTGAAAATCGAGAAATATGTATACAACGTGTGATGTTCGGAATGTGTCCAGGTGTAGACACGGTGACACCTCAAAGTAGGGTTAGTTCGAACGACGTTTGGTGTGGCATGCTTTGGCCTAATAGGTCCTTCGTACTCTCATCGTTGGTCCCCAGGTAGGCAAACTGGTCCGTTATATTGGATTTATACGAATGCCAGCCTAGACAGGACGTTCCGACTACCGGTACTCGTACCCTTCCAGTTACTACATGCCCGTCGCAGAACTTACTTTGATGAGATTTGAAAATTGCATAAAATCTTTGGATAACGAGAATATGAAAATAAATTGAACACATGAACATCGATATATGTATAATGAATATGTATATATGTATAATGAATATGTATATGAGCATGTATGTTTGACTGAAATGTAAACAAATATGAAACAAATAAATATCACAAGTTTGTATGTAACCACTTAATCAATTTAAAATTTTAGGCAGACTATAGTATAGGCGCTAAGGGTCTAATAACCTACCTATATCCCTATAGTCATGGCTCTGATACCAATCTGTCACACCCCGACCCGCAGCGGATAAGGTGATCGGGGCATGATTGGGTTATCATCAAAGCTCATGACATTTATTAAACGTTTCATATTCATTAATACAAATTAAATGAAAGTTTACAATGATTGCTACAACATGATCTAACTAACAATCTAACTTCTTTGTTCTCTTCTAAGGCATATCCTATGTTTTCCTTGCTTCAACCTGTTCACCTGTATCATGTGTAAAAAGGTTTTTGGATCAACATAATGTTGGCGAGTGAATCCTATGGAAAACATTTGAACAATTTATTTAAATTGATTATGAAAAATGTGCACAACCAAACATGAGTAAAATTAGATGTAACTTGATCAATAATCATAAGATGTTAAATGAAAACACTCATGAACAATAATGGAACAATTAAAGGCACGCGATGCTCAACTCGTCTCTCACGAGGAACTGAGGGGCCTGATGAATGAATTGCATAAACATGATAATATGAATAACACAACTACAAACAATATAAACTCAATGAAAACACACATGAACAATAATGAATTTGAATTGAAGCACGCGATGTTCTACTCGTTTCCCACGAGGAACTGATGGGCTGATTGTATGAGTTTCATGTAATTTGACAAACGGAAAATAAATCACAACAATAAATCAATCTAAGATTAAGTCATGATGTGGTATGGCACAAGTTTAAATAAATAAATTAATTAATTCATAACACATGACACACCCCAAAACGTGTAATTTAAAAGGGGGAATTGTAAGATTCACTCACAGTGGGTGCGTTCGGTTGATGATGATGAATGCACGCGAAGTGGTTTTAACCACGAGTGAGATTTAACCTAGATAAATCGCATTATGGTTTGGTGAGTAAACGGATTTTATTAAACTATTTTAGTAGGATTGTTGGGTGTATTTTTGTGAGTTTGAGGCTATTTTCAAATCTTAAAAATGTTATTTTTAAGTATTTATAATTGATTTTTACTTAAAATAATTAAATAAAAATAATAAAAATATTTTATTTTTTTCTGCTACAGTAACATTGACCAGTTGACTTTGACTGGTCGTTGACCGGTTTTGAGGCATATTGTTGTGCGCTGAGTGAGGCTCGAACCCGAGACCTCTCGTACGCGTGCACGCAGCTCTACCAACTGAGCTACGTGTCTAACCCGTTATATATCCGATTTTAATTACATATATACATTAATTAACATTAACCGAAAATCATTTTTATTTTAAAAACAGTTTAAGCGGCTCGGCGGTGCGCTCCACAGGTCTCGAACCCGGGACCTGTGGGTTAATATAACACACAGTCCACCGCTGGACTGTGTGTTCAACATGTTATATAACTTGATTTTTATTATACTTAAAGACAATTTAGTTGTTTCCTTTTTCTGCCTTCTTTAAAAAAAATAGATAATTGTCCGAGTCGGTGCTGATGACCGGACTCGAACTCGTGACCTGTGATATAAACAAACACACAGTCCACCGCTGGACTGTGTGTCTAACTTGGTTATTATTCTGGTTATCAATATACTTAACATATAACTAAGGCGATCCGGTTCAGTAACAAAAAAATGCATTTTATTAAGGCAGCGTGTGTGAGACGGGAATCGAACTCGAGACGTTTTGCGTTTTATATGTGCACACAGTCCACCGCTGGACTGTGTGTCTAACCCGATTAATTTCATGGTTTTAATTAAACTTATATGATAACAAGTCTTCATCTTCTTCACCGAAAGAATAACCAGAAATCGGTGACAGACTGGTTCAAGATTTTATCCGTTTTATTAGTGTTTTACCGTCGATTAAGATAAGATAAAAGTGAAAGGAAAGGAAACTGAGCGGAGAAATATACCGACTGAACTCTCTGTTTTCCGGCAGAAAATCCGGCGACTGAATTCAACTCCGGTGACGTGTTCCTTGTAGTAGCTAGTATCCAGAAAAACTTGGAAAAAGGTAAGGGTGACTTCGGTGAAGGTTTAGGGGATTCAATAAAGCTCAGGGATTGAAACACGGTTTTCCGGCGAAAAACAGGAAAGTTCCGGCGAGTGAAAATACGCCGTGAAAAGATGTGATTTTTGAGCGAAAGTGTTTGTCGTCGGTTGTGGGTCAATTTATAGGGGAAAATCGCAATGTATTTGGTCTGATTTTGGACTGTATTCAACGGTTTAATTTTTCCGACGGTTTTGAAATGTGTCGCGGACTTCAAACATCGGTTATAACCGATATGTGATTAAAGGTTTACGTTATAACGTAAATCGTAGTTAAATCTGGCGAATATTCCGGGATTCCGACGACTGAACCGTTTGGGCGCCGATTTTGAATTCGTAATGTTATTATATCAATTAAATGTTTGCAATATATAACAAACAGATCAAGCGGCGCAGTGGTTTGTGTGTGTGAGGATAAAACTCTTGCTGATTCGGTACAGACCCGGGTTCGAAACCCGGCTGTAACAATTCATTTTTATTTTTCGATTTTCAACAGTTTTTCAAAAACTAAATATATACCCCCGTATAATAATTGATTACGGATCGTTTAAAAATATTTTGGGCATTTAATTCGCAACGAAAATTTTGACTGACTGTTCGGTTGATAAACGGAGCGGGTTTGGTAAATCCGTTTTTGACGGATGTTACAGTTGAAAACTTGTCTCTATATAAAAAGAATTTTGCATTAGGGTTGAGGTTGCTCAGTGAATCATTTCAGAGGGAGTTGAGAGAGAATTCGTGTGAGTCTTGAATTGATTGTAAACATTCGTGTTGGATAATCAATAGAAGACGAATTGAAAGTGATTATTCGTGTTCTTGATATTGTTCAGTTTTGGTTTTCTGTGATAATCTGATCTAGAAGATTCTTCACTCTAGATTAGATAGACGATTCTTTGAAGATCCATACGGATTAGAGGACCTATAATTGGTATCAGAGCATTCTGCTCTTGTTTTGCTCGGTTCAGAATCGTAACTGCTGGAAAAGTTGAAGTTTTGGACGTTTTTGATGGTTGGTTCAAAGTTTCAAAGTTGTTCTAGGGTTTTTGCTGCTATTTCGGATAAACAACAAGGCATCTCGAATAAAAACCTGGTATCTCGGATCATCAGCAAGGTATCTCGGATAGAAATCTTGCACTTCGAATCTGAAGGTTGCATTTCGGATCATCAGAGTTGTATCTCGGATCATAAGTGAAGCCTTTTTGATCAGAAACCTTGCATCATGGATCAGAAATCTTGCATCTCGGATAAGAACAATGCATCTCGGATCATTGGTGATTGATCTCGGATCATCTCGGATTTGCATCTCGGATAGCATCTCGGATACTATCTCGAATCATCATCTCGGATAGCACCTCCGATACCATCTCGAATCACCATCTCGGATTGGTATCTTGGATCACTATTCCGAATTTCCATCTCGGATTTTTAATCTGGGTTACTCTTCCGAATTGAGTACTATTCCGAGTTGTACTCACAAAGGTGGAAAGTTAACCATCTGACGTAACCAGAGATAAACGTCTTCATACAAAGAATTTGATCCACATACAATCTTGACAAACGGACATTATACATCATTTGATTCATATCATCGAGACGAGTCTAATGGTATAATTTGGTAATCACACATTTCAGACAAATTTTTAACGTTTTAAGTGAACTGGTTTGGCAAAAATGTCGAATATGTCAAGCTTGAACGAATTGTTAAGAATGGAGCATGAAATAGGCACGACTAACAAGCCTCCAAAGATGTTGAAGGTAGAGAATTCCTTATATGGAAGGATAGGTTTTAGTCGTTCATTGAATATCAGGACACACCGATGTGGATCTGTATTCAAGATGGGTATGTAAACCTAACTCATGACTTTGAAGGCAGACAACTTGTCAGTGCCTATGTAAACATGTTAGAGGCTAAAAAGAGAATGTATGAGTCTGAGAAGAAGGCCTTAAATATAAAGATGTCATTACCTGATGGCATCAAACACACATTCAAGCGATATACCACTTCGAAGGAGATTTGGGATGCTCTAGAGAAGAGGTATGAGGTTGACTTGCTGAAGAAACAATTTGCTGTCTTTAAAGGAATGAGAAACGAGTCCCTTGAAGATATTATCCTGAGATATTATCATCTAATTTCAGAGTTGGACAATTAGGACATAGAGGGATACACAGATGTTGAGATAAACAATAAGTTGCTCGATGCTTTACCTGCTAAGTGAGATATTTATACTCTTATGATAAAGGGTGAAGCTGACTATGAAGATAAAGACTTGGAAGAGGTTGTTTGGAAACTGAGAGCTTATGAGCTCAACATGAAGAAGAAGGAAACTGGATATGATTAGGTTCAAGATCTTGCAATTTATAAAGGGCTTACAACTTCATCATCCAACAATGCTTCATGTGATTCAGCAACTGCGTTTCTCTCATGTGAAAATGAGCAGCTTGTGATAAATGTAGATGGTGATGTATGTTTTGTAGCTGCTTCAGGAGGATCGTCATGGGAAAGAGACAACAAGCTAGCAATAATAACAACAGTACAAGGTCTATGCCTCTAAGTGTCAAGGCTGCTGAAGATCATCTGACATTGCTTGCTTCATTTGTTGCTTCCAATGAGAACTACATTCAGGAAAAAATATCTAGAGGAGATGGATATTTTTGATGAAGATTATGATCAGATTGACCCTGATGACCTAGAGGAGATGGATTTACAATGGTAGATGGCCATGATCTCTAGAAGAGTGAAGAGGTTCATGAATAGGATGGGAAGAAAGTTTGTTGCAAAGAATGTAGGTTTTGACAAGTCTAAAGTGAGGTGTTACAATTGTCAAAACTATGGACACTTTGCTATGAGTGTCAAAGACCTAAGATAGAATCTCGTTTTAACTCATCATTTCAAGATTCTCCTGGTCATGGTTCAAACAACATGAATGCATCAACTAACACTAGATTAAAGGCCTTGATCTCTACTGCTAGAGAAGGTTCTTATGATTAGAGTGTTCATCTTGAAGGTGATGACAATGCCACACAAACTTTCATGGCTCAGATAGCCCCAGTAGATGATGCAGAAGTCAAGGCTGAGCTGAGGTAGAGCAAGAGACTGTAGCTGAAAAGGTTAAGGTTGATTAGACGACAGAAAACATGAAATCTGATGTAAAATAGAAGGCTGCAGATAAGAAGATGGCTGCAGATTTTGCTGCTTTCATGGCTGATCTAAGCAAATCAACAGGAGAGGTGCATTCTAACTCTGGTAGTTCTGTTTGCTTAAAATGCCGTGAACTACAAAGTGAAGTTGACAGGTTAACAAAACAAAACCAAAGAAAGGTAAATGAGCTCTCGAACATAAAAGAATCAAACTTTTTCATAAAAAGAAATAAGTCATTATATTTGAAGAAAATTAAGGGTTATGAAGAAGAATCAACATTTTAACCTATAAACTAAATGAAAAACTTCAAATTATTGACTTAGCTTATGATACGATGAGTGACAAAACAAAAGAGATTTCTAAAAAAATGCAAAGAGTTGTCAGAAGCACAATTGAATGAAATCAGTTAATTGATGAAATAATCTAGTTAACTGCCACTAATTCATATGAATTCCGCGCGTATGGACTAGATACTCAAATTAGGACCTCTGCTATTGGACAAAATGATCCTACACCAAAACTAGAACGTGTTTACAATTGTTACACATGGACTTGTTTGGCCCTATGAAAATCATAAGTTTTAAAAAGAAGAGGTATTGTCTTGTCATAATTGATGATTTTACAAGGCTTACTTGGACTTAATTTTTGCACTCAAAGATGAGATTGCAGGTATTTTGTAGAACTTTGTAAAAAAAGTTGAAAAGCAATTTGATATGCGAGTAAATATCTTTAGGAGTGACAATGGAACGTAGTTTAGAATAAGTAGTTGGATGACTTCTGCGTGTCAAATGAATTGCAAGGTAGTATAGCATTCCTAGGACACCAGAACAAAATAGGGTGGTTGAAAGAAAGAATAAAACTCTAAGTGAGGCTACCAGAACAATGCTTACAGATTCATGTTTACCCTTGTCTAATTGAGGCTGTAAACACTGCTTGCTATGTGCAAAACAGAGTTTTGATTAACCACAGACATCAAAAGACTACTTATGAAGCTCTCTACAAGATCAAAACACTGATCTCTTATTTCAAAATCTTTGGCTGCCAATCTTTCATTTTAAACATAAAACATTCAATTTCAAAATTTGCAGCCAAAGTAGTTTGTGGTTTTTTCTAGGATACTCAACTACTTCCAAGGCCTATAAAGTGTTTAACACAAGGACTAAGTGTGTAGAAGAGACTTTGAATGTAAAGTTCAATGAACTTTTTCTACAAAAATCCCAGCAAATCCTGCTGAATTGTTTGATTTAGATAAATTTACATTTGAAGATGTGTCTGTCAAGACTAACCATACAGGTACACCACAGTTTTCCTCTAAAGATTATGGATATGACATTGTGATCCCAGAATAGAAATTCACTTCCACCTCGAGAGGAATAAATGTCCAAAACAATTGTCAAAACTCTGCCACTGCCACATCAACAATTGTTGATCCCCAAACCTCTACTGCCTCATCCAGTCAAACCACTATTGACAAAAGTCCATTTTTTGTAAACAAAAGTCAACCAATTTTTACCCCAATCCCACCTATACCTCTACCTCCATTCCAAACATATGTTGGCTCTTCAAAATTACCAACAGATGTAAGCTCAGATTATTCCAATCTGCAGCCTTCACCTCAAAATGCCATTGTTCGATATAAGGGAGATCTAATCTACCTTAAAAATAACCCATAAGATCAAGTTATTAGCAACATCAATGACGGGGTACTCACAAGAAGTCAATCCCAAAACATTTGTCTTTTTGCTGGTTTTCTATCTCTCACACAACCTGTCAAGTATCAAGAGGCACTATAAGACAATAGTTGGGTAGAGGCCATGCAGGAAGAGCGCCTAGAGTTCAAAAGACAACAATATGGGAACTTGTATCATTGTCTCAGGATGTATGTCCAATTGGCACAAAATGGGTCTTCAAGAACAAAACATATTAAAAGGGCATTGTTGTAAAAAACAAAGCTAGGCTTGTGGTTCAAGGCATTGATTATGATGAAACTTTAGCTCCTGTTGCAAGACTGGAGGCCATCTGATTGTTCTTAGCCTTTGCTGCCAACCACAACATCAAGGTGTATCAAATGGATATAAAATGCACATTTATGTATGGTAAGATCAAGGAAGAGGTATATATATGCCAACCCCTAGTTTTGAAGATACTTTTTTTTATCAAGATCATGTTTAGAAGCTAAACATAGCTTTATATGGCTTGAACAAGCACCTAGAGCCTAGTATGAAACTCTATCCACTTTTCTCTTATCTATAGGCTTCACAAGAGGTAAAATTGATAAAACTTTGTTTTTAAATGGAGAGGAAATGATTTGATGCTTGTCCAAATTATTGTGGATGACATCATTTTTGGATCCACATGCACTGCCATGTGTGAAGGGTTTAGAAGAACTCATGACAACAGAGTTTAAGATGAGTGTTATGGGTGAACTCCAATGCTTTCTTGGTTTCCAAGTTAAGAAATTGCAAAATGGTACATTCATTCATCAAACTAAGTATGTCAAAGAACTACTTACAAAATTTGATATGAATGATTGTAAACCATGTAGTACACCATGGCCACTTCAAAATTGGTCACTCTTGATGACAAAGATGACTTGTTTTATCAAACTCTTTATAGAAGCATGATTAGGTCTTTATTATACCACATGTGTTTGTGCCAGATCCTAGTCAGCACCTAGAAAGTAAAATGTTATAGCTGTGAAAAGGATATTAGATAGATAAAAGGTGCTCCCACACTCGGTATCTAGTATCCTGCTAATGGAAATATTTAGCTTTCAGGTTACTCAGACAGTGACTTTGCTGGATACCATGCAACAAGGAAGTCCACATCAGGAGGCTGTCAGTTTCTAGGAAATTGTTTGGTTTCCTGGCAAAGCAAAAATCAAGTAGTTTTTTCAACATCCACAGTAGAGGCTGAATATATTGTTGTTGCAAGTTGTACTTCACAACTCCTGTGGCTTCAAAATCTATTACTGGATTTTGGTGTAACTGCTTTAAAGACTCCTCTCATGTTAGATAGTTAAGCAGCTGAAAATATCATTAAAAATCCAGTCTCACATTCCACAACCAAGCACATTGACATCAAACATCACTTTGTCAGGGATTGTTATGAAAAAGGTTTGATTTCTCTGTGTCATTTTCCAGCTAAGGATCAACTTGCAGTTCTGTTAACAAAAGCTTTAGACACATCTACCTTTGAAAGCTTGATCTCTAGGAATGGTATGCTAAACATGGACTAAAAGCAACATTTTGTTTTCCATGAATAAAAAGCATTAAAACAGAAAATAAAAACTCCATCCTTAAAATATAAGACCCTATCTTAATATATTAAATTTCTATAAAATTTTCGTATTTAAATATAAAGATTCGAATATACGATCATACATATTTTCGAGTTTATTAAAACTTTATCAACACTATACATTTTGACATGATATTATTGATTTGTTCCGTAACAATGAAACCAAATGCGAAAGCTTGATCTTTGATTATGTTCGTTTTTCGTAGAGCTTGGTCCTCCTCCGGTACTCCCAATCATCACCTATATTTCATAATTTATGAAATACATTAGTTATAAATAGATTATAACGTAACTGGATAAACCCAAAGGGCAAAAACATCAAAAACAAAACTTTCGTTTCAGACTCCACCGTAAGCTACGGCTGGCTATCGTAGCTTACGGTCTAGGCTTTTTGTTTTACGGTCAAAACTTTCTTTTTTACGGTGGAAGCTTTCCGTTTAAACACAACAGCCTACCATAAGCTACGGTAGGCTACCATAGCCTACGGTGGCTTGCTGCAGAATTTCTCTTCTTTGCTGTTTTATAGTCGATAATTTCCGTAACTCAATATTCATTTTTTTTGGTCGAAACTTGATTCTAAATATCCGTAAAATGTTTTCTTACATATTTAACCCGAAATCCTTGACCCGCATTCTTATTTCTTATGAATTATGCATCTATTCCAAGTTTATGCTCGTGTTTTCCGATTTTGCCCTTTAACCCCATTTAAACCAAACTATACATTTATGCATCCATTTCATTATGCATTAGAACTCCAATACTACCCGTATAGTTACCTTAGCGACATACATCTCTTTACTTAACTAAACCTTTATTCATTTATCATTTTGATCCGTTTGGTTGTTTTAGTGAAATCCAGCGCTTAATCCAACCAAACCTTATCTTATCTTTTCCGCACTAAGATATCTATCTATTTTCCACCACAACCATACTTGTGGCGGATTTGTAATCATTAATTTATTTAATCCAATTTCTACCCTTGGTTCGACAAATTACGGAAAAAGACCTGTTAAAAGGCATTAGACTAAAACGGATTCTTCCATTTACTTTTACACTACCGCAAGGTTATACTAAATTATAATACTCATTTTTTAAACTACCCTTAGGGTCGTTTACTTATTTTACGACACAAGGCCATTTTGGTTAACTTAGGCCCTTCTTTACGACGAAGGACTTCAATATCACGTTTTGACCAAATATGAATATTTAACCATAATCTATTCTAGAACATTATGTTCCTAAGAACATAATGTCTACAATTTAGATCATTTGATTTATCTTACCTTAGGTGATCAAATGTTCATTCATGACTCGAAAACTCTCAACGGAGCGTAAGTCCTCTTTGAGAGTTTAACCCATTATAGGTACCTGGCTCGGCTCATAGCATTGATCTGTTTTAATATCTTGTTCTATTAGTTGCTATACAATAGCGACGCAAATCGTATTCTATTCTTCCTATGAGCACAAAACTCAACAAACGACCATTAGTCATCATCGTCAAATGGTGATAATATCACCATTTGACCCGTTCTGCCTAAATGACCATTAATCGTTATGAGATGGCACTTAATTGCCATCTCACCCATTTTGCCCATTTCAGTTTACGTCTTATGATCACATTACTTAAGGTCATTTCTTAATATGTTCGACCTATTACGGTTTACGCCATAAAGTGCCTTTTTTTCAAAGTTTAGTGTTCTTTGTCAGCTAGTGACTGAATTACCATTTTACCCTTTTTATTCCTTATTTTTTACACCAAAAGGTACCTGTTCAGAGTTTCTTATTTATTTGTCCTTACATGACTATATTACCGTTTTACCTCTTTCTACCACCAAATATGATTTAATACCGTTTTCACTTTTCCAACCCGTATCTATCCGTGTTGGAACTTTGTATTTTGAAATCTCGTTACGAATACCCAAAACGCTTATACATATTCAAATACATAAGTAAATCTACTATTTAAAGGATGTAAGCTTTACTTACCTCAAAATCCGATTATGCTTTTCCGCGTACTTGATCCGTTTGACTCGCTTCTTCCCAAGCCTCCACCTAGCTTGCCAAGCGTCAAACTATCATTTATCATTCGCAAGATGGTTATGTTAGTCATCATTTAAAACGACTATTCCACCTTATGGATTTTATATCAAATTTATCATTTGATGTTATTATAGGTCAGTTTGACTTTTAAAAGTCAACTACCTATCTACACATACAAACTGACGAATAAGTTTAACAACCTCTTTAGGCATTTCGTTAATTACCTGGTAAGCGCTATTCTTAGGCCACCATTATAGCTGCATTTCCCAATCCAATATTCATTCATGCAATTGCACAAGAACTTGGAATTGTTTCATTATCACAAAACAACTCATCTCATCATATTATTAGATATTCATCTGAATACCTGATATAATCAAGTTCTATATGCAACTAATATACAAGTTGATCTCAAATACTTATTAACGTTAACATAACATCAATTTCATTATTTCATACAAAACCATTTCATAGCAAGTATGAATATGTACTCAAACTCATAATTTGTTCTAGTACCTTCCTACTATTATCATGCATGATGATTCTAAGCATAGATATATCATCAACTTCATCATCTTATCAAAAATCCACTTCAATATCTACTTGTTAATCACTTATAAGTAATCTTATATCAACTAGTGTATAATTTCTTTATGCCTATCAAAATCAAGCATACACATACACTTAAATTCATCTTTGGATCATTATCCAACAATCTAATTTCAAGTAACTTACTTGTTTCAAATTGCAACTTTCACTAATATAGGTTTTAAGACATACCTTATAATACCCTTGTCTAGGTGATCGTTAAAGTGGGTTCATACACTGATTTGGGTCTCGAATTGATCTTTAGTTTGGTGGATTTAGCAAGAACAAGGGCTTACCCCCTTGTCTTACTCCTGACCGCTACACAATGTTTTGTTATTATTTTTTATATATATTTAAGTTTAAACCTTTCCTGTTTTGGTCCCTCATATTTGAGGTTTTATTTACTAAGAACTACAACTTATTGTTTTATTGCTATTTGCATATTACTAACTATGTTAATTTGTTCCTAGTTATTTTGTTTACGGGTTCACTCTTACCACTAACGATCTTTTACCCGTTCTTTAATATGAACGTGGTTTGGTTACCAAACCCGTTTTTGGGGTATTACAAGTATACCCCCCTTATGGAGGTTTCTTCACTGAAACCTTTCTTACGTAATTCCTTGGGTTCAACCCAATGGACTGGATTTCATTTCGCCTAAGCATTGCTCATATTTTAATTATTCAGAAATCTTACTGGAAGATTCGTCAATTTCTTTTGGACTCCCAAATGGTGTCCGACTCCTATCCTGATTGATGTTTTGTATTCAAGGCGTTTACCCTTTCGACCATAGATTGTCATATACCTTGCCGCCTGCGCCTTTCTTGTGTAGGTGCATATTTGTATGTCTGTTGGTGCATATTTGTGACAACAACTTAGATTTGGTCTTTAGATATCTTGTAATTAGTAAAACGATAAACGGTTAGCGAGATTAGTATTTTAGTAGTTGATTAGAAGTGATTGGTCTAAATCGGAGCCACAATATAGGGAGTGGTAGGCGAATTGGGCCTAGACCAATTTGCAGCCCATGTGGTGAAACCCTAGCCTAGTTACAAACTTGTCTCTATATAAAGAGAATTTTGCATTAGGGTTGAGGTTGCTCAGTGAATCACTTCAGAGGGAGTTGAGAGAGAATTCGTGTGAGTCTTGAATTGATTGTAAACATTCGTGTTGGATAATCAATAGAAGACGGATTGAAAGTGATTATTCGTGTTCTTTATATTGTTCAGTTTTGGTTTTCTGTGATAATCTGATCTAGAAGATTCTTCACTCAAGATTAGATAGATGATTCTGTGAAGATCCATACGGATTAGGGGACCTATAATTGGTATCAGAGCATTCTACTCTTGTTTTACTCGGTTCAGAATCGTAACTGCAGGACAAGTTGAAGTTTTGGACGTTTTTGATGGTTGGTTCAAAGTTTCAAAGTTGTTCTAGGGTTTTTGCTGCTATTTCGGATAAACAACAAGGCATGTCGAATAAAAACTTGGTATCTCGGATCATCAGCAAGGTATCTCGGATAGAAATCTTGCACTTCGAATCTGAAGGTTGCATTTCGGATCATCAGAGTTGTATCTCGGATCATAAGTGAAGCCTTTCTGATCAGAAACCTTGCATCATGGATCAGAAATCTTGCATCTCGGATAAGAACAATTCATCTCGGATCATTGGTGATTGATCTCGGATCATCTCGGATTTGCATCTCGGATAGCATCTCGGATACTATCTCGAATCATCATCTCCGATAGCATCTCGAATTAGCATCTCCGATATCATCTCGAATCACCATCTCGGATTGGTATCTTGGATCACTATTCCGAATTTCCATCTCGGATTTTTAATCTGGGTTACTCTTCCGAATTGGGTACTGTTCCGAGTTGTACTCACAAAGGTGAAAAGTTAACCAGCTGACGTAACCAGAGATAAACGTCTTCATACAAAGAATTTGATCCACATACAATCTTGACAAACCGACTGCACGCTTAGGCTCGTGTGATTTTTTGGACAAAAAAGGGCACGAAAATTCCTAAAATCACTCTCGGACATTATACATCATTTGATTCATATCATCGAGACGAGTCTAACGGTATAATTTGGTAATAACACATTTTAGACAAATTTTTAACGTTTTAATTGAACTGGTTTGGTAAAATTGTCGAATATGTCAAGCTTGAACGAATTGTTAAGAATGGAGCACGAGGCAGGCACGACTAACAAGCCTCCAAAGATGTTGAAGGTAGAGAATTCCTTATATGGAAGGATAGGTTTTAGTCGTTCATTGAATATCAGGACACACCGATGTGGATCTGTATTCAAGATGGGTATGTAAACCCAACTCATGACTTTGGAGGCAGACAACGTGTCAGTGCCTATGTAAACATGTTAGAGGCTAAAAAGAGAATGTACCACTTCGAAGGAGATTTGGGATGCTCTAGAGAAGAGGTATGAGGGCGTTCCTGATGTGAAGAAGAACAGGTTGACTTGCTGAAGAAACAATTTGCTGTCTTTAAAGGAATGAGAAATGAGTCCCTTGAAGAAATTATCCCGAGATATTATCATCTAATTTTAGAGTTGGACAATTATGACATAGAGGGATACACAGATGTTGAGATAAACAATAAGTTGCTCAATGCTTTACCTGCCAAGTGGGATAGTTATACTCTTATGATAAAGGGTGAAGCTGACTATGAAGATAAAGACTTGGAAGAGGTTGTTTGGAAACTGAGAGCTTATGAGCTCAACATGAAGAAGAAGGAAACTGGATATGATCAGGTTCAAGATCCGATAATTTATAAAGGGCTTACATCTTCATCTTCCAACAATGCTTCATGTGATTCAGCAACTGCGTTTCTCTCATGTGAAAATGAGCAGCTTGTGACAAATGCTGATGGTGATGTATGTTTTGTAGCTGCTTCAGGAAGATCGTCAGGGGTAAAGAGACAACAAGCTAGCAATAATAACAACAGTACAAGGTCTATGCCTCTAAGTGTCAAGGCTGCTGAAGATCATCTAACATTGCTTGCTTCATTGGTTGCTTCCTATGAGAACTACATACAGGAAATATCTAGAGGAGATGGATATTTTTGATGAAGATTATGATCAGATTGACCCTGATGACCTAGAGGAGATGGATGTACAATGGTAGATGGCCATGATCTCTAGAAGAGTGAAGAGGTTCATGAATAGGATGGGAAGAAAGTTTGTTGCAAAGAATGTAGGTTTTAACAAGTCTAAATTGAGGTGTTACAATTGTCAAAATTACGGACACTTTGCTAAGAGTGTCAAAGACCTAAGACAGAATCTCGTTTTAATTCATCATTTCAAGATTCTCCTGGTCATGGTTCAAACAACAGGAATGCATCAACTAAGACTAGATTAAAGGCCTTGATCTCTACTGCTAGAGAAGGTTCTTATGATTGGAGTGTTCATCTGGAAGGTTATGACAATGCCACACAAACTTTCCTGGCTTAGATAGCCCCAGTTGATGATGCAGAAGTCAAGGCTGATGCTGAGGTAGAGCAAGAGACTGTAGCTGAAAAGGTTGAGGTTGATTAGACGACAGAAAACATGAAATCTGATGTAAAATAGAAGGCTGCAGATAAGAAGATGGCTGCAGATTTTGCTGCTTTCATGACTGATCTAAGCAAATCAACAGGAGAGGTGCATTCTACCTCTGGTAGTTCTGTTTGGTTTAAATGCCGTGAACTACAAAGTAAAGTTGACAGGTTAACAAAACAAAACCAAAGACATGTAAATGAGCTCTCGAACGTAAAAGAATTAAACTTTTTTGTAAAAAGAAATAAGCATTATATTTGAAGAAAATTAAGGGTTATGAAGAAGAAATCAACATTTTAACTTATAAACTAAATGAAAAACTTCAAATTATTGACTTAGCTCATGATACGATGAGCGACATAACAAAAGAGATTTCTAAAAAAATGCAAAGAGTTGTTAGAAGCACAATTGAAAATTTGTGAACATGAAAAGAAATTGAATCAATTCAGAGATTCATCTTTTGTTATGAAACACATGATGAATGGATTGAGAAAAAGTAATGACAAGAGAAGTGTCGGCTTCAAAGGTTTCAATGAAATTCCACACCTCTTGGTCATGACTATTCTTTCTGCCAGACGAAGATGTGCTAACAGACTTTGTGTTAACTACACCTAGTAGTCCACATCAGGGAATGTTGATGTGTCTGAGAATGCCAAGAAGGATAATAACAGGGAACCAGTTTTAAAAACAAAGAATAGACACCCTAAGAATAAAAAGCAATTTTTTTGTTAAAAAAATTGATTTTGTTAAAGGGAGTGATATGAAAGAAGAGATCACTATTATTACAAGAGAGTCAAATGTGTAGTTTGCTAAAAATAAAAACAAAGAAAAATCAGAAATTGAGCAAACTAAACAAGATCCTTCAAAGGCATCATCATCATCTATCATCATCTTCGTCACCTGATGAATCTAAACCAGAGACTTCAATTAAGAAGTCTTCGGCTAGAAGATCGTGCTTAAAATGTCACAACAAGGGACATGTTGCTAGCTGCTGTCCTAACGAAAAGAATGAAGCACAAGTGACAAAAGAAAAAGAGAGAAAAATCACCAGAAAAAATTGGTGATGGTGAGTAGAAGGTTTCTAACTCACCAAAGATATCTTCTACCAAGCAACAGAGTGTTTCGGTTGGTGTAGATAAGGCTGAAAAAGGAAATCACCAAGTTCCTCTTTTTCAAAGAACTCAACAACAATTTCAGCCCGAATCTACATCAGCCAGATTGAAAGACCTAGAAGTAGTTCACAATGAATGAATAACTTTATTGGTCAATCAAGTAATTTCAGAAGTCAAAGTAAATATAAAACTCGATATCAGAATGTTGGTAGTCGAAATTCTTGCAAAAATGGCTTTAGAAATGATCAAAATCGAAATTCATGGAAACAACAAAACAAATATTTCCAAAGTCATAGAGCCCAAACCAATATAGGAAACCTCAAGACCAGAGACCTAGTGGAATCAAAAACCATTTCCATCAACAGGTCTGAGATCCAAGACTTCAGTTAGGAGTGATGGATGTTGGATGATGTTCTGGTGGTTGATGAATCTGGAAGATCTAAGACCATTAAGGCTTGAGTCCCCCAATCTAACTAATTTTTGTTGGGTTTTGTAGGAGCTGCTAGGAGGATTATCAACTTGTGGTATGTTGATAGTGGCTGCTCCAGGCACATGACAGGGGATGCGAAGTTGTTGACTGAGTTTGTGAATATAGATGGAGGGTATGTGAATTTTGCAGGTGCTAAAGGAGGGCACATTACAGGTCGAGGAAAAGTGACCAACGGGAAGATCACAGTGGAAAAAGTGAACTATGTCGAGCAGCTGAAGCACAATCTGATGAGCGGTCTCAAGTCTGCGACAAGGGCACTCGGTCCACTTTACTAAGTCTGAGGCTTTGGTGTTGAAACCGGGTTTGGTGAAACCAGATGATTGGATTGTCATGAGAGCGCCAAGGAGAAATGACACCAATGTCATGGACATAGGTGCTAAGGATTCTTCCACTATGGTGGCGTGTGTATTATCAAAAGTATCTGAGGCTGAGTCAAAGCTGTGGCACAGACGCATGGCCCACATCCACTACCGAAAACTGAATTATATTATTAAAAATGGTTTAGTGGAAGGGGTGCCAGTGCAAAGGTTTCACGTGGAAGATAAATGTCCTCCATGTCAACAGGGAAAACAACATAAGAAACCTCACAAGTCCAAAACAGTAAATTCTATAGATGCCCCTTATGAATTACTTCATATGGATCTATTAGGTCCGGTGAACGTAAGGAGCATAGGTGGAAAGTACTATTGTTTAGTTGTCACAAATGATTACTCACGGTATTCATGGGTTTTCTTTTTAGGTACAAAAGATGAGACAGCAGAGATGCTGATAGATCTTTTTACAAAATTGGAAAATGACCATGCTGCACGGATCAAGAGGATAAGGAGTGATAATGGCACGGAGTTCAAGAATCAATTCTGGATCTCTATTGTCTTCGCAAGTGAATTGAATATCAATATTCTGCTCCTTATACACCTCAACAGAATGGAGTCGCTAAGAGGAAAAACAGGACATTGATTGAAGCCGCTAGGACTATGGTTTCTGATTCAAAGCTTCCAGTTCTTTTCTAGGGAGAAGCTGTGAACACAGCTTGTTATGTCCTAAACAAAGTTTTGACAGTTAAACAGTTCAACAAAACATGTCACGAACTGTTGTTTAACCGGAAAACAAACTTGAATAGCTTTGAACATTTGGATTACCCTGCACCATTGTGCGAAATAAAGATAAACAAATATTCGGTGAGGTAGCTGATGAGGGATACTTTCTAGGTTATGTGCGTGGAACATCGAACAAAAGGGTTTTTAATATAAAGACTAGTAAAATTGAGGTTGTGTTTAACATGGAAATCACTAGTTATTCACCTCAACAATCAACGAGTAGTCATGCTATATTATATGATTATGATAGCATTTTTAAATCATTTAATATTCCAGATTTTTCCAATGTAGATGAGTCTCAAGTGATTCAAAGTTTGATCAGGACGATGGTGACTTCATGCCTAGATCAAGTATATCAATGACAGATGCTCTAGAAACTTCCTCCAGTGCAGCTCCACAGGATTCAAGTGATAGTGAGTCTGAACCTATTCAGGGGGAGGAGTATACTAATCCGTTTGCTAATAAGAACATTCAGGGGGAGATTGGATCTAATCTGGAGATAATTTAGTTTTTTACACCATTTCTACTACACGTGTAAACAGAGATCATCCAGTTGAGAACATCTTAGGTGATGCTGCTACAGGTGTTCAGACAAGAAGAGGTGTAATCGAAGGGTCCCGTTTATTTACTTCGATTCAGAAGACTGTGATGATACAGGAGTGTTTGTATAGCTGCTTTATTGCCCAAGAGGAGCCGAAGATTGTTCACATGGCTCTAAAAGATAATTGTTGGGTTGAGGCTATGCAAGAGGAACTAGCTCAGTTTAAGAAGTTGAAAGTTTGGGAGCTAGTTGACTTGCCTGAAGGAGAGAAGGAAATAGGCACCATGTGGGTTTTTAAGTGCAAGAAAGACGATCGAGGGATCGTGATAAGGAATAAGGCTCGGCTAGTGGTGAAAGGGTTCAATCAACAAAAGGGGATTTATTACAATGAAGTGTTTGCACCAGTAGCAAGGTGAGGCAATTCATTTGTTCCTAGCTTTTGCTTCATTCAAGGGCTTCAAAGTTTACCAACTTGATGTGAAGAGTGTGTTTCTTTACGGGAAAGTCCAAGAAGTGGTGTATGTCTCACAACCACATGGTTTTACTGATCCAGATTATCCAGATCGAGTCTATCGACTTGATATGGATTGCATCAGGCACCTAGGGCATGGTATGAGACATTGTCAGCACATTTGTTAAAGAATGGTTTTGAAAGAGGTCACATTGACAATACACTTTTCATTAAAAGAAAGAAGGAAGACTTTCTTTTATTATAGGTATACGTGGATGACTTCATTTTTAGGTCATCTGATGAGAACATGTGTCATGATTTCGAGGAGATAATGAAGCGCAAGTTTGAAATGAGTGCGATTGGTGAACTGTCTTACTTTCTGGGTTTAAAATTGAACCGAAGAAGAATGGGATGTTTGTACATCAGACGAAGTATGTGTATGACATTTTCTCTCGTTTCAAAATGGATGATTGCGCTACTTTCAACACACCTATTTGTGAGAATCACAATCTTGGTCCAGATCATGAGAGTGTGGAGGATGTTGATCAAACTCAATACAGGCAATGATTGGATCTCTAATGTTCACTGTGTGTCTTTGTGCCAGATATCAAGCGAATCCAAAAGAGTTACATATGAAGGCAGTGAAGCGGATTCTTCGTTACTTGAAGGGGAAACCTAAACTTGGGTTATGGTATCCAGTTGCTAGTGATTTGAATTTTGTTGCTTTAACTGATTCGGACTTTGGAGGATGCAAATCAACTAGAAAGTCTACCGCAGGTGGTTTTCAGTACTTAGGAGGGAGGATCGTGTCATGGCAATGCAAGAAGCAGTCAAGCGTGTCTACCTCTACGCGTGACGCTGAATATATTGTTGCAGGTAGTTGTGTCTCTCATGTTCTCTGGATCCAACAGCAGATGCGCGAGTACAGTTTGAATTTCACTCGTACTCCTATGATAGACAATAATGCCACTATTTCAATCACCAACAATCGCGTAAAACATAGTCGCACAAAACATATTGACATTCGTCATCATTTTATACGGGATTGTGCTGAAAAGAAATTGATTGAACATCATCGAGTTGATACACTAGATAACCTGGTACATCTTTACACAAAAGCATTTGACATGGCTCGTTTTGAACATTTGGTCGAACTCAACGGAATGAGGAATCCTGAATAACCAGTTTTCCATAAGAATTTTGTAAATAATTTACCGTTTTGCAAAAATCAAAACACAAAAAATATAGAAAATCAAAAATGAGTTTTCATTGCGTGGAAAAGAAGAAATGATAGTACATCAGCAAGTTAAACTGGCACACTGAAATTAACATTAAAATTGCTTACGTGTGATAATAGCTTCGTCATATGATGTACTTGTAGGCAAAAGGCATGAAATAATCAACGTACCTTGGTGTTATAAACATAACGAACTGTGTATGAGTGGGTAACATATCAGTGGCGTATGGTTTTATAACCTTAAATCTTGCGTTGATAGATTGCCAAAATCTGACGTTTTAGGTCTTTATATCGTCATTTCATCTAGGGTATCAGGGTTGTCCTTCTGCTGCATCCAGATATATGCTGACCTAGGCACAACCAGGATATCTTAAAAGAGCTTAAATGCCAAATCCCAGAAATTGAAGAAGCTCTCCTAGAGAGTCATTAAAATATGCAAAATGCATTAATCGTACCAAAATTTGGTATTTTCCCTTACCCTCGTTAGATATTGGTCTCTTTGCTATACGGAAGTACTGACCTGATCACCAATTATCTAACGTTGTAAATAAAAAAGGATGAATTTCGGTATGCTCACCTACTACGAGGATATTTGTGCATACCTTGATCGTGGGGTATGTCCTGAAGTGGGAGACACTATTATAGTAGTATTAAAATTACCTTAACATATCACTAGGTGATGGTACTTGAAATGTTCATGTATTTTGTTTAAGTGGATAAACAATACTGGTAATCATCTTGAACTGTTTTTCATGAAAATTACATATACAATTAACTAAAAGTGTGAAAATAGTTTGATATTGCTGATATGATCTTCTTATCGGTGATTCTCACAAAAACAGAGTGTTTATTATTTGATTCTTTATTTGCTTTCAGAAAATACAAAAATCTAAAAACATTTTCTTTTTCTTGTAAATTCTTAGCGTACGGAATATGGTTGTTCGTGCAGGAGTTATTACCGATAGGGGGAGATGATGTTAGAAGCTGAGTTCAATATTTTAAGATCTTGCAAGTTCTGTGTGCTTAAAACTCTAAGTGTGTGGTTTGAGTTGGAAATTGCTTAATCTGTGATATAGTTTTACCATCTCTTGAATTATAATAATTTGTTAACTTTGTTGAAAAATTCTTATGGTTTCTCGAGATGTTTGTTTTATAGTATACAGATTGTAGCAGTGTGTTGCTGAAAAGTTTGGTGAAGAGGAGTTTGATTGGATGCATGGTAGAACCTCCATTCTACATTGGAGACAAAGTTGAAGAGTTTGAAGAATGCCATGCAAGTGCTAAACTAGAGTTTTCTCAAACGCTAACAATTTAGAAGATTTGGCAATTGGATGTATCAGCTTAGGGGGAGTCTGTTGCTGATAGACGCTATTAAAGATGAAGCTATCAAAAGACCAAAGATGTTGAAGATTGCAAGATGACTGAAGACAAAATTGTCTTATGAAGCTATTGTCAAGGGGGAGTTTGTTGGTGCATATTTGTGACAACAACTTAGATTTGGTCTTTGGATATCTTGTAATTAGTAAAACGATAAATGGTTAGCGGGTTTAGTATTTTATTAGTTGATTCGAAGTGATTGGGCTAAATCGGACCCATAATATAGGAAGTGGTAGGCGAATTAGGCCTAGACCAATTTGCAGTCCATGTGGTGAACCCTAGCTCAATTGAAAACTTTTCTCTATATAAAGAGAGTTTTGCATAAGGGTTGAGGTTGCTCGGTGAATCACTTCAGAGAGAGTTGAGAGAGAATTCGTGTGAGTCTTGAATTGATTGTAAACATTCTCTGTTGGATAATCAATAGAAGATGCATTGAAAGTGATTGATCGTGTTCTTTATATTGTTCAGTTTTGGTTTTCTGTGATAATTTGATCTAGATGATTTCGCACTCTAGATTGGATAGACAATTCTGTGAGGATCCATACGGATTAGAGGACCTACAATGTCTCTCACCCAAGACCACCTCATTTAATGAGATTCCACAAAAGGTTCAATACTTGGGTTATGCAATTTTGACTAAATCTGATTATAATCTATCCTAGATATTGTTCTTGGACTTGGTTGCAAATGCGAATGCTATAATAGGTAACAAAAATAAAGCTTTTCTTATGTATCTTCAGCTAATCTTGTGTAAACTTGTAAGCTAATTTTTTACCATATTTAAGCTCGTTATGATATATGGTTCATGAAAGTACTTGTTGACCATCTTGAAAATAAAGAAAAATCTAACTTAAAAACCCTAACATCACCTTAATAATCTATTAAATATAGTTATTATGTATTGATTATGTGTATTAGTGTTAACTAGTTGTTTAAAGTGGATGGTCTTGTATGAATAAGAATATAAATGATGATTTAAACATGGTGATGTTTAAATCTAAACAAGATCATCAACCTCATAATCCATGAAGAATAAACATGATTACTACATATGTGTGACTTTTATAAAGAATAAACACCATGACTTAAAGTTATGATCATCTTAAAAAGTGTAGTAAACAAAGTGGTTTAAGGTGAAAATCTTGATTTGAAGATATAACAAAAATGGTATCTTAAATGTTTTAATAAATATCTGAGATCTCATTATTTTCAAGTAAAGTAGTTAAAATATATATTTACCAAAGAGCATGGAAATGATGATGAATAAGTGTATAAATAAAGCATATAAAAGTGATATGTTAACTTGAGTTGAAGATTGTTCTTGATTGTGGGTTTAAACATGATTGGAATACGTTTTTGAAACGTGAAAAACGTCATAGTTTAGGGGAAACTATGGCAAAATTTTCTAAAAACCTAATCGTGATTAAAGTGTAATTAACAGGACTAAATGCGATTAGTGACCTGAATCGTCATTAAGGAAGTTTTCATTTTACAACCTAAAAATGAGTATTTATTACATGTATATACTTTTGGGAATAAAGATAGCTACATATATTTTGTCACCAAAATTAATGTGTAAAAATACATTTGTATGTATGTGTGTGTATCCAGAAACTCTAGGGTATACAACACAAAATACCCAACTTATACAACACCTCAAATACTTGAAAAATTACCAGTGTAAATAACATGAACACATACACTTTATACAATTCTTGAACCAATGAATGGAGTAATGCGGACAATGGTCGAATTTACACAATACACCGTCGCATCGTCGATCAATGAACAAATCGCCAACATGAAGAGCTACTACGACGTTGGGCGATTTTCGACACGAAAATATATATGTATATTAAACGACAACGACGACACATCTAAAACTGATATATTTTAGATACTTAACGAATATATATATTAACGATGACAAAATCCGAAAAGTTAAGATGTATAAAAATTACTAAGTGATTTTATAAAGTACATAAGCATACTTAAAAGTTTATACTTAGTAAAAATTACCAAGTGTAAGATTAAAAACAATTTTTACTCATGAAAATTAAGTTGGGCTAGGCCCATTACTTAAACACATGGGCAAGGCCCAATTTCACATAACATATAATAACATGGGCTAAGCCCAAAGGCATAAAATACATGGCCTAGGCCCAAACATATAATTTCATGGGCTAGGCCCAAACATATAATTTCATGGGCTAGGCCCAAACACATTATTTCGTGGGCTATACCCAAACACATAAATAACATGGGCTAGGCCCAAACACATAAATTACATGGGCTACGCCCAATAACATAAAGACATGGGCTAGGCCCAATGACATAAATTACATGGGTTGGGCCCAATCACATAAAGACATGGGCTAGGCCCAGTGACATAAATTACATGGGCTAGGCCTAATCACATAAAGACATAGGCTAGGCCCAATGACACGCTTGCAAGGCACTAGGACGTCTAAAGGGTAAGGCCCGTTCACACCCAATCTAAGAATGACAATATATAGATATATATAAATATTAATCGGACACACGAACTATCAACACTATAATAACATTAAAGTTGTTCTAATGTGATAAATATATACACAACAAGAATTCAAGATGAACAACTGGTACGGGGTCCAACGAGACCTAGGTGTCTAATGAAGTTAATACACATGTAGGTTACACATGTGTACGGACACCCGAATTCGATAAGTACAACTTACCGAACGCAAAACTGTGAGTTCATGTCCCTCATTTCAATTATTTCAAAGTTTTGTTTTAAAACTATCGAGGGGAAATGCATGTCATAACAAACAGTATGTTAGCTATGGGGTTAGATGATAACACGATCAATGTGCGTAAGTAGGATGATGACAAGAGTAACCGTTAATCATTTAGTAACCAAGGTGCAAAAGCTATTGATCTATCGAGTTTGAGACGCGCTCCACTCCTAGTTTGTTAACCCTTTAGGAGTGCTTTTGTGATCCCAATTGATGTCAAGAGTTGTCTCGGTTTGGTTACTTACTTATGGCACATATGTCAGGGTGCTAGCTACACACTGATAGATCCTTAAACTCCATGAATGCTAATAACATACTATGATTTCATTACTGGATTATAAATAAGACAACTCATACGAAAACAATAACTACATGAACTCACCAACTTTATGTTGACTTTTCAAATTTACATGTATTTCAGGACGCAAAACTTAAGCTGGTGAAAGACTACGGGAAATGGGAATGAACATGACAGCGCATGCTTTTTTGGAGGATTTGTCTCTTATATCTCAACCTCGTATGGATATAAAGGGGTCAAAACCTCAACATGCTTTTATGATGAAAACAATCTTTTGGTTTAAAAGTGTAATGCGACTCAAAAATGATACTTTGGAGAACATTGTGCACTTGTCTGAACCTTGTAACTTGTTTTGCAAACTTGAAACTTTGGATGCAACTTAACATATATGCATCTTTGTTGATTTATTTTTGTTTACACAATTGGTTACAATGATTACCTCATAGTCACACGATTGCGCTTCCGCTACGACCAGGGTGTGACATTCACACATGGCAGTGCATGTGGATCCAAAAATGATGTCATCAACATAAATTTGAATAAGTGTCAAATCTTTTCCTCTCCATTTTAAAAACAAGGTTTTATCAATTTTACCTCTTGTAAAACCTATGGATAAGAGAAAAGTGGAGAGAGTTTCATACCAGGCTCTTGGTGCTTGTTTCAAGCTATAGAAAGCTTTATTAAGCTTGTAGACATGATCAGGATAAAATACATCTTCAAAGTCAGGAGGTTGACAAACATATACCTCTTATTTGATCTTACCATACAAGAATGTACTTTTGATATACATTTGAAACACCTTAATATTGTGGTTGGCAGCAAAGGCTAAGAATAATCAGATGGCTTATAATCTTGCTACAGGAGCAATGGTTTCATCATAGTCAATGCCTTCTTCTTGTGTGTAACCTTGAACCACATGCCGAGCTTTATTCTTGACAACAATACCTTTCATCACCTTTATTTTTGAAGACCCATTTTGTGCCAATTCGACTTACATCCTTTGGCAATGGTACAAGTTCCCATACTTGTTGTCTTTTAAACTGGAGGAGCTCTTCTTGCATGGCTTTTACCCAACTGCTGTCTTTTAGTGCCTCTTGGTACTTGACAGGTTGTCTGAGAAATAGAAAACCAGCAAAAACACAAATTTTTTGGGGTTGACTTTTAGTGAGCACCTCTCATTGATGTTGAAAATGATTTGATCAGATGGATGACAGGTTGTCTGAGAGATAAAAAACTAGCAAAAAGACAATTTTTTTGGGGTTGACTTTTAGTGAGCACCTCTCATTGATGTTGCCAATGATATGATATCCATTTGAAACACCTTGATATTGTGGTTGGCAGCAAAGTCTATGAACAGTCGGATGGCTTCTAATCTTGCTATAGGAGCAAAGGTTTCATCATAGTCAATGCCTTCTTCTTGTCTGTAACCTTGAACCACAAGCCTAGCATTATTCTTGACAACAATACCCCTTTCATCAGTTTTGTTTTGAACTGTATGAGCTATTCCTGCATGACTCTACCAACTGTTGTCTTTTAGTGCCTCTTGGTACTTGACAGGTTGTGTGAGAGATAGAAAACCAGCAAAAAGACAAAATTTTTGGGATTGACTTCTAGTGAGTACCCCTTCGTTGATGTTGCCAATAACTTGATCTTGTGGGTTATTTTTAAGGTAGATTGTATCTCCCTTGTATGGAACAATGGCATTTTGATGTGAACGCTGAAGATGGGAATCATCTGAGCTAACATATGTTTGTAATTTTTAAGAGCCAAAATCTGTTTGAAATGGAGGTAGACGTATTGCAGGGAGAGGTGTAGAAACATGTTGACTTTTACCCACAGAGGTTGGGCTTTTGTCAACACAGGTTAAATTTGATGAGCTGGCTGAGGATTGAGGATTAGCAGTGGCAGAGTTTTCACAGTTGTTAATAACATCTTTTCCTGTAATTCTGGATGTGACTTTATATTGTGGAATCACAATGTCATATCCATAGTCTTGTGGTGTACCTTCAGGGTTAGTCTTGACAGACACATCATCAAATGTAAATTTATCTAGATCAAACAATTCTACAGCAATTGCTTGGATTTTTAATGAAGAAAGTTCATTGAACATTACATTCAAGGTCTCTTCCACACACCTAGTCCTTGAATTAAAGACTCCAAAGGCTTTAGCAGTGGTTGAGTATCCAAGAAAATAACCACAATCTACTTTGGCTGAAAATTTTGAAATTGAATCTTTTAAGTTCAAAATAAAACATGGGCAGCCAAAGATTTAGAAGTATGAGATTAGTGGTTGGATCTTATACAGAATTTCATAAGCAGTAGTTTGATGCCTGGGGTTTATCAAGATTCTGTTCTGCAGATAGCAAGCAGTGTTTACAGCCTCTACCCAAAAGGTTAAGGGTAAACCTAAGTTTGCAAGCATACATTTGGTAGCTTCAATCAAAGTTCTGTTTTTCCTTTCAACCACCCCATTTTGTTCTGGTGTTCATGGAATGTTGTACTGCCTTACAATTCCTTTTGACACATAGAAATCATCCAACTCTTTAATTCTGAACACTGTGCCATTGTCACTCCTGAAAACTTTTACTGCCAGATCAAATTGCTTTTCAACTTGTTCAATAAATCCCTGTAGTCTCATCCTTGGTGTGCAAAAAGTAAGTCCAAGTAAACCTATAAAAATCATCAACAATAACAAGGCAATAACTTTTTTGTTGAAGGCTCATCATTTTTATTGGGCCAAACAAGTCCATATGCAGCAATTGTAAGCATTAACTTGTTTTGGACTCACCAATTCATCGACTCATTTAGACTCCCAACGGACTCTAGTCCATGTTTAGACTCCCATCGGACTTTGACTATTGGAATCCGACTGCGCTTTAACTGTTTCTCATCGTGATCCATGATTCCGACTGGTCTTTCAACAAAATGCATCAACTCATCGATTTGTATGTCTTCCAGCGGAATATGGAGATTCTCGTCGGCGAGGCACTTCTTCAAGTTAAAACATGGAAAGTCGGATAAATCATACTGAGTTCTTCTGGAAACTCAAGTTTGTTGCCACTATTCCAATCTTCTCGAGGATCTTGAAAGGACCAACATAGCGGGGTGCTAGTTTACCTTTTATGCCAAATCTTACAATGCCTTTCCATGGTAATACCTTTAGAAGTACACGATCACTAAAACTAAATTCAAGCGGCTTTTGTCATTTATGAGCATAGTTTTTTTGACGACTTGGAGTTGCTAAAATATTGTTGCGAATTTGAAGAATTTTATCAGTCATTTATTGGATCAGTTCTGGTCCTGTAATCTGAGCTTCATAGAACTCATGCCAACAAACTGGAGATCGGCACTTGCGACCATATAAGGCTTCAAATGGAGCCATATTAATGTTGGAATGATAACTATTGTTGTAATAGAACTCAATCAAACAACAAGGGAGTATCTCAGTTTCCTATAAAATCAATGACACACGAACGCAACATGTCTTCAAGTGTTTTGTATAGTACGCTCTGACTGAGCACCTATCTATGGATGAATTGCAGTACTGAGGTCGAGTCGAGTGCCTAACGCTGACTGAACTGCTTGCCTTTTGCATGAAGTAAAACGTCTAACACGGTCAGAAATAATACTCAGATGGACACTGTGTTGGCTTAGAATTTCATTGATGTTGATACGAGCTAACTTCTCATTCTTGTAATCTTGACGAATTGGGAGGAAATGTGTGGACTTTGTAAGGCGATCATGATAACCCATATGATGTTGTGACCACTTGAAGTACCAAGTAACCCAGTAATAAAATCAATGGTTATATTTTCCTACTTCCAAACGGTTATTTCGAGTTGTACTAGTTGACCCGAGGGTTACTGATGCTCTACTTTCACCTATGAGCATGTGTGCCATTAGAAACACAAATGATGGTGTCTTTCTTCATACTTGGCCACCAGTAAGAGTATTGAAGATATTGATACATCTTATAAGCACCCGGATAAATCGAGTACCGAGTCTTGTGGGCTTCGTTCATCAAGAAGGTACGAAGGTCACTACGATTAGGTACCCATATATGATTTAGATAATGGAGAATTCCATTAGATTTAGACTCCAATATTCTTTCTAATCCATAAGATAGTTCGTCAGGTTAATCATTTTCGGTAATGGAAATATGTTGGGCTTCACGAATTCGGCTTTGAATGCCGGTCATAATTTGATAACACAAGAGATGAATCGAATTTGCGTACTCTTTCTAACTGAGTACATTAGATACAACATTCACTTTATAAGGGCGGTAGCAAATTTCATAGTCGTATTCGTTTAGGAGTTCAACTCACTGTCGTTGCCGCATGTTTAACTCTTTTTGGTTGAAGATGTGTTGAAGACTCTTATGATCAATGTAGATTTCACAATTGGTGCCATATTGATAATGCCTCCAAATCTTTACAACAAACACAATGCACCAAGATCATGATCATGAGTGGTGTGATTCCTTTTTTCATGAACCTTAAGCTATCTGGAGGCGTAAGTTATCACTTTGCCTCTTTGTATTAGGACACAACCATGTCCTTGACTTGACACATCACAATACAAAACAAAGTCTTCACAACTATCGGGGACGGTAAGGATAGGTGTACCACATGATTTCTACTTCAAGGTTTGGAAGGCACATTCGTGATTAGGCCCCCAATCAAATGGTTTTCCCTTGTGAGCTAGAGCTGTAAGTGGTAATATGATTTTTGAAAAGTTGGCGATAAAACGCCGATAGTATCCCACTAAGCCAAGGAAAAGTATGATTTTGGTAGGAGCGAGTGGGGTATGCCAATTCTTGACTACTTCAATCTTCACATGGTCAACATGAATTCCTTGTTCGTTTACAACGTGATCAATGAATTGAACTTCTTTCAACCGAAATTAACACTTCGAAAACTTAATGAAAGCCTTTCAGCATGCAAAATTTTATAATGAGACGGAGATGTCGCTCATGATCGTTCTTGGTTTTTTAATAGATCAGGTTGTAATAAATGGAGATGATGATAAAATGATCCAAGTAAGGTTTGCACACTTGGTTTAGTCCATGAAGACTGCTAGTGCATTGGTCATCCTAAAAGGCATAACCATGAACTCATAATGTACATAACGAGTGCAAAATGCGTTTTTAGGAATATCTTTATCTCGAACTTTAAGCTGATGGTAACCAGATCATAGATCAATTTTCAAGAAATAAGTAACGCCTTGGAGTTGATCCAAAAGATCGTCGATTCATGGTGAGAGATAGTGGTTCTTGATGGTCAACTTGTGGAGCTCAAGATATTCGATACACATGCAGAAAGAACCGTCTTTCTTCCTAACAAAGAGGACTAGTGCACCCCATGGAGATGAACTAGGGCGAATGAAACCTTTGTTAGTCAAATTCAGAATAAACTAGCCAATTCTTGCATCTCGGATGGAGCTTGGTTGATAAAGGGATTATGTGATCGGAGTTGCACCTGGAACTTGGTCGTTTTAGAATCCTACTTCTCACAAAGGAGGAAGTCTAGTTACATCTTTAGGAAAGACTTGGAGAAAATCATGTACAAAACTGGTATATCCTCCAGCTTCTTCTCTTTGCTTCTCTTCTCCACAATATGGGCCAGGAACGCCATATATTCCTTTCGAAGATGTATTTTGGGCTTGAATGCATGACATCAGTTTAATCCCCTTTGACGGTGTTTTACCGAAGACACTGAATACTTGATCGTCAGTGTTTGGAATATGAATATACTTTTTGAAACAAATGATCTCGGCATGGTGTTGGACTAACCAGTGCATGCCAATGATAACGTCAAAACTACCCAAGTTCATTGGGATAAGATTAATAGGGAAAACGTAATCGTTCAAAATGAGAGTACACCCATGAATAATGGAATACATAGTAACGGGCTTTCCGTCTGCAACTTCCATAATAAAGGAATAAGCTAGACTCTTTCGAGGAATACCAAAAGCAGGCTCGAATCCTAGAGACATGAAATTCTTGTATGCCCCTGTGTTAAATAGTATTGAAGCATAACTACTATTAACTTGAAATGTACCATTGACATGTTGATATCAACCCTTGCTTGGTTTGCCTGGGGTTTATCAAGATTCTGTTCTACAGATAGCAAGCAGTGTTTACAGCCTCTACCCAAAAGGTTAAGGGTAAACCTGAGTTTGCAAGCATACATTTGGCAGCTTCAATCAAAGTTCTGTTTTTCCTTTCAACCACCCCATTTTGTTCTGGTGTTCATGGAATGTTGTACTTCCTTACAATTCCTTTTGACACATAGAAATCATCCAACTCTTTAATTCTGAACACTGTGCCATTGTCACTCCTGAAAACTTTTACTGCCAGATCAAATTGCTTTTCAACTTGTTCCATAAATCCCTGTAGTCTCATCCTTGGTGTGCAAAAAGTAAGTCCAAGTAAACCTATAAAAATCATCAACAATAACAAGGCAATAACTTTTTTGTTGAAGGCTCATCTTTTTTATTGGGCCAAACAAGTCCATATGCAGCAATTGTAAGCATTTTAACTTGTTTTGGACTCACCAATTCATTGACTCATTTAGACTCCCAACGGACTCTAGTCCATGTTTAGACTCCCATAGGACTTTGAATATTGGAATCCGACTGCGCTTTAACTGTTTCTTATCGTGATCCATGATTCCGACTGGTCTTTCAACAAAATGCATCAACTCATCGATTTGTATGTCTTCCAGCGGAATATGGAGATTCTCGTCGGCGAGGCACTTCTTCAAGTTAAAAACATGGAGTACCAGCTTGTGATGGTATTGACATCAATCGCATAAAGGGTGAGGACTAGTGTATGAAATTTTGTTTGGCGCGGTGGTGGGTGCAACTTGAGTGATAGGTGCAACTTGTATGGGTGGGTTAGTTGGGGTTAAATCATAGTTCTTACAGTTTCATTTCCTTTTGGAATTAAAACAATAGGATGTCTCGGTTTTGGTCTCTTTTGCTTCCTTTGGTCCTTCAGCCGGGGCTTTGTCGCAATTATTCTTGTACCCTTTTCTCTTTAATCTCCAAATTTGACATGGTTGTCGGTGAGTTGAGCAGCGAGCCTAATAGCAACTTCAAGAGTATCAGGGTTGCTATGGATAACTGGGTTTTGGATTATCACTGGTAGACCCCTGATGTACCTTTCAATAAGTTAAGGAAGAGGTGTAGCTAGATACGGAACATCTTACCTCAGCTCATGGAAACGTTTTTTGTAAGCTGAATCCATTATCCTGTTTCAACTTCCAGAACTCGTCTTCCAAGTTCTTGATTTCATTACACGGGAAAAATTGTAGGGTCATTATTTCCTTGAGTTGTTCACAAGTCAAGGTTACTACCACTTCGGCACCATGAGTATTCTTTTCTCCGTTCCACCAGGTTAACGCTTGACTGATCAGTCGCCTAGTTAATTGTAAAAAGGGGAATTTGAAAGATCTACTCAGTGTTTGCGTTTTGTGATGCTTGATAATACCACATGAAAAATGAAGAGCAAACTCCGAAGATAAAGATCGCCCAAATATATATACATATACATACATATACATATATACATATATATATATATATATATATATATATATATATATATATAATGAATAAAATTGTAATGAATCCAAAAGTTGTCCAAAAAATTTCAAAAATTATACAACTTAATCTAATATGATATAGATGAGTAAACTATTATCAGTTTCATCCAACCAAATTACTAAGATCAAAATGCCCTACTTTATAACTTAAGAACCGTAAAATTATAAGAAATTACATATTAATTATTAGGCCTCTGATAGAGGGGGTTTGTAGTGCTCAAAAAACGAAACAACTTAGGCTCAAGAACTACCATAACTGGTTGAAAAAACGAAGGAGAATTTGCGAGATGAAGTTCCAAGCCCCTAGGTTCCTTCTTCCTCAAATCCACGGTTCTGAACAAAGGTTTGCACGAATTGGGAGTGTGGGTTTGTGTTTTAGAGATGGAGATGTCGTTTAAAGTGACTATTAAGGGCTAAGGATGTCCAATTTGGTTTATATATGTGTGTGTATATATATATATATATTATAAGTTTAATGGTGATTGATTTGATTTTGAATTATAGAAATATATGAATGAATTGGGATGTGTTATAGGTGTTTATTGGTGTTCTATATCAGTCGTAGTTAAATAAGGTAAAGTGGAATATAAATAACACGTATAGTAGCTAGATTTGAATCGAGTTTCTGGTGCTTGGAGAAGGAGATACGTGCAGATGCATGTCTTTTGGGTTGAGATAGGTAATGTCGTTTGGTTTATTGTCAAATTGTCGACAATGGGTGTAGTTTGGAAATTATTTGATCTGGGTGTGTGTTGTGTGTGTTTTTCTTGTAAAACAGTTAATTAAATTCGGAAATTCAATCAAATAGTAATATCTAAACACATTAAACAAATATCAGCGACGAACAAGGAATGATTGCAAACGATTCATTATATAAATCAGCATATGTAATACAATCATTCGTACACAGTACTCCTCCTCACCAGATGATCACACTCATATTAAGTTTTTATGCACTTTGGCTCTTAGTGTTAACTAATTACAAAGATACACAAAACTATATACAGGAGGTGTGAACTGCTAGTGAACTCATCATGAAAGCGACCTTCAACATCTTCATTAAATGATGTAACTGCCCCCAGTTGTAAAACTGCTAGATTGTTATACCGCGTAGCATTAAACTGTTGGATCTTTAGAGAAATATAATGAACTTCTATATTTCTGAGAACTGCTAGTTCTGACCCAGCTCTTCTAGAAATCGAGAACTTCTGCCTTTGACTTGTTAACTGGTCTTTGGGTCTTTAGCCTTTGACTTTGGTTGACTTGATTGTTGACTTGTTAACCAGCTCATTTGATAACTAGCACTTGTTCTCTATATTCTTTGAAGGAAGTAGTTTAATGTAACAGGGGTTGGCCAGCTATTTTGTGAAGCTTTCAAGGGAAGAGAAACTGCTGGACTTGAAGATGGTATTTTAACTTATTCAGTAAGGATGATGGATCATTTGGGTTTTGGCTTTCGTCGTAGTAGATCTTATATAACTCAACAATCTCCCGATCTTATATAACCCAACAATCTCCCCTTGATCTGTTGATGCCAAAACACACGTATTTGGCAAATCCTTTATTCTTTTATTTTGTTGATGAAGAGTCCTTTGAAGGGAGTTTTTGAAGTTGTGAATAAGGACAATTCCTTTATCTTCATCTTAGTCAAATATCCTTGACTTTACAGTTAATGGTTCTCTATCTTCACACCTTTTAATTTGTAAGTAGCTTCTTGTCTCTAAGTTCCTGGTTTATGGAAGATTAGAAACTACTACCCTTTGGATCTTTGAAGACCGACATGCACTCCTTAGCTTGAGGCATGTTGGTGACCATCTTCTTGAGATTGGATAGCTCAGCTCTCAGCTCGTTTCATCAATTCAAGAAGTTTTAGAATTTTGGCATCATTCAATCTACTAAAATCATATACTCTCGCATAGTGTAATTGTATCACAAGTCTTGTAAAATTATGATTTCCTTTTTTCCTGGTACTAAAATTTCCAGCTATTTTAACTTCCTTGGAAGCAAACTGCTATTGCTTACAAGGTGGTCTTACTTATGTTTCCACTATCAGTTATGATCAAGTGAGATCAATTAGAAGAGTGGAAGCCACACATGCAATCTCATCAACATGTTATACCAAAGATAAATTTCACCTCTTCTTCATGTTGGTTAGGAAGTGAAGTCTGTAACATCTGTATATTCATCTAAGGTACTATATATATGATGTGGTAGTGAGATTTCACACAATTGTGATGTTCAGATGTTTATCCATCATGAATTTTGAAAACTACTATTTTGAAAAGAGTTTGTAAAGCAGTTGTTTTGAAAATCATCAAGATTAGATGTGAAGAAGTAACATCTATCTTATATCTTGAGTGAATATATGTTTCACTCTTTGTAAAGCATGTAGGCTTTTGAGGAAAGATGTAACATGTCGACATGTTTTCGTGAGATGTGTTTGTCTTGGGATACTATAGGAAAGTGTTTTTCAATGGGCCTAAAATGATGTATGATAAGAGAAAACATAACTGAACTTACCATTGTATCCCTACTTTTGTCAAGTGGAAGGTTGAAACAAGTGTTTTGAAAACGACTGGTTTTGAAAATAGTCTTTTATGAAACTACTGGTAAATAACCAGAAGTTTAGTCTATTTTTGTAGAACAACTGGTATGTGATTAGAGATTTTAATTTTGAGTTTTTGAGAAAAATAAGAAGAATGTTTGTTAACAAGTTTTTTTATTGCAAAATTTTATTTTAATTCTAACATACGAAGCCTAGAAATTAGGCTTTGAATGTTAGTGTGCCCATGGATTTTGTAAAGATATCTACAAGTTCCTCTTGTGGAGGACATGTTGAATTGAAATCAAACCTTTTTCATAAGTCTCTTACAAAATGGTGTCTGATATCAATATGCTTGGTTCTTAAGTGTTGGACGGGATTCTTGATGATATTTTGAGCAGCTCCATTATCCATTTTAAGGAAGCTTTCAAGGTAGTTATTCCATAATCTGGCAGTTGATTCTATAGCCATAGGATTTGAGGAGTACAACTTATTGCTGCAATGTACTCAGCCTTATCTGTTGAGTTTGAGACAACAGTTCGTTTCTTGCTTTGACAAGAAATAAGTGCATCTCCCAAGTACTGGCAGCCACCTGAAGTTAATTTCCTTGTGGTGAGGGAACCTTCAAAATCACAATTTGAAAAGCAAAGAAGCTCAAGATTGTCATTAGCTAGATACCAAATTCCCAAGGTTGGAAACCCTTTGAGATATCTGAATATTCTTTTCACAACAACTAAATGTAAATCTTTTGGTGAGGCTTGATATCTTACACATACATAAGTGGCAAACATGATATCTGTTTTTCATGCAGTAAGATACATCAACGACCCTATCAAGCATCTTTATAGGGTCACATCTACGGGTTTGCTAGTTGGATCTGAATCTAATGACTTGGATGTGCACATGGTAGTTGTACATTTTTTTGTAGCTTTCTAACTTCAATTTTTTTGAGGAGGGTTTTAACATATTTAGTCTGATGTATGAAAGTTTCTTCTCAAGTTGCTTAACTTGTAAGCCTGAAAAACACTATAACTTGCCCATGGCACTCATTTCAAATTTTTAGGTCCTTGAATTTTTAAAAGGTTCACATATATTTTGAGTTGTTGATTCATAGATTATGTGATCAACAAAAATTTGAACCACTGTTAGATCCTTTCCCTCCCATTTCAAAACAGTGTTTTGTCAATTTTCCCCTTTTGAAATGGTTTGCAATTAAAAAGGATGACAAACTTTCATACCATGCTCTTGGGTTTGTTTTAGTCCATACAAAGCCTTGTCAAGCTTGTAGACATGATTTGGATAATGAGCATCTTCATAGCTAGGAGATTGACACACATACACCTCTTTGTTGATTTTTTCCATAAAGGAATGCACACTTGATATCTATTTGGTATACCTTCATTTTGTGAGTAACAACAAAAGCAAGGAATAGTCATGATTGCCTCTAATCTTGCTACTTGAGCAAAATTGTCATCATAGTCTATTCCTTCTTCTTGTCTATTGACGTGAGCGAGAGTGTGTATAAATTTTAAATACATTTTAAGTACTTTTCACTCGTTTATGCAAGCTTTATATTTATAAAACACGAATTAACACAACCACTGTCTACAACACAGGGCAAATGCACCCATCGTAAGTGTAGTATAGTGATGGTAAAATACCGACATCGTCCAAGGACACAAGGGCTTTTAATATCGGATTATCGTCAACGTCTAATCGACCCAAATTTTGAGTAATGGTTTTGACAAGTAAACTAAAATAAAATGAAGAAAACGGAAGAGACAAATAAACAAGATAGAAGCACTTGGTTCCGACTTATTCTTTATTTATCCTTTGATGATTTCCGCACTTTGGGTTTTTTAAGAGATTATCTTGATTAAAGTGGCATACCCTTCTTTAGGTGGCGATAATACTCTCAGCTATATTGATCTGAGTTAGCGGGGATAAAGTCCCGCAAGGCCGGTTTAAAGTTTTAATAGTAGTTTATAAATAAGGGGTTCAAGCCGTTCTTACTTCCCCCAATTTGATACTATGTACCTCAAAGGAAGTCCTAATAAGCTTGAACCAAGTCCTCGCAAGACCTATACACTTAAAGAGGCAAGAGTCTTATTCAAACCAACCTTCTAACCCCCTTCTAAGCGGTTAACGTGCTTTATATAAACCGTAAAGACACGAATGAGTGAATCAATGAAACATGAAGGAATGATAAAATAAAGCTCGCTTTCAATATAAAGAAACTAGTTATTAAAGTTATTAATAGAAACCTAATTATAAAGTTAACCAAAGATTGGAAATAAAAAGTAATACATAAAATATTTTGTCTTCACCAAGTGATGTAAGAGATTAGCCAAGCATGGCCATAGTTTGACAAAGGCTCTTACGATCAATCTTCGATCCCGAGACTACTACACACTCTAAACTCTAAAGATTGTGGTGGAAGTTGATGGTGGAGTGGTGGCAGGTGTGAGAGAAATGGTTTTCCAAGGGATGAGTTAGAATGAAACCAAGCACCCCTATTTATAGCTGGAAATAGACTGTTCACACGGCCCAGTGTCTTCCTTCTTCTTTGTCTTCATTTAATTCGTATGTCAAATCAGCTTGCTACATGGCCCCATGTGTCAACGGCAAGGCTCCATGGCCATTGTACTTGCTGTACTATCCCAGATAAGCAAATCTTGAAGTTGACCACGGCCTGTGCCTAAGAGGACATGACCACGTGTCTCCTGTATGCTTCTGTTTGTCTTCTTTTGATCTAAAATCTTGTAGGGGCATGACCCCATCACTAGGCATGACCCTGTGCCAGAGTTCTGATTCATTGTTTTTTAGTCTTGGGGTGAATCTCGGAGGTCCAATATAGTGTGTTGTCTTCCCGTCTTCTGTACTTAAGCTGGATTTGGTTGTTAATTTGTTCCTTTTGTACATTTAAACTCTTTTAATCCTGAAAATCATAAGTATACAAAGAAATGCACTTTTTCCAACATTAGTACTAAAAAAAGGTTGATTTTATACCATATTTGATACAATTTATATGTTGCATTTGACAAATATTAAATGCACCCACACTTGAATATTTGCTTGCCTCAAGTAAACTCGGTAATATATGCATACACGCCCAAATGGAATTCGTAGAGAAGAAGTTCTAGGGTCTTGTTTGTAGAGTGTCGAAATCTAACTTCTTTCTATTCTTGTTTTTATATTATTTACAATCCTATTTGACGCGATTTATTTAGAACACTTGGTTAAGAAAAATAAATATTTTTGGGCATAACATGCCTTTATAGAATTTTTTATTTATTTATATACAAATTTATACATCTCACAAGTGATAACTCAACACTCGGCCGAAAATGTATAAGTGAAACTCTCGATACCGGTGTGGGACTTATTCCTACCATATGCTTGACAAGTAATCAAACCTCCTCCTTTTTTAACAAAATCTTTGTAAATATCAAGAGTGCTTTTACAAGGGTAGGTTTTGGCTAGGGGTAGATGGTTTTATTGAAAAGTGGCTAAAAATGTAAAATGTTAGTTTTCTTTTTGACAATTTATTTCTTTGTGACTAAGTTATAAACTATATAAGCAATACTTTTGCTTATTTATTTCAAGTAACTAGAGATTTTTTTTCTTTTGATAAAACTAAGTCACTCCTTTTTATATAATTTTCAAAAGAAACACATTTTACTAAAATTAAGGGTTGTGAAAATAAAGATTCGTTTCGGGTGATGGGTGGTTTGTGTAGAATGGTGTTTTACGGGTTTCGAAATGAAAGGTTTAGTCTCAAAGAGGTTTAACTGGGGGAATATTTTTGTTTTTGGTGGGGAGATGAAAATAAAATAATTTTGAAGATGAAAAATAATATCCTATTGCCTCCATCATGTACTTACTTGGATTTGTTGCTAAGGACCAAGAATGTATTATCTTGTCAAGTTCTAGATTCGTAAGAACCATACGGCTATTCACACAAGAAACGAAGATTAGAATTTTGTAAAGATATAAATTTCAATGCTCGGTAAAGGCTCAAAACTCACATTTTTGTGGTTAGAAGGATATTTTTATAAATTTTTCTGTATGGTTCTTTTTATCAGAGCACTATCGGTTGTAAACTTTATAAAAACATGAAAATTTTCAGATCTTGGTTTCTTACTTAAACTATAAACAAGACAAAAAGAAACTAAAAAAATGTTTTTTGAAAAAGATTTTGGGGTGTTTTAGCATTTCCATGTAGAGTTTCGTGTAAGGCTTGTTTTTAGGACAAAGAATTTCAAGTTTAAGCTTACCCCCCTCCCCTTACACTTAAATTACATATTGTCCTCAATGTGTCCAAAATTGGTTAAAAGTGATTAAATGTCTAATTGTGGGTTAAAACAACAAATTTTTCAAAAACCAGGCACTAGACACGGAGGCGTGTGAGAGAGGCACAACCACGTGGTAAAAGTGCCAGTATCAGAATTTTTTTTGAAAACTTACAGAAGGTGGGCACAGGGGCGTGTAAAGGAGGCACGACCCCATGTGGCAATTCTAGAAAATATTTGTTATAGTGACAAGGGCGGCACGGGGGCGTGTCAGGTAGACATGGCCCCATGTAAAGCTACTATTAAAATTCAGAAAAGATGGTAGGGTGCCAGGTTTTTTGTTCCGGGTTTGGGCAGTCAAATGCTTGGTGGTTCCAAGCATCCCAAGGTACCTATAAGCTTATACACACCACAATAACAACAAACAAACACGAAAAATGGAAATCCTACTTTACGACCGTTTGTTTGTCTATCCACTTGGTTTGTGGGTTCATGTTTACCTTGTTCATATACTTTTCCACATGTTATATTCTTCTGAAATATACCTAAAAGATAGATTATTCAAAACAAATATATACAAGTTGTCAGTGTTTGTCTCTCTACTTATCCACCTCTTCCAAGGCCATTTCCATTTCTTCTTCCTCGAGAAATCCTACATAGAATTTAAGCCTTTGTCCATTTACTTTAAATGGTTCTCCAATTGGAGGCTTAATTGTTGGTTCATATTTGTGACAACAGCTTTTAGTTTTGGTCTTTGGATATCTTGTAATTTGTAAAAGGATAAACGTTTAGCAGATTTAGCTTTGAATTAGTTAATTAGTAGTGATTGGACCAAACCAAACTCGTATTAGGGGAATGGCTAGGCAAATTGGGCCTGTCCAATTCGCAGCCCATATGTGATGGAAACCCTAGCCCAAGTTTCAAACCTGTTCTATATAAACAAGGCTTTGCATTAGGATGGAGGTTAATCACCTTAATCACATTTAGAGTGAGAATTCGTAAGAGAGAGCGGCTTGGACGAATTGGGAGATCTTGATTGATTGTAACCGTTTGTGGTGATTTCTATTTCTACTCATATTCTGTGATAATCTGATCTAGGGGATTCCGCACTCTAGGTTGGATAGACGAATTTGTGATAGCTCCATAGGATTAGGGGACCTACAATTGGTATTAGAGCGTTAGGCTCTTGATTGGCTCGGTTTAGAATCATTACTACAACAAACTTGGATTTAGACGTTTTTAAGGCTAGTTCGAAGTTTTTTAAGCTGCTTTAGGGTTCTACTATTGCATTTCAGATTAACAGCAAGGATTTTGAATCTTCAGTTTGAATTTCGGATAAACATGGTGTATTTCGGATCTACAGTGTTGCATTTCAGATAAAAAGTGTTGCATTTTGGATAAAAAGTTTGAAGTTCGGATAAAAAGTGTTGCATTTCGAATCATCAGAGTACATTTCAGATCATAAGTGTTGATTTCGGATCACTATTCCAAATTACTATTTCAAATAGGTGTCATTTTGGACCATTTTGGATTTTGTTCCGAATTACAACTTCAGATACCTAATTTCGGACCATTTCGGATACTATTTCGAATCATCATTTCGGATAGTATTTAGGATTACCATTTCGGATAGCACTAAAATTCCTAAAAAGGCCTCGGACATTATATATCATTGGATTTGTATTGCAAGATGAGTCTAACGGTACAATCTAGTAAGAACAGTTTTCAACAATTTTAAACGTTTTTAGCGAGTTGGTTCGGTAAAAATGTCAAATATGTCAAACTTAAATGAGTTTTTAAGGATGGAACACGAAGTTGGCACTACGAACAAACCGCCAAAGATGATGAAGGTAGAGAATTACCTTACATGGAAGGACAGGTTCAAGTCCTTTATTGAATATCAGGACACACAGATGTGGGTCTATATTCAAGACGGGTACGTAAACCCAACTCACGATTTGGAAGGCAGACAATAGGTCACTGCCTATGTTAGCATGACAAATGCAGAAAAGAAAATGTATGAATTCGAGAAGAGAGCATTAGCTGCGATAAAGAGATACACTACCTCAAATGAGATGTGGGATGCATTAGAGAAGAGGTATGAAGGCAATGCCAATGTGAAAAAGAATAAAGTAGATCTACTGAAGAAACAGTTTGTTGTTTTCAAATACATTAGAAATGAGTCTTTCGAGGATAACATCACGAGATTCTTTTATCTCATGTCTGAGATAGATAACTATGATATAGAATGATACAACACTGAGATAATTGACAAGTTGCTTGATGCTTTGCCTGCAAAGTGGGATATTTATACTCTCATTGTCACACCCGGATTTCCAACCCGAAATCCAAACACCCGTGTGCCCGGGTGGGGATTATCGTGACAACAGTTGATAACATCATAGTCAATTAAACACGGCACAGGGGAAGTCTTGGAGTAAAATTACTATTACAGACCGAGTGTTCGAAAATACAAAATAATATACAAGCTTGTAATAGAAGATCCACAGGCGGTTCATAAATTGTACAAGGAAAGAATATAAAACAGACTTTGGGCAAATTTAGAATTTGCAAGATCCTCTATTACTACCGAGCACTTCCGGCCTATTTTCGTATTTTACCTGCAGATTAGTTTTTTGAAAATACGTCAGCTTTCGCTGGTAAATACATCCAACTAACTCATTTTGAAAAAAATTTAAAAAATATTTTAGGTGCGTATCAGCACAAAATCTTTTTATAACTTGGGTTAATTGACCGTCCAACCTTGTTAATAGATTTACATGTTTGTCATACATACAGGCTCGGCACGAAAATCGAGACACAATTAACGTACACACCACTTTGGACTCACGAAGGAGTCAATTCCTCCCAACCTTGTGGGAATGCATAATTGAGCGTCTATCGGGTGTATGCTTACACCCGTGCTAAGGTCGTAGCCTTTTCGATTGTAATGAGCCGAGGATATCCAGGACACGGTAGTTAACCCCCGATGTTTAAATTATCAAACAAAACTGATTAAAACAGAATATGCGGACTTCTATTCCGAACCGGCGTTCGATTAATCCCATTTCCGACCAAGCGGTAATAATTTACCGTAACCTAAGCCCGTATAGGGGAAATAAGTCGAGAACATTTACCTGAGCTAGTCTTCTTTGATTTTTAATAACTCAGCCGTACACAAAAAGGACTAAGTGCAGATAGCATTTACCTGCAAGTCTCTAGTTTGGATTATGGCATAAACTGACCAATTAAATACTAACGGTCTTATTTAAGTCATAGACTTAGACCGACTAGCGTACTTGATCAAAACGTATGACGCTAGATTAAACGATGATTGGATATAATGTAGTTTAATCCCAACAAGTACCTTGACTTGTTTAATATGGGTAAACTATTAACATTCTGGATTTTGAGACTTAAATAGTTACATATACGTAACCGTGCGCATAATAGTGATATCGGGTAACCGGATAAGTCATGGATGATTTCTATATGCCATTATACTTTAAATAAGTTAAGATATCAGTAGGATATCAACTTGTATGCCCGTTAAGGTTTTAAAATGAAATTATGTCTCACAAGGGCATTTTGGTAATTTTATCCCGTAATAAAGGAACTTGAATATAATTTTAATGTTATGATTATAAGTATTCTGTAAAAGTACTTTATTTATGATATAATATCAGTAGGATACCAATTTATATGTGTAAATTATCTTTTAGGACCAAACTATGCACCGAAGGGGCATTTTGGTCATTTTACACAGTTTATAATTTATTTGTGATTCTACTGTAAATATGTTTAAAATAAGTTTTAAAATCAGTAGGTAAAAAGTCTTGGTCAATAATATGGTTTAAAACCATAAAATGCGCCGAAACGGCGCTTATGTCTTAAAATGACGTTTTTTAAGTGATATTTAAGAAAACTAACTTTAAGGTCAGATTAAAATGTTTAAAACATGTTATTTAATATAACATATCAGTAGGTAAATGATTTACCTTAACAATATTTGATTAAAACTATTTTATAAGCCACAGGGGCTAAAACCATCATTTATCGACATAGTTTAAGGACTTGCTTAAAAACTCAGTTTATAACTTGGTTTAACATCCCAAATAATCCTACTTATAATATTACATCAGTAGAAACTCATTTTCAAGCTCCTTACCATTTAAAACCTTGTTTTATGCAAAAAGGACATTTGGGTCAAAGATGGCATAATTATGGAACTTGCGCATAAACTTGGATTCTGATTATGATCATGTAATATAACCTCAGAGGGTTATGCTATATTATATTATGATCATAATACAACTTTAGATCAGTAAGTAACTAATCTAAATCGGGTCAGAATCGAAAGTCAAAGCAGAAGTCAAACTTCGTGACTTTCGGTTGCGAACCGACCCTAGAAATGAATTGACGAGCCGAACATGTTCCTACATGTTCTAATAATTATTACCAACTTGTTTAAGTGTCCAAACAGGTTTCATAACATATATAAGATCAATTTATGATTTTTCCGAAAAATGGTTTGTTTGACTTTTTAATATCATAACTTTGACCCGTCAATTGGTCTAGCAAACGTGATCTTCAGAAGGTGCCCTTTATAGGGATTAACACCTACCTTATTATGATCACTTAGCCATTTTTATTTCGAACAATGGCTGGACCATAATGGTCTTAACTGAAAGTTAAAGCGTTTTACGAAAATGCTTGACTTTTGGCTATAAAAGCCTATAAACGAAAATGCAAGAGCAAGGAACACTTACAAGAGGTTCCTACAATGCAAGAGAACTAAGTTGGATGCTCCTTTCAGCTAGAAACTTCCAGAGTAGGGAGAAGAGTGATATAATGAGAAAGGTGCAAGTTTGAATGAGAACTTATGCACCTACTTATAGTTGGAGAGCTTAAAGGAGGTGAAGCCAGGTGTTTAGGGGAGTAAGAAGAAGCTTACAAGTGTCCCAAAATGTGGCATAGCAGTTTAGAGAAGCCATGGTTTCGTTTCAATGGTTTTGGAGCTTTGCTTTGTCTCCAAACAAATTTTCTGCGTCAGACCTTTTCTCGCGGGGCGCGAGAGGCCCAAGCCAGGTTTCTCGCAGCCGTGACCGCCCCATGGCCAGATTCAAAATTTGACACTTTTAACCCCATGACTTTAAAAGCTTATAAAAGTCTTCTAAAACACCTTTTTGGCACTTTTAGCCCTTTGTAGCCAATACTTGGCATATCCGGGATTATGCCCGGACATTGTCAAGCTCTCAGTTCGCTAAAAGGTCACTCAGAGGTAAGAATTAATATGTTGACACTTTTAATCCCTCCATTATCCAACTTTCACATATTTACAAAATTGAACCCTCTCGTCGAACAATTGGCACGTATGAGAGTTTAGGACTTCACAAAGGATCACTCAGAGGCTTATGATAAGCATTTTGATTCCTATGCCACTCAGAGGCTGCCATGTTGACATATCAGTCACTCAGAGGCTAATTTTCAAGCATGTTGACATATCAGTCACTCAGAGGCTAATGATTTAAGCATGTTGACATATCAGTCACTCAGAGGCAGTTATTTATGCATGTTGACATCGGACCGTCACTCAGAGGCTCGGTTTGAGCATGTTGACACTTTTAGTCCTTATTTGTCTTTAACAGACTATATTTAAAAATACAACACGTGTCACTATATTATTGGACACGATTTTACAGGGTGTTATACTCATGATTAAGGGTGAAGCTGATTATGAGACTAAAGACTTAGAAGAGGTTGTTGGGAAACTGAGAGCTTACGAGCTTAACATGAAGAAGAAGGAAACAGGATATGATCAGGTTCAAGATCCGGGAGTTTACAAAGTTATTCCATCTTCTTCTTCCCACAATGCTTCAAGTGATTCAGCAACTGTGTTTCTCACATGTGAAGATGATAAGGCCATGACTGATGCTGATGGTGAACTGTGAGTTGTTTCTGCTTCAGGGGGATCGTCAGGGGGGAAAGAGATAACAATCTAGTAATAATAATAGTAATACTAGATCTATGTCTCTGAGTGTCAAGGCTGCTGAAGAACATCTCGCCGTGCTTGCTTCATTTCTTGCTTCGTATGAGAATTACATTTGTGACATACGGCAAAATACCGGTAAATCCATACAACTTAAACAACTATTACATTAGTAATTTTCGACTTGATTTTATTTAATTGTCTTACAGGTCTAGTAAATTCAAAATCATAGCTTAGTATGATAACAAACCCGCCACAGTTAGAAACATATAAACTTATATCCAGACTCGCGGTGGAACAACGAACACACTGTACATGTTAGTACTAGTCGCGGTACAGTCTGACACGGCAAAAACGAGAAATTAAGTATGTCCGTAATAATTATTATAGGGGACATTAGTTGAAAATAATGTGCAACTATTACTTTTCGAAGAAATTTTTATTAAAACACCAAATTGTCCGGTCCACAGAAAATACAACAATTTTGCTGAATGTACAAAACTCCGCATAACGAAAACAACGAATTTCCAAAACTCATAGATAAATATTACTTATCATAAATAATATGTACGGTATTAAAAACAATACAAAACCCTTATTTAAACTTTAGGTTTTTAAGCTACACGGATAGTTCAGTAAATACCCGACAACAAAGCCGGTACATGAACTGAGTCTGAAATAACAAATTTATTAGTCTGGAGAGTTGTATTAATAAATTGGACAATAAAATTTGTACAGAGACAATTGTGTACATAAAATTACATAAAAACACAAAATATCAGTATTAACCCGGTACGAGACCTGAACCGAATTTATCAACCGAACAACGAAACAATTAGCATAGAGATTTAGATTAACATGTTATAACATCACTTTGGTGTGTTGCGTTATTAAACTCTATAAAAACTAATATATACAAACATTCAAGATTTTAAAGTTTATAAAATATAACAAGATTTAAAAAAAATTAAAATCAAACCACCACCACCTCTTTTTGCACGGCTATGGGTGGGTCCCATGCCCACTCACCTTTCTTTGATTTGTTGGAACAACGAAATATGATTAGTGTAGGTTAAGTCTAAGAACATTAATCAAAACCACACTCCACCATTCCTTATTTCCAACATCACCCAAAAATCATTCACCTCTTTCCTTTCTCTCTCTAAAATCTGCCAACATCAAGCACCCATCATCTTCACCTTTTCAAAATTCAAACTCAAGATTTCATGCAAATACGGAGGTGCATTAATGATTCAAAGATTTTGCAAGACTTGAAGATCCACTTGGAGCATTTTCTCAAGACTTGAAGCTCTTGGATCATCATCTTTTCTTTATATTATCATCACCTTCATCTTGCTCATCTAGCTAGTAGTAAGCTTCATACTTTATTACCACATTCTTATATTATGATTTAATCTAAAAAGTGCAAGATCATCTTGAGTCTTACTTAAAATCATTAACAAGAATAAACATACTAATATGGTTATTTAACTTATTTGATGATCTTGAAGTTGTCATTTTTGTAGTAAAAGTAATTTTGCATTTTTATGGTTGAAAATGAAGATCAAAACGCATGCATGTTTAGATCTAGCAAGATTTACTAACAAAAATTTTATGAACATGAGTTTTTATGCATTTAAAATGGTCATATGCATTATTCAAAATATAGATTGTTATTTAAAACTCATGATCCAGAAATTTTGTTAAAAACTAGTAATAAAGTTTTCATTTTTGGAAAGATCATGAACATGTACTCATTTTTATAAGTGATAAAACATCTCAACACACTTAAAAGATTTCATATACTACATAAAGAATGGGTTTTTATATAAAATAAATAATCTAAGAGTTCTGTTAAAATGTGATAATAAAGTTTTCATTTCTAGAAAGTTTAGAATCACTACAAGTTCATAATATTTCTTATTAAAGATTTATGATCTAGAAGATTAGTCATTATACTTGATCATTATTTGAGTTGAAAATGGTTTAAAACATGTTTATTTAAAACATGGGAAAGTCCATAGTTTAGGAGAAACGCTGGCAAAATTTTCCTAAAATTTGTTATGATTAAAGTATGGTTAAACTAAAATTTTTGAATGACTAAGGATTTTAATGATGATTAAACAAAAATTTGGATGAAAAAGTTTAAATAAAATTTCAAGAGTTTATCTCAAACTAAAATGGATAAATATATATTTTTAGATGAAATATATAAATTTAGTTATAATCAAATATGTGTGTGTATTTTATGTATAAATATTATGTATTTAGACCAAGTAGGAATAAACACAAAAATACAAAATTTCACAAAATGTACAAGAACTTATATATATATACTTGAAACATGCCAAGTATAAACATTTTTGTCCAAACATGGATATAAACTAACAAATCGGACAATAAGACAATTTGGACAAAAACAGACAATTTGGACACATTAAACAAATAAAACGACACGGACCAAGCAAACCACACAAACGACATGGACGAAATGAATAACCCAAATGAAGTGGATGACTTAACCGAAACGGTCAAAACAAGCAAACCGTCAGACACTATACAAAATATATATACATATTAGAATTTATAAGAAAAACTTATATAAAATATTAGTAGTATTATAAACTAATTTTTATAAATTATTACTAATGAGTGTTTAAAACATGGATTTAGCCCAATTAAATAAACTATATGGGCTAAAGCCCACTTTTATAAACTGAATTGGGCTAAAGCTCACTTTTATAATCTGAATTGGACTAGAGCCCACTTTTAGAAACTGAATCGGGCTAGAGCCCACTTTCATAAACTAAATTTGGCTAGAGCCCACTTTTATAAACTAAATTGGGCTAAGCCCACTTCTATAAACTGAATTGGGCTAGGCCCACTCTTACATGATTGACTTGGGCTAAAGCCCACTTTTACAAACTCATTTGGTCTTGACCCATTTTAAGTAAATTTATTTGGGCTAGGCCCACACATCTAAAACAAGTTGGGCTAGGCCCACATATAAAACTATTTGGGCTAGGCCCACACCTTTAAATCAAGTTTGGCTAGGTCCACAAGCATGAAACCAATTGGACTAGGCCCACACATACAAAAATATAAGAATTGAATTCTTGCACATAACCCTTCGGCTAGGCACATTCAAATACGAAAGATATGGAATATATATATACCGACAAAGAAAACAAACAAATACAAGTATAATTATGAATTCAAGATGAATACCTGTACAAAAACGATCATAAACCTAAGTGTCTAATGAGATTAGAACACTTGTAGGTTGAGAAAACGAACCAAGAATCAAACAATACATAGAGATTTGCACGGAATGCGAACCTATGAGTTCATGTTTCCCCTTTTTATTTAATCATTTTAAGGTTTTAATCGTTTTGGGAGAATACATGTTTCAAATGGGCATGGCTGTTTTTAAGGAATGAAAATATTTAGATCACATGTGGATAAGGCTCAAGGATTGGAACCATTAATGGATAACAAGAACCGATGAACAAGGGGATAGATCTATTAGGTTTGGGCGTGCCCCACTCTATTACGACAACAATAACAGATAGTAATAGAGTGTTTTTTGTGTCTAAAACGACTCTCATTTTACCCTTGGTGGTATTTCTTAGCCTACTGATCATGTACCCCCTTATCCTTTTGCTGGATCTTTTTCTACTATTGTTACACCAACTCTCGGTTCTTATCGGGACCCGTTTGCTGCAGGGCCATCACATGTTCCACACAGTCATTCTATGACTGAGTATCCTCTTTTTATTCCGACCCCCACTGCTCGAGATCTGTCTCATCCCCCACCACAAGTGCATAGTACTGTTACATACCCCTCACCATACTATCATGTTTCACATGTTCAGCCACTTCCGGGCATGAGCCCATCAGATCCGTACCACCCGAACCATTTGCCACCTACCACCACCGAGTATAGGGTCACATCCACCGAGATACAGCTTGCTATCTTGTTTTGACGGTTTCATGAGCTTACTGCTCAACTTTCTGCTATTCGAGCATCTCAGAGTGCTCCATTGTCATCATCCCAGCCACCACTACCTACATCATGACCTCCACCACCAACACCACTACCGATATCTCCACCACCACCATCACCATCAGTATCCTCACTTCCACCACCCCATGTTGTCTCTTCATCTCATGAGAGGTGTATCATTGCTATCGAGGAGGAGATAGCATATTTTCGTGGTCTGATACGCGCATCTTCACCCCACCCCCACCATCTGTCTAGATTTGGTATGTGACCATGTTTTGAGGGTAGTACCCGTACCCGTTTGGTTGAAGAATGAAGATTTTGAAGATATATATATGTCAACTTGAAGATTTTCAAGAAATTATGTGAAGAAAAATACTTACTTATTTTGTATTGTCTATGACTTATATTCCGGAGCGATGTAACTCCGAATTATTTTTGTTCTTCACAAAAACATTATTCCATATTTATATATATATATGTGTGTGTGTGTGTGTGAAAGTTGGTATCTTTTCTTTTATTATGCATTGATATTATTTATGATGTGATGATTATCGTAGGAAACCTTATGTGAAGAGATGATTCAATTTATTCGATTTTTATACATTAGTATACTTTATGATGACGTATTTATTCAATTTGACTCCATGAATGACAATATTTATTTAAATATTTGTCTAATCACTTCTATATGTTATATATAAGAAGATCATGGCACCAAAAAGAAGAAATATACGCCGACGTCAACCAACCTCTCTACCTGCATCATAAGCTGAACTAGATGCTCTGTTGAACCAGTGAATCGCCGAAGCAATCGCACAACATGAGACTAACCATACCAATCAAGATAACAAAACTAGAATTCAAAGCTCGCCAAATGTTCAAAATTTTGCTAACGGTTGGTTATTCATCACCTTACCAAAATGAATTATCATTAATATTTATTTGCGAAAATATATATTTTTGACAATTTTTGAAAACAAACATTTCAGAATGCACGTACAAGCAATTTTTGGATTGCAAGCCACTCAACTTTGACGGCACTGGCGGTGCTGTGGCATTTGTATGATGGACTGAAAAGACAGATTATGTCATCCGTATGAGCAATTGTTCTCCTAATCAGAGAGTTATGTATGTTTCGGGTTTGTTCATTGACGAAGCTCTTTCATGGGGGAATCTACAAGTGTAGACACTAGGAGAAGCAACCACATATGCTATTACGTGGGAAAGATTGAAGGACATGATGAGAGAAAAATATTGTTCAGGAGCTGAATTGCAGAAGCTGGAGACGGAATTTTGGAATCTAATGATGATTGGATCCGACATTTATGGCTATACTCAACGTTTTCACGATCTCTCTCGGGTTGTTCCATATATGGTAACTACCGAATTCAAACGAGTCGAATGTTACATTTGGGGATTAGCCCCGGAGATCCGGAGTATGGTTACATCATCGCATCCGGCAAATATCACTAAAGCTATAACAATTGCCGTGATTCTTACTAAAGAGGCGGTAAGAATGAATAAGCTTTCAAGAAAAGGTGCCGAGAAGCCCAAGGTGACACATGTGGAGTCATCTTCGCATGACAACAAGAGAAAGTTTTCTCATTTTAAAAAGGGATCAAGACCGAGCAACAAGAGAAAGGAAACCCCTGCTACTAGAGGAGGTAAAGCATTTGTAGCCACAACATAAACTAGACCAAAAGGTTATGCGGGAACGCACCTAGGTGCAACAAATGTGGATATCATCACTATGGTGGATGCCGAACCACCAAGTGTGATATGTGCGGAACACCGCACTGAGAATTGTTGGGGAAACAACAAGGGAGGCAGCAACGTAGAGAAGAGAGAAAGCAACAGTGGAAATGGAAACAGAAAGGAAAGAACTAAGGTTGCTATGGTTGCGGAGATTTGGGTCATTTTAGGAAAAAATTCCCAAAAGAAAATAAAGGTCACAGTCGAGCCTTTGTGATAGGAGCCTGAGAAGCGCTCCAAGATCCTAATGTGATCACGGGTACCTTTCCTATCAACAATCACTTTGCATCTATTTTATTTTATACTGGCGCAAATTACAGTTTTATGTCTTTTAGAGTTCAAAGATATACTTAGAGTAAATTCAAATAAATTAGACATTCCTTTCACTATCGAACTAGCGAATGGAAAAATAATTGAATCTGAAGAGATTGTTAAAGGATGCTCTTTAGAGCTTGGTGGACAAAAATTTAACATCGGCTTATTACCCGGGCAAAGCAAACCACAAAACCGACATGGACGAAACGAATAACGCAAATGAAGCGGATGACTTAAACGAAATGATCAAAACAAGCAAACCATCACACACTATACAAAATATATACATATTAGAATTTATAACAATAACTTATATAAAATATTGGTAGTATTATAAACTAATTTTTATAGATTATTACGAGTGAGTGTTTCAAACATGGATTTAGCCCAATTAAATAAACTATATCAGATAAAGCCCACTTTCTTAAACTGAATTGGGCTAAATCCCACTTTTATAAATTGAATTGGGCTAGAGCCCACTTTTATAAACTCAGTTGGGCGAGAGCCCACTTTTATAAACTGACTTGGGCTAGAGCCCACTTTTATAAACTAAATTGGGCTAAGCCCACTTCTTTATAACTATTTTAGGCTAGGCCCACTCTTACATGATGAACTTGGGCTAAAGCCCACTTTTACAAACTCATTTGGGCTTGACCCATTTTAAGTAAATTTATTTAGGCTAGGCCCACATATACAGCTATTTGGGCTAGGCCCACACATTTAATCAAGTTGGGCTAGGCCCACACATATGAAACCAATTGGGCTGGGCCCACACATACAAAAATATAAGACTTGAATTTTTACACATAACCCTTGGGCTAGGCCCATACAAATACGAAAGATATGAAATATATATATGGAATATATATATATATATATACCAACAAAGAAAACAAACAACTACAAGTATAATTATGAATTCAAGATGAATACCTCTACAAAAATGATCATAAACCTAGGTGTCTAATAGGATTAGAACACTTGTAGGTTGAGAAAACGAACGAAGAATCAAACAACACATATAGATTTGCACGAAATGCGAACCTGTGAGTTCATGTTCCCCTTTTTATTTAATCATTTTAAGGCTTTAAACGTTCGGGGATAATACATGTTTCAAATGGGTATGGCTATTTTTAAGGAATGAAAATATTTAGATCATATGTGGATAAGGCTCAAGCATTTGGACCATTAATGGATCACAAGAACCGAGGATCAAGGGGATATCTCTATTGGGTTTGGGCGAGTCCCACTCTATTACGACAACAATAACATATCGTAATAGAGTCCTTTTGTGTCTAAAAAATAAATCGGCACCTTATTCGGCATACAGAGTAGTGTCCTTGCAAAACACTAATGATCTTACAAGTTTCATTAAATTACATACCAAATTCAATACTTCAAATATTTTCAAGAATTATTTGATGCAAACTAAATACACGAATTCACCAGCTTTTGTTGACCTTTAACATGTATTACAGGTAACTAGTGGACAACTTCGGAAACATATGTTCGTGTGTTTTGAAGTTAAGCAGTTTGATGTCATCCAGTGTTTGTTTATCATGTTTGTAAAACTTGTGTTTTAAAGTTTGAACAATGTCGTTGAAAATGTACTAAGTTTTTGAAACAAGTAGTTGATTGTAAATTTGGTTCAAATAAAATGTATGGATGAATATCTTACTATGTTTTACAATTGTCGTTTACTTTGTTGAATGCAATGACTGCCGCTCTAGCCACACCTCGCACACGCTTCCGCAACAACGAAAATCGGGGTGTAACATCATTTGGGGAAAATATCTGATCCACCTACTTTTGATGAAGACTATTATCAGATTGACCCCGATGATCTAGAGGAAATGGATCTACAGTGGTAAATGGCTATGATCTCTAGAAGGGTTAAGAGATTCATGAACAGGACAGGTAGGAAATTCGTTTGAAAGAATGTTAGTTTTGGTACGTCCAAAGTTAGGTGTTATAACTTTCAGAATTATGGATACTTTGCTAGGGAATGTTAAAGACCAAAAGCAGAGTCTCGTCCTAACTCAACTTTTCAAGATTCTCCAGGTCAATGTTCGAGCAATAGGAATGCATCTAACAACAATAGCTCAAGAGCCTTGATCTCTACTACACGAGAGGGTTCTTATGATTGGAGTGTTCATCTTGAAGATGATGCAAATATCACACAAGCCTTCATGGCAGAGATAGCCACAGTTGACAATGTAGAAGTAAAGATTGATGCTAAGGTAGAGAAGGAGACTGACGTTGAGAAAGTTGATGCTGATCAGACAGAAGTCCAAGAGGAAGAGGAAAAGTCCAATGAAGAGAAAGATGATGAATATAAGAAAAAGGCCACTGATTTTGCTGCTTTCATGACCGACTTCAGCAAATCAACAAGAGAGGTAAATTCTAACCATGTTAGTTCCGTTTGTTTAAAATGTCGCGAATTGCAAGATGAGGTTAACATGTTAATAAAACAAAATCAAAGTCTGGTAAATGATCTCTCGAGCTTAAAAGAATCAAACTTCTTAGTAAAAAAGAAACGAGTCTTTATATTTGAAGAAAATCAAAGGGTATGAAAATAAAATCGACATTTCAACCTGCAAATTAACTGAAAAACTTCAAATTATAAACTTAGCTCATGATACGATGAGTGAAAAAACAAAAGAGATTTCTGAAAAATGCAAGGATTTGTCAGACTCACAACTAAAAATTGTTGAACTTGAAAAGAAACTAGATCAATTCAGAGATTCCACTTTTGTAATGAACACATGATGGGTGGCTTGAAGAAAGGTAGTAACAAGACGGGTGTGGGCTTCCTGGGCTTCAATGAAGTTCCACCACCTTTTGTTCATGACTATTTATTCTTGCCAGATGAAGATGATTTAAATGACTTTGTATGAACTACACCTAGTAGTTCTACATCAGAAAAGGTTGATGTGTCTGAATATGATGATGTTAGTGTCAAGAAGGAGAATAACATGAATAGGTTTTGAAAACAAAGAATGCACCACTCAAAAATAAAATGCAAACTTTTGTTAAAAAGGTTAATTTTATTCAGGGAAGTGACATAAAAAATGAAACAACCATTATTCAAAATGAATCGAATGTGCAGTTTGCGAAATGTAGAAACAAAGAAAATTTTGATTTTAAACAAACAAAACCAGATCCTTCTAATGCATCATCATCATTGGCTGATGGATGTCTTCGGCAAAAAGATCGCGCTTCAAATGTCACACCAAGGGACATGTAGCAAGCTGTTGTCCTAACAAAAAGGGTGAAGCACAAGTGAGTGAGACTAGGGAGAAAAATCACTAGAGAAGAATGGTGACGGTGAGTAGAGTGTGTCTAACTCACCAAAGATGTCTACTCCTAAGCAACAACAGGGTGTGGTTGTTGGTGTAGGTAAGGCTGTTGCGGAACTCGAAAATTTTCTCGTTTTCAACGAAATCAACAAAGATTTCAGCCTGAATCTATATCAGGCAGATATGAGAGACCTAGAAGTGGTTCACTAAGAATGAATAATTTTATTGGTCAATCAAGTAATTTCAGAAGTCTAGGTCAATATCAAAATCAATACAAGAATAATGGCGGTCTTAATTTTTATAACAATGGCTTTAGAAATTATAACAATCAAAATCCTTGGAATCAAAGGAGAGTTCAATACAACTCACGATATGTGTATCAAAATTCAAGGTCTCAAAACCAAAATTTCCAAAGGTCACAGAGTCCAAACGTGTATAGGAAACTTCAGGACCAGAGACCTTGTGGAAATCAAACCCCATTTCCATCAATAGGACCTAGATCCAAGACTCCAGTTAGGAGTGATTGATATTGGATGGATGTTCAAGTACTTGATGAATTTGGAAGACCCAAGACCATTAAGGCTAGGGTCCCCTAATGTAACTAATTTTTGGTTAATGTGTGTAGGAGCTGCTAAGGAGGATTATCAACTTGTGGTATTTTGATAGTGGCTGCTCCAGGCACATGAAGGGGGATGCGAGGTTGTTGACTAATTTTGAAAATATAGATAGAGGGTATGTAAATTTTGTAGGTGCTAAAGGAGGTCACATTACAGGTCAAGGAAAAGTGACCAACGGAAAGATCACCTTGAACAAAGTGAACTATGTCAAGCAACTTAAGCACAATCTGATGAGCGTGTCACTAGTCTGCGAAAAGGTCACTCGGTCCATTTTACCAAGTATGAGGCTTTGGTGTTAAAACCGAGTTTAGTGATACCGGGCGATTGGATTGTGATGAGAGCATCGAGGAGGAATGACACTTATGTCATGGATATGGGTGCTAAGGATTCTTCTCTAGTGCTGGTGTGTTTATTGTCAAAAGTATCTGAGGCTGAGTCAATGTTGTGGCATAGGCGCATGGCCCACATCCACTACCGAAAAATGAATTATATTATTAAAATGGTTTAATGGAAGGGGTGCCAGTGTAGAGGTTTCGTGTGGAAGATAAATGTCATCCGTGTAAAAAGGGAAAACAACATAAGAAACCTCACAAATCTAAAACAGTAAATTCCATAGATGCCCCTAATGAATTACTTCACATGGATTTATTTGGTCTAGTGAATGTATGGAGCATAGGTGGAAAGCACTATTGTTTAGTTGTCACTGATGATTACTCACGTTATTCATAGGTTTTCTTTATAGGTACAAAAGATGAGACAACGGAGCTGCAGATAGATCTTTTTACAAAATTAGAAAATGTCCATGATGCACGCACCAAGAGGATGAGTGATAACAGCATGGAGTTCAAGAATCAGATTCTTGATCTCTACTATCTTTCCAAGGGAATAGAACATCAATATTCTGCTCCTTATACACCTCAACAGAATGGAGTCACTGATAGGAGAAACACGACGCTGATTGAAGCCACTAGGACTATGCTTTCTGATTCAAAGCTTCTAGTTCTTTTCTTTTTCTAGGGAGAAGCTATGAATACAGCTTGCTATGTCCTAAACAAAGTTTTAACTGTTAAACGATTTAACAAAACATGTCACAAACTTATGTTTAACAAGAAACTAAACTTAAAAGGCTTTAAACCATTTGGATTACCCTACACAATTGTGAGAAATATGGATAAATAAAAATTCGGTGAGGTAGCTGACGAAGGTTATTTTCTAGGTTATGTACTTGGAACACCGAATAAAAGGGTTTTTAATCTAAAAACTGGTAAAATTGAGGTTGTGTTTAATGTTGAAATCACTACTTATGCACCTCAACAATCAACGAGTGGTCTAGCTATATTATATGATTATGATAGTGTTTTTAAATTATTTAATATTCCTGAGTTTTCCAATGCAGATGAGTCTCATTTGATTCAAACTGTTATTAGTGAAGATGAAGATGGTGACTTCATGCCAAGATCAAGTGTTTGGATGATAGATGCTCTGGGAACTTCCTCCAATGCAATTGAACAGGATTCAAGCGATAGTGAGTCTGAACCTATTCAGGGGAAGGATTTCATTAATCTGTTTGCAGATTAGAATATTCGGGGGGAAGTTGGATCCAACCTGGGTGACAATTTAGTAGTTGACACCATTGCTAAAACACGAGCAAATAAAGATCATCAAGTTGACATGATCATTGGAGATCCTGTATGTATGCTACGATTGAGAAGATTGGTATTATGAATAAGTGTTTGTATAGTTGCTTCATTGCCCAAGAGGAGACGAAGAATGTTCACATAGCTCTAAAAGATAATTCATGGGTTAAAGATATGCAAGAGGAGTTAGCTCAGTTCAAGAAGTTGAAATTTTAGGAACCAGTCGATTTGCCTGATGGAGCAAAGGAAATTGGCACTAAGTAGTTGTTCAAGTGCAAGAAAGATGACCAACGGATTGTGACGAGAAACAAGGGATTGACTACAATGAAGTGTTTACAACAGTGGCAAGGTTGGAAGCAATTCGTTTCTTCCTAGCCTTCGCATCATTCAAGGGCTTCAAAGTTTACCAACTTGACATGAAGATTGTGTTTCTTTACGGGAAAGTCCAAGAGGTGGTGTATGTCTCATAGCCAGATGTGTATTTTGATCTAGACTATCCAGACCAAGTGTATAAACTGGATAAGGCTTTGTATGGATTGCATCAAGCACCCAGGGCGTGGTATGAGACACCGTCAACATATTTGTTGAAGAATGGTTTTGAAAGAGGTCAGATTGACAGTACACTGTTCATCAAACGACAGAAGGAAGATTTTGTGTTGGTACAGGTATACGTGGATGACATCATTTTTTGGTCTTCTGATGAAAACATGTGTCACGAATTCGAGCAGGTGATGCAGAGAAAGTTTGAAATGAGTGCGATGGGTGAGTTGTCCTACTTTATGGGTCTGCAAGTAAAACATAAGAAGTATAGGATGTTTATACATTAGACAACGTATGTGTATGACATTTTGTCTCATTTCAAAATGGAGGATTGCGCTACTTTCAACACACTATTTGCGAGAATCATAATTTTTGTCCAGATCATGAGAGTGTGGAAGATGCTGATCTAACTCAATACTGGGCAATGATTTGTTCTCTAGTTTACTTGACTACTTCAAGAACATATATCATGTTTGCAGTGTGTCTCTATGCTAGATATCAAGCGAATCCAAAAGAGTCACATATGAAGGCGGTGAAGCGTATTATTTGTTACTTGAAGGGGAAACCTAAACTTGGGTTGTGCTATCCAGCTGTTAGTGATTTGAAGTTTGTTGCATTCACTGATTCAGAGGAGGATTTAAGTCTACTAGAAAGTCTACAACAGGTGGTTGTCAAATCTTTGGAGGGAGGATAGTGTTCTGGCAATGCAAGAAGTAGTCTTGCGTGTCTACCTCTACGTGTGAAGCTGAATATATTGTTGTGGGTAGATGTTGCTCTCAGGTTTTCTGGATTAAATAGTAGATACGCGATTACGGTTTGAATTTCACTCGTACTCCTATAATGATAGACAATAATGCCACTATTTTAGTCACAAACAATCCCGTAAAACACAGTCGCACAAAACATAGTGATATTTGTCATCATTTTATATGGGATTGTGCTGAAAAGAAACTGATTAAACTTCAACGAGTCCACACACTAGATAACCTAGCAGATCTTTACACAAAAGCTTTTGACAGGGCTCGTTTTGAACATCTAGTTGAACTCAACAGGATGACGAATCCTGAATAACCAATTTTGCATAAGAATTTTTTAAATTGTTTATTGTTCTCTTAAAAAACAAAAACATAAAAAACAGAAAACCATAAAAAAAAATTTGAAAAATCAAAAAGAGTTATCATTGTGTGGAAAAGAAGAGATCATAGTACATCAGCAAGTTAGACTGTCACACTGAAATTGAAATTAATTTGCTTATGTGTGATAGCAACTTCATCATATGATGTACCATTAGACAAGAAACATGAAAAAAATCTACTTACCATGGTGATATAAACATAAAGAACTGTGTCTGGGTGGGTAACATATTAGTGGCCTATAGTTTGATAACCTTAAATCTTGCATTGATAGATTGCCATAATCTGAGGTTTTAGATCTTTATATCGTCATTTCATCCGGGGATATCAGGGTTGTCATTCTACTGCATCCAGATATATGCTGACCTAGGCATAACCAAGATATCTTAAAAGAGCTAAAATGCCAAAAAACCAGAAATTGAAGAAGCTCTCCTATAGAGTCATTCAAATGTGCAAAATGCATAAATCGTACCAAAAATTTGGGTATTTGTCTTACCCTCATTGGATATTGGTCTCTCTGTTGTACGAAAGTACTGACCTGATCACCAATTATCTAACATTATAAATCAAAACAGATGAATTTGGTATACTCACCTACTACGAGGAATCTTTGTGCATACTTTCATCGCAGGGGTATATCCTGAAGTGGGACACACTAGTACATTAGTATAATATTACCTTAACGTATCACTAGGTAAAGGTACTTGAAATGTTCACATGTTTTGTTTAAGTGGATAAACAATACATGTAATCTTCTTGAACTACTTTTCATGAAAATTGAAAGAAAGAAGGAACTGAATGTGTTAAACAGTTTGATTTGGCTGATATGATCTTCTTAGCAAGTGATTCTAACAAAAATATGGTGTTTATTTTCTTGTTATTTATTTGTTTTCAGAGAATATAAAACTCCAAAAACATTTTCTTTTTCTTTGAAATTCTTAAGTACGAAAAATGTTTGTTAATAGAGGAATTGTTATAGAAAGGGGGAGCTGGTGTTAGAGTCTGAGTTCAAAATTTTTGAAACTTGCAAGTTCTGGTGTGTTGAAAATTTTGTTTTGAGTGGAAAAATGGTTAAATCTGTGATACAGTTTACACATCTCTTGATTCCTAATAATTTGTTCACCTTTGTTGAAAAATTCTTATGGTTTCTCGAGATGTTTGTTTTATAGTATACAGATTGAAGCAGTGTGTTACTGATGGGCTGATGTGAAGAGATGAGAAGTTTGTTGCTGCATGGTCGAACCTCCTTTCTGCATTGCTAACAAAGTTGAAGAGTTTAAAGAATGCTATGTGTCACACCCTCAATTTCCACTTGCGGAGTTTTACCGCGAGGCGTGTGAACAAACCAGAATCTGAGACACTAGTACATCGAACGACTCTATATGATTTGATAATACGTTTTCCAAAATCATTTGTTTAACCATTCATGGTAGATTTTATATTGTCTTAGTTAGTTTCAATGTTTAGCGGAAGCATTAGTTTTTATGGTTGAGCGGAAGCATAAAAATAGATAGAGAAATGGGCGCCAACACAAACGCCAAAACAAATGAAAAACCCAAAACAATGTTTGTAAATGAGACTCGATAAAAGGTGTCTTGATCAATGCAAGTGAGTGCACCTAGAGCTCCTAGCGTCCTGAGAAATATGTAAAGAAACAAGTGTCAACATTAAAGATGAGTGAGTTCACAGGTTTTCATAAATTCGTTTGTTCGGTTATAAGTTTGTTTCCCCCGTTATCCCTAACCCGGGATAACGGTTTAGTTCCATTATTCCCAACCCGGAATAATACTGATAGTTCCATTATTCCTTACCCGGAATAATAATGATGGTTCCATTATTCCTTACCCGGAATAATAATGATGTCCCATTATTCCTAACCTGGAATAATAACGTTGTTGGTTCCATTATCCCTAACCCGGGATAATATCGTTGATTCGTAATTAAGTTCAATGTTAATATATATAGGTAGCTAGCCTAAAGTTATGTCACGTAAGTGTTCGCGATCGAAGCTGACTGTCAGGCCTATCCGTGTTGCCAGGCCTATCACTGACCATGGCGAAGTTAGGCCAAATTATCACCCGTTGACCATACCCGGTCGGCTAGCGCGACTAGCTCGGATGGGGCCTGTCGGGCCCAGTAGTACTACTTATAATTTCCCCGCTATTTAAACCCAATACTAACGATCCGAGAGATTGTCGAGGACTTGTGTGATATAGCTGCTTAGTGACCATAACGTACATTAACATTAACTTAGTTACCGAATAGTTAAGTGACGTTAATTTCGTATAACGTAAAGAGATAGAGTTGTAGAGTGTATACATGTTTCTACCCCTGTTGTTTAAAACCGGATAAAATTAGGGGCCGTGAACTCACCTTTAGTTGCTCGGTTAGTGTAAGACAGAAGTTGAAATGATGGGACCGCTAATTGCGTCCTAACAAGTCAGTTGATTTCAAGTTAGTGTGTGAACACACCAATACAAATCCTACACATAATTAAAGCACAAAGCAGTACACACAATCACAATTCCTATCACCCAAACATGTATGCAAGTATCCTCATATGAACATAGTGATCAAAACAATTTATCATGTACACAAAATCAATTCATACAACACTTTGATACATACATTCGCAAGTTATCAAGTTTCAGCTCATATACTCATAATTAGGCTGTTTTCAAGGATTTTTATAAAATAGTTCCAACATTCCAAAAATTCTAATTATTTTACAGAAGGTGACAACTATACTGTAGAATTTTTATAATTTTTTCAAGTCCTACTTTACAAATTATTCGTAAATATTAATATACTAGGCTGCAGTCAGATTCGTCGCTTTCTGACTGCAGTCCACGGAAGAATTCATTTAAAAATCACCGTTCGTCCAATTAACAAAATTCCAGTGGGAGTTCCCCGGAAATTTCCATATCTAGTTGCTGTACAAATATCCTGAGTCGACTCCCTACCGATTATTAGATCCGACTTGATAAACAACTAACAAATTTTCAGGATTTTCACAGCTTTAGTTACTGAACTTAATTGGCTGCTTAAAAATATCGAACGACTTCAGAAAAATATGAATCCAACGCCATTAGAATCGTTTTTCAAAACTCTACGTTTTAGACTTCAGAAAATCCGTTTTTCGATAAATAATAACCAAGTTACAGCCAGTTGAAGTTGGCTGTAACCACCATTCAGCATTTTGATTCAGCACTTTATCACAATCTAACTCGCTTAAACCCTCGATACATTGAACATAGGCGATCAAAAACAGAATTACAAATCATATATCATCATATATATCATACCCATGCAAACCCTAATCATAACCTATAGTTTTTATCAACAAAACACAGCCTATGTTTCCTGATTTCGAACAAACATCAAACTTGCAAACATCATAAATAAATCGGCTAACATAACACTACATTCAACATATAAATCCGAATATGATCTTGCAAACAATGATAATCCTAACCTTTAATAACAAGATCAATGAGCCGAGACTTGGACAAGAGCCGATTCGGATATGATGAAGAAGATCGCGACCGAGAGCAAAGAGTGAGGAAGACTTGTTGTGACCGAGAGGGGTGTATCAAGGCTGTTTGCGATCGAAAGGATGAATGAGGGCTGCCGTCGGCTGTTTTCTCCACTAGGGTTTTGTGTTTTGTTTTTGTGAAGCAAGCTCATGCATGTGTATGTATATATAGCGCAAGGGATGAAGGGAAGGGAAGGGTTTACGGTTTGGGTGTGTGCTCGCGGCCGAAAGGGTTTGGGTGGGGCGGTTTGGGTTTAACACTTGGTCCTCAAGTTTGGTTAACTCCTTGAGTCGCAAGGAAGTGAAGTTGGCTCGTGTCGCGGCTCGATCCGATTCATTTATCTATTTACTACATCTATGTTTTATAACTAAAATAAAACACGAAATCGGAACATCACATAATAACGCACTAACTTATAAACGTTTAAGATTAGCATGTAATTCATTCGACAAGTACACAAAAATTATCGTAATTATTTCGAGCGTGCAACTTAAGTCTCCGAACCAAATTAACGTGGGAACGAATAACCGTGAAGTAGTGCGTTTAAGATATCTGAAAGTCACATTATCCCCATGTTGAAAGAATTTTCGTCCCGAAAATTGAGTAAACGCGGTTTAGAATGCAGCGTACATGTTTAGAGTGCCACGCACAAAGGTTTAGTTCGTTAACAATGGTATGCGAAATTACAAGAGATTCCCAAGTGCCATGCACAAGGATTTAGTTAACAATGGTACGCAAAATTATGAGAAATCCCAAGTTGTCACATCATCCCCATGTTGAAAGAATTTTCGTCCCGAAAATTTAGTTACTGGTATCGTTAGTTTGCTGCTCAGCTGCAAAGAGGTGTGGGTATTTGCTTTTCATTTGGTCCTCTCTTTCCCACGTGAACTCCGGTCCACGCTTAGAGTCCCAACGAACCTTAACGATCGGAATCTTACTGTGCCTTCGAGTCTTGATCTCACGATCCATGATCTCGATAGGTTGTTCCACAAAGTGCAGTTGTTCATCCACTTGGATCTCATCCAATGGAATGACTAGGGTTTCATCTGATAGACACTTCTTCAGATTTGACACGTGAAAAACGTTGTGAACTCCACTGAGTTCGGCAGGAAGGTCTAATTGATAAGCTACGGGTCCAATACGTTTCAAGATCACAAACGGACCTACGTACCGTGGGTTTAGTTTGCCTCGTTTTCCAAAGCGGATTACACCCTTCCAGGGTGACACCTTCAGTAGGACGCGGTCGCCTACTTGAAATTCGAGCGGTTTGCGTCGTTGATCAGCGTAGCTTTTCTGTCGGTCTCGTGCCGCCACCATGCGGTTTCTGATTTGTACAACCTTTTCAGTAGCCTCAAGTATCAACTCAGGGCCTGTGAGTTGACTGTCACCGACTTCTGCCCAACAGACCGGTGATCTACATTTACGACCGTATAATGCCTCAAACGGTGCTGCCGATATACTCGTATGGTAACTGTTGTTATACGAGAATTCCACTAAAGGCAGGTGGATTTCCCAACTATTTCCGAAGTCTACTACGCATGCCCTAAGCATGTCTTCCCAGGTCTGTATGGTCCTTTCGCTTTGACCATCAGTCTGAGGGTGATAAGCTGTGCTCATATCTAAGCGTGTGCCCAAGGCTTTCTGAAGTGACTGCCAAAAGTTGGACGTGAAGCGAGCATCTCTGTCTGAGATGATGGACGTTGGCACTCCGTGCCGAGAAACTACTTCCTTAATGTAGATGCGAGTCAACTTCTCCATCTTATTTGTTTCTTTAATAGCTAGGAAGTGTGCGGACTTAGTTAAACGATCCACAATCACCCAGATGGTATCGCAACCATCCAAAGTTCGCGGGAGTTTAGTGATGAAGTCCATCGAGATCTGATCCCATTTCCACACTGGGATCTCAGGTTGTTGGAGTAGCCCCGATGGCTTTTGATACTCTACCTTGACTTTTGCACAAGTCAAACACTTACTCACATAGGTGGCTATATCAGCTTTCATGTTGGGCCACCAATACGCAGCTTTAAGGTCTTGATACATCTTATCCGAACCAGGATGGACAGAGTATCGGGATTTGTGAGCTTCGTCCATGACTAGCTCTCTGAGGTTTCCGTAGAGAGGTACCCATATGCGATTCATGAAGTACCGGGCTCCATTGGGTTTTACTTCCCAATCGCGTTCCATTTTTCCCACCGATTCGGCCTTGATGTTTTCCTCCTTAACTGCTTCTAACTGCGCGTCGCGTATCTGTTCGGGTAACCCCGAATGAATGGTGAGCTGTAATGCTCGTACCCGACGCGGTTTCAAGTGTTCCTTCCTACTGAGGGCATCAGCTACCACGTTAACTTTACCCGGGTGATACCGAATGGCACATTCATATTCGTTCAAGAGTTCGACCCAGCGACGCTGTCGCATGTTCAACTCTTTCTGATCAAAGATGTGTTGGAGGCTCTTGTGGTCTGTAAAGATTGTGCACTTCGTTCCATAGAGGTAGTGTCTCCAAATCTTAAGTGCAAACACTACTGCTCCCAATTCCAGGTCATGCGTTGTATAGTTTTTCTCGTGAACCTTCAATTGTCGGGACGCATACGCGATGACCTTATCGCGTTTCATGAGTACGCATCCCAACCCCTGAATGGAAGCATCACAATATACTACAAAGTCATCTGTCCCTTCCAGCAAGGACAGAATGGGTGCACTGCAAAGTTTCTGTTTCAGCAATTGAAATGCCGCTTTCTGCTTGTCACCCCAAGCATACTTGATGCCTTTCTGGGTGAGGGTAGTAAGCGGTTGCGCGATCTTTGAAAATCCCTCGATGAAACGTCTGTAGTAACCAGCCAAGCCCAAAAATTGGCGGATCTCCGTCGGTGTCCTGGGTGCTTCCCAGTTTTTGATAGCATCAATCTTGGCAGGGTCGACGTGGATACCCTTTTCATTTACGATATGCCCGAGGAACTGAACTTCCCGAATCCAAAAATCACACTTTGAAAGCTTGGCATATAGTTTCTCCTGTTGAAGTAATCCCAGCAGTAATCGTAGATGTTCAGCATGTTCTTCTTCACCTTTAGAGTAGATGAGTATGTCATCGATGAACACAATGACAAACTTGTCGAGGTATGGTTTACACACACGGTTCATGAGGTCCATGAACACCGCGGGTGCGTTGGTGAGACCGAAGGGCATAACCAAGAACTCATAATGGCCATACCGAGTACGAAATGCCGTCTTAGCGATATCCTCCGCCCTGACGCGTAGCTGGTGGTAACCGGACCGTAGATCAATCTTGGAGTAGTAGCTTGACCCTTGCAATTGGTCGAAGAGATCGTCGATGCGAGGTAACGGGTATCGGTTCTTGACAGTAACCTTGTTGAGTTCCCTGTAGTCGATGCACATGCGGAAGGTCCGTCCTTCTTCTTGACAAAAAGGACTGGAGCTCCCCATGGCGAAGCGCTTGGTCGGATCCTTTTTCTAACAGCTCCTGGAGTTGGGTGGACAGCTCCTGCAACTCGGCTGGAGCTAGGCGGTATGGGGCTTTGGCGATAGGAGTTGCATGGTTTGCCAATTCAATTTCAAACTCCAATTGTCGATGGGGTGGGAGACCAGGTAACTCATCTGGGAATACATCAGCAAAATCACGGACGACGGGGATGTCTTCTATACGTTTCTCTTCCTTAGGCTGTTCGGTAACCAGTGCGAGTAAAGCGAAAGAGTTCTTCCTCCGAAGATACTTCTGCGCTTGCATGTAAGTGATGATGTTTGTGACGGCGCCTGCCTTCTCGCCTTGCACCGTCAAGATTTCGTCGTTAGAGAGCGGAATACGGATAGATTTTTTGAAACAGAGAACTTCAGCTCAGACGTCGGATAGCCAGTCCATTCCGACTACCACGTCAAAACTTCCCAGGGTAGTTGTCATCAGATCAATGGTAAAGGTGTGACCCGCGAGTTTGAGTTGACAGCCAGATACTATATGGGTCACATCTACAGATTTACCATCGGCTAGTTCTATGATATAAGGGGTCTCTAAGGGTTTAGGTGTGAGATTTAGGTTCTTCCTAAAAGACTCAGATATAAAACTCCTATCCGCACCCGTATCAAAAAGCACAGTAGCAAAATGTTCATTAAGGGGAAACTTACCGGTGACCACGTTCGAGTCGTTTCTGGCCTCCCCGCGGCCCAGCGTAAATGCGCGACCTTTGGCACCTCTTGTGCCACCATTTCCATTATTGTTGTTGTTATTGTTGTTGTTGTGGTTATTGTGGTTGTGGTTGTTCCCACCATTGTTGTTGTTGTTGTTACGGAGCTGTGGGCAGTCTCTTTTGAAGTGGGCAGTGCTACCACACTGATAGCATCCCCGGTTAACACCCTGTTGCTGGCCCTGGGGTTGATTTTGGTTTTGTCGGGACATGATTTCCCCGCGACAATCCTTTGCTGCATGTCCCACCTTGCCACATCGTTGGCAGCGATTCCCGGCACAAGGGCCGTGATGATGAAGATTACAGCGATTGCACTGCCGCTTTCGACCTACATAGCCGCTTGCGTTCTGGTTGTTGTTGGCGGGTTGATTTTGGTGACCCCGGTGGCTGTTGTAATGATTGAACCATTTCTGGTTCCCCTGTTGTGGATGGGATGACGAAGACTGTCGAACAGACGAGTCTTCAAACTTTCTTTTATTATCAGGGGCAACTTCAGTTGTACCCCGTGTTGGCAACTTCTTCTGTTCCACCGCCTTGTCGGTGAGTTTGTACGCCAACATGATTGCTTGATGTTCAGTTGCAGGGTTGCTAGCCATCACCATACCCTGAATCTCCGGGACCAGACCCCCAAGGTAGAACTCGAGTCGTTTCTCCACAGTGTTGGCCAGATCGGGACACAGAAATACCAAGTCGTGATGTTTCGCTGTGTATGCTTCGATTTCAGATCCCACCATCTTGTGGTTCCATAATGTTTGCTCCAACTGTTGAACTCTGTCTCGCGGACAGTACTCTTCTTTGATTAGGGCCTTAAACTCGGCCCAGGCCATGGCATTTGCAGCAATAAGTCCACGCGTTTGGACTTGTGCATTCCACCAAGTTAGTGCCCCATCTTCCAGTGTTGAGGCTGCATACTTGACCTTATTGGCCTCCAGACAGTTGCACATTTCAAATACTGATTCAGATTTTTCGATCCAGCGCACCAATCCTATGGGACCTTCTGCCCCCGTGAATTTACTTGGCTTCGCGTCGAGGAACATCTTGTAGGGGTTAAGACCCCCTCCTGCTGACAGAGGACAGGTAGTCAGCGAGGAATTCTACTAGCCCAACTATTAGATTTTCCCCATGAAAATTTAATAATGGTTACCTGCCGGTTGGTTCTGAACACCCGCTAGAGCTGCGTTCACGTGCCCTTGGATCATTGCAGCTAATTCTTCGGGCGTCATGTTAAGGTTCCCGCGACGTCCAGTTGCCATTTGGATCTTCGTAAGACAACATAAACACACACCGATAAGTCTATATATCCAATATAGTTATCCTATTCCGTACTTAAATAATTCTTCAAGTTATGTCAACTCAAATAAATTAAATAGTCAAAAGAAATACTTGATTAAATAAAGTTTCAACGCCTTACAAAGTGCCAACTAAACATATGAATTCACTATAAAGTCTCAAGTTTAAACACAAGTGGGAAAATAAATAGACTGAAGGAAAGTAAATAAAATAAGCGAGACGTGTCAGTCTTCTACGTCTCCATCCCCCAAATCACTATCGTTGCCGTCATCCTGCGCGGCATTTCCAGCTTCTACAGCTGGGTCCTCTCCGGATCCTCCTCTGGATCCTCCTCTGGGTCCTCTTCTGGGTCCTCTTCTGGATCCTCTTCCGGATCCTCTTCCGGATCCTCTTCTGGATCCTCTTCCGGATCCTCCTCTACCGACACTGGAGGGGCCGGTGCTGGGGCAGGTACTGGTGCAGGTGCCTGATTTTGTTCCAGTTCTTGAATTCTCCAGCTAGACTCAAGAACTCTGTCTTCTAGCCAGTCAGCCCTTAGCTGCTCAGCACGAAGATCACTGGCTAAGGTGTTACGAGCTATCTTACTCGTATGTTGCTCTTCCTCGAGCGATCCAGTTTTACCAGTCAGTTGTCGTATCATCCATCCCTGAGCTAGGATGGTTTCATGCATTCTTTCTATTTGTTCTTGTTGTTTCCGTATCATATCTCTAAGTAGGTCGTTTCCTACTTCTACAGAGTTAACCGGTTTGACCGGCACAGCGATGGTTGGGTGTGATGACAACTCCTCCCCTAGAGCGAGCCTTTTCCTTGCAGCTGAGCGTGTCTCCACGCCATAAGATGGTAAGGGTTCCACCATAGGTGCCTTTCCTGGCGCCCTTGGTGGCGTAAGTTTGTCGGATGATGATGATGATGATGACATTGCCTGTTAGGTTGTGTAGTTAGTTACGAGTTGCATTCATTTCTTACTATGCATTCATATTCTTCATAACACAATTGTGGTACATCACATAACAAGATATAACAGTTCGGTGCCAAACTACGTCTAGTGTCGTGTATTCAGCTATAGTTTAGGTCTACTTTTAATGCAAACCTGGTTCTATATAGCTAGTGGCTCTGATACCAATCTGTCACACCCTCAATTTCCACTTGCGGAGTTTTACCGCGAGGCGTGTGAACAAACCAGAATCTGAGACACTAGTACGTCGAACGACTCTATATGATTTGATAATACGTTTTCCAAAATCATTTGTTTAACCATTCGTTGTAGATTTTATATTGTCTTAGTTAGTTTCAATGTTTAGCGAAAGCATTAGTTTTTATGGTTGAGCGGAAGCATAAAAATAGATAGAGAAATGGGCGCCAACACAAACGCCAAAACAAATGAAAAACCCAAAACAATGTTTGTAAATGAGACTCGATAAAAGGTGTCTTGATCAATGCAAGTGAGTGCACCTAGAGCTCCTAGCGTCCTGAGAAACATGTAAAGAAACAAGTGTCAACATTAAAGATGAGTGAGTTCACAGGTTTTCATAAATTCGTTTGTTCGGTTATAAGTTTGTTTCCCCCGTTATCCCTAACCCGGGATAACGGTTTAGTTCCATTATTCCCAACTCGGAATAATACTGATAGTTCCATTATTCCTTACCCGGAATAATAATGATGGCTCCATTATTCCTTACTCGGAATAATAATGATGTCCCATTATTCCTAACCTGGAATAATAACGTTGTTGGTTCCATTATCCCTAACCCGGGATAATATCGTTAATTCGTAATTAAGTTCAATGTTAATATATATAGGTAGCTAGCCTAAAGTTATGTCACGTAAGTGTTCGCGATCGAAGCTGACTGTTGTGCCTCCGTGTTGCCAGGCCTATCACTGACCATGGCGAAGTTAGGCCAAATTATTCACCCGTTGACCATTCCCGGTCGGCTAGCGCGACTAGCTCGGATGGGGCTTGTCGGGCCCAGTAGTACTACTTATAATTTCCCCGCTATTTAAACCCAATACTAACGATCCGAGAGATTGTCGAGGACTTGTGTGATATAGCTGCTTAGTGACCATAACGTACATTAACATTAACTTAGTTACCGAATAGTTAAGTGACGTTAATTTCGTATAACGTAAAGAGATAGAGTTGTAGAGTGTATACATGTTTCTCCCCCTGTTGTTTAAAACCGGATAAAATTAGGGGCCGTGAACTCACCTTTAGTTGCTCGGTTAGTGTAAGACAGAAGTTGAAATGATGGGACAGCTAATTGCGTCCTAACAAGTCAATTGATTTCAAGTTAGTGTGTGAACACACCAATACAAATCCTACACATAATTAACGCACAAAGCAGTACACACAATCACAATTCCTATCACCCAAACATGCATGCAAGTATCCTCATATGAACATAGTGATCAAAACAATTTATCATGTACACAAAATCAATTCATACAACACTTTGATACATACATTCGCAAGTTATCAAGTTTCAGCTCATATACTCATAATTAGGCTGTTTTCAAGGATTTTTATAAAATAGTTCCAACATTCCAAAAATTCCAATTACTTTACAGAAGGTGACAACTATACTTTAGAATTTTATATAAATTTTTCAAGTCCTAACACTTTACCAATTATTCGTAAATATTAATATACTAGGCTACAGTAAGATTCGTCGCTTTCTGACTGCAGTCCACGGAAGAATTCATTTAAAAATCACCGTTCGTCCAATTAACAAAATTCCAGTGGGAGTTCCCCGGAAATTTCTATATCTAGTTGCTGTACAAATTTCCTGATTCGACTGCCTACCGATTATTAGATCCGACTTGATAAACAACTAACAAATTTTCAGGATTTTCACAGCTTTAGTTACTGAACTTAATTGGCTGCTTAAAAATATCAAACGACTTCAGAAAAATATGAATCCAGCGCCATTAGAATCGTTTTTCAAAACTCTACGTTTTAGACTTCAGAAAATCCGTTTTTCGATAAATAATAACCAAGTTACAGCCAGTTGAAGTTGGCTGTAACCACCATTCAGCATTCTGATTCAGCACTTTATCACAATCTAACTCGCTTAAACCCTCGATACATTGAACATAGGCGATCAAAAACAGAATTACAAATCATATATCATCATATATATCATACCCATGCAAACCCTAATCATAACCTATAGTTTTTATCAACAAAACACAGCCTATGTTTCCAGATTTCGAACAAACATCAAACTTGCAAACATCAAAAATAAATCGGCTAACATAACACTACATTCAAACATATAAATCCGAATATGATCTTGCAAACAATGATAATCCTAACCTTTAATAACAAGATCAATGAGCCGAGACTTGGACAAGAGCCGATTCGGATATGATGAAGAAGATCGCGACCGAGAGCAAAGAGTGAGGAAGACTTGTTGCAACCGAGAGGGGTGTATCAAGGCTGTTTGCGATCGAAAGGATGAATGAGGGCTGCCGTCGGCTGTTTTCTCCACTAGGGTTTTGTGTTTTGTTTTTGTGAAGCAAGCTCATGCATGTGTATGTATATATAGCGCAAGGGATGAAGGGAAGGGAAGGGTTTACGGTTTGGGTGTGTGCTCGCGGCCGAAAGGGTTTGGGTGGGGCGGTTTGGGTTTAACACTTGGTCCTCAAGTTTGGTTAACTCCTTGAGTCGCAAGGAAGTGAAGTTGGCTCGTGTCGCGGCTCGATCCGATTCATTTATCTATTTACTACATCTATGTTTTATAACTAAAATAAAACACGAAATCGGAACATCACATAATAACGCACTAACTTATAAACGTTTAAGACTAGCATGTAATTCATTCGACAAGTACACAAAAATTATCGTAATTATTTCGAGCGTGCAACTTAAGTCTCCGACCCAAATTAACGTGGGAACGAATAACCGTAAAGTAGTGCGTTTAAGATATCTGAAAAACCGGGATGTCACACTATGCAAATGCTAAACTGGACTTTACTCAAGTGCTAACGATTTTGAAGATTTGGTGATTAGATGCATCAGCTTAGGGGGGTCTTTTGTCGACAGAAGCTATTGAAGCTAAAGCTATCCAAAGACCAAAGACAATTAAAGATTACATGCAAAATGCAAGATGATTGAAGACAAAGTTAGTTGATAAAGCTATTGTCAAGGGGGAGTTTGTTGGTTCATATTTGTGACAACAACTTTTAGTTTTGGTCTTTGGATATCTTGTAATTTGTAAAACGATTAACAGTTAGTGGGTTTAGCTTTGTATTAGTTAATTAGTAGTGATTGGGCGAAACCATGCCCATATTGGGGGAATGACAAGGCAAATTGGGCCTTTTCAATTCGCACCTAATTCGCAGCCCATATGTGATGGAAATCCTAGCCAAAGTTGCAAACTTGTCCTATATAAACAAGGCTTTGCATTAGAGTTGAGGTGAACCACTTTAATAACTTTTAGAGAGAGAATTCATAAGAGAGAGTGGCTTAGGCGAATTGGGAGATCTTGATTGATTGTAATCGTTTGATAGATAATCAATAAAGATCGGTTTGTAGTGATTTTTGTTTCTAGTAATTTTCCGTAGTCTAGGTTGGATAGGCGATTCTGTGATAGATCCATAAGATTAGAGGACCTACATTAATATCTATTGCAGCATGGGGGTAAACGTTTGTGATGGTAAAAGGTCCAGACCATCGGGACTTAAGTTTTCTTGGAAAAAGACGTAGCCTTGAGTTAAAGAGAAGTACCTAGTCTCCTTCTCTAAATTCTTTAGTACCGCTTTTATATTTATCATGTGTTCTTTTTGAGCGTTTCTTATAGATTTTAGAGTTGTAATATGCTTGAATTCTCAATTCATCTAACTCATTTAACTGTTGTAGGCGTTCGTTTCCTGAAATTTCTTGTTCTAAGTTAACGTTTTATAATGCCCAAAATGCTCTGTGTTCGATTTCTATCGGAAGGTGACAGTTTTTTCCATAGACCAACTTATATGGTGTGGTCCCAATTGGTGTTTCATAAGTTGTTCGAAATGCCCATAAAGCGTCGTCTAATTTGTCTGACCATTCTTTTCGATTTTGACCCATAGTTTTTTCTAGGATTCTATTTAGACCTTGATTTGTTACATCAGCTTGACCATTGGTTTGACGATGATATGCTGTTGATAGGTGATGAGAAACCCCATATCGTGTTAGAGTTTTTTTTCCATTTTAAGATTACAAAAGTGAGTGCCTCTATCACTAATAGGGCTTTTGGAGTTCCGAAACGTGAGAATAGCTTTTTCAGGAATTTTACTACTACTCTCCCATCGTTGGTTGGGAGAGCGTCAACCTCCACCCATTTAGAAATGTAGTTGACGGCCACTAAAATATATGTGTTTCCTCTAGAAGGTGGGAAGGTCCCATAAAGTCCAATCCCCATATGTCAAAGATTTCACAAATAAGAATGCTATTTTGTAGCATTTCGTTTCTTCTTGATATGTTTTCTGCTCGCTGGCATGCATCACATGTTTTGACTAATACATAAGCGTCCTTATGTGTTGTGGGCCAGTAAAATCCTTCATCATACACCTTTCTTGCGGTGTTGGCTATTCCATGATGTCCTCCACAAGGTCCTTTGTGACATTGGTGAAGAATTTGCTTTTCTTCACGACCATGGACGCATCATCGAATGAGTTGATCTATGTGAGTCCCAAAACATTTTAGAATCACAGTGGTTGATTGTTATCACCCAAACAACTATGGATTAGTTGTTTGAATGTGCAAATACTAAGACAAACCAAGCAATGAAGATGAAGAATCTTGAATGGATCAAACAACTAGTGTTGCATATGAAATCCCAATAACATGTAATCAATAACAACACCTGGATAATCGGATGTAAGCACAATAGAAAAAATCACAACACAAGAAGATCACCAAAATCTGTCCAAGAAACTTGGACATACATTCATTGATCATCATATATATACAAAACAACTACCCAGCGTATTTATTAAATACGTTGGGTTGCTAAATACGCCGCGTACATACAAGTTTCACAATATTGCACTTTTGACCCTTTAACATTGTCTAACCATTACAAACTAGCTCAAACTATGGATAATCAAGCACCAACAGTCTCAAAAGTTCTAACAATATCCCCCCTAGACCGTTGCGTGCTTGAGTTTCTTCAATCTTGTTTCCGAGCTTCAGGGTCTGCGGCTAGACCTTGATCTTTGTCTTGTGCAGCTTGATCGGTAGGTTGATCGGTTGTTGCTTCGATTATTTCTTCAGAGCTTAGATTAACAATAGCTTCACTTGAGGGTTGTGGTAACTCCGTAGTGGCTTCATATGTGGATGAAACCGGAGTTTGAGAGTGAGATGCAGCTTGAGATCGTGAGGGAGCTTTCTGTTGCGATGATGACTTATGCTTTCTTTTTCTTTTCCTTGCCTCCTCTTTTTCTGTCTGCTTCTCAATCCTGAAAACAATCTCCATCATCTCTATCTTTCTTTCTCGAGCCTGTTCCACAGCCCTTTGGAATAACATTCCTTCTTCTCTGTACTCATTTCCAGCTCCAACGTGGATTTTGTGACCGTAGAGAATGTTGAAATCGGAGAGACAGAACATGAACACATCCATCGGGTCTAGAATGTGAGTATCTTCATTAGACACTAATCGGATCACTGCTTCTCCTGTCTTCCCATCGTAAAACCATATCTTGAAGTTTGTAAGCATGACGGGCTGTTCAGGTGGAATTTTGACTTTTGTTTCGACCTTAGCAGGATCTATGACCCATGTAACCATTCCCTTTCCGGTAATGGGATCTTTTGTCGTCTTCGACACACTTCTTCAGGGTCTATGACCCATGAATCCTGTGACTTTCCTGCAAAAGATCATACTGGTAAAACTCCGTTCGTTTGAGATAAAATATTAGTTATATTTAATAATTAAGGCACAAGAAAAACTGTCAGTATGTTTGTCCTTTTAAATCCATGCACTTATCTTTCAACATGCGATCGAAGAGCCTTTTTATCATGTTGCGGTAATATTGACAAGAAATTCAATGTTCCCCCACTCATGTTGAAACAGTCAGAATATTGTGTATGTGAGTCCCACGTCAGGACATACCCCCGCGATCAAGGTATGCTCAAAGATTCCTCATAGCAGGTGAGTATATTGATCTCATTGGTATTTGAAATTTCAACGTTAGACAGTTGGTGTTCAGGTAAGTACTTCCGTACAGTAGAGAGACCAAGGTCTAACGAGGGTTATGACAGATACCAGATGCGGTACGATTAAGCACTTGAATGATTCTCAATGAGAGCTTCATTTGTGTAGGGTTTTGGCCGCATAGGCTTTTTTTGAAAAGATATCATAGCTGTGTCTAGGTCAGCATATTTCTGGATGCAGTAGAAGAGCAACTATGATATCCCTGAATGATTAGCCAATATAAAGACCCGAAATCTCAGACTTTTGCAATCTATCAACGCAAGATTTAAGGCCATTAAGCCATACGCCGCAACGTGTTACCCGCAAGTTTGCACAACATTGTGGGTATCTAGAATTCTTGTGTGACTATTTGCTTTTGTCTCATTTTCGCAGTTTACTTCAAGGTATTGCTGAATCTACTGACACGTCGTTGTTTGGTGCCTCAAGCTGATTTCATTTTAAGATCAAACAAAGTGTCAGCAGTTTCTCTATCATTTCTCATGCAGGTGTCAGATAAAGGATTCTGATTCAACCACATTTTCTCGAATACTTCCCCCCCTAAAATTTTATTTTCTAGAATCCATTGCTTGAAAAGAAATTTTAAATTTGCAGAAAATCTTTTTGATGGCACATTTTTAGGAGAGTGTTATTTAATATAAAACCCTTTTTTTTGCAGAAATTTTTTTTTTTTATCACTAAAAGTTAATTCCATTCTAGGAAGTTCACTATTTCTAACCATGTTACCAACTGGTTGAATCGAGCTTTATCGGAGGCTTTCGTAAATATATCAGCTTTTTGTTGCACTGAATCCATTGGCACCATTTGGATGTATCCTTTCTCGTACGCATCTCTAATCGCATGAATGCGAATTTCGATTGGTTTCGTTCTGGAGTGGTGGATAGGATTCTTCACAATCCCCAAACACGCTTCATTGTTGATGAATATTGGGGTCTTCATGATGTTGATCCCATAATCCAACAACTGATTCTTTATCCTAAGGACTTGTGAACAGCAACTATACGATGCCGTGTATTAAGCCTGAGCAGTAGATGTAGACACTGTTGTCTGCTTTTTGCTCTGCCACGAAATAAGACGATTTCCTAAGAATTGGTAGCCTCCTGAGACAGATTTTCTGTCTACTTTGCAACCTGCATGATCACTGTCAGAGTAAGCAATTACATCAAAATTACTATCTTTAGGATACCACAAACCAAGCTTTAGAGTTCCTTTGAGGTAGCGAAATATTCTCTTGACCGCAGCATCATGCGATTCTTTGGGATTCGTCTGAAAGCGGGCACAGAGACAGACAACCCACATTATGTCAGGTCTACTAGCGGTCAGATACGTTAATGAGCCAATCATCGAGCGATAGAAAGATTTGTTCACTGGCTTTCCTTGAAGATCTGAAGTGACTTCCGTCTGAGCAGCAAAGGGAGTGTTGGCGGATTTGCAATCATTCATGTTGTACTTGGAAAGAATATCTCTGATATACTTGGCCTGATGAATGAGGATGCCATCCTTTCTCTGCTTCACTTCTAATCCTAAGAAAAACGTGAGTTCTCCCATCATGCTCATCTCGAACTTCGCTTTCATCACCTTCTCGAACTCCCTGCAAAGAGCTTCATCTGTTGACCCAAAAATGATATCGTCTACGTAGATCTGAACCAACATTACATCTTCTCCAATCCTTTTAGTGAAGAGAGTCATGTTGATTTTGCCTCTTAAGTATCCACATTTCAGAAGATATGTTGACAAAGTCTCATACCATGCTCGAGGAGCTTGGTGAAGACCATAAAGAGCTTTGTCAAGCTTGTAGTATTTCATGGGGAAGTGAGGATCTTCAAAACCTAGAGGTTGACAGACATAGACTTCTTCTTTCACTTTCCCATACAGAAAAGCACTCTTTACATCTATTTGAAACACGTTAAAGTTTTTAAACGAGGCATAGGCTAAGAAGATTCTGATAGCTTCTAAGCATGCAACCGGTGCAAAAACTTCCTCGTAGTCAATCCCCTCTTCTTGTCGAAACCCTTGAACCACTAATCTAGCTTTATTCTTGATAACTACACCATGATCGTCCATCTTGTTACGAAACACCCACTTGGTACCAATTGGATACTTTCCGTCTGGTAAGTCAACGAGTTCCCATACTTTAAGTTTCCAAAACTGGGCTAATTCTTCTTGCATAGCTTGTAACCAACTTGAATCTTGAATAGCTTCTTCAATATCTCTTGGGACAGACTGCGAGAGAAAAGCTGCATACAGTCCTGTGTTGATGGTATGGGTTTGTATGCGAGTTCGAACACCATCTTCCATGGAACCGATGACATTTTTAATTGGATGGTTTCGATTAGTCTTGTATCCTGCGTTGGTGTGAGTTTCAACTTGTTGAGGCATATTAGAAAAATGTTCATAGACGTAGATAATTGGAGTTTCGTCTTCTTTGGGTGGTTCATCCACAACCTGCTGTGAAGAAGAATCATCATGTGCGGATGCATTCTCAGCAGATGTGTCACCATTTACTTCAAACACCGGAAGAGTAGGAGAGGCAGAGGCAGGGGTGAAACGGGTTGTAAAAGGAGTAAAACCAATGTCTGAGGCATCAAACAATGGCTCCAATGGAGTGGATTTTACAGGTTCATCGATGCTGAAAGTGTTGAATATAATATCCACGTCATAAAACCAGTTCGGAGCGCTTCTAGTGTTAGTGGAGTTTCCTTCTTGAAAATCGATGTAGTACGATTCAATCACCATCTTGGTCCGTTTGTTGTAGACTCGATATGCCTTTTGAGAAGATGAATAGCCCATGAAGTAGCACACGTCACCGACTTCTTCAAACTTGATGAGATTGTCTTTAGTATTGAGAAGTGTGCATGAACACCCGAACCGTCTGAAGAAATCTATTAGAGGCTTCCTTTTGAAAAGTAGTTCATAGGCTGTCTTTCCATGAGGTTTGACAATAAGAACACGATTCAAAACATAGCATGCTGTGTTGACTGCTTCAGCCCAGAAGATTATGGGAAGCTTAGAGTCGACAAGCATAGTTCTTGCAGCTTCGATGAGAGTTCTGTTTTTGCGTTCTGCTACCCCGTTTTGCTGAGGAGTCCTGGCAGCGCTGTATTGGAGGCGAATTCTCTTATCTTCATTGAAGGAGACAAACGTATGATTTTTAAATTCAGTTCCGTTGTCGTTTCTGATGGAGTTGACTTTCAGCTTGATCACGTTTTCAATAATGGGAATAAAGCTCTTCAGAATGATTGTTGTTTTGTTTTTGGCTTCAAGAAAGAATACCCATGAAAACACTGAGAAATCATCTGTAATCACCAAACAATAAGATCTTTTAGCTAAACTTTTAACACTAAGTGGGCCAAAAAGATCCATGTGAAGTAATTGCAGTGAGGCAGATATCGTATTCACTGCTTTGGACTTAAGAGGCTTTTTATGTTGCTTTCCTTGGGCACATGCGATGCACTTTTCTGAAAAAGGAAAATTTTTCATAGGTAAATCTCTTACTAGATTTAATTTAGAAAGTTTATTTATGTTCTTAAAATTCACATGCCCCAAACGCCTGTGCCACAGCAGTGATTCCAATTTAGTTGCTTTTGACATAAGACATGTCATTTGCTCATTTGATTTGGCATTCTTCATATTTAGCACGTAGGTGTTATTTTGACGGGGAGCTCTAAGCATGATCATTTCTTCAGGGACAGAGTAACCGGGTTTGAGGAATAAGCACTCCGTGTCATTGAACAGCACCGCAATTCCTTTGTCACAGACTTGTGAATCACTCATGAGATTGTAACACAATTCTGGAACATAGTTCATGTTCTCCAAATTGAGTGCTTCTGACACGACGTCACCCATTCCGACGATTTTTCCTCCCTTTTCGTCTCCGGCAAAGGATACAAAGTCACCATCGATAACGCGAAAGTTTGTAAGCAGATCCTTTAACGGTCATATGCCTGGAGCAGCCGCTGTCAACATGCCAGATATATTCCATGAGCATCCGAAGCCATTTCTGAATCTTATTCTGTTATACAACAACAACAACAAAAAATATGTATAGATTAGCTGGCTTTTGGAACCCAGACATGCTTTACATTAGTTCTGTCATGATTTTGAGAAATAGAATTTTCTTTTCTTTTCCAAAAACAAGTTGAGTCAACAATGCATTTTACTGATTTCTTTAAATTGTAAAATTGATCAGTAAAGCTTTTAACGAGATCTTGACTAGGTTTCGAAAATTTCTTTCTTTTGCAATGTTTTGCCGTATGTCCTAAATGACCACAGCAAAAACATTTTTTTACTCGATCTTTTCTTCCAGGGTGCTGAGTGTGAAGATGATGTATGTGATGAGAATCTGGAGCATCATGAGGAATTTGATGATGTAACGTGGCTTGAATCTTTGCCTTTCTTCAGTTTCTCCTCAGAATGATGTTTATCTTCAATGTCGTCTTCACTGTGCTCATTGTCTGATGAGGAGTTTGATTCTTGACTTTCATCTGACCTTTCTCCATCACTTTCTGAAGTTGTTGTGCTTGAATCTTCAGTGAAATCTTTATCAGTCTCTAATGTACCTACAACTGATGGAACAAATTCTGGAATTTCCTCTGTAAGGAATTTTCCAAAACAGTTTTTCTTTAATTCTGGCACAAATACAGGAGATTCAAGCATAACATTTTTATCATTAAGAACAAGGTTTAGGTCATGACCCTCAACCTTAGCAAGCCCTTGGTTGTGAGCCTTAAGTGTAGGCACATGGCCATTACAGTCATCCTGAATATTCAATTTTTGCATAAGGTCGTTACAATCATCCAACCTAGATAAACTATTACAGTTATCTCGAATAGAGATTTTGTTCATCTTATCACAATTCCAGGCGAACCAGTTAACATTTGAATAACTGTCCCCTGCATAGCCTATTCATATTTTCATCCCTCCACAATCATCTTCCCCATCGCACACATCTTCCTTACTCTCGCACAGATCTGCATTACTTTCAGAAAAGTTAGTGTTGTTTTTGGATTTATAAAAAATACTTTGATCCAAAAAATCATTTTTATTGATTAAGTCGTTTTTAGGATGAGGAGATGGCATAGGAACATAATTTTTGCTGTGCAGAGGAGGAAATAATTTCCTTTCGTTTCTGAATTTATCTTTATATCCAATTCCATCCTTTATGAATGTCGGTCGCTGGTAGTTTACAATATCAACCAGTGCTTTTTGACTAGTTTTCCATTTATCAATAATGATTTATAACTTATTATTTTCGTTTTGAGATTTTTCTAGTTTTTCGGTCAAATCATTTATGATAAAATCTTTTCTGAAAACAAATTCTTTTAAAGTCTGCATTTCAGCTATGGTTGAATTCAACTTTCTGCTGATATGCAGCCTCATTTTCTTTTAATTCTTGATTTATTTTCAAAACTTTTTCTTTTTCTTTAATTATATCACGGTTTAGTAATTTGTAGTGTGCCACGACGTTCAAACACGGTTTAGAGCACAACTTTGCTTTAAATTAACATGGAATGTTGTTTACCAAATCCTTATCCTCGGCTTCTAATTTCATGGTTGTAGTGGATGTTCCAAGTGCTTCATTCTTGCTGGTACTGATGACTTCGACTCGTTCATTTCAGCTTTCTGTTGTCTCTTCTCTGAGGCAGGAGTGATGATGCTTTTCAAACCAGTGTCATCTTTTGGAATCTTGGAGGTTTGTTTTTCAAATCCATTTGAATCAGACGTGGCAGAGACAGTGGTGATTTTTGCCATGAGGGCCTTGTTAACTTCTCCCTTTGCCTCAGCTATCTCCTCCGACCAATCATAATCTTCCACCACTAAAGCCTTATGATTATTGTCAGTAGCATTATCATTTCCTTCAATAGCAATCGACCTCCTTGTCTGGTTGATTTCAGCATTCTCGTTCTTCAGCAACGAACACTCTCTTTTGAAATGTCCCAGTTTTTGTAGTTATAACACCTAAGCTTGGACTTATCAAATCCAGCTTTTCCAAGAGCCAACCTCTTTCCCATTTTATCTTGGAATTTCTTCAACCGTAGAGTGATCATTGCCATCTACCACTTCAGATCCATCTCCTCCATGTCGTCTGGATCTACTTGATACATGTCCTTAACTTTGAGGAAATCTCTCTTCAACTCTCCCGACATAAGCGCCTCATAGCTGCTTAAGAAAGTATTAAAAAGAGATACATGTTCTATGGAAATTTTAAGTGCTTGAGTGTCGCTGGCCACGGTGGTCTTCTCGGAGGATGACGAGGCCTTCACAGAGTTTGTGGAAGCATTCGAATAGGATTCGATAGCACTTTGTGAATTTAATCCACATGAGGTGACAGGAGTAAGAAATGTCATATTCTTGGGGACCGAGGTTGCAGCAGCTTGCTGAGACGTCTTCTGAGAATATCCAGTTTGATTCATCTCTCGTTTGAAAATGTCCATTTCAAAGGCTTTTAAGGTGTTAATCAATTCCGAGAGTGTGAATGGAGTTGTGCTGGTGAGGAAAGTTCTCTAAATCATCATGCATTGAAGACTCCATTCTTTTGGTAGAGAATCTAGCAGCTTCTTGATTGATGCATAATTTGCAACTGGGTTTCCCACTTTCTTCATCTTGGTCAACACCCCAGAAATCGACTTATGTGGTCGGACAAGCTTTCGCCACGAATACTTCCAAACATATCATATTCTTTCTGCACCATGTCTCATTTGTTCTCCATGAGTTCCTCATTACCTTCATAATGGTCGGTTAGAGCCAACCACAGTTCATGTGTCGAGGCGTATTCTTCAAATACGTTGTTATCATCCTTCGACAGAGCCATAGTAAGAGCAGCGTGCGCCCTCCGGTCACATTGAATGAGCGTTCTATCTTCATCTGTAAACGTTGAAGGATCTTCATTGATATTACGGATGTCGTCAGGTATTATCATAGGAACATGCGGGGCCACGGTGACTGACATCCATTGAGTATAATTGGTATACTCAAAAAAAGATTTGATCCTGTTTTTCCAACTGTTGAAATCTTCTGAACCTTTCAACTTTGGTGGCCTTGTAGCAGTTCCAGTTTCAAGTTCGGCTTGGGCAACCGGATTGAGTTGATTTAGAGACATGATGGATGATCGGTGATTAAATGCGCTGGGTTTTGATGAATCAGAGAACAATTACGCTGCAATGAGAAGACGATTACGCTGGCTAGGAGGTAAAAACGTTGGACCAGAGATCAAATTCGCTGCACTTGGAAACAATAACGCTGATGGAGATCGGTGACTTTGTCCTGCAAAATGCTAAGTCCGTTGGGTGTTTGAAAACAAGCAAAGGTTTAGTTAGTTTCGTTGAACACTGTGATAAAATCGCTGAGGATTTGTATCACTGATTTCGAAGTCGCCTTCGATTAATTTCGCTGGTACTATTTCGCTGAAACTCTGCAAATCCGCTGATTTAAGACCAGCATGTTTGTTAAATACGCAAATTCAAGTTAATTACGCTAGCTTCAAAAATAATTACGCCAAATTTAAATATATCTACTCTAGCTTCAACATTAAATACGCCCAGAAGGGTTTTATCTAATCACCCAAAAACGACCCAAAATTCATGTTTTTTTGCACCTAAATGACCAAAATGGTTACCCAAACTACTGATTAACAACAACTCAAAGATTAAACGCACCGGATCAAGCCATTTTAATCAAAAAAATTTGAAAAACCATAAAACTTTGAAAACTTTTGTAAAACCTTCAAAACTTGACAAATCTTAACAAAAACTCAAACAATCAAGAGCACAAAGGCTCTGATACCAAATTGTGAGTCCCAAAACGTATTCAGACCATAGTGGTTGATTGTTATCACCCAAACAACATGAATTAGTTGTTTAAATGTGCGAATACTAAGAAAAACCAAGCAATGAAGATGAAGAATCTTGAATGGATCAAATAACTAGTGTTGCATATGAAATCCCAATAACATGTAATCAATAATAGCACCTGGATAATCGGATGTAAGCACAATGGCAAAAATCACAACACAAGAAGATCACCAAAATATGTCCAAGAAACTTAGACATACATTCATTGATCATCATATATATACAATACGACTACCCTGCGTGTTTATTAAATACGCTGGGTTGCTAAATACGCCGCGTACATACAAGTTTCACAATATTGCACTTTTGACCCTTTAACATTGTCTAACCATTACAAACTAGCTCAAACTATGGATAATCAAGCACCAACGGTCTCAAAAGTTCTAAGAATCTACACAAATTCTGAAAAGATATGGGTCTTCCAAAAAATAGTGTTTAACATTTGCGAAAAATTTATTTCCCTGATGATAAGATAACCCTTTGATGATAGTGCCACTAGCTAAATAGTTAGCAAAATATGCATACCAAGGTTCTTCTTTGAATTCTACCATTTCTAAGGGTTATGTGGGGAATTTCTCGTTGATGAGTTCTTTTTACTTCCTTCGAAGGCAGGGTCTTCAAGACGGGACATGTGGTTAGCAGTAGTGTTTTCTAGACCTTGTTTGTCTTATATTTCTATGTCGAATTCTTGAAGGAGAATAATCCATCATATGAGATGTGTCTTTGCGTCTTGCTTTTTGAAAAGGTATCGAATGGCAGTGTGATCTGTATAGACTATAGTTTTTGAAAGCGCGAGATAGGAACGAAATTTATCAAATGCAAATACTACAGCTCGTAACTCTTTTTCAGTGATTGTGTAATTTTCTTGAGCGTCATTAAGAGTTTTTCTAGCGTAATATATGGGATGAAAATGTTTTCCTTTCGTTGTCCCAAGACTGCCCCAACTGCATAATCGCTTGCATCATACATGATTTCAAATGGTAATTTCCAGTCTGGTGCGATCATGATTGTTGCTTTGACTAGCATATATTTAAGGGCAAGAAATGTTGTCGTGCAATCCTTGTCAAAGATGAATGGGGCATCTTTTTCAAGAAGCTTAGTTAGAGGTTGAGAGATTTTACAAAAGTCTTTAATAAATCGCCTATAAAACCCGGCATGTCCTATGAAACTTCAAATGGCTCTAACGGATGAAGGATGTGGAAGTCGGAAAATAGTATCAATTTTAGTGCGGTTGACTTCCATGGTTTTTTCTATCATGTCGTTAAAAATGGCTACCATGCAACGTTGTAATGTTGCAGGTGCGTTACATAGACCAAATGGCATGCGTCAATATGAAGAGGTTTCGTATGGACAAGTGAAAGTAGTTTTCACTTGATCCTCAGGGGAGATTGGGATTTGAAAATATCCCGAGAAACCATCTTCAAAACAATAAAATTTATGACCAGATAATTATTCTAACATTTGATTAATGAAGTGTAAAGGAAAGTGGTCTTTTCTTGTAGCTTCGTTGAGTTTCCTATAGTCAATGCAAACTCTCCATCCGGTGACGGTTCGTGTTGGTATGAGTTCATTCTTTTTGTTGGTTACGAACATCATTCCTCCTTTCTTTGGCAGAACTTGAACAGGGCTAACCCATGGACTATCGGAAATTGGATAGATTAGTCTGGCGCTAAGAGTTTTATTACTTCGTTTTTTATAACTTCTTGGACGTTAGGATTAACTCTTCTTTGTGGTTGAATTACCGCTTTGTAATCATTAAAATTTTATGTGTACACATGGAAGGATTTATTCCTTTTATATCCATTAACTTCCACGCAATTGCCGTTTTATGTTTTTTAAGAAAATTAAGTAATTTTTCTTTTTCTTTACAAGTGAGATACGATGAAATGATTACGGGGAGCTTACCTTGATTGTCGAGGAATGCATATTCTAAGCCTTTAGGAATTTCCTTAAGTTCTAAAGGATTCGGTTCTTCAATAGATGGCTTAGTTTTTGGTCGTCATCGTGGTCGATAGACGAAACTGTTTGGTTAGTGGTGATATCCTTTTCAACAATTGCTCATTTGTTCCTTCGTATTGGGTGGCTCCACTTCATCTTCCAACAAAGGGTCGTAATTGTCGATTGGCTATTTCATTGATTTATTTATATTAAAACTTTTCTTGTCGGCCCCAAGTTTAGTTGAAAGATTTTGATATCTTTGTTTGAGCAAAGCTTGATGGGTTTTGAGAGAAGGTTGTCCCAACACGAGTGGAGTGTCATCTAAGATGATGAAGTCGGTTGGAACAATCGCTTGATTCATTTGAATAAGAACGTCTTCAATCGTTCCGGAAGCATGTTTTATTTTTCGATTAGCTAAAATGATAGGAATTTTTAATAGAAGAAAGTCACCAAAACCTAATCTTTCAAAAACCTAGCTTGGCATTATACTAACACAGAGATCTTTGTCGATTGAGATGTTACTAATAGAGATGTTTTGAATGAAATATGTTACCGGTTTTACATTTAATCCAAATTGTTCGTCTTGTATTAGCGAAGTTTGATCTTTAGTTAAGTTAATACTCGCCATTTTTTGATGTTAAGAATAGTGGTTACCTCTTTTAGAAACTTAGCGTCACATGGGACCAAACTATAATTTTCAAAGGAAGGTTGTAGGATGTGTATTTTTTGGAGGTCTTTTTGTTCCTCCTCGAAATTTACCTTTGAGAACTTACCTTCTGAATTGTTTGGTTTTGATTTGTCATCTTCGTGTGTCAGTTTTTCTTTAAATGGCTTGTCTAGTGTTGGCTCTTGAGGTTTCACCTCTTCTATGATTACCTCTTTGGTACAAATGGTCTCTTCTTTTGCACGAGATTGCTTGATCAAGAGTTCTAGGTTCTTGAGACTTTGTATGAAGCTTTCTGCTACAGGTATGATTGTAGGCGGTGTTTCATTCATTTTAAACGTTGGAGTGTCCCAATCAAAGCTTGATTTTGGAAGCTCAAACCTTGGTTCCTCATACGTTGTGTATGAGGTTGATGGATGAAAAAGGTAACAATTTTGTACCGAATGGGATTCACCACATATGGTACAACATGGTTCTCATAATCATCATCGTCGTAGTAGTTGTAATATCCCGTGCAATAATCCATTGTTTGGATAGTACCCTGAAGATTACGGCTCTCGGAATTAGAAAAGTTTTATGAAAACAGAAGGTTTACATGGCCCCATGTCAAAAAACACGGCCCTGTGTCCAGGACTATAATATATTTGGTACTGGGCATTTTTTACATAGCCCTGTGTCGAATAAGCACAACCCCGTGTTAGCCCTCTGTGAAAAAGTATTGTTTGGTTTTCAGTTACTGCAAATTGGACACGCCCCGTGTTAGTACAGCACGACCCCGTGTTAAGCTACTGTAACAGAAATTTTTAGAAAAAACAACCTAAAATTTGCACAGAAAATTTAAAGAAAATGATTAGGCCGTTGATTTTAAGCTTTCTTAAAATCCTTGTGTCCCCGGCAGTGACGCCAAAAACTTGACGTGAGCGAGGGTGTGTATAACTTTTAGATATATTTTAAGTACTTTTCACTCATTTATACAAGCTTTATATTTATAAAACATGATATAACATTATTACTCTCTACAACACGTTAGGGCAGGTCACCCATCGTTAGTGTATTATAGTGATGGTAAGATTCCGAGATGGTCGAAGGACATCAGAGCTTTTAATACCGGATTATCATCCACGTCTAATCGACCCAAATTTTGAGAAAGGTATTGACAAGTAAATTAAAACAAAAAGAAGAAATGGAAGAGACAAATAAACAAGACTTGGTCACTTGGTTCCGACTCATCCTTTATGTAGCCTTTGATGATTTCTGCACTTTAGGTTTTTTAAGAGATTATCTTGATTAAAGAGGCATGCCCCTCTTTTGGAGGTGACAGTACATTCAACCATATTGGTCTGAGTCAGCAGGGATACAGTCCCGCAATGCCAGAAAATTCAAAGATAATTATATAAGTTATTAATGCAAAATGGGGCATTTCCCTCTTTTGGAGGCAACGTTACCCTTGGCCATATTGGTCTGAATGAGCAGGGATACGGTCTCGCAAGGCCTGTTTAAATATTTAATAGTGGTTTATAAATAAGGGGTTCAAGTCGTTATTACTTCGCTGATTTCGTGCTGTCTGCCTCAAAGGAAGTCCTAATAAGCATGAACCAAGTCCTCGCAGGATCTATACACTAAACAAGGCAAGAGTCTTACCCAAACCAACTTTCAAACCCCCTTCCAAGCAGTTAACGTGCTTTATATAGACCATAAAGTCATGAATGAGTGAATTAATGAAATATAAAGGAATGATAGAATAAAACTCACTTTCAATATAAAGAAACTAGCTATTAAAGTCATTAATACAAACCTAATTAAAAAGTTAACCAAAGATTGGAAATCAAAAGTAATACATAAAAGATTTTCTCTTCACCAAGTGATGTAAGAGATTAGCCAAGCATGGCCATAGTTTGTCAAAGGCTCTTACGATCAATCTTGGTTCTCGAGACTACTACACGCTCTAAACTCTAAAGATTCTGGTGGAAGACGATGGTGGAGTGGTGGCAGGTGTGAGAGAAATGGTTTGCAAAGGGATGAGTTGGAATGAATCCAAGCACCCCTATTTATAGCTGGAAACAGACTGTTCACACGGCCCCGTGCCCGTAGGGCACGGCCCCGTGTCTTCCTTCTTCTCTGTCTTCATTTAATTCGTATGTAAGATCAGCCAGCTAAATGGCCCAGTGTGTCAACGGCACGGCCCCGTGGCCATTGAATTTGTTGTACTATCCCAGATATGAAAATCTGGAAGTTGACCACGGCCTGTGCCCAAGAGGACACGTCCCTGTGTCTCTTGTCTGCTTCTTTTGTCTTCTTCTGATCTGGAATCTTGAAAATGCACTGCCCCATGCTAGACTTCTGATTTGTTGTTTTTAAGTCATAAGGTGAAGCTCCAAGGTTTGGTATAGTGTGTTGTCTTCCTGTCTTCTGTACTCATGTTGGATTTGGTCGTTAATTTGTTCCTTTTGTATATTTAAGCTATTTTAATCCTAAAAAAATCATAAGTATACAAAGAAACGCACTTTTTCCAACATTAGTACTAAAAAGGGTTGATTTTATACCGTATTTGATACAATTTATATGTTGTATTTGACCCATATCATCTATACCCTTGGACCACAAGCCTTGCTTTGTTCTTCACCATAATGCCTCTTTCATCTGTTTTCTTTTTTAATACTGTAATGTCACCTTAACCTATCACTCGATCAAGGATCTCGCTCAACATGATCACGAGGTGTGCGGAATCCACCACGTGACTACCATAATATAAGATGAAGATGAAGATATGAGAATACACAAAGTATTCTCAGAGGAATGGGGTCACACACATTATAGCCGCCAATGCACACACAATGATTAGGGTTTCTTTGCCATAGAAACTTTCCACAAAAGAAATCTCTATCTGGTCATTATCCATAAACTTATTTATACAAGATACATCCAGACACACATGTCCGGATACCAAATAGCCCCAAAGCCCAATAAACAAGTAAACTCGGACTGAGCTACATAAGCTCAAGTCTGGACTAACTAATATGTAACATAAACTCAGACTAGGGCATTCCCTAAGTATGGACCATATGCACAAGACCTAAATCCGGATTAGGACAAACCCTAATCCGAAACCCACAAACTCGGGCACCTAATAAGTTCGGACTAAAATATTATGACTATTACAAGTTACAATTAAGACCCCTAACTTTTGGAAGTCCAGCACTAATCACCCAAGTGCATTTATAGACTCCCCCTTGATCAGTGTGGGATCTTTAATATTGAACTTGTAGTCTTCATCCAAGCTTCGAGTACTCACTACCTGCACATACTTGGTTCTTCACACATAATTGCACAACCTTGATGTACTTATGAGCCAACGGCCAATCTTCTTCAAGGTAGTGCAAGGGTAGATGTCTAAGTTTCTTTAGGTCTTCCATTCTCAAGTTTACCAACCACACCTGATAAAAAATCTGAACTATCTCTTCAGTCAATTCCTTCTGAGTAATAACTTCTTCACCAGTCTTACCATCATATACCAATAACCGAGAACCTGAATTTTATCAAGATCAAACTTACGCATGGGAATCTTCCGCAGACATATATGTCGGTGCATAATGTCTATTGCCTACGTCTAGGATATGTTGATTGTATATATAGGGCATAGAACGTCATTTTATAAATGTTATTGTATGATTTATGTGTTTTGTATATGACTCGTATGACTGAGTCATATGACTCGTACGAGTGACACTCAGTCACTCGTACGATGCTGTCTCTCGCACGAGTCACACACTTTGTTTCACTATCTCCTGTGCGAGTCATGTCGACCCATAAATAGAGGAGTTTTGTGTCAGAGTTAGTGTCAGTCCTGTTGGTGTGGCGAAGCCCTGCTGAACTGTTTACTTGAACTGTACTTTTTCACGTCAATCAATATATTCAAAGCAGTTAAACAGTAGATCTCACTTGTTCATTTGTCAACCTCGCTAACAATGAATTCCTCCTCTGTTAGTTGAGTTAGATCAGTCTGGTTGTTCATCGAAGGAATCGATCCCCCATTCACAAGTGGTATCCGAGCCTTGAGGCCTGATCTGCTGACAAACATCATCAAGTTTCTACAAATAGTTTCAGATTCAGATTCACCATTGGAGCTTTCTACTTCTACACATTCCCATACTGATCTTGGAATTGGACGAATTAATGGACAAAATTGACTAGAATTCTAGGATATCACGTTAAAATCAATTCTAATCAATCCTTGACAATTTCAAATCTAAAATTGAACTTAATCATGTCAAATGTGGTAAAATTCATCCGTTTGTTGACCTAAGTTGTTTTGTACGGGTGGAGAGACCGCTCACACGAACAACTGTTCGTACAATTTAAAGTCAACCATACGAACGAGTAAACAGAAGATCTTAAAATTTACAAGTTAAAAACTGTGATTTGCTCGAGGTATTTACTCGTACGAACAACTCACTCGTACGAGCCAACCTTTTCATCCGTACGAACAACGTGTTCGCATGGGCATTTTCTCCGTACGAATTATCTCGTTCGCACGAGTCTCTGTGTCGTACGAACTCATCTTGGTCGCACCAACTTGTCTGTATCTGCACGAAGAAATTTTTATCATACTAATCAATTTTTCGAAAGTGTGTTTCTAAAAATATTACAGAAAAATGGCAGAAAAGCTTTAAACGCATTTGCTACATCAGCGATCACGACTACTGCAGCACAAAACATGAACCTTGAGAACGAAATGGGTACGATGACGAAACCGCCAAAGTTGATGAACCTCGAAGACTTCAATAGTTAGAGCGAACGTTTCATGAATTGGGTTCAGGCGAATCAGGTTACTTGTTGGTTTGCTATCGAAGAAAAGTATCAGTCTCCTGTTGGAGAAAATGGTCTCGTAAAGACATTGGCTCAACTTTCGGATTTTGAAAGAGAGAAGTTTATAATGAGAAGAAAATGATGAGCATTCTTCAAAAATCCATCAAAGAGGACATATTGGTGCTGCTACAACATGATGATGACGCACAATCATTATGGAATGCTCTTCGATTGAAATTCCACGGAAGCGCTTAGTTGCGTAAAGGGAAGCGGTCATTGTTGAGTAAAGAATTTGACATCTTTACTTTGATAAAAGGAGAGACAGTAAAACAACTGATTGAAAGATACTGTCATATGGCTGTGCAAATGAAGCGAATAGGAATCATAAATACAAATGAAGAATTAGTTGACAAACTCGCAGATTCCTTGCCACAAGGTGAATGGTCTACCTATTTGACCATTTTGAAGAACGGAACTGAATATGGTAATTTTTCATTACCCCAATTCATTGAGAGATTGGAGGGACACGAACTTGAGATGCAGAAGATGGCGAAGAACAAAGGCGTCCAAATGCAACAAGACGTTAATCTGTATTACAAAGGATGTTTTGCCGCTCAGATACAATCACCAAAGATCCAAACGGCCTACCGAACCCACCGTTAAATCAACACAGTGGCTTTCAATAATTTGCTATGGTCAACCCGAACACGTCTTCTAGCCACCAGTCATCACATGGTTCGAGCAACCGACAAATCAATCAGACCAATCAATCAAATTCTACTCAAAGGTTGCTACAATGCAATATCGCTGTTGATTTCCAGAATGCACATAACTTCAACGAGAACACTACCAAGCAACATATGTCACTATTAGCTTCAGTTCTTGAATCTTATGACAGTCTTGTAGCGGGCAAAATTGGAAATTCAGAGATGACCAGAGAGGACTATGATCAGATTGATCCAGTTGAGATGGAGTTGATCGACATCAAATGGTGCATGGCATCTATTGTTAGACGCACAAAACACTTTGTAGAAATCACAGGGAAAGAAAACTTGGGAGGATTAGATGGAAAACTTGGATTCGACAAGTCCAAAGTTACTTGTTTCAAGTGTCGGGAGAAGGGGTATTTAAACGCGAATGTCCAAACAGAGAAGCCTAGGGTAATCAAATCCCTTTTGCCGATGACTACTACACTAAGGCTATCTACTACTGTCCTCAACCAAGAACTCGAATGGTGCAGATCGAAGATAGACAGCCAGAAACCAAAGACAAAGCGCTTGTAGTAACTCAAGCAGATGAGAGCTTTAACTGAAACAAATACATTTCCGAGAATGAGAGCTTGGCATTGGTTGCGGAAATAATCGAAGAACCTGAAGAAGAATTAGAGGCATCTTTTGATGAGGCTCCAAAAGATGATTATTACTATCACACATCATTAGAAGAGGAGGAAATTTTAAACAGTGATTTTACACATCTCCTGCCTAACGATATCTTGAAAACTTTTGCAGGTTACTTTAGACCAAGCCCTCGATCATCTTGTGAAGAACTAAAGACGCCCGATGTTGAACAGAGAGATGATGAAGAGTTGGGAAAACCAAATGTTGAGACCAGCAAAGCGTGTATGGCAAACGTAAATGAGGTAAATGAGTCTAAAAAGAGTCTGTGATAGAAAAACCATGTTTGAAATATGTTGAGCCATGCAGTGAATGTGTTGTAAAAGACACACGATATAATGAGCTCAAAAGTTCAACAGATAATTTGTCATGTGACTATAAAGCCACAAAAGAAGCGTATGACAAATTGAGCAATTCTATTAAACAGTATCAAAAAGCACTCAGAGAAAATGATGGAACACTTTCTATGCTCAAAGCGACAGTAATGGACAAGCAAATGGCCATTAATATTCATTTAAATACTATCGCAGAGCTAAAAAGTGAGCTTGAGAAGGTAAGAATCAAAACTGAATGGGTTAACAAATTGTTAATTAGTTGTTCCACAAGCTCATACGTCATTGATCACATTTCACCCAAAATCAAAAACAAAGAAAAATCTAAAAATGAGGAAAACAAGAGTGCGAGTTACGATCACGTTCCACAACACATGTGGAATAGTTATGCTTGAAAAAAACCACCAGGGGTGGAAAAGGCGCTCAATCTAAAATTGAAAACTAAAAAATCAAATGAGCTGCCTACGAACATTGACGTAACTTACACAAAATCTGAAAATGAATGTGACTCTGAGGTGGTTAAAACAGTGGTCGAAAATGTTTTAAAAGGTGAATCTGATGTTGAAACATCGGAAGATAGTTTAAACAATGATCCAAACGTCATAGTTTATAAAATGCATGGATCTGATATACTATATTCTGATGAGGATTTTCCCATCCAGAATGTGAATCTGGACTATGTCAATAAATTCTTCAAGATTGTGGAGGTAAGCCATTCTAATTTAGACAAACACGTTGTATCATTTTACTCTAAATCAAAATGTGTTAACAGACCCTACCATTATAAAAACAGAGATTATCCTGAGAATAAGAGGACTGGTTTGGGTTTCGAAAAGCGAAGAATCAACAATAAGTCCCTAAAACTAAACTTTACTAAGAAAATAAATTTTGTTTTGGGACAACAACAGAAAAGGAAAAAGAAATCATCAGAACACAATCAAATGATGATTTCAAGAAAGAGAATAAGAAACAAGTTTTGGATGACTATGTCCGTAAAGACAGTAGGACATGCCACGAATGTAAGAATGTCGGGCATATTGCACGATATTGCTCACAAAAACATCCAAAACCTGTTTCTAACTCTAACAGGTCTATCAAGGATGAGAAACAAAAGGCACCTATGGTTGCACCTAAGAAAATTTTGAAAAGAACAACGAATCCTATAAAAATGTTAAACCAATGATTCAACATAATTCTATATTTGAATTTGGTGAAACATCAACTAAATATCATCAAATGGATTCAAAATTCTATGATAAAAGGGCTAATTTGAAAACGCAAACATGGGTTGCAAAAGTCAAACCATCCATGGTAGAACTGAAACCTTCTGTTCCACACAAAATCGAGCCTAAACAGAACATAAAAAACAAAGTTGGTTCAAAATTTGACATTCCGAACCCACCCAAGACTAAACAGGCTTGGGTTTCTTTTGTTTAAATAGTTTCTTCCTCATGTGTGCAGCGGCTCCCGTGATTGATCATGTCTAAATGGATTATGGATAGTGGAGCTTCTAGACACTTGACAGGGATGCTTGCGTTGTTACATGACGTCAAAGCGATCCGAGGAGGATATGTAGGTTTTGCCGGAACGTAAGGCGGAAGAATCATTGGAGAGGGTATTCTCACAAATGGAGTAGTTTCGTTTGACAAAGTGAACTACATTGCGGAGCTAGAGAACAATCTGCTGAGTATTTCGCAAATTTGTGATAAAAAGTTCACAACTCACTTCAACGACAAAGAATGCTTAATCTTAAAGTTGGGATTCAAGATTCCTGAGGAATGGGTTCTTATGCATGCTCTGAGAGAGAATGATCCTTATGTACTTGATATGAGTGTCGCATCTACAACATCGAAGAAGGTTCAATGCTTTGTTTCGAAAGCTACCGAGAAAGAGTCTATTCTGTGGCATAGGAAAATGGGGCACATTCATCTGAGAAAGATGAATTATCTAATGCATAACGACTTAGTGGAGGGTGTTAATCTAAAAAGTTTTCAATTATCTGATGATTGTCTGAGCTGTAAAAAGGGGAAACAACACAAGAAATCACACATGCGAAAGCTACTGAATTCTATCAAGCTACCACTAGAGAGGCTACATATGGATCAATTTAGGCCAGTAAGCATCAAAAGCATTTCTAGAGATCTATATTGTCTAGTCGTTGATGAATTTTCAAGATTCTCATGGGTTTTCTTTCTGGAGAGCAAAGATGAAACATTTGAAACTCTAATGATTCCATTCAGAAAACTTGAAAATCTATATCACTGGACCATAAAGAGAATTCGTAGTGATAACAGTACAGAGATCAAGAATAAACGGATGCTCAAGTTCTGCAACGAAAAGGAGTAGCTGAACAAAAAAATGGAGTAGCTGAACAAAAAAATCGCACACTGATCAAGACTGCCAGAACCATGCTCGTCGATTCGAAATTGCCAATCAGTTTCTGGAGTGAAGCAGTCGCGTCATCGTGTTACACCCTAAATCGTGTGTTAACAGTCTGGCCTCACAACAAGACTTGTTTCGAGTTACTAAATAAACGGAAGCCTAACCTTGGGTTTCTGGAGCCTTAGAAGGATTTTTCGTCAGTTATGCTACTCCATAGAAGCGTGTCTTCTTGCCGAGTATGAACCAGGTTATTCTTGCACAACATGTTGATTGTCAGCGTTATACTACACCTACGCAGAAACTTGGGGATCCATGGTTGTTCAATTACGACGGTTTGTAGATTTCTTTTGACTTATTAGACGTGCCATCTAAAGATGAACTTACTAAGCTATTTCAACAACATCAAATCTCTAATCAAGAGCAAGTTACAAGACCGTTAGTTATTTCCCCGTCACTTCCTGTGTCTCACACATCTGATGTAGGTCCGAGCACTACTTTTCAAGACTCTATCTCTGTACCATTCATGAACACTGCTGAATCATCTGCCCATCAATCACCCAATGCCGACTCCAATTGAGAACCAACTTTCGATGATCGAGGATCTAGTTCCAATGAAGGATCTAAGCATATCGAGAATTTTCTGAATTCCCAGGCTGAGCAATCAAACGTCAGGAACGAAGCTACATCTTCTACTCCGGGTGTTGATGAAGTGATCACAAACTTGCAGACTTAAGTGGATGTTCCTAGTGAAGTGATGCCAAAGACACTTTCATACCATCCTTGTCTCTGGTTCAAAGCTGAGGATTTCTAGATCAAATAGTTTAGCTGGATTTGCAGGTATTTTGAGTGTGGACATTTCATTGAATATTACATTCGGTGTTTCTTCAACTACTTTAATTATGGAGTTGAATATTGATGTACTTCCAAATACATCCACTTTCCATGTATAGTTTATAAATTTTTCAAGTCCAATTGTGTCGTTTTTAGGTAAAATTTGTATATCACTGAATCGTTTGTGATTGAAAGGTCTCAGGAGTTCAAATAAGTTGTAAGGATGAAAACAAGCTATGTTGAAAGAAACTCAAGCACGAAACGTGTACAATTAGTCGAACAACGAAACATTGAATAAAATTAAGAAAATCATGTTGTCGCGTCACGCGACAGGGAAAAAGAAGCTCCTTCGCGTAATGCAAGTGAGTGTTTTGACCAAGTTGACCTTTTGAAGCCTCGTGTGACGCGAGGCCTTAATCTATTACCCCTCACGCGAGACGATGGGAGAAAGTTCGAAGAATGGTCGTTGTGTGATAAGGATTGAGAAGATTGAAGAACCGAAGCATTAGGCGAAGATAAAGGGTTCCAACTTTCGATTTTCTTAGTTTAATTATTTCTATCTTTCTAAGCATGAATTTTGCTTGTGAATTGACTTTTAATCTTCTTTCTACCATCATTCTAGGCTAAACATTATAACACCACCTAGGTTAATGATGAATACATGATGACGTTTGGATTTTTATGGGTTTTGATTCATGCTTATGGTTAATTAATAAAGTAACGACTTTGGTTTCTTGATTCGGTGTATACACATATTTATTCTTGCTTGATTACAATATTATAACTTCACATGCTTCCTTGTGTAATGTCTTTCATCAATAGGTGCATCTTAGATCAAATATTGTGTGTCTTTAATTAGTTTATGGTTTACTAGACATAGTATCCATAGAAGTTATTCTCTGAATCAAGTAGGTCTAGGTGTTAAACTAATCTTAATATCCTTGAGGTGCAAGATTATCAATCTGTTGAGAAGGTCGCCTTAGTTTCCCTTCCAATACTTGATTATCGAGTTGAATCATGTTTCCATAGATACCCTTGACTTTCGCGCTGTGAGGTAGATTGTCGTTTAGGGTACTTTATTAGTATAGTTGAAAAGCCTGTGAGGTAATCCACTAAACCGATACTTTAACAGCTTATTAGGTTTCCACAGGTTTCTTCTCGAGAAGGGTCGAGGGTCCTTTAGGTTATGCGATAAGTTTAGTATTTTAAGATCCTACTTCCACAGCAGTTTCATCACCCATAGAAAGCCATCCGAATATGTGTAGGATTCTAACCTAGGTAGTGTCATAATCATCATCTGAATCAATCCAAAATCCTAGTTTGCGTCTTAATTCAACTTTAGTTAGTTTTCAATTAATTACAAGTAAGTTATTAGAAAATCCCCTCAAATTATAAAAAAAATTAGTTGTGTGAGTAGATAAGTTAATTGAGTCTAGTTAACGTAATTAATAGAGTCTCGTGGGTTCGATATCGGGACTTACATAGCTATTCTAGAGTCGATCAGTTCACTTGTCGATTAGTAGTTTAGTTTTAGAGAGTCTCGATTTTAACTTAGTGTCTAGTTTAGGCTCAGTTTAACTATTAAATGTTAAAGTACTTTTAGCACAACTAGTTTATCACGCCGTTGTCGGGTACTCTTTGGCAATTCCGTTTATTAGCTTTAATTAAACTTATACCAGCTAAATCTGTGCTACGTGTCTTTTTGTTTTTTATTGTACTTTGAGTCATTTAGTCCGTTGTCCTGCACTTCTTGTGTGTGATTTGCAGTATATGCCACATCTTTGCTTGCAAGGACCACCACTAAGTAATCATAACGCGCTAGTTGTCTTCAAACCCAAGGTTAGTACTTCTTCCTCTAGATCACCCCTTTCGGACTCTGCTTCATACTCTAAAACACTGGAGTTTGATTACAACCCTTTTCCATCCCCACCCATCAGTCCAAAATTAAACCTACATCCTCAAATGGTCGAACATTGTACCATTCACCAACAATCCATGGAGGGTTTCACCAATTCTCCCATCACTTGCCCATCCATCACCAATGACAACTCTTGGAAAATCCCCTCATACATCATGACCACCATTGCTAATTCGTGCCAATTCCATGATTGTGATGATGAGGATGCACCTCGCTCATATAGCCTGCCTTCCCGCATCTGTGGTACCTTCAACCTTCAAGGCGTTACTGATGATTCCATATTCCTCCAGCTTTTCCCATCTCGCTTACGAGACGTTCCTCCACTTGGCTTGACTCACAGCCTGCTAGGACTTTCACCACTCGGGCAGCCCTTCATGAAGGGTTTCTACTTCCCACCTGCTAAGGCATCCCTTCTGCGTGACCAAATCCACTCATTCTGCATGGAACCCGATGAGCCTTATTACATTGCATGGGAGCATTTCCAAAACATGCTAGCTCAATGCTCCTAGCATGGTGTCTCTAATTGGGCCTTTGTGGAGAAATTCTACAACAGGCTCACTTATGAGACTGAGGCACGTTTAGACACTTCTATAGGAGGCCACCTCATGGGTAAGAAAATTGTGGCCAAATGCAATGATCTTTTTAGAGCTTTGCCAAATCTGAGTATGAGCAGCGCTCAGCTAACAAGAATTCCATTCCTACCACTAGTACATATTCATCTGCACGAGGTATTAACTAGGTCACCTTAGATAATAGTGTTGCTGCTACTCTTGAAAACCTTATGAGAGAGTGATGAAAGAGATAAAAGACAAAGTTGACAAGTGTGAGATGTGTAGGGGTCATGGAAGCTTAGATTGTTCTTTGATGAATAGCAACATGTAGAGTTTGTAGGGGGTCAAAAAAGAGGTCCAACTAATTCATTTGATAACACCTATAACTCGGGCTGGAGAAACAAATATAACTCAAACTGGCAATCTTCCAATAATCCCCCTAGTTTCCAATCAAATCCAAATCATAACTAGGGGCATGGCCAGATCAGTAGAGGGAATTCAGGTAGCATCCAAGGTGGGGTAGTGGGATCAAGTTGGATAAGATACAGGAGTTATTAAACCAATTAATCGTTAAGGATGCCAACACTCAGAAAACTCTAGCGGAACATGATATTCTCTTGAAAAATTAAAAAAAACGCATTCTTAGATCTTTAGCGGTCTGTGGGTGACATTGCTAGGGGGTTAGATGAACAGGCACCTGGCTAGTTCTTGGGTAGTACTCAAACTAACCCGCCAACCCAACTCAAAGCAGTTAGTGGTAGAGGGTTAGGAGAGATAGATAGGTCGTTGGTTGTAGAAGAGGGGGAGGAACTGGTAGAACTAGGGTTAGGAGAGATAGAGATGGAGACTCTTGGGAAGGTGCAAACTAGGCTAGTTAGGCAATTACCACACAAAACAGTGAGTCTCAGTTAGAAAAGAGCATAGGAAAGCAACCGGTAAAGGTTAGACTGCCCCCATTGATAGATCACTCGTCTGTTCCGTAACCCGCTCACCTTAAGCATCAAAAATAACAAAAAGTAAACCTTCCCATCGAGGCCCTCCAGCATATGCCCAAATATGCCAAGTTTTTTTAAGGATCTTCTTAAATGATTGGATACACTGGGGAGCTTTCAAACATCGCTCTAACTGCGGAATTCTCTATGGTGGTTCTTGATTAGCTACCAGAGAAATGGATAGATCTGGGAATTCTCACAATCCCATGTCTATTTAGTAGCGACACTTTGAGCCACACATTGGCCGATCTAGGTGCTAGCATCAACTTGATTCCTTACTGTTATTATCTGAGTATCTTTGTTTGTAAACAAGCATTGACTATCACAATAATCTTCGCAAACTGGGAGTTATCATCAACGATTGTTTTCAATTAATATGACTTATTCAAAAGTTCTACAACTCGATTGACTCTACAAACTCCCCCTCAACTGATCACACAAACAAATCAGTACGTACAAGAAAAAATATGATGGTGTGAGATGAATAGATCACTAACAGGTGTGATCTATTTATATAAGTACCAAAGCTCTGTTATGAGATCAGCTAATGTGACCATGATAGTGACATCTAACATTTCTAACTAGAAAAGATTCTCAGATGTTTACAAATATCTGAGCAACCTTATACTCTGTTCTAGGCTATACTAAACAATGTTGAAATACAGTATTCTTACCTCGAGAAAACACTATCTAGCCTGTCCTCTGTTGTAGATGTCCATACATTTGTTTAGCCTAACAAATGTTTGGTCTTCTTCATCAGACCTTTGCTTGATCAGGGCTTTGGTCTTCAACAGATGCTTATGCTCTTAAACAGCGGTTCCCAGTCTTCACCAGATGTTAGCCATGCTCTTGAACAGATGTTCTAAATAGGTGTTCAAGATTCACTATCTTTAGGAAGAATCTAGTTCAATCTTTTACTTATTTCTTGATCATAGGATCATGCTTTGGCTTTTGGATGTCATCTGTTCTTTTTCTAGTCTAACAACCTCCCCCTAGAATAGATAATGTCAAAAACAGATGGTTATTGATCAACCTGTATTTCTCTTCTTCAATTATCTTTAACTTAAGCTTGGAAATTTTTCTCAAATCTTTCTGATAGTGAATCATCAGCATCCCCTTCATGAGGAAGATCCAGTAGATCTTGTAAATCTACAATTTTCAAGCTCATGATGTTGTTCACTGAACTCTTTTGCACTTCCCTAGTTGCTCTGATGAGGGTCAATTCATAGTTTGCGTTGTCTACTGACCACTTTTAAATTTTTTAAGCAATGGGGTTTGTTGGGAGTAATTTTATTAGAAGAGGTGAAGGGAATTGTATTCCCAAGAATTGACCTATCGGTTGAGCTTAATATGCATCAAGAAGTTCATACATAATCATGTTTTGATCCTTTCCTTCATGATGTCTTCTTCAAATCTTTTCACATCCTCTACAAATATATCCTTTTGTTTCTTAAGATGGCTTGTCACCAAAGAAGAGGCTTAACTTCATATGGAATTTCAGATCTGATAGCCTTTGAACTGATAGGTAAGTCTTCATAATTTGGCTTTCTTGGAAGTAAGGGATCTTTGGCTCTTAAAGCTTCAAGCCTTTTGTAAGATGCCCTGATTATTAACCCAGTCCATCTAGCCATTCATTGCATATAGCCAAATTTGGCAGCCACCATCTCTTCTTTCATTCTTCTAAGCTCAACTGCTTTTATGCCAATAGCTTTTCTACCTATAGCCCAGTTGAGTTGAATGGGCTTCATATCTGGATTGAGAGTCATCTTAATTCTAGCTATTTCTTCCAAGAGGGCCTCAATAGGCCATATAGTGAATTAAGCTCTTGAAGTTTTGTAGGGCTTTGTCTTCTTGATGAAGACTAGATAGTCTTCCCTTAGATCCCTTTTTAGACTATGGTTGCTAACTAGTTTATGAGATGCTTTTTGTGTAACATTTTTGGCAAAATATTCTAGACTGTTCACCTTGGTGAATTCAGTAGACAAGATGTGTTGTACCTCTTTGTCACTCTTCCCCTTGCTTTTGATAGTAGCAATATTTTCAGTCTGTTTGATCTTTAATTCCAGGTACTCTTGTACATTTTTAGGCTTTCTGTATCTTTTGAGGGAAGAAAAGGTTACTTTGCTAATGTTAGTCATGGAGTAGAAATATTCTATCTCTTTAGAGACATAATCTAACTCTAGAGGGTCAAGGATATTGGGTGGAAGTGTGGTAGGTGAATAAGTGGAAAGTGAAGTGGTGGTGGTGGTGGAAGTGTGAGATATACTAGTAGTAGGGTGGTTGGTTGTATGGATAGGAGATGCATCAGGAGTTTCTTCATCGTCATCTTGGATAATGAATTTAGTTCTCATAGATCTTGTTGGTAAATTTTCTGTTTTTGGTGTTTTTGGTGTTTTTGGTGGTGGTTGTTGAGGTGATGAGGTTGGTTTTCTCTTCAACAGTCCTTTGGGGGACTTTGAAGGAGGTGTTTGGATCGTTGTAACCTTTTTTGTCACTTTTGTAGTGGCAACATATGCTTTGGCAGTGGAACTGGTGGTGATTTGAGTAATGGAGGTGGGAGTAGTGGTTTGTGTTGTGATAGATGGAATAGTAGTTTTTATAGATGATACAGAATTGCTTTGACTAACCTTTGTTGGAACCTTTGTTGAAGAACCTTGACTATCTTGGATTCTTTTCTTTTGATAATTTCTTACACTATGATCAGTAAGTTGGATTCCCTTGTATCTCTTCTGTTCTGCTTCTCAATTTCTCTATCAATCTCTTATTGTCTAGCTCTTTTGAGTGAAGTAGTGTCAAGCTTTTTATCAGCCTTTTTTACTAAGGGTGGGAGCTTCCTCATGCAGTCTTGGAGGCATCATCGTATTTAAGGAGAGTGTGAGCTTTACAAGTGTTTTCAAAGATAAAGTCTTTGATGGCTTTAATTTTGCCTGAGTATCTTGATATCTTGCATCCCTGTTTGTCGTACAAGCGCTATCTGCATGCTATATCTTAATCTGCAACTTGCTTTTGAAGATGTAGGTAAGGTTGAATGTGTGCCCACATTTTTTTTACAATTTCTGCATTTGTTGGTCTGGGTTTGGAGCTTTTGAGCAGGATTTACATCATGTTCTTGATCTTCCCAACAGATGTTTCTAAGTGGTGGTGATTCTAGTTGATTTTATACCAAGTGCCCTGTCCGTCAATTCTTGATAGTTTAATCCATCACTTGATTTAACAAGATCAGCTGAATTCCCAACAGTGGTGGTTACTTGGTTTTATTCCAAGTGCCCCTTGTTCTTGGTACTGGGGACTTCCAACTGATGTAGAGACTATAGTCTCAACTGTTGTTGTTGTTGGTGCATATTTGTGACAACAACTTTTGGATTTAGTCTTTGGATATCTTGTAATTGGTTAGAACAATAAACGGTTAGTGGGTTTAGCATTGTAGTAGTTGATTAGGAGTGATTTGGCCAAACCCGATCCACATTATAGGAAGTGGTAGGCGAATTGGGCCTATCCCAATTCGCAGCCCATGTGGTTAAACCCTAGCCTAGTTGCTCAGTCAGTCACTTAAGGGAGAGTTGAGAGAGAATTCGTAGAGAGATTGGCTTGGGCGAATTTATGGGATCTAGATTGATTGTAATAGTTGTGATAGATAATCAATAAAGATTGGGCTGATACTGATTTCTGTTTCTACCCATATATCTATGATAATCTGATCCAGAGGTTTCCGCAGACTAGATTGGATAGACGATTCGGTGAAGATCCATACGGATTAGGGGACCTACAATTGGTATAAGAGCATTAGGCTCTTGTTTTGGACTCGTTACAGTAGAAAAAGTTGAAGTTTTGGACTTATTTTACGACTGTTCTAAGTTTTTGTGGTTGATCTTGAATAAACAGCAAGGCATTTCGAATAAAAACTTGGTATTTCGGATCATCAGCAAGGTATCTCGGATATAAATCTTACATTTCGGATTAAAAAGGTTGCATTTAGGATCTACAGTGGACCGTCTCGAATAGAAATCTTGCATTTTGAAAGTGGAGTGTTGCATTTCGGATCATTAGAATTGCATCTCGGATCATAAATGTTGATCTCGGATCATCTCGGATAACTATCTCGGATACTGTTTCGAATTAGGACCATTTCAGACTCATCTCGGACCATCTCGAATATCATCACGAATCACTGTTCCGAGTTTCCATTTTGAATTGTTAATCCGAGTTACTGTTTCGAATTAGGTACTATTCCGAGTTGAACTTGAAAAGGTGAAAAGTTAACCGGCTGACGTAATTAGTAGTAAACAGTTTCGGACACAGAAATTGATCCGTAAACAATTTTAACATACCGACTACATGGTTAGAATCGTGTGATTTTTAGGATAAAAAAATATTAGGATTTTGAAACATATTTTTTGAAAGGTCTGTTCGCTTTTGGTCAACGAACGTTTTGACAAAAAGTGTTTGTTTTCTCATTTTGTAATTTATGTCTTGTGAACAGAGGTTAGGATTTAAAATAGTGGTATGAAAACAGATGTTTGAAACCACTCTTGAGTTAAAAACAAATGTTTTGAGAATAGTGGTTGAGTTTGAACAAAGGTTATTGTTGGTGCATATTTGTGACAACAGCTTTTAGATTTGGTCTTTGGATGTCTTGTAATTGGTAGAACGATAAAGGGTTAGCAGGTTTAGCATTGTAGTAGTTGATTAGGTGTGATTGGGCCAAACCAGACCAACACTCTAGGGAGTGGTAGGCGAATTGGGCCTAGTCCAATTCGCATCCCATGTGGTTAAACCCTAGCCCAAATATGTCTCTATATAAACAAAGTTTTGCATTAGGGTTTAGGTTGCTTAGTTAATCACTATAGAGAGAGGTGTGAGAAATCTACAGAGAGTAGCTGAGAGATTTCTTGTGAGTCTTGAATTGGTTGTAAACATTCTTGTTAGATAATCAATAGAAGACGGTTTGAAAGTGATTGTTCATGTTCTTCTTATTACTTGTTTTCTGTGTAAATCTGATCTAGACGATTCCGAACTCTAGATTGGATAGACGATTCTGTGAAGATCCACACGGATTAGGGGACCTACAATTGGTATCAGAGTATTAGGCTTTTATTTTGCTCGGTTCAGAATCATTACAGCAGAAAAAGTTGAAGTTGGACGTTTTTTTTACGGCTAGTTCGAAGTTTGAAGGTTGTTCTAGGGTTTTGTTGTTGATCTCGAATAAAAAGCAAAGCATTTCGACTAAAAACTTGGTATTTCGGATCATCAGCAAGGTATCTCGGATAGAAATCTTACATTTCGGATTAAAAAGGTTGCATTTCGGATCTACAGTGAACCATCTTGGATAGAAATCTTGCATTTCGGATTGCATTCAAGATCATTAGAATTGCATCTCGGATCATAAGTGTTGATTTCTAATCATCTCGGATAAGTATCTCAGATACTGTTTTGAATTAGGACCATTTCAGACTCATCTCGAAGCATCTCAAATATCATCACGAATCACTGTTCCGATTTCCGTTTTAGATTGTTAATCCGAGTTATTGTTTCGAATTGGGTACTGTTCCGAGTTGAAGTTGAATTGGGTACTGTTCCGAGTTGAAGTTGAATTGGGTACTGTTCCGAGTTAGAATTAGGACCATTTCGGACTCATCTCGGACCATCTCGAATACTGTTCCGTATTGTCGAGACATTATATATCTTTGGATTCGTATTGTTAAGACGAGTCTAACAGTACAATTTGGTAAGCACACATTTCGGACAATTTTTAAACGTTTTTAGCGAGCTGTTTCGGTAAAAAAGTCGAATATGTCAAACTTGAACGACTTGTTGAGAATGGAGCATGAGAGTGGAACGACTAATAAATCGCCAAAGATGTTGAAGGTAGAGAATTACCTTACATGGAAGGATAGGTTTCAGTCGTTCATTGAATATCAGGACACACAGAAGTGGATCTTTATTCAAGATGACTACGTAAACCCAATTCATGACTTTGAAGGCAGACAACGGGTCACTGCCTATATAAACATGTCAGAGGCAGATAAGAGAATGTATGAGTCTGAGAAGAAGGCCTTAGCTGCAATAAAGATGTCCTAACCTGATGGCATCAAACATACATTCAAGATATATACTACTTTGAAGGAGATGTGGGATGCTCTAAAGAAGAGGTATGAGGGAAATCCTGATGTGAAGAAGAACAAGATTGACCTGCTGAAGAAGCAATTTGCTGTCTTTAAAGGCATGACAAATGAGTCCCTTGAAAATATCATCACGAGATACTATCATCTAATGTCAGAAATGGACAATTATGACATAGAGGGATACACGGACGTGGAGATAAACGATAAGTTGCTAGATGCTCTACCAGCAAAGTGGGATATCTATACACTCATGATAAAGATAGAATTTGATTATGATAATATAGATTTAGAAGAGGTTGTTGGGAAGCTGAGAGCTTATGAGCTCAATATGAAGAAGAAGGAAACTGGATATGATCAGGTTCAAGATTCGGGAATTTATAAAGGGATTCCATCTTCATCTTCCAACAACGCTTCAAGTGATTCATCAACTGTGTTTCTCTCATGTGAAAATCAGCAGGTTGTGACAAATACTGATGGTGATGTATGCTTTGTAGCTGCTTCAGGAGGCTCACCAGGGGCAAAGAGGCAACAATCTAGCAATAATAACAGCAGTATAAGGTCTATGCCTCTGAGTGTCAAGGCTGCTGAAGAACATCTTGCCTTGCTTGCTTCCTATGTTGCCTCATATGAGAACTACATTCAGGGAATAATATCTGATCCTGCTACTTTTGATGAGGATTATGATCAGATTGACCCTAATGACCTAGAGGAGATTGATTTACAATGGTAGATAGCCATGATCTCTAGAAGAGTGAAGAGGTTCATGAATAGGACGGGAAGAAAGTTCGTTGGAAAGAATGTAGGTTTTGACAAGTCTAAAGTGAGGTGTTACAATTGTTAAAATTACGGACACTTTGCTAGAGAATGTTAAAGACCTAAGACTGAGCCTCGTTCTAACTCATTATTTCAAGATTCTCCTAGTCATGGTTCAAGCAACAGGAATGCATCAACTAACACTGGATCAAAGGCCTTGATCTCTACTGCTAGAGAAGGTCCTTCTGATTGGAGTGTTCATCTGGAAGGTGATGACAATGCCACACAGGCTTTCATGGCTGAGATAGCCCTAGTTGACGATGAAGGAGTAAAGGTTGATGCTGAGGTAGAGCAGGAGACTGTAGCTGAAAAAGCTAAGCTAGAGCAGGAGTGAAGTTCAGGAAGAAAACGTAAAGTCTGATGTAGAAAAGGATGCTGCAGATAAGAAGATGGCTGAAGATTTTGCTGCTTTCATGGCTGATCTAAGCAAATCAATAGGAGAGCTACATTCTAACCCTGTTAGTTCTATTTTTTTAAAATGTCATGAACTGCAAGGTGAAGTTGACAGGTTAACAAAACCAAACCAAAGTCTGGTAAATGATCTCTCGAGCGTAAAAGAATCAAACTTTTTTCGTAAAAAGAAATAAATCATTATATTTGAAGAAAATTAAGGCTAATGAAGAAGAAATCAACATTTTAACCTATAAACTAAATGAAAAACTTCAAATTATTGACTTAGCTTGTAACACGATGAGTGAGAAAACAAAAGAGATTTCTGAGAAATGCAAAGAGTTGTCAGAAGCACAACTGAAAATTTGTGAACTTAAAAAAATATTAAATCAATTCAGGGATTCATCTTTTGTAAATGAAACATATGATTAATGGCTTGAAGAAAAGTAATGACAAGACTATTGTGGGCTTCAAAGGTTTCAATGAAGTTCCACCACTTCTTGGTCATGACTATTCTTTCTTGCCAGACGAAGAAGAGCTAACAGACTTTGTGTCAACCACACCTAGTAGTTCCACATCAGGGAAGTTGATGTGTCTAAACATGCCAAGAAGGATAATAACAGGGAAGCGGTTTTGAAAACAAAGAATGCACACCCTAAGAATAAAAGGCAAACTTTTGTTAAAGAAATTGATTTTGTTAAAGGGAGTGATATGAAAGATGAAACCACTATTATTGAAAGTAAGTCAAATGTGCAGTTTGCTAAAAATAAAAACATAGAAACATCAGATATTGAGCAAACTAAACATGATCCTTCAAGAGCATCATCCTCATCATCGTCACCTGATAGATCTAAACTAGAGACTTCAGTTAAGAAGTCTTCGGCTAGAAGATCGTGCTTCAAATGTCACACCAAAGGACATGTAGCTAGTTGTTGTCCTAAAAAAAGGAATGAAACACAAGTGACTGAGAGAAAGAGAGAAAAATCACCAAAAAAAATGGTGATGGTGAGCAGAAAGTTTCTAACTCACCAAAGACATCTGCTACCAAGCAATAGAGTTGGTAGTGGTGTAGATAAGGCTGAAAAAGGAACTCAACAAGTTCCTCTTTTTCAAAGAAATCAACAAAGGTTTCAGCCTGAATTTACATTAGGCAGATATGAGAGCCCTAAAAGTAGTTCACCAAGAATGAATGACTTTAATGGTCATTCAAGTAATTTCAAAAGTCAAGGTCAATATCAAAATTGATACTAGAATATTGGTAACAATGGCTTTAGAAATTATCAAATCAAAATTCATGGAATCAAAACCAAATTTCCAAAGGTCACAAAGTCCAAACATGTATAGAAAACCTCAGGATCAGAGACCTAGTGGAATTCAAAAACCATTTCCATCAACAGGTCTGAGATTCAAGACTCCAGTTAAGAGTGATGGATATTGGATTGATATTCCGGTGGTTGAGGAATCTGGAAGACCCAAGACCATTAAGGCTTGGGTCCCCCAATCTAACTAATTTTTGTTGGGTTGTGCAGGAGTTGCTAAGGAGGATTATCAGCTTGTGGTATATTGATATTGGCTGCTCCAGGCACATGACAGGGGATGCGAGATTGTTGATTGAGTTTGAAAACATAGATGGGGTTACGTGAATTTTGCAGGTGCTAAAGGAGGGCACATTATAGGTCAAGGAAAAGTGACAAATGGGAAGATCACATTGGACACAATGAACTATGTCGTGCAGCTTAAATACAATCTAATGAGCGTGTTACAAGTCTTCGATAAGGGTCACTCGGTCCATTTTACTAAGTCTGAAGCTTTGGTGTTGAAACCGGGTTTGGTAATACCGGACGATTGGATAGTGATGAGAGTTCGAAGGAGGAATGATGCTTCTCTAGTGGTGGCGTGTTTATTGTCAAAATCATCTGAGGCGGAGTCAATGTTGTGGCTCAGGCGTATGGACCACATCAACTACCGAAAACTGAATTACATTATTAAAAACGGTTTAGTGGAAGGGCTGCCAGTGTAGAGGTTTCATGTGGAAGATAAATGTCTTCCAAAGAGAAAACAACATAAGAAACCTCACAAATCTAAAACAATAAATTCTATAGATGCCCCTTATGAATTACTTCACATGGATTTATTCGGTCCAGTGAACGTACGTAGCATAGGTGGAAAGTATTATTGTTTAGTTGTTATAGATGATTACTCACGGTATTCATGGGTTTTCTTTTTAGGTACAAAAGATGAGACAATGGAGATGCTAATAGATCTTTCTACAAAATTGGAAAATGTCCATGATGCACAGATCAATAGGATAAGGAGTGATAATGGCAAGGAATTCAAGAATTAGATTATGGATCTATGTTGTCTTTGCAAGGGAATTGAACATCAATATACTGCTCCTTATACACCTCAACAGAATGAGTCGCTGAGAGGAAAAACATGACGTTGATTGAAGCTGCTAGGACTATGCTTTATGATTCAAAGCTTCCAGTTCTTTTCTAGGGAGAAGCTGTGAACACTGCTTGTTATTTCCAAAACCAAGTTTTAACGGTTAAAAAGTTTAACAAAACATGTCACGAACTTATGTTTAACAAGAAACCAAACTTGAAAGGCTTTGAACCATTTGGATTACCTTGCACCATCGTGCGAAATAAAGATAAGCAAAATTCGGTGAGGTAGCTGATGAGGGATACTTTCTAGGTTATGTGACTGGAACACCAAATAAAAGGGGTTTTAATCTAAAAACCGGTAAAATTGAGGTTGTGTTTAACATGGAAATCACTAATTATTCACCTCAACAATCAACGAGTGGTCCTGCTATATTATATGATTATGATAGCGTTTTTAAATCATTTAATATTCCTGTCAAGTGGGAGTTTGTTGGTGCATATTTGTGACAACAGCTTTTAGATTTGGTGTTCGGATATTTTGTAATTGGTAGAACAATAAATGGTTAGCGGGTTTAGCATTGTAGTAGTTGATTAGGAGTGATTTGGCCAAACCAAACCCACATTATAAGGAGTGGTAGGCGAATTGGGCCTAGCCCAATTTGCAGCCCATGTGGTTAAACCCTAGCCCAATTGCAAACCTGTCTCCATATAAACAGAGTTCTGCATTAGGGTTGAGGTTGCTCAATTAGCCATTTCAGAGAGAGTTGAAACAGAGTTCGTAAAGAGATTGGCTTGGATGAATTTATGGGATCTAGATTGATTGTAATCGTTGTGATAGATAATCAATAAAGATTGGGTTTATAATGATTTCTGTTTCTACTCATATTTCTGTGATAATCTGATCTAGAGGATTCTGCACTCTAGATTGGATAGATGATTCTGTGAATATCCATACGGATTAGGGAACCTACAGTTGCCTTCAAGGGGGTCTTAGCAATGTAACTACTGTCCAACTGTGAGGGTGATGTCTCAACAGTTGTAGAAGTTTCCCCACTTGATATACCAGCCTGTATCTCTAAGGATATAGGAGGTGTAGCCTCCTCTGCTTGTAGGATAGCAATGACCCCTGAACTTGCCCTAGTCACTTATTGAAGTGAGCTCACATTGATTTGTTGTTGAGGGGAACTAGGTATATACAAGTCAGATGTATCAATCGTATCAAGCAATTTATGTAAGGGTGAATGGACTGTTGATGTGGGTGGTGGTGAAAGAGTAACAACCCTGGGAGAGGGGCTTGAGAAGAGATAATTAAATGATATATCTCCCCCTTGACTTGTGTCCCCTATGCTTACAACACCTTCCTTTTGTGAGGAAGAGTGAGGAGTTTGTCTTGGTGGAGATGTTTGCATTTGTTGTGAGGAAGTAACAACAAATGTTTGAGTTTGTTGTGTTGTGCCACAACAGGGATCTCTAGCATCTCAACCCCCAGAGATACCCTTTTTTATGTTTTTCTTTTGAATTTTAGAATGGAAATGGATGAGGTTTGTTTGGAAATGTCTGGTGTGTGTTCAACAATGCTGAGATTTGCACCTGGTCCCAGGAGTTGTGGCTCAGCAACATATGTTGTAACATCTGTTGCATGGTTTTCTAAAACATTTTATTACCACATTTTCATGACTTTTGGCCATCTTGCAAGTAAAATTTTAGTTAGAAAGACTGTTGCTTTGAATTGCTTCACTTTTTTCAAAACTTTCATTTCTTAAAACATTTTGAAGGTAAAAGCTCAATAGCTTTGGATAGATGAGAAAGGATTGCTAGTACCTCTCTTGATTGCCCTCAAATTTGCTACCAAATCAAGAAACACTTTCTAGGATAGCTACTGATTTAAATTTTTCAAAATAGCATACCCCATATACTTAGTTTTTAGGGAAATCTCATTAAAAGTAGTGGTTTTAGCAGAGAGGCAAACCAAGAGTATGGAAAAAAATTTCATTTTAGGTGAGAACTTTGGTTTAAAAAGTGTTGCTTCCACCATCTAACCTTCATAACCCCTTTCTATGAACTCAGCTTGAAAGTAATTTTTTTATAGGTTTCTATACCTATCATATCCTCTAGATGGAACATGGTGGATATGGATTTTGCTATGATTTCCACATGTTCTCTGTTCACTGTGGATGTAATGAGAAAGGGCTTTTTTATTTTGCAAAGACAACTTTGCATTTGCGTAGAATTCTGTGAGTGTAGAAAGATAGATGGGGGCGTCGAGTGTGAGTATGTAAAGGTATTTGGATGAATTAATGATGTCAATAATGGGGAGGAATTTCGTATTCTTGCTGTGTTGTAAAAGATACGACAAGTAATTGTGTGGTGTTTTGATCTCAAGATCCATGATGAATAGTTATTCAAATCTTTTGAAAATCTTTTATCCAGAAAATCTTTCGATCGAAACAGAGTTTGATGAAAGCAAGTTAGGAGTTTTTCTCTTTTGAGTTGCTTTTGAATTTTTCGAAAATGGAGGATAGAAGTAAACTCAGTTTTCTCATGTGTTTTATAGGGTTAATTAAACAGGGATGCCAACATGGACAACAATTATCTTTTAGTCTACGTGGTCAGTTCCTATTTATCATAGCAAACCTCTGTTCAGAAAGTGGGTCCTACATAGGAAACCCACTGATGAATATACCAAAGATATGTTTTTCAAAATATCTGTTTGAAACCTCTGTTGTGCTCAACAGACTTTTGAATAACATAATCAGTGTTTTGAAACCTTTGTTTGACTCTTGGTCAACATGATCTATTTGGAACCTTTATTAGGTTTAACAGAGTTTTGATGAAAACAGTGGTTCTGTTTGACTTTTAAATTCCCGGTTTTAGGAAACAGTGTTTCTTTTGCCTTTAGAAGTGGTTATCACACTTTGAACATACTTTTAAACCACTATAACAGTTGTTTTAACTACTTTGATCAGAGTTTTTGTTTTTGTTGATCTTATCAAAAAAAATTTGATCTTTTTAAACAAAAATTTGGTTTTTCTAATTTTAAGGACGTAATTATAAATAAAAAGAGATAATTTTGGGTTTTTCAGAACAATTTTCTTTCTATTATTAGGACAGAAGGATAGTTGTGGAGGTAACCTCTGTTGACACATTAAAATTACTATCAATGGTTCCTCGCAGATGGTGATAAATGGGTCAATCTTGCAGATGGTAGTTTTCAACAGATGCATGTACTCTTGAACAACGGTTCCAATTCTTCAATAGATGTTTGCATGCATTTAATCAGACGTTCTAAATAGGTGTTAAGGATTCACTATCTTTGGGGAGAGTCTGGTTAAGTCTTTTGCTTATTTCTTGAACAAAGGGTCATGCTTTGGCTTTTGGATATCATCTTCTCTTTTGTAGGTGCAACAGTCAAAGTCTCGTGTTTTTTGAATTTTCCGTTCTGTGTTTTTCTGTTTTAAGTCTTTTGTAGGGAATCATCAGCATCATCGAGCGGAAAATGACGACAAAACAGAGTAAAAATTCGGTTTATATTGGGTTTTGGAAGATTTGGTGAAGTTAGAATTTTTTTGCGCATAAACCAAAGAAAAATACAAAACGTTTTGTAAAAAAAGGGCCATAAATTGAGAGAACTCGTGAGAACCCCACTTCCCATGTTAGTTTTTTCAACCAAATTTTGTACAAAGTTAGAGTAACACCTAACAAAGACATATGTAGAAAAATCGGAAAAAAATTTGTGTAAGGGTTTTTTTAACATGTAAGTTTCCTTTACAATGGTGTAAATCATTGTAGATGGAGAAGTAAAATGAATCTGCCCTACCGTAAAAAAACAGGTTTTTTTTGGAAAGGTAATTTTTTTAAAAAAAGGTTGTGGTGAAAAAAAAATTAAAAGTTGAGTTCTCACTACTCAATTTATTTCCTATTTTAACCCCCTTCCCCTTTCTCTTCTTCTCTCTATATATAATTTTTGATTAGTAAGTTTTATGTGTATTCGGTTGTTTTGCATCATGGTTTTTAGTTCTTATGAGTTGTATCTTCTTCTCTCTATATATAATTGTTGATTTGTAAGTTTTATGTGTATTTGGTTGTTTTGCATCATGGTTTTTAGTTCTTATGAGTTGTATATTGTTGCACTTTGTGGTTTTTGAAGGTGTAAATTGGTTGGGTGTATATGTATAGACCATTTAATTGTATGATTTACGATGTGTTCATTATATTTTTGGTTATTATTGTTCACATGAAATGCGGAAAGCGTTATAAATTTTTATAATGTAAGTAAACAAATTATGCATCAATATCACTAACTTTTTTTTTCAAAGGATTATATATACATTTTTTTAATTAGTGGTGTATAAGACTATCTCCAATGCTAAAGGCATACTTAAATGCCCTTAGCTGCCATGTTATCTGTCCCATAATATTCTTTCAAATTCATAAAACTATAATTTCATCTCTAATTTCATATGTCACATAAATATTCTTACCTATCTTAATTTCCATCTCGTCAATTACTCATTACACATAATATTTCAAAAAAACTTCTGTTTTTACTCTAGATCTACCTTATCACATGAATCAAGAAAATATTTCAATAAAACTTTTCTCCTTTTACTTTCTCTTTTTACTTTGTAATGGCATCTCACCTATGTGTGGATGTATAGGCTTCAATAGCAAAGTCCTCCAAGGACTTGGTCTCCACATACACATACAGTCTAAATGGTTTGACTTGATTTATAACTATGTTCATAGAAAATATAATAATATAGTAATAGCAATAATAATAATATAATAATAATAATAATTTTATATAATTAACATTGTTTTCTTAAAAATATGTATATAGTACGGAGTGTATAATTAAAAAACATAGCTAAGTTGAGAAACTTATGAAAACCTTATCAAACATTTATTTGTGTAATATGTGTTATTATTGTTATTATAAAAAAAATGTAAGTGTTTATATACATATGTAATAAAATGTCATTTAAATGTTACACAATTTCTAAGGTAACACTAACATTTTATTACACGTGTAACAACCTTTTATATTTAAAAAATAGTTATATAATTATAATAGGATATATTACATTGTCAAAATATAAAAAAATATTTAATTTTTTACACTAATTTTTTACAATTTTTTTCAGCTATAACATGATTACATATGTTAAAAAACAAAATTATTGTTGCACTAAATTTTTTCGATTTTTTTCAGCTCTAACATGATTTTCAAATCAACCCACGCATGCATATGGTTCAAACATCCAAACAACTTTTATCAGCTTATTAATGTAATAACCGAATAAGGGATCCTATGCAGTTTGTCTTTTATTCTAAAAAAATAATACATAAAATGGTTATAGAGAGTAAATAAAATAGTATCTTTTTCTACTATTAAAAAGGCTGCAAATGAAAAGATATCAGGCAGACTATGATCACATTGTTTTTTTGTCAAACGTTACAGCATACATTGCACAAGTTACATACTTATTCATCAATAAGACAGGGTCATCGTACAGCCATGTGCGTATATGACGTGGAGAAAGGACGGGTCATGTAAATTGGAGGTGGGGCCTAGTTTTGATTTTATGTTTCAGACAGTATTCTAAGTTTTCTGTTTTACATTATCCAGTATCCACATTGAAGAAAAAAAAAAAGCAAAAACTCGACTATTCCTCCGACAGCATTTAAAAAGTATATATTTTCCGACCAGATAAATTTATTTAATTTTTAAAAGTTAGTAAATCATTTTTATAATATTTATGTAATTGAGAAGTAGTTTTAGTGGTTTGAAAAGTTCAAAAGAAGAACTTAAGAGGTGTTTAGAATTTCTTTTTAAACTTCCTTATTGATTTTTATAAATAGATACTTTTAACTTTTAAAAGTTAATAAGTTAATAAGGAATTTTAATAAGCAATCATAAGCATGTCCTAAAATTTGTGACTTTCTCAAAAAGGAGAAAAGAGATAGAAAAGAGGAAAAGTTAAAAGCAATCCAAAACACAAACTTGTGTTTTGTATGAGAGAGTAAGAACCTGGGTATTGAAGATGGTTTGTAGGAGAATTAAACACAAGAATTATAAAGGGAGAAGAAAGACTGTTGATCCGAATGTTATGGTTCGGTTTTTCTAAGCCGGTACGACTATTTTTATAAAAGTTTAATTGCATCTTAAAATTAAAGGGCACTTTTGTGTTTATGAATTCTGGTAGCGAGATTACTATTCACCTCTCACACTTAATTTTCATCATCAAAGTCCATCTGATTTACAAATGTTACACTATAAGCCTATCTCTCTAACTCCATCAGCATATTCCGTTAATCACTTACAGGTGAGGGAGCGGTATTTTGGTTGTTTGTTCTATCTTTATAATTTGCTAAAGCAAACTTAATAAAATAAAAATATAATAAGCTAAAAGACATTTCTTTTCCTTATTCTATACATGTACTAAAATATTTCAAAGGATTGTAAACTTTTTTAGTCAAACTTGATAAATAACAAGATTCACTTTAAATCTACGAGAAAAATACGTTTTTGGCCCTATGGTATATTCAATTTAACTATGTCAATCCAAAAATTTTTTTTTTGACAAATTAAACCCCAACATTTATTATTATTACAGTTTCAGCCCCTGGTTCTAACGCCATCCATATCAAACGTTAACACATCGATCGCTTGGGGGCATTTATGTCATTTGATATCTTATCTATTTAAAATAATATATTGAATTTGGAACCCACCACTTGAAAAGAAAAATTGCTAACATTACCCTCCGACCACTAGGTCCAACACCCTACCGGATGAACTATCATTATTGGATTTTTTTAAGTAACAATTATTAATAGTTATTAATAATAATAACCGTAAATTAAAACTAATACTTGTAGGTCCATTTGGAGGATCAAGATAACATACTTCCTTGTTGTTTAACACACACACGAGTGAAGAATCCAAGTGTATATGCAAACTAAAGCAAAATATAGTAAACACAAAGTAACCAAAGATTCACTATCTTTTGATTAACTAAAGAGAGCTAGTACTAACACATACACACAATGTTCATACAGACTCAAGGTATTTTCTCTGTGCTCTCTCTTATGTGAACTGTGAAGTGCATGTCTATATATAGGCCCAACACCCAGCAACATCACGAAGAATGTCACTGGTCGTACGAAGCACTATAAAGGCCATGAAGAACATTCAAGGAAAAGTTGCTCATACGAACAACCTATGGCTCGTACGAATAAGTAACTTGCTTGTATGAACAAGTAACTCTTTCTTGAATGTTCATTCGTACGAACATGCAATGACTTATACAAACAGGTAACTTGTTCGTACGAAGCACACTTCACTCGTACGAATATGGGGTTCTTCGGAGAACCTTTCTAACAGATATACTACACAGACAGCAAGATCAGAAACACAAAACTTAACAGTATGCACACATGCAACTGTTTTACAACACATACAAACTAAACATCGTACTAAATCAAGATAGGTGGATATCTTGATTCGGTCGACACGAACGAAACTTTACAGACACAACAAACAAAGACCGTACAATTACTGACGTAACTAAGAACAAGCGAAAGATACAAAAGTGCATCAACAAACTCCCCCTTGACTGTTGCTTGGTCTTCGGTCTTCATTTCTAATGGACTGTTGCACCCACATTCACTGAACACTTTCAGCCAACGTTGACTGAAGAATAGTATCCTCAATACTCCCCAAAACATCAAACCTTTCCTGTTTCCTTTTGAGTAACACCCGAGGCAACTAGATCAGCCACGATCTACTAAGCACTAGACTCTACCATTGGAGTTGCAGTAGAACTTTCATGTTGCGCGGATGAAGCTGAGGCATCAGGATTACTAGGGTGTTCACTATCGTGATCATGTTTACATTGGATCTCTCGTGCTTTGCATCTTTCATTCAACAGAATGTTCACCCACTTTCTGCTCATTTCAAATCCGTCTTTAATACTATTAAAGCCTTTAACCAGTGTAGTATTATGAGAATGATACCATTCTCTCATGTCGTCATGTTTAGCAATTAGTGTTTTGGTAGATCGTTGTACACCCGCACTACGTTCTTTCAGCCTGTTGATTTCAATCCAACGAGCGTTATCAGTCGCTCGCATCCATTGTAGTTGAGTTGCCCTTTCAGCATCCGCAGCCCTCAACCGTTCATTCTCTTCTCTTAACTGCGTAATCTCGGTAGCCTACTTTCCAACAGTTTCCTTCAAAGAATTTATCTCCAACTGTTGCTTAATAACTGTATTCTGATTTGAAGACATAAACTCCGAGTGCCTGTTAATCTGAGTTGTCGCAGCTTGTAGCTGAGAGAACAGTAAATCCACTTTCTCATCCTGTTCCATTTCAGAGAATAAACGACTGCGTCGTTCTGTACTTTGTTGATGAATTGTGGACTGAGATTGTTGAGCTGAAGAAGTAGTGGGTTGTTGTTGAACTGGAGTAGTCATAACTGAAGGTGTTTCAGGTGCTGTGGTAGCTGTAGGTTGTGGTTCAGAGGTTGTAGTGGGTTCCGACATTAGAGTTTCAGCCTCCTCCGTTGTGAAGGTCTTCAATTGGTTCTAGTATGGTTTCTTGTTGTGTGGTTGTAGGTTGTGTGATTTCAGATTGAGTTGATGAGGTTCCCATGGACTTTTTGCTCTGTTTCTTTTTACGAACCACAATTTTCTTTTTGCGAGCTCGTTTAGTCTCAGAAGAGTCAGCATCTGGATCTGTTGGAATCTATCTAATCTGCCTAACCCCATGCTCATCAACATAGTGTTCATACCAAGGTTCAAGCGGATTGTCATCAGAATCTGATTCTTTATCCGGTTTTTTACCCTTATCACCATTTGTAGTACCTGCACCACTCGCACCACCATCATCACCATCACCGTCATCATTACTATCATCATCATTGCCATCATCATCACCTTTATCCTTTCCCTTTTGGCGACCAAACTTATCTTCGATCATCTTCTTCAAAGTTGGTTCTTCATTATTTGACTGACTATCATCATGGCGCCACTTATCGTTTTCTGGTGCAACATATTCATCATTTTTGCAGAAAACCAAACAACTTTAGGAGATCCGTTTGATGACTCGATGTTGAACTTGTAGGCCTAGAGGTACTTGGTCCATCTTCACACCTATTTGTGTGCTGAGTGTAATTGTTTTGACTATTACGTTTTAAAATCTTGACTTGATTTACAAAATCAATATTTGACATATTTTCAATAGTCTAGATTTTATGAGTACCAGTTGAGACTACAAAGTTAACATTCTTCCCCTTTTTCTTATTATGAGCTCTTTTAGATTCAACCTTTGGTTGTGATACATTAGGTTTTTTAGCTTGCTTTTCTTGTTGTCTACTCTTAGAAGCGATTAATGGTTGTGATTTGATTGGATTCTTCTTTCCCAAAAATTTGGTTGTTGAATTTTCAAAAACTTGATCAATTGAAGTTGGATTGACATTTTTTATCGGAAAATCCTTATTTGAGTAAATTTTCTCATCACCAATCAAAGTATACAACACATTATCCTTTTTAAATGTAGAAGCAATCATCTTGACAGATTTGATAGGATCACTCTCTTACTTTGTTTTAGACTGCACAATGGGGGTAGTAGGATCTATAAAATATGATTCTCAATTGGAATTTTTACCCCTTTCTTTTTATCAACAGCTTTGTCCTGATTGATCTCGTTTGACTCATCATCTAATACATCATCCACTTTTGTTATAGGTGGACTTTGATCAATAACAGATGATGAGTTCTCTGTCTTTCTGGATTCATCTGAGGAATTCTCCAGTTTAAACCCTAACCATGCTGCAAACTCTTCAGGATTTAGAGGTACAGATGGTTCAAAACGTGGTATTTCCTCATCATCAGGCAATTTGGTATAATTGTGTTTCAATGGTGGTGGACATGATTTATACTCAATGTATTTCACATCTCCTTTAAGTTTTTGAACGTCAATGATGTGATTAAGCACATATCGGGAGTTAGAGTAACTCTCCAATTTAAGCTTAATTGCATCATGCTCACATTTGGCAATGGCTAACTCCTTTCTCAAAACTGTTCAAAACTCTCCTTTTTCAAAACTGATCAAGCGCATATCGGGAGTTAAAGTAACTCTCCTTCTTCAAGGATATTAATGTAGTTATTAATACAAGTTTGCTTGTTCAACATTGTTTTTGTTAACTCAGACACGCTTTTCTTAATAGTCTCAATTACAGATTTGAATTCTTTTTCATTTCGAGTTAAAGCCATGTTTGCCTCTTTGCATTTTGATAGTTCAACTACTAAGCTTTGATTGTGACTGTTAATTTTTCAAATTTAGTTTTTAAGTTAGCACAATCATTGAATATCCTAGGAGAGTAGGATTTTACCTGACTTGTTGAACCTGCAACATTAGCCATAAAAGAAGTATGATGAGAAAAGGATGCATCGTTGGCAAAGAGTTTCTACATTTCCTTTGATGCAACTTCTGCTTTCTTTTTTTGATTTTTCAGCTTCTCTGCTTCTTTTAGCAACTCATTGACCTCAGTATCAATCTTTTCCCTAACATCTGAATCTGATCCATAACAACCCCCACTTGAGCTTTCCTCGTCATAACTCCCATTATACCTAGAACTATCATCATCATCAGAAGAGTCAATACTGTGAACATGTTTGATCTGATTGATTATCTTAGCATAACACAAAGTTCCTCCTAGATTCTCGTTTCCCAACTGAACTAACCAATCACATCCTTCATCTTCTTGAACTACTAACGCTCTGCTGGTGTTGTTTGAAGGCCAAGACTGGTTGGAGTTGTTTATGTTGTTAACAGCTACTATACTTTGTTCATTGATAACTTGAGTTGTGTTGGATAACTGTGATTGAGCTCGGAAAGTTTGAAATGACCTTTTTCACCACAGTTGAAGCAAGTAACAACATCTTTATCAAATACATACTTTGTGTCTTTCTTGCTTTCTAAACTTGTTCTTCCAGTTCTACTCATGTAGTCTTTCGCTCTTCTAACCGCACTAGCAAATGCCCACTTAATATCCATCAACTCCATTTCATCCCTGTCTATTGCTGATAGTCCTCATTAGTCAAATTAATGTTTCCAATTTGACCAGCGACTAGTCCACAATATGCACTAACCATAGTGTTCAGAACTTCCATGTGTTCTCGAGCAACTTCTACACTAACCTTGGAAAGATATGAAGTATCAAGTCTGATGGTATTAACATTTGAAGGTTGAAAGTTGTTACCATAGAAAGCTTGTTGAGAAGCTTGTTGTGAAACTTGAGGTGTAACAACTTGTGGTTGTGGAAGAAAGGCTTTAGGATCAATTGTTTCACCATAGGTTTGAACACTTGAGCCAGTAGATTGATCTGTTTGAACTGGTTGTGGTAGCAATGCGTTAACATTTGACACAAACGCTGTTTGGAGTTTTGGTTGTTGAGTTGTACTAACCCATGTGTTAATACCTCCAAAATACATTTCAGGGTTTTGTGGAACACGAACTCTTTTTGCGTTTCGTATTTCTTCTTCATTTTTGTTCTCAAGCTTCTGAACAAACTCATAAATACTGATCATACCCAAAAAACCTATATGCTTTAGCAAGTCAATGAATTGACTACACTTCGGTGGTAAGGCATCAACAAAACGCATCACAATCTCTTGTGGAAATGCAATCACCTTACATGAATACATTTCACTAAGCAGATGATAAAAACGAGTTGTCATGTCACTTAGCGTTTCATTCTCCATGAACATAAAACCTTCAAACTCTTTCTTGTTGCAGCATTTCCTTCCCCTCTTGCTTCCAAAGTATCCCACAAATTCTTGGTTGTGGTACAGTACACAAATTGATGATAAATATCCTTGTGAAGTGCTTGTGTAAGGATACCAAATGTCTTTTTCTCTAAATCATAAGCCTTTTTATCATTTTCATCTAAGTTTGCTGAAGCGGTTGGATTTGATCCTGCTTCTTCGAGAGATTTCTTGTATGGTGTAGTAAAACATGTCACAATTATGTATTTTGACCAAGAAAGTACGTATGGAAACGACTTTTCCATGAGGGATAATCGTTCATATGATTCAACTTCGGTGGACGGTTGTTACTTCCTGTTTCACTTTCACTGATGAGAAGAGTCTGAATGCTTTGATTTTGATTTGCCACGCACGCCCATTGATTTGCGATAATCATGGCTGTCTGCTGAGGAATTAATGATTTAACCCATGAGGTTGCGGAGCTAGATTGTGGTGAATCCTGGTTTGTACTTGAATGACACCCCCTATCCCAAGGATTTGTACCCATTCTGTTTGTTTGTTTATAAAAATTAGCTTAAAAATTTAAGATTCCAAGGATTAAATTGAAACAAAGGTTTTCTTGTAAAGGTTCACAATTTCAAAGCCACCAAGCATTAGTTCTCACGAAAAATTATCACGAATAACCTAAAAAGTCATGAAAAACTTGGTTCTTCGTGCGAGCCAAAGATTCGTACGAATCACTGTTCTTCTTATGGATTTCTTGTTTTTAACAGAACACCCCAAAACTCATCGATCCATCATAAGTGACCTGATGTGTGTGAATTATATATATTTTCATAATTTAATTTTCCTTTACACAAATTTAGTTTTAAAATGGTTTTCACCCAAGAACTAAACTACACACACAAAAGGGCAAGTGTACCCGTCGGGTAGTAATAAAGTTTATCTGTAAGAACCGGATATTAATCAGTGGATGCGGTGTCTCGATACTAAACTTTTGCTACTTTAAATCCTTCTAAATTGATAGGTTGATTTTTGTTTCTATTTTATCATGCAAAAATAACAAACTACTAACTAATCTAAGGAAGAACAATATCTAAAAGAGGTTGCCTAAACTAATTATCCACTAATAAATATGTGACAACAAATGGGAAAGACAAGTGGTGATGCAAGCTCTAAATTCAACTAATCCCCAATCAAGGCTTCCTAGTTTTATAAATCTTAGGAAAACTAAAATGAAATAACATTCTAATCACCTAAAATTTATTCTTTTAAATTCACTTGCTAAGTTGATGTTAATTTTTAATGATGAGTTATTTGTTTGTGAAAACTCCTAACTATACAAGTTGGGGAAAACTACTATGAACAACATACTAATAACCCTAACTTTGTTTTAGCCATCATGTTCTTGATATGAACCACAAGCATGATTATGCTGACAACAATCTTGCCTAAACCATCATACTAACATAAACACAAACTATAGAATTCATATAAACATTCTTTTTATCTTTCCAAATCTAAATGCAAGAATCCATACACATGTTCAAATCACCATTCAATTCATGTTAGAAATTACCATTCCTAGTTTCATGCTATGAATCATACTAACAAGTTAACAAGATTCAACAATCATAATCTCTACATGGGCTTTCCAACACGACATGTAAATACTTATGACCAAACATTCAAGAACCAAGGCTTTAAACATGTACATGAATTCCAAGAACAAGATTAAACATCACTATGAAGATTAACAAAACAAGCACCACATCTACTTCCATGTTCTCACATATTCAAGAGCTTCAACAAGTTTAAACAACACAAATATTTAGCCCATAGGGCTTATAAATACCAAATCAAGTGCAAGAAAAGTCAAATTGTTCATAATGTAAATAGTAAGCTAACCAAGTTTAAAGGTAAGATTAAATGGTAAATGAGTGAATCTCTAATTATTAAGTCTTCTTTAAGGCTCCTTCTTGGCTCCAACAAGCTTCCAAGTCAAGATTCTTGAGAGAAAACTTCACCAAAATGCTCCAACTCCCCTCCAAATGAGCTTGAAACTAGTATTTAAGCTGCTAGGTGTTTGGCATGACCATTCCACCTTTTTGGTACGGTCGTGCTGGGTTAGTGTCAGAGTCGCTTTTCGTCTGTCGATCTTGTTTGCTACCATTTCTCGAAAAAATCCGGCTCAAAGTTTCCCGAGTTGGCACGACCATGCCAAACCATGGCATGACCGTGCTTATCGATGAATTGCAGACGATGACTGCTGCGATCTCCGAAATGAGATAATCAATGACTGACTTGGAACAGGCACAATCGTGTTTGGTTGTGGCACGGTCGTACCAGTCATGGATTTTCCGGGTTTGCGTTGTCGGTTGATAGTGCTGAAGAGAGTGCCGATACTGGTTGGCTTGGCACGGTCATGCGCAGTTTGCTAGAATATTCCGTTTTTCTCCATTTTGCTCCAAAAGCCTCAGTTTCAACACCGGGCCAAAGCCCGAACCTGTATTTTCACAAACAACTCAAGTGTGTATCAAAATCAATGAAAATACAACGAGTACTTGCATAAACGGGGCATATTTGATGTTTAAAAGATGTATAAATTCTTGTACATCAAACATCCCAACACTTGAACTTTGCTTGTCCTCAAGCAAATCAAAACGAACAAATACTCTCTCAATGGCAATCATCTCAACTAGTATTTTATATGCACAAATAAATAATTCGGGCTATAACAATTAAGGACTACTCAACATGAAGGAAAAACCAAAAGTATGCAAAATATGTTTATGAGCAATGGTCCATCTTAGAATCCCTACAAGTTCAACTTGCATCCTCACAATATTCACACACACTCGGCTAATTATAGGTACACATACAAATCATGGAGTATGTTTAGAACACTCGATGCCAAGACGATAACTATGCGATATCATAAGCTTGTGGAAGGATAAAATCTAATCACTCGACAAAAATATAACATAAATCATGAGGTCTTGTTTGGGTTGTAACTTGGCTGGGTTAAGGGTGTGGAAGTGGATTTTGAAAGTGGCTAAAATGGTTGTAACCTGACGGTTCGACTATCTTGAAACATGAGAAAATACAACTATACAACTTAATGATATCTAACCGAGAGCTAACCGACAAGTTTAGCTTTTCCACCCCTAAATCGCTCTAACAAAGCCAATTGATAAGGCTTTTTCAAACTGTAATGATTCGTTTCGGTTTTTTTTCCAACCAAGCTTTAGAGAGAACTAAGTACGTCTACTTAGATAAAAACTCTTAACCATGAGGTTGTAACTAATAAACTAAGATACTATACAAAAAGTATAAAAATTAATCATTTACCGAACTGGGCTTCCAACAAAAAAAAATTGGGTTAAAATATAAAAGGCTAATTTGGTCAAGTTGTTAATATTTAGTGGTTTAAAAGAAATGAATTGGAAAGGCTCAAATTGGTTTGACTAGGGGTATGATTCGGGTGTATGAATAAGTATAAGTGGCTAAAAATAAAAGGTTTCCTATTGCCTCAATCATTTTCATGCTATACGTTTACTTTGTGGCCTCGAAATGTATACCTAACACAAGTTCTAAATCGCAAAAGTCCTGTGGCTCACTCAATTTTTGACCGCAAAAACACGAGCAAAAATAATTCTAAAGATACAAGGCTCAAAAAATAACTCACGGAAACGGCCATATTGGGTAAATATGCAAGGCAAACAAGTAGGTCAATCGCTCGATTATTGATGCTGTAATTTATACAAAAAAGACACACGTTACTTGATGGTAATCTTCACTCGAGCGAACCCCCTTTTTGCATTTACCCTTATACATTTATCAAAAACTTTAGTGCTTATATAAAAACTTATGTTGATTTGATTATCATTCCAAAAAAAAAAGGTTCAACAGAGCTTTGTATTATTATTATTATTATTATTATTATTATTATTATTATTATTATTATTATTATTATTTTTATTTTTTTATTTTTTTTCAAGACGCACAACAAAGCTCAAGCGCTATGACGTGATGTCGTAGTCTCAGGCAAATTTAATCCAAATACTACTAATAGTTAGCGGTAAATGGGTATCGAACACAGGGAGTTTGTGGAATATGCGCTATCTAAAGTTTATACTAAATTGACTAATTTATCTAAAATGCAAGAAAATGAATTCAAGATTTTTAATGTTTTAGTTTTAAAATGAAGAAAGTTGCAATTCAAATATTGGTTGCTGAAACAGATTAGAAGCAAGTAATCATCCTAAGTTTCCGGTTTAATTAACATTTGTGTTTTAAATCCAACCAGAAAGAATCACATAGACATGACTCATGTATGACTATTTGTTCATGATGAAAGGGAACTAAGTACTCGGACTACAAAGATGCGAGGTTGTTACCCGATGACCAATTAACTAATATCCAACCTTAAACCCTCCCGTGATATCTCGATTGTCAACGGCACCAAGAACGTACGATTAAGGCTAAGATCAAAACATCAATCAATAGCTTACAAACAAATATTCAAACACCATAATTAACTACAAACATTGCAAGTCTATTATTCTATATATTAAGGATAAAAATACAAATGTTTCAAGCAAACCTTCAACCTAGGATGATCACAATGAATTAAGCCACTCATGGTCTTGCAAATCATCACACCATCAAATGTCATGTTCATATGAATCATACACACCAAACAAATGTTAGAAATTGTTCTTAAACCAAGTGGAACACTCAAAATCGGCTCTAGAACTCTGCCAAAATGTCTCTATTGATTGACATCCCAAAAGCCTCTTGAAAACCGAATTAAAAAGGGCAGTTACACTTTTCTTGCAGGTCACCGCCGTAAGCTACGATGCCTACCGTATCTTACGGTGGTCAACAATTTCTTTACGGCCCCAACAGTCTGGCTTACGGTCCATAGAAGATTTCAGACCTCACCGTAAGCTATGGTGCCCACCGTAGCTTACAGTGGTCAACAGCTTTTCCAGCCTTCTTTTCTTGTCAACTCTACATGTCTCCACCTTCTTTTGGCTAAGTACAAGCTCCCATCAAATCACGTTAAAATCACTCGTTTATGTTCTTCGGTACCTGTGAAGCCATACACACCATGGTTATCAAATCCTAATAATTAACCCAATTAAATGCGGAACATTGATCATTTCAAAGCGCTTGAGGGTTGTCCAATGGACCACCCATCACGCTAAACCACCTCCCCACACTTAAATTGTACATCGCCCTTGACGTATAACAAAAATAATTACATAAGCAATGCAAGTATAATGAAAGCGGAGGAACGGGAACATGAAAACTCCCCTGAAACAAAAAGGCAAGAATGGAGCTAAATGAAATAATAAGGAGCATCTGCAACGAACTACCGAGCCGTCCATCAAGTCATCATATCATCGAACCAACATTGCACACTAGCAAACATGATCAAACACACATGACTTTAGCAAACCCAATTTACCGTTGCCTTTATTTATTTAGTTAGCCAACTAAAATAGAACAAAAGCTTAGAGTTCTACGACAGAAGGGTATAGAGACAATGGAAAATGGCACACCCCTCAAACATAAAATAATAAAAATACAAGATTGATAATGGGACTAAGACCTGCCACCAGATCCCCAAGGACTGGCATCGTCCCGGCGATCGAACCTGGATCTCCTTGTGAAATACGGAGGTGGCTGCGTGTAGGGTGCATTGAGCGAGTTCGCGATATGCTGCTGCGAACAAAAAATCCATTCAAAGCTTCGCCGGCTTTGCTCGTACATATCCTCCGTGAAGTTCCCCTACCTGTGTTGTTCCGCACGGATCAGATCCACATCTCGTCTCACTCCCTGTTGATCCAAGGCGAGTCTATCCATCCGCCTCCAGATATCAACTACTGACGGCTCATACGGACCATAGGCACCATGCTCGTAACCACCACCACCATACCTGCCATATACCCTCCAGTTTGGGCTCCCAAAATCATGGCCAAGTCACCAAGTTGAATGTGAGGGCCGGCTCCCCAGTGGCCTCTTCATGCCCGTGGACCGAGATATCCTGCATATGGACGTCATCACCACTATTACCACCACCATCATATTATCACCCTCTGCTTTGCGAAGCGGATCCCAAATCCTACCTAATCTGCCAAAAAGCTTTGGAACTTCATTTACCTTACGGATCATGTGCATGGAGGTCAGCTGCGCTACGTCAAGCATACCATAATCACAAGCCTCAGTTAGATGGTCTAACCGAACCCGGTAACATTTGGCGAGTTTGGTGGCGAATGCACCTCTGAATCAACTCAACGACGCTGACAGCCACATTGCAGTTTGACCAGGATATGATGTAGTAGAGATAAAACAGGTCGCGAGTATTGATGTTGCCAATGTTGTCGCCCCGACTTCCAATAACATGGAAAATGGCGCGCTCGATGACGTGGTGTAGTGAATCAAGAATCCATGTCGCCTTAGCTCTCATTGGGTCCCATTCCTGACCTGGAACTGTGATCTATGCCCAAAAGGCGGCTTTGTCTACGTCTGGCTCCCATTCTTGCAAACTACCATGAAAGAGCTCCGAATCGATTTCATCATCTACATATAATCCCAACACTTGACCAAACCGACTGATTGATTGATGGTGCCATTTCCGTCCTAGGCGATAGCTCACACCAACCCTTTATTCATACATGTCTGGAACCGGAAAGATGCAAAAAACTCGATAACTAGCTCCACGTATTACACCTCAGCTATGTCAAAAAGGCAGGTCCACGACGGTGTCATAAGGTTTTTCCCCAACTGCACGATTGTGCCACCCTTTGGCACTCTCGTGCTTAGCTGATTTCTAGGTTCGATTTTAAAGATCTGGGTAATTTTATGAAGAGCACGATCGTACCTGCTCTTGGGACTCTCATGCGCATATCAAGATTAACTGTCTTCAAAGCCCAATTTTTGCACAATTTTGCTTAGGGGTTCTGTAAATCTGTCAGTTGTGGTTCATAACAACACAAAAAACATGAAAAAACGGGCTTGAATCGGGTGATTCAGACTAACCCCTAAAAACTAAAAAGAAACTAACTATGAAGAACATAAACCTAAAACACAAAAACTAACAAAGAAGAAAAAGAATTCGTCCTAGAATGCTTGTTGGGAGGAAAGACTTCAAGAATTTCTTGGAGGAAGCAAGGAGATGTAGAGAATTCGTGAGTGCTTTGAATGGATTCAAGTGAGGAAGATGAAGATATAAAGAAAAGTGGTTGAGTTATTGGTGGGTTCTATTATGGCTCTACAAAGGGCTGATACTAGCAGGTCTGGTAGTGTCAAATTTTTCTGTTGATAGTGCTTAATTTTCGGTTTTTTTTTACTCTAACTTAATTACTAGAATTTTAAAATTTTATTACAACAACTATAAATAAAATTTTAAAATTTAAATTAGAAAATAAAAGTTGAATAATAAGAAAAGTAAAATAGAGATAAGGATAAAGATAAGAATAACGTAAAAACTCCTTGAACCCGACGCATCTCCTACCAAGAAATGAACCGAACTAACATACCTGAAAGCCGACAACAAGCTCTAACACCCCTCGCAAACCAGAACGAACCGAAACCTGAAAAAGAAATAAACTATCGAAAACAATAATAAACATGCTAAGTTTATTTACGAGTCTTCAGCTAGACTCACCACCCCGAATTCATTTGTTCCTGGGATGGAGGGTAACAACCTCCTCACTCTGGTCAACGGGCCCTCCAACATAAGCCTTTAGCCTATGCCCATTGACTTTAAACAACCGACCATCCTCATGGCCTATCTCCATGGTCCTGAAAGGAAACACTGCTCGTACAGTGTAAGGACCCGACCACCGACACTTCAGCTTACCTGGAAACAACTTAAGACATGAGTTGTATAACAACACACGATCACCCACTCAGAAATCCTTCTTGTCCTACAAGCAGGCTTCATGAAGTATCTTAGTGCGTTCCTTGTACAGCTTAGAATTTTCATACGCGTCATTCCTAAGCTCCTCAATCTCGTGGATTTGCACAAACCTGTTCTAACCCACAGCCGCCATATCAAGATTAACTGTGTTGAAAGCCCAATATGCTTTGTGCTCGAGCTCCACAGGAAAATGGCATGACTTTCCAAAGACCAATTTAAACGTTGTGGTGCCTATAGGAGTCTTGTAGGCTGTCCGGAAAGCTCACAGTGCATCATCCAATTTCTCGGACCAATCCTTTTCGGCCATAATTAACCGTTTTCTCCAAAATCCGCTTGATACCCCGATTAGTGACCTCAACTTGTCCACTCGTCTGTGGATGATATGGTGTAGAGAATCGGTGTTGCACACCATATCAGGATAATGCTTTCTCAAGCTGTACATTATAGAAATGCGTCCCACGGTCACTAATCAATGACTTTGGGGCACCAAAACGAGTAAACGACTTTTTCAAAAACCTCACCACTACCCTAGCATCATTAGTGGGTAAAGCCTATGCTTGAGCCCACTTTGACACATAATCAACGGCAAGTAGGATGTAGCGGTTACCAAAAGAGGTCGAGGAAGGACCCTTGAAGCCTAGCCCCTACATCAAAGACCTCACAAACTTGGATGTCGTTTTGTAGCATCTCATTGCGTGCTGAAATGTTGCTTGCCCTCTCACAAACATCACAGGACCTTACCCACTCATGGGCATCACGGAAGATAGTAGGCCAAAAGAATCTAGAGTCGAACACTTTATTCGCCGTGTTGTTAGCTCCATGGTGGCTTCCCGTGGGTCCCTCGTGGTAGTGGCACAAAATATCTCTCACCTCGTCACCATACACGCATAGTCAGATCATCTGATCCGCTCCTACCCTAAACAAGTTAGGGTCATCAAAAAGTAATACTTGACATCCACAAAGAACTTTCGCTTTTGCTGATGGGTCATCCCCTTGATTAAGATGCCACTAGCTAAGTAATTTGCGAAGTCAACAAACCATGGGGAATCATCATTAGTCTCGATCCTCATAAGAAACTCATGGAGGAAATTGTAATTGATGTTAGGCCCACGAATATCCTTTCCCTCGGAATGCTCAAGTCAAGATAAATGATCGGCTGCCAAATTTTCAGCCCCTCTCTTATCACGGATTTCAATATCAAACTCTTGTAGCAAAAGGATCCAACGTATCAATCTCGGTTTAGCATCTTGCTTGCTAAAAAGATAACGAAGGGTTGCATGATCCGTGTACACAATGGTCTTGGAAAGCACGAGATAAGACTGAAACTTATCATAGGCTAAGACAACAACTAGGAGCTCTTTCTCTATCGTGGTACAATGCAAGGTCTTGCTCACATAGTAAATCGGGTGAAAGTGCTTATCTCTCCTTTGACCCAAGACGACCTAGACTGCGAAATCACTCGCATCACACATCAACTCAAATGGTTGTTCCTAGTCAGAGCTACCATGATCGGGGCATTCACCAATTTCTCCTTCAACAACTCGAATGCTCGAAGGCATTCATCGAACAAATGAATCTGGGCATCTTTCTTTAGAAACTGAGTCATGGGACGGGCAAGTTTGGAAAAATCCTTTATGAATCCCTGGTAAAAACCTGCATAACCAAGAAAGCTCCTAATAGATTTCAAGGATGTGGGAGGCGGGAGCTTAGAAATAGTCTCAACTTTGGCTTGATCAATCTCGAGCCCCGCCTATGAAATCTTGTTTCCAAGCACAATGCCCTCATTCACCATGAAGTGGCATTTCTCCCAGTTCAACATAAGGTTGGCTTCTTCACACCTAGCCAATATCCTATTCAGATTCCCTAGACACTGATCGAAGGAACTCCCAAACATAGAAAAATTATCCATGAAAACCTCCATAGAATCCTCAATCATGTCATGAAAAATGGCGACCATACACCTCTAAAATATGGCCGGAGCATACACAGTCCAAAGGGCATCCGTCGTTAGGCAAATGTGCCATAGGGACATGTGGATTTCGTCTTCTCCTGTTCCTAAGGAGAGATGGAAATCAGAAAGTAGCCTGAAAAACCATCAAGGAAACAGTAGAACATCCAACCCAACAACCTTTCCAACATCTAACCGACGAAGTGGGAAATGATCCTTCCTCATGGCATCATTGAGTTTGCGATAATCAATGTAAACTCACCATCCTGTGACAGTACCAGTGGGAATTAACTCGTTTTTCTCATTAGTTACCACTGTGATCCCCCTTTCTTCGGGACTACCTATTCAAGGCTAACCCCAGGTGAATCAGAGATCATATCAAACCTGCATCAAGTATTCGGGTTCAAGCGCCTCTGATGCTGTACCACAGGTTTAAAGTCATCCTCCATCAAAATCTTATGGGTACAAAAGGATGGATTAATCCCTTTTATATCCATGATCTTCCACGCGATCGCCTTTCTATGTTGCTTCAAGACTTCAAGCATTTGATCCTTCTCCTTTCCCGACAATCCAACAGAAGTGATAACGGGCAAGTGTGTTTCACCATCCAAGAAAGCATACTCTAAATGATCTGGAAGCTCCTTAAGCTCAACTAAAGGTGGATCCTCAACAGAAGGGCGTGCTTTAAGCTCAACAACGCGATCCACAATCTCAAAAACCTCGAGACACAGAGGAGACGCATGACCTATCAGACATGCCATCTCCTCTACTAGTTGGTCCACAACAGGTGTACCAAAAGTCTCCCCTCCAAGCAGCTGTGTGCTCACAACATCCTCCTCAAGTGTGTCACGAAGATGATCACTCACATATGTATCAATAGTCTCAATGAAATAGAGTGTATCATCCTGACTCTGTGGATCCTGCATGGATCTCCCAATATCAAAAGTCACATCCTGATCATCAACCCTAAGAGTAAGTCTACCTGTCAAGACATCAATCAAGGCTCTCGTAGTGGCTAGGAATGGTCGACCTAAGATAAGAGGAACAATTTTGTCCTCATCCATGTCCATGATCACAAAATCAACAGGAATGACAAACTTGTCAATTTTTAGTAACATATTCTCAACTATGCCTCGAGGATACTTCACTGAACGATCGACTAGCTGAATGCTCATACGAGTGGGTTTGGGCTCTCCCACATCTAGCTTAGCAAAAATCGCATACGGCATGAGGTTTATGCTAGCTCCAAGATCAGCTAATGCAATGTTGACCGACAAACTACCAATCAAGCACGGGATGGTGCAACTCCTGGGATCACTCATTTTCTTCGGTAGTTTGTTCTAAAGAACCGCCGAACACTCCTCATTCAAGGTCACATGCGAAAGCTCCTCAAATTTATTTTTGTTAAATAAAATATCTTTTAGAAACTTGGCATACTTAGGCATTTGAGCAAGTGCCTCGACAAATGGTAATTAATATGAAGTTGGTTAAAAAGCTCCAGGAATTTACCGTAGTGTTCTTCCATTTCTGCTTCTTCAACCTCCCCGGATATGGAATGGGAGGGACATAGTCTCTCACTGGCTCCTTGGGTCGTGATGTACTTGCTAGGACTCGCCTCAGTTGCACTTCACCAAGAGACTCAGTCTCGATCTCCTCAATAATCTTATCATCAATCGGCTTTGCTAGAGCAGCTAGTAGTGATGGGGTCAGTGGTCTTTGCGCTTCTCAACATGATGGCCTTCGTAGTTACCTTAGGATTAGGCTTCGTATTTCTTGAAAAGCCCCCTATTGTCTCTCGGACAACATCTTGGCAATCTGGCCAACTTGGTTCTCAATGGTCTGCATGGAAGCCTTTTGGCTTCTCAACTCACTCTCGTGCCTCGTGAAACGACCGTCATACTCTTTAAAATGTTTCTCATTTTCGACCTTTTGAGAGTTTTGACCTGCTAACAGTTGACTAAACATATCTTGCGCACTAGGTTCATTAGTGGAAGATATCTGCTAAGGCCGAGGTATACCAAAAGCTCTAGGAGCTGTGGGACGTGGAGCAAATCTTGGTGGATGCTGACAAGAAGTGTTAAGTTTTCAACTGAAATTTGGGTAATTTTTCCACTATGGATAATAGGTATTGTTGTAGAGATCATTCTGATGACGGTATTGGTTTCCCATAAAATCTACGTGCTCGTGTGACACCTCTCCTATCGGAAAATCGCCTACACCTCTCCCATCACCCGATCAGATTTAGAAGATAAGGCATCCATACGTGTTGTCGTGGCAGTGAAGTCGTCCACGTTATGAAATCCCTGTAGAGAACTCTTCCCTTCGGTGGCTATTGTGTCCGTTTGATTGCGGCGCATTTCTCTAAAACCTCAAATGCCTCGTTGGCATTCTTTGTGCCAGGTGTCTCCGCCCACATACGTATTGACCATTATTTGACCCAAACCATCTAAACCATGGTAGAAGATCTGACATTGTTGCCACTTAGGTAACCCGTGGTGTGGGACCTTTCTTATAAGTTCTTTAAACCGCTCCCATGCCTCGTAAAGGGACTCATCCTCGTCCTGGCAAGAGTTGAGAATCTTGGTTCTCAACCGAACAGTTTTCTCTAGAGGGAAATCTTTTTGGAGGAACTTCTCAGCTAATTGATTCTATGTAGTGATAGACCCAGTTGGAAGTGAGAGAAGCCACTCTTTGGCTCTACCACATAAAGAAAACAGAAAGAGCTGAAGGCGTATAGCATCCGGTGATGCATCACGAATCGTGAATGTGGCACAAACCTCCAGAAAATCCGCGATGTCGACACTAGGATCCTCATGATCCTTGCCTAAAATTGCACCACATTCTACAACATCGATATGGTGCCATATTTGATCTTGAAACTATTATTATTAATCATTGGGGCATTGATGCTCGCAGGCAAACCCTCAAGTGATGGTTTTCCTATTTCGTTTAAGATCCTCGTCTCCTCTTCGTCTGCCACCTAAACCATTATCTGCCTAAACCATCTAAACCATGGTAGAAGATCTGACATTGTGGCCACTTAGGCAACCCGTGGTGTGGGACCTTTCACATAAGTTCTTTAAACCGCTCCCAAACCTCGTAAAGGGACTCATCCTCGTCCTGGCGAAAGTTGAGAATCTTGGTTCTCAACCGAACAGTTTTCTGTGGAGGGAAATATTTTTGGAGGAACTTCTTAGCTAATTGATTCTATGTAGTGATAGACCCAGTTGGAAATTAGAGAAGCCACTCTTTGGCTCCATCACATAAAGAAAACGGAAAGTGCCGAAGGCGTATAGCATCCGATGATGCATTACGAATCGTGAACGTGACACAAACCTCCAGAAAACCCTTGATGTCGACACTAGGATCCTCGTGATCTTTGCCTTAAAACTGCACCGCATTCTACAACATCGATATGGTGCCAGATTTGATCTCGAAACTATTATTATTAATCGTTGGTGCATTGATGCTCGCAGGTAAACCCTCAAGTGACGGTTTTGCTATTTTGTTTAAGATCCTCATCTCCTCTTCGTCCACCATATCTACTTGAACCTAGTCGAATGTGTTGCCTCCAGCCGCGTGTACCTCGATCGTAGCGGCCACCATCTGGGACCGTTCTCGTTGTCTACGATGAAGATTGCGCTCCAGCTCCGATGAAGGCTCAAAGATTTCAGCAATGGGGTTGAGGACATGCACGACCTGTTAGGGAATAAGGAGGGGCACAATGCACTATATATACCAAAAAAAACAACTAGAAAATAATCATTTTTTTTTTATTTTTCAAGTAATCACATAAAAGACAAAAAAACAAGTAGACAAAAACTTTATACACTTTTCACAATGGCTAAATAAGTAACTCGAACCGTTCTCAAGAAGACCGCATCCCCGGGAATGGCGCCAAAAACTTGATGTACGTGAATTATATATATTTTTTATAATTTAATTTTCCTTCTCACAAATTTAGTTTTAAAAAGATTTTCACCCAAGTACTAAACTGCACACATAAAAGGGCAAGTGTACCCATCCGATGGTAATATAGTTTATCGGTAGGAACCGGATATCAATCTGTGGACGCGGTGTCTCGATACAAAACTTTTGCTACTTTAAAGCCTTTCAATGATGTGTTTCTAATTTATGATGCAAAATAACAAACTACTAACTAATCTAAGGAAGAACAATATCTAAAAGAGGTTGCCTAAACTAAGTATCCACTAATAAACATGTGACAGCAAATGGGAAAGACTAGTCATGATGCAAGCTCTAAATTCAACTAAGTCCCCAATCAAGGCTTCCTAGTTTTATAAATCTTAGGAAAACTAAAATAAAATAACATTTTAATCACCTAAAATTTACTCTTTTAAGTTCACTTGCTAAGTTGATGTTATTTTTTAATGATAAGTTATTTGTTTGTCAAAACTCCTAATTCTACAAGTTGGGGAAAACTACTATGAACAACATACTAATCACCCTAACTTAGTTTTAGGCATCATGTTCAAATCACCATTCAATTCATGTTAGCAATTATCATTCAGAGTTTAATGCTATGAATCATGCTAACAAGTTAACAAGACTCAACAATCATAATCTCTACCTAGGCTTTCCAACACAACATGTAAATACTTATGACCAAACATTCAAGAACAAAGGTTTTAAACATGTACATGAACTCCAAGAACAAGATTAAACATCACTATGAAGATTAACAAAAACAATCATCACATCTACTTCCATGTTATCACATATTCATTAGCTTCAACAAAGTTCAAACAACACAAATGTTTAGCCCATAAGGCTAATAACTACTAAATCAAGTACAAGAAAACTCAAATTGTTCATAATGTAAATAGTAAGCTAACCAAGTTTAAAGACAAGATTAAATGGTAAATGATGGAATCTTCTAATGATTAAGTCTTCTTCAAGGCTCCTTCTTGGCTCCGACAAGCATCCAAGTCCAGATTCTTGAGAGAAAACTTCACCAAAATGCTACAACTCCCCTCCAAATGCGCTTGAAACTCGTATTTAAGTCGCTGGGTGTTTAGCACGGCCATGCCACCTTTTGGCACGGTCATGCTTGGTAAGTGTTAGAGTCGCTTTCCGTCTATCGATTTTGTTTGCTACCATTTCTGGAAAAATTATGCTCAAAGTTTCCATAGGTGGCACGACCATGCCAAACCATGGCATGACCATGCTTATCGATGTACTGCCGACGATGACTGTTGCGATCTTGGAAATGAGCTGATTAGAGACTGACTTGGATCAGGAATAGTTGTGCTTGGGGGTGGCATGGTCGTGCCAGTCATGGATTTTCCTGGTTTGCGTTGTTGGTTGATAGTGCTGAAGAGAGTGCCGACGTTGGTTGGCTTGGCACAGTTGTGCCAGGTCTTGGCACGGTCGTGCCATATCTGGAAGTTTGCTGAAATAATCAGTTTTTGTGCCATTTTGCTCCAAAAGCCTACGTTTCAACACCGGCCGAAGCCCGGACATGCATTTCACAAACAACTCAAATGAGTACCAAAATCAATGAAAATACAACGAGTTCACGCATAAATGGGGCATATTTGATGTTTAAAAAATGTATAAATTCTTATACATCACGGCCCAATACATAAAATTGTTAACATGTGTATGATGAAGCCCTTAATATATATATATATATATAGTAGAAAGTAAAAGCCAATTAAACGCTAAACCTTATTAAACTAAAACGAGCATGCACTCCCGCATCTCCTAACTCATTTAATACTTAATAAGATTTACGTGGTGACAAGTTAATCCAATATCACCAAAATTCATTGATAACACTAAAATTACCAACATACTTTTAGCGACTTCACATGGTTATAGTTGGTTGTGGGTGGATGAGAGAAAAAATTTAAATATTAATTATTAGCACTTACTGAGCGTATTGACACTCTTGCAGTCCGTAAGCCATTTGGGTTGAAACCAGTTGTAAACCCTAAACCATGGCATATGTAGTAGCCCCTACTTATGCCTCTAATAGATCGTAAGAGCATCTATGCACATTTAACACAGTTCGTAAGAGAGCTCTGGTAGATATGCAACGTGGGAAGCTTTGTAGCTGTCGCCGATGGCATTCTACCACCTCGCCACAGAGGCGGGACGTGTGAAGGTACATGTACACTCACTTGGTTTATAAATTCCAAAGTCTTTTCGTGTATTTCGAATCAAGTACTTGTACCGGATTTCACAATTCAAATCTTTTCAACTTTTAATGATCAATTAAGTTTTCAAGAACAATTAATATTTTTAATAAGACAAATAAAAAACTCTTTTTTTGGATTTTGGATTTTTTGTTTTTTAATTTTTTTTATATGAGAACAAAAACATAAACACAAACAAACAAAGAAACTAACTAAACAGTTACAATATATAATTATAATTACAATGGGATCAAAATCGTTCTCAAGCAGACCAAGGAACACTTATAAGTGCGAACTTATTCAGACTGGTCTATACGATTGCCAATATATTTGTCCATTTAAACTTTAACTTAACTTTTATTTTTCAACTTCGTGTATGCTTAAGATATATTATATTATAATACCCGTTTCTCCCATTCCATGACATACCCCCGCGATCAAGGTAAGCACAATCATTTATGGTAGTAGGTGAGTATACTACGTTCATCCTTCGAATTTACAACGTCAGGCTATTGGTGAATAGGCCAGTACTTTCATAGAATAAAGTAACCAATATTTATGTCCAATGAGGGTTAGGCAAAGATCTTTTTGGCACAATAATTGTTTTATAAGCGCATCGAATTCCCTCATTTGAGTTATCTTCCTTTAAGGTTTTTGGCCTCTTTTGGCTCTTTTAAGATATATCCTTACTATGCCTAGGTGTGCATATTGTGTACGGGGATCGAAGCTCCCGAAATGAGCAATTGATCTGATCTCGCACAACTAGCAGAAGCGGAATTCATTGCTAGAGAGGTAGATATGACAAACAAGATAGAGATTACTGTTTAACTGCTTCTGATCTATTAAAGACGTTCAAGCTACAGATGCAAGTAAACAAACTGACAGAGCTTCGCCGTATGAAATGACAAATCTGTATCTAGCTCTAACACAACACTTCCCTATTTATAGGTTGACATGACTCGTACTGAAGTGCATGAACAAACAAACATCTGTGTTTCGTACGAAATGGTATTTCGTACGAGTGACTCACTCGTACTAAACACACTTATGTTTCGTGCGAATCACAGTGTATCAATACATAAAATTTACATTTTCTCATTTAAACATTAATGTGTAATCTTTATAAACATTACGGATATATCCTAGACGTAGGCAATAGACATTATGCACCAACAAACTCCCCCTTGGATGTTGCCGTAGTCTGGATAATTTTCAAAACTTCAATTTGATTTGTAACGCCCAAAAATTCTCTTTAACGGCTTTCGACGTTCCTCAGAAGCAATAGGCGTTTGATCGGTAAGAGGACGTCGCTTCAAAAACTGAAAACTCCTTAACGATTCTACTCTTGAACGTTCAGCGATCCGAGCTTCCTTTCTTCAGTTTTATTCAACTCCTTCTTCTCAATCTTCCTCCAGGTTATCTTCCAATTCGATCCCGAATGAATATCATTTGCAAAGCACACATTTACAACCTTTTGAAATTGAAGTGCTTGCTCCTGATCCTTTTCTTCAAAACTGATCTTGCTATAAAATAAACATTCAATGTCTTTCTTCGAACAATTTACTAGTCACATGGGATCTAGTACTCGAATGCCTCGCCACAACCCAAATATTCTTTTGTGTGCTATGACGGCTTCGGTTAATTCCTCAGTTATCTTCCACGCATCTTCATCAGGGTGTACACAAATAACAGCCTCACCTGTATTAGAATCGTAATGCCACGACTTGAAGATCGTATAGAAATCTTGCTCCATTTTAATCATCGGCATGTTTTTCAACACCTGTGGTTTCTTCACTATCAACGTATTATCTTTCCCTTTTGTCACTGGATCTTCTTTAGTAATACGACACGGATAATGTCGTTTCCAGTGAACAAAACCATGCTTTGCTTCAAATTTAATCAATCTCCACAATTTTTTATCATGGAACTTCATATTTAGGTTTATCATCTTTGTTTGCACAAGTTCCTTAATGTCCCAATATGGTAGAGTTTTAATGTCACTTAGATATCGGAACTATTGAATCCCAAATTCTCTCTTAATAGCATAAACATCCAGCTCTTAAATCCAACCCCAACTCAAAATATCTCCCAAAGAAATATCAGCATCTCTAGTAAAAAATGCCAGGGGTCTCTTAAACTTTCGCTCAGCTGGACTCTCCGAAATCCATTTCTTCTTTTGTTTAATAATCTCAGCTGTAGACATCTTTTCTGGAATCATTCCTTCTTTAATAGCTTCTGAAACTTTCCTTTGTAATACTTAAGAATTCTCTGCTGTGAATAAATCGATAAACGTTGATAAATCCTCTGTACCCTGAATGGCATCATTAGTATCTTCATCAGAGTCACTTTCAACAACAACGTTATCATAAACATCTGCGTCTTCAATTTCCTCAAAAACATAGTAATTCGGTTCGAACACATCTATCTTGTTTAGCTCATCTTCAAAGTCGAACTTGAACTTTTCTCCACTAATTCCAATCATTTCAGCTATCTCTTCTTTTGAGTAACTATGCACAAACTCTCCCTCTTCTACATCATGCTCAAGGTATAAAACAAATGGCTTTTCCACAACAGGAACAGAAAATGTAACATTCTCTGTGAAGATTCCTGCTTGCTGAGTATCTATCGATTCATCAACTTTGTTTATCCCTTCCTTTTCAGCAACTTGATTTTCAGAATCATCAAAATACTTAGAAAGATCAACTAATTCATTAATGTTTGAATCTATTACACGAACACCCGATCCACCCACATTATCATCATCATTTCAATCATCCGAAACACTAGAATCTTTATCATCAATGTCAACTTCTTCAGTATCTTCTATCTCTTCCTCCTTTTCTTTTTCTTCAACCGATTCTGTATTATCTTTTATCATCTTTTTCATCAACCACTCTCGATGTCGTTGGGAAATATCCAGAAAATCTATATCAACATCAACAGGCTTTCCTATCAGAATAATGTTCTTTGGTTCCTCGTACACTATGATATCCCAACACTGTACTGTCCCAGATTCAGCTTCTGGCCCAGCTTCTTCAGACATAGAATCCTCTACCATCTTACCCTTACCTTTTCTTAACGCATCAGATTGTTGTTTTGCCAACCGTTCTCGCTCTGTAAATCTTTCTCTTGCTTCTTCATGTTCAATTTCTTCTCAAGAATCTTCTCAAATATATCCATCCTTCGATTATTTCTCAACCTTTCTTCTTCGTACTCTATCATTCGCAAACGCAACCTTTCATTTTTAGAAATAATACTTACCATCATCGCTTCAAGTTGCTGCTTATCAACGATTAAACCTCCAATTCTTTCAAGCATCTCAAACCTCTCTGCTGTTAACAAGTTTATCTGCTCTTGTAATTCAACGATGCGCACAACATTCATATTCACTTGTTTCTACAAATCATCAATTCTAGGATCATCAAATCGAAACTCATCTCCTCCAAGTAGATCGTCTAAATTAATCTCGTCAAAGAACGCTTATGAGCTAAACGGTTGTGATGTAGGATGAGATTGCTGAGCATGAGATGGTTCAGACTGTTGTTGAGCCGACAGTTGTGGTGCTGGTTGCTCGACAGGCTCTGGATCAGGCATAGGTTGTTGAACAGGTTCTGGTACAAAATGTTACGGTGTTGTTTGTCGCTGTTCAGGTTCTTGTTCAGGAACTGATGGTTGTTGCGAAGAAATCTCTGGTTTAATATGTGGTTGATCTGGCTCGGGATGCATATAATGTAGTGGAGACGGAATACTCTGTATTTGTTCCTCCACATTTGCTTCAGTAGTTTGCTCAACATCAGCTTCTGTTGGATTAACAATGGGAGATATGCGAGCTGCAGATCTTTTCATCCTTCTATGTCTTTTCTTAACAGGAGTTCTAAAACCAGATTCAAGCTCATATTCAGATTCAGATGGAACGTAAGTAGTATCGTCTTCACCTATTGCCTTTCTTTTTTGTTCTTCGGCTTTTCTTTTTAGATCCTCTTGACGTTTCTTTTCCAATTTCTCCCCTCTTCTCTTTTCTCCTGCACGCCTATCCTCTGAATCGGTACTAGAAGATAGTACTTCTTCAGCTGCTGTCGTGTCAGCTCCAAAAGCCTGACGTTCTATATTTTCTGCCATTTTTTCAATTGTTTCTTCAATCTCAGGTTCATCCCTCAATCCTGATCTTTTAGCAGTAGATGTAGCTTTTCTCTTTCTTCCTTTGTATGTAGCCTTACCTCCTTTATCTTCGTCTTTCACAAACCACGGACTTCGCTTTGCCACAAACAAAGATAATGATTTCACTTCCTCATCATCGTCACCACTATCGTCTTTCCTCCATTTTCCAGGTGCGGGAGAGATGTAATCTTTATTCATAATAGCACCGAACATTGGTTTAGAGGCGGGAGCGGACTTCAAATGTACGTTCATCTTTCGCAGAGACTTAACATCCATATGCTCAAGTTTAAGCACATCATCAGAAGATTTCTTCAAGTCTGGATGTAAATAATCTAATGTCATCTGTATAAACCTCGGGTACTGCAAAAATCTCTCCTTCTGTATGTTTTGGATCATCTGAGTAAAAATAACTTTTGAAAAGTTATAAGGAAGATTCAGCACCAGCACGATAATCATGCACATCTGATATTCTACTAAGTCATCAAATCCCCCCTTCCTGTGACCCAAACAATGAATAATAACAAGATATCGAAACGGCGCGCTTAGATTTTCCTTTTTGAAAGGAGCAGCATTCACAAAACGTGAATAACCCATCCTGTAAAAACATCCTTTCACCATATATTCAGTAAAGCCCGTTGGATCATCCTTGTTATCTTTAAACTCTAACACTTTCCGAATCAAATCTTCCGTAATCTTTACTTGAATATCCACATCGTTAATCTTCACTGCTGATATAATGGCATTGTCGTCAAGACTATATTCCGCAGCATTCCAGAAATACTCAACATATGACAAATATAAAGTATGTCTCTCTGTAATCGCTTTCGTCACTCTAATTCTTGTAAAAAAATCCAAGATACTTCGGTACGCAACTATTTCTGGGATTTTAGCATATGTGATACAACATATGTGATGTACTGGCGAAAACTCGGATCTCTTTGCATGTTCAAGAAAAATATTCAACCGTTAGAAATTTTCAAACTTTCAAAAATTCTTCACTGATTTGTACAGAACACTCAATTTCGTACGAAACACACAGTTAAACAAAAGTGTTAAACTTTCAAAATTTCTATTTCTTGTTTCGTACAAAATCTTTTTATTTCGCACGAAATTTCCATTTGATCAGAAATTTTTTAACATTTAAACATTTTTCTATGTTTCATACAAAATCTTTGTTTCGTACAAAAACTTCATATGATCAAACCATTTGAAAGTTGAAGTTATGTTATTCATACGATTCATTTGTTTCGCACAAAATTCTTTACTTAAACAATTTTCTTTGAAATCTCATTTTGTACGTAACAGGTCACTCGTACCAAATCTACTTCGTCCCAAAATTTGTCCAAGTGTAATCCCATCCTAAAACTTGTTGTTTTTAGAAAATTGATAGTTGATTTTCAGGTTATTAGAGCCGATATTCTGTGCGAACCAAAAGGGTATTTATACTTTCCATGTTTCATACGAAATCTTGTGAATCGTACCAAATGGTTACCCTTTGTTTCATACAAAAACTCCTTATCCCTATGAAATTCGATTTTGTACGAATCAAAACTAAAAACTTTTAAACTTTTTCAATTCCTATTTTTATTTATGTTTTTTATATTTTATTTTCAATAATTTTATCTGTTTCAAAAATCCACTTGACTAACCAAGTCCAAGTTAATGACCCTGGTTATTCAATTTGCCTTCCAAGTACAAGTTAATGACCTTGGTTGACCATGTTTGACCAAACAGATTTATTTTGACATGTAAAGTTTCAAATTAATGAACTTTCTTGACATTTTAGTAAAATATGTTGCTAAAAATTAGCTCCCAACCCATGATTCAAAACTTTATTCAGCAAGATGTTGCAATGAATCCAACCATCAGTGTTTTTAGCATGGGTAAACAAAAATAAAACTATCAAGCTAAGAAAACTAAAAATCTTTTTGGGTTTTTTAAGAAATTTTTAAAGAATAACAACATTTTTTTATGAATTTTGCATTTTCAGACACCTTTTAAGCTTTTAAACAAATTTACATAGATTGCCAATATATTTGTCCATTTAAACCTCTTCTCGTTTCTCAACTGTTTCAAGATATGTTAAGGTATTATTAGAAACATGAAATCACTGTTTCCTATCTCAGAATATACTCACGTATCGAGATTCCCAGAATGTCATATTACAGGTGAATATATCGAATTGCTATCTGTATATAGGGTGAATGCGAGACCTTAAGAGCTCAGGTTAGTACTACCGTACAGACAAAGAGATGAAGGCTCGTCTTTAGGTGGTGTTCCATTAAGGAATCTTTTGTACTGCATATGTCATAATTGCTTAAGACATAATCATTTTATGCTACATTTGGGGAAATAATGCGAAAGTATTATATGAGTTCTAGGCCATTGCTTCCGCAAAATCAGAAGAACTCGAATAATACCCTAGATATCAATCAAATATAAAGATCTAGTATCGCACAATCTAGCATTCTCTCAAACAAAATTTCGGAGTACTAAGTCCATATATCCGAGAGATGTTAACCCACAAGTTAATCAGTTTTTGTGTTTTAGGTTTATATCTCGATAACAATCTTTTGAACGAGTGAAGTCTATTGGCATATCCATAGTAAGACTTGCTTAAACACTTTTAAACAATACAATTCTTTAGCATACTGTGACTTATCATTTTTTATTTACTATGATCACTCTTTTTACGTAGAACTCTTTTTGATTTTTAAAATGTTTTTGTATTTTCCTCAAGTATTCTCCCCCTAAAATCAAAAACATATTTTTGGATTTTTAAGAAATTAGAAGAAAGAATGTACAGAAAACGTTTAACCAATGACAAATTCACATCAAGTCGTCATCATCTTCAAACTCAACCTCAAACACATCCCCTGAGATCATATTTTTTAAACCATTTAGCTTTAACAAATTTTTAAACTTTGTTTTATCAAAAGCTTTGGTAACAAAATCTGCTTTTTGGTCATCAGTGTGGATTTTCCCAATTCGTACCAACTTTTTCTCGTAACAATCACGGATAAAGTGGTGTCGAATCTCGATATGTTTAGTACGTGAGTATTGACATGAGTTTTTAGTGATATCGATCGCGGCCTGATTATCTACATATATAGGCGTATCAAGAAATTGCAAACCGAAATCTCTCATCTGTTGCTGTATCCAGAGAATCTGAGCACAACAACTGGAAGCCGAAACATATTCAGCTTCACAGGTAGAGAGAGAGACCGCGGTTTGTTTCTTGCATTGCCACGTTACCAAACGGGTTCCAAAGAACTGGCAGCCGGCCGTTGTAGATTTTGTATTCAGTTTACAGCATCCGAAATCAGAATCCGAGTAACCTACAAGATTAAAATCATCGTGTCTAAGGTACCACAAGCCGGTGCTTGGAAAACCTTCAGATATCTCATTATACGTTTAATGATAAGCAGGTGTGACTCTTTTGGATTAGACTGATAACGGGAGCAGATGCACGTTGGATACATGATATCTGGTCGAGAAGCAGTGAGATACATCAAGGATCCGATCATGGAGCGATATAAAGTTTTATCAACTTTTTTGCTGGTAAGATCTGGACAGATGCCATGATTTGGAGCTAACGGGGTCGATGCTGGTTTAGTTCCTGTCATATTGGATTTTCTCCAATATGTCATAAACATATTTCGTCTGATGAATGAAGATACCATCAGGCAACTGATCAACCTGAAGTCCTACAAAGAACTTCATCTCCCCCATTGCGCTCATTTCGAATTTGCGCTTCATGACTTCTTCAAAGTCTTTACACAGCTTGTCATTTGTCGATCCAAAGATAATATCATCCACATATATCTGTACGATAGTTAGATGTCCATCTACTTCCTTCGTGAAGAGAGTTGAGTCTACTGTTCCCCTGATAAAGCCATTATCCAAAAGATGATTCGATATTGTTTCATACCAAGCTCTCAGGGCTTGATGAAGACCATATAAGGCTTTATTCAAGAGGTAGACTTTATCTTTATGCACTGGATCAACGAACCCTAGTGGTTGACCGACGTACACCTCCTCTTTTACTTTTCCGTAAAGAAAAGTAGATTTAACATCCAATTGGTACACGTTGAACCCTTTCCACGAGGCAAAGGCCAAGAATATGCGAATTGCTTCAAGACGTGCAACTGGGGCGTAGACTTCAGTATAGTCTATCCCTTCTTGCTGATGAAAACCTTAAACCACAAGTCGGGCTTTGTTGCGTACTACAACTCCTCTATCTTCTCTTTTACACTTGAAGACCCATCTTGTATTAATCTTTTTGTGATGATCTGGCAGGTCAACAAGCGTCCAGACACCAAGTTTCTGGAATTGCAATAACTCTTCTTGCATCGCATCTACCCAACTTTATTCTTTCAATGCGTCTTTCCAGTTTCCCGGTTCAACCTGAGAAACAAAACAACTGTGAGAAAATCGGACTTGAAGTGGAGCAATACTAGTATAGAAACAGCTTAGATCTTTATTGATCTGATTGCGAGTTTGCACTCCTGATTGTAAGCTGCCTATAATGTTCTCTAATGGATGATATGAAAGTGTCCTTGGGATCACTTCAGTTGGAACATCTACTTGTGATTGCAAATTTGAGATATTTTCATCGATAACCGGTACAAATGAAGAAGCTTTATTCCTAGCATTAGACAGATCAGCCAATTTGTTTAGAAAGTCTTCAATCTGTTCAGGTCCTTCATCAGAACTGGATCCTCCATCGTCGAAAGTTGGTTTCCGATTAGACTCATCATCTTCATTTGGCTGGAACGAAGATTCAACAGCATTGTCATTTGTAGCAGGAACCGGATTTAGAACAGAAGAGCTTTGATCAACATCAGACGTGTTAACTGGTAAAGATGTAGAAATCACCAATGTTCGAGGAACTTGTTCTTGATTAAATAACTGATGTTGTTGAAATAACATAACAAGTTCTTCTTCAGTTGGCACATCTGGAAGATTAAACGAATCCCACAATCCATCGTAGTTAAGCAGCCACGAATCCCCAGGCTTTTGCGTAGGCGTTGTATATCTTTGACAATCTACGTGCTGTGCTAGAACTACCTGGTTCATACTCGGCAAGAAAACACGTTTTTGAGGAGTAGCATAACCAACAAAGAAACCCCTCAAAGATTTGGCTCCAAATTTACCAGCCGGGTCCAAGATGGTACACAGTGATCCAAAAGGTTCTAAAAAAGCTAAATTAGGATTTCGTTGATTTAGTAACTCAAAACATGTCTTTTTGTGAGGCTTAACTGTCAACACACGATTTAGGGTGTAGCATGCTGATGCCACTGCTTCACTCATAAACTGATCGGTAATTTCGAATCAGCTAACATTGTTCTAGCAGTTTCTATCAACGTGCAATTCTTTCGTTCAGCTACTCTGTTTTGTTTTGGAGTATAGGGGGCGCTGAATTCATGAAGAATCCCCTTTTCATTGCAGAACTCTTGCATCTTCTTATTCATGAACTCCGTTCCATTATCACTGCGAATTCTCTTAATGGGCAAATGATATAAATTCTTGAGCTTTCTGAAAAGGATCATAAGAGTTTCAAATGTTTCATCCTTACTTTCCAGAAAGAATACCCATGAAAATCGAGAATAATCATTTGTAATGACAAGACATTATAGATCACCATAAATGCTTTTGACATTGACTGGTCCAAAGAGATCCATGTGTAGTCTTTCTAGTTGTAGCTTAGCTTTCTCAGGTGTGATTTCTTATGTTGCTTCCCCTTTTTGCAGCTAAGACAATCATCTGATAAATGAAAACTTTTCAAATTGACACCCTCCACTAAGTTGTTATGCATAAGAAAATTCATCTTTCGAAGATGAATGTGCCCCATTTTTCTGTGCCATAAAATTGACTCTTTTTCGGTAGCTTTGGAAACAAAGCATCGAACTTTCTTTGACGTGGTAGACGCGATGCTCATGTCAAGGACATATAAATCATTTTCTCGCGGAGCTCGCATCAGAACCATTCTTCTGGAATCTTGAAACCGGGTTTTAGAATTAGACATTCTTTATCATTGAAATGTGTCGTGAACTTCTTGTCACAAATATGCGAGATACTAAGCAGATTGTTCTCAAGTTCAGTGATATAGTTCACTTTATCAAATGATACAACTCCGTTCGAGAGAATCCCTTCTCCAACAATCCTACCTCCCTGCGTTCCAACAAATCGAACATATCCTCCTCGAATAGCTCTAACATCATTGAGCAGCGCAAGCATTCCTGTCATGTGGCGATAAGCTCCACTATCCATGATCCATTTTGACAATATTGAACGTTAGAGCCCCTGCATACATGACTAACAAAATTTATTAAACAAAGAGACCCAAGCCTGTTTGGTCTTGGGTGGGTTTGGAATGTCGAACTTTGGACCCACTTTGTTTTTTTCAATCTTTTTAAGCTCAATGTTGTTTGGAACAGAAGATTTGAGTTCAACCTTGGATGATTTGGTGTTAACAATTTTAGCAACCCATTTCTGTGTTTGTGGTTTAGCCTGTTTAACATAAAATTTTGAATCTTTTTGTTGAACTTTGTGTGATGTTTCACCAATTTCAAATTTAGATTGAGGTTTAATAATTGGTTTATTTTGATTAGATTCAGTTTTTCTTTTAAGGATTTGTTTCGGCATAACCATGGATGTTTTTTGCTTTTCATCCTTGGTGAACTTTTTCGGAGAAGAAACTAGTTTTGAACTTTCTTGTGAACAATATCGTGCGATATGTCCAACTTTCTTGCACTTAAAACATGTCCTGCTGTCCTTATGAACAGAGGTATTCAAAACCTGTTTCTGTTTTTGTTTCTCTTTTTCTTTAAGAAAATCATCATTTGATTGAGTACCAATGATTTCCTTTTTCTTCTCGGTTGTTGTCCCAAATACAAAATTAATTTTCTTTGTAAAATCCAATTTTTGGGACATGTTGGTGTTATGTTGCTTCTGAAAACCCAACCCCGCACGCTTGTTTTCCGGATATTCTCCTTTTTTTTGATTGTAAGATCGGTTATCAGTTTTTGATTTAGAATAGAAAGATGAATCATGTTTATCTAAATCATCATGACTTACAACACAACCTATTTTCACATTCTTGATGGGAAATCCTCATCCGAAAATAGTTTATCAGATCCTTTCATTTTATAAACTATGACATCAAGACCATCATTTAAACTATTTTCTGATTTGTCATCAGATTTTGACTTCTCAGACTTTTCAGACTCAGCCACTTCGGATTCATTTGTTAACACTTTTTCAATCACATTTTCTACTACTTCAGAATCACATTCACCATCATTTTTAGTGTAAGTTATATCGATATCCTCAGGCAACTGTTCGGTTTTCAATTTAAGATTTAGTGCCTTTTCCACCCAGATGGATTTTTGCTAGCATAACTGTTCCACATGGGTGGAGGAACTCGATCATAACTTCCACTCTTTGTTTTACCATTTTTAGATTCCTCAGTATTTTCAATTTTTGGTAAAATATGATTGATGACATATGGGCTTGTGGAATAACTAATTAACAGTTTGTTAACTCTTTTGGTTTCAATTCTCATTTTCTCAAGCTCATTTTTTAGCTCAGCAATAGTTGTTTTGATGAATATTAAATGCCATTTGTTTATCCTTCCCTGTTGCTTTAAGCATCATAAGTGTTGCGTCATTTTCTCTGAGTGCTTTATTATGTTGTTTAACAGACACACTCAATTTTTCATACGCTTCCTTTGTGGTTTTGTAATCGCTTGAGAAATTGTCTGTTAAACTTTGCAATTCAACAAATCTTTTGTCTTTCACAAGACACTCACCACATGGTTCATCACACTTTGAACAAGATTTTTCATTCTCAGATGACTTGTTTACCTCATTTCCATTTGCCATGCACGCTTTAATGATGTCTTCTTTCAGCAATTCATTTTTCTAATCTACTTTGACATCTTCAACTGGTTTCTTTTGCACTTCATCTGTTGAATGTTGAGTAGATGCAAAATATCCTGCAAAAGTTTTTAAAACATCGTTAGGCAAAAGATGTTTGAATGGACCATTCAAAAGCTCCTCTTCCTCTGATGAAATATGATAGTAATAATCATCATCCTCAGGTCCTTCATCAAACGATGCCTCCAATTCTTCTTCTGGTTCATCAATAATTCCAGCCACCAATGCCAAACTTTCTCCTTTCGAAATAAACATGTTCCAATTAAACCCCTTGTCTTCTTGTGTAACAACCAAAGCCTCTTCTTTAGTTTCAGGTTGTTTGTCTTCAATCGACACGATTCTTGTTCTCGGTTGTGGTCGGTGGTAGATCGCTCTTTTGTAATAGTCGTCTGCGAAAGGATTCTGATTCCCTTGAACCTCTCGGTTTAGACATTCTCTTTTAAAGTGACCTTTCTCCCGACATTTGAAACAAGTAACTTTAGATTTATCAAATCCAAGTTTCCCATCTAAACCTTCCAAATTTTCTTTACTAGTGATTTCCATAAATCGTTGTGCTCGTCGAACGATCGAAGCCATGCACCATTTTATATCTATCAACTCCATTTCAACTGGATCAATTTGATCATAGTCTTCTCATGTCATTTCAGAATTACCAATCTTTCCAGCAACAAGACTATCATATGACTCAAGAACTGAAGCAAGTAGAGACATATGTTGTTTTGCCTTCTTTTCATCAAAATTTTGTGCGTTCTGAAAGTCAACGGCAATGTTGCATTGCAGAATTCTTTGACTTGCATTAGATGATGGAGTGGCTTGATTGTTTTGAGATTGATTTGACCCGAAAGAAGATTGTTGACTAGAAGGTGTATTTGGATCAACTGTTGGGTATGATTGAAAAACACTTGACTGAGTTTGAGGTGTGCTTGGTGAGCTATATGCACTGAACGCAGTTTGAATCTTTGGCGCTTGGATTTGAGCAGCAGAACCATTTTTTAAATAAAGATTAACATCTTGTTGCATTTGAACAGTTTTGTTTTTGGCCATCTTTTGCATCTCTAATTCATGACCTTCCAATCTCTCAATAAAGCGAGGCAACGAGAAATTGCTATATTCAACCCCATTCTTCAAGATGGTTAAGTAAGTTGACCATTCACCTTGTGGTAGAGAATCAGCTAGCTTATCAACAAGCTCTTCATTTGTCTTCACAATTCCCATTCTCTTCATATGAACCACCAGATGACAGTATCGCTCAATTAGCTGCTTAACCGTTTCTCCTTTGATCAATGTGAATACATCAAACTCTTTGCTTAATAATGCCCTTTTGCTTTTGCGGAGTTGAGCACTACCTTGAAATTTAAGTAGAAGAGCATTCCATAAAGATTGTGCATTATCGTCATGCTGCAATAAAGCCAAGATGTCTTCTTTGATCTATTGCTGAAGAATATTCATCATCTTCTTTTCGTTGATAAATCTTTCTCGTTCAACATCAGAGAATTGGGCAAGGGTCTTTTCAAGCCCACTTTCACCAACTGGTGCGATGTATTTTGCCTCGATTGCAAACCAGCAAGTAAAATGATTAGCTTGCACCCAGTTCATAAAACTCTCGCTCCAACTATCAAAGTCTTCCAAATTCATAAGCTTTGGAGGTTTAGTCATTGTTCCCATCTCATTCTCTAAATTGATGTTTTGAGCTGCTGCAGTAGTGACAACCGATGTGGCGAACACATTGTAAAATTCCACAGACATTTTTCCTGCAAAATGTTAGAACACACTTCTCAAAAACAAAAAAATCAGATTAGAAAACTTTTTGTGCGGACAAAAATTTCATACGAAACCATAATTTTGTGCGAAACAAATTTTTTGTGCGATTCAAATTTTTCACAAAAATCACACGATTTCGTACGAATCAATGAGTTTTTGTACGAAACAAGTGTGTTTTAACTGAATGAGTTTTGGTACGATTAAGATTTTGTGCGATTCAAACTTTCTTTTTTTTCACAAAAACTGCAATTTTGTACGAATCAATAAGTTTTTGTACGAAACAAGTGTTTTTTTAACTGAATGAGTTTTGGTACGATTAAGATTTTTTGCGATTCAAGTCATTTTATACAAAACAAGTTGAAATTCTGAAAAATTGTAAGATTTATGAAATTTAACTGATCCGTATGAAATTTAATCTGATTCGTACCAAAATAGAGAACATCTTAATTTCATGCAACACTCGTACAAAAACTGATTCAAACTTCAAGTTGACTAAATTTTATCGATTTCAACATGATTTAGTTCAATTTTATGTCCAAATTATGGTATGGATTGATTAGATTGAAGATTAACTTGAATTACTAAAATCCTTGTCCATTTTGTCCATGAATTCGTCTAAAATTCATCCAAAATCCAGCAAAGGTCAGCAAAATGATGAGGATGAAGATATGTCCAAGTCTGCACAGTAACTACTTGTTGTCTATCTGTAGATCAGATCTCATGGCTCTAATACCACTTGTGTACGGGGATCGAAGCTCCCGAAATGAGCAATTGATCTGATCTCGCTCAACTAGCAGAGGCGGAATTCATTGCTAGAGAGGTAGATATGACAAACAAGATAGAGATTACTGTTTAACTGCTTCTGATCTATTAAAGACGTTCAAGTTACAGATGCAAGTAAACAAACTGACAGAGCTTCGCCGTATGAAATGACAAATCCGTATCTAGCTCTAACACAACACTTCCCTATTTATAGGTCAACATGACTCGTACTGAAGTGCGTGCACAAACAAACATCTGTGTTTCGTACGAAATGGTATTTCGTACGAGTGACTCACTCGTACGAAACACACTTATGTTTCGTGCGAATCACAGTGTATCAATACATAAAATTTACATTTTCTCATTTAAACATTAACATGTAATCTTTATAAACATTACGGATATATCCTAGACGTAGGCAATAGACATTATGCACCAACACATATAATCTTGATGCAACAGAAGGAAAACCATGATATCCCCGAATGAATCAATAGCATCAAGATCTAAAACCTTAGACGTTGGCTATCTATCAACGCAAGATTTAAAACCATAAAATCATACGCCTATGGTATTACCAACACAGTACATAGTTTGTTATGTTTATATCACATGGTATCTTTTATCACTTAGAGCGCCAAGCCTACCGACATATCACAGTAGATCCTAGTAATTTTAGCTATAACACCTTAAATGCGTTAGTCAAGCCATTTAACACGAACATTCATTTCATTTCCCATATGATGCAATAATATATTTTTCGAATTTTTCTATTTTTCAAAAGATTTTGTCCTTTTGGCTTTTTCTCATTTCCCCCCCCCCCTGAAACAATGCATATGTACATATATCACCTCTTCCCCCTAAATTTGTGCATCACACTTTATGCGCAACTTTACCTAATAATAAAAATGTATATACAAATATATAAACAACAGAAAATGAAAATATTTTTGTTATTTTTGCTTAACCATTCCATCATCAGATTGAAAACTAATCAATGTTAAAATCAAACCACAAAATTTAAATTGTACCATTTTGCTGATCTTATCTTACCTCTCTTATTTCATCCAAAGTAAACATATCATTTGTACCAAAAATAATTTTTTTTGCAATAGTGACATGTTACCTGTTATATCCCTTGAACAACCGCTATTAACATTCTAGAGATCATGAACATTCCTACTTGGTTTCTCCCTGAAAAATAAGGAGATTAGTAAGAAATTGGTACCCAAACCATCATGGTCCTAGGTATTCCTGAAGCGTCAAAATAAGACACTTACTTTAAACACATGTCCCCTTTCATTTCAAGGATTGGTGATGTTGTTGCTTTGCATTTTGGTTTCCAAATTTGTTTAACTTAACAAACGTGGTTTTTGCCTTCGGTTGAGCAACTTTAGCTGTGTGGGGTTTATTAGTTAAAAAAACAGATTTTGTTCCAATATCTTGGTACTATTTTTTTTCTTCCAAAATGTATTATAAAGTTAATGAAGTGCTTACATTGTTTATGATTGATATCTTTGTGTTTAAAGCCTTTCTTGATTAGGATATAACCGACTTGTGCTGATAACGTGTTAACACAAGATTAGTGCTAAAACTTAAGAACTTCATTGCAAAATAAAAAATTAGAGAAATGTATAACTTATAAAAGTGTATACGAGAGGTGTATTTTATCTTCTACATTGAGCTAGTATTCATACGACAAAAAGACTAACAATTTGGTAGACAAGTTTAAGTATATAATTGACAAGTAGTATAGTAAATTATCTATAAGGTTGACAAAGATTTCACTCACTTGCTTGATAGATCTAGAGGTAAATATTAATCTAAATAGTAAATATCTATAACTTGTAATATTCATAACAAAAAAAAAAGATAAAAACCCACCAAACTCTCTTTTTTGCCTCTAGCTGAACATCGCCTATTAGATTAAACGTGTAATTTGGGACTTTTGATATACCTATGGTGGCCTGGAGATATGTACTTTTTGCACTCCGTGAAGATATACTTTTGATTAACAGCATCTCCATTCTCCAACTGTTAGGCCCTAAAAACACAAGACATATAATATAATTCACCAAAAGTTATAATAAGTACACCAATTCATGAAACTTGATATCACTTATAGCCTAGAAGAAGGTGCTAGAGGCTTTGATACCATTTATAAGTCCCAAAACTTGGATCAAACAATGATATCAAACAAATACCAACGATGGGCGAAATTCAAACTTGGTGTGATTCAAGAAAAACTGAAAAAAGAAGAACAATATCGCGTTTGGTAATTTCTCCTGCGACCAGGATAAAAGATCCCATTAAAGCGGCTGATCCCATGCATATTGTATGTACATCTGGTTGCACAAATTGCATTGTACCATAAAGAGCCAGAATCACTTTCAATACATTCACATGTATTATTACTATCAAAGCAAAACGTCTTGTACAAGTATCCTACACCTTAAAGTCGCCCCCACTCTAGCTATGTAAAATTTCTGTAACAAGGAGGTCTAAACCCTAGTTTGTAAAACTAACTAGGTTTTATACTCTAGCAAGCCCATGCCCCACATGGGCTCATCATGGGCCTGCCTGGCCCACATGACCTATGAAATGTGCAAACCTAATATACACTAACCCGTTAAAGCCCAGTTCGGTACCATAACCCGTTGTGTATATTAGATGCATCAAATTGTTTTCATATCATGAATTCAGCAACGTCTTCAAGGAAGTCTATGGTTGTCGCTAAATCGTAAGTGTCGTGGAAGTTCTTGAATTATGAACTCGGAGCACTGGGTCTCTTTCATCTTCTCTTGTGGTTAGCTTCATATTAGGATCACGATAAGCATCTGCTTGAACATCTTATTAATAAAATGCGAGAGGAAGATTCTCAGAAACTCGTTTTCTTTCTCAATCTTTTTATTTTATGCAGGTTCACATGTACTCATTCAAAAGTACTATCATTTTCAGCCGATGACTCGTATCTGGTTCTTCTGACTCAGGTACACCTTGTTGTTGTGATGCTTCATGATTTGTAAGCAGCTAACAACATCTAATTTTTTACAACCCCTGTTATTTTTTTTTATCTAAACCAAGTTCTACACATGCTCATAAATTCATAAGCAAACATTTTTATGCAACAAAGGAAAGTACCATATGAACACTTAGTACATCCAAGTACTTATACTCGGATTTCACAATTCAAATCCTTTCAACATTTAATGATCAATCAAATTTTCAAGAAAAGTTAATATTTTTAATAAGACAAATAAAACACTCTATTTTTAGATCTTTGATTTTTTGATTTTTTTTATATGAGAACAAAAAACAGAAACACAAATAAACAAACAAAACTAAGTCAACAATTACAATTACAATTACAATGGGATCAAAATCGTTCTCAGGCAGACCAAGTAACACTTTTTCAATGCGAACTTATTCAGACTAGTCTATGCGACTACCAATATATTTGTCCACTTAAACTTTAACTCAACTTTCATTTTTCAACTTCGTGATATGCTTAAGGTATATTATACCATAATACCCGTTTGTCCCATTCCATGACATACCCCCGCGATCAAGGTAAGTACAACAATTCATGGTAGCAGGTGAGTATACTGAGTTCATCCTTCGGATTTACAACGTCAGACTATTGGTGAACAGGTCAGTATTTTTGTAGAACAAAATAACCAATACTTATGTCCAATGAGGGTTCAGGCAAATATCTTTTTTGTATGATTATTGCTTTTATAACCGATGGAATTCTTGACGGGTGGTATATTAGACAATCCGAAAGTGCATTAAAATGATTATTATTCCATGTTTTAATGGGTTAATTGTTACGATTTGAAGTCTATGGTTTGTATGGCTTTGTAGGTACCGAAGAGCATAACAATGGAGCTTAAAAGTGCTTTGTCATGAATTTTCAAGTGGCTAGTTGAAGATGAAGAGTCAAGAGAATGAACAAGGTGTAAAATGGGAAAACCTACTGACCACCGTAAGTTAGGGTGGGCGCCGTAGCTTACGGTGAAGTCCTTCTTCAAGAAGCACCGTAAGACAGTGGCTTATCACCGTAAGAAGAATTTTGCCCACCATAAGCTACGATGGGCACCGTAGCTTACGATGGCGAGCTGCGGAAAAGTTGTAACTGCCCGTTTTAACTTGAATTAGAGGAGCCTTTTCATATCTCAATCAATGGAAACGTTTGGCAGGGATTTGAGGGCGAATTGGGTGATCTTAGTGTTAAAAACAATTTCAAAACATAATTTTTGTGTTTGTTGATTTGTATGATCAAAACATTTGAATTATGATGAATTGCAAGACCATGAGTGGCTAGAACTCTTTGTGATCCTCTTGAGTGAAAGGTTTGTTTGAACAATTGTGTTTTGAATTCTCATTTCTAGAATAATAACTTGCTATATTTGTAGGTGTTATGGTGTTTAGATTCTTGTTAGTAAATTATTGATTGATGTTTGAATCGTTGCCTTAATTGTACGTTCTTGGTGTCATTGACAATCGAGATATCACGGGGAGGTTTAAGGGTTGGATATTAGTCAATTGGTTATCGGGTAACATCCTCGCATTCTAATAATCTGAGTAATTAGTTCCCTTTTATCACAAATAAGTAATCAAACACGAGTCATGTCTATGTGACTCTTTCTATTTGAATTTGAAACACATGCGTTAATTTAAACCAGAAACTTGAGATGGTCACTCTCTTTTAATCTGTTAAACAACCAACTTTGATGTGCTATTAGTTAAAATCTTAAACCACAAACCATAAACTCTGAATTTAATTTCTTGCAATTTAGGTAAATTAGTCAAAGTATTACAAACTCTAGATAACGCAATTTCCACAACTCCCTGTGTTCGATACCCACTTACCGCTAGCTATTAGTAGAATTTGGATTAAATTTACGTGAGACTACGATAATCATTCCAATTCCCTCATTTGAGTTTATCTTCCCTTTTTTGCCTTTTAAGATATGCTGACAATGCCTAGGTCTACATATATTCTTGATGGAATAGAAGAAAAGTCATGATATCCCCGAATGACTCAACATCATCAAGACTAGAACCTCAGATTTGGCTATCTATCAACGCAAAATTTAAGACCATAAAATCATACGCCTATGATTTGTTACCAACATGGTACATAGTTCGTTATGTTTATATTACTTGGTATCTTTTATCAATTTGAGCGCCAATCCTATCGACATATCATAGTAGATCCTAGTCTTTTCAACTAAGCACCTTACATGTGTTACTCAAGCCCTTTAACACGAATCTTTATGTCATTTCCCATATGATGCAATACTATCTTTTTTGGATTTTTCTATTAATCAAAAATTTTTGTCTTTTTGGCTTTTTCTCATTTTCTCCCCCTAAAACAATGCATATGTACATATATCACCCTCTTCCCCCTAAATTTGTGCATCACACTTTATGCGCAACTTTACTAACTAATGAAAACGTATGTACAAAGATATAAACAAAAGAAAATGAAAATATTTTTGTTGTTTTAATTTAACCATTCCATCATCATATTGAAAACTAATCAATGTTAAAATTAAACCACAAAATTTAAATTGTACCTTTTTGCTGATCTTATCTTACCTCCCTTATCTCCTCCAAAGTAAACATATAATCTATAAAAAATAAAACTTTTTGCAACGATGATATGTTACCCGTTATATCCCTTGAACAACCGCTATCAACATTCTAGAAATTGTGAATATCTCCTACTTGGTTCTCCCTGAAAATTATGGAGACTAGCAAGATATTGGTACCCAAACCATCATGGTCCTAGGTATTACTGAACCGTCAAAATAAGACACTTTCTTTAAACACATGTTGAGACAAATGGCAAATAACAGGTAATTTCGTACAATCTAATCACTATTTTTATTACATAATCTCATGCATTTTATCGTAATTTGATTACGTAACTTAGTTGTACATCATATCACAAGTGTTAGGACAGGTGAATCATGCCATAACATATATTGGTTTCCGTTACGACGCGGAACAAATCAAACTATGCCCAAAAAGTGTTGGTAGGAAGTGTTGGGCGCACTATTCGCGGTTACACTATTCATGTCAGCAAAACCACTGAAACGAAACAGAACAATGAATAACGGCATACTAATGATATAACTGAGTCCATATATACATGAAAACACTAATATGGGAACACATCTTGAAATAATACATAACTTTCCAGCATAACGTCTAAATTACAAAATTGTTCGTTTCGACTAAAAATGTGACAACATCAATTCGTCCACACATTAATTCGGTATTTTTCTGGACACCAGAAATATAACAGAAAAATGACATACACCTTAAAACAATATGAGGATATCAAAAATACATAAAAGACATCGTTTCCGGTCGTACGACAAGTAGTGTACAACTTGACCGGAAAACGACCGATTATCGAACCGACAAAGATTTCAATGCCCGATAATATCATACATTAATCTAGAGAGCTAGTTAAGCTTCATTTGGGATCCGAAATCCCTTCAACCATCTTGAGGTTACCGATATAGAACTTCTGGAAATATTCGGCGGTAAAATATATAAGTGTCATTTTTAAGCGAATAATGTAACGGAAAGCATTTCAGCCACTCAAACTCAACATCTACTCAACTAGTGAACTAGTTAACCATATTTCGATGTCAGAAGTGCCCTAAATAAACGTCATGGCACTTATGGTAAACAAAAACCAAAGCTTCCGGTAGGAAACAATAACTTTTGTATATCAACCGGTATCGCACCGATGAGCAACTAGTGGTGTTTTTACCATCCAAAATTAATACCAAATAGTCAAGGGGACTATTTAGTATTACTTAACATCCTAAACACTAATTACTCTTTAATGATGTAAGACCAACCCCTAATTATCATACTTAATATAAACACCTAAATATCTAATAATTTAGCACATGTTACAAAATAAATTACACTTAGCCCCCCTCATGTTGGTGGATTCAAGTGGGCCCCCACCCACTTGATTTGTGTTGAAAAAAATGAACATTCAAGTATGGTATGAGATGTGGTCTTGACTTAGTAGTTTATATAATCATCATCACACTTCAACATTATTATTTTTCAAAAAAAAAATTGCACAACAACCTCCTAACTCTCACTCACTCATGGCTACACTACCACCACCATAACACCACCATTCAACACCCTAAAACACCACATTACACTCACTTTCAAGCTATCTAAAGGTCATATATGGAGTTTGCAAGCATGGGGGAGCATTAGAGCTTTCCTTGGAGCTTAATTGTCTTCTTAATCTTCACTTAATCTTGTGCAAACTTGTAAGCTATTCTTTCACCATATTTAAGTTCCTTATGATATATGGTTTATGAAAGTACTTGTTGATCATCTTGAATATAAAGAAAAATCAAACTTAAAAACCCTAACCTCACCTTAATAATCTACTAAATATAGTTTATTATGTGTGGATTATGTGTATTAGTGTTAACTAGTTAGCATGATTATGTTGATTATGTTAAAGTAAGTTGTTTAAGTGTATGATCTTGTATGATTAAGATTATAAATGATGATTTAAACATTGTGATGTTTAAATCTAAACAAGATCATCAACATCATGATCCATGAACTTTACTACAACTTAAAAATGATTTATTACGTATATGTGACTTTTTTAAGGAATAAACACCATGATGTATGTTATGATCATCTTAAAACGTTTAGTAAGCAAAGTAGTTTAAAGTGGAAATTTTGATTAGAAAATAACAAAAATGTTGTCTTTAATGTCCTAATAAATATGTGAAGATCTCATTATTTCTAGGTAAAGTTGTTAAAATATCTATTTACACAACTCCAATGAAATGAGGATGAAAAGTGTATAAATCATGCATACAAAGGTTGTCTATTAAACTTGAGTTGATGATTGATTGTAATTATGGGTTTAAACATGATTTAAATAAGTTTTTGAAACGTGGAAAACGCTATAGTTTAGGGGAAACTATGGCAAAATTTTCTTAAAATTTAATCACATAAAAGTATAATTAACGGGGTGATTAACGGGACTAAACGCGATTAGTGACCTAAACCGTCATTAAGGAAGTTTTAATGACAAGGGTTAAACCCTAATCTTCCAAGGATTTAACAGATACTTATACATATTTTTTACAAGTTAAAAATGAGTATTTATTACATATATATATTTTTGGGAATAAAAAATATATGCATATATTTTGTCACCATAATTAAATATGTAAAAATACACGTGTATGTATGTGTATGTATCTAAAAAGTCTATGGTATACAACACAAAATACCCAACTAATACAACACACCAAATATTTGAAGATTACCAAGTATAAATAACATGAACACATACACTTTTACACAATTCTAGAAACAATAATCGGACGAGCGGACTATGCGGACAATGGTCAAATTTATACAATACATCGTCTCGGCATCGATCAACGAACATATCGCCAACATAAAGAGCTACTACGACACATTGGCGATTTTCGACGTGGAAATATATGTATGTATATATATATATATATTAAACCACAACGATGACACATCTAAAAATAATATATTTAGACACTTAACGAATATATTTATTAACGATGACAAAATTCGGAAAGTTAGGATGTATAAAAATTACTAAGTGATTTTATAAAAGTATAAGCATACTTAAAAGTCTGTACTTAGCAAAAATTTCCAAGTGCAAGATTTTAAACATTTTGGACTCATGAAGTTAAGTAGGGCTAGGCTCATTATGTAAGACATGTGCAAGGCCCAAATACACAAATCACATGATAACATGGGCTAAGCCCAAAAACATATAATTTGATGGGCTAGGCCCAATCACATAATTTAATGGGCTAGGCCCAATCACATAATTTCATGGGCTAGGCCCAATCACATAATTTCAAGGGCTTGACCCAATGACATATTTACATGGGCTAGGCCCAATCACATAAATACATGGGCTAGGCCCAATGACATACATGACATGGGCTAGGCACAATGACATGCGTGCAGGGCACGAGGACATGTGAAGGGCGACGTTCAAATACAATCGAATAATGCCAATATATATATATATATATATTTGTGAAATATATGTATAAAAATAATAATCGAAGAAACGAACTACCAACATTATAATAACATTAAAGTTTTTCTAAAATGATAAATGTATACACACCAAGAACTCAAGATGAACAACTTGTACAAGGTCCAACGAGACCTAGGTGTCCAATGAAGTTAATACACTTGTAGGTTAAACACGTGTATGGACACCCGTATTCAAATAAATACGACTTACGGAATGCAAAACGGTGAGTTCATGTCCCTCTATTCAATTATTTCAAAGTTTTTGTTTTAAAACCATTGAGAGGAATACATGTCATAACAAACAGTATGTTAGCTATGGGTTTAGATAATAACACGATCAAATGTGCATATGTAGGATGATGACAATAGTAACCAAGGTGCAAAAGATATAGATCTATTGAGTTTGAGGCGTGCTCCACTCCTCGTATGGGTATATAGGGGTCAAAACCTCAACATGCTTTTATGATGAAAACAATCTTTTATTATGGTGTAATGTATTTCAAACCATATTTTTTATGACACTGTGAAAGCATTGAAAACAATGATTTTACTCTTGGAAACTTGTAAAGGTTGGTTGCAAATTCATATTAGTATGGCATCGTTGTTGATTTACACTTGTTTACATGTTGGATGCAATGATTATCTCAAAGTCACACGATTGCGCTTCCGCTACGACAAGGTGTGACAGATTGGTATCAGAGCTCCGATTGTAGTGAACCGGGGTCAAACTTGACAAAAGGTTTTCATTGTGTTAGGATAACATGAGGATCTGTCACACGAGCTCAACCATAAGTAACGAACAAGGATCAATACAAGATTAGTCTAAAATGGATAGACACGAAACATTAAGATTACACGTGAAACCAAAGAACAAATTTTGCATGAGAAGTGGTGATTAATATAGAATATATCATAAGTAATAATAAATTACTAACATGTATATATGCATTGTACGGATTATTTGCCAAGACCATGTCTTCTTTGTCGAGCTACGAGGAGGATCTGATGGAGTACGTGTCCGACGATGGATACGTCTCCGACACTGAAGCCATACCCCATGAGGATGAAGCTGACCACGAGGTCCCTGACGACAAGGACCTTGACGATTTTCAGCCTTTTGCCTTCCTCGACCCTGTGGTGAACGATGACCCATAGGGGGATGATGTGTTGGTTATCCCACAGCCTCCACATGACGTGATTGTTTATGGTCACTGTGAGGGAGAGCACGCGATAGTACACCTAGCCATACCTCTAGCCGTGGTCCCTCCCGTTCTCGACCTAGACGATGACGATGATGGCATCCTCGCATTCCAGGTCGACCATATGGAGGACAAGCTCGGAGACGGCGAGGTTTTCGATAACATAGCCATCCTGGAGATACCATCCCCCCTTATATCCATTGTCGATATCTCATCATTCTCAACTGCTACCTAGAGTGAGCATGTAGCGGATGATGCCTCTTCCGCCGCCCCAGGTTCACCTATACCAATGCACTCACCCCCTGCAGCCTCACCTGTCCGTGTTAGTCCTTTTCCTACTAGTACTCCTACTCATGGACCCGTTCCACAGACTGCACCTGCACGACACTACTCATTGAGCGGTACCCCACATTTCCCTGAGCAGCCACCCCCGCTTTTCACTGGGAGATCCACTTATCACCCTATATACGATCCATATGCGGCTGGACCCTCTCACTTGGCCGGACCCTCATCCTAAGTTAGACCACCTCCCATGTATATCACCCGTCCCACACCACCTTCTGCTGGCATGCATACCCCTATACCCCCACTGGGCATGAGCCCGTCTGACCCTACCATCCCTCTCACCTCCCTCCGACTACTGTGGATGAGAGGGTGATGTTTCACGAACTTCAGATCTCCGTGATTTTTCAGAGGATCTGGGAACTGGAGACCCATCCTGCTACTCGTACCACTACCAAAGCCTCACCCCCATCACCATCATCACCACTACCACCCCCACCATCATGCTCACCTCCATCACCACCACCACTACCATTGTCATCACCATCGACCCCACCATTACACTGTCCACTTCACCACTCGTCCTTCCCATCTGAGACGTGAGTGCATGAGTTGGAGCATTTCTACACTATTGCCACTGGCACATTTTTGGCGTCGAGGAGGAGGAGGCCTATCATCGCGGTTTACTCCACCGATCACCATCTCCACCACCCTACACCGCAGTAGTATGTTTATTATTATCTTTTGGAGATCAGACCCACTTTTGATGATTTAGCTCTTGAAGACCCAGCTTCGAAGATCCTGACTTTTGAAGACAACTTTAAGACATGAAGAAACAATGTAGAAGAAAACATTACTTTTGTATTGTAAAACTTGTACTTACTAGGGTTATGGATCCCTAAGTTCTTTTGATCTTCATCAACAAATTGTAACAAATTGTCATTACATATAAAAGTGTATTTTCTTTATTTCACATTGTATCTCTTTTATGTTGTGGTTGTTATTATTATGATGTGGTGATATTACGATTGACATAGTTATGATGTGGTGAGCATATGATTGATGTCTTATGTTGTGGTGATTGTCTACACTTTGAGTTTACATGATTATGGTGATGATTGGTGTGTTCTTGCATATTCGCTATCGTGTGGTTACTTATTATTATACCCGAGGTGTTTATATGTATATGTTTGACAAAAAAAGTTCATTAAATATTCGTCTAAATGTGAGCGAGATATTAGACTAGAAGACGATGCCGCCCCACCGAAGGAGTTCCAACACTAACGCGCTACCGACGACATAAGAAGGGTTAAACCAACGCATTTCTCAGGCAATCGCTCAGTACGAAGCCAACCGCTCCCAACATAGTGGTGGCACCGGAGGTTCAACCAGAGGCAACCCTCCAACTGGTAATATTCGGTTATTTGTAAAACTACACGATACTCTCATTTATTCCATTCGTGCTTTTGAAATACTCACCCTTAAATGGTGCATATAATGATTTCAGGTTGCACTTACAAGCAGTTCCTAAACTGCAAACCTCTGAATTATGACGGTACCGGAGGTGCCCTTGCTTTTGTACGTTGGACCGAGAAGACTAACTCGGTCATTCAGATGATCAAGTGCCCTACTGAACAAAGAGTCACTTATGTCACAGGACTCTTCGTAGATGGAGCATTATCTTGGTGGAACCTCCAGGTCCAAACTAAAGGCGACGATGCTGCATACGCCCTGACCTGGGAGGAACTTAAGGAACTGATACGGAAAAAGTATTGTTCAAGGTCAGAAATTCAGAAGTTGGAAACGGAATTATGGAATTTAAAGATGATTGGTTTAGATATCGTCAGGTACACGCAGCGAGTTCATGATTTGTCTCGAGCAGTGCCATACTTGGTGGAACCTGAATTTAAAAGGATCGAGAGGTACATCTAGGGGACTAGCCCCCGAAATTCGAAGTCTGGTTACCTCTTCTAAACCTACTGAAATTGGAGAAGCGATTGATTTAGCTGTCAGCCTTACTGAGGAGGTTGTGCGTCAGGGAAAATTGCCTAAGTGTGGAGCGAACAAAAAGGAAACTACGATGGAGACTACGGACTCCAACAAAAGAAAATTTGCTCATTTCAAGAAAGGCTCACGAAGTGGTAATAACAATAACAATAACAATAAAAGAAGGCAAGCCACGAGGGAAGTCAAAGAAGCGAACGCATGCGTTATTACCACTACAAACAATACCAACAAGAAGCCTTATACTAGGGACGCGCCAAATACCCCTTCCACCACTACGGAGAATGCTAAGGACCCAAGTGTGGCAAATGTGGTAGGTTTGGGCATCGCACCGATGCGTGTCGGGGAACAAACACTAAAGATCAAGGTTGTTTTGGATGTGGTGACAAAGGGCATTTCAGGAAAGATTGCCTGAAAGAAAACCAAGCTCGGGGAAGAGCTTTCGTGATTGGAGCTAAGGACGCTCGCTAGGACCCGAATACGTTTCCTATCAACGATCACTTTGCATCTATTCTTTTTTGATACTGGGGCATATTTTAGCTTTATTTCTAAAGAATTTAAAGATATACTTGGGGTAGAATCGACTAAATTAGATGTTCCATACTCGATTGAACTAGCTAACGGGAAATTGGTAGAGTCGGGGGAAATTATAAAGAAGTGTACCTTAGAATTGCGCGAACGAAAATTCGATATAGATCTATTACCAGTTCAACTAGGTAGTTTCGATGTCGTTATTGGTATGGATTGGCTATCCGATAATCGAGCTGAAGTCATATGTTATGAGAAAACCATTCGCATTCCCCTACCCAATGGAGAAGATTTGATGGTTCATGGTGAGAAACATGACACACCACTACGAATTATTAATTGCATGAAGGCTCAAAAATGTTTGAGGAAAGGATGCATTGCCTTTCTTGCCCACGTGGTTAACAAGAAGGCCAAGGAGTGCAAGGTGGAGGACCTACCGGTAGTAAAGGAATACCCCGAGGTCTTTCTAAAAGACTTGTCGGGACTGCCTCCACAACGACAAGTCGAATTCTGTATCGACCTTATGCCAGGAGTTGCACCTGTGGCGAAAGCCCTATTGACTAGTGCCCTAAGAGATGCAGGAATTAGCCACTCAAGTTCAGGAGTTGCTTAACAAAGGATTCAAAAAGACTGAGTTTCTCGCCTTGGGGAGCTCCGGTGTTATTTGTGAAAATGAAGGATGGAACCTTCTGAATGTGCATAGACTACCGGGAGCTAAACAAGTTAACCATCAAGAATCCGTACCCATTACCGAGGATTGATGATCTGTTCGATCAATTACAAGGGTCGAGCTTTTATTCAAAGATTGATTTAAGATCCGGGTATCATCAGCTAAGAATCTAAGAGGAAAGTATTCCTAAGATGGCGTTCAGGTATCGCTACGGTCATTAAGAGTTCCTTGTTATGCCTTTTGGTTTAACAAACACCGCTGTAGTATTTATGGATTTGATGAACCAGGTATGTAAGCCATACTTTGAAAAGTTCATGGTCATAATTATTTATAACATATTAATATATTCGTGAACCGAGGAAGAACAAGAATAACACTTGAGAACTATATTGGAGTTGCTAAAGAAGGAACAATTATATGCCAAGTTCTCGAAATGCGAATTTTGGATTCACGAAGAACAGTTTCTCGGTCACGTGGTGAACGAGAACGGGATACACGTCGACCCCTCAAAGATCGAGCCAATAAAGAATTGGACCGCGCCAAGAACCCCCACGGAAATACGAAATGTCTAGGTTTAGCGGGATATTACAGGATATTTATTGAGAACTTCTCAAAAGTTGCTCAGCTGCTAACCTCGCTTACACAAAAGGATAAAAAGTTTGATTGAGGAGAAAAAACAAGAATCGGCATTTCAAGTATTAAAGGAAAAATTATGCAAGGCGCCGATATTATCATTTCCAGATGATAGGGATGACTTTGTGGTGTATTGTGATACATCGCATCAAGGCTTGGGTTGCGTGTTAATGCAACATGAAAAATTCATCACGTACGCGTCACGTTAGTTAAAAGTTCACGAAAAGAACTATACCACTCATGACTTAGAACTAGGCGCAATGTTATTTGCTTTAAAAATTTGGCGTCACTATTTATTTTGGCACTAAGTGTACCACATTCACAGATCATAAAAGTCTTCAACACATAGTCAATCAAAAGGAACTAAATATACGCCAACGGCGTTAGGTGGAATTGTTGAATGATTATGACTGTGAGATCAAGTATCAGCCGGGCAAGGCAAATGTAGTGGTAGATGTCTTGAGCCGGAATGAAAGAGTTAAAACTTTACGAGTACGAGCTTTAGAAATGACGATTCACACAAACTTTACCAGTCAAGTCCATGATGCACAACAAGAAGCTCTAAAACTGGAAAACATTCAAGCAGAATCATTACGGGGAATGGAGAAACAAATGGAACCAAACAAGGATCGAACATTATACTTCATGGGAAGGATCTAGATTCCCTAATTTGGTGATCTGCGAGGATTGGTGCTGGACGACGCACACAAGTCAAAATACTCAATACACCCAGGATCCGATAAAATGTATCAAGATTTAAAGGAGTATTATTAGTGGCCTAATCTCAAGGGAGATATTGCGACCTATGTTGGGAATTGCCTAACTTGTGCAAAGGTCAAGGCCGAATACAAGAAACCATATGGTCTATTACAACAGCCAGAGATCCCTGTTTGGAAGTCGGAACAAATCGCAATGGATTTTATTACAAAACTACCGCGGACTTCTCGAGGTCATGACATGATTTGGGTTATCATTGATCGGCTAACCAAGTCAGCTCACTTCTTACCAATTCGTGAGAAAGACAGTACCGAGAAGTTAGCTTAACTGTATCTTAAGGAAATCGTGGCACGTCATGAAGTGCAGTCTTGATAATCTCAGATAGAGATGGTCGCTTTATGTCGCGGATTTGGCAATCATTTCAAGCTTCGTTTGGTTCGCGCTTAGATTTAAGCACGACTTTTTCATCCACAGACCAATGGCAAAGCGAGCGAACCATCCAGACGTTGGAAGACATGCTATCGTGCCTGTGTGATGGATTTGGGTGGAAACTGGGATACTCATTTACCATTGGTAGAGTTTCCTAAAATAACAGTTATCACACAAGTATCAAGGCCGCGTCGCTCGAAGCATTATGGACGAAAGTGTCGATCTCTGCTATGTTGAGTGGAAGTCGGTGACAAACAGCTCATTGGTCCCGAACTAGTCCAAGAGACCACAGACAAAATATTCAAAATCCGCGAGCGTATCAAAACGTCCTGTGATAGACAAAAGAGTTATGCAGAAAGCTAAACCCGAGATACATTGGGCTTTTGTAATTCTGGCAAAGGTTGGTACAATGGCTTACAAGCTAAAACTGCCAGAAGAACTCAACAACGTACACGACACATTTCATGTGTCTAACCTAAAGAAAAGCCCGACTAATGACACGGTTATCATCCAAGTGAATGAAATTCATATTGATGACAAACTCCAGTTTACTGAGGAACCCGTTGAGGTTATGGACTGGAAAGTTCAAAAGACTAGGAGAAGCTGAATGAAACTAGTCAAAGTTCGCTGGAACTCACGTCACGGACCCAAGTATACGTGGGAACGTGAAGATAAATCAGGACAAAGTACTCCCACCTATTCAAGAATACTCCTTCATAGGATGCCTCAAAGTGAATTACGGGACAAAATTCTTTTTAACAGGTGGAGTATGTGACAAACGGCAAACAACCGGTAATTCCGTACAATCTAATCCTATTTTTAGTACATAATCTTATGCTATCGTAATTTGATTACATAACTGACTCGTACGTCATATCACAAGTGTTAGGACAAGTGAATCATGCCATAACATATAGTGGTTTCTGTTACAACGTGGAACTAATCAAACTATGCCCTAAAAGTGTTGGTAGGAAGTGTTGGGCGCACTATTCGCGGTTACACTATTCATGTCAGCAAAACCGTTGAAACGAAACAGAACAATGAATAACGGCATACTAATGATATAACTGAGTCCATATATACATGAAAACACTAATGTGGGAACACATCTTGCAATAGTACATAACTATCCGGTACAACGTCTAAATTACAAAATTGTCCGTTTCGACTAAAAAGGTGACAATTTCAATTCATCTGCAACATTAATTCGGTATTTTCAGAACTCCAGAATTATAACAGAACAATGACAAACACCTTAAAAAATATGAGGATATAAAAAATACATGAAAGAAATCATTTCCGGTCGTACGACAAGCAGTGCACAACTTGACCTAAAAGCGACCGATTGTAGAACCGATAAAGATTTCAATGGCCGATAGCCTCATACAATAATCTAGAGAGCTAGTTAAGCTTCATTTGGGATCTAAAATCCCTTCAACCATCTTGAGGTTGCGGAAATACAACTCCCGAAAATATTTGGCGGTAAAATATATAAGTGTCATCTTTGAGCGAATAATGAAACGGAAAGCATTCTAGCCACCCAAACTCAACACCTACTCAACTAGTGAACTAGTTAACCATATTTCAATGTCGGAAGTGCCCCAAATAAAAGCCATGGCACTTATGGTAAACAAAAACGAAAGCTTCCGGTACGAAACAATAACTTTCATATATCAACCGGTATCACACCAATGAGCAAACTAGTGGTGTTTTTAATACCAAAACTAATACCAACTAGTCAAGGGGACTATTTAGTATTACTTAACATCCTAAACCCTAATTACTGATGCAAGAGCAACCCCTAATTATTATACTTAACTTAAACACCTAAATATCTAATAATTTAGCACATGTTTCAAAATAAATTACACTTAGCCCCCCTCATGTAAGCGAATTCAAATGGGCCCCCACCCACTTGATTTGTGTTGAAAAATGAAGATTCGAGTAAGGTAAGAGATGTGTTCTTGACTTATAGGATTATATAATGAACATTATTATTTTCGAAAAAAGTTTACATAACACCCTCCCAACTCTCACTCACTCACTTACGGCTACACTACCACCACCATAACACCACCATTCAACACCCTAAAACACCACATTGCACTCACTTTCAAGCCATCACAAGGTCATCTATGGAGTTTGCAAGCATGGGGGAGCATTAGAGCTTTCCTTTTAATCTTCATTTAGTCTTGTGCAAACTTATAAGCTAATCTTTCACCACATTTAAGATCCTTATGATATATGGTTTATGAAAGTACTTGTTGATCATCTTGAATATATAGAAAAATCAAACTTAAAAACCCTAACCTCACCTTAATAATATACTAATTATAGTTTATTATGTGTTGATTATGTGTATTAGTGTTAACTAGTTAGCATGATTATGTTGATTATGTTAAAGTAAGTTGTTTAAGTGTGTGATCTTGTATGATTAAGATTATAAATGATGATTTAAACATTGTAATTTTTAAATCTAAACAAGATCATCAACCTTATGATCCATGAACTTTACTACAACTTAAAAATGATTTATTACATATATGTGACTTTTTTAAGGAAGTTAGTAAGCAAAGTGGTTAAAAGTGGAAATTTTGATTAGAAAATATAACAAAAATGATATCTTTAATGTCCTAATAAATATGTGAAGATCTCATTATTTTTAGGTAAAGTTGTTAAAATATCTATTTACAAAAGTCCCTGGAAATGAGGATGAAAAGTGTATAAATCATGAATACAAGGGTTGTATATTAAACTTAAATTGATGATGATTGTGATTACTGGTTTAAACATGATTTATATACGTTTTTGAAATGTGGAAAACGCCACAGTTTAGGGGAAACTTTGGCGAAATTTTTAAAAAATCTAATCGCTATTAAAGTATAATTAACGGAGTGATTAATGAGACTAAACGTGATTAGTGACCTAAACTGTCATTAAGGAAGTTTTATTGACAAGGGTTAAAACCTAACCTTCCAAGGATTTAATAAACACTTATGCATATTTTTTTCAACTTAAAAAAAATGAGTATTTATTACATATATATCTATTTATATTTTTGGGAATAAAAAACTATATGCATATACTTTGTCACCATAATTAAATGTGTAAAAATACATGTGTATGTATGTGTATGCATCGAGAAAGTCTGCGGTATACAACACAAAATACCCAACTAATACAACACATCGAATACTTGAAGGTTACCAACTATAAATAACATGAACACATACACTTTTACACAATTCTTGAAACAATAATCGAACGAGCGGACTATGCAGACAATTGTCAAATTTATACAATACACCGTCTCGCCATCGATCAACGAACATAGCGCCAACATGAAGAGCTACTACGACACTTGGGCGATTTTCGACGCGGAAATATATATATTAATCGACAACGACGACACGTCTAAAAATAATATATTTAGACACTTAACTAATATATATATTAACGATGACAAAACCGGGAAAGTTAGGATGTATAAAAATTACTAAGTGATTTTATAAAGTATATAAACATACTTAAAAGTCTATACTTAGTAAAAATTTCAAGTGAAGATTTTAAACATTATGGACTCATGAAGTTAAGTTGGGCTAGGCCCATTATATAAAAGACATGGCAAGACCCGAATACACAAATCACATGATAACATGGGCTAAGTCCAAAAACATATAAGTTCATGGGCTAGGCCCAAACGTATAATTTCACGGCTAGGCCCAAACACATTAATTACATGGGCTAGCCCAATCACATAATTTCATGGGCTAGGCCCAATCACATAATTTCATGTGCTAGGCCCAATGATATAATTACATGGGCTAGGACCATTCACATAAAGACATGGCTAGGCCCAATAACATATATGGCATGGTCTAGGCCCAATAACACGCGTGCAATGCACGAGGACATGTGAAGGGCGTGGCCCGTTCACACATGATCTAATAATGACAATATACATATACATATACATATATATATATATATATATTTGTGAAATATATGTATAAAAATAATAATCGAACAAACGAACTACCAACATTATAATAACATTAAAGTTGTTCTAAAATGATAAACGTATACACACCAAGAACTCAAGATGAACAACTTGTACAAGGTCTAACGAGACCTAGGTGTCCAATGAAGTTAATACACATGTAGGTTACACACGTGTATGGACACCCGGTTTCAAATAAATCCGGCTTACGAAATGCAAAACAGTGAGTTCATGTCCCTCTTTTCAATTATTTCAAAGTTTTTGTTTTAAAACCATGTAGAGGAAATACATGTCATAACAAACAGTATGTTAGCTATGGGTTTAGATGATAACACGATCAAATGTGCGTAAGTAGGATGATGATAAGAGTAACCATTAATCACTTAGTGACCAAGGTGCAAAAGATATAGATCTATTGAGTTTGAGGCGCTCTCCACTACTGGTTGGTAAAACTTAGGATTGCTTTTGTGACCCCAATGATGTCAAAGTTGTCTTGGTTTGGTTGTTTACTTATGGCACATATGTCAGGGTGCTCGCGACACACTAATAGATCCTTAAACTCCATGAATGCTAATAACATACTTAGATTTCATTACTGGATTACAAGAATGACATTTTATAAGAAAACATTAACTACATGAACTCACCAACTTTTGTAGACTTTTAAAATTACATGTATTTCAGGACGCAAGACTTGAGCTGGAGAAACATTTCGGGATATGGGAAATGCCATGACAACGTGATGTATAAGAATTTATACATCTTTTAAAAGTCAAATATTCCCCACTAATGCGGAAATCCGTTGTGTTTTCATTGATCTTGATACTAATTTGAGTTGTTTGTGAAAATACAGGTCCGGGCTTCAGCCCGGTGAAGAAACAAAGGCTTTTGGAGCAAATTGAAGCAAAAATGGAACATTTCAACCAAACTGCCAGATATGGCATGACCGTGCCAACCCTTGGCACGACCGTGCCAAGCCTTCGAAAGCCAGCACTATCATCAGCACTACCATCAGTCTGTGCAAACCAAGCCAGTCCAACACATTGCACAATCGTGCCCACCCAAAGCACGACCGTGCTCGTGCTATCACAAGTCCTGATCAGCTAATTTCCGAGATCAACTTAGTGATCTCCGAGTACGATATCGATAAGCACGACCGTGCCACACTTTGGCATGGTCGTGCCACCTCGGGGAAATTCTAGCGGGATTTTTCCGGATTTGGCATCAAACTTGGTCAACAACTCAGAAAGGCACTTGTCACTTACCAAGCACGACCGTGCCAAAAGGTGGCGGTCGTGCCAAATGCCCAGTAGCTAAAATACGTGAATTCAGCTCATTTGAAGGGGAGTTGGAGCATTTGGGTGAAACTCTCAAGAAGCTGATCTTGGAAGCTTGGAGATTAAAGAAGGAGCCTTTAGGAAGGTTGTATCACTTAATATTCAACTCATTTTGCTAATTATCTTGTCTTAAACTCTAGTATTCCACTTGTTATTCATGCATAATCTATATTACTTTACATTTGTCTTAGTTATTATGAGCCTTCTAGGCTAAACAATTGTGTTGCTTGAATTTTGTTGAAGCTAATGAACACTTGACAACATGAAAATAGTGTGGTGATTGTTGTATGTTAATCTTGATGATGATGTTTGATCTTGTTCTTGGAATGCATGTTCATGTTTAAAGTCATTATTCTTGAATGTTTGGTCATAAGTATTTACATGTAGTGTTGGAAAGCCCATGTAGAGATTATGATTGATGAATCTTGTTAGTTTGTTGATTTGATTCATAGCATGAAACTAGGAATGGTAATTGCTAACATGATTAAAATGATGATTTGAATATGTGTATGAATTCTTGCATTTGGATTTGGAATGATCATATGAATGTTTATATGGATTCTATAGTTTGTGTTCATGTTTGGATTGATGATTTAGGCCAAGGTTGTTATCTAGCATGACCATGCTTGTGATTCATATCAAGAACTTGTTGAGGATGTCATTTACATGAAACCAAGTTAGGGTAATTAATGTGTTGTTCATGTTAGTTTTCCTTAATTTGTAGAGTTAGGAGTTTTGACAAACAATTAACTCATTATTAAAGATTAACATCAACTTAGCAAGTGAGCTTAAAAGGATGAATCTTAGGTGATTAAAATGTTGTTTCATTATAATTTTCCCAAGATTTATAAAACTAGGAAACCTTGAATGGAAACTTAGTTGAATCTAGAACTTGCATCACCATTAATATTCCTCAAATGTTGTCATATGTTTGTTAGTGGATACTTAATTTAAGCAACCTTTCTTAATTATTGTTCTCTAGTAATCCAAATAGTTAATTGTTATTTTCATAATAGTTAAACAAGTCAAGAAATCAATTCACCCATTGAACCAAGTTTAAAAGTAACAAAAATGTAGTATTGAGACACTGAGTCCATGGATTGATATCCGTTTCTTACCGACAAACTTTACTACCACCTGACAGGTACACTTGCCCCTTTGTGTGTGTAGTTGGTTTTAACTAAAAATTATTTTAAAACCTAATTTGTGTGAATGAAAATCATAGAAATAAAATATATATTTAATTCACGCACATCAAGTTTTTGGCTTTGTTGCTGGGACTCGGTCTTCTTAAGAATGGTTGGAGTTACTTGTTAAACCAATGTGAAAAGTGTACAAAGTTTTTCTAGTTGTTTTTATTCGTCTTTGCATGATTAATTGAAAAGAAAAAAAATGGTAATTAATTAATTAGTTGTTCTTTTTATCTTTGTGTATACATAGTGCATTGTGTTCCTTCTTTTTCCTTACAGGTCGTGCATGTCCTCAACCCCAGTTGCTGAAACCGTTGAGCCTTCATTGGAGCCGGGGTGCAATTTTCATCGAAGACTGCGGGAGCGGTCCCACAGGGTGGCCGCCGCAATCGAGGTAGACGCATTGGGAGACCACACATTTCGTGAGGTTCACGTATAAATGGCAGACGAAGAGGAAACAAGGGTTCTAAACGACATAGGAAAGTCTTCACTTTGGGGGCTTACCTGCGAGCATCAATGCACCGACAATAAATAATAATAATAATTTCGAGATCAAATCTGGTACCATTTTGATGTTGCAGAATGCGTTCAGTTTTATGGCAAGGATCACGAGGATCCTAGTGTCCATATTGCGGGGTTTCTAGAGGTTTGTGCCACATTCACTATTCGTGATGCATCATCGGATGCAATATGCCTTAGGCTCTTTCCGTTCTCTTTACGTGATAGAGCTAAGGAGTGGATTCTTTCACTTCCAGCTGGGTCTATTACTACATGGAATCAATTAGCTGAGAAGTTCCTTTAGAAATATTCCCCTAGAGAAAACTGTTCGGTTAAGAATCAAGATTCTTAACTTTCGTCAGGACGATGATGAGCCCCTTTATGAGGCGTGGAAGCAGTTTAAAGAGCTCATGAGAAAGGTCCCACCCCACGGGTTGCCCAAGTGGCAACAATGTACGATCTTCTACCATGGTTTGGATGGTCAAGGACAGATGATGGTCGATACATATTCAGGCGGACACATTGGCACGAAAAACGCCAACGAGGCATTTGAGATCTTAGAGAAATGCGCCTTGAAGAATTGGACACAGCAGCCACCAAGAGGGTAGAGTTCTAGAGAGGGAGTTCATCACGTGAACGATTTCACCGCTATCATAGCACGAATGGATGCCTTATCTTCAAAGTTTGATTGAGTGATGGAGATCCACTCGAGTGGTTCCTCGGGCGGGGGAGCATATCATGTAGGTGATTTTCCGACAGGAGAGCTTTCACACGAGCATGTTGATTTTATGGGAAACCAATACCGTCCTCAGCATAATCCCTACAATAATACTTATATATGGGGTGGAAGAATCACCCAAATTTCAGTTGGAAGTCTGAAGCTCAAATCAGCATCCACCGGGATTTGCTCCCCGCCCCACAGCTCCTGGAGGATATGGTGCACCTCGGCCTTAGCAGATGCCTTCCACTAATGAACCTAGTGTGCAGGATATGTTTAGTTAACTCTTAGCTGGCCAAAATTCTCAAAGAGTCGAAAATGAAAATCGCTTCAAGGAGTATGACGGTCGTTTCATGAGGCACGAGAGTGAGTTGAGAAGCCAAAAGGCTTCCACGCAGACTATTGAAAACCAAGTTGGTCAGATTGTGAAGATGTTGTCCGAAAGACAGCAAAGGGGCCTTCGAAGTAACAAAAAGCCAAATCTGAAAGCTACTGCAAAGGCCATCAAGTTGAGAAGCGGCAAGATCGCTGAGCCCATCACTTCGGCTGTGTTAAATAAGCCAATTGATGACGAGATTATTGAGGAGATTGAGACTGAGTCTCCGGGAGAGGTGCAACTGAGGCGAGACCCAACAAGTACAACACGTCCCAAGGAGCCACTGAGAGAGTATTTCCCTCCCGTTCCATATTCGGGGAGGTTGAAGAAGCAGAGGATGGAAGAACACTACGGTAAATTCCTTGAGCTTTTCAAGCAACTTCACATAAATCTTCCGTTTGTCGAGGCACTTGCTCAAATGCCTAAGTATTCCAAGTTTCGGAAAGATATTTTATCTAACAAAAGGAAACTTCAGGAGCTTTCGCATGTGACCATGAACGAGGAGTGTTCAGCAGTTCTTCAGAACAAACTACCACATAAAATGAGTGATTCCGGGAGTTTCACTATCCCATGCTTGATTGGTAATTTGTCAGTCAGCAATGCACTAGCTGATCCTGGAGCCAGCATAAACCTCATGCCTTATGCGGTTTTTGCTAAGCTGGACTTGGGAGAGCCAAAACCTACTCATATGAGCATTCAGCTAGCCGATCTTTCAGTGAAGTACCCTCGAGGAATAGTTGAGAATATGCTAGTGAAGATCGACAAGTTTGTCTTTCCCGTTGATTCTGTGATCTTGGACATGGATGAGGACAAAACTATTCCTCTCATATTAGGTCGGTCATTCCTTGCCACTACTCGAGCATTGATCGATGTCTGCACCAGCAGACTTACTCTTAGGGTAGACGTTGAAGAGGTGACCTTTGATATAGGGAAATCCATGCAGCATCCACAGAGTCATGATGATACACTCTACTTTATCGAGACTATTGACACGTACGTGAGTGATCATCTCCATAGCATGTTTGAGGAGGACGTTGTGGACACACAGCTAATTAGAGGAGAGCCTTTTGGTTCGCCTAATGTGGACCAATTAGTCGAGGAGATGACCTTTCTGATAGGTCATGTAGCTCCCCCACGTCTCGAGGTTTTTGAAGTGGTGGATTGCGTTGCTGAGCCTAAAGCACGCCCTTCGGTTGAGGATCCGCCTTCAGTTGAGTTTAAGGAGCTTCCAGATCACTTGGAGTATGCTTTCTTGGAGGGTGTGACTCATTTGCCCGTAATCATTTCTGCTGGATTATCAGAAGAAGAGAAGGGTCGATTGCTTGAAGTTTTAAAGCAGCATAAAACGGCGATCGCTTGGAAGATCATGGATATAAAAGGGATCAATCCATCTTTTTGTACCCACAAGATCTTGATGGAGGAGGACTTTAAACCTGTAGTGCAGCACAAGAGGCGTTTAAATCTAAACATGCAGGATGTTGTGAAGAAGGAGGTCATCAAATTACTTGATAAAGGTTTCATATATCCAATCTCTGATTCGCCTGGGGTTAGTCCCGTGCAGATAGTCCCGAAGAAAGGAGGATGACGGTGGTGACCAATGAGAAAAACGAGTTGATTCCCACTCGTACTATCACCGGGTGGAGAGTTTGCATTGAGTATTGCAAACTCAATGATGCCACGAGGAAAGATCATTTTCCTCTTTTCATTGACCAGATGTTGGAGAGGCTGTCAGGGAGGATGTTCTACTACTTCCTTGATGGTTTTTCTGGCTATTTTCAGATTCCCATCTCTCCTGAGGATCAGAAGAAGACGACATTCACATGTCCCTATGGCACATTTGCCTACCGGCAAATGCCGTTTGGACTTTGCAATGCCCAGCCACATTTCAAAGATGCATGGTGGCTATTTTTCATGACATGATCGAGGACTCCATGGAGGTCTTCATGGATTTTTTTCTGTATTCAGGAGCTCTTTCGATCACTATCTTGGGAAGCTGAAAAGGATGTTGGCTAGATGTGAGGAGGCAAACCTTGTGTTGAACAGGGAAAAATGCCACTTTATGGTGAAGGAGGGCATTGTGCTTGGGCACAAGATTTAACAGGCGGCGCTCGAGGTTGATTGAGCCAAAGTTGAGACTATTTCTAAGCTCCTGCCACCCACATCCCTGAAATCTATTAGGAGCTTTCTTGGTCATGCAGGTTTTTACCGGCGATTTATAAAAGATTTTTCCAAAATCGCCCGTCCGATGACCCAGCTTCTAGAGAAGGAGAAGTTAGTGAATGCCCCAATCATGGTAGCTCCCAACTGGGAATTACCATTTAAGTTGATGTGCGATGCGAGTGATTTTGCAGTTGGGGCCGTCTTGGGTCAGAGGAGAGATAAGCATTTTCACCCGATTTACTATGCGAGTAAGACCTTGAATGATGCTCAGGAGCATTATACCACGACTATAAAAGAGCTCCTAGCTATGGTCTTTGCCTTCGACAAGTTCCGATCTTATCTCATCCTCTCCAAGACCATCGTGTACATGGATCATGCAGCACATCGGTATCTCTTTGGCAAGCAAGATGCTAAACCTAAATTGATACGATGGATTCTTTTGCTGCAAGAGTTTGACATTGAAATCCGTGGCAAGAAAGGGGCCAGAAATTTGGCAGTTGATCATTTGTCCCGACTTGAGCATTACGAGGGAAAAGAAGTCCGTGGGGCCAACATCGGTGACAATTTTCCCCGTGAGTTTCTTATGTAGATCGAGACATATGAAGACTCCCATGGTTTGCTGACATCGCAAACTACCTAGCCAGTCACATCCTGATCAAAGGGATGACCTCTCAGCAAAAGAGAAAATATTTTGCGGATGTTAAATACTATCTGTGGGATGACCCTTATCTGTTCAGGGTGGGTGCAGATCAGATGATCCGGCGCTGCGTGCACGGTGATGAGGCGAGGGACATCCTTCGCCACTGTCACGAGGGACCTATGGGAGCTCATCATGGGGCGAAGAATACCGCGTTGAAGGTGTTTGATGCTGGATTCTTCTGGCCTTCTATCTTTAGAGACGCCCATGAGTTCGTGAGATCTTGTGACACCTGTCAAAGGGCAAGCAATATCTCTGCATGCAATGAGATGCCGCAGAACGGCATTCAAGTCTGTGAAGTTTTTGATGTGTGGGGCTTAGACTTTATGGGCCATTTTCCGACTTCCTTTAGAAACCGATACATCCTAGTCGCGGTCGATTATGTATTAAAGTGGGCAGAAGCGCAAGCTTTGCCCACCAATGATGCTAGGGTGGTGGTTAGGTTTCTAAAGAAGTTGTTCGCTCGCTTTGGTGCTCCTAAAGCGTTGATTAGTGACCGGGGGATACACTTTTGTAATGCTCAGTTGCAGAAAGCATTGTCCGGGTATGGTGTACAACATCGATTTTCTACACCATACCACCCACATACTAGTGGACAAGTCAAGGTCACAAATCGGGGCATTAAGCGTATCTTGGAGAAGACGGTGAGCACAAGCCGTAAGGACTGGTCTAAAAGGCTGGATGATACACTTTGGGCCTTTCGAACGGCCTAGAAGACCCCTATAGGCACTACTCCATTTAAGTTGGTCTATGGGAAGTCTTGTCATCTCCCTGTTGAGCTCGAGCATAAGGCGTACTGGGCATTGAAAACAGTTAACCTTTATATGGCAGCTGTGGCCGAAAACAGGTTTGTGCAAATCCACGAGATCGAAGAGCTCCGAAATGATGCATATGAGAGCTTAAAGCTATATAAGGAACGTAGTAAGATGCTCCACGAATCCAGCCTGAATGACAAGAAAGAATTCTGGGTTGGTGATCGGGTATTGTTATACAACTCGCGCCTTAAGTTGTTTCCTGGCAAGCTTAAGTCTCGTTGGTCCGGTCCTTACACGGTGCGATCGGTGTTTCCCTATGAAACAGTGGAGATAGGCCATGAGGATGGCCGCTTGTTCAAAGTCAATGGGCACAGGCTGAAGTCGTATGTTGGTGGCCCAGTGGATAAGAGTGAGGAGGTTGTCACCCTCCACCCCAAGAACAAACGAATTCGGGGTGGTGAGTCTAGCTGAAGACTCGTAAGTAAACTTAGCATGTGGTTTAGGTTTGATAAATGTATTTCACTTTGTTTGCTTAATTTATTTTTCAGGTTGGGGTTTGTTCTGGGCGCAGGGGATGTTGGAATGCATTGCCAATCTTCATGTATGTTAGTTTGGCTCTTTTCTTGGTAGGAGGTGTTTCATGAGTGATCCGGATTCAAATGATATTTTTATCTTGATTTTATTAATTGTAATTAAATATGTTGGTGCATAATGTCTATTGCCTACGTCTAGGATGTATCTGTAATGTTTATAAAGTTTACATGTTAATGTTTAAATGTGAAAAAGTAAATTTTATACGTTTTAACACTATGTTTTGTACGAAACAATACATATTTCGTACGAGTGACTCACTTGTACGAAACATAGATTCGTACGAAATATAGTTGTCTGTTTAGCACGCACTTCGGTACAAGTCATGTCGACCTATAAATAGGGAAGTGTTGTGTTAGAGCTAGTTAGTGATTTGTCAATTGGTACGGCGAAGCTCTGCCAGTTTGTTTACTTGCGTCTGTATTTGAACGTTATTAATACATCGGAAGCAGTTAAACAGTAAGTACTATCTTGTTTGTCTTGTCTACCTCTCTAGCAATGAATTCCGCCTCTGCTAGTTGAGCGAGATCAGGTCGATTACTCATTTCAGGAGCTCGATCCCCGTTCACAAGTGGTATCACAGCCATGAGGTCTGATCTACTGATCGACAACAAGTAGTTACGAGTTACTAAGTGTTCAGCCTTTGATATATCTTCATCTTCATCATTTTTCTTGACCTATGGTGGATTTTGGACAAATTTTGAACGAATTGATGGACAAAATGGACTAGGATTTTAGTAATTCAAGTTAATCTTCAATCTAATCAATCCATATCATAATTCAGACTTAAAAATTGAACTAAATCATGTTGAAATCGATAGAATTTGGTCAGTTTGAAGATTGAATCATTTTGTACGAGTTTCGCACAAAAAAAAACCTGATTTAACTTTTGTACGAACCAGTTAAAAAGTTCATACGGACAAGTGCAAGAAATTTTACATAATCTTACAATTTTTCATATTTTCAAATAAATTCGTACCAAATTTCACTCGTTCAAATATCTTACTTGTACAAAAACACATATTCGTACAAAATGGTTTGATTTGTATGAACTGATGCTTTTGTGAAGAAAAATCTCAATCGTACAAAAACTTTTTTCGTACGAAACAACTTGTCCGCACAAAATTTTATTAATCTGATCATTTTGTTTTCAAGAAGTGTGTTCTTAATTTTTCACCGGAAAAATGTCTGAGGAATTTTACAATGCGTTCGCCACATCAGTCGTCATCACTGCAGCAGCCCAAAACATCAATCTAGAGAATGAAATGGAAACAATAACAAAACCTCCAAAGCTTATGAATCTAGAAGACTTTGGTAGTTGGAGTGAAAGGTTTATGAACTAGGTTCAAGCTAACCATTTTACGTGCTGGTTTGCAATCAAAGCAAAATATATCGCACTAATTGGTGAAAATGGGCTTGAAAAGACTCTTGCTCAAATCTCTGATGTTGAACAGGAAAGGTTTATCAACGAAAAGAAAATGATGAATATTCTTCAGCAATCGATTAAAGAAGACATCTTGGTGTTGCTGCAACATGATGATGATGCGCAATCTTTGTGGAATGCTCTTCGACTCAAATTTCAAGGTAGTGCTCAACTTCGCAAAAGCAAAAGGGCGTTATTAAGCAAAGAGTTTGATGTATTCACATTGATCAAAGGAGAAACGGTAAAGCAGCTGATTATCTACCACAAGGTGAATGGTCGACTTACTTAACCATCTTAAAGAATGAAGTTGAATAGAACAATTTCTCGCTGCCTCGCTTTATTGAAAGGTTGGAAGGTCATGAATTAGAGATGCAAAAGATGGCTAAAAACAAGACTGCTCAAGTGCAACAAGATGTTAATCTTTATTTCAAAAACAGTTCTGCTGCTCAAATCCAAGCGCCAAAGATTCAAACTGCTTTCAGTGCATATAGTTCACCAAGCACACCACCAATTCAGACAAGTGGTTTCCAATCATTCCCAACAGTTGATCCAAATACACCTTCAAGCCAATAATCTTCTTTTGGATCAAATAAACCTCAAAACAATCAAACTACTCCATCATCCAATGCAAATTAAAGAATTCTGCAATGCAATATTGCCGTTGATTTTCATAACGTACAAAATTTTGACGAAAAGACAGCAAAACAACATATGTATCTACTTGCTTCAGTTCTTGAGTCATATGACAGTCTTATTGCTGGAAAGATCGGAAATTCTGAAATGACATGTGAGGATTATGATCAAATTGATCCAGTTGAAATGGAGCTGATAGATATAAAATGGTGTATGGTTTCAATCGTTCGACGTGCACAGAGATTTATGGAAATCACTGGTAAAGAAAACTTAGGAGGTTTGGATGGGAAACTTGGATTTGATAAATCCAAAGTTACTTGTTTCAAGTGTCGGGAGAAAGGTCACTTTAAAAGAGAATGTCCACACCGAGAGGTTCAAGGAAATCATAAACCTTTCGCCGATGACTATTACAAAAGAGCGATCTACCACCGACCTCAACCAAGAACAAGAATCGTGCCGATTGAAGAAAAGCAACCTGAAACTAAAGATAAGGAATTGGTTGTTACACAAGAAGACAAAGGGTTTAATTGGAACAAGTTTATTTCGAAAGGAGAAAGTTTGCATTGGTAGCTGAAATTATTGAGGAACCGGAAGAAGAATCAGGAGCATCGTTTGATGAAGGACCTGATGATACTGTCATACTTCATCAGAGGAGGAAGAACTTTTGAATGGTCCATTCAAACATCTTTTGCCTAACGATGTTTTAAAAACTTTTGCAGGATATTTCGCACCTAGCCAACATTCAACAGATGAAGAGCAAAAGAAACCGGTTGAAGATGTCAAAGCTGATAAGAAAAAGGAATTGCTGAAAGAAGACATCATTAAAGCATGCATGGCCAATGGCAATGAGGTAAACAAGTCATCTGAGAATGAAAAATCTTGTTCAAAGTGTGAAGAACTGTGTGGTGTGTGTCTTGTAAAGGACAAAACATTTGCTGAATTGAAAGTTTAACAGACAATTTGTCAAGCGATTATAAATCCACAAAGGAAGCTTATGACAAATTGAGTGCGTCTGTTAAACAATATAGTAAAGCACTCAGAGAAAATGACGCAACACTTATGATGCTTAAAGCAACAGTGATGGATAACCAAATGGCAATTAATATTCATCTAAACACTATTGCTGAGCTCAAAAGTGAGCTTGATAAAATGAGAATTGAAACTGAACGAGTTAACAAATTGTTAATTAGTTACTCCATAAGCTCATACGTCATAGATCACATTTTACCAAAAATAAAAAATACAGAGGAATCTAAAAATGGTGAAACAAAAAGTGGTAGTTATGATCGAGTTCCTCCACCCATGTGGAATAGTTAAGCATGCAAAAATCCATCTGGGGTGGAAAAGGCGCTAAATCTTAAATTGAAATCCGAACAGCTGCATGTGGATATCGATGTAACTTACACTAAAAAAATGGTGAATGTGACTCTCAAGTGGTAAATAATGTGGTTGAAAAAGTGTTAAAAAATGAATCTGAAGTGTTTGAGCCTGAACAATCTGAGAAGTCAATGTCTGATGATATATCAGAAAATAGTTTAAATGATGATCCCAATGTCATAGTTTATTAAATGAAAGGGTCTGATAAACTATTTTCATATGAAGATTTTCCAATCACGAATGTGAAAAAGGATTGTGTAGATAAAATGTTCAAGCTTATGGAGGTAAGTCATGATGATTTAGATAAACATGATGTATCTTTCTATTCTAAATCAAAAACTGACAACAGACCCTATTATCGAAAAAATGGAGATTATCCGGAAAACAAACGAGCAGGGTTGGGTTTCCAGAAGCAACATAAAACCAACAAGTTCCAAAAATTGAACTTTACAAAGAAAATCAATTTTGTTTTTGGGACAACAACTGAGAAAGAAAAGGAGGTCATCAGAACTCAATCAAATGATGATTTTCTTAAAGAAAAAGAGAAACAAAAACAGAAACAGGTTTTGGATACCTCTCTTCATAAGGACAGCAAGACATGCTTTAAATGCAAGAAAGTTGGATATATCGCACGATACTGTTCACAAGAAAGTTCAAAACCAGTTTCTTTTCTGAAAAAGTTCACCAAGGATGAAAAACAAAAAGCACCCATGCTCATGCCAAAACAAATTCTTAAAAGAAATATTGAATCTCATCAAAATATTAAACCAATTATTCAATCTCAATCTAAATTTGAAATTGGTGAAACATCAGACAAAATTCAACAAGTAGAATCAAAATTTTATTTTAAAAGAGCTAAACCACAAACACAGAAATGGGTTGCTAAAATTGTCAAAACAAAATCATCCAAGGTTGAACACAAACCTTCTGTTCCAAACAAAATTGAGCTTAAAAAGATTGAAAAGAACAAAGTGGATCCAAAGTTTGATATTCCAAACCCACCCAAGACCCAACAGGTTTGAGTTTCTTTGTTTAAATAAGTTTTGTTAAACATGTGTGCAGGGGCTCCAACGTGCGATATTGTGAAAATGGATCATGATAGTTGAGCATCTCGCCACATGACAGGAATGCTTACGTTGCTCAATGATGTTAAAGCTATTCGTGGAGGATATGTAGGATTTGCTGGAACGCAGGGAGGTAGAATTGTCAGAGAAGGGATTCTCTCGAACGGAGTTGTATCGTTTGATAAAGTGAACTATATCGCTGAACTTGAGAACAATCTGCTTACTATCTCGCAAATTTGTGACAAGAAGTTCACAAAACATTTTAATGATAAAGAATGTCTAATCCTAAAACCCGGTTTCAGAATTCCAGAAGAATGGATTTTTATGCGAGCTCTGAGAGAAAATGATTTATATGTTCTTGACATGAGCATTGCTTCTACCACGTCAAAGAAAGTTCAATGCTTTGTTTCCAAAGCTACCGAGAAAGAGTCAATTTTATGGCATAGAAAAATGGGGCACATTCATCTTCGAAAGAGGAATTTTCTTGTGCGTAACGACTTAGTGGAGGGTGTCAATTTGAAAAGTTTTCCTCTATCAGAGGATTGTCTTAGCTGCAAAAAGGGGGAGCAGCATAAGAAATCACACTCGAGAAAGCTGTTGAATTCGATAAAGCTACCACTAGAAAGATTACATATGGATCTCTTTGGACCAGTCAATGTCAAAAGTATTTCTGGAGATCTATACTGTCTTGTCGTTACAGATGATTATTCTCGATTTTCATGGGTGTTCTTTCTGGAGAGTAAGGATGAAACGTTTGAAACTCTTGTGATCCTCTTCAGAAAACTAAAGAATTTATATCATTTGCCCATTAAGAGAATTCGCAGTGATAATGGAACGGAGTTTAAGAACAAGAAGATGCAAGAGTTCTGCAATGAAAAGGGGATTCTTCATGAATTCAGCGCCCCCTACACTCCATAACAAAATGTAGTAGCTGAACGAAAGAATTACACGTTGATAGAAACTGCTAGAACAATGTTAGCTGATTCGAAATTACCGATCAGTTTTTGGAGTGAAGCAGTCGCATCAGAATGCTATACCCTAAATCGTGTGTTGACAGTTAAGCCTCACAAAAAGACATGTTTCGAGTTACTGAATCAACGAAAGCCTAACTTAGCATTTTTGGAACCTTTTGGATCACCGTGTACTGTCTGAGACCCATTTGGTAAATTTGGAGCCAAATCTTTGGAAGGTTTCTTTGTTGGTTAGGCTACTCCTCAAAACGTGTTTTCTTGCCGAGTCTGAACCAGGTAGTTCTAGCGTAGCACGTAGATTGTCAAATATATACAACGCCTACGCAGAAACCTGGGGATCCGTGGCTTTTTAACTATGATGGATTGTGGAATTCGTTTGATACACCAGATGTGCCAACTGAAGAAGAACTTGTTATGTCATTTCAACAACATCTGTTATCTAATCAAGAACAAGTTCCTCGAACTTTGGTGATTTCTACATCATTACCAGTTAACACATCTGATGTTGGTCAAAGCTCTTCTGTTCAAAATCCGGTTCTTGTTCCAAATGTCAATGCTGCTGAATCATCTGCCCAGCCAAATGCAAAAGCTGACACTGATCGGGTACCAACTTTCGACGATGGAGGATCCAGTTCTGATAAAGGATCTGAACAGATTGAAAGCTTTCTGAATCAACAGGCTAATAAGTCTAATTCTAGGAATAAAGCTTCTTCATCTGTACCGGTGGTCGATAAAATTCTAACAAATTTGCAACCACAAGTAGATGTTCCAAGCAAAGTGATACCAATAACACTTTCATATCATCCGTCAGAGAACATCATAGGTAGCTTACAATCTGGAGTGAAAACTCGCAATCAGGTCAATAAAGATCTAAGATGTTTTTATACTCGTGTTGCTCCACTTCAAGTTCGATTTTCTCATAGTTGTTTCGTTTCTCAGGTTGAACCGGGAAGCTGGAAAGACGCGTTAAAAGAAGAAAGTTGGGTGGATGCAATGTAAGAGGAGTTACTCCAATTCTAGAAACTTAGAGTCTTGACGCTTGCTGACTTGCCAGATCATCACAAAAATATTAACACAAGATGGGTCTTTAAGTGAAAAAGAGACGATCGAGGAGTTGTGGTGCGCAACAAAGCTCGACTTGTGGTTCAAGGTTTTCATCAGCAAGAAGGGATAGATTATACTGAAGTCTATGCCCTAGTTGCTCGTCTTGAAGCGATTCGCATATTCTTGGCCTTTGCCTCACGGAAAGGGTTCAAGGTGTACCAATTGGATGTTAAATTTGCTTTCTTATACGGAAAAGTGAAAGAGGAGGTGTATGTCGGCCAACCACCGGGGTTCGTTGATCCAGTGCACAAAGATAAAGTCTACCTTCTGAATAAAGCCTTATATGGTCTTCATCAAGCTCCGAGAGCATGGTATGAAACATTATCGAGTCATCTTCTAGACAATGGCTTTATCAGGGGAACCGTAGATTCTACCTCTTCACAAAGGAAGTAGATGGGCTGTGAGTCCTAAAACGTATTCGGATCACATTGGTTGATTGTTATCACGCAAACAACTATGGATTAATTGTTTGAATGTGCAAATACTAAGAAAAACCAAGCAAAGAAGATGAAAAATCTTGTATGGATCAAACAACGAGTGTTGTATATGAAATCCAATAACATGTAATCAATAACAGCACCTGGATATTCGGATGTAAGCACAATAGCAAAAGTCACAACACAAGAAGATCACCAAAATATGTCCAAGAAACTTGGACACACATTCATTCATCATCATATTTATACAAAATGACTACGCAGTGTATTTAACAAATACGTTGGGTTAGTAAATACGCCACCAACCCCAAGTTTCACACAATTACACTTTTGACCCTTCAACATTGACTAACTAATACAAACCAGCTCAAACTATTCATAATCAAGCATCAACGGTCTCAAAAGTTCTAACAATATCCCCCATAGACCGTTGCGTGCTTGAGTTTCTTCAATCTTGTTTTCGAGCTTCAGGGTCTACGGCTAGACCTTGATCTTTGTCTTGTGCTGCTTGATCGGAAGCTTGATCAGTTGTTGCTTCGATTGTTTCTTCAGAGCTTAAATTACCGACAGCTTCACCTAAAGTTGTTGTAACTTCGTAAGGCTTCATATGTGGATGAAGCCGTAGTTTGAGAGTGAGATGCAGCATGAGATTGTGAGGGAGTTTTCTGTTGCGATGATGACTTGTGCTTTCTTTTTCTTTTTCTTGCCTCCTCCTTTTCTGTCTGCTTCTCAATCCTGAGAACAATCTCCATCATCTATATCTTCCTTTCTCGAGCTCGTTCCACAGCTCTTTGGAAGAGCATTCTTTCTTCTCTGTACTCATTTCCGGCTCCAACATGGATTTTGTGACCATAGATAATGTTGAGATCGGAGAGACAGAACATGAAAACATCCATCGGGTCCAGAATGTGAATATCTTCGTTAAACACTAATCGGATCACTGCTTCTCCTGTCTTCCCATCATAAAACCATTTCTTGAAGTTTGTTAGCATGACGGTCTGTTCAGGTGGAATTTTGAATTTTGTTTCGACCTTAGAAGGATCTATGACCCATGTAACCACTCCCTTTCCTGTGATGGGATCTTTTGTCGTCTTCGACACTCTTCTTCGGGGTCGTTGTGGCTTGAAGACTGTGAAACCCCGATTGCATTCTCTTAAAATGAGTCTTTCAAAGTCAGCTCCGATGCTACTGTTTGTCAGGTTTATTAAGTCTAGCCGACCCAGTTCTCGGACATCCTATCTCGGTAGGCTCTTCATATCAGCTCCGGTCTTGAAATGTTGAATGACTCCTCCTAGCCTTTTGACAATGAACTTCCCTTTGAAATTACAGTACTTCCAGCTTGTAATTCTATCGGTAACTTCAGATTTTTCAACGGTAACCACCTGATAGAAGTCTGGAAGTTTTTCCCTTTCTTTCCGAAACCATTCTGGATGCATTGGTATTACTGAGTCACCATCCTCAGTTTCATAAATAATATCTTCCTCCAAACCCCATTCAACAAATCTAGCTGGCATCTTATCCCTGTCTACCTCCTCTTCTTCGCTTTCGTCATCCTTAGTGACATTTACGGTCGATTCTAATCGCTTTTTCTTCTTTTCTGCATCTTTAGCCCTTTGTCTATCTTCTTCGGCCTTGAACTTCTCATAGTCAAATATGTATGTGGAAGAGAACATCGGTGGTATATCTACTTTGGTGCAAAGTGTTCTGATTATACGATACATCTTTTCCACCCCATCTTGTTGAAATCTCACGAATCTTGTTTGTTCTTTGACATATGCATGAAGTTCTTTGTTTTTCTTTCGTTGTTCCCTCAACTTCTCACGAATAACATTCGTGTTGCTTACCTGATGTTTCAACAAACAGATCTCCTGAGTTGGACCTTTCCCAATATCTTTTGCCAGCTTATCGTACAACTCCTGAAATGGATGTGGTCTTCGAGGAGCTTGTTGCGGCATCTATCGTGGTTGTGCCCCTGTGATGGTCTTTCCCCTGTTTTCTTACGCTTCAGTGGAGGAGATAGACTTGGGGCTTCTGGATCAACAATCAACTGATCAACGAACTCGTCTAACTACTCTTGCTCTGTAGTGACCGTTACCGGTGTTTTGGATTCTGTCATATGACGTCTCTTTCTTCTAGTTTCTCTCATCTCTCTTTCTTCAGCCTCATGAATTGCACGGAGATTCTCAATATGCTCGCGATGTTCTCTGGTGCCTCCAGCCCTGAAGCTGCTTTCCATCAATCATTCTTGAGAAGTAGTATCTTTCTATTTCTTTGATGATTCCCCTTCCTTCATGATTTACTTTCCTTTATTCTTTCTAACTAGCTGCTCGGTTTCCTCTTCTTCCTCTTCCACTTCCTCATCACCATCTCCCTGTCTCTTTTTCTTGACACGTTCTCTGTATTTCTCATAGGCTGCCTTCACAACAGGGTATCTTTCTTCCCTATACATCCACTGATGGAGCATCACCCATTCTTCAGTTTTCAGTTATGTAATCTGACGACCTGCCGGTAACTGAAACTTGTACAGATCACCGTCATGAGGGAGACTTGGATGTTGGTCGTTGATGAAGAGCTGAACAAACCGTGGGTACATAGCCCATGTGGATGAATTGGAGTTATCAACCATGCAGTAAAATATCAGACCGGAGATATTGAATGGCTGTTTTGTGAAAAGGTTGAGCATAGCAGCCGACCATTCTAAATTCAATCCATCATATCCTCCTTTTCTTTGCGCCAAGCTCATAGCAAATACATGAAGAATGAATCTCCAATCCTTGGTAAGCCCCTTTCTTTTGATCTTGTTCTTCTCTCTGAAATCTCCAACATACCTCATCCCATTAAAACCATCGAGGATGTCGTCCTTTTTAACCTTGAGCGGATCACTGTGTTTGTCTCCCAGACTAAGGACTTTACGTACATTCTCCTCTGTTACTACGATCTTTTTGTTTCTCACTGTAGCCGTGATTTCTCTTAACTTCATTTACTGTTGACACCTTGGCGGTTTTCCAAAACTCTTCAATATGTATGTTGTAAATGATCGGATCGGCTTGAACAACGTAGCTAATCCTGCTTGAGTTTATCCACTCCGCTATATCTTCGAAATCACTTGGAGGTGGAACCAGTTTGCACGGCTGATTATGCTTTCGTGTTTTATCCCAGATGATTTCCTTCACCATTTCTGAAATAAAAAACGAGCTAAGTTAGATTTATGTGCATAATTATATATATAAATATATATAAGTATATAATAGTAATAGTAAAGAGATATATACAAAATAAACTCATAAATCCGCTACTATTTATGACGGGCAAAACCGCTAAGTTCGCCGGGCACAAGACTGTGCACGAGACTTAGATAGAACTATGCTGATCAAGGATTATTTACGCTGCACAAGAGTAGCGGATTTAAGATTTTGACTCGAGAAAGAATCCAACGAAGATAATTATCTAATCTAGATTACCGGCGTAATTGTCAATTAAGCCGGTTGCTTGAACTCGCGTTCAAGACTTAAATCCGCTGACTCAGGAGCTTGTGATAATTACGAGACATTTAGAATTATCTACGCTGCAGTCATAATAAATACGCTGACTTCAAATTTTTCTTTATAAACCCATGAAAACCGGATTAAAGCCAGATTCAAATATATGTATGCAACGTAGACCGAATTCAAAGATTTAAAACATATTCAAACAAATACGGACATATGAATATCGAAATCATACCGATATCGATTCCTTTCAGATTCACTTAAGAGAAGATTGAAAATGGATGTGGGTTTTATGAGCGATAATAAGAAGATGAAGATGAAACTTATTTGAAAATACTTGCAGAAAAAATGAAGCTGAAGTATATATACACACTTGCCTTCCAGCGTATTTATTAAATACGTTGGAGTGTTAAATACGCCGCATTGATATAATTCTGAGATATCTTCAACTTTAAGAAAACATATAAACAAATACGCTCGAAAATTTGAACTTTTCTCGAAAAACGTGCCCCTTTTTTATTAAAAAATAGTGCAAGAATTTAGAAATAAGCTTAAGAAAAATGAAAATTTGCAATCTAGATCCATAAAGTTGTTTTTGGGTCCGGAAGCCTCTTTTTTCACCCAAAATTTATGATAACTGACTTGAATCCTGTGACTTTCCTGCAAAAGATCATACTGGTAACACTTCGTCGTTTGAGATAAAATATTAGATATATTCGATAATTAAGGCACAAGAAAAACTGTCAGTATGCTTGTCCTTTTAAATCCATGCACCTATCTTTCAACATGCGATCGGAGAGCCTTTTTATCATGTTGCAGTAATATTGACAAGAAATTTAATGTTCCCCCACTCATGCTGAGACAGTCAGAATGTTGTGCCCGTGAGTCCCACGTCAGGACATACCCCTGCAATCAAGGTATGCTTCAAGATTCCTCATAGCAGGTGAGTATATTGACCTCATTCGTATTTGAAATTTCAACGTTAGACAGTTGGTGTTCAGGTCAGTACTTCCGTACAGCAGAGAGACCAAGGTCTAATGAGGGCTATGACAAATACCAGATGCTGTACGATTTAAGCACTTGAATTATTCTCAATGAGAGTTTCATTTGTGTAGAGTTTTGGCCACATAGGCTCTTTTTGAAAAGATATCATAGCTTTGACTAGGTCAGCATATATCTGGATGCAGCAGAAGAGCAACTATGATATCCCCGAATGATTAGCCAATATAAAGACCCGAAATCTCGGACTTTGGCAATCTATCAACGCAAGATTTAATACCATTAAGCCATACGCCGCAACGTGTTACCCGCAAGTTGCACGACATTGTGGGTATTCAAAATTCTTATGTGATCATTAGAGTTTGTCTCCTTTTTGCAGTTTACTTCAAGGTATTGTTGAATCTACTGACATGTCGTTGCTCGAGGCCTTAATCTTTTTCTGTTTTAAGATCTGAACAAAAGTGTTAGTAGTTTTTCTATCATTTCTCGTGCAGGTGCCAAAGAGAAGATTCTGTCTCAACAATATTTTCTGGAAAACTTCCCCCCTTAAAATTTTATTTTCAAAAACCCATTGCTTGAAAAGAAATTTTAACCTTGCATAAAATCTTTTTGCTGGGCACATTTTATGAGATTGTTATTTATTATGCAACCATTTTTTTTACCAAAGGTCAATTCCACTCAAGGAGGTTCACCATTTCCAACCAGGTTACCAACTGGTTGAATCGAGCTTTATCGAAGGCTTTCGTAAATATATCAGCTTTTTGTTGCATTGAATCCACTGGCACCACTTAGATGTATCCTTTCGTACGCATCTCTAATCGCATGAATGCGAATTTCGATGTGTTTCATTCTGGAGTGGTGTATAGGATTCTTCACAATCCCAAGACACGCTTCATTGTCGATGAATATTGGAGTCTTCATGATGTTGATCCCATAATCCAACAACTGATTCTGTATCCAAAGGACTTGTGAACAGCAGCTGTAAGCTGCCGTGTATTTAGCCTGAGCGGTAGATGTAGAGACTGTTGTCTGCTTTTTGCTCTACCACGAAATAAGATGATTTCCTAAGAATTGGCAGCCTCCTGAGACAGATTTTCTGTCTACTTTGTAACCTACATGATCACTGTGAGCGTAAGCAATTAGATCAAAATTACTATCTTTAGGATACCACAAACCAAGCTTTGGAGTTCCATTAAGATAGCGAAAGATTCTCTTGACGGCAGCATCATGCGATTCTTTGGGATTTGTCTGAAAGCGGGCACAGAGACAGACAGCCCACATTATGTCAGGCCTGCTAGCGGTCAGATACATTAACGAGCCAATCATTGAGCGATAGAAAGATTTGTTCATTGGCTTTCCTTGAAGATCTGAAGTGAGTTCCGTCTGAGCGGCAAAAGGAGTGCTGGCGAATTTGCAATCATTCATGTTGTACTTGGAAAGAATATCTCTGATATACTTAGCCTGATGAATGAGGATGCCATCTTTTCTTTGCTTCACTTCTAATCCTAAGAAAAACGTGAGTTCTCCCATCATACTCATCTTGAACTTCGCTTTCATCACCTTCTCGAATTCTCTGCAAAGGGCTTCATTAGTCGACCCAAAAATGATATCGTCTACGTAGATTTGAACCAACATCACATCTTCTCCAATCCTTTTAGTGAAGAGAGTCATGTCAATTTGGCCTCTTGAGTATCCACACTCTAGAAGATATGTTGACAAAGTCTCGTACCATGCTCGGGGAGCTTGGTGAAGACCATATAGAGCTTTGTCAACCTTGTAGTATTTTGTGGGGAAGTGAGGATCTTCAAAACCTGGAGGTTGACAGACATAGACTTCTTCTTTCACTTTCCCATACAGAAAAGCACTCTTTACATCCATTTGAAACACCTTAAAGTTTTTAAACGAAGCATAGGCTAAGAAGATTTTGATAGCTTCTAAGCAAGCAACCGGTGCAAAAACTTCCTCGTCGTCAATCCCCTCTTCTTGTCGAAACCCTTGAACACTAATCTAGCCTTATTCTTGATAACAACACCACAATCGTCCATCTTGTTGCGAAACACCCACTTGGTACCAATTGGATACTTTCCGTCTGGTAGGTCAACGAGTTCCCAGACTTTAAGTTTCTGAAATTGGGCTAATTCTTCTTGCATAGCTTGCACCCAACTTGTGTCATGAATAGCTTCTTCGATATCTCTTAGGACAGACTGCGAGAGAAAAGCTGCATACAGTCCTGTGTTGATGGTATGTGTTTGTCCACGTGTTCGAACTCCATCTTCAACAGAACCAATGACATTTTCAATTGGATGGTTTCGATTGGTCTTGTACCCTGCATTGGTGTGAGATTCAACTTGTTGAGGCAGATTAGAAAAATGTTCATCGACGTAGATAATTGGAGTTTCGTCTTCTTTGGGTGGTTCATCCACAGCCTGCTATGAAGAAGAATCATCATGTGCGGATCCATTCTCAGCAGATGTATCACCATTTACTTCGAACACCAGAAGAGTAGGAGAGGCAGGGGTGAAACGGATTGTAAATGGAGTAAAACAAATGTTTGAGGTATCAAACAATTGTTCCAATGGAGTGGATTCTGTAGGTTCGGATTCAATGATGGGTTCATCGATGCTGAAAGTGTTGAATATAATATCCACGTCATAAAACCAGTTCAGAGCGCTTCCAGTGTTAGTGGAGTTTCCTTCTTGAAAATTGACGTAGTAAGATTCAATCACCATCTGGTCCGTTTGTTGTAGACTCGATATGCCTTTTGAGAAGACGAATATCCCATGAAGTAGCACACGTCACCGACTGCTTCAAACTTTATGAGATTGTCTTCAGTGTTGAGAAGTGTGCATGAACACCCGAAAGGCCTGATGAAATCTATCAGAGGATTCCTTTTGATAAGTAGTTCATAGGCTGTCTTTCCGTGAGGTTTGACGATAAGAACATGATTCAAAACATAGCATGCTATGTTGACTGCTTCAGCCCAGAAGATTATGGGAAGCTTAGAGTCGACAAACATAGTTCTTGCAGCTTCAATGAGAGTTCTGTTTTTGCGTTCTGCTACCCCGTTTTGCTAAGGAGTCCTGGCAGCGCTGTATTGGAGGCAAATTCCCTTATCTTCACAGAAGGAGACAAACGTATGATTTTTAAATTCAGTTCCGTTGTTGCTTCTGATGGAGTTGACTTTTAGCTTGATCATGTTTCCAATCATGGGAATGAAGCTCTTAAGAATGGATGCCGTTTCGCTTTTGGCTTCAAGAAAGAATAACCATGAAAACCGTGTCAAATCATCTGTAATCACCAAACAATAAGATCTTTTAGCTAAATGTTTAACGCTAATTGGGCTGAAAAGATCCATGTGATGTAATTGTAGTGGGGCAGATATCGTATTCACTACTTTGGACTTATGAGGCTTTTTATGTTGCTTTCATTGGGCACATGCGATGCACTTTTCTGAAAAAGGAAAATCTTTCATAGGTAAACCTCTTACTAGATTTAATTTTGAGAGGTTATTTATGTTTTTAAAATTCACATGCCCCAAACGCCTGTGCCACAGCAGTGATCCCGATTCAGATGCTTTTCACATAAGACATGTCATTTGGTCATTTGATTTGGCATTCTTCATATTTAGCATGTAGGTGTTGGTTTGAAGGGGAGCTCTAAGCATGATCATTTCTTTAGGGACGGAGTAACTGGGTTTGAGGAATAAGCATTCCGTGCCATTGAACAGTACCGCAATTCCTTTGTCACAGACTTGTGAAACACTCATGAGATTGTAACATAATTCTGCAACATAGTTCACATTCTCCAAAGTGAGTGCTTCTGACACAACGTCACCCATTCCAACGATTTTTCCTACCTTTTCATCTCCGACAAAGGATACAAAGTCACCATCGATAACTCGAAAGTTTGTAAGCAGATCCTTTAACCCGGTCATGTGCCTGGAGCAACCGCTGTCAACATGCCAGATATATTCCATGAGCATCCGAAGCCATTTAAGAATTTTATTCTGTTATACAACAACAACAACAAAAGTATTTTGGAACCCAGACTTTCTTTACATTAGTTCTATCATGATTTTGAGCAAGAGAGTTTTCTTTTCTTTTCCAAAAACAAGTTGAATCAACAATGCATTTTACTGATTTCTTTAAATTATCTAAATTGATCAGTAAAACTTTTAACGAGATCTTGACTAGGTTTAGAAAATTTTTTGCTTTTGCAATGTTTCGCCGTATGTCCTAAATGACCACAGCAAAAACATTGTTTTTGACTCGATCTTTTCTTCCTGGGTGCTGAGTGTGAAGATGATGTATGTGATGAGAATCTTGAGCATCTTGAGGAGTTTGATGATGTAAAGTTGCTTAAATCTTTGGCTTTCTTCAGATTCTTATCAGGATGATGTTTATCTTCAATGTCGACTTCACTGTGCTCACTATCTGATGAGGGGTTTGATTCTTGACTTTCATCTGACCTTTCTCCATCACTTTCTGAAGTTGTTGTGCTTGAATCTTTAGTGAAGTCTCTTTCAGTCTTTGATGTACCTGCAACTGATGGAACAAATTCTTGAATTTCCTCTGTAAGGAATTTTCCAAAATTGTTTTTCTTTAACTCTGGCACAAATACAGGAGATTCAAGCATAACATTTTCATCATTAAGAACAAAGTTTAGGTCATGACCCTCAACCTTAGCAAGCCCTTGGTTGTAAGCCTTAAGTGTAGCCACATGGCCATTACAGTCATCCCGAATATTCAATTTAGGCATAAGTCCATTACAATCATCCATCCTAGATAAACTATTACAGTTATCTCGAATAGATATTTTATTCGTCTTATCACAATTCCAGGCGAACCATTTTACAGTTGAATAACTGTCCCTTGAATAGTCTATTCATATTTTCATCCCTCCACAATCATCTTCCCCATCGCACACATCTTCCTTACTCTCGCACAGATCTGCATTACATTCAGAAAGGTTAGTGTTGTTTTCGGATTTATAAAAAATACTTTGATCCAAAAGATAATTTTTATTGATTAAGTCGTTTTTGGGATGAGGAGATGGTATAGGAACATAGTTTTTGCTGTGCGGAGGAGGAAATAATTTTCTTTCGTTTCCGAATTTATCTTTATATCCAATTTCATCCTTTATAAATGTCGGTCGTTGGCAGTTTACAATATCAACCAGTGCTTTTCGACTAATTTTCCATTTCTCAATAATGGAAACCCTTGTAAGCGTGCAACCGGTGCAAAAAACTTACTCGTAGTCAATCCCCTCTTCTTGTCGAAACCCTTGAACCACTAATCTAGCCTTATTCTTCATAACAACACCACGATCGTCCATCTTGTTGCGAAACACCCACTTGGTACCAATTGGATACTTTCCGTCTGGTAGGTCAACGAGTTCCCAGACTTTAAGTTTCTGAAATTGGGCTAATTCTTCTTGCATAGCTTGCACCCAACTTGTGTCATGAATAGCTTCTTCGATATCTCTTGGGACAGACTGCGAGAGAAAAGCTGCATACAGTCCTGTGTTGATGGTATGTGTTTGTCCACGTGTTCGAACTCCATCTTCAACAGAACCAATGACATTTTCAATTGGATGGTTTCGATTGGTCTTGTACCCTGCATTGGTGTGAGATTCAACTTGTTGAGGCAGATTAGAAAAATGTTCATCGACGTAGATAATTGGAGTTTCGTCTTCTTTGGATGGTTCATCCACAGCCTGCTGTGAAGAAGAATCATCATGTGCGGATCCATTCTCAGCAGATGTATCACCATTTACTTCGAACACCGGAAGAGTAGGAGAGGCAGAGGCAGGGTGAAACGAGTTGTAAATGGAGTAAAACCAATGTCTGTGGCATCAAACAATGGTTCCAATGGAGTGGATTCTGCAGGTTCAGGTTCAATGATGGGTTCATTGATGCTGAAAGTGTTGAATATAATATCCACGTCATAAAACCAGTTCGGAGCGCTTCCTGTGTTAGTGGAGTTTCCTTCTTGAAAATCGATGTAGTACGATTCAATCACCATCTGGTCCGTTTATTGTAGACTCGATATGCCTTTTGAGAAGATGAATATCCCATGAAGTAGCACACGTCACCGACTGCTTCAAACTTGTTGAGATTGTCTTTAGTGTTGAGAAGTGTGCATGAACACCCGAAAGGCCTGATGAAATCTATCAGAGGCTTCCTTTTGAAAAGTAGTTCATAGTTTGTCTTTCCATGAGGTTTGACGATAAGAACACGATTCAAAACATAGCATGCTATGTTGACTGCTTCAGCCCAGAAGATTATGGGAAGCTTAGAGTCGACAAGCATAGTTCTTGCAGCTTGTTGGAGTCGACTGCTTCAAACTTGTTGAGATTGTCTTCAGTGTTGAGAAGTGTGCATGAACACCCGAAAGGCCTGATGAAATCTATCAGAGGCTTCCTTTTGAAAAGTAGTTCATAGGTTGTGTTTTCATGAGGTTTGACGATAAGAACACGATTCAAAACATAGCATGCTATGTTGACTGCTTCAACCCAGAAGATTATGGGAAGCTTAGAGTCGACAAGCATAGTTCTTGCAGCTTCAATGAGAGTTATGTTTTTGCGTTCTGCCACCGCGTTTTGCTGAGGAGTCCTGGCAGCGCTGTATTGGAGGCAAATTCCCTTATCTTCAAAGAAGGAGACAAACGTATGATTTTTAAATTCAGTTCCGTTGTCGCTTCTGATGGAGTTGACTTTCAGCTTGATCATGTTTTCAATTATTGGAATGAAACTCTTAAGAATGGATGCCGTTTCACTTTTGGCTTCAAGAAAGAATACCCATGAAAACCGTGTGAAATCATCTGTAATCACCAAACAATAAGATCTTTTAGCTAAACGTTTAACGCTAATTGGGCCGAAAAGATCCATGTGAAGTAATTGCAGTGGGGCAGATATCGTATTCACTACTTTGGACTTATGAGGCTTTTTTGTTGCTTTCCTTGGGCACATGCGATGCACTTTTCTGAAAAAGGAAAATCTTTCATAGGTAAACCTCTTACTTGATTTAATTTTGAGAGTTTATTTGTGTTCTTAAAATTCATATGCCCCAAACGCCTGTGCCACAGCAGTGATTCTGATTCAGATGCTTTTGACATAAGACATGTCATTTGCTCATTTGACTTGGCATTCTTCATATTTAGCATGTAGGTGTTGTTTTGACGGGGAGCTCTAAGCATGATCGTTTCTTTAGGGACGGAGTAACCGGGTTTGAGGAATAAGCACTCTGTGTCATTGAACAGCACCGCAATTCCTTTATCACAGACTTGTGAAACACTCATGAGATTGTAACACAATTCTGCAACATAGTTCACATTCTCCAAAGTGAGTGCTTCTGACACGACGTCACCCATTCCAACGATTTTCCTACCTTTTCGTCTCCGGCAAAGGATACAAAGTCTCTATCGATAACTCGAAAGTTTGTAAGCAGATCCTTTAACCCGGTCATGTGCTTGGAGCAACCGCTGTCAACATGCCAGATACATTGCATGAGCATCCGAAGCCATTTATGAATTTTATTCTGTTATACAATAACAACAACAAAAGTATGTACCGATTAGCTAGCTTTTGGAACCCAGACTTGCTTTACATTAGTTCTATCATGATTTTGAGCAAGAGAGTTTTCTTTTCTTTTCCAAAAACAAGTTGAATCAACTATGCATTTTACTGATTTCTTTAAATTATCAAATTGATCAGTAAAACTTTTAGCGAGATCTTGACTAGGTTTAGAATTTTTTTTTGCTTTTGCAATGTTTCACCGTATGTCCTAAATGACCCCAGCAAAAACATTGTTTTTTACTCGATCTTTTCTTCCTGGGTGCTGAGTGTGAAGATGATGTATGTGATGAGAATCTGGAGCATCTTGAGGAGTTTGATGCTGTAACGTGGCTTGAATCTTTGGCTTTCTTCAGATTCTTATCAGGATGATGTTTATCTTCAATGTCGACTTCACCGTGCTCACTGTCTGATGAGGGGTTTGATTCTTGACTTTCATCTGAGCTTTCTCCATCACGTTCTGAAGTAGTTGTGCTTGAATCTTTAGTGAAGTCTCTATTAGTCTTTGATGTACCTGCAACTGTTGGAACATATTCTTGAATATCCTCTGTAAGGAATTTTCCAAAACTGTTTTTCTTTAACTCTGGCACAAATACAGGAGATTCAAGCATAACATTTTCATCACTAAGAACAAAGTTTAGGTCATGACTCTCAACCTTAGCAAGCCCTTGGTTGTGAGCCTTAAGTGTAGCCACATGGCCATTAAAGTCATCCCGAATATTCAATTTAGGCATAAGGCCGTTACAATCATCCATCCTAGATAAACTATTACAGTTATCTCGAATAGAAATTTTGTTCGTCTTATCACAATTCCAGGCGAACCAGTTTACAGTTGAATAACTGTCCCCTGAATAGTCTATTCCTATTTTCATCCCTCCACAATCATCTTCCCCATCGCACACATCTTCCTTACTCTCGCACAGATCTGCATTTCTTTTAGAAAGGTTAGTGTTGTTTGGGGATTTATAAAAAAAATACTTTGATCCAAAAGATAATTTTTATTGATTAAGTCGTTATTGGGATGAGGAGATGGCATAGGAATATAGTTTTTGCTGTGCGCAGGAGGAAATAATTTTCTTTCGTTTCCGAATTTATCTTTATATCCAATTTCATCCTTTATGAATGTTATTTTCGTTTTGGGATTTTCTAGCTTTTCTGTCAAATCATTTATGATAAAGTCTTTTCTGAAAACAAATTCCTTTAGAATCTGCATTTTAGCTATGGTTGAATTCAACTTTGGCTGATATGCAGCCTCATTTTCTTTTAGTTCTTGATTTATTTTCAAAACTTTTTCTTTTTCCTTAATTATATCACGGTTGAGTGATTTGTAGTGTGCCACGACGTTCAAACATGGTTTTAAGCACAACTTTGTATTAAATTCATATGGAATGTTGTTTACCAAATCCTTATCCTCGGCTTCTGATTTCATGACGGTAGTGGATGTTCCAACCGCTTCATTCTTGCTGGTACTGGTGACTTCTTGAACAACATGCTTCGACTCATTCATTTCAGCTTTCTGTTGTCTCTTCTCTGAGGCAGGAGAGATGATGATTTTCAAACCAGTGTCATCTTTTGGAATCTTAGAGGTTTGTTTTTCAACACCATTTGAAGCAAACGTGGCAGAGACAGTGGTGACGTTTGCCATGAGGGCCTTGTTTACATCTCCTTTTGGCTCAGCTATCTCCTCCGACCAGTCATAATCCTCCACAACTAAAGCCTTCGGATTATTGTCAGCAGCGTTGCCATTTCTCTCAATGGCAATCGACCTCCTTGTCTGATTGATTTTTGGAAAATTCTCGTTCTTCAGCAACAGACACTCTCTTTTGAAATGGCCCATGTTTTTGCAGTTAAACACCTGAGCTTGGACTTGTCAAATCCAGCCATTCCAAGAGCCAACCTTTTTCCTGTTTTATCTCGGAATTTCTTCAGCCGTAGAGTGATCATTGCCATCTGCCACTTCAGATCCATCTCCTCCATGTCGTCTGGATCTACTTAATACATGTCCTCAGCTTTAAGGAAGTCTCTCTTCAACTATCCCGACATAAGCGCCTCGTAGCTGCTTAAGAAAATATTAAAAAGAGCTACATGTTCTGTGCAAAATTTAAGTGCTTGAGTGTCGCTGGCCACGGTGGTCTTCTCGGAGGATGACGAGGCCTTCACAGAGTTCGCGGAAGCATTCGAATAGGATTCGACAGCACTTTGGGAATTTAATCCACATGAGGTGACAGGAGCAAGAAATGCCATATTCTTGGGAACCGAGGTTGCAGCAGATTGCTGAGACGTCTTCTGAGAATATCCAGTTTGATTCATCTCTCGTTTCACAATGTCCATTTCAAATGCTTTTAAGGTGTTAATCAATTCCAAGAGTTTGACCGGAGTTGTGCTGGTGAGGAAAGTTCTCTAAATCATCATGCATTGAATACTCCATTCTTTTGGTAGAGAATCTAGCAGCTTCTTGATTATTTGCAACTGGGTTTCCCACTTTCTTCATCTTGGTCAACACCCCTAGAAATCGACTTATGTGGTCTGACAAGCTTTCGCCACGGATACTTCCAAACATATTCTGCACCATGTCTCGTTTGTTCTCCATGAGTTCCTCATTACCTTCATAATGGTCGATTAGAGCCAACCACAGTTCATGTGCCGAGGTGTATTCTTTAAACAGGTTGTTATCATCCTTCGACAGAGCCATAGTAGGAGCAGTGTGAGCCCTCCGGTCACGTTGAATGAGCGTCCTATCTTCATCTGTAAACGTTGAAGGATCTTCATTGATAGTACGGATGTCGTCACGTATTATCATAGGAACATGTGGGCCCACAGCGACTAACATCCATTGGGTATAATCGGTATACTCAAAAAAAGATTTGATCATGTTTTTCCAACTGCTGAAATCTTCCGAACCTTTCAACTTTGGTGGCCTTGTAGCAGTTCTAGTTTCAAGTTCGGCTCATGATGGATGAACGATGATCAACTACACTGGGATTTGCTGAATCAGAGAACAATTACGCTCGCTAGGAGGTTAATACGCTGGACCAGAGATCAAATACACTGCACTTGGAAACAATTACGCTGATGGGAACGGTGATTTTGTCCTGCAAAATGCTAAATCCGCTGGATATTTGAAAACAAGCAAAGGTTTAGTTATTTTCGCTGAACACCATGATAAAATAGCTAAGGATTAGTATCGCTAATTTTGAAGTCACTTTCGATTAAATTCACTGGTAATTACACTGACAATTTTATAAATCCGCTAGTTTAAGAACTAACGTATTTGTTAACTACGCGAAATTCAAGTTAAATACGCTAGCTTCAAAGATAATTACGCTATCTTCAAGAATATCTACGCTGGCTTTAAGAATAATTACGCCCAGAAGGGTTTTAGTACGAACAAAAACCCTCTAATCACCCAAAAACGACCCAAAATTCATGTTTCTTTGCAACTAAATGACCAAAATGTTTACCAAACTACTAATTAACAACAACCCAAAGATTAAACGCACCAGATCAAGCCATTTTAATCCCAAAGATTTGAAAAACCATAAAACTTTGAAAACTTTAATAAAACCTTCAAAACTTGACAAATCTTAACAAAAACTCAAACAACCAAGAGCACAAAGGCTCTGATACCAAATTGTGAGTCCCAAAACGTATTCGGATCACAGTGGTTGATTGTTATCACCCAAACAACTATGGATTAGTTGTTTGAATGTGCAAATACTAAGAAAAACCAAGCAAAAAAGATGAAGAATCTTGTATGGATCAAACAACTAGTGTTGTATATCAAAGCCAATAACATGTAATCAATAACAGCACCTGGATATTTGGATGTAAGCACAATAGCAAAAATCACAACACAAGAAGATCACCAAAATCTGTCCAAAAAACTTGGACATACATTCATTGATCATCATATTTATACAAAATGACTACCCAGCGTATTTAACAAATACGTTGGGTTAGTAAATACGCCGCCAACAACAAGTTTTACACAATTACACTTTTGACACTTCAACATTGACTAACTAATATAAACCAGCTCAAACTATTCATAATTAAGCATTAACGGTCTCAAAAGTTCTAACATGGGCATCTAATTATCGTATAGATATATGTAGATGATATTATCATTGGATCGACAAATGATAAGCTGTGTAAAGACTTTGAAGAAGTCATGAAGCGCAAATTTGAAATGCGCGCAATGGTGGAGATGAAGTTCTTTTTAGGACTTCAGGTTGATCAGTTGCCTGATGGTATTTTTATTCATCAGACGAAATATGTTCATGACAGGAGCTAAACCAGCATCTACCCCGTTAGTTCCAAATCACGGCATTTGTCCAGATCTTATTGGAGTAAGAGTTGATGAAACTTTATATCGCTCCATGATCGGATCCTTGATGTATCTTACAGCTTCTCAACCAGATATCATGTATCCAACGTGCATGTGCTCCCAATATTAGTCTAATCCAAAAGAGTCACACCTGCTTGCTGTCAAACGCATAATGAGATATCTGAAGGGTTTTCCAAGCACCGGCTTGTGGTATCCTAGACATGATGATTTTAATCTTGCTGGATACTCGGATTCTGATTTCGGATGCTGCAAGCTGAAACAAAGTCTAGAACGACCGCCTGCCAGTTCTTCGGAACTCGTTTGGTAACATGGCAATGCAAGAAACAAACCGCAGTCGCTCTCTCTACCGGTGAGGCTGAATACGTTTCGGCATCCAGTTGTTGTGCTCAGATTCTCTGGATATAGCAACAAATGAGAGATTTCGGTTTGCAATTTCTTGATACGCCTATATATGTAGATAATCTGGCCGCGATCGATATCACTAAAAACTCATGCCAACACTCACGTACTACACATATCCAGATTCGACACCACTTTATCCGTGATTACTACGAGAAAAAGTTGGTGCGAATTTAGAAAAACCACACTGATGACCAAAAAGCAGATTTTTATACCAAAGCTTTTGATAAAAAAAATTTAATAATTTGTTAAAGCTGAATGGTTTAAAAAATATGATCTTAGGGGATGTGTTTGAGGTTGAGTTTGAGGATGATGACGACTTAATGTGAATTTGTCATCGGTTAAACGTTTTCTGTACATTCTTTCTTTTAACTTCTTAAAAAATCCAAAAATATGTTTTTTATTTTAGAGGGAGAATGTTTGAGGAAAATACAAAAACATTAAAAAAGGCAAAAAGAGTTTTGTGTAAAAGAGTGATCATAGTAAATCAAAAATGATAGTCACAGTATGCTAAAGAATTGTATTGTTTTAAAAAGCAATTAAGCAAGTCTTACTATGGATATGCCAATAGACTTCACTCGTTCAGTAAGTGGTATTCAAGATATAAACCTAAAATGCAAAACTGATTAACTTGTGGGTTAACATCTCTCGGATATATGGACTTAGTACTCTGAAATTTCGTTTGAGAGAATGCCAGATTCTGCGATACTAGGTCTTTATCTTTGATTGATATCTGGGGTATTATTCGAGTTCTTCTGATTTTGCGGAAGCAATGGCCTAGAACTCATATAATATTTTCGCATTATTTCCCCAAAAGCTGCATGAAAATATAATGATGTCTTAAGCAATTATGACATTTGCAGTACAAAAGATTCCTTGATGGAACACCACCTAAAGGCGAGCCTTCATCTCTTTGACTGTACAGTAGTACTAACCTGAGCTCTCAGGGTCTCGCATTCACCCTATATACAGCTATCAATTCGATATATTCACCTGTAAAATGACATTCTGGGAATCTCGATACGGGAGTATATTCTGAGTTGGGAAACACAGTTATTTCATGTTTCTAATAATACATTAACATATCTTGAAACAGTTGAGAAATGAGAAGAGGTTTAAATGGACAAATATATTGGCAATCTAGGTATTGTTTAAAAGCTTAAAGGGTGTTTCCAGATCAATGGTACTGATGACTTATATATATGCTTGAAATGATCCTCTAAAAAACGTAAAATTCACAAAAATGTTATTACTTTTTGAAAAATATCTCAAAACTAAAAAGATTTTCAGTTTTCTTAGCTTGATATTCTTATTTTTGTTTACCGATGATAAAAACACTCACAGTTGGATTCATAGCAACATCTTGCTGAGGAAAACTTGAAATCGTGGGTAGGGAGCTATTTTTTAGCAAAGAGTTTACTTGAATGTCAAGAAAGTTCATTCATTTGAAACTTTACATGTCGGTCAAACATGGTCAACCAAGGTCATTAACTTGAACTTGGAAGGCAAATTGGATAACCAGGGTCATTAATTTGGACTTGGTTAGTCAAGTGGATTTGTAAAACAGATAAAATTACTAAAAAATGAAAAATTCAAAAATAAAATTGGAAAGGTTAAAGACTTTTAGTTTTGATTCGCACGAAACAGATTCATGCGGAGATATTCATTTCAGTATGAAACAAGAGTAAATTTTTATGCGATTCAAGATGTTTCATACGAAACAAGCCTAGTATAAATACTCTGTGTTTCGCACTGAAATGAGTTTACCACTTTCTCTACACTGTTGAGCGATTCAGGAATTTTTGTGCGAATTTATACTAAAATCTTCATTTCTTGGTATTTGTGCTTGTGATTTACATTGTTGAGGTGCATTGGCACACCTCTATCAATGGGAAAGGTAATTTCGACAAAATCATGCTGTTATAATGTCAAAATTTGTATGAATCAGACTAAAACTTAGATCTAGGGAAATTGGACCCGTAAAACTTAAAATTGATCACAGAATCGTTAAAATCGGCTCTAATAACCTGAAAATCGACAATCAATTTGTTATAATCAACAAGTTTTGAGTTCGGATTACACTTGGACAATTTTTGGACGACGATGAGTTTTTGTACGAAGGAATTGTCTCACATGAAAATTTTGTTCTAGCAGTTGAAGGTTGTTTCGTACGAGACATTCATTTCATACGGAGAGTGTGAAAAGTTTTTGTTCAAAGTGAATTGGGTTGATTCGTATGAAATAAAGTTTGCAAATAAAATGTTTAAGTGCAAAGTATTTCGTACGAAGAAAGTGAGTCGTATGAATAACATTCGTATGAATAAAGTTTGAAAACAAAATGTTAAGTGTGTTTCGTACGAAACTGATGTTTTGTACGAATCATTGAATGAAATTTTGAATGTTTAAAATTTCTAACGGTTGGTTTTTATTTTTTATGTATAGGCCAAGAAATCCGCGTTTTCTCCAGTCCACAATATATGTTGTATCACAGATGCCTCAATTCCGGAGATAGCGGCATATCGAGATATTTTGGATTTTATCACAAGGATTCGAGTGACTAAAGCTTTAATGGATAGACATACAGCATATCTTTCACATGTGGAATATTTTTGGAATGCCGCTGAGTACAGTATTGATGATAACGCCATTATTTCAGCTGTAAAGATTGATGATGTCGATATTCCAGTGAAGATTACCAAGGAGTTAATTTGGAAGGTTTTGGAGTTAAAAGATAATAAAGACGATCCGACTGGTTTTTCTGAATACATGGTAAAAGGTTGCTTTTATCGAATGGGTATACAGGATTTGTGAATGCTGCACCATTCAAGGAAGAAAACCTGAGCGCACCTTTCAGATATCTTGCACATGTTATCACTCACGGTTTAAGTCATAGGAAAGGTGGTTTTGATGACTTGGTTGATTATCAGACGTGTATGATTACTGCATTAGTGTTGAATCTTCTATACAACTTTTCAAAGTTTATATTCACTCAGATGATTCAGAATATTCAGAAGGAAAAGTTTTTGCAGTATCCAAGATTCATTCAGATGTTGTTAGAATTTTGCATCCTGATCTGAAGAAATCTCTGAACGATGTCCTCAGGCTTGAACATATGGATGTTTCGCCATTACGAAAGATTAATGTGCATCTAAAGTCTGCTCCTGTAGCTAAACCAATGTTTGGTGCGATTCTCGATAAAGATTAAATATCACCAGCACCTGGAAAGTGGAGAAAGGATGAAAGTAGCGACGATGAAGAAGAGGTTAAAGCATTCTCGTTGTTTGTTGCAAAAAGGAGTCCTTGGTTTGTGAAGGATGGAGAAAAAGGTGGGAAAGCTACATATAAAGGAAAAAAGAGAAAAACTACGTCTGCAGATGGAAGTTCAGGGTTAAGAGATGAACCATAAGTTGAGGAAACGGTTGAAGAGATGGCTGAAGAGATTGAGCGACAAGCTTTTGGAGGTGATAAAGTAGCTGAAGAAGTACTTTCATCAAGTACCGATTCCAAAGATAGAAGAGCTGGAGAAAAGAAAAAGAGCTGAAAAATTGGAGAAGAAACGAGAAGCTGAATTGAAACGCAAAGCAGAGGAACGCAAACGAAAAGCAACAGGAGATGATGATACAACTTATGTTCCATCTGAATCTGATACTGAATCTACTTTTCGAACTCCCATCAAGAAAAATCAAGGAAGAATGAAGCGTCCAGCAGCTCGAATATCTCCGAGTGTCATTCAAAAGGAAACCGGTGCTGAACCTATCATCGAAGAAAATGTGGAGGAACCATCACAGAATATTCCATCTCCACCACAACATGTGCAGCTAGAACCAGCTCAGCAACAATCTGAACTAGAGATAGCTCCTCAACAACAATTAATTCATGAACCAGAACCAGATCAACAACAGCAAGAACAACAACAACCTCAATCGGAGCCAGTTCAGCAACATTCGCAAGAATCAGAGCCCATTCAACAATCAATTCCTGAACCAGAGCCAGTTTAGCAACCACCGAAACAATAGCCTGCTCAACAAAAATCACAACCATCTCATGCGCAACAGTCTCATCCAACACAACAGCCGTTTGAATCACAATCATTTTTTGATGAGATTGGTTTAGATGATTTACCAGGAGGAGATGAATTTCGTTTTGATGATCAAAGAGTTGATGACTTGCAAAAACAGGTTACGATGAATGTGGTATGTATAGCTGAGTTACAAGAGCAGATAAATGAGTTAACTACTAAAAAGCTTGAAATGCTAGAGAGTATGGAGGATTAATTGTTGACAAACATCAGTTAGAAGCGATGTTAGCAAGTATTGTTTCTGAAAACGAAAGATTGCGTTTACGAATGGCAGAATACGAGGAAGAACGTTTGAGGAACGATAGACGAATGGATGTGTTTGAGAAGATTTTGGAAAAGAAGTTGGGATTGAGTATTTCTGCTGCAATAGATGAGATAGAACGAGCAGAAGTGAGAGAGAGAGAGTTGCGGAAAGAGAACGTTTATCTAAACAACAATCTGACGCTCAAGGGAAAGTAAATGGAAAGATAGTAGAGGAATCTTGATTGATGAATCTGTGCCAGAAGCTGAGTCCGAGCCAGTAACATGTTGGGATATTGTGGTGTATGAAGAACCGAAAAAGTTTATCCTGATAGGAAAGCCAACTGATGTGGATATAGCTTCACTTGATATTACTCAACGACATCGAGATTGGTTGATAAAGAAAAAGATGGCAAAAGAAAGTAAAGAAACTGCTGAAGAAACTGAAAAGGAAGCAGAAGTAGAGGATACTGATGATGCTGATGTTGGTGTAAAGGATTCTAGTAGTTCAGATGATGATAATGTTGGAGGGTCTGGAGTTCTTGTAATTGATTCGAATGTTAATGAATTAGGTTGACTTTCAGAGTACTTTGATGATTCTGCGAACCGAACTACTGAAGAGGAAAATATGAACAAAGCTGATGACTCAGTGGATGCTCAGCAGGCAGGAATTTTCATAGAAAATGTTATATCTTCTGTTCCTGTCATGCCAAAGCCGTTTGTGTTATATCTTGAGCATGACATTGAAGAAGGGGAGTTTGTTCACAGTTACTCAAAAGAAGAAATAGCAGCAATGCTCGGTATTAGTGAATAGAAGTTTGATTTTTATTTTGAAGACGAACTTAATGAGATAGATGTTTTTGAACCGAATACATATCTAATTGAAGACGCAGAAGATGCAAACATGTATAATAACGTTGTTGTGGAAAGTGATTCTGATGACGATGCTAATGATGCCAATCAGGTTACAGATGATTTCCCAACGTTTACTGATCTATTTACAGAAGAAAGTTCTGAGATGTTGCAAAGAAAAGTATCTGAAGCTGCAAAAGAAGGAACAATCCCTCAGAAAATGTCTAAAGCTGAAATTGTTGAACCAAAGAAGAAATGGTTTCGGGTGAATTCAGCAGAGCGTAAATTTAAAAGACCCCTAGCATTTTTCACCAGAGATGCTGATATTTGTCTAGGGGACATTCTGAGTTGGGGATGGATTGAAGAGCGTAATGTGTATGCGATAAAGAGGGAATTTGGTATCCTATACTTTCGATACTTGAGTGATATCAAAACATTGTCGTATTGGGATATAAAGGAGCTTGTTCAAACAAAGACGATAAATCTAAAGATGAAGTTTCATGACTAAAAGCTTTGGAGGTTGATCAAGTTTGAAGCTATGCATGGTTTTGTACGTTGGAAACCTCATTATCCTCGTCGTATTATTAAAGTTGATCCAGTATCGAAGGTGAAAGATGTTACTTTGATTGTGAAGAAACCGCGGGTGATGAAGAACATGCCTCTGATTAAAATGGAGCAAGATATTCAAATGGTGGCACTATGATTCGAGTTCAGGAGAATCTGTTATTTGTGTGCACCCAGATGATGACTCTTAGAAAATCACTGAGGAATTAACGAAGCCGTCATAACGCACAAACGAATATATGGTTTATGGCGAGGCAATCGAATACTAGACCCAATGTGGCTAGTCAACTGTTCAAAGAAAGATATAGAATGTTTATTCTATAGTAAGATAAGTTTTGAAGAGAAGGATCAAGAACAAGCGCTTCAATTTCAAAAGATTGTTAATGTGTGCTTTGCAAATGATATTCATTCTGGATCGGATTGGAAAACAACTTGGAGGAAGCTTGAGAAGAAAGAGTCAAAGAAAAAGGAAGAAAAAGAAACTTGGATCGTAGAACGTACAAGAATAGCATCTTTAAGGAGCTTTTAGTTTTTGAAACGACCTCCTCTGACTGATCAAACGCCAATTTGCTTTTGAGGAGCGTCGAAAGCCTGTAAAGAGATTCTTTGGGCATTAGAGTCAAATCTATTTGAAGATTATCTAGACTGCGGAAACATCCAAGGGGGAGTTTGTTGGTGCATAATGTCTATTACCTACGTCTAGGATGTTTCTGTAATGTTTATAAAGTTTACACGTTAATGTTTAAATGTGAAAAAGTAAATTTTATATGTTTTAACACTATGTTTCATACGAAACAATACATATTTCGTACGAGTGACGATTCGTATGAAATATAGTTGTCTGTTTAGCACGCACTTCGGTACGAGTCATGTCGACCTATAAATAGGGAAGTGTTGTGTTAGAGCTAGTTAGTGATTTGGAAATTGGTACGGCGAACCTCTGCCAGTTTGTTTACTTGCATCTGTATTTGAACGTCATTAATACATCTGAAGCAGTTAATCAGTAAGTACTATCTTGTTTGTCTTATCTACCTCTCTAGCAATGAATTCCGCCTCTGCTAGTTGAGCGAGATCAGGTCGATTGGTCATTTCGGGGGCTCGATCCCCGTTCACAAAATAAACTTGAGTGGGAAATAATTTTTCTTAAAAAAAAGAAAAAAAACCGAAATTCCGAAAAATAAGCACTATAAGCAGGGTTTTCTTGCACTGTCAGACATGCTATGCAGACCCATTAGCAGATCTCATAAAAGCCCATCTTCTTTTTCTTTAAAACCTTCAACATTCATCACTTGAATCCTCACAACTCACTCACAAATCCTCCACACCTCCTTTCTTCCTTCAAGAATCTGTTTTCCTCTCATCCCAAGCATCAATCCAGGTACGAATCTTTCTTCTTTTCTTTTTAGTTGTTGAATATTTGGGTTTGTTCTTCAAGTAGTTTTTCTTCTAAGTTTTTAGGATTTGGTCTAAATCGACCGATTCAAGCCCGTTTTTCGTGTATTTTATGTTGTCGTGCACCACACTTGACCGATCTAAAAAACCCAAGCAAAAGTGTTAAAAAATCGGGGTTTTGGGTTATTTTTGGGGCTGTTGCAGATCTGGTTCCGTCACGCACGGTCGTGCCAAACCCAGGCACGACTGTGCTCTTCATAAATTGTGACTAAATCTGTCAGAATATCCCAGAAAATCATCAGGCATGATCATACCATCAACACGCACGATCGTGCTCTTCATAAAATGTTGATGAATTTGCAGAGCTTGCCCAGAAATTCAACACGCACGGCCATGCCATGTGATGGCACGATCATGCCCTTCATAAGAATTTCCAGTTTTCTAAAATTTCACCCAGAAATTGGTTTAGCACGAGAGTGCTCAAGTGTGGCACGATCGTGCTTAGTGAAGAACAAACCTAAAAAAACTTCATAATTTAGTAAACTTCATAAAACTTGCTGGAAACAAGCACGCACCATTGTGCCAACAGATGGCACGGTCGTGCGGACCTGTCCGTAACCCAGTTTTTGTTGGTTTTCCGCGTTTTAATTGCTGATGTTGTCTCATTCTTGCAGATGAATCATCCGTTTCTCCAGTCAGTGACAATGTCAGGGAAGGGCATTGTATCGCAAAAGTTGAAAGCTATGGGCTAGGAGGCACTTAACCGAGCCTATGCGGACTCTTCAAACCATCGATCTCGACTTGCTTGGTTAGGCCAAACGGTTTGAGGATCTTATGACTCCCCGTGGACCCGCCTATTTGCAATGGCTGAACCCCAATATGTTGAGCTGGGCATTGAGTTTTTTGCTTCATTCAGGTTTATCTTCCCGTGCCAAGATATTTACGAGAAACGGGTTGGTGTTAGCTACTGTCTGGGACGGAAATGGCATCTGTCTATTAGCAGGTTCGGGCAGATACTTTAGTTATATGTGGAAGACGAGATCGACTCTGAGCTCTTCCACGGCAGTCTGAAGGAATAGTAAGCTAACGCGGACAAAGCCGCATTCTGGGCTGAAATCACTGTGCGGGGTCGTGAATGGGACCCACAACGGGCCAAGGCTACATGGATTCTTGACCCGTTGCACCGTATAATTGAGCGCGCCATCTTTCATGTGATCGGCGGTCGAGGTGATAGTACTGGGAACATCACCAGCCACAACCTCTTCCACCTCTATTGCATCATTTCTGTGTCCAATTGCAATGTTACAATTAGTGTTGCTGAGTCTATCCAAAGGGGTATTGGTTCGACCCCCACATCGAGGATCTGTGGTGGTGCATTTGCCACCAGGTTAGCCAAGTACTATAAGATACAGCTGGATGATCTTACTGTAACTTGGGATTACGGATTGCTCGATGTAGCATAATTGACTGCCATGCATATGATTCGCAAAGTAAATGGTATCCCGAAGTTAGTGGATCGCCTGGGTAGGATTTAGGATCCACTTCCTAAGGGGGAAAGTGATCAAGAGGAGGGCAATGTTGGTGGAGGCGATGACGTCAACATGAAGGATGCTCCAGGATTCGGGCCAGGTGAGGCTGTTGGGGGAGCAGACCCTCACATTCAGATGGGTGAACTAAGCTAGGGCTTCGGAATCCCAAACTAGGAGCATATGTTTGGTGGTTTTGGTGGCGGGTTCGAGCAGGGTACATACGGCCCATATGAGCCGTCTCCGGTGGATCTTTGGCGACGAATGGATGGGTTGGCTTTAGACCAGCAGGCTGTACGACATGACATGGACTTGATTCGTGCTGAGCAGCATAGACATGGCAATTTTCTGGAGGATATATACGAGCAGAGTAGGCATAGCTTCGAATGGCTATTCGGATCACAACAACATTTGGCAAGCTCGCTCGGTCATCCTTACACACAGCCGCCGCCACACTTCATGAGGAGATCCCAGTTTGACCGCCGGGATGATGCCGGTCCCTCAGGATCTGGCGGCCGACCCTGATCTTACAGCACATGTAGTACTTTTATTTGCATTTTGTGTTTGAGGATTGTACCATTTTGCATTGTCCGTACACTCCTCCATTTGTTGCTTTAATTTCGTACATTTAAACTTAGTGGTTTGGTTTGTGAACAAAGACAAGGGAATTTTGGGTTGGGTTGTTTATTGTGATCTTGATTATGTTTGCCAGTGTGCATTCTTTATTTGATGATGTGCTAGTTGCTGGATGGTGTGGTTGTTTGTTGGAATGTTTTACCTTCTTTCGCTCCATTCTGGCCTTTGAAACTCAGGGGAGTTTTCATATTTCCGCTTCCTGCACTGCTATACTATTGCATTACATTATGCTCGTTTTTTGTTGTAAATCGTTGGCGATGTACAATTCAAGTGTGGGAAGGTGGTTAAGCTTGTTTGTGGTTGTCTGAAAAAAAAATAATAATAATACAAACTCTATTGAATAATCAACTCAACGCAAGTTTTATATAAACGCTAAAAGTGTTTGATAAATTTACAAAGATGAACGAAAAAAGGATTTGCTCGAATAAAAGTTTCCATCTAGTACTTTTTATATAAAATTGAGGGTGAGAAATCAAGCAAAAATTCCTACCTGTTTGCCTTGCATAGTTACCCAATACGCTCGTTTCTATGAGTTATTTTTGAGCCTTATAGCTTTAGAATTATTTTTGCTCATGTTTTTGCGGGCAAAGATTGAGTGCGCCGGATGACTTTTGCGACTTAGAACTTGTGTTAGGCATGCCTTTCGAGAACACAAAGCAAACACATAACATAAAAATGATTGAGGCAGTAGGAAACCTTTTATTTTTAACCAATTTTATTTATCCCTACACCCAAATTATAACCTTAGTTAAACCAATTTGAGCCTTTCCCTTTCATTTCTTTTAAACCACTAAATATCACCATTTAGCCAATTTAGCCTTTTTTTTTGAACCAACATTTTTGGTTTAAAGCCCGATCCAGTTAAGACTAACTTGTAAGCCTTCTTGTATAGTCTATCGATTTATTAGTCATAACATCATAGCTTGGATTTTATCTAAGTAGACGTACTTAGTTCCCTCTAAAGTGGTGAAAAAAAGCCGTGTCAATTGGCTTTGTTAGAACAAATTTGGGGATATATCTAAGCGGTTGGCTAGCTCTCGGTTAGTTATTAAAAAGTTGGATAGTTTTGTTTTTCTTCGCTTCAAGTTAGTCGAGCCGTCGCTCTTTAGCCGTTTTAGCCACTTTTATAAATCCATTTCCACACCCCTTTACCCTAGCAAATTGCAACCCACACTAGACCTCTTGATTTTTGTTAAGTGTTTAGATTTGATCCTTACACAAGCTTATAATATCGCATAGTCATTGTCTTGGCATCGAGTGTTCTAAACATACTCCGTGAATTGTATGTCTCCTATATTTCTAGCCGAGTGTGTGTGAACATTGCGAGGATGTAAGGTGAGCTTGTAGGGATGTCAAGATGGATCATTGCTCATAACCATATTTCACATACTTTTTGGTTTTTCCTTTTATATCGAGTAATCCGTTTTGTTTTGCCCAAGTTATTTATTTGTGCTTATTTAATGCTAGTTGAGATGATTGCCGAGATAGAATTTTTGTTTACTTTAGTTTGTTTGAGGACAACCAAAGTTCAAGTGTGGGGATGTTTGATGTATAAGAATTTATACATCTTTTAAACGTCAAATATTCCCCATTAATGCGGAAATTCGTTGTGTTTTCATTGATCTTGATACTCATTTGAGTTGTTTGTGAAAATACAGGTCCGGGCTTCGGCCCGGTGAAGAAACAAAGGCTTTTGGAGCGAATTGAAGCAAAAATGGAACATTTCAGCCAACATGGAAATATATGTGGTGATTGTTGTATGTTAATCTTCATGATGATATTTGATCTTGTTCTTGGAATGCATGTTCATCTTTAAATTCATTATTCTTGAATGTTCGGTCATAAGTATTTACATGTAGTGTTGGAAAGCCCATGTAGAGATTATGATTGTTGAATCTTGTTAGTTTGTTGATTTGATTATAGCATGAAACTAGAAATGGTAATTGCTAACGTGATTAGAATGATGATTTGATTATGAGTATGAATTCTTGCATTTGGATTTGGAAAGATCATATGAATGTTTATATGGATTCTATAGTTTGTTTTCATGTTTGGATTAATGATTTAGGCCAAGGTCGTTATCTAGCATGACCATGCTTGTGATTTATATCTAGCATGACCATGCTTGTGATTCATATCAAGAACTTGTTGAAGATGTCATTTTCCTTAATTTGTAGAGTTAGGAGTTTTGACAAACAGTTAACTCATTATTAAAGATTAACATCAACTTAGCAAGTGAGCTTAAAAGGATGAATCTTAGGTGATTAAAATGTTGTTTCATTATAATTTTCCCAAGATTTATAAAACTAGGAAACCTTGAATGGAAACCTAGTTGAATCTAGAACTTGTATCACCATTAATATTCCTCAAATGTTGTCATATGTTTGTTAGTGGATACTTAATTTAAGCAACCTTTCTTAATTATTATTCTCTAGTAATCCAAATAGTTAATTCTTATCTTTTCATAATAGTTAAACAAGTCAAGAAATCAATTCACCCATTGAACCAAGTTTAAAAGTAACAAAAATCTAGTATTGAGACACGGAGTCCCCGGATTGATATCCGGTTCTTACTGACAGACTGTACTACCACCTGACGGGTACACTTGCCCCTTTGTGTGTGTAGTTGGTTTTAAGTAAAAATCATTTTAAAACCTAATTTGTGTGAACGAAAATCATAGAAATAAAATATATTTAATTCACGCACATCACAACGAATGTCACCTTTTGGAGGACTTGCCTCTTATATCCCAACCACGTATGGGTATATAGGGGTCAAAACCTCAACATGCTTTTACGATGAAAACAATCTTTTATTATGGTTTAATGTACTTCAAACCATATTTTTGATGACAATGAGAAAACATTGAAAACTATGATTTTACTTTTGGAAACTTGTAAATGTTGGTTGCAAATTAATATAAGTATGGCTTCGTTGTTGATTTACACTCATTTACATGATTAGATGCAATGATTACCTCAAAGTCACACGATTATGCTTCCGCTACGACTAGGGTGTGACACATGTCCCCTTTCATTTCAAGGATTGGTGATGTTGTTGCTTTGCATTTGGGTTTCCAAATTTGTTCGACTTAACAAACGTGGTTGTTGCCTTCAGTTGAGCAACTTTTGCTGTGTAGGGTTTATTAGTTAAAAAAACATATTTTTGTTCCAATATCTTGGTACCTATTTTTTTCCAAAATATATTATAAAGTTAATGCAGTGCTTACATTGTTTATGATGGATACGTTTGTGTTTATAGCCTTTCTTGATTAGGATATAAACGACTCGTGCCGATAACGTGTTAAACAAGATTAGTGCTAAAACTTAAGAAATTTAGAAAGATTGCAAAATTAAAATGTAGAAAAATGTATAACTTATAAAAGTGTATACGAGAGGTGCATTTTATCTTCTATATTGAGCTAGTATTTATACTAAAAAAAGACTGACAATTTGGCAGACAAGTTTAAGTATATAATAGACAAGTAGTATAGTAAATTATCTATAAGTTTGATAAGATTTTTGCTTAATAGATCTAGAGGTAAATATTAATCTAAATAGTAAATATTTATACTTTTAATATTCATAACAAACATAAAAATAAAAACCCACTAAACTCATTATTTTTTTTGCCTCTAGCTGAACATCGCCTATTAGATTAAACTTGTAATTTGGGACTTTTGATATACCTATGGTGGCCTGGAGATATGTACTTTTAGCACTCCGTGGGGATATACTTTTTATTAACAGCATCTCGATTCTCCAATTGTTAGGGCCTAAAAATGCAAGACATAAAATATAATTCACCAAAACTTATAATAAGTATGATAGCACTTTGAGCCTAGAAGAAGGTTCTAGAGGATCTGATACCACTTGTAAGTCCCAAAACTTGCATCAAACAATGATATCAAATAAACACCAAGGATGGACAGAACTGAAAATTGGTGTGATTCAAGAAAAACAAGAACAATATTGAATCACTTTCAATAGTTGCACACGTTCTATTACTATCAAAGCAAAACGTATGGTACAAGTATCCTCACCTTAAAATCGCCCCTACTCTAGCTCCGTAGAATTTTTGTAACAAGGAGGTCTAAACCATAGTTTGTGAAAGAAACTAGGTTTTATACTATAGGAAGCCCATGCCCCACATGGGCTCCTCATGGGCCTGCCTGGCTAACATGGCCTCAGACATGCCCAAATGACCAATATAAGGTCCAAACATAATATAAACTAACCCATTGAAGCCCAGTTCGCTACCAGAACCCGTTATGTATATTTGATGTGACAATCTTACACTTTTAGGGCCTAACAGTTGGAGAATGGAGATGATATTAATCAAAAGTATATTTTCACGGAGTGCAAAACGTACATATCTCTAGGCCACCATAGGTATATCAAAAGTTCCAGATTACATGTTTAATCTAATAGGCGATGTTCAGCTAGAGGCAATAAAGAAAGAGTTTGGTGGGTTTTTATTTTTTTTTTGTTATGAATATTATGAATTATAAATATTTACTGTTTAGATTTATCAAACAAGTGAATGAACCCTTTGCCAAACTTATAGATAATTTACCATTCTACTTGTCTATTAATTACTTAAACTTGTCTACCAAATTGTTAGTCTTTTGTAGTATAAATACTAAATGCACCTCTTTTGTATATACTTTTATAAGTTATACATTTCACTACTTTTAAACTTTGCAATCTTTCTACAGTTCTTAAGTTTTAGCACTAATCTTGTGTTACTTCTTATTATATTTTAACACGTTATTAGCACGAGTCGCTTATATCCTTGTCAAGAAAGGCATTAAACGTAAAGATATCCATGATAAACAATGTAAGCACTTCATTAACTTTATAATATATTTTGGAAAAAAATAAGTACCAAGATGTTGAATCTGAGAGTGTATGTAGTGTGTTTTTATGATAAAACAGTTAATTAAATTGAAAATTCAATAAAATAGTGATAAGCAAACACATCAATTTAACACTACTGAATTTTGGAATGATTGTAGAATGAATTCATTATGACATAATATTATTACAAGGTAGATACAGTACTCCCTTTCACCGAGTGAACACACTCTCACTTAGTTTTTATGCTCACAGCTCTAAGTGTTAACTATTTCAATGAATAAGTTAAAATATATTAGGATGAGTTAACTGTTGGTGACTTCATCATGAAAACGACCCTTAACAACTTCATTAAATGATGTAACTGCCAGCAGTTGTGAAACTACTTGATAGTTACACTGTTGCATTGAACTTTTGCTACTCTTGTATGTTTAAAATGAATTGTTGGATTTCATAGAACTGCTAGTTGAGAACCATCACTTCTAGAAATCCAGAACTTCTGTCTTTGATTTGTTGACTTGGTCTTTTAGTCTTCGGACTTTGACTTTGGTTGTCTTGTTGACCAGCACTTTGACAATTAACACTTGTTCTTCTAAATTCTGATTCTTTGAAGGCAGTAGTTTGATGCAGCAGTAAGTGGGGCAGTTGTTTTGAGATACTTTCAAAGGCAGAGAAACTACTGGACTATATTTTAACTTATTTCATTAGGCAGGAATAATGGTTCTCTTGGGTTTTGGCTTTCATTATCCAAACATTTTCTTATGCCAATAATCTAACTTTTATTTACGCAACTTATTTTTACTTTTATCTCAACTAACTTTTATTTATATATGCATGCTAACATTCCATTTAGAGTTTAGCTTATATATATATACAAACATTTTTATTCTTGTTATTGTGCATCCTAATTTATATCTTTTAGAATGACCTTTCTTTAATATATCATTTATTATCTTATTTACAACCCCCCCACACACACATAACCATTGTATAACCGTCATAAACAATAACATAACCATTACAAAATGGTTATAAATTTACCACTATAAATTTTCAATTATCAATCTTATTTTTCTACAACAAACATTCTTCTTCTCAAGGATTTTCAAGAAAATTTTTAGAAGATGGTTCACCTAGTTTTAATATTGGACAACAGTGATGTTGCTGCCAAGCTTAATCTATGGGCTTCCACCTGAACTTTTCAATACTTATTCATCTATTTGTTTATAGCTCTACCTATGTATTTTAACTAAACTTTTATGAGCATTTATATTTTAATATTTATCCTTATTCATGTTTAGCAACAAAATGGCAAACATCACAAAAGTTGAATTCATGGCTCTTAAATCACCAGAGAATATATATGCTGTGGATGGCATATGTTAAGTGACATCTCAAATTATTGGGTGGTTTGAAAACAATAATGGAGAGAAACAAATGCAAAGATCAAGACAAAGAAAAAGCCGATTGATGTACTAAATATAGTATATAAAAACTAACAAATTTAAACCTAACCTAGACACTCTAGATTCTAAATTTATAAACTAAGACTCTCTAAACCTAGACCACACAACCGACAAGTGTACGATCGATGCAGTATAGCCTAAGAAGTCCGAGTATCGAACCCACAGGACACTAGGGTTCCGCTAAATTAACTCTAACTCGACTAAGACTTAAATGGTATTTTGGGAGATTTACAGAAATAATAGAAAATCTAATTACAACTAAACAAGTTAGGGATCTAAATATTTGGAAATACTCAAGAAGAAGGAACACTTCCTAGGTTTTGGAATCCTATTTGTGAATCATGGTTTTCTATCGGTAACATGATCTGTGAAACTAACTAATAGGATATTCTAAAGGGTCTTCGACCTTCTCGAGGTGTCACCTAAAAGAACCCTAAAAGTTGTAAACTCACCGGTTAGTCGAATAGCCTCACAGCAAATCCAAGAATACTAAAGTAACCAAAAGATGGTCTACATCACAACCCGACGATCTCAATGCACCAGACTTAAGTAGGCAACTATCATAAGACAATTAAGGATAACCAGCTCACATGCAATCAACACCTAAACCGTCTAGTGACAAGCAAACCTAACTAATCCTCAGCTCAAAACTTTTGGACTAGGTAGAACACTTGAAACCTATAAATCCTCAATCACAGTTCCTACGGAAATTGTTGAAATTAAGCATAAACTAATCAGAAACACAGAGTAGGGGATCTAACTAACATTCATACATGACAGACTATCACAAAAATACAAGTGGAACTATGAAAAAGTCTAAATTAGTAATAAGCATGCATAAACATCTGAATTCATGAACAAGGTACTTCACTAAAGCATTAAAACATCAATTCGTTACCAAAACCATTCAAAAACAAATAATCAACAAATATTCATCTCAAAAACTAGGTAGTAACAATGTTTAGCCAAGAATCATCATCCAAAATAGTAAAAATTCATCAAAAGAAAGAAAACATGTCCAAACGTATCAAAAACTCAAAGTTAGAGATAAATAATGAACCAACTATTTGCTAGAGTGAAATTCACAAACCCACAATGTCAAAATTGATTTGGGCACCTTCCTTCCACCCAAAATCACCTATGGAGTCTCAAAAGTTGGACTGGGATAAGGTCTGTTTGTAACGTTCGTATTTGTAACTTTCCATTTTTAGTAAGTTTGGTTCATATTTCTATACTTTGAAAGTCCAAACCTTGTAATCATACTTCATTTTCGAATCATAGTAAATCCAAGGCTTTGATTGTAATCAAATTGATCAATCATGCGGATTTCACAACCTTTATACATGCCTACACTTATGAACGTAGGTTATTTTGTTGCTTGATAAATCAATTCAAAATGACTCGTCAATACCTATTGTACGTTTGCAAATCTTAATATCCACGTCAAGCAAGATGATTAGTGATTTTAATACAAAAATTCAAGCTTCCGGCATCATAAAATCTTGTCACGTTTATGCTAAACATATACTTTCTAGTAAGTCTTTTTTGGGGTTTGAAAACACCCTTACACTTGACCTTAGTCCACCATATGACCCATACTCATGATACACATAGTGCAGATTGTAAAAACAACTAATAATACACTTATATTTGATAAAAGATAAAAAATAAATAAATAAAACCCTAGCAGCTTGCGGCCGCAAGCTGCCTAGGGGTTTCCATCTTCTTGTTTCAATTTAAAAACCCACCTAGCTACATTAAATGCAACCCTAGCTTAAACCCTAATCCCTCCTCTATATAAAAAAGCATTCCCCCATCCATTTCCCACTTTTACAAGCCTCCAACACTTCACAAATTCTCTCAAATCATCCAGAACTTTCTGCTGAAACCCTTTACCTTGCAAGTGAGTTTCAACTCACTTCCTTCTTCGTTTAAACCTTGTTTCTTCTTCTAACACCCTTGGATAACCTCTAAGAAGGTTCTCACAAGTTTGTTTGGGCAAACTAAGGTGAAACCTCACCATTTTGAGGTCCAAAAGTGTGTTAAACTTGATGACCATTTTTATGTTTTCAAACTTTAAAAGTTTCACAGTTTTCTTTATGTTTTCTTCCTCAACAATGTTTGCTAAGCCCCATGGGATGTTACCATACGTTTTCCATGGAAAACCAAGGTGGAACAATACCATTTTACGGCCAAACTTTCTGTCTTGGAAGTTAAACTTATAAACTTTTCTTGAACTTGTTTTAATCTTAACAACTCTATGCTACTTGTGCCACTAATCAAGTTTATGGTTAGTGAGCTAGCTAGACTTGTTCCTTACAAAATCAAGAGGTATAACATGCGTCTAAACTTGTGGTTTTTACTATGGTTTTAAAACCACAAGTGTTGAGCCACCCAAGCTTACAACCTTGTGTTTGGTGAAGGTGTGATTACATGGAGGCCTTGGCTATCCAACTTTTCAATCCACCCCTCACTTGATGATTTCTATCCATTAAGCTGCGGTTCACCTTCACTTAAGTAACAAGGCTACGACACGTCCCCAAACGTTGCCATGTCCGGGATGCACGCACCTGGCTTGCTTATTCGGTTCGAAGCGTTGCTTAGTGAAGTACTTTATTCATGACCGTCCGGATTGTCCTTGTGGAAATTTGTGTATTGGTGAATCTTACGAAAGAGGTTTAGGACGGTTATACTCCTACCTCCATGTATGACTTCTATGACATCCATGACTTATATGAAATCTATGATTTATATATATGATAAACTTGTAATAATATATGTAAACTATATATGTAAATACTAAATATAACCGAACCTTTGACAATGACCATATGGTTACTTGTCCTAATAGTAGGTTATCTTATCTAAGACCTAACCATCATTACGATTCTATTGGGCATGACTCATAAAAACACAAACACCCTTCGGGGCTTATAGTGTCAAAAACGAGCGTTAGCGTTTAGATAAATACTTTCGACTATACATACTATTTGCATACTTTAAATTCCTGAAATTCCCGAACTCCATCGTCATTCCAAAATTCACACACCTATGTTTCCTTGTGTAGGATAACTCTTGTTCGTCCCCCTAATAAACATAAACGCTTTCACGAAATTAACTTCCCAAAACCGTGAGTACACTCCACACCCTTTTTATGGTTTACACTTTTGGGTGCAACATGTTAATCAATCATAAACACACTAAATCATACTTTTAATCTATGAAATCATACAAACAATCTATCATACATGCTATAGTTATGTGATACTTGAATTTTTTACTTGGTACATTCTTATGTGATACTAAATGTCATTAACTTCGATCAAGCCTCCCTTAACATGTATAGCATTATAGGAGTAACACACTGCCCATATTCTTGTGGTCAATGTTAAGTTTTTAAATCTACTATGCGGTACACTTGAGGGTTGAATTGTAGTTCACATGCCTTGTTTACATTAATCTCGTATACTAGCTTATCACGTGGATTTGTTTAAAAGTTTTTACTGCTTATGATATGATATCAAACTTGTGTACTCGCCAATACTTTGTTATTGAAGTATACTTTTTAACATGTTGCAGGTTGATGAAGTTGATATGATGTAACTTAGAAGGATCGACATAGAAACACGCTTAGAATGCTAAGTTAATTATTATGTTTTGTTGAACTTATCTCGTTGTTGTTATTTTGTATTCGAATTATGTTGTATTTGAAAATTTGATGAATGAAATGAAATGGGTTGTTTAATTACATATTGTCACAATTAGTGTTATGATGTCTCGAGCAATCTCGTTCGTCTCACTCTGATGTTTCTGTCACTGGTAGGGGTGTGACTGATTGGTATCAGAGTCATAACTATAGGGAATTAGGTAGAATTGCCATGTTCGACCTAGTCTATAGTTTAAGTGTCCAACTTGACCTTTCTTGGCTCATGCTTAAAATGTGAATTCTTCCTATTTGCTTCTTCCTATTTCTTTTGTCTTAATATATATGCAATGTGTCTTTCCTAAGACACTTACGCAACTTACACACTTGAAGAATTGAAGACACTTATGCTATAAGTGAGACGATCTCACCAAAATAGGGGTGAAACCAACGCGGCTCCATACCCCTAGTTTAGTATGTCGAGCGGTTGTTTTTTTTCTGGGGAGCAAAGAAAAAAGTAAATTTTTTTATTTTTTTGGACGAACAGCCCGGTAGGAAGGTGAGAGAAATCTCTCCCTCCCCGGACCCCTCCCCCTCTTTTTGAGAAAGGTCGAGTCCTTACCCAATTCATCACTTTGGTGATCACTCTCAATCCGCATATTCGATTTTACACGAAATTACACAATCAAGTTAGGAGTGAAATCCACATCTTGATGGAATTTCCATTTCATACTTTAGTGGACCCTTACCAATGAGTCGGAATGTTCTCCTCGTTTGGTAAGTGCCAACCACGCTTAGGGTATGATGTTGTCAAGTTAGGGGTGAAACCGGCACCTTGTCAACTATTCCTATTCCTCGATTTTCAAACTCGCCAAACTTTCGATTTTTCGATTGGTTAGAGACATGTAGTAACTGGAAGGGTAAAGTGCCGTTAATCGCTTCTCGACGAGAGCACTTTCCCTATAGGCCAAAGCACGTTTCTCTAATTTGAAAGGATCTCGATTCACTTTGGAATAGTCGACGTTTCTTAACCCGAAACAATCTTATGTTTTATTAAGCCTATCATTTATGTATCTCAATTATCATGTGTTTTAATACTTGCTACCGTATTCATTTCTAACCCGAAGCACGACTCGCACACCTTTTGTAACCAAAAACAATAATAATAATCCTCGTGAACTAACTAAATTTATACTCCTTATGCAAATCATACGTGTTTATGCTTTTAAATGCTTGTATGCCCATGCTATCTATGTGAATTCATACGTGTTACATGATACTTATATGCTCAAAAATGATTTCTTTTTATAAAAATGCATTATGATCAAATCCTTAATCTCTCTTCTATTGTCGAACCCTTTAGATATCTTGCTCTCAAAGCGTTATGGGAAGAAGAAGTCCAAATCAAGGTCCCATTCCAATTCGATGTCCAAAAAGGACTGCATGAAGTTCATGGCCGAACAAATGGCCGAGCATATGTCCAAGGTCATACCCGAGATTGTTAGCAAGATTCAACGCCCACCCACTCCTGAATCACCCCACAACTTCATCGACTCCAAGGCGGAACCACATAAATCAACCTTTACCCGTAAGCAGTTTTGCTCCTGCAACCCCTAGTCTTTCATCGGCAAAGGGGACGCCACCAAGTTACTCCAATGGTTTGACGCCACTGAGGTTACGTTTCTCCAAAGTGGTTGTCCCGACCACCTGCGTACCATGAACGCTACGGGAGTATTCCGATCGAGGGCTCTTGATTGGTGGACTTCCGAGCGTAACGCTCGTGGTAACGATGCCGCTCACCCCCTCCCGTGGATCGAGCTTAAAAAGTTATGGAAAATGAATTCTATCCTCCCCACGAACGCCAACGACTCGAGAATGAGTTTTGGAAGCTTAAGCAGGTGGGGAATGACAACGCCGGCCTCACGACCCGTTTTAAGCAGCTAAGTGCAATTTGCCCTAGCCAAGTCGACACGGTCGAAAAGGCAGTTGCCAAGTACATATGCTGCCTCCCTCCTCACCTCACGGACCTTGTCGACACCACCTCACCCATAACCCTTGAGGAAGTTTTTCGCCTATCCGCCCAACTGAACAATAGCCACGTCCTTTGTGAAGCCTCCAAGGCTTCATTAAGGAAAGTCCACCAAGCCACCACCGAAGCCCTCACCGAACCTACCTCACCCAAACCCCCCAAAGAGCAACAACAAAGGCAAGAAGCGAAAGGCTTCGAGACAAAACTGTGTGGTAGTCACTCCGCCAAACCCTCAACAGCTAGCCTTAGCCTCTCCCGAGCCTATCAAGAAAGTGTACACCGGGCTGCATCCCAAGTGTAACACCTGCCCTTTTCACCATCCCTTTTCACCATCCCGTTACTGCCCCTTGCCGCCTAAATTTCGGGACGAAATTCCCTAAAGGAGGGGAGACTGTAACGCTTCGCATTTGTAACTTTCCATTTTTAGTAAGTTTTCTTCGTGTTTCTATAATTGGAAAGTCCAAACCTTGTAATCATATTTCATTTTCGAATCATTTTAAATCCAAGGCTTTGATTGTAATCAAATTGATCAATTATGCGAATTTCACAACCTTTATACATGCTAAAACTTATGAACGTACGTTATTTTGTTGCTCGATAAATAAATTCAAAATGACTCGTGAATACCTATTGTACGTTTGTAAATCTTAATATCCAAGTCAAGCAAGATGATTAGTGATTTTAATACAAAAATTCAAGCTTCCGGCATCATAAAATCTTGTCACGTTTATGCTAAACATATACTTTCTAGTAAGTCTTTTTTTGGGGTTTCAAAACACCCTTACACGTGACCATAGTCCAGCAAATGACTCATACTCATTACACTTATATTTGATAAAAGATAAATAAATAAAACCCTAGCAGCTTGCGGCCGCAAGCTGCCAAGGGGTTTCCCTCTTCTTGTTTCAATTCAAAAACCCATATAACTACATTAAATGCAACCCTAACTTAAACCCTAATCCCTCCTCTATATAAAAAAGCATTCCCCCATCCATTTCCCACTTTTACAAGCCTCCAACACTTCACAAATCCTCTCAAATCATCCAGAACTTCTGCTGAAACACTTCAGCTTGCAAGTGAGTGTCAACTCACTTCCTTCTTTGTTTAAACCTTGTTTCTTCTTCTAACACCCTTGGATAACATCTAGAAAGGTTCTCACAAGTTTGCTTAGACAAACTAAGGTGAAACTTCACCATTTTGAGGTACAAAAGTGTGTTAAACTTTCTGCCCATTTTTATCTTTTCAAACTTTAAAAGTTTCAAAGTTTTCTTTATGTTTCCTTCCTCAACAATGTTTGCTAAGCCCAACGGGATATTACCATAGGTTTTCCATGGAAAACCAAGGTGGAACAGTACCATATTAGGGCCAAACTTTCTGTTTTGGAAGTTAAACTTATAAACTTTTCTTGAATTTGTTTTAATCTTAACAACTCCATGCTACTTGTGCCACTAATCAAGTTAATGGTTAGTGAGATAGCTAGACTTGTTCCATACAAAATCAAGAGGTATAACATGCCTCTAAACTTGTGGTTTTTACAATGGTTTAAACCCACAAGTGTTGAGCCATCCAAGCTTACAAGCTTGTGTTTGGTGAATGTGTGATTACATGGAGGCCTTGGCTATCCAACTTCTCAATCCACCCCTCACTTGATGATTTCTATCTATTAAGCTACAGTTCACCCTCACTTGTGATTACATGGATGCACGCACCTAGCTTGCTTATTCAGTTCGAAGCTTAGCTTAATGAAGTATTTTATTCATGACTATCCGGATTGTCCTTGTGGCAATTTGTGTATTGGTGAATATTACCAAAGAGGTTTAGGACGGTTATCCTCCTACCTCCATGCATGACTTTTATGACATCCATGATTTATATGAAATCTATGATTTATATATGATAAACTTGTAATAATATATGTAAACTATATATGGAAATACTAAATATAACCGAACCTTTGACAATGAACATATGGTTACTTGTCCTAATATTAGGTTATTTTATCTAAGACCTAACCATCGTTACGATTCTATTGGCCATGACCCATAAAAACACAAACACCCTTTGGGGCTTATAGTGTCAAAAACGAGCGTTAACGTCTAGATTAATACTTTCAACTATACATACTTTTTGCATACTTTAAATTCCTAAAACTACCGAACTCCATCGTCATTCCAATACTCACACACACTACGTTTCCTTGTGTAGGATAACTCGGTGTTCATCTCCCTAATAAACCTAAACGCTTTCACGGAATTAACTTTGCAAAACCGTGAGTACACTCGACACCCTTTTTATGCTTTACACTTTTGGGTGCAACATGTTCACCTATCATAAACAAACTAAATCACACTTTTATTTTATGAAATTACACAAACAATCCATCATATATGCTATAGTTATGTGATACTTGAATTGTTTACTTGGTACATTCTTATGTGATACTAAATGTCATTAACTTCGATCAAGCCTCCCTTAACATGTATAGCGTTATAGGAGTAACGCACTGCCCATATTCTTGTGGTCAATGTTAAGTTTTTAAATCTACTATGCGGTACACTTGAGGATTGAATTATAGTTCACATGCCTTGTTTACATTAATCTCGTATACTAGCTTATCACGTGGATTTGTTTAAAAGTTTTTACTGCTTATGCTATGATATCAAACTTGTGTACTCGCCAATACTTTGTTATTGAAGTATACTTTTTAACATGTTGCAGGTTGATGAAGTTGGTATGATGAAACTTAGAAGGATCGACATAGAAACACACTTAGAATGCTAAGTTAATTATTATGTTTTGTTGAACTTATCTCGTTGTTGTTATTTTGTATTCGAATTATGTTGTATTTGAAAATTTGATGAATGAAATGAAATGGGTTGTTTAATTACATATTGTCACAATTAGTATTATGATGTCTCAAGCAATCTCGTTTGTCTCACTCCGATGTTTCCAGCATCGGTTGGGGTGTGACATTGTTTGTATTAGGGTTAATATGGAGCTTAAATAGGGTTAAGACATTTGATTTTTCATGCTGATCTGACACCCCCCTCTCGTCGCGTGATGCGTTAAATAGGATTATCTCGCGTGACGTGACGCGATATAGTGTCTAGAAAACGGTTTTCTTCATAACTTCTTCGTTTCAACTTCGTTTTCTTCGTTGTTTTCACCTATGTCATGGTAATTCAATTCTCTATCATCTCATATTGATAAATATCCATTTATATTCTATGAGAATCTTTCCTCAAGCCCCAATATTCTCTAATGTGCTCGTTTCTTTAGCAATTTAGCTCGTTTTTGCTTCATCTACACACTAACACTTGTAAAACCACATACAACTAAGTACAAGCAAAAAACATACAAAAAAAATACAAATGACCTAAAATAATGTAAAAAATACAAGAGAAAAGATGTGTGTTTCACACCACATCAAGTATCCTCACACTTAACCTTTTTTCGTCCTTGACAAAGAATTTCGAATAGAATTACATTCAGCTTTAATCTGGTTTCAAAACTTAGGTTATCTTAATTATTATATCTAATAACGGTTGACCGCGATTGCCTGTGTACTTGTTCACTTAAACCCAAACATAGATTTCCAAGCCCCTAATCATGTATATTTAGTTCAAGTGAATTAGTTAACCTAAGGTCTCACACTAAGGAAGCCACAGTTCATCTTAATCCCGCCTTAAGCTTGTGAGATAAAAGGAAGAGTCATTGGACTCTTCCAAATCATCTTATGTAAAAAACCAAAAGAATTTAAAAATCAAATATTTTCTTTTTTTTTTCTTTGATGATGGAACTACAATGAGCAAGTAGACAAATTTTGCATACCTAACTCAGAGGTTGTTTGGAACAAAGTCATCATTCCCAAGGGAAACAACATGTGCTTCGGCATTTTTTCAGACTTTTTATAACTTAACCTAGAGGGAGTTTCGATCGGAGTCACCATCCCCAAAGGAAATTCCATAGGCCTTGACATAAACATCTAACTCATTATTCAATTTTTTTTCTTTTCATAAAAAATTCTAACGGTTTTAACTTATAACAGTATTCCTTATATTATAATTGGCAGTTTCAGATTTACCATTTCTCCTAGATGAGTACACACAAGGTATCCTAACTTTAATTAAGTGCATTAAATGAAAGGCAACATTTCTACCGGTTTGGCCTACCCACAAATCTCAAGTAAGACATGTTTTCAATTATTAAATACTCTTCTAATACATATAGTTGAAAACCAAATACCTGACTTTACCTATCATTTTCACTTTTTATATTGCAAACTTCAAAATCAGGGGCATTTTTTTCTGACTCAACTGACTATATAAATATAGACTAAACGACAATTTCCAATCCCCACACTTAAACTCTACATTGCCCTCCAATCTAGGAATAGACAATGACTCAAAAGACTAAAGTAAATTCTGAATACAAAAAAATAAAAAGAAATAGGGAAAATCATAAAGGACTTAGCTGGTTAAATAACGTGTAAGCTCCAAAACTCTAGTCCAATGAAGCTCGATCGTATAGAATTACATTCGCAATCAGCTGATCAGCTAGGGTTGCCTCTACGTATAGATAATAACTCTAAAATCCTTGCCCGAAGGAAGATTGAGTTAAAAAACAAGTAAAAAACAAGCAAAACCAAGCGTAATATCGACTTAAAAAAATAAAAACTTACTCGTAATACAAACTCTACAACTGGGTCATATCCAAAATCTCAATCAGGAGGCTTTTACTTTATCCAATCTAAGTCCAGCCCATTCAATTCCACCCTCCTTATTATTGATACTAATTTTGAGGGTGGAATTTATAAACCCTTTAACAATTTCAAACGGGCTAGGCCACCAATACTTAAACTTACTTGGACTAAACCTGATTCGTGGCATGTAATGAGAAGGTTGCTGTTGTGAAAACTTTAGTGGTTCCTCCTCCTTCTTCCTTTGGTACCTCGAATCCTAAAAAGGTGTTGATACCGACTCCTTCTCGCCCTTTCCCTTGTTCTTGATCCTGGTGGCAGTCCATCTTCTAATTTCTCCACGGCTGGCTATCCAACCCTTCAGCCACTTTCTCTTCTTCTATGTTTGGTGTACTTCTAATCTCCATGGTCCGCTTCCCTACGAGTAATATCTCTAAATTGGAAAGGTCAATAACGGGGTCTAATTCTTCTTCTTCAAGAGTTGGTAGACCTATCCACTCATCACCAAAGTCCTTCTCCCAAGATGGTACGAAACTTTCTCTCATTCTCCATCTTGTCATGTAGCTTATCCACGTCTTCCCCCTCATCATCATCAATCCGAAATTCGTCATCAATGGGTTCAGGATAGTAATACCATGCCGTGGAATACTAGTTAGGCGTCACGTCCTATTGAACCGGAGGTGGGACTGAATTGTCTGTTGTCGTTTCCAATTCTACGTTTGACAACTCTTGATCACCTGGAAGCTCCTCTTCAACCTCTTCTATTCTTCCACTCTCTCATAGCTCTAAAAGCCAATATCATCATCATAATAATCATCCCACGTAAACATTATTGAACTTTAATTTTGATTCATCTTTTATTCCTCATTTGACCTAGTGTCTCGAGCATTAGCTCAAGAATACCGAGCATTTTAGGATACCTCAAATCTCCTTGGTCTCGGGTTGTTATCATCACCTAAGTGAAGATTTGACAAAAATAATGACTCGACACACTACTACTAGACACAAACTCTAAGACTCAAATTACATCAGGATCAATTAAACAAGTCAGATCACTCAAAGCTAATAATGCAATTGCCAAGTGTCCCTAGCAACGACGCTACAACTTGATGTGCTAAAATGGTCTATAAAAACTAACCAATTTAAACCTAACCTAGACACTCTAAGTTCTAAATTTATAAAGTAAGACTCTCTTAACCTAGACCACACAACTGGCATGTATACATATCAATGTAGTCTAGCCTAAGAAGTCTGAATATCGATCCCAATGGACACTAGTGTTAGGCTAAATTAACTCTTAGTTGACTAAGACTTAAATGGTATTTTGGGGAATTTACTAAAAATAATAGGAAACCTAATTAAAACTTAACAACTAAGAAATTTGGACTAGTTGGAAATACTCTAGAGGAACCCTATCTAGCTTTGGCATTCTATTTATTAATCATGGTTTTCTATCGGTGATGGTAACTATGATGGAACCAGGATCTATGATACTAAACTAATAGGAAATTCTAAAGGATCCTCGACCCATCTCGAGGTGTTACCTAAAATAACCATAAAAGCTATTAAATCAATACTTAATCGAATAACCTCATAGCGAATCCAACAATACTAAAGTACCCAAAAGACAGTTTACCTCACAACGCGACAATCTCAATGCTCCCTAAAGTGTAATGGGGTAATCTAAGAACAATTCATTAGACTTAAGTAAGAAACTATCATAAGACGATTAAGGAAGACCCCCTCACATGTAGTCAACACCTAAATCGTCTTATGACAAAGACAGGCCTAACTAATCCTCACGTCACAGCTTTTGGAGTAGGTAGAACACTTAAAACATCTAAATCCTGAATCACAGTTCCTACAAAAATTGTTGAAAATTAACCGTGAACTAATCGCAAACACACACTAGGCGACCTAACTAACATTCATACATGACAGGCTATCACAAAAATACAAGTGGAACTATGAACAATTCTAAATTAGTAATAAGCATGCGTAAACATCTAAATTCATGAACAATGTACTTTACTAAAGCATTAAACCATCAATTTGTTACTAAAACCATTCAAAAACCAATCACCAACAAATATTCATTGAAAAACTAGGAACTTACAATGTTTAGCCATAAATCATCATCCAAAACAGTATCAAGTTCATTAACATAAAGCAAACATGTCTTAACATATCAAAACCACAAAGTTAAAGATAAATAATGAACTAACTATGTGCTAGAGTGAAAATCACTAACCAACAATGTCAAAATTGATCTCGGCACCTTACTTCCACCCAAAATCACCTATGTAGCCTCTAAAATTCGTCTTGGATAAGTTATGTTTGTATTAGGGTTAATGGGGTGCTTAAATAGGGTTAAAACGTATATTTTCGTACTAATCTAACACTCCCCACGCGTCGCATATTGCGTATATTTGGAATTCCATCGCGCAACGTGACGCGATACAATTTTCTGAAAAACTATTTTCTTCATAACTTCTTCATTTCAACTTCGTTTTATTTGGCGTTTGCGCCTATGTCTTCGTAATTCAATTCTCTATCGTATAATATCCTTAAATATATATTTCCATTCCATGAGAATCTTTCACTAAGCCCAAACATTCTCTTGTGTGCTCGTTTCATTAACGTTTTTGATCGGTTTTGCTTCCTGCACACGGACACTGGAAAACCACATACAACTAAGTACAAGCCAAAAACATACAAAAAAATCAAATTAACTAAAATAATGTACAAAATACAAGAGAAAAGATGTGTCTTTCACACCACATCACCGATGTCTTCCTCCATAACATATTGACATGTTTACAATTTGTATATTCTAATTGTGAGGATCCATACATTTTGTGGAAAGATTTTAAAAGGAGATTTGATTATCAAATGGATGTTTTACTTCACACTTCTAGAGATGAATGGTCAAGCTCCAAGATTTCAAAAAAAGTAAATAAGTACACCTTATCTTTGTTCAGAATGTGTTCAACACTCCAATTCTGTGGGCAAACTGTTAGTGTGGATAATATGTTCATGAAACTTTATTCGAATTCCATGCATCAAATTAAACTTGCAACATCAATATTGGTTGAAAAAGTTTAAAATATATTAATGAAAAATCATCAAGGTCATCCCACAAGATCACTAGCCCTTCTAGATGCATATGTGGTTATCAATGATGATACTATGCACTCAAATGAAAATGGGGACGAGGCCATGGTCATGGTCATTTTGATAAAATTCATTAAAGTGGTCGCCACCATTCTTTCAAAGAGAATTTTAATTACCAAGGTAATTCCCATGGTCATGGGCGTGGCTGCGGTCGCGGTCAATATCAAAGAACCACCAACTACAACACTCCACAAAATAAAAATTCAACCAGCATAACAAAAGGAATGGAGCTGGTAGGTCCAAAAACAATGGCACTTCTTGTTTCAGATGTGGAAGTGCAAAGCATTGGTCAAAGGATGGTCGTGCACCTCCACACCTATGTGAACTTTACCAAGACTCTCTAAAATGAAAAGAGAAAGAAGTGAACCATGTGGATAATTTGATGATATCAACGTCAAGCTGAATGTCGCATACTTCACCAATGACATGGAAGTTACTAGGCCATAGTAGTTATATGCAATAATTATGTGGTTTCCATTGTTATAGCTATCTCTATTATTTTTAATTACTCCTTCTTTTTCATATAACGTTTTCAACTAATAACTAAAGTTTTTACTGAAAATTTCATAATGTCTTTGTTACACCCTTATTTATCATTTTTCTTTATCTATCGGTAGTACCCCGACCGTGTAAAACAACGAACCGCGATGTAAGTGTCGGGGAGTCATGTCAGAGAACTATTATTTCACAACTCATGGAATTTAAAATTTTGTTTTATTAAGTTAAATGTTTACGTTGTCTTGGGATAAACATAAACAACACATAAATAAATTGTCTTTCATGTTTTAAATCACTAAGGCCCGCATCCATTCCTACGTGAAGCATGCGTCATATTATCAAACATTGACTCCTGAAACTTATGTGAAAAGAGAGTCAGCATAAAAATGCCGGCGAATACATAGGTTTTGTGAGTGTGTCAACTTCGTGGCTTTGTATACATATTGCAACACCTCGTCCGACTACAAGAGTTGTTAAGTGAAAACCTCGTATCAAAAGTGTTCGATATTACAATACAATTAACCAACTAAAACAAGTTGGTTAGAGTTGTGAAAACCTTATAGCCATGAATCTTGACCAAAACGTTTCTTTTGTAAAAACCTTGTACTAGATTGACTCAAAAGAAAACACCTTATGGTTTATATCTTTAAGTGAAAAATCATCAGGTGACATTGTTCAAAACCATCTGTCCGTGTTATAAACCATGTGTCCGTGTTATAAATCAATCGTCCGTGTCATAAACCAATTGTCCATGTCAGAAACAAATCTTCCATGTTTTTAATTGTTAAAACTTTTGATCGTTCTTTAATGAACATATTCAAACCTGTGTTGACTATACCACCAAAGGGTATCTTTAATAGACGACCAAAGGGTCTCTTTAACTAGACTAACAAATCAACAAATGATTTGTTAATCAGAAACAGTTTCTTTCATTACCCAAACTTACACCAAATCCAGTGAAAATCCGATAATGGGATTGTCAATCCTATGGTACCATAACATACTACGTCGGCTCGGCCAAAGCTAATGAATGTCATTCGTGTTATGGATAACACATTAACAAGTTGTTCACATTATTGAAATCATATTTTTTATATATAAACTATTTCATTGTCTTTCAAAAGTTGAAAATGATTTAGCACATATGAGTCACCCAAAACATTTGCAAAACGTAAAAGAGGGGAACAATGTTCTCACTTTGAAAATCATTTTGAATATAAACCACGTATATTGTTTTGAAATGTTGAAAATAATTATAGGCACATATGAATCACCCCAAAACATTTAGAAAATGTAAAAGACGGGAACCATGTACTCACTTGGGATTGTGAAAGTTTTCTTGATCAATGGAGTAAACAAAGCTCAAACGTGTCCTAATGTTAGATAAATATCTTAGCTTGTCGGGACTACAAACGGGAGATCAGATAGAATGAAGTCTTATAAACCAAACGAGGGTTGCAACTCATGTGATATGGTTTAACAAACTTAACATTCTGATTTTGAAAGGATCCTAAGTGCTTTTGACCCATTATGACTCGTTAAGGTAGTTTATGCTACTTTAACGGGTCATTAGCGTAAATGCGTGATCGTCCTATGATAAGCCTTAAATGCCCAAACATGTTTGAAAATGTTATAACATCAATTTATATGTCAAAAATTTGGTTACATGTGTTTAAAATGGATTTATGCGCAAGAGGGCATTTTGGTCATTTTTTAAGGACATAGAAGTAACTTATCATCACACTAATCAAATGATGTGACCATAAGGTATAACCTCAGTAGGTTATTCCCCTATACAACTATGGTCACAAAATATGTGTTTCGTCGGATCCTAAGATCGACCAAACGGGTCGGATTCGAATGTCCATGCGGTGGTCAAGACCGCTCGACTTATGACCCTAAATAAGCACTAAACTAGAAGTGACGAGTTAGACATGTCAAAATATGTCTAGCTAATTTTATTAAACTGATTTGGTATCAAAACATTGTGTTTTGATACCCAAAAATAGTTTCGTCGTAAAATTCACATCTTGCGCATTTTGACCGAAACTTTGACTCGTCACTTCGACTAGTAAACGTGGTAATCAGAAGGTGAAATCGCTAGAGACTATAACCTTCGTGATTACAATCACGTTGCAAAGTTCAATTCAACTTTCACTTGACCAAATGTGGTCAGAACCAAAAGTCAATCAGGAAGCCAAATTGTTCAACTTTTAACTCAAAATAGCTAAAACAATGAAAGAACTAGGAATAGCACATGAACACTTTCAGAACTCAAGATAGGAGGCTTCCAAAGGATGGAAACAAGGTTCAAGAAGGATCGATAGATGAACTTAGCTCTTCACTTTGAAGTGTTTTGAAGTGGTGTGAAAAAAATGGAAGAATCTTGGGGTATCTATAATATTCTAGGATTAGGAGGTGATGACAAGTGTCCTCAAGTGTGGATTAGTGTCCTAACATGTGTCAACATCATATTAAGTATGGCAAAGTGAGTGCTAGGTGTCAAAAATTGGAGATAGGTGGCAAACTTGGTGAACAAGCAAAAATATTTATTATTTTTTTAAAATTTTTGGCCCTTGGACTTGTCTTTTCACTTGTTTGTCATTTTTAACCCCTTTAACCTAATATTTAGGTTATATAACGGTGTTAAGACATGTGTAACTTTGATTATGCCCGAAAATGTCATGGATGTCCGTTTGTTCGATTGTACAGTTACGCGTTTCGAAAAAATGCGTAAAACGCTTTAACGAACACGAAAATGATCGAAATTTGGCAACGATTGACATTTTTGCATTCTCATCAATAAAATACAAGATTTTATTGAATACAAAAATATTTGGAAATAAAACACTGGGTTTCATTGAATACGAAATTGTTTGTAATTTTGCAATGATTGAAAAGGCACAAATGTCACTGTCTTCGTCCTGAAATTTAATTAGAGGAAACTTTGTGAAACAGATGTGGATATTTCGATTTCATCTGATCCTCTTGTTCCCAAGTAAATTCTGGGCCACGTTTGGATTCCCAGCGAACTTTAACTATCGGTATACGTCTACGCTTGAGTTTCTTGACTTCACGGTGCATAGCGTCATCAACGTGAATTTCATCGACGGGATTGTGGAGGTTTATATCAGCTAAACACTTTTTAAATTGGACACATGCAATGTTGGGTGAATATTCCCAAGTTTATGAGGTAGCTCAAGTCGGTAGGCCACCTTTCCGATTCTCTCAACGATCTTGAATGGTCCAATATATCGTGGTGCAAGTTTTCCTGTCTTTCCAAATCTAATCACACCTTTCCAAGGGGATACCTTGACAAGGACGTGATCACCAACTTGGAATTCCAAGGGCTTGCGTCGTTTGTCTGCATAACTCTTTTGACGGCTTCTAGTTGTCATAAGGTTATCGTGAATTTTCTTGACTTTGTCTGTTGTGTCGTGAATGAGTTCAGGTCCAGTGAGCTGAGCTTCACCGACCTCATTCCAGCAGACAGGTGAACGACATTTTCCACCGTATAGAACTTTGAAAGGCGCCATATTGATGCTGGCGTGATAACTATTATTGTAGGAGAATTCGACCAATGGTAGATGTGAATCCCAACTACCACCAAAGTCAATCACACATGCTCTAAGCATATCCTCTGGTGTTTGAATTGTCCTTTCAGATTGTCCATCCGTTTGAGGATGATAAGTAGTGCTCAGATTGTGTTTGGTTCCCATGGCAGATTGCATGGTCTTCCAAAAGTGAGATGAGAATCGAGCATCTCGATCGGATATGATGTTCAAAGGAACACCATGACGAGATACAATCTCATCAACGTAGATCTTGGCGAGTTTGTCAGCAGATAGATCCTCACGAATTGCCAAAAAGTGTGCTGCCTTTGTTAGATGATCGATGATTACCCAAATGGCATCATGACCTCTTGCTGTGCACGGTAGTTTAGTGATGAGATCCATCTCAATGTTCTCCCACTCCATACCGGTATGTGTGGTTGCTCAAGTAAACCAGATGGGCGTTGATTTCTGCCTTAACTTTAAGACAAGTTAGGCATTTAGACACATATAAGGCAATGTCCTTCTTCAAACCCGGCCACCAATACTGGGTACGGAGATCCTTATACATTTTTTTCTGCACCAGGATGGATTGAATAACCAGACTTATGAGCTTGGTCGATCAATAAGGTGCGAGATTGTCTTGACTAGGAATTCACAAACGGTTCTTGTAGTAGAGTAATCCATTGTCTTTTGTTTCCAGTTTAAGTTCGAGATTTTGTGGCAGCTCATTTTCAACAAGCTTTGGGTCACACATGTACGTTATGCTTGAAGGATACGTGTCTGGATATCAGATTGACTCAAACACAATGAAGTTTGACACGTTCCTTACGACTAAGCGCATCAGCCACAACATTCGCCTTACCAGGACGGTAGCGAATCTCGCAGTCGTAGTCATTCAGAAAGTTCGACCCAGCGTCGTTGTCTCATGTTTAGCTCCTTTTGATTGAATATGTGTTGGAGACTTTTGTGGTCAGTCAAAACCACACATTTCGTACCATAAAGGTAGTGTCTCCAAATTTTGAGAGTAAAAACTACGGCTCCTAACTCAAGACCATGAGTTGTGTAGTTCTTCTCATGGATTTTCAATTGTCTTGACGCATGGCTATGACTTTGTCTCTTGGCATGAGAACACAACCAAGGCCTAGGTTTGATGCGTCACAATAAACAATGAAATCGTCATTGCCATCGGATAAAGCTAAAACAGGAGCATTAAAGAGTTTTTGTTTCAGTGTTTGAATGGCTTCCTCTTGTTTGGGTCCCCACTCGAAAGGTTTATTCTTCTGAGTCAAAGTGGTGAGGGGAACCGTGATCTTTGAAAAGTTCGCGATGAATCGACGATAGTATCCACCAAGACCAAGAAACGAACGAACTTCGGTAGAAGTAGTAGGTGTCCTCCAATCCCTAATCGCACTGATTTTGGCGGGATCTACATGTATACCTTGTTCGTGAACAATGTGTCCCAAAAATTGAACTTTTTTTAGCCAAAATTCACATTTGGAGAATTTGGCGTAAAGTTGTTCTTTCTTCAGAATTTCCATCGTTAGACGTAGATGTTGTTCGTGATCGGCTCGAGACTTAGAATAAATGAGGATGTCGTCAATGAAAACAATGAGGAACTTGTCTAAATAATGTTTACAAACCCTATTCATTAAGTCCATGAAGACGGCAGAAGCATTCATCAAACCAAAAGGCATGGTAGTGAACTCGTCATGGCCGTACCGAGTGCAAAAAGCAGTCTTGGGAATATCTTCTTCGAGTACACGAAGTTGATGATACCCAGAACACAGATCAATCTTTGAAAAGCAGGTCGTACCTTGTAGCTGATCAAAGAGATCATCAATGCGAGGTAGGGGATATCAATTTTTGATTGTGAGTTTGTTGAGCTTACAATAATCGATACACATATGGAAGGATCCATCCTTCTTTTTCATGAATAAGATAGGAGCACCCAAAGGTGAAAAGCTCGGACAAATGAATCCCTTGTCTGAAAGTTCTTGGAGTTGCTTTGACAACTCTTGCATTTCAGACGGTGCAAGACGGTAAGGAGATTTAGCAATTGGGTTGGTACCAGGTACAAGGTCAACACGAAACTCAACTTGACGAATTGGGGGTAAACTACGTAGCTCTTCAGGAAACACCTCAGGATATTCCCGAATAATGGGGATGTCCTGAACAGTCTTGCCCTTGCCGTTTTCCTTTACGATATATGCCAGAAAGGCTACATAATTCATCCATAGGTATTTTTGGGCCTAGGTACAGGTCATGAGTTTTAGGCTACTAGAGGGTTTCTCTACGTGAACTTCTAAGGTTTCGCCAGATGAAAGAGGTATATGAACAACCTTGTTGAAATAGATCACCTCAGCATGGTGTTTGGTTAACCAATCCATTCCTATGACGATGTCAAAACTCCCGAGTTGCATTGGTGTGAGGTCAATGGGAAAAAGGTGGTTATCCAAGTTCAATTGGTAACTACGAATGACATAATCGAGCACAAGGGGTTCACCACTAGCTATTTCCATCATTAAGGGTTTTCCTAGTTTAGTTCTAGGCATCGAAAGCAAAGGTTCAAAGGCTAGTGATATAAAGCTTCTATCAGCACCCGAATCGAAAGAATAGAAGCAGGATGATTATTAACAATGAACGTACTATTAATGACTTCATTATCAGCACGAGCCTCGTTGGCATTCATGTTGAATGCGCGTCCACGGGCTGGATTTGCTTTCGCGTTCACCAATTTTGGGCAGTTGTTTCTAAAGTGACCCATCTCGCCACAGTTGTAGCAAGAACCAGATGGGAACGGAGGTCTAGCAGGGTTGGCATGGGGTTGAACAGGGTTCTGAACAGCTTGTTTTAGGGTCAAACGACAAACATTGGCTATGTGACCGAATCTTCCACATGATGTGCATTGGCGACACTGTATGTGAGCTTGATGGTGACCATTGCACCGGTTGCACAACTATGCAGTACCAGCATAGGGTTTCCTCGCGGGAGGTTGTGCTGGCTGGTTTTGAGTGTTTTGGTTGGGTTGTGCAACAACTGCAAAAAGTTCTGTGATGCCTTACGCTTCCTCGACTTCTTGGAAGACTCAGCTTTGTTCTCCTTTGTTTTCTCTTGAGTGGTCTTAGCTGCCTGTTTCTTGTCGCCCTTGCGAAACAGTTTCCCCTTCTTGACCTGAGACTCAGTCAGGGTAGCAGATAATTCGATAGCCTGTCGAACAGTGGTAGGGTTGCTACCAGTAACAATGTCCTGAACGGGGTCAGGTAGGCCATCAATGTACCTTCCGATTGCTTTATCCAACGGGGTGACCATGGCGGGACACAACAAGCTCAATTCTTCGTAACGGTCAGTGTAGGCATGATGTCTCCACTATCTTGTTTAAGATTGTGGAATTCATCTTCTAGTGCCCGTTGTTCATGACGTGGGCAGAATTCCCTCATCATTAGAGCTCGAAGCTCTTCCCACATTTATGCCATTACCACATCGGCACCCCTATCTCTCATCACACCATTATACCATGTAAGTGCTCTTTCTAGAATACTCTCGATGCAAACTCGACTTTTCGCTCATTCGGGCATTGAACATGACGAAGTGTGCTTTCTAGACACTCAAACCACTGTAGGAGTCCAGTAGCTCCTTCGGACCTAGTAAACTTGAGTGGTTTAGCTGAGTTAAATTGTTTGTAGTTGCATGGTGCCGGTGCATTGTTGTTATTATTGTTATTGTTTGCTTGGTTTAACTGGGTCACTAGGTTTGGGAGTACAGCAGCAATTTGCTGAGCGATCATAGCTGCCATTTCCGCATTTTGAGTTGTATTACGTAGAGGAGGCATTCTAGAAGAGAACATAAGGGAAAATATGTGTGATTGACATTGGATAATGAAGAGAGATGTTAAAAATATCGACGAAATATAAGGATGGTGGTCATTCTTTCGTTACTTAAAAACAAACAAACGACACACGGTAACTAATCAAAGTAAATGGGTCTTTATAATGTATCGCGAAGACATGCTTTAGCCTATAAGTGGACCCTCACCCCAAGAGTTCTCACGTAAGAGTGACTGGTCCGATAATGCGGATTTGTACGAACACTTTAGCCGTAGACAGAAAACTCAGGGTACAGGCATCCACCCTTCCAGATTGCACATGTTCACATTAATAAAACCCAAACTTTGACGGGATTTTGAAAACTTATAAGGCTTTAAGCCAAAATAAATCATCTAAGGATAGATGATTGATTTTCAAAATGAATTTGTAACTTGTGTATTTGTTTTGGTAATCACCTAAGGATAGGTGATGGTATTGTTTTAATAATCTAAATGCAAGATAACTCGCGTTAGGGTCCTAGGAAGGTTATAGTCTAGGTCAAAGCATTACTAATAACCTAATTCCCTATAACCATAAGCTCTGATACCAATCCTTCTGTAACACCCCGACCGCGTAAAATAACAAACCGCGGCAGAAACATCGAGGAGTCATGTCACAGAACAATTTTTTCACAACTCATGGAATTTAAAATTATGTTTGATTAAGTTAAATGTTTACATTGTTTTGGGATAAACAGAAACAACACATAAATAATTTGTCTTTCATGTTTTAAGTCACTAAGGCCCGCGTCCATTCCTACGTGAAGCATGCATCATATTATCAAGTATTGATTCTGAAACATATGTGAAAAGAGAGTCAGGATAAAAATGCAGGCTAGTACATAGGCTTTGTGAGTGTGTCAAATTCGTAGCCTTGTATACATATTGCAACACCTCGTCTGACTAAAAGAGTCGTTAAGTGAAAACCTCGTATCAAAAGTGTTTGATATTGCAATACAATTAACCAACTAAAACAAGTTGGTTAGAGTTGTGAAAACCTAGTAGCCATGAATCTTGACAAAAACATTTCTTTTGTAAAAACCTTATAATAGATTGATTCATTAGAAAACTACGTATGGTTTATATCTTTAAGTGAAAATCATTGCGTGACATTGTTCGTAACAATTTGTCCGTGTTATAGATCAATCGCCTGTGTCATAAACCAATTGTCCATGTTATAAACAAATCTTCGGTGTTTTTAGTTGTGAAAACTTTTGACCGTTCTTTAATGAACACATTCAAAACTGTGTTGACTATACACCACCAAAGGGTATCTTTAACAGACCACCAAAGGGTATCTTTAACTAGACTAACAAATATACATATGATTTATTAATCAGAAACAGTTTCTATCATTACCCAAACTTCCACCAAATCAAGTGAACAGTCCGATAATGGGATTGTCAGTCCTATGGAACCATAACATACTACTGGTCGGCTCGGCCAAAGCTAATGAATGTCATTCGTGTTATGGATAATGCATCAATAAGTTGTTCACATTATCGAAATCGTATTGTTTTATATATAAACCATAGACATTGTTTTTGAAAACTTGAAAATGATTTAGCACATATGAGTCACCCAAAACATTTACAAAACGTAAAAGAGGGGAACTATGTACTCACTTTGAAAATCACTTTTGTATACATAAACCATGTATATTGTTTTGAAATTTTGAAAATAATTATATGCACATATGAATCACCCCAATAAATTTGAAAACGTAAAAGAGGGGGGCTATGTACTCACTTGGGATTGTGAAAGTGTTCTTGATCAACGGAATAAACAAAGCTCAAACATGTCCTAATGTATCAGATAAATATGTTAGCGTGTCGGGACTACAAACGGGAGATCAGATAGAATGAAGTCTTATAAACCAAATGAGTGTTGGAACTCATGTGATATGGTTTAACAAACTTAACATTCTGATTTGGAAAGGATCCTAGGTGCTTTTGACCCATTATGACTCGTTAAGGTTGTTTATGCTACTTTAACGGATCATTAGCGTAATGCGTAATCGTCCTATGACAAGTCTTAAATGCCCAAACATGTTTGAAAATGTTATAACATCAGTTATATGTCAAAAATTTGGTTACATGTGTTTAAAATGGATTTATGCGTAAAAGGGCATTTTGGTCATTTTTAAGGACATAGAAGTAACTTATCATAACACTAATCAAATGACGTGACCATAAGGTATAACCTCAGTAGGTTATTCCCTATACAACTATGGTCACAAAGATGTGTTTGGTCAGATCCTAAGATCGACCAAACGGGTCGGATTCGAAAGTCAAAGCAGCGGTCAAGACCGCTCGACTTACGACCCTAAATAAGCACTAAACTTGAAGTGATGAGTTAGACATGTCAAAATATGTCTAACTAAATTTATAAAACTGATTTGGTATCAAAACTTGGTGTTGTGATACCCGAAAATATTTTCGTCGTAAAATGCACATCATGCGCATGTTGACCAAAACATTGACTGGTGACTTCGACTAGTAAACGTGGTAATCAGAAGGTGAAATCGCTAGGGACTATAAACTTTGTGATTATGATCACGTTGCAAAGTCCAATTGAACTTTGACTTGAACAAATATGGTCAGAACCAAAAGTCAATCAGGAAGCCAAATTGTTCGACTTTTGGCTCAAAATAGCTAAAACAATGAAAGAACTAGGAAGAGAACTTACTCGTGTTGAAGAACACTTTCGAAACTCAAGATAGGAGGCTTCCAAAGGCTGGAAACAAGCTCCAAGAAGGATGGAAAGAAGAACTTCACACTTTGCTTTGAACTGTTTTGAAGTGGTGTGAAAAAATGGAAAAATCATGGGGTATTTATAGTATTTTATGATTAACGAGGTGATGACAAGTGTCCTAACATGTGTCAACACCATATTAAATGTGGAAAAGTGAGTGCTAGGTGTCAAAAATTGGAGATAGGTGGCAAACTTGGTGAAGAAGCAAAACTATTTATTATTTTTTTGACATTTTTGGCCGTTGGACTTGTATTTTCACATGTTTGCCATTTTTAACCCCTTTAACCTAATATTTAGGTTATAAAGGTGTTAAGACATATTTAACTTGGATTATGCCCAAAAATGATTGATGTCGGTTCGTTCGATTGTAAGGTTACGCGTTTTACAAAATGCGTAAAATGCTTTAATGAACACCAATATGATCGAAATTGGGCAAAGATTGAAATTTTTGCATTCTCATCAATAAAATACAAGATTTTATTGAATACAAAAATATTTGGAAATAAAACACGTGGTTTCATTGAATACGAAACTGTTTGTAATTGTGCAATGATTGAAAAGGCACAAATGTCACAATATCCAAGATTACAATGAATACCATTGGTGCACCAGATCAAAAGAATGATGTAGATATATGTAAACTGGATAGTGGAGCCACATAGGCTATACTTAAATATAAGAAATATATTTATGAGCTGAAACCAACAAAAGTAATTGTTGTTAGGTCCTACAGACATGATAGAAGGAGTGGGAAAAGCAAATTTAGTATTACCAAATGGTATAAAGCTCTTAATAGAAAATACTTTATTTTCTACAAAATCAATGAGAATCTTATTGAGTTTCAAAAATATATATCATAACGGATATGACAGTCAGTCAAGGACTGTTGATAATAATAAGTATGTGAACATCTCTAAACATAGCGAATTTTCAAGACTTGTAAATCTTTTGTCATTTTCGTATTTAATAAAATTATAACTCTTATTTACAAGTTTCGTAATAGTACGTTGAAAACAAAACAATATTCAAAAAAAATTCCAAAACAAAATCCAACTTATACATGCCTTGATACCCTTCACATAACTTAAATAACAAGTTAGGAGGGTTAAAGATGGCAGAAAAATGATAATACAAGTCCCGGGGCCAAAACTGTCAACAAACAAAACTTTTTGCGTCAGAGGGACTTGCGGAGCGCAAGGCCCTACCCTTATGAATCCTTCTTGGTTTTGTCCGGTGAGTCAACAAAGGCTTAAATGTATTTCTACATGGCCACACTTGTTTATACAAAATCTCAAATAGTTTTCAAACATATAAAATGTTGAAACAATTGGTTAATTATATGATTATTACAATGAAACATTTTTGAAATATTCATGGCTACAAAGTCTATTTTATTTACCAACTCTTGAAGTTGGTCAACATATTGCAATACCAAAAATATTCAACATACATTTGGCTACAAGGTTTATTTCACTCATCGACTCTCGAGGTTGGACAACATATAGCAATACAAATTCATAGCTATGAATTTGATCACAAAAATTATGTTACTCACCAACTTTATAGTTGACTTTTTGTTTTCATATATGTTTTAGGTACAAATGTTTGATGATATTCAAGTATGCTATATATGAACGGACTCGCGCCTTAGTTTCGCTTAATTCTAAAAACAATTACTTGTAATCATTTGTGTTAAAAAATGTAGTGTATTTATTTAATATAATCAAACTTTAGTACCATTTTATGTGAGCAATCTTGTAACGTGACTCCTTGATTTTTCCGCCACATGTCACACGTGGTCGGGGTGTTACAACATCACGAGCCATCCAGGATCTACAATGATGAACAAAATCATTGAAAACACACATGGACATCCATTGAAATATAAAAAGATCCCCCAGTCAGATAAAATGCCTTTGTGACATCTTGCTCGCTTAGAAAACTAATTATAAAGCCTTTGTTCTTAAAAGTTGAAAACGAATAACCAATGTTTCTTGAAATAATTCAAGGTTATATATGTGGACCAATTCCTCCACCATGTGGACCGTTTAGATATTTTATGGTCAATAGATGCATCCAATAGATGGTCTCATGTATCTTTTTAATCAACTCATAATGTTACCTTTGCAAAATTTCTTGCTCATATTATCAAATTACGAGCGCATTTTCCTGATTATACTGCTAAAGGGTGAGGCTTGATAATGCTGGTGAATTTACATCACATGCTTTTAGTAATTAATGCATGTCTATGGGGATTGTTGTTGAACACCCTATTGCTTATGTATACACTCAATATGGCTGAGTAGAATCATCAATGAAACATCTATAGCTAATAGCTAGACCATTACTAATGATAATAAAGATTCCTGTGTCTGTTTAGGGTCATGCAATTTTACATGCTGCATCACTGATTGGTGGGAGACCAAGTGCAAATCATAGATGCTCCACACTATAGATTGTTTTTGGCCATGAGCTAGACATTTCCCACATTAGAATTTTTACGTGTGCAAATATGTTTATATTGCACTACCACAATTCACAAAAATGGGTCCTCAAATAAGGTTGGGAATATATGTTGGATATGAAACAACCTCCATCATAAGATATCTTGAACCTTTAACATGTGATGTATTTACATCAGGTTTTGATGATTGCCACTTTAACTATGCAATGTTCCTAACATTAAGGGAGAAAATTAAAAAACTAGAAAATGGTATCTCATGGTGTGTTTGCCTTCATTGTCTCATCCTAATCCAAGGACAAAACAATGTGAGATAAAGGTTCAAAAGAGAATACACCTACATGAAATTGCAAATCAATTGCCTAGTGCTTTTACTGATACAAACAAAGTTACTGAATCTCATATGCTAGCTGCTAAAGTTCCAGCTCGAGTTGAGATCCCAACTAAGGCAATAGATAATAATATGACTCATGAATCTCATAAACGTTTGAAATGTTAAAGGCTGATCGTGTTCGAATGAAAGAAATCCTCAAAAAAGAAAAGGACCTAAAACAAAAATTGACTATAAAGAGAATGATCTTGATAAAACACTGAATACCAATGTGAGACCAAGTGCAAATCATAGATACTCCACACTATAGATTGTTTTTGGCCATGTGCCAAACATTTCCCACATTAGAATTTTTACGTGTGCAAGTATGTTTATACTGCACTACCACAATTCACAAAAATGGGTCCTCAAAGAAGGTTGGGAATATATGTTGGATATGAAACAACCTCTATCATAAGATATCTTGAACCTTTAACATGTGATGTATTTACATCAGGTTTTAATGATTGCCACTTTAATGATGCAATGTTCCTAACATTAAGGGAGAAAATAAAAAACAAGAAAATGGTATCTCATGGTGTGTTTGCCTTCATTGTCTCATCCTGATCCAAGGACAAAACAATGTGAGATAAAGGTTCAAAAGAGAATACACCTACATCAAATTGCAAATCAATTGCCTTGTGCTTTTACTGATACAAACAAAGTTACTAAATCTCATATGTTAGCTGCTAAAGTTCCAGCTTGAGTTGAGATCCCAACTAAGGCAATAGATAATAATATGACTCATGAATCTCATAAACATTTGAAATGTTGAAGGCTGATCAAGTTTGAATGAAGGAAATCCTAAAAAAAGAAAAGGACCTAAAACAGAAATTGACAAAAAATGTAGGTCCACCTGCGGATGGTGTTAAACCAGTTCCTTGTTCATATAACACACACACAAGTGCGGAATCCAAGTGTGCATGCAACCAAAGCAAAGTAAAGAACACGAGGTAACCAAAGATTCACTATCTTGATTAATGATTTAGAACAAGTACAAACATATATACACAATGCTCGTATGAATCAAACAAACATGTTGTGTTCTTGTGTCTTCGTCTTCAGAGATTACAAACTCAAAGGGTAACAAGCTCTCTGGGCAGACCAACTAGCTAACCAGGCGACCCCCAACTAAGAGGTACATGTCTGTTTATATAGTATCCGTCTAGATTCGTACGAAAACACGAATTTAGACATACTGAACACAATATTTCATAAGAAACACATCTCCAGAATTTGGTACGAGTCAGTGTTTCGTACGAAATGCTTGTATCGTATGAAATACTCTTTGTTTCGTACGAAACCCAGTGTTTCGTACGAAATGCTTGACTCGCACAAAATTCTCATTCTTGGAGAACTTGTGTAGACTTGACGTTTCCAAGATTCATCAGTATGCACACATGCAACTGATTAACACAGACAAGCTAAGATGTCATACTAGATCAAGATTGAAGGATTTCTCGATCTATTCGACGCAACCAAACCTATACAGACACTTGAGCAAAGACCGTACAATTACAACTGTAATTAAGAACAAGCGACAGACACAAAACTGTATCAACAAACTCCCCCTTGGATGTTGCTTGGTCTTCGGTCTTTAGACTTTGGTCTTCATATAGAATGGTTTGGAGTATCAACAAACTCCCCCTTATGATCTGCTATCCATTGATAAATCTGCTATCTAATGATTAGAGTATCAGGTCTTCGAACTTATAAGAAACTTCAAATCTTTCTTGTTTCCTCATCTGACTTGTCAGATTTCTTCGTTGTTGGTCTTTGTTTATGTTCTTTTGAATCAATCTGTACTCATAGACAAATATAAATAGAATAAAAATTTCTCAGGGAATACACACGAGAGACTTATCATAAATTCTTCGTATAATTGTATTCCCTGAACGAGATACACACATTCGTATGAATTCCAGCAGCAGATTTGAGAAAAACAAGTGACCAAGTCAAATCAAATGACTAGGTTCATTCGTATGAGATACACACACTCAAACGAATTTCATATTTTGGATTTCTTTGATAGATTACTTGTTGCAAGATATTACTTTTATGAAGTTGCGATATCAAACTAATGGTTTTCTGGCGTATCTTGATAGAAATTCTCGAGTATCAACTTTGGCTAACTTTCAAAAAGTAATTACATAAGCAACTAAGTATAGTAGACATAAAATCAAAATATACAGATAAACTACAATCTTTTTCGAGTTTCAAGGTAAAGGAATCATACCAGCATTTTAATCTTTGTCAAAAACGATATTTGGTTTTCAAAATTAAACAGATAAGTATTTAACTATGATTATCGGTATTGTTGTCCACGTAAGCTCAAACTTATCAGATGTAATCATGATTAGGAGATATGATTAAGGTATAGATCTGTACTTACTAGCCGGTGTTCAACCACATCATGACACATTCCCGTATAAAGATATGCACGAGAGAAAATCTTACCGGTGAGTATACTGCTTTATCATCTGTTTTGACGTATACGAATGATGTGAGATACTCACTTATTTTTGATTGAAAACAAGCCCTTTGTGATTAAATCACTTATTGATGAGGAACTTGATTTTCATATGAATGCAGGGCACATGAGTAAATCCATGAACAGGTTAGTACCATCGTACCGACAAAGAGACGAACTTAGCTCCCGCACAAAGCTGTGATATTTTATCACTTATTTTGGGGATGTGATATTTTTATCACTTATTTGAAGGTCGTATGCAGTATGTACACGTATGTATGATATCATGGAAGTTCTAGACTTGCGCCACTGTTATTTTTCGGCAAAAGATTCAACCATGATACCCAGATGATGAGCCAGCATAAAGACCGTATATCTCAGAACCTCGGCGCTCTATCAAGCGAAATTTTGGTACCAAGACCATATGCCAATGAATGGTTCCCACCTGGCGTTCTATCTGTTAAGTTTATATCAACCTGCACCTTTTAATCTGATTGTGAGCCTACCCATACATTATAAGACAAGCTACTTATCAATCTTCTTTCTATGCTTTTGACCATGTTTGACAGATTTACCGGTGAATTTCATCATCTTCAACTTATCCAAGAAACTCATTTTTTATTTTTCAATTGTTTTTGTATTTTTCTTAATTTTTCTCCCCCTTAAACAAAGAAGGTAAATAAAAGACATATTTTTGTATTTCTTGAAATTTACTCCCCCTAAAATATAAAACTGAAAATCTTTTTGTAGTTTTAGATTTTTAGAAAAGTATATACAAAATTAGTTAGCCATGGTTAAGTTACTCGGGTTTCACCTTGATGCCATTGACCAAAAGTAGATAATCAAAACGTGATTTATCAAAGGCTTTGGTAAAAAGGTCGGCACGTTGGTGATCAGTGTGGATTTTAACAACATCGAGAAGTCTCTTTTCATAACAATCTCGTATGAAATGATACTTAAACTCAATGTGTTTTGTTTTTGAATGCTGTACAGGATTCCGGGTGATCTGTAACGAAGCTTCATTATCAACAAAAATAGTAGTAGTAAGAAATTCAAAACCGTAGTCGCGCATTTGCTGTTGAATCCATAGAACTTGAGAGCAGCAACTAGAAGCTGAAATATACTCAGCCTCACATGTTGATGCAGCTACACAAGTCTGCTTTTTGCATTGCCACGTGACTAGGCGATTTCCCAAGAACTGACATCCCGCTGTTGTTGACTTCCATGATTAGAATCATGAATGCTGTCAGATCAAAGTTATCATCCTTAGGGTACCATAGACCAGTGTCAGGGCGACCCTTTAGATAACGAAAGATCCTTTTCACAGCCATCAAATGAGAAACCTTCGGACTAGACTGATAGCGTGCCAGAAAGCATGTTGGGTACATTATGTCGGGTCTTGAAGCAGTAAGATACATGAGAGATTCGATAATAGCACGATAGAGAGATGGTTCTACATGTTCACCCATTCCGTCTGAAGTAATCCCATGATTTTGAGCTAATGGAGTTCCCAAAGGCTTTGAGTCATCCATCTGAAATCGCTTGAGAATATCTCCGACGTACTTGGTTTGATGGATAAAAATCCCTTCCTTTGATTGCTGAACCTGCAAACCTAGAAAGAAAGTCATTTCTCCCATAACGCTTATCTCAAACTTCTCCTGCATAACCTGTTCGAATTCTTTGCACATTCGAGTGTTAGTAGACCGAAATATAATATCATCAACATAAACCTGTACGAGCAGCAAATCCTCATCCTGTTCCTTGATGAAGAGAGTACAGTCAATCAGGCCTCGTCGAAAACCGTTCTTCAACAGATAGGTAGACAACGTTTCATAGCAAGCCCTTGGAGCTTGATGAAGACCATATAACGCCTTGTTGAGAAGCCAAACCTTGTCAGGATGGAGTGGTTCTTCAAAACCTGGCGGTTGCTGAACATATACCTCTTCTTCTACCACACCATAATGAAATGCACTCTTCACATCCATCTGATAAACGGTGAACTTCTTGAAGGACGCATAAGACAAAAAGATTCTTATGGCCTCAAGTCGTGCAACCGGTGCATAAACTTCATTGTAATCGATCCCTTCGACCTGATTAAAACCTTGAACAACCAATCGCACTTTGTTTCTCACAACAAAACCTCAGTCATCCTTCTTGCACTTGTACACCCATTGTGTACCAATCTTCTTGTAGCCGTCAGGCCTGTCAACCAATTTCTAGACGCCTAACTTCTGAAACTGCTGAATTTCTTCCTGCGTGGCTTCAACCCACGAGTCTTCTTTCATTGCCTCCTTCCAAGATTTTGGTTCTACTTGGCACACATAGCAGGCAAAAGACCAATCATTCAGACCACTAGATTCCATAATTTCCGAATATAATCCAGCATTCTGGTTGTTTCGAAGCTGATTACGAGTCTGCACATCACTCTAGGCATCTCCAATAATATTCTGTTGAGAATGGATATTATGAATTCGAGTTTCTGGCACATCAGGAACCCGAGAGTTGATACCCAAATTGTTTATATTCAGATCAACAGTTAAATCGAGAGCTTGATTTGATGACGTTGTAGATGCCTGACATTCAGTCCTTCCTTGAGGTTGAATATTTGACGTATCATCTGAAATTCCAGGAACCGCACCAGAGTCAGCTTCATTAGCATCATGAAACTCATCATCTTCTGATGAAACATTATAATCCGCAGCGTCTTCGAATTCTACATTTTGAACAAGATTGTTAACCGAAGTCGACACGTAAGGGTTAAGAATAATTGGTCGAACTAGTGATGAATCTAATGCAGTATCACTTTCTAGAAGCATTTGAGCAGCAGCTGTTGCATCATCAAAAGTTGGCAGATTAAAGGAGTCAAACAGCCCATCGTAGTCAAACATCCAAGGAGCACCCGGAGCTCTAACCGCTTCTGTATATCTCTGAACCTTGACTTCACCCCATTCTTCAATCTTCTTCGAAGACAAATTCCACACTCGGAAATTTGGAGTAGCATATCCAAGAAAGAAACCTTCAATAGCCTTGGGACCAAACTTTCCATGTGGGTCGATTATAGTGCATGGAGCTCCAAAAGGTTCTAAGAAAGAAATATCCGGTTTCCTTTTATGTAACAACTCAAAGCATGTCTTCCCATGTCTCTTCACAGTCAAAACTCTATTCATCGTGTAGCACGCAGTAGCAACAGCTTCTCCCCAAAATTGAACGGGAAGTTCTGATTCTACTAACATGGTTCTTGCAGTTTCACTAAGAGTTCGATTTTTTCTCTCAGCGATGCCATTTTGTTGTGGAGTGTATCGAGAACTGTACTCATGCAGAATACCCTTTGAGGAACAGTACTCATCCATAACTTGATTCTTAAATTCCATGCCATTGTCGCTTCTGATTCTCCTTACCTTCAGATTGTACAAATTTTCTAGCAGAGTCAGGAGATTTTTGAGGATAGTAGGAACTTCACTCTTGTGTGCCAACATGTTTACTCATGAGAATCTGGAATAGTGATCAGTAACTACCAGACAATAAGAATCACCAAAGGTTGTCTTGTGTTTCATAGGTCAAAAGAGGTCCATATGAAGATGTTCCAGTGGCATATTCACAGTGTTGATCTTCTTCACGGGATGGGACTTTCTCGCTTGCTTCCCTTTTTGGCATGATACACAAATGTCTTGAAGATAAAAATTCTTCACTGGTACACCATCTAGATTGTTCTTCACCAAATAGTTCACTTTTCTCAGGTGAATGTGTCCCATACGTCCATGCCAAGATATTGATTCCTTCTCAGTGGCTTTGGAGACAAAACATGTGACTTGTGCAGATGTTGCAATAGCTTGGCTCATATCAAGAATATACAAATCATTTATTCTTGGAGCCGACAGGAGAATCCATTCCTTGGGGATCTTGAATCCAGGCTTCAGCACATAACATCCGGCATCATCAAAATGTACTGTGAACTTCTTGTCGCAGATTTGAGAAACGCTAAGAAGATTTTGATCAATTTCCCGCACATAATTGATCTTGTCGAAGCTCACAACACCATTGGAGACCATTCCTTCTCAAGTGATATATCCACCTTTGTCCCCAGCAAAAACAACATAACCACCCCTTATGCTTTTCACATCATATAGGAGCCGCAAGTCGCCTGTCATGTGCCTTGTTTCTCCACTGTCAACAATCCAATGACTGTTTACAGTTCCTCCTGGAACACCCTGCACATTGCATAAACAAGATTAGTTTGTGATGGGGACCCAAGCCTTAGTGGTCTTGGGTCGTCCCTTATCAGCGAGAAATGTAATCTCAATTTCTTGATGACTAACAAACTGAGAGACTCCTTTTGAACCATTACCGGTCTTCTGTTTCCAAGATCCTTGTTTATTACCAGATTTACTATTATTTACTGTTTTAACAGTGTCTGGTTTTATTGACTTTGAAGATCTTTGATCCTTTTTCGAAGAAACTAATTTTAAAGCTTTCTCAACTGCTTTTACTTGTTTACGTTTTTGTTTTTCTTTTTGATCTTTAATAACTCGTTTATCTTGTGTCGGAGAAACAGATTTATGTTTGCAAGTTTGTTCATGAAGGGTTTTCTCTATAAATCTTGATTTGGCTGGATTTTCACAATCCTTTATAATGTGGCCAAATTCTTCACATTTGAAACATGTTCTCCTTTCAACAAAACTAGGAGATCGTGTCTCTCGGCTTGAAGTTGAACTTGTGGATCCTGAGGTACTGGGTTCATTTTCATTACATCCATCAGTGCGTTGGGTGTAAATGTTTTGACTATTTCTTTTCAAAATCTTAACTTTCTTTACAAAATCAACATTAGATTTTCCTTGAAAAGTTTCGACTTTATCGGTACCTTTAGAACTCACAAATTTAACAGTTTTGGCCTTTTTCTGGTAACGAGAGCCTTTTGATTCAACCTTCGGTTGAGAAACTGTAGGCTTTTCAACTCGCTTCCATTGTTTTTCTTTTGAAGCGGATAATGGTTGTGTTTTGGTGGGCTTTTTCTTCTCTAAAGGATTGGTGTTTGACTTTTCAAACACCTGATCTATAGAGATTGGATTTACGTTTTTAATTGGAAATCTTTGTTTGAATAGATTTTCTTATCTCCAACCAAAGTATACAACACATTATTTGCTTCATCTGTCGACACTTGTGTCTTGACAGATTTCTTAGGAACGGTGTCTTGATTCTCAACAGATTGAGTACTAGGAGTAGTAGAAGATTCTACTATTTTCCTTTCATCAAGAGGCTGATCCTGATCATCATTTCTCGATTCATCATCTGATGTATCATCCTCTTCTTCATCAGATGATGAACTTTCTGGCTTGCTTGGTTCTTGAGAGTAATTGCCTGGTTTGAACCCTAACCCTGCTGCGAATTCCTCAGGATTCAAAGGTACAGAGGGTTCAAAACAAGGCATCTACTCTTCATCAGGCATTTTGGTATGTTGTGTTTCACTGGGGGTGGACACGACTTATACCCTATGCATTGAGCATCTCCCTTTAGTTTTTGAACTTCAATAATATGATCAAGCACATATTAGGAGTTAGAATAACTTTCCAATTTGCATTTGATCGAATCATATTCGCATTTGACGATGGCTAACTCTTTCGTTGTTTCTTCTAGGAGATTAATGTAGTTATTAATTCCTATCTGTTTATTCAAAACTGTTTTTGTCAATTCAGAAACACTTTTCATTAGGGTTTCTATTACAGATTTGAATTCTTTTTCATTTCCATTAGCACCAAATTCGCCTCTTTTCATTTTGATAGTTCAACCAATAAATTCTGATTATGACTGTTGACTGTTTCATATTTTATTTTCAACTCAACATAGTCATTGCAAACAGTAGGAGGGTCAGAATTTACCTGTTTTGAAGAACTTTCAACATTTTCCATAAAGGCAGTGTGATGAGGAAAAGCTGCACCATCTGTAGAGAGTATCTCTTTCTCTTTTACCGCAACTTCTGCATTCCTCGTCATGCCTATCTTTTCAGATTTCAACATCTCAGCTTCACTTAGCAATTCTTCAACCTCAGCATCACTTCCTTTCTTTACATCGGAATCAGATCCACAACCATCTGAACTTGAACATTCTTCATCAGAACTACCAGCATCCCCAGATGTATCATCATTATTTTGAGTGTTGATGCTGTGATCATGCTTGTTTTGATCCACGATCCTTGCATAGCATGTAGTTCTTCCGTTGTTCTCTGTTCCCAACTATACTGACCAATCGCATCCTTCATCAGACTGAACTACCAAAGCTTTATGCGTGTTTGATGGTCCTGATTGATTGGTGTTGTTAGAGTTGCCAACAGCTACTATTCTTCTTTCGTTGTTGTATTGTTCTATGTTGGATGGTCGAGACTGATTTCGAAAGGGGTTGTGATTTCCTTCCTTGCTGGATCTTGTGCATTCCCGCTTAAAGTGACCTCTTTCTCCACAGTTGAAGCAAGTGACGGTGGTTTTTTCAAAGCCGTATTTTGTATCCTTTTTGCTTTCCCAACTGGTTCTACCCGTTCTTCTCATATAATCCTTCGCTCTTCTCATAGCGCTTGCAAATGCCCACTTGATGTCCATCAGCTCCATTTCATCTCGGTCAATTTGTTCATAGTCTTCGTTTGTCAAATTGATGTTACCTATTTAACCTACAACTAAACCACAATATGAACTGACCATGGTATTTAGAAGTTCCGCATGTTCCTGTGCAACTTCTACGTTGATTTTGGAGAGATCTGTCATGTCAAGTTTGACAGTGTTGGGATTTGCCGATTGACTGTTGTTTCCATAGAAAGCTTGTTGAGGAGCTTACTGTGTAGCTTTATGCTCTAAATCCCTTGGCTGTGGAAGGAAGGCTTTCAGATCAAAAGTATGTCCATAGGTTTGATTGCTCGAACCTGTAGACTGACTTGATTGAACTGGTTGGGGTAGGAAAGGGTTCACGTTTGACACAAATGCGGTCTGCATCTTCGGTTGCTGACTTGAGCTTGTACCTGCATTTATACCTCCAAAATACATTTCAGGGTTTTGTGTAGCAGAGACTCGTTGTGCCTTTTGGAGTTCTTCTTCATTCTTTTTCTCCACTTTCTACACATATTCATAAATACTAATTGAGTCCAAAAGACCTGTATGTTTTAAAAGATCAATAAATTGACCCTATTTCGGTGGTAAAGCATCAGCAAATCGCATCACAATTTCCTGTGGTGCTGCTAACATTTTATACGAGTACATTTCGCTGAGAAGATGATAAACCCCAGTGGTCATATCATTCAAGGTTTCGTTCTCCATGAACATGAAACCTTCAAACTCTTTCTTGTGCAGATCATGTCGAATCTTCCTGGTAGCAGCGTTACCTTCACCTCTTGCTTCCAAAGTGTCCCACAAATTTTTCGTTGTAGTACAATACACAAACTGATGATAAATGTCTTTATGCAGAGCTTGTGTGAGGATAGCAAATGCCTTTTTCTGTAGATCGTAAGCTTTCTTGTCACTTTCGACTAGATTTGCCAATGTGGTTGGATTTGATCTAGCTTCTTCAAGTGCTTCATTGTATGGGGTAGTGAAACACGTCCACAATTCTGTGTTCTGTCCAAGAACGTATTTATGAAAACGACTTTTCCAGGAAGGATAATCATTCATATGATTTAGCTTCGGGCGGACGGTTGTTACTCCCTGTTTCACTTTTGCTCATTAACAAAGTTTGGATGCTTTGATTTTGATTCGCAACACACGCCCATTGATTTGCAAAGATCATTGCAGTATGTTGTGGCATCAAAGATTTTACCCATGATGTTGCGGAGCTTTGCGAAGACTCCTGATTTGAGCTTGAACAACTCCAATCCTACGGGTTAGAACTCATTATATTTTCTTGTTTTATGAAAATTTAGAGGTTTAAAGTTTCAAAATTATAATTAGCTTTTAAAAATCCACAGTCTAAAAATACGAAAAACAAACAATACTGTTTCGTGCGAGACAGTTGTTTCGTGCGAAACAATTGTTAAGACCTGATCAGATGTTTCGTGCGGATCAGATGAATCGCACTAATCTGTTCAGTCACACCAAATGTTTTGTTCAGCGTTTTTCAGAGGAATCTTTTCAGAAATGGTTTGGTGAGAAATTTCCTTTCTTGTTTAGACCTGCTTTTTCAAAAATACATGTTATCTTACCCACTTTTAGTTAAAACACAGATTTTTAACAGTCAACAGTCCAAGTCCAGATCCAAGTCAGAAAATGTCAACCCTACCAAACTAACCAGATTCAAATTTTTGCAGATTTCTTCTTCAAGGGTGTTCGTCAGAAAAATTTTACCATAAAATTTTCTGCATGCACCAGATTTTAACCAAGTTTTAAGTTAGTTATCTATCCAAAACTTATGTTTTTTGCTGGAGATTCAAGAACACTTCAGAAATCTTCAAACTAGCTCAGACACAACTAAGCCCGTTTTTGAACAAGGAAAGAGCCAAAGCTGTGATACCACTTGTAGGTCCATCTGCGGATGCTGTTAAACCAGTTCCTTGTTCATATGACACACACACAAGTGTGGAATCCAAGTGTGCATGCAACCAAAGCAAAGTAAAGAACACGGGGTAACCAAAGATTCACTATCTTGATTAATGATCGAGAACAAGTACAAACATATACACACAATGGTCGTATGACTCAAACAAACATGCTGTGTTCTTGTGTCTTCGTCTTCAGAGATAACCAACTCAAATGGTAACAAGCTCTCTGGGCTGACCAACTAGCTAACCAGGCGACCCCCAACTAAGAGGTACATGTCTGTTTATATAGTGTTCGTCTAGATTCGTATGAAAACACGAATCTAGACATACTTAACACAATATTTCACAAGAAACACATCTCCAGAATTTGGTGGGAGTCAGTGTTCCATACGAAATGCTTGTTTCGTACAAAATACTCTTTGTTTCGTATGAAACCAAGTGTTTCGTACGAAATGCTTGACTCGCACAAAATTCTCATTCTTGGAGAACTTGTGTAGACTTGACGTTTCCAAGATTCATCAGTATGCACACATGCAACTGATTAACACAGACAAGCTAAGATGTCATACTAGATCAAGATTGAAGGATATCTCGATCTATTCGACACGACCAAACCTATACAGACACTTGAGCAAAGACTGTACAATTACAACTGTAATTAAGAACAAGCGACAGACACAAAACTTTATCAACAATAAAGAGAATGATCTTGATAGAACATTGAATACCAACACATCTGATACGAAAGATGTACTTGATATTAACAAAGAGATGTTAATCAACCATGGTCATACAATTATCTTATGAAACCTATATGAAATGAAAAATATCGATGTGATATTTTCTTCTTCTGTAGTAAGTGACATCATGGGTGGAAATCATGATCCTAAACTAAAATCTATCAATGATTGTCAAAATAGGTATGACTGGGATAATGGAAAGATGTTATGCAAGCAGAATTAGATTCACTTAGCAAACGAAAGATTTTTTGACCTATTCTTATTACACCTAAGTCCATAAAGCCTATAGGATATAAATGGGTTTTGTATGAAAAAAATGAGAGAAATTAAGTTACAAGACATAAGGCTAGACTTGTAGCGTAAGGATTTTCACAAAGACTAGGTATTGACAATGAAGAAACATATTCTCCCATTTTGGATGCAATAAGCTTTAGATATTTAGTCAGCTTAGCACTCTTTAAAAAATTGAACATGCGTCATATGGTTGTTATAGTTTACTTGTATGGATCCTTGATAGTGACATCTATATGAAAATCCCTGAATCCTTAAGTTCAAAACGGAAAGATATGTATTTAATTAAAATACAAAGATCTTTATAAGGGTTGAAACAATCTTGAAAAATGTGGTTCAATTGTTTGAGTAAGTATTTGATAAGTAAAGGTTATATGATCAATCTTATTTTTCCATGCGTCTTTATTAAGAAGAGAATGTTAGAATATGTGATCATAGCTGCATATGTTGACTATCTAAATATAATCGGATGCATAAAGAAATTCATGAAGCAATTGTTATTTTAAAGAAAGAATTTGAAATGAAAGACATTGGAAAAACCAAATATTATCTTTGTTTACTTATTGAACATATGAGTAACAGAATACTTGTGCATCAAACGAATTATACTTAAAAAGCTTTAAACCATTTCAATATGGACATGGAAAATCATTTAAGGACTCAAATGGTCGTTAGATCACTTAGTGCCGATAATGATCCATTTCATCCTTGTGAGGACAATGAAGATTTTCTTAGTTATTGGGAGTATTGCTGTTGATGCACTTTGTGTCCGTCACTGTATGAATATGCTAGATGGAGCATGCGTTGAATATTATATAGATTAGATGGGAACACATTTGTAGTGTCAGTTCATATGAAGTGATAGCTCACTTCGCACAAAGGTAATTTCCTCACTTCGCACGAGGGTAAAACGTATCTATTAATAGTGTCGTGTGTTCATTGTGATGTAAGTTTTGGAGTTCTCGGATGGGAAACACTGGTGAAATTTCTCCAGAATTTCGCTAGCTTGACAAGATGTATACTCTTTGGGTATGAATCAATGAAGCTTTCGCTGATTCTGTTTCTACTCCCTTCTTAATAACATTCTACCAAATTAGTGATATTATGACCAAACTTCCATCTCGAACCACCGGATCCCGGACTTTCAATTGGTATCAGAGCTACGGTTTTCACCTATGCTCATGAATTATGGACTTAGGAAGGTTTTATACATAAAACATCAAATAAACGGACAATCCATGGACAAAAGGTAAAATTGAACTTATATAATTGTTAGAAAATATTTTCGACCAGATCTGTGATAGAACCATCTTGAAATTCGCATAAATGAAGATTTTGATCGAAAAATGTGTTCAACATGGATTATCTTCACATGAAGGCACTATCTTTGCACGAAGATAATTACCTTCGCACGAAGATATGCACCACTTCGCATGAAGATAGACTACCTTCACACGAAGGTAGTTACCCTCGTATGAAGGTAACCTAGAATGCCTAAAAAAATCTGATGATTGTAATTTTTTTGACCAGACGGGTGTTTAGAAAAAAAATTGGTGATTGTATATTTTTTTTGAGATTTTAACGTCTAATTCAGGTTGTTTGGGACACCGTCTAGAGCTTCAGAGTACAAATTTGATGATACGATCACAGTAGGTTGAAGATAATAGGGCCTTAATGTTAACACCGCTTTTAATAAAAATTGATTTTTCTAGATTTGAGAGGGAATTTCAGTTAAAAATTTGGTACGATCAGAATTTGCAAAAATGAGGGGGAATTAAAATTTCACATATATATGAAGATTCTGACATTTTTGAAATTCGTGACCATGCAACTGTATTTGGGTGGTTATGACTGCAGATTATTTATTGATGCAAAGTGTCTTGAATTTTTCTGTACGAGATCAAAGTGTAGTCAGAATTCATTATTGATGAGATCATGTTGATGTCTACTTTTCGTAAAAGTGGGGTTCTATAACCGAGTCTCGGAGGAGTTGTTTATCAGATTCTGTAGTCATGGTAACGTTGATGCTTGAGTCTTCATACAAGCCGGTTGCACAAACAACTGCTTAGTGGTACAAAGTGTCTAATTTAACTCTACAAGGCAAATGAACTGTTTTCCGGAATAACCGCCAGGAAATGAGGATGTTTTATGGTTTTAGTTGTCCCGGGACTAACCAGGAAGGCTATATACTTGCATTCATGACTAAAGAAGATGATATAATGGATCGTTCGGACAAAGAAGTGTACTAGTGGCTCCCCAAGTTATGAAAGATGAAGATTACATGTTTGATCTTGAACAGAAGAGAAGATTACAGTGTGTTATCAAATGATTGATTCTGATGAAGATTTGCTAATTGAGAAGATTACCGATTTGCTAATCATACTTTCAGGAGTATGCTTAAATGTGATTGTGGAAATCGGGATTTCATATTTTTGTGGATATTAATTGATTGGAAGTTTATCGTTGTGGTAATTCAAAGATTCTATCAATTGCTAGTTGGGTTTTGAAGATCAACGTATCGAGCATAGGAGTAGTGCGCTAAACCGAACATGGATGTGGTCAAAGTTGAAACGGAGAAGCTGCATTATTAATTTCGAGTTAGTAATTATTCAAGAAAATTTGTCGATTAAGAAAATCATTGGAGGTTGAAAACCGTGCAAACAAGAACCTGAACTTGAGAAATTGTTTGAGGGGGCATGTAATGTAGATAATGCAAACCCGAATCATCAATCAAGGGGGAATATGTTGACGCGTTCTACGACATCGACAAATACCTTGATTGAAGTTGTAGAATATTCAAACACGGCTTTCATATTTCAAGATCAAGATCAAGCTTCGACAGTGATGTCCAAGGGGGAAATTGTTGATGCACTTTGTGTCCGTCACTGTACGAATAGGCTAGATAGAGCATGTGTTGAATATTGTATAGATTAGATACGAACACATGACCCAAGTGCGAACGAGAACGGTTTTGTAGTGTCACTTCGTACGAAGTGATAGCTCACTTCGCACGAAGGTAATTGTTATCTTCGTAAGAAGGTAAGCTACCTTCGCACGAGGGTAATTTCCTCACTTTGCACGAGGGTAAAACGTGTCTATGAATGGTGTCGTGTGTTCATTGTGATGTAAGTTTTGGAGTTCCCAGAGGGGAAACGCTGGTGAAATTTCTATAGAATTTCGCCAGCTTGACAAGATGTATACTCTTTCGGTATGAGTGAATGAAGCTTTGTTGATTCTGTTTCTACTCCTTTCTTAGTAACATTCTATCGAATTTGTGATATTATGCCCAAACTTCCATCTAGGACTACTAGATCCTAGACTTTCAATTGCTAGTGCTGGTGGTGCCGATTTGAATCAAAATTCGTTAAGTTTGATGGTGAATTGTTTGGTTGAGTTTTTGAATAGTGGTGACTGGGCGGCAAGAAAGGTGGCTGTTGAGGCGGTTGGTGGTAACGGAGGGTCACCATCGACGGATTAAGTCCATTTTGGCGATGGCAGTTTAAAAACCTTCGACGATATTAGCTTGCTACTAGTATGGCAACTTCGGTTGCAACCGTCGTGCCACTGAGCAGGTTCAACGACGATGATTATCTTCTCAGGTCTGAATCGATATTTGTTGGTATTTGTAAGACCCTAACTTAATTACTCGAAATTCTATAAAATTTTCAGATTTAAATGTATAAATGCAAATATACGTCCATACAAAATTCGAGTTTGATAAAGCTATATAAATATCAATTCATTTCAACTAATCTTGTTGTTTAGTTACGTTGCGAATAAACAAAGTGCTGAAGCTTGAAATTTATTCGTGTTTGGTTCCTCAATGAGCTTGATCGTCATCTGATGCATCAAAAAATACCTATATTTCGTATACCATTAAATATGTTAGTTATGAGAAGTCTATGTCATAACAATTTAACCCAAAACAACATTTTTGGATTTTACCCGCCGTAGGTATCCTATCCAAGTTTCCCAAGCCTTATATTCTCGTATCAACCTTCATTCATTACTTGAATGTTGCATATTGCTCTTCATACAATAATTTAAGGTGTGCACCTGGGTGATACTTGCCCTGTTGAGCTTTCATGTCGTTCGACCTTTATTTGTTATCCTCATTTGGTTTTGGTCCTTAATGAGTATGTCCTACTTGTCATACTTCAGACCATTCCGTCATCATATCAGTAGATCATTAAACTCTCGTCGTCTTCATATGCGAGCATCCTTCAATTAGAACGTTCACAAAAAATTCGTAACATTGAAATTAATAAGCGCCTATACTATAATACAAGGCTTTCTATAATCGATGTTAACACACGTAATTGGTTAACTATACCATCTTTTACCAATTTAAATGGGGTAACGTGCATTTACACGATAACCCTATGTGTTGTTTACAACACTTTAACATGCTAAACCGTTAATATTTGTAATGACTTACCAAATCATGCAATCAAGTCTCGAACAGAACACATTTGATCATTAAGCTTGAGCTCTGATAACCAACTTGTAAGACCCTAACTTAATTACTCGAAATTCTATAAAATTTTTGGATTTAAATGTATGAATGCTAATATACGTCCATACAAAAATTCGAGTTTGATAAAACTTTATAAATATCAAGTAATTTCAACTAATCTAGTTGTTTAGTTATGTTGCAACTAAACAAAGTGCGGAAGCTTAAAATTTATTTGTTTTCAGTTCTTAAGTGAGCTTGATAGTCATCCAATGCATCAAAACATTACCTATATTTCATATACCATGAATTATGTTAGTTATGAGAAGTCTATGACATAACAATTTAACCAAAAATCTAAGAATAACCAAAAACAACATTTTTGGATTTTACCCGCCATAAGCTACGGCTCCGCACCGTAGCTTACGGTACATGGATTCTGCTTGTTACAGCAGCTGCCTACCGTAACCTACGGTAGGCCACCGTAGCCTATGGTGGGCTGCTGCAGCCTTTGATAGATTTGTCGTTTTTGTTACGAAAACTTCCGTAACTTATTCAATTTTCATCGGTTTTACTTGAAACTTGTTTCTAAATGTCCATAAAATGTTTACCTACATATATAACTAGAAATCCTTAACCCGGATTCATAACTTTTATGAATGAGGCAATTGTTACTTGGTTTATGTGCATTTTCTTTTGACAATTGAAATTTAAGCACTTAAGCTTAAATTATCCACATCCCTTGAGATCTCTTATTCCCTCTTTGTGATATTTATTAGTCTATCATCACTGATGGATTATGAAAGAAAAATTATTATATTCCCATTTACCCTCGTTATGTCACTTTTATGAAAATGAGCCATTAGGTATCATTATGCCAAAATGATTTAAACCTTCTACTATATATTACCGGAAAGATTTGTTCAAGTTATAAGTCTCATATTTAAACTACCCTTAAGGGTCGTTTTCCCGGTTTTAATTTGAGGGCATTTTGGTCAACTTTATTCCTTTTTACGACGAGGACTTTTAAAAGCATATTTTGATCAAGCGAGCACCTTTAACCCATGTTCTATTGAAATTTCACTATTTTCCTAAGAACATAATGTCTTCAATTTAAATTATTAGATATACCTCTCTTTAGGTGATCCAATGTTCACCCATGACTCGTTTAACTCTCATCAGACCTTAAGTCCTTATTGAGAGTTTGACCCATTACACGTATCGGGCTCGGGTCATAGCATTGGCCCGTTTTAATACCTTACTCTATTAATTTCTAATTAAAAACAATGCAATCCATATGCTATTCTCCCTGTGAGCACAAAACTCGACAAGCGACCATTAGTCATTATTGTCAAATGGCGGCAACATCACCATTTGACCCGTTTGGCCTGAATGACCATTGTATCATTGTGAGATGGTATTTATTTGCCATCTCATCCTGGTAACCCTTTTCGGTTTATACCGTATAATCATATTAATTAAAAATCATTTCTCAATTCGTTTGACCCATCATGATTACGCTATAGGGTGTCTGTTTCATAAACTATTGTCTATCCGTTAACTCGTAACCAAATTACCATTTTACCCATTTTACCAATTATAGTTTACACCACAAGGTAATTTTTTATTGAAACTCTTTGTTTAATCGACATCACATGACCAAATTACCATTTTTACCCCTTTACCATAAAAATGGTTTCTTACCATTTTCACTTGTTCCGAACCATATTATTCCGCGTCGGAACTTCATATTTCAAATAATAATTTACCTTGTTCATAACCAATACAATAAGTAAGCATTCTACTAGGAGGGTGTAAGCTTTACTTACTTTGAAATCCGGTTATGTTTTCCACACGTATTTGATCTGTTTAACCCGCTTCTCTCCAAGCTTCCACCTAGCTTGTCAAGCGTCAAACTAGCTTTCATCATTTCACAAGATGATTAGATTAGTCATTATTTATCAAGACTATCCCACCTTACGGACTTTATATCAAAATTACCATTTGATCCTATTATAGGTTAGTTTGACTTTTAAAAGTCAGCTGCCTATTAACATTTGCAAAGCATAGTTAATTTCAACAAACTCATCTAGGCATTTATCATTTACCTTACATGCAATATTTTTAGGCTACCCTCTTATCGGAATTCCCAGCCAAGTTCATGTCATTTATTTCACATAAACAAATTCAAGCAATTGTTAACATAAAGTTAACTTACCTTTTGATTATCAATGCTAATTTATCCATTCATTATACTAGAACTAAGGGCTTTCATCTTTATGTAAAAACCCATCTCATCATATTACTAGAAATTCATCCGAATACCTAATATAATTAAGTTCTACATACTAATTAGTACACAACATGATCTCAAATACTTATTAACATTGACATTACATCAATTTCGTTATATCATACAAAACCCATTTCAAGTCATGTTTGATCGCTTACTTGAATCTCTAATTTGTTCAAGTATCTTACACATTCATACAAGTATGCTAATCATAAGCACTTATATATCATCAATTTCATCATATAATCAAAAACCCACTTCACATAGCAATATATTTAAAGCTTTCACTAAGAGTTTGTTCCTAAGCAAGTATACATCTCTTATCTTGCTTCAATTTTGAAATTATTACATGGATTGGAATCCATGAAATCTTCCTACATTCATAATATAACCAAATTAAGATTTTTGACATACCTTATGATCCCCTCATTTATGTGATCATCAATATGCGTTCATGCATGAGTTTGAGACCAATTCCCCCTTAAATTTTGATAATCTTAGATGAACTAGGGTTTCCCATTTTTTATCTCCTCCTGATGGTCGTTATACACACACACTATGTGTGTGTTGTGTTTTAATTTTTGTTTCTAAATCCCTAGTTTCCATTTTGACAAGTTTGGTCCCCCACATTTAGTTTTGATTATAAATGAGACTATAACTCATTCTCTTGTTACTTATCTCCATGTTATTAACTAGATTATTTTGTTCCTAGTTATTTTATTTACGGGTTCACTTTTACCACTAACGGTCTTTTACATGCTATTTAATATTTAACGTGGTTTGATTACCAAACCTATTTTTAGGGTGTTTCAAGTCTACCCCCCTTAAAGAGGTTTCGAGCCTGAAACCTTTCTTTCGTAGTTCCTTGGATTTAACCCGATGGACTTGGTTTCTTTTTTTTTACCTGAGCATTCCTCATATTTTAGTTATTCAGTAATCTTACCAGGAAGATGTGACAATGTCCTTTGGACTCCCAAATGGTGTCCGACTCCTTTCTTGCTCTTTTTCTTGATTGATATATTGTTTTCAAGGCATTTAATCTTTCGGTCAAAGGTTGTCATATGCCTTGCCGCATGCGCCTTTCTTGTGTAAGGCCTTCTAGGCCGTTAAATCCGATCGGCATTCCTCTTCTTTATAATTCACTAGAGCGAGTCACCATTTGCTATCATATTTATTTCATGCTAATCATATAATGATAAGCATATTAAACAAGTTTTAAATTTAAATTTAACCTTGACCGGTCTTGTCGGTTAGACTTATCAATCATCGGTTACCTTAAGCCTCATAGTTTGGTTACTCTCATATTGCCTTCGCAACAAGCTTTCGAGACCCCAGTCCCATAGCTCATGTTACAAGGTAATCATATACCATGTTATTTTGTTATTGATCGTGATTGCATCACGTCATGTTTAAGTTTATATCAATCTTTTTGTTTTCGAAAAAAATTCTTTTCAAATTTATCATCTAGCACCTAATGGTGTCAAGACCTGTTTCCTTTAATACTAAACGACTCGCCTAAAAAAGCCCTCGCTTTTTTAACGCCTTGCATTGAGGCTGGCTCACCCTTTGCTAGTGCGTCTTGCGCATTTGACAACTAAGGGTATAATTGGTTCCTGTTCCAGTTCTTGTCCGGCTTCGGGTATTAATCAGGTATGATCAGCTCTGGTTCAAGGTATTGAGATCAAAATGCATACTTTATCTTTATTCTATGGGTAGGGTGGGTTTCGGGTATAAAATACCAAATTTTGATTGTGAGGTTGAGTGCATGAATATTGGAAAATTGAATGATCAAAAAGAGGAAATATAAATGACTGTGAACACAATGATTTATACGAGCAAAAAGCCATTGACCCTTGTGAGATCTCCGGTACAAAAAACCTCGGGTGATGGAAACTACCGATCACCGACTATATTGCATAAAAAAGATTACAACTTTGGATGATCTTGAGCTTGTTACAATTGAATTCTAGTGTGTGTTTGAGAACAGTGTCGAGAGTAACGAGTGTGCGAGTTGTGTTCTAATTCAAGCTCAAAATCCCCTGATATAATTAGAAATATCCTAGTAACTAACTAAACGCAAAATAGGCAAGTCTCCCACGATCACCCATAACGGCTATTGTGTGACAACCATCGTTTTCCGGTTGTAATTAAGCGCGTAATGAACAATAATATCATCATAAACAACATAACTAGACGTAAATTAACCCGATCAGGCCATTGAAAAGCCTAGGAACGTCTACATGATTCACGTTACGCGAATTGGCGATAATCGAGAACTCTAAACGCGAAATTGAACGATGTTTTAAAAATAAGTATATTGTTTATATTTATTTTGAAACGCCAAGATTTCCGAATGCTTTTACAAGACGAATACAAGGCGCGTATTATTTCAAACGACAGACATTTGTAGATCGTATAACACAAATATAATTATATATATTCGAAGGTCGAGACGTTGAATACTTTTATAAAATAAATATAGTTATATTTATTTCAAACGCCGACGATTTGGGAACTCCAAATGCTATTTGTTATATTCGATTTCAATGCCTAAACGAAGTACAACGCAACTCCGCAAGACTATAACAAGCGTACGACGACACATTTATTTATTATAAACGATACGCCAGACTCTTGATCGGATACGAAATGTGTTACCTATACAGATATATTTTCGAGTATATATACATTATATCTTACCAAAACTAGGAAGAGTCGTACTATTATCCGTCGACGTACATGACGACTAAATATGATTTCATGAAATATAGTTATGTTTTTTATGTAAACATATATTTCAAGCCTCTCGAAAACAAAATCGTTTCTAAGAAAACCATAGGTTGGTTAACCGCGTTAAGAAAATGACAATTTCATAGAATCGTATGAGTAACGATTCGGTAGAGCTCGGTATCGCATAGTATAGCTACGTCATTCCTACAAACTTACAAGTTATTTCATTTTAGGTATATACTAGATTGCATGCTAGCAAGTCAAGTTGTGGAGGCAACACTATGGAACCACATTAAGCTAGCTTTGCACAAGGGCATCAAGGTGAGTTCATAATCCCCACTTTTTACCATTTTACATTTTTATAAATGTTTTCGGGGGTGGAAAGACATACAAGTTTTGCGAAAGCATACAATGTTTCGATGAATGAAAATCATATATTTCTAAACCATGTTACAAACAGATTTCAATGAACTCAAATGGTTTACGAACGATTTATGCTAAACTTACCATTTTTCACAGCTATGCAAAGCTTTTCGAAATATGCATGAGTTTTGTGACTAGTGACGGGATTGTCGTAGTTACAACTAGGGGGCGAGGCCCCAATTTTATTTAAAACATGGGCTAGGCCCAATGACAAGAAAACATGGGCTTGGCCCAATAACACGGATAAAAGATTTGTAACAATTGGTATGTAGCTATGGGATTTGATTATAACAGATCACTGTGCGTAAGTAGGATGATGACGATAGTAACCATTAATCACGTAGTGACCAAGGTGCAAAAGGTATAGATCTATTGAGTTTGAGACACGCTCCACTCCTGGTAAGTTAACCGGTTAGGAGTGCTTTTGTGATCCCAATGATGTCAAAGTTGTCTCGGGTTGGTTACTTACTTATGAAACATAGGTCAGTGTATTAGCTACACATTGACAGATCCTTTGATTCCATAGGAAAACTACATACTACGATTTCAATACCGGTTTACAAATATAACAGATTTCAATATCGGTTTACAGACATCACAGAAAACATTTCAATACCGATTTACAGATACGATTGAAAACATTTTATCACCGGTACACAAATATAACAGTAACATGCAAGGATTTTCAAACAACACAGAAATATTTCAATACTAGTTTACTGTTATGACAGAGTGGTACATTTCACATACTTTGGGAGACTATGATCCCACAAACATGTTTTTCGAATGCAAGACTTTCAAATGTTTTATGACTCATCTGAAACAGAAACAGACAAACTATGAACTCGCCAACTTTATGTTGATTTTTCGCATGTTCTTCTCAGGTTATGATTACAAGTATGGCACGGTTGGAATAGTGGAACCGATGGGGAATCGAGTAGTTTGTGGGCGTTCACTTACTAGAAATCTTAGCACTCACATTTAGGTATTCTTTCTTTCTCTCTCAACCATTTACTTTTCGTCTTTCTCTAGCAAACCCTTCCTCGGAGTTGTCTAGTTTCACCGATCCTGAGATTGATCGTCTACACCCCTGTTTCCTCAAGGAACTGTCTTCTGTCCTTTTGATTCCTCCATCAAAAGCGACTCTGTCTCAGCTACTTAGGTGTGTTTTTCCTGCTATGCCCTTCTAGATTGGGTACACCTACCCATTCCCTGACTTGACCCAGCGTTTCTTCACCTGTACTGGTTTGTTCTATAGTCAAGCGATGCCCATGTTATGGAGGGTGTTGTATACTATGGAGCAAATCATTAGCAACGAGGGTTTAAACTTTATATTTCTGAACTCTCACATCTATACTCCCTTCTCTCCCACGGATCCTACCAGTTCTTATTTTAAGCCAAGCCTCATCAACCACTCCCAGTCCTTAAGACCACCAAAAATGACACATCATGGAAGAATGAGTTCTTCTTTGTGTGGAGAAATTCTATTCCTTTTAGGGAATGAACTCCCAGCAAAGTGGAACTTAAAGGGTAGGAGATAGGAGCCTTAGACGGATACTATAGAGAGTTGTTGTTTTATTCTTAACTGATCCTGTTTGCTTTATCTGTGTAGTGAAGAATTTTGCCTCTCTTGCCGATGCTCCTGGTACAAAGGAAAAAGTCGCTACATTCTGGTCTTTAGATTCAAGCATTAGGACGTTCAAGCCAAAGAGCAAAGAGTTAGAAGAGACCACCTCTGCCTCCTATACCATGTCAAGTAAGTATTTGTGTAGATAGTAGGTCTACTAAGCCATATGGATCTTCACAGAATCGTCTATCCAATTTAGAGTGCGGAATCCTCTAGACCAGATTTACACAGAAAACGGTAGAAACAAGATTATAATTAAACCGGTCTTTTATTATTATACAACAAGAATGTTTACAATCAAGTTAAGACTCACAAGAAATCTCTCAGCCACTCTCTGTAGATTTCTCACGCAACTCTCTAAAGTGATTAACTACGCAGCCTCAACCCTAATGCAAAACCCTGTTTATATAGAGACAAATTTGCAACTGGGCTAGGGTTTAACCACATGGGCCTAGCCCAATTCGCATACCACTCCTATAATGTGGGTCTGGTTTGGCCCAATCACTCCTAATCAACTATTACAATGCTAAACCCGCTAACCATTTATTGTTCTACCAATTATAAGAAAACCAAAGACCAAATCTAAAAGTTGTTGTCACAAATATGCACCAACAAACGCCCCCTTAACAATAGCTTCATAAAACAACTTTGTCATTAGTCATCTTGTAATCTTCAACGTCTTTAGTCTTTGGATAGCTTTAGCTTTAATACCTTCTGTCAGCAACAGACTTCCCCTAAGCTGATGCATCCAATTAGCAAAGCTTCTAAATCGTTAGCGTTTGAGTAAACTCCAGTTTAGCACTTGCAAAACAATCTTCAAACTCTTCAACTTCGTATGCAATGTAGAAAGGAGGTTCTACCATGCATCCAAGCAAACTCCTCTTCACTAAACTTCCCAGCAACACACTGCTACAATCTGTATACGATAAAACAAACATCTTGAGAAACCATAAGAATTTTTCAACATAGTTAAAAACTTATTATTAATCAAGAGATGGTAAGACTGTATTACAGATTAAGCAATTTTCAACTCAAACCACATACTCAAAATTTTTTAGCACACAGAACCTGCAAGATTTTAAAATTTTAAACTTATCTCCTAACACCGTCTCCCCCAATCGGTAACAACTCCTCCGTAAACAACCATTTTCCAGACGTTAAGAACTTTCAAGAAAAAGAAAATCTTGTTGGATTTTTATATTTTCTGAAAGAAAATAAATAACAAAATAATAAACACTCTGTTTTTTGTGAGAATCACCAGGAAGAAGATCATATCAGCAACATCAAACTGTTTTCACACTATTAGATAATTCTATACGTAATTTTCATGAAAAGTAGTTCAATATGATTACAAGTATTGTTTATCCACTTAAAAAAAATACATGAACATTTCAAGTACCACTACCTAGTGATATGTTAAGGTAGTATTAGAATGATATATTATGTGTCCCACTTTAGGATATACCCCCACGATCAAGGTATCCAGAAAAATTCCTCGTAGTAGGTGAGTATACCGAATTCATCCTTTTGTTTTACAACATTAGATACTTGGTGATCAGGTCAGTACTTCCGTACAACAAAGAGACCAATATCGAACGAAGGTTAGGCAAATACCAAATGTTGGTACTATTTATGCATTTTGCACAATTGAATGATTCTCTAGGAGAGTTTCTTCAATTTCTAGGTTATTTGGCATTTTAGCTATTTAAAGATGGTTGTGCCCAGGTCAACATATATATAGATGCAGCAAAAGGACAACCTTGATACCCCGGATTAAATAATGATATAAAGACCCAAAACCTCGGATTTTGGCAATCTATCAATGTAAGATTTAAGATTATAAAACCATATGCCACTGATATGTTACCCAGTCATACACAGTTCGTTTATATCACCAAGGTAGGTTGATCATTTCATTCATTTTGCCTGCCGGTGCATCATATGATGAAGCCGCTATCACACTTAAGAAATTTAATTTTAATTCTAGTGTGACAGTCTAACTTGCTGATGTACTATCATTTCTTCTTTTCCACACAGTGAAAATTCATTTTTAATTTTTCTATTTTCAAAATTCTTATAAAAAACTTGTTATTCAGGACTCCTCATCTTGTTGAGTTCGACTAGATGTTCAAAACGAAAACGAGCCCTATCAAATGCTTTTGGGTAAAGATCTGCAAGGTTATCTAATGTGTCGACTCTATGCAGTTCAATCAATTTCTTTTCAGCACCATCCCGTATAAAATGATGACGAATGTCAATATGTTTTGCACGGCTGTGTTTTACAAGATTTTTGTGATTGAAATAGTGGCATTATTGTCTATCATAATAGGAGTATGAGTGAAATTCAAACCGTAATCGCGCATCTGCTGTTGTATCCAGAGAACCTGAGAGCAACAACTACCCGCAACAATATATTCAGCTTCATACATAAAGTAGACACGTAAGACTGCTTCTTGCATTGCCATGACACGTTCCTTCCCTCTAAGAACTGACAACCACCTATGGTAGACTTTCTGGTTGATTTACATGCTCCAAAGTCCGAATCCAGATCTTTCTTCTGTTTAACTTGCAAACCCAGAAAGTAGGACAACTCACCCATCGCACTCATTTCAATCTTGCTCTTCATCACCTTTCCAAATTCATGACACATGCTCTCATCAGATGACCCAAAAATGATGTCAACTTGCAAACCCAGAAAGTAGGACAACTCACCCATCGCACTCATTTCAATCTTGCTCTTCATCACCTTTTCAAATTCATGACACATGCTCTCATCAGATGACCCAAAAATGATGTCATCCATGTATACCTATACCAGCAGAAAATCTTCCTTCTTTCGCTTAATGAACAGTGTACTGTCAATCTGACCTTGAAGTTGGTAAATCTTGAAGCCCTTGAATGATGCGAAGGCTAGGAACAAACGAATTGCTTCCAACCTTGCCACTGGTGCAAATATTTCATTGTAACCAATCCCTTCTTGCTGATTGAACCCCTTAACGACTAACCGGGCCTTATTTCTCATCACAATCCCTCAGTCGTCTTTCTTGCACTTAAACACCCACTGGTGCCTATATCCTTCTCTCCTTCAGGCAAGTCAACTAGCTCCCAAACCTTCAACTTCTTGAACTGAGCTAGTTCTTCTTGCATAGCTTCAACCCATTAATTATCTTTTAGAGCAATGTGAACATTCTTTGGCTCCTCTTGGGCAACAAAGCAGCTATACAAACACTCATTGATAATTCTTGTCTTCTAAATCAAAGCAAACAAACAGGAACCATCAATGACACCTCTTCTTGTCAGAACACCTGCAGTAGGATCTCTTAAGATGTTTTCATCTGGATGATCTCTGTTTTCTCGTGTTTTTGCAATGGCGTCAACAACTAAATTGTCACCCAGGTAGGAACCAACCTCCCGCTGAATATTCTGATCTGCAAATGGATTCGTGAAGGCCGACCACTGAATGGGTTCAGACTCACTATCGCTTGTGTCCTGTTCAACTACAGTGGTGGAACTTCCTGGAGCATCTGTCATAAGAACACCTGATCTTGGCATGAAGTCACCATTTTCATCCTCACTGGTAAGGCTTGAATCAATTGAGACGCGTCTCCATTGGAAAACTCATGTATAATAATGACTTAAACACACTATCATAATCATATAATATAGCAAGACCACTCATTGATTGTTGAGGTGAACAAGTAGTGATTTCAACATTAAACACAACCTGAATTTTACTAGTTTTTTGATTGAAAACCCTTTTATTCGACGTTCCAGGTATGTAACCTAGAAAGTAACCTTCTTCAGCTACCTCACCGAATTTTTGTTTATCTTTATTTCGCACAATTGTACAAGGCAATCCAAATGGTTCAAAGCCTTTTAAATTAGGTTTCTTGTTAAACATAAGTTCGTGACATGTTTTGTTAAACCCTTTAACCGTTAAAACCCTTTTTTAAGACAAAGCAAGCTGTATTCACAGCTTCCCCCAGAAGAGAACTGGAAGCTTTCAATCTGAAAGCATAGTCCTGGCAGCTTCAATCAACGTGCTGTTTTTCCTCTCAACGACTCCATTCTATTGAGGAGTTTAAGGAGCAGTATATTGATGTTCAATTCCCTTGCGAAGACAATAGAGATCAAGAATTAGATTCTTGAACTTTTTGCCATTATCACTCCTTATCCTCTTGATGCGTGCATCATGGACATTTTCCAATTATGTAAAAAGATCAATTAGTAGCTCTCTTGTCACAACATTGACTCCGCCTCAGATGCTTTTGACAATAAACATGCCACCACCGGAGAAGCATCCTTAGCACCCATGAGCATGACATAAGTGTCATTCCTCCTTGGAGCTATCATCACTATCCTATCGTCCGGTATCACTAAACCTGGTTTCAACACCAAAGCTTCAGACTTAGTAAAATGGACCGAGAGACCCTTGTCACAAACTTGTGACACGCTCATCAGATTGTGCTTAAGCTGCTCGACATAGTTCACTTTGTCCAATGTGATTTTCCCGTTGGTCACTTTTCCTCGACCTGTAAGGTGCCCTCATTTAGCACCTACAAAATTCACATAACCTCCATCTATATATTCAAACTCAGTCAACAATCTTGCATCCCCCTTCATGTGCCAAGAGCAGCGACTATCAACATACCACAAGTTGATAATCCTCCTTAGCAGCTCCTGCACAAACCAACAAAATTAGTTAGATTGGGGGACCCAAGCCTTATGGTCTTGGGTATTCCAAATTCATCAACTACTTGAACATCCATCTAATATCCATCACTCCTAACTAGAGTCTTGGATCTAAGACCTATTGATGGAAATGGGATTTGAGTTCCACGAGGTCTTTGGTCATGAGGTTTCCTATAAAAGTCATGAAGGACAATAAAAATATGGCTCATCTGCATGTCACTAATGGACATAAACATTGGCCTGTTACTAATGGACATAAAAATTCGGCACATTGGCCTATCACTAATGGACATAAAAATACGGCACATTGTCCTGTCACTAATGGACATAAAATATGGCACATTGGCCTGTCACTAATGGACATAAAATATGGCACATTGGCCTGTCACTAATGGGCATAAAAATACTGCACATTGGCCTATCACTAATGGACATAAAATATGGCACATTGGCCTTTCACTAATGGAAATAAAAATACAGCACATTGGCACTTACATCACTAACGTATGTCAATTATGGCCATAAGCACTACATCACTAATGGATGTTTAATTATTACCATCGCATTGATGATATTAGCCGGGATCAAATTTGATCACACAGGCTATATAAGGTTTAGGACGTAGTCCATTACCTAGACGGTTAGTGTGTTCCTCAAGTCACACTACCAAGAGTATGAACATTTCTTGAATGTTAACATAGGAGTTTCTTAATGGTCGATTAATAGTCACGGTCGCATTAACCTTAACGACTTGGAGGCTTGAACATAGTCCACCACCTCTGCATATAAGGATAATTCTTCCTTAACTATCATGATAGAAGGCTACTTATCCTTAATTATCATTTATAAACTGGCAAAATAATGTGGTCTGTGCCACTTGGCTAATCAAAACCATTAAGATATTTTGGAATTATATAGCAGAGCATAAATTTCGAGTAAAATCGAGACGGTTGCTAGAAGAGGATGAATACATATATATAATTCCAAAATATTTCATTAAATGACAATAGAAATTACAATACTAGAAATAAACAAATAAAAGAAATTGTCCATGCAAGGACTTTAAAAGAAATAACAATGTCCACCCAGGGACTAAAGAAAATAACAATGTCCATGCAAGGACTAAAGAAATAACATAAATAGAAGAGACTTCACTCGTCCTTCTTTCCCTTAACCAGTTTGGAGAGCTTCTTAAAGAACTCATTTTTCTTCTTCTCAGTCTTCTCCGCTTGTTGTTGCATTTCCCTCATTCGCTCCAAGTCCTCGTTAATGGTCTCAAGAGGGGGCGGAGGTTGTGGAAGAGGTACAACAGCATACTGGTACCCATAACTTGGGTATCCAGTAGGTGGATAAGCAGATGGGAAAGGAGACGGGTAAAGTGTGTTATGCATGACTGCTTGTGTGTAAGGGTCATGCGATAGTGCCTGGTAATTTATTGGCGTAGATGGGTTAAAAGGGTCATATCTAGATGTATCCGAATATGTTGGAATAGGGTTATTAAAACCCGTTGGTAGTGGTTGAACCACTGGTGATGGTGTTGGTTCCACCACAGGTGAAGTATTGGAGGGTCCACCCATTTTCGGATCCTCATGAATGGTAGGGTAGGGTTTGGGCAATCGTGGTAGTGAACCCGATCGTTGACCCGCATGTACCGATATACATGCTCCACGTTTCCTCCTTTGAGGCTCAGGTGGCTGAGGTTGTTCCACCAGTTCCATTTGAACATCTTCTTGTGTAGAGGTGTTGGCGAGTTATGTGAAGGAGTGTTAGCAAACGTGAATTGGTTCCTATACTAGTCCCATTTGTTAGGACCTTGGTATGGCGATCCAGCATAAGAGTTAGAATCGCTAGAGATTTTGATAGGGTGTCCAAGCGATCTTGATGGTGGCATCTCCAGGTTGGAGTCGGAGTCCATAGGATTGGGTTAATCTAATTGATTTTGATTAGCTGGGGGTGTGTTGAAGTAGTGGTTAGGGTTGAACTCATCATGATATGAATGATGAGTTATGAGAATGGTGTGAATGGTAAGAGTAGTATGAGGTTTGTGTGTGAGTAGGTGAATGTCTTGCTAGTGGTCAGGAATCCCCCGAATTCTCATAAGGATTCGAGTGATGGGGTTGTGAAGGGATATATCCTGATGGTCCTCCCCTCATAGGTCCTTTACCTCTTCCTTGTACCCTTGGCGGCATTTTCCTGTTAAAATCAAGTTAAAACAATAATAATCACTTAATAATGACATGAGTAATCCTAGGTCAAAGCCTAGACTTAGAAGTCTAAGGAATGTGCTATTGTGTAAGTTTGAGATTAAGCACAAGAAGGTTAGTGTTTAATTCTCTCAAACATTTGTTCTGATACCAACCTGTCACACCCCGTCTTTTCAACCAAACACCGGTGGGCCCGAGTGGGGAATATCCTGACGTAAGTTGATATCATCATAGTCAATTAAACACAGCACAACGGAAGTCTTGGAGTTAAATTACTCTTACAAACCAAATATTCAAAGTACGAAAAATAATATACAGACGACTTGTAATGGAAGATCCACAGGCGGATCGTAAAATATACAAAAATGTATAACAGACTTTGGGCAAATCTAAGGATTTGCAAGATTCTCTTATATCACTACCGAGCAGCTTCCAACCTATTTCGTATTGTACCTGCAGCTTAGTCTTTTGAAAATACGTCAGCTTTCGCTGGTAAATACACCCAACTGACTCATTTTAAAAACATTTTTGAAAATGGATTTAAGTGCACAGGGCATGAAAAATCTTTTATAACTTGGGAAAGTCAGCCTTGTAACCTTGTTAACAGCTTTAACGTACACACCACTTATGAACCCACGAAGGAGTTATCCCCAACTAGTGGGTTGTAACACCCTGTAAAATCGTGTCCAATAATATAGCGACACGTGTCATATTTTTATTTTAAGTCTATTAAAGACTAACAGGGCTAAAAGCGTCAACATGCTCAAACTAAGTCTCTGAGTGATCTTCTGATGTCAACATGCATAAACCAAGCCTCTCAGTGACCATATGTGTCAACATGCTTAAAACATAGCCTCTGAGTGACATTTAGTGTCAACATGCTTAAAACATAGCCTCTGAATGACCATTGGTGTCAACATGCTAAAACTTGGCCTCTAAGTGACCGTTGTTTCAACATGTCCAACCTCAGAGTGACATCGGAGTCAACATGCTTATAATGAGCCTCTGAGTGATCCTTTACGAAGTCCTAACTCTCATATGTCCCATTGTTGGACGGGAAGGATTAAATCCATAAATATGTGAAAGTCGGATAATGGAGGGGTTAAAAGTGTCAACCTGTAATTTATACCTCTGAGTGACCTTTTAACGAACCGAGAGCTCGACAATGTCCGTGCATACTCCCGTGTATGCCAAATATTGGTTACTGAGGGCCAAATATGCTAAAAAGGTAGGAGTTTTATAAGTTGAGGGGCTAAAAGTGTCAAACTTTGATTCTGGCCATGAGGCGCTCGCGGGGCCCGAGAGACCAGGCCTGGGTCTCTCGTGGGGCCTGAGAGGCCTGTGTCTACATTATTTTTGCTTGGCCTCCACACATGTTGCCAAAAACCATTAAATCGAAACCATGGTCTTCCAAACTGCTATGCCACGTTATAGGACACTTGTAAGTTCCCTCTTACACCCCTTAGCACCTGACATCACTTCCTTCAAGCTCTCCAACTATAAATAGGTGCCAAGGTTCACCATTTGAACTTGCACCTTTCGTAGAAGTAGTGGAAACAAGCACTCGTGATGCACTGTTGGATGAATTTTGACCAGATGAATTATGAAATGTTGAAGATTGTTGTGATTCTCCTGTTTGTCTTTGACATTCTCTAGCGAAATGTCCAAGATTATGACACATAAAGCATCAAACTTTTGATTTATCAAATCCAACCTTTTTCCCAATGTGCTTTCTTCCTGTTCTGTTCATGAACCTTTTTACCCTTAGGGTTATCATGACCATCTGCCACTGAATATCCATCTCATCCAAATCACTTGGATCAGTCTCCTCATAATCTTCATTCAGTGTTGCTAGATTAGTTATCTTGCCCTGTATATAATTCTGATATGAAGCTACAAACGTGGCAAGTAGAGCCAGTTGATTCCTAGCTGATTTTACACTCATGGGCATCGAATTGAGAATTTTTCCATTCAATCTAGTCAGTTGTTCTTGTTATTTCTTTAGTCCTGATGATCCTTCTGAAGCAGCAACAAAGCACACGTCACCCTCAGTGTTAGTCATAACCTGCTCATTTTCACATGAGAGAAAGGCAGTTGCTGAATCACTCCAAGCATTGTGGAAAGAAGAAGATGGAATGCCTTTGTAAACTCCCGGATCCTGAACCTGATCATATCCTGTTTCCTTCTTCTTCATGTTAAGCTCATATGCTCTCAGCTTCCCAACAACCTCTTCTAAATCTTTAGTCTTGTAATCAGCTTCACCCTTAACAATGAGAGTATAAATATCCCACTCTGCAGGCAAAGCATCAAGCAACTTGTCATTTATCTCAACGTCAGTGTATCCCTCTATGTCATAGTTATCAATTTCAAACATTGGATGATAAAATCTCGTGAAGATATCTTCTAGCGACTCATTTCTCATGTATTTGAAAACAACAAATTGCTTTTTCAGCAAGTCAACCTTGTTCTTCTTCACATCATTATTTCCCTCATAACTCTTTTCTAGAGTATCCCACATTTCCTTAGAGGTTGTATATCGCTTGAAGATATGTTTGATGCCATCAGGCAAAGACATCATGATTGTAGCTAAGGCTTTCTTTTCAGATTCATACATTCTCTTTTTTGCCTCTGACATGATACCATAGGCAGTGGCCCGTTGTCTGCCTTCAAAATCAGGAGTTGGGTTTACGTACCCATCTTGAATACAGATCCACATCCACGTGTCCTGATATTCAACGAACGACTGAAACCTATCCTTCCACTTAAGGTAATTCTCTACCTTTATCATCTTTGGTGGTTTGTTAGTCGTTCCAACCTCATGCTCCATCCTTGACAACTCATTCAAAAATGTTTACCAAACCGGCTCGCTAAAAACGTTTAAATATTGTCTGAAATGTGTGTTTACCAAATTGTACCGTTAGACTCGTCTAGAGAATACAAATCCAATGATATATAATATCCAGGACCTTTTTTGTCCTAAAAATCACATGATTCTAACCGTGCAATCGGTCTGTTAAAATTGTTTACGGATCAATTTCGGTGTACGAAAGTGTTTATTACTGATTACGTCAGCTGGTCAACTTTTCACCTTTTCGAGTTCAACTCGGAATAGTACCCAATTCGAAACAATAGTCCGAGGTGGTAATCTGAGATGGTGATTCGAGATGGTATCTGAATTTCTATCCGAGATGGTGATCGGAGATGGTAATCCCGAATTGCTATTCGAGATGGTGATTCGAGATGGTATCCGAGATGTAATTCGGAACAGTAATCTGAGATGATCTGAAATGACCCGAAACAGTGGTTATCCAAGATGATAATTTTCCGAGATGATCTGAAATCAATACCAAAGATCTGAGATGCTTCCCAATTTATTCGGGATGCTACCCAGTTTATCCAAAATACACTGTTTCTATTCGAGATACAGTCCGAGATGCAATTCTGATGATCCGAAAGGCAAGACCTCTATCCAAGATGCCTTACTAATGATCCAAAATGCTTGTTGTTTATCCGAAAACAACAGCAAAACCCTAAAACAGCCGCAAAACGTCCAAAAACCCAACTTTTCTATAGTAACGATTCTGAACCGAGCAAATTAAGAGCCTAATGCTCTAATACCAATTGTAGGTCCACTAATCCGCATGGATCTTCACAAAGTCATCTATCCAATCTAGAGTGCGGAATCCTCTAGATCAAATTTACACAGAAAATGAGTAGAAACAGGATTATAATTAAACTGGTCTTCTATTGATTATCTAACGCGAATGTTTACAATCCATTTAAGACTCAGAAGAAATCTCTCAGCCACTCTCTGTAGATTTCTCACACCTCTCTCTAAAGTGAATAACAGAGCAACCTCAACCCTAACGCAAAACTCTGTTTATATAGAGACAGATTTGCAACTGGACTAGGGTTTAACCACATGGGCTACGAATTTGGCTAGGCCCAATTCGCCTACCACTCCCTATAATGTGGGTCTAGTTTGGCCCAATCACTCTTAATCAACTACTACAATGCTAAACCTGCTAACCCGTTAATTGTTCTACCAATTACAAGATATCCAAAGACCAAATCTAAAAGTTGTTGTCACAAATATGCACCAACATAGACTGGTACAATGTAAGTATATATTAAAGTTTATTTGACAAGGAATAAGGATATTTATCTGTTTCTTAAATGAACAGGCGCTCCAAGATCCTCTAGCAAGTCAGCTCCTAAATTTGACCTTGGTGACCTCGATAGCATGATATCCCCCCTCTAAATAAAGAAAGAGCTGGCAAAAGGCCTAAGCCAACCGGAGCCAAAGATGATGACCACCCGAGCTAAGGCGAGATCCAAGAGGAAGTAGCCGAGCGAGCCTGAGGAAGATAACTTCTAGATTGAATGACAATTCCATAAGTTTATCACTAAGGTAAGGATCCTTGACCCTCATAATCAGTTTTGTCTGTTGTGAAGGATCACTCATCTTGACTCTCCTGTCTTACAACTTGCAGAAGATGGTCACTCAGAGGCTCGGTGTAGCTGGAGGTGATGCTGTAGTGGTGGGCAATGAACGATAATGTAGATGAGGCCTGAGCCACTCCTTTTTTTGGATTTGTGGTTTTTGCTGGTGGTGTTTTAGTTCTGAAAAATTGTGGTTTGTAATCTTAAACAATAGTTTCTTTAGGTTAAGGATCACTGATCCTTCTGTTTGCGGAGGATGAAGTGTTTACACCCCTCGCTTTATTTTCCTACATTTTGATTTCTACATAATACTATAACTATTAGATAACCCTGTCCAGCCTGGGTGGATAGTCCACATTTTGCTAGTGAAGCTCAGGTCGGGCGCTTTTGATACCTATTAATGGGTTTAATAATATAAACCTATGGCTACAGCTTTTGTACATTAATCTTCGAAATTCTTTCACTTGTTAAGTGTATGTTCTCACATCCAAACATATCGTTTCTTAAGACTGCCATTTTTATTATATAGAAACTTGAAACACCTCGTAAAATCATGTCCAATAATATAGTGACACGTGTCGTGTTTTTATTATAAGTCTGTTAAAGGCTAATAAGGACTAAAGGTGTCAACATGCTCAAACTAAGTATCTGAGTGACCTTTTGATGTCAACATGCATAAACCGAGCCTCTGAGTGACCATTAGTGTCAACATGCTTAAAACTTAGCCTCTGAGTGACCATTAGTGTAAATATGCTTAAACTTATCCTCTAAGTGACTATTATTGTCAACATGCTTAAACTTGGCCTCTGAGTGACCATTTGTGTCAACATCCCCAGCCTCTGAGTGACATCTGAGTCAACATGCTTATACTGAGCCTCTGAATAATCCTTTACGAAGTCCTAACTATCATACGAGCCACTTGTTGGACGAGAGGGATTAATCCTATATATATGTAAAAGTTGGATATTGGAGGGGTTACAAGGTAAACATGTTAATTTATACCTCTGAGTGACCTTTTAATGAACCGAGAGCTCGACAATGCCCGGGCATAATCCCGGGTACGCCAAATATTGGCAACGAAGGGCTAAATATGATATAAAGGTGTTTTAGGAAGTTTAATAAGTTGAGGGGCTAAATGTGGCAAGTTTTGAAAGTTTCTTAGAGGCGCTCGCGGGGCGCTTGAAGGCTGTGTCTGTAGAAAATTTGCTTAGCCTCCACACATGTTGCCAAAAACCATTTGATAACTTGGGACTTCCAAACTGCTATGCCATGTTTTAGGACACTTGTAAGCTCTCCAACTATAAATAGGTGCCAAGGTTCACCACTTGAGCTTGCACCTTTCTCATTCTTCACTCTATCTCCCTCCTCTGGAAGTTCCTAACTGAAAGGAGCATCCAACTTAGTTCTATTTCATCCGAGGAATCACCTGTAAGTGTTCCTTTCTCTTGCATTTTTGTTTATAGGCTTTTATAGCCAAAAGTCAAGAGTTTTACAGCAAATGCCTTGACTTTCAGTTAAGAACAATATGGTCTAGTCATTGTTCTTAACGAATATGGCTAAGTGATTGTAATAAGGTAGGTGTTAATCACTTTAAGGGGCACCTCGTAAAGATCTTGTTTGCTAGACTAATTGAGGGTCAAAGTTTTGATATTAAAAAGTCAAACATGCCATTTTTCGGAAATATTATAATATGAGTTTATATATGTTATGAAACATATTTTGACACTTAAAAATGTTGGTAATAATCATTAGAACATGTGAGAACATGTTCGGCTCGTCAATTTCAGTTCTAGGGTCGGATCGCAACCGAAAGACGCAAAGTTTGACTTCTGCTTTGACTTTCGATTCTGACCCGATTTAGATTAGTTAGCTACTGATCTAAGGTTTCATTATGATCGTAATATGATGTAGTATAACCCTCTTAGGTTATATTACAAGATCATAATCAGAATCTTAGTTTATGCACAAGTTCCACAAATAAGCCATTTTGACAAAAATGCCCTTTTTACATAAAATAAGGTTTAACCGATAATGAACTTGAAAATGAATTATCTACTGATGTAATATATTGGGATGTCAAAACAGATTGTATACTGAGTTTATGTACAAGTTCTTGTAATACATCGATAAATGACGATAACGCCCTTGTGGCACATAAAACAGTTTTAGTTATACCTTTTCATAACAAACCTTTTACCTACTGATATGTTATATTAAATAACATATCTAAAACAAGTAAACTTGTTCTTAACATCAATTTTTACTAAACTTCGCACAAATCGTCATTTTACGCATAAGCGCCGTTTCGACGCATAGTATGGTTTTAAACCATATTTATCAACCAAGACTTGTTACCTACTGATTTTAAAACTTATTTAAAATATTTTTACAGTAGGTATATGATATAAACTCATAATCCCAAATAAATTATAATACTATGTGTAAAATGACCAAAATGCCCCTTCGGTGTATAGTTTGATCATAAAAGATAAATTACACATATCATCATGTTCTTACAAATGTTATATCATAAATTAAGTATTTTTCCAGAATACTTATGATTATAACATTATATTCAAGTTTCTTTTATACGGTATATAATTACAAAACGCCCCTATGAGGCATAATTTCATTTTAAAACCTTAACGGGCATATAAGTTAATATCCTACTGATATTTCAACTTATTTAAAGATAATGGCATATAGAACTTGTCCATGACTTATCCGGTTACCCGATATCGCTTATATGCGCATGGTTAAGTATATGTAACTAGATTACGAAAATTAACCGAAACGAGTTTAACCTTATCATATTAATCTTAAAATCCATAATGCTTATAGTTTACCCATATTATAAAAATCATAGTACTTGTCAGGTTTATACTACATTCTATCTGATCATCGCTTAATCTAGTGTATTTTACCGTTATTGATCATGTACGCTAGTCGGTCTAAGTCTATGACTTAAATTAGACCATTTAGCATTTAATTGGTTAGCTTCTGTCATAATCCAGACTAGAGCCTTCTGGTAAAGGCTATCTACACTTAGTTCATTTTGGATACGGCTGAGATATTAAATCTTTCATTTTTAATCAAGAACAGCTTAGGTAAATACTCTCGACTTATTTACCCTATATGGGCTTTGGTTATAGTAAATTATTACCGGTTGGTTGGAAATGGGATCAATCGAACGCCGAACTGAGGCTAGTAAATCCGCATATTCCGTTTTAATCAGTTTTGTTTGATAACTTAAACATCGGGGGTTAACGACCATGTCCTGGATATCCTCGGCTCATTACATTAGTTAATGGCCACGACCTAAGTGCGGGGTGTAGGCATACACCTGACAGATGCTCATGCAAATTTTTACCCAATTGTTGGGGATAACTCATTCGTGAGTTCATAAGTGGTGTGTACGTTAATCATGTCTCGGTCTTCGTATTGGGCCCTGTATGTATGGACAAACATGTGAATCTGTCAAAAAGGTTACAAGGTTGACTTTCCCATGTTATAAAAGATTTTTGTGCCATGTGCATTTAAAACCAGTTTCAAATGTTTTCAAAATTAGTTAGTTGGGTGTATTTACCAACGAAAGCTGACGTATTTTCAAAAGACTAAGCTTGCAGGTACAATATGAAATAGGCTGGAAGCTGCTTGGTCGTATCATAAGAGGATCTTGCAAATCCTTAGATTTGCCCAAGTTCTATTATACATTTTTGTACATTTTACGATCCGTCTATGGATCTTCTATCACAAGCCGTCTGTATATTATTTTTCGTACTTTGAAAATTTGCTTTGTAGTAGTAATTTAACTCTAAGACTTCCGCTGTGTTGTGTTTAATTGACTATGATGATATCAACTTACGTCATGATATTCCCCACCCGGGCCCATCGGTGTTTGGTTGTAGAATATGGGGTGTGCCAGGTTGGTATCAGAGCCAACATTTGAGAGAATTAAACACTAGCCTTCTTGTGTTTAATCTCAAACTTACACCAAAGCACATTCCTTAGACTTTCGAGTCTAGGCTTTGACCTAGGATTACTCATCTCGTTATTAAGTTATATTATTGTTTTTTATTTGATTTTTAACAGGAAAATGCCGCCAAGAGTACGAGGAAGAGGTAATGGACCAATGAGGGGAGGACCATCTGGACACATCCCTTCACAACCCCGTCACTCGAATCCTTATAAGGATTTGGGGGATTCCTGGCCGCTATCAAGACATTCACCTACTCACACCAAAAACTCATACCACTTTTGAGAGGGGATCGACTCTCCTCAGATGAGCATCGGACCAATCTGACTTAACTAACAGAGGCGGAATTCATTGTTAGTGAGTTTGACAAACAAGCAAGTGAGATATACTACTTAAATGCCTTGAATTGTATTGATAAACATGAATAAGTACAGAGCAAGTAAACAGTTCAACAGGGCTTCGCCACACCAACAGATTACTAGTTTCTGACACAACACTCCTCTGTTTATAGGTCGACATGACTCGCATAGGAGAATGTGTAATTGAGTGTGACTCGTGTGAGTAGTGCCTCGTATGAGTGACAGAGTGTCACTCGTACGAGTCACAAGACTCACTCGTACGAGTCATTCACTAAACAAATAAAACTTATATTAACATTTACAATTTGACGTTCTAAGCCCTATATACATAATCAACATATCCAAGACGTAGGCAATAGGCATTATGCACCAACAAACTCCCCCTTGGATGTTGCCGCAGTCTTGGTTAGTCTTCAAACAAATCTTCAAAAGATCTGACAATTAACACCCAAAGAAATGTTTCGGTGGCTTGTGACGCTCCTCAGAAGTGATTGGCGTTTGACCTGTAGGAGGAGGCCAGTTAGCTGCATTGCCAAACTGAAAGCTCCTTAGCAAAACAATTCGTGGCAATCCTTTCTTCCTTCTTCTCTTTCTTTCTTTGCTCAATCTCTTCCAGCTTTCTCCATGAAGTGTTCCATGTTGTGCCTGAATGTACATCGTTAACAAAACAGACATTAACTATCTTCTAGAACTGGAGCGCTTGTTCTTTATCTTTCTCTTCAAAACTGATCTTGCTGTAGAACAAGCATTCAATATCTGTCTTTGAATAGTTGACTAGCCACATCGCGTCTACTACTCGTATATACGTTTGTGTGCAATTACGGCTTCGGCTAATTCTTTTATGATCTTCAAATAATCATCATCTGGATGCACATATATAACAGCTTCTCTTGTACTCGAATCATAGTGCCACCATTTCAAGATCTTGTAGAAGTCTTGTTCCATCTTTATAAGAGGCATATTCTTCATAACGTTCGGCATCTTTATGATTAGCGTCACGTCTTTCCAGTGTGTAAATCCATGCGTAGCCTCAAGCTTCATCAATTTCCACAACCACTAGTCGTGGAATCTCATCTTAAGATTTATCATCTTTGTTTGCACAAGCTCATTAATGTCCTAGTACGGCAGTGTCCTGATATCGCTCAAGTATCAAAAATATTGAATCCCATACTCCCTTTTAATAGCATAAACGTCCACCTCCTCGATCCAACCCAGCTAATAATATCTGCTAGAGAAATATTGCGCATCACGCGTAAAGAATTCTATGGGACGTTTAAACTTTCGCTCAGCTGGTTCTACTTTGAACCACCACTTCTTCATCTCAACAATTTCTTTAGCAAATGATTGTTGAGGAATGGTTCCTTGTTTAACAGCTTCTTCAACTTTACGTTTCAATAGATCATCACTTTCAGATGTAAACAAATCGCTAAAAGTTGGGGAGACATCTGTACCCTTATCGGCAATATCTGTATCATCTTCATCAGAATCATCTTCCACGACAACTTTATCATAGTCATGTGCATGAGACACATGTTCGAAGATATAATCAACCGGCTCTAAAGCACTAATATCATTAAGCTCTTCTTCGAAGTCAAACACAAAATCCTCGTTATTCACTACTAACATTTGAGCAATTTCTTCTTTAGAATAAATGTGAACAAACTTTCCTTCTTCAATATCATGCTCTAAGTATAGTATCTTTGGTTTTGGTACGACAGGAATGGTAGACATTTCGCTCACCTAGAAGATTCCTGCCTGCTGAGCATCCTTAGAGCCTTCAGATCTTCACTGATCTTCACCTTCGTTCACTTGATTTACCGTATCATCCAAGTACAAAAAATAATCAATATCATCGTTCACACCAGATTCTCTTACACGGATACCAGAACCACCCATGTCATCATCATCACCACCATCATTATCATCATCAGACTTGTCAGAAACTAAATCATCAAAATCATCCAAGTCTTCTTTTTCTTTTAAAGCATCTTCTACAAACTCATCCACCTTAGCATCAATCTCTTTCTCCCACTTTTTCTTGTTGAGCCATTCTTGATGCTTTGTTGAAAGATTTGATGTGTCAATATCAGCATCTTTAGGCTTTCCCACCAATACAAACTTCTTTGAAACGGAATACACCACAATTATAGAAGATACTAGCACAGATTCAGCTTCTGGCTCAGTTGTACCACTCATGGGTGTGGTCCTGGGGCTGCAGCGGTTCTAGACGGAAGCTTTGGGGATATTACAGATTTGGTAGAACGATATTGACAGTGAGTAGGAACAGAATCAACGAAAGCTTTTCATTTCATTCATATCGAAAGAGTATACATCTTGACTGGCTGGCGGAGTTCCTAGAGAGAATCCGCCAGCGTTTCCCCTCAGGGAACTTCCAAAAACTTAACAAACAATGAACACACAACACCTATTTATAGATATGACAGCTCGTGCGAACCGAGCATCTTGTCACTCGTATGAAGGATCATTCGTACGAGTGAGATGTTATCACTCGTACAAGTAACAAAGTCACTCGTATGAAGCACATTATCACTCGTACGAGCTAATACTCGTTCGCACCTGGGTCATGTGTTCGTATCTAATCTATACAATATTCAATACACTCTCTTTATAGCCTATTTGCACAGTGACAGACATAAAGTGCATCAACAATTTCCCCCTTGGACGTCACTGTCAAAGCTTGAACTTGAACTTGAAATCTGAGAGCAGTGTTTGAATATTCTGCAACTTCAATCGGGTATCTGTTGATGTCGTAATTCCCCCTTGATTGAAGATCCGGGTTTGCATTATCTATGTTATGGAACATTCCCCCTAACATAATTTTCTCCAGAAATTAATCTTCAGGTCATTGTTTGCACGGTTCAAGACCTCCTCTGATTTGCTTGATCTACAAATTTTCTCGAATAATCAGCAACTTTAAAATAAACAATGCAGCTTCTCCATTTCGACGTTAACCATAGCCGCGTCCGGTTTAGCGCACTCCCTGATGCTCGATACTCCGATCTTCAAACCCCAACCAGTAATTGATAGAAACTTAAAAAGACCACACCGAAAAACTTCAAACCAATAAATATCTGCAAAAATCTTCTCAATCTGAAAATCATCATCAGAATCATACTATCTGGTAAGACATCGAATATGAGAAACATTCTTCGTCAATCAGAATCACATTCTTCCTTTTTAGTCAGAATAGCAGATGTATAGCTATCTCCGCTAGAATTGGGCATCTGAAACTACAAGACATCCGTGTTTTCTGGTGGTTAGTCTTAACAACAGTTCATTTGCAATGCAGAGTTAATGATAGGCAGTCGTATGTGCTTCTGATTCCACACTGGGGATCAGGTAGTTAGCCCTTGAGCATCAATCTGAATCATGATCTGAAAATGCTGAACATTCTTTGATCACATATTCCAAATGTATAGTCAATTTCGTGAATAGACATAAACGTTATTTCATCTCTAATGAATCTTCGATCCTCTGTGTTTCCCAAATAATCTGCAGTCTGAACCACACGGATACTATTGCAACGTCACGAATTTCAAAAATGCCAGAATTTTTAAATATACGTGAAAAATTTTTATTCCCCCTCATTTTTGCAAATCCTGACGTCTTGATATCTTATGGGAATGAAGATTATGGCGCGACTGCAGTATATGGTACCCAAATTTTGTGAAAATTTCCCAAAATTGTAGTTTTGATCAAATGCTGATTAAACGTTAAGGCTCATTAATAGTCACTACACCAGATGATCAACATTTTGCACAGATATTAGTGACCATCCAAAAATATTCATCCCTTTGTGATCGTATCGTCAAATCTATACACTAAAGCTCTAGACGGTTTCCCCGAACAGCTTGAATTAGACGTTAAAATCTCGAAAAAAATTTGTAATCACCAAATTTTTTCTGGACACTCATCTCGTCAATACGATCAAAAATGCCTTTTTTTGTCCCCACTTCGTACGAGGGGAGCTTCATACGAATGGTGTTTCGTACGAATGGTGCTTCGTACGAGTGATGCTTCGTATGAGTGATGCTTCATGCGAGTGACCAATTGTCACTCGTATGAGCCACAGAGGCTGACTCCTATGGACGAAACTGATAATGTCTTTTCGATTCAAAATCTTCATTTCTCCGAATTCCAACGTTATTTTTGCACAGATCTGGTCGAAAATCAGTTTCTAACAATTCTATGGTTTCAGTTTTACATTATGTCCATGGATTGTCCGATTATTTGATGTTTTATGTCTAAAACCCTCATATATCCAAGATTCATGAGCGTAGATGATTCATCAACTGTAAGATTGAATGAATTGGTACCGTAGCTCTGATCCCAGTTGTGGTCCTGGGGACGGCGGCGGTTCTAGATGGAAGCTTTGGGGATAATACAGATTTGGTAGAACGATATTGAAAGTGAGTAGGAACAGAATCAGCGGAAGCTTTTCATTTCATTCATACCGAAAGAGTATACATCTTGACTGGCTGGCGAAGTTCCTGGAGAGAATCCGCCAGCGTTTCCCCTCAGGGAACATCCAAAAACTTAACAAAACAATGAACACACAACACCTATTTATAGACATGACGGCTCGTGCGAATCGAGCATGTTGTCACTTGTACAAAGGATCATTCGTACGAGTGAGATGTTATCACTCGTACGAAGCACATTTTCACTCGTACGAGGCACATGTCACTCATACGAGCAAATACTCATTCGCACTTGGTCGTGTGTTCGTATCTAATCTATACAATATTCAATACACATCTCTCTATCCTAATCGCACAATGATGGACATAAAGTGCATCAACAATGGGATCCTCACCAACTTTTGCTTTGCCTTTGCCTTAAGCATCAGATAATTCTTTAGCAAGACGTTCACGCTCGGCAACCCTTTCTCTTGCTTCAGCTCTCTCAATTTCATCAGTTTCAGCACCTATGTTTATTTCGAGCTTTTTTGTGAGTATATTCTCTAATAGGCTCATCTGTCTTTGGTTCCTGAGACGTTCTTCGTCATATTCTGCCATTCTTTTTCTCAAACACTCATTCTCCGTCACGATACTCGCTATAATAGCTCCTAACTACTGTTTTTCAACATTCAGCCCGTTGCGTTGTTCCTAAAGTTCAACAATTTTGACTCTGTTTAACGTAACTTGTTTCACTAATTCTTCAACACGCGCATCGTTAAACATGTCAGCATAGAAATCCTCCCCTAGGTATATCTCCAAAATCAAAATCAAAATCAAACTAGGGTTGGGATTGTGAGAGTTGTGGTGTCGGCTGTGGTGTTGGTTGTGGTGGTGGTTATGGTGTTGACTGACGTGGTGGAGATGGTCGTATCTGTGGAGTTGGCTGAACATTCTCTTCTTCCACAGTCATCTTTTGTACTTTTCTCTTTGATATGTCTATTGGAGAACCCGAACTTCTAACTGCTGGCCTTTTAAATCGTCAAGAAGATTTCTTTGGAGTTTTTTGTACAGAAGTATCGCTATCTAAATTCGAAGGTACATATGTCGTGTCATCCTCTCCTGTCACTTTTCTTTTCTTCTCTTCGGCTTTATGTTTAAGCTCTGCCAGACGTTCAAGTTGACGTTCATTTGCTCTTTCTTTCTCACCTGCAATTCTATCTTTAGTATCAGTACTGGAAGATGGTGCTTCTTCAACAACTCCTTCTCTCACTCCAAATGCTTCCTTTTCGATCTCAGCAGCCAAGGATTCAATGTTCTCTTTAGGCTCATATTCATAAACCAATCTCAAGCTTTCAGATGCTTTCTGCTTCTTTTGAGGGGCTTTTGAGGAAGATATGGACGCTTGTTTTCTTTTAGTTCCATTAACCCCCTTTTCTATTTTTTCACAAACTACGCACTTCTCTTAGCAATGAAACCATCTAGCTCTTCCAGCTCTTCATCTTCATCACCGCTATCGTCTTTCCACCACTTCCCTTGTGATGGAGCCACATAATCTTTATCAACAATTGATCCCAAAACTGGCTTTGCATTAAAGAAGGTCTTGAGATGCAACTTTATTTTCTTCAATGTTGAGATATCCATATGTTCTAACTTCAACACATCATCCTTCTTTTTCTTCCAGTTGGGATGCAAATGGTCAAGCATCATTTGGATAAAACGTGGATACTGCAAGAACTTCTCTTGTTGCGTGTTTGGAACATTTGGGAAACGATTACTCTGGAGAAGTTATACGGCAGGTTCAAAACAAGTGTAGTGATCAGACACATCTGATAATCTACCAAATCATCGGATTCGCCTTTTTGGTGGCTAAGAGCGTGTATAATGCAATGTGCTATATATCTGAACAGAGCACTCAGGTTAGCCTTCTTAAATGGAGCATAATTAACATAACTAGCATAACCCATTCTATAATAACACCATTTCACCATATATTCAGGAAAACCGGTGGGGTCATCTTCATGGTCATTGAACTCTAACACTGTTCTGATCAGCTCTTCGGTAATCTTAAGTTAAACATCCTCATCATTAAACTTTACTACCAACAGAATCGCATTCTCATCTTCATCAAACTCAGAAGCATTCAAGAAATACTCGACGGGAGATCTATATGCTGTGTGGCAATCTATGAGAGCTTTGGTGATCGGAAGTCTGCTCAGAAAATCCAGAACTTCTCTATAAGCAGAAATCTCTGGAATAGTATCATCGAGAAGACAACAAATATTATGGAACGGCAAAAATGAAGATTTCTTGACTTGCAAGCATAGACGTTTCAACACTTGGAAAATTTTCAAAAAAAATCAACTTTTTAACCACTCGTACGACTAACCATTCGTACGAGTCATAGATTATGACAAAACTAAGTCTGAGTCTTAAACTTCACTCGTACGAGCCACTAATTCGTACGAATGAACAACATACTTCACAAATTTTCAAGGTTTTGAACAGACTTTTTCGTACGAATGATGCCTCGTACGAGTCATCAAATTATAAACATTAAAGGACCTACTCGTACAAACACTCACTCGTACGAGTGAAAATGATAACAAACATTTGATAAACTTGCTCGTACGATTGACGATTCGTACGAGTAACAAACTATACCAAATACACCTAGTCAAACCGAACTTAAAATGTGTAGATTTTAACAAATTAAATGTTGATTTATAGGTTAACAGGGCCGATTTTAACATTTTTAAGTTAAATTTTATATTTTACTGGTCCAATTTTCCTAAATCTACGTTTTATGTCCTTTTCGTCTAATTTCGGCATTATAACAAATTAAATGTTGATTTATAGTCTGACTCGTACGAATGAGTCATCCTTTTATACACAAACAGCATTCACTTGTACGAGCAATGGCTTGTGCGAATGAAAACTTTTGTCACTCGTACGAGTCAGTGTGACTCGTACGAGTCAGTTCTCGCAATTTGTTAAACTTTTAGATTTTTTATGATGTTTTATCTATTTGATAACCTACTCAGTTAAATAAGTCCAAGCTATCCGATTTGCCTACCAAGTCCAAGTTAATGACCTTGGTTGACCTATTTTAACCAAAACAGATTTATTTTAAAATGTAAAGTTTCAAAAAAATGAACTTTGTTGACGTTCAGGAAAATTTTCTTTTCTTGATTAGTTCCCAACCCATGGACTTCAGCTTTCCTCCGCAATCGTCGCTTTGACTTAGACTATTCGAAGTTAAATTGCTAAAGCTGAAAATATTTTGGGATTTTTCTGAAAAGAAAGAATAAGTAAAGATGTATATACATATATATTTTTGTGAGTTTTGTGTTTAGAGGATCATATCAAGTATTTAGACAAATCACAAGTACCGTTGATCTTGGTAGTAACTGTAAGTTTTTAAACCGATTTACCTAGATTGCCAATATACTTATCCACTTAAACCTCTTCTTGTTTCTCAATTGTTTCATGATATGTTAGCTAATTTTAAGGAACATGAAATAACTGTGTTTTCCATCTCAGAATATACTCCCGCATCGAGATTCCCAGAATATCATTTCACAGGTGAATTTATCCAATTGATATCTGTAAATGGGGTGAATTGCGAGACATTGAGAGCTCAAGTTAGTATTTCCATACAGACAAAGAGATAAAGGCTCGTCTTTAAGTGGTGTTCCAATAAGGAATCTTTTGAACTGCAGATGTCGTAAATGTTTATGACATACTCATTTTTTGTGCAGCTTATATAGGCAAATAATGCGTAAAGTATTATACAAGTTCTAGGCCATTGTTGACGCAAAATCAGAAGAACTCATATAATACCCCAGATATCGATTAAATATAAAGACCTAGTATCGCAGAATCTGGCATTCTCTCAAACAAAATTTATGAGTACTAAGTCCATATATCCGAGAGATGTTAACTCACAAGTTACTCAGTTTTTCTTTTAAATTTATATCTTGAAAAACAATTTACTGAACGAGTGAAGCCTATTGGCTCATCCTTAGTAAGACATGTTTAATTACTTGTTTAAATATTCCACGTCTTTAGCATACTGTGATTGTCATATTGATGTAATATGATCTCCCTTTTCACAAAAACTCTTTTAGACGTTTATAATGTTTTTGTATTTTCCCAAACTCTCTCCCCCTAAAATAAAAAAAATGGTTTTTTGTTTATTTTAAAGAAAGTATATTTACAGAACAACATGTCATACCGATGAGAATCACGTCAAGTCCTCATCATCCTCAAATTCAACCTCATGAATATCCACTGATGCGAGATTTCTTAAACCATTTAATTTTAAGAGATTTTTAAATCTTGAACGATCAAATGCTTTGGTGTAAAAATCTTCTTTTTGGTCATCAGGGTGGATTTTTTTCAATTCTTATCAACTTTTTCTCGTAGCAGTCAACATAAAGTGGTGTCAAATCTCAATATGTTTAGTGCATGAGTGTTGACAAAAGTTTTTAGTGATATCAATAGCAGGCTGATTATCTACATAGATGGGCGTGTCAAGAAATCGCAGTCCAAAGTCTCTCATCTGCTGTTGAATCCAGAGAATCTGGGAACAACAACTGGATGCTGAAACGTATTCAGCTTCACACGTAGAGAGAGCAACCACGTGACTGTTTCTTGCATTGCCACGTTACCAAACGAGTTCCAAAGAACTGGCAACTAGCCATAGTATATTTGGCATTAAGCTTGCAGCAGCCGAAATCAGAATCCGAGTAACCCGCAAGCCGGTTCTTTAGAAATCCTTTCAAATATCGCATGATACGTTTGACGGCTAACATATATGAATCTCTTGGATTTAACTGAAAACAGGAACATAGGCATGTAGGGTACATGATATCAGGTCGCGAAGCTATAAGATACATCAAGGATCCGATCATGGAGCGATATAATGTTTCATCGACTTTGACTCCATGAATGTCTGGACAAATGTTGTGATTTGGGATAATGGAGTAGATGCTAGTTTAGTTCCTGACATATCAAATTTCTCTAATACGTCATGAACATACTCCGTCTGATGGATGAAGATACCATCAGGCAATTGTTCAACCTGAAGTCCTAAAAAGAACTTCATCTCCCCGATCACACTCATTTCAAATTTCTTCTTCATGAATTTGCACCAAAAATTAGATGACCATCTATTTCCTTTGTGAAGAGGGTAGAATCTATAGTTCCTCTGAGAAAGCCGTTGTCAGCTCTCGGGGCTTGGTGAAGACCATATAAAGCTTTGTTCAGAAGGCAGACTTTATCCTTGTGTATAGGATCGAAGAACCCCGGTGGTTGTCCGACACACACCTCCTCTTTGACTTTTTCGTAAAGGAAAGCAGATTTGACATCCAACTGGTACACTTTGAATCCTTTGCAAGAAGCAAAGGCCAAGAATATGCGAATAGCATCGAGACAAGCGACTGGGGTGTAGACTTCAGTGTATTCTATCCCTTCTTGTTGGTGAAAGCCCTGGACCACGTGCCGAGCTTTGTTTCTGACCACTATACCTCTGTCATCTCGTTTGCACATAAAGACCCAACGTGTATTGATCTTTTTATGATGATCTGGTAGGTCAACAAGCCTCTAGACTTCAAGTTTCTGGAATTGAAACAATTCTTCCTGCATTGCGTCCACCTAGCTTTCCTCTTTTAATGCATTTTTCTAGTTTCGGGGTTCAACCTGCGAAACAAAACAACTGTAAGAAAGTCTGGTTTGCAATGGAGCAATACTGGTATAAAACAGCTTAGATACTTGTTGATTTGATTTCGAGTTTGCACTCCGGTTTGCAAGCTGCCAATGATATTCTTTGAAGGACAGTAAGATAATGTCCTTGGCATTACTTCGCTTGGAACATCCACTTGAGTTTGCAAATTCGTGATCACTTCATCAACAACCGGTGTAGAAGATGTAGCTTCATTCCTGACATTTGATTGATCAGCTTGAGCATTCAGGAAGCTTTCAATATGCTCAAATCCTTCATTGGAACTAGATCCTCCATCATCCAAAGTCGGTTCACGATCAGAGTCGGCATTAGGCGGTTGTTGGGTAGATGATTCAGCAGTGTTCAAGGTAGGTACAGAGACTGATTCTTGACGAGTAGTGCTCGGACCTATATCAGAAGTGTTGACAGGAAGTGACGGGGAAATCAACAACGGTCTAGAAACTTGCTCTTGATTAGATATTTGATGCTATTGAAAGAGCATAACAAGTTCTTCTTCTGATGACACGTCTGGTAGGTCAAATGAATTCCACAAACCTTCGTAGTTGAACAGCCATGGATCCCCAGGATTCTGCGTTTGCGTAGTATAACGTTTACAATCAACATGCTATGCAAGAATAACCTGGTTCAGACTCGACAAGAAGACACGCTTTTATGGAGAAGCATAACTGACGAAAAATCCTTCCAAGGATTTGGCTCCAAATTTACCATTTGGGTCCAAAACTGTACACGATGATCCAAAAGGCTCCAGAAATGCAACGTTAGGCTTCCGATGGTTTAGCAGCTCAAAACAAGTCTTGTTGTCAGGCTTGTCTGCTAACACACGATTGAGGGTGTAACACACTGATGCGACTACTTCGCTCTAGAAAGTTATTGGCAATTTCGAATCAGCAACCATGGTTCTTGCAGTGTAGATCAGTGTGCGATTCTTACATTCAGCTACTCCATTTTGTTGAGGAGTATAGGGAGCGCTGAATTCGTGAAGAATCCCCTTTTCGTTGTAGAATTCGAGCATCCTTTTGTTGTTGAACTCAGTACCATTGTCACTACGGATTCTATTGATAGGCAAGTATACAGGTTTTCAAGCTTCCTGAAGAGAATCATTGGACTTTCAAAATTTTAATCTTTGCTCTCCAGAAAGAAAACCCATGAGAATCTAGAGAAATCATCTGTCATAACCACGCAATATAGATCTCTAGAAATGCTTTTGACGTTTACTGGCCTAAATAGATCCATATGAAGCCTCTCTAGTGGTAGCTTGATAGAATTTAGAAGCTTTCTTGGGTGTGATTTCTTATGTTGTTTCCCCTTCTTACAACTTAGACAATCATCAGATAACTGAAAATTCTTCAGAGTAACACCCTCCACTAGGTCGTTGTGCACCAGATAATTCATCTTTCTCAGATGAATGTGCCCCATCTTCCTATGCCATATAATAGACTCCTTCTCGGTCGCTTTAGAAACAAAGTGCTGAACCTTCTTTGAAGTTGTAGATGCGACACTCATATTAATGACACAAAGATCATTCTCTCTTGGAGCGTGCATAAGAATCCATTCCTCGGCAATCTTGAATCCTTGCTTTAGAATCAAGCATTCTTTGTCGTTGAAGTGTGTTGTAAACTTTTTATCCCAAATTTGCGAAATACTCAGAAGATTGTTCTCTAGCTCTGCAATGTAGTTCACTTTGTCAAACTAAACCACTCCATTTGTAAGAATACCTTCTCCGACAATTTTTCCACCTTGAGTTCCAGCAAAACCAACATAACCTCCTCTGATAGCTTTGACGTCATGCAACAATGCAAGCATCCCATTCATGTGTCGAGAAGCTCCACCTATCCATAATCCATTTTGACATGATCGATCTTGGGATTCCCTTCACACATAAGGAAGAAACTATTTAAACAAAGAAACCCAAGCCTGCTTGGTCTTGGGTAGGTTCAGAATATTGAAGTTCGGGCCAACTTTGTTTTTGACATTCTGTTTAGGCTATGTTTTATTTGGAACAGGTGGTTTCAGATCTACTTTAGATGGTTTGACTTTTGCAACCCATGTTTGTGTTTTCGAATTGGCACTTTTTGAATAAAACTTTGAATCCTTTTGACTTTGATGATTCTTGGTGGAAGTTTCACCAATTTCAAATTTATAATTACGTTGAATCGTTGATTTAACATTTTTGTTGGATTCAATATTTCTTTTCAAAATATGTTTTGGTACAACCATAGGTACCTTTTGTTTCACATCTTTGGTAGATCTGTAAGAGTTAGAAACAGGTTTTTGATTTCTTTGTGAACAATGTCGTGCAATATGCCCAACATTTTTATACTTGTAGCACGTCCTGCTATCTCTTTGGACAGAAGAATCCAAAACTTGTTTTCTACTCTCTTTTTCTTTCTTGAAGTCATCATTGGATTGTGTACCAATGATCTCTTTTTCTTTTTCTGTCGTTGTTCCAAAAACAAAGTTAACTTTCTTTGTAAAGTTCAACTTTTGAAACTTGTCGTTTGTTCTTTTCTTTTGAAAACCCAACCCAGCCCTCCTGTTTTCAGGATAATCTCTGTTTCATTGATGGTAGGGTTTATTAACACATTTTGATTTAGAATAAAGTGTTGCATAGTTTTTTTCTAAATCAGAATGGCTTACCTCAACAAGCTTGAACAACTTTTTGACACGATCCAGATTGACATTCAGGATTGGGAAATCTTCATCAGAATATAGTTTATCAGATCCATGTATTTTGTAAACGATAATGTAGTGTTTAAACTATTTTCTGATGTTTCAACATCCGATTCAGATTTCTCAGACTCACTCTTCAAAACACTTTCAACCATGGTTTTAACCACATCAGAATCACATTCATTTTCAGATTTTGCGTAAGTTACATCAATGTTCGTAGGCAGCTCGTTTGACTGTTCAGTTTTCAATTTTAGATTGAGCGCCTCTGATGGCTTTTTACAAGCATAGTTATTCCACATGGGTGGTGGAACACGATCGTAACTTGCACCTTTGTTTTCATCATTTTTAGATTCTTCTTTGCTTTATCTTTGGTAAAATGTGATCAATAACGTATGAACTTGTAGAATAACTGATTAACAATTTGTTAACCCATTCAGTTTCTATTTTCATCATCTCAAATTCACTTTTAGCTCAACGATTGTATTTAAATGAATGTTAATGGCCATTTGTTTGTCCATTACAGTCGCTTTAAGCATTGAAAGTGTTCCGTCATTTTCTCTGAGCACTTTTTCATATTGTTTAAGAGATTTGCTTAATTTGTCGTAAGCTTCTTTTGTTGATTTATAGTCACATGACAAATTATCTTTTAGACATTTGAGCACATTGTATCGTGTGTCTTTAACAGCGCATTCACTGCATGGCTCGTTATATTTCAAGCACAGTTTTTCTATCACATACTCACTTTTCAACAAGTATACCTCATTCACTTTTTCCATGCAAGCTTTGTTGGTGTTGTCAGTCTGTTTTTCCAATGCCTCATCAACTCTCTTTTCTTCAAGTTCCGCCTTTTTCTTTTCTTCACAAGACGATCGATGGCTTGGCTCAATATAACCTACAAAAGTTTTATGAATATCATTCGGCAGGAGATGTTTAAAAGTTCTGTTTAAGAATTCCTCTTCTTCTAATGATGTGTTATAATAATCCTCGAGAGATTCGACAAAAGGTGCCTCCGCATATTCTTCAGGTTCTTCAATAATTTCTGCGACCAGACCCAACTCTCATTCTTGGAGATATACTTATTCCAAGCCTTCGTCCTCCTGAGTCACAACAAGAGCTTTGTCTTTTGAATCTGACTGTCTAGCTTCGATTTGCACCATTCTTGTTTTTGTTTGAGGACGATGATAGATGGCTTTCTTGTAGTAGTCGTCGACAAACGGGATTTAGTTTCCCTGAACTTCTCTATTCGGACATTATCGTTTAAAATGCCCATTTTCCCGACATTTGAAACATGTGTCCTTTGACTTGTCGGTGATCTCCATAAAACGTTGAGCTCGTCTAACGATAGAAGCCATACACCATTTGACGTCGATCAACTGCATCTCGACCGGATCAATCTGATCATAATTCTCTCTTGTCATCTCTGAATTTCGAATCTTCCCTGCTACCAAAATGTCATATGATTCGAGTACCGAAGCTAATAATGACATATGTTGCTTTGCGATCTTTTTATCAAAGTTTTAAGCATTCCGCTAATCAATAGTGATATTACACTGTAAAACCCTTGGATTAGGATGAGATTGATTGTTCTAGTTAATCTAGGGATTACTCGAAGCATGTGATGACTGTGGGCCTAGGGGCGTGTTCGGGTTGACCGAAGCAAAGGATTAAAAACCACTGTGTTGATTTAACGGTGGGCTTGGTGTGTTGTAAGCGCTGAAGGCAGTTTGGATTTTTGGAGAGTGTATCAGAGCGGCTGAACTAACCTTGTAATACAAATTAATGTCTTGTTGCATTTGGGCACCTTTGTTTTTCGCCATTTTTTGCATTTCGTGTTCATGTCCCTCCAATCTCTCAATGAATCTTGGTAATGAGAAATTACAATATTTTGTTCCATTATTCAGAATAGTCAAGTAGGTAGATCATCGCCTTGTGGTAAGGAATCTGCCAGTTTATCGACTAATTCTTCATTCGTCTTTATGATTCCCATACGCTTCATTTGCACAACCAAGTGCCAGTATCTTTCAGTCAGTTGTTTCACAGTGTCTCCCTTTATCAAAGTAAAGATATCAAATTCTTTACTTAACAACGCTCGCTTCCCTTTTCGCAATTGTGCGCTTCCTTGAAATTTCAATCGAAGAGCATTCCATAACGATTAAGCGTCATCATCATGTTGTAACAACGCCAATATGACTTCCTTTATAGCTTGTTGTAAGATGTTCATCATCTTTTTCCCATTTATGAACTTCTCTCTTTCAAAATCTTGAGCTAACATTCTTTCCAGACCATTTTCTCCAATCGGTGCTTGATATTTCTCTTCTATGGCAAACCAGCATGTGAAATGATTCGCTGGAACCAAATTCATAAAACGTTCACTCCAACTGTCAAAGTCTTCAAGGTTCATCAACTTTGGTGGCTTTGTCATCATGCCCATCTCATTCTCAAGGTTCATATTTTGAGCTGCAATAGTTGTGATCGCTGAGGTAGCAAATGCATTATAAAACTCTTCTTCCATTTTTTTGCAAAAGTTTTAGAAACACACTTTCGAAAACTTATTAGAATGACAAAAATATAACAATATGTTCTTCATGTTGATGACAAAAATACTCGTGCGACTGAGATGGTCGTGCGAGTGATATACTTGTGCGATTCTAAAATTCGTACGAATGAGATGTTCGTGCGAGTAAAAGGTTACTCGTGCGAGTGACTGGTTCGTGTGAACGACTAATTCGTGTGAATCATTGCTTCATGCGAATGACAGTTTTTAAACTTGTAATTTTTAGGAAAACTTGTTTGTTCGTTCGTACGAATGACTTAATTTGTACGAATAGCCGTTCGTACGAATTGTCTCTCTACTCGTACAAAACAACTCAGTTCACCAAACGGATGAATTTTATCTATTTTGACATGACCGAGTTTGATTTTAGTTCTGAAATTGTCAAGGATTGATTAGAATTGGTTTTAACATGATATCCTAAAATCCTAGTCAATTTGTCAATAAATTCGTCCAATTCCGAGATCTGTGTGAGAAAGTGTAGAAGTAGGTTGAATCCGAATCTGAAACTATTGGTAGTATGTAGAAACTTGATGTTTGTCTTCATATCAGGCCTCAAGGCTCTGATACCAGTCAAAAGCTTGGGCGTATGATAATACTAATTCGGTAGAATTTTATAAACAGAGAGTAGGAACAGAACCAACAGAAGCTTCATTCATTCATACCCAAAGAGTATACATCTTGACTGGCTGGCGGAGTTCCTAAAGAGAATCCGCCAGCGTTTCCCCTCAGGGAACTTCCAAAACCTACAAACAATGAACGCACAACACCTATTTATACAAATGACAGGTCGTGCGAAGCGAGCAAGTTGTCACTCGTACAAATGGTCATTCGTACGAGTGAGATGTTATCACTCATACAAAGCACATTGTCACTCGTACGAGGCACATGTCACTCGTACGAGCCAGTACTCGTTCACACTTGGGTCATGTGTTCGTATCTAATCTATACAATATTCAAACACGCTCTATCTATCCTATTCGCACAGTGACGGCCATAAAGTGCATCAACAATTTCCCCCTTGGACGTCACTGTCGAAACTTAAACTTGTTATTGAAATCTGAGAGCTGTGTTTGAATATTCTGCAACTTCAATCGGGTATGTGTTGACGTCGTCATTCCCCTTTGATTGAAGATCCGGGTTTGCATTATCTACGTTAAGCAACATTCCCCCCGAAATAATTTTCTCCAGAAATTAATCTTTAGTTCTTTTGTTTGGATGGTTCAAGACCTCCTCTGATTTGCTCGAACTATAAATTTCCTCGAATAATCACCAACTTGAAAACAACCAACGCAGCTTCTCCGTTTCGACGTTAACCACATCCGCGTTGAGTTTAGCGCACTCCTCTGATGCTTGATCTTCTAATCTTCAAATCCAAACCGGCAATTGATAGAAACTTCGAATTACCACAACGAAAAACTTCAAATCAATGAATATATGCAAAATCTTCTTAATCAGCAAATCATAGGAAACAAACTATCTGGTAACATATCGAATCTGAGAAACATTCTGAATGTATAGTTTATCTCATGAATAGACATAAATGTTATCTCATCTCTAATGAATCTTTGATCCTCTGTCTTTCCAAGATAATCTGCAGTCGAAACCACCTGGATACTGTTACAGCGTCACGAATTTCAAAAATGCCGGAATTTTAACATACACGTGAAAATTTTTATTCCCCTCATTTTTGCAAATTGTAACGTCTTGTGTTCTTATGGAATGAAGATTATGGTGCGACTACAACATATGGTACTCAAATTTTGCGGAATATTTCCCAAAATTGCAGTTTTGATTAAATGCTGAGTAAACGTTAAGATCCATTAATAATCAGTACACTAGATGATCAACGTTTTGCACAGGTATCAGTGACTACCCCAAAATCTTCATCCTTTTATGATCGTATCATCAAATATATAAGCTGAAGCTCTAGACGGTGTCCCCGAACACCCCAAATTAGACGTTAAAATCTCGAAAATATTTGTAATCACCAAATTTTTTTCTAGACACTCGTCTCGATAATACGATCAAAAATGCCTTTTTTCACTACTTCGTACGATGGGCGCTTCGTACGAATGGTACTTTGTACGAGTGATGCTTCATGCGAGTGACCTATTGTCACTCGTACGAGCCACGGAGGCTCACTCATACGGACGAAACTGATAATGTCTTTTCGATCCAGAATCTTCATTTCTCCGAATTTCAACGTGATTTTTGCACAAATCTAGTCGAAAATCAGTTTCTAACAATCCTATGGTCTCAATTTTACATTACGTCCGTGGATTGTCCGTTTATTTTATGTTTTACGCCTAAAACACCTGATACGTCCAAAATTCATGAGCGTAGGTGATTCAACTGCTAGATTGAATGAATCAGTAAAGTAGCTCTTATACCAGTTATGGTCCGGTGACAACGGTTCTAGAAGGAAGCTTGGGCGTATGATAGTACCGATTTGGTAGAACGTTATAAACAGAGAGTAGAAACAGATCCGAGGAAGGTTTCATTCATTCATACCGAAAGAGTATACATCTTGACTGGTTGGCGGAGTTCCCGGAGAGAATCCGCCAGCGTTTCTCCTCAGGGAACTTCCAAAACTTACAAACAATGAACACACAACACCTATTCATAGACATGACAGCTCATGCGAAGCGAGCATGTTGTCACTCGTACGAAGGGTCATTCGTATGAGTGAGATGTTATCACTCGTACGAGTAACAAAGTCACTCGTACGAGGCACATATCACTCGTACGAGCTAGTACTAGTTCGTACTTGGGTCGTGTGTTTGTATCTAATTATACAATATTCAATACACGCTCTATCTATCATATTCGCACAGTGACGACCATAAAGTGCATCAACACCACTCATATCATTCTCACCAATCACACCACTCTCATCACTCTCATCATTCATATCATGATGAGTTTAACCCAAACCACTATTTCAACACACCCCTAACTGATAAGAATCAATTGGATCAACCCAACCCAATGGATGAGGACTCCGATCCAGAAATGCCGCCATCAGGATCGCACACACATCCCATCGAAATATCTAGCGATTCAAACTCTTACGCCGGATCGCCATATCAAGGTTCTAACGAATGGGACCAATATTGGAACCAATTCACTTTTGCTAACACTCCTTCCCACCACTCCCCAATACCTCTTGTACAAGAAATGTTCACATGGAAGCGGTGGAATAACCTCAGGCGCCACCTGAGCCCCCAAGGAGGAAACATGGAGCACGTATGTCAGTACGTACAGGTCAACGGTCGGGTTCACTGCCACCGTTACCCAAAACCTACCCTACCATTCACGTGGACCCACAAATCGGTGAACCCTCAAATGCTTCACCTAGGGTGGAACCAACGTCATCACTTGTAGTTCAACCACCACCAACAGGTTATAACAACCCTATCTCTACATATCCGGATACATCTGGATATGACCCTTTTAATCCATCTATGCCGGTAAATTACCAGGCATTGTCGCATGACCCTTATATGCAAGCGGTCATGCATAACGTACTTTACCCGTCTCCTTTCCCACCTGCTTATCCACCTACTGGATATCCAAGTTATGGGTACCAATATCCTGTTATGCCACAACCACAACCACAGCCACAACCTCCGCTGCCACTTGAGGCCATCAATGAGGCCTTAGAACGAATGAAGGAAATGCAACAACAAGCGGAGAAGACAGAGAAGAAGACGTATTAGTTCTTCAAGAAGCTCTCTAAGTTGGTTAAGGGAGAGAAGGACGAGTGATGTCTTTTCTAATAATATATGTGAGTCCCTGCGAGGACATTGTTATTTCTTTAGTCCCTGCGTGGACATATTTATTTCTTTTAATCCTTGCATGGACAGTTCGTTTCATTTATTTATTTCTAGTATTATAAGTTTTTATTGTCATTTAATGAAACATTTTGCAATTATATATATATATATATATATATATATATATATATATATATATATATGTATTCATCCTCTTCAAGCGAACATATATATATATATATATATATGTATTCATCCTCTTCAAGCGAACATCTAGATTTTACTCGAAATTTATGTTCTGCTATATAATTCCAAAAAGGTCTTAATGGTTTTGATTAGACAAGTGGCACAGACCACAATAATTGGCCAGCTTATAATTGATAGTTAAGGATGAATAGCCTTCTATCATGATAGTTAAGGGAGCTATCTTTCTATCCAGAGATGGTGGACTATGTTCAAGCCTCCAAGTCGTTAAGGTCAATGCGGCCGTGGCTATTAATTAACCATTAAGATGCTTTTATGTTAACATTCAGGAATGTTCTTACTCCTGGTAGTGTGACTTGAGGAACCACACTAACCATCTAGGTGATGGACTACGTCCTAAAACCTATTATATATCCTATGTGATCAATATGATACCGGCTAATATCATCAATGCGATGATAATTGACATCCATTAGTGATGTAGTGCCTACGGGCCATGATTTGACATCCATTAGTGATGTAATGCCTACGAGCCATGATTTAACATCCATTAGTGATGTAGAGCCTCGGGCCATGATATAACATTCATTAGTGATGATTTGACGTTGAGCAATATTATATTGTCAATTAAGATAATGACAGTTGTGGTTAATATAACCCTCTGTCCAAAATTATGTACATTAGTGACAGGCCTATGTGTCGTATTCTATGTCCATTAGTGACAGGTCAATGTGTTGTACTTTATGTGCATTAGTGACAGGCCTATGTGCCGTATTTTATGTCCATTAATAGCAGGCCAATGTGCCGTATTTTATGTCCATTAATGACAGGCCTATGTGCCGTATTTTTATGTCCGTTAGTGACAAGCTTGTGTGCCGTATTTTAATGTCCATTAGTGATAGGCCATGTCCTTCGTGACAAGCCTATGAGCTATTTATGATTATCTTATGACAATGACAATTGTGACATTACGACCCACTGTCTAATATATATGGACTATGCCCAAATTGTAATTCCCCTTTGATGGTCCTTTTGAGACCTAGGCCAAATATAGATAACATTCATTGAGATGTTAAGCCTAAGAGTTCTGATTATATTCACACTAGTTTGATTAGGCGATGGATTTGTATATCCAATTTTTAAAGTCAAATATGGTTATTAATACCATGGCTAATAGAAGCTTAATTTGATGTTTAGAACCAAAGCTCAAGAATGGCTAACTCGGATGAGGCGCAAAGTAGTCACCGAGAGATTAACTCTAACAACGCTGAAAACATAGCCATCGATAATGATAATTTCCAAGCTCGCATTGATGCAGCTGTGGGAAAGGCCAGGAAAATTTAAGGAATTGAGCGCTACTCGCTCAAAACCCTTATCAATTCCACCAGGCAGCTCATAAAGAGAGCTTTGTTCACTCTTCAAATGCGAAGAGTGGACCAAGAAAATTAGAATTTAATGATAGGTCCCATTCTTCTAAATACGGATGTACATATTTTGTCTCCTGTAAACCCCGAGATATCAATGGAGAAAAGGGAGCTGTAGAAGCCTTGAAATGGCTTGATGAAATTGAGACCATAGTGGATATCAGTGGTTGTGCTGATAAAGATGTGGTTAAGTATGTATCACAATCCTTCAAAGGCGATGATTGGTGGAAGACAATGGTCCAATCTACAGGTAAAGTACACCTGTACAACTTAGGATGGTCTAAGTTTTTGATCTTGTAAAGGTGACTTATTGCCCACCTCATGAGGTAGAGAAGATAGAGTCAGATTTTCTGACTCTTACAATGAAAAATCTGGACTATAGGAAATATGTTTCTGACTTCAATTCCCTGTCTAGGTTAATTTTCTATCTAATCACCCTTGAACCCAAACGCATTGCGCATTTCATTAATGGGTTAGCGCCTGAGATTAAAGGCATGGTAAAGGCTGCTCAGCCTAGTACCTATAGGTCTGCTGTTGACCTTTATCTCTCTAACCTTAGATTTAGTGAGGCAAAGGTCAGTTAGGACTGAAATTGACGGAAAAAGGAAACGGGAGGATGATAACTCCCAAAGATTTAAGAAGAAAGGAAATTTTGGGTTCAAGAAGAACCAGCACAGGTCTGATGATAGACATCTGTGCAAAACTAGTAACCGCTGGCATTGGGGGCAATACAATACTGACTCACAGATTAAACCTTGTGGTATTTGCAAAAGAAAAGGGCATAAGACCCACGAGAGCAAAAATCTTAAAGATGCAGTCTGTTATGGCTGTAATGAGAAAGCGCATATTAAGCTTATTTGCCCTAAGAACCCTAGAGGTAATGATGCAAAGCCTGGAGATGCTGAGAAAGGAAATGCTCGTGCCTTCCAGATGAATGCCAGAGAGGCTGTTAATGACAACAACGTCATAACAGGTACATTCCTCATTAATGACGTATATGCTAGAGTACTTTTTAATTCGGGTGCATATAAGTCTTTTGTAGATCATAAGTTTAGCAAACTATTAAACTTACCCATAAGAACTCTAGACATAACATATGAGGTAGAACTTGTTTATTGAACTTTAGAAACAACATCTTCCATTCTTGATGGATGTTCCATATCCATTAATAATCATTCCATTCATATCTCTCTCTCTCTTGCCAATGAAATTGGCGGGGTTTGATGTAGTCTTAGGCATGGATTGGTTATCCCATAACCAAGCTTGCATTGCCTGTGATAAGAAACTCATTGAAATTAAAACCCCATCTGGTGAAATGATCACCATCCTTGGAGATTACACTATGGATTGCCAGACAAGATGTCATTATTCAAGGCATCTAAGTGTTTGGGGAAAAGTTGTGTCATTTACCTAGCTCAAGTAACTATCAATGAGCCTAAACCAAACATTGGAAACCTTCCAATCATCTCGGAATATTCCGATGTCTTTCCTAAAGAATTACCCGATCCACCTCCAGATAGGCAAGTGGAGTTCAGAATTGATATCCTACCTGGATCAGTACCTGTAGCTCGGGCTCCATATCGATTAGCACCAACGGAAATGAAGGAATTAAGAATTCAACTAGATGGACTTTTGGAGAAAGGTTTCATACAACCTAGTTACTCACCTTGGGGAACTCCTATTCTTTTCGTTAAGAAAAAGGACAGTTCAATGCGGATGTGTATTGATTACCATGAGCTGAACAACATAACAATCAAAAATCGTTATCCTCTACCCAGGATCGATGATTTGTTCGATCAACTTTAAGGTGCTATTTATTTTTCTAAGATTGATTTCAGATAAGGATATCATCAGCTGAAGGTTAGGAACGAGGATGTTCCTAAGACTGCCTTCAGGACCCGTTATGGTCATTATGAATTCCTAGTGATGCCTTTTGGGCTCACAAATGCACCTGTAGCATTCATGGATCTCATGAATAGAGTCTGCAAGCCATATTTAGATAAGTTTGTCATTGTCTTCATAGACGACATACTTATCTACTCTCGTAATCAAGTTGATCACGAGAAACATCTTCAGTGCATCCTAGAATTGCTAAGACAAGAGAAACTTTATGCTAAGTTCTCTAAATGTGAATTTTGGCTTAGAAAAAGCCAATTTCTTGGACATGTTGTAAGTGAGCATGGTATCCAAGTGGATCCTGCCAAAATAGAAGCCACAATGAATTGGGAAGTACCCAAAACTCCATCGGAGATTCGTAGCTTCTTAGGATTGGCTGGTTACTATAGGAGGTTCATTTAGAACTTTTCGAGGATAGCCACTCCTTTAACTACATTGACCCGTTAGAATGTCAAGTTTGACTGGGGTCCAAAACAACAAGAATCTTTTAAGATTCTAAAACACAAGTTGAGCAATGCCCCTTTGTTATCTCTACCTGAGGGTATTGAGGACTTCGTTGTTTATTGTGATGCCTCGCACACTGGCATGGGTTGTGTGCTAATGCAAAAAGGCAAAGTAATTGCTTATGCATCACGACAATTAGAGGTGCACGAAAGGAATTACACCACCCATGACTTAGAATTAGGTGCTGTTGTATTTACACTTAAGTTATGGAGACATTACTTATATGGCATAAAGTGTACTATATACACTGATCATAAGAGTCTCCAGCATTTATTCAATCAAAAGGGTTTAAACACGCGACAACGTGGCTAGACGGAAACACTTAATGATTATGATTGCAGAATTTGCTATCATCCCGGCAAGGAAAATGTCGTTGCTTACGCCTTAAGTCGCAAGAAAAGGGTTAAGCCTATAAGAATCGAGCTCAGAAATAGCTTAAAGGAAAAGCTATTAGACATTCAAAGGCAAGCCCTATTAGAGGCTAATATTCCTAATGAGGGATTAGGCGGAACTGTTGATCAGTTAATGTTTAGAAATGATGGAATCCTTAGATTTAATGGAAGAATCTGGGTTCCAATCTTTGGAGGACTTAGAGATCTAATCCTCCAGGAAACGCATAATAAGAGATACTCAGTTTACCCAGGTGATGACAAGATGCATCAAGATTTAAAAAGGAATTATTGGTGGATGGTTTTGAAGAAATCCATAGCCACATATGTAGCTAAGTGTCTGACGTATTCGCAAGTTAAAGCTGAACATCAGAACCCATAAGGACTTCTACAACAACTTGAGATTCCCACTTGGAAATGGGAAATGGTAACCATGGACTTGATTACCGAGTTACCTAAGACCAATTGTGGTAATGACACGATCTGGGTCATTGTAGATAGGCTGATTAAGTCAGCGCATTTGTTGCCGATTAAAGAAACTTGTAATTTTGACAAATTGGCTAAGTTGTAGGTGGACAAGATTGTGTCCCTACACGTGTGTGCCGGTATCTATTGTATCTGATAGAGATACTAAATATACATCTCATTTTTGGAGAAGTTTCCAACAATCTTTAGGCACAAGATTAAATTTTAGTACGGCTTACCATCCACAGACTGATGGTTAGAGTGAGCATACTATTCAGACTTTGGAAGACAAGCTTAGAGCATGTGTGATTGATTTAGGTGGAAATTGGGATGACCACTTACCCTTTGAGGGCTTGTATGGAGAATATGTCAAACGCCCGTGTGTCGGGTAGAAGTTGGGAAAGCCCAATTATCAGGACCAGAGTTTGTCCTGGAGACCATGGATAAGATTGTGCAAATCCGTGATAGACTCAAAGCTACCCGAGATAGACAGAAGAGCTATGCTGACAAGAGGCGTCAACCTTTTAAGTTCGAAATAGGGGACAAAGTCATGCTAAAAGTATCACCTTGGAAAGGTGTAATGAGATTTGGAAGGAAGGGCAAGCTAAGCCCAAGATATATTGGTCCATTTGAGATAATCGAATGTGTCGGCATTGTAGCTTATAAGCTCAAGTTGCCCGAGGAGCTTAGTGGAATTCATGTTGTGTTTCACATCTGTAATCTTAAGAAATGTCTAGCCGATGGGTCGCTAGCAATTTCACACCATGATGTGCAAATTGATGAAAACCTGAGATTCATTGAGAAACCGATATCAATCGAGGATCGACAGGTTAAGAATCTCCTAAAGAAAAAGATACCTATAGTAATGGTTAAGTGGGATGCCCTCCGAGGCCCCGATTATACATGGGAGGTTGACTCCATTGTGCGACAAAAATACCCCCATCTTTTTGAATAAAATCTTGAGGCTGAGATTTCTTTTAAGGGGGTGAGGATGTAACACCTCGTAAAATTGTGTCCTATAATATAGTGACACGTGTCATATTTTTATTATAAGTTTATTAAAGGCTAATAAGGACTAAAGGGGTCAACATGCTCAAACTAAGTATCTGAGTGACCCTCTGATGTCAACACGCATAAACCGAGCCTCTAAGTGACCATTAGTGTCAACATGCTTAAAACTTAGCCTCTGAGTGACCATTAGTGTCAACATGCTTAAACTTAGCCTCTGAGTGACCATCAGTGTCAACATGCTTAAACTTGGCCTCTGAATTGCCATTTGTGTCAACATACATAAACTTGGCCTCTGAGTGACCATTTGTGTCAACATGCCCAGCCTCTGAGTGACATCGGAGTCAACATTCTTATATTGAGTCTCTGAATGATCCTTTACGAAGTCCTAACTCTCATACGAGCCGCTTGTTGGACGAGAGGGATTAATCCTATATATATGTAAAAGTTGGATAATGGAGGGAGTAAATGTGTCAACATGTAAATTTATACCTCTGAGTGACCTTTTAACGAACCGAGAGCTCGACAATGTCCGGGCATGATCCCGGGTACGCCAAATATTGGCTACGGATGGCTAAACATGCTATAAAGGTGTTTTAGGAAGTTTTATAAGTTGAGGGGCTAAATGTTGCAAGTTTTGAAAGTTTCTAGGAGCCGCTTGAGGGCCGCGAGAGGCACAGGCCTGGCCTCTCGCGGGTCGCGAAAGGGCTGTGTTTGGAGAAAATTTGCTTGGCCTCCACACATGTTGCCAAAAACCATTTGATTCGAAACTAGGGACTTCCAAACTGCTATGCCACGTTTTAGGACATTTTTAAGCTCCCTCTAACACCCCCTAACACCTGGCATCACCTCCTTCAAACTCTCCAACTATAAATAGCTGCCAAGGTTCACCACTTGAACTTGAAACTTTCTAATTCTTCACTCTATCTCCTTCCTCTGGAAGTTCCTAACTGAAAGAAGCATCCAACTTAGTTCTATTTCATCCTAGGAATCGCTTGTAAGTGTTCCTTTCTCTTGCATTTTCGTTTATAGGCTTTTATAGCCAAAAGTCAAGTGTTTTACGGAAAACGCCTTGACTTTCGGATAAGACCATTATGGTCCAGCCATTGTTCGTAACCAACATGGCTAAGTGATCATAATAAGGTAGGTGTTAATCCCTTTATAGGGCACCTCTTAAAGATCATGTTTGCTAGACCAATTGATGGGTAAAAATTTTAATATTAAAAAGTCAAAAAGGCCATTTTTTAAAAATATTATAATCTAAGTTTATATATGCTATGGAACATATTTTGACACTTAAACAAGTTGGTAATAATTATTAGAACATGTGAGAACATGTCCAGCTCGTCAATTTCAGTTCTAGGGTCGGATCACAACCGAAAGTATCAAAGTTTGACTTCTACTTTGACTTTCGATTCCGACCCGATTTCGATTAGTTAGCTACTAATCTAAGGTTGCATTATGACCATAATATGATTTAGTATAACCCTCAAAGGTTATAATACAAGATCATAATCAGAATCTGAGTTTATGCACAAGTTCCACAATTATACCATTTTGACAAAAATGCCCTTTTTACATAAAATAAGATTTAAACGATAACGAACTTGAAAATTAATTATCTACTAATGTAATATCATAAGTAGGATTATTTGGGATGTGAAATCAGATTGTATACTGAGTTTACGTACAAGTTCTTGTATTATGTCGATAAATGACGATAACGCCCTTGTGGCACATAAAACGGTTTTAATCATACCTTTTTATAACAAACCTTTTACCTACTGATATGTTATATTAAATAACATATCTAAAACAATTAAAATTGATCTTAACAACAGTTTTTAATAAACTTCGCACAAATCGTCATTTTACGACATAAGCGCGGTTTCGACGCATATTATGGTTTTAAACCATATTTATCAACCAAGACTTGTTACCTACTGATTTTAGAACTTATTTCAAATATTTTTATAGTAGGTATATGCATAAACTTAGAATCCCAAATAAATTATCATACTATGTGTGAAATGACCAAAATGCCCCTTCGGTGCATAGTTTTGTCATAAATGATTAATTACACATATTATCATGTTCTTACTGATATTATATCATAAATTAATTATTTTTCCAGAATACTTATGATTATAACATTATAATACATTCAAGTTTTTTTTATACGGTATATAATTACCAAAACGCCCTTATGAGGCATAATTTCATTTTAAAACCTTAATGGGCATATCAGTTGATATCCTACTGATATTACAACTAATTTAAAGTATAATGGCATATAGAACTTGTCCATGACTTATCCGGTTACCTAATATCACTTATATGCTCACGGTTAAGTATATGTAACTAGATTACAGAAATTAACCGAAACGGGTTTAACCTTATCATTTTAATCTCAAAATCCAGAATGCTTATAGTTTACCCATATTATACAAGTCATAGTACTTGTCGGGTTTAAACTACGTCCTATCCAATCATCGCTTAATCTAGCGTATTTTACCGTTATTGATCCTATACGTTAGTCGGTCTAAATCTATGACTTAAATAAGATAGTTAGCATTTAATTGGTTAGCCTATGCCATAATCCAAACTAGAGGCTTCCGGTAAATGCTATCTGCACTTAGTTCATTTTGGATACGGCTGAGATATTAAATCTTACATTTTTAATCAAGAATACCTCAGGTAAATACTCTCGACTTATTTACCCTATACGGGCTTGGGTTACAATAAATTATTACCGCTTGGTCGGAAATGGGATCAATCGAATATCGGACTGTGGCTAGTAAATCCGCATATTCCATTTTAATCAGTTTTGTTTGATAACTTAAACATCGGGGGTTAACGTCCGTATCCTAGTGAAAGCTGACGTATTTTCAAAAGACTAAGCTTGCAGGTACAATACGAAATAGGCTGGAAGCTACTCGGTAGTATCATAAGAGGGTCTTGCAAATCCTTAGATCTTCCCAAGTTCTATTACACATTTTTGTATATTTTACGATCCGCCTGTGGATCTTCTATTTCAAGCCGTATGTATATTATTTTTCGTACGTTGAACATTTGGTTTGTAATAGTAATTTAACTCCAAGACTTCCGTTGTGCTGTGTTTAATTGACTATGATGATATCAACTTACGTCACCATATTCCTCACCCGGGCCCACCGATGTTTGGTTGTAGAATATGGAGTGTGACAAAACTTATGAAGTTTTAGGTAGGTAACAATTAGATAATAACCAGTTTTATGGAAAACTTTGATTGTCCATATGAATGTGGAGGAAAGTATAAGGTGCAAACAACGAAATACATAAAACCAAGTCTAAAACATACTTGAGAATCAAAGTTAGGATTATATATCCTTATAAGCTACTATTGTACCAACAAACCAATGAAATTTGTTAAGTTTTAAGGATTTCAGGATCCTTGTTAATAGAAGTGGCAAACCTTTAAAGCTTCAAGAACCTGTAAAAACGAACTTGGGACTAAGCCAAATAATCTGGGGGCAAGCCCATCATAACTTGGGATAAGCCCAAATAAACTGGGACAAGCCCAAAAATCTCGGGGTCTTGCCCAAACAAGGGACAAGCCCACGCAAGTGAGATGAAAATTCCAAAACCTTTGCTAATGTGAAGACGTTAGAAACCTTAGCTAATGTGAAAACGTTAGAAACCTTAGGATAACAGATGTATGTATGTCTAACATTATACTTGAGATCGTACATATGGCCAACATTAATGAAATTGTCCGCCACTAAACGTATACTTGTCCCATTGCTTCAAACCATACTTGGATAAATGTACGCTACTTGCGGGTGTCAAAACCCAATTCGTGTGAAAGGTGAACACGTTTAAACCTTAGAATGTATGAGATACCTAAAACATGGGAGCGAGGTGGCCAACCCCTTAATCCTCTTTGAAATATGTTAAACATTTCTGAAAAAACATGAAACTTGGTGAAATTGGATGTTAAGTATTTAACATCCTTTTCTTATGACAAATAGAAGCGAAGAAAAAATTAAGATAAAATGTTACCGATGCGAGGATCCTGATTCCTTAAGGATCCTTGATCCTTATCACATAAAATATTTCTTGAGATGAATAGCGTTCCATGCTCTTGGCAAGAGATCACCTTCCATGGTTACTAGGCGGTATGCCCCATTCCTGCTTCTACTTCAATAAGGTAGGGACCCCCCCCCATTTGGGTGCCAACTTACCATCAGGTGGGTTTTTAGTATTATTAAATTCTTTTCTCATAACCAAATCTCCAACTTGGAACTGTCTGATCCTAACGTTATTGTTATATGCTCCAGCAATCATTTGTTGATAACTACCATCCTTATTCTTGCTAAATCTCTTAGCTCGTCCAAAGTATCAAAGTCTTAAATCAAATTCTCACTATTTATTTAAGGATCACGGATGCTTGTTCTAGCTGTAGGAACCATCATCTCTGTTGGGATCACCAGTTCCAAAAACAAGAGAGAAAGGAGTTTGGCTTGTAGCATTCTTTGGAGTTGTTCTATTTGCCCAAATGATATATGCCAACTCTTTAGCCCACTTCTCTTTCTTGGACCCAAGTTTTTTCTTCAAGTTGTTGATGATGATCTTGTTGCTTGAGTCTACTTGGCCATTAGCTTGTGGATGAACTAGTGTGGATGTTATCATCTTGATTCCCTAACTGTCAACAAAGTTAGTTGTTCTACTCCAAATAAATTGGGATCCATTATCACATATAATTTCAGAAGGAATTCCAAATCTAGTAATAATGTTTCTCTTAATGAAGGCTATAACTCCCTTTTCTCTGACTTGAACAAAAGCTTCTACTTCTACCCATTTGGAGAAGTAATCAGTCATAGCTAGCATAAATAGTTTTTCTCTGGTGCCTTTGGAAGTTTGCCAACTATATCCATTCCACATTTTATAAATGGCCAAGAGGAAATTATTGGATATAAAGGCTCTGCTGGTTGATGTAAGATGTTGATATGTCTTTGGCAAGCAACACACTTCCTTGCATAATCTACTGCATCCTTCTTCATTGTGGGTTAGTAGTAACCTATTCTAAGGATTCTTGAGAATAGTGCTCTGCCACCAGTGTGGTTTCCACAGTCTCCTTCATTTAATCCCTCAAGACCTCTTGAATTTCTGGATCCTCAACACATCGCAAGTAGGGACCTGCAAGAGATCTTTTATACAAAGTGTTATTTAATATAATATTGAGATATCTTAACCTTGAAGGCTCTAGGATTCTCCCCTGTGGGAAGTTCCCAATTCCAAATGTAGTTCATAATTGGAAGGATCCTTGACCCTGAATTCGGCTGCACATCACTGGGTACAAATGATTTATCCACAACTATTTCCAGAGCTTCATTTTCCTTAATTACAGGAAAAAGAATGTGGATAATAGGTATCCTCACGTCTTCTGGTATCTTTAAGGATGATCCGAGATTTGCCAACGCATCTACCCTAACATTTTATTCTCTAAGTACCTGCGTTATACTAAAAAAATGGAAAGCATTTGCTAGTTTTTTTAACAATTTCTAAATATTTGATTAATTTCTCACCCTTCACAGCATATGAGCCATTTTAATGGTTAGTAATTAGCAATGAGTCTATGTATACTTGAAGATACCTGATCCCCATCTTTTTAGCTAATTGCAAACATGCTATTAGGGCCTCATATTCTGCTTCATTATTAGTTGTCTGAAACTCACAGCCAATGGATTGGGGTATTATGTCCCACTGTGGCGATTTTAGTAGTATTCCTAACCCGGTTCCTTTGATATTCGAGACTCCATCAATGAAAAGTGTCCAAGGATCCTTGGACTCTTCAAGCTATGGAACCTTTAGTTTAGCTTCCCTTTGTAGATCACTACTGAAATTAGCCATAAAGTCAGCCAAAGCTTGAGACTTGATGGTAGTCCTTGGTTCGTATACTCCCATTTCGCCATTCTCCCTGACATTTCAGGTTTTCTAAGAACGTACATGATAGGAAAATTAGTTTTCACAGTAATAGTATGTGTTTCAAAATAATGTCTAAGTTTGGTAGAAGCCATGATCAATGCAAGAATTAATTTCTCTAAATGAGAGTACTTGGCTTCAACATCAAGAAGTCTTTTATTTACATATAAATAGGATGTTGTTGGCCTTCATGATCCTTAACTAACACTACACTTACTACTTTACCTGAAACATCTAAGTAATAGGATAATGGCTCACCATCCTCAGGTTTCATCAGGGCTAGTTCTGAGGATAAATAATCCTTGAGATCTTTGAGTGCAGCTTTATGCTTCTCAGTCCACTCGAATTTCTTATTCTTCCTCAGGATGTCATAAAAATCCTTACACTTCTTTGAGGACTTTGAAATGAATCTGTTTATGTTCACGATCCTTCCTGTCAGTCTTTGGACATCCTTAGCATTGGGAGGGAATTTAATATTCACAATCACCTTAATCTACTCAGGGCTTGCTTCAATCCCTCTCTTTGTCACCATGTAGCCTAAGAACTTTCCCGCTTTGACACGGAAATGGCATTTGGAAGGGTTCATCTTCATGTTGTATTGTTCAAGGATATTGAATGCTACTTAAAGATCCTTAAGATGATCCTCAGCTTTCTTGGACTTGACCACCATGTCGTCTATATAAACATCCATAGTGTCTCCTATCTCCTCTTTGAACATCATATTGACTAGTCTTTGGTAGGTGGCACCTGCATTTCTCAGTCCAAAAGGCATTGCAATATAGCATTATATGCTAGTTGGAGTCATGAATGTTGCATCCTCTTGGTCATACGGTTCCATCTGAATTTGTTGGAATCCAGAGGAAGCATCATAAAGGTTAGCAACTCATGTCCTGCTTTTGCATCCACCATGGAGTGAATGTGTGTTAATGGGAAAGGATCCTTGGGACATGCCTTATTTCAATCTGTAAAATCGACACTACCCTCCGTTTTTTGTTTTTCTTTTGAACAACTAGTACATTGGCTAACTGTCACACCCTCAATTTCCACTTGCGGAGTTTTACCGTGAGGCGTGTGATCAAACCAGAATCTGAGACACTAGTAATATCAAACGACTCTATATGATTTATTTAAACATTTTCCAAAAACATTTGTTTAACCATTCATAGTTATTTTCAAATTGTCTTAGTTTCAAAGTTTAGCGGAAACATTAGTTTCAAAGTTTAGCGGAAGCATTAGAGTAAAGTAAAGTAACGGGCACCAACATAAACGCCAAAACCAAAAATCCCAAACAATATTCGTAAATGAGACTCGATAAATATGTCTTGATCAAATGCAAGTGAGTGCACCTAGCGCTCCTAGCGTCCTGAGAAACATGTAAAGAAACAAGTGTCAACATTAAAGAAGAGTGAGTTCACAGGTTTTTATAAGTTCACAAGTTCGGTTAAAAGTTTGTTTTCCCCCGTTATCCCTAACCCGGGATAACGATATAGTTTCATTATTCCTAACCCGGAATAATAATGTTGGTTCGTTATTAAGTTCAATTTTAACATGTAGGTAGCGAGCCTAAAGTTACGTCACATAAGAGTTCGCGATCGAAGCTGACTGTTGTTGCCTCAGTGTTGCCAGGTCTATCACTAACCATGGCAAAAGTTAGGCCAAATTAATCACCCGTTGACCATTCCCGGTCGGCTAGCGCAACTAGCTCGGGTTGGGCTTGTCGTGCCCAGTAGTACTACTTATAATTTCCCCGCTATCTAACCCAATACTAACGATCCGAGAGTTTGTTGAGGACTTCCGTGATATAGCTACTTAGTGACCATAACGTACATTAACATTAACTTATTTACCGAGTAGTTTAACGACGTTAATTTCGCATAACGTAAAAGATAGAGTTATAGAGTGTATACATGTTTCTCCCCCTGTTGTTTAAAACCGGATAAAATAAGGGCCGTGAACTCACCTTAAATTGCTCGGTTAGAGTAACACAAAAGTAGCAAATGATGGGACCGCTAATCGTGTCCTAACATGTGAACCGATTTAGAGTTAGTGTTTGAACACACTGATACAAAACCCTACGCATAACTAACACACAGTGCGGCACACGTAATAACCAATTCGAAAACACAATCATGCATGCAAAGTATCATCATATCAAAATAATGATCAAACCAACTTGTCATAAACACAGATTAACCCTTACAACACTTTGGTACACACAAACGCAAGTTATCATGTTTCAGCTTGTACGCTCATAACTATGCTGTTTTCGAGGATTTTTATAAAATATTTCCAATGTACCAAAAATTCCAGTTTTTTTGCAGGAGGTGTCAACTAAACTGTAGAATTTTATGTAAAATTTTCAAGTTCTAACGCTTTAACAATTATTTATAAACATTTATATACTAGGCTGCAGTCAGATTCATTGCTTTCTGACTGCAGTCCACGGGAAAAATTATTTAAAAATCATCGTTCATCCAATTAAGAAAATTCCAGAGGGAGTTTTCCCGAAATTCCCGTCTCCAGTTACTGTACAAATTTCGTTACCCAACCCCGTACAGACTATGAGATCCGACTCGATAAACAACTAGCAAATTTTGCAGAATTTACGCAGCTTCAGCTGCTACACTAAATGACCACTTAAAAATAGTAAATGACCTCAGAAAAATATGAATCCGATGCCATTAGAAGAGTTTTTAAAAAATACACACTTTAGGCTTCAGAAAATCCACTTTTCGATAAATAATGGTCAGGTTACAGCCAATTGAAGTTGGCTGTAAATGTCATTCAGCAAAAAGTTTTCGACTTTTATCGCATTAGAACATGCTTAAACGATCATGACTCTTAATAACAATGATTAACAACAGGTTTATTTGTCAAATATCATCATGTATATCGATATTCATGCAAATCCTAATTATATAACATGATCTTTATCGCCAAAACGCAGCTTATGATTTTAGTATTCAACATAACATTAAAATCGCAAAGATTCGCACAATCATCCGACCTAATCATAAATCACAACACTTTTCATACTAATAATCCTACCATTACACACAATCATGATCAAGATTATACAAACCCTAATGTGAATCCCAAAACAATTAAACCCTAACCTTGAAACGATGATGATTAGCGAACCGGGACAAGATTGGAATCAATCCGGGAGTTGTAGGGATTTGCGATCGTGAGAGGGGGGGGCTGCCATCGGTTCTCCTAGGGGTTAGGGTTTCTCCTTTTTTTAAAAACTATAACATGCATACATACAATTATATAGCACAAGGGAAAAGAAGGGGAGGGGTGGGGGGCGCGACCGCAAAGGGGGGGGTTTAGGTAAGTGGCTTGGGCCTCAAGTTTAGGTTAGTTCCTTGGGCCGCAAGGAGGTGAGGTCGACACGTTTTGCGGCTCGGTTCGGTTCGGCTATTTATTTATTATTTTTTTATAACTAATAATCGCGAAATCAAAGCGTGATATAATAATCTACAAAATCTACAAACGTCTAATAACACATAGTACGTAATTCACCCAATAGATTCACAAAGTTAGCGTAGTTATTGCGAGCGTGTAATTTAATTCTCCGAATTAAATCAGCGTATGAATGAATAACCATGAAGTAGCGCGTTTAAGATACATGTCGAGGAGGTGAGTCTTCAAATTTTCTTTTGTTATCAGGGACAACTTCAGTTGCACCCCGAGGTGGCAACTTCCTTTGCTCCACCGCCTTATCGGTGAGTTTATGCGCCAGCCTAATCGCTTGATGCTCCGTCGTAGGGTTGCTAGACATTACCATGCCCTGGATCTCAGGGACCAGACCCCCAAGATAAAACTCAAGTCGTTTTTTCGACGGTGTTAGCCAGATCGGGACATAGGAACAACAGATCATGATGTTTGGCCGTGTACGCTTCAATTTCAGACCCTACCATCTTGTGGTTCCATAACGCTTGCTCCAACTACTGAACTCTGTCCTGCGGACAGTATTCCTCCTTGATTAGGGCCTTAAACTCGGTCCAAGACATTGCGTTCGCCGCAACAAGTCCACCCGTTTGGACTTGTGCGTTCCACCAGGTTAATGCCCCATCTTCCAACGTTGAGGCAGCATACTTGACCTTATTGACTTCAAGGCAATTGCAGATTTCAAACACCGATTCAGACTTTTCAATCCAACGGACCAGTCCTATGGGTCCTTCCGCACCCGTGAACTTGCTCGGTTTTGCATCAAGGAACATCTTGTAGGGGTTAAGACCCCCTCCTGCTGGTGGGTTTTGAACACCTACCAGAGCAGCATTCACGTGTTCTTGGATTAAAGCGGCCAATTCTTCAGTTGACATGTTGAGATTTCCGCGACGACCAGTTGCGATTTCAGATCTTCGCAAGACAACACAAATACACACCGATAAGTATATATCCAATATAGTTATCATAATCCACACTTAAATAATCACACAATTTATGTCAACCCGAAAATTTAAATAATCAAAAGGAACATTCGATTAAATAAATTGCAATGTCTCACAAAATACCAACCAAACATCTCAGTTTAATTATAAAATTTCGAGTTCAAACATAAGTGGAAACAAACTAACTAAAGGAAAACAAAACGGGGATTGGCGAGACGAGTTAGTCTTCTACGTCTCCATCTCCCAAGTCGCTATCGTTGTCGTCATCCTCTGCGGCGTTTTCAGCTTCAACAGCCGGGTCCTGTTCCGGCTCCTCTTCCTCCGGATCCTCCTCCGGGTCTTCCTCTGGATCCTCCTCTTCTTCCTCTACCGGCGCTGGAGGGGTCGGTGCTGGTGCGGGTACTGGGACAGGTGCTTGATTCTGCTCCGGTTCTTGAATCCTCCAACTGGACTCAAGAACTCTGTCTTCGAGCCAGTCAGCCCTCAGCGGCTCAGCACGAAGATCCTTAGCTAAAATGTTTGGAACTTTCCTATTCTCATGTTGCTCTTCCTCGAGCCTTCCAGTTTTACCAGTTAGTTGACGTATCATCCATCCTTGTGCTTCGATAGTCTCCCGCATTCTCTCTAGCTGTTCCTGTTGTTTCCTTAACATATCCCTAAGTAGATCGTCCCCTACTCCTAACGAGTTGACCGGTTCGACCGGTATAGCGGTGGTCGGACGGGAGGACGACTCCCCTCCTAGAGCGAGTCTTTTCCTAGCAGCAGAGCGTGTCTCCACGCCATGAGGTGGTGAGGGTTCGACCATGGGTGCCTTCCCCGGCGCCCTTGATTGTCGAGATTTGTCGGATGATGATGATGACATTGCCTGATGGGTTGGTGTAGTTAGTTACGAGCTGCGTGCATCACAATATACATATATATCTTACATAAAACAGTTGTAGTATAACACATAACAAGATATCACAGTTCGGTGCCAACTAAGTCTAGTGTCGTGTAACAACTATAGTTTATGTCTACTTTTAATGCAAACCTGGTTCTCTATAGCTAGAGGCTCTGATACCCATCTGTCACACCCTCCATTTCCACTTGCAGAGTTTTACCGTGAGGCGTATGATCAAACCAGAATCTTAGACACTAGTAATATCGAACGACTCTATATGATTTATTTAAACGTTTTCCAAAACATTTGTTTAACCATTCATAGTTATTTTCAAATTGTCTTAGTTTCAAAGTTTAGCGGAAGCATTAGTTTCAAAGTTTAGCAGAAGCATTAGAGTAAAGTAAAGTAACGGGCGCCAACATAAACGCCAAAACCAAAAATCCTAAACAATATTCGTAAATGAGACTCGATAAAAATGTCTTGATCAAATGCAAGTGAGTGCACCTAGCGCTCCTAGCGTCCTGAGAAACATGTAAAGAAACAAGTGTCAACATTAAAGAAGAGTGAGTTCACAGGTTTTTATAAGTTTACAAGTTCGGTTAAAAGTTTGTTTTCCCCCGTTATCCCTAACCCGGGATAACGATATAGTTCCATTATTCCTAACCCGGAATAATAATGTTGGTTCGTAATTAAGTTCAATGCTAACATGTAGGTAGCGAGCCTAAAGTTACGTCACATAAGAGTTCACGATCGAAGCTGACTGTTGTTGCCTCAGTGTTGCCAGGTCTATCACTAACCATGGCGAAAGTTAGGCCAAATTAATCACCCGTTGACCATTCCCGGTCGGCTAGCGCGACTAGCTCGGGTGGGGCTTGTCGGGCCCAGTAGTACTACTTATAATTTCCCCGCTATCTAACACAATACTAACGATCCGAGAGTTTGTTGAGGACTTCCGTGAGATAGCTACTTAGTGACCATAACGTACATTAACATTAACTTAGTTACTGAGTAGATTAATGACGTTAATTTCGCATAACGTAAAAGATAGAGTTATAGAGTGTATACATGTTTCTCCCCCTGTTGTTTAGAACCGGATAAAATAGGGGCCATGAACTCACCTTAAATTGCTCGGTTAGAGTAACACAAAAGTAGCAAATGATGGGACCGCTAATCGCGTCCTAACATGTCAACTGATTTAGAGTTAGTGTGTGAACACACTGATACAAAACCCTACGCATAACTAACACACAGTGCGGCACACGTAATAACCAATTCGAAAACACAATCATGCATGCAAAGTATCATCATACCAAAATAATGATCAAACCAACTTGTCATAAACACAGATTAACCCATACAACACCTTGGTACACACAAACGCAAGTTATCATGTTTCTGCTTGTACGCTCATAACTACACTGTTTTCAAGGATTTTTATAAAATAGTTCCAATGTTCCAAAAATTCCAATTTTTTTACAGGAGGTGTTAACTAAACTGTAGAATTTTATGTAGACGTTTCAAGTCCTAACGCTTTACCAATTATTTATAAACATTTATATACTAAGCTGCAGTCAGATTCGTCGCTTTCTGACTGCAGTCCACGGGAAAAATTATTTAAAAATCATCGTTCATCTAATTAAGAAAATTCCAGTTGGACCGGAAATTCCCGTCTCTAGTTACTGTACAAATTTCGTGACCCAACACCCTACAGACTATGAGATCCGACTCGATAAACAACTAGCAAATTTTGCAGAATTTACGCAGCTTCAGCTGCTACACTAAATGACCACTTAAAAATAGCAAACAACCTCAGAAAAATATGAATCCGGCGCCGTTAGAAGTGTTTTTCAAAAATACACGTTTTAGGCTTCAGAAAATCCACTTTTCGATAAATAATGGTCAGGTTACAGCCAATTGAAGTTGGCTGTAAATGTCATTCAGCAAACAGTTTTCGACTTTTATCGCATTAGAACATGCTTAAACGATCATGACTCTTAATAACAATGATTAACAACAGGTTTATTTATCAAATATCATCATGTATATCAATATTCATGCAAACCCTAATTATATAACATGATCTTTATCGCCAAAACGCAGCTTATGATTTTAGTATTCAACATAACATCAAAATCACAAAGATTCGCACAATCATCCGAACTAATCATAAATCACAACACTTTTCATACTAATAATCCTACCATTACACACAATCATGATCAAGATTATACAAACCCTAATGTGAATCGCAAAACAGTTAAACCCTAACCTTGAAACGATGATGATTAGCGAACCGGGACCAAATTGGAATCAACCCGGGAGTTGTAGGGATTTGCGATCGTGAGAGGGGGGGCTGTCGTCGGTTCTCCTAGGGGTTAGGGTTTCTCCTTTTTTTTTTTAAACTATAACATTCATACATACAATTATATAGCACAAGGGAAAAGAAGGGGATGGGGTGAGGGGCGCGACCGCAAAGAGGGGGGGGTTGGGTAAGTGGCTTGGGCCTCAAGTTTAGGTTAGTTCCTTGGGCTGCAAGGAGGTGAGGTCGACACGTTTCGCGGCTCGGTTCGGTTCGGCTATTTATTTAGTATTTTATTTTATAACTAATAATCGCGAAATCAAAGCGTGATATAATAATCTACAAAATCTACAAACGTCTAATAACACATAGCACGTAATTCACCCAATAGATTCACAAAGTTAGCATAGTTATTGCGAGCGTGTAATTTAATTCTCTGAATTAAATCAGCATAGGAATGAGTAACCGTGAAGTAGCGCGTTTAAGATACCTGAAAAGCCGGGATGTCACACTAACCATTTTGGATACTCAACTTCCCTAATCATACATGCCTTTAAGAGTTTGTCTACCTCTTCTTGGATAATGATATTCCTTTCAGGTGCAAATTTTTTTCCTTGTTAAAGAATTGGCTTGAAAGATTTATCAATTCCCAATTTATGTGTTATAATATCTTTAGAGATACATGTCATATCCTCGTGTTTTCAAGCAAAGGTAAACTTTCTTCTTTTTAGGAAGGATACTAGATCCTGCTTGATACTGTCAAGGATCCTGAATCCTTTGAAGACTTTGATTTCAGGATCCTAAGGGTCCAGTACCACAGCCTTGATCTCTTGCTCTACTGCCTCCAGGACACTCCTTGGAGGTTGTTGTGATTGCTATGCCACCCTTGGTTTGATGTCGGTTTCATTTAAGAGGTGTAGAAATTCTTGGCCTCTTGCTGGTCGGTTTTTTCTTCACAACCCCCCCCCCCCCCAAGGTGTTGGTAGTTTTACACATTGGTGGTAAGTTGATGCGACAACTTTCATTTCGTGAATCCAAGGCCTGCCAAGGATAACATTGCAAGAAGACAAGCAGTCAATAACACAAAATATTTGTACAGAGTTTACCCCCTCAATGTAGATTGGGAGTTTGATGTCCTCCATCGGTTTTTCGTTTCACCTCTGAATCCTACAAGGAAAGATGATCTCCGAATTATTTCTGCTTCTAGGATATTCATCTTTTTCAGGACATCAAGTTGTATGATGTTCACAGAGCTTCCACCGTCAACGAGGATCCTGCGATCAAAGTGATTAGCTATAAACAATAACTAGCCCATCATGAGGAGGATCCTGAATATCCAGATGATCATCCTCATCAAAGGATATAATTTTCTACTATGTTAGAGTGGAGGTCCTAATAGGCATGTCTCCATTCTACAACTTGGTTTCTTTGGCATGCCTGTTTGCCGCCGAGAACGAGGTTTAACAGATATTATATAAAGTAGATAATTTGTGCATTGGCTGGAGGTGGAGCAGCTTTTCTAGAACATTATCAGGATCCTGGATCCTTGACTTTTTCCTACCCATTAGTTCTTTCAATTGCCCCTTCCTGAGGAGATATCCAATTTCTCTCCTTAAAGCTATTCAATCATCCATCAAATGCCAAAGTCTTTGTGATATGCATACCACTTAGACTTATCTTTGAAGGAATTAGTCTTCTCGTTCTCCTTTGGCCACCTAGCTTTTTCACCTAAATTATGTAAGGAAATAATTAGTTCATTGTTATCAATAGAAAAGCAATATTCAGATATTCGAGGATATTCCTCCTCATCATCTAGTTCAACTACATGAACATTTTGATTATCATGCTTGGATTATGTTGATGCACTTTGTGTCTGTCACTGTACGAATAGGCTAGATAGAGCATGTCTTGAATATTGTATAGATTAGATACGAACACACGACCCAAGTACGAACGTGAGAGGTACATATATGTCACGTCGTACGAAGTGATAGCTCACTTCGCACGAAGGTAATTTCCTCACTTCGCATAACTTTTCTATAAATACTTTCGTGTGTTCATTGTTTTGTAAGTTTTGGAGTTCCTATAGGGGAAACACTGGCGAAATTTCTCCAGAATTTCGCCAGCTTGACAAGATGTATACTCTTTCGGTATGAACGAATGAAGCTTCCACAATTCTGTTTCTACTTCATTCTTAATAATGTTCTACCGAATTAGTGATATTATGCCCAAACTTCCGTCTATAACTGCCAGATCCTGGACTTTCAATCTACTTGGATCGGTTGTTCTTGTAAAAGGATCCTTGCTTCTTTTCGTTATACTCCTGTTTGTAATAACCAGTATGCCTGTCTTGTATTCTTATCATCCTCTAATTGGATGAATCTTAGAGCCCTATTTCTTACTTCGTCCAAGTTCCTACAAGGGGTCATGACAAGGTCATCGTAAGATGGAGAATCCTTTTGTATTCCCATTTTGAATGCCTCAATCGTAGTCGCAACATCTAGATTCGGGATTTCTAGGAATCTCTACCAAACTTAGTGACAAAATCCCTTAAGGATTCATAACGAGTCTGGGTTATCCTATATAAGTCACTACTTAGCGTTTCAAAAGTTCTACTTCATGAAAACTGATTACTGAATAGGTTAACTAAATGTGAAAATGAAGTAATGGAGTAGTGAGGAAGACTTAGCAGCTAATTGAGCTGATCTAGTGAGTGTGGATCCGAAGCCTTTACATATGCAAGCTTCTTTTTAACCTTTCGGGAATGGGGTTTATTTCCATTCTTTCCTGGTATTGTGCCACGTGTTCCTCTGGATCATTTGTTCTGTCGTACAACTTCATGTTGGGTGTTTGGAAGCGTTTTGGAATCCCTGCATGACATATGGATGGTGCAAAGCAAGACACCTTGTGACTTCCATCAGGGATTTCAGGAATAGTCTTAACTATTCCTAGAATGCTGGATGTCATATTCTTTAGCTTCGATAGCTCACTAGCCATGGCCTGACTGATACATGCATCCTGCATAAAACCATAATTAGTATCCGCAAAGGTGTTACCTCCTATTTGACTCAAATGTGGTATTGCAAAATTGTATCGGGGATAAGTTACGTATGTTGTTCCAGTAGGGCTTGAGGAAGCGATAGTTTGCATTGGGATGAATCCCCATCATGGACTTCAGAGCTTCCGAGTGGTTGACTCCTTGAGAATCCTTGATCTTGAAAGATGTTGGATCTAGGATACATTGGTGTTGAATTCCTTGATGGATAATCCATGAATCCTTTAACCCGGGCTGAGGATCCTTGATGTTGAAAGTAGGATCCTTGTGACTGTTACATTTTCGGTGATCCTCCAGGTTGATAGAAGGATCCTCGAGGCTGAGTTGTCTCCAATGATCCTTGAGGCTAGAAGTAGGATCCTTAAGGCTGGGTTATTGCTAATGATCCATGCTGAAGGTTGGAGGATCCTTGAAGCTAGGCATTGGATCCCCTAGAATGCTGGACTATTGATGGCGGAGTAGCAAAATCCAATGACCTAGGCCTCAGTGGAGACTGGTCTTCTGCCGGTCTCTTCTGCTTCTTGATTTCATCAATTTCGCAAAGAATCCTTTCATTGGTTTTTTCTTACTTCTCCATGTCGCGTTTCATCTACAAAATCAAAACAGAATCATCGTTGTTAGTAGTTGTAGAGGAAGAAGCAACATAGGTTTTTGATACTGTGAAGACGGATGACGTCTTCTTCTAAGCATTTACAGCATTCTTCTAGAATGATGGAGGAATGGGAGGCAAAGGAATTGTAGTTTGAGATCAGGTAACTGCCGGCATGGCACTTGAAGTAGCTTTTCCTTGAGAGGCCATGAAGTTGATGGAAATGAATGAGAATGAATGAAAAGTATTGGAATTGAAGCACCACTTGCCCCACGGTGGACCCCATATTGTTTTGGTCAACATTAAGTTCAAGGATAATGTAACCAAATTTTTATTGTGAGGTTGAGTGCTTGAATATTGAACAATTGAATGATTAAAAAGATAAAATGTAAATGATGATGAACACACTGATTTATACGAGGAAAAAGCCATAGACCCTTGTGAGATCTCCGGCAGAAAAAACCTTGGGTGATGGAAACTACCGTTCACCGACTATGCTGCATAAAAAAGATTACAACTTTGGATGATCTTGAGCTTGTTACAATTGAATTCTAGTGTGTCTTTGAGAGCAGTGTCGAGAGTAACATGTGTGCGAGTTGTGTGTTCTAATTCAAGCTCAAATCTCCTGATATAATTAGAATATCCTAGTCACTTACTATCCGCAAAATAGGCATATCTCCCATGATCACCCATAACGGCTATTGCTTCACATGCACGTGTGACGTGATTGTCGTAAATTTAATCCAAATACTGCTAATAGCTAGCGGAAGTGGGTATCGAACACAGGGAGTTTGTGGACTATGTGCTATCTAATGTTTATAATAAGGTAACTAATTTGTCTAAGATGCAAGAAATTAAATTTAGGATTTAGTGTTTTGGTTTTAGATTTAAACTAATTGCAATTCAAATATTGGTTGTTTTAACAAATTAGAAGCAAGTAACCATCCTAAGTTTCCGGTTTCAATTAACGCTTGTGTTTCAAATTCAACTAGAAAGAGTCACATAGACATGGCTCATGTTTAACTAATTGTTCGTGATAAAAGGGAACTAAGTACTCGGATTACTACAATGCGAGGTTGTTACCCGATGACCAATTAACCAATATCCAACCCTTAAACCTTTCCGTGTTATCTCGATTGTTAATGACACTAAGAAAGTACGATTAAGGAAATGATCAAAACAACAATCAATAATTTACCAACAAATATCAAAACACCATAATAAACCACAAATATTGAGAGTCTATTATTCTATAAATTAGAAATCAAAACACAATTGTTTCAAGCAAACCTTCCACCGAGGATGATCACAATGAGTTTGGCCACTCATGGTCTTGCAAATCATCACACCTTCAATTGTTATGTTCATAGGAATCAATAACACAAAAGCAAATGTTTTGGAATTGTTTGGAACCCACAAGAACACCAAAAATTCGCCTCCAAGCTCTGTCAAAACGTTCCCAATGATTGATATCTCAAAAAACCCTTGAAAATCGAGTTAAATTGGGCAGTTACACTTTTCTCTTAGCTCTCCACCATAAGCTACGGTGCCCACCGTAGCATACGGTGGACAAAATTCCCTTATGGCTCCAAGGGCCTATCTTACGGTGCACATGAATGGTAGACACCACCGTAAGCTATGGTGCCCACCGTACCTTACGGTGGGCAGCAGGTTTTTCCTTCTTTCCCTTTTATCAACTCCACAAGCCTTCGTCTTCAACTATCTAAGTACAAGCTCCCGACAAAGCATGTTAAACTCGCTTGTTTATGCTCTTCGGTACCTGCAAAGCCATATACATTGTAGATATGAAAACATAATAATTAACCCAATTAAGTGCGGAATATTGATCGTTTAAGGCACTTTAGGGTTATCCAATGGACCACCCGTCACATCCACACACTTAAACGTTGCTTGTCCCAAGAAACACATCAAAAACTTTTTTAAGCTTAAAAGTGATCGCAATATAAACCAAATACAAACATATCATCCAATTGTCAATTTACCATCATACCATATAACACACCCCTCATAATAACTCTCCTCTCGGTGACAAAAATGTACTAGCAAGATTATGCTAGATCACTCAATGCAAGTGCGTGATTGTGCGACAATAAGCTTGGATAACAGTCAAGTCTCCACCTACAAACTGCCTAACATGCTTGCAAATCAAAAGGACTTTCGGGTTGTAATGAGGCTATGTGTAAGGGTGAGAATTGGTGGGATATATGCATGTAGCTCATTAAATCGACCCGATTTATTACTACAAACAAACAAAAATAACCATTACTATTTTCACAACTTCACTACTTTCTTCTTCTTCTTTTTCTTCTTTTTTGCAAAAGCTAACTAAATATCAACAAACAAAGAACACATACATATCAACATCAACTAAAATCTTAAACCAGGTCGATCAATAGGTAGAATTTTTTGTAGGACATAGGCTTGGGTTGCAAATGAATGGTTTAAAGCTCAATTTTTTTGCTACTAATGTCCAAACCCCATCCCTCTCACTACCAAGCTCATATATTTATCTTATGAGGTCCAACCCCCCAAACCCACACTCAACACACATTCAGACGAGGCTACCTAAATGCCTTTATCATCTTCACAATCATGTTAAACTTAGGTTTTGACATGCATATGTTCTTGACATGAGCATCGCTTATACGACGTCAAAGAAAGTTCAATGCTTTGTTTACAAAGCTACCGAGAAAGAGTCAATTTTATGGCATTGAAAAATGGGGCACATTCATCTATGAAAGATGAATTTTCTTGTGCATAACGACTTAGTGGAGGGTGTTAATTTGAAAATTTTTCATTACTCTGATGATTGTCTTAGCTGCAAAAAGGGGAAGCAGCATAAGAAATCACACCCGAGAAAGCTGTTGAATTCGATAAAGCTACCACTAGAAAGGCTAAACATGGATCTCTTTAGGCCAGTCAATGTCAAAAGTATTTCTGGAGATCTATACTGCCTTGTCGTTACAAATGATTATTCTCGATTTTCATGGGTGTTCTTTCTTGAGAGTAAGGATGAAATGTTTGAAACTCTTATGATCCTCTTCAGAAAACTCGAAAATTTATATCATTTGCCCATTAAAAGAATTCGCAGTGATAATGGAACGGAGTTTAAGAACAAGAAGATGCAAGAGTTCTGCAATTAAAAGGGGATTCTTCATGAATTCAGTGCCCCCTATGCTCCACAACAGAATGGAGTAGCTGAACAAAAGAATCGCACACTGATAGAAACTGCAAGAACAATGTTAGCTGATTTGAAATTACCGATCAGTTTTTGGAGTGAAGCAGTATCATCAGCTTGCTATACCCTAAATCGTGTGTTGACAGTTAATCCTCACAAAAAGACATGTTTCGAGTTACTGAATCAACGAAAGCCCAACTTAGCATTTTTGGAACCTTTTGGATCACCGTGTACCGTCTTGGACCCGGCTGGTAAATTTGGAGCCAAATCCTTGGAAGGTTTCTATGTTGGTTACCGTACTCCTCAAAAACATGTTTTCTTGCCGAGTCTGAACCAGGTAGTTCTAGCGCAGCATGTAGATTGTCAAAGATATACAACGCCTACGCAGAAACATGGGGATCCATGGCTGTTTAACTATGATGGATTGTGGGATTCGTTTGATCTACCAGATGTGCCACCAAAAGAAGAACTTGTTATGTTATTTCAACAACATCAGTTATCTAATAAAGAACAAGTTCCTATACCATTGGTGATTTCTACATCATTACCGGTCAACACGTCTGATGACGGTTAAAGCTCTTTTGTTCAAATTCCTGTTCTTACTCCAAATGTCAATACTACTGAATCATCTGCCCAGCCAAATGCAGATGCTGACTCTGATCGGATACCAACTTTCGACGATGGAGGATCTAGTTCTGATGAAGGATTTGAACAGATTGAAAGCTTTTTGAAACAACAGGCTGATTAGTCTAATGCTAGGAATAAAGCTTCTTCATTTGTACCGGTTGTCCATGAAAATCTAACAAATTTGCAACCACTAGTAGATGTTCCAACTGAAGTAATACCTAGAACACTTTCATATCATCCGTCAGAGAACATCATAGGCAGCTTACAAACTGGAGTGCAAACTCGCAATCAGATTAATAAAGATCTAAGTTGTTTTTATACTAGTATTGCTCCACTTCAAGCTCTATTTTCTCATAGTTGTTTTGTTTCTTAGGTTGAACCGGGAAGCTGGAAAGATGCGTTAAAAGAAGAAAGTTGGGTGGATGCAATGCAGGAGGAGTTGCTTCAATTCCAGAAACTTGGAGTCCAGAAGCTTGTTGACCTGCTAGATTATCACAAAAAGATTAACACAAGATGGGCCTTCAAGTGCAAAAGAGACGATTGAGGAGTTATGGTACGCAACAAAGCTCGACTTGTGGTTCAAGGTTTTCATCAGCAAGAGGGGATAGATTATACCGAAGTCTATGCCCTAGTTGCTCGTCTTGAAGCGATTCGCATATTCTTGGCCTTTGCCTCATGGAAATGGTTCAAGGTGTACCAATTAGATGTTAAATCTGCTTTCTTATACGGAAAAGTGAAAGAGGAGGTGTACATCGGCCAACCACCGGGGTTTGTTGATCCAGTGCACAAAGATAAAGTCTACCTTTTGAATAAAGCCTTATACGGTCTTCATCAAGCCCCGAGAGCTTGGTATGAAACGTTATCGAGTCATCTTCTGGAAAATGGCTTTATCAGGGGAATAGTAGATTCTACCTCTTCAAAAAGGAAGTAGATGGGCATCTAATGATCGTACAAATATATGTGGATGATATTATCTTTGGATCGACAAATGATAAACTGTGTAAAGACTTTGGGGAAGTCATGAAGCGCAAATTTGAAATTAGCGCAATGGGGGAGATGAAGTTCTTTCTAGGACTTCAGGTTGATCAGTTGCCTGATGGTATTTTTATTCATCAGACGAAATATGTTCATGATATATTGGAGAAATTCAATATGACAGGAGCTAAACCAGCATCTACCCCGTTAGCTCCAAATCACGGCATTTGTCCAGATCTTATTGGAGAAAGAGTTGACGAAACTTTATATCGCTCCATGATCGGATCCTTGATGTATCTTACTCGACCAGATATCATGTATCCAACGTGCATGTGCGCTCGTTATTAGTCTAATCCAAAGGAGTCACACCTGCTTGCTGTCAAACGCAAAATGAGATATCTGAAGGGTTTTCCAAGCACCGGCTTGTGGTACCCTAGACATGATGATTTTAATCTTGCAGGATACTCGGATTCTGATTTCGGATGCTGCAAACTAAATAAAAAGTCTACAACGGCCGGCTGCCAATTCTTCAGAACTCGTTTAAACGTGGAAGTGCAATAAACAAACTGCGGTCACTCTCTCTACTTGTGAGGCTGAATACGTTTCGGCATCCAGTTGTTGTGCTCAGATTCTCTGGATACAGCAATAGATGAGAGATTTCGGTTTGCAATTTCTTTATACGCCTATATATGTAGATAATCAGGCCGCGATCGATATCACTAAAAACTCATGCCAACACTCATACACTAAACATATCGAGATTCGACGCAACTTTATCCGTGATTGCTATGAGAAAAAGTTGGTGCGAATTGAGAAAATCCACATTGATGACCAAAAGGCAGTTTTTATACCAAAGCTTTTGATAAAACAAAGTTTAATAATTTGTTAAAGCTAAATGGTTTAAAAAATATGATCTCAGGGGATGTTTTTGAGCTTGAGTTTGAGGATGATGACGACCTAATGTGAATTTGTCATTGGTTAAACGTTTTTCTGTATCTTCTTTCTTATAAATTCTTAAAAAAATCCAAAAATATATTTTTGATTTTAGGGGGAGAATGTTTGAGGAAAATACAAAAACATTAAAAAGGTAAAAAGAGTTTTGTTTAAAAGAGTGATCATAGTAAATCAAAAATGATAGTCACAGTATGCTAAGAAATGTATTGGTTAAAAGTGATTAAGCATCTTACTATGGATATGTTAATAGACTTCACTCGTTCAGTAAATTGTATTCAAAATATAAACCTAAAAAGCAAAACTGAATAACTTGTGGGTTAACATCTCTCGGATATATGGACTTAGTACTCCGAAATTTCGTTTGAGAGAATGCCAGATTCTGCGATACTAGGTCTTTATATTTGATTGATATCTGGGGTATTATTCGAGTTCTTCTGATTTTGTGGAAGCAATGGCCTAGAACTCCTATAATACTTTCGCATTATTTTCCCAAAAGCTGCATGAAAATATGGTTATGTCTTAAGCAATTACGACATATGCAGTTCAAAAGATTCCTTAATGGAACACCACCTAAAGACGAGCCTTCATCTCTCTGTCTGTACGGAAGTACTAACCTGAGCTCTCAAGGTCCCACATTCAACCTACATAGAGATATCAATTCGATATATTCACCTGTAAAATGACATTCTGTGAATTTCGATATGGGAGTATATTCTGAGATGGGAAACACAATTATTTCATGTTTCTAATATTACATTAACACATCTTAAAACAATTGAGAAACGAAAAGATGTTTAAATGGACAAATATATTGGCAATCTAGGTAAATTTGTTTAAAAGCTTAAAGGGTATTTCTAGATCAACGGTACTGATGACTTGTATATATGCTTGAAATGATCCTCTAAGAACGCAAAATTCACAAAAATATGTTATTGCTTTCCAAAAATATCTCAAAACTCAAAAAGATTTTCAGTTTTCTTAGCTTGATAGTCTTATTTTTGTTTACCGATGATAAAGACACTGACGGTTGGATTCATAACAACATCTTGCTTAGGGAAATCTGAAATCATGGGTTGGAAGCTAATATTTATTAAAAAGATTACATGAATGTCAATAAAGTTCATTAATTTGAAACTTTACATGTTAAAATAAATCTGTTTGGTCAAATATGGTCAATCAAGGTCATTAACTTGGACTTGGTAGGCAAATTAGATAACCAGAGTCATTAACTTGGACTTGGTTAATCAAGTGGGTTTTAAAAACAGGTAAAAATAATTAAAAATGAAAAATACAAAAAATAAAATCCAAAAGTTTAAAGATTTTCAGTATTGATTGGTATGAAACAAAAATTACATACGAAGCTCATCATTTCGGTGCAAAACAGGGTAAGTTTTGTGCGATTCAATTGATTCGTATGGAACAATTCTCTAGTATAAATACCCTTCACTTCGCACAGTAAAAAAGGTTACCATTTCAAGTTTACTGTTGAGCGATTCAGAGAGTTTTTGTGCAAACTGATACTGAAATCTTCATTTCTTGGTTGTTTCTACTTTCGATTCACATTGTTGAGGTTGATTTGCACACCTATATCAATGGGAAAGGTAATTTTGACAAAATCATGTTGTTATAATGCCAAAATTTGTATAAATCAGACATAGAACTTAGATCTAGGGAAATTGGACCGGTAAAACTTAAAATTGACTATAGAATCGTTAAAATCGGCTCTAATAACCTGAAAATCGACTATCAATTTTTTAAAATCAACAAGTTTGAGTTCGGATTATACTTGTACATTTAGGGACGACGATGAGATTTGTACGAGGGAATTGATTCGTATGAAAAAAATTGTCATGTTACTTGAATTTGGATTCGTACAAAACAATCAATTCATACGAAGAAATTTTAAAAGCTAATTTTCAAAATAAAATTGTGTGATTAATTCGTACAAAAGAACAGGGTCGTATGAAGTAAAGTTTGAAAAACAAAAAATGTTTAACTTTCAAAGTAGTTTGTACGAGGAAGATGATCCGTATGAATGAAACTTATTTCAAATTTACATTTTTGGTTAAGTGTTTGATTTGTACAAACATATAGTTCGTACGAATAATTGAGAAAAAATCTTGAATGTTTAATATTTTCTAACGGTTGTTTGTTATTCTTATGTACAGGCCAAGAAATCTACGTTCTCTCCATTCCACAATATTTGCTGTGTCGCAGATGCATCAATTCCGGAGATTGCAGCATATAGAGATATTCTGGATTTTCTAGCACGGATCCGAGTGACCAAAGCCTTAACAGAGAGACACACAGCATATCGATCTCATGTAGAATATTTTTGGAATGCAGCTGAATACAATATTGAAGATAACGCTATTATGTCAGCTGTGAAAATTGATGACGTTGATATTCTGGTGAAAATTACTGAGGATCTAATTCGGAAGGTTTTGGATTTTAAAGACAATGTAAACGATCCGACGTGATTTTCTAAATACATGGTAAAGGGATGTTTTTATCGAATGGGATATACGGGATTTGTTAACGCTGCATCGTTCAAGAAGGGGAACCTGAGCGCACCATTTAGATATCTCGCACATGTCATAGCTCATGGTTTAAGTCATCAGAAGGGTGGTTTTGACGATTTAGTTGATTATCAAATGTGTATGATTACAGCGTTAGTTTTGAACCTTCCATACAACTTCTCAAAAGTCATATTCACTCAGATGGTTCAAAACATTCAGAAAGAAAAGTTTCTGCAGTATCGGAGATTTATTAAGATGTTAGATTTTTTTCATACTGATCTGGAGAAATTATAGAATAATATTCTAAGGCTCGAACATATGGATGTCTCGACATTGCGTAAGATGAATGTGCATTTAAAGATTGCTCCAGTGGAAAAACCAATGTTTGGTGCAATTCTCAACAAAGATTACATATCACCAGCACCAGGTAAGTGGAGAAAAGATGAAAGCAGCGATGATGAAGAAGAGGTCAAAGCATTATCTTTGTTTGTTGCGAAAAGGAGCCCATGTTTGTCAAAGATGGTGGAAAAGGTGTGAAACTCAAAACTACATATTCATCGGCTCCGAAAGTCCAAAAGAAAAAAAGCTACTTTTGCAGCTGAAAGTTCGTGTCTAAGAGACGAACCAGATGTTGAAGAAACTGCTGAAGATATGGCTAAGGAGATCGAGCGTCAAGCTTTTGGTTCTGACAAAGTAGCTGAAAAAGTTCTATCGTCAAGTATTGATTCAGAAGATAGACGAGCTGGTGAGAAGAAAAGAGCAGAAAAGTTAGAGAAGAAATGACAGGCTGAGCTTAAGCGTAAAGCAGAGGAACGTAAACGAAAAGCAACAAGTGAGGATGATACGACATATGTTCCATCTGAGTCTTACACTGAAGATGTTCTTCATACTCCAATCAAGAAGAAACAGAGAAGAATGAAGCGATCTGCTGCTAGAGTATCGTCAAATGTTATTCTGAAAGAAACTGCTGATGAACCTATCGTTGAAGAAAATGTGGATGAACCGTCACAGCATATTCCATCTCCATCACAACCTGTTCCACCAGATCAACTCCACAACAACAACCAGTTTCTCAACCAAAGCCAGCTCAGCAACAACCACAACAATAGCCAGCTCAGCAACAACCGCAACAACAGCCAGCTCAACAACAATCACAGTTATCTCATCCGCAACAACCTCATCCAACACAGCAGCCATATGAGTCACAATCACTTTTTGATGATATTGGTTTAGATGATTTACCTAGAGATGATGAGTTTTCGATTTGATGATCCAAGGGTTGATGATTTGCAAAAACAGGTTATGATGAATATTGTAAGGATAGCTGAATTAGAAGAGCAAATCAATGAGCTAACTGCTGAAAAGGTCGAAATACTAGAACGGATTGGAGGTTTAATTGTTGATAAGCAGCAGTTAGAAGCAATGTTGGCGAGTATTGTATCTGAGAATGAAAGGTTGCGATTACGGATGGCAGAATATGAAGAAGAGCGTTTTAGGAATAATAGAAGAATGGATTTATTTGAGAAGATTTTGGAAAAGAAATTGGGTTTGAATATTTCTGCTAAGATAGATGTGATAGAACGAGCAGAAGCAAGAGAGCGTGTTGCCGAAAAAGAACGTTTATCTAAGTAACAATCAGACGCTCAGGGGAAGGGAAAAGAAAAGATAGTGGAGGAACCTATGATTGACGAAACTGTGCCAGAAGTTAAGTCTGGGCCAGTAACATGTTGGGATATCATGGTTTATGAAGAGCCGAGAATGTTTATCTAGATAGGACGGCCAACAGATGTGGATATTGCGTCGCTTTATATTACTCAAAGGCATCGGGATTGGCTGTTAAAGAAAAAGATGGCAAAAGAAAGTGAAGAAACTGCTAAAGAGATTGAAAAAGATACAGAATTAGAGGATGTTGATGTTGATTTGATGATTCTAGTAGTTCGGATGATGATGATAATGATGATAGTGTTGGTGGATCTGGAATTCGTGTAACTGATTCAAATGTTAATGAAGCAATAGATCTTTCTGAGTATCTTGATGATTCTGTGAATCAAACCACTGAAGAAGAAAAGATGAACAAAGCCGATGAGTCTGTTGATGCTCAGTAGGTAGGAATTTTCATAGAAAATGTTATATCTTTTGTTCCTGTCGTGCCAAAGTCGTTTGTGTTATATCTTGAGCATGACGTAGAGGAGGGAGAGTTTGTTCACAGTTACTCAAAGGAAGAAATAGCAGCAATGCTTGGCATTAGTGAAGAGAAGTTTGATTTTGACTTCGAAGATGAACTAAATGAGATAGATGTTTTTGAACCAAATGCGTATGTCTTCGAAGATGTTGAAGATGCAAATATGTATGATAATGTTGTCGTGGAAAGTGATTCTGATGACGATGCTAATGTTGCCAATCAGTGTACGGTTGATTTCCCAACATTTACTGATTTATTTGCAGCAGAAAGTTCAAAGATGTTACATAGAAAAGTATCTGAAGCTGCTAAAGAAGGAACCATTCCTCAGCAAATGTCTAAAGCTGAAATTGCTGAACAAAAGAAGAAATGGTTTCGCGTGAATCCAGCTGAGCGTAAATTTAAAAAACCCCTATCATTCTTTACCAGAGATGTTGATATTTCTCTAGGGGATATTCTAAGCTGGGGTAGGATTGAAGAACTTAATGTGTATGCGATAAAGAGGGAGTTTGGTATCCAATACTTCAGATATTTGAGCGACATCAAAACATTGCCATATTGGCATATAAAAGAGCTTGTTCAAACAAAGATGATAAATCTAAAGATGAAGTTTCATGACCAAAGGCTTTGGAGATTGATTATGTTTGAAGCTATGCACGGTTTTACACATTGGAAACCTCACCATCCTCGTCGTATTATTAAAGTCGATCCAGTAACGAATGAGAAAGATGTTACATTGATTGTGAAGAAGCCGAGTGTGATAAAGAACATGCCTCTTATTAAAATGGAACAAGATCTCTTCAAGATATTCAAAACGTGGCACTATGATTCGAGTACATGTGAAGCTGTTATTTGTGTACATCCAGATGATGACTCTTGGAAAATCACTGAGGAATTAACCGAAGCCGTCATAGCGCACAAACGAATATATGGTCTATGGCGTGGCATTCGAGTACTAGACTCAATGTGGCTAGTCAACTGTTCAAAGAAGGATATAGAATGTTTATTCTATAGTAAGATAAGTTTTGAAGAAAAGGATAAAGAACAAGCTCTCCAATTTCAGAAGATCGTTAATGTGTGTTTTGCAAATAATATTCATTCTGAGTCTGATTGGAAGATGACTTGGAGGAAACTTGAAAAGAAAGAGACAAAGAAAAAGAAGGAAAAAGAAGCTCGAATTGCAGAACGTACAAGAATAGCATCTTTAAGGAGCTTTCAAATCGTGAACCGACCCCCTCCGACTGATCAAACACCAATTGCTTTTGAGGAGCGTCGCAAGCCAGTAAAGAGATTATTTGGACGCTAGAGTTAAATCTAATTGAAGATTTTTGAAGACTATCCAGATTGCGGCAACATCCAATGGGGAGTTTGTTGGTGCATAATGTCTATTTCTTACGTCTAGGATATGTTTGTAATGTTTATAGAGTTTACACGTCAATGTTTATGTGTTAAAAACTAATTTTTATATGTTTTTACACTATGCGTCGTAAAAGTCTATACATGTTTCGTACGAGTATCTTACTTGTACGAAACACAAGCCCGTACAAAATATAGTCAGTTGTTTAGCACACACTTCGGTACGCGTCATGTCGACCTATAAATAGAGAAGTGTTGTGTTAGAACTAGTTAGTGATTTTTCAATCGGTACGGTGAAGCTCTGCCAGTTTGTTTACTCGCATCTGTATTTGAACGTCATTAATACATCAGAAGCAATTAAATAGTAAGTACTATCATGTTTGTCTTGTCTACCTCTCTAGCAATGAATTCCGCCTCTGATAGTTTAGCGAGATCAGGTCGATTGCTCATTTCGGGAGCTCGATCCCCGTTCACACATAAATCTCATCTTATCATCAAAACCCATTTCAAGTCATGCATGAACATTTATTCGAACCTCTAATTTGTTCAAATATCTTACGCATACATACAAGTATAATGATCATGAACACTTATATATCATCAATTTCATCATATAATAAAAACTTACTTCATAATCTACTTGTTAATCACTAACAAGTAATCTTACACCTAATTGTGCATAATTTCTTTAAGTTTAACGAAATCAAGCATAAGCGTACACTTAATATCATCTGTGGATCATAATCCAACTATCTAATAACAACTATTCAACTTGTCCCAAGTTATGATTTTTTCACCAATCTAGGTTTTGAGACATACCTTGTAATCCCCTCGATTAGGTGATCGTTTATATGCGTTCATGCATCGATTCCGAGCTCAATTCATCCTTTAATTTGATGATTTAGGAAGAACAAGGGTTTGCCCCTTGTTCTCTAGCCGTAGAACACACATACACATTCACTATGTGTTTTGTGTTTTATTTTTTATATTTATAATACAAGTTCCCTTTTTGGCAGCTTTGGTCCCTCAAGTTTAGTTTTGATTATGAATGATATTACAACTCATTGTTTGGTTACTTGTATAGATGTTTTTAACTAGGTTTATTTGTTCCTAGTCATTTTGTTTATAGTTTAACTTTCACCGCTAACGGTCTTTTACCCACTTTTTAATATTAACGTTGTTTGATCACCAAACCCGTTTTTTGGGTGTTACACAAAACGCTGTTTAGAATGTGGGTCCCTTAGAATAAACCCTTTGAAGAATGAAGATAAGGTCATTTTCAAAAAGTCTATTTAAACCTCTGTTGGGTCTCAACAAACATTTGGATGACCAAATCAGTGGTTAGTACATAATTTTCAAACTGATCTCAATTGTTAAGTCTGATTTTACAAGTCTTGTGATTATATGACAATTAAGAACAAACAATTTTGTATTATATAAGTAAAGATAGATAATCACAAGCAAGGATTCATTATCAACATCTGTTTTACATATATAATCTAATGATTACTATAATGTGTTATCGAATTATTGACTCTACAGTCTCCCCCAAGCATGATCACTAACAGTCTATTCTAGAAAAGATTTCATAGATGTGCAAACATCTGTGGGAATTAAACATATGATCTAACTATGCTAAACACTGTTGTACAGGCTAATACTATTACATTGCGAAACAACTTTTAGGTTATCTTTAGTTGCTTTGTTCCAAACATCTGTTTGGCCAGATAGATGTTTAATCTTCACCATTAGACCTTCGCTTCAACAGATTTTAGGACTTCAATTGACCTTGTTTCTTCATGAACAACGGTTCCAAGGCTTCCAACAGATGTTAGTTAGTCTTCAATAGATTAGATTCTCTGTATTAGGTTTTAAAGATTCACTATCTTTGGGAGGAACCTGTTTCAAACTTCTATTTATTTCTTGATCGCATGATCATGTTTGGGTTTTGAATATTATCTGTTTTTTTTTGTAGAACCAACACCTTACTTAAACTATGCCATACCATGATCCCAGTCTTCAAACTTGAACGAGCGGAAACGAGTACTCATTTAGGAGGTGATCGAAAGCCAAACATGAAATGGATGTCAAACTCGACACACTACAAGATAAGAAGCTTTAGGGGCGACATGTAAAAGGATCTAACGATAGATGTTTATGTTCGCACTAAAGGTTAACAAAACCTAGCTAGATGTGTTTCCCCCCACTAGACATCACTTCCCAATTTCCCCCAAACCCCACACGCCACCTAAGTATAAACCACTACCACACCACCGAAGACTCTCCGACCACCACCTTCAACCCCTTCATGGCTAGTAATACAAGTCGTTTCCAACCTTCATTGGTTTTCCAAGAATATCAAGTTAAAAAAACAATGTCCACATTCCACGAGCAGAAACAAAATTGGCAAAAAAAAAAACAGTCTATGTTCTAACCTTCATAGGTTTCAGCCAATTGATATTTCTGATGTGTAAATTTATAAGATGCTAAATAAAGAGAAAGAACGCCTTGTGGTATAATTGATCTTTCCTCTTTAGACTGTTATGGATAGTTGAAAATTTATGTGTATTTTGCATTTGAATTACTTTATTTGGCTTAAATTTATGTGTATTTTGCCATATTAAATTATAAACATTATGTTGTGCTTTTTAACTGTTTAGTCTTAATTAATCATCAACTAGAGAAGTGAAATGTTAATATTGTAAATCACAGCTAATATTAGCCTTTTTTCTTGTCTTGGTTGTGTTTTTAGGTAATTTTTTCCAAGAAAAGTGTTGGCAAGTGTTTAGGGAGCGAATGAAACCAATGAATCCTCACTTGTGGTTTGTTTTGGGGAAATGCTAATAGATTTCATGCCTGCATACATGCATGCGGTGTTCATATGAATTAGTGACAATTAACAAAATTATTTCATCAATTAACTGATTTCATTTAATGTCTAACAGTTACAAATGACCAGAAAATCCGACAGAGCTTCGCCGTCTCAATCGCAAAAGTTCTACGCACTAATACCTCACACTAGCTATATATAGACATGCTACCTTCGTGCGAGGGTAGTTTATATACGTGCGAAGGTAGATTTCACCTTCTTTCGAAGGTAGACTTCACCTTCGTGCGAAGTTAAATACAAACAACTTAAATCTGACATTTTCGCCCTATTACAAAATACAGACATAACCTAAGACATAGGCAATAGACATTATGCACCAACACAACAACGCAAAGGAGTTATAGGATGCTATGCAAGAACAATATGGTGGCACTAAAGTGGTTATTAAAAATAACAGAGAAGTTTTGAACCAACAGTATGAAACATTTTGTCATGTTAAAGGAGAATCATTAACCCCAAAATTTGAGAGGTTTAGTTGTCTAATTAGTGAGTTAATACTTGTAAAAGTTGAATATCTAAATTACATTTTAAATGGTCAATTTCTAAGATCACTACCAGAAAAATGGGACATTATTGCCTTTGTAACTAGAACCGTTGTTAGGTTCAAATAGATGAGTTTGACTCAGCTTCATGGTAGGCTTCTCACTTATGAGAGAGAGCTTAAGTAGAAAAAGAAGCTACAAGAGTCAGGAAAACTGGCTGACGAATATTCTTGTGGTAGTATAACACTTTTTAATCAAGAAGAAACCTCTGGTAGTAGCAAGGAACAGAGTTATTATCATTTCATTGACATAACATGTGGTGGAAATTTCAACTATGATTCTTGCTCACCCAACTTTGCTTTTACAGCAAATGGGGAAAACCAAGTTTCTGACAACTTATCCATTGAACTTAAGGATTTTTAATAATTTAATACAACTGATTTAGAAGAAATGGACAAATTACACCAACTGGCATTGCTGAGTGTTAGGGCCAGCAAGTTCTATAAAAGAACTGGTAGAAAATTCCTAGGGTTGCATGGAGGGTTAAAAGTTGGGTTGGATAAGTCAAAGATTAAATGCTACAAGTGTAACAGGCTATGTCACTTTGCTAGGGAGTGTAGGAGTCAAACAGTCCAATGATGACACACCCAAGTCCTAGACCTCAAAAGACACAAAACACCATCCATTATTCCTAATATACCCCAACTCCTCATATGTGAAACACTACTCATTTTGCACGCCCTGTAACCAATGTTATAGCTCAATATGTCCAAACCACTGTTCCTGAGATACAGTATGTTCAAGCCCCAAGTCCTTAGGTTCAAGTGCAACATGCACCACAAGTTACACAAACCTCTACTCCTGCAGAGACTAGTCAACGGAGCTTCTTTACACAAGGTTCTGTTGATTGGAGTAGCTTACCTGAAGAATTGACTGATGAGAATTTTGCTCTAGTTGCTAATACTGAAAAGAAACATGATGATTTTTGTTTCATGGCACTAGACACTATAATTGAAGGGGATGAGTGTGAGGAAATAGTGTTAAATTCTAATGATGTTTGTGAAAATGTTGTGGCAGATTTTTCAGAAGAGAGAGTTGGTGAAAAAACTGTGATCTCAATGTCAGACCCATGGGAAACAAGTGTTTGTGATGGTGAATGTGATTGTGCCATGATGGCAGCTGCTAAGGTATCACCTTAGGTCCTTAAAGACTTATGTTCTCATAAATGCATTATTGCTTTTGCAAACATAAAAGAGGTGAATGAAAATTTTAGAAACAAAATTTTGGATGATGAAATTTAGTTTGAAAAACTTGCAAAAGAGTTAAAAACAAAAATGTTTGAAAAAGATTCTAAAATCAATAGTCTCAAACATGAGTCCAGCATAACCAAGGATCAACTCGAAACTATGATAGAAAAATATCAAAGTTGTAAAAAGAAGCTTGAATATACTAAAATTACTTGTGAAGGTGGGTAGAATCCTTTAAAGGTTATGATATTATGTTAGAATCACAAATAAAAATCATTGTAAAATTTGGTGTAGGTTTTTGAAAACATGACTAAGTTTCTCAAAACACTACTGTAAATGATAGTGAGTTGTTGAAATTATTCCAACAAACTTGTCTGGTCAAGAAATTAAAGTCATTGAACCAAATGGTAAGAAAATTGTTTTAGAAAGACCAGCAGGATCCTCAACTTTTGAGGAAATTGAAAAATATCAATTCAAACCTACCAGGTCAGATGAGTGTGACATTCTTGACAACTTTAAGCCAATGGATATTTCAACCATTGGAGGTGTAAAGGCATCTCAAGTCAAGATCATTCCCTTGAAAGATCTTCCAGCACTTGTTACAACATCTGCTGACAAAAGGGAAGAAAAAGAGAAAATATCAAACTTGTTTTGTGATTTTTGTGAAAACAAGAATCATGTCACTAAAAACTGTATTTTTTTTTTCTAAAAGCTAATGATATAAACAAAACATGTGTTATCATTGATTCACCAAATTGCACCATTTGTGGCAGATCAAACCACAAAACTTAAGAGTGTGTTTATCTCAAAAAATTTGATGTCAAAAGAAATGAGTACAAATCTAAAATACTTGAGAGTTCAAGAAATGAAAAGACTAGACAGACTTTTGTCCCTATCCAAACATCTATTACCAAACAATTGAATATAGCCTCTGCTCCCAGAAAGGTTCACGTAATAGATGCACCACCAGCTAATAAATTTCCAAGGGGACATGGCCAACCTGCTTATAAGAGTGTACCACTTGGCTATAAGGTCTATAGAAGACAATCTAAACCAAGACTTAACATGCATCCCCATGGTTATGATTAGTTGATAGGAAATGGTCCACAACAGATGTTATCAAAATCTACTCAAAACACTGATTATATTCCTAGACTTGAGTTTGGAATGTCTGTGACCCCATCCAAAGCCATCCTTGCTTTGGAAACTCACCTAAACTAATTGTTTACTATTGTGTAGGGAGATTCTACTTGCCTTGATAGTTTATAGTATGTAGATAGTGGAGGCTCCAGGAATATGACAGGATATAGAGTCCTACTCAAAGATTTCATGGCAAATGGAGGGGGTGATATATCCACCCTATTCCGGTCTGGTCCGGTATGAAATGAACTTCCTTTGGTAACAATTCAAAAAGGAAGGTGTTAGGGTCAGGGATAGTCCAGGCTGGGAAACTCAAGTTTGAACAAGTCAATCTTATTGACAATCTAAATTAATCTTCTTAGTGTATCTTAAATCAGTGACAAAGGCTATGGGTCATTCTTCACTAAGAAAACTTGTTAGATTGTTGGGCCAAAAGTGGTTAAAAAGATTGATCAAGTCATGATAAGAGCAAAGCATAACTTTTTGCTCACATGAGTGGCAATGTGTATGTAGTTGTTATGTTGAAAGATAATCCAATGTCCAATGCATGTCTGTTCTTAGTTGCTTCTAACAAAGAGATAGAACTATGGTATAAAAGACTTGGTCACACAAATCTTAAAACTATCACTACACTCTCCAAACAAGGCCTTGTAAGAGGTCTTCTATCAAAACAATTCACATATGATGAACATTGTGTTTCCTGTTTAAAAGATAAACAACATAAAAGTTCATATAAATCCATTGAAGAGTTCAAAACAAGTCAGTGTCTACAATTGCTACATATGGACTTGTTTGGCCTTGTAAAAATCATGAGTCTCAAAAAGAATAGATATTGTCTTGTAATAGTTGATGATTTTTCAAGGTTTACATGGATCTACTTCATGCACTCTAAAGATAAGACTATAGGTATTTTGCAAAATTTTGTTAAACAAGTTCAAAAGCAATTTGATCTGCCAGTAAAAGTCTTTAGGAGTGACAATAGGACATAGTTTAAAAATAAGGAGTTGGATGATTTATTTGTGTCAAAAGTGATTGTTTGGTAATACAACATCCCAAGGACACTAGAGCAAAATGGGGTGGTTGAAAGGAAAAATAGAACTTTGGTTGAAGTTGCTAGAACAATGTTGCATACTCAAGTCTACCCTTGTCTTTTTGGGCAGATACTACCTATGAAACACTGCTTGCTATGTTCATAACAAAATTTTGATTAACCCTAGGCATCAAAAGACTACCTATGAAATTCTATACAAAATTAACCTCTGATCTCATATTTCAAAATCTTTGGCTGCCCGTGTTTCATTTTAAACTTAAAAGATTCAATTTTAAAATTTGCACCTATACCTCCACCTCTATTCTAAACAGATTGGCTCTTCAAAATTGCCAACAGATGTTAGCTCAGATGATACCCATCTCCAGCTTCACCTCAAAATGTCATTATTCTATATAAAGGAGGCCTAATCTATCCTAAAAACCATCCATCTGAACAAATCATTGGCAACATCAATGAGGGGGTTCTCACAAGAAGTCAATCCCAAAACATTTTTTTTGTTGGTTTTCTATCACCCACACAACCTGTCAAGTACCAAGAGGCACTTAAAGACAAGAGTTTGGTAGAGGCCATGCAAGAAGAGCTCATACAGTTCAAAAGACAACAAGTATGGGAACTTGTACCATAGCTCCATGATGTATGTCCCATAAGCACAAAATGGGTCTTCAAGAACAAAATAGTTGAAAGGGGTATTGTTGTAAAAAAATAAAGTTAGGCTTGTAGTTCAAGACTATAGACAAGAAGAAGGCATTGATTATGATGAAACTTTTGCTCCTGTTGCAAGACTGGAGGCCATCGGACTGTTTTTAGGCTTTGCTGCCAACCACAACATCAAGGTGTATCAAATGGATATCAAATGTGCATTCTTATATAGCAAGATCAAGGAAGAGGTATATGTATGTCAACCCCCTGGTTTTGAAGATACTTTTTATCCAGATCATGTTTACAAGCTAAACAAAGCTCTATATGGCTTGAAACAAGCACCTAGAGCCTTGTATGAAACTCTTTCCACCTTTCTCTTATCCATAGGCTTTACAAGAGGTAAAATTGATAAAACTTTGATTTCAAATGGAGAGGAAAGGATTTGATGCTTGTCCAATTTTATGTGGATGACATCATTTTTGGATCCACATGCACCGGTATGTGTGAAGAGTTTAGAGAACTCATGACAGAAGAATTTGAAATGATTGCTATAGGTGAACTCCAATGGTTTCTTGGTCTTCAAGTTAAGCAATTGTAAAATGGTACTTTCATTCATCAAAGTAAGTTTGTCAAAGAACTACTTATCAAATTTGATATGAATGATTGTAAACCATGTAGTACACGCATGGCTACATCCAAGCTGGTCATTATTGATGACAAAGATGACTTGGTTGATCAAACTGTTTATAGAAGTACGATTGGGTTTTTATTGTACCTAACTACATCTAGGCCAGATATCATGTTTGCTACGTGTGTCTGTGCCAGATCCCAGTCAGCACCTAGGAAGTCAAATCTTATTGCTGTGAAAAGGATATTCAGATACATAAAAAGTGCTCCCACATTTGGTATCTGGTATTCTGCTAATGGGAATATTGAGCTTTCAGGTTACTCAGATAGTGATTTTGATGGACGCCATGCCACAAGGAAGTCAATTCATGAGGTTGTCAATTTCTAGGCAATTGCTTAGTTTCTTGGCAAAGCAAATAGCAAGCCGCAATTTCAACATCCACAACTGAGGCTGAATATATTGCTTCTGCAAGTTGCACTGCTCAACTCCTATGGCTTCAAAATCAATTGCTGGATTTTGGTGTAACTACTCTAAAGACTCCTCTCATGTTAGATAGTTAAGCAGCTGAAAATATTATTAAAAATCCAGTCTGTCAAAATTGTTGTGAACCGGAGTTTAACACATAAATCCCATTTTCACATCTTCCTTGGGCTAGAACCTGTTTCGTCGGTCCTAAATATCAAAATTCGGTTATGAAAATAGAACATCCAATGGTTATCAGTTGTTAGTATGCTAATGGAAAGCAAATTCTTTTCAATATGAGGAACTATTCAAAAATCTTTCAGATTAATAACATTTGAGGCGATGGTAGTAGAACCAATATCTGTGACCGGAAGCTTACAACCATTACGAAAAGTAACCGTACATGAACTAGTGTAAGGAGTGGCATTAGGGACCGAACCTGTATTGTTACTCATGTGATCCGTAGCCCCGGTATCAGCAACCCAATCAGGAATTGCTAAAGACACATGAAGTTCAGCTTGAAATACCTTCGCGAAGTTAGATCAGTGATGTTATTTTTATTAGCAAACTGGGACAATTGTGGACAAAGGTTTGCATAGTAACCATCAATGTTACATAACTGACAATGGGGTGGGCGACGACCCCGGCCACTACCGCTACCACCACGTGTGTTACGGCCCACTATTACCACCCCGAGAAAACAGATCAGACCTTGTAGCGGAAAAAGCAACTGAAGGCGTGATGTGAGTGGCATGAAGGGATTTCAAAAATAATTCATGACTTTCAGACTGGGCCAGCAGGTCACCAAAAATCGAAACTTGCCTAGAAGTTTGAAGGGACGTAGAGAACGTCTCAAAGGCAGGGCTGAGGCCACACAAAAACTAGTGTAGTTGGTCCGACTGATCAACCAAATTAGCAACCACAGCCAATTGGTCACATATACTCTTAAACTTTTTACCAAAAATAGCAACAGAATCATTACCTTTAACCGATTGACGAAGTGCATCTCGGAGATTTGTATCCTCTCAATCGAGGAGTTATTTTATGCGGGCTAAGGGCAAGCCACATGAAGAAAAGAGGTAGGATCTGGTGTTTCCACATGAGATAATTGGTGGAGGATAGTTTGATGTTAATCCTATGCAAGAGAGTATTATCTCAGACTTAGATGAAGGAGAGGCCATGGTGAATCAGAAAAAGACAGAGGAAAAGAAAGGTACGAGGAAGAGGAAGAGAGAAGGAAGGGCCGACAGTTTCTGGCGTATGATACCATGTGAATGCTAAGAAGTGTACTCCATAATGAGGGGATCATTTACTTGAATACACAAATAATTTACAACTGAGTACACAAAATACAGGAACAATTATATAATTTCTTTTACGGAGATACACTGACACCCTAGAACCAGGCTTCAAGGAGGCAACACGACAATCCGCAACACGCTGGTGCAAACCTTAGCCTAGCCGGGTTAACACACTAACATTGGTTCACCATTTATATGATACCGAACTGAGGACCCTATTCGGAACACTCGATGCAAAAACATGAGACTTACCTTAGGTGGCTTATGCACTAACAAGATCTATGAGTAGATCGGAACTCCGACAATCCTCACTAACACCGATGGTCCGACACAAAAACTCCACCCTGATAAAAAAAACAGCAACATTGAAAAGCCTGATATCGCAGTACTGTGCACACCGAAAGAGCGATGAAGAGCAGCCGTGGAATCTTGTCAACTGGTTTTATTGCGTTTTAAAAAAAGATAAAAAAATGAGAGGCTGCTTTTAAAAACATTGGACGACATGAGGTTTAGCATATTTCATAAACCCCCTTCAATTCCTAATCATATCGATATACAATCTCAATTTTATCTACCACCATATTTTTACCGAAAGCTCCTTCGAATTTCATACCCAAACATATTGGTCCCACTAGCTTTTATGACCAAACACAAGAAGTCCTTTATGGTGCTATCTTGGTACAATAAGGTACCTAAGTAAACCTTCTCATGGTTTTTGTTGTTTACAATATCCCCCCAGAATGTCAATGGCACGAAGCTATTCCAAAAATACATGTATAAACAATCTGTCCAATATCCCAAAGACAAGAAATTGGTGTGGTACACATGCCAATGACGTACACATGTTCTGAACACATATGCGATCTAGCCCACCACAATTGGTGTCACCACATAGAAACAGTGCAGATTCCTAAACTCCATTCTTCTAATTTATTTATTAAAACATCAAGTCTAGCATACTAGCTAGTTAAACCAAGTTAACAAAGAGGGTATAAACATCTGTGAAAATAAGGAGGTCTTGAAGAAAGAAAATCAAATGTAAATATAGTCATCAAACAATACGTGCCACCCATCTTTTGGTTACCATTTATTGGTTTGAAATGATTGAAGTCGGGTTACCAACTATGATACATCTCCGTTGCTATTTATAGAGATTATTACAAACGGAAAGCCCAGTATAACTAGACCCACTGACATACAACTAAAACGCTACAATGGGCTCCCTATCCAATAATCTTCACCCCAATTAGAAAAGGCCAACAAAAGTATCTGTCGGAAATGAGCTCTCATTGACAAACAACTGAAAAACCTGGGTGGGAATTTTTTAAAGCCTTATCCTTAAACTAGAAACGAATTAATAGACGGATCTCCCATACACATAAATTTATCAAAAATGACCAAATTTGGAGTTACCCGCGTTGGGTGCCTATCGTGGATATTGAGCATCATATTACCAATGGTACTCTTTAACTAAGTATCCTTTTCTCTTTTTTTCTTTTTTTTTCTTGGATGTAGTCGGTGATAATCGAGGGAGACGGTCTTTTGATGGTACTCATTTATATGATAGTGCATGATGGCATGTAAATGCTAGAGCGAAAACTATTGTTGTAAGCAGAAGTGGTAAGTGGGAATCCTATTTTTATCAAAGTCATTGACCATGATATAAACATATCTTTAGCTAGTTTTGACAATTTGAGGATGATAAGATGTAATTAAAGTCAGCCTAGGTCCTTGTTCTTCTAGAAATCTTAAAAAAAATTAGAATTATATCATCCTGATCAGGAACAATGTTCAATGACACACCATGTCTCCATATATCACCTCGCCAAAACATATGTTGGTCATCTTATGTAATACACATTGCCCAAAAGTGGGCATTTTTTTGTCTGGATTTCCAAAAGAAAGGGTTATTGCGGTGAAATTCGTTGAGGCTTTAAGTTTTGTTAAGAGTCCTGGTTCATTACCAACCGCTGCGCATTATCTAATTATCAATTTCGGTACTCTGAAAGACTGGCTACCACACCATATTTTCCTCCAAGTCTAGAGCATTGCTCGACAGGGCCTATTATTGCTCATGGTTATATCTATACTATATATAATAAGCACATCTAAAGGGCAACTTAAGGTAGTTTGCCACTTTACTTAAAACACCTTTAGTGCATGTTCTACAAGTCTTTAAAGCATATAAAAATGAAAGGACATTGGGCGGGATTTCAAATTTCAAAACACATGCATACATCTGGCATTAGGGTTTGATCTTTCTCATTCTTATCCGCCTCCATATGCTCTCTCTCTCTCTCTCTCTGACGATTTTTATTCTTATCTATCCCTTGAATCATCTCATCTTTGGATCCACTTTCAAGTCTACCCCAATCACCAACGTTTAGGGGTTTGCAGATCTTTAAAACACGCAGACGCTTTGAAGTTTGAATTCAAATTTAGGGTTTTTTAAGATGCACATCTGGCAAGATCTAGGGTTACCATCACATGTATATGTTCTTCATAACTGATTATGCTTTTGTATTTCATATTGTTTGGTCTTAATCTGTGCAGTTAGTGTGAAAATGTATTAGGTTTTTCATTTTGGGGAAAACTGGTGAGGATTTGAAACCAGCATACGAAGGAGACAAGGAGCTTTCTTGAAGGAAGTGGTTTCTCCTATATATCAAGTGATAGCTGATTTGGTTAATACATCATCGTGTGGTCATCGGGGAGAGCTGATTTGGAGAATAAGCATTGTTTTGGTGACGTAAGAAGGTTCAATGGTTTATAGATTCAGGGTTTTGCCCTCAACTTCTTCTACTGTAGATGATTTTTGTCGTGTAACCACCAATTCCAGCAGAAGGTATCGATTTTCTCTATATCTATGTTTATTTATCAGTTCCTTCAAATTTGTTTATTTAAAATTAGTGTATTTGTGGTTTATAGGAGCATCTGGTGGTAATTGTGGATCATGTCATGTCCAGCGGCACCAACAGTTGCCGCCGCTTCCGGATCTAGTCTGATTTATACATGCATTTTGTTTTGATTGAGGCTGGCAATGCTATGGGTGTAGGGTGGGTTAACTTGGATTTTGTGTGTTGTAGAATGTGATTTTTTGGGGTATTTTGTTGTTATATTTGGTTTATATGGTTTTTTAACCATTTAGTACATGCCAATTCATTTGATAAAGGAGTTGTGTTCTCCTGATTTTGTGTTCTTAATTTGTCTGAACCGAAAGTGTTGAGGCTATGATGCATAAGCTGAGCTTTAAACGCTATGATAATTGCATGAGCCTCTATTGTGATGCTAGAAATTGTGCATATGAGGTGTTTGATGAAATGTTTTTATCATATGGTATGTTCATTTGAAGGGTACTTACATCTTCCTGACTTGATGATAGTTATTAGGTTGTGATGATTGTTGTATTTTGAGGGTACATAGAAGATCTGAGTAGCATCTTGGAGGGGCAATATCCAGGTTGCATAGTTCTTACTCTGCAACCGTGTGCTTGCAGCCATGGCTTTACCATGTTCGCAGTTGTGTTCATCTCTTGATTATATGTATAAGTCTTCCAAGATGTTTTGATAAGCAAGGGGGAATTTGTTTCTTGAGTCAGTTTGTGATGATTGCTTTAAAAAAAAGTTGGTCGACATTCAGTCATGACTCTGTGTGAAACTGATTTTTGAGAGTTACATCCTCAGGTAATTGCATTTTTGTTTATTTGTTAAACTTGGTTTCTTGATTTTGCTTTTTATGGTGCGGCGTATAGAAATCAGTTGCACCATGGTGGTTGCTGGGTAGATCTAGGGTCACTTGTTAAGAAATGGCAGTCATTATTGAGGCTCATGTAGATGTGAAAACTACAGATAACTACACTTTAAGGATGTTTTGCATTAGGTAAGTTTAAGATTGGGTTTTAGGTAATCAGAATCCCTACACATATCTTTTAACTGCATCAGATCGTAAATTGGGGAAAACCGACACAAAATGAGTATGGTATATACAGGCTTATCTGCTATGGGTATGGTGTTCATTTGTTGTGATTGGGTATGAGACTATGAGACTGGGGTGTTCTATACCTAACCTATTGCAATCTCTATTTGGGGAGTTTTAATCTTATAATGTGTGTTTAAAGAAATAGTTTGTGGAGAATAAAATATGTATACTATGAAATCTATTTAAGTAGTATACTTTCTTATCAGCTTCTTTACTTTCTGGGTTGAGACTTAACAGATTGCCTTAGAAGGATTGAAACATCTTTATACTTTCTGGGTTGAGACTTAATCCAATAACTGTGTTAGCACGATACCCAAACAAACCAGCTTTTCTTGATCATGCATTCAACATTACTGATAAGGCAAGTATTCTTTTTATATTTTTTAAAATTTCTGCTATAAAAACTTGCAAGTATTAATTACATGTCAAATACCCTTACTGAAATTTTAATTTACAGTTTGTTGAGCTTCGTGGGTTGTGCTTTAATGCAGTCAAATGCATCATGTGACTGGGTATGTATGATGCAACTGGTGTGCGATTGCTAGCTAGACGCCAAGTCGACGACTGTTATTTCTCGGGTTTGATCTATAGTATGATGGCAGTGGTTGTTGGAGGTTTGCTTAAGTTGAAGATAGTTCATCTTGTGAATTGAAGGTCATTATGCACAAGACTTTCTTTTCAATTTTTGCATTTGAACCCATCGCCGGTTCAAGGATTTTTTTTAAAATATTGGCACTAAAGACCTTTATAGGTGATTTTCATTCTTGTATATTACTTATACGTTAAGTTTTTGTTGGGTTGATGCTACGGGTGTTAATTGGGTTGGGTTAGTTGGGTTTTGGGGTTTCGAAAAGGTAGCCGAACACGACCCAAATAAGCTCGGTTCTATTATGACTGGTTCTATTATGACCGGATTACCCTCCCTATACCCATGGAAACTGATTTTGGAAACAAAATAAAAACTGAAACTTTAGGGAGTTGAATAAACCATATGGCTGGTTTTAGGGATTTGAGACTACAATTGCTTTGCATTTTTGTTCAAGACAAATGTGTAGTCTTTTTATTAATAAGTAATTGATATTGTAATTATGTTGATATGATTTTGTTTCAGGAATCTAAAAGCAAAGATCAAAGCAACACATTCTTATGCATTCCCAGATTCTTCAACGTTGGTAGCACTAGATGAATGACCAAATCTAGAAGTACATGGTAAATCTCTATTTAATATTTTTATCTTCTTCTTTTAGTGACAAAAAGTTGACTTTCTATCGATATTATTTTTCGCTATTTTCGGTAACCAACTTTAACTTTCTATCGACCCGAATGACCCAGGGTATCAACCTTTTGTTTCCTTTAGGCTGAAACATCGTAATATTTCGAAACATAGATAAAAATAAGCAAATCATGAGAGTTAAAGTTGTTGATGTTTTAGTTAAGGGCTAAATATGTCATTATTAAAGTTGAGGCACTAAATATTTCATTATTAAAGTTGAGTGTAGCTGCGGCGAGCGCAGCCGCGGCTAGACGTTGATAAATAGGTCTTATGTCTGTAAGCATTTCATTCTTTTTTTTGATCATATATTGTAACATGTAGGCTAAGTATGAATTGATAAAAGTTCCAGCATCTCAAGTGAAACTAATGTCTACCATTTGATGAGAAGATAATAGATAGACCACACCGACATGAATGGGAGATGAGACAGATCAACAACGGTAGTCGTGTGCTCCTTAAATCCGTAAGTTCAATACATTACTGTTTTTATGAAATCGGAGCCACCTATTCTTTGCTGGCCAGTTTATTTGTACAATACATTATGCTTTAGATTTGACAATGATGTTGATTATGTGAGGATAATCTGAAGTTACTTATTAATCTCTTTTCTTAACCTTATTATAGAAGTCTGACTATTCCCATTTCATAAATTGCCTGTTGATTCTTTTTTTAATGTCATATTTTGTCATTACATGCACTCAGAATTAATCAAACACTCAAACCCACTATTAACAATAAAAGTTTGTTGTTTCAGAGTGATCATGTGGTATTTACGTTTGCATTTGCTGAAATGGGGCTTAAGTTGCGGCGCCTTTACATGGGAGAACAAGCTATGTAGGTTGTGGGTTTAAGTTGCGGCACCTTTACATTCGCTGAAATAGGGCTAACCCAAGACCGCATAAATAAGGTATGTAGTCGTCGGGTTGGATGTCGTAAATCTTTCCTGGATTACTGGCTTTCGATGGGTTGACATGTCCAGCACCGATTGCAAAGACGTTTGCAGGGAGATCTCTCTCGTCCTTGATGGGCTGGCCACCTATGTTTAGCTTATCTGTTGTAGTCATGATTGCAAACTTGATGGCTGCTGGAGACCAATCACGATGTGCACTTTTTAACAGTGATGATATACCTGAAAGATGTGGGAACGACATTGAAGTGCCAGATATCATGTTAAATGTTGCTTTTGTTTGTGATGAATTTTCGACAGATACTGGCCAAGCTGCAAGACTGCTAACTCCAGGACTGATGATATTGGGCTTCAGGATTCCCGGGATTACCAAGCTCGGTCCCCGTGATTAGAAAGAAGCCACTTCAGGAGCTGAATCATCACCAATAACAATTTCCCGAAATATGATTGTGGCAACCGGGGATGAGGTTGAATTGATGAATGTTTTGATTGTAACGCCAACATAATAAACAACACTGATGCAGGAAGAACATGAGCATCGGCTTCTGTACTATCCCCGTCTATCTCTGCGTTTGCGAGAATCATCGCTGCCCCTCTATCATCTTTCACAGTCTGCACTTTGGCAATTCTTGCTATGTCACCACCTCTATCACATAACACTACTATCCCTTTAACATCGATGTTTTTTAATGATTCAGGAGCACACCATGCTGCATCTTGACCGCCATTCAAACAAGGGTACACGAGTGGCATATAGTCTTGAGGAAAATCTTTTGGTTGGAACAAAGATTCTCCATCAAACAAGTCCCTGTTTCCGAGATAAACGGTTGCTCTTATGTTTCTATCGACAGTGCTAGCACCTACAGTGAGAATCCATGGTGCCTCATTTGCAATGATGCATTCACTGGACCAGCATTCCCTACTGAACAACTTACAAAGATTCCTTTCCGAATAGCACTGAACGCACCAACTGTGATACCATCCTCGTATACTAAAAATGGTAGTATACTCTTTTCAGGCTTTATTGATACTTTTTAAACGACTCATTTTGAACCGGCCTATTTTGACCCGTTTGCAGGCTTAAGTTAAAAGTGCCAAATGCATCCAGCAAGATCAATCCTTATCGGATGGTGATCGTGGCTTAGCTCTTTATACTCGCAATCCTTTTTTGATATGGATTGTTGAATCCTGTGCATGATACAATCAGGTGATTAATACAGGGTCTAAAAGTATAAATTTGTAGAATACTTTGGAAGCAATGTAAGTTGACTTAAAAAAATAGTAATAGTGGGTGGAGTTTTAGAGTCAAAACACACCAAGTAGTAAGTGTCAAATAATGTTGGAAAACTTATTATATATAATAATAGTCTTGCTTTTTGAAAATCATTTAGATGTTTTTATGCTAAACAGATACACTTGGTCAGTTTTGACTTGCGATAAAACAAAACCTGAATCTTGACCCATTCATAAATCTTGACCCCTCTTTGTTTACACATAGATGAAACGTCGCAGCCAGCGCAGCTGCAACAATTTTATACGGTAAGCGATAGGTGCACTTCCACTATGATTTCGTAAACTATATCTCAAGAAATAACAATAATATTAATCGTTATTGTTTGACAGATTAGATAAGCAACTGAGTCTACCACGTCTGATTATGATGAAGAGAAATTGAAAGAAGGTTTAAATTTCGTGATATGTTTTCTTTGCTTTTTAGGGAGAAGATAGGTGGTTCTCTCCTAGGGCATACGAAACACAGATTATTGGCGGCAGCCCGCCTTATTTAACATATAAAAAAACTTTATATGTTAAATATGGTGAGCTGCTGCACATAACCTGTGTTTCGTATGCCCTATGGAAAGAAGCATCCATCTTCCCCTTACAAGGCAAAGAAAATTTATAAAAAAAAACATTATGAACGAGGATGCCCTGAATCTACGTAAGTGGCAGGTTTATTATATTTAACGATTTCAAATTGTATTTTCCAACCTTTTTGTTTTAATTAATTATATCATGTCATGATATAGATACAATATGGGTATAAGGAAAAAACCTTTCTCCGTCGCGCTCTATGCTTGTGAGATATTAATAAGGGTATTCCGGTCAAATGTTAAGCCCGTCAAGGTTGTTAAGGTATAATCTTACATTCGCAGGTTGATCTTACTTTTTCACTTTAATAGTTTAATAATATTGTTTTAGTGATCATAACTAACTAATGACTGCTCCGGCCTGAAGTTTATTTATTGAAGTTTATTTATTGTTGTAACATATTTGTTATTTTGTGAAGTTGTAAACTTTTGATATCAATGCCATCGGGTGAAAATGTTGTAACATATTTGTTATTTTGTGAATTTGGAAACTTTTGATATCAATGCCATCGGGTGAAAATTTGGATACACCTCATTCTTTGAAGCAAACAGAGTAGGTTGTTCTTGATCAGGTTTGTAAAATATAATTTTCTTGATTAGTTATAAATTTTTTCGGGTTTGTGTTAATTAACCGTTATCTATACGTTTTTTTTTTCTTTTAGCAGGATGTAGATATTCAAGAGATATTAGCACGAGAAAGTTTTATGCTATCAAGGAGTGTTCTATAATTATTTAGCATAGGTATTTTATTTTATTCGCTTAGCGGATTAATACATAGTATATATTTAAATTTAATTATTATTTAATCTGTTTTTAGGAATGGATGCTCAGTGTTACCTCCTTCATAGATGAACGTGTGGCCTGTAGAGGGTTACTTGTGGGTTTCTTAAGTCATCTGCTATATTATACTGCTCTACGGGGCAGCCGCAGTGAGCGCAGCCATAGCGATTGTTTTCACCCGTTCATCTCGGACTGTGTACTCCAATGTCACACTTCTTGCTAAACAGGTGACTAAATTAAATGATGTAACTTTAGTATTTATGCAAGATTAGTTTGACCTAATAATTAGTTTAGGGGTTTATGCAACAAAAGTGGTTCTGATTATTAAGGGTCATTTTGCATTTAATTTTTTTAATTATTAGTTGATTTTGATTATTCTATTACATGATTACTTTCTAAACACAAATTAAAACACCATTAAAAGCTAAGATCTAGAAGTGTCATTAGGTTCTATGTTACAATAACCCGCTGCTAAATATTCTAAAATTTTATATTATAATAATGTAAGACTTATATAGCAGGTGGTTATTTTGTCAATTCTAAAACTGAAGCAAATGAGCTAGCTAAGTTGATAGCACGACTGTACAGTGGTAATCTTGTGATGGTTGCTTTAAGAAATGCTTATCATGGTGGAAGTGCTAATACTATTGGAGCCGCAACGAGCGCAGCCGCAAGTAATAATAAAAAATAACATCATCATGTCCGACTCGGTGTAGAAGAACATGACAACATTAAAACATCACCCATTCCGAGATGAGCGGCTGAAAACGAGCGTAGCCGCAACGATGGTTTTCAGCATGTCATCTCGGAATGGGTGATGTTTTAATTTTGTTTGATTCTTCGATCTAGAGCTGGACTGGATGACGTTAGCGTCCCAATGGTAAATACGTGATCTTTTTCTTACGTTTTTGTTTATTTTTGTCTATTTTATACATTAATTTATATCTTTTTTTATTCTTATGTGGAATCTTTATTGTAAATTGATTTCAATATCTCGAAGAACCGACTAAATCCTATAACATACGGCGCTCAAGAGGACTGGTTGTCTAACTTTAAGACAATTCTTGAATGGTTACCATTCGCTTCAATAGATGACCAAATTCAACAGGTTTGTTTCGTTTCTATACTGAATTTGTTCGATGACGTATAGTATATCAACTTGCTATGCAACACTTGTTACTTGTATTTTCAGTTTGAAGACATCGGTTCACACGGGACAAAGATAATCATATACAACTTATGGCTCAATGACGAAGGCCTTCTTCACCCCGCCTTCTTCATTCGTTAAGGGTGATTATTTTTTTTCTCAAAACTTACATATGTTTAACATGTTTTTAATTTGGTGTAATCACAATATATAACGATTCTTTTCAGGCATACGTTTCTATGTTGTACCTTAGAAAATTCAACAATTTCAAAATCATCTTGAGGGGGAAGCCTGTAGAGCAGTATACTATAGTAGATGACTTAAGAAACCTGCGAGTGACACTCTACAGGCTACACGTTTCATCTTTGTAGGGGAAGATAGGTGCTTCTCTCCTAGGGCATACAAGATTGACGGCAGCCTGCCATATTTAACGTATAAAAAACTTTATATGTTAAATATGGCGGGCTCCCGCCAATAACCTATGTCTTTTATGCCCTATGGAGAGAATCACCCATTTTCCTGCTACAAAGCAAAAAAAGTTATAAAAAATATTATCATAAGAGATCCTCATAAACAAATCATTGTAAGTATTGTTACAAATTTATAATGTTTACTTTTTATAGATTAATGTTGATCATTGTAATTTTGTTAGCAAATTTATAATGTTCAGCATATTGCATTTCGTATTTGTATCGATTAATAAATTATGGTTAAAGCTTTATGTATTTATGATTGATTTGATGGAAAGATTAATAAACTAATAGCTAAAAAATTAATAAAAGTATATCACAAAATAATTGATTAACTAACAGAAAAACGAGTGCTAACATATCACAAAAATCAAATCAAACCAGTCGCTACATTTTGAAGATTTTGATCATGGTTAAAGCATCAACGATCTGGTCTGATTTTATATGGCCGGTTTTGGTATAAAACCGAAAATCAAACCAGTCGCTACGTTTTGAAGATTTTGAAACTGACAAGCCAAAAGTTAAAGAAAGAAAGTGACCGCTAAACCAAACTGAAGACTAGTTTTGGCGGTTTTACAATTTGAAACCGAACCATGATCACCCCTACAATATATCACGAAACGACTGATAAACTAACGGTAAACGAGTATCCTATTGTAATCACCTCCACTGCCTCATCGCACGGGTAGAAAGCTAGTATCTATATAAGTGTATGTTCAAAATGACTTACTGTATTGGAGGTCTCACATATTGTAAGCCTTGGATAGTTGATTTTGATTGAGTTTCAGGATATCTATTTATGTATACTAATCCTATCTCATTCTAATGGATACATAAAAATATACATTTTTTTTTATCAAAGCCTTGGTGTTAATCACTTCCTTTTCTTTTGAATGATCTTGATTTATTATATATCCTTTACGAAGAAAATGTACTTGTTCCTTTTTGCTAAGTTCTAACATTACAAAAGAAATCTTTTAGAAAATCTATATTGATAATTCGGTTGTAGTTACCGATTTCTACATGTTACATTACAATGGGATCGGATCAAGCCGGGCCACAGGGATACAAACCAAAGGGTTTGCTCTAGGAAGTGTGATCCCAAGTCCCTCTTCCATGTCAACACTAGAAAGATTTCCATCTGCCCCAGCCTTCCAATCAAAGCACTGAATCATAGAACCAAGTGTTGTTTGTATCACTTGCAATGCCAGTGAAGTTCCAGGACACATTCTCCTCCCACTACCAAATGGTAACATGTAAAAATGTTGTCCTCTCACATCCAAGTTGTGTTGCTCAAAACGTTCAGGCCTAAATTCAAGTGGGTTTTCCCAATGGTTTGGGTCTCTACCGAGTGCCCAAACATTGATGAAAATAGTAGTGTTTGCTGGAATATAGTAACCAGCCACTGTACAATCTTCTGTTGATTGTCTTAATATCATCGGGCCTGTAGGGTGGAGTCGTAGTGTTTCCTTGACAATCGCTTGGAGGTATGGAACGTTTGGTATATCAGATTCTTGTAAAAGTCGTTCTTTTCCAATCACCTGATCGATTTCTTCTACTGCTTTTTTCAATATGTTTGGATGGTTGATGAGTTCTGCTAGTGCCCATTCTACTGTGATCGCCGAAGTGTCTGTTCCAGCCGCGAATATATCCTGTAATGACGAATACATATGTTAGTATTTTAACATACAAGCCCGGACTTATATTTTAGATATGGAAGAATAATATTACCAGAATGAAGGCTTTAATGTTCTCTCTTGTCAACTTTATCTCCAAGGTTTCATCTTCTGCTACATCTAGTAAAATGTTAAGCAAGTCCTTCAATTTTCCTGACTCCTGATTTCTTGATTCTTCATGCTCTTTAATGATCCTTTCTATTAATCCATCAAATCTTCTGCGAATATCCTTCAACCTTTTCCCAAACCCTTGAACATCTAGATTCTTAAATATCCAGATGTAGTCCGAGAGGTTAAACTTACCTGTAATCTCGGCTATCTCAGTAACCAATTTCTTCATTTCCCCAGCCTGATCTTCATTCTCTGAACACCTTTCACTCATAAGCATTCTAGATATTACGTTGTTTGACATCTTCACTAGCTCCCCATCAAGATCCACAGCCTTCCCAATTTTGGCCTTTTGAAATAATGACTTCATGAAACGATTAATCTCATCTTCTCTAACTGGAAGCAGCAAGTCAAGAGTTGAACCATTTAGGAGCTGTGACATGACTATCTTCTTCATGAATTTCCAATAAGATCCATATGGAGCAAAGGAGAAGTCTTGTGATCCATAAGTTAGGTATGCCACCGCTGAGTTTTGAGGTCGATCTAAATAGGCGTTTTCATATGTTTTAAGAAACTCTTTTGCCATTTCTGGTGAACAAGCCACCACACAAGGTACAGAACCCAGAAAGAGGCGAAAAACCGGTCCATAACGAAGTGAAAGTTTGTGAAAAGCCTGATGTGCTATTGGAGCGAGTAGGTGGAGATGTCCGATGATCGGTAGGGCAAACGGGCTTGGTGGAAGATGAGGTTTATCACTTTTAGATTTGAATAAAGTCTGAATCAAGATGGTGGATATCAGCCATATGAGAAAGAGAAAGAAGTAGCCATTGAAATCAGGCATGGCTATCAGATGTTTTAAGATGATGTGCCCAAACAAGTAGCAGAATGCACAAATTTATATAAAATAAAAGTAGGTCTCCTTTACACGTTATAATGAATAAAATATGCACTACATTTGGTGTTATTCTTCTATAAACAGATTCTTGCCGGCAATGACATTTGATGTTTTTGGAATAAAGACCAAGTCTTATATCAATGATTGTTGATTGTAAATTTGCTTTCTATGTCTGGAGTTTTTCTACCCCATCTCTAACAGGGTCCACAATGTTGTGAATAAAACAGTATTATTATGTCATTTTCTTACAATAAACTCTTACACATTTTAGTTCTCACTTATTACATTAATATTCCATACATATTTTAGTTGGATGGACGACTTCTCCATATGCCAATTAGGACAAACCCAAAGATCCAACAAAGTGTTTGGTGTCCATATGTATTTGTTGGTGATGACTGTTGCCCAAGATCGATTACATATTCCGATCATCATGCACAGATTTGTGCAGGGACTCTGGAACAGCAAACATGGATAAGAAACACACTCTAATATAGGTCGGATCCACATATAAATGTCGGGACAGGGGGTAATTATACCTTACTTCTGACGGTTAAATAATCATTACTAACTAACAAAGGTCGGATCCTAAATCCCATTGCGGGTGTTGTAATAATCTTGGTATTTTGCGAGTACAACTCCCGACGCTATGGTACAAGTTATATCGGCTTGTTAGACCTTGTTACTTCTTAGTAATCAAAGGATAGGTTTGACTTGGTATTAGTTTCTAAAGTATGAAAAGGACATTGGTTTAAATTTTGATGTAGGTTGTAGCTATGGGAGCATTATTAAATTATGCAAAACATAAAATAGTTAATGCATTTATTACGATCCAACAAGTGAAATCCAACCACAAAAACTTGCTTATATTTTATGTTGGACTGCTACTTCTTGGATCTAATATTCAACCAATATACCGGTTAAATATGTTTTAAAGTCGGACAGAATTATAATTAATTCAGAAATAAGAAACTAAAACAACTATAACATTACTTTATACAAAGTTATTAATTATGTATGAGCTTCAGGGTGTGGACCTACTTAGTCGAGTTTAAAGGGTCATTCATAGTATTGTTGTGATCTCGAGATCTGTGGACTTAGTTTTTAAAACACTTAGTTTGCTACTCAGAAAAGTTTGCTACTTAGTTTTTTAAAACACTTAGTTTCTAAAACACTCCTTTATTACCAATAATATTAATCGTTATTGTTTGTAAGATTAGATCAGCAACTAAGTCTAGCATGTCTGATTATGATGAAGAGAATTTGAAAAAGAAGGTTTAAATTGCGTGATATGTTTTCTTTGCTTTTTATGGGGAAGATAGGTGGTTCTCTCCTAGGGCTTACAAAACACAGGTTATTGGCAGCAGCCTGCCTTATTTAACATATAAAAAAACTTTATATGTTAATATGGCGGACTTCTGCACATAACCTATGTTTTGTAAGCCCTATGAAGAGAAGCACCCATCTTCCTCTTACAAGGCAAAGAATAATATATATATATATATATATATATATATATATATATATATATATATATAATAATTTGTCAAACTACACTAAATTCAGTAAAAATATGTGTTGGATATAAAATGTATGTTGGAATTGAACCCTACAAAAGAACAGAGATAGAAAGCCAAAATATACTACAACCTCTGATCCAAACAATAATGTAACATCAACCCAAGTCAAGGTCTGCGGAAGACTAAATGTCCAAGGTCTGCCATAGCTAAACTCTGTTGAAAACAAAGCTCTGCTGAAGTCTAAAGTTGAAGGTCTGCTAAGGCAAAACTCTGCTAAAGACTAAAGTTAAAGGTCTGCCAAGGCAAAGCCCTGCTAAAGACTAAAGGTAAAAGGCTGCCAAGACAAAGCTCTGCTGAAGATCAAAGCTAAAGGTCTATCAAGGCAAAGCTTTGCTGAAGACCAACAGAGGATGTATCAGCAGTGTTTTCTGCCAGTGCTTGTAATGTTTAGTGTATAGGAGTGGTAGCTTAGCAGATGTTATTAGTTTGTTATTTTTGTTAAGTGTCACTTTTATGCTGACATCATAATAAGATGCTTAGTGGTTAGGATTGTAGTGTAAATAGAATAGTGCATGTACTGTTCTATTTGATTACTTTCATCAATTATCAATCTAAGTTATCTTTCTTACATTCTGTACGAACAAATCAGTGTTCTTAGGCTGAGGGGGAGATTGTGAGTCATACGCAAGTAATCATAATTACGAAACATGGCAATGAAAACAATCTCTCAACTGTTATGAATTAAAGCAAACTTGACATAAATTCACAATGATGCAAACCATTGACTCACTAACCATTGATGTTTTAGTCACTAACCATTGATGCAAACCAATGATGCAAGTTCATCTGATTTATCTTCTTTCATGTACCAATTTTAGAACTTACATAAACAGTTTCAAACACATATTCATTTGAACCATTCTCAATATAGTCAGCTTTTCTTACACCTGTCATTTGAACCATTGTCAATATAGTCAACTTTTCTTATACTTGTCTTTAACAACCGTCATTACTTAAGACAATAAGTATCAGTCCTTATAATCCTATCCACTGACATAAATGCAAACTTGACATAAATGCCCCCTGAACTTATAAGAAAATAAGTATCGGTCATTGTAATCCTATCCACGGATCAGAAACCACTGATGAGATACCACTGCTAACACACCAACAGTAGTTGTATAGCAAAACCACTGATACAACCACTGACTCACTAACCAATGATGTTATACTTATTAGTGGTTATCCAGCAGTGGTTGTCTACCACCAATAGTGTTTGCCTAACATCTGATGTTATTACTCCATGAAAATCTATCCATTGCTGAAAGTGTATCCTCTGTTCCTACTTCCACTATTGGTGAAACCACTGTTTTCCCAATCCACTATTGGTAAAACCACTGTTCTCAATCCAGTGTTGGTGAAACCACTGTTTTCCCAATCCTCTCATTCCTCTGTTTAGAACCACTGCTGGTCTCCAGTAGAGTTTACACATGCACAGATGATAGCCATCACATGTTTTGGAAACCATTGTCACTTCAGCATTCGCTCTTCCCTTTGTAAACTCTGTTTCATCCCAACAGAATTTCCACTTGCCGTTTCAATTTCAAAAACAAAAATCTCCCCTAAATTTCTCCATTACTCCCTTCTTCTTTTAAACCCTAAATACTCACTTATTCACCATGAATCTTATCCTCAAAACTCCCCATAACTACCTTCCAATATTCAACAAAACTAACAATAATACTGCGTTTCACTCCATGATTGATGTTCTACAAACATCATCATACAAAGATGTGTTACTTGCCAAAGCCCCGATCTACATCGACACTCTCCACAAGTTTTGGGCAAACACTGAACTGCCAATTGAGAACAAAAAGGCCTTTGCCATCACATCAAAGATTGGACAGTCACTGGTCCAAATCTCTCCTTCTACTATCTCCACCACTTTCGGTCTTAATGACCTTGATGACCCCACATCTTTCTCAAAGAAAGATTTACACGCAGAATTCATAGAGCGTGGATATGAAGGTCAGCTTTCAGGTATTACGATTTTCAAACCGGAATTTCCTACTGACATGAAATTCTTTTTTCACACCATTTTACTGTGCCATCAGCAAAAACAACCGGTTTCAACGAAATACCTTTGAATATTCAATACCTGGGTTATGCTATTTTAACCAAATCAAAATTTAACTTTTCTCAGGTATTGTTTTCTGATCTGGTTGCTAATTTTAACAATCTTAAAAAAGGTAAAGCTTTTTTGATACACCCTAGTTTGTTGAGTTTCTATTTACAAAAACAAGTTTTTGAGTTTGATTTTAAAGAAGGTGTCACCTGTGAAGCTGGCAGGCTCAAACATGAAATTTTTACTAGACTCTCAACTCAAAAACCTAAGTTGTTGAAAACTAAAGCAACAGAGACTGAGTAGATTTTGACAACTTCTACAACCACTGCTCCTTCCTCTGTTGCTGAGCGCACTACTCCTGGTGACCACATCAATACAACCAGTGTTGTGCAACCCCCACTAGTTAAACCTAAAAAGAAACCAACCAAATCCACTAAGCCCACCAAACACCCCAAAAAAGTAGCTCTAGAAGATGAGATCCTAGATGTCTTACCTGTGATATCACAAAAGTCACTTACAACCACTGCTGCTACTTCCGCACAGTAGATGGTTCAATGATCTCCACCATCACAAGTTCCTCTTGTTTTCTCACTAAAGGAACAAGTTGTAAGTAAAGGGACACCACATTATGAGGTAGATAATTCACTTGAACATCTATTCTTCAGCCCCTCTCCCAGGGCTATGCCTCTTTCTACTCCCGTACCCACTACTCCAATTCCATCCACATTTATACCTTTTCTTGAGGCAATAGAGAAAACTCAGTCCCTCTCACTCACCCATTAAAGAGAGTCAACCTCCATATTTGACTGAGTTTGAGACAACTCCATCTGCTAGCCCATAGGCAATTGAGAAGGTTACACCCCAAGAGTTACACGTAACTCTTGGTTGTAGGTCAAGTGAAGCAACTACTACAATAGTGGCTCAGTTGGACAGTGGTTACATAATTAAGACTTCCTTGATGGCAATAACTGCTGAGGCTACAATTGTATTCTCTGAGCCAGTTGGATGTCCCCAGAACAAAGAACAAGGGGCATTTGGGTCTGATACTATGAAGTTTACTCCAGTAGAAGATCCAAATACAACTACCTCTGGTAGGAATTCAGATGATCCTATTAGATTAGATGATGAATTAAGGTATAAAGAATTGACGGAGAGGATGTCTTCCATGGAATCATCTATAGATGACCTCAAAACCATGATGAAGCAAGTCCTACAAAACTCCCAATCTCAACCATCTCCCACACAAAATGTTGATGATCTATGGAAGGTTGTTCAACCAATCATCCTTGCTCAAAGACAACTGGCCGATATTCAGCATGAAACCCATATGAAACTGATTCGAAATATGGTCGAGGCTAGCTATAAAGATACACAAGCTGATATCAAAGCTATCAAATACCATCTGCTCAAAACTACTGGCTTTGCCCGGTGATAATTCTTCAAGATGACAATTGAGAAAGATTCAATGCGAAAGTTGCAGCCTGGCTCAAAAGTCAAACCTCAAGCGCAACAACAACCAGCAACAACAACAACTGCTGAAGCATCCGAAGTAACTTTGGGTAAAGAAATTGATGAATCATTGAACAAAGAAGCTGGAAGGATTGCAAATGAAAAGCAGCAAAGACAAGATACACTCGAAGAAAAAGCTTTGAGACTCATAAAAGAAGTAAAGGCTAAGCAAATAGAAAAGGAAGATGTTGGAATTTCAAGGAAAAGAAGGTCTGCTAGAAGAGCAGGACAAGAAACTCTCATCTCTCCTACAACCACTGCTACAGCTACTACAAATGTATCCTCTTTCACTCTACACACAACAGATGTTAGGGCAGTAGATGCTGGAACAATAACTGTTCCAATAGATGTTGTTCAAACCACTCCCTTGATCACCTTTCCAGCCACAACTGAACCATTGCCCACACCATCCTGAATTCCCACACATCCACCTTCTCCGATAATTAAATTCCAACGCAAAAGAAAAGCTTTTGTTGTTGATGATGATGAGGATAACCAGTCACCACTTCCACCTCATCATAATCCATATCACAACCATCCTCATCACCTCCACACTCTCAAACTCCATTTCCCCAGTTCCAACCACAACCCTCCTCATTCCTTCCTATGGGTGCGTTATACCCATTGGAAATTTTTACTGTTATGTGAGATTGAAGCTTTCTACAAAATAGAAGATCCAACAAAAAGAGAATTTCCTTCCTTTTTGGGATATAGAAAGCCTAGGAACTTGGATGAGTATCTTAAGCTGAAGGCTAAAAGGCTGAATACACCACAAAAGAAAATTCAAAAGATAAAGATGAGAGGGCTTTACAAGTCACCTTGCAATACCAACTGAGCAAAGATAAGGAGCTGACTAAGTCTATGTCTGAACAACCAACAACTAATGATCCAGAACTGATAGAAGATTATCTTGATCATGTCATGAAGCATAAGCCTTACAAAGCAACAAGGGCACAATTTAAAGGCTGGTCGGCTAATGAGCTTAAAGAAGAAATTGAAAGAATTTATGCTATGCTCAAAGATCCTTCAAAGATGTCTACTCCTCCTGTTTGGAAAAAGGCCAAAATTGAAAGCCAAGACCATGCTCTCAAAATTAAAAGAATGAAAGCCGAGCTTGTTGATGCTTTATATGGAATAGCAAGGCAGATTGCTAGATGGTCAGAATCTAAAGTGGTAGATACCTACAGATGGTTGGAAGAATTAAGAAAAAAAGATTCTTCTATTCCAAGAAAGCCAATCCATGTGCAAATAACCTTTGCTCTTAAATAGACCCTTGGTCCTAAAAGATAACTTCGACCACCAGCTTATCCACCATTGCCTTGAATCAAGCAAAAAGGTAAAAGCGGGCAGAAGAAGAAGATCAAAGGATGCATGAGGAATTGAGAAAAGAGGGAATAAAGAACCAAATTTTGTTTTACACAGGTGTTGCAAGTGACAAGCTTAGAGCCTCAATATCCACACTTGTACGCAGACCAACCTCACCTAACTCATCAAAAATAACACTACTCCCAAGAACCATCTGATTCAAAAATTCTAAAATGGAAGTATTACAAAGACAACCATGAATTGACATTGCTCCGGTCAGATGGTAGAGTTCAAAGGATAAAGATGGAGGATGCATACGGTCTAGATGTAGTGATCTCCAAGACTTGCTGAAACTTGAGCTTGAAAGGGATGTAGAAGACATGATTGCTCTGGACTTTGAACTTCAGTTCAAAGGCCAAATAAGGGAGTCATTGATGGGAAACAAAGATCAGTAATAAAGTTTTGTTTGTCATCATCTGTTCTTGTAATGTTTAGCGTATAGCAAGTAATCATAATAAAGTTCTTTTAATGTTTAGTTTTGGCATCATCTGTGCCTATACTGTTCTGTTTGATCACTTTCATCGATTATCAATCTAGGCTATCTTCCTTACATTCTGTATGAACAAATCAGTGATCTTAGGCTAAGGGGGAGATTGTGAGTCATATGCAAGTAATCATAATTACGAAAGCATGACAATGAAAAAAACTCTCAACTATTATGAATTTAAGCAAACTTGACATAAATGCCCACTGATGCAAACATAGTCACTAACGAATGATGCAAACCAATGATGCAAACCACTGATGCAAACCACTGACTCACTAATCAGAAACCACTTAGCAAAATCACTAATTCAACCACTGACTGACTAACCACTTATGCAAACCAATGACTCACTGATCAGAAACCACTGATGCAAAACCACTAATTCAACCACTGACTCGCTAACCACTGATGTTATAGTCAACTTTTCATACACATGTCATGTATAGAGCCATTTTCAATACCAAACCTTTTAGTTACAATCTACCTTAAACTGACATATTCTTAGTTACTCTTTTGAGTACCAGGCTTACTTTAACAGCTGTGAAATACTAACCTTTTCAAATACCAAATACCTAAGTCAGAGATTCTTTTCATTTTGTACTGCTGTCCTTTAGATTTTTTACTACTTAACTTATCAGTCTTGCTTTTACAGTTGCTTTTACAGCTGTAAGCAAACATTGACTAGGTGGGTGGTAAAGCATGCTTGGAGCTCTATAAATCTGTAAGACTCTACCATCACTCCACATCACAGTCTAGAGTGCATTGTTGTAAGCTTTTCTACTTCTGGGTCTTGCATTGTTATAAGCTTTCTCGCTTTTATTGGTTTGTTTTGTAACTTTTCACTGCTATAAACATAGCTATAACAATGTTTATTTATTGGTTTTTTTGTAATTTATATCTTTATATGCAGGTGTAATAGAAATAATACTTATATATAAATTTAAATATGTAAAGTTAATTTATAAATCTTTAAATTTTTCTTTATATATAACCAAGATATTTTTAATTGCTTTAAAATTGATTTTTCAGTTCACAATCCACTCTGAACACATATCAACTGAGAGCTATGGGTGGTGATTATCCAATTCCGCTAGTGACAAACCCTAACATGATGATCCATTTTTTTACGGATGAAGAGTTGACTTGGGCGTATGACTATACCTTTGCTCAACTACAATTTGGTGGACTACGAATTGGGGAGGGGCATCAGCGTCCGGTGGCAAACACTCCTATACCACCACAACATCCTCCACCTTCAAACCACCCTCATGTCGAAAACCCTAAACACAATAACTGACGAATTGGGCTGAAGGGTATGAAACTGACCCTGGGCCGGAATATGAACCACCGTTGGATAAAGAAATGGTTTGGAACCTTAAAACAACTTTGATGATGGCTGCCTCCACCGCAATGATGATGACAATGATATATTCTATGGTTTATCTAATGTTTTATTATGGGTTACTTAATTTTATTTCCATGTACTCTTTTTTCTTGAATTAGTTTGAATATTAATCATGTACTTGTTTTAGTTTTAATTATGTATTAGCTTAAATTTATATTTGTTGTTGTTTAATTTTAATCATGTTTTATAGCAAAGCCACTCATGACAAGAAACTACTAATACACCAATAATAGTTGTTGTTTAATTTTAATCATGTTTTATAGCAAAGCCACTGATGTTATACTCACCAGTGGTTGTCCAGCAGTGCTTGGCTACCACCAACAGTGTTTGCCTAACATCTGATGTTATTACTCCATCAGAGGTTAGCAACATTATAAGTGTTTTTCTAACATCTGATGTTATTACTCTATCAGAGGTTAGGCAAGGATTCTTTCAGATGTTGGCTCATCAGTAGTTTGACTTTATTTCATCATCTATTATGACTATCTTTTATTCAATTTGCCAGGTATTTGACACTTTATCAATTTACAATGAATAATGGACAACCAAAGCACCTTAATCATGCTTCTAGCTCGAGTGCGTCTACTAGAGCTGAAAAACGAAAAAAGTATAACAAAAGATAATATGCTGCACGCAAAGAAAATTACAAAGTCTCAAAATTTAGGAGTGGTGAGGTCTCCCGAAGTTCTTCATCAATATCTTCAAAGAGTAATAGATCAATATAAAGGACACCCTTTAGAAGTTTAGAAACTAATATTACTCAATTTACCCAAATGACAAATGAGAACGCGTCAAGCACATTCCCCTCTGTAATTGATGAAGTCGTGCCTAGAACTGTCACACCCCGACCCGCTGCGGAATAAGAGTCGGGGCATAATTGGGTTATCACCAAAGCTCATGATATTTACTAATATGTTTCATATTTATTTAAGTCAAAATTACATCCTCAATATTCCAAACATGTTCATACAAATACAAAGAAAAATAATCAACTAAACAATCCAAGCTCTAAACCAGATTATTCTTCTAAGCCAATCCTATGTGTTTCTTGCTGCAGCTGGATCACCTGTATCATGTGTAAAAATAGGGGTTTTTGGGTCAACATAAGTTGGCGAGTGAACCTTGTTAGATAAACATTTAATATTGATTTCTTGTTATCTTTATCATGGAAAAATTGTGCAATAGTCATATGTGAGCAAATGTAAATAATCATACAATAACAATAACAACCACAAACAATAACATACAATAACATATCAACTTGCATGAATATATAACATGAATGAAACTGTATATGTTGGCAACGTCACGTTCACGCTCATAATGTAATGGGGAACGGACGGCCTATGATAAATGTCTGTGCGATCAAGGCTCAATCAAACGGAGCCGATCGTATGTTGGCAACGCCTGGTTCACGCTCATAACGTAATGGGGAACAGCTCAACGCTCATAATGTAATGGGGAACGGCGGCCTATGATAATGTATGTACTGAAAATGATAATTTAATCTAACAATAACCACACAAACAGTTGATACATGTTGAATACACATTTGTTCAGGATATGATGTATGCACAATGATTTAAATATAATAAATGGTAAGACACATGATACACCCCAAAAACGTGATTAAAACGGGGAATTTGTAGAGATTCACTCACATTGGGTGCGTTCGGTTGAAGATGATGAAATGCGCACGAGTTTGGAGGATTGATCGACGAGAACTAACTAACCTAAATAATAACGGAAAGTATGGAAAATGAGTGGATTTTATTAACAATTTTTAACAGGATTTTTAGATATATTTTTGTGAATTTATGGCTATTTTCTATCTTTAAAAACGTTATTTTTAAGTATTTTCAATTGATTTTTAAATTAAATAAATAAATAAAAATATAAAAAAAATGTTGACTTTTGCGTTGACCATTGACCGTTGACCGGGACTGTTGACTGTTTGACCGGTTCGCTAAAGTGTAAGTGTGCGCCGGGTAAGGCTCGAACCCGAGACCTCCCATACGCGTGCACGCAGCTCTACCAACTGAGCTACGTGTCTAACCCGAAATAATTCTGTTTTTAATTATATTTATATACTGTTTTATTTTATTCAAAATTCTTTTATTTTCAAAAAGGGTTTTAATCGTTGAACCGGAGTGTGCAACAGGTCTCGAACCCGGGACCTGTGGGTTAGTGTTGCACACAGTCCACCGCTGGACTGTGTGTCTAACCTGGTTAATATACCGATTTTTATTATACTTAACAACTTCAGTGAGTTATCCGGTTCAGTTAGAAAAAGAAAACATCTTTATTACAGAGCATACGCGTGTGTCAAGGATCGAACTCGCGGCGTGTGATATATGTGCGTACACAGTCCACCGCTGGACTGTGTGTCTAACCCGAGATAATATCCAATTTATATTAAACTTATAAACAAACTAACTTCATCTTCTTCGTTACAATATCACAGACTACGATTACTCTACTGTTTCTTGTTTAATTCGATTGACAAACATTCAAATGACTAAAATGAAATGGCAGAGAAGATTTTGGAAGTAAACATACCGGAGAAACGATCTATCTCAGAATTCCGGCGAAGTCGTCGGCTCTGTTTTTATGGATTTCGTCTGAGTGGACAGATTAACAATTTTGATTAGCTAGATGCGGAATTGAAGCACTGAACAAGAATTACCAGAAGGTTTAAAAGGCTATACCGTTTCACAGCGAGAATTGGGAACTTTCAAAAGTTTTCCGGCGAGAGTTAATTATCCGATATCGTCGTCTGAAACTGATTCTGATTGAAGGGTTTGAGTTAGCAAAAGCTTAACAACTGATAGACGATGAAAGAATTGAGAAACTTACTGATTTGATGGAAGACACGGTTTTCCGGCGAAAGTCCGGCGAGTTCAAAAAGCAATTCCGACGATTAGAAACGAGAGTAAACGTGAGAATAGAAGTTCTGGGAATGTAATTGAGTCGCGAAATGAAGCTTTTGTTGAAGTAATTCCAGAAGTGAATGTTTTCGGTTATAAAAACCGAACATCACATGAATTCAAGTCCATTCATGACTGAATTGATTAGAAATGTCGGTGTATCGGTTATTAACAGAAAATCACGATCACTCAAACGTTTTGGATGTTTGGAAGCCGATTACGGTTACAGTTGGCGTAAACCGGTTGATTCCTGAGTGAAGTTATCATTTAATTGTTTCCTAGAACTCACAGAAAACATCAAGTGGCGGAGTGGTTATATGTGTGCGTGTTAAGTCTTTAGACTCACCCGGCTGACCCGGGTTCGAATCCCGGCAGCCGGTTTTCTTTTTTTATTTATTTCCTTTTCACTTTTTATTAATTATAGTTTTTAAATTCTAATTTGTTAATTAATTATGCATCGTTTAAAATTAAAATAAACATAAATACGCAACGAAAAATTTATAACTTGATATTCGATTACAAACGAAGCGGGTTTGGAAAACCCGTTTTTTGACAAATGTTACAGTATCCCCTACTTTTAGAAGGAGTAGTGGTAATAGGAAAAAGATGCGGGTATTTTTCGCGCATTGAGTGTTCACGTTCCCATGTAAACTCAGGTCCCCGTTTCGACTCCCAGCGTACCCTAACAATTGGAATACGACTTCGTCTTATACGTTTTTCTCCGAAGTCCATGATCTCTACTGGTCTTTCAATGAAATGCATAGATTCATCAATCTGAATATCTTCCAGAGGAATATGGAGGTTCTCATCGGCGAGGCACTTCTTCAAGTTTGATACGTGGAATGTGGGGTGAATTCTGTTGAGTTCTTCTGGTAGATCAAGCTTGTATGCTACAGGTCCTACTCTTTCGAGTATCTTGAAAGGTCCTACGTAGCGTGGTGCTAGCTTGCCTTTTTGGCCAAAACGAACTACTCCCTTCCACGGTGATACTTTTAAAAGTACATGATCACCAATGTTAAACTCCAAAGGCTTTCGTCGTTTATCTGCATAACTCTTTTGACGACTTTGAGCCGCTAGGAGATTGTTTCGAATTTGATGGATCTTGTCTGTGGTTTCTTGAATCAATTCCGAACCGGTGATTTGAGCTTCCCCAATTTCGTGCCAACATACTGGAGATTGGCACTTACGACCATATAAAGCTTCAAAAGGTGCCATGCCGATGCTTGAATGATAGCTGTTGTTGTACGAAAATTCAACTAATGGTAGATGAGCGTCCCAATTTCCCTTGAAGTCTATGACACATGCTCGAAGCATATCTTCAAGAGTTTGAATGGTGCGTTCAGATTGTCCATCAGTTTGAGGATGATAAGCGGTACTGAGGTCTAATCGTGTACCTAAAGCGGCTTGTATGGCCTGCCATGTTCGTGAAGTGAAACGACCATCACGATCCGAAATAATGCTTAACGGTACACCATGTCGGCTTACGATTTCGCTGATGTAGATACGAGCTAGCTTCTCGTTCTTGAAATCTTCGCGGATTGGAATAAAGTGAGCTGATTTTGTAAGACGATCAATGATTACCCATATAGTGTCATACCCACCAGAAGTGCGAGGTAACCCGGTAATGAAGTCCATGGTTATGTTTTCCCACTTCCATACAGGTATTTCAGGTTGGACCAGAAGTCCTGAGGGTCTTTGATGTTCAGCTTTTACCTTGGAACACGTAAGGCACTTGGAAACAAAAACAACAATATCCTTTTTCATTCCAGGCAACCAGTAGGTGTATCGAAGGTCTTGATACATCTTGTCGGCTCCTGGGTGTATAGAGTATCGTGTTTTGTGTGCCTCATTCATAAGGAATTCACGAAGGTTGTTGTGGTCAGGAATCCATATGCGATCTAGATAGTACAGAACACCGTCAGATTTAGTTTCAATTTTAAGTTCAGCTCCACAGGACAACTCCTTCCGTACGTCGTCTTCTATTATTGAAACATGTTGGGCTTCTCGAATTTGATCTTTGATGTCGGTTATGTTTTGCGAACATAGAAGACGAATGGAGTTCGCATAACCCTTTCGACTGAGTGCATCGGCCACCACATTCGCCTTGCCAGGATGATACCGAATTTCACAGTCGTAGTCATTAAGAAGTTCGACCCATCTTCGTTGCCTCATGTTTAACTCCTTTTGGTTGAAGATATGTTGAAGACTCTTGTGGTCAGTGTATATTTCACACTTAGTACCGTAGAGATAATGTCTCCATATCTTAAGAGCGAACACAACGGCTCCAAGTTCTAGGTCGTGGGTGGTGTAGTTCTTCTCATGAGTCTTGAGTTGTCTCGAAGCATAAGCTATCACCTTTCCTCTTTGCATTAGAACACAACCTAGTCCTTGCCCTAATGCGACGCAATAAACCACGAAGTCATCACAACCTTCAGGAAGAGTGAGGATAGGTGCATCACAGAGTTTTTGTTTAAGAGTTTGGAAGGCTTCTTCTTGTTTGGGTCCCCAAATGAAGGGTTTTCCTTTATGAGTTAAAGCCGTGAGTGGTACAGCAATGCGAGAGAAATTTGAAATGAAACGGCGATAATAACCAGCCAAACCAAGGAATGATCTTACTTCGGTTGGTGTACGTGGCGCTTGCCATTCTTGTACTGCTTTGATCTTTGAGGGGTCGACATGTATTCCCTTGTCATTGACGACATGTCCAAGGAATTGTACCTCTTTTAACCAGAATTCGCATTTGGAGAATTTGGCGTAGAGCTTCTCATTCTCTAAGAGTGTAAGGATGAGTCGAAGGTGCCATTCATGATCAGACTTAGACTTTGAATAAATGAGGATGTCGTCGATGAAGACTATAACAAAACGATCGAGATAGGGTTTGCAGACTCTGTTCATTAGATCCATGAAGACAGCTGGAGCGTTGGTTAAACCAAATGGCATGACCATGAATTCATAATGACCATAACGAGTTCGGAAGGCGGTCTTTGGGACGTCTTCTTCATGTACTCTGAGTTGATGATAACCAGAACGAAGGTCGATTTTTGAAAAACAGCTGGCGCCTTGAAGTTGGTCAAGAAGATCATCAATGCAAGGTAATGGATAGCGATTCTTGATCGTTAACTTGTTGAGTTCTCTGTAGTCGATGCACATGCGAAACGTTCCATCTTTCTTCTTCACAAAAAGGACAGGTGCACCCCAAGGCGAGGAGCTAGGACGTATGAATCCTTTGTCAGTCAACTCTTGCAATTGACTGGCTAGCTCTTGCATTTCAGAGGGGGCTAACCTATAAGGAGACTTTGCAACTGATATAGCACCAGGTATAAGATCAATGCGGAATTCGACTTCTCTCAAGGGAGGAAGTCCTGAAATGTCGTCAGGAAAAACTTGCGGGAAATCTTTTACTACTGGGATGTCTTCAAGTTTCTTCTCCATGTTTCCCTTTTTGACGACATGAGTTAAGAATGCGACATAATTCTTGCGGAGATATTTTCGAGCTTGAAGACAGGACATTAATCTGAGCCCTTTCGATGGGGTTTCTCCAAAGATTCGTAGAGTCTGACCGTTTGAAAGAGGAATGCGTATAAAACTTTTCGCGGCATACAACTTCAGCCTGATGTTGGCTGAGTCAGTCCATACCAATTATAATGTCAAAGCTTCCCAACTTCATAGGAATGAGGTCAACTGGAAAATCGTGATCGTTTAAGGTGAGAGTACAATTGCGTATAATAGAGTTTAATGAGACCGGTTTTCCGTCAGCAACTTCTACTGTTATGGATTCCATGAGCTTATCACGAATTTGGTTTAGGATGGGTTCAAACTCTAAGGACACAAAACTTTTATCCGCGCCAGTATCAAACAACATGGATGCACAACTACCATTGATAAGAAACGTACCGTTAACCACATTGCTGTCAGCTATAGCCTGGTTAGCGTTGATGTTGAAAGCTCTTCCTCTTGCAGGTGGAGGAGCTTGGTTAGCTTGATTCACCGGATTTGCTTGGGCTTGAGCATGTATAATGTTCACCAAACGTGGACAAGTGTTTCTAAAGTGGCTTGGGTCTCCACAATTGTAGCAAGCCCGCATAGGTTGCACCATGGGATAGTTGGGTTGGTAGTATGATTGGGCTAAATGTTGGGTAGGTGGTAGTAGTAGGGGTTGTTGGGCTTGACCCATTATTTGATGGTGGGTTTGGGTTGAGGGCTGGTGGCGGTTCGTTCGCTGAGGTATGCGACAGGTTTGAACAGTGTGACCTGCGCGACCACAGCCGGTGCAATGTTGACAGGGATGATCAGGAAAGTGATGGTATTGGCAACGGTTGCATTTTGGTAATGGGCCAGAGTATGGCCTTTTATATGGTGCAGGTGAGGGGGCAACTTGGGTAATGGGTGCAGCAGCGATAGGGTAATTGGTTTGTGTGACAGCGAAGTTTCTGGTGTTACGTTTCCTCTTGTTAGCAAACTTAGAGGAGGAGGTAGAATGATTTGAAGTTTGGCCCTCAACGGGGGCTTTCTTTTTCTCCTCTTTAAATTTACTGTTGCGAATTCGATTCTCGGTCAGTTCAGTAGCTAGTTCCATAGCAGCTTCAAGTGTTGCTGGCGAAGTGCTGAGAACTGAATCTTGAATTTTCGAGGGAAGGCCTCGAATATAATGCTCGACTAAGCGGTAAACTGGGGTGAACAAGTTAGGGACCATTTGGTTCAACTCTAAGAACTTCTTGTTGTAGGAAGTATGATCTCCCTCCTTTTGCTTCAATGAATGAAATTCATCCTCTAACTTTTTAATCTCACTTCTAGGACAGAATCGTCTCGTCATGATTTCCCTTAACTCCTCCCACGTTAAGGCCATTGCATCTTCGATTCCCCTCTTACCATTTTCAGTATTCCACCAGGTAAGAGCTACCCCAAATAGTCTCCCGGTTGCGTATCGTACCTTGCGATCCTCGGGACAATCACAGTTGAGGAAAGTGTTTTCCATTTCCTCAAACCAGTGGAGGAGAGCAGTGACACCTTCGGTCCCTTCAAATTTCGGAGGATCGCAAGACTTGAAATGTTTATATGAGCACTTGTTGGTTGGAGGGTTGCCGATGTTCTGGTCTTCTTGCTGGGGGAGGATTGGTGGGATTTGTGGCGAGAGCTTATTGTACTTGAACCACAATGTCAGGAAGCACCGCGGCAATTTGTTTTGTGATTTGAGTGGCCAAGCGTTCATGTGACCTTCCTGATCTTCTACCCCCTCGTTGTTGTCTAGCCGACATCTACAGGAACATACATAAGAAGATTGTGAGTTTATGGAGTCTTTTAAGGTGTCATGTGTCTTAAAGAAAATGAAAATAACATAAATATCAATAATGCAACTACATCCATAGGATGTCTTGGGTTTGCTCATGTTGGGCCTCAAATGTCCCCCATACCTTCATCTGTATAGTCATGTGGGCCCCCATGACTATTGGCTTGGTAGGATTCACATTAGTATTGGCGGTTTAACACTCGCATCACCCGAATGAAAACCATGAAATATGTTTACGAGATGTATGGTCGGAAGGTGTCCAGGTGTAGACACAATGACAACTCAAAGTGGGGTTAGCTCACACGACGTTTGGTATAGCATGCTTTGGCCTAATAGGTACTTCGTATTCTCATCGTTAGTCCCCAGGTAGGCAAACTGGTCCTTTATTTTGGATTTATACGAATGCCAGCCTAGACAGGACGTTCCGACTACCGGTACTTGTACCCTTCCAGTTACTACATGCCCGTCGTGAGAACTCACTTTGATGTGATTTGAAAATACAAAAATCATTGCAAAAACAATCATGAAAATGATGTGGTGCGTGCTCGCACGGATATGATATGTTATGAGAATATGATTCATGATAGGCATTATATAGTAATATGTACTTAAACATGCTTGCATAACATTGAATGTAACATTAAACATAAAACATATAAACATCATGAATTTTGCATGTAACACACAAAAATCTTAAAAATTTCTAATCAACTATAGTATAGGCTCTAAGGGTCTAATAACCTATCCTATAACCCTATAGTCATGGCTCTGATACCAATCTGTCACACCCCGACCCGCTGCGGGATAAGAGTCGGGGCATAATTGGGTTATCACCAAAGCTCATGATATTTACTAATATGTTTCATATTTATTTAAGTCAAAATTACATCCTCAATATTCCAAACATGTTCATACAAATACAAAGAAAAATAATCAACTAAACAATCCAAGCTCTAAACCAGTTTATTCTTCTAAGCCAATCCTATGTGTTTCTTGCTGCAGCTGGATCACCTGTATCATGTGTAAAAATAGGGGTTTTTGGGTCAACATAAGTTGGCGAGTGAACCTTGTTAGATAAACATTTATTATTGATTTCTTGTTATCTTTATCATGGAAAAATTATGCAATAGCCATATGTGAGCAAATGTAAATAATCATACAATAACAATAACAACCACAAACAATAACATACAATAACATATCAACTTGCATGAATATATAACATGAAAGAAACTATCTATGTTGGCAACGTCACGTTCACGCTCATAATGTAATGGGGAACGGACGGCCTAGATAAATGTCTGTGCGATCAAGGCTCAATCAAACGGAGCCGAACGTATGTTGGCAACGCCTGGTTCACGCTCATAATGTAATGGGGAACAGCTCAACGCTCATAATGTAATGGGGAGCGGCGGCCTATGATAATGTATGTACTGAAAATGATAATTTAATCTAACAATAACCACACAAACAGTTGATACATGTTGAATACACATTTGTTCATGGATATGATGTATGCACAATGATTTAAATATAATAAATGGTAAGACACATGATACACCCCAAAAACGTAATTAAAACGGGGAATTTGTAGAGATTCACTCACATTGGGTGCGTTCGGTTGAAGATGATGAAATGCGCACGAGTTTGGAGGATTAATCGACGAGAACTAACTAACCTAAATAATAACGGAAAGTATGGAAAATGAGTGGATTTTATTATTAATTTTTAACAGGATTTTTAGATATATTTTTTAGAGTTTAAGGCTATTTTCTATCTTTAAAAACGTTATTTTTAAAATTGATTTTTAAATTAAATAAATAAATAAAAATATAAAAAAAATGTTGACTTTTGCGTTGACCATTGACCGTTGACCGGGACTGTTGACTGTTTGACCGGTTCGCTAAAGTGTAAGTGTGCGCCGGGTAAGGCTCGAACCCGAGACCTCCCGTACGCATGCACACAGCTCTACCAACTGAGCTACGTGTCTAACCCGAAATAATTCTGTTTTTAATTATATTTATATACTGTTTTAGTTTATTCAAAATTCTTTTATTTTCAAAAAGGGTTTTAATCGTTGAACCGGAGTGTGCAACAGGTCTCGAACCCGGGACCTGTGGGTTAGTGTTGCACACAGTCCACCGCTGGACTGTGTGTCTAACCTGGTTAATATACCGATTTTTATTATACTTAACAACTTCAGTGAGTTAATCCGGTTCAGTTAGAAAAATAAAACATCTTTATTACAGAGCATACGTGTGTGTCAAGGATCAAACTCGCGGCGTGTGATATATGTGCGCACACAGTCCACCGCTGGACTGTGTGTCTAACCCGAGATAATATCAAATTTATATTAAACTTATAAACAAACTAACTTCATCTTCTTCGTTACAATATCACAGACTACGATTACTCTACTGTTTCTTGTTTAATTCGATTGACAAACATTCAAATGACTAAAATAAAATGGCAGAGAAGATTTTGGATGTAAACATACCGGAGAAACGATCTATCTCAGAATTCCGGCGAAGTCGTCGGCTCTGTTTTTATGGATTTCGTCTGAGCGGACAGATTAACAATTTTGATTAGCTAGATGCGGAATTGAAGCACTGGACAAGAATTACCAGAAGGTTTAAAAGGCTATACCGTTTCACAGCGAGAATTGGGAACTTTCAGAAGTTTTCCGGCGAGAGTTAATTATCCGATATCGTCGTCTGAAACTGATTCTGATTGAAGGGTTTGAGTTAGCAAAAGCTTAACAACTGATAGACGATGAAAGAATTGAGAAACTTACTGATTTGATGGAAGACACGGTTTTCCGGCGAAAGTCCGGCGAGTTCAAAAAGCAATTCCGACGATCAGAAACGAGAGTAAACGTGAGAATAGAAGTTCTGGGAATGTAATTGAGTCGCGAAATGAAGCTTTTGTTGAATTAATTCCAGAAGTGAATGTTTTCGGTTATAAAAACCGAACATCACATGAATTCAAGTCCATTCATGACTGAATTGATTAGAAATGTCGGTGTATCGGTTATTAACAGAAAATCGCGATCACTCAAACGTTTTGGACGTTTGGAAGCCGATTACGGTTACAGTTGGCGTAAACCGGTTGATTCCTGAGTGAAGTTATCATTTAATTGTTTCCTAGAACTCACAGAAAACATCAAGTGGCGGAGTGGTTATATGTGTGCGTGTTAAGTCTTTAGACTCACCCGGCTGACCCGGGTTCAAATCCCGGCAGCCGGTTTTCTTTTTTTATTTATTTCCTTTTCACTTTTTATTAATTATAGTTTTTAAATTCTAATTTGTTAATTAATTATGCATCGTTTAAAATTAAAATAAACATAAATACGCAACGAAAAATTTATAACTTGATATTCGATTGCAAACGAAGCGGGTTTGGAAAACCCGTTTTTGACAAATGTTACAAGAACATCACGAGGTTTCTATTTATTTAATAATGATATCTTTATCGAACTTGACATCTTTAACAACCTTCATTACTTAAGACAATGATTTTTTTAGGTGTTCAAATTCAACCTCGTACACATTTACCTCAATTTTGTGAAGTAGTTGATCAACCTTCCTTCCAATATGAGAACGTAGAAGATGATCCATATAACTTTGTTTACGATCGTGTACCTAGAGAGCATCGTGTTTTAAAAGAACAAGGTGCATGTCCTGATTGTGGAGCAAAACATTTTCAATTTGAGTTTGATACCTTTTGTTGTATGGGTGGGAAAACTGTGTTAGCAAATTCAGAAATTCTAGAGGAATTGCACCGGCTTTCACATCTCAAAGATGAAATTGAAAATATGTTTAAGCAAAACATTCGTGCTTATAACATGACTTTTTCTTTTGCCTCAATGAGAGTGACGTTGGATGATATATTGAGCAATATGAGAGACGGTGTATATGCTTTTCATGCACATAGAGGAATATATCACAAAATCGACCATTTAGTTCCGAGAGATGGAACCCCTAGGTACCTGCAGTTATATTTTTATGATCCTGATACTGAGTTAGATCTCAGACTCCAATGGCTAAATCTTGATCGACTTATTACTCAGATTTTGACACGTGTTCTTTCTACAAACCCATATGTCGATACATTTTTAAGACTTGCGGAACTAGGACCTCTGGACAACTCGAGAGTCACTTTGAATACTTCGGTTGAACTTGACCAAAGGTGTACAACCGACCAATGACATCGGAGGTATATAAAATGTTATAAAAACACCATGAATTATAAAAAAATGATCACAAACTACCACTGATTAGAAACCACTAATGCAAACCACTGCTAACACACCAACAATAGTTGTATAGCAAAACCACTGATTCAACCATAGACTCAATAACCACTGATGTTATACTCAACAGTGGTTGTCTACAACCATTAGTGTTTGCCTAACATCTGATGTTATTACTTAGCAACTTCATCATTGTTTGTCTAGCATTTGATGTTATTACTCTATCAGAGGTTATCAAACTCATCAAGGGTTTGGCTTTATTGACCTAATTTGACCAACTGAAAAGTTGCTTTCTTAAACATAAAATATTATATTGGTTACAATTATTTAATAGTATTGCTTATTTTACTTACTTATAGTTGACGAATATATAGGTTGTTGGTATTTGGGTTGAAGGTAATGACAATATCACTTCGTACGGTTAAATGACTAGTATATATATATATATATTTCCCAATTTTGGTTTAACTCCATATACATCAAAATTTTACAATAATTGTAATACCAAGTTATTTAACATAGATAATTGTATATATACATTTCAGTTTAATTTAATAAGTTATTTAAAATAAATGAATTCATTTATACCTTTATTACCAATAATTTTTAATATAGATGTAAATTTGAGTTTAATTTAAAAAGTTACTTTATCAATAAAATTATTTAAGTTTATTTATAGATGAAAATTGGATTATAATAATTCTATCTAGAGGTTGTTGGCCAGTAATAATCCTATTTTTAAAAATTGCTACTCGTAGTCTCATCTTTTAAAATTGTTGCTCACAATGGTCTCTCGTCAACAATTTCAAATTGTTGACCGTACTTTGACCGGTTGACCCGACCACCATGAATCATCAAATCCACTTCAAACCCCATGAGGCCACCAACGTTGACCATCATCATCTACTCTCCGAAACGTGTCTGCAAATTATTTTATTTCATGACAAAAGTGTTTTGTATGGACTCTACATATCGTTAGTAGTCCAAAAATACATTGTTTGTTATAATTGAAGTGTTGTAAAATCGAAGGAATTTAGCCAGAGCATGAATCTTCACCCAAACGCATATGGAGGCATAAAAACACCTAATTTACTATTGATTCTCGAAGAGAAACTCAAAAATGACATCATGGGAATCTTTTTTGGAAAATATGTATCTCCACCACCGCTCCATTTAGGAAAAACTAACACCACCATACAAACCGGGGCTCAAAATTAGTGGGATAGGTGGTTCGCTTCCGGCGGTGACAACTCCGCTATGTCAGCCGCTGCCGGATTCTTCTAGAGAGAGAGAGTTGGGAGGTAGAGAGAGAGTGGAAGGAGAGAAAATGATGAGAGAGAGGATAGGGGGAGTGAGATATTTATAAGTGGTTTTAAAGTGCGCTCCAACACCAGTATCCCATGCAAACTGCATTTTTTTGAACCGTTCACGCTTTCGAATTCCGTTTGGACCGATAGCTTAGTAATAATTATCATACATATTAGAATAATCATTTACACCGCCAAAAAAACTATATTTTGTCATATGCGCGTTCAAAATCATGTACAACAAGTCGTTCTTGGATTTTCACTGTTTAAAATGATTCGAAAATTATCGTAAATTATTTAAAATTCCTAAAACAGAAATAAATATCTAAAATATTTATTACGATTAAAAATCACGAATTCCAATATATCTAATCCGTTGCCGCTTACTTGCTCATTCTGAGGAACGTGTAACAATTCCGTTCTTACAAATTTCGCCCTCCATCGTCTAAGTAGTAAACCAATAATATACATATACATACATATATATATATATATACATACAATATATATTTGTATCATCTCGTTTGAATTATTTAGCTGACATTGGTTCTTTAAAAGTTTCAACGTGTACCCGTAATTCTTAAAAGTTACTACAAGCATGACTCAAACTCACAAAAAGGGCTTCGCCGGAATTGTAAAGACATAATTACTCCAAATTAAGTTTAAAATGCATTAACATAATAAAAACATAATTAAACTGTGTTCAGATGTTGACTAGAATTTGTCGGTTGTCACTACGAATAAAAATAAAAATCGATGGATGGCATGCTACACGTACAGGGGAACGGGATCAAGTCGTGCAACGGGAACACAAACCAAAGGATTAGCTCTAGGAATCGTGAGCCCCATACCCTCTTCCATATCAACTATAGTTTGGTTCCCATTTTTCCCTGCCTTCCACTCAAAGCACTGAATCATTGCACCAAGGGTTGTGGGTACCGTGAGCAACGCTAGTGAAATCCCTGGACACATCCTTCTTCCAGTCGAAAATGGTATTAAGTGGAAGTGTTGTCCTCTCACATCCAACTTGTTTTCTTTAAATCTTTCTGGCCTGAATTCAAGTGGGTTTTCCCAGTAGGAGGGATCTCGACCCAGACTCCACACGTTTATGAAAGTTGTAGTGTTTGCTGGAATATGATATCCTCCAATAGTGCAATCTTGTGTTGATAATCTTTGAATTAGTGGGGCTGCAGGGTGCAACCGTAGTGATTCCATAACAATTGCTTGGAGGTATGGAAGGTTTAGTATGTCCGATTCTTGTACAAGCCTACTTTTGCCGACGACTAGGTCTATTTCTTCTACTGCTTTTTTCATTATGTTTGGATGGTTGATGAGTTCTGCTAATGCCCATTCAGTTGTTATGGCAGAAGTGTCTGTTCCAGCATCAAATATATCCTGGAATGATATCCAGAGTCAAGACATCTTACTAGATACATATTCGAACCGTAAGTAAGTCTTAAACATGATATGATGATGATAATCACCTTAATGTAGGCTTTAATGTCCTCCCGGTTTAACTTTATCTCCCTGCTCTCATCTTTCGATATATCCAGTAAAATGTTGAGCAAATTTTTTTCTTCGTGTATCTCCTGCTTTCTTGCCTATTCAAGGTCCGTGATGATCTTTTCCATCAAGGCATCAAATCTTCTATGAGTATTCTTTGATTTCTTTCCTAATCTCTACAAATCTAAATTCTTAAAGAACCATATATGATCTGAAAGGTTAAATGTACCGGTAAGCTTCCCGGACTCAGTAATTATCTTTGTTAATTCCCCTAACCCTTCCTCTTCTCCTGAACTCCTCTTGCTCATAAACATTCTCGATATCATGTTGTTTGTCAACTTCATAAGCTCGCCTTCAAGTTCGACAGACTCACCCTCTTTCGCCTTTTGTGATATATATTTTATAAAAAGGTTCAGTTCTACTTGCCTAACTGGAAGGAGGAGATGCAGTGTTTTACCATTGAGGAGTTCTGACATGGTGATCTTCTTGAAGAACTTCCAGTAAGATCCATAATTAGTAAAGAGAATGCCTTTGTATCCATAGGACAAGCAGTTCATGGCTGAGTTATAAGGTCGATCAAGAAACACAGCATCATGCGTTTTAAGGATTTCTTTTACTGTTTCTGGTGTAGAAGCGACAACACAAGGTGTGGAGCCTAGAAAGATTTTAAATACTGGCCCATATCGGTTGGAAAGCTTGTGTAAAGCTTGATGAGGGATTGGACCAAGGAGGTGTAGATGCCCGATGATGGGAAGGCGAAATGGGGTTGGTGGAAGATGAGATTTAAAATGAGAAGATTTGCATAATTTCGAGATCAAAATGGAGGAGATCAGGCATATAAGAAAGGTGGTGAAGACGAAATCTAGCATGGTTGTAGTGAAGATAAGAAGTTTTGCTTAATTTATATAATAAAAATTCCAATTTTTTTGTATGTCATGATTAAAGTAAGTTAATTGCCAATATATACATAACATTTTGTTATAGCTATAAGCAATTAGCCCGCAATATTGATTGCAGTTGTGCGATATAATAGCCTCGAAGCGTCACAGTTTTGACTAAAAAACATTGATGGAGATGGTAAAGATGGTTAATGGTTGAGAGCTCCAATCCATCTATTTGTCACTAGCATAGCGATAAGCAAAGTAATACTATACGTTTCTACAGCAAATAAAGGCATGAACCACGTTCGAAAAAAGTGTGTCCACAATTTTATAGATAGAAGAAATTATTAAAGGCTATAATAAACCACGTGCACACATTTGTTGACCTATGATTCTTAAATTCATTACAAAGAACTACATGGATGATCTTTCTGGCTTATCAGTATTTTAATAAATGGTCCCTATTTCGACCACAACTTAAATTCAGAAATTTTAAAAGAACATTGTATATTTGACGGGTGGTCTATTGGACAACCCGTAAGTGTGTTAAAACGATCAATATTTCACATTTAAATGGGTTAATTGTTATGATTTGATATCTACGGTGTATCTGGCTTTGCAGGTGCCGAAGAGCATAAACAAGGGAGTTTAACGTGCTTTGTCGAGATCTTGTAATTGGCTTGTTGAAGATGAAAACTCAAGAAATTTACGACAGGAAAAATGGGAAATTCTGATGCCCACCATAAGCTACGGTGGGAACCGTAGCTTACGGTGGTTAGCTGCGAGAAATGTGTAACTGCCCATTTATACTTGGTTTTGAAGGGTCTTTTGATATCTCAATCATTGGAACGTTTTTGGCAGAGCTTAGAGGCGATTTTGGGTGATCTTGTGGGTTCCGAACAATTTCTAAACATTACTTTTGTGTTGTTGATTCCTATGAACAAAATAATTGAAGGTATGATGAATTGAAAGACCATGAGTGGCTAAAACTCCTTATGATCATCTTGAGTGGAAGGTTTGTTTAAACAATTGTGTTTTGATTTCGAATTTCTAGAATAATAACTTGCAATATTTGTAGTTGTTATGGTGTTTGGATATTTGTTGTTAAATTGTTGATTGATGTTTTAATCCTTGCTATAATCGTACGTTCTTGGTGCCATTGACAATCGAGAAATCACGGGGAGGTTTAAGGGTTGGATATTAGTTAATTGGTCATCGGGTAACAACCACGCATTGTAATAATCAGAGTACTTAATTCCCTTTTATCACGAACAAAATCAAACACGAGTCATGTCTATGTGACTCTTTCTAGTTGAATTCGACACACATGCGATAATTGAAACCGGAAACTTAAGATGATCACTTGCTTCTAATCTGTTAAACAACCAATCTTTGAATTGCAAAGTTAAAATCTAAAATCACAATACTAAAAATTCTGAATTTAATTTTTCTGTAGTTAAGGTAAATTAGTCAAGTTATTGCAAGCCTTAGATAGCACAGTTTCCACGACTCCCTGTGTTCGATACCCACTTACCGCTAGCTATTATTAAATTTACGTGAGACTACGACATCACGTCAAATTTTTGGCGCCGTTGCCGGGTCGTAGTGCGCAACGTGTGTTATCTTTGATTGGGTTTAGTTTGTTATTTTTTCGGGTTTACGCTGGTTGTGTTAGTGTGCACGTTTCTACAGGTGCATGCATACTAAAGGCTCTAATAGGCTATCACCATTGGCATTTGATCCGGAGATCGAACGAACTTTGCGACAAAATAGGGTATTGCTACGTGAAAACAAAATTAGTGGTTCACCAACAACACCTACAACACTAATTTCACCAATCAACACCATGGATCAGTTACCTACTAATTCAACCAAACATCACCATCCACACGTTCACCAATTCCTACCACCCAACCTACTTCAACACCTGAAGTTATTCCCACCAACACCACGTCAATGGTTCCACCATTCTCATCCTTTTTCCCAACTTTCGGTCAATCATCCTCCACCCAACAAACCATTACCAAGTCACTTTCCACCAAGTTCCACCATTGTTCGTACCTCCCCTACATTTCAACCACCAACCCAACCAAGTTGCCATTATCCTTCCTCTCAGTTTTACAATCTTCGGGTGTAGGAGGAGATGGGTTTAATGACGGGTATGAAGAAGAATTTGGAGGTTACGAAGAAGAAAGTTATTATTATGGGGGAGATGGAGGTAATATGGGACCTCAAGGGGAATAGGTTATCAACAAAGGCAACCCACGGGGGTACAACAAATTCGTCCTCAAGGGCCACCGTTTCAAAGACCAATGCCTTTACAACAAGTTCAACATCAACAACCTCAATATCCAAGACCAATGCAACAACCTCAATATCAACAATTTGCACCTCAAGGGCTAAGACAGGGTCAAGCGGGTCGACCAAGAGTACCATTGGGTGCTCCACGAAGACATCATCGAGAGGTAGTAAGGGGGATTGAAGCACATTTCATGCCGATCATCACTAATAAACCTTCCCCGGTAGTGGTACCATCACCCGGATGGAAGGACATTTGAGGTTAGAACGACTGCATTACAAAGTTTGCCGAAGTACAAGGGTCTAGCAACGGAGGAACCGTACTTCCATTTGGAAACATATGATTCCATTTGCAACACTATTGGAGGGCAACGTTTTTTGTCAGATGATGTTAAATTGGTACTTTTTCAATTTTCATTGGAAGATAAGGCAAAGAGGTGGTTTCACACTTTACCTTCCGCATCAATCTACACATGGGCCCATATGCAACAAAGATTTTCAGAGGAACTTTTCACGGCCCAAAAGACAATTGAAGCTAGGCGAAGCTTACTAAGTTTTCAACAACAACCGAGTGAGATGTTCCATGAAGCGTTTGAAAGGTTTAATACGATGCTAAAGAATTGTCCTCATCATGGCATTGCACTGTGGGAATTGTTGAATGCTTTCCACGTGGGATTGAGCTCGGAAGATGCCAGCGATTTGATGTCCATCACTAAATGGTACTTTTGGTACAATCTTTGAGCAAAATGATTGGGCATTCTTGGAGAAAATGGCGGTCATATCTAAATGGAAAGCACAACCTTCAAGGAGGGCGAGACATGTTATCACAAGACCCCAAGTGTATGCGGTAGATGATGGAGGGGTGCAAGCGACGAATCAGGTATATAATGTTTGTACTAACTGTAATGAATTGGTTCATGCAGCGGAGGTATGTTTGGCGGGAGTGGGTGAAAATCAAGTTGAAGAGGTAAATGCTATCGCGGGGGGTGGTCGGAATTTCAATATGAACTCCAACACATACCACCCGGGTTACGAAATCACCAAGATTTCCGCTATGGGAACCTGGCGAATCAAGCCAACCCTAATTTCCAAGGAGCTCAATGGAATTTTGTTCCTCGCCAACAATATAATCAAGGGAATTTTAGGGATGGAAATGGTCAAAGCTATCAAGGTCAATTTCAACGAACGGGTGATCAAAGTGGCAGTGCGGGTCAACCTTCATCAAGTGGCAACGAGGTTATGGATATGCTCCGCATGATGCAACAAGACATGCAAAGGAGAAATCAACTCGATAAAGCTCGAATGCAAAGGATGAAGTTCGTGATAAAACCATCCAAACGCTAACCACACAAATGGGGCAACTTGCAACCAAGGTAGCGGAACTTAAAAAAGGTAAGGGCCAACTTCCAAGCGACACAAAGGTAAATCCCTCTCATAATTTTTCACGTAATATTCCTATTAACCATGTGAGTGTTTTAAGAAGCGGTAAAGAATTGAAGGCAAATTTGTCACCAGGATTGGTTGATAGGTTGGTTGAAGATATTACGGGAAATGAAAGTGATGAGGAGGAAGTCTCATCACCAAGTGTGTCTAAGGACCCTATTGTTGAAAAAGTAACTCAAAAACCGGGGTTGGGTGAAGTTTTAAATGGTACAAATGAGGAAGGGGGGCCAAGTCAAGTCCCATTTCCATCCGCTTTAGTTGAGCCGGGTAAGAAAAACTTCATTTCAACAAAGATTCTCAAAAAGAGGAATTGTTGGACGTTTTTAAACAAGTCAAGGTGAATCTTCCATTACTCGATGCGATTAAGCAAGTACCCGCTTATGCAAAATTTTAAAAGAATTATGCACACAAAAAAGACAACAAAAGAAAAAGTTGCCTAAGCGGGTAGATTTGACCGGACAAGTAAGTGCGCTACTAAAAGGGTTCTTCCTCCCAAGCTCCAAGATCTGGGAACGCCACTCATAAATATTCAAGTGGGAAATTTTTCAATGTCAAATGCGTTACTAGATCTGGGAGCCGGAGTAAGTATATTACCGGGGTGTTTATACGATCAATATGACTTTGGTCCATTGTCTCGGGTTGAGACAACGGTGATTTTAGCCGATTTGTCTCACAAATTACCTTGACGGTTGGTTCAAGATGTTATAGTGAAAGTTGATGAGTTTTATTACCCGGTAGACTTTTTGGTCCTAGACTACTCATCTGCGGACCCAAAACAACAACAAAACGTTATTCTGGGTCGGCCATTTTTAAGCACCGCTCATGCCGTGATCGATTGTCGACATGGTATGGTTGGCATGACATTCGGTAATAGAAAAATGAGATTAAATGTTTTTACTAAAACTTCTTACTATGTTGGTGTTGATGAGTGTTTTATGGTAGATCTGGTCGATGGATGTGACCCGCATGAGTATGAGGAAGAGTGTGTAGATGTTTGTGTTTGTGATGTTTCTGAACAGGTACATGCTTGTGCATTGAGGGTGGAAGAAGAAAAGCAAGATGCAATGGCTGTGAAAGAAGGTCGACCGCCATGGACTCATCAGTTTGAGAGCTTGCCGGATGAAATTAGTTCGGGCACAAAGCCATCATTGGTGGAGCCACCAAAGTTAGAGCTGAAAGACTTGCCAGGCCATCTAAAATATGCATTCTTAGGGGATAATGACACTTTACCGGTCATTATTGCCTCTAACTTGGAGGTGGCTTAAGAGCATGAATTACTTAAGGTGCTTAAAGCGAATAGGGAGGCTATTGGATAGACGATTGCTGATTTGAAATGAATTAATCCATCCATTGTCATGCATAAGATCATTACAACGGATGATGCAAAGCCGACTAGAGAAGCTCAAAGAAGATTAAACCCGAACTTGCGAGAAGTAGTAAAGAAAGAGGTAATCAAATGGTTAGATGCAGGCATCATATATCCTATTTCTGATAGTGCTTGGGTAAGTCCTACCCAAGTGGTGCCTAAAAAGGCCGGTATTCAAGTGATAAAAGATGAAAATGGTGAACAAATCGCCACCCGGCCAGTCACTGGGTGGCGTGTTTGTATTGATTATCGAAAATTGAATGTCGCAACCTCTAAAGACCCTTTCTCATTACCCATCATTGACCAAATTATTGAAAAATTTGGGTTAAAAATACTACTGTTTTTTGGATGGGTACTCGGGTTATAATCAGATTGCTATTCACCCTGATGACCAACATAAGACAACTTTCACATGTCCATATGACACTTTTGCTTTTAGGCGAATGCCATTTGGCTTGTGCAATGCCCGGCGACTTTACAACGATGTATGATGAGTATGTTCTCGGACATGGTTGCGGAGTCACTTGAGGTGTTCATGGATGACTTTTCAATTTTTGGCACAAGTTTTGAGTCTTGTCTCGATGAGTTGGAAAAGTTTTGAAAAGATGTGTCGAGAAAAACTTAGAGCTTAGTTGGGAGAAAAGTTATTTCATGGTTCAAGAGGATATTTGTTGGGCCATGTTATTTCTGAAAAAGGGATGGAGGTGGATAAGGTGAAAATTCGGGTAATATCATTATTGCCTCCACCAAAAAATGTAAAAGGGGTAAGGTTGTTTTTGGGGCATGCTGGGTTTTATCGGAGATTTATTAAGGGTTTTAGTGTTTTTACTAAACCTTTATGTAATTTGTTATTGAAAGATGTGCCCTTTGACTTTACTAACGAATGTTTGCAAGCTTTTACTGTTTTAAAGGAACAACTGGTAAAAGCCCCTATTTTGCAACCGACTGATTGGTCAAAGCCATTCGAGATTATGTGTGATGCTAGTGATACAACTATTGAAGCGGTTTTGGGTCAAAGAGTCGATAAGAAGCCAGTGGCAATTTATTATGCGAGCAAAACATATCTGAGGTGCAACTGAATTACACCACAACTAAAAAAGAATTATTAATAGTGGTGTATGCCTTGGATAAGTCTCGATCGTATATATGGGGGAGCAAAGTAGTGGTGTATTCGCACCATAGTGCGGTTCGGTATTTGATGGAGAAAAAGGATGCGAAGCCCCGGTTGATTCGATGGGTGCTCTTATTACAAGAATTTGATTTGGAAATTCGAGATAAAAAGAGAAGTGAAAATGTGGTGGCGGACCATTTATCTAGAATTCCAATGGAAAGGGCCGACGATGCTAGTGAGATTAACGAACGGTTTCCCGATGAACAATTGTTAGCTGTTTCTACTTCTGTAGCACCGTGGTATGCTCATTAAGTAAACTATTTGGCCACGGGTGTTATTCTTAGTCATTGGATGAAGAGAAGAAGACAACAGTTTATGGTCCAAGTCAAGCAATACATATGGGATGAACCGGGTTTGTTTAAAATCCGGGCCGATCAAGTGATTAGGTGTGTGCCGGAAACGGAAGTGGCTGAAATTTTAACCCATGCTCATTCATCCACTTGTGGGGGCACTTTAGTGGTCACAAGACGGGATATCGGGTGCTCACATGCGGGTTTTATTGGCTAACAAGTTTCAAGGATGCATGTGAATTGGCCAAAAATTGTCTAGATTGCCAAACGATGGGGAGTATTTCAAAAAGGGATGAGATGCTGATGCAACCTATTTTGGTGGTAGAGATTTTTGACGTATGATGGATAGATTTTATGGGGCCTTTCCCAAGTTCGAATGGGGTTTTGTACATCTTGGTGGTTGTGGATTATGTTTCAAAATGTATTGAAGCCATACCGACAAGAACTAATGATCATTCGGTTGTTTGCAAGTTTGTACAATCAGCGATGGTGGTTCACATTTCAAGAATTTTAATTTTGGAAAATTATTGAAGAGGTATAATGTGAATCACCGAATTGCCACGCCGTATCATCCACAAACTAGTGGACAAGTTGAAGTGTCCAACCGTCAAATCAAGGAAATTTTAATGAAGACGGTGCGAACGGATAGGAAGGATTGGTCAAGCAAGTTAGACGCGTTGTGGGCATACCGAATGGCCTACAAAACTCCCATTGGTACAACTCCTTACCGGTTGGTGTACGGGAAGGGATGTCATTTACCGTGGAGTTAGCGCATAGGGCGCATTGGCAATCAAAACGGTAAATGCGGATTATGACGAGGCGTAAAAAATCCGGAAGCTACAATTAAGTGAGATCGAAGAAATCCGGGATGAAGCATATGAGTGTGCGGCTGCATATAAAGATAAGCTCAACAAGGTTCACGATGCAAAAATCCGCAAACGAACTTTCGAAACGGGTCAAAAGGTGTGGTTGTACAACTCAAGGCTAAAGATGTTTGCAGGTAAGCTGAAAAGCAAATGGATGGGCCCTTATGTTATTACGCGAGTGGGCAGGTTTGGTAAAGTTGATATTTTGGATGTTCATACTAACACAAAGCAAACGGTGAATGGGCATCGGCTCAAACCGTATTTGGAAGGGAACACATAAAACATCTTGAGCTTGACAAACTGGGCTACATTCTAAGCCCATTGAACGCGGATTAAACATAAGAGGCCCAGGTTTGGTAGTGTAAATATATAATTTAATTTTTTAGTTAGTTTGTTTCAAGAAATTACCCGAACTTGTTTGGCTTGTGTTTGAAACAAGTGTGGGGAAGTTTTTAGGAATTTCTCGTACACAGTGTTGAGGACAACACGGGTTTTTGGAGGGGGGTAATAGTATAAAAGTAAAAAAAATTCAAATAAAATTTGCCCAGATACCACCGTAGCTTACGGTGGTCCTCAAACCCTTACGGTGAATAGCTATTGTCTTACGGTCCTTTTAAAATCCCTGGCCATTGTAGCTTACAGTGACCCTCGTAGGTTACGGTGGCCACTGGGCATTTGGGTTCGCTAAAAAGGTATGTTGAGCACGGGATTTAACCCCAACCACCCAATTTCTGCATAGGTTTCAGCCACAACTCTCTTTCTTCTTCTTCCCTATTTACTCTCAAGAACACCCACTTTAAACCTACACCAATCCTTCAGTTTTTCACCAAATCAAGAGATTGTTTGGTCAATCTTTATCAAAATTTCACAAGGATTCCGAATTTGTGCTTACAATTGGAATAATCCAACATTCGGGTGATCAATTTGGAACTTTTTGATTCGAAAATTTTAGGGTTTTGGTTAATTCTAAAGTTTCTAGTAATCTTCTCTTCTACAAGGCTAAGGTATGCATTTTCTTACACTATTGTTATCGCTTTGTAGAATTGTAAGTACTATGTCACTATGACTCCATGCTTGCTTATAGTTGATTATATTGAGATGAATTTGATGGGTTTTTGAATGATTATGGTTATGGAAGCTAGCTATGTGATAAAGATATGATATTTGGGCAAAACATTTATTAACTTAGGGAATTGTTGTTCAAATTTTTGCAAAAGGGTAAACTTATGATTTAGCTAGTTTCCATGATCTTAGTGATAAGCAAGTGTGGGGATAATATGGGATATTGAGAGGAAGAATAATTTGTGTTCTTTATTTATATGCTTTGCAGAACTAATATGGGGCGTAAAGGAAAAGAAAAGGTGGAATCTTCAAGTAACCCAGTGCAAAGGAAAATAAGGTTAGTGTTGCAAAGTGACATAGAAGAAGAGCACGAGGAGGAAGTGTCAGATCGGGGTACTAAACCAAGGTGGACATCTGGTCCTTTACATGATCAGCCGGAGGAATGGCAAGCTGAACTATTCAACGATCAAATTAAAAAACTAGCCCAACAGAAGGAAGCTTTTATTTGTGAGAAAGAGGTTTGAGAAGCAGATTTTGGGCCGTTTGGCATCACTGAAAAGTTTCGAGCATTAGGTTGGGAAGCGGCGTTAAAATGTTATGATATGAAGGGACGAATTGGTATGATGCTGAAATTCAAGAGTGGATGGCCACTCTAAGGTGTCCTTCATTGAAGGGTGTGTCGAAGATGAGGTTGATCGGAACTGTGAACGGTATTGACGTGGAGATGTCATTCGATACATTGTGGAGGGTGGCAAAGTTTGACAGCAAATCGGTAAATCAGTATATGCTTCCAAGATTGGAGGATTTATACTTTGAGCCTCAAAAGCATCCTCGGTGGATCACAATGTTGAATTATCTATTTTTGTCGGGTACCACTCACGGGAAGCTTTACAGCAAAAATTTAAAAATTGAAGGGAAGTTGATGCTAGCGATTTGTTTGCAGAATGTTATCCCAAGGCGGGGTGATAAAATTGAGGTTCGGCGTCCGGAAGTGCCGGTGCTTTATGCTTTGTTGACTGGGGCCCCATTGATTCCATTTCAATATTTGGTGCTTAATAATGTGTGGATTAGTAGAAACACTGATCAGCGGAAGATTATTCCACATTGTCGACTAATCACAGTGCTTTTAAAAATGTATGGGGTAATTGGTGCGGATGACAAGGGGTCGTATAAGAAGTTCAAGTCGTTTGATATCAGCAGTTGGGGCTGGGTGGAAATACACTGAATCTGAGAGATACAACAAGCTGAAGAGTGTGGGTCAGAGATGGAGAGTGCTGAAGGCCGATGCGCGGCCGTTAAGACCTAGTGGTGATGAAGACTATATGGATGATCCTTATGTTGCTCCTATGATTGTGGATCAGGGGGGTCAAGTAGTGGTCCAGCTGGGGGTTTCTTTGACTTTTCAAAATATCCTTATGAGCCAAACTGGGCTCATGAAAGAACGATGCAAGAGGTGATTGAAAGCCAACGGCCTTTGGTGTTTGATAGTTGGAGTGGGGAAAGAACATTTTTTGATCGTCAGACGTTTGTGGGTGCAAGTATGGAGCGTGCGTTAAGGCATAATTTCGATCGCCAAGAATCTAGAACCGCACTCACGCTTATGCTTTTGAGCAAGAAATAAATAATCGGTACATTGATGATCAAAACCGGCATATGCATGCTAATTGGCATGCGGGGCGACCGGTGGTTGTGGAGCCACCGCCAGTGGACTACTCAACACTGCCACCCTACGATGGTAGTGTTTCTTATCCGACGCCACCAATGCATCATTCGCAGTGGGTGGATCCTCGTTATGGTCAGCAGCAGGGCACCGGGCAGCAAGAAGGAGGAGAAGGAGGAGGTGGTACTGGAAGTGGCACGTTTGCATTCGGTGAGTTTTCGAAGATGATGACTTCCATCTTCGGGCCTCCTCAGTCGCGTTATTATTAATCAGGTGGTGTTCTTTCCCTGTACAGTTTTGTAGACATTATGGTGTTGTTTTGTTTATGGTTGGGAGAGATGGGGTGTATTGTGTTTGATATTTATGTTATGGGTTTGTGGTATTTTGGTGGTGTTTGATGTTTTTTGTTTAAAAAAAGTTGGGATTTGAGAATTTGAGCTGAAAGTGAAATTGAAGTAACTTGAGTGACTGCTTCCCTCAAACCATACATTGGGGTCAATGTATCCCAAGTGTGGGGATGGGGGAATTTTTTTGAAAATTGTTGAAAATTTTTGAACCAAACCAAACAATTGTCAAATTTAGATGTTTTACCTTAATCCACATGACACATCAATATCCATTTTTATCCCTTTCTTGGTGTGTTTTTTGAGCCACATGGATGCTTTTTAGAGAGTAATTCTTTTTGGTTGAGTGGCGATATGTGCTTTGTGTTAATAGAATTTTGATAATCGATGCTTGTCAAAACCTAAGTGTAATATGCTTGTGAATATGATAAAGGCATTTAGGTAGCCTCGTCTGGATGTGTGTTGAGTGTGGGTTTTGGGGGGTTGGACCTCATAAGTTAAATATATGAACTTGGCAGTGAGAGGGACGGGGTTTGGACATTAGTAGCCAAAATTTGAGCTTTTAACTATTCAATTGTTACCCAAGCTATGTCCTACAAAAATTCTACCTATTGATCGACCCAGTTTAAGAGTTTAGTTTAGTTTAGTTTGATATTGTTATGTATATGTTCTTTCCATTAATATTTGTTGATTGAAAAAAATATATATGAAAAAGAAAGAAAAAAAAAAGAAAAAAGAGAAAGAGAAGTTAGTTGTACAAATAGTGTTGGTTATTTTTCTTGTTTTTTGTAATAATAAACCGGGTCGATTCAATGAGCTGCACGCATATATCTCACCAATTCCCACCCTTACACTTAGCCTTGTTACAACCCGAAAGTCCTTTTGATTTGTAAGCATGTTACGCAGTTTGTAGGTGGAGACTTGATTATTATCCAAGCTTATTGTCGCACATTCATATGCTCGTATTGAGTGATCTAGCACAATCTTGCTAGTACCATTTTTTGTCACCGAGAGGAGAGTTATTGGGAGGGGTGTGTTATGTGGTATGATGGTAAGTTGACAATTAGATGACATGTTTGTGTTTGGTTATATTGTGATTACTTTTAAGCTTGAAAACGTTTGTGACGTGTTGCTTGGGACAAGCAACGTTTAAGTGTGGGGATGTGACCGGTGGTCTATTGGACAACCCGTAAGTGTACTAAAACGATCAATATTTCACATTTAAATGTGTTAATTGTTATGATTTGATATCTACGGTGTATCTGGCTTTGCAGGTGCCGAAGAGCATAAACAAGGGAGTTTAACGTGCTTTGTCGGGAGCTTGTAATTGGCTTGTTGAGGATGAAGACTCAAGAAATTGATGAAAGGAGAAACTGGGACATTCTGATGCCCACCGTAAGCTACGGTGGGCACCGTAGCTTACGGTGGTGTCTTGTATTTTCAAGCACCGTAAGACAGGCCTTCAAGACCGTAAGGAAATTTTGCCCACCGTAAGCTACGGTGGGCATCATAGCTTACGGTGGTGAGCTGCGAGAAATGTGTAACTGCACATTTATACTTGGTTTTGAAGGGTCTTTTGATATCTCAATCATTGGAACGTTTTTGGCAGAGCTTAGAGGCGATTTTGGGTGATCTTGTGGGTTCCGAACAATTTCTTAACATTACTTTTGTGTTGTTGATTCCTATGGAAAACAAATTGAAGGTATGATGAATTGCAAGACCATGAGTGGCTAAAACTCCTTGTGATCATCTTGAGTGGAAGGTTTGTTTAAACAACTGTGTTTTGATTTCGAATTTCTAGAATAATAACTTGCAATATTTGTAGTTGTTATGGTGTTTGGATATTTGTTTGTAAATTGTTGATTGATGTTCTAATCCTTGCTTTATTCGTATGTTCTTGGTGTCATTGACAATCGAGATATCACGGGGAGGTTTAAGAGTTGGATATTAGTTAATTTGTCATCGGGTAAAAACCTCGTATTGTAATAATCAGAGTACTCGGTTCCCTTTTATCACGAACAATTAATCAAACACGAGTCATGTCTATGTGACTCTTTCTAGTTGAATTCGACACACATGCGATAATTGAAATCGGAAACTTAAGATGATCACTTGCTTCTAATATGTTAAACAACCAATCTTTGAATTGCTATTAGTTAAAATCTAAAACCACAATACTAAAAATTCTGAATTTAATTTTTCTGTAGTTTATGTAAATTAGTCAAGTTATTGCAAGCCTTAGATAGCACAATTTCGAGAACTCCCTGTGTTTGATACCCACTTACTGCTAGCTATTAGCAGTATTTGGATTAAATTTATGTGAGACTACGCCATCACGTCAATACTCGTCCGGTGAACAACTTTAAAATACCTAGTTATATACTCGTCCGGTGAACGAATATATTAACGGTATATTGATGATACATATAATTCAAATTTTCACATCAAAATAACTTAAAATAGCTAAAACGGAGTCTGAGAAGACCTCCAAACACCTACATAAATGTCGCCTATCAATATTTGCTTTGAGTTTTTTTTTAACAACCTCTATTATAAAAAATATAAAAAAAACACATCTCTACATATAAATTAAATAATGTAGATAATAAATTATCAAATCACACGAAAACAGTAGATAAAAAAAATCATTTTAACGTTTTTGTATTAGATAAACCTATTTGGTAAAAAAGTTAATGAAAGTTGAGTTATTTGAGTTTGTTTTATCATTTTTAAGTTTGACCGTTAAATAAAGCTACAGATTGTTGAGTTTTTCAGTACAACTCTAAGCCCAATAATATAACAAATTTTTAATAAAATAAATTACTTTTTGCTGGGTTTAAGTTTGGACAACCTTACTAAAAAAGCCCAATAGAAACGGTTGAATTGGACGTTTACTGTCGTCGCTTCAATAACCCAAATTAATAACATGACACAGTTTGTCGCTGCAATTAGGCCCTTGGGTATACTTTAACCTATCTTAACTTCACCTAAGTGTTACATTAAACTTTTTTCCCCATTTCACTTTGTCTCATTCCAAAAGAATGGTTTAATCTCATTAACTTCATCTAACCCTATTTTTCGTGGTTTTTTTTTGTCTAAAAAAAATTAGTAATTAATTTAATCTCTTAACATTGGGTTTAACATGTTAACACATAACCCATTGAATACCCTTTAACAAAAGGAGGGAGTGGTTTGCAATGTCAATTAACATGCCATGTCATTGTTAACACTCTAAATGTTAGAGTACACCTCACGGCCTTATTGTTGCCAGAGAAAAAAGGGAGTCATGTAGGTCCTGATACAGATCGTCGAACACAACGAGATTTCTTGTTTCAGATGGCGTAGCGAGTGTGGAATCCAAGCCACACCACAAACCGAGCGAGAGAATGAAGAGTACACAAAGATATCAACGATTAACGATTCCGTGTATTGATTTCGACAGAGTTTCGGTACAAAATACGCACATAAAAAGCAATCTAATACTCTCTCTCTCTACACACTCTCTCTCTAGCTCTTGCAAGCTCTCACATTACAAATGACTTAGACGATTATTTATACGAACTACACAAAGCTTAATGACAGAGGAGATGGGCAAGTCCACAATCCATATATATATCGACACTCCTTGTCCTCTACACAACATACCAATAGATAGTATGATAATACATCGACAGTATTGTAGAAAGTCTTCATATGACCGACAATTATAAGGGTGTTGTTATTGATCGACAGTTAAGGAAGTATACATGCTTTCAACATGAAACTTGATGATATTGATATCATGATGACATAATGATGATGTCATCATTATCCAAACATCCAACCATGTCGTTCTCGTATCCTCGGCATTTGTATTTCGTTCTCCGAATCACATGAAGAAGGAACGTCCTTGACTTTGTTCTCGGACCGAACCAAACCTACACTAGCTACATCCACAAAAGTGTATCAACAAACTCCCACTTGGACGTTGCTCGTGATGGTTCATTCTTCATACTATGGGATCTTCAAATGTCGTCATTGGTTACAATCAGGAGGTGTATCAACAAACTCCCCTTGACTGTAGCTTGTGAATATTTGATCTTCAAACCTTTAGATTATGGTGATGTTGATGAGTGGTCAGCTGCAAGTTTATCTTCTTCCTCCACTGGTTGCATGCATGTCGTGTCGTCACTCCCATAGCTTATCTTTTAGCAAGTTCTCTTTGCCTTTAGCCTGTTTGAATGCCACATCTGCACACACAACAAAGCTAAACGTGTAATGACAGCAACCACTAGGATTTTAACCTATATTAGAAAATTTTGAACTAAAAGCCTCACTAAGAATTGATTTTAAATAATAATAACAAAAAACACACATGAGACCAACTCTCATTCATCAAACGACCGACAACACTTTGAAAGTTTCTTAAATTGTTCAGTTTAGTCCTTTAACTTTCAAGCTTGTCAACTTAGACCATTATGAAGAAGCCATTATTTTCCGGATTTCAATCAGGTTTTAAGTGGAATATATTGGAGTTCTAACATCAGTCATTCAAAAATAAGATAGAAAGGATTTTATAAAGTTTATATTAAAATACACCTAAAATCTTTTTGGTGTCTTTGAATTTTTCAAATGTAAAGAGCGAAAGCAATAAATAAATATTTACAGAAATTATTTTTGGGAATTTTGAGGATAAGAGAATCATATCAGTGTACGATCATGCCAAAACACACTTGTTGTTGTGTTAGTTAGCGTTTTGATAAGTATCCTACAATAACTATCAGTATTGTTGTCTACATAAACTCAACAATCAGATGTAATCATAGCTTGGGGATACGTTTAGATGTGATTTATACTTACCGACCTGTGTTCATCCACTCACGAAACATTCCCATATCAAGGTATAGACCAGAATTCGTCTTACTGGTGAGTATGTTGTTTATCATCTGTTTTGACGTATAAGATGTGAGATACTCACCTATATGGAGGTTGAAAACAAGCCCCATGTGATAAAATCACTTATTTATGAGGAAGTTGGTTTTCGGATGCATGTAGGGTAAGCAAGTCTGTGAACAGGTTAGTACTATCGTCTTGACAAAGAGACGAACTTGACCCTTGGATGATAGATGTGAGTTAAAATCACTTATTTAGGGATGGATGTGATAAGATTATTACATATTGATGGTCGTATGCAGTATGTACGCGTATGTATAGTATGTACACGTATGTATAGCATCATAGAAGTTGTAAACTTGCGTCCCCGTTATTTTCGGTAAGAGAATCAACCATGGTACCCAGATGACAAACAACATAAAGACCATGTATATTTGAACCTCGACAATCTATCAAGCAAAATTTTGGTACCAAGACCATATGCCAATGTGCGGTTCCCACACGGTCTTCTATTCGTTATGTTTATATCGTCGTGCTAACGTTAAACTGATTGTGAGCCAACCGATACAACATTAGTAGAGCTACTTATCGTTTATCATTCAAGTTCCAAGAGTATCGACAGACCATTAAAATACTATCATTTTCTCTTTTTATTGCAAAGAAACTCATTTTTGTTTTTCTCTAATTTTTCAATGTTTTTGTATTTTTCTAATTTGAATATACTCCTCCTAAAATTTAAAAAGTAAATTTAAATATTAAAAACATCTTTTCGGATTTTCTCATGAAAAAAATATTTACAAAAATGATTTCCTGATGTGATTAACTCATATTTTACCGCAATACCGTTTACCAAAATTTATTAGTTAAAAGTGATTTATCAAAACTTTTGAGAAAACAAGTTGGCATGTTGGTAGTCGGTGTGGACCTAACAACATCGATGGGTTTCCACTAGAAACAATCACATGTGAAGTAATATTTGAGATCAATTTGTTTGGTCTTAGATGTTGTACGAGATGTTAGTAATCCGTAAAACAACTTTAAGATCGACAAAGATACAAGAGAATAGAAATTCAAAACTGCAGTCCTGCAACTGCGTTGTCCATTGCCAAGTGTCTTAATTATTTCCAAAAAAAATGAATATCCACCCGTTGTGGATTTCAACTCGATTCTACATCCATTATAAACAAAATCACGCTTCACAGCAACAAGATCAAAAACCTCCGGGTCCGGCTGGTAACAAGCAAGATAGCATGTAGGAAAAGCTTGTACACATCATCATTAGTCGGTCCAAGATGATGTCATTCACATACTTCTGCACCAGCAAATGTCTTCATCTATCTCCTTTAGAAGTAGTGTGTGGTTGATCAATCCACGTATAGGCATTCACACACCCAGGCAATTGTTCAACAGGCACTTTTCCTTCAATCACACCGTGAAGAAATGTACACTATCACGTTCATCTTATAAGCCTTGAACCTCTTGTGGGAAGTATAAGCCTTGAATATCCTAAAAGCTTCAATAAGTGCTGCAGGTGCGTACATTTTATGGGAATCTATCTTGTAGACCTGATCAAAGCCTTAAACAACCATCATTGTACATGATTTGTCTTGTCGAAGTTCTCAACTTCATTCATCATCATTCCTTCACCGGACATTTTCATCTTTTCTCTCCATCAATGGCAACATATCCACCTTGATTTAACAATATTTTGGAGCTTCATGTTGCCAATCATGTGCCTTGATGCTCCACTATCAACAATCTTGAGACTATCAATAGTTCCTCCAGGAACATCCTTCCCACTTACTTAAAGATCAATTGGAGAGGGGGACCCAAGCCTTCGTGGATTTGGGTCGTCTGGCATCATCGAGAATTGTGATTTTGATTTCTCGAAATCATCGGAATTAATTGTGCTTCCCTTGAAACAATTACTCGTTTGGGTTTCCAAATCTGTTTTTGTTTGCCATTTTTAACATTGGATTTAACAAGGTTTGTTTCAACAACCTCTGGTTTCACAACTTTTTCCACTTGTTTTTGTTGTTTCTTTCTCTATTCCATTTCTATTTGTTTAACAAGATGAGGGCCCTGTTTTGGTGAAACATATCTTGTATGGTAACTTTTACCATGGGGGCATCAACCTTTTCTTTTATCTTGGTGAGATATGGACAATTCTTGACAATGTGTCCATACTCACCGCATTCCAAGCAAGATCTCCGCTCAACAAACCTCGGAGTAACATCTCAACATTTTGTATGTTGTGTGTAGTTGTTCTAAGTATTTTTTTTACAAACTGGACTTGTTTAACATAATCCGTGTTGGACTTGTTTTCAAAAGTTTCAATTTTATTGGTACCTCGGGACTTCATGAACTTCATCTTTTAAATCTTCTTTTTATTCTGAGCTCTTTTGCCCTTTTCTCTTTTATTGAGTACTATGATTTTACTGTTGTTTGACTAGAGGCTTTTGATTTCCATATTGTTTCTAGATTTCAGCCTTTGGCATAGTAGCATCAAATTTACATTTCGAATTGGAAAATATTTGTTTGAATAAACTGTATCGTCACAGATTTTGCTGGAGGATCACACAAGATGTGATTTTCCTCTTTTGTCACTATGTTAGACTGTTAGATTATCCTTTTTTCTGATTCATCATCTGAATTATCAGCATCTCAACAACCGGAGGATCTTGATTTTATAAGGTTGTTGAATCTTGGACTTTAACTGGTTGAGTTGGATTGGAAGATGTGTCCTTTTTGAATCCTAGACCAACTACGAATTCTTCAACGTCTAACGAAATTGATGACTTAAAACAAGGCATAAACTCCTCATCAAGAAACTTGGTATAATTGTGTCTCATTGGCCGAGGACATGACATATAACCAATGCACTTTACATCTCATTTCTTCTTTTGAACATTGATGATTTGATCTAAGATGTATCGAGAATTGGAATAACTATCCAAACTGAGTTTAGTTGCATCATACTTACACCGAGCACACGCTAGTTCCTTTTTGGTTTCTTCAATGATATAAATATAATTACTAACAGCTGTTTATTTGTTTAGAACAGTTTTCCTTAATTCAGAACCCACGGTCTTTAAAGTTTCAATCATGGTTTTAAAATCTTTTTCATTCCATTTCAAAGCCATGTTAGCCTAAGTGCGCATTTTAAAAGCTTGACAATCAAGCTCTGATTATGTCTATTCGTCATTTCAAATTTAGCTTCTAAATCTAACCATCTATCACATTTAACACATTGAACAGGCTTAGATGTATTGACACATACCTGACTCCTCTGGATTCTCCATCCAGATGAGTCATGAACATCTGATCAGAAGAACACGAACCGTCGTCAGAGAAAAACTCGTCAGGCGAATCGGCTGCTTTCTCATCAATAAAAAGACAGCTTCATTTGTGCTTAGGGACAAAAGACGTTATATTTATCAAAGTTCTTGGACGAAACTCGTAGTGTCTGAAAAAAGCATTAGAAAATGTCAAAAAATTAAAAATTCTTAAAAAGCTGTTAGAAAAGGTAAACAAATACATTAAATGTTTTTTTATTGGAGTAGCTTGTACACATATTTATATAAAAAAAACTCTGAAAAAATTTTGAAAAAAAATTATTTTTTAACATTTTAAATTGAGTTTTTCTAATATACTTAACATGTTAAATGTATGGTTCTCAAGTTCTCAATAGTATTCCCTACTAAGCTATATGCATATAATAGGTTAACCTAAAATGTGGTAAAAATAAAAAAAACTGAGCCCCGCGACATATATAGGTTGAAAATGATTTAAGAGAGAAAATCCATTTATGTTTTCTTTATCATTTTGAACATGTTGACTAATTATTATTATTATTATTATTTTATTTTATTTTATTTCTATTAAAGCGCATGGGTGGTAATAGTGTTTTTGTTTTATTAGCTAAGAGGTGGATACCACATGACATTCAGTAAAGGTTTTTTTTTTTTTTACTTTTCTCACTCACATTTGAAAACGAATTGTAACATAAACAAAGGAAGTGGTGTGATGGAAAAGGCTTGATTGATGTACTGCTAGACCCGGGTTTAACTCTCATCCGAAGTAAATCGCTTCTTTTTATCTTTGTTAAATAAGGAGTATCCAATTAGAACCTTTAATTTTAATAATTTAAATTACAACTCCTAAACTTTCAAATAAACTATATCGTTCTCAAAATTTAATAAATCTTTTTTTCTTCCGTTTTCCCATTGGTTTCGTAAACTTCATAAGGTTTGAATGTAGCGTTGAACCAAATCAACAATGGACATGCAAAAAAATCATGAGTAAAAACTTGGCATAATTTATGCTTTACTATATAGTTATCAGATGGGCAAACTTTTAGTTTTAAATTAATTTATACTTTACTATATACTTATTATTAACTGAATAAACTCTTGGTATTAAATGAGATTTTCCTTGAGTTTTTTGTGTTTTACATGGTTCAGTAAAGTTATTTTTTTTCTTTAGATTCTTTTACAGTTTTTCCCTCCATTTTTCTTATAATCTGAGTTATTAGGTTGAATGCATGTATCAATACTGTATCAATACTGTAATGAAACAAACTAATAATGGATAATGCAAATATTATAGGTTTGGTTGAGAAATGGGATTGAAACGTATTCACTAAATAGTTTTTTTGGTTTATTGAGAGATGGAATTGAAACGTATTCACTTAATGATGAATTGGGTTTGCGATTTTGGGTTATGTCCGGCCGCCGCAACGCGTGAGGGGCAAAAATCTAGTTATGTACATTAATTTATAAGAATAGTAAATTAATTCTTTTAATAATATTTGAATTATTTTTCTAATAGTATTTAATTCATTCTGTTTTTCTAATAATCTTTGATATTTTATGAGAAGTTATATTATATATTTTCAGTTTTTATTGTTGTCATGTTACTCCTATACTATATATACTATGCGTTTCTACCCCCGTTTAATTTTTTATTGGTTTCGTATTTCTTATAAGACTTGCATTCATTGGCTTAAAAAACTAAACGCGTAGTCGGGTTTGATTTTTATTTTTTTTAAAAGACTTGCATTTATTGGCTTAAAACACTAAACACGTAATTGGGTTTAATTTTATATTTTTTTAATTGAAAAAACTAAACCCGTTTAAACACTTTTTTTCCTTTTGGGTTTTTTTAAGCATCTTACCTTCTAACATTTTAACCAACCCCTTGCACAGTAAGATCTAGACCGAGGAGAGCTAATGGCTCAATCAACACATCAAAACATAGTTTTTAAATTAATAATAAAGTCATCATGTTGCAACGGAAACATAAAGATCAAGTACATCAAGCATTAGGAGTTTAAAATGTTTCATCAAAACATCATATAAAGTTCACTAAAGTCATTAGGACACCGTGACATCACGGTATCATGGTCTTCCTTACATGTTCTTCATTACATGTTGAGGGTTATCATATGAAACCTCACTTACCATCAACCTAACATGCTTTGTAATAGTTACGCTAAGTGAGTAATAGTTTTGTAAAACAATTAATGTATAATTTAAACACACATTTAGTAAGTCATCAAAAACATAACTAAACACCAAGCATGCACATCAACTTCAATCATCAAGTGAACATTATTCGTGAAGCAAACTTCATCGTTAATTGCATTGTTAGATACTAAGCCAAACAGGCTTAAACCGATACAAGACTCCATACCTACTGCGTCGTTGCAGTCACAAGCTTTAACCCATACAAGACTCCGTACCACTATCTGTACTAAACCACCCGAACCTTTAAACACGAAAAATGTACCACCCAAAACCATTTTCAATGAATAAATCTCTATTCTGGTGATACTTACATATTTTCTAACGACATCTCTCGCAACCGGAACGCGATTTTGACCAAGGTACCCAAAAACTAAATTTTTACTTTTGAAATTTAAGATTAATTTAGAATGTAAATGCAATATAGAATTGAATGTGTGAATGTTAATTTGGCATAAAAGATGATGGAGAATGAGATAAACCAATGAACGTACATAATATAATTGATCAATTTGTGAATTCACAAGGGCACACATTGTCCAGCTGGATTCTAGTTTACAACTCGGAGGTCATGAGTTCGATATCAGATTTTGGTAAAAACACATCATTTTTTCATTATAACCATTAGTTTTATTATATAAAAGATAAGATTCTATAAAAAATAACAAAAATGACAAAATGGTTCACTGGTCAAGGTTCTAACTTATAACCTAGAGGTTTTGGGTTTATACCCTGCAAGAGGCATTCTTTTTAATAATCATATTTGTATTCAAATGAATCAGATTTGTTTTAAACGCATCAAGTTTTCATTTAAACACATCAGATTTCTAGATAAATGCATGAGATTTTATAATATATATCATAAAATGACATAGTCCAACCGGTCAAGTCTTGACACTTAGAAACTAGAGGTATGCGGTTCAAACTTTGCTGGTGACATTATTTTTATCAGATTTTTCTGTTTTATGAATCATATTTCTTTCTGACTAAAAATGTCTAAAACACTTTAATAACATCAGATTTCTTATATAAATAATCGATTTATAAAATAAACATAAGTGACTAAGTGCTGCACTTGTTAAGCTTTATGACTTATAACCTTTAGGTCGTACCTAGTTTTTATTTTAACCTAGATCTAATATTTAATTACATATCATATTTGTATTACGATTATCCAACTAAAAATAACATTACTTTTTATTCGTAAATACAAATATAAATATAAATATACATATATATAGATAATAGTTATTCTTTAATCTAATAAAAACGAATTTATACAAATGAGTACTTAAACACACACACACATAAATATATATATTGTTTATATACGAACACGACCTTATGAAATATACTGACATAATGTAGGTTTACACGAACACGCTTAGACAAATATCTATATTTGTAAGGCAACATATCAAGCGATAAGGTAGAGATCCTTACACCTTCTCCTTTTCAAATCTAGTTTGATTGTTTATAAAACCCATTGACTATGGTTTTCTTTTGGAACTTTTAACATCTTTGAACCTCGATTCATTTGATTGTTTGTTCATTTCTTATTCTGAATATGGTTGTTGAATTTGACTTTAATATCATGCAATAGATTTGTGATTACAACATATTCATTATCGTATGTTCCCATATATATGTTTTATGTGTTATAAGTTATGATGGCTATTCGCATTAGATTATATGACTCAGATATTCAGTACTATGTTATCCTAAGCACTCGATATAAGTGGAGTGTCCCACGTGCATGTTGTTGTGGCATCAACAACATGTGTTCCTTCCATGACAGAGAGATTAGTTCAGAACATCTCTTAAGTACAGGCGTGACATAGCTATTATAAGGCGTATGTTTCGATCCTAGCTCAGTTGAAGTGTCAATTTTCAGAAAGAAGTTGTTGGTATGCCAACTTGCACCATTTTGTGTGTTTGAAATACAGGAGTAGCTACCTGTATGTCATCACATACTACAAGACTCAGCTATGCTTATGGGGATATGCGTATGATATTGTTCACTTTAGTTATATGTTATGCTTTACTTTGTTTTGCTTCTTATCTTACGAGATATAGTGATATCATTTCAGTTGATTATTTATTTTCTTTTGTTCCTATTATTCCGTACTAGGCATTTCGCTCATCTCGTAAACTTTTTGTATCCTCAGGTTCATAGGTTACCTTGGGGGATCAAGAGAAGACTAATGCTTAGGAATAATCAAGAAAGAGAAGACTAATGCATAGGAATAATCTACATAATCGAAAGATGCCCATAAACTTAATGTTTTCTGAATAATATGTATTAGACATCTGACCTTACTCTAACTTTTGTTATGTATTTACAACTTTGGTTTAACCAATGAAATTATGACATTTGTTCTGATCCACTGTTACAGTAACACGTCAATCCATCTGGGTTGGGGTGTTACAACATCAATCATCTATAGTTACACTTAATTAAAATTAGACACACAACATCAATCAATAAGCACGTCATAGCTAATAAGTCCTCCAAGTTCTATAACAGTTTAAGCTAACATGCATATAAGCCAAAATAGTAATAAAAAAAAAGTCTAAGGAACTCACATGTATTACTTTTACCATGTACTTAATGATTTAATCATTACAAACTCATCAATCTGGAAATGGTTCACATGTGAAATTATTGAGTCCAACCATGGAGCTCGCATTGATAGGAGAATAACCTTGGTTGCGCCTGATAGACCTTGCATGAAACCTTAGGTGGCACTATCCTTAGGGTTGAACTTGTACAATTATGGTTGCACTTTGTGCCACACCCGCCCAGGCGGAAACATGCGAGTGTAATAAAAAAGGTTTTCAAAGTACATGATTAAGCAAACACTTACATGATATAAGTACTAAATTTTTACGTAATGTGAAACAAAATCCTAAACACTAGGATTCTATTACAAGCCTAGGCTAAAATGTTATCATGAGACTCTCCTAAGAGCTCAATATTCCTATCATGCATGCAAACTCAAATGTAATCCCACTCTTGAGTTAAAACACCTAAAAACATGCTTAAAAAGGTAAACATAATCTTGGTGAGTTTACAGGTTTATTTTATAGGATGAAAACCCACTATCATGCAAAACATTTGTATGAAAATTTTGTAAACCAATTGAAGATCCCTTCAAAGATCATTTTCATGCAACTCAATGAGTGAATCCAGTACCCAGTAACCTAAGGACTCGTCTCGCAAACCATTTTTATGAAAACAAGTGTATAAAAGCATGGTACCGGCTCAAGGGTTCACCTCATAAACCATTTTCATGCCAACAAGTGTATGAAAATCTAGTATTCACCCAAAAATTCACCTCATAAACCATTTCATGAAAAAATAATGTATGAAAATCTAGTATTTGCCCGAGGATTCACCCGATAAACCATTTTTTTAAGCAAAACATAAATTATTCCACCTGAACACTTGAAAACCCATCCATCAGGATATTTATGAAAATCATTTCCCCAGGAAGACTCATATACATAAGTCAATCCCCAAAACACTTGTGAAACTCGACCACTTAGAATATTTGACGACACAGTTACTTTCCCTAGCACAAAAACTCGTCCCCTTGGAGTGCTTGGGGATACAAGTACTTGAAAATGTTTTTCTTTTCGTTGTCCCAAGACCTCTCCAACCGCGAAGTCACTTGCATCGCACATGATTTCAAAAGGTAGTTTCCAATCAGGCGCTATCATAATTGGTGCATTGACTAGCATTTCTTTTAATATAAGAAAAGCTGTTTCGCAATCCTTGTCGAAGATGAATGGGGCATCTTTTGAAGTAATTTTGTTAGAGGTCTAGAGATTTCTGAAAAGTCTTTGTTAAATCGCCTATAAAATTCGGCATGTCGTAGGGATAGCATTTGTTCATTTTTTGAAAAGTCTTCTAAAAATAGTGTCTATTTTTCGCAATCAACTTTCATTCCTTCGTTTGAGATTTTATGACCGAGTACTATTCCCTCAGTTACCATGAAATGACATTTTTCCCAATTAAGGGCGAGGTTAGTTTCCTCATATCGGGATAGCATTCGTTCAAGATTATCGAGGCATTGGTCAAATGTATCTCCAAAGATAGAAAAATCATCCATGAAAACTTCCATTGTCTTTTCTGTCTTATCGTGGAAGATGGCCACCATGCGAAGTTGAAATGTTGAAGGGGCATTGCATAGACCAAAAGGCATATGTCGATAAGCAAAAGTTCCATAGGGACATGTCAAAGTTGTTTTTTCTTGGTCCTCTGGTGTGATGAGAATTTGAAAATATCCGGAGAAACCATCTAAAAACAATAAAATTTATGACCGGAAAGTCTTTCTAGCATTTGGTCGATAAATGGCAAAGGAAAGTGGTCTTTCCTTGTTACCTCGTCTAATTTGCGATATCTATACAAACCCTCCATCCGGGGACAGTTCTTGTTGGTATAATTTCATTTTTTCATTGGTTACAACCATCATACCTCCTTTTTTTGGTACTACTTGGATGGGACTTACCCAAGGGCTATCAGAGATAGGGTAGATAAGTCAAGCGTCTAGTAGCTTGATGACTTCATTTTTAACCACTTCTTGAACGTTTGGGTTTACTGTTCTTTGTGGTTGTATTACCGTTTTATAGTCATGTTCCATTAAAATTTTGTGTGTGCACATGGATGGATTCATGCCTTTGATGTCCATAAATTTCCATGCGATTGCTTTTTTATGTTTTTTTTAAAGTTTTATTAATTTTTCTTTTTCAGAAAGTGTTAGTTTTGAAGAAATGTTGATGGGAAGCTTACCATGATCGTCTAAGAATGCATATTCTAGACCTTTTGATAGTTCCTTGAGTTCGAACGATGGTGGATTTTGACTGCTTATTTTCTTCTTTAGTAAGGTCGATGGCTGAAAAGATTTGTTCGACGGCGTCCTCTTCTTCGATAAGTTGCTCTTCTGTTTCTTCCATATCGGTTGTCTCTGCTTCGTCTTCAATTAAGGGGGCGTTATTGCCAATTGGATATTTCATTTATTGGTCAAGATTGATGTACCTTTTCTCAGTCCCTAATTAAAGTGGTAGGTTGTTATGCTTCCGTTTGACTAAGTTTTGATGGGTTTTTTTGAATGGTTAACCCAACACGAGTGGAGCATCATCTAAGATGATAAAGTCGGTTGGTACTACCATTAGATTGGTTTGAATTAAAACATCCTTAATCATTTTTTTGGTTTTTATAATTTTTGGGTTTGAGAGAAAAATAGGAATTTTTTATAGGAAAAGATCACTAGTACCCAATTTTTCGAAAATGTAGTTTGGCATTATGTGAACACAAATATCTTTATCAATTAGCACGTTACTAACGAATACGTTTTGAAAAAAACATGGTACCGGTTTTATGTTTAATTGATGGTGTTTATCTCGTATTAGTGAAGTCTGATCATTTGTTAAGCTAATGCTAACTAGTTCTCCGATTTCAGTAGTAGTGTTTAACTCTTTTAAAAACTTGGCATCAAAAGATACCAAACAATGATTTTCAAAAGAAGGTTGTAAAATATGAATTTCTTAAAAATTTTGTTTTTTTAAATCATCATTTTTAGGCTTACCTTCTTTTTGGTTTGGTTCATGCATGAGTTTTTCGTTTTGTTGTTCCTCTATTTTTACCTCTTCGATTATTACCTCTTTAGTACAAACGGTCTCTTCTTTCTCGCGAGATCTCTTAAGTAAGAGTTCTAAATTCTTGAGACTTTGTATAAGGCTTTCGGCTTCGGGAATGATTGTTGGTGGAGTGTCATTTGTTTCAAACGGGTTTGTGTCCCAATCAAAACTTGGTTTTGGGAGCTTAAACCTAGGTTCTACACATGTGGTGTTTGAGGGTGATGGTCGAAAGAGGTAACAATTGTCACACCCGCTAAGAACAGAGTTGGACGTGATCTGACTGGTATCTTCATTGCATATTGGAAGTGTTTAGTGATAAGACTTCTAGAAAGTGAGCGCCTGCTAAGCACTAGAATCCCCATGGGTTCTCCTATTCCAATCGTACCATAATTTGTAATTCGTAACATGAGAAATAAACATGCCAAAAATCAACATAAAGTTGGCGAGTTCATAGTTTGTTCAAAAAGATTTAAAATAAACCTTTTGGTACCTGGTTTAAATACTGTTGAGAAAACGTAATAAAACCATTTTTCTAGACACATCAATTGAAAACTTTGTATTTATATAGAATCCGGTATGCAAAAGTTCCGTAAATGTAAGATGTATTTGTATCAAAATCGGTATGTTAAGCGTCAATGAAAGCTTTGATCATTAATGTTTTGCAAGGAGATTAATATGTGTGACAACATTGGAAGCAATCCAAACCTAGATGATTTTTGTCGACTCACCTCGACTGTGACAACAAATGCACTCTTCCATGTGGGTCCATGACCAAGAGTGGGGCTCACCAACACCTGCGAGATCTAACCTTTGTACCATGGTCTTAAACAAGATTAATGGTGCTTAGTTCCACCCTATTCGCACATGATCTAAGTTGTTTCATTGATCTAAGTTGTTTTATTCCCTAGCTTATCATACCATTGAACATGTATTACCCCCGATAGTTGTAAAACAGTAAAATATTTAAGATGAAAAGGGGGACATGAACTCATGGGCTGAGATGTATTTTTGGTTTATGATGTCAGCTGAGATGTATTTTTGATGTATGATGTCAATATAGATATATATTTCCTCAAATATATATATATATATCCTCGCATCTCATATGTTGTATGTACGGGCCTAGCCCTCTGTTTCCGTTGTAACTAGGACAATCCCGTCCTTAAGATGCATGTAACTCATGCACGTTTCGAAAATATGTGTGTGTTTCGTAAACCGGTATGTTTAGCAATAACCTTTTGTAAACCATTTGAGTTTGTTGGAGTTCATTTGTATCATGGTTTAGAAACATATAGTTTTTGTTCATCGAAATTTTGTGTACTTTTGCAAAACAAATACATGTGTGTTTTGTAAACCGGTATGTTTAGCAATAACCTTTTGTAAACCATTTGAGTTTGTTGGAGTTCATTTGTATCATGGTTTAGAAACATATAGTTTTTGTTCATCGAAATTTTGTGTACTTTTGCAAAACTTCTATGTCTTTCCACCCCTGAGAACATTTATAAAAATATCAAACATGAAAAAGTGGGGGTTATGAACTTACCTTGATATCCAGTGCAAAGCTAGCGTAATGTGATCTATAATGTTACTTCCAAGACGTTAACTCGCTAGCATGCAATCTATAACATTCCTATCAAGGTATTAAGCTTATAAGTCTCTACAAAAAGCGTAGCTAAACTACATGTCACCGAGCTCTACTGAACTGCCAACCGAACGATCCGACAGTAAGTTGTTAACGTAATGGAAAATAATGAGTTAAACTTGTTAAGTTCCATTTAATATCGGTGATAACACCAAGTTTTGGATACACTTAGTTTCCAAGAGGTTTAATATATATATATATATATATATATATATATATATATATATATATATATATATATATATATAATAAATATACTTATGGAATCGTATTAGACGTCCTGAATGGTCGTACGTGTACGTAGATAAATGTTGGTATAAAAATACTACACGTTCTAGACTCGTAGGATGTGGTCGTACCAAGTAGTCGTCGCTTAGTCATAATAGTCTTGTGTCCCGTTTATAATTAATAAGATAATTATATAATTGTTCACTCGTTAGAATCGACTTTTGTTTTTTTGTTTTGGTAATAACTCGGATACTACACTGTGTTACAATCTTATGGTAAGGTGTCATGCTTTGTTTAGAAGTTTGAAATAAATATAGATAATTATATTTACTTTATAAAAGTATACGAATTAACAACGTTTGAAATAAATATAAAGGATTATTCTTATTTTTTAAAAAGTCACAAGTTATAAGTGTACATTTAAAACAAATGTACATTTATATTTATTTTTATCAAAATTAATAGACTCGGATAAGTTTTGTTTTTATAATAAAACACGTTTCGCTTTGCGGATTATTACGAAAAACGGGCAGAGATTCCTCTGTTTTTGGACGTTCCCGACAATACAAGTTGTCGATATATTTGTCAAAACGCAAGAATTTATGTAACAACAATATATATATATATATAAATATGTATGTATATATATGTATATATATATAGTAACAACATGTTGATTCGGTTTTTGTCTAATATAATTATATGTATATAGATGCGATATGTATAATCAAAATCACGTAAAAGTCCACGGGTTTTATTTACTTAACAATCTTGTTAGTACATTCAGGTTAGAGCTCGATGTCGCGTTAAAACGAAAATATAAATAATCATTTAATAATTTTGCGTTAATATTATTTTACCAAGACTCGCGTTGACCGTGTTTGACCCAAACCAAAATCTGTTTGGTTGACCCGCGCTGACCATGTTGACCGAGTTTGACTGAGTTGACCAGCAACTGACTAGTTGACCAGGTTTGACTGAGTTGACCCGGCTTTGACTGAGTCGACCTGGTGTTGACCGATTTTGACTTGTTGATCTGAACCCGCAACTTGACCTGTGTCGTTGACTGCTTTGACCGAACCGAAATATGACCGAGTTGAATCGGGACCGAACTGAGTTGAACCAACCTAAACAGAATATCGACCCAATCTAACCCGAAAAGAAACCACAAATAACCCCACCACCACTGCCGTGGCATCGTCCTCCGATGGCCGGAGCTTGTCTCCTCCATCCATATTGACCACCACCTGGCCAACCTTCACTAATCCAACCTGAACCAGGAACAAACCCAACCCGAGCCCATAACCGCCATTGCGGGAACTCCCATACCACCGCTACTACCTGAAACGACAACCAAATGGCCGGAGGAATCTTGGATTCTACAAAAGGAAAAACCATCGTTGGATTCGTGTTCAGGAGGTGTGATTTAGGGGGGTCCGCCGCTAGTTCACCGTGAAATTCCACCGCCACAGGCGCCGTCCACCGGCCGCTGTGATCCTTGCCAGATCCGGCTTGTTTAGAGAGAGAGAGAGAGAGAGATTGAGAGAAATAGGAGGTAGAAAGAGAGTAAAGAGGTGAGAAATGAGGGTTTTAGTTTAAACTTTCCTATTCAAAGGTAGAGTTTGTGGCCTTGGCCCCAAGGCCCAAAAGCACGTTTCTAGTGTTTTGAGCGGCCCGATCAAGTTCCTACAGACCGTTTTCGCACCTGATAGTCATGGAAGGTCGTAAAATATCATTTTAAGATCAAAAGTATGAGACATAGTGTTAGTAAGCGATATCAGTCGCGCATGTTCGTCAGTTTCGTTAAAACACGTAATTTGCTTCGGTTGTCGTTTCTTGTGCGTTTTTCGATCCGATTTCAGCTACGGATATTAAAATTCGATTATGAGACTAAATTTATCATAATATTTCCATTTTTAAGGTAATACATGAGTCCGATGCTTCTATTTCATTGTCGGTACGTTCCTAAAGTCGCGTTTTTCGTCCACGTATGCGTTTTGTGACGTTTCGAAAGTAGGATAACTTAATATAACCAATTCACATGTATAAAATATATGTATAAAACTCGTATTTGTCAGCATTGTCAGTATTTCATTCGGTGTGAGTTTGTAACCGTTTATCGTTCGATGGTTTCCCCAAATCGTTGTTCGCATACCGTAAAGCCAAAAAGATGTTCTTAGGCATTCCAAAGGCCCAATTAAGTTAATTAGTGTCTTAAAACAATACTTATAATCGTCTTAATGTTTTTTATTTGAGTAAATATAATTCAAAAGGTACCGGTTGTCACATACTGCCCTTGTTACAGAAATTTTGTCCTCGGAATTTAGACTATGTTACCCCCTTAGAGTTATGTCATGCGTTGGTAAACTCGAATAGTATCGGAGTAAATGGCCATGTAATTGAATCAAGACGTGCTCGAATTATGTGAATATGAGGACATACTACAACAATAAGAACCCAACAGTTCAACTGAATTTGTTTGGGAAATCAATGTCAAGTTAACGAAGCTTAGTGATACAATCACCAATGTGACTAAGTTTACAGGGGTCCAACAAAAGAGAATCTCAACAAATAGATTTCCAAATGGATGTTCACAATCTGTAAATGAATTTTATAAACAATAGGAATTTCTACCAATGGAAACTTACGTTGGTCGTTAAATGAGTGAAAATTGGAACCAACGAGTTCAATGAAATAGAACCATGAAAATGATTTGTCAACTTTCAACCATAACATGAATAAAAGTTAGTGTTTGACATTACTGAATTGCAAGGATACACCGATATACAATAGAACTTAGTATATTGTTGTCTTAACACATAGTTGCATTAAGAGTATTCAAATGATGAGTCAAACGGAAGGCACACAAAGTTGTGCATGAAATGATTGGTCATGATTAGCCTAAGCTCCAAGTTTATACTGACACCACAAGGTGTCGTGACGATCAAAATAATTCAATAATAACGGTAACCGAACAAATTCACCGTGTTTGCAAAAAAGGTTCAACGAAGTAAATTTGAATATTTGTTCCAAATAAATCTCATAGGATTTTCTACTGAAGATGAAAGAACAAATAAATATAATTCTCAGTCGGTAGTGGAAGAACAATAAATATCCCAAATTTTTTTACCGATGATGAAAGAACCGTTAAGAAGTACACCAGATGTAACATAAATATGTGTACCATTATCTTAATACACAATTGTATTAAGACTGCTTTAAAATAATAAATCAGTAAGATGGATTTAAAAATAAATAATTAAATAAATAGTCAAATCCGTACATGAGGTTTGCAAACGGGATTAACGTAAGCTTCAAGTTAGTGAACGCCACCACAAGGTGTCGTAACCAACAAACAATTTAATGGAGTTGAAGACTAAACAAGTCTACTACGGTTTGAAATAAATGAAATGCTTGTTGATATTACTCGGAATATGATGGTCTCAATCCATCATATGGAATCCTTGAATTGAATATGTATACATTGAGCAAGTTCAAACAATTGAACTTGGTTTTGGTACAATCCAACAATGAATACATGTGTCGACAAGGAAATTTCAACATTGTTAAAACGAAAAACCATGTATGTAACTTTAAAAGAAAGGAAGTTTCAAGAATTTTGTTGACTCGATATCAAGGAACCAACACTTACAAGAATGTAGGTAATCTAGATCACAATGCAAAAATTTGAGTATAGCGAAACAATGTTTGAATTATTGATGAAACAACCATTCGAAGTGAAGGCCCTGATGGTCTCCACGAATCAATTAACCACATGCTTGACAACAACACATGCGTAACATATGAATTTGTCAAGAAAAGATGCAAATAAATGTTTGCTTATTATGAAAGGAATTCTCATGATACGATGACCATTAGGAGGAGTAGAGGTGTGAAAAATCTACTCATTATATGCAAAAGTTGTAATTTCAATAAAAGAAAGTTGAGGACTTTACCAGGAATTTCCTGTGATGACCGGTTGTTGCATGACATTATCACGGAAGGTCGAATGTGGCATAATGACCATTAATGAAGTAGGGGAAATGCAAAGACACGTGCCTCTTTTGCAACGTTAGTAATTATGATTACCATTAGACTAAATACTGAGTGTTGTGAAATCTTGTTTGAACATATCTCAGCATGATTCGTGTTGCTTACAGGACACGTGACAAATTTTCCGCATTCTAGTCGGTAGTTCTTCCGCTGACGGGATTAGCGTCGTTGTCATAATGTCGTGCTTTCTCAAGGTTGTGCCTCGAAATCCGTATGTGATGCAATTCAACATCCGTTGATGTATAGATTGAGTTTCATGTATGTTTGTGCACCAGTTTTCATTTTGCATAGGCTACCTGCTTTGGTAAATAAAACATCATGGACGATATATATAATGGCGCTTGCCCGAGTTATTAGTCGCAGTTCCTATGTAATGACCTTTAATGAATTTCGACATAAGTTTTCCAAAGGTCCTAAATGCTTGTTGCCAAAACTCTCAAAGTTTTGCTTACTGTATGTAACTGTTTCGTGTACCGTGTATAAAACACCACACTAGCGTATGTTTAAAACCAACATGTTGACTCATTGTTTCGACCACGGTTGGAACCCATATTCTAGTCCTACGCGTTCTGTATGTATTCAAGTCCTAATGATCTAATATCCCCAAAGGAAGTAAAGTTAAAGCCTAGGTGTCTCCACAGAAACCTAATTCGCTGAAATCTATAGCTTTGATACCAATCTGTCACACCCACTAAGATCAAAGTTGAGCGTGATCTGACAGGTATCTTCTTTGCACAGCGGAAGTGTTTAATGATAAGATTTCTAGAAAGTGAACACTCGCTAAGTACTCAAATCCCCATGGGTTCTCCTATTCCAACCGTACCATAATTTGTAATTCGTAACATGAGAAAGAAACATGTGAAAAATCAACATAAAGTTGGTGAGTTCATAGTTTGTTCGAAAAGATTTAAAATCAATCTTTTTGATACCCGGTTTAAATATAGTTGAGAAAACGTAATAAAACCATTTTTATCGGCATGTCAATTGAAAACTTTCTATTTGTATATAATCCGGTATGCAAAAGTTTCGTAAATGTAAGATGTATTTGTAACAAAATAGATATGTAAAGCGTCAATGAAATTGTTGATCATTAATTTTTTGCAAGGACATTAATATGTGTGACGACATAGGAAGCAATCTAACCTAGACAATTCTGTCGATTCACCACGACTGGGACAACAAATGACTCTTCCATGTGGCTCCATGAGCAAGAGTGGGGCTCGCCAATACCCGCTAGATCTAACCTTTGTACAGTGGTCTTAAACAAGATTAATGGTGCTTAAGTTCCACCCTATTCGCACATGATCTAAGTGTTTCATTCACTAGCTTATCATACCATTGAACATATATTTCCCCCGATAGTTGTAAAACAGTAAAACAATTAAGATAAAAAGGGGGACATGAACTCACGGGCTGAGATATATTTTCGGTGTATGATATCAGCTGACATGTATTTTCGATGTATGATGTCAATATAGATATATATTTCATCAAATATATATATATATCCTTGCATCTCATGTGTTGTATGTACGGGCCTAGCCCTCTTGTTTCCGTTATAACTAGGACAATCCCGTCCTTAAGGTGTATGTAACTCATGCACGTTTCGAAAATACGTGTGTGTTTCGTAAACCGGTATGTTTAGCAATAACCTTTTGTAAACCATTTGAGTTTGTTGGAGTTCATTTGTATCATGGTTTAGAAACATATAGTTTTTGTTCATCGAAATTTTGTGTACTTTTGCAAAACTTCTATGTCTTTCCACCCCTGAAAACATTTATAAAAATATAAAACATGAAAAAGTGGGAGTTATGAACTCACCTTGATATACAGTGCAAAGCTAGCATAATGTGATCTATAATGTTACTTCCAAGACGTAAACTCGCTAGCATGCAATCTATAACATTCCTAGCTAAACTACGTGTCACTGAGCTCTATTGAATCGCTAACCGCATGATTCGACGGTAAGTTATTAACGTAACGGAAAAGAATGAGATATACTTGTTAAGTTCCATTTAATGTTAGTGACAACACCAAGTTTTGGATACACTTAGTTTCCAAGAGTTTTAATATATATATATATATATATATATATATATATATATATACTAATCGTATTAGATGTCCTGAATGGTCGTGCGTGTACGTAGACAAAAGTTGGTATAAAAGTACCACACGTTATAGACTCGTAGGATGTCGTCATATGACTCCTAAGTAGTCGTCGCGTAGTCGTAATAGTCTTGTGTCCCGTTTATAATTAATAAGATAATTATATAATTATTCGCTCGTTAGAATCGACTTTCATTTGTTTGTTTTGGTAATAACTTGGATACTACATTGTGTTACAATCTTACGGTAAGGTGTCGTGCTTCGTTTAGAAGTTTTATAAATAATTATATTTATTTTATAAAAGTATACGAATTAACAACGTTTGAAATAAATATAACGGATTATTCTTATTTTTTTAAAAGTCACAAGTTATAATTATCGTTAAAATAAATATACATTTATATATATTTTTATAAAAATTACTTGACTCGGATAAGTTTTGTTTTTATAATAAAACACGTTTCGCTTTGCGGATTTTTACGAAAAATGGATAGAGTTTCCTCTGTTTTTGGACGATCCTGACAATACAAGTTATCAAGATATTTGTCAAAACGCAACAATTTTGTAACAACAATATATATAACTTTCGGTCGTATTTCAAATATAACTCTTGCCGACTACAATCCAATAAATATATATATATATATAGTAACAACATGTTGATCAGTTTTTGTCTAATATATATGTATATAAAAGGGATATGTATAATCAAAACCAAGTAAAAGTCCACGGATTTTATTTTCTTAACAATCTTGTTATTACGTTCGGATTAGAGCTCGATGTCGCTTAAAGTTAAAATTTGTTCGGTTGACCCGTGCTGACCATGTTGACCGCAATTGACCGAGTTTAACTGAGTTGACCAGCAGCTGACCAGTTGACCAGGTTTGACTGAGTTGACCCGGCGTAGACTGAGTCGACCTGGTGTTGACCGATTTTGACTTGTTGACCTGAACCCGCAACTTGACATGTGTCGTTGACTGCTTTAACCGAACCAAAATATGACCAAGTTGAATCGGGACCGAACCGAGTTGAACCAACCTAAATAGAATCCTGACCTAATCTAACTCGAAAAGAAACCACAAATAACCCTACCACCACTACCGCCGTTCGACCGGCCCAAAGCCGCCGGCATCAGCTGCCGCTGCTATAAACCACCGCCCCCACTGCCGTGGCGCCATCCTCCGACGGCTAGAGCTTGTCTCCGCCGTCCATATCGACCACCGCCTGCTAAACCTTCACTAATCCAACACGAACCCGTAATAAACCCAACCCGAGCCCATAACCGCCGCTGCCGGAACCCCATACCACCGCTACTACCTGAAACAACAACCAAACGGCCCGAGGAAACTTGGATCCTTACAGATCTGAGGGTTTTATGTTAAACTTTTCTATTTATGGGTAGGGTTTGTGGGCTTGGGCCCGAGGCCCAAAAGCACGTTTCTAGTGTTTTGAGCGGCCCGATCAAGTTCCTACAGCCCGTTTTCGCACCTGATAGTCATGGAAGGTCGTAAAATATCATTTTAAGATCAAAAGAATGAAACGTAGTGTCGGTAAGCGATATCAGTCACGCATGTTCGTCGGTTTCGTTAAAACACGTAATTTGCTTCGGTTGTCGTTTCTTGTCCGTTTTTCGATCCGATTTCAGCTACGAATATTAAAATTCGATTATGAGACTAAATTTACCATAATATTTCCACTTTTAAGGTAATACATGAGTCCGATGCTTCTGTTTCATTGTCGGTGTGTTCCTACAGTCGATTTTTCATCCACGTATGCTTTTTGTGACGTTTCAAAAGTAGGATAACTTAACCTAACCAATTCACGTGTATAAAATATACGTATAAAACTTGTATTTTCCGGCATTTTCAGTATTTCGTTCGGTGTCAGTTCGTTACTGTTTATCGTTCGATAATTTTCCCGCAAATCGTCGTCCGCGTACCGTAAAACCATAAAGATGTTCTTAGTCATTCCAAAGGCCCTATAAAGTTAATTAGTGTCTTAAAACAATACTTATAATTGCCTTAATGTTTGTTATTTGCGTAACTATAATCCAAAAGGTACCGATTGTAATAACAACGTCGTACCGAATGAGATTCACCGCGAATGGTACAATATGGTTCCTCGTAATCATCCTCAATGTAGTAGTGGTCATAATCTTCTGAGTAGTAATCCATGGAAGATACCCAGAAGATTAACGAGCCTCGGGTCTGAAAACAGAAAAATAAAATTTAACATGGAGATGACCACCGCCTCGTGTTGCACTTGCACGACCCCGTGGTCAAGCCTGTATCTGCCTGTTTGAAAAGTTTTGATTAAATTTCTGAAGCACGGGGGCATGGACAGCTGACACGGCCCCATGGAAAACCTACTAAAAAAGTAAAAAGTTTTGAAAACGGGCGTACAGTTTTGAAAAATGTACAGAATTTGTTTAGGCCTCTAATTTTAAGCTTTCTTAAAATTCTTATGTCCCCGGCAACGACGCCAAAAACTTGACGTGGTAGAGTGTGGTTATAATTTTTGTTATATTTTAAGCACTTTATACTCGTGAATCAAGCTTTAAATTTATAAAACACGATACAATACTATCACTCGACACACGTTAGGGCAAGTGCACCCATCGTAGACGTAGTATAGTAATGGTAAGATATTGAGGTCGTCCAAGGATACAGGAGCTTTTAATATTGGCCTATCGTTAACGTCTAATCTAACCAAATTTTGATTAAAGTTTTGAAAATTTTAAAAGATAAAAACTAAATGTAAGAACGAAAAGAAATAAATAAAACAAATAGATAAGAAAGAATCATTTGGTTCCGACTTCTCTTTTATCACTTTGGGCTTTTATAAAAGATTGTCTTAGTTATACTTGTAGGCCCCTCTTGTGAAGGTGACGCTACCCTTAACCTATTGGTCTTAGTCAGCAAGGATATAGTCCCGTAAGTTCGGAATATTGAAAGATACTTAAATAAGTTATTAGTGCTAAAGGTGGTAGGTTCCTCTTGGCGACGTTACCCCCGGCCATATTGGTCTGAGTCAGCAGGGATATAGTCCCGCAAGACAGGATAAGTTTTAATAGTAGTTTATTTATAAGGGGTTCAAGCTGTTCTTACTTCCCCAGATTTGATGCTATCTGCCTCAAGGGAAGTCCTAATAAGCTTGAACCAAGGCCTCGCAGGATCTATACACTGAACAAGACAAGAACTTTACCCAAACACCCTTCTATCCCCTTCCAGGTAGTTAACGCATTTTATATAGACCGTAAAGACTAGAATGAGTGAATCAACAAAACATGAAGAAGTGTTTAAATAAAGTTCACTTTCAATATAAAAATCTAGTTATTAAAGTCATTAATACATACCCAAATAAAAAGTTGCCAAAGATTGGAAATCAAAAGTAATACATAAAAGATTTGTCTTCACCAAGTGATGTAAGAGATTTAGCTAAGCATGGCATTTCTTTGGCAAGAACTCTTATGATCAATCTTGGATCCCAAGACTACTACACACTCTAAAAGATGAAAGATGGATTATAGTGGTGGGTGTTGGTGTTGTAGTGGTGGTGGACTGATGGCAAGTGTGAGAAAAGTGGTTTGCAAAGAGATGGCTTTCTCATGAACCAAGCACCTCTATTTATAGCTGAAAACAGAAGGCAACCATGGCCCCGAGCCTACCTGATATGGCCCGTGGGCTTCATTTTATCTCCCTTCATTAACTGCAGATGTTAGATTGTGTACCAACACGCCCCATGGTGACATGGCAGGGCCCCGTGGTCAATGTACTTGCTGTACTATCACATGTTCTGTGAATCTTAGAGTTAACCACGACCCATGTTGGCTTGGCACGGCCCCGTGTTGGTTTGTCTTTTGTTGTTGTCTTGTTCTGCAGAGAATCTTGACTAGGCACGACCCTATGTCTGGTGGCACGACCCCGTGGCTAAGCTTTTATTCTTGTTATTTTTGTTGTTTTTGATGTGGATGAGGGTTCGGCAGGTCGTGTCAATCCTTCTTCTTTGTATTTGTGTTGGTTTCTTCTATTAATTTGTTCCTTTTATTCGTTTAAGCTCTTTTAATCCTGTAATTTAAAAGTAAACAAAGAAACATGCTTTTTCCAATATTAATACCGAAAAAGGGTTGATTTTAATGCCTTGATTTATGTAATTTATATATTGCGTTTTACACACATCAGTTACTAAATTATTATGCGCACATAATAGATCTGATTGTTTTCATTTGTAACTACCGTGCAATTTAATAAAAACAAGTATACTAACTATTACGCATGTTTTCAGAAATCTTTTATGGAATTTCATTGAAAAACCATATAACTTAGAATAAAATATCATAAAATATGTATGTCTTTGTAAACACCTACGAATTACAGTTTATAATTTTGGGTTTTTCTAATCGTAACTTCATATGTATATAAAATAAATATGTATAGTCATAAAACGGCATCTCGAGTTTAATACCTTTAATTTCACTAAATATATATAATTTAGTAAAATATATAACGTTTATTATTAAACTAAACCTCCAAAGTATATTTTCTAGTCCATTAAAAACTACCTTTTTGAAAATCACACTTGTACTACAATAAACAGTTTTCCAAGATATTCAATTTTTAACAATTTGTCATAAGATAATATCTCGTGGCTAATAAAAATACATAGTTTTCTCCACAAATCGTTTTTAGCGCTTGAAATCCATATTATTGTACAAATATTTTATATAGTATTCAAGTCCTTGTCAAATTTACCACAAGTTACTAACAAGTTCAATTTACTTGGGTAAACTACAAGAACATATATTTATTTTCCGTTGAACTTCAAAATATACACATCCAAGTATAAGTCATAAACCCATCAACTAAAGTACATATATAACGATCATAACTAAAATATATATGTATACTTGTTCCGAAAACGTAACTGCACATGTATTACTTGGATTTTAAAGGTTAACCACATAAGCTCAAGCTCGTTCATTTAAGCAAAACCACCAAGTAAAAGATATAAAACACTAACACATGATCTTTGCAAAACTCATGTAAAAGCCTTTGAATATCACCAAGGATTTCAAGAAAAACCATGTTGTTTATAGTGTTAATTTCTTAGTTTTCAAGTTTTAGACAAATAACAACTACTTGGGTAAACTTGTACATTTTAATCTAGTGAAAATAAAGATGGTTTTATAGAGTTTACTTACAATAAGCAAGCAAGGAGAAGGATTTGAGACTAAAACTTGAAGCGTTGTACTAGAACTCATGACCTTAACTTTGAATTTTAGTGTGGGTGAGTTAGACCCAAAGAGAGATAAACGAAAAAGAGATAGAGAGCCCAAGGTGATGGTATTTATAAATGCATTCACAATCAAACCTTCATAGAGTGAATCCTTTGTATTTTTTAGAGTAACTATAAGTGTAAGAGGAAGAAAATTTTACTATTCATCAATAAATTTTAAAAGGTCTTTGTTTACCCACTATATATATTATTTTAATATTTTTAAAATCGTTGTGAGTAAAGGATAAAGAAAAGATAATAGTAAAAGTATAATAAAATTATTTAATTAAAAAAAAGAAAATACACTATTTATTAGTATAGTTATATAAATAGTTATATAAATGGAGTAAAGAATCTATTGTGAATATACTTTAATAAAATAATGAAATCATGACAACTGGGTATGGAATTGTATCAAATAATTATCAATGTTTGCATTCTTTACTTCCTTCGTCTTTGTTTTGCTTCATCGACAACTAAAAGGAAAAACAATGGAATCGTAGACTAGAATACTAGATTGACTCCAATTTTGCATTTGTCTCAATCCAAGGTATTGCGTATATGAATATAATAATACCATCAAAGACAAGCATTCATGTTACTTGTCCATATGGATAGTATGATTGAGTTTGTCTTGTGTAAGAACTCATGTACAAGTATGGTTAATAATGCATTATAAAGGACACTAAGTAGATATTTAATGCTATTAAGTTGTTTTTCCTTCTTCCTTTCGACATCATCGGCCAAGAGTTTTTTTTTTCCAAGAAAGGAGTCATGGTCTTTTGATTATTAAATGGGATATATTGTGTACTTGTTTCATGAATATGGTGGATAAGATTATAACTCTAATTGAATATACTATGAAGGTTTCTTTTAGTCAAGAATTTGTTTGGGATACAAAATTGATGGGAGGGGAAAGATTTGTTTGATGGTGAATGATCACATAGGGTAGTGTTGGTTAGTGTTAAAACATTAAAACATAGGTAGAGAAACTAAGTTGATGTTTTTTAGATAAACACATACATATATAAACTATAAAACACATACTTGTCCATATGTTTGTCATGATAAAGAAAATATTAACGATAATATGATCTTTTGTTAGCAAGGTTCGTTTTGGAGAGTTTATTCCGACACGACACAATAACCACTAACTGTTGCCAAAAGCAAAGATATGCATTGAAATGATCTATGCTAAACTACAAGTGACCAAATTAATGAAAATTAAGTCTAATGCACATAATTGAGAGAAAACACGTTTAATTTGGTGTACAGAAATGACTCAGATTTACCGGTTGTCACACTTTGAATAATTAGGTGCAACTTAGGATGGGCCTGGGCCTAAACAATGTTGAGTGCGACCTTGCATAAGACTCAAGGGTTTCAGCGGCGGTAATAACCCTTTCTATCTGATTTTCAAGTCAATATCCGAACTTTCAAATTGGAAATGCATCACAATCATCGTATAACACTATATTAAGCAGCAACCATCCAAACCATGTAATTTTGTATGGAAAACATAACTTTGTAGGCAACAAGCTTAGAAATCGACTTTCTCTTCGTGATTATCTTTCTCTCTCTCTCTCCTCCCATCTTTAACTTGGGGGTGATTTGTTTGCTAACGAGGAGAATGAGCAGGATGATCAAGGTTTCATATCAGTGTTTAATCACATAATTACCACATTACCTCTCATAGGCTTACCCTTTTATTCTTTTTTTTGTACCTGAAAACCCATAATTACATTTTTTAAAACCAAAATAGGTCCATATTTACTTTAATAATTCTTTAACTACGTTAATAGTTTTATTAGAATGTTTCTAGTATGAATAATCCATTGAAAATCAAATTTTGGGGTGTTACGTGTGAAGTGCCAAGAATTATACATATTTACCCCTATATTATGATACTTTTTTTTACTTTGTCATGGAAAACACTATTAAACTTGTTCCTATTTGATAATTGCTGATTTTCAAGGGACTTGGATGAAAAGAAGTGAAAAATAAGCAAATACGAGGCAAAAATTTAGAATTCCAAAGAAATCAATAAAGTATCAAATAGGCACCACTCTACCAGGCTATGGGCACGACCGTGCATACTAGCCTATGAACAAGAAGTCAACATGTCAACACGGTTTGGTCAACAAAACTCCATGATGTGCGGATGCACGACCTTGCACCCCTTAGGCACGACAATGGAAGAAGGAGACAAAGTTTAGAAGTTTCGAGACATGACAAGACTAACACCATCTGAAGCTCACGTCTGAAAACCTGTCCATGCATGGTTGTGCACCACCCTAGGCACGACTTTGCATATAACATAATGGGAAAGGAGTTGCACGAGAAGTAAAAAAAAGGACACAAAGCTATCCGAATAAGGATGAAGCTCGGCCGTGGCCACCTATGCATAGTCGTGCATACCTGCACTTAGTTAATGGAATTTATTCTTCAGTTTTGGTTTTTGATCTTATGAATATTCATGATAAACTTAGTGGCATGAAGCCTATATTAGTACACTCTTCTAATTAACCCTTACATATCAAGAATTTAATTAGAGCTTATATGGTCTATATACTAGGCCTCAATGATAAACCAAAACTTGGTTGAGTAACTAGCCTAACATGGTCTATATGTTATGCTTTGGTGTAGACAAAGAGTTGCTAAACTCATGTTAAAATATATATGTCCTTATCTATATATATGATGGTTTAAATGGGAACGCTAAATATTATGAGAACCGTGAGAACGAATTAAAAAACCGCAAAAACATGGTCAAAAACAATTCAAATTAAATATTTTTTCACTTATCATTATTATTCGAATACAATGTTAGAAATTTCATTTAGACGTTTAAAATTTTGTAAATTCGTATATAAAGAAAATTTACATGTGTGTAAATTTGCCATTTACACACTTGTAAATTTGTTATTTTACACATGTAAAAAAATCTAATAAGAGTAATTTTGAGAGAAGAAATAAATTATTTGATGTTGTAAATTTTTTTATGTTGTAATTTAATTACAATGTGGTTTGTATTAAAAAAATTGGTTTTAATTGGTTTTTTCATTCGTTCTCACGGTTCTCGCGATATTTAACGTTCTCAAGATAATAGTCCCCTATATGTATATATATATATGTGTATATATGTATATATATATACATACACATATATACACACACATATATATATATGTATATATATATGTATATCTCAAGATAATAGTCCCCTATATGTATATATATATATATGTGTATATATATATGTATATATACAGGGGATGGATCATGAAAAACTAGTTTAAATGAGAAAACCAAAAAACTAACTAAAAAGGCTAATAACATATAGATTTCTTTTTGAGTTTTTTAATTAAATTCATTATATATAATATATAAAACAAACTTTTTTTTAAAAAAAGTTGTACTACACATGTGTATTAATATGAAAAAGCTTAAAACACACCCACCCCCACCCCCACCGACACCCCCAAAACCCTAAACCCCAACCCCTCCCCCCGCCAAAAAAAAAAGTTGTACTACACATGTGCATTAATATGTAGTTTTCTCATTATTCTCTCCCTATATATATAACGCCACCCGTTAAATAAAGATCAACTGCGCTAACTAATAACAAGTCTTTAAACAAGCTTTCCACTAGGCTAAGGGAATAAGGTAACCTTAACCCGAGTTCTTCAATTATAACTTTAAAAATATAATTTGTAAATTTAATAGAAAGCCACAGGTAACCTTAGCTAGGAGCTTGGTCTTTTCAACTATGTTCATCACACCACTTTCCAATAACTTAACTATATTTCATCTCGTTTGGATTTGAAATCCCATAGCAATACTTCTTGTAATCTTGATATTCTCCTGTAATTACTATTATATGCATTTATTTTTTGGTTTTATAGTTTATCTACAAAATAAAACAAACAAAAGATAACTAATTAATTAGTAGATAATTTAGAAGTTAGAGTAGTAAAAGTTGTGTCTTTTGGGTTTAATATTTGGTTTTATATAAACTCTAGTACAAGATATGTACACTTGACTATTGGTTGTGTTTAGTGTAAGTAAAGTTATTAAATTAACCACTATCAAACATGACACATCAAAAGGCACTCCCTAAACCAGAAATAGTTTTTTGTAAGTTCTTTATAATTCTTGTATGATTATAATCGTAGCATATCCTCAAATTCAAGATAGTAAGAGTATAAGTGTTTGTTAAAATAATTGCATTATCGTACATAGACACTGAATATGGGTAAACCATAGATATATATAATAGAGTTGAAAGGGTGATCACTAGTCATCTTAGTGAGAATCTTGCAAGGATGATCACTGCCATTTAGTGAGTCACTGAGAAGTTATGACTATCCTTCCACATTTTTACAAGTAGTTCTAGTGTTATCTACTCTTTTAAACTAAAGCTCGTAAAGGTAATTAGTGCCTTACTTAATGAAAAGTTTCATGGTGTAGATAAACTTGTTGTGGATAACAAGAAGTGGACATAGATTGGTTTTTGTTAATATCACCCAAACCAATATGAATCCCTTAAATACAAAAAAGAATCTGTTGGAAATATTAATGAGGAAAATACAAGTTGGTATATTTCCTCCATCCCACATTGGTGGGGGAGGTGAAAGTTGAGTGCCTTATAAGGGATTACCCCTTATGGGCCTCCAAAGTGTTAAATGGGTTGAGAAGTGGGTCAAGCCCACACGCGCGCCGAGCCGAGCCGAGCCGGAGCTCGCGAATGGGCGCGTTTGAGGCGCACTTTCGCGAATGGGCGCGTTTGAGGCGCACTTGCGCACTTGGGATAGAAATGAATTCGAAACAGTGGGGGTTATCTCCACCAGTTCGAATTCGTATGGGATTAGTCTAGGAATTCGAATTTGAAATAGATATCTCTAGGAGTCTATATTCGAATTAGTTGATAATGTTTATCCCATTCCCTGTTTTTCTCATTCTCTGTTGAAATCCCAATCTATAAATAAAGGCCTCCTGCTACCCATTCTTTACACCTAATTTTCGCAGCCTGTCATCTCTGTGCTTCTGTTCTTCTCCAGCTTCTGCGTTTTCTTGTTTCCATTGCTGTTGGAATACCATATCAGTTCTGCATTAAATCCTGGGAGTTTATGCTGCAGCTCACAACAATACGAGCTCGTAAAATCCTTTAAGGACAGGAATCATCTGTGCAGTTCAAGAATCTCGGTTTCTTAAATCGCCAGGTTGGTTTTAGTTTTTGCGTGTTATTTAAATTCGTCCGATACTACCTTTCTTTAATCAGTTTGTTTAAGTTGGAATAAACTTGTTTGGCCAATAACTCGGTAATTAATAATAAAATAATTAATTTTCTGTTTGATTAAATTGTTTTCAACAATCTTAAAGGATTTTATTTTTTGTGTTTAATCGCCAGAAATAATGGACGGTGAACTACCAACAGCTAATCTGAGATTCATGAATCAAGAGTTTGTCAAGTTGGACAGATTCGATGGCCAGAACTATACCCGTTGGCGGACAAGGTTAAGTTCATGCTCGTTGTGCTGAAACTCTACTATATCCTTGATCCAAGCTTGCCCGCAATCCCTGATGGCCCTCCTCATGAGGTTGGAGAGGTCCCGAATCAAGATTTGGCTAATCAAAGACTTGTCTGTAAGGAAGCTGAAGATCTTTGCCTTGGCCACATCAAGAACTCTTTTTCGGATCTCTGACTTATACGTGCCGGTAACAAGTGCTAGAGCATTGTGGAAAGCTTTGGAAGATAAGTACAAGGCTCATGAAGAAGGTACTAACAAATACCTTATTTCCAAGTACTTAGACTTTCAAATTGTTGATGACAAGTCAATCTTGGAGCAAGTGCATGAACTCCAAGTTCTTGTTAACAAACTGACCATGTTTTCTATACCGCTGCCAGAAATTTTTCAAGTAGGGGTCATTATAGCAAAATTTCTTCCTACTTGGAAAGATTTCTCAAAGAGAATGATGCACAAGTCTGAGGACTACTCTTTGGATGAACTGTTGAAGCACCTTCGAATTAAGGAGGAAACACGCAATAGGGACAAAAGAGGTAAAGTCGGATCGAGTGTGAATCATATTGTTGGAGGATCTGGTCAAAAGGGAAAAGGGGCATCAAAGAATAGAAAGTTTACAGCACCAAAGAAAAAGGAATTCAAAAAGTCACATCAAACGACCAACCATCAACCAAAGAGATCGGGTAAATGTCATGTTTGTGGAAAAAACCGGGCATTATGCACGAGAGTGCTCTCAAAGAAAATCTGGATCTACGGTTGGTTCTACAAGTGTTATTGATATTGAGAAAGTCACCAATCTAGTGGCTAATGTGGGTCTTGGAGATGTTAACATGCTTTCTCAATATACATGCGTTGTGGCATGTAGAGGATGGTTTTTGGATTCTGGAGCAACTGTTCATTTTTGTGGGAATCGTGGCTCATTTCTTACTTATGGTCCCGTTCCTCAAGGAACAGTGGTGGTATGTGCTGATGGACATCGAGTGGAAGTTCGTGGTAAAAGCACAGTGCGACTAAACTTTAAAGATGGTCAAACGGTTACCCTTCAGGACGTGTTGCGTGTTCCTGGTATCACCAAGGGTCTTGTTTCTGCTGATAAGTTTGATCGAAATGGGTACAAGCTGGTTCTCAAGAATCTCCGTGTGAAGTTTTCTCTAAATGACATCTATGCGGGTCAAGCAAAGAACACGGGTGGAATGTATCGCCTTGACCTAGCTGAAGATGGAATTGATGAAAAAGAAGACTCGGATGAAGGTGGCGTTTCAGTGATTGATGGGTTTGGGAATGAAAGTGATCGTGATAGTGGTGATAGTGGTAGTGATAGTTTTTATCAATGTAATGCAATTGGTTTTGATTTGAATGAAATTATGTCTTCTGATTATATTGCGTGTTCAATTTTTTATGGCATAAACGTTTAGCTCATACAAATATTAAAAACATTGAGAACATGCAAACTAAAGGTTTATTGAAATTAAAAGATAAAAACTTTTAAAATGCGAAACTTATGTGAAATCAAAATTCACAAAGAAACCTTTTCCAAGTGTCCATAAACGTAATACATCATATTAGAACTAATTCATTCAGATATTTGTGAACTGAATGGAGTCCTTACTCGTGGGGGTAAGAGATACTTTATCACTTTCTGCGATGACTTCAGCCGATACTTATATGTTTATTTATTGCATTCAAAAGACGAAGCTTTTGAGGCATTTAAAATATATAAGGCTGAGGTTGAAAAACAAAAGGAGAAACGCATTAAAATTCTTCGCTCGGACATAGGCGGAGAATACTTTACCAAAGATTTGATGCATTCGGCGAAGAGGAAGGCATCATACATGAGAGAACTGCACCATATACTCCCCAACAAAATGGTTTGGCTGAGAGAAAGAACCGAACCTTGGTAGAGATGGCTAACTGTATGTTAAATCAATCGGGTCTATCTCGTAATATGTGGGGGGAAGCTGTGTTAACCGCTTGTTATGTTCACAATAGGATCACTAGTCGTGTGATACCTACGAGCCCATATGAGTTGTGGAAAGGAAGAAAACCAAACCTAGAGTATTTGAGGGTTTGGGGGTGTCTTGCCTATTATCGTGTACCTGATCCAAAGACACTCAAACTGGGAGAACGAGCTTACAAGAGTGTATTCATTAGATATGCTCCACAAAGTAAGTCTTTCCGGTTGTTGGATGACGAATCAGGTATAGTTGTAGAATCCAGAGATGTGGAATTCTTTGAGAACAAGTTTTCTAGAGATGATGAAAACTAAAATTACACCACATTTTCTAGTACTTCTAAAAAACGAGTTCAACCTTCACCAATAGTTGAAGAACCGAGGAAAAGTACTAGAGTTTGAAAAGAGAAAAGTTATGGAGATGATTTCTTTTCTTACCTGGTTGAGGGAACTCAAAAGAAAGTGACGAGAGAGGTCATTTTCGCTGTTAATTTGGATGATGATCCTAAAACTTTCAGCGAAGCAATGTCATAAAGAGATGCTCCTTTGTGGAAGGAAGCAGTCAATGATGAAATGGATTCCATTATGGGAAATGGAACTTGGGAGTTAGCTGATCTACCCAAGGGAAAGAAACCTATTGGATCCAAATGGATTTTCAAAAGGAAGTATCATCCAGATGGATCCATCTCTGCCTATAAAGCGAGATTAGTTGCTAAAGGGTATAGGCAGAGAGAAGGGATCGACTATTTTGATACCTATCCACCTGTGGCTAGAATTAGCTCTATTAGAACTCTAATAGTGATGTCTGCTTTGAAAGGACTGTACATCCATCAAATGGATGTAAAGACTGCGTTTCTAAATGGGTATCTAAATGAGGAGATTTATTTGGAGCAACCAGAAGGGTTTGTGATGCCTGGACAAGAGAACAAAGTGTGTAGACTTATTAAATCTCTATATGGTTTGAAGCAAGCTCCTAAACAGTGGCATGAGAGGTTTGACACCACTGTGACTGCTTTCGGGTTTCGACACAATAGTGCTGATAGGTGTATGGATAATAAATGCGAACCTGGTTATACAGTCGTGATTTGTCTCTATGTTGATGATATGTTGATCATTAGCACTCACCTTGAAGGTATTTCTGAAACTAAGAAATATCTGTCCTCGAACTTTAAGATGAAAGATCTAGGAGAAGTTGATACCATTCTTGGGATCAAGGTGAAAAGAACTGAAAGTCAGATTTCTCTAAGTCAATCTCATTACATAGAGAAAATTCTGACTAAGTTTCAACACTTGAATATTAAAGAGTTTAATACCTCATTTGATCCAAGTGTGAAACTTAATGTGAACTCAGGGAGAGCAATGGCTCAACTGGAGTATGCGAGTGCTATTGGAAGTATGATGTATACAACACATTGCACTCGTCCTGATATTGCTTTTGCTGTAAGCAAACTGAGTCAGTATACTGTCAATCCAGGGATAGAACACTAGAAAGCAGTGGGTAGAGTACTTGGATACCTGAAAAGGACCAGTAACTTAGAACTGACATACACGTCTAATTCTAGAATACTCGAAGGTTATTCTGATGCGAGCTGGATTGATCACACCAGTGATTCAAAATCTACAAATGGGTGGATTTGCACTCTAGCAGGAGGAGCGATTTCTTGGGCGAGCAAGAAACAGACGTGTATTGCCCACTCAACTATGGAAGCTGAGTTCATAGCACTAGCTGCGGCTGGTAAGGAAGCAGAGTGGATTAGAGATCTACTTACGGACATCCGTTTGTGGGATGTTCCAATGCCGTATATTCCCATGTATTGTGATAGTGAGGCCACACTATCTAAAGTATACAACGCAGTGTATAATGGGAGGTCAAGACACATAGGTCTACGGCACAATTATGTGAGACAACTTCTTGAAAGTGGTACCATCAAGGTTGTCTATGTCAAGACGAGTAAGAACTTGGCTGATCTGTTTACTAAACCTCTAACGAGATTTGGTAGTGAATACCGCGAGAGACATAGGTCTAAAACCACAATAGAATCGTTAGTGATGGAAACCCAACTTGAACTTAGTGCTCCTATTTCTTAAGTTTAATGGGTAAAAACAAAGTCACTTAACGATAGAAGGTACTATCAATTTTTTGATAGATCCATGTGAGGTATGATAGTACGTCGTTGCCGAGAACAAGGGTGAGCTAATGCTCTTAACAAAGTTTTGGAGGCATCCAAGCAATGTGGATGATGTAAAACTTTGCCTATATGATCTAGGGGTGGTGCCGCCTCGAGTGAAGAGAAGTGGTTTGTCTTCTAAAGGATCATGAAAAGGGTTTATAGCGCACGACCATATTCGCGCTCAGTGAGAACGCAAAGTCGGCCGGTGATGTGTGGGGGTAAACCGAAGGGGGCTATCAGGTTAATGGTTTAATTCCATAGGACACCATCGAATCTATCTCTTCTTGTTTATCAACATAAACTGGGTTTAATCTTCGTGACACCTAGTGACATCATCTGTCTAAGTGAGAGGAAACATTCCAACTTGGTGGGGGATTGTTGAAAATATTAATGAGGAACATACAAGTTGGTATGTTTCCTCCATCCCATATTGGTGGGGGAGGTGAAAGTTGAGTACCTTATAAGGGATTACCCCTTATGGGCCTCCAAAGTGTTAAATGGGTTGAGAAGTGGGTCAAACCCACACGCGCGCCGAGCTGAGCGGAGCCGCGAGCTCGCAAATGGGCGTGTTTGAGGCGCGAATGGGCGCGTTTGAGGCGCACTTTGCACTTCGCACGTACGCATCGTCGCTAGGAGCTGAGGAGCTTTTATTTTTAGCTAGGGTCCGGTTCAGGGTGTTAGATCTGTGGATCGAGATAGAGCTGAGTTAAGATTGGGATAGAGATGAATTCGAAACAGTGGGGGTTATCTCCACCAGTTTGAATTCGTATGGGATTAGTCTAGGAATTCGAATTTGAGATGGATATCTCTAGGAGTTTATATTCGAATTAGTTGATAATGTTCAAATCTCAATCTATAAATAAGGCCTCCTGCTACCCATTCTTTACACCTAATTTTCGCAGCCTGTCATCTCTGTGCTTCTGTTTCTTCTCCAGCTTCTGCATTTTCTGGTTTCCATTGCTGTTGGAATACCAGATCAGTTCTGCATTAAATCCTGGGAGTTTACGCTGCAGCTCACAGCAATACGAGCTCGTAAAATCCTTTAAGGACAGGAATCATCCGTGCAGTTCGAGAATCTCGGTTTCTTAAATCGCCAGGTTGGTTTTAGTTTTTGCGTGTGATTTAAATTCGTTCGATAACGGGACAGTCTTCTTCTAACTTTCTTCAATCAGTTTGTTCAAGTTGGAATAAACTGGTTTGGCCAATAACTCAGTAATTAATAATAAAATAATTAATTTTCTGTTTGATTAAATTGTTTTCAACAGAAGCTTGACAAAAGGTTTGAACATGAAAAAGTAAGTAATTAGAAACTGGTCATAACTTTACAATAAACTATTCAACCCTCTGTATTTGAATATAGCGGATGCAATAATAAGATTTTAATCGGCCTTGTTTTATCCGGAGAACTTCAAATGGATATATGGATGCTGTCACCGAATACTTGATACTTGTGCGGAACTCATGAAAATGACATCTACATAAAAAATTTCGTAAACGGCTTAGCATGCTCGAAGCTATAAAATCAATACCCGGGAATAAGTGTGTTATAAAGATGGTCTCAAGCAATTTGATCGCATGTGGTACAATCAACTTGATCAATATCCAAAAAATAGGGATACAAGTCTTAAGAAATTTGCTTATGTGTCTTTATCAAAAGATCACTATCAAATTTCATTGTAATAGCACTTTATGTCAATGCTTTGAACATTACAACACGTCCTAAAGAGATTAAAAAAAGTATTAAACTTACTAAAAAAAGATTCAGGAAAGACAAATTTATGCCACGGCCTAAAGCTCAAGTATTTGTTTAATGGAATATTCGTCCAAATAATGGGACTACATCAACAATATGTTAGCACATTTATAAAAAAAAGTTTAACCTAGGTACTTAGAGTAAGTCATGTGTCGTATCCACAAGCAACATGTGTCCAATATTACACATTTCGTTTGATTATTTATTCTGAACTTGAATTAAAACTGGCTTTTGGTTTTGATTGATTAACTTTATTGAAAACTAATTGATCTCCATGAGTTAACTACACTGAACTTGTTAATGAATGCTCTCCTTGGAGAGATTCCAACAATTACTTGCATCGAGTTAGATAGATGGTAAACGGGCAACAATTTGCGTCGCTACCCATTTTTGAATAGCCAAACCAAGTTTTTTAAAAACTAATGAAAAGTGAAAAAAAATGATTGTTGTGGAATAATAAAAAAATAAATTCATAGAAATATATAGAATCAAAGATCATAGATAAGTAAAAGTCTAAAAGAAATTGAAAGTTTACCTCCCAAGAAAAATGATTATTTATTCTGAACTTGAATTAAAATTTGCTTTTGGTTTCAATTAAGCAACCTTCAACAAATTCATAAAAATATAGAATCAAGGGTTATAGATAAGTAAAAGTCTAAAAGAAATTGGAACTTTACCTCCCAAGAAATCTGAGTAGGTGTGCGGAGAAACGGACGAAGGTGAGCCATGGGCGTATATCAGATGTGGGCAACGATGGGGTTGAATGTCTGAAAGGTAACTGTTGAATGTTGATGTACTCGTGATATTAGGGAAACCAAACCCGAATTTGAGATAAATTTGTATTTAAAAAAATTAAAATTAAAAAAAGTATCATGGGAAGACTTAAACTCGTGACTTGTTCCCTAAACCCTTATTCATTTTTTACATGGGTTAACCCCATTGTTTATTTATGGTTTTACTTCACACAATTTCTATATACACCCTATTAAAATTGTAAAATTCAGTGGGTTCCGGTGTCCCATCCCGACCTATGTAGGTCCGCCATGCTTACAGAAATATAAAATACCTTATAAAGTAATATAGTTAAAATAACATCCATACATCCCATATGCATCATTGTATATATTTCTTTATGATGTAGTGAGTCATACGATAATGAAGAACAAACCGCGTTGATTCTACGAATACTCGTAATGTTCATCCTTAAACCCAATTCAACCCAAAGGGCAAAAAATTTGAAGTGAAAATGGTTATTCTCAAAATTGAATTATGACCATTAGAATTACAAGAGCAAGATATAAATAATGACTGAAATTCGAAATGGTCACAAAAAAACACAAGCCTAAAAACAAAAAACTTAAAACACTGAAAAACACATAAAAGTGTCCATAACTCCCATTAGAATGCATTTTTTTGGGTCGAAACTTGGACAAGGCCCTTCGGGCCCTTGCCACGACGTGCTCCTCGTTTCAAGCTTAGATTTGACTGGTCGAGCGTCTAAAACGGCACTCGTAACAAAAATTATGCTCGTTTTCATAAATCACCCTTGAAAACTCGATCATGTGCCTTCTGAAATGTCATGGCTTGATCTTCTACACTTGGGCCTGCATCACTTTCATAATCCAAAAAATATAAAATAAGATCAAAGCAATATATTTTGTAATAATTTTAATGCATTTATAATATAATTGATACAAAATAGAATGCTAGTAAAATGCACCGATCACGTATACACCAAGAAGAGGTCGAAAAGGTACTTGGTCAAGGGTACCGTACTTCAGAGCGATTATCTCGCAAATAATATGAGACCTGATCATATTACGCTTTTTGTATCTGTGCTAGCGAGATATATTTTGAACTCAACACGTAGACACTAGAATTGAATAAAGCACATATTCCAATAGATTTATCGAATTCACAAAAAGCAACGATTTAATGAGGTTACGTGTTTATGTACCAGGACACTGCGATATGATTGATATCGAAAAAGAAAATCCTAGAATATCACCTAATAATATGCTGAACTTATAGCATTATATATGATTTGAATGAAATTATCAATGTAATGCAATTGGGTTTGATTTGAATATCGAAAAAGAAAATCCTAGAATATCACCTAATAATATGCTGAACTTATTAGCATTATATATGATATCAGTCAAAATAGCATGTGACTAGGATCGATGATCCAACATATACAAGAAACATGTTGTTTACAGCAAAGTATGAAGGACTTGGCAATTATTTACGAAGAGATGCACCTTGTAAAAGCTTACTACATCAAAGGTGAGAATGCACCTTATATAATTGTAATCAGTGAAATGTTTAATATTTTTATAATTCTTGCCATCATCATTATTGTCTACTTTGTGAGTATTACAACAAGACTCCTAAATGGAAGGTTAGATATCTTCATTGAATAAAATATATCAATGATGTATTACAATGTCAACGAGATGGAATCAAGTCGTTGCACGGGAACACAAACCAAAGGAATAGCTCTAGGAAGCGTAACTCCAATACCCTATTCCATATCAACGCTTGCTAGATTCCCATTTTCTCCTGCCTTCCACTCAAAGCACTGAATCATTGCACCAAGGGTTGTATGTACCGTCAACAACCCTAATGAAGTCCCAGGACACATCCTTCTTCCACTCCCAAATGGTAATAAACTGAAGTGTTGTCCTCTCACATCTAACTGCTTCCCTACAAATCTTTCTGGCATGAATTCAAGTGGGCTTTCCCAATGTGCGGGGTCTCGGCCCAGGCTCCCCACGTTGACCAAAGTTGTAGTGTTTGCTGGAATATGATAACCACCCACGGTGCAATCTCGTGTTGATAATCTTTGAATCATTGGGGCTGTAGGGTGCAATGGTACTGATTCTTTAACGATTGCTTGGAGGTATGGAAGGTTTGGTATGTCTGATTCTTGTACAAGCCTACTTTTCCCTACAACTTGGTAGATTTCTTCTACTGCTTTCTTCATTATGTTTGGATGATTGATGAGTTCTGCTAAAGCCCATTCCATGCTTGTAGCAGAAGTATCTGTTCCGGCAGCTAATATATCCTGGAAAGATATTCAAACAAGTTAGTAGATATACAAACAGTTAACATGATTTAAAGGTGATATGTGCCCTGATGTTAATTACTTGAATGAAGGCTTTAATGTTCTCCAGGGTTAAATTTATCTCCATGCTCTCATCTTCGGATATATCAAGTAAAATGTTGAGCAAATCCTTTGTTTTTCCTGTCTTCTGCTTTCTTGCTTCTTCATGTTCCCTCATGACCCTTTCCATCAATGCATCAAATCTTCTATGAATATCCTTTGAACTTTTTCCAAGACCTTGCATGTCTAGATTCTTAAAAAACCATATATGATCAGAAAGATTAAATGTTCCAATAAGCTCGGCTGACTTGCTTATTATCCTGGTTAAATCCCCTGACTCGTCTTCTGTTGGATATTTATGTTCGGTTCGATAAGTCAACGCTGCCGATCGGGTCTTGACCCGTAAGAGTTACACCGTGGGCAACGAACTAAAAATCCACTTAACTAATTTAACTGGTAATTACGAACGATACGAGGGCATTAAATTGAGAGACGGGTACATGGACCGGGTGAGACAAGAACACTCCTCTACGCCACTTGTCGCGCATGCACTCTTGCATCGCCACTTGTCGCGCACCGAGAATCTTGGCCAATGGCATCGCATGCATTTTGCATGGTCGCCACTTGGCAGACATGCAAAGACGTCCATACCCTGTAAAATGGAGTGTTGGGGTCTTGTTGTTGTTGTTGCAAGAACAAAATTACTCTCAACACACACACACCCCACAACCGGCCAGCACCGCCGCCGCCAGCCCGCCGCCGCCACCGTCGCCGGGCCACTCTGCCGCCGCCGCTGTTCCCGGTCCCCGTCGCCGCTGCCACGTGCACCGCCGGCCACCACCGCCGCTACTCGACCCGTTCCCGTGTTTCGCTAGTTCGTTAACTAGCACTTGTTCATTGAACCTCGGTGTCTCAACCGGTTTATTAATAACCGAAGGTATATCTAAACCCCCTATGGTTTGCGTTTATATTTCGTGTTTGCATGTCACGTGTCCTTGTTCCATTACGGATGTTCCTTGGTATAAAATGTTCATGTCATTTTGTTACATACGCTTCTGTTGTTTAAATGTGTACATATTCATATTGTTCACTAGTTAAAGATTTATTTTAACTAACATAAATATATATATATGCATACTTGTCAAAAGTGTTTTGAGTAATCCTTGTAACAAAATAAATATGCACCTATATGAACCGGGTTCATAAAATAAAAGTAAAATTATACCTCGGATTTCCTTTAGTGGTATTAGAGCCGATGCTCACCACATGCAAACCCAAACCGGTCTTTATTTTTTACCGGAATAATAAATCATAAAATTTAAAAGTCTAAAGTTTTGATTTATTTTATTTTAGGCAATATATATTTTTTGGTCATATTTAATTGTTAATATTTGATTGACCAAAAACTTGCCTCTATAATCCTTTGGTTATGTTGAATATGTAAATCGGGCCCGACCTTGTGGTTGTGTTTATGTTTGGTTTTGTCTATGGTTTTGGCCCACTTTGCGGCTCAAAGTTGTAATAGATTAATTTATGGTTTTGGCCCGTTTTGTGGTTCAAAGTTGTAATAGATAGGGTTCTTGTCTTTAATATATTTACTTGTTAAATATTGTTGAACCGAAGACCCGAAGAACCCGAAGCAAAACCGAATGCCAAGAGGAGTCTTGGAGTTAGTGGGAGTCGCTCAAGACAACAAGATGCACTCAAGTCCTTCCTTGTGGTTGTTTTATGTGTTGTGACCGTGACCCGTTTGATCTTGCTACTTGGCTCTAGCAAGATCATAACCATGCCCATATGATTTACATATTCATTTTCTATTATGGTTGCTTTTAATAAATGTTATTACAATCAACCTATACCAATACGCATTTTTTAAAAGGGGTTTTAAAAATGAAATCGAGAAAAAGCAAGTTCTAGCAACTTGTAAATTTTTATAACCACTAGAGTTTTAAAACCTTTTATCACATCTTTAAAACTCATGAACTTAATAGTCTCCACTATTAACTTTAATTGGTTATTTCAAGTCGCGACAAACTTAGTTTTATAGGTTATCTAAAACTAATTGTCCCGAGAGGTGAAAGGGTCCTTTTGGCATAGTCGCAAATTTAATAGCTAAATTAAAACCGACTATAACGACCCTATTTGGTAAACTTAAAATCAATGGTCTATGCCATCCTACTACTAGTAACACTTGGGGCATAATGTGAATCATCAGTGTTGGAGCCACAACACAACACTTGGTGTCTAGTTTATCCTTCCAAGGTGCAAGGGCTTCGTCGAGACATCCGACCCTTCCACATGTGACCGTTTTAGGACGACTATTACTTTTCTTCTCGTGTTACGTGCTACAGCTGTCTCGGGAATAAAAGTGGCATAGATGAGGCCAAACGTATCAATGCAAGGACAAAAGTTGTCCTCACAGCCTCATAAACTCCGGGAGTTGTGCTTCTCTCACAATTGACAATCGTTGTCAGTCCGCTTGAACCTCCTGCTAATGTTGCGTGCTACAGCTGCCTTTAGAAAGAGCTTCTAACCAGATTCTTGTTCCTTATCGTCTCACCTCGCTAAATAAGGAAAATACATTGAAAATACTAATTAAATAAACTTTTGCTTAACAGATGTCATCTGAAAACAACTCCTCTTTTGCTCTCAAGTCCATACTTGAGAAAGACAAACTAAATAACACCAATTTTCTTGAGTGGCACCGCAACTTGAGTATCGTTCTCAAAATGGCAAAGAAGCTTTATGTTTTCGAAACCCCAATTCCAACAGCGCCTGAAAATGGTACTACTGCTGCAAAGAAGGCTTTCGATAAACATAAGAAGATGCCCTAGAAGTTGCCTGCCTCATGCAAGCCCCCATGTCGCCAGATCTCCAGAAGAATATGGAAGACATGAGTGCCTTCGACATGATTGAGAAACTCAAAGGCATGTTTCAGAAACAAGCCCGCCAGGAACGCTATGACACCATGAAACAGCTCATAAGCTGTAGAATACAAGAGGGTTCCTCAGTTAGTGCTCATGTCCTCAAGATGAAAGGCTACATCGACCAATTAAACAAACTTGGTTATCCTCTCCAAGATCAGATGGCTGTTGACTTCATTCTGAACTCTCTTTCCAGTCACTATGATCAATTTGTTATGAACTTTAACATGAATGACTGGGTAAAGACAGTGCCGGAGCTACATGGGATGCTCAAAACGGCAGAGATGAACATTTCCAACAAAACGAACCAAGTGTTAATGGTTCGATCTGGTGGTGTTAGGAAGCCTAGAACAAAGAAAAGTTACAATGGCAAAAACAAAGGAAAAACTCTTATTACTGCTAAACATGCCACCAACAAGAGTAAACAAGCTGTTAAAGCTCCTCATTCAGAAGAGCAGCAATGCTATGAGTGTAACAAGATGGGGCACTGGAAACATAACTGCCCCGAGTATCTTGCTAAGCTCAAAGCAAAGAAGGCCAATGGAGAAGGCACTTCTTTAGGTATTCTGGTATATGTTATCGAGCTTTTCACTGTTTCTAGCAACACATGGGTATTTGATACCGGATGTGGTTATCACATCGTTAATGTCTTGCAGGAGCCTGAGAAGTGGAAGAAACTGAAACCAGGGAACATGGAACTCATTGTTGGCGATGGAAAGAAAGTCCCAGTTCTAGCAACTAGCACATTTAATCTTACATGTCCTTCTGGTCTTGTTGTTGTTTTGAACGATTGTCTTTTTGCACCTAGTTTGACCAGGAACATCATTTCAGTTTCATTGTTATTTGAACAAGGATTTAGATATGCTTTTAATGATGTTGCTATTTCTGCTTATCTAAATGGTACTTACTATTTTGAGGCTAAACCTCGAAACGGTATTTATGAAATTGATGTTCAACCTAGCAATAACATATATCACCTTTCTAAACATCAGAAAAATGGTATTAGTGATTCATTCCTATGGCATTGTAGACTTGGCCACATAAGCAAGGCACGCATAAAATGGCTCCAATCTGAGGAGATTCTTGAATCCACCGGAGCGGACTCATTTGATGATTGCGAGTCATGCTTAGCTGGCAAGCTCACCAAGGATCCCTTCACCCATGTTGGTGAACGAGCTAGTGATCTATTAGGACTCATACACTCAGATGTATGTGGTCCTTTTAGAACCATGACTAGGAATCACGAGAGATACTTCGTTACATTCATCGATGATTATAGTCGATATGCTTATGTTTATCTTATGAAGCATAAGCATGAAACCTTTGAAAGGTTCAAAGAGTTTCAGAACGAAGTTGAAAACCAACTTAATAGAAAGATTAAAATGCTTCGCTCAGATCGAGGCGGTGAATACCTTAGCTTAGAATTTCTCGATCATCTAAAGGAACTTGGAATAGTTTCACAACCCACTCCACCAGGCACACCCCAACTTAATGGCGTGTGTGAAAGGAGAAATCGGACCCTGCTGAATATGGTTCGATCGATGATGTGTAGAACAAATTGCCTCACTCCTTTTGGGGTTTTGCTCTTATGACTGCCGACGACTCGTAAATCTATCGCCGACCAAAAAGGTGAACAAGACTCGATATGAGATATGGTATGGGCGTAAGCCAAACTTGAGTTACCTTAGAATATGGGGGTGTGATGCTTACATCACAAGTGATTCTGAGGACAAGCTCGACCCTCGAGGCGAAAAGGTAGTTTTCGTCGGATACTATAACCAAAGCGGTTATTACTTCTACCATCCTGATGCAAATACAATTTCCATCAAAAGGAAAGCTAAAAGGTTCCTTGAAGATGAACTTCTTAGTCAAGGAACTAGAAGTAACTTGGTGGATCTTGAAGAAGTTCAAGGACCACAAACAACTGTTGAGGAGGTTGGAATGTCCATAACAAATTGTTGACAATGATTCAGACTTGAACACAAGCCTTTGCAGGAGTATCTGGACTCGTAAAGAACCCGATAGATACCTTTGGCATATTGAGGGTTATGAAGTCCTGATAGTAGCCGAGTCTATGACGAGCCTACTAGTTACAAATCTGCTATTTCTAATCCAGATTCTGCGAAATGGCTAGAGGCCATGAAAGACGAGATGCAATCCATGCGTGACAATCAAGTCTGAGACTTGGTTGAGCTACCCCCCGAATCTCGGGCAGTAGGGAGCAAATGGGTTTTTAAAAGAAAAACCGACATGCATGGAAATATACAAACCTACAAGGCACGGCTAGTAGCGAAAGGTTTCACTCAAACTCAAGGTATTGACTATGATGAAACCTTCTCACCCGTTGCTATGATCAAGTCGATCAGGATATTACTTGCCATAGTTGCGTACTATGATTACGAAATTTGGCAAATGGATGTTAAAACCGCCTTTCTTAATGGACATCTTTCTGAAGATGTTTATATGGTTCAGCCTGACGGTTTTATCGATCCAAATATCCCAATAGGATATGTAAGCTAAACAAGTCCATTTATGGACTCAAGCAAGCGTCTCGGAGCTGTAATCTTTGTTTTGACCAGAAAGTCAAAGAGTTTGGTTTTGTCAAGAACGAAGATGAACCTTATGTTTACAGAAAGGCTAGTGGGAGTGCTATATCATTTCTCATCTTGTATGTAGATGATATATTGAACATTGGAAACAACATCCCCATGCTTAAGGAAATTAAGCATTGGTTTGGATCTTGTTTCGGAATGAAGGATCTTGGAGAAGCCGCTTATATTCTGGGAATCAAGATCTATAGGAATAGATCTAAGCGACTTCTTGGGCTAACTCAGAGCACATACATAGATCAAGTGATAAGACGCTTCAAAATGGAAAACTCCAAGAAATGAGGTGTTCCAATGACTAAAGGAACCGTCTTGAACAAATCACAAGCTCCCTCTGAGGACCGTGAGATAAAGCAAATGGAAACAGTTCCATATGCTTCCGCGATTGGTTCTATCATGTATGCTATGGTATGTACTTGACCAGACGTCTCGTATGCCTTAAGCATGACAAGCCGTTACCAGCAGAGCCTTGGGATTGCCCACTAGACTGCAGTTAAGAACATCCTTAAGTACTTGAGAAGGACAAAAGATATGTTCTTGATATTTGGAGGAGTCAATGAGGAGCTCACTGTAAAATGTTACACTGATGCTAGTTTTCAAACTGACCGAGATACCTCTCGCTCACAAACGTGTTTCGTGTTCACTCTCAACGGAGGAGTTGTTTCATGGAAAAGCTCCAAGCAGAGTGTTGTGGCTGATTCCACCACGGAATCTGAGTACATTGCCGCATCGGATGCCGCAAAGGAAGCTGCTTGGATGAAGAAGTTCATAACAGATATCGATGTGGTTCCAAGTATCATGAAACCCATCCAGATATATTGTGATAACACAGGTGCTATTGCTCAAGCCAAGGAGCCTAGATCCCATCACAAAGCCAAGCACATTTTAAGAAAGTTCCACTACATACGTGAAATTGTGGAACGTGGAGACATCGTTATAAGCAAAATTGACACAGATCAAAACCTAGCTGACCCATTTACTAAGCCAATGACTCAAGAAAAAACATGATCGTCACATGGACTCTATTGGGCTTAGATTAGCTAGTGATATGTTTTGATTTAGTATTTGGATGTACGGACATCAAACAGTTGTACTCCTGCATTCGTTTTGATTTACTAGTTAAATGCAATTCTTGAATCCTACAACTGTGTTCGAATTTGATACGTTTAATCCATGAATCTTGTATTCTAAATTATCCGTAGTCGGTCAGATTCGTGGGAACGATTCTGAATTAAGACTATTCTGACTTTGGACTCAAGGAGTTGACTTCCAAACTCACAGACCTCATTATGAATAACGTCGGATGTAACTCGCATCAAATCATCTTCATGGATCTTGGTCATAAGATGTATTTGATTTTGGTATACTCATTTAGTATCCTCTAACCTGAGATACATACTAGAACTCTCGTTTACAAAAGACTATTCTTTGATCAGTGTCAACCGCTAGCGCGTAACTGCCAGTCATAAAGGCATTGGTTGGGAATAGCTCTGAAGTTCAGTGGGAGTTGTATGTAGTCAAGATGGGATTTTGTACTCTTACATTATATGTAACAGTTAGACATCTGGGCGCCCTCGTTGATTCAAACTGGTGAAGTGTAAGGTCTTACCCAAACTTACTGTGTGTTTGATTGGACCTCTTTGATTCTTGAACGAGAACGATAATGATTGAACGCCATATGGGATTGAACATGATCCATGTCTCAATATTCAATCGATGTCTTTTACAGAAAGGCTAGATGACAACGATAACCATAAGTCTACTATCTTCAAGTAGCAAGTCGTTGCTAAAGGGAAGATACCTTGGTTAGTGACTTTAAAGTATCATGACCTGTTGGGGGCAGCTATGTGTAGCTAGAGCACCGCTGGCTGTCTGCATTGAGATCTTATCAGAGACCGTCCAAGTGGGAGCTGTTGGATATTTATGTCCGGTTCGATAAGTCAACGCTGCCGACCGGGTCTTGACCCGTAAGAGTTACACCGTGGGCAACGAAATAAAAATCCACTTAACTAATTTAACTGGTAATTACGAACGATACACGGGCATTAAATTGAGAGACGGGTACATGGACCGGGTGAGACAAGAACACTCCTCTACGCCACTTGTCGCGCATGCACTCTTGCATCGCCACTTGTCGCGCACCGAGAATCTTGGCCAATGGCATCGCATGCATTTTGCATGGTCGCCACTTGGCAGACATGCAAACATGTCCATGCCCTATAAAATGGAGTGTTGGGGTCTTGTTGTTGTTGTTGTTGCAAGAACAAAAATTACTCTCAACACACACACACCCACAACCGGCCAGCACTGCCGCCACCAGCCAGCCCGCCGCCGCCGCCGGGCCACTCTGCCGCCGCTGTTCCCGGTCCCCGTCGCCGCTATCACGTGCACCGCCGGCCACCACCGCCGCTACTCGACCCGTTCCCGTGTTTCGCTAGTTCGTTAACTAGCACTTGTTCGTTGAACCTCGGTGTCTCAACCGGTTTATTACTAACCGAAGGTATATCTAAACCCCCTATGGTTTGCGTTTATATTTCGTGTTTGCATGTCGGTGACCTTGTTCCATACGGATGTTCCTTGGTATAAAATGTTCATGTCATTTTGTTACATACGCTTCTGTTGTTTAAATGTGTACATATTCATATTGTTCACTAGTTAAAGATTTATTTTAACTAACATAAATATATATATGCATATTTGTCAAAAGTGTTTTGACTAATCCTTGTAACAAAATAAATATGCACCTATATGAACCGGGTTCATAAAATAAAAGTAAAATTAGACCTCGGATTTGCTTGGAGGTATGGAAGGTTTGGTATGTCTGATTCTTGTACAAGCGTACTTTTCCCTACAACTTGGTAGATTTCTTCTACTGCTTTCTTCATTATGTTTGGATGATTGATGAGTTCTGCTAAAGCCCATTCCATGCTTATAGCAGAAGTATCTGTTCCGGCAGCTAATATATCCTGGAAAGATATTCAAACATGTTAGTAGATGCATATATAAACAGTTAACATGATTTAAAGGTGATATGTGCCCTGATGTTAATTACTTCAATGAAGGCTTTAATGTTCTCCGGGGTTAAATTTATCTCCATGCTCTCATCTTCGGATATATCAAGTAAAATGTTGAGCAAATCCTTTGTTTCTCCTGTCTTCTGCTTTCTTGCTTCTTCATGTTCCCTCATGACCCTTTCCATCAATGCATCAAATCTTCTATGAATATCCTTAGAACTTTTTCCAAGACCTTGCAAGTCTAGATTCTTAAGAAACCATATATCATCAGAAAGATTAAATGTTCCAATAAGCTCGGCTGACTTGCTTATTATCCTGGTTAAATCCCCTGACTCGTCTTCTTCTTCCGAACACCTCTTACTCATAACATTCTGGATATCACATTGCTCGTCAACCTCATGAGCTCTCTTTCAAGATTCACGGATTTCCCATCTTTCGCCTTTTGGGATATATGTTTTATAAATTGATTAATTTCGTCACACCTAACTGGAAAAGGAAATCCAATGTTTTACCATTGAGAAGTTCTGACATAACGATCTTCTTCAAGAACTTCCAGTAAGATCCATAACGAGCAAAGAGAAAGCCTTTGTATCCATATGATAAGTAAATGACAACGGCGTATTGGGGACGATCTAAAAACGCAACATCTTGTGTTTTAAAAATTTCCTTTGCTGTTTCTGGTGTAGAAACAATAACACAAGGTGTGGAGCCCAGAAAGATTCGAAACACTGGCCCGTGTCGTTTAGAGAGCTTGTGAAAACCTTGATGAGGGATTGAACCAAGGAGGTGTAGGTGCCCAATAATGGGAAGGCGAAAGGGGGTTGGTAGAACATCAGATTTAATATGAGAAGATTTGTATAGTTTAGTGATCAAAATGGAGGAGATCAGGCATAAAAGAAAGATGGTGAAGTAGCCTGCCCGGTAGTCAAGCATGAATGGAGTAAAGCTTAGACAGTTTTGCTTAATTATTTGTATAAAATCTCCTGAATTTTGTGTGTTATGAATTATGATTAAGGCAAGTTAGTGCAAATATATACTCAACATTTTGTTATAGCCCGCAATATTTAATAGTCCAGCTCAAAGTGTATCCGTTTTGACTAAAATGAAGCATTGAAGCCCATGCATGCCACAAACGAAAAAAAAGCTAAATTATTGATGGCCTATGGTTAATGGTTGATGAATGAAATACTAAGAATATCTATTTGTAAAATTGTTTAGTGACAAAGTATAGCAATAATCAATGTTAGTTTATTATTAAGTCATTCCTACATCAGTTAACTTAGTTTTTAATAAAATTTTTCTACATTGATCAACTATTTTCTAGTAGTTTTCTCATAAAATTATGATTAAGGCAAGTTAGTGCAAATATATACTCAACATTTGGTATAGCCCGCAATATTTAATAGTCCAGCTCAAAGTGTATCCGTTTTGACTAAAATGAGGCATTGAAGCCATGCATGCCACAAACGAAAAAAAGGCTAAATTATTGATGGCCTATGGTTAATGGTTGATGAATGAAATAGTTAGAATATCTATTTGTAAAATTGTTTAGTGACAAAATATAGCAATAATCAATGTTAGTTTATTATTAAGTCATTCCTACATCAGTTAACTTAGTTTTTAATTAAATGGTTTCTACATCAGTTAACAAGCGAAGTTTGTTGTAGATCAACTATTTTTCTAGTAGTTTTCTCATAACATTAAAAGTACGTCTCTCTTAAAAAAAAAAACAGTATCCCAAAGACCACATACTTGTTTACAACTTCAAGAGAAAGAATTAAAGTCAGGCATCACGTCAAGTTTAGTCCACACAATTTTATAAATAGAAGAAAGTGTTAATACCAACAATAGGACCATCTATAACCCTTGGGCCCTCAGGCGCCCTTGAATAATTCGGCAAATCCATCAAAAGGGCCACGGTTGGAACTCCGCACCCTTGAAAGGAAGCCCTTGTAAACGGGCGAGGTCCGAGGGGTGTGGCCGCAGGGATTGCTGGGTTTTTTTTTTTTTTTTTGATTTTTTTTGTTTCATACTTGCACTATGTTCATTAGTACTTATATACGCTAAGCGCTTTTATGAGTTGTATAATATATTTGTTTTTAAGTTTGAATCATTTTAGTTGTAGTATAAGAATCAAATAAAAGTGAGTTTTAACATGTAAAATGATCTTCTTATATGATGTTTAATGCTAAAATTTAAAAAAAAAATTGTAATTTTACACTATTAGAGTAATTATGTAAGTTTTTAAAGTATGTTGATGCACTCAGTGTGAATGCCGCTAGTGACGTTCCTGACCGTTCGAGTCACAACCGAAGTCGCGACATTCCTCCATTGAGTTAACTCGACATACAAGATGCTGAACAATGACACGATCCGATACGAGAATGACATCATCATCATGACATCATGATGATGTCATGATTATTCATAACTTGGCAACATTCTGTTGGTTATATTTATGTATCCACACGAAATATGTTGGAGAAGAAACAACTATACACGAAACATATGTGGTTGACACGATTTTCAGAGTTACTGTTTTTTTTTCCATTATTTCTATTTGATTTCTAATTTGTTTCTTCTATCAATTCTATATTTCATTCTTCTTGTGTCTGTGAATAATTTGTCAAACCTTTAGATCAATTTGAACCAAGTGATTCATGAATTATTGAATTATCTTATTGCTGATTATAGAATCCTTTTCTCTTTCAGTTTGATTTGATTGATATATTCCTCTCGGTATAAATAATGGAATTTTCTTCATTTTAAAAGTTCTTTTAGTATTGTTTTACAAAGAAAAAGACTTTTGCTTTTTTTTTATTTTTTCAAAGCTACTTGAATTCTAAAAATTGAATTTTCTGATTTCGACTTTATAGTCTATATCTTTAAAAATGGGTTCAAAAAAGGAAGATGTTTTTCGCGGAGGACCAAAAGGGTATTTCGTGTCCTTCCCCAAAACTGTTAAAAACAAGAATCAAAATCATCTTGTTGCTTTCGATCTCTATAGGATTTTTATCTAAAAACCTTCTATTAACCAATTTTTAGGAAATTCAGTTTTGTAGAATTGAAGACCGTTATAGTGGCACTTTAGATAAATTTCTCTATTCTAATCTTGGAAATCCTCATACCATTCCGGAGATTGTCGTAATAAAATACAACCAATACTCTTAGCTATTATCAATAAGAGTAATTTAATATACCTTCTAAAGATTGATGTGTGTGGTTCTTGTGTGAAACGAAACATATACTACACGCATTATTGTTATCTATGTCGTGTATTTCTCTCATATTTCGTGTGTCCACTTGCTGTATTGCCTATAAATACAATAGCTTGGATTTCATTAAAGTAGAGCTTGAATGAGCCTAGAAAGAGAGTAGAGAGAGTTATCAGAGAGTTATGTATTTGTCAAATATTGTGCCAAAACTCTGTCGAAATCAACATACGGAACCATTAATCGTTGTATCTTAGCGTATTGATTATACTCTCTCTCTCTCTCTCTCGGTTGTGCCGTAACTTGGATTCCACACTCATTACGGCATCCAAAATAAGAAATCAGGTTCGATTTCATTAGATGAGAGCTTGAATGAGCCTAGAGAGAGAGTTATCGGAGAGTTATGTATTTGTCGAATATTGTACCGAAACTCTGTCGAATCAATATACGGAACCGTTAATCATTGTATCTTAGCGTATTGATTATATTCTGTCGCTCGGTTGTGCCGTAACTTGGATTCCGCACTCATTATGGCAACTGAAACAAGAAATTTGGTTTGATTTCGTTAGAGGAGAGCTTGAATGAGCCTAGAGAGAGAGAGATAGTTATCGGGGAGCTTTGTATTTGTCGAATATTGTACCTTGAAATCATTATACGGAACCGTTAATCATTGTATCTTAACGTATTGATTATACTCTCTCACTCGGTTGTGTCGTAACTTGGATTCCACACTCATTACAGCATTCGAAAAAAGAAATCATCGTAGTCCGACAATCCGTATCAGGACCTACAAGTTGTATCAGAGCGTAAGGCTCGATTTCTTGTTGAAAACCAAGTTGTCGGTGAGGTCTTTGAGCGATTTTTGAAGTTATAATGAACAAAACTCAAAACCTAGTTTGTTTGCTGAAAATCTGAATTAAAAACCCAAAAACATGATGTTAATCGATGTTTTCTAGTTTAAAACTTGTTAAAATAGTTGAAGATAATCGAAAATATCATTTTTTGTGGATTTTTGAAATTAAAAATTGATTCACCATTTTTTCCGGTGAGAAGTTTGCCCGTTTTCTTTTAAGATTTAGCAACTAACCACACTTTTGTTGAATCCGTACTTGGTATCCTTCTTGCTTTCCAAACTAGTTCTCCCCATCTTTTCAATAAAGTCCCTATCTCGTCTAACCGCACTAGAAAAAGCCCAATTTATGTCCATTAATTCCATCTCTTCTTTATCAATTTGCATATAATCTTCATGTGTCAAATTGATGTTTCTAAGTTGACCGACTAGCAACCCACAATAAGAGCTTACCAAAGTATTCAAAAGTTCCATATGTTCTTTGGAAACTTCCACACTTACCTTATAATTATAAAAACTTGAAGTATCTAAACAAACGGTGTTTGGATTTGATGATGAACCGACATTAACGTTGGATGGGTAATTACCATAGCATGCTTGTTTGGTTGCTTGAGTAGGATCTAGGAAAGGAGGAGGAACAAAGGTTTGGCCAACAGGTTCGGAAGTATGAGTTTGTTGGGGCAAGAAAGGGTTTGCATTAGAAACAAAAGCGATTTGAAGTTTGGCGTGTTGAGCTGGTTAAGAAATTCCACTAATGCCACCACCAATACCGTAATACATTTCCAGATTCTGAGGAACTGGAATTCTTTTTGCCTTTCTAATTTCTTCTTCATCCTTATTCTCTAGCTCTTGGATAAATTCATGAATACTGGTAGTGTGGAAGATACCATTTTGTTTTAGGATTTCAAGAAATTGACTCCATTTTGGTGGAAGTGCATTGGCAAATCTAGAAACAATCTCTTGCGGAGTCACAATAAGTTGATATGATAACATTTCGCTTAACAAGTGATAGAATCTGGTAGTCATCTCTCCCAAAGATTCGTTTTCCATAAACATGAACCCTTCAAACTCTTTCTTCTATAAGTCATGTCAAATCTTTCTCAAAGCGGCATTTCCTTCCCCCTAGCTTGTAAAGTATCCCATAAATTTTTAGTCGTTGTACAAAAAATAAATTGATAGTTGATTTCTTTATCAAGCGCTTGAGTGAGAATGGCAACAGCCTTCTTTTCTAAATCATAAGCCTTTTTATTCTGTTCAGTCAAACTAGCTAAGGTTACGGGATTCAATCTAGATTCTTCAAACGCTTCATTGTAAGTAGTTGTAAAATAGTGTGGTTCGCGTGTGAAACGAAACATGCACTACGCGCATTATTGTTATCTGTTTTGTGTTATTTCGTGTGTCCACCTGTTGCATTGCCTTTAACTACAGCAGGTTGGATTTTATTAGAGGAGAGCTTGAATGATCCTACAGATAGAGTAGAGAAAGAGAGTTATCGGAGAGCTTTGTATTTGTCAAATATTGTACCGAAAGTATGTTGAAATCAATATACGGAATCCGTTAATCGTTGTATCTTAGTTTATTGATTATACTCTCTCGCTCGGTTGTGCCGTAACTTGGATTCCGCACTCGTTACAGCATCCGAAACAAGAAATCAGGTTGGATTTCATTAAAGGAGAGCTTGAATGAGCCTAGAAAGAGAGTAGAGAGACAGAGAGTTATCTGAGAGCTCTGAATTTGTCGAATATTGTACCTCAAAATCAATATACGAAACCGTTAATCGTTGTATCTTAGCGTATTGATTATACTCTCTTGCTCGATTGTGTCGTAACTTGGATACCACACTCGTTACGGCATCCTAAACAAAAAATTATTCTAGTCCGACGATCCGTGTCGGGACCTATAATTACTCTACTATAGTTACTCTATTAGCGTAAAATAACGATTGTTTTTTAGATTTTAAGACTAAAATACAAATACGAGCTTCATAAGGCTGGAAAAAATTTTCGAAAAGAAAAAAATATATCCTTTACTTCTCAGGTTAAGTCAATTTGTATATTAAGACTTATTTATATCTCAAAACCTAATTTTTTAAATTTAATAACTAATAGAATAATAAATGTATGTAAATTTCAAATTATAATACCATTAATTTGTATAATTTTATACATTATTTATATATCTGTTATATTCTGCCTTAGATCTTTAATTTATATGCTTTTCTACTAACAAACAATTCGTATATTATAAATAAGTTGATATTTTTTTTAGAGTAAAATGCCAAAAAGTATTTTGGATGGAATAAACAAATATGATCTGATATTAGGGATGATTTTCGCATTTTACTCTATTTTTTAAAGAGTATATTATTTGTATATATTATTAATAAGTTGATTTTTTATAAAGAATTTGATTTATTACAGAAAAATAATTATAGAAATGGAAAAAAATGGTCATAACAGAGAAATATAAGCACGTTTGTAGAGTCGTAAAATAATATGTTTGTTAAATAATCAATGAAAATCTGATTAAGAACAGATTAGACGTGTTTACTTGTGTTTTTAATTTTTAATTAATTGTTTACCTATCCTCGGTATGTTTTCACGCCATTATGGATGTTAACTTGGATTAACTGAGTTAGTTTGTATTAGGTTTGGACATTTATAGGTCATTTGGGCATGAAATAGGCCATGTGAGCCAGGCAAGCCCATAAGGGCATGCCCTTACCCTAGGTATATAAGCTAAACTTAGTCATTTCTAGGGTAAGACTTTTGGGATTTCTCTAGAGAGCCTCCATCTTGTACCAGACAGTTTTACTTGTTCAAGTAATAGAATCGTGTGCAAGGTGTTAAAGTTGATTCGTATTGTTCTTTCATCTTTTTGGTTTTCTTGAATATCATCAAGTTTGGATTCAGCCCATCCTTGGTGCCGTGTGATATCATTGTTTGATCCGGATTTTCAGGACCTACAATTGGTATCACAGCTTGTTTGAACCTGTTCCAGGCTCAGATCTGATATCACACATTTTTCGGATCGAATCTGCTACTGTTTCGGAGTTCGGTTGAGTTTCTGTTTCGTCTTGGACCATCTCGGACTGGCTTCCTGAAGATCTCAGACCATCTCGGATTGAATATCTTGAAGACTCGAACTATCTCGGATCAAAGGCTTGCATCTCGAACCATCTCGAAATGCACATCAGATAGAACTCTTGAAGACTCAAATGATCAACATGCATCTTGAATCTATCTCGGATCATTAGTGTTGAAATTTGTCTCAATCTTCAAACCATCTCGGATCATCATTACTATCTCGGATCATCAGAACTATCTCGGATCATTACCATCTCGGATTATCATCACCATCTCGGATAAGATACTGTTCCGAGATACTATTTAGAAACCATTGTTCCGAATTGTTCGAGATACTATTCGAATTCGAGATACTATTTGAAAAACAGGCCAAAAAAGGTACAATTTGGTAAAAACAGTTTTCGGACATTTTTAACGTTTTTACCGGTACATTTTCGATCATCCGAAGATGGTTACAGCCCAAGCTCAGTATTAGAACATAGTTTTCAGCCCATTATGAAATCCAAAACCGAATGTAAATCCAAACATTGTCTTTAGCCCACTGATCAAAGCATCCGTTAACAGCACTTCACCCCAGGCACAAAATCAAAACCCGAACTTGCGGGATCAAGTGAAGGAAAAACTGGATGAGTTTATTGGAAACTACAATGTTGAACTAGTTGCTGACTATGTGATGTGTTTGCTTGAACGTGGGAGGCGAAAAGAGGAAGTAAGGAATGAGATGACTAGCTTTTTGGGTGATGACAAAGACTCCTTTGTATGTTGGTTGTGGGATCATTTATAATCAAACCAAGATCTCTAAGATCTATACGCAAAATTAACAGAGTCTCATCCTGAAGAAGTGTCCGAACAGAAACCTCAAGCCTAGGAAGCAGTAATCAGCAGCCCAGCACCCCAAACTCTACCTCAAGCCCAAACTCACTCTAACAAACCAAGATCGCTCATTGACACAGTCAACTACCTTTTGTACACTGAACCTTGATGGAATAGGGCTGCTCAACTCAGGGCACTTAATTCCAAAATGGCTAATGATTACAACAATGCAATGGCTTAGTCCATCGGCCTTCGAGAAAGTAACAAGTTTCTCACAGAAAAGGTTGAAGCACAAAAGAAAGACATAGCTCAGCTCCACCTGGATGTAAATCAACAGAAATGTTGGGTCCATGATTACAAAACCAGATTACATTCAATAACCATGGAATGCGATTTGGTAAGAAATGAGCTGGGACTTCTTGCTGGAAAATATAAAAAAACAAAGTCAATATATAGAAGTTTGATACATCCAGCAAGCTCGTTCCAGACGTGTGCAATGTGCAGCTGGCATAAAAGGAGAACAAGGGGACGGGTTTGGGATTCAATCAGGTTGCCCCACCGTATAATCACAACTACATGACAATGCCTAAAAATCGATGAAGAAATTGAGAGAGCACAACATTTGGTGTATGGCAAACCCAGTGATTATACGTCAGACACACGGGAACCATTTGGTGTTGTTGACTCTTCTAATGATTCAACTGGAGTATCTGGTCTTTCAACTGATAAACCAGGACTCTCCGATTCTATCAAAGCTGATGAAGAGAGAGCTGACGTGAACAAGGCTCCAAGTGCGCAAACTGAACAATCTGAACCTTCTGCTCGTGATGGAAAGGTTCAGAGCAAGCTAAAGGAGCAAAAACGAGCAAATCGGAGACAGGGAAAGCAAAAGTCCAAATGTCAAGGACAGTCATGCTCTCCAAAATCCTCAATGGGTAGCAATGGCCCTCAAAAGGCTAGTGATGTGAAAAATGCTTTTGTTAAGCCGGTCATTAATGGCGAATGTGAAAAATATGCTTTTGACGGTGCTAGCAAAGCTTTTAGAAAGGTTGGAGAGATTTCTGAACAAGACTTGAAGTCTAAACAAAACAAGAAGAATCAAAAGAAATCTCCATAACAAAAGAAGGCCCTTGCAATCGACAAGTATAGACATCCAAATTCATCTTCGTCTGCAAGAAATGTGCAAGGAAATCAAGCACATAAAGGATCAGTTCATCCTTCAGGGCCTATAAGAGCAAATCAGGTTGATCAGAATGTTTTATAGGTTAAGAGACAAACGTGATTCAATTACGGCATTTCCTAGTTAAATTTGCTCGGAACTGCACACATAGTCCCCATGTTCCGTATCATGCTCAGAATCAGAAGGTTAGACCAAAGGATAACAATCATTCCAAGCCAGTGAAGGTGTCATTACCTAAGGCAATGAATAATGTGAATCCAAAGGTTAAACCATCTGATGGGGATTGGAATGCTGCTAAAGCTAAAAAGGTACAAGCTTTGAAATCTACAAAAGTCTTAAAAAATAACAAGGTTAAAAAGCCAACTGTTTTTCAAAAAGCATCTAAAAAATTAGAAACGCCTAAACAGATTTGGAAAGCAAAACAAAAAGCAACACTATAACCAATCCTCAAAACAAAGGGGACTTGTGTTTAAAGGAAGTGTTTTATTTTGATGTTTCAGGGAAATCCAGGACCACGATGGCCTGGGTCCCACTGTCTTACAAATCTCCTTATTTTTCAGGAACATTTAAGGAGGAGCTGTTGACAATCTCTGGAATATTGATAGCGGTTGTTCTAGGGACATGTCGGATAACATTTCACTGTTGCAAAAAGTTCAAATTTTTTTTACGAGTGCGATGTTTCCTAGGGAGGAGATGAGGTAAGAAAAGATCAGCGAAAAGGTATAAATTTAAATTTCGTGTTTTAATTTTGAAATTGATTAGTCTTTAATCTAATGACTGAACGGTTAAGCAAAAACAACAAAAACATTTTCCTTTTATTTCGATTAAGACTTTGTACATACGTTTTCTTCATTAGGTAAATTTGTGCTTAAAGTGTGATGCACAAATTTAGGGGGGGGGGAGAGGGAGATATATGTATATATGCATTGTTTGAAAGGGAGAAAATCAGAAAAATACAAAAACATTTGAAAAACAGAAATTTACAAAAACTTTTGAAAAACTGAAAAATCTAAAAAGTCTTCTTGCATCATGTGGCAAATGAAATGAATATTTTTGATAAAGGGCGTGACTGACACATGTAAGGTGTCGTAGCTGAAAAGACTAGGATCTAATGTGATATGTCGGTAGGCTTAACACTCAAAGTGATTAAAAGATACTAAGTGATATAAACATAACGAACTATGTATCTTGTGGGTAACATACCATCGGCGTATGATTTCATGGTCTTAAAACCTGCATTGATAGATAGCCAACGTCTGAAGTTTCGGGTCTTTATGCTGATGAGTCATCCGCGATATCAGGGCTGCCCTTCTATTGCATCTGGATATATGCAGACCTAGGCACAGTCAGGATATCCTTAAAAGAGCTAAAATAGAAGGGCCAAAACCTTAAAAAAGGAAATCTCATCACGAGAAAATTCCATGTGCTTGAAAAGTCAAACATACCATATAAGGTATTTGCCTAACCCTCGTCAGATATTGTTGGTCACTCTGCTGTACGAATGTACTGACCTGTTCACCAATAGTCTGACGTTGTAAAAGATAAAGGATGATCTCAGTATACTCACATGCTACGATGAATCGTTGTCCTTACCTTGACCGCGGGGGTTTATCATGGTATGGGACACACGGTATTCTAGTATAACACTACCTTAAGCATATCACGAAGTTGAAAAATGAAAGTTGATCGTTAAAGTTTAAGTGGACAAACATATTGGCAATCACTTAGACCAGTCTGAATAAGTTCGCACTGAAAAGTGTTCCTTGGTCCGCTTGAAAACGATTTGATCCCATTGCAATTGTATAGTTGTAACTACTGAGTTAGTTTCTTCGTTTATTTGCGTTTCTGTTTATATTCTTATATTTAAAAAAATTAAATTAAAAAAATAATATAGAAAATTCAAAAAACCAAAAATAGTGTCTAGTTTTTACTAAATAAAAAAAGTGCTTTCTCCGCTTTATTAAAAATTATTAAGCGTTCTTGAAGATTTGACTAATCATCAAAAGACGAAAGAAATTTGAATTTTGATCTAAGTACAAGTACTTGGATGTACCAAGTGTTCATGCGGTACTCTCCCTGTTGCATAAGAATATTTTCTTATAAATTTCTGAAAATTGTGCTTGATTTAGATCAAGAAACAGGGGTTGCTGAAATTGAGATGCTGTTAGTTGTCGACAAAGCATGAAGCATCACAACCGCAAAATGTACCTGAGTCAGAAGAACCAGATGCCAGTCATCATCTGACAGTGATAGTACCTTTGAAGAAGTACCTATGAACCTGCTTGCATGAAAGAGAAAGATTGAAGAAGAAAAGAGTTGCTGAGATTCCTCCTCCCACATTCTTTTTGACAAAGATGTTTCAAGCAAAGCTAATCAAGATCCTGATATGAAGCTAACCACATGAGTAGAATAAAGAGACCCGGTGCTGAGAGTTCGTTAAAATGTGAGGTCCTAGAAGTGTGAGACTGACTTCCACAACACTTACAGCATAGCGACTTTGTTGAAGACGTTGCTGAATTTATGCTAGAAGATAATTTGATGCATCAGGCTAGGGGGAGATTGTTAGGTGAAGTGTGAGACTGACGCATCAAACATACGCACGGTCTATGGTAGTTAACTTGGATTAACTGGGTTAGTTTGTATTAGGTTTGGACCTTTATAGGTCATTTGGGCATGCCATAGGCCATGTGGGCCAAGCAAGTCCATAGACAAGCCCATGAGGGGCATGCCCTTACCCTAGGTATATAAGCTAAGCTGTTGTCATTTCTAGGTAAGACTTTTGGGATTTCTCTAGAGAGCCTCCTTCTTGTACCAGACGGTTTTGCTTTTCAAGTTATAGAATCGTGTGCAAGGTGTTTGTCACACCCCGACCCGCAGCGGAATAAGAGTCGGGGCATAACTGGGTTATCACCAAAGCTCATGATATTTACTAATATGTTTCATATTTATTAAATTCAAAATTACATCCTCAATATTCTAAACATGTTCATACAATTACAAAGAAAGATAATCAACTAAACAATCCAAAGTCTAAACCAGTTTATTCTTATAAGCCATCCTATGTGTTTCTTGCTGCAGCTGGATCACCTGTATCATGTGTGAAAATGGGGGTTTTTGGGTCAACATAAATTGGCGAGTGAACCTTGTTAGAAAAACATTTATTATTGATATCTTGTTATCTTTATTATGGAAAATTGTGCAATAATCATATGTGAGCAAACGTAAATGATCATACAATAACAATAACAACAACAAACAATAACATACAATAACAAACCAACTTGCATGAATATATAACATGAATGATATTGTATATGTTGGCAACGTCACGTTCACGCTCATAGGTAATGGGGAACGGGCGGCCTATGATAAATGTCTGTGCAATTAAGGCTCAATCAAACGGAGCCGATCGTATGTTGGCAACGCCTAGTTCACGCTCATATGTAATGGGGAACAGCTCAACGCTCATATGTAATGGGGAGCAGCAGCCTATGATAATGTATGTACTGAAAATGATAAATTTAATCTAAACATTAACCACACAAACAGTTGATACATATTGAATACACATTTGATCACGAATATGATGGATGCACAATAGTTTAAATGTAATAAATAATAAGACACATGATACACCCCAAAAACGTGATTAAAACGGGGAATTTGTAGAGATTCACTCACATTGGGTGCGTTCGGTTGAGAATGATGAATGCGCACGAGTTTAGAGGGTTAATCGACGAGGATTAACTAAGCTAAATAATAACAAAAGGTATGGTAAATGAGTGGATTTTATTAATAATTTTAATAGGATTTTTAGATATATTTTTGTGAGTTTAAGGCTATTTTCTAACTTTAAAATCATTATTTTTAAGTATTTTTAAATAATTTTTGAATTAAATAAATAAATAAAAACATAAAAAAATGTTGACTTTTTTGACTTTGACCGTTACCCTGACTGTTGACTTGTTGACCGGTTCGGTCATTTATATTGTTGCACTGAGTGAGGTTCGAACTTGTGACCTCCCGTACGCGTGCACGCAGCTCTACCAACTGAGCTACGTGCTAACCCGAAATATTTATGTTTTTAATTATATTTATATACTATTTTAATTTATTCAAAATTCATTTATGTTTAAAAAAGATTTTAATCATCGAACCGGCGCGCGTAACAGGTCTCGAACCCGGGACCTGTGATTTAGTGTTGCACACAGTCCATCGCTGGACTGTGTGTCTAACCTGGTTAATATACTGATTTTTATTATACTTAACATCTTCAGTGAGTTAACCCGGTTCGGTTCTTAAAAAAAAACATTTTTATTTCTGAGAATAGGGCCGTGATAGGGATCGAACTCGAGACATATGTTTATTGTTTGTACACAGTCGACCGCTGGACTGTGTGTCTAACCCGTTTATTATACTAATTTTAATTAATCTTATAATCATAATCGACTTTGTCTTCTTCGCTCACGAACACAGACAACGATTAATCAACTGAACTTGCTTAATTCGATTAACAGGCGTATGAATGATTAAAATGTAACGGATAGGAAAAGGTTTTGGGAATGAACATACCGGAATGACGACTTTTCACAGAACTCCGGCAATGTCGTCGTCTCTGTTTTTATGAACTTCGTCTGAGCGGACCAATTAACAGTTTTGATTGATTAGATATGAAATTGAGTTACTAATCAATGATTAACAGGAGGTTTAGATGATCTTACCGATTACCAGCGTGATTTCGGAAATTCCAGCGATTTTCCGGCGTGTACAGAATATTCGGCAACGTCGTCTGGGATTGATTCTGGGTGGATGTTAGTAATGTTCTAACAATGGATTGAAACAGAAGAGTCGAGGTATTTTACCGTTTTGATGAAAGACACGGTTTTCCGGCGAAAGTCCGGCGAGTTCAAAAAGTAATTCCGACGATCAGAAAATAGAGTAAACGTGAAATTAGAAGTTCTGGGAATGTAATTGAGTCGCGAGATGAGGATTTTGTTGAAGTAATTCAAGAAGTGAATGTTTTCGGTTATAAAAACCAAACCTCATATGAATTCAAGTTCATTAACGACTGAATTGATTTAAAATGTCGGTTTATCGGTTATGATCAAGAATCCGCGAGCACTCAAACGTCTTGGACGGTTGGAAGCCGATATCGGTTTCAGTTTGGCGCAACAGGTTGATTCAAGGTTGTACATATGTTTTAATTGTTTCCTAGAACTCACAAAAACATCAAGTGGCGGAGTGGTTATATGCGCGCGAGTTAAAACTTTGAGGCTCACCCGGCTGACCCGGGTTCGAATCCCGGCAGCCGGTTTTCTTTTTTATTTATTTTATTTTCACTTTTTATCAATTATAGTTTTTAAATTCTAATTTGTTTATTAATTATGCATCGTTTAAAATTAAATAACATAAATACGCAACGAAAAATTTATACTTGATATTCGATTTACAAACGAAGCGGGTTTGGAAAACCCGTTTTTTGACAAATGTTACAGTATCCCCTACTTCTAGAAATTTCGTCCCGAAATTTAAGTAGTAGTGGTAACAGGAAAAGATGCGGGTATTTTTCGCGCATTGAGTCTTCACGTTCCCAAGTAAACTCAGGTCCCCGTTTCGACTCCCATCGTACCCTAACTATTGGAATACGACTCCGTCTTAAACTTTTTTCTCCGAAGTCCATGATCTCTACTGGTCTTTCAATGAAATGCATAGATTCATCGATCTGAATATCTTCCGGGGGAATATGGAGGTTTTCATCGGCGAGTCACTTCTTCAAGTTTGATACGTGGAATGTGGGGTGGATTCTGTTGAGTTCTTCTGGTAGATCAAGCTTGTATGCTACAGGTCCTACTCTTTCGAGTATCTTGAAAGGTCCTACGTAGCGTGGTGCTAGCTTGCCCTTCTGGCCAAAACGAACTACTCCCTTCCACGGTGATACTTTTAAAAGTACGTGATCACCAATGTTAAACTCCAAAGGCTTTCGTCGTTTATCTGCATAACTCTTTTGACGACTTTGAGCGGCTAGAAGATTGTTTCGAATTTGATGGATCTTGTCTGTGGTTTCTTGAATTAATTCTGGACCGGTGATTTGAGCTTCCCCAATTTCGTGCCAACATACTGGAGATCGGCACTTACGACCATATAAAGCTTCGAAAGGTGCCATGCCGATACTTGAATGATAGCTGTTGTTGTACGAAAATTCAACTAATGGTAGATGAGCGTCCCAATTTTCCTTGAAGTCTATGACACATGCTCGAAGCATATCTTCAAGAGTTTGGATGGTGCGTTCAGATTGTCCATCAGTTTGAGGATGATAAGCGGTATTGAGGTCTAATCGTGTACCCAAAGCGGCTTGTACGGCTTGCCATGTTCGTGAAATGAAAAACCATCACGATCTGAAATAATGCTTAACGGTACACCATGACGGCTTACGATTTCACTGATGTAAATACGAGCTAACTTCTTGTTCTTGAAATCTTCGCGGATCGGAATGAAGTGAGCTGATTTTGTAAGACGATCAATGATTACCCATATAGTGTCATACCCACCAGAAGTGCGAGGTAACCCGGTAATGAAGTCCATGGTTATGTTTTCCCACTTCCATACAGGTATTTCAGGTTGGACCAGAAGTCCTGAGGGTCTTTGATGTTCAGCTTTTACCATGGAACATGTAAGGCACTTGGAAACAAAAACAGCAATATCCTTTTTCATTCCAGGCCACCAGTAGGTGTATCGAAGGTCTTGATACATCTTGTCGGCTCCTGGGTGTATAGAGTATCGTGTTTTGTGTGCCTCATTCATAAGGAATTCACGGAGGTTTTTGTGGTCAAGAATCCATATGCGATCTAGATAGTACAGAATACCGTCGGATTTAGTTTCAATTTTAAGTTCAACTCCATAGGACAGCTCCTTTCGTACGTCGTCTTCCGTTACTGAAACATGTTGGGCTTCTCGAATTTGATCTTTGATGTCGGTTATGATTTTATGCATAATAGTTTTGAGGGAATTGATATGTTTGACATGATAAGGTATGTATCATAAAACAAAAACTTCAACCATGACGATATTTAAACCTACATGGAACTTCTCATAATCTCCTGGTAATGCTTTTGATCCTTTGCCAAGAATACTTATATATAGGAAGTACCAGCGGCGTATCCACCATATTCTTGTCAAATTTTCATTGGCTTTATCAGTAAATCATGATCAGTTCTATGTGACTCTAAAACATAAACAAACACAACAACCAAAGCTTGAGTCTCAATTCTGAAAGGATACATGACTGAATGATGACAGTACCTCTCTCATTTGTAATGGTGAAGGGGTCAGTTTATGTAAAAGTGTGACTCAACCCAACTTCTTTAAATGATGAGATTGAGATACGTCGAGATGTATGGTGATATGAATGTTAAATCAATGAGTATAAAACAAAACTGTAATATCAATTCGCATTAAAATCTTGTATACATAAATTCCCAATTTTACAACTGAAATACGGAAAGATTGAGATAACATAAAGAAAACATCAAAACTAGACGATCGGAGTTGAGTGTTGATTCTTGGTGAGGAAAACTAGTTGGGTGATTCGTTTGAGCCGTTATTATTTTCAACAGGATTGGCGTTGATGTTGTAAGCTCTCTCTCTTGCAGGTGGTGGAGCTTGGTTAGCTTGATTCACTGGATTTGCTTGAGCTTGGGTATGAATGATGTTCACCAAGCGTGGACAAGTGTTTCTAAAGTGGTTTGGGTCTCCACAGTTGTAACAAGCCCGCACAGGTTGTATCATGGGATAGTTGGGTTGGTAGTAGGATTGGGCTACATGTTGGGTAGGTGGTAGTAGTAAAGGTTGTTGAGCTTGACCCACTATCTGATGGTGGGTTTGGGTTGAGGGCTGGTGGCGGTTCGTTCGCTGAGGTATGCGACAGGTTTGAATGGTGTGACCTGCGCGACCACAGCCGGTACAATGTTGGCAGGGATGATCAGGAAAGTGATGGTATTGGCAACGGTTGCATTTTGGGTATGGGCCGAAGTATGGCCTTTTATGTGGTGCAGGTGAGGGGGCAACTTGAGTGATGGGTGCAGCAGGGATAGGGAAATTTGTTTGTGTGACATCCAAGTTTCTAGTGTTTCGATTCCTTTTACCAGTAAACTTCGAAGAGGAACCAGAATGGTTTGAAGTTTGAGCCTCAATGGGGGCTTTCTTTTTCTCCTCTTTAAATTTACCGTTTCGAATGCGATTTTCGGTGAGTTCGGTAGCTAGTTCCATCGCGGCTTCGAGTGTCGCAGGCGAAGTGCTTAGAACTGAGTCTTGAATTTTCGAGGGGAGGCCTCGAATATAGTGTTCAACCAAGCGGTACACTGGGGTGAACAAGTTGGGGATCATTTGATTCAACTCTAGAAACCTTTTGTTGTAGGAAGTATGATCTCCTTCCTTTTGTTTTAACGAGTGGAATTCATCTTCCAACTTCTTGATTTCGCTTCTTGGACAGAAGCGCCTTGTCATTATTTCCCTTAACTCTTCCCATGTTAAGGCCATAGCATCTTCGACTCCTCTCTTACCCTTCTCTGTGTTCCACCAGGTCAGGGCTACTCCAAATAGTCTCCCGGTTGAGTAACGTACCTTGCGATCCTCGGGACAATCGCAACTGAGGAAGGTGTTTTCCATTTCCTCAAACCAGTGGAGGAGAGTAGTGACACCTTCTGTCCCTTTGAATTTCGGGGGATCACAAGACTTGAAGTGTTTGTAAGAGCACTTTTTGGAGGGAGGGTTGTCGACGTTCTGGTCCTCTTGATGGTGAGGATTGTTGGGATTTGCGGCGAGAGCTTGTTGGACCTGAATTATGATGTCAGGAAGCACCGCAGCCATTTGTTTTGCGATATGAGTGGCCAAGCGTTCATTCGACCTTCCTGACCTTCTACCCCCTCGTTGTTGCCTAGCCGACATCTACAGGAATATACATAAGAAGATTGTGAGTTTATGGAGTCTTTTTAGGTGTCATGTGTCTTAAAAAAAATAAAAATAACATAAACATCAATAATGCAACTACATCCATAGGATGTCTTGGGTTTGCTCATGTTGGGCCTCAAATGTCCCCCATACCTTCACCTGTATAGTCATGTGGGCCCCCATGACTATTGGCTTAGTAGGATTCACATTAGTATTGGCGGTTTAACACTCGCATCACCCGAATGAAAACCATGAAATATGTTTACAAGATGTATGGTCGGAAGGTGTCCAGGTGTAGACACAATGACAACTCAAAGTGGGGTTAGCTCACACGACGTTTGGTATAGCATGCTTTGGCCTAATAGGTCCTTCGTACTCTCATCGTTAGTCCCCAGGTAGGCAAACTGGTCCTTTATTTTGGATTTATACGAATGCCAAGCCTAGACAGGATGTTCCGACTACCGGTACTTGTACCCTTCCAGTTACTACATGCCCGTCATGAGAACTCACTTTGATGTGATTTGAAAACACAAAAATCATTGCAAAAAATCATGAAAGTGATGTGGTGTGTGCTCTCATGGATATGATATGTTATGAGAATATGATTCATGATAGGCATTGTATAATAATATATACTTATGAACATGCTTGCATAACATTGAATGTAACATTAAACATAAAACATATAAACATCATGAATTTTGCATGTAACACACAAAAAATTTTAAAAATTCTAATCAACTATAGTATAGGCTCGAAGGGTCTAATAACCTATCCTATATCCCTATAGTCATGGCTCTGATACCAATCTGTCACACCCCGACCCGCAGCGGAATAAGAGTCGGGGCATAATTGGGTTATCACCAAAGCTCATGATATTTACTAATATGTTTCATATTTATTAAATTCAAAATTACATCCTCAATATTCCAATCATGTTCATACAATTACAAATAAAGATAATCAACTAAACAATCCAAAGTCTAAACCAGTTTATTCTTCTAAGCCATCCTATGTGTTTCTTGCTGCAGCTGGATCACCTGTATCATGTGTAAAAATGGGGGTTTTTGGGTCAACATAAGTTGGCGAGTGAACCTTGTTAGAAAAACATTTATTATTGATCTCTTGTTATCTTTATTATGGAAAATTGTGCAATAATCATATGTGAGCAAACGTAAATGATCATACAATAACAATAACAACAACAAACAATAACATACAATAACAAACCAACTTGCATGAATATATAACATGAATGATACTTTATATGTTGGCAACGTCACGTTCACGCTCATAGGTAACGGGGAACGGACGGCCTATGATAAATGTCTGTGCAATCAAGTCTCAATCAAATGGAGCCGATCGTATGTTGGCAACGCCTAGTTCACGCTCATATGTAATGGGGAACAGCTCAACGCTCATATGTAATGGGGAGCGGCGGCCTATGATAATGTATGTACTGAAAATGATAAATTTAATCCAAACATTAACCACACAAACAGTTAATACATATTGAATACACATTTGATCACGAATATGATGGATGCACAATAGTTTAAATGTAATAAATAATAAGACACATGATACACCCCAAAAACGTGATTAAAACGGGGAATTTGTAGAGATTCACTCACATTGGGTGCGTTCGGTTGAGAATGATGAATGCGCATGAGTTTAGAGGGTTGATCGACGAGGATTAACTAACCTAAATAATAACGAAAGGTATGGTAAATGAGTGGATTTTATTAATAATTTTAATAGGATTTTTAGATATATTTTTGTGAGTTTAAGGCTATTTTCTAACTTTAAAATCATTATTTTTAAGTATTTTTAATTGATTTTTGAATTAGATAAATAAATAAAAACATAAAAAAATGTTGACTTTTTTTACTTTGACCGTTGACCATGACTGTTGACTTGTTGACCGGTTCGGTCATTTATATTGTTGCACTGAGTGAGGTTCGAACTTGTGACCTCCCGTACGCGTGCACGCAGCTCTACCAACTGAGCTACGTGTCTAACCCGAAATATTTATGTTTTTAATTATATTTATATACTATTTTAATTTATTCAAAATTCATTTATTTTTAAAAAAGATTTTAATCATCGAACCGGCGCGCGTAACAGGTCTCGAACCCGGGACCTGTGATTTAGTGTTGCACACAGTCCACCGCTGGACTGTGTGTCTAACCTGGTTAATATACTGATTTTTATTATACTTAACATCTTCAGTGAGTTAACCCGGTTCGGTTCTTAAAAAAATATTTTTATTTCCGAGAATAGGGTCGTGATAGGGATCGAACTCGAGACATATGTTTATTGTTTGCACACAGTCCACCGCTGGACTGTGTGTCTAACCCGTTTATTATACTAATTTTAATTAATCCTGAACACAGACAACGATTAATCAACTGAACTTGCTTAATTCGATTAACAGGCGTATGAATGATTAAAATGTAACGGATAGGAAAAGGTTTTGGGAATGAACATACCGGAATGACGACTTTTCACAGAACTCCGGCATTGTCGTCGGCTCTGTTTTTATGAACTTCGTCTGAGCGGACCAATTAACAGTTTTGATTGATTAGATATGAAATTGAGTTACTAATCAATGATTAACAGGAGGTTTAGATGATCTTACCGATTACCAGCGTGATTTCGGAAATTCCAGCGATTTTCCGGCGTGTACAGAATATCCGGCAACGTCGTCTGGGATTGATTATGGGTGGATGTTAGTAATGTTCTAACAATGGATTGAAACAGAAGAGTCGAGGTATTTTACCGTTTTGATGAAAGACACGGTTTTCCGGCGAAAGTCCGGCGAGTTCAAAAAGTAATTCCGACGATCAGAAAATAGAGTAAACGTGAAATTAGAAGTTCTGGGAATGTAATTGAGTCGCGAGATGAAGATTTTGTTGAAGTAATTCAAGAAGTGAATGTTTTTGGTTATAAAAACCGAACATCATATGAATTCAAGTTCATTAACGACTGAATTGATTTAAAATGTCGGTTTATCGGTTATGATCAAGAATCCGCGAGCACTCAAACGTCTTGGACGGTTGGAAGCCGATATCGGTTTCAGTTTGGCGCAACAGGTTGATTCACGGTTGTACATATGTTTTAATTGTTTCCTAGAACTCACAAAAACATCAAGTGGCGGAGTGGTTATATGCGCGCGAGTTAAAACTTTGAGGCTCATCCGAATGACCCGGGTTCGAATCCCGGCAGCCGGTTTTCTTTTTTATTTATTTTATTTTCACTTTTTATCAATTATAGTTTTTAAATTCTAATTTGTTTATTAATTATGCATCGTTTAAAATTAAAATAACATAAATACGCAACGAAAAATTTATAACTTGATATTCGGTTTACAAACGAAGCGGGTTTGGAAAACCCGTTTTTGACAAATATTACAGTGTTAACGTTGATTCGTATTGTTCTTTCATCTTTTCTGTTTTATTGAATATCATCAAGTTTGGATTCCGCCCATCCTTGGTGATCGTGTGATATCGTTATTTGATCCGGATTTTCGGTTCCTACAGTGGAGATAAGCTTAATAACTTTTACTACATCTATTAATGAATAGAATATAGATGTATAGTTTCTTTAGGACTAGAAATGAATGCAAAATACATAATTTAAAGTAAAAATACTTTATACATGAGTACATACCGAGAATGTTTGTATGTATATATATAGAAGACGAAATTTGAAAAATGATAATGCTATATAACTTAAATTTAATTAATAAATAGTATAACTAACACAATGGCGCACAATAAAAAGTTACGCCTAGAATACAAGAAAGTCACAACAACCTAATCACTTATCTTAGGTTTTAGGGTGTAAGGGGCGTTTTACCTCTTGAATTAGTGCTCTCTCCACCCCAGTCAGTTCTACTCTGTCATGTCATTAGGAGAAAGTAGATATATTATAAAATTTCATGTTTTCTTAAACTTTCAAATGGATTCTTCACTTTTCATTGTTACATAGATATCAATACATGTTATTCAAGACATTGACCAACACAAGTGCGATCCTACACAAAACTCTAGAACTTCACCAACCAACAAATGTAGAACTTACAGAGAAGATATGGTCCCATGCACAACCTTATCTCCAACTTCAGAAGCAACCTGCTAATGCCACCCACAATATTCATATGGAGTTGAAGGAAGGCACAAAGATACACAAGCAGAGATAAAGCCATCAAAGATCATCTCCTTCAAATAACATGCACTGCTCCAAAATCCAGGTAACCAGAAGATGATGCCAAAATGGGGGAGAATGATAGCATGAGAAAGCTTCCTTCTCATGCCAAAAGAGCTCAAAAGAATCCTGACAGATCTGCAACCAAAAAGACTAAAGAAGATGCCCTTGAAAAGGAGAAAAGGAGAGACAAGAGAAGCTAATAATGTTCTAACAATGAAAGAGATCCATGAAAGAAATAGAGTTTAAGAGAATCTGGGTTTTTCAACAGATGCCTCCACAAGAAGACAGCCTACAAGGCAAGATATGGACCTCAAAGCTCTGTTGTAACTTTCATTGTTCCGTTAAAATCCATAATTTCATCAAAACCAACCACTGCTTCACAAACCACTACTACCACTGAAACCACTGATCTACATGTCCAAACATTTGTTGCCTTTACAAAAGTGACAACAAATGTTACAATCACAACAACACTTACCATAAACCCAAAACCAGTCAAGCTTATTTACCAAAAGGCCCCGCTGGTCTTCTTATCACAAAAATACAACCAGAAAAAGAAAATCTAAATTCATTATCCAAGATGATGATGCAGAAATGCTGCAAGCCTCACCATCAGACCACATCATCATAACTAGCACCCACAATCAACTCACTATCACTTCGACATCAAATCCATTAATTACAACTGCCATAATCACCTCTGCACATCCATTAGATTTGAGCATCGTATAACAAGAAATACAATTTGTTTGGATTTGAGTTTTAAAACTGTTTATGAAAGTTCTAAAAGTGGTAAATGAAAGAAGATAAATCAGATGAACTTGCAGCGGAATGGAAGAACTTTGATTCACAATAGTTGAGAGATTGTTTTCATTGTCATGCTTTTTGTAATTATGATTACTTGGATATGACTCACAATCTCCCCCTCAGCCTAGGATTACTTATTTGTTCGTACAGAATGTAAGAAGGATAGATTCAGTTGATAATAGATGAAAGTGATCAAATAGAACAGTACAGGCACTGTTCTATTTATACTACAATCCTAACCACTGAGCATCTTGTTATGATGTCAGCAATGAAAGTGACACTTAACAAGAAAATAACAAACTAATAACATCTGCTAAGCTAACCACTATTAAACACTAAACATTAAAAGGACTATTAGAAAACACTGATGATACATCCTCTGCTGATCTTTAGCAGAGCTTTGCCTTGATAGACCTTTACCTTTGATCTTCGGCAGAGCTTTGCCTTGCCAGACCTTTAGCTTTGATCTTCAGCAGAGCTTTGCCTTGGCAGACCTTTAGCTTTGATCTTCAGTAGAGCTTGTCTTGGCAGACCTTTTAGCTTTAGTCTTCAACAGAGCTTGTCTTCAATAGAGTATATCTATGGTAGACCTTGAACATTTAGTCTTCAGCAGAGCTTGACTTGGGCAGATGTTGTATTAATATTTTGATCAGAGGTTGTAGTATATTTTGGCTTTCTTATCATCTGTTATTTTATAGGGTTCAATTCCAACGATCACCCCCTAGAACAGATAATGCCAAAACTAAACTTTATTTCTAATCTTTAATTCTCATCAATGATTCCCTTATTTGGCCTTTGAATTGAAGTTCAAAATCCAGGGCAATCATGTCTTCTACATCCCTTTCTAGTTCAAGATTCAGCAAGTCTTGGAGATTAGCTGCATCCAGACCATATGTATCCTCCATCTTTATCTTTTGAACTGTACCATGTGACCTGAGCAATGTAAATTCAAGGTTGTCTTCATTTGACTTCCATTTTAGAATTTTTGAGTCAGATGGTTTTCTCGAGAGTAGGGTTATTTTTTATGAGTTTGGTGATGTTGGTCTGCGTACAAGTGTTGAGAGTGAGGCTCTGAGTTTGTCACTTGCAGCATTAGTATGAAACAAAAGTTGATTTTTTATTCCCTCATTTCTCAATTCTTCATGTATCCTTAAATCTTCTTCTTCTACCTGCTTTTGCCTTTTTTGCTTGATTCAAGGCAATGCTGGACAAGCTGGTGGTCGAAGTTAATCTTTTTGGAGAAAGGGTCTAGTTAAGAGCAGAGGTTGTTTGGTCATAGATTGGCTTCCTCAGAATAGAAGGATCCTTCTTTCTTAATTCTTCCAACCTTCTGTAGGTATCTACCACTTTAGATTCAGGCTATCGAGCAATCTGCCTTGTACCATACAAAGCATCAACAAGTTCGACTTTCATTCTTTTGATTTTTTAGAGCATGGCCTTTTTCCAACTGGAGGAGTAGGCTTCTTGAAGAGTCTTTGAGTATAGAATGAATTCTTTCAATTTCCTCTTTAAGCTCACTAGTCGACCAACCTTTGAATTGTGCCCTTGTTGCTTTATAAGGCTTATGCTTCATGACATGATCTAGATAATCTTCTTTAAGCTCTGGATCATCAATGGTTGGCTGTTCAGATACAGGCTTACATTGCTCCTTAGCAAATTCTTCAAGACTTCTGACTTTGCTTAGTTGATACTGTAAGGAGATCTGTAAAGCCCTGTCATCTTTGTCTTTTGATTTGTCTTTAGTTATGTGCTCAACCTGCCTAGCCTTTAGATGAAGATACTCGTCAAGGTTCCTAAGCTTTCGATACCCCAACAAGGAAAGGAAGTCTCTTTTGGCTGGATCTTCTATTTTAAAGAAAGCATCAATCTCACCTTTCACTGAAAAACGTTCTAATGGGTATAATGCACCCATAGGAAGAAAAGAAGAGGATAGGTGAATGATGGGAAATGGTGGAAATGGAGTTTCAGATTGTGGAGGTGATCAGGATGATTGTCAAATAGGTAGTGAAGAAATAGGAAGTGGTGATTGGTAGTCTTCATCATCATCAACCACAAAAGTTTTCCTTTTGCGTTGGAATTTAAGTTTGGGTGAAGTTTGGTGCGTTGGGATCCAAGATGGTGTGGGCAGTTGTTCTGTTGTGGTTGGAAAGGTAATCATATCAGTAGTTTGGATAACATTTACTGATCCAACAGCTGTGTATCCCAACATCTGTTGTTATAACATCTGCCTTCTCAACAGTGGCACCAACCTTTGCTGGGATAATGGGGACAGAGGATATATAAGAAGTGGCTGCAGCAGTTGTTGTAGATGGAGTGGAAGTTGACTGTCTGAATTTTCTAGCAGATTTCTTTCTTTTTGAAGTGCCAACATGTTCTTTTTCAAGTTGCTTAGCCTTTTGTTCTTCAATAAGCATAAGAGCTTTTGCTTCCAATGTATCTTGTCGCTTCTGCTTTTCAAGAGCAATCCTTTCAGCCTCCAAATTTAGAGACTCATCAATCTCTTTTCCAGTAGAAGCTTTGGATGTCTTAGTAGAGCTTGCAACATTACATGGCTGTTGTTGCACCTTAGATTTGACAACTGGATCAGGTTTGTAACTTGCGCAATGAATCTTTCTCCCCCTTTTTGGCATCATCTTCTTTGATAATGACAACCGGGGCAGAGCTAATAACCTACACTAAATGGTCTTTGATAGCTCTAATATCAGCCTGTGTATCCATATAGCGAGCATCGACCATATTTCTCATCAACTTCATGTTGTTCTCATGCTGTACATCAAACAATTGTCTTTGAGCAATAAAATTTGGTTGCATGACAGACCATAGCTCAGCAGCAGAGAGAGATGAAGAAGGTTGACTTTGAGAATGTTGTAGCAGTTGAGTCATCATGGATTTGATATCATCAATAGATGATTCCATGGTAGAGATCCTCTCCGTCAATTCTTGATATTGTAATTTGTCAGCTAAGTTAATAGGATCATCCAAATTCCTACCAGAGGTAGTTGTATTTGGTGCATCATCCTAAGGATTCTCAAGGAAATCAACACCAAATGCCCCTTGTTCGTGGTAGTGGGGACTTCCAACTGGCTCAGAGGTTACTGTTGTAGCCTCAGTAGTTGTTGCCTTCAAGGAAGTTTGACAGATGTAACCACTGTCCAACTGAGCCACAATTGTGACTGCAGTGTAGCAGCTGCTTCACTTGAATTACCACCAAGAGTTACAAGTAATTCCTGGGGTGTAGCTTCCTCAATTGTTTGTGGGCTAGCAAATAGAGTTGTCGCAGATGAAGTCATTTGTGGAAGTTAACTCTCAATAATGGGTGAGTGAGAGGGACTGCTCAGTGTCTGAGTTTTCTCTATTGCTTCAAACAAGGGAATGAAGGTGGGTGGCATTGGAGAAGTGGGTAAGGGTGTAGAAAGAGACATATGTCACACCCGCTAAAATCATCAATTACATCAGAGTTGGGGTGATCTGATTGGTATCTTCATTGCACATCGGAAGTGTTTAATGATAAGACTTCTAGAATGTGAACGCCCGCTAAGTACTCGATTACCCATGGGTTCTCCTATTCTAACTGTGCCATACTTTGTAAACGTAACCAGAGAAAGAAACATGTGAAAAATCAACATAAAGTTGGCGAGTTCATAGTTTGTCAGTTTCGTGTCAAATGTATCTTAAAACATTTGAAAATCTTGCATTCGGAAACCGGTTTGTGAGATAGTATCCCAAAGCATTTGAAATGTCGTATTTGTATAACGGTATTGAAATGTTTTCTATGATGTTTGTAAACTGATGCACGTAACTGTTGTGTTTGTAAACCGGTAATAAAATGTTTTCTGTCGTATCTTTAAACCGATATTGAATTTTTTTCTATTATGTTTGTAAACCGGTATTGAAATCATAGTATGTAGGATGCCTATGGAATCTAAGGATCAATCAGTGTGTAGCTAATACACTGACTTATGTGCCATAAGTAAGTAACCAAACCGAGACAACTCTGACATCATTTGAATCACAAAAGCACTCCTAAAGGGTTAACAAACCAGGATTGGAGCGCGCCTCAAACTCGATAGATCTATACCGTCTGCACCTTGGTCACTACGTGATTAATGGTTACTCTTGTCATCATCTAATCCCATAGCTACATACCAATTGTTAAATATCTGTATTTTTGATGTGTATGAACGGGCCTCCCCCTTCATATGATTTTCGTTCTTCACACTTTTGATATTGGGCCTAGCCCATGTCATTCGTGTTATTGGGCCTAGCCCATGTTATTCGTGTTATTGGCCTAGCCCATGTTATTAATAAAATTGGGGCCTAGCCCCTAGTTGTGACTAAGATAATCCCGTCACTAGTCATAAAACTCACGTATGTATCGGAAAACCTTGTATTGCTGTGAAAACCGGTAAATTTAACCTAAACCATTCATAAATCATCGTGTTTGTTGAAATTTGTTTATAACATGGTTTAGAAATATGTGATTTTAATTTATCGAAACATTTTGTGCTTTTGCAAAACTTTCATGTCTTTCCACCCCCGAAAACATTTATAAAAATGTAAAACGGTAAAAGGTGGGGATTATGAACTCACCTTGATATCCTTGTGCAAAGTTGGCTTAATGTGATTCCATAATGTCATCTCCACAATGTGATTTGCTAGCATGAAATCTAAGACATTCCTAAAACGGAATAACTTATAAGTTTCTAAATATAATGTAGCTAAACTACGTGTCACCGAGCTCTACCGAATCGTTAACCATACGATTCTATGAAATTGTTATTGTCTTGTCTCGAAATAACCAATTTATGGTTTTCTTGGAATCGTATTAGTCACCTCGAATAGAAGGCGTAGATACATAGTAGTACGACTCTTCGTAGTTTTTGTAATATGTAGTACATATATACTCGTAGATATACCCATATTTGTAAAACATTTCGTATCCGAACAATAGTATTGCGTATCGTTTAATTAATAAAATAATAATATAATGGTACGCTCGTTTGAATCGACTTTCGTTTGTTTGTTACAGTAATAACTTGGATAATATTGTGTGTTATAATATTACGGTACTGTGTCGTACTTCGTTTAGACGTTTGCAATTAATATTTTTATGAAAATATTCGGATTCTCGATGTTTGAAATAAATATAAAAAATTATATTTATTTTATAAGGATACTCAAAAGTATTCGAATTATCAACGTTTGAAAAAAATACAAACCATTATATTTATTTTATAAAATTATTCAAAGTCTCGACATTCGAAATATATATAATTATATTCCTTTTTTACGATTTTCGAATACTAAACTTCTTAAATATATGATTTCCGAATTCAAAGCGTTCGAAATAAATATAAACAGTTATATTTATTTTATAAAATTTCGAGTTTGGTTAACTTGTAAACCATGTTCGTTGAAATGTCGTAACCTTGTTTTGCGAGTTGTAAAGAGGCGTCGAACATGAATATATATTTATATTCATTTTACAAGATACTTTGAATCCCGATTGATTTCGTTATTATAATAAAACACGTTTCGTTTTACGGATGAAAAACGGGCAGAGTTTCCTCTGTTTCTGAACGATCCTTACAACGCAAGTTATCGATATATTTTCAAAACACAACATTTTCAAAGAAATCAACATATACGTAATTCTATTGTAACTTCAAATCGTCGAATATTTGTCGCTCAAATGTATTATATATGTATTGTGTAACAATGTCGGTTGGTTTTTATCTAGTATATATGCGATTTATATATGAAATCCATTTCCCGAATACAAATAATTTTATATTTTACTTGAAAAAAATGTTTATCATTTCTCTAGTCGGGTCGGTTTGAGCTCGGTCTCGCGTAAATTAATATTAATATTTATATAAAATAATATTAACCAAATTCGCGTCATTAAATTTTTACCGAGTCTTGGGTTGATCCGTTGACTGAGTTTGACCGTCGTTGACCGCGTTGACCATGGTTGACCGCGTTGACTGGGTTTGACCGGTGTTGACTGAGTTGACTCGAACAAATCTGATATTTACTAAACTGACCGTACCGAACCCGAACCAAGACTAACCACGTTGACCATCTTTGACTAGTTGACCAGGTGGACCCAGTTTGACCGAGTCGAATCGAGTTGAACCAAAAATGAGTTGAGTCGAAACTTGAACCAGAACGAGTCAGATGTTTACTTGTTGAACCGGACTAAAGCAAACCCAAACTGATAGAATCTGACAGAGAACACCCGCACCGACATCCGAAACATAGCCCGAGCCGAGATGTAACCCGAACCAAGACTCAACTGACAGAATCTGCCGCCACCAGCTACGACTAGTTTCGCCTTCCGTCGTCGCCCCAACTTCATCAACCACCACCGTTGTCGTCATTAGGCCGGAAACACCACAACCATTACCTGAAACATCACGCATCAAGCCGGAGAAAGATGGATCTAGAAAGATCTTGAAGAAAGAGAGAGAACTGGAAGGTTACCAGAGAAACCAAGTCTGTCAGAGCTGAAACCGTCACTTCCGCACTTCAACCGCAAAAACCATCATCGTATTCGTGCTCAGGAGGTGTGTTTTAGGGGGTACGCCGCGGTTCTGCCGTGAAATTCCACCGCCACTGCCGCCGCATCGCCGTCTCCGCCGTACCCCGCCGGTGGCCGGCCGGAGTCCAGTCCCCGGATGTTCTAGAGAGAGAAAGTTGGAGAGAGAAGTGGGAGTTAGAGAGAGAGTGTGTAGGTGTAGGAATGGTGTTTTGAGTGTGTGTTTACCCTTTTATAGTTAAGGTTTTGGTGGGTTGGGCCCAAGGCCCATAAGCCCATTTATAGTGTTTTAAGCGGCCCAATCGCGTCTACGAGGCCCGTTTTTGAACCTGAATATCGTGTAATGTCGTATAATATTGATTTAGGGTCAAAAACATGTAAAATGATGTTGGTATTCGAAATAATTATGTGCTTTCGTCGGTTTCGTTAAAATTGCGTAAAATGATTCGGGGGTCGTTTTTAATCCATTTTTCGATCCGATTTCAACTGCGAATACTGAGATTCGAAAATGAAGCTAAAATTATCATAATATTCCAGTTTTGAAGGTGATATACGAGTCTGATGCTTCCGTTTCGTTGTCGGTGTGTTTCTGCAGTTGTGTTTTTCGTTCACGTAAGCGTTTTGTGACGTTCTAAAGCATGATAATTCATCAAAACCAATTCTTGTGTATAAATTATACATGTAAAATTTTGTATCTTTTGGCATTATCAGTATTTTGTTCGGTGTTAATTCGTTACCACTTATCATTCAGTAGTCTTCCCGCAAATCAACATTCGCGTATTGTTAAGCCAACAAGATGTTCCTAGGCAATCCAAAGGCCTGATCAAGTTAATTTATGTCTAATTATGTTAGTATTATTGTCTTAATGTTTGTTATTCATGTAATTAGAAACCGTAAATTGCCGGTTGTCACAACAAAGCCCTGAGAGAGGGGCTGGAGAACAGATGTTCGATCGAAACATCTGCCTCATATTGTGGGGTCCCTTTGTGTACAACTTGTTCCTTTAGTGAGGAAACAAGAGGAGCTTGAGCTGGTTGATATCTTTGAACCAACTGCTGTGAGGAAGTAGCAGTTGTGGTTGTTAGTGACTTTTGTGGTGTCACCGGTAAGACTTCTGGGATCTCATCTTCCAAAGCTACCATTTTGGAGCGTTTGGAAGGCTTGGGGGTTTGGTGGGTTTCTTTTTGGGGATGGATGGTGTGTGTTGCACCGCACTGGTTGTAGTGTTGTGGTCAATAGGAGCAGTGGGCTTAGCAACCGATGAAGGAGTAGTGGTTGTAATAGATGTCAAATTGTGCTCAGTCACCGTTGCTTTTGTTTTCAACACCTTAGGTTTTTGTATTGAGAGTCTAGTAAAAGTATCATTTTTAAGGCTACCAACTTCACAGATGGCACCTTGTTGAAAATCAGAAGTAGAAACTTGTTTTTGGAAAAAGAAACTCAATAACCTAGGATGTATCAAAAAAGCATTTCCCTTTTCAAGATTATTAAAGTTTGCAACCAAATCCGAAAACAACACCTGAGAAAAGTTAAATTTAGTTTGGGTTAAAATAGCATAACCCAGGTATTGAATGTTTAATGGTATTTCGTTAAAAGTAGTGGGTTTAGCTGACAGACAGAGTAAAAGGGTGTGGAAAAAGAATTTCATGTCAGCGGGAAATTCAGGTTTGAAAATGGTAATACCGGATAACTGACCTTTATATCCCCGCTCAATGAATTCTGCATGTAAATCTTTCTTTGAGAAAGATGTGGGGGCGCCAAGGTCATTAAGACCGAAAGTGGTTGAGATAGTGGAAGAAGAGATTTGGACAAGGGACTGTCCAATCTTTGAGGTGATGGCAAAGCGCTTTTTGTTCTGAACTTGAAGTTCATTGTTTGCCCAAAACTGGCAGAGGGTATCGATGTAGATAGAAGCTTTGGCAAGTAACACATCTTTGTATGATGATGTTTGTAGAACATCGATCATGGAGTGAAATGCGGTATTATTGTTGGTTTTTTCAAAAATAGGAAGGTAGTTATGGGGAGTTTTTATGATGAGATTCATGGTGAAAAGGTGAGTTACTAGGGTTTTGAGAAGAAGAAGAGCAATGGAGAAATTTATGAGAGATTTTTGTGTGTGAAATTGAAACGGTAAGTGGAAACTCTGTTTGGATGAAACAGGGTTAATAAAGGGAAAAAGTGAATGCTGACGTGGCAACGGTTTCCAAAAGATCTGATGGCTATTATCTGTGCACGTGTAAACTCTGTTGGATAATGAATTACAGTTGTTTGGTAACCTCTGCTGGAGACCAGCAGTGGTTCTAAACATTGGTGATTTTACACTATCAGGGGATAGATTATCAGTGGATGGGGAAAACAGTGGTTTTATCAATAATAGTAGTAGACAAAGGATACACTGTGAGCAACGAATAGATTTTTATACCAAGCAGAGGTTTTGAGAAACAGTGGTTGTGAACAGACTTTAGAGATATATTTTAAAAATTCAATTTTAGCTATTTTTAAGGATGAAAGTTGATTTTTTTGAAAACATTTTAATGCTTTTGACACATAGAACCCAAAAATTTGGTTTTATTCCATGTTTAGCATACCAAGCCTAGAGATCAAACTTTCAAAGGTAGATGTATCTAATGCTTTTTTTAGAACATCTGCTAGGTTATCTTTAGTTGGAACATGATTAAGAGAAATCAACCCTTTTTCATAGCAATCTCTCACAAAGTAATTTTTGATATCAATGTGTTTGGTGGTAGAATGAGATACTGGATTTTTAATGATGTTGTCAGCTGCTTGACTGTCTAACACGAGAGGAGTCTTTAAAGCAGTTACACCAAAATCCAATAACTGATTCTAAAGCTATAGAAGTTGAGCATTGTAGCTTGCAACAGCAATATACTCAGTGTAACATTTGTAAAAATCGGGTTTTCAAAACCCGCTCCGTTTTGTAATCGAATATCAAGTTATAAAAGTTACGTTGAATATTTATGATTATTTTGATTTAAAACGATACATAATTAATAAATAGACTAAACTATAAAAATTATATTTGATAAAAAGTTAAAATAAAATAAATAAAAAAATTATGTTGCTGCCGGGACTCGAACCCGGGTCAGCCAAGAACAACTCCAACGCCTTAACACACACTCACATCACCACTCCGCCACTTTGTGTTTTCTGTTACCTCTAGGAAACAAATGAGATTTATATACAGACTAGGTTAAACCGGTTTCGCCAACTGAGAAACGGAAATCGGTAAATCAATCGTCAAATCGTTTGATTTCTCGCGTATTCACGTTCATAACCGATGAACCGATGTCTTTAATCAATTCAGAATTGATTGAGCATCAAGTCTCATCATTATCGGTCTTAATAACCGAAAGGTAATCAAATCCAGAATACTTCAACCCAAGATCACTCTCGCGACTCAGAAATATCATACCAGCATCCCATTTCACTTTCGTCACATTTTCAGACCATCAGAACGCTTAAAACAGCTCGCCGGAATTTTCTGCAAAAGTCGCCGGAAAACCGTATTCATCCTCAAACGGTAAATCTTTCAATATTCGTTGTAGTTCAACAATTATTAGATTATTTCTAACTTAAACCTCTCAATTGAAATCGAATTCAGGCGCTGTATTCAACTAATTCAAGTTCGCCGGAACTCCCCTGAAAATCTTTATTTCCGTCTGTGAAACGGTAAGGACCTTCAAACACATCGTTAACATTTGTTTATCACTTCAATTCCACAATCGACTAATCAAAACAGTTAATTATCTTGTTCAGTTAAAGAGCATAAAAACAGGGACCGACACATTGCCGGAAATCTGAAATAAACCGTTCATCGGTATGCTCACCCTTAATTACCGTCTCTGCCATTTCATTTAAACTTTAATAATGTTTGTAAATCGTAAAAACAAGGAACGGATTAGTGAATCAGTTGACTGTAATCTGAATGTAGAAGACGAAGTTAGTTAAGTTATAAGTTTAATTAAAATCAGTAAAATGAACGGGTTAGACACACAGTCCAGCGGTGGACTGTGTGCAAAATACATACGCATGTCTCGAGTTCGATTCCTGCTATACGCACTCCTTATATAATAAAATGCCTTTTTGTTTAAAACCTAAACCGGGTTAACTCAGTTAGTTGTTAAGTATAATAAAAACCGAGATAATAACCAGGTTAGACACACATTAAGCCATACGTCGCGCGTTCGAAACCCGTCACTAGCACCGGTCCGTTGAACTAAAATGTTTTTGCATTTAAAAAGAATTTCGGTTAAACTGAATAAGTGTATAAATATAATTAAAAACAAGATTATTTCGGGTTAGACACGTAGCTCAGTTGGTAGAGTTGCGTGCACGCGTACAGGAGGTCTCGGGTTCGAGCCTCACCCAGCGTAAACCATGTCCCTGACCGAACCGGTCAACAAGTCAACAGGTCAGCGGTCAACGGTCAATGCAAAATAAACTATTTTTTTATATTTTTATTTATTTAATTTAATTTAAAAATCAATTAAAAATACTTAAAAATAACATTTTTAAAGATAGAAAATAGCCTTAAACTCACAAAAATATATCTAAAAATTTCATTAAAATCCTTAATAAAATCCACTCATTTAATATATTTTTCCGTTATTATTTAGGTTAGTATTCCTCGTTGTTCCGCTCATCTAATTCGTGCGCATCTCACCATCTCCAATCCAACGCACCCAATGTGAGTGAATCTTTACAAATTCCCCGTTTTAATCACGTTTTGGGGTGTATCATGTGTCTTGATATATATATTATACTTAAACCATTGTGCATACATCATATCATGAACTAGTGTATTCAGTTCGTTTCTGTTGTGTAGTTATTGTTGGATGCAAGTTTATTATTTTCAGTACATGCAATTTCATAGGCCGCCGCTCCCCATTACATTATGAGCGTTGAGCATGTTCCCCATTTCATTATGAGGTTGAACCTGGCGTGCCCACATACGATCGGCTCCGTTTGATTGAGCCTTGATCGCACAGACATTTTCATTTTCAGTACATGCAATACGCTCGGCTCCGTTTGATTGAGCCTTGATCGCACAGTTTCATTTATGTTATTTATCGTATGATGTAGGTATGTTCATGTATGCTGTCATATGTTATTGTATGTTATAGTTGTGACTGCTATTTGCCACTGCTTGATTATTTACATTTGCTCATCTATGATTATGCACAATTTTTCATTGATAAACTAACAAGTAATTCATTAATAAATGTTTATCTAATAAGGTTCACTCGCCAACTTATGTTGACCCAAAAACCCCCATTTTACACATGATACAGGTGAACCAGCAGCATCTAGGAACACGTAGGACTTGGACTAGAAGAATAAAACGATTTAGAGTTTGGATTGTTATGTTTGGTTTATTTTCTTTGTATTGAATGAACATGTTTGGATATTTGGAAATGTAACTTTGACTTTATTAAATATGAAACATATTAGTAAATGTCATGAGCTTTGGTGATAACCCAATTATGCCCCGACTCTTATTCCGCTGCGGGTCGGGGTGTGACACTCAGCCTCTGCTGTGGATGTTGATACTGCAGCCTGTTTTTTGCTCTGCCAAGACACTAAGAAATTGCCTAGGAATTGGCAGCCTCCTGAAGTAGACTTCCTGGTGGTTTTACATCCAGCAAAATCACTATCTAAGATACCTGAAAGCTCAATATTTCCATTAGCTGGATACCTAATACCAAGTGTGGGAGCATCTTTTAGTATCTGAACATCCTTTTTGTAGTAATGAGATTGGACTTTTAGGTGCTGACTGGGATCTGGCAGAAACACATGTTGCAAATATAATGTCTGGCCTTGATGCAGCTAGATACAATAATGAACCTATCATGCTTCTATAAAGAGTTTGATCAACCAAGTCAACTTTTTCTTCAATAGTGACCAGTTTTATGGTTGCCATGGGTGTGCTACATGGTTTACAATCATTCATTTCAAATTTTTTAAGCAGTTCTTTGACATACTTACTTTGGTGAATGAATGTACCATTTTGCAACTGTTTTACTTGGAGACCAAGAAAACCTGAAGCTCACCCATTGCACTCGTTTCAAACTCTACTGCCATGAGTTTCTGAACTATTCACACATGGTAGTGCATGTGGATCCAAAAATGATGTCATCCAAATAGATTTGGATAAGCATCAAATTCTTTCCTTTCCATTTTAAAAATAAGGTTTTGTCAAGTTTACCCCTTTAAAAACAAATGGACAAGAGAAAGGTGGAGAGAGTTTCATACCAGGCTCTAAGTGCTGTTTCAAGCCATACAAAGCTTTGTTAAGCTTGTAGACATGATCAGGATAAAATGCATCTGCAAAGCCAAGAGGTTGACCGACTATACCTCTTCTTTAATCTTGCCATACAAGAATGCACTTTTTATATCAATCTGAAACACCTTGATGTTGTGATTGGCAGGAAAGGCTAAGAACAATCTGATGGCTTCTAATCTTGCTACTGGAGAAAAGGTTTCATCATAATCAATGTCTTCTTCTTGTCTGTGGCCTTGAACCACAAGCCTAGCTTTATTCTTAACAACAATACCCATCTCATCAGTGTTGCTCTTGAAGACCCATTTTGTGCCAATTGGATATACATCCTTTGGCAATGGTAAGTTCCCATACTTGTTGTCTTTTAAACTAGAGGAGCTCTTCCTGCATGGCTTCTATCCAACTATTGTCTTTCAGTGCCTCTTGGTACTTGACAGGTTGTGTGAGAGATAGGAAGCCTACAAAAAGACAAATGTTTTGGTATTGGCTTCTAGTGAGCACCCCTTCATTTTTGTTGCCAATGATAAGGTCTGATGGATGGTTTTAAGGTAGATTAAATCTCCCTTGTATGGAATGATGACATTATGAGGTGAAGGCTGCAGATGTGAATCATCTGAGCTAACATCAATTGGCAATTTTGAAGAACCAACATCTGTTTGAAGTGGAGGTGGAGGAATTGGTGAAATACGTGGGAGAAAATGATGATTTTTGTGCACAGTGGTTGGACTTTTATCAACAAAGGTTATGGTTGAGATGGTAGAGGATTGAGGATCAGTAGTGGTTGATCCAGCAATGGCAGAGTTTTCACAGTTATTGACAACATATGTTCCTCTAATGGTGGATGTGTCTTTATATTGTGGAATCACAATGCCATATCCATAATCATGATATGGAGACTGTGGTGTACCTGCATGGTCAGTGTTAACAGACACAGATTCAAAAGTGAAGTTGTCTAAATCAAAAAGTTCAGCAAGATTTACTAGGATTTTTTAATGAAGAAACTTCATTAAACTTTATATTCTAAGTCTCTTTCACACACCTAGTCCTTGAGTTAAAAACTTTGTAGGCTTTGTCAGTGGTTGAGTATCCCAGAAAATAACACCGTCTACTTTGGCTGAAAATTTTGAAATGGAATCTTTTAAGTTCAAAATAAAACATGGGCATCCAAAGATTTTGAAATAGGAGATCAGTGGTTTGATCTTGTACAAGGTTTCATAAGTTATGGATTGATGTCTGGGGTTGATTAAAACTCTGTTTTGAACATAGCAAGCAGTGTTTACAGCCTCTGCCCAAAAGGATAAGGGTAAACCAGAGTCTGCAAACATAGTTCTAGCAGCTTCAATTAAAGTCCTGTTTTTTCTTTCAACCACCCCATTTGGTTCTGGTGTTCTTGCAATGTTGTACTGCCTTACAATTCCTTTTGACACACAGAACTCATCCAACTCCTTATTTCTAAACTCTGTGCCATTGTCACTCCTGAAGACTTCTACTGGCAGGTCAAATTGCTATTCAACTTGTTTCACAAATCCTTGCAAGATCCCTTCAGTTTCATCCTTAGAATGCAAAAAATAAGTCCATGTAGACCTTGAAAAGTCATCAAGAATTACAAGACACAAGACATTATCTCTTTTTACTAAGACTCATGATTTTTACAGGGCCAAACAACTCCATGTGTAACAATTGTAGACATTGACTTGTTTTGGACTCACCAATTGCTTTGTAAGAACTCTTGTGTTGTTTTCCTTTTAAACAGGAAACACAATGTTCTTTTTTGTGAAAAGTTTTTGTGGTACGCCTCTTACAAGGCCTTTTTTAGAGAGTATGGTGATAGTTGACAGATTTGTGTGTCCAAGTCTTTTGTGCCATAGTTCTGTCTCTTTGTTAGAGGTAGCTGAGAATATACAAGCCTCAGTCATTGGATTATCTTTCAACATATCAACCACATACACATTGCCACTCCTATGAGCAACAATTTGTGCTTTGCTCTCGGCTATGATTTGATCAATATTTTTAACCACTTCTGGCCCAACAATCTGACAAGTTTTCTTAGTGAAGAATGACCCATAGCCTCTGTCACTCATTTGTGAAACACTAAGAAGGTTAAATTTCAGATTGTCGATAAGATTGACATGTTCAAATTTGAGCTTCCCAGCCTGAACTGTTCCAGACCGAAGTACCTTTCCTTTTGAATTATTACCAAAGGATATGTAACCCCCTCCATGAGCCATAAAGTCTTTGAGAAGGGCTCTACATCCTGTCATATGCCTGGAGCCTTCTCTATCTACATACCATAAACTATCAAGGCAAGTAGAAGCTCCTGCACAATGGTAAATAATTAGTTCAGGTGAGTTTCTAAAGCCAAAATGGCTTTGGAAAGGGTCTCAAACATTTCAGTCTCAAATTTGGGAGAATGAGCAGAGGTTTGAACAGATCTTTGTAACATCTGTTGAGGCCCATCTCCTGTTAGATGATAGTCCATGTGGATGCCTATTCACTCTTGGTTTTGAGAGTTTTTTGTAACCCTCATAACTCAGAGGTACCTTTTGGTACATTGGTTGGCCATATCCTCTTGGGTACTGGCTGGCAGGTGGAGCCTCTGTTACCTGTATCTCTTTGGGAGCAGAGGTTTTGTTTAGTGCTTTGGTAACAGATGTTTCAACAGGCACAAAGGTCTGTTTAGGCTTTCCTTTTGCAGTACTTGTCTTTGAACTCTCTAGTGTTTTGGAATTATACTAACTCTTTTTCACATCAAAGTTTTTGAGATAAACACACTTTTGAGTTTTATCATTTGTTTTATTACAAATTTTGCAATTTGGAGAATCAATGATCTCACCTGTTTTGTTAATGTCATATGCTTTTAGAAGAAGACTGTTTTTGTAACATGATTCTTCTTTTTACAGAAATCACAAAACAAGTTTTTGTTCTTTTCTTTCTTCTTTCCCATTTTAGACTTTTTGTCAGAAGATGTTGTAACATCTGCTGGTAAGTCTGAAATGGAATAATTCTAGCCTTTGGTGCTTTGACACCATCAGTAGTTGTAAATTCCATTGGCTTAAAATTTTCAAGAATGTCACATTCATCAGACCATGTGGGTTTGAATTGATATTTTTCAATCTCCTCAAAGTTGAGGATCCCTCATGTCTTTCTAAAACAAATTTATTTCCCTTTTTATCTGTGACTTTGATTTCTTGACCAGTCAAGTTTTTGGAATAATTTCAACCACACCAAAGTCATTTTCAGTAACATTTTCTGAAACTTGGTCATTTTTCTTGAATCCAATGCCAAATTTTATGTTACTTTTGACATGGTTTTCCAATAAGATCTCATAACCTTTGTAGGACTCCACCCATTTTTCACAAGTGACTTGGGTGGATTCCAACTCCTTTCTACAAACCTGATATTTTTCATGGTTCGAAGTTGATCCTTGATTATGTTTGCTTCATGTTTAGACTGCTGATTTCAGAATCCTTTTCGAGAAATTTTGATTTTAACTCTTTGAAAGTTTTTCAAATTGCAATTCATCCTCTAAAATCTTATTCCTAAGGTTTTCATTTACCTCTTTTATGTTAGCAAAAGCAATGATGCATTTACCTGAACATAGGTCTTTTAGGACCTGAGGAGATACCTTAGTAGCAGCCATAATAGCACAATCACATTCACCTTCACAAACACTAGCCTCCCATTAATCAGACAGAGTTTTTTCATCTTCATCAACACTTTCCTTTGTAACCACAGTTTCATCATGAACATTAGAGTCAACAGATTTAGATCCCACCTCCTCAAATTCAGCACCCTCAACTTTGGAATCTAATGCCGTAAAGCAAAATTCATTTTGTTTCTTTTTAATGTCTGCAATTAGAGCAAAGTTTTCATCAGTCAGATGCTCAGGTAAGCTGCTCCAATCAATAAAGCCCTGAGTAAAGAAACTCTGTTGATTAACCTCTGCCTGAGTAATGGTTTGAGCAACTTGTTGTGCACGTTGCATTTGAACCTAAGGAGCTGGTGCTTGAACATACTGAATTTGAGGAACAGTGGTTTGAACATATTGCACTGGAACAGTGGTAGAAGGGTGTGCATAGTGAGTAGTGTTTTACATGTGAGGAGCAAGGGTATATTGGGAATAATGGACAGTGTTTTGAGGTCTAGGGCTAGGATGTGTGACAATTAGTCCAGTTGATTGAGACCTACATTTTCTAGCAAAGTGTCCTAGCCTATTACACTTATAACATTTTATCTTTGATTTATCCAGCCCTACCTTTGTCCCCCCATGCAACCCTGGGAACTTCCTACCAGTTCTTTTGTAATACTTGTTAGCCCTGACACTTAACAGAGCCAACTGGTGCAAAATGTCCATCTCCTCCAAATCTGATGGATCAAAATGTTGAAGATCACTCATCTCAAAGCATAAGTTTTCAGAAGTTTAGCTTTCCCCATTAGCAGCAAACGCATAATTCGGTGTGTAAGGGTCAAAATTGAAACCAGAAGTTATATCAATGAAATGATCATAACTCTGATACTTACTACTTCCAGTGACTTCTTCTTGGCCAAAGAGAGTTGTGCTACCAAATGTGTAGTCATCAGTCACTTTTCCAGACTCGTGTAGCTTCTTTTTCTGGTTCAGCTCTCTATCATAAGTGAGGAGCCTACCATGAAGCTGAGTAAGACACATTTCTTTTAACCCAACTGAATTTCTAGTAACGAAAGCTTTAGTGTCCCATTTATCTGGTAATGATCTAAGAAAACGACTATTTAGAGTCTAATTTTCAAGTGTAACATTCAGCAGTTTAAGTTACTGATGAGACAACTAAAACATTCAAACTGTTAGATTAGTGACTCTCCTTAGACATGACAAAACGTTTCATATTTCTGATTAAGAACCTCTTTGTCGTTTTCAATCACTTCCTTAGTCCCACCGAATTGGTCCTTCAAAGAATCCCATAATTCCATTGCACTGTTGCAATGCAACAGGCCAGCATAGATATCGTTTGGCAATGTAGAGTCAACGATACTAAATGCCTTGGCATCTAGCTCGATCTTTTGGAAATCTTGCTCGGAATAATTTTCGGGATTCTTTGGTACCTAGACTTTAGGGTCCTCAGTACTCGGTATCATTGAAACATGGGGTCCAAAGATGACCGACTTCCAGCAACCGGTGTTTTTCTGAGCAAGGACATGACCCATCCATCTTTGCCAGATATTATACTCAGATCTGACAAGAATCGGTGGTTTAAACATGGTGCTGGTGTTGTGAGGATCTTGTGAAGTGTGTGACATTCTGATTGTTTGCAAAACAATTTTTTTTTAAAATTTTACAAAGTAATCAAACTTTGTTTTTCAATAAAAACGAACAAATTGAATTAGTAGAGAGAGCTAATCTGTTTTAATCAAATTCGATTGAGCAAGCTTTGATACCAATTGTTAGGATCCGAGTTTAAAACTGTTTATGTAAGTTATAAAAGTGGTAAATGAAAGAAGATAAATCAGATGAACTTACAGCGGAATGGAAGAACTTTGATTCACTACAGTTGAGAGATTGTTTTCATTGTCATGCTTTTCGTAATTATGATTACTTGCATATGACTCACAGTCTCCCCCTTAGCCTAGGATCACTGATTTGTTCGTACATAATGTAAGAATGATAGATTCGATTGATAATAGATGAAAGTGATCAAATAGAACTGTATAGGCACTGTTCTATTTATACTACAATCCTAACTACTGAGCATCTTATTATGATGTCAGCAATGAAAGTGACACTTAACAAGAAAATAACAAACTAATAACAGCCGCTAAGCTAACCACTGCTAAACACTAAACATTACAAGGACTGTTAGAAAACACTGATGATACATCCTCTATTGATCTTTAGTAGAGCTTTGCCTTGACAGACCTTTAGCTTTGATATTCAGCAGACCTTTAGCTTTGGTCTTTAGCAAAGGTTTGCCTTGGCAGACCTTTAGCTTTGATCTTAAGCAGAGCTTGTCTTGGCAAACCTTTTAGCTTTAGTCTTCAACAGAGTATATCTATGGCAGACCTTGAACATTTAGTCTTCAGCAGAGCTTGACTTGGACAGATGTTGTATTAATATTTGGATCAGAGGTTGTAGTATATTTTGGCTTTATTATCATATATTATTTTGTAGGGTTCAATTCCAACACAATCCTTCTACTTTACATCTAGTACAAGTTAACTCACCTTTCCTTCTCTTAAAAACTTCCCAAAGCCAACAAATGTCAAAGAATATTTGGAGCTGAAGTTGAAACAAGCAGAGAAAATAGCTACTGAGAGAAGCAAAGGAAAAGATGATAAATAAGCACAACTAATCTTGTTTGAAGAATTCCAAAAGTGAATGCGTTAGAAGATTATGCTAAACATGTCTGCAAAAAAATGTCTCATGCTTCTATTAAAGATCTAGATCTCAGAAGAGAATTAAGAGAAGACTATCTTGATCACATCATGAAAAAGAAACGATATAAAACAACCAAAACACAATTTGCATGATGGTCAACTGAATCCTTACTTAAAAGTTACTCATGGATCTAGAGATTAAACCAACACCTCACAACTAGAAAGTAGAGAAAAGGCCAAATGACAAAAAGGCCATGAAGTTGAAGGGGATGAAGGAAGAAATGGTTGTAGCCAACTTTGGCACTATGAGATCAATGGCAAAATGGGATGAGCCAACAATCATAGAGAATTATAAGAAGCTTAAATTTTAAGAGAAAAAGATCTCTCAATCATAAAAAAACCCAGATTATGAACAAGTAGACTTCCCCATGAAAACATTAGTTGATCCTTCGGAGCTTCCATCTACAATGAACTTCTCAACAGTTGTAAGAAGCTATCGTAAAAGACAAAAGAAGATGCCAAAAAAGGATATAAATATGTATCAAGATGAGCCATAAAGGAAGGAATAAAAAATGAGCTAATGTATAGGCATCTAGATGCAAATCCAGAAGATCTACTAGGTAAAATTCTGGGAAGGTTAGTTTCTCCAAAACTCATCCTCAATAACTTTTGGCCCAGGAAATTCATCAAGCCTCAAAATTCTAAAATGGAAGTATGTTTTGACAAGCATGAATTGACTCTGCTCAAGGCAAATGGAGAAGTTCAAAAAAAATCATGAATAGTGCCTTTGGCCTTTAGAATGAACATCTGCAAATTGGGTCTTGAGCTCGAAATGGACCAAGAAGATAGTTACTCACTTAACTTTGAGTTACAATTCAAAGGTCAATTTAGTAAAGTTATCCACAACATTAAAGTACAGTTTAACTTGACCGCTAAACAAAAAGCCGTTTTTGAGTGTCTACGAGCACCACATGCACAAGATTTTCTTCTTGTTATACCTATAGATAGGTTAGCCCAGCATATGTCGCCGGTGGAGTACCTTACTATCCTCAAGTATCGCCTCATGATTTCTTTATTTCAAACTGATGAGATATGCCATGTTTGTCATAAGGTGTATTTAGATTCTTTTGGGGAGCATGTAGTTCATTGTAGAGAGCTCCCGGGGTTCAAGTACCGAAATAAATTGGTTAGAGATGTCCTTTTTGACATATCCAGGCACGCTGGTATTTCCTCTAAGAAAGACGCACCAGTTTATTTCTTAATTGATCCATTGGAAGGGAGATCTACCCTTACACCAGCCGACATTTCGGTCTTTGGATGGGTATGAGGAAAACATGCATGTGTGGATCTAATAGGGGGTTTCCTGCTTGTGGGCTTTGGGGGTAGTGCTTTCACTATGGGTCATGCTGCTTTAAAGGCTGCTTCGGGCAAAGTGACCAAACACGAGAAAGCGTGCCTTGACAACCAGCACGTGTTATCCCATTTGCTTTTGATACTTTTGGTTTTCTAGCGCAAGAGGCTGTCGACCTACTTAGTCGAGTTTATAGGGTCATGCATAGTAATGTTATGAACCCGAGATCTATGGACGTAGTTTTTAAAAAAAACTTAGTTTTGCTATTCAAAAAGGGGTAGTGGCACAGCTTGTTGCCCGTTTACCATCTATCTCGATGTAAATTCTTAACTAAACATGTCAAATTTTAACTAAAAAAAGTCTTAATTGACTACAAAATTTGTTAATATATATTTTGAGAGAAGTTGATGAGAAATAAAAGATGATCAAATAAAGTCGAGTTTTGGCATCATTTGTGCTAAAGGGAGATTGTTGGACCTAAAAGAGAAAAGATAATGTCAAAAGCCAAAACATACTACTCTGATCAAGAAACAAACAAGTAATGATCTACAACTCTCCCCAAAGATAGTGAATCTTGAACACTAACAGAATATCTGTTTGAAGATGCCAAAGATCTATTCAAGGCATGGAAACACTAGTGGAGAAGAAACCTTTGTTCAATGACCAAAGCCTTGTTGAAGACAAAGTACTGATATTAAAGACCAAACATCCGTTCTGGCCTAAACAGATGTTTGGAACAAGCCAACAGCGGTTTCAAGAACAATTGTTTAAATGTAATAGTGATTGTTTAAACTTATGTTTAATATATTTAATCAGTTGTTAATTCCATTAGATGTTTCTAACATTTAACATCTATAGAATCTTTTCAGTTAGAAATGCTAGATGTTGCTATTAGGGTGATGTAAGCCCTGATTGAGAATAGATGTTTTTAATTCGTAAAAATAGATCTCACATGTTAGAGATCTATTTCATCACTTGACATCCTTATTGTACTAACGAAAGAACTAAAGGGGAGTTTGTATAGCTATTCTAGTAATTATAATCATTTGATTTCAATAGAAAACAGTTTGATAAATTTTCCACTCTTGTGTGCTCATTCATCTTTCCATTTTTCATTATACTTCATTTATTAACATCAAATACTTCACTTATTCACACACCAAAGCACACAAGTGAAAACTCAGATCCTAACATATCCCTTTGGCAAGAAAAAGTTATATGTTTGACCATTATGATAAAATAAGTTATAAAGTTGAGCCAAATTGAGTCGAATGACCTAGCTTGATAGCTCGAGTTTAAGATTTCAGCTCGATTTTAATTTTGAGCCGACCCGAGCCAATTCGGTATGGAGTTCAAGTCAAATTTGAGATATCCTTGGCTCGACTCAACTTGACAACAACCTTTAAGTGTTATGTTCCTCGTTGTATTGCGAGGACACCCCTCTATATGCTAAAAGGAGTTTGTATCTCTAGGTATAATTTAGATTTAGATTTTTTTTGAATAATGAATAAAGATTATAAATGATTATGGAAGTTTAAAGGTTATTATTAGCTTTATAACTTAATATTGTTTATATATTCATTAACATAACTTGAATTGAATATTAATACGGTAAATAAGTACTTATCCATACCATCTTTGAAATATAGATGAGTCGTAAGAATTCATAAAAACGAAATATGTAGTTAATGAGAAGAGCACCAATATCGACCGATTGCACACCGTAGCATGCGGTCCACTAACAAAATTACAATACAATATATCAGGAGAGAATTAAAAAACTATCAGAAAACAAGTGCCGCGTTGCAAATTGTTGTTGTCACAACATCGCATGGGTTTCCTACTAGTACATATATAGTGTTGTTTGCTTGTCTGTTGTTTGTTGTGGAGCTTGAGATATCTCTCGAAGCAACCTCTTTGTATCCCCATGGTTAGAGGCCACTAAGGTTTGTTGGCCTTAATTATGTAATCAAAGTTTGGGTAAAGTTAAGGGTCGGAATCATATTTACTAGAATGTTAAGTTTTATAATCATTTATGTATTTATGTTTAGTCCAAGGGTGTTTATGTACATAATGGATATTAGACATTATTTAGTATAGAGCGTAGGGCTGTCATTAAATCAAACACGTCTATTCCATCATCAGTTGTATAATGCGGATCACGATGTAAACGTGTGGATCATTCGATTACTTCAACTTTGGTTCAGGGTTTAATCCCTGTTATTCGTTTATTTTGTTATTGTTTAACTGTTGATTGAGGGGGTTGGATTAATGATCTTTCTGGGGCAAAAGGTTGCCTACATCCTACATCCCACCCTCACAATACCTTATCATTAACTTACTTTGCTATTTATGAGATTTCCTATTATGGTTGTATTGTATTAATAATCAGTGCCAAAAAAACAAATTATCATAACATTGTCTGGTTATTTAAAATCATCCTAGAAAAAACTTTCATAAAAAATAAATTCGTAGAACACTGTTTGGTTATTTAAAATCATCCTAGAAAAAACTTCCATACTCTTTGAAGTTATAATGAACAAAACTCCAAACCCAGTTTGTTTGCTGAAAATCTGAATTAAAAACGCAAAAACATGATAAAACTGTTGAAGATAATCGATTTAAAACTTGTTAATACAGTTGAAGATAATCGAAAATATCATTTTTTTGTGGATTTTGAAGTTAAAAATTGAGTCACCATTTTTTCCGGTAAGAAGTTTGCCCGTTTTCTTTTGAGATTTAGCAAGTAACCACATGTTTTTCGAATCCGTACTTGGTATCCTTCTTGCTTTCCAAACTACTTCTCCCCGTCTTTTCCATAAAGTCTCTAGTTCGACTAACCGCACTAGCAAATGCCCATATATGTCCATTAAATCCATCTCTTTATCAATTTGCATATAATCTTCATGTGTCAAATTGATGTTTCCAATTTGACTGACTACCAACCCACAGTAAGAGATTACCAAAGTATTAAAAATTTCCATATGTTCTTTGGCAACTTCCACACTTACCTTATAGTTATAAAAAAAAAATTATGTATCTAAACAAACGGTGTCTGTATTTGATGATGAACCGACTTTAACGTTGGATGGGTAATTACCATAGCATGCTTGTTTTGTTGCTTGAGTAGGATCTAGGAAAGGAGGAGGAACAAAGGTTTGGCCAACGGGTTCGGAAGTAGGAGTTTGTTGTGGCAAGAAAGGGTTTGCATTAGAAACAAAAGCGATTTGAAGTTTGGCGTGTTGAGCTGGTTTAGAAGTTCCACTAATACCACCACCAATACCAAAATACATTTCCGGATTCTGAGGAACTGGAATTCTTTTTGCCTTTCTAATTTCTTCTTCATCCTTATTCTCTAGCGTTTGGATAAATTCATAAATACTAGTAGTGTTCAAAACGCCATTTTGTTTTAGGATTTCAAGAAATTGACTCCATTTTGGTGGAAGTGCATCGGCAAATCTAGAAACAATCTCTTGCAGAGTCACAATCACTTGATATGAAAACATTTCGCTTAAAAAGTGATAGAATCTTGTAGTTATCTCTCCCAAAGATTCATTTTCCATAAACATGAACCCTTCAAACTCTTTCTTCAATAAGTCATGTCAAATCTTTCTCAAAGCCGCATTTCCTTCACACCTAGCTTGTAAAGTATCCCATAAATTTTTAATCGTTGTACAAGAAACAAATTGCCGGTAGATGTCTTTATCAAGTGCTTGAGTGAGAATGACAAAAGCCTTCTTTTCTAAATCATAAGCCTTTTTATCTTGTTCAGTCAAACTAGCTAAGGTTACGGGATTCGATCCAGATTCTTCAAGCGTTTCATTGTAAGGAGTTGTAAAACGGTGAGGTTCACGTGTGAAACGAAAGATGTACTATGCGCATTATTGTTATCTGTTTCGTGTTATTTCGTGTATTCCTCTCATATTTCGTGTGTCCACCCGTAGCTATAGTTTCATGAAAATCACACTTGTTACGAGTTGAAAAAGGACAGATCAAATTTACAATGAGCTAAGATGACTCACAGACCCATGCCCCGTTTAGACTTTTTTTATTTGGACAACTATTATTAGATAAGGATTACTATTTTCTTTCTTGGAGATTTATATAAATGGGGACCGGAGATTAAGGGTCAATGGATTAGTTTAATGTTTGAAAGTAAACCTGTATTTAGAAGAGTTGGGTTATTCCGAATTTCAAGCGGGTATCCTGTTCTTGGTGGAGTTTCCGTTTCTTGGTGGGTTATTTCTGAATTATAAGCCAATATCTAAGTTAAATTCAAGCTCAAGATGTGATGCATGTATTATTATAAGAAAGCACGGTAATGGAAACTTATAATTAGAACTAGAGGTGCGGAAATGGGTGGTTTAGATGATGGGTTGGGTACGTAACAAGTCAAAATGATCATTTCTGTTCGGGTCAAAACACGTAGGTTTGATCGTTTGACCGGTATGACTTTTGTATAATTATCTTACAGTTTTTATATATGAAACGTGTGTTAGTAGGATTGCTGCAGAAAATGTTCAACTTTATGATGAAAGTAATTTTGTAGGTTGTTATCAGTAACAATGCACTATGACGACTTTTGACTTGTTTAACCCGATTATTTCTCGCTAAACTTTCGAAGTTTAACCATTTGACTTCTTAAGAGAAAAAAATCTGAATCAGCCTATTAATAAGTAAATGGGCCCGCTACAATGGTGTCAAATTTTCAAGTAAACTGATTCAAAAGAGTTGTGATTGAAGTAATCTTTGATGGACATATATCAGACTGCTGACGATGGGTTTGCAGTGCAAAACATGCAGAACAATGTTTATATCTACAAGGATTGAGGACCATCCAATTTGGTGACCTGAAAGAAACTTATTCCCAAATAAAACAGTGGTAATTTTTCATGACAGAACATATCCAATGAAATTTGGATCTCTAAACATAGCATGTAAGATATAAAGTTACTTTCAAGAGTAAATTGATTACACTGCGACTGCCAGATCGATATGACAACTGTATTTGTAGACAACCTTATAACTAATTATAGGAAAAATAAGTTTCTAAAGTGAAATATAGTAGTTTGAGTATTTTATGTTAAAGGCGGACCATGAGGAAAACTTTTGGACCGTGATCCAAAAAATGGATCCATTTATATTTCTTGATGTGGGTGATCATGAAAATGTCAACGTGATGAATTAGACGTTTGGAATGTGTTGACAAGGTTAGGGTTTGTCAAGAAATCAAGGAGTTTAGGATGCAGATTTTCTTTTTTTTTTCAGCGAAAAGTTATTGAAGAGGCGTTGTTTGAGTAACTTTTTGTACGGCCTCATATAGGGTTTTTCATTTCTTAATAAGAGATTAAACACAAGAGTGAAAATAAAAATCTCTATCTAAAAATAAACTATTAATTATGTACTTTAGTGTAATTTGTTAACTTCACATATAAAAATTGTGTTATAAAACAAAACCCATCTAACACGTATATTAACACAAACGCATATATATAAGTTTATTAAAGTATCCAACTCAGTACAACTAAGCATTATTTTCATTATCATATGTATGCATAGCTTTGAAAAATCGGAATTTCGCAAAAGAAGACAAGAACGAATATGCAATTTTCTTACAATAACAGCATCCCAAAATCAGACTAAAAATTACCATTGATCTCATTATTGTTAATCAATTAGTGCTAAATAATTACTATTGATCACTATTGTATTGTCTCGTTGCTGTTGATCCACTACAACCGATTGCTAATCATTGATTTGCTAAAAATGGACCAAGTTATTATTGATCTTAGTTACCACTTATGATTAGCTTGAAACGGCTTACAAACTATAATTAGATCTAATAAACTTCCAATAACTTACTACAAATAATCGATGTGACCCATGCCATGGGCTTTGTACCCCTTAGAGCCCTATTGCCACTACGGGGTTTGGCCCGTTGAACCATTAGATCTAAGGTTTTCGAAATGGAAATAGTGTTGTACAAGTGTTTATTCCAAATCGTATAACTTGTAACAATATGTATATATGCATTATTATTTCAATTTTGATCCCAACTTAATCCAATTAAACTAAAATCACCACTAACACACTAGAGTCTTATTGCCACTACGGGGTTTGGCCCCGTTGAACCATTAGATCTAAGGTTTTCGAAATGAGAATAGGTTTGAGTATTTTATGTTAAAGGCGGACCATGAGGAAAACTTTTGGACCGTGATCCAAAAAATGGATCCTTTTATATTTCTTGATGTGGGTGATCATGAAAATGTCAACGTGATGAATTAGACGTTTGGAATGTGTTGACAAGGTTAGGGTTTGTCAAGAAATCAAGGAGTTTAGGATGCAGATTTTCTTTTTTTTTTTTTTTGAGCGAAAAGTTGTTGAAGAGGCGTTGTTTGAGTAACTTTTTGTACGGGCACATACAGGTTTTTCATTTTTTAATAATAGATTAAACACAAGAGTGAAAATAAAAATCTTTATCTAAAAATAAACTATTAATTATGTAATCACAGTGTAATTTGTTAACTTCACATATAAAAATTGTGTTATAAAATAAAACCCATCTAACACGTATATTAACACAAACGCATATATATAAGTTTATTAAAGTATCCAACTCAGTACAGCTAAGCATTATTTTCATAATCATATGTATGCATAGCTTTGAAAAATCAGAATTTCGCAAAAGAAGACAAGAACGAATATGCAATTTTCTTACAATAACCGCATACCAAAATCAGACTAAAAATTACCATTGATCTCGTTGTTGTTAATCAATTAGTGCTAAATAATTACTATTGATCACTATTGTCTCGTTGCTGTTGATCCATTACAACCGATTGCTAATCATTGATTTGCTATAAATGGACCAACTTATTATTGATCTTAGTTACCACTTATGATTAGCTTGAAATGGGGTTTGGCCCCATTGAACCATTAGATCTAAGGTTTTTGAAATGGGAATAGTTTTGTAGACGTGTTTATTCCAAACCGTATAACTTGTAACAATATGTATATATGCATTATTATTTCAATTTTGATCCCAACCTAATCCAATTAAACTAAAATCACCACTAACTCAGTACAGCTAAGCATTATTTTCATTATGATATGTATGCATAGCTTTAAAAAATCGAAATTTTGCACGAATATGCAATTTTCTTACAATAACAGCATCCCAAAATCAGACTAAAAGTTACCATTGATCTCGTTGTTGTTAATCAATTAGTTCTAAATAATTGCTATTGATCACCATTGTCTCGTTGCTGTTGATCCACTACAACCGATTGCTAATCATTGATTTCCTATAAATGGACCAAGTCATTATTGATCTTAGTTATCACTTATGATTAGTTTGAAACGGCTTACAACTATAATTAGATCTAATAAACTTCCAATAACTTACTGCAAATAATCGATGTGACCCATGCCATGGGTTTTGTACCCCTTAGAGTCCTATTGCCACTACGGGGTTTGGCTCCGTTGAACCATTAGATCTAAGGTTTTCGAAATGGGAATAGTTTTGTGTCCGTGTTTATTCCAAACCGTATAACTTGTAACAATATGTATATATGCATTATTATTTCAATTTTGATCCCAACTTAATCCAATTAAACTAAAATCACCACTAACACACTAGAGTCCTATTGCCACTACGGGTTTGGCCCCGTTGAACCATTAGATCTAAGGTTTTCGAAATGGGAATAGGTTTGAGAATTTTATGTTAAAGGCGGACCATGAGGAAAACTTTTGGACCGTGATCCAAAAATTGGATCCTTTTATATTTCTTGATGTGGGTGATCATGAAAATGTCACCGTGATGAATTAGACGTTTGGAATGTGTTGACAAGGTTAGGGTTTGTCAAGAAATCAAGGAGTTTAGGATGCAGATTTTCTTTTTTTTTTTTTTTGAGCGAAAAGTTGTTGAAGAGGCGTTGTTTGAGTAACTTTTTGTACGGGCACATACAGGTTTTTCATTTTTTAATAATAGATTAAACACAAGAGTGAAAATAAAAATCTTTATCTAAAAATAAACTATTAATTATGTAATCACAGTGTAATTTGTTAACTTCACATATAAAAATTGTGTTATAAAACAAAACCCATCTAACACGTATATTAACACAAACGCATATATATAAGTTTATTAAAGTATCCAACTCAGTACAGCTAAGCATTATTTTCATAATCATATGTATGCATAGCTTTGAAAAATCAGAATTTTGCAAAAGAAGACAAGAACGAATATGCAATTTTCTTACAATAACCGCATACCAAAATCAGACTAAAAATTACCACTGATCTCGTTGTTGTTAATCAATTAGTGCTAAATAATTACTATTGATCACTATTGTCTCGTTGCTGTTGATCCATTACAACCGATTGCTAATCATTGATTTGCTATAAATGGACCAAGTTATTATTGATCTTAGTTACCACTTATGATTAGCTTGAAACGGGGTTTGGCCCCGTTGAACCATTAGATCTAAGGTTTTCGAAATGGGAATAGTTTTGTACACGTGTTTATTCTAAACCGTATAACTTGTAAAAATATGTATATATGCATTATTATTTCAATTTTGATCCCAACTTAATCCAATTAAACTAAAATCACCACTAACTCAGTACAGCTAAGCATTATTTTCATTATCATATGTATGCTTAGCTTTGAAAAATCGGAATATCGCAAAGAAGACAAGGACGAATATGCAATTTTCTTACAATAACAACATACCAAAATCAGACTAAAAATTACCATTAACCAATTAGTGCTAAATAATTACTATTGATCACTATTGTCTCGTCACTACAACCGATTGCTAATCATTGATTTGCTATAAATGGACCAAGTTATTATTGATCTTAGTTACCACTTATGATTAGCTTGAAACGGCTTACAAACTATAATTAGATCTAATAAACTTCCAATAACTTACTACAAATAATCGATGTGACCCATGCCATGGGTTTTGTACCCCTTAGAGTCCTATTGCCACTACGGGGTTTGGCCCCGTTGAACCATTAGATCTAAGGTTTCGAAATGGGAATAGTTTTGTACACGTGTTTATTCCAAACCGTATAACTTGTAACAATATGTATATATGCATCATTATTTCAATTTTGATCCCAACTTAATCCAATTAAACTAAAATCACCACTAACACACTAACCCCACCACCACCACCATTATTTAAAGGCAAATTAGAAATAAATAATCCCACCTTTTTAACTTTGGCCGATAATAATCAAAAGTCAGTTATTAGCTGGTAATATCCCGAACTCATCCATTTTTTTTTGGTAAAATAGTCCGCTATTAAAATAGCTTAACGAAGTTGATTTTTTCCGTACTATAAGCCGATGTTTTAGGGCTTTTGATCAGAACGAGGATACGAGTCGATTGATATACGATTTACCTCGAAATTGTGCTCGAAATGGCTTGATTTTTGTTAATTGAAAGTTCAAACACCCGAATTGAAGCACCGTTTTCGTGGTTGGCGTAGTATTTTGAGGTATGTTTTACATCAATCAACTCGTATCATCGTTCTGATCAAAAGTCTTAAACAACGTTGTGTAATTCCGAAAAAAACTTAACTCCGTTATGCTATTTTAACGGCGGACTATTGAGAAAGTTAGGATTATTTAAATCCAATTTACCTTGCTTAAATAATCATAACATAGTCACAAATTTATACATAAATGAAACTGCATTGAAGGTTGAATTTTCATCTTAGTGTGTTATACATTCATATATGAATTTAGAAGCATCACGCGGATACAACCCTTTCTATTCTTTTAAAAAATAATTTTGACATAGAAAATAAAAATTATTTTACATAATCTCTTCCAAGCGTTTTCATGTTAAATAAACATATGTAGAAGCAATTAAAATAAAAAAATTATTTTTTTAAAAACATAATTAGTTTTTTTAAGTGTTTCTAAACATTTTTATTGCTTTTTCTTAACTAAAACGGTATCTACGTTTGTGCATATAAAAAATTCCGAAAAAGGTTAGGTAAAAGAAGACTATTCACATATAAATATGAATTGTTATAAGTTTTTTTACATTATTCTCAATTTCGCACTTTTTTAATTGCTTCCAATTAAACCTCACATATATATTCCCCTGGTTGGAGGGTAGTAAGGTTTGTTGGCCTATTGTTTGATGAAAGTTTGGGTAAAATTACTGGTTGGAACTGTATCTTCTAGAAAGTCAAGATTTAGAGCATTTATGTTTAGTCCAAAGGCCTTTATGTACTATAATGGAAATTAGAAACTATTTAGAATAGAACCTAGGGTTGTGTCTGACGACACGTCTATTCCTTTATCGGCTACATAAGGCCGCACGATGTAAACCGTGTGGATCATTCGACTAATACAAGTTTGGTTTAGGGTTTAATCCATGTTATTTGTCTTTTTCTTCTTGTTTAATTCTTGATTTTGGGAGGCAAAAATGTGCCTATATTCCATCCTCACAAGACCCTAACATTATTTTTTACTATTTGTGAGATTTTCTTGTTGTTGTAATGTTAATATTCATCTATCTATATTAAATTTAATTTTACATTCAAATTCGAAATTTTGATAATCAATTTCAAAAAATAAGTCATCGGAACACTGTTTGGTTAATTAAAATAATCCTAGAAAAAACTTCTATACACTCTTTGACAAAAAACTTCGCGTCGCAAGAGTAAAACCGTCCTAGATGAATGTTAATAACATCAAAGGATAAAAACTAAAATCAAATTTTAATGTAAAATTAAATTTGATATAGATAGATGAATTACTATCAACAGCAGCCATCTTTTCCACCTGAGTCTTCATTTTGGTTAGGAACAAGTATAACAGTTCCCTTAAGAGATGTTGATTTTCCACAAAGTTTGGTTAATTAAAATAATCATAGAAAAAACTTCTATACTCTCTTTGACGAAAAATGCGCGTCGCAAGAGTAAAACCGTCCTAGATGAATGTTAATAACATCAAAGGATAAAAAACTAAAAATCAAATTTTAATTTAAAATTAAATTTAATATAGATAGATAAATTACTATCAACGGCAGCCATCTTTTCCACCTGAGTCTTCATCTTGGTTAGGAACAAGTATAACAGTTCCCTTAAGAGATGTTGATTTTCCACAATCTCCATCAGTACCCAGGGGCGGATTTGCATCCAAGAAAGAGGTTTCTCGGAACCCGTTCGGTTCGTAATTTATAGTGTTAAGTTAAATAGAAACGACTAAAGGAACTCTTTAATATTTCTTAGAGGAACCCATTAACAAAATTGAGTAGTGCTGAACTAGTAAAGGTTGTTGTGTTTGCAGTTAATATCTCGAGTTCGAGTCCTATCTGCCTCATTTTTCCTTATTTTTGTTGCCTTTTTTAAATTTTGTTAACTCAAAATGAATTACGGTTCAAGTGTTTATGCCTTCTGCTGTTTACTCCCAATTCCAAACACCAACACACACACAGACGCGACCACTGCACACAACACCCCTATCTTCCACTCCAGCCACCACGCACGCCGTTCTCCATCCAGCCGCCGCTAGCCGGAGCCCGGAGCCTCTCCAGCCCCTTTTTTCTCACAGTTTACTCAGTCACTCTCTTCAGGTTTGTTGATTTTTACTTTCAGTTTGTTGATATTTAGATTCAATCAATGCTATATCTTAGAAGTTATTGATGTTAATTCTTAAACTTTTGTATTGAAACTTGGAATTTATGAATTACCAAAGAAAAAAAAAAGAGAGTGACTGAGTAAACTGTGAGAAAAAAAGATGGGAACCTGAATTATAAAACCAAAGTTGTGTTACTTTCGTGTACGAGTAGAATTGTAATACACAGGAATTTATTTAATGAACATATACATTATAGGAACTGCAATGTGTGATTTTGCAATATCTAGCCATGACAATTTGGAGAATCTACTAGTCTAATTGACTAATTGTGTTAAATGTTACTTGGTAACTTGCTCATATTACCCACAATAGCTCCTATGACAGCAACCTATGTCTCATGAATTCGCTATATTTGACAAGGTTTTAGTCACCTGTCTTGTATGAAATTAACAGTGACAAATTAAAGAAATTTTGTAGACCCATGTTGGTATTATTATAAATTGTACTTGCTAGTTAACATCTGCTTAAGCTAGGGTTCTAAATCTTCATATTAATACTTTATACATCTATTTTTCGTATTTTTATTATATGATGAACCTTGCCTGATTCGAACCGTCAAACCGACTGGTAATTTTTTATGTTCGAACATATGATGTTGGAACATTTAAGAAAGTGAACCCCTTGGAAAAAATTCTTGTATCCGCCAATGTCAGTACTCAGAGATTTCTTACTATAATCCTATAAATTTCTGTTAACACGGTTTGAAACACGCTTTCAACATTTGTAGACTAGAGTGCTGATGTTTCCATGAAACAGAGGTTCTCTCTTTCTACAAATTCTTGAGCATCTTCAATGGGTTACATTTGTTTCCAATGAGCATAATAACTATGTTTCTGTCAGCATGACCCCTGACTTCTTCAAGCCACCTAGTCAAATGATCAAACATTTGGTGTTTTGTCATGTTGTATACCAACATTGCACCAACGCACCTCTGTAGTATACACTTGTCACTATACGGTATCTGACCCGGGGTATGCCCTTGTCATTGTACGGTATCTGACACGTGGAGAGATATTAAAAAGAATCAATAACATGTAGCTATACCAAAATACGCACTCATGCACCCGTATCTATCGTTTCATGAAAATCACACTTGTTACTTGTCAAAAAGATGTATAGATCCAAAACATACAATGAACTAAGATTACCAACATAACCATGCCTTTTTCAGGCTAGTTTTTATGGAATATTGGATTTAAATAACTCAAACTTTCACCAATAGGCCGATAACACTTCCAACTTTCAATTTGTACACCAGCACTCCTAACTTTTAACTTATTGCCTAACAACATTCCCTAACTAAATAAACTCTAACCCAGTTCGTTTTTGGTGATGTGGCAATTGATATGAGTCTTTTTGCTAACGTGGCAGCTGATGTGACATTTTTTATGACGTAGCGGCTGATATGACAGTTGACGTGGCATTTTTATGATGTGGTATTTTTATGATGATGTGGCAGCTCACATCAGCTAACTGGGTTAGGGTACGATTAGTTAGGGTGTGTTATCGGCCAATAAGTTGAATGTATGATGTGGTATTTTTATGATGATGTGGCAGCTCACATCAGCTAACTGGGTTAGGGTACGATTAGTTAGGGTGTGTTATCGGCCAATAAGTTGAATGTTGGGAGTGTTGTTGTACAAATCGAAAGTTGAGAGTGTTATTGGACAACTGGTAAAAATTGGGGTTATTTAAATCCAATATCACTTTTTTTATTGCATAACTCTTATTAGATAAGTATACAATTTTGTTTATAGCTTAGGACTAAGGGGGCGCCTACGCGATGCGGTAGGAAACATAGTATTTTTGGTTTGTTGCGGTTTGAGTATCCACCGTCATCGAAACAAAAATTATGGTTAAAGGTCGATTTCGTTATTAATAGTCATTTAGTTCCGTTTTTTTTCAGTTATCTTCAAAGCCTTTGGCATGGGCTAAAATTTTTGGAACTTTTTGTTAAAAATTAAAATCAAACCTAGATAAATATATTACAATTAAATAGAACAAATATTATACACATTTAATGTAATAATATGACTTAACCTTCAAATTAGTGTAACCTCTCTTTGCAGTAATATATGGATGGATAAATATTATACTCATTTAGTGAAAATAATATGATATAACCTTAAATAAGAGTATTAAGTCTTTGTAGTAATATATAGGATGTGCATGGCTTGGTCAGTTCAGTTATTAAATATTATGCACATTTAATACAAATAATATGATTTAACCTCAAATAAGTGTAACATGTCTTTGTAGTAATATATATATATATATATATATATATATATATAGGGATAAATATTATACTCATTTAGTGAAAATAATGTGACATAACCATAAATAAGAGTATTAAGTCTTTGTAGTAATATATAGGATTTGCATGGCTTGGTCGGTTCGGTTATTATTCTCAATCATCAGTCTTTTGCTCGAAAATACATGAAACTAAGGTATAAATACATCAAATTGATGTATAAATACACTGAATGGTTCGGTTCGATTAATATGATATACATGGACTGGTATAAAGCTAGAAAGATATGAAAATATGAATGGTTCGGTTCAGTTTGATTAATTCGATTAAACGAGAGTACAATAAAAAAACCGATAATTGATTTTTGGTTGATTAGATTTTAGTTAATCGTCTATTAGGTTCATCTATTTTCGGTTCGGTTTTGGTTAACGATGAAGTTATTGCTCACACTAGACACTGTTAATCATGTAACGTATCGTATTTTTTTAATTTCAAAAAAAGCTATATTAATACTATACTCAAACTAAAAGAACAAAATGTTTGATTTTATAGTGTATTTTTTAAAAGAATTATTAATGTACTAAGAGGTTATGCATGTTAAAAAATCGTAGGGGTGGTTAGTTTTTTATAAGTAGATAAAGTGTAACTAATAATTCATTAATCAGAATTTTGTTATAAATGAAGGATTAAAGTGTAATAAGATGAGGGGATTAAAATATAATTTAATGATAAAAAAACCAATTTACCCTCATTTTAGAATTGTACATTATGGAAATGGAAAAAAAGTTCTTATTTCTTTGGTATTTTAAAATGCTCTTCACTCATGTATTATAATATAGTATAGATTATTATTGGTTATTTTAATTAAGGGTATATTACACTTTTCGGTCATTTATATTTGTATTGGGTTGCAATGGATGTCTTTTAAGTTCAATAATTATAGTCGAAGTCCTTAATTTGGAAAACTCATTACATCCTAGGTCCTTTATCACTAACCGGTTAAAATTTTAAGTCAAGTCTGGTCACGTGACTTGCACATGAAGGTAAATCGGTAATTTTCCTCATCATGCATGCCAATATTCTATTAGCTACTTTATCAGGGTTGCATATTTTGGCAATGTAATATTAAAAGTCAATATCAATGAAATAAATCGCAGAACCATCAATTCTACACATTCCCAAATGACCAACGTTATAAATCAACAACTTGTTCTTCAAAAAATGGTGAAATTGAACAAAAATATGATTATATTTACCAGATCTTCTCCAATGCATCGCTTTTCTGTAAAAAAAAAAAAAAAAAATAATAATAATAATTAAAATAACTTTCCAAGTTGGATGTGTAAAAGAGAGCTTTTGCTGCAAAGGTTTTAGATTTGAGACAGTTAACAAGAAGTCACCATTTCCCAGCCATAATTTCAGGCCTTTAAACCCCCACCACCAATTTCCACCATACTTTCAGGCCGATATTCATTCAGCACTAGGATACGGGATCACTGGTTTCCTGGGTTGGAGTGGTGGCAAGGGTGGTTGTTACGAAGTTGGTAGTGGTGCTCGTGGTTGCCGGAGGGTTAGGGTGGTGGTGATGGTGGAGATGGTCATGGTTGGTGTGTTTAGGTTATGTTTAAATAATACATACATATATTAACAACTAATTAATTGTTTTAAAGTATTTTTATTTTATTTATTATAGATATATTTTTAATGCGTAAAATGACCAAATTGTGTGTAATGCACATGTCATATTTAACTTAACTGAAAATTTTAACTAGGTTAATGCTAAAGGACCTAGAATGTAATGAGTTTTTCATATAAAGGATCATGACTGTAATTATTAAAGTTAAAGGGCATCCATTGCAAACTGATATAAACATAAAGGACGAAAAATGTAGTTTACCCTGTATGACTTTTATGTAACAATTTAACAGTTTTTATACATAGAATATTGTTCTAGAGGGCAACAAGATTTTTGTGATTTATGTCTGAGATTGATGCGGTAGCGTTTTTGTAAATATTGCGAATCTTAAAACTACCAGGAGGAGTGAAACGAAAAAAAATCTAAACAAGGGTGCACATGCTAAACACATTTCATTGATATACTTTCCAATAAGTATACTATTGATATACTTTTTGAAAAAAAAAATAACTGGGTGTTTATGGCGTTTTCAACTGAGTTTTTTTATGACATTTTTCTTCACCGAGTGTGTTTATGGCGTTTTTAACTGGTTTTTTATGGTGTTTTTCTAAAGTGGGTGTTTTATGGCGTTTTATTTTGAACATTTTTCATTGCGTTTTTCGAAAACTACATAAAAACACCCACTTTCACAAACACCAAGCTCATTTCATTTTGTTTATATCAAAAGTATAATTGGTGTACTCGTTGGGAAAACAATAAAACACTCGATTTTATGGTGTAATGTTTTTAAAAAATATTTACGTATATAAAAATTACCATAGTTTAAAAAAGATGGTGCAAGACGCACGTGACATGCATGTGCATGGTCTTTGGCATGTGTATGGACTTTTTAACAATATTGTCCTTAGTGTAAGTTAGCAACAGCACCACATGTCAACAGCGAAATCGTTTTTACCGTTTTCACACTTTTATGTGTTTACCCTAATTTATATATACCTTTTGTAACATTTGTCAAAAACGGGTTTCCAAAACCCGCTCCGTTTTGAAATCGAATATCAAGTTATAAATGTCACGTTGTATATTTATGGTTATTTTGATTTTTAATGATGCATAATTAATAAACAAACTAAACTATAAAAATTATATTTGATAAAAAGTGAAAACAAAATAAATAAAAATAAAAAGTTGCTGCCGGGACTCGAACCCGGGTCAGCCGGTTCACAGTTTCAATGACTTAACGCACACACACATCACCACTTCGCCACTTGATGTTTTCTGTCATCTCTAGGAAACAAATAACCTTTATACTCAAACTCGGTTAAACCGGTTGCGCCAATTGAGAAACGGAAATCGGCAATTCAATCGTCAAATCGTTTGTTTACTCGCACATTCAGGTTATAACCGATGCACCGACGTTTTCTCATCAATTCAGATTGAATGAACGTTAATTGTCATCATCATCGGTTTTTATAACCGAAAATAATCAAGTCCCAATTACTTAAACTCAAGACCCCTCTCGCGACTCAGAAACATCATACCAACATTCCATTTCACTTTCGTCACACTTTCAGTATGTCAGAACGCTTAAATCAACTCGCCGGAATTTTCTGCAAGATTCGCCGGAAAACCGTATTCATCCTCAAAACGGTAAATCTTTCAATAACGTTGTAGTTCAACAATTGTTAGACTGTTTCAAACTTAAGCCTTTCAATTGAAATCGAATTCAGGCACTGTATTCAGCTAATTTCAGTTCGCCGAAAAAATTCTGAAAATCTCTATATTCATCTGAGAATCGGTAAGGGCATTCAAACCCTCTGTTAACATTTGCTGATCACTTCAATTTCACGATTAGCTAATAAAAACGGTTAATTGTCTTGTTCAGTTGAAGAGCATAAAAACAGGGACCGACACATTGCCGGAATTCTGAAATAAACCGTTCATCGGTATGTTCAACTCTAATTACCGTCTCTGCCATTTCATTTTAGCCTTAAGAATGCTTGTTAATCGTAAAAACAAGGAACGGATTAGTGAATCAGTTGACTGTAATCTGAATGTAGAAGACGAAGTTAATTAAGTTATAAGTTTAATTAAAATCAGTAATATGAACGGGTTAGACACACAGTCCAGCGGTGGACTGTGTGCAAAATATATACGCATGTCCCGAGTTCGATCCCTGATGCACGCACTCCTTATGTAATAAAATGCCTTTTTGTTTAAAAACTAAACCGGGTTAATCCCGTTAGTTGTTAAGTATAATAAAAACCGAGATATTAATCAGGTTAGACACACAGTCCAGCGGTGGACTGTGTGCAACACTGAATCGCACGTCACGAGTTCGAAACCTGATACTGGCACCGGTTCGTTGAATTAAAATGTTTTTGAAATTAAAAGAAGTTTGGTTAAACCGAATTAGTATATAAATATAATTAAAAACAAGATTATTTCGGGTTAGACACGTAGCTCAGTTGGTAGAGCTGCGTGCACGCGTACGGGAGGTCTCGGGTTCGAGCCTCACCCGGCGCAAACAATTCCACTGACCGAACCGGTCAACAAGTCAACGGTCAACGGTCAACGCAAAATAAACAATTTTTTTATATTTTTGTTATTTAATTTAATTTAAAAATCAATTAAAAATACTTAAAAATAACATTTTTAAAGATAGAAAATAGCCTTAAACTCACAAAAATATATCTAAAAATTTCATTAAAATCCTTAATAAAATCCACTCATTTAATATATTTTTTCGTTATTATTTAGGTTAGCATTTCTCGTTGTTCCGCTCATCTAATTCGTGCGCATCTCACCATCTCCAATCCAACGCACCCAATGTGAGTGAATCTTTACAAATTCCCCGTTTAATCACGTTTTGGGGTGTATCATGTGTCTTGATATATATATATATATTATATTTAAACCATTGTGCATACATCATATCATGAACATGTGTATTCAGTATGTTTCAATTGTTGTGTGGTTATTGTTGGATGCAATTTATTAATTTCAGTACATGCAAATTTCATAGGCCGCCGCTCCCCATTACATTATGAGCGTTGAGCATGTTCCCCATTTCATTATGAGCGTGAACCTGGCGTGCCCACATACGATCGGCTCCGTTTGATTGATCCTTGATCGCACAGACATTTTCATTTTCAGTACATGCAATACGATCGGCTCCGTTTGATTGAGCCTTGATCGCACAGTTTCATTTATGTTACCTATCGTATGATGTTGGTATGTTTATGTATGCTATCATATGTTATTGATTGTTATAGTTGTGATTGCTATTTGCCACTGTCTGATTATTTACATTTGCTCATTTATGATTATGCACAATTTTTCATTGATAAACTAACAAGTAAATCAATAATAAATGTTTATCTAACAAGGTTCACTCGCCAACTTATGTTGACCCAAAAAACCCCATTTTTACACATGATACAGGTGAGCCAGCTGCAGTCAGGAACACATAGGATTGGACTAGAAGAATAAAATGATTTAGAGTTTGGGATTTGTTATGTTTGGTTTATTTTTCTTTGTATTGTATGGACATGTTTGGATCATTTGGAATGTAACTTTGACTTTAATAAATATGAAACATATTAGTAAATGTCATGAGCTTTGGTGATAACCCAATTATGCCCCGACTCTTATTCCGCTGCGGGTCGGCGTGTGACAAATTGGTATCAGAGCCATGACTATAGGGATATAGGATAGGTTATTAGACCCTTAGAGCCTATACTATAGTTGATTAGAAACTTATAAGATTTTTGTGTGTTACATGCCAAATTTCATGATGTTTATATGTTTATGTTCATAAGTATGTATTATCATATAATGCCTATCATGAATCATATACTCATAACATATCACATCCATGAAAGCACACACCACATCATGATTGCTTTTACAATGATTTCTGTGTTTTCAAAATCTCATCAAAGTGAGTTCTCATGACGGGCATGTAGTAACTGGAAGGGTACTAGTACCGGTAGTCGGAACGTCCTGTCTATGCTGGCATTCGTATAAATCCAAAATAAAGGACCAGTTTGCCTACCTGGGGACTAACGATGAGAGTACGAAGTACCTATTAGGCCAAAGCATGCTATACCAAACGTCGTGTGAGCTAACCCCACTTTGAGTTGTCATTGTGTCTACACCTGGACACGTTCCGACCAAACATCTCGTGAACATATTTTGTGGTTTTCATTCGGGTGATGCGAGTGTTAAATTGCCAATACTAATGTGAATCCTACCAAGCCAATAGCCATGGGGGCCCACATGACTATATAGGTGAAGGTATGGGGGACATTTGAGGCCCAACATGAGCAAACCCAAGACATCCTATAGATGTAGTTGCATTATTGATATTTATGTTATTTTCATTTTCTTAAAGACACATGACACCTAAAAAGACACCATAAACTCACAATCTTCTCATGTATGTTCCTGTAGATGTCGTCCAGACAACAACGAAGGGGTAAAAGATCAGGAAGGTCTCAGGAACGCTTGGCCACACAAATCGCGAAGCAAATGGCCACGATACTGCCTGACATTGTGGTCCAAGTACAACAAGCCCTCGCTACAAATCCTACTAACCCTCCCCAACAACATGACCAGAACATCGACAACCCTCCTACCAGCAAGTGCTCTTACAAACATTTCAAGTCTTGTGATCCTCCTAAATTTGAAGGGACCGAGGTGTCACTGCTCTCCTACATTGGTTTGAGGAGATGGAAAACACCTTTCTCAATTGCGATTGTCCTGAGGATCGCAAGGTTCGATACGCCACCGGAAGACTATTTGGGGTAGCTCTCACTTGGTGGAATACTGAGAAAGGGAAGAGGGGAACTGAAGATGCAATGGCCTTAACTTGGGAGGAGTTAAGGAAAATCATGACTAGGCGTTTCTGTCCTAGGAGTGAAATTAAAAAGTTGGAGGATGAATTTCATGCTCTAAAGCAGAAGGAGGGAGACCATACCACTTATAACAAGAGGTTCTTGGAGTTGAACCAAATGGTTCCAAATTTGTTCACCCCAACTTATCGTCTGATTGAGCATTATATTCGAGGACTTCCCTCGAAAATTCAAGATTCAGTCCTCAGCACTTCACCGGTAACACTTGAAGCTGCTATGGAGTTAGCAACTGAACTGACCGAGAACCGAATTCGCAACGGGAAGTTCAAAGAAGAGAAAAAGAAAGCCCCTGTTGAGGGTCAAACTTCAAACCATCCCATCTCTTCCTCTAAGTTTGCTAACAAGAGGAAGCGCAACACCAGAAATTTTGCAGTTACTCAAACCAACCCCCCTATTCCTGCTGCACCCATTACCCAAGTCGCTCCTTCACCCGCACCATACAGAAGACCTTACACTGGCCCGTTACCAAAATGCAACCGTTGCCAATATCACCATTCCCCTGATCATCCTTGCCAATATTGCACCGGCTGCGGTCGCACAGGTCATACTGTTCAAACCTGCCGCATGCCTCAACGAACGAACCGCCACCAACCTTTAACCCAAACCCACCAATAGTTAATGGGTCAAGCCCAACAACCCCTACCATTACCACCCACCCAACATTTAGCCCAAACATACTACCAACCCAATTATCCTATGGGCCAACCTATGCGGGCTTGCTACAATTGCGGAGACCCAAGCCATTTCAGAAACACTTGTCCAAGGTTGGTAAACATTATTCATGCTCAGGCCCAAGCCAACCCGGTGAATCAAGCGAACCAAGCTCCTCCACCTGCAAGAGGAAGAGCATTCAATATTAACGCTAACCAGGCCAGAGCTGACGGCAATGTGGTTAACGGTACGTTCTTTATAAATGGTAGATATGCATCTATGTTATTTGATACTGGTGCGGATAGAAGTTTTTTGTCTTTAGAATTTGAACCTATCTTAAACCAAAATCGGGATAAGCTCATGGAATCCATAACGGTAGAAGTTGCTGACGGGAAACCAGTTTCATTAAGCACTATTATACGCAACTGTACGCTCACCCTAAACGATCACGATTTCTCAGTCGACCTTATTCCTATGAAGCTGGGAAGTTTCGATATCATAATTGGTATGGACTGGCTCAGTCAACATCAGGCAGAAGTTGTATGTCGCGAAAAATTTATACGTATTCCTCTTTCAAAAGGTCAGACTCTTCGAATCTTTGGAGAAACCTCGTCGAAAGGACTCCGCTTAATGTCTTGTCTTCAAGCTCAAAAATATCTTCGCAAGAATTATGTCGCGTTTTTAGCTCATATCATCAAAAAGGGAACTTGAAGACATTCCTGTAGTAAAAGATTTCCCGCAAGTTTTTCCTGACGACATTTCAGGACTTCCTCCAGTTAGAGACGTCGAATTCCGTATTGATCTTATACCTGGTGCTACACCAGTTGCAAAGTCTCCTTATAGGTTAGCCCCCTCTGAAATGCAAGAGTTAGCCAGTCAATTACAAGAGTTGACTGACAAGGGATTCATACGTCCTAGCTCATCGCCTTGGGGTGCACCTATCCTTTTTGTAAAGAAGAAACATGGATCGTTTCGTATGTGCATCGACTACAGAGATCTCAACAAATTAACAATCAAGAATCGCTATCCATTACCTCACATTGATGATCTTCTTGACCAACTACAAGGTGCCAATTGCTTTTCAAAAATCGACCTTCGATCGGGCTATCATCAACTTAGAGTACATGAAGAAGACGTCCCAAAGACTGCTTTCCGAACTCGTTATGGCCATTATGAATTCATGGTTATGCCATTTGGTTTAACCAACGCACCAGCTGTCTTCATGGACCTAATGAACAGAGTCTTCAAACCTTATCTTGATCGATTTGTTATAGTCTTCATCGACGATATTCTTATTTATTCAAAATCTAAATCTGATCATGAGCGTCATCTTCGACTCATCCTTGCACTTCTAGAGAAGGAAAAGCTTTACGCCAAATTCTCCAAATGTGAATTCTGGTTAAAAGAGGTGCAATTCCTCGGACATGTAGTCAATGACAAGGGAATACATGTCGACCCCTCAAAGATCAAAGCGGTACAAGAATGGCAAGCTCCACGTACACCAACTGAAGTAAGATCTTCTCTTGGTCTAGCTGGCTATTATCGTCGGTTCATTTCAAACTTCTCTCGCATTGCTGTACACTCACGGCTTTAACTCATAAAGGAAAACCTTTCATATGGGGACCCAAGCAAGAAGAAGCCTTTCAAACTCTTAAACAAAAACTTTGTGATGCACCAATCCTCACTCTTCCTGAAGGTTGTGATGACTTTGTGGTCTATTGCGACGCGTCAGGGCAAGGATTAGGCTGCGTTCTAATGCAAAGAGGAAAAGTTATAGCTTATGCATCGAGACAACTCAAGACGCATGAGAAGAACTACACCACTCATGACCTAGAACTTGGAGCCGTTGTGTTCGCTCTTAAGATATGGAGACATTATCTCTATGGTACTAAGTGTGAAATATACACTGACCACAAGAGTCTTCAACATATCTTCAATCAAAAGGAGTTAAACATGAGACAACGAAGATGGGTCGAACTTCTAAATGACTATGACTGTGAAATTAGATACCACCCTGGTAAAGCAAATGTGATGGCTGATGCACTTAGTCGAAAGGGTTATGCGAACTCCATTCGTCTTCTATGTTCGTAAATTATAACCGACATTAAAGATCAAATTCGAGAAGCCCAACACGTTTCAATAACAGAAGAAGATGTACGAAAGGAGATGTCCTGTGGAGCCGAGCTTAAACTTGAAACTAAATCAGAAGGTATTCTGTATTACCTAGATCGTATCTGGATTCCTAACCACAACAATCTTCGTGAAACTCTTATGAATGAAGCTCACAAAACGCGATATTCTATACACCCAGGAGCCGATAAGATGTATCAAGACCTACGATACACCTATTTGTGGCCTGGAATGAAGAAGGATATTGCCGTTTTTGTTTCCAAGTGCCTTACATGTTCCAAGGTGAAGGCTGAACACCAAAGACCCTCAGGACTTCTGGTCCAACCGGAAATACCTGTATGGAAGTGGCAAAATATAACCATGGATTTCATTACCGGGTTACGTCGCACTTCTGGTGGGTATGACACTGTATGGGTAATTATAGACCGACTTACAAAATCAGCTCACTTTATTCCTATCCGCGAAGATTTCAAGAACGAAAAGCTTGCTCGTATTTATATCAGCGAAATCGTAAGCCGGCATGGGGTACCGTTAAGCATTATTTCTGATCGTGATGGTCGTTTCACTTCACGAACATGGCAAGCAGTACAATCCGCTATGGGTACGTGATTAGATCTCAGTACGGCCTATCATCCTCAAACTGATGGACAATCTGAGCGCACCATTCAAACTCTTGAAGATATGCTTCGAGCATGTGTCATAGACTTCAAGGGAAATTGGGACGTCCACCTACCATTAGTTGAATTTTCGTACAACAACAGCTATCATTCAAGCATCGGCATGGCACCTTTTGAAGCCTTATATGGTCGTAAGTGCCGATCTCCTGTATGTTGGCACGAAATTGGGGAAGCTCAAATTACTGGTCCAGAATTGATTCAAGAAACCATAGACAAGATCCATCAAATTCGAAACAATCTTCTAGCGGCTCAAAGTCGTCAAAAGAGTTATGCAGATAAACGACGGAAGCCTTTAGAGTTTAACATTGGTGATCATGTACTTCTAAAAGTATCACCGTGGAAGGGAGTAGTTCGTTTTGGTCAAAAAGGCAAGCTAGCACCACGCTACGTAGGACCTTTCAAGATACTCGAAAGAGTAGGACCTGTAGCATACAAGCTTGACCTACCAGAAGAACTCAACAGGATTCATCCCACATTCCACTTGTCGAACTTGAAGAAGTGCCTCGCTGATGAGAACCTCCACATTCCGCTGGAAGATATTCAGATTGATGAATCTATGCATTTTATTGAAAGACCTGTAGAGATCATGGACTTCGGAGAGAAACGTCTACGACGAAGTCGCATTCCAATTGTTAAGGTACGCTGGGAGTCGAAACGGGGACCTGAGTTTACTTGGGAATGTGAAGACTCAATGCGCGAAAAATACCCGCATCTTTTTCCTACTACTTCTACTACTTAAATTTCGGGACGAAATTCCTAAAAGTAAGGGATACTGTAACATTTGTCAAAAACGGGTTTCCAAAACTCGCTCCGTTTTGAAATCGAATATCAAGTTATAAATGTCACGTTGTATATTTATGGTTATTTTGATTTTTAATGATACATAATTAATAAACAAACTAAACTATAAAAATTATATTTGATAAAAAGTGAAAACCAAATAAATAAAAATAAAAAGTTGCTGCCGGGACTCGAACCCGGGTCAGCCGGTTCACAGTTTCAATGACTTAACACACACACACATCACCACTCCCCCACTTGTTGTTTTCTGTCATCTCTAGGAAACAAATAACCTTTATACTCAAACTCGGTTAAACCGGTTGCGCCAATTGAGAAACGGAAATCGGCAATTCAATCGTCAAATCGTTTGTTTACTCGCACATTCATGTTATAACCGATGCACCGACGTTTTCTCATCAATTCAGATTGAATGAACGTTAATTGTCATCATCATCGGTTTTTATAACCGAAAATAATCAAGTCCCAATTACTTCAACTCAAGACCCCTCTCGCGACTCAGAAACATCATACCAACATTCCATTTCACTTTCTTCACACTTTCAGTTCGTCAGAACGATTAAATCAACTCGCCGGAATTTTCTGCAAGATTCGCCGGAAAACCGTATTCATCCTCAAAACGGTAAATCTTTCAATAACGTTGTAGTTCAACAATTGTTAGACTGTTTCTAACTTAAGCCTTTCAATTGAAATCGAATTCAGGCACTGTATTCAGCTAATTTCAGTTCGCCGGAAAAATTCTGAAAATCTCTATATTCATCTGAGAATCGGTAAGGGCATTCAAACCCTCTGTTAACATTTGTTGATCACTTCAATTTCACGATTAGCTAATAAAAACGGTTAATTGTCTTGTTCAGTTGAAGAGCATAAAAACAGGGACCGACACATTGCTGGAATTCTGAAATAAACCGTTCATCGGTATGTTCACCTCTAATTACCGTCTCTGCCATTTCATTTTAGCCTTAAGAATGCTTATTAATCGTAAAAACAAGGAACGGATTAGTGAATCAGTTGACTGTAATCTGAATGTAGAAGACGAAGTTAGTTAAGTTATAAGTTTAATTAAAATCAGTAATATGAACGGGTTAGACACACAGTCCAGCGGTGGACTGTGTGCAAAATATATACCCATGTCCTGAGTTCGATCCCTGATACACGCACTCCTTATGTAATAAAATGCCTTTTTGTTTAAAAACTAAACCGGGTTAATCCCGTTAGTTGTTAAGTATAATAAAAACCGAGATATTAATCAGGTTAGACACACAGTCCAGCGGTGGACTGTGTGCAACACTGAATCGCACGTCACGAGTTCGAAACCTGATACTGGCACCGGTTCGTTGAATTAAAATGTTTTTGAAATTAAAAGAAGTTTGGTTAAACCGAATTAGTATATAAATATAATTAAAAACAAGATTATTTCGGGTTAGACACGTAGCTCAGTTGGTAGAGCTGCGTGCACGCGTACGGGAGGTCTCGGGTTCGAGCCTCACCCGGCGCAAACAATTCCACTGACCGAACCGGTCAACAAGTCAACGGTCAACGGTCAACGCAAAATAAACAATTTTTTTTTATATTTTTATTTAATTTAATTTAAAAATCAATTAAAAATACTTAAAAATAACATTTTTAAAGATAGAAAATAGCCTTAAACTCACAAAAATATATCTAAAAATTTCATTAAAATCCTTAATAAAATCCACTCATTTAATATATTTTTCCGTTATTATTTAGGTTAGCATTTGTCGTTGTTCCGCTCATCTAATTCGTGCGCATCTCACCATCTCCAATCCAACGCACCCAATGTGAGTGAACCTTTACAAATTCCCCGTTTAATCACGTTTTGGGGTGTATCATGTGTCTTGATATATATATATTATATTTAAACCATTGTGCATACATCATATCATGAACATGTGTATTCAGTATGTTTCAATTGTTGTGTGGTTATTGTTGGATGCAATTTATTATTTTCAGTACATGCAAATTTCATAGGCCGCCGCTCCCCATTACATTATGAGCGTTGAGCATGTTCCCCATTTCATTATGAGCGTGAACCTGGCGTGCCCACATACGATCGGCTCCGTTTGATTGATCCTTGATCGCACAGACATTTTCATTTTCAGTACATGCAATACGATCGGCTCCGTTTGATTGAGCCTTGATCGCGCAGTTTCATTTATGTTACCTATCGTATGATGTTGGTATGTTTATGTATGCTATCATATGTTATTGATTGTTATAGTTGTGATTGCTATTTGCCACTGTCTGATTATTTACATTTGCTCATTTATTATTATGCACAATTTTTCATTGATAAACTAACAAGTAAATCAATAATAAATGTTTATCTAACAAGGTTCACTCGCCAACTTATGTTGACCCAAAAAACCCCATTTTTACACATGATACAGGTGAGCCAGCTGCAGTCAGGAACACATAGGATTGGACTAGAAGAATAAAATGATTTAGAGTTTGGGATTTGTTATGTTTGGTTTATTTTTCTTTGTATTGTATGGACATGTTTGGATCATTTGGAATGTAACTTTGACTTTAAAAAAATATGAAACATATTAGTAAATGTCATGAGCTTTGGTGATAACCCAATTATGCCCCGACTCTTATTCCGCTGCGGGTCAGGGTGTGACACCTTTTATGTGTTTACCCTAATTTATATAATATTTGTGTAAATATGATTACCGCAGAAAAAAAAAATGAAACTTTCTGATGTAACTAATTTAGTAGGTTGTTCTCATTAACAATACAATGTGACGACTTTTGACTTGTTTAACTTGTTTATTTGTCGCTAAACAGGCTAGCTACAATGGTATCAAATATTCAAGTAAATTTATTTAAAAGATTCTTGTCACTAAAGTAACCTTTAATGTACATGATCATCAGATGGCTTAATGGGTTTGCAGTGAAACACATGGAACTGTGCTTATATTAAGAAGGAATTGAGGTGGTGAGCTTAAGAAAAACATATTCCCAAAAAACACAATACTAATATTTAATTACATAACGTGTCCAATGAAATTATGGATATTTAAACATAGCATGCAAGCTACAGCAGTACACACGTGCTTGTCGTGTTTTAATAAAAAATATACATTTTTTATGGCATAGGTTACTCACTCTTAAAATTATACCATATATTAATCATAATCGACACCTTGCTTGAGATTGAACCCAAGACCTCCTACTAAGAGGCAAGAATCTCTATCAAGTGAGCTAGCAAATCTACAATTACTTTCAATAGCGAATTCATTACACTGCGATTTATCTAGATATGACAACTATTTTTGTAGAGAACCTTATATCTAATTATAGGAGTTCATATAAGTTTCAGACATGAAATATGCTAGGTTTGAGTATTTTATGTTAAAGGTGGACTGAGTCTTGGGGCATATGTTAAAATTTACATAAATTGGAATTACATAAATTGTGAAGTTAAAACTGGATCAATGACTAAGTCTTTACCATATTTAAATATTTTTCTTCAATTATATCAAACTAAAATGACCACCTAAAGTCTTAGACTACTACTTACTCAAGCTTGCATGTAGATGCGCATATATAACTTATAATTCTATGATCTCAATCCAATATAAGCAAAATTCATGTGCTCCCAATGGTTTTACACGCCATTAACAAGTTAAATGATTAAATATTTGAATTGATGAAAAAAAACTAAAATCCAAATCAATCATGCATTCACTGTTTTGTTCTACTACAAATGTACTAAAAGATTGTGCAAGGAATAAGAAAAGAACACACACCTTTCTTGACCAACCTAGTTATAAGTGAATGGGCAGGCTACAATGGTGACAAAATTTCAAGTAAAATGAATCGAAAGAGACTTGAGTTTGAAGTATACTACTAAAACTATATTGTAACCTCCAATGGACATAGATTAGGCTGCTCGGTACTTTGTAAAAATCGTGGGATGATGCCTACATCCACAAGGGAATGAGGACCATCCAATTTTGTCATGACCGGAGACAACTTATTGCCAAAACTAACAGTAGTAATATTTCGTGACAGAACATTATCATTGAGTTTATGGATCTCTAATAGCAGTTTTCTGAAAAAATAATGTAAGAATATAGCATGCAACCTACAGCCACACATGCGTGTTTGTCCTGTTTTAAGTAACTATACAATTGCTTCAAGAGTGAATTAATTACATTGCAACTGTCAGATCGATATGACAACAATTTTCGTAGAAAACCTTATAACTAACTATAAGAGTTTATATATGTTTCAAATACATATTCAATATACTTGGTTTGAGTATTTGATGTTAAAGGTGGACTCGGTTTGGAGAAGAAGAAAGTGCATCATGCCATATGTTCTTAGCACATTTCATATACAGAAGTTTATATTTACAAGTTATAACATCCTACATGGAGTGATCAATAGAGATAAACTGTTATAACATGCACAACTTAGAATCATTGTCTAGTTAAAACTGGATCAATGACCCAATCTTTGCCAAATTTATATATACCTTCTATAACTAGACTACAACTTAATCAAGTCTGTACTTGCACACATAAAGGCTATATTTCTGCAAGGTAGATCTGATATAAATGTATATCATTGAATATTTGTACTGATTACGTTGAACTAAAATCTGAATCCGTCATGCATTCAATGTTTCTACTAGTGCAAATAGAGTAAGGCAGTGGCGGATCTAGAAAATATTCGAAGGGGTAAGGTTTTATAAAAAAGGGTAACGAAATCGAAAAAACGTCAAAAAAAGGTCAAATTTTTCTAAAATTTACACTACCGTCGGAGCGCCAAGGGGTAGCAGAGGCTACCCCTGCGCCTAAGGTATGTCCGCCCTTGGAGTAAGGTACACCAAACTCAAAACAATATTAGAGAATGCTTCTTCCAGATGATTAAACATTGTAGAAAACTAGTAATTAATCAAATTGATTGAAGCGTATATATACGAGGAACACGAAAAAGTACACAAACCTTTCTTGACCAGCACTATCCCAAATCTGGGCTTTTACAATTTTCTGATCAATAGCTAAATATTTCGACTGAAACTCAACCCCAATGGTAGATTTTGAATCCATAGTAAATCAGTATTCGTGAAGCACGCAAGGAGCTTGTAGGAGGATCGGCTTTCCTCCGAAAGCACCGGACCAGACTTGAAATAACTAACGTGCGCGGAATTCATCGTTAGCATGTTGACAATGATCAAAACTACTGTATAAATGCATCTGCTTCTTTGTATTAATAAATGTTGAAGAATACAGATGCAAACTGATAGGGCTTCGCCACAATATCAGAAAAATAGCTACCGACTCAACACCCTTGAGCTTCTATATATACACAAGCTCAACTCGCACAAGGGTGGAAGGGGTCAACTTATACGAGGTGCAACTCGTACGAAGTAGCAAGTAGCACTTCGTACAAGGCAGTCATCAACTCGTACGAGGTGACCATATAACAAACAAAACGTAATAAAATCTAACATTTAAGCCATGTTACATGTATGACATGACTCTAAGATGTAGGCTATAGACATTCTGCACTAACAAACTCCCCCTTGGATATTGCGACAGTCTTGGTCAGTCTTCAAAATCTTTTGACAGTTAGCGCCTAAAGAACTGCTTCCTTGGTCTTCGACGCTCCTCAGATGGAATAGGTGTGTGATATATGGGAGGAGGTCTGGCTTCAGTTCGATCTTTCTTCCGTTGCTCTTTGACTTTTATCTTTCTCCATTCGGTGTTCTAGATTTTACCTGAGTTAATATCATTAGCATAACAAACATTAATAACCTTCTTGAATTGCAAAGCGTGATCCTTGTCTTTCTCTTCAAAACTGATTTTGCTGACGAAGAGACATTCAACATCTTTCTTGGAGCAATTGACCAGCCACATCGGGTCTATCACACGTATACCTCTCCACAAACCATAAATCCTCTTATGAGTAATCACTGCTTCTGTCAACTCTTCAGTGATCTTCCAGGAGTCATCACCATGTTGTACACAGATTACCGCTTCTCCTGTCTTAGAATCATAATGCCACTACTTGAAGAGTTTATGGAAGTCTTGTTCAATCTTTATCAGTGGCATATTCTTCATAACCCGAGGCTGCTTCACAATCAACGTTACATCCTTCTGCTTTGTCACTGGATCAAACTTGATAACTCTTCGAGGAATATAAGTTTTCCAGTATCTAAACCATGTGTAGCTTCAAACTTTATCAGCTTCCATAGACATTGATCATGAAATCTCATCTTGAGATTTATACATTTTTTCTACACTAACTCTTTAACATCCCAAAACGGCAATGTCTTTATATCACTTAGGTACATGAAATATTGAACACCAAATTCTCTTTTAATTGCATAAACGTTCAACTTCTCAATCCACCCCAGCTAAGTATATTTCCCAAAGATTTGTCTGGATCACGTGTAAAGAAAGCTAGTGAACGTTTAAACTTTCTTTTGGGAGGCATCTCTTTAAACCAATATTTCTTAGCTGCAGCAATCTCCTCTTTGGATAAACGCTTTGGCACATATTCCTACTTTCACAGCTTCCTCGACCTTCCTTCTCAACAAATCATCATTCGCTACCGAAAAGAACTCTCCAAAGGTTGGGAAGTCATCTGTTCCTCCACCAGAATACCTAGCATTATCGTCTTCGTTAAAATCATCCTCCATGACAACCCTATCATAATTATCAGCCGCTGGCACATACTTATAGAGATAATCATTAGGCTGTGAAGCACTAATACCATTTAATTCATCTTCAAAATCAAATACAAAGGATCCTTTGTCTACACCCAACATTTCTGCTATTTCTTCCTTAGTGTAACTATGAACGAATTCTCCTTTTACATCGTGCTCCAAATAGAAGACTCTTGGATTTTGCACATCAGGAACAGCCGGAATAGGGATAGCTGTGAGGATTCCTGATTGTTTAGCTTCGGTTAGAGGGTCCTTCCTCTCCCCCTGAACTTGTTATTCATTCTCTTGGTTAGCTGAATCATTTAGGAAGACATCATAATCAAGAGTTTTATCACTCTTTACAGTTTCAGCAATCAATCTTGTACCCCCTTGATCATTATCATCATAACCTTTATCATCCTTGTCTCTTTTCTCATCTTTGTCACCACCATCTTTATCACCTTGCTCTTTATCGTCCTCGAAAAAAAGAATCTACCTCAACATCGGTTTCTGCGTGCAATATCTTTTTCTCTAAATACTTCTGATGACTTTCTGAGATCTCTGTAATGTCAACAAGTTTACCGATAAGCACAAAGTTCACTAGTGAAGGTGACCCACCTTTAATAATAGAACTAGAATCTTGCACAGACTGAGCTTCTGGCGCAGATTGAACAATCAAAGGAATCTCATCAATCTTGTCTTTCCCTTTACCAGCAACAACAGCTTTAGCTTCAGCTATACGTGCACGTTCAGTTGCTCTGGCTTTGGCTTCTTCAATCTCAGTTTCACCATGTTTAGCCGCGAAGTTGATATTATATCTCTTGTGTAGTACTTTAAACAACAAATCAAACTTCTTGGCATTTTCAGCTTTTTCAGTCTCCAAATATTTAACCACAAGATGTAACCTTTCATTCTCAGCAATGACTGTTGTAAGCATTGACCACAAGTTTATGTTCTTTGTCTCAAGCTGTTTAATCGTAGCATCATGTTCTTTGTTCTTGCTTTGAAGTTCACCGATCTTTTCATATCATCCACCAATACTACCAGCAACGCTTCCAATCTTTTCTTATCTTCATCAAGAAACTTGATTCGGCCTTCATATTCATTCATTTTTTACTCTATCTCATTGATCTTGCTACCGTTGAACATATCTATCAAAGCCTTCTGAAAACGGAATATCACCAAAAATAGTGGAATATTATAAGCTAAAGATTGTCTTGTTCCAGAGTAGATCGTGATGGCGTAGGTGGTGTTGGTTGTGGTGGAGGTAGATGGTGGTGATGTTGGCTGTGGTGGTGATTGTGGAGGCTGTTGTATGTGTGGTGGAGATGGTGGAATAATCGACTCAACATTCCCACTAGGAGCAACCATATCTACTTTAGGGGTTTTCTTCTTTCTATACTTCTTCCTTGCCTTTTAGCAGATGGAGAACTAGTAGTTTTTGTCGCATCTGAAACTTTACTCTTTCTACGCTTAGCTGGATTCCGTGCAGGTTTGACAATAGTAATATCTTCTTCAAATTCAGAAGGTATATACACATCATCATCATCCCCCAATGTCCTTTTCTTCTTTAACTCTGCCTTCTTAGCTACACCCTTAGCTTCAGGATCAGGGCTATCATTAGACGATCCTTGGTCATCTCCATCATCTCCTCCAGCACCAGTTGTGCTCACGACATTCTTACCTTGCTCTCTATCCTATTCAGAAGGAGTAGAAAAGACATCATCATGTACGTTCTCTGTCACATTCACATCAGCTTGAATTTCAATATTCACGGGCCCTTTTGCTTTTACTTCTTCGATCTCTGGCTCATCAACAAGTAATGTTCGAATGACAACACGTTTTCTTTGACGTGTTGAGGAAGAAGTGCCAGTAGATTGCTTTTGTGATGATGCACGTCGTCGTTTCTTTGCTTCCTCCTTTTCATACCAACTGCTACGTTTAGCAACAAACCCTTCTAAACACGCAACCTCATCTCTTTCATCCCCAGAAGTATCCTTTCTCCACTTTCCCTTTGGTGGTGCCACATAACCTTTATCTACAATAGCTCCAAACACTGTCTTAGCAATCCTTTCTCACTTTCCCTTTGGCGGTGCCACATAACCTTACTGCAGACACTATTGCTCCTGGTTATTCCTGAAGTTTAGCAGCTGCCCAAAAACGTTCAACATGCGAGCGGTAGGCTTTATGTCTATCAGTTTGTGCCTTTGTAATCGGTAATTGTCCCATAAATTCTAGCACAACTTTGAAAGGCGTGATTTCCGAGATCTTATCATCAAGAAGACAGCAGATATTATGTATCGGCTCGAATGACGTCTTCTTTTCCTGCACATACACTTCGTAAATATTTTTCAAAAATTTCAACACATATCACTTCGTACGGAGTGTGCATATGCACTTCAAACGAGGCGTGCATAAAGTTTAATATTTTTGAATATAGTCACTTCGTACGAGGTGGCTTATGCACTTCATACGAGGTAGATATTCTAGAAACATTTAGCAATTAACACATCGTACGAAGTGTACATCCTCCTCATACGAGGTGACACCTCGCACAAAAACTATGGTCATGAACACCAAATACCAAATTTGTGATTTTCGTGAAACTGAAAGTTCCATAACATCCTAAAGACGCCGATAAGCACTGTGGTTGTTCAATTTTGATTTTACCGGTTAATTTTTCTTAGATCTACGTTTAAAGGTCCATTTGGCCGAACACATCAAAATTAGTGGTTGATTCGTGATTATTTACCCTAACCATTGTAAGAGGTGTGTAGATTAACCTCCCTAAGGTGTATATAGGCCGTAGTTTGATAAAAATCGCTCAAAGTGTTCGATTCGCACAAAGGGTTCCCTCAACTCGTACAAGCAGATAATGATCGCTTCGTACGAGTTGGCCCATATATATATATAGAATCTGGTTCACTTCGTACACTTCAAATTTTCAATTTTTTGCGTATTTTATGAGTTTTAACGACCCACTCAGTTGACGAAGTCCAAGTTAATGACCCTTGTTAATTGATTTGACTACCAAGTCCAAATTAATGAACTCGGTTGAACACTTTATGACCAAACTGATGATTTTCGTTAATTTTAAGTTTCAAATTAATGAACTTCTCAACGTTTTTATGACATTTTCTCTTTCCGGGTTAGCTCCCAACCCGTAATCCTTCAGATTTTTTTCAGCAACTGTCGCTTTGGACTTAGAAGATCGGTTTTTCCATCATCGGTGGTTAAAACTAAGATAGAAATAAAATCTTTTGTATTTTCCAAAGTTTATGTTAAAACACACTGAAATTTTTTTGGGTTTTTCTGGAAAGATATGTAACTACTGTACAAACATATTTTTGTGAGTTTGTGCTAGAGGAACATATTAGTTTTTAAGACATATCACCAGTACCATTGACCTTTAATTAAACTTTTAAGTTCTAAACAAATTTACTTAGATTGTCAGTATACTGATCCATTTAAACTTCTACACATTTCTCAATTGTTTAAGATATGTTTGGTAATTTTTAGGAACATGAATTAACTGTTTTTCTCATATACTCCCATATCGAGATTCCTAGATTTCTTCTCACATGTGAATATACCTAATTGATATCTATTAGGGGATAGTGTGAGGCCTTGAGAGCTCAGGTTAGTACATCCGTACAGAGAAAAAGATGAAGGCTCGTCTTTTAGGTGGTGTTTAATATTAGGAATCTCTTATGCTTCAATTGTTGATTCTTTATATATATATATATATATATATATATATATATATATATATATATATTTATAAATCTTTTGATGCAGTTTTGGGATGTAAATGCGAAAAGTATTATACAAGTTCTAGACCATTACTGACGCAAAATCAGGTGAACTAGTATAATACCCCAGATATCAGTTAAATATAAAGACTTAGTATCTCAAAATCTTACATTCTCCAAACGAAATTTCAGAGTACCAAGTCAATATATCCAAGAGATGTTAAACCATAGATTAATCATGCTTTCTTCTTTTAAGTTTGTATCTTGAAAGTAATTTACTAGATGTGCAAAGCCTACTACTGACACATCATTAGTAAGGTCTGTTTAAACACTTTTTAACATTACATTTCTTTAGCATACTGTGATAGTCCACTGATGTATTATTATTTCCTCTTTTCACACGAAAACGGTTTTGTCTTTTATCATGTTTTTGTACTTTTAGAAGTTTTAAATGTTTTTTGTATTTTCCACAACCTTTTCTTCCCCTAAAATTAGAAACATATTTTTGAAACGGATAATTTAAAACGTTAAAACTAAAAGAATGCAACACACCGATGAGGATTACGTCAAGTCCTCGTCATCCTCAAATTCAACTTCAACTCCCTCACATGATGTTAGATTTTTTAAACCATTTAATTTCAAAAGATTTTTAAATCTTGCTCTATCAAAAGCTTTGGTATAAAAATCTGCTTTTTGGTCATCAGTGTGGATTTTTTTAATTCGCGCCAACTTTTTCTCGTAGCAATCAAGGATAAAGTGGTGTCGAATATTTATATGTTTAGTTTAGAGTGTTGAACCAGATTCTTTGTGACATCAATGGCCGCCTTGTTATCTACGTATATTGGCGTGTAAAGAAATTGCAGTCTGAAGTCTGTCATCTATTGTTGTATCCATACTAACTGGGAACAACTGGATGCTGAAACGTATTCAGCTTCACAAGTAGAGAGAGCGACCACGATCTATTTCTTGCACTGCCATGTTACCAAACGAGTTCTGAAGAACTAGCAACAAACCTTGAAGATCTAGCGTTAAGCTTGCAGTAACCGAAATCATAATCAGAATATCCAGCGAGATTTAACTTATCGTCTTTTGGATCTACAAGCCGGTGCTGGGGCATCCCTTTAGATAGCGCATTATCGTTTTGACGATTAGCAATTGTGAGTCTCTGGGATTGGACTGATATCGGGCACAAAGGCATGCCGGATACATGATATCCGGTCTAGAAGCTGTAAGATATATCAATGAACCGATCATGGAGCGATATAATGTTTCGTCAACTTTCACTCTGTTAGGATCTGGATGAATGTCGTGATTGATGGCCAATGGAGTTGATGCTGGTGATGTTCCCGTCATGTCGAATTTCTCCAACATATCGTAAACATATTTCGTCTAATGGATAAAGATCCCATCAGGCAGTTGATCGATTTGAAGTCCCAGAAAGAACTTCATCTCCCCCATTGTACTCATCTCGAATTTTCTTCATGATCTTTTCAAAGTCTTTACACAACGATTCATTTGTTGATCTAAAGATGATATCCTCCACATAGATTTGTACGATGATCAGATGCCCATCCACTTCTCTGGTAAAGAGGGTACAGTCTACTGTTCCTCTGGTGAAGCCATTCTCCAGAAGATATTTAGAAAGCGTCTCATACTAGGCTCTCGGGGCCTAGTGTAAACCGTAGAGCTCCTTGTTCAATAGATAAAACTAATCTTTATGTATCAGATAGGTAAATCGGGGAGGTTGACCGACATACACTTCCTCTTTGACCTTACCGTATAGAAAAACAGATTTTACATCCAACTGGTACACCTTAAACCCTTTCCATGACGCAGTGATGACCACATCCCCTCTATCGGCTCATTTACACTTGAAGATCCACCGTGTATTAATTTTCTTGTGGTCGTCGGGTAGATGAACAAGCTTCCATACCCCAAGTTTTTCAAATTGTTGCAACTCTTCCTACATAGCTTCAACCTAGCTTTCTTCTTTAAGAGCTGCTTTCCAAGTCGTATGCTAACCTGTGAAATAAAGCGACTGTAAGAAATAGTATCTTGTAGTGATGATATTCTCCTGTTTGCAAGTTTCTGATGATATTCTCTAACACATGATATGAATAAGTTCTTAGCATCATTTCATTAGAGACATTCACTTTGCTTTCAAGATTTGTAACATTCTGTTTAGCAACCTTTTCTGAAGTAGCAAGATCATTCCTAGCACTTGATTCACCAGTTTGAAGTTGTTCTGAATCTCTATCTGAACTGGATCCCGCATTGTTACACGTATGCTCTTCATCAGAATCCGAATCCTCTGACTGATCAAAAGATGGTACTGCATTGTGTATCGCTGGTTTGCTGACAGGTTCAATGACAGGTTCTGGTTGAGAATTGCTCAGACCTACTTTAGATGTATGTGTACTATTTTGAGGTTGTGAAATCACCAACATTCTAGAAACTTGCTCTTGATTAAATGCTTGATGTTGTTGAAATAATAACACAAATTCTTCAGTTGTTGGTTCTTCCGGCATGTCAAATGAATTCCACAGACTCTCGTAGTTAAACATCCAGGGATCACCAGACTTCTGTGTCGGAGAGGTATATCTTTGACAATCAACGTGCTGAGCTAGGATAACATGGTTTAAGCTTGGCAGATAAACTCTTTTCTGAGGACTGACGTATCCCACAAAGAAACCTTACAAGGATTTAGCACCGAAGTTTCCATCTGGGTCAATGACCGTACATGGAGATCCAAATGGTTCTAGAAATATTGGAAGTTAGGCTTTCGTTGGTTAAGCAGCTCGAAGCAAGTTTTCTTATGTGCCTTGACAGTTAAAACCCTTTTTAACATGTAACATGCAGAGGCAACAGCTTCGCTCCAAAAACATACTAGTAACTTAGACTCGGCGAGCATTGTGCGTGCAGTTTCGATGAGAGTATGATTTTTACGTTTAGCTACTCCATTTTGCTAGGAGTATAGGGGGCGCTGAATTCCTGAAGAATACCTTTGGAGTTGCAGAATTCGAGAATCTTGTTGTTTTTGAACTTCGTACCATTGTCACTTCGTATTCTTCTGATTGGCAAATGGTATAAGTTCTTTAACATTCTGAAGAGGATTATAAGATCTTCAAATGTTTCATCTTTACTCTCCAGAAATATAACCCATGAGAACCTTGAATAGTCATCGGTCACAACAAGACAGTATAGATCACCAGATATACTTCAAACATTAACTGGCCCAAATAGATCCATATGCAACCTTTCTAGTGGTAGTTTGATTGAATTGAGAAGCTTCCTTGGATGAGATTTCTTGTTGTGGGATTGAACCCTACAAAAGAACAAATGATAGAAAGCCAAAGTATACTACAAACCTCTGATCCAAATATTAATGTAACATCTGCCCAAGTCAAGCTCAACTGAAGACTAAATGTTCAAGGTCTGCCATAGTTATACTCTGTTGAAGACAAAGCTCTGTTGCAGATTAAAGCTAAAAGGTCTGCTAAGACAAAGCTATGCGGAAGATTAAAGGTAAAATGGTTTTTTCTATTTGATCACTTTCATTTATTATCAATCAAATCTATCTTCCTTACATTCAGTACGAACAAATCAGTGATCATAGGCTGAGGGGGAGATTGTGAGTCATATGCAAGTAATCATAATTACGAAAGCATGACAATGAAAACAATCTCTCAACTATTATGAAATAAAGTTCTTCCATTCCGCTGCAAGTTCATCTGATTTATCTTCTTTCATATACCATATTTAGAACTTTCATAACCAGTTTCAAACTCAGATCCTAACAATTGGTATCAGAGCTTGGTCAATCGAACTTGATCTAACAATCAGTTTGATTAAAACAGATCAGCTCTCACTGCTAATTCAATTTGTTCGTTTTTATTGAAAAACAGAGTTTACTTACATTCTAAAAAGTTTTTAAACAAAAACTATTTTGTGAACAACTAGAATGTCACACACTTCACAAGATCCTCATAACACTGACACCATGTTTAAACCATCAATCCTTGTTAGATCTGAGTATAATATCTGGCAAAGACGGATGGGTCATGTCCTTGCTCAGCAAAACACCAGTTGCTGGAAGTCGGTCATCTTTGGACCTCATTTTCCAATGGTACCGAGTACAGAGGACCCTAAGGTCCTAGTACCAAAGAATCCTGAAAATTATTCCGCGCAAGATTTCCAAAAAATCGAGCTAGATGCAAAGACATTTAGCATCATGGCCTCTGTATTGCCAAACGATATCTATGCTGGCCTGTTGCGTTGCAACAGTGCAAAGAAATTATGGGATGCTTTGAAAGAGCAATTCGGTGGGACTGAGGAAGTGATTCAAAGCAACAGAGAGGTTCTAAATTGGCAATATGAAATGTTTTGTCACGTCAGAGGAGAATCACTAACCCAACAGTTCAAAAGATTTAGTTGTCTCATTAGTGAACTTAAACTGGTGAATGTTACACTTGCAAATTCGACTTTAAATAGTCATTTTCTTAGATCATTACCAGACAACTGGGACTCTATAGCTTTCGTTACTAGAAATTCAATTGGGTTTAAAGAAATGAGTTTTACTCAGCTTCATGGTAGGCTCCTCACTTATGAGAGAGAGATGAACTAGTAAAATAAGCAACAAGAGTCTGGCAAAATGACTGATGACTATACATTTGGTAGCACAACTCTCTTTTGTCACACCCCGACCCGCAGCGGAATAAGAGTCGGGGCATAATTGGGTTATCACCAAAGCTCATGACATTTACTAATATGTTTCATATTTAATAAAGTCAAAGTTACATTTTCAAATATCCAAACATGTTCATTCAATACAAAGAAAATAAGCCAAACATAACAATCACAACTCTAAATCGTTTTATTCTTCTAGTCCAAGTCCTATGTATTCCTAGCTGCTGCTGGTTCACCTGTATCATGTGTAAAATGGGGGTTTTTGGGTCAACATAAGTTGGCGAGTGAACCTTATTAGATAAACATTTATTAATGAATTAATGGTTAGTTTATAAATGAAAAATTGTGCATAATCATAGATGAGCAAATGTGAATAATCAAGCAATGGCAAATAGCAGTCACAACTATAACATACAATAACACATGACAGCATACATGAACATACCAACATCATACTGTAAATAACATAAATGAAACTGTGCGATCAAGGCTCAATCAAACGGAGCCGATCGTATTGCATGTACTGAAAATGAAATTGTCTGTGCGATCAAGGCTCAATCAAACGGAGCCGATCGTATGTGGGCACGCCAGGTTCAACCTCATAATGAAATGGGGAACATGCTCAACGCTCATAATGTAATGGGGAGCGGCGGCCTATGAAATTGCATGTACTGAAAATAATAAACTTGCATCCAACAATAACAACACAACAGGAAACATACTGAATACACTAGTTCATGATATGATGTATGCACAATGGTTTAAGTATAATACATATATATCAAGACACATGATACACCCCAAAACGTGATTAAAACGGGGAATTTGTAAAGGTTCACTCACCTTGGGTGCGTTGGATTGGAGATGGTGATATGCCCATGAATTAGATGAGCGGAACAACGGGGATTACTAACCTAAATAATAACGGAAAAATATATTAAATGGGTGGATTTTATTAAGGATTTTAATGAAATTTTTAGATATATTTTTGTGAGTTTATGGCTATTTTCTATCTTTAAAAATGTTATTTTTAAGTATTTTTAATTGATTTTTAAATTAAATAAATAAATAAAAATAAAAAAAAAATGATTATTTAGCGTTGACCGTTGACCGGTTCGGTCAGCGTATTAGTTTGCGCCGGGTGAGGCTCGAACCCGAGACCTCCCCTTCGCGTGCACGCAGCTCTACCAACTGAGCTACGTGTCTAACCCGAAATAATCTTGTTTTTATTTATATTTATACACTTATTCAGTTTAACAGAAATTCTCTTTAATTTCAAAAACATTTTAATTCAACGGACCGGTGCAAGTGACGGGTTTCGAACGCGCGACGTATGATTCATGTTGCACACAGTCCACCGCTGGACTGTGTGTCTAACCTGGTTATTATCTCGGTTTCTATTATACTTAATAACTAACTGAGTTATCCCGGTTTAGTTTTTAAACAAAAAGGCTTTTTATTATATAAGGATAATTGGGCTGGTAATAGTTTGGGCTAAATGTTGAGTGGGTGGTAGTAGGGGTTGTTGGCCTTGGCCCATTATTTGTTGGTGGGTTTGGGTTATAGTTTGATGGCGGTTCGTTCGTTGAGGCATGCGGCAAGTTTGAACATTATGACCCGCGCGACCGCAGCCGGTGCAATATTGACAAGGATGACCAGGGGAATGGTGATATTGGCAACGGTTACATTTTGGTAACGGGCCTGTGTAGGGTCTTCTGTATGGTGCGGGTGAAGGAGTGACTTGAGTAATGGGTGCAGCAGGAATAGGGGAGTTGGTTTGAGTAACTGCAAAATTTCTGGTGTTGCGCTTCCTCTTATTAGCGAACTTAGAGGAAGGAATGGGGTGGTTTGAAGTTTGTCCCTCAACAGGGGATTTCTTCTTCTCTTCTTTGAACTTCCCGTTGCGAATGCGGTTTTCGGTCAGTTCAGTTGCTAACTCCATAGCCGCTTCAAGTGTTACTGGTGAAACGCTGAGAACTGAATCTTGGATTTTCGAGGGAAGTCCTCGAATATAGTGCTCGATCAGACGATAGGTTGGGGTGAACAAATTTGGAACCATTTGGTTCAACTCCAAGAACCTCTTGTTATATGTAGTGTGATCACCCTCCTTTTGCTTTAGAGAATGAAATTCGTCCTCCAGCTTTTTAATTTCACTTCTAGGACAGAAACGCCTGGTCATGATTTCCCTTAACTCCTCCCAAGTTAAGGCCATCGCATCTTCAGTTCCCCTCTTCCCTTTCTCAGTATTCCACCAAGTGAGAGCTACCCCAAATAGTCTCCCAGTGGCGTATCTAACCTTGCGATCCTCAGGACAATCGCAGTTTAGAAAGGTGTTTTCCATCTCTTCGAACCAATGTAGGAGAGCAGTGACCCCCTCGGTCCCTTCAAGTTTAGGAGGATCACAGGACTTAAAATGTTTGTAAGAGCACTTGCCGGTAGGAGGGTTGTCGATGTTCTGGTCCTGTTGTTGGGGTGGATTAGTAGGATTTGTAGCAAGGGCTTGTTGTACTTGGACCACAATGTCAGGCAGTATCGTGGCCATTTGTTTCGCGATCTGAGTGGCTAAACGTTCCTGAGACCTTCCTGATCTTTTACCCCTTCGTTGTTGTCTAGACGACATCTACAGGATCATAAAATGAGAAGATTGTGAGTTTACGGTGTCTTTTTAGGTGTCATGTGTCTTTAAGAAAATGAAAATAACATAAATATCAATAATGCAACTACATCCATAGGATGTCTTGGGTTCGCTCATGTTGGGCCTCAAATGTCCCCCATACCTTCACCTACATAGTCATGTGGGCCCCCATGGCTATTGGCTTGGTAGGATTCACATTAGTATTGGCAATTTAACACTCGCATCCCCCAAATGCAAACCACAAAATATGTTCATGAGATGTTTGGTCGGAACGTGTCCAGGTGTAGACACAATGACAACTCAAAGTGGGGTTAGCTCACACGACGTTTGGTATAGCATGCTTTGGCCTAATAGGTACTTCGTACTCTCATCGTTAGTCCCAGGTAGGCAAACTGGTCCTTTCTTTGGATTTATACGAATGCCAGCCTAGACAGGACGTTCCGACTACCGGTATTGGTACCCTTCCAGTTACTACATGCCCGTCATGAGAACTCACTTTGATGAGATTTGAAAACACGAAAATCATTGTAAAAGAAATCATGATGTGGTGTGTGCTTTCATGGATGTGATATGTTATGGGCATACGATTCATGATAGGCATTATATGATAATACATACTTATGAACATGCTTGCACAATATCAAATGTAACATTTAACATAAAACATATAAACATCATGAAATTTGGCATGTAACACACAAAATCTTAATAGTTTCTAATCGACTATAGTATAGGCTCTAAGGGTCTAATAACCTATCCTATATCCCTATAGTCATGGCTCTGATACCAATCTGTCACACCCCGACCCGCAGCGGAATAAGAGTCGGGGCATAATTGGGTTATCACCAAAGCTCATGACATTTACTAATATGTTTCATATTTAATAAAGTCAAAGTTACATTTTCAAATATCCAAACATGTTCATTCAATACAAAGAAAATAAGCCAAACATAACAATCCCAACTCTAAATCGTTTTATTCTTCTAGTCCAAGTCCTATGTATTCCTAGCTGCTGCTGGTTCACCTGTATCATGTGTAAAATGGGGGTTTTTGGGTCAACATAAGTTGGCGAGTAAACCTTATTAGATAAACATTTATTAATGAATTAATGGTTAGTTTATAAATGAAAAATTGTGCATAATCATAGATGAGCAAATGTGAATAATCAAGCAATGGCAAATAGCAGTCACAACTATAACATACAATAACACATGACAGCATACATGAACATACCAACATCATACTGTAAATAACATAAATGAAACTGTGCGATCAAGGCTCAATCAAACGGAGCCGATCGTATTGCATGTACTGAAAATGAAATTGTCTGTGCGATCAAGGCTCAATCAAACGGAGCCGATCGTATGTGGGCACGCCAGGTTCAACCTCATAATGAAATGGGGAACATGCTCAACGCTCATAATGTAATGGGGAGCGGCGGCCTATGAAATTGCATGTACTGAAAATAATAAACTTGCATCCAACAATAACAACACAACAGGAAACATACTGAATACACTAGTTCATGATATGATGTATGCACAATGGTTTAAGTATAATACATATATATCAAGACACATGATACACCCCAAAACGTGATTAAAACGGGGAATTTGTAAAGGTTCACTCACCTTGGGTGCGTTGGATTGGAGATGGTGATATGCCCATGAATTAGATGAGCGGAACAACGGGGATTACTAACCTAAATAATAACGGAAAAATATATTAAATGGGTGGATTTTATTAAGGATTTTAATGAAATTTTTAGATATATTTTTGTGAGTTTATGGCTATTTTCTATCTTTAAAAATGTTATTTTTAAGTATTTTTAATTGATTTTTAAATTAAATTAAATAAATAAAAATAAAAAAAAAATGATTATTTAGCGTTGACCGTTGACCGGTTCGGTCAGCGTATTAGTTTGCGCCGGGTGAGGCTCGAACCCGAGACCTCCCCTTCGCGTGCACGCAGCTCTACCAACTGAGCTACGTGTCTAACCCGAAATAATCTTGTTTTTATTTATATTTATACACTTATTCAGTTTAACAGAAATTCTCTTTAATTTCAAAAACATTTTAATTCAACGGACCGGTGCAAGTGACGGGTTTCGAACGCGCGACGTATGATTCATGTTGCACACAGTCCACCGCTGGACTGTGTGTCTAACCTGGTTATTATCTCGGTTTCTATTATACTTAATAACTAACTGAGTTATCCCGGTTTAGTTTTTAAACAAAAAGGCTTTTTATTATATAAGGAGTGCGTATAGCAGGAATCGAACTCGGGACGTGCGTGTGTATTTTGCACACAGTCCACCGCTGGACTGTGTGTCTAACCCGTTTAAAATACCAATTTTAATTAGTCTTAAGTTATGTTGCGTCTTCATCTTCTTCGTTGATTTTACACAGACAAACTATTCCGACTGTTATGACCGATTCATGACATATACGCTTTTCAGACATTACAAGTAATTTAAAAGTAAAGAATGGAGAGAGTTTGGGGAAAAAGATGTACCGATTGATGTTGTTCACGGAATTTCCGGCAGAGGTTCGTCGGTTCTGAAGGTGAACTTCGGCTGTTGAAACCAATTAACAGCTTTGTTCGATTATTTAAGAAGTTGAGTCACTTAAACAAGGTTTAACAGAAGTTTGGGAGATCATACCCGTTCACGGTGTTTTTCCGGCAGTTTCAGGAGTTTCCGGCGAAGGTAAGATTTTCGACAAACGTTGACTAGGATCGATTCTGAGGGTGGAGTTGTGTTAGTGACTGAATAATCACATGATTGAAACAGAAAGAGTCGGAGGAAATACCGTGTGGATGTGAGACCCAGTTTTCCGGCGACTTGCAGAATTTTTCCGGCGGTCTGATTTAAGCTTCTCCGGTGGACTGTAGGGTTGCTGAAATGCAATTGGGAGTTTTGTAGAGTGTTTTGAGTCGCAGGAAGGGTCTAGGATTGAAGTAATCCGAGAATTGAAAACTTTCGGTTATTAAACCGATCCACTTCCGAATTCAAGTTACACTCATGGCAGCATTGATTGGAATCGTCCGTTTATCGGTTATACTCGCTGAATCGCGAGTATCCAGATCGACTTTGGGTGATTGATAACCGGTTTCAGTTACAATGTGTAAAATCAATTGATTTACCTTAGTCCATAAAACCTATTTGTCTCCTAAAGATGACAGAAAACAAACAAGTGGCGAAGTGGTGATGTGTGTGTGCGTTAAGTCTTTGATGTTGTAACCGGCTGACCCGGGTTCGAGTCCCGGCAGCTTCATAATTTTTTATTTATTTTGTTTTAACTTTTTATCAAATATAACTTTTATAGTTTAGTTTATTTATTAATTATGTATCGTTTTAACTCAAAATAATCATAAATATTTAATGTAACTTTTATAACTTGATACTTGATTACAAACGGAGCGGGTTTTGAAAACCCGATTTTTACAAATGTTACATCTTTGGCCAAGAAGAAGTCACTGGCAGTAGTAAGGATCAGAGTTATGATCATTTCATTGATATAAGTTCTGGTTACAATTCTGACCCTTACACACCCAATTACGCATTTGCTGCTAATGGGGAAAGCCAAACTTCTGATAACTTATGCTTTGAGATGAGAGATCTTTAACATTTTGATCCATCAGATTTGGAGGAGATGGACATTTTGCACCAGTTGGCTTGTTAAGTGTCAGGGCTAACAAGTATAACAAGAGAACATGTATGAAGTTCCCAAGATTGCATGAGGGGACCAAAGTTGGGTTGGATAAATCAAAAATTAAATGTTATAAGTGTAACAAGCTAGGACACTTTGCTAGAGAATGTAGTTTTCAATCAACTGGACCAATTGTCACACATCCTAGCCCTAGACCTCAAAACACCGTCCATTATACCTAATATACCCCTGCTCCTCACATTAAAAACACTGCTCACTTTGCACATCCTGCTACCACTGTTCCTCAAATTCAGTATGTTCAAGCACCAGCACCTCATGTTCAAATGCAACATGCACAACAAGTTGCTTAAACCGCTGCTCAGGCCGAGGTTAATCAATAGAGCTTCTTTACTCAGGGCTTTATTGATTGGAGTAGCTTACCTCAGGATCTGACTGATGAAAACTTTGCTCTGATTGTAGACATTGAAAAAAACAAAATGAATTTTGCTTTATGGCATTAGAGTCCAAGGTTGAGGGTGTTGAATTTAAGGAGGTGGTATCTAAATCTGTTGAGTCTAATGTTCAGGATGAAACAGTGGTTACAAAAGAAAGTGCTGATGAAGATGTGAAACCTTTTCTGATCCATGGGAGGCTAGTGTTTATGAAGGAGAATGTGATTGTGCCTTGATGGCTGCTACTAAGGTATCTCCTCAGGTCCTAAAAGACCTATGTTCAGATAACTGCATCATAGCTTTTGCTAACATAAAAGAGGTGAATGAAAACCTTAGGAATAAGATTTTAGAGAATGAGTTGCAATTTGAAAAACTTTCAAAAGAGTTAAAATCAAAATTGCTTAAAAAGGATTCTGAAATCAGCAGCTTGAAACATGAAGCAAGCATAACCAAGGATCAACTCCAAATCATGATAGAAAAATATCAGGTTTGCAAAAAGGAGTTGGAATCCACCCAAATCACTTGTGAAAAATGGGTGGAATCTTGAAAAGGTTATGGGATTTTGTTGGAAAACCAGGTTATAAAATTTGGCATTGGATTCAAGAAAAAATGACCAAGTTTCTGAAAATGTTACTGAAAGTAATTCTGGTGTGGTTGAAATTATTCCAACAAACTTGGTTGGTCAAGAAATCAAAGTCATAGATAAAAAGGGAAATAAAATCATTTTAGAAAGACATGAGGGATCCTCAACCTTTGAGGAGATTTAAAAATATCAATTCAAACCCACATGGTTTGAAGAATATGAAATTCTTGAAAATTTTAAGCCAATGGATTTTTCAACCACTGAAGGTGTCAAAACACCAAAGGCTAGAATCGTTCCCATATCAGATTTAGCAGCAGATGTTACAACATTTGCTGACAAAAAGTCTGAAAAGGGAAAGAAGAAAGAAAAGATCAAAAACTTGTTTTGTGATTTCTGTGAATAGAAGAATCATGTTACTAAAAACTGTCTTCTTCTAAAAGCTTATGACATCAACAAAACAGGTGAGATCATTGATTCTCAAATTACCAAACTATAATAAAACAAATCATAAAACTCAAGAATGTGTTTATCTCAAAAACTTTGATGTGAAAAAGAGTTAGTATAATTCCAAAACACTTGAGAGTTCAAAGACAAGTACTGCAAAAGGAAAGTCTAAACAGACTTTTGTGTCTGTTGAAACATCTGTTGCCAAAGCACTGAACAAAACCTCTGTTCCCAGAGAGGTACAGGTAACAAATGTTCCACCTACAAAACCAGTACCCAAGAGGATATCGCCAACCAATTTACCAAAAGGTACCTCTTAGTTATGAGAGTTACAAAAAGCTCTCTAAACCAAGAGTGAATAGGCATCCTCATGGATACTATCATCTAACAGGAGATGGGCCTCAACAGATGTTACAAAGATCTGTTCAAACCTTTGCTCATTCTTCCAAATTTGAGGCTGAAATGTTTGAGACACCTTCCAAAGCCATTTTGGCTTTGGACACGTAACTGAACTATTTACCATTGTGCAGGGAGCTTCTACATGCCTTGATAGTTTATGATATGTAGATAGTGGAGGCTCCAACCATATGACAGTATGTAGAGCCCTTCTCAAAGATTTTATGGTTCATGGAGGGGTGATATATCCTTTGGTAAAAATTCAAAAGGAAAGGTACTTGGGTCTGGAATTGTTCAGGCTGGGAAGCTCAAATTCGAAAATGTCAATCTTATCGACAATCTGGAATTTAATCTTCTTAGTGTTTCACAAATGAGTGACAGAGGCTATGGGTCACTTCACTAAGAAAACTTGTCAGATTGTTGGGCCAGAATTGGTTAAAAAGATTGATCAAATCATAGCCGAGAGCAAAGCACAACTTGTTGCTCATATAATCCAATGACTGATGCTTGTCTGTTCTCAGCTGCCTCTAACAAAGAGACATAACTATGGCACATAAGACTTGGACACACAAATCTGATAACTATCACCAAACTCTTTAAAAAAGGCCTTGTAATAGGCTTACCACAAAAACTTTTCACAAAAGAAGAACATTGTGTTCCTGTTTAGAAGGAAAACAACACAAAAGTTCTTATAAACCAATTGGTGAGTCCAAAACAAGTCAGTGTCTACAATTGTTACACATGGACTTGTTTGGCCTTGTAAAGATCATGAGCCTTAGTAAAAAGAGATATTGTCTTGTAATTGTTGATGATTTTTCAAGGTTTACAAGGACTTACTTTTTGTACTCTGAGGATGAAACTGCATACATTTTGCAACGATTTGTGAAATAAGTTGAAAAGCAATATGACCTGCAAGTAAAAGTCCTCAGGAGTGACAATGACACAGAGTTTAGAAATAAGGAGCTGGATGAGTTCTGTGTGTGAGTACAACATTCCAGGAACACAAGAACAAAATCGAGTGTTGAAAAAAAAACAGGACTTAATTGAAGCTGCTAGAACTATGCTTGCAGACTCTGGTTTACCCTTGTTCTTTTAGGCAGAGGCTGTAAACACTCCTTGCTATGTTCAAAACAGAGTTTAATCAACCCCAGACATCAATCCACTGCTTATGAAACTTTGTACAAGATCAAACCACTGATCTCCTATTTCAAAATCTTTGGCTGCCCATGCTTTGTTTTGAACTTAAAAGATTCAATTTCAAAATTTGCAGCCAAAGTAGACTGGGGTTATTTTTAACTCAAGGACTAGGTGTGTGAAAGAGACTTTGAATGTGAAGTTCAATAAACTTTCTTTATTAAAAAATCCTAGTAAATTCTGCTGAACTTTTTGATTTAGACAACTTCACTTTTGAATCTGTGTCTGTTATGACTGACCATGCAGGTACACCACAGTCTCCACATCATGATTATGGATATGACGTTGTGATTCCAATATAAAGCCACATCCACCATCAGAGCAACAGATGTTATCAACAACTGTGAAAACTCTGCCACTGCTAGATCAACCACTTCTTATCCTCAATCCTCTTCCATTTCATCAACCATAACCTCTGTTGATAAAAGTCCAACCACTATGGATAAAATATCATGTTCTCACACCTATCACCAATACCTCCACCTCCACTTCAAACAGATGTTGGTTCTTCAAAATTACCAACAGATGTTAGCTCAGATGATTCACATCTACAGCCTTCACCTCAAAATGCCATCATTACATACATGGGAGATCTAATCTACCTTAAAAACCATCCATCAGACCTTATCATTGGCAACATAAATGAAGGGGTGCTCACCAGAAGCCAATCCCAAAACATTTGTCTTTTTGCTAGTTCCCTATCTCTTACACAACCTGTCAAGTCCAAGAGGCACTAAAAGACAACAGTTGGGTAGAAGCCGTGCAGGAAAAGCTCCTCCAATTTAAAATACAAAAAGTATGGGAACTTCTACCATTGCCAAAGGATGTATATCCAATTCGTACAAAATGGGTCTTCAAAAACAAAACTGATGAGAGGGGTATTGTTGTCAAGAATAAAGCTAGGCTTGTGGTTCAAGGCTACAGACAAGAAGAAGACATTGATTATGATGAAACCTTTGCTCCTATAGCAAGACTAGAAGCCATCATATTGTTCTTAGCCTTTGTTGCCAACCACAACATCAAGGTGTTTCAAATGGATATAAAAAGTCCATTCTTGTATGGTAAAATCAAAGAAGATGTATATATTTGTCAACCTCCTGGCTTTGAAGATGTATTTTATCCTGATCATGTCTACAAACTTAACAAAACTTTGTATGGCTTGAAACAAGCACCTAGAGCCTGGTACGAAACTCTCTCCACCTTTCTCTTGTCCATTGGTTTTTCAAGGGGTAAAATTGACAAAACCTTATTTTTAAAATGGAAAGGAAAGAATTTGATGCTTGTCCAAATTTATGTGGAAGATATCATTTTGGATCAATATGCACTGGCATGTGTGAAGAGTTTCGAAAACTTATGGCAGAAGAGTTTGAAATGAGTGCATTGGGTGAGCTCTAATGTTTTCTTGGTCTCCAAGTAAAATAATTGCAAAATGGTACTTTAATTCATCAAAGTAAGTATGTCAAAGAACTGCTTAAAAAGTTTGATATGAATGATTGCAAACCATGTAGCATACCTATGGCAACCACAATGTTTGTCACTGTTGAAGGAAAAGATGACTTGGTTGATCAAACTCTTTATAGAAGCATGATAGGTTCATTATTGTACCTGACTACATCAAGGCCAGACATCATGTTTGCAACATGTGTTTGTGCCAGATCCTAATCAGCACCTATAAAGTCCAATTTCATTACTGTAAAAAGGATATTCAGATGCATAAAAGGTGCTCCCACACTTGGTATCTTGTATCCAGCTAATCGAAATATTAAGCATTCAGGTTTCTCAGACAGTGATTTTCTGGATGCAAAACCACAAGGAAGTCCACTTCAGGAGGTTGTCAATTCCTAGGCAATTGCTTAGTGTCTTGTTAGAGCAAAAAGCAGGCTGCAGTATCAACATCCACAGTAGAGGCTGGGCATATTGTTGCTGCAAGCTACACTTCTCAACTCTTGTGGCTTCAGAATCAGTTATTGGATTTTGGTGTAACTGCTTTAAAGACTCCTCTTATGTTAGATAGTCAAGCAGCTGAAAACATCATTAAAAATCCAGTATCTCACCTACCACCAAACACATTAATATCAGACATCACTTTATGAGAGATTGCTATGAAAAAGATTTGATTTTTCTTCATCATGTTCCAACTAAAGATCAACTTGCAGATGTTCTAACAAAAGCACTAGATACATCTACCTTTGAAAGTTTGATCTCTAGGCTTGGGATGCTAAACATGGAATAAAAACAAATTTTTGGGTTCCATGTGTCAAAAGCATTAAAATGTGTTCAAAAAAATCAACTTTCATCCTTAAAAATAGCTAAGATTGAATTTTTCAATATATCTCTAAAGTCTGTTCACAACCACTGTTTTCTCAAAACCTCAGCTTGGCATGAAAATCTATCCGTTGCTGAAAGTGTATCCTCTATTCCTATTTCCACTGTTGGTGAAACCACTATTTTCCCAATCTAATGATCCTCTATCCTGTGATAGTGTAATATCACCACTGATCATTCCACTGTTTAGAACCACTACTGGTCTCCAACAGAGGTTACTAAACAACTGTCATCCATTATCCAACTGAGGTTACACGTGCACAGATGATAGCCATCAGATCTTTTGGAAACCGCTGCCACGTCAGCCTTCACTTTTTCCCTTTATAAACCCTGTTTCATCCAAACAGAGTTTCCACTTGCCGTTCCAATTTCAAACACAAAAATCTCTCATAAACCCTAATCACTCACTTCTACACCATGAATCTCATTATCAAAACTCCCCATAACTGCCTTCAAGATTTAAAAAAAAACCAACAATAATACCGCATTTCACTCAATGATTGATGTTCTACAAACATCATCATACAAAGATGTGCTACTTGCAAAAGCTCCGATTTACATCGACACCCTCTGCCAGTTCTGGGCAAATGCTGAACTTCAAGTTCAGAACAAAAAGCCTTTTGCCATCACATCAAAAATTGGACAATCACTTGTCCAAATTTCGCCTTCCACTATCTCCACCATTTTCAGTCTTAATGACCTTGATGCCCCCACATCTTTCTCAAAAAAAAGATTTACATGCAGAATTCATTAAGCGAGGATATGAAGGTCAGTTATCTGGTATTACTATTTTCAAACCTGAATTTCCCGCTAACATGAAATTCTTTTTCCACACCCTTTTACTCTGTTTGTCAGTTAAAAACAGTTGGTTTCAATGAAATACCTTTAAATATTCAATACCTGGGTTATGCTATTTTAACCAAATCTGAATTTAACTTCTCTCAGGTATTGTTTTCTGATTTGGTTGCAAACTTTAATAATCTTAAAAATGGAAAAGTTTTTTGATACACCCTAGGTTGTTGAGTTTCTATTTACAAAAACAAGTTTCTGCTTATGATTTTCAACAAAGTGCCATCTGTGAAGTTGTTGAAAACCAAAGCAACGGTGACTGAGCAAATTTTGACATCTTTTACAACCACTGCTCCTTCATTGGTTGCTGAGCCCACTGCTCCTAGTGACCACAACACTAGAGCCAGTGTTGTGCAACCCACACCAGCCATCACCAAAAAGAAACCTACCAAACCCACCAAGCCCTCCAAACGCCCCAAAACGGTAGCTCTATAAGATGAGATCCCATATGTCTTACCGTGTCAGCACAAAAGTCACTAACAACCACTGCTGCTACTTCCTCACAAGTAGTAGGTTCAAAGATCTCCACTAGCTCAAGCTCCTCTTGCTTCCACACAAAAGAAACAAGTTGTACTCACAGGGACACCACAATATGAGGCAGATTTTTCAATTGAACATCTGTTCTCCAGCCCCTCTCACATGGCTATGTCTCTTTCTACTCCTTTACCCACTTCTCCAATACCACCCGCTTTCATACCTTTGTTTGAAGTAATAGAGAAAACTCAAACACTGAGCAGTCCCTATCACTCACACATTACAGAGAGCCAACTTCCTCCTTCGACTACGTCTGAGACAACTCTATCTACTAGCCCACAAACAATGTGGATGTTACACCCCAGGAGTTACTTGTAACTCTTGGTGGTAGTTCAAGTGAAGCAGCTACTACAACTACAGTCACAACAGTGGCTCAGTTGGACAGTGGTTACATCAGTAAGACTTCCTTGAAGGAAACAACTGCTGAGGCTACAACAGTAACCTTTAAGCCAGTTGGAAGTCCCTAGTACGACGAACAAGGGGCATTTGGTGCTGATTTCCTTGAGACTCCTTATGATGATGCACCAAATACAACTACCTCTGGCTGGAATTTGGATGATCCTATTAACTTAGGTGACAAATTAGAATATCAAGAATTGTCAGAGAGGATCACTACCATGGAATCATCTATTGATGATATCAAATCCATGATGACTCAACTGCTACAACATTCTCAAAGTCAACCTTCTTCATCTATCTCTGCTGCTGAGCTATCGAATGTCATGCAACCAACCTTTATTGCTCAAAGACAACTATGTGATATCCAGCATGAGAACAACATGAAGTTGATGAGAAATATGGTCGATGCTCGTTATATGGATACACAGGCTGATATTAGGGCTATCAAAAACCATTTAGTGCAGGTTACTGGCTCTACCCTGGTTGTCATTCTCAAAGAAGATGATGACAAAAAGGCGAAGAAAGATTCACTGCGAAGGTTGCAGCCTGATCCAGTTGTCAAATCTAAGGTGCAACAACAACCAAGTAATGCTGCAAGCTCTGCTGAGGCATCCAAAGCTTCTTCTGGAAAAGAGATTGATGAGACTCTAAATTGGGAGGCTGAAAGGATTGCCCTTGAAAAGCAGAAGCGACAAGATACATTGGAAGCAAAGGCTCTTATGCTTATTGAAGAAGAGAAGGCTAATCGGCTTGAAAAAGAAGATGTTGGTACTTCAAAAGGAAGGAAATCTTCTAGAAAAGTAAGACAGTCATCTTCCACTCCTTCTACAAAAACTGCTGCAACCACTGCTTATGTATCCTCTGTCACAACTATCCCAGCAGAGGTTAGTAGCAGCGCTGAGAAGGCAGATGTTGTAACAACAGATGTTGGAACCACAGCTGTTGGATCAGTAGATGTTATCTAAACCATTGCCATGATCACCTTTCCAACTACGACTGAACCATTGCCCACACCATCCCGAGTTCCCACATATCCAACTTCACCCAAACTTAAATTCCAGCGCAAAGCAAAACTTTTGTGGTTGATGATGAAGACTACCAACCACCACTTTCTATTTCTTCACAGCCATCCTCATCACCTCCACACTCTGAAACTTCCTTTTCCCCATTTCCAATAATTCACTTATCCTCCTCTTTTCTTCCTATGGGTGCATTATACACATTGGAAACTTTTGTAGTAAAAAGTGAGATTGAAGCTTTCTTTAAAATAGAAGATCCAACAAAAAGAGACTTCCCTTCCTTGATGGGGTATCAAAAGCCTTGGAACTGGGCTGAGTATCTTAAACTAAAGGCTAGACAGACTGAGCACATAGCAAAAGACAAATCAAAAGAAAAAGATGACAGGGCTTTACAACTCTCCGTATAGTATCAACTGAGCAAAGTCAGAAGCATCGAAGAACTTGCTAGGGAGCTAAGTAAGTCTATGTCTTAACAGCCAACCACTGATGATCCAGAGCTGAAAGAAGATTATCTTGATCATATCATGAAGCATAAGCCTTATAAAGCAACAATGGCACAATTTAAAGGCCGGTCGGCTAATGAGCTTAAAGAAGAAACTGAAAGAATTCATTCTATGCTCAAAGATTCTTCTAAAAAGCCTACTCCTCCTGTTTGGAAAAAGGGCCAAAATTGAAAGCCAAGACCATGCTCTAAAGATCAAAAGAATGAAAGCCGAACTTGTTGATGCGTTATATGGAACAACCAGGCAAATTCCTCAATGGCATGAATCTAAAGTGGTAGATACCTACAGAAGGTTGAAAGAATTAAGAAAAAAGGATCCTTCTATTCCGATAAAGCCAATCTATGACCAAACAACCTCTTCTCTTAAACAGACCCCTGCTCCAAAAAGATTAACTTCAACCACCAGCTTGTCCACCATTGCTTTGAATCAAGCAAAGAGGCAAAAGTAGGTAGAAGAGGATGCATGAAGAATTGAGAAAAGAAGGAATAAAGAATCAAATTTTGTTTCACACAGATGCTGCAAGTGACAAACTCAGAGCCTCACTCTCAACATTCGTACGCAAACCTACTTCACCAAACTCATCACAAATAACTCTACTCCCAAGAAAAAACCATCCGACTCAAAAATTCTAAAATGGAAGTCTAACAAAGACAACCATGAATTGACATTGCTCAAGTCATTTGGTAGAGTTCAAAAGATAAAGATGGAGGATGCATATGGTCTGGATGCAGTTGATCTCCAAGACTTGTTGAATCTTAAACTTGAAAGGGATGTAGAAGACATGATTGCCTTGGATTTTGAACTTCAATTTAAAGGCCAAATAATGGAATCATTAATGAGAAATAAATATTAGAAATAAAGTTTAGTTTTGGCATCATCTGTTCTTGGGGGAGATTGTTGGGATTGAACCCTACAAAAGAACAGATGATAGAAAGCTAAAATATACTACAAACCTCTTATCCAAATATTAATGTAACATCTGCCGAAGTCAAGCTCTGCTGAAGACTAAATGTTCAAGGTCTGCCATAGTTATACTCTATTGAAGACAAAGCTCTGTTGCAGATTAAAGCTAAAAGGTCTGCTAAGACAATGCTCTGCGGAAGATCAAAGCTAAAAGGTCTGTCAAGGCAAAGCTCTACTGAAGACCAAAAGAGGATGTATCATCAGTGTTTTCTATCAGTCCTTGTAATGTTTAGTGTATAGCAGTGGTTAGCTTAGAAGATGTTATTAGTTTGTTATTTTTGTTAAGTGTCATTTTCATGCTGACATCATAATAAGATGCTCGGTGGTTAGGATTGTAGTATAAATAGAACAGTGCCTGTAATGATCTATTTAATCAATTTCATCTATTATCAATCGATCTATCTTCCTTACATTATGTACGAACAAATCAGTGATCTTAGGCTAAGGGGGAGATTGTGAGTCATATGAAAGTAATCATAATTCCGAAAGCATGACAATGAAAACAATCTCTCAACTGTTATGGAATATATTTCTTCTATTCCGCTGCAAGTTCATCGATTTATCTTCTTTCATTCACCATATTTAGAACTTTCATAACCAGTTTCAAACTCATATCCTAACACTTATGCTCCTTCCCCTTTTTGCAACTAAGACAATCATCATTCAAATGGAAACTTTTGACATTTACTCCTTCCACCAGATCGTTCATCTTTTAAACATGGTTTGACCCATCTTTCCATGCCATAAGATCGATTCTTTTTCTATTGCCTTTGTCACAAAACATTGACTGACATTCGACGTAGTGGATGCAACGCTCATGTCAAGGACATAGAGATCATTTTCTCGTGGAATGCGCATGAGGATCCTTTCTTCAGGAATTTTGAATCCTGGCTTGAGAATGAGAAACTTCTTATCGTTGAAGTGGGTTGTGAACTTCTTGTCACAAATCTGTGAAATGCTTAGCAAATTGTTTTCTAATTCCGCAATGTGGTTGACCTTTTTCAAAAGACACCAGACCGTTTGTGAGAATTCCTTCACCAATTATACGACCTCCTTGTGTGCCTGCAAACCCTACATAGCCTCCACAAATAACTTTTACATCGTACAATAAGGCTAGTATTCCTGTCATATACCGAGATGCTCCACTATCCATGATCCACATTGAAATGATTGACCTTGGGAGCCCCTACACATGTAAATCGAAATTACTTAGATAGTGAAACTCAAGCCTTCTCGGTCTTGGGTGGGTTTGGAACATCAAATTTGGGAATTTTGATTTCAATCTCTGTCTAACCTTCGGTATAATTTTTTCTTTTGGTTTCGTTGGCACAGTGATTGTTTGTTTAACAACAGAATATGGTTTGGTTTTGACCACCTAAGTTTGTGCCTTTGAATATGCCTTTTTGGATACAATTTTGGAATCCTTTAGTTCATTGTTTGTTGATGATTCACCAACTTCAAAATTTGAAAATATTTTAACCGTTGGCTTCACATTTTTGTTAGATTCATTGTTTCTCTTCAAAATTCGTGTTGGCACAAACTCAAGGTCCTTTTGTTTCACATCTTCTATCATTTTTCTAACATGATGAACAGAATTTGGATTGCGTTGCAAACATTGTCGTGCAATATGCCCAACTTTGTTGCATTTGTAGCATGTTCTACTGTCATTTCCAATAGAAGAATCCAAAGTCTATTCATGCAGATTCTTTTCCTTCTGAAACTCGTCATATGATTGTTCACCCAAACTTTCTTTTTTTGTTTATAGTATTTGTTCCAAAAACAAAATCAACTTTCTTTTTAGAGTTTGGCTTTTGAAATCTTTTGTCATTTCTTTTACTTTCATACCCCAACCATTTCCTTTTGTTTTCAGGGTAGTCTCTACCCTTCTGATAGTAATTGTAGTGAATTCTTTTGGGTTTGGAGTAGAATGAAGCATCCTTCTTTTCAAGATCAGACTTGTTGACTTCAATAAGTTTGAAAAATTTATCAACCCGATCAAGGTTTACATTCTGAATTGAAATTCTTCATCAAAATACAACTTATCTGATTTATTCATTTTGTAAACAATCATATTTGGATCATCACTTAAACTGTCTTTCGATGATGAAACATTCTTTTGAAAAGTTTTGTCGTTTTTCAGAATGTGAACTTGAATCAGATTTTGCAAGATTTGATTTAGCATTTTCAAACTTAGTGTTGTCAAACTCATTACCAAAAACATTCTCAACCATTGTTTTCACAACATCTGGTTGGCGGTCATAGGTTATGTCAATGTTTTCAAGCAACTCTTCTTTCTTTTATTCAGATTAAAGTTTTAGATTAAGCACCTTATCCATCCAATCTAGATATTTCTTATCATAGTTATTCCACATAGGGGGTGGACATTGATTATAACCAAGATCTTTGCTTTGTTTCTCAGATTCAGTTTCTTCTTGTTCTATCTTCTCGAGTTGTTGAGGAAGAATATGGCCAATCACGTAGGAGGACGTTGAATAACTAATCAACAGTTTGTTGACTCGTTCAGACTCGATTTTTATGGCTTCGAGTTCTCTTTTTAACTTAGCAATGGTATCTATGTGCATATTAATTGCCATTAGTTTATCCATTACAGTAGCTTTTAACATTGATTTTAAAGCCATGTCCTCTCTACCGACTTCCTGAAACTGTTGACTGATTTGCTTAATTTATCATAAGCAACTTTCATGTTTTGAAAGTCACTTGTGACATTGTCAGTATGTTTCTTTCAATCGGTAAATTTTAAGTCCTTGTCTGAACATTCTTTGAACGACTCTAGGCATTTCGTGCATGGTTTCTCAACTTCCTTTATCACATCTTTGATTTATGTTATTGATTCGATAACCAACTCTTTCACTTCTTCTTTACTCTGTTCAGAAACTACCACGTGTAGTTTAGCCATCATCGCATTGTTGGCTATCGTTTTTACATTTTCTTCATCCATCTCCTTTGTTACATCAATAATTTCTTCTGTGAATTGCTTGGATTCTTCTGGCTTTGAAATATCTTGAATTTGGCTAGAATCTCCTCGAAGAAACCTGCAAAAGAATTATAAACATCAGATGGAATCATAGACTAAATTGCATGGTGAATCATGTCTTTCTCAGCACGTTGATCATACTATAGTGCATCAAGGCATTCTTCAGCACTTTGATCAAGCAACTCTTCAAAAACTATCTTACTTTCATCATCCTGACTTTCCTCGATCACTTCATCAAATACCGGTTCTTCTATGATTTCAGCAAGCAGCGCCAAACTCTCGTTTTATGAGGTGTACTTGTTCCAATCAAATCCCACATCCTCTTGAGCGACAACTAGTGCTTTTTTCTTTGAATTTGACCTTCTTCAATTTGCACCATCCTGGTTGTTGTTTGATGAGGAGAAGTTTTGTGAAAGCTTGCTTTCTTGTAATAATCTTCTCCAAAAGGATTATGATTGCCCTGTACTTCTCTGTTTGGGCATTCTCTCATAAAATGACCTTTTCTCGACATTTAAAACTGGTTACTTTTGACTTGTCGAAACCTAGCTTTCCATCCAAACCTCCCAAGCCGTTGCGTCTAGTAATTTCCATGAAACGCTGAGCCTGTCTAACTATACAAGCCATGCACCATTTGATGTCGATCAGCTCTATTTCTTCAGGGTCGATCTTATCGTAATCCTCTTTGGTCGTGTTTGGATTCCCAATCCTCCCAGCCACTAAGCTCTCATATGACTCAAGCACTAAGGCAAGCAGAGCCATATGCTGTGTAGCTGTCTATTCATTAAAGTTCTGTGTGTTTTCAAGGTTTACAACAATGTTACTCTGAAGAACTTTCTTACTGGAATTCGGTTGGTTGTTCTGGCAGTTGTTAAAGTTAGAGCTTTGGGATGATTGTGGGGTGGAAGGAGAATTTGTTTCATAGCTCTTAAAAGAAGTGAAACCAATATTGCTGCATGATTGATTATGGATGTTTACCGCATTGTTGGACTTTGAATGCTTGTAACTGGATTTCCCTTGTAGTACAAGTTCACATCTTGTTGTGCGTTTGACCCCTTTGATTTTGCCATTTTCTGCAATTCAAGCTCATGAGTTTCAAGCTTCTCGATAAACTTTACCAAAGTCGTCGTGTGACTGTTATATTCAGAACTATTCTTAACAATAGTAAGATATGTCGGCCATTCACCTTCTAGCATAGCATTTGCTATTTTTCTACTAAGTTTTCGTCTGCTTTATTAATACCCAGACGTTTCAATTTTTTGACCAAATAACAGTATCTTTCGATGAGTTGTTTTAATGATTCACCTTTTAACGGAGGAAAAATATCAAACTCTTTCTTTAGCAACGACTGTTTGCTTTTCGTCATCTGTGTACTGCCTTGGAACTTGACTTTGAGAGCATTCCATAATTATTGAGAAGTGTTATCATGTTGCAATAAAGTGAGTATGTCTTTTTTGATGCCCAGTTGTAGTTCATCATCTTTTTCTCATGTTTGAATAATCCTTTTCTTGCTCGGTATATTGCTCAACACTTTCTCAAGGCCCGTTTCTCCAACTAGAGTAGAATAATCTTCCTCTATAGCATACTAGTTCTTGTGATAATTTGCTTGCACCCAGTTGGTAAAGCGTTCGTGCCATCCCTTATAGTCTTCGAGATACATGAGTTTAGGCGGCTTAGCCATAGTTCCCATTTCAGTTCTAGTTTTATATTTTCAGCTGTGACGGTTGTTATGTTGGTTGTAGCAAATGCATTGTAAAATTCTTCTTCCATTTTATAAAAAGAACTTTTCGAAAATATGTAACTTACTAATTTGGAGCGAAGTGTCGCTTCGTGCGAAGTATACACAAAATCCTTTTAAAAAATGTTAAAAAGACACTTCGTACGAGGTGTTGTATGCTTTGTGCGAAATGACTCCAAACTCGTGCGAAGGATACACAAGTTTTGAAAAAAATGCTAAAAAGACACTTCGTACAAGTTGCTATGCACTCCGTACGAGGTGTTGTATGCTTCGTGCAAGGAGACAACTATGATTACTCAAAACCTATTTTGTGCGATGTGCACTTCGTACGAGGTGTCTAGTCTCCTAGTATGAATTGCTCTGGTCACTTTTGAACGAGGTGTTCTCACATATTCGCGTTATGTGTAATTTTCGACATGAATTTGGTTGAATTTAGGTCTGAAAGTGTCAGGGGTTCGGTTTAAACTAATTTTAACAATTTATACTAGAAACCTAGTTCAATTCGTCCATAAATTTGTCCAGATCTTGATAATCGTAACAAGAAAGAGTAGAAATAATTTGATCAATTGTCTTCAAATCAGGCCTCCAGGCTCTGATACCACTTGTGGGAGGATCGGCTTTCCTCCGAAAGCACTAGACTCGACTTGAACTAACTAACGTGTGTGGAATTCATCGTTAGCAAGTTGACAATGATCAGAACTATTGTATAAATGCTTCTTCTTCTTTGTATTAATAAAAGTTGAAGAATACATATGCAAACTGACAAGGCTTCGCCACAATATCAGAAAAACAGCTACCGACTCAACAACCTTGAGCTTCTATATATAGACATGCTCAACTCGACAAGGGTGGAAGGGGTCAACTCGTACGAGGTGCAACTCGTACGAAATAGCAAGTAGCACATCGTACGAGGCAGTCATCAACTCGTACGAGGTGACCCTATAACAAACAAAATGTAATAAAATCTAACATTTTAAGCCCTGTTACATATTTGACATGACCCTAAGTCGTAGGCTATAGACATTTTGTACTAAGAGAGCTGAGACTTTCCAACAGTCGGGTCTCCTATCAACACAAGAGGCTCAGCTTTAAAGGGGCTAGGGGACCCGACCCCCCCCAAACTCTTCGCTCAGTAGCGTTATATATTTAGTTTCCGTAGAAATTTTGGGGTATATACTTTTTCGAGCCCCAGTCAAAAACGTCGCCACTGATCAAAACAACCTTGAATGAATAATCGATCTCTATAGTTATGCGGGTGATCATGGCAAAAGTTGATGAGAGATGTATGGAATATGTTTATAGGTGATATGCACTAAATGCAACATATAAATTTTATTAAATAAGGTATAAAATCAACCCTTTTTAGTATTAATGTTGGAAAAAGTACGATTCTTTGTATACTTTTGATTTTCAGGTTTAAAAGAGCTTAAATGTACAAAAGAAGCAAATTAGCGACAAAAAAACTAGCATAAGTATAGAAGAAGGAATGATAACACACTATACCAACCCTCCAAGCTTCACCCCAAATCCAAAAAAAAACAAATCAGAAGTCCATCACAGGCCGTGCCTGGTCGGCATGGGGTCGTGCCCCTTTAAGAGTCAAGGAAAGAATAGACAAAAAGAAGTAGACAAGAGACACGGGGCTGTGTCCATTGAACACAGGCCTTGGTCAACTTCCAGATTTTCGAATCTTGGATAGTACAACAAGTACAATAGCCACGAGGCCCTACCGTTGACCCACGGGGTTGTGTGGCATCTTATCTAACAAGCTAATTTAATGAAGACATAGAAGAAGGAATACATGGGGCCGTCCGTGTGAAGCCACTATTTCCAATTATAAATACGGGTGCCTGGTTTCATTCCAATTAATCCCTTGGCAAACCACTTCTCTTACACCTGCCACCATTCCACCACCACAATACCACCATCATTCACCACATTCATCCATCATCCATACTTAAAGTGTATGTAGTAGTCTCGGGATCCAAGATTGATCGTAAGACTTTTTGTTAAACAAAGGCCATGTTTGGCTAATCTTTTTCATCACTTGGTGAAGACAAGTCAATTATGTGTTACTTTTGACTTCCAAGGTTTGGTTAACTTTTTAATTGGGTATGTATTAATGACTTTAATAGCTAGTTTTTTTTATTGAAAGTGAACTTTATTCAATTATCTTTTCATGTTTTGCTGATTCTTTCATTCGTGTCTTTACAGTCTATATAAAGCGCGTTAACTGCCTGGAAGAGGGGTTATAAGGGTGGTAGGGGTAAAGTTCTTGCCTCGTTCACTGTATAGATTGTGCGAGGACTTGGTTCAAGCTTATTAGGACTTCCCTTGAGTCAGATAACAACAAATCGGGGGAAGTAAGAACGGCTTGAATCTCTTATACATAAACTACTATTAAAACTTTAAATCGGCCTTGCGGGACTGTATCCCTGCTGACTCACACCAATATGGCTGTGGGTAGAGTTGCCTCCAAAAGATTAACATGCCACTATAACTAATATAATCTCTTAAAAAAACCCAAAGTGCGGAAATCATCAAAGGATACATAATGCTAAGTCGAAACCAAGTGATTCTATTTTGTCTATTTATTTCCTCTATTTACTTTACTTTATTTCTTTAGTTTACTTATTAAAAATATTTTCAAAACATTTGATTAGATTAGACGCCGATGATATTCCAGTATTAAAAGCTCTTATGTCCTTGGATGACCTCAGTATCTTACCATCACTATAATTATGCCAATGATGGGTGTACTTGCTCTGGCGTGAAGTAGAGAGTGATAGTATTATATCGTGTTTTTATAAATTTAAAGTTTGAATAAAAGAGTGAAAAGTATTTAAAATATATCTAAAAATCATCCAAGTTTCGCTCACGTCAAGTTTTTGGCACTGTTTCCGAGGACACAAGGATTTTAAGAAAGTTTAAAATCGGCGGCCATATCACTTTTATGATTTTCTAATGTTTCTTTCTAGGTTTTTCTTCTTTTCTCAAATTTTTCTACTCTCTGTAGAAACAACACGGGGCTGTGTTTGATCAACACAGGGCCATGTCAGTTTTTTTGTAACCCAAAAATGTTTTCTACTACATAGGAACTACAGCACGGGGCCATGTGACAGCTGCACGGGGTCTTGCCGAATCAGCAGTTTCTAGAAAACAGTGCAATTTGATCATGACGATTAAAACCTTATCTAGAAATTATGGATGTTAATAATTACTTTTACCTACGCCACTCTTACGGTGAATGGTGTCAATTATGTGGAGGAATTCATAAAGATTTAGAGTGCTCCATTCTAAAACTTAATCCCCACTATTTAGACCCATTGTTTTCCTGTAACGATCACCTTAAGATGGGTGGGAAAACTAACATACTCAAGAATTCCATCAAAAAAACATAAGCTCGGAAGAACTATGTCAAATAGAAAGAAGATTCTCCAAAAATTCAAAGAAATTGAATCCATGAAGAAGGCATGATATTCATCAAGTAACAAAAGTAACAGAGATTCGATGGGCCACATTCATGAATAAACGATACCGACACCGACAAATCTACCCTAGCTCCGTGCGAAAACAAAGACAATAGTCTTCCTTGTATCGACCTCGTAATGAATGACTCTTTAACGGCATACGAACTTCACACCAATGGTTTAGACTACAGTGAGTCGACTCACACCTTCTTTAACAAGAGCCTAGAAAAGGTAAATAAAGGATGGTTTCGCCCTCCTACTTTTAGCTTAGAATTCCACCTTTCTTACAACCTCTTGCGTTTTCGTATCTCTCGTCAGAACCTAAAGTATATCAACCACTACGGAACCACCCAATAAAACACGGCTCCTTAAAAACTCTGACAAAACTTCATAAAACCCTAAGACACGGGGCCGTTCCCCATCTGTCCTTCAAACATGATGGAGTGTTAAAAAGATACGGGGCAGTGCCCTATGTACTTTTTAACACGGGGCCGTGTCTACCTTGACATGGCCCGTGTTCCACTAATAAGCAACATTCCCTAACTCGTGCAGGCGACACGAGGCCGTGCCTCCCGGACACGGGGCCGTGTCGACGTGCTGTCATTTTCTATAAAGTCAGCCATGAGGAGAATGTTGGAGCCATTCCTAAAAGGCCAAGATCCTGCCTGATCTCTTACACATACCTGAAAAGGTAGGTTCTTAATAAGGTTTCCTTAAACCTTATTGTCTTTATCACTTTTAGTCATTTCTCCATCTTCAACCTTCAACAACCTCCACTGAAGCTTCAAGCTTCAAGCTTCAAAAGCTTCAACTATTAGGGAAATAGCATGGTTTTTAGCCCAATTTTTTTATAAATCTACTATTATACAACAATGTTTTAAGTTATTTACGTTCAAAAATGTTAAAAACCAAACAATTTTAACTTAAAATAAAGGTTTATGGGCTAAAATATCGGAGTTGTTGAAGCAGCATGGGGTCGTGCTCTATAGGCACAGGGTCGTGTGACTCGTCTGTAACTCTAAACTTTAAAGATTTGTCATGTTTACGTAGTATGTCGAGTCAGAAGAGTAGTACGTCTTCAACAAGTTCGCGAAACAACCGAAGAGGGAGGAGGCTCTCGCTTGAAGCCACTCTAGTCCGCTATGTTTGCGCATTACCAGAATCCATTGAAGAAATGATAACGGTGGAGGTGGTCCTCGTGGATCGAGTAAACCATCTCACTCTTGCCTTGGAGGATAGCTTTAGGGAGATCAACCTTCTTAACCAAAGGTTGAACATCTTGGTGATGCCCCCCCCCCCCCCCCCCCCCCCGCGATGGAGCCAATCTTACCTTAAGATGATAGGAACATCGCTAACGAGGTGATTAATCCCACCAGTATGGACAAGATACCCCTGGAACCTCCCATTGACGCCTACATTGAGGTTACAATAAACCCTGCTCCTCTTCCACAAGAGAAGGTCGACGTCGAGCCCTTCATCTTCCTTCCGAGGGAGATTGAGGAAATGCTCAACGACCTCTAAAGGAGCATTCCCGGAAAACAGCTTAAAGCCCTTATTTTTTGAAAAACTAGTTTCAGTTTTTGCTAATCTTTCATAGATGATCTATGGGAAAGTTGTTCGGATTTAATAAACTCGTAGGGTATCCACCAACTATCTATCTATCTTAGTACCTTAATCTTCTTATAACTTTTATTTTCCTTTTCTAGTTGTAATGATAAATGAATGGAATGAAATGTGGTGTTTTGAAAACAAGAGTGTGCGAAAGTATGGAATATGGCAAAAGGGACGATGAAACAGCACCCCATACACGTGAACAGACACTTCCCAACACAAAATCTTCAAAACAGTAAGTGCAGCATGGGGCCGTGTGAGGTAAGCATGCCCCTATGCCTAAGTGCAGCATGGGTCATGTCCCTCAAGCACGGCCCGCGTGTCCTCCAAACATGCGCCCATGTCTAGTGCCTTGTTTTGTTTAAATGTTGTTTTTAACCCACTTTATACATTTAATTAATTTTAACCAATTCCGGACACATTGAGGATAATGTGTAATTTAAGTGTGGGGAAAGCTTAACTTGAAGTTGTTTGTACCAAATTAAGACTTACACAAAATTCTAATTGGAATCGATAAAACACCCCAAATCCTTTTCAAAAATATTTTTTTTAGTTTGTTTTCTCTTCTTTATATTGTAAGTTAAAAACCAAGATCTAAAAAGTTAAAGTTTTTATAAATTTACAACCGAGAGTGACGTGATAAAAATGAACCATATAAAAAAATTCATAAAAAGGCATGACAATTCTTTTTAAAATTTGATTGTATATATAATTTCACGCTTTTAACCTTTCCTACAAATGTGAGTTTTGAGCCTATACCAAGCATTCAAATTTATATCTTTACTACACGCTCAATTTTTTCATTTCTTATGTGAATAGCGGTATGGTTTTACAAATCTAGAACTTGACAAGACAATATATTACCGATCCTTACCAACTAATCTAAGTAAATATATGATTGAGGCATTATGATTTTCATTTTCAACTTTATTTTCTATTTATCTCCTCACCAAAAAAAATCCCTAGTAAACCCCTTTTAGCCTAAACCTTTCATTTCAAAACCCGCAAAACGCCATTTTGTGCAAGTCACCCATCACCCAAAGCTAATCTTTTTTTTACACCCCTGTGTTTTAGTAAAATGCGGTTCTTTTGAAATTTATATAAAAAGAGGTGACTTAGTTTATATAAAAAATAATATTTCTCTAGTTGCTTGAAATAAAATAAGCAAAATTATTGCTCATACGCCATTAGTTTATACCTAAGTCACAAAAAAATAAAAAATAAAATAAAATAAGTTTCAAAAGAAAACCGATATTTTACGCTGTTAGCCACTTTTCAAATAAAACAAACATACCCTATCCAAAACCGACCCTTTTTAAAGTGCTCTTGATATTATAAAGATTATGTTAAATGGGAGGAGGTTTGATTACTTGTCAAGCAATGGTAAGAGTAAACCCATACCGATATCGAGCGTTTCACTTATACATCTTCGACCGTGTGTTTAGTGATTACTTGTGAGATGTGAGAATTTGTATATAGCTAAATGAAATTTTATCCCGAAAATATTTATTTTTCTTATAAAGTATTCTAAATAAATCATGTCGAATAGGATTGTAAATAAAATAAGAACAAGCATAAAAAGAACTTGGATTCCTGACACTCTACAAATAAGATCCAAAAACTTCTTCTCAACCAATTCCATTTGGGTGTGTAAGCAATATTAAAGAGTTTTGCTTGAGTACAAGCAAAGATTCAAGCATAGGGGTATTTGATATGCGTCAAATGCAACATTTAAATTTTATCAAATAAGGTATAAAATCAACCATTTTTATTACTAATGTTGGAAAAAGTGCGTTTCTTTGTGTACTTTTGATTCTCAGGATTAAAAGAGCTTAAATATACAAAAGAAGCAAATTAATGAGAAAAAACTCGCATAAGTATAAAAGAAAGAATGATGACACACTATACCAACCCTCCGAGCTTCACCCCAAAGACAAAAAAAAACAAATCAGAAGTTAAGCATGGGGTCGTACCTGGTCGGCATGGGGTCATGCCCCTTCAAAATTCTAGGAAAGAGAAGACAAACATAAGCAAACAAGAGACACGGGGCCGTGGTCAACTTCCAGATTTGCGAATCTTGGATAGCACGGGGCCGTGTGGCATTTGATCTAACAAGCTCATTCAATGAAGACATTGAAGAAGGAAGACACGGGGTCGTACCCACAGGGCACGGGGCCGTGTGAAGCCACTGTTTCCAGCTATAAATAGGAGTGCTTGGTTTCATTCTAACTCATCCCTTGTAAACCACTTCTCTCACACCTGCCACCACTCCACCACCACAATACCACCATCATCATCCACACTCATCATCCTTAGAGTGTGTGTAGTAGTCTCGGGATTCAAGATTGATCATAAAAGTTTTGTCAAACAAAGGCCATGCTTGGCTAATCTCTTACATCACTTGGTGAAGACAAGTCATTTATGTATTACTTTTGATTTCCAAGCTTTGGTTAACTTTTTAATTGGGTATGTATTAATGACTTTAATAACTAGTTTTTTATATTGAAAGTTAACTTTATTCTATTATCTTTTCATGTTTTGTTAATTCACTCATTCGTGTCTTTACGGTCTATATAAAGCGCGTTAACTGTCTGGAAGGGGGTTAGAAGGGTGGTATGGGTAAAGTTCTTGTCTTGTCCATTGTATAGATCCTGCAAGGACTTGTTCAACCTTATTAAGACTTCCCTTGAGGTAGATAAAATCAAATTGGGGAAAGTAAGAACGACTTGAATCCCTTATAAATAAATTATTATTAAAACTTTAAACCAGCCTTGTGCGACTGTATCTCTACAGACTCAGACCAATATGGCCGAGGGTAGCGTTGCCTCCAAAAGAGGGACACGCCACATTTTGCATTAATAACTTACTTAATTATCTTTCATTATTTCAGCCTTACGGGACTTTATCACTACTGACTCAGACCAATGTGGATGAGGGTAACGTTGCTCCAAAAGAGAGACATGCCAGTATAACAAAGATAATCTCTTAAAAAACCCAAAGTGCGGAATTCATCAAAAGATACATAAATGATAAGTCGGAACCATGTGATTCTATCTTGTCAATTTATTTCCTCTATTTACATTACTTTATTTTGTTTAGTTTACTTATTAAAAATCTTTTCAAAAATTTGATTAGATTAGACGTCGACGATATTCCAGTATTAAAAACTTTTTTGTCCTTGGATGACCTCGATATCTTACCACCACTATACTATGCCAACAGTAGATGCACTTGCCCTAGCGTGAAGTAGAGAGTGTTAGTGTTATATCGTGTTTTATAAATCTAAAGCTTGAATAAAAGAGTAAAAAATATTTCAAATATATCTAAAAATCATACAGATCTCGCTCACGTCAATAGGATTAGGGTTTGTCAAGAAATATGATACTAAATGTACCCTTTATGCAGGTTATAATCCTCGTGTGAGAGAAAAAAAGGTGTATAACCATTAGAATGGGTGTACGCATTTAGATCAAGTTATTATTGAGTGCATGGCATGTAGCTTTTTTCTTTGTTTTTTTGATCGAAAAGGAGTTTTTTTATGCAAAAGGTTGCTCGTACCCTATTATATCAATTATCCTAAATTATTCTCCCTTGCCATGATTTAAACCTACCAATCGAACCCAAACCCGATATATTTAAATGGGTTGGGGATTTGGGTATGAGACCAGGTTTGGGATTAGCTTTTATTTTCTTTACGGGTTTCAGACAGGTTTGAGATTTGATGATACACTCGCTTTGCCAGCCCTCGCTTTGCCAGCCCTCGCTTTGCCGGCCCTCGCTTTGCCGGCCCTGGTTACCTGATTTTATACACGACATACTTTCTTTTATTTTTTTTAAATATGTGTATATATATGGTATATCAATTATTAGAATACATTATTTTTTTCATCTATGCATTTGAATATTTTTTTATATACATTTTGGGGGTAGAGTTATTATAAAAAGGGTGTGTTTTGTGAGAAGTGTAGGAAGGAATCTACACCCTTTATAATCTAATAGTTGAGATTATAATAGGAAAATTGTAAAAAGTGTTTAACATTAAAATAATTAATTTTCTATATTAAGGGTATAAAGGTAAATTTAAAACTTTAAATTCAAAACCCAAATGCAATGCATATGCAAGTTCCCAATCTTTTTTAAACATCAATAACTTTTTATATGTAACTTTATTTTAAATTACTCAGTAATAACATAACTAGTGTTTTTTATGTTGTTTTAATTGTATAGAGAAAAAGAATTATGTTTTGATCGGATGTTTTAGTCTATGGTGTTTTGTCTATGTTGTTTTAATTGTATAGTGATTCAAGGCATTGTGCGTGAACGTATATAAAACTCCGTAACATTGCAAATACCATTGAATTCAGCAAACTACTTACGGTAAAACACCATGACCGTATAAAAGACACCATAACATTGCAAATACCATAGAATTCAACAAACTAACATTTTCTTATACAAAAACACCATGACACTATAATAAAACATCATAGAAAACAAGACACCATACAAGTATACAAAGACACCATTCCATTAGTAATAAAAAAATATCAGCTAACTTTTTCCTTTAACCAAACGCCATAATTTGTTTTGAATTCATAAAATAAGACACCATAGAAAACAAGATTGAAAGATTGAATGTAAATGGTATTTGCAATGTTATTGTGTCTTATATACGTTCATGGTGTTTTACTGTAAAACACAACGCCTTGAATCACAATATAACTAAACCACACAGACAAAACACCATGGACTAAAATACTCGATAGAAACATAATTTTTTTTCTCTATATAAGTATATAGCAATATGGTACTCATATTAAAGATAAAAAACACTCATTATGGTGTAACTTTTTTTTGAACGTATAAAATTTATTGACGTTTAAAAGAGACGGTGGAACTTGCAAGTGCATTCCATGTGGGTTTTTTAATTTTATCTTTGATTAGGTTTTTAATAAATTACTATATTGCCCTTATCCTAATAAATTAAATAATGACATGTGTTTTCATCATGTTCTTTCTTATCTTTCTCACAAAATTTAATCTTTTTTACTTTGGAATTTTATTTTATATACATTGTATTTATTCCATATTATTCTTATAGCAATATTGTTAAATGTAATTGATTAATAATTACCCAAAAGATACCCGACGGGTTTTGATCGGGCTAACCAATCATTAGTTTTTTACACGGATTTGCTTCATTTGTCTATTTTGGGCCTGATTTGTCCTAAATATAAAAAATAAACTAAATTAAGCCTATTTCAAATATATTTTCATGAAAGCCATTAACAAGTGGGTTTATTGTGATATGAAAAATATGTATATTTATGCACATATCAAATATCCATACAGTAAAATCAACACGAGACTCTACTGATTAAGTGTACTAGACCTAAACCACAAAACTCTACTGGTCAATTCAAGACAGCTAAAGTAAGTCTGAGTCCACGAGATCTACTAATTATGTAAACTAAACTCGAATACTTATCTGAACGGACTCGACTTAATTTTTTTTATTGTTTTTAGGGGGGTTCTAATAACCTAATGCAATGAATTAAAATTAACGAAGCTGGCTAAGACATGAACTAAGGTTGAGGACGAATTCAGATGATGGGAAAGCACTACATATGTCAGAATCCTACACATGAATGACAAACTTTTTATCGGTAAAGGAAGAGTTATGAAACCGAGATCTTAAAATATTAAACTCGAAGGATAACCTAAAAGCCATTCATCTAATGGTAGTGGATTCCCTCACGGGCTTTCAAACTCCTAATAAGAAGTACCGTCAAAGAAAATCTACTTCATAGCGCGAAAGTCACAGGTAACTATAGAATCCTAATTAGACTCGGTAAGCAAGGAATGAAAGGTGAACTAGGAAGATCTTCTCACAAAGGCTCTAGCCCTAGCAATCTAACATTCATGACAAACTGACAATCTCTCACCTCACAGCTATCAAGATTGATAGAATACCTAACCCTATTCAATATACGAATAACACTCCAATGGATAACGACGTCTAGCAAATCATCCAATAATAAAAAAACACACAGTATTTAACCTAGCATGCAACTATTATTTGAAAGAGAATCAATAAGGAACATGAGGAATATTAATCATTCAATGAACAAGATTAAATACACATATATGAAAGATCATTAATCCACAATCAAAGTTCCAAAACTAATAGAAAACAAATCAAACATGTATAATCATCTTACCCTAGACAGTAGTAAAGTTTCAACCCAAGAATGATAATCAAGAATAGTAACAAGTTCATCAACAAAAAACTAAACATGTCCAAACGTTATCAAATACTGTTAGTGCATATTCACTATGTCTGTCACTGTGTGAATAGCCTAGAAAGAGCGTGTGTTAAATATTGTATAGATGAGAATTAGATTCGGACACATGAGATTTGGAGCTTAGGAGTGGTCCGTACAGAGGAGACTCATCCACACGGATGAAGCTCATCCGTACGGACAAGACTCATATGCACGGATGAGTCATGACTATAAATAGGTTCATGTATTAGCATTTGTTAAGTTTTGGACTTTAGAGGGGAAATGCTGGAGAGATTCTCTCCAGCTTGTAAATGATGCATGCTCTTTCGGTATGAATGGAATCCTTCTACTTATGACTATTATGACGAGATTTTTATCGAATTAGCACTATCCTATCAAACTTCCGTCTAAACCCACCCGATCCGGAACTTTAAAAACACAAAGTTAAAGATAAATAATGAACTAACTTGTTAGGTCCTTAAGTTTTATGCATTATTCATTTAGTATGTTTGGCTAGCTTTTTATAGTTTTGGGCTTGGGAAAGCTAATGGCCTAGGGTTTGGGGTAATAGTGGACTAATCCCTAACTAGAAATAGTAAATGATGTTTAGGATTAGTGGCTTTTTGGTGGTTCTCTATTAGCTTGTGTTAGACAAATTCCAATTTGTATGCAAGTTAGTCATTAATCTATTCTATTTTATGTTATTTCTTCATCTCGAATCCATAGCTTGTTTGTGTGATTCCGCCAATTGTTAGATCCAGTTTTTTCAGGACTTACATAAATGTTTGCTAAAGTGAAAATCATGAACCCACAATGTCTTGATCCCGACACCTTCTTTCCACCCAAAATCACCTATGGACCCTCTAAAAGTCATCTCGGATCGATACTGTTGCTGGTCTGTTGCTGTTTCGGTGATATTTGAAGGTTCTGTTTGCATTTAGGATCATCTGCTCATCATTTTGGATCATCCTTTGAAGACTCGAATACATTTTGGATCATCCTTTGAAGATTCGAATACATTTTCGAATCAACAACTTAAGTTTTGAGTGTATTTCGGATGGGGTTTTGAGTTCATTTCGGATAAATAGCTTGAGTTCCAGATCACAAACTTGCATTTCCAAGTTATTTTGGATCATCCTTGTTGAAGTTTGCCTGCATTTTGGATTAATTGCATAGCATATCGGATAATCTCAGTGATCTCGGATCTTTTCAGATAAATCTACTGTTCCGAATTGATCTCACTTGCATTTTGGATAGACTACTGTTTTGAGTGGACCATTTCGATTGGACTATTTCAATTGGACTGTTCATTTTTAATTTTTAAAATTACTTAATGCCTATTTGGATCTCGCCAATGCTACCTTAGCTGCCATCCAGTCTTAGACTCTAGCGTTACATCTGGAACTCGATCAGATTATCGGCACGTCTACCAAAATTCTGAGGTTGTTGTATGGAGACGACTACTTTGAGTGGACTTACCGTTTTGAGCTGTATTGTAGGGAAAAGGAGCCTGGGTCTAGAGGTGTATTCGGGATGGTAGTCGTACCATTATGTACGCTACTGAAGATGATCCTCTAACTCAGATTCCTAAACCTGAGAATCTATGGACGGACGATGATCGAGGAATCAAAGACGAAGATGATAAGGCAATGGCAAATCTCACTATGGCTCTTGGTCCGAATATCTCAATCGTTGTCAGAAATTGCACGAATGCGAAGGAGGTTTGGGATGTGCTTAAAAATCTATACCAAGGAAACACTGACATGAAGTCCAACAGGGTAAACAAGTTGAACCAGTAGTTTAGTTCATTCAATCACATTTACGGAGAGACTACGGAGAACCAAATCAGAAGATTTGTCAAACTGGTCTCAAAATGATAATTGCTGGCATCAGTATCACTAACAGGGGGATGAATCGCCAACTTCTAAACCCATTGCCAAAAAGCTGGGATGTTGATGTCTCGATGATAAAGCGTACAACAAACCTAAATGAAGTCACACTCACCGAGCTGATTGCTACAATCAAGTCATATGAGATTGACAACCAGCAAAGAGAGCTAAACCATAAGAATTCAATGATTGATGTCGGGTGACCAATTCCAACAGTGCCTTAATGTCTCAAAGTCATCCCAACATTGTTTTCAGTCCTGTTCATGGAGTGTCGAGCAGCAATCCAAATGTTGTTTTCAGTCCGATAACACAAGCTCAGCTGCAAGCTCAGAAGACAAACTATTTGTACGACATGTCTTTTCCGAACAACTCAACCACACCCACTACTGCTCAGCAATACCCTCAGCATGCTAATGTGGTTTTCAGTCCAGTAAACCCTCCATCATCTCAAAATGTCCCATCCACGCCCTCTGTAGAAAACCTTGTCTTTCTAACCATGAAGAATGAAGAAAAGTTGGCTCTCACAACCTCTATGCTTAACAGCCTGCACCCTTCCTCGCAGGTGACCTCTTGCCTCGACCCATTCTTGCTACAGAGATTAATCAGGTGGTCGAAGAAGATATAGAAGAACTGGATGTATCCTGGAACTTGGCTATGGCTGCATTTCGAGTTGAAAAGTTTCAAAAGAGACATGGTCGTCCTATTCAAGCGTTCGCACTGGATCCTGAGAGACAAAATAAGATGCTACAGATGTCATGAGCGGGTACATTTTGGAAGGGATTGTAAGAAGGAACCAGTGGGGTGTGAAGCTACTCAGGCAGCTGCTGCTAGGAATTATGAAAGGTCGATGGTTCCTATTACACCCGCTCAAACTTCAACTTCAACAACAACAAGTCAAGAAAATACTGGAGCAGGAAAGGATTTAATGGTTCAAGAGCAACGTGGTTTCAGCTAGGTGGATGTTGCAGCATAGGTGGAAGAGCTCAAGATTTCTAAAGTTGTAGATGCCAATCATCAATGTTTAATGGCGCAAACTGAGGAACCAAAATCACTCTTTGATACAATAACTCTCGTTTATGATCCGAACATTGTAGAAATAAATTTACTAAGATGAGAGCACACAACAGTGCCATGTCTAAGTGCCTCAGTCTTCGAGAGAACAATAAAATTCTCTATGAAAATATTGATGCACTAAAGAAGGACATAGCTCAGCTCCACTTGGACGTAAATCAATAGAAATGTTGGGTCCATGATTACGAAATAGAGTAAATGTAAAAACTTTGGAATGTGACTCTGTGCGAGCTGAGCTAGAGCTTCTCACTAGAAAGTATCAACAAAATGAGTTGAACTTAAAGAAGTTTGATACTTCTAGTGACACTGTTCGTAATTTATGCAATGTGCAACTAGCTTTTAAGGAAAACAAGGGCAAAGGGTTGGGTTATAAATAGGTTCCTCCGCCATATAATCATAATTATTCTAGAATGCCTGTTACTAAACAAGAGCTAGAAAATTATGATAAAATGATGTATGGCAAACCAAGTGATTACATTCCATGGAAACTTTCAAATCAAAGAACGCTAGACCCACTGATTTTCAAAAACCCATAAGTTTTGTTAAAAACATGAATAAAAAATGCTTAAATGAATCAGTCGAAAATTTAGAAGATGAAAAGGAGTCAATGAAAATTCCATCCAAGGAATCTCAAGAAAATGCATCAACTTCTGATTCTATAGACAATATTAACTGTTTTAGTGCATGTGTACAGCCAGTGATAGTAGAGGAGCGGTCGAAAGTGGATGATGAACCACACACCCAAATGATGCTGATAATTCGGATGTTTCTTTATGTGATAAACATGATATTTACGTTTGGAACTATGTTCATTCCATAGTTTATGAGACTAAGGGTTTTTCTGAAGAAGTTGTTAAAACTGAAACTTTAAATACTGTGGTTTTTATTCTGATTGTGATTAAACTGTTTTACCAAAGGAGTCTAGGGCACCTAGTGATGACTTCGAAACATTTGTTTCGAGTGATTCAGACAACTGCTCTAGTTATCTTGAAGCCTCAACTGATGCTTCAGAGTCTTCTTCTGAACATTATGAAGTTGAAAATATTATTGCGTCTAATTGTGTGAATGAAATTGTTGATAAACAGAAATGTCTGATAAATCTGACAATAAGATTCTAGTGCATTAGATAATGAGCAATGTGTTTCTCAGGATTCTGAATGACTACAAAATCTGAATTAGATGTTGATAGTCAAACTGTTGTTGACGAAAATTGCTCATCATCTGTCATACAAGAATCAGCTGATCCTGAAAGCTTTGTATCTGATGAAATGGTTTCTTAAGAAACTGATTCAGTTGATTCCAAAAACTTTGTTTCTGAAGAAAAGGTTTCTAATGAAACTAAGCCTACATGATATGCTCCTTTAAAGAAAAAGCGATCATGAAAAAAATAGAAAAGAACACAAAAAGAAAACTTAAGAGGAAATTTCCTCAAATGCTGTTAAAGAAAACCAAAAGAAAAACCCACCTAAAAAGCTAACTGAACCTAAGTTTCAGTGTAAAATTATCGATACTCACTCTTGTGCTGCTGATTGTGGGCAGGTTTCATCCAATAGTAAACATGCACATAAGAAATCAGCACCTAGTGGAAAGAAGAGACACAAGCAGAACTGAATGTCTTTTTCTTGAAAAGACAAACTTTTTTCAAATGTGGAATTCTGGGGCACATAGATAGAAATTTTGTTCATTGTCCTCTCATGTCTTACCATTACAGGAACACCTATCATCAGATGGCTTCGCACTATCGACATTATGGACATCAAATCACTCGAGCCAAGCCTTCTAATGGAGATTGGAATCTAGCAAAAAAAGTCAATCAGAAGTTTTTAAACACAATTGGTTTCAAAAATCAGTCCAAGAAACTAAACGCAACATCAACTAAAGTTGTTTCAAACAACACTGATTCAAAAATCTGGAAACCCAAAATACTTGCTAGATTTCAGTCTCAGTGTTCATAATCGTCAAACTTTACATCTTCTTCCTCTCAAACCTCAAACTCGTTAAAAGTCATATGATCTTTCATGAGGTTTCGCAAACGAAGTGTGATAGTCGACCCAGATCGAATATGGTCTAGGTTCTAGTTTCTCAATAATCCCGTTATATGTATAGGAACGGCTATGGAAGGCTGTTGTCAGACTTTGATTTGCCGACAGTGGTTGTTCCAGACACATGACAAGGGACATCTCCCAGTTTAACGGTATCAAATCTTCGATGGCGGATTTGTCAACTTTGTAGGAGGAGAAACTGGGAGAATTACTATGAAGGGTACGGTCAGAAACGGGGTCCTCAGCTTCTCAGATGTCAATTATGTTCCTGAACTTAAACATAGTCTTCTTAGTGTGTCTCAAATGTGTGACGAAGGCTTAGAAGTTCTTTTCACTAAAAGCGGATGCGTAGTTTTGAAGCCCGGGATTTTTATACCCAAAGATTGGTTCTTGATTGAAGCTGAACGCTAGGGAAATGCTTACGTGATTAATATTAATAAGCCCCTACTGATCAAGGTACATGTTTATTCTCAGAAATTGTTGAACATGATGCAATGTTGTGGCATCGACGACTTGGTCATCTGAACATGAAGAATCTTAACCGACTGGCAAAAGGAGGTTTAGTCAGAAACTTACCCATAAAGGATTTTATGCAAATCGAGAAATGTGAATCGTGTGCTCGTGTGAAACAGCATCATAAGCCTCACAAGTCCAAGCTGGTGCACACATCTAAAATTCTTGAGTTGTTTCACATGGATCTTTTCGGTCCTGTAAATGTGCTAAGCATTGGAGGAAAGGCTTATTACTTAGTCATCATTGATGATTTCTCTCGCTTCACTTGGGTGTTTTTCTTTGCAACAAAAGAGTAAAACTGCTGGTTTGATAAAAAAAATTGTCACTCTCATGGAGAATCAGGCAAACGAGCGAGTGAAAATCATTCGATGCGATAATGGGACGGAGTTTAAGAATGTTGAGCTGAATAAATTCTATGCCTTGAAGGGAATTGATCGTCAATACAGTGCAGCTTGAACTCCTCAACAAAATGGAGTCGCTGAAAGACATAACTGAACTCCCATTGAAGATGCTCACATGATGCTGATAGATTCTCGCCATTTTGGGTAGAAGCAGTGAACACCGCTTACCATATTCAAAATCATGCTCTAATTAACAAACGTCACATGAAGACACCTTATGAAATAGTTGAAGGACATAAACCCTCTGTACAACATTTCCACACTTTTGGTTGTCCTTGTGTTCTCCGAAACATGGATGCCAAAGGTAAATTTGAAGTGAGAGGAGATCCATGGACCTGATTGTACAACAAGATCAAGTTGCAGATCGTGGAGATGTACTACGTGGATTGGCTAGAAGAAAATCCCAAAGATGCTCGAATTGAACCTGATTGGTTATATGAATATTCTTCCTTGTTTAAATCGTTTAATATTCTATCTGATGTGATTTTTACTGTAGATGTCACAAGTACATTGATACCTATTCCCATTGTAGCTGAAGATGATGCCGTTCCTCTATAAGATGCTTTCACGAAACTTACTATGGATCCACCAGGATTTCACGAAGTTGCTACTGAAGCGCATCATACTTCACCAACTCAGGAGCCGATTCCTGAATCTTCTACAACAACTACTCCTGATGATGCAGCTCACAACGCTGAAGCCTCCACACAGGAAACTATTACGGGTCCCTCAAATTCAAATATCCAAGGAGCTTCATGGTTTCCGGAACAGATTCCGTCTGACTGCACATGTAAGGCCATAAAATTGAGTAGGTTTACGCTTGTCTTTATCAAACACATTTATAGGTTATTGGACTTAGTTGTCTAGTGGGCTTGGGATAAGCCATGTGGGCTAATTAAACATTTTGGGCTTGTTTGGTTAATAGTGTTCATGTGGGCTTGGCCCAGTTTGTATTTTTGTCACCCTATGTAACTATAAATGGGGTGAGCCTAGGTCATTAGGAGGTGGTTATGCACGTGGCTGTTCTTCTTAGCATTTTCGAGTCTAAACGAGTTTTATACTCGTGTGCAATCTAATCAATTCAATTGTTCTTGTTCTTGTCACTTTCATTAGTTTTCCGCAGTTTTAATTGTGATAGTGATATCCGATTGGATTCTTGGACTAACAATTTGTATCAGAGTTGTGTCAACCGGTAATTTCCGGGTTATAATTACGTGAATAACGAACATTAGGACGAGAATAAAAAGTGTGTAAGATGTAAATTAACTTACCTGTTGAAGTGCCTAGGAACATCTATCCGACTTTATAGTACGCGAATGTTGATTTTCGGAAAGACTGCTGAATGATAAGCGGTAACGAACTGATACAGGACAAAATACTGACAACGCCGACAAATATGAATTTTATACATATAATTTATACCATTATATGACATCCCATGAAGTTCGGGTTTGAAAACGGGCTTCAGAAATGCTATCGGGCCGCTCAAAAAACAAGGAACGGGTCTTGGGGCAATCCACATAAAAGCCCAAGCCCACAAAACTCACCTATATAAACCAAATTCTTTTAAAGAAATTCTCATAACTCACCTACACTTTCTCTCTCTAACTCTCACTTTTCTCTCTCAACTTTCTCACTCTATAACTTCGGCCACAGCGGAGTCCGGGGAGCCGGCCGTCCGACGCGGCGGTGCGGCGGCGGTGTCACCGTCGGCGATGGCGGTCAGGCGACCGGCCGGCGAATTTTCTGGAAAAATACCTTTATCCCACTAAAACGAACCTTCCCGTCACGATGGTGGTGTCCATTTTTGAAGATTCTCTACCGTTTAGGCTCGGGAGCAACTCCAATGACATTCCGGCCAAACTCCGGCGAACCCATTTTGGACGTTTCACTTCGTGCATGTTTAGATCGCGTGGTTAGAGACCTTTCTGCAGGTTTTCGTGAAAGTTTATTCTCCGGCGAAATTCCAATTTCTGGCATGGTTCTAGCGAGGTTCCGGGCATCCGTTTTCGACGAAAAATATATTTTTGGGCTCATAGTAACCTGTAGAGTCCATACGAAACACTTTCGTCTCGGGTGAAAAATAAATTTTGGGACACTCTCGGGCTCGGGTCAACCCAGTCAAACACGGGTCAAGGGACAATTTTGGGTCATTTTTGGTGCCTCGGTTCAGTTTTGGGTTCGGTCAAACCCGGTCAACATGGGTCAACTCAGTCAACACGGTCAAATTTTAGGTTCGGTCAACTGCGGTCAAGGTTAGGTCAACATGGTCAAACCTGGTCAACTCAGTCAACGTAAATCAAACCTGGTCAACACAGTTAGCTCGGTCAACGCAAGGCTCGGTGAAATTTAAACGATCTGATTTTTCTTATTTTTTTATATAGTATTAGTTGACGTGAACCGAGCTTGAACCGTAGTATCAAAACGTAGTTTGTATGCAATTTTATATATATCGATTTAATATTCGCCAACTTTGTGAAAGTTAAATAAATTATTGTTGTGTTTTGAAAATATATCGACACTTTGATTGTCGGGATCGTCCAAAAACAAAGGAAATCCTGCCCGTTTTTTGTTAAAAATAAATATATACTTGATTCAAAATTAACGAAAACGTATCATAACTCAAACTACTTTATAAAATAAAGATATGTGTGTATTTATTTTTGACGACTCTTTAGAAGTCGCAAAACAAGATTACAACATTTCATCGTATACGATTCGCAAGATAACAAAACTCGGGAACTTTATAAAAATAAATATAATTATTTATAATTATTCTGACATTTGCAACTCGAATATTTTATAAAATAAGTACAAGTATTATTTCTAACGCCTAAATGGCGTAAGGTATATTACCAAATGATTTCAACACATTATCATTTGCGTCTTTCTGATAAACAAGCAAATGGAGCCGATCCTAACAAGCTACAACTATGTAATTATTTTCAATGATTATCCACGAGACACAACGTTTATATACGTATGCATTTACGCTTACATATATATATATATATACACATATATGCCTACATCTTATCAAACACTACGACGAGTCGTATTACTATACGTCAACATATATGACGACTATTCGGGAAACGCGCGAATACATTGCACGAGTCTATGACGTGTACTATCTTTATACGAATAAGTGATTACATACACGTATGACCATCCGAGATGACTAACATAATTTCATAAAATATATTTATATCTTTACCATAAAAATATATTCCAATTCACTCGAAAACTAAGTCGTTTCCAAGACTTAGTATTTATCCCGATTATAAACGGGATCAAACAACCATAGATGGTTATTTCAAAGCGAGGTAACAGCACTTTTATAGGGTCGTATGGTTAACGATTAGGTAGAGCTCGGTGATACGTAGTCTAGATACGTCATATTTAGAAACTTATAAGTTATTCCTTGATCGGAACAATATAGATTGCATGCGAGTGAGTTTATGTTCGGAAATGACATTATAGATTACATTATGCTAGCTTATACTGCACATTGAGGTGAGTTCATAACCCCCCACCTTTTACGGTTTTACATTTTTATAAATGTTTTCGTGGGTGGAATGACATACAAGTTTTGCAAAAGTACACAATATTTCGATGAACAAAAACAACAGATTTCTAAACCATGTTGCAATAAATTTCAATAAACTCAAATGGTTTACGAAAGGTTTATGCTAAACATATCGGTTTTACAAAACACTCGCGTATTTTCGAAACATGCATGATTTTTATGACTAGTGACAGGAAGGTCCTAGTTACAACGGGAATGGTTTGTCGAGCATACAAGTAAGGGGACTGGTTGGTCCTGCTTACAAACACAAGGACTGGTTTTTCCTACATACGAATAAGAGGACTGGTTGGTCCTGCTTACAGACTCAAGGACTGGTTTGTCCTACATACAAATAAGGGGACTGGTTGGTCCTGCTTATAAACACAAGGACTGCATTGTCCTCTACTCAACAATAAGGGTCGTAGGGTCGCTTAAAACTGTACAGTGAAGTCCTTGCTACATATCGGAATTATAAACGCCCGTCTTGAATAAATGGCTTGCCGAGGCACTTACTAGCTTGGGGCTGGGTTATAGGCTCATGCGGGCATGTTATCTTTGTCGTACGCGGACATCGACGGTTATTCAAATATTATCAATTGGCATGCCGAGAAAAATGGTTTTATTACATTTTCTCAACAATTTTTAATCCGGTTAAAATCTTTTTCAAACAAACTATGAACTCGCCAACTTTATGTTGATTTTTCGCATGTTTCTTTCTCAGGTTGTATTTTCAATCTATGGCACGGTTGGAATAACATAATCCTTTGGGATTCGAGTACTTAGCGGGCGTTCACTCTCTAGACGTCTTAGCATTTCATTTATTACTTCCGCTATGCAATGAAGATACAGTCAATCACGCCCAGCTCTGATGTGATGATTTCTTTGGGGTGTGACAAGAGCATAAAAATTCTTTCGAAAGCTCAGTTTTTTTGGATATCATTCGAAGAACAAGAAGAAAGGTGTGATCAGATTCGAAGAACATCAAGCAGATTCCAAGAACAGTTTAAAAATCTCACGTTTTGATCTCTTTTGGGTCGAGAACTATTATGCTTGCTGATTTTTCGAGATATTGGTGGAAAGAATCAAAAAGGATTTTGATTTTAATCTCCTAGAATTTCGGAATTCTGGAGTAAGGGTTTGATCTTGGTTACCAAAATTGAAATTTTGGAAGCGTACGGGATAAAATTGAAATGTGCGGCTAAGTGTGCGGTTTAAACTGAATTGTGTGTTGGATTGTGGACTAAGTCTTAGTGTACGGGACTAACAACAGAGTGTGCGGCCTAAATTTTAAAAGGTGTGTGGTCCAAGTTACTGGTGTGCGACCTGAACACCACTGTGCAACAACATTTAAACTGAAATGTTGGGCTATAAATTTTTTACTCTGCGACCTGATTGTGTACGACCCAACTGAGTGTACGGTTCAAATTTCTAGTGGGCGGGCCAAACAAAACTGTGTGCGACTCCAGTTTAAGTTAACAGTTCCAATGTGTGCGACCTAAAATTGCGTATGCGAGTGTGTGCAAAGGTGGAACTTTAACATGCTGACATGTACGGTTTTAAACATATTTAAGCACAGAAATTCTGAGACGAGTCTAACGGTATGATCATTGGACTCGAAATTTTGAGACGAATTTAATGGTATGATTTGGTAAAAACAGTTTTCGGTCAATTTTCGAACGTTTTTAATGATCCGGATCGGTAAAACAGACATTTCAGGGGTCACAGTTTAGCAACTTAGAAATGTCTTCTCAAATTCATGATTTCATTCCCACTCCTACTGAGGTATGTGTTGATCACATTTGTTGTACTAGAGCCTATAGAGAAAAGGTAAGTGGCTATAAAGAACAAGCCAACTCATTCATTATCCAACTGCAATTATCCAAATCTAATTTATATCATATTAAAAAGAAAATCAATGGATATAAGGATATGGTGGTAGCGCAAAAGCATGATATCCGCCAGTTGAAAAATGATCTGAGTCAAGAAAAATGTAGGCATCTCCATTTCAAAGAACTGTCAGAAAAGTTAACTTTTGAACTTAATAATCTAAAATCAACATTTGAAAATACATAATTTAATTTTAAAAATTTTGATGTGTCAAGTTTAAAGGTTGAGAAAATGATAAACCAACAGTTAAAATATAGTAAAAAGGAAGTTAGCAATAAAGGATTGGGATTTGTATGCATACCTCCACCATACAATCACAATTTCACCTCTATTCCTATAAGTGGGGAGGAGATAGCCAACATGCCTGAAATGGAATATGGGCGACCAAGTGATGTGAAGGTTGAACCAGTCAAGCCCAAGAAAGTCAAAATCACAAGGCCCGATAAAACTGAAAAAAGTTAGAAAAATAAACCTTCAATAAAACATTCATAAAACCTACTAATGCTTCAAAACATAATGAGGCTCTAAGTTTTGAGAAAAATGCCAATGTTGATAAATATTTTCAAGTATTAGATAACGCTGATAATGTTGAGTCAACAATTTCTCAAGAATCATTTGAACTGCAAAATCATAAGGAAGAGTCTCAAAACAAATCAGCATACTTTGAGTTTGCTATGATGAATGGTTTGGTTATATTCATTAAAGAGTTTGAGTCTAGCAAACAAACCGAGCACCTACTTTGTTTGATTCTTCATGTGACTCCTTAAGAACAGCTAATTATGAAAATTCAAAATTAGTTGAATCTGCCGAGTCTAGTAATGAATCACCAGAAGCAACTGATTCTTAGAAATTGGAATCAGTTGAATCTCGTGAATCAAGTTGTGAATCTTCTAGAGTAGCTAACTCAACAATAGTGGATTCAACAAAGCTACTACAAAAGGATAGTAACTCAAGCTTTGAGTTTAAGTGTGTGAATGATACTGATGCTTCTACTTCATGTGCAGATGAGGTAAAATTAGAGGATTGGGTTGAGGGGGTGATGTTGTTTGCCAAAATACTAGTGATGTTCGTTTGAACACATCAAATTTTTCTGTTGATGCTCCTCCATATGTGAAAAGGGTTGTTTCTTAGCTAGTTTTGAGAGGTCCTTCAAATAATATGTGCCTCCAAAACCAACAGTTAGAAATGAAAATGCTAAATCTAACACTATTTTTAGAAAGAAAAACAGTAAATATACTAACTGTTGTAGACAGGGACATACGAAGCAGGGCAGAAAGGTTGAAAAGTCTGCAATCGAATCCTCCAACAGATCTTTTAACTCAAACTCATCATCGGTTGGATCGAATGGATCGGGATATGCTCCTTATGTAAAGAACCAAACATGCTACAACTGCGGCATACCCGATTACATTGAATGGGATTGCACACATCGTCCCTATGTTCCATGTTATATACAGCATCAGAGGGTTACACCACGGGATAGATCTTATTCTATGTCAATGAAGGTTGAAAAGCCTAAGGCAATGATGAATAAGCATCCCAAAGTTAAACCATCTGATGGGGATTGGAATGCTGCGAAAGCTAAAAGAAAACAAGCTTTGAAACCTAAACAAGTTTTGAAAAACAACAAGGTTGAAAAGCAAACTGTTTTGCAAAAGGAACCTAAGAAATTAGAAAAGCTCAAACAAATTTGGAAAGCAAAACATAAAGCAGCAACATCACTAATCCCTGAAACAAAAGGGGACATGTGCTTGCAAGAAGTATCTTATGTTGATGCTTCAGATAATCCTAGGACCACGATGGCCTGGGTACCAATGTCTTACTGATCTCCTTATCTTTCAGGGACAACCAAGGAGGAGCTGTTAACAATCCTTGTAATGTTGATAGTGGTTGTTCTAGAGACTTAATGGGTAACATCTCACTGTTGCAAAAAGTTCTATCTTTACAGTTGATATGTTTCATTTGCTGGAGATAAGGGAGGTAAGATAAGATCAGCAAAAAGGTACAATTTAAATTTCATACTTTGATTTTAACAAGTGATTGGTCATAAATCTGATGACCGAATGGTTAAGCAAAAACAACAAAAATATCTTCGGTTTCTTTTGTTTCTTTCTTTTTGTACGTTCATTGTCTTTATAAGGTAAATTTGCGCATAAGATTTATGCACAAATTTAGGGGGATAGAGAGAGTTATCTGTATATATCTATAGCTTTAGTAGGAGAAAAATCAAAAAGGAGTTTATTGCATATTAGGCATTGTTTTAGGGGGATAAATGAGAAAAAAGAAAAAAATTTGAAAAGAGAAAAATCGTAAAACAATGCATATATGGGAAATGAAATGAATGTTCGTGTTAAAGGGTTTGACCAACACATGTAAGGGGCTATAGTTGAAAAGACTAGGATCTAATGTGCTACAACTCAAAGTAATAAAAAGATACCAAGTGATATAAACATAACGAACTATGTATCATGTGGGTACCATACCATCGACGTATGATTTTATAATCTTAAATATTGCGATAATAGATAGCCAACATCTAAGGTTTCGGGTCTTTTTGCTGATGAGTCATCCGGGGATATCTTGACTGTCCTTTTCTTGCATCCAGATTATATGCAGACCTAGGCACAGTCAGGATATCTTAAAAGAGCCAAAGAGGCAAAAAAACCTTAAAGAAAGTTAAACTCAAATTGAGTGAATTCCATGCGCTTATAAAAGCAACATTCGTACCAAAAAGGTATTTGCCTAACCCTTGTTGGAAATTCTATTGGTCACTCTGTTGTACGAAAGTATTGACGTGTTCACCAATAGTCCAACGTTGTAAATCAAAGGGATAAACTCAATATAATAACCCACTACGATGAATCGTTGTGCTTACCTTGACCGCGGGACTATGTTATGGAATGGGACACACGGGTATTATAGTGTAGTAAGCGTATCACGATGTTGAAAAACTGAAAATTGAGCATTAAAGTTTAAGTGGACAAACATATTGGCAATCACTTAGACCAGTTTGAATAAGTTCGTATTGAAAAGTGTTCCTTGGTCAGCCTGAAAAAAAATCTAATCCCATTGAAATTGTAATTGTATATTATTTGTTGTGTTAGTTTTGTTGTTCACTTGTGTTTATGTTTATATTCTTATTTTTTTCTAAAAATTTAAAAAAATAGAAAATTCAAAAAATTCAAAAATAGTGTCTTGTTTTTACAAAATCAAAAATCCAAAATAGTGTTTTATTCGTTTTATTAAAATTTAACCATTCTTGAATATTTGACTGATCATCAAAAGTTGAAAGAAAGTTAAATTGTGAAACCTGAATAAAAGTACTTGGATGTACCACGTGTTCATATGGTACGTTCCTCTGTTGCTTAGAAATGTTTCCTTATGAATTTCTGAGCATGTGCAGAATTTTATTTTAATCAAGAAACAGGGGTTGAGGAAGAATGAGATGTTGTTAGTTGTTGACAAGCATAAAGCATCATGACAAGATGTACCTGATTCAGAAGGACCGAATACTAGTCATCGTCTGACAATGATAGTACTTTTGAAGAAGTACCTGTGAACATGCTTGAAAGAGAAAAAATTGGCAAAGAAAAGAGAAGTTGAGAATCCTCCTCTTGCTTTCTTTTTAAACAAGATGTTCAAGCAAAGCTAATCATGATCAAGAAGAGTTTGAAGATGAAGAGTTAAAGTATCTTCCCACAGAGACATGCTAAAGACATCATAAACCTAGGGGGATATTGTAAGGCCATAAAATTGAGTAGGTTTATGCTTGTCTTTATCAAACACATTTATAGGTTATTGGACTTAGTTGTCTAGTGGGCTTGGGATAAGCCATGTGGGATAATTAAATGTTTTGGGCTTGTTTCGTTAATAAGGTGCATGTGGGCTTGGCCCAGTTTGTATTTAGGTCATCCTATGTAACTATAAATGGGGTGAGCCTAGGTCATTAGGAGGTGGTATTAACGTGGAAGTTCATCTTAGCATTTTCGAGTTTGTATGATAGTTGTACCATACGAGTTTCATACTCATGTGTAATTTAATCAATTCGATTGTTCTTGGTCTTATTCTTGTCACTTTCATTAGTTTTCAGCACTTTTGATTGTCTTAGCGATATCTGATTGGAGTTCTTGGACTTATAGCACAGTAGACGGTGATCAACACTGCTGCTGCATCAAATGAGGGGGAGCAATCTAGGATAGTATCAGGAAGTTTTTCAAATCTGCAACCAAACTTGTAGGCCCCTGTAGTAGCAATTCCACAATGTGTTCAGAGAAACCATCCTATTACAAACGTTATTTCTCCTGTAACTGTTGGTGTACAAACCCGCAGTAGATCAGGAACCATTAACACATGTTTATATTCATGCTTCATTTCACTTATTGAGTTTATGAGCATTGATGTTGCTTTGCAAGAACTACGTGGACGACATAATTTGGTTTTTCTAACAGTAACCTTTGATGGACGGACAGGGACATGAAGTCCACATCGGCTGGATGCCTTGGGAGACAGACTCATTTCGTAGCAGTGCAAGAAGCAACAAACTGTGTCTCTCTCAACTGTGGAAGTAGAATATGTCCCAGCATCTGCGTCCTGTTCCCAGGTTATTTGGATGCAACACCAGCTCGAGAACTGCGGTTTGACTTATCTAAACACTATTATCTATTGTGATAACGATGTCGCTATCCAGATCATCAAAAACCCTTTTTTCCACTCCAAAACCAAGCACATTGATATCAAGATTCATTTCATTCGAGATTGCTAAGACAGAGGTTTGACTAAACTTGAAAAGATTCATACTGATGCTAATACAGTGGATCTTTTTACAAAACCTGTCAGCAACTCAAGATTCAAGGTGCTTGTGGACCTTTTCAAATTATGCGATTCGCCGACTGAGCAACGGTATAGAAAAAACCAGGGTTTTTGAAAATAAATTAATAAATTTGCGCATAAAGTATTCTATTTTTGCCCAAATTTAGGGGGAGAAATATTTAATTTAGGGGGAGATTTACCTGCTGGGAAGTGAAACAAATTTTCGTGCTAAAGAATTTGATTAACACATGTAAGTTATCAAAGCTGAAAAGGCGAGGATCCACTATGATGTGTTGATAGGCTTATCACTCAAGGGCAAAAAGATACCAAGTGACAAACTTCTACAAGCTATACATCATGTGGGTAACATATCATCGGCGTATATTTCATGGTCGTAAATATGCGTTGATAGATAGCCAACATCTGAGGTTTCGGGTCTGTATATTGATGAGAAATCCGGGATACCAGGACTGTCCTTCTGTTGCATCACAGTCAGGATATCCTTTAAAGAGCCAAAATCGAAGGCCAAAACCTTAATAGAAAGGAAATCTTATCACGAGAAAATTCCATGTGCTTGAAAAGTCAAATATACCGTATAAGGTATAATGCCTAACCCTCGTCAGATATTGATTAGTCACTTTGCGGTATGATGTATTCACCTGCTCACCAACAAGTCTGATGTTGTAAGAATTAAATGATGATCTTAGTATACTCACTTGCTACGATGAACTGTTGTACTTACCTTGATCGCGAGTGTATGTCATGATATAGGACACACGGACGTCGTAGTATTCTTTAGTTAATAAAGTCACGAGGTTGAAAATTGAAGGGTGCAGTGATAAATTTAAGTGAACAAATATATCGGTAATCATGTGGACTAGTCTGACTAGGCAAATACTGAAAAGTGTTCCTTAATCAGTTCAAAAACGGTTTAATCTTGTGGCAATTCTCCTCATTTTACTATTTTATTTTATTATTTTTATTTTATTATTATGCCAAAGGGTTGCTCGGTTGGTTGGGTCGTTGATTTTAACAAGGGTGTTACTGCTCAGAACAAAACATAGAAGGAGGCCCACATTGTAGAAATCACTGTTTCGAAAGGACCACATGTCTCGGATTTATTCGAATTGAGCCCACCATTACGGACAGGCCCATCATTTCAGATGGTCCACTGTTTCGAAATGGGCCAGGCCCAGTATCTCGAACAGGCCCAATTCAAATCTATATAATGGGCATATCGAATCATTTCGAACACCTAAGCATTTCGGATCTCTCTCGGAATAACTAACTCGAATTCAAAGGTTTGAAGATTCCCTTACATTTTGAATGGATCTCGAATGACCTTCATAGCATTTCGGATGTATCTCGATAATTGTCATGCATTTCGGATGGATCTTGGGTCTTATTAGGGGTGTTCAAGATCGGATTATCCGCTTTTCGGATATCCAAAAATTTTGGATAGTCGGATTCGTGTTCGAATATCTAAGCGGATATCCAAATTAAAAAAACAAAAAAAACTTGTTTTCTATGTAGATCAAAACTAGTTGTATTTGGTGAAAACCCATGTCCGAAATATTAACTTTCCAAGTTTAATCGGATAACCGAAATTTCGGATTCGGGTTCGGATATCTAAGCGGATATCCGAACTAAAAAAAACAAAAAAATACTTGTTTTCTACGTAGATCAAAACTAGTTGTATTTGGTGAGAACCCATGTCCAAAATATCAGCTTTCCAAGTTTATAACACCTAAAACATTCAACAAGTTTAGAATAGAATTCAAGCTTAAACCGTTCATAGTTTTAAACCACTACAAAAATTCAAAACAACTCAAATTATCAAACATTCAAAACAATACATAAGATTCGTGAAAACTTAAAACAATATATCAATACTAGTATGCTGCATATATATAAGTTAAATATATTTAAAAACTAACCAAACTAAAAAAGCAAAATACAAGAAACACATGGCTGGACATCAAACACATGAGCCATAGTTTAAAATTACTCCAATTTTGATAAATAATCGTAATGCTCCAACATTGTTGGACATTAATGCCTTCAAATCTCCTGCATTAGCGATAATATAAAACAACTAATTAGACCAAAGTGAAGAATGATGAACGGATACAAGAAACTGGGTCTCGTCACCGGTGATGGAGGGTGGGAGAGCCAGAGAGGGGCGATGGTGGATGGTGGAAGAAGGCAAGATGCAGAAACCCTAGTTTTTTGTTTTGTGAATTGTGAAGATCTGAGTGCTACCTGCGTGTTAGATTCTTTTAGCATTTTTGGTAAAAATAAATGTGCTGGGTATGGATGAGACGTAAATGGGTAAATATGTTCATAGAAAACTATTTTTTAATTTAAGTTTTCGGATTCGGAAAATCCGATTATTCAAATTTTTTGAAAATTCACATCCGAATTCGAATCCGAAACTTTGGATTATTCGATTTTTGGATCTACGAATTTTCATATATCAGGATATCGGATATTTCGGATTCGGGTTTTCAGATATTTCGGATTCAGATTCTTTTGAACACCCCTAGATCTTATATATGCATTTCGGATAATCATCTTTATTATCCGAAATATGAAATATTCCATCTGATATGCCAGGCCATTTCGGATGACTAAAAAGGGTTCATCCGAATTGCCTTTTGAACCTTGTCCATTGGAATTACCTTTTGAACCCTTGACCATCCGAAACACTATTGAACCAGACCATTCAAATCATGTTTGACTAGTTCAAATTGTTTTGAACCCTTTCAATGATTGACCTGTTCAAATCACTATTGAACTTCTTGAACTTTTAACCTATATTTCTTATTGTTGACCCCTTGACCCTCCTAAATCTGAACCATTTTGACTTATTGACTTGTTGACCCGTTTAATATAGGATTGAACGGTTGACCAGTCAAATAAGTTAACTTTTATGATAAAACTTGACGTTTTTGTTTAAAAGTGCTGAAAAATGGCTCAAAAGATGTTGGAGAAACGTGAGCTCACGGTGGAACCCTTTCATAATTAGGCACGTTTCTAATAGATTCTCCGGCAGATTATCACGCGATGTTTCATTCTATGATAGTCGGTTTGAATACCTGCCGCATCACACATGCTTTGAAGATTAATCCAATTATTTACGAAGACATGGTTCATGATTTTTGGTTAGACGCTAAAGTACAAAGAAGTGGAGCCAATGGCAAAGGAGCTATTGTGTTAAAGATTCAAGAAAACGAAGTTAGTATTTCGGAAGCAGTGGTTCGTGAGGTGCTGAAGTTTGAAGACCAACCTAATCATCCAACATCTTACGATAGAGACAACGTCGTTAAAGCCCTGCGACGAATGAGCTACGAAGGCATGTATCCAACAGTGTTGAAGAAGTTGTTTCCTCCGAATTGGAGATTTCTAGTGCACATCTTCTTGCAGTGCATCTCGGAGAACAAGGGAGGCTTGGATCAGCTCAATCAGACACAAGCGTCTGTTTTAGTTGCTTTGGTGAACGATTGGGATTACAACTTCTCGGCCTTTATTTTCAATAAGGTTTATTCAGATGATTCTCAATGAGAAGTATCCGGATCTGATAAAGAGCACCAACTTTCTGAATCTAAAGCCAATGGTCTAGGATGCTTTGAAGTAGCATGCAAGAGTTGAGACACTTCAAAGTTCAAGTTTGTTGGAAAGTATGCTCTGGAGAAACACGAGAAATTTGGACTGGTTGCACTTGCACCTATACGAGTTGGTGTGAAGCCAGTGATAAAGATAGAGGATTTAATAACTGACGAAAAAGAGGATGAAGTTGAGCTGGAACATGTTCAATCGGAGAACGCTGAGGAAACTGTAAGAGATCTCAATCTGATAGCAGTAGAGAATCTTACAGCATTGCTTGCCTTGCTGCAGGACGATTCTAGGAACCCTCCTCCCGTAATTGTTCCTCCTAAAGAAATACACACTGAAGATGATCCAAGCAGTGAGCAAGAATCCCGAAAGAAGCAGAGAACCGAACCAGAAACCCTTATTGATCCCAAGCTCACAAGTTCAACTGCCATTCCCGAGCCAATTATGCAAGATGCCCCTGTAATAGACATTCGAGATACTTCTATCTTCAAAGCAACCATTGAGTCACTTCCAGAAAATTCTAGCGGCGTTCGATTTGAAGCCGATAGTTCTAGTAGTGAGCTTACCGAACACGATGAAGCCGCAATGCGTTTTGCTGCAAAGAAGATGAAGATGATTGAAGATTCAGATAGTGACAACGATGGAGATGTGAATGTCAAGAAACTGTAGCAAAGAGTAATTGTGTTGAAACAAGATTTTGCCTTAAAGGATGCTCAAATTGCTGCGTTACAAGTCCAAGTATCCAACAAAGATTAGACGATTGAAAAACTTCAAGGCGATGTGAATTTATTGATGATAGTGGTGATGGATTTGAAGGTGAAGTTAGAAAAGAAGTTCAGAAGTGAGTTTGCTGACAAAGACGATGATCCTATGAACGTAGCTCATCACGAACGAACTGCTCAAGAAAAGGCCGCAGCTGATGCACAATGTGAAGCTGGTCTGAATGCTTATTTACCTGCTGAACAAAAGAATAAGAGAAAGCTACCTCAGAAGAAACAGAGCAACAAGCAGATGCTAATCATGAAGAATCAGGATGTGAACCCATTTGATGAGAACTTCCAATTAAAAGATCCAACTAAACGTTTGATCGGTATGTCATGGAGCTAGGATCGAGCATTTACGACAAAATCGAAAACAAATCAAAAGTGGCAAGCTGGAGGTTCGATCACGACATGTGGTTAATTACTCATGAAAGCGGTCACAGAAAATATTACTCGAAGCAGTCACAGTTTGAATCATGGACGAAGATCGACTTGCAAAACCTGCTTTGTGCTCCTTATCATGATTCTGATCCAAATCAGAGAGGAAAAGGTTGGGCATTCCATGACAGACTCGAAAAGGAAGTAAAGATTAACTTTCCATCGATGAAAGCCGTTGAATCATACTTAAAGAAGAGTCCTAGAGTCGTGACCCTCACACCAAACAAACAATCCAGAACGTGATGTGGCCACTAACCAAAAAAAAGATCATTCCTACTGCTCCAAAGTTTCCAAAAGGAGTGCTCGAGAACTTCCAGTTTTAGGCATACGATCCAAGAATGGCTGAAGTGGTGATCGTGACTAAAGAAAGTTCATTATAATTAGGAGACACGTTGGATCTTATAAGCTTTCATGAAGAAGACATCAAAGTCTTAGGGCAACATCAGATTCGAACAAATGATAAGTATGAAGTTTGTGCCAAATCATGGACAAGTGTGGTGGCGAATGTGATCAACTCAAGATTGATTGTGGACGCTAGTCCACTATTTGGAGGAAGTGCAGCCGGTGGAGATTGTTAGGTCCTTAAGGTTTATGCATTAGTCATTTAGTATGTTTGGGCTAGCTTGTATAGTTTTGGGCTTGGGAAGGCTAATGGGCCTATGGTTTCAGGTAATGGTGGACTAATCCCTTACTATAAATAGAAAATGATGTTTAGGGATTTGTGGCTTTTTGGTGGTTCTTTATTAGCTTGTCACGTTAATCATTAATCTATTCTATTTCATCTATCTCGAATCTATAGCTTGTTTATGTGATTCCGCCATCGAACAACCTTAGTGTGATATTGTTAGATCTGGTTTTTCGGGACTTACATAACTGTTTGCTAAAGTGAAAATCACGAACCCACAATGACAAAATTGATCCCGAAACCTTCTTTCTACCCAAAATCACCTATGGACCCTATAAAAGTCATCTCAGATAAGTTTTCTTCATATAAATATTAAGTGGGCTTAGATAGGCTTAAAGATGAAGTCTCGCATTGCGCGACAACTTTAGGGCCTTGTCGTGCGTGACGCGACGGGCATCAATACGCGGAAAACTGTTTTCATCATAACTTCTTCGTTTTAACTCCATTTTCACTACCGTTTTCACCTACGTCTTCATAATTCAATTCTCTATCATCTCATCTCCTTAAATATCCATTTCTATTCCATGAGAATCCTTCATTAAGCCCAAACCTTCTCATGTGTGCTTGTTTCTTAATGTTTTAGCTCATTTTTGCTTCATCTGGACATGAACACCTATAAAACCCATATACAACTAAGTACAAGCCAAAAAATTACAAAAACTAATACAAAATAACTATAATAATGTACAAAATACAAGGGAAAAGATGTGTGTTTCACACCACATTAAATATCCCCACACTTATGGGATTTTTGGCAACTTCTGAATGATTAAGTGCTGAACCAGTAAGAGGTCTGAACCATTAAGTGTTGAACCAATAAGAGGTTTGAACCATTAAGAGCCAGTATAATGCTAAACCGTTCAGAGACAACGTCTGACGAATTTAGATTATAGGTCTCAACCATTCAACTCAGTATAATACTTAACCATCCAGAGGCAAGTGTCTGAACCATTCAAACATCTACTCGCGAAACAAACAGTATGAACCATTAAGTGCTGAACTAGTAAAAGGTATGAACCATTAAGAGTCTCATTAAGAGATATACAAACAACCCCTTAACCTTTTATCGTCCCTTAATAACTCTGCATTGGAATCAAAACTAGGATCAATGGTTTCAAAAATTTAGGCTTCCTAATTTAAAAAACTCAAAACCACGATTACTAGTATATTTTTCAGCTTAAACCCAACCACCGACTCATCACAGCCCTTTCATGTTAGCATGAAGTTCAAGTTAACAATCCACCTAAGGGTCTCACATTCAAGATCAACAAATCCTCCTAATCCCGTCTTAGACTTATATGGAACATATAAGAATCTACCATCTTATATATATAAACCTTATGTATTTTAAAATTAAATTTCTTTGATGGAATGAATGAATGAGTGAATGATGAATTTGAGCTTTAACTGTATTTTTTCCTTTTCACAATCCACTCAGAGGGCATTATCACCGGTCACTGTCCTAGTCGGAAACACCCTGAGCCTCATACTTTTCTTTCAACTTCCACCTAGCGGATATACCCGACTTGAGTCACCATACTACTGGTTAGTACTATACGCTTCCGTTTATTTTCAAAAATAGATCAAAAGAATGATGATGAATTTTTTAGGCGTCAGCAGAATTCGGATTTAGTCTCCTAAAAAAGATATATTCATAATGGTTCCTTTTATACCCTCAACGGTTTCGGCTTTTCTATCTCCTCTAAGAGGAGAACCCACAAGACTTCATGTTTATTATTAAGGTATATTACAACAATGTAGGGAACTCTCTAAGTCTATTGGGCCTACTAGTAGATCCCTAAAAATACATCTTTTGTCTACGTTATCTATATCTATAATATTTTGAAAACCAACCAATCTCAATTTTCTATCATTTTCAATTTTTTTTTTGCAAAAAAAAATCTTTTTTGGATATTTTTTCAATTTTTATTTTTTTACTTTTTTAGTTTTTGATTTTATGTTTTTTTTCAAAGTTTTCTAACTCAAAACTAACCTAAAGACCTAACCACAATGTAGTTCTCATCCCTACACTTAAACACTAAGTTACCCTCAATGTAGGAATAGAAACTCACTAAAAATAAATAAGAAATAAAAGTCTACTAAAAAATATGCAAAAAGAGAGAAGACTTAGCTGATTAGGATAAATATCAGTGCCACATGTGCATGTATTTAATCCAATGAAAGATCGTATATCATTTCATTCATGATCGTGAACCAATACTAGTAAATCGGGTTGCCCTTTACATCAAGATAGCGACTCGAATAATACCGTCCAAATGGAGATTGAGTACAGAGAGTAAAATCCAAACGTGCATAAACAAAGCAAAGCAAAAACTCGAGCAATACCGACTTTAAAACAAAAACTAAATTGTAGTATATTCGTTGTAGTATAGTGGTAAGTATTCCCGCCTGTCGTCACGCAGGTGACCCGGATTCAATCCCCGACAACGGCGCCAAAAACTTAATGTGCTTAAAGTGGTTTAATTAAAACTAACTAAATTACTGTAAACTAGACACTCGGAGTTTTAAATTTGTAAACTAAGACTCTCTAGTGTACTGTTAATGCACAACTAAAGTAAGTCTGAGTATCAAACCTACAAGACTCGGGTCTACTAATTATGTAAACTAGACTCGAATACTTACCTAAACTAACTTAATTGTTTTTATTTTTATTAGGGGGTTTTCTAATAACCTGATGTAATTAATTAAAATTAACTAAAGCTGACTAAGACACAAACTAAGACTGAGGACGAATTCAGATGATGGGAAAGCATTACCTAGGTCAGAATCCTACATATGAATGACAAGCTTTTTATTGGTATAGGAAGCGTTGTGGAACCGGGAGCTAAAGATACTAAACTCAAAGGATAACCTACGGAACCATCGACCCTTCTCGAGGAGAAACCTATGGAAACCTAAAAGACATTAATCTACAGGTTTAGTGGATTCCCTCATGGGTTTTCTGGCTCTAATAAAGAAGTACCCTCAAAGGCAATTTACCTCACATCGCAAAAGTCACAGGTAACTATGGAATCCTGATTAGACTCGGTAAGCAAGGAACGAAAAGTAAATTAGGAAGATCTTCTCACAAAGGCTTTAACCCTAGCAATCTAACACTCAAGACAAACCGATAATCCCCTACCTTACAGCTATCGAGATTGGTATAATACCTAACCCTATTCAATTTATGAATAACACTTCAATGGATAACTATGTCTAGCAAACCAACCAATAATAAAAAAACACACAATAATTGACCTAGCATGCACCTATTATTTGAAAAACATTCAACAAGATACATGAGAAATATTAATCATTCAATGAATAGAATTACATACGCATATACGAAAGATCATGAAAACCAAATTCTTCAAATCATTATTAATCCACAATCAAAGTTCCAAAACCAATAGAAAACAAATCAAACATGTATGATCATCTTAACCTGGGCAGTAGCAAAGTTTCTAGCTAAGAATCATAATCAAGAACAGTAACAAGTTCATCAACATAAAGCTAAACATGTCCAAACGTATCAAAAACACAAAGTTAAAGATAAATAACGAACTAACTGTTTTCTAGAGTGAAAATCACGATCCCACAATATCAAAATCGATCCCGACACCTTCTTTCCACCCAAAATCACATATGGAACCTCTAAAATTCGTCTCTGATAAGTTATCTTCATATTAGGGTTAAGTGTGGGCTTAAATAGGCTTAAAGATGAAGTTTCTCGCGCTGATCAGGCCTCCTCTCACGTCGCGCGATGGCTTTGGGGCCTTGTCGTTGCGTGACGCAATGGGCATCAATATGCGGAAAACTGTTTTCACCATAACTTCTCCGTTTCAACTCCGTTTTCTTAACCATTTTCGCCTATGTATCTATAATTCGATTATATTTAATCTCATCTTCTTAAATATCCATTTCTATTCCATGAGAATCTTTCACAAAGCCCAACCTTCTCCTGAGTGCTTGTTTCTTTAACAATTTAGCTCAATTTTGCTCCATCTGCACACGAACACCTGTAAAACCCATATATAACTAAGTACAAACCAAAAACATACAAAAATGAATACAATTAACTATAATAATGCTACAAAATACTAGGGAAAAGATGTGTGTTTCCACACCACATCAATATGGATTTAGTATGGATTTAGGAAAGAGAAAAATTTGGTTGGTAAAAAGAAGATTAAAGGAGAGAAGGGAAGTTATGCGTTGGATATTCTCCTTTACAAATGGTATAAAAAGAATATTTTAGTGAATAGGATTTTATTGTGATCCATATGGTAGTAGCACTAGCAGCACACATGATGTGCATGTAGAGTACAAGTTTCAAGACAATTTTCATACCTCTAATCTTTTCAATTTTGCCACTTCAGTACCTTTTATTAATATAATAATTGAGATCAAAATGTTGAAGTAGCCTTTAATCTCATCCCTTCATCTATTTAGATCAATGGCTATTGTTGAGTTTATAAAGTTTAGTCAACTATATAAAGTTTAATATATATCACCATATATAATGTGAGTTAGTGACAATAGCATGCGGTAGGGGTTGGAGCAATAAGGGTAGATAGAACTCCCTTCTCTAATGCACGTCGAAGAGGTAACATGTCCAACAGGCGTGGTGATTCACATGTCAATGAAATCATTATAACGAGATCTCAAGCCCTCGCCCCTTCTCTGTAGGTTTGCAATTATTTTCATATAATGTAATTACCTTTTATTATGAACAAACTACAAATCATGTATTTAATGTTTGTAGATAATCGCGTTAAAAACAAAAATAGATGGAGGCAGTGGTGCAAACGATACAAAGGGACATGGATGCACGAGACAAAGAGAATGGATGAGGTGGTACATGCTAATCTATCCAAGAAATGCTCTGAGCGACGATTTAAGAAGTGTTGCCCCGAAATGAGTTAGCATCGCCACCACACGACGGCTCTCCCACTACTTAGCTAAGATTTTTCTTGTATTTATTTTTTATTCTAATTTTTGTTTATAGTTCTCTTTTAGTTGTTCGTACGTTCTTTGATTATTACATGAATCTGACAATATTTTCTGTATCTTTTAAAACACTTTTTGCTTCTAAGTTGTTAAACTAGTATTAATCATTCTTAGTATTTCTAAACTAATAGATTTGTATTCCATGCTGGATTTCAAAAGGTTATACATATTAGTAACGTATAAATTGTGTAACCATTAAGTTAAAGAAAATTAATCATCACCCATACAATTGTTTATTCATGATGAACAATTAAAAATATGACCAACATTAGAGATGGTTCATCGAAATAGTAATTGCATTTTAGTTTACTAATAATATTTAGATTTTGAAAAGTTGTAATAGTGTGAAATGTATATTTATGCTGCATTTTTTTTATTATTAGAATCTATTTTCTTTTACTCACAAGACATGTCATTTTAGTTTTTGGGTTGGGATGTTGCAATTTACGTTATCCATTCATTTGCTTCAAATTATATACCATTATCTTATAATTCGGTTGGAAAATCACTATTACCAAATGTTTATGTTAAAATAATGCTTAGCAACTTGATTAATTCATGTTGCAACATATTATAATGTGTTATAAAGTTGTTAGATGTTTGTTGTAAATTGTATAACTTACAGGGTTGTTAAGTGAACAGCCCAATATGTGAAAGGGTTGTTGTTATATTTCCTAAGGACTGGTTTGAGAAGAAGTGCACCATGAGAAGCTAAAGTGAAAGTATCTTTTGTTCAAGGTATAAACGAAAGAATTCAGAGACCATCTCTTTTGTATTTTTCAGAAATTTTACATATTGTAAGATCTAGGGTTTTGGAGGGTGTTTTCTAGTTTGGATAATCAATAAAAGTTTTGTCACTGTTTTTGTCGCTATATCTTGTTTCTATGTTGTTCTTATACTATTTTACATGGTATTAGAGCTATTTGAGCTCTTGATTCTGGATTTGTGTTCTTCTCATCTCGAAGAACAATTTGGATCTTGGTCTTGTGAAGCGTGCCATTGCATCTTGGTCTTGGGAAGCGTGCCATTGCATATCTGGTGCGATTTTAACCCTAGTTTGGGTTTGGTGAATATTGGGGAAGATCTCTTATCTTCTGGAATTGTTGTACCCTGTGTTGGTCTCTGAAAGGGCAAACTTAATAGATGTTTCTTGGCCTTTTAAGCTGTAATTTCTGACCCTAGAAGGTTGCAAATTCATATTTACTTGGAGGGAGTTAAACGCTATTGTGAGATCTTCCCTTTCTCCCTTATCTCTATTATTTTCATGATTCACTACATTGTTGTGTCTTAGGCATTCTTGTTACGGGGCTAGTCAGATCAGCCTTGATCGAGTCATGATTGTTTACTTGTTGCATATTGTCTGTCTTGTTATTATTGTTGTGCTCTAGTGTAGTATTGCTTTTGTGTAAAGACTTGTCCAGACACCTTTTGAGTGATGAACCTGGATTCTAGCCCCTGACACAAATAGCATTGTCTTTACTCTGTTGTTTTGTTTTATTATTAATTTGTTGGTTGATATTTGTTGTTTGTTATGATGAGTGGTGATGTTGCTAGTACTTCTATGACACTTATTAGTAAACTTGATATTGGTGGCCCTTTGTATTTACACCCTAGTGACTCCCGTTCATTAACTATTGTTCGTATAAAGTTGAAGGGAACCGAAAATTATGTTGTTTAGTCTAGTGCTATGAAACTCGCATTAGAGGCCAAAAATAAGTATAGGTTTATAGATGGTAAATATGAGATGTCTAAGGATGATGATGTCTTGGCCAATTAGTGGTATAGGTGTAATTTTGTTGTGTTAAGATGGTAATCGAATTCTGTTTCTGAAGAATTGTTTTTTGGTCAAGTGTTTTCTAAATTAGCTTCTGAATCTTGGACTAATTTAAAAGAATCTTTTGATAAGGTTGATGGTTCTGTTGTGTATGATTTGTATAAAAAGATTAATAGTATTTTTCAAAATGGTAGCACTATTGCTGAATATTATAACAAGTTGACAACTATGTGGAAGCAGTTTGATGCTATGCTTCATTTGCCTTCATGTTCTTGTCAAGCTGCTAAAGATTACAATGATTTTACTACCCTGATAAAATTAATGCAATTTCTCATGGGTCTTGATGATGTTTATCAGCCAGTGAGAACAAATCCTTTAACAAGAGAACCATTTCCTTCTGTTAAAGTGGCATTCTCTATTGTTTCTAAAGAAGAGTCGCATAGGTTGTCCAGTAGTGGGTCTAAAGCACAAAGTGTATCATTTGTGTCTAAGTCTAATCAAGGTTTTGATCTAAAAGAAGATTATCAAGAGGTCCTAATCCAAATTTAAAGTGTACACATTGCAATATGTTGGCACATACTATTGAAAGATGATTTGAGATTGTTGGGTATCCCCCAGGGTTTAAAAAAAGAGTTAATAATCATACTATTAAAAACAACTTTAATAATATTAAATCCAATGTTACTGTTGGGTCATCTGCTTCTACTAGTGTTTCTGGTATACCTTTTACTACTGAGCAGATTAACAAGTTGTTAAGTTTAGTTGGTGAGAAGAATGGGTCTGAATCTCAGAGTCCTAGTATGGGAGGTGAGTGTTCTAGTTTTACTAATTTTGTTAGTTGTTCTAGTTCAATCAATTCTGGTAATAACTTTGGTTGGATAATAGATTTAGGTGCTAGTCAACATATGGTCAAAATAGATAAAAATACGTTTAATGTTGTTGATGTGTCTGAATTTGATATTAAAGTTGGTCATCCAAATGGAACTAGTGTTAAGGTTATGAAGATTGGTGACCTAAAATAAGATGATAATATTGTTTTAAAGGATGTCTTTTATGTACCTAGTTACCGTGTGAATTTACTGTTTGTTTATAAATTAGCTAAGGATAATCATATATCTGTTGTGTTTAATGAGAATAGTTGTATATTACTAGATTCCAGTTCAAAGAAAGTCATGGTGAATGGTAGACAGAATAGTGGTCTGTATTTTATAGGAAGTAATGGTAATTCGATAAATGTTTGTTTTAATAGTGTTGTTAAGTCTAATATGTGGCATAGCAGGTTAAGTCACCCATCTGATCAGGTCTTAGCTATGTTAAAACAAAGTCTTGATAATAGTTCTATTGATCATGGTCCCTATGAGATATGTCATAGGGCCAAACAAGTTAGAGTCCCGTTTCTTCTTAGTGAACACAAAACAAAGTCTGTTGGAGATTTAGTACACCTGGACTTATGGGGTCCATATAAAGTAACAAGTTATAAAGGTTTAAATATATCTTAACAGTTGTGGATGATTATTCGAGCACTGTTTGGTGCTATTTTTTTACCATTAAAAAAGAGGTTTTTGAAAACTTGAAAGGCTTTTATGAACTTGTTCTAACTCAGTTTAAGAAAAAAATCAAGATATTTAGGAGTGATAATGGGACTGAATTTGTGAATAATCAAATGAATGTTTTTTTCTTCATAAATCTAAAGGTATTTTTCATCAAACCTCGTGTTCCTATACACCATAACATAATGGTGTGGTGGAAAGGAAACATAGGCATCTGTTAAACATAGCTAGGGCTTTGATGTTTCAAGGTGGTCTACAACTGAGATTTTGGTATGACTGTGTTCTAACTGCGCTGTATTTAATTAACAGTTGCCTTCTTATGTGTTGAATGGTAGGAGTCCTTATGAAGTAATGTTTGGTTTTAAGCCCTCTTTGTCACATTTAAGGAACTTTGGATGTTTGTGTTTTAGTACAATATTAATTAAATCTGATAAGTTTGCATATCATGCAGACAAATGTGTTTTTCTTAGTTATTCAAATGTAAAGAAAGGATATAAATTGTGGAGTTTGGATAACTGGAGGGGTATGGTCCCAAAAGCCCTGCAATTGCACAAAGGACCATGCCCTGAACAACATACTACAAGAATAACCTTGCGTGCAATGCGCAACGGTGCGCCATTCTTGGATTCAACAGGTTGCCCAACAACCTTGCGCGCAATGTGCAATGGTAATGCACCCTTTATACATGCAGGCTACACCACGAACCTTGCGCAATCAGAGCAAAGGCAAGTTAGACCAATACATGCAGGTCACACAATGAACCTTGCGCACCTAGTGCAACGGCAAGTTAGACCAATACATGCAGGTCACACAACAAGCCTTGCGCACTCTGCGCAACGGCAAGTTAGACCAATCAATACAAGTCTCACAACGAACCTTGTGTACTTGGCGCAACGCCAAGTTAGACTTAGATGTGCAGGTACCTTGACCATGCGCGGATCAAACAAACCCTCTAGCCGCGAAGTCCTAAAACCTTGTACAAGGCCAAGACAAACATGAGAGCAACTCATAGTCTTGGGCACAAAGGGATGTAATCCCTACAACTCTATGCTGGTCAGAAAGTACTCAAAGCCACACGGAAGGGAAAAACGCAAAGAGGCGTTGACCAATACAAGGGTACAAAGAGCAGAGCTGTAACCCAATGGTTGTTCGGCAGGTTGTGTCAGACTGCGTTGCATGAACAGTAATGCAAAGGCCAGACTGTACAGCAACCATATGCACGCCAGTAACTGTCACACATTTTCCACTTTCGGCTAATGACAGGTCTGACACCAGGGATAGCTGCCATAACACGTGGCACCATTCAACATCCGACAAAGCATACCTCCTGACAGAGATCATTTAATGATCGATGCAAAGGGATAGAACGAATATCTTTGGTCGTCTGGGCCGGGCCCAAGGCCCATCAGCCAATCTCCTACACCCACTTATCTTCGGCTATAAAATGAGTTTCAAACCAGAAGGTAAAAAACATGCTTCCGAGCCTACTCACTAATTACTACTTACTTGTTATTACCTTGCAATCACAAAAACTTATTCTCACGCCGGAGTGTGGTCACGGAGAAAACCCTCCCCTTTCCCCGTGACGAGGCTAACGGCGTTGCTAGTTTTGCAGATTGGCTTGAAGTGAGATCACCCAGAAGAGCGAACGAGAGACAACCTTTTATGCAGAAAAACTAGGTTGTAACTAAGATATCTCCGGATACCTCTCGGTTCAGCCGGTGTTTCTTCAATAACAAAAAGATATTTTTTTTTCTAGGGATGTAAAATCTTATGAAAATGTATATCATTTCATAAACAAGTCATTTGATGATCAAGAAGTTGTTTATGATAAAAGTTTGAATCATATCAACTTTTTTAATCTTTTTCATTTGAAGCTCCTGACTTACCCAATGATGAAGAGGGTAAAAGTGGTGCTCATGATCCTACTGGTAATGATCAACAGCCATTGTTACCCTCAAAATCTCCTATTGCTCCTGATGTTGATAGTGTTCAACATACATATGGTATGCATGTGAGTAGTGTGAACAGGGTAACAATGGCGAGGCAGAGGACACTATAGGGTTAACTGATGAGACCAACCCATCTGAGGATGTTGCTCAAAATGTTAGAAGATCTTCTAGAAATGTTTCTATGCCTAGGAAGTTTGATGAATATGTTGTTGAGGGTAAAGTTAGATATGGTATTGAGAAAGTTGTTAGCTATGCTAATTTATCTTATGATTATATGTGTTTGGTTGCTTCTTTAAATAAAACTATTGAACCCACTTCTTATAATGAGGTTGTAAAAGATACAAGGGGGATAGAGGCGATGAATAATGAAATAGAAGCGTTTCATATAAATAATACATGGGTTTTAGTTGATCTTCCTAAGGGTAGAAAGCCTATAGGTTGTAAATGGGTATATAAAATAAAATATAAAGCTAATGGGGAAGTTGAAAGGTATAAGGCAAGGTTAGTGGCCAAAGGTATTAATCAAATGGAAGAAATTGACTTTGGTGAAACTTTTTCTACTGTTGTGAAATGGTAACTGTTAGAGTTGTGCTTAAACTTGTTGTCAATAATAACTGGAAGTTGGATAAAAATAATGCTTTTTTATATGGAACATTGATAGAAGATGTGTTCATGACCTTCCCTCAGGGCTTTTTTCAAAAGATAGCAATAAGGTTTATAAGTTGGTTAATCTTTATATGGTCTAAAATAAGCCCCTAGGAAGTAGAATGAAAAATTAACCGATGTGTTAATTACTATGGGTTTTCTTCAGAGTGTATATGATCATTCACTATTTGTTTTATCTGATAAAGATGTGTTTATTGTTCTTTTGGTTTATGTTGATGATATAGTTATAACAGGTAACAATATAACTAAGAAAGCTAGGATTAAAAGGTGTCTAAGTGAAAACTTTCAAATAAAAGATCTAGGAATACTTAGATATTTTCTAGGTATTAAAGTGTTATATTCTGATGGTTGTGTTTGTCTGTCACAACGGAAGTATTGTCTTGGGTTGTTGAATGAGTTTTGTTCTTGGGTTGTAAACCTGTTACAACCCCTATAGAACAAAGTTTTTTGGTAACAAATAAATCTATCAGAGAACAAGAAGTTTTGCAAAACATATATGGTTTTCAAAGGTTAATAGGAATGTTAATATATCTGTCTTTAACCAAACCAGATATAAGTTATATTGTACAATTTTTAAGTCAAAACATGCATAGTCCTCGTCAGTCTCATCTTAATATTGCTTTAAAGTTGTTAAGATACTTAAAATGATCACCTGGAAGTGGTATCAGTTTTAAAAAATCTAACAATACAGTGTTGTCAGGGTCTGTTGACTCTCACTTGGCTAAGGGTCTAAAAACAAGAAGCTCACTTACTAGTTTTGGTTTATTCATGGAAGGTACACTTGTTTCCTAGAAAATTAAGAAACAAAGTGTGACCTCTAGATCCACAGTAGAAGCTGAGTATAAAGCAATATGCTCAGCTACATGCGGAATAATGTGGATTTGAAATGTTTTGACTGAACGAAAAATTGAAAATAGCCTACATGTGAAGTTATTTTGTGATAACAAATCTGCAATCTCTATATCTCAGAATCTTGTGTTTCATCAAAGGACGAAATGTTTCGAGATAGACTTACACTTTCTGAGGGAAAAAATTGCAGCTGGGATTATTGAACATGAGAAGGTTCATACAAATATACAGATAGCAAATATATTTACAAAGGGATTGAGTGCAAGTCAGCATCAATCTCTTTGTGAAAAACCTGGAATACATGACATGTTTACCACATAAATTAAGGGGCATGTTAAATTAATGCTTAGCAATTTGATTAATTCATGTTGCAACATATTATAACGTGTTATAAAGTTGTTAGATGTTTGTTGTAAATTGTTATAACGACAGGGTTGTTAAGTGAACAGGCCAATATGTGAAAGGGGTGGTGTTGTATATCCTGAGGACTGGTTTGAGAAGAAATGCAACTTGAGGGGCTAAAGTGAAAGTATCTTTTGTTCAGTGCAACATGGTTTGAGAAGATCATTTGTCTCTTAACACCTCTAGATTTTTCTGTTGTCTCTCTCACTTGTGCACGATTAGTGTTTGTTATCGTTGACCTGATCCTATGTGATCTTGTTGACCTCTTGTGAGATCTTGTAGTTGTAGTCTTAGATCAACTGATTGTTCATCAGTTGATCATCTCTTTTGTATTGTCTAGAGATCTTACATATTGTAAGATATAGGGTTTTGCGGGGTGTTTTTTGGTTTGGGTAATCAATAAAATTTTTGTCATTGTTTTTGTCGCTATATCGTGTTTATATATTGTTGTTATACCTTTTTACAGTCTAGGCTAGTGGTCTCAAGTAAAATCGGTTTAGTGGCAATAATTATCAATTTAGACTAAACCTAATGCAATGCATTTGAGATGCATTTGTGACATGGATAATGAGTTGGAGAAGAAAGAGTAGAGAAATGATAGTAATGTTCATGGCTAAATACATGCATTTGTAGAGAGAGAATGGAGTTTGTGAGTAGTGAGGTCTTAAACTAAGAAAGAGAAAAGAGAGTGAATAGGGAGATGATATGACAAAATTGTTTGCAAGAATTTTGATCTTGTATTGGAATTGGTCAAGGAAGTTAATTTTGATTATGTCACTAATTCATTCTATCATTCCATTAGCATATTCAAGTATTCGGTATTCCGGTTCTAGGTACATTCAATCAGTCGATGCTCTCACTAAAAGTGGGGGGCAATTCTTCATTATATTCCAAAAATTGAAATCGATGCTCTTCGCTCTCACACACTTGACACCGCACGTAAAATTTTACATTCCATTCATCGAACAACCTAACAAGTCATGTATCAATCTGTGTTTTAGTGTAAACATTTTTGTCCAAAGTATGTTATTTTGCGTTTCCATCATGTATTATGTTAATTAATGTTACAAATTAGAAACAAAACAGTTTAATGACCAATCTAATATTGTTCTTAATTAGGCAAGCCCACGAATCCGAGTTAACAAAGATAATAACAAAATCAGATTCTGACAGACTTCCATTACTTCGAGTGTTTAAAATATTCATGTGATTTTTCGTAGCTACTTGAGATTAATGAAGCTTCTCAATGTTGATCGTTTGATATCTCTCTAGAAAATGAGAGTAACAAATGCATACTGATATTACGGTACAAATTTCTTTTTGTTTTTTATCATGTAGAAATTAATGGGAGATTTTTTTTATTATTATTGTCAGTCCTAAATCCAGATAAAAAAAGATGGTTTATAAATTGTGACTAGAAAAATGCCTTGCTTTATAGTTACTTTTGGCATCTTGTTCTTTGCATCCTTCATACATTTTCCTATTCTTTCAAAACCCTATTTGTTTATGTTCACACCTCTATACGTTTTTTATGTATCTTATTCATTATTTCAAAGGTACAAAAATACAAAGTAAAACAACAGAAAAGATATTAAGAAGTGAAGACAAATAAAGGGGTCATTCATCATTGAACAGAAACTCATGTGATGATATGTTGCCTTCCTTTTTTCCACAACAAGACATATCCTAATAACATGTTTCTTTCTTTTAATGTTACCACCACCTAATTAGTAATGATGTGACATATACATGTGGGAATTTATGTTTGATTCTTGACCCATGCAACAATTTTGTTGATTCATATATTTAAAAAGAAAAGAACATAACGAGGTTTTCTATCTTTTTGTATATTTTATTTTATAGAATGCAAGAAATATAGTGTTAGCAGACTCAAATACATGTAAATACCAAACCACATCACATAAAAAACAAGTCCATCAACTTCAGAAAACGCAACCGCATAGAAACTTTTCTATCATCAAGATCCGACGGTGATAAAATGATTCTTATTGATAATAAATTGATTTTCGCAGTTCTCTGTTTATAACGTCACTGTCTAAATACTTTTTTTCATGGAAAACCAAACCAATTTTAAGTAAGAAATCATAAGAAAAGCATAACACACTTATTACAACTTTGTACTTGGGATAATTCTATCATGAAGGTGCCCGTATATATACAGCCCTTGATCTTGATATGTTTGGCTAAAAATGTTAAAACGAAATTATATGTATACGTATATAGAGCAAAGATTAATGTTATTACATCCACCATTATAATTATTGTTTCTACTAATATAATATAATCTTATGTCCGGTTTTACAACAAGTACGCGTTTAACGGTTGTCAACCAGGACGTGATCAGCAGATTCTTAGATCGCTGATCACGTTCTTATAGATACTAACCGGAATTATAGAAGCAAAATAGATGTAACAAACAAAAAATTTCTTCAACTGATACCAAACAAGTCGTTTTCGATTAGTTTACCTCCGACCCAACTTACTTTGCGGAACATATGCACTTTGCACGACAATCCTTTAAAGCCTGCGAAACCAAACAAAAAAAAATCAGAAAATCAGATCGACTTAAGCCATTTACTTCAATAATGCGTCGATTTAGATTTCCTTTTACTTTAAAGTCAAATAAAGCGGTCAAACGAATCGAACTTGTGAAAATTAACCTATGCGTGTTGTTTATTGAGCATACAACCCACCCTAATGGTTTTATTCAACAAAATAGATAACGATTCTATCTATATATGTTTTTATAATCTTAAAACATTAACAAAAATAGTATTTTTTAATCTGAACCACGCATTTTGTCATATCTTGGAAGAGGGTGCAAACGCTCGAGAGAACGGAGTATGAACATGAAACATTATAAAGGTTGTTCCTTTTATACCTTGTATTGTTCTTGAAGATCTTTGATGTAATCAACAGCCAAATCCAACATGTCTGATGTGTTTGTTTGCTACACCGTAAGTAAGATAACGAGAGCTTTAAATTTAGTTTCAAACCATTTGGTCAAAGGGGTAACGTATACTAATCGAGAAAAGTCAATACCTTGTCCATGTGTGGGACTAGGTCTTGTAGTTTTCTCATTCTTTCACTTATACGCGTTCTTCGAACCTAAAGAAACCAGCATAAGGATATCATGATATAATAACCAAAAGTCAAAAGTCAAGACTTTAACCCGAAAGCCGAAATTCGAGATTTTGAAACATTACCCTCTCGGCTATGCTTCTTGGATGCGTAGCACAACCTCGTTTCGCACGAATCTTGCACGGGACAGAATCTTGAAAATGCAGCAGCTTTTCAACAGCAGCCATTTCTCCTGAAGTTTTTGGCAAGCTCAAGTGGTGTGACAACATTGGTTGATGATTTCCCTTCTAAAAACACACATTATGAAAGAAACGACGACTTCAGTGACATAACGTATAATACAAACAGTAACAGTTTCAGTCCGTTAACTTAAGAACTCGTCAATACGGGTATGTTTTATCTCTAACCAAGTCAAATCAGTAAAATTATATGATTTTCAAAACAGGACAATCTAACCGTTTATAAAAAATTCACAAAAAGTATACCAAGTCAACTCATAACAAAATCTAGTTGTTTTGACAGGTTATCGATTTCGACCGGCACCCATTTTTATTTAAATGCATCCTGACGCGAACCAATATGACCATTTTTTTAAACTAACCATTATGACCTGTTACTAGGGGTGAGCATTTGGTACGGGGTTCCGGTACAGTACTGATTATTTTCGGTACCGGTACCCATTTTCCCGTTTTAGGTACGGGACCAATGTTTTTGGTTGATTTACTAGTAAATACCGGAAGTGTACCATATATATTATTTTCGGCACCAGTAGCTGTACCCATTATTGCATTTTTCGGTACCGGTACCATACTCATCCCTACCTGTTACCCTGCCAACTCGACCCGCCCTTTTTTCCCGGGTATATATTGGATAAACAATTACCGGAAGATTTAGCTCCCTTTTGAGTCCAGAATAGTTATCATGAAACTGTGAACTAGGTTCGTGTTCCCATGAACCAAAAGGGTAATCCGATGATTCATTTAGGACACCCGGGTCAATGGTGTCGGGCTTGACTTCCGAGATTCGTGGCAACATTCCTAAAGATGTAACCCCAGAACTTAGTTGTCTCTTTAATCTGCTTGAAGAAGAACTCAGTTCACCATTGTTTCCTACATTTCCCAACCTGTAGCTGGCTACTGTACCTCTCATTCCACCGTAACCTGCATATGTTTGTTTCAGTAATAAATTTCATAAAACAGAATCTTTTCTGTTCTTTTTTAGGATTTTTGATAGTTCAAAGATTCCACAACAGAAATCACATGAACCCCTTTAACAAAATTGGAGTAAACTGTTTACTTTTAAAAGTCAAAATTGATGACAAAACTCAAATTGTCTTGACTTTTGCAAGCTAAAATAATAAAGATCTTTAACTTTGAAGTTTAACTTTGACTTTTAAATTTCAAACTTTATTACAAAACTCAAATTCTATAAATTTGCAACACCAAGAGCATGTTTTAATCATGGGTGGAAAGAATTGCTGATTTAAAACCCAAAAATATGAAATTTGTGGTTTCTTGGTACTTTTTCAAGCCTAAAAGATTAAAGATCTATAACTTGGACGTCCAATTTGACTTCTGAAAGTCAAAACTAATCACAAAACTCAAATTGTAGCACTTTCAACAGCATGGGTAGAAAGAATTACTAATTCAACTTCCTTAACATAACTTTCCTGGTACTTTCTCAAAACTAAAACACTTAAGATCTACCACTTCAAATTCTAATTTTGACTTTTAAAAGTCAAACCATTTCTCGACCTTCAATCCAAACTTGATAAACCAATCATTAAACAAAACCCCAAATATAGAAAAGCTTTACCACAACAGCTATTACCATAAATGGTAAAAAAAATAAAAAAACAAACACACACACACCAAATCCATCTGAACAACAAAACATTAAACACAAAATTACAAGTACCATTAGGCGGATTAACATTAGAAAACAATCCAGCAGGAGAGCTATTCTGTCTAAACAAATTCGAACTTTTATCACCATCAACCGCCTTGCTATACAAACTTGTACCATGACCACTCTCCACGCTTCCATGAGTTGTACTCTGATAATTCTCCTGCAACTGACCACCAAAGTTCGGTTTAAGATCCACCTCAGCCTCCAGATCTTGCAAACCCACAAACCCATAATTCAACCCGTCATTGTTCTCATCTCTAATTTTCTCTACATCATTCACATAACTCTGTATCACATAGCTCGGAGCAGACCGGAACCTTAGCAGCCGGTTATTATTGTTATTCTGAGTGTTCATATCAAAACTCATAAAAAAAGTTTGATAAAAGTGATTGAATAATGGTTAAAAATGAAGTGTAAACACTAATTGATAATGGTTGAGCCTCATGAGCAAAGATTAGGTGTTGTCACCTTTTTGGGTTGATGATTTATTATTATTATTATTATTATTGTTATTATTATTATTATTATTATTGTGATGGGTGAAAGGCTGCTTGGTTTGTAAGCTTAGTAATAGGTGTTTGAAACTTGTGGATGAAGTAAGTATGGATGGTTGTTAAAGTTGTTTAGGGGTTTGGGTGTGTGGGGATATTTGTTTGCAGATCTGAAGAGGTTGATTCGGTTTGTTTTCTGTTGCGATGAAACTAAGCTAAGCAGAAGTTATCATTGATAACGATGACTGGAAGTAGGGGTAGTTTTGTAGTTTTGTTTAAGGTCAAGGGTATTTTGGGAAGGGGAGAAGATCTATTGCTCAATCCAAAAACATGAAAATAAAAAAAATAGTAATATTATAATTAGCTTTGTTGAAATCGGTGTAGCTGGTCGGACTGGTTGAATACAGTGTTGTAAAAACCGTAATTAAGCGGCGACTAGTTGGTAATTAATTGAGTAATTTTTCGTTAATCAGTCCATTAATCGCTAGCCGGACCTAGTCGACCAGCAAAAAATCGGTGATTCTAGCCAGATTCTGGCAAAAAACATTTATATTTCGGCCAAAACCTCTAAATTCCGGCTACTTAAAATATTTACCCATAAAACCATGTGAATTCAAACAATTAATCTTATATACTTAAAAAATAAGTTGAGTAATAGTTAAAACCTAGCTACTTAAAATATTTACCCATAAAACTGTGTATATGTATATATAAAACTGAAAATTACATGTAAAAAACCTGATTCGATTAATCCCGAGTAGTTGATAGTCCTCACCTCACCGGCCGACTAGCGACTAGCGAACTCTCTAACCTTGGTTGAATGAGAAACAAGGTCTTGCGTGGCTTGGTTCAAATAGGTTGAATCGGTGTTGGTTCGAGTTAGCGATTTTTAGATTATAAGATTTAAAATTGTGAAGTATGATAAATATAATGTTCTTTACTATACAATAAAATAACTCGTAAAATGTCACAATAATCCTCGAGGTTAAAAGAACTCGTAAAATGTCAAAATAATCCTCCGGGTTCAGGTAAATTTGTTCTTTACATCCAAAAAAGTGTGTATTTTCTTTTACAAATGAAAACCTCAGTTTCTATTCAATTGTCTAACCCGTTATAATGTAACATTAAGGAATAGGTATTTTGCACTTTTTACATTTTTTATATTTATATTTTTTACTTTTAAATAAAAACATTATTATTTTTTCACAAAAACTCACCCATATATATATATATATATGGTTAGAGTAAAATGAAAACCTATACTGTTGTGAAAACTTAAAGAATCCGGCCTTACAAAATGTTTTTTCGAACTTTTTTTTACCAAAAATCCTAAAAAAATCAATTTTTCAAAAAAAAATTCATTTACATTAGCCGTAAATGCTGTAAAAAGTTATGTTATGCTGTTACTGTAAGAGGCCAAAAAACAGCACTTCAAATTTTTTTTACAACAGTCTTTTCTAACATTTTAATCTATGGGTGTGAAAAAAACGGAGCAAAACTCGCATGAGAAGGTCGAGTTCTATAAGTTCTCACAACTCGGGTTGGTTTTCCTTTGATCTTGATTCTGATCATATATATATATATATATATATATATATATATATATATATATATATATATGGGATGATTATTTGAAAAGAAAAAAAAAGTTACAATTGTAAAACATTAAATAGTTTTCTCTTATCTCAATTTATTATTATGTTTAACTAATTAATTAGTTAAACAATGATTTAAACAATGATTTAAACATTTCGATAGTTATCACATGCATATTGAAATTTATCCTACACTTAAATTTTTCTTTAAGATACATATTTTGAAAATAAGTTACAAAGTTAATATAGTTAGCTATTAAAAGGAAGACTACAAATTTATGATTTGTTTAAGTTTACTGATATACCCTTATAATAATACTAAATACAAATATTAAATAAAGCAAAATGAAGCTTATTAGTTGAAATTTCTTCTATTTTCTTCTTACAAAGAGTTTCTTCTCATTTTAACCCATATATATAGGGGTTGATTAACGTATAATTTGTGTTAACGTACGCAGCATACGAGATTGAGTTACAACATGAAAACTTCATTTTCACCATGTGATTTTTTTAGAACATGTTCTATGTTTTTAAGACAACTAACCATTTGGTCATGGTCTAAGTTTCGCTTATATTAAGTATTTACATATAGCTATATTATTACTAGTTAATCATATAGTTCATGTATTTCATGGAAGTCATGTAAGTCATGCATGGAGGTAGGAGGATAACCATCCTAAACCACTTTCATAAGATTCACCATTATACAAGATTGACACAAGGACAATCAGGATGGTCAAGAATTATAGAAATCATCAAGTGAGGGGTGGATTGAATAGTTGAATGGCCAAGGCCTTCATGTAATCACACCTACACCATCACAAGCTTGAAAGCTCGGATGGCTCAACACTTGTGGGTTTGAAACTCTAATAAAAACCACAAGTTTAGAGACAAGATATGACTCTAGCTTAACACACTAACCACAAGTTTGGTTAGTGGCATATATAGCATAGATTTGTTATGTTTAAAGCATGTTCGAAAAAAGTTTTATAAGTGATCATCCAAAACAGAAAGTTTGGCCTAAAAAGTGATGTGATTCCACCTTGGTTTTCCATGGAAAACCTATGGTAACATCCATAGGGCTTTAGCAAACATTGTTGAGGAAGAAACAAGGTGAAAACATTGAAAAATTTAAAGTTTGAAAGATAAAAATTTTGGCAGAAAGTTTTGTGCAATTTTGGACCTCAAAATCATGTGGTTTCACCTTAGTTTACCCAAGCAAACTTGTGAGAACCTTACTAGAGGTTATTCAAGAGTGTTAGAAAGAAAACAAGGTAAAAAGAAGAAGAAAAGTGAGTCGAAACTCACTTACAAGCTGCTGCGTTTCAGCAATGATTTTCAGAAGTTAGGGGCTTGTTTGAAGAGTATGGAGGCTTGTAAAAGTGAGAAATGGATGGGGTAATTTTTTTTATATAGGGGGGAGATTAGAGTTTAGCCTTGGGTTGCATTTAATACAATTAGGAGGGAGTTTGAATTCAAAAAGGAAGAGGGGGAAGACCCCATGCTTGCGGCCGCAATGCCTGGTTGGTTTTTATTTTTATTTTTTGTTCTTTCAAATAATTAATTGATGTATCTAGGTTTTATAACTTGTATTTTATATGTGTGACATGCATGGGTCTAGAAATGATCTAATACAAACCCTAAAAAAACAGCTATGAACAATTATTTTCTTGAACATTATAAGACATGATTTTATGATAATTTGAAGCTTGAATTCTTTGAATAATATCACCAATTGTTTTGCTAGAGTTTAGTATAAGATTGATAAACATTCGTCACATATCTCAAGTTGTCCTCTTTTTTAAATTTTGTCCCTGTGTTCGTGGTTTTGTGTAAAAATGTCTTTGTTGAATTTGATGTAGGCTGACGTGAGGGGTGTGTCCTTTGTGGTTGGGGGAGTTGAGAATCAAGAAATGGGCGCCGTTCTTGGAGGGGAGGCCCCTGATGTAGAAAGTCCAGATGTTGAAGTGGTTATCAGGGATAGGACTCCTCCTTTTGTGGGGACTTTCCCCAAAGGGTAGGAGGGTTCTCAGAACTCTCCCCAAGTTAAGAATGTGAGCAGCGGCGACGAAGACCTGGAGACTCAGTTGGCTCGGAAGCGGAAGCTTGGTTTTGGAGGGGGTACTAGTATGGTTGTGCCGGAGGTTCGGAACATTCGTTCCAGGTTGCGGAGTGCCAGCAAAAAGAAATCTCAACCTGCCTCCCGGGCTGTGTCAGTAATTCCCCCTGTTACTATTAAAGGCTCCTTATCTAAGCACCTGAAAGTTCTTCGACCAACTTCCAGCCTTGTCTCGGGACCCCTTCCTCTAAGTTGTTCGCCAAATTTTCTTTTACTTTTGTGTAATTCTTAGTTTCTCATTCTGCCCCCCCCCCCTCTCTTTTATACAGGGAAGTTTGAAAGCTCCCATCGCTATCCCGGCCTCTTCTACTCCGTTAAAACTTAAGCCAAGAGGTTTGGAAGTCAATGTGGTACCTGCTGAGGTTATTGCTCACACTTCTCCTACCCAAGGTTCAAGTTAGAGCATATTTCAACTTCCATCTTCGTTCCAGGCCTAGTCTCCCTTGGCACCCTTGTTTGCTGAGGGTTGTCCTCCTCCTTATGCCCCTAACTGGAAGATAACCTCCTCATCTGTTTTTAATACTTGGGAGACCGCTCGGTAGTTTATGGAACATGCTCTTCCTCTTTCCCATGGGTTCATGAATTTTGCCCTAGATCCTGAAATCTTCGAGGACCAATACTATATGGCCATGTGCGAAGGCTTCTTTCGCGGGGCCGGTATATTGCAGCATGTTGATGAGAATAAGGACTTGGAAGGCCATTTGAATACCTCGCAAACCATTGCTACAGAACTTCAATGCCGTGTGGTAAACACCGAGATGAGTCTTTTTAAGAAGGAGGTATGTCCTCCCTTTTACTTTTTTATTTTTTTTTTGGGGTTGTGTACTTCTTCTTATTGTTTGCTTTTGCCAACATGTTGAGGCTTTGGTGAAGGAGAAAGAGCGAGTCTAGGTTGAAGAGCGGGCCAAGCTGATGCAGGAGCGAGAACAGTTGGTTACTGAAGTTAACCATTACAAGGAAGCTGCTTCCGTATCTGGTTCTTATGTGGAGACCTTGTATGCCGAGCTAGGCATTATTCAAGATGACAATTAGAAGTTAGTGGCAGAACTTCACTAGTAGTTATCTCAAGGCTTTGGCGCTTTCTTTATGCCTTTTCTCAATCCCCGGATTTCAAAGGTTCATTAGAGAGGACCTACCAGGCTTATCGGAACGTGGGTTATCAGGCAGGATTGAAGGATGGATATGCTTTTCAATCCCAAGGCTTGAAGCGGAAACAAACTCTTCATTATAATTCTAAGGCCAAGAAGCAGCTGACCAAGTCTCCAAGAGGAGATTTCCGGTCGGACTCCTGACCTTCTCGTTAAGCTGACTAATAACCCTCTGATATCTCTGCAAGAACTGAAATCCGGTTTGCCTCTACTGATCCTCCTTCTGGTAAGGAGTCTCCTCGCTCTTGGGGTTCTACCCCCTGATAAACACCTTGAACACTTATTCGATATGGTTGTAATCCTCTAACACTTGCTTGCTACTTTATCTTTTGCTTGTGTGGTCTAGGAGCCTTCGTGTTGGGGCCTCCTTGAACTTTAGTGACTATGTCACCCTTTTGTATCTATCATAGATGTTTGCTACTTAGATGTTTTGTGTTGTTTCCTTTTTTCTGTTTTTGTGTTGCTTTTGCAAGAATTGCTTTGCATTTGCGATAGGGAATTTATGCTTTGAGGAGTCCTTGGTGCTCATGGCATTTTAGAGCCTTCTAACCTAGTAATCTTTGATGTAACTCTGGCCATTAGTTGTAAATCATGTTTAGATAGGATGTTTCTATCCTTATATAGTTTTCTGTAACTATGTTTATTTGTAGTTTGTATAAAAAAAGACAGTTTATTCAATTTGTGTTGCTTCTCATTGCAGTAAATTGTGTTCGTCATTTTTTGGACTAGTCGACCTTGTCCTTGCCCCACGGCTGGGCTTTTTGACATGTTTGTTGTGTCTAGTGTACATGCATTTGCTTTTTTATGTATAAGGCTCAAAGCCATTGGACACGTCAGCCACGACGTATTGCCTTGTTATCAGGTCATGTTTTGATGACCTTTTGATGCTTGAATAATCAGATGCAAATGATTCATTACCATTGCTTATGCAACATCAGTACATATTTTGTTCACAAGGGAACCTATTTTTTCATTGTTTGCACTACAAAATGAGCACTTAAGCTCCCCACCTTTTTCTTTGCTCTCTTATCCCCGCATCATGGGGCAATTCTTTTACACATAATACTTCCTGAGTTGCATCAGGTTCTAGGTTCTTGGAACCTTTTTCCCTTGTAGTGTCTCCAGCTTTTAGGCTCCTTTTCCATTTGCCCACTTGAAATTGTAAGGTCCTTCCCACTTGATTCCTAGTTTTCTGGTACCTTCTAGCAAGCTTGCTTCATTGTCCCATAACACTAGATCACCCGGTACCTAAAATGCATTTGCTGACACTAGGGTCTGAAAGGCTTTCCTACAAATTGCACCCTGTTGTTGCTGACCAGCTCCTGAGGGATTCCGAACTGGCAAACGATGTTTTCCAAGACAACTCTTTTCATTTGTTTACTCGTGATTTTTGCTAAGGGTTTGGCCTCTACACATTTTGTGAAGTAGTCGATGGCAACCACCACAAACTTGACCCCTCCTGGACCTTCTGAGAAGGGTCTTACAATGTCAATGGCCCATTCTAGAACAGCAGGACGCACAGACTGGGACCATGGGGTGTTTGTGTGTGTGGGTAAGCGGGGCATGCACTTGCTAGTTGTCACATGTCCTGATCTCTTCCAGGGCGCTATTGTACATGTGATTTAATAGAACACGATGTTCATTGCCTTGGCTACAACTGCTTTTTGGCCCTGGGTGCATCCCACACATTCCTTCATGGATTTCTTGGATCACGTACCTTGCTTCTTCCTCGTCCACACACTTTAGCGACGGGCCCAGGTATAATTGATCGGAGTGTCGCACCCCGGTCAAAGATAAAATTTATAGTCCCAAATTACCCTTTAACAATGCGTTAGTGGTGGTAAGGGGTCGAACCACGAAGAGCTTGTAGTTTGCATGCGGACAAGATTGATTTAAACGTATGTTGTCACTTTTATGAAGCTTGCTAATATTTTGATTAATTTTGTGTGTTTAAAAAAGATGTCGGAATGCTCCGACCAAGTTGATTTTGATTACTTAACTACTAGGAACTTGAATAATTGTACTAAAACTTAATTGTCGATTTAGAACAATAATTTAGAACAAGGTTCACACCCGGTTCGGTAATTGAAATCCTAGGGTTCCTACACGTTTTAGATTCATTTCAATTGTAAAAGTGACCAACAAGTTTAGTGTTACGTAACTTAGATGCCAAGAGCTATCGACATCGTGAACGACGGACTATAATGCACTTCGTTATCACAAATATGTAAACTCTAACCTAGACAAGGCATAATTGCACATAAACATTTCAGAAAGTCAAATTTAATCTTCACTCGATAATTCACGAATTCAATACAAATGTAAGTCAATTATCATAGGCTTCAAAATCAAATCACAAGTTGTCACAAATCAAAACTCAAAACAATGTCAAACCCTAGAACTTACAAAAACTACACCGGGGTGAAACCCAAAGAAATTAGCCGCTCATGGTGAACAGAGCTTGGTCACCGGATATTGAACTCTTGAACATAGCCATCTTGAAGCTTCGAGGGTAATGATGATGATGGTAAGGGTTTGGGATGGATGGTGAAGATGAATGGATGATGAATGGGATGATGATGGTAGGCTAGGGTTAGGATTGAAGGTTTTGATTCGGATGATCGGATGGGTTGGGAAAGATTGAGGATGAAGGTGGTGATGTTCTTGGCTCCAAGAAGGGTTTTCAAACTCAAAAACTCATACCTCGAAGAAAAATCGCCAACCAACATGTTATTACCCGTCCAAAAACAAGTTTCAACGATAGACACTTAGGAGGGGCGTCGCCGACGCCTCTAGATCCTCTGAATTTCCTTCGACGCTCTAATCTACTGCCTATGAACATTTTTGGCCAACGAGCATATCTGAGGGGTGTCACCGACGGCCCAAGGGGCGTTGGCGATTGCCTCTCTAACTCTTGTTTTCTGTTTTTTTTTTCATTTCACAATCCCGGTTGACCCGTTTTTTCGCCGCGGTGCTTCGAAAAGCTCCCGAATAGCTCCTTAAACTCCGCAAACCTGTAAAACACAAATCCAATCAAAATTAGGCTATTCGAAACTAAAAGTTATGTAAAACATAAACTTAAACACATTAAGAACATCGGTTTTCAAACGCGCATCAATAATCTCTAGAAGAGTTGGTCGTCTATGGTTTCATACTGGAGTGCTTTTACCCTTATCTTTCTTGCCAACATTTCGTCTTCAGGGAGGGTTCCTTCCTCCAAGAACTTGATGATTGGGGTCATCCAGGACTCCTTTGTTTCTTCGACTGAGGATACTTTTTAGTTTGTGACGGAAGGTGAGATGAGGACCTCCACTTTTACTTCTTTGGCTAGAGTGTCGAAGGCCACCGAGGCTAACTTTGCATCCGCCTTCCTGTTCTTTCCTCGAGGTATGCATTCCAGCTTGAAGGTGGTGAAGGTTCTGGAATGTTCTTTTACTTGGGCATCGTACTAGGCCATGTTATCATCCTTGGTGTCATACTTTCCCTTGTATTGTTTGACAACCAGTTGCGAGTCTGGTAGGCCTTGACATTTCTTGCTTCCATTCTTTTGACCAGCCTTAGATCGGCCAGAAGGGCTTCATACTCTGCTGTGTTGTTTGTGTTCTCGAAGTCCAACCTGATTGCATAGGTTAGTTCGATTCCTTCTAGGCTGATAAGAGTGATGCCCACTCCATTACCTTCTTCGCTAGATGCCCCATCGGAACGTAATTTCCATATTGCAGTCCCCTCCGTCTCTTTTTCTTTCTCTTCTAGCTCCTTCGATTTGAGGAGTTCCCTTTCATCTTCTTCAGGGACTTCTACAAAGAAGTCTACTAAGACCTATCCCTTAACGGCTGTTCTTGCCTTGTACTCAATGGCATGCTCCCCTAGTTAACTACCCATTTAGCGGTCGCTCGAAGAGTTCCGGCTTCTCAATACTTTCTAAAGGGGTTGGTTTATGAGTAGGACTACCTTGTGTGCCTGGAAATACCTTCTCAGCCTTCTTGAGGCAAAAACCAGTGATAGTGTTAGTTTTTCCATTGGTAGTTATCTCTCCTCCGGTCATTTGAGTGTCCTACTGATGAAATATATTGGTATTTGCTTGTCTTGCCTTTCCACTATCATGATAGCGCTAACTGTCATTTTCGACGCGGATAAATATAACAAGAGGTCTTCTCCCAGTATGGGAGTAGCAAGAGTGGGTAATTTGCACATGAGCTTCTTCATTTCCTAGAAGGCTATTTCAACTTCCTGACTTTCAACTTACTGACTCTAGCGAAATTTAGTGGTTTCTAGACAATCCTTCAGGACTTTCATGAATGGAAGCGTTCTGTCAGCTACCTTGGATAAGAAGCGATTAAGTGCTATCAGCCTTTCATTTAGCTGCTCAATGTCTTTGAGGGACCTTGGAGATCTCATCTCCACAACCGCTTGTGTCTTTTCCGGATTGGCTCTGATCCCTCCCTTAGTTACGATTACTCCCAAGAACTTCCCCTCTTCTACCCCCATAGTAGCATTTTCCTGGATTTAGCTTCATGTTTACTTCTTGCATGGTTCTGATGGTTTCCGCCACATCCTCCAACATTAGAGTTTCTGTTAAGCTTTTGATTATGATATCATCCACATATACTTCCAGGTTTCGTTTCAGCTGGTCCTTAAACAACATATTCATGAATCTTTGGTAGGTTGCACCTGCATTCTTGAATGGCATTTTAGTGTAGAAGAATGTCCCTTCGTCTGTTACAAATGTTGTCTTCTCTTCGTCCTCGATATCTGAAATCTGGTGGTCCCCTTGTATGCGTCCAGGAAACGTTTTAAGGGGTACTAAGCCAAGTAGTCTACTTGAACATCGATCTCTTGCAGAGGATAACAGTCCTTAGGATAGGCGCTATTAAGGTCCTTGTAGTCTATAAATATAAACATTTAGCAAAGATGCCACCAAGAATGAATAGTCCTTTTTTTCTTTACGTTTTAACCACAACATTTTACCTATTTACCCTTGAAAGAATGTTCTCGATATGTTCATTTTTTACCGTTTTAGGCCAAATTTCAAAAATTTACCATTTTTCTTCCTAAAATTCTTGAAACGTGCCATTTTAGTTTAAAAGTCTAACATCAGTTAAAAAAAACTCGTAACTCAGTTAGCTTAGGGACATAAATGACACTTAACTCCTATATTGTTTATTTATTTTTTATTTTCTAAACTTTATTATAATAATAATAATAATAATAATAATAATTATTATTATTATTATTATTATTATTATTATATACACATACGCACAGTCTCTTTCACTTCCTGCCCCCCATTTTCTCCTCCTCCCTCGCTCTCTCTCTCCCTCTCTCTCTCTCTATATATATATATATATATATGGTTTTCTTCGTCTCTCTCTAACACTTCATCATCACTGCAACACATACCTCCGACAACTACCCCCACAATCACCTGCCGCTCCCACCATCACAATAACCACCACCGAAGACTTGCCAACCACTTAACCTTGCGTCGGTGCCTGCTTTGCTCCCCATTCAAATCCCTACGTTGTTGTCCTCTATTGGGTGTAAAACTACTACCGCACACCGCCACTTGCCGCCTAAAAACCATTTATTAGATCTATTGAGGCTCCAAGGGTGCTGGAAAAACATAAATCTCTACTATTTGTTTGGATTTCAACATGAATTCATTTGTTTCTATGGAGGTGGTGGTTGTTTAAATGCCTATTAAGGGTTTTAGACAGTGAATACACATGGGCAACCCTAATGTTTTGATGTTTCAAAACATATTTAACAGGTGTTGGTTGTCTGGTGGTGGGTGGTGGCGATAATGGTTGTGATGGTGATGTAGGGGGAGGGTGGTGAAAGAGACCATGTGTATGTATATATAATACTAATAACATGTTAAAAAAATAAAAACATTAGGAGTTAAGTGCCAATAATAATAATAATAATAATAATAATAATAATAATAATAATAATAATAATAATAATAATAATAATAATGTCATTACGTTCCTAGATTCGAAGTGTTATTTACGTCGCTGAGCTAACTGAGTTATGTGCTTTTCTTAACTAGGGTTAGTTTTTTGGACTGAAATAGCATGTTTTAAGAATGCCATGTGGAGGGGTATGGTCCCAAAAACCTTGCGCCTGCACAAGGAACCATACCCTCAACAGCATAACTACAAGGATAACCTTGCACACAATGTGCAACGTTGCGCCTTCCTTGGAAAATGAACCTTGCGCACTCAGCGCAACGGTAAATTAGACCAACATCAATAGGTCATACAATAGGTCATACAATGAACCTTACGCACTCAGCGCAACGGTAAATTAGACCAACACCAATAGGTCATACAGTGAACCTTGCACCTCAACACAACGTTAATTAGACTAACATCAATAGGTCATACAATGAACCTTGCACACTCAGCGCAACGGTAAATTGGACCAACACCAATAAGTCACACAACGAGCCTTGTGTACTTGGCGCAACGACAAGTTAGACTTGCATGCGCAGACTACTTGACCCTTCGCAGAACTAACAGCCCTCTAGTCAAGAATCCTAAAACCTTGCAAGGACAAGACAAACATGAGAGCACCTCATAGTCTTGTAGACAAAAGGATTTATCCCAGCTACCTTGCCGGCTGGCAGGAAATCACTGACAGCCTCGCAAAAGGGATAAGCACTAAGAGGTGTTGACCATACTCAAGGGTACGGAGTGGCAGAACTGTGACGAATGGTTGCTCGGCTGGTTGCATCTGACAGCGTCAAATGAACAATAAGGCAGACGTCAGACTGTACACCAACCATACCTACGCCATTGATTGTTCCACCTTCTCCACTTTCGGCTGGTAGCAGGTCTGACGCCAGAGACAGCCGCCCATACTGTCTTTACACGTGGCACCATTCAGTATCCGACAAAGCACACCTCCTGACATAATACATTAATTCTGCTGCAGGGAACATTTAATGTCTATGCAGAGGGACAAACCGGATGTCTCTGAATATCTGGACCGGGCCCAAGGCCCATGAGCCCATCTCCTGAGCCCACATATTTTCGGCTATAAAATAAATATCGGATCACCAGGTAATCTATCTACAACCACATTCACAAATACTTGAACTTATTACTTGCAATCACCAAATACTTATTCTCACGTCAGAGTGTGGTCACGGAGAAAACCACCCTTTCCCCGTGATGAGACTACGGCGCTGCTAGTTTTGTAGATTAGTCTGAGTGAGATCACCCCGAAGAACGAGCGAAGAGACTACCCCTTTATGTGGAAACTCCTTGGTTGTAACTTATATATCCCCGGATATCTCTAGGTTCAACTGGTGCTTCTTCATTGGCGCCATCCGCAATTTACTCTTTTTGCCTCATCAGCTCTTTCGTTTTCGTTTTTTCATAAACCTCACGTCCAAATGGCTGATTTCCCATCCAACACTCCACGAGGTGCTCGAGCCGAAGGCAAGAACCGGGTCCATGCATATCGCATCGATGGGCTATCCCGGTTACGCCGGAACTCATCACGACTCTTGTCGTGTGAATATCCTGGTTACCCCCGGAGCTCAAATAGAGACTCCTTTCGTACCAATCACATCGGTCTTACCTCCAGGTGAGACCCCGATGTCATGGTACATCAAGTCTCAAATGGCCCTAAACACCGTTTACGCGCAACTCTGTGCACAAACAAACACTCATGTTGCCTAAGTGTAGCCCACCGCTCAGGTGCATGCTTCGCCTGCACCAAGAATACTGAGTTACTACTCCCCAGCTAGGGCGAGCGTACCATCTGAACTCCGTACCCAAAAGACAGAGTACACTAAATCACTGCCTAAACCTGAGTCTCATACTCAGAGGCTAGCATCTGTCCACTCGCGGTTGGGCTCGCGTCCCCTTGGGGAGCGGTACACCCAACGTGAGGAGGCCAAGACGTATGGCGAGGGTGATAGCGCTAGTGTGTTTCACCGGCTGCCAAAGGATCATGCTGCATACAGATCTGCGCCACGGGCTGGTTACAACCTGGAGGCGGAGTATAACTATAACTTGATCTACAGGCCGGCTGAAGCAGCCGAACACTCAAAATTTATCAAGGAGGTCGCGTTCGCACCGCTTGAGCGCGCAAAACTTCCCTCCAACGTTGGAAGTATAATGGGTTGACAGACCCAGACGACCACCTACGTCTTTTCACAGGCGCAGGACTAATCGGAGGCTGGACGCTGCCTATGTGGTGTCACCTGTTTGTCCAAACCCTCAAAGGCGTTGCGCGCCTATTGTTTAACAATTTGCCCACAGGCAAGCTCGCGTCATGGAACGATTTAAAAGACAAGTTCCTGACGCAATTCAGCCAACAACGGCATTACGTCAGAGACTCCTCAGATGTAATGAACATCTGGCGGCGTGATGACGAAAGTCTTGAAGACTTCATCACCCATTACAATAAAGAGGTGCTGGAGATAATGGATGTGTACAAAGACCTGATTCGTGCACAGTTCAAATATGCTGCGACGAGATGATCAAAGTCTTGTCAGGAACTACAGGTCTCCCTAAAAGCTGGGAGAAACTCATGGCAACGGCTAAGGTCTATACGCAGACAGAGTGCAACATCAATAATAGTAGATCCCCCTTACCTCACCATCGCCCCCAAGACATGAGCAAAAGTTTTTGGAAGAAGAATAAGGGCTAGAGGGATCACAGCAAGAACCCTCCCTACTCACCGATCGATGCAGGCGCGACCATCAATAAACTCGCTACCCAGCGAGCAATAAAGCAAGATAATCGCGATCGGCAGTGGAACCCACTGACGAAAACACCGACATAAGTCCTGAGCATGGAAGACCATCAGTTCAAGCAGCCGCCGCTGATGCGCAATAAGAAAGGTCAAGACCCCAACCTTTTCTGTGATTATCACAAGGATACGGGGCACACAACTGATAATTGCATCTCCTTGCGCATGGAGATCAAAAAAGCACTCAAGAGTGGGAAACTCACCCACTTCCTGCAAAATGTGCGCAAGGAGGTGCGCCAAATCACTTGAGGCGGTGAGGGCCCATGTAATAAAAAAATGAAGTCTGTTCATATGATCCAAGGTGGCCCATCGCGCAAGCGCATCCACCAGAAAAGTTGTACACCTCACTAGCGTGAACAGCAGGTCATCTTTCCCCTTGTTCCCGGGGGCCCACACGAGGACCAACCGGTCGTGATAACTGGCATCTTCGACCATTATCGCACCGACTATATGTTCATAGACCCTGGGAGCTCTATGGAAATCATCTATGAACAGTGTTTCCAGCAGCTAGATCCAGAGGATAAGGCGTGCCTAGAACCGGTGGATTTCCCACTCTCTGGTTTCTTCAACGAGGTCGTTTTCCCTCTATGCCAAATTTCTTTTCCGGTGACTCTTTCCGACGGGCGACACTCTAGCAGGGTTTCGGTGAACTTAATGGTCATGCCCGTAACCTCACGCCATGATGTATTACTAGGCCGGCGCGCTCATGGGAGTTCAGCATGATCACTTCCACTCCCCATGCCGCCTGCGATTTTCCCACAGAAACCGGGGTGGCCATTATGTACGCAAGGAAGGAAATCATGTCTGTTGAAGAGGAATCACCAATGAAGCAACCAAAGCTATCATCCAAAAGTGAACCAGAAAAGTGGGTACTGATCAACAAGTACCCGGAACAAACAGTCCTGTTAGGACCCGCCATGACTCCCGCAATCAAGGCGCGGTTAAAGCAATTCTTGTTCCGCAATATAGATATTTTTGCATGGTCACCGGCGGATATGACTGGAGTGCCAAGGGAAATCGCTGAGCATGCATTGCACATATTCCCTTCAGTTCAGCCCATATTTCAAAAGAAGCGCAGCTTTGGTCCTGAAAAGACCCGCGCCCTGAACGAGTAAGTGTCAGAGCTTCTCCAAGCAGGAATCATCCGAGAGGTACGCTATCAAACATGGGTAGCCAACCCAGTCATGGTCCAAAAGTCCAATGGTAGTTGCTGCATGTGCGTTAATTTCAAGGATCTCAACAAGGCATGTCCTAAGGACTGCTACGCCTTACCTGAAATCGACAAAAAGGTGGACTCCCTCGCTTCATTTATGTGGAAATGCTTCCTTGATTGCTACAAAGGTTACCGCCAAATCCAAATGAAGAAAGAGGATGAAAACAAGACAGCTTTCCGAACCGACAGAGGAATTTTTTGTTACACAAAATGCCTTTCGGACTGCACAACGCAGGACCCACTTGCCAACGGTTAATGGACCATGTTTTGGGGGACGACATTGGCAAAACCATGGAAGTTTACATCGATGACCTCATCATCATGAGCTTGGATGAGGAGAAAATGCTGGAAAACGTCCAAAAGACGTTTACATTCTTGCATAAGGCAAACCTGAAGCTGAACCCCAGAAAGTGCTCGTTTGGAATGGAAGAAGGCAAATTTCTGGGATTCATGGTCACGCACGATGGCTTCAAAGTTAATCCCGATAAAGTGGAAGCGATTCAGCGTATGCCATCACCCTCAACTATCAAAGAAATGCAACAGTTGGCGGGGCGATTGGCTTCGTTGAACAGGTTCCTGGCCAACCACGCAATGAAGTCCTTCCCATTCATCAGCACTTTGCGGAACTGTGTAAAGAAAAACAGGTTTCAGTGGACTCCGGGTGCGGAGAAAGCCTTCACCCAAATGAAGGAGTGCTTAATTCAGCTGCTAGCGCTCAAAGCACCACAGAAGAACGAGCCACTAACACTGTACCTTTCTGCATCAGATATCGCTATGGGAGCAGTCCCGCTAGTAGAGCGCGCAGGAGTCTAAACTCCGATCTACTATGCCAGCAAGATGCTCACAGACCCAGATACACGATATCACATGATGGAAAAGCTTGCTCTAGCTTTGGTCCACGCCTCCGACGGATGCGTCGGTATTTTTCTGGCCATATGATAACATTTCTCTCGAACTATCATTTGGGCCAAATTTTGCCAAAACCGGACATCTCTGGCCGTCTAGCAAAATGGGCGATTCAGCTTGGTGGACATAAAATTGTGTATAAAACACGCCCAGCAATAAAAGGCCAGATATTATCCGATTTCATTGAGAATGTTCCGCAGAATAAAGTGCAGTAGTGTGAAGTTGTATGGAGCCCAACGCCGGTTACGGATGACCGCGTATGGATACTTCACACAGATGGCGCATCCAACGATGATGGCGCAGGGGCAGGCCTTCGCCTAATAAGCCCCGATAATCAGGAGTTCACTTACACCATCAGATTGGACTTCAAAAGTACCAATAACGAATATGAGTATGAAGCGTTCCTGGAAGGCCTTCGATTAGCAATCAAAATGGGCGCTTAGAAGTTGGAAGCAAATGTCGACTCCCTTTTAGTCGCAGATCAGGTCAACGGCCTATACGATGCAAAGGGCGAGATGATGGCATTGTATCTCGAACAGGTGCAAGCCTTAATAACCAAATTCCAACACTTCAAGATAACCCATGTCAACCGAAGCGAGAATAAGCATGCTGACGCATTCAGCAAACTAGCCGCTACAAGCTTCAAAGACCTCGCGCATGAAGTGCGCATTGAGGTACTCAAAAACCCTTTTGTTCCTTTGCGCCAATTCAACATCATTGAAGTGCGGAACCCCTCCTGGATGTCCCCCATAATCATGTTCTTGTAACACGGGATCCTCCCCGAAAACAAAGCGGAAGCAAGGAAGGTCCAGAACAAGGCACTCAACTACGAAATGGCAGACGGTATCCTATACTGGAAGTCATACCTGGGATCGTTCCTCCGCTGCGTTGATCTGCAAGATGCGCAGTACTTGATCCGCAAAATACATGAAGGGTTATACGGAATTCATGCCGGTCCACGCATGGTTGTAGCAAAGATCATGAACACCGGTGACTACTAGCCTGGCATGCACCTAGATGCGGTCAAAACACTGTGGAAGTGTGCATCATGCCAGCACCATGCTCTGAAGACATTGCGCCCCAAGAATCCTTTGATCCCTGTGACAACAGCGTGGCCCTTCCAGCAATGGGCAATCGATATGGTGGGACCTTTCCCAGATGCCCCAGGCGTGGTGAAGTTCATAATCATTGCAGTTGATTATTTCACCAAATGGGTCGAAGCCAAACCCCTTGCATCCACCACATCAAATGTAGTTTGAAAATTCATATGGGAGCACATCATATGTCGTTTTGGGTTACCCATGCACATAGTCAGTGACAATGGCCCCAATTTTGTAGTTGAAGAACTACAGCAATGGATGCAGGAAATGCATATCGAACATGTCTTCACTTCGGTCGCGCACCCCCAAGGGAACGGCCAAGTGGAGAGCATAAACAAGAGCATCGTCGAAGGGATCAAGACAAGATTAGATACGGCGCGAAGAGGCTGGGTGGATGAGTTGCCAAGCATCCTTTGGGCTCATCGAACCATGCCAAAATCCAGCACAGGTTAAACCCCTTTCAGTCTTGTGTACGGGACGGAGGCATTAATTCCTGCAGAGATAGGCCTCCCATCACCGCGCATGCTAGCTGCGCAAAGCCAAAACAACAAAGACGAGTGCAGACTTGACCTGGACTTACTAGAAGAAGGTGTGAGAACGCCGCTATAAACGAAGCAAAATAAAAGTCCAAGCTCGAGAAATACTACTATGCGCGAGTCCGCATATGTACCTTCTTACCCGGCGACTTTGTTCTACGTGACAATGAAGCGTCTAACGCTGAACGTCCGGGAAAACTTGCACCTAAATGGGAAGGTCCTTACGTTATCCATGAAGTTCTAGGGAAGGGCACTTACACCCTTAAATGCTTAGATGGTACAAATATACCTAGGACATGGAATGCGCAACAACTAAGACGGTGCTACATGTAAACTAGCAAGTTCATTATCCTATTGTCTACCTTGTATATGCTCTTATGCCTTATTCATTAATGAAGACAAAGGTTGCATGAATTCTTTTATCTTAACATTTCGTAACAATTGCGCGAAGCCACTTTGGGTCTACACGAAAACACCTCGGAACACAAAGACTCTTGAATCATAATTCATTATTTACTGCCTGCGCATAGGAGTGAGTGTTCATATACGAGTTCGTTACCAATTTTATTCGCTATACCTACACAAAGTTGGCCGTTCTGTTCACGCAAGTATTGTAACAAGAAAGAAACATTCATTTAAGATAAAAATATTTACAAACTTGCGCAGCGTGCAATACAGTCAAAGATCCTACAAAGATATTACATCAAGGATCCTACACTATTCTGCATCCACAGCGGCCTCGACTTCTTCCGGAAATATGTCTCTTAGGCAATCAACAAATTCGTCGTGGGTGAGCGCCTCACTCATCAATTCCAAAGTTGGGATGTCAAGATGGCCGTACCCTTCCTGAGCCCGAGTGAAAGCGGCTCCGGTATCGACACATAAGTGGCAGCGTGGCTGGAATCCCATGGAACGTCCATCGCATGAGTGACATATTGCCCACACTCAGCATAACCCTGTGCGTACCCGTCACGATGCGCAGTGAACACCAGCTTGGCCACTGCACGATCCAACTCCACAGAATTTAGAATGGAGTTTGTAACCTACAATACAAGAACAGGGTTAGAATCAACATGGAGTGTCCAAAAAGTAAATGCAGTACTTACACTGATAACTCCATGTTGTTGCATGCATAGCATGTTGTTGGTTAGTGACTCCACCAACGACTCCGAGATGGCGCAGGCGTCTTCAGAATTCTTCAATTTCTTTTCGCCCACCTCCACCTTGGCTTCCGCCAATCGCAAACGCTCCTTATCAGCTAGGTGCGTGCGCTGGATTTCAGACTTTTCCACCAAGGCCACCTAGAGATCCTTCTTCGCATTCTCCAGAGCGGAATGAGCAGCAACCTAATCATACACAAAGGTTAGCACAAAAATCTTGCAGCTCATATTAAAAAAAGAAGAAAGAAACATCGCAAGTTTTTTACCTCTCTCTGTTCACTGCGTTCGCTGTCCACCCTAGACTCCGCAGCCGCAGCAGCTGCGGCCTCTTTCTCTTTCTTCTCGCGCACAACCGGACCAGTTCATCCTTAAGGATTTTTTCTCGTTATTGTCTCTTTCACAAGCCTCCTTCCACAACTTGCGCTCCTCCGCAAGTTTGGCATCAGAGGCTTCGGCCCTTCTCTTCCACCCCAGTGCGGCCCATTCTTCAACCCGCTAGTGGTCGGCATAGGAAGTTTCCCTAGCCACCACCTCAGGTTCTCGCACAGCCACTTGGGCTAGCTCCTTGATCAGGTCCGCTTGGGCAGCTTCAACATTTTTCTTTTCCTTAAGCAAACCCCGCCATTACAATCAATATTGTGGGTAACCGAGGCGGAGCTCGCAGCTGCCTGGAGGTACGTGCGGTACGTGGTTTCTTGTTCATGTTCAGCAAGTTTCTGCACCGCCGCTGGAGGGAAGGCTCCCTTAAAACTCTAACGGCACTCCGACCAGTGAGAGAAGTCATCACCCTTCTTCAACTTCCACACAGAGTTACAGATCTCTTCAGCATGAGCCGTAAAGTAAGACCTGTAACAATAATCACTCGGGGTCTCGTCCGGGCGGATTGGAGATCCCTCTGTGGAAGGGCTTCTACCAGATCCCCAAGCTTCACCCCCGGGTGCCAGCTCTTCCACATGCACCCCATCCGGGTCATCAGTCTCGGAAGCTGTCACCACCAGCTCCTTCTCTTCAACAACACCCGCGCCACCAACCGGGGCATGTTCTACCACCACCACTACGGGTTCTTCCAGCACCACCTGTGGTTCTTCCACAACCACCACGGGTGATTCCACCACCACCCGTGGTTCTTCAACAACGGCCGCGGGTTCAACCATCACCACCCGCAATTCCTCCTCCACCTGCGCACGTTCTTCCACCACCATAGAACCCGCATTAGTAACCACCCCAGAACCTTCCACCAACACATGAGGCCTTTCCCTCACTACTTCAGGTTCCGCCGCCCCAGTAGCAGACTCCTTGCCTTCACCAACAAGCGGGGGTATTGGAGTATCCTTGGGCGCAGCCGGTGTGCTGGATTCCACAAAAACCGGCTCATCACCCACTGCGCAATGACAAACAATTAGTTATACACTGTATGAAAACGTGGAGGAATCAAAGTAAGTTATAAGGTTACCTAGGGAGATCTTGGCGGTGACCGCTCCAAGACTCCCCCTCTTCCCTATCGCTTTCCCCGCAACCTTCTTAGGGGGTTGCGCGGAGAAGTCCTCCTTTGGGCCCCTTCCTCTTAAGAGGCACCTCCGGGCTGGACTCGGCCTCCACCAGACTAGTAGGTTTGGCGGTAGGGATAACCACCGGCTTCGGCGCGGGTCTCATCATACCTACAGGATCAAGACCCTCCCATGAGTCAGAGAATACTACATAGGTTTTCCAACGGTCAGACACAATGCGCTTACCTTTGGGAGGGCCTGCCCTGGGTTGAGTCACCTCCTTCTCAACCGCTGCACTCGACCCCGTGCGTCGCTTCTTCTTTTGATCTGGGCCAATGCCCAAGTTTTTCAAGGAGCCTACAACACGGCGCAACAACAAATAAGTCACCCACAGAGTTACCAACATTCAACAACAGAAACTTACCAGTTGAAGGTGCGGGGGCATCTAGATCCGCATTTCTGGGGAGTGCAAAATTCTCCAGGACCTGGGCATACCAGGTGGGCTCATCTGGACCCAGGGCGAGCCTCTCAATCCGCCCTTCCTTCATCTGGAAGGCGGCCGAAAACAGTGGGGCCCCTGCAAAAAAGAAATGCATGTCAACCTACACACAAGGCAAAATCAAGAAACACAACAATGAAGTAGGAATACTTACTCCGATCCCCCTCCATGTACACCGGTCTATACCGGCGGTCGGGTTTCCACACCAAACTCATCCCAGCCGCCACCAGTATCCTTTTCGGCAACTGAAATGCCGGGATCTCCTTCAAATCCGTATACCAGGGGTCCAACATTAGTATAGGGTGGGTCTCCGCCGGAATCTCCTCCGGCCCCCGGAACTACATCGAGAAGGAACGACGCCAGACTTCACATAAAAGAATTTTGCCTTCCAGTCATGGAAAGACTTGGAGGGAGAAAGCAAAATTTTACGTGCTTGCACACGGTGCTGAAAAGAATAAAACTCCATTGAGCAATAGAGTTGGTAAAAAATACGAAAACAGTCGACGGTTGGAACAGATCTCGTTAACCGGCACAAAAACTTAAAGTGCTTAAGCCCTCACCATCCCCAGCGGATTCAACTAGGAGAGGTGGAAGCCGTAAAACTAAAAAATTTCAAGAAAAAATTTTGTAACCGGCAACCGGAAGTTGCCCTCAGAAAAAAAAATCTTGTAAAACGGTGATGTAGCAGGCCAGAGCCTCGACGGCTGTCTCACCTTCCGCCGGAAACTGGGCATCCCAGCTCTTGGCGAACCGGTAGCCGGGGACCATGCGGTCAAAAGTGGCCCGACTCATCTTGCATGCCGGCAAAGAGGTCGAAGCCTCTGCGGTAGAAGCAGTCTCAGGAGCCCTGGACGCCATCAAAATCAAAGAAAAAAGTTTGAAGAAAAATTTTGAAGATAAGAAGAACTCAAGGGATTCACAGAGAATTTGAAGGGAAAATGTGAAGGGATGAAGAAAACCCTAGGCGGTTACATCTATTTATACTGATCACATTTAATGCATTTGGGAATCGTGACGCACGCGATAGAATAACAACCAATCAGCAAAGGACGCATGGCATGCAAGTTGCCACTGACGATTAATAAGCGCACGTGGCCGCCACACCCTCTCTGCCAATTCATTAATGAATGTGAGGCGGTATGGCTGATACGATTAATAACACGCAACAACTGTCATATGTCCTTTCAAATCCACCTTTTTACTCACCAACCCACCTGCAACGTCAGTGTGGCAGATTTTCAAATTTCAAAATCATGATTACAAATCGTTTCCTTCACAAAAACGTTTCCTCCAACCCTTCTTGAATTTTTGCCACTAAAATAACAACGCATATAATACTTCTTTTAGTCCAGCACTCCTCCTACTTACTAGCATGCGCATAGAAGCAACAATGGACTGAGGGGACTTGGAGGGGTATGATCCCAAAAACCTTGCGCCTGCGCAAGGAACCATACCCTCAACAACATAACTACAAGGATAACCTTGCACACAATGTGCAACGGTGCACCTTCCTTGGAACCAATAGGTCATACAATGAACCTTGCACACTCAGTGCAACGGTAAATTAGACCAACATCAATAGGTCATACAATGAACCTTGCGCACTCAGCACAACGGTAAATTAGACCAACACCAATAGGTCATACAATGAACCTTGCACCTCAGCGCAATGGTAAATTAGACCAACATCAATAGGTCACACAACGAGTCTTGTGTACTTGGCGCAACGTTAAGTTAGACTTACACGCGCAGACTACTTGACCCTACGCAGAACTAACAGCCCTTTAGTCAAGAATCCTAAAACCTTGCAAGGACAAGACAAACATGAGAGCACCTCATAGTATTGTAGACAAAAGGGTTTCTCCCTACTACCCTGCGCTGGCGGGAAATCACTGATACCCTCGCAAAAGGGATAAGCACTAAGAGGTGTTGGCCATACTCAAGGGTACGGAGTGGCAGAACTGTGACGAATGGTTGTTCGGCAGATTGCGTCTGACAGCGTCAAATGAACAGTAAGGCAGACGCCAGACTGTACACCAACCATACCTACGCCAGTGACTGTTCCACCTTCTCCACTTTCGGCTGGTAGCAGGTCTGACGCTAGAGACAGCCGCCCTTACTGTTTTTACACGTGGCAACATTCAGCATCCGACAAGCACACCTCCTGATAGAAGACATTAATTCTCCTGAAGGGAACATTTAATGTCTGACGAAGGGGGACAAACCAGATGTCTCTGAACGTCTGGACCGGGCCCAAGGCCCATGAGCCCATCTCCTGAGCCCACATATTTCCGGCTATAAAATAAGTGTCGTATCACCAGGTAATCTATCTACAACCACATTCACAAGTACTCGAACTTATTACTTGCAATCACCAAATACTTATTCTCACGCCGGAGTGTGGTTACGGAGAAAACCACCCTTTTCCCCGTGACGAGACTAATGGCGCTGTTAGTTTTGTAGATTAGTTTGAGTGAGATCACCCTAAAGAACGAGCGAAGAAACCACCCCTTTATACAGAAACTCCTTGGTTGTAACTTATGTATCCCCGGATATCTCTAGGTTCAACCGGTGCTTTTTCACCACAAAACATAATAATATAATTTTAAAAATTGTTCTAAAATCACAAGTTAACAAATTACATAAATGTAAGTCACATATACGCCTTTCCAATTTTCGTTAAATCTACATTAATTAAATATCCTTAATTTTGTGATTGTGTATTTTTCTTTATTTTCATCAATATTTGACATACGACACTCTCACATTGTTTTTATTTTACACTTGCAATCTTTAAAATGTGTTGTTTTATTCACATTTCAATGTATCTGTCATTTAAAATGAAGTTAATCAGCGTGATGATGTACAGGTCATCGTGAACTGGTCACTATAATTTCTTAAAGGTTTCCTTTATTTTGCAATTTTTTTTACGTTCACGAACGTTTTAAAAAATATTATTACACAATTATATTTTTTTTTTAACATTCTAATATATATTTTACTAAAAACAAGGTTGTCTTAGAAAAGCTATTTATTAGTATTATAAATTATACCAAGTATTAGTATCATTACTCAACCGATACGAACCAGACATTTGTACTGATATTTATCTTTATGGTTTACAACTATGATTTTTTTTCTTCTTGTAATTTGAGTTTGTCAGCTACATTGATTTAGGGCCTTCCATCGATGTAAAAAATGTCTCAATATTCTTTCGAGCGTATCACGACTTTATATTTTTGGTTTTTTTTTCTTTCGTTTGCTACTCCGAATACCAGAACTGTATCGACAGCTTAACGAAAGAAACCATTATCGACCGAATATTTGGTTACATCAGTACTACCATGTTACGAGTTGAAAACTATTCATTTTTGTTGTATTCTTTAATCGGGGTTTTACTCTTGTATTCGTTCCATCTAACGTGATGCGATGGTGACCTTGATTGTTACTTTTTTATTATATATAAAAACTTAGATGATTGAATGTTATTATTATTATGGTCCATTAGCCTTTGTAAATATTAATCAGATACATCACTTTTACTTTTCTTTCGAGGTGATGTGGTACATTTTTAAAAGCATACATTTTTCTGTCAAGATGAAATTTGGTTTAGGTTAGTTTTAATTTGTTTTAGTTTAATTTATACAAAGAGAAAATTGTAAGCTCATATTTTTTAGCTACAATAAGGGTTAAGTTTATAATAGATATATAACATGGGTGAGAAGAAAATCAATTAAACGAATCTAAACTAAACTAACCAATAAAACCAAACTAATAACTAACGCTTTGGTTTTGTTCTTTTGAGCTTTACGACTCAGTTTCGGCTATATCTCTTTCCAAGAGCTAACCGAATCGCACCAGAACAAACTTGTTTGAATGTTTGTTATCGGATTTGTGATTCATATACATTAATTGGGCTTTTGGGTTGAAAGCTTTAGACCCAAATTCATTAATAAATGATTAACACAAATTTTGGCCTAAAGTTCAAGGCGTAAATTCATAGTTTTGGAATGATTTTTATAAGCCTTCAAATGTAAAATCGGAAACCTAACCTTAACCGAACCAAATCAGAATCCATGCGTAACACTAAAATATCAAAGAACTAAAATCGACCGGTTTCCTAAAATCGAAAAGGTTGATGTCTCAGACCGACCAATACACACCCAAGCCAATGTATATATTATACAAACATTATGTGTTCAACTTGGATATCAAACAGATTACAAAGAGCAAAGGAAAACTCGATACTTTATTAACTTTTCTGAATGAATAAACTTGATTACAAGCACTCAATATTTAAAGACTAAACATCCTAGACTAATACGGATTCTATTTCTTCTCTAACTCAAATACTAAATAACACCTATCTAAAAAAATAATAAAAAAACTAATACTAAAAGATAATTAAGATAATAATTAAATAATTTTAATTATTATTTTACTCAACCGAACCTCCTATTGATGCCGAAATTTTATAATTATGGTTTTTCAATCATTTTGAGAAACCAACAGTCATGACGGCTTACAAAACTTTGGTAATCACTAGAAACTTATGTTTACAAAAATGGTAAAGCAACATGTATCAAACAACGACCTCGTGCTCTTCTTTACACTGTCATAGACAATATAAGTTTGATTACTTTTAATACTAGGGCACATAAAAAAAATTAACGGTTTACAAAACTATAGTAATCACTAGAAACTTGTGATTTAAAAAAGGTGAATTGATAGGGATGAAACGGCGAGCTCATGCTCTTCTTTACACCTTCATATACAATATAAGTTTTACTAATCAAAATTTAAATACTAGAGCTCTAGGTCATAATTTCTTGGTTTATGTTTTACCAAATCAGGACAAATAAATTTTTCTTATTTTTTTGAACGACTAAACTTGCACATCACCATATATTTCTATTAGATTTTGAAGAAAAAAAGACTTGTACCAAAAAAAACGTCACGTCACCTAAGTGACTTGATACTTGAGAAAAAAAAAAATGCTCCAAACAGCATTTATGGACGAAATGATTAAAGAGAAACCAAGATTAATTATTCTACTATTTATCAACTTTAATGACTAATAGTTTAAGTGAAATATACTTATAAGAAGAAAAAAAAAGATAAAAAATTTGCTCTAACTAAAGTTTTAACACCTAACCTTTAAATTAGGATAAAGTTTAAGCATCCCACTGTTTTGTATTACCTTTGATATTATTAATGGCTGACAAAGTGTTTAGTCAATCAAATACTGACATTATATCTCAGATAAAAATTGTAAAAATTGTTAGTCATACTTAGTGGGGTGTAATAACTAAAATTATAATTATGATAAATTTGATTAAAATCCGCAGGTTACTATTTAATTTTGTAAAAGAAAATATCCTTTACACTTCAGTTGATAGCTGTTAATAATATTGTAAAATATTAAGGAAGGAGCATGGAGAGAAAAAAGTGTAGCATTGACTCAGTGACAGCTAATTTAAAGGGATAAGGAGGGTGATGTCACGGCGCCGTTTTGTTACCGAATAGGAGTGTGATTGAGAAAGCATCCGATTCACGGAGTATCCATTTTATCTTATCTTCTCTCACGTCACTCGTTTCGTGGTCCAAACTCCAGTACCTCATTTCTCTTGTCACATGAATTTACCCTTTTTATTATTTTTTTATTCAGTTTCTCTGTCAATTTATTTTAATAATTTAATAAGATGATTGCTTAGGAAGGTAGGAAAGACGAGTGTGATCTTTGAATTTTGAATTTAGGTAAATATGATAAAGAATTTTCCAATTTAAAATAATGTATACTATTTTAGCAAGCATATTTAAAGGGTAAATTAAGATAATTTATCACTTCTTTCAAAACTTTTAATGCATAAAATACAACATATTAAAGAACAATAGAGTTAAATGCTTGGGTGGTCCCTGTGTTTACGAAAATTGCAGACTTGGTCCTAGTGATTCACTAATTACACACTTGGTCTTAATAGTTGTAACTTTTGTACTCGGGTGGTCCTTATCGCTAACCAATGTTAAGATTTTTAGTTAAATATATGCAAAATTACTAGATTGCCCCTAAGCAAATAAAAAAAAAGAAAAAGAAATGAACCCACCCCTTATCTTCTTCACCCTCCTCTCTCTCTCTCTCTCTAAAACCCACAGACACCTCCACCTTCAACCCACCTCCACCTCCACCTCCATGTCAGCCCACCACCACCACCACCTTCACCGCCACTTTCAACCCATTACCACCACCTCCACCGTCAATCGACCACCACTACCTCCACCTCCACCTCCACCAGGATTTTATTACAGGCATCTTCCCCAATTTGACTCACCAGCCACTGTCGAATCCACCCTCTCGACACCGACTCTCCACACCGACCTCGACCGCCACCTCCTCCATCGACCCCCTCCACCGTCAACAACCGCCCACCCCGCCACCATTCACCTCAGGTCAACCACCGTTCACGACCCTCCACCACCCATTTTCCGACCACCGCCCTCCACCTACCATCTCCGCCGCCTCTATTCTCCATGTCCTCCTCCCTGTCGCACCTACCTCCGCCTTCACCCGCCATGCTACCCTTCACTGTCGCACCCACCTCAAACCACCATCGACCTTAGAACACCATCGGCAGTTTGATTTCCCCACCTTCAAACGCTACCCGACACCCACTTCCACCATCTGTCACCAAAACCGACGAGCCACCACTGCCCGCACCACCTCAGTTCTCGTGTCGATTTATAGATCACAGGTACGTTCCGATTACACATTTCGTTTTGTAAGTTTTGTACGTCCGTTGGCTAGGGTTAGTCGAGTCGTGTCGAGTCGTGTCGTTTCGTTAGTCGTGTGTCTTGGTGTTCGGGGGTGGAGGTGAGACGGTGGTGGTGGGTGTTCGGGGGTGGAGGTGAGATGATGGTGGAGGTGAGATGGTGGCAGAAGTGATATGGTGGTGGTTGTTCTGCTTGTTTGAGAAGAGAGGTAGGTCTGTGAAGACATATAATTTGGTGGGTTTTATTAATAAGCAAGGGTATTTTGGTCATTTAACATGGACTTAACTGGAAAACTTAACAGATGTTAGTGATAAGGACCACCCGAGTGCAAAAATTACAACCACCAGGACCAAGTGTGTAATTAGTGAACCATTAGGACCAAGTCTGCAATTTTCGCAAACCACAGGGACCAACCAAGCATTTAACTCAGAACAATATGTTTGAGCGGCCATATTTTGCATTCAATTTTTCAATTCCCGCTCATCCCAGTTCCCCATACACCCCTGCCACGGATATATATATCAAGGTTTTCTAGATTCATTCTTCAGATCTCACATTTTCAAAATCCTCTGGCCCCTCTCTCTAGCGATTTAAGAGATGGAGATTGCACAAGATGTTCAAGGTTTCACAAGATCCAATCGATAGATCCAAACGATTTGAGATCTTCACTGACCCTCTCTCATTTTCATCTCATCTCAGGTTCAAATTTTTCATTTTCTTCTCATTCTATCTAGATCCAAACGATTTGAGATTCTCACTGACCATCTCTCATTTTCATCTCATCTTAGGTTCAGAGCTATCATTTTCATCTCATTCTCTCTGTTTCTTCATCCATTCAAGATCCAGATCTTGGTGAGTACCAACATTTCCTCTCTCATACGGTAATTATATTCTTTATTTTTCAATGTGTAGACATAATTTTAAATGTTCTTAATATAATGCTTTATAGTTCATCTGAAGATCAGGTCACTCGCCTAGAAGTTGAATGGTGCAAATTAAGGTAAGCTAAAAAAACCATTTATTATTCAAGTTAGAACTATGAACTTTATGGTAAAAGAAAACCTAAATCTTGACCCTTCTTTGTTTACAGGTAGATGAAACGCCGTAGCCAGCGCAGCCGCAACAAGTTTGTACGGTAAGCGATAGGTGCACTTCCACTAAAATGATTTCGTAAACTATATTTCAAGAAATAACAATAATATTAATGGTTATTGTTTGTCAGATTAGATCAGCAACTAAGTCTAGCACGTCTGATTATGATGAAGAGAAATTGAAAGAAGGTTTAAATTGTGTGATATGTTTTCTTTGCTTTTTAGGGGGAAGATAGGTGGTTCTCTCCTAGGGCTTAAAAACACAGGTTATTGGTGGCAACCCGCCTTATTTAACATATAAAAAACTTTATATGTTAAATATGGCGGACTGCTGCACATAACCTGTGTTTTGTAAGCTCTATGGAGAGAAGCACTCATTTTCCCCTTACAAGGCAAAGAAAATTTATATATATAATTTGTCAAACTACACTGAATTCAGTAAATATATGTGTTGGATATAAAATATATGTTGGAATTGAACCCTACAAAAGAACAGAGATAGAAAGCCAAAATATACTACAACCTCTGATCTAAACAATAATGTAACATCTGCCCAAGTCAAGGTCTGCTGAAGACTACATGTCCAAGGTCTAACATAGCTAAACTCTGTTGAAGAGAAAGCTTTGCTGAAGCCTAAAGCTGAAGGTCTGCCAAGGCAAAGCTCTACTAAAGACTAAAGTTAAAGGTCTGCCAAGGCAAAGCTCTGCTAAAAACTAAAGGTAAAAGGTCTGCCAAGACAAAGCTCTGCTGAAGATCAAAGCTAAAGGTCTATCAAGGCAAAGCTCTACTGAAGACCAACAGAGGATGTATCATCAGTGTTTTCTATCAGTTATTGTAATGTTTAGTGTATAGTAGTGGTTAGCTTAGCAGATGTTATTAGTTTGTTATTTTTGTTAAGTGTCACTTTCATGCTAACATCATAATAAGATGCTCAGTGGTTAGGATTGTAGTATAAATAGAACAGTGCATATACTGTTCTACTTGATCACTTTCATCGATTATCAATCTAAGTTATCTTCCTTACATTCTGTAAGAACAAATCAGTGATTTTAAGCTGAGGGGTGATTGTGAGTCATATGCAAGTAATCATAATTAAGAAAGCATGATAATGAAAACAATCTCTATACTGTTATGAATTAAAGCAAACTTGACATAAATGCCCAGTGATGCAAATCATTGACTCACTAACCACTGATGCAAAGCAATGATGCAAGTTCATCTTATTTATCTTCTTTCAATTACCATTCTTAGAACTTTCATAAACAGTTTAAAACCTAGATCCTAACAATATACAAATAATAATCCGTAGTTAGAATCTAACTTCATTTGAACAATTCTCAATATAGTCTAACTTTTCTTACACTTGTCATTTGAACCATTGTCAATATAGTCAACTTTTCTTACACCTGTCTTTAACAACCGTCATTACTTAAGACAATAAGTATCAGTCCTTGTAATCCTATCTATTGATATAAATGCAAACTTGACATAAATGCCCCGTGAACTTATAGTATCAGTCCTTGTAATACTATCCACTGATCAGAAGCCACTGATGCAAACCACCGATGACAAACCACTGCTAACACACCCACAGTTGTTGTATAGCAAAACCATTGATTCAACCACAGACTCACTAACCACTGATGTTATACTCAGCAATGGTTGTCTACCACCAATAGTATTTGCCTAACATCTGATGTTATTACTCCATGAAAATCTATCCGTTGCTGAAAGTGTATCCTCTGTTCCTACTTCAACTGTTGGTGAAACCACTGTTTTTCCAATCCACTGATAATCTATCCTCTGATAGTATAAAATCTCCTCTGATCATTCTTCTGTTCAGAACCACTACTGGTCTCCAGCAGAGGTTTCCAAACAACTGTCATCCAATATCCAACAGAGTTTACACGTGCTCATATAATAGCCATCAAACCTTTATGAACCCTATTTCATCCAAACAGAGTTTCCACTTGCCGTTTCAATTTCAAAAACAAAAATCTCTCATAAGTTTCTCCGTTACTCTACTTCTTCTCGAAACCCTAACCACTCACTTCTTCACCATGAATCTCGTTATCAATTTGTGGCGTATTTAGACAATTTGTGGAGTGTTAAGTTTGTTTACCTGTTCTACTTATATAATGACCTTTTTTTGGCCCGAGCTAGATATATATTTTTGGTGCTAAAAAACAATAGTAATGCTTTTTTATGTGTACTTTTTGTATCTCTTGTCGTGTGATGTAGGATGCAGATCTATAATGTGACATGTAATTATGGGGTTTTGAAAATATAAAAAAATTTAATGGCCATGGTGTGGTTTTCTAATATAATAAATTTTAGTAACAAATTTTCCGTCGTTTCAATTACTGTTTGTAGTTATTGTTTGTTCAACTTTATCTATTAAGGCTGTAACACGTCCCATCTTTTTAAGTTTGACGTTTTGTATTTTAATGGCGTTTTATAGATAAAGATGGCAAAATTAAACTTTTGTAAAACACCCTTTTGTTCTATTCTCTTGCACCTTGTTTTATACATTTCAGTAATTATTTGGAGTTAATAATAATACGTGATTAAAGGAATTTTATTATAGTCTTGGTGTTTGGCGTTTGTAGCATTTTGGCATTCTATAAGTAATTAGAGAGATAATGAATTTTATTAGCTGAAAATTAGATAACAAACCACAGAAAATGACACCAAAAAAATATAGAAAAGAAAAAGAAATGCTAATCCAATTTCTCATCCAAATCTTCACTGCCATCGGTCTCTTATTCTTGAAGTTTTTGTCCCCTTAACCTTTGAATTCCTTAGATAGGTGCCGATTTCTCTACACAGCTGAAACGCCCTGCTCTAGGCGAAGCTAATCATTCAACAAAAAATATGGCATTTTAGTTTTGGTGCGATCTTTTGTTGTTGACTGTTGAAGTGGTTTTGTGGATATTGGAGACATAGATCGATGCGTTTTGTGGATGCTATTATTGGGGGTGTGATTGTGAGTCGCTTGGATGATATTTGGCCATCATCTTCATGCTCATCCCACTCTTCATCATTTAAAATGGAGTCCAAAATAGCGTTTACACTAGCATAGGTCTCTTCTTCTCATCCAAACCTTTCTCACGAACAAAGTACACAAAATGACATATCACTGTCATCACTTTTTCTTGAAGATTTGTCCATCTCCTTCAGCAAAATCTTTCAGAACACACATGTTACAGGTTTGCCATCTGTTATTTTAAACTTTTTGCCGTTTTAATTTGAACAAGGTGATGTTTATCTCAATAAAATTTTGCTGAATGAGATGGACAACATTGTTATGCTCACTTAATAATGACCTAAGAATGTTTTCCACCTCATTCAGTGAAACTTTATTGAGAACAAAACTGAATCTCCAAGAAAAGAGGTTTGCCATATGGTATTTAGTAAACTATGGCGTTTACTTTTGGTGTAATCAATGGAAGGGCCTGAGGTTGTTTATATAAGATGTTTTTGGTGCGTAGTTTGGGCGAGAATTTTCTATAAGTTACTGTTTATTCAGTAATAAAGATGGCACGTCCATCATTAAGTTATTGTTTGTTTAGCTTTATTTGTTAAATCTGCAACACGTCAGTCACATCCACTGATCAGAAACCACTGATGCAAACCACTGATGACAAACCACTGCTAACACACCAACAATAGTTGTATAACACAACCACTAATTCAACCACAGACTCACTAACAATTGATGTTATACTCAGCAATGGTTGTCCAACAGTGGTTGGCTACCACCAACCGTGTTTGCCTAACATCTGATGTTATTACTCCATCAGAGGTTAGCAACATCATCAGTGTTTGTCTAACATCATTAGTGTTTGCCTAACTTCTTACGTTATTCCTTCCAAGATGAGAACGTAGAAGGTGATCCATATAACTTTGTTTGCGATCGTCTACCTAGAGAGCATCGTGTTTTAAAAAAACAGGGTGCATGTCCTGATTGTGGAGCAAAACGTTTTCAATTTGAATTTGATACCTTTGGTTGTATGGGTGGGAAAACTATGTTAGCAATTTCAGAAATTCCAGAGGAATTGCACCGGCTTTTCACATTGCAAGATGATATTGGAAATACTTTTAGGCAAAACATTCATGCTTATAACACCAATTTTTCTTTTGCCTCAATGGGAGTGACGTTGGATGATACATTGAGCAATATGAGATACATTGTATATACTTTTCGTGCACATATAAGAATATATCACAAAATCGACCAGTTAGTTCCGAGCGACGGAAACCCTAGGTACATGCAGTTGTATTTTTATGGTCCTGATGCTGAGTTAGATCTCAGACTCCAATGGCCAAATCTTGATCGATGTATTACTCAGATTTTGATACGCATTTCTTTCTACAAACCCATATGTCGATACATTTCGAAGACTTGCGGAACTACCTCTAGAAAACTATAGAGTCACTTTGAATACTTTGGTTGAACTTGACCAAAGGGTGTACAACCGACCAACGACATCGGAGGTATATAAAATGTTATAAAAACACCGTGAAATACAAACAATTGATCACAAACTACCAGTGATCAGAAACTCTGATGCAAACCACTGATGACAAACCACTGCTAACAAACCAATAGTAGTTGTATAGCAAACCCACTGATTCAACTACAGACTCACTAACCACTGATGTTATACTCAGCAGTGGTTGTCTACCACCAACAATGTTTGCCTAACATATGATGTTATTACTCCATTAGAGGTTAGCAACATCATCAGTGTTTGTCTAACATCTGATGTTATTACTCCATCAGAGGTTAGCAACATCATCAGTGTTTGTCTAACATCTGATATTATTAACAGTGTTTGTCTAACATAAGAGGTTAGCAACATCATCAGTGTTTGTCTAATATCTGATGTTACTTATAGTTGACGATTATACTAACATCTGATGTTATTAATAGTGTTTGTCTAACATCTGATGTTATTAATAGTGTTTGTCTAACGCCGAAGCTACAACTAAAAAAATTAGGAAAAGTATATCACCAAAGAATTGATAACTAACAGAAAAACAAGTGCCAACATATCACGAATAAGAAAATTAACTTAAGTATTATACAAAATATCACGAGATAACTGATAAACTAACGTTAAACGAGTAACCTATTTAAATCGCCACTAATGCCGCATCACACGGGTAAATGACTAGTAAAAACATATTCATATATAATAATAACCAGGTTATAACACCGTGTGTTACACGAGTTAAATAATGAAAACCGTTGGTTTGAAAAACACAATAAAACAGTAAGTGTATCTGTTAATCATCTCATAAAGATGCAATATGTTGTTCATAGTAATTAATAGTAATGAGCAAATGGTACCGAGTATCGGTTTGGAGCCGGTACGAATTTCCCGAACTGACTCGATTTCCGGTACCGACATTTAGAGATTTCGATACTGGTATTACCTTCAAATACCGGTCCATACAAGTGTAACGCCTATGTTATAGCATGAAATTAAATATCTAAGTTATTTAACCCCGTTAAATACTTAGTCAAACAAACAAAGAATGAAAGGTATGACAATTGTGATCTAGTAACAAACATGAGAGACTAAACTTGGTAAATAGAGGTAGAGTTTTATAAAACTAGCCTAAGTGTGTGTAGTGTGTCGTGAATGGAGATGGAGAAAGATGAGAAATCCTCTCCAAAAAAGGTATTAAATTCAGCCAGCCTTAAATGAAGGTCAAATTGAATGCTAAACCTTGCATGAATGAAGATTTCTAACCATCTAGCCTTAACAATCATGTGGTAAATTGAAGAATATATTTTGGTGATCTTGCAAGTATTTAGTATGTGACAAATCTTTGAATTAGTATGTGATTAAGCATGAATTGTGTTGGAATCACCAAATAGAACTTGTATCATGATGATTTTAAGTAAATTGATGTTTGAAGGTGAAACCTACAAGAAGTGGTGAAAATGGTGACATGAGTGTGTCACCCATGTCCGATTCTTGTGCAAATTGATGTATGATGTATTACGTGAACGATACTTGTTAGTTAGGTTGAGTATGGTATGGAATTCATTTGATGTTTAGTTGCGTTGATGAATGAAAACAAGAAGCAGGAAGAAAAACATGAAATTTTTGTACATTGTTGATAAATGCAAACAAGAATTAGGAAGAAAAGCATGAAATACTTATACATTGTGCTTAGATAATAGTACACACACCAAGTGTTTGATGAATGCCTAGTATAGGTTAATATGTAAAATTGTATGCTAACAATGGATGAAGATGTGTAGAATGTGATAATGACATGACTGATAGTAATATAACATGAAAAATGTACCTTAGGTGGACATATAGTTGATTGTATGAATCAGTATGAAGTATGCATTAGTAGCTTGTGTTCTATGCTTGAATAGTGTGACTTCACATTATGTGTTAAGTTGGCCGTTTTATTGGGATCAAGAAGTGAAATTGGTGTTATTGTATAGCACGTGGACTTACTAGCAAGTTAGGATGGTAGAGTTATGTTTAATTGGCTAACTTGAATATATATGTCAATTGTAGGATCATGAAAGCATTCGTATCCGTAGATAAGTACGAATTAAACAAGTAAGAATGAAATGTAGGAATGAAAATGTTTGAACCCGTAAGAGAGTATGAATCAAACATACGCGAATGGAAGGTACAAATGAAAGACTGGAAAGGAAGGATTGTATCCATAGGTAAGCATGGATAAAACCTTAAGAACGTGATATAAATGAATGAAAGGTAGAGTCACTAAGTAAGTAGGAATGAATAGAAGCGAAGAGGGGTTGCGTTTCTTTCCCCAACTAAGGTAGGTATAAACATTGTAAGTAACTGGTGTCGATAGCTTCGTCAGGTTGAGCATATTACTTGTCTAACAGAACGCATATGTATATGTAGTGCATGTACAAACATGCGTGGGTAGGTTGTAGTTAAAAGAATGAAATCAATCTAAATAAGAATTTGTTGATAATTTGACCTAGTAAAGAGTCAAACTAAATATATAGGTAGGTATAAGGGAAATATTAATAGGATAGTATGAAATGTTTATGTTATGAAGTAAGCATAACCATTGACAATTGTTGTTGTGGTAAGAAATTTTATGGAAAGAAAGAAATATTGACTCAAGTTACATGATAGACATGATAGTAAATCGACTATTGAGAGTCGGATGAATAACGGGCTAAGACCCAGACGAATGACTTAAATATTGACAAGGGAAGAAAATTTGTTCAAGAAATGATAAAATTGACGTTTCTGTAAGTATGCTAGAATTAAAAGAAAGTACAAATGTGTACTTCAATACATGTATGATAAGTAAGAAGTGACAGCTTGACTTTGAAGAGTTAAACTGTAGCAGTTGACGAAATAATTAACGAAATTGAGGAATTGTATGTAAGAAATGAATTATGTGACATGGTATAAAGGTAAGTAGGTAATTTGAGGAAGATGTATAGGTGAACAAACACCATGTGGAAATGTTTGAATTAAACGGGCTAACTGTTAATTTTATAGATGAGAATGATAGAATATTTGATGTGATGAAACCAATATAGTAGGTGAAAGGATGCTCATGATCGGAAACTCATCATCGTAAATGAATGAAACAAATCCAGATATGTTATGGGCTCGTGAAGAAGCGGGCCAAAACATTTTGAGGTTCATTGGATTGTGCCAAAATAGCGAGGTTGGTAAATTGTTTAACTTGAGAATGTTAAATATAATGTTAAAGATTGAATAGTACTTCAATATGAACTAACGCTAGCACAAATATCACATGGTATAGAAGGTTTAACTTTTATAGGTCAACAAAGGGATGGAATTTTTTAATTCAGACTTAAATTAAAGGTTTAGCATTCGTTGTAAAATGGGTTTCCAAAAACCCGCTCCGTTTAAAATTCAAGTATTTATTAAATTTTTCTTTACGCATTATTCATCTTACAATTTGAGTTAATGAATTTTTATGGTAAATAAATAAATTAATTATAGAGTTAAAATAATAAATAAATAAAAAGTAAAAATAATATTAACAAATAAAGTTTAAAATAATAAAAATAAATACAAAAGGGGCAACCGGGTTCGAACCCGGGTCCCCATCAAGCACACACACAGCTTACACCACTCCACTACACACAGATCTGATTCATTTCAAAATCAAATAAATCTTATATTAAGAATAGCGCGCTATACTAGTTCAAACTACCCGCCAAGACCACATCTGTAACTCCAAGAAATTCATCAAATCACCGTTTCAATCTAGAAATTTAAGCTGTAAAACTGTTTCAAATCGCACATTAAGGCTCAATTATGATGCAAATAAATTATAAAATCATTAAGAATCATCAATTTCTTGACCGAAACGGACAAAAACGCAAATAAATTTAAAACCACCTTTTCTCTATAAATAGCGATTCACAATCTTTCTGTTAAACTCGCTCATTCTATTAAACCTCTCTAAAATCTCTCTGTCTTCAAATTCTACTTCGCCGGAATCTTGTGTTGTTGTCGGAAGTATCACAGGAGAAGTCGGGTCATTTTCTTTTCGGTACAACCATCTCTTTAAACCTTTTATTTACGTGTTATTGATAACTGGGGTAATTAATCAGCAAATACAAAACAGTTTTAGAATTTAACAATTGGGTATGATTTCTGGGTTTTTATGATGAAGAAGATGAAGTATATAATGTGTTTAAGTATAATTAAAATCAGAAGTTTAACCGGGTTAGACACACAGTCCAGTGGTGGACTGTGTGCAATGTTAACAAGCACACTCGGGTTCGAGACTCACACGTTACCGACTTTCTAAACTGAAACCAATCTTTTTCTTCAACCTATTCAGATCACCTTGTAGCATGTATTTAAATTTAATATAATCCCGGAATATAACAAGTTAGACACACAGCCCAATTGGTTGGGCTGTGTGCACACGAATGGAGACACCCGAGTTCGATCCGGCCTCTGTAACCGGTTCGACCATTTATAAAACCTTTTTAAATAAAAACAAAATAATATTTAAGCTAACTAGTATATATATATATATATATATATATATAATTAAAATAGAGATTATTTTGGGTTAAACACGTAGCTCAGTTGGTAGAGCTGCGTGCACGCATACGGGAGGTCACGAGTTCGAACATCACACGATGCCAAAAACGCATGCGATCCAACCGGTCAGACCTGACAAGGTCTATTAATTTTTTAATACGATTTTCTTTATTATTTTAATTAAAAAATCACTTAAAACACTTAAAAATAAGACTTTTTAAGTTTAAAAATTGTAACAAATATCACAAAAATAGATCTAAAAATCTAATAAAAGCATTAATTAGAAATATTAATTTCAAATAAAAATTTATATATATCGAATTATTACATGATTATTTAAGTGAGTTTCCCTCGTCGGTTGAATCTAAATCATGCGCAATCGTCATCAATCCCTAGAAACGCACCACTGTGAGTGAATCCTTACAAATTCCCCTTTTTAATCATGTTTTGGGGTGTTTCATGCGTCGTTTACATAATTTTATTTATTCAAACATTTGTGCTACTACCACTATGTGATCTAACGTTGATGTAATATTTGGTTGTTGTTATATGTGGTTACATTTTCTCATTTCAGTGCAATCATTTACATTAGGCCCATCAGTTCCTCGTTGGATACAAGTTGAGCATCGCGTACCTCATTAGATCGGCTCCGTTTGATTGAGCCTTGATCTCACAGTTCATCATTTATCATGCTCATGTGTACATTGCTTGATGTTATGTGGTTTGTGGATAGATTTACATATACGTATGCTCATATTCGGTTATGCACATTTTTATTAAATTAATTAATATAACTAATTCTTTCAAATGTTTAAATGAGATTCACTCGCCAACTTATGTTGACCCAAATCTTTATTTTACACATGATACATGTGGACAGGCTGAGGAGAGGAACACTTAGGATTTGGCTTTAGAAGAAGAATAAAACATTTATTGTCTAGAATATTTTTCTTGTGTTTGTATGTTTTTATGTGTTTGTTGGGATATTCTCATTTAAATCTGAATTAATAAATATGAAACTTAATTATAGTAAATGTCATGAGCTTTGATGAAAACCCAATCATGCCCCGACTTCTATTTCTGCTGCGGGTCAGGGTGTGACATAATATCATTAAGCAATGCACATATCTGTGTATAGCAAGTAATGCATAAAACAAACGGACGGAAAAATTAAGGTGACATGAATGAAGTGATTCGAAATTTAAGCTAAGAGTGTACATAGTACCATGTAATGATAACAAATGTAGAATGATGTTTAGCTCTTGGGTTAAGTATGAATGGGTGAGCATGAAATAATAGTTTTGTTGTGATAACGATGTTAAAACTGAATGTATATGATATATGTATGATCATATTTTGACTTCTTATGTAAAAATAAAAGTAATTAGATGGAATGTTATTAATTGAATATGGTGGTAAGTTCACGAGGAGAACCTGGGTGACTAATGTAGGAATGAAGTATTAAGCATGATTTATGGGTAAAATTGAAGAAATCGATTAATTATGATTAATGAATACATGAAAGTATTTTGCTTAATTTATGAAGGTAGGGCAAAGCATATAGTTATGTTTGTCCATGAATAAATCTCTTTTATATAGGTCACGAGTGAATTCGTGTAATAGCATGCATCTTGAATAAAATGAAAGAATAAACAATAGGAAAGAAAAGATAGATATGGCCCGTTAGTAATGAGATCGGTTTTGGGGACGAAATCTCGTTTAAAGGGGGAGGGGGTAGACTTGTGATGCCCCAAAACTTATTTTTTTTAAATTCGTCTAGTATGTTTCTATATGTTATAACAATAAATTAAATAACTAGGCTATTTAACCTTATATAACTACTTAGTCAAATAAACGAAGAATGAAAGTTATGACAATTATGATCAAGTAACAAAATGAGGGATTGTACTTGGTAAATAGGGGTGAAGTTTTATAAAACTAGTCTAAGTGTGTATAGCGTGTGTGTGGTGAATGGAGATGGAGAAAGAGGAGAAATCCTCTCCAAAACAAGTATGAAATTCAGCCTTAAATAAAGGTCAAATTGAATGCTAAACCTTGCATGGATGAAGATTTCTCACCATCTAGCCCTAACAATCATGTGGTAAGTTGTAGAATTTAATTTGGTGATCTTGCAAGTATTTAGTATGTGACAAATCTTTGAATTAGTATGAAATTAAGCATGAATATGTGCTGGAATAACCAAATACAACTTGTATTATGAATGATTTTAAGTAGATTGATGTTTGAAGTTGAAACCCAATAGAAGTGGTGAAAATGAGACCTGAGTGTGTCACACATGTTCAATTTTTGTGCAAATTAATGTACTATGTAGTATGTGAAGGATACTTGTTAGTTAGGTTGAATATGGTATGGAATTTATTTGATGTTTAGATATGTTGATGAATGAAAACAAGAGGTAGGAAGAAAAGCATGAAATACTTGTACATTGTGCTTAGATAATAGTATGCACACCAATTGTTTGATGAAATGCCTAGTATAGGTAAGTATGAAAAGTTGTATGCTAACAACGGATAAAGTGTGTAGAATGTGATAATGACATGATTGATTGTAATATAACATGAGGAATGTGCTTTTGGTGGAAATATAGTAGCTTGTGTTTTATGCTTAAATAGTATGAATTCACATTATGTTTTTAATCGGTTGTTTTGTTGGGATCAGGAAGTGAAATTGTTGTTATTGTAAAACATGTGGACTTACTAGGAAGGAAGGATGGTAGAGTTATCTAGAATTGGCTAACTTTGGATGTGGATGTTAATTGCAGAATCATGAAAGCATTAGTATGTGTAGAATTGACTATGTGTATGTAAATAGGTGATTTCCTAGTCGTATGTGTCTTACAACATGGATATGAAATGTATATGGTGTCATTAGAATGGTCTACTATATATATATGGGCATATGTTCCTAAGTTGAAGTTTGTATGCTTGACTGTTGACTTTTTAAAAGTCAACGAATATGAGAGTAGCATGGTTAAACTTATGTATATGATTGTAAGATTAAGGAAAATCATGCGATATGTGTTAGACAAATTATGCGTCACGTATGATGATAAAATGTATTTCGTGGATGTTGAACAATGTGATTGTCAATTCATGCATGTTAAAGATTGACTAATGATAGACAATGTTACTAAGAGGTAGAAATGAATGTGATATCAATGAATATGCATACTAACCATGATATGGACATGATGGCATGAAACGATAGGAACCACATTAACATGGACTCAAGCATGGAAGGCTAATGGGTCAAGAGAAGGCAAGAAAGCAAACACGAATACAGACGCTTTAGGTAAGTGACTCCCAACTCTATTCTTAGTATTTAAAAAGGGAGTTTTTGTATGTATGAATATTGATATAAGAATGTATAGATAATGGTAGTACTAAGGTAAGTATGGTCGTAGCGGGTCAAATGTGGTTAACTATGTTGGAAACTACACGGTAGAAGTAAACTTGTCAAAATCTCGAAGTAAGATAATAAGCATAGGTTATGGTTATGGGGACATGGGGTTAAGTGTTAGAATCATTTGGTGGTTTGAAAAAAATGTTATTTCACTATTTGAGACATTCAGGATGCACGAACAGGGGCTGAAACGAGCAAAAAACTGAATTTCGTGCGCTGCACCAGCAAGGGGCGTCGCTGACACTGCCTGACTTTTTCCAACGCCTAATCATGCTATCAATGCACCAATAACGTCAGGGGCCCCGTTTTGTTCATTTTCTTCGATCCCAGACCCCCATAGCCCCAATTCCAAGCCCTGTTAAGCTTCCAAAAAGCACCCCTAACCTTACCAAAGAGTTTGTGTGAGGTTCAGGTAAGTATGGAACTCAAAATTGAGCATATATAAGGATGAAATAGGCATGTATGTATGTACATATGAGATCATTGTTGATGCATATGTCTGTCACCTATGTTATCGAATAACATCAAGTTTGTAATAGGAACAAAATGTTAGATTTCATAAATTGTATTGTTCACTTCGTACAAACTAAGATGTTCACTGCGTACAGAGGTTAATAGTCACTTTGTACAAAGAGAGAACTTCAAGATCGCACGAAGCTAGGATGTCTATAAATAGATGGGTGATCTTGATCTAAGGTATTCGTTTTTGTATACTGGAGGGCGGAGCTTTGTCCGAGTGTTTTCAGAAACTGGTAAACGTTGACATACTAATGAAAACAGATAATTGATGAAATATAATCTTGTTAAACATGTCGCCTAATCTAAAATGGATTCTGCACGTTTGGATTAGGTTAATTAGATCAAACATGACCTAATTGAATCCAAACATGGACCTACAATCATATTGGGTGTAAGTAAATGGAATTAGTATGGGTGTGTGATGGTATGTACATACGAGATTTGTATACACGAATGTATGTGGCAAGGACTTATATGTATGAATTTATTAGGGTGTAAGTAGTATATATGTGTGTATGTATAGAGTGGTATGTTTGTACGTATTGGAATTTGTTACATGTGGACGAATGGAACTTGAATATGTATACATGACTTTTATTATATGAATGAGAACTGACGATGTTAAGCATGTTGTTATTGAGAATGAAAAGAAAGTGTTGGTACACTAATACCGGGCTCTCGAAGGGCCAATACTAGAACCCAATGATGGAATTCGAATAGAGGGCATGATAACTCAGTAATGTGGAAGGGACACAATTTGTATGTTTACTTATATATGTTTTATTTATATATGATGTCATCAAATACTAATGATGTGGATGTATATGGTGACTACAAGTTATACGGGTCATCCTCGAGGAATGCAAGGCAATGAAGATCGAGTCAGAGCATGGATTGTATGGTAGTGAGGTCTTGCAGATTTGTAACCGTAGGCTATATTTTTTCTTAAATGGTAAATGAAGGATGTAGTTCTTGTAAAAGAGTTATTGTAAATGTTTTCTAAATATGCTAGAACTATTATATAGAAAGATATTTTATAGCTCACATTTTCCGTTGCATTTATACTTAAAACAGTTTAGGGTCTTACAACTGGTACAGAACCGTACTGTACCAATCACTTTCGGTACCGATACCCATTTTATAGGATTTTCAGAACCGTGTTTTCGGTACCGAGTTCATCCCTAGTAATTAATACATAGCCCGCGTCTAAAGTATTTAACAACTCTCATCACAAAAATCAATTAAGTGTATGTATACTTATATAGGAAAGTAATAGTTTGAATTTAAATAAATTTTTTTAATTAAATGCAACACCATCACCAAAAGCAATATTATATGAATTTAATCTTCAATATTTAAAGTGAAAATCAAAATATGTGACACAATTAAACATTTTTTATATGATTGCTATATAATTAAAATTGGTTTTCAAAACACCATTATTAATACATAAATTTATGTTTTTTAATACACTTACTAATAAAAGGATTTGCTAATATACATTTTTAGTAAATTATATGATATTGTTTTTATTTAATTTTAGTTAAGCTTCATAACATAAACGGTTAATAAAACAATTTCTTTAGGAAAAAAGTATGTCTCATGCTGTATGTTATGCATTAAATTTGTATATGTTACCTTTATAATCAGTGTAGGTGATATTACGGTATTAATCAAATCGAATTACAAATTTTCGAATTACTTGAATTGTTTTTTTTTCAAATATTTTTTTTATTTTTTCTTGAATTCATATACGATTCGAATTCAATTAAAAACTGGCCAGTTCAATTTGAATTCGTATTTGAATAAAAACTCAAATTCAAATTCGTATTTGAATAAAAATTCGAATTTGAATAAAATTGATATACATCAAATGCAATATATATATATATATATATATATATATATATATATATATATATATATATATTATATCAAAATAAGGTATAAAATCAATCTTTTTTGGTACTAGTATTGGAAAAAGTGCGTTTCTTTGTATACTTTTGATTTCCAGGATTAAAAGAGCTTAAATTTACAAAAGAAACAAATTAACGGCAAAAACCAGCATGATTACAAAAGAAGTAAAGTTGATACACCATACCAACCCCCAAGCTTCACCCCAAGACCAAAAATAACGAATCAGAAGACAAGCATGGGGCCATGCCACCAAGGCATGGGGTCGTACCCCACTCAAGATTCCAAAAAGAAGAAGACAAATAGAAGCAAACAAGAGACACGGGGCCGTGTCCCATGGAACACGGGCCGTGGTCAACTCCAAGATATGCAAATCTTGGATAATACAACAAGTATAATGGCCATGGGGCTGTGTAAGCATCTGGACTGACAGCTCATTTAATGAAGACAGAGAAGAAGAAGGGCACGGATCCATGTCAACAGTCTGTTTCCAGCTATAAATAGAGGTGCTTGGTTCCATTTCAATCCATCCTTTGGCAAACCACTTCTCTCACACCTGCCACCACACCACCACCACAATACCACCATCATCCACCTTTAGAGTGTGTAGTAGTCTCGAGATCCAAGATTGACCGTAAGAGTTTTTATCAAACACAGGTCATGATTGGCTAATCTCTTATATCATTTGCTGAAGACAAGTTATTTTATGTATTACTTTGATTTCCAAGCTTTGGTTAACTTTTAATTGGGTTTGTATTAATGACTTTGAATATTTAGTTATTAATATTGAAAGTGAACTTTACTCTATCATCTCTTCATGTTTCGTTGATTCACTACTTCGTGTCTTTACGGTCTATAAAAAGCGTGTTAACTGTCTAGAAGGGGTTAGAAGGGTGCTATGGGTAAAGTTCTTACCTCATTCAGTGTATAGATCCTGCGAAGACTTGATTCAAGCTTATTAGGAATTCCTTTGAGACAGACAACATCAAATCGGGGGAAGTAAGAACAACTTGAATCATTTATAAACAAACTACTTTTAAAACTTTAAACCGGTCTTGCGTGTCACACCCTGGTCGTAACGGAAGCGCAAGTGTGTGACTATTAGGTAATCATTGCATCCAATTTAGTAAACAGTATTAACAACAACGATGTCATGCCATTACTAAGTTTCATTATACATTTACATCCTTCAAAAGTGAAACACATTGTTATCAGTATCAGATTACCGTTACAAAACATAGTTTAAAAACACATGTTCCAAAATAAAATGTTGCTTTTATCACAAATTCAGGCTGAGGCTTTGACCTCTATATACCCAAATGAGGTTAGGATATAACAGGCAAACCCTCCAAAAGGTAGTACATCGTTGTCTTGAAAATCCCATACCCGGATCCCATCACCGGCTCAAGTCCTACGTCCTGAAACACATGTAATTTTAAAAAGTCAACATAAAGTTGGCGAGTTCATGTAGTTTGATGTTTTCGTATCCAAATGTCATCTTTGAAAACCTGTATTGAAATCCAAGTATGTTATTAGCATCAATGAGTTAATTTAGGATCTATCAGTGTGTCGCGAGCACCCTGACATACTAGTGCCATAAGTAAGTAACCAAACCGAGACTTTTTTAACATGTTGGGATCACAAAAGCACTCCAATGGGTATACCAACCAGGAGTGGAGCGGGTCTCAAACTCAATAGATCTACCTCTTTTGCACCTTGGTCACTAAGTGATTAATGGTTACTACTGTTCTTTCCTACTTATGCACAGTGATCTGTTATCTGCTAACTCATAGCTAACATACAGTTTTGACATGACATGTATTTCCCCTAGGTAGTTTAAAACAAAACTTAAAATAAGTGAAAGGAGGGATAGGAACTCACAGGTTTGCGTTCGTTAAGTCGTACTATTTATCGATCGGTGTCTGCAACGTATGTAACCTACATGCGTATTGGATTTATTAGACACCTAGGTCCCAACGGACCTTGTACTCGTTGTTCATCTTGAATTCTTATTATGTATTTTTTTTGTTATGATTGAACAACTTACAATGTTATCGTAGTGTTGGTAGTTTGTTGGTTCGATTAATATTGTTATATATATTTCTTAAATATATATATATATATATATATATATATAATTGTTTTCAAACCATGTGTGAATTGGGCTTTGCCCTTTATGTATCATTGGGCCTAGCCCATGTTTTCTTGTCATTGGGCCTAGCCCATGTCATTTCTGTCCTTGGGCCTAGCCCATGTTTTCTTGTCACCGGCCTAGCCCATGTAATTTTATGTCTCTGGGCCTAGCCTATGTTTTCTTGTCATCGGGCCTAGCCCATGAAATTTTATGACTTTGGGCCTAGCCCATGTTTTCTTCTCACTTGGCCTAGCCCATGAAATTTTATGACTTTGGGCCTAGCCCATGTTTTCTTGTCACCGGGCCTAGCCCATGAAATTTTATGACTTTGGGCCTAGCCCATGTATTTTATGTCTTTGGGCCTAGCCCATGTATTTATGTTTTTGGGCTTTTATTAGTTTTTGGGCCCCTATCCATAAATATTATAGAATTTGGGCCTAGCATATAACTTTTACAATTTGGGCCTAGCCCAAATGTATATTTATATAAGCCCATTTTTCTTATAAGTATTTACTTCAAGTTTTTCTAACTTTTTATATACTTAACTTTCTAGATGTTTCATTTCGATAACATATGTATATATATATATACATATGTTGAACGTCTAAATATATATTTAGACTCGTCGTGACGACGTTTTGTGCCGCCGATTCACCCGTTGGTCGTCGACGCGACGATGACATCTTGAATGTTCGCCTATTGTTCGCATTGCTTTGATTGCCCAATTTATTGTTTCGACGCATTGTGAGCATTTATTTATTATGTTACCAACACTTAGTGTATTGATTAAGTGTTGGTATTTTGTATAAGATTGGGTATTTTTATTGTGAATACCCTAAGTTTCTAATACATACACATTCACTACTCACATGTATACATACAATTTATTGGCAACAATTGTATAGAAATATATATATACTTGTATTACTTTTCAAGTAGAAATATACTTGCAAAAAGTGTTTATTTTTGCTTATAAATATATATTATAACTTTGTTAAACACTTTGCTATTTGGGGATAACCCTTATCATTAGAGTCTACTTAATGACGATTTAAGTTACTAATCACGTTTAGTCCCACTAATCACCCCACTAATCATGTCTTAATCCCGATTAGATTTTTAGAAAATTTCGCCACAGTTTCCCCTAAACTATGGCGTTTTCCACGTTTTAAAAACGTATTTAAAACCTGTTTAAGCTCATAATCATCATCAACAAATCATCTAATATTTATTTTACATAATAAAAATATCATCATCCATGACTTTTTATGGTTTAAAAATCCTAGTAAATCAATGGGGTTTTTAATATTTATTAACCTTTTCAAAACAATACTTTAGCATGTTGTTTAAACAAGTTTATGCACTTAACCCCTTGATTACTACATATTTTTAAGGTGATTACAACTTAAATAAAAATGTTTACTTCTCATAAAAATCATTCATATGAATAAAAATTATCTTTAAGTTGTAGTATTTTACATGGATGATGTAGTTGATGATCTTGTTTAGATTTAAACCTTATCATATTTTAAATCTTTATTTTTACACTAAATCACACAAGATCATCTCACTTTTATATCATAATATCAACATAAATAACTTCAATATACAATCTAACAATCATATAAACATATAATCAACACAAGATGAACAATATTTAGTGTTATTATTATGTTGTCTTTTAGGGTTTTTAACTTATCTTTTCTTGATTTTCAAGATGATCAACTTGTACACTAATAATCTAAGCATAAAAATAAGTTAGATTATGGAGGAGATTAGGTCACAATGGGTGCACAAGTTCCTTGAAGATTTAGAAGAAAAATAAGCTCCTTAAGAATCCCTAATGATGGCCATCCTTGAAAGCTTCTTTAATAGACTTGATTAGGCTTCAAAGTGTATGGAATGTGGTGGATTATGGTGGCTAAATGGTGGTGTGTGGTGGTGGTATGGTAGCCGTGAGGTGGAGGGAAGAACAAGGAAGAATGGTTGCAACTTTTTGTTAAAGAAAATGATAATAACTTCTTTAGAAATTATTATATATTTCTCATCATAATCAAGTTCCATCAAATCTTCTAAAGACCATGCTTATAATCTTTGATTTTTCAACAAAATCAAGTGGGGTGGGACCCACTTGTACCGTTCATGCCAGGGGGTAAATCGTAACTTTTATTTTACCACATGTTGAAAATTGAGATATTTTGGTAATTAAATTAAGTATAGTGATTAGGTTTATGATCTAGCATCATTAGCATAAGAGTAGAGTTTATGGTGTATTTACATGGTATTTAATCCACATGGTCCTCCAATATAAGTTTCGGATGACGGATACGTCGCTAGATCGCTCATCGTCGTAATAATCGCTAATAAACGAAAGTATTTATTTAGTACCGGATGCTTTTGTTTTCGACCACCACAATGAATATGGTGTCTACTTAGTGCATTTCTGATCTAAAAATATGTATGACTAATTCGCTAGACGAATATACGATGAGTTAGGATGACCGATAGGTCTTTCGTTCGACTAGTCGACCGATATCGGCACTTTATGTTCTGCTGTCGAACTTTTCCGAAAGTTGTGTTTCCGTTACCTTATGTTAATTGAATGGATTCCGAGTTCTAAGTAATGCTTAACTAGTTCACTAGACGCCCAGATGAGGCTATCGGCAACTAAAATATTCGTCGTTTCGACAATCGACCGCTTTTCGGTCGAATTGTGCACTGTTTGACGAATGACCTGAAACGATGTCTTTTGTGCATTTTTGCTATTCTCATTTTAGGATGTTTAGAATTGTTTTATTCTTATCTTGACATCCGGAATCTTAGAATTAGTCTTGCGGACAAATCGCCATTTGTCGCATTTCTGGTCAAAACGGACAATTTTGCAATTTAGGCGTTATACCGGAAAGTTATGTATTTTTGTAATAGTTGTTATCAAATATGTGTTTTCATTTGTATATGGACTCAAGTATGGCATTAACATGCCGTTATTTCATGTATTGATTCGTTTCAGCGGGTTTTCCGACACAGTTAGTGTCACCGCAAATAGTGCGTTCAGCACTTTCTACCAACACTTTTAGGGCATTGTTTTTGTCTATTTCTCATCGTAACGGAAACCAGTATGTGTTATGATCAGGTGTACTTGCCCTAATGACGTACGACTCAGTTTTGCAATTAAATTACGATAACTATGCATGAGATTATACTATGAAATCAGTGATTAAATTGTATGGAATCACCGGTTATTTTGCCATTTGTCACATACTCCCCCTGTTAAAGAGAATTTCGTCCTGAAATTCAGTTTGAGGCATCCTCTGAAGGAGTCAGATACGGAATCATTGATTATTTTGACATGATTTGATCTTCACGTTCCCATGCGTACTCGGGATCGTGACGAGAGTTCCAACGAACCTTCACCAGTCTAATTTGACTTCTTCTAGTCTTTTGGACCTTACAGTCCATGACTTCAACTGGTTCTTTGGTGAATTGTAATTTGTCATCAACATGAATCTCATAGCTGGAATGATAACTGTGTCACTTGTCAGACTTTTCTTCAGATTAGACACACGAAATGTGTCATGTAAGTTATTAAGTTCCTCTGGCAGTTTTAACTTGTACGCCACTGTACCAATCTTTGCCAGAATTTCAAAAGATCCAATATATCTCGGTTTGAGCTTTCCGCGCTTTTTGTTTTGCCTTTCCAAGGTGAGGCCTTTCACAATACTTTGTCTCCGACCTCGAAGGATAATGGTTTGCGTCTCCGATATGCGTAGCTCTTTTGTCTATCTTGGGCCGCTTTGATACGCTCAAGGATCTTTAGTATTTTGTCTGTGGTCTCTTGTACCTATTTGGGACCTATGAGTTGACTGTCACCGACTTCCGTCCATATAGTGCTTCGAATGGCGCGGCCTTGATACTGGTGTAATAACTGTTATTGTGGGAAAACTCTACCAACGGTAAATGAGTATCCCACTTTACGCCTAAATCCATCACACAGGCCCGAAGCATATCTCCAACGTTTGGATGGTTCGCCCGCTTTGACCCTCGGTCTGCGGATGAAAGGCTGTGCTTAAATCCAAGCGAGAACCAAATGAATTTTGAAAAGATAGCCAGATCCGTGACACAAAGCAACCATCTCTATCAGAGATTATTGAGATTGGCACACCATGACGTGTTACAATCTCTTTCAAGTATAGTTCAGCTAGTTTCTTCGTACTGTCTTTCCGCGGATGGGTAGGAAATGAGCTGATTTAGTCAACCGATCAATGATAACCCAGATCATGTCACGACCTCGAGAGGTCCGTGGTAACTTTGTAACGAAATCCATTGATATCTGTTCCCACTTCCAAATCGGGATCTCAGGTTGTTATAATAACCCATATGGTTTTTGGTATTCGGTCTTGACCTTTGCACAAGTTAGGCATTTCCCAACATAGGTCGCAATATCTCCCTTGAGATTAGGCCACCGATAGTATTCCATCAGATCCTGGTACATCTTGTCCATCCTGGGTGTATCTAATACTTGGACTTGTGTGCTTTATCCAGTACCAAGTCTCGCAGCTCACCATAATAGGGAATCCACATCCTTCCCATGAGATATAGAGTTCCATCCTTGTTTGGTTCCAACTGTTTTTCCATTCCCCGTAGGGATTCCGCTGGAATGTTTTCTGGTTTTAGTGCTTCTTGTTGTGCTTCACGCACTCGAGCTGTAAAGTTCGTCTGGATCGTCATTTCTAAAGCTCGCACCCATAATGTTTTGACTCGTTCCTTTCTACTCAAAGCATCTGCTACCACATTTGCTTTGCCAGGGTGATACTTGATATCACAGTCATAATCATTCAACAGTTCACCCAACGTCGTTGGCGCATATTCAATTCCTTTTGGTTGAATATATGTTGAAGATTTTTATGATCCGTGAATATGGTACACTTAGGGCCATATAAATAATGACGCCAGATCTTCAAGGCAAATACCACTACACCTAACTCCAGGTCATGCGTGGTATAATTTCTTTCATGAAATTTTAACTGTCATGACGTGTACGCAATGACTTTTTCACGTTGCATTAACACGCAACCCAAGCCTTGATGCGATGCATCACAGTATGCCACGAAGTCATCTGTACCGTCCGAGAGTGATAGTATCGGTGCATTACATAGTTTATCTTTCAACACTTGCAACGCCGATTCTTGTTTTTCTCCCCAATCCAACTTTCTATCCTTCTGGGTAAACGAGGTTGGCGGCTGAGTAACCTTGGATAAGTTCTCAATAAATCTCCTGTAATATCCCGCTAAGCCCAAGAATTGACTTATTTTCGTGAGGGTTCTTGGCGTGGTCCAATTCTTTATAGCCTCGATTTTCGAAGGGTCAACATGTATTCCGTTCCCGTTCACCACATGTCTGAGAAATTGTACTTCGCGAATCCAGAATTCGCATTTTGAGAACTTGGCATATAATTGCTCCTTCTATAGCAATTCCAGTATAGCTCTCATGTGTTGTCCATGCTCTTCCTCGGTTCGTGAGTATATCAGTATGTCATCTATGAAAACAATCACGAACTTGTCGAGGTATGGCTTACATACCCGGTTTATCAAATCCATGAATACCGCAGGGGTGTTTGTTAGGCCAAAGGGCATAACAAGGAACTCGTAATGACCGTAACGAGTCCTAAACGCTGTTTTAGGAATACTTTCCTCTTGTATTCTTAATTGATGATACTCGGATCTTAAATCCATTTACGGATATAACTCGACCCTTGTAATTGATCGAACAGATCATCAATCCTCGGTAATGGGTACGAATTCTTGATGGTTAACTTGTTTAGTTCTCGGTAGCCTATGCACATTCGGAAGGTTCCATCCTTCTCCTCGAGAAAAGGCACCGGAGCTCCCCATGGCGAGGAATTCAGTCTTATGAATCCTTTGTCTAACAACTTTTGCAGTAGTGTAGATAGCCTTCGCATTTATGACGGAGCTAATCGGTGTGGAGGATTCGCTACTGGTGCGGCTCCTGGCACCAAATCAATACGAAAGTCGGTGTTTCGTTGCGGAAGGAATCTAGACAAGTCTAATGGAAAGACTTTGAGGGGATTCCTTCACAACGGTTATTTCCTCCAAATTTTGGTTCCTCAGTTTCCTTGTCGGCTACATGAGTTTGAAAGGCTATGCAACCTTTTTGTAGGCACTTCTGGCCTTCATGTAGTTAATGATTCGTAAGGGCGTATCGTGCTTCTCTCCGTGTACTAAAAGTCTTTCTTCGTTTGGCAGGGGGATGCGGATAGTTTTCTCAGGACAACCTACTTCCGCTCGGTTATATGTCAACAAGTCTATGCCAGAAGCTATGTCGTACCAATCCAGATAAATGGGTAAAGATTTGGATATTAAATTATTGTCCTCCCAGTTCCAAAGTGCATCCTTTTATAACTTCTCCTGACATTGACAAATTTACTGTTGGCAAATTCTATAGAATGAAGGAACGTCTATCTTACCTGTATCTAGGTCAAGTATATTTTGATGTCTATGGAGATGAACTAGAATTGGCACAGGTATCCAACAAGATGGATGCGAGACGTTTGTTGATAGGAAACGTTTAAGTGACCTTTTAATGATTCCCCATGAATCAGGGATCAAAATAGTGCATCTCAGATCTTTGGTATTGATTTCAGACCATCTCAGACTATTGTTTCGAAATGGGTACTCGAGTTGGACTCGAAAAGGTGGAAAGTTAGCCGGCTGAGTAATAAATGTTTTGATACACAGAAATTGATCCGTAAACAATTTTACAACCCGATTGCACGGTTATAATCGTGTGATTTTTAGAAAAAAATGGACATTATATATCATTGAATTCGTTCTTGAGATGCTCATGCTTGAAGTGGCCTTCATGCCACACTTAACATCCTTGTTCTTGGCTGAGTCTTACTAACTTATTGGTTTCTGTTGTGTGTCTTGATTCACTACACTTCAACTCTTGGCACTTTTGCAAGTGCCCTCATGAGGAAATTTCCACTTATCCCATTTAGGATTTCAGTAAGTTATCAGCACATTTCTTTGTGCTAGCATCAATTATGGCAGCAATTGCCTTCGTTTCTATCATCACGGGAATTACATTTCGCTTCCCGTCGCTAGCAGATTTCACATGCATTTTCTTGATAATTTCCCATTCTCACCGTATCCTTGGTGAGACTAACTGCAAGAGTTACTGTTTGGGTGATGAAGGTAGGGTGGGATGATGTGGTCATGATTTTGGTTCTTAGAGGCTAAACCCCAAATGTAGCGCTCAATGCGTTTGATATCAGGTGTTCCTCAGTATGGAACCACCTTGAGAGATCGTGAAAGCGTCGAGTGTAACCAACAACGTTGGCTGTAATCATGATCGAGTTCTAGGATCCCGTTTCTACCTTTGGAATTCCAATCAGCGAGCAATACTCTTCTCACATAAGAATCTGAGGCCTCCCATGATGACCTCTTCATAGTCTCACTCCTTAAAGTTTCTACTGGAGGATTTCACCAAGTTAATGGTGCATTCAGCAGGAGACTCTTTGTTTACCTAATCGTTTACTAAGGAGTGCATTTACTCGCACTGCTAACCGACTTCGTTGTCTTTATTTAGCGGACATAACCTCTCGCACCTCTCGCACCAGTGAGGTCTCACGGCTTACAGTCCAGAAAAGCCTTAGAGTTTAAAACCTTGTATGATCACATCTTCAGGTGTAGCGCTGCCACTCGTTCCCAATCTAATGGGATCCGAACCATTTGAACTACTGGTACCACCAGTTTCGTCACTAGTGTCGACTAAGTTACCCTCGTGTCGTGCGATTTTCGCAACCGTATATCCTTCCATAAGAACTATAGTTCGGCTTACCTAGTAAGTCATGGATTTACTAACCCCTTTTGGGTGAAGGCCTTCCTTTTGGCGCCATGTTTCTTCTTAGTACCCAAAATTAAAAGAAGCTAGACATATATTTGAATAAATATAGTCTACCATACGCCTAAGAATAAAGGATGCCATCGGTCATGGGAACCTTAAGATTGTATTCTTCATACATGTTTGAAACAATGATAACATGAATAACAACAATTCAAAATTCATAGTACCTCTTGCGTGTATCGGCCATATGCCTAATTGGAAAGGAAATAACTCGTAAAGGAGAAGAAACCAAATGGTCGTCTTCAACCTTATAGCATGTATTCCATACTTAGTGGACTTTAATCGCCCCAAGTAGGAGAAAAAAATCCTTCGCCACATCAACCCGTGTGACGAATACGTTGATATCCCTTGAGCTCCACGAGCTCCAGCTAGATTGTTATAATTTCCACAGATATCGAATAGAATGCTATGGGGGCGTTGAAGCATGGTTCGTGCCATACTCTCCCTTGGAATAAGACAAATGTCAAACGATGGAGTTTAGTGTAATCTCTTTTCCAATAAATAAGATGAGGTACCAAAGACACCATGGGACCAACCCATGTACAAGAACTCTAGGCCGTTGAGGAAATATCCACCTTGGGTGGCCAATCAGTTTTATCTGTTTAGATGACTAGTCTCAATCGACTCGTGATATAGATCGAACGTTAGATGTGAACAAATACGTGTGTTGCTTCTGTATCGTAGGGTGTTATAACAACCACCCCAGTTAGCGCCCCACTAAATAGAAACCCGAACAAATTTACAATTTTGAATGAGTAGTGATCTTTAACTTGAACCGCATAGTCCACCAGGATTCTCATCCACTGCAAGTTATTATTACGTGGGCCCCCGTAATAATAAATTGCCTTGCATGGTCACCCGAGTATTCTACCGTTCAAAGACGACGATCAGTCAGAAAGAGGACGTTATTGTCTACATACCTTCAACATATAAGGGACCTTCATGGTTGGTCCACGTGCTATTGTCCCTTGACATTACTCGCGAAAGGCACGTCGTTAGACAGATTTAGAAATAGAGAGAATTTGCAACAATAACAACTAGAGGGGCACCTTCAAGATGAGTACTTCACCTTCCTAGTCTGGACAAGAGTGTCATTATTAATGATTCATATGGATCACAGGGACCTCGTCCCACTAATAGAGTTGTCGTCCAAGGCTACCACCTCCGCCTCTTCGTCACTACCGAAGCCAGGCATCTCCGCATCCGTGGGAAAAGCAACCACCTTATGTGAAATCAATCCTAAGGTCTCACTTAGGAACAACGTTCGCCATAAGCTCCGTAATAGACGCGAGGTCGATACTCTTATCGTGCGAGTCAAGGATAATAATAATATCCATAGTCGAAAGTATTTCGTTTTTGGCAAAATATTCCGTACAATGCATATATATTATATATGTATATATGTATATATATATGTATGTATATACATATACATATGTATATATGTATATATATATATGTATGTACATACATATATATATACATACATATGTATGTATGTATATATATATGTATGTATATACATATATATATACATATACATACATATATATATACATATATACATATATATACATATATATATATATATATGTATATATGTATATATATACATATATATATACATATATATATATATATATTCATGTTAGTAATCCATTATTACATACGATATATTTCATATTAATCACCATTTCTCATGCAAGATTTGTTCTCTTTTGTTTTTACGTGTAATCTTACTGTTTCATGTCTATCCACTATAGACTAATCATGGATTTATGCTACTCGTTACTTATCATTGGGATCGTGTGATAGATCCTCATGTTATCGTGACACAATGAAAACCTTTTTGTTATCTTGTTATAATCCCAAAACATTTCTATTATGTTTTAAACTTTGTTTTCATGTGTGAGCCCCTGGTGATTGTAGACCAACTTTTAATAAAAAGTTTTTCCCCGATTCACTACAATCGAAGCTCTGATACCAACCTGTCACACCCTTATTGTAGCGAAAGCGCAAGTGTGTGACTATTAGGTAATCATTGCATCCAATTTAGTAAACAATATTTACAAAAGAAACAAATTAATGGCAAAAACCAGCATGATTACAAAAGAAGTAAAGTTGATACACCATACCAACCCCCAAGCTTCACCCCAAGACCAAAAAAAATGAATCAGAAGACAAGCACGGGGCCATGCCACCAAGGCATGGGGTCGTACCCCACTCAAGATTCCAAAAGAAAAAGACAAATAGAAGCAAACAAGAGACACGGGGCCGTATCCCATGGAACACGGGCTGTGGTCAACTCCCAGATATGCAAATATTGGATAGTACAACAAGTATAATGGCCATGGGGCGGTGTAAGCATCTGGACTGACAAGCTCATTTAATGAAGACAGAGAAGAAGAAGGGCACGGAGCCATGTCAACAGTCTGTTTCCAGCTATAAATAGGGGTGCTTGGTTCCATTTCAATCCATCCTTTGGCAAACCGCTTCTCTCACACCTGCCACCACACCACCACCACAATACCACCATCATCCACCTTTAGAGTGTGTAGTAGTCTCGAGATCCAAGATTGACCGTAAGAGTTTTTATCAAACACAGGTCATGATTGGCTAATCTCTTATATCATTTGCTGAAGACAAGTTATTTTATGTATTACTTTGATTTCCAAGCTTTGGTTAACTTTTAATTGGGTTTGTATTAATGACTTTGAATATTTAGTTATTAATATTGAAAGTGAACTTTACTCTATCATCTCTTCATGTTTCGTTGATTCACTACTTCGTGTCTTTACGGTCTATAAAAAGTGTGTTAACTGTCTGGAAGGGGTTAGAAGGGTGCTATGGGTAAAGTTCTTACCTCGTTCAGTGTATAGATCCTGCGAAGACTTGATTCAAGCTTATTAGGAATTCCTTTGAGACAGACAACATCAAATCGGGGGAAGTAAGAAAAACTTGAATCATTTATAAGCAAACTACTATTAAAACTTTAAACCGGTCTTGCGTGTCACACCCTGGTCGTAACGGAAGCGCAAGTGTGTGACTATTAGGTAATCATTGCATCCAATTTAGTAAACAGTATTAACAACAATGATGTCATGCCATTACTAAGTTTCATTATACATTTACATCCTTCAAAAGTGAAACCACATTGTTATCAGTATCAGATTACCGTTACAAAACATAGTTTAAAAACACGTGTTCCAAAATAAGATATTGCTTTTATCACAAATTCAGGCTGAGGCTTTGACCTCTATATACCCAAATGAGGTTAGGATATAACAGGCAAACCCTCCAAAAGGTAGTACATCGTTGTCTTGAAAATCCCATACCCGGATCCCATCACCGGCTCAAGTCCTACGTCTTGAAACACATGTAATTTTAAAAAGTCAACATAAAGTTGGCGAGTTCATGTAGTTTGATGTTTTCGTATCCAAATGTCATCTTTGAAAACCTGTATTGAAATCCAAGTATGTTATTAGCATCAATGAGTTAATTTAGGATCTATCAGTGTGTCGCGAGCACCCTGACATACTAGTGCCATAAGTAAGTAACCAAACTGAGACTTCTTTGACATGTTGGGATCACAAAAGCACTCCAATGGGTATACCAACCAGGAGTGGAGCGGGTCTCAAACTCAATAGATCTACTTCTTTTGCACCTTGGTCCATAAGTGATTAATGGTTACTACTATTCTTTCCTACTTATATACAGTGATCTGTTATCTGCTAACTCATAGCTAACATACTGTTTTGACATGACATGTATTTCCCCTCGGTAGTTTAAAACAAAACTTAAAATAAGTGAAAGGAGGGACATGAACTCACAGGTTTGCGTTCGTTAAGTCGTACTATTTATCGATCGGTGTCTACAACGTATGTAACCTATATATATATTATTGTTTTCAAACCATGTGTGAACTGGGCCTTGCCCTTCACATATCATTGGGCCTAGCCCATGTTTTCTTGTCATTGGGCCTAGCCCATGTCATGCATAGCCCATGTTTTCTTGTCACCGGGCCTAGCCCATGTAATTTTATGTCTCTGGGCCTAGCCCATGTTTTCTTGTCACCGGGCCTATCCCATGTAATTTTATGTCTTTAGACCTAGCCCATGTTTTCATGTCACCGGGCCTAGCCCATGAAATTTTATGACTTTAGGCCTAGCCCATGTTTTCTTGTCACGGGGCCTAGCCCATGAAAATTTATGACTTTGGGCCTAGCCCATGTTTTCTTGTCATTGGGCCTAGCCCATGTTTTCTTGTCATTGGGCCTAGCCCATGTATTTTATGTCTTTGAGCCTAGCCCATGTATTTATGTTTTTGGGCTTTTATTAGTTTTTGGGCCCCATCAATAAATATTATGGAATTTGGGCCTAGCATATAACTTTTACATTTTGGGCCTAGCCCAAATGTATATTTATATAAGCCCATTTTTCTTATAAGTATTTACTTCAAGTTTTTCTAACTTTTTATATACTTAACTTTCTGGATTTTTCATTTCGATAACATATATATATATATATATATATATATATATATGTTGAACGTCTAAATATATATTTAGACTCGTCGTCGGCGTCGTTCGTTATGTGTTCATTTTCGTCGAGAATCGCCCATTGTCGTGACGACGTTTCGTGCCGGCGATTCACCCGTGGGTCGTCGACGCGACGATGACATCTTGAATGTTCGCCTATTATTTGCATTGCTTTGATTGTCCGATTTATTGTTTCAATGCATTGTGAGAATATATTTATTATGTTACCAACACTTAGTGTATTGATTAAGTGTTGGTATTTTGTATAAGATTGGGTATTTTTATTATGAATACCCTAAGTTTCTAATACATACACATTCACTACTCACATGTATACATACAATTTATTGGCAACAATTGTATAGAAATATATATATATATATATATATATATATACTTGTATTACTTTTCAAGTAGAAATATACTTGCAAAAAGTGTTTATTTTTGCTTATAAATATATATTTATAATTTTGTTAAACACTTTGCTATTTAGGGATAACCCTTGTCATTAGAGTCTACTTAATGACGATTTAAGTTACTAATAACGTTTAGCCCCACTAATAATGTCTTAATCGCGATTAGATTTTTAGAAAATTTCTCCATAGTTTCCCCTAAACTATGGCATTTTCACGTTTTAAAAACGTATTTAAAACCTGTTTAAGCTCATAATCATCATCAACAAATCATCTAATATTTATTTTACATAATAAAAATATCATCATCCATGACTTTTTATGGTTTAAAAATCCTAGTAAATCAATGGGGTTTTTAATATTTATTAACCTTTTCAAAACAATACTTTAGCATGTTGTTTAAACAAGTTTATGCACTTAATCCCTTGATTACTACACATTTTTAAGGTGATTACAACTTAAATAAAATTTTTTACTTCTCATAAAAATCATTCATATGTATAAAAATTATCTTTAAGTTGTAGTATTTTACATGGATGATGTAGGTGATGATCTTGTTTAGATTTAAACCTTATCATGTTTTAAAATCTTTATTTTTACACTAAATCACACAAGATCATCTCACTTTTATATCATAATATCAACATAACAACTTCAATATACAATCTAACAATCATATAAACATATAATCAACACAAGATAAACAATATTTAGTGATCTAAGCATAAAAATAAGTTAGATTATGAAGGAGATTAGCTCACAATGGTTGCACAAGTTCCTTGAAGATTTAGAAGAAAAATAAGCTCCTTAAGAATCCCTAATGATCTCCATCCTTGAAAGCTTCTTTAATAGACTTGATTAGGCTTCAAAGTGTATGGAATGTGGTAGATTGTGGTGGCTAAATGGGGTGTGTGGTGGTGGTATGGTAGCCGTGAGGTGGAGGGAAAAACAAGGGAGAATGGTTGCAACTTTTTGTTGAAGAAAATGATAAGAACTTCTTTAGAAATTATTATATATTTTTCATCATAATCAAGTTCCATCAAATCTTCTAAAGACCATGCTAATAACTTTGATTTTTCAACAAAATCAAGTGGGGTGGGACCCACTTGAACCGTTCATGCCGGGGGGGGGGGGGGGTAAAGTGTAACTTTTATTTTTACCACATGTTGAAAATTGAGATATTTTGGTAATTAAATTAAGTATAGTGATTTGGGTTTATGATCTAGCATCATTAGCATAAGAGTAGAGTTTAGGGTGTATTTATATGGTATTTAATCCACATGGTCCTCCAATATAAGTTTCGGATGACGGATACGTCGCTAGATCGCTCATCGTCGTAATAATCGCTAATAAACGAAACTATTTATTTAGTGACGGAAGCTTTTATTTTCGACCACCACAATGAATATGGTATCTACTTAGTGCATTTCTGATCTAAAAATATGTATGACTAATTCGCTAGACGAATATACGATGAGCTAGGATGGCCGATATGTCTTTCGTTCGACCGGTCGATCGATATCGGCACTTTTCTGTTCTGTCATCGAACTTTTTCGAAAGTTGTGTTTCGGTGACCTTATGTTAGTTGAATGGATTCCGAGTTTCAAATAATGCTTAACTAGTTCACTAGACGCCCGGATGAGGCTATCGGCCACTAAAATATTCATCGTTTCGACAATCGACCGCTTTTCGGTCGAATTGTGCACTGTTTAACGAATGACCTGAAACGATGTCTTTTGTGCATTTTTGCTATTCTCACATTATTTTAGGATGTTTAGCATTGTTTTATTCTTATCTTGACATCCGGAATCTTCCGAATTAGTCTTGCGGACAAATCGCCATTTGTCGCCTTTCTGGTCGAAATGGACAATTTTGCAATTTAGGCGTTATACCGGAAAGTTATGTATTTTTTTAGTAGTTGTTCTCCAATATGTGTTTTCATTTATATATGGACTCAAGTATGGCATTAACATGACGTTATTTCATGTCGTGATTCGTTTCAGTGGGTTTTCCGACACAGTTAGTGTCACCGCAGTTAGTGCGTCCAACACTTTCTACCAACACTTTTAGGGCATTATTTTGGTCTGTTTCTCGTCGTAACGGAAACCAGTATGTGTTATGATCAGGTGTACTTGCCCTAATGACGTACGACTCAGTTTTGCAATTAAATTACGATAACTATGCATGAGATTATAATATGAAATCAGTGATTAAATTGTACGGAATCATCGGTTATTTTGCCATTTGTCACATTGCGGGACTATATACCTACTGAATCAGACCAATATGGCCGAGGGTAGTGTTGCCTCTAAAAGAGGGACATGCCACACTTTGCATTAATAACTTACTTAATTATTTTTCCATATTACGGCCTTGCAGGACTGTATCTCTCCTGACTCAGACCAATATGGTTGAGGGTATCGTTGCCTCCAAAATAAGGACATGTAATCTCTTAAAAAACCCAAAGTGCGGAAATCATCAACGTATATATGAATAACGAGTCAGAACCAAGTGATTCTATCTTTTCTATTTGTATCTTTTTTTCTTTAGTTTCTTTCTGATTTTTACTTAATAAAAAAATCTTTTCTCAAAATTCGAGTAGATTAGACGTCGATGATATTCCAGTATTAAAAACTCTTGTGTCCTTTGACGACCTCGGTATCTTACCATCACTATAATACGCCAACGATGGGTGATAGTGTTTATCGTGTTTTATAAATTTAAAGCTTGATAAAAAGGGTAAAAAGTACTTAAATTATATCCAAAATCATACTCACGCTCCACCACGGTCACAAATTTCGTAAATTCGAATAAATTCGTTTTGATTCAAATTTATTTAAAATATGCAAAAAACTACCAAAATGAAAACTTAAACTCCAAGTATAGATTTTAAACTATGTAAACATAATTATATCACTTTAAAAAGTCTAGAACTGGTGTGGCAATGTGTGATGGTGGCTCATGCGGCGATGGGGATGGGGATGGTGGCTGGTGCAGCATGTGGAATGGTGGCTGGTGCAGTGGTAGGGGATTGGGAAGCGTGGTTGGGAGCGACGCTATGGCCAATGGGTGATGGTGGCGTTTTTGTCTTAGGATGTTAAGTTATAGTCGTGGCTGATGTAAATAAGTTAGGTTATAGTTGGTATACTGAAGATATGTTTAAGTTATGAGCTATTTGGGCTTGCTAATAGGCTATTTAAAGATTTTGAATAAATTTATAGATTAATTTATATTGTAGCCTAAATTAAAATTTTATGTGTGTACTATATATAAATATAATAAATAAATATGTATAATTTGAATTCGAATTTTGAATCGAATCGATTTAAAACTAGAAATTCTTACTCAATTCTATGGCTGAGGGTAGCGTTGCCTCCAAAATAAGGACATGTAATCTCTTAAAAAACCAAAGTGCGGAAATCATCAAAGTATATATGAATAACGAGTCAGAACCAAGTGATTCTATCTTTTCTATTTGTATCTTTTATTTCTTTAGTTTCTTTCTTATTTTTACTTAATAAAAAAATCTTTTCTCAAAATTCGAGTAGATTAAACGTCGATGATATTCTAGTATTAAAAGCCCTTGTGTCCTTTAACGACCTCGGTATCTTACCATCACTATAATACGCCAACGATGGGTGATAAGGTTATATCGTGTTTTATAAATTTAAAGCTTGATAAAAAGAGTAAAAAGTACTTAAATTATATCCAAAATCATACTCATGCTCCACCACGGTCACAAATTTCATAAATTCGAATAAATTTGTTTTGATTCAAATTTATTTAAAATATGCAAAAAACTACCAAAATCAAAACTTTAACTCCAAGTATAGATTTTAAAGTATGTAAACATAATTATATCACTTTAAAAAGTCTAGAACTGGTGTGGCAATGTGTGATAGTGGCTCATGCGGCGACGGGGATGGGGGATGGTGGCTGGTGCAGCATGTGGAATGGTGGCTGGTGCAGTTGTAGGGGATTGGGAAGCGTGGTTGGGAGCGACGCTATGGCCAATGGGTGATGGTGGCGTTTTGGTCTTAGTATGTTAAGTTATAGTCATGGCTGGTGTAAATAAGTTAGGTTATAGTTGGTATACTGAAGATATGTTTAAGTTATGAGCTATTAGCTTGCTAATAGGCTATTTAAAGATTTTGAATAAATTTAATAGATTAATATAATATGTAGCCTAAAGTTTTATGTGTGTATAAATAAATATGTATAATTTGAATCGAATCGATTTAAAACTAGAAATTCGTACTCAATTCTATGGCTGAGGGTAGCGTTGCCTCCAAAATAAGGACATGTAATCTCTTAAAAAACCAAAGTGCGGAAATCATCAAAGTATATATGAATAACGAGTCAGAACCAAGTGATTCTATCTTTTCTATTTGTATCTTTATATTTCTTTAGTTTCTTTCTTATTTTACTTAATAAAAAAATTCTTTTCTCAAAATTCGGGTAGATAGACGTCGATGATATTCCAATATTAAAAGCTCTTGTATCCTTTGACGACCTCGGTATCTTACCATCACGATAATACACCAACGATAGGTGATAGTGTTATATCGGTTTTTATAAATTTAAAGCTTGATAAAAAGAGTAAAAAGTACTTAAATTATATCCAAAACATACTCATGCTCCACCACGGTCACAAATTTCATAAATTCGAATAAATTCGTTTTCATTCAAATTTATTTAAAATATGCAAAAAAACTACCAAAATCAAAACTTTAACTCCAAGTATAGATTTTAAAGTATGTAAACATAACTATATCACTTTAAAAAGTCTAGAACTGGTGTGGCAATGTGTGATGTGGCTCATGCGGCGATGGGATGGGGATGGTGCTGGTGCGGCGACGGGGAATGGTGGCTGGTGCGGCGATGGGAACGGTGGCTGGTGTAGTGGTAGGGATTGGGAAGTGTGGTTGGGAGCGACGCTATGGCCAATGGGTGATGGTGGCGTTTTGTCTTAGTATGTTAAGTTATAGTCGTGGCTGATGTAAATAAGTTAGGTTATAGTTGGTATACTGAAGATATGTTTAAGTTATGAGCTATTTGGGCTTGCTAAATAGGCTATTTAAAGATTTTGAATAAATTTATAGATTAATTTATATAGTAGCCTAAATAAGTTTATATGTGTGTATAAATAAATAAATGTATAATTATTGATGAATCGAATCGATTTAAAACTAGAAATTCGTACTCAATTCTATGGCTGAGGGTAGCGTTGCCTCCAAAATAAGGACATATAATCTCTTAAAAAACCAAAGTGCGGAAATCATCAAAGTATATATGAATAACGAGTCAGAACCAAGTGATTCTATCTTTTCTATTTGTATCTTTTATTTCTTTAGTTTCTTTCTTATTTTTACTTAATAAAAAAATCTTTTTCTCAAAATTCGAGTAGATTAGACGTCGATGATATTCCATATTAAAAGCATTTGTATCTTTGACGACCTCGGTATCTTACCATCACGATAATACACCAACGATAGGTGATAGTGTTATATCGTATTTTATAAATTTAAAGCTTGATAAAAAGAGTAAAAAGTACTTAAATTATATCCAAACATACTCATGCTCCACCACGGTCACAAATTTCATAAATTCGAATAAATTCGTTTTCATTCAAATTTATTTAAAATTATGCAAAAAACTACCAAAATCAAACTTTAACTCCAAGTATAGATTTTAAAGTATGTAAACATAACTTATATCACTTTAAAAAGTCTAGAACTGGTGTGGCAATGTGTGATGGTGGCTCATGCGGCGATGGGGATGGGGGATGGTGGCTGGTGCGGCGACGGGAATGGTGGCTGGTGCGGCGATGGGGACGGTGGCTGGTGTAGTGGTAGGGGATTGGGAAGTGTGGTTGGGAGCGACGCTATGGCCAATGGGTGATGGTGGCGTTTTTGTCTTAGTATGTTAAGTTATAGTCGTGGCTGATGTAAATAAGTTAGGTTATAGTTGGTATATGAAGATATGTTTAAGTTATGAGCTATTTGGGCTTGCTAATAGGCTATTTAAAGATTTTGAATAAATTTATAGATTAATTTATATAGTAGCCTAATTAAAGCTTTATGTGTATTATTATATAAATATAATAAATAAATATGTATAATTTGAATTCGAATTTTGAATCGAATCGATTTAAAACTAGAAATTCGTACTCAATTCTATGGCTGAGGGTAGCGTTGCCTCCAAAATAAGGACATATAATCTCTTAAAAAACCAAAGTGCGGAAAAATCATCAAAGTATATATGAATAACGAGTCAGAACCAAGTGATTCTATCTTTTCTATTTGTATCTTTTATTTCTTTAGTTTCTTTCTTATTTTTACTTAATAAAAAAATCTTTTCTCAAAATTCGAGTAGATTAGACGTTGATGATTTCCAGTATTAAAAGCAATTGTGTTCTTTGACGACCTCGGTATCTTACCATCACTATAATACCCCAACGATGGGTGATAGTGTTATATCGTATTTTATAAATTTAAAGCTTGATAAAAAGAGTAAAAAGTACTTAAATTATATCCAGAATCATACTCACGCTCCACCACGGTCACAAATTTCATAAATTCGAATAAATTCGTTTTAATTCAAATTTATTTAAAATTTGCAAAAAACTACCAAAATCGAAACTTTAACTCCAAGTATAGATTTTAAAGTATGTAAAACATAATTATATCACTTTAAAAAGTCTAGAACTGGTGTGGCAATGTGTGATGGTGGCTCATGCGGCGATGGGGATGGGGGATGGTGGCTGGTGCAGCATGTGGAATGGTGGCTGGTGCAGTGGTAGGGGATTGGGAAGCGTGGATGGGAGCGACGCTATGGCCAATGGGTTATGGTGGCGTTTTTGTCTTAGTATGTTAAGTTATAGTCGTGGCTGATGTAAATAAGTTAGGTTATAGTTGGTATATTGAAGATATGTTTAAGTTATGAGCTATTTGGGCTTGGTAATAGGCTATTTAAAGATTTTGAATAAATTTATAGATTAATTTATATTGTAGCCTAAATTAAAGTTTTATGTGTATATTATATATAAATATAATAAATAAATATGTATAATTTGAATTGAATTTTCAATCGAATCGATTTAAAACTAGAAATTCGTACTCAATTCATATTCAATTAACTAGGCGCGAATTGAATCGAATTAGAATTTGGATTCTTGATTATTGAAATGAATTTATGATAATCGAATCGAATTCGAAACACCCCTAGGTGATGGAGTAAATAATGTTGTAAAAATATAAACAAATAGATGAGGTTCATTTTGGACTTGCATATCTAGAACACTATTGATAAGGCTCTCTTAAATGTGTGGGACTCGCTTAAAGTGTAACATCCTAAATTTTCTAACCCTGTATTATTTAGCGAGTAACGAACAAGACGTGCAAGCTACGCGACAATGTATGGTCTAATACGTGTTGGTGTCAAGTTAATGGGACTTGAAGGGAATACTTTGTAAATAAAGAAACTTGGTTTTATTAATTTGGGAATTATATGTCACATGCATGAATTCAAGGGGGCATAGTGCAAGATTGGAATTAATTATTTTCTTTGAAAACTTTACACATACCAAGCCATCGATCATTATCATCGTCACTTCCAAACTACCTTGCGGCTGCAAACATAATCCAAAGAAAAAACGTACAAAACACTCTGACTTTAAGCGACCATCACCATTACATTAATAAACTTCAATGTAACAATGAAATTATAGTACAATATTGTAAGAGATCATTAAGAAGAGAAATGCGAAAAGAGAGCTGAATATGGGATGAGAGAGAGGGTGTACCAACTTCAGACGATTCCCATTATTCCTCTTTTGGTTACAATGCCTCCTCAAATAGCTACTTGGTCCCAAGATGATAACCTTGTATCACATAATCCGTCAATTTGATGCTCAATTGTTTGGGCCTAGTATTGGTTGTCTTGGTGTGACATTAGTTGTTGGGCTTTGCATAACATTACCCCTTGACTTTCACCTTGTTCTCAAGGTGTAGTTCAGGAAACTGCCAAAGCAAAGTACTGGTATCCTCCCATGTGGCAGCATCAACAGGTAGACCGTCCCACTAAACCAGACTTTGATAAGCAGAACGTCCACCCATAGTAAGAGTGCGGGTGTTCAAAATAACACCAAGATGAAGGTTCAAAGTAGAAGTAGAAATAAAATTTATAGGAGTGACCTGTTGATCCGGTTGTTTGAGACACTTTCACAACAAGGAAACATGGAAAATTGAATGTGTATGAGTCGTGTGAGGTAAGTCAAGCTTGTAGGCAATGGAACTGACTTTAGCAAGATCTAATATGGTCCAAAGTAGCACACAACTTGTGGCGGCGGTTTAAATGGATAGACCCCTGCCAATAAGATTGTAGCTTGATGTAAACCGAATCACCAGGTTCGAATGTGACTTCTTGACGCTTTTATCAGCAACCAATGTCATGTGAGTCTGGGCCTGCTCAAGATTGCGTTTTAAGAGCTAGTGCATCTCATTCCAATAAGTGGATCTCTTACAATGGCATACAAGTAGTGTCCTTAACATAACGCGAGATCACAGGGGTGGACAACCATAAAGGGCCAAGAAAGGTGTCATTTTATTGTTGTATGATAAGAAGTATTGTACCAATGTTCTGCCCAGACGAGTAGATGGGCCCATTCTTTAGGAAAGTCGGCTACATAGAAGTGGAGGTACATATCAAGACACTTGTTTAGGGCTTCCGTTTAACTATCCGATCGGGGTGTTCCAATCAAATGGCGTTGTTCTTGCCAAAAGGAAGTCATAAAGCACGGGTCCCAGTCAAAAACTATGTCAAGAGGAAATTCATCTAACAATCTATTGAAGAAAAGCGGGAGCAATCGTGGCGCTTGTGAAAGAAGTTGGAAGGCTGAAAAAGTGTCTGTATTTGGACAACCTATCCACTAGAACCATAATAACGATTTTCCCATTTGATGGAGGAACATCGGTTATAAAGTCCATAGAAACCCTTTCAAAGACTTGTTGTGGTATAGAGAGTGGTTGAAACAGGCCACCTAGTGGTAGGAAGGAAGATTTCATCTATTGGCACACATGGCATTGGGCCATAAAACTTTTGACATCCGCACGCATTTTAGGTTAGTAGAAATTGGAAGATAAGCGGTGTAAAGTGGGTGTTATTCACGAATGACCCCCATTAGGAGAAGTGTGGAATTCTAGAAGTAACTTAGTACAACGTGAAGAATTAGCTGCAACTATAAACGGATTTTTATAGAATAAAAGGCCATATTTGAAAACATATGTAGGGAACTGATGAGGGGATTGTTGGATTTGCTACTGAAGTGCCAAAAGGCTCGTGCCAAATATGTTAGCTGAATAAAGCTCATCACTGATAGAGGGTGCGGAGATGGAAAAGGCCTGTAAGTCTGTAGTGGTGCTTGACAAGGCATTAGTAGCCTCGTTTAGACGGCTCGAGCGATAACGGATATCAAATTAAAGCCCATTGATATTGAGTAACCACCTGTGTTAATCAGGTTTTTAAATCACTTGTTCTTCTAAATTTTTAGAGATTGATGATCCATAAGAATGGTAAGACGACGCCCCTAGAAATACTGTCGCCATTTGGCTATGGCTTGCGTAATGGTGAACATTTCTTTTTGATAAGCTAAAGCGGTTTGCATATATGGGAATAGTTTTTGGCTAAAAAAAGTGAGTGGATGTTTATCTTGAAAAAGTATGGCGCCAATCCCAATTCCCGAGGCATCAATTTCCAAAACAAAGGGTTGTGTGAAATGAGGTAAACGTAAAATTGGGGTGGAACTTAAGAGTGTATTGAGGGTGCCATAGGCTTGTTGAGTGAATTCATTCCAAGTGAGAGATTCAGTCTTCTGGAGTCGGTTAGTTAAGGGTGTGGCAAATGAAGCATATCCTTTAATAAAGCGACGACGATATCCCACCACTCCCAAAAGCCTCGAATGTCTTTAATGGAAGAGAGGGTTAGCCAATTCTTGATTGTGGATATTTTTGAAGGATTCACTGCTATACCCTGAACTGATATAACATGACCTAAATAGCTAATAGAATATTGGCCGAAGACACACTTGGAGTGTTTTGCAACAAGGTTATTTTGTTGAAGTAATTGAAGAACCGAACGGACATGAGATAAATGCTCCAACCAAGATGTGCGATAAATTAGAATGTCATCGAAGAAGACCAAGAGAAATTTTCAAAGGAACAGACTAAAATTATCATTCATTAGGCACTGAAAAGTAAATGGAGCGTCAGTAAAGCCAAAGGGCATGACGAGAAATTCGTAATGGCCCCCATGAGAGCGATAAGCCATTTTCTATTTATCATCAGCCCGTATACGGATTTAATGATAGCCCACTAGAATATCAAGTTTAGAAAAGTACCTTGAAGTATGCAACTCGTCGAATAACTCGTTCATTGATACAATAGCAAAGCGATCCCGAAGTAATAGAAAAAGTGTCGTCCTTCTTATGGATAAAAAAAGACCGGAGAAAGAACAAGCTTGTTCTTGATTGGATTATCCCTTGTTGAAGCATATCTAAAATGTATCATTTGATTCTTGCTTCTTCAAGTGCGGGTAGCGGTATGGTCGATTGGTCACAAGGCTGTGGTTGGGTAAAAGGGAGATACCATGGTCCTGAGATCTCTTGGGAGGTAAGCTTTGCGGAGATTGAAAGACCAACGCAAACTCAACAAGTAAGTACTGAAGATCGGGTGGGTAGTCCATTTGAGTGGAAGAATATGGTTGTACAAGGTGTTAGTGAAAGAGGGCACCCATGGCATCAGAGGTGGATAGTTTACGAAAATTATTAAGTTGCATTGGTTGAGGAAGGGAGGATTGGTCATGTTGATGCACTTATGGTCGTCCTTGTGCGAGTAGACTAGATAGAGTGTGTATTGAATATTGTATTAGATTAGATTCGAACACACAACCCAAGTGCGAACAAGTACTGTTTCGTACGCATCATGTATGATTCGTACGAATCACTTACTCGTACGAAATATTCGTATGAGTGACTCACTCGTACAAAATATTAGTGCGAGTGACTCAGGCTTGATTCGCATGAAATGTCATGTCTATATATAAGCGTTATGTGTTCATTGTTTGTAAGTTTTGGAAGTTCCCTGAGGGGAAACGCTGGCGGATTCTCTCCAGGAACTCCGCCAGCCAGACCAGATGTAAGCTCTTTCGGTATGAATGAATGAATGAAAAGCTTCTAGTGATTCTGTTTGTGCCTAACGTCTATGTTCTTCTGCCGGAACTGCTCTATCCCCAAAACCTCTGTCTAGAACCGCCGCCGATCACGGGACGACAGGTCATCTTGCCAAACTATATAGGATCCACCAAAATGGAATTCAAACATTGTCGTAGCATAATTAGTGATTATCGGCCCTAATCTCACAAACCACGAGACCCCAAGACGATGTCCCACCCTTGGAGGCATAGATAGTACAGATCTGGAGAAATATTATGATCGTGAATACATAAGGTGTGACAACTGATATTTTTCAGGTTAACTCTGTTAACACAACTCCGTTATCTTTAATATGATTTGAAACATTCATTATAACATTTCTCTTCATATTTGTTGGTTTAGTGTGTTAGTTAGTACACGAACTCTCACGTAACAATAATTTGTGGAATTAACCGAATTACCAAACTACACACAAGTCTGACCTTGAACTTTGGTGAAACATGGGTATAGTATTGCAAACATAGAAATATTATTGTAATTGAGTGAAATTATACGTTATTTGATTACATGCACTGCTTGTTAGTTGTTTTTCATAATTGCGAACAATGTGCATTTTTATGTGATCTAGCGTTATAAAAAAATTATTATAAACAAACTAGTGGGTTTTTTTATAGACTTGGGCTATTAAAATTTAGTAGAAATGGTTTGGTGGGATTGTGTTAGCTAGAAAGGCCCACCAAAAGTTACAAAAACCCACCAAAAGGCCCACCGATGGGTTTTAATTAGTTAAAAAAAACATAACCCAGCCTAAACCCTCGTCATGTATGGTAGCCCCATCTCCACCGTATTTTAACTTTGCGCCTTCAAAACACCATTCCACTGTCATTTTTTGCTTAGATCTTACAGTTGGTGGCTTTCTTGATCGATTTCAATACCTTTAGCGCTTACAAGTAAGTTTTTTTTATCAAATTCGATGTTTTTTATGATTTAAAGATTAGGATCTTGATAGGAAATTTTATTAAATCTAATTTACCATGATATATGCATGCCATGATAGTGTAAAATAGGTTAAAGATGATCTTATTCACATTTTGTTAACTGCAATAATTGATCAGTAGCTTCTTCTGATCATAATTTTATGTCGTGTTGTAAAGGTCATATCTTGGCCAAAACATAACGAACCTGGGTAGTTTTCGAATCTAAGATCAAGTTCAAGGAATTTCCTTTCACACCCAGCTAGTTTCATATTTTTCCGTTGAGTTTTGATCAGTCAAAAGATTTAAACGAAATCAAAGGTCAAAGCTACGTTTTTATGCAAAAAATTGGGTTCGTGACGAGGGTCATTACGTCGTAATATTCAGAGTTGAGACTTGGCAATTTTATAGTAGATTGTCCTAGGAGATTATGAGATTACTAGAATTTCGTCAATTGGGTTGACGAAGATTTTTCTATAAATTAAAACGTAAACTGTCATTAGAAAATAACAGTTTTGACTTTTGTGTATAAAAGTATTTTTCACGAAGTTTTTACAAGTATTTAGGACCCAACAAATTTACACAAACCATTTTGGACAAATTGACATGTCACATAAAACTCTTCTAATTTTTCTGACCCGTTTGATCTTATTTATAAAACCCACAAACCGGCTTAAAAATAGATGTGTTTCGAAAGTGCTGACACTCTGCATTTATATACGAAAGTGCATCGAGTTGGTTATACGAGGTATTCTTGGATATGTGAAATGTAAGTGAATGTCCTTGAACGTGTTATGTGATAGGTAGGTGGTTTGTATATATGTGTACGTATGCATGAGCAGTTCTAAACAAGTGTACATGAGCATAAACTTGACAATAGTATGTTAAAAGAATATGTACACTTGCACACAACCACATGTACACATGAATAAGTGAAAACTCATATGCATGAATACTTGAAATATAGATAAACGCAACTTGTTCTTGTTTTTATTACATGAAGAGACTCCTTATAGTAAACAAGTGTAGCATGAATTCTGATTAAGTGTGTATATGCACGTGTTGTAATGGACCTACATGATACCACTTTGTGATATCCTAATAACTTAGCTATCATCAACATGGTAAACATATAGGATGTGTTTTACCCATAAATTCACCTAGCTACTAAATCTTACCGAGCAAATCTCAGGTGAGTTCACTACTTTACTAAAAGTATGCATCCCTGGTTTAGGACTACCTTATCCTGGTTTGGGACTACATATATATTCTTGGAAGGAATACCACCACTTAAATACCCTAGTTTAATTTCATGTCTATAGTGGACTAAACGGACATCTATCTTGAAAGTCCCTACCTTTATACCAATCAGTTGCCGGGTGGCAAACGATGTATTAGTTGATAGTGCTATTAGGTTTTATAAACCTCACATCATAGTGTCACACCCTGACCTGCAGCGGAATAGGAGATCAGGGCATGATTGGGTTAACTCGAGAAATTATGACTTGCTATTACTTGTTTTCAAATAATCATTAATTCATGTCAAGTGTCTCACAATACAAATAATTCACATAAACACTTACAAACACAAGACGTTGTTTATAACAAATAAACTGCACTAATCCGTTTCTTGTTAACTAAGGCCCATCCTATGTCCAATCTTCGATTCATGCCTGTTAACCTGTATCGTATGTAAAAACAATTTTTGGGTCAACAAAGGTTGGTGAGTGAACCTTATTATTTTTAGAAAAATAGTATGTTTAAATTTGGTTTATTGAGAAAAACGTGTGTTAACCAATGTAAATAAATATGTTGTATGTCATATGTCAACCTCCTAACATAACCTCAAACAAATAAACAAGCCAACTGAAACGATTCAATAAATGTATGCGTGTTGCACGGAATTATGGTGTGCCAATGAATGAATGTGTGTTGCACGGTATTATGGTGTGCCAATGAATGAATGTATGTTGCACGGTATTATGGTGAGCTGCAAGATCTAAGCTCAATCAAACGGAGCTGACCTCGTATGGTTGGCAACGTCAAGTTCCGCTCATAGGTAATGGGGAACAGACGAGCCTGTGATGACATGATATCCAAAATGAATGAAAATGCACCAAATGATAAACAACCAAACAACACATAACATAGATACTTCACATTATAGTACTTGCACGTAATTGAACTTTGTAAAATAGAATAAAGATACACGACACATGATACACCCCAAAACGTATAAATAAAAAGCAAAGGGGGGGAGTTGTAAGATTCATTCACAGTGTTTGTGTTTTTAATCCTTAGTGAAAAACCACACGAGAATAAGGAGAAAATCCAATTGATAAGCCGATTTAAGCTAGACAAACGAATGCAACAAGAAAAGGGTAAACGTTATGCTAGGCATAGCTAAATGAACAAACATGATATGTTAGACTTGTTGGGCCTAACGAGCCTCTACAAGGCTACGCCAAGCCTAAAGGCGAGCCTGAACTAGGCTACCTTAACGAGGCTAATGCTCCTTAACTAAGAACCTAAACTAAACTCATTAAACTAAGAAAGCAATAAATAAATGAATAACAAAAAGAAAGGAAGATTACATCGAAGAAAACTTTACAAAATGAGAAGAGCTTGAAGGGCAGCACCTCCTCGTCGAAAGCGGAAATAAAAACTACTACACACAAACCCAAAGGGGTATTGCACTAGTGGAGCCATCAAATTTGGTTATTCCACTTGTTTATACTCAAACTAGGAGTTGCAAGCTATAAAGAACCAAGAAAGGGTATTTATAGGTGTATTAACCCTTGGATCTTGATGCGGGTCGAGGGTTATGTCTTGAAACTTGTGTTTGTGACTCCCTTTACGTTGGAGCTCAATTTTATGCACCATTTGAACCTACTTGATCCTTATTATACCAAGTATATCTTGGAGCTTTGAATGGAACAGAATGATAGCTCAAGTATGGAGAAAAGTTGGCAAGAAAGTCACCCGAAAGTCATTTTATGATAAAACTAAGAATGCGACGTGTAGAGCTTCTTACTTGTTATCATTTGCATCTAAACCCTCCAAAACACAATGTCCTATCTTAAGGCATGTATATAATGAAGTTTGAATGATAAGTAGGTTAAGATATGATGTGTTAGGTGTGTTCACGAGTCTCTAAAGTTTTTGATTAACTTAAGGAAAACCTTAGTCTTAGACCTTGAGAGATGGAGGGTTGCTTCAAAATACATGGAAATGAATTTACAAACTTGTCTAAAACATGTATAAGACTATAAATCACCGGATATGATAACATGTATGATCAAAACATAGAATCCAAGACATTTAATTGCGCAAACATCAAACAAAAATTACATGGAATATGAAAACAGACCGGGTGTCAAATTCGGGTCGGGTTCTAGGATCTGTTTTTGACGGATGTTACAGTCTCCCCTACTTTTAGAAATTTCGTCCCGAAATTAAGAGGAAACCCAAAAAGGTAAATGGTTTAGCATATTCCCTAGGAGTTTGCATTAAGATGGAATTAAAGTAGAGTTTAGATTCCATTGTGGTGGTAACGTTCCGGGTAGAGGAATCGCTCTTTGTTGCTAAAAGTGTGGAAGTGAATAATCGTTGTAACACGGAGATAGCTTGTAATATAACAAGGATTTACTATTAGGTTGTAATCATACTCATGATGGCTAACTAGAAATTGTATCATGATAATGGACTTTAGGAAAAATCAAAGCGTCATTATGATAAAGTTGCATATGAAACCACAAAAACGATGTCATCTACCACATTGTTATTCAAAGTGACATTGACACTACTTACCCAGAACCTCTCATGACAATCTAACAATGCTTTGATCCTTTGATAAGAACATTTATATATAGGAAGTACCAGCGGCGTATCCACCATGTCTTTGTCAAACTTTCATTGGCTTTGTTATTACGTCATGATTAGTTATGTGTGACTTGTCCTAAGATCTACCAAACATAAACAAACACAACAACCAATGCTTGAGTCTCGAATATGAAGAAAGCAAAACTAAATAATGGCGGTACCTCTCTCTTGTTTTATAAGGATGTGGTCGGTCTATGAAAAAGTGAGACGTGACCCATTCTCTCTAAGTTATGAGACGAGGTGCACCGTGATGTGTGAAGACATGATATGAATGAAGTTTAATCGATGTAAATGAAACAAATTGGCATAGCATGATATAAATTGAAATGATGGCATTAAACCCAAATTGAAAACAATGGTAACTTGATTAATCAACACAAAGAAATGGAATTGATAAAATTGTGGAATGGAAATTAAAATAAAATAAACAGCTGGGGAGGAGTCTTGAGTCTTAATGATGGAAAAAGACTAGTTGGGTTGCTCGTTCGCACCATTATTGTTGACCTCAGCCAGGTTCGCGTTGATGTTGTAGGTTCTACCTCTTGTTGGTGGGGGTGCTGGGTTTGCTTGGTTCACTTGGTTAACTGGATTTGCTTGGGCTTGAGCGTTGATGATGTTAACCAGCCTAGGGCACGTGTTTCTGAAATGAGTAGGATCACCATAATTAAAGCAAGCTCGAACATATGGCACCATGGGGTAATGCGGTGGTTGGTAAGGCTGGATCATGTTTTGGGCAAGAGGTGAAACTTGGTTTTGAGGAGTGCGACAAGTGTTACTCAAATGGCCATAATGCCCACAATTGGCACATAGACGACAGGGTACAGTGAGTTGGTGGTGATTGTGGCAGGTATTGCATTGAGGGTGGGGACCAATGTAGGGTTTCTTGTTTGGGTAAGTTGGGTTGAGTGCCACTTGGGTGATTGGGATGGCTTGGAGTGGTAAGGCTTGTGAAGTTGGGTTAGTTGAGGCAATAGCGTAGTTTTTATCATCACGATTTCGTTTGGTATCGGTACGGGAGGATGATTCAGCCTTGGTTGTTTTTGGCTCTTCCACGGAAGCCTTGTCAGTTGTGCCCTTCTTTTTAAAGTCTCAATTTCAGATATGGACTTCGGTGAGTTCAGTGGAAATTCCATTGAAGCTTCCAATGTTGCGGGTATAGTGCTCATCACGGAATCCTGGATACCAGAAGGAAGACCCCTAATGTAATGTTCAAGGAGACGATAAAGAGGAGTGAACATATTTGGGACCATCTGGTTCAGTTCGAGGAAACATTTATTATAGGCCATGTGGTCTCCATCGATTTTTTTAAGAGGTAGAATTCGTCCTCCAACTTCTTGATCTCACTCCTAGGACAGAACCGTTTAGTCATTAGTTCCTTGAGTTGTTCCCTAGTTAGGGCCACAGCAGCTTCAGCCCCTCTTCGACCCTTTTCAGCACTCCACCAGCTAAGGCTGCCCCAATAAAACGACTGGTAGCATAACGAACCTTGCGATCGTTAGGGCAGACACAATTTAGGAAGGTTCTTTCCATTTCCTCGAACCATCGAAGGAGTGCGGTGACCCCTTCTGTTCCCTCATATTTTGGGGGGTTACAAGACTTGAAGTGCTTATAGGAGCACTTTGATGTTTTTGCGGAAACATTGACATCGTTTGATTCGACTTGGTTAACTTGGTTATTAGTGAGGGCGTGTTGAACTTGGATCACAATGTTAAGAATCATGGCAGGCATTTGCTTGGCGATTTTGGCAGCCATTCGTTTACCGGAGTTTTCGGTTCTTTTTCCTCCGATAAGGTGCCTAAAGGACATCTACAGGAATTTATGCAAACAAGATTGTGAGATTTTTGATGGATTTGCTAGCAGAGATGCAAAAAATGTAAAAACATATGATAAAATGAAAACTTTTGGGGTGTATTTGAAAATAATAACTAATGATAACACAACACTTTTGAAGTGTTCTTAGGCTTTGCTCGTAATTGGGCCTTGCATGCCGCCATACTTCACCTTCGTAATCATGCGGGCCCCCATGATTACCAGGCTTTCATATGGTTCGCATGGGGTAGCCTGGTAACGTACCTTAAAACCCGAATGAAAATCGTAAAAAAATATGAACATAGGGTATGAAAATCGGAGTGCATCTTGGTGTGGACGCGGTGACAACTCAAAGTAGGGTTAGTTCACACGACGTTTGGTGTGGCATGCTTTGGCCTAATAGGTCCTTCGTACTCTCATCGTTAGTCCCCAGGTAGGCAAACTGGTCTGCTAATTCGGATTTATACGAATGCCAATCCTAGACAGGACGTCCCGAATACCGACTCGGACCCTTCCAGTTACTACATGCCCGTCACATCAACTCATTTTAATGAGATATAAAACAAAAACAACACAAAATTTTGAATAACGTAAGAGTAAGTATTTTAAAAATGGAGGGAAATGTTTCGAAAATTTTGAAATCGAGATCTTATAAATAAAGGTTTTATAAGTTTCGTATGGTACATTTCAGGTGGAGTGATATGTAAATATGTAACATATATGTAGACTTCATGTCATAATTATAACACATTGCACGTATCACATAATCAAGTAACAAATAGAGTGCTTACATGCGTTTGTGTGTGAAATGAAAGGAATTTAAATGTGTGAGCAATAGCAAATCATGAGGCAAACAAAACGTGAAATCACATAAGCACATAGGTCCTAGTTGATTAAAGTATAGGTTCTAAGGGTCTAATAACCTATCCTATATCCCTAAAGTCAATAGCTCTGATACCAATCTGTCACACCCCAACCCGCAGCGGAATAGGAGATCGAGGCATGATTGGGTTAACTCGAGAGCTTATGACTTGCTATTACTTGTTTTTAAATAATCGTTAATTCATGTCAAGTGTCTCACAATACAAATAATTCACATAAACAATTACAATCACAAGACGTTGTTTATAACAAATAAACTGCACTAATCCGTTTCTTGTTAACTAAGGCCCATCCTATGTCCAATCTTTTCTTCATACTTGTTAACATGTATCATATGTAAAAATAGTTTTTGGGTCAACAAAGGTTGGTGAGTGAACCTTATTATTTTTAGAAAAATAGTATGTTTAAATTTGGTTTATTGAGAAAAACGTGCGTTAACCAATGTAAATAAATATGTTGTATGTCATATGTCAACCTCCTAACACAACCTCAAACAAATAAACAGGCCAACTGAAATGATTCAATAAATGTATGCGTGTTGCACGGAATTATGGTGTGCCAATGGAAGAATGTATGTTGCACGGTATTATGGTGTGCCAATGAATGAATGTATGTTGCACGGTATTATGGTGTGCTACAAGGTCTAAGCTCAATCAAACGGAGATGACCTAGTATGGTTGGCAACATCAAGTTTCGCTCATAGGTAATGGGGAACAGACGAGCCTCTGATGACGTGATATCCAAAATGAATGAAAATGCACCAAATGATAAACAACCAAACAACACATAACATAGATACTTCACATTATGGTACTTGCATGTAATTGAACTTTGTAAAATGGAATAAAGATACACGACACATGATGCACCCCAAAACGTATAAATAAAATGGAAAAGGGGAGAGTTGTAAGATTCACTCACAGTGTTTGCGTTTTTAATCCTTAGTGAAAAACCGCACGAGAATAAGGAGAAAATCCAATTGATAAGCTGATTTAAGCTAGATAAACGAATGCAACAAGAAAAGAGTAAACGTTATGCTAGGCATAGCTAAATGTAAGAACCTGATATGTTAGACTTGTTGGGCCTAACGAGCCTCTACAAGGCTACGCCAAGCCTAAAGGCGAGCCTGAACTAGGCTACCTTAACGAGCCTAATGCTCCTTAACTAAGAACCTAAACTAAACTAATTAAACTAAGAAAGCAATAAATAAATGAATAACAAAAAGAAAGGAAGATTACCTAGTAGAAAACTTTACAAAATGAGAAGAGCTTGAAGGGCAACACCTTCTCGTCAAAAGCGGAAATAAAAACTACTACACACAACACCCAAAGGGGTATTGCGCTTGTGGACCCACCAAATTTGGTTATTCCACTTGTTTATACTCAAACTAGGAGTTGCAAGCTATAAAGAACCAAGAAAGGGTATTTATAGGTGTGAAAGGGAGCACAAATTGGTGATTGGGGCGATGTGGGATGAATTTAAAAGAAGATTTTCACGTCTTTCAAATCAGCAACAAACACCAAACTTGTTTTCGCGATTCCTGCTTCGTTATAACTACGTTTCGCGCACGGTTTTCTCCTACGTTCATTATTTTCAGAGTACTATCATACGGAAGAGAGTAATCCAATATCCATGGTGTCGAGAATTGGGCTTAAACCTTGGATCTTGATGCGGGTCGAGGGTTATGTTCTGAAACCTGTGTTTGTGATTCTCGTTACGTTGGAGCTCAGTTTTTATGCACCATTTGAACCTACTTGATCCTTAGTATACCAAGTATGTCTTGGAGCTTTGAATGGACCAGAATGATAGCTCAAGGATGGAGAAAATTTGGCAAGAAAGTCACCGGAAAGTCATCTTATGATAAAACTAAGAATACGACGTGTAGAGCTTCTTACTTGCTATCATTTTCTTCTAAACCCTCCAAAACACAATGTCCTATCTTAAGGCATGTATATAACGAAGTTTGAATGATAAGAAGGTTAGGATATGACGTGTTAGGTATGTTCACGAGTCTCCAAAGTTTTTGATTACCTTAAGGAAAACCTTAGTCTTAGACCTTGAGAGATGGAGGGTTGCTTCAAAATACATGGAAATGAATTTACAAACTTGTCTAAAACATGTATAAGACTATAAATCACCAGATATGATAACATGTATGATCAAAACATAGAATCCAAGACATTTTATTGCGTAAACATTAAACAAAAATTACGTGGAATATGAAAAAAGAAAGGGTGTCAAATTCGGGTCGGGTTTTAGAATCTGTTTTTTTACGGATGTTACAGTGCGGGGAGCCGGCGTGAGAATTTGACCTTTACATTTCATAAGTGCCGATAGACATTGATGTGGAGCACAAAAACATATACTTCAGTATTCGGTACTACCAGTTTAGTTGCTTAATAATGGGTTAGGTACCCATGACATGTCTTTATAATTTTCGTATTTAAATTAACTTTTCGATGAACTAAAACTATGAACTCGCCAACTTTTTGTTGATACACTTTAGCATGCTTTGCAGGACGCTAGGTACCGCACACATGGGGACTGACATCTTGGAGTGCCATTGCTTCTTATTTATGCAAAACAACTGTGGGTTTTTACTATGTCTGAGTTTTATGCTTTAAGCTTCTACTGTCTAACTTAAACTTGTGTTTTCGAACATATGAAATTATTATCATTATTCAAGTTGAATGTGGTAGTAAACATATTCTAAATATTTTGAAATGGTTCAACATGATTAGTGGTTTGATCTTGGTTTATCACGCTCCTCATGGAAAAATCCCGCAGATGGAATTTGAGGGTGTGACATAAGGAATTAAGGGTTTGCAATGCCAGAGCAAAAGAGTTTCTCCCTAGTACCAACCACACCGAAAAAAGGAGTGATGGGTTCAATTAGAAGTGAAGGAATAAAGTGACCCTAGATTGCACGAAGTAGTGGGTGCTACCACCATCAAGAAGAACCTATAGTGGCTTCCCCAAAATGCAACCTAGAAAGCGTAGAGTGGTGGCTGAACAACCACTAGCTTTAGCATTGTAAGAGATGGAAGAAAGCTGTTTCACAGCTTTTAATTACAATTCATCGGCCAGAAGAGCACTAGTTGTAGAAACTGTTGGATCATTGTTGGCAGAGACCAGAAATTCTTGTTCATCCTCGAAACAGATGAGTTGAGAGGAACCTTTACATTTATAATCATGAGTGTTTTTTTCATCATAACGGAAAGACAACCGTTGAGCCTTTTTTGGAGCTAGCTCTATTGGTGTAAGGCGACCATGAACTAGATTTTTCCTTGACAGTGGAAGTGGGTGGAAATGATGTAACAAAAGAAGCTGGTGGGTTAAGGAGAATGGATTTCCACCACCAAGTGTAACCCTGCCCATTCCTTTTTCTAATTAAATCCTTTGCTCCTGTAAGTGGGCTAAGCCCATGGCATCTTCTAAGAGGGTTGGCTAGTAAATAAGCACAAGGTGCTTAATATACAACGCAAACCGGAGATGAAGCACTGTAAGAGAAAAAGGGTCAGTAATATCATAGCACGATTCAAAATCGCTTCGAAACGACTAATGTAATAAGCTATAGTAGTGGTTTGTTAAAGTTTAGCCAAGATGCCCTTAGGTTCTTCCATGGGACGGGAATGGAAATGCTGAGTTAGGGCAAAAGTAAAATGAGACCGGTCAGAGAGTTTGAAATTCAGATGCCTCCAATCGAACCAATCTGATGCCTCAACATCCATATAGAAACAAGAAATCGTAAGACAATCAGATGTATCTAGAATAGAATTGAATTCCAAATACCTCGTGGCTTGCCATATCCAACGCTCAGGGTTGTCGTCAGTGAAGTGAGGAAGAGTAACCAGCGCTGGTTTGTGATGTCTGAGAATACTGAAACCATCATTGGTGCGACTGTACAAGGATGAACAGAAGAACCCCCACTACCAAAATAATCACCGCAACCAGAGAACTCACCATCACCAAAGTCCTTTAATGGGCATATGATGGATTGTGCGGTGATTTCTTTGAGGAAATTTTCTTGCTTGCAGATGGAGGTTTTCTATTTGTTGATGGATGTGAATAAGGCATCAATATCCTTACATTACTAAGACTATGAATTTGAATTGTTTTGAGACCGTCATCCAGTACCTTGTGTCTCGTACCATCAGCCATGGAGGCTTGGCCAATGAAAGCACGAATGAAAATATGAAATGGTACTAATATGTAATCACAGGAAATAAGTACAAAACACTCTGATTTAAGCAACCATCATCATTGCAGTCGTAAACTTCAATGTTACAGTGAAATTACGATACAAAATTATAATAAATCATAAAGAAATGAGATAGGAAAAGAGAGCTGAATAAAGGATGACAGATGAGGTGTAACAACTTTTGGCAATTTAAGTTATTCCTCTTTTGGTTGTAATATATTCTAAATAACTAGTTGGTCTATATGCAATGACATGGCATTACATAATCCTTCAACTTAAAGCTCAATTGTTTGGGCCTATTACTGGGATGCCTTGGTGTGACATTAGTTGTTAGGCTTTGCATAACAAGTTCCAATAAGATGTAGAGTTTTGGGAAGATCATCGTAGCACATGCGTCATGGGTACATGCAAGGGTGATTATTTTTGGGTTTTGCATAGTTACGATGAGAGTAAGGTTGGTTTGTGGTGATGGTTGTACATGAAAGGTAGGTATGCATGAAGCCACATCAGTTAGAAATTGCTTTCAGTATAGGTGCACCATGATGATCGTGAGGAACAGTGGTGGTGAAGATGATGTGCGATGGTGATGTTAAGGTTAGCGATGGCTATGGTGGTAAAGGATAGTGACACTTGGAGATGGAGATGGAGGTCAGAGATAGTGGTGGTTGCAGTTAAAGTGGAAGACCATGGTGATGATCTTAGTGTTGGTGGGTGCGACGGATGAGGGTATGCGGTGGTGGTGGTGGTGGTGGTGGTGGTGATGGTGGGACGGATTGACAGTGATGCCGACCATGGTGATGTTGGACGATGGTGAAGATGATGGAGGTGCTGTTGGGAGCTAACGAATGATGATGATGTTGTTTTAGTACGGCTTGAACGTGGAGGTTGAAACTTGTTGACTCAAAAGTTGGGTAAACTATGGAACCCATTGTTGGTGATGACCACGTTGACGATTTGTAACATCCTGACCGTGTAAAACAACAAATCGTGGCAGAAACATCGGGGAGTCACGTTACAAGAATTGTTTCAAACACATGGTATTCAAGGTTGTCTTTTATTGAATTAATAAATTACATTTTCTTTGGATAACACAAACAAAATACAAACAATTGTCTTTAAGTTTTAAAGTAAACTAAGGCCCGAGTCCATCCTACGTATAGCATGCGTTCATAATAGTCACACATTAGCACCTGAAACATATATGAAAAAGACGGTCAACAAAGAATGCTAGTGAGTACATAAGTTTTGTGTGTCAAATTCATGGCTTTGTATTAGTATTTGTAATACCTCGTCCGACTCGATGAGTTAAAACCTTGTATCCCAACTTGTATTAAAATGTTTGGTATTGCAATATGTTTAACCAACTATAAAGTTCATATGAGTTATAAAACCTTGTAGCCATGAATCTTGACAAAAGTGTTTCTTTTATAAAAATCGTATAAGAAATCGATTTAAAAGAAATCTTTGTATGTTATATATCTATAATTGAAAACTACCAAAGGGTTTATTAAAATACAGTTCCTGTCATTCACCAAACTTCCCCACAAACAATGGGAATTTCGGTAACGGGATTGTCAGTCCTATGGCACCATAACATACTATTGGTCGGCTTGGTCAAAGTTAATGAATATCATTCGTGTTCTCAATAACGCACCAACAAGTTTCCCACATTATTGAAAACATATTGTTTCATATAAACCATATACTCGTTTTGAAAACTTGAAAATAGTTTAGCAAAAATGAGTCACCCCAAAACATTTAGAAAACGTAAAAGAGGGGAGCTATGTACTTATTTGGATTGCGTAGATGTCTAGTGTCAACAACGCTCAAGTGTTGAAGTGTTTCCTAATATGTCGGATAACTAAGGTTAGTGTATAATGTGACTTAATCGGAGGAATGGATAGAATAAGTTCATAAACCAAACGAGTAGAGGATCTAGTGTATTACGGTTCATAATACCTTACATTCTGATTTTGAAGTATCTAGGAGTGTTTTGACTTGTTACAACTTGTTAAAGTGGTTTACGCCACTTTAGCGGGTCGTATGCGTAATTATAGTTTCGTATGGTTAAATAAGTCATGTGACGAGTCTAACATGTCAAAACTAGTTTAATTATATTATATGATCAGTTTGTAAGTTAAAAATAATGACCATACATGTTTAAAACTATTTTTGTGCCAAAAGGACATTTCTGACATTTTAAAAGTTTATATAGTTGACTCGTCATTTGACTAACCAAACGACATGATCACAAGGTATAACCTTAGAGGGTTATTTCCTATATTATTATGGTCATATAAATGAGCTTGGTGGATCCTAAAGTTTGACCAAACGATTCAGATTCGAAAGTCAAAGTAGAAGTCAAATCGCTCGACTTTCGACTAAGGAAAAAGCGCAAGGCTAGAAATGACAAGTTAGACATGTTAGAACATGTCTAATTATGTTATAAAACTGATCAGGTGTCAAAACTATAAGTTTTAATACCCGAAAACACTTTCATCGTAAAATACACTTTTATGCATTTTTTATTTTTTTCGTAAAAGTTTGAGTCATCATTTCGCCTACTAAATGTGATGATCAGAGGGAGTAATCGCGAGAGATTAACACCTTCATTATTATGATCGCGTTGCAAAGTTCAATTTGAATTTTGACTTCACCAAAATGGTCAGAACCGAAAGTCAAATAAAAAGTCAATTTTTTGACTTTTGGCACATAACTAGCCAAAACAATGAAAAAGACTAAGGAGAACACTTACTTGTGTTCTAGGAATGCTTAGAACTTCACTAGCAGACCTCTATAAGCAGAAGCAAGCTCCAATAGAAGAGAGAAAGAAAGATTGAAGGTGCAAGTTGAAATGGCTCATGATCACCTCTATTTATACTTGCATTAAGTTCATGAGATCATGCTAAGTGTTGGCATTGATTCTTAGATGTTCACAAGTGTCTAATGAGGTTTTTGAACCAGAGAAATGGTGGCAATTTCGGTGCTAGGTGGCAGAAGATGGGTACAGATGGCAGAACTAGGTGAACAAGCATAATTCTACTACTGGGCACCCATTACAGACCGTATGGCTTTAGGTCTTACGGTCCGTAAGGCCCTAATAAATAAGTTTCTATTTCTGTCAGTTTTGGCCCCTAGACTTGTATTATCGCATTTTTGTCATTTAACCTAATATTTAGGTTATATAAAGGTGTTAAGGCATGTGTAACTTGGATTTTGTTCCGGAAGTGTTTGTGAATATTGTTTCACTCGATCATAAGATTACGTATTTCTCAAATAAAATATAAAGTTTTATTATGTATGAAAACAATCGAAATTGTACAATGGTCGAAAATTGTGAATGTTAACAGTCTCCCCTACTTTAGGAAATTTCGTTTCGAAATTTAATCAGAGGAAACTTATGAGAAAAAGATGCAGGTATTTCGCTTTCATTTGATCCTCTCGTTCCTAGGTAAACTCTGTGCCACGTTTGGATTCCCAGTGAACTTTAACAATAGGTATTTGTTGGTACATTATGTATATTGCCAACGTCTAGGATGTGTCGATATTGTACATAGGGCTTAAACGTCTTTTGTATAAATGTTATTAATTGTTTTATATGTTTGTAAGTTGACTCGTACGAGTGAGTCAGTTGGCTCGTACGAGTGACACTCTGTCACTCGTACGAAGCAACAACTCGCACGAGTCATAGCGTCTATTTCACACACTCCAATGCGAGTCATGTTGACCTATAAATAGAGGAGTGTTGTGTCAGACTAAAAAGTGTTAGTTCAGTTGGTACGGCGAAGCCCTGCTGATTTGTTTACTCGCGTCTGTACTTGCACGTCAATTAATACAATTCAGAGTAGTTAAACAGTAAGATCTTTCTTGTTTGTTTGTCATCCTCTCTAGCAATGAATTCCGCCTCTGCTAGCTGAGTTAGATCAGACCGGTTGCTCATCGAAGGAGCTGATCCCCCGTTCACAAGTGGTATCAAGCCTTGAGGCCTGATCTGCTGACAAACGTCAAGTTCTGCGGGCTACCAACTGTTTCAGATTAGATTCACTGTTGCAGCTTTCTACTTCTACATTTATCTCAAACTGATCTCGGATTTGGAGGAAATTATGGACAAATTGGACTAGGATTCTAGGATATTCCGTTAAAATCAATTCTAAACAATCCTTAACAATTTCAGATCTAAAATCGATCTTAATCATGTTAAAATCGGTAAAAGTCATCTGTTTGGAGACTTAGTTGTTTCGGACGAGTAGAGAGACCACTCGCACGAACAACTTTAAACCATTCGTAAGAAGCAAGTAATCAGAAGTTCTTAAAAACTTACAAGTATCAAAATTTGTAAGTGTGATTCGCATAAGTTATACACTCGTACGAGCATCTAGTTCGTACGAGTGAAATTTCTCATCCGTACGAGTGACTTTCTTGTTTGCACAAGTTACTTGTGTTTGTCATCTTGTCCGTACAAATTTTTGGTTCGTACGAACGGATCTTAGTCGCACGAATTGTTTTTGTTATCTGCACGAAAGAATTTTCCGCCCAATTAAGTTTGTTCCAAAAGTGTATTTTTTTAATTTTTTTACAGAAAAATGTAAGACAAATTTTACAACGCATTCGCTACATCGGCAGTACGACCACATCGGCTCAAAACATGAATCTCGAAAACGGGATGGGTACCATGACTAAACCGCCGAAGTTAATGAACTTAGAAGACTTCAACAGTTGGAGTGAACGGTTCATGAATTGGGTCCAGGCAAATCACTTTACTTGCTGGTTCACTATCGAAGTTAAATATCAAGCTCCTGTAGGTGAAAAAGGCCTCGAAAAGACTCTAGCTCAACTCTCAGATGTTGAAAGGGAAAGGTTCGTAAACGAAAAGAAAATGATGAACATTCTGCAACAATCCATCAAAGAAGATATTCTGGCATTATTACAACACGATGATGATGCCCAATCATTGTGGAATGCTCTTCGTTTTGAAGTTTCAGGGAAGTGCTCAGCTTCGAAAGTGTAAACGGGCGTTGTTAAGTAAAGAGTTTGATATCTTTATGTTGATAAAAAGAGAAACAATGAAACAATTGATCGAAAGATACTGTCATTTGGTGGTGCAAACGAAGAGAATGGGAATCATCAAACCAACGAAGAACTTGTTGATAAGTTGGCAGATTCTCTACCGCAAGGCGATTGGTCTACGTATTTAACCATATTGAAGAATGGAACCGAGTATGGTAATTTTTTGTTGCCACGTTTCATTGAAAGACTGGAAGGACATGAACTTGAAATGCAAAAGATGGCGAAGAACAGAACCGTCCAAGTTCAACAATATGTTAATCTGTACTTCAAGAACAGTTCTGCTACTCAAATTCAGTCTCCGAAGATCCAGACCGCCTTCAGCGCGTACAACACGCCAAATTCACCATCAAACCAAAACAGTGGCTTTCAATAATTTGCTACAGTTAATCCTCACACGTCTCAAAGCCCACAATCGTAACATGGATCAATGAATTTCAATAAGAGTGAATTTCAATATTTAATATCTAGATACTATTGTCTTATATAATAAAAAAAGATATTTAAATTAAAAGATCTATGCTCTCTCTCTAACCCCAACTCTTTCTCTCTCTCTCTCTCTAAGCTACAGACCACCACCACCCTCTCTACCATCGTCATACACCCTCCAAACTAACCTAGTGTCGCCGTAGACCCTCCAGACCATGCCACTAACAACCCGTCATCTTCGCACCACACCTACCCAACAATACCACAATTACCCTAGCGCCACCGTACACCCTCAAACCCACATATTGGAACCTAAATCTTCATGCCGAACCCTAGATTGGAATATGAATCTTCGTCGCAGTTACAAATGTAAACCATAAAACATCTCTCAAAATCACTATCATTTTATTGGTGCCTGTAACATCATTGTTTCACAATATAGAACAAACCATACTGGAAAAAAAAATACCTTTGAAATGAAAGATAACCACTTGTAGAGATCTAGCTCAATTAGATTTCATTTTCATTGATAAAAAAATTCACATGACCTCTTGTTGATAATATTGTGTGTGAGATGGAAGCAAGGGTAGAGATTCTTGAAGAGAAAGGGTTTTTGGGTGTCGGAGTTTAAAACAAAAAAAATCAGGTGGCGGTGTGTGGGGTGGTCACAGGCTTGTGGAGGTGGTTAGATTGAGGATGGTGGTGTTGACGGGTAAAGAGGGTGGTGGTGGTGGTCTGTAGCTTAGAGAGAGACCACGGTGGAGGTTAGAGAGCGAGAGAGCACAGATTTTTTAATTTAGATATTTTTTTATTACATAACACAATAGTCCCTGGATATTAAATATTTCCACAATAGTCCCTGGAATGGTGAAAAGATAAATATACCCTCACGTGTAAGTTATATGACCAGATTTAATAGAAAAATCTAACTGTGTTAGAACTAAAGAACATAACATGCAAGATTTTAAAACATTAAGTACAAAATTCATCAATTTTAAAGACAAATAACACCGCCTGAAATTGGGTATAAAGATAAAGGGTAAAATTTGAAATTCACTCTTACAATATTAACCGTACCCAGTATAATCTCACCTATAGCCAAGCTATCGTTAAGGTCTGGGAAAGATGATATATAGACAAGCCTTACCTTCATCCTAAGAGATAGAGAACTACCACAGTGAGACCCTCAACTCCTAAACCATATTAAGACATAATAGTTAAATAAATATACAAAAGCACAAAATACAAATGCAAGCGAGATAACATTAAATAGGTACCAATATAAAATGAAAAGCTAAGCTCCTAAATCGAGTATCTAATACAAAATCAAACTATCCTCCTAAATGTCATTAACCTTAATCTTACATCTTCAAAATTATATTAAATAGATCTTAAATAAAGGTTACCGTTAAATATATATTGTTGAAAAATAATTATTACTATTAAATGAAATGAAACTCTAATATGGCATTATTATTCTTTTTCTTTATCGACATGATATTTTGATATATATTCAATAATCATTTAAGTATTTAATAGTTTTCTAAATTGGTCATCTATGTACTAAATTGGTCTAGTTTTACTAAAAATGGACTGCGATGAAATACAAATCATATTTCATCTAAAAAAGTAGAAACTATCTAAAATAAAAGGTGTTATGGCATTCTATCAATTATAGAGAATAGATAAAATAATATCAATTATACTGAATACTATATAGTTATACTAACGAGCAATTAGTTCTTTTTTTTGTGAATCCTCCTTTTGTTTTTATAGTGATGATATAATTTTTCACAATAAAAAGGTGCTGATATAATTCACATATATACTAAAACCAATTATCTTGTTTAATTTAAAAATATCATTTAGACGTCTGTTTTGTTTTAGTATATCTTTTCTCATTGTTTTTAAGGATACAATTTATACCGTAACGATTCTCAATCTTGAAATCATACATTGGTTAAAAGTTCAAAGGTTCCACAGTTTTAGAATCAAAAGAATGTTGATTAATTTGATAAAACCAACAAATTTTAATTTATTATAGTAATATTTTAGTAGATAAAATAATTTCATTTTTTTATCTGGACATGACATTGGCGAATTCAGGAAATTTTTTCAGAAGATTTTTTTGTTAGATTCTCACTATTATTTTCGAAATCATACAAGGTTTACACTAAAATTTTTCATGTTTTTTTTCCAAACCAAAAGGGTTCCTGAGAATCTAGGAACCCCCATGGATCCGCCACTAGACACAGGATATATATTTTTCAGCTAATAAATTACTAAATCAATATAAACAAATGAAATTGATATTTGAATGGTCTCACTACAAAATAAATAAATAAATAAATTTGTATCGACAGGGCTTTACCGACGACAGGGTGTCACCGGTTTAGATCCATCTTTTATGACGCCACGTCGCCTTGAAATCGTTATTTTAATTTTCTTTTATTTTTGGCCTATATTGACGATACATTGTCTAGATAGGTTAGACTGGAGTGTGAGGAATTTAGGTGTCACTGCAAAAGCTTTTACTGAATACTCACGTTAAAGATAATTAATTTTTGGTTTTCTCACTTGAGAGTCTTGACAGATTTTCTTGAAGTGAGTCGAAATTTTCTGAATATATAATTCATTGATTTAGTAGAAACTTTCAAACACCAAGATATATAGCATCCCTTCGATCTGAATTTGATTAACCTATGAACGTTATGTAGTTTTTTCTCTAGTTTAAGTTAATATTTAACTTATATCTTATCATGCAATATTATCAACATATATGAATATTGAATCGAATTGAGTGTTATTATTTGCCCATGAACTTGATATGATGCATATATAGAACTCCTTATTATCTAATTTAGAAAATGCTATCTAATATCATTTTTTCATGCGAAATAATAACCTCTTTCCGATGTCTTTCGTTTTTTTTTTTTCACTAATTCTAATAATAACACCTACTTTTATTTCTATTTATTAAAAAATAAAAAATACATCTAGTAAATATTCTAAAACAGCATGAATTTCACTCTCGACAACAGATTAACAGTTATGAAATACCGACATAATTATCTTAATATTTTACGTTAATATTATATATGATTACATGTTAAATTTGATCGATACACGAAGTAAACTGCTTTAGTTTTATTTATTTATAACATATAGATTACAAACATAAATTTCTTAATGTTTAACTTTGGTTATTAATAAATAAGTAAAAAAGAAAACTTCTAAGATCTAACCGTGATATTTTAAATGTAATTATTATTATCACGTACACTAGTAAATATTCAACAAAAATAATATTCTTTTTGGGCTTTGAGGTTGGTACAGTCTATTACTAAACCCAACGGTCACATGGGCTTCAAAAACCAAAAAGGAAAAATGAACACTTTCTAAAACGTGACAACAATTAACCCCATATACTCACACCCCTCTACATAACCCCCGCTCCTTTTCACACTTCACTCACCAACTTCAATTCAAACCACCATGGACAACTGCCGTAGAGCCACCACTCCATTCAAGCCATGGAAGAAAGGCCCGACCCGAGGCAAAGGCGGTCCTCAGAATGCCGCGTGTGAATACCGTGGTGTCCGCCAGCGAACATGGGGCAAATGGGTGGCAGAAATCCGAGAACCCAAAAAAAGAACCCGATTATGGTTGGGTTCTTTTGCTACCGCGGAAGAAGCTGCCATGGCGTACGATGAGGCCGCTAGAAGACTCTATGGCCCTGATGCGTACCTTAACTTGCCCCATCTTCGATCCAACTTCAATCCGCTTAACAAATCACACAAGTTCAAATGGTTTTCTTCAAACAAGTTCGTGTCAATGTTTCCAGCCACTGGTTTGCTCAATCTTAACGCGCAACCAAGTGTTCATGTGATTCATCAAAGGCTTCAAGAACTCATGAAAACTCATCCATTGCCATCTTACTCATCGAACTCGAGTGGTTCCTAAACGTTGATCCAATCAACCAAGAGCAAGTTCAAGTTACAAGTGAGCAAACCCATGTCAAAGAATGCATTGAAAAGCCTCAAATTGATCTCAATGAGTTTCTTCAGCAACTTGGAGTGGTAAAGAAAGACAATCATAAAGAGGACGAGTTTTCGTCTTCGAAAGGTGTTGTTGAAGAATCTGATTTGGGAGAAGAGGATTTCAACTGGGATGTGTTAAGTGAGCTTAATGGATGTCATGATCATTTTCATATGTTTGATGTTCATGAACAGGAACATGATCAAGAACTGGTTTTGCCAACCACCTTGGGGAATTTTTAAAATCTTCCAAACTATATTAGAACTTTGAATGAACATAAAGTTATCAAAATATGATCAAATCTAAGAAAGTACGTCGAGAAATGGTGCTTGGAGAGCATGCATGTATGTGTTGTCTGTATAAGACCATATAATCTTTTTTCCATTCATAGTAAAGTTCTATAATGTCCAACTTCCTTAATATTGTAGTGAGATGGAAATCATTTTTAATATTGGATTATATAACAACATATATATTAGTTACAATATTGGATTATTATAAAAAATAATAAAATCAGTTGAACAAAAAGTGGGGCGTAATATAATGTTTGTGTTTTTGAAGTAATAACATGATTATTAATTGAGAAAGTTACAAAAGAATAAACTACAGTAATATTTGAGGTACTAGTCGACGGTGGTGGTGGTGATGGACGGTGGTATGGGCAAAGCTTTTAAGGGGCGGGAGGGATGGCCGAACCCCTGAACTTTTCGCTCAATAATAGATGGTATGTAGTTTTCGTATAGAAATTTTTTGGTATATACGTTTTCGACCCCCGGTTTTATAGAAACTTTTAGGTCCGGTGACCCCCCCCCCCCCCCCCCCCCGTTCGGAAATTTCAAGCTTTGCCACTGGACGGTGGTGGGTGGTGATGGTGGTGGGTGGTGGTGTTTAACCCTCTGCAGACCTTAAAAGATCTTAGAAATGGCTAGGCCAAGTCTGCACCAAGAAGAGCTCGTACAGACGTTTTTTAATGAAACGTCTTCGGAAAAACAAACACTCTGCAGATACCAATGTATCCGCATGGTCAGCGAGGCGCATACAGAAGAGACTGCGCATATCTTTTTTAGAAAAACAAACACTACCTTAATATAAGCGTTAGGGTGTGGGCGTCAATAAGGAATATAGGCTTCTTCTATGTGGAGGTGGGTCTTTACCAAAGATATACGTTCACTTAGTTTATTATGCATTACCCTTGGATGAGTTGGCTAAGTTTATTTAGAAGACAATCTTATTGCATATATTTTTGTAGATGATATTGTGACGATGGCAAAGAATGCCCATGACCTGAATAGGAGGCTAGATGAGTGGCGAGGAGCCTTACAACGCAATGGCTTACATAAGTCAGTCTATAAATTTTACGGGGTGTCATCCCCTTTAACAAAATAAATTCGAGTACCTGTATTGTAACATCAATCAAGCAAACGGTGAGAAGGACACCCAAATAGCTATTGAAGGTGAAGTTGTCCCGTAAACAATCAAGTTCAAATATTTAGGGTCCTTCATCCAAAGTGGTGGGAACACTAACAGTGGGGCTGTTCACAAGACGAACCGAACCGATCGGACCTTCGCTCGTGCTCGGTTCGTTTACAAACCGAACCGAACCAAGCGTTTTTTCAACCAAGCCAAATTCGAACAAGCGCCTTTCGATCTGAGTATTTTTCAAACGAACGTCGAGCGAGTATCGAGCTTCACATAACAAATAGAAAAGCGACTATGGGGTTGTTAATTTTCAGAGTAAAGTGTAGTTTCCATCCCTAAGGTTTCGTCCAATTAGAACACAAGTATAAAGTTACGAAATAACAAGGAATAGAAAAAACACTCAACTGGTTCTACTCAAATCATCTGAGCGGAAAGATGAATCGTCAATTGATTGAAACATACCTTTGATATATAAGAAGTTTGAAATCAAATGAACGGACTGAAGCAAAACCATAGGGAGTTGACGTCTTGGCAACGGAGAATTTGAATAATGATCGTTGATGCAGGATTTTAATTAGGATTATGTACTTCTGAATTGAATGGCGGGTTGACACTTGAGTATCGATGAACACTTCACATTTCGGTATATTGACTCAATTCTGGATTATTAGACAATGGACTACTAGTATCAACCTTCAATTCTGTAATTAAATGGGCTTTAGTTGGCTTGTACCAAACATTGTTAATATGCACCTCTAGTTATTTTATTAATATATACACACACACACACATATATATATATATTAAAAAATAATTCGAACCAACCGAGTCGAACCGAACTGAGCGGACCTTTGCACATACTCGGTCCGTTTCAAACCAAACTGATCCGAACCAAGCGTCTTTTTCAATCGAGCAGAATCGAACGAGCAAATTCCGACATTTTTCAATCGAGCATCGAGCAATTTGAACAGCCTTAACTGACAGTGATGTAGCTCACTCTGTTCGAGAAGGTTGGTAAAAGTGGAGAGCAACCACAAGAGTAGAGGCTTTCAACAAGACTAAAAGGGTAATTTTGTGAGGTTCTAGTTCACCAATATTTATTATATGAAGACACATGCGTGAGAGTTTAAGATACCAAATTTGAGGATGTTGAGGTGGGGATGTGTGGGCATAGTAGGTTGGAACAGATAAGAAATTAAGGTTAAATTGGGGGTGGCACGTATTTCAAATAAGATAAAGAGATGGGAGATTGAGATGGTTTAGGCATGTGTCCAGTTGACGTTGACTGATGATGACCCCAATAAGAAGTATGGAAACTTCACAATGGAGAGGATCGAGGAACGTAAGCAAACCCAAACTAATATGTGGTTTGTTAGACTTGAACCTCGGACATGATTAGGGATAGTTGTTTTTGGAAACGCCTGCTAAACGTTATGGACTTTTAAAAGATTTTATAAATATGTCTTAGCTTTATCTTGGGGGGCTTAGTTTGCAGTACACTTTTGTTTACCTAAGCTTTTGCTTTGCCTTAGCATTGTCTTGGCGTATAAATTTTTCAGGGAGTGTATAGGTACTTTTAAGTGGTTTATGATATTTTTCTTGCTCATTTGCTCTTTTATGTGTTACTACTATAGTTTTCTAATCATTTTATGTTATCGGTAGTGTACTACTATTATTATTAGTAATTTCTTTTGTTGTTGTTTTGATTCCCTTAGCCACAGTGTGTGTTATTTGGATTAATATTAGTGGGTGTCGATCGTGTCAAGTTGATGGGTTGCGAGTTGTGGTCAGTGGATTGAAAAGTGCAACTCTAACCTAACTCAAATTATTATTTGTTTCAAAGATTTCAACCTAACCTACATACAAATAGATTCAGGTCAACTCGAGTATGACCATTTAACCCATATTTTCTAAACGAGTCAAGAGTTGTAAGCGGATTGTTGGGTTGTGAGTTGTTACTGGTAAAGTTTATAATGGGTTAGTATAAGTATTACGAGTAGATAATATGGTGTGACTATTGCAAGTATGTCTTCATAAAAATAAAAACGGAAAAACAAATAAAAATTACAAAGATATTTAATAGAGTTAATTACACAGATGGACCTTGTGATTTATAGCTATTTTCGCCTTTAGGTACTAACTTTTTTTCTAACAGGTTTGAATCTTAGGATTATCATTTTATAACGAATTTGAGTATTAACACTAACTTCTTTTAATTTAGCTATTAAATTTGAATAGAATAACTAAAATATACTTTTTTAAATACATGGACCATTTATATAATTAACTTAATTTGAAACTAAGGAATATTTTTATAATTACTATAAAATTAAAAGTGTAAGCTGTAAACCGTAAACCCCACCCCAGCCCTGCGCAGTCCCCCTCACATCTACAAAAGGGTAATTAACTCAAAAAATAAATTAATCGTGTTTTCTGTCCAATACAAAACATTCTTTTACCAAAACAAAAAGAAAAAGCAAATATAGTTGTACCAAACTGCAAATTCTACGTCTTTGTTTCCATCAGCCGTCATCACACATAGATCGCCACTCAAAAAATCATAAAACCCTCTTTCTAATTTGATCTCCATTATCAATTCTCCATATATTACACCTCCAAAGATATATTTTTTTTCAAATTTTTATGTCAATTTCGACATTTAAGGCATAGTTCAATAATGGTCCTTATAGTTACAAAAAAGGCATAGTCCAATAATGATCCCTATAGTCATTCTATTCAAAATTGACAGAAAAATTAATATAAGTTAGTGTTAATACCCAAACTCGTTGCAAACTGATAATCACAAGCCTCAAACTTGTTAAAAAAAATTAGTACCTAAAAGCGAAACTAGTTACAAACCGAAGGGTCCATCTGTGTAATTAACTCTATTTAATAATAGCCAACCCTAACCTAACATGTTTTTAAAACAAATCAATCCGAACATGGCCTGTTTTTTAGATAAGTCGTGTTAGACAACCTAAAACCTGCCTTATGTTCGAGTTGTGTCATGAATTGTGGCCCTTAATTATTAAACTATATTTTACTTGTAACAAAAAATGGTTTTGGAGTCAAGGGTCTCAATGGGAACATGATCTCTACCTCCTTTGATAGAGGTAAAATTTGCACTTGTCTCATCCTCCTAAGACCTTGTCAATAGCTTTAATATTAATGGAATTATACCGGGTACATTTGTTTGTTTTTATTTACAAAGACTCTTGTATATATAGAGCCAAATATTACACATAGAGACCCTCTGGAATGACTTAAAACTATAAGTAGTCTAATATTCTCGTGTAAGCGAAGTACAGAAATGACATGTAAGGCCTGGAGGGGTAGGGTCTCAAAAACTCTACGGCTGCGCAAGGCACCATACCCTCATAATGACAACAAATCACAAGGATGACCTTGCGCGCAATGCGCAATGGTACGCCATTATTAAAACCAACAGGTTGCCTAACAAACCTTGCGCACACTTTGCAACGGCAAGTTAAACCTGGAAGCGCAGGTCCTTGACCCTACGCAGATCAAACAATCCTCTAGCCGCGAAGTCCTAAAACCTTGCACAAGGGCAAGACTAAAATGAGAGCAACTCACACTTAGTCTTGAGAACAAAAGGACTTAATCCCTACAACTCCGCGCTGGCCAAAAAGCACTGATAAAGTCACGCGGAAGGGAGAAGATCAAAGAGGCATTGACAAAGTACAAGGGTACAAAGTGGCAGAGCTGTGACCCAATAACCGCTCGGCAGGTTGTGTCAGGCCACGTCGCATGATGAACAGTCATGCAGAGGGCAGACTGTACGCAAGGACTTACACGTGGCACCAACCAACTCACGCCAACGACTGTCACACGATCTCCATTACTGGCTGATGACAGGTCCGACAACAAGGACAACTGCCAGGACATGTGGCTCCATTCACCATGCGCCAAGCGCACCTCCTTCCAGGGACCATTAACGGTCGACGCAGAGGAGACAGAATAGATATTCCTTGTTGTCGGTTCCAGGCCGAAGGCCCATCAGCCATTTCCTACACACCACTCTTCGGCTATAAAATAAATATCACACCACAAGGTAACATACATGTTTTTTGAGCTCACTCACTAATTACTTTCTACTTGCTTATTACCTTGCAATCCCCGATACTTATTCTCACGCTGTAGTGTGGTCACGGAGAAAACCCTCCCCCTTACCCTCGTGACGAGGCTAACGGCATTTCTAGTTTTGCAGTGAGCTTGAAGCAAGATCATTCCGAAAAGCAGACGAGAGATAACCTTTTATGCAGAGACGCTGAGCCATAACCCAGATATCTCCAGATAATCTCCTCTTTCAGCCAGTGATTCTTCATTGGCGCCCAACCGATTTTTTCCGTCTCTTGCATCTGTCTTTCGTTCGTTTTTTTCTAAATCTCACTTTCAAATGGCTGACATTCCAACAAGCATACCACGAGGTCTTCGGGCCGAGGGCAAGAAACCAGTTCATGCTCCTCGACCTGACGGATAAGTGGAAGAAGGTTCTTCCGGAAACACCTGTGTTCACCACGAATCAGGTCGTGTGAATATCCCGGTAACTCCCGGAATTCAAGTGGAAACTCCCTTTGCACCAATCACATCAATTTTACCTCTGGGTAAAACTCCGATGTCTTGGTACATCAAATCTCAGACGGCCATTAACGTCGTCTACGCGCAACTCTGTGCGCAAACTAACGCATCCGCTGCTCCGGCGCAGCCACCCATAACTCATGTGCATGCTTCGCCTACACCACGAGTACTAAGTTACGACTCGCCAGCCGGACCGAGTGTTCCCTCACACCTCCGTACCAGGGAAATGGAGATTCCCAATCGCTACCAAGATATGAGTCAAACACTCATAGGCGAGCGTCTATTCATTCACGACTGGGCTCGCGTCCTCTAGAGGGGCGGGACACCCAGCGTGAAGAAGATAGAACATATGGCGAGGGTGACAGCGCCAGCGTGTTTCACCGGCTGCCTAAAGATCACACCTCTTATAAGCATACGCCAAGGGTTGTGTATAACACGGAGGTGAAATATAACTACAACCTGATCTACAGGCCGGCTGAAGCAGCCGAACACTCAAAGTTTGTGAAGGAGATCGCGCTCGTCCCATTTGAACGCGCGAAACTACCATTCAATGTGGGAAAGTTTAATGGGTTGACAGACCCAGATGACCACATGCGCTTATTCACTGGCGCGGGTCTCATCGGAGGTTGGACGCTGCCCATGTGGTGTCACCTTTTTGTCCAAACTCTTACAGGCGCTGCGCGCCTATGGTTTGACAACTTACCTATGGGTAAGCTCACCTCATGGAACGATCTGAAAAATAAGTCCTAACTCATTTCTGCCAACAAAGACGATACGTCATAGATTCCTCTGATGTCATTAATATTTGGCGGCGGGATGATGAAAATCTGGAATATTTCATCACCAAGTTACAACAAGGAGGTATTGGAAATTGGTGACGTGCACGAAGACCTGATTCGTGTACAGTTCAAATATGTTGTTCGCTGTGACGAGATGATAAAGTCTTGCCAGAACTTTTGGCCTCCCAAAAAGCTGGGAGAAACTAATGGTGGCAGCAAAGGCCTACGCGCAGACGGAGCGCAACCTAAACTCCAACAGACCTCCTCTACCTCAATATCGCCCGCAAGACATGAGTAGGAGTTATGCGAAGAAGAATAAGAAGAGTTGGAGGGAGTCCAACCAAAACCCTTCCTACTCACCGGTCGATGCACGCGCGACGATAAATAAGATTGCTACTCAAAGAGCAATCAAACAAGATAATCATGATCGTCAGTGGACGCCACTAACAAGGCCCCGGTGGAGGTGCTCAGCACAGAAGATCATCAGTTCAAGCAGCCACCGCCGATGAGAAACACAAGATCAAGACCCTAACCTTTCTTGTGATTATCACAAAGATACAGGGCACAAGACCGATAACTGCATCAGCTTGCGCGGGAAAATAGAAAAGGCGCTGAAGAGTGGGAAGCTCACCCACCTACTTCAAAACGTGCGCAAGGAGGTGTGCTAAATTACTTGTGGTGAAGAGGGCCCGAGTAACAAGAAGATGAAACAAGCATTTGTTCATATGATCTAGGGTAGCCCAGCGCGCAAGCGCAACCATCAAATGAGTTGTATGCCACATTGGCGCGAACAACAGATCAACTTCCCCATAGTTCCCAGGGGCCCACAGGAGGAACATACGGTTGTGATAATTAGCATCTTTGGCCATTATCGCACCGACTACATGTTCATAGACCCGGGAAGCTCTATGGACATTATCTATGAACAACGCTTTCAGCAGTTGGACCCGGAGGATAAGGCGCGCACTTGGAGCCGGTCGATTTCCCACTGACTGGTTTCTACAACGAAGCCGTTTTTTTCCGCTGAGTCAAATATCTTTAACGGTAACTCTTTCAGATGGACGACACTCGCGCACGGTTGCTCTCAACTTCATGGTAATGCAAGCAACATCTCACCATGACGTGTTGCTAGGTCGTCGCGCCCAAAGAGAGTTCAGCATGATCACCTCCACTCCTCACGCTACCTACGGGTTTCCAACAGAAACCGGGGTGGCCATCATGTATTCGAGGAAGGAGGTCATGTCCATCGAAGAAGAACCACCGGTGAAGGTACCGAAGTCATCATCAAATGGTGAGCCGGAGAAATGGGTACTCAACAAAAAGTACCCGGAACAAACGCTGTTGTTAGGACCCGCCATAACCCCTGCAGTCAAGGCGCGGCTTAAAAAACTCTTGTTCCACAATCTAGACATCTTTAGTTGGTCACCAGCAGATATGACAGGGGTACCAAGAAAGATAGCAAAGCATGCGCTGCACACTTTCCCTTCAATTGAGTCGGTCGTTCAGAAAAACGCAGTTTTGGGCCTGAAAAAACTCGCGCAATGAACGAGAAAGTTTCAGAGCTCCTCCCATAGTTCCCGGGGGCCCACAGGAGGAACATCCGGTTGTGATAATTAGCATCTTTGGCCATTATCGCACCGACTACATGTTCATATACCCGGGAAGCTCTATGGACATTATCTATGAACAACGCTTTCAACAGTTGGACCAAGAGGATAAGGCGCCCGTTTGGAGCCGGTCGATTTCCCACTGACTGGTTTCTACAACGAAGCCGTTTTTCCACTAGGCCAAATATCTTTAACGGTAACTCTTTCAGATGGACGAAACTCGCGCATGGTTGCTCTCAACTTCATGATAATGCAAGCAACATCTGACCATGACGTGTTGCTAGGTCGTCGCGCCCAAAGAAAGTTCAGCATGATCACCTCCACTCCTCACGCTACCTACGGGTTTCCAACAAAAACCGGGGTGGCCATCATGTATTCGAGGAAAGAGGTCATGTCCATCGAAGAAGAACCACCGGTGAAGGTACCGAAGTCACATCAAATGGTGAGCCGGAGAAATGGGTACTCAACAAAAAGTACCCGGAACAAACGCTGTTGTTAGGACCCGCCATAACCCCTGCAGTCAAGGCGCGGCTTAAAAAACTCTTGTTCCACAATCTAGACATCTTTAGTTGGTCACCAGCAGATATGACAGGGGTACCAAGAGAGATAGCAAAGCATGCGCTGCACACTTTCCCTTCAATTGAGTCGGTCGTTCAGAAAAACGCAGTTTTGGGCCTGAAAAAACTCGTGCAATGAACGAGAAAGTTTCAGAGCTCCTCCCATAGTTCCCGGGGGCCCACAGGAGGAACATCCGGTTGTGATAATTAGCATCTTTGGCCATTATCGCACCGACTACATGTTCATATACCCGGGAAGCTCTATGGACATTATCTATGAACAACGCTTTCAACAGTTGGACCAAGAGGATAAGGCGCCCGTTTGGAGCCGGTCGATTTCCCACTGACTGGTTTCTACAAGGAAGCCGTTTTCCACTGGGCCAAATATCTTTAACGGTAACTCTTTCAGATGGACGAAACTCGCGCATGGTTGCTCTCAACTTCATGATAATGCAAGCAACATCTGACCATGACGTGTTGCTAGGTCGTCGCGCCCAAAGAAAGTTCAGCATGATCACCTCCACTCCTCATGCTACCTACGGGTTTCCAACAAAAACCGGGGTGGCCATCATGTATTCGAGGAAAGAGGTCATGTCCATCGAAGAAGAACCACCGGTGAAGGTACCGAAGTCACATCAAATGGTGAGCCGGAGAAATGGGTACTCAACAAAAAGTACCCGGAACAAACGGTGTTGTTAGGACCCGCCATGACCCCTGCAGTCAAGGCGCGGCTTAAAAAACTCTTGTTCCACAATCTAGACATCTTTAGTTGGTCACCAGCAGATATGACAGGGGTACCAAGAGAGATAGCAGAGCATGCGCTGCACACTTTCCTTTCAATTGAGCCGGTCGTTCAGAAAAAATGCAGTTTTGGGCCTGAAAAAACTCGCGCAATGAACGAGAAAGTTTTAGAGCTCCTCCAACCAGGCATCCTCAGAGAAGTGCGCTACCAAACATGGGTAGCCAATCCAGTAACGGTTCAGAAGCACAACGGCGGTTGGCGCATGTGCGTTGATTTCAAAGCTCTAAACAAAGCATGTCCAAAAGACTGCTACTCTTTGCCCAAATTGACAAAAAGTTGGACTCCCTTGCTTCATTCAGGTGGAAATGTTTTCTTAACTACTACAAGGGCTACCACCAGATTCAAATGCAGAAGGAAGACGAAAACAAAACCGCATTCCGCATGGATAAGAGAATTTTTTGCAATACAAAGATGCCCTTTGGGTTGCGCAATGCGGGTGCCACCTACCAGCGTTTGATGGACCATGGCCTCGGAGATGACATTGGCAAAACCGTGGAAGTGTACATTGATGACCTAGTCATCATGAGCACGGATGAGGAGAGGATGCTGACAAACATTCAAAAAACTTTCATATCCTTGCGCAAGGCTAACTTGAAGCTGAACCCCGGGAAGTGCTCGTTTAGAATGGAAGAAGGTAAATTTTGGGATTCATCGTCACGGGTGATGGTTTCAAAGTCAATCATGCGAAGGTGGAAGCGATTCAGCGTATGCCTTCCCCCTCGACGTAAAAGAAATGCAACGATTGGCTGGGTGATTGGCTGCGCTGAACAGGTAGCTAAATCACGCGATGAAATCTTTCTCATTCATCAGCACCCTGAGAAACTGTGTAAAGCAAAACAAGTTTCAATGGACTCCGGATGCGGAGAAAGCCTTCAAATAGATGAAGGAATGCTTGATTCAGTTGCTTACACTCACGGCACCACAAAAGAACGAGCCACTGATCCTTTAACTTTTCGCATCGGATATCGCTCTGGGCGCAGGCTTATTAGTAGAACACGCAGGAGTCCAAACTCCAATCTACTACGTCAGCAAAATAGTAACTGACCTAGAGACAAGATATCCAATGATGGAAAAGCTCAAGTTTTGTCTATACCTGACATATCTTGCCATCTGACGAAGTGGGCGATCGAGCTTGGTGGACACAATATCGTGTATAAACCACACCCAGCTATCAAAGACCAGATACTAGCCGATTTTGTTACGGAAGTGCCAAGCAATAAAGTGCAAGAATGTGAAGTTGTACAGAAACCAGTGCCTGTCACAGACGACCGCGCATGGATACTTCACAACGACGGCGCATCCAATGATGGGCGGGTGTCCGCCTAATAAGCCCCGATAACCAGGAGTTCACTTACGTCATCAGGTTGGACTTCAAAAGCACAAATAACGAAGCTGAGTATGAAGCATTTCTGGTAGGCCTTCGGTTAGCCATCAAAATAGGGGCCAGGAATTTGGAAGCACATGGGATTCTATTTTGGTCGTAGGGCAGATCAATGGCGTGTACGACGCAAAGGGCAAAACGATGGCCCTGTATCTTGAACAGGCGCAGTCCTTAATAACCAAATTCCAAAGTTCCAAAATAACCCACATTAACCGAAGCGAGAATAAACATGCCGATGCACTCAACAAACTAGCTGGTACAAGCTTCAAACACCTCGCGCGAGAAGTGCGCATCGAGGTGCTCAAGAACCCTTATGTTTCGTTACGTCAATAAACATCATAGAAATGGGAAATCCTTCTTGAATGTCTCCCATCATCATATTCTTGCAGTCTGGGATCCTCCCAGAAAACAAGGCGGAAACAAGAAAGGTCCAAAACAAGGTGCTCAACTATGAAATGGAAGACGATATCCTTTACCGGAAGTCATACCTTGGACCACTCCTCCGCTGCGTTAACCCGCAAGACGCGCAATACTTGATCCGCGAAATACACGAAGGGTTGTGCGGAATACATGCCGGCCCCTGCATGGTAGTTGCGAAGATCATGAATACTGGCTACTATTGGCACGGCATGCACTTAGATGCCATCAAAATGCTGCAAAAATGTGCATCATGTCAACGACACACGCCTAAGACGTTGTGCCCCAAGAATCCCTTGATCCCAGTAACAACAACATGGCCTTTCTAACAATGGGCAATCGATATGGCGGGACCCTTCCCTGATGCCCCAGACGCCGTAAAGTTCATAATCGTAGCGGTCGATTACTTTACCAAATGGGTAGAAGCAAACCCCCTTGCATCCACCACAGCAACAGTAGTTCGCAAATTCATTTGGGAGCACATCATTTGCCGCTTTGGGTTAACCCTGTGCATTCTTAGTGATAACGGCCCCAATTTTGCTGCTGGAGAGCTACAACAGTGGATGAAGGAAATGCATATCGAAGATGTATTCACTTCGGTCACGCATCCCCAAAGGAACGGCCAAGTGAAAAGCATAAACAAATGTATAGTCGAAGGGATGAAGGCGAGACTAGGGATGGCGCGGAGAAGTTGGGTAGATGAGTTGCCAAGTATCCTTTGGGCTCATCGTACCATACCAAAAACAAGCACCGGTAAGACACCATTCAGCCTGGTTTATGGACGGAGGCTGTAATTCCCGCAGAAATAGGCCTCCCATCATCGTGCATGGTTGCTATGCAAAGCCAAAATAATGAGGAAGAGCGCAGACTCGACTTGGACCTTCTGGAAGAAAGGCGTGAAAACGCCACAATGAATGAAGCCAAATACAAGTCCAAGCTCGAGAAGTACTATAATGCACAAGTCCGCATATGTACATTCCTACCTGGCGATTTCGTTTTAAGAGACAACGAAGCGTCCAACGCTGAAAGTCCAGGGAAACTCGCGCCTGAGTGGGAAGGCCCATACATAATTCATGAAGTCCTAGGAAAGGGTGCATACACCCTCAAACATTTGGACGGCACAAACATTCCTAGGACCTAGAATGCACAACAGCTAAGGTGGTGCTACATGTAATCTAAGCATGCTCAAATGGCAAGTCTTCATGACTCATCAATATTCGCGCAGCAAAATAGCAAAACCTATGATCTTATTTTGTCTATTCTGTACATGGCTCTTACGCCTTATTGTTAATACAAGATAATCAATGCATGGTTTTCATTATCTTATGTTTTGTTACAAATGCGCGAACCACTTTGGGTATACGCGAAAACACCAAGGTACAACATGACTCATGAACAAAATTCACTACCTAATGTACGCGCATGGGATGTGACGTTCATACACGAGTTCATTACCAGTTTTTCTCTACCTACACAAAGTTGTTATCTTCACGCAAATATTGTAACTTCAAATAAAACATTCATTTCATGTAAAGATAAAAGAGTACAGCCATCAAGGGCAATGCGCAATTACATTCAGATATAACAATCAGAAGCCTACATTCAACATTCTATCCTACCTTCTTGATTCTTCAACCTCAGCAACATCTTGAAATATGTGTTTTAAGCGATCCACATAATCGTCGTGCTGGAGCGCCTCGCTCACTAAATCCATCACCGGCAGTTGAAGACGATCGTACTCGCGCTTCGCCTGGGAGAAGGCTGCAACAATATCGACCCCACGAGTGGAAGCGTGGCTTGTATCCCATTGAACATCCAATGCATGAGTCACATGGTGTGCGCACTCGGCATAGCCCTGCACGTATCCATCATGACGCGCTGTGACCATCAAGCTTGGCCACAGCGCTGTCCAACTCTACGGAGTTCAAGATAGAGTTTGCGATCTGCATAATATAAGGGAAATAGAATGAGAATCAAGACAAAGTATCAAAATAACAACAGAGAACTTACATTGACAACTCCATGTTGTTGCATCCACAACATGTTGTTCGTCACGGGCTCCAGCATACTCTCCGCGGTGGCGCGGGCTGCCTCAGAATTTTCCAGTTTTTCCTCGCCCGCGCCCACCTTTACCTCCGCCAAGCGCAATTTCTCCAGATCCTCCAAGTGCCTGCGCTGCGATTCGGCTTTTTCGACCAAAGCAGCTTGGAGATCTTTCTTCGCACTTTCCAGTGTCACGCAGGCCTCCACCTGATCACACAATAACAAGGTTAGCCTAAAAACCTATTGATCCTGTAAAATAAAGAAGGGCTGAAGTTTTACCTCCTTCTGCTTGCTCAGCTCATGGAGCGACCTGGCCTCCTCGGCTGCAGCGGCAACTGCCTCTTTCCTTTCTTTACGCGTGTCGTCTCAGCGCGCAGTCTTACAATCTTATCCCTTAATGATTTTTTCTCGTTATTATCCCTCTCACATGCCTCCCTCCACAACTTCCGCTCCTGCGCAAGTGTGGCAGCGGAGCCTTCCGCCTTCTTCTTCCACCCCAGCACGGACCACTCTTAGGTCCGCTGGGCTTCGGCAAATTTAGCCTTCTCAGCCTCGAGCTCTAATTTTTGTGCAGCCACTTGGGCTCGCTCCTGGACCATCTCTTTCTTGGCATCCTCGAACCTCTCTTGGTCCTGATGCATGCTCCGCCACTCCCTTATGATCTTATGCGTGTTGGAGACGGAGCTAGCAGCTGACTGGAGGTACTAGCGATATGTTTGCTCGTAGCTCTGTCCTGACGCGCACGTACCTCTGCTGGGGGAGGCACCCTAAAACCATTCCCGACACGCCTGCCAGTGGCTAAAATTATTTCCCTGCCTCAACTTCCGCACGGGGGTGTGGATCTCAGCAGTGCGGCCATCAGAATATGACCTGTAGTAATAATCACCCGGGGTTTCGTCTGGGTGGATTGGGGACCCTTCATCAAAATGGTGCTCCCCCGATCCCCTGGCTTCACCCCGGGCGCTGGCTCTGCTGCATGAGCACCCCGAGGCACATCCTCAACCGGTTCACCACCAACTACCACCTCTTCAACGCCTTCAACCACAACCACAACCTCTTCCGCAACCTCCTGTTCAGGCACCACGGCCTCTAAATCCGCTTGTACCTCCGCCGCCCCGGCACCGGTCTCATCACCCTTCACACTGGAAGCTTGTGCTGCCTCTAACACGAGTGGTGGCATAGATATCTCAATGGGCGCGGCCGGAGCGGTCGGGGTGACAAAAGGTGTCTCGCCTCTCCCTAGAGAATAATGGAAAGTTAAAACAAGTGAAACAGGAAGAGAAATGAAGTACAAAGTCTAAGTGTTTACCTGGGGAAAGTTTAGCGGCAAGCGTATCCAGGTTCCCGTGCTTCCCTATGATTTTCTTTCGTGCAACCTTCTTGGGAGGCTGCGCGGTGGTATCGCCCTTTGAAGGAGCCCTCTTTTGCTTGAGAGGCTTAGGGCTTGACTCCATGTCGATGGGGTCATCCGGGTTGGCAACCGGAATCTCCACCATCTCTTGCGGCTCCGGCTTCGGCTTCCTCAGAACTACAGGCACAAGACCCTCCAAGGAATCAGAAACTACTACATAGTCATTCCAAGTGACTGGCACAGAACAAGTACCTTTGGGCGGGTCTGCCCTGGGCTGCGCCGGCTTCTTTGGGCCCACCACGCTTAGCCTCGTGCGCTTTTTCTTCTTGGAGTCTGAGCCAAGGCCCAAGTTCTTCAGCGCGCCTGCATCATAGCGCAACATAGTAAGCAATCTGAAAAGACGTAAAATCAATTAAACTATGAAGGATTACCACTCTCAGGCGCAGGGGCCGCCAAGTCTACGCTCCTTGGTAGCTCAAAATTTCCAAGGATCTGTGCGTGCCATGTTGGCTCCTCTAGGCCGAGGGGGACATTCTCCATCCGCCCCTTCTCCCTCTGAAAGGCCGCTATATAAAGAGCCACCCCTACAAAAGTACGCATAACGTTAGTTCGTGCACAAGGAAAAATAAGGAAATAATGGAAGAAGGAAACAAGGGTACTTACTCTTATCCTCTTCCATGTAGACCGGCTTCTCCTGGTGGTCGGGCTTCCACAGAAAGCTCATGCCCGCCGCCACCAGTGCCCTCTCCGGCAACTGAGCCGCTAGGATCTCCTTGATCTCCTAGTACCACGACTCCTCCGCAGGTATAGGAGATGTCTCAACAGAAATGTCCTCAGCCCCCCGGAAGTGCATCCAGAGGGGAATCACGTCGGCCTTCACAAAAAAGAACTTTGCTTCCAATCATGGTAGGACTTCGACGAAGAGTGCAGGATCTTCTTCGCGTGGATCCTGAGTTGGAATGAGTAGAATCCCAGGGAGCAGTGTAATTGGTAGAACACCCTGAACCGTTAACGGTTGGGTGAATACCCATTGAGTGGCACAAAAACTCAAAATTTTTTATTCTCACCATCCCCATTGGATTGAGTTGGGAGATGTGGAAGCGGTAGCGGTTAAGAACATCAAGAAAAAGTTTCATCATGGCAACCGGAAGTTTCCGTCGGCGAAAAAATTAAAGAATAAGGTGACATAACCGGCCGGAGCATCGGCGGCGGTATCACCCTCAAAAGGATACCGTGAATCCTAATCCTTGGGGAACCGGAAGCCGGAAATCCAACCGCTGGAAACTGCTGGCCGACCACTTCAGCACCGGCAGAGAAGTGGATGCCTCCATCGTAGTAGCATTCTCTGGTCCACGGGTCGCCATATGAGAATCGCCATAGAGAAGAAATAAGAAGTTTCAGAGAGAAGAGAGAACAAGAATTAAGAGAACAAGAATTTTGGAGAAAAGAAGATTTCAAAGAAGAATATTTGAAAGCGTGAGTTCTAACCATAGAGGGATCACCAATATATACCCATCACACTTAACGCGATGGGGAAGCGTGACGCATCCACAGGCCCCTCAACCAATCCGCATATGACGCATTGAGGGCAAGTGGGCAACTGACGGTCGCCACGCACACATGGCCGGTACTTTGTCTGCCATTCATTAATGAAAAAGAAGCTGCACTGTTGATAACATCATGCAACTGTCAAAAGTCACTTCCGCCTCACCTTTTTTCTCACCAACTTGCCTACAACATCAGCATGACGGAAATTCAAATTTCAAAGACCTCATCATGACCAAAGGTTTCCCTCACACAAAGGTTTTCTTTATCCCTTGCAGTTATTGAATTCTTGCGGTTGAAATAAGCATGCATAAATGAATTCTTATAGTCCAGCTTCCACCTACTTGCCAATTTGCGCATAGGAGCACCACTGGACTGGGGGACTTAGAGGGGTATGGTCCCAAAAACTCTGCAGCTGCGCAAGGCACCATACCCTCATAATGACAACAAATCACAAGGATGACCTTGCGCGTGTAACATTCGTCGAAAAACGGGTTTCCAAACCCGCTCCGTTTATCAAACAAATAACCAGTTATAAGTTTCGTTGCGTATTTATGGTTCATATTAATTTTAAACAATACGTAATTAATAAATATATTAGAATTTAAAAATCATAATTTATAATTAATAATAAATAGTGAATAAAAAATAAATTGGAGACGCCGGGTTTCGAACCCGGGTCACCCACAAACCCAAACACACAACACACCGCTCCGCCACACACTGTTTTTGTGATAAACACGGAAACAAATAAAACTTATAATAAAACCCGAAAGTCAAATCCGGTAATCAGCGCGCCAGAACTAGTCATCACCGGAAAAATCGGCAATCCGCGATTTTTGCCATTTTCCTTTTGACTAAAACACGATAACCGACTTAGACATCGGTTATAACCGATGTCTAACCATCAATCTCGGTCATAACCGTCGGAAAGTCTTCAATGGCGAACCTTGACTCAATTCAAACCCAAATCAGCCTGTTTCCCTATAAATACTCACTCAATCTTCCAGAAATCCTTTCGCTCAGAACCGCACACTTTTTCGAAGTTGAAATTCCTCAAAAGCTCGTCGCCGAAGATTTCCAATTTCGCCGGAATCCTGCCGGAATCGCTAGTCAGAAAACCGCGTTCATTCATCGGTCGGTATAAATGTCTAAACTTCTCTGCTATCTCTTAATTTATACTTTAATCGTTCCAACCAATAATCAAAACTGTTAAACAGTTCATACAGCCGGACATCGCAAAATCAGAGCCGACTCTTGCCGGAAATTGAAGAAACCACTCTGAGTTGGTACATCATAATCCTTATTCTTCTTTTTCTACAATCAAATTATAAGTGGTGTTGGTCAATTAAACAAACAGTCGGCTTCACTGTTTCTGAGTTTTTATAAATGAAGAAGACGAAGTTGAGTTGTATATTAATATAATTAAAACCAGATAATTAAACGGGTTAGACACACAGTCCAGCGGTGGACTGTGTGCACAAACAATACACACGTCCCGAGTTCGAATCGCACACGTACCGACTTTCAGAATTAAAAACCAACATTTTTAGAACTGAATCAAAACAAGTCACAGGATGTTTATAAGAGTAATATAAGCCATTTGTTAAACAGATTAGACACACAGCCCAACTGGTTGGGCTGTGCGCACTCGAACCGAAGGACCCGAGTTCGACTCCGGGTCCCTTCAACCGGTTCGGCCATATAAATCATTTTTAATAAAAAAACCAAATAAGTTTAAAATTAATTAGTATATAAATATAATTAAAACAGAGAATATTTCGGGTTAGACACGTAGCTCAGTTGGTAGAGCTGCGTGCACGTATACGAGAGGTCCCGAGTTCGAACCTCACTCAGCGCATATAAAACACACAGTCCGACCGGTCAACGGTCAACGGTCAAAAAAAGTCAATTTTTTTATTTCTTTTAATTATTTATTTAATTAGAAAATTATTTAAAAATACTTAAAAATAAGATTATTAAGGTTACAAAATTTCCTTAAACTCACAAAAATAAATCTAAAAATCCCATTTAACAGCACTAATTAAAAATATTAATCTCAACCAAAAATTTATTTGTTTATCGAATCATTTTGTTATTATATAGGTTAGTTCTTCCCTCGTCAATCGAATCGTAAATTCGTGCGCCTTCATCATCATCAAAGAACGCACCCAATGTGAGTGAATCTCTACCAATTCCCCGTTTTAATCATGTTTTGGGGTGTATCATGTGTCGTATAATTCTTTTATTATATATATAAACACTTGTGCATTCATCATATCCGTGATCAAATGTGTATCAAATGTGTATCAATTGTTGTGTGGATTATATGTAGATTGGTTTTATCATTTTCAGTGCACGCATTTCATTAGGCCCATCAATTCCCCGTGGGAGACGGGTTGAGCATCAGGTGCCTCATAAGATCGGCTCCGTTTGATTGAGCCTTGATCTCACATTCATCATCATATCATATACTCATCCAAAGTGGTTTGTGTTTGTCTATTTATATATGTTTGCTCACATGTGATTATTGCACAAATTTTCCTCATTAAATAAAACAAGAAATTAGTAACAATGTTTTATCAAGGTTCACTCGCCAACTTTTGTTGACCCAAAATATCCCCCCTTTTACACATGATACATGTGATCCAGCTGAGACAAGAAACACATAGGAAGGCCTAGAAGAATAAACAAGTTTAAGCTTTGGAATAATTAAATAGTTTCAATTTCTTGTAATTGTATGGATTTTGTTTTGGATATTTAAGTTGTAATTGGAATTTAATAAATATGAAACATTTTAGTAAACATCATGAGCTTTGGTGATAACCCAATTATGCCCGACTTTTATTTCGCTGTGGGTCGGGGTGTGACAGATTGGTATCAGAGCCATGACTATAGGGATATAGGATAGGTTATTAGACCCTTAGAGCCTATACTATAGTTGATTAAAATTTTAAATTGTTTATGCGTTACATACAAAATTCATGATGTTTATATGCTTTATGTTTATTTTTACACTCAATGTTATGCAAGCATGCTCACAAATACATGTTATTATACAATGCTCATCATGAATCATATCCTCATAACATATCATATCCATGAGAGCACACACCTCACGATTACCATGATTTTTGCAATGATTTTTGTATTTTCAAATCACATCAAAGTGAGTTCTCATGACGGGCATGTAGTAACTGGAAGGGTACGAGTACCGGTAGTCGGAACGTCCTGTCTAGGCTTCGCATTCGTATAAATCTAAAATAAAGGACCAGTTTGCCTACCTGGGGACTAACGATGAGAGTACGAAGGACCTATTAGGCCAAAGCATGCTATACCAAACGTCGTGTGAGCTAACCCCACTTTGAGTTGTCATTGTGTCTACACCTGGACACCCTCCTACCATGCATCTCGCAATTATATTTTCCGATTTTCATTCGGGTAGTGCGAGTGTTAATCCGCCAACACCAATGTGAATCCTACCAAGCCCAATAGTCATGGGGGCCCACATGACTACACAGGCGATGGTATGGGGGACATTGGAGGCCCAAACATGAGCAAACCCAAGACATCCTATGGATGTAGTTGAATTATTGTCAGTTATGTTATTTTACATTCTTTTTACGACACATGACACCTAGAAACTTCTTAAACTCACAATCTTCCTATGTATGTTCCTGTAGATGTCGGCTAGGCAACTACGTGGAGGTAGAAAGTCAGGAAAATCAAATGAACGCTTGGCCACTCAAATTGCTAAACAAATGGCCGCAGTGCTTCCTAACATCGTGATTCAAGTCCAACAAGCTCTCACCGCAAATCCCATCAACCCTCCCAATCAAGAAGACCAGAGCGTCGCCAACCCTTCCTCCAAAAAGTGCTCCTACCAACACTTCAAATCTTGCGATCCCCCAAAGTATGAAGGGACCGAAGGTGTTACTGCTCTCCTTCACTGGTTTGAAGAAATGGAGAACACTTTCCTCAATTGCAATTGTCCCGAGGATCGCAAGGTACGTTATGCAACTGGAAGACTGTTTGGGGTAGCCCTTACCTGGTGGAACACAGAAAAGGGTAAACGAGGAGTTGAAGATGCCATGGCCTTAACATGGGAGGAGTTAAGGGAACTCATGACAAGACGCTTCTGTCCAAGAAGCGAAATCAAAAAGTTAGAAGATGAATTCCACGCGCTAAAACAAAAGGAAGGCGATCACACTTCCTATAACAAGAGATTCTCGAACTAAACCAGATGATCCCTAATCTGTTCACCCCCGTGTACCGCTTGGTTGAACATTACATTCGAGGTCTTCCCTTGAAAATTCAAGACTCGGTTTTAAGCACTTCGCCGGCAACACTTGAAGCGCGATGGAGTTAGCTACAGAACTCACTGAAAATCGCATTCGAAATGGCAAATTTAAGGATGAAAAGAAGAAAGCACCCATAGAGACCTCAACTACAAACCACTCAGTCTCATCCTCAAGGTTTGCTGGTAAGAGGAAACGTAATGGCAAGAATTTTGCCGTCACTCAAACCAACCCTCCTATCACTGCTGCACCAATCACCCAAATTGCTCCTTCGGCTGCACCATTTAAAAAGTCATACACCGGCCCACACCCAAAATGAAACCGTTGTCAATACCACCACCCTCCCGAAACTCTTTGCCAACATTGCACAAGCTGTGGTCGCGCAGGTCACACCATCTAAACCTGTCGTACTCTTCAACGAATGAACCACAATCAACCCGCAATCCAAACCACCATCAGATAGTGGGTCAAGCCCAACAACCCTTACTTCTACCACCTGCACCACACACAGCCCAAACTTACTACCAACCCAACTACCCCATGATGCAACCCATGCGAGCTTGTTACAACTGTGAGGACCCAAACCACTTCAGGAACACATGTCCACGCTTGGTGAACATCATCCATGCTCAAGCCCAAGCGAACCCAGTAAACCAAGCCAACCAAGCTCCTCCACCTGCCAGAGGAAGAACTTTTAACATCAATGCCAACCAAGCTAGGGCTGACAACAACGTGGTCAACGGTACGTTTCTCATCAATGGTAGTTATGCATCCATATTATTCGATACTGGCGCGGATAAGAGTTTGTGTCCTTAGAATTTGAACTTATCCTCAACCAAACTCGTGTTAATCTCATGGAATCTCTAACGGTGGAATTGCTGACGGAAAACCTGTTTCATTAAATTCTATTATACGCGATTGTACCCTCACTCTAAACGATCACGATTTTCCAGTTGACCTCATTCCTATGAAGTTGGGAAGTTTCGATGTTATAATCGGTATGGATTGGCTCAGCCAGCATCACGCTGAAGTAGTGTGCCGCGAAAAGTTCATTCGCATTCCACTTGCAGACGGTCAGACCCTACGTATTTTTGGAGAAACCCCTTCGAAAGGACTCAAACTAATGTCCTGCCTTCAAGCCCGAAGATATCTCCGCAAGAACTATGTCGCATTCCTAACTCACGTCGTCAAAAAGGGAAACAAGGAAAGGAAACTCGAAGATATCCCAGTTGTGAAAGAATTTCCACAAGTCTTTCCCGACGACATTTCAGGACTCCCTCCTGTGAGAGAAGTCGAATTCCGCATCGATCTTGTACCTGGCGCTACACCAGTCGCAAAATCTCCTTATAGGTTAGCCCCATCCGAAATGCAAGAGCTGGCCAGTCAACTGCAAGAGCTGACTGACAAAGGATTCATACGTCCTAGCTCCTCGCCTTGGGGTGCACCTGTTATTTTTGTGAAGAAGAAAGATGGAACGTTTCGCATGTGCATTGATTATAGAGAACTCAACAAGCTAATGGTTAAAAATCGCTATCCACTACCTCGCATCGATGACCTTCTAGACCAACTTCAAGGCGCCACCTGCTTTTCAAAAATCGACCTTCGTTCTGGTTATCATCAACTCAGAGTACATGAAGAACATATCCCAAAGACCGCTTTCCGGACTCGTTATGGTCATTACGAATTCATGGTCATGCCATTCAGTTTAACCAACGCCCCCGCTGTCTTCATGGATCTAATGAATAGGGTATGCAAACCCTACCTCGAGCATTTCGTCATAGTCTTCATCGACGACATTCTTATCTACTCCAAGTCTAAATCCGAGGCTCATCCTTACACTCTTAAGGACTGAAAAGCTCTACGCTAAGTTCTCAAAATGGGAATTCTGGTTAGGAGAAGTACAATTCCTTGGACATGTCGTCAATGACAAGGGAATTCATGTTGATCCTTCAAAAATCAAGGCAGTGCAGGAATGGCAAGCGCCACATACCTCTACAGAAGTTAGGTCATTTCTCGGTTTGGCTGGTTACTATCGACGCTTCATTGCCAATTTTTCCCGTATTGCTGTACCACTCACGGCTTTGACTCATAAAGGAAAACCCTTCATATGGGGACCTAAACAAGAAGAAGCCTTCCGAACTCTAAAGCAAAAACTTTGTGACGCACATATCCTCACACTCCCTGAGGGTTGCGATGACTTTGTAGTATATTGCGACGCATCAGGGCAAGGGCTAGGCTGTGTATTAATGCAAAGAGGAAAAGTGATAGCCTATGCTTCTAGACAACTCAAAGTTCATGAGAAGAATTACACCACCCACGACCTGGAACTTGGAGCCGTTGTGTTCGCTCTCAAGATATGGAGACATTACCTCTACGGTACCAAGTGTGAAATATACACTGACCACAAAAGTCTCCAACATATCTTCAACCAGAAGGAGTTGAATATGAGGCAACGAAGATGGGTCGAACTTCTTAACGACTACGACTGTGAAATTCGGTATCATCCTGGCAAGGCAAACGTGGTGGCTGATGCACTCAGTCGAAAAGGTTATGCGAACTCCATTCGTCTTCTCTGTTCGCAAATCATAACCGACATCAAAGATCGAATTCGAGCAGCTCAACATGTTTCTGTAACAGAAAATGACGTACGCGATGAGCTGTCATGTGGAGCTGAAATCAAAATCGAAACCAAATCCGACGGTATTCTATACTATTTAGATCGCATATGGATTCCTGATCGCGATAACCTTCATGATTTCCTCATGAATGAGGCGCACAAAACACGGTACTCTGTACACCCAGGAGCCGACAAGATGTATCAAGACCTACGATACACCTACTGGTGGCCGGGCATGAAAAAGGATATCGTTGTTTTTGTTTCCAAGTGCCTTACCTGTTCCAAAGTAAAAGCTGAACATCAAAGACCTTCAGGACTTCTAGTCCAACCCGAAATACCTGTTTGGAAGTGGGAAAACATAACCATGGATTTCATTACCGGGTTACCTCGCACCTCCAGTGGGTATGACACTATATGGGTAATAATCGATCGTCTTACAAAGTCATCTCATTTCATTCCGATTCGCGAGGACTTCAAGAACGAGAAGTTAGCTCGTATCTACATCAGCGAGATCGTAAGCCGTCATGGTGTACCTTTAAGCATCATTTCAGACCATGATGGTCGTTTCACCTCACGAACATGGCGAGCCGTACAAACCGCCTTGGGGACACGATTAGACCTCAGTACCGCTTTTCATCCTCAAACTGATGGTCAATCTGAACGCACCATCCAAACTCTTGAAGACATGCTTCGAGCATGTGTCATAGACTTCAAAGGGAATTGGGACGCTCATCTACCATTAGTTGAATTTTCGTACAACAATAGCTATCATTCAAGTATCGGCATGGCTCCTTTCGAAGCTTTATATGGTCGTAAGTGCCGATCTCCAGTATGTTGGCACGAAATTGGGGAATCACAAATCACCGGTCCAGAATTAATTCAAGAAACAACCGAAAAGGTCATTCAAATTTGAAACAATCTTCTAGCAGCTCAAAGTCGTCAAAAGAGTTATGCAGATAAACGACGAAAGCCCTTGGAGTTTGACATTGGTGATCAAGTACTTTTAAAAGTATCACCGTGGAAGGGAGTGATTCGTTTTGGCCAGAAGGGCAAGCTAGCACCACGCTACGTAGGACCTTTCAAGATACTCGAAAGAGTAGGTCCTGTAGCATACAAGCTTGACCTACCAGAAGAGCTCAACAGAATTCATCCCACATTCCACGTATCAAACTTGAAGAAGTGCCTCGCCGATGAAAACCTCCATATTCCTCTAGATGACATTCAAGTCGATGAATCTATGCACTTTATTGAAAGACCAGTATAAATCATGGACTTCGGAGAGAAGCGTTTAAGACGAAGTCGTACTCCAATTGTCAGGGTACGTTGGGAGTCGAAACGAGCACCCGAGTTTACTTGGGAACGTGAAGACTCAATGCGCGAAAAATACCCGCATCTTTTTCCAGTTACCACTACTACTTAAATTTCGGGACGAAATTCCTAAAAGTAGGGGATACTGTAACATTCGTCGAAAAACGGGTTTCCAAACCCGCTCCGTTTATCAAACAAATAACCAGTTATAAGTTTCGTTGCGTATTTATGGTTCACATTAATTTTAAACAATACGTAATTAATAAATATATTAGAATTTAAAAATCATAATTTATAATTAATAATAAATAGTGAATAAAAAATAAATTGGAGACGCCGGGTTTCGAACCCGGGTCACCCACAAACCCAAACACACAACACACCGCTCCGCCACACACTGTTTTTGTGATAAACACGGAAACAAATAAAACTTATAATAAACCCCGAAAGTCAAATCCGGTAATCAGCGATTTTTGCATTTTCCTTTTGACTAAAACACGATAACCGACTTAGACATCGGTTATAACCGATGTCTAACCATCAATCTCGGTCATAACCGTCGGAAAGTCTTCAATCGCGAACCTTGACTGAATTCAAACCCAAATCAGCCTGTTTCCACTATAAATACTCACTCAATCTTCCGGAAATCCTTTCGCTCAGAACCGCACACTTTTTCGAAGTTGAAATTCCTCAAAAGCTCGTCGCCGGAGATTTCCAATTTCGCCGGAATCCTGCCGGAATCGCTAGTCAGAAAACCGCGTTCATTCATCGGTCGGTATAACTGTCTAAACTTCTCTGCTATCTCTTAATTTATACTTTAATCGTTCCAACCAATAATCAAAACTGTTAAACAGTTCATACAGCCGGACATCGCAAAATCAGAGCCGACTCTTGCCGGAAATTGAAGAAACCACTCTGAGTTGGTACATCATAATCCTTATTCTTCTTTTTCTATTCCAATTCAATCAAATTATAAGTGGTGTTGGTCAATTAAACAAACAGTCGGCTTCACTGTTTCTGAGTTTTTATAAATGAAGAAGACGAAGTTGAGTTGTATATTAATATAATTAAAACCAGATAATTAAACGGGTTAGACACACAGTCCAGCGGTGGACTGTGTGCACAAACAATACACACGTCCCGAGTTCGAATCGCACACGTACCGACTTTCAGAATTAAAAACCAACATTTTTAGAACTGAATCAGAACAAATCACAGGATGTTTATAAGAGTAATATAAGCCATTTGTTAAACAGATTTGACACATAGCCCAACTGGTTGGGCTGTGCGCACTCGAACCGAAGGACCCGAGTTCGACCCCGGGTCCCTGCAACCGGTTCGGCCATATAAATCATTTTTAATAAAAAAACCAAATAAGTTTAAAATTAATTAGTATATAAATATAATTAAAACAGAGAATATTTCGGGTTAGACACGTAGCTCAGTTGGTAGAGCTGCGTGCACGTATACGAGAAGTCCCGAGTTCGAACCTCAATCAGCGCATATAAAAAACACAGTCCGACCGGTCAACGGTCAACGGTCAAAAAAAGTCAATTTTTTTTATTTCTTTTAATTATTTATTTAATTAGAAAATTATTTAAAAATACTTAAAAATAAGATTATTAAGGTTAGAAAATTTCCTTAAACTCACAAAAATAAATCTAAAAATCCCATTTAAGAGCACTAATTAAAAATATTAATCTCAACCAAAAATTTATTTATTTATCGAATCATTTTGTTATTATCTAGGTTAGTTCTTCCCTCGTCAATCGAATCGTAAATTCGTGCGCCTTCATCATCATCAAAGAACGCACCCATTGTGAGTGAATCTCTACCAATTCCCCGTTTTAATCATGTTTTGGGGTGTATCATGTGTCGTATAATTCTTTTATTATATATATAAACACTTGTGCATTCATTATATCCGTGTTCAAATGTGTATCAATTGTTGTGTGGATTATATGTAGATTGGTTTTATCATTTTCAGTGAACGCATTTCATTAGGCCCATCAGTTCCCCGTGGGAGACGGGTTGAGCATCAGGTGCCTCATAAGATCGGTTCCGTTTGATTGAGCCTTGATCTCACATTCATCATCATTCATATCATATACTCATCCAAAGTGGTTTGTGTTTGTCTATTTATATATTTTTGCTCACATGTGATTATTGCACAAATTTTCCTCATTAAATAAAACAAGAAATTAGTAACAATGTTTTATCAAGGTTCACTCGCCAACTTTTGTTGACCCAAAATATCCCCCGTTTTACACATGATACATGTGATCCAACTGAGACAAGAAACACATAGGAAGACCTAGAAGAATAAACAAGTTTAAGCTTTGGAATAATTAAATAGTTTCAATTTCTTGTAGTTGAATGGATTTTGTTTTGGATATTTAAGTTGTAATTGGAATTTAATAAATATGAAACATTTTAGTAAATATCATGAGCTTTGGTGATAACCCAATTATGCCCCGACTTTTATTTCGCTGCGGGTCGGGGTGTGACACCGCGCAATGCGCAACGGTGCGCCATTCTTAAAACCAACAGGTTGCCTAACAAACCTTACACACACTGTGCAACAGCAAGTTAAACCTGGAAGCGCAGGTCCTTGACCCTGCGCAGATTAAACAATCCTTTAGCCGCGAAGTCCTAAAACCTTGCACAAGGGCAAGACTAAAATGAGAGCAACTCACACTTAGTCTTGAGAACAAAAGTACTTAATCCCTACAACTTCGCGCTGGCCAGAAAGCACTGATAAAGTCACGCGAAAGGGAGAAGATCAAAGAGGCATTGACCAAGTACAAGGGTACAAAGTGGCAGAGCTGTGACCCAATAACCGCTTGGCAGGTTGTGCCAGACCACATCGCATGATGAACAGTCATGCAGAGGGCAGACTGTACGCAAGGACTTACACGTGGCACCAACCAACTCACGCCAACGACTGTCACATGATCTCCACTACCGGCTGATGACAGGTCCAACAACAAGGACAACTGCCAGGACATGTGGCTCCATTCACCATGCGCCAAGCGCACCTTCTGGTTGTCGGTTCCAGGCCCAAGGCCCATCAGCCCATCTCCTACACACCACTCTTCGGCTATAAAATAAAGATCATACCACAATGTAACATACACGTTTTTTTGAGCTCACTCACTAATTACTTGCTACTTGCTTATTACCTTGCAACCCCGATACTTATTCTCACGCCGGTGTGTGGTCACGGAGAAAACCCTCCCCCTTACCCTCGTGACGACGCTAAGGGCATTTCTAGTTTTGCAGTGACCTTGAAGCAAGATCATTCCAAAAGCAGACGAGAGATAACCTTTTATGCAGAGACGCTGAGCCATAACCCAGATATCTTTAGATATTCTCCTCGTTCCGCTAGTGTTTCTTCAAGGCCCTAAACCCATGAGACCTCATAGTTATAGAGAAACCTCACATCATAATTCATAAACTAATAAGTTTCATACAACCATAGCGGAAAACATAAAGTCATAAAAGTTTAAACGTAACAATCAAAGTCATAAAAGTCAACTGTGGTTGAAAGGATGCCAAACTTAAGAGTAGGGTAGCCTTCATTCCATGCCAAGTGACCTCAGACAATCATCAATTCATGTTTAACCTGACGTGCATGCCAAAATATAGACAGGTACGCTAAGTGATTTTTAGTTTAGGATAAAACATCGAATTATGAGTTTGGGTAAGAACATTTATAAGTAGTTTTAACCATACTAGACATCAATCATACACGCCAACATCAATCATCAATATATACATCAATCTTTGAAGTAAGTTTCTCTGTGAATTGCTTGTAACAAAGTCATGAAAGCCCATATTAACACAAGACTTCCCATTCCTACTATGTTGTCACCCTATGTTGTCACCCTCACATGATCAATCAATACTTTTGTAGTAATAAATACTAGACATCAATAATTTAGCTAAAAATTCCAAACATCTATGGTTTATCATCAGTCATCAATCATTTGACATTTTTTATTAATTAAATAACATCAATCATAAACGTGTAACATCATGCATAAGCGTGTAGCTACCAACAGTCACACTAATGGTTCCAATCATAAGCATACAGGGTAGCATGCATATCAGACCAAATTAGTAAAATGGGGTATCTAGGACTCACTTGTGTGTGCAATCTTCCGTACTAAATATGATAAATGATCTGGACCTTGAACACCTAGTCAATTGGGTTAAATAAGTACATACGAGTTTTTTCAACTTTTCGCACAATATAACCCGGCAAATTTTAACTTTTCGTGGAGATTGGCTTTTTTCATATGATCTACATTTCGCTAACTAACTTTTCACATGTTATACTTTTCGCTAGCACTAACGATGCGAAATCTACTACTTTTAGTGCTAAACAGAAAAGGGTTTAACATATCCAAAAGAGAGAGGGTACTAGATTGTTAGACCCATTTGAAGATGACAAAACTTGGCTCTTGGCGAGTATCGAATCGAGGAATGCTCAACACCCAAGAAAAAGTGCATAAAAGTGTTCCTCGACCCTTGAAAATACGTAATAAAAAACTAAACTACTAATGTCATTTTATTAACATGAATTTGGGGTAAAACATTGGGATTCTACCCCTAGGGAAGAATCCGGTTGGAACTAGATGCCTCCCAAATGGCATACTTATAAATGAAAGTGAAGCTGCTATTTGTAGGTTGTTGACAGGGAGTGTGCACGGTCATGCACAAGTACATGCACATGCACGATCATGCATTGTATCTTTTGCCAGCAGACAGTTTTTGGATTTCTTTTTCCATCGTTTTTATTTCTTTTTGTTAAGGAATTCCAAAAACTTGCATTTATCGAATAGGAACGATTTAGGTAGTTTTCCTCATGATAATGCCTCAAAAGTAACCAAAATTGAGGAAGATTGTGCATGAAAAATATGTATAAATGATGGTACATCAAATACCATAAAAGGCATATGAAGTAGATGAGCATGTGGGTATTAGTAGTTGGAAAGTTGAGACTATTGTGAAAAGAGGACCATGAATGCTAAAAGTTTAGTTAAAACTGTTTATAAGAAATACTTTTGTCGTATGTCCCAAGTTCACTTAACGAGGGAAAGTAAAAGAAAGAAAAGAAATGATGTCTTTTCTTTCATTTCCTTCCAAATGGGAAAGAAAGAAAGACTAAAGAATTTAGCATAGTTTTCCTCATAACTTCTTTCTTTTCCTTCTTTAAATGAAACTCTAGAACACAAAATATTTTTACTTTCTTTCCATTTCCTTTTCTTTCCACCTATTAGTGAACTCTGGAACACAGATAAATCCTCTCGGTTCTCATTTCTCTGTTTGTAACTTTAACATTAGCTTTAACACCTTGTGGCAACTCTTACATTTAGGAATTCAATTCAATTCAATTGGCTCATTTAATTTTTGGCATAAGACTTCTTGTAAGCCTTGTACTATATATAGATGCGGAAAAAAATGAGCCATTGTTGTGACAGTTAGGGTTTAAGTGGCATTCGTGGGTGGCAGCTACTAATTCTAGTGGTGGTCGTGGTAGGCGACTAGGGTTTTGGAGCAAAGTATATTGCTTTTGTTCGTAATGACGTTACATAGGGCTTTATATATAAAAAAATTTTACAAATAGATACCCGCTAGACTATGATAATGACAAATAAGAACATAACTAGTCTGATAGATCGATTCGATGTTACTTGCCTAGTTTTGCGTAAGAATGATGCTCCTATCTTAGAATAATGGTCCCATTATTGTTATAATGTGTCCATGAAACGCCCTACCATATCTTATTTGCTTTAGGAAAGGAAGATAGTTCACAAGAAATCCATCCCCACCTGCAAGGTGTGCCAAGGAGAAACGCCTTAAGCGTTAGTGTGATTGTTGTTTATGTATGACTCACCATGTTCGCATTCAATGCACATGTGCGTATCATACATATCTTGTTTTCTAAAGTATGAGTATAATCATGAATATTCTTGTATGTATGGTGTATTTGTTTTCTGCATGTGTTTATACCATACATACCGTATAATCAATTTAGATGAGCATCATAAATACATTTGTTTTACGTACATGCCCCATGTGTTCACTATTTAATTCATATATACAGGGGCACAACTTAAGAGGGGCCAGGGGCGTACGACCCTTTGAACTTTTCGCTCATTAGTGTTATATATGTAGTTTTCGTATAGAAATTTTTGGGTATACACGTTTTCGCCCCCCTCCCCACCCGGTCGAAAATGTCAAGCTTCGCCACTGCATATATACATCCCAAATACACCAACTTTACATTTCATGTTCATATCAACATATCATGTTTTCTAATTATGATTATCAACTTTTTTTCTAATTCAATCTTAAAAGCATCACATCTATAGAGTTTTTTTATTCCACTTGAATTTACACTCTACACGTATTTTAATTTTATTTTAAAAATATTACATCTATAAAGTTTTTTATTCCATATGAATTTATACTCTACACGTATTTTTATTTATTTTTAATTTTAATGAACATCATGCATACAATATACATATTGTGTCTAAATACATTTATTTTATCAACGCGTTACTAACATGGCAATATCAAATAGACCCAACAATAATGTTACCGATTTAAGTCCTATTAGGAACAATGATGTACTAAACGTGTAAAAGAATAAGACCTATATGTTTTAAATGAACAAAGAATTAGGTAGAAGTGGTATGCCAACCTTCAACCAAACTCCAAGGACTCATTCATTTTTTTTTTGTAAAAATAAATGATACATTTTCTTTTCTTTTTTGTGCTTAAAAATATAATTTAAACATCAAATATATTAATTAATCCAAAAGGCCAAAATTAATTTACAAATAAAAAAAACTGATTAGGTTATTGCAGGGTTTTTTTTTGCATAGATTGTTTGGATATAAAACATAAGTGCCTTCATTTCAAAACCAGCAATGTGTATGTTGAAAGCGGCAAAAACGGTATAATACAGTTGTATTGATCACATAAAAAATATTCAAGTTAGTGGGAAAAAGAAAGCAAGATGGTTTTATAACCGTCTTAAGTATCACATTTAAAATTACAACAATAACTTTTAAGAAGGTTGCGAAAATAGACAAGTTTGATAATAAATATTTAGTTAGCTCCTCGGAATTTGTTTTGTTTAGTTAACGGCTAGAGCATTTTTATTGTTTAACCGCCAGCTAAAAGACAAAACCGGTGTTTTGTGTTTTTGGTGTAGCCGATGACTCATCTAACTACTTTGGAAACAACAAAAAAGCGATGTCTAGAGCGGAAACTTTCTAGTCTAACTTATCTATTTTGTAAATTTCCCCCAACATTATTCATATTTTTTTGTTTAAAATATTCAGAAATATATATAACATGTATGTATGTATGTATATCTTTTGCTTGTTCGAATTGAAGCTGAACGTCCATCACCTTAAAATCTCCGAATTCCGAAACCTCATCAATCATGGCGATTCCGGCCGCAGTTGTGATCGTCCCTTTCAGCGTCCTCTTCTTCGTATCTGGTTTGATCATAAATCTTATTCAGGTCTCTAAACTTTTCGCTACTGATTTGGATATATATCTCTCTCTATATATATATACACACACACGTTATTTCCCAATTTTTCTATGCATTTTTTTACAAATTTTGTAACTTTTTATCACTTAGATCACGACATTGTGTAATTGGGTTTTTTTTAATCTTATTGATGCTTTTGTGTCAAGAATTGTGAATCTTGAATTTAAGTTTGGTTCACATGTTTTTGGTATTTTAGGCGATATTTTTCGTGATTGTTCGGCCGTTTTCCAAGAATGGTTACAGAAAGATTAACAGAATTGTGGTGGAGCTGTTGTGGATTGAACTTGTGTGGATGGTTGATTGGTGGGCTGGAGTTAAGGTGATCATTTAGTAAGGTTCATTGGTTTTGAATCACTTTAGTCTTGTTTGTTTTACGAAGTCGATTAGATATTTTAACATATTTTTTTATAATGTTAATATGGTTACAATAATCTGATTTGTTTCATTCTCTTTTTTTGTTATCTATTCAGGATGGACTTTAAGTTTATTTTTTGTTAATAAAGATAACATCATCTTGCATATATGCACAATCTTTGTGGTGGATTGATATCGGTGCTATAAAATGCGAAGATCTTTTTGCGCTTGCCGTTTGATTTTAGCTTTGTTTGTCGAATTTGATATATCATGTTAACTGAACTGTTGTAAGTTTTAACTCAATTTTTTGTTAGTAATTTAGTGGGACTGTTTAAATTAGATTATTAGATGGTCACTTTCCAGTTTGAAACTAGGGGGATTTCTTATACTAGGATATTGATTTTTATTATTTTTGTTCTTCTGTTTTTATCCAACAGATTTTGTAGTTTGAGTGTAGTCTTCTAACATGACGTGTTGCAGGTGCAAGTATACGCAGATTCAGAGACATTAGAAATGATGGGTAAGATAGACGTACTGATGTTTTTGTGGTCTCCATGGTTTTGGATTATTTATGAGTAGTTCAAATTGGACTGTGTTAATCTTGAACGACTCATATAAAAAATATGTATCTTATATGTATTGTTGACTATTATTACAGGTAAGGAGCATGCCCTTTGTATAGCTAATCACAAAAGTGATATCGATTGGCTGATTGGATGGGTCTTTGCACAGGTGATTATCAAATATATTTACGCTTTCTCTATATGCTACGTCTGTATTTATGAAATTTCACTTCTTACTTTTAGGATAGACTTTTAGGCATCGAAAGTTCTGAACTTGTATTTTTTATATAATTGGATTCTACTGTGACAGCGAGCCGAATGCCTTGGTAGCTCATTAGCCATCATGAAAAAATCGTCAAAATTACTTCCTGTAAGTTAAAAAAAATGCATGTTACAATATGCTATTCATTTTGAGTTAATATGCTAATTTTACATTTGTTATTATAATTCATGTAATATACTTCATTATATGCAGGTCATAGGATGGTCAATGTCGTTTTCTGAGTATCTTTTTCTTGAGAGAAGTTGGGCTAAGGATGAAAGTACTCTAAAGGTAACATGTAGTCTACTAATAATATTCATATTCACACGTATATAGAGACATCAATATCGACTCATTTACTTATGAATGAACTGGTCCGACTAATTTTTTACCTCTTAATGGATCAAAGGTGTAAAACCGAAAATGAAACAAGGCAAGTGGGTCGAAACTCGCCTAGTGTGTAATATTTATACATAAATAAAACTTCTTTTACGGTTATAACTATTGTAATCATATACGATACCTAGTTTCTTTGCAAAAAAAAAGTTTTCGCCGGTTTCAAACACTTTTAACACGGTGATGTGTGTTTTGCAGCTTGGTCTGCAGCAGTTAAAAGACTATCCTCGGACCTTTTGGTTGGCTCTTTTTGTGGAAGGAACTCGATTTACTGAAGCGAAGCTTTTGGCATCTCAAGAATATGCAGCTTCAAATGGGTTGCCTATTCCTAGAAATGTGCTCATTCCACGAACAAAGGTTTGACATCATTGTAACATTACGGGATTCGGATTATTATCGAGGTTGTAATTCAAACTTTACAGTGTTAGATCGTGTCTGTGCATATTTGTGACGCACAATAGGTCAAAATATCGTTTGATTATTAACAGTGCCATTCTAAAAACAAAAAAAAAGAGTATTAACAATTGTAAATGTTATCTTGTTTTTTCTTCACTTAATCGCGGTTATTACTTTTCATACCTTAAGTTAATTTTTTTTCTTATTTTGTTTACAGGGTTTTGTTACATCAGTAAGTCAGATGCGGTCGTTTGTTCCTGCCATTTATGATATGACAGTTGCTATTCCAAAAAGTTCAATTCCGCCAACAATGCTGAGGCTCTTTAAGGGGCAACCTTCTGTGGTGAGCAGTCTTGAAATTTTGGTAACGGGTCAAAACGGGCTGGGCCGACCCACAAACGTTTTTTTTATTCATATCTTGGATTTTTTGTAAGTTTATGCAACATTAATATGGATTATATTAACTAAACTTGTACAAAGTTTAAAAGGTTTTGTGCTTTGGAACACACTTTTTTATGACTTTGACTCGTTTTATCTGATTAACCCATTTGACTTGTTTCCTTTCTAGTTAAATATCTTACCTTAACCCACTTGACCCGTTAAAGATATAACGTAACCCAGATCAACCAGTGTATATATAAATGGGTTGAAACTGCCACTTGTACGATTTTCTAGTAATCATAAAATCCTGAGAGTTACTTTGTTTTGCATTTTTATTATTGTTGCAAGAAATTTAAGTGATTTATTAATAATGACTGATTTTTTTTTTCTTTTTGCAGCTTCACGTGAAAATCAAGCGCCATTTGATGAATGATTTGCCAGAAACGGATGAAGCTGTTGCACAATGGTGTAAAGACTTGTTTGTTGCCAAGGTTCGTTGTTGCTTCTTAATTTTACATTAATTTATTTCTTATGTTTCATATATTAAGATAATATATAGGAAATAACTCATTTCTAAAATGTGTATTAATTATACATGCGGGTGGGGTGAAATTGAAAAACAAAAAAATAAATCGACCTTAAGTGACAATACAATGATATGTTAATTAAATGACAAGTGCCTACAAAACGCCAGCCCGACACGATTGACACGTTTTTAACATTATCATACTACAGTCGACACGTTTGACTAATAGACGAACTATTCGTATAACTGTAATCAATTATGCATTGTAACCGTTTACATGTTTCACGAGTTTCTAAAATTGTTTATTGTTTTTCCAGGACGATTTATTAGACAAACATAAGGAAGAAGACACCTTTCCCGATACAGAAATCCACAACATTGGCCGCCCTTTAAAATCTCTTGTGGTAAAAAAACGACTTTAGGGGATGTTTGGATATGCGTTTTGAAACTAATTATCTGATTGTCACTGAGTTCAAAAAAATCACATTTTATTGCTTAAATAAACAAATTTAACTAGTTACTCTTCCTCCAAACATTTTTTATGGTTATTTTTCTGTTAACTCGTTGTATGGTTGATGGCTCTGATTAGTTCAATAATCGTGTGTTTTTATTATATATACAGGTATTAATTTCATGGGCATGCCTGCTTGTTTTTGGGACCTACAAGTTCTTCCGATGGTCTAATCTTCTGTCTTCATGGAAGGGTGTTACCATTACAGCAATTTGTTTGGCGGTTATTACGGTTTTAATGCAGATCTTGATTCAGTTCTCGCAATCGGAACGTTCCACACCTGCAAAGGTGGCACCCTCCGCTAATGTACACAACAAACAGCAGTGAGTACAAGTACAAGTTCTGGACAAAATGAATTTATTATACAGGTTTATTAAATGGAAAATACCTCAATTTACTTCATTGTTTGTGAAAGTGTTCCTAAAGTTTTTGTACAAAAGAAATAGAAAAGTTCAAGAATCAGTTTAATTTGTTCTTAATTATGTTTTAATATCCTATATATGTTTTGTTTTTGCTGTACATTATCAGCTGTCATTGCATTAAGTTGTCTTTATTTAATTAATAGACATTTTAGTTACTTTATGGGTACTCAAATATTTAGACTCTTCATCAATTCAAAGATTGTACTTAAGAGGCACATGTAACATGTATGGTAACTGGATATCAATTAACCACAACAAATGAGTCATTCCTTGATCAAAGTTGAAAAAAGAAAACAAATGCTCATTGAAAAGAGCATCACATAAGCGTTTTTTATCAATCAAAATAAGCGTCCACCCACAAATACTGTCAAAATGTTTTGGTGTGTTAGCTGTGTATTAGAGAACTTGACATTTAAGGTGTCTAGACGGAAGAAATCTCACATGAATGAGCAGAAACAGCCACCGTACAATCCCAACCATAGACGAACTATTGGTAGGGTCTGCAAAGGTTGCGATGACTAGCCCTACCTCTATCCCAATGGATAGAGGGGCTACTACCAGTGAGACCCTCGACTCCAAAACCATATCTAGGCATAAAAGTTAAATATAATCATACATAGGCAAATAACACTTGATAAACACACACATGCTAGTGTTAACACACATGAAACAACTTCCTCAAGGTCAAAACGGCCTATTTGTTGGACCATGTATAAAACATATTTTAATAAAAGTTCAAATTCAAACAATCATGGTACCACATAAACCAGCAGTACTCTACTTCAAAATTGACCCCCTCCCCCAAAACCATAATTCCCACTACTTTTTCGTTACAAAAAAAAAATCGACGAAATAAAAACCACAAAACCTAAAGATCCAACTTCTGCATCAACTCCATGGAACACGTACCAACTTTAACCGGCAAACCAAGACAAATCCTAGCCGTCGGTGTCTCCAAATTATCCATCATACTATGCGAAGCCGCTTCAACAATGAACTTAGACGCAGTCTCAAACGACATTTTATGGAACGGAGATACCGATTCCGATATGCTCCCAAATCTACTCATAGGTCTATAGCCGCCCGAATGTGTCATGTAATCGGCAATTAAACTCAAATGCCGGTAATCAATCTCAACACCATAACTCCCGAAAACATTTTGCATTTCCATGATTATGCTCGTTCTTGCAGCTTCTACTCCGTAAGTGTTGAGCATGGTGTGAATATTGTTGGAGTAAACATGGTCAACATCGAGGTCTTGTTCCATATCCCAAAACGCGGGTAGTTCTACTCCAGAAGCTTGTAATGCGCATGGTACATGCTTGTTTTCTTCTTTTTTGTTGTCGTTTTTCACTTTTTCGTTCATTTTTTTTATTTCAGGATGGTTTTCGTTCCAACATACTTGTTTTACATTGACACTGTATTTTACGGATTGACATTGGTCGAGTTTTCCTGAGCCCTTGATGTAAACCTTCTTTGCAGCCTTCTGTACAACCTGCAAATAAAATTTGCATTTTAAAATATTAGATTAAAACATTAATTAGAGTAAATTACACAAACTGTCCTTTATTTTATACACCTAATCGCATTCTGTCCTTTGTTTTCAAAAAGCACGCAAAATGTCCTTCCTTTAAGCTAAAACTTTTCAGTTAACTTTAAGGTAAAATGACCATTTTGCCCAAAGGATATAATCTGAAATTTATTTATAATGGACATAACCTGTAATTGTAATTTTACTCAATTTTTTCTTTTATTTATTTTTACCTTATTAAAGTAACCAGAGTATTGTTTTATCGATTACTTTAAAATTTTCGTAATTTACTAATTATCATAAATTTATATAGAAGTATATATTTTGTATGATTTATTTAATTTCATTCATTTGATTAAATTATTTACCTTTTCTTATTTTGCAAATAATGTAATTTTTTATAGGAATATTGGCCTCTAATCCCCCTAGTAGACGCCAGACCCACTTTTTTATCCCCACTAGTAGTCCCACCTTTCAAATATTTTTCCTCCACCAGTCGGCAAGAGTTGAGTTTTTTTCCACGTTTTAGGGCTTTTGATCAGAACTAGGATACGGGCCGATTGATGTAAAACTTACCTCAAAACTGTGCTCCAAATGACAAAAACGATGCTTCAATTCGAATGTTTAAACTTCCAATTAACAAAAATCAAGTCGTTTGGAGCATCGTTTCAAGGTAAGTTTTACATCAATGGACTCGTATCGTCGCTCTGATCAGAAGCCCTAAAACATCAGTTTGTAATTCAGAAAAAAAACTAAACTCCGTTAAGTTTTTTTTAGTTTTTTTAATTGAGGACCGGTGGAGGAAAAATATTGCCAAGGACGTCTACTAGGGATTATTAGAGGCCAATTTCCCTTTGTATGTTTTAACATAAACCGTTGGAACAGACCAGCAAAAAAATTATTACATGTTTTGACCCATTAACCGAGGAATAGACCACCAAAATAATTGTTACATGTTTTTACCCACTAACCGACCCGCTCATTTTGCAACTTCTAAATAGTAGCATTATGAAAGCTTTTACCTCTGCTAGCAATATTTCGGGTTCATTCGTAAACCTGAAATGGACTTCAAGACTCAAATCTTTAACTTCCACAAACGTTGACCGGTCAAACTTTCTGGTCACAAATTCCTCATTCGGTTTAAGCTTTGCTTTATCCATATCTTTGTCTTCTTGTTCTTGTTTTTGTTCCTCTGCTAAACGCTCGCCGTCTATCTCATCGTCACTTTCACTACCGGTTTTACCCTCATCTTTACCCTCATCACCGTCATTCTCAAGATCGGAAGATGCTTCCTTTTCTTCTTCTTCTTCTCCGTCTTCATCTTCCTCTTCAGAAGCCTCGTATTCGACTGAATCGGTATTTTGACGTTTTCGTTTATTATAATCTGAGCCAAGATCGTCAGCCGTTTCATCTTTTTCATTATCATCATCATCATCCTTTTGATCATCCTCAGGACCATCATCACGATCTAGATTACTTCCAGAATCATCGTCACCGGCGCTATCGGATTTTGAATTCTTAACGCTTTTGATTCCGTTAATTCGGGAAAGCAACGCAACATGTCTTTCAATTGTGTCTTCTAATGCTCTTAGAAAGATGTTTCTTAACGTTTCTTGACAGTTCTGTAGTGATACCTGCTGCGGTTTTTTTAGTTTCACTATAAGCTTATAGACTCTGCACGGTTGATTATTGATAAGTACAAGTGGCAGTTTTGAGACTTCGATACTCTGCATAACTTCTGCAACCGACAGTTTTTTTCACTTTCTCTACAAGTCTCTCTGCGTCTTCCCTGAAATTGTGACATGGCGTCAGAATGAAAAATCTAAGAAAAGATCCATTCTGCAACATTTAACATATTATTATTTTTCAAAATATACTAGAACATAGACCAACCGAAAACGTACATAAAAATAAGCATGTAATGTGAATTTGGGTCAAAACATGAATTTACACCGACACGTACATAAAAACAACCACATGTGAAAATAGTTTTGTTCTTATAAGCTAAAGAAAAAATAGTACGGGCGTAAATTTGAAAAGTTAGAACTGAAGGAGGGAAAATGTGAATTTCAAAAGTTTAGGGGCTGTTTCTGTGAATTTCTAAAATTTATTGGCTGTTTTATTTTTTTGTTAGGGGTTGCTTGTGTCAAGTTTCAAACTTGAAGGGTTTAGCTTGTCGGTGGGAAACCCCACCGACCTTTGTTTTTAAGTTATAGAGAATTAGGGTGTGACTTACATTGATCTGCCTTGTAGCAAGGGGCATGTTATCATAGGAGTCTTTATGTTTGGTGCAGCCGTCATTAAAATTTCCTGTAAACGTGGAATACCAAGTGTGACATTCATCTCACCACGTCCCGCAAGATGAAAAGTGTTTAGCCTGTAAAAAAGAAAGAATATAAATATATATATAGTAAAACACGGAGAACATAATATAATATGAAAAGTGTTTAGCCTGTAAAAGAAAGAATATAAATATGTATAGTAAAACATGGAGAACATAATATAATATAATTAGAATGTAGTTTCGAATATCTTACGTCATTTGGGTAGATGGTTCACCGACAGATTGACCAGCTATGACACCAACGGGCTCTCCGGGCTGGGCAAGACTTGAGAGATACTTTTGTCGAATTAGCATTAATAAATCCTCTCGGTTCTCGTTTCTGTGTTTGTAACTTTCGACTTTATCTTTAACACCTTGTGGCAACTCTTGAATATACGAATTAAATTCAAGTGGCTCGTTTAATTTTTGGTTAATGATTTCTTGATTCTAGCAGAGTAAGTAAAGAAAGGCAAATTAATTAATGTGTTTAAAACAAACAGAACAAAAAGACAGTATAAGTGGCAGTTTCAGCCCATTCCATATATACTTTAAATTTAAATACTATTTTGTCAACATCAACCAACTTTGGCCCCTCAACTTTGGCATCATCCAACTTTGAACACTCAACTTTTGTCAACATCAACCAACTTTGGTCCCTCAACTTTTGTCAACATCAACCAACTTTGGTCCCTCAACTTTTGTAATGACATATTTGGCCCCTCTACTTTGATAATGACATGTTCAACCCCACAACTTTTGTCAACATCAATCAACTTTGGCCCCTCAACTTAAGTAATGACATAATTAGCCCCTCAACTTTAATAATTACATGTTTAGCCCCTCAACTTTAATAAGGTTTCCTTTTTTTAAATTTTCATTATTTACCCTTACATTTTATCATAGTTACTATTTAGATCTTTGCTTATTTTTATCTACATTTCAAACCCGCTACAAAGCACGGGTGGTAACCCACTAGTTTACTTAAATGGGTCAATCCGAGTTGTTCTTATGTCAAATGGGCTGAAATTCAAATGGGTTGAAAGGAACCAAAGTATTATGTTTAATGCAACCCGTACAAAAGAATGTTTTGGGTTACCCAACCTGTAAAATAGTTTCCTGATTGACCCGTTGGCCATTATCGACCTACACATTTTGTCAAATTTAAAGAAATTAAGCAAGAAATGATGATCTCACAGATTTCAGCACTTGAAGATTGTTAAGGAAGCTAGTTTGATGCACATCGACCCCATCTTCACCATAATAAAACTGAACAATGGAACCATCGGCGTCACGAACTGTGTGATCATATGAAACTTTCAAACTCTCAAGATTCTTTATAAGACATCTTTGTAGATATCCACTACGAGAAGTTTTGACAGCTGTATCAACCAACCTACAACATCCCGCAAATGAAAATAACTTACGAACTGTATTATACATCATATAATATTTAAAAGAGTTGAGAAAATGTTAGTTTTACGGTTTTACCCTTCACGGCCAGCCATGCAATGGAAATAGTATTCTTGTGGGCGAAGGCCCGTCAAAAACCGATCAACAATATAACCACCAGCCCGAGAAGTAAAATCCCAAGGTGAAAAGCTCGGTAAAGTCTTCCCAGAAACCATTCGTGGCACTCTTTTTCCTTCTAACTCTTGTTGACCAAGTAAAAATGAAATTTGTTGAAAATTCACCTGTTTATTTATTAAAAAAGTTGGAATATGTAAAATTTAAAACAAGATAAAATAAAATAACAAATGAATCTTGTTAACTTACCGAACTACCCTTAGCACCACTAATAGTCATAAGAGAAATGCAGTTTTGTGGGAACGGTTTCAACAGTCCTTTTGGTAGCCACTTTTTGCTAATCATAGAACCTTTATCCCGAAGTTCGGTTTGCATAAGGTTATCCAAACTTGCAGTGGCTGTTACTCCATTACTTCTTATTATTTTCTCTGTTTCCAGTTGCAGCTCTCGTGTTCCTACAAACATTAGTAAAGAAAGTAAGATGGAAGAAATAAATTTATTAAACCTGATATAATTAATTCACATTCAAAAGAGTAAGAGGTTAAATGTGGCAAGACATGGTATACATAATATATATACATTAATTACGCTTACAATTATAGTCTAGATCGTTGAACAAAACAATTTCAAAGAGATACATTAAAAATATACGACTTTTATCAGTTCAAGACGTTCCCTTTATCAAAAGTATCAATTTGACCTGTTTGCGATAAAAAAAATGATTGTAAAAATACTGACATCCATCCGATTAGTTGCCAATGCCAATTAATCACTAGTTGGAGGTTCACTGAGTAATTTTCCTCTAAATGGCCAATTAATCGCTAGACGGTCAACAAGGCCCTAAGTAGTCCTAATCGGCCAAAAATCAGCGGTTCCGGACATAGTTCGGCCATTTTCCGGTCCAACCTTGTAAATTATGGTGAATAATTTTGTCTACTTAAAAAATGAGCTGATGAGGGGTTAAGACTTGTCTTGCTAAAAAAAACTACACATAAAATTGTGTGCATATCTATATAAAACTGAAGATTACATATATAAATCCCAATCCAATTAATCCCTATTAACCCCAAATAATCGCTAGTTTGTACCCCACCAGCCGACTGGCGCCCAACGATTACACTAGATACAATATAACCAAAATCGACATGTTTCAAGAGTAAATGGGTCAAAACAACCACCTTTACCAACTTTGGTATATTATGGTACTCGAATTTGTACCTATTTTTTGGTTCTCCAGATTGACAAATTTGCGGTGAACCTTTTCACCTACATCTTCACCTTCAAGTTCCATCCTCATTTCTTTGTCACATTCAGGCGCCACCATGAGGTCGTCTAAACCACATGTAAATCCATGGAACTGATAAATAAAGTATATGAGACGTTAACACTACGGAAACAGTTTTAAAAAGGTTAAAAGAGTATTATTATTATTATAATTATTATTATTATTATTATTATTATTATTATTATTATTATACCTGTAGAAAAGAAGTGAATAATCGACTAAAAGCTCCGAGTAAGAGCCCTGCAATGTCTGAACCATACAGCTCTTGAACCGTATGAACCAAACCATACTTGCCAAACTGAGCTTTGTCTATAACACCACACACAAGCTCGTTTTTCCATATTAATAATCTGGTTTCATCGGCCTCTTTTAGATTCGCATTGTCAAACTCAGCAAGCTCTTTTTTTAGACGTTTATTTATTTTATTTTTATCCTGTTTGACCTCTTTCCCTTGAAAATATTGTTCCGGAATCTTCACTTTGTTATCAACAATACAAGGTTTATAACCTCTCGTCAGATGATTCAGTATTGCTGTTATGACCTACAAACACAAACAAAAAGTTCACTTATCCGGAGAAATAATAATAATAATAATAATAATAATAATAATAATAATAATAATAATAATAATAATAATAATAATAAGTGAAATAAGAGTAAATTAATTAATTATTTATTTATAACAAACCAATGTTTAGAATAAAATGTTTTTGGTGTTTTTTGCAATATATATACACTTTGGAAGACATTCAGCCTGTTTGACTCATTTCTTTTTAGCTAATTTATCCGTTTGACTTGTTAGAGATAAACTGATAAACCATTCATTCATAAGTAAAAATATCTTGTAACTGACTAAAGAGTCAAATATGATTATATGAATAAATAAAATTTCAATTACAAACTTTTTTAATTCAATGAATTAACAGGTTTTATGCATCAAAGTTACAATTTGAACGACATTCAACATGTTTGACTCATTTGACCAATTTCCTTTTTAACAAGTTATCTACGTATGTTTGAAAGAGAACTAAAAAGAAAAATAAATTAATGACCTGTTTCCCTGTCCAGAGAGGTTTTGGTTTTAAAACAGCTGGAAAAACAAGCTCCACATGGCACGCTTTATCGACAATAGAGACTTTCCCATGTGAACTGCCGCCAGCAAACACACCAGATGTGTAAAGAAGTTGATTGAAATCTTCACGGTCTAGAAACGTATCTTTCATCGTAAGAAGTACAGAGCTAACAATATGATCCTGCATGTGAAATCATGCCATGCATGTCAGTATAGGTAAGCCTGTAAACAAACCGAATGTTCATGAACAGTGAACTTGTTCGGTGAGAAGTTCATTTACTAAATAAACAAACGAACATGAACTCAACTTTTTGTTCATTTAATTATACGAATGAACATGAACACACGTTTTTTCATTCATTTATGTTCGTGAATGTCCATTTATGTTTGTTCATTTGTGTCCATTTAAGTTCGTTCATTTGTGTTCATTTATTTATATTTGTTTAGGTCCGTTCGTTTATGTTCGTTTCAATTTACATACATAAGTAGTTATATTTACATAAATATTAAACAATCATAAAGAAACTTTCTATATGCTTATATACACATTCTCTCCGTCTAAGTTGTTTATGTTCATTTCAATTTACATACATAAGTAGTTATATTTATATCAATAGTAAACATAAAAGAAACTTTCTATCAGCTTAAATAAATATTATCTCCGTTTAAGTTCGTGTTTATGTTCGTTTACGTCCGTGAACTGTTTGTTTGGGTCTTAAACGAACGAACACGAACATGCCCATTTTCTTAATAATCGAACATGAACAAAAGAATGTGTTCGATTACATGTTCGTGTTCATGTTCGGTTGAAGTTAAATGAACAACACGAACATGCCTCTAACCGTATCAAGATGATATTTGTCACCTGAATTAAGCCTCTAACCGTATCACCCCTTGTTGGAACTATATACTGATTGTTAGCATTCACAATGTTATAGGCTTCAGCACGTGAAATTTCATCTTGTGGTAAATGAACATTCATTTCGTCTCCATCAAAATCAGCATTGTAGGAACTGTTTGTTAAATCAACAAAGAATCAGAACACAAAAAATAGAAAACAAAAATCATAACACTTACACCAGACTAACCTGCAATTTGCATAATGCATCCGAAGCGTTTTCTCCCCTTTCAATACTCGAACAACATGCGCCATTATACTCGGCTTGTGAAGTGTAGGCTACCATGAAATTATTACTTATTCAGCCGGTCCTTTTAACTTCTTAACAGCAATTACAATACAATTTAAAATAATAATCTAAATATTTGCATAAAAACAATTTAAAAGATTTTAATCATTTAGATGGCGTTCGACTTGTTTCATATGTCCTATCCAACACATTTGACCTAGGCCAATAAACGAACAGAACGTTCATGATTTGTTCGTGAACTTGTTCGGCGGGAAGTTCATTTATTTAATAAACGAACAAACATGAACACACGTGTTTTTCGTTCATTTATGTTCGTGAACGTTCATTTATGTTCGTGAACGTTCATTTATGTTTGTTCGTTCCATGTTCATTTATATTTTACCAAATACATATGGAGTTGTATTTATACAAATATAAATATAAAAGAGGTTTTCTAACTACTTATATACATATCATTAATTGATAATTGGGCTTTCCAATAATCAAAATGTACTTTCCAATAGAGCTTATCATAATTAATCAATAAGAATTTATATTAAAAAAGCTACTTTATGTCCCTTTATGTATTGTATTGTTTTATATTTGTTGAATTATTTTCGTTTAAGTTTGTTTGTTTATATCCATGAACTGTTCATTTAGGCTTTAAACAAACGTACATGAATGAACACGAACATGCCCATTTTCTTAATGAACGAACACAAACACAAAAATTTGTTCGATTATATGTTCGTGTTCGGTTAAAATTAAATGAACGAACACCAACACACCTCTGTTCGTGTCCTTTTAGTTCGTTTACAGGCCTAATTTGACCCGTTCACCTTTTAGCTATTTTTTTAATTAACCAGTTTGAGAATGGGGGCCAACAAAACCCCAAATCTATCCATTCATAACTAAGGGGTCACAACTGACCCCTCTTTACACTGTATAATATATAGTACCTGACGGTTGACAAGAACAATGTCTCCATCTTGCAAGTGGCGATAGACAACTTTACCCTCGAATTCATAGTCGGAGCTCTTTTTGGTTTGTATGCCCGTACCTCTAGAAGACGGTAATTTTCTAGATATAGAAATACGCATCTTTTTGCTTTGAGGTAGCCTAACGGTTGACACCTTATCAGCATAATGCGTAGCTCCGGGATGGATATTAGAACCGTTAATGATCGCATCCTTCAGTTTTCCAGCATTCCAAGGAGTCACCCTCTGCAACAATGTAGTGCAAAATGATACCAGATCATCCGGCTTTTTAAATAAAATGATAAAGATTTTATATGCACAGGTAACAATACCTCAGGGTAGGTCAACCTCAGGGCAAAATAAGGTGGAACTCCGATCTCATTAACCGCTAAATAAGGATCGGGTGAAATGACAGATCGGCAAGCATAATTAACTCTTTTTCCCATCATTTTTGGCGAAATATTCCCTCTTTCTTCTCAAGCAACTGGCATATCCCGGTGTTTGCACTTTTCAGAGTTAAATCTTCCATCAAGAGGAAGCAATTTAGTCAATATATTGTATTTTTTGCCATAATTAGAACTTAAAAAGAGAAATTGACATAAGATTTTATAATTAAATTGTAATTGTTTGTACACATTTGTGTTATATTAGTAAAATTTTAATTTTAATATATTCATTTGCAAAAAGAAAATAAAAATAAATAAAAAATCCGAGTTGAACAGGTGGTGTTCAGGTCAACCCACGATTATTCGGGCCGTGGTTGGGTTCATGTGTATGACACATTTTTCGGGTCCGGGTTCGTCTAATATTTTCGGGTCAGGTTTAACCCCCAAACACGGCCTGTTTAGCACCCCCTAGACTACTATGAAGCCAACATGATCAAAAATGAATAACATGTCAACTGACACGCCATCATTTTGCCCGCTAACCAGATTAGATTATTAGATTAAGTCAAAATCACTTGAAGATATTCACAAAGAGTTTATAACTTATATATCATGATATTCAAAAACATGCAATTTAAGGATGACTCACTTGTGGCCGTCTTGCTGTCAAATAAAACATTTACAGACTGCTGTAAATCTTTCCATCGATCAGCAATCTTCGACCCTTCAAGTTTGCTGATATGAGCCTTTCCCAATGCATCGTTTGACTGTACCACCTTGCCTAGTAACACCGTTTGTGGATTCTCCATCACCTGTAAATCCATATAAATGAAAAACAAAACCAAATACAAAAAAGAAAAAGAAAACGTGTCTTGTGAACATATACTTACAGAATCACCTGCCACGGCAGCAGGACGAAACTTCGTGGGGGGTACGAGCAACGCCTTTATAAAGAACATCGTATAGTTACTTTTGACAGATCCGTTTAACTGCTGCATATCACATATAAATGAACAAAGACCCGCTTCGTTTTCCCACAGATCTTTAATTATACTTATAACCTGAAATTGTAGAAAAAATTAGACATTAGCCAAGCATAGATCTTTCCGGATGATTAAGATTAACTTGGGGTGAGCAGAAAACCGAAATAACCGAACCCAAACTGAAAATACCGATTTAACCAACCCTAAAAAAAAGAACCGCACAAAAAAGAGGGAAAAAACAAACCGAAATTTTCGGTTTGGTTTCGCTTTTGCATTTTATGAAATAAAAAAAAAACGAACCAAATAATCCAAAATATCAATTTTAAGTGCTTGTTATGTATTGATTTAGAAATTATTGAATTTTATTCTTAAACGTTAAGTATTTAATATTAATAATAAAACATTAACATGTTTATTTATCTTTGAAATGATTTATTTATTGCCTACAGGAAATAACAAAATTTAACATGTAAAATAAAGGTTTTTTAAAGTATTATCAAAGAAATAGCTTAATTAAAACCTTGGAGAAACATAAATATCGATTAGAAAGTTAGGCTTATGTGAACAATATTGATTCGAAAGGTTAAATCTATTAACACAAATGTAAACATCTAATAAAGATTCTTAAATCTTGCATTATATTTTTTATTTTTGAATCTTACGTATTTTTGCTCCAAAAACTAAAAAAACCAAACCATTGCTAAAACCAAAACCGAACGATTTTCAAAACAGAAAACCAAACATTTCGGTTTTGGTTTTGTCAAAAAAAAAAACCGAACCGTGCACACCCCTACGATTAACGATGCGAAATGCTAAAAACGTTTTGTTTGATACCCTAGATGGTAAAAGAGAGCCGGAATATTTTTTTTTCAGCTCCATGAAATCCGAGGGCACTTTTGACTTTTTCTTTTTCATGTCCTTTCGTTTGGACGATGAGGCTGCAGATGCACCGGTCCCAGCTGTGTCAACTCTATCTTCTTCTGATTGTTCGTTGTCGTTTATGACCTCAGAAATCTTGTCTTCTTCATCTTCTAGAAGCTCTTCCTCGTCCCGACTACTTCCCAGCTGATAACCTTTTATATGATTCTTCTCCGCATCTTTAACACTCATTTCCTAAACCGAATCATTCGTATACAAGTAACTTGATATAAGTTTCCTTTAGTTGTTACCCAAATAATGTAAAACATAAAAAGGTAAGACCTAACCATACGAAACGATCCAAACGTTGGTTTGGTGATCTTCGGGTTTTTACATTCACAGTTATGACAAGACTTGCTAGGTTTACTCAAGAAGTCTTTCAGAACAGATTTTGCTTCTATATACTGAACCGATGTCCAAAAATCATTATGAGTTTGTGCGGGCCCGTCACTTTGTGAACCAGAACTTGAAACATGGTTACCCTCACTCTCCTCCATATCAATATCTTTGCTATCGGAAACATTGATGTAATTTTTGGCACCGGTAACATCACCTTGTGCTATCTTCGTTAGTTTATTAGTACATACTTCGACCTATAAAAAGATAAATAGATTATGTAATATGTTAACAAAAATAAAGAAGCACGTTACTGTAACAGATAAAATTATTATTACCTCTTCTCTGCGTGCCTTAAAATGGCGACAAAAGAAACAGGTTTGTCTTAAAATGGTGTAAAGCATATCAAACAATAACGGGTTGTAAACTGGTGAAACAAGATCAATGTGACCGCAATGACCCGGGCAGTTAAACGATTGCTGCCCACACGACTTACATCTGCACGACAAATTTATAAAGCATTTTTTTCAGAATAAGCAAGTGATGGTTCTCTTATAAAACAAATACAACGATTAATAACTTACGGTGCTTGATCATCAATGGGGCCCAACAAAGGATCATACAAACCTCCTAGCATTGGTCTTCCAACAGGGTCAAGTAAAATAGGGTTTGTAACCTTTAAAACACTGTGCTTCCTAACCTCTTCATCAGTCATGAAACTAAAACTTACACCCTCCACGATATCCGATGCACCCTGAAATATCCACACATTACCACCATAAGTAGTAATTTTGAAAATCATACAATAACGGTGCCCTGCTGCAGCCATCTAAGCGATCAGGTGAAGTTCCGGCCAGGTTTCGATGAGGTTTAGGCCCGGTTACAGTCAAGTTCCGTAAATTGTAACTAAAATCTACAAATTCCGGCAAAACTGGTGTGAAACATCTATAAATGGTCTGAAACATCTAAAATCCCTAAAAATGATATGTTTATGTTACGCATCTTGCTTATATGAGGCCCTCGCGTGCCTTCTTTGACAACTATGCTGTGAATATAAAATCCATATGGCAGGCATTCTAATTGCAAATTCAAGCCTAAAACCATTCTTCAAGTAACAATTATCAAATATTTCCTCTAATTAAACTTGTACACATTCAATAACAATATGCACATACACACGGAATGAATAATTGAATATACATACACATATAAACCCTAAAACGAATCAAAACTTATACACATAGCAAACTACTAAAGCATAAGCTAAAATAAACTGAAAAATCAATAATAAAACTAATAATTTAGTATACCTCAGTGGTTGACATTTTTAACACTCAGAACTTCAACAGAGAGCGAATAGAGGTGGATGATTGCTCGTATTTAACACGTTCTGGCCAACTATTTAGTGATACTTTATTGATTCCGGCAGTTGTGACGGCGGCAGAGGGCGGAGGCTACCGGCGACGGCGGAAATTGAGGTTTAGAGAGACATAGGTTGTGGCGATTTGGGGTTTAAGAAACTTTAAATAATTTGTAATGGAACCCTCAAATATGAAGTGTTTTGGTGTTACGTACAAAAAGAGTCCCTCATATAAGTTATGGTTTACATATTTCATACGTTGTTTTTCAAAAAGTTGATTGTGTATGTTTTTTTTTAACGGCAAATATAGATTACTAACGGATTACTGGAGTATTATCGTGTCACCAGCGGAATTACCCAATCATATTCATCTCCACTAGGCATAACTATACACCAATTAAGAAGGAAATCCAATAAATATGGGAAAAACGCCCTCTTGTGGGAATCGAACCCAAGACCTATTGGTCTCAAAGCCTTATCCCACCCGTAAGATGCCACTAGGCTATAAAGCCATAGACAGTTAATTGCGTATATAGTCCTTTGATTATCTATTGACTACCATATTTCGCCTAAGGAGCACTTCCTAAAAAATAGTTTGCTTCTAAATCCCTTACTGTAAATTTACTTTGAGCATAGTTATAAGTGTTAGACGCACTCAATGTGTATAGGTTTCGCCTAGGCGTAGACAAGAGGCACAAAAAACAAATAAACAATACTTAGTATGACCTACAACTTTGTGAGAGTGATCATATTCCTGGGTTCAGATGGAATTATACTGGTTATGAGAGTGACCTACATAGCATACGCATAGAATGTCTCAAATCCAACATGCAAATTGTACACTACGTTTTATATCATACTAGCATGCATAAACTATAGGTCAAACCAAAGTTTCCACTAGCGTAATCTCGTCACCGAAGTGAACAAGACCGTTTTGATTGAATACTTAACAAGGACCAAAAATGGATGGTATGCTACTCCTGTAATGTTATACATGTTAAGGTAGACTTGCAAAGTTAATGATAAATAGAATGCATAAAAGTATTCTAGCATGTATAAACATATAGTATGAGAAGTAACATGTTTAGTGGATTGAGTGTTTTGTGAGTCCCAAATCAAATTCGGATCACAGTGGTTGATTGTTATCACCCAAACAACTATAGATTAGTTGTTTGAATGTGTAAAAGTTAAGAAAAACCAAAGAATGAAGATGAAGATTCTTGTATGGATCAAACAACAAGTGTTGTATATGGAATCCCAAATGATATATTCACTGAATGCACCTGGATATTTCGGATTAAGCACAAAAACAACAAGCACAACACAAGATCAATCACCAAAATCTGTCCAAGAACCTTGGACTAGGGTTTTCATTGATATGCATATATATACAAACTGACTACCCAGCGTATTTATTAAATACGCTGGGATATTAAATACATCGCTACAGGTACAATTACCAGAAATTACACTTTTAGCCCTTCTCGTTTTACTAACTAGTACAATCAAGCTACAAACTATTAAACTCAAGTATCAACGCTCTCAAAACGTCCTAACAATATCCCCCTAGTCCGTTGCATACTTGAGATTCTTCATTCTTCGTTCTGAGCTTCAGGGCTTGCGGCAGTATCTTGATCATTTCTTGGTGGTGCAGATTGGTTAAGGGTAGCTTCACTGGTTATTGGTTGGACCTCCATAGTGACTTCATATGTGGATGAAGTCGGAGGTGGTGGAATAACTTGAACATCTGAATCAGAGATGGATCTTTGGGTTGTGGAGAGGATGATTGCGGCTCAGCAGCTTTCTTCTTTGTAGATTCATCTTTTTCTTTTTGTGTGTTGATTCTGAGCATAATCTCCATCATTTCTATCTTTCGTGCCTTTGCTCGCTCGACAGCTCTCTGAAACAGCATCCCTTCCTCCAGGTGTTCATTTCCTGCGCCAACATGTATCTTGTTTCCATAAAGAATGTTCATATCAGAAAGACAGAACATGAATACATCCATCGGATCCAGAATGCGGATATCTTCGTTAGAGTTGGATCTAATAACTGCTTCACTAGTTTTACCGTCATAGAACCATTTTTAAAGTTGGTGAGAGTCACAGGTTGTTCTGGAGGAGGTTTCACCCTTGTCACCACTTTTGCTGGATTGATTACCCACGTCACTCTGCCTTTTCCTGTAATTGGGTCTTTGGTGGTTTTTGATACTCATCTTCTCGGGCGCTTGGGTTTAAACACTGTGAATCCATGCACGTATTCTCGTAGGAAGAGTCTTTCGAAATCTGCTCCAATGCTGTTATTCGTAGGATTTATCATTTCAAGTTTTCCCAATTCACAAACGTCCAAAGGTGGTAGACTTTGCATGTAAGGGGCCGTTCGGAGGTTTTCGATTACACCGCCCCTTTGCTTTACTATGAAAATCCCTTTCAGATTATAGTACTTCCACCTAATGATTTTGTCAGTAACTTTAGTTTTTTCAACGGTGACCACTTGGTAGAAGTCGAGCAACTTTTCTTTCTCCTTTTTGAACCACTTAGGGTGTTGAGGAGTCACTTCCTCACCTCCATTAGTTTCATACCCTTGTAGCCGTCCAAAATATTTCCTTACTCAGCCTCATTGGATCTCAGGAATTATCTCCAAGACTTAGCACTTTTCAAACACTTTCTTTTGTCATATTCGCTTGCTTGTTTCAAACCATTGTTGTGACAGTTTTCACCGTTTATCGTGTTAACTTTTGCGGTTCTCTAGAACTCTTCTAGGTGTATCGATATATTATCGGATTCGCTTGAACAACATTGCTTATCTTGCTTCTTGATAGCCAATCCATCATGTCCTCAAAATCTTCTTCTGGCGAAACTAGTGTGTTTGGTTGATTGTGCATCTTTGTTCCATCCCATCCTATTTGTTTCACCATTTCTGAAACACGGAAACTAGCTAAGTGATATGTGGGTTCCGAAACGTAACTATTAAGTTAGATTTATATTTACAAAAATACCGAAAATTAAATTAAATTAAAATAAAAGTAAATTACACTATTAAAAGCATAGATAAGTCTTACGCCGGCAAATTTTAGATCTCTGATACATATACATATCCTATTCAATTGTGTCGGTTATATTGGGTTACTTATGCTGACTATGGGTCGCGTAATTAAATACACTGCCTCTTTCAAAAACTTGAAGTAATCTTCAATCTAAGAAATCCAAACCAAATACACTCAAAAATTTTAAACTTTCTCGAAAAACGTGCCCCTCCTTTTTTGAACTAAAATTTTGTGCAAAAATAAAAAAAATGTTTAAGAAAATCAGAATTTTGCAATTTGGACACCGAAATTCATTTTTCGAACTGAGGGACCTCCTTTTTCAAAACATTCTTGTGTTTGAAACCCCATGACATTCCTGCAAAAGATCACGCTGGCAACACTTGTCAGTTTGTTATTTCAAAAAAAATTGAATAATCAAGGCACAAGAAAAAATGCCAGTATGTTTGTCCTCTTAAATCCATGCATCCTTTTTTCAACATGCTTTTGGTGAGCTTTTTATCATGTTATGGTAATATTGACAAGAATTTTGATGGCCCCCACTCAGGCTAGACTGTTAGAATGTTGTGCCCGTGAGTCCCACATCAGGACATACCCCCGAGATCAAGGTATGCACAAAGATTCCTCATAGCGAGTGAGTATATTGACTTCATTCGTTTTTGAAATTTCAACGATAGACAATTGGTGATCAGGTCAGTACATTCGTACAGCAAAGAGACCAAAATCTAACGAGGGCTATGACAGATACCTTAGATGGTACGATTTATGCTCTTGAATGACTTTTAATGAGAGCTTCATCTATGTAAGGTTTTGGCCACATTGGCTCTTTTGAAAAGATATCATAATTATGTCTAGGTCAGCATATATATGGATGCAGCAGAAGAGCAACTATGATATCCCCGAATGATTAGACAATATAAAGACCCAAAATCTCGGATTTTGGCAATCTATCAACACAAGATTTAAGACCATTAAGCCATACGCCGCAACGTGTTACCCGCAAGTTGCACAACATTATGGGTATCCAGAATTCTTGTGTAATCATTAACTTTTGACGCATACTCGCAGTTTACTTGAAGGTATTGTTGAATCTACTGACACATCATTGCTTGGTAACTCAATCGAGTTCTGTTTTTAAAAATAAACAGAGTGTCAGCAAGTTTCTATCATTTCTTAAGCAGGTGTTAAACAAAAGATATAAACTTTAAAGATTAAGCTTATTTTTTGGGAAACTTCCCCCTTTAAAATTTGATTTTCGAGAGTCTAGAGCTTGAAAAGGAAATCTTAAAAAAAAAGAAAATCTTTTTGTTGGGCACATTTAATATGATTATTCGAGATGTTTATTAAAATTTTTAGTCATTTCTACTCAAGGAAATTGACCATTTCCAACCAGGTTACCAACTGGTTGAAACGAGTCTTGTCAAAGGCTTTTGTGAAGATCAGACACGTCATATGCTCATTGGATTTTGCATTTTTCATATTGAGAATGTAGGTGTTGTTTTGATGAGGAGCTGTGAGCATAATCATTTCGGTAGGAACGGAGTATTCGGGCTTGAGAAAGACACATTCTGCATCGTTGAATAGAACTTATATTCCTTTGTCACGGACTTGTGATACACTCATAAAATTGTAGCACAATTCTAGAATATAGATAATGTCTTCTAGAGTAATTGCATCTTAAACGATATCTTCAAGTCCAACTATCTTTCCTCCTTTTTCATCTCCAGCTAAACAATACTAATTCACCATATATGAATCTAAAGTTCTTTAGAAGATCCTTCAAAACCCGTCATGTGCCTTGAGCATCCACTGTCCACATGCCAGATGTATTCCATTTGCATTTGATGTTCTAAAAGTAGTTAATTAAAAACAAAACAAATTACCCTAATTCTAGACTCAAATTATACTCTAGACTCCTAAACTATACTAAACTACTAACCGGCAAGTGGACCGATCAATTGTAGAATAGTATTAAGTAAGTCCGGATTATTGAACCCACATGACTCTCTAATTGCTAAGACTACTAATTTAGACTCAATTACACACTATGTATATTTTAAAGGGGGGGGGGGGGTTTACTAATAAATCTAAATTATCGATTTAACTAAAACTACTAAATTGGAATGACCAAACTATGAACTTCTAGGGACTTCTTAGATTTTAATTAAGAGATAATGAACTAGTTACCTAGGTTAAATTTTTAGACTACTACTCCTTCAATTTAACAATAATTAATCTGGTAGAATATTTTACCGGGATCTTGGCATATCAAAGTTTAGGTTTATTAAACAGGACCCCTGACCCTTCTAAGGAAGACACCTACAATAACCTATCCTTTTCATTCATTTACCGGTCCTAAAGATTCTTTTTCAATTATCTTTTCAATTTAATAAAGTGTCTAATTATTAATTACCTCTCAATAATTAACCTAGACCAACTACAATTCTCTAGTTTAGATTAACTGATTTAATCATGACAATGAAATTAGACTCGGGGATTTCTCAAAACCCTAACCTAACAATTTACCACATTAATTCAGCCAACTAATTGCAATTTCTCAATTAACAAGTTAGGTATACTGACAAGTTTGATTTTATGGTTAATTTAATTGTTTCCCCCGTTTTATTGGCCAATTTTACCGACAACTTCACGAATTCCTAAGAACACGAAAAGTAACATAAACCTATTATATGAAAGACATTCACCAAAGTTTATGCAAAACAAGCAAACAATCATCAAACAAACAAGATCATGCAAATACCCTAAACTAGATCATTAAAGTTATGATCTTTACCAATTAAATATTCAAACCATGAATTTAATTAAAGCAAATCAAAGTTTCATAAATCCATCATCCAAAACCTAGGTAACTGAATAAGATCTAGCCTAAAAACATGTTTAAAAGTAATTAAAACAAAGTTGATAACAAGGTAGCATGATTGATCAAAACAAAGAAATCAAAGTGGGGATTGGTATGATAAAACCGTGATAAGCTCCTGCCTTGAACTCCCTTGATCACCACCACAATCCCTACAGCTTAGATCCGCTTCGTGTAGCTTCAAATCTCCAGAAAATAGCTCCAAATCTGCCCTAATTCGTCCAAGGTTGCCCAATATGTGTTTACCTTAATAATGAGTCTTTAAATAACAAAACAAGTCCATATTCAACCAGGTTTCGAAACTTTCTGGATAAACACCTCGCTCGCGCCCCGCGAGAGAGTCTATGTGTGCCGGTCACGCCCCGCGACCGGTTGTAACTCCTGTTTTGCGTTTCCTTTTCTCGTTTCCGATCTACTCGCGTCCCGGGTCGGTTCTTTTCACCATTTTCGCTCGTTTTTCCCATTCTTCTGACCGTTTTCACCAACCAAGACCTGCAAAACGCGTTTGGATTAAAAGTAGATAAATTCTTGACAAATCGAAATGAAAACGCGCTAAAATTATACAAACTCTACAAGATAAATAGATGTATTATTCAATACATCAAATATCCCCACACTTGCTCTTTTTCGCCCTCTAAAAAGAATTGTGCATAAACGGAATCATAACCAAACAATTACTCAAATTCAAAGTTTACTGTTATTTTCATTAGGGAACAATATTCATGTTAACCACGATTGCAAGTATTGGATCCACTTAAACTCAAAATTCGGTTCAAACCTCTTATCATGTAAATTTAATTTAAGTGTGGTCAATCCACCTAGGGTCTCAACTAGAGTCCACAATATCCCTAATCCCACCTCAAGCTTATGAAACACAAGGAACGAATTGTTTAAACCCTTTCCTAACCGCTTTATACCAAAATATAAAGAATTTAAAATCAAGCACTTTTCTTTTTCTCTTTTTTTTCATTTGAGCATTTTGATTTCTTTTTGCATATCTAACCTAGAGGCTGTCTCAACCAGAGTCACCATCCCCGAGAGCGACAACGTGGGCTTCGATACTTAAAATTTCAACTAATCCTAGAGGGTTTCTCGATCAGAGTCACCATCCCCAAGGGAGATTCCATAGGCCTCTTCTACTTTTTAATCAAGCTCATTTTTCTATATTTTTCTTTTCTTTTTACATGATTAAAAATTCTAAATATTTTAGCTTATAACGGCATTCCTTATACTATTTTGGCGGTTTCAGTTTCCCATTTCTCCTAGGTGAGTACCCACTGGTAGACCGACTATTATTGTGTATTAAGCTCAAAGAAATAAGAACCGAATCGAGCCTATTCGCATATCCCAAGTTAGACATAAACTCACCCTTTTTATTCTCATATTATTATTATTTGAAACAGAAAAAAATTTAATTTTTCTATCATTTTCCGTTTGATTTCATGCAAACTTCTTTATCAAAAGACATTTTCGGATTTTTTTAAATTAAACAAATATCCCATCCCCACACTTAAATTTTTGCATTGCCCCCAATGCAAGGACGAGACAACTACTACTCGAAATAAAACACAAACAAACCAAATAAGAAAGAAAAATAAAATACAAAAAAAGGAAGCGACTTAGCTGGTAGTGCAAGACTATCGATGTGCCAGTCAAACCACTCATGCTCTCCAAACCGAACGCGCTTAATGTGCCACTCTCAACGCTCTCATGCGAACGGAACAACATATAACATCAACCTAGCATCACGCACTTACAAAACATAATAATAATAAAGCCAGATAATTAAATAGTTTGGCAAGATTGTTCATCAACACATACCCAAACCGACCAACACCAACCCCAAGTAAATTGTTTAAAAGTACAAATCATAACATAAAAGAAAAAATAAAGATAAAGATCTTCGGCTGCTTCAATCATCCTCTTCAGATTCTTCAGACGCCTCAAATACCTGGTATGTTGCACGTCCTCCATCCCCGCAAACTGGCTAGAACCTGCCTGACCGCCTGGCTGCTGAAAGTAAGAAAGGATCCCATATTTAGATTCTGCATCATGTAGCGCATCCCGTCCTCTAGCCTCCTCTGGCTGGCCTCGTGCATTCGTCTACTCTCTAACATGGTTTAACGAACCCCGCCAAACTGCTGGTCCACATAACCTCGCAAATCCCCAAACCCAGTCTCCATCCTGTCATAAAGCGAATCTAAGGTCGGTGGGTCCGAGAGAGGCTCCCGAAGAGGATACTGCCGTCCTGGCAGTTCCTGGCGGGTGACTGGCCGCTGGTATCAAGTAGGGATGCCCGCATGCATAGAAGATGCAACTTTGGATCCGGGAGGCGGTTGCACTTGAGGTCCTTGGCGGGCTGGTATCCAGCTAACAAGCTCTTGGGTTGTAAGAATTCCGGCAGCCTGGAGATCTCTGATGTTCATGACACAGGGGGCGGGGCCTTCTCTCAGTCTGTCCTTGGGGTATCTGTCGAACACCCCTAGGCTCTCAGCCAAGCATGTAATCAAGGGCCCGCAATAAACCCTTGCCCCGGGGCCACCCCTCCATAGTCCCTTCATCGACCAAGCAAATATTGTGGCCAGGTTTGCCAGCCGTCCGTCTACCATACACATCAGACAAAATAAACTCACATGGTTGACCTTATTGTGCCCCTGTCCTCTCCCAACTAGCGTAGCAGCAAGAATCTTATGGAGAAACCAATGAATGGGATCAGTAATATCATCCGCCACCATGTTGTTTGAGTATGGGGCAGAAGAGATGGTACCCCAAAATCTGGCGAGCTCGTATGTCTGGACATTATGGGGGTGCCTCCTTTTGAAGACACCCTGCAGGCTCGTGGCGAAGTCCGGCGACTGAACCTCCTCATCTGAGTATATTTGCGTAGCCACTGCAAACTGTGGGATTGTCATCTCAAATACTTGCCTCACCAAGACAAAAGAAACCACGTCATTCTCGTTGAACTTCCCCTGTTGGTATTTGAAAGTGGGGTGGAACTCATAAGTGATTTCCTTGTATTGTCTCGCTCCATAATCTAGCACCCTTTGGAACTTATCCCTTAATAACTGCTCGATCCGACCCCTCTGACCTGAATTATCAATCAACTCCCAATCAATCCTCCTGTAAGATAGCAACTCACAAGTGACCAAGTTTGAGAGCCTCTCCCGCTCGTGGGAGTCTAAATCGAACTACAAGAGAGGGCTGTCCATGATTCGCGTACTTTGCCCGTGGGGGACCCCTTCTCCTCGATATCTAATTCTGCGCCTGTCGAAGTAAGAGGGTTGTTGTGGCGCGTCGACGGGGTCACCTCTCTAATGAGGTGTTGGTCCCCTTCTCTTCCTGCCAGCCCTGCTCGAGCTACCTTCTCCTGACATCTGCATAAAGCACATGTAAGACAAGCATGACCTTAGAAAGAAAGCAACCACATAAAAACAAACGAACGTATAGCATTTCATTCGCGGTCATGTTTTGCAACAGATAAACAATTTACCTCATGATTAAGATACATTTGAAACGAGTGTAACATTATAATTTGATAAAAACCGAATCTCGCTCGAATAGAGATTGAGTTCGGGTGAGATCGAATCTTATGTGCATGATCAATCAGATGTTACTAACCCCCCAAAACATATCCAAAACCAGACAATTACCCCCCTCTCGGCACTTCAATTGTCCTCAATTAAACCAAGGTGCCGAGATACGAGCCCACATTGAATGTATAATGAAAGATAAAATAGTTTGAATCATGGAAGAACTAAAGGTTGGCTATCTTAAAAAAATCAGATTTTAAAAATAAAGTTAGCCAACCCTCATCCCCACACTCAATGTTGGACCACACCAAACCCGCTAAAGACACCCTGCATGTACATAATCTATCAACAAATTATAACCCGTACCACTATCAAAACTCAAGTGAAACCCAGTTGAACCCAACCCGCACTTAACCGAACAGACAACTAGCACAATATCAATCATCAAAATAACCGCAACAACGAGATAGATAATAAAGAATGTAAGCATAAAAGTTTCGAAAAACCGTACCTTATTGTAGATCTGTAAGACTAGTGCACAAAAATTGAAACCTTAAAACACCGATGAAATGCGAGTAGAAAGGGGAAAAACGGGTGGAATCACGGAAAGATGAGTGAGGATAGATGTAGTGAAGAAAATGTGGGAGATTTCGGTGAATTTGGGTTGAAAATGGTGAAGTTTTGGTGAAAATGGGGTGAAAACCGTAAGGGAGATGTTGAAGAAAGTGGTGAAATATGTGAGAAATGGAGGCTAGGGCTTCTTATGTGCAGATATGGTCTCTCGCGGGCCGCGAGAGAGACTGCTAAGTCTCTCGCGCCCCATGAGGGAGTGATGATTCTGGGACTTATTGGCTTCTCGCGGGCCGCGACCGAGGAGGCTTGTGCCTCTCGCGCCCCGTGAGACGCCTGTTTTCACAGAAAGTTTCTTGTTTTTGCAAGTTTTATGCCTTAGAAAATTTTTTGATTGTAGAAACTATCATGTTAGCTCTTAAGTTTACGGAATCACACTCATTCTAACGGATTTATCAAACGTACCTCCAATCGTCCGTGCTCCATGACTGATGCGTGATGTGACCTGCAAAAACCAACTAAACCGACCCACAAACAAATACACAAAATACGAAACATGAATTAAATAAAAAACAAAATGCAACTAACCACCAAACTTTACAAACTCTACACTCGAGCCGAAGCCCGAGAATCTATGCGGTCTGAGGCAGAACTTCGAGAGGAGTCTCCTCCGTCTCGGTGGGATTTAGCGGTCCTCCTAAATAATGTTTCAAGCGATGCCCATTGACCTTCCATGTCCCTCCGTCGGCTTCGTCTTTCAGCTCGATAGTTCCATACGGGAAAACCTCGTTTACCACGTACGGGCCAGACCATTTTGATTTCAGCTTGCCCCCAAACAGTTTCAATCGGGAATTATATAGAAGCACTTTGTCAACGATTTGAAACTCCTTCACATTCTTCAACCTCCGATCGTGCAGCGCCTTGGTTTTCTCCTTCAAACTCCATGACCGCTCATACGTCGCATCCCGAAGTGCCTCTAACTCGTGAATTTGAAAGAATCGTCGCTTGGCTGCTTCGGTGAGGTCCAAATTTACGGTCTTCATAGCCCACAGTGCCCTATGCTCTAATTTGACCGGAGATGGCAGGCTTTACCGTATACGATCATGAAGGGCATGGTGCCTAGTGGTGTCTTATAGGCGGTGCGAAACGCCCATAAAGCATCGTCCAACTTGTCGGACCAGTCCTTTCGACTCTTACCTACCGTCTTCTCCAGGATCCATTTTACCCCCATGTTCGCATTCTCCACTTGACCGCTAGTCTATGGATGATAAGCGGTGAAGAGGCGGTGAGTGACATCGTAGTGCGCCAATGCCTTTTCTATGATGGCATTGCAGAAGTGCGTGCCACGGTCACTAATAATGGCTCGTGGGGTACCAAAACGGTGTGAACAATTTCTTTAAGAACCTCACCACCACTCGGGCATCATTTGTGGGTAAAGCTTGAGCTTCAACCCACTTGGAAACATAATCAATAGCCAGGAGGATGTACCGGTTCCCGCTTGAAACGGGAAACGGTTCCATGAAGTCAATCCCCCAAACATCAAAGACTTCAAGAATCTGGATGGGATGTTGGGGCATCTCGTCCTTGAATGAGATGTTGCCGGTACGCTGGCAACGATCACAGATCTTCCAAAATTCTAGAGTGTCTTTCACAACTGATGGCCAATAAAACCGGGGAAACAATTAAATTAACCATAAAATCAAACTTGTCATTATACCTAACTTGTTAATTGAGAAATTGCAATTAGTTGGCTGAATGAATGTGGTAAATTGTTAGGTTTGGGTTTTGAGAAATCCCCGAGTCTAATTTCATTGTCATGATTGAATTAGTTAATCTAAACTAGAGAATTGTAGTTGGTCTAGGTTAATTATTGAGAGGTAATTAATAATTAGAGACTTTACTAAATTGAAAAGATAATTGAAAAAGAATCTTTAGGACTGGTAAACGAATGAAAAGGATAGGTTATTGTAGGTGTCTTCCTGAGAAGGGTCGGGGGTCCTGTTTAATAAACCTAAACTTTGATATGCCAAGATCCCGGTAAAATATTCTACCAGATTAATTATTGTTAAATTGAAGGAGTAGTAGTCTAAAAATCTAACATAGGTAACTAGTTCATTATCTCTTGATTAAAATCTAAGAAGTCCCTAGAAGTTCATAGTTTGGTCATTCCAATTTAGTAGTTTTAGTTAAATTGATAATTTAGATTTATTAGTAAACCCCCTCCTTTTAAAATATACATAGTATGTAATTGAGTCTAAATTAGTAGTCTTAGCAATTAGAGAGTCCTGTGGGTTTGATAATCCGGACTTGCTTAATACTATTCTACAATTGATCGGTCCACTTGCCGGTTAGTAGTTTAGTATAGTTTAGGAGTCTAGAGTATAATTTGAGTCTAGAATTAGGGTAATTTGTTTTGTTTTTAATTAACTACTTTTAGAACATCAAGTTTTTGGCGCCGTTGCCGGGGAGGCTTATGCCTCTCGCGGTTAATTTAATTGTTTCCCCGGGTTTATTGGCCAATTTTACCGACAACTTCACGAATTCCTAAGAACATGAAAAGTAATATAAACCTATTATATGAAATACATTCACCAAAGTTTATGCAAAACAAGCAAATAATCATCAAACAAACAAGATCATGCAAATACTCTAAACTAGATCATTAAAGTTGTGACCTTTACCAATTAAATATTCAAACCATGAATTTAATTAAAGCAAATCAAAGTTTCATAAATCCATCATCCAAAACCTAGGTAACTGAATAAGATCTAGCCTAAAAACATGTTTGAAAAGTAATTAAAACAAAGTTGATAACAAGGTAGCATGATTGATTAAAACAAAGAAATCAAAGCGGGGATTGGCATGATACAACCGTGACAAGCTCCTGCCTTGAACTCCCTTGATCACCACCACAATCCCTGCAGCTTAGATCCGCTTCCTGTAGCTTCAGATCTCTAGAAAATAGCTCCAAATCTGCCCTAATTCGTCCAAGGTTGCCCAATATGTGTTTTACCTCAATAATGAGTCATTAAATACCAAAACAAGTCCATATTCAACCAGGTTTTGAAACTTTCTGGATAAACACCTCTCTCGCGCCCCGCGACCGAGGTAACTTCCGGAATGATAACTATCACTCACTCGTGCCCCGCGAGAGAGTCTATGTGTACCGGTCGCACCCCGCGACCGGGTTTTAACTCTTGTTTTGCGTTTCCTTTTCTCGTTTCCGATCCACTCACGTCCCGGCTCGTTTCTTTTCACCATTTTCGCTCGTTTTCCCATCCTTCCGGCCGTTTTCATGAACCAAGACCTGCAAAACGCGTTTGGATTAAAAGTAGATAAATTCTTGACAAATCGAAACGAAAACGTGCTAAAATTATACAAACTCTACAAGATATATGGATGTATTATTCAATACATCAGCATTCAAAGCCATTTTTTTGTAGTTTATTCTATTATACAACAACAACAAAAAATATATACACGTTAGTAGTTTTTGTAACCCAAACTTGCTTTACGTTAGTTCTATCATGATTTTGAGCATGTGTGTTTTTTTTCTTTTCTAAAAACAGGTTGAATTAACTATGCATTTTACTGATTTCTTCAGATTGTCAAATTGATCAGTGAAACTTTTAACAAGATCATGATTAGGTTTAGAAAATTTCTTGATTTTGCAATGTTTCGTAGTATGTCCTAAATGACACAGCAAAAGCACTGCTTGCAATTTGATATTTTCTTTCCGGGTGCCGAGTGTGAAGATGATGTATGTGATGAGAGTTTGGAGCTGCTTGAAGAATTTGATGACGTAGCGTGGCTTGAATTTTTGACTTTCTTCATTTTCTTGTCAAGACGATTTTCATCGTCAATGTTGTCTTCACTATCCGATGACGAGATTGATTCTTGACTTTCACTTGACATTTCTCTATCACTTTCTGAAGTTGTTGTACTTGAATCATCTATATTGCTGTCATTAGTAAAATCTTTATCAGTGTCTGATGTACCTGTACATGATGGAACAAACTCGGGAATTTCCTCTGTAAGGAACTTTCCAAATCTGTTTTTCTTCAATTCTGGGACAAATACAGGAGATTTAAGCATAACATTTTCCCATCATTAAAAACAGAGTTCAAGTGATGACTCTCAACCGCAGCATGCACTTGGCTGTGAGTCTTAAATATAGGCACATGGTCATTACAGTCATCCCAAATGTTAAATTTAGGCATAAGGCCGTTACAGTCATCCATCCTAGTCAAACTATTACAGATATCCTGAATAGAAGTACTGTTTGTCTTGTTACAATTCTAGGCGAACCAGTTAACTGTTGAATAACTGTCGCCTGAGTAACCAATTCCTATTTTTGAACCACCACAATCATCTTCCTCATCGCACACATCTTCTTGACGGCTCACACAGATCTGCATTACTTTCAGACATGTTAGTATTGTTTTGGGTTTTGTAAAAGACATTTTGATCCAGAAGATCATTTTTATCGATTAAGTCATTTTTAGGATGAGGAGAGGGGACATAGTTTTTGCTGTGTGGAGGAGGAAATATTTTTCTTTCATTTCCGAGCTTATCCTTATATCCGATTCCATTCTTTATGAATGTTGGTCGTTGGCAATTTACAATATCAACCAGTGCCTTTTGACTAATTTTCCATTTATCAGTAATGATTTGCAATTTGTTATTTTCGTTTTGTGATTTTTCTAACTTTTTGGTTAAATCATTAATGATAAAATCTTTTCTGAAAACAAATTCTTTTAAAGCCTGCATTTCAGCCATAGTTGAGCTCAACTTTCTTCGATATGCAGCTTCATTTTCTTTTAATTCTTGATTAATTTTCAAAATCCTTTCTTTTTCTTTAATTATGTCACGGTTGAGTGATTTGTAATGTGCCACAACGTTCATACAAGGTTTGGAGCACAGTTTTGCTTTAAATTCATATGATATGCTATTTACCAAATCCTTATCCTCTGTTTATTTAGCAGATTCTGTCTTCATGGCGGTTGTGGAAGTTTCAATTGTCTCACTCTTGTTGTTGCTGGTTGCTTTTTGGTTTGTCAGTTTTGAATCCGTTTTCTCAGCCTTCTGTTTTCCCTTCTCTGGAGTTGGTTCAAAAGGATTGATTATGCTCTTCAAACCCTTGTCATCTTTGGGAATCCTGGCTGTTGGCTTTTCCACACAGTTTGATGAGGACGTGATAGAAACAATAGAGATGTTTGCCATGAGGGCTTTGTTGACTTATCCATTAGCCTCAGCTATTTCCTCTGACCAGTCGTAATCTTCCACCACTAAAGCTTTTTGGTTATTATTAGCAACACTATTACTCCCTTTCAATAGCCACTGGCCTTCCTGTCTGATTGAGTTCAGCATTTTCATTTTTCAGCAATGAGCATTCCCTCTTGAAATGACCCAAATTTTTGCAGTTGTAACATCTCAGCTTGGACTTGTCAAAGCCAGCTTTTCCCAGAGCTAGCCTTTTTCCTGTTTTGTCTTGAAATTTCTTTAATCGAAGAGTGATCATCGCCCATTTGCCACTTCAAGTCCATCTCCTCCATATCATCAGGATCCACCTGGTACATGTCTTCAACAGTGAGAAAATCTCTTTTCAGCTCACCTGACATTAGAGCTTCATAGCTGCTCAGGAAGGTGTTAAACAGAGCGACATGTTCGGTGGATATCTTAAGTGCTTGAGCATCACTTGCCACGGTAGTCTTCTCGTTGGATGATGAGGCCTTTGCAGAGCTTGCGGAAGCGTTAGGATAAGATTCGGCAACACTTTGAGGATTCAGTCCACAGGAGGTTATGGGGGCGAGAAAAGCCATGTTTTTGGGAGCAGAGATTGTAGCAGCTGATTGAGCAAGTTTCTGTGAATATCCTGTTTGGTTCATATCTCTCTTAAGGATATCCATTTCAAAGGCTTCCAGAGTGTTGATCAGTTCCGAGAGTGTAACAGGAGTTGTGCTGGGCAAGAAAGTTCTTTTGATCATCATACACTGAAGGCTCCATTCTTTAGGGAGTGAGTCCAGAAGCTTCTTGATGGATGCATAGTTTGCAACGGTATTTCCCACTTTCTTCATTTTTGTCAGCACTCCCAGAAATCGACTGATATGATCTGATAGGCTTTCACCACGAACACTCCCGAACATGTCGTATTCTTTTTGAACCATGTCTCTTTTGTTGTCCATCAGCTCCTCGTTTCCTTCATAGTGGTCAATAAGAGCCAACCATAATTGGTGACCCGACGTATACTCTTCGAACAGATTGTTGTTGTCTTTTGACAGGGCCATTGTTAAAGCAGCATGAGCCCTGCGATCACGTTGGATGAGAGTTCTGTCTTCTTCGGTGAATGTTGAGGGGTCTTCATTAATCGTTCGAACATCGTCGTGGATTATCATTGGAATGTATGGACCCATCATGACAAACATCCATTGAGTATAGTCAGTATACTCAAAGAACGCCTTGATTCGATTCTTCCAACTGCTGAAATCCTCAGATCCTTTCAACTTGGGAGGTCTTGTAGTAGTTCCTATCTCCAATTCGGCTTGGGCTATTGGGTTAAGTTGATTGAGAGACATCTTGGTTGATCGGAGAATAATTACGCTGGAATGTATAGATTAGATGAACAATTATGCTGCAATAGAGTTAAATACGCTGGAGATGCCTGGCGACTTTAACCTGCGAAATTAGCTAAATCCGCTGAAACATGCAAATCAAACATAAGTTTGGCTAACTTCGCCGATCACAGTGATAAAATCACTGAGGATTTTTATCACTGACTTCGAAGTCGCCTTTGAATAAATACGCTGACACTATTTCGCTGGAAATCAACAAATCCGCGGGTGTTAACCTGGCATATTTGTTAATTACGTGATATTCAAAATAAAGACGCTATATTCAATGATATCTACTCTGTCTTCAAAGATAAATACGCCCATCAGGGTTTAAGTACGAACAAAAACCCTCTAATCACCCAAAAACGACTCAAAATCCATGTTTCTTTGCACCAAAATGACCCAAATGTTTACCAAAACACTGATTAACAACAACCCAATGATTAAACACACCAGATCAAGTCATTTTAAGTCCAAAAATTTGAAAAACCTTGAAACTTCGAAAACTTTTGAAAAACCTTCAAAAGTTGAAGAATCTTAACAAAAACTCAAACAATCAAGAGCACAAAGGTTCTGATACCAAATTATGAGTCCCAAATCAAATTCGGATGACAGTGGTTGATTGTTATCACCCAAACAACTATAGATTAGTTGTTTGAATGTGTAAAAGTTAAGAAAAACCAAAGAATGAAGATGAAGATTCTTGTATGGATCAAACAACAAGTGTTGTACATGGAATCCCAAATGATATATTCACTGCACGCACCTGGATCTTTCGGATTAAGCACAAAAACAACAAGCACAACACAAGATCAATCACCAAAATCTGTCCAAGAACCTTGCACTAGAGTTTTCATTGATATGCATATATATATACAAACTGACTGCCCATCGTATTTATTAAATACGCTGGGATATTAAATACGCCGCACAATTACCAGAAATTACAATTTTAGCCCTTCTAGTTTTACTAACTATTACAATCAAGCTACAAACTATCAAACTCAAGTATCAACGGTCTCAAAACGTCCTAACATGTTTGCATAAGATTGATTGTGTTTGCATTTGTGAGTTTAATAATTTACACGTATTGCAAACCAAAGTGAATTAAAAGTAAAATGGGTCAAATATACTCACGGTTGCGTAGTTAATTTCTAGAAAAGCGTGAGTTGCTTTTGGAATGATGGAATTCACTGAGTTATCCTAAAAGGATAAACAAAGGTGTGTGAGTTCGTGGGAGTTTGATGATAGGAATGCATTCGAGACTTATAATTTGAAAACATAAAATATATCATGTTTAGATACTCATTTGGACACCCTTTTGTGTTAGTGTTCTTCATGAGTGTTACACTCATTGGAACCCAAAACGAGGTGTCTAAAACTAAGATAAGTCTCACCTTACCACAACATTTAACCATGAGTTGTAATATATATTTATATATTCACTAATATGTATAAGGTCATGTATTAGTCACTATGGTCATGCATAGGTAGGATGAATCCTTTAACCATATAGTTTCATCAATGCACAAATCACCACATGAATGATTCGGATGGTCATGGATATATGTACAAGAATTTAAATAACTTATCTAATTCACCAACTAGCTAAGTGAGTTCTCCTAGACGAGTACTTCCAAACATGGTTATTACTGAGACTTTGTGCAGTTTATTCACTTTGTATTCTTGGAAGCTACTTGATGACTTAGATTTGATAGAAAGTAAAGTAATATGAATAACATTTCTCGAACAAACATCAATCTAAACCTATCCAACAAAGGGATTCGTTGCCAACTTGAAGATGTTCCAAGAGATGAAGTAGGATGAACATTGTTCTAAAAAGTTTAAGCAACACAAAAAATAAACCTAACTTTGGACCTCAAAATGGTGATGTAGCATCTTTGTTTACCTTGGTAAACATGTAGTAACACTCCTAGAGGTTATCCAAGGAAGGAGAAGCAAGAAAACATGATTTTTTTTGAAGAAACAAGTTCAAACTTACATATTTAAAATTTGTATGAATCTGCCCAAACTTGGAACTCTGGATGATTTGAGAGTGTTAGAGAGAGTGGTTGGGAGTTAGGAGGAAGGAAATTTCACTTTTTGGTCCTTGCACTTGTGTGGTTTGTTATTTTATGAAATAAGCTCATAATTAGGCATGTTGCATGTAAATAATATGTACGAATAATATTCCAGAGATAATATAGTCTCGATGTATGGCTCGGTTTTGTATGAAACACGTATTTGATGATTGACTACATATTGTACAAGTATGAATAAATAAGATTGATATGAAATATGATTTCCATTATTACTAAAGTCTTGAATTTAGAAAGATTTAAATTGAAATATGAAATTCAAGATAAACGAGATATAATGAAAATACGGAATGTTACATTGCCAGATAGGCACGACCGTGCCAGGCGATGGGCATGGCCGTGCACAACACCCAGGAGCACAAAGTCAACAAGTCAACCGAAGAATGGTTAACAAAAGTCCACTATATGCGGAGGCACGACCGTGCACCCCTAAGCACGCCCATGCATAGCTTAAGACAAATCATGGAAGCTTTGAGATCCGGCAAGAATGACACATATCAAGCCTTGTCAGGACACCTGTCCATGCACGACCTTGCACCCCTAGGCACGCCCATGCCCATATCAGTCTCTCAACGGAATGTACAGGGAAAGGACTAGAATGATAACCAAGGGTCGGGCAAAGAACTAGGCATAGCTATGCCAAGCCTGGCACGCCCGTGCTTATCTGTATACAGTTTCAATAGAGAACAGTTATGCATGGCCATGCCCATTCTCCAGGAGATAAGCTTCATGAAGGTTCCTATATGAGACAAAAAGGCAAGAGACAAAATGTGACATATCCAACAAAACCAGATAAACCCTAATCGATACGCACGACTTACAAACCTAACAGAACGACACTGATCGTGCCTCAGACGAAGCCAAGGGCAAATTTAGTTAACATATGAACGTTAGTAATTAACACAGTGATATTGGAGCCTTCGAATGTTGAAAACAAGTTAAACGAAAGGATTTCCGGTTAACAACACATTAGCAATTTAAACACGACCGGACGTGCCGTAAACGAATCCAAGGGTACGGATTTATGTAGACATGATACCTAGATAATAACATAGGTACATGAAGGCTTTAACATGTAGCAAACATGTTAAATGAAACAGTTTCCGATTAACGGAACACCTTTAATTTTAATGCGCACTATATCATCCGAACATGCATTGCATCATTCGTCAAGCCTAAAAAGACTTATAAAACATTAATATATGATATTTTAAGCATATACATTAAAGCGTTCAGGTTTTTGTTAAAGTTGGGTTCGTTTTTTTAAACATGAATAACCGTGCGAAAAACGCTTTGTTTTGCGACCGTTTACCGGACTGGATGAGCGTTTAAGACCCCGATAACGAACCTAACCCTAAATATTAGCTAATACTTATCCATTGTGTAGAAAATGGAGCTTTGAAAGTCAAAAGGGGACAAATGTCCTCCTTTAAGGTCCGACCAACCAAAAAAGCTAAACCAAGCACCCAAACACCTCTCCAACTTTATATAAAACTCACCTAATTCATCTCTAAGTGTTAGGTCCTAGAAGTGTGAGACTGAAGCATCAAATATACGCAACGGTCTATGGTGGTTAACTGGGTTAGTTTGTATTAGGTTTGGACATTTATAGGTCATTTGGCATGCCATAGGCCATATGGGCCAAGCAAGCCCATGAGGGGCGTGCCTTTACCCTAGGTATATAAGCTAAGCTTATTCATTTCTAGGGTTAGACCTTTGGGATTTCTCTAGAGAGAGCCTCCATCTTATACCAGACGGTTTTGCTTGTTCAAGTAATAGAATCGTGTGCAAGGCGTTAAAGTTGATTCGAGTTGTTCTTCATCTTTTTGGTTTCTTGAAGATTACCAAGTTTGGATTCTGCCCATCCTTGGTGATTGTGTGATATCGTTGATAGATCCGGATTAATGGGACTTACAAGTGGTATCAGAGCCTGTTGAACCTATTTTCCAGGCTCAGATCTGATATCACACTGATTCTGTTCAGTTTCTGCTGAAAAACAAGCATTTCGGATCAACATTCAAGCATTTCGGATCAACATTCAAGGATTTCGGATAAATTCTTTGAATTTCAGATTCGAAATTGTTGAAGATCCAGAAGAACACGAAGAAGATCATCCATCTCGGATTTATTCCGGACAACTGTTCATCGGAATTTTGGAATATTGTTGATTTCAGATAAGGTTTCTCATTCCGGATCAGACTCTCATTCCGGATCATCTCTCATCTCGGATTGCATCTCGGATTTGGGAAGCATCTCGGATTGACACAATGCATCTTAGATACCATCTCGGATCACTCTTCCGAATTACCATCTCGGATCACTGTTTTGAGATTCCATCTCGGATTGTTAATCCGAGTTACTGTTTCGAATTCGGTACTGTTCCGAATTGTACCCACAAAAGTGGAAAGTTAACTAGCTGACGTAATCGGAGTTAAACATTTTCGCACACAGAACTTGATCCATAGACAATCTGGACAAACCAGTTGCACGGTTAGACTCGTGTGATTTTTAGGATAAAAAAACCGTTTTCGGACATTTGTTATCGTGTATACCAGTACGGTTTCGATTATCCAAAGATGTTTACAGCCCAAGCTCAGCACTCGAACATAGTTTTCAGTCCAGCACAAAATCAAAACCCAAACCTGCAGGATGAAGTGAAGGAAAAGCTGAATGAGTTTATCGGAAACTACAATGTTGATCCGGTTGCTGACTATGTGATGCGTTTGCTTGAACGTGGGAGGCGAAAAGAGGAAGTAAGAGATGAGTTGAATAGCGTTTTGGGAGATGACAAAGACTCCTTTGTATCTTGGTTGTGAGATCGTTTACAATCAAACCAAGATATATACGCTAAATCAACAGAGTCTAATCCTAAAAAGTGTCCGAACAGAATTAAGCCCAGCAAGCATCAATCAACAGCCCAGCACCCAAAACTCACGCTGACAAACCTAGCTCACACATTGACACAATCAACTACCTTTAGTGCACTGAACCTTGAAGGAATAGAGTTGCTCAACTCAGGGCACTTAATTCCAAAATGGCTGATGAGTACAACAATGCAATGGCTCAGTGCATCAGCCTTCGAGAAAGTAACAAGTTACACGCAGAAAAGGTTGAAGCACAAAAGAAAGACATAGCTCAGCTCCACCTGGATGTAAATCAACAGAAGTGTTGGGTCCATGATTACAAAACCAGATTAGATTCAAAAACCATGGAATGCGACTTGGTAAGAGTTGAGCTGGGACTTCTTACTGGAAAATATCAACAAAACGAAGCTAATATAAAGAAGTTTGATACATCCAGCAAGCTTGTTCAAGACGTGTGCAATGTGCAGCTGGCATATAAGGAGAACAAAGGTAAGGGTTTAGGATTCAATCAGGTTGCCCCACCGTATAATCACAACTACACAACAATGCCTGAAACCGACGAAAATATTGAGAAAGCACAATATATGATGTATGACAAACCCAGTGGTTATTCGTCAGACACTCGGGAACCATCTAGTGCTGTTGACTCTTCTAATGAGTCAGCTGATGAAGAGAGAGCTGACGTGAACAAGGCCCTAAGTGCGCAATATGAACAATCTGAACCTTCTGCTTCTGATGAAAAGATTCAAAGCAAGCTAAAAGAGTAGAAACGAGCAAATCGGAGATGAAGAAAGTTGAAGTCCAAACGTCAAGGACAGTCACGCTCTCCAAAATCATCAGCTGGCAGCAATTACCCTCAAAAGGCTAATGTTGTGAAAAATGCTTTTGTTAAGCCGGTCTTTAATGGCAAATGTGAAAAATATGCTATTGACTGTGCTAGCAAAGCTTTTGGAAAGGTTGGGAAGATTTATGAACAAGACTTGCCGTTTAAACAAAACAAGAAGAATCCAAAGAAATCTTCACAACAGAAGAAGGCCTTGCAAACGACAAGTACAAACATCCAAATTCATCATCTTCTGCAAGAAACATGCAAGGAAATCAAGCACAGAAGGGATCAGTTCATCCTTCAAGGCCTGCAAGAGCAAATCAAGCTGATCAGAATGCTTTATATGTGAAGAGACAAACGTGCTTCAATTGCGGCATTCCTGGTCACATCGCTTGAAACTGCACACATAGTCCCCATGTTCCGTATCATGTTTAAAATCAGAAGGTTACATCTAAGGATAACAATCATTCAAAGCCGATGAAGGTATCATCACCTAAGGCAATGAAGAATGTGAATACCAAGGTTAAACCATTTGATGGAGATTGGAATGTTGCCAAAAACAACCGCAAGGCTGTTTAGAAACAAAAATCTTTTTTCTAAAACGACTAAACCTGAAACAGCCAAATTTGCTCAATCAAAGGCAACATCCGCGCTTGTTAAAACGAAACAGATTTGGAACCCAAATCCAAGGCGGTAGCAACGTCACCAATCCTTAAAACAAAAGGGGATTTGTGGCTGAAAGAAGTGTCTTATTTTAACGTTTCAGGGAAACCCAGGACCACGATGGCCTGGGTCCTAATGTCTTACTAATCTTCTTATTTTTTAGGAACAACCAAGAAGGAGCTGTTAACAATCTCTAAACTGTTGATAGCGGTTGTTCTAGGGACATATTCGAAAACATCTCACTGTTGCAAACTTCAAATTTTTATTACGAGTGCGATGTTTCCTTTGGAGGAGATGAGGTAAGAAAAGATTAGCGAAAAGGTACAAATTTAAATTTTGTGTTTTAATTTTGCAACTGATTAGTCTTAATCTAGTGACGGAACGGTTTAAGCAAAAACAACAAAATTTTTTTCTTTCCTTTCGTTTAAAACTTTGTGCATACATTTTCTTTATTAGGTAAATTTGTGCATGAAGTATGATGCACAAATTTAGGGGGGAAGAGAGCGATATATGTATATATGTATTGTTTGAGGGGGAGAAAATCAGAAAAATACGAAAAACATTTGAAAAAGAGAAAAATACAAAAACATTTGAGAAACTAAAAAATACAAAAGGTCTTTTTGCATCAAATGGGAAATGAAATGAATATTCGTGATAAAGGGCATGACTGACACATGTAAGGTGTCGTAGCTGAAAAGACTAGGATCTAATATAATATGTCAGTAGGCTTAACGATCAAAGTGATTAAAAGATACTAAGTGATATAAACATAACGAACTATGTATCTTGTGGGTAACATACCATCGGCGTGTGATTTCATGGTCTTAAATCCTGTGTTAATAGATAGCCAACGCCTGAGGTTTCAGGTGTTTATACTGTTGAGTCATCCGGGGATATCTTAGCTGCCCTTCTGTTACATCCAGATTATATGCAGATGTAGGTACAGTCAGGATATCCTTAAAAGAGCAAAAATAGAAGGGCCAAAACCTTAAAAGAAAGGAAATCTCATCATGAGAAAACTCCATGAATTCAAACATACTACATAAGGTATTTGCCTAACCCTCATCAGATACTATTGGTCACTCTTCTGTATGAAAGTACTGACCTGTTCACCAATAGTCTGACGTTGTAAAAGATAAAGGATGATCTCAGTATACTCACTTGCTACGATGAATCGTTGTGCTTACCTTGATCCCCGGGGTATGTCATGGTATGGGACATACGTATATTATAGTATAATACTACCTTAAGCATATTAAATGAAAGTTGAGCATTAAAGTTTAAGTGGACTAACATATTGGCAATCACTTAGATCAGTCTAAATAAGTTTGCACTAGAAAGTGTTCCTTGGTCCGCCTGAAAACGATTTTGATCCCGTTGTAATTGTATAGTTGTAACTATTGAGTTAGTTTCTTTGTTTATTTGTGTTTTTGTTTATATTCTTATATTTAAAAAATTAAAAATATAGAAAATTAAAAAAATCCAAAAATAGAGTGCCTTATTTGTTTTATTAAAATTATTAACCGTTCTTGAAGATTTGACTAATCATCAAAGGATGAAAGAAATTTAAATTTCGATCCGAGTACAAGTACTTGGATGTACCAAGTATTCATGTGGTACTCTCCCTGTTGCATAAGAATGTTTGCTTATAAATTTCTGAGAATGTGCAGCTCTTGATTTAGATCAAGAAACAGGGGTTGCTTAAATTGAGATGTTGTTAGTTGCTGACAAAGCATGAAGCATCACAACAACAAAGTGTACCTGAGTCAGAAGAACCAGATTCCAGTCATCATCTGACAGTGATAGTACATTTGAAGAAGTACCTGTGAACCTTCTTGCTTGGAAGCGTAAAATTGAAGAAGAAAGAGCTGCTGAGGTTCCTCCTCTGACATTCTTTTTGACAAAGATGTTTCAAGCAAAGCTGATCAAGATCCTGATATGAAGCTAACAACAACAGCTGAAGAAAGATACCTAGCGCTGAGAGTTCGTTGAAGTGTGAGGTCCTAGAAGTTTGAGACTGACTTCCACAACACTTACAACATAGCGACAACCATAGTCTCTGTTGAAGACGTTGATGAATTTATGCTATCAAGACAATTTGATGCATTAGTCTAGGGGGAGATTGTTAGTAACTAGAAGTGTGAGACTGAAGCATCAAATATACGCAACGGTCTATGGTGGTTAACTGGGGTTAAATGGGTTAGTTTGTATTAGGTTTGGACCTTTTAGGTCATTTGGCATGCCATAGGCCATGTGGCCCAGGCAAGCCCATAGGCAAGCCCATGAGGGGCATGCCTTTACCCTAGGTATATAAGATAAGCTTATTCATTTCTAGGGTTAGACTTTTGGGATTTCTCTAGAGAGAGCCTCCATCTTGTACCAGACGGTTTTGCTTGTTCAAGTAATAGAATCGTGTGCAAGGTGTTAAAGTTGATTCATGTTGTTCTTCATCTTTTCTGTTTTCTTAAAGATCACCAAGTTTGGATTCCGCCCATCCTTGGTGATTGTGTGATATCGTTGATAGAACCGGCTTAACGGGACTTATACTAAGCTTATACCACCTCTGCATCTACAAGTTTTAAACAAGTTCCAGCCATAAATCAAGGTATACAAGTGTTTTTTATAGTGATTTAAAGCCTGTTTATGCTAAAACTTGAATATAACAAAAAGAACCATGCTTGATCCATACATAACATTTCTTTTGGCCTTGAAGGTTGTTTAAATGTTAGCTCATGGATAAAAAAACACTAGTTATTCGGCAAGAAATGCATAGATAATAACTTAACCGAAAAAGACTATTAACAACGCTTGATTGATGAAGTCGAATACATGTTTGTGTTGTATATGGTATGTAGGTATTATACTTAGCTTTACTCAGGATTTGGAAGCTTAGAAATCGCTTAAGGAATCAAGAAACGGAAGGTATACTATCAAAAACCAAATTTAGGAGCATTAAGGCTTTGTTTGAACGTAACTTTTGGCATGGGTATTGTTAATACTTGAAATTTTCCAGGCTTATCATATACCGTAAAAATAAGGTATCTACAAAATTTGGAAATTTCTGGAATATCTGAGAATTTTTTTGTGAATTTATCAGCATTTAATAGTGTTAATTGCGGAAAATAGTAAATGGATTTAATATATCTTAAAATTTTGCAGAGAGGTTGTTAAACTTTCGACAGCTGAAAATCTTAATTCAGGCTTCATTGGTTAACCCTAGCTATTGTTTTAAAAATCACGCTTTTTCAAACTTTCGCTGGCTGAAAATATTTTTTCGGAAGCTCGATTGTATCTGAGAATTTTATGGGCATATTTTGATCATTGAGTAAAACTTTTTGAATTTTAGAAGTCGGATGGTATGAATTGCCTATTTATAGGTTAAACAGATTTTAATACTGAAATATTACATATGATAAATGAGTTTAATAAATTATGAAAATAATTTTTCTAAAATTTATGTTAATAAAGTCTTATATAAAAATTTTCAGAATTGTATTAAACTTGGACATATATTATGAAAATTAGGCTTTAAAAATATATTAGTTTATCAAAACCAGCAAAATAATCGTTTAACGTATCTGCTGGAACTTTTAACCAGCTCATTGACTTATGTTGATAATTGGAAAGTCGGGAGTAAATCCGAACTTTTCCTGGGTAATCGAGGTGAATAACACGCATGTTTGGTTAATCCCCAAACTACAAAACTAGAATTGCCATTTGAGCACATTAGACCGCTATAACGCCTAACCTTTATTTATAAAACAAATCATTTTATATTAGTCAACGAATTTTGACATTGTATGTGATCATGCCATTTTCCTAACACCTAAAATGAATAATCGTGACTGAAAAAAATACACAGTGTACGGAAGCCAAACTTGATTTTGACATTAAGGTGATACTCATCGCCATACATTGAGGCTATTAGCCCATTCTCCTTTGAATATTCACTTAAGAGCTTAGTATATAACAATTACCGATCTGAAAATTATTTTCGGTAACTAACCCTACAATAATGATGCTAGGGACATATCGATTCTGTTTTTACACTACTCGCTTATTGAGAGCTTATTCAAACAGCTGAGTTTCATGACCCCTCTTTTATACATATATTATCAATTACATAGGGGGAAGGCATTTTTGTACACGTATGCTTTGATGTGAATTATCTGAATGGAGATCTAACACGTTTAAAGTCCCCACATACACACAAGTTATGCTACTTTGCCGGTGAATATTGTGGATAGTACTATTTGGCCCAACAAGCCTAAAACCGCATGGTTGTGTGGTGTGGTTGTGTACCCTACTTTGTGTTACGCGCGAAACATGGTTGCACATATTCATAACCAAGTTGTGTTAGGCATAGTTACTTGGGGCACTATTTGTGAGAGGGGATCAGCTCTCCTCTTATGAGCACCGGATTGATCTGACTCAGCTAACAGAGGCGGAATTCATTGTTAGCAAGTTGGACAAACAAACAAGAAAGATATACTGCTTAAACGCCTTGATTTGTATTGATAAACGTGAATGGTTACAGAACGAGTAAACATACAATGTTTGACATTCTAAGCCCTATATACATAACCAACATATCCTAGACGTAGGCAATAGACATTATGCACCAACAAACTCCCCCTTGGATGTTGCCGCAGTCTTGGATAGTCTTCAAAAAAATCTTCAAAGATCTTACAGTTAACGACCAAAGAAACGTTTCGGTGGCCTGCAACGCTCCTCAGAAGATATTGGCGTTTGGTCTGTAGGATGAGGCCAATTACACGTGTTGCCAAACCGAAAGCTCCCTAGCGATGCAATTTGCGTTCACTCAGCAATTCTTTCATCATTCTTTTCTTTCTTTGTTACTCTATCTCTTCCAGCTTCCTCCAAGAAGTGTTCCATGCTGGTCCTGAGTGTATATCGTTAGCAAAACAAACGTTAACAATCTTCTGGAACTGGAGAGCCTGCTCTCTGTCTTTCTCCTCGAAACTAATGTTGCTATAAAATAAGCATTCACTATCCTTCTTCGAACAATTTACTAGCCACATAGGGTCTAGTACTCGAATGCCACGCCATAGACCATATATGCGTTTGTGTGCTATGACGGCTTCGGATAATTCTTTTGTTATCTTCCAAGAATCATCATCTGGATGGACACAAATAATGGCTTCACCAGTACTTGAATCATAGTGCCACCATTTGAAGATCTTGAAGAAATCTTGTTCCATCTTGATTAGAGGCATATTTTTCATAACTTTCGGCCTCTTCACTATCAACGTCACATCTTTTTCCTTAGTAACCGGATTGATCTTTGTGATTCTTTTAGGCATATGAGGCTTCCAGTGTCTAAATCCATGAGTAGCTTCGAGCTTTATCAGTTTCCACAGCTGCTGGTGATGAAATTTCATCTTAAGTTTTATCATCTTTCTCTGCATCAGTACTTTAATCCCAAGAATGGCAGGGTCTTGATATCGCTTAAGTAAAAAAAGTACTGGAGCCCATACTCCCTTTTAATCGCATAAACATCGAGTTCTTCATGCGTGAAGAATGCTAAGGGACATTTGAATTTACGCTCTACTGGTACTTCTTTAAAACATCGTTTCCTCATTTCTGCAATTTCGTATTTAGACAATTGTTGAGGAACTGTTCCCTGTTTGACAACCGCTTCAACTTTGCACTTCAGTTGACCATCATTCTCGACTGCAAACAATTCACTGAAAGTTGGGGAGTCATCTGTACCCTCTTCGGCAATACTTGCATCATTGTCATCAGAATCATCCTCCGCGACAACTTTATCATAATCATGTGCATCAGAAACATGTTCCAAGATGTAATCCTCAGGCTTGAAAGCACTGATGTCGTTAAGCTCATCTCAAAAATCAAACTCAAATGTTTCTTCATCCACATCCAACATACTTGCAATTTCTTCGTTTGTGTAACTGTGGACAAACTCTCCTTCTTCAACGTCATGCTCTAAGTACAATATCTTTGGTTTGGGCACGATAGGAACAACTGACGTATCAGTCACTGTGAGGATTCTTGCCTGCTTAGAATCCTTCAAGCTTTCATATGACTTTTCCTGATCTTTGACACTTTCAATTTGATTTGCGGAATCATCCAAGTACACAAAAAAATCGATATCTTCATTCAGATTTGATTCTGTTACAAGGATACCCAAACCACCCAAATCATCATCATTACCATCATTATCATCATCATCATCAGACTTGTCTATAAATACATCATCGGTATCGTCCAAGTCTTCATTTTCCTCCTCAGGATTCTCATCAGACTCATCTATCTTTGCTTCAGTCTCTTTCTCCGTCTTTCTCTTACTTAGCCATTCTTGATGTTTAGCCAAAAGATTCGTCATGTCAATGTCAACATCCTTTGGCTTTCCAATCAATACAAACTTCTTCGTGGTCTGCATACACCACCACTTCAGAAGATACTGGCACAGATTCAGCTTCTGGCTCAGTTATATCAATCACAGGGTCCTCACCAACCTTCACTTTACCTTTCCCTGAGCGTATGATAATTCTTTTGCAATGCGTTCCCGCTCAACAACCTTTTCTCTAGCCCCTGCCCTCTCAATCTCATCAATTTCTGCGGCTAAGTTAATTCCAAGTTTCGTAAGAATTTTATCGAATAAGCTCATTTGCCGTTGATTTCTGAGGCGTTCTTCATTATATTCTTCCATTAGGTTCCTCAGTCTTTTGTTCTCCGACACAATACTGGCTAAGATAGCTTCAAGATGCTGTCTTTCTTCTTTTAACCCCTTAATTTACTCTTGTAATTCAGCAATCTTTACACTGTTCAACATAACTTGGTTTTCCAACTCTTCGATTCGTGTGTCATTGAACATATCTGCAGAAAATTCTTCTCCCCCTGGTATATCACCAAAATCGAAGTCAAATTGATCTTCAAGTCTGGATCCTGTGGAGAACTAGGGTTGAGATTGAGTTGGTTTAGGTTGAGGTGTAGGTTGTGGTGGTGGAGATGGTGGTGGTTGAGGAGTTGGTTGAGGAGGTGGTGATGGTGGTGGTTGAGGAGTCGGTTCAACATTCTCTTCTTTAACAACCTTTTTCTGCACCTTTCTCTTTGAACTGCCTACTGGAGAATCTGTGCTTCTAACAGCTGGTCTCTTTCGACGTTTAGAAGACCTCTTTGAAGATTTGCGAACAGGGTTGTCACTGTCGGAACTTGAAGGTACATAAGTAGTATCATCTTCCCCTGTGGCTTTACGTTTCTTCTCCTCTACTTTTCATTGCATTTCAGCCAATCGTTCAAATTCTTTTCTTTGGCTCTTTCTCTTTCTCCAGCGATCCTATCCTCTTGATCAGCGCTAGAGGAAGATGCCTCTTCAACTATACCTTCTTGAACCCCAAACGCTTCCCTTTCGATATCAGCAGCCAATGTCTTGACATTTTCTTCTGGCTCTGACTCGTCTACCAACCTCGTGCTATCAGATGCACGTTGCTTCTTTTGAGGGGCAGTGGAGGAAGATGTAGACGTTTTCTTTCTTTTTATCCCCTTACCTCCTTCTTATCTTCTTTAGAAAACCACACGCTTCTCTTCGCAACAAAACCGTCTAAGGCTTCTAACTCTTTAGCCTCGTCCCAATTTCGTCTTTTCGCCACATCCGCTTCGGCGGCGCCACATAGTCTTTGTCAATAATAGCCCCTAATACACGCTTGGAATTGGGGAAGGCTTTTAGATGCAGATTCATCTTTTTTAGTGTTGACACATCCATATGTTCAAGCTTTAAAACATCATCTTTCTTCTTCTTTAAATTAGGATGTAAGTGATCGAGCAACATCTTAACAAAACGCGGGTACTGAAGAAACTTCTCGCGTTGTATATTCTGGATCATCTGAGAGAAGATCAGTCGTGAAAAGTTGTAGGGCAGATTCAGAATAAGTGCTGTAATCATGCACATCTGATAGTCTATCAAATCATCAAAGCCGCCCTTTCTGTGACTGAGGGCATGAATAACACAGTGTGCAATATAACGAAACGGAGCACCGAGGTTTCCTTTCTTGAAGGAGTTACGTTAATGAATCTTGCGTATCCCATCCGATAGAAGCACCCCTTGACCATGTATTCTAAAAAACCAGTTGGGTCTTCTTCACGATCCTTGAACTCTAAACACCGTTCTGATTAACTCTTCAATGGGTTTGACTTGAATATGTTATTAATCCTCACTGCAGACAAAATAGCGTTCTCTTCCTCATTGTATTCAACGGCATTCCAAAAATATTCGACGTGTGAACGATAAGCCGTGTGTCTGTCAGTAAGCGCCTTAGTAATAGGAAGTCGGCTAAAAAATTCTAGCACTTCTCTATAAGCAACAATCTCAGGAATAGTCTCATCCAGTAGACAACAAATGTTGTAAAACGGTGAGAACGAAGACTTCTTGATATGCAAATATAAACATTTCAAACACTTAGAAAAATTTTTCAAACATTTCAAATTTTCACACTCGTACGAGTCACCGTTTGTATGAGTCATATTCTTAGACAAAAATTTAAGTCCGAGTTAAAACCCCACTCGTACGAGCCACTTCTTCATACGAATGAAAAAATACTTAACAAATTTTAAGGGTTTTGAGCAAACTTCCTCGTACGAGTGATGCTTCGTACGAGCCACAAAGATATAAACGTTTAAGGACCTACTCGTACGAACGATCACTCGCACGGGTGAATATGATAAACAGATTTTTGAAATCCTTGCTCGTACGAGTGATGATTCGTATGAGTTGCAAATCACACCAAATAACACCTTATTAAACCAAACTTAAAACTTGTAGATTCTAACAAACTGAAGGTTGATTTATAGATTAAAAGGGCCAATTTTAACGATTTTGAGTTCAATTTTATATTTTACCGGTCCGATTGTCCTAACTTTACGTTTTATGTCCTTTGGTCCAATTTTGGCATTATAATGGCTCAAAACTTGTAGTAGTACCACGCCCATCGTAAGAGGTGTGCCAGCCAACCTCCCCAAAGTAGAGATACATAGTGAAGATCAAGATAGTGAGTGATAAGAACTGAATCGCACAGAGTAAGCTCTCAGTCGCACAAAGTCAATAGTGTGACTCGTGCGAATGAGAAGCCTTTTATACTCCTATAGGTTCACTCGTATGAGTGATGGTTCGCACGGATAAAGCCTTTTGTCACTCGTACGAGTTAGTGTTTTTCTCTTTGTTTATTCTTTTTGATTTTCTGTGAAGTTTATCTATTTTTATAATCCACTCAGTTAATCAAGTCCAAATTCATGACACTGGTTATTGGATTTGCCAACCAAGTCCAAGTTAATGACCTTGGTTGACCGATGTTTGACCAAAACAGATTTATTTTAAAAATTTAAAGTTTCAAGTTAATGAACTTTTTGACGTTTCAGGATAGTTTCTTTTCTGTTTAGCTCCCAGCCCGTGATCTTTAGCTTTCCTCCAGCAACCGTCGATATGACTTGGACTAACGGTATTTTCATCATCAGTAGACTAAAAACTAAGATAGATTGCTAAAAATAAACTAAAAATACTTTTGGGATTTTTTTGAAAAGAAAGAACCAGTAAAGATGTATTTACATATATATTTTTGTGAGTTTTTGTGTTTAGAGGATCACATCAGATATTTAGGTAAATCACAAGTACCATTGATCTTGGTAGTAACTTTAAGTTCTTCAACAGATTTACCTAGATTGCCAATATATTTATTACTTAAACCTCTACACGTTTCTCAATTGTTTCAAGATATGTTAGGTAAGATTAAGGAACATGAAATAACTGTGTTTCCCATCTCAGAATATATCGAGATTCCCAGAATATCATTTCACAGGTGAATATATCTAAATGATATCTGTAAATGGGGTGAATTGCGAGACCTTGAGAGCTCAGATTAGTATTTCCATACAGAGAAAGAGATGAAGGCTCGACTTTAGGTGGTGTTCCATTAAGGAATCTTTTGAACTGCAGATGTCGTAAATGTTTATGATATATTCATTTTGTGCAGCTTTTGTAGGCGAATAATGCATAAAGTATTATACAAGTTCTAGGTCATTGCCGATGCAAAATCAGAAGAACTCGGATAATACCCTAGATATCAATTAAATATAAAGACCTGGTATCGCAGAATCTGGCATTCTCTCAAACGAAATTTCGGAATACTAAGTCCATATATCCGAGAGATGTCGACCCCCAAGTTATTCAGTTTTTCTTTTAGGTTTATATCTTAAAGAACAATTTACTAAACGAGTGAAGCCTATCGGCACAACATCAGAAAGATCTGTTTAATTACCCATTTAAACATTCCATATCTTTAGCATACTGTAATAATTTTCTGATGTAATCTCCTCTTTGTTCACAAAAACTCTTTTATCACTTTTTAATGTTTTTGTATTTTTCCAACTTCTCTCCCCCTAAAATCAAAAACATATTTTTGGTTTTTAATTTTTGAAGAAAAAATATTTACATAACAAACATATCATACCGATGAGAATCACGTCAAGTCCTTGTAATCCTTAAATTCAATCTCATGTATATCCCTTGATGTCGGATTTCTTAAGCCATTTAATTTTAAAAGATTTTTAAATCTTGATCGATCAAATGCTTTGGTGTAAAATTTGCTTTTTGGTCATTAGTGTGGATTTTTTCAATTCTAACCAACTTCTTCTCGTAACAGTCATGGATAAAGTGGTGTCGAATTTCAATATGTTTAGTACCAGAGTGTTGAGCAGGGTTTTTGGTGATATCAACAGCCGCCTTGTTATCTACATAAATTGGCGTATCAAGAAATTGTAGTATGTAGTCTCCCATCTGTTGTTGTATCCAGAGTATCTGGGAACAACAGTTGGATGCTGAAACGTATTCAGCCTCACATGTAGAGAGAGTGACCGCGGTCTGTTTCTTGCATTGCCATGTTACCAAACGAGTTCTGAAGAACTGGCAACCAGCTGTAGTAGATTTGGCATTAAGCTTGCAACAGCCGAAATTAGAGTCCGAGTATCCCGCAAGATTGAAGTCGTCATATCTAGGATACCACAAGCCGGAGCTTTGACATCCTTTCAAGTATCGCATGATTCATTTGACAACTAACAAGTGCGAATCTCTTGGATTGGACTGATAATGGGCGCATAGGCATGTTGGATACATGATATCAGGTATCGAAGCTGTGAGATAAATCAAGGATCCGATCATGGAGCGATATAATGTTTCTTCGACTTTGACTCCATGAGCGTATGGACAAATGCCGTGATTTGGAGCTAATGGAGTTGATGCTAGTGTATTTCCTGACATGTCAAATTTCTCTAACACGTCATGAACATACTTGATCTGATGAATGAAGATACAATCAGGCAATTGTTCAACTTGAAGTCCTAAGAACTTCATATCCCCCATAGCACTCATTTCGAATTTCTTCTTCATGACTTCTTCGAAGTCTTTGCATAGCTTATCATTTGTCGATCCAAAGATGATATCATCAACATATATTTGTACCAAAATCAGATGACCATCTACTTCCTTTGTGAAGAGGGTACAGTCTACAGTTCCTCTGAGAAAGCCGTTGTCTAGAAGATGTCTTGAAAGCGTTTCGGAACAAGCTCTCGGGGCTTGGTGTAGACCATATAACGCCTTGTTCAGAAGGAAGACTTTATCCTTGTCAGTCAGATCGACAAACCCCAATGGTTGTACGACATACACCTCCTCTTTGACTTTACCGTAAAGGAAAGCAGATTTGACATTCAATTGATACAACTTGAAACCTTTCCTAGAAGCAAAGGCCAAGAATATGCGAATAGCTTCAAGACTTGTGATTGGGGCGTAGACTTCAGTGTAGTCTATCCCTTCTTGCTGGTGAAAACCCTGGACCACGAGCCGAGCTTTTTTTGACCACAATACCTCTATCATCTCTCTTGCACTTGAAGACCCATCGAGTATTAATCTTTTTATGATGATCCGGTAGGTCAACAAGCTTCTAGACACCAAGTTTCTGGAATTGAAGCAACTCTGCATTGCATCCATCCAGCTTTCCTCTTTCAACGCGTCTCTCCAGTTTCCTAGTTCAACCCGCGAAACAAAACAACTGTAAGAAAGTCTAGTTTGCAATGGAGCAACACTGGTATAGAAGTAACTTAGATCCTTGTTGATCTGGTTGCAAGTTTTCACTCCGGTTTGTAAGCTGCCAATGATATTCTCCGACGGATGATAAGATAGTGTCCTTGGCAATACTTCACTCGGAACATCTACTTGACTCTGCAAATTCATGACAACTTCATCAGCAACTGGTATAGAAGATGTAGCTTCATTTCTGACATTAGATTGATCAGCCTGGGAATTCAGAAAGCTTTCAATATGCTCAGATCCTTCATTGGAACTGGGTCCTCCGTCATCAAAAATTGGTTCACGATCAGAGTTGGCATTAATCGTTTGATGGGCAGATGATTCAGCAGTGTTCAAGATTGGTACAGAGACTAATTCTTGAAGAGAATTGCTCGGACCTACATCAGAAGTGTTAGAAACATGAAGTGACAGGGAAATCACCAACGGTCTAGAAACTTGCTCTTGATTAGAGATTTGATGTTATTGAAAGAGCATAACAAGTTCTTCGTCTGATGGTACTTCTGGTAGGTCAAATGAATTCCACAAATCTTCGTAGTTGAACAGCCCTGGATCCCCAGGTTTCTGCGTTGGCGTAGTATATCGTTGACAATCAACATGTTGTGTAAGAATAATCTGGTTAAGACTCAGCAAGAAGACTCGCTTTTGTGGACTAGCATAACGACGAAAAATCCTTCCAAGGATTTGGCTCCAAATTTACCGTCCGGGTCAAGAACAGTACAACGCGATCCAAAAGGCTCCAAAAACGCGAGGTTCGGCTTCCGATGATTTAGCAGCTCAAAACATGTCTTGTTGTGAGGCTTGACTGTCAACACACGGTTTAGGGTGTAACACGTAGATGCGACTGCTTCGCTCCAGAAACTAATTGGAAGTTTTGAATCAGCGAGCATGGTTCTGGCAGTCTCGATCAGTGTGCGATAATTTTGTTCAGCTACTCCATTTTGTTAGGAGTACAGGGAGCGCTGAATTCATGAAGAATCCCCTTGTCGTTACAGAATTCGAGCATCCTCTTTTTCTTGAACTCAGTACCATTGTCACTGCAGATTCTCTTGATAGGCAAGTGTTACATGTTTATCTAGCGCCCTGAAGAGAATCATAAGACTTTCAAATGTTTCATCTTTACTCTCTAGAAAGAAAACCCATGAGAATCTTGAAAAATCATCTGTCACAACTAGACAATATAGATCTCTAGAAATGCTTTTCACGTTAACTGGCCCAAAGAGATCCATATGAAGCCTTTCTAGTGGTAACTTAATAGAGTTAAGAAACTTTCTTGGGTGTGATTTCTTATGCTGTTTCCCCTTCTTACAGCTCAGACAATCATCAGATAAATGAAAATCTTCAGATTAACACCCTCCACCAGGTTGTTTCACCAAATAATTCATCTTTCTCAGATGAATGTGCCCCATCTTCTGATGCCATAAGATTGACTCCTTCTCGGTCGCTTTAGAAACAAAGCATTGGACTTTCTTTTATGTAGTGGATGCGACGCTCATGTCTAAGACATAAAGATCATTCTCTCTTGGAGAGAGCATGAGGATCCATTCCTCAGGAATTTTGAATCCCGGCTTAAGAATTAAGCATTCTTTGTCATTGAAATGTGTTGTGAATTTCTTGTCACAGACCTGCGAGATACTCAGTAGATTGTTCTCCAGTTCTGCAATGTAGTTCACCTTGTCGAAAGAAACCACTCCATTCGTAAGAATACCTTCTCCCACAATTCTTCCACCCCGAGTTCCAGCAAAACCAACGTAATCTCCCCGGATAGGTTTGACGTCGTGCAACAATGCAAGCATCCAGTCATGTGTCGGGAAGCTCCACTATCAATAATCCACTTTGACATGATCGATCTCGGGAGCCCCTGCACACATGAGGAAAAAACTATTTAAATAAAGAAAACCAAGCCTGCTTGGTCTTGGGTGGGTTAGGATTATCAAATTTTGGACCAACTTTGATCTTGACATTTTGTTTAAACTCTCATTTGGCTGGACCAGGTGGTTTCAGTTCTACTGAAGATGGTTTGACTTTTGCTATCCAAGTTTGTGTTTTTAAAATTGCCTTTTTAGAATAAAATTTTGAATCCTTTTGACTATTCTTGGTGGAAGTTTCACCAATTTCAAATTTAGAATTTAGTTGAATCGTTGATTTTACAATTTTATTGGATTCATTGTTTCTTTTTAGAATTTGTTTCAGTACAAACATGGGTGCTTCTTGTTTCACATCTTTGGTAGAACTGTTGGAGTTAGAAACATGTTTTGGATATTGTTGAGAACATTGTCGTGCAATATGCCCAACATTGTTACACTTGTAGCACGTCCTGCTGTCTTTTTGAACAGAGGAATCCAAATCACGTTTTCTACTTTCCTTTTCTTTCTTGAATTCATCATTGGATTGTTTAACAATGATTTCTTTTTCTCTTTCGGTAGTTATCCCATAGACAAAATTGATTTTCTTTGCAATATTAATCTTTTGAGACTTGTTATATGTTCTTTGACTTTGAAAACCCAACACTGCTCAACACTGCTCTCCTATTTTCAGGATAGTCTCTGTTCCTCTGATGTAGGGTTTGTTGACACATTTTGATTTAGAATAAAATGAAGCATCTCGTTTTTTTTAAATCAGAATGGCTCACCTCAAAAAGCTTGAACATCTTTTCAACACGATCCAGATTGACATTCTGAATTGGGAAATCCTCATCGGTATATAGTTTATCAGATCCGTGCACTTTTTATACGATGACATTAGGATCATTGTTTAAACTATTTTTTTGATGATTTACCATCCAATTCGGATTTGCCTGACTCATTCTTTAGAACACTTTCAACCACAGTTTTAACCACATCAGAATCACATTCATTTTCTGGTTTGGTTTAAGTTACATCAATGTTCGTTGGCTGCTCGTTTGTCTTTTCAGTTTTCAATTTTAAATTGAGCGCCTTTTCCACCCCCGATGGTTTCTTACAAGCGTAGCCATCCCACATGGATGGTGGAACACGATCATAACTTGCACCTTTGTTTTCATCAATTTGATTATCTTCCTTGTTTTCAATTTTGGAAGAATGTGATCAATGACATATGAACTTGTAGAATAACTGATTAACAATTTGTTAACCCGTTCTGTTTCTATTTTCATTTTTTCAAGTTCACTTTTTAGTTCGGCTATTGTATTTAAATGAATATTAATGGCATTTGTTTGTCCATTACAGTTGCCTTTAGCATTGAAAGTGTTCTGTCATTTTCTCTGATCACCTTTTCAAATTGTTTAATTGTTTTGCTTAATTTTTCATAACCTTCTTTTGTTGAATTATAATCACACGACAAATTATCTGTATGACATTTAAGCTCATTGTACCGTGTTTCTTTTTCAGCACACTCAATGCATGGCTCTTTGCACTTCATGCATGATGTTTCTTTCACCAACTCATTTACAGACACTTTACCTCATTCACATTTGCCATAAAAGCTTTGTTGGTCTTATCAGTCAGATTTTCCAACGTCATATCAATCTTCTCTTCTTCTTCAGGCTTCTTCTCTTCTTCACAAGACAATCAATGGCTGGAATCAAAAGAACCTGCAAAAGTTTTAAGAATGTCATTAGGCAAGAGATGTTTAAATGCACTATTTAACAATTCCTTTTCTTCTGAAGATGTATTGTAATATTCTTTAGGAGCTTTGTCAAAAGATGCCTCTGCATATTCTTCAGGTTCTTCAATGATTTCTGCTACCAATGCGAAACTTTCGTTCTTCATGATATACTTGTTCCAGTTGAAACCTTCGTCCTCTTGAGTGAAGACGAGAGCTTTGTCTTTGGAGTTTGACGGTCCATCTTCAATTTGCACTATTCTTGTTTGGGTTGAGGTCGATGATACATGGCTTTCTTGTAATAATCGTCAACAAAAGGGTTCTGGTTGCGCTTGACCTCTCTATTTGGACATTCTCGTTTGAAATGCCCCTTCTCTCGGCATTATAAGCATGTAACCTTTGACTTATTGAAGCTAAGTTTCCCATCAACTCCTCCCAAATTATCTTTTCTAGTAATCTCCATGAAACATTGCGCTCCTCTGACGATGGAAACCATACACAATTTAATGTCAATTAATTCCATTTCGACCAAATCCATTTGATCGTAATCCTCTCTTGTCATCTCTGGATTCCCAATTTTTCCTGCTACTAAACTTTCGTACGATTCAAGTACCGAGGCAAGTAATGACATGTGTTGCTTTGCGATGTTCTCGTTGAAGTCTGGGCATTTTAAAGATTAACAGCAATATTGCATTGTAGAACCCGTTGATTGGATTAGATTGATTGTTCTGGTGCTTCTGTTAATTGCTTGAACTATGGGATGATTGTGGGCATGGAGGTGCATTTGGATTGACAGATGCAAAAGATTGAAATCCACTGGCTTGACTTGACTGTGGACTTGGTGTGTTGAAGGCGCTGAAGGCAGTTTGAATATTTGGAGACTGTATATGCGCGGCAGGACTACCCTTGTAATATAGATTTACATCTTGTTGTATCTGGGCACCTTTGCTTTTTGCCATTTTTTTGCATCTCGAGCTCATGCCTTTCCAATCTCTCGATGAATCTTGGTAATGAGAAATTACCATACTATGTGCCATTCTTTAGAATAGTCAAGTAAGTAGACCATTCTCCTCAAGGTAGAGAGTCTGCCAGCTTATTGACCAATTCTTCATTTGTCTTCACAATTCCCACTTCATTTGTACCACCAAGTGACAGTATCGTTCAATCAATTGTTTCACCGTCTCTCCCTTGATTAGAGTAAAAATATCGAATTCTTTACTTAATAATGCTCTCTTTCCCTTTTGAAGTTGCGCGCTTCCTTGGATTAACCGTAAAGCATTCCATAGAGATTGAGCATCATCATGTTGTGGAAGCGCCAATTTATCTTCCTTGATGGCTTGCTGCAAGATGTTCATCATTTTCTTCTCATTAATGAACTTTTCCCTTTTGAATTCCGAGAGTTAAGCTAACGTTTTCTCAAGACCATTCTCTTCAATCGGAGCTTGATATTTCGATTCAATGGTAAACCAGCAGGTGAAATGATTTGCTTGAACCCAGTTCATAAATCTTTCACTCCAGCTATCATAGTCTTCAAGGTTCATAAGCTTTGGAGGCTTAGTCACTGTGCCCATCTCGTTTTCAAGATTCATATTCTGAGCTGCGGTGGTCGTAACTGCTGAAGCAGTAAATACATTGTAAAATTCTTTTTCCATTTTTTTGCAAAAATTCAGAAACACACTTTCGAAAAACACTAATTAGAATGTCAAGAAATATGAAATTTAAGAAAAATTTCTTAAAAATGTTCTTCGTGCAAATGACCAGTTACTCCTGCAACTTAGATGATTCGTGCAAGTAAGATACTCATGCGAATCAAGGATTCGTGCGAGCGAGTTGTTCGTGCAAATGATAGGTTACTCGTGCGAGTGACTACTTCGTGCGAGTTACTTACTCGTGCGAATGACAATTTTGTAACTTGTAGATTTTAAGAAAAACTTGTTTACTTGTTCTTACGAGTGTCTAATTCTATGGATGGCCGTTTGTATGAGTTGTCTCTCTACTCGTACGAGTCAGCTCAGGTCACCAAACGGACGATTTTTACAATTTTCAACATGATTTAGTTTGATTTTAGATCTGAAATTGTCAAGGATTTGTTAGAATTGATTTTAACATGATATACTAAAATCCTAGTCCAATTTGTCCATGAATTCATCTAAATCTGAGATGTGTATGAGAAAGTGTAGATGTAGAAAACTTAAATGGTTGAATCTGGATATGCAATTGCTGAAACTGTTGGTAGTATGCAGAAACTTGATATTTGTCCTCAAATCAGGCCTCAAGGCTCTAATACCAGTTGTGGTCCCGGTGATGGCAGTTCTAGACAGAGGTTTTGGGCGTATGATAGTACCGATTCGGTTGAACGTTATAAACAGGGAGTAGGAACAGAATCAGCAGAAGCTTTTCATTCATTCATACCGAAAGAGCATACATCTTGACTGGCTGGCGGAGTTCCTAAAGAGAATCCGCCAGCGTTTCCCCTCAGAGAACTCCCAAAACTTACAAAACAATGAACACACAACACCTATATACGAATTGTAATTCATACGAATGAGATGTTATCACTCGTACGAGTAACAAAGTCACTCGTACGAGGCACATTGTCACTCGTACGAGACATATTGTCACTCGTACGAGTCACATCTCGCTCGCACTTAGGTGGTGTGTTCGTATCTAATCTATACCATATTCAATACACACTCTTTCTAGCCTATTTGCACAGTGACGGACATAAAGTGCAACAACAAATTCCCCCTTGGACGTCACTGTCGAAGCTTGACCTTGATCTTGAAATCTAAGAGCTGTGTTTGAATATTCTGCAACTTCAATCAGGTATCTGTTGACGTCGTAATTCCCCCTTGATTAAAGATCCAGGTTTGCATTATCTACTTTAAGCAACATTCCCCCTGAAATAATTTTCTACAGAAATTAATCTTTAGGTCTTTTGTTTGCACGGTTCAAAACCTCCTCTGATTTGCTTAATCTACAATTTTTCTCGAATAATCACCAACTTGAAATTCAATGCAGCTTCTCCATTTCAACTTTAAGCATATCCGTGTTCGGTTTAGCGCACTCCTCTGATGCTCGATCCTCTGATCTTCAAAACCCAACCGGCAATTGATAGAAACTTCGAATTACCACAACGAAAAACTTCATATCAAAGAATATTTGCAAAAATCTAAAATCCCGATTTCCATAATCACGATTGATCAGCAAATCAGTAATCTTCTCAATCAACAAATCATCATCGGAATCATACTATCTTGTAACACATCGAATTTGAGAAACATTCTTTGGCAATCAGAATCATATTCTTCCTTTTTATTCACAATAACAGATGTATAGCTATCTCCGCTGGAATGGGGCAACTAAAATTACAAGACATCCTTGTTTCCTGGCAGTTAGTCCGAAAAATAGTTCGTTTGGCTTGCAGAGTTAAAAATATGCAGTCGTATGTGCTTCCACTTCCACATCGGGGTCAGGTATTTAACCCTTGAGCATCAATCTGTAACATGATCTGAAAATTCTGAACATTCTTTGATCACACATTTTGCCGCAATCAGAATCACACTCTTCCTTTTTTAGCCACAAAAACAGATGTATAACTATCTCCACTAGAATGGGGTAACTGAAACTACAAGACATCCTTGTTTCCTACCGGCTAGTCCGAAAAATAGTTCATTTGCCTTGCGGAGTTAAAGATAAGCAGTTGTATGTGCTTCCACTTCCACATCGGGTATCAGGCATTAACCCTTGAGCATCAATCTGTATCATTATCTAAAAATTCTGAACATCTTTTGATCACGACATTCCAAATAATGAATCTTCGATCCTCTGTGTTTCCCAGATAATCTGTAGTCGGAACCACCCGGATACCGTTGCATTGTCACGAATTTAAAAAATGCCGGAATTTGAACATATATGTGAAAAATTTTTATTCCCCCTCATTTTTTTTGCAAATTCTGACGTCTTGAGTTCTTATGGGAATGAAGATTGTGGCGCAACTGCAACATATGGTACTCAATTTTGCAAAAAATTTCCAAAAATTGTAGTTTTGATCAAATGCTGATTTAACGTTAAGGCCCATAATAGTCACTCCACCAGATGATCAACGTTTTGTGCAGGTATCAATGACTACCCCAAAATCTTCATTATTTTGTGACCGTATCATCAAATCTATACTTTGAAGATCTAGACGGTGTCCCCGAACAGCCCAAATTAGACGTTAAAATCTCGAAAAAATTTGTAATCACCAAATTTTTCTGGGCACTCGTCTCGTCGATACGATAAAAATGCCTTTTTTGTCACCATTTCGTACGAGATGGGCTTCGTACGAGTTTTGCTTCGTACAAGTGGTGCTTCGTACGAGTGGTGCTTCGTACGAGTGATGCTTCGTATGAGTGACAAAGGGTCACTCGTACGAGCCATATATGCTTACTCGTACGAACGAGCCTGATTACTTCTTTTCGATCTAGAATCTTCATTTCTTCGAATTTCAACATGATATTTGCACAGATCTGGTCGAAAATAAGTTTTTGACAATCCTATGGTTTCAATTTTACATTATGTCCGTGGATTGTCCGATTATTTGATGTTTTACGTCTGAAACCCCTCTTACATCCAAAATTCATGAGCGTAGGTGATTCATCAAACAATCAAATTGAATGAATCGGTAGCGTAGCTCTGATACCAGTTGTGGTCCCGGTGACGGCGGTTCTAGACGGAGGTTTTGGGCGTATGATAATACCGAAAGAGCATACATCTTAACTGGCTGGCGGAGTTCCTGAAGAGAATCCACCAACGTTTCCCCTCTGGGAACTTCCAAAACTTACAAAACAATGAACACACAACACCTATATATAGACAAGAGCAGCTCGTGCAAAGCGATCAGGTTGTCACTCGTACGAATTGTAATTCATACGAATGAGATGTTATCACTCGTACGAGTAACAAAGTCACTCGTACGAGGCACATTGTCACTCGTACGAGACATATTGTCACTCGTACGAGTCACATCTCGCTCGCACTTGGGTGGTGTGTTCGTATCTAATCTATACCATATTCAATACACACTCTTTCTAGCCTATTTGCACAGTGACGGACATAAAGTGCAACAACAAATTCCCCCTTGGACGTCACTGTCGAAGCTTGACCTTGATCTTGAAATCTAAGAGCTGTGTTTGAATATTCTGCAACTTCAATCAGGTATCTGTTGACGTCGTAATTCCCCCTTGATTAAAGATCCAGGTTTGCATTATCTACTTTAAGCAACATTCCCCCTGAAATAATTTTCTACAGAAATTAATCTTTAGGTCTTTTGTTTGCACGGTTCAAAACCTCCTCTGATTTGCTTAATCTACAATTTTTCTCGAATAATCACCAACTTGAAATTCAATGCAGCTTCTCCATTTCAACTTTAAGCATATCCGTGTTCGGTTTAGCGCACTCCTCTGATGCTCGATCCTCTGATCTTCAAAACCCAACCGGCAATTGATAGAAACTTCGAATTACCACAACGAAAAACTTCATATCAAAGAATATTTGCAAAAATCTAAAATCCCGATTTCCATAATCACGATTGATCAGCAAATCAGTAATCTTCTCAATCAACAAATCATCATCGGAATCATACTATCTTGTAACACATCGAATTTGAGAAACATTCTTTGGCAATCAGAATCATATTCTTCCTTTTTATTCACAATAACAGATGTATAGCTATCTCCGCTGGAATGGGGCAACTAAAATTACAAGACATCCTTGTTTCCTGGCGGTTAGTCCGAAAAATAGTTCGTTTGGCTTGCAGAGTTAAAAATATGCAGTCGTATGTGCTTCCACTTCCACATCGGGGTCAGGTATTTAACCCTTGAGCATCAATCTGTAACATGATCTGAAAATTCTGAACATTCTTTGATCACACATTTTGCCGCAATCAGAATCACACTCTTCCTTTTTTAGCCACAAAAACAGATGTATAACTATCTCCACTAGAATGGGGTAACTGAAACTACAAGACATCCTTGTTTCCTACCGGCTAGTCCGAAAAATAGTTCATTTGCCTTGCGGAGTTAAAGATAAGCAGTTGTATGTGCTTCCACTTCCACATCGGGTATCAGGCATTAACCCTTGAGCATCAATCTGTATCATTATCTAAAAATTCTGAACATCTTTTGATCACGACATTCCAAATAATGAATCTTCGATCCTCTGTGTTTCCCAGATAATCTGTAGTCGGAACCACCCGGATACCGTTGCATTGTCACGAATTTAAAAAATGCCGGAATTTGAACATATATGTGAAAAATTTTTATTCCCCCTCATTTTTTTGCAAATTCTGACGTCTTGAGTTCTTATGGGAATGAAGATTGTGGCGCAACTGCAACATATGGTACTCAATTTTGCAAAAAATTTCCAAAAATTGTAGTTTTGATCAAATGCTGATTTAACGTTAAGGCCCATAATAGTCACTCCACCAGATGATCAACGTTTTGTGCAGGTATCAATGACTACCCCAAAATCTTCATTATTTTGTGACCGTATCATCAAATCTATACTTTGAAGATCTAGACGGTGTCCCCGAATAGCCCAAATTAGACGTTAAAATCTCGAAAAAGTTTGTAATCACCAAATTTTTCTGGGCACTCGTCTCGTCGATACGATAAAAATGCCTTTTTTGTCACCATTTCGTACGAGATGGGCTTCGTACGAGTTTTGCTTCGTACAAGTGGTGCTTCGTACGAGTGGTGCTTCGTACGAGTGATGCTTCGTATGAGTGACAAAGGGTCACTCGTACGAGCCATATATGCTTACTCGTACGAACGAGCCTGATTACTTCTTTTCGATCTAGAATCTTCATTTCTTCGAATTTCAACATGATATTTGCACAGATCTGGTCGAAAATAAGTTTTTGACAATCCTATGGTTTCAATTTTACATTATGTCCGTGGATTGTCCGATTATTTGATGTTTTACGTCTGAAACCCCTCTTACATCCAAAATTCATGAGCGTAGGTGATTCATCAAACAATCAAATTGAATGAATCGGTAGCGTAGCTCTGATACCAGTTGTGGTCCCGGTGACGGCGGTTCTAGACGGAGGTTTTGGGCGTATGATAATACCGAAAGAGCATACATCTTAACTGGCTGGCGGAGTTCCTGAAGAGAATCCACCAACGTTTCCCCTCTGGGAACTTCCAAAACTTACAAAACAATGAACACACAACACCTATATATAGACAAGAGCAGCTCGTGCAAAGCGATCAGGTTGTCACTCGTACGAATTGTAATTCATACGAATGAGATGTTATCACTCGTACGAGTAACAAAGTCACTCGTACGAGGCACATTGTCACTCGTACGAGACATATTGTCACTCGTACGAGTCACATCTCGCTCGCACTTGGGTGGTGTGTTCGTATCTAATCTATACCATATTCAATACACACTCTTTCTAGCCTATTTGCACAGTGACGGACATAAAGTGCAACAACAAATTCCCCTTGGACGTCACTGTCGAAGCTTGACCTTGATCTTGAAATCTAAGAGCTGTGTTTGAATATTCTGCAACTTCAATCAGGTATCTGTTGACGTCGTAATTCCCCCTTGATTAAAGATCCAGGTTTGCATTATCTACTTTAAGCAACATTCCCCCTGAAATAATTTTCTACAGAAATTAATCTTTAGGTCTTTTGTTTGCACGGTTCAAAACCTCCTCTGATTTGCTTAATCTACAATTTTTCTCGAATAATCACCAACTTGAAATTCAATGCAGCTTCTCCATTTCAACTTTAAGCATATCCGTGTTCGGTTTAGCGCACTCCTCTGATGCTCGATCCTCTGATCTTCAAAACCCAACCGGCAATTGATAGAAACTTCGAATTACCACAACGAAAAACTTCATATCAAAGAATATTTGCAAAAATCTGAAATCCCGATTTCCATAATCACGATTGATCAGCAAATCAGTAATCTTCTCAATCAACAAATCATCATCGGAATCATACTATCTTGTAACACATCGAATTTGAGAAACATTCTTTGGCAATCAGAATCATATTCTTCCTTTTTATTCACAATAACAGATGTATAGCTATCTCCGCTGGAATGGGGCAACTAAAATTACAAGACATCCTTGTTTCCTGGCGGTTAGTCCGAAAAATAGTTCGTTTGGCTTGCAGAGTTAAAAATATGCAGTCGTATGTGCTTCCACTTCCACATCGGGGTCAGGTATTTAACCCTTGAGCATCAATCTGTAACATGATCTGAAAATTCTGAACATTCTTTGATCACACATTTTGCCGCAATCAGAATCACACTCTTCCTTTTTTAGCCACAAAAACAGATGTATAACTATCTCCACTAGAATGGGGTAACTGAAACTACAAGACATCCTTGTTTCCTACCGGCTAGTCCGAAAAATAGTTCATTTGCCTTGCGGAGTTAAAGATAAGCAGTTGTATGTGCTTCCACTTCCACATCGGGTATCAGGCATTAACCCTTGAGCATCAATCTGTATCATTATCTAAAAATTCTGAACATCTTTTGATCACGACATTCCAAATAATGAATCTTCGATCCTCTGTGTTTCCCAGATAATCTGTAGTCGGAACCACCCGGATACCGTTGCATTGTCACGAATTTAAAAAATGCCGGAATTTGAACATATATGTGAAAAATTTTTATTCCCCCTCATTTTTTTGCAAATTCTGACGTCTTGAGTTCTTATGGGAATGAAGATTGTGGCGCAACTGCAACATATGGTACTCAATTTTGCAAAAAATTTCCAAAAATTGTAGTTTTGATCAAATGCTGATTTAACGTTAAGGCCCATAATAGTCACTCCACCAGATGATCAACGTTTTGTGCAGGTATCAATGACTACCCCAAAATCTTCATTATTTTGTGACCGTATCATCAAATCTATACTTTGAAGATCTAGACGGTGTCCCCGAACAGCCCAAATTAGACGTTAAAATCTCGAAAAAGTTTGTAATCACCAAATTTTTCTGGGCACTCGTCTCGTCGATACGATAAAAATGCCTTTTTTGTCACCATTTCGTACGAGATGGGCTTCGTACGAGTTTTGCTTCGTACAAGTGGTGCTTCGTACGAGTGGTGCTTCGTACGAGTGATGCTTCGTATGAGTGACAAAGGGTCACTCGTACGAGCCATATATGCTTACTCGTACGAACGAGCCTGATTACTTCTTTTCGATCTAGAATCTTCATTTCTTCGAATTTCAACATGATATTGGTCGAAAATAAGTTTGACAATCCTATGGTTTCAATGTTACATTATGTCCGTGGATTGTCCGATTATTTGATGTTTTACGTCTGAAACCCCTCTTACATCCAAAATTCATGAGCGTAGGTGATTCATCAAACAATCAGATTGAATGAATCGGTAGCGTAGCTCTGATACCAGTTGTGGTCCCGGTGACGGCGGTTCTAGACGGAGGTTTTGGGCGTATGATAATACCGAAAGAGCATACACTTAACTGGCTGGCGGAGTTCCTGAAGAGAATCCACCAACGTTTCCCCTCTGGGAACTTCCAAAACTTACAAAACAATGAACACACAACACCTATATATAGACAAGAGCAGCTCGTGCAAAGCGATCAGGTTGTCACTCGTACGAATTGTAATTCATACGAATGAGATGTTAACACTCGTACGAGTAACAAAGTCACTCGTACGAGGCACCTTGTCACTCGTACGAGTCACGTCTCGCTCGCACTTGGGTCGTGTGTTCGTATCTAATCTATACAATATTCAATACACACTCTTTCTAGCCTATTTGCACAGTGACGGACATAAAGTGCAACAACACTATTATTTGTTTGTTGTGGTTGGTGTTGGCCAAGGTGATGGGATACTTTTCTTAGCAGAACTTGTGAACTTATTATAATTACATCACATGTGCGAAAACTTCTTTTATGTACTTACTTCCAAAACGAACAAAATCAATGAAACTCACCAACTTTTATAATGGCCATTTTCAAACATGCAATTCAGTTAAACAGGAAAATGAATGTTGATTTTGCTTTGCTATTTCAAGTTTTGCGTGCGGATAACTATGTGCATAGATACCTACCTGCTATAAGGATAAGCTGCTTGTGGAAATATGCTTTTGTAAAATACCTTAGTGTGTAAACAATAACATAATATGATGTATCATTTAGTTTTTAATACAATATCTTTATGAATAGTGTGCTTGTGCCATGTGTCTGTTGCACCCCATACACTTCCATTGCGAGTCAGGGTGTGACACAAAAGGAAATGTAAAGGTTTAAATACTTATAAGTGCATTGTCATTGGCACGAGCTTCGTTACTCCAAATTTTAAATGCGCATCCTTGGGTTGGATTGTCATTTGCAATCCTAGGGCAATTGCGTTTGAAGTGATTGCGATCACCACACTTGAAGTAGGTTCCATATGGATAAAAGGTACAAATAGGTAACGCATGTAGAGGAAGTGCGGCAAGTTGAGCAGGATTTGCAAAAGCCGGATTTGGTGGTGTAGTAGCAAATTGGCAAATGCTAGCCAAATGACCCAACCATCCACATATAGCACATTGATGACAAGGTGTATTGGCATTGTGATGATGGTCACAACGGTTGCACATAAGTACTCTTCCATTATAAGGTTTCCTAGTGGGTGGTGATGCCACCTGGTTAGGAGCCACTTAATTAAGTGGGATTGGGGTAATAGCTGTAAAGTTCTTTGAAGCTATACATTTCTTAAAATTTTTGGAGGGTTCGGATTTTACTTTTGTCGGAGTTTTGCGAGCAACCTTAGAAGTCCTCTTTTTATCACTCTTACGGAAAGATTTCCCTTCTTGACTTGAGAATATGTTAAAGTTGCAGCTAGTTAGTTTGATGGCCTCTCTAACAGTAACTGGCTTGCTACCAATGACAATATCTTAGATCTATTCGGGCAGACCCTGGATATATATCTCAATGGCTCGGTCTAAAGGTGTAACCATGCTTGGGCAAAGAATACTAACTCTTCCTATTGATCCGTATAAACACGATTCTCACCACTATCTTGTTTGAGCTCATGAAATTTGGTTTCAAGGGCCCTCATCTCATTACATGGGCAAATTCCTTCAACTTAAGTGTTCCAACTTCCTCTCATGTTAGTGCCATGGCTGCATCTGCACCATGGTCTCTCATAACCCCGTTCCACCATGTGAGTGCTTTTTTCTGAAAGATACACGAGGCAAACTCCATCTTGCGATCATTGGGACACTTGAAATGGAAAAAAAATGCTTTTGATGCCTTCAAACCACTGTAGGAGTCCAGTGGCTCCCTCGGACCCAAAGTATTTGATGGGTCAGCAGAATTTAGTTGTTTGTAATTACAAGGTGTGGGTGCATTCGCATTGTTGTTGTTATTACTGTTGTATGCATTTGCTTGATTGAGAAAATCACAAGAGCTGGGAGTATCACAACTATTTGTTAGGTGATCATAGTAGCCAATTCAGAAATTTGAGTATTATCACGACGAGGAGGCATCTTAAGGGAAAATAATAGATTCAAGGAAAAAATTGAGTGAGATCCACAAGGTATAGGTAGAATAAGAAAATAATAAGGCAATAAAGTGCACAATTAATTTGTATGGGTCAAAAAATTTAGGATTTAGGAAAAATAGGATTGCAAACTTGTTTTGAAAGAATGGATGCTCGATGAATGAGTTTTTGTTTTTAAAATTTTGGATGAGAAAAATATAAACCAAGTTAATGGTTTATGTGATTCATCAATGATTCATCCTTTAAAAAAATATTTTTAAGATAAAATATTTTTAATTGAATTATTTAAATAGAGAAAAAATATGTAATAGTTAATTATAGTATATTTTAAAATTTTCGTCAAAACAATAAAAAATTGTAGATATGAGAGGGGAGTATACATAGGAGAGTACTTGAGAACATAAATAGAGACACAAAGAGTTGCAAGGTGACATGTAATTCGTACAACAAGTTTGAATAAAAACATATCACCGAAAGTAACAAGGTGAAACAACGACACAAGGGTCGTAATGATTTGAAAACGTTCAACTAATCAAAGTAAATGTGTTTTCATAATTTTTTAGGAAGACATGCTTTAGCCTATAAGTGGACACTAACGCCGAGAGTTCCCAGGTAAAATTGACGGGTCTGGTCACGTGGATTTGTACGAACACTCTAGTATTAGACAGAAACTCAGAGTACATGCGTCCACCCTTTCAGATTGTATGTGTTCGTATCATTTGAACCCAAAACTTTGACAAGATTTGAAAAATATCTTAAGGCATAAAGCCTAAGGATTTAAGATAAATCATCTAAGGATGGATGATTTGTAAATTATAGAGTAACTATGGCAAGGATAAGGATAAGGATGGAGACGAAGGTTAGGATAAGGAAGTTAATAATGGAGATCATGTAATAACGTATGTCTGGGTCCCTAGGAAGGTTATAGTCTAGGTCAAAAGTAGTCTAATAACCTAATTCCCTATAGCCATGGCTCTGGTACCAATATGTAACACCCCGACCACATGGAACTTGTGCCGGAAACGTCGGGAAGTCACGTTACAAATTGCTCACAACACATGGTACTAAAATTTTATTATATTTATTACATTGTTTTACAAACACAAATGAGTACAAGTAATTGTTTTTGAATTTAAAAGCAATCTAAAGCCCAAGTCCGTTCCTATGTGAATCATGCTTGAAATATCATGTATCAATACCTAACATATATGTGAAAATAGATGATCAACAATAAAGATGGTGAGTGACATAGGTTTTGTGGCTTAGTATTTGGCAAAAGTTTTGTTATTGCAATACATTGTCCAACTGCACGAGTTGATGTGTGAAAATAGATTTTTGTAGCCAAGTATACAGATAAAGTTTAGTATTGCAATACATTGTGTTTGATTGTAAAAGTTTGTGAAAAAAGTGTATTGTGGATGACAATATGTATAAAACCAACCAATTTGTGTTAATAAAAATTGTTACATTGTACTTTGTTTCAATTGTACTTGTTTGCACATAAACATTTAGCATAGGAACAAACCAAGGACTTGTGAAAGTACTGTTAGAAATCCAACCAAGGATCTAGAATAGTACTTTAAGTATCCAACAAGGATCTAACTTGTGATTTGTACTTTGTTTCACCACACAAGATTTGCACGTAAACACTTAGCATTGAAACCAAACAAGAACTTGTTAAAGTACTTTTAGAAATCTAATCAAGGATTTAGAATAGTACTTTGAGTTCCAACAAAGATCTACCTATTTGCGTAGAAAGATCCAATAAGGATTTTAGGATTTGTACTTTGTTTCACCACATAAGTTGTACACACAAAGAGCACTTAGTAAATACATATACCATAATGTAGTTTTTAAGAAAAATGGTTAGCACATACGAATCACCCCAAAACATTTGAAAATGGAAAAGTGGGGACTATGTACTCACTTGGATTGTCGATGATGTGTTTGCAAAGCTCAAGTGTTTTCCTAGTAAAAAGGATTTGTTCGTCAAATTTTTGTTGCAATGATTTTTGTGGATGAATATGGGTTATGAAACAATGTAAATTCGAAAAATGTTTAAATTCTCAGAGAATAGGAATTTTGGCACTCTTCTGTGTTGCCTTTGTATATATGTTAAAAATAGTAAATGTTATCAAAACATTAAAAAAATTTCCAGTTTCTGACTTAGAATGTGATCTACAAGTTTCATTTAGAAAGTTTTCCTATTTCGAACTTGGAAAATGGTCAAAACTGTGGTTCTTTGCAGATCGATTAGTTTTGACCTTCAATTTGGTTTTAAACGGTTGAGACTCCAAATAGAAATATTTTTAAGCGTATAATATGTCGTTGAATTTTTTTTCGATGTACTCATGAAGTACAAGTTTCCTTCATTTAGTTAAGTTTTGACCAAGTTATGGTCATTCAAAGTGACAACAAAGAATCTGTCCAAAACATGAAAAACACTTATGTGTTCCTGTTGGTATTTTTACTATGCATAAAAATACGTTGGACAAAAATAAGCTACGAAACTATTTGTTTTTTGAAAGAGCTAAAGGAAAGGAACTTACTCACTTTAGGGGACTTTTCCAAAAGACTAGAAGAGAAAGCTTAAAGTAAGAAGGAAGAAACTCTTTATAAGACTTCTAAATGAAGGGTTTGTATATTGAGTTGGTGTGAAGAAAATGGTGATCAAAGGGTGCTATTTATAGTGAACGGAGGTTAAGGAGATTAAGACAAGTGTCCATGGAGGCCTATGAATGTGATTAGTGTCCATTGAGATGTCAATACTAGAAAAAGTGTGGCAAAGGAGGAGATAAGTGGCAAAACATGGGCAAGACAAGTGTTTATGGGTGTCTTAGGAGATGATTAGTGTCCTATGATATGTATAAGCTTGACAAGTGTCCATGAGTGAAGTGATTAGTGTCTTGCTAGGTGGCATAGCATTGTAACTTAAGGTTTTTGGTATTTTTAATCCCTACACTTTGAGTTTTGGTGTTTTCACGATTCTAATCCCTTAATTAAATTTAGGAAGGTTTCAAGGTATGTGATACTTAGATTTGTTCTGGTGATGACGGTAAGTTAAAATGATAATGTTTTTATTAATGAATATTTAGTACGAAAATTAAATGAACAAAATTTTCGCAGGTTTACAGGTCGCGTGGCGCGATGACCATAAAGTCAACAAGTCGGTCAACAAGTACCTCGAGCTACGTGGAGACCAAGGTTAACTCGTCGCGTGGCGCGATGGGCATTAAATTCACGCTAAAAGAAATTAGGGTTTAGGGTTTTCATGGAGTGTTATAAAAATGAATTCTAACATCAAAAATCATATCAGACAACCCTAGAGACGAATTTGAACCTGAAGAAAGTGTTTTTGAAGATCGAGAATCATAAAGGTCGAAGCTTGGAATCACGGGATCGTGAATCTCTTTGGGTTTTACATTCCGGCTACACATTCTTTGTTTATCTTTGTTTTAAACCATGTTTTCTAGTTTTGATTTGAACCTTGTTCTAGTATTCATAACTATACTAGGTTAAAAACATTATCACTACCTAGGTCAAATGATAAATACCATGATTTGACTTTGTTCTTTTGGTTTTGGGTTTATTATGTGGACATGATAATAAAGCAGATACCTTTGGTTTCAATGATTTAACGTATATGCGTACTTGATCTTGTTTTAATCGTATCACATGTTTCACTTGTGTTTTTGTGGATGTCTTCTATGTATGAATGCACGTTAGGTCGTAGACTATGTGTTAGAGATTAGTTTATGCTTACTTATGCATGATTTTCCATAGGAACAATAATTAGAGTTTGAATATGATTAAGTGTTCTACCAATTCCAACAGCCGTGAAGTGTGAAGTTGTCGGTTAGTCTCGAGTAAATAGGTTTCTTGGTTAGATTCTTCGCGAGAAGATCCCTTAGTTCATGGTCTATGTCTGCTAGCTGAGTTAGATTATAAACCTTAGTTTCCTTAGACTTTCACGCTGTTAAGTAGATTGTCTAGGGGTACTTCATTATTATAAAAGGATAGCCTATAAGGAGTCCTATAGACCAGTAAATTAAGAGCTTATTAGATTGCCATAGGTGTCTTCTCGAGAAGGGTCGAGGGTCTTATGTAAATCTGTAAGTTTAGCATCTCAAGATCCCGGTTTCCACATTAGTTCCGAAACCATTAGAACATGTCATGCAAGTGTAGGATTCAGACCTAGTAATGTGTTTTCCATCATCTCATCACATTCTCAGTTCTTAATTCATTAGTCAATTTTAGTTAATTTAGTTAATTTTAGTAGCTTGTTAGACCCCCTAAACAACAAAACAAATTAGTCGACACAGTTTATTAATTAGTAATCGAGTCTAGCAAACGTAATTAGTATAGTCTCGTGGGTTCGATACTTGGACTTACTTGAGCTTTACTACATTGACCGCTACACTTTTCGCTTGTGTGGTCTAGGTTTCAGAGAGTCTTGTTTATAAATTTAAAACTTAGAGCGTGTAGTTTATGGTTAAAAATTAGTTAGTTTCTGTAGACCATATTTAACACATCCTGTGGTATGAATTAAATGTTTAATCTTTGGCAAAGTGGTGAGTTGTGTCTTTAATAATTCCTTCTACTACTTTTCTTTCGTAATGACCTTGTGATTGTTTTGGTCTTTGATCTTGTGGGAGTTCTTTATAACCTTGGGAGGTAAAGCTTATTAACACACCCATGGTGTGTAACAACCCATATACTAATAAGGGAAATCCGGACTTGGATAAGTGGTTGACCCATTTGTGGAAACACGTCTTATGATCAACCCTCATTTATCAAAAATATCATTGTTGGTCTGCACAGTCTATATGCTAGGCCTCAGTGATTAGCCAAATCTTGGTTATGCGACTTGTCTAGCACAATCTATATGTTAGGCTTTGCACGAACCAAGTTGGTGAACCTATAATACTATATATATATATATATATATATATATAGGGCGGGATTTAGAGAAAACGATTGAAAGTGTGAAACAGTAAGAACGCCTCTCATCCGTTGGATCAAAACAATCTATGGATTAGATAGGTGCAGTGGCATTTTCGTAAATAACATCAACTTTATTACTTTGACGCGCTTTATTAAGGGTAATAGGGTCTTTTGACTTCTTTAAAATAAAACACCAAACTCAGGTATAAAACGGAATCTTTATCTAAAATGCCAATCATGCATAAAACACCATCTTTATCTAAAACTCCATTCATACGAACGCCAAACATTAATGATGGGACGCGTTACAGTATTAATAGAAAAAGCTGAACAAATAGTAACTGAAACTTTATTTCTAACATTTATTATAAAAGAATTCCCGCGTAAATTACGCGCCAAACACATCATTATAAACGATGTTAACATCCCTCCATTGATCATACTCAGAAAACGTCATCTTCAACCAAAATGCCAAAATAAAAAAAAAACACAAAAAAGAACAAATGGCAAACATCATTTCATGGAGATTCAACACTAGAATCAAGAAATTCGTAATCGTCTTTGACAACAGAAGAAGAGTGTTTGTGAAAACCGCCCAAGCCATACTGAACTTGGACGAAAAAGTTCAAAGGGGGATCCTAGCACTTGGCATTCCTCTTGATAACCTCTATGAGAAAACACAGACGATTACAACAAGATTAAGAAGAAAATTCGGTCCATACCCTACAAATCCAATTATGAATCCAGTCATCCAATCTTGCGTTATGATGAAAACACAGACTTAGTGAGTATGGTATGGAACAATGGGGAGCAGGATGCCTACCTAATTGAAAACATCATGACCAAACAGAGACTTGTCTTCCTACAAGAGTTATGCAACGCAACATGTTTGAACCAAGACATGACCATAAAATTGGTGTCGTTGACTGACATGTTCATATGGAGGTGTCAAAGTGTTCAAGATGAAGCAAATGATGATAATGAAGATCTAGACGATAATTTTGATGAAGAATCGGAAGAAGAAGCCGAGGGGAGCAATGGATACTTCTCAGACAAGATCCCTTCTGGCAAGGGGTTTTAATTATTTTTCTTTTCTTTTTTGTGGTATGTTATTTTCAGTGGTTTTTAATAAAAATACTTTATTTCACTACTTAGATGTAAAAACACCAAAATCACCACAACTATAATAATTACCTCTAATCACATATTATTAAAAAAAATACAAAAATTACACAATTGTATAAAATAAAATGCAAGAGAATATTAATTAAATTCTGTAAGTCTGATATGTCTCAAAACGCCATAATATTTCTTTCACTTACAAATTTAATTAGTTGTATTTCCCATTTTTATACAAAACACCATTCATACAAACCGCCAAACTTAGTGATGCGACTGACGAGTTGCAGATTTAACAGATAAAGATGAACAAACAGTAACTTAATGATGGGACGTGCCATCTTTATTACTAAAATTCATTATAGAAAATTTCCGCCCAAACTACGCGCCAAAAACATCTTATAGAAATAACTTCAGACCCTTCCATTGATGACACCAAAAGCAAACGCCATATTTTACTAAATACCATATGGCAAAACCTTGTTTCTTGGAGATTCAGATTTGTTCTCGATAAAGTTTCACTGAATGAGGTGGACAACATTCTTAGGTCATTTTTAAGTTAGCATTAACAATGTTATCTATCTCATTCAGCAAAATCTTATTGAGATAAACCTCATCTTGTTCAAACTAAAACGCCAAAAAGTTCAAAAATAATAGATGCCAAACCTGTAAGTTGTGTGTTCTAACATGCTCAAAGACTGCATATGAAAAAAATAAAAACGCCAAATGAGTGTATATTGTGTATTATAACATGCTCAAAGATTGAATAAGAAAAAAATATAAAATATAAAAACGCCAAATTACTCTTCACTTGCTCTCAAAGACCGTGTTTTTCTTCTTTTAATTACGGGCTTCGTGCATGTCGTCTTTCTTTCACCCCAGGCTTTCATTTTATTTTTGTTTTTTCAATTGCTTCCTCTTGCTTGGATTTCAAACGCTTGCGAGATCCAGAACCTTTCGACTTATACCCAACATGGACTCTTATCGGATTCTTGTCGTTATGATATTGCCCTGTTATCTCCGCAAATCTATCCCTAGTACTAGGAGTAGGAGCAACATCTGCATATCTTGAACCTTCTTCAAATAAGATTGAACATAATCGTTGAATAAGGATTGCTTCTCCTTATTACCAAATAAACGGTTCAAAGTATACTTCGTTGCAAAAATAATTTCTTGTATCTACTTTGCACATCGGGATTAAGCTCGGGTTTGAATAAAATCACGACTTATTTAGTAATCTGAAGAGCAATTTGGCGAAGCCTCTTTACACCATCTATTCAAAATGTACTGTTTTGAAAATTCCCTAATATCCAAACACCTCTAAACATAAAATATATGTCTACATAGCAAACCAAATTGCTCAAAACACCTACATGAGCAAGTGCTGTGTAATCAGACTTACAATACATTACCTGAAAAAAGGACAAAGACAATAAATGTATAAAACGCCATGCACATACTGTATGTATAAAAAAAACCATCAAACAACAAACAAAAAACGCCATACTCAGAAACGCCATTATTTACTTGAATAAGGATGTACAAGGCTGCTGGAAATCATTTATGTAGAACTTAACAAACCCATTGGCGTATTCTTCATACCGTTGATTTAATCAATCCACCATCCCAACTAGCTCAACTTGAATATCATAAAAAATAGTTTTTGTGTATATATCAACAGCTTGGCTCTCCAACACTTTATAATAACTTTTCAATTAGGTCGTTTGTATCGAGATTCAAGATCATTTTTCTGGTGCACGTGACGTTGTCCTTCTATTGCAGTTTTGTAATGAGTCATGAACTCAACAAGAGTAGATTTTGAATTACATACTTGGCCAAAGATGGTTCTCACTCTCCGACCTTGATGTCGTACGCAAAGGCCCGACAGTTCCTCCATTCTATAGTATGAAGGAATCCAAGAATCCCTAAGGCCAAAAATATCAGAAAGCCAATCATTATCCTCTAAATTGAACTCTTTAGTAACCTCTTCCCATCCTGATTCAAACTCTTTGAGTGTACACAACACCACAAATACGTTCTTTGAAATTGGTTGAATTTCATAGCCTAACACCAACCTATATAAAACACGAAAACGCCATGGAATAAAATACCATATGAGCAAAAAACTAACATGGAACACACTTATGAATAATAAAACGTATATATCTTAAAACGCCAAACACATGAAAATAAGAAAATCAACCTTTAGAGAAAATTTATGCATCACGTGCAACATGCATAACCGATGCCTCATTTCAACAAATACAATAGAAATAGCCTTTTTCATTGCAGGATCCTGGTCAGTGACAACAACTTTTAGTTGAGAACCAACAACTTTTAGAAAAACTTTCAACAACCATATATACGTATCAGGAGTTTCTGACGCCAATAATGCAGCACCAAATGTAACATTGCAATGGTGATTATCTATACCAATGAATGGTATAAAGACCATAAAGTATCTGCATGTCACACCCCGACTCGCAACAGAAGCGCACGCGAGGAGCAATAGATACATGGTATGAGTACGTTATTTAAAAAGATACTGTATTACACAACACAAGCATCGTTTACAACGTTTGATTACACACTAAGGTTCACTGTACAGGCACTAATGTCCCAAAAACGATTGTCATTGCTAAGCATGCTTCTATGTGTAGTAGTATTCGATCAACAAAACTTGAAACCCATACGCACTTCATGTTATTCTTCTTTAGCTTTACCTAAAAAGCATGTTAAGTTTGAACGGTCAACTACAGATAGTTGGTGAATTTCACTGTTTTAGGGTGTTTCACAATTTAGTATGAACCGGTTGATTTTGCATTTTGACAAGAAATTATACTAAGCCTACAAGTGAACCCTTGATTGTTCTCTAGTGTCGTGTCCCACAACCGACACCTCAACACTTTACCACCCCAAGTAGCTATGTCCAACACCACATAGCGTGTTCACAGAATTGCATGGACATGTACAATTGCAGTAGAATCCATGGCATTTGTGCCAGATCGATTGGGTTCGTCAGACCAATAGTACTATTCACACATCCACAAGCATATAGTTGATCACTCGTGTTTTTGGGGACTTTTCGTGTGTTAGTATAACTCAGATAATTCACATCACAACATCTATGTATGTACAAGTGTGAGAGGGGATCAGCTCTCCTTCGATGAGCACCGGACCGATCTGATTCAACTAACAGAGGCAGAATTCATTGTTAGTGAGCTTGACAAACAATCAAGTGAGATATACTACTTAAATGCCTTGTATTGTATTGATAAACGTGAAGAAGTACAGAGCAAGTAAACAGTTCGACAGGGCTTCGCCACACCAACAGATAACCAGTTACTACACAACACTCAAGCTCCTCTATTTATAGGTTGACATGACTCGCACAGGAGAGTGTGTATCTGAGTGTGGCTCGTGCGAGTGGAGCCTCATACGATTGACAGAGTGTCACTCGTACGAGTCACAAGACTCACTCGTACGAGTCATTCTACAAACAAATAAAACATATATAACATATACAAACTGACGTTCTAAGCCCTATATATATAAACAACATATCCTTGACGTAGGCAATAGACATTATGCACCAACAAACTCCCCCTTGGATGTTGCCGCAGTCTTGGATTGTCTTCAAAAAATCTTCAAAAGATCTGACAGTTAACGCCCAAAGAAACGTTTTGATGGCTTGCGACGCTCCTCAGAAGTGATTGGCGTTTGATCTGTAGGAGGAGGCGGTTAACTATATTTCCAAACCGAAAGCTCCTTAGCGAAGCAATTTTCGCTCGCTCTGTGATTCTTTCTTCCTTTGCTCAATCTCCTCCAATTTCCTCCATGAAGTGTTCCATGCCGTTCCTGAATGTACATCGTTAGCAAAACAGACATTAACTATCTTCTAGAACTAGAGCGCTTGTTCTTTATCTTTCTCTTCAAAACTGATCTTGCTGTAGAACAAGCATTCAATATCTTTCTTTGAACAATTGACTAGCCACATCGGGTCTAGTACTCAAATGCCATGCCATAGCCCGTATATGCGTTTATGTGCTATGACGGCTTCGGTTAGCTCCTTTGTAATCTTCCAAGAATCATCATCTGGATGCACACAAATAACGGCTTCACCCATGCTTGAGTCGTAGTGCCACCATTTGAAGATCTTGAAGAAGTCTTGTTCCATCTTGATAAGAGGTATATTCTTCATCACTTTCGGCCTCTTTATGATTAGCGTCACATCCTTTTCTTGTGTTACTGGATCGATCTTTGTAATTCGCTTAGGGAAATGCGGCTTCCAGTGTGTAAAACCATGCGTAGCCTCAAGCTTTATCAGTTTCCACAGTCGCTGGTCGTGAAATCTCATCTTAAGATTTATCATCTTTGTTTGCACAAGCTCTTTAATATCTCAGTATGGCAGGGTCTTGATATCGCTTAAGTATCTAAAATACTGAATCCCAAACTCCCTTTTAATAGCATAAACGTTTAGCTCCTTGATCCAGCCCCAGCTAATAATGTCTCCCAAAGAAATATCCGCATTACGCGTAAAGAATGCTAAGGGACATTTAAACTTTCGCTCAGCTGATGCTACTTTAAACCACCGTTTCCTCATCTCAACAATTTCTTCAGCAGATGGTTGTTGAGGAACGGTCCCTTGTTTAACAGCCTCCTCTACTTTTCGCTTCAAAAGCTCATCACTTTCGGCTAAAAATAGATCACTAATAGTTGGGAAGTCATTTGTACCCTTGTCGGTAATATCAGCATCATTATCATTAGAATCATCCTCCATGACAACTTTATCATACTCGTGCGCATCAGCCACATGTTCGAAAACATAATCAACTTTATCATTAAGCTCCTCTTCGAAATCAAACTCAAAATTTTCTTCATCCACTCCCAGCATATCAGCTATTTCTTCTTTAGTGTAGCTGTGGACAAACTCCCCTTCCTCTACGTCATGCTCTAAATATAATATCTTCGGTTTTGGCATGACAGGAACTGTAGATATTTCGGTAACCATGAAAATTCCTACCTGCTGAGTATCCTTATAGCTATCAGTCTTTCCCTGATCTCTATCTTCTTCAACTTGATTTACTGAGTCATCCAAGTACACAGAAAAATCAATATCATCATTCAAAACAGACTCTGTTACAAGGACACCCGATCCACCTAAATCATCATCACCACCATCACTATCGTCATCCGACTTATCAGAAAATACATCATCAAAATCATCTAAGTCTTCAGTTTCTTTCTCAGGATCTTCAACAAACTCATCAATCTCAGCTTCATCTCTTTCTCCAACTTTCTCTCATTCATCCATTCACGATGTTTAGCAGAAAGAGTAGACGTGTCAATATCAACATCCGGAGGCTTTCCCACTAATACAAACTTCTTTGAAACAAACAACACTACCATCTCAGATGATACTGGCGCAGATTCAGCTTCTGGCTCAGTTGAAACAATCACAGGATCCTCCCGACCTTTGCTTTACCTTTGCCTTGAGAATCAGATAATTCTTTAGCAATCCGTTCATGCTTTGCAACCTTTTCTCTTGCTTCAGATCTCTCACTTTCATCAATTTCAACAACTATGTTTATACCGAGTTTCTATGTACGTATCTTCTCGAATAGACTCATTTTTTGCTGGTTTTCTTGAGACATTCTACATCATATTCAGCCATTCTTTTTCTCAAACGCTCATTCTCAGATACTATACTTGTCAACTGAGCTTCAAGCTGCTATTTTTCTGCATTCATCCCGTTGAGTTGCTCCTGAAGTTCAGCTATTTTGACACTGTTTAACATAACTTGTTTCTCCAATTCTTCAACACGCGCATTGTTAAACATGTCAGCAGAGAAACCCTCCCCCCAGGTATATCACCAAAATTAAAATCAAAATCAAACTGGAGTTGGGATTTCGAGGGTTGCGGTATCGGCTGCGGTGGTGGTTGTGGTGTTTGCTGTCGTGGTGGAGATGGTGGTTGCTGTGGAGTTTACTGACGAACTGGTGATGCTGGTTGTTGTGGAGACGGCTCAACATTTTCTTCTTGAATAATCTTCTTTTGTACTTTTCTCTTGGATTTGTCTATTGGAGAATCCGAACTTCTAACTGCTATTTTTTTGGAGTTATTCATACAGGAATATCACTATCTGAATTAGAAGGTAGACATGTCGTGTCATCCTCTCCTAACGCTTTCTTTTCTTTTCTTCAACTTTACGGTTGAGCTCTGACAGACGTTCAATCTCTCTTTCCTTAGCCCTTTCTTTTTCACTAACAATTCTATCTTCAGTATCAGTACTAGAAGATGATGCTTCTTCAACCTCTCCTTAACGAACTCCAAATGCTTCTTTTTCGATTTCAGCAGCCAGAATTGTTGGTGCATATTTGTGACAACAACTTAGATATGGTCTTTGGATATCTTGTAATTAGTAAAATGATAAACAGTTAGCGGGTTTAGTTTTGTAATAGTGAATTAGAAGTAATTGGGCTAAACTAGACACTAAATAGTGCATGGTAGGCGAATTGGGCTTGAGACCCATTAGTAGTCCATGTAGGAAATCCTAGCCCAGTTGCATAACCTATCTTTATATAAAGGAAGGTTTGCATTAGGGTTTAGGTTGCTCAGTTAGTTGCTCAGTTGATGGTGTTGCTGTTTTAGAGAGAGAGAGTCTTGAATTGATTGTAAACACTTAGTGTTCGATATTCAATAGAAGACAGTTTGAAAGGAATTGTGTTCGTGTTCTTGTTCAGTTTTTCTGTGAAATCTGATCTAGGGGATTCCACACTCTAGATTAGATAGACGATTCTGTGAAGATCCATAAGGACTAGGGGACCTAAAATTGGTATCAGAGCATTCGACTCTTGATTTAGCTCGGTTCAGAATCATGACAGTAGAAAAATTAGGGTTTTTGGACGTTTTGGAGGCTGTTTTGGAGTTTGTGACGACTGAATTAGGGTTTCGAAGGCTGTTCTAGGGTTTTCCAGCGATTTCGGATAAACTGCAAGGTATTTCGGATTGAAGACTTGCATTCTGGATAAAAAAGTGAAGCATTTCGGATTGCAGACTTGAAATTGGATCTGGAAAACTTGCATTTCGGATAAGAAAAGTGTAATTCAGATCAAAAAAGCCCATTTCGGATCAGAAAAGTGTAATTCGGATCTGAAAAGCCCATTTCGGATTCCATTTCAGATTGAATTTCGGATTGAATTTCGGACCAGAAGCTATTTCAGATTGAATTTCGGATCAGAAGTTATTTCGGATTCCATCTCGGATCAGAACTATTCCGGATTCCATATCGGATCAGAATAGTCTATTCCGGATTTTCATTTCGGATCAGAACAGTGCACACCGGATTCCATCTCGGATTAGAAATTCGGATTACTGTTTCGGATTTTCATCTCGGGTTGTCAATCAGAGTTACAGTTCTGGATTTGACACTGTTCTGAGTTATACACAAAAAGGTGGAAAGTTAACCAGCCGACGTAACCGGTGTTAAACGTTTTCGGACATAGAATTAGCTCCACAAACAATCTTGACAAACCGGTTGCACGGTTAAGCTCGTGTGATTTTTAGGACAAAAAAAAATTCCTAAAATCATAATCGGACAATATACATCATTAGAATCGTATCGTCGAGACATGTCTAACAGTATAATTTGGTAACCATACATTTCAGACAAGTTTTAACGTTTTTAACGAGCCAGTTCGGTAAAAATGTCGAATATGTCTAACCTAAATGAGCTGTTAAGAATGGAACACGAGGCTGGCACCACAAACAAACCTCCAAAGATGCTGAAGGTAGAAAACTATCATACTTGGAAGGACAGGTTTTAGTAATTTATTGAATATCAGGACACACGGATGTGGATCTGTATTCAAGATGGGTAGGCTAACCTAACACATGATTTTGAGGGCAGACAACGTGTTACTGCTTATGTAAACATGTCTGAAGCTGAAAAGAGGATGTATGAGTCTGAGAAGAAAGCCTTAGCTGCTATAAAGATGTCGTTACCTGATGGCATCAAACATACATTCAAGCGTTATACTACATCGAAGGAGATGTGGGATGCCCTAGAGAAGAGGTATGAGGGCAATACCGATGTGAAGAAAAAACAAAGTTGATATGCTAAAGAAACAGTTTGCAGTGTTCAATGGAATGAGAAATGAATCCCTTGAAGATATGATCACGAGATATTATCATATGATGTCAGAAATAGATAATTATGACATAGAGGGATACACGGATGTGGAGATAAATGACAAGTTGCTGGATGCTTTACCTGCAAAGTGGGATATCTATACTTTGATGATAAAAGGTGAAGCTGATTATGAAAAGAAAGACTTGGAAGAGGTTGTTGGGAAATTGAGAGTTTATGAGCTCAATATGAAGAAGAAGGAGACTGGATATGATCAGGTTCAAGATCCGGGGATTTATAAAGGTCTTACACCTTCATCTTCCAACAATGCTTTAAGTGATAGTGCAACTGCGTTTCTCTCATGTGAGAATGAGCAGATTGTGACAAATGCTGAGGGTGAAGTATGTTTTGTTGCTGCTTCAGGAGGATCGACAGGGGCTAAGAGACAACAATCAAGTAATAATAACGGCAGTAATAGGTCTACGCCTTTGAGTGTTAAAAGTGCTGAAGATCATCTGGCATTTCTTGCTTCTTTTGTAGCTTCCTACGAGAACTACATTCAGGGAAAAATATCTGATCCTGCTACGTTTGATGAAGATTATGATCAGATCGACCCTGATGACTTAGAGGAGATGGATTTGCAATGGCAGATGGCCATGATCTCTAGAAGGGTGAAGAGGTTCATGAACATAACGGGCAGGAAGTTCGTTGGAAAGAGTGTGGGCTTTAACAAGTCGAAAGTGAAGTGTTATAATTGTCACAACTACGGACATTTCGCTAGAGAGTGTCAAAGGCCTAAGTCTGAATCTCGTTCTAGTTCATCCTTTCAAGATTCTACTGGTCATGGTTCAAGCAACAGGAATGCGTCAAACAACACTGATGAAAGGCCCTGATTTCTACTGCTAGAGAGGGTTCTTATGATTGGAGTGTTCATCTGGAGAGTGACAAGAACGCCTCAAAAGCGTTCATGGCTGAGATAGCCCAAGTTGCTGATGAAGAAGTGAAAGTTGATGCTAAGGGAGAGCAAGAGAAGGTAGCTGAAAAAGCTGATGGAGAACAGAATGCTACAGAGATAAAGATGGTTGCTGATGTTGCTGCTTTCATGGCTGATCTAAGCAAATCAACACGCGAGGTATGTTCTAACTCTGGTAGTTCTGTTTGCTTAAAATGTCGTGATCTGCAACGTGAAGTTGACACATTAACAAAGCAAAACCAAAGTCTTGTAAATGAGCTCTCGAACCTAAAAGAATCAAACTTTTTCAAAAAACGAAATGAGTCATTATACTTGAAGAAAATTAAAGGTTATGAAGAAGAAATCAATATTCTAACCTGTAAGCTTAATGAAAAACTTCAAGTTATTGATTTAGCTCATGATACGATGAGTGAGAAAACAAAAGAGGTTTCTAAAAAATGCAAAGAGTTGTCGGAAGCACAACTTAAAATTTGTGAGCTTGAAAAGAAATTAAATCAATTCAGAGATTCATCTTTTGTTATGAAACACATGATGAATGGCATGAAGAAGAGTAATGACAAGACATGTGTGGGCTTCAAAGGTTTCAATGAAGTTCCACCACCTCTTGGTCACGACTATTCTTTCTTGCCTGATGAAGAAGAGCTTACAATGTCAACTACACCTGGTAGTTCCACATCAAGTAATGTTGATGGTTCTAAGAATGCCAAGAAGGATAATAACAGAGACACCGTTTTGAAAACAAATAATATACACCCTAAAATCAAAAGCAAGTTTTTATTAAAAAGGTTGATTTTGTTCAAGGGAGTGACATGAATGAAGAGGTCCCTGTTATTACTAAAGAGTCTAATGTGCAGTTTGCTAAGAACAAAAACAAAGAAAAATCAGAAGTTAAGCAAACTAAACAAGATCCTTCGAAGGCATCGTCATCATCATCATCATCATCATCACCTGATGAATCTAAGCAAGAGGCTTCCATTAATAAGTGTTCGGTTAGAAAATCACGCTTCAAATGTCACGAAAAGGACATGTAGCTAGCTGCTGTCCTAAACAAAAGAGTGAAGCACAGGTAAGCGAGAGACACAGAGAAAAGTCACCAACAAAAAGTGGTGATGGTGAGAAGAAGGTTAACTCACCAAAGATATCTGCTACAAGGAAACAGAGTGTTGCTGTTGGTGTAGATAAGGCTGAGAAAGGAACTCACCAAGTTCCTCATTTTCAAAGAAATCAACAAAGATTTCAGCCTGCATCTACATCAGGCAGATATGAAAGACATAGAAGTAGTTCACCAAGAATGAAGAACTAAAATGGCCAATCGAATAATTTTAGAAGTCAAGGTCAATATCAAACTCGATACCAGAATGTTGGTAGTCGAAATTTTTATAACGATGGCTTTAGAAATTATCATCATCAAGATCGCAAAGTCCAAACATGGTTAGGAAACCTCAGGACCACAGACCTAGTGGAAATCAAAAACCATTTCCATCAACAGGTCAGACTCCTGTTAGGAGTGATGGATATTGGATGGATGTCCCTATGGTTGATGAATCTGGAAGACCCAAGACCATTAAGGCTTGGGTCCCCCAATCTAACTAATCGTGTTGGCTTGTGTAGGAGCTGCTATGGAGGATTATCAACTTGTGGTATGTTGATAGTGGCTGCTCCAGGTACATGACGAGGGATGCGAGGCTGTTGACTGAGTTTGAGAATATAGATGGTGGTTATGTGAATTTTGCAGGTGCTAAAGGCGGGCACACTACAGGACTAGGAAAAGTAACCAATGGGAAGATCACACTGTACAAAGTGAACTATGTTGAGCAGCTGAAGCACAATCTGATGAGCGTGTCTCAAGTCTGTGACAAGGGTCACTTGGTCCACTTTACTAAGTCTGAAGCTTTGGTGTTAAAACCTGGTTTGGTGATACCGGATGACTGGATAGTGATGAGAGCGCCAAGGAGAAATGACACTTATGTCATGGACATGGGTGCTAAGGATTCTTCCATTGTGGTGGCGTGTTTACTATCAAAAGCGTCTGAGGCTGAGTCATTGTTGTGGCACAGACACATGGCCAACATCCATTATTGAAAAATGAACTATATTATTAAAAATGGATTAGTGGAACGGGTGCCAGTGCAGAGGTTTCACGTGGAAGATAAATGTCTTCCATGTCAAAAGGGAAAACAACATAAGAAACCTCACAAGTCTAAAACAGTAAATTCCATAGATGCCCCTTATGAATTACTTCATATGGATCTATTCGGTCTGGTGAACGTAAGGAGCATAGGTGGAAAGTACTATTGTTTAGTTGTCACAGATGATTACTCACGGTACTCATGGGTTTTCTTTTTAGGTACAAAAGATGAGACAACGAAGATGCTGATAGATCTTTTTACAAAATTGGAAAACGTCCATGATGCACGGATCCAGAGGATAAGGAGTGATAATGGCACAGAGTTCAAGAATCCAGTTCTGGATCTCTATTGTCTTCGCAAGGGAATTGAACATCAATATTCTGCTCCTTATACACCTCAATAGAATGGAGTCACTGAGAGGAAAAACAGGACGTTGATTGAAGCCGCAAGGACTATGCTATCTGATTCAAAGCTTCCAATTCTTTTCTGGGGAGAAGCTGTGAACACAGCATGCTATGTCCTGAACAAAGTTTTGATGGTTAAACGGTTTAACAAAACATGTCACGAACTATTGTTTAACTGAAAACCAAACTTAAAAGGCTTTGAACCATTTGGATTACCCTGCACCATTGTGCGAAACAAAGATAAGAAAAAATTCGTTGAGGTAGCTGATGAGGGTTACTTTCTTGGCTATATGCCTGGAACACCGAATAAAAGGGTTTTTAATCTTAAAACTGGTAAAATTGAGGTGGTGTTTAACATGGAAATCACTAGTTATTCACCTCAACAATCAACGAGTGGTCCTCCTATATTATATGATTATGACAATGTTTTCAAATCATTTAATATTCCTGATTTTTCTAATGTAGATGAGTCTCAGGTGATCCGTACTGTGATCAGTGAAGATGGAGAGTGTGATTTCATGCCTAGATCAAGTATATCGATGACAGATGCTCCAGAAACTTCTGCCAGTGCAGCTCCAGAGGACTCCAATGATAGTGAGTCTGAACATATTTAGGGAGGACTTCACTAATCCGTTTACTTATTCTAACATTCAGGGGGAGGTTGGATCGAATCTGGGAGATAATCTGGTTGTTGACACCATTGCTAGCACACATGTAAACATAGATCATCCAGTTGAAAACATCATTGGTGATGCTGCTGCAGGTGTTCAAACAAGAAGAGGTGTGCTCGAAGGTTCTTGTTTGTTTTCTTCAATTCAGAAGACTGGGTTGATTCATGAGTGTTTGTATAGCTGCTTTATTGCCCAAGAGGAGCCGAAGAATGTTCATATGGCTCTAAAAGACATTTGTTGGGTGGAAGCTATGCAAGAGGAACTAGCTCAGTTCAAGAAGTTGAAAGTTTGGGAGCTAGTTGACTTGCCTGAAGGAGAGAAGCAAATAGGCACCAAATGGGTGTTTAAGTGCAAGAAAGACGACCGAGGGATCGTGATCAGAAATAAGGGTCGGTTGGTAGTGAAAGGGTTTAATCAGCAAGAAGGGATTGATTACAATGAAGTGTTTGCACCTGTAGCAAGGTTGGAAGCAATTCGTTTGTTCCTAGCTTTTGCTTCATTCAAGGGCTTCATAGTTTACCAACTTGACGTGAAGAGTGCATTTCTTTACGGGAAAGTCCAAGAAGTGGTGTATGTCTCACAACCAGATGGGTTTATGACTTGATAAGGCGTTGTATGGGTTGCATCAGGCACCTAGGGCGTGGTATGAGACACTGTCAGCACATTTGTTAAAACATGGTTTCGAAGGAGGTCAGATTGACAGTACACTTTTCATTAAAAGGAAGAAGGAAGACTTTCTACTAGTACAAGTATACGTAGATGACATCATCTTTGGATCATCTGATGAGAACATGTGTCATGATTTCGAAGAGGTAATGAATAGCAAGTTTGAGATGAGCGCGATGGGTGAGCTATCTTACTTTCTGGGTTTACAAGTTGAACAGAAGAAGGATGGGATGTTTATACATCAGACGAAGTATGTGTATGACATTTTGTCTCGTTTCAAAATGGAGGACTACGCTACTTTTAATACACCTATCTGTGAGAATCACAATCTTGGTCCAGATCATGAGAGTGTGAATGATGTTGATCCAACTCAATATAGGGCAATGATTGGTTCTCTGATGTACTTGACTGCTTCAAGACCCGACATCATGTTCGCTGTATGTCTTTGGTGCCAGATATCAAGCGAATCCAAAAGAGTCCCACATGAAAGCTGTGAAGCGGATTCTTCGTTACTTGAAGGGGAAACCTAAACTTGGGTTATGGTATCCAGCTGCTAGTGATTTGAAGTTTGTTGCTTTTACTGATTCGGACTTTGGAGGATGCAAATCCACAAGGAAGTCTACCACAGGTGGTTGTCAGTTCTTAGGAGGGAGGCTCGTGTCATGGCAATGCAAGAAGCAGTCTTGCGTGTCTACCTCTACGTGTGAAGCTGAATATATTACTGCGGGTGGCTGTTGCTCTCAGATTCTCTGGATCCAACAGGAGATGTGCGATTACGGTTTGAATTTCACTCGTACTCCTATTATGATAGACAATAATGCCACTATATCAATCACCAACAATCCCGTAAAACACAGTCGCACAAAACATATTGACATTCGTCATCATTTTATACGGGATTGTGCTGAAAAGAAATTAATTGAACTACATCGAGTCGACACACTTGATAACCTGGCAGATCTTTACACAAAAGCGTTTCACAGGGCTCGTTTTGAACATTTAGTCAAACTCAACGGGATGAGGAATCCTGAATAACCAGTTTTCCATAAGAATTTTGTAAATAATTTATTACTTTTCAAAAAGTCAAAAATAAAAAAAATTGAAAATCAAAAATGAGTTTTCACTGTGTGGATAAGAAGAAATGATAGTACATCAGCAAGTTAGACTGTCACACTAAACTTAAAAGAAAATTGCTTAAGTGTGAGAGCAGCTTCATCATATGATGTACCAGTAGGCAAAAGACATGAAATAATCAACTTACCTTTGTGATACAAATATAATAAACTATGTATGAGTGGGTAACATATCAGTGGCGTATGATTTTATAACCTTAAATCTTGCGTTGATAGATTGCCAATATCTGAGGTTTTAGGTCTTTATATCGTTATTTCATCCGGGGTATCAAGGTTGTCATTCTGCTGCATCCAGATATTTGCTGACCTAGGCACAATCAGGATATCTTAAAAGAGCTAAAATGCCAAATCCCAAAAATTGAAGACGCTATCATAGAGAGTCATTCAAATATGAAAATTGCATTATTCGTACCAAAATTTGGTATTTGCCCTAACCCTCGTTGGATATTGGTCTCTTTGCTGTACGGAAGTAATGACTTGATCACCAATTATCTAACATTGTAATTCAAACGGATGAATTTTGGTATACTCACCTACTACGATGAATTTTTGTGCATACCTTGATCGCGGGGGTATGTCCTGAAGTGGGACATACTAGTATATCAGTATAATTTATCTAAATTTATCACTAGGTAATGGTACTTGAAATGTTCATGTATTTTGTTTAAGTGGATAAACAATACTGGTAATTGACTTGAACTGTTTTTCATGAATATTGTATATAGAATAATTAAATAGTGTGAAAACAGTTTGATGTTGCTGATATGATCTTCTTAAGGGTGATACTCACAAAAACAGAGTGTTTATTATTTCGTACTTTATTTGTTTTCAGAAAATATAAAAATCCAAAAAATATTTCATTTTCTTGTAAATTCTTAATGTACGGGATATTGGTTGTTCGTGGAGGAGTTGTTACCGATATGGGGAGACTGTGTTAGGAGATGAGTTCAAAATTTTTATGATCTTGCAGGTTATGTGTGCTTAAAATTTTGAGTATATGGTTTGAGTTGAGAAGTGCTTTATCTATGATATACTTTTCCTATCTCTTGAATAATAATAATTTGTTTAACTTGTGTTGAAAAATTCTTGTAAATTCTCAATGTACGGGATATTGGTTGTTCGTGGAGGAGTTGTTACCGATAGGGGGAGACTGTGTTAGGAGATGAGTTCAAAATTTTTACGATCTTGCAGGTTATGTGTGCTTAAAATTTTGAGTATATGGTTTGAATTGAGAAGTGCTTAATTTGTGATATAGTTTTCCTATCTCTTGAATAATAATAATTTGTTTTTGTGTTGAAAAATTCTTATGGTTTCTTGAGATGTTTGTTTTATAGTATACAGATTGTAGCAGCGTGTTGCAGAGAAGTATGGTGAAGAGGAGTTTGCTTGGATGCATGGTAGAACCTCCTTTCTATATTGTAGACAAGTTGCAAAGTTTGAAGATTGCTATGCAAGGACTAAACTGGAGTTTACTCAAACGCTAACGATTTAGAAGATTTGGTGATTGGTACATCAGCTTGGGGGGAGTCTGTTGCTGACAGAAGCTATTAAAGCTGAAGCTATCCAAAGACCAACATTTTTCAAAGATGTTGAAGATTGCAAGAAGACTGAAGACTAAGTTATTTTACAAAGCTATTGTCAAGGGGGAGTTTGTTGGTGCATATTTGTGACACAGGTTAGATTTGGTCTTTAGATATCTTGTAATTAGTAAAATGATAAATGGTTAGCGGGTTGAGTTTTGTAATAGTGAATTAGAAGTAATTAGGTTAAACTAGACACTAAATAGTGCATGGTAGGCGAATTAGGCTTGAGACCCATTAGCAGTCCATGTAGGAAACCCTAGCCCAGTTGCATAACCTATCTCTATATAAAGGAAGGTTTGCATTAGGGTTCAGGTTGCTCGGTTAGTTGCTCAGTTGATGGTGTTACTGGTTTAGAGAGAGAGAGAGAGAGTCTTGAATTGATTGTAAACACTTAGTGTTCGATAATCAAAAGAAGACAGTTTGAAGGAAATTGTTCTTATTCGTGTTCTTGTTTTTGTGAAATCTGATCTAGGGGATTCCGCACTCTAGATTAGATAGGCGATTCTGTGAAGATCCATAAGGACTAGGGGACCTACAAGAATTTCATCGTTCTCTTCTGGCTCTGATTCATCGACTAATCTCGAGCTTTCAGACGCTCTCTGTTTCTTCTGAGGGGCAGTGGAGGAAGATGTGGACGCTTGTTTTCTTTTTGTCCCCTTACCTCCCTTTTTCTCTTCTTTCACAAACCACATGCTTCTCTTAGCGATAAAACCATCTAGCGCTTCAAGCTCTTCATCCTCATCTCCGCTGTCACACCCTCAATTTCCACTTGCGGAGTTTTACCGCGAGGCGTGTGAACAAACCAGAATCTGAAACACTAGTACGTTGAACGACTCTATATGATTTGATAATATGTTTTCCAAAATCATTTGTTTTACCATTCATTGTAGATTTTATATTGCCTTAGTTAGTTTCTAATGTTTAGCGGAAGCATTAGTTGTTATGGTTGAGCGGAAGCATAAAAATAAGTAGAGAAACGGGCGCCAACACAAACGCCAAAACAAATGAAAAACCCGAAACAATGTTTGTAAATGAGACTCGATAAAAGGTGTCTTGATCAATGCAAGTGAGTGCACCTAGAGCTCCTAGCGTCCTGAGAAACATGTAAAGAAACAAGTGTCAACATTAAAGATGAGTGAGTTCAAAGGTTTTCATAAATTCGTTTGTTCGGTTATAAGTTTGTTTCCCCCGTTATCCCTAACCGGGATAACGGTTTAGTTCCATTATTCCCAACCCGGAATAATACTGATAGTTCCATTATTCCAAACCCGGAATAATACTGATAGTTCCATTATTCCTTACCCGGAATAATACTGATGTCCCATTATTCCTAACCTGGAATAATAACGTTGTTGGTTCCATTATCCCTAACCCGGGATAATATAGTTGTTGTTTCCATTATCCCTAACCCGGGATAATATAGTTGTTGTTTCCATTATCCCTAACCCGAGATAATATAGTTGATTCGTAATTAAGTTCAATGTTAACATATATAGGTAGCTAGCCTAAAGTTATGTCATGTAAGTGTTCGCGATTGAAGCTGACTGTTGTGCCTCCGTGTTGCCAGGCCTACCACTGACCATGGCGAAGTTAGGCCAAATTATTCACCCGTTGACCATACCTGGTCGGCTAGCGCGACTAGCTCGGATGGGGCTTGTCGGGCCCAGTAGTACTACTTATAATTTCCCCGCTATTTAAACCCAATACTAACGATCCGAGAGATTGTCGAGGACTTATGTGATATAGCTGCTTAGTGACCATAACGTTACATTAACATCAACTTAGTTACCGAATAGTTATGTGACGTTGATTTCGTATAACGTAAAGAGATTGAGTTGAAGAGTGTATACATGTTTCTCCCCCTGTTGTTTAAAAACCGGATAAAGTTAGGGGCCGTGAACTCACCTTTAGTTGCTCGGTTAGTGTAACACAGAAGTTGCAAATGATGGGACCGCTAATTGCGTCCTAACAAGTCAATTGATTTCAGGTCAGTGTGTGAACACACCAATACAAATTCTACACATAATTTACGCACAAAGTGATACACACAATCAAAATTCCTAACACTCAAACATGCATGCAAGTATCCTCATGTGAACATAGTAATCAAAACAATTTATCATGAACATAATCCAATCCATGCAACACTTTGGTGCACACATTCACAAGTTATCAAGTTTCAGCTTACATACTCATAATTCGGCTGTTTTCTAGGATTTTTATATAATAGTTCCAACGTTCCAAAAATTCCAATTATTTTACAGCAGGTGACAAATATACTGTAGAAATTCATATAAATTTTTCAAGTCCTAATACTTTACCAATTATCCTAAAATATTAATATACTAGGCTGCAGTCAGATTCGTCACTTTCTGACTGCAGTCCACGGAAGAATTTATTTAAAAATCAGTGTTCGTCCAATTAACAAAATTCTAGTGGGAGTTGCCCGGAAATTTCCATACCTAGTTGCTGTACAAATTTCATGTTTCGACTCCCTACAGATTATTAAATCCAACTCGATAAACAACTAACAAAATTTCAGGATTTTCACAGCTTTAGTTACTGAACTTAATTGGCCACTTAAAAATATCAAACGACTTCAGAAAAATATGAATCCAGTGCCATTAGATTCGTTATTTAAAACTCTATTAAATCCAACTCGATAAACAACTAACAAAATTTCAGGATTTTCACAGCTTTAGTTACTGAACTTAATTGGCCACTTAAAAAAATCAAACGACTTCAGAAAAATATGAATCCAGTGCCATTAGATTCGTTATTTAAAACTCTACGTTTTAGACTTCAGAAAATCCGTTTTTCGACAAATAATGACCGAGTTACAGCCAGTTGAAGTTGGCTGTAACCACCATTCAGCAATCTGATTCAGCACTTTATCACAACTAACTAGCTTAAACCCTCGATACAATGAACATAGGCGATCAAGAACTGAATTACAAATCATATATCATCATATATATCATACCCATGCAAACCCTAATCATAACCTATAGTTTTTATCAACAAAAGACAGCCTATGTTTCCAGATTTCGAACAAACATCAAACTTGCAAACTATGATAAATCAATCGATTAACAACATAACACTACATTCAACATGATCAAGAGTTTATGATTCTATTATAACTTTGCAAATAATGATAACCCTAACCTTTAACAATAGGATTAATGAGCCGAGACTTGGATGGGACTGATTCGGATATGATGAAGGTTGCGACTGGGAAGGTGAATGGCGAGGGGCTGCCGCGATCAAAGGAAGTGCAAGAGGGCTGTTTGCGATCGAGGAGATGAAGGATCGGCTGCCGTCGGCTGTTTTCTCAACTAGGGTTTTTGTGTTTTGCAACTCTTATGCATGCTATCTATTTATAGTGTAAGGGAGGGAAGAAAGAAAAGGAGGGTTTAGGACTAGCTTGCGGCCGCAAAAAGGGGTTTGGGTGGGTTAGTTTGGGTCTAGCACTTGGTCCTCAAGTTTAGTTAACTCCTTGAGTCGCAAGGGAATGAGGCAGGCTCGTGTCGCGGTTCGGTTCGACTCGTCTATATATTTACTATATATATTTCATAATTAAAACAAATCACGAAATCGAAACACCACATAATCACTCACCAACTTATAAACGTTTAACACGTAGCACGTAACTCATTTGACAAGTACACAAAATTATCGTAATTATTTCGAGCGTGCAATTTAAGTCTCCGAACCAAATTAACGTAGGAGCGAATAACCGTGAAGTAGTGCGTTTAGGATATCCGAAAAACCGGGATGTCACATTATCCCCATGTTGAAAGAATTTTCGTCCTGAAAATTGAGTAAACGCGGTTTAGAATGCAGCGTACATGTTTAGAGTGCCACGCACAAAGATTTAGTTCGTTAACAATGTTACGCGAAATTACAAGAAGTTCCCAAGTGCCATGCACAAAGATTCCCAAGTGCCATGCACAAGGATTTAGTTAACAATGGTACGTGAAATTATGAGAAATTCCCAGGTTGTCACATCATTCCCCATGTTGAAAGAATTTTCGTCCCGAAAATTTAGTTGCTGGTATCGTTAGTTTGCTGCTCAGTTGCGAAGAGGTGTGGGTATTTGCTTTTCATTTGGTCCTCTCTTTCCCACGTGAACTCCGGTCCACGCTTAGAGTCCCAACGAACCTTAACGATCGGAATCTTGCTGTGCCTTCGAGTCTTGATCTCACGATCCATGATCTCGATAGGCTGTTCCACAAAGTGCAGTTGTTCATCCTCTTGAATCTCATCCAATGGAATGACTCTGTCACACCCTCAATTTCCACTTGCGGAGTTTTACCGCGAGGCGTGTGAACAAACCAGAATCTGATAGACACTTCTTCAGATTTGACACGTGAAACACGTTGTGAACTCCACTGAGTTCGGTAGGAAGGTCTAAATGATAAGCTACGGGTCCAATACGTTTCAAGATCACAAACGGACCTACGTACCGTGGGTTTAGTTTGCCCCGTTTTCCGAAGCGGATTACACCCTTCCAGGGTGACACCTTTAGTAGGACACGGTCGCCTACTTGAAATTCGAGCGGTTTGCGTCGTTGATCAGCGTAGCTTTTCTGTCGATCTCGTGCCGCCGCCATGCGGTTTCTGATTTGTACAATCTTTTAAGTAGCCTCAAGTATCAACTCAGGGCCTGTTAGTTGGCTGTCACCGACTTCTGCCCAACAGACCGGTGATCTACATTTACGACTGTATAATGCCTCAAACGGTGCTGCCGATATACTCGTATGGTAACTGTTGTTATATGAGAATTCCACTAAAGGCAGGTGGATTTCCCAACTATTTCCGAAGTCTACGACGCATGCCCTAAGCATGTCTTCCAAGGTCTGCATGGTCCTTTTGCTTTGACCATCAGTCTGAGGGTGATAAGCTGTGCTCATATCTAAGCGTGTTCCCAACGCTTTCTGAAGTGACTGCCAAAAGTTGGACGTGAAGCGAGCATCTCTATCTGAGATGATGGACGTTGGCACTCCGTGCCGAGAAACTACTTCCTTAATGTAGATGCGAGTCAACTTCTCCATCCTATCTGTTTCTTTAATAGCTAGGAAGTGTGCGGACTTAGTTAAACGATCCACAATCACCCAGATGGTATCGCAACCACCCAAACTTAGCGGGAGTTTAGTGATGAAGTCCATCGAGATCTGATCCCATTTCCACACTGGGATCTCAGGTTGTTGGAGTAGCCCCGATGGCTTTTGATACTCTACCTTGACTTTTGCACAAGTCAAACACTTACTCACGTAGGTGGCTATATCAGCTTTCATGTTGGGCCACCAATACGCAGCTTTAAGGTCTTGATACATCTTATCCGAACCAGGATGGACAGAGTATCGGGATTTGTGAGCTTCGTCCATGACTAGCTCTCTGAGGTTTCCGTAGAGAGGTACCCATATGCGATTCATGAAATACCGGGCTCCATTGGGTTTTACTTCCCAATCGCGTTCCATTTTTCCCACCGATTTGGCCTTGATGTTTTCTTCCTTAACTGCTTCTAACTGCGAATCGCGTATCTGTTCGGTAACCCCGAATGAATAGTGAGCTATAGTGCTCGTACTCGACGAGGTTTCAAGTGTTCCTTCCTACTGAGGGCATCAGCTACCACGTTAGCTTTACCCGGGTGATACCGAATGGCACACTCATAATCGTTCAAGAGTTCGACCCAGCGACGCTGTCGCATGTTCAACTCCTTCGGATCAAAGATGTGTTGGAGGCTCTTGTGGTCTGTGAAGATTGGGCACTTCGTTCCATAGAGGTAGTGTCTCCAAATCTTAAGTGCAAACACTACTGCTCCCAATTCCAGGTCATGCGTTGTGTAGTTTTTCTCGTGAACCTTCAGTTGGCGGGACGCATACGCGATGACCTTATCGCGTTGCATGAGTACGCATCCCAACCCCTGAATGGAAGCATCACAATATACTACAAAGTCATCTGTCCCTTCCGGCAAGGACAGAATGGGTGCACTGCAAAGTTTCTGTTTCAGCAATTGAAATGCCGCTTCCTGCTTGTCACCCCAAGCATACTTGATGCCTTTCTGGGTGAGGGTAGTAAGCGGTTGCGCGATCTTTGAAAATCCCTCGATGAAACGTCTGTAGTAACCAGCCAAACCCAAAAATTGGCGGATCTCCGTCGGTGTCCTGGGTGCTTCCCAGTTTTTGATAGCTTCTATCTTGGCTGGGTCGACATGGATACCCTTTTCATTTACGATATGCCCGAGAAACTGAACTTCCCGAATCCAGAAATCACACTTTGAAAGCTTGGCATATAGTTTCTCCTGTTGAAGCAATCCCAGCAGTAATCGTAGATGTTCAGCATGTTCTTCTTTACTTTTAGAGTAGATGAGTATGTCATCGATGAACACAATGACAAACTTGTCGAGGTATGGTTTACACACACGGTTCATGAGGTCCATGAACACCGCGGGTGCGTTGGTGAGACCGAAGGGCATGACCAAGAACTCATAATGGCCATACCGAGTACGAAATGCCGTCTTAGCGACATCCTCCTCCCTGACGCGTAGCTGATGGTAACCAGACCGTAGATCAATCTTGGAATAGTAGCTTGACCCTTGGAGTTGGTCGAAGAGATCGTCGATGCGAGGTAACGGGTATCGGTTCTTGACAGTAACCTTGTTGAGTTCCCTGTAGTCGATGCACATGCGGAAGGTCCCGTCCTTCTTCTTGACAAAAAGGACTGGAGCTCCTCATGGCGAAGCGCTTGGTCGGATAAATCCCTTTTTCTAACAGCTCCTGAAGTTGGGTAGACAGCTCCTGCAGCTCGGCTGGAGCTAGGCGGTATGGGGCTTTGGCGATAGGAGTTGCATGGTTTGCCAATTCAATTTCAAACTCCAATAGTCGATGGGGTGGGAGACCAGGTAACTCCTCTGGGAATACATCGGAAAAATCACGGACGACAGGGATGTCTTCTATACGTTTCTCGTCCTTAGGCCGTTCGGTAACCAGTGCGAGTAAAGCGAAGGAGTTCTTTCTCTGAAGATACTTCTGCGCTTGCATGTAAGAGATGATGTTTGTGACGGCGCCTGCCTTCTCGCCTTGCACCGTCAAGATTTCGTCGTTAGAGAGCGGAATACGGATAGATTTTTCGAAGCAGAGAACTTCAGCTCGGACGTCGGATAGCCAGTCCATTCCGACTACCACGTCAAAACTACCCAGGGTAGTTGTCATCAGATCAATGGTAAAGGTGTGACTCCCGAGTTTGAGTTGACAGCCAGATACTATATGGGTCACATCTACAGATTTACCATCGGCTAGTTCTATGATATAAGGGGTCTCTAAGGGTTTAGGTGTGAGATTTAGGTTCTTCCTAAAAGACTCAGATATAAAGCTCCTATCCGCACCCGTATTAAAAAGCACAGTAGCAAAATGTTCATTAAGGGGAAACTTACCGGTGACCACGTTCGAGTCGTTTCTGGCCTCTCCGCGGCCCAATGTAAATGCGCGACCTTTGGCACATCCTGTGCCACCATTTCCATTATTGTTGTTATTATTGTTGTTGTTGTGGTTATTGTGGTTGTGGTTGTTCCCACCATTGTTGTTGTTGTTACGAAGCTGTGGGCAGTCTCTTTTGAAGTGGGCAGTGCTACCACACTGATAGCATCCCCGGTTAACACCCTGTTGCTGGCCCTGGGGTTGATTTTGGTTTTGTCGGGACATGATTTCCCCGCGACAATCCTTTGCCGCATGTCCCACCTTGCCACATCGTTGGCAGGGATTCCTGGCACAAGGGCCTGATGAAGATTACAGCGATTGCACTGCGGCTTTTGACCTACATAGCCGCTTGCGTTCTGGTTGTTGTTGTTGGCGGGTTGATTTTGGTGACCCCGTTGGCTGTTGTAATTATTGAACCGTTTCTGGTTCCCCTGTTGTGGCTGGGATGACGAAGACTGTCGAACAGACGAGTCTTCAAACTTTCTTTTATTATCAGGGGCAACTTCAGTTGTACCCCGAGCTGGCAACTTCTTTTGTTCCACCGCCTTATCGGTGAGTTTGTGCGCCAACCTGATTGCTTGATGTTCAGTTGCAGGGTTGCTAGCCATCACCATACCCTGAATCTCCGGGACAAGACCCCAAGGTAGAACTCGAGTCGTTTCTCAACAGTGTTGGCCAGATCGGGACATAGAAATACCAAGTCGTGATGTTTTGCTGTGTATGCTTCGATTTCAGATCCCACCATCTTGTGGTTCCATAAGGCTTGCTCCAACTGTTGCACTCTGTCTCGTGGACAGTACTCCTCTTTGATTAGGGCCTTAAACTCGACCCAGGCCATTGCATTTGTAGCAATAAGTCCACGCGTTTGGACTTGTGCATTCCACCAAGTTAATGCCCCATCTTCCAGTGTTGAGGCTACATACTTGACCTTGTTGGCCTCCAGACAGTTGCACATTTCAAATACTGATTCAGATTTTTCGATCCAGCGGACCAGTCCTATGGGTCCTTCTGCCCCCGAGAATTTGCTTGGTTTCGCGTCCAGTGACATCTTGTAGGGGTTAAAACCCCCTCCTGCTGACAGAGGACAGGTAGTCAGCGAGGAATTCTACTAGCCCAACTACTAGATTTTCGCCTGAAAATTTAATAATGGTTACCTGCCGGTTGGTTCTGAACACCCACTAGAGCTGCGTTCACGTGCTCTTGAATCATTGCGGCTAATTCTTAAGGCGTCATGTTGAGATTTCCGCGACGTCCAGTTGCCATTTTAGATCTAAGTAGAAAATAAATAGACTGAAGGAAAGTAAATAAAATAAGCAAGACGTGTCAGTCTTCTACGTCTCCATCCCCCAAATCGCTATCGTTGCCGTCATCCTCCGCGGTGTTTCCAGCTTCTACAGCTGGATCTTCCTCCTCTGGATCCTCCTCTGGATCCTCTACCGGCATTGGAGGGGCCGGTGCTGGTGCGGGTACTGGTACAGGTGCCTGATTCTGTTCTAGTTCTTGAATTCTCCAGCTAGACTCAAGAACTCTGTCTTCTTGCCAGTCAGCCCTCAGCTGCTCAGCACGAAGATATCTGGCTAAAGTGTTACGAGCTATCTTACTCGTATGTTGCTCTTCCTCGAGCGATCCAGTTTTACCTGTCAATTGTCGTATCATCCATCCCTGTGCTAGGATGGTTTCATGCATTCTTTCTAGTTGTTCTTGTTGCGTTCTTATCATATCTCTAAGTAGGTCGGTCCCTACTTCTAACTAGTTAACCGGTTCGACCGTCATAGCGATGGTCGGGCGTGAGGACGACTCCTCCCCTAGAGCGAGTCTTTTCCTAGCAGCTGAGCGTGTCTCCACGCCATAAGATGGTAAGGGTTCCACCATAGGTGCCTTTCCTGGCGCCCTTGGTTGCGTAAGTTTGTCGGATGATGATGAGGATGATGATGACATTGCCTTTAGGTTGTGTAGTTAGTTACGAGTTGCATTCGTTTCAATTATGCATTCATATTTCACATAACATAGTTGTGGTACATCACATAACAAGATATAACAGTTCGGTGCCAAACTAAGTCAAGTGTCGTGTAATCAGCTATAGTTTAGGTCTACTTCTAATGCAAACCTGGTTCTCTATAGCTAGAGGCTCTGATACCAATCTGTCTCACCCTCAATTTCCACTTGCGGAGTTTTACCGCGAGGCGTGTGAACAAACCAGAATCTGAGACACTAGTACGTTGAACGACTCTATATGATTTGATAATACGTTTTCCAAAATCATTTGTTTAACCATTCATTGTAGATTTTATATTGCCTTAGTTAGTTTCTAATGTTTAGCGGAAGCATTAGTTGTTATGGTTGAGCGGAAGCATAAAAATAAGTAGAGAAACGGGCGCCAACACAAACGCCAAAACAAATGAAAAACCCAAAACAATGTTTGTAAATGAGACTCGATAAAATGTGTCTTGATCAATGCAAGTGAGTGCACCTAGAGCTCCTAGCGTCCTGAGAAACATGTAAAGAAACAAGTGTCAACATTAAAGATGAGTGAGTTCACAGGTTTTCATAAATTCGTTTGTTCGGTTATAAGTTTGTTTCCCCCGTTATCCCTAACCCAGGATAACGGTTTAGTTCCATTATTCCCAACCCGGAATAATACTGATAGTTCCATTATTCCAAACCCGGAATAATACTGATAGTTCCATTATTCCAAACCCGGAATAATACTGATAGTTCCATTATTCCTTACCCGGAATAATACTAATGTCCCATTATTCCTAACCTGGAATAATAACGTTGTTGGTTCCATTATCCCTAACCCGGGATAATATAGTTGTTGTTTCCATTATCCCTAACCCGGGATAATATAGTTGTTGTTTCCATTATCCCTAACCCGGGATAATATAGTTGATTCGTAATTAAGTTCAATGTTAACATATATAGGTAGCTAGCCTAAAGCTATGTCACGTAAGTGTTCGCGATCGAAGCTGACTGTTGTGCCTCCGTGTTGCCAGGCCTATCACTGACCATGGCAAAGTTAGGCCAAATTATTCACCCGTTGACCATACCCGGTCGGCTAGCGCGACTAGCTCGGATGGGGCTTGTCGGGCCCAGTAGTACTACTTATAATTTCCCCGCTATTTAAACCCAATACTAACGATCCGAGAGATTGTCGAGGACTTATGTGATATAGCTGCTTAGTGACCATAACGTTACATTAACATCAACTTAGTTACCGAATAGTTATGTGACGTTGATTTCGTATAACGTAAAGAGATTGAGTTGAAGAGTGTATACATGTTTCTCCCCCTGTTGTTTAAAAACCGGATAAAGTTAGGGGCCGTGAACTCACCTTTAGTTGCTCGGTTAGTGTAACACAGAAGTTGCAAATGATGGGACCGCTAATTGCGTCCTAACAAGTCAATTGATTTCAGGTCAGTGTGTGAACACACCAATACAAATTCTACACATAATTTACGCACAAAGTGATACACACAATCAAAATTCCTAACACTCAAACATGCATGCAAGTATCCTCATGTGAACATAGTAATCAAAACAATTTATCATGAACATAATCCAATCCATGCAACACTTTGGTGCACACATTCACAAGTTATCAAGTTTCAGCTTACATACTCATAATTCGGCTGTTTTCTAGGATTTTTATATAATAGTTCCAACGTTCCAAAAATTCCAATTATTTTACAGCAGGTGACAAATATACTGTAGAAATTCATATAAATTTTTCAAGTCCTAATACTTTACCAATTATCCTAAAATATTAATATACTAGGCTGCAGTCAGATTCGTCACTTTCTGACTGCAGTCCACGGAAGAATTTATTTAAAAATCAGTGTTCGTCCAATTAACAAAATTCTAGTGGGAGTTGCCCGGAAATTTCCATACCTAGTTGCTGTACAAATTTCATGTTTCGACTCCCTACAGATTATTAAATCCAACTCGATAAACAACTAACAAAATTTCAGGATTTTCACAGCTTTAGTTACTGAACTTAATTGGCCACTTAAAAATATCAAACGACTTCAGAAAAATATGAATCCAGTGCCATTAGATTCGTTATTTAAAACTCTATTAAATCCAACTCGATAAACAACTAACAAAATTTCAGGATTTTCACAGCTTTAGTTACTGAACTTAATTGGCCACTTAAAAATATCAAACGACTTCAGAAAAATATGAATCCAGTGCCATTAGATTCGTTATTTAAAACTCTACGTTTTAGACTTCAGAAAATCCGTTTTTCGACAAATAATGACCGAGTTACAGCCAGTTGAAGTTGGCTGTAACCACCATTCAGCAATCTGATTCAGCACTTTATCACAACTAACTAGCTTAAACCCTCGATACAATGAACATAGGCGATCAAGAACTGAATTACAAATCATATATCATCATATATATCATACCCATGCAAACCCTAATCATAACCTATAGTTTTCATCAACAAAAGACAGCCTATGTTTCCAGATTTCGAACAAACATCAAACTTGCAAACTATGATAAATCAATCGATTAACAACATAACACTACATTCAACATGATCAAGAGTTTATGATTCTATTATAACTTTGCAAATAATGATAACCCTAACCTTTAACAATAGGATTAATGAGCCGAGACTTGGATGGGACTGATTCGGATATGATGAAGGTTGCGACCGGGAAGGTGAATGGCGAGGGGCTGCCGCGATCAAAGGAAGTGCAAGAGGGCTGTTTGCGATCGAGGAGAGGAAGGATCGGCTGCCGTCGGCTGTTTTCTCAACTAGGGTTTTTGTGTTTTGCAACTCTTATGCATGCTATCTATTTATAGTGTAAGGGAGGGAAGAAAGAAAAGGAGGGTTTGGGACTAGCTTGCGGCCGCAAAAAGGGGTTTGGGTGGGTTGGTTTGGGTCTAGCACTTGGTACTCAAGTTTAGTTAACTCCTTGAGTCGCAAGGGAATGAGGCCGGCTCGTGTCGCGGTTCGGTTCGGCTCGTCTATATATTTACTATATATATTTCATAATTAAAACAAATCACGAAATCAAAACATCACATAATCACTCACCAACTTATAAACGTTTAACACGTAGCACGTAACTCATTTGACAAGTACGCAAAATTATCGTAATTATTTCGAGCGTGCAATTTAAGTCTCCGAACCAAATTAACGTAGGAGCGAATAACCGTGAAGTAGTGCGTTTAGGATATCCGAAAAACCGGGATGTCACATCCGCTATCATCTTTTCTCCACTTATCTTGTGATGGAGCCACATAATCTTTATCAATAATCGCTCCAAAATCTGGCTTTGCATTAGGGAAGGTCTTGAGATGCAAGTTCATTTTCTTCAATGTTGAGACATCCATATGCTTCAACTTTAACACATCATCTTTTTTCTTCTTCAGATTTGGATGCAAATGGTCAAGCAACATTTGGATAAAACGTGGATACTGCAAGAATTTCTGACGCTGCGTGTTTTGGACCATTTGAGAAAAAAATCACTCTTGAGAAGTTGTATGGTAGGTTAAGAACAAGAGCAGTGATCATACGCATCTGGTAATCAACTAAATCATCGAATCTGCCCTTTCGGTGGCTAAGAGCGTGAATAATACGGTGTGCTATATATCTGAATGGAGCACTGAGGTTAGCCTTCTTGAATGGAGCTGAATTTACGAAATCGGCATAAGGTAAAAACACCCTTTCACCATATACTTAGAAAACCGGTAGGATCGTCTTCTTGATCATTGAACATACTTGAACATCTTCATTGTTGATCCGAACTGCCGACAAAATCACATTCTCATCTTTGTTGAACTCAGCAGCATTCAAGAAATACTCGACGTGAGATCTATATGCTGTGTGGCGATCTGTGAGAGCTTTCGTGAAAGGAAGTCCGCTTAGAAATCCAAGACTTCTCTATAAGCAGCGATTTATGGAATAGTATCATCTAGAAGACAACAATTATTATGGAACGACGAAAATGAAGATTTCTTGACCTGCAAGCATAGACTTTCAAACACTTAGAAACTTTTTCAAGAAATTTCAACTTTGAGCCATTCGTAGATACCATTCGTACGGGTCATAGATTATGACAACTGCTAAAACTAAGTCAAAACCTCACTCGTACGAGTCACTACTTTGTACGGATGGAAATTATACTTGACAAATTACAAAGGTTTTGAACTAAACTTCCTCGTACGAATGTGCCTTGTACGAATCATCAAGAATTAAACATTAAAGGACCTAATCGTATGAATACTCACTCGTACGAATGAATGTGATTTACAAACTTTTGAAATCCTTGCTCGTACGAATTGCAAACTGTACCAAATAACACCTAGTTAAACTGAACTTAAAACGGTGTTGATTTTAACAATTTGAAGGTTGATTAATAGGTTAACAGGGCCGATTTTAACATTATTGAGTTCAATATTATATTTTACCAATCTGATTATCCTAAATCTACGTTTTATGTCCATTTAGTCTAATTTTGGCATTATAACGGCTTAAATAGAACATAAGTACCTTGCCCATTGAAAGAGGTGTGCAAATCAAACTCCCCAATGTATCAGTACGCATCGTAAATCAAGAAAATGAAGTGAATAGAACTTGTTCGCACAAAGTTTGCTCTCAGTCGCGAGAGTCAATAGTCTGACTCGTGCGAATGAGTCATCCTTTTATAATCATTCAGCATTCACTTGTACGAGCAATGGCTCGTGCGAGTGAAGACTTCTATCACTCGTACGAGTCAGTGTTACTCGTACGAGTCAGTTCGAACACTTTGTTACAATTTTGATTTTTTTATGAAATTTTAATCTGTTTAATAACCCACTCAGTTAACCAAGTCAGAAGTTAATGACCCTGATTATCTGATTTGTCTACTAAGTCCAAGTTAATGACCTTGATTGACCAAAACAGATTTATTTTAAAAATGTAAAGTTTCAATTAATGAACTTTGTTGACGTTAAGGTAATCCTTTCTTTTCGTGATTAGCTCCCAACCCATGGACTTCAGCTTTCCTCCAGCAATCGTCGCTTTAACTTGGACTAACGGTATTTTCATCATCGGTAGACTAAAAGCTAAGATAAATTGCTAAAGTTGAAAATCTTTTTGGGATTTTTCTAAAAAGAAAATAATAAGTAAAGATGTATACACATACATATTTTGTGAGTTTTGTGTTAAGAGGATCATATCAAGTATTTAGACAAATCACAAGTACCGTTGATCTTGGTAGAATCATTAAGTTCTTAAACAGATTTACCGAGATTGCCAATATACTTATCCACTTAAACTTCTAAACGTTTCTCAACTGTTTAGAGATATGTTAGGTAATATTAATGAACATAAAGTAACTGTGTTTCCCATCTCAGAATATACTCCCATATCGAGATTCCCAGAATATCATTTTACAGCTCAATATATCCAATTGATGTATGTAAATGGGGTGAATTGCGAGACCTTGAGAGCTCAGGTTAGTATTTCTATACAGACAAAGAGATAAAGGCGCGTCTTTAAGTGGTGTTCCTTAAAGGAATCTTTTGAACTGGAGATGTCGTAAATATTTAAGACAAGCTCATTTTTGTGCAGCTTTTGTAGGCGAATAATGCGAAAAGTATTATACAAGTTCTAGGCCATTGCTGACGCAAAATCAGAAGAACTATATAATACCCCAGATATTGATTAAATATAAAGACCTAGTATCACAGAATCTGGTATTCTCTCAAACGAAATTTCGGAGTACTAAGTCCATATATCCGAGAGATGTTAACCCACAAGTTACTCAATTTTTCTGTTAAGTTTATATCTTGAAAAACAATTTACTGAATGAGTGAAACCTATTGGCACATCCTTAGAAGACCTGTTTAATTACTTGTTTAAACATTCCATATCTTTATCATACTGTGATTGTCATATTGATGTAATATGATCTCTCTTTTTCACAAAAACTCTTTTAGACTTTTATAATGTTTTTGTATTTTCCCAAACTTTCTCCCCCTAATATCAAAAACATATTTTTGGTTTTTAGAATTATTTAAGAAAGTATTTACAGAAAAACATGTCATACCGATGAGAATCACGTCAAGTCCTCGTCATCCTCAAATTCTACCTCATGAACATCCCCTGATGCCAGATTTCTTAAACCATTTAATTTTAAAAGATTTTAAATCCTGAACGATCAAATGCTTTGGTGTAGAAATCTGCCTTTTGGTCATCGGTATGGATTTTTTCAATTCTAACCAACTTTTTCTCGTAGCAGTCACGGGTAAAGTGGTGTCGAATTTCAATATGTTTAGTGCGTAAGTGTTGACATGAGTTTTTAGTGATATCAATAGCAGTATGATTATCTTCATATATGGGTGTGTCAAGAAATTGTAGTTCGAAGTCTCTCATTTGCTGTTGTATCCAGAGTATCTGGGAACAACAGCTGGATGCTGAAATATATTTAGCTTCACACGTAGAGAGAGTGACCGCAGTCTGTTTCTTGCATTGCCACGTTACCAAATGAGTTCCGAAGAATTGGCAACCAGCCGTTGTAGATTTGGCATTAAGTTTGCAGCAACTGAAATCAGAATCCGAGTAAGCCGCAAGATTGAAGTCGTCGTGACAAGGATACCACAGGCCGGTGCTTCGACATCCTTTTAAATATCGCATGATATGTTTGACGGATAGCATATGCGAATCTCTTGGAATGGACTGAAAACGGGCACACAGGCATGTAGGATACATGATATCAGGTCGGGAGCTGTTAGATACATCAAGGATCCTATCGTAGAGTGATATAATGTTTCATCAACTTTGACTCCATGAACGTCTGGACAAATGCCGTGATTTTGGGCTAATGGGGTAGATGCTAGTTTAGTTCCTAACATATCAAATTTCTCTAATATGTCATGAACATACTTTGTCTGATGGATGAAGATACCATCAGGCAATTGATCAACCTGAAGTCCTAAAAAGAACTTCGTCTCCCCCATCACACTCATTTCAAATTTCTTATTCATGAATTCTTCGAAGTCTTTGCACAGCTTATCTTTGTCGATCCAAAGATGATATCATCCACATATATTTGTACGATAATTAGATGACCATCTACTTCCTTTGTAAAGATGGTAGAATCCACAGTTCCTCTTAGAAAGCCATTGTCAAGTAGATGTCTTAAAAGCATTTCATACAAAGCTCTCGGGGCTTGGTGAAGACCATATAAAGCTTTGTTCTGAAGGTAGACTTTATCCTTGTGTATAGGATCGACAAACCCCGGTGGTTGGCCGACATACACCTCCTCTTTGACTTTACCGTACAGGAAAGCAGATTTGACATCCAACTGGTACACTTTGAAACCTTTCCAAGAAGCAAAGGCTAAGAATATGTGGATAGCTTCAAGACGAGCGACTGGGGCATAGACTTCATTGTAATCTATCCCTTCTTGTTGATGAAAGCCCTGAACCACGAGTCGAGCTTTGTTTCGGACCACTATCCCTCTGTCATCGCGCTTGCACTTGAAAACCCATCTAGTGTTTATCTTTTTGTGATGATCTGGTAGGTCAACAAGCTTCCAGACTCCTACTTTCTGGAATTGAAACAATTCTTCCTGCATTACCTCCACCTAGCTTTCTTCTTTTAACGCGTCTTTCCAGTTTCCGGGTTCTACCTACGAAACAAAACAACTATAAGAAAGTCTGGTTTGCAATGGATCAATACAGGTATAAAAACAGCTTAGATCCTTGTTGATCTGATTGCGAGTTTGCACTCCAGTTTGTAAGCTGCCGATGATATTCTTTGATGGATGATAAGAAAGTGTCCTCGACATTACTTCACTCGGAACATCCACTTGAGTTTGCAAATTCGTGATCACTTCATCAACAACCGGTGCATAAGATGTAGCTTCATATCTGACATTTGATTGATCATCTTGAGCATTCGGGAAGCTTTTAATATGTTCAGATCCTTCATCGGAACTACATCCTCCATCATCAAAAGTTGGTTCACAATAAGAGTCAGCATTAGGCGGTTGTTGGGCAAACGATTCAGCAGTATTCAAGATTGATACAGAGACGGATTCTTGAAGAGTAGTGCTCGGACCTACATCAGAAGTGTTGACAGGAAGCGACGGGGAAATCACCAATGGTCTAGAAACTTGCTCTTGATTAGAGATTTGATGCTGTTGAAAGAGCATAACAAGTTATTCTTCAGATGGCATGTCTAGTAAGTCAAATGTGACAACCAACATTTTCCGGTTGTAATTAAGCGCATAACGAACAGTAATGCCATCATAAATAACGACTAGACGTAAATTAACTCGATCAGGCCCCTAGAGAGCCTAGGAACGTCTACTTGATTCACGTTACGCGATTTGGCGATAATCGAGAACACTAAGCGCAAAATTAAGCGATAAGCGAACTGATGCCGAACCAACACTGACAACGCCTAAAATACGAATTTTGTACTTTTATTTATCATAGACTCATAATTACGCGAATTATTTGGATAATGGTCGTCACAAAGCACAACACGGGAGTTACGCATAAATCGAGATGCACCACAACAAAACGGAAGCCACAGACTAGAGTTACGTCTAAATATTAGTATATTATGATATATTTAGCTTTGTTTCCAAATTTCAACGCTCACAGTCAAAACCAGATTAAAAAACGGACGAGAAACGATAACCGTAGAGATTTTACGCAAATTTTAACGCAACCGGCAAACCGTCGCGTCAACCGGTCGACTACCGACAACATTTACGCGTTTTTGATCTTAACTAACGTATTACGACTTAACACAATGTTCGTGTTTCAAAAACGGGCCATGGATAATGTTTGGGCCTACACGCGTTAACGGACCTTGGGCCCGACCCATCTTAAAAACCCTACCTATTTAAACACTCTTTCTCCCCTCATTTCTTCAAACCAAACCCTAGCACACAAAGACAACCCCCTGCTCTCTCTCTATCCGGTCACCGGATTAGAACCTGGCGGCGATTCCGACCGGTGCCGGTCACCTCTTCGACGCACACACACCCACGCACCTACATCTCACATACACACACACCCGCATATCTCCGACGGTTCCAATTCCATCTCCGACCCGTTACACATACCAAAGCAAGAGAGAGAGAGCAGTGAAGAGAGAGAGAGAGAGAGAGAGAGAGAGAGAGAGATCGGACGAGATAGAGAGATGGCGGAGGTGGAATTACGCGACGGTTCCGCAGTGTACCCCCATAATCGGACCTCCTGAGTCCATTTCCAGCATCCATTTTTCCATTCGAGCAACACAGGTGGCAGATTTAGCTCCGGCAGCCGAGTTTTTGGTAAATCCTTTGGCAGATTTACCCCCGCTGAACCGAACTTTAACCGGAAAACCGCGGCTGTTTTCCGGCCGGTACTTGTCGTTTTCAGGAGATCGACGACAGCGTATGAGGATATCGACGGCGGCAGCGTGGGGGTTGTTTCAGGTTGGGTTTGTCGGGTTGGGTGTTTCAGCGGCGGCGGTAGTGTGGCGGTGGCGGTGGCGGCGGCTAGGCGACAACAGCCGCGGTTTTCCGGTTAAAGTTCGGTTCAAGATTGAGTTTGTTTTGAGTTTATTTTGGTTGGGCTGGATTACAAGACAACAGAGTGGTGGCTCGGGTCTCGGCTCGTGTTTCGGGTTCTGTTTAGTCAGATTCATCGGCACCAGAATTGTTCTAGTCAAACTCGGTCAAACCACGGTCAACTCGGTCCAACATGGTCAATTGGTCAAACCCGGTCAGCTTTCGGGTCAACAAGTCAACGAAAGACTCGGTAAAAATTATTTACAACGCGAAATTCTAATTATATAGAATATTAATATTAAATTATCGCGAAACCGAGCTCGACCTGACCCGCTAACAATTCTATATCGTAAAAAGTTTAATAATAACAATTGAATCGACGTACGTTACTCGCGGATATTACTAGTTCAGACCGAATCAACGCGACATTACGATATATATATATATATATATATATATGATTTATACTCGACAAAAATTATATTTGAACTACGACGATGAGATATAACCGGCGAAACATTATATTTGATCGCGACAAGAAGTTATATATTATTGTTCTATTGAATAATTGCGTTTTGATAAATAAATCGACAGCTAGTATTGTCGGGATTGTCCGAAAACAGAGGAAACTCTGCCCGATTTTTGTAAAATACGCGATACAAAACACATTGAATTTCAAAGACAAAACAACCGATTCAAACGATTGTTATAAAATAAATAAATATATATATTTATTTTGACCACAAATATAAATCGATCTGACAACGTCTCAACGAGCGTGGTTAAAATATAAAAAGTTCGGTAGTCGATTATAAAACGAATATAACTATTTATATTACTTCAAACGCCGAATTCGAAAATTAGTTTTGAAATATCGATAACTCATCCGAATATCTTTAGAGAAAACATCAAGCCTTTCCGAACCCTTTTACAAGACAATTAGAAAGGGTATAATTATTTCAAATGAGAGAATTCGGAAATCATATATTAAAGACATCTAGAATTTGGAAATCATATATTAAAGACGTCTAGAATTCGGAAATCGTATAACACGAACATAGTTATATATATTCGAATGTCGAGACTTTGAATAGTTTTATAAAATAAATATAGTTATATTCATTTCAAACGTCAACGACTCGGGAACTTCAAATGCTATTTGTTATATACGATTCAAACGCCTAACGAAGTACGACATGATATCGCAAGATTATAACAAGCGTAGATTTCATCCTACAAAAATTACGAAGAGTCGTACTATTATCTGGCAATGTATATAACGACTAATACGATTTCATGAAATATAGTTATGTTTATATGTAAACATATTTTTCAAGTCGCTCGAAAATTAAATCGTTTCTAACAAAACCATAGATTGGTTATTCCGAGTTAAGACAATGACACTTTCAAAGAATAGTATGGGTAACGATTCGGTAGAGCTCAGTGACACGTAGTTTAGCACCGTTATATCTACAAAGTTAAGTTATTCCATTTTAGGAGTGCTTTAAATTGCATGCTAGCAAGTCAATTTATGGAGACAACACTATGGAAATAACATTAAGCTAGCTTTGCACAAGGATATCAAGGTGAGTTCATAACCCCCACTTTTTACTGTTTTACATTTTATAAATGTTTTTGGGGGTGGAAAGGCATGAAAGTTTTGCAAAGGTATACAATGTTTCGAATAACGAAAATCATATATTTCTAAACCATGTTACAAACAGATTTCAATGAACTCAAATGGTTTACGGAAGGTTTATGCTAAACTTACCGGGTTTCACAGCTATACAAAGCTTTTCAAAACATGCATGAGTTTTATGACTAGTGATGGGATTTGTAATAGTCACAACTAGGGGGCAAGGCCCCAATTTTATTTATAACATGGGCTAGGCCCAATGACAAGAAACATGGGCTAGGCCCAATAACAAGAAAACATGGGCGAGGCCTAATAACACGGATAACAGATTTATAACAATTGGTTGGGATTAGATGATAACAAATCACTGTGCGTAAATAGGATGATGACAATAGTAACCATTAATCACGTAGTGACCAAGGTGCAAAAGGTATAGATCTATCGAGTTTGAGACACGCTCCACTACTGGTATGTTAACCGGTTAGGAGTGCTTTTGTGATCCCAATGATGTCAGAGTTGTCTCGGGTTAGTTACTTACTTATGGCACATAGGGCAGTGTATTAGCTACACTGACTGATCCTTAGATTCCATAGGCATACTACATACTATGATTTCAATACCGGTTTACAAATATATCAGAAAACATTTCAACACCGGTTTACAAAGATAATAGAAAACATTTCAACACCGGTTTACAAAGATAACATAAAACATTTCAATATCGGTTTACTTACAGATACGATTGAAAACATTTTATTACCGGTTTACAGCCACAACTTTTATATCCATTGGTTTATAAGCAGCATGGAAAACATTTCAATACATGTATATTAATACGACATTTCAAATGTTTTGGGATACTATGATCCCACAAACAGGTTTATCGAATGCAAGATGTTCAAATGTTTTAAGATTCTTTGAAACGAAAACAAACAAACTATGAACTCACCAACTTTATGTTGACTTTTTCGCATGTTCTTTCTCAGGTTACAATTTCAAGCATGGCATGGTTGGAATAGGATAACCCATGGTATTCGAGTACTTAGCGGGCCTTCACTTATTAGAAGTCTTAGCAGTTACGTTACTTCCGTTGTGCAATGAAGATACTAGTTTAGTTCACGCCCAGCTATGATGTGATGGAATTATAGGGGGTGTGACAGATTGGTATCAGAGCTAAAGGTTTCATCGAATTAGGTTTTTGTGGAGATACCTAGGCTTTAACCTCACTTTCCTTTGGGGACATTAGGTCATTAAGACTTGAATACATACAGAACGCCTAGCACTCGAATATGGGTTCCAACCGTGGCCGAAACAATAAGTCAACATTTTGATTTTTTTAATCATACACTAGTGTTGTGTCTGATACACGGTACACGAGACCATTACATACCGTAAGCAAACTTTGAGAGTTTTGGCAACATGCATTTAAGACCTTTGGAAAACTTATGTCAATATCCATTAAAGGTCATTACGTATGAACCACGATTATTAACTCGGACAAACACATTACATATACTATCGATGCTATTTTATTTACCCGAGTAGGTAGCCTACGCAAAACGAAAACAGTAGTGCGCAAAATATACATGAGACTCAAACGATACGACAACAGATGTTGAAGTACATCACATACGACTTTCGAGGCACGGCCTTGAGAAAACACGATATTACGACAACGATGCTAAACCCCGTTAGCGGGAGAACTACCGGCTAGAATGTGACGATTTGTCACGTGGTCCTGTAAGCGACACGAAACACGCTGAGGTACGTCCAAACAAGATTTCATAACAGTCGGTACTTATTACAATGGTAATCACAATAATTGGCGCGACAAAGGAAGCCACATGTCTTCATACTCCCCTACTTCATAAATGGCGATTACGCCATGATCAACATTCTGCGATAATGTCACGCAACACTAAGTCATCACAGGAAATACCAGGTAAAGTCCTCAAATTTCTTTTGTTGAAATTTCAACCTTGCATATAATGAGTAGATTTTCACGCCTCTACTCCTCATAACGGTCATTGTATCACAGAAACTTCTTTCTTGATTAGCGAACACCTATTGCATCATTTCTTGACAAATTTTATATGATACGCATGCTTTGTTGATTACGCATGTGGTTAACTTGATACATGGAGACCATCAGGGTGTTCACTTCGAATGGGTCGTTTCATCGATAACTCAAAGGTTGGTTCGCTATACTCAAATTTTTGCTTGGTGATCTAGATGACCTGCATTATTGTGAGTATTGACTCCTTGGTATCGAGTCAATGAATTCTTGAAATTTCTTTTCTTTTCAAGCTGCATACATGGGTTTTCGTAGTAACCATTTCAAAACTTCTTGGTCGAATCATGTATTTATTGTGGGATTGTGTCAAACCAAGTTCAATTGTTTGAACTTGCTCACTTTATACAAATTCAATTCAAGGATTTCAGATGATTGATTGAGGCCGTCATATTCAAAGTAATATCGGCAAGCAATTCAATTGTTTCGAACCATAGTAGACTGGTTCAGTATGCACCCTTATTAAGTCAGTTATTGGTTACGACACCTTGTGGTGGCGTTTACACTAGTTGAAGCTTGTGCTAATCTCACTTTCACAATTCATGTACGAATTTAATTTCTTATTAATTTATTTGTTATTAAATCCACCTTGTTGAATCATTTTCTTAAAACATTCTTAATGCAATCGTGTATTAAGAAGACGGTACACAACTTTATGGTCTATTTTAGTGTACCTCGTAACGGTTCTTTCATCATCGTTCGAACATTTTGGGATAGTTATTGTTCTTCCACGATCGACCGGAAATTATATTTACTTGTTCTTTCAACTTCAGTTGAAAATCCTATGAGATTTATTTGGAACAAATATTCAGACTTACTTGATTGAACCTTATTTAATTGTAAACACGGTGAATTTGTTCGGTCACCGCTATTATTGAATTATTTCGATGTCTATGACACCTTGTGACGTCGGTATAAACTTGTAGCTTGGGCTTATCATCGAAAGTGGTTTTAATGCAACTATTTATTAAGACAACGATACACTAACATCGGTTGTACTTTGGTGTATCCCTGCAATTCAATAGTTTAACTTATGGTTCGAAAGGTTAACAACTCATCTTCATGTTTCCTTTCCAGTTGAGCTTGTTGATTCTAAGTCTCACCGATCCAACAACCAACGCTAGTTTCCGTTGGTAAAGATTCCTATTGTTTATGAAATTCATTTACAGATTGTGAATGTCTTGGAAATCTATTGGTCGAGATTCTCATTTGTTGACCCATGTAAACTCAGACACATTAGTGATTATGTCATTATGTTTCGTTCGCTTGGCATCAATTCTGAAAACATATTCAGTTGAACCAGTGGGTTCATATTGTTAAAGTAAGACACTGTATTCATATAATCCAGACAAGTCTCAATGCGATTACATGGTCATTTACCTGAGTATTATTTATACCAACCTACGCATGACAAAAGTCTAAGGAGATAACATAGCTTAAATTTCGAGGACGAAATTTTATAACAAGGGGAGAATGTGACAACCGGCATTTTCCTGTTGTAATTAAGTGCATAACGAACAATAGCCATCATAAATAACGTAATTAGACGTAAATTAACTCGATTAGGCCCTTGGATAGCCTAGGAACGTCTACTTGATTCACGTTACGCGATTTGGCGATAATCGAGAACACTAAGCGCGAAATTGAACGATAAGCGAACTGATGCCGAATCAATACTGAAAACGCCTAAAAATACGAATTTTGTACTTGTATATATCATAGATTCATAATTATGTGAATTATTTGGATAATCGGGCATCGCAAAGCACAACGCGGGAGTTACATGAAAATCGAGACGCACCACAACGAAACGGAAGCCACAGACTAGAGTTACGTCTAAATATTAATATATTATGATATATTTGGCTTCGTTTTCAAATTTTAATGCTCACAGTCGAAACCAGATTGAAAAATGAACGAGAAACGATAACCGTAGAGATTTTACACAAATTTTAATGCAACCGGCAAACCGTCGCATCAACCGGTCGACTACCGACAATATTTACGCTTTTTGATCCTAATTAAACGTATTACGACTTAACACAATGTTCGGGTTTCAAAAACGGGCGATGGATAATGTTTGAGCCTACACGCGTTAACGGGCCTTGGGACCGACCTATCTTAAAAACCCTACCTATTTAAACACTCTTCTCCCCTCATTTCTTCAAACCAAACCCTAGCACACAAAGACAACCCCCTGCTCTCTCTCTATCCGGTCACCGGATTAGATCCCGGCGGCGATTCTGACCAGTGCCGGTCACCTCTCCGACCCATACACACCCACGCACCTACATCTCGCATACACACACGCCCACATATCTCCGACGGTTCCGGTTCCATCTCCGACCAGTTAAACATACCAAAGCAAGAGAAAGAGAGAGAGAGACCAGTGAAGAGAGAGAGAGAGATCGGACGAGATAGAGAGATGGCGGCGGCGGAATTACGCGACGGTTCCATGGTGTACCCCTAAATCGGACCTCCTGAGTCCATTTCCGGCATCCATTTTTTTCATTCGAGCAACACAAGTGGCAGATTTAGCTCCGGTAGCCACGAGTTTTCGGTAAATCCTTTGACTCCTCTTTTCTTTTAGATCTTTCCAGATCTGCTTTATTCCGGCCGGTACTTGTCGTTTTTAGGAGATCGACGACAGCGTATGGGGATATCGAAGGTGGCGGTGTGGGGGTTGTTTCGGGTTGGGTTTGTCGGATTGGGTGTTTCAGCGGTGGCGGTAGTGTGGCGGTGGCGACGGCTCCGGCTAGGCGACAGCAGCCGCGGTTTTATTTTGACAACAAATACAAATCGATCAGACAACGTCTCAATGAGCGTGGTTACAATATAACAAAATTCGGTAGTCGATTATAAAACGAATATAACTATTTATATTGCTTCAAACGCCGAATTCAGAAATCAGTTTTGAAACATCTATAACTCATCCGAATACCTTTGGAGAATAAATATAATGTTTATATTTATTTTGAAACGTCAAGCTTTTCCGAACCCTTTTACAAGACAATTATAAAGGGTATAGTTATTTCAAAGAACAGAATTCGGAAATCATATATTAAAGACGTCTAGAATTCGGAAATCATATATTAAAGACGTTTAGAATTCGGAAATCGTATAACACGAATATAGTTATATATATTCGAATGTCGAGACTTCGAATAGTTTTATACAATAAATATAGTTATATTCATTTCAAAGGTCGACGGCTCGGGAACTTCAAATGCTATTTTCTATATATTCAATTCAAACGCCTAATGAAGTACCACACGATACCGCAAGATTATAACAAGCGTACGATTTCATCCTACGAAAATTACGAAGAGTCATACTATTATCCAGCAATGTATATAACTACTAATACGATTTCATGAAATATAGTTATGTTTATATGTAAACATATTTTTCAAGTCTCTCGAAAACTAAATCGTTTCTAAGAAAACCATAGATTGGTTATTCCGAGTTAAGACAATGCCACTTTCATAGAATCATATGAGTAACGATTCAGTAGAACTCGGTGACACGTAGTTTAGCTACGTTATATCTAGAAACTTACAAGTTATTCCGTTTTAGGAATGCTTTAGATTGCATGCTAGCAAGTCAAGTTGTGGAGACAACACTATGGAAATCACATTAAGCTAGCTTTGCACAAGGATATCAAGGTGAGTTCATAACCCCCACTTTTTACCGTTTTACATTTTATAAATGTTTTTGGGGGTGGAAAGACATGCAAGTTTTGCAAAAGTATACAATGTTTCGAATAACGAAAATCATATATTTCTAAACCATGTTACAAACAGATTTCAATGAACTCAAATGGTTTATGGAGGGTTTATGCAAAAGTTACCGGGTTTCACAGCTATACAAAGCTTTTCGAAACATGCATGAGTTTTATGACTAGTGACAGGATTTGTAATAGTCACAACTAGGGGCGAGGCTATTTTATTTATAACATGGGCTAGGCCCAATGACAAGAAAACATGGTCTAGGCCCAATAACAAGAATACATGGGCGAGGCCCATTAACACGGATAACAGATTTATACCAATTGGTATGTAGCCATGGGATTAGATGATAACAGATTACTGTGCGTAAGTAGGATGATGACAATAGTAACCATTAATCACGTATTGACCAAGGTGCAAAAGGTATAGATCTATCGAGTTTGAGACATGCTCCACTCCTGGTATGTTAACCGGTTAGGAGTGCTTTTGTGATCCCAATGATGTCAGAGTTGTCTCGGGTTGGTTACTTACTTATGGCACATAGGGCAGTGTATTAGCTACACATTGACTGATCCTTATATTCCATAGGCATACTACATACTACGATTTCAATACCGGTTTACAAATATATCGGAAAACATTTCAACACTGGTTTACAAAGATAACTGAAAACATTTCAACACCGGTTTACAAAGATAACAGAAAATAGTTCAACACCGGTTTACAAAGATAACAGAAAACATTTCAATACCGGTTTACTTACAGATACGATTGAAACATTTTATTACCGGTTTATAGACACAACTGTTATATGCATTGGTTTACAAATAACATGGAAAACATTTCAATACATGCATATTGATACGACATTTCAAATGTTTTGGGATACTACGATCCCACAAACCGGTTTATCGAATGCAATATTTTCAAATGTTTTAAGATTCATTTGAAACGAAAATAAACAAACCATGAACTCGCCAACTTTATGTTGACTTTTTTGCATGTTCTTTCTCAGGTTACAATTTCAAGCATGGCACGGTTGGAATAGGAGAACCCATGGTTATTCGAGTACTTAGCGAGTGTTCACTTGTTAGAAGTCTTAGCACTCATGTTACTTCTGCTGTGCAATGAAGATACTAGTTTAGTTCACGCCCAGCACTGATGTGATGGAATTACAAGGGGTGTGACATCAAATGAATTCCACAAACCTTATTAGTTGAACAGCCATGGATCCATAGGTTTCTGTGTTGGTGTAGTATATCGACACAATCAACATGCTGTGCAAGAATAACCTAGTTCAGACTCGGAAAAAATACACGCTTTTGTGGAGTAGCATAACCGACAAAAAATCCGTCCAAGTATTTGATTCCAAATTTACCATCCGGGTCCAATACATTACACGGTGATCCAAAAGGCTCCAAAAACGCAAGGTTCGGCTTTAGTTGATTTAACAACTCAAAACAGGTCTTGTTGTGAGGCTTGACTGTTAACACACGATTGAGAGTATAACATGTTGATGCGACTGCTTCGCTCCAAAAACTAATTGGCAGTTTTGAATCAGTGCGCATGGTTCTGGCAGTCTCGATCAGTGTGCAACTCTTACGTTCAGCTACTCCATTTTGTTGTGGAGTATAAGGAGCGTTGAATTCGTGAAGAATCCCGTTTTCATTGCAGAATTCGAGCATTCTTTTGTTCTTAAACTCCGTACCATTGTCACTGCAGATTCACTTGATAGGCAAGTGATACAAGTTTTCAAAATTTCTGAAGAGAATCGTTAGACTTTCAAACGTTTCGTCTTTGCTATCCAGAAATAAATCCCATGAGAATCTTGACAAATCATCTGTAACGACCAGGCAATATAGATCTCTAGAAATGCTTTTGACATTTACTGGCCCGAAAAGATCCATATGAAGCCTCTCTAGTAGAAGCTTGATAGAATTTAGAAGCTTTATTGGGTGTGATTTCTTATGTTGTTTCCCCTTCTTACAGCTTAGACAATCATCAGACAACTGAAAATTCTTCAGATTAACACCCTCCACTAGGTCGCTCTGCACTAAATAATTCATCTTTCTCAAATGAATGTGCCCCATCTTCCTATGCCATAAGATAGACTCCTTCTCGGTCGCTTTAGAAACAAAACACTGAACCTTCTTAGATGTTGAAGATGCGACACTTATATCAAGGACATAAAGATCATTCTATCTTGGAGCACGCATAAGAATCCATTCCTCAGGAATCTTGAATCATGGCTTTAGAATCAAGCATTCTTTGTCGTTGAAGTGTGTTGTGAACTTTTTATCACAAATTTGTGAAATACTCAGAAGAGTGTTCTCTAGCTCCGCAATGTAGTTCACTTTGTCAAACAAAACCACTCCATTCGTAAGAATACCTTCTCCAACGATTCTTCCACCTTGAGTTCCAGCAAAACCTACGTAACCTCCTCGGGTAGCTTTGACGTCGTGCAACAACGTAAGCATCCCAGTCATGTGTCGTGAAGCTCCACTATCCATAATCCATTTTGACATGATCAATCTCGGGAGTCCCTGCACACATGAGGAAGAAGCTATTTAAACAGAGAAACCCAAGCCTGTTTGGTCTTGGGTGGGTTCGGAATATCAAATTTCGGACCAACTTTGTTTTTGACATTCTGTTTATGCTATGTTTTGGTTGGAACAGATGGTTTCAGATCTACTTTAGATGGTTTTATTTTTGCAACCTAAGTTTGTGTTTTCAAATTGGCCCTTTTTGAATAAAACTTTGAATCCATTTGACGATTCTTAGTGGATGTTTCACCAATTTCAAATTTTGAATTAAATTGAATTGTTGATTTAACATTTTTGTTGAATTCAATATTTCTTTTCAAAATCTGTTTTAGTACAACCTTGGGTGCCTTTCAAAATCTTTGGTAGATTTGATGAACTTAGAAACAGGTTTTGGATTTCTTTGAGAGCAATGTCGTACAATATGTCCAACATTTTTACACTTGTAACAAGTCCTAATGTCCTTTCGAACAGAGGAATCCAAAAGTTGCTTTCTACTATCTTTTTCTTTCTTGAACTCATCATTGGATTGTATACCAATGATCCCTTTTTCTTTTTCTGTAGTTGTTCCAAAAACAAAGTTAACTTTCTTTGTAAAGTTCAACTTTTGAAACTTGTTGTTTGTTCTTTTCTTTTGAAAACCCAACCCAACCCTCCTGTTTTCAGGATAATCTCTGTTTCTTTGATGGTAGGGTTTGTTAACACATTTTGATTTAGAGTAAAATAATGCATCGTGTTTTTCTAAATCAGAATGACTCACCTCAACAAGCTTGAACAACTTTTTAGCACGATCCAGATTGACATTCTAGATTGGGAAATCTTCATCAAAATATAGTTTATCAGATCCATGCATTTTGTATACAATGGCGTTAGGATCAGTGTTTAAACTATTTTCCGATGACTCAACATCCGAATCAGATTTCTCAGACTCACTCTTCAAAACACTTTCAACCACGCTTTTTACCACATCAAACTCACATTCATTTTTTGGTTTGGTGTAAGTTATATCAATGTTCGCAAGCAGCTCGTTTGATTTTTTAGTTTTCAATTTAAATTAAGGCCTTTTCTACCCTTGATGGATTTTTAGTAGCATAACTATTCCACATGGGTGGTGGAACACGATCATAACTTGCACCTTTGGTTTCATCATTTTTAGTTTCTTTTGTGCTTTCGATCTTTGGAAGAATATGATTAATGACGTATGAACTTGTAGAATAACTGATTAACAATTTGTTAACCCGTTCAGTTTCTATTTTTACTTTCTCAAGTTCACTTTTTTGCTTAGCGGTTATATTTAAATGAATGTTAACGGCCATATGTTTGTCCATTACAGTCCCTTTAAGCGTTGATAGTGTTCTGTCATTTTCTCTGAGCACCTTTTCATATTGTTTAACAGATTTGCTTAATTTATCGTAAGCTTCTTTTGTTGATTTATAGTCACAAGACAAATTTCTGTTAAACATTTGAGCTCATTGTATCGTGTGTCTTTTACAGCGCATTCTCTGCATGGCTCGTTGCATTTTAAACATGGTTTTTCTATCACAGACTCACTTTCTGACACGTTTACCTCATTCACATTTGCCATACAAGCTTTGTTGGTCTCGTCAGTCGATTTTTCCAACGCCTCATCAACTCTCTTTGCTTCAACTTCTGGCTTCTTTTTTCTTCGTAAGAGGATCGATGGCTTGGCTCAAATAACCTGCAAAAGTTTTCAAAATATCATTAGGCAAGAGATGTTTAAAAGAACTGTTTAACAATTCCTCTTCTTCTGACGATGTGTGATAGTATTCTTTAGGAGCCTCGTTAAAAGATGCCTCTATATATTCTTCAGGTTCTTCGATTATTTCTGCGACCAACGCCAAACTCTCATTCTTGGAGATGTACTTGTTCCAGTTAAAGCCTTCATCCTCCTGAGTAACAACAAGAGCTTTGTCTTTGGAGTTCGATGGGCCATCTTCGATTTGCACCATTCTTGTTTTGGGCTGAGGAAGATGATAGATGGCTTTCTTGTAGTAGTCGTCAGCAAATGGGTTCTGATTACCATGGACTTCTCTGTTTTGACATTCACGTTTAAAATGTCCCTTCTCCCGACACTTGAAACATGTAACTTTGGACTTGTCAAAGCCACGTTTCCCATCTAATCCTCCCAAATTCTATTTACCGGTGATCTCCATGAAACGTTGCGCACGTCTGACAATAGAAGCTATACACCATTTGATGTCGATCAACTCCATCTCGACCGGATCAATCTGATCATAATCCTCTCTCGTCATTTCTGAGTTTCCATTTTTTCCAGCGACTAAACTCTCGTATGATTCAAGTACCGAAGCTAATAATGACATATGTTGTTGTGTGGTCTTCTCGTCAAAGTTTTGAGTATTTTGGAAATCAACAGCGATATTACACTGTAAAACTCTTTGAGTAGGATGAGATTGATTTTTCGGGTTGATTTGGGGATTGCTCGAACCATGTGATGACTGTGGGCCTGGAGACGTGATCGGATTAACCGTAGCAAAGGATTGAAAACCACTGTGTTGACTCGACGATGCACTTGGTATGTTGTAAGCGCTGAAGGCAGTTTGGATTTTTGGAGACTGCATCTGAGCGGCAGAACTACCTTTGTAATACAAATTTACGTCTTGTTGCATTTGGGCGCCTTTGTTTTTTGCCATTTTCTACATTTCGAGTTCGTGTCCCTCCAATCTCTCAATGAATCTTGGTAATGAGAAATTACCATATTCGGTGCCATTCTTCAGAATAGTCAAATAGGTAGACTATTTTCCTTGTGGTAAGGAATCCGCCAGTTTATTGACTAATTCTTCATTCGTCTTTACGATTCCCATACACTTTATTTGCACAACCAAGTGAAAGTATCTTTCAGTCAGTTGTTTCACAGTCTCTCCCTTAATCAAAGTAAATATATCAAATTCTTTACTTAACAACGGTCGCTTCCCTTTTCGCAACCGTGCACTTCCTTGGAAGTTTCAATCGAAGAGCATTCCATAACGATTGTGCGTCATCATCAGGTTGTAATAGCGCCAATATGTCTTCCTTGATGGCTTGTTGTAAGATGTTCATCATTCTCTCTTTCAAAATCCAAAAGTTGAGCTAACGTTTTTTTTTCCAGTACGTTTTCTTCAACCGGAGCTTGATATTTTGCTTCAATGGCAAACCAGCAGGTAAAATGATTTGCTTGAACCCAATTCATAAAACGTTCACTCCAACTGTCAAAGTCTTCAAGGTTCATTAACTTTGGTGGCTTCGTCATTGTACCCATCTCATTTTCGAGATTCATATTTTGAGCTGTAGTAGTTGTGACCGCTGAGGCAGCAAATGAGTTATAAAACTCTTCTTCCAATTTTTGCAAAAGTTTTAGAAACACACTTTCGAAAAACTAATTAGAATGATTCGTGCGGATGACAAAAATGCTCGTGCGACTGAGATGGTCGTACGAGTGATATACTTGTGTGATTATGAGATTCGTACGAATCAGAGGTTCGTGCGAGTGAACTGTTACTCGTGTGAGTGACTAGTTCGTGCGAATGACTAATTCGTTCGAATCATTGCTTCGTGCGAATAACTTGTTTTTAAACTTGTAGGTTTTTTAGAAAAACTTGTTTGTTCGTTCGTACGAATGACTTAATTTGTACGGATAGCCGTTCGTACGAGTTCTCTCTCTACTCGTACGAAATAACTCAGATGACCAAATGGATTAGTTTTACCAATTTTGACATGATTAAGTCTGATTTTAGATCTAAAATTGTCAAGGATTGATTAGAATTTATTTTAACGTGATATCCTAAAATCCTAGTCAATTTTGTCCATGACTTTGTCCAATTCCGATATCTGTATTGAAAAGTGTAGAAATAGAAAACTCCAATGGTGAATCTGAAACTGTTGGTAGTATGCAAAAACTTGATGTTTGTCTTCAGATCAGGCCTCAAGGCTCTGATACCACTTGTGAGAGGGGATCGGCTCTCCTCCGATGAGCACCGGACCGATCTCACTCAGCTAACAGAGGCGGAATTCAATGTTGGTGAGTTTGACAAACAAACAAGTGAGATATACTGCTTAAATGCCTTGAATTGTATTGATAAACGTGAACAAGTACAGAGCAAGTAAACAATTGGACAGGGCTTCGCCACACCAAAAGATAACAAGTTACTGAAACAACACTCAAGCTCCTCTATTTATAGGTTGAAATGACTCGCACAAGAGAGTGTGTATCTGAGTGTGACTCGTGCGAGTGGAGCCTCGTACGAGTCACAAGACTCACTCGTACGAGTCATTCTACAAAAAATAAAACATATATAAACATATACAAACTGACGTTCTAAGCCCTATATACATAAACAACATATCCTAGACGTAGGGAATAGACATTATGCACCAACAACAAGTATATCGGTGTGTAACATGCATTTCACCCCAAGTAAAATAGTAAACAATTTGAAAGCAGGGTAATGAACTCACCTAGTAGATAGCACGACTATCACAGGATGGGTAAGTATCATGCTCTATCCGTTCGGTCCTGATACCAGTTTGTGTTTGGTTATTACCGAATACAGTTTTCAATTCAGTAATTGTAATAACTATGGCTCAGATTAGGATAATCATCTGAGACTTGACCTATATCCTAAGAGTAGAGCTGTGAGTATTATCTTAGTGTCAGATTTCTAATTGTGTTCTGGGCACCGTTTTGCGTACCAGTCAGAGTCGTTTGTTTTAGATGTTCCGAAAGTGGTATGATCATATGAATTGTACTAATGAGTTGTTCATTAGAAATGATTAACTTTATATTAAGGGAGTTTAGTCGTTTGGGGATCCCTGGTTGCCTGATTTTAAGTTTCCTTTTTTGTCATCGGGAAGTCTCCCAAACTGGTGTGTAATGTACCCCAAATACCCATTTTGCCCCGGAACAGTCCAGAATGACTCTAGTATTCCACTTATTGTCAATTTAGTTGGTCAGTTCACGGTCCCGACAGGTTCGTTATACGTTTACAACTGCTGGTTTTGTATAAAATAATAAGATTTTTAGTTCCAAAAATCGTTACTCAATCGAAATATTTCATAAATTTCTGAAATTTTTTATATAAGTTGGTAAAAATATATAGAATTCTTGAAAAATATTTTCAGAATTTATAAAACAAATTTATTAATTTTAATAAATTCACAAAAACTGTATTTTAACCGAACAATTTACATCCAAAATGATCCTACTTTCAAAAATTCCTAAAAATTTACAGAAGTGTTCCAATATTTCTAGGAACCTCCTGGAAAAAAATGAGATTTTTCTAAATTCATTATACAACTTTTCCGGCAACCGAAACTTTGTGACAACGCGATTTTTGAAACCCATGTCAATGATCCCCAAACTTTTCCAGAATGTTGTACTATTAAATCAATATCCCTATAATTTTGGTGATTTATTGAGCTCGTTTAGTATTTTATTCGAATTTATTCCTTTAAAACATTTAAAAATTCACCAAAATTCACCAACAATTCAGAAAATTCTAAAATTTTAATTGAGTCTTACTGTCAGCATGGGTGACCATTCGCAAAATTTCAAGTCCTCACAATACCTACGCAAAAAGATATACAAAACCTAAGTTTACGGCAACTAGTTTCAGTTTTCGGGTGTTATACCTTACGTTTCTCGATCAAATGAGCGGTCATTACCCTTCCAAAGGCTGTTCTAAGCTAGGATCAGTGCCGATATACTATATACAACACAAACATGCAAAAAACCATGTCAATCAAGGCTTAAATCCGATATTTTTCGCTTAGGATTGGATTTGTTTGGTTATTGTCGAATAGGTTGTGTTTTTGTATCATAAACTGATTTTTTTTATCCCCAAACACCATGTATAATCTGATTATATATTAATCATGTTAGAACAGCCCATATTCCACCAAAAATCTCAAGATTTTATGGACGAAAACCTCTCTTTTTGCTGAAATCATATTTAATATATGGAAATCATAAGAAAATGTTATCCAAATTATCAAAATACGTTATATCATAGCTAAAGCCTAATGTTTCTTGGTTGGTTCTGAGTGTTGTGTGTGAAGAAAAAGTGTAAAACTAGATTAGCAATTTTGATTTTACAACTAAAAAAAAAAAAGAAGAAATGTACATTATATAATATGTTCATCCGTTTGTATAAAGCGGTTAAGTTTCTTTTTTTACTATTGTTATTTTAACTTTATAATTAATTGGCTGCTTCACTCATTTTATCCGTATAACTTTCAAAATATAGTGTATTATAAAATTATGAATATGCCATTGAGACAGCCTTATTTTTCTTCACATTTTGACATAAGTTTCGTTTAAAACGGAGTAGGGACAAATATAATATATTTTATGATTATTATCAAATGGGCTCTTATGCTACTATCTTTCGGTTAAGGTATCTCATAGTCAAATTGTCATGCGACCCGTCAGTTTGAATGATCGTACCATGCGCAGTTTTAAAAATACTAACCCGTCTTTAAGGAAAAGTTGAACGCTTTCACGTATTTGCTTAAAATACATTATATTAGTGTTTGATAAGTAATGTTTTAGGATTGACTGACCATATAACGCATGTTTGGTCATTTTCATGTGCATTAAAACAAATGCGTTTCGTTAACCGAAGCCGCCTCGTTTAACATGCCAACTGCATGTTAAGGCCTCAAATCTTATATTCTTGACTAAGTATCGTGTCTAGGTAATTCTGTACTCTTAGAATAGTATCCGACGCTTACGGCTACATCTAAATCGTTATTGTATGGTTTGCAAACTGTTAAACAGAAAGCTTCTGTTTAACCTGCTTTTAGCACACTCAGGCATCCACATCACACAGTTAAGTATATTGTTTGCATGTTTCTCATAACGTACCCTCGGATTCCTCGGAGTCATACTTAGTATTGTTTCGTTATCCGTATAAGTCGTACGTATAGATTAGGGTTTACCTGTTTTCGCCACGGTTGTCACATTCTCCCCAGGTTAAGAAATCTCGTCCTCGAAATCTGATGTATTTAGTTGGGGAAAAGGTGCGGATATTTCTTACGGAATTCATCCTTCCGTTCCCATGTGTATTCAGGCCTTCACTGCGAGTTCCATCGTACCTTCACCAGCGATATTTTGTTATGACGTAGTTGTTTGGTTTTCCCGTCTATGATTTCTACCGGTTCCTCCATGAAGTGGAGTTTGTCATCAACGTGCACATCTTTCAATGGTACAATGGCTACTTCATCCGTGAGACATTTTTTGATACATGGAAGACATCGTGAATGGTGCTCAGTTCGACTGGTAATTTTAGCTGATACGCTACAGGTCCAACCTTGACAATAATTTCGTATGGTCCTATGTATCTCAGAGTTAACTTTCCTGCCTTGCCAAACCTAATAACTCCTTTCCACAGTGGCACTCCTAATAGTACCTTGTCACCTACTTCAAATGACAACGGTTTCCGGCGAACATCGGCGTAACTTTTCAGCCGATCCCGCGCTGCTTTTAGTCTGGTTTGGATCTGATGCACCTTGTCTGTTGTTTCTTGAATCATTTCAGACCATGTGAGTTGAGTATCACCCACTTCAACCCAACAAATTGGTCATCTGCACTTCCGGCCATATAGCGCCTCATATGGTGCCGCTTGTATGCTACTGTGATAGCTGTTATTATAAGAAAATTCGATTAAGGGAAGGTGCTTGTCCCAACTTCCTCCAAAGTCTAGGACACAAGCACGAAGCAGATTCTCCAATGTTTGTATAGTTCATTCTGATTGGTCATCAGTTTGGGGATGATAACCCGTACTCAGGTCTATTCTAGACCACAAAGCTTCTTGTAACTGTTGCCAATAGTGTGAAGTAAAATGCACGGCCTGAAATGATCGCAACTGGTACACCGTATCTAGCCACAATTTCATTAGTGTAGAGCTCGGCCAATTTCTCTGTTTTATTGGTAGTACGAATCAGACTAAAGTGTGCAGCTTTGGTTAGTCTATCCACGACTACCCAAATCGCACCGTGACCTCGGGGTGTTTTTGGAAGGTGGGTCATGAAATCCATCGTGATTTGCTCCCATTTCCATTGAGGTATCTCGGGTTGTTGTAGTATCCTTGAGGGTTTTTAGTATTCAACCTTGACTCGGGCACAAGTTAAGCATTTACTAACATACTCCGCCACGTCTTTCCTCACGCCCGGCCACCAATAAAATTCCTTAAGGTCGTGGTACATCTTGTCTGTACCGGGGTGAATAGAGTACTTAGATTTATGAGCCTCATCCATGACTAGGTGACGTAGGTCATGGGGAGTAGGAATCCATACCCTATCTTTGAAGTACATCACTTCATTGTTTTCTTCTCAAAATTCTTCTCGTTCCCATGCAACTCCTCTTTTTTTATTTGACCTTCTGGTAAGGCTTCCATCTGTGCCACACGAACCTGTTCCTTGAGACTTGCTTGGACAAGCATCCCTAGGGCCCGTAGTCTAAGTGGTTTCACCCTATCCTTTCTATTCAAGGCATCGGCTACTACGTTCTCCTTGCCAGGGTGATACTTAATTTCGCAATCTTAATCGTTTAACAGTTCCACCCATCGCTGCTGCCTCACGTTTAGTTCTTTCTTGTCAAATAAGTGCTGGAGGCTTTTATGATCTGTGTAGACCGTGCACTTTGTACCGTATAAGTAGTGTCTTAGATCTTAAGTGCAAAAATCACCGCTCTAAGTTATGCGTGGTATGGTTCTTTTCATGCACCTTTAGTTGTCATGAAGTGTATGCTATTACCTTGTTTTGTTGCATCAGTATGCATCCTAAACCTCGTCGCGAAGCGTCACAATATACGACGAAGTCTTCGTTTCCCTCCGGAAGTGTTAGAACTGGTGCTTCACATAGTTTTTGTTTTAGTAATTGGATAGCTGTTTCTTGTTCTTCACCCCAGTCCTATCTCTGATCTTTTTGAGTGAGCGCGGTCAAGGGTTGTGCGATGCAAGAAATATTTTCAATGAAGCGACGGTAATATCCTGCTAATCCCAAAAATTGGCGGATTTCCTTGGGGAACTTAGGTGCTTGCCAATTCTTAATGGCTTTGATCTTACTAGGGTCAACACGAACTCCTTCTTGATCCACCATGTGCCCAAAGAATTGCACTGCTAGTAACCAAAAATCACATTTAGATAGCTTGGCATACAACTTCTCCTTTCTCAATACCTCCAAAATTGTACATAGATGGCTCGTGCTCCTCCTTGCTTTTTGAATATATTAGGATATCGTCAATAAAGACTATGACGAATATATCCAGGTGTGGTTTGCAAACCCGGTTCATGCGGTCCATAAATACGGCAGGTTCATAGGTTAGCTCAAAAGGTATAACCATGAATTCGTAATGGCCGTACCTAGTTCGAAAGGTTGTTTTCTGGATATCTTCCTCTTGAACCTTTACTTGGTGATACCCAATCTGAGATTAATTTTTGAAAAGTAACAGGCTCCTTGTAATTGATCAAACAAATCAAGAATCCGCGGAAGCGGATATCGATTCTTAATCGTGACCTAGTTCAGCTCCCTGTAATCTATACATAACCTAAAGCTCCCATCCTTCTTTTTGACAAACAATGCCGCCGCTCCCCAAGGGGAATAGCTAGGACGAATAACTCCTACATTTGGGTGGCTAACTCTTGCATCTCGGAAGGCGCAAGGCGATAAGGTGCCTTGGCGATAAGAGCTGCTCCCGGAATTAAGTCGATACGGATTTCGACTTGTCGGTCGGGTGGCAATCTAAATAGTTCTTCAGGAAAAACATCGGGGTAATCACGTACAACTGGAATGTCTTCAATACGTCTTTCCTTTGGTTTCACAGCTGCCTCATTTGCCATATACATCGTGCATCCCTATCAGAGGCATTTCAACACTTTGAGGTGAGATATAAGGGTTAACATTGCACCAGATTTTTCTCCCTGGACCATCATCACTTCATTGTTAGGGAAAGGAATCCTAACAATCTTCTGTTCACAAATAATTTCCGCCTTGTACTTGGACAACCAGTCCATTCCCACTACTATATCAAAACTTCCAAGTTTTATAGGTAGAAGGTCAATGAGGAATTGGTGGTCATTAAGGGTTACGGGACAATCGCGGATAATTTGGTAACTAGTTATAGATTTACCGTTAGCAAGTTCTATAGAATAGGGACGTGTTAGCTCACTAGCCGGCATATTTAATAATGGTAGGAAGTTAATAGAAACATAGCTCTTATCTGCACCAGTATCAAATAACACAGAAGCATACTGGGCAGAGACAAGAAAGGTACCTGTCACTACATTAGGATCTTGTCGTGCATCACCGGATCCTATAACAAACGCGAGTCCTCGAGTTTGATTGGCAGTTGAGGCTTGCCCTTGGTTTGTCTTTCCTGTGGGTCCTTGATTCATCTTCAGGCAACTTCGTTTAAAATGCTCCGTACTGCCGCACTCGTAGCAGGTGTGAGGGTAGGTTAGTTGTGGGTTTTGTTGAGGTGGCCGTTGTTGACTTGTTTGGGGTCGGTTGGTTTGGGAACGAGTAGGTTGGTTCAGACGGTTTGTTGGTTCAGCAGGTGTTCTACAATTACGGGAATAATGCCCAACTTTCCGACACTTGTTGCAGGTTACGGTTCGGCACTCGCCTAGGTGAACGTAACCATATTTGTTACATTTTGACCATGGTCCTTTATAGTTATTGTGTCTCGAATCTGAGGTAGTCATTGCATAATTTTGGTTGGTCGACCAATACGCTTATGCGGTTGAGATCCCTGTGGCTTATAGTCATAGTCGGTTCTTTTAGTGCAAGACGACTCTCCGGGCATCTTTAATATATTCCTCCTTACCATATCAAAAGTAATCATGCCAGACCACGACACAACACTTTCCATCTTCAAGTATTCTATTGAGTTTACGATGTTTCGGACTTCTGGAGCCAATCCCCATATATAACGTTCAATTCGTTTCGATTCGGGTCTAACCATATCTGGTAGTAAACGAGCAAGAGTGTTAAAACGATTAGTATACCCCATGTGATCTGCCTCTTGCATTTGTAGGTTCAAAAATTCATGTTCCAGTTTTTGTATTTCACCTTTCGGACAAAAGTGGGTCATCAGAATTGTTTTAAGTTCATCCCACGTCATATGGGCAACGACTTCTTGTCCCCGAGTCTGAATGATGGTATTCCACCAGTTCAGAGCGTGATCGATAAACGTAGAAGTCGCATATTTCCCAATACACTCCTTCGGACAGTTCGCGATGTTAGTAACTACTTTTGTCTTCTTGATCCATCGAACGATCCCTGTTGGTCCTTCCGTACCGTTGAACTCTATAGGTTTGCCTTCCATAAATTGTTTATAAGTGCACTTCTGCACCACATTGTTTTGACCAACCGGATCCACATTCGGGTTAGGCTGCGAGTTTTGTGCATTTGTGTTAATGCTTGCCATAACTTGGGCTACTATGGTTGGAATAACAGTTTGTAGTTGTTGGGTTATTAGTTGTGCGATGTCTGCCTCTGTTAGTTTATTTGCTTGTTTTGGGGCCATTCTATATAAAAAGGCGTATATATTGATACATGTATCACATATCAGATTGTGTTTCATTAAAATTGTTAATAATCTCATAAACATACGAACATGTATAAACAACAGTCACTATTATACATATAAACGCCGCTATACAATAATCAATATTGGCACACAGGCCTAATCCACTAAGGATATATGTTAGTAACGTACTAGTCAAAATTTGTCATCACGTGACGTACACTCATACTATCAACATCGAGTACTAGTAACATACTATATCATACAACCCTATCTTGACGTAGGCATACAGTTGCCTAGTGCTTGATAGGAGATCAAAAGATCTATATATACATAAGAAACTGCTCCCTCTACCGACGTGACTGAAGCGTCAACCACACGAACCCTATCGCTAACAGTGTAATCATTGCCAAGCATAGATACAGTAGGTTCTGGGAACGTCCCTGCCGGTAACTATCCTGCCCCCAAGACTGCTGAAATGCCATCACTACCTGTTGAGTGCTACTAATGCACCCATACATAACACTCCTATGGTGAGCCTCCTCTGCTCGTGCGGTGGTAACCGCTACTATTTGGTCATATAGATGTCTGATCCAACGGATGGTCTGAGGGGAGGGTGGTTGGTCCTCAGGTGGTACTGGTATGCCCCAGACAGGCGGGGTAGGCTCCTCTGCCGGGCGGGAGGGCTCTCCCCGCTTGCGAGTATGGTATGGGGATTGAGGCTTTGGTGAGGGAGTCGGATTTAGGAATCGGGCAGTCAAACGATATCCCAGGTCTGATAAAGTATGTGCAACTGGAGAGGGAGGTGGAGTACGGATAATCGGAGAAAAGGCCGGTGTTGGCATCGGGACTCTCATACGAGCTGTCTACCTAAAATGAGCAGCTGGTAGGGGGTGGCGAACCAAGAGAGATGGGAGTGCACGGGGTAGGAAATCGTGGGATAGTAACTGGTGTAGGACTCCGCCTAGCCATAGTGGGATGGTCATATGGGTCTGATGTGTGGCTATATTCAGCCGCAAGGGTCTAACGGTGAGGTAGAGAGTGGTAAGAACTAGTAGCCTCGGTCCCTCGTCTAACGGGGGATCAGGGTGGGTAGCTATCACAACGTTAACCTGATAAGTCAGGTTCGTTGCTGGGGAGCTCGAATCCTATCGCCCCCTGTTCCTCCTCCTCCACGGACCCCGACTCCATCTCCTCTGGATCTTCTTCCGTTTCCATCGATGGATCCTCTTCAGAACTCTGATTGCGTCAGTTCGACATCGTATCTGCATAGTTTAAATAAATTTTGAAAATATATTCTAATTATTGTGATGTGTGGGTACTGAACATACAGAGATTATACACATAAGCACATGTTTGCATCGAAGATCAAATATATACATATATATATATATATATATGTGTGTCTGTGTGTATATTGTGTTAGTATTCGTGTTCGCTTCCTGTCCTTTCTCAATGGTGTTTTCTAAATGCCCAAGTACAAGCAAATAAGTTATTTGCCTGACAAGGCCATCCTGATACTAACCATACTATTTGGTTACTATAGGTTCTCACTATGGTGAGTCACACTTATGATTATAGTCTAGGCTCTTTGGGAATACCTACTTCGCAATAACCAACGGCTCTGATACCATCTTCTTTCATACCCCGACTGGCAGCAGAAGCACACCCGAGGAGCAACAGATACATGGTATGAATACGTTATTTAAAAAGATACTGTATTACACAACATAAGCATCGGTTACAACGTTTGATTACACACTAAGGTTCACTATAAAGGCACTAATGTCCCAAAAGTGTTGTCTTTGCTAAGCATGCTTCTATGTACAGTAGGATTCGATCAACAAAACTTAAAACCCGTACGTACTTCTCATTATTATTCTTTAGCTTTACCTGAAAAGCATGTTAAGTTTGAATGGTCAACTACAAATAGCTGGTGAATTTCACTATTTTAGGGTGTTTCACAATTTAGTTTGAACTGGTTGATTTTGCATGTTTGACATGAAATTATACTAAGCCCACAGGTGAAACCTTGACTGTTCTCTAGTGTCGTGTCCAACAACCGACACCTCAACACTTTACCACCCTAAGTAGCTATGTCTAACACCACATAGCGTGTTCACAGAATTGTATGGACATGTGCAATTGCGGTAGAATCCATGGCATTTGTGCTAGATCAATTGGGTTCGTCAGACCAATAGTACAATTCACACATCCACTGGCATATAGTTGATCACTTGTGTTTGTGGGGACTTTTCATCTGTTAGTATAACTCAGATAATTCACATCACAACATGTATGTATGTACAAGTATGTCTGTATGTAACATGCATTTCACCCCAAGCAAAACAATAAAACAGTTTGAAAGCAGAGTAGTGAAACTCACCTAGTAGTTAGCACGACTATCAGAGGATGGGTAAGTATCAATCTCTATCCCTTGGGTCCTAATATCAATTCGTGTTTGGTTATTACCAAATACAATTTTTTAATTCGGTAATTGCAATAACTATGGCTTAGATCAGGATACTCATCTGAGACTTGACATATATCCTAGTAGTAGAGCTGTGGGTATTATTTTAGTGTCAGATTTCAGTTTGGGTTCCGGGCACCGTTTTCCTTGCCAGTCAAAGTCGTTTATTTTAGATGTTCGGAAAGTGGTATAATCATATGGATTGTACTAGTGAGTTTCTTAGATGTTCGGAAACTGGTATGATCATATGGATTGTACTTATGAGTTGTTCTTTACCATATACAACACAAACATGCAAAAAACCAAGTCAATCAAGCCTTAAATCCGATATTTTTCGCTTAGGATTGGATTTGTTCGGTTATTGTCGAATAGGTTGTGTTTTTGTATCATAAACTGATTTTTTTTATCCCCAAACACCATGTATAATCTGATTATATATTAATCATGTTAGAACAGCCCATATTCCACCAAAAACCTCAAGATTTTATGGATGAAAACCTCTCTTTTTGTTGAAATCATATTTAATATATGGAAATCATAAGAAAATGTTATCCAAATTATCAAAATACGTTATATCATAGCTAAAGCCTAATGTTTCTTGGTTGGTTCTGAGTGTTGTGTGTGAAGAAAAAGTGTAAAACTAGATTAGCAATTTTGATTTTACAACTGAAAAAAAAGAAGAAGAAATGTACATATATATAATATGTGCATCCATTGGTATAAAGCGGTTAAGTTTCTTTTTTTACTATTATTATTTTAACTTTATAATTAATTGAGCTGCTTCACTCATTTTATCCGTATAACTTTCAAAATATAGCGTATTATAAAATTATGAATATGGCCATTGAGACGACCATATTTTTCTTCACATTTTGACCGAGGTTTCGCTTAAAACGGAGTAGGACCAAATATAATATATTTTATGATTATTATCAAACGGGCTCTTATGCTACTATCTTTCGGTTAAGGTACCTCATAGTCAAATTGTCATTCTACCCGTCAGTTTGGTAAATGATCGTACCACGTGCAGTTTTAAAAATACTAACCCGTCTTAAATGAAAAGTTGAACGCTTTCATGTATTTGCTTAAAATACATTGTATTAGTGTTCGATAAGTAATGTTTTAGGATTGACTTTCCATAAAATGCATGTTTGGTTGTTTTCATGTGCGTTAAAATAAAGGCGTTTCGTTAACCGAAACCACCTCGTTTAACGTGCCAACTACATGTTAAGGCCTCAAATCTTATATTCTTCTCTAAGTACCAGGTCTAGGTAATTCTGTAATCTTAGAATAGTATCAGGCGCTTACGGCTGCATCTACATCGTTATTGTACGGTTTACGAACTGTTAAACAGAAAGCTTCTGTTTAACCTGTTTTTAGCACACTCAGGCATCCACATCACACTGTTAAGTATTATTGTTTGCATGTTTCTCATAACGTACCCTTGGATTCCTCCATGTCATACTTAGTATCGTTTCGTTATCCCTATAAGTCGTACGTATAGATTAAGGTTTACCTGTTTTTGCCACGGTTGTCACATTCTCCCCTGGTTAAGAAATCTCGTCCTTGAAATCCGATGTATTTAGTTGGGGAAAAGGTGTGGATGTTTCTTGCGGAATTCATCCTTCTGTTCCCACGTTTATTCAGGCCCTACTGCGAGTTCCATCGTACCTTCACCAGCGAGATTTTGTTATGACATAGTTGTTTGGTTTTCTCGTCTATGATTTCTACCGGTTCCTCCATGAAGTGGAGTTTGTCATCAACATGCACATCTTTCAATGGTACAATAGCTACTTCATCTGTGAGACATTTCTTTAAGTTTGATACATGGAAGACATCGTGAATGGTGCTCAGTTCGACTGGTAATTTTAGCCGATACGCTACAGGTCCAACCTTGGCAATAATTTCGTATGGTCCTATGTATCTCAGAGTCAACTTTCCTGCCTTGCCAAACCTAATAACTCCTTTCCACGGTGGCACTCCTAATAGCACCTTGTCACCTACTTCAAATGACAACGGTTTCCGGCGAACATCGGCGTAACTTTTCAGCCGATCCCGCGCTGCTTTTAGTCTGGTTTGGATCTGATGCACCTTGTCTGTTGTTTCTTGAATCATTTCAGACCATGTGAGTTGAGTATCACCCACTTCAACCCAACAAATTGGTCATCTGCACTTCCGGCCATATAGCGCCTCATATGGTGCCGCTTGTATGCTACTGTGATAGGTGTTATTATAAGAAAATTCGATTAAGGGAAGGTGCTTGTCCCAACTTCCTCCAAAGTCTAGGACACAAGCACGAAGCAGATTCTCCAATGTTTGTATAGTTCATTCTGATTGGTCATCGGTTTGGGGATGATAAGCCGTACTCAGGTCTATTCTAGACCACAAAGCTTCTTGTAACTGTTGCCAATAGTGCGAAGTAAAATGACTATCACGGCCTGAAATGATCGCAACTGGTACACCGTATCTAGCCAAAATTTCATTAGTGTAGAGCTCGGCCAATTTCTCTATTTTATAGGTAGTATGAATCGGAATAAAGTGCGCAGCTTTGGTTAGTCTATCCACGACTACCCAAATCGCATCGTGACCTCGGGGTGTTTTTGGAAGGTGGGTCACGAAGTCCATCGTGATTTACTCCCATTACCACTGAGGTTTCTCGGGTTGTTGTAGCATCCTAGAGGGTTTTTGGTTTTCAGCCTTGACTCGGGCACAAGTTAAGCATTTACTAACATACTCCGCCACGTCTTTCCTCATGCCCGACCACCAATAAAATTCCTTAAGGTCGTGGTACATCTTGTCTGTACCGGGGTGAATAAAGTACTTAGATTTATGAGCCTCATCCATAACTAGTTGACGTAGGTCATGGAGAGTAGGAATCCATACCCTATCTTTGAAGTACATCACTTCATCAGTTTTCTTCTCAAAATTTTTCTCGTTCCCATGCAACTCCTCCTTTTCTATTTGACCTTCTCAAAAATCACTTACCGCATACCCACATTTACATGAGGCGTAAAAAATATTTATCTTCATACAAAATTTACACCAACGCGTAAAAAACTTTCAACAGTTAAAACTACCGATTTGACAATTTGTTTTTACTTTTTTTACAGATGTGTTTATAATATTTTCATATACGTTTGTGGAGGGGTATGGTCCCAAAAACTCTGCAGTTGCACAAGGTACCATACCCTCATAATGATAATAGGTCACTTGAACAACCTTGCGCGCTACACGCAACGGTACACCAACCTTGAAACCAGCAGATTGCCTAACAAACCTTGCGCACCCTACGCAACGGCAAGTTAAACCTGGAAGTGCAGGTTCCTGACCCTTCGCAGATTAAACAAACCTCTAGCCGCGAAGTCCTAAAACCTTGCACAAGGCCAAGACAAAGATGAGAGCAACTCATACTTAGTCTTGAGAACAAAAGGACTTGATCCCTACAAGTCCGCGCTAGCCGGAAAGCACTGATAAGGCCAAGCGGAAGGGAGAAGCGCAAAGAGGCACTGATCAAGTACAAGGGTACAAAGTGGCAGAGATGTGACCCAATAACCGCTCGACAGGTTGTGCTAGACCACGTCACATGATGAGCAGTCATGAAGAGGGCAGAAAGTACGCAACGACGTACACGTGGCACCAACCGACTCACGCCAGCGACCATCACACGATCTCCACTACCAGCTGATGACAGGTCCGAAAGAAGGACAACTGCCTGGACATGTGGCTCCATGCATCGTGCGCCAAGCGCACCTCCTACAAGAGACCATTAACGATCGTTGCAGAGGAGAGAGAATGGATATTCCGGTTGTCGGTTCCAGCCCCAAGGCCCATCAGCCCGTCTCCTACACACCTCTCTTAGGCTATAAAATAAGGATCACACCTCAAGGCTCATTCACTAATTACTTACTTATTCCTTTGCAATCCCCGATACTTATTCTCACGGTGGAGTGTGGTCATGGAGAAAACCCTCCCTCTTTTCTCCCGTGACGAGGCTAACGACGTTTCTAGTTTTGTAGTGAGCTTGAAGCAAGATCATTCCGACAAGCAAACGAGAGATAACCTTTTGTGCAGAGACGTTGAACCATCACCTAGATATCTCTGGATACCTTTTGGTCAAGTGTTTCTTCAGTTTGTGTAAAAATATTTAGCCCAACTCGCGCGGGGAGAAAAAGTTCTCACGGTTCTCACAACTTGTGGTGGTTCTCATTTGAACCGAGCCCTATATATATATGTATATATATCAGTCACCCTAATCAATCACAAGTGTTATTAGAACCCGTGGAAGCACTTGGATATATCCTTGCTATCTTTGACGTGAAACAAAGATATGCGAAACTGAGGATCGCAAACCATGGGAACAATGTAAAAGTAATAAGAGTAGTTGTATGTAACTAACCCAATATAAGGGAATTGTTCCTTGAAAAGAACCTTCTTCTACGATTGGGCCATGAATTATCTTTAATCGGCTAATACTATATTAACCTTAAATCACATTTTGTAAAAGTAATAAAAATTCGTCGGTAACCTTAGGTAGGAGTCAGATTTTTAAGTTAATTAATCTCACCACTTGCCAATAACTTAACTATGATTCATCCAAAGTGGATTCAAAGATCCAAAGCAACACTCTTCGTGCTCTTCATGTTCTCTACTAATTCTCTGTTATTTTCTTTTATTTCTCGTTTAATATAAAAATAGGAAAAGATAATTAATTAATTAGTTAGTAATTTAAAGTTAACTATTCAAAGTCGTATCCATTGGGTCGATACTTGATTCTTACATAAATTTTACTATAAACGATAGTAAAATTTAAAACTAGGAAAAAGTGTCTAAAAGTTATTAACTTAACCCATTTAATCTGTGCTAAGTTATTAAATTAACTATACCAACATACTACGACATGACACATCAAGTTTTTGGCGCCGTTATACGTTTACTTTAAGAAATACTATGGACTACTAACAAGTTTTTTTTTCATCTTTTGCTTCTATCTTTTCTTTTATTTTGTTTTGTTTTGTAGGTATGGACTCACAAATTTCACGATATATGGAGATGAAGATTTTTGATTTTGATGAGTATTGTGCTCAACAAGGATGTGAGTTTTGTGGAGGTTCACATCTTATTTATGAGTGTTCCTATTATGTGTGGGGAGCCTATGAAGAATGAAGACATATGCTATTCTTCGCCCTTAGATGGGCCACTTACTACATCACCACCAATACCTTCCCTTTTTACTCACAATCCTCATGATGAAATACACCACATTGAAAACTTACCACCATATATTATACCCCAAACATTTTCTTACCCACCACCCACCCCAAACGAGTCGATTCTCAAACCGTTACCTTATATACCATCACCACCCGCTTCATTTTTTTCTTACCCACCATCATCACCTTGCCCACCTTCCATTCCCAAACCTGATTATGGATCCCGACCAATTCATTACAAAATTTGGAGGAAATAAAAATCCAACTAAAAAGTATGTATTAGACCGAGTTCCATAATGAAGAACCTGATTTATGGAGCCCTGCCAAGTCATTACAACCTTTAAGCTTCTTCTTTGATGTACAAACTTCTTTGAGGAACTTTACATACCGTGGGAATTTTTTTATAGTCAAGAAGTGGAATCTTTACCTCTACCTTCCTGAATGTCTCCACGATTTCTTGTTTTCCCTCTCCTTCTTTGTTCTTTGTAGCCTTTAAGGTATAGGAGTAAATTTCATTTCACTTCTAACCGGTTCTTGTACTTTCATCTTATCCTGGTCCTTCTTAACAACAATTTATTCTTCTTCTTGTATAGTCGGGCCTTCACAACTGTTTCCACTCCTTGAGGTAATGACATAAACATTGTGTTTTGGGTTAGTATTGGTCTATGAAGGTAGTTTACCTTGAGACTCTATCTTAGTCACCGAGCTGACAAGTTGAGCAGTTCTTGATGCTAGCTTTAGTCTTATGTTGGATGCTTTGGTTTCTTGTTGGAATGTGTGGGTGGTAGTTGCCAAAATTTTAACAATATCTTCTAAAGACATTCCCGAGCCACTCGTTTGTTATTGTCGAGGTTGAAAATTTTGTTATTGAGGACCTTTCATATGGAAAGAAACTCTTGGGTGATATGGTGGAGGTCTTTATTTGTAGCCCATAATGGGAGTGTGCCCCAATTGGGTTATCATCTTGTCTTGAATTTTGTCTTGGGTAACCTCCAATTGTTTGAGCTTGTTTAACATCTTATTGCAATGTGGGACACATTTCCGTGGGGTGTGCAAATTGTAGACATATCCCACAAGCTCATGCTTGTGGTTCAATACCCTTATATTTGGTAATTTACTTCACGACTTCCGTTAATTCAGTGATTTGATTTTCAAGATGAGGAATGCTTTCTTTCATGACGCCTCGTGGTGGATCAACATACCACTCTTTCTCTTATGCTAAGTACTTTGAGTCTTTAGCAATTGATGTGATCAGGGCTCTAATTTCAGTTTGTTGCTTTATCGAGTAGAGATCCTCCACTAGAGGCATTCATCAAACGTATCTCCATTGGTGCTAATACTTCACAAAAGTATTTAAGGTGTTGATGCTCTGATAAGCCATGTTGTGCGCAACAAGCACACAACATTTTGAATTTGTCCCAATAAGTATGCAAGGTTTTTCTTTTTATTTGCTTGATCTCGATGATTTCCTTATGTAGAATCGAGACTTTGACTTTTGGGAAGTATTTGTTAAGAAACAATTTCGAAAATTTCATTCCAAGTATTTTACCGCCCTGGTGGTAGGTATAGCCATTCTTTTGCTGAGTCTTGAAGAGCAAAGGAGGATGCCCTTAGCTTTATTTGATATTTAGTGATGTTGTGTGGCTTCATGCTGGAACACACACATGGAACTCTTTGTGGAACTTGTGGGTCCTCATTCTCTAGGCCTTGAGAAAGGGGTAATAGGTGAATGCGTCTGGATTTCAACTCGAAGTTCTCCATAGCAAGGTAGTTAACGCAAAATGGTTGTTGTGGGACATCACGCATCGCCCATTGTTTAAGGGTTTGTTCAGCTGCCATTGTAGTTGTAGAAATGTGGAGATTCAGGTGAGTTTGGTTCTTAGTGGGTATGGTTGGGTGAGTGTGGTGGGGTGATGGGTGTTTGTAGATGTGATATTGATTCCGTTTCAGTTTCAGTTTCACTCGAGAAGGGTATGTCTTGCCAAATGTTAGTGACGAAGGTGAATATATAGAGGTTGAGGAGTTTGCTAACTTTTTTCGGTGTTTTTCTTGCTTCAAAATCTCTCTAGGTGTACTTGTACGCAAAAATCTTGGCATATAAATGGTTAGATTTGTTGTGTCCCCGGCAACGACGCCAATTTGATGGGTGTTGAATCTAACAAATAAATAAATAATAAACATAGTTGACACACTAAAAATAGTATGAATGTAAGTTAGGTTTGTGTCCTTAGGAATACAGATTAACTAACTATGCCAAAATGATTATATTCAGATACAATTGGTTTAGAAAAGAGGGTTTTAGTTTAACAAGAATGTACAGAGAAGTTTTATTTTTATATTTTTTTGGATAAAAAAATTAATTAAAGTGGTTGAGAAATTTAGATGTTAAAACTATTTTTAACACTAGGGTAATTTCTTGATTCGATTTGGCTTACGATCATTAACAGTCACAATGAAATGATCCATTCAAATAATAGTTTGTATCAATACTAGACGTTATGATGTTCGGACATCCACTCCATCTAATGTCTAACCAAGCACAATTCGTTGCTTAGAGCCAACTCGCTACTCTAAGCTAACACTGTCGGATCTTAGTGTGTTGGTTGCATGATTGAAGTATCGATTATAATTAAACACACAAGCTGTTCAGAATGTTAATTAAATAGAATGATTTTATAATTGTTTTGAGTTCATGAACAAACACAACATATCATTTGTTCTTTGTATAAGAAGTTAGAACTTGATTAGGGATTTAAAAAGTGACGGGCTTTATCAGAAAAATTAATATGTTAATCAAGATTATTAAGAATGTTGGTCCTAAAAAAGAACTATGATATTCAAAAGTCAAAACATGATCAAGTGATTAAGAACTAAACAGAAGTTTGAACCATATTCTCCCCAAAGACAGTGAATCTTGAACACCTAAATCAGAACATCTGTTGAAGTCAAGCAAACATCTGATCAAAGCCTTGGAATCGCTGTTCAAGAAGAAACAGGATCTGCTGAAGGCTAAAGTCTATTAAAGGCAAAGGTTTGATGAATAAGGCCAAACATTTGTCTGGGCAGACAAATGTTTAGATCAAAGCAACAGATGCTAGTCCAAACAGAGGTTTCCCAATGTAATAGTACTTGTTTTGTATCAGTGTTTAGCATAGTTAGATCAGATGTTAGATATGCACAGGTGTTTGCAACATCTGTGGAATCTTTTCTGTTAGGAATGTTAGATTTCATTATTAGGGGATGTCATTCAATGACTAACAGATCTTTCGTACTTAGTATAAATAGATCTCACCTGTTAGAGGTCTATTTCATCACACACATCACCTTTTCTTTTGTACGAACATAATTATTAATTGATCGGCTGAGGGGGAGTCTGTAGAGTCAATCCTTTTGTAAACATTGTAATTATTTGGATTATTAATGAAAAACAATTGTTGATGATAACTTCTCATTTGCGATTTTTTATCTTTTGTTATACAATTAAATATTGTTTTGATCTTAACTATTTTATAATCACAAACCTTGTAAACTCGGACCTAATAATTGGTATTAGAGCCTCGTCACGTCAAACTCGATTTCACAATCAGTTTAACATATAAAGATCAGCTCAACAAAGGTCCAATATTGTTTGTAGCTCAGAGTTGTATAGTAAAGAACTAATTAACGTCTATTACATACTCTATTTTTCAGATAAAGAACAAAAGAAAATGGCACAAAATCATCCACACAACACCGGCTTCGGTAATAAACCCCCTATACTTGTCAGATCCGAATTTAACATCTAGCAATGTAGGATGGGTCATATACTTGCTCAACAAAATTCAGGGTGTTGGAAGTTCGTTGTATTCAGACCCCATATTCAAGTGCTACCAAATGCCGAAAACCCAAATTTATTTGAGCCAAAGAAGCCGGGGAATTACTCTACGAAAGATTATCAAAAATTCGAGCTCGATGCAAAAGCTTTTAGTATCGTGTCTATGACTCTGCCGGATGATATCTATGTTGACCTATTACATTGTAACAGTGCCAAAGAGTTGTGGGATACACTGAAGGAACAATTTGGTGGAGCATATGATGTTATTGAGAACACTCAAGAAATCCTTAACCCACAATATGAAATCTTCATTGATGTCAAAGGGGAGACCCTAACTCAGCAGTTTGAACGTTTTTCATGTCTAATCAGTGAACTAAACTTGGTTAGTAAAGAATTTACTAAAACAACTTTAAGTAATCGATTTCTAAGATCCTTCCCTGAAAAATGGGACACTATTGCTACAGTGATGAGAACATCCCAAATTTCAAAGACATGAGCCTAACTCAAATTCATGGAAAGCTCCTAACATTTGAGAGGGAGCTTGTCCAGAAAAAAGAAGCTCCAAGAAACTGGAAAGGTGTTTGAAAGTTATGTTTTCGGTAACACAACACTATTGAGTTAGGAGGGATCATCTGCTGGAATGGGAAATATTAGAGTTTGATCATTTTATTGACATATCAACTAAAATCAACTTTGATCAACATTCCACAAGTATGCTTTGCAGGAAACTGTGACATTTCGTACTTTAAGGTTAACGCCGTTAACTTTCTTTGTTAAATCTTTATGATTTCATATGCATAATTATATTTAACATGCAAGTTATAACACAACACATAGTTTTGTGGATACATTCATAGTTAACGTATTTAACTTCTATATAAACAATAAAGTTTGGACACACGAGAGACTTGTCTCGTCATAAAGCGAAGTTATATTAAAATAAATTTCTACATAAGTTATAAGGTTGTAACTTGACGGACATAGTTTGTAATTGGTATAAACTAACATTACAAATTCGGAACACCCCTCCACATTTCACAAATTCTGATATGCGTCAAATGCAACATATAAATTATATCACATACGGTATAAAATTAACCTTTTTAGTACTCATGTTGGGAAAGGTGTGTTTCTTTGTATACTTTTGATTTTCACGATTAAAAGAGCTTAATTGTACAAAAGAAACAAATTAACAACAAAAAACCATCTTAAGTATAGAAAACAGGAAGATGACACACTATACCAACCCTCAAAGCTTCACCCATGACCAAAAACGACGAATCAGAAGTCCAGCAAGGGCCGTGCCTGCTTGGCATGGGGCCATGCCCCTTCAAGACTCTAGAGCAGAAGAAGACAAACAGATGCAGACAAGAGACATGGGGCTGTGTCCCTTGGACATGGGCCATGGTCAACTTCCAGGTTTGCATATCTTGGATAGTACAACAAGTACAATGGCCATGGGGTCATGTAGCAGCTGATCTAACATGCTCATTAAATGAAGACAGAGAAGAAGGAATACACGGGTCCGTGCCCGCAGGGCACATGGTCGTGTGAGGCCACTCTTTACAACTATAAATAGGGGTGCTTAATTTCATTCCAACTCATCTATTGGCAAACCATTTCTCTCACACCTGCCACCACTCCACCATCATCTTCCACTACAATCATTAGAGTTTAGAGTGTGTAGTAGTCTCGGGATCCAAGATTGATCGTAAGAGCCTTTGTTAAACTATGGCCACACTTGATTAATCTCTTACATCACATGGTGAAGAAGAAATCTTTTATGTATTACTTTTTAACTCCAATATTTGGTTAACTTTTTAATTAGGTTTGTCTTAGTGACTTTAATAACTAGTTTTTTATATTGAAAATGAGTTTTATCCTATCATTCCTTCATGTTTTGCTGATTCACTCATTCGTCTCTTTACGGTCTATATAAAGCGCGTGAACTGCCTAGAAGAGGGTTAGAAGGGTAGTTTGGGTAAGGTTCTTTCCTCGTTCAGTGTAAGATCCTGTGAGAACTTGGTTCAAGCCTATTAGGACTTCCTTTGAGGCAGATAGCATCAAATCGGGGGGAAGTAAGAACGGCTTGAATCCCTTATAAATAAATTACTATTAAAACTTTAAACCGGCCTTGCGGGTCTGTATCCCTGCTGACTCAGACCAATATGAGTGAGGGTAGCATTGCCTCCAAAAGAGGGAAATGCTACATTTTGCCTTTATAAATTGCTTAATTATCTTTAACATTCCAACCTTGTGGGACTGTATCCCTGCTGACTAGACCAATATGGCTGAGGCAAAAAGAGGGACATGCCACTTTAACCAAGATAATCTCTAAAAAACCCAAAATGGGGAAATCATCATCAAAGGATACGTAAAAGATGAGTCGCAACCAAGTGATTCTATTTTGTCTGTTTGTTTATTTTATTTTATTTTACTTTACTTATTTAATCTGCTAGTTAAAAAAATCTTTTCTCAAAGTTTGGGTCGATTAGACGTTAACGATAATCCGATATTAAAAGCTCTTACGTCCTTGGATGATCTCAGTATCTTACCATCACTATACTACGCCAACGATGGGTGCACTTGCCCTAGCGTGTTGTAGAGAGTGATAGTGTTATATGGTATTTTATAAATATAAAGCTTGCATACACGAGTGGAAAGTACCTAAAATATATCTAAAACTATACTCACACTCCACCACTTCACACCCCTTTGTTTTAGTAAAATGTGGTTCCTTTGAAATTCATATAAAAAGAAATGACTTAGTATTTTATCCAACACACACACACACACACATATTTATGTACACATATCCCTCTAGTTGCTTGAAATAAATAAGCAAAAATATTGCTTATAAACTTGTAATTTATACCTAAGTCACAAATAAATAATTTTTCAAAAGAAAACCAACATTTACGTTTTTAGCCACTTTCCAATAAAACTACCCTACCCCTAGCAAAAAAAACTACCCTTTTTAAAAGTTCTCTTGATATTTACAAAAGATTTTTTTTTTAAATAGGAGAAGGTTAATTACATGTCAAGCATTTGGTAATTGTAAGTTCCATACTGTTATCGAGCGTTTCACTTACTCACTTTCGGCTGAGTGTTAAGTGATCACTTGTGAGGTGTGTGAATTTGTATATAGCTAAATGAAATTTTATAAAGGCATGTTATGCCCAAAAATACTTATTTTCTTAAAAAGCGGTCTAAATAAATCATGTCGAATAGGATTATAAATATTATTGGAATGTGAATAAAAAGAACTTGGAATCCCGACACTATACAAACAAGACCCAAAAACTTCTTCTCTACCAATTCCATTTGGGTGTGTAATTAAAAATTAAAAATTTTTGCTTGAGGACAAGCAAATTCAAGTATGGGGGTATTTGATATGCGTCAAACGCAACATATAAATTATATCAAAGACAGTATAAAATCAACATTTTTAGTACTAATGTTGGGAAAAGTGTGTCTCTTTATATACTTTTGATTTTCAGAATTAAAATAGCTTAATTGTACAAAAGGAACATGTTAACGACAAAAATAGCATAAGTATAGAAAACGGGAAGATGACACACTATACCAACCCTCAAAGCTTCACCCAAGACCAAAAACGACGAATCAGAAGTCCAGCATGGGCCGTGCTTGCTTGGCATGGGGTCGTGCCCCTTCAAGCTTCCAGAGTAGAAGAAGACAAACAGATGCAGACAAGTGACACGGGGCCGTGTCCCTTGGACACAATCCGTGGTCAACTTCCAGATTTGCATAACTTGGATAGTACAACAAGTACAATGGCGACGGGGTCGTGGCGACATGTAGCAGCTGATCTAACATGATCATTAAATGAAGACAGAGAAGAAGGAAGACACGGGTCCATGCCCGCAGGGCACATGGCCATATGAGGCCACTGTTTACGGCTATATATAGGGTGCTTGATTTCATTTAAACTCATCCCTTGGCAAACCATTTCCCTCACACCTGCCACTATTCCACCATCATCTTCCACCACAATCATTAGAGTTTACAGTGTGTAGTAGTCTTGGATCCAAAATTGATTGTAAGAGCCTCTGTCAAACTATGGCCATGCTTGGCTAATCTCTTACATCACTTTGTGAAGACAAAATCTTGTATGTATTACTTTTGATTCCAATCTTTGGTTAAAATTTTTTACTGGGTTTGTACTAATGACTTAAATAACTAGTTTTTTTATATTGAAAGTGAGTTTTATTCTATCATTCCTTCATGTTTTGTTGATTCACTCATTCGTGTCTTTATGGTCCATATAAAGCGCATTAACTGCCTGGATGGGGGTTAGAAGGGTGGTTTGGGTAAGGCTCTTGCCTCGTTCAATGTATAGATCCTGCGGAGACTTGGTTCAAGCTTATTAGGACTTCCTTTGAGGCAGATAGCATCAAATCGAGAGAATTAAGAACAGCTTGAATCCCTTATAAATAACCTACTATTAAAACTTTAAACCGGCCTTACGAGACTAAATCCCTGCTGACTCAGACCAATATGGCTGAGGGTAGCGTTGCCTCCAAAAGAGGGACATGCCACATTTTGCATTAATAACTTGCTTAATTATCTTCAATATTCCGGCCTTGCGGGACTGTATCCCTACTGATTCAGACCAATATGGCTAAGGGTATTGTTGCCTCCAAAAGTGGTACATGCCACTTTAACCAAGATAATCTCTTAAAAACCCAAAATGCGGAAATCATCAAAGGGTACGTGAAATATGAGTCGGAACCAAGTGATTCTAGCTTGTTTACTTGTTTCTTTTATTTTATTTACTCATTCAATTTACTTGTCAAAACATTTTTTTTTAAATTTTGGGTCGATTAGACGTTGTCAATAATCTGGTATTAAAAGCTCTTGTGTCCTTGGACGACCTCGGTATCATACCATCACTGTACTACGCCAACGATGGGTGCACTTGCCCTAGCGTGTTGTAGAGAGTGATAGCTTTATATTGTGTTATATTAATATAAAGCTTGCATAAACGGGTGAAAAAGTACTTAAAATATATCTAAAAATCATACTCACACTCCATTACGACCAATTCCCTAGCCCACTCCCTAAATTCGAAACCCACCTTATACCCTTTACAAATTCGGAAAACACCCCCTAAACTCCAAACCCGGACACCCCTCTAAACTCACACAAACTTGGAACCAACTCCACAAATTCGGAAATTTTATCTTGTTTATATATATACTCGGAACCTTATACAAACTCGGATAAAATCTACACCGACTTAAGTTGTTACGTGTGTGTGTGTGTGTGTATATATATATATTATGCAATCTCATTCTTTCTTTCCGTACACTGTAGTTCATCACAAAGCTCTCTCAACTCTTTCAGCCTTACCAAGCTTTCTTGATCCCTATTGCTTCTAGTAATCTATTCTTGATATGTTTATAGTTCTTTTATATGTGAGTATTGACTGAGATTGATTGATTCATGATTTCTTGAATACATGCAAACTAGGGTTGATTAGAATCTTTATGTTTATGAGTTTGATGAATCGTATATTAAGTATTTGTAGGCGTGTGATATGCACAAAATGCAACATATAAATTATATCAAAAAGGCATAAAATCAACCCTTTTTATGTACTAACGTTTGAAAAAGTATGTTTCTTTGTATACTTTTGATTTCAAAGACTAAATGAGCTTTAACGTACAAAAGGAACAAATTAACAGCAAAAACCAACATAAATACAAGAAAAAAGAGTTGACACACCATTCCTACCATTCAAGCTACACCCCAAGAACAAAAAAACAAACCAGAAGACATTCACGAGGCGGTGCCACCAAGGCATGGGGTCGTGCCCCACTCCAGAGTCCATGCATAACAAGACAAATAGCGTAGACAAGAGATACGAGGTCGTTCACCACTCTAGAGTCCATGCAGGACAAGACAAACAAAGCAGACAAGAGACACGGGACAGTGATCAACTACCATATATGCAGAATCTCCCAAAGGACCCCACTATACTGACCACGGGGCCATGCCTTCTGATACACGGGACCGTGTGTGCATAGACTGAGACATATCAACTAATGAAGACAGAGAAAAAAGGATAAGGGGTCTTGCCCCAGGGCACGAGGCCGTGTGAAGGGTTTGTTTCCAACTATAAAGGGAGGTGCTTGGTTCATTTCCAACTCAGTCCTTGGCAAATCACTTCTCTCACACTTGCCACCATTCCACCACCACTACAGCACCATCATCCACCACATTCCTCCATCATCATCTTTAGAGTGTGTGTAGTAGTCTCGGGATCCAAGATTTATCGTAAGAGTACTTGTCAAACAAAGGCCATGCTTGGCTAATCTCTTACATCACTTGTTGAAGACAAATATTTTATGTATTACTTTATTTCCAAGCTTTGGCTACTTTTTATTTGGGTTTGTATTAATGACTTTAGAAAATAGTTTTTTTTATATTGAAAGTGAACTTTATCTTATCTTTTCTTCATGTTTTGTTGATTTATATAAAGTGTGTTAACTGCATGTAAGGGGGTTAGAAGGATGGTTTGGGTAAAGTTCTTGCCTCGTTTAGTGTATAGATCATGTGAGGACTTGATTCAAGCTTATTAGTACTTCCCTTGAGGCAAATAGCATCAAATCGGGGGAAGTAAGAACGACTTGAATCCATTATAAATAAACTACTATTAAAACTTTAAACCGGCCTTGCAGGACTATATCCTTGCTGACTCAGACTAATATGGCCGAGGGTAGCATTGCTTACAAAAGAGGGATATGCACAATAACTAAGATAATCTCTTAAAAAGCCTAAAGTGTCGAAATCATCAAAGGATATGTAAAAAAGGAGTCGGAACCAAGTGATTCTATCTTGTTTATTGTTTTTACTAACATTTTATTTTATTTTTCTCCTTTTAAACCAACTTGCGTATTTTTCTCAAAGGTTGGTTAGATTAGACATTGACGATATTCCAGTACTAAAAGCTCTTGTATCCTTGTACGACCTCGATAACTTACCATCACTATACTATGCCAACAATGGGTGCACTTTCCCTAACGTGTTGTAAAGAGTGATTGTATTGTATTGGGTGGTTTGTACATCTAATGCTTGATAAACAAGTAAAAAGTGCTAAAAAATATATAAAAAAATTATAACACGTTTGACACACGTCAACGTGTATGCTAGGGTTTCTATGTATAACATGATTTTGATGATAACAAGACGATAAACTGATCTACATAATGTTATGCATGCATAAATACTCGAAAAGTATGATAGTATGTCATAAACATGTTTTTTAATGATCGAATTTAAAATAGTTCTTTTACTTGTATTGGCTGTAACTTGATCAAAACATAATGAAAACATGTGGTTCTTAAGTCTAAAACAAAGTTCAATGAAATAGTTTTCAAATCCAACTGAAATCATAAATTTTCGACAAGGTTAGCTCAGTCAAAAGGTTAAAACGAAAACACAGGTGCAAGCTGTGTTTTTCTACAGAAATTGCAGCCTGTTACGACAGTCATAACTTGGTCTACAATTGGATATAACACTTGAAATATTTACAGTAGATAGTTCTAGGAGGTTACCAAGTTCGCCACCTGGAATTTCGTCAATCAGGTCGACATGGATTTTTATATAAAATAAACCATAAACTGTCGAGATAATGTGAGGAAATTGCCCTTTTTGAATTAAATCATTTGTAGTAATTATCTGTGAACAATTAGACTTTGAGAAAATTTCACAAACCTTTTCAGAACTAATCACACATGTCACAAATTGATTGTAATTTTTCTAGCTTGTTAAGTATTTTAACAAAATTCACGAAAACAACTCAATGTTGGAGGTTGAGCTAGAATTGCTAGAAGTTAATGTATATGTTTCTAAATGTGCTTGCATGTTAGTACAAGGTGTTAATTGTTGTTTGATACCTAAACAATTATCATTAAACGTGTTGCATGTTATGAGATGAACATATGCACATACCGACATGAACGGATGTGAACGTGTTTGCATATTACGTGTTACTATACGCGTAGAATTCGAGTGATTTACTTGATTTATAACTAATATTAAAACAATAACTATATCAGGACGTGGTTAACCACACCTACCCTTCTTCAATTTGTTTCTAGCCAAGAAAATCAAAGGTGAGTTCATACCCCTACTCTTTTAACTTTTACAAAACACATGGGAAGAAAGCATGTATAGCATTACGATAAAGTAATGTTTTACGTTACGGTAAATACGTCACTAGGGTTAGAGTTGTTGTTATATTAGTTATGGTCACAAAAGTGCACACTATCACAGGAAGTCCTTCATCTCGAACCATTAGTATTGGATTATAGTGAGAAAATTTTGAGTTGTACTATTGGGCCTGACAAGCCCCACCCGAGTTAGTCGTGCTAACTCGATCGGTAATGGTCGAACATGTGTTAACTTGCCTATCACATTGCCTTGGTCACTGATAGACTTGGTAATTAAAGGCAACAACGTATAAACGTGAGCTTTGGTTGCGAACGCTTAGTGACATAATGTATATGTTAGCTACCTGCAAATATAACAAGAAATTGCTAATCACTACTATAAACTATAAACTATTGAAACAATGAATTATTGTATATCTATGAACAAAATCTGTGAACTCACTCATCATTATGTGTTGACACTTGTTCTTGCATGTCTTTCTCAGGTCGCTAAGGTACTCAATCACGGCTAGGAGCACAACATGACATTTAAAACTATTTTTGGTGTTTGCGTTTATACATTTACTTATGTTGGTTTTGGACGTTTTTTATGCACTGCTTTACATTACCTTTACTTTACGCTTCCACAACTTACTTTGATTTGAAAAACGTATTTTTACTCATATAGAGGTTGTTCTATATGACTAGTGTCTTGGATCCTTGTTTGTCACGCGCCTCGCGGTAAAACCCTGCAAGTGGAATTTGAGGGTGTGATAATTGTCGTTTGTACTTGATGACCTTAAGCACATAGACCCAAATAAAATAGAGGAGATTAACATATTGCACTAGGTGGCCCTACTCAGTATAAGAGCTAACAATTTTTACAAAAGAACTGGTAGGTCTTACCCAATGATCACATATCCTAATCAAATACCACAATCTAATACACAACAAGAGTTTTATCCCCAAACTACCCCTAGACAAAATGTGCAAACACAACCCACTTTGCACAAAACATGAATCTTGTACCAGTGCATTATGTTCATGCACCATAAGTCTCTCAGGTTCAGTATGTTCAAATGCCAATTGCACATGTTCAAGCACTACAAACTGCTCCTGCTCCTGTACCAGTAGATCCAAATCAACAAAGTTTTTTTCACACAAGGCTATTTTGATTGGAGTAGCTTGCAAGAGAACTTAACAGGTGAAATCTTTGCTTTAATAGCAAAAGACTGTGATGAACATGAAAACTTTTGTTTTATGGCTCTTGAGCATTTTTTAGGTGAAGAAGATCTAGTTCAATAGCTATTGGTAAAGAAATTGTTGGTGAAAGTACTGAAATCCCAGGTCAACATCTGTTGGTGACCAGGAGCATGTAGAAAGGATGGATGAAAACAATCCCAAAAGTTCCACTGATGCATCAGTGCAAATCAAGTTGAATTGATTGCATCTAAGGTATCAGCTCAAACTCTTTAAGAGTTATGTTCTGATAAATGCATCATAGCATTTGCTGATATCAAAGAGGTGAATGAAAATGTAAGAGAAAATGTACAAATTAGTGAAATAATTCTTGAAAAATTTAAAAGGGATTTTAAAACAAGAATTTTTTAAAAACCTTGAGATAAGCAATCTGAAACATGAAGCATCAATAACAAGGATCAACTCTAAACAATGATAGAAAAATATCAAAATTGTAAAACGAATTGGAATCCACACAAATCATATGTGAAAGATGGGTTGAGCCTTGTAATGGTTATAAGATGCTCCTGGAAAAACAAAGAAAGAGCAATGTGAATTTTGGTGTTGGTTTTAGAAAATATGACCAAGAACAACAAACTGATGCTTCCATTGACTTAGAAATGGTTGAAGCTATACCCACCACCTTAACTGGTGAAGAAATCAAGATCACTAAACCCAGTGGCAAGAAGATAATTCTTGAAAAGCCATAAGGTTCCATTCAATCTGAAAAACAAAAGTATGAATTTAAACCTACTTGGTCAGATGAATGTGATGTTCTCGAAAATTTTAGACCATTTGATTTCACAAACCCAAATGCTCTTGATCCCCCAAAATAAAAGTTATTCTGTTACTAACTAACATCTGATGTTGAAAAGAGATAAGGGTACCAAGAAAGATAAGACCCCAGCTCTACTGTGTGACTTTTGTGGGAAGAACAATCATTTGGCAAAAGAGTGTTTCAAGTTAAAAGCCTATGATATTAATAGAATCAACAACATTTGTGAGTCTTCACTTAGGTGCACCATTTGTGGTAAACTCAGTCATTTGACCCAACAATGCTCTTTTCTAAAACCCTATGATATCAATCAAAATAGGTCAAGAAAGAAAATGAGTTTCAGAAGGGATGATGGCCCTGTCAACAGGGATCCCCAATTATTTCCCAAGAGAGTTGAGTCTCGTCAACCACATGTGACACAAAACTTGAACCATTACCCTGCTCATAGGGATGGTCAAGTATCTGTTGCACCACACACACTTCCAAGAGGCTATGGGCAACCACCATGCACTAGTGTGCCTTATCAGTATGAAGAACCTATGCAAATGCCCCAAAAGCCAAGAGTCAGCAGACACCCTCATGGGTATATCATCTCATTGGGAATTGTCAACCAACAGTTGACCTAAGTGTGAAAGCACTTGCAGAGGGTCAGAAACAATTGTTAGAGATAGTACAAAAACTTCTTGTGACAAATGACCAATCTTATAGAGCCATTGCAGTGGTAGAAAACACCAAACCTAAAACAGATAATGCTTTGGGTCATCTGCAAAATTGACCCATTCACCACTGTCTGCAGGGAACATCTATTTGCAATTTGAAAGTGCAAACAGATGTTACCCTACCACATATCTCTATCTTAATAATAGAAAGAAAATGTTTAAAAAATGTACCAAATAGGTTCTTGAAACATTAATATATTGTAATTAATACAAGAAAATTGTTCTTAAAAACAAAGAAAAGTTGATAAAATCAACAAAAACAAAACTTTGTTCAAAGGAGAATAACATCTGTTTAAGTGGTTTAAAACTCTATTTAACCTTGGTTAACCACTGTTTAAGACAAAAGAACCTCTGATTCACTAATCTGTGTTTGACTACAAAAGTCAAACAGATTCACTGTCTCATTAAAACTCACCACTGTTTTTGCTTAAAACTCTAGTTAACCCAACAGTGGTTTCAAACATGGGTTTCCATCCATCTGTTGACCAAAATTCAAATAGATGTACCAACCAATGATCTTACCATCTTAACATCTATGAGGCCCAACAGAGGTTACAAACCAATATTTGAAACAGATATTTTCTATCTTCTTCAAAGGGTTCCTTTAAAGGGACCCACTTTCTGAACAGAGGTTTGCCATAACATATAGCAACTGGCCATGTGTACCAAAAAGGTAACCTTTGGCCACGCTGGCTTCCCTGTTCCATTAACCCAATAAAAACCCCTCTTCCAACAGAGTTTTTACTTCACCATATTCTTATCAATTCAAAACCATTTCAAAGAGAAAAACTTTGAAATTGCAATCATAATTCATCACTATCAATCAAAAGATTATCTAAAAGATTTTCAAAAGATTTAACCCAATCTCACCATGGCTCTCGAACTAAAAACTTCTCAGAACTATTTACGATATCTTGTAAAACACAGCAAAAACACGTTCTTCCACTCCATCAATAAATTTTGGGCAAATACAAAAATTTCACTTCAAAACAAAAAGCCATATTTCAACACTTCCATCATCAATAAAGAACATGTTGAAATTATTACAAAATCCATCTCCAACCTGTTCAAACTACAGGATTTGGCAGGTATGGAAACATTCTCCAAAAATGATCTTCAAAATGAGTTCATATAAAGGGGTATGGAGCTCAGGTAGGAACAACACTTTTCAAACAAAAATTCCCACCAGAAATGAAATTCTTTTTCCATACGCTGTTGATTTGCTTGTCTGCGAAGACTACTACTTTTAATGAAATTCCCCTGAAAACTCAGGATCTGGGGTACGCTATCTTGAGAAATCCAGATTAGCTATCACAGACAATCTTTATGGATTTGGTAGCAAACATAAAAGCAATCAAGAGGGACACTAGCAATCCTTTTCTTATATATCCAAGATTGTTAAGCTTTTAGCTAAAAATGTTTTAAGACAAGAGAACTTTGAACAAGGTGAAGCAGTTGAAAGTAACAGTCTTTCAAATAAAACTATTACCAGCATGATGACTAAAAGTCAAGAAAATGTGGGAACATAAAACATTTTGCAAAACCAAGCAACAGATGTTGCAACATCCGTTGCAACATCCGTTGCTAAGCCTACTGCTCCCCGTGACCATGGTGCACAACCTAGCACTGTGGAACCCACACTAGACATTTCCACACAAATTTCTTCCATTCCCATCCCCAAATCCAAAAGGAAAACAAAAAAGAAGGGATCTCTGCGGGTTGAGATGCCAGAGATACCTTCTGTAACACAGATGCAGCAAACATGTGTTATTACTTCCACACAACAGATGCAAACATCTCCACCCATCCAAACTACTCACTCATTTTAATAAAAGGAGAGTGTTATAAGCACAGGGGAATCATTTAAGAGGGAGATACTTCACCTTAATATCTCTACTCAAGCCCTTCTTACAGGGCTTCTTCTCTTTCCACACCTCCACCCACTAAAATTATTCCATCATCATTCCAAGATTTGCTTGATGTAATTGATACAACTGAATTGCACATACCTAGTTCCTCTCAACAACAAATCACACAGAATACACTTCAACAAGTGACTAGGGAAAGCTCAGAATTCATTACTATCCCACAAGAAGAGGAGGCAACACCCCATGTGTCTCAAGAGACTCAGGCATGTATTTCAAGTGGGGCAACTACTACAACTATAGAGATAATAGTCTCACAGTTGGACAAGAGTTACATTATTAAGTCCTAGTCCCAAGAAAAGGGGGCACTTAGTTCAAAACTAGGTACAACCACCTCAGGTGGGAATTTAGATGATCCTATTAACTTAGGTGATGGATTAAACTATTCTGAATTACAGAGAGAGTCACCAAGTTGGAGTCATTAGTTTAAGAAATCAAAGAAATGATGAAGACTTTGGTACACAACTCTAGAACTCCACCATCAAATACAGACATTGCAAAAGAAATGTGGGCACATGTTCAACCATACCTACATCTTCAAAAGCAGGCTGCAGATAAAAGACATAACATGCAAGTAGAGTTGATAAGATAAATGGTGGATGCCAAGTACACAGATACTCAGGCAGAGGTTAAAGCCATCAAAGACTTTCTCCTTGAAAACACTAGTACAACTCTCAGTCTCCCTAAGTATGAAGATGATGCCAAAAAGGGGGAGGAAGATTACATGAGAAAGCTCCCACCTCTGGTAAAAAAGGCTGAGAAAAGACCTGACATTTTTGCACTCAAAAAGTCAAGACAAGAAGAAATTGCCAAAGAAATGGAAAAGCAAAAGACGAGGGATACAAGGGAAGCTAATATGCAAATAACTGTGTAGGAAATTATTGAAAGAAAGAGGTTACAAAAACCACTACTGCAACTATCCAAATACTCATCATTCAAACCACTGCTCGTACTGTCCACACATTTGTTGCCATTACAAAAGTGGCAAAAAAAGTTACAACTACTCAACCACCACCACCAACACACAAGTCCCCTAAAGGACTTCTCAAAAGAAAACCAACAACACAACAACCATAAAAACACAAACACCTCAAACCAGAACCAGTAGAACTAAATTCGTTATCCAAGATTGTAACGCTCCGCATTTCTGGACTTTCCCCATTTAGAAAGTGTATTCGAATTCCTATATTTGGAAACTTGTATCGTAAACGTATCTTTCATTTCCAACCTTTGTACCTTGAGACTATGATTATAATGGAACTTTATTTGATACTTATACAGTGTAATACGCATGATTCATGCTTTACAATCTCTAATACGTGACTTCATGCAAGAAGCTCAAACTTGAAATACTCGAATGCTCAATTCTATGTGCAATTATACTTATACATCATTCATGCATGCTTAAAATACTTAAACAACCAGCTATAACACACGAAAATGGACCGAACAAGTCACTTCGCACGAAGTGATACCAACTCGTACGAAGTGATGCCAACTCGTACAAACTGACGTGTTTTCCTATAAATACAGACGCACTTCACCACTTCCAACCTTCCGTACATTTTCACTCACACTCTTAGATTTCTTGATTCTCGGCAGATCCATCTCTAATATTTCTAAGTGAGTTTAACTCACTAACACTTTGTAATTTCATAACTTTTACTTCTTCCATTGTGCCAAGTGTTGAAGCTAACCTAGTTCATCATCCTCATAGGACTGGATTAGTGTTCTAGCTAGTGAGAACATTGGGAGCCTTGGCTATCCAAATAAAGTTCCACGCCCCACTTGGACATTTTTGCCTTTACTTTCTGTAGATTGATGACCAAACGGGTTATTGCAACCTTGTGCTTTGGTGAATCATATAAACAGATTTAACATCTTCGTACATGACTTCTATGATAATCTTGACTGACTATACTTAAATATATATGTGACTCTCGTAATTTCATAATAAACAAGTCCGGACATAATACTGACCACCTTCTGATTAAGTATTTTGACCTTAGACTATTCTGCCTCGTTACCACGATTCCTATTCACATAAATTAGTGTCGAAATGGGTACAAAACGGGCTAAAACATTTCAGAACTGTCACCTCGCACGAGGTGAACAGTCAACTCGTACGAGTTGCAAGTCAACTCGCATGAGGTGATCAACCCACTTCATACGAAGTGGCATTTTTCCCGTTTTCTTATCATACTCTCTGCCTCATAACCTGGATCTATCACCTGACTCAGTATACTCACGCCCACTTGTTTATCCAATGTAGGGTAATTTCGGGTTGCTAGGAATACTAGGAAGCTTGCATAACTATGAGTACACTCGAACACCCTTTTACGCTTTACACTTTGGGTGCAATATGTTAACCTATCAAAATGCACAATCACACTTATACTTTTATGCAAACCCACAAACAATCCATTATACATGCTAAAGATACGTGATTTGTATACTTGGAACATTCGTATGTAATATGACTAGTCATTAACTTCATACGAGCCACCCCTTAATATGTATAGTGCCATAGGAGTAACGCACCGCCCGTATTTGAGGTCATGTTAAGTTTATTCTATTTTGCGGTGACACTTGAGGATACTTGTAAATTGCATGCCTTGTTTACATTAATCTAGTATACTATTTTAACATGTGGATTCGTTTAAACTATTTTATACTTATGCTATATCAAACTTGTGTACTCGCCAATACTTTTGTGTTGAACTATACTTTTAACATGTCGCAAGTTAAGGATGACGCCATTGATGAAACTTAGTAGGGACTTCCTAGAAACAAACTTTGAAAATCCTAGACTTTATGTTGCATATTTTTAATCATGTTGTACTTGAATCTTTAATATGTTGTACTTTGAAATTTCTTATGGTGTACTTGACAAATTTTGAAATGAAATGAAATTTTCTATCTTAACTATTATCGCGAACTAGTTTTATGTTGACTCAAGCAATCTATTTCGTCCCGCCCTGATGTTTTCGCCATCGGTTAGGGTGTGACAAAGATGATAATGAAGAAACTCCTGATATATCACCTATCAAGACTACTATCACCACAACTTCATCCATCACATCTCAACCATCCATTACCACAACCATAACTGTCACCATCACAACACCACCTACAAAACCACCCACCAATATTCTTGACCCACTTGAATTAGAAAATGTATCCTCTTTCTATTCCACAAATGACATCAGCCAACTTACCTATCCATCCCTCAAAAGATATCAAAAGCTTAAAAATGTACAAGAGTATCTAGAAGTGAAGGTTAAAGAGGTTGAAAAGATAGTTGCTTCCAAAAGCAAAGGGAAAATGATAAGAAGGCTCATCAAATCACGTCTGCGGAATTCACAAAAGTGAATAGATTGCAAAAGATGTTAGTAAAAAGGCTTCTCAAGGACCAGTAAGCAACCCTGACCTCATAAAAGTAACTAAGGGAAGACTATCTAGAGTTCATCATGAAAAATAAGTCTCATAGAGCCTCAAGAGCTCAATTCTCTATTTGGACTACAAAAGCCCTTCTGAAAGAAATCACAAGGATTAAGATGTTAAAGCTCAATCTAGATATCAAGCCCACTCCTACCAACTGGGCTGCAGGTAGAAAACCTGTTGGTTAAAAAGCAGTTGAACTAAGAAGAATGAAGGAGGAGATGGTTGCTGCAAAATTTGGGTCTATGCAGTCAATGGCAAGATGGGATGAGCCAACAATTAAAGAGAGTTATAAGAAACTTGAAGCACTAAGAGCTATAGATCCCTCAGTCCCTAGAAAGCCGAACTATAAGACACCAATAAACCCTCTGGTTCTCTGTACAATCCCTTAGAAGTTCCATCTGCAAAACATGTATCCTCAATGGTTAGAAGCCATCTCAAAAGACAAATGGAGATGTCTATAGAAGATCAAAAGAACTATGAAGATGATATAAGGAAGGAATGGATAAAAAATAAACTCATGTATGGATATCCAGATGCAAGACTAGAAAAACTACTTGGGCAAATTTTGGGAAAACATATTCCTGGACCTATTCCACTAACATCGCTCCCAGTAACTTCATTTACCTCTAAAATTCAAAATTGTGGGAAAATATATCCTTGCACTTCTTCCAAATCTAGATGCCGGACTGGTTCTATGATGTCGATGTTGTTTTCAACACATTCATCATTCCTGTCTTCGAACCTATTTCTGAACCTGCACCACTAGAAACCACACAAACTGAACAATTATTTGATACCTCTGGCATTGATTTCACTGCATTCACCAATCTTTTCGGTAAGTCCGGAAAACCGGATCTAAAATATCACACTAAGCTTGTTTGGTGGTGGAATCACACAAATAAGCTATGGATTCGAAATAAAATAAAGAAGATGAAATAGATGAAAGTTTAATTTGCATAGAAATATGAAATTTGTCTAATACAAGCTATTGAGAAAACCACCAAAAAGCCCCTAATCTCTAAACAACATTTACTATTTATAGTAAGGGATTAGTGCATCATTACCCTAAAACCCTAGGCCCAAATGCCTTCCCAAGCCCAACTATTACAAGCTAGCCCAAACTACTAAAGTGACTAATGCATAAATCTAATAGGGCCTAACAATCTCCCCCTAGGTTTACAACATTAGTGTTGCATGCAGCTCGAAGATCCACCAGCTGCACTGCCTCTAAAAAGTGGACTTGGATCCACATAAAGCTTGTTGTTGATCACGTTTGTCACTACACTAGTCCAAGATTTGCACAAGCTTCATACTTATCATTCGTATGAATCTGATATTGACCCAAGATCTTGATATCCTCCTCATGAAAGTTGATTAGTTCCAGAATGTCTTCTAACCGAAATGCTTTTCTTGAGTCACAATCACAGCCTCTACCATCCTTGGATCATATGCCCAGTAGTTGAAGTTCTTCAGCACTCTTTTGGGAAATTTGGGAGCAGCATGAATAACTTCCTCTTATCGGTTGGTGGCCATATGACGTTCTGAAGTGGTAGCTTTATGTATGGATCACGAATGCCAAGGATCTTCTTAATATAAGATTTAGCTGTTTTCATGATTGGAAAGTCGTTTTTAACTTCATGTTCAAGCGTTGAATGATATGCACATCCTGGACCACACTGATTTGGATCAAAGTCAAAATAAGGAGCTCGCAAAAGATTCTTTAGATCTATCTTGGTCCATGACTCGAACTCAGACTGTTTGGCATTGTATTCTCTGTGTCCACTTTCTCTTGTCACCAGCCATAATATCCTATCATGATCATACCTCCAACATTTAACGCCAGATTTTTTTCCAACCATGTCATAGTGGCTTGAACCTAGTTCCCTCATATAACGATCAGATGTTTTCATTGGATCCTTTGGTTGAAAGTTTTCGTCAAGTCTTGGTTCTTCATGATCAGCATCCGTTTATTGCTTTGCTTCTTTTGAGGCAGCTTTCTTTACTTCTTTTGCTCAGTAGCTAGATACGTGATCAGACCAGCTTCATGCTCTGGATCAACTGCAACTTTCTCGTCTGTTGTTCGCTCGTGATGTGCAACATTCAATGGATCAACATCTTTATCAACAAATTCCCTTTCAAGCTTCTTTTGCTGCTTTGCCTTCAGATCATAAACAACTGTCATCAACAAACTCACGTCTCCCTGAAGTTGTTCAATCGCTTGATCTCTAATTGCACTTGTGCTTGTAAAGATGATATCTAAGCATCTTAACACAACATCTCGCTCCAACAGCACCACTCTTCTTTGCAGCTTTCCAACGTTTACTTCTTCATCTTCATCATTGTCAGATAGTCCATAAAACTTAATCTTTTCAGCAGCTATACGCATTGCAGCTTCATCTTGTTCTATAAACACACCACTTAAACTGCCAGCTTCAAATTGAACGCTGCTAGAGCTTCCAGGCTGTGATCCAGTGGTTGCTTTGAAGATAGAAGCATCTGGCATGTATGTAACAGGGGCATCTTGCATAATTGGCTCATGAAAGGTACTTGAACTTGTGGGCTTGGGGTCAACAGGGGTTTCTAGTTCAGTTCTCTACTTCTTTTGAGATTTGTGCTCTCTGATAGTATCATCTTCAGTCTGCGTTTCTTTAGTAGGAACGATTTTGGGAGGAAGGATCCTAGAATTGCCCTGTAACGAGGCAAGCAACGCTGCAAGATTCTCTACAGATATCAGGTTCAAATCTCTAACAGTCTCCTCAACTTTCACCGATTGCACATGTTCCAACTCAACTTCATCTTCTTTGACGTTAGTTACTAGATCCCCTTACTCTATCACCGGCTTTAGACCAACTCCAACAATTCGTGCATCATGTTCTTCAGCCACTGTGGCGTTTATCAGTTTAGGTGCAGGTACAACCGGTCCGAACTTTCCATTATTTACCAAATCAAACTTTCTAGTAAACTTGATCTTTGTAGTATCTCAACTTTTGCACGCTACTTCAAAACATCCTTGACCCATTGGTTTCAGATTCAGAAAATTGTTGCTCTTTGCCAGATCTGGATATTTTTCGTCGAGGATCATCTAAATAAATCTTGGGTAGAGCAGGAAGACCTTCTTCTTGGGATTCTCCAACATATTCTTCTTGTTGTCGAAAATAAAAGCGGAGAAGTTGTAATCCTAGTTATTCACCAATGCGACTAATGCAGACGTCTGGGTCTGATTTAGCTGATCTAATCCGCCTTTGTTCTCACCAATGCATTATAGGAAGATGTGCGCTAGAAATCTCCAATAAGGCGGCAACATCTTCTTCAAAACTGTTGGATAAGCACCCTCGCTTTAACATCATTATCTCTATCGTATGATGTTGGGTGGTGAACTTGATCATCAAACTTTAATACCTCACGCACCACTTCTTCCGAAATAATAACATCCTTTCCTTGAATCTTGGGTTTAATGGTTCCTTTGCCGTCAGCTACACCTCTCTTTACTTTGCGTTCAACCAGAAATCTTGAACCATATCTTCATAAATAATCGGATTTATCTTTAGGGCATTTGTGATGCAGCAGGAATTTAAACCTACGATCATGGAGTGAAACATCTCGTGATAGTCTGCCGGAGGATCTGATAAATAGCATGCTTGGTTATGAAACGCTTCCACGTTGAGTTTACATTTTTCCATCATCTGTTGAGCCATCTTCTACACTTTTGAACAAAACGTCAAATTTTATCACTAAAGATAACTTAGTTCACAAGTCAATCGTTCAATCATACATTGAACGGGCCAACGGGTCAATAAGTCAAAACGGTTCAGATTATGAGGGTCAAGGGGTCAATCAAACATGTCAAAAGTTTAATAAGTTCAAAAATAATTTGAACTGGTCAATTATTGAAAAGGTTCAAATTTTGTTTAAACTGGTCAAACATGATTCGAATGGACCGGGTTAACAGTGTTTCGAATGGACAAAGGTCCAAAACATAATTCGGATGAACCCTTGTCAGGTCATCCGAAATGATCTGACATTTCGGATGAACACGTGTCAGATTTCGGATAACAAGAAGCTTATCCAAAATGCATACATAGGATCCGAGATCCATCTGAAATGCATGGTGGTCATTCGAGATTCGTCCGAGATAGTATATAGTCCATCCGAATCCATCTGAAATGCAAGGGAATCTTCAAACCTTTGAATTTGAGTTGGTTTTGTCCGAGAGAGATCCGAAATGCTCAGGTGATTCGAAATGACACCAAATGATTCGAAATGCCCTTATATAGATTCGAAATGGGCCAATTCGAAATGTTGGGCCTGGCCTAATTTGGAACACCGGTCCGAAATGCCTGCCAGGCCCATTTCGGAACTATGGTCCATCCGAAATGATGGGCCTGTCCGAAATGAGTGGGCTTAACTCAAATCAATACAAGATAGGTGGACCCAATTGAAACAGTGATTTCTACGATGTGGGCCCCCTGCTTTGCCTTATTCTAAACAGTAACACGTTTTGTCAAAATCATGGATCTAACCAACCGAGCAACCTTTTTGGTATCAAAAAATAAAATAATAGTAAAATAATAAGATAAGGAAATTGCCATGGGATCAAACCGTTCTTGAAAAGATTAAGGAACACTTTTCAGCACGAGCTTAGTCTGATTGGTCCACGCGATTGCCGATATATTTGTCCACTTAAACTTATCACGTCAGCCTTCAATTTTCAACCTTGTGACTTAATTAGATAAAGTATGCTATAACATCCATGTGTCCCATATCAAGACTTACCCCCTCGATCAAGGTAAGCACAATAGTTCATCGTAACAAGTGAGCATACTGAGATCATCCTTTTATCTTTACAACGTCAAACTTGTTGGTGAGCAGGTTAGACCATCGTATCGCAAAGTGACCAATGAATATCTGACAAGGGTTGGGCGTTATACCTTATACGGTATATTTGACTTTTCAAGCACATGGAATTTTCTTGTGATGATATTTCCTTTCTGTTAAGGTTTTGGCCATCGATTTTGGCTCTTTAAGGATACCCTAACTGTGCCTAGGTCTGCATGTATCTGGATGCAACAGAAGGGCAATCTTGATATCGCGGATGTCTCATCAGTATACAGACTCGAAACCTCAGATGTTGGCTATCTATCAACACAATATTTAAGACCATGAAATCATACGCCGATGATATGTTACCCCCATGATGTATAGCTCTAAGAATTTTTGTCACTTGGTATCTTTTTACCCTTTGAGTGATAAGCCTATCAACACATCGCAGAGAATCCTCGCCTTTTCAGCTTTGATACCTTACATGTGTTAATCAATTTTTTTTACACGAAAATTTATTTCACTTCCCAGCAGGTAAATCTCCCCCTCAGTTAAATATTTCTCCCCCTAAATTTGGGAAAAAGTAGAATACTTTATGCACAAATTTATTTATTAACTTATTTACAAAACACCTTTTTTTAATTGCTCAGTCGGTGAAACGCATAATTTTTAAAAAGTCCACAAGCACCTTAAATCTCGAGTTGCTAACAGGTTTTGTAAAAAGATCCGTTGTATTAGCATCAGTATGGATCTGTTCAAGTTTAATCAATCCTCTGTCATAGCAGTCTAGATTGAAATGAACCTTGATATTAATGTGCTTGGTTTTGGAATAGAAAATAGGGTTTTTGATGATTTGGATAGCAACATCGTTATCACAATAGATAGTAGTGTTAAGATAAGTCAAACTATAATGTACGAGCTAATGTTGCATCCAAATAACCTGGGAGCATCAAGTAGATGCTGCAACATATTCTGTTTCTACAGTTGAAAGAGACACGGTTTGTTTCTTCTTGCACTGCCATGAGATGAGTCTGTCTCCCAAGTATTGGCATCCACCGATGTTGACTTCATATCCCTGTCTGTCCCTCCATGGTTATTATCAGAAAAAGAAAATAGATCAAAGTTTGAATCTCTAGAATACTAGAGTCCAAGTTTTGGAGCTCCCTTCAGGTATCTAAAGATTCGTTTAACGGCAGTAAGATAAGAAAGTTTAGGATTGGCCTAAAAACGAGCACATTTACAAACGGCAAACATAATGTCTGGTCAGTCTGAAGTCAAATACATTAGTGAACCAATCATAGATCGGTACAATGTTGGATTAACCGGACTACCTTCAGCATTTTCATTTAGTAATGGTCGTTCAGCAATAGGGGAGAACATGGGCTTGGAGTCTGTAATGTCGAATTTAGCAATAATGTCCTGAACATATTTTCCTTGATGAATAAAAATTCCTTGATTGCTTTGACGAACTTTCAAACCAAGAGCATTGTGATTTCACCTAATGAGCTCATTTTGAACTTCTTCTTCATTACCTCCTCGAATTCCTTGCATAAATTTTCATTGGGTTGACCTTAAGATGATATCATCAACATAGATCTGAACAAGGATGAGATCCTTGTCAATGCGTTTTATGAATAGCATTTGATCTATTGTTCCCCGGGTATATCCATGTGCAAGCAGATGCTCTGTTAAGGTTGCATACCATGTATAAGGTGCTTGGTGCAGACAATAAAAAGCTTTATCTAACTTTTAGGCATAGCCTTTCTTCCTTAAATCAACAAACCCAGGGGGTTGAGCAACATAAATTTCCTCCTTGACCTTCCCGTACAGAAACGCCGTCTTGACATCCATTTGATAAACGGTGAATCCCATGTAAGATGCATATTCCAAGAAGATGAGAATGGCTTCAAGTCTTGCTACGGGAGCGTACACTTGGTCATACTCCAGACCTTCAATCTGCTTGAAACCTTGGACCACTAATCGCGCTTTGTTTCTTACTATCACTCCATTATCATCCTGTTTGTTCATGTAAACCCAGTGTGTTCCAAGAGCACGTTTTCCTTGAGGCAGCTTCACTAATTTCCATACACCCAACTTTTCGAACTTATTGAGCTCTTCGTGCATTGCATCGACCTATCCAGAATCCTACAAAACAACGTCAATGTTTTTGGGTTCAATCTATGAAATGAAGCATGAATATAAACATGTGTTAATGGTTCCTGATCTACTGCGAGTTTGTACACCAGTAGGATCAATAACATTTACAATTGGATGGTTTCTCTGAACACGTTGTGGAACTGCTACAGATGTGGACTGCAAGTTTGGTTGCAGATTTGAAAAACTTCCTGATACTATCCTAGTTTGCTCCCCCTCATTTGATGTAGTGGCAGTGTTGATCACCGGTGGATCTACATTGCATTCTGACGGAATTGGTCTTGGAAACAATGAAGCTCCTTGGATATTTGAATTTGAGGGACTCGCAGTAGTTTGCTGTGTGGAGGCGTCCGCATTGTGAGCTACATCATCAGGAGTAGTTGTTGTAGTAGATTTACGAACCGGCTCCTGAGTTGGTGAAGTATGATGCGGTTCTATAGCAACTTCATGAAATCCTAGTGGATCCATAGTAAGTTTGTTGAAAGGGTCTTGTAGCTGCACGACATCATCTTTAGCTACAACGGGAATAGGTATCACTGTACTTGAGACATCTGCAGTAACAATCACATCAGATAGAATACCAAACGACTTAAACAAGGAAGAATAATTATATAACCACTAAGGTCCAATCCAAGCATCTTTGGGATTTTCTAGCAAATCCACATAGTACGTCTCCTGATCTGCTTCTTGATCTTTTTATATATGCGAACTGAGGTTTTTTTCATAGCTAATGAAATAGCATGGATTACCCCCTCACTTCAAATTTTCCTTTGGCATCCATGTTTAGAAGAACACAAGGACAACCAAAAGTGCGGAAATGTTCTACAGAGGGTTTCTGTCCTTCAACTATTTCGTAAGGCGTCTTCACTTGACGTTTGTTGATTAGCGCATGATTTTGAACACAGCAGGTGGTGTTCATTGCTTCTACCCAAAATATCAGTGGAAGGCCAGAATCTATCAACATCGTGCGAGCAGCTTCAATGAGAGTTCGATTACGTCTTTCAGCGACTCCATTTTGTTGAAGAGTTTGAGCTATACAATATTTACGATCAATTCCCTTCAAGGCACAAAAATTATCCAGCTCAGTATACTTAAACTACATCCCATTGTCACATCGAATGATTTTCAGTCGCTCGTTTGCCTGATTCTCCATGAGAGTGACAAATTTCTTTATCAAGCCAGTAGTTTCACTCTTTTGTTCCAAGAAAAATACCCAAGTGAAACGAGAAAAATCATCAGTGATGACTAAGCAATAAGCCTTTCCTCCAATGCTCAGTACATATACAGTCCAGAACTTTAGATGTAGTGTGCACAATCTTGGACTTGTGAGGCTTACGATGCTGTTTCCCACGAGCACAAGATTCACATTTCTCGATCTGCATGAAATCTTTGATGGGTAAGTTTCTAAAAAGCCTCCTTTTTCCAGTCGATTAAGATTCTTCATGTTCAGATGACCCAAACCACGATGCCACAACATAGCATCATGTGCGACGATTTCAAAGAACAAACAGGTAACTTGATCAGAGAGAGCTTTGTTCATGTCAAGCATGTATGCATCCCACGACGTTCAGCTTTAAGCAAGTACCAATCCTCCAGTATAACTATCCCTGGCTTTAAAATTACGCATCCAAGTTTTGTGAAGAGAACTTTTGGACTTTATCGTACATCTGAGAGACGCTCAAGAGACTGTGTTTGAGTTCAGGAACATAATTGACATCTAAGAAGTTGAGAACTCCGTTTTTTATTGTACCCTTCATTGTTATTCTTCCAGTTTCTCCTCCTGCAAAGTTAACAAGTCCGCCGTCGAAGATCTTGATGTCGTTCAACTGGGAGATGTCCCCTGTCATGTGTCTGGAACAACCACTATCGATAAACCAAAGTCTGACGATAGCCCTCCCTATTCATTCCTGCACACATAACGGGATTAGTGAGAGACTAGTACCCAGACCGTGTTTTGTCACACCCCAACCGATGGCGGAAACATCGGAGTGAGACGAACGAGATTGCTCGAGACATCATAACACTAAATGTGACAATATTTAATTAAACAATTCATTTCATTCATCAAAAATGTCAAGTACAACATAATTCCAATACAATGTAAATTCAAATATGACAAGTTCAACAAAACATAATAAATAACTTAGCATTCTAAGTGTGTTTCTATGCCATTCCTACTAAGTTTCGTTACATCAACATCCTCAACCTGCAACATGTTAAAAAGTATAGTTCAATACAAAGTATTGGCGAGTACACAAGTTTGAATCATAGCATAAGTAATAAAAACGTTTAAACAAATCCACATCATAAGCTAGTATACGAGATTAATGTAAACAAGGCATGTGAACTACAAGTCAATCCTCAAGTATCACCGCATAATAGATTAAACTTAACATGACCACAAGAATACGGGCAGTGCCTTACTCCTATAGCACTATACATGTTAAGGGGAGGCTCGTACGAAGTTAATGACAATTAGTATCACATAAGAATGTTCCAAGTAAACAAATCGGATATCACATAACTATAGCATGTATGATGGATTGTTTGTGTGATTGCATAGAATTAAAGTGTGATTTAGTTTGTTTTTGATAGTTTAACATATTGCACCCAAAAGTGTAAAGCGTAAAAGGGTGTCGAGTGTACTCACGGTTTTGCAAAGTTAAATCCGTGAAAGTGTTTGGATGATTAGGGGACGAACACCGAGTTATGCTACACAAGGAAATGTGGGTGTGTGAGTATTGTAATGATAATGGAGTTTGTTAATTTAGGAATTTAAAGTATGCAAAAGTATGTATAGTCGAAAGTATTTATCTAGACGTTAACGCTCGATTTTTACACTATAAGCGTCGTAGCGTGTTCGTGGTTTTATGGGTCATGCCCAATAGAATTGTAACGATGGTTAAGTCTTAGATAAAATAACCTAATATTAGGACAAGTAACCATTCGTTCATTGTCAAAGGTTCGGTTATAGTTATTATTTACATATATATGTTACATATTATATTATCAAGTTTATCATATAATTCATGGATTTCATGGAAGTCATAGAAGTCATGCATGGAGGTAGGAGGATAACCGTCCTTAACCTCTTTCGTAAGATTCACCAATACCCAAATTGTCACAAGGACAATCCGGATGGTCATGAATGAAATAAAAGTAAGATACTTCTCTAAACTATGTATCGACCAAGTAAGTAAGCTAGGTGTGTGCATCCCGAACATGGCAACGTTTGGGGACGTGTCGTAGCCTTGTTACTCAATTGAAGGTGGAACAGAGCTTAGTGGATAGAAATCATCAAGTGAGGTGGTGGAATAAAAGTTGGATAGCCAAGGCCTCCATGTAATCACACCTTTACCAAAACACTAGCATGTAAGCTTGGATGGTTTCAACACTTGTGGGTTAAGACCCTTAGTAAAACAACAAGTTTAGAGGCATTTTATACCTATTTATTTGTATGAAACAATTCTAGCTAGCTCACTAATCATAGACTTGATTAGAGGCACAAGTAGCATAGATTGTTAAGAGAAAACAAGTTTAAGAAAAAGTTTATAAGTTTAACTTCTAAAACAAAACATTTGGCCATAAAAATGGTATTGTTCCACCTTGGTTTTCCATGGAAAACCTAGGGATTATCAAACATTGTAGAGGAAGAAAACAAGAAGAATACTTGATGTTTTTGAAGTTTTGAAAAGGTAAAAGTGAGTAGAAAGTTCAAGACACTTTTGGACCTCAAAATGGTGAGGTTTCACCCTAGTTTGCCCAAGCAAACTTGTGAAAACCTTCCTAGATGTTATCCAAGTGTTTTAGAAGAAGAAAAAAGGCTTGGTTAGCCAAGAAAGTGAGTTAGAACTCACTTGCAAACTGAAGTAGGACAACCATGAATTCTGGAGGTTTAGGGAGGTTTTTAAGTGTTGGAGGCTTGTAAAAGTTAGAACATGTTGGGGAAAGGTGGGGTTTTATAGAGGGAAGATTAGGCTTTGAGTTAGGTTAGCATTAATGATAGTTAGGTGGTTAATTGTCTTGAAATAAGAAGAGAGAGTGTGTGTGACAGCTTGCGACCGCAAGCTGTCTTCTTTTTTTGTTATTTAATAATTATAATTGTAATTCTTTGGTGTATATTTGTTATACTTTAGGTATGTTACAAGTGTAGATTGTTTGGAAGATTAAAACCATGAATAAAGGTGTTACATAACCCCTAAAAAGACTTGTTTAAGTAGTATTTGTAAAATATATGTGCGACAATTTTTATGATGCTAAAGCTTATGTATTTTGAGTTTAATTTGCTAATTGCTTTGCTTGATCGAAATGTTTAAGATTCACGAATGCATGATAAGAATTCGCAGGATAATTTGAAACCATACATCGAATAACGAACAAGTGTACAAACATAAGTATAAATGCATATTAAGATTGCAAATTTCGTATAATTGATCAGCTTGATTACAATCAAAGCCTTGGATTTACAATGATACGATGTGATACGATTGCAAAGTTTAGACTCTCCAAAAATAGAATCATGAAGCAAACATGTCATATCCCGTATTTTCAACCAAACACCGGTGGGCTCGGGTGGGGAATATCGTGAAGTAAAGTTGATATCATCATAGTCAATTGAACACAGCACATCGGAAGTCTTAAATTTAAATTAACCGAATGTTCGAAATACAAAATAATATACAGGCTTGTAATAGAAGATCCACAGGCGGATCATAAATTGTACAAAGAAAGAATGTAAAACAGACTTTGGGCATATCTAGGATTTGCAAGATCCTCTTATCACTACCGAGCACTTCCAGCCTATTTTCGTATTGTACCTGCAAACTTAGTCTTTTGAAAATATGTCAGCTTACGCTGGTAAATAGACCTAACTGACACATTTTTGAAAACATTTAAAATAAAATGTTTAAGTGCGTAATAGCACAAAATCTTTTATAACTTGGGAAAGTTGACCGTCCAACCTTGTTAACAGATTTACATGTTTATCCATACATCCAGGGCCCAGTACAAAAACCTAGACATGATTAACGTACACACCACTTATGAACTCACGAAGGAGTTATCCCCAACAAGTGTGGGTAGTTGCATTTGAGTGTCTGTCAGGTGTATACCTACACCCCGCGCTAAGGTCGTGGCCATTATCTAATGTAATGAGCCGAGGATATCCAGGACATGGTATTTAACCCCCGGTGTTTAAGTTATCAAACGAAACTAATTAAAACAGAATATGCGGATTTACTTGCAATCATCCGGCATTCGATTGATCCCATTTCCGACGAAACGGTAATAATTTACCGTATCCCAAGCCCGTATAGGGAAAATAAGTCGAGAGTATTTACCTGAGCTATTCTTCGTTTAACGCAAGATTTATTAACTCAGTCATACACAAAAGTAGTATGTGCAGATAGCATTTACCAGCAAGTCTCTAATCTGAATTATGGCATAAGCTAACCAATTAAATACTAATGATCTTATTTAAGTTATAGACTTAGACCGAGTAGCGTACAAGATCAAAACGTATAATGCTATATTGAACGATGATTGGATAGAATGTAGTTTAATCCCGACAAGTACTTTGACTTGCATAATATGGGTAAACTATAAACATTCTGGATTTTGAAACTTAAATAACAAGGTTAGACCCGTTTCGGTTAATTTTCATAAACTAGTTACATATGCTTAACCGTACGCATATTAGCGATATCGGGTAACCGGATAAGTCATGGACAAGTTCTCTATACCATTATATTTTAAATAAGTTGTAATATCAGTAGGACATCAACTTTTATGCCCGTTATGGTTTTAGAGTGAAACTATGCCTCATAAGGGCATTTTGGTAATTTCATACCGTATAAAAGGAACTTGAATATAATTTAATGTTATAATCATAAGTATTCTGGAAAAATAACTTATTTATGATATGATATCAGTAGGATATTAATTATATGTGTAATTTATCTTTTATGACCAAACTATGCACCGAAGGGGCATTTTGGTCATTTTACACATAGTTTATAAATTATTTGGGATTCTGAGTTCATATCATGTTCCTAATGTAAAAATATTTAAAATAACTTTTGAAATCAGTAGGTAATAAGTCTTGGTTGATAAATATGGTTTAAAACCATATTATGCGCTGAAATGGCGTTTATGTTGTAAAATGATGATTTATGCAATCTTTAATGAAACTGATGTTATGATTAGATTAACAAGTCTTAGATATGTTATTTAATATAAAATATCAGTAGGTTAAAATTTTACTTTGAAAACATGTGATTAAAACCATTTTATAAGGCACAAGGGCCTTATCGTCATTTCTCGACATAATACAAGAACTTGTTTATAAACTCAGTTTATAATCTGTTTTGACGTCCCAAATAATCCTACTTATAATATTATATCAGTAGGAAACTCATTTTCAAGTTCATTATCATTTAAATTTCTTTTTATGCAAAAAGGACATTTTAGTCAAAATGGCATAATTACGGAACTAGTGCATAAACTCGGATTCTGATTATGATCATGTAATATAACGTAACATCCGTCAAAAACGGATTTACCAAACCCGCTCCGTTTATTAACCGAACAATCAGTTAAAAATTTTGTTGCGAATTTAATGCCCAAAATAATTTTAAACGATACATAATTAATTATTATATGGGAATATATAATTAGTTTTTGAAAAACTGTTAAAAATAAGAAAATAAAAACATTGAATTGTATTAATGAATATGAAACGTTAAAATAAATGTCATGAGCTTTGATGATAACCCAATCATGCCCCGATCACCTTTTCCGCTGCGGGTCGGGGTGTGACATATAACCTCAGAGGGTTATGCTACATTATATTACGACCATAATGCAAGTTTAGATCAGTAGCTAACTAATCTGAATCAGGTTAGAATCAAAAGTCAAAGCATAAGTCAAACTTTGTGACTTTCGGTTACGACTGAAATTGACGAGCCGAACATGTTCTTACATGTTCTAATAATTATTACCAACTTGTTTAAATTTCAAAACAGGTTTCATAACATATATAAGATCAATTTATGAATTTTCTGAAAACTGGCATGTTTGACTTTTTAATATCTTTGACCCGTCAATTGGTCTAGCAAATGTGATCTTCAGGAGGTGCCTTTTATAGGGACTAACACCTACCTTATTACGATCACTTAGCCATGTTCATTTCGAACAATGGCTGGACCATAATGGTCTTAACCGAAAGTCAAGGCGTTTTCCGTAAAACGCTTGACATTTGGCTATAAAGTCCTATAAACGAAAATGCAAGAGGAAGGAACACTTACAAGAGGTTTCTAGAACGCAATAGAACTAAGTTGGATGCTCCTTTCAGTTAGCAACTTCCAGAGGAGGGAGATAGAGTTGTAAATGAGAAAGGTGCAAGTTCAAATGGGGAACCGTGGCACCTATTTATAGTTGGAGAGCTTGAAGGAGGTGATGCCACGTGTTAAGAGGTGTAAGAGGAAGCTTACAAGTGTCCTAAAACGTGGCATAGCAGTTTGGGAAGCCATGGTTTCGAATCAAATAGTTTTTGGCAATTTGTGTGGAGGCCAAGAAAATTTTCTACAGACACAGGCCTTTTGCGCCCCGCGAGAGGCACATGCTTTGCCTCTCGCGCCTCGCGAGCACCCCTTGGCCAGTTTCAAAGTTTGACACTTTTAGCCCCTCAACTTATCAAACCCTCTTAACCTTCTGAACACCTTTTTAGCATATTTAGCCCCCGTAACCAATATTTGGCATACCCGGGAGTCTGCCTGGACATTGTAAAGCTCTCGGTTCGTTAAAAGGTCATTCAGAGGTATAAATTAACATGTTGACACTTTTAACCCCTCCATTATCCAACTTTCACATATTTAAAGAGTTGAACCCTCTTGTCCAACAAATGGGACATATGAGAGTTAGGACTTTGTAAAGGATCACTCAGAGGCTCATTATAAGCATGTTGACTTCGATGTCACTCGGAGGCTTGGCATGCTGACACAACGGTCACTTAGAGGCCAATTCTTAGCATGTTGACACTAATGGTCACTCAGAGGCTACGTTTTAAGCAAGTTGACATTAATGGTCACTCAGAGGCTATGTTTTAAGCATGTTGACACTAATGGTCACTCAGAGGCTTGGTTTATGCATGTTGACATCAGAAGATCACTCAAAGACTTAGTTTGAGCATGTTGATGCTTTTAGTCCCGGTAAGTCTTTAATAGACTTAAAGCAAAAATATAACACGTGTCGCTATATTATTGGACACGATTTTACAGGGTGTTACATCCTCACCCCCTTAAAAGAAATCTCGACTTCGAGATTTTATTCAAAACGATGGGGGTACTTTTGTCGCATAGTGGACTCAACCTCCCATGTAAACTCGGGACCTCTAAGGGCATCCCATTTAACCTTTACTATAGGTACCAATTTCCTTCGGAGCTTCTTAACCTGTCGATCCTCGATCGAAATTGGTTTTTCAACGAACCTCAAGTTTTCATCTATTTGCACATCTTTGTGCAACATTGCTAGCGACTCATCGGCTAGACATTTCTTAAGGTTACTGATGTAGAACACATCATGAATTCAACTTAGCTCCTCGGGTAGCCTAAGCTTATAAGCCATAGAACCGACACATTCGATCACCTCGAATGGTCTAATATATCTCCGGCTTAACTTGCCCTTCTTTCCGAAGCGCATCACACCTTTCCAGGGTGATACCTTCAATAATACTGTGTCCCCTATTTGGAACTTAAGAGGTTTTCGCCTCTTGTCTGCATAACTCTTCTGCCTATCACGGGCAGCCTTGAGACAATCACGGATTTGCACAATCTTATCTGTGGTCTCCAAGACGATCTCAGGTCCTGATAGTTGGGCTTCTCCAACTTCTGCCCAGCACACGGGCGTTCGACACTTTCTCCCATACAAGGCCTCATATGGAGCAGCCTTGATGCTCATATGATAACTATTATTATAGGAGAATTCTATTAGGGGTAAGTGGTCATCCCAACTTCCACCTAGATCAATCACACATGCCCTAAGCATGTCTTCCAACATCTGAATAGTACGCTCACTTTGACCATCAGTCTGAGGATGGTAAGTCGTAGTAAAATTTAATCTTGTGCCTAAGGATTGTTGGAAACTTTTCCAAAAATGAGAGGTATATCTAGTATCTCTATCAGATACAATAGATACCGGTACACCATGTAGGGACACAATCTTGTCCACATACAACTTAGCCAATTTGTCTGAATTATACGTTCCTTTAATTGGCAAGAAATGTGCTGACTTAGTCAGCCTATCCACAATGACCCAAATAGTGTCATTTCCACTTTTGGTCTTGGGTAACTTGGTAATCAAGTCCATAGTTACCATTTCCCATTTTCATGTGGGAATTTCCAATTGTTGTAGAAGTCCTGAGGCTTCTGATGTTCGGCCTTAACTTGCGAACATGTCAGACACTTAGCTACAAAAGTGGCTATGGATTTCTTCAGACCTATCCACCAGTAATTCTTTTTCAAATCTTTATACATCTTGTCACCACCCGGGTGAACTGAGTATCTTGAATTATGTGCTTCGTGGAGGATTAGATCTCTAAGTCCTCCAAAAATTGGAACCAAAATTCTATCATTAAACCTAAGGATTCCATCCTTTCTAGGCGCTAACTGATCAATAGTTCTGCCTAATCCTTCATTAGGAGCATTAGCCTCTAATAGAGCTTGCTTTTGCGTATCTAATGGCTTCTCATTTAAGCTATTTCTGAGCTCAATGCTCTTGGCGTTAATCCTTATAGGATTAACCCATTCTTTGTGACTTAAGGCATTAGCAACTACATTTTCCTTGCCCGGATGGTAGCGAATTTCGCAATCATAATCATTAAGTGTTTCCATCCAACGACGCTGTCGCATGTTCAATTCCTTTTGATTGAACAGATGTTGGAAGCTCTTATGGTCAGTGTATATAATACACTTTGTGCCATACAAGTAATGTCTCCATAACTTAAGTGCAAATACAACGGCACCCAATTCTAAGTCATGGGTGGTGTAATTTCTTTCGTGCACCTTTAATTGTTGTGATGCATAGGCAATCACTTTGCCTTTTTGCATTAGCACACAGCCCATGCCAGTGTGCGATGCATCACAGTAAACAATAAAGTCTTCAACACCCTCAGGTAGGGATAACACAGGAGCATTGCCTCAACTTGTGTTTTAGAATCTTAAAAGATTCTTGTTGTTTTGGACCCCAATCAAAGTTAACATTTTTACGGGTCAAGTTAGTTAAAGGAGTAGCTATCATTGAAAAGTTCTCAATGAACCTTCTATAGTAACCAGCCAATCCTAAGAAGCTACGTATGTCTGATGGGGTTTTGGGTACTTCCCAATTCATTATGGCCTCAATTTTGGTGGGATCCACTTGGATACCACGCTCACTTACAATGTGTCCAAGGAATTGGACTTTTCTAAGCCAAAACTCACACTTAGAGAACTTAGCATAAAGCTTCTCTTTCCTTATCAGTTCTAAATTGCACCGAAGATGTTTCTCGTGATTAATTTTATTAGGAGAGTAGATAAGTATGTCGTCTATGAAGACAATGACAAACTTATCCAAATGTGGTTTGCAGACTCTAGTCATGAGATCCATGAATGCTGCAGGTGCGTTTGTGAGTCCAAAAGGCATTACCAAAAATTCATAGTGACCATATCGGCTCCTGAAGGCAGTCTTAGGAACATCCTCACTCCTAACCTTCAGTTGATGATATCCAGATCTTAGATCAATCTTGGGGAAATAACTAGCCCCTTGAAGTTGGTCAAATAAATCGTCAATCCTAGGTAATGGGTAACGGTTCTTGATTATTATCTTGTTCAGTTCGTGGTAGTCAATGCACATCCACATTGAACCGTCCTTTTTCTTAACGAAAAGAATTGGAGCTCACCAGGGCGAGGAACTTGGCTGAATGAAGCCCTTCTCTAAGAATTCATCTAACTGAGTCCTCAACTCCTTCATTTCCATTGGTGCTAGTCAGTATGGAGCTCTAGCTACGGGTGCTGATCCAGGTAGGATGTCAATCCTAAACTCTACTTGCCTATCTGGAGGTAATCCTGGTAGTTCTTCGGGAAAAACATAAGGGTACTCCAAAATAATTGGGAGGTCTTGAATATTCGGCTTAGGTTCATTGATAGTGACTTGTGCGATGTAAATGACACAACCTTTCCTTAAACACTTGGATGCCTTAAATAACGACACCTTGTCTGGCAATCCATAGTGTGAATCTCCACTGATGGTGATCATTTCACCAGATGGGGTTTTAATTTTGACGAGTTTCTTATCACATGCTATGCGAGCTTGGTTATGGGATAACTAGTCCATGCCTAAACTACACAAAACCCTGCCAATTTCATTGGCAAAAGAGAGATTGGAACGGAATGATTCTTAATGAATATAGAGCATCCATCAAGAATGGAAGATGTTATTTCTAAAGTTCCATAAGCAAGTTCTATTTCATAATTTTTGTCTAGAGTTCATATGGGTAAGTTTAATAGTTTACTAAACTTATGGTCTACAAAAGACTTATCTGCACCTGAATCAAAAAGAACTCTAGCATATGTATCATTGATGAGGAAAGTACTTATTATGACGTTGTTGTCATTAACGGCCTCCCTAGCATTTATCTGGAAAGCATGAGCATTCCTTTCTTAGCCTCTCCAGGCTTTGCATCATTATTTGTGGGGTTTTAGGGCAATTGGGCTTAATATGCCCTTTCTCATTCAGCCATAACAGACGGCATCTTTAAGATTTTTTAATTCATGGGTCTTATGCCCTTTTCTTTTGAAAATACCACAGGGTTTAATCTGAGTGTTGGTATTGCATTGCCTCCAATGCCTGCGGCTACAGGTCTTGCATAGAGGTCTATTATCAAACCTATGTTGGTTCTTCCTGAACCCAAAATTTCCTTTCTTCTTAAACCTTTGGGAGTTATCATCCTCCCGTTTTCTTTTCCCATCAGTCTCGGTTTTGATTGACTTTTGCCTCACCAAATCCAAGGTGAGGGAGAGAGATAGGTCAACAGCGGACCTATAGGTAGTAGGCTGAGCAGCCTATACCATCCCCTTTATCTCGGGAGATAACCCATTAATAAAACGTGCAATGCGTTTGGTTTCAAGGGTAATTAGATAGGAAACTAACCTAGATAGAGAATTAAAATCGGAATCATACTTCCAACAATCTAGGTTCTTCATTGTGAGAGTCAGGAAATCTGACTCTATCTTTTCCACCTCATGGGGTGGGCAATAAGTTTCCTTAACAAGGTCCACAAACTTGGACCATCCCAAATTGTACAGGTATACTTTACCTGTGGATTGGATCATAGGCTTCCACCAAATTAGGGCATCACCTTTGAAGGATTGTGATACATACTTTACCATATCCTTTTCAGCACAGCCGCTGAAATCCATAATCGTTTCCATCTCGTCCAGCCATTTCAAGGCTTCCACAACTCCTTTTTCCCCATTAAAATCCTGGGGCTTGCAGGAGACAAAATATTTGTAGGTACATCCGTCTTTAGAAGAACGGGACCTATTAGCAAATTCTATTTTCTTTGGTTCACTCTTCGCATTTGAAGATTGAACTGAGTTCTCTTTATGAGCTGAGGATGGTGCAATTGATAATGGTCGGGAGCGAGTAGCACTCGACTCCCTAAGTTTTTCTATGGCCTTGTCCATGGACTTTCCTTCCAATGTGTCTATGCTAGCTTGGAAATCTTCATTATTAATGGCTATATTTTCTGCGTTATTAGAGTTAACATCCCAGTGGCTACTATGCACCTCATCCGAGTTGGCCATTCTTTAAAGCTTTGGTTCTAAACACCAAATTAAATTTCTTTTAGCTATGGTATTAATAACCATATGGGCTATAAACATTGGATATGACAATGTATCGCTTAATCAAGCTAGTGTGAATATCATCACAACTCTTAGGCTTATTATATCTATTTTTGGCCTAGGTCTTAAAAGGAACATCAACGGCAAATTATAATTTGGACGTAGTCCATATATTATCAGACAGTGGACCGTATTATCACAACTTTCATTGCCATTAGACAATTATAATTAGCTCTTAGGCATGTCATGAAGGACTTTAAAATAAGGAACATTGGCCTGTTGCTAATGGACATAAAATATGGCACATTGGCCTGTTACTAATGGACATAAAATATGGCACATTGGCATGTCACTAATGGACATAAAATATTGCACATTGGCCTGTCACTAATGGACATAAAATATGGCACATTTGCCAGTCACTAATGGACATAAAATGTGGCACATTGGCCTGTCACTAATGGACATAAAATATGGCACATTGGCCTGTCACTAATGGACATAAAATATGGCAAATTGGCCTGCATCTCTAATGGATGTCAATTATTATCATCATATTGATGATATTAGGGATCACATTGATCACATAGGCTATAAATAGGTTTTAGGACATAGTCCATTTACCTAGACGGCTAGTGTGGTTCCTCAAGCCACACTACCAGGAGTATGAACATTCCTGAATGTTAACATAAGAGTACATTAATGGTTTATTAATAGTCCCGGTCACATTCGACCTTAACGACTTAGAGGCTTGAACTTAGTCCACCACCTCTGGATAGAAGGATAACTTCCCTTAACTATCATGATAGAAGGCCCTTTCATCCTTAACTATCATTTATAAACTGGCCAAATATGTGGTCTGTGCCACTTGGTTAATCAAAACCATTATGATCTTTTTGAAATTATTTAGTAGAGCAAAAATTTCGAATAAAATCGAGACGCTTGCTTTGAAAAGGATGAATACATATATATAATTCCAAAATACTTCATTAAATTTCAATAGAAGTTACAATACTAGAAACAACGAAATAAATTGTCCATGCAAGGACTAAAGAAATAAAAATGTCCACACAGGGACTAAAGAAATACAATGTCCTCGCAGGGACTAACATATATTATTAGAAAAGACTTCACTCGTCCTTCTTTCCCTTAACCAGTTTGGAGAGTTTCTTGAAGAACTTGTTCGTCTTCTTCTCCGTTTTCTCCGCTTGTTGTTGCATTTCTTTCATTCGTTCTAAGGCCTCATTGATGGCCTCGAGTGGCGGCGGAGGTTGTGGTTGTGGTTGTGGTTGTGGCATCATCGGATACTGGTACCCATAACTTGGATATCCAGTAGGCGGATAAGTAGGTGGGAAAGGAGACGGGTAAAGTGCGTTATGCATGACCACTTGCATGTAAGGGTCATCCGACAATGCTTGGTAATCAACTGGTGTGGATGGGTTAAAAGGATCATATCCATTTTTATCTAGATATGTTGCGATAGGGTTATTATAACCCGATGGTGGTGGTTGAACTGCGAGTGATGGCGTTGCTTCCACCACGGGTGAGGTATTAGAGGGTCCATCCATTTGTGGGTCCTCTTGAATGGTGGGGTAGGATTTAGGAAATGGTGGTAGCAAACCCGACCGTTGACCTGCACGTACTGGCATACATGCTCCACGTTTCCTCCTCGGCGGCTCAGGTGGCGGCTGATGATGTTCCACTGGTTCCATATGAACATCTTCTTGTATAGGAGGTGGTTGAGATTGATGGGAAGGAGTTTGGCAAAGGTAAATTGGTTCCAATATTGGTCCCACTCATTAGGACCTTGATATGGAGATCCGACATAAGAGTTTGAATCGCTTGATATCTCAGTGGGGTGCATATTTGAACCTTACGGCGGCATCTCCGGATCGGAGTCCTCGTCCATTGGGTTTGGCTGATCCAACTGATTCTGATCAGCCGGGGGTTTGTTAAAGTATTGGTTGGGGTTCAATTTATCCTGATAAGAATGATGGGAATGGTGAGAGTGGTGTGAATGATGTGAATGGTATGAGTGATAAGAATTTTGGGTATGGGAAGGTGAATGTTGTGGTAGTGGCCATGAATCCCCCGAATCTTTATAGGGGTTCGGGTGATGTGGATGTGGAAGGATATGTCCTGAAGGTCCTCCCCTCATTGGTCCTTTTCCTATTCCTCGTACACGTGGCGGCATTTTCCTGTTAAAAATCAATTCAAAAAGTATACTAATAACTTAATAATGAAATGAGTAATCCTAAGTCAATGCCTAGACTAGGAAGTCTAATGAATGTGCTTGTGTAAGTTTGAGATTAAACACAAAAGGCTAGTGTTTAATTCTCTCAAACGTTGGCTCTGATACCAACCTGTCACACCCCTATTTTCAACCAAACACCGGTGGGCCCGGGTGGGGAATATCATGACGTAAAGTTGATATCATCATAGTCAATTGAACACAACACAGCGTAAGTCTTGGATTTAAATTACTATTATAAACTGAATGTAAAACAGACTTTGGGCAGATCTAGGATTTGTAAGATCCTCTTATCACTACGGTGCACTTCCAGCCTATTTTCGTATTGTACCTTGCAAACTTAGTCTTTTGAAAATACGTCAGCTTTCGCTGGTAAATACACCTAACTGACTCATTTTTGAAAACATTTAAAATAAAAGGTTTTAAGGGCGTATTACCACAAAATCTTTTATAACTTGGGAAATTTGACCGTCCAACCTTGTTAACAGATTTACATGTTTGTCCATGCATACAGGGCCCGGTACGGAGACCGAGACATGATTAATGTATAGACCACTTTGAACACAGGAAGGAGTTATTTCTTCCCAACCTTGTGGGTACGGAGACCGAGACATGATTAGCGTACACACCACTTATGAACTCACGAAGGAGTTATCCCCAACAAGTGTGGGTAGTTGCATTTGAGTGTCTGTCAGGTGTATGCCTACACCCCGCGCTAAGGTCGTGGCCATTATCTAATGTAATGAGCCGAGGATATCCAGGACATGGTATTTAACCCCCGATGTTTAAGTTATCAACCAAAACTAATTAAAACATAATATGCGGATTTACTAGCAACCATCCGGCATTCGATTGCTCCCATTTCTGACGAAGCGGTAATAATTTACCGTCTCCCAAGCCCGTATAGAGAAAATAAGTCGAGAGTATTTACCTGAGCTATTCTTCGTTTAACGCAAGATTTATTAACTCAGTCATACACAAAAGTAGTATGTGCAGATAGCATTTACCAGCAAGTCTCTAATCTGAATTATGGCATAAGCTAACCAATTAAATACTAATGATCTTATTTAAGTTATAGACTTAGACTGAGTAGCGTACAAGATCAAAACGTATAATGCTAGATTGAACGATGATCGGATAGAATGTAGTTTATCCCTACAAGTACTTTGACTTGCATAATATGGGTAAACTATAAACATTCTGGATTTTGAAACATAAATGACAAGGTTAGACCTGTTTCGGTTAATTTTGGTAAACTAGTTACATATGCTTAACCGTACGCATATTAGCGATATCGGGTAGCCAGATAAGTCATGGACAAGTTCTATATGCCATTATATTTTAAATAAGTTGTAATATCAGTAGGATATCAACTTTTATGCCCGTTATGGTTTAGAGTGAAACTATGCCTCATAAAGGCGTTTTGGTATTTCATACCGTATAAAAGGAACTTCAATATAATTTAATGTTGTAACCATAAGTATTCTGGAAAATAACTTATTTATGATATAATATCAACAGGATATTAATTATAAGTGTAATTTATCTTTTATGACCTAACTATGCACCGAAGGGGCATTTTGGTAATTTTACACATAGTTTATAAATTATTTGGGATTTTGAGTTCATATCATGTTCCTACTGTAAAAATATTTAAAATAAATTTTAAAATCAGTAGGTAATAAGTCTTGGTTGATAAATATGGTTTAAAACCATATTATGCGCCGAAAAGGCGTTTATGTTGTAAAATGACGATTTATGTGATCTTTAATGAAAACTGATGGTATGATTAGATTAACAAGTCTTAGATATGTTATTTAATATAACATATCAGTAGGTAAAAGATTTACTTTGAAAACATGTGATTAAAACCATTTTATAAGGCACAAGGGCCATATCGTCATTTATCGACATAATACAAGGACTTGTTTATAAACTCAGTTTATAATCTTTTTTAACGTCCCGAATAATCCGACTTATAATATTACATCAGTACAAAACTAATTTTGTAGTTCATTATCATTTAAATATCTTTTTATGCAAAAAGGGCAGTTTAGTCAAAATAGCATAATTACGAAACTTGTGCATAAACTCGGATTCATATTTTGATCATGTAATATAACCTTAGAGTGTTATGCTACATTATATTATGACCATAATGCAAGTTTAGATCAGTAGCTAACTAATCTAAATCAGGTTAGAATCAAAAGTCAATGCAGAAGTCAAACTTTGTGACTTTCGGTTACGAACCGACCCTAGAACTGAAATTAACGAGCCGAACATGTTCTTACATGTTCTAATAATTATTAACAACTTGTTTAAGTTTCAAAACAAGATTCATAACATATATAAGATCAATTTATAATTTTTTCAATAAATGGCCTGTTTGACTTTTTAATATCTTTGACCCTTCAATTGGTCTAGCAAACGTGATCTTCAGGAGGTGCCCTTTATAGGGACTAACACCTACCTTATTACGATCACTTAGCCATGTTCATTTTGAACAATGGTTGGACCATAATGGTCTTAACCGAAACTCAAGGCGTTTTCCATAAAACGCTTGACTTTTGGCTATAAAGGCCTATAAATGAAAATGCAAGAGGAAGGAACACTTACAAGAGGTTCCTAGAATGCAATAGAACTAAGTTGGATGCTCCTTTCAGTTAGGAACTTCCAGAGGAGGGAGATAGAGTTGTAAATAAGAAAGGTGAAAGTTCAAATGGTGAACCTTGGCACCTATTTATAGTTGGAGAGCTTGAAGGAGGTGATGCCAGGTGTTAGGGGTGTAAGAGGAAGGTTACAAGTGTCCTAAAACGTGGCATAGCAGTTTGGAAGCTATCGTTTCGAATCAAATAGTTTTTGGCAATTTGTGTAGAGGCCAAGCAAATTTTCTACAGACATAGGCCTCTTGCGCCCTGAGAGAGGCACATGCTTTGCCTCTCGCGCCTCGCGAGCGCCCCATGGACAGTTTCAAAGTTTGACACTTTTAGCCCCTTAACTTATAAAACCCTCTTAAACCTTCTAAAACACCTTTTTATCATATTTAGCCCCCGTAACCAATATTTGGCATACCCGGGAGTTTGCCCGGACATTGTAAAGCTCTCGATTCTTTAAAACGTCACTCAGAGGTATAAATTAACATGTTGACACTTTTAACCCCTCCATTATCCAACTTTCACATATTCACAGAATTGAACCCTCTCGTCCAACAAATGGGACATATGAGAGTTAGGACTTTGTAAAGGATCACTCAGAGGCTCATTATAAGCATGTTGACTTCGATGTCACTCGGAGGTTTGGCATGCTGACACAACGGTCACTTAGAGGCCAATTCTTAGCATGTTAACACTAATGGTCACTCAGAGGCTTTGTTTTAAGCATGTTGACACTAATGATCACTCATAGGCTATGTTTTAAGCATTTTGACGCTAATGGTCACTCGGAGGCTTTGTTTATGCATGTTGGCATCAGAAGATCACTCAGAGACTTAGTTTGAGCATGTTGACCCTTTTAGTCCCTGTTAGACTTTAGTAGACTTAAAGTAAAAATATAACATGTGTCGCGATATTATTCAACACGATTTTACAGGGTGTTACAAAACATACTAAAAACGGAAAGTTACAAAAGCGAAGTGTTACGGTCTCCCCTCCTTTCGGAAATTACCTCCCGAAATTTAGGAAGATGTAACGAACAGATGCGGATACTTAGTCTTCATGTCGCTTTCAAGTTCCCAAGTAAACTCAGCGCCATGTTTTCCTTCCCACTGAACCTTCATGATAGGAATTCGACTGCGCCTTAGTTGCTTAGTGCCTCGATCCATGATCTCGATTGGCTTCTCCACTAAGTGTAGGTCTCATTGATTTGAAGATCTTCAAGTGGGACTTAGAGTCCTTCTTCCGCTAGACATCTCTTCAAGTTTGAGACGTGAAAAGTAGGATGAACGTTGTTGAGCTCTTGTGGTAGGTCCAGTCGATACGCTACCTTGCCCATCCTTTCGAGAATCTTGAAAGGACCCATATAGCGAGGAGCGAGCTTTCCCTTCTTTCCGAAACGAGCCACACCCTTCCAAGGGGATACCTTGAGAAGTACAAAGTCACCAACATTGAATTCCAAGGGCTTGCATTATTCTAGGGAGCTTATTGGGTTTCTTCTTTCCACTAGGTGTTGATTTCTTGTGTGCATGTTTACACTTGGATGAAACCTGCTCACAATCATCAGCACAAGAGTGAGTATTGATAATGTTACCCTTCAACTTAGGTTCAGTTAGTTTTTGAGGTGCGTTTTTCTTTTGACTTTTATTAACAACATCTGAGGAGATTTCCTCTTGGGTTTTCTTTTTGTGTTATTTTCTTGTTTTTCGTGGTCGCCTTTTATTTGAAGAAGCGGATCCTGTAGGCTTAGTTTCATTAGAAACATTTTCTTCCAAAACTAAGCTTTTGGAATCGATTGAATCCATTTCTTTAGAAACTGTTTCAGTAGACACAGGCTTTCAAGAGCATCTGATTCTCCATTCTAAACGATGAGCAATTTTCGTCAAAACAGTTTAACTATCAGAAACACATTGCTCATCATCTGATACACCAGCATCTTCCGTCTGGTTGACAGATTTATCAGACAACTCCTGTTTATCTACAAGTTCATTCACACAATCAGACACATTAATATTTTCAACTTCACAAAGTTCAAAGAGGGGTAAAGCATCAGTTGATGTTTCAGGCATGCTAGAATAGTTGTCTGAATCACTCAAAATAGATGTTTTGAATTCATCACCAGATGCCTCAGACTTCTTTGATAAAACAGTTAAATCACAATCGGAATCAAAAACCACAACATTAAAAGGTTCAGTTTTAACAACTTCTTCAGAAAAACCCTGAGTCTAAAAAACCATGGACTGAACATAGTTCCAAACGTAAATATCATTTTTATGAATGATACGTTTCTTTAATTGGCAAGAAATGTGCTGACTTAGTCAGCCTATCTACAATGACCCAAATCGTGTCATTACCACGTTTGGTCTTAGGTAACTTGGTAATCAAGTCCATTGTCACCATTTCCCATTTCCAAGTGGGAATTTCTAATTGTTGTAGAAGTCCTGACGGCTTCTGATGTTCGGCCTTAACTTGCGAACATGTCAGACACTTAGCTACATAAGTGGCTATGGATTTCTTCAAATCCATCCACCAATAATTCTTCTTTAGATCCTGATACATCTTGTCACTTCCTGGGTGAACTGAGTATCTTGTATTATGTGCTTCTTGGAGGATTAGATCTCTAAGTCCCCCAAAGGTTGGAACCAGATTCTTCCATTAAGTCTAAGGATTCCATCCTTTCCAGGAGCTAACTGATCAATAGTTCCACCTAATCCCTCGTTAGGAATATTAGCCTCTAATAGGTCTTGCTTCTGTGCATCTAATAGCTTTTCATTCAAGCTAATTTTGAGCTCAATGCTCTTGGCATTAATCCTAATAGGTTTAATCCTTTCCTTGAGACTTAAGGCATCAGCAACGACATTTGCCTTGCCGGGATGGTAGCAAATTTCGCAATCATAATCGTTAAGTGTTTCCATCCAACGTCGTAGTCGCATGTTCAATTCCTTTTGATTGAACAGATGTTGGAGACTCTTATGGTCAGTGTATATAATACACTTTGTGCCATACAAGTAATGTCTCCATAACTTAAGTGCAAATACAACGGCACCCAATTCTAAGTCATGGGTGCTGTAATTTCCTTCGTGCACCTTTAATTGTCGTGATGCATAGGCAATCACTTTGCCTTTTTGCATTAGCACCAACCCATGCCAGTGTGCGATGCATCACAGTAAACAATAAAGTCTTCAACACCCTCAGGTAGGGATAACACAGGAGCATTGCTCAACTTGTGTTTTAGAATCTCAAAAGATTCTTGTTGTTTTGGACCCCAAATAAACTTAACATTTTTACGGGTCAAGGTAGTTAAAGGAGTGGCTATCCTTGAAAAGTTCTCAATAAACCTTCTATAGTAACCAGCCAATCCTAAGAAGCTACGTATTTCTGATGGGGTTTTGGGCGCTTCCCATTTCATTATCGCTTCTATTTTGGCGGGATCCACTTGGATACCACGCTCGCTTACCATATGTCCAAGAAATTGGACTTCTCTAAGAAAAAATTCCCATTTAGAGAATTTAGCATAAAGCTTTTCCTGCCTTAACAATTATAGAATGCACCGAAGGTGTTTCTCGTGATCAACTTGATTACGATAATAGATAAGTATGTCGCCTATGAAGACAATGACAAACTGATCCAAAAAAAGGGTTGCAGATCCTATTCATGAGATCCATGAATGTTGCAGTTGCATTTGTGAGCCCAAAAGGCATCACTAGGAATTCATAGTGACCATCACGGGTCCTAAAGGAAGTCTTAGGAACATCCTCGTCCCTAACTTTTAGCTGGTGATATCCTAATCTCTAATCAATCTTAGAGAAGTAACTAGCACCTTGAAGTTGATCGAACAGATCGTCGATCCTGGGCAAGGGATACCGGTTCTTCATTGATAACTTATTCAACTCACGGTAATCAATGCACATTCGCATTGAGCCGTCCTTTTTCTTAACGAAAAGAATTGGAGCTCCCCTAGGTGAGGAGCTAGGCTGAATAAAGCCTTTCTCTAAAAGTTCATCTAATTGAACTCTTAACTCCTTCATTTCCTTGGTGCTAACCGATACGGAACTTTGGCTACAGGTGCTGATCCGGGTAGGATATCAATTCTAAACTCTACTTGCCTATCTGGAGGTAGGCCTGGTAGTTCTTCAGGGAAAACATCGGAATACTCCGAGATAACTGGAAGGTCTTTAATATTTGGCTTAGGCTCGTTGATGGTTACTTCTGCCATATAAATGATACAACCTCTCCCCAAACACTTGGATGCCTTAAATAACGACACCTTGTCTGGCATTCCATAGTGTGAATCTCCAAGGATAGTGATCGTTTCACCAGATGGGGTTTTGATCTCAATGAGTTTCTTATCGCAGGCTATGCGAGCTTGGTTATGGGATAACCAATCCATGCCTAAAACTACATCAAACCCTGCCAATTTCATTGGCAAAAGAGATACGGGGATAGAATGATTCTTAATGGATATAGAACATCCATCAAGAATGGAAGATGTTGTTTCTAACGTTCCATCAGCGAGTTCTACCTCATAAGTTATATCGAGAGTTCTTATGGGCAAGTTTAATAGTTTACTAAACTTATGATCAACAAATGATTTATTTGCACCCGAATCAAAAAGAACTCTAGCATATACATCATTGATGAGGAATGTACCTGTTATGACGTTATTGTCATTAACGACCTCCCTGGCAATTATTTGGAAGGCCCGAGCGTTCCCTTTCTTAGCGTCTCCAGGCTTTGCATCATTACTTTTGGAGTTCTTGGAGCAATTGAACATAATATGCCCTTTTTCATTACAGCCGTAGCAAACGACATTCTTAAGATCCTTACATTCTAGGGTCTTATGCCCCTTTCTCTTACAGATACCATATGGTTTAGTCTGTGGATTAATACTATACTGTCCCCAGTGTCTGTAGTTACAGTTCTTGCACAGAGGTTTGTTATTAGACGTGTGCTGGTTCTTCTTCTTGAACCCGAAATTTCCTTTCTTTTTGAACCTTTGGGAGTTATCCTCCTCCTGTTTCCTTTTTCCGTCAGTTTCAGTCCTGACTGACTTTTACCTCACTAAATCTAAGTTGAGGGAGAGAGATAGGTCCACAGCAGACCTATAGGTACTAGGCTGAGCAACCTTTACCATGCCCTTTATTTCAGGCGCTAACCCATTAATAAAACGCGCAATGCGTTTGGGTTCAGGAGTGATTAAGTAGGAAACTAACCTAGATAGGGAATTGAAGTTAGAAACATACTTCCGACAGTCTATGTTTTTCATGGTGAGATCAGAAAGTCTGACTCTATTTCTCCACCTCATGTGGAAAGCAGTAAGTCTCTTTGACAAGGTCCACAAACTTTGAACATCCTAAGTTGTACAGGTGTACGTTACCTGTAGATTGAACCATTTCTTTCCAACAAATGAGGGTATCGCCCTTGAAGGACTGTGATACATACTTTACCACATCCTTATCAGCACATCCGCTGATATCCACAATCTTTCGTCAATCCACTTCAAGGCTTCTACTGCTCCTTTTTCCCCATTAAAATCCCAGGGTTTACAGGAGACAAAATATTTGTAGGTACATCCGTCTTTAGAAGAATTGGGACCTATCAGCCATTTCTAATTTCTTTGGTTCACTCTTCGAATTCGAAGAGTGAACTGAGCTCTCCTTATGAGCTGAGGATGGTGGGATCGATAATGGTCTGGAGCTTGTAGCACTTGACTCTCTAAGTTTTTCTATGGCCTTTTCCATGGCCTTTCCAACAGCTGCATCTATGCGAGCTTGGAAGTCATCATTATTAATGACTATGTTTTCAGTGTTGATAGTGTTAATATCCCGGTGGCTACCTTGTGCCTCGTCCGAGTTTACCATTCTGATGCTTTGGTTCTAAACATCAAATAATATTTCTCTTAGCCATGGTATAACAACCATATTGGCTTAATTATTGGATATAACAATCCATCGCCTATTTAAGCTAGTGTGAATAACATCACAACTCTTAGGCTTATCATATCTATATTTGGCCTAGGTCTTAATAGGACCATCAAAGGCAAATTACAACCTGGACTTAGTCCATATATTATTAAACAGTTAATTGTAATGTCACAACTGTCATTGTCATAATTGACAATTATATACAGCTCATAGGCTTGTCACTAATGGACATAATAATATGGAACGTTGGCCTGTCACGTTGGACAAACATTGGGCACATTGACCTGTCACCTTGGACATAAAATTGGGCACATTGGCCATTCACATTGGACATAAAATTGGGCACAATGGCCTGTCACATTGGACATAAAATTGGGCACATTGTCCTGTCACATTGGACATAAAATTGGGCACATTGGCCTGTCACATTGGACATAAATTTGGGCATATTGGCCTGTCACATTGGACATAAATTAGGCATATTGGCCTGTCACATTGGACATAAAATTTGGCACATTGGCCTGTCACATTGGACATAAAACTGGACACATTGGCATGTCTGTTGTCTTCGCATTGATGACATTAGTCAGGATCACATTGATCACATAGGCTATATAGTAGGTCTTAGGACATAGTCCTTTTTACCTATACAGCTAGTGTGGTTCCTCAAGTCACACTACCAGGAGTGTGAATATTCCTTAACGTTAACATAAGAGTACCTTAATGATTGATTAATGGTCACCTTGGACCTTAACGACCTTGGAGGCTTGAACCTAGTCCACCACCTCTGGATAGAAGGATAACTTCCCTTAACTATCCTGATAGAAGGTCCTTGTCCTTAACTATCATTTCTTAGCCAATGTGTTGTATGTGCCACTTGGCATAATCAAATCCATTAAGGTCTTTTGGAATTATATAGCAGAGCAACTTTCGAGTAAAATCTAGACGCTCGCTTGAAGAGGATGAATACATATACATATAATTCCAAGAATACTTCATTAAATTCCAATACTAGAAACAAATAAAATAAATTGTCCATGTAAGGACTAAAGAAATGAAAATGTCCACAAAGGGACTATAGAAATAACAATGTCCTCGCAAGGACTAACATATATTAGAAGAGACTTTACTCGTCCTTCCTTCCCTTAACTAGTTTGGAGAGTTTCTTGAAGAACTTGTTTGTCTTCTTCTCCGTTTTCTCCGCTTGTTGTTGCATCTGTTTCATTCGTTCTAAGGCCTCATTGATGGCCTCAAGTAGTGGCGGAGGTTGTGGTTGTGGCATAATAGGATATTGGTACCCATAACTTGGATACCCAGTAGGTGGATAAACAGGTGGGAAAGGAGACTGGTAAAGTGCGTTATGTATGACCGCTTGCATGTAAGGGTCATGCGACAATGCTTGGTAATCAACAAGTGTAGATGGGTTAAAAGGATCATATCCAGATGTATCCGGATATGTTGGGATAGGGTTATTATAACCCGATGGTGGTGGTTGAGCTGCAGGTGATGGCGTCGGTTCTACCACAGGTGAAGCATGGAGGGTCCACCCATTTGTGGGTCCTCGTGAATTATAGCATAGGTTTTGGATAAAGGTGGCAGGGAATCCAACCGTTGACCGTGCGCACCGACACACGCGCTCCTCGTTTCCTCCTTGGGGGCTCAGGTGGTAGTTGAGGTTGTTCCACCGGTACCATGTGGATATCTTCTTGCACATGGGGTGGTTGGGAGTGATGGGAAGGAGTGTTAGCAAAGGTAAATTGGTTCCAATATTGGTCCAACTCATTAGGACCTTGGTATGGCGATCCGGCGTAAGAGTTCAAGTCGCTTGAAATTTTGATGGGATGGGTGTGCGATCCCGACGGTGGCATTTCTGGATCGGAGTCTTCGTCCATGGGATTGGGTTGGTCTAACTAATTTTGGTCAGCTGGGGGTGTGTTAAAGTATTGATTGGGGTTAAATTCATCATGATAAGAATGTTGAGAGGGGTGTGAATGGTACGAGTAATAAGAGTTTTGAGTATGAGAAGGTGAATGTCTTGATAGGGGCCATGAATCCCTCGAATCCTCATAGGGATTCGAGTGATGGGGTTTCGAAGGGATGTGTCCTGATGGTCCTCCCCTCATTGGTCCTTTGCCTCTTCCTCATACTCTTGGCGGCATTTTCCTGTTAAAAGTCAATTCAAAAACAATACTAATAACTTAATAATGAGATGAGTAATCCTAGGTCAAAGCCTAGACACGGAAGTCTAAGGAAGCTGCTTGTGTGAGATTAAACACAAGAAAGTTAGTGTTTAATTCTCTCAAACGTTGGCTCTGATACTAACCTGTCACACCTCAGCTTTCCACAGCCAAATCCAAACATAGGTGGTCCTAGGTGGGGAATATCGTGACGTAAGTTGATAACATCATAGACAATTAAACACAGCACAGCGGAAGTCTTGGATTTAAATTACTATTACAAACCAAATATTCAAAGTACCAAAATAATATAAAGACGGCTAGTAATAGAAGATCCACAGGCGAATCATAAATTGTACAAAAGAAAGAATGTAAAACAGACTTTGGGCAGATCTAGGATTTGCAAGATCCTCTTATCACTACCGAGCACTTCCAGCCTATTTTCGTATTGTACCTGCAAACTTAGTCTTTTGAAAATACGTCAGCTTACGCTGGTAAATAGACCTAACTAACTCATTTTGAAAACATTTAAAATATGTTTAAAGTGCGTATCAGCACAAAATCTTTTATAACTTGGGAAAGTTGACCGTCCAACCTTGTTAACAGATTCACATGTTTAACGTACACACCACTTTGAACTCACGAAGGAGTTATTTCTTCCCAACCTTGTGGGTAATGCATTTTGAGCATCTATTTTGTGTATGCCTACACCCGCGCTAAGGTCGTGGCCATTATCTATTGTAATGAGCCGAGGATATCCAGGACACGGTAGTTAACCCCCGATGTTTAAGTTATCAAACAAAACTGACTAAAACGGAATATGCGGTTTTACTAGCCATAATCCGGCATTCGATTTATCCCACTTCCGACCAAGTGGTAATAATTTACCGTAACCCAAGCCCGTATAGGGGAAATAAGTCGGGTATTTACCTGAGCTGGTGTTCGTTTAAATGCAAGATTTAATAACTCAGCCATACACAAAAGTACTAAGTGCAGATAGCATTTACCGGCAAGTCTCTAGTCTGGATTATGGCATAAGCTAACCAATTAAATACTAACGGTCTTATTTAAGTCATAGACTTAGGCCGACTAGCGTACTTGATCAAAACGTATAACGCTAGATTAAACGGTGATCGGATAGAATGTAGTTTAATCCCAACAAGTACTTTGACTTGTGTAATATGGATAAACTTTAAACATTCTGGATTTTGAGACTTAAATGACAAGGTTAGACCCGTTTCAGTTAATTTTCGTAAACTAGTTACATATATACTTCACCGTACGCATATCAGCAATATCGGGTAACCGGATAAGTCATGGACAAGTTCTACATGCCATTATATTTTAAATAAGTTGTAATATAAGTAGGATATTAACTTATATGCCCGTTAAAGTTTTAACATGAAACTATGCCTCATATGGGCATTTTGGTAATTTCATACCTTATAAAAGGAACTTGAATATAATTAATGTTATAACCATAAGTATAAGATCTGTAGGATATTAATTATATGTGTAATTTATCTTTTATGACCAAACTATACACGGAAGGGCCATTTTGGTCATTTTACACATAGTTTATAAATTATTTGGGATTCTGAGTTTTTATCATGTACGTACTGTAAAAATTTTTAAAATAAGTTTTAAAATCAGTAGGTAACAAGTCTTGGTTAGTAAATATGGTTTAAAACCATACTATGCGCCGAAACGACGCTTATGTCGTAAAATGACGAGTTGTTTGATGTTTAATGAAAACAGATGTTAAGGTCAGGTTAACATGTCTTAAATATGTTATTTAATATAACATATCAGTAGATAAAATATTTACTTTGAAAAGATGTGATTAAAACCATTTTATAAGCCACAAGGGTTTTATCATCATTTACCGACAATATACAAGGACTTCTTCATAAACTTAGTTTATAACTTGATTTGACGTCCCAATAATCCTACTTATAATATTACATCTATAGAAAACTCATTTTCAAGTTCATTACTATTTAAACCTTTTTTATGCAAAAAGGGCATTGTAGTCAAAATGGCAAAATTACGGAACTTGTGCATAAACTCAGGTTTTGATTATGATCATGTAATATAACCTCAGAGGGTTATGCTACATTATGTTGCGATCATAATGCAACTTTAGATCAGTAGCTAACTAATCTAAATCGGGTCCAAATCAAAAGTCAAAGCAGAAGTCAAACTTCGCGACTTTCGATTGCGAACCGACCCTAGAACTGAAATTGACGAGCCGAACATGTTCTTAATATTATTACCAACATGTATAAGTGCTAAAACATGTTTCAAAACATATATAAGATCAAATTATAAAATTTCCAATAAAATGGCATGTTTGACTTTTTAATATAATAACTTTGACCCGTCAATTGGTCTTGCCAACGTGATCTTCAGGAGGTGCCCTTTATAGGGACTAACACCAACCTTATTACGATCACTTTTCCATGTTCGTTATGAACAATGGCTGGACCATAATGGTTTTAACCGAAATCAAGACGTTTTCTGTAAACGCTTGACTTATGGCTATAAAACCCTATAAACGAAAATGCTAGAGGAAGGAACACTTACAAGTGGTTCCTAGGATGCAATAGAATTAAGTTGGATGCTCCTTTCAGTTAGGAACTTCCAGAGGAGGGAGATAGAATTGTGAATGAGAAAGGTGCAAGTTCAAAAGATGAACCTTTGCACCTATTTATAGTTGGACAACTTGAAGAAGGTGATGCCAGGTGCTAAGAGGTGTAAGCGGGAGTCCTAAAACGTGAAATTGCTGTTTGGGAATCCATATTTTCGAATACATTTGTTTTTGGCAATTTGTGTGGAGGCCAAGCAATTTTTCTGCAAATACAGGTCTCTGGCGGGCCGCGAGAGGCACAGGTTTGGCCTCTCGCGCCCCGCAAGCGCCCTGGGCCACTTTCAAATTTTGACACTTTTAGCCCCTTAACTTATAAAACCATCTAAAACACCTTTTTAGCATATTTAGCCCTCCGTAACCAATATTTGGCGTACTCGGGAGTATGCCCGGACATTGTCGAGTTCTCGGTTCATTAAAAGGTCACTCAGAGGTATAAATTAACATGTTGACACTTTTAACCCCTCCATGATCCAACTTTCACATATTTACGATTTAATCCCTCTCGTCTAACAAATGGGATATATGAGAGTTAGAACTTCCTAAAGAATCACTCATAGGCCCACTATAAGCATGTTGACTCCGATGTCACTCAGAGGTTGGGCATGTTGACATATCAGTCACTCAGAGGCTCAGTTTGAGCATGTTGACACATTTAGTCCCTATTAGTCTTTAATAGACTAAATTAAAAATACAACACGTGTCACTATACTATTGGACACGATTTTACGAGGTGTTACACTTTGAAAATTAGTGGGTCTGCCGTTCTTTGGTTTGAAAGGTTCCCATGGAGTGTAATCACTTGGTTTGCCATACATCATTTTATCGTAATTTTCTAGCTCTTGCTCAGGAAACGGGCATTATAGAATAATTATGATTATATGGTGGAGGAACCTGCTTAAACCCAACCCTTTGCCCTTGTTTTCCTTGTATGCCAATTACACATTGCATAGATTACGAACAGTGTCACTAGAAGTATCAAATTTCTTTGAGTTTAACTCATTTTGTTGATACTTTCTAGTAAGAAGTTGCAGCTCAGCTCTCATAGAGTCGCATTCCATAGTTTTTAAATTTAGTTTATTTTTGTAGTCATGGACCCAACATTTCTGTTAATTAACATCCAAGTGGAGCTGAGCTATGTCCTTCTTCAGCGCGTCAATCTTTTCATAGAGAATTTATCGTTTACTCGAAGACCAATACACTTAGACATGGCACTCTTGTAATCGTTGACAAGAGAGAAATTATGTGCTCTCCTCTGGGCAATTTTATTTCTAAAATGCTAGAACATAAAAGAGAGTTTACCATTTCGAAGAGAGTTTTGGGTTCCTCGGTCTGCGCCATCAAACATTGGTGGTTTGTTTCAGAAACTTCAGAGATCTTGAGAGATTCCACCTTTGCTGCAGCATCCACCCAGCTGAAACCACGTTGCTCTTGAGCCATCAACACCTTTCCTGCTCTAGTGATTCCTTGGCTAGTTGAAGTAGATGTTTGAGCTGAAGTAACAGGAACCATGGATCTCTCTGAGTTCCTAGCAGCAGCATCCTGAGTTGCGTCATAACCCATTGGTGTCTTCTTGCAATCCCTGGCAAATGTCCCGATTCATGATATTTGTAGCATCTCAGCTTGTCTTTTACAGATCCAGTCCGAATATTTGACTGAGCATCGATCGTATCTTTTCTGAAACTTCTCTTCTCGAAGCGCTGCCATAGCTAGATTCTAAGACGCATCCAATTCTTCAGTGACTTCTTCAACTACCTGATTAATCTTTATTGCAAGAACAGATGGGGGCGAAAGGTCACCTGCAAGGAAAGCGCGCAAATTGTTAAGCATGGACGCTGCGAGAGCCAACCTTCCTTCATTTTGCTTAGTTAGGAAGGCAAGGTTTTCTGCAGAGGGTGTGGATGGGACAATCTAAGATGATGGAGGGTTCACTGGACTGAAAACCACGTTTGCGTGTTGAGGATATTGCTGAGCAGTAGCAGGTGCAGCTGAGTTGTTCGGAAGACACATGCCGTACACGTAATTTGTCTTCTGAGCTTGAGTTATCGGACTGAAAACAATGTTTGGATTGCTGTTTGGCACTCGATGACCAGGACTGAAAACAATGTTGGGATGACTTTGAGACATCATGGCAGTGTTAGAACTGGTCATCCCGGCAACAATCATGGAATTTTTATGGTCCAACTCTCTTTGTTGATTTTCAATCTCACATGACTTGATTGTAGCAATTAGTTCGGTGAGTGTGACTTCATTCAGGTTTGTTGTACGCTTAATCATCGAGACATCAGCATCCCATCTTTTTGGCAATGAGTTTAGGAGTTGGCGATTCATCCCACTGTTAATGATAGAGATTCCAGCATTTATCATTTGAGAAACAAGTTTGACAAATCCTCTGATCTGATTCTCCACAGTTTCTCCGTAAATGTGATTGAACGAACTGAACTTTTGGTTCAACATGTTGACCTTGCTAGCCTTCATGTCAGTGTTGCCTTCATACAAATTCTTAAGCACGTCCCAAATCTCCTTAGCATTCATGTAGTTCCTAACAATGATTGAGATATCAGGACCAAGAACCATGGTGAGATTTACCATGGCCCTATTATCTTCGTCTTTGATTCTTCAACCATCGTCCGTCTACAGACTCTTAGGTTTAGGAATCTGAGTTAGATGATCATCTTCAGTAGCGTACATAATGGTACGCGGACCATCTTGAATGCACCTCTAGACCTTAGGCTCCTTTGCCTTACAATACTGCACAAAACGCCAGGTCCACTCAAAGTAGTAGTCTCCATTCAACAACCTCGGAACTTTGGTAGATATGCCGATGATCTGATCAAGTTCCTGATGTAATGCTAGAGTCCAAGACTGGATGGCAGCCAAGGTAGCGTTGGCGAGATCTGCAGCAGTTAAAATACCATTCGGGTTCATCATTTTTAAAGTTTACCGAATAGAAATTAAGTATTTTAAAACTAAAAGTGAATAGTCCAAAATAGTCCAATCGAAACAGCAGCCAATCCGAAATTAACAGTCAATTCGGAACAGTGACTTATCCGAAATGTTATAAAATTGATCCGAATGTAGGCAAACTTCAACAAGGATTATCCTAAATGGGTTCTAAATGTAAGCTATTTATCCAAAATGAATCCGAAACTCAAGCCAGTTATCCGAAATACATTCGAATCTTCAAAGGATGATCCAAAATACGTTCGAGTCTTCAAGTATTGATCCGAAATCTATTTGAATCTTCAAAGTATGATCCGAGATGTGCAGATGATCCAAAATGCAAACAGAACCTTCAAATATCTCCGAAACAGCAGCAGACCAGTTAGTAGCGATCTGAATCTGTGTGATATCAGATCTGAGCATGGAAACAGGTTCAACAGGCTCTGATACCAATTGTAAGTCCTGGAAACTGGATCTGCAATATCACACTAAGCTTGTTTGGTGGCGGAATCACACAAAAAAGCTACGGATTCGAAATAGAAGAAATAATATGAAATAGATGAAAATTTAACTTACATACGAATATGAAAATTGTCTAATACAAGCTATTGAGAAAACCACCAAAAAGCCCTTAATCCCTAAACAACATTTACTATTTATAGTAAGGGATTAGTGCACCATTACCCTAAAACCCTAGGCCCAAATGCCTTCCCAAGCCCAACTATTACAAGCTAGCCCAAACTACTAAAGTGACTAATGCATAAACCTAATAGGGCCTAACAGTTTCACTCCTATTACCGCAAATCCAATCATTTCTCTGGCGGAAGTTAGTGGTGACACTTCGGCTGAGAATGCATCTTCAACAATGCTTCTTCTTCCTAGGAAAACATGAATAATCCACTCCAAGATCAATACTCATCAACTATCATTCCAAATGAACAACTTACCAACATGCCTCTGCAACTTGAGACCCAACCAAACTTAGATTACAAAACAAACTGTTGGACCTACAAAAGAACAGATGATATCCAAAAGCCAAAACATGTTAAAGTGATCAAGAATAAATCTAAGATTGAAACATATTCCCCCCAAAGATAGTGAATCTTGAACACGTAAATCAGAGCATCTATTGAAGACCAGCTACATATGTTGGAAGCCTTGGAACTGTTGTTTATGAAGAAACAAGGTCTGTTAAAGTCCTAAAGTCTGTTGAAGTAAAGGTCTGATGAAGAATTCCAAACATTTGTTTGGCCAAACAGATGTTTGGAACAAAGCAACAGAGGATAGCTTAACAGTTGTTTCCCAATGTAACAGTATTAGTTTCTAAACAAAGTTTAGCGTAGTTTTATTAGTTGTTTGATTCCCACAGATGTTTGCAACATCTGTGGAATTTTTTATTAGGAATGTTAGATGTTACTATCAAGGTGATGTCAGCCAATCACCAACAGAGCTTTCGTACTTAGTATAAATAGATCTCACCTGTTAGAGATTTATTTCATCACATGCATCACCTTTTCTTTTGTATGAACAGAATTGTTAAGTGATCGGCTGAGGGGGAGTCTCTAGAGTCAACCATTTTGTAAAACATTGTAATCATTTGAATTATTAATGAAAAGCAATTGTCGATGATGACTTCTCGTTTGTGATTATTTATCTTTTGTTATACAATTCAATATTGTTTTGATCTTAACTACTTTATAATCACAAACCTTGTAAACTCGTACCTAACAAAGAATTGTATATTTTTCGAATTAATTGTAGTAAAAGCAAGAAACACACAAAAAAAGCTACTAAAATAATTGGATCTAACGTACTCGTTTCACATAAGTTTATAAACCTAATCATAAAAAACAACCGCAATGATGAAACTAAAGGTTCTAATGGACATGACGAATAGATCAATTAACACCTACGAAGACATTTAAAACAATCTAAAGTAGATTTTGTTCCACTAAAAATACATGTTGCATAAAATAATGATACATGCATGATACAAAATGAATATTGAGTGTTAGATGATTATAAAACGTGCCTAAAAATACAACAAACAATGTACAACTTTTCATGCACATTTATAGGATTAGGGATTACTTTATATTTGCCCATTCCAAATTTGTAAGCAGGTCCTTTACATATTTTCTCTGAGTAACAATCATGCCATCATTTCATCTAACAACTAACGATCCAAAAAAATATTTTAGCTCACCAATATTAGTGATTTCAAACTCACTAATCATGCAAGCTTTAAACTCCTTGGTAAGATATTGTGAGAAACGTCTATAAACAATGTAATCCACATACAAACAAATAATTAGAAACTCATTACCTTGACTTTGTTTAATGTAGACTATTATTAGCTCACTCTTTCGTTGTTATCTGTATTAAAGATAAATGTCAGTGACATTTACCAAATTAGTTCCTCCCTTTTGCATTTTAGTTTTAACCCTTTATTTATTTATTTACTGTACATTTGGTCTGTGTGCATGTGTTGCTTTGTACTTTAAAGTTTACAACCGGTCCCTCCTTTTATATTTGTGTTTTAATTCTTTATTTGTTTTCTTCTGTATATTTTGGTCCTTACATGTTGCTTTGAACTTTTAAGTTTACCATCATTATTTGCTTATAATAATCGTTCAACTGCAAATATATATAACATTGTAATATAATAACCTATTAGCAACTAATATACAAACTATATAAACACACAACATGAAACATAGAGAGAAACATAGAATGTAGAATTCTTATTCATTGATTTTAATATCATATACAAATGCCATTATATATAGACACTCATATTAGTACAATAGCAAATAAAGAGAAAAAGGTTATACATGTGGAAATTCACTACATAATGGATGCATTCATAGATAGTGGTTATACATATGGAAAGTCACTACATAATGGAAGCATTCATAACACTCTCCCTTGACTATCCACATGATGGAACACTATTCTAATACGCTTAATGACCCAATGGGACAAAACCTCAGCTAAGGGAAAAAGAGTGCATCGCGTATTGTCTCCCCTGATACTTCCGGATGAGGTACGTTGTCTCAAAAACACCCTTACTAAGAAAATCCAATTGGATAAAACTTAGTGAAGGGTAAAGAGTGCAACTTATGTAAAACTCTCCCTCAATATAATATGTATCATTTCAAGTAACAAGTGTCAATTTTCTATGAAAGTTGTTGAAAAACTTTTGTAGTGAGTGATTTGTTGCTTGATGTGCAATCTATTAATGAACTTGATGTATGATCTTCATGTAAAACTTTAATTGTCTCTTCTCTGTTAGTTGATACCATAAGATCCATGATTGTGTTTTGTTACATTCCCTGCATTTACAAAACTAACCAAACTTGATGATGGGTTAGTATAATATGAACTCATACCTTTATTTGTAAATATGATACTTCTGGACCAAGGATTTTTGTTTACCCTTTTTATTTTCATTGAAGATGATAGAGCTATTTTGTATATTAACTACTTGGACATCATTAAATGTACTTAGACCATAAGCTTTGTCCGTATGAAAATGTCCACCATCTTCTAAATGTATCATAATATTGATGGATAATTATACAAATTCCTTTTCTACATATCGAGCCAAAAATTGCAATACCATCTTTAATCTGCAAATTCTTGTTTTAATATTTGAGTTCATTTTGATCTCTTCAGGAGAGATTCAATGACATTATCAACATATATTGTAATATTTGAAATCCTCATGTTGATCTTTTAATGAAAACAAATTGACCAACTACACCATATATATTTCTATTTTCTGAGCTCATTAGTAAGCCAATTATACCATATTCGACTCGATTATTATCGTCCATACAAATCTTGTAAACTTTGTAGAACATTTCTTGAGGTTTATATATCAATGTTTCGGCATTTACAATCCACCACAAATTTCTTTCCATCTTACATATATATGTATATGTGTGCACTCTTTAGGAGTTTTGTCACATTAACTCTCTTACCATATAACCTCGACCTGACAATCTTCATTACTTGCTCCAAATTTCAAGGAATTTTATTATTGGAATCAACTAGTCTACCATGCTTCAGACGTGCAATAGACTCATTACAAGCATGTGGTTTTCCTTCTAGGACACTCATTTTAATTGAAGCATTAGCAGTTGGTATATGTGACATAGTCACCTTTTTAAGGTCATTGAATGTGTCTAGTAATAGATTCGCTAATCTTTGTAAATGAGTTATCCTTTGAACTTCTGGTTCACACTTTTTTGAGGATCATTGATAATCCATACCAACTCATTTCTTTTCCAACTGCTTTTTATCTCCCCCTGATGTTGGGAATGTTAATCCATTGAGATGGATATCAATTAATTGAGTCGTAAATAAATATCTTGTGAAAGGCCTTATTCATTATCATCTATTCTCAACCACTTTTTAAGGTCCCATCTTTGTATGTTGTGGTGAACCAATTTCAATATATACCGCACAACCAAATCTTAGAAGAGACATCTTTGGTTCCTGACCAAAAACCAGCTATAATAGGGATAAACTATTACAACAAGTTGGCTTGATGTGAATTAATATTATTAAATGTAAAATTACATGTACTCATATATAAACATGTACTTGCTCTCATGATATTGCCTTTGTAATCAACTATGGATGTTTGATCATCGTCTTCAACAAAAGCAATTCGTGTAACGACATTTGTCACATGTTGTCTAACACTTATTCCAATAACCATTAGGAAATGGGTATCAAAAACACCATATTTATCAGTAAAAATATAAAAATATGATACTATAGAGTAATGTGCTTGCTATCTTAAAAGCTAAGCTACAAGTCACGCAACCTTTCATGTTGCGGATTTGATAACCATTTAGACGATGCATCGATTATCAGAAAATGGTAAATGTCGAGATACACATATCTTCTAATCATTTCATAATATTTAGGGATCCAAACCCTACTTTAGTTGGTATATGGTTAACATCCATTGAGAACAAAAATTTCATGTTTAAGTACCATGAAGAATCATCAGGTTCTTCGATATTTTTCACACCATCAAGGACTCGGAATGGTCTAATTGGTCAAACCAATTTATTAAACAATCATGATCAATAAACTTTTGTGACCAAGCATGCTTTAGTTGCATTCGTGTTTGTCTAATACACGACAATATACACGAGAGAATAATGCACTATTAGTTTAAAAATTAGTGTTATTACATGTTTCTTATATATTCACTTTCTTAGTTTGCCACTTCTTGTGGTTGATTTCATTATTACATGGTCAACTCATTATTAACATCAGAATCATTACAGTTTCCTCATGTATCATGATCACGACCTTTACAATTATCATTGTATAATCATCACATTATTAACATGGTTGATCTCATTGTTAATATGAGCATCATAAAAAATTTCTCAGTTACCATGATCATGAACTTTACATTGATTATTATATCATCACATTTACATAAGGGATTTGATTATAACCACACAACTTTCATGGTGACATCATTACAATATCTTTTTTTATGTACATGATCGCGACTCTTTCACTAATCATCATATCATCACACTCACCACACGGAATGGATTAGAACCACTTTCATACATGATGGTCGTTTCAAACCTTATATGTTCTTTGACATTCTTACCACTTAAAAAGCATATTTGAGGTTTGACAATGGAATTATTTTTTATTTAACTTGTATCAATTAAAAAGTTATATGACCAAATTATTAAGATTTATTGGTCCAAAACCTTATAAGCTTCCATAAATTTATAATAAGTTTTAGGAAGTTTGACACTTCGAGTGTCATGTTATAAATAAATGAATCTTGACCACAATTCAATCGTGTTTATAACTCGAAATTATAAACCATAACTTTGGTCATTTGGATGTTCCCTTAAAAACTGATAGCATTAAGAACACATTATATACATAAAGTTACATCATATAATGCATGACTTTATAATTTGTTATCAAATAAGACGAGTTATGATACAAACTTACGAAATAAGTTGTTTCATCACTTTATAAAAGAAAAAAGATTTGTATTTGCTTATTAGGATATATAACCAATCAGCAATCACAAACATATCTTTAATATTACAAGCTTACTACCATGTACTGATAAGTAATTACTATACATTTAGACTTAAACAAACAAACTTGTCAAGTTCTCATTATATTCTAATAATATATGATGGATGTTTGCAAGTAAATAAAATTTCACATATAATATTTAACATTACATATTCAAGAATAATTCTTCTAGCCATACAAAACAACTAATTATGTATTGTAGTGACTTAAAATAATATGCAAATCAGTTTGTATGTATAAGATAACTAATATATGTTGCATTAAGAATCTTTCCACATATTCAACTTAGTCAAAATTGTAGGCCTTATCTCTTATACATATTTACTTATTTGAGTTATTAATGAAAAGATGGTGGTTTGAAATCTCGTTGGCATCGTCATGAAGCTACACTTTCTTCTGGTTTTGTAAACTAATAATAATAGACCACATATGCCAGTTTGATACAATAAGCTTATTCTAGTAATTCAATACATATGACGAATCAAATTACATTCATACCATTTTGATGATGTTAACATCCACTATCATACAAACAATTCATCTATATAAATTCTATATATATATATATATATATATATATATTATCCAATTTAATAGCAAGCAAGGAATATATATACTATTAGAATAGTGATAATATATAACACTGCATTGATGATTGTAAAGTTCCAAATATTAATATAACATATATGTTATCATATAAAATGACTTATATGCATTTAATTGTTAAGTCATTAACAAAATTCCAGTAATAATAATCTTGCAATAAAACAAACTGTTAAGTGCCACTTTTTAATAGGTATATTGTATCTTAAATATATATATATATATATCAGTTTATATAATTCACATTCGTTCATATTAATCAAATATTTATATTAATAAAAGATTTTTGTATGCATTTCGTTTTCCTTTTGAAAAGACTACAAGCTTAAAGAAAATGAACATGATCATCAATAATCAAACTCTTTATTAAAACATAAAATTTGCTTTTATGTACCGACGGTTAATTTCATAGAACTTTAAAGTTTAAAATAGGGTTTTATAGAAAAAATAATTGAGATAAATTAGTGATAGACATGAAATGGTGGGAGTATTAAAATATGTATTTGTTTCTTTTCTGTTATGCTTTTGAAACCAAACAAAAGCCCTCACCGTCATCTTCTATGTTCAGTTTCCCGATTAACAAGCCTGCTCATCGGAGCTTTACAATACCCTCCAAAGTCGTTTTCACGAAATTTGAACATAAGATATATTTGAAGAGATGATTTAGTTAATACCTGACTGACGAATTAAGGGTTAAGAAACTAGTCGCTTGAATTCTATGGAACAACAGCCGTAGATCGGGAAAACTATATCTTTCCAAAATTTTGGGGCTATGTCGCACCTGGTTGCAACCCACACTTGTTTCCACACCAGCTTTTTTTTCATGACAATATTATCAACTCCAAAAGCAATTTGTGCTGATAACATGTTGTAAAACAACAACCTATTAGCAACTAGTATACAAACTATATAAACACACAACAAGGAGCATATGATTATAGTGAGAAACATAGAATATAGAATTCTTATTCATTAATTTTAAAATCATATACAAATACCATTATATATAGGCACGCACATTAGTACAATAGCAAATAAATAGAAAGGGGTTATGCATGTGGAAAGTCACTACATAATGGATGCATTCATAAATAAGGGTTATTCATGTGGAAAGTCACTACATAATGGAAACATTCATAACATAAAAGACATTATACTTTTAATATTAATTAAAAGATGAGACTATCACATGCAAAACCTCTTATAAGTTTAGCTTGGATTAGAAAATAATTATTTTCATATATCAACATGTTTTCCTAGTGTCTTGAGCGCACGTGGAGCGTCACACAGAAGGCAAGCGATAACCCATCGACATTTACAAGGATCACAAACATCAACGTTATTAACTCAATTTGGCTGACATTTTACTTTGACTTCTTCATTTGAATTTTGCTAACTATTTGCGTAGCAATGCACCCGAGGACTCACCCATTGTCTTAACATTACAAATTTGATCTATGTTTGATATAAATTTTAATTAAAGTTTGTTACAATATAATTTTTGTAAAATGTAGTTGCATTCAATATAAAATTATTGTTTTTTGTATCGTAAGCCGTACCGAGTGCCGTACCGTGACCAACTAAACAAATACCTACATAGGTAGCATAATCAATATTATTAGAAAATGCACAGATATTCGATTTATGGTTTTCGATTGATGTAAAACACTTGCTGATTTTCTTTTCAACATACCACAAGTTTCTTTTTGATGGCTATACTGATTGCCGATAACGTCCTGATACTATAACAAACTAAAGCAATATCGATTGAATTCTCGCGTAAAGAATCCCCACTACCACTAGCGGTCATTTGCACGATATGTTTTTACAATAAGCCATAACCGAAACAACATTGTATAGCACATATAGGGTTGTTCAAATTGCTCAATGCTCGTTTGATGCTCGTTCGATTTAGCTCGTTTGAAAAAAACACTCGGTTCAGATCGGTTCGTTTGTAAACGAGCCGAACACGAGCAAAGGTCGGCTTAGTTCTATTCGGCTCAGTTGGCTCGATTTATTTTTTAATATATATTATATACATATACATATACATACATATCATTTTTAATGAAACGACTAGAGCCAAACATTAACAATGTTTGGTCCAAGATTCAAATAAAGATATTTAAGTAATTAGAATCAAAGTCCAATACCAATATACCAATTGTCCATTGTCGTATACTTAAATGTCCATTTGAGTAATTGAGTCAAAATTTTAAATACTGAAATGTGAAGCGTCGATCAATACTCAAGTCTCAATCCGCCATTCGATTCAAAAGTACAATATCCTACTCAAAACCCCCCCATTGGACATCATTATTCGAGTTCTCTATCGCCACTCACCAAGACGCCAATTAGCTAGGGTTTTACTTCAGTTAGTTCATTCAATTTCAAATTTCTGATAGAATAAGAGTATGATAAAATAAGGGTATGTTTCAATTGGTCGACGATTTATCTTCCCGCTCAGTTAATCTCGATAGAACTCGTTGAATGTTTTTGTATTCCTTGTTATTTGTTAAACTTTTACTTGTGTTCCAGTTTGACGAAACCTCATAGACGGAAACGACACTTTATTCTGATAACTAGCACCCCATCATCACTTTTCTTTTTTGTTCTATAACGCTCGATACTCACTCAACGTTCGTTCGAAAAGGTGTTTGGATTGAAATACGCTTGCTCAACTTTGGCTCGAATGAATAAACACTCGATTCGATTCGGTTTATAAACAAACCAAGCACAATCGAAGTGCTGATATCCCTAAGCACATACCCGTCCTCACATATGTTGCCCTGAAGTGGCTACTGGCTAGAGAGCATTACGTCAAACGGAACACATGCCGTCCGCGAAACCCTTCTCGGCCGCCGCAGGCATGATCCGATCACACCTGACCTTCACCCTCCGCCAACGCGGCGGCGACGGCCCCAGCCGCTGGACCACCCCGGGCCACCAGGTCCGGCCCAATGGATACTTCCTGAACCGCACACCTCCTCCACCAGGCCAGTCTCGCAAGTGGGAAGACTGGGAGCTTCCCTGTTACGTCACCAGCTTCTTAACGATCGTCATCCTCGGTGTCGGCCTCAACGCCAAGCCTGATTTAACCCTGGAGACCTGGGCCCACCAGAAAGCCCTAGAACGGATCGAGGCCAACAAACAAATCGTTGCGGGCAGTGATTCCGAATGATTCTGTGGTAATTCCGCCTTATGAATTTTGTTTATCATAATAATGTTTGATGACTCGGTTGTCAATTGTCCGACTTACTTTCAACTTTGAAAATTAGGGCTTCATTTGGACCACTTTTGATATCATGTTATTTGTTTAAGTGCAAGTTTGTAAAACTTGATGATGATGATGATGATGATGAATATATTTTCTGATTTTTTTTTGTAGTGTTCACTTCTTGACCTACACTTAGAACTGTATGTCTCTGATAACCGATTAACTGAATCTGAATGAACCGAAACTGATTGTTTTTGGAAATCTCATAGCCGAAATTTTTGGTTTCGGTTAGGTCTAGGCTTCTGTATGATCATTCAAATAGGTTGAAAATCTATGATACAGGTCACAACATGTTTTTCTGCAATCATGTAGCTTAAATTGTTTGCTAGAATGTGAAGCTACGAACATGCTTCTTGAGTTCTTTCTGAATTGAGGTAGGATCTCCTTGATCTATAACCTGATTGTTTCGAGTCGATTTCAAAACAAGTATCTATAGAAATTGTATCAAAAGGTAGTTCGGTCTCAAAGTTTTATATCGACTTTAGTATAGAATATTTGGACAACTTTGGATTGCATTATGTTGAAGATTATTGTTCAATTTCTGAAACAAAAGACACTATCCGTCATACAAATTGATTTGTTCATTCGATTTGATGCTCTTCTATCATGTGTTTGCATTTTCTTTTTTGAACGGCAAACTCACACACCCTTAAGCCTACTCCTAAATCTAGACCATTTACCCAGTGGGACTTAAACCCTCCCCACTTGGGATGGGCACCATTTAAACACCTTGGTACCGTTGGGCTACATTGAAGTACTTCGAAATCTAGGGCTTGATTTTGGTCAGTTCGATATGATAGTATTTCTCTAAATCTGCTGCAAGTTTTGTAATTCTCCATTTGAAAGGTTAGGAGTTGCTAGTAAGTATTACGGATAAGATGAACGAGGGGAGATTAAGGTGGTTTGGGCATGTGAAGAGGAGGCAAACGACGGCGCCAGTTAGAGCAGTGGAAACCATCAATGTGGAGGGGAGGAGTAGAAGTAGGCCCAAATTGACTTGGGATGAGAAAATTAGGCAAGATTTGCTAAATTTGCACCTCTCTTAGGTCATGGTTGTGAGGCTAGGAGTTCGTGGAGACGTAGGATAAAGGTTAACGACCTTTAGGGGGGGGGGGTTATAGATGGGTTTTACCTATGTTTTAGGGTCAGTGATTTCCTATCTCATGTATCTAGGTTTATATGTTGCCCTAGGATGCCTTATATGAATCTATTTTACTATGTTACTTTTTTCATCACTTCCTATGATTCCTTGGTAATATCTTATCTTTTCCCCCCTTTTTTAATTTATTTATTTATTTGTTATATTATTATTTTATATATATATTATTGTTTTCGGCTGTTCGTTGGAGTCGAGGGTCTCTCTGAAAGCAGCCTCTCTATCTCCAGGGGTAGAGGTAAGGTCTACCTACATCACATCCTCCCCAGACCCTACTAGTAGCTTCGCTATGTTTGTGGGATTTTACTGGGTACGGTTGTTGTATCATACAGTTTATTGATAATCTTACTTCTTGATCTACACATAAAACTGTATATGATCATTCAAATAGCTTTAAAATCTATGATACATGTTCATCTGCAATTATGCAACTTAATTTGGTTGCTAAAAGTCTAGAACTGAAAATTATGAACACATTCCTTCCTGAAAATTAAAGAGGGTTTATTTTATTTGTAACTTGATGGCTTCAAGTTGATTTGAAAACAATCATCCCTAGAAATTGTATCAAAAGATAGTTTAGTCTAAAAGTTTTAGATTGAATGTTTTTACATGAGATTGGTATTATAGAGTAATTGAACAACTCTGGATTGCAATAAATTGAAGATTTTATTCAGTTTCTGAAACACAATACATTATTTTATCGTGCAAATTGATTTATGGATTCAATTCAATGTCCTTCTATCATGCTTCTGCATAATTCATCAATCTGTCTTCTATATGTCACCTCTATAGTCAAATGCCCACAAGGTGCACAACTAGGACTGCACTGCAGGTAGCTGTAACACAATGACCTTCGCTTAGACGCAAAAGAGGTGCTGCGCCACACACTGTTTTCTCAACAAAGATTTTAGAAAAATATAAAAGGTTTTTTTTAGCATTTTATGCTTATTGTATATTTTCTGTTGACATACCTTTGTTTCAAGATTATTAAAATCTCATGAACTAGGTTTGTATCGCATTCATAGTTGTGGTGTTACTGCACATCCATTGAATTATGCTGCTTCCTGTGACAAAGCCATTGCATGTGTTCTTCAAATGAAACTGCTCTAAAGAGTGGAATTTGACTTCGACCCAACTTGGGGTGTTTGACATATCAGAAAACAAATATGACCGTGCCCACTTCCACCACAGGACAAGACTTTCTGGTATAGGTCCCGCCACATTCTCCCCGGCATTGCTCCTTGAACCACCATCGACGTGTTTCTAAAGGTGAAGGTGAAGCAAATATGCTTCACTATCATCTCCTTGTGTCATCTGGAACATATGTTCATTGTAGCCGCATTCTTATAGGCTCTAGTTGGTGATGCAACTTATAGATGTGAATCAAACAAAGGTCAGTTAAACCGAAGTTGTTAAGACCCCAATCTTGATAGCAAGATTGAAGGCCACTTGGTAACTAGTTTTCATGGTAAAGGATTTGTCACAATCTTGATACCAAGATTTATCATGATCTTGGTCAAGGCGATTATGATCATTCAGGATAGCATTTGTGCAAGCATAAGTTCGAGATAGGATCTGTGTAGGCATAAAGATCGTGGTCAACTGATAGACCCTATGATTTTAAGATTGAAAGCTGGACATTGGTGAATTTGAAAACTACAAACGTGTTAAAGTTGTTAAAAACAATTTATATGTTTAATCGACTAACTGATTCATAAGAATGTTTTGTTATGAAATCTTCGACTTCAAACTTTTAACACCTTATAATACATCCATATTAACCTCGTTTAGTCCCTATCATGTTTGAACTTTTTACTTTTTTTATTAGTTTGTTTTACGATTAATCTTAGATATTAGGTAGCGTTTGGTAGAAAGAAATAGAAGGTGGAATATAATGGTTCATTCTGATGCAATGAAAATAAACTTGTTTGGTTATCATGTGGTAATAGAATGGAACATTACGAAGGAATGAAACTCCTGCTAAATATAACAAGTTTCATTCATTGGTAAGGGGGTGTTTTTTTCATTCCTTCAAGGAATGGAAAGAAATATATTATTATTATTATTATTATTATTATTATTGAAGCAATTATATTTTTGTCGTTTTTAATATAATTGTGTTTCATTACTTCGTCTTTTTTTGTTTATCAGATTGTATAAAGTAATGATTTATTCTATTCACATATAAGTAACCAAACATCACAATAGAATGAAATGATTCATTTCGTTGTCCATTCCATTACCTCGTCTATTCCATTCCATCATCGACTCCATTACCCCATACCAAACACACTGCCAGTTACAACAATGAAACAAACTTTGAAGTTGTAGTAGGAATTTTTTATCTCGGTCCAATCACTACCACATCCAATAACAAGTAAACTACCCAGTTGATATCGGTTGAATATTGGTTCCTATCTTATCGGTGATATTAACAAATAGTTAACTATTATTTGTGATGTCTTGGCTTACGATTAGATCATGTTTGATTTTGGACTGCTGTTACTATATAACAAGTAAAAATATGTTAATTGGAGACCTCTTATAATTATGTGAGAGTTTAAAAGGCTAATAAAAAGCTAGCATGCTCTAATATCCAATTTATTCGAACCAGATGTTGGTAATATCTTTAGGCAACATCATATGCCTCATGTCACACTCATTGTCTCCTAACATAACTATGGACAAGATTTTTATGTTTTAAAACCTTGTCCTGTTGCAAATGGCGATTGTGCTACATGGCCCTCATCGATTACCTAGATTGCGCTACATGGTTAGGCTGATGGTCCCTCATCGGCTAACTACATATGGCCAACATGGTCAACACTAAAATACTATGTTATTAACTAAACAACTTTTTCAAGCCACAAAATGTTTGCAAAGCTGGTTACTTCGATTTGAAATTTTCGCAAACCAAACTTGCCAATGTTCTTGACCTAACTAAACCTATTCCTAAATCTACACCATTTGCCCACAAGGGGATTTAGTTAAACTTTGTAATCAAAATTGTATTAGATTGTAATTTTGTAATTAGGGTTACATGATGTGGGTGTTTATAGAGAACACCATATAACACATTTAGTCCCAATACTAAAATATTTTGTCTAATACTCTCTCGCAAACTAAGCGAGGGAGCGACTTTGTTTGAAAAATTAAAACATAAAACATAAAGATAGTAGGTCTTCATTCTTCTCCACCTTGCATCCCCTTGTTCTCCAGCAATACTTCTTATACCAGCAACACTTTTGTATAGGTTTTCTTTTTCAACCGACAATTTTAACATGGATTTGTTTCCCCTTGTCGGCCTTCATCCCTATCAAAACCTCTTTGTTTTATTTTGTTTTGTGAGGTGTTAGTCGCCGGAAAAAATGCCACCATTATAATGTGGCGGCGACAACGACTTAGGGTTTTGATTATAGCATGTTATTTCTGCAACCCTAAGCGTTGGGAGGTATGGTTATTTGTAGCAGCAACGACTGCTTATTTGTATCAATGGTGACTGTGGATCTAGGGTTTCATGGTGATGACGGTGGCTGCGACTAGGGTTAGCGGCGACTGCTAGGGTTCTGGTTGTTGTGGCTATGGTGGTTGTCGGCTTTAGTGTAAAACGATGGTATTTGTGGTGGTGGCTAGGGTTTCGTCATGGGTGGAAGCAATTACGGTATATGTTGGTGTTGTGATGGTTAAGGGCGGCAGAAGGGTAGAAGAGGAAGCCCGTGTGCAGGTTTTGTGGTGTTGGTAGGGCGGCGGCAGGCCGCCCTCCTGTGGTTGTACTCTAAAGCTTTGATACCACGTTAAATAAGAGAATTGTATTATATTAGAAGATGTGATTAGGGTTACATTAGATGTGGTTTCATTTTTACACTTCTAACCCTATACTAGCACATTATTAAATTTTGTCTAATACTCCCCCGTAAACTAAGCACGAGACTGATTTGTTTGAAAACTAAAAACATAAAATAGAAAAATAGTTGGTCTTCATTCTTCTCCTCCTTTCTTTTGCCTTGTTCTACGAAAAAATTTCTCAGATCGGTAACAGTTTTGTGTAGATTTTTTTCTCCAACCTACACAAAAGTGTATTAGATTGTAATCAAAATTGTATAGACCATAGTGTTACACTTCTTAAATCGACAACACTTCTCTGATACCCAAGTTAAACTTTGTAATCAAAATTGTATTAGATTGCAATTATGTAATTAGGGTTACATGAGGTGGGTGTTTATATAGAACACCATATTACACATCTAGTCCCAATACTATAATATTTTGTCTAATAAACTTGAACTCTCACCACTTGGGAAAAATTTCTCAGATCGGTAACAGTTTTGTGTAGATTTTTTTCTCCAACCTACACAAAAGTGTATTAGATTGTAATCAAAATTGTATAGACCATAGTGTTACACTTCTTAGATCGGCAACACTTCTCTGATACCCAAGTTAAACTTTGTAATCAAAATTGTATTAGATTGCAATTATGTAATTAGAGTTACATGAGGTGGGTGTTTATATAGAACACCATATTACACATCTAGTCCCAATACTATAATATTTTGTCTAATAAACTTGAACTCTCACCACTTGGGAAAAATTTCTAAGATCGGTAACAGTTTTGTGTAGATTTTTTTCTCCAACCTACACAAAAGTGTATTAGATTGTAATCAAAATTGTATAGACCATAGTGTTACACTTCTTAGATCGGCAACACTTCTCTGATACCCAAGTTAAACTTTGTAATCAAAATTGTATTAGATTGCAATTATGTAATTAGGGTTACATAAGGTGGGTGTTTATATAGAACACCATATTACACATCTAGTCCTAATACTATAATATTTTGTCTAATAAACTTGAACTCTCACCACTTGGGAAGGGCATCATTTCAACACCTTGGTACATTGGACTACATTGAATTACTATGAAACCTAGGGCTTGATTTTGGTCACTTGGATATGATATTATTTCTCTAAATTGATTATGATGATGAATATATATATTCTGATTTATTCTACATATCATGTTGTTTATTGATAACGTCACATCTTGATCTAAACTTAGAACTCTATATGATCATACACATAGCTTAAAAATCCATATGATACAACATGTCTATCTGCAATCATGTGGCTTAAATTGTTTACTAGACTGGAAAAATTAAGAACATACTCTTTCACGAATCGAAATCTGATATCTTTTATTCATCACCTGATTGCTTTAAGTTGATTTGAAAACAATCATCCATAAAAGTATCAAAATTCAAAAGATGGACCAATCTCAAATTTTATATTGAATGTGTTTACATGAGATTGGTATTATAGAGTAATTTAAAAACATTAGATTGCATTGTATCGAAGATTATTGTTCAATTTCTGAATTGATTTAGTGATTTGATTTGATGCCCTTCTATAATGTAATGCATAATTAATCAATCTGTCAATGTTTCTTCTCTAACGTCACGTCTATAGTCAGAAGCCACAAGGTGCACACGTACCAATGCATTGCAGGTAGACGCAACATGATGGCATTCTCTTTAGACGTAAAAGACGTGGCATGCCTCACGCCATGCATGCCTAAAACTTTTTATAGAAAAAGATTGAGAAAAATATAATAGTTATTAACTTTTCTTGTATCTTATTCATGCCATGCGCGCTACACTTTTTCAAGAAAAAAGTTTAGAAAAATACAATAGTTTTTAACTTTTCTTGTATAATGTTCATAGTTGTGGCATTACTGCACATCCACTGATTTATTATACTTCATGTGACAGCATTGCAAATGTTGTTAGAACAACACTACACTAAAGAGTGAGGTTTGACTTTGAATAAACTAGGGTTTTTTGACGAATCATGAAACGTCGGGACCCCTTTTCACCCCAGGACATGACTTTCCGGCATAGGACATGACATTCTTTCTGCGTTGCTCCTTAAACCATCAATGACATGTTTTCTAAAAGATGAAGCTCAAGGTTTAGCATGTTTGCTTCACTATCATCTTTGTGTAGCATTTGGAACACATGTTCATTGTAGCTCTATTCTTATAAACTCTAGTTGGTGATGCAACTTATAGATGTGAATCAAACATAAGTCAATTAAACCTAAGTTTTTAAGACTCCAATCTTGATAGCAAGATTTGAAGGCCTGCCACCTAACCATCACAAGCTGCGGTTTGTCTGATTTTGTCGATTAGCACTTATAAAGGTATTGGTAAGGTCCTTTAAGTGTTTTAGTATATGGTTTTCATGGTCAAAGTCTAATCACAATCCTGATCAAGGATCTCTGTAGGCATGAGATTGTGATCAACAGAAAGACCATATGGCTGCAAGTCGAAACTTGGTGAATTTAAAAACAACCAATGTGTTAATGTTATTAAAAAGAGTAAAGTACAATTTTCGTCCCTGAGGTTTACACCCATTCTCATATATAAACCCTATTTGGAAAAAAAACGACCATTCCAGTCCCCTGTGGTTTTCAATTGCGATAATCAAGTCCCTGAGTGAATATGTTCTTAGTCAACAGTTAGTTGACTAGGGTATATATGTCTTTTTTACTTATAGTTTGAAGGGCAAATTGGTCATACATTGTGTATAACCCTTAATGACATATTTTATCCTCTTCAAAACCCCAACTTGAACCATTCATTCCTTCCATCTTCTCCAGCACGCCAAATTACTGTACAATCTATGTTCAAGCTCAGAGGTTAGGATCGAAATTGGCTGGGGAAGGGGTTTGGAGGATATGACTTGATGATATCTACATTGAATCGAAATAGTTAGTAAAAGTTTCTTTGTTTTGAACGTTAATATTTTGGTTCAAAACCAGCTTGTAAAATGAACACTAAGAACAGGGTATCGTTTGAAACAACTAAAAGAAACTTTTTTTACGTGTTAAAGATGAAGATGAAACTACAAAGTTCACTCTTAAAGTATTCCACAATGGTGAGTTTATTGACTGCCCTGGTCAATCATATGTAGGTGATAAATATGATTTCATAGACTGTGCTAATATTGATGATGTTGGTATGGATGTACCGAAAGAAATGGTTAAGCAACTTGGTTATTCTGTTGACATGGTATTTTATTTCCATTATAAAATTCCCTATCTATGTTTGAATTTGGGTTTGAAGACTTTGTCTAGTGATAATGATTTTACAAGCTTGTTTGAACATGTATGCGGTGGGGTCAAACTTATTGAATTATATATTGAACATTGGACCTCTCATGTCTTTATGACATCTTATGGTTAAGAAGTCATTACACAAAGTCCAACTGGTCCTCCACCTGATAGCCAAGATGTTAAGGTGCATGAGGCTCCTTTTGTTGATTTGTTCCAATGTGATTACAATGAGAGTGAAAATGGAAATGAAAAGGCTCAGGAGGATACTACTGATGAAGTAGAAAATGAGAGTGATCACAATGTTAATGAGGTCAATACTGATGAGGATATTGAGGATGTGGATTTTGATGAAGAGGCTGAGGAGGAATTTGATGTCGAAGAAAACGTGGGTGAGGCAGATGATGCAAAGGGTGGAGATAATCCTAATTACTAGGTGGAAGAGGATAATCCCTTGTATGATGTTGATCTTGACATGCAGAAATTCTAGGGCAATGTTGACTCTAATGTAGAGGAAAATGGCAGTGAAGGAGATGCGTTGAGGATGACCTCAATGTGGATCTGGATGACCTTGATACTGAGAAAGAAGATGATGATCATACGGTATTAGATAAGGTTATGAAAAGAATGAGGAAGATTATAAAATCAACCTTAAAGTCTATAGGACCTGATGCATCATGTAATCCTTTTTTCATTGGCAGTTGATTGCTGATATGTCCAAGCTTATTAACATGGTAAAACATATGCTCTTGAATCCAGGCGACAACTACATATATACTAAAACATGATAGGTTGAGGTTTAGGGTGGTGTGCATGTCACACCTCAACCGATGGTGAAAACATCGAGGCAAAACGTAATAGATTGCTCAAAGACAGTATGACACTAAATTTGCGACAATAAATGAAAATTCAAAATTTCATTTCACCAAATTAAGCATTACATTGTTCATGAAAATGGAAAGTACGACAATTGGAATTTCAAAACTAACAATATTAAAATGCATAGATTAAAACTAGGTGAGTATCTAAATCCATCCTAGGTCTTTTCTTGCGAAATCATCATCAAATATTTCCTGCAACATGTATAAAATATCCGCGAACATAAATTATGTCGGTGAGCATGCTAGTTTGTCTATATAGTATAAGTATGAATAAAATCTCAAATCCACATGTTAATTGTATACTAAGTCATATAATCATACTATCATGCAAGACTAAATACGAACCCAAAGTTTCCACTAGTGTAACCTTATCACCAAAGTGAGTAAGACCGTAAAGATTGAATATTTAACAATAACCCAACAAATGGGGCAGTGTGCTAATCCTATATTGCAATGCATGTTAAGGGAGACTTTTAAAAGTTAAATGATAGATAACATGCATAAGATTTGTCCTAGTATGTATAAACAAGTAGCATAACAAGTAAGCATGTATAACGATTGAGTGTTTGCATAAGATTGATTGAATGTGTGATTTTTGATTTTAAATACGAATACATGTTGCAATCCAAATAGTATTTAAAGTATAAAATGTGGCAAATATGAATTCATTGTTTGTGAAGATTTCCACAAAAAGCGAGTAGACGGTTTTAAAGGATGGAACACTGAAGTTACCCTAAAAAGGTAAACAAAGGTGTGTGAGTAGTTGGATTTGGAGATTGAAAAGTAAAGAAAGTTACAAGTATGAAATTACCTAAAAATATATCCCATCTTAGACATTCATTCAAACACTATTATTTGTTTGTGATTTTCATGAATCCTACTACTCATTAGAAATCAGAACTAAGGAATCCAAGACTTTGGATATTCTCCACCTTAACATAATATTTAACCATGGTTTGGTTGATATCATAGTTGGGTCTTTGGAGTATGTATTATATATGCATATATATTATTAGATATATTGTCAAGTATGTTAAGCATTTGTCAAGCATTAGAGGTAGGATAAATCCATTAACCTCAAGAATTCATTAATTCACAAATCATCACATGGATGATTCAGATGGTGATGAATATAAGTAATGAAATATATAACTAATCTATCTATTTATAAAGTAACCAATGGAGGTTTAACTAGACGAGTGCTTCCAACATTGTATGGTTGGAGACTTGGTGAGTGTTGCTCACTTTGAGACTTGAAAGAACTTAAAAGAAGGCATATGAACCTTAAAGTTTCCGGAACAAAACCTAACACAGGCCCTTCAACATGGAAGTTTGTTGGTGAATTGGTTTGGTGCGAAAATGTTCCAAAAACAAAGTAAAAATCAACATGTTTATAAAGTTTAACAAAAAATCCTCACTTGACCTTGAAAATGGTGGTATACCAACTTTGTTTACCTTGGTAAACATGTGATAATAATTCTAGAGGTTATCCAAGGAAGGAGAAGAAGAAAAATGCAAGAAGGAAGACCAACACTCACTATCTTGGTTCTTGAACTTTCTACCCAAAGTGAAAGAATTGGAAGATTAGAGAGTGCCTGAGAGTGATATAGAAGTGTGAAAGTATTTATAAGGTGTTAGCGGTTGGTATTTATAAGTGGGATATGTGGTTGAGGTAATAAATGAGTTGGTTGAGGCTTTAAATGAATTGATTGGGAGTTAGGAGGAAGGAAATTTCATATTTGGTCATTGTGGTTGTTTTGTTGGTTATGTGGTGCTCAAAACACATAGTTAAACATGTTTTTGGGTGTTTTAAGTGTATGCAAACATGTGTAATATTAAATTACGTGTGAATAGTATTTCAAATAAAATATGATCTCAATGTCTGGCTCGGTTGTGAATTAAAACGCGTGTTCACGAAACGTTACGTATTATGCAAGTATGATTAAACAAGTATGATATAAAATATAGTTTCCATTATGATCAATTCTTGAATTACAAAAGATTGAAGACATAATACGAATTAAAAACAAAATGTAAAAAACTTGAAAAATACAAAACGTTACACTGCATTGGCAAAAACCTAAGTTTGACAAGTCCTAAACACTTTGAGAACCAAAATAGTAAAACTGCAACTTGTGTGGTAGGTATGGAAAAATATGCATTGATGAATTAACCCCCAAGAAAAAAAGAAAGAAGCCAAGTAACCTACTTGTCCTTGGGCATTGCAACTGAGTCGTCCTTCAACTAAAGATCACTGTTGTGTCAAAATAATGAAATATGAACACCAATGTCTACACACAAGAGAAGTTGGTATGTACACCATGAGCTTCATAGCTAAAGAGGTGGAACCAATCCTCCAGGCTAATCCCGACATTCAGATGACTGTTATTCAAGATCTACTTAATAAAAAGCACCAAGTTAAAGTTTCGCTCCCTAAATTATGGTGGGCAAAGAAGATTGCTATGACAAGGCTAAATGGGGACTACAAGGATCAGTATGGAAACTCTAATAGTTTGCGAGGAACTAGTAAGAGCCAACCATGGGACCACAATTAAGATTGATGTGGAACCTTGATCTAATCCCAAAAATCCCACTAGGTAATGGAGGAGAATATATGTTTGCAGGGGTGCTTTAGAGAGGGGTTTTACATTGTGTTCCCGACTTTCATTTAACGAGAGAAGCGAGAAAAAGGGGAATTATGAGGGAAAGGAAAGGAGAAGATGTGATTATATTTTGTGCTCCCAAGTTTAATGAAAAGAAACGGAAAAGAAAGGAAATTAAACATTTTATGTGTACTCGAGTTGGGTGGAAAAGAAAAAAAATTATAGTTTTACTATTATACCCTTTTTAACATAAAAAAACTTAGCCTTATCTAAACACACTTCCATAGCATCAATTCAGTTTGTCAAACTTAAGAAAAACATAATCATTCAAATGTAAAGAAAACGCACCTAATATTAAAATAAATCTTTCTTTATGCAACTAATGTATTATTGTATTATTCTTTATGTCACTGGGTTATAAGGAACAATATAAAAATATCGGTTCCAACTTAGTGCTTTGAAAGTGGATTGAAAATTCATTTCAGATTATGGTTATGCGTATAAAATTGTAGAGACATGACTTACTTTTACAATTCGACATATTGGCATGATTAGTAGCCTATATATTGGCATGATTATTAGCCTACATTTCACAGCCTGCTATCACATTATTGTTATATAACTAAGTATTTTCTTTTGATCAATGAGTTTTATACCATATAATTTAGTGAGTTTCCTACCCTCGTGTTTTAGTAGGGAATGTATTCAGGCTATTCAATAACATTTTCCAGACCCTAGACTCTATAAAGGACCAGTTCCACTTTTATATGCTTTCGCACCCAGTGACACCTCCGATATTAGAGAGGACAGCGGGTTCAGCTCCTCAAGTTCAGCAGTAGACTGTATCTACCTAGACCACTTGAACGACGCTCCCCAGACCCCATTCGGCTGTGCAAAACGATCTGCGACAATCATCTTTTTGTTCCTCTTTAAACCAAACAACAGCAGAAATTTGGAGGCCTATGACATCTTCGATTTTGTTTCAGTTGTATTTCTCAGTTTTGGCCGAGTTGTTGTTCTTTTGTTTTAAAGATATTCAGCTGGCTTTGCTTTTTCAAAAATAAAGGTTAGGAAGGAAAGGAATCAACTCAAGTCTAATAAACCAAACTTATTTATTATAGCAGTCAAATGAACAAACAATTAGCTTAGCAAATGAGTCAAATTAAGTCAAATAAACAATATCAATGATCACATTACCTATTCACCCATAGATTACAATTCACACGATTTATTTTGTGGCCGTTCTCTATTCTTAAACACAACTTATAGCCTATAAATCACTACTTATTCTTTAACATAGCATAACAACACATGGGTAGCACCATAGACAATAAATCAAGTCAATTAAAATAAAGAGCAAATTCCGATTTTGGTCCCTTTGGTTTAGTGGCTATTGCTATTATTGACAAAATCTAACTGTCTTGCAATTTTAACCAGTGTTTATATTTTATTGCGGTTTTGGTGCAGCACACTAACTTCATTCAAGTTGCTGTTAAATCCTTGTCACATGATAGACATGTGCAAAGGTATTCGCGAATATTATTATGTTTGGTTTGTAAAAATGTTGAATAGAAATGTAAATATGATTAGAGGTGTATGGTCCCAAAAACCTTGCGCCTGCACAAGGGACCATACCCTCAACAACAACATACTACAAGAATAACCTTGCACGCAACGTGCAATGGTGCGCCGTAGTTGAAACCAACAGTTTGCCTAACAACCTTGCGCGCAATGTGCAACGGTATTGCAACCTAGATACATGTAGGTCACACGAAGAACGTTGCACACTCAGTGCAACGGCAAGTTAGACCAACACATGCAGGTCATACAACGAACCTTGCGCACTCAGCGCAACGGCGAGTTAGATCAACACACACAAGTCACACAATGAACCTTGCGCACTCAGCGCAACGGCAAGTTAGACCAATACATACAAGTCGCACAACAAACATTGCGTACTTGGTGCAACGGCAAGTTAGACTTAGAAGCGTAGGTCCTTTGACCCTGCGTGGATCAAACAACCCTCCAGCCGCGGAGTCTTAAAACCTTGCACAAGGACAAGACAAACATGAGAGCAACTCATAGTCATGGAAACAAAAGGACTTAACCCCTACAACTCTGCGCTGGCTAGAAAGCACTTAAAGCCACGCGGATGGGAAAAGCGCAGAGAGGCGTTGACTATATACAAGGGTACAAAGTGGCAGAGCTATGACCCAATGGTCGCTCGGCAGGTTGTGTCAGACTGCGTCGCATGAACAATAGTGCAGAGGCCAGATTGTGCACCAACCATACTCACGCCAGTGACTGTCAGACATTCTCCACTATCGGCTGATGACAGGTCTGACACCAGGGACAACTGCCACGACACGTGGCACCATTCAACATCCGACAAAGCACACCTCCTGCCAGAGATCATTAATGATCGATGCAGAGGCACATAACGGATATCCCTGGTCGTCTGGGCTGGGCCCAAGGCCCATTAGCCCATCTCCAAACACACCTATCTTCAACTATAAAATAAGGGTTGCACCACATGGTAAAACACATGTTTCCCAGCTCACTCACTAATTACTACTTACTTGCTATTACCTTACAATCACAAATATTTATTCTCACGCCGGAGTGTGGTCACGGAGAAAACCATCCCCCTTTCTCTCGTGACGAGGCTTACGTCGTTGCTAGTTTTACAGATTAGCCCATAGTGAGATCACCCTGAAGAACGAATGGGAGATGACCCTTTCATGCAGAAAAAATAGGGTGTAATCAAGATATCTTCGGATACCTCTCGGTTCAGCCGGTGTTTCTCCAATGATAAATCACAAACTTACCTTTTATCATGTAATCTATTATTATCGTTATTGTGTGGATGTGTATTATAACTTTATCCATAAAACCAGTGATATATAGTTGTATAATTCAGTTTTGTATATTTTCGTATTTACAGTGAAATTCTAACAAATTAGTTTTACAAAGTTACTCCGAAATCCATCTATTCATTTAATGATAAATTAGTTCTAAAGTATAACAAATTATAAAAGTTATGTGAGCTAACGAGTCATAAGAGGTATGAGCATACATTTATCATATTTGTATATGCGTTTTTATAAAGATCGTATGATATTAAAAATCAATTCAACACTATTATAGCATAAGGCACGGTTTAAGTAATAATAATCATTTAACTATTTGTTTGAATACAATTTAAAAACAAACATAAATGAAATACAAAAACAAGTGAAAAAAGACGGTTTGTGATATAAAATCAGATGTTTGTAATCAACTTAGAGAAAAATAAAAAAAAATCCAACCCTTTTCAACATTCAAAGCCGTTAGAATTTCATATGTGGGTTTCTTTAATAAGATAAAAAATTAAATATATCCAGGCTTTTTTCATTTAGAATTATTATTTACTAAAATACTTTTGCATATGCCTACCATGTGATAAGGATTTAACAATAACTTGGATGGAGTTAGCATGGTGGATCAAAACCGCAATAAAGTAGAAACATTAGTTCTAAAATTGTAAGACAATTGGATTTTATAAATAATAGCAATAATCATTAAACCATAAGGACTAAAACCACATTTACTCTAAAATAAACAATTAGCAAATTAGCTAAATGTATCAGGTCTTGGAATTTATTAAAGAATCAGTTCTAATTTGTCAATGATTTTGATTTACCAAGGGCCCACATCAAAAAAACATTCCTAAATTTAGCCAACAAACAAAGCAAAGTCAATGTAGGTCCACTTGGAGGATCAAGATTAACCTACTTCCCAATTTATATAAAACATATACGAGTGCGGAATCCTCGTAAGTATGCAAACCAAAGCAAAGTAAGAAACACAAGATAACCAAACATCAATATCTTGATTAATAGAAGAGAACTAGTACAAACACATACAAACAATGTTCATACAGACTCAGGAAATACTCTCTATGCTCTTGTGCTTTAGTGTCTCTCTCTTGTGTCTAACTCTCTTGTCAACTCTGGTGTCTCACTGAGAAGTGCATGTCTGTTTATTGTAGGTCCACTTGGAGGATCAAGATAAACTTGCTTCCTTGTTTGTGTAACACAGATACGAGTGCGGAATCCTCGTATGAATGCAAACCAAAGCAAAGTAAGAACACAGGATAACCAAAGATTCAATATCTTGATTAACAGAAGAGAACTAGTACAAACATATACAAACAATGTTCATACAGACTCATGCAACACACTTTTTGCTCTTGTGTCTCTCTCTAGTATATCTCTCAGATGTCTAGCTCTGTCCAACCGTCTAACACTACACTGAGAAGTGCATGTCTGCTTATATAGTGTCCATGCTTAGCAACTGTACGAAGTATGCTGGTTATACGAAACACTAAAAGACACAAAAGACATTCTCCAAATAGACTCGCACGAACGAACTGGCTCGCACGAATCATGATCAAGCTTGTACGAAACAAGCAAGATGCTTGTTTAGATGAACTCACTCGTAAGAATTATAGATCACTCGTAAGAATGCTGAGTGGCTCGTACGAGCAGCATGTTGCTCGTACGAAGGACTTCCCACTCGCACATGAAGTGTTCTTTGGAGAACGTGTCACTGACATGATGTACACAAGACTCAACAGTATGCACACATGCAACTGTTTTACACAGACAAACTAAACATCCTACTAAACCAAGATAGGAGGATATCTTGATTTGGTCGACACGACCAAACTACACAGACACTGCAAACAAAAACCATACAATTACAGACGTAACTAAAAACAAGCGACAGACACAAAAGTGTATCAACAAACTCCCCCTTGGCTGTTGCTTGGTCTTCGATCTTTGGTCTTTGGTCTTCATACTTGAATGGCCTGGAGTATCAACAAACTCCCCTGAATATCTGCTATCCATCGTTGATAGAGCGTCAGGTCTTCCACATTTTTCAAAAACATCAAACCTTTCCTGTTTCCTCTTGATTGCTGCTTGAGGTAACTGGATCAGTCTCGATCTGCTGTGCATTAGAATCTACTACTGGAGGTGATGCAGAAACTTTTGGTTGCGAGGATAAGGCCGAAGTATCAGGATTGCCAGTGTCTTCACTAACCTGATCATGTTTATGTTTGATCTCTTGCATTTTGCATCTATCATTCCACATAATGTTCACTCACTTTCTAGCTCATTTCAAACACGTCTTTAATACCATTAAAACCTTCAACCAGTGTAGCATTACGAGAATGATACCATTCTCTTAAGTCGTTATGCTTAGCAGTTAATGTTTCCGCAGATCGTTGTACAGCCAGACTACGTTCTTTCAGCCTATTTATCTTAATTCCCCGAGAGTTATCAGCTGCCCTCATCTGTTGTAGCTGAGTTGCTCTTTCAGCATCTGCAACCTTCAGTCGCTCATTTTCTTTTCTTAACTGTGCAATTTCAGAATCCTGTTTTCTAACAGTCTCATTCAAAGAATTTGTCTCTAATTGTTGTTTCACAACTGTGTTACGATTTGAAGACATAAACTCTGAATGCTTGTTAATCTGGATTGCCGCCACTTGCAACTGAGAGAACAGAAAATCTACTTTCTCATCCTGTTCCATTTCAGAGAATAAACGACTGCTTCGTTTTGTATTTTGATAAGATGTAGATTGGGATTGTTGTACTGAAGAAGTTAGTAGGTTACGATCGAACTGGTGTATCTTCAGCCGAAGGTGTTTCAGCTGCTGTGGTATTTGAAGGTTGTGGTTCAGAAATTGTAGTGGGTTCTGTCATTACAGGTTCAGTCTCTCTGTTGTAAAAGTAGGTTGGACTTCTTCAACTGGTTCACTTTTACCATCATTACCAACATTATCACCGTCAACATCATTACCCTTTCCCTTTTTATGACCAAACTTATCTTCGATCACCTTTTTCAAAGTTGGTTCTTTATTATCTGAATCACTGTCATCATGGCGCCACTTGCGTTTTCTAGTGCAACATATCAATCATTTACCAGAAAACTGATCAATTTAAAAGGATGCTTTCCTTGTAACGTTTTGCTGCTGCACCTCTAAAGATCTTCAACGAATGTACCATCATAACTTCTACTTTTAAAACATCGTTTTCGTTCTTCGGAAGATTCGGATGTTGCACATTCAAGATCATTTGGAGAAAACAAGGATACATCCAAAACTTGTTTCCACCATATCTGGTTCTTCTCATGTTATCTTTCATGTTTGCAAAAATATACTTTGAAACACTAAACGGTTTGTTCAATGTCAAAGCTATCATCATTCTAACTAAGTTTTTATTCGCCATGTCATAACCACTTCGTCTGTTGCTCAAACACTGGATTAAAACATGTAGAAAGAACTTGTATCGGAGTGGTAACCATGCTTTATTTAGTTGTCCCAGGTGAAAAATCTCCAACACATTTCATTCTAAGCAAACATCCACGTTGACACTTCAACGATACTGAGAACGGAGCTTCAGGATCATCACCAAGCTGTAATATTGAGTTGATGGTTTCAACAAAGACATCTACGTTCAAGTCATTTACTTTCCCGCGGATAAGTTCCTGCCCATTTACTTCAACAACTTTAGCTAAATCCCAAAATTCCTTGATCAGCGTCTTGTATACTGTAGTCTTGTGCATGATAGCATAATGTATCCTTGAGTTGCGCAAAAACTTCATTATACCATTGTACTCAACAAATTTGTCTTCCGGATCCAAGTAGGCCACCATGGTTCAGACATAATTTCCACTTCTGACTTGTCAGTTCTCTTTGTTGCGGGTTTTCTTTTATGTTCCTTTTGTTCCATTCTGTACACATTAGACAACTAGGATAAGAACACAAATTTATTGGGGAATATACACAAAAAGTTTTATTCCAAACTTTCTGTATGTATGTATTCCCTGAACAAAGAACAACTAACTCATACGAATAACAATTCATTCGTATGAAGAACAACTGAGTTTTACGAACACTTTATTTAATCAAACAAATGATTCACTCGTATGAGTAACTGGCTCATACGAGCGATATGTTACTCGTGCGAGTGATGTTTCATTCGCACAATCTAGTTCGTACAAACAACTTCAATATCAGATACTTGTTTTCGTTAAAGATTCTTCGTTTAAAGTTTGTTGTTCATATCAGTCATGGTCAGATAATGTTTAAGTTGTTCATCTTCAAAGTATACCACCATTTGTCAAGTGTACTTTAAAGAAATCAAAAACAACTTGAAGGGAGGTGTAAGAATGACGTGAGCAAAGTGAAAGTAGAGTTCTACCCAAGAAACTTCATTTCCTTTTATACCACATCATGTTACTTGTGCGAATTACCATAGCTTCGTACGAAGAACTTTATTTGTAAAAGACCCAGTGGTCATTCGTACGAAGCACAGTGGCTCATACGAATGATCTCTGATTCGTACGAGTCCAGATTTTTCAAAGCTGGACTTTCAGTTCTTTGAGAACCTTAGGTTTTTTGCTGTCATGTTTACAACTTTGCACATATCCACACTAATCACACGTTAAGTTAGGAAAAGTGCTTGTTAAACAGACTTTGTTCTTTTTGAGATGAGTTTACCCGTTGTAAGAAAGTACTTTATAAAGTTGTGATATCGAAGCGAATGGTTTTTAGGGCGTATCTTGGTAGAAAACCTTTTGAATTTCAAATTTGGCTAATTTCAAAAAGAACTTAATTTAACAAGGTAAACTAAACTAAAATAACTACTAACAGATAAGAGTAAACTATAAACTATATATTTACCAGACAATCTTTTTCAGAGTTTCAAGGTAAGAGAATCATACCAGCTTTTAATCTTGTCAAAAACAAGTTTTGTTAAAACATCAAATTAAATAAATAAGTCTTCTACTATGATTATCGGTATAGTTGTCCATGTAGGCTCAACTTATCAGATGTAATCATGATTAGGAGATATGATTAATGTATGAATTATACTTACTAGCCGGTGTTCAACCACTTCACGACACATTCCTGTATCAAGATATGCATGAGAGAAAATATTACCGGTGAGTATACTGCTTATCATCTGTTTGACGTATATGATGTGAGATACTCACTTATTTTGATTGAAAACAAGCCCTATGTGATTAAATCACTTATTGATGAGGAACTTGATTTTCATATGCATGCAGGGCACAAGAGTAAGTCCGTGAACAGGTTAGTACCAACGTACTGACAAAGAGACGAACTTAGCTCCCGCATGAAGCTGTGATATTTTATCACTTATTTTTGGATGGATGTGATATTTTTATCACTTATTGACGGTCGTATGCAGTATTTACACGTATGTATGGTATCATGGAAGTTCTAGACTTGTGTCACCGTTATTTTTCGGTAAAAGATTCAACCATGATACCCAGATAATAAGTCAGCATAAAGACTGCATATCTCAGAACCTCGGCATACTATCAAACGAAATTTCGGTACCAAGACCATATGCCAATGAATGGTTCCCACCTGGCTTGCAGTCCGTTATGTTTATATCAACCTGCTCATTTTAATCTGATTGTGAGCCTACCGATATATCATTAGTAAAGCTACTTATCAATTTTCATTCTCTGTTTTTCACTGTTTTTGATAGATCATCGGTGTATTTCATCATCTTCACTTATCTATCCAAGAAACTCATTTTTTATTTTTGGTTTTTCTATTGTTTTTGTATTTTTCTAAATTTTCTCCCCCTTAAATAAAGAAGGTAATAAAAACGTAACTAGATAAATAAAAGACATATTATTGTATTTTTGTATTTTCTCATGTTTTTGTATTTTCTTGAAATATTCTCCCCCTAAAATATAAAACTAAGAGAAAATTGGAAATCTTTTTTTCGTTTTTAGATTTTTTTAAGAAAGTATTTATGAAAAATTATTAGCCAAGGATGATTTACTCGGGTTTCACCTTGATTATATTGACCAAAAGTAGATAATCAAAACGAGATTTATCAAAGGCTTTTGTAAACAGGTCAGCACGTTGGTGATCGGTGTGGATTTTAACAACATTGATAAGTTTCTTTTCAGAACAATATCGTATGAAATGATACTTAATCTCAATGTGTTTGGTTTTTGAGTGCTGTATAGGATTACGAGTGATCTGTAAAGCCGCTTCGTTATCAACAAAAATAGGAGTAGTTAGAAATTCAAAACCGTAGTAGCGCATTTTCTGTTGGATCATAGAACCTGAGAGCAGCAACTAGAAGACGAAATATACTCAGCCGCACAGGTTGAAGAAACTACACAAGTCTGCTTTTTGCACTGCCAGATGACTAGACAATTTCCCAAGAACTGACATCCTGCTGATGTTGATTTTATATCTATCTTGCAGCCACCATGATCAAAATCACTGAATGCTGTCAAATCAAAGTTATCATCCTTAGTGTACCAGAGACCAGTGTCCGGGCGACCATTCAAATAACGAAATATTCTTTTTATAGCCATCAAATGAGAGACCTTCGGAATGGACTTGTAGCGAGCTAGAAGAGATGTTGGGTACATTATATTGGGTCTCCAAGCAGTAAGATACATGAGAGATGCGATCATAGCACTATAAAGAGACGGGTCCACATGTTCACCCATTCCGTCAGGAGTAATCCCATGATTATGAGCTAATGGAGTTCCCAAGGGCTTTGAGTCTTCCATTTGAAATCGTTTGAGAATATCCTCGACGTACTTTGTTTTATGGATGAAAATCCCTTTCTTAGATTGTTGAACCTGCAAACCTAAAAAGAAAGTCATTTCTCCCATTGTGCTCATATCGAACTTCTCTTCCATCACCTGCTCAAATTCTTTGCACATCTTCTCGTTAGTCGACCCGAAAACAATGTCATCAACATATACTTGTACCAGTAATAAGTCCTCATTCTGTTCCTTGATGGATTGGATCTTCAAAACCAGGCGGTTGCTCAACATATACCTCTTCTTCAACCACACCATGAAGAAATGCACTTTTCACATCCATTTAAACTTCTTGTAGGATGCATAACCCAAGAAAATTCTTATGGCCTAAAGACGGGTAAACTTCATTGTAATAAATGCCTTCTACCTGATTAAAGCCCTAGACGACCAATATTGCTTTGTTTCTCACAACAACACCTTGGTCATCCTTCTTACATTTGTAAACCCATCTTGTACCAATCTTCTTATAGTTGTCAGGCCTGTCAACCAATTTCCACATGCCTAACTTCTGAAAGTGCTGAAGTTCCTCTTGAATTGCTTCAACCCATGAGTCTTCTTTCATAGCCTCCTTCCAAGATTTGGCTCAACTTGGCAAACATAGCAGGCAAAACACCAATCATTTTGTTCCCCAGATTCCCTAATAACCGAATACAAACCAACATTCTGATTATTCCTGAGCTGATTACGAGTCTGCACACCACTTTGGATATCTCCTATAATATTCTAGCTGAGGATGGGTATTTTGGATTCGAGTTTCAGGAACGTCAGTAACTCGAGAGTTTATACCCAAATTGTTGATATTCAGATCAACAACTAATTCGTTTACTGGATTTGATGAAGAAGCATGACCTTCAGTCATCCCTATATTATGAATATTTGACGTGACATCTGAAATTCCAGGAACCGGAGCAGAATAGCTTCATTTGCATCATGGAACTCATCAGCTTCTGACAAAACATTATAATCAGCAGCATCTTCGACTTCCTCATTCTGAACAAGTTTGTTAGCTGAAGTAGACACTTGAGGGTTAACAATAATTGGTCGAACCAATGATGAGTCAACTACAGTATCACTTTCCAATAACATTTGAGCAGCTGCAAAAGCATCATCAAAAGTTGGCAGATTAAAGGAGTTAAACAACCAATCGTAGTCAAACATCAAAGGAGCACCCGGAGCTCTTACTGATTCAGTGTATCTTTGAACCTTGACTTCACTCCATTCTTCAATCTTCTTTGTTGACAAATTCCACACTCTGAAATTAGGAGTAGCATATCCAAGAAAGAAACCTTCGATAGCCTTGTCCAAATTTACCATTTGGATCAATCATAGTGCATGGAGCTCTAAAAGGTTCTAAGAAAGAAACATCCAGTTTCCTTTTATGTAATAACTCGAAACATGTTTTCCCGTGCCTCTTCACCGTAAGAACTCTATTCATTGTGTAACATGCAGTAGCCACAGCTTCTCCCCAAAATTGAACAGGAAGTTCTGATTCTACTAGCATAGTTCTTGCAGTTTCAATTAGAGTTCTATTTTTCCTCTCAGCGACACAATTTTGTTGTGGAGTGTATCGAGAACTGTATTCATGCAGAATGCCTTTAGAAGAATAGACTCGTCCATAACTTGATTCTTGAATTCAGTGCCATTGTCGCTTCTGATTCTTCTTATCTTTAAACTGTACAAATTTTCAAGCAGCGTCAGGAGATTCTTAAGGATTTCAGGAACTTCACTCTTGTGTGCCAACATATTTACCCATGAAAATCTTGAGTAGTCATCAGTAACTACTAAACAGTATGAATCACCAAAGGTGGTCTTGTGTTTCATAGGTCCAAAGAGATCCATATGAAGACGTTCCAGAGGCATATTCACCGTGTTAATCTTCTTCATAGGATGAGATTTTCTCGCTTGCTTTACCTTTTGACACGATACACAGACGTCTTGAAGATGAAAGTTTTTTACTGGTACACCATTCACCAGATTGTTTTTCACTAACTACTTCATTTTTCTCAAGTGAATGTGTCCCATTCGTCTGTGCCAAGAGACTGATTCCTTCTCGGTGGCTTTTAAGACAAAACATGTGACTTGTGCAGACGTGGTACTAGCTTGGCTGTAATATCCGTCGAAAGATGGGTTCTAAAACCCGCATATTTTTGTAATCAAGTTTTTTATAATCACTTTCATTACGTCTTTATGTAAATCGTTTAAGAGATTCGTTATATTAATAAAAATAATCAAAAAATAATAATTAATAATAAAGATAATAATAATAATAATAACAATAATAATAAATAATATATATAATAGATATAATATCAAAAACAATAAAAAGGCAGACCGCGGGACTCGAACCCGGGTCTCGCACCTAACCAAACCCACAACACACCACTACACCACCACATCAACATTTTAAATATGTTAACCAAACAATCTTTTATGCTTTTCTCTTCATTCTTCTTTAAACCTTGCCGCCCAGTAATGGCTCTCAGTCAACGAGGTAATCACCAAAAATTTCCTTTTCTTTGCAATTGATTGAAGAATCTGCTCCCAATCATGAACCTGGACTTAAAATGGTGCCAAACCGCGTTCAATCAAGCCGCGGACAGCTTGCTCATACCCAAATTAAACCGAAACTTCTGAAACCGAAATTCAACCTCTGCAATCTTCTTCAACTATAAATAGAGGGCTCAGGGAACCCACTAGAATGCACAAAACCCTCTTGCGAGCCTCTGTTCATCAGAATACTTTGTCGGAAAAGTCTGTAACACGCCGGAATCTCGCCGGAAAACCAGAGTACACCCGTTCGGTATATCTTTCATCTATTCTTTCTATTTTCATTAATACTATGGGTAGTCGATTAGAAATTAATAAAGGAATTGTTAAAAAATCAATAAACATCGAGTTATAAGTGTTCTGATTATTGTAATGAAGAAGATGAACTGGAGATGTTGTTTAAAAGAATTAAAAATCATATGTTAAACGGGTTAGACACACAACCCAGTTGGTTGGGTTGTGTGCACACATATCACACGTCGAGAGTTCGAGTCCCAGTCAACCTGTTTTAAAAACCTTTTTGTTTAAACCAATATACTGAAGGATCCGAAACAGTTCATAAATATAATAAAATCTGTTATTTAACGGGTTAGACACACAACCCAGTTGGTAGGGCTGTGTGCACACGCAAATAATGAGACCGGGTTCGAGCCTTGTACTTGTTCCGATTCTCTGAAATAACATACCCCTTTTTTTATAAAAATATAATTCTCAAGATGTGACTGTAAGTGTATAAAAGAAACAAAATCCGGATATCAACTAGGTTAGACACGCAGCCCAGTTGGCCAGGCTGCGTGCACACGAATGGAAGGTTACGAGTTCGAGCCTCACGCGCAGCCGGTTTCTGAGCGAATTATTCTGATTTATTCAGAAAACACTTTTTAATAAAACCTTCAATTATTCTCCCAAAAAATATATTATTTTATGACCAATAAATATATTTACAAATAAAAGTTTAAACAAATAAAAATATAGTAATAAAAACAATAAATACTAATTTGAATTATCTAATAAAATATATAAATAATAAGTAAATTAAAAATATTAAATTCAACCGAAGGAATATATTTTAGTTAGCTAAATCGTTATGTGAACATTTAGAATTGCCGTTTTGTCACTTGGTACCTCAACTTCACACTCGTTCGCTATCTCCAACAAATCTTAATCGCACCCACTGTGAGTAAATCTTACAACTCCTCTTTTATTTCACGTTTTTGGGGTGTATCATGTGTCACTATATATTATCTCGATATTTAAATTCCGTGCTATTACCATTATGTGATCTAACGTGTTATGTGATATTGTTTTATTGCCATTTAGTGTTCATAGTCTCATTGCAGTCATTTTCTCACATTAGGTCATTTGTTCCCCGTTACCTACAGGTGGAGCGCATCGTAGCCTAATATACGAGATCAGCTCCGTTTGATTGAGCTTAGATCTTGCAGCACATCGCATATCATGCACACATGTACATTGTTAGTTGATGATAGATGAGATGGTTTGTGATTTAGTTGACATACACGATGTTCCCATATTTGGTTAATGCACATTTTTATAAATAGAACATTATATATATGTTTTTATTAATGACAAAACGGGATTCACTCGCCAACTTATGTTGACCCAAACTTTAATTTTACACATGATACAGGTGAGCAGGTTTAAAGCGTGGATCACATAGGATATGGGCCTTAGAAGAATTAAAACGTTATTTGCAAGTTTGTCTGGAACAGTATTGTGTTTATTTGAATTATGTGTTATTTGAATATTTTAATTAAGTTTGAAATATTAAATATTAAATCTTTACAATAGTAAATGTCATGAGCTTTGATGAAAACCCAATCATGCCCCGACTACCTTATCAGTTGCGGGTCAGGGTGTGACAAATTGGTATTAGAGCCAATGACTATAGGGATATACGATAGGTTTATAGACCCTTTAGAGCCTATACTATAGTCAATTAGAATTTAATTGCTTACATGTTAAGTTGGTTACATACAAACTTATGACATTTACTTATTTTACACTTCTCTCACACACAAGTACATACAAACACTTTAATTGCTACTTGATTATGTGGGACATTCAACGTGTTATCAATTTTGTCAATATAATATGTGTGTGTATATATATATGCATATGTTACCATCATAATGCACGTCTCGTTTCTCACATACTTAAACATTTTCTTTCTCTTCTTTTCGAAAATTTGTGATGTTTTATTTTCAAATCTCATCAAAGTTAGTTCTTACGAAAGGCATGTAGTAACTAGAAGGGTACAAGTACCGGTAGTCGGAACGTCCTGTCTAGGATTGGCATTCATATAAATCCAAAGTAACGGACCAGTTTGCCTACCCGGGGACTAACGATGAGAGTACAAAGGACCTATTAGGCCATAGCATGCCACACCAAACGTCGTGTGAACTAACCCCACTTTGAGTTGTCACCGTGTCCACACCAGGATACCTTCCGACCATACACCTCGCAATCATGGTTTACGATTTTCATTCGGGTTGTGCATGTGTTAACAGGCCAAAGCCAATGTGAACCCTACGAAGCCTAGTAGTCATGGGGGCCCACATGACTACCTAGGCCAAGTGTGGGGGACATATGGGGGCCCAAACATGAATAAAGCCCAAGGCATCCTATGGATGTAATGGATTCATATTTCTCATTTATTTTGTGGATGTTTAATTTTATTTCTACACCTTATGCGACACACATGACACCTATACGCCAAACTCATAATCTCGTTACGTATTCCTATAGATGTCTTCTAGGAACCTTCGTGGAGGTAGGAGATCTAGAAAGTCCGGCGAACGCATGGCTGCCCAAATAGCCAAACAAATGGACGGGCCACGGTGATTCCCGATATCGTAATCCAAGTTCAACAAGCTCTCGCTGCTAACCCCGTTAATCCAATCAATCAAGATGAACAAAATGCTGCCAATCCTCCTACAAACACCACCAAGTGCACCTACAAGCACTTCAACTCCTGCGACCCTGAGGGAACTTGATGTGTGCGTATATAGACACATTTTTTACAATGAATTTTACACACGAACTCGGTTTTAATATTTATAAAAATGATTTCTACCTTAATTAAAATACACACAAAAGGACAAGTGTACCCTGTCGTATATGTAGTAAAGTATGGGTAAGAACCAGATGTCGATCCATGGACGCGGGCAGGTGCTTGTGTACTAAACCGTCGTCACTTATTTAACGGTAAGAAGGATATGTTAAATAGTTTTTCTAAATTTATCTAAAAATATATTTTAAGACATAAAAGACTTTAAATATAAAAATACAATTTCTTTTTCTTTTGTCTTGTTTTATAAGCAAAATAAGCATGTTATCAAAAATGTCACAAAGGCACTTGATCAATTTTCAAAATATAAAGACAATTAGTATCCCTTTCGGGAATCTAAACATGATAATTTTTCGGAAAGTTAACGTGATAAATACACTTTAACCACCTAAAATATTCTTTAACGAGCTATTGACATATTTTCATGTGAATCTTTAAAAATAAGTTAGTCATCCTTTAAGAGTTTTCTAACCTCACTTTATCAAGGAAAGCAATACCGATAAACACAATATAACCACCGAGACAAGCATAACATAGATCATATCACAAACTCATTCATTTTGCAAGTCTTAAATATAAATCTACCAAGTTGGTTATTTTGGCCACAAATACTCAACAAAGATTATGAAATATATTAAGAACCCGCAACAACACCATCTAACCCGTTAGAGCCCTTCCGTGTAAGAAAGCATTCTTGATCAAAATCAGATTATCTTTTATAAACCAATACCCATTTCTAGTTTCATGGTGTAAAATCAAGTTAACAGTTCACTAATAAATGATTAATTATGGGGTTTATTCAACTTACCATAACTAACCATTTACTAATCATCCAAGATAAACAATCATAATCAAGTATCCAACATCAATGAAACAAGATTGCCATGTGATCATCAAGATTCAAACATGAGCAGTTGACTAAGCTTCATTTTAACTTGATAACAAACTAAATATTGATCATAAAACAAGTGTTTTTCATAGTATTCATAACAATATTAGATAAACATCATCTCAATGCTTGCAAATGTGATCAATATTTACATTAAGAACAAGAAATCAAACCATAAACAAGCAAGGATTTGATGGATTGGATGAATGATAAGCTTCTTGCAACCTTGAGACTTGAAACCTTCCTGATCCGGCAGCTCCCGCACCTCAGAAATCGCCCAGAAACTTCGAAAATACCCAATATTTTGATCAGTCGCGAATGCTCTGTTTTATAGACAATTTTCATATTCGTACGGCCATGCAATTTATCCGCACGGCCGTGCGCATCAGCATTACATCACTGCAGGGCATGGGCAGACAAGTGGCTTTTTTAGTGGCAAAATCTTCAGATGTGCACGACCGTGCCAATGATATGCACGGCCGTGCCAAAGCTTCAGGGCACATGTGATCAGCAATCAAGTCGCGCACGGCCGTGCCAATGGGCCGCACGGCCATGCGTGCCGAGAAATTGAGTTGCACTGCCTCTCACACGGTCAGTGGTTCCAGGATCGAAGTCTCGCACGACCGTGCCAATGGGTTGCATGATCATGCGGCATCTGTAACTTCAGCAGAATCTGTAGAATTTGTCCACAATGCTCGTTAATCCCATTTTTTCTCCAAATTTGTCTGCGGTACGTCGTTTAGGACCTGAAAATATAAAATGGACCGATTAAGTACTTATACGACGATATTTTAGCTAAAAATGCACAAAACGGGGGAAAAATAGGGAACTAAATTATATATATTTTAACGTATATCAAACCTCCCCACACTTGAACTTTTGCTTGTCCTCAAGCAAACAAGAAATAAAAGAACGCGGGCCTACGAGGGTCCCAAACGTTTCTATATAAATATCCGATGGTTAATTGTTTTTCCAAAAAAAAAGTCAACATCAACGCCATTAAACCGAATCAAGCAATTGCGAATATAAGGAAAGATAACCAAAAGGCAATTATTCCACTTCTGATTGACTTAACATGCAAATCTTCACATTCTCACAATGTTCACACACACTCGGTTATATTTATGATTCATACATGTAATGTGTGTGTGCAAAACACTCAATGCCAAGGCGATGAATCATGCAATATAATAAGCTTGTTAAAAGATCTAATCTCCACCAACTAACATGCGAAAAAGCACAATCAAGAGGTCTTTGAGGGTTGCAATGTTAGGCAATGGTTTCGGGTAGGGAATGGACATTTAAAAGTGGCTAAAAGGTTAAAACTCGGCGGTTATTTCTAATAAGCGTAAATGAATTACAACTATACATAAGTAAGGCATAAACGGCCGATTATGACCGTATCGAGCTAGTCAATAAGATTGTACCATTCAGCATCTAAATTTGCTCCGATTTGATCCCCTTTTTTCTATTTTTGTTGCTATTTTCTCTCTCTCTCTTTTTTGATAACTTGCTAAATATTTACAAGTTAGATAATAACCATAACGGAGTTTTAACAAAAATAAGCTGAACAATAAAAAGGCTCAATTTGGTTAAATGGGTGTCAACGGAAAAACACGGGATATAGGCTCAATGGGTTTACTAATGGGATAATGGAGGTTACGGAAATTAAACAAAGAAAAAGGCTAACACAAAAGGAGTATCCTAAGTGCCTCTATCATATTCATACTCTTTTCACATATTCATGGTTTTGAAAAGTATACTAATGACAAGTTCTAAATTACTTGAAACACCCAGCTCGCTCATATTCCGAACAAAAACAAGCATGATAAGAATTGAAAGGCTCAAGTATGCTCACCTAATTGAAGGGATGGGTGTAAATGTAAAGATATGCATGTAAGTTTTTCTTTTGTTTGTCACGCTTTTAGTTGTTATCTCCTTTTAAAAATCAATTTGGCTTGCCGGTTTTTATTGTATCAGCTGCTTTTTTAATGAAATACAATTGACCTTTTGTTACAAAATATATATATACATATTTTTTTAAGGACAAACAAAGTTAACAAGTTAAACCCCTCCCCACACTTGAATTTCAAATTGTCCCCAATGTGAATCGAAAATTAGTTACGCAGTTATTAATTAGCGAAACTGAAGTGTGAAAAAGGTGAATAATACTCCCCTTAAGCGGAAGAAGACTTGGAGATATTTGACGTGACCATTCTTCTTTTCTTTCCAGCTTTGTGTGCATTTCCATGTACCTGCAAAACTTATCAAACTATCCACAACACAGGCAACGCATTTGATCAAAATATATTAGGTGCATAAAGATTCATCCCAAAGGCTAGAAATTGAAATAACAAAAGTAATAATAAATTGTTTCAAAACAAACCGAAATACATATCCGCGGGGTTCTTTAAAGAAAAGCAATAAAAAAGAAAACCCTGAAAAGAAACAATTATAAACAACGATAAATAAATACTAAATGGCACCAACACTTTCGTCAGCTAAACTCTTCCCTCCTACTAGTCCTCCTCATCGTCTTGGCGGGCTCTAGATGGGCCCGTGTCGTCATGCCTAGGGTTCCCGAATGGGAACTGTGGAGGATCGCCAAAGTAGTTCGGGAAGGCGTTGTGTAGCCCTCCGTAAATGTAAGAAAACCCAGCATGCATCTCATCCCTCATGGTATTCTGGTTCACCTGCATTTGCTGGAACTGCTGGTAGAACTCTGGATATGAGGGAATGCCAGGGGCCAATCCTGATGTGCCTGGTATTCTAGCTGGTGCTGATACTGGTACTGATGCTGCTGCTCCTGCTCTGGTGGCGGTCCGATAAAAGTATCCCCGTGACCATGTGCCTCGTGGACAAGCTCCATTTCGACGTCCGGCTCTTCGTCATATGGTAGGGGTGGTAGTGGATCCCAAACTTTCCCATGTAGGCCCCTTAACCTTGGGCCATTTCCAGTAGCAACAATCAGGCCCATCGCCCGTAGGGAATGAATGTCCACCTCACCCCCTGAGTGGACCAGTGTCAATCAATCAACGACATTTTCTGTCATAATCCCGATAGAATAAGCAAACTGGGTCACATACTCCCCACCGTGAATTTCACTGCTTACTGACCTCCCCACGCTGTTAATAAAAAAATCCACCATACGGGCGGCGAGGTTTACGTGTACTCCATTCACGATGGAGTACAAGTATAGCAGATCCGGTGTGGGACAGTTCCCCGAACTGTCCATGCGACCGCAAATGGTGTCGCTCATGACTTGGTGAAGAACCCTAAGAAGCGGGTCCTTCAGCTTGGACGCTTTTGCTCTTCGGGCATCATAAGGCGGCCCAATAGCTATGTGAGCCCAAAAATCAGCCCTCTCTTCGTCATCTCCGTAAATACTCAACTTCTTTCCCAGCTTTGCCACTGACCATTTATGCCATCGTCCCCCAAGCCTAAACTGAATTATTTTAGCATTTTTGAAGTCCGGGTTTTCGCTCCTTGGCTTATCGTATCCGTAAGAAGCGAAAAATTCCAATGTCAGCTCAAGGTAGACAGGTCGCTCTATGTTTAGCAACCTAGCCATCGGGATTGAGATCATTTCTTGCAGCCTTTCCAATTGATTCAAGGCTTGAAAAGCTTCCCAACTCAGGCGTCTTGGCTCACCAATTTGGCCTTGTCGGTTCCAAAGGGTTTGCAGCCGATTAACACAAGGACGCTCTTTTTGCTTGCCGGCGTCGAATTGCAAGAACGGGTGATTCATCTGTAAGCAGATAAGCAATAAAAATCAGGCCAGACCTAAAAAAATTTGATTCTGGCACTAGAACAGTGACTTTTATGCATTCTGTTTGCTGTCACCAGAAGTCGCATGACCGTGCGGATAACTTGCACGACCGTGCGGATCGAAATCACACATTGTTTTCATGCCGGAGTCGCTGCAGCGATTTAGGCCCGCACGGCTGTGCGGATGAAGCACACGGTCGTGCATCGTCTACAGTTCCTAAAAATCTGGCCCATTCACTGAATTCGGTTGTTTTATCACAAATCAAGATGTTTTCTCAGTGAATGGACCGAGGGTTCCTGAATGGGGCTTTTATTCTCCCAATTTTTCCAAGAATAGGGTTCGATTGTCATTTATGAAGAAAACCCCAAAAAAATGTTGAATAAGAACCCTAATCTACCCTAGAACAGAACAAAAGATGCAAAACATAAAGGAGATTCATACCTTGACTGAAAATTACGGAAAATCCTTGGAAAAATTGGTGATTTTTGAGAGGGTGCGAGTGTGGAAACGGCAGTGCGGCTAGGGTTTCGAATGAGATTTGGTTTTTTCTGAAATACACGTATTTAAAGTTACTGAACCAACTGTCATAAAAGTATGTGCACGGCCGTGCGCAGATGTGCACGGTCGTGCGGATTTGAAACCTTAGAACCCTGATCACTGATCTCGGTCCGAACGGGCATGCGGATGGATCGCACGGTCGTGCATGTCCAGGAAGTCAGTCCGCACGGTCGTTCCTGCAGATGCAACTTCAAAGTGCATGGCCGTTGGGATCACTTGCACGGCCGTGCGACATCTGGAAGTCTACAAAATTACCAACTTTTTAAGCGTTTTAACCGTTTGAACCTCGTTTCAACCACATAACGCTCTAAGGCATGAATAAAAACATGGAAAACCTATAACTTAACGAAAAACTAAGAAATCGCGAAATAAACACAAAATATTAACATAATTATGTATTTACCCTTGGCGTGAAAATTACGCTCGCTAAATTTTTTCTCCGGAAGTCGATAGCTGGACTCTCCTCCCCACACTTATTACGTGTGCGGGGCGTGGAGTTCGATGACCTCCACTGCCGAGTCAACCGGTCCGTTAACATAAAGCTTTAGCCGATGACCGTTGACTTTAAATGTTACCCCGTTTGAGTCCTCGATGACTATAGTGCCGTATGGGAATACTTCCTTGACTGTGTACGGCCCCGTCCATCGGGACTTCAACTTTCCATGGAATAACCTGAGCCTCGAGTTGAACAATAGCACAAGATCTCCTACTTTGAACTCTTTGTGATCTCTTAAGCGCTTATCATGTAATTCTTTAACGCGCTCTTTATATAAGCAAGAGTTCTCGTAGGCATGGTTTCTTAATTCTTCGAGCTCATGGATCTGCAAGAAGCGAGCCTCACCGCCGCTCTTCATATCCAAATTTGCAGTCTTTAATGCCCACCACGCTTTATGCTCCAACTCGACTGGGAGATGGCATGATTTTTCGTAAACCAGCCTATAAGGAGTAGTCCCTATTGGTGTCTTGTATGCTGTTCGGAAAGCCAATAGCGTGTCATCTAGGTTGTCTGACCAATCCTTGCGGTTCTGACCCACCGATCGCTCAAGGATCCTCTTCAGTCCCCGGTTTGTGACCTCTACTTGCCCGCTCGTCTGGGGTGGTATGGTGTAGCTAGTCTGTGGTGAACACCATATCGAGACAAGGCCTTTTCTAATTGCGCATTACAAAAATGCATTCCGTGGTCACTGATTAGTGCCTTCGGGCACCAAACCGGGCAAACAAGCTTTTCAAGAACCTCACGACTACTCTGGCATCATTTGTGGGTAAGGCTTCCTCCTCGGCCCATTTTGACATGTAGTCTACGGCCACCAGGATATACTTATTACCGCGTGAGGATGGGAATGGTCCCATGAAGTCGATGCCCCAAACATCGAATACTTCACAGACCTGGATCGAATTCTGAGGCATTTCATTGCGCGCAAAAATATTTGATGCCCTCTGGGATGCATCGCATGCTCGTACCAACTTCTGTGCATCATGAAAAATAGTAGGCCAATAAAAACCGGCATCTAACACCTTCTTCGCGGTGCAGTTGGCTCCGTGGTGACCTCTAGTAGGCCCTTCATGGCATTCGCGCAGAATATCGGTTGCCTCCTCTCCAAACACACATCTACGAATCACGTGATCCGCTCCAACTCAAAATAAGAATTGGACATCCCAAATATGATACTTGAGGTCTGCAAAGAACTTCCTCTTCTGCTGATGTGTTAATCCTTTGACGAGGATTCCACAGGCTAGATAGTTCACGAAGTCGGCAAACTAGGGTGACTCATCTCTCACCTCTATCCTCATCAGGAACTCATGGGGGAAATTGTCTTTTATTGGATCCCTCCACGTCTCCTCGGAATCTCCGCGCTCGAGTCTTGAAAGATGATCGGCCGCAACGTTCAGCGCACCCTTCTTATCTTGAATCTCGCTATCGCATTCTTGCAGCAACAGAATCCATCTAATCAGACGTGGTTTTGCGTCTTGTTTGCTGAAAAGATATCGGATAGCGGCGTGATCTGTGTACACGATAGTCTTGGACAACACAAGGTACGATCTAAACTTGCCAAACGCGAAAAATACCGCCAAAAGCTCCTTCTCCATAGTAGTCTTACTGGCGTAGTAAATAGGATGAAAGTGCCTCTCTTTTCGTCGTCCCAAGACTGCCCCTATAGCAAAATCGCTGGCGTCGCACATTATCTCAAACGGCAACGCCCAATCTAGTGCAACTAAAATAGGGACTTCAACAAGCCTTCGCTTCAACAAATTGAATGCCATCAGGCATTCTTCTGAAAATACAAACGGAGCATCCTTCTCCAACAACCGGGTCATGGGTCTTGCTATTTTTGAAAAGTCTTTGATGAATCGCCTGTAGAACCCAGCATGACCAAGGAAACTCCTAACTGCTCTGACTGAGGTAGGGGGTGGAAGTTTAGAAATAACATCTACTTTGGCTGGATCGACCTCCAACCCCACTTGCGTGATCATGTACCCGAGAACTATCCCTTCCTTCACCATGAAGTGACACTTCTCCCAGTTTAGCACAAGATTTGTCTCTTCGCACCTCATCAGCATCTTTTTCAAAATTTTCAGACAATGATCGAAAGTGTAAAACCCAAGAAGGATCGTTCAATGATATCAAACAACCTCGTGAGAGTGCGGAAATCAATCACAAGGTGATTCAAACAATAATAGCAACGAAACACAATAAACTGTAAGAACAAAATACTTGCATTCACTGTCAAGATGACTGATACAAGACCTTGTGTTTGCGGTTTCGGCTTTTCTAGCAATTGCACAAACTGATCCTCCCTAAACATTTACTAGGGACACGCTTATATACTATACATAACTTGATACCAACCCTAAAGCCCAAGCAAGCCCAGCCGAAACCAATACATTAGCGACCCATAAACATTATAAGCACTAATACAAGATTAACTATATCTTATATATAAACCTGTATGTTCTAACAATCCCCCCTAGGTTTATTGCATATATGCTTCAATCTTCATCCACTGCCTCTGTCTTTGTGTCTGCCAGATCCTTACTTTCTAATACTCAGTGCTCCAGCAACCGCTGTGGTCCAATCTTTAGCGCATACTTCATATTTCTCCGTTGACCTGATCTGATGTTGAGCTAGCACCTCAAGATCTTCGACACTTAGATTCAACAAATCAATTGGATCAGTCAATCAAAATTGCAAATCATCATCACACACTATCAAAGCTTGCCCCAACGTTTCATCGTATGCCCAAAAATGCAGCGTTTTCAAGCTTCCATCAGGGATCTTTTTCACTAACGGTATTGTCTTTTCCTTATCTGTTGGTGGCCAAATCACATTCTTCAATCTTTTGTGTGTAGTAGGATCACGAATGCCATGAGCAGGCTTCAAGAAGGATTCAGCAGTATGCATCGAAGGAAAACCTCTTGCAACCTCTCGTTTAAGTCTTTCAAAGAACAAGTACCCCCTACCATTTGGTTTATCATCAGAATACGGGGCATTAGCAAGAATGGCAAGATCCACCTTTGTAAATGTTTGGAATTGAGCAGGTCTAGAATACCACTCAACGGGACCAACCTTCCTCTTGACCCACTACATTTTACGGTCGTGGTCAAAACCCCAGCTCACAATTCCAGATTTATTTCCGACAGTATCACAATAGCTCTTCCCTACTTCCATTAAATGATGTGTCACTTGAACTTCAGGGTCAGCAGGGTTGAGATTTCTATTCTTAATCACTACCAACTCTCGTTTCTTTTTCTGTCTTTCACCCTTTTCTTTTTCTTTCTCTTTGTTTACTGATCGAGAAAAGTATAAATCCATAGCCTCAGATCTCTCGGTAGCATTTTGCTCAGCAGCAGCTTGAGTAGATTTTTTAACATCGCTAGGGTCAGCAAATTCACTTCCAAATTTCTTTTCTAATTTTCCACGTAGCTCATACACCATTGAGAATAGCAAACCCACGTCACCTTGTAATCGATCCATTTACTGATCCTTCTTCACAATCAGATCTTCCAGCTGAACGAGCTTGGCATCTTTATAAATTGAATCTTGTTCAAGCACAATGATTCTCTTTTTGAGCTCACCAATACTCACATCATCATCATCATCATCAGAGTCTTCAATAATAGGCATCTTTGAACGTTCTTTTTCTCGTATCCCACTAGAACTACAAGGCTCATCATGTACAACAGTTTCGAGCGAAGCACCAGTAGGAATATCAGATAGACCAGCATCAGCATTAAAATCAAAATCTCTTTCGGTAGCAGCAGCATCAGGTGAAGATTCAAAATCAAAATCGTACAAACCCAAATCATCATCATCTATCAACGGTTGATCTTGAGTTGTTTCTACAAACACACCGGGTCTTGGATCTTTTCTTTTGCGTTTCAAAGGTTGTAAAAATGAATCGAACGATGGATTTTCAATTCTCTCACTAACGGACTTTAGGAGCAATGCTAAATTCTCAGCAGATAACACTGGTTGTGGAATACTAGCAGAAGTAATATCACCAGCTTCAACTTCCATCGGCAACTCATCACCCACATCATCCACATTCACTATATCCTCCTCAACTTCCACATCAACAGCATGCTCATCGTCAACAACTTGTTCATCCTATATAATTTGAACATTATGTTCTTCTGCGACTATCGCTCTTGGTCCTTCAGGTCGTTCACCAGCCAATTCAGCCACTACATCTTCTGTTTCTTTGAACTGACCAAATTTTACAAGCGGTAACTTCCAAACAAATTTAACCGCAGTATTTTTCTTAGGAATCAATGCCCCAAAACAAGAAGGCCCCATCGGTTTTAAATCAAGAGTATCACCAGACCTCTCAAGCTCAGAATACTTGGCACTGAAGATCATCTGCAAAAATCGTGAGTACATAATGAATTTATCCTTTCGAACGCCCAACACATTTCTTTTCATCCCCTCAAATATGTAATGAGAAAAGTTGAATGCTTGATTGGTGATCAAACTCACAAAGGCAGCTGATTGAGTTATGTTCAGTTGATCGGTTCCTCCACTATTCTCAGACATACACCTCATAAAAATGTGCATCAATAACCTCCAGTACGGGTGAACCAGCTTCTTCAACAATGATGGATAATTACCTTCATAACTTAACTTCGGCAATATATCTTCTACGGTTCTAGCAGGAAGTTCTATTGGATCTGACTCATCATCTTTGAACTTCAAAACTTCACGAATTATCTGCTCCGACACAATCACTGTCTTTGTTTGTATCATGGCCTCGATCACCCCTTTTCCATCTATTTCTTTCTCAATAAACCTTGCCGTCTTCCAGAAATCTTGAACAAGATTTACATATACGACCGGATTATCACGGAGAGCGTGAATGATTTTACAGGTGTTTAGACCCTTCATCAAAGAGGTGTAGAGTTTCTTGTGCTTCTCTGGAGGCGAAGCCAGATAAGCAACCTGATTATGACCCGATATGATTTTGAGATCCATGATACTACATAAAGCAAATAAGTTTAGTTAGACGTTTTAAGGTGAATGTAGTAAACATGGGACTAGCTAATATGTTAACTTAGTGACTAACTCAGAGATTTCAAATCGAAATCATTTGTTTCGAGTCGAGACCAGAAGATCTCGAGAAGAATCCAAACAGATTTCAAGTCGAGATCACAGCCAAGATCTCATTAGAAACCAAGGATTCCGCCAAGTCTCGAGTCGAAACCATGAAGGTCTCGAGTCGAAACTAGGAAGATCTCGAGTCCCTAATGCCTTCCTTCTCAACTCGAGTCGAAACCAAGCCAACACTTTTGACCAGTCAACATGAAGATCAAATGCTAATATCAAGTCTTAATTCGGTTAGAAACCAAATTAGGTCCGTAATTAGGGTTCTTAAACATCTTCAAATCATCATCAATCTCCAACAATTCCGGCAAATCTTCAAATACAAATCATCATCTAAATCTTAACTACCTGTAACAGTAATTGTTTAAGAGATATGACACCGGAGAATTAATCAACCGGAACGGAGAAATCAAAGCCGGAAAGAAGAACACCGGAAAGATGAGAGAGAGAGAAAAGATAAGAGATTTCGAGTGAATGAGGATTTCGAAACCCCTTTTTATACCTCCACTGTTCATGGGTCGGACCCTGACTATGAGTCAGGCCCAGCTCGAGACCAGTGGATGCGAGTCGAGACCAGCAGTTCCGAGTCGAAACCAAGAGTTCCAAGTCGAAATCAGGTGTTTCTACTCGATATCTCACATTCATTAGAGAAAACAATTTTCTAAGCATAATCCTTATTTTTCACGAGCACGTTTTACGAGGTAAAAACCTATTCAAACAAAAATAAATAATTTCTAAACATTATCTACAAAAATAAAATAAATAGGAAAATATCATAAACACTCAAGGATCAAATCACGAGACATTAGGCTTAACATCACTTATCAACACTGATATACTACCGAATGATCTGAACAATTGTCAGTATATTTTTCCACTTAAACTCAGCTCCTTAGACCTTTTCCAAATGATTGCCTGTAATCAATTTTTATCATGTTTTAACCAATTAATAATGAACACACAAACAAATACTAATCAAATCCCAGAATTTGCAATGCACACTCTATCATGCAAGTGGATTTCCTACCACACATTTTCACATATCAGTTCTGGGTTCATGAAATCTTACCTGAGATTGGATTGAGAAGAGAAAAGAATAGATCAAGAGCAGAGATGATATAATATACAGATCAAATGAGATTTTCTCAGTTTGACATAGGTTTTTGGGGTTTCTTTTGGGCACTAGAGGGCCTCTTTCAGGTGTAATGTGATCTACACGGCGACAGACATACAGCTAGGTCTTTGCTCACGTAAAACAGAAGCCAACGCTGCCTTGCACCTCCAGGTCTTTTCTTACGCAAAGCAGAGGAGATACACGACTTTTTTGACAAGATCTCAGAACTAGAACCAACTGGTATCATGTGTATCGGGACATCACACAAACATTCAAATAGAAATGAGCTAATTGCAAGTGACTTTCTTTCCTGAGGTCATAGACTAATTTAGATTCTAAATAAGCAATCACTGTTTCCAGCTTTCAGGATAGAGCCTACCAAGACATCATTCTAGAGCCAAACTGTTTCGATACTGGTTTTGCATGAGTCAGCCCTTTGTCATAATGTGAGAGTACATTTCACTTCCCCGCATACAGTACAACTTTTTGCATTTTTCAAATTTTTAATGTTTTTGTATTTTTCAAATTCTCCCCCTATATTTGTGCATAAATAAAAACTACCTAAGCATAGAAAACTTTATGAACAAATTTACCTACAAAAACATGCTCAGTCAGTATATCGGATCATTTTTAGAAAATTCACAAGCACCTGAAATTTCGAGCTGCTGACAGGTTTTGTGAACACATCTGCAGCATTTGCATCTATGTCAATTTGATCTAATTGGATAAGACCTCTGTCAAAACTTTCTCGAATAAAATGAACTTTAATGTTAATGTGCTTGGTTTTGGAGTGGAAGACAGGATTTTTGACAATTTGAATTGCAGCATCATTATCGCAGTATATAATAGTATTTGAATAAGACAAACCGTAATCCTGCAATTGATGTTGCATCCACAGCACCTGAGAACAAGAGGCAGAAGCTGCAACATATTCAGCCTCAGCTGTGGATATCGCCACTGTTTGCTGCTTCTTGCATTACCAAGAAATGAGCCGATCGCCCAAAAATTGACACCCAGCGGAAGTGGATTTCCTGTAACTGTCAGAGCCTCCAAAATTGCTATCAGAGAACACAAATAAGTCAAAACAAGAATCTCTCAGGTACCACAAGCCAAACCGAGGTTTGCCTTTAAGATACCGAAAAATTCGTTTAACAGCAGTAAGATGAGAAAGTTTAGGATTAGCCTGATATCGAGCGCAGTTGCAAACGGCGAACATGATATCTGGACGACTTGCAGTAAGATACATCAGCGAGCCGATCATAGATCTATAGAGACGTTGATCGACCGGGGATCCTTCAGCATCTTCTGTCATAAAGGTTTTTCTGCCATTGGAGTTTCAACTGATTTTGCGTCTGTGAATTTGAATTTAGCAAGCACATCATCCACATATTTTCCCTGATGAATAAGAATGCCTCGAGAATCCTTGAGAACTCGGAGACCCAAGAACATAGTCATCTCCGCGAGAGCACTCATCTCGAATTTCTTTTTCATTACGCTCTCGAATTCCCTGCATAAGTCTTCACTGGTTGATCCGAAAATGATATCATCGACATAAATCTGAACCAGGATCTGATCCTTGCCCACTCTCTTAATAAAAAAAGTTTGATCAATCATCCCACGAGTGTACCCATGAGCCAGAAGATGCTCAGTCAGCGTTGCATACAAAGCCCTTGGTGCTTGATGTAACCCGTATAGCGCTTTATCAAGCTTATAAGCAAATTCTGGATGATCTGTATGAACAAAACCAGGGGTTGGTCGAAAAAAATCTCTTCTTTCACTTCTCTATACAGAAATGCAGTCTTTACATCCATCTGACAAACAGTGAATCCCATGTAAGATGCATAAGCTAAGAAGATCCGAATAGCTTCAAGCCGAGCAACTGGAGCATAGACTTCATCATAATCTAGACCTTCAATTTGTCTAAACCCCTGGACTACTAATCTTGCTTTATTTCGAACAATTACTCCTGCAGAATCTCGCTTGTTTCTGAATACCCATCGAGTTCTGAGTTTGCGTTTCCCTTTCGGCAACTCAACAAGCTTCCATACTCTAAGCTTGTCAAACTGCTTCAGCTCTTCATGCATAGCATCTACCCAGCCTAGTTCCTGCAAGGCTACATCAACAGATTTAGGTTCAATTTGAGAAATGTAGCATGAATATAAGTATTAATAGTTCCAAATTGGCTCCTGGTTTGAACTCCAGCATGGATGGAACCAATCACATTCGAAATGGGATGATTCCATTGAACACTCGTAGGGATGGCAAATTCTGGCACACTGTCGTCTTGAGTCGAATTGGTGTCCCTCATTAGATGCACCTGTGTTGTTAGCCACAGAAGTAGTAGCCACGCAATCTTTAGGAATAGGATCATCGAACATTCCGCCTGATGATGCACCTTCAGGGGAGGCCTGGGACGAAGTTGAAGGATGCTCTGTGAAGACCATTCCAGGTGGATCTATGGTATGGCTCCTAGAACTCCCTTCAGCCTTTTCTTCGTCTTCAATATCACCAACAGAAAGCGGTTGCTTAAAAGAGGATACACCTACATCTGCGGAAACACTTGACAGAATATCAAACGATGTAAACAAATCAGCAGAATCATATAACCAGTCTGGACCGACTCTAGCATCCGTAGGATTTTCTTCTAGCCATTTGATGTTGCACGACTCGACGACTTTCTTTGTTACCTTATTGTATACTCTATAGGATGATCCTTTAGAGTATCCAATGAAGAAACACTCGTCTCCCTTGGCCTCAAACTTTCCATTGGAGTCCATGAGTAATAGAACACATGGACAACCAAAAATGCGGAAGTGTGAAACCGAGGGCTTTCGACCTTCCATAATCTCATAAGGAGTTTTCATATGATGTTTGTTTACTAAAGCATGATTCTGGATGCAACAAGCCGTGCTAACAACTTCAGCCCAAAAGAAAATAGGAAGCTTTGAGTCGGCCATCATGGTTCGTGCTGCCTCGATGAGAGTACGATTTCTTCTTTCAGCCACTCCATTCTGTTGTGGAGTTCGAGGAGCACTATACTGTCGAGCGATTCCTTTTTCAGCGCAGAGAACATCCAAGGTGATATTTTTGAATTCGGTCCCATTATCTGATCGGATAGCCTTTACCTCAACCAGAATGATAAATTGTTTGATCAAGATTGTAGTCTCGTTCTTGTGGCTTAGAAAGTAGACCCATGTATATCTTGAGTAATCATCTACTATTACGAGACAGTAGGACTTCTTCCCAATGCTAAGAACGTTCACAGGACCAAACAGATCCATATGAAGTAACTCAAGCACAGCTTTGGTTAAGGGTACTGGCTTTGACTTGTGAGGCTTCCGATGAGCTTTACCCTTGGCACAAGAAACACATTTCTCTATCAACATGAAGTCTTTTATTGGTAGATCACGAACTAGTTGACCTTTTGCAATACGATTCAGATTCTTCATGTTAACATGCCCAAGACGACGACACCACAACTGACCATCACGTTCAGATATCTTCAAGAAAAGGAATGTAATCTCTTCACACGGTTTCTTATTCATGTCAATGACATAGGCATTTCCTTTCCGTTCAGTAGTCATTAACACCCAGTCATCAGGAATCACAATCCCAGGCTTTAGCACATAACATCCCTTTTTTTGTAAAATGAACAGATTATGTTTCAGTTCAGGGACGTAATTCACATTTTCGAAGCTGAGTACTCCATTCTGCACAGTTCCTTTCAGCGTTTTTCTGCCTAACTCTCCACCCACAAAGGAGACATGTCCACCATTAAATTCTGTAACATTGGTAAGCTGGGACAGATATCATGTCATGTGCCTGGAACAGCCACTATCCATGTACCATAGTCACACGATAGTCCTCCACAGCTGTTCCTGCACGAAAGAGCGGAATTAGAGAGTTTTTAGAACCTAAGCTATAGTTGACTTGGGTTTGCCGTTAGCATTCACAGACGATACCTATTTCCAAATAAAATTGTTTTTGTTTATAAGTGTTAAGGGTTTCATATGTTTCACTGGCGGCTTACGTGTGGAAGATTGGGCAACCTTAATCTTGGGTTTCTAGTAAAACTCTTTTCCATCTTTAATTATCTTGTTTGGAAAATCCTTTTCTCGATTTAATTTGGTTGCAATCCAATCTTTATCAGAAGGTTTAGCCTTTGGAAGACTATTTTTCATTGTCTCAGACTTGGTAGTCTTCATAGACTCAAAATAGCGTTGTCTATTTTGCGTAACCTTCTGATTTTGTGCTGATTTAGCATTTCGTTGCACATTTGAATAAACGCAATTTCTATCTATGTGGCCAGGAATTCCACAATTGAAACATGTTTGTCGTTTCAATATATGGAGTTCTTGAGATCTTGCAGCAGTAGCAGATCTGTTGGGTCGAACTGATTTGACTTTCTTTGCTTGTTTGGCTTGTGACCCCTGTGCTTGTTCTGGGCCTTCTTTGGTTGCCTTGCTAGCTTTCTCGGAGCACGAAGGTACCTGTTGACTAGAACTAGCACAGGTGTGAGATTGAGATCTTTGATGATGGTTTTCTATTTTATCATCAGAAGATAATTCATCATTAGCTTCTGATTCAGAAACTATTTCGAGTAACTCATTGTCAGATGTGAATATCTTTGCTTTCTCAAAATTAGTTTCCAAATCAGACTCACCAGATTCTAAATTAACTTCATAATTTGAAATAAGTTCTCGACCATCTTGTGAAAGAGTTTTCGAGGTCTCACTTGAGGAAGTTTCGTCAGAGAGACCCGTATAAATAGATTCTGAAAGATGATCAGAAATAACTTGTTCACCATTTTCATTTTCAATAGATGATGCGGCATTATTAACAATAGGACACGACATATCACATTCAATAGTAGCTGAAAATAAATCACCACCATTCAAAGTATCTAAAACATCACCACAAGATTCCAAGTTTTCGCCCAAAAAATCAGGCCCAACGCACATAGTACTAAAAATTTCGTGAAATAAATTGTCAGGTTCAAAATTATCAGAATTTGCATCTGATACAAACTCTTGTTCAACGTTACTCCTATCTTCAAGAACTATTTCATCTGAAAAGGAAGAAGAAGCATTAGAATGTTCAACAAAATTATGATTAAAATTCATTGGCTGGTCAAACTGTTTTCCACTGGGATTACAGCTGACCGATGCCTTATCTGTCTTTTGACCATAAAACATGTTGTCCATCAAGACTACTTCTTCTTCAGACAGAGGCAAATAGGTGTAGTTCTGATTGAAAGGAGGAGGCACATTATTATAACCTAGTCCACTTCCTTTCTTTCTCTGTTGATACACCAGTTGCTTGTCACATATTCCCTTGGCCAATTTACTGGAAGCATCAAACCTTTTTATATTGATTTCGTTTATTTCAAATTTTTGTTTGATTTCTTCCAGTTCTTTGGTCAAGGTACTTATTGTTTCTCTTACATCATCGTATACACAACACTTGATGCTCAGATCTTGTTGAAGTTTAGAAATATCTTTTCTTTGAGCTTCAATTTTCTCTCTGAAAGTCTTTCATTCTTCTTTAATGTATCATTTTGTCGTTTTAAATCATTCAGATCTGAGACTAACTCTGAGTTGTGTAAACGATATGATTTAACAGTAGCTTGACAATCAGGAGTGCATAGATAAGAACTTACCTCCTCAGCAGTAAGACCATGAACCTGAGTCATAAAAGCCATGTTGTCGGTAGGTGCTTGACTTTCTGGAGCAGATAGATTAAGATGTTGAATTTCAGAGCTCCAGTCAAATGAGCCATCATTTTGCACCACCATGGTTGTATTCACAGAGGATCTACTGGAGGTAGATGTTGAAGTAGCTATGGGAACAACTGTTCTCACGGGATTTCTGGCGGCCGGCTAAGCGGGAGCAGCATTCTTATTTGTCGATTGCTTAGTACATGCTCTAGCCATATGCCCTGCTTCATGACAATTGTAACACCGAACCTTAAACTTGTCAAAACCCATCTTTCTATATCCAGAGTTTGTCCAATTGTTCTTCCCTGTTCTCTTAACGAAATTTCTGGCTCTGAAAGTAGCCATTGCCATCTGCCAAGTAATGTCCATCTCTTCCACATCATCAGGATGCATCTGATACAAAATTGGATGTGGCAATGTTGGGAAGAACTAGCTCGCCTGCAACAAAAGCATTCAAACAGTTTATAACCGAGGCAACTATATCAAGATTTTCCTTGGATTGCTGAGAGAAGAAAGCCATCATCTCATTCTTTTCTGATGAAGATGGAGCAGATGCGTTCATAGATGATGGAGCAGGAGCATTCCTTGATGAGGGTCCAGGTGAAGCCGCATAGAAGACATTTGCTGGAGGAGGTTCAGAAACTGCTCGTGCCGAGGATGAGCTTCCAAACATTTGGAAACCAGATTGAGATATGAGTGCAGCATTGTTCGAAGATGACGCTGTAGAAGGAGCAGTAGTAAACCCAGCTGCAAGCAGACTGTTCTTGTGATTAATCTCTCTCTGTTTGTCATCTATTTCACACCACTTGATATGAGAGATCATCTCAGAGAGACTGCATCTGGCCAAATCCTTCGTCTTCTTGATCATGGCGACATAATGATCCCAACCCTTCGGCAATGCATTTAACAACTGTCTGTTTACCAAAGCATTTGACAAAGGTAACTCAGAAATGGTCAATCTATGATCAGTTTCACGAATCTCTGAATCTGATTCTCCACGGTTTCACCATAGATATGATTGAAGTTATTGAAATTTTGACTTAGCAAATTACGCCTACTTTCCTTCATATCTTCGTTCCCCTCAAATACTTCATGCAATGAATCCCATAGCTCTTTGGTAGACTTGGCTGTTCTGAAACTCATAGCAATGTCTGGTCCCAAAGCCTTGGTCAAGTAGGCCAAAGCTTTCTCATCTTCCTCTACAATGTCGAAATCTTCATCTGTATATCGCTCAACTGGCTTTTGGATTCTAACCCCCGGTAAATCATCTCTCTCATACATGATTTCTCTCGGTCCACGCATTATGCTTCTCCAAATCTACTGTCCTTAACTTTAACGTGTTTCTCAAATCTCCACTTCCACTCCTGAAAATCATCTCCTTCCAACAGTCGAGGTATCCTAGTTGTAGTCCCAATTATAGAGTCAAGTTCTTGATGTTTATTCGCGGGAGCTAGGTCAATGATTTGGTTTGTGGAAGTCATTTTGAAATTTTTAAATTTTAAAGTCCAGATATAGTACAGGTATAGTCCAGGTATGGTCCACAAATTGATTGCGAGTCGAGATCTATGAGTCACGACAACAATCTAGAGTGAAAACAAGATATCAAGACCCAAGTCGAGACCTTGAATGCGAGAAGAGATCACTTAGTTGCGAGTCGAGACAGCAAGTAGAAACCAGAATAATGTGAGTCGAAACTGGAATCGAGATCTCTCTTCAATGATGAGTAAAGACAACCAGTCGAGACAAGCAGATACAAGCTGGTTGCGAGCCGAGACCGAAATAGCTGCTGTGAGTCGAAACTGAAACAACTGCTGTGAGTCGAGTCTGAAACAACTGCTGTGAGTCGAGTCTGAAACAACTGTTGGAAGATAACACTGGTTGCGAGTCGAAACCTCAAGATACCAGTCGAGAATGAGCAGATTGCGAGTAGAAACCACAGATCTCGAGTAGCAACCTGCAAAACAAAATTGGATCAAAAGCGCTGCAATCCCTGAATATCAGCACTTTCCAAAGTTCAAAAGATTTCCTAATCTTTTGATTTTCCAACAAATCTTCCGGCAAATCAGCAAACAGAATATCTTTGAGCAATTGAACCAAAATATCAATGATTTTGAAGAACAGCAGACGAACAGATGATGAACACTTAACCCCAAACTTGCGAATACTTGAACTTGTTGAAACACTTGAAACACTGATCAGTAACAAATGAAGTCTTGAATCTATATGATATCAACCGAACCAATATAGAGGTTTATTGGCTCTGATACCAATTGTAAAACCCAAGAAGGATCGTACAATGATATCAAACAACCTCGTGAGAGTGCGGAAATCAATCACAAGGTGATTCAAACAATAATAGCAACGGAACACAATAAACTGTAAGAACAAAATACTTGCATTCACCGTCAAGATGACTGATACAAGACCTTGTGTTTGCGGTTTCGACTTTTCTATCAATTGCACAAACTGATCCTCCTTAAACATTTACTAGGGACATGCTTATATACTATATATGACTTGAGACCAACCCTAAAGCCCAAGCAAGCCCAGCCGAAACCAATAAATTAGCGACCCAATACATTTCGACCCATAAACATTATAAGCACTAATACACGATTAACTATATCTTATGCATAAACCTTTATGTTCTAACAGAAAGAACTCCCAAAAACAGAAAAATCATCCATGAATACCTCCATGGAGTCCTCAATCATGTCGTGAAAAATGGCAACCATGCAGCACTGAAATATAGCCGGCTCATTGCACAACCCTAAAGGCATACGCCGATAGGCGAATATGCCGAAAGGGCAGGTGAACGTAGTCTTTTCCTGGTCCTCAGGAGCGATCGGAATTTGAAAATAACCCGAAAACCCATCCAGAAAACAATAGAATGACTTCCCCGACAGACGTTCCAACATCTGATCGATGAATGGAAGCGGGAAGTGGTCCTTGCAGGTGGCATCATTGAGTTTGCGGTAGTCGATGCAAACTCGCCATCCGGTGACGGTACGGGTCGGAATGAATTCATTCTTGTCGTTTGAGACTACAGTTACGCCTCCTTTCTTGGGTACTACTTGCACAGGAGTCACCCATACTGAATCAGAAATAGGGTATATTAATACTGCATCAAGTAACTTGATCACCTCTTTCTTTACGACGTCTTGCATGTTCGGGTTTAATCGCCTCTGAGGTTGAGCACACGGCTTGTAATCATCCTCCATCAGAATCTTATGAGTGCAGAAGGAAGGATTGATGCCTTTGATGTCCATAATCTTCCATGCCATGGCTTTCTTATGAAGTCTCAGTACCTCGAGAAGTTTTCTCTTCTCCTCTTCCTCTAAGGATGATGAAATAATGACCGGAAGACGACATTCCTCATCTAGAAATGCATACTCGAGATGTGGTGGGAGTTGTTTCAACTCCAATGACGGCGGATCCTCTACTGAAGGCTTCGACTTTCCTTCAGCTTCACAATCAATCTCCACGAATCTATCGGGACTATGGGAACCATAATCACAAACTTGACAAACCGGCTGGTCAAGTCTGTGTATATCCGATCTAACTCCTTAATGGTGCCTTGAAAATGAGAGTTCACAAAGGTATCGACAATGTCGACATAATAAAGCGTATCATCTTGGCTTTGTGGGTGTTGCATCGACCGTTTAACGTCGAAGGTCACATGCTCATCATTAACTCGGAGCGTGATTTGGCCTGCGGCCACATCTACAATCATCCTCGCGGTATTGAGGAACGGGCGTCCGAGTATCAAAGGCACCTTGGATTCTTCATCCATATCCAGAATGAAAATTCTACAGGAAACACGAATTTGTCGATTTTAACCAGCATGTTTTCAACAAACCCGTGTGGATACTTGATCGATCGATCAGCAAGTCGAATACTCATCCTCATATGTTGATACAGTTTTGTGTCTGTCGCTTGTTCTTAATGACAGTTGTAGTTGTACGGTCTTTGCTCAAATATCTGTATAGGTTTGGTCGTGTCGAATAGATCGAGATATCCTTCTATCTTGATCTAGTATGACATCTTACATTGTCTGTGTTAATCAGTTGCATGTGTGCATACTGATAAGTCTTGTGTACGTCAAGTCTACACACGTTCTCCAAGAATGAGAATTCTGTGCGAGTCATAGATTCCGTACAATACACAGGCTTCGTACACAACAAAGAGTATTTCGTATGAAACAAGCATTTCGTACGAAACACTGACTCGTACCAAATTCTGGAGATGTGTTTCTTGTGAAATATTGTGTTCAGTATGTCTAGATTCCTGGTTCGTACAAAACATCTAGGCAGACACTATATAAGCATTCATGCACCTCTTAGTGAGGGTTAGCTAGTTGGTCAGCCCAGAGAGCTTGTTACCCTTTTAGTTGGTTATCTCTGAAGACGAAGACACAAGAACACAGCAAGTTTGTTTGAGTCATACGAGTATTGTGTGTATATGTTTGTACTTGTTGTCAATCATTAATCAAGATAGTGAATCTTTGGTTACCCCGTGTTCTTTACTTTTCTTTGGTTGCATGCACACTTGGATTCCGCACTTGTGTGTGTGTGTCATATGAACAACGAACTGGTTTAACACCATCCGCAGGTGGACCTACAAGTGGTATCAGAGCTTTGGCTCTTTCCTTGTTCAAAACCGGGCTTAGTTGTGTGTGAGCTAGTTTGAAGATTTCTGAAGTGTTCTTGAGCCTCCAGCAGAAAACATAAGTTTTGGATAGTTAACTAACTTAAAACTTGGTTAAAATCTGTTGTATGCAGAAAATTTTATGGTAAAATTTTTCTGAAGAACACCCTTGAAGAAGAAATCTGCAAAAATTTGAATTTGATTAGTTTTGGTAGGGTTGACATTTTCTGACTTGGATCTGGACTTGGACTGTTGACTGATTAAAAATCTGTGTTTTAACTAAAAGTGGGTAAGACAACAGGTAATTTCGAAAAAGCAGGTCTACACAAGAAAGGAAATTTCTCACCTAACCATTTCTGAAAAGATTCCTCTGAAAAACGCTGAACAAAACAGTTTGTGAGACTGAAAATATTCGTGCGAATCATCTGACCCGCACGAACCACCTGATCCACACGAAACATCCTTATTTCGTGCGACACAGTCGTCTCGCACGAAACTGTTTTTGATTTCTTTTCGTGTTTTTCAAAGCTTTGTGATTTTAAGAATTTGTCATATTTTCAAATCTAGAAATTTTAAAAGGTAATTATAATTTTGAAACTTTAAACCTTTAAATTTTCATTAAACAAGAAAATATAATGAATTCTAACCCGTGGGATTGGAGTTGTTCAAGCTCAAATCAGGAGTCTTCGTAATGCTCCGCAACATCATGGGTAAAATCTTTGATGCCTCAAAATACAACAATGATCTCTGCAAATCAATGGGCGTGTGTTGCGAATCAGAATCAAAGCATCCAAACTCTGTTAATGAGCGAAAGTGAAACAGGGAGTAATAACCGACCGCCGAAGTTAAATCACATGAACGATTGTCCTTCATGGAAAAGTCATTTTCATACGTATGTTCTCGGTCAGAACACAGAATTGTGGACGTGTTTCACTACCCCCTACAATGAAGCACTTGAAGAAGCTGGATCAAATCCAACCTCATTGGCCAATCTAGTCGAAAGTGACAAGAAAGCTTACGATCTAGAGAAAAAGGCATTTGCTATCTTCACACAAGCTCTGCATAAAGACATTTATCATCAGTTTGTGTATTGTACTACAACGAAAAATTTGTGGGACACTTTGGAAGCAAGAGGTGAAGGTAACGCTGCTACCAGGAAGATTCGGCATGATCTGCTCAAGAAAGAGTTTGAAGGTTTCATGTTCATGGAGAACGAAACCTTGAATGATATGACCACTCGGTTTTATCATCTTCTCCGCGAGATGTACTCTTATAAAGTGTTAGCAATACCACAAGAAATTGTGATGCGATTTGCTGATGCTTTACCTCCAAAATGGGGTCAATTTATTGATCTCTTAAAACATACAGGTGTTTTGGACTCAATAAGTATTTATGAATTTGTTCGGAAACTGGAGAACAAGAATGATGAAGAACTCTGGAAGGCACAACGAGTCTCTGCTCCACAAACCCTGAGATGTAGTTTGGAAGTATAAATGCAGGTACAAGCTCAAGTCAGCAACTAAAGCTGCAAACCGCGTTTGTGTCAAACCTATGGACAGACTTTTCATCCGAAAGCCTTCCTCCCACAGCCAAGGGATTTATCACATAAAGCTCCAAAGCAAGCTCCTTAACAAGCTTTCTATGGAAACAACAGTCAATCGACAAATCCCAACACTGTCAAACTTGACATGTCAAATCTCTCCAAAATTAACGTAGAAGTTGCACAGGAACATGCGGAACTTCTAAATACCATGGTCAGTGCGTATTGTGGTTTAGTGCAGGTCAAATAGGAACATCAATTTGACGAACGAAGACTACGAACAAATTGACCGAGATGAAATGGAGCTGATGGACATCAAGTGGGCATTTGCAAGCGCTATGAGAAGAGCGAAGGATTATATGAGAAGAACGGGTAGAACCAGTTTGGAAAGCAAGAAGGATACCAAATACGGCTTTGACAAAACCGTCGTTACTTGCTTCAACTGTGGAGAAAGAGGTCACTTTAAGAGGGAATGCACAAGACCCAGCAAGGAAAGAAATCACAACCCCTTTCGTAATCAGTCTCAACCATCCAACACAACACAGTACAACAACGAAAGAAGAATAGTAGCTATTGGCAACTCTAACAACACCAATCAATCAGGACCTTCAAACATGCACAAAGCTGTGGTAGTTCAGTTTGATGAAGGATGCGATTGGTCAGTACAGTTGGGAACTGAGAACAACGGAAGAACTGCATGCTATGCGAAGATCGTGGATCAAATCAAGCATGATCACATCATCAATACTCCAAATAACGATGATACATCTGGGGATGCTGGTAGTTCTGATGAAGAATGTTCAAGTTCAGATGGTTATAGATCTGATTCTGATGTGAAGAAAGGAAGTGATGCTGAGGTTGAAGAATTGCTGAGTTATTGAAGAGTGAAAAGGTAAGTATGACAAGGAATGCAGAAGCTGCAGAAACAGAGACAGAGACACTCTCTACAGATGGTGCAGCTTTTCCTCATCACACTGCCTTTATGGCAAATGTTGAAGGTTCTTCAAAACAGGTAAATTCTGACCTTCCTACTATTTGCAATGACTGTGTTGAGTTAAAAATAAAATATTAAACCGTCAACAGTCATAATCAGAATTTAGTTGTTGAACTATCAAAATGCAAAGAGGCGAACTTGGCGCTAACTAGAAATGAAAAAGAATTCAAATCTGTAATAGAAACCTTTAAGAAAAGTGTTTCTGAATTGACAAAATAGTTTTGAATAAACAGACAGGAATTAACAACCACATTAATCTCCTAGAAGAAACAAAGAAAGAGTTAGCCATCGTTAAATGCGAATATGATTCGATCAAATGCAAATTGGAAAGTTATTCTAACTCCCAATATGTGCTTGATCATATTATTGAAGTTCAAAAACTAAAGGGAGATGCTTAATGCATAGGGTATAAGTCGTGTCTACCCCCAATGAAACACAACTATACCAAAATGCCTGATGAAGAGAAGATGCCTCGTTTTGAACCCTTTGTACCTTTGAATCCTGAGGAATTCGCAGCACGGTTAGGGTTCAAACTAGACAATTCATCTCAAGAACCATTCATTGGCATATGGTCTTGGTACCGAAATTTCGTTTGATAGAGTGCCGAGGTTCTAAGATATACGGTCTTTATGCTGGCTTATCATCTGGGCATCATGGTTGAATCTTTTGCCGAAAAATAACGGTGGCGCAAGTCTAGAACTTCCATGATAACATACGTGTACATACTGCATTCGACCATCAAATAAGTGATAAATATATCACATCCCCAAAATAAGTCATAAAATATCACAGCTTTATGCGGGAGCTAAGTTCGTCTCTTTGTCGGTACGATGGTACTAACCTGTTCACGGACTTACTCCTGTGCTCTGCATGCATATGAAAATCAAGTTCCTCATCAATAAGTGATTAAATCACAAAGGGCTTGTTTTCAATCAAAAATAAGTGAGTATCTCACATCATTCATATATGTCAAAACAGATGATAAAGCAGTATACTCAACGGTAAGATTTTCTCTCGTGCATATCTTGATACGGGAATATGTCGTGATGTGGTTGAACACCGGCTAGTAAGTATAAATCCATACCTTAATCATATCTCCTAAGCATGATTACATCTGATAAGTCTGAGCTTACGTGGACAACAATACCGATAATCATGGTTAAATACTTATCTGTTTAGTTTTGAAAACCAAATATCATTTTTGACAAAGATTAAAATGCTGGTATGATTCCTTTACCTTGAAACTCGAAAAAGATTGTTAAATAGATATATAGTTTATTTGTATATTTAGTTTTTATGTCTCGTTTACTTAGTTGCTTATGTAATTACTTTTTGAAAGTTAGCCAAAGTTGATACTCGAAAGTTTTCTACCAAGATACGCCAGAAATCCAATTGTTTGATATTGCAACTTCATAAATTAGTATCTGGCAACAAGTAATCCATCAAAGAAATCCAAACTCTGAAATTCGTTTGAGTGTGTGTATCTCATACGAATGAACCTAGTCATTTGATTTGACTTGGTTACTTGTTTTTCTCAAATCTGCTGCTGGAATTCATACGAGTGTGTGTATCTCATTCAGGGAATACAATCATACGAAGAATTTATAATAAGTCTCTCATGTATATTCCCTGAGAAAGGTGTGTTCTAATTATATTTGTCTATTGAGTACAGATTGATACAAAAGAACATGAACAAAGACCAGCAACAAAGAAATCTGAAAAGTCAGAAGAGGAAACAAGAAAGATTTGAAGTTTCTTAGAAGTTTGAAGACCTGATGCTCTAATCATTGGATAGCAGATCTTCAGGGGGAGTTTGTTGATACTCCAAACCATTCATGTGAAGACCAACTTATGAAGACCCAAGATCGAAGACCGAAGACCAAGCAACATCCAAGGGGGAGTTTGTTGATGCAGTTTTGTGTCTGTCGCTTGTTCTTAATTACATTTGTCATTGTACGGTCTTTGCTCAAATATATGTATAGGTTTGGTCGTGTCGAATAGATCGAGATATCCTTCTATCTTGATCTAGTATGACGTCTTAGCTTGTCTGTGTTAATCAGTTGCATGTGTGCATACTGATAAGTCTTGTGTACATCAAGTCTACACACGTTCTCCAAGAATGAGAATTCTGTGCGAGTCATAGATTTCGTACGAAACACAGGGTTTCATACGAAACAAAGAGTATTCCGTACGAAACAAGCATTTCGTACGAAACACTAACTCGTACCAAATTCTAGAGATGTGTTTCTTGTGAAATATTGTGTTCAATATGTCTAGATTCGTGGTTCGTACGAAACATCTACGCAGACACTATATAAGCAGTCATGCACCTCTTAGTGAGGGTTAGCTAGTTGGTCAGCCCAGGGAGCTTGTTACCCTTTTAGTTGGTTATCTCTGAAGACGAAGACACAAGAACACAACAAGTTTGTTTGAGTCATACGATCATTGTGTGTATATGTTTGTACTTGTTCTCAATCATTAATCAAGATAGTGAATCTTTGGTTACCCCGTGTTCTTTACTTTGCTTTGGTTGCATGCACACTTGGATTCCACACTTGTGTGTGTGTCATATGGACAAGGAACTGGTTTAACACCATCCGCAGGTGGACCTACATCGTAGGTGACGGCTCACCTAGAACTAGCTTAGCAAAAACCTTATATGGCATAAGGTTTATGCTTGCTCCCAAATCAGCCAATGCGTGGCTGGCGGACATGCTGCCTATAAGGCAAGGAAGGGTGAAACTGCCCGGATCTCCCATCTTTTCGGGTAAACGATTTTGAAGAATAGCCTAACAATTCTCATTCACTAAAACACACAACATGTCCTCGAGCTTTTTCTTATTTGTGAGGATGTCCTTCAGGAACTTAGCGTATTTGGGCATTTGAGCCAACGCTTCAACAAATGGTATGTTTATATGCAACTGTTTGAACATCTCAAGAAACTTACCATATTGTTCTTCATTCCTTTGCTTCTTCAGTCTACCCGGGTACGGAACTGGAGGAGTATAATCTGTAGCTGGCTTCTGGAGTTGTGCTGTACTTGCTGGGTTGCCTAGCGTGCACCTCGTCCGAAGCGTCAGTATGGACCGTCTTAGTGATCGGTGGTGAGTCCGATATGTCAGGTCCCATGGCTTTTCCACTCCTCGTCATTACCGCATTAACGTGCCCTCTTGGGTTGGGCTCTGTATATTGCCCGGAAGACCGCCCTAAGGTCGCTCTGACATCATCTTAGCTAACTGGCCCACATGATTCTCGATGGCTTGAATGGAGGCCTTCTGACTCCGCATCTCCCCTTCTTGGGCCATGAAACGCTCTTCCTGCTGCCTATAACGCTTCTCAGCCAACTGGTTCGCACTATTCGAATTGCTCAAAAGTTGCGCCATCATCTCCTCCAGCTTAGAATTATTTTGAGGGGCTTGTTGCTGGGAACTACTCCCGCACCCTGATTATGGTACATATTGGACTGCGGCAGGTAGGGGCGACTTTGAGACTGAAAAGATTGACCATAGGATTGTTGTGGAGCGGGGGCGCGCTGAGCATACCCGAGTGGGTTTTGGTTACCTGAACCACCCTTCCACCCAAAGTTTGGGTGATTCTTCCATCCCAGATTATATGTGTTGCTGTAGGGGTTATTTTGGGGTCTAGTTTGATTACCCAGATAATCCACCTCCTCGTGGCCTGTAAACATAACTCCCTGTTCACATGCACCCAACTCATGTGAAATCCCACACTGCTCGCATGAAGATTGAACCCGTGAAATATTATGAGCTTGATCAATTTTTGAAGCAAGGGCTCCAATCTGAGTAGTAAGAGCCATGTAAGTATCAACAGCATGAACTCCAGAACGAGATGATGTCCTAGCTATCTCTCCGGCTTGACGAGAACTAGACTTCAAAGCAGCTTTCTCGATAATTGCGTAAGCTTCATTTGGCGTCTTCGTTCCTAGATCTCCTCCTTCATACATGTCCAAACGCTCCTGCGAATCATAGTTTAGTCCTTGGTAGAAGGTTAATACGAGCTGCCTTATGGACAAACCATGATGTGGGACGTTAATAAGAAGATCTCTAAACCTCTCCCATGCAGCGTGTAAGGACTCTCCATCATCCTGCCGAAACGTCATGATGAGGTTCTTCAATTTAGCTGTTTTCTCTGGAGGGAAGTACTTTTGCATGAACAGCTCCGCCATTTCATTCCAGGTAGTAATGGATCCTGCGAAAAGTGATAGAAGCCAAGCTCGGGCTTTCTCTCGCAAAGAGATCGGAAAGAGCCACAATCGGATTGCATCGTCGGAAACATCTCGAATCTTGAAAGTAGAGCATACCTCAAGAAATGCAGCAATATGTCGACCTGGGTCTTCGTAATCCTTTCCATCAAACTGCACCGAATTTTGTAACATGTTTATGATGCTGGATTTAATCTCGAAATTCGGCGCCACCACAGTCGGTCGGGCGATACTAGGCTGCAGGCCTTCGCCTCCCGAACGGTCGGTCTCATTCAATGGACGGTCATCGTCGGCCATGGTGCTCCCCCTTCGACCTCTGAGTTTTCACTCTCAGCATGTATCTTCGGCACGTCTACTTCATCTGAGATAAGTTGTGCAACAGCACGGGACCTTTCTCAAAGTCGCCTACTCCTCCGTAGGTCACGTTCCTGTTTGTCAGATGGTTCAGCAGCAGCGGGCGCGGAAGTTGAGGACATCAACCTATAAGGAAGGGATAAGCACATCCCGAAACGATTAAATAAATTATAATATTATAATATTTTATTAATAAAATAATAATAACTTTTTTTACCAACTAGTTTATTTTTAAATTCGGGTGTGCAAATAATATCAATCTTGCAACTATATATATATATATATATATATATAAATATATATATAAACAAATAAACAAACAAATAATTAAGTAAATAGTTATAAAACAACTAAGCAAATAATTAATTATAAACAAGTATTCACAAGCATGTACACCGTAAACTAGTGACTCGGATCATTCCAAAGGTTAGCTGCATCCCCGGCAACGGTGCCAAAAACTTGATGTGTGCGTATATATACACATTTTTTACAATGAATTTTACACACGAACTCGGTTTTAATATTTATAAAAATGATTTCTACCTAAAATTAAAACATACACAAAAGGACAAGTGTACCCTGTCGTATATGTAGTAACGTATGGGTAAGAACTAGATGTCGATCCATGGACGCGGGTAGGTGCTTCTGTACTAAACTGTCGTCATTTATTTACCGGTAAGAAGGATATGTGAAATAATTTTTCTAAATTTATCAAAAAATATATTTTAAGACATAAAAGACTTTAAATATAAAAATACAATTTCTTTTTCTTTTCTCTTGTTTTATAAGCAAAATAAGCATGTTATCAAAAATGTCACAAAGGCACTTAATCAATTTTCCAAATATAAAGACAATTAGTATCCCTTTCGGGAATCCTAACATGATAATTCTTCGGAAAGTTAACGCGATAAACACACTTTAACCACCTAAAATTATTCTTTAACGAGCTATTGATATATTTTCATGTGAATTTTTAAAAATAAGTTAGTCATCCATTAAGAGTTTTCTAACCTCACTTTATCAAGGAAAGCAATACCGATAAACACAATATAACCACCAAGACAAGCATAACGTAGATCATATCACAAACTCATTCATTTTGCAAGTCTTAAATATAAATATACCAAGTTGGTTATTTTGGCCACAAATACTCAACAAAGATTATGAAATATATTAAGAACCCGCAACAACACCATCTAACCCGTTAGAGCCCTTCCATGTAAGAAAGCATTCTTGATCAAAATCAGATTATCTTTTATTAAACCAATACCCATTTCTAGTTTCATGGTGTAAACATATTAATCAAGTTAACAGTTCACTAATAAATGATTAATTATGGGGTTTATTCAACTCATCCTAACTAACCATTTACTAATCATCCAAGATAAACAATCATAATCAAGAATCCAACATCAATGAAATTAGATTGCCATATGATCATCAAGATTCAAACATGAGCAGTTGACTGAGCTTCATTTTAACTTGATAACAAACTAAATAATGATCATAAAACAAGTGTTTTTCATAGTATTCATAACAATATTACATAAACATCATCTCAATGCTTGCAAATGTGATCAGAATTTACATTAAGAACAAGAAATCAAACCATAAACAAGCAAGGATTTGATGGATTGGATGAATGATAAGCTTCTTGCAACCTTGAGGCTTGAAACCTTCCTGATCCGGCAGCTTCCGCACCTCAGAAATCGCCCAGAAACTTGGAAAAATACCCAATATTTTGATCAGTCACGAATGCTCTGTTTTATAGACAATTTTCATATCCGCACGGCCGTGCGCATCAGCATTACGTCACTGCAGGGCATGGGCAGACAAGTCGCTTTTTGAGCGGCAAAATCTTCAGATGTGAACGGCCGTGCCAATGATATGCACGGCTGTGCCAAAGCTTCAGGTCACATGTGATCAGCACGTGCACGGCTGTGCCAATGGGCCGCACGGCCGTGCGTGCCGAGAAATTAAGTCGCACTGCCTCTCGCACGGTCAGTGCTTCCGGGATCGCAGTCTCGCACGGCTGTGCCAATGGGTTGCACGGCCGTGCGGCATTTGTAACTTCAGCCGAATCTGTAGAATTTGTCTGGAATGCTTGTTAATCCCACTTTTTCTCCAACTTTGTCTATGGTACGTCGTTTAGGACCTGAAAATATAAACTGGACCGATTAAGTACTTATACGACGATATTTTAGCTAAAAATGCACAAAACGGGGGCAAAATGGGGAACTAAATTATATATATTTTAACGTATATCAGAACTGAAGGGGTCACTGTCCTCCTTCGATGGTTTGAAGAAATGGAGAGCACTTTACTCAACTGTGACTGCCCTAACGACCGTAAGGTTCGCTATGCTACTGGTCGGCTTTTTGGGGTAGCTCTAACTTGGTGGAATGCCGAAAAGGGGAGAAGAGGCGCTGAAGCCACAGTAGATCTAACTTGGAAACGGCCTATAAAACTCATGATAAGGCGTTTCTGCCCAAGAAGCGAAATCAAGAAACTAGAAGATGAGTTCTACTTCCTAAAGCAAAAAGATGGAGATCATATAACCTACAACAAAAGGTTTCTTGAGCTAAACCAAATGGTTCTGAATCTGTTCACTCCTCTCTACCGCCATATCGAGCATTACATTCGGGGTCTTCCTTCGAAGATTCAAGATTCGGTAATGAGTACCGTACCAGCAACCATGGAGCAGCAATGGAGCTAGCCACTGAGCTCACTGAAGACCACATTAGAAATGGGGATTTCAAGGATGACAAGAAGAAGGATGCAAGTAGCAAAACACCGACTGAAACCCCCAACCCAACTCAAGCAGGATCTTCTTCTCGATTCACTGCCAAGAGAAAGCGGAACGGGAAAAATTTTGCCGTCACCCAAACCAGTCGACCAACCCCGTACAACCAACCTATTCCAGCAGCCCCAATCACCCAAATCGCTCCCCCTACTACACCATTCAAGAGACAATACACAGGACCTCACCCAAAGTGCAATCGATGCCAATACCATCACCCCCTTGAGAACCCATGTCCCCATTGCACAGGGTGTAGCCGAGTAGGCCATACAATCCAAACATGTCGTACCTTCCACAGACAATCCTGCAACCAACCTCAAGCCCAATCCAACAACCAAATGGTAGGTCAAGTTCCCTACCGGCCACCGCCACTAATATTACCACCTGCTCAGACCATAGCCCAACCCTTCTACCAACCCAACTACCCCATGATGCCACATATGAGGGCTTGCTTTACTTGCGGTGATCCAACTCATTTCCGCAACACCTGCCCATGATTAGTGAACATCATCAACGCACAGGCTCAAGCTAACCCTGTGAACCAAGCCAATCAAGCCAATTCGCTGCAAGAGGAAGGGCATTTAACATCAACGCCAATCAGGCCAGAGCGGATAACAACGTGGTCAACGGTAGGTTTCTCGTTAATGATAGCTATGCATCTATTCTATCTGACACGGGCGCGGATAAGAGTTTTGTGTCCCTAGAGTTCGAGTCTTTCCTTAATTTACCCCGCGTTGGTCTAGCCGAATCATTCACAGTAGAAGTAGCTATCGGCGAACCTATTACACTGGAATCTATCATTCGTGACTGCACTCTTACTCTTAACGAGCATGATTTTCGAATCGATCTCATTCCCATGAAATTGGGAAGTTTTGACGTCATCATTGGTATGGACTGGCTCAGTCAGCATCATGCCGAAGTTGTATGTTATGAAAAATACATTCGAATTCCACTCGCCGACGCCAAACCCTTTGTTTTTTTGGTGAAACCCCATCCAAAGGACTTAAGCTGATGACGGTCTGCAAGCCCGAAAATATCTTAACAAAGACTACATGGCATTTTTAGCCCATATTGTCACAAAAGAAGGCAAGGAGAAGAAGCTTGAAGATATCCTGATCGTTAGAGATTTTCCCCAAGTCTTTCCACACGACGTCTCTGGACTTCCTCCTATGTGTGAAGTCGAATTTCGAATCGATCTTGTACCTGGTGCCACCCTAGTTGCAAAATCTCGATATATGTTAGCCCAATCCAAAATGCAAGAGTTAGCTAGTTAGTTACAAGAGCTGACTTACAAAGGATTCATATGCCCCATCTCATCACCTTGGGGGTGCCGGTTCTTTTAGTCAAGAAGAAGGAAGAAACCTTTCGAATGTGCATAGATTATCGGGAGCTCAACAAGCTAACCATCAAGAACCGTTATCCTCTACCTCGCATCGATGACCTCCTGACCAACTTCAGGGTGCAACTTGTTTCTCAAAAATTTATCTTCGTTCCGGCTATCATCAGCTTAGAGTACGTGAAGAAGACATTCCAAAGACCACCTTTCGAACTCGCTATGGTCACTACGAATTCATGGTCACACCCTTTGGGTTGACCAATGCCCCCGTTGTTTCATAGATTTAATGAATAGGTTGTGCAAACCTATCTCGATCGATTTGTCATTGTATTCATAGATGATATTCTTATTTATTCCAAGACTAAGTTTGATCATGAACGGCATCTTCGACTTATCCTAACACTTTTGAATACCGAAAAGCTTTACGCTAAGTTTTCAAAATGTGAATTCTGGTTAAAGGAAATTCGATACCTTAGTCACGTCGTCAACGACAAGGGAATTCATGTTGACCCAGCAAAGATCAAAGCAGTGTAAGAATGGCAGGCTCCACACACTCCTACCGAAGTCAGATCATTCCTTAGCTTAGCGGGTTATTATCGACGTTTTATCGCCAATTTCTCCCGCATTGACTTACCACTCACAGCCTTGACTCATAAGGGCAAGCCCTTCAATTGGAGGCCCAAATAAGAGGAGGCTTTCCAAACCTTGAACCAGAGACTTTGTGATGCACCTGTTCTCACTCTCCCTGACAGTTGTGATGACTTTGTGGTCTATTACGACGCATCAGGGCAGAGGCTAGGGTGTGTCTTAATGCAAAGGGGTAAGGTGATAGCGTACGCCTCAAGACAACTCAAAGTCCATGAGAAAAATTACACCACTCACGACCTAGAAATTGGGGCAGTCGTGTTCGCTCTGAAGATATGGAGACATTATTTCTATGGCACAAAGTGTGAGATCTACACTGACCATAAGAGCCTTCAACATATCTTCAACCAGAAGGAGTTAAACATGAGGCACGATGCGTCGAACTCCTGAATGATTATGATTGCAAAATTCGTTATCACCCAGGCAGAGCCAATGTAGCATATGCTCTTAGTCGAAGAGAATATACTAACTCCATCCACTTTTTGTGCTCACAAATTGTAACTGACCTTCAAAGACGCATTCGTGAAGCACAGCATACCTCAATCACAGAAAATGATTTGCGAGACGAATTATCTTGTGGAGCTGAAACTAACTTGGAATCGAAATCCGATGGCATCCTTCATTACCTAAATCGTATTTGGGTACCTAATCGTGACAACTTCCTCATGAACAAGGACCACAAAACACGATACTCCATACACCTAGGGGCTGATAAGATGTATCAAGATCTACGATACTCTTACTGGTGGCCTGGAATGAAAAAGGATATCGCCGTTTTTGTCTCCAGATGCCTCACCTGTTCGAAGGTTAAAGCCGAACATCAAAGACCCTCAGGCTTACTTGTTCAACCCGAAATACCCGTCTGGAAGTGGGAAAATATAACCACTGATTTTATTACTGGGTTACCTCTCACCTCTAGTGGGCATGATATGATTTGGGTTATTGTCGATCACCTTACCAAATCCACTCATTTCATTCCGATCCGCGAAGATTACAAAAATGAGAAGTTAGCTCGTATTTACATCGATGAAATTGTAAGTCGAGACGGTGTGCCTTTGAGCATCATTTCGGATCGAGATAGGCGTTTTACTTCACGAACATGGTAAGCCGTGCAATCAGCGTTAGGCACTCGATTAGACCTCAGCACCACTTTTCATCCTCAAACTAATGGTCAATCCGAGCGCACAATACAGACTCTTGAAGACATGTTACAATCATGCGTTATCGACTTCAAGGGCAATTGGGATGCTCATCTACCATTGGTAGAATTCTCATACAATAACAGCTATCACTCTAGCATCAGTATGGCCCCTTTTGAAGCACTATACGGTCGTAAGTGCCGATCACCCGTATGTTGGCACGGAGTCGGTGAAGCATAGATCACCGGACCGGAATTAATCCAAGAAACAACCTATAAGATTCTCCAAATCCGCAACAATCTTCTAGCAGCTCAGAGTTGTCAAAATAGTTACACAGATAAAGACGAAAACCGCTCAAGTTTAGTGTTGGTGATCAAGTACTTTTGAAAGTGTCACCATGGAAGGGAGTTGTTCGGTTTGGACAAAAGGCAAGCTAGCACCACGCTATGTTGGTCCTGTAGCCTACAATCTTGACTTACCAGAAAAACTCAGCAAGATCCATCCAACGTTCCATGTTCCTAATCTGAAAAAGTGCCTTGCCGACGAGAACCTTCATGTACCGCTAGAGGATATTCAAATCGACGAGACGATGCATTTTGTAGAGCGACTTGTAGAAGTCATGGACTTCGGTGAAAAACGCTTAAGATGAAGTCGAATTCCTATTGTTAGGGTTCATTGGGAGTCGAAACCTGGGCTCGAGTTTTCTTGGGAATGTGAAGACTCAATGCGCGAAAAATACCCTTACCTCTTCCAAGACAAACCTAACACCGCTTAAATTTCGGGACAAAATTTATAAAAGTAGGGGATACTGTAACATCCGTAAAAACGGGTTCTAAACCCCGCACCTTTTTATAATCAAGTTTATTATAATCACTTTTGTTACGTCTTTATGGAAATCGTTGAAGAGGTTGTTATATTAATAAAAATAATAAAAAAATAATAAGTAATAATAAAGATAACAATAATAATAATAATAAATAATAAATAATAGATATAATATCAAAAACAATAAAAAGGCAGACCGCGAGACTCGAACCCGGGTCTCGCACCTAACCAAACCCACAACACACCACTACACCACTGCATCAACATCTGAAATATGTTAACCAAACAATCTTTTATGCTTTTCTCTTCATTCTTCTTGAAACCTTGCCGCCCAGTAACAGCTCTCAGTCAACGTGGTAATCACCAAAAATTTCCTTTTCTTCGCAATTGATTGAAGAATCCGCTCCCAATCATGAACATGGACTTAAAATGGTGCCAAACCACGTTCAATCAAGCCGCGGACAGCTTGCTCATACCCAAATTAAACCGAAACTTCTAAAACCGAACTTCAACCTCTGCAATCTTCTTCAACTATAAATAGAGGGCTCAGGGAAACCACTAGAATGCACAAAACCCTCTTGCGAGCCTCTGTTCATCAGAATACTTCGTCGGAAAAGTCTGCAACATGCCGGAATCTCGTCGGAAAACCGGAGTACACCCGTTCGGTATATCTTTCATATATTCTTTCTATTTTCATTAATACTATGGGTAGTCGATTAGAAATTAATAAGGGAATTGTTAAAAAATCAATACACATCGAGTTATCAGTGTTCTGATTATTGTAATGAAGAAGATGAACCGGAGATGTTGTTTAAAAGAATTAAAAATCATATGTTAAACGGGTTAGACACACAACCTAGTTGGTTGGGTTGTGTGCACACATATCACACGTCAAGAGTTCGAGTCCCAGTCACCCTGTTTTAAAACCTTTTTGTTTAAACCAATATACTGAAGGATCCGAAACAGCTCATAAATAGAATAAAAATATGTTATTTAACACACAGCCCAGTTGGTAGGGCTGTGTGCACACACAAATAATGAGACCGGGTTCGAGCCTTGTACGTGTTCCGATTCACTGAAATAACATACCCCTTTTTTTATAAAAACATAATTCTGAAATGTGACTGTAAGTGTATAAAAGAAATAAAATCCGGATATCAACTGGGTTAGACACACAGCCCAGTTGGCCAGGCTGCGTGCACACGAACGGAAGGTCACGGGTTCGAGCCTCACGCGCAGCCGGGATCTGAGCGAATTATTCTGATTTATTCAGAAAACACTTTTTAATAAAACCTTTAATTATTCTCCCCAAAAATATATTATTTTAGGACCAATTAACCTTATTTACAAATAAAAGTTTAAACAAATAAAAATATAGTAATAAAAACAATATATACTAATTTAAATTATCTAATAAAATATGTAAATAATAAGTAAATTGGAAATATTAAATTCAACCAAAGGAATATATTTTAGTTAGCTAAATCGTTATGTGAACATTTAGGATAGCTGTTTTGTCACTTGGTACCTCAACTTCACACTCGTGCGCTATCTCCAACAAATCTTAATCGCACCCACTGTGAGTGAATCTTACAACTCCCCTTTTATTTCACGTTTTTGGGGTGTATCATGTGTCACTATATATTATCTCGTTATTTAAATTTCGTGCTATTACCATTATGTGATCTAACGTGTTATGTGATATTGTTTTATTGCCATTTAGTGTTCATACTTAAATGCAGTCATTTTCTCGCATTAGGCCATTTGTTCCCCGTTACCTATGGGTGGACCGCGTCGTATCCTAATATACAAGATCAGCTCCGTTTGATTGAGCTTCGATCTTGCAGCACATCGCTTATCGTGCACACATGTACATTGTTAGTTGATGATAGATGAGATGGTTTGTTAGTTAGTTGACATACACGATGTTCCCATATTTGGTTAATGCAAATTTTTATAACTAGAACATTATATATTTTTTTTTCTTAGTGACGAAACATGATTCACTCGCCAACGTATGTTGACCCAAACTTTACTTTTACACATGATACAAGTGAGCAGGTTTGAAGCGTGGATCACATAGGATATGGGCCTTAGAAGAATTCAAACGTTATTTGCAAGTTTGTTTGGAATAATTTTGTGTTTGTTTGAATTATGTGTTATTGGAATATTTTAATTAAGTTTGAAATATTAAATATTAAATCTTTACAATAGTAAATGTCATGAGCTTTGATGAAAACCCAATCATGCCCGACTACCTTATCCGCTGCGGGTCAGGGTGTGACATTGGCTCATGTCAAGAATATACAGATCGTTGATTCTTGCAGCCGACAGGAGAATCCATTCTATGGGAATCTTGAAACCAGGTTTTAGCACATAACATCCGGCATCATCAAAATGAATCGTGAACTTCTTGTCGCAAATTTGAGAAACACTAAGAAGATTGTGATCAATTTGACGAACATAATTGATCTTATCAAAACTCACAACACCATTGGAGACCATTCCTTCTCCAGTGATGTATCCGACCTTATCACCAGCAAAAGCAACATAACCACCCCTAATGCTTTTTCACATCATAAAGGAGCCGTAAGTTGCCTGTCATGTGCCTCGATGCTCCACTTTCAACAATCCAATGACTATTCACAGTTCCTCCTGGAACACCCTGCACATTTCAGTACCCGATCAGTTTGAGATGGGGACCCAAGCCTTAGTGGTCTTGGGTCGACTCTTATCATCAAGAAATGTGATTTCTATTTCTTGATGATTTGGAAATTGTGTGCCTCCTCTTAAACCGTCACCGGTCTTAGGTTTCCAAGATTTTTGAAATTTACCATAATGATTATTATTTACATTTTTAACAACTTCTGGTTTTATTAAATTTGAAGAACTTGGTTTCCTTTCAGAAGAATCCGGTTTTAAAGTTTTTTTTAATTACTCTTACTTGTTTACATCTCTATTTTTCTTCTTGTTCTTTAACAATACGTTTGTCTTGTTTTCGAGAAACAGATCAACATTGGCAAGTTGGTTCAGGAGGGGCTTTCTCAACAAATCTAGGTTTTGCTGGGTTTGAACAATTCTTGATTATGTGGCCAAATTCTCCACATTTAAAACAAGTACTCCTCTCAACAAATTTAGGAGATCCCATTCTATGCTTGATGTTGAACTTGTGGGTCTTGAGGTACTTGGTTCATTTTCACACCCATTTGTATGTTGAGTATAATTGTTTTCATTGTTACGCTTTAAAATCTTGACTTTGTTTATAAAATCTATATTAGACATGCCTTAAAAAGTCTCGACTTTATCAGTACCAGTAGAACTCACAAATTTAACATTCTTAAACTTCTTCTTGTAGCGAGTGCCTTTTACTTCAATCTTCGGTTGTGGTACCTTAGTTTTTTCAACTTGTTTTTCCTTTTATTTTTCTTTTGAAACAGATGATGGTTGTGATTTGATTGAGTTTGTCTTCTCTAAAAATTTGCTTGATCATTTCTCAAAAACTTGATCAATAGAGGTTGGATTTACATTTTTTATCAGAAAGTCTTTGTTAGAATAGATTTTCTTGTCTCCAACCAAAGTATACAACACATTATCATTTTCATCTGTAGACACATTTGTCTTGACAGATTTCATAGGATCATTTTCTTGATTTTCGATAATTTTCACACAGGGAGTAGTAGACATTTCTATCCCTTTTTCTTCATCAAGATATTGATCGTGATCAATTTTCTCAAACTCATTATCTGATGAATCATCCTCCTCTGCTGTAGAGGGATTCTGCTCAACAACTAATAATGAGTTCTCAGACTTTCTTGATTCAACCGAGGAATTCTCTAGCTTGGACCCTAGTCCTACTGCAAATTCTTAGGATTAAGAGGTACAGAGGGTTCCAAGCGTGGCATTCCCTCCTCATTAGGCAATTTGGTATAGTTGTGTTTCAATGGAGGTGGACACGACTTATACCCAATGCATTTAACATCTCCTTTTAGTTTTTGAACGTCAATAATATGATCAAGCACATATCGGGAGTTAGAATAACTTTCCAATTTTAGCTTGATCGCATCATGTTCGCATTTGGCGATGGCTAACTCTTTCTTTGTTTCCTCAAGGAGATTAATGTAGTTATTAATTCCTGTTTGTTTGTTCAAAACTGTCTTTATTAATTCAGAAACACTTTTCTTAAGGGTTTCTATTACAGATTTGAATTCTTTTTCGTTACGAGTTAAAGTCAAGTTTGCCTCTTTGCATTTTGAAAGTTCAACAACTAGGTTTTGATTGTGACTGTTTATTGTTTCAAATTTTTCTTTTAATTCAGCACAATCATTGCAAACTTTAGGAGAGTCGGAATTTACCTGACTTGTCGAACCGGCAACATTCGCCATGAAGGCAGTATGATGAGGGAAGGCTGCATTATTGTAAAGAATTTATGTTTCCTTAGATGCAGCTTCTTCTTTTATCATCAAACCCGCCTTTTGACCTTTTAGCTTTTCTGCTTCTTTCAGCAACTTTCTGACCTCAGCATCACTTCCTTCTCTGATATCTGAATCAGATCCATAACCACCTAAACTTAAGCATTCTTCATCAGAACTACCATTATACCCAGACGTATCATCATCATCTGAACTATCAATGTTGTGAACATGTTGATTCGATTGATGATCTTCGCATAACATACAGTTCCTCCGTTGTTCTCATTTCCCAATTGTACTGACCAATCGCATCCTTCATCTGATTGAACTACTAACGCTCTGTGTGTGTTGTTTGAGGTCCTGATTGGTTGGTGTTGTTTGGGTTGCTCACAGCTACTATTCTTTTATCATTGTTAACTTGAGATGTGTTGGATGGTTGTGATTGATTTCAGAAGGGGTTGTGATTTCCTTGTTTGCCGGGTCTCATGCACTCACGTTTGAAGTGACCTCTTTCACCACAATTGAAGCAAGTAATAGCATTTTTATCAAAACCATATTTTGTATCCTTCTTGCTTTCCAAACTGGTTCTTCCTGTTCTGCTCATATAATCCTTAGCTCTTCTCACCGCACTTGTAAACGGCCACTTGATATCCATCAGCTCCATCTCATCTCTGTCTATTTGTTGGTAGTCTTCATAGTCAAATTGATGTTTCTTATTTGACCAACTACTAATCCACAATAAGCACTAACCATTGTGTTTAGAAGTTCCATATGTTCCTGAGCAACTTCTACACTGACTTTGGAGAGATGTGACGTGTCAAGCATGACTGTGTTGGGGTTTGCAGGTTGAAAGTTGTTACCAAAGAAAGCTTGTTGAGGAGCTTGCTGTGGAACTTGAGGTGCAAGATCTCGTGGTTGTGGTAGAAAGGCTTTCGGATCAAATACTTGTCCATAGGCTTGAGTACTTGAGCTTGCAGACTGATTTGTTTGAACAGGTTGTGGTAGAAAGGGATTCACGTTTGACACAAACGTGGTTTGAAGCTTTGGTTGCTGACTTGCACTAATACCTGTATTAATACCTCCAAAGTACATTTCAGGGTTTTGTGAAACAGTAACTCTTTGTGCCTTTCGAATTTCTTTTCGTTCTTGTTCTCCAGTTTCTGCATAAATTCATAAATACTGATTGAATCCAAAACACTTGTATGTTTTAACAAGTCAATGAATTGACCCCATTTTGGCGGTAACACGTCAGCAAAACGCATCACGATTTCTTGTGGAGATGCTAATACTTTGTACGAGTACATTTCAAGCAGATGGTAAAAACGTGTGGTCATATCATTCAGCGTTTCATTATCAATGAACATGAAACCTTCAAACTCCTTCTTCAGCAGATCATGTCGTATTTTTCTGGTTGCGGCATTACCTTCTCCTCTTGCTTCCAATGTATCCACATATTTTGGGTGGTAGTACCCAGTACACAAACTGATGATAAATGTCTTTATGAAGTGCTTGTGTAAGGATAGCAAATGCCTTTTCTATAGATTGTAAGCCTTTTTGTCGCTTTCATCTAGGTTGGCTAAGGAGGTTGGATTCGATCCCGCTTCTTCAAGAGATTCTTAATAGGGTGTAGTGAAACATGTCCATAATTATGTGTTCTGACCGAGAACATATGTGTGGATACGACTTTTCCATGAAGGATAATCGTTCATATGGTTCAGTTTAGGTGGACGGTTATTACTCCCAGTTTCACTCTCGCTCATAAGAAGAGTCTGAATACTCTAGTTCTGATTTTCGACACACGCCCATTGATTTGTGGTGATCATGGTTGTATGTTGAGGCATCAATGATTTAACCCATGAGGTTACGGAGCTTTGCGAAGAGTCCTGATTTGTGCTTGAACTACTACTCCAATCCCACGGATAAGTACTCATTCTATTTTCTTTATTATGAAAATTAAAAGATTTGAAGTTTTTTTTTGAAAATAACAGTGTCCTTTTAAAAATTCACAATTTAAGAAATCACAAAGTTTGAAAAACTGAAACACGAAAAACAGACTAAGATGTTCTTCGTACGAACCACTGTTTCGTACGAGTGGGCTTCCTTCGTACGAACTAGGTATTTCGTACGGGGAACACTCCTTCGTGCGAACAACTTAGTCTTCCATGTGAACAAGATTCTTTGTGCGGATGACTGGTCTTTCGCACGAACATTCTAGTTCTTCATGCGGATGGGTTATTCGCACAAATGTTTTTAGCAGAGGAATCTTTTTGCAAGGCTGGTTGGTGAAAAATTTCCTTTTCTTACACAGACTGGTTTTCGAAAGTGGTATGTTGTCTACACAATTTTGGTTAAAAAGACAAACATTCTATACCAGATTTTTCAGTTTTCAGTTTTAACAGTCAAGTCCAGATTGTCAGAGATTTGGTCAACCTTACAACAATATTCCGGTGAGTTTTCCGGTGAGTTTCTCCTGCAAATGTGTTCAATCTTGAACAGAAGAAAATTTTAAGCAAAACCAGATTTTAACATGTCTCCATGTGTTCTAACAAGGTTTTTATGAAAATTTTCTGGATACAACAAGTTTTAACTAAGTTTTAAGTTTGTTATCTTTCAAAAACTTAAGTTTCCTGCTGAAAGTTCAAGAACATTTCAAGAAACCCTCCCACCCAGCTCAGAAACAACACTAAGCTTGGTTTTGAACAAGGAAGAGAGCCAAAGCTCTGATACCAATTGTAGGTCCACTGGAGGATCAAGATAAACCTGCTTCCTTGTTTATGTAACACAGATCGAGTGCGGAATCCTTGTATGAATGCAAACCAAAGCAAAGTAAGAACACAGGATAACCAAAGATTCAATATCTTGATTATCAGAAGAGAACTAGTACAAACATATACAAACAATGTTCATACAGACTCATGCAACACACTCTGTGCTCTTGTGTCTCTCTCTAGTATATCTCTCAGATGTCTAGCTCTGTCCAACCGTCTAATTATACACTGAGAAGTGCATGTCTGCTTATATAGTATCCATGCTCAGCAACTGTACGAAGTATATTGCTGGTTGTACGAAACACTAAAAGACACGAAAGACATTCTCCAAATAGACTCGTACGAACGAACTGGCTCACACGAATCATGATCAAGCTCGTACGAAACAAGCAGGATGCTTGCTTAGTGAACTCACTCGTACAAATGATAGATCACTCGTACGAATGCTGAGTGGCTCGTACGAGCAGCATGTTGCTCAAACGAAGGACTTCCCACTCACACATGAAGTGTTCTTTGAAGAACGTGTCACAGACATGACGTACACAAGACTCAACAGTATGCACACATGCAACTGTTTTACATAGAAAAACTAAACATCGTACTAAACCAAGATAGGAGGATATCTTGATTTAGTCGACACGACCAAACTACACAGACACTGCAAACAAAAACCGTACAATTACAGACATAACTAAGAACAAGCGACAGACACAAAAGTGTATCAACATTTATATAGTGCCAACACCTAGCAACAGTATGAAGAATGTTGATGGTCGTACAAACACTACAAGTCACGAAGAACATTCACCATAAGGATGCTAGTATGAATGACCCACAGCTCGTACGAACATGAACTGGCTCGTACGAATCAAGCAAGATGCTTGTTACAATGAGCCACTCGTACGAATAAAATATGGCTCGTACGAGCAACATATTGCTCATACGAAGCATCTCTCAATTATACTTGGATGTATTCTTCGGAGAACGTGCCAACAGACATGACGTACACAAGTCTTAACAGTATGCACATATGCAACTGTTTTACACAGACAAACTAAACGTCATACTAAATCAAGATAGGAGGATATCTTGATTTGGTCGACACGACCAAACTATGCAGACACAATAAACAAAGACTGTACCATTACAGACGTAACTAAGAACAAGCGACAGACACAAAAGTGTATCAATAGTCAACTTGATTATGAACTCTAAGATAATGATGTCAAATAACTATTAATAGCAAATAAGTAAATATTTAGTTACTTAAGTAATATTAGTCAATCTTAAACATTACTCAGGCAAGAGGTATGACTATAACATTTTATTCATATAATCTCCTTTTATTTAGATTGTTTTCAGGGGAAATTTCATAGAGTCGGTGTTAGTTATGAGCCACATAAAAGAAATATTTGGTATAACATATAGAACAAAACATATAGGTTCACAATTGCTTCATATTCAACCTAATAAGGGGGTCTTAGTTATGAGCCACATAAAAAATATTTGGTATATCATATGATAGGTGTAGCTACTCTTCGTTGGTTGTGAAGATGAGAGGTACAACAGATGGGTTTGTTGTTAAAATTCACAATCCAATACAAAAAGAATACCATAAACAACAAGCACACCAAAAAAAATTCATCTTACAAGAAGCTACTTCCTTACAAAATTCATCTAAAAACACACTTAAAACACTTGTATGTAATAAATTGAATGTAGGTACGTCACCTGGAAGACGAATTGCTAATCGTTGATTGAGAGTAGTGACAACGACTATGGACAACACTTATCAAGTTGAATCTGAAGATAAGGGAAAGATGATGATGAAAACTAAAGATACGTGATTCTAGGAGAGATGATGGAAGGTGGGTTGAAGATATGGCGGGTTGTGGGAGATATACCCGCCATTTTTTGATGAGGGTAAAACTGGAACTGAAATAATAACATGATCTTTCATTCTTCTTTTCTCTCCCAATCTTTCCGATTTGAAGGAAACAATTGAACACCAAAAAACCTCCTGTTTCTCTCATGCTCTCTTCCTTTCTCCCCATAAAAAAAATCTCTAGAACACCATTTTTTGATGAGGCTAAAAGAGACCCCTACAACAGCATGGTCAAGAGCCCACTTTTTAGGAAGGGCAAAGTTTGATATGCTATTGAAAAACATTTTCAAAGTGTTTAATAAGCAACTGGTTGGAGCAAGAGACAAGACAATCATCAATTAATTGGAATACATCAGAGAATATTTGACAAAATGAATTGTCAATGTGAAGACGATCATAGCTAAAAGTGATGGCCCATTAACACTTGTTACCACCATGTTTGAGAGTATCAAGAATGAGGCTTCATAGTACAATGTCTTAAAGACAGGTTTTTCTAAATACCAAGCTACAAGACTTTATTTCATAACTTTCACATTAATACTTATACAAAAACCATCATAGTTATTTGTTCCAAGCAACAAGACTGTGCTTGATGTGCAATTGAGAACATGTTCATGCAGGAAATGGGATCTAATAGGAATGCCTTGCAAACATGTAATTGCAGCTATTTGGAACATTGTTGAGAATGGTTTGAATCCTTGAATTCCAGAAAGCTGGGTTGATCCGGTTATTTAGCTTGACAGTGGGAAGAAAGTGTACATGCATACCATAGATCCAATTGTTGGACCCGAGATGTGGCCTCCATCAAGATGTCCAACCAAATTCACTGCTCCAAAACACCACAAACAAGTTGGAAGGCCTAAGAAAAAGCAAATAAATCTCAACTAGAGGTCGAGGCTAGCTTAACAAAAGGTGGGAAGCTAACAAGAAAAGGAACCACCACAAAATGTAGCAAGTGCAATAATAAAGGCCAAACAGTCACAACTGCAAGGGTCAAGGTGGGTCACACCCTTCCTGGGGGTCACGTTTGGTTAAATTCTATTTGGATGTCATTGTTGGTTTATGTTTGAACAATTATTTTTTCATGTTTTAAAGTTTTGTATGGTTGTTGTTGTTGAACTGTTAGGATGGTTTTCATTGAACACTTATTAGGATGGTTATGTTGCATGTTTTTGAACAATTACTCTACTATGCAATGTTAGATATCATGTCTTGCCGATGTTGACTTTCTCATACTTGTTAACGTAACACATGTACCTTAATGCAAGCATACAATTTCTTACTAAACAGGAAACATTTACCACAATACCAACATACATTGATTATTCAACATGAGAAATAAATGAGAAACTAAACACAAACTTATTAAGACACAAAGTGGAGGTCCTTATTTCCAATGACAGTCACCTATGGATGATAATCTGAATCAGACTGTTCACCTTCATAGGGGTTGTGCCAAACGCATGACAATACTCTTTTTCTGATTCATAATTCCAAAAATCCCTTAATACATCTAAGTCATAATCCTCCGCTAGGTTAGAGTTGAAACCAAGTTCTTCCACTGCATCAAACACTTTTTTTCCTAGCATTTGCTTCACCTTCTTTGTGTTTGGTAGGTACACCTGATATACAGTCTCCCGTTTTACTCCTGTTTTACGCGTTTTTGACTAAAACTTCATTGTTTAGGTACTTAATCAGGCACTTTTATATTTTCAAGTCTGAAACAGCGTGCCACAGACAAAGTCGGAGAAAAAGCGGGATTTACGAACATCCTGGATGAATTCTACAGAACTGTTGATGTTACAGCTCACGCACGGCCATGCAAACCATTGGCACGCCCGTACGTGACTCATGATCTCGGGAGCACTGGAAATGCACAAGACAGTGCAGCTGATTTCTCGGCATGCACGGCTGTGTGGCCCAAGTGCACCCTCGTGCACTACCTGAACACTGAACAACAGACTGTTTTGAAGACCATGCACGACCATGCGATCCACATGCATGATCGTGCACATCTGAAATTTTGCTGCCCAATCATCCTCTTGTCTGGCCCGTACCCTACAGCTGACGTCACAATGACACTGATGTTGCACGCGCGTGTACTTTATGTGCACGGTCGTGCGGTTATGAAAATCTCTATAAAACAGAGCGAACGCTACTGATCAAATTTTTGGGTAATTTTCCAAGCTTCTTGGCGATTTCAGGAGTCCGAGAGCTACCTGGTTGGGTCGATTTCAAGCCTCAAAGTTGCAAGAAGCTCATCCATCATCCAATCCATCAAATCCTTGCTTGTTTATGGTTTGATTTCTTGTTCTTAACATATATGTTAAGCACATTTGCAAGCATAGAGTTGTGTTTATGTATTATTGTAACGATATTAAGATACTTGTTTCATGAACAATCTCTAGTTTGTAATCTTGTTTGTATGAAGCTCTGGCAACTTTTTCATGTTTGAATCTTGATGATCATATGGCAAACTTGGTTCATTGATGTTGAATTCTTGATTGTGGTTATCTTGGATGATTAATAAATGGTGAGTTAGGATATGTTGAAAAACCCCCCCTAATTAATCATTTGTTAGTAAACTATTAACTTATTAATGTGTTTACACCATGAAACTAGAAAGGGTACTGGTTTAACAAAAGATAAATCTGATTCTGATCGAGAATGCTTTCTTATACGTAAGGGCTCTAACGGGTTAGATGGTGTTATTGCGAGTTCTTGACACGGTTCATAATCTTTGTTTAGTACTTTGGGTTAAAATGGCTAACTTAGTAGATTTGTGTTCATGACTTGCAAAATGAAAAGGTTTGTGATATGATCTACGGTATACTTGTCTTGGTGGTCATATTGTGATTCGGTATTGCTTTCCTTGATAAGTGGGGTTAGAAAACTCTTAACGGATGACTAACTTATTTTAAAAGATTCACATGAAAATATATCAATAGCTTGTTAATGAATAATTTTAAGTGGTTAAAGTGTGTTTATCGCGTTAACTTTTCAAAATTATCATGTTAGGATTCCCTAAAGGGATACTAATTGTCTTTATAATTGGAAGATTGATCAAATGCCTTTGTTATTTCCAACTTAGTTAACATGCTTAGGATGTTTATAAAACAAGACAAAAAAATATATTTTTGTATTTGAAGTCTTTTATGTTTTAGAATACATTTTTAGATAATTTTAGAAACTCATTCACCTATCTTTTTACCGGTAGGCTAATGACAACGATTTAGTACATAAGCATCTGTGCGCGTCCATGGATCGACATCTGGTTCTTACCCATACTTTACTACATATATGATATGGTACACTTGTCCTTTTGTGTGTGTTTTAATGTTAAGGTATAAATCATTTTTATAAATATTAAAACCGAGTTCGTGTGTAAAATTCATTGCAAAAATATATATATATAAGCACACGTCAACACCTTTCTGTTTGCCAAGTTCCTAACTCACAACAACACTTTAAGATGAACCTTCTCCATTGACATGTCCCACACCTACTTTCACCAATATCCAAAAATTGTGTTTCATCTTCTGTTTCAACACAACCTTGCTTCACTTTGTTATCCATTACCCTGTTTTGATGGTATGAGAATGGAACCAAACCTTCTTACATATGTGGTCCATTTTCAAGATTAGTTGGTGTCACAATAACAACATAACCAAACATTAGTATTTATAGCTTAATTTTTGGAAAGTTATCGTTACAAACAGAAATAGCTGTTGCATTACATAGAAAAGTACCTTACAGAGTCAGATTCACAGTAAAACCACAATACATCAGGACATGAGTACATAAATGACAAACAAGAACCAGGTAAAACCTAACACAAACTTAAGTCTTCTAGCATTAACCCCGTCCTCAGCAGCTTCCAATTCCTTCAACCTCACCAATTCATCCTTCTGCTTACTTGACCTCAACATGGCCGGAACAACCCTCTCGCATCTAGGACATGAAATTAGAGGTTCAAGCCAGCGTACCAAACCACACTTGTCGCTCTGCAATGTTACAACTAAAGTTAACTTGACTGAAATCATCGATTAATAACAAAATAAGACCTACACAACATAGAATCCGACCCCCTGGATTTGCTTCGGTCCAAGACGTTCGAATGCAAGTAGAAGCCCCACATGATCATTGGGAATTGGAATGACCGATCGTGTTTGTTGTCCATGATTAGGATGCTGCCATTTTAGGGTTAAAGGAAGATGATACAGAGAACAATGATGGTGAACACTTGTGTGTTGTAGAGACTATATAGGGTTAATAATTTCCTATTGCGATTTCAGTCCCATAAGAGTATAATGGTCATTTAACCATAATACTAACGTTCAGCTAACGGCCGTTTCACTTAGGGACTTGATTGATTGCAACAGACAACCACAAGGTTGGAATGGCCGTTTTTTTTTCAAATAAGGTCTAAATGTGAAAATGGGTGTAAACCACAGAGACGGAAATTGTATTTTACTATATTAAAAATGTTATTAACTGATTAACGTACTAAGTGATTATTAAAAATCTTTTGTTATGAGATCTTTGACTTCAAACTTTTAACCCCTTAGAATACATTCTTAATAACCTAGTTAAGTAGACCACAAAATTTCTATAAATGTGTTATTGCACAATTATTATCATTATGATCATGCTTGAACTTTTTATTCGTTTATTAATCTATTACATTTATGAAATGTTTGTCGAATTTTTTATCACGATCCGATCCATGAATAAAAATAAGGGTGAATAGGGTGTACCTCTCATGAGTTGGGGAAATTTTTCACCCAACCAATCATAATATGTCATGTTATTTCCCCTATCATTCTCCCCTCTTGTCCAAAAACACAAGGGGTGGTTTCCCCCAAACCAACTTTAAAAAAAAACATGATTGGTTGAAAGCTGGTTGGGCCCATTACTAACCCCTCTCCCCGTCTTCCCTGCATGTGACAGCCCTTCCCCGCTCAAACCCTTCCCCGTGTGGCAAAACTTCACGGCGGCACCTCTCCCCGCGTGACACCTCCTCCCGCCCCTGTTCCCCACGAGCGCCCCGTTCAGCCCAAGTTAATTTACAAAAATTTTATTGTGTCAGAAAGTAAGTTCAATAAAAAGATAGCTTGTTCTAGTATCCCATTAATTTGAACCAAATGTTGGTAATCCCTTTAGGCAACATCATATGCCTCATGTCACACCCATTGTCTTCTAACATCACTATAGATAGGATTTTCATGTTTTGGTTTGATCGGTTTACTTGTTTTTGCTTGTTATTATAACGAAAGATAAAATCACGAAATGATAACAAGTATTAAAATATTGTTTTACTTCACTCATACATTTTTAGCAGCTGTAAAACTATTTAGACTTTTATTATTATGGTTGCAAACGAACACCAACAAGTCCTTATTCATTAAGAAAATGAACGTATTCATGTTCGTTCATCAAAGGCAACAAACATAAACGTACATAAAATAACGTTCATGAACTAAAATGAATGCAAACAAACATATATGGAATTTTCAAGTATCTAAATCAAATATAAAAATAAAAACCGCAATAAACTGTCATACAGAAACGAACATAAACGAACAAGTTACTAAACATTCACGAACGAACACGGCATCTATTCATGTTTGTTCATTTATTAAACGCATGAAATTTCCTGTTCATGTTAGTTCATTTATTAAACAATGGAACACAAATGAACTTCTTGCCGAACGGATAACGAGCCGTTTGTGAACCCCAAAGTTTCCATGGAAGATCAAAACACCAAAGATTTAAAACATTTCCTTCTACACATGAATTTTGACCAAAATTCCCTACAACAAGATTTAACATTCGTCATCGTTTAAACCAATTTAGTACCATTTTAAACAACCAACAAAAGACACGAGTATGAAATTCATATTTTACAACCCGAAGTAGTTTTAACCCGTTTGGCGTTTAAAACATAATCGGAAGCGCATAAGAGTACCAAGGTGTGTTCGTCTCGAATTTGTCATCACTAGACAAGCGATTTACCTATCAATTACATTTCAAAGAGATAAAACATAATCAGTGACTATATATCAATTATCACTTGTCCACAATAACCATTATCCTAAATTATTCGATCCATTCGTATCAAGTCAACGCATTGACTATTTCATTCTTTTATTCGTTCCTTCTCATAGCTCGATTAACAACAATTCGTACCATTTCTGAAATCATTATTCAAGTGTTTTATTCCATTCTCATCCGTTAATAATGGATCCACACGTGTCTTTCGTTTTCTCATTTCTAACGGGTACTTTAATTCGATTCATCCATTTAATACATCTATACTACTACTTTTAAATGGAAACAATAGAGTAAATAAAATATCATCTTGGACCATATTAAGAGTAAACGAAGTTCATATGAACTTACCGTGATCTTGTGTTTCAAGTGTCTTCGTTTGACTTGTATCTCCTTCTTTCTTCACTCCTATAAGATGCATCATTACATATTTAGCTTTCATATTATCCATTACATACACACACACTTTGACTTTCAATTCATGGTGTTAATTAACGGCATACAATTCCATTTTCATACTAATTCATCAATCTAACAAGTATTGGTGTCAAAACCCAATTAATTCAATTCAAGCATTTCATCGAATATGTGTTGTGCATATCATAAACAAAGCATAATGTACAAGTAGTTAAAGCACATTCTTCCTAGTTCGTCTATGGTTTAACATAATCATTCAATTCTCACAATTCTTCATCATAATCATGCATCTCATGTTTTATATCAAATCATCTACCAAAATATCTTCCACAACACTATCCCAATCATCAACATCATACTAATTTAAACATAAATTTCTCTAACCTTCATAATTCTACATACACAAATGGGTTTTATCTCAAATCATCAATATAATCAAAATTAAGCACACTATAACTCCTACACATTGATAATAACTAATATTCATGTTCAATTTCATACTTAATTTGCAGATTACACATAACCCACTTCGTCATTCATCACTAAAACTCAAAATTTAACTTACTTTGCATTAAGAACACTTAAATGATTATGAATCTTAGTTCATGCATAGACTTTAACTTCAATCTTCCTTTCAATTTTGTAGATTTGTGATGTTTAGGGTTTTCTTCTTCTCCTGCTTGTATTCGACACACACACACATCACTGATGATGTGTGTATATTTTTTTATTTAAGTTAATATAATTTCAACTTTCATTCTAGTCACTTTTAGTCCCTCAAGTTTGGTGTTTATTTTAATAGTGGCTAGGATTTTATTTTTATACTTATTTATCTCAAAATTTTTAATGATTGGTATATGGAATTTGGGTGTTACAAATCTACCCTCCTTAGAGAAGGTTTCGTCCCTGAAACCTGAATACGTACCAAATAAAGTCAGATAATACTTTCGCATTTCATCCTCTGGCTCCCAAGTTAGATCCGATCCCATCCTATGTTGCCATTGAACTAGTACTTGTTTAATCTCCTTGTTACGTAGGGTTTTTTACTTTAGAATCTTTTATAGCTACCGGTCTTTCGATATAATTCATCCTTTCGTCCACCGCAATGTCTTCAAGTGGTATATGAGCCGTTTCATCCGTAAGACACTTTCGTAATTGTGACACATGGAAGGTGTCGTGAACGCCATCTTGGGCTGGAGGTAATTCTAGGCGATAAGCTACTTTTCCAACACGAGCTAAAATTTTATACGACCCAATATAACGAGGACCCAGCTTCCTCGTTTACGAAATCGAATTACACCTTTCCATGGGGAAACTTTTAATAATACCTGATCTCCCGCTTGGAATTCAATAGGCGCCTTCTTTTATCCGCATATAACTTTTATCGATCTTGTGTCGAACAAGATCAATCTTTTCATTGGTTTTCATCACTATATCCTTAGGAGCAAGTTCTCTTTGTCCTACTTCTCCCCAACATACCGGGGTTCTACACTTTCTTCCATACAACATTTCGTACGACGCCATTTTAATACTACTTTGGTAGCTATTGTTGTATGAAAATTCTACTAGTGGCAAGTGGTCATCCCAATTTCCTCCAAAATCTATGACACATGCTCTTAACATATCAACCAATGTTTGTATGGTTCTTTCTGATTGACCATCCATTTGAGGATGATAAGCGGTACTCAAATGCAGCTTGGTGCCCATATCTTCATGGAATCTTTTCCAATAACGAGAAGTAAATCTGGTGTCTCGGTCCGAGACAATAGATACAGGTACTCCATGACGGAGACTATTTCATTCACAAATATTCCTGCCATTCTTTCTGAAGAGTAGGCCTCTCGTATTGGTAAGAAATGAGCACTCTTCATGAAACGATCGACAACCACCCAAATGGCATTGTGTCCCTTTTTGTCTTGGGAAGTTTAGTTACCAAATCCATGGTCACATTTTCCCACTTCCATACTGGAATTTCCAATGGTTGTAGTTTCCCATACGGCCTCTGATGTTCCGCTTTCACTTGAGAACATGTTAAACATTTGGATACATACTTGACAATGTCGCGTTTCATTCCCGGCCACCAATAATTTTCTTTCAAATCCCGATACATTTTGGTGGCTCCCGGATGAACTGAGTAGTGGGACTCGTGCGCTTCTTCTAGTAATAGAATCTTTATATCACAATAGTGTGGTATCCAAGTCCGACCATACCTTGTTTTAATTCCACTTGCATTCGTTTCAAGCTTGTCGACAAACCCTTTTGTTCTTTCTCTTTTTGGTTCATTCGCATTCAATGACTTAGCCTAGGCTTCTTTTATTGCTTTGATGAGGTTAGGTGTGACTATCATTCTCATCAACTTTACACGAATAGGCGGCGGATATTCCTTTCGGCTTAAAGCGTCTGCTACGACATTAGCTTTACCTGGATGGTATAGAATGTCGCAATCATAGTCTTTAATCAATTCTAGCCACCTTCGTTGTCTCATATTAAGGTCTTTTTGTTCGAAGAAGTATTTGAGACTCTTGTGATCTGAGTAGATGGTACATCTCATTCCGTACAAGTAGTGTCTCCAAATCTTCAAAGCAAAAACTACAGCTGCCAGTTCTAATTCATGAGTGGGATAATTGCCTTTGTGCTGTTTAAGCTGTCTTGAAGCATAGGCAATGACATTGCCTCGTTGCATCAAGACACACCCCAACCCTTGATGCGAGGCATCCGTGTATACCACTAATTCTTCTGTTCCTTCTGGTAAGGTTAAGACCGGGGAACATGACAATTTTCCTTAAGCATAAGGAAGGCTTCTTCTTGTTCAACACCCCATAAAAATTTTTCTTCCTTCTTGGTCAATCTGGTTATAGGCAGGGCTATTTTAGAGAAATTTTGGATAAATCTCCTATAATAACCAGCTAAGCCTGGGGAACTTCTTACTTCATTCATATTTTTTCGGTGGCAACCAATTAATCACGGCTTCTACTTTAGACGGATCTACTGAAATTCTTTTCTCATCAATCACATGACCTAAGAATTGCACCTTTCTGAGCCAAAATGCACATTTGGAAAACTTAGCATATAGTCGTTCCTTACGGAGTGTTTCAAGCACTACACGTAAATGATGAGCATGTTCGAGTTCGCTTCGAGAGTATACTAAAATATCGTCTATAAATACTATGACAAATTTGTCTAGCATGTTTCGGCATTCTCTATTCATTAAATTCATAAATGCGGCCGGGGCATTAGTCAATCTGAAGGACATTACTAAAAACTCATAATGTCCATATCGAGTTCTGAACGCAGTCTTAGCTACATCTTCCTCCCTCACCCGTAACTGGTGATATCCCGATCGTAGGTCGATCTTTGAAAACCAACTCGCCCCTTGTAATTGATCGAAAAGATCATCTATTCTCGGTAAGGGATATAGGTTTTTCACTGTGAGTTTATTAAGCTCACGATGGTCGATGCACATGCGCATCGACCCATCCTTCTTCTTTACAAACAGGACAGGTGCTCCCCAAGGGGATACACTTGGACGTATAAAACCCTTGTCAAGGAGCTCTTGTAATTGGACCATTAATTCTCGTACTTCAGCAGGTGCTAACCGATAAAGAACTTTGGCTACCAGTTTGGCATTTGGTTCCAATTCGATTCGAAATTCTACTTCTCTTTCAGGTGGTAGTCCTGGTAGTTCATCCGGAAATACATCCGGATATTCATTCACAATTCTTATATCATCTATTCTTGGGGTATCATGTTTAGTATCGACCAAATAGGATAAGAAGGCCTTACTTCCGTTTCTTACATGTTTAACCGCTTCATAATTTATTTCTACCATTCACTCCCCATATATACTTACTTGCTTCCCTTTAGTAGATATAACACGAATAATCTTGCTTTCACACAGAATTTCCGCGTGGTGTCGGGATAGCCAATCCATGCCCACTACTACTTTGAATTCTCCCAAAACCATGGGAATAAGATCAACATCAAATTCTTTTTCTTCTATGGTGAGCTTACAATCCCTACATATCTCATGTAACAAATTACTCTTGCAATCTGCTATTTCTACTTCTAAAGGTATGGGCATTCTTTCTATCACAAACGAATGGGAATGAATAAGTTCGTTTGAAACAAATGACCTACTAGCTCCAATATCAAACAATACATATGTAGGTATAGAGTTTAACATAAATATACCTGATACAACATTCGGGTGGGCTCTTGCTTCCTCTGACGACATCTGAAACATTCTTCCTCTAGCCCTTGGGATTTCTTCCTTCTTTCCTTCCTTCTTTGTTCCTTGCTTGAGTTTTGGGCATTCAGCTTTCACATGGCCTGATTCGTCACAATTGTAACATACCCTTTTTGGATTAGGACAGTTGTAGTACGGATGTCCCTCTTGATCACAATTGTAACACCCTTTTCTCCCCATTAAACTTTCTCCCGTGTGAAGTTTCCCACATGTCTTGCATCGAGGAAATCCTCCCTTAGAAGTCTCTTTCTTACTATGATCATAATGCTTGGGCTTCTTGGGAGTACCTTGAGTTGTTCCCTTTTCAACTTGCCTCTTCTCCCCTCGCTCTTCTTGCCTTTTCAATTCGATCTCTCTATCTCTTGCCCAATTAATGAGCTCGTTCAAAGTTTTGCACTTAGAAGGAGTGATGAACTCTCTGTATTTAGCCTTTAGCATATCATGATAGTGGTTAATCTTCATCCTCTCCGTTCTTGTGAACTCCTTACAAAATTTCATCTTGTCAAGGAAAATGTTCGTGATTTCATCGATTGTTTCATTCTTTTGTCGAAGACGGAGAAAGTCTTCTTGAATCCGATCTACAGCCAATTGCGGACAATGATATTTCATAAAGGTTCTTTAAATTCTTGCCATGTAAGAGTTTGTAGCTTATCCTCATCTGTCTCTTTACTATACGCATCCCAACAATCCTTTGCTTGTCGTTGAAGTTGTCCTGTGGCGAACAGGATCTTCTTTCTCACAATGGCTTCGAATGAACACCCCTTATATGTTGGAGATCCAACTTTTACATTCTATGGGGTCTATTTCCCTATTATAAGATGTAGGTTTACATGCCATGGATTCCTCGTACATGCACCGACGTGCTTCTTTCTTGCCTTCCATTCCGCTTATCATTTCTTTCAGTTCGTCAACCCTCTCGCATCTAGGACATGAAATTAGAGGTTCAAGCCAACGTAACAAACCACACTTATCGCTCTGCAATGTTACAACTAAAGTTAACTTGACTGAAATCATCGATTAATAACAAAATAAGACCTACACAACATAGAATCCGACCCCCTGGATTTGCTTCGGTCGAAGACGTTCGAATGCAAGTAGAAGCCCCACATGAGCATTGGGAATTGGAATGACCGATCGTGTTTGTTTTCCACGATTAGGATGCTGCCATTTTAGGGTTAAAGGTAGATGATACATAGAACAATGATGGTGAAAACTTGTGTGTTTCAGAGACTATATAGGGTTAATAATTTCCTATTGCGATTTCAGTCCCATAAGAGTATAATGGTCATTTAACCATAAGACTAACGTTCAGCTAACGGCCGTTTCACTTAGGGACTTGATTGATTGCAACAGACAACCACAAGGTTGGAATGGCCGTTTTTTTTCAAATAGGGTCTAAATGTGAAAATGGGTGTAAACCACAGAGATGCAAATTGTACTTTACTCTATTAAAAATGTTATTAACTGCTTAACGTACTAAGTGATTACTAAAACTCTTTTGTTATGAGATCTTCGACTTCAAACTTTTAACACCTTAGAATACATTCTTAATAACCTAGTTAAGTAGACCACAAAATTTCTATAAATGTGTTATTGCACAATTTTTAACCCAACCAATCATAATATGTCATGTCATTTCCCCTATCATTCTCCCCTCTTGTCCAAAAACACAAGGGGTGGTTTCCCCCAAACCAACTTTAAAAAAACATGATTGGTTGAAAGCTGGTTGGGCCCATTACTAACCCCTCTTCCCGTCTTCCCCGCATGCGACAGCCCTTCCCCGCTCAAACCCTTCCCCGTGTGGCAAAACTTCACGGCGGCACCTCTCTCCGCGTGACACCTCCTCCCCGCCCCTGTTCTTCGCGAGCGCCCCGTTCAGCCGAAGTTAATTAAAATTTTATTGTGTCAGAAAGTAAGCTCAAAAAAAAGATAGCTTGTTCTAGTATCCCATTAATTTGAACCAAATGTTAGTAATACCTTTAGGCAACATCATATGCCTCATGTCACACCCATTGTCTTCTAAAATAACTATTGATGGGATTTTATTGTTTTGGTTTGATCGGTTTACTTGTTTTTGCTTGTTATTATAACGAAAGATAAAATCACGAAATGATAACAAATATTAAAATATTGTTTTACTTCACTCATACATTTTTAGCAGCTGTAAAACTATTTAGACTTTTATTATTATGGTTGCAAACGAACACCAACAAGTCCTTATTCATTAAGAAAATGAATGTATTCATGTTCGTTCGTCAAAGGCAACAAACACAAACGTACACAAAATAACGTTCATGAAATAAAATGAATGCAAATGAACATATATGGAATTTTGAAGTATCTAAATAAAATATAAAATAAAAACCACAATGAACTGTCATACAGAAACGAACATAAACAAACAAGTTACTAAACATTCACGAACGAACATGGCATCTGTTCATATTTGTTCATTTAACTAAACGCATGAAATTTCTTGTTAGTGTTAGTTCATTTATTAAACGATGGAACACAAATAAACTTCTCGTCGAACGGATAACGAGCTGTTTGTGAACCCCAAAGTTTCCATGGAAGATCAAAACGCCAAAGATTTAAAACATTTCCTTCTACACATGAATTTTGACCAAAATACCCTTATAACAAGATTTAACATTCGTCATCGTTTAAACATATTTAGTACCATTTTAAACAACCAACAAAAGACACGAGTATAAACTTCATATTTTACAACCCGAAGTAGTTTTGACCCGTTTGGCGTTTAAAACATAACCAGAAGCGCATAAGAGTACCAAGGTGTGTTCGTCCCAAATTCGTCATCACTAGACAAGCGATTTACCTATCAATCATATTTCAAAGAGATAAAACATAATCAGTGATTATATATCAATTATCACTTGACCACAATAACCATTATCTTAAATATTCGGTCCATTCGTATCAAGTCAACGCATTGACTATTTCATTCTTTTATTCGTTCCTTCTCATAACTCGATTAACAACAATTCGTATCATTTCTGAAATCATTATTCAAGTGTTTTATTCCATTCTCATCCGTTAATAATGGATCCACACGTATCTTTCGTTTTCTCATTTCTAACGATTACTTCAATTCGATTCATCCATTTAATACATCTATACTACTACTTTTAAATGGATCAATAGAGTAAATAAAATATCATCTTGGACCATATTAAGAGTAAACGAAGTTCATATGAACTTACCGTGATCTTGTGTTTCAAGTGTCTTCGTTTGACTTGTATCTCATTCTTTCTTCACTCCTATAAGATGCATCATTACATATTTAGCTTTCATATTATCCATTACATACACACACACTTTGACTTTCAATTCGTGGTGTTAATTAACGGCATACAATTCCATTTTCATACTATTTCATCAACCTAACAAGTTTTGGTGTTAAAACCCAACTAATTCAATTCAAGCATTTCATCGAATATATGTTGTGCATATCATCAACAAAGCATAATGTACAAGTAGTTAAAGCACATTCTTCCTAGTTCGTCTATGGTTTAACATAATCATTCAATTCTCACAATTCTTCATCATAATCATGCATCTCATGTTTAATATAAAATCATCTACCAAAATATCTTCCACAACACTATCCCAATCATCAACATCATACTAATTTAAACATAAATTTCTCTAACCATCATCATTCTACAAACATAAATGGGTTTTATCTCAAATCATCAATATAATCAAAATTAAGCACACTATAACTCCTACACATTGATAATAACTAATATTCATGTTCAATTTCATACTTAATTTGCAGATTACACATAACCCACTTCGTCATTCATCACTAAAACTCAAAATTTAACTTACTTTGCGTTAAGAACACTTAAATGATTATGAATCTTAGTTCATGCATAGACTTTAACTTCAATCTTCCTTTCAATTTTGTAGATTTGTAATGTTTAGGGTTTTCTTCTTCTCCTGCTTGTATTCGACACACACACACATCTCTGATGATGTGTGTATATTTTTTTATTTAAGTTAATATAATTTCAACTTTCATTCTAGTCACTTTTAGTCCGTCAAGTTTGGTGTTTATTTTAATAGTGGCTAGAATTTTATTTTTATACTTATTTATCTTAAAGTTTTTATTGATTGGTATATGAAATTTGGGGTGTTACACTGTTCGCTGAACCCTTTGTTTGTTTGAGCCTCTATTTATTATTGTTCAGTAGTTGTCCAATTTTTTTATAAATAATTTATTTTTAGATTACTTGACTTGATGAAATATACATGAATTTAGTTAGTTTTTACTTTTTTTTTCGAGTTGACTTAAAGAAAATTATAAAACTCCGTAATTATGCAGTGAATATTTATCCCTTACTTCAAGTTACAAAAAAATGAACAAATAAAAATTAATGAACACCAATTACTAACCAACATTCATATATGTTTTATTTTGTTTAATTAGTTCTATCATAAATAAAAAGTATATTAAAAGAAATTTCACAATTATGGAGCAACTAGTTTTATACTCCAATCGTGGTGTGGGACGCTAAACCGAATATTTCTCAATTTTATAACATGTATGATTGTATTTTGGTTACTTATACATACGATTCATAACATGATCTCAATAAAGTTACATCGAGTTAACTGATTAAAACAAAACACTACGACAATTTTGCTAATAGAACTAAAACGATGGCAAACTGTAATTTTGAACTGTGGGCAAAATTGTATTTTGTCTGGGCCAGTGAAAAAGTGACAGACAGCTGCTCAGCACTACCGATGACAAGGCTGTAATTTTAAACAGGGGATAAAAAAGTAATTTATCAAAACCAATCGAAAGAGACCAAGCTCTACCTGACACTATTCTCCCACGTCCCTTTTGTAGTATACATAAATAATGACATTCTGATTAGTTAGAAAAATGTAGGAGTGATATTAGTGAAATATTAAATAAACTTGGTTATTATTAGGTCATGTGTAATGGGACATTATAAGGACATGAAGGGGCAATGCCTCTAACACCATTTCTTTGGACGTTATAAAGGCATGAAGAGGAGGAGATTTCTAGGATAATGCTAGATGAATAGAAAACAAAATGGAAAGAAATGATTGAAAAGCATTACGTGACATTAATAATTTACACATTTTTTTAATAGGTGTTATAATACTAATGTGCCGAAAAATCCCTCTTATAGGGCATTAACCACTAGACCATGCATAGTGGCCATTATATGAGCATGAAAGAGATTAATAACGCCCCGAACGAACACTGCCCCTATAAGCGTTATAGGGGCATAAAGACAGATGACTGTTTATAGTATAATGCCTAATTAAGAGGAAAAAAATAATAATTAAAAGAGCATTAAGGACCATTAACCGAAAGAAGATTACAATGCTAATATGGTGAGAAGTGTCACTTAAAGTCTATTTACCGTTATGAATGGTGTTAGGTGAAATATTTGTGATAATAGTTATCATTTAATACTGTAATTTATTATTAGTAATAAGCTAACTATTTTTCATAAAATCATATAACTATTTTTCGTGGTGAGAATAAAAACGAACTAACCAGATAAGAACACAAACAACTACTTGTTCGATTTTAAATAATTTGATGACCAATATTTGTTATTCGGTTTCGTTTACATATGTCTATAAAATCGAATTAACTGAGTTGAACTAATTCACTATTCCAAAGTAAAGAAACAGCTAAAACCGAACCATCAAATAACTAAACTAAACGATGTATTGTTTTTTTTCTAAAAATATGGTAGCATGTGTTTTCGAGTTTCATTTATGAAAGGAAAGAACAACTTGGATGATTCTAAAACCTTTATTTAAGAGAGAGAGAAATAGAAGAAAAGAACAAAAATGTTATCAAGAGACTTTTATTGAAGAGAAGTGCGAAAGCAAAGAAGATAAAGAAAGAGAAGATTGAGGCTAAATTTAGTACTTTCAAATTGGAAGGAATTGAACGGAAAAAAATGAGAATATAAGAAAGAAAAGGAAAATAGACTTTTTTTTCTTTTCTTTTCTCGAGTAAACTCTGAAACATAGTATAAGGGAGGGAATATGTTAGAAATCTTTTATTTGTCAAAAATTCATTGCCAAATACATATAGATTTGGGAAATATTTATCTTGTGAAAACCAAAATATATATCAAAACCAATCCAAAGACAAACAAAAAATAAGTCAAGAGGTCAATCAATTAATTGAACCAGTTTATACATCTAAGCAATACATGAAATCAAAAACACCTAAGCAAAATACTGGTCACCAATAAGTTTAAAAGCCATCTAGCCATATCATAATTGAAAACTAAAATGACAGACAAGAAGAACACATATGTAGGGGGCCTTCTAGAAGCTTCGCCAGAAGCAATTAGCTAATTATTTAATTACAAACTTTTTTTATAAATGATATTCTTTATACGATTTTCGTTCAAACATCTGCAAAATCAAATTAACCGAGCTGAACTAATCCGTATCAAGTAAATAAACCTACTAGAATCAGAGGCGGACCTAAAGTGATAGAAGGGGTAACCTACATTGCCCCTTAACGCTCCGACAATAGTGTAAATTTTAGAAAAATTAACATTTTTTCGATTTCATTACCCCTTTCATTGAAACGTTACCCCCTATGCGCATTTTCTAGATCTGCCACTAACTAGAACTAAATCAACAATCAACTAAACGAAATAAGATATCGAGGTTTTAAAATTTGGCAAATCATTTATTTTTGTCAAGACCCAAAGTCCATGCCGTATTACACATTGAATTTGTAAAATCTTTTATATTTGTTAAAACCTAAATCCCTATCAAAAACAATCCAATCAAGATAAGTAAAATAAATAAGTTCACTCGTCAATCAATTAGCCGAACCATTATATATATCTAAACGATAAATAAAAATAAAATCAACGATTCAACCAGTTAACCATTTTCAATAGCTTCCGATAAAAAACAAAATAATACCCAACCAAACCATGCAAGTAGTATCCTAACATCATATTTCTACTGAAGAACACGGAACCAAACTATATCTGGTGATATCTAGGTATTCGTAAGAGGTCTCTGCATGTAAAGGTTTATCTCTTGTCTGCCTGTCGATATGAAGATCTTAGTTCAAACTCACTGCAAAACTGAAAACACCATTAGTCTCGCCACGGGGAGAATGGGGTTCTCTCCGTGACCACACTCCGTCATGAGAATAAGTATCTTGGTTTGTAAAGGATAATGTATGTAATTGGTGAGCGAATAAGAATAATCGTGTTTCAACCTGGAAGTGAGGTCCTTTCTTTATAGTCGGAGAGATTCGTGCAGGATATTGTCTGATGGGCCTTGGGACTAGAAACGACAACCAAGAATATATATTATATCTCTTCTGCCACGACCGTTAGTGATCCCTGGCAGGAAGAGCGTTTGGCGCACGGTGGATAGGGCCACGTGTCCTGGTAGTTGTCCTTGTTGTCTGGTCTGTCATCAACCGTTAGTGGAGATCGTGTGACAGTTGTTGGCACGAGTTGGCTGGTGCCACGCTTACGTCCTTGGGGACTTTTTGTCTCTTGCACGACTGTTCATCATGCAACATGGTCTGATACAACCTCTCTAGTGCCTATTAAGTCACAACTCTGCCACTTGTACCTTTTGTACTTAATCGATGCCTCTTTGCACTTCTTCTTACCTCGTGGCCTTATCAGCGCTTTGTGGCCAGCGTGAACTTGTAGGGATCAAGTTCTTTTTTCAAGACTAAGTATGAGTCGCTCTCGCCTTAGTCTTGGCCTTGTGTGCGGCTCCCAAAAGGGACTAGCACAGGGTTTAGGATCTGCGCTTTCAGGTCTAACTTGCCGTTGCGCGAGGTGCACAAGGTTTGTTAAGCAACCTGCTGTCTTCAGGGCTGACTTAGAGTTGTGCACGGTGCGCAAGGTTACTCAAGCTACATGTTCATTTTGAGGGTATGGTATCCTGTGCTGGCGCAGGGTTTTGGGGACCATACCCCTCCAAGTCCCCTCATTCTAGTGTTGCTCCTATGCGCAACTTCGCAAGTAGGTGAAGCGCTGGACTATAATAAAAATCATGTATGCGCGTTGTTTTCAACGGTCGTAAATCGTTAGGGCCTTTGTGAGGAAGAGACTAAGGAAGCCTTTGAGTGGAGGAAACCATTACTCATGATAAGGTCTTTAAAATTTAAATTTTCATAAAGCTGATAGGCTGTAGGCAAGTTGTTGAGAAAAAAGCTTGGCGGAAGTGACCTCTGACAGCTGTGACAAGCTGTCAATAGTGTCAGCTGCTTTTTCATTAATGAATCGCAGAAAAGTACCGGCCACGCACGCGTGGCACCTGTCAGACTCCCACTTGCCCTCCATATGTCATCTATGGATTCGTCTCTAGGTGTATGGAGGCGTCATGCTTCCCCCATCGCATTAAATGCGATGAGTATAAATAGATTCTTCGCCTTGGTTGAAATTCACTCATTTCTCCACCTATTTGTATCTCTTCTCATATTTCTCTTCTCCAAAACCCTCTTTGATCCCTGCTCCGTCTGATAGCCAGAGATGACGACCGAAGAAAGACCCGAAAGTACCACCAGCGGAGAGACTACCAGCTCGTTGCCGGTATTGAAATGGTCGGCGAACAGTTTTAAAAAACTTGTCGCCGGTTTTCGATTTCTGGAAGAATGGGATGTTCGATACCCTTCCGAAGGGGATATTGCTGCAAACGCCACACCTGGTTACATTACTTTATTCTTTGATCATTTTGCTGACGGGAACTTCCGGCTGCCGGCAACAAAATTTTTCTTGGATATCCTCGACCACTACCAATTTCATATTTCCCAGTTAAACCCAATGGGAATGATCAGGATAAAATATTTTTAATTTCTATGCCGCTCGATGGCATCCACCCAACCGTCAACGGGTTCTAAGTTTTTTACTAGCTTCATTGCTCTCTAGGGTTTTACTCCTTTCAGCATCGCATTCAAGCGAAGAAGATCTTGCATACCCCTCCCAAGTCTTACCACGACTGGAAGAAAAAATTCCTCTATATCAAAGCAAGGGTCATCCCTCTAAGGATGCTCTTACGCGGGGCTGAAGATATTCCAGTGGAGACTATCTCCATTCCTGACCATGAATCATGGTATCAGGTTATGAAAGAGATGCCGACCGTTCAACTGCTAGAGAGAGCGTTAGTTATCGCGGGGATGACTCTGTTGTGGAAATCTGACCGCCGTGAGAAGCCAGTTTATATTGAAGGCGATAAGAGTAAGCTCCATTATCGTGTTACTTTTCCTTGTACTTTATTGCTAAGCCATGCGCGTTTTTGTAGGTGTTGCGCTGTACATTGCGGCATACCAGAGGGAAAATGGGCGGATGAAGAATGTTCTGCTCAATCCGGAGGAACTAACCTGGTATTCCCAAATACTTGGGAACTTTCAGTTGCCTCAAGATGCAGATTTAATGGCTCCTCCGTCCAGAAGTGGTAAGTGTTCTGTTTATTACTTGTATCCTTTCGAATTACTTAGTGTGTGTTACGCCATGATGCAGGTGCACCGCGGAACCTGGGTGTTGGCCCAGATTCAAAGAAGAAAGTCGCGGTGGCCAGCATTGGTGCGCTCAAAAAAACTGCTTTGCCCCAGGCGGACCCACCCAAAGGTACGCGCCCTGTGCCTGACATTTGGGTTGATTATCTAGTGGTTTCTGATTCCTTAGAAGAACTTGCGCCTATAGGCTTGAGGAAACCCAAACCTGAGCCACGGGACGTCATGGAGATACAGTCCATGAACCCAGACGATTCAATCAATCTGGAGTCGAGCCCAGAACCCTTGAAGAGAAAATCCAAGAAAAGAGCTCTTCCAAAAGGTGATACTGTTGTGCAACCGCCTAAGAAGGTTGCGCGGAGGAAAACATAGGCAAAGGCGGTAACCTTGATGCGCTTGCGGCCGAATTTTCAGCAAGTAAAACCTTATCTCGCGTTCAAAATTTTATTCTTCGGCGCCTTTGTTATACAGGGAAAGATGAAACCTCGGTTTTTGTGCCATCTGCTCCTGCCATACCTGTAGTGACTGCACCAATGCCACCACCTGTTTATGAAGCTGCGCAGGCGCTGAAGGCCCAAGGTGGTGACTCAAGTGCCGGGGTAAAAGATGCAAGCGTAGACGTTGAGGCAGTGGTGCCGGAAAGGGAAACTCTGGTTGAAGAGACCAGAGAACACCTGTTGAGGATGCTCCCCAAGATACTTCTCTTCCAAAAACTCAGTCAGCGGAACACATACATGGGGGTGACGCCGGGGAATTTGGGGAGCACCAATCTGACGAGGGATCCCCAATTCGTCCGGATGAAACCCCGGGTGACTACTACTACCGATCGTATTCAGAAAAAAGAGCTGCTGATATTCATACTCCTGTTTGGAAGTTGAAGCAGGGTGAAAAGTTCAGCCACTGGCAGGTATGCTGAGAGTGGTTTAAACGTGTTTCCCCCAGCGAAGGTGAGAGCGCGCGGGGAACAAGGCTATGAACAAACGTACCACGCATATCTACAATTAGCTTCCAGTTCTGTCTGCAACACTCACAAGATCATTTGTGAGCGGCGTAGTATGCACAGGGATTAGGAAAAGTTTGAATCCACGAAATAAGAAATGGCACTCGAGCGGGCCAAAAGGGCTGCGCAAAAACAATAATTTAAGCCGAGAAGGTGAAGTTCGCTGAGGCACAGAAGAGCAAAGAATGGTCGGTGCTGGGGTGGAAAAAGAAGACCGAGAACGCCACTGCCACGCTTGCTAAGAAGCGCAAGCTATGGAAAGAGGCCTGCGAATTGAGGAATGAAGCCGTTGGCTTGCGCGCTGAAATTGAGCGCCTAAAGAAGGAGAAAGAGGAGGCTACCGCTGCCGCTGAAGAGGCAAGGTCTCACCGTAGCGCAGTAAGCAGAAAGAGGTAGAAATTTCCGCCATTCTTATTTTACGAAATCAAGAGATTGCTGAACTTACATTCTTATTGCGTAATCAGGAAGAAACCAGGGCGGCTCTTGAAGGTGTGAAGAAAGATCTCCAAGCTGCCAGGGTTGAGAAGGCTGAATTACAGCACCGACACTTGGAGGATCAAGAGAAAGTGCGACTCTTCGAAGTGAAGGTGAGCGCAGGTGAAAAGCGCGCCGAGGTTGCGAAGCAAAAATTGGAAGATTCAGAGGCGGCATGCGCCACGACAGGAAGTGTAATTGAGCCTTTGATGAACAACATACTCTGGATGCAGAAGCATGGAGTTGTGAATGTAATTACACTTTTATTACTTTTATCACCATTTATCTTGATTCTCATTCTATTTCCATGCGCTGTACAGATAGCCAATTCGATCCTCAACTCGGTAGAGCTAGACAGTGTTGTGACTAAGCTGATGGTCACGACATGCCATGACGGTTACAGGCCTATGCAGAATGCGCTCATCACGTAACTCATGATTTAGAAATTACTTGGGATACCAGACGTGCTGCTACCCATGGAGTCAATACAGATGCTGCTTTTTCAAAGGCGAAGCAAGAGTATGAGCGTCTACAACTACCAGTGATGGATCTGGTAAGTGAAGCGCTACAGCATGACGACTTCGTTGATCGTTTGAAGGATGTCTTCCATGATGAAGCAACGGAAATTGAAGAATCGGAGGGACAGGATGTGAGTTCCTCCCACGTGTAATGTTTAGGACGTTTGTTAGGAGAGAAACTTGATTGTAATCTCATGTAACTGAGTAACATGTGTGCTTTTAATGACTATGACGCTGTACTTTTCGACCCGATGCGGGTATGTTTGAAATGGTAATCTAATGTATATGTTTCGAGTTACAATATTTGCGTGAAAATAACCACTTTGTGTAGGTAGAGCAAATGAAATTGGTAATGAGCTCATGTATGAACGTCACAACCCCATCCGGGCGCAATGGTTGGCAGCTGAATTTGAGGTGGGTTTTGTTCATGAGACGTTATATCATAATGTTTTTGTGTATACCCAAAGTGGTTTCGCACATTTGTAACAAAACAATAAATAATCAATGCAATGTAATGAATTTTTTGCTTGTTGTATTAACTATAAAGCGCAAGAGTACAAAGTCGATACGATTACATAGACCATGAGATATTTATAAGTAGCTATCTTTTGCACCAATACTGATGTCACACCCTGACCCGCAACGGATATGGTAGTCGGGGCATGATTGGGTTTTCATCAAAGCTCGTGACATTTACTATAAAGTTTCATATTTATTAATTCAAATTAAAAGGAGAAATTTCATCAAACACATAAACCATACAAGCACAAGATTGTTCTAAACATGACATTTATGTAAACTCTTTATTTTTCTTCTATGGCCAATCCCTATGTGTTCATTGCTTCAACCTGTTCACCTGTATCATGTGTAAAGATAAAGATTTGGGTCAACAAAAGTTGGCGAGTGAATCCCGTTTAAACATTTGGAAGAAATAGTTATGTTGATTAATTTAATGAAAATGTGCATAATCAAGTATGGTATATGTAAACTATCCACAAACCACATAAACATTTAACAATGAACACATAAGCATGATAAATAATGTGATATGAGATCAAGGCTCAATCAAACGGAGCCGATCTAATTAGGCAACGCGATGCTCTACTCGTATCCAACGAGGAACTGATGGGCCTAATGTGAATGCTTGACTGAAATGAGAAAATATAACCACATATAACAAAAAACAAAAAATTTCATAACACTTTAGATCATATAATGGTAGTAGCACAAGTGTTTGAATAAACGATATAAATAAACGACACATGATACACCCCAAAACATGAATAAAAAGGAGAAGTTTGTAAGAATTCACTCACAGTGGGTGTGTTTTTTGAATTGATAACGAACGCGCACGATTATAGATTCCAACTGATGAGAAAACAAACCCAAATATTCACGTAATAATAGGTAAATATATTATTTAATGCCTTTTATTAGGCTTTTTAGACTACTTTTATAGTATTTTTACAAATTTAAATGCTTAAAAAAGTCTTATTTTTATAGATATTTTTATTGATTTTTTGGAGAAAGTAAAGATAAGTTTATTTAAAAAAAAATATACCCCTTTCAGGGGTTGAACTGCCCGAATTAAGTGATTTTTGGCATCATGTAAGAATCGAACTCGTGACCTCCCGTATACGTGCACGCAGCTCTACCAACTGAGCTATGTGTCTAACCCTAATAATCTGGATTTTAATTACATATATATACTAACTACGCCAAACTATGTTTTGGTTTTATTTTAAAAAGGTTTGGTTTATTTCAGAACACGCATAACCTTGCATCGACCCGGCTCGAACTCGCGACCTCTGACTCGTGTTGCACACAGCCCTACCAACAGAGCTGTGTGACTAACCCGGTATAAACTAGATTTTAATTATATATATATATATATATATATATATATATGTGTGTGTGTGTGTGTGTGTGTGTGTGTGTGTCACACCCAGGATTTCCAACCCAAATCCATATACCGGTGGGCCCGGGTGGGGAGTATCGTGACGTCAGTTGATAACATCATAGTCAATTAAACACGGCACAGTGGAAGTCTTGGAGTAAAATTACTATTACAAACCAAATGTTTGAAATACAAAATAATATACAGCTCGTAATAGAAGATCCATAGGCGGATCATAAAATGTACAAAGAAAGAATATAAAACAGACTTTAGGGCAAATCTAAGGATTTGCAAGATCCTCTTATTTCACTACCGAGCAGCTTCCGGTCTATTTCGTATTGTACCTGCAAGCTTAATCTTTTGAAAATACGTCAGCTTTCGCTGGTAAATATGCCCGACTGACTCATTTTGAAAATATTTTGAAATTATATTTAAGTGCACAAGGCACAAATTTTTCATAACTTGGGAAAGTTACTTTGTAACCTTGTTAACAGATTCACATGTTTGTCCATACATACAGGGCCCAGTACAGAGACCGAGACATGGTTAAATACACACCACTTAGAACTCACAGAGGAGTTATCCCCAACGTCTTGGGTAATTTGCATTTGAGCGTCTGTCAGGTGTATGCCTACACCCCACGCTAAGGTCGTGGCCATTATCTAATGTTATGAGCCAAGGATATCCAGGACATGGTAATTTAACCTCGATGTTTAATTTATCAAACAAAACTGATTAAAACGGAATATGCGGATTTACTAGCCACAATCCGGCATTCGATTGATCCCATTTCCGACCAAGCGGTAATAATTTACCGTATCCCAAGCCCGTATAGGGAAAATAAGTCAAGAGTATTTACCTGAGCTAGTCTTGATTTAAAATGCAAGATTTAATATCTCAGCCGTATCCAAAATGATCTAAGTGCAGATAGCATTTACCGAAAGGCTCTAGTCTGGATTATGGCATAAGCTAACCAATTAAATACTAACGGTCTTATTTAAGTCATATACTTAGACCGAGTAGTGGATCAAGACGTATAACGCTCGATTAAACGACGATCAGATAGAATGTATTTTAAACCCAACAAGTACTTTGACTTGTATGAAATGGGTAAACAATTAACATTCTGGATTTTGAGTTTAAAATGATAAGGTTAAACCCGTTTTGGTTAAATTCTGTAAACTAGTTACGTGTAATCAACCGTACACTTGTAAGCGATAATGGGTAACCAGATAAGTCATGGTCAAGTGCTATATGCCATTATACTTTAATTAAGTTGTAATATCAGTAGGATATCAATTTATATGCCCGTTAAGGTTTTATAATGAAATTATGCCTCATAAGGGCATTTTGGTAATTTCATATCGTATAAAAGGAACTTGAATATAATCAAATGTTATAACTGTAACTATTCTGGAAAAGTAACTTACTTATGATATAATATCAGTAGGATATCAATTTTTTATGTGTAATTTATCTTTTATGACCAAACTATGCACCGAATGGGCATTTTGGTCATTTTACACAAAGTTTATAAATTATTTGGGATTCTGAGTTTATATGATGTACCTACTGTAACTATATTTAAATAAGTTTTAAAATCAGTAGGTAACAAGTCTTGGTCAAATAATATGGTTTAAAACCATACTATGCGTCGAAACGGCGCTTATGTCGTAAAATGACGTTTTATGCGATGTTTAATGAAAACTGATGTTAAAATCAAGTTTATGTGTTTTAGATATGTTATTTAATATAACATATCAGTAGGTAAAAGATTCACCTTGAAAAGATTTGATTAAAACCATTTTATGAGCCACAAGGGCTAAATCGTCATTTATCGACATAATTCAAGGACCTGCTTGTAAACTCAGTTTATAATCTGGTTTGACATCCCAAATAATTCTACTTATAATATTACATCAGTAGGAAACTTATTTTCAAGTTCATTATCATTTAAACCTTGTTTTATTGCAAAAAGGGCATTTTAGTCAAAAATGGCATAATTATGGAACTTGCGCATAAACTTAGATTCTGATTATGATCATGTAATATAATCTCAGAGGATTATGCTATATTATATTACGATCATAATGCAAGTTAGTAGGTAACTAATCTAAATCGGTTCAGAATCGAAAGTCAAAGCAGAAGTCAAACTTCGCGACTTTCGGTTGCGAACCGACCCTAGAACTGAAATTGACGAGCCAAACATGTTCTTACATGTTCTAATAGTTATTACCAACTTGTTTAAGTGTCAAAACAAGTTTCATAATATATATAAGATCAATTTTTGATTTTTTTTCTAAAAATGGCATGTTTGACTTTTTAATATCATAACTTTGACCCGTCAATTGGTCTAGCAATCGTGATCTTCAGGAGGTGCCCTTTATAGGGATTAACACCTACCTTATTACGATCACTTAGCCATGTTGTTACGAACAATGGTTGGACCATAATGGTCTTAACACAAAGTCAAAGCGTTTTCCGCAAAACGCTTGACTTTTGGCTATAGAAGCCTATAAATGAAAATGCAAGAGAAAGGAACACTTACAAGAGGTTCCTAAAATGCAAGAGAACTAAGTTGGATGCTCCTTTCAGTTAGGAACTTCCAGAGGAGGGAGATTGAGTTGAAAATGAGAATGGTGCAAGTTCAAAGGTTGAACCTTTGCACTTATTTATAGTTGGAGAGCTTGAAGGAGGTAATGCCAGGTGCTAAGGGGTGTAAGAGGGAGCTTACAAGTGTCCTAAACCGTGGCATAGTTGGTTGCAAGTCCCTGGTTTCGAATCAAATGGTTTTTGGCAATATGTGTGGAGGCCAAGCAAACTTTCTGCAGATACAGGCCTCTCATGCCCCGTGAGAGGCACATGGCTTGCCTCTCGCGCCCCACGAGCGCCCCATAGGCAGATTTGAAGTTTGTCACTTTTAGCCCTAAACTTATTAAACACCCTTAGAACCTCCTAAAACACCTTTTTAGCACTTTTAGCCATCTGTAGCCAATACTTGGCATACCCGGGATTATGCCCAGACATTGTCGAGCTCTCGGTTCTTTAAAAGGTGACTCAAAGGTATAAATTAACATGTTGACACTTTTAATCCCTCCATTATCCAACTTTCACATAATTACGGATTTAATCCCTCTTGTCCAATAAAGGGAACATACGAGAGTTAGGACTTCGTAAAAGATCACTCAGAAGCTCGTTATAAGCATGTTGACTCCAATGTCACTTAGAGGCTGGGCATGTTGACCAACGGTCACTCAGAGGCCAAGTTTTAGCATGTTGACACTAATGGTCACTCAAAGGCTATGATTTATGCATGTTGACATCAGAAGATCACTCAGAGACTTAGTTTGAGCATGTTGACGCTTTTAGTCCTTGTTAGTCTTTAATAGACTAAATTTAAAAATACAACATGTGTCACTGTACTATTGGACACGATTTTTACAAGGTGTTACAATATACTTATTATAATTTCAACATTGCTTAATAAATTGAGTGATAAAAAGAAGAAGGTTCAATTAGTTATACCGATCAGATGTGAACCGGATTTCTCCAGTGGTATTTTTCCGGCGAAGTGATGATTGAAACCGAGAGTTCTTCTGAGAGTTTTAGAGAGTTCGAGAGTGTGTGAGCGGATTTCAGAATAGGTTAGGATTGCTATTTATAGGCGAATGTGAGTTTAATTTCTGATTTCGGTTACAACCGATTTCGGTCAACAATTTGATTGCCACAATTATTTTGTAACTAAATGAGCCATGATTGGAGGTCAGTTTTCTTTGATTTAAATCGAAGAAGAAATGAAAATTGAATGGTGATTTGGAAGTTACAGACGCTGATGTTGAGCGGTTAATTTTGAACAGGTTTAATAGTTTGTTTTAGTATAAAATTTATTTGTTTCTAGAATAACTCACATGTGTGCATGTAGCTCAGTGGTGTGGAGTGTGTGTTGGTTCATTGAAGACCCGGGTTCGAAACCCGTGGTCACTATTTATATTTATTTTTATTACTTTTAGCTTATTTATTAATATTATTATAAGATTTTATTTATTATCATTATTATTTAACCCTTTTGATTTAATAATCAATAAAATTAATATAACAAACTTGATCAGTTAACATAAATACGTAACGAAACTTCATATCATTTATTTGAATTATTAAAAGAAGTGTGTTTTAGAACTGTTTTACAACGAATGTTACAACTGATAAGGCGCAAGGCCGATGCGTGTAAAGATGTTAAGATTACATACAACATTGTCGTAATTGTTGCGCATTCCAAGCCCTAGGGATACTTGTGCCATCCAAACGCTTGAGGGTGTAAGCCCCCTTTCCTAAGACTTCATGGATTACGTAACGACCTTCCCACTTAGGCGCGAGCTTCCCTGGACGTTCAGTGTTAGACGCTTCATTATCTCATAAAATGAAATCTCCAGGAAGGAAAATACATATGCGGCTTCACGCATTGTAATATTTTTCAAGCTTTGACTTGTATTTGGCCTCGTTGACTGCGGCGTTTTCACACCTTTCCTCCAAGAGATCCAAATCAAGCCTACGCGCTTCATCGTTATTCTGGGTTCGCATAGCGATCATGCACGGTGATGGGAGACCAGTCTTAGCTGGGATTACTGCTTCAATCCCATAAACCAGGCTAAATGGTGTTTTGCCTGTGCTGGTTTTTTGCATGGTTCGATGAGCCCAAAGGATACTTGGTAACTCATCAACCCAGCCTATCCTTGTCGTTCCAAGTCTTGCCTTGATTCCTTCAACAATACTTTTATTGATACTATCCACATGGGCGTTCCCTTGGGGATGCGCGACCGAAGTGAAGACGTGCTCAATGTGCATCTTAGTCATCCATCATTGTAAATCTTCGGAGGAAAAATTGGGACCGTTATCACTGACAAAGGGCATAGGTAGACAGAAACGGCAGATAATGTGTTCCTAAATGAATTTACGAACCACAGTTGCCGTGGTTGATGCGTGTGGCTTGGCCTCTACCCACTTGGTAAAATAATCGACAACTACGAGTATAAACTTTACAGCACCTGGGGCATTAGGAAAAGGTCCCACCATATCGATTGCCCACTATTGAAAAGGCCATGTTATTGTCACTAGGATCAAAGGATTTTGGGGGGCAATGTTTTGGGAGCATGTTGCTGACATGATGCGCATTTCCTCAGTGTTTCGACTGCATCTAAGTGCATGCCTGGCCAATACTACCCAACATTCATGATTTTTGCAACTACCATGCGTGGGCCAGCACAGATTCTGCATAACCCCTCATGAATCTCGTGGATCAGGCATTGCGCATCCTGTGGGTCGACACATCGAAGGAGTGGTCACAGATATGACTTCCGGTAAAGTATTCCATTTGCCATTTCGTAATTTGGTGCTTTGTTTTAGACTTTTCTTGCCTCTACCTTGCTCTCCGAGAGCACCCCCCGATTGTAAGAACATGATAATGGGAGACATCCAAGAAGGATTTCTCATTTCTATCACATTGACTTGACGTAGCAGCATAAAAGGGTTTTTTAGCACCTCGATGCGCACTTCTCTCGCAAGGTGTTTGAAGTTTGTTGTCGCCAGTTTACTGAGTGCATCCGCATGTTTGTTTTCACTTCGATTGATGTGGGTCACTTTGAAAGTGTGGAATTTGTTTATCAAAGACTGCGCCTGTTCAAGGTACAGGGCCATCGTCTCGCCTTTCGCGTCATAAAGGCCATTTATTTACCCAGCGACCAAAAGAGACTCGACGTGTGCCTCCAAATGTTTGGCACCCATTTTAATTGCTAACCGAAGGCCAGCGAGAAAAGCTTCATATTCGGCTTCATTGTTGGTGCTCTTGAAATTCAGCCGGATGGCGTAATTAAACTCCTGGTTATTAGGGCTTATTAGACCAGCCCCTGCGCCGTCATCGTTGGATGCGCCATCAGTGTGGAGGGTTCATACACGGTCATCCGTAACAGGCATTGGATTTTCAACAACCTCACACTCTTGCACCTTGTTGCTTGGGACTTCTGTAATGAAGTCGGCTAATATCTGGCCTTTAATAGCTAGACGGGGTTTATAAACAATGTTGTGTCCCTCTAATTCGATCGCCCACTTCGCTAGTCGGCCGGAAATATCGGGTTTGGATAAGTCTTTACCCAGGTGATAGTTCGTAAGAACTATGATCACATGGCTAAAAAAATACTTGTGCAACCGACGGGATGTATGAACCAATGCTAAGGCAAGTTTTTCCATCATCGGGTATCGTGTTTCTGGGTCGGTTAACATTATGCTGATGTAGTAAATTGGAGTCTGGACCCCTGCGCGTTCCACAAGCAAAACTACGCCAACATCAATGCCTGATGTGGAAAGATACAGATGGTTCGCTCTTCTGTGGAGCAGTGAGAGTAGGCAATTGAATCAAACATTTCTTCATTTGTTGAAAGGCTTTTTCTGCTTTAGGAGTCCACTGGAACTTGTTCTGCTTCACACAATTTCTCAAAGTATTGATGAATGGAAAGGATTTCGTCGCGTGATTTGCTAAGAATCGGTTCAGCGCAGCCAGTCGACCAGCCAACCGTTGTATTTCTTTGATGGTTGAGGGTGAAGAATACGTTGAATTGTTTTAACTTTCTCAGGGTTGACCTTAAAGCCGTCACGTGAAGATAAACCCCAAGAATTTCCCTTCCTCCATCCCGAACGAACATTTTCGAGGATACAATTTCAAATTAACCTTGCGCAGGGATGCGAAAGTTTTCTGAATATTCGTCGACATCATCTCCTCATCTGGACTCATGATGACCAGGTCATCGATGTATACTTCCACAGTCAAACCTATGACGTCTCCGAAGACATGATCCATTAAGCGTTGATAGGTGGCTCCCGTGTAGCGCAACCCAAAGGGCATCTTTGTGTAACAAAAGATCCCCTTGTCTGTGCGGAATGCTGTTTTATCTCCATTCTCTTTTTTCATTTGGATTTGGTGATAACCTTTGTAGCAATCAAGGAAACATTTCCACCGGGAAAAAAAGGAGGGAATCCACCTTTTTATAGATCTCTGGTAAAGAGTACCCGTCTTTTGGGCATGCCTTGTTCAAATCTTTGAAATCAACACACATGCGCCAACCGTCATTGTGCTTTTGGACCATAACTGGATTTGCTACCCATGTTTTATAGCACACATCTCACAGAATACCAGCTTTGAGGAGCTCTGAAACTTGTTCATTAATTGCGCGAGTTTTTTCTGTTCCAAAACTGCGCTTCTCTTGCACAACTGGCTCGACTGATGGAAATGTCTGCAGCGCATGCTCCGCGATGTCCCTGGGTACCCTTGTTATATCCGCCGGTGACCAAGCAAAAATATCCATATTGCGGAAAAGCAACTGTTTAAGTCGCACCTTGACTGTGGGGGTCATAGCGGGACCTAGCAACACTGTTTGCTCTGGGTATTTGTTGTTGAGTACCCATTTTTCTGGCTCACCATCCGGGGATGACTTTGCAACTTTCACCAGTGGTTCTTCTTCGATGGTCATAACCTTTTTTCTTGAATACATGATTGCTACACTGGTTTCTGTTGGAAAACCGCATGCAGCGTGAGGAGTTGATGTAATCATGTTGAAATTCCTTTGGCGCGATGGCCGAGTAATATATCATGGCGAGATGTTGCTGGCATCACCATAAAATTAACTGGAACCATGCGCGAATGTTTCCCGTCTGAAAGAGTGACTGGGAAGGAGATCTGCCCGAGGGAAAAAACGGCTTCGTTACAGAAACCGGTTAATGGGAAATCAACCGGCTCTAAGCGCGCTTTGTCTTCCGGGTCTAGCTACTGAAAACACTATTCATAAATGATATCCATAGAACTTCCAGGGTCAATGAACATGTAATCGGTGCCATAATGTCCAAAAATGCCAGTTATCACTACCGGTCGCTCTTCCTGAGGACCGCCGGAAACTATGGGAAAAATTACTTGCTGCTCGTGCCAATGGGGCGTACAACTCTTCTGATGACAAGGTTTGCGCGCTGGACCACCTTGCACCATATGAACAAAGGCTTGCTTCATTTTCTTATTACTCGGGCCTTCTTCACCGCAAGTAATTTGACGAACTTCTTTGCGCACGTTCTGAAGCAGGTGGGTGAGCTTCCCACTCTTCAATGCCTTCTCTATCTCCGTGTGTAAGCTTATGCAATTGTCGGTGGTATGCCCGGTATCCTTGTGATAATCGCAAAGAAAGGTTAGGATCCTAACCTTTTTTATTTCTCATTGGCTGTGGTTGTACTTCTGCTAGGTCTTCGTTAATGGCGTCCACTGCCTGTCTCAATTATCTTGTTTTATCGCTCTTTGAGTAGTAATCTTGTTTATCGTTGCACGCGCGTCGATTGGCGAATAAGGAGAAGAGTTCTGATTTGACTCTTTCCAATTCTTCTTCTTTTTCTTCCCAAAACTTCTTCTCATATCTTGTGGATGATGTTGAGGCATGGGAGGTCGGTTGGAATTCAAATTGCGCTCAGTTTGAGCGTGAACTTTGGTTGCCGCCATAAGTTTTTCCCAACTCTTTGGGAGACCAACAGTTCCCAACAAGATCTTTATCATCTCATCACATCGAATAACGTATTTGAATTGTGCACGAATCAGGTCTTCGTGTACATCGCCGATCTTTAAAACCTCTTTGTTGTAGCGCGTGATGTAATCTTCCAAACTTTCATCGTCCCTCCGCCAGATGTACATAACGTCTGAGGAGTCTCTGACATATCGCCACTTTTGGCTGAAGTGGGTTAGGAACTTATCTTTAAGATCATTCCAGGAAGTAAGTTTACCTATTGGCAGATTGTCAAACCATAAGCGCGCAACACCTGTGAGGGTTTGGACAAACAAATGACACCACATAGGCAACATCCATCCTCCACTAAGTCCTGTGCTGGTGAACAAGTGCATGTGATCATCTGGATCTGTCATTCCATAAAAGTTTCCCACATTGGAAGGTAACTTTGCTCGTTCAAGTGGAACCAGCGCAATCTCCTTCACAAACTTAGAATGTTCTGCTGCTTTGACTGGCCTATAGATCAAATTGTAATTATGTTCAGCCTCCAGATTGTATATAGTACGTGACGTAGGCTTATATGCGGTATGATCTTTTGTCAATCGATGAAACATGCTAGCACTGTCACCTTCGTCATATGTTCTGTCAACTTCTTCGCGTTGGGTGTCCCGCCCCTGTGATGGGCGCGGGCCCAGGCGAGAATGAATTGATGCTCGCCTTTGAGTGTTTGACTCGTATCTTGGTCTTGACTGAGAATGCTCTTATGTTTCTCTAGTAGGAAAGTGTGATGGTACATTCTCTCAAGCCGGCGAATTGTAACTTAATACTCGTGGTGCAGGTGAAGCATGCACGTGAGCCGTAGGCGGTTGCACCGGTGCAGCCGATGCGTGGGTTTGCGTACAAAGTTGCGTTTAACGGCATTTAAAGCAGTTTGAGACTTGACGTACCATGACATCAGAGTTTCCCAGGAGGTAATATTGATGTGATTGGAACAGAAGGAGTTTCAGCTTGGACTCCTGGAGTCACTTGAATGTTCACACGACCGAATCGTAATGAACACCAACATCTTTTGAGAATCCTTCTTCGACTTGTCCGTCGACCCGAGAAACATGAACTGGGTTCTTGCCCACCTCGTGGTACATTCGACGGACCATCAGCCATGGAGAATGGAATTTAGAAAAACAAACAAGAGATGAAAGTTAAGAAAGGAGAAAATCGGATGGCACCAATGAAGAAACATGGAACCAAACTATATCCGGGGGATATCTAGGTATTGGTAAGAGGTCTCTGCATGTAAAGGTTTATTTCTTGTCTTCCGGTCGATATGAAGATCTTAGTTCAGACTCACTTCAAAACTAAAAACACCGTTAGTCTCGCCATGGGGAGAAGGGGGTTCTCTCCGTGACCATACTCCGGTGTGAGAATAAGTATCTTGGTTTGTAAAGGATAATGTATGTAATTGGTGAGCGAATAAGAGTAATTGTGTTTCAACCTGGAGGTGAGGTCCTTTCTTTATAGTCAGAGAGATTCGTGCAAGAGATGGGCTGATGGGCCTTGGGCCTAGAAACTACAACTAGGAATATCCATTCTATCTCTTCTGCCACGATCGTTAGTGACCCTTGGCAGGAAGAGCGCTTGGCGCATGGTTGATGGGGCCACGTGTCCTGGTAGTTGTCCTTGTTTTCTGGTCTGTTATCAGGCGTTAGTGGAGATCGTGTGACAGTTGTTGGCATGAGTTGGCTGGTGCCACGTGTACGTCCTTAAGGACTTTTTGTCTCTTGCACGACTGTTAATCACGCAACGTGGTCTGGTACAACCTCTCGAGTGCCTATAGAGTCAACACTCTGCAACTTGTACCTTTTGTACTTAATCGATGCCTCTTTTCACTTCTTCTTACCCCGTGGCCTTATCAACGCTTTTTTGCGAGCGTGAACTTGTAGGGATCAAGTTCTTTTTTCAAGACTAAGTACGAGTTGCTCTCGCCTTAGTCTTGGCCTTGTGTGCGGCTCCCAAAAGGGCTGTGTCGTCTGCGCAAGGTTGATTAGCACAGGGTTTAGGATCTGCGCTTTTAGGTCTAATTTGCACAAGGTTTGTTAAGCAACCTGCCGTCTTCAGGGCTGACTTACCATTGCACAAGGTTACTCAACCTACCTGTTCATTCTAAGGGTATAATATCTTACACAGGCGTAGAGTTTTTGAGACCTTACCCCTCTATCTATAATCAACTTATTCAAATTCAAATACAAAACAAAAAAAGAAAGAAAATCAATAGAGATAAAAAAAATCGAATGGCAAAATGGTATAAAAAAAGTAGTGGTTAGGAGAAGGCAAATTTGGGCCTCACCGACTGGAACAATAGAAAAAAGAAGTTAATAAACGTTTCCTTGGCAGGAAGAAAGCCACTCTTAAATAGGTCATGATCGACTCCTTCAACAATTATTTCATCGCCCCACCCCCATTTTCAAAATCCACAATCCAATTCTCTTCAACAATTTCAATTGCTTCAATCATTTTTTAATCTACCCAATCACAGGTCAAATTCGCATCTCTCTCTCTCATATTACACCGTTAATTTCATCGTTTTTGTTTGAATACTGTTATGTAAATTCGTCATCGAGATCGATGTAATTCTGTTTGTGTTTCATTTGTTTTTGTCGTCGAGATCGGTTTTGGTTGTTGATGTGTGGTTGTTTGGATGAATTTGAAATGAATTTCGTTTGTTTTGGTTGAAATTATGGTTTCGTTTGATTTTTGTTAATTGTTTGTTTTGAATTACGATTGTGGCTTGTCTTTATGATTGTTGTGAGGTTTATATACAATCGGTATGTTTATTTACTTTATGAATGGTGAAACGATTGATGAAATGATGAGCCTTATTTAGAAAGGTAATTAGGCTTTATAATTGTGTGTGATGATCGATATTTGGGGGCTTGTGTTTTTTTTTGTTAGATTATGGTGTGTCTTTGTAATTATGTATTTGTTGCAGTCTGGTTTTGTTTTGACTGTTTCATTGGTTTATTTGTTTAAGAACATTAAGATTGAACAGTAATGTTCAATTTGAGTCATATTGTTGGAAAAAATTACAAACTTGACAATAAGAGGTCTCCTTTGACGTGTTTGATAAATTTTGGAAGCATTAAAACGACAAATTCGTATATTTACGGCAATCAGATGGATATTCTGTTGGCTTCCTTTTTAGATTGGAAAGTGCTTTAAAAAATTCGTATCAGACGCTTCGATCTATATGTTAATTGTAAATATAGTAAAATTTTTAAGTTATGATTAGTTATATTGTTCTTACCATTATACGAGTTCATTTGGGAGCCTTCCCGTTCATTCGATTATTGGTTTGAACCAAAATTTGAGGGATAACAAACAAGCACACACGTGGCTTGTTATACTATCCTGATTTTGGCTAAGATTTACGGGTGTTGTGATGTCTATCATGTATGTTTATTTACTCTATGAATGAATTGATGAGCGTTATTTAGATAGCCGGTAAAATTGTACGTGATGATGGATGTGTAGGGTTTCAGTGTTTGTTCTTTGTTAGATTATGGTATGTGTATCTAGTTATATGTTTGTTGCAATATAATTTTTTGACTGTTCCATTGTTATTTTTTTGTCTTTTGTGTAAGAACATCAAGATTGAATCGTTATGTACAGTTTGAATCATACAAGTGGACAAATTAAAGAACTTCATAAACTTATACCTCTGTTGAAGTGTTTGATAAATTATTTGAAGCCTTAAAACCGACGAAATAATACATTTATGGCAATCAGATGAATCTTTTAATTGTTAATACTTTTTCAATGGAAAAGGTTTCGAAACTTTTATCGAACATTTTAATGTGGATATTAACTGTGATTTCTTTAAAAAAATCAACTCATATGTTTTAACTTTCGTAGTCCTGAATAGTTATTGTTCTTACCATTATATGTGTTTTTTTGGAACTTCCCCTTTCGTACCACGATTGGAAGACACACATACATGGTTTGTTATTCTATCTCAATCTTGGCATATAATTATGAGTATCGTGAAGTCTATACACTATCTGTACATTTATCTACTATGTTAATGATGAGTATAATTTAGAAACATAGATAGCCTGTAAAATCGTATGTGATGATGGATATATGGGGTTATATTATTTTGTTTTTGTTAGATTATGAGATGTGTATCCAATTGTATATTTGCTGCAATATTGGTTTTGCTCCGACTGTTTTGATTGTTGCATATTTTCTTGGTTTGTTTAATAAGAACTTTGATAAAATTTTAAAGCATTAAAACCGACAAATTCATATTTGTGGCAATCGGATGTATCCTTTAATTTCAGTCTTCTCTGAATGGAAAATGCTTTAAAACTCTTATCAAACACTTTAATGTAGATATTAACTGTGAATTATGTAAATTTTTCAACTTATATGTTCAGAATTCGTAGTCTAGAATCTTGATTGGTTATAGATCTTACTATTATCCGTGCTCGTGTTCATTCTGGAAACATCTCGGTTTCTTCCACAGTTGGTTTGAATAAAAAAACTAAGGGATGCATCGTAACCGACATATAGAAGTTTAGAACCCAAGTTGCATACTCATTTAAAATATTGTAATAAGCAAGTTTGAAAACGATTGTCGTATCTGTTCATGACCAGTTAAATACGTCTCATACTTTGTGCTACTTAGAGAGCAAGTGAGTTTGATATATGCATTTATAAAGTTACCATATTATTATGGTTTGAAAAAACTTATCTTGACAGCTTGACTAATTTGTTCACGTTGCTGATATACTTAACACTGGATTGACATATGCTTGCTCTTCGGTTAACACTATATAATGTATTTTAACAAAATAGCGATTATGGTTGTTTGATTAAATCTTTTTGGAGTTAGTAACACATGACAGTATGCTATGCTGCTCTAAGTTCTTAAGTTTCTACATAATTAGCCGAAGCACATATTGAAACAACTGTTAATCTTTAATATGCAATCCCCCCTAAATAAATCAACCCTTTTTAAGTTGTTTCCTCATGGAAAAAAGATTCATGATCGTTACGTTTAGTTTTATGCCCGATTAAATTTGTACATAAAATTTTATACAGATGGAATCTACCAAAGAGACAGCTGCTCCAGAGGGTCCCATTCTTTGCGTCAACAACTGCGGCTTTTTTGGGAGTGTGGCGACCATGAAAATGTGCTCCAAATGCCACAGAGAGATGATATTGAAGCAAGAAAATGCCAAACTTGCAACTTCATCCATCGATGACATCATCAACGGGGGTGGTTCAGGGGGTGATGTCGGAAAGGATGTCGCGGCTACTAATGTAATCAAGGGTGCGGCCCAACCCGTCGCAGCGGTGGAGTTGAATGTGTTTCCACTTCAAGCATGTTCTGACGACTCATCTTCAAGTCAAGTCCCCGAGGTGAAAGCGGGACCCATGAGATGTTCCACTTGTCGCAAACGGGTTGGCTTAACGGGCTTCAGCTGCAAATGCGGTAATCTTTTCTGCTCTGCTCACCGTTACTCTGATAAACACGAGTGTCCGTTTGATTACCAAGTTGCTGGTCGTGATGCCATTGCCAAGGCTAATCCGGTGGTGAAAGCTGAAAAGCTTGATAAGATATGAAGAATGGGAATCGGTCAAAAGGTAGTCAAAGTATGAAGATGGTTACTTGCACTACTAAAAAAAAGTCTATATCCATGTCTTCTAAAGTTGCCAATTTAGTGCCTTGTCTGTTTGAAAATCTGATCTTGAATGCCGTGAAGACGGGACCGTGTTATGGACATACTTATTCTACTTGTTGATTGGTATGGATGATTCAGTTTGGTTTGGTTTGGTTTGGTTTGTTTCGGTTTGGTTCCATTGTGTGTTTCGTTTGTCTTAAAATGTATTGCATGCATGGATCTTTCTGTGTTAAATCTGTAAGTTGTTCTCATTAGTAGTCACTCTAATGGTAGTTTAAGGTTATAATTTTGATAATCTAATACTTTTTGGCACATCAGTTTAGTTTCAGAGGTGAGAAGGTTTTCTGGTGAGTTGCTGATGTTGGAAAAGTAATTGAAAATGTCTTTGTACACAAGAGAGTGAGTAGAGACCATGTTCTCTTGTTTAGTTATCAAACAACTATTACATAACTGCAAGCGGGACATAAATGGGATAAAATTAAAAATTTTCATAAACATAGTTCTCTAATCACAATATAACAATTTATCTAAGTCGACAGAATGTTTAGACTTGAGTCTAATCAATATCATTCAAATGTCATTAAGGCAGGTCTATACTTTCTGAGTCTTAGATTAAAGACATCATTCAACAATCATCAAAAACATCGTCTAAATATTAGGTTCGTTATCACATCCTAAACGTGAATCAAAATGTCTAGCATAGGGTGGGAATTTAAGGTCTCGGGGTTTCCTCCTAATGCTTCCACAAGTCAAGCCTCCTACCCATCATCTTTTGATCCTTATAGTCCTCACTTATCATTTCTTTTTTAAAGCAAGCATACGTTGGCGTAAAAGCAGACTAGTTTACAACCAGTCAACTCATCAAAACAATTAATCCGAGCTTCGATGTGTTACAAATGCACTTCAAATCAAATCTTACCCACTGGAATGTATGATGACATATGTCGAACTCAATTTTCATGTAGTTATGGTACCGACCACATGCATATATGACCTGAGAAAACAGAACAACTCAGTGATTTACACTAGTTGTACATGTAAATGATATAATACACTTACAAAGAAAACACGTTATTTATCAAAAACATTTTGCATGTTTTTCATCCTAAAAACATAGAAAAAGGGGTTAGCCGTGAAAGACTCACCTTAGGTCATAGTAGATAGAATCATAACTTCTCGACTTAAACATGACTTGCTTAGCAATACATGAACTATAATAAGCGAGATTAATCTCAAATTAATCCTACACATTCACATAAGACTCCATCAATTATTAACATCCTTAGTTATTGCTATATATATTATTTTTAACTTGTTAGCTACAGTAAAATTATATTGATATGTAGGTGAATCACTAACATAATCTTATCCAACTATGTTAAATGTGATATCATCTATCAATTAATAAATATTTACATTAAAAAAATTAAATTAATATAATTATAATTTTCATGACTTCTATATTTAATTAATTATAATTCTTAAGGTAACATCCTTATTTTATAATTAAAATTAAATTAAAGTGAATAATAAATAGAATGAATTTTTATAAAGTCATATGAGTTTAATATTTGTGTCGTATGTATATTTACTAGAAATCTATAATTAATTGAAAAGTTCGATTTGAAACAGTCTATGACATCCAACTACGATTAATAAATACAAATTGCGATAAGATGTAGATTCAACCGTATTAACACACCATGAGACCCAACTACAATTAATTTCTTAAAAAACTTTGAAAGTATTTAAAGGGTTGGAAATGTAATCGCTCGTTATTTTCTTTTCAAAGACAATTGCAAAAAATAAATCCATGCGCTCAAATCACATTAAAGAAAACTAGCCCACACGCCAGGAATCAATTCTAGTGATGTTAATATAAACACTTGACTAGTTTCACAAAGGTTTAATGTTTAATTTAGTCTTATTATGGCTAACCAATAGTCCTATAGGTTAAAAACGTGTCGAATATACTTACATGAACTTAGATGGGCTTTTGTCCAGAAGACCATACGACCCTTAAGAGGTTTGGGGCCAAACGGTTCCGTGTGACATCATCACAAATTGTAGGTTTAGGGTCATACGATTCGTATAGCCACGGTTCGTATCGGTGAACCATATAAATTACTTTGTTTCAAAACAAATCCATATAATATTATGGTCGTATGGCCCATATCATAGAAGCTCAGAGGCCATACAGCCAGTATGTCCTAAAGAACAGTTTTATCCGGATTTCATTTTCATGTTATAAGTCTAAAAATAATGTTTTTCATGATCTAAAGCTGGGTAGTAATAAAGGCTTGTATGACCAACATACGGTCTGTATGCCCAAAACCGTAGGCGAAAACAAGTGGTTGGATCAAGTGCTTTGTGAAGTGCTGAACAGCTGGTCATAAGGCATATATGCCAAAACCATACAATCGGTATGGTAAGATTCAGATATTAACAGTAACTTATCTTTACCAGGGTCGACCCTAAGAGTGGGCGAGCCGCACTCCCGGCCAAGGCGCGTATATAACTGAAAATTATGTGTCTATATTATATATATATATACACACACGTTTACCGTTGGATTTTTAACAAGGTATCTGAATTAGCTTAATGGTTCTTGCACTGCTATTTAATGTGATTTGGTCGGGTTCGATTCCGCTGTTTTCGTTACATTTTCCAAATGCTCCTTTTGTGATTTTTGTTTTGTTTTTTTATTATTCTTTTGTTAATTAATGCAAAACCAAAAGCTCTCAGGCTCTTATTCATTGATGTGCCTTATTTTTTTAACTAAATGACAACACTTGCATTGAATGGATAGACAGGCTATATGGTTGGTATTTACTTACAATCTATTCTAAAATAAAAGGACTGAACTACGAAGATTTCGTATGTATTTTTTTTAAATAAACTTAAAACCCCTACAAAGTTATTGGCAATAAAACTCAATTTTTGTTAAATGAAACTCAAATTGTTCGTTTCTGTTGAAAATGAAACTTAAAACACCTAAAGTCTTTTGTTGAAGGAATTCTCATTGTTGACAGCTCTTTGCATTCATTAATTTTTTTTTTTTTATTAATATAATTTTAGCCCAATATATACTAACTTAAAACCTATAAAATATTAGCAATGTTGATTTATAAAGCCTAGTCCAAACGTAAAATGTTGAATATTGATCTATTAACCTAATAAACAATAACAAATTTAAAAAAATTGGTTATATAATTTAATTCATTAGGTCTAAGAGCCTTTTTTCAACTCATACGGAGCACTTGAATTCTCAGGGCCGCAGTTTTAGTCTTCCTGACTTTTCAAAACCATAACATGACCTATGATACTAATGACACATGTCGTTACTATCCATATCCATTCGTAGTACATATGTATTTTTTGTGACAAGGTGGTAAAACTGTTTTGGCAATTTAACCTATAGAGATACCAATAGCCATGGAATCTCTAGACGAGAACTTTTCTTTCATTCATTCATTGCTTGGCCTTAACCAGTATTCTAATATGGTTTCCGTATTAGAAAAAAAAGTTGGAGAATATTCCTAGATCATTGAAATAAACTTATTTGATATTTTCTTTACCATACTAACAAGTGTCTCCTATAAATTAAAATCAAATATTGACAAGACTGTGTCAAATCTAGCATGGTAATATGGTGTTAGAGCTGCCCAATTCAACCTGGTGTTGATGGGTAGGGTAGGTCAAGTTCACCCGTTGACGAAAATTATGATGGGGCTGTTTTGGAGACTCGGTAAACATCTTCAAATGGCAGAGGATATAAAACCATTTTTCTTTATTAATAATATTTTTAGAAACCATCTTCAAATTTAAAAATTTCTGTTATGTTTGTAAGATCAATTACCGATATGGGTGGATACAATCACACAAACAAATCAAGTTCCAATCAAACAATTCAAAACACGCTAAACTTTAAATAAAATCGATATATCCATATATAATATAGCCTCAGCTCATAGTATCATACAATAACAAACATGGCAAAAGAATCACTCCAATACAAATATTGGATAACAATACAACCATACATAACAATAAATGATCGAAGAAGATCTTAATAAATAATTTAATTCCGGAGGAGAGCAACAAAAGAGAGCACCAAAGAAGTTGCAATCATAACACTCGAAGCCGGAACAGAGAACGCCACTGCCAACTCCTGAGAAGACACCGTCGCGGTGTTGGCGCTAGCGCCTTCTTCACAATGCTAACCTGGGCCATTTTGTTCAACAAGTTAAAGATGAAAAATAGCACAAGTTATTAGAGAGGTAGAAACTTTGAAAAAAGAGTGTGTGTGTGTGGTGGTATTTATAGTAGAGTTGATTGGGTTTTAAGTTTGAAGTTTTAAGGGTGAAGGAGACGTTAAAGTGACAGACAGGTCACCTAAAATTGTTGGTTTGAAATGTGAATGAATTGTGTCGGTGATGAAAACAAAAGTATGACAGACGCGTAACGGTTAGTTTTTGAAAGCAAATGGTTTGTCGACACGTCGTCGTCTTGGCCGACTTGGTTTATACCGCTACACCATACCTCACGGCACGTTTGTTTTTCCTAACTAAAAATTGAAGTTGTAAATTAAATAATATTTTAATTCTAAATGATTGTATTTTATATTACGAAAATAGAATATTTTTATGCAAAGATGAAAGATCCATTTTGATCACATACATATAATAATGTGGGGATAATGAGTTTGTTGCTAGTCAGGCTATACTGAAGGTGGAGTCAGGCAAAGTTACTAAACACGAAAAAGCTTGGTGGAGAATCAATATGTGTTTATACCATTTGCTTTTGATACATTTGGTTCCCTAATCCCAGAGGTCGTTGAATTCCTTAACAGAGTCCAATGGGTCGTGAATAGTAATTTCTCAACCCGTAAGAGTCGATTAGTTTTTAATAGGATTGGTTTTGCAATTCAAAAGGGAGTTGCTGGCTTACCTGCCATTACTTGTAATTTATTGTTTTGGCATTTTATTTTAATGAGATAAGAGAGCACAAGATCATAAATAATAATTATATTAATAATTATAATAATATAATAAAGTTATAAGGTGTTTGGTTTGAAATGATTTTGAATGTTTCAAATGACTAAACTATGACAAACCATTGCTCGATCAATCCCTCTTGACCATGATGAACCGATTCCTCTATGGTATTTGATCTAGCAAGATTAGTGATTACTCAAACCCTTTCTCTTCATTTGGTTTCAAGCTGAAAGCTACACCAACTTGTATAGTTTTATGTTCCAACCGTTAACACATCTTCATCTAGAAAGCACCTCATCTTTGTCAACATTGATGTCCGCTTTGGTTCCAGATTCGATGGCAGCTTGATTTTAAACAAAGCGAACGAACTGGAACGTATATACACATAAAATCAAGTATCGAGATACCATATAACATAAAGCTTTATACTAGTGTCACGTAACACTAATTTAAGCACATTAATCCCCCTTACTTTTTACAAGTCTCAAGGTCTGTAGCTAAACCATAAACAAGAATATCGCAAGCTCATGATAGGCGAATAGCACATCGTATCGAATCAGTGTGTGTCACACACCAACAAACCAGTCACATTTTTGTGAGAAAAAAGATTGTGAGTTATGTATGAATATATGAAATATAATAAATGGTATATAACATATATTCAAACAAATAAGGTATGCAAATAAATTAAAATAGAATAAATGATATTTATATACTCTTATAATAAAAGGTCAATGACCTTTCTCACCAATCAAAGCCTGTCAACATAGCAGGTTTTGCTTTTCTTCTTTCTTTTTTTTTTTAACGATAATTTTTTTTAGTGACTCATTGTCACACTTTTTAATTCTGTCTCAAACGTTATATTATATATCAGAGGCTAGAAATTACAGACCATGCTAAATCCCACACCAATGTAGCCCACTCCATTGTAAGGTGTTGAATTTAGATTTGCTGAAGGCGACGTTCGATTATCGTTCGATTCCCAGCATCCAGTATCGATTTTTTCTTTATTGGGTTTACTTTTTCCATCCTTTTTAGATCTAGCTAACTAGGGAATCACCTCCACATTTGCGATGAAATCTTTCAATTATAATTCCTCTTCAAACTTTTTAAAAACTTTATAAATGTAATTTTCAACCATTTGAATTCTAATTTTTTAAATTTACCCATGTATTTTTATTCTTTCGCTTCAAAGAAAAAAAACTATATACTCACGTAGTTATTTATATTTACGTGTCGGTATAAATTCACGTGGTGTAATTTTATTTGGAAATGAGTCGAGTCAAATATGATGCGTTTTATGTTTATCTTTTATATATGCTTTCAGTTGATCTATGTTCTGATGTATGTGGCGACGTATATTCACGTTTCGACATAAATTTTCTTCGAAAACAAGTCTATCCAAATATAATACGTTTTCATGCTTATTTCTAAAGTGCATTTTCGGTTGGTCTACGTTTTGATGTAAATTGTATTTGGAAACGAGTTGGGTCAAATATAATATGTTATTATTCGACAATATACATTCGAGTTATTGTACGTTTTAACCCCGCCAAGTCTTGATGCAAAGGTATGGTTGGTGAGATGGTTAGGTGGAACCCGCACTAAACGAACAAATCCAGGTTTGATTCCGTTTTTTTTGTAACAATGTTTATATAGCTTATACTAAGTTAGATTAGATACGTTTAAACATGTGTTTTTATATGATTAACGCTAACACATAATGTGCCGCCATCTAAAAACAATTAAGACGTCGTCATTGAAACGCGCAGGACAACATCTTGTATAACATGTAATCAACCAAATAGGGTATGCAAATACGATAAAATAAAATGATAGAAAGACATTATATAATTTAATAATTATTATTATATAATATTTTAAAAAATATAGCAATCTTTACAACAGCTGTACACGGCTTTTAAAAATTCAGCCGTTGAAAACCAATCATAACCAGAAACATGTACCCATGTGACGCCTTCTACTCAAAAGAAAATAAAAATCTTAAAAACAATAAGAAAAAACAAAATAAAAAACAGCCGTTACCAAGCTGTCACTCTAATTTGTGCCCCTATAAAAGCACAAGGGTCTCGACCAAATTCTACAATCATAAGTTCTCTCATTTAACCTTTGACATTTCAGTCCATACAAACCTTCTTTGTAACGAAATGGCCCAAGTTAGCAACATTCTGAAGAGAGCCTCGGTTGTAGCTGTCATAGCACTCTCTGCGGCTGCAGCCGTGTCGGCTCAAGCGACAGCCCCGGCACCTTCTCCCGATGCCGGAGCCGCCTTCTCTGTTCCGGTTTCCGGAGTTTTGATTGGATCCTCTATGCTTCTGTCTCTTGTTGCTCTCTTCAGGAACTGATTGTTCTTCATGATTTTATCACAGTTGTATTTGATTTGTGTTTCAATGATTCTTTTGTAAGATGATATATGATGATACTCTTCATTTTGTAATTTTTGATTAACGGATATAATATAATATCTATTTATTCAATTGTTACGTATGGTGGCAATCGAGTAAATCACCTTATGATTACCCATTGTTAAACCCATAAAGCTAACTAATAATGAGATTGTGGTGAAGTGATAATGGAGAGACTTGGGTTCTAAGAGACCGAGGTTCAGTGTTGTATGAATCGCTAGGCGTTAGTCGGGCGGTGGGATACCGACTAGCGATTAATCTGGATTAATAGGGATTAATCGTAATTACTCGGATAGAGTTTTTTATATGTAATTTTTAGTTACATATATACACACACATTTTTATACGTAGTTTTTTAAAGTAAACATGTTCTAACCCCTTATTGACCCATTTTTTAATTAATTGGAAGGACTTTATACTGTTTGATTGAAATTTCGCCATCGTCTGGCCAAAATTTGGCCAGAATAGGACCTCCATTGACTGCCTAACGATCAATCAGCCATTAATCAGTGAACCTTTGATTAGTGATTAATCGGAAACTAGTCGGGGTTTTTTTACACACCATTCTGAGGTTCAATTCCTGCTTCTCCGGTAGTTTTTCGACGGCACCTGATGGGAGACCAGACGAGTAGGCAGCGATCGCTAGTTCGATCCTTGAACTGAACGGGTTTTATCTCACCACATTGTCGTGCCTTCGGGCGAGTGTTCACGAGCTCCTGCCCTAGGTGAGGGTTTTCCCCAGTTCTGATGCGAGTGTATCTCGATGTGGTGAATTTCGCCAGTAGCCTATTTGGAAAATGGAAGGGTATGGTCCCAAAAACCCTGCGCCTGCGCAAGGAACCATACCCTCAATGACAACATTCTTGAAGCCAGCAGGCTGCCTAACAACCTTGTGCGCAACGTGCAATGGTATAGAAACCTTGATATTAACAGGTCACACAACGAACATTGCGCACACTGCGCAACAGCAAATTAGACCTAGAAGCACAGGACCCTTGACCCTGCGCGGATCAAACAACCCTCTAGCCACGAAGTCCTAAAACCTTGCACCAGGGCAAGACTAGCATAAGAGCAACTCATAGTCTTGAGAGCAAAAGAAGTTAATTCTTACAACTCTGTGCTGGACAGAAAGTATTGAAAGCCACGCGGAAGGGAAAAGCGCAAAGAGGCGTTAACAACATACAAGGGTACAAAGTGGCAGAGCTGTGACCCAATGGTCGCTCGGCAAGTTGTGTCGGACTGCGTCGCATGAACAGTAATGCAAAGGACATACTGTACACCAACCAAACTCACGCCAGCAACTGTCACACATTCTCCACTTTTGGCTGATGACAGGTCTGACACCAGGGACAACTGCCATGACACGTGGCTCCATTCAACATCCGACAAAGCATACCTCCTGCCATAGATAATTAATGATCGATGACCTATCTTTGGCTATAAAATAAGGATCGACCACAAGGTAATCCATCTACAATCGTCTACATCCACTTATATGCTTTCTAGCTAACTTGCTAATTATTTGGCAATACCAAATACTTATTCTCACGCCGGAGTGTGGTCACAGAGAAAACCCTCCCCCTTTCTCTCGTGGCGAGGCTAACGGCGTTGCTAGTTTTGCAGATTAACTCAAAGTGAGATCACCCAGAAGAGTGAATGAGAGACAATCTTTCATGCAGAAATATTGAGCTTAACCAAGATATCCCCGGATATTCACTGTGGTTAACCGGCGTTTCTTCATTGGCGTCATCCGCTTTTTACTTACTCTTACATCCGTTTTCTCGTTTCGTTTTTTCTCAAACCCCACTTTTCAAATGGCTGATTTTCCATCAAACACACCACGAGGTCCTCGGGCTGAAGGTAAGAACCCAGTTCATGCCTCTCGACCCGACGGACAAGTGGAAGAAAGTTCTTCCGGAAACGCCGGTGTTCACCATGACCCAGGTCGTGTGAACATCCTAGTAACACCCAGCGTGAGGAGGATCGAACATATGGTGAGGGTGATAGCGCCAGTGTGTTTCACCGGCTACCCAAAGATCATGCTGCTTACAAGTCTGCGCCATGGGCTGTTTACAATCCGGAGGCGGAGTACAATTATTACCTAATATACAGGCCGGCTAAAGCAGCCGAACACTCAAATTTCATCAAGGAGATCGCCTCGCACCACTGGAGCGCGCGAAACTTCTCTCCAACGTGGGAAAGTACAATGGGTTGACAAACCCAGATGACCACCTGCGCCTGTTCACCGGCACATGACTAATCGGAGGCTGGACGCTGCCAATGTGTTGTCACTTGTTTGTTCAATATGGCCGCGTGAAGACGAAAGTCTCGAAGACTTCATCACCCGATACAATAAAGAAGTGTTGGAAATTGGAGACGTGCACGAAGACCTGATCCATGCACAATTTAAATATGTTGTCCACTGCGACGAGATGATCAAAGTCTTGTTGGGAACTACTGGCCTCCCAAAATGTTGGGAGAAACTAATGGCGGCAACAAAGGTCTATGCGCAGACGAAGCGCAACCTAAACTCTAGCAGACCTCCCCTACCCGAATACTGTCCCCAATACATGAGCAAAAGTTTTAGGAAGATGAATAAAAAGAGTTGAGGGAACCCAGCCAAAACCCTCCCTACTCACCGGTCGACTCACGCGCAACCATAAATAAGATTGCTACCCAAGGAGCAATCAAGCAGGATAATCGCGATCATCAGTGGACGCCACTGACAAAGACACCGGCGGAGGTGCTCAGCATCGAAGATAACCAATTCAAACAACCACCGCCGATGACCAACAAAAAAGGTCAAGACCCCAACCTTTTTTGCGATTATCACAAAGATATGGGGCATACGTCTGACAACTGCATCTCCTTGCACATGGAGATTGAGAAGGCGCTGAAAAGTGGGAAGCTCACCCACTTATTTCAAAATGTGCGCAAGGAGGTGCGCCAGATTACTCGAGGCGAAGAAGGCCCGAGTAACAAGTAGATGAAGGCATCTGTTCATATAATTCAAGGTAACCCGTCGCGCAAGCGCGACCATCAGAAGAGTTGTACGCCTCACTGGCGCGAACAACAGGTCATCTTCCCCGTAGTTCCCGGGGGCCTACAAGAGGACCGTCCGGTCATGATAACTGGCATCTTTGTCCATTATTGCACCGATTACATGTTCATAGACCCGTGAAGCTCTATGTACATCATATATGAACAGTGCTTCCAATAGTTGGACCCAGAAGACAAGGCGCGCTTGGAGCCGGTTGACTTCCCACTAACTAGTTTCTACAATGAAGTCGTCTTTCCACTGGGCCAAATCTCATTTCTGGTAACTCTTTCCAATGGGCGACACTCATACACGGTCTTAGTCAACTTCATGGTCATGCCCGCTACTTCGCGCCATGACATCTTGCTAGGCCGTCGCGCCCAAAGAGAGTTCAGCATGATCACTTCCATTCCTCATGCCGCCTACGGTTTTCCAACAGAAACCGGGGTGGCCATCATGTACCGAGGAAGGAGATCATGTCCATCAAAGAGAAACCACAAACAAAGCTACCGAAGTCATCATCTAATGGCGAGCCCGAGAAATGGGTGCTAAACAACAAGTACCCGGAACAAACAATGCTGTTATGACCCGCCATGATCCCTGCAGTCAAGGCGCGATTAAAAGAACTTTTGTTCGCAATGTAGATATTTTCGCTTGGTCGCCAGCGGATATGACAGGGGTACTGAGGGAAATTGCCGAGCATGCGCTACATACATTCGCTTCAGTTCAGCCTATAGTTCAGAAAAAGCGCAGTTTTGGTCCTGAAAAGACTCGCGCATTGAACAAGCAAGTTTCTGAGCTCCTCCAAGCCAGCATCATCAGAGAAGTATGCTATCAGACATGGGTAGCCAACCTAGTCATGGTCCAGAAGCACAACGGTAGTGGGCGCATGTGCATCGATTTCAAAGATCTAAACAAGGCATGTCCCAAAGATTGCTACTCTTTACCTGAAATCGACAAAAGGTGGACTCCGTCGCTTCATTCAGGTGGAAATGCTTCCTTGATTGCTACAAAGCTACCACCAGATACAAATGAAGAAAGAGGACGAAGGCAAAACCTCATTCCGCACTGACAATGGAATCTTTCGCTACTTAAAGATACCCTTTGGATTGCGCAACGTAGGAGCCAGCTACAGTGTTTGATGGACTAGGTCTTCGGCGAAGACATTGGCGAAACCATAGAAGTGTACATTGATGACCTAGTCATCATGAGCCTGGATGAGGAGAAGATGCTGACAAACGTTCAGAAAACATTTGCATCCTTACGCAAGGAAAATCTGAAGCTGAACCACGGCAAGTGCTTGTTAGGAATGGAAGAAGGCAGTTTTTTGGGATTCATCGCCATGCACGATGGTTTCAAAGTCAATCCCGAAAAAGTGGAATCGATTCAGCGTATGCCTTCCCCCTCGACCATCAAAGAAATGCAACGGTTGGCGGGGCGATTGGCTGTGCTGAACAAGTTCTTGGCCAACCACGCGATGAAGTCCTTCCTATTCATCCGCACTTTGTGGAATTGTGTAAAGCAAAACAAGTTTCAGTGGACTCCGGATGCGGAGAAAGCCTTCACACAAAAGAAAGAGCCACTGATCCTTTACCTGTCCGCATCGGATATCGCTCTGGGCCCAGTTTTGCTAGTAGAGCGCGCAGGAGTCCAGACTCCAATCTACTACGTCAGCAAAATGCTAACGGACCTGGAGACAAGATTTCCAATGATGGAAAAGCTTGCTCTAGCTTTAGTCCACGCATCCCACAGGTTGCGTCGGTACTTTTCCAGCCATGTGATAACAATTTTAACAAACTATCACTTGGGCCAAATTTTGTCCAAGCTGGACATATCTAGTCGTCTGGCAAAGTGGACGATTGAGCTTGATGGACACAACATCATGTACAAACCACACCCAGCAATAAAAGGCCAGATACTAGCCGATTTTGTTACATAAGTACCAAGTAATAAAGCGCAAGAGTGTGAAGCTGTGCAGAATCCAGCGCCGGTCACAGACGACCACGCATGGATACTTCACACAGACGGCGCATCCAATGATGATGGCGCAGGGGCAGGTTTCCGTCTAATAAGCCGCTATAACCAAGAGTTCACCTATGCCATCAGGTTGGATTTCAAAAGCACGAATAATGAATCTGAGTACGAAGCGATTCAGGCAGGCCTTCGGTTAGCCATCAAAATGGGCGCACGGAATTTGGAAGCGCATGTCGACTCCCTTTTAGTCGTAGGACAGGTCAACGGCTTATACGACACAAAAGGCGAAACGATGGCCCTGTATCTTGAACAGGCGCAAGCCTTAATAACCAAATTCCAAAGCTTCAAAATAACCCATGTCAACCGAAGCAAGAATAAACATGCCGACGCGCTCAGCAAATTGGCTGCTACAAGCTGCAAGCACTTCGCGCGTGAAGTGCGCTTCGAGGTGCTCAAGAACCCTTCTGTTCTATTGCGACAAGTAAACATCATCGAAATGGGGAATCCTTCCTGGATGTCCCCCATTATCATGTTCTTGCAATTTGGATCCTCCGAGAAAACAAGGCGGAAGCAAGGAAGGTCCAGAACAAGGCACTCAACTACGAAATGGCGGATGATATCCTTTATCGGAAATCATACCTTGGACCACTCCTCCGCTGTGTTGATCCGTAAGATGCGCAATACTTGATCCGTGAAATACACGAAGGCTTATGCGGGATTCACGCTGGTCCGCGCATGGTCGTCGCAAAGATCATGAACGCCGGCTACTATTGGTCTGGCATGCACTTAGACGCAGTCGAAACGTTGCGGAAATGTGCATCCTGCCAGAGACACACGTAGAAGACATTGCGCCCCAAGAATCCATTGATCCCAGTGACAACAGCATGGCCCTTCCAACAATGGGCAAGCGATATGGTGGGACCTTTCCTAGATGCCCCAGGCACGGTGAAGTTCATAATCGTAGCTGTCGATTACTTCACCAAGTGGGTAGAAGAAAAACCTCTTGCATCCACCACAACAACCGTAGTGCGCAAATTCATTTGGGAGCATATCATTTACCATTTCGGGCTACCCCTACGTATTGTTAGTGATAACAGCTCCAATTTTGCCGCTGAAGAACTACAACGGTGGATGTAGGAAATGCATATCTAACATGTGTTCACTTCAGTCGCGCATCCCCAAGGGAACGACCAAGTGGAAAGCATAAACAAGAGTATCGTCGAAGGGATCAAGATGAGATTGGGGACGGCGTAGAGAGGCTGGGTAGATGAGTTACCAAGTATCCTTTTGGCTGATCGAACTATGTCAAAAACCAGCACCGTTGAAACACCTTTCAGCCTGGTGTATGGGATGGAGGCAGTGATTCCCGTGGAAATAGGCCTCCCATCACCACGCATGCTGTCTGTGCAAAGCCAGAATAATGAAGACGAGCGTAGACTCGACTTGGACCTCCTAGAAGAAAGGCGTGAAATCGCTGCAATCAATGAAGCAAAGTACAAGTCCAAGCTCGTGAAATACTACAACGCGCGAGTCCGTATGTACCTTCCTACCTGGCGATTTTGTTCTACGAGACAATGAAGCGTCCAACGCTGAAAGTCCTGGAAAACTCGCACCTAAGTGGGAAGGCCCTTAGATAATCCATGAAGTCCTAGGATACACCCTTAAACGTTTGGACGCCACAAACATTCCTAGGACCTTGAATGCGCAACAGCTAAGGCGGTACTACATGTAAACTAGCAAACATTATGATCTAATTGTCTATTCTGTGCATGGCTCTTATGCCTTATTGTTAATAAAAACAATGGATACATGAATTTCTTTATCTCGATGTTTTGTTACAAATGCCCGAAACTACTTTGGGTCTACGCGAAAACACTATGGTACACAATGACTCATGAATAGAATTCACTACCTACTGCATGCGCATGGGATATAACGTTTATACACGAGTTCATTACTAGTTTTATTCACTCTACCTACACAAAGTTGTTATCTTCACGCAAATATTGTAACTTCAAATAAAAACATCCATTTCATTAAAAGAAAAATATGTACATCAAAGTGCAACGCGCAATTACATTCAAGATATTACAATCAGCATCCTACAATCTATCCCTCAATATCTTCAACCTCGGCTACGTCTTGGAATATAGCTTTAAGGCGATCCACGTAATCGTCATGCTGGAGCGCGACTGGGATAAGGCAGCTTCGGTATCGACTCCACGAGTGGAAGCGCGACTGGTATCCAATTGAACACCCAACGCATGAGTGACATGGTGTGTACACTCAGTAGAGCCTTGCGCATACCCATCATGGCGCGCAGTGACCATCAGCTTGGCCACTGCATCGTCCAACTCTACCGAGTTAAAGATAGAGTTCGCGATCTACAATACAAGGAAACCAGGATGAGAATCAAGACAAAGTGATCAAAATAACAACAGAGAACTTACATTGACAACTCGATGTTGTTGCATCCATAGCATGTTGCTTGTCAGCGACTCCACCAGACTCTCCGAGATGGCGCGGGTGGCTTCAGAATCTTCTAATTTTTCTCGCTCGCGCCCACCTTGGCCTCCGCCAAGCGCAGCTTCTCCACTTCCTCCATGTGCCTACGCTGCAGTTTAGCTTTTTCCACCAAGGCCACCTGGAAATCCTTCTTTGCGCTCTCGAGCGCCGCGCAAGCCTCCACCTGGTTACATACAACAAGGTTAGTCTGGCAATCTTTTGATCATGTAAAATAAATAAAGAAGGGCAAATTTCTTACCTCCATCTGCTCGCTGTGCTCACGGTGCGCCTTGGCCTCCTCTGCCGCTGTAGAGGCCACCTCCTTCTCTTTCTTCATGCGCTCTACCTCTCCGCGCATCCGAGCCAGCTCATCACTTAAAGATTTTTTCTCGTTATTGTCCCTTTTGCAGGCCTCCCTCCACTGCTTGCGCTCCTCCTTAAGTGTGGCAGCGGAGCCTTCCGCTTTCTTCTTCCACCCTAGAACGGACCACTCTTCGGTCCGCTGGGCTTCGAGAAAACTTGCCTTCTCAACCTCCAGTTCAGATTTTTGCGCAGCCACTTGGGCTCGCTCTTGGACCAGGTGCTTCTTAGCAGCTTCATATTTTCTACAACCTCCACTTCCACCTGCACCTCCGCCGTCCCGGCGCTGGTCTCCCTACCCTTTACAGTTGACGCTTGCGCCGTCTCAGACACGGATAGGGGCATAGATGTCTCAATGGGCGTGACCGGGGTGGTGGGAGCAACAAAAACTGTTTCACTTCCTCCTACAAGATGACAAAAAGTTAAGACAAGTACAACAGGAAGGAAGGTGGTGTAAAACACAAGTCAAAAGGCGTTTACCAAGGGAAAGTTTGGCGCTGAGCGCGTCTAAACTCCCGTGCTTCCCTATAATCTTCCGGGTAACCTTTTTGGAGGGCTGCACGGAGATATCACTTTTTGGAGCCCTCTTCCTCTTGAGGGGCTCCGGGCTAGACTCTACGTCTATCGGCTCGTCCGGGTTGGCAGCCGGGATATCCGTCGCCTCTTGTGGCTCTGGCTTTGCCTTCCGCAAACCTACAGGCGCAAGACCCTCCAAGGAATCAGAGACTACTAGATAGTCATTCCAAGTGTCTGGCACAGAACACATACCTTTGGCCGGGTCTGACCTGGGCTGAGCCACCCTATTCTCCACCGCAGCGCTTGGCCTCGCGCTCCTTTTCTTCTTTGGATCTGGGCCAATGCCCAAGTTCTTTAAAGCGCCTGCACAATGGCGCAACACAGTTGTAATCTACAAATTATATAAACAATCAAACTATGAAGGCTTACCACTCTCAGGCGCTGGAGCCACCAAATCCTCATTCTTGGGAAGCTCAAAGTTCCCCAAGATTTGCGCATACCATGTGTGTAGGTCCCCTAATCCATATGGATCATCACAGAATCGTCTATCCAATCTAGAGTGCGGAATCCCCTAGATCAGATTTCACAGAAACAAGAACACAAACACAATTACTTTCAAACTGTCTTCTGTTGATTATCTAACACAATGGTTTACAATCAATTCAAGACTCTCTCTTTCAACTCTCTCTGAAGTAATTATCTGAGCAACTGGACAAGCAACTAAAACAACAACCTAAACCTTAATGACAACCTCCCTTTATATAGAGACAGGTTAGCACCTTGGCTGGGTTTCCCTACATGGACTGCAAATGGGTCTAGGCCCAATTCGCCTTCCATAAGCTATTTAGTGTCTGGATTAGCCCAATTACTTCTAATTAACTATTACAAAACTAAACCCGCTAACTGTTTACCATTTTATTAATTTCAAGATATCCAAAGACCAAATCTAAGTTGTTGTCACAAATATGCACTAACAAACTCCCCCTTGACAATAGCTTCATAAAATAACTTTGTCTTCAGTCTTCTTGCAATCTTTAACTTCTTGAAAAATGTTGGTCGTTGGGTAGCTTTAGCTTTAATAGCTTCTGTCAGCAACAGACTCCCCCTAAGCTGATGTATCCAATCACCAAATCTTCTAAATCGTTATCGTTTGAGTAAACAGTTTAGTCCTTGCACAGAAATCTTCAAAACTCTTCAACTTTATCTGCAATGTAGAAAGGAGGTTCTACCATGCATCCAAGAAATTCCTCTTCACTAAACTTCTCAGCAACACACTGCTACAATCTGTATACTATAAAACAAACATCTCGAGAAACCATAAGAATTTTTCAACACAAGTTAAACAAATTATTATTATTCAAGAGATAGTAAAACTGTATCACAGAATAAGCACTTCTCAACGCAAACCATATACTCAAAATTTTAAACATATTGAACCTGCAAGAATTTAAAATTTTAAACTCATCTTCTAACACCATCTCCCCCTATCGGTAAGAACTCCTCCATGAACAACCATGTTCCGTACATTAAGAATTTACAAGAAAATGAAATCTTTTGGATTTTTATATTTTCTGAAAGCAAATAATAATGAAATAATAAACACTCTGTTTTTGTGAGAATCACAGGTAAGAAGATCATATCAGCAACATCATATTGTTTTCACACTATTTGATAATTCTATATGAAATATTCATGAAAAGTAGTTCAAGACGATTACCAGTATTGTTTATCCACTTAAACAAAATACATGAACATTTCAAGTACTATTACCTAGTGATATGTTAAGATAATTTATACCGATATACTAGTGTGTCCCACTTCAGGACATACCCCACGATCAAGTTATGCACAAAAATTCATCGTAGTAGGTGAGTATACCGAAATTCATCCTTTTTGATTTACAACGTTAGATAATTGGTGATCAGGTCAATACTTCTGTACAGCAAAGAGACCAATATCCAACGAGGGTTAGGGCAAATACTAAATTTTGGTACGAAAAACGCAATTTGCACTTTTGAATGACTCTCTAGGAGAGCTTTTTCAATTTTTGGAATTTGGCATTTTAGCTCTTTTAAGATATCCTGGTTGTGCCTAGGTCAGCATATATTTGGATGCAGCAGAAGGACAACCATGATACCCCGGATGGAATAACAATATAAAGACCTAAAACCTCAGATTTAGGCAATCTATCAACGCAAGATTTAAGGTTATAAAACCATACGCCACTAATATATTACCCACTTATACACAGTTTATTATATTTGTATAACAAAGGTAAGTAGATTATTTCATGCTTTTTGCCTATTGGTACATCATATGATGAAGCTGCTATCACACTTAAGCAATTTAGTTTTAATTTCAGTGTGACAGTCTAACTTGCTGATGTACTATCATTTCTTCTTTTCCATTCAGTGAAAACTCATTTTTTTATTTTTCTACTTTTTATGTTTTGATTTTTTGAAAACAGTAAATTATTTACAAAATTCTTATGGAAAACTGGTTATTCAGGATTCCTCATCCCATTGAGTTCGACTAAATGTTCAAAACGAGCAATGTCAAATGCTTTTGTCTAAAGATCTGCCAGGTTATCAAGTGTGTCGACTCGATGCAGTTCAATTAATTTCTTTTCAGCACAATCCCGTATAAAATGATGACGAATGTCAACATGTTTTGTGCAACTGTGTTTTACGGGATTGTTGGTGATTGAAATAGTGGCATTATTGTCTATCATAATAGGAGTACGAGTGAAATTCAAACCGTAATCGCGCATCTGCTGTTGGATCCAGAGAACCTGAGAGCAACAGCTACCCGCAGCAATATATTCAGCTTCACACGTCAAGGTAGACACGCAAGACTGTTTCTTGCATTTCCATGACACGAGCCTCCCTCCTAAGAACTGACAACCACCTGTGGTAGACTTCCTTGTTGATTTACATCCTCCAAAGTCCGAATCAGTGAGAGCAACAAACTTCAAATCACTAGCAGCTGGATACCATAACCCAAGTTTAGGCTTCCTCTTCAAGTAACGAAGAATCCGCTTCACCGCTTTCATGCGGGACTCTTTTGGATTCACCTGAAATCTGGCACAAAGACATACTGCGAACATGATGTCGGGTCTTGAAGCAGTCAAGTACATCAGAGAACCAATCATTGCCCTATATTGAGTTGGATCAACATCCTCTACACTCTCATGATCTGGACCAAGATTGTGATTCTCACATATAGGTGTATTGAAAGTAGCGCAATACTCCATTTTGAAACGAGACAAAATGTCATACACATACTTTGTCTGATGTATAAACATCCCATTCTTCTTCTGTTCAACTTGTAAACCCAAAAAGTAAGATAGTTCACCCATCGCACTCATCTCAAACTTGCTCTTCATTACCTCCTCGAAATCATGACACATGTTCTCATCAGATGACCCAAAAATGATGTCATCAACGTATACCTGTACCAGCAGAAAGTCTTCCTTCTTCCTTTTAATGAAAAGTGTACTGGCAATCTGACCTCTTTCGAAACCATTCTTTAACAAATGTGCTGACAATGTCTCATACCACGCCCTAGGTGCCTGATGCAATCCATACAATGCCTTATCAAGTCGATAGACTCGATCTGGATAATCTGGTTGTGAGACATACACCACTTCTTGGACTTTCCCGTAAAGAAACGCACTCTTCACGTCAAGTTGGTAAACTTTGAAGCCCTTGAATGAAGTAAAAGCTAGGAACAACCGAATTGCTTCCAACCTTGCTATTGGTGCAAACACTTCATTGTAATCAATCCCTCTTGCTGATTGAACCCTTTCACCACCAACCGAGCCTTATTCCTTATTACGATCCCTCGGTCATCTTTCTTGCACTTGAACACCCACTTGGTGCCTATTTCCTTCTCTCCTTCAGGCAAGTCAACTAGCTCCTAAACTTTCAACTTCTTAAACTGAGCTAGTTCCTCTTGCATAGCTTCAACCCACCAATTGTCTTTTAGAGCCATGTGAAAATTCTTCGGCTCTTCTTGGGCAATAAAGCAGCTATACAAACTCTCATGAATCAACCTAGTCTTCTGAATCGAAGTAAACAAACAGGAACCTTCGAGCCTACCTCTTCTTGTCTGAACACCTAAAACAGCATCACCTATGATGTTTTCATCTGGATGATCTCTGTGTATATGCGTGGTAGCAATGGTGTCAACAACTAGATTATCTCCCAGATTAGATCTAACCTCCCCTGGATGTTAGCATTAGTAAACGGATTTGTGAAGTCCTCCCCCTGAATGGGTTCAGACTCACTATCATTGGAGTCTTGTGGAGCTGCACGAGAAGAAGTTTCTGGAGCATCTGTCATTGATATACCCGATCTAGGCATGAAGTCACACTCTCCATCCTCACTGATCACAGATTGGATCACTTGAGACTCATCTGCATTGGAAAAATCAGGAATATTAAATGATTTAAAAACACTATCATAATCATATAATATAGGAGGACCACTCGTTGATTGTTGAGGTGAATAACTAGTGATTTCCATGTTAAACACAACCTCAATTTTACCAGTTTTCTGATTTAAAACCCTTTTAGTCGGTGTTCCAGGCATATAGCCTAGAAAGTAACCCTCATTAGCTACCTCACTGAATTTTTGCTTATCTTTGTTTCGCACAATGGTGCAGGATAATCCAAATGGTTCAAAGCCTTTTAAGTTTGGTTTTCGGTTAAACAATAGTTCGTGACATGTTTTGTTGAACCGTTTAACCGTCAAAACTTTGTTCAGGACATAACAAGCTGTGTTCACAACTTCTCTCCAGAAAAGAACTAGAAGCTTTGAATCAGAAAGCATAGTCCTAGCGGCTTCAATCAACGTCCTGTTTTTCCTCTCAGCGACTCCATTTTGTTGAGGTGTATAAGGATTAGAATATTGATGTTCAATTCCCTTGCGAAGACAATAGAGATCCAGAATCTGATTCTTGAACTCCATGCCATTATCACTCCTTATCCTCTTGATCCGTGCATCATGGACATTTTCTAATTTTGTAAAAAGATCTATCAGCATCTCCGCTGTCTCATCTTTTGTACCTAAAAAGAAAACCCATGAATATCATGAGTAATCATCTGTGACAACTAAACAATAGTTTTTCCACCTATGCTCCTTACGTTCACCGGACCGAATAGATCCATATGAAGTAATTCATAAGGGGCATCTATGGAATTTATTGTTTTAGACTTGTGAGGTTTCTTATGTTGTTTTCCCTTTTGACATGGAAGACATTTATCTTCCACGTGAAACCTCTGCACTGGCACCCCTTCCACTAAACCATTTTTAATAATATAATTCATTTTTCGGTAGTGGATGTGGGCCATGCGTCTATGCCACAACAATGACTCGGCCTCAGATGCTTTTGATAGTAAACACGCCACCACAGTGGAAGAATCCTTAGCCCTCATGTCCATGACATAAGTGTCGTTTCTCCTTGGCGCTCTCATCACTATCGAATCATCCCGTATCACCAAACTAGGTTTCAACAAAACTTCAGACTTTGTAAAATGGACCGAGTGACCCTTGTCGCAGACTTGAGACACGCTCATCAGATTGTGCTTCAGCTGCTCAACATAGTTCACTTTGTCCAGTGTGATCTTCCCGTTGGTCACTTTTCCTCGACCTGTAATGTGCCCTCCTTTTGGCACCTACAAAATTTACATATCCACCATCTATATTCTCAAACTCAGTCAACAATCTCGCATCCCCCGTCATGTGCCTGGAGCAGCCACTATCAACATACCACAAGTTGATAATCCTCCTTAGCAGCTCCTGCACAACCCAACAAAATTAGTTAGATTGGGGGACCCAAGCCCTAATGGTCTTGGGTCTTCCAGATTTATCAACCACGGGAACATCCATCCAATACCCATCACTCCTAACAGGAGTCTTAGATCTTAGACCTGTTGATGGAAATGGTTTGTGATTTCCACTAGGTCTCTGGTCCTGAGGTTTCCTAAACGTGTTTGGACTTTCCGACCTTTGGAAATTATGATTTTGGTTCCATGAATTGTGATGATAATAATTTCTAAAGCCATTGTTATAAAAATTTCGACTACCAACATTCTGGTATCGAGTTTGATATTGACCTTGACTTCTGAAATTATTTGATTGATCATTAAAGGTATTCATTCTTGGTGAACTACTTCTAGGTCTTTCATAACTGCCTGATGTAGATGCTGGCTGAAATCTTTGTTGGTTTCTTCGAAAACGAGGAACTTGGTGAGTTCCTTTTTCAGCCTTATCTACACCCCCAACAACACACTGTTGCCTGGTGACAGATATCTTTGGTGAGTTCGTAACCTTCTTCTCACCATCACCAAGTTTCTCTGGTGATTTTTCTCTCTGTCTCTTACTCACCTGTGCTTCACTCTTTTTGTTAGGACAACAACTAGCTACATGTCCTTTTTCATGACATTTGAAGCATGATTTTCTAGCCGAAGACTTCTTAATTGAGTCTCTTGCTTAGATTCATCAGGTGATGATGATGATGATGCCTTTGAAGGATCTTGTTTAGTTTGCTTAATTTCTGATTTTTCTTTGTTTATGTTTATTTTTAGAAAACTATACATTTGATTCTTTTGTAATAACGGTGACCTCTTCATTCATATCACTCCCTTGAACAAAATCAACTTTTTTAATAAAAACTTGCTTTTGATTCTTAGGGTGTGTACATTTTGTTTTCAAAACCGTGTCTCTGTTATTATCCTTCTTGGCATTCTCAGTCACATCAACACTCTCTGATGTGGAACTACCAGGTGTAGTTGACACAAAGTCTGTAAGCTTTTCTTCACCTGCCAAGATAGAATAGTCATGACCAAGAGATGGTGGAACTTCATTTAAACCTTTGAATACCACACATGTCTTGTCATTACTCTTCTTTAGGCCATTCATCATGTGTTTCAAAACAAAAGATGAATATTTGAATTGATTTAATTTCTTTTCAAGTTCACAAATTTTAAGTTGTGCTTCAGACAACTCTTTGCATTTTTCAAAAATTTCTTTTGTTTTCTCACTCATCGTATCATGAGCTAAGTCAATAATTTGAAGCTTTTCATTATGCTTACAGGTTAGAATATTGATTTCTTCTTCATAACCTTTAATTTTCTTAAAATATAGTGACTCATTTCGTTTTACAAAAAAGTTTGATTCTTTTAAGTTTGAGAGCTCATTTACCAGACTTTGGTTTTGTTTTGTGAACATGTCAACTTCACTTTGCAGTTCACGACATTTTAAAAAAACATAACTACCAGAGTTGGAATGTACCTCTCCTGTTGATTTGCTTAGATCGGCCATGAAAGCAACAAAATCAGCAGCCATCTTCTTTTCTCCATCAGCTTTTCCAGCTACCTTCTCTTGCTCTACCTCAGCATCAGCCTTCACTTCCTTATTTTCAACTGGAGCTATCTCAGCAATGAACGCCTGTGAGGCATTGTTATCTCCCAATAGATGAACAATCCAATCATAAGAACCCTCTCTAGCAGTAGAGATCAAGGCCTTTGATCCAGTGTTGGTTGACGCATTCCTGTTGCTTGAACCATGACCAGGAGAATCTTGAAGGATGAGTTATAACGAGATTCAGTTTTTGGTCGTTGACATTCTCTAGCAACATGTCCATAGTTTTGACAATTGTAACACTTCACTTTAGACTTGTCAAAACCCACACTCTTTCCAACGAACTTCCTGCCCGTTCTGTTCATGAACCTCTTCACTCTTCTAGAGATCAAGGCCATCTGCCATTGCAAATCCATCTCTTCTAGGTCATCAGGGTCGATCTGATCATAATCTTCATCAAACGTAGCAGGATCAGATATTCTTCCCTGAATGTAGTTCTCGTAGGAAGCAACGAAAGAAGCAAGCAATGCCAGATGATCTTCAGCACTTTTGACACTCAGAGGCATAGACCTAGTACTGCTGTTACTATTACTTGATTGTTGTCTTTTTGCCCCTAAAGAGCCTCCTGAAGCAGCAACAAAACATACTTCACCCACAGCATTTGTCACAATCTGCTCATTTTCACATGAGAGAAACGCAGTTGCAGTATCACTTGAAGCATTGTTGGAAGATGAAGGTGTAAGCCCTTTATAAATCCCTGGATCTTGAACCTGATCATATCCAGTCTCCTTCTTCTTCATGTTGAGCTCATAAGCTCTCAGTTTCCCAGCAACCTCTTCCAAGTCTTTAGTTTCATAGTCAGCTTCACCCTTTATCATCAAAGTATAAATATCCATTTCTGACATCAGATGATAATATCACGTGATAATATCTTTAAGGGATTCATTTCTCATTCCTTTAAACACAACAAATTGTTTCTTTAGCAGATCAACCTTGTTCTTCTTCACATCAGTATTGCCCTCATACCTCTTCTCTAGGGCATCCCACATCTCCTTCGACGTAGTATAACGCTTGAATGTATGTTTGATGCCATCAAGTAATGACATCTTTATAGCAGCTAAGGCACTCATACATTCTCTTTTCAGCTTCAGACATATTCACATAAGCAGTGACACGTTGTCTGACCTCAAAGTCATGAGTGGGGTTAGTGTATCCATCTTGAATACAGATCCACATCCGTGTGTCCTGGTATTCAATGAATGATTTAAACCTATCCTTCCATGTTAGGTAATTCTCTACCTTCAGCATTTTTAGAGGTTTGTTAGTTGTGCCTGCCTCGTGCTCCATTCTTAACAATTCATACAAGTTAGACATATTCGACATTTTTACCGAACCAGCTCGTTAAAATGTTAAAACTTGTCCGAAATGAGTGGTCACCAAAATATTCTGTTAGACTCGTCTCGACGATACGATTCTAATGATGTATATTGTCCGATTATGATTTTAGGAATTTCCGTGCCTTTTTTTTGTTCTAAAAATCACACGAGTCTAACTGTGGAACCGGTTTGTCAGGATTGTCTATGGATCAAATTCTGTGTCCGAATACGTTTAACTTCGGTTACGTCAGCTGATTAACTTTCCACCTTTTTGTATAGAACTCGGAACAATACCAAATCTGGAACAGTAACTCGGATAGTCAGTCCGAGATGGAAACCCGGAAAAGTAATCCGAATTACTTATCCGAGATGGTGATTCGAAATAGTGATCCGAGATGGAATCCGGAATGTACTATTCTGATCCGAGATGGAATATGGAATAGACTATTCTGATCCAAGATGGAGTCCAGAATACACTGCTGATCCGAAATTCAATCCGAGATAGGCTTTTCTAATCTGAAATGCAACTCTGATAATCCAAATTGCACTTTTCTGATCCGAAATTCAAGTTTGATGATCCGAATTGCAAGTTTGATGATCCGAAATGCAGGTTTCTGATCCGAAATTCAAGTCTTCAATATGAAATGCTTTGCTGTTAATCCAAAATCGCTGCAAAACCCTAGAACAGTAGCCGAAAGCCTAAAACAGCCGTCAAAACTTCAAACCAGCCTCCAAAAGCGTCCAAAAACCCAACGTTTTCTGCTGCTACGATTCTGAACTGAGCGAAATCAAGAGCCGAATGCTCTGATACCAATTATAGGTCCCCTAATCCGTATGGATCGTCACAGAATCGTCTATCCAATCTAGAGTGCGGAATCCCCTAGATCAGATTTCACAGAAACAAGAACACGAACACAATTACTGTCAAACTGTCTTCTATTGATTATCTAACACAATGATTTACAATAAGACTTTCTCTTTCAACTCTCTCTCTGAAGTAATTATCTCAGCAACTGAACAAGCAACTAAAACATCAACCTAAACCCTAATGACAACCTCCCTTTATATAGAGACATGTTATGCACCTGGGCTAGGGTTTCCCTACTTGGACTGCAAATGGGTCTAGGCCCAATTCACCTTACATAAGCTATTTAGTGTCTGGATTAGCCCAATTACTTCTAATTAACTATTACAAAACTAAACCCGCTAATCATTTACCATTTTACTAATTACAAGATATCCAAAGACCAAATCTAAGCTGTTGTCACAAATATGCACCAACAACGTGGGCTCCTCAGGGCCAAGGGCGATATTCTCAATCCGCCCTTGTTCCCTTTGGAACGCCACCACATACAATGTCACCCTGCAAAAGGCGCACATACAGTTAGTCTGCGCATAAGAAAGAATCAAGAAATAAGGAAATAAGACAAAGGTACTTATTCTTCTCCCCCTCCATGTAAACGGGCTTCTCCCGGCGGTTGGGCTTCCAGACTAAGCTCATGCCCGCCGCCACTAACGCCCTCTCCGATAGCTGTCCCGCCGGGATCTCCTTGAGGTCCTTATACCAGGACTCCGCCACTGGTATAGGAGTGGTCTCAACAGCAATATCCTGCACCCCCTGGAAGTGCATCCGGAGGGGTATAACACCAGCCTTTATGTAAAAAAAATTTGTCTTCCAATCATGGTAAGACTTTGGAGGCGTGAGCAACATATTTTTTGCCTGGATTCTTTGTTGGAAAGAGTAGAATCCTAGGGAATAGTGTAGTTGGTAAAAAATCCTAAACCGGTCAACAATTGGGATAATGCCCAGAGGGCGGCACAAAACTCAAAATGTTTTATTCTAAACATCTCCATTGGATTGAGTTGGGAGATGTAGAATTAGTATTTTAAGAATTTGAAGAAAAAAATTGGTTATCGTTAACCTGAAGTTACCATCGGCGAAAAAATAAAAAAAATAAAGTAATGTAGCCGACTGGAGCATCGGCGGCAGTGTTACCCTCCGTCACAACCGGGCATCCCAGTCCGTAGAACCGGAAACCAGAGACCAGGCATTGGAAACTCGCACTAGACCACTTCAACACCGGGAAAGATGTCGACGCTTCCATGGCAGATGCACTCGTCGGACCCCTCGTCGCCATAGATCTCAGAGAAGAAAACACAAAAAGATTGGAGAGAGAAGAATACAAGAACTCAAGAATTCAGAGAATTTCAAAGACGAAGTTTTGAAAGCGTGAATGAAACCCTAGACAGTTTCCCCTATTTATACCCATCATATTTAATGCGATGGGGAAGCGTTAAGCACGCGTAGAATAAACAACTAATCCGTGTTGGACGTGTGGAAGGCAAGTGGTAACTGACGGTTCTCACGCGCGCATGGCTGGTACCTTCTCTACCAATCCATTAATGAAAAGAGAGGCTGTACTGTTGACAGCATGCCACAGTTGTCAAACGTCACCTCCCGGGCATCCTTTTTCTCACCAACTCACCTGCAACATCAGCATGACGAAGATTCAAATTTTAAAGACCTCATCATGAGTAAGGGTTTCCCTCACACAAAGGTTTTCTCCAACCCTTATTGAATTTTTGCCGTTGAAATAAGCATGCATACAAGCATTCTTATAGTCCAGCACTGCACCTACTTGCCAACATGCGCATAGGAGAACCACTGGACTGGGGGACTTGGAGGGGTATGGTCCAAAAAACCCTACGCCTACACAAGGAACCATACCCTCTATGACAGCATACTACAAGAATGACCTTGCGCGCAATGTGCAACGGTGCGCCATTCTTGAAGCCAGCAGGTTGCCTAACAACTGTGCGCGCAACAGGCAATGGTATAGCAACCTTGATACTAATAGGTCATACAACGAACATTGCGCACACTGTGCTACGGCAAATTAGACCTAGAAGCGCAGGACCCTTGACCCTGCGCGAAGTCCTAAAACCTTGTACAAGGCCAAGACCAGCATGAGAGCAACTCATAGTCTTAAGACCAAAAGGACTTAATCCCTACAACTCTGCGCTGGCCAGAAAGCACTGAAAGCCACGCGGAAGGGAAAAGCGCAAAGAGGCGTTGACTACATACAATGGTAAAAAATGGCAGAGCTGTGACCCAATAGTCGGTCGGCAGGTTGTGTCAGACTGCGTCGCATGAACAGTAATGCAGAGGACAAACTGTACACCAACCAAACACACACCAGTGACTTTCACACATTCTCCACTTTCGGCTGATGACAGGTCTTACACCAGGGACAACTGCCATGACACGTGGCTCCATTCAACATCTGACAAAGCACACCTCCTGCCAGAGATCATTAGTGATCGATGCAGATGAGACAGAACGGATATCCCTGGTCCTCTGGGCCTGGCCCAAGGCCCATCAGTCTATCTCCTAAACACACCTATCTTCGGCTTTAAAAAAGGATCAGACCATAAGGTAATCCATCTACAATCTTCTACATCCACTTATATGCTTTCTAGCTAACTTGCTAATTACTTGGCAATACAAAATACTTATTCTCACGCAGGAGTGTGGTTACGGAGAAAACCCTACCCTTTCTCTCGTGACGAGGCTAACGGCATTGCTAGTTTTGCAGATTAACTCGAAGTGAGATCACCCAGAAGAGCGAATGAGAGACAACTTTTCATGCAGAAATATTGAGTTTAACCCAAATATCCCCGGATATTCATTGTGGTTAACCGGTATTTTTTCAGAAGAGTGTTGACCGTTCAAAAAATAAATAGAATTATGTCACCTTAAATTAACCTTCAATGAAGGAATGAAGCACCCTTCTAGTTGATCCACTACCCTTTTCAACCCACTATTCAATAATATTGTGTTACAGCATTATCCAATACAACATTTACCTTTCTATATAAACTTGTGTAACAGGAAAACCGTGATTGAACCCTGTACCAATCCCACATGAGTTGTAGTGGTGTTATCGTGGAAGTTAATCGACACTTTAAAAAAGAACCGTTAATCGAAAAGAAATGAACGAAACAAGTTTCTCCTTTGATTGATATTTGAGCTTGATGTCCCGCTTTAATAAAATTTAATAGTTAAACATAAGATTTTGTAATGCAAACATAATTGTTTGTATACATTGGTATTTTAGTTATAGATTTATAATTTAAGAATATTAAAGAAGAAATTTTTTTTGTCAAAATAAAGTTAGAAAGTCGTGTTTTTATTGGATATTCATATTTGTGTCTAGCTCGATTGTCACATCTGGAACACAGCTCTTTTAGCACTCACATTATTCACACATCGAGAAAAAGTATACACTAGGAAATGCATGAATCATTATACATATTAATTTATTTATGCCACACAAGTAAAGAAAACAAAAGTTGTAATTTTGTTATTTCACTCATTATAAGGGGTATGGTCTCAAAAATTCTGTATCTACGTAAGGAAACATACCCTCATAAGACATCATAGGGATAACCTTGCGCGTAATGCGCAACGGTGCGTGATTCTTGAAAACGACAGGTTGCCTAACAAATCATGTGCGCAATGCGCAACGGTACTGCAACCTTGATTCTAGCAGGTTGCACAACAAACCTTGCGCATACTATGGAACTGCAAGTTAGACCTAGAAGCGCAGGACCCTGACCCTGCGCGGATCAAACAATCCTCTAGCCACGAAGTACTAAAACCTTGCACAAGACCAAGACTTAAATAAGAACAACTAATACATAGTCTTGAGAACAAAAGTATACACTAGGAAATGCATGAATCATTATACATATTAACTTATTTATGCCACACAAGTAAAGAAAACAAAAGTTGTAATTTTGTTATTTCACTCATTATATGAAGGGGTATGGTTTCAAAATTATGTGCCTACCTAAGGAAACATACCCTCATAATGACATCATGGGGATAACCTTGCGCGTTATGCGCAACGGTGCGTCATTCTTGAAAACGACAAGTTGCCTAACAAATCTTGCGCGCAATGCCCAAGGGTACTGCAACCTTGATTCTAGCAGGTTGCACAACAAACCTTGCGCACACTGTGAAACGACAAGTTAGTCCTAGGACCGCCATTGACTGCCTAATGATCAATCAGCCATTAATCAGTGAACCTTTGATTAGTGATTAATCGGAAACTAGTCGGGGTTTTTTTACACACCATTCCGAGGTTCAATTCCTGCTTCCCCGGTAGTTTTTCGACGGCACCTGAAGGGAGACCAGACGAGTAGGCAGCGATCGCTAGTTCGATCCTTGAACTGAACGGGTTTTACCTCACCACATTGTCGTGCCTTCGGGCGAGTGTTCACGGGCTCCTGCCCTAGGTGAGGGTTTTCCCTAGTTCGGATGCGAGTGTATCTCGATGTGGTGAATTTCGCCAGTAGCCTATCTGGAAGATGGAGGGGTATGGTCCCAAAAACCCTGCGCCTGCGCAAGGAACCATACCCTCAATGACAACATTCTTGAAGCTAGCAGGCTGCCTAACAACCTTATGCGCAACGTGCAATGGTATAGAAACCTTGATACTAACAGGTCACACAACGAACATTGCGCACACTGCACAACAGCATATTAGACCTAGAAGCGCAGGACCCTGACCCTGCGCGGATCAAACAATCCTCTAGCCACGAAGTACTAAAACCTTGCACAAGACCAAGACTTAAATGAGAGCAACTCATACATAGTCTTGAGAACAAAAAGACTTAATTCCTACCACTCCACGCTGGACAGAAAGTACTGATAAAGCCACGCGGAAGGGAGAAACACAAAGAGACATTGACCAAATACAAGAGTACAAAGTGGCAGAGCTGTGACCAATAACCGCTCGGCAGGTTGTGTCAAAACACATTGCATGATGAAAAGTCATCCAGAGGGCAGACTTTATGCAAGGACGTACACGTGGCACCAACCAAACTCACGCCAGCGACTGTCACACGATCTCCACTATCGGCTGATGACAGGTTCGTCACTAAGGACAACTGCAATGACACGTGGCCCCACTCACCATGCGCCAAGCGCACCTCCTGCCAAAGACCATTAATGGTCGATGCAGAGGAGGCAGAATGGATATTCCTGGTCGTCAGGACCAGGCCCATCAGCCCATCTCCTACACACTTCTCTTCGGCTATAAAATAAGGATCATACCGCAAGGTAAACCATCGACATCTACAATCACAATCACTACCACAATACAATTGCATACTGCTTTGAGCTTACTTGCTTATTACTTGAATCCCCGATACTTACTCTCACACCGGAGTGTGGTCACGGAGAAAACCCTCCCCCTTTCTCCCATGACGAGGCTAACAACGTTTCTAGTTTTGCAGTGAACTTGAAGTTAGATCACCCCGAAGAGCAAACGAGAGATAACCTTTTAACCAGAGACGTTAAACTTTAACTAAGATATCTACGGATACCTCTCGGTTCAGCCAGTGTTTCTTTGTAGGTGCCATCCGATTTTTTCTCACTCTTGCATTTGTCTCCCGTTCGTTTTCTTCTAAAATCTCACTTTCAAATGGCTGACATCCCAACAAGCGTTCCACGAGGTTCACGGGCCGAAGGTAAGAACCCTATTCATGCTCCTCGATCCGATGGACAAGTGGAAGAAGGTTCCTCTGGAAACGCCAGTGTTCACCATGACTCAAGTCGTGTGAATATCCTGGTACCTCCCGGAGTTCAAATGGAAACTCCCTTTGTACCAATCACAACTATTTTACCTCCGGGTGAAACTCCAATGTCTTGGTACATCAAATCTCAAACGGCCTTGAATGCCGCCTATGTGCAACTCTGTGTGCAGACAAATGACGCTGCGCTGGCGCAGCCGCCCACTACTCATGTGCATGCCTCCTTCACCATGAGTACGTAGCGAGTGTTCCATCACACCTCCGTACCAGGGAAACGAAGTATTCCAAGTCGCTGCTAAAATATGAGTCAAACACTCATAGGCGAGCGTCCATTCACTCACGACTGGGCCCGCGTCCTCTGGAGTGGCGGGACACCCGATGTGAGGAAGATAGAACATATGACGAGTGTGTTCCACCAGCTGCCTAAAGATCACGCTTCTTATAAGCCTACGCCACGAGCTATATACAACCAGGAGGCGGAGTACAATTTCAACCTGATCTACCAGCCAGCCGAAGCAGCTGAACACTCAAAGTTCGTGAAGGAGATCGCACTCGCTCCACTTGAACGTGCGAAGCTACCTTCCAATGTTGGTATGTATAATAGGTTGACAGGCCCAGACGACCACATGCGCCTAATCACGGGCGCAGGTCTAATCGGAGGCTAGACGCTGCCCTGGTGGTGTCACATGTTTGTTCAAACTCTTACAGACGGTGCACGCCTATGGTTTGACAACTTACTCACGGGTAAGCTTACGTCATGGAACAATCTCAAAGATAAGTTCCTGACTCATTTCAACCAGCCGAGACGATGCGTTAGAGATTCCTCTGACGTTATGAACATCTGGAGGCTGGATGATGAAAGTCTCGAAGATTTCATCACCCGCTACAATAAGGAGGTGTTCGAGATTGGATATTTGCACGAAGACTTGATTCGCGCACAATTCAAATACGTTGTTCGCTGCGACGAGATGATAAAAGTCTTGTCAGGAACTTCTGGCCTCCTAAAGAGTTAGGAGAAACTAATGGCGGCTGCCAAGGTATACGCGTAGACGGAGCGTAACCTAAACTCCAACCGCCCTGCTCTACCCCAATACTGTCCGCAAGACATGAGTAGGAGTTTTGCGAAAAAGAATAAGAAAAGTTGGAGAGAATCCAACTAAAACCCTTCCTACTCACGGTCGACGCACACGCAATGATAAATAAAATTGCTACTCAAAGAGCAATCAAGCAAGATAATCGCGATCATTAGTGGACGCCATGGACGAAGACCCCGGCGGAGGTGCTCAACACAGAAAATCACCAGTTCAAACAGCCAACACCGATGCAAAACAAAAAAGGTCAAGACCCTAACCTTTTTGCGATTATCACAAAGATACAGGGCACACAACCAACAACTGCATCAGCTTGCGCATGGAGATCGAAAAGGCGCTAAAGAGTGAGAAGCTCACCCAGTTGCTTCAAAATGTGCGCAAGGAAATGCGCCAGATTACTCGCGGTGAAGAGGGCCCGAGTAACAAGAAGATGAAACAAGCATTTGTTCATATGATCCAGGGTGGTGCAACGTGCATGCGAAGCTATAGAAAAGTTGTACGCCACACTGGCGCGAACAACAGGTCATCTTCCCCATAATTCCCGGGGACCCACAAGAGGATCGTCCGGTCGTGATAACTGGCATCTTTGGCCATTATCGACCGACTATATGTTCATAGACCCGAGAAGTTCTATGGACATTATCTATGAACAATGCTTTCAACAGTTGGACCCAGAGGCTAAGGTGCGCTTGGAGCCGGTTGACTTCCCATTGACTGGTTTCTGCAACGAAGCCGTCTTTCCGCTGGGTCAGATCTCGTTCCCAGTAACTCTTTCCGATGGGCGACACTCGCGCACGGTCTCCGTCAACTTCATGGTAATGCTAACAACATTGCGCCATGATGTGTTGCTAGGCCGTCGTGCCCAAAGAGATTTCAGCATGATCACCTCGACTCATCACGCTGCCTGTGGGTTTCCAACAGAAACCGGGGTGGCCATCATTTTTCCAAGAAGGAGATCATGTCCATCGAAGAGGAACCAACGGTGTAGGTACCGAAGTCATCATCCAATGGCGAGCCGGAGAAATGAGTACTCAACAACAAGTACCCGGAACAAACGATGTTGCTAGGACCCACCATGACCCCCGTAGTCAAGGCGCGGCTAAAAAAACTCTTGTTCCGTAATCTAGACATCTTCGCTTGGTCACCAGCTGATATGAAAGGGGTACCAAGAGAGATCGCAGAGCATGCGCTGCACAAATTCCCTTCAGTTGAACGGGTCGTTCAGAAAAAGCGTAGTTTTGGTTCTGAAAAACTCGCGCAATGAATGAGCAAGTTTCAGAGCTCCTCCAAGCCGGAAACCTCAGAGAAGTGCGCTACCAAACTTGGGTAGCCAATCCAGTCATGGTCCAGAAGCACAATGGCAGTTGGCGCATGTGCATCGATTTCAAAGATCTAAACAAAGCAAATCCAAAAGACTGCTACTATTTGCCCGAAATCAACAAAAAGGTGGACTCCCTCGCTTCATTCAGGTGGAAATGCTTTCTTGACTGCTACAAACGTTACCACCAGATTCAAATTAAGAAGGAAGACGAAGACAAAACCGCATTCCACACAGACAAGGGAATCTTTTGCTACACAAAGATGCCCTTCGGATTGCGTAACGCAGGAGCCACCTATCAGCGTTTGATGGACCATGTCTTCGAAGATGACATTGGCGAAACCTTGGAAATGTACATTTATGACCTAGTCATCATGAGCCCGGATGAGGAGAGGATGCTGAAAAACATTCAAAAAACTTTTGCATCTTTGCGCAAGGCAAACTTAAAGCTGAACCCCGGGAAGTGCTCGTTTGGAATGGAAGAAGGTACATTCTTGGGATTCATCGTTACGCGTGATGGTTTCAAAGTCAATCCTCAAAAGGTGGAAGTGATTCATCACATGCCTTCACCCTAGACCATCAAGGAAATGCAACTGTTGGCGGGGCGACTGGCTGCGCTGAACAGGTTCTTGGCTAACCACGCGATGAAATCCTTCCCATTCATCAGCACTCTGAGGAATTATGTAAAGCAAAACAAGTTTCAGTGGACTCTGGATGCAGAGAAAGCCTTCAAAGAAATGAAAGAGTGCTTGATTCAGTTGCCTACGCTAACGACACCTCAAAAGAACGAGCCACTGATCCTTACCTTTCCGCATCAGATATCGCTCTGGGCGTAGTCTTGTTAGTAGAGCGTGCATGAGTCCCAACTTCAATCTAATACGTTAGCAAGATGTTAACCGACCCAGAGACATGATATCCAATGATGGAAAAGCTTGCTCTTGTTTTAGTCCACGCATCCCGCAGGCAGCGTCGGTATTTTTCAGGCCATGTGATAACAGTTTTCACGAACTATCACTTAGGCCAAGTTTTGTCCAAACCGGACATATCTGGCCGTCTAGCGAAGTGGGCGATCGAGCTTGGTGGACACAATATCGTGTACAAACCACGCCCAGCTACCAAAGGCCAGATATTAGCCGATTTTGTTACAGAAGTACCAAGCAATAAAGTGCAAGAGTTTGAAGTTGTACAGAATCCAGCGCCTGTCACAGATGACCGCGCATGGATACTTCACACTGACGGCGCATCCAATGATGATGACGCGGGGGCGGGTCTCCGTCTAATAAGCCCTGATAACCAAGAGTTCACCTACACCATCAGGTTGGACTTCAAAAGCACGAATAACGAAGCTGAGTATGAAGCGTTTCTAGCAGGCCTTTGGTTAGCCATCAAAATGGGGGCCAAGAATTTGGAAGCACATGTCGATCCTCTTTTGGTCGTAGGACAGATCAATGGCCTGTATGACGCAAAGGGCTAAACGATGGCCTTGTATCTTGAACAAGCGCATCCTTAATAACCAAATTCAAAAGTTTCAAAATAACCCACATTAACCGAATCGAGAATAAACATGCCGACGCACTTAGCAAACTATCTGCTACAAGCTTCAAACACCTCGCGCGGGAAGTGCGTATCGAGGTGCTCAAGAACCCTTCTGTTCCGTTGCATCAAGTAAACATCATAGAAACGAGAAATCCTTCTTGGATGTCTCCCATCATCATGTTCTTGCAGTCTGGGATCCTCCTAGAAAACAAGGCGGAAGCAAGAAAGGTCCAAAACAAGGCGCTTAACTACGAAATAGCGGACGATATCCTTTACCGGAAGTTATACCTTGGATCACTCCTTCGCTGAGTTGACCCGCAAGACGCGCAAAAATACACAAAGGGTTATGCGGAATTCATGCCGGTCCGCGCATGGTCGTCGCAAAGATCATGATCGCCAACTACTATTGGCCTGGCATGCACTTAGATGCAGTCGAAATGCTGCGGAAATGTGCATCATGCCAGCGACACGCGCCGAAGACGTTGCGCCCCAAAAATCCCTTGATCCTAGTGACAACAGCATGGCCCTTCCAACAATGGGCAATCGATATGGTGGGACCTTTCCCTGATGCCCAGAGGCTGTAAAGTTCATAATCGTAGCCGTCGATTACTTTACCAAGTGGGTAGAAGCAAAGCCCCTTGCATTCACCACACCAACTGTAGTTCGCAAATTAATTTGGGAGCACAACATTTGCCACTTTAGGCTACCCCAGCGCATTGTTAGTGATAACGGCCCCAATTTTGTTGCAGAAGAACTACAACGGTGGATGGAGGAAATGCATATCGAACATGTGTTCAATTCGGTCGTGCATCCCCAAGGGAACGACCAGGTGAAAAGCATAAATAAGAGTATCGTCGAAGGGATCAAGAAGAGACTGGAAATGGCCAAGTGGAAAGCATATAACTTTATTAGGGTCCACAACTAAAAAAAGGTAACTTAGAGCATTCACAATAGATATCTTATATTTGTGTGAGTGGTTAGTTAATTATAAGGAATAGTTTTGAGTGGTGGTAAAATAGAGAGAAAAAGTTACTTTTTATCTATAAATATATGAGAACACTGTTCATCCCTTATAATTTTTTTAATATTTTTGAAAATGGTTGTGAGTAAAGAGAGAGAAAATATAATGATAAATGTATAAAAAATATTAGTTAATTGAACAGGAGAAAGAAAAAATAGTGATTTTTAGTGTATTTGTATAGATAGGAAAAAAGGATTTGATTGTGAGAGCATGCACATCCATTCCACCATATTTTTACTCTATATCACACAAAAAAACACTATATTTTCTCTCTCATTTCAATTAAATAATATATTTTTATATCTTTATCACTACCTAATCTCTCTCATCCACTTACAGCCATTTTCAAAATATATTAAAAAATTATAAAGGGTGAACAGTGTCATTTCAAATATACAGATGAACAATAACATTTTCTTTGTCCTCTACTCACAACTACTTTTTATATTTTTTATATTATAAAAACTCCACTCACGTAGTTTGGTAGAGTGGATGTGAATGCTCTTAGAGCATTCACAATGAATTCTTTATCCCCAATCCATATAATCACACTAAAAAATACTATTTTTTTCTCTCTCATTTCCAATTAAATAATATTTTTATAGCTTTATCATTATTTTTATCTCTCCTTCACTCACAACCACTTTCAAAAATATTAAAAAATTATAAAGGGTGAACAGTGTTCCCGTATATTTACAGATAAACAGTAACAATTTATTTCTCCTACACTTACAACTACTCAAAACCACTTACAACCATTTCTTATAAAATAACTAACTCACATACATTTAAAAACTACATTGTGAATGCTCAAAGGTATTTTACCCTATCCTCCATCCACATATTTCCTTCCACGATCCCATTTAATAAACCATTGTGTTGTCGTTGGATTGCAAGAAATAACCATTTTTCTTGCATATATCTGGAGTTTGTTGGTTGTCTCATCTTGAACTCATCATCGTGACCTCAACTTTTGACAGAGTGGGATGCTCAGAAGTTAGTAACCACTTATTTACACACATAATACTTTCAATATTGTTAAGGCACAATCCTACAAGATAAACAAGAGTGGCAGGAACCTAAACGTTAAGCACATTCGAGTAAGAATAAGTCCCTAAATATTTTGACCATTACATTCTCCCACCACAAATCATGCATCCTCGTTGATCCATTACCTTTTTTTTCTGTGATATAGTTTCAATCACGATCAGTGGCGAACCTTGAGATTTTCGACCGAGGGGCGGGCGGACGGACCTAAAAAGTTCTATAAAACAAGGAGGGGTCGAAAATGTATATACCCAAAAATTTCTATACGAAAATTACATACTCTTCACTACTGAGCGAAAAGTTCAAGGGTCAGCCGTCCCCTCCTGCCTTACTTAAGCTATCGCACACACCTTTCTTCAATCCACGATGTACTCCAAAAAGATAAGGAGTACTAGGAATTAACACATTAAGCAAATTCCAAGAAGACTCGATCCCCAAACATTTATCCCATCACAACTCTCCTTATTACCTACAAATGAAATGAAGACACAATGGTCGAGGCTTCTCATTACCATCGTTACTTTTCATTGTCCTCTTTTCGTTTCCATCAATTGTTGTATATCTTACCTACCATCCCAAAAGAAAGCAAAACAGATACTAAGGGGTGACTCTTGGTCATGTACATGTATATTCCTGTTTTATTTTCATTTACATAATTTCCATGGGTTGAGTTATAATACAAAGGATATGAAAATTAGAAGTGTAAGAAGTCACTAAAAAGTGACAAGTGTACTAGGAGAAATCAAGTGGAAAGGGAATTTTGTATACATGATAGAAAAAAATATGCATATGCAAGTCACATACTATTTCCCTTCCCAATTTTTAAACATCTGTAACTTTTTTATACATCATTTATTTTTTTAAATCATACCATAAAATCGAGTATCTTTTTATCTTTAATATGAGTACAGTATTGTTATATTTTTCAAAAAAAAATCAAAAACCCAGTTGCGTATTACACAATGGACATGACGTTAAACACAATAGAAAGTAGATAGAAAACATAATCATTAACAACAAATAAAGACACAATGGACAACAAACTAAAACACAATGACCATAACGTATAACAAATAAGTATCAAACTAAATAAAAACGCAATTGATGACAACAGATAAAAGACAAAATTGATGACAGCAGCTATAAGACAAATGGAGAGCAGGTGAAGACACAACGAACAACAAACTAAAAACACAATACACAACAAACTAAAACACATTGAACAAGAGATTAAAACACAATGGATAACAGATTAAACACAATGACCAGAACCAATAACACAATATATAGAAAACCCAGATATAACACCACATTCATTGTGTCATATATTGTGTTATAGGTTCTTAAAAAAACGCAATGGGTAGAATCTAAATTAACATTATGTTATTGGTTTGGATAATAACACAAATAGAAACTCTACTAAAACATAATGAACAAAACCCGGTTAAAAGACACAATGACCATAATATTTAACACAATGCAAAAAAAACCAGTAAAAATTAAATTTTTATCTTATTTTTATATGACAATATAATACTATTAAAGATAGAAAAACATTCGGTATTATGGTGGATTTTTTTTTTGATGTTGTATGAAAAAATTATGGACGTTTTAAATTGATGAAGAAATTTGCATGTACCTTGCATGTGAAGAGAGAAAATGCATAAATATAGGATTCCCTTTATACCCTTCAATTATTTTCTTTTTCCTAAAACTAATCTCAATCTTCTAAATCTAATATCAATGAACTAGAATCCTTCTTACTTTTTTTATTTGTTTTACCCTTTGTATTTGATCCTAATCCAGTAATCCGCATTATCATATTTATTTTATTTTAAAGAATATATATTTAAAACTCATGATGTACATACATATTTTTAAGAGTTGAATTCAAACTTCAGACATATATGCTAGACTCAATCCACAGATTTATGATTTGAAGTCATCAATGTTTCTTTAATTGGGTTTGAACTGCTGATGTGACCGTGTTATGTTATTTTCAGTGTTAGTTTGATTTTATATAAATATATAATAATCGATTGGATGGTGATAAATATATAATAATCGATTGGGTGTGCTAAAATAAGAGATTTTTTTTAAATACAGCAAGTCGTCAAGATGTCCCAAGTGTGGTAAAGCTATACGATGTTCTGGGCAAAAGTAAAGAAGCAAAGCCCTATAGATGTTACCTAGACTTTAGAGATTTTGTTCTTCAAATCACAAAAACCATAGAAAGGACAAGATGGCATGTCTTTTTTTAATTAAATCTTTATTATTCTTGTTCTTCTTATAAAAAAAGTAAAACAATTAAATATAAAAAATACATTATTATATATATAAAATGACAACACAATTTTACTACAGTGTGTTGTTATTTAGTGTTTTTTTCTTAAACTAATTTATATTTTATAATGTTTTTTTTATTTACATGTTTGTATTTTAATACTTTTTTTCTTTTTTATGACTACATCGCCTGCTAGCACTTTGATAAAATACTTAAGTTATCTTAAAATCCGTAAAGTTCGATAAAGCTACTTTTTTAATCTCTTTTGAAACTACATGTATTTGCACTTGCACTAAACTAGTTTACATTAATCATAACAAGAAAGACAATAGCATTTAGAAAATTAATAAATTACATAGAACAAAAAAAATTACATATTTGAAAAGAAAACTAAATTACATAGCCTAATTATCATCATCGTCATTGTCGTTGTACCATTGAATACGTTAAATGCGTTCAACCGAATCCGCTTGAAGGTCGTTACATGTATGTGTTTGTTTGTTTAAAATTTCGCGACGGTTTACTTGTCCCGCTTCTTCATTGATGTCTACAATCTTTGGTTACGTATACTCCTCGTAGTATTGTCAAATTGCGCGTCCTTCATCCTCCAAAATCATGTTGTGTAAAATAATGCAAACGTAAATCACATTTCAAATTTTATATTTTTCCATAATCCTACACTGGATACCCACTATGTGCCATCGTTTTTGTAAAACACCAAAAGCTCATTTGACATCTTTTTTTGCCGCCATTTGAGCTTCGTTAAACTTTGTTATTTTTTATCTAACGTTGTATCTCGAGTACACACTTTTACAAAACTGTATATTCAGGGTAAATACCATCCACTAGATAGTACCGATATTTGTAATCCACGTCCTTTTCAAAAAAGAGGCCTTCGGTCCAACCTCATTTATATAATCGTTGAAAATAGGTGATTGATTGATAATACTTATATCGGTATTTGAAGCGGCACACAAAAGAATGAATGCCAAAATCAAAGATCTTGTGATACAATCGCTTCAAGTTCTAACAATTATTACCAACTTGTTTGTGTGTCAAAACAGGTTTCATAACATATATAAGATCAATTTATGATTTTTTTTTGAAAAATGGCATGTTTGACTTTTAATATCATAACTTTGGCACGTCAATTGGTCTAGCAAACGTGATCTTCAGGAAGTGCCCTTTATAGGGACTAACACCTACCTTATTATGATCACTTAGCCATGTTCATTTCAAACAATGGCTGGACCATAATGCTCTTTACCGAAACGCTTGACTTTTGGCTATAAAAGCCTATAAACGAAAAATGCAAGAGGAAGGAACACTTACAAGAGGTTCCTAGAATGCAATAGAACTAAGTTGGATGCTCCTTTCAGATAGGAACTTCCAGAGGAGGGAGATAGAGTTCTAAATGAGAAAGGTGCAAGTTCAAATAGTGAACCTTGGCACCTATTTATAGTTGGAGAGCTTGAAGAGGGTGATGTCAGGTGCTAAGGGGTGTAAGAGGAAGCTTACAAGTGTTCTAAAACGTGGCATAGTTGTTTGGGAATCCATAGTTTCGAATTCATTGGTTTTTGGCAACTTGTGAGGAGGCCAAGTTAAAATTCTGCAGACACAGCTCTCTAGCGGGCCGCGAGAGGCACAGGCCTTGCCTCTCGCGCCCCGCGAGCGCCCCTAGGCCACTTTTACATTTTGACACTTTTAGCCCCTTAACTTATAAAACCCTCTAAAACCCTCTAAAACACCTTTTAGCATATTTAGCCCTCCGTAACCAATATTTGGCATACCCGGGAGTATGCCCGGACATTGTCGAGCTCCCAGTTCGTTAAAAGGTCACTCAGAGGTATAAATTTACTTGTTGACACTTTTAACCCCTCCATTATCCAACTTTCACATATTTACAAAATTGAACCCTCTCGTCCAACAAATGGGATATATGAGAGTTAGGACTTCGTAAAGGATCACTCAGAGGCTCGTTATAAGCATGTTGACTCCAATGTCACTCAGAGGTTGTACATGTTAACACGACGGTCACTCAGATGCCAAGTTTTAGCAAGTTGACACTAATGGTGACTCAGAAGCTATGTGTTAAGCATGTGGACACTAATGGTCACTCAAGGCTATGTTTTAAGCATGTTGACACTAATGGTCACTCAGAGGCTTGGTTTATGCATGTTGACATCAGAAGATCACTCAGAGACTTAGTTTGAGCATGTTGATGCTTTTAGTTCCTGTTAGTCTTTAATAGACTTTAAATAAAAATATAACACGTGTCGTTATATTATTGGACACCATTTTACAGGGTGTTACAACCCGCCCAAGGGTACGTGTTCTGTGCCAGACACATGGAATGACTATGTGGTAATCTCTGATTCATTGGAGGGTTTCACACCTATAGGTTTAAAGAAGCCAAAGCCGGAGTCACAGGGGACCGCGGAGATTCCGGCTGCCAACCCGGTTGACCCGGTAGAGATTGAATCCAACTCGGAGCCCCTTAAGAGGAAGAGGGCTCCGAAGAGCGATTTTGCTGTGCAGCCTCCCAGAAAGGCTGCGCGGGAAATCATAGGGAAGCGCAGGAGTCTGGACCCACTCGCCGCTAAACTTTACTTAGGTAAACACCTTTTTACTGTAATTTTTCTTCATGCTTCAACTTGTCTAACTGTTTGTCATCACGCATGGGGGATGGAACAGATTTTGTTGCCCTGACCACTTTGGATGTGCCAACTGAGATCCCAATGCCCCCACCCGTGTCAGAAACGGCGCAAGCGTCAAAGGTAGAGGGTAGGGAGACTAGTGCCGGGGCTGCGGAGGTTCAAGCGACGAAGTCTGACACAACCTGCCGAGCGGCTATTGGGTCACAGATCTGCCACTTTGTACCCTTGTATTTGGTTAATGTATCTTTGCCCTTCTCCCTTCTGCGTGGCTTTAACAATGCTTTCTGGCCAGCGCGGAGTTGTAGGGATTAAGTCCTTTTGTTCTCAAGCTTATGAGTTGCTCTCATGTTGGTCTTGGCCTTTGCAAGGTTTTAGGATGTCGCGGCTAGAGGGTTGTTTGATCTACTCAGGGTCAAGCGTCCTACGCTTCCAGTTCTAACTTGTCGTTGCGCAGTGTGCGTAAGGTTTGTTGTGTGACCTGCTAGTGTCAAGGTTGCAGTACCATTGCACATTGCGCACTAGGTTAGTCGCGCAACCTGCTAGTTTCAAGAATGGCGCACCGTTGCGCATTGCGCGCAAGGTTATTCTTGTGGTATGTTGTCATTGAGGGTATGGTTCCTCACGCAGGCGCAAAGTTTTTGGGACCATATCCTTCCAAGTCCCCCAGTCCAGTGGTGCTCCTATGCTGTACCGCATCGCTTCTTCATACTTTCCCTAATTAGAAAGGATTATTGTATTTCTATTTCTGGAAAATTGTTTTTGTATTTCTTTTCCCAATCTTGTAATCCGAGACTTGAATCATAATAAAATTTATACTTGATACATGCTTGTCTTACATACATTCATTCGTTAAATTCATGCAAATTACTTGTTATACGTGCAAAAGATTCATGCATTCGACACTTATACATGTTATATACTTAAAACATGCAAAAATAGCAACTTGAAACAAAGTCCAAGGACTAAAAGTGATAAAAACCAAAGAATCTTCTAGAATACCTTGCCTCGCGGCCTGCGACCGACCTCTTGGAAACCTCTCGCGCCCTCCAGACCTCTAGCATCCCGCGACCAAAATCCCTTCACCCTCTCGCGGCCCGCGAGAGGGGCATAATCCGGAAATGTAGGTTTCAAGCTCATGGATTGGTCAAGATTGTGTTTTCTACATTTATTACCCCCAACTAACACCCTCCCAATTCTTACCTATAAATACCCCACTCCATCTCCTCTCAAATCACACCTCAAATCTTCTCTTCTCTTCTCTCTAAAGCTCTAAGAGCTCTCTTGTCCTCTAAAAGATCAAGGCTTCAAGAAAAGTGAGTTCTAACTCATCCCTCTCCTTTTGATCTTTCCTTCTTCTTCACACTTGAAACACCTTTGGGGATAGTTCCATAGGTTTTCCATGGAAAACCAACTAGGAATATCACCCTACTTCAAGGTCCCAAGTGTAAGAACTTTCTTGTTTTAATAGGGTTTTACCCACAAGTATTTTATCCTTCCAAGCTTGTTCTCGAAACAAGACTTGAGTTGGTAGGGTGTGATCACTTGGAAGCCTTGGCTATCCTACCTTTGATCCACCACCTCACTTGATGTTTCCGTTTACTTTTATCTTTACGTTTATGTATTAACTTACTCATGACCATCCTTGTCGTCCTTGTGACGACATGTGCATTGGTAAACTATACAAGAGAGGTTTTAAAAGGAAGGTTATCCTCCTACCTCCATGCATGACTTCTATGAAATTACATGATGTTTATGATTACTTATTACGTATGCTAAATAATATATGTATATATTCGCTAACCGAACCCTTGATGGTAATCAAATGATTGTCCATCATGGTACTAGGTTACATCACCTACGTACTTAATCTCTCTTTACGATTCTAATGGGTATCATAACCCATGAAAACACATCAACCCGAATGGGTATTATAGTGCCAAAAACGAGTATTAAGTCTAGATGAGTACTTTTCGATATAAACTACTTTATTGTATTTTAATTCCTAATCCTCCATTATCATTCGAATACTTACCAACCCATTTTTCCTCTTGTAGGATAACTTGGTGCCCCTTCAATCGTCCAAACTCTTCATGGAACTAACAAGTGGAAGCTTGCAAAACCGTGAGTACACTTGACCCATTTTCCTTTTACACAATTTGGGTTGTAACATGTTAACATACAAAAACACACAAATACGCACACTACATGCTTTATACACTCAATCATTCATACATGCTTATTGTTATGCCTTGGTATATGCTAAATTCATTCATGCTATTGTCATTAACTTAGCTAGCCCCAACTTAACATATATAGCGCTATAGGAGTAGCACACCTCCCGTCGGGGTATTGTTAAGTCTCAAAGCTGATACATTCTTGTTACATTCGTACTTTAGTCTCGTTACTTCGTGTGACGAGGGACACATTCATTCTTGTGGACACTTGGGTTTGACAATTAGTATTGCATGCTAGCTTACCTTGTATACAATTGCCATGTGGATTTGAGTGAAATCTTTTATACTTATGCTATATATTACAAACTTGTGTACTCGCCAATACTTGTCGTATTGAACTATACTTTTAACATGTTGCAGGTTACAGATGTTGATCATGATGGAACTTAGTAGGGATGGCTTAGAAACACATCTAGAATACTAAGAAATTTGTTGTTGTATTTGATTTCCTGTTGTACTTGACATTTATTATGAAATAAAATTTGGTTTATCTAATTATTGTCACAAATAGTGTTATGTGTGATGAGCAATCTATTTTGTCTCACTCCGATGTTTCCGCCATCGGTTAGGGTGTGACATATACGCATGTTGGAAAGTAGGTGGAGTGTTGGACTAAGAATTCTTGTATGCGCGCTTATTTCATCAGAAAAAATTCCATAAGGGGTGAAGAAAACCTTTGTGTAGGGGAAACCTTTGCTCATGATGAGGTCTCTGAAATTTGAATCTTCATCATGTTGATGTTGCAGGCGAGTTGGTGAGAAAAAAGGTGAGGTGAAAGTGACTTTTGACAGCTGCGGAGTGCTTTCAACAGTGCAGCCTCTCTTTCATTAATGAATTGGCATAGAAAGTACCAGCCACATGCGCGTGGCGATCGTCAGTTTTCACTTGCCCTACACGCGTCATGCGCTGATTGGCTGTTGAGCCTGCGTATGCGTCACATTATGCGATGGGTATAAATAGGCGGTTCCATCTAGAGTTTCAAGCATGCCTTCAAAATTTCTTCTTTGTTTCCCTGAATCTCTCTGAACTTCTTCTCTGAGATCTGCCTGTTTCTTTCTAAAATCTTCCTCTCTTTTCTCCGGCGATATGTATGGTGACCAGGGGTCCTGATAGTGTTTCGCCAGCGTGGCGTCCACATCTTTGTTGGTGCTTAAATGGTCTCCGACAAGCTTCCAGATGATGGTATCCGGGTTCCAGTTCCCTAAGGATTGGGACGCCCGGTACCCTCTGACGGGGAGACCGCCGCCGACGCTCCGGCCGGCTATATTACTTTATTTTTTGATTTTTCGCTGATGGAAACTCCCAGTTGCCGACAGCTAAATTTTTCTTGACATTCTTGAATACTACCGATTCCACATCTCCCAACTCAACCCAATGGGGATGGTGAGACAAACATTTTGAGTTTTTGTGCAGGTCGATGGGTATTCAACCAACTGTTGACCGGTTTAGGGTTTTTTATCAGTTACATTGCTCCCTGAGTTTCTATTCCTTCCAACATAGTATCCAGGCGAAGAAAATTTTGCACACGCCACCGAATTCCTACCATGATTGGAAGGCAAAATATTTTTTGTGAAGGCCGGCGTGATTCCCCTCTGGATTCACTTCCGGGGGTAGAGGACATCGCTATGGAAACGATATCCATACCGGTGGTGGAGTCCTGGTATAAGGACATAAAGGAAATCCCGGCGGTTAAGTTGCCGGAGAGGACACTAGTAACGGCGGGCATGAGTCTGGTGTGGAAGCCCAACCTCCGGGAGAAGCCGGTATATATGGAAGGGGAGAAAAGTAAGTATCCTTGTTTCATTCTTCCATTATTTCCTTATTTCTTCTTGTGCGTAGACTAACCATATGCGCGCTTTTGCAGGGGTGGCGCTATATGTGGTGGCGTTCCAGAGGGAGAATGGGCGGATGGATAATATCGCCCTTGGCCTAGAGGAGCCCACGTGGTATGCGCAGATCTTAGGAGACTTTGAGCTTCCCAGGAACGCAGATCTGGCGGCCCCCGCGCCTAAGATGGTAAGCCTTCAAAGTTTGATTGTTTTATCTTTTCAGACTGCTTACAGTGTTGCGCCATGGTGCAGATGCGCTGAAAAACTTGGGCATTGGCCTAGAACCCAAGAAGAAAAGGCGCGCGGGGCCAAGTGTGGTGGTAGAGAAGAAGGCGGCTCAACCCAGGGCGCACCCGCCCAAAGGTACTTGTTATGTGCCAGAAACTTGGAATGACTATGTAGTAGTCTTTGATTCCTTAGATGGTCTCATACCTTTAGGTTTAAAGAAGCCAAAGCCAGAGCCGCAGGGGACCGCGGAGATTCCGGCTGCCAACCCGGATGACCCGGTATAGATTAAATCCATCCTGGAGCCCCTTAAGAGGAAGAGGGCTTCGAAGAGCGATTTTGTTGTGCAGCTTCCCAAAAAGGCTGTGTGGAAAATCATAGGGAAGCGCGAGAGTCTAGACGCGCTCGCCGCTAAACTTTCCTTAGGTAACACCTTTTGACTGTTATTTTTCTTCCTGCTTCAACATGTCTAACTGTTATCATCACGCAGGGGGGTGAGACAGTTTTTGTTGTGCCGACCGCTCTGGATGTTCAAGTTGAGATCCCAATGCCCCCACCCATGTTAGAGATGGCGCAAGCGTCAAATGTAGAGGGTAGGGACACAAGTACCGGGGCGGCGGAGGTTCAAGCGGATGCGAAGGCTGTAGTGCCTAGAAGTTGGTGGTGGTGTTGAAGAGGTGGTGGTTGGTGAACCGGTTGAGGAGGTGGTGGTTGAACCGGTTGAGGAAATGGTAGTTTAGGAGATGCCTCGGGGTGCTCATGCAGCAGAGCCGGCACCCGGGGGTGAAGCTAGGGGATCCAGGGAGCGCCTTTCTGATGAAGGGTCCCCTATCCGCCCGGACGAAATCCCGGGTGATTACTATTAAAGGTCATATACTGACGGCCGCGCTAATGAGGTCCACACCCCTGTATGGAAGTTGAGGCAAGGTGATGAGTTCGCTCACTGGCAGGCGTGCCGTGAGTAGTTCAAGGGCGCTTTCCCCATGCATAGGTGCGCGCGAAGAACAAAACCACTAGCAAACTTATTGCACCGTACCTCCAAGCAGCTGCTAGCTCCGTCTCTAACACACACAAGATCATAAGGGAATGGCAGAGCATGCACAAGGATCAAGAGAAATTTGAAGCTGCTAAGAAGGACATGGTCTAGAGCGAGCCCAAGTGGCTGCGCATAAATCTGAGTTGGAGGCATAGAAGGCAAATTTTACCAAATCCCAGCGGGACCGAAGAGTGGTCCGTGCTGGGGTGGAAAAACAAGGAGGAAGGTTCCACTGCCACACTTGCAGAGGAACGCAAGTTGTGGAGGAGGCCTGCGAAAGGGACAACCATGAGAAAAAATCTTTAAGAGATGAGTTGGCTAAGATGCGTGGAGAGGTTGAGCGCATGAAAAAAGAGAAGGATGCAACATTTGTTGCGCCCGAGGAGGCCAAGATGCACCATGAGCACAACGAGCAGAAGGAGGTAAAAAAATTTCCCTTCTTTATTTTACAGGATCAAAAGATTGCCAGACTAACCTTGTTGTATGTAAGCCAGTGGAGGCTTGCGCGGCGCATGAGGGCGCAAAGAAGGTTCTCCAAGTGGCCTTGGTTGAAAAGGCCGAACTGCAACGCAGGCACTTGGAGGATGTTGAGAAGCTCCGCCTTGCAGATGCTAAGGTTGGCGCGGGCGAGAAAAAACTAGAAGATTCTGAAGCCGCCCGTGCTATCTTTGAGAGTCTGGTGGAGTCACTGACGAACAACATGTTGTGGATGCAACAGCATGGAGTTGTCAATGTAAGTTCTCTGTTGTTATTTTGATCACTATGTCTTGATTCTCATCATGTTTTCTTGTATTGTGCAGATCGCCAACTCTATCCTGAACTCGGTAGAGTTGGACAGCGCAATGGCCAAGCTGATAGTCACTGTATGCCATGATGGATGTGCGTAAGGCTATGCTGAGTGTGCACACCATGTCACTCATGCGCTGGACGTTCAATGGGATACTAGCCGCTCCTCCACTAGTGGGGTCGATACAGAAGCTGCCTTCTCCCAAGTGAAGCGAGAGTATGACCGTCTTCAACTGCGGGGATGGATTTGGTGAGCGAGGCGCTCCAACATGATGACTATGTGGATCTTGAATGTAATATCTGAATGTGGCTGAGGTTGAAGAGAGTGTGGGATGAGTGTTGTTAGTAGGATCTTGAATGTAATTGTGCTCTACGCTTGCTTGTACTCTTTTATATTTACATGAAATGAATGGTTGTTTAAAGTTACAACATTTGCGTGAAGATAACAACTTTGTGTAGGTAGAGCGAATAAAACTGGTAATGAACTCGTGTATGAACGTCACATCCCATGCGCAAACAGTAGGTAGTGAATTTTGTTCATGTCATGTTGTACCATGGTGTTTTCGCGTATACCCAAAGTGGTTTCGCGCATTTGTAACAACACCTCTAGATAAAGAAACCATGTATCCATTGTCTTTATTAACAATAAGGCGTAAAAGCCATGTACAGAATAGACAATTAGATTCTAATCTTTGCTAGTTACATGTAGCACCGCCTTAGCTATTGCGCATTCTAGGTCCTAGGAATGTTTGTGTCATCCAACGTTTGAGGGTGTATGCACCGTTTCCTAGGACTTCATGGATTATGTAAGGGCCTTTCCACTTAGGCGCGAGTTTTCCTGGACTTTCAGCGTTGGACGCTTTGTTGTCTCTCAAAATGAAATCGCCAAGTAGGAAGGTACATATGCGGACTTGCGCATTGTAGTATTTCTTGAGCTTAGACTTGTACGTTGCTTCATTAATTGCGGCGTTTTCACGCCTTTCTTCCAAGAGGTCTAAGTCGAGTCTGCGCTCGTCTTCATTATTCTGGTTTTGCACAGCTAGCATGCGCGGTGTTGGGAGGCCTATTTCCGCGGGAATCACTGCCTCCATCCCATACATCAGGCTGAAAGGTGTTTCAACGGTGCTGGTTTTTGACATAGTTCGATGAGCCAAAAGGATACTTGGTAACTCATCTACCCAACCTCTCTGCGTTTTCCCTAATCTCATCTTGATCCCTTCGACGATACTCTTGTTTATGCTTTCCACTTGGTCGTTCCCTTGGGGATGCGTGACCGAAGTGAACACATGTTCGATATGCATTTCCTCCATCCACCGTTGTAGTTCTTCAGCGGAAAAATTGGGGCCGTTATCACTGACGATGCGTAGGGGTAGCCCGAAACGGCAACTGATATGCTCCCAAATGAATTTGCGCACTACAGTTGCTGTGGTGGATGCAAGAGGTTTTTCTTCTACCCACTTGGTGAAGTAATCGACAGCTACGATTATGAACTTCAACATGCCTGGGGCATCTAGGAAAGGTCCCACCATATCGCTTGCCCATTGTTGGAAGGGACATGCTGTTGTCACTGGGATCAATGGATTCTTGGGGCGCAATGTCTTCTACGTGTGTCTCTGGCAGGATGCACATTTCCGCAACGTTTCGACTGCGTCTAAGTGCATGCCAGACCAATAGTAGCCGGCGTTCATGATCTTTGCGACGACCATGCGCGGACCGGCGTGAATCCCGCATAAGCCTTCGTGTATTTTGCGGATCAAGTATTGCGCATCTTACGGATCAACACAGCGGAGGAGTGGTCCAAGGTAGGATTTCCGATAAAGGATATCGTCCGCCATTTCGTAGTTAAGTGCCTTGTTCTGGACCTTCCTTGCTTCCGCCTTGTTTTCTGGGAGGATCCCAAATTGCAAGAACATGATAATGGGGGACATCCAGGAAGGATTCCCAATTTCGATGATGTTTACTTGTCGTAATAGAACAGAAGGGTTCTTGAGCACCTCGATGCACACTTCACACGCGAAGTGCTTGAAGCTTGTAGCAGCTAATTTGCTGAGCGTGTCGGCATGTTTATTCTCGCTTCGGTTGACATGGGTTATTTTGAAGCTTTGGAATTTGGTTATAAAGGCTTGCGCCTGTTCAAGATACACTATCATCGTTTCGCCCTTGCGTCAAACAGGCCATTGATCTGTCCTGCGACCAAAAGGGAATCGACGTGTGCTTCAAAATTCCTGGCCCCGATTTTGATGGCTAACCGAAGGCCTGCCAGAAACGCTTCGTACTCAGCTTCATTATTTGTGCTTTTGAAGTCCAATCTGATGGCGTAGGTGAACTCTTGGTTATCGGGGCTTATTAGACGGAGACTTGCCCTTGCGCCATCATCATTGGATGTGCCGTCTGTGTGAAGTATCCATGCGAGGTCATCTATGACCGGCGCTGGGTTTTGTACAGCTTCATACTCTTGCGCTTTATTACTTGGTACTTCTGTAACAAAATCGGCTAGTATCTGACCTTTGATGGCTGGGTATGATTTGTAAACGATATTGTGTCCACCAAGCTCAATCGCCCACTTTGCCAGACGGCCAGATATGTCCGGTTTGGACAAAATTTGGCCTAAGTGATAGTTCATGAGAACTGTTATCACCTGGCCTGAAAAATACCGACGCAGCCTACGGGATGCGTGGATTAAAGCTAGGCAAGCTTTTCCATCATTGGATATCTTGTCTCTGGGACAGTTAGCATTTTGCTGACGTAGTAGATTGGAGTCTGGACTCCTACGCGCTTCACTAGCAAGATTGTGTCGAGAGCGATATCGATGCAGACAGGTAAAGGATCAATGGCTCGTTCTTTTGCGGTGTCGTGAGCGTACGCAACTGAATCAAGCACTCCTTCATTTGTGTGAAGGCTTTCTCAGCATCCGGAGTCCAAGAAACTGGTTCTGCTTTACACAATTCCTCAAAGTATTGATGAATGGGAAGGATTTCATGCGTGGTTGGCCAAGAACCTGTTCAGCGCAGCCAATCGCCCCGTCAACCGTTGCATTTCTTTGATGGTCGAGGGGGAAGGCATACGCTGAATCGCTTCCACTTCTTTCAGGATTGACTTTGAAACCATCGCGCGTGACAATGAACCCAAAAATTTGCCTTCTTCCATTCCAAATGAGCATTTCCCGGGGTTCAGCTTTAGATTGGCCTTGCGTAAGGATGCAATCGTTTTCTGAACGTTTGTCAGCATCTTCTCCCCATCCGGGCTCATGATGACTAGGCCATCAATGTACACTTCTATGGTTTCGCCAATGTCGTCTCCGAAGACATGGTCCATCAAACGCTGATAGGTGGCTCTTGCGTTGTGAAATCCGAAAGGCATCTTTGTGTAGCAAAATATTCCCTTGTCAGTGCGGAATACGGTTTTGTCTTCGTCATCTTTCTTCATTTGTATCTGGTGGTAGCCTTTGTAGCAGTCAAGAAAGCATTTCCACCTGAATAAAGCAAGGGAGTCCACCTTTTTATCGATTTCAGGTAAAGAGTAGCAGTCTTTGGGACATGCTTTGTTCAGATCTTTGAAATCGACGCACATGCGCCAACCGCCGTTATGCTTCTGGACCATGACTGGATTGGCTACCCATTTCTGGTAGCGTAGTTCTCTAATGATGCCAACTTGGAGGAGCTCTGAAACTTGCTCGTTCATTGCACGGGTTTTTTCAGGACCAAAACTGCGCTTTTTCTGAACGATAGGCTTAACTGAAGGGAATGTGTGCAGCGCGTTCTCTGCAATTTCCCTTGGTACCCCTGTCATATCCGTTGGCGACCAAGCGAAAATATCTACATTGCGGAACAGGAGTTGTTTTAGCCGCGCCTTGACTGTGGGTGTCATGGCGGGATCTAGCAACACCGTTTGTTCCGGGTACTTGTTGTTGAGTACCCATTTCTCCAGCTCGCCATTGGATGATGACTTCGGTACCTTCACTGGTGGTTCTTCATCGATGGACATGGTCTCCTTCCTCGAGTACATGATGGCCACCGCGGTTTCTGTTGGAAAACCGCAGGCAGCATTAGGAGTGGAGGTGATCATGCTAAACTCTCTTTGGGCGCATCGGCCTAGCTACACATCATGGCACGATGTTGCTGGCATGACCATGAAGTTGACTAAGACCATGCGCGAGTGTCGCCAATCAGAAAGAGTTACAGGGAATGAGATCTGACCCAGTGGAAAGACGACTTCGTTACAGAAACTAGCAATAGGAAGTCGACCGGCTCCAAGTGTGCCTGTCCTCTGGGTCCAACTATTGGAAGCATTGTCATATATGATGTTCATAGAGCTTCTCGGGTCTATGAACATGTATCCGATGCGATAATGGCCAAAGATGCTAGTTATCACGACCGGACGTTCCTCTTGTGGGCCCCCGAGAAATATGGGGAAGATGACCTGTTGTTCGTGCGAATGTGGCGTACAACTCTTCTGATGGCCGCGCTTGCGCGATGGGCCACCCTGGATCATATGAACAAATGATTTCATCTTCTTGTTACTTGGGCCTTCTTCGCCGCGAGTAATCTGGCGCATCTCCTTGCGCACGTTTTGAGGTAAGTGGGTGAGCTTCCCACTTTTCAGCGCCTTTTCGATCTCTGTGCGTAAGCTAATGCAGTTATCGGTTGTATGTCCTGTATCTTTGTGATAATCGCAAAAAAGGTTAGGGTCTTGACCTTTTTTGTTACGCATCGGCGGTGGTTGTTTGAACTCGTGATGTTCTGTGTTGAGCACCTCTGGCGGGCTCTTCGTCAGTGGCGTCCACTGACGATCGCGATTATCTTGCTTGATTGCTCTTTGGGTAGCAATCTTATTAATCTTCGCGCGAGCGTCGACTTGTGAGTAGGAGGGGCTTTGGTTAGATTCCGTCCAACTTTTCTTATTCTTCTTCGCAAAACTCCTACTCAAGTCTTGCGGACGGTACTGGGGTAGAGGAGGTCTGCTGGAGTTTAGGTTGCGCTCCGTTTGTGCATAGACCTTTTGCTGCCGCCATTAGTTTCTCCCAGCTTTTTGGGTGGCCAGTAGTTCCCGACAAGACTTTTATCATCTCGTCGCAGCGGACAACGTATTTGAATTGTGCACGAATCAAGTCTTCGTGCACATCTTCAATTTCCAACACCTCTTTATTGTAGCTGGTGATGAAATCAAACTTACCTGTTGTTGGCTGAAATGTGTCAGGAACTTGTCTTTGAGATCGTTCCATGATGTAAGCTTACATGTGGGTAAGTTGTCAAACCATAGGCGCGTAGCGCCTGTGAGGGTTTGAACAAACAAATGACACCACATGGGCAGCGTCCAGCCTCCGATTAGACCTGCGCCCGTGAACAGGCGCATGTGGTCGTCTGGGTCTGTCAACCCATGAAACTTACCCACATTGTAGGGTAGTTTCGCGCGCTCCAGTGGTGTGATAGTGATCTCCTTTATAAACTAAGAGTTTCTGGCTGCTTCCGCCGGCCGGTAGATCAGGTTATAATTGTACTCCGCCTCCGGGTTGTATACAGCCCGTGGTGCAAACTTGTAAGCAGCGTGATCTTTGGGTAGCCGGTGAAACACACTGGCGCTATCACCCTCGCCATATGTTCTATCCTCCTCACACTGGGTGTCCCGCCCCTCTAGAGGACGCGGGCCTAGCCGTGAGTGGATGGACGCTCGCCTATGAGTGTTTGACTCATATTTTGGTAGCGACTGAGAATACTCCGTTTCCCTGGTACGGAGGTGTGAAGGAACACTCGCTCCAGTCGGCGAGTCGTAACTTAGTACTCGTGGTGCAGGCAAAGCATGCACGTGAGTAGTGGGCGGCTGTGCTGGCGCAGCGGATGCATTAGTTTGCGCACAGAGTTGCGCATAGACGGCATTCAGGGTCGTTTGAGATTTGATGTACCAAGACATCGGAGTTTCACCCGGAGGTAAAATAGATGTGATTGGTACACAGGGAGTTTCCATTTGGACTCCAGGAGTTACCGGGATATTCACACGACTTGAGTCGTGGTGAACACCGACGTTTCCGGACAAACCTTTTTCCGCTTGTCCGTCGGGTCGAGGGGCATGAACTGGGTTCTTGCCCTCAGCCCAAGGACCTCGTGGTGTGTTTGATGGGAAATCAGCCATTTGAAAGTGAGGTTTGAGAAAAAAAAAAGAACGAGAAACGGATGCACGAGTGAGTAAAAAACCGAACGGCGCTAATGAAGAAACACTGGCTGAACCGAGAGGTATCCATAGATATCTTATTTACAGCTTAATATCTCTGCATAAAAGGTCATCTATCGTTTGCTCTTTGGGTGATCTCACTTCAAGCTAACTTCAAATTGAAAAAGCCGTTAGCCTCGTCACAAGAGAAAGGGGGAGGGCTTTCTCTGTGACCACACTCTGGCGTGAGAATAAGTGTTTGGGATTGCAAGGTAGTGAGCAAGTAGTAAGAAATTAGCAAGCTCGAGAACATGTAAGTGGTTTACCTTATGGTGTAATCCTTATTTTATAGCCAAATATAGGTGTGTAGGAGATGGGTTGATGGGCCTTGGGCCTGGCCCGACGACCAGGGATATCCGTTCTGTCTCCTATGCATCGACCATTAATGGTCTTTGGCAGGAGGTGTGCTTGGTGCATGGTGAGTGGAGCCACGTGTCATGGCAATTGTCCATGGTGCCGGACATGTCATCAGCCGAAATTGGAGATCGTGTGACAGTCGCTGGCGTGAGTTTGGTTGGTACCACATATACGTCCTTGCATATAGTTTGTCCTCCGCATTACTGTTCATCATGCGACGCAGTCTGACACAACCTGCCAAGCAGCTATTGGGTCACAGATCTGCCACTTTATACCCTTGTATTTGGTCAATGCCTCTTTGCGCTTCTCCCTTCCGCGTGCTTTTATCAGTGCTTTCTGGCCAGCGTTGAGTTGTAGGGATTAAGTCCTTTTGTTCTCAAGACTATAAGTTGCTCTCATGTTGGTCTTGGCCTTGTGCAAGGTTTTAGGACTTCGCGGCTAGAGGGTTGTTTGATCCGCTCAGGGTTAAGGGTCCTTCGCTTCCAGGTCTAACTTGTCGTTACGTAGTGTGCGCAAGGTTTGTTTTGTGACCTGCTAGTGGCAAGGTTGCACTACCGTCGCACATTGTGCACTAGGTTAGTTGTGCAACCTGCTAGTTTCAAGAATGGCGCACCATTGCGCATTGCGCGCAAGGTTATTCTTGTGGTATGTTGTCATCGAGGGTATGATTCCTTGCGCAGGCGTAAAGTTTTTGGGACCAAATCCCTCCAAGCAAAGAAGTCAGAGACGCAACCATGGAGTTCGACATCTTTGTCAGTGTGATCTAGTTCCTTCTTAAAGTGCAAGATTATGATGGTAATAACCGAACTATGGATGAATTCGGTTATGGTTATGGAGAGAGAGATGTAGGTGGCGACTTTGATGATAATGATGTTATTATGATTGTCTAACCCTAAACCTCTCTAATAATCTCCTTATATATACACCCAGAAGGAAACCCTAATTAGTTAATAAGGGTAATATGGTCCATCAACAATTACCAACTAATATATAATAGGATTAATATTATTTTGATCTAATATAATATAAATGATTATAATGGCTATATGATTAAATATTATAAATATAATATATTTAATCTTACACATATCTGGTTTCTTTATAATGCCCACTTGTATGTAGGCCACGACATGTAGTTGGACAAACTTCTCACTCCAATTCCATGCAATCTATACTACGGACCATCTCAAAAGCCATGTTTATCATCATGAAACTTCAAAAGTTGTTGTATGTCACCAAATGTAGGCTTCCTCAAATATTTTTTTTTACGTAGAGTTCAATAGCATACTCACAAAATAATGAAAACTTTCCATCGCGACTCGTTTAAACATTTTTAAATATTCATCCATTATAATTGAACCAGTGCCATAAGTTAATTGTCCACTTTTTTGCAACGTGCAAAATCTAATACCACCACGCTCATCGTTTTTTTAAGATATTCATATTATTTTGTCTAAATCATTTACTATTCTTAGAAATACTCGTTGGCTCATATGAAAATGTCGCCTAAAATTATTATTGATTATATAGGGGCTTGAGTGAAAAAAATCACGTCCCAACAGTTCATTCGCGGCGACCCGATCGCATACTATATATTCTCTTTTTGGGTTGTGAACTCTCGATATCTTCAATGATACTCTGTACGACTCTTTGAATCAATAATATCATTAGTTCGGCTCCCTAGTTATGAAGATGATAAAACGAATTCGTCAAATGAAGATAATGAACTTGATGATTGCATTTTTTTTAAAGAAAGCAATTTTATGGTAATAGATGTTCGTGGGGAGATATAAGTTTAGAGGATGATAGAAGAGTGTTTATATATTAAAGGGTTTTAAAGAATTTGTTTTATTAAACTAACCATTGTAAAAGTTTTATTATGGAAAACATAAAATAAATTCGGTCAACTCATGGTCAATCCTCCAACACCCGCGGAGATCTTCACTTGGACATGGGGCAACGCCCATAACGTTGGTGCATAGGGCAGTATGTGAGCGTGAAGGTCTTGCCCCCTATCTCTATGCTACCACTTTGGGCATTGGCAAAGAATAATGGAGGCCCTAAGATGCCCTGGCATTCACCAATTTTTACAGGTAACGTTAATTTTACATAAAATCTGATTTCAGTTAAAATATTAGATTCTTTTACAATCCGACATCCACCGATTTATATTAGTATAGTTCAGGCCCCACTAAGTCTGCATTCTAAGTTTTTGCCACCGAGTCGTGGTGGTCTAAGAGTAAATGCGTAATAAGAAAAAAAAATATTATAATCTTCAATCTTTTCGACAGCTGAACACGGCTTTTAAAAAATCAGCCGTTGAAAATCAATCATAACCAGAAACATGTACCCATGAGACTCCTTCAACTAAAATTAAAATAAACTAAAATAAAAGAAAATCTAAAAAAAGTAAAAAAATAAAATAAAAAACAGCCGTTACCATGCTGTCACTCTAATTTGCCCCTATAAAAACACCAAGAGTCCCAACCAAATTCTACAATCATAAGTTTTCTACATTCTACATTAACAACATTTCAGTCCATACAAACCTTATTTCTAACGGAATGGCCCAAGTTAGCAACATTGTGAAGAAAGCTTCGGTTGTAGCTGTCGTAGCACTCTCTGCGGCTGCAGCTGTGTCGGCTCAAGCGACAGCCCCGGCACCTTCTCCCGATGCTGGGGCCGCCTTCTCTGTTCCGGTTTCTGGAGTTTTGATCGGATCGTCTATGCTTCTGTCTTTTGTTGCTCTCTTCGGGAACTGATTTTTTTTGTCATGGTTGTTGAGGACCGGGGATTGAGTTTGTGAGGATTTCATCACCGATGTATTTATTATGTATTTGATTTCTGTTTCAATGATTCTTTTGTAAAATGATACTATTTGCATTTTTTAATATGACTGATAGTCTGATATGATATTATAATTTATATCTGTTTTATTTAATTGTTCTGTGAAGTGAGAATCGAGTAATATATCGAGTTATCGACTGATCGAATAAGATTTCTTAAAGCACACTGTATATTTGTTATGGTTGAATAACATTAATTTCATTGAATCATTTGTTTTAAAAACCATTGATTGATAAAGATTAATAAAACCAATGAATCAAGTTACTCCCTTGTTTGAACTTTATGTCATAGTTAGGCATTTTATGTAAAAAAATAAAATAAAAGCTAAAATAATTGATATAAGGTTTTGTAATTCAAACAAAATTTTTATGCATATTTTTGTAATTTGTATTTTAGTCATAGATTTATACCTTAAGAGAACTAAAAATCATGTTAAAAAGTTGTGTTTGTATCCGATTTTCATGTTTTTGTCAAGTTGGACCGTCATATCGAAAACACTACTCGTTTAAACCCTGGTATACACATATAGAGAAGTGTTTGCTTGAATCATCTATACTAATAAAACATTCCACTAAAATGTCATATGATATTTTTCGCCTTTAATGTATGTCTTTTGGTATTAATTAATATATAACATAAGGATATTAATCTAATCCGCACGAGTCTAATCTAATTCTAATATCATTTTAGAGTTAGGTCTTACTATTTACACCTAACTTTTTGATATTTGCACTAAGTGATATGACATTAATAAATCAAATTTATGTTTTTCTTTTATGACTTCCGATATATAATGTTTATAAAAAACGAATATGGTTTTGCGATATGCTTATTTTATCTACGTTTTGATATAAATTTTATAAAAAACGGAGCCGTGTCAAATATAACGTTTTATAAGTTTATAAAATTTTATATTCCATTTTTTATAAAATTTATATAAAAAACGTAGATAAAAATAAGCAAATCACAAAACCGTATTTGTTTTTAATAGAAAATTATATATAACAAGTTATAAAAGAAAAACACAAATTTGAATTTATTAATGTCACATCACTTGGTGTAAATAGAAAAAAGTTTAGTGTAAATAGAATCACCTTTAAAGTTAAATGTCTGGTTAGTCTTTATGGTTTGCGAAAATTGTAGACTTGATCCAAAAGGTTCACTAATTACACACTTGATCCCAGTAATTGCAATTTTTAAACTCAGGTGATTTTTAACACTAACCTTTGTTAAATTTTTCAGTTAAATTTTTGTGAAATAACACTAACCCACCACCACCACCACCTCCATCTTCAATCCACCCTCACAACCACCTCCTCCACCTTTAGACCAGATTTCCAAAATAAAAATACCCTATTGTGAAATTCATACAAATTTAACAAAAAAGATTGAAAACAAACCAGAAAGCAAGCATCCAAACCCACCATTTGTTCGGCTATACCCGTTTGACCCTGTTTATCAATTTACTAATCTGAGTATTTCAAATGATGTTTTTTTTATTTTGAGTAATTATATGAAAGACATAAAGATTTGAAGCCATGTAATAGTCGGCAATCCTTAATTATGACAAAATCAAGAAGCAAATTCTTAAATAATTTAAGAATGAAGTGCTTTTTGAGTCACCATGGTTTGATCATTTAAACAATTTAAATCTAAAACTTAAACTTGTCATGATTTGAGCCCTTGTGATTTTTAATCTTAACTTCTTAAGTTCAAAAGACAAACTTTATTAGATTTTCTCAGTTAAGTTCTATAAAATTACCAAAATACCATTGGCATTATTTTACACACTCATCTACTTACCTAATTTTACCCCAGTTATGTTTTATTGGCTGTTTTTGCAATTTGTTTTTTTTTTGTTCTTGCAACACTGCTGCTGTTCCTTTTTGCTACAAGCCAACGTTGTTGCTGAAATCTTAAGTTGTAAATAGTAATGGGTATTAATCAATACTTGAGTTGAAACATTTGACAACATTAATAGTTTTAGAATGCTGACATTTTTTTAATCATATTTATAGTTTGCAACATTTGAAATTTAGAAGCTCCTTACATTTTCTTATATGTTTATTTCTCTTAAAGGTTGTAGAAGTAAGTTATAGCTGTTATTTGTTAACTACAATTGTTAATTTATGGAAAGGAATTAACATGGATTTCATTTAGAGAAGTGTAGTATAAGTTGATTTGGAAATAGGAATTTGAATGTGACTAAGATTATAATCAAAGTTGCCTTAGATAGTGGTTACATTTTATGCCTAAAATCTTTATAACTGACTCGCTTTAACCCATAATGACTTGTGGTCTTGTTATCTCAAAAATCATGTGATTGTCTTGAGGGATAAGGAACTAATAGATGTGAATAAAGGAAACGAGCACCACAAGACGATTTACTTATCAAAGAAAATGATCAAGAAATTTTGTTTGAAAAGGGCCCCAAGATAAAATCTCGCTTGGGGCCTCCAAATAGGTTGGAACGGCCCTAGAGGTGGGTTTGGTGATAAGGTTAGTGACGGTAATAGTGACGACCATAAACAAAGGTTGTTCCGATGTTGATGGTGAGAAAATCGAGTGACCAAAAGTAGAAATAGATTTCTTGTGGGTGTAGGATAGAGATGGTGGTTCCGTTAGTGAAGGTCGAAGTAACAGAGTGGTTACCAGTACTGTTGTTAAGTAGGTTAAACAAAGATGAAGATGGGTGTGGCTATGAATGGTTATTGCTATGAGTTTGGTCATGATTGTAGATGGTGGTTCATGGTGGTGTTATATGATAGGTGGTAAGGGTATATGCATATCTATATGTTTTTGTCATTTTTAGTGATAAGGGTATTTTTGTAATTTTCCAATAACTAACTAAATAAATCTAACAAAAATTTTCTTTTGGACTCAAGAAGTTAAAATTATAAATCACTAGGACTCAAATCAATACAAGTTTAAGTTTTGGACTCAAATAGTTAAAATTACCAAATCACAGGAACTCAAAAAGGACTTTACCCATAATTTAACTTACCTTCCACAAGGTCTCAATCTCAATAATGCCCAGTTGCCGAATTTTCAAATCGAACAGAATCGATAAGCAATTTGAGTTATCAATCGGGTAACACCACTCGACGAAATTGGTTTAGATATGGTTATTAGGAGCCCTAAAAGTGTTGATTTTTTTGTATGAATCGGAGAAAATAAGGGCATTGAAAAGGTCGAATGAACACAGGTAGATTTTTATGGTGATTGGTAGGGGAAAGATGGAAGGTTCGCTCCTTATCCGAAATGAGGAGTCATGAAAATCAATGAAAATCAAATCCGTAAAAGGAAAGGTGGTGATGATGGTGGTTGACGGTGGAAGTGGAGTAGGTGGTGGTGGGTTGAAGATGGAGGTAGACGTGGAGGTGGAAGTGGAGGTGGAGGTGGAGGTGGTGGTTATGGTGGGTTGAAGGTAGAGGTGGTGGTGGTAGGTTACAGAGAGATGGAGGAGAAGAAGATGAGGGGTGGGCATATCTCTTTTGTTTTTTTAATTGTTTAGGGATAATTTAGTCATTTCACAAATATTTAACTGGAAATATTAATAAAAGTTAGTGTTAAAGACCACCCGAGTTTAAAAATTGCAACCACTGGGACCAAGTGTATAACTAGTGAACCCTTGGGACCCAGTCTACAATTTTCGCAAACCACATGGACCAACCAGGCATTTAACTCTATCATTTTATTAATATATATATATGTGTGTGTGTGTGTATATGTATATGATCAAGAACAAAGGAAAGCTCTTCCAAGTTGTGAGAATTTAGAGAACTCAGCCTTCCCGTGCGAGTTTTGCCCATTTTTTTCACACCCTAGATTAAAATGTTAGAAAGACTGATGTAGAAAAGATTAAAGAAATTCGAAGTGCTGTTTTTCGGCCTCTTACAGCAACTGTAAAAAGTTGACTATATAAGCATGACATCACTTTTTACAGCATTTACGGTTGTCGTAAATGAAAAAAAAACTACTTTTTTCATTTTTTTGGAAAAGTTGGTTTTGTTAGGATATTTAGTAAAAAAACGTTGGAAAAAACCTTTCGTAAAGTTGAGTTTTTTCAAGGTTGGTTGGTGCAACTTGTTAGATGGGTTGAGGGTTTGGCGGAGTGACTACCGCACAGTTTTGGCTTGAAGCCTTTCGCTTCTTGCCTTGTTGTTGTTCCTTGGTGGTTTGGATGGTGTGGTTTTAACGACGGTATCGGTGGTGGCTTAGTGCGCATTATTTGATGAAACCTTGTCAGAGGTTCCATGAAGAACGCAGTTGTTGTTGAGTTTGGCGACTAGGCGGTAAGTATCCTCGAGAGTTTTGGGTGAGGCGGAGTCCAGGAGGTTCATGATCCAGGGTGGGAGGCATCGAATGTACTTTGCGATGGCCTTATCAATGGTGTCGACTTGGCTAGTGCAAAGCGCACTCAATTGTTTGAAGCGAGTTGTGAGGCCAGCATTGTCGTTCCCCACTTGCTTCAGATTCCAGAACTCATTCTGGAGTCTTTGAAGCTCATGCGGAGGACAAAACTCGTCCCTCATCAACTTCTTAAGATTAGCCCAAGGGAGGGCGTGGGCTTCTTCGTTTCCATGAGCGTTACGCTCGGAGGTCCACCAATCAAGGGCTCTCGATCGGAAGACACACTTGCGTTGATGGTCGCAAGTGATCAGGACAACGACTTTGGAAGAATGTCACTTCAATGGCGTCAAACCATTGGAGCAACGTGGTGGCTTCCTCTTCACCAGTGAAGGGTAGGGGGTTGCATGAACAAAACTGCTTAAAGGTAAACGTCGACTTAGATGTTGCCACCTTGGAATCGACGGAAGCATTGGGTGATTTGTGCTTGGTGGGGGTTGGATTTTGCTGACGATGCTAGGGATGACCTTAGCCATTTGTTTCACCAAAAACCTCATGACGTCTTGCTTTGACATTGACTCGTCATTGTTGGAACCCCTTTTGGAGCCCGAAGTTGACTTGGACTTCTTTGTTGTGGGTGCTCGAGAGAGAAAAGGGAGGCATCTAAGGGTTGAAAATAAGAGAAAGGATGAGACTTAATCATAATGTTTTCACAAATAAGGTTTGTTCGTATTTATAAGCATAGAATTTAGCATAACATGTATAATCCACATAGTTGACATGAGCATAACAAGTATTTCAAAGTATAACACGTATAAAGGCGTAAAGGAGTATAATTTCGTTTGTTCACGAGGATTATTAATGTTTTTTATTGCGAGGGACGTGTAAATTGTGATTCGGTCTTGAAATGAACGAGATAACAAGTATTAAAAACACATAGAAATTGACGTAACATAAAAGAGAGGCTTGATAAAATATTGGAGTGTTTCGAGTTGAGAAACTTTGACTATTCCAAAGTGAATCGTAAGTCCTCTCGAATTAGGGAGACATATTTTGGCTTAATAGATAAAATACTCTCACTGACGAGCGGTTAATGGTATTTTACCCTTCCAATTACTACATGTCCCTAAGTGATCGGAAATTCAAAACTTTGGCATGATTGAAAACCGATGAGTAGGACTAGTTGACAAGATGCGGGTTTCACTCCTAACTTGACAACATCGTACCCTAAGTATGGTTGCTACTTACTAAACGAGGAGCAAGTTCCGACTCATAAGTAAGATCCATTAGAGTATGAAATGGAAGTTTTCACCCCTAAGTATGGCGTAACTTCGTGTAAAATTGAACACGTGGAATGAGGGATTTCACCAAAAATTGTGGGCCATTGGGCCTATTTTGGTGAAAATCGTCTCGTTGGTGAAGTATGAGTATTTTCAAGTCTTCAATTGTGTATTGTGTAAATGTCCTATCAAAGACACTTTGTATAATTAAGACAAAAGAAGAGGTAGAAGCAAATAGGAAGAATTAGCATATTAAACAAGAATCAAGAATGGTCAAAGTTGGTACTTACTATAGACTAGGTCGAACATGTCAATTCTACCTAATTCCCTATAGTTATGGCTTTGATACCAATCTGTCATACCCCAACTGATGGCGGAATCATCAGGGCAGACGTAACTAGATTGCTCGAGACATCATAACACTATTTGTGACAATATTTAATTCAAAAACGGTTTCATTTCATAGATAACCATTGTCAAGTACAATACGAGAAATCAAATACAGCAATCGAAAATTTAAAGTACAACATAATTCATCAAAACTAAAATAACAAAATCTAGCGTTTCTAGATGCGTTTCTAAGTTATCCCCACTAGATTTCGTCAATATCAACATCATCAACCTGCAACATGTTTAGAAGTATAGTTCAACACCAAAAGCATTGGCGAGTACATAAGTTTAATATAGCACAAGTATGTAAACAGTTTAAACGAATCCGTATGGCAAAAATAGTAATCAAGATTAATGTATCATGGCATGCAATTTAACAAGTCAACCCTCTGATTACCGCATGATTTAAAGACTTAACATGATCTCAAGAATACGAGCGGTGCTTTACTCCTATAACGCTATACATGTTAAGGGGAGGCTCGTACGAAGTTAATGACAAGTGAATCACATAAGAATGTTCCAAGTATACAAATCAAGTATCACGTATTTTAAGCATGCATGTATGGATTGTTTGTGTTTACATAAAGTATAAGTGTGATTGTTTATTTTGATGGGTCAAACATATTGCACCCAAAAGTGTAAACAAAAGGGTGTTCGAGTGTACTCACGGTTTTACAAAGCTTCCTTTGTTAATCCACTGAAGAGTTGGAGGGTTGGAGGATGGAACACCGAGGTCATCCTACATGGGGTAAACAAAGGTGTGTGAGTACTTGGAGTGATAATGGAAGATACATATTGGAATTTCAAAGTACAAAAGTATGTATGCATAAATTATATCTTGTCTAAGTACTCGTTAGAATAAAAAACGAGAGACTTGGAGTCATAGATAATGTAGCCTAGTGTCACACCCCGGATTTCCAACCCGAAATCCATACACAGGTGGGCCCGGGTGGGGAGTATCGTGACGTCAGTTGATAATCATCATAGTCAATTAAACACGGCACAGCGGAAGTCTTGGAGTAAAATTACTATTACAAATCGAATATTCGAAAATACAAAATAATATACAAGCTTGTAATAGAAGATCCACAGGCGGATCGTAAAATGTACAAGAAAGAATACAAAACAGACTTTAGGCAGATCTAAGGATTTACAAGATCCTCTTATTCTCTACCGAGCAGCTTCCGGCCTATTTCATATTATACCTGCAGATTAGCCTTTGGAAGATACGTCAGCTTACGCTGGTAAATACACCCAACTGACTTATTTTATAAATACTAAAAATGATTTTAAGTGCAAACGGCACAAAATCTTTTATTAACTTAGGAAGGTTAACCTTGCAATGGACCATGCAATAATAATTTACCGTATCCCAAGCCCTTATAGGGGAAATAAGTCGAGAGTATTTACCTGAGCTAGTCTTCTTATTTTATTTTTAAATAATTCAGCCGTATACAAAAGTACCAAGTGCAGATAGCATTTACCGATAAGGCTCTAGTCTGGATTATGGCATAAGCTAGCCAATTAAATACTAACGGCCTTATAAACCGAATTGTGTACATGATCATTACGTATAACGCTTGATTAAACGATGATCGGATAGAATGTATTTTAAACCCGATAAGTACTTGACTTGTATAATATGGGTAAACTATAAACATTCTGGATTTTCAAGCTAAATGACAAGGTTAAACCCGTTACGGTTAAATTCCGTAAAATAGTTACATATACGTAATTGTGCGCATAATAGCGATATCGGGTAACCAGATAAGTCATGGACAAGTTCTATATGCCATTATACTTTAAATAAGTTAAAATATCAGTAGGATATCAAATTATATGCCCATTAAGGTTTTAAAACGAAACTATGCCTCATAAGGGCATTTTGGTAATTTCATACCATATAAAAAGAACTTGAATATAATTTAATGTTATAATTATAAGTATTCTAGAAAAATACTTTATCTATGACATAATATTAGTAGGATGTCAATTATATATGTAAATCATCTGTTATGACCAAACTATGCACCGAAGGGGCATTTTTGTCATTTTACGCATAGTTTATAAATTATTTGGGATTCTGAGTTTATAATAAGTACCTACTATAAATATGTTTAAAATAAGTTTTAAAATCAGTAGGTAAAAAGTCTTGGTCCATTAATATGGTTTAAAACCATACTATGCGCCGAAATGGTGCTTATGTCGTAAGATGACGTTGTTAAGCGATGTTTAATGAAAACTGACCTTAGGGTCAGACTTAAAATGTTAAAAATATGTTATTTAATATAACATATCAGTAGGTAAATGATTTACCTTGAAAAGATTGATTAAAATCATTTTATGAGTCACAAGGACTAAAACCGTCATTTATCGACATAGTTTAAGGACCTGCTTGGAAACTCAGTTTACAACTTGGTTTAACATCCCAAATAATCCTACTTATAATATTACATCAGTAGCAAACTCGATTTCAAGTTTATTATCATTAAAACCTTGTTTTGTTCAAAAAGGGCATTTTGGTAAAAATGGCATAATTATGGAACTTGTGTATAAACTTAGATTCTGATTATGATCATGTAATATAACCTCAGAAGGTTATGCTACATTATATTATGATCATAATACAACTTTAGATCAGTAGGTAGCTAATCTAAATCGGGTCAGAATCGAAAGTCAAAGCAGAAGTCAAACTCTGCGACTTTCGGTTGCGAACCGACCCTAGAACTGAAATTGACGAGCCGAACATGTTTATACGTGTTCTAATAATTATTACCAACTTGTTTAAGTGTCAAAACAGGTTTCATAACATATATAAGATCAATTTATGATTTTTTCGAAAAATGGCTTGTTTGACTTTTTAATATCATAACTTTGACCTGTCAATTGGTCTAGCAAACGTGATCTTCAGGAGGTGCCCTTTATAGGGACTAACACATACCTTATTATGATCACTTAGCCATGTTTATTTCGAACAATGGCTGGACCATAATGGTCTTAACCGAAAGTCAAAGTGTTTGCCGTAAAACGCTTGACTTTTGGCTATAGAAGCCTAAAAACGAAAAAGCAAGAGCAAGGAACACTTACAAGAGGTTCCTACAATGCAAGAGAACTAAGTTGGAAGCTCCTTTCAGCTAGAAACTTCCAGAGGAGGGAGAAGAGTTATGTTTAAGAAAGGTGCAAGTTGGAATGAACACTTGAACACCTATTTATAGTTGGAGAACTCAAAGGAGGTGAAGCCAGGTGTTTAGGGGTGTAAGAAGAAGCTTACAAGTGTCCCAAAACGTGGCATAACAGTGTAGAGAAGCCATGGTTTCGGATTAAACGGTTTTGGAGTTTTGCTTGGAGACCAAATAAACTTTCTGCAGCAGAGCCTGTCTCGCGGGGCGCGAGAAACACATGCCATATCTCTCGCGGCCCGCGACCGCCCCATGGCCATTTCCAAATTTTGACACTTTTAACCCCTGGACTATATAAAGCCTCTAAAGGCCTTCTAAAACACCTTTTTAGCACTTTTAGCCCTCCGTAGCTAATACTTGGCATACCCGGGATTATGCCCGGACATTGTTGAGCTCTCGGTTCGTTAAAAGGTCACTCAGAGGTATAAATTAACATGTTGACACTTTTAATCCCTCCATTATCCAACTTTCACAAATTTACAAAATTGAGCCCTCTCGTCCAACAAATGGCATGTATGAGAGTTAGGACTTCACAAAGGATCACTCAGAGGCTTATTACAAGCATGTTGATTCCGATGTCACTCAGAGACTGGGCATGTTGACATATCAGTCACTCAGAGGCCATGTTTCAAGCATGTTGACGTATTAGTCACTCAGAGGCTAATGATTTAAGCATGTTGACATATCAGTCACTAGAGGCTATTATTTATGCATGTTGACATCGGTTCGTCACTCAGAGGCTCAACTTGAGCATGTTGACGCCTTTAGTCCTTATTGGTTTTTAATAGACTATATTAAAAATACAACACGTGTCACTATACTATTGGACACGATTTTACAGGGTGTTACACCTAGGCTCACGACAAGTAATCATAACCGATTATCATCATGAGTTCGGCCATGTTTTATATAAATATATATATATATATATACACAAACACATTTATATAGGTTATATAATAAATCTAAACTAAGTCCATTATAAGTATCATAGATTGTCATATAAGTAAAGCATGGAGGTTTAACCTTATTGTATGATTCACTAATTCACAAATCATCACTAAGATGATTCGGATGGTCATGAATGAAAGGAAATGTACGATTAATTACTATATCAAGTAGCCAATTAAGCTTTAACCCGGGTGAGCCATTCCCGGCATAGAAAGAGTTAACTAAGTGTCAGAGGCTAGATGGGGTTAAGTTACTTTAAGTCTAGCAAACTACTTGGGATAGCAATGGTAAAACATCAAGTGAGGTGGTGGAATGAAGTTAGGATGGCCAAGGCTTCCAAGTATTCACACCTTTACCAAAACACAAGTCTTGTCACAAGAATCATGACAAGCTCGGATGGTTTCATCACTTATGGGTCTTATAAACCCTATCAAAACAGAAAGTTTAGAGGGTATTTGTAAAACACCTCGCTTTTTCGTACTTTCCTTAATTAGAAAGTATAATCGTATTTCTATTTTTGGAAACTTGTATTCGTATTTCTCTTCCCAATTTTCTAATCCGAGACTTAAATCGTAATAAAATTTATACCTGATACATATTTGTTTTAAATGCATTCAATCAGTAAATAAATGCAAACTGATACTTGTTATACGTGCCAAGATTCATACATTCACACTCGACACTCACATCATACTATTATGCGTTATATGCTTAAAACATGTAAAAATGACAAGATAAACTAAGTTCAAGGACTAAAAAGGGCATAATCCAGAGAAGTTGGTTTCAAGCTCATGGATTGGCCAACTTTGTGTTTGTTGCATTTGTTACACCTAACTAACAACCCCAACCACCACCAACTTCATTAATTACCTAAACCCTAATTCTCCATTATAAATAGAAGACTCCTCCCACTCTCATTTCACACCTCAAATCATCTCTTCTCTTCTCTCTCAAAGCTCTAAGAGCTCTCTTCTCTCAAAGATCAAGTGAGTTCTAACTCACCTCTCTTTTTATCTTTCTCTTTTCTTACCACTTGAAGTACCTTTGGAATGTCTCCATAAGTCGTCCATGGAAGACTGACTTGGAACATCACCATGTTTAAGGTCCTAAGTGTAAGAAACCTTTTGGTTTTATCAAGGTTTTGCCCACAAGTGTTGTATGTAACATCCGTCAAAAACCGGGTTAACCAAACCCGCTTCGTTTATTAACCGAACATCCAGTTAAAATTTTCGTTGCATGTTTAGGGTTCAAACTAATTTTAAACAATACATAATTAATAAATATATTAGAATTTAAAATCTATAATTGAAAATTAATAATAAATAAATAGAAATAATTTGCAGACGCCGGGTTTCGAACCCGGGTTACTCTCAAGACCAAACAGCCAACACACCACTCCGCCACCCGCTCAGTTTGGAATAATACTGAAACAACTAATACTTAATATAAAACTCGAAACTTAAAGTTAGGTAACCAGCGCGCCCAAATCCGCAGTCGCCGGAAAATACGCGAATTTGCGACCGTTTTCCTTTGACTCCGGAATCAGGCAAGTGTAACTGACGATAAACGTCAGTTATAACCGAAAACCTTTAAACCACTCATTCAAATCGTCAAAAAAAAAAAACATAACTGAAAGTTAAAGTTAATCTTTTGACCGAACTGTCGAACATGTTAACTATCAAGACCAAATCTCGTTCAATTCATAGCTCAACCCTCACCACATTGTGAAAACAAGTCTCTGTTTCACCGGAAATCGCCGGAATTCTCTGCGAGTTGACCGAGAGTTATCGCCGGAAAACCGAAGAATTTATCCCATTGTTGTTTTACTTTATAAACCGGGCATCTAGAGCTCATACCGAAATCACCCACACTCACCTTAAACTCCCTGTAGAGTCTCTGTCGCAAGAAATACATCGCCGGAGATTTTCTGCAATCGCCGGACTTTCGCCAGAAAACCGAGACTTACACCAAAACGGTAAATACCTCGACTCTTTCGGTTTCAATCCATTGTTAGACTATTACTAACTTCAATCCATCAACCAGAATCAATCCCAGACGACGTAGCCGGAATATTCTGCACTCGCCGGAAAACCTCTGGAATTTCCAAAATCACGCTGTGAATCGGTATAATCATTTAAACCTTCTGTTAATCCTTGTTTAGTAACCCAATTTCACAACTAATCGATCAAAACTATTAAGTGATTCAATCAGACGGAATATACAAATCAGAGCCGACGACCATTGCCGGAATTCTGAGAAATACAGTCTGATCGGTACAATCGATTCCTTAACTCTTCTTATCCTTTACATTTCAACCAGTAATATGTTCGATGAACGATTTAATCAAGAACAGAAGAATATCGGTCGTCTGAGTCTTTGAACGAAGAAGACGAAGTCGACGATGTTTATAAGATTAATTAAAACAAGTTATTAAACCGGGTTAGACACATAGTCCAGCGGTGGACTGTGTGCAAACAATTAGCACACGTCTCGAGTTCGATCCCTGACACAACCTCACTCTCTGAAATAAAAATGTTCTTTTTAAACCGAACCGGATCAACTCGCTGTAAGATGTTAAGTTTAATAAAATTCAGTATATTAACCAGGTTAGACACACAGTCCAGCGGTGGACTGTGTGCAACGCTAAACAACGGGTCCCGGGTTCGAGACCTGTTGTGTGCACCGGTCCGACATAATTAAAACCTTTTTAAAATAAAGGATTTCTGAATAAATTAAATAGTGTACAAATATAATTAAAAACAGAAATATTTCGGGTTAGACACGTAGCTCAGTTGGTAGAGTTGCGTGCACGCGTACGGGAGGTCACGAGTTCGAGCCTCACCCAGCGCATATATACATAAAGTCCGAACCGGTCAACGGTCAACCCAGAAAGTCAACATTTTTTTTATATTTTTATTTATTTGTTTTATTTAAAAATCAATTAAAAATACTTAAAAATAACATTTTTAAAGTTAGAAAGTGACCTTAAACTCACAAAAATAAATCTAAAAATCCAATTAAAATTGTTAATAAAATCCATTTATTTACCGAACCACTATTTAATTATTTAGGTTAGTTCCTCTCGTGGTTAAATCCAAATTCGTGCGCATTCATCATCAATCCAAGAAACGCAACCATTGTGAGTGAATTCTTACAAATTCCCCTTTTTATTCATGTTTTGGGGTGTATCATGTGTCGGTTAAACTAATTCGCTTATTCAAACTCGTGCTATACCATTATATGATCTAAACTTAGAATGTAAATATTGTTTGTTGTTATGTATTACATATTGTCAAGTTGTATGCAAATTATTTATTAGGCCCATCAGTTCCTCGTGGAGACGAGTTGAACAACGCGTGCCTCAAAACTCATTCATTAGGCCCATCAGTTCGTTGAACAACGCGTGCCTCAAAACTCATTCATTAGGCCCATCAGTTCCTCGTGGGAGACGAGTTGAACAACGCGTGCCTCTAAACAATCAATTGTTGTATGTGTGTGCAATATTTAATATTATGTGTTTTTGTAAATAAATTTACATCTACATTTACTCATATGTGGTTATGCACTTTATTTTATAATCAATACAATAAATACGTTTAAATGTTTTCATAGGATTCACTCGCCAACTTTTTGTTGACCCAAAAACCATTTTTACACATTATACAGGTGGACAGGATGAAGCAAGGAACACATAGGAAAAGTGCATTAGAAGAAAAATAATGAAGTCTAGAAAGATGTATAGAACATGTTGTACTAGTATGATTTGATTGTATGATCTCCTTTAAATTGTAATAATAAAAATGAAACATTATAATAAATGTCATGAGCTTTGATGAAAACCCAATCATGCCCCGATCACCTTTTTCCGCTGCGGGTCGGGGTGTGACAGATTAGTATCAGAGCTTTTGACTAAAGGGATATAGGATATGTTATTAGACCCTTAGAGCCTATACTATAGTTGATTAGATTTTAATTGTTTATGTGGTTACATGCAAACTCATGATGTTTATTTCTTTCATATTTATTACATACACAAATGCATGCAAACACTTCCAATATTACATTTTATGATACATAGTGAATTATACTTACAGTCAAACATACATACTTACATACACATTCATCATACATATTTTAATGTTCACATATTCAAATCATCTTCATACTTCTGTTATTCAAGATTTTTTCGCATTTTTCATTTTTCAAATCTCATCAAAGTGAGTTCTGCGACGGGCATGTAGTAACTGTAAGGGTACAAGTACCGGTAGTCGGAACGTCCTGTCTAGGTTGGCATTCGTATAAATCCAATATAACGGACCAGTTTGCCTACCTGGGGACTAACGATGAGAGTACGAAGGACCTATTAGGACAAAGCATGCCACACCAAACGTCGTTCGAACTAACCCCACTTTGAGTTGTCACCGTGTCCACACCTGGATACATTCCGAATATCATACGTTACATACATATTTCTCGATTTTCTCCGGGTTTTAGTGTACGTAACCAGGCTAACACATGCGAACCATATGAAAAACCCGGTAATCATGGGGGCCCACATGATTACGAAGGTGAAGTATGGCAGCATGCAAGGCCCAATTACGAGCAGAGCCCAAGACATCCTATGGATGTAATAGATTTATTATTCTATATTTATTTTATGAATGTTCATTCCTAAATACGACACATGACCCCTAAAACGTCCAACTCATACTCTTGATATGTATTCCTTGTAGATGTCTTCTAATCTCACTCGTAGGAAGACGAGATCAGGAAAAGCCCGCGAGCGCATGGCTGCCCAAATCGCTCAACAAATGGCTGCCGTAATACCCATTGTAGTTCAAGTTCAACAAGCCCTTACCGCTAATCCAATCAATCAAGAAGATCAAAATGTTATCAACCCTTCCCCAAATACCACTAAATGCACCTTCAAGCATTTCAAATCCTGCGACCCTCCAAAATACGAAGGGACTGAAGATGTCACCGCTCTCCTCCATTGGTTCGAGGAAATGGAAAACACTTTTCTAAATTGCGATTGCCCCGATGATTGCAAAGTGCGATATGCTACCGGTCGTTTACTTGGAATAGCACTTACATGGTGGAATATAGAGAAGGCCAAACGAGGTGTTGAAGATGCTATGACTTTGACTTGGGAAGAGTTGAAGGAAATCATGACAAGACGGTTTTGCCCAAGAAGCGAAATCAAGAAAACGGAGGATGAGTTCTATTCTTTGAAACAAAAGGAAGGCGACCACACTACGTACAACAAGATATTCCTTGAGTTAAATCAAATGGTTCCCAACTTGTTCACTCCCCTCTACCGTTTGATCGAGCACTACATTCGAGGTCTTCCTTCAAAAATTCAAGACTCCGTAATAAGTACCACACCTGCAACTTTGGAAGCAGCAATGGAGTTAGCTACAGAGCTCACCGAAAACCGTACGTAATAAAGACTTCACGGAGGGGAAGAAGAAGGATAAAACATCAACCGAAACCTCAAACTCCACCCGAACCGAATCCTCTTCACAACCCATTTCTAAGAGAAAACGAGATGGGCAAATTTTCGCTGTCACCCAACACAATCAACCAACTTCACAAGCCGTGCCCCTCCAAGCTATCCCAATCACTCAAGTAGCACCCAACTCAACTTACCCAAATAAGAAACCTTACTTTGGACCTCACCCTCAATGTAACACCTGTTTTTATCACCATCCATCTACCTTACCTTGTCGACTATGTGCGAATTGTGGACGCTATGGTCATTTGAGCAAGGCTTGCCGCACCTCTCAAAACCAAACCTCACCCCCTACTCAAAACATGATCCAAACATATCAACAACCCCAATACCCCATGTTTCCTTATGTTCGAGCTTGTTTTAATTGTGGCGACCCTACCCATTTTAGAAACACGTGCCCTCGATTGGTTAACATCATAAAAACCCAAGCTCAAGCAAACCCAGTTAACCAAGCAAATCAAGAAAACGTAACCACTAGGCCACCAGCAAGAGGAAGAGTTTTCAACATCAACGCCAATCCTGTTGAAGATAATGACGGCCCAAACGAACCACCCAACTAGTCTCCTTCACCAAAAATCAAGATTCAACTCCAACCGCTTAGTTTTTATGTTTTTCTTTATGTTATCTCAATTTTCACGTATCTCAATTATAAATTGGAAATTTATCCAAGAATCTTAATACGAATTACTATTTCAGTTTTGTTTTATACTCATTGATTTAACATTCATATCATCATACCTCACGACGTATCTCAGTCTCATCATTTAAAGAAGTTGGGTTGTGTCTCACTTCTACATAGACTAACCTCTCCATCATAACAAACGAGAGAGGTACTGTCATCATTCAAACATGTATACTATCAGAATTAAGACTCAAGCTTTGGTTGTTGTGTTTGTTTATGTTTTAGAGTCACATAGAACTAATCATAACTTGCTGATAAAGCCAATGAAAATTTGACAAGAATATGGTGGATACGCCGCTGGTACTTCCTATATATAAGTATTCTTGCCAAAGGATCAGAGGCATTGTCAGGCGGTTATGAGAAGTTCCATGTAGGATTTAGTAATGTCATGGTTGAAGTTTGTTTTATACTCACTGATTTAGCATTCATATCATCATACATCTCAACGTATTTCAATCTCATCATTTAAAGAAGTTGGGCTGTGTCTCACTTCTACATAGACTAACCTCTTCATCATAACAAACGAGAGAGGTACTGTCATCATTCAAACATGTATACTTTCAGAATTAAGACTCAAGTTTTGGTTGTTGTGTTTAGAGTCACATAGAACTAATCATAATTTACTGATAAAGCCAATGAAAATTTGACAAGAATATGGTGGATACGCCGCTGGTACTTCCTATATATAAGTATTCTTGTCAAAGGATCAGAGGCATTGTCAGGCGGTTATGAGAGGTTCCATGTAGGTTTTAGTAGTAGAAGTTTTGTTTTAGGATATAACCTTATCTTTCCAAACGTATCAAAACTCTTGCGCATGAAATCATAGTTAGTGAATCAACTCTGTTTATCAATATTCTTTATCGTAGGCATCAAAAAGCGATTCCTGTAGCAGGGTACTCAACCTTTACAAGGAACGTTACCGCCTCAAACAAAATTTAAACTCTTACCCCCTTCTAAGTATGTAATTGTCAAATTAAAACACCATCCTTTTGAGTCAAACATGCCACTACTTAAATTTCGGGACGAAATTTCTAAAAGTAGGGGATACTGTAACATCCGTAAAAAACCAGGTTAACCAAACCCGCTTCGTTTATTAACCGAACATCCAGTTAAAATTTTCGTTGCATGTTTAGGGTTCAAACTAATTTTAAACAATACATAATTAATAAATATATTAGAATTTAAATTCTATAATTGAAAATTAATAATAAATAATGAAATAAAAATAATTTGCAGACGCCGGGTTTCGAACCCGGGTCACTCTCAAGACCAAACAGCCAACACACCACTCCGCCACCCGCTCAGTTTGGAATAATACTGAAACAATTAATACTTAATATAAAACTCGAAACTCAAAGTTAGGTAACCAGCGCGCCCAAATCCGCAGTAGCCGGAAAATACGCGAATTTGCGACCGTTTTCCTTTGACTCCGGAATCAGGCAAGTGTAACTGACGATAAACGTCAGTTATAACCGAAAACCTTTAAACCACTCATTCAAATCGTCAAAAAAAAAACATAACTGAAAGTTAAAGTTAATCTTTTGACCGAACTGTCGAACATGTTAACTATCAAGACCAAATCTCGTTCAATTCATAGCTCAACCCTCACCACATTGTGAAAACAAGTCTCTGTTTCACCGGAATTCTCTACGAGTTGACCGAGAGTTATCGCCGGAAAACCGAAGAATTTATCCCACTGTTGTTTTACTTTATAAACCGGGCATCTAGAGCTCATACCGAAATCACCCACACTCACCTTAAACTCCCTGTAGAGTCTCTGTCGCAAGAAATACATCGCCGGAGATTTTATGCAATCGCCGGACTTTCGCTAATCTACCATCACACATGACAACCCCTCGCAATGACTTTCCTCTCGGTGACAAAAAGGTACTAGCAAGATTGTGCTAGAAAACTCAATGCAAGTGCATGATTGTGCGACAATAAGCTTGTATAAAAATCAAATCTTCGCCTACAAAATACATAACATGCTTATAAATCAAAGATATTTACGGGTTGTAACGAGGCTATGTGTAGAGGTGAGAAATGGTGGGATATATATGCAAGTAGCTCATTGATTCGACTTGGTCCTGTTATTACAACTAAACAAAAACGACCACTAACTATTTCATTTCTCTTTCAACTAACTACTATCACAATTATTATTTTTTTAACTACGCAACAAACATTGACATAAACATCAAACACTACATAGTAAAGCTCCTAAACCGGGTCGAATCAATAGGTAGGAAATAGGCTTGGGTTACAAATGCATGGGATTAGGCTCAATTTTGGCTACTAAAGACCAAACCCCCGCCCCTCTCACCACCAAGCTCATATATTATAACGTATGAGGTCCAACCCCCCAATCCCACACTCTCACACATCCTAACGAAGCTACCTAAATGCCCTTATCATCTTCACAAGCATGCTACACCAAGGCCTCGAAAAGCATATATTACACAAGTTCTATTAACACAACCACACATTGCCACTCAAACCAAAGAAATAATTTCTAATAATCATATATGTGGCCCAAGAACTCACCATGAAAGGACAAAAAGGGTTACCGATGTGTCATGCGGAGTAATGTTAAATTTTCAAATCTGAACGATTGTTTCGCTTAGCTTAATTTTTTTTAAAATCCTCAAAAATTTCCCCCATCCTCACACTTGTGATACATTGACCCCAATGTATGGTTTTGAAGGAAATGATCGCCAAAACCACTTCAACATCAAATTCAGCTTTAACTCTCAAACCCCAAATTTTTTTTTTTTTTCTTTTTTATATATGAAGACATATTAACACCACCAAAACTACCACAACCCATGACATAACTTCAGAAACAATACACCACCCTTCCAACCAACCATAAACAAAAACATAATAATATCTACAATAATATACAAGAAAAACACCACTTGACTAGTAATATCGCGGCTGAGGAGGCCCAAAGATAGACGTCATCATCTCAGAGAACTCTCCAAATGCAAATGCGCCGCTCCCACTACCGCTACCACCTTCACTTCCTCCTTGCTGCGTCGCGTCATGCTGCTGGCTATGTCGGGGATCCACCCACTATGAGTGATGCAATGGTGGCGTGGGGTACGAAATACTACCATCATAAGGTGGCAATGTCGAATAATCCTCCGGTGGCGGGTCCACAACAACCGGTTGCCCCGCATGCTAATCGGCATGCATGCGGCAGTTCTGATCATCAAGATATCGGTTGTTCATCTCTTGTTCGAAAGCATATGCATGAGTGCGATTCCATGATTCTTGACGATCAAAGTTGTGCTTCAAAGCATGTTCCATGCTTGCTCCCATACATGTTTGATGATAAAAAATGTCCGTTCGGAACCCTCGAAGTGTCAAATATAGGAGGACGTTAATTCTCGATTACCTCTTGCATTGTTCCTTGATGAGCCCAATTCGGCTCATAAGGATTACTCGAATAGTCGAAGAATCCCCCTTGGTGCCCACGCCCACTACTCGAACCCCCTTGATCAACATTCATGGGGTCCACATATGGGTCATCCATATAATCCTCATCTCCACTCGGAACCTCCTATTCGCTCTCAGGCTCGTCAACTTCTCCCGGTCTCAACGGCCGCGCATCTGCTTTTAAAACTCTCCACTTTTGGCCCTTTCTCTTAAGTTTATGATGCCTCTCCGATTCAGTATACTTCCATCCGACCCTAACTGCTTCACATCAAATGGTTTGAATTTTCTATAGGACCCTTTATCATCAGCACCGACTGCTCCGTACATCTTTAATAGCGTCATAATGAGTCTGTAGTGCGGTATGATCTTTCGCTGATCATTGTTCCGATTGATCTAACTATTATTCATCACTAAATATTAGAACGGGAACAATGGAGCCCTAGTTAACAGAGTGTACAACACCGAGACTTCAGGTTGTCGCACTTCAACTTTGTCACCCCGCCGTGGAATGACATTTTGTAAACATATTGCCAACATCAATTTCCCCTCAATCCTCAGATTCTTGCGATAGAGTTTCCCATGTGTAGTACCAGGTAAGAATAAATAATCTAACATTGTATTCCACCTCGGGTACTTTTCTGGCTCAAAATACAAATCTTCCAACCTCGGAATCATGTATTGGTTCATAGGTTTACTAGCAAATTTAGCCACCCTTCGCAACGAATCAAACGACATCTCCACATCAATATTATTGACTGTTCCAATCAGCTTTACTTTTGACGCACCTTTATACGGAGGACATCTTAGAGTGGCCATCCACTATTGAATTTCTGTATCATACAGATTCATTCCCTCATGATCATAACACTTCAATGCAGCCTCGCAACCTAATGCCCGAAACTTATCAGTAATCCCAAATGGACCCAAATCCTCCTCTCTAACTTCCTTTTCACATATAAATGCCTCTTTCCGCTGGGCTAATTTTTTTATTTGATCATTAAATAACTCCGCTTGCCATTCAGATGGTTGGTCATGCAAAGGCCCGGATGTCCACTTTGGCTTCGGACCCCTTACCGGTGCTTCTTCTTTCCGTTCTTCTTCTTCGTCCCTTTGCAGAACCAATCTCCTTTTCCGTTGAGTTGGATTACTAGAAGATCCAACTTGATCCTTGCCTTTACGGCCCATTTTCTGCAAGACACAACAACAAACAACAGAAATCATTCCTCTTCTCATTAACCCCCAACATCCCCACACTTGCTTATTACTATGGTTGTGGATATAAGCCCAATATGATATTCATCTTTTGCAAAACTTTTACATTAGTTTGACTAGGTTAGTAAAATCCTACCCCAAAATTATGTCTTTACCAAATGACTCAACTTCCATAACCACAACCATTCAAAACTCATCAAAGTTCATCTCACCCTAACAACTACAAGCAAGTGTGTAAGCAAACGTAACATAACACTTACAATTCTGCAATGCACCATCAATAATATAAGAAAATGCATACCTTGCTTTGTAGAGGATAAGAATACTAAGAACTTTAAGATTATTCAAAAACCCACCAAAGACCCCAAAATTTCTAGACCCAAATGTCTAAAATCGAACTCCAAAATGTGAGATTCTTCAAAATGCAAGCATAATTTCAGAATCCTTGTGAAATTCCAGTCCAGATTGACCAAAAAAATCACTCGATTTGGTGAAATATTGAAGATTTTCAAAGGACTTAGGCTATGGAGTTAGGGTTTATGATTTGGAGAAGTGGAAAGGGTAAAGGTAGACTTGTGTGGTGAAAATAGAAGAAAACCCGTATGTGGTTAATGTTGTTTTGATTTTTTTTTGTTTTTTCTTTTCTTTTTATGGCGGACGCACGCTAGTGGCCACCGTAAGCTACGGTGGTCACTGGCAATTAAATATGACCGTAAGACAGATGCTATACGCCGTAAAGAAAATTTTTGTTTTAAGACCCACCGTAAGCTATGGTGGGGACCGTAACCTACGATGGTATCTGGGCAACTTAAGTTTAAATTTTGAGTTTTTATTATTTAGACATGAATATTATGCTACCCCTATCGAAAAACCCGTGTTGTCCTCAACACTATGTTAGAGAAATTTATAAGAATATCCCACACTTGTTTCAAAAACAAGTCAAAACGAGTACATGACATTGCTTAAAAACAAACTAACTAAACTACACTGAACTCGAGATTTACACTACCAAACCTGCGCCTCTTATGCTTATTCCTCATCCAATAGGCGTAAAATGTAGCCCACCTTGTCGAGCTCGAGATTTTTGATATCGTTCCCTTCCAAGTACGGTTTGAGCCGGTGCCCATTCACCATTTGCTTCGTATTAGTGTGAATGTTTTCAATATGTATATTTCCAAACTAACCCACTCTTGTGATTACATATGGATCCATCCATTTGCTCTTCAACTTTCCCGCGAACAACTTCAATCTTGAATTGTACAACCAAACTTTTTGACCCACTCCAAAAGTTCTTTTTCTAATCTTCGCATCATGGACCTTTTTGAGCTTATCTTTATACGCCGACGCACACTCATAAGTTTCATCTCGGATCTCTTCAATCTCGCTCAACTGTAACTTCTGAATCCTACCCGCTTCATCATAATCCGCATTCACCGTTTTAATCGCCCAATGTGCCCGATGAGCTAACAACATCGGTAAATGTCATCCTTTCCCATACACTAACTGGTAAGGAGTTGTACCAATAGGATTTTTATAAGCCGTTCGGTATGCCCACAATGCATCATCCAACTTACTTGACCAATCTTTTCTATCCGTTCGCACCGTCTTCATGAGAATTTCTTTGATTTGACGGTTGGATACTTCAACTTGTCCACTTGTTTGTGGATGATATGGCGTAGCGACTCGGTGGTTCACATTGTACAACTTCAACAATTTTCCGAAGTTAAAATTTTTAAAATGCGAACCACCATCGCTAATGATAACCCTCGGGATCCCAAACCGAGCAAAAATATTAGATTGCACGAACTTGCATACTAGCAAATGATCGTTGGCTCTTGTTGGTATGGCTTCAATCCATTTCGAGACATAATCCACCGCAACCAAAATATACAAGAACCCATTCGAACTCGCGAAAGGACCCATAAAATTTATACCCCACACATCAAATATTACGCCTGCGGAGCATGGAGTTCGATGACCTCCACCTCCGAATTAACCGGTCCATTGACGTAGAGCTTCAACATGTGACCGTTGACTTTGAAAGTTACCCCGTTTGAGTCTTCGATGACGACGGTTCTGTACGGGAATACTTCCTTAACAGTGTACGGTCCCGTCCATCAGGATTTCAGCTTACCAGGGAATAAACGAAGCCTTGAGTTGAGCAATAAGACGAGATCTCCCGCTTAAAATTCCTTGTGATCTCTCAAACGCTTGTCATGTAACTTCTTGACGTGTTCCTTATATAAGCTAGAGCTCCCATAGGCATGATTTCTTAGCTATTCAAGCTCATGGATTTGCAAGAAGCGAGCCTCACCGCCGCTCTTTAAATCCAAATTCGCTGTCTTCAATGCCCACAATGCCTTATGTTCCAAGTCTACCGGCAGATGACACACTTTTCCATAAACTAGCCTATACAGAGTAGTCCCTATAGGCGTTTTATATGTAGTGTAGAAAGCCCAAAGCGCGTTATCTAGTTTCTCTAACCCATCCTTGCAGTTCTGACCCACCGACCACTCAATGATTCTCTTCAATCCCTGGTTTATGACCTCTACCTGCCTGCTTGTTTGGGGATGGTATGGTGTGGATAATCTATGATGAACACTATAGGGAGACATGGCTTTTTCCAGCTGCGAATTGCAGAAATGCATTCCTCGGTCACTGATGAGTGCCTTCAGGGCAGCAAACCGGGCAAACAAAGCTTTAAGAAACCTCACGACTACCCTGGCATCATTAGTCGGTAAGGCCTGTGCCTCGGCCCACTTCGACACGTAGTCCACCGCCACTAGGATATATCTGTTACCGCGTGAGGATGGAAATGGGCCCACGAAGTCGATAACCCATATATCGAATACTTCACAAACCTGAATGAAATTCTGAGGTATCTCATTCCGCGAGGATGTATTTGCTACCCTCTGACATGCATCACACGCTCTTACCTACATCTGCGCATCATGGAAGATCGTGGGCCAATAAAAATCGGCGTCTAACACCTTTTTTGCAGTGTAGTTGGCTTCGTGATGACCTCCGGTAGGCCCTTCATGACATTGGCGCAAAATGTCGACTGCCTCTACTTCGAACACACACCTACGGATCACCTGATCCGCTCCAATTCGAAATAAGAATGGGTCGTCCCAAATATAATACTTAAGATCTGCGAAGAACTTCCTCTTTTGCTGGTGCGTCAATCCTTTGACAAGGATTCCACAGGCGAGGTAGTTCGCAAAGTCAGCAAACCAAGGCGACTCATCACTCACTTCCACACTCATGAGGAACTCGTGGGGACAATTTTCGTTTATTGGTTCCTCCCACACATCCTTAGAATCTCCACGCTCAAGCCTCGAGAGATGATCGGCTACAACATTCAATGCACCCTGACGTGATGTCGATGTCTCACGTAAATTTAATCCAAATACTACTAGAAGATAGCGGTAAGTAGGTATCGAACACTGGGAGATTGTGGAATATGTGCTATCTAAGGTTTATACTAAATTGACTACTTTATCTAATGCAAGAAATGAATTCAAGATTTTTGGTGATTTGGTTATAAATCTTAACTAATAGCAATTCAAAGATTGGTTGTTTAACAAATTAGAAGCATGTAATCATCCTAAGTTTCTGGTTTCAATTAACACTTGTGTTTCAAATCCAACTAGAAAGAGTCACATAGACATGACTCGTGTTTGACTAATTGTTCGTGATAAAAGGGAACTAAGTACTCGGATTACTATGATGCGAGGTTGTTACCCGATAATTAATTAACCAACATCCAACCCTTAAACCCTCCCGTGATATCTCGATTGTCAACGACACCAAGAACGTACGATTAAGGCAAAGATCAAAACATAAATCAACAATTTACCAACAAATATCTAAAAAACCATAATAAACTACAAAGATTGCAAGTCTATTATTCTAGAAATCAAAGATAAGAACACAATTGTATCAAGCAAACCTTCCACCTACGATTATCGCAATGAGTTTAGCCACTCATGGTCTTGCAAATCATCACACCTTCATTTGTTATGTTCATATGAATCATAACCAAAAGTAAATGTTTAGAAATTGTTTTGAACCCATAAGAACACCAAAAATTTGCCTCTAAGCTCTGCAAAACGTTCCCCAATGGTTAATATGCCAAAAGTCCCTTAAAAACCGAGTTAAAATGGGCAGTTACACTTTTCTCGTTGCTAACCACCGTAAGTTACGGTGGTCACCATAAGCTACGGTGCTGACCACCATAAGCTACAGTTGTCACCATAGGCTACGTGGTCAAAATTTCCTTACGGCCCCAAGAGACTGTCTTACGGTGCATAGAAGGATCAGACACCACCATAAGCTATGGTGCCCACCATAGCTTACGGTGGACAACAGATTGTCCATTTTTGTTTTTTTATCAACTTTCCAAGTCTTCATCCTCATTTAGCCAAGTGCAAGCTCCCATCAAAGCACGTGAAAACCGCTTGTTTATGCTCTTTTGTACCTGCAAGGCCATATACACCGTAGTTATCAAATCATAACAATTAACCCAATTAAGTGCGGAATAATGATGTGTTTTAAAGCACTTGAGGGTTGTCAATTGGACCACCCGTCACATCCCCACGCTTAAACGTTGCTTGTCCCAAGCAACACATCAAAAACATTTTTGAGCTTAAAAGTGATTGCAATATCAACCAAACACAAACATATCATCCAATTGTCAATTTACCATCATACCACATATTAACTCTCCTCTCGGTGACCAAAAATGTACTAGCAAGATTATGCTAGATCACTCAATGCTAGTGTGTGATTGTGCGACAATAAGCTTGGATAATAATTAAGTCTCCACCTTCAAACTGTTTAACATGCTTACAAATCAAAAGGACTTTCGGGTTGTAACGAGGCTATGTATAAGGGTGAGAATTGGTGGAATATATATGCATGTAGCTCATTGAATCGACCCGGTTTTATTAGAACAAACAAACAAAAACAACCATTACTATTTACACAACTTCACTATCTTTCTCCTTCTCTTTTTTCATTTTTCTTTCTTTCTCTTGTTTTCTCATCTTTTTTTTAAGATCAAACAAATAAACAAAGAACACATACGCATCAACGTCAACACTACAAATTAAACTCTTAAACCTGGTCGATCAATAGGTAGAATTTTTGTAAGACATAGGCTTGGGTTACAATTGAATGGTTAAAGCTAAAATTTTTGGCTACTAATGTCCAAACCCTGTCCCGCTCACTACCAAACTCATATACGTAACTTATGAAGTCCAACCCCCCAACCCCACACTCAACACACATCCAGATGAGGCTACCTAAATGCCCTTATCATATTCACAAGCATGTTACACTTAAGTTTTGACAAGCATCTATTATCCAAGCTCTATTAACACAACACACATACCGCCACTTAACCACAAAGAAATTAATCTCAATAACGCATCCACATGGCTCAAAACTCACCAAGAAAGGGATAAAAATGGATACCGATGTGTCATGCAGATTAAGGTAAAGTATTCAAATTTGACAATTGTTTGGTTTGGTTCAAAAATTTTATCAAAAATCCCAAAAATTTCCCCCATCCCCACACTTGGGATACATTGACCCCAATGTATGGTTTTGAGGGAAACGATCACTCGAGTTACTTCAACATCACCTTTAGCTCCAATACTCAAATCCCAAATTTCTTTTTTTTTTCAACACATAAAACCACAACCACAATACCACCAACCCAAAACATAACTATCAATCAAAATACGCCCCTTCTCCCAACCATAAACACAACACAACAAAATAATGTCTACAAACTGTACAAAGAAAGAACACAACCTGATCAATAGTAACGCGGCTGAGGAGGTCCAAAGATGGAGGTCATCATCTCTGAAAACTCACCGAATGCAAACGCTCCACTGCCACTTCCTCCTTCTCCACCTTCTTGATGCCCGGTGCTTTGCTGCTGCTGCTGTTACAATAACGAGGTTCCACCCATTGCGAATGATGCATCGATGGCGTCGGATAAGAAACACTACCATCATAAGGTGGCAGGGTCGAGTAGTCCACATGTGTGGGTCCACAACCACCGGTCGCCCGCATGCCAATCAAAATGCATACGCCAGTTTTGATCATCCAGGTATCGGTTATTTATTTCTTGTCCAAAAGCGTAAGCGTGAGTACGGTTCCAAGATTCTTGACGATCGAAACTATGCCTCAACGCATGCTCCATACTCGCACCCATAAACGTCTGATGATCAAAAAATGTTCTTTCAGCCCCACTCCAACTATCAAACACCGAAGGCCGTTGAGTCTCAATAACCTCTTGCATAGTACCTTCATGAGCCCAGTTTGGCTCATAAGGATATCTTGAGAAATAAAAGAAACCCCCAGTTAGATCACTACTCGAGCCCCCCAATCCACATTCATCGAGGCAATATGTGGGTCATCCATATAATCTTCGTCCCCACTCGGGCCCTCTTCTTTACTCTCAGTTTCATCCTCTTCCCTTGGTCTAAGTGGCCGCGCATCAGCCTTCAACACTCTCCATCTTTGACGTTCGCTCTTCAACTTGAGGTATCTTTCCGATTATGTGTACTTCCACCCAGCCCCCAATTGTCTGATGTCGAATGGCTTGAATTTCTAGTATGACCCCTTATCATCCGCACCAATCACCCCATACATTTTCAAGAGGCTGTAATGAGGCGGCAATGTGGGATGATCTTCCGTTGATCGCTATTTCTGTTAATCCACACATTATTCAATACCAAAAAGCGAAACGGAAACATGGGGGCCCAGTCAACAATGCGTAAAGCACCGCACTTCCAGCCGTCGAACCTCATTTTTGTAACCCCGCCTTGGGATGACATTTTGCATACAGATAGCCAATATTAACTTCCCTTCAATTCTTAAATTCTTGCGGTACAGTTTCCCGTGAGTGGTACCCGGCAAGAACAAATAATCTAGCATAGTGTTCCACTGAGGATGCTTCTTGGGTTCAAAGTATAAGTCTTCCAGCCTTGGAAGCATATATTGATTAATCGGTTTACGTAATGTCGTAGTCTCACGTAAATTTAATCCAAATACTACTAAAAGCTAGCGGTAAGTGGGTATCGAACACAGGGAGTTTGTGGAATATGTGTTATCTAAATTTTATACTAAGTTGTTTACTGTCAAACTTTGCTACCCGCCGCAAAGAATCGAAAGACATTTCCACCTCAATGCCGTTTACGGTTCCGACTAGCCTCATTTTTTATGCTCCACCTCTATATGAAGGACATTTCCACCTCAATGTCGTTTACGGTTCCGACTAGCCTCATTTTCGATGCTCCACCTCTATATGAAGGACACCTTAGAGTGGCCATCCACTCTTGAATCTCAGCATCATATAAATTCGTACCTTCATAATTATAACATTTCAAAGCCGCTTCCCAACCTAGTGGGTGGAACTTTTCCGTGACCCCAAATGGCCCAAAATCTGCTTCCGGAACCTCTTTCTCACAAATAAACGCTTCCTTTAGTTGTGCTAATTTATTCATTTGATCGTTGAACAACTCCGCTTGCCATTCCTCCAGTTAATCGTGTAGAGGACCAGATGTCCATCTTGGTTTCGGTCCCCGATCAGGCACTTCTTCCTCATACTCTTCCTCTATGTCACTTTGCATTACTAACCTTCTTTTTCTTTGCATCGGGTTACTCGAAGAACCCACTTTTTCCTTTCCTTTGCGCCCTATATTAGTCTGCAAAGCATAGAAATAAAGAACACACATTATTCTTCTTCTCAACATCCCACATTATCTCCACACTTGCTTATCACTATGGTCATGGAAACTAGCCAAATCATAAGTTCATCATTTGCAAAAAATTTGAACAACATTTCCCTAAGTTAGTAAAATTTTGCCCAAAAATCATACTTTTATCACATAACTAGCTTCTATAACCATAACCATTCAAAAACTCATCAAAATCATCTCAATGTAATCAACTATAAGCAAGTAAGTGATCATGATAACATAGCACTTACAATTCTACAATGCAATAACAATAGTGTAAGAAAGTGCATACCTTAGCCTTGTAGAAAAGAAGATCCCTAGAAACTTGAAGATTAACAAAAACCCAACAAGAACCCTAAAATTTTCGGATCAAAAAGTTGCAAATTGATCACCCAAATGTTGGATTCTACTAGATGCAAGCACAAATTCGGAATCGTTGTGAAATTTTAGTCAAGATTGACCCGAAAATCACTCGATTTGGTGAGAAATTAAAGGATTAGTGTAGGTTAAAGTGGATGTTCTTGAGAGTAAATAAGGAAGAAGAGGAATGGAAATTGTGGCTGAATAGTGTGCAGAAAATGGGTGATTGGGGTTAAATCCCGTGTTACATGTTGTTTTGCGGACCCAATTCGCCTAGTGGCCACCGTAAGCTAGGGTGGCCAGGGTTTATAAAGAGGACCGTAAGACAGTGGCTTTACACCGTAATGAATTTGGGGGCCACCGTAGCCTACGATGGGGACCATAAGCTACGGTGGTATCTGGCAATTTTTGTTTGAAATTTTTTTTAACTACAAACGACATTTTACTTACTTTTATCCTACCATCCCCCTCGAAAACCCATGTTGTCCTCAACAACGTGTATGAGAAATTCTGAAAAACTTCCCCACACTTTCAAAACAATAAAACTTTCCTCATTGGCTTTGCATCCCCGGCAACGGCACCAAAATTTGACGTGATGTCGTTGTCTCATGTAAATTTAATCCAAATACTACTAGAAAATACGGTAAGTGGGTATCGAACATAGGGAGGTTGTGGAATATGCGCTATCTAATGCAAGAAATGAATTCAAGATTTTTAGTGATTTGGTTTTAAATTTTAACTAATAGCAACTCAAAGATTGGTTATTTAATAAATTAGAAGCAAGTATTCATCCTAAGTTTCGGGTTTCAATTAACATTTGTGTTTCAAATCCAACTAGAAAGAGTCACATAGACATGACTCGTGTTTGACTAATTGTTCGTGATAAAAGGGAACTAAGGACTTGGATTACTACGATGCGAGGTTGTTACCCGATGATCAATTAACCAATATCCAACCCTTAAACCCTCCTGTGATATCTTGATTGTCAACATACCAAGAGCGTACAGCAAAGATCAAAACATCAATCGATAATTTACCAACAAATATCCAAACACCATAATAAACTACAAAGATTGCAAGTCTATTATTCTATAAATCAAAGATAAGAACACATTGTATCAAGCAAACCTTCCACCTAGGATGATCGCAATGAGTTTAGCCACTCATGGTCTTGCAAATCATCACACCTTCAATTGTTATGTTCATATGAATCATAACCAAAAGTAAATGTTTAGAAATTGTTTTGAACCCACAAGAATAACAAAAATTCGCCTCTAAGCTCTGCAAAACGTTCACCAATGGTTGATATGCCAAAAGTCCCTTGAAAACCGAGTTAAAATGGTCAGTTACATTTTTCTCGTTGCTGACCACCGTAAGCTACGGTTGTCACATAAGCTACGGTGGTCAAAATTTCCTTACAGCCCAAGAGACTGGCTTACGGTGCATAGAAGGATCAGACACCACCGTAAGATACGATGCCTACCGTAGCTTACGGTGGACAACAGATTTTCCATTTTTTGTTCTTTTATCAAGTCTCCAAGTCTTCATCCTCATTTAGCCAAGTGCAAGCTCCCATCAAAGCACGTTAAAACTGCTTGTTTATGCTATTCTGTACCTACAAGGTCATATACACCGTAGTTATCAAATCATACCAATTAACCCAATTAAGTGCGGAATATTGATTGTTTTAAAGCACTTGAGGGTTGTCCAATGGACCACCCGTTACACCCTTCTTGTCTTGGATCACGATATCAAACTCTTGTAGCAACATAATCCACTAATTAGACGTGGTTTCACGTCCTGCTTGCTGAAAAGATATCTAATAGCCGCGTGATCCATATATACAATCGTCTTGGACGACACGAGATATGATCTGAATTTGTCAAATGCAAAACCTACAGCCAAAAGTTCCTTCTCTGTGGTAGTGTAGTTCTCTTGAGCATCATGCAAGGTCTTGCTGGCGTAGTATATCGGGTGGTAGTGCTTGTCCTTCCGCTGTCCAAAGACTACCCCTATTGCGAAATCGCTAGCGTCGCACATAATCTCAAATGGCAACGCCCAATCTGGTGCTACCAAAATATGGGCTTCGATAAGCCTTCGCTTCAACAAGTTGAATGCCTCCAAGCATTCATCCGAAAACATAAACGGAGCGTCCTTCTCCTTCAAACGAGCCATGGGTCTCGTGATTTTTGAAAAGTCTTTAATGAATCCTATAGAACCCGACATGACTAAGAAAACTCCTGATTGCTCTAACTGATGTTGGGGGTGGAAGTTTCGAAATGACGTCCACTTTGGCTGGATCAACCTTTGACCCTGCTTGCGAGATTTTGTGCCTGAGAACTACCCCTTCTTTCACCATGAAGTGGCATTTCTCCCAGTTGAGCACAAGATTGGTCTCTTCCTACCTCATTAACATCTTTTTCAGATTTTTAAGACAATGACCAAAGGAACTCCCAAAAACAGAAAAATCATCCATGAACACCTCCATGGAGTCCTCAATCATGTCATGAAAAATAGCAACCATGCAGCGCTGAAATGTCGCCGGTGCATTGCACAACCCGAAGGGCATACGCCGGTAGGCGAATGTGCCAAAGGGGCAGGTAAAAGTAGTTTTCTCCTGATCCTCAGAAGCGATCTGAATTTGAAAGTAACCCGAGAACCCATCCAGTAAACAATAAAATGACTTCCTCGACAGACGTTCCAACATCTGATCGATGAATGGAAGCGGGAAGTGGTCCTTGCGGGTGGCGTCATTTAGTTTGTGGTAGTCAATGCAAACTCACCATCCGGTGACGGTACGGGTCGGAATAAGCTCATTCCTATCGTTCGAGACTACAGTCACGCCTCCTTTCTTGGGTACCACTTACACAGGGCTCACCTAAACTGAATCAGATATAGGATATATTAACCCTGCATCTAGCAACTTAATCACCTCCTTCTTCACGAAGTCTTGCGTATTCGGGTTCAACCGCCTCTGAGGCTGCGCACATGGCTTATAGTCATCCTCCATCAGAATTTTGTGAGTGCAAAAGGAAGGATTATGCCCTTGATATCCATAATCTTCCACGCCATGGCTTTCTTATGAAGTTTTAGAACCTCGAGAAGTTTTCTCTTTTCCTCTTCCTCCAAGGATGATGAAATGATGACCGGAAGGCAACACTCCTCATCTAGGAATGCATACTCGAGATGCAGTGGGAGCTCTTTCAACTCCAATGACAGTGGATCCTCAACTGAAGGCTTCAACTATTCTTCAACTTCACGATCAATCTCCATAAATCTATCCGGACTCTTGGAAACATCGTCACCGATTTAATAAACCGACTGCTCAACTCCATGGCCTTCCTGCGTAATGAAATCTAGGCTCCCACAAGATGCGTGTGTGTCCGAATCAATCTCCTCAATCGTGCCTTAGAAATGAGAGCTCACAAAGGTATTAACAATGTCGACATAATAGAGCGTATCGTCCTGACTTTGCGGATGCTGCATCGACCGTTTAATGTCGAAGATCACATGCTCGTCATTAACCTGGAGCGTGATCTGGCCAGCAGCCACATCAACAATCGTCCTTGTGGTGTTGAGAAACGGGCATCCGAGTATCAAAGGCACTTTTGAGTCTTCATCCATATCCAGAAAAACAACATCCACGGGAAATACAAATTTGTCGATCTTAACAAGCATATTTTCAATGAACCTGCGCGGATATTTGATTGAACGATCAGCAAGTCGAATGCTCATCCTCGTGGGTGACGGCTCACCTAGATCCAGTTTAGCAGCCAATGCGTGGCTGACAGACATGCTGCCAATAAGACAAGGAAGGGTAAAACTACCTGGATCTCCCATCTTCTCAGGAAAACGTTTTAAAGAATAGCTGAGTAGTTTTCATTCATCAAGATACAAGACATGTCCTCGAGCTTTTGTTTGTTTGTGAGGATGTCCTTCAAGAACTTCGCGTACTTAGGCATTTGAGCCAATGCTTCAAAAAAATGGTATGTTTATATGCAATTGCTTAAACATCTCAAGAAACTTACCATATTGTTCTTCATTCCTTTGCTTCTTCAGCCTGCCCGGGTATGGAACTGGAAGAGTATAATCTGTAACTGGCTTCTGAGTTGTACTGTACTTGTTGGGACTCACCTAGTGTGCACCTCATCCGAAGCATCAGTATGGACCGTATCAGTGATCGGTGGTGAGTCCGATATGTCAGGTCCCGTGGCTTTACCACACCTCGTCATCACTACATTAACATGCCCTCTTAGATTTGACTCTGTATTACCTGGAAGACTGCCCTGAGGCTGCTTAGATAACATCTTAGCCAACTAGCCAACCTGATTCTCAATGGCCTGAATGGAGGCTTTCTGACTTCTCATCTCCCCTTCTTGGGCCATGAAACGCTCTATGTGTTGCTGATAGCGCTTTTCAGCTAACTGATTCACATTGTTAGAGTTGCTTAAAAGTTGTGCCATCATTTCCTCTAGCTTAGAGTTATTTTGAGGGACTTGCTGCTGGGAACAGCTTCCGACACCCTGATTATGGTACATATTCGAATGTGGCTGGTAGGAGTGACTATGAGACTGAAAGGACTGACCATAGGATTTCTGTGGCGTGTGAGCACGCTAAGTGTATCCGAGTGGGTTTTGGTTACCTGAACCAGCCTTCCACCCAAAGTTTGGGTGATTCCTCCATCCCGGATTGTACGTGTTTGGGTTATTTTGGGGTCTAGTTTGGTTTCCCAGGTAATCCACCTCCTAGTGGCCTATAAACATAACACCCTGCTTACAGCACCTAGCTCGTGTGAAATCCCACATTGCTCACATGAAGATTGAACCCGCGAAACATTATGGGCTTGATCAATTTTTGCAGCAAGGGCTCCAATCTGCACAGTAAGAGCCGTATATGTATCAACAACATGCACCCCTGAACGAGATGATGTCCTAGCTCTCTCTCCAGCTTGAAGAGAACTCGAATTCAAAGACGCTTTCTCAATAATCGCGTAGGCTTCATTCGGTGTCTTCGTTCCAAGATCACCCCCTGCGTACACATCTAAATGCTCCTGGAATCATAGTTGAGTCCTTGCTATAAAGTCAATACCAGCTGTCTTTTGGATAACCCATGGTGTGGGATATCAATAAGAAGATCTCTAAACCTTTCCCAAGCTGCATGTAAGGATTCTCCATCATCCAGTCGGAATGTTATGATCCGGTACTTTAACTTGGCTGTTTTTTCTGGAGGCAAGTACTTCTGCATAAACAGCTTGCCATCTCATTCCAGGTGGTGATGGATCCTGCGAGAAGTGATAAAAGCTAAGCTCTGGCTTTGTCTCGCAATGAGAATAGGAAGAGTCGCAACCGGATCTCGTCATCAGAAACGTCTCGTAAACTTGAAAGTAGAGCACACCTCAAGAAATGCAGCAATGTGTCGACCAGGGTCCTCGTGATCCTTCCATCAAACTACACCGAATTTTGCAACATGTTGATGATGCTGGATTTGATCTCAAAATTCGGCGCCACCACAGTAGGTCGGGTGATGCTAGGCTGCAAGCCTTCACCTCCCGAATGGCCTGTCTCATTTAACGGCCGGTCATCATCTGCCATGGTGCTTCCCCCTCAACCTCTGAGTTCTCACTCTCAGTAGGTATCTCCGACTCGTCAACTGCAACTGAGATTTGTTGTGCAACAACGCGGGACCTTTCTTGAAGTCTCCTACTCCTCCTCAGGTCACGTTCTTGTTCGTCAGACGGCTTAGCAGCAACGGGCGCGAGGGTTGAGGACATCAACCTGTAAGGAAGGGATAAGCACGTCCCGAAACAAATATAATATAATATAATTAATGTAATGTAATGTAATGTAATGTAATGTAATGTAATGTAATGTAATGTAATATAATATAATATAATATAATATAATATAATATAATATAATATAATATAATATAATATAATATAATATAATATAATATAATATAATATAATATTAAATAATTAATTTTTTTGTTTTCTTTTATATAAATAGCCAATCAATTAATTTCGAATTCGAGCAAACAAATAAATAAATAATCTTGCAATTATGCATATATACAATTAAATGAACAAATATTCACAAGCATGTACACCGGTAAAAGGATAACACGGATCGTTCCAAAAGCTCGCCGCAGTCCACGGCAACAGCGCCAAAAACTTGAAGTGTGCGTATATATACACATTTTTTACAATGAATTTTACACACGAACTCGGTTTTAATATTTATAAAAATGATTTACACCTTAACATTAAAACACACACAAAAGGACAAGTGTACCCGATCGTATATGTAGTAAAGTACGGGTAAGAACCAGATGTCGATCCATGGGCGCGGGCAGGCGCTTATGTACTAAACCGGTTGTCATTAGTCTACCGGTAAAAAGATATGTGAATGAGATTTTAACTAAAATTATCTAAAAATGTATTCTAAAACATAAAAGACTCCAAATACAAAAATATAATTTTTTTCTTTTGTCTTGTTTTATAAAAAAACCTAAGCATGTTAACTAAGTCAGAAATGTCACAAAGGCACTTGATCAATCTTCCAATTAAAAAGACAATTAGTATCCCTTTCGGCAATCCTAACATGATAATTCTTTGGAAAGTTCACGCGGTAAACACACTTAACCACCTAAAATTATTCATTAACGAGCTATTGATATATTTTCATACGAATCATTTAAAAGTAAGTTAGTCATCCGTTAAGAGTTTTCTAACCTTACTTAATCAAGGAAAGTAATACCGATAACACAATACAACCACCGAGACAAGCATAAAGTATATCATATCACAAACCTATCCATTTTGCAAGTCTTGAACATAAATCTACTAAGTTAGCCATTTTACCCAAAATACAAAACAAAGATTATGAATCATGTCGAGAACTCGCAATAACACTATCTAACCCGTCAGAGCCCTTACGTGTAAAAAAAATTCTTGATCAAAATCAGATTTATCTTTTATTAAACCAATACCCATTTCTAGTTTCATGGTGTAAACACATTAACAAGTTAACAGTTTACTGTCAAATGATTAATTTAGGGGTTTTGTCAACTTATCCTAACTAACCATTAATTAATCATCCAAGATAAACAACCACAATCAAGAATCCAACATCAATGAACCAAGTTTGCCATATGATCATCAAGATTCAAACATGAAAAAGTTGTCAGAGCTTCATTCAAACAAGATTACACACAAAAGATTGTTCATAAAACAAGTATCTTAATAACATTCATAACGATAATACATAAACATCAGCTCAATTCTTACAAATGTGCTTAATATGTATGTTAAGAACAAGAAATCAAACCATAAACAAGCAAGGATTTGATGGATTGGATGATAGATGAGCTTCTTGCAACTTTGAGGCTTGAAATCGTCCCAACCAGGAAGCTCTCGGCCTCAGAAATCGCCCAGAAGCTTGGAAAATTACCCAATAATTCGATTAGTAGTGCATGTCCTGTTTTATAGAGAAATTCATATCCGCACAGCCGTGAACTTAATGTGCATGCCTGTGCAATCATCAGCGTGACATCAGCTGCAGGGTATGGGCCAGACAAGTGGACGTTTGGGTGGCAAAATCTTCAGATGTGCACGGTCGTGCACATGGGTCGCACGGCCGTGCATAGTCTTCAGATAGCCTGTTGATCAATGTTCAGCTAGTGCATGGGAGTACACCTGGGTCGCATGACCGAGCGTGCCGAGAATTCAGCTGCACTGCCTTGTGCACTTCTACTGCTCCCGAGGTCGTGAGTCGCGCACGGTCGTGCCGATCGTTTGCACGGCCGTGCGTGAGTTGTAACTTCAACAGTTTCCGCAGAATTCATTCGGAACGTCGTAAATCCCCTTTTTTCTCCAACTTTGTTGGTGGTACACCGTTAAAGACCTGGAAATATAAAAATGACCGATTAAGTACCTAAACAACGAAGTTTCAGTCAAAGGCGCATAAAACGGGAGTAAAATGTAGGACTTAAGTATGTATAATTTAACGTATATCACCCCACCCTATGCGCTGGACGCTTGCGCGCTTTCACCAATAAGTGGGGGCATTGGAGTATCCTAGGGCGCGGCCGGAGTGGTGGGAGCCACAAAAATGGGCTCACCTCCCCATGCGAGATTACAAATAGTCAGACAAACATAATACAAAAACTGGTGCGATTAACACAAGTTTGAAGTTGTTTACCTAGGGAGATCTTGGCGGCGAGTGCGTCCAGGCTCCCCCGTTTCCCTATAACCCTCTGCGCAACCTTTTGGGAGGATTGCGCGGAGATATCGCCTTTTGCTGCCCTCTTCCGCTTAAGAGGCTCCGGGCTGGACTCAACCTCCACCGGGTCATCCGGGTTGACGGCCGAAATTACCACCGGCTCCCGCGCGGGTTTCCTCACACCTACAGGCGCAAGACCCTCCAATGAGTCAGAGACTACTACATAGTCTTTCCAATGATCGGACACATTGCGCTAACCTTTTGGCGGGTCTGGCCTAGGCTGAGTAACCCTCTTCTCTGCCACCGCGCAAGGCCCTACGCGCCTTTTCTTATTCAGATCTGGGCCAATGCCCAAGTCCTTAAAAGCGCCTGCACAATGGCGCAACACAATAAGTGATCTGCAAAGATATAAACACTTAACACTACGTAGTCTTACCAGACTTAGGCGTGCGGGCCAAAAAATCTGCATTAGTGGGGAGTTCAAAATTCCCCAGGATTTGTGTGTACCAGGTGGGCTCCTCCAGGCCTAGGGCGATATTCTCACTATGCCCTTCCTTCCTTTGGAATGCCACCAAGAACAGCGGCACCCCTGCAAAGGAAGAATACACGGTTAGTCTACACACAAGGTAAAATCAAGAAAAAATACAACAAAAAGGCAAAAATACTTACTCCCATCCCCTCCATATAGATCGGCCTCTCCCGACGGTTGGGCTTCCACACCAAACTCATCCCAACCGCCACCAACGCCCTCTCCAGTAGTTGAACCACCGGGATCTCCTTCAAGTCCTTGTACCAGGACTGAATAAATGGTACAGGGACAGTCTTCACGGGGATATCCTCTACCCCCGGAAGTACATCCGGAGGGGTATCACCCCGGCCTTTATGTAAAAAAAATTTAGTCTTCCAATCGTGGAAAGACATGGGAGGGGAGAGCCAAATTTTCTTTGCCTGTACAAGGTGCTGAAAAGAATAAAACCGCATAGAACAATGGAGTTGGTAAAAAATCCAAAACCGGTCGACGGTTGGGGTAACACCCATCTACCGGCACAAAAACTCAAAGTGTTTTATTCTCACCATCCCCATCGGATTGAGTTGGGAGATGCGGAATTTGTTAAAATCCAAAATTTGAAGAAAAAATTTTGTAACCGGTAACTGGAAGTTACCATCAGCAAAAAAATCAAGAAACAAGGTGATGTAGCCGGCCAAAGCATCGGCAGCTGTACTTCCCTCGACCGGGTACCGGGTGTCCCAGTCCTTAGAGAACCAGTAGCCGGAAACCAGGCGTTGGAAACCATCCTGGTTCCATTTAAGTGCCGGCAAAGAGGTCGAAGCCTCTGTAGTCGAAGCAGTTTTTGGACCCCTGGTTGTCATGGAAACCACTGAAGAAAAGAAGTTTTGAAAACAAGAAGACTCAAGAACACAAGAACTCAGAGAAGATTTCAGAGAATTTGAAATAAAATTTGAAGGCGTGAATGAAACCCTAGACGCTTAACCCGTATTTATACTAATCGCATTTAACGCGTTAGGGAACTGTGACGCACGCGGAGAAATAACTACCAATCCGCACAGGACGCGTGGCAGGCAAGTGGTAACTGACGGTTCTCACGCGCGCGTGGCCGCTACTTCCCCTGCCAATTCATTAATGAAAGTAAGGCTGCACTGTTGACAGCATGCCACAACTATCAAATGTCACCTCCAGGGCACCTTTTTTCTCACCAACTCGCCTGCAACATTAGCATGACGATGTTTCAAATTTCAAAGACATCATTACAAAAAGTTTCCTTCAGACAAAGGTTTCCTCCAACCCTTCTTAAATTTTTGCCGTTGAAAAAAGCGTGCGTACAACAATTCTTATAGTCTAACACTCCACCTATTTGCCAACATGGGCATAGGAGCAACACTAGACTAGGGGGACTTGAGGGGTATGGTCCCAAAAACTCTGTGCCTGCGCAAGGAATCATACACTCAACAACAACATACTACAAGTATAACTTTGCACGCAATGCGCAATGGTGCGCCATTCTTAAGACCAACAAGTTGCCTAACAAACCTTGCACACTCAGCGCACCAGCAAGTTAGAACAACACTTATAGGTCATACAACAAACCTTGCCCGCAACACGCATCGGTATTGTAAATTTGACCAACTCATAAAGGTCATACAACTAACCTTGCGCACTCAGCGCAACGGCAAGTTAGACCAACTCATAAAGATCATACAACGAACCTTGCGCACTCAGCGCAACGGCAAGTTAGACTAAACAATATAAGTCACACAACGAACCTTGTGTACTTGGCACAACAGCGAGTTAAACTTAGATGCGTAGGGTACTTGACCCTGCGCGGACCAAACAACCCTCTAGCCGCGAAGTCCCAAAAGCTATCTCTATTGAAGGGTTAGGCCAACACATGTTAGTGGTGGGGTATCGAGCCATCCTTAAATACTGTTTAATGATCCCTTTGTTTCTAGTTGATGAGCCCTGCCCTGTTTGTCGTAAGGTTTATATGGATAACTTTGTTGAGCATGTGCTTCATTGCAAGGAGCTACCGGCCTTTAAATACATACATGACCTGGTCAAGGATGTCCTATATGATGTGCATAGGCTGGTGTGTATCTTCGCCAAAAAAAAGGCTCCTGTGAATTTCCTAAAAAACAAGCTTGAAGGGAGGTCCATTCTTCGCCCATCAGATAATCGTGTTCGATTGGGCAGGTGGGCCTTAATGGAGTGTCCCCCCTGTAGGACCTCAGGGAAAACTGGTCCGTGGCTAGCTAGGCTGTGTTAAAGGCAGAATCAAGGGAAGTTGTTAAGCATGAAAAAGCTTGTGTTGAGAATCGACAAGTCTTCGTTCCTTTTGCCTTTGATACATTTAGTTCCCTTGCTCCCGAATCGTATTTGTCGCAATGTTCTGATACGAGTCCAATAGCATAATTCTATTACCAAGCTATCGTTAAAACCATCTCTACAATGAAAAAAATAATAATACATTTCGTCATTTTTTAAAAAGCTAGATATCCTGATGTATTTGGTGTACACCATGTCAATCTATCAAAACTTGTATTGTTTTGTTCGTTGACATCATTGAGATACTTTTATAATTGTCTTAGTATTAAATGTACGAGGTCCACCAAACTAGGTTAAAAATCATCAAAAATGATTTTTCACAGGATTAAACTTATTCGAAATTAATTTCTTTTCAAGGGGTATTACTTGAACTTGTTTTATACAAAACCTCACACTCGTTAAATAATAATTGGATATCACTTTTGACATCTTCACCATCGTTTCAATTCTTCGTACATCATACATTTTTCAATGTTCAACATTCAACTTTATTTCCAATTCTTCGTACGTCATACCTTTTTCAATGTCCAACATACAAGCTCTCCAACCACTGTATTCTTAATAATAAGCTTTATATATGGATCTAATATATATGTTAAGCCAACAAGTTTTGTTTTCTATTTTTACTCCAAGATAATTTTCAAGCCTACTTCTCATCATATTTGTCATATTCATAAACTCCATAAGTGAATCATCTTAGTTCAATAATTTATCAAAATGAAAAGCAATATCCATAACCTCACAAAATCATCCATAGCGTGAGGTGATAGCCACTTATTTACTAGTCATGAATGGAACAGCCATGGACCGCGCACCCATTTTGACGCTGGTCTTTGGTTGGTTTCTGAGTCTCAAGGATTTTTTTTTGGAGAAGGTGGGGGGGGATGGGGGGTTTCTGTTTCAGTACAACTAGTTACTTTTATATACGTTTTAAATAGACATATTTATTCATTTTATTAACAAACTCGTGTATTTTATTAAAAAAACTTATAATATTAAGCTTTTGTTTTTTCGAAATCAAGAAGGTATATAAAATATTGAAACTTTAATTTTAGAAACTTATTTGTATATAAATTATTAAGATTTTATAGGCAATAATCAGTAATTACATTAATATATTAGATTGATTGTTGAATCTGAATTTTTAATTAGACATGTTACAAATTGTGACACTACATAGTTGTATACTTTTGACCTTTGTGGGGTTTCAACAATTTAGGCGGGGAAGAAAGATAATGAATTCTTTGATTTAAAAGTTAATGGCTAGGAGAACACCAACATATTGATCAATATAAATCAGTGTATTTTATCAATGAAAGTGACCTAAGCACATTAAAGGGGTTTTAAAATCACACGATAACTAGATGTTTCTAATTGGTTCGTTTGGTCAATCATCGAAGTGTTGTGCAATAGTATCAACTTATTAACTATTCAGAGCACGGTCAGTCTCATGTCATAAGTTTTCATGACACTAAACATACTTGGGGGCATACATCAAATTTCTTGCCCGTTTTAAATGTGTTTAGTCTACTTTCCCTTTTTAATGAAGTTAAATTTGCATTTCTAAGATTTACATGCCTTTACGATTGCATTTTATGGAAATAACATAGAAGTCAGGGAATGGTGGCCTAACACATCCTTAATTGCCTAAAAACTCATTCTAACCACATTTTTTACATTGTCGTCACTTTATATTGTTGATGGTGTTCATAGCTTTTCGCCTTTTTCTAGGTTGATAGTGCTTAGATTTTTAATTTTCATTAATTTATCGATCAACCTTTACAATATTATATAGTATATAATATTGTTAGCCTACAAAGTTTGTTTGTAATGCATGTTTATTAGATAGAGAGTAGTGTTGGGGAGTACATTGGAAGTTAACACTTTATTATGTGTTTGTACATTGCTAAATAATTACGCTACAAATACTCACTAAAGTGCTTAATATTGGACTTCTCCCACAACATCTCTTTCTATTAGTAAAGCTTGCAATGAATTCGTTCTCTATAGTCGTTGTTATAACAGAAAACCAGTTTTAAGTGAAAGTTACAATGACAACAACTTAGAATATGATGAAAATAACATAGTATGTAATGCTTAATAGTTCCAATATTACTCAACATTGTATCACCGTTATGTATCGCAATTCTCACATTTTGAACAATGTTCACTTGATATCCCTTAACTTGTAAATATTAAGTATTCTAACATGAGCTACATATAGTTTCTTCATTGTAAAATTGTCTAACAACATGATTTAAAGGTGATACCCGAATGTGTTTTGGTGTATTTGCTCTTTCAAAGTGATCCTAGTAGGACATCAAATGCATATGTGCGCCTAAGTGGATACTCACTTTTAGTGTCATGTAACTACGTACTACTATATATTCATAATTAATATGTGAAATGTAATATGATCCGTAGATCAGTCTCCAAGAATATTTGAGATGAAGAAGGGAACCAAAGTTTGGGGCAATTTTCTGTTTTTTCGTTTTATTCCTCAAACACTTTAAATACAAGACAATATGCAATACGAGAAAGAAACATGCATGTGAACATGGTGAATGCAGGTGAACATGGTGACATGCGATCATGCCATGGTAGTGGTGAACTAATTAAATAACGTGCTGCCAATCTAATAACCATGCAGGAAAATAGGAACAAATTAAACAACTTCAATCTTCTAAGCGTCTGGGCTTCATCTTGATTCTGTTGGGCCATATTGACGGGCCTAGGTCAATGATCTTCTCCACTGCAGTTGGGCAAGTATCAAAATGAGTACAACAGTATATATAACGATAACTAGAAGCTTCATAATTTCTCATGAGCTCCAAGTGAATGGTATGAGGTCACACAAGTATATTCCACTTGAGAATACTAAATAGCATGAGGTCGGTTTCAAAGAGTTAGATTGGATGACATCACTTATGACGTGATTAATAGAGCAAAAATTCACATAAAGCGAATGTTGAAGTAACTATGTATATTTCCATGTGATAGATATACCTTAAATATATGTTAACCGAGTTTATTGTTATGACGGCATTTTGAAAACGATATGGATAAAAATCAAACAATTATGTTTTATTAAAGGGGATGTGACGCATAGTGTTTCAATTCGATGCATTTAAGTAGTTGATGTTTAATAAAAAGACATCTAACATTAACACGTAAAATCACTAAAAAACCTTATATATATATATATATATTTTTTAAAAAGTGACAAAAAAATCTCTCAACTCAGGTTATCAAAGCAATTTTACTTCTCCCACATATAATAATTTGCTTCATTATTGTGGTGTGAAATTTGACATCCAAACCAGATTTTAGTTACAGATAATCATGCTAGAATTTGTTTTTAAAACTAAAAAGCTGAATATGACTTTAGAGAATCAGTTTTTGAACGTAAATAAACTTCCGAGACGTCTTGTCCTTTCGCTATTGCGACTTGAGATGACATTTGTGAAGAATGTTAACGTTAGTGATTGGTAACTACACAACATGTTATGCAGGAAACATGAATCTGTGAAAGAGATTTCAATGGATTTAAAAGCTCTTGGTTGTGTACTCATCTCTCCTTTATGATGAATAAAGGCATGGTTTTGGTTGGATTTAATAAAGTTAAATATGAGTAAAAGTGTCCTTCACATAAAGCAAAAGGAAGAAAAAGTGTTTCCATCCATGGATGGATTAAGAAAGACATAATTGGAAGTTACTGCTTTATTTTATAATGTTTTTTTATCTCAAAAGATCTTGTTTTTCTAGGGTTTAGTTGGCTCATAACGTCTGTGACAACTATCTTTGACTTGGGTCAAGTTGTGTAGCATGAAGAGACATGGTAACGGTAACTTATGAAGTTGTAACAACTAGCTTTTATTATCTAACAAAATATGTGTTACTTTTGATTATCTGGTCATTTAGAGTCAGCTAATCAATTTTCATATCAGCTGTACTAAAACTGATTATTCAAACAGGAACCATGATTGAATTTCATTATGATTATGTTTAAGAGCTAATAAAATGTATATATCATTATACTTTGATATCTTATTATCTGTTGCTAAGTGTAAAGGACAATAATGTAAACAAACATATGCATCGCTTTTTAGATATATTCATAATGACTATACCTAACAACACTCATAAAAATACATATTTAGTTGTTTTTTTTAACTATATAAATATTAATTTATAGTAATATTTATTCCTATGTCACAAAACGTGTCACTTTTCTTTCACACGAGAACTCAATCTGTGAATTGTAGATCTTTTTAACCAGTGACGTGGTGTCACCATGTCTTAGTCTTCGTATGCTCAACTGTTCAAGGATTTTTTTTATCTCTTTTTTTACCCTACCATGGCAGATATTCAAAACTAACCAAAGGTTCAATAATAATGTATGCCTTAACATCTTGAAATAATCACAATGTTAATTAAAATTTTCTGATTCAAGTCATACTAAAAACTAAATTAACAGCTTCAAAATTTCATCACTTTTTTTCTCTTTTGGTTTTACTGCATTATTTCTCGAAAAAATACAATGCCATCGTCTAAAAGGTTTGTATCTTACTACGACATTTTAACTTGCTATCCACTCGGAATGTGAAGATTAAGACGGTAGTGTTGGAGGTGTTATCAGAAATGCAACTAAATGATCGGATTAGGTGCAAAATAGTTCCAAAATTGAGGAACGTGTTGCGCAGCAAATGGTGGCGTTCTTCTCATGTGGTTCCGAACACAATGGTTGCGATGGTGTCATTTAACTTGGCCCATAGACGCATAGAAAGAGAGAGAGAGAGAGAGAGAGAGAGAGAGAGAGAGAGAGAGAGAGAGAGAGAGAGAGAGAGAGAGAGAGACGTAGGGAGTTTTGGAGTTTTTGGAGAAAAATGAGAATTTAGAGAAAAAAAATGATATCAAGCATGTTTCGCTTTGATACCATAAAGGTTTGTATCATACCTAGTCCAATAAACCATTACATAGGTATATATAATAAATCAGTTTTTTTTTCGGGTGTCATGTGACATTGGTGCTCCAGATTTAAACCCGCCCATGATTGTGGTATTCCATCTATAAATTCACAAGGGACAGTTTAGTCCTCTTTAAGTATGTGAATACTATGCTTCATCAGACTGTACGTTAGATAGTGCATGGTAAGTTATTATATCATATTATCTAGTGTGGCCAAAGATTGGTGACCAGAAGAAGTTAACATGTAACTTCAATAAGGCGTGTCACGTTGGAATCATTCCGAAAAGCATTAATGGAAAATAATAGTACTTGTTGAATAAGTGGAATTTAAGATAACTTTTAATAAGAAAATCAAAATTTTTTAGTAATCTGTATAAAAGAATTTGACATTTAAAACTTGGTGAAATTGTAACTGACATAAAGTAACATGAGGTAACTCCAACAGAAACCAATGAGACGATGGTCTATTAACAAAAGCTAAATCTTTAAACCTTGAATTTGAGAGGGTTATGTGTTGGATCAAAGTCCCACAAACTATAGAGATTAAAAGAAATTTGCCATAAAGAAAAAACAACCCCAAGAGATAACTTATGATGTGATATCGGAGAAAATATATACTACTAAGAATTTATTTATGTACAACCCCTTGATTGTAGAGACTACTGAACTACTCCTAAAACTTGATTATCAATATACAAGTGTATACGTAAGTGGAAATCAACGGTCAAGATTTAATGATAAAAATACGTTAGTGTGTCTACGATTTTTTGATGTAAATCAAATGTCAGGATTTGTTCACTAAGTTTACAAATACAACAAAGCTCACTCTGAAACCTCACCCTTATAATTAATATTAACAAATTAATGTTAATATTATATTCATAACATTCCGTATAGTTTTTTTCGTTGTTGTATGATAAGATATGCAAATCTACATAACCGACGTTTCCGGACATGTACATCTAGAATTGTTGTGCAGCCCACATGCCATGTTTTTCCCCGAAAACAACGGCCTTCACAAGTGCTAGGAATAGTGTTCCAATTTAAATGTGGTACTGGTTAGATGTGACTATTATATGTAAAATTGCCGACTGCAGTCTGCGGATAGAAAGTTAGTTTAAAAACTCATCATAATTAGTTTTATAAGATAGTGTTTCACAAAGGTACTAATTCTAATTACCTTATACTTTATCAATCTATATATTTTTAGGTCGTGTTTACAGCGTAAGGGTGTTATATCATGAATATTTTACACAGATGTAATTATTTATACTCTATAGCAGTTTAAACACTACTAGGAAATTGAAACGGACTACTATTGACTAATCATTGTGGACGGATATTACCACTTGGTAATTTCATGGAATTGACAAAACAAAGCGAAAAATTCATATAAAATTCGTTTCTAATCCATCTGTGATCATCGATGGATCACCAGCAGATAGTCCAACTCATTGTATAGGTGTCAATAATGTTAGGTTGACGGGCACTTTGGTGGGTGGGTTGGATATATTTATTTGTGCCGTGTTGTGTTGTGTTTTGTTGGGCACACCTAAAACAACTAATGTCATGTTCGGGTCGAACATCCAATGTTTAGCTAAGTGTCATTTGGTATAAAGGTGATACTCTGATAAGGGTGAGTTGTTTGGTGTCAAATATGCATAAAGGGATGCACTTAGCTGAGAAACATGTTATTTTATTAACTACAACATTGTTCATATGTCGTTGTCAACTTTAATATATGGGTGAAACTTGCAATAACTGAACTAGGTGAAAGATTCTTGTTTAGTAAGAAATGCTAGGTGTATAACCATGGCAGATACATGGTCGTATGTTTGGTGAATGAGGAATATACATGTTGAAATTAAATTAGTGATCTTTAATTAAAGTCGATGAACCTTTATATAGTGAAAGAAGAAAAAAGGGCGAAATGAGATCTAAAATCTCATAATTTGGTGGATAATTAAATTAAATTAGTGATCTCATAGGATGTATAATTTGGTGTTACAAAGTATGAGGTTGACATAAGCGTAATTTTTGAATGATAATAGTGTCAAAACATTCGGTGTTCATAATGAGTCAAATGAGCCGTTAGTTATATTTGCATAATTCTTGATTATAATCAAAGACATTTATATGGGATCGATAATGGATTGATTGGTCAAATACAGTTGTATGGGAAGTATGGTGAATCTGTACTTGAAAAACACTTGAAAGGTGGCCATACAAAACTTGATGCACATGGGGTGTACTCATATGCCAATTGGTGTACTAGTTCGTTTGTTGTACAAGAAGCTCTCTGTTAATTTGAGTACGTTATGAATAAGGTGTTTTGGATGGCGTATGATGACCTAGCTGAATTTTATATTGTTGAACTCGGCTAATTGTTTCCAAGAAATATTCACAAGGGGCAATGATTTATGATGTACGATCTCACTTAGCGTTAGCTAACTATTTGAAAATCAATGCTTTCTAGGAACATCACCGCAATGAGATGATTCTGATTGGGACAAGTGTTGATATGTAATGAGTGCATCGAACATAACTTATTATGTATAAACTCGCTATTGTTGTAATATATTACCCGGGTTAATATTTATTGTTAATATATACTTACCAAATCTTATCATTGATGGTAACAATGTAGTTTGTTTTATAATTTGTGGGATATAAAAAACTTATATCTTTTGAATTTACTTTCGTATGCGTTTATAAATAATGAAAAATGAAAAAAGTCGGTACCACTTTTCAATGTTGTTATTTAACTAATAACAAAAAATGGGTTTGATGTCATATAGACATTACAACTTGTTTATCAATAAAGATGATGTTAGACTTATAGTAGTTATCTTTTCGAAATTTCAATGAACTAATCTATTTTTTGGTAATCCATAGGAGCCATACGTTCAACTATATAATGAAAATTTTGATGCCGAAGCCAACGTGTAGGATCTGAGTCTATAGAACTTGTGTATTTAAGACATGAAGAACAAACAATTTGTAAATTGTAACTCAAATAAAGTAAACAAATAAGCAGGAAGATATATCAAAATTGTTTTTATATTGAAATCCAAAGATTACAATTACAGTACAATGATTATACAATCTCCCCGTGAGCTGATCACTCACAAATTTGTTCGTGCAAAAGAAAATAAGATGGAGTGATAAATAGATCTCTAACAGGTGAGTCTATTTGTATTAAGTATAAAAGGTTTGTTTGCAATCATCTGACATTACCTTAATAGTGATATCTAACATTTCTAATAGAAACGATTCCACAGATGTTAGTAAACAGTTGCGGAGATCTAACAACTGTTCTATTACATAAAAAGTCCGTTCTAAGCTAAGTATTGTTATATTGAGAAACCTCTATTCTTCAAACTGCTGTTAGCTTGTATCAAACATCTGTTTGGCCACAACAGATGTTTGGTCTTCATGATCCAGCTTTGCTTCAACAGAGCTTTGGCCTTAAACAACGGTTTCTTTATCTTCAACAGTGGTTCCAAGGCTTCAAACAGATCTTTGAATGTTTTCAAACAGATGTTCTGATTAGTGTTCAAGATTTACTATCTTTGGGAGGAAAATTCTTCATAAACTATTTATTTCTTGATCAAGAGGTCATGTTTTGGCTTTTGAATATCATCTGTTCTTTTGTAGGTCTAACAATCTCTCCTAGAACAAAAAATGCCAAAACAGATGTTTATTAGATCAACTTTTATTTCTCCTCAACCTCTCTAACTTGGCTTTTGAATTGGTGCTTAAATTTTGTTAAGAGAGAGTCATCTGGACCCTTTTCAAGTGGAAGACTTACTATATCTTGCAGATTTGCATTATTGAGCCCAAAGGCACTATTCATTGAGAGCTTTTGCACTTTTTCATTAGCATGTCAATTGATGGCTTGTCCTATTAGACTCCCATTTTAGAATTCTAGAGGTGAATAGATTTCTTGGGGTAGATGTTATTTAATGAGTTGAGGGTGTTTTCTCAAGACTTGAGCCAAGAGATATTCTAACATTGCATCCGAATGCCCATATATCAATTCATTTATGATCCCTTCCTTTCTTAATTCATCTTCATATATCTGCATATCTTCCACAAACATTTAGTTTTTGCTTCTTTAGGTAGCTAATGACATATGATGAAATGTTCTTTGTAGTGGGAAGTTCTAATGGATCAACTAGATATCTGATGAGAAAGCCTATTTCTTCATAATTTTGCTTTCTAGGGACAAAGGGATCCTTTTCTATTAAAGCTTCAAGTTTTTTGTAGTTTTCTTGGATTGTTGGCTCATCCATCTAGCCATTGACTGTATAGAGCCAAAGTGTGGAGCTACCATCTCATCCTTCATTCTTTTTAACATGAGAGTTTTCTTTCCAGTTGGCTTTTTGCATGATGTCCAGTTTGGAGGAGTGGGTTTGATTTCAGGATTAAGTTTTAACTTCTCAATCTTTATGATTTCTTCTAAAAGGACTTCTATAGACCATCTAGAGAATTGAGCTCATGTTGTTCTACAAGGCTTGTTCTTTATTATGTATTCCATGTAGTCTTTCCTTAATGCTCTTCTGAGATTAGGGTCATTCATAGGACCTTGTGAAGCCTTTTTGCTGACATCTTTAGCAAAGTATTCTAATCTGTTAATTTTAGTGAACTCTTCAGATAGAATTTGATGAGCCTCCTTATCCCCTTTCCCTTTACTTCTTTCTTCTGCAATCATTTCTATCTATTTAAATTTTGTCTCCAAATATTCTTTGACATTTATAGGCTTTTGGAGATCATGCAAATATGGGAAGTGAGTTGGTTTGGATCATTTATGGAATAGAAAGAGTCTTTTGATAAAAGACCTGTAGGAGTCTTTTGAGTTTGTGGGTAATTTTCTCTTGATAAAATTTTTGTGGGTAGTTTTCTTTGATAAAAAGACATGTAGGAGTCTTTTGAGTTTATGGAGGTGTAGCTATAACATCTATTGTCACTTTTGGAGTGCCAACATATGTTTGAGCAATAAGAGCAGTGGTTTGAGTGGTTGGTGTTGGTTTTGATGTAACAGTGCTTTGAGGAACCTATGTTGAGGAGCATTGATTCTCTTTAATTCTTTTCCTTTCAAAGATCTCCTTCATTTTCAACATCTCATTAGCTTCCCTTGTATCTTTCCTTTTTTCTTTTTCAACTACATCTTGTTTGGCCTTTTTGGCTACCGAAGTGTCAGGCTTCTTTTGGGCTTTCTTGACTAGAGGTGGAAGCTTTCTCATGCTATCACTTTCCCCCTTTTTGGCATCACTTCTGAGTATTTAGGAGAGTTGGAAGAATGCTAGTGGTTTGAAGAAGATGGTCTTAATGACCTTAATCTCTGTTTGAGTATCTTTGTACCTAACATCCACCATATTTCTTATCAGTTCCATTTGCATGTTGTGTGTGGCATCTATAAATTGGTTTTGAAGATGAATATACATTTGTGCATCTACCCACATTTCTTTTGCTATTTCTTCACTAGTTGGTGTAGTTCTTGAGTTTTGCACCAAGGTCTTCAGCATGTCTTAGATTTCATCAACAAAAGACTCTAACTTGGATACTCTATCTGTCAATTCCTAGTATATTAACCCATCACCTAAGTTAATAGGATCATATGAGGTCCCACCAGAGGCAGTTGTACGTGGTTTGGAAGCAAGTGCCGCTTGTTCTTGGTATTGGGGACTTCCAACTGCAATTGAGTGTACTATTGTAGACTCAATAGTTGTTGCCTTCAGGGAGGTCTTAGCTATGTAACCACTGTCCAACTATGAGATTGTTGTCTCTACAGTTGTTGTAGCTGCCTTACTTGAAAAAGTGTCACTTGTGACACAAGGGGTGTACCCTCCTCTGCTTGTGGACTAGAAATGGCTTGACTTGGCTCAAGCACTTTCTGTGGCATACTCCAAGTAATAGGTGGTTGAGAGGAACTGGTTCTATCCAAGTCATGTGGTCAATTACATCAAACAATGTTTGTATTGTGGATAGTATTGGTTTTGTGGGAGATAGAGTGAAAAGAGAAGCAACTCTAGGAGAGGGGCTTGAGAAGAAATGTTCACGTCATTTCACTCTTGACTTGGTTCCCTTGTTCTTACAACACTATCCTTTTGTGAGGATATGTGAGGAGTTTTTCTGGGTGGAGATGTTTGCATTTGTTGTGAGGAAGTAACAACAGATGCTTGCTGCTTTTGTGTTGTAGCAGGTTTCTCTGGCATCTTAACCTCTAGAGTGACCATTTTAAGTTTTCTTTTGCGTTTAGTGACGGGAATGGATTTGGTAGTTGTGAATATTTCTGATGTGGGAACCATAGTGGTGGGTTGGTCACTGTGGGCAACAGGAGTAGTGGGCTCAGCAATAGATCTTATAATATCTGTTGCTTGATTTGCTAAAACGTTTTCTTCTGGTGCATTTTCCTGACCTTTTATGGTATCATGCGTGTGAAAGTTTCATTTGAATGTCTATTCATTTCAAGGGTTTCACTATGTTAAAAAATTTCTTGTTTCAAAACCTTTTGAAGATAAAAACTTATTAGGTTTGGGTATAAAATGAAAGCTTTGGCAGTTTGCTTTTGATTGCTTTTATGCTTGCCACCATGTATAGAAACATTGTTTGGGATAACTTTTAATTTGTATTTGTCAGAATAGCATATCCCAAATACTAAATATTTAGGGGTATTTCATTAAAAGAGGTGGTCTTGGAAGGCAAGCAAACTAAAAGTGTATGGAAAAAGAACTTCATTTCTGGTGGGAAGTGTGGTTTGATAATTGTTGCTCCCACTAGTTGAGTATCATATTACCTTTCTATGAACCCATTTTGAAGATTATTTTTCGAGAAAGTTTCCATACCTGCCATGTCTTTGAGGTTGAAAGTTGTAGAGATGGATTGTGGAGTTATCTGGATATGTTCTCCTTTAATCTTTGAAGTGATTATGAAGGGCTTTTTGTTTTTCAGTAGAAAGTCTGCATTTGCCCAAAATTCTCGAAGGGTATCCCTATAAACTGGTGTGTTGATGGTGAGAATTATATGGTATTTTGATGATGTAAGAATGTCGATGATGGAGTGGATCAATGCTTTTTAGGAACATCATAGAAATGTGAGTAAGTTATGAATAAGGTTTTGGTTGGCGTACGGTGACCTAGCTGAATTTGATACAGTTGAAATTGGCTAATTGTTTCCAAGAGATACTCATATGGCACAATGATTTACGATGTATGATCTCACTTAGATTAGCTAACTATGTGAAAATCAATGCTTTTCAGGGACATCACAACAATGAGATGATTATGATTGGGACAAGTCTCGGTATGTAATGAGATCGAATTGAAAGTCCCATTTCGGATCTTGTTAACCTCGAATTCTATGTTTACACAGTTTAAAGTGCTGAATCTAATAAACTATGTTGTAATCGTGCACACATAAGCCAAATAAACGTTCTAATCTTGATTCCAAATGGACAGAGTTCACTTACAAAATGACTCCTTTATAAAGCTCTCCAAATCTCAAAAATGCGCAAGTCTAACTAAATTGAGCATGACCAGGCATATTTATATGACACTCATACTCTGAGCATGACTAGTTGAGCATTACAAAACAGAGCATGACTCAACTCAACATGACAAAACTGCACATGACTCATACTCCTAGCATGAATCCTGCTCTGCCACACAACTCACTGAATCTTTGTCCTAACTTATACATGCTCAAGACTAATTATATACACAAGATTTCTAAGCTATGCACACAAAAATGCACTAACACAAACATAACTTATTATGTATAAACTCGCCATTGTTGTAATATATTACCCGAGTTAAATTGGTGTTAATATATACTTACCCAATCTTATAATTGATGGTAACTTGTAGCTTGTTTTATAATTTGTGGGATATAAAACTTATATATTTTGAATTCACTTGTGTACACCTCTATTAAAAATGACAAAAATCGGTACCTCTTTCCAAGGTTATTATTAAAGTAATAACAAAAATGGGTTAGATGTCATATAGATGTTACAACCTGTTTATCACATATAAATAATATTAGATTTGTTGTAGTTATCTTTTCAAAATTTCAATGAATTAATCCATTTTTTGGTAATCCGTAGGAGACATATATTCAACTCAACGATATAATGAAAAAGGTTGATGCCGAGTCCAACGCTCGAACCGTTGATGATTTATAAGTGTGAAAGCGGTATGTTGGAGCCTAGATTAAGGGCCGCTTCTTCAACCTTTGGACTTAACACCATCCCTGCTATGCCTTTACGGGTGATATCAGTGCTCTTATGGTTAGAATATCTTAAACTTCCGATCTTTCTATAGAGATATCTAACTACTTTTATATAATGTAATTATTTTTTACATTAACCAAACTACTAATCACAAGTTTACTATTTGTAGATTGATGCCTTAAATAAAAAAATGGCAGTGCTGTAGAGGGATACACGATGATGTAGGAGTAGCAGAAGTATTTCTAATAATTCCTTCTTCTCCCACGCCCTTCCCTTACTTAGCTGGATTTTTTAATCATTTTATACACTTGTTTTGAACTTTATCATTGATATTAAATGTAAGAAGATTTTTTATTTATTTATAATGTGTGTATATATGTAGTTATCTAGAATGTGTTATTTTTATTCATAAAAATTGACCACTTTATATATATATATATATATATATATACACTACGTAAATGATATATCACTAGCAAAAACAATTACTGCTAATTTGTCGGTGATGCCTCGACCGGTGACCCGTCGTTGATACTGAGCTCAATGCTAGGCCTGTTGATGATCAATATGTGTGAGAGCGAAATGTTAGATTAAGGGGATTCTTCGACCTTAGGAATTATCACGATCCCTGCTATGCCATTATAGGTGATATAAGTACTTTAATTATTTTAATGACTAAGAGATCATACACCTCCGGTCTTTCTATAGAGATATCTAACTACCTTAATATAATGTAATTATTTTTTATATTTTTAACAAACTACTATTCATCGGTTTTATATTTGTTGATTGACGCCTTAGACCAAAAAATGGCAATGCTACAGAGGGATGCACGACAATGTAGGAGAAGCAGAAGTAATTCTAATAATTGCTTCTCCTACTGTAAGGATCAGTACAACCCCACATCCTTCCTTTACTTAGTTATGTGGGTAGAAATGTTTACTTACACTTATAATGGGAGATCTCGAGCATAGGCTTATATAGAGTAATTATAGTAACATGTGTCATTACAAAAGATAACGATTGAAGAATATTCTCTAGAAGTATTGGGATGACATATGATACGTGTTTGGGATCCTAAATTCTCGATGATCTTGGTATCCTTGATATCGTTTATGACTAATAGTTAGAATTTTAATTTTAATTCAGAGGGACTAGTTATTTGACGAAGTCATAAACATAAAATTGCCTAATGAAGTTATTCAGTACGTGGAAGAACAACTCAACGAGTCCACAACGGTCACAAAGAAGAAGTCGTTATTATCCTGAAGATATCTCATAGTTTGTTAGTTATCCATTGTGATTAAGCTGAATTGACCGGATAGAAATGTACAAACACACACACACACACACACTCACCCAATACTTGTAACACTTAGCTCCCTATCCATTTCAGCTCATTGTTTTCATTTTTACTGATTTAATAAGAAGAATAGAGGCAACACAATGATTAGTTGGCTCCCGAGGTTTTATGCCGGATATCACAATTGACCAAGGGTTTTCCTTGTAAACACTCTGGGTATTGTCTTGCATTATCTTTAGCATTTTCATTATTATTTCAGTCGATTACCATTGTTATCTTAAAAAGCACACTACCTCACATACCGATTTGATCACAAAGTTGCTTCTGTAGTTTTTGACCAAAACAAGTTGCCCCCTCCGTGGGTCAAGTGGTGCCTTTTCTCATCTATTTCTTAATAAAATTCTTACTCAGTCAATTTCTTTCCAAAATCTTTTCGAAAATGGCATCTTAACCTAAACAAATATCTTCTTCAACCTCTTGAGTCAACAATCCTCTACATCCTCCTCCAAAATTTTAGAAACAGAACGATGATCCGACAAAAAAGACTACTTCTGTTGGCTTTGCCTCTTCTAGATCTGGAGCATACACCAGAGGACCTGTTATGATATCCAATGATTAAGTCTTCACCATGTTGGTATAGTGGAAGCAACAAATGGAATAACAATGGAGGACAAATGCTATATTGATGAAGGAAATTGAAAGTATGAAGAAGAAGCCGATGGAAAATACGGTCACTCCTTTGCAGCCTAGGATCCTGAATTTTGACTCTCTGGGATCCTTATCAACAATATCTTACTTGCAGTTTCATTCCGTTCTCAAAGCAACCCGGTTAACATCATTAATACTTGTATGTTTTAGGGTCTTGTATACATGCATACAAGTCCCATTCATTTGCATCTATATAGTTTCAATAGGTGTATACATATCTTTCTATCTTGACTCTTACATACATCTTCATGCTCACGAATTAATAGATACAAACCCTAGCCACAAACATTTATTCATACATAATTAGTACATACAAACATAGGAGCTTGTTCCTATTCATGCTTACCTATGGGTTCCATCTGCTAACATACAACTAGATTTATACTTGCATGCTTACATACTTATTTCGTTCCCACACCTACTTGCATACACACTCCATTCTTACCCGCACATGTTAAACACTCTTTGGTAAGTTTGGGTTACCTTTGGAGAGCTTAAATACGTTTCTCGTTCTCACTCATACCTTAGACAACTATCTTTTAAGGTTAGGGTGCATATCAGGGGTCTAACGGGGCTTATGATTGGGTTTACGAGGCCCATGATTGAAGAAAACACAAATACAGGCTTACCAATATCGACGAGGTTCATAGACAGCGGGTTTGGGCATAGATCAGCCCCACGACATCGAGAACTCCTCTTTTGGGCGGAAACGACTTCGCTTTCAGCACCGACACTAGTTTTTCATTCTATTACGCATTTTGAATCTCATCTGTGCATCCCGAAGGTCCCAACCGTAAAATAACATTTTTCCAAGCCCCCAAATAATTCTAACAGTTAATCTATGTCCCCAAAACTTAAACTTATACTTTTATCTTATTTTCTAGATTTTGACCCATTTGTTTCTTCCATGAACTTTCCGACATACTTAACTACTTTTGACCCGCTACAACAATGCTTTCCTTATTACTGCCGTTACTTACACATTTTTACATGATTACTTGTCTTTAGACATACAAAACTCCCTTTTTAAATACTAAGAAGTAAGTCCGAATCACTTACCTTAAGCGTCCGTGTTCGTGCTTGCTTGCTCGCCTCCTTTTGACCCGTTAGCCTTCTGTGCTTGAGTCTATGCTAATGTCATTCCTATCCTTTCATGTCACCACATTCATATTCTTCGTTAGCATAAAACCTCTTACATATCATGATTCATTTCCAATTCATACCTTACATTAAACTTTTATTAGTCAAATATCAATACCTACAATCACATCTTTTTAAACTCATATAATTCAACATGTCATCACATATAGCACATATTGGTATATGATGTGTCTAAAAGACAACATGTTATTATAGTATAAAAATCGCATTTGATAGTTTTTATAGTAGATATTGTTTAGAATGGAATAAATGTTCGTTTTTTGAGTATTTTGTAGGTTCATAAGTGAAATGAAGGAGTTATGGGCCAAAGCTTGAGATTAATAGAGATTGCTGAAAGCATGCCCAATATGTTGTTTACAGGTCGTGATCTTAAAAGAAGGATACAAGTCATGAGCCCTAAGTCAGCACACTGACATACTATTTGGAAACCCTAAAGCAATAACAACAAGTTTCCCTTATTTATGTGTCGTGACCTGGATTTGGGTTAACGGGTTGTAAACTACCTGAATCATACATGGACTATATAAATCGAATGAGATGTCGAGGAACCCTAAGAGAGTGGACGAAACTAGAAGAAAGAAGCAAAAAAAGGTTGTTGAAGTTCAAGGATTCAAGATCAGAGATTCAGGAGAAGATTCAAGGAAGAAGAATGTACATGAGGACAAGTGATTGTTCCTTTCGGAGTTGGCAGCATTCGTATTATCATTTGCTGTGATTTATAGCATCTAGTTAATGAAGTTTGTTATTATGAGTAGCTAACCGCACTATAGCTGGTTAGGGTAGTATGATTCTTGTTACTTTGCATTAACTTTGTTGATATTGTTATGAAAGTGTGTTTTTAGTTATGTTTGCTTATGAATTTGTTATAGTGTAATTATATGTTGAGTATTGATGTTCAATTGAGTTTGAGTTGTGGATGATTTAGGTCTTTATATGACGTTATGCATGTTAGATCTGTTTCATTAGTCTTTAGGCTATATATCAGTCGTTAGTCTAGGGCTGGATGCTCAGTAGGCAAAGGATAAACTTGATTAGATGTTGGTAGTGCATACACGTCACCTACGAGAAGTATCTGATTATAAGGGTTTGAAAACTATATAAGGGTCTGAATCGAATAATCTAGATAGTAATTTGCTTAGTTCATTAATCTAGGTCGCTAGAGCAATATAAGAGACTCTTAGATCCCAAGGGATGAGTAAATCTCTTAGTTATTTGAAACTAAATAATTGGGTGTGTCTGTAGCATGGTTATTCAGGAACATGGGGCAAACCCTAGGGGCTATTGCTTTTTAACACTACACCCTTGTTACTAGTGTCATCTAGGGTGAGTTTTCCTTAACAACCAAAATCAAATGTGTTGCAAAAGTAATAAGATGACTTTTAACCTAACTGGTTATCTTATTATCACTATTATCTAAACTTAATCAAATAGCTTATTTAGCATTTTCCTGATTACTAAAAGTTACTTCGGTTAAATATTACAAAAGAAATAGGTTGATATATCTAGTGTGCATGGATTGATACTTGGGTACTTACCTAGGCTATACTACAAACTAATAGGTATGATTTCCTAGATGTGTGTAGTTAGTATTTAGTATTTTTATCTTTAAAATTCGGCTGTATTATGTGTCAATTTTTTTGTTACTATCCAAGCATGTCAAGTTTTTGACGCCGTTGCCGGGATAGATATCTCTTGCATATCTATCTTATTAGTAGTAGTGTAAGTCCCGATTCGGATCTAACACGGTATCACAAAGACTAATCCATTGCGGAAATAAAGATTAGAATGAATAGAACAAACAAGATCTACAATTAAACAACTTGCATACACCGAATGGTGTCTGATACATGGTTTTTTTTTGAATAACAAACTGACTACCAACCCAAAATATTAACCCTAACACATCTATTTATACTAGTCACAAGACCCATTAGTTACAACCCTAGACCCATAAGGCTCTAGGAAGCCCATTTCTTCCCTTGAGCCCAAATGCAACACTAATGTGTAAACCTTTTAGTTAGGGGCCCAACAATATCCTCCTAGGTTTACAACATTGGGCGTTTAACCCTTTGGTAGCGCGTCGACTCCCATTCTTCCAGCTATTATCCTAGAAACTACTGCCGTCCAATCCTTAGCACATGCTTCATATAACTCTGTAGTTTGAATTTGATTCGCAGCTAGAACTTGTAGGTTTTCATCATGAAAGCTCACTAGATCAACCACATCCTTCACTTGAAATGCCTTATCTTTTGTAACAATCGCCACACTCCCCACCTTCGGATCGTACATCCAAAAATTAAAGTTCTTCAAAATACCTCTTGGAAATGTTGGAGCGACTGGTATCACAAGCTCTTTGTCAGTTGGAGGTCACATTATGGATTTAAACCTTCGATCATCTTGCATCACGAACACCCTTACCAGCATGCAGATATGGTTCAACGGTTTTCATTGATTTCAATCCACTCTTCACTTCTTGATCCAACTTCTTAAAGAACCTCCACCCTGGTCCACGTTCAGTAGTATCAGTATCAGTATATGGTACCCTTACAATATCATCACTGCAACCTTCGTCCAGGTCTCAAAATGAGACTCCTTTGAATAGTATTCTCGTGTAACATCTTGTCTGATGATCAACCATATTTTCTTCACATGATCGTAAGTCCAACTCAGCACTCGTGACTTGTTTCCAACCTTGCTATAATAACTCGATCCAAGCTCCATCACAAACCTCTCAGACTGGTTGGGGGGATCCTTTAACTGGAAGTTTTCATCTAGCGGATTCACATCAACATTCTTCATTAAAACCATCTTTTTCTTCTTTTGAGCAGTTTGTCGTTTTTGACTCGCAGTGAACTGTCTCTTTGGATTGCTCAGATAATCATCTAATCCAGCCTGACGCTCAGCGACAAGCTGTTCGACAGCTACTCTATCAGATTCTCTTTGCTCAGCTGCTTGATGACGATGTTCAACGTTGATAGGATCATCAGCTTGATCAGAAAACTCTCGTCCAAATTTATTTTCCAGCTTCGCCTTCAAATAAAAAAACTATAGTCATTAAGAACGAAACATCACCTTGAAGTTTGTCGATTGTCTGATCCTATGCATCCAATCGAGTCCGCGACGAAGCAATCTGTGCATCTTTAAGAACGACCTCTTGCTCAAGCACTATCACTCTCTTTTTCAAATCAACCACATCCACATCTTCGTCATCACTATCTAACCCGCTGAAATCAAATGCTCTTTTCTCTGATCGCCTCGAATACTCCATATCTTCACTTTGAATACCACCTGAACCACTACCACCAGCCCCCGTTGAACTACCACCAAAATCCATCATTTCTAACACAGAATCTGTTGGAACAGACACGACAGTAGAATGAGTAACGATGAGAGGAGCTGTCGGTTCTTCAGCAACAGTAGGCTCAACAATAGAAGTATCAGTCAACAAAACAACAACTGAGGATGTAGCAGTAATAGGTTCTTCAGCAGCATCACTAAGACGAACTTCAGACCGCATCTGAGCTTCAGTAGAAATGGGTTCTTTGATAACCTCTGTCCATCACGTTTTCACTAACGACACCTCTTCTTCTTCTTCTTCTTCTTCAATATCTTCATCAGATTCGACCCTACCAACTGGGATATCAACGCGAGGAAACACGAGAGGAGGATTCCCTTGTTGCTCCTGTATCTCCTTTAAATGTGCAATGAGAGCTTCTAATCCGTAGTAAGCTCTGGTAGCTCTGGAGTCGGATGAACATCAAAATCTGTAATAGAATCCAATAAAGCTTCTTCATGATCAGTACCTGCCCAGAAACTAAATCCTCAAACTCAATTTCTTTCTCCGACACTGGTACATCATGTTGTTCAACCACCATTGCATTCACCGGCTGAGGTGATGGAATATCCTGACCGATAACCTCGCAAAACATTCCAGACTTCCTCAACGGTATGCCTCCAGCAAAAACCGTCTTTGATGTCGATCTATTTTTCTTCATTGTTCCAAAGATTGTTGGACCCATAGGATTCATGTTTAACAGGTTTGCATCAGAAGCATCTTTAGCCAGATCAGGGTAACGTTGTATAAATCGAGGATACACCAAAAACGTTTTCTTCTTTGACTGCTCCAAAACTTCTTCATATTTTCGAAAATATAACCAGAAAAGTTATATTTCCAGCCCATCACCAAAGACACTATCACAGAAGTCTGTGTTTGATTCGGCTGATCCAATCCTCCTTTATTCTCTGATATACACTGCATAAAGATGTGCACCAATAATCTCCAATATGCTGGGAACATTTTCTTCAGCAAAGGCGAATAAGTTCCCTCATAGCTCATCTCTGCTAATACCGGCATCACCTTCTCCTTAGTGTATAACGTTGGATCCCTGCAGCATCAGCAAACTTCAATACCTCTCGGATACAAGCTTCATCCACAACAATCTCGTTTCCCGGAATAAATGAGCTAATGTATGGCTTCCCATCAGCGCCCCTCAGATGAAATCTAGCTCGCTTCCAAAATGTATGTACAAGATCTTGATATATAACTGGATTTGATCGAAGTGCATATGCGATCCTGCAATCATTCAGACCCACCATCATCGATTTGACTCTTGGGAAAAATCTGCTGGTGGATCTTATAGATAACCCGCTTGATTGTGAAACTGTTCTTCTACTAACATGACTGCATCGAAAGCCTCTTCAGCCATTTCTGTTGGAAAAATAAACAAGTCAAATCACACTCAAACAAGAACCGACTGACAGGTGATAAGATGTCATTAATGAATTTGACAGGTCAAGAAAGGAGTTCATTTAAAAGTTCAGTGTTAAGGGTCAACATTCATTCCGGAGGGTTGAAAAAAGTTCAAAAGGTTCAAACAATGGAATCCGGAATCAAAGAGGTTCAACAGGAATCCGGATGAACCTTTCACCATTCTAGATGAACATCATCCGAAATGGAATCCGAGTTCAACCATTTCGGTTGAATGTTTATTCGGAATGCCAACTATTTGAAGATTTATCTGAAATGCCATCCGAGATACTTGATAACATGAAGATTTGAAGATTATCTTTTAATATTTATAATTAAGAAGCACATTATACCTAATTCGGATAAAATTTGGATGAAATTCGGATGAATGTGAACAGTATCAATACGGATGATGATTAGAGGATTTCAGAATGAAACTTTTGATGAATGATCCCAAATGAAACTCTAAAACATTGATATACTATTCTGGAATGGGCTTGGGCCTGAATCTTTTGAGCCCAAGTCAATCCGGATCCAATCATCCGAGATCTAGTTTAGGCACAATCCGAATTGGGCTTGGTCAAACTTATTTGGGCCCAATCCGGAACAGTGACCTGTCCAAACAATCAGAGGAGAATTCAATTTGGTTAGTGGGCCTATCCGAAATGGGTTTAAAGGCCCAATCCGGAATAGTACCACAATAAAATCCAAAGTTGTTCAATTTCAGGACTTTCAAAAATTCTATTGGATTGGCCTAATTCCAAAACTTAGCATGCAAGTCCAATACCCTTGACAAAAATCGTCAAACTCAAAAATCAACAATTTAACTAACCAAGCAACCAACCAATCTTTACCAAATATACAAAACTAAGTAAAGCATTTAAACAAAATCATATACACAGTCTTGCTATGGGATCAAATCGTTTTAAGCGGACTGAGAACACTTTTCAATGTGAGCTTGATCAGACTGGTCTAAGCAATTGCCAATATATTTGTCCATAAAACCTAGAGCTCAACTTTCTGCTTTATGCTTTATGATACAATTAAGGTAATATTATACTATGATACCCGTGTGTCCCACTCCATACCATACCCCCACGATCAAGGTAAGTATAACAATTCCTCATAGTAGGTGAGTATACTGAGATCATCCTTTGTCTTTTACAACATCAGGCTATTGGTGAACAGGTCAGTACTTCCGTACAACAGAGTGACCAATAGTATCTGATGAGGGTTAGGCAGATACCTTATATGGTATGTTTAAATTCATGGAATTGTCTCATGATGAGATCTCCTTTCTTTTAAGGTTTTGGCCCTTCTATTTTGGCTCTTTTAAGGATATCCTGACTGTGCCTAGGTATGCATATAATCTGGATACAACAGAAGGGCAGCCAAGATATCCCCCGGATGACTAACAACATAAAGACCCGAAACCTCAGACGTTTGCTATCTATCAACACAGGATTTAAGACCATAAAATCACATGCCGATAGTGTGTGACCCACTGGATATATAGTTCTTTATGTTTATACCATTTTTCTTACACTATCAGGTTGAGCTCTAAGCCTATTAACATATCGCTTTCGATCCAAGTCGTTCCAGCTACAACACCTTAAATGTGTTAGCCAAACCTTTACCACGAGAAATCATTTCATTTCCAATCATTGCAAAACTGTCTGAAACTATTTTTGGTCATTTCTGATTTTTTAATGTTTTTGCGTTTTTCCAGTTTTTCAAATGTTTTTTTTTGTAATTTTGTGATTTTTTCTCCCCCGAAATTTGTGCATATATATGAACAAATTTACGAGGCAAACAAGAATAAAAGAAAGAGGACAAACTAAACAGAAAAGATAGAGGATGCGCAGTTAGAAAAACAGATCATTTTGAGAAGATCCACAATCACTTGAAAACGCGTGTTGCTAACGGGTTTCATAAACAAATCTGCAACGTTTGCATCGGTGTAGATTTGCTCAAGTTTAACGAGACCCTTTTCATAGCAATCACGAATAAAATGAACTTTGATGTTTATGTGCTTGGTTTTGGACTGGAAAACAAGGTTTTTGACAATTTGGATAGCGGCATCATTATCACAATAAATTATCGTGTTTAGATAAGTCAAACCGTAATCCGCAAGCTGGTGTTGCATAAATAAAACCTGGGAGTAGCAAGCGGATGCTGCGACATATTCTACTTCCGCTATAGAAAGCGAGACCATCTGCTGCTTCTTGCATTGCCAAGAAATTAATCTATCTCCCAAACATTGGCATCCGGCTGAAGTTGAGCGCATGTCCGTGTCTGTACCTCCAATATTACTGTCTGAGAAAGCATACAGTTCAAATTCAGAATTTTTAGGATACCAGAGGCCCAATGACGATGCCCCTTTTAGGTATCTAAAGATTCTTTTAACAGCATGTAAATGAGAGAGTTTAGGAGTAGCCTGATATCAAGCACACTAGCAAACAACAAACATTATGTCTGGCCGACTTGCTGTGAGAAACATGAGTGAACCAATCATAGACCGGTACATGGTTGGATTGACAGTCGTTCCTTCGGCGTCTTCATTTAACAAAGGTCGTTCAGCGATAGGTGAGGCCATAGGCTTTGAATATGTAAGCTTGAATTTGACAAGAACGTCATTGACATATTTTCCTTGATGAATCAAGATTCCTTGTGGACTTTGACGAACTTGAAGTCCCAAAAACATAGTCATCTCCCCCAATGAGCTCATCTTGAATTCTTCTTCATGACCTCTTCAAATTCCCGACACAACCCATCATCCGTAGAACCAAAAATAATATCATCGACGTAAATTTGAAAAAAGAATGATGTCCTTGTCAACACGTTTGATGAACAAAGTTTGATCAATGGTTCCCCGAGTATATCCATGAGCTGGCAAATGCTCTGTTAGGGTTGCGTACCACGCACGAGGTGCTTGATGCAATCCATACAAAGCTTTGTCCAATTTGTATGCATAGTCTGACTTATCAGGATCAGTGAAACCTGGTGGTTGTGCCACATATATTTCCTCTTTCACCGTGCCATAAAGAAACACAGTCTTGACATCCATTTGATAGACGGTGAAGTCCATGTATGATGCATATGCCAAGAAAATGCGAATGGCTTCCAATCTAGCCACCGGTGCATAAACTTCATCGTAGTCCAACCCCTCGATCTGGCAGAAACCCTGAACAACGAGTCGAGCTTTGTTCCTCACAATCACACCAGTGTCATCTTGTTTGTTGTGAAATACGCAACGAGTTCCAAGAGCACGTTTTCCCTGATGAAGCGTCACCAACTGTCATACCCCAAGTTTCTCAAAATAATTGAGTTCTTCATGCATAGCGTCAACCCAGCCTGGTTCCTGTAAGGGAACATCAATGCTTTTAGGTTCTATTTGTGAGATAAAACAAGAGTAAAGACATGTATTGATATCTTGTGATTGACTACGAGTTCGAGCTGCAGCAGTAAGAGGACCAATAACATTTTCAATCGGATGACCGCGATGTAGTTGTTGTGATACAGGCGTAGTAGGAACTTGGAGATCTGACTTCAAGTTTGTAATGCTCTGTGATGCGACTCTAGATGGCTCCCCCTCATTAGTTGCACCAGTGGGAGGTGTAGACACAGCTTCATTGAATCCAGGTGGATCCACACTCAAATGCTTGAAAGACTCTTGAAGCTGTTCAACATCTTCATCATCCTCAGTTAAGATAGGCATCAGTGGGAGGTCAGAAGTTGTGCCTGTACCTGCATTCATATTAGAAGAGACATCGACAGATTTAAACAAAGAGGAATAATCATAGAGCCAGTCAGGACCGATGCGTGCGTCCTTGGGATTCTCCTCCAGCCAACCCACATTGTAGGTTTCAACTACTATTTTCTTGATCTTGTTATAGACACGATAGGAAGTATTCTTAGAGTAGCCGACGAAGATGCATGGATCCCTGCGTGATTCGAATTTTCCCTTAGCATCCATGAGTAGAAGAACACAAGGGCAACCGAACTTGCGAAAATGCTTAACCGAAGGTTTGTGACCTTCGACTAGTTCATACGGCATTTTCATATGTCTTTTGTTGATCAGGGCATGATTCTGAATACAACAAGTGGTATTAACTGCTTCTCCCCAGAAAATGAGAGGTAGTTCTGATTCGACAAACATAGTCCGCACAACTTCAATGAGTGTACACTTTCTGTGTTCTGCAACCTCATTCTGTTGAGGAGTTCTAGCTGCACTAAACTGTCGATCAATACCCATGGAGGAGTAGAAATAATTTATTGTGATATTCTTAAACTCAATTCCATTACCACAACGAATAGCCTTCACGGTGGTGTCTGCCTGGTTTTCCATAAGGGTGATGAACTGTTTGACTAACTCCGCGGTTTCACTCTTTTGTGCTAGAAAGAATACCCAAGTAAATCGTGAGTAGTCATCAATGATAACTAGACAGTATGCCTTCTCGCCAATGCTCAGAATATATGTCGGACCAAAAAGATCCATATGAAGCAGTTCTAAGACTTTTGACGTGGAGGGTGCGGGTTTCGACTTGTGTGGCCTTCGATGTTGTTTCCCACATGCACATGATTTACACTTTTCAATTTGCATAAAATCCCGAAGAGGCAGATCTCTGACTAAACCACCTTTCGCAAGTCTGTTTAAGTTCTTCATGTTGATATGTCCTAGTCGACTGTGCCATTATATTGCATCATGCTCAGCAGTCGACGAGAACAGGCAGCTAAGCTTATCGGTTGGGTCTTTGTTCATGTCGATGACATATGCATTTCCTTTGCGTGCAGCTTTGAGAAGAATCTATTCATCCGGAATAATAAGGCCATGTTTCAACACATAACACCCTTTCTTAGTAAAGAGAATATCCAAATGATTATCACAGAGCTGAGACACACTCAAGAGACTATGCTTCAACTCTGGAACGTAGTTCACGTTCTTGAAACTGAGAGCTCCATTGCACACCGTTCCTCTCATAGTTATCTTTCCCGTTTCACCACCTGCGAAGGAGACAAACCCGCCATCGAAAAAGTGAATGTCATTCAACTGCGAGATGTATCCTGTCATGTGCCTGGAACAGCCACTGTCGACATACCAAAGTCTGACGAGAGTCCTCCAAAGCTATTCCTGCACATTTCAACATGTTTAGTTAGAAGCTGCAACCCAGGCCATTGACGATCTAGGTGTACCATTTGCATCAACATAAGTAACCTCACGAAAAATTAAATTAGTTGAGGATGAGGTCGATGATGCTTTTGATTTGTCAGATTTTGGGACAGAAGACTGGATCTTGTTCAAGATCTTAGGCCTCCAGGCTAGCGAGTCAGACTTCTACACAACTTTCGGAGTGCTAGAAGGATTCAGAGAACCAGAAGGTCTTAGAGATTTGTGATTTTATCTCTTGGCCATATTCCAGTCTTGATCAGAGGACTTTGCCGTAGCAAATCGAGCCTGATGTAGGCGATTAGGCATAGCTCTCTGATTTTGCGAGAATAAGGCGTTGAAAGACATAAATGCATTTTGACAATTTCGTGTAATATGCCCGGGAAATCCACAGTTGAAACAGGTCTGCCTCTTCTGGAAGAAAACAGTCCGTTCAGCCTGGGAAATTCTAGGCAACTTGTTTATCAGTTTCTTGCTTGCTTGTACTGACGGCTGGTGCAAGGTCTTAGTCTTGGCTATAACCTGCTCACAACCATCAGTACACTTGTAAGTTTTATGATTTGGATGAGGAACTGAATCAGCAGTCGCCTTTTTCAGTAGACTAAGGCGCCTGTTTGGTTTCTTCTTTTTGGATCTACGTGTTCTCCGTTTATTTTTATTAGATTTCAAACTATTTTGTTTGGCGGATTCTTCAGAGGAGACATGTGATTCAGCAGGGACATCCTTTTTTGACCTGCCAGAAGATGAGCTTTGATCATTAGTAGCAAGAGGAATCTCTATATTTTGAAATGTTTGAGATTCCGATTAAGATTCAGTTTCAAAAGTTTTATCTGACTTAGCTTGGGGAGATTGCTCATTTTCTGTCATTTCAGAATCAGTCCGCTGATCTTCGTTCGAAGACTCTGATTCGCCCGATTCTTCTAGTACTATGCCAGCGTCACTTATCACAGAGTCAGTTGGTTGGTTGATTTCCTCATTGTCAATCCTAGGAATAGCATCAACAGACGATACTTCATTAGAAGAACTTCCAGTCTCTTCAGTAGGAACTGAGGAAACCGAATCATCTGTCGACGCTGTACCTATAGCCAAAATTATGTTTTCATCACAAGAATTATCACATGCATTATCAGATTCATACATCAGTATTATATGAAAAACCAGAATAAAAAACGTCTAAGTTATTAACACAACCAACATTGTCTGAGAGTTTAGATTGTTCAGCAAGGAAACAATTCACAATGTCAAAAGAAGGTTTATAAAAATCATAGTCAGCAGCTGATTGTCCGAATTTGAATTCAGACGTTCTTCTCTATCACCATCTGTAATATCCTCAACTAATATTTCTTCTTCACATGAAGTAGAAGCGTTAGTAGCGTTCACTGAGTCAGTTTCAGGAGGATTTTCGCAGTTTGATTCTTTAAGTGGTGTTGATGCCTCTTCTTCAGGCGTCATTTTCTCCAAACCATCTGATCTACAAGAAGGATTGTCACCAGATTTTTGCGAACAAGGTGTGGAAGTGAAGAAAACAACATCCTTCTTGAGTTCAGTTGGCTTAGAAAACTTTGGGTAATAGGGCTTCCACGGTTTTGAAAAATAATCTGAGGGTTTACCATTGACGTGATGTCGCTGTCTCACGTAAATTTAATCCAAATACTACTACAAGTTAGCGGTAAGTGGGTATCGAACACAGGGAATTGTGGAAATTGCGTTATCTTAAGGTTGTGCTACTTTAACTAATTACCTAATTTGCAAGAAATTTAATTTAGAATTTGGTGTTGTGGTTTTAGATTTTAACTACTAATGATCCAAAAATTGATTTGTTAACAGATTAATAAGGAAGTGACCATCTTAAGTTTCTGGTTCAAGAACGCATGTGTTTCGATTCAACTAGAAAGAGTCACATAGACATGACTCGTGTTTGATTAACTGTTTGTGATAAAAGGGAACCAAGTACTCGGATTACAATGCGAGGGCGTTACCTGATGACCAATTGATTAATACCCAACCCATGAACCATCCCGTGATATCTCGATTGTCAACGACACCAAGAACGTACGAAATAGGCAATGACTAAAATATCAATCAATGATTTACAAACAATCAATCAACACCATAATAACCATAACATAGCAATTATTCTAGAAATCATGAATTCAAACACAATTGCTCAACAAACCTTCCACTCAAGATGATCACAAGGAAATTTAGCCTCTCATGTTCTTGCAATTCATCATCACTCTCCTTAGATTATTCATATTAATCAAATCACCAAAACAATGTTGTAGAAATGTTTAGAAACAATAACAAGACTCTAAAATCGCCTCCCAAGCCCTGCTGTTTGTTCACAATGATTGGATATCTGAAAAGTCTCACCAAAGACCTTTAAAATAGGCAGTTACACATTTCCCGTAGCTCACCACCGTAAGCTACGGTGCCCACCGTAGCTTACGGTGGGCATTAAATCCCTTACGGTTGCAAGCCACTGCCTCACAATGGGAATTGAAGAGGGACTCCACCGTAAGTTACGGCGCCCACCTATCTTACGGTGGTCAGCATGATTTTCCATTTTGCCCTTCAATCAATCTCTCGAGTCCACATCTTCAATTAGCCACTTGCAAGTCCCCGAAAAAGTACGTTTAAACTCCTTTGTTATGCTCTCTGGTACCTGCAAAGCCATACACACCATAGACATTAAATCGTAACAAATAAACCGTTTAAAGGTGGAATATCCAGCATTTTATCACACTTACAGGTTGTCCAAAAGACCACCCATCAACCATACATCATATTTTCTTCATTTTCTAGTTCTGCCTCAGAGTCAGGCATTTGTTTGCAGTTATGATTTTATGGTGGTGGAGCCCTATTATACCCAAGACCTTTTGTATAGTTTTTCTGATATTCAAGCTGCAGATCACATAAGTCCTTGACCTGCTTGCTGGAAGTTTCAAATTTTTTAATGTTTATTTCATTTTCCTGAAACTTTCCTGTCAAGGAATTTAGCTTGGCTAAGGATGCTTGAAGTTCACGTCCTTTTCAGCTAATCTTAGCTTATAGTCGTATACCCAACATTGTTGTTTATTCAAGTCAAGCTTTAGCTGAGCTACGTCTTGTTTTTGTGCTTTAACCTTTTCCATAAGAAGCTTGTTGTTATGTTTGAGGGCGATGTTCTGTGATGCAGCTTGTTGATATTCAGCTACAAGAGTTGAATTATGGGTGTGCATTTGTGATAATTTAAAACGGCAACTATCTGAACTGAGAATGCGATTTACCATTTCTGAAAGATCAGGTGTCTCAGTTGTCTGCGCCATCATGCAGTATTGCTGTTCTAGGAATGATTCAGAGTCTCCATCTGAGCTGCAGCATCTGCCCAGTTGAATCCTTCGTTCTGTTGTGCTACCAAAGCTGTTGATTTCCTGCTAGAGCTGCTCGAGGGACTTGAAGTAGGCTTTGAAGGAGAGTCCGGCACGAGATGTCTGTCACTGCTCTGTATGTCTGCTACTCTGGATGAAACATATCCAGATGGCAGCTTCTTGCATTCTCGTGCAAAATGTCCTGGCTCATGACATCTATAACATTAGAGCTTATCTTTTGTTAGCCCAGTCTTCAGATTTGACTATGGTTAGCTCCCGTACTTCTTTTGAAATTTGTTGACGCGGAAAGCAACGATTGCAAGATTCCAGGACACGTCAATCTTGTCCAAATCCTCCTCCATTATCTGATCGACTTCAGTTGGGAGAATAGATGGAGGAGTCAAATTACCTGCTAATAAGGCATTTAAATTGTTAATCATTGATGCAACTATGGACAATTTCTCCTCATTCTCTTTTGTGAGAAAAGCAGAGTTGGACACAGCTGGAGCAGTAGCCGGTGTGGGGGCAATAGATTGAGGAATGCTGCCTTGTTGAACTGTTGTAGGAATGGGAGGACTGTACACCATGTTAGGATACTGTACATGATATTGTGTCTGAACCTGTGTCGTAGAAATCATAGTAGGAGTCTGAGACTGAAGTCCATAGACATACTGGGTCTTTTATGCCGAGGCGAGAGGACTGTACACCAAGTTTGAGCTACCTGGTGTGTGTGGGCTTCCTTGCAGAGGGATGTAAACAAGATTCTGAGACATCAACGCTGCGTTTTGCCCTGTAATTCCTACCGCCATCAGACTGCTTTGATGATTGATGTCTCTCTGCTTATTAAGCTATCTCACATGATTTAATAGTTGCAATCATTTCTGTGAGAGTGACATCGTTCAGATTTTTTGTCTTCTTGATCATGCCAACATTAGCATCCCAGCTCTTTGGCAAAGAATTCAACAACTGTCTGTTCATAGCAATGTTTGTAAGAGAGATTTCGGCTGAAATCATCTGACGGACAAGCTTCACATATCTTCTAATTTGGTTCTCAATGGTTTCTCCATATATATGGTTAAACGAGCTGAAGTGTTGATTCACCTGATTAATTCGGCTTGCCTTCATGTCAGCATTTCCCTCATAAAGATTATGTAATTCACTCCACACTTCTTTAGTTGTCTTGCAATTTCTGACAGCTATTGAAAAGTCGGGTCCGAGTGCCATCGTCAGAACAGCCGAGGCTTTCTCATCCTCTTCGATTATTTTCACATTTTCAGGAGTCCACAAGTGACTGGTGTTTAGGGATCTTTGTGTCTGGATCTTCAGGAGTGCTGTAAACTATGGTTCGAGGACCGTTCATAATACAACTCCAAACCCCAGGCTCTTTGGCCTTGCAGTACTACTCAAACCTGAATTTCCACTCATAATATTCATCTCCATATAGCAGACGAGGCACCTTTGTAGAAGTGCCTATGACTTGGTTTAGCTCTTGATGAAGAGCCAGTCTCTGTGATTGCAATGCTGCCAACGTGGCATTTATCAGTTCCTGAGCTGTCATATAATTGTTCATTATTATTAACTTTATTAAAAATTACCAAGTAAATTAAAGTTAATTTTAAATTCTTATTGTGAACAGTGGTCTGCGATGAGTATCCAAAACAAGTCCGAGATGAGATTCCAAGACCAGTAAGAGATGAGTCCGAAATGAGAATCCAATACAAGTCCGAGATGAGTATCCGAAATTGTAATCTGGAAAGCTATCAGAGACAAGTGCCAATCCAAGATGAGCGATAAGTCCGGAATGAAGATCAAATCTGAAATAAATGATGATCCGAGTTGCACGATATCCGAGATGAATGCCAATCCGAGATGAGATGATCCAAAATAGAGAAATAGATCCGGAATGAAAACTTGATCCGTAATGAAAACTTGATCCGGATGAAAGTTTTATCCGGAATGATAGTCTTATCCGGAATGAGAATCCTTATCCGGAATCAACAATATCCCGAAATTCCTGCAATAGATAAACACAAATTATTTCAAAGAGTAATCCTTATCCGGAATGCGAGTAATCCAGATAAGGTTGTTGAGAAAGTTGATGAATAGTAGTCCTGGATCAATCCAAGATGGATGATCTTCCTCGTGTTCTTCGGGATCTTCAACAGTTCCATATCCGAAATACTTGAATCTTCTTCGTGTTCTTCGGAATCCTCAACAATACCGTATCCGAGATGCTCAAACCTTCTTCGTGTTCTTCAGAATAGTAACAGTTTGAGATGAAAACAGCAACAGTCTTTAACAGTAACAATCCAGGATGAACATAAACACGTCTTCCAACTCTGAACAGTTCTTCGATATGTGATACCGAGAGCCTGTATCGAATAGTAGGCTCTGATACCAATTGTAAGTCCCGATTAGGATCTTACACGGTATCACAAAGACTAATCGATTGCAGAAATAAAGATTAGAATGAATAGAACAAACAAGATCTTCGATTAAACAACTTGCATACACCGAATGGTGTCTGATACAAGGTTTTTTTTGAATAACAAACTGACTAGCAATCCAAAATATTAACCCTAACACATCTATTTATACTAGTCACATGACCCATTAGTTACAACCCTAGGCCCATAAGGCTCTAGGAAGCCAATTTCTTCCCTTTAGCCCAATGCAACACCAATGTGTAAACCTTTTAGTTAGGGGCCCAACAAGTAGTTTAACCATTAGTTTCGTATAGACTAGTTTATTTCTTGTTATCTTTTCTTTGTTTTATTCTTTATTTCGTGTGCGTTAGTACTTTTAATGCGCTAGACTTCACTTAGGAATGGCTGAAGATGCGATTAGAACTAGCATCACGCGACCAAGAGTTGGAGCACCCAGTTTCATTATTCCCACTTAGATCATGATTATGATTCAGCGCTCACGTCAGTACCACGGATTTGCAGATGAGGATCCGAATGATCACATAAAAAATATCTTGAACTTCTTGAAACCTTCAAACTCGAAGATGTTTTAGATGATGCAGACTCCGTCACTTTACTTTCTTACTAGTTGCTAAATTCCTCTCATGTATGAACTCTTTAGCCCCTATTTTGTCACAACTTGCACAAAAATGGGTAAAAAATTTATGAATAAATTCTTTTCTCCTTCTAAAACTAATCGCTTGCATAGCAAGATGAATGGATTTGAGCAAAAAGAGGATAAACGTTTCTCAGACGCTAGGGATAAGTTCAAGGAGCTTCAAAGGGACTGCCCTTATCATGGGTTGGATCTGTGGATGGTCATGAATACATTTTATAATGGTCTTTTTACTCCATCTAAGCAACACCTACATACAATAGTAGGAGATGTGTACTCTGATTTAACTCCTACTGCTGCTCGTGCTCTCATTGAAAAAATCTCAGAGAATTGTTACCCATCCCAGAGAGATTCCAAATCTTTAAGAAAGGTTGAGGTTCGCAATGCAGATCTAAATTCTAAGCTAGCAGCCCAAGTTGAAGCACCAACAACCCAGATGAAAAGCTTGTGATAAAACAAGAGATGTGTAGTAGGTGTGGGGGATCTCATTTAACAAAGAATTTTCTTATTACTACACAGGAAGCGGAAGTTGACTTTGTGAACGCCCAATTTCGGTACGCATTCAATTCAGATAAAGGGAAACCTAAGCCCGTATTCTTTTGGTCATGTTAAGTTTAATCTATTACGCGGTGACACTTGAGGATTGACTTGTAGTTCACATGCCTTGTTTACATTAATCTCGTATACTAGCTTATCATGTGGATTTGTTTAAACGTTTTTATTACTTATGCTATGATTCAAACTTGTGTAATCACCAATACTTTGTATTGAACTATACTTTTTAACCTGTTGCAGATTGATGATGTTGATATGACAAATCTTGGTAGGAATGGCATAGAAACCCACTTAGAATACTAAGTATTTATTATGCTTCGTTGAACTTGTCTTAATTGATGTTACCTTGTATTTGAATATTGTTATACTTGACGTTTTTATGAATGAAATGAAATGGAATGAGTTTAATTAAATATTATCACAATTAGTGTTTTGATGTCTCGAACAATCTCATTCGTCGCACTCTGATGTTTCTGCCATCAGTTGGGGTGTGACAGATTGGTATCAGAGCCATAACTATAGGGAATTCGGTAGAATTGCCATGTTCGACCTAGTCTATAGTTTAAGTGTCCAACTTGACCTTTCTTGATTCATGGTTAAAATGCTATTTCTTCCTATTTGCTTCTTCCTATTTCTTTTGTCTTAGTACACATGCAATGTGTCTTTCCTAAGACACTTACCCAACTTACACACTTAAAGACTAGAAGACATACTATAAACGAGACGATCTCACCAAAATAGGGGTGAAACCCGAACTTTGGTGATCACTCTCAATCTGCGTATTCGATTTTACACAAAATTTTACCATCAAGTTAGGAGTGAAATCCACATCTTGATGGGCATTTCCATTTCACACTCTAGTGGACCCTTACCAACGAGTCGGAATTCGCTCCTTTTTTGGTAAGTACCAACCACACTTAGGGTACGATGTTGTCAAGTTAGGGGTGAAACCCGCACCTTGTCAACTAGTCCCATTCCTCGATTTTCAATCTAGCCGAAGTGTTGATTTTTTGATCGGTTAGAGAGGTGTAGTAACTTGAAGGGTAAACTGCCGTTAATCGCTTCTCGACGAGAGCATTTTACCTATAGTCCAAAGCACGTTTCTCTAATTCAAAAGGATCTCGATTCACTTTGGAATAGTCGACGTTTCTTAACCCGAAAGACTCCAATGTTTTATTAAGCCTATCTTTTATGTATCTAAATTATTATGTGTTTTAATACATGTTACCTCATTCATTTCTAGCCCGATGCACAACTTTTGTAACCAAAAACAATAATAATAATAATCCTCGTGAACCAACTAATTTATACTCCTTACGCAAATCGTACGTGTTTATGCTTTTGAATGCTTGTATCCTATGCTATCTATGTAGACTCATACGTGTTTCATGATACTTATATGATCAAAAATGATTCTTTTATAAAAACGCATTATGATCAAAGCCTTAATCTCTTTCTTCTATTATCAACCCTTTAAATGTCTTCCACACAAAACGTCATGGGAAAGAAGAAGTCCATGTCAAAGTCTTGCTCCGATTGGATGCCAAAGAGGGATTGCATGAAGTTCATGGCTGAGCATATGGCCAAGGTGATCCCGGACATTGTAAGCAAGATTCAACCTTCAGCGAACGCCGATTCGCCCCATGCCTCCGTCGAGTCTAAGGTCGAAGCACCTAAGTCGACGTTCACCTACAAGCAGTTCTGTTCTTGCAACCCATTATCATTCACCGGCGAAGAGGACGCCACCAAGTTACTACAATGGTTTGATGCCATTGAGGTGACTTTCCTACAAAGTGGTTGTCCCGACCACCTATGTACCATCAACATGACGGGAGTCTTCCAATCAAGAGTACTTGATTGGTGGACCTCCGAGCGTAACGCTCGTGGAAACGATGCCGCTCACGCCCTCTCGTGGATTGAGCTCAAAAAGCTGATGGATACTGAATTTTGCCTTCCCATGAACGCCAACGACTTGAAAACTAGTTTTGGAACCTTAAGCAGGTTGGGAACAACAACGCTTGCCTCACGGCCTGTTTCAAGCAGCTGAGTGCGATTTGCTCTAGCCAAGTCGACACGGCCGAAAAGGCAGTTGCCAAGTACATACGCTGCCTCCCTCCTCTCCTCACGGACCTCGTTGACACCACCTCACCCAAAACCCTTAAGGAAGCCTTTCACCTGTTTGACCGACTAAACAATAATCATGTCCTTTGTGAAGCCTCCAAGGCTTCGTTGAAGAAATCTCACCAAGCCACCACAAAAACCCTCACCGAACCTACCTCACCCAAACTCCCAAAGAGCAATAACAAAGGCAAGAAGGGGAAGGCTTCGAGCCAGAACTGCGCGGTAGTCAGTCCGCCAAGCCAAAACCCTCTCATCAGCTAGCCTTCACCCCTCACGAGCCTATCAAAAAGGCATACACTGGGCTACATCCCAAGTGTAACACCTGCCCCTTACACCATCCCGTTAATGCACCTTGCCGCCTATGCACTAACTACAATAGGTATGGATACTTCGCCCCACAATGTCAAAGTGCTCCGCAAGCCCCCGCCAACCAAGCCCTAGCCATCACCGCACCCAAAACCTGACCTCCAACCAAAATCGACCACTTGCACCCACCACTCATGCCTGCTTCAGATGTGGAGATCCCAACCACTTCGCCAACACCTGCCCGCAGCGCAACAACAACAACAACGAGCAGCAGCAGCAAGCTTGCAATCGAGCCTTTGTCATCACGGCCGCTCAAGCTCAAAACGCCAACAATGTCATCACATGTACGTTTCTGGTTAACAATGTTTACGCTACGTTTTTATTTGATACTGGTGTGGATAGAAGTTTTGTATCCGTTGAATTCGAACCTTTGCTTAAGTGTAGATGTTCTAAGTTGCCTAAATCATTTGAAGTCGCTGCCGGAAAATCCATCAATGTCGATTCTGTCCTTTCTAATTGTTCTTTAAATCTCAATGATCATACGTTTTCCATTGACCTCATACCCATGCAAATGGGTATCTTCGATATCATAGTAGGTATGGATTGGCGTAGGCGGGTCCATGCTGAAGTTGTTTGTTCCGAAAAGTTCATTCGTCTTCCCCTTCCCAATGACAATTCCCTACACGTCTATGGCGAGAAACCCTCCAAAGGTCTCAAGCTTATGTCGTGTATCCAAGCGAACAAGTACTTGCGTAAGGAATACTTTGACTTTCTTGCCCACATTGTAGAAAAGAAGGAAAAGGGTTTAAGCATGAGTGAAGTTCTGTTGTTCGTGATTACCCCGACGTCTTCCCTGAGGATCTTCCTAGACCTCCTCCTCCTCGTTCGGTTGACTTTTGCATCGATCTCATCCTGGCGCAACTCTCGTCGCAAAATCTCCCTATCGTCTAGCACCCTCAAAGATGCAAGAGCTGTCGGAGCTTCTTGATAAAGGTTTCATATGTCCTAGCACATCTCCTTGGGGCGCCCCCGTTCTACTCGTCAAAAAGAAAGACGGATCCTTACGAATGTGAATTGACTATCGTGAGCTCAACAAGCTTACGGTCAAGAACCAATGTCCTCTCCATCGCATCGACGATCTTTGCTTCAAGGCGCGACTTGTTTCTCGAAAATCGACCTCCGCTCTGGTTATCATCAATTTCGAGTCCTCGAAGAAGATATACCCAAAACCACGTTTCGCACACGTTATGGATTTGATGAATCATGTGTGCAAGCCTTATCTAGACCGATTCGTGATCGTCTTCATTGACGATATCCTAATCTATTCCAAGACGCGAGAAGAACACGAGGGACATTTACGTCTTGTCCTTCAGCTTTTGCGTACTGAATGTCTTTACGCCAAGTTCTCCAAGTGTGAATTTTGGATAAAGGAGGTTCAATTCCTTGGTCATGTCGTCAACGAACTTTGTATTAATGTTGACCTTGCGAAAATCGAGGTGGTGAAGAATTAGATTGCTCCTAAGTCTCCGTCCGAAATCCATTCCTTTCTCGGCTTAGCTGGTTATTACCGTCGGTCTATCTCGAATTTCTCTAAAATTGTCGTGCCTCTCACTTCCTTGACTCAAAAGGATAAACCTTTTTTTGGAGTTCCGAACAAGAGGAGTCTTTTCAAATGCTCAAGGACATGCTTTGCAATGCTCCTATTTTAGCCCTTCCTGATGGTACCGATGACTTTGTCATGTATTGCGATGGCTTAAAACAAGGTCTCGGTTGCGTTCTCATGCAACGAGATAAGGTTATCGCTTACGCGTCACGACAGCTCAAAATTCATGAGAAAAACTATACTACGCACGGCCCTGAACTTGGTGCGGTTGTTTTTGCATTGAAGATATGGCGACACTACCTTTATGGTACAAAGTGTACGGTCTTCACCGACCATAAGAGCCTCCAACATATCTTCAAATAAAAGGAACTCAACATGCGACAACGTTGTTAGGTGGAATTAATGACTACGACTGTGATATTCGCCACCACCCTGGTAAGGCGAATGTTGTAGCCAACGCACTTAGTCAGAAAACTCATGTTAAGAGTGTACGTTGCTACTAAACCTTGGGAAAGCTTCAAGAGCTGATTCGTGAGGCACAATTCTCAACCGTTAATGAGGGTAACCTCGATTTTGAGTTGAAGTATGGTGCTGAAAACCAACTCGTGACCAAACCCAATGGCATCATGTGCTATCTTGACTGTATTTGGATTCCAAACTGTGATAACCTTCGTGAACTCTTGCTGAGTGAAGCTCATAAATCTCGGTATTATATTCATCCCGACGCTGGTAAGATGTACCATGACCTTCGTGCGTCTTATTGGTGGCCTGGTATAAAGAAAGATATTGCCTGCTACGTTTCGAAATGCCTTACTTGTTCCAAGGTAAAGGCCGAACATCAACGTCCCTTTGCCTTACTCGAACAACTGGAAATTCTTGTTTGGAAATGGGAGAGTATTGCCATGGATTTCATCACCAAACTTCCTCGCACATCGTCCGGTCACGATAGTATTTGGGTAATCATCGACTGTCTGACCAGATCTGCTCACTTCCTTCCCATACGTGAAGACTACCGAGTCGAGAAATTGGCTCGTATCTACACGGATATAGTCAGCTGTCGTCACAGTGTCCCCGTTGACATTATCTTGGACCGTGATGGTCGTTTTACTTCTCGTCTTTGGAAAAAGTTTCAAAAAGCTCTTGGTACTCACCTCAACCTTGGTACTGCTTTCCATCCTCAATCTGATGGTCCAACCGAGTGTACTATCCAAACTCTAGAGGAGATGCTTCGTTCTTGCGTAATTGATTTTGGTGGCAACTGGGACATGTACTTGCCTTTGGTCGAACTCTCGTACAATAATAGTTACCACATGAGTATTCAAATGGCACCTTTCGAGGCATTGTATGGACGCAAGTGCCGATCGCCTATTTGTTGGCACACGATCGGGGAAGCAAAAATCACCAGTCCCGAGCTTATACAACAGACGACGGACAAGATTTTGCAGATTAGGGACAACTTGCTCAAAGCCAGAAGTCGACAAAAGAGTTATGCAGATAAAAGACGCAAGCCTTTGGAATTCAACGTTGGTGACTTTGTACTTCTCAAGGTATCCCCTTGGAAAAACCGACTGGACCTACCACAACAGCTCAAAAGCGTTCATCCTACCTTTCACGACTCAAAATTGAAAAGGTGTCTAGCCGAAGAAGGACTCCAAGTCCCACTTGAAGATCTTCAAATCAATGAGACCTTGCACTTCGTGGAGAAACCAGTCGAAATCATGGATCGAGGCACTAAGCAACTAAGGCACAGTCGAATTCCTATCGTGAAGGTTCATGGGAAGGAAAACGTGGCACTGAGTTTACTTGGGAACTTGAAAGCGACATGAAGACTAAGTATCCGCATCTGTTCGTTAAAACTTCCTAAATTTCGGGATGAAATTTCCTAAAGGAGGGGAGACTATAACACTTCGCTTACTTCGTGTTTCTATATTTGGAAAGTCCAAACCTTGTAATCGTATCTCATTTCCGAATCATTGTAAATCCAAGGCTTTGATTGTAATCAAATTGATCAATTATGCGAAATTCACAACTTTTATGCATGCTTATACTTATGAACGTACGTTTATTCGTTACTCGATTAATCAATTCAAAATGACTCGTAAATACCTATTGCACATTTGTGAATCTTGGAATTCAAGTCAACCAAGATGATTAGTGATTCTAATACAAAATATTTAAACTTTCGGCATCATAAAACTTGTCAAATTATATTGTTACACTTCTATTTAAACAAGTCATCTTTTTAGAAGTATATAAGACCCTTAACCATGGTTTTGATCTTCCACACAAGTCACAATCGTATATATATAATATACATCAAATAATCATCACATAAACCTAATTATATTTATTAAATAAAAAAGAAACCCTAGCAGCTTGCGGCCGCAAGCTGCCAAGGGATTAAGTCTTCTTGTTTCAAGTTTAACACTTACCTAATCCTCATAAATGCTAACCTAACCCAAAGCCTAATCTTCCCTCTATAAAACTCCACATTTCCTGAACCTTTTCTCACTTTTACAAGCCTCCAACACTTCATGAATCCTTTCAGACTCCCAGAACTTTCTACTGAGATATTTTAGTTTGCAAGTGAGTTTCAACTCACTTCCTCTCTTATTTAAACCTTGTTTCTTCTTCTAAAACACTTGGGTAACCTCTAGGAAGGTTTTAACAAGTTTTCTTGGGCAAACTAAGGTGAAACCTCACCATTTTGAGGTCCAAAAGTGTCTTGAACTTTCTACCCACTTTATCTTTTCAAAACTTTAAAATTTCAAGTTTTCTTCATGTTTTCTTCCTCAACAATGTTTGCTAAGCCTCTTTGTTACCATAGGTTTTCCATGGAAAACCAAGGTGGAAGAATACCATTTTATGGACAAACTTTCTGTTTTGGAAGTTAAACTTGTAAACTTTTCTTAAACTTGTTTTCTTTTTACAAGTCTATGTTACTTGTGCTTCCAATCACGTTTATGGTTAGTTAGCTAGCTAGAATTGTTTCATACAAAATCAAGAGGTATAAGGTGCCTCTAAACTTGTTGTTTTTACTAAGGGTCTAAACTCACAAGTGTTGAAACCATCCAAGCTTACAAGCTTGTGTTTTGGTGAAGGTGTGATTATATGGAGGCCTTGGCTATCCAACTTTCAATCCACCCCTCACTTGATGATTTCTATCCACCAAGCTTTGTTTCACCTTCAATTGAGTAACAAGGCTACGACACCACCCCAAACGTTTCCATGTTCGGGATGCACGCACCTAGCTTGCTTATTCGGTCGAAACATAGTATACGTTTAGTGAAGTACTTTATTCATGACCATCCGAATTGTCCTTGCGGCAATTTGTGTATTGGTGAATCTTAAGAAAGAGGTTAAGGACGGTTATCCGTCTATCTCCATGCATGACTTCTATGAAATCTATGATTTATATGATAAATTTTTTAATAATATATGTAGACTATATATGTAAATAATAAATATAACCGAACCTTTGACAATGGTCGTATGGTTACTTGTCCTAGCATTAGGTTATTTTATCTAAGACTTAACCATCGCTACGATTCTATTGGGCATGACCCATAAAACCACAAACACCCTACGGGTCTTATAGTGTAAAAAACGAGCGTTAACGTCTAGATAAATACTTTCTACTATACCTACGCTTTCATACTTTAAATTCCTAACTTAATGAACTCCATCGTCATTCTGATACTCACACACCTACGTTTCCTTGTGTAGGATAACTCGGTGTTCGTCCCCCTAATCAACCCAAACACTTTCATGGAATTAACTTTGCAAAACCGTGAGTACACTCGCCACCCATTTTACGCTTTACACTTTTTGGGTGCAATATGTTAATCTATCATAAACACACTAAATCACACTTTATTCTATTTAATCACGCAAACAATCCATCATACATGCTATAGTTATTTGATTCTTGATTTGTTTACTTGGAACATTCTTATGTGATACTAATTGTCATTAACTTTGTATGCGCCTCCCCTTAACATGTAAAGCGCTATAGGAGTAACGCACCGCCCGTATTCTTGTGGTCATGTTAAATTTAATCCAATATGTGGTGACACTTAAGGATTTACTTGTAGTTCACATGCCTTGTTTACATTAATCTCGTATACTAGCTTATCATGTGGATTTGTTTAAATGTTTTTATTACTTATGATATGATTCAAACTTGTGTTCTCGACAATACTTTGTATTGAACTATACTTTTTAACATATTGCAGGTTGATGATGTTGATATGACGAATCTTGGTAGGAATGGCATAGAAACCCACTTAGAATACTAAGTATTTACTACGCTTCGTTGAACTTGTCTTAATTGATGTTACCTTGTATTTGAATTATGTTGTACTTGACGTTTTTATGAATGAAATGAAGTGAGTTGTTTAACTAAAATTGTCCCAATTCGTGTTATGATATCTCGAGCAATCTCGTTCGTCTCACTCTGATGTTTCCATCATCGGTTGGGGTGTGACATAACAAGAATTCATTCCTAACATGCTATTCTCAAAACAACAGATTCCCGCCTATGGAATGAAAACAAAATCTACAAGAGATGATTATGGAATACATGAAGGAGAACAAGGAGAGAATGAATAAGCAAGACTAGGAGCTGGAAGGAAATAAAACTACAATTAAGAATATAGAGAAAGTTCTGATGCAGTTAGCAGCAAGAGATTCAGAAAAAGGAGAAGGAGAACCCCTCCTACTGAAAATGTTTAAGGAAATGAAAATATACACTCCAAGCTCTATTAATGTAGAAGGCTTTACAATTCGGTAGCTAAGCGAGCTAAGAAAGAAAGAAATAGGGGAGTAGCCAACACTTGACCTTACATTCCAAAGCACCAATCGAAGGATAAATTCGAGCGAAAGTATGGTAAGCTCCTAGCTATGTTCACTAAGTTGCACATCAATCTTCCTTTCATGGAAGCATTGACTCAAATGCCTAAATACGCCAAATTTCTGAAGGACTTACATTATAATAAGAAAAACTTAGACGATTTATCTACCATGACTCTAAATGAAGAAAATGTTCAATAGTCTGGCAGAACAAATTATCTCCTAAGGTAGTAGATCCACACAGTTTCATTATCCCATGTTTAATCGAGGATCTTTTGGTCAGCAATGCTTTAGTTGATCTAGGAGCAAGCATAAATCTTATGTCTTACTCAGTTCTATGCTTTGCCTAGGGGAACCTACACCCACTCAAATGTGTATTCTGGTAGCTGATCGTATGATCAAATATCCATGGGGTATTGTTGAAAATATGTTAGTGAAAGTCGATAAGTTTGTTTTCCTAGTCGATTTCATCATCTTAGACATGGGCGAAGATGATCATGTCCCCTTAATTTTGGGATGACCATTCTTAGCTACGGGTAGGGCTTTGATTGGTGTTATTAAGGGGAGACTTACTTTGAGGGTTGGAGATGATAAAGTAGTATATGAGTTAGAAGAACTCAAAAATCAAGCGTATGACAATTTGCTTATCTAGAAAGAATGTACGAAGAAGATTCATGACCGCCACTTGAAAGGTGATAAAAATTCAAGTGTGAGGATCGTGTACTTCTTTATAACTCGAGGCTACCCTTATAACCTGATAAACTGATGTCGATATAGACTGGATCATTCATTTTCAAAGAAGCATATCCATATGGAGCAATTGATCTAATAAGTGAAGATGGAGAACCGTTCAAGGTAAATCGTCATAGGTTGAAATGCTATATGGAAGGACCTATCAATTTGAATGACGATGGGAATTTGATCTCCATCCTATACTTAACGATTGAAATCATAGATTTACATTCGATTAAGGACACGTAAACTTAGCGCTTCCGGAGGCAACCCGAGGGTCCAGAAATCATTGCATTTTATAATCTATGATCTAATCCTCAAAATATGGAAGCTACTGTCTTTTCAGTGCTTACGGCCCGTAAGTAAGGCCTTACAATTGTAACATGTTAAGTGGGTTCGAAAATTGAAGTTCACGACCCATTTGCAAATCCTAGCTTACCGCTCGCAAATTTTGAAACCGCCTTTTGGTACCCATAATCTATAAATTGAAAGTCTGAAACCCTAATCTCATTTTGCACACCTTTGATTAAGAGAATTCAACCATTCAGCAAAACAATGGTGGGTATGAAGAACTGAAGGTATACTTGGTTCTGTTTGTGCTTTATATGATCTTTCTCTTGTTAATTGTGATTTATCAGTTTTAAAACACGTTTTACTTTGTAAATATACTGTTTCATTGAAAGAGAAAGTTTTGAATAAAAAAATCATAAGCCAATCACATACAACCCGTGACCTATCTACAAGTCTACGGTTCATAAGCTGGTAACTGGCAGGTAATCAACATAATTCTCTTTTGTAAACAGTTTAGTCAGGTTTCCATGACTGTGGATACGACCCATAACCATCCATTGGTCTATGGCCCGTAAACAGTTTGTAACCCAAATGTTCGGTTTTGTTTTCTAATTATAGTAGAATGCTCAGGGACTCTATGAGGTGCCATAAAAAATGGTAGAGGAATGACGAGGAAAAACTTTGGTGTGTCATATCCTGCTAATCCAAAGGTTCAAGAGTATAGTAGTGATCACCCTAATTTAAGGAGTGAACTAAGGAACATGTAAAGACAAATGGGTGACTATCACATGCATGTGATAAGGAGAGTTATAGATGTAGAGAGAAATCTTATAGACTTGAGGACTAATATTCAGGAAATATTGTTTTGGCATACCACTATCAGAGCCTATCGAGACACCACAGCCTAAGGCTCCTGAGCCGACTTTTGTGCCTATGGGGTTTGGGTACTCGCCATATAAGCCTCACCCTCCCACACCACTTCCATTTTTTCTTGTGAAGACTGTTATTCCACCTCATGATAGGTTTTCTATCGGAATTTGCCTATTTATATGAAGGACAATTCAATCTGTGAAGTGGGAGAGCCGTCTAAGAAGCCAAAGTCTCCTATTAATCCTCTAATGCGTATAAGAGCTTTTAGCAAGATGCGGGAGGTTATTGATGTTGATGCTATTTTAAAGAAAGAAGAAGAGGAGGAAGAGGAAGACCTAGAAGAAGATCCCGAGTATGTTCTTTGTTCTGATTAGGAGGAGGAAGATCCAAGAGAGGGCTATAACTACACTAAGTGATATGATGATTTGAGTTAATATGTGTATTGTTTTGATGGCAAGACCTTTGTTTGTTTTCTTTGGTACTTTCTTTGGTGTGTTTTGTTTGAATTGTTGAGTTCATTGAATAAATTGTTCTTTCGATAACCCTATTTTCGCCAATTTCTTTTTGCACACAAAGATATCTTTTAAGTTTCATAGTAGGTTTGAGTTAGTTGAGAAATCCAAGAAGAGGTTTGTGCGAGATATTGCAAAATTTTCAAAATGTTTTTTCTCATTTCATAATAAGAGAAGTTTCAATTCCTTTACCTTTGCTTTTGTTTTTGTGTTGTATGTTGGGGACAATGTACACCTTAAGTGTGGGACGGGGAATTGTCACTTAGAAATGCTATAATTTGAAAACTTTTGTAACTTCTATTAACTTTTCCATTGTAAATCATAGAATGTAAAATGTGAGATGATGCGATGTTTTGAGTCATGTCCTTTAGAGCTTGATTTTGATTTGTACGTTTTAGGATTTAGTTTTTCCCATACAAATCGTTTTTTATAATGTGTAGAATAAATGTCATATTTAGTGAAGAAAGCTTAGTAGGTATTTGCTTTGTACATATCGGAAACCCTATAATCCTTCTGTTTAGGTGAGTGTTGAGCCTTTATGTATTTTTCGTTTGTTGAGAGATACTAGTATAGCTTTTCATTGTAGACCTTATGCATGTTATGCAATTTGCTAGTTGATATTGTAATTACTATACATATGTGATTATGGCAAAAGTTTGATATTTTATGAGCCTTTGTTTACACCTTTTCATTTCATATACCTACCTTTGATATTTTCCATTAGAAGCCATATTGAGCCTTAAAAATTTTCATTTGTATACCCTATGATTAAAGCCAATACTACCCTTTATTAGCCTATTAATTTCATTACCCTTTGAAGTATGATTCAACAAAGAATTATGAAGAGGTAACAGTTGAAAAAGAAAAGATAAACAAAGAAAAAAGAAAGAGAAAGAAAGAAATAACTGTGGGGGATCAAAGATCCTAAGGAAAATATGAAGAAAGACCCAAAGCCACTAAAGCATCAAAGAAAAAGAAAAGTTGAAGATTGTATGAAATGCTGAAAAGAAGTTGAATTGTATTTGTTGACCTTATTTTTTTAACCCATTTCATATGTTCATTTACTAAATTATACCCTAAAGCCAAAAGCCTTAAAAGTCCTTATTATTTGTTAGTGTTATTTGTGGATATATGTAGTTAATTTATGTATAAGTTTTTGATAATGATAGTTATATAGTTGATGGGTTTAGTTGTTTATCTAACATTTTATATGCAAGGGTTCTCAGAAATTAGCCTAAAGGAGTAAACAATTGTGAGGGTTATGTGCCAAGTAGATATTCTATAAATGTGAACTAATTGAAGCTTGGTGTTTTCATGTTTTCTAAAAGGTATCATCAACGTGACTTGTAGAAGATGTCAATCTCTTGCCTCTGTTAGTCTTGGGAGTGTTGGTGCATAATGTCTATTGCCTACGTCTAGGATATGTCTGTTATGTATATATGGTTTAGAATGTCAAATATTGTTAGTTAATATATGTTTCATACTTTTTGTAAGTGGCTCATACGAGTGAGTTGAGTGGCTCGTACGAGTGACTAGTTATAACTCGTACGAAGCACCACTCGCACGAGCTTATCACACCTCTCTCCTGTGCGAGTCATGTTGACCTATAAATAGTGGAGATTGAGTGTTATGTCAGACTAGTTGGTTGGTGACTACGACGAAGCCCTGTCAAGTTGTTTACTCGTTTGTGACCTTCACGTTTATTAATACAAATCAAGGCGTCTAAGCAGCATATCTTTCTTGTTTGTTTGTCCAACTCGCTAATAATGAATTCTGCTTCTGTTAGCTGAGTCAGATCGGTACGGTGCTCATAAGAAGAGAGTTGATCCCCACTCACAGGGAGTTGGGACAAGGGTATATGACTTGGAAATAACATTGGTCTTAATTTGAGTTTTTGTGCATTTAGAATTTACATGAATCTTTCAAGTGTGGGGATTTTGATTTGTCTAAAGAAACCCTGTTATTATAGTATAAAAACCCACATTTTGATAGTTGTAGTAGATATTGTTTAGAATGGATTAAATGTTTATTTTTCTGAGTATTTTGTGGGTTCCTAAGTGAAATGAAGGTCTTCCAGATCAAAACTGGAGATTATTAGAGATTGCTGAAAGCAGGCCTAGTTATGTTGTTTATCAGCTGTGAGCTTATAAGAAGAATACGAGTCATGAGCCCCAAGTCAGTAGATCTACATAATATTTGGAAACCCTAAAGTGATAACAACAACTTTCCCTTGTTTATGGGTCGTGACCCGGGTTCAGGTTAGTGAGTTGTAAACTATCCAAATCGTACAAAATAGAATAAAAGATGTTGAGAAACCCTAAGAGAGTGGACGAAATCAGAAGAAAGAAGTGAAAAAAGGCTGTTGAAGTTTAAGAATTCAAGATCGAAGATTCCATAGAGGATTTCAAGAAGAAGAGCATACAAGAGGATAAGAGATTGTTCCATACCGAGTTAACACCCTTGGTACTTTCATTTCCTATGATTTCTATCATTTATTCAATGAATTTTATAACTTTGTTTGTTACTATGAGTGGTTAACAGCGCTATAGATGGTTAGGCTAGGATGATTCTTGTCATTGACTTTGTTGATTTGGTTATGAAAGTGTGTTTTTAGTATGATTTACTTATGAACTTGTGATAGTATAATCTATATGTTAAGTATTGATGTTCAATTGAGTGTGCGTGGTTGATTTAGGTCTTTCTATGAGGTTATGGATATTAGATCTGTTTCATTTATATTTAGATGTTGGTAGTGCATACGGGTTACCTCCGAGAAGAATACGATTATAAGGGTTTGGAAACTAGTTAAGGGTTTGATTTAAATTGCGTAATCTAGATAGTAATTCGCTCGGTTCGTTAATCTAGGTTGCTAGAGCAATATAAGAGGATCTTAGATCACAAAGAATGAGTAAATGTTTTCGTTACTTGAAACCAAATAATTGGGTGTATCTATAGCATGGTTGTTTGGGGACATGGGGCTAACCCTAGGGGGCTCTAACTTTTTAACACTACGCCCTCGTTACTTGTGTCATCTAGGGTGAGTTTTTCATTAGAGCCATAATCAATTTTTTTGGCAAAAGTAATAAGATGATTCTGAACCAAACTGGTTATCTTTTTATCATTGTTTTCTAAACATAATCAAATAGGTTATGTAGTATTTCTTGATTACTAGAAGTTACTTCGGTTAAACATTAAAAAGGAGATAAGTTGATAGATCTAGTGTCCACGGATTGATACTTGGGTACTTGCCTAGGCTATAGTCAGGTACTCTTTCCTAAAAATGTCTAGTTTGTATTTAGTGTTTTTATCCTTAAAACTCGACTGTGTTATGTGTCAATTTATTTGTTACAATCTAAGCACGCATAACATGTACCTTATGATTTTCCTAACATTACAATAGTGACGAAAAATCAATCGTACTTGCATACCATTTCATCTATTAATCTCACCTAGGCATTTCATTAAACACTTGTGTGCATACCACTATCTATGCATAATGTACAAGTATTTCATGCTTTACTTCCTACTTCATGCTTTCATTCATCAACATCACTATATATCAATCAATGCGATATCATACTCAATTTATCTTACAAGAATTCGTCATATATAACATCATATATCAAAATTGCACAAAAATTGGACATGGGTAATTCACCCATCTCATCATCCTTACAACTACAAGTGAGTTTCTCCCTAAACCCTCAAATTACATAAAAATCTTGCATAAAACCACTTCATACAAAATTACCAAATCAAATTCTACAACTTACCATGTGTTTGTTAGGGCTAGATGATGCTAATTCTTTATTCATACAAGAGATTTGGTTCAAATTTTATCATCAATTTCTTTAATTCAAGGTTGTTTAAGAGTTCTCTCTCTTTCCCTAATGTGTGTCGATACACACTAAAGTGTATAATTTTGACCAAGACTTCCTTTTATTTACCATTTTATAGACTTTCAAAGAATGTCACAAATGGTCCCTTCCCTTTCCTTCCTTCTATCTACTTAGTAATATTTTAACTAAGTTTTATTACCTAGTTATTTTATGTCATGGCACAAAATAAGAGAACTTACTAGCGAATAACATATTCGAGTTTTCGGGCATTACCCATATTAAAAACTTTTTTTGCGCATTTAGTTAAATTATTTAATAATCAATTCTCTTGGAGTAGGAATTTTGAAAGACTAACCAGTGATTTGTACAGGGTTCCACAAGATGCTGATGAATCTCTTGTTATATATGCTTATAGGAATTTTGATGAAGTAAGAAATCGAGCACTAGGTTTTTTCAGACTAGAAGTTGATAGAATGATCCACCTAGCAGCTATGATCACCCCAACAACAAACCATGATCCTCATCGAATAAATCATACAAATCAAAACCCTACACTAAATTTTATAGTCAAAGGGTTAATGCTACAGAAGAAGATGAGGGAGACGAAAGTTATCCTAAAATCACTAACTATTGTTTTTCTATTGATGTTTTAGGATTACTCTATCCTATGCAGACTGTCGGAGATAAGGCTTGATGGCCCAAAAGACGATAAGATCTCAGGCTGGCGGTAAATCAGTTGCCTTTGGCCACAACACAGAGGATTGCATAACTCTTAGAAAGGAAATTAGTTACCTTCTAACCAAGGGCATCTGAAGGAGCTCTTAGTAAGGAAGAAAGATAGGAGTCTGACAGGATCCCTAAAGGGCAACATCACCTCCGCTAGACGCTAAGTTAATCAACTTTATTTCCAATGGCTTTGATATCTATGGCACATCTTATTCTGTAGCTACGCTACATCCTAAGAAAGCAAAGGCTTTGAAAGGAGATAGACTCACCAGGACCGTTACTCTAACAAATAGGAAGGTGATATCAAAAGGATAGAGATAACGTTCAGGATCCTCATCATGATGGATTGGTGATTATACTATATATTACCAACAATTTTGTTTGTAGGATCCTGATAGATGGAGAAATTTCTATGAACTTCATCAAGTTGGAGGCACTAAAAAGAATGAACATCTGCGAGTATGAGATTATCTGCAAATCATCAGTACTAGTGGGATTTAGTGGTGATGAAAAGAACATCGTAGGAGAGATAAAGTTGTCTATGTATATTGAGGGGGCAAATTATATCCAACAATTTTGTGTTACTGATTCTTTGTCCTATAACATTATATTAGGAAGACCATGGAAACATGACATGAAGGCGACGCTATCCACCTATCACCAATGCATTAAGTTATAGAGTCTTTGGGGAGTGGTAGAAATAGATTGTGATCAACAAGAGGCCAAAGACTATAATACTATTTATGAAGGCCTCTACTTAGAGCAGGAAAGCATATAAATTACAAGAACATGCACAAGATGTCATGGAAGCCTGGGAGCAGGATGTCAAGGAGATATCCCTAAATCCAAGGATGCTAAGATCAAAGTGCTTGTAGGAATCAATATCCCCATGGATATTGAGCAAGATCTTTTGAAGTTTCTTAAAGATAGGATATCAAAATTTGATTGGAAATACAAAGACATGACATGTATTTCAAAGGATATTATAACACATAAACTTAGAATTGACAAAAGTTTGGCATGTACATCAAAAAAGAAGGAAGTTTGCACCAAAAAGAAAAAATATCATCCAAGAAGAAGTTGAGAGATTGTTGAAGTCAGGAATGATAAGGGAAGTTAAGTTTCCTAAGGTGGTTAGCAAATGTGGTGGCCGTCTAAAAAAGAATGGAAAATGGAATGTTTGCTTTGATTTCTCTGATCCGTACAAGGCTTGTCCAAAGGACTTTTTCCCACTTCCACATATTGACTTAATGGTTAAGGTAACGGCTAGACATGAAATGTTAACTTTCACGGACGCGTCTTTAGGATTCTAGCAGGTCCAGATGGTACCTTCAGACCAAGAAGGTACCTTTGTGACTCCTACAAGTATCTATTGCTATATTGCAAGGCCATTTGATTTAAAAAAAGAAGGTGCTACATGCCAAAGGTTAGTCAACATGATGTTCAAAGACGCACAGGAGACACCATGGAAGTCTATATTGATGACATGATGGTTAAGTAAAAAAGGCTGAAGATCATTTTAGGGATCTCAGGGAAGCGTTAGACATCCAAGATCGGTACAATATGAAGCTCAATCCTTCCAAATGTTAGTTAGGAGTGGGGCATGAAAATTATCTACATCGACTCATCGCACCTCCCCATTGGAGGCTTGGTCCCACTAAGGCTAGACGGTCATTCATTACAACAGGGGCACGTTGGCACAGAGAGTGACATGACGTTCAACTTGATAAACTCACCCAAAGACTACCAAAACTTGATAAGCCAGTTGAGAATGGCCTCTACAAAACTTAGATATTACTTTGAAACACACTGAATCCATATTAAGACTAATTATCCTATTAAAGATGTGTTAAGAAAACATGAAATGTTAAGTAGAATGGCCAAGTGGTCAGTTAAGTTAAGTTGAGTGCTTATGATTTAGTATATGAACCTTGGACTACAATAAAATCTAAGGCCTTAGGAGATCTTATGGCTAATTTTAGTAGTAATAACATGAGGCAGGCTTAGAAGTGCAACAGGATTGGGGATCATGCTATCAGTTGTGAATTTCAGGATACTAACAATGAGGCAGGATGTGAAGCCTTAATAGCAGGACTTCAATTAGCTACATACATGGAATCAAATATCTGCAAGTTTTCGTTAATTCACTATTGTTAGCTAACCATTTTAACCGGGTTTATTGCAGCTAAAGGAGATAAATAAGCTCAATATCTCCAGATTAGTAAAAAATAGCCAAACATTTCGAGATATTTACAATTGAACTGGTACCCAGAGAGGAAAATGTCAAGTTGATGGCTCAACAAATCTTGGATCGGCCATAAGGATACCAACAAATATTAGGATCCTGATAATACATATCCTAAGCCCATTAATAGACACACTAGAACAAAAGGGAAAAGAAGCCCTAATTAATGAAGATCTTGAAGTCTAAGGTCATGAACCTGAAAAAGGATCTTGGATCCTACACATTAAAATATAATTACAGGATGGGGATATCCCAAACAATGAAAAGAACCCAGAGCATCCTAAGTAAAGGTATCTTGTTTCAATATCTTGCATGATACTCTTTATAGATGCTAAACCCATAAAAGAACAGATAATTGGAAAGGCCAAAAATGCTAATCTACTCTAATAATATAATTCATGAAAATCAACTCCTCCCAAGGGTAGTGAATTTTGAGCACTAACAGAGGATCTGTTTGAAGAATTCATGGAATTGTTAAAGAGACTAAGCTCTGTTGACAAAGAACAAAGGTCTGTTGAATACCAAAAGCTTTGTTGAAGACTAAGTGTTAACTGAGAGGAATAAACATCTTTTGAGGCCTAAACATGTGTTTACCATCAACAAACAGAGGCTTCCCATGACGGATATCAATACTGTAGCAGAGTCTATAAAACAGTTGTTAGAAGTCTTAGAACAAATGTTAGGATTCATCAGATGTTTCTACCATCTAAGAATCTTTTCTTTTCTATTAGGAATGTTAGATGTCGCTATCAGGGTAATGTAAGCCCTAATTGCAACAGATGTTTGTACATACTATAAATAGAACTCACTCGCTAGAGATATATTTATCACTTTCATCATATTCTTTTGTACGAAAAGATATTAGTGATTAGGCTGAGGGGGAGTGATAATTGTTATTTGTAACCGTAATCTTTAGATTATTAAATACAATATGGAAAATTTCCATAATTGTGTTTGTGATTAATTCAACGTTTTTTTACTTGGACTTACCTGCATATTTAACCAGCGATTTTGACCTGCCTTTGTAATTAACCAACATAATTGGCTTGCCCGTGTAATCGTTGGAGTATTTAGAAGGTGGAGTATTTAAAAATGGTGTAATTAAAAGAAGTAATTAAAAACTATAGTAATTAGTTACGTGTGGAGTAATTTACGTTTTTGTGAATAGAAAATTATCCGTAAAGAATCTCTGATAACAGACTGCATAGTTTGAATTGCTTCATCTTTAGTGCAACAAAAAGGCAAGAAAATCCCAAAATACATTTTGGATATTATATATCATTGGATTTGTAATCTCGAGACGAATCTAATGGTATAATTTGGTAAAAATAATTTTCGGACAAATTTTTGAAGGTTTTTAACGGTACGGTTACGGTAAAAACTCGATAAAGGCTAGTAGAGAAGTTAGATTTGGATTTTGACACAGGTATACCAAAATCTATTTATCTTTTACCTATATGTTTAATGATGGTCAGAATGGATAATGTAAGTGGGACTGTGAATAAACTGCCACAACTGATAAAAGTCTTGCAATATGCTGACTGGAAGGAGAAGTTTGAAGCATTTATTCAAAGTGAAGATGCTAGAATCTGGAGTTGTATGATTGATGGGTACATTGCTCCCCCACGATGAGTAGATGGGAGAATTCTAGTGATTTCATATGAGAAGATGAATGAATCTGAGAAAAGGATGTTTGATGCTGAAAAGCGAGCTTTAGCAGTGATAAAGAAATCCTTACATGTGGAAACTAGTTTTAGTTTATGTAAGTATGTGACGTCTAGAGAACTGTGGAAAGTTCTGAAAAACCATTATCAGATCTCCTTAGGAAAGAGTACAAGCAATCGTGCTTCTGTGATAAGTGTCAGCTCAGATATTAAGTCAATTGGACATGCATGTGTAGCTAAGATAACTGTGGTAAAGGATGCAGAAGTAGATGTTGTGATGAATGAAAAGATGGAGACTATTGAGAAGAAGGATGTAGAAGTTTCAAAATGCATAGATGATGTGAATGAACTTACAGCAGAGGTGAAGATAAAGTCAGAATCTATAAGTCTCACCTGTCATAAATGCACTGAACTACAAGGTAAAGTTGACACACTATTGGACCAAAACAAATTGTTTAAATAAACTCAAATCAAATGAACACGAAATCGGCAGTTTAACAAGCAAGGTCAATGAACTATTATAGGTCATTGATTTGGCTCATTAAACTATGAAGGATAAAGCTAATGAAATTCTGATAAGTGTATGGAATTGGCCCATTGCACAAGACCAAATCGTTGAACTTAATGGGAAGTTAGACAAACTTGGAAAATCTTCATTAGTTAGGACTCACATTCAAAGACGGCTGAAAAAGAGTAATGATAAAACGGGAGTGGGGTTTGGTAAAGCTTCACCTTAGATGCCTCATGATTATTCTTTTTTAAATGAAGCCCACTGCACAAGAGGTAGTGGATCCGATAACTGTGGACTTGCCTAATAGTCCAGTTTCTTTGAAAAAATCTATTAGGTCTAACAGTACACCTCATAAATTGGATGGGAATACTGAGCACGAAAAGCGTAAAACATTGAAAAAGGGATTTACCAAAAAGAGAATTTATAAGAAAAAATCCAGTTTTAAATGTCACAATAAAGGGCATGTGGCGAGTTGCTACCCTTTTAAGAAAAATAAGCAAAAAGTTGATGAAGTTAAGGATGGGAATCGGGTTGGTTCAAATAATAATGTAAGCCAAGTTGTCAGACAAATCAAATGAGATTTCAATCTAAACCTTCAACATCAGGAAGATCAAGAAGTATTTCTCCACAATTTAGCCATCTTAATGGTAATCAAATCGGCTTCAAAGTAATAATTTTGGATATGAAATTCGATACTAGGCTTCTAGTAATCGAAGTTTTCAAAGAAGAAACGAATATACGAGTTTTAGTAACTCAAATGTTCAAAACAATCCAAATTTTTTTCAAAGTTTAGGTTATGATTATGGGAGAAGAAGGTTTCAAAAGAGTAATTTTCAAAGTTTGGAAACTCCGAGAGTTTATTGGAACTCTCGTGACCATCGACCATGTGAAAATCAATCTTGGAAAGAGGTTCAAATTTGTGATAAATATGGACAACCCAAGACTATCTAGTCTTAGGTTCTTCATTCAAACTAATTGTTGAGCGTGTGCAGGATGACCAAGAAGGATTGTTGATGTGTTCAACAGTGGTTATTCCTGTAAACCATTTGAGGTAAATGGTAGGTTAAAATTGGCAATGAACTATTTATTACAGTGATTCTTATGATTCTTCTGAACTTCAAATTTGAAAAACTTTATGTCAGATTGAAGTGGGAGTCTGTTTGTGTTTAAATTTCTGTTTTTGAAACTTGCTACATAAAAACAAAAATTTAGGGGGAGAAATTTCCCTAAGTCAAAAGAGTTTAGTTAGTGCGTGAGTTTAAGGGGAGTAAGTTAAAATTTTAAAAATCGAAAAACATTGAAAATATAAAAAAATGAAAATTGAAAAAAGAGATTTCATGGTGTGAAAAAGAAGAGATAATAGTACATCAGCAAGTTAGACTGCCACACTAAAATTGAACTTAAAATTGCATAAGTGTGATAGCAGCTCATCATATGATGTACCAGTAAACTTACCATTGTGATATAAATATAAGGAACTGTGTATGAGTGGGTAACTTATCAGTGGCGTATGGTTTAATGACCTTAAATCTTGCATTGAGAGATTACCAAAATCCGAGGTTTTGTGTCTTTATGTTGTTATTTCACCCGGGGATATATTAAGGTTGTCCTTCTGCTGCATCCAGATATATGCTGACCTAGGCACAACCAAGATATCTTAAATGAGCTAAAATGCCAAAAACCTTGAAATCGAAGACGCTCTCCTAGAGAGTGATTCAAATGTGCAAAAATGCATAAATTATATAATTTTTTTGTATATACCTTACCCTCGTTGGATATTGGTAGCTCTTCTGTACGAAAGTACTGACGTGATCACCAATTATCTAACGTTGTAAATCAAAAAGGATGAATTCGGTATACTCACCTACTACAAGGAATCTTTGTGCATACCTTGATCTCGGGGGTTTGTCCTGTAGTGGGACACACTAGTACACCAGTATAGTATTACCTTATTCATATCACCAGGTAAAGGTACTTGAAATGTTCATGTGTTTTTATAAATGGATAAACAATACTGGTAATCGTCTTGAACTGCTATTCACAGAAAATCAAAAGAGAAAATTAACTGCTTGTGTGAAACAGTTAGTGATGATGATGATTAGGTTTAGGATTGTGATGATGAATGATGAACGATGAATTCTGATGTTGGTGGATGATTGGGATGGATTAGGATTGAGGTTGATGATGGTTCTTAGCTCCAAGATTGTGCTCTAGGTTAAAAATTCTTCAACTCTCTGAAAATGGTCAAAAACAAGTGATATACTCGTCCCCAATCACCAAAAATAAATAATTCACGTCTGGCACCAGGAGAGGGTGTCGCCGACGGCCCTACCTTGCGTCGCCGACGACCCTTGGATAAAATCTAGCTGACAACCTAGGAGGGTGACGGTGACAACCCACCCATTCTCGTTTTTTTGTTTTGTCCATTTCTCGCTCCCGGTTGACACATTTTCCTCCCGATGCTTCGTATAGCTTCTAAATGGCTCCTTAAACTCCGTTAGACCTGCAAAACACAAATCCAATCAAAAGTAGGCTATTCGAACTAAAAGTTATGTAAAAACATAAACTTAAACATGATAGAACATAATTTTTCGACCACGCATCACATCCCCACACTTGTCTTTTGCTTGCCCTAAAGCAAATATGTTTTTCATTTTCACGTGGGTCGAACGAGAGTCACATTTTCCGTTCTCGAGACTTAAGCTAAGGTCCAATGTCAGACCCGGTTCATGATTCTTACAATTTTTGAAATATTAAGCGGTAAAGTGATCAATCACATAAAATGGTTACTCAAGATTAACCTGCCCTTGAAACTAAAACATCATACACATCCCTCACAATGTTCTCTCCTCTCGGTTTAAAATCTGGCTAATAATAATGCATTAGCATGTTTCAAGTACTCACTCAAAACCGATTAGAACACGTACCGCATAAGCGTGCAACTCAATCATTCTCCGTCACTGTACACAACTACTAAGCACAAGTCAAAAGGTCTTTAAGGGTTGTAACGGGACTAGGCTAAGGGTGTGGAAATGGATATTTTAAAAATGGATAGGGTGATGAAAACTCGATTTTTATTACAAAAACAACTACTCTAAACACGACTAACTACTAATCATCAAACTATTCGGAAAAAATTTACGCCTTTTATTCAACAAACTATGAACACATATTTGTTTTTTGCTTTTCCACAACAATTTTATGCGCTTTTTTCATGATATTTTCTGAATTATTGATTTTTTATTTTTATAAACCACAACTTAGAAAAAACTATTCCTAAAATCGATTTTCATCACACGGGTTAAAAATAAAAAGATTTAATGGTCAAAGGCTAATTGGGTTGGTCAAACGAAAGGTTTAGGCTCAAAGTTGACCACTAAGGGATTGATTTCGGGTAAGGATAAGATAAATGGTGTAAAAAGAAAAGGTTTACCTAATAACTTAATCATTCTTGTGCTCGTAATCGGTCTATGGTCTCAAACGCCTCAAAAGTTGTAAGTGCTACAATACGCGACTAGTGGCACACTCAAACAAGGATATATATATATATATACATATATATATATATATACATATATATATACATATATATATATATATATATATAATGTATATATATATGTATATATATATATATATATATATATGTATATATATAAATATATGTATATATATACATAAGTATATATGTAGATATGTATATCTATATACACATATATATATCTATGATGTGTAAAAGTGGCTCAACATCTCATGTACAAAGGGTATGGTATATGATATGCACAATTTATTAGTTTTTTAAGCAGATTATTCCCAAACAACCACCTGCTAAATATCCGTCATGTTACTAATTAGAACTTGACCATGACAAAAGACCAAATGGGTTGTGTCATCCCTCATTAACTTAGTTACTTATGCTTTTTAGATTTCTTAAACAAGGACATTTTGAAAATTTTCCCACATCCCCACACCTGATGTCAACATTGTCCTCATTATGTAGTTTTAGATTAAAAGGGTCAAAATCAAAACTTTTTCTCTCCATCCCCAAACTTGAGGTCAAAATTGTCCTCAATGTGTAAGAGTGAGAGCTTTTAAAACACACAAGGGATGTGACACGACCATCTTCCCAAATTTCATCCCAGTCAACAATATACATAATACAAACCACTTATTTACTAACTTAATAATCAAAGAAAAAGAAACGTATGCACCTGGCTTGTTCATTTTTATGTGCTCCTCAATCCTCAATGCAAATGGTCATCCTCAACGAACATGAAATTACATGCAAGTCTCAACAATTTTGTAGAAGCAAGCATCTCACAAAATCGACACTAGTTAGCTAATCCATTTTTAACATTTTTATAAAAGATTTACAGGTTATTCGTTATTTCACTTTGATTTGGGTAAAAAGATTTTACTACAACAATAATCTTAACTCACTTTCATAGGAATCACAGTTGCATTTAGAGTATGCAACAAGCCCTTTAAACCTCCCGATGCTCGGGAAGACGAGGAAGGTCTCGTGAGGGTTATATAGAGAACACACCCGCAACGTTTATTTAACTACTAAGCAAAAGCACAACATAAATAAAATACAAGAAGCTAAAAATAAAAGAAACAAAAGCTAAAACAAAGATGAAAATATACAACAACAAAAAACATACCTCACCCTATCTCTCATAGCGTTCATTCAGGTCAATTGGCGGGTATGGCTGGTAAGGGTATCCGGTGAGTGCCTCTAACATCCCGTGAAACTTATCAAGGGGACCCCTTATTGCAATGCGACATAACTTAAGGCAACTCCGTGGGGCCATGCAGGAGTCGGGTCCGAAGGCCAAGTGGGTACTGGAAGATTCTCATAACACGTCCATGGAGAGAACGGTTGGTAAGGTCGACCTGCCTCACGATCTCTTTGATGGAGCTCTTGCTCATGTAGGAGGTGGTCATTGTTAATAGCTATTTGTTGAGCTATTCCCGATGTTCTCCACCTCCTTTCCTCTAACGCATTTTGTTCCACCCAACGACATTCTTGTTCTTGTTCCCAAGCTTGTCTTCGGGCCAACTCTTGCACCTTGTGCAACTCTTGTTGTTCCTATTGGGACTACTGCATAGCCTAAAACTCATATTGTTGCTCCCATTGCTCTTGTTTTTAGCTCGGTGAGCGGCTTCTTCGGCCAAATGAGCTTGTTGTTGGGCTTGCCAATCTTGCTCCCACTTCCTTCTTCTTTATTCGTACTCATGGTTCTCCCTAGTGCCCGCAGACACATTGTCATACACGTCTTTTCCGGTTGGTCACAAATCGAGCCACACCTTCCGACACTTCCCGATGCGGTCTTGCATACCTTTGCCGAGGTTCCCTTGGACGTTGAGGCTCTTCCTCATCCTCTTCATCAACCATTTCTTCCTCTTGTTCAACTCCTTATGCCACACTTGGATCAGATAATGGAATTGATGTCCATGTTCTTCAGACACGGTGTACCGCTGACCAAAAACTTGAACTATTATTCTCCAATGTTGTTTCATGGAGGCAAAGTAAATTTGATCGACAGGTTTCGAAACCTGTTGATGTCAGAATTTTTGTGTAGCTGAAGCTATCCAAAGATCAAAAGATCACAAGATGTTTGAAGACAAAGTTACACTATGAAGCTATTGTCAAGTGGAAGTCTGTTGGTGCATTAGGGTTTTAAATTTAGACAAGTTAGAGAAAGTTGGTTGAAAGAATCACTTCAGAGAGTTTAGAGAGATAGAGAGTCTTGAATTGGTTGTAAACACTTTGTGTTCGATAATAAATAGAAGACTGTTTGAAAGGAATTCTTGTTCGTGTTCTTGTGTTTTCTGTGAAATCTGATCTAGGGGATTCCGCACTCTAGATTAGATAGACGATTCTATCAAGATCCATAAGGACTAGGGGACCTACAACTGGTATCAGAGCAATCAACTCTTGTTTTTGCTCGGTTCAGAATTGTTTCAGCAGAAAAAGTTGAAATTTGGACATTTTTCGGGCTGGTTCGAAGTTTTTGACGGCTGTTCTTGGGTTTGCTACTGTTTCGGATAAACACCAGGTATTTCGGATAGAAGACTTGCATTTGGGATCCAAAGTGATGCATTTCGGATTGCAAGCTTGCATTTCGGATCAGAAAAGGTTGAATTTCGGATCAACAAAGTGCATTTCGGATTCAAGCAGTTCATTTCGGATTCTAGAAGTCTATCTCGATTAAAACAGTCCATTTCGGATTAGAAGAAAATTCGGATTCCATTTCGGATTTCTTTGCAGATCAGAAGTTATTTCGGATTCCATCTCAGATTCAGAACTATTCCGGATTCCATCTTGGATTCAGACCTATTCCGGATTCCATCTCGGATCAAAATAGTCTATTCCGGATTTCCATTTCGGGTCAGATTAGTGCATTCTGGATTTCATCTCGGGTAACTATTCTGGATTACCATTTCGGATTAGCAATTCGGATTACTGTTCCGGATTGTAATTTTGGATTGTAAATCTGAGTTACTGTTCCAGATTTGACACTATTCCGAGTGAGGATTAAGAAAGTGGAAAGTTAACCACCTGACGTAACTAGAGTTAAACGTTTTGGGACATAGAATTTGATCCATAAACATTTTTCACAAACCGGTTGCACAGTTAGGCTTGTGTGATTTTTAGGACAAAAAAAAGAGGCACGAAAATTCCTAAAATCAGTATCTGACATTATATATCATTGGATTCTTATCGTCGAGATGAGTCTAATGGTACAATTTGGTAAACACACTTTTTGGGCAAATTTCTGAATGTTTTTAACAGTTTGGTTACGATAAGCTGCGGGTTAGATTTGGATTTTGACACAGGTATACCAAAATCCATTTAAACTATTAGCTGCGTGTTAAAGATGGGCAAATTGAACAATCTAAGTGAGGGTGTTAAAAACAGGCCAAAGCTGTTAAATGCTGAACAATACGTAGAATGGAAGAAACAGTTTGAGGCATTTGTTCAAAGTGAAGATACTAAGATGTGGAATTGTATGATCGATGGGTACATTGCTCCCGACAAGCCCCACTCGAACTGGTCGCGCCAGTTAGACCGAACGTTGATGGTCACGAGTGTAGAATTTGCCTAACTTTTTAGCCATGGTTGGTGATAGGCCTAGCACAACAGGGGTAGCAACGTCAGCTTCGGATCGAACACTTTGTTGACATGACCTAGGCTAGCTACCTAAACATATAACATGAACTGCTAAACTACATAATATTAATCTGATTTGGGTTGGATCAGGGTAACTTATGAGACACTGGTAGGGTTGAACCACTAGGGAAACACTTATGTTTAAACTTGTGAACTCACTCATCATTATTGTTGACAGTTGATTTTACATGTTTTCTCAGGTAGGACACATCAGGACTAGGATGCATTATGGTGTCGCATTGATTCATCAAATATTTAGACACAACTTTAAAATTACATTGTTATTTTGTTCTGTAATTGATTACGCTTCCGCAACTCAATTGTATAAGCGGTATTTTCTCATGAATTAGCAAACCGGAAAATTTTTAAACTCATATAGTGGTCGTTCAATATGACTAATGACTGTGATCCTGGTTCGTCACGAGCCTCGCGGTAAAACCCCGCAAGTGGATTTTGAGGGTGTGACATTTGGACTGCAGACTTGAATTTCCGATTAGAAGCTATTCCGGATTCCATCTCGGATCAGAGTAGTCTATCCCGGATTTCCATTTCAGATCAGAACAGTGCATTCCGGATTTCATCTCGGATCACTATTCCGGATTACCATTTCGGATTAGCAATTCGGACTACTGTTCTGGATTGTCATCTCGGATTGTCAATCAGAGTTACCATTCCGGATTTTACACTATTCTGAGTTATACATAAAAAGGCATGAAAATTCTAAAATCACTATCAGACATTATATATGATTGGATTCGTATCGTCGAGACGAGTCTAACGGTACAATTCGGTAATCACACTTTTCGGACAAATTTCTGAACGTTTTTAACGGTTTGGTTACCATAAGCTGTAGGTTAGATTTGGATTTTGACACAGGTATACCAAAATCCATTTAAACTGTAGCTGTGTGTTAAAGATGGGCAAATTGAACAATCTAAGTGAGGGTGTTAAAAACTGGCCAAAGCTGATAAATGCTGAACAATATGTAGAATGGAAGAAACAGTTTGAGGCATTTGTTCAAAGTGAAGATACTAAGATGTGGAATTGTATGATCGATGGGTACATTGCTCCCACACGTCGAGTTAATGGAAGAATTATGGTTCTCTCATATGAGAAGATGGAAGATTCTGAGAAACGTGTATATGATGCTGAGAAGAAGGCTTTAGCAGCAAATAAAGATGTCCTTTCCATTTGATACGAAAAACATTTGTAATAGGTATGGATCGTCTAGAGAGCTGTGGGAAGCTTTAGAAAAACGTTATCAGAGTACTTCAAGACAAAGTACATGTGTGAGTGAGACTGCAGCTATGAAGATTGATGAAGGAGCTGCTAAGATGTAAGAGAAGATGGAAGCTGAGAATGAGAGAATGGAACTTAAGGATGCAAAAGCTACAGTGTGCATGGATGATACAAATGAGCTTACAGCAGAGGTACAAGTACAATTTCAATCTGTAAGTCATACTTGTCATAATTGCACTGAACTAAAGGGTCAAGTTAACAAATTATCGGAGCAAAAAAAATTCTGTTAGTTGAATTGGAAAAACTGAAAGAGTCAAATGCTCTTTTGAGTAAACCAGCCAATTTTTAAACCTTACAAGGAGCAACCTTTATCATTTAAAGTCAATTTTTTTAGGGGAAAATCCTAAATTCATAAGACTTCGACACATTCAACAACATGTTCATGCTCAATCATGTGAACAAGTGGGTGCAATCAACTCCCCACACTTGTTCCATTTTCAATCCTCACCTAAATCAAGTAATTACCCAATATTCAAGCTAATTCAACATAAATTTATCATAAACAACCTACTCTCAAACAATTAAGTTCAAAATTTCAGAAGAAATAGATAAACCGTATGATAATCATGCTCAAAACTCAGTAAATTTGGTACCTTTGATGTTGTAGAAGAAGGAGAACTAAGAAAAGATGAAAATCAAGTAACTTGACAAGTACCCTAACTAAAACCCGAAAGTGCAGCTTAAAAATCTTGCAAACGAGCAAGATTTGATGAAAACAATGATAGGGTGTTTTGTAGCTCTTGAAAAAGTACACAATTCAGGTTTAAGAATCGTTTGATATGGTGGATATTTGAAGAAGTCATGAGAACTTGAAGGTTTTAGGGTTCTTGGGAGCTTAAGGGAAGAACATGAAGTGAAATGGTGAATAGAGAGGTTGTGAATGCAGAGTTTTTGTTGTCTAAAGACTTATGGATAAGATTTTGTGATTCCCTGGTCGAGTATGTAGCTGAAAGTGAGTTTGGGTCAAGTAAAACAGGTTTTCGGAGTGGGTTGGTTCGCACATGAGGTCCAAATCAAATCATCGTCGGCACGAGATTGGGGGGTCGTCGGCAATGCCTTAAGAGTTCGTCAGCGATGCCTTAAGAGTTCGTCGGCCACGCCCTTTGTTTCTTTGCAAAATGGCTCACAGCCTAAATGGCTGTCTACACAACTTATTACCCGACGAGTATGTTCCCAGGTCGTTGGCGACGGCCTGATGCCCGTCGCCGATGCCCTTCCCATATTGTAATTTTTATTTTTGAAAAACAAGGGCGAAAAAAGCATCTTTTACAAAAGAGACCTTGCTAGAAAAATTTCTAAAAATTATTAAAAAATGTTTTTGTAAAATGTTTTATGGGTTTTATATCAAAAACTAACAATCGCTTAACGATTCCAACCACCCCCCGAAAAGTCGTGTATTGTCCCTAATATACACAACAAATGTAAAACATACTTTACATCTTCATGACTCGTTCGTGATATCCAGAATTTCACACATCAAAGAGGTTTATATGAAACGAAAGAACGATGAAAATAAAGAGCAATAATGACAAAACAATTAAAATGTACCAAACTTTACAAAATGTTACCGGTCCTTGGATAACCTCGTATGTCGGAATGCTCAACAAGAAGCTCACCGACTCTTTGTTAGTGTCCTTTTCCTTGCCACCATCGAGAAACGGTTTAAGACGATGGCCGTTGAGCGTTTGCTTTGACCTATCCTTCGGGTCCTCGATGTTGACATCTCCCAATTTTTCGACCAGCGTAACCACATATGGGCCCATCCACTTGCTCTTATACTTCCCGTGAAAGAACTTGAGTCTTGATTTGTAGAGCCAAACCCTGTGTCCCATAACAAACTCCTTCGTCTATAATTTGGCATCGTGTGCTCGCTTCATGCCATTCTTGTACTTGGAAGCACACTCAAATGCCTCTTCTCGAAGCTCTTCCAACTCACATAGCTTTAACTAACGTTCTCTACCTGCATCATCATACTTGAGATTAACTTCTTTAATAGCCCAAAATGCACGATGAACAAATTCAACCAGTAAGTGATATATTTTACCATAAACTAAGCGGTACGGTGTAGTGCTGAAAGTTGTTTAATGTGCCATTCGGTAGGCTCATAAGGCATCGTTCAACTTTGTTGATCAATCCTTACGGTCCAGTCGAACACTCTTTTGCAAAATCTCTTTGACTTGCCTCTTTGACACTTACACTTGACCACTCGTTTGAGGGTGATATGGGTAGCTATCCCATGATCAACACCATATTGTTTCAACAGTTTGCTAAAGTTAATATTCTTAATATGAGATCCCTCATCAAAATGATAATACGGTTTTACAAAACACACACGTATTTTTGAAACATGCATGAATTTGATGACTAGTGACAGGATTGTACTACTTATGATGGGACTGGGTTGTCTTGCATACAAATAAGGGGATGGGTTGTTCTTGCTTATAGACTCAAATGGGTTAGGCGCATTCTCATTTGTGCAAGGCACAAAGACTCCGTGAGTTCATGTCCCCCTTTTCTCTTAAATGTTTTCGGTTTTACAACTCTCGGGGGGAGATACATGTTTTTGATGGTATGGTTTAGCTAAGGAATGAAATATTAGATCATGTGAGACAAGGGTCTCTCTTAAGTGCTATTTATCTTTTATAAGACCGCGGAACAACAGTGGTAGATCTAAGGCTGTAGCGAGCCCCGCTCATGGCTCCTTGTGTGGCTGCATGTAGTACTTTTGTTGTCCCAGTCGGGTGGACCGGAGGAAATCGTCTAGGGTTGAGTGCTTCCTATGTCGTTACACATATTAATGTCCTTGCAAAACATTAATGATCATAAGTTCATTGACGCTTTACAAACCACATTATTATATGCGAATTCTCAAATGTTAACATGACACGGACGTGACAATTATACAAGTTTTATAAACACAATGGTTTTACTATGATTTCTCACATTATTTAAATCAGTTACTAAATAGATTTTTTTCAATTCTTGTTTTTCAACAAAATATGAACTCGCCAACTTTATGTTGATTTTTTGCATGTTTCTTACTCAGGTTATACATTCAAATGATGGCACAGTTGGAATAAAATAACCCATTATGATTCGAGTACTTAGCGGGCGTTCACTTTCTAGAAGTCTTAGCAAATATTTACTTTTGTTGTGCAACGAAGATACCAGTCGATCACACCCAACTGTGATTTTGCAGGGTGTGACATGCAATGTAGTTTGTTACCAAGAACATGTAAATTCTAACCTAGACAAGGCATAATTGCACATAAACATTTCGCAAAGTCAAATTTAATCTTCACTCGACAATTCACGAATATGCTACAAGTGCAAGACAATTACCATAGGTTTCAAAATCAAATTACAATTTGTCAAAAATCAAAACTCAAAACAATCTTTAACCCAAGAAACTTACAAAAATCTACACCAAGGTGAAACCCGAGAGAACTAGCCGCTCATGATGAACGAAACACGATCGTCGGATGAATGAAACTCAAACACGAACATCTTGAAGCCTTAATGTGGAAATTGGAGGATGATTAGGGTTTATAGTTGGTGGTGATGATGAATTGATTTGTAAGATGATGGATGATGATGATTAGGTTTAGGATTGTGATGATGAACGATAAATTCTAATGTTGGTGGATGATTAGGATGGATTAGGATTGAGGTTGATGATGGTTCTCAGCTCTAAGATTGTGCTCTAGGTTAAAAATTGTGCAACTCTCTGAAAATGGTAAAAAACAAGTGATATACTCATCCCCAATCACCAGAAATAAAAAAATTCACGTCGGACACCAGGAGAGGGATCGCCGACGGCCCCCCTTTATGTCGCCGACGACCCCTGGATATGCAAAACTCTCTCGACGTCTTATATCTATGCCTATGATAAAATCCAGCTGACAACCCAGGAGGGTGATGCTGACAACCCACCCATTCTCGTTTTTTGTTTTGTCCGTTTCTCGCTCCCGGTTGATGCGTTTTCCGTCCCGATGCTTCGTATAGCTTCTGAATAGCTCCTTAAACTCCGTTAGACCTGCAAAACACAATTCCAATCAAAAGTAGGCTATTCGAACTAAAAGTTATGTAAAAACATAAACTTAAACATGATAGAACATAAGTTTTCGATCATGCATCACATCCCTAGAATTGTCTTTTGTTTGCCCTAAAGCAAATATGTTTTTCATTTTCACGTGAGTCGAACGAGAGTCACATTTTCTATTCTCGAGACTTAAGCTAAAGTCCAATGTCACACCCGGTTCATGATTCTTACAATTTTTGAAATATTAAGCGGTAAAGTGATCAATCACATAAAAATGGTTACCCAAGATTAACCTGCCCTTGAAACTAACACATCATACACATCTCTCACAAAGTTCTCTCCTCTCGGTTTAAAATCTGGCTAATAATAAGGCATTAGCATGTTTCAAGTACTCACTCAAAACCGATTAGAACACGTACCGCATAAGCGTGCAACTCAATCATTCTCCGTCACTGTACACAACTACTAAGCACAAGTCAAAAGATCTTTAAGGGTTGTAACGGGGCTAGGCTAAGGGTGTGGAAATGGATATTTTAAAAATGGATATGGTGATGAAAACTCGATTTTTATTACAAAAACAAACTACTCTAAACACGACTAACTACTAATCATCAAACTATCCGGAAAAAAATTACGCCTTTTATTCAACAAACTATCAACACATATTTGTTTTTTGCTTTTCCACAACAATTTTATGCGCTTTTTTGATGATATTTTCTGAATTATTGATTTTTTATATATATAAACCACAACCTTACAAAAAAACTAATCCTAAAATCAATTTTCATCCCACGGGTTAAAAATAAAATGATTTAACGTTGAAAGGCTAATTGGGTTGGTCAAACCAAAGGTTTAGGCTCAAAGTTGACGACTAAGGGATTGATTTCGGGTAAGGATAAGATAAATGGTGTAAAAAGAAAAGGTTTACCTAATGCCTTAATCATTCTTGTGCTCGTAATCGGTCTATGGTCTCAAACGCATCAAAAGTTGTAAGTTCTACAATACGCGACTAGTGGCACACACAAACACGGATATATATATGTAAATATACATATATATATGTATATATATATGTATATATATATGTATATATATATATGTATATATATATCTATGATGTGTAAAAGTGGCTCAACATCTCATGTACAAAGGGTTATATATATATATATATATATATATATATATATATATATGATGTGTAAAAGTGGCTTAACATCTCATGTACAAAGGGTATGGTATATGATATGCACAATTTATTAGTTTCTTAAGTAGATTATTCCCAAACAACCACCCGCTAAATATCCATCATGTTGCTATTTAGAACTTGACCATGACAAAAGACCAAATGGGTTGTGCCATCTCTCATTAACTTAGTTATTTATGCTTTTTAGATTTCTCAAACAAGGACATCCCCACACCTGATGTCAACATTCTCCTCATTGTGTAGATGAAAAGGGTCAAAATCAAAACTTTCTCTCTCCATCCCCACACTTGATGTCAACATTGTCCTTAATGTGTTGGAGTGAGAACTTTTAAAACACACAAGGGATGTGACACAACCATCTTCCTAAATTTCATCCAAGTCAACAGTGTACACAATACAAACCACTTATTTACTAACTAATAATCAAAGAAAAAGAAACGTATGCACCTGGCTTGTTAATTTTTATGTTCTCCTCAATCCTCAATGCAAATGGTCATCCTCAACGAACATGAAATTACCTGCAAGTCTCAACAATTGTGTAGAAGCAAGCTTCTCACAAAAATCAACACCTGTTAGCTAATCCATTTTTACCATTTTTATAAAAGATTTACCATGTTATTCGTTATTTCACTTTGATTTTGTTGAAAAACATTTTACAACAACAATAATCTTAAGTCACTTTCATCGGAATCACAGTTACATTTAGCGTATGCAACAAGCCCTTTAAACCTCCCGATGCTCGGGAAGACGAGGAAGGTCTCGTGATAGGGAACACACCCACAACGTTCATTTAACTACTAAGCAAAAGCACAACAGAAAGAAAATACAAGAAACTAAAAATAAAAGAAACAAAGGCTAAAAACAAAGAAGAAAATATACAACAACAAAAACATCCTCACCCTATCTCTAGTAGCGTTCATTCGGGTATGGCTGGTAAGGATATCCGGTGAGTGCCTCCATCATCTCGTGAAACTCATCAAGGGGACCCCTTTCCCCTTCGTCCGATGGCTAAAATTGGAACGGGACATAATTTGGGGCAACTCCATGGGGCCACGCAAGAGTCTGGTCTGAAGGCCAAGTGGGTACAGAAGATCTCATAGCACGTCCATGGAGAGAACGGTTGGTAAGTTTGAGCCACCTCACGATCTCTTTGAGGGCGCTCTTGCTCATGTAGGAGGTGGTCATTGTTAATAGCTATTTGTTGAGCTATGCCCGATGTTCTCCACCTCCTTTCCTCTAATGCGTTCTGTTCCACCCAACGACATTCTTGTTCCCAAGCTTGTATTCGGGCCAACTCTTGCACCTTGTGCATCTCTTGTTGTTCCTATTGGAACTGCTGCATAGCCCAAATCTCCTATTGTTGCTCCCATTGCTATTCATTTTTGGCTCGGTGAGCGGCTTCTTCGGCCCAATGAGCTTGTTGTTGGGCTTGCGAATCTTGCTCCCACTATCTTCTTCTTTCTTCATACTCATGGTTCTCCCCAATGCCCGTAGACACATTGCCATACACGTCTTGCAAACCCCAGTTATAATTACTATGTGCCAGCCTTCGCCGGTTGTTCACAAAACGAGCTACACCTTCTGAAACTTCTCGATGTGGTTTGGCATAGCTTTACCGAGGTCCCCTCAGACCTTTAGGCTCTTCCTCATCCTCTTCATCAAGCATTTCTTCCTCTTGTTCAACTTCTTGTGTCGCACTTGGATCTGAATAATGGAGTTGATGTCCATGTTCTTCAGGAATAAGATTCTTGGGTGTCCATCTATTTATCATGACGATGTGTCACCACGATAAATTTGGCATTCCAACTAATAGCGAATGAAGCACCTGACAGTCGGGCACTTCGACCTTCCGCCGATCTCCAAAACGAACAATGATGTTTTCCAACGAAATGGTTGAAGAATTTTTCCTTCAACAAACAGATGACTCCTCATAGTGACCCCACTGTTGCTATATGGTAATATCGCCTCAACCATACCTTCCGGATCCGTGGGGTTCGTTTTGTTGTCCAAGGATTGGGCCATAGTACAATAAAAATACGCGTCATCCCCCAACGAATCAAAACAGGCAATATTATTCATCGTATCAAATGACATGGCCATTTGACCCCTCCCCGTGTCACTAACTAATTTCCATGTGTGTGGCAGACCATCTTGATTGTTAACACTTAGCGATGCTAACCACTCACAAACCGCGATTAAATACACCCTAGGTGTATTATCCTCACACCAATCCAAGACCTGCTCCCACTTGAGTCTTTCGAACATCTGGTCGATCCCAATCGTCCTAAATTCCTCCACATTCATGCATCTTTCTGGCACAACTCTCTCTGGAACGAGAGTCTTAGCATTTGCCATTTTCCACTTCCACAACTTTATCTCGAGACGTCTATCATTAACCTCGAGCGTGCCTTCTTCTTGTCCTCTTCCCAGTGATCACTGATATAACTATTTTTAAATTTCTCCCACGACAAATCTTGGAGATATAATCTTCCATCATTCTCTTCCATGTTGCTCTATTGTTGCTATTTTTTCTGAAATAGGCTGGAAGCTGAACTGGCTCCCGAAGATGAGTCTTCCCCTGAAGTCTTGCTTCTTTTTCTACTAGCCATGACTACTACAACAACAACACACTAAAAAATAATCAATACAACCTCAAAACAATTCAAACTTAAGCATGAACTATAGTGTTGAACTTCAAATTATTCTTTAGAAGTAAACCGGCCAATTTTTAAACCTTACAAGTAGCAAATCTTTATCATTTAAAATCAAATTTTTAGGGGAAAATCCTAAATTCATAAGACTTCGACATATTCAACATCATGTTCATGCTCAATCATGTGAACAAGTGGATGTAATCAACTCCCCACACTTGTTCATGTTCAATCCTCACCCAAATCAAGTCATTACCCAATCTTCAAGCTAATTCAACATAAATTTATCATAAACAACCTACTCTTAAACAATTAAGTTCAAAATTTCAAAAGAAATAGATAAACCGTATGATAATCATGCTCAAAACTCAGTAAATTCCGTACCTTTGATGTTGTAAAAGAAGGAGAACTAAGAAAAGATGAAAATCAAGTAACTTGAAAAACACCCTAACTAAAACCCAAAAAAGTGTAGCTCAAAAATCTTGCAAACGAACAAGATTTGATGAAAACTATGATGCGGGGTTTTGTAGCTCTTGAAAAAGTTCACGATTTAGGTTTAAGAATCGTTTGATTTGGTGGAGATTTGAAGAAGTTATGAGAACTTGAAGGTTTTTGGGTTCTTGGGAGGTTGAGGGAAGAACATGAAGTGAAAGGGTGAATTGAGAGGTTGTGAATGCAGAGTTTTTGTAATTTACAGACTTATGGATAGGATTTTTTGATTCTCGAGTCGAGTATGTAGCTGAAAGTGAGTTTGGGTCAAGTAAAACAGGTTTTGGGAGTGGGTTGGTTCGCACATGAGGTCCAAATCAAATCATCGTCGGCCCAAGATTAGGGGGAGCCGTCGGCGATGCCTTAAGAGTTCGTCGGCGACGCCCCTTGTTTCTTTGCAAAATGGCTCACAGCCTAAATGGTTGTCTACGCAACTTATTACCCGACGAGTATGTTCCCTAGCCATTGGCGACGACCTGATGCCCCGTCGACGATGCCCTTCCCACATTATAATTTTTATTTTTTAATAACAATGGCGAAAAAAGTATCTTTTACAAAAAGAGACCTATGCTAGAAAAAATTATAAAAATTATTAAAAATGTTTTTATAAATTTTTTATGGTTTTTATCTCAGAAACCAACAATCGCTTAACGATTCCTACCACCCCCAGAAAAGTCGTGTATTTTCCCCAATAGACACAAAAAGTCTAAAACGTACCTTACATCTTCATGACTCGTTCGTGATATCCGGAACTTCACACATCAAAGAGGTTAATAGGAAACGGAAGAACGATGAAACTAAAGAGCAATAATGACCGAACAATTAAAATGTACAAAACTTTACAAAATGTTACCGGTCCTTGGATGACCTCGTATGTCGGAATGCTCAATAAGAAGCTCACCGACTCTTTGTTAGTGTCCTTGTCCTTGCCACCATCGTGAAACGGTTTAAGACGATAGTCATTGAGCGTTTGCTTTGACCCATCCTTTGGGTCCTCGATGGTGACATCTCCCAATTTTTCGACCCGCTTAACCACATACGGGCCCATCCCTTTGCTCTTAAGCTTCCCGTGAAAGAACTTGAGTCTTGAGTTGTAGAGCCAAACCTTTTATACCACAACAAACTCCTTTGTCTGCAATTTGGCATTGTGTGCTTGTATCATGCCATTCTTTTACTTTGAATCACACTCAAATTCCTCTTCCCGAAGCTCTTCCAACTCACATAGCTTTAACTTGCTTTCTTTACCTGCGTCATCATACTTAACATTGACTTCTTTAATAACACAAAATGCATGATTAAGAAGTTCAACCAGTAAGTGATATATTTTACTGTAAACTAAGCGTTAAGGTGTAGTACCGATAGGTGCTTTATATATCATTCGGTAGGCCCATAAGCCATCGTTAAACTTCATTGACCAACCCTTACGGTCCAGTCAAACGCTCTTTTGTAAAATCTCTTTGATTTTCCTATCCGAAACTTACACTTGACCACTCGTTTGCGGGTGATATAGGGTAGCTATTCGATGATCAACACCATACTGTTTCAATAGTCTGCCAAAGTTAAAATTCTTAAAATGAGATCCCACATCACTAATGATAACCCAGGGAACTCCAAATCGTGAAATATTATTCGTTTTAGTGGCAATCGCTTTGACCCATTTAGACACATAGTCGACCACCACCAAAATGTACAAATTACCATACGAATTCGGGAATGCCCATGAAATTGATCCCCCACATGTCGAAAATATCAACAATGAGGATCGGTTGCATGGGCATCTCATCTCACTTGGATATACCCCTTAACTTTTGACATTCAACACAATTTTTAGCAAAGTTAAAAGCATCCTTAAAAATAGTTGGCCAATAAAGCCCTCTATTGAGCACTTTGTGCCCAGTTTTGTGACCACTAAAATGGCCTCCACAAGCAAATGAATGCAAGGGCATCAAAACACTTGTAATCTCCTTGTCCGGCACACATCTTCTCATGACTTGATCCGCACATGTCTTGAATATATCTAATTCTTGCAATGTGTAGTACTTGATCTGAAAGAGGAAATGCAATCTCCTCCGCCTCTCCCAATGAGCCGTTAAATCACTTGTCACCAAATAATTGATAATATTAGCAAATCTAGGTAATATCAAAATTTTCAAAATATGCTCATCCGGAAAGGTCTCGTTGATCTCTACTTTTGAAGAACCCTCTTCTACCAACAAACGGGACAATTGGTCCGCAACCACATTCTCACTACGCCTCTTTTCTAGTATGTCCAAGTCAAATTCTTGTAGCTAAATAACCCAGCGAATCAACCACGACTTTACATATTTCTTCTCCATGAGGTACCTGACAGTAGTATGGTCAGAATAGATAATAACTTTGTTACCACATATGTAAGCCCAAAATTTATCCAATGCATATACCACCGCGTGTAGCTCTTTCTCGGTTGTTGTGTAGTTCAATTGAGCATCCGAGAGAGTCTTACTCATGTAGTATATAGCAACCAGTTTCTTTTCTACCCTGTGACCCAACACGGCTACGTCACACATGATTTCGAATGGTAAAGACCAATTCGGTGATTGCAAGATTGGGGCCTCAACCAACTTTTCTTTTAAAATGTTTAAGGCATTTTTACAATCTTTATGAAAGTCAAACGGTTGATCTTCTAATAACGAAGTACATAATAGTTTGATGATATCACTAAATACCTTAATGAACCTCCTATAAAAACCCGCATGACCTAAGAATGACCTAACAACCTTAACACTCTTGTGATAAGGCAATGTAGAGATGACTTGCACCTTTGAACGGTTAACCTCTATCCCACGACTTAACACAACATGTCTCAACACAATCCCTTCTTGAACCATAAAATGGCTCTTTTCCCAACTCAAGACCAAATTAGTTTTAACACATCTTTTCAAAACCTTTTCTAATTGGTCTAAACAAGCATCAAATGATGACCCAAAAATCAAGAAATCATCCATAAAGATCTCTAAGGATTCCCCTACCATATCTGAGAAGATACTCATCATGCACCTTTGAAAGGTGGCGATGGCATTACATAACCCGAAGGCATTTGCCTAAATGCGAATGTGCCATATGGGTAAGTAAACGTGGTCTTAGCTTGATCCTCTGAATGAATAACATTTTGATTGTACCCTAAATACCCATCAAAGAAACAATAAAATTTCTGACCCACTAATTTTTTGACAATTTGGTCAATAAATGGTAAAGAGAGATGATCTTTGGAAGTTGCGGAATTCAACTTCCTATAGTCAATACAAATACGCTACCCGGTACCGGCTGATTGGTGACCTCCTCACTTGTGTCATTAGTGATGACTTGAATGCCCGCCTTTTTGGGAATGGTCTGTGTGGGACTCACCTATTGGCTATCCGAAATGGGGTAAATGATATCCGCATCTAGCCAGTTCAATACCTCCTTCTTGATCACTTCACGCATGTTCGGATTTAACCTCCTTTGTAGTCACGAGAAGGAGTTGCATCATCTTCCGAGATGATCTTATGTATCACCACCAAGGGACTAATTCCCTTCAAATCCGCTATGGTCCACCTAATAGCCTCCCTATTAGTGACCAAAACCGCCATCAACTTCTCCTCTTGCTCCTTAGTCAAGTTCGATTCAATGATGACCGGGAACATGTTGCCCAGACCAACATAAGCATACTTGAGATGCTTGGGCAACACCTTCAATTTTGAAGGCTCTATCAAGGAAGACTTTCCATTTGTTGAGTCGACAGAGGCCTTCCTTCCTTCCCCGCTAAAACCTAGAACTTCTTTTCTTCCTCATTCATGCTCCGACTAACCTCCACTTATGATCTATCAAACACGAAACACTCCTCTATTGTGTTTTCCTCATCGACAATTGTGTCGCATAAAGGTATATGCGCGTTAACAATTCCGTCATATAGCATTCATCATTGACTAGATGATTCGTTAATCCTGAAAAGACATTAAGCCTAAACCTATGGTTACCAAATGTCATGTTAACCGTACCCATTTTGCAATTTATTTGATCATTCGAAGTTGCCAAAAATGGTCAACCTAGAATAACTGTAGGTTGTTTGGTCCAGTCTAAGGAGACATAGTCTTTCAGAAGGAAATCCACCATATAGTAAAAATCTTCGACCTTGACAATTACATCCGTGACTATCCCACGGGGTAGTTTGGGGGTCAAGTCGGCTAATACCACGGTAGTGTTTACCGCTTGAAGTGGACCAAATTCGTATTGGTCATAAAAACTACTCGCAAGATACTCACACCCGCCCCAAGATCCAAAACTGCCCAAGCCATTTTAAATTCACCCACTTGTATTGAAATAATGGGCGCTCCCGGATCTTGCAACTTTGGTGGAAGTGCACCTGAAAAAATTAAACTCACATTTTCGGATAAATCAAGTTTCTTAGGAGACTTATGAGTTCACTTCTGGGTGCATAAATCCTTCAAGTACTTAGCATATGAGGGTACTCGTTTGATGGCATCTAAGAGTTGTAAGTTAATTTTTACTTGGTTGAAAATTTCCCACATCTCTTCTTGATGTGGGCGTTTCGGTTACCACCTTTTTAGATGGTCCCAACAAAGCTTCAAGACAAGGGGCCATATTAGCCTCCCTAACCTTTTCCTTAGTTTTTGGGATGGGGACGTTCACAACGGGGGTGTTTTTGTCATTTTTAGAAACATTTCTATTTTGATCCGTTTGACCGTCATCAACCTCCTCATCACTAATAACTTCCACCACCCCTTCAACAAACTGGGTTGCTGGTGACCCGACACCATTATCAATAACTCAACCACTACATAAAGAGATTTTATTAATTGGTACCTCACGTGTGTTCTTCGAGTTGGACCCTTGATGCTTAGGGTTCACGGTGGTGTCACTTGGCAGTCTTCTGCCATTTCCTCGCATTTGGGCCATTTCTTCGACTAGTTGACCCACTTGTTTTTGAAAAGGCCTCGTGCGACTTGTCTTGCACCTCATTCTCTTTCCTTATCTCATTCATCATATTCAACATGATTATTCGCCAACCCGCTACTATTACCTCTTGGTTGTAATCCCATTGATAATTGTTATCTTGGTTTTGATACCATTGGTTATCACCTCCTTGATTATAATTGTTGCATTGATAACCCCCTTGGTTACCGCTTGTGGGCTTTGATACGATGACCCACCTGATTTCCCCCTTGATTACCCCGTTGGAAATTTGGGTTCCTTTGGTTCGAGGCATTACCGTACCTAAAGTTAGGATGGTTCCTCAAACCCAGGTGATAAGTGTTGGAGTCATATCATATTGCTTCCATTCTACATACACTTGATTCACCTCTTCATTGGCTTGAGCCATATTTACTTGGCACTCCTTGGTCTGATGACCAATATCCCTACAATCCTCACATACTGTGAGTCCTAAACCTGATTTGAATCACAATGGTTGATTGTTATCACCCAAACAACTATAGATTAGTTGTTTGAAAGTGTAGAAGTTATGAAAAACCAAAAGTTGAAGATGAAGATTCTTGTATGGATCAAACAACAAATGTTGTATATGGAATCCCAAATGATATATTACTGAATGCACCTTGATATTTTGGATTAAGCACAAGAACAACAAGCACAACTCAAGATCAATCACCAAAATCTATCCAAGAACCTTGGACTAGGTTTTCCATTGATAAGCATATATAAACAAAGTGACTACCTAGCGTATTTATTAAATACGCTGGGAACTTAAATACGATGCCCCTGTTACAAATATCGCAAAATACACTTTTGGCCCTTCTAGTTTTACTAACTATAACAAACAAGCTCTAAACTATAAAAGTCAAGTATTAACGGTCTCAAAACATCCTAACAATACCCCCTAGACCGTTGCATACTTGAGATTCTTCACTCCTGGTCTTGAGCTTCAGGGCTTGCGGCAGACTCTCGATCTTTTGTTTCTGACTGTGGCGTAGCTTGATTTGCAGATTGTTCAATTGGTGCTTCAGTAGATAGATTGATAAAAGCTTCACTTGTGGTGGTTGGATCCTCCGTAGTGGCTTCATATGTGGATGAAGCCAGAGTTTGAGATTTTGATGCGACTTGAGAAGGTGATGGAACTTTCTACTGAGCTGACGATTTATGCTTTCTTTTCCTTTTCCTTGCTTCCTCCTTTTTTTTTCTGTTTCTTGATTCTGGTCACGATGTCCATCAGTTATCTCTTTCTTTCTCTCGCACGTTCCACCGCCCTTTGAAACAACATTCCTTCCTCTTTATACTCATTTCTGGCGCTAACGTGAATCTTGTGGCCATAAAGAATGTTTAGGTCGGATAGGCAAAACATAAGGACATCCATCGGTTCTAAAATACGAATATCTTCGTTAGAATCCGATCTGATCACTGCTTACCCTGTTTTCCCGTCCTAAAACCATTTCTTGAAATTTGTGAGCATAACAGGTTGTTCTGGTGGGATTTTGACTCTGCTTTCAACTTTAAAAGGATCGATGACCCAAGTGGCCACTCTTTTTCCAGTAATGGGATCTTTGGTTGTTTTTGATACTCTTTTGCGAGGACGCTGTGGCTTGAATATAGTAAAACCACGATTGCATTCTCTCAAGATCAGTCTTTCAAAATCAGCTCCAATACTGATGTTTGTAGAGCTTATCATGTCTAATTTGCCCAGCTCACGTATATCCCATCGAGGAAGACTTTTCATGTCAGCTCCAGATTTGAAGTGTTGGATGACTCCACCCCGTCTCTTCACAATAAACATCCCTTTCAGATTATAGCACTTCCAGCTGATTATCTTGTCGGTAACTTCGGTCTTTTCAACTGTGACCACTTGATAGAAATCTAGAAGCTTTTCTCTCTCTTTCCTAAACCACTCAGGATGTATTAATGTCACCTCATCACCATCTTCAGTTTCATACAGGATATCTTCCTCCAACCCCCATTCAACAAAACGAGCCGGCATCTCATCTCTATCCACCTCCTCTTCCTCACTGTCATCTTCTTCGGTAACGTTTACTACAGATTATAAACGTCTTTTCTTTTTCTCGGCTTCCTCAGCCTTACGTTTATCTTCCTCAATCTCAAACTTCTTGTAATAAAAGATGTTTGTAGCTGAGAACATTGGTTTTATTTCTGCTTTGGCACACAGTTCTCTGATCATTCTATACATCTATTCCATACAATTTTGCTGAAATCTGAAAAATCTTGTATGTTCCTTAACGTATGCATGAAGCTTCTTGTTTTTCTTTCTCTGCTCTCTCAGCTTTTTACGAATCACGTTTGTGTTGCTCACTTGATGCTTCAGAAGACATATTTCTTGAGCTGGACCTATCCCGATATCTTTTGCTAGTTTATCATACAGTTCCTGAAATGGGCATGGTCTGTGGGGAACTTGTTGAGGCATCTGCTTTGATTGAGCACCTTTTGATGGTCCTTCCCCTGTTTTCTTTCGTTTCTGAGGAGGTGATCTGCTGGGAGCCTCTGGATCTAAAATTAGTTGATCAACAAATTCTTCTAATTGTTCTTGTTCAGTCGTGACCGTTACTAGCGTTTCAGATTCCGTCATCTATCGCCTCTTTCTTTTTGCTTCTCTCTTCTCTCTTTCCTCTGCCTCGTGAATGGCACGAAGATTCTCAATGTGCTCCCGATGTTCTCTAGTGCCCCCGGCCCCAAAGCTGCTCTCCATTAAACGATCTTGAGTAGGGGTGTCTTTTCTTTTCTTTGATGAGTCCTTTTTTTTTACAGGCTGCTTTCCTTTGTTCTTTCTGATCAGCTGTTCTGTTTCTTCGTCTTCTTCGTCTGTTTCCTCTCCAACATCTGCCTGTCTCTTTCTTTTAATGCCCTCTCTATATTTTTCATAAGCAACTTTCACAAGAGGAAACCTCTCTTCTCTATACATCCATTGATGAAGCAGCACCCACTTTTCAGTTTTCTGTTCCATAATTTGGCGGCCGGTCAGCAACTGAAACTTGTATGTGTCGTTGTCGTGTGGGAGATTCGGATGCTGGTCATTAATGAGAAGCTGAACGAATCGGGGATACATAGCCCATGTGGAGAAATTTGTGTTGTCAACCATACAGTAGAAGATAAGACCCGAGATGTTGAATGGCTGTTTGGTACAGAGGTTGAGCATAGCGGCTGACCATTCTAGGTTCAAACCATCGTATCCACCCTTTCTGTGCGCTAAGCTCATTGCAAACACGTGAAGAATAAATCTCCAATCATTTGTGAGGCCTTTTCACTTAATCTCATTTTTCTCTCTAAAATATCCGACATATCTCATCCCTTTAAAGCCGTCTAGAATGTCATCCTTCTTTACTCTGAGCGGGTCATTGCAGTTATCTCCAAGGCTAAGCACTCTACACACATTGTCCTCTGTTACTATGACTTTCTTGTTTCGTACTGTAGCCATGTTTCTCTTGACTTCGTTGACTCTTGACACCCTGGCTATTTTCTAGAATTCTTCAATGTGAATGTTGTATATGATAGGATCAGCTTGAACAATATAGCTTATCCTGCTTGATTTTATCCATTCAGCCACATCTTCAAAATCATTTGGTGGCCGCTCCAACTTACACGACTGATTGTGCTTCCGTGTTTGGTCCCAGTTAGATCTGAGTTACGAAGCACGACAGTCAGATAGTGTGTGTATATATATATGCCCGTATATACGCTGATAATAAAAAGATTTAAAAATATTGAATTTGAAAAAAAAGAAATAATAGTTTCACCAATAATTACGCTGGATATATATTATATACGCCGAACAAGCGACTTATATACACAAGACACATTGACAAATACACCGATAGTGGCTTTTTTACGCTGAATATATGTCGCGTATTTAAGTTTTGACTCGAGAAAGCATCCAGCGAAGATGCTTATCTACGCTGGTTGACCGGCGTATTTGTCAAATACCCCGGTTGCTTGAACTCGCGTTCAAGACTTAAATCCGTGATCACTTGACTTCCTCTTAGATACGCCACATTCATCATAAATCCACTGCGTTCAAGTTAAATACGCTGGCATCATAAATTTCTTGATAAACCCATAAAACAAACTTTGAACTCAAATTCGATCTTTGTACAATAGATTATACTGATTTTGTACATGATTCAAAAAGACTTAACAACAATCAATTAATATACGAATGCTAAAATCATATCGAGATGGATCTCAACAAAAACCGCTCAAATGATTATATGAAGTTTGAATTTAGAAGTGGGTTTCTTTCGGTTATTGATGAAGAGGAAGACGAGCATGTTTTGAAAACATTACACATAAAAAAATCTGATATATATACATTATTGCCTTCCAGCGTATTTAATAAATACGCTGGAACTATAATTACGCCGCGTGGGTATCTTTTTGAGATATCTTCAAGGCTAAGAAATTCAAAAACAAATACGCTCGAAAATCTTAAACTTTCTCGAAAGCGTGCCCCTTTTTGTTAAAAAATAGTGCAAAAGTTGAGAATAAGATTAAGAAAAACAAAAAATTGCAATTTGAACAATGGAAATCATGTTTAGAGGCACGAAGCTTCCTTTTTCACATAATTCTTATTGATTTGGATCCCATGACATTCCTACAAGTAGATCATATTGGCAGCACTTTGTTAGTTTGTGATGAAATAGAAAATATTGAATAATCAAGGCACAAGAAAAACTGTCAGTATGTTTGACCCTTTAAATCCATGTACCTTTCTTTCAACATGCTTTCAGTGATTGTTTTATCATGTTGTGGTAATATTGACAAGAATTACGATGGCCCCCACTCAAGCTAGACTGTTAGAATGTTGTGCCCGTGAGTCCCACATCAGGACATACCCCCGTGATTAAGGTATGCACACAAAATTCCTCTTAACGGGTGAGTATATTGACTTCATTCGTTTTTGAAATTTCAACGATAGACAATTGGTGATCAGGTCAGTACTTTCATACTTCAGAGTGACCAATATCTAATGAGGGCTAAGACAGATACCTTAGACGGTATGATTTAAGCACTTGAATGATTCTCAAATGAGCACTTCATTTGTAAAGGGTTTTGGCCACAATGGCTCTTTTGAAAAGATATCATAATTGTGTCTAGGTCAGCATATATCTTGATGCAGCAGAAGAGCAACTATGATATCCCCAAATGATTAGTCAATATAAAGACCCGAAATCTTGGACTTTAGCAAACTATTAACGCAAGATTTAAGACCATTAAGCCATACACCGCAAGTTGCACAACATTGTGGTATCCAGAATTCTTGTGTAAGCATTAACTTTTGTTGCCTACTCGTAGTTTACTCGATGGTACTGCTGAATTTACTCACACGTCGTTGCATGGTACCTCAATCTAGTTCTGTTTTAAGATCAAACAAAGTGCCAACGGTTTTCTATCATTTCTTAAGAAGGTCTCAAACAAAATATTAAACTTTGAAAGATAATGCTAATTTTCGGAAAATCTTTTTGTTGCAGAAAATCTTCTTTTTGGGCATATTCTTAAGATTGTTTAAGATGTTTATTATGAAAAGTTGTTGATTTTTATTTTTTATTTCCACTCAAGGAAGTTGACCATTTCCAATCAGGTTACCAACTGGTTGAAGCGTTTTTTGTCGAAGGCTTTCGTAAAAATATCAACGTTTTGTTGCGTGGTATCCACCGGCATCACTTGAATGTATCCTTTTTCATACGCAACTCTGATCACATGAATGCGAATTTCGATGTGCTTTGTTCTGGAGTGGTGGATAGGATTCTTCACAATTCCTAGACACGCCTTGTTGTCGATGAGTATAGGAGTCTTCATGACGTTGATTCCATAATCCTGCAATTGATTTTGTATCTACAGAACTTGTGAGTAGCAACTATAAGCTGTCGTATATTCTGCTTGAGTAGTAGATGTGGAAACTATTGTCTGCTTCTTGCTTTGCCATGATATGAGACGATTCTTAAGAATTGACATCCTCCAGAGACGGACTTTCTGTCCACCTTGGAACCTGCATGATCATTGTCCGAATAAGCAATTAAATCAAGATTACTATATTTAGGATATCATAATCCAAGTTGGCTGTTCCTTTTAGATAGCAAAAAATTCTTTTGACAGCAGCTTCATGAGATTCCTTTGGATCCGTCTGAAATCGTGTACAGAGACAGACAGCCCACATAATGTCAGGCATACTTACGGTTAGATACATCAACGAGCCAATCATCGAGCGATAGAAGGACTTGTCACAGGTTTTCCTTGAAGATAAGATGTAAGTTCTGTCTGAGCTACAAAATGGTGTGTTGGTAGTTTTGCAGTCGTTCATGCGGTACATGGAGAGAATATCCCTGATGTATTTTGCTTGATGAATGAGGATACCGTCTTCTCTCTGCTTCACCTCTAGTCCCAAGAAAAACGTGAGTTCTCCCATCATGCTCATCTCGAATTTTGCCTTCATAACCTTCTCGAATTCCTTGCAAAGAGCTTCATCATTTAACCCAAAGATAATATCATCTACGCAGATTTGTACCAGCATCACATTATCTCCGATCCTTTTCGTGAAGAGAGTCATATCAATTTTACCTCTTAAGTACCCACATTCCAGAAGATATGTCGACAAAGTCTCATACCATGCTCGAGGAGCTTGATGAAGACCATAGAGAGCTTTGTCAAGCTTATAGTAATGTGCAGGAAAGTGAGGATCTTCAAAACCTGGAGGTTGGCAAACATAGACTTCTTCCTTCACTTTCCCATATAGAAACACACTCTTTACATCCATCTAAAACACCTTGAAGTTTTTGAATGAAGAATAGGCTAAGAAAATTCTGATAGCTTCCAAGCGTGCTACCGGTGCAAAAACTTCCTCATAGTCAATCCCTTCCTCCTGTCGGAAGCCTTGAACTACCAATCTTGCCTTATTCTTTATGACTACACCATGATCGTCGATTTTGTTACGAAATACCCACTTGGTGCCAATTGGATACTTTCCATCTTGTAAATCAACTAGTTCCCAGACTTTGAGCTTAGGAAATTGAGCTAATTCTTCTTCCATTGCCTGCACCTAGCTAGAATCTTGAATAGCTTCTTCAATGTCTCTTGGTATAAACTGCGAAAGAAACGCTGCATACAATCCAGTGTTGATGGTATGTGTTTGACCGCGAGTTCGAACTCCATCTTCCACTGAACCAATGACATTCTCAATTGGATGATTTCGATTTGTCTTGTAATCTGCGTTGGTATGAGTCTCAACTTGTTGAGGTAGATTGGAGAAGTGTTCGTCGACGTAGATAATTGAAGGATCGTCTTCTTTAGGTGGTTCATCGACAATCAGTTGTGAAGAAGAAGCATTACATGCGGATGCATTCTTAGCCGAAGTGTCGCCATTAACTTCAAAAACAAGAAGGATTGGATCGACAAAGACTGGGGTAAAACGAGTTGTAAAAGGAGTAAAGCCAATGTCTGATAGATCAAACAGTGGTTCTATTGGGGTCGATTCTTCAGGTTCGGTTTCAGTGAGTGGTTCATCAATGCCGAAAGTGTTGAATACCACGCCTACATCATAAAACCAGTTTGGAGAACTTCCAATGTTGGTGGAGTTTCCTTCTTGAAAGTCGACGTAGTATGATTCAATCACCATCTAGGTTTATTTGTTGTAAACTCAAAATGCCTTTTGAGAAGATGAGTAGCCCATGATGTAGCACACATCACCGACTGCTTCAAACTTGATAAGTTTGTCTTTAGTGTTGAGGAGTATACATGAACATCCGAACGGTCTAATGAAACCTATCAGAGGCTTCCTTTTTAAAAGAAGTTCATAAGTTGTCTTTCCATGAGGTTTAACGATGAGAACTCGATTCAAAACATAGCATGCTGTGTTGACTGCTTCTGCCCGGAAGATGATGGGAAGCTTGGAGGCTACGAGCATAGTTCGAGCAGCTTCAATGAGTGTTCTATTTTCCTGTTTTGCTACGCCATTCTGCTGAGGAGTTCTTACTGCACTGTACTGAAGGCGTATTCCCTTTTCTTCACAGAAGGAGATAAATGTTTGATTTTTGAATTTTGATCCGTTGTCACTTCTGATAGATTTGACCTTCAGCTTGATCACATTTTCAATCATGGGAATGAAGTTCTTGAGAGTGGATGATGTTTCGCTTTTGGCTTCAAGAAAATATACCCATGGAAACCGGGAGAAATCATCTGTAATTACCAAGCAATAGGACCTTTTACCTAAACATTTAACACTTATAGGGCCGAAAAGATCCATGTGTTCTTTGGATTTATTCGACTTTTTGAGTTGCTTGACCTGAGCGCATGCGATACATTAGTATGAAAAACGAAATCTTTTATAGGCAATCCTCTTACTAAATTTAATTTGGAAAGCTTATTTATATTTTTGAAGTTCACATGCTCCCACCGCCTATGCCAAAGTAGTGATTCCGATTCTGACGCTTTTGAGATAAGATATGTCATTTGCTCATTCGATTTAGCATTTTTCATATTCAGAACATAGGTGTTGTTTTGACGAGGAGCTCTGAACATTATCATATCGGCAGGGACAGAGTATTTGGGCTTGAGGAATAGGCATTCCATGTCGTTGAACAGCACTGGAATTCTTTTGTCACAGACTTGTGATACGCTCATGAGATTGTAACATAATTCTGGAGCATAATTTAAATTCTCTAATGTAAGTGCTTCAGAAACGACGTCACCCACTCCAACAATTTTCCCTCCCTTTTAATCTCCAACAAAAGATACGAAATCACCATCGATGACCCAAAAGTTCTTCAGAAGATCCTTCAAACTAGTCATATGCCTTGAGCATCCCCAATCAACATGCCAAATATATTCCATGAGCATCTGAAGCCATTTTGTAGTTTATTTTGTTATACAACAACAACAACAAAGATATGTACACGTTAGTTAGATTTCGGAACCCAGACTTGCTTCAGGTTTAATCTATCATGATTTTGAACAACAAAATTTTCTTTTCTTTTCCAAAAACAAGTTGTATTTACTATGCATTGGACAGATTTCTTGAGATTATCAAATTGATCAGTGAAGCTTTTTACGAAATTCTATTTTGGTTTAGAAAATTTCTTGCTCTTGCAATGTTTTAAAGTATGTCCTAAATGCCACAACGAAAACATTGCTTGCAATTTGATCTTTTCTTTTTGGTTGCCGCGTGTGAAGATGATGTATGTGATGAGAGTCTGGAGCTGCTTGAAGCGTTATTTGAAGACGTAGCGTAGCTTGAATTTTTGACTTTCTTCACTTTCTTGTGAAGACAATTTTCATCCTCAATGCCATCTTCACTGATCTCACTATCTGATGACGAGATTGATTCTTGATTTTCACTTGACGTTTCTTCATCACTTTCTGAAGATGTCGTACTTGAATCATCACTATTGCAGACTTGAGTAGAATCTTTATCGGTCTCTCATGTACCTGTACATGATGGAACAAACTAGGAATTTCCTCTGTAAGGAACTTTCCAAATCTGTTTTTCTTCAATTCTAGGACAAATACAGGAGATTCAAGCATAACATTTTCGTCATTAAAAACATAATTTAAGTCGTGACTTTCAACCGCAGCATGCACTTGGTTGTGAGTCTTAGATGTAGGCACATGGCCATTACAGTCATCCTGAATGTTAAATTAGGCATAAAGCCATTACAGTCATCCATCCTAGTCAAATTATTACAGTCATCCTGAATAGAAGTACTGTTTGTTTGTTATAGTTCCAGGAAAACCAGTTAACTATTGAATAACTGTCGCCTGAGTAACCAATTCCTATTTTCAAACCTCTACAGTCATCATCCTCATCGCACACATCCTATGTACGCTTACACAGATCTGCATTACTTTCAGAAATGTTAGTATGTTTTTATTTTTGTAAAAGACATTTTGATATAACAGATCTTGTTTATCGATTAACTCATTTTGAGGATGAGGAGATGGCATAGGTACATAGTTTTTGTTGTGCGGAGGAGGAAAGATTTTTCTTCCATTTCCGAGCTTATCCTTGTATCCAATTCCATCCTTTACGAATGACGGTCGTTGGTAATTTACAATATCAACCAGTGCCTTTTGACTAACTTTCCATTTATCAATAATGTTTTGCAATTTGTTATTTTCATTTTGAGATTTTTCTAATTTTTCGGTTAAATCATTTATGATAAAATCTTTTCTAAAAATGAATTCTTTTAAAGTTTGCATTTCAGCCAAAGTTGAGTTCAACTTTCTTTGATATGCAACTTCGTTTTCTTTCAATTCTTGATTAAATTTCAAAACTTTTTCTTTTTCTCTAAGTAGGTCACGGTTGAGTGATTTGTAATATGCCACGACGTTCAAACATGGTTGGGAGCACAGTTTTGCTTTAAATTCATATGGTATGTTGTTTACCAAATCCTTATCCTCTGTGTCTTTTGCAGACTTTGGTTTCATGGCGGCTGTAGAAGTTCCAGCTTTCTCATTCTTGTTATTGTTGATTGCTTCTAAGGCTGTCTGTTTCGAATCAGTCTTCTCAACCTTCTGCTTTCCCTTCTCTGAAGTTTGTTCAGTTGGATTGATTATGTTTTTAAAACTTTGTCATCCTTGGGAATTCTAGCAGTTTGCTTCTCCACATAGTTTGATGAAGACGTGACAGATGTGGTAGAGATTTTTTCCATGAGAGCTTTGTTGACTTCTCCTTTTGCCTCAACTATTTCTTCTGCCTAGCAGTAGTCTTCCACCACTAAAGCTTTTGGGTTATTATCAGCAACACTATCGCTCCCTTAGATAGCTATTGGCCTTCTTTTCGGAATGAGTTCAACATTTTCATTCTTCAGCAGTTGGCATTCCATCTTGAAGTGACCCAGATTCTTGCAGTTGTATCATCTCAGCTTAGACTTGTCAACACCTGCTTTTCCCAGAGCTAGTCTTTTTCCTGTTTTGTCCTGAAACTTCTTTAATCGAAGGGTGATCATCGCCATTTGCCACTTCAAGTCCATTTCCGCCATATCATCCGGATCTACCTGATACATGTCTTTAGTAGTGAGAAAATCTCTTTTTAGCTCACCTGACATGAGAGCTTCATAGCTACTCAGAAAGGTGTTAAACATGTTCAATGGATATCTTGAGTGCTTAGCATCACCGGACACAGTAGTCTTCTCGTTAGATGATAAGGCCTTTGTAGAGCTTATGGAAGCGTTAGGATAAGATGCCGGCAGCACTTTGAGGTTTTGAACCACAGGAGGTTATGGGAGCAAGAAAAGCCATATTTTTGGGAGCAGAAGTTGTAGTAGCGGATTGAGTAATTTTCTGAGAGTATCCTACTTGGTTCATTTCTCTCTAGAGTACATCCATTTCAAAGGCTTTCAGAGTGTTGATCAGTTCTAAAAGAATGACAGGAGTAGTGCTGGTCAAGAAGGTTCTTTTGATCATCATACACTGAAGGCTCCATTCTTTTGGAAGAGAGTCCAGAAGCTTCTTGATTGAGGCATAGTTTGCAACAGGATTGCCTACTTTCTTCATTTTTGTCAGCACTCCCAGAAGTCGACTAATATGATCTGACATAATAGGATCTGACAAGCTTTCACCACGAACACTCCCGAACATGTCGTATTCCTTCTGAACCAAATCTCACTTGTTATCCATCAACCTCTCATTTCCTTCATAGTGATCAATAAGGGCCAACCATAGTTCATGAGCTGAAGTGTATTCTTCCAACAGATTGTTGTCGTCCTTGGACAGAGAATTTGTTAGAGCAGCATGAGCCATGCGATCACGTTGGATGAGATTTCTGTCTTCTTTGGTGAATGTTGAAGGGTCTTCGTTGATAGTTCAAACATCATCGGGAATTATCATAGGAACGTGTGGACCCACTGTGACAGACATCCATTGAGTATAGTCAGTATACTCAAAGAACGCTTTGATTCTATTCTTCCAACTACTAAAGTCCTCAGATCCTTTCAACTTGGGAGGTCACGTAGCTGTTCCTGTCTCCAATTCGGCTTGGGCTATTGGGTTAAGTTGATTGAGAGACATCTTGGTTGATCAGAGAACAAATACGCCGGAACCAAGAGATCAGCTAACAAATATGCGGCAAGAAAAACAAATACGTTGGAGATGCTTGGCGACTGTACCCTGCTACAATAGCTAAATCCGCTGAAACACGCAAAATAAATGTGAGTTTGGCTAAATTCGCCGATCGCCATGATAAAATCGCTGAGGATTTTTATCACTGACTTCGAAGTCGCCTTCGATTAAATACGTTGGCACTATATCAATTGAAATCAACAAATCCGCTGGTGTTAACCCTGCGTATTTGTTCATTTCGCGACCTTCAAGATTAAACCATTAAATTCAAGTTTATTTACGATGCCTTCAAAGATAAATACGCCGAGCAGGGTTTTAGTACGAATAAAAACCCTCTAATCACCCAAAAACGACTCAAAATCCATGTTTCTTTGTACCAAAATAACCCAAATGTTAACCAAAACACTGATTAACAATAACCCAATGATTAAACACACCAGATCAAGCCATTTTAAGTTCAAAAATTTAAAAATCTTGAAACTTTGAAAACTTTTGAAAAACCTTCAAAACTTGAAGAATATTAACAAAAACTCAAACATTCAAGAGCACAAAGGCTCTGATACCAAATTGTGAGTCCCAAACCTGATTCGGATAATAGTGGTTGATTGTTGTCACCCAAACAACTATAGATTAGTTGTTTAAGAAAAACCAAAAGATGAAGATGAAGATTCTTGTATGGATCCAACAACAAGTGTTATATATGGAATCCCAAATGATATATTCACTGAATGCACCTGGATATTTCGTATTAAGTACAAGAACAACAAGCATAACACAAGATCAATCACCAAAATCTGTCCGAGAACCTTGGACTAGGGTTTCCATTGATAAGCATATATAAACAAACTGACTACCCAGCGTATTTATTAAATACGTTGGGAACTTAAATACGCCACCCTGTTACAAATATCACAAAATACACTTTTGGACCTTCTAGTTTTACTAACTATTACAAACAAGCTCTAAACTATTAAACTCAAGTATCAACGGTCTCAAAACGTCCTAACACATACCACAAACTGAACTGCTCCCACATGATTTCTCTTCATGCGAGCCAGCTCTCACTCTAATGTGTCAATCTTGTCCTTATCACTCGAGTCAATATCGGGAAGAGATCGGGAGACGGGGGTGCTTTTTAGCTCGGTCCGCCATAGTTACCGCGTTGGATTTTTTGCTCATTCTCTCAAAGAAGTCCTAATCATGTTCCTTGTGGTTGTTCTACAATGTACCATTACTTGCTGATTGTAAGTACCTCTGATCTTCTGCGTCTAACCGCTGTACAAAACACTTCAACAACTCCCATCTAGGAGTTTGATGGTGAGGGCATTTTTGAACCAACTCCTTGAAATGAGTAAGGGTCTCATGTAGCAACTCCCCCGATAACGATCGAAACGACCGAAACTCTCTCGTGCATCATCGGTCTTCGCTCTCGAATAGTATTCATCAAGAAATACTTGTTGCATTTCTGCCTAAGTACGATATATTTGCAGGAAGTGTAAGGAACCATTGTTTAGCCTTGTCCTTCAACGAGAATTGGAACAACCGTAGCTTCACTTCCTAAATCTCAAAATCATGACCCCCAATCGTGCCACATATGGTGGAGAACTCCGCCAAATGAGTATAAGGCTTGTTATGCGTCCTTCTATTGAAATGGGGTAGGATGTTGATATAATTGGGTTTGCACGCGAATCTCATCCCACGAGGTGTAGGAACAATGGTTGAGTCATTTTCGGTGACCACAGGTCTACATCAACCATTTACACCCTGAGGCTCTTGTTGATGCGGTTGACGCCATCGAGGACCGTTAACCTCTTGATTTATCGGTCGTGGATTGCCCCTTCGACCACCACCTTGGTTGCAAATATCAATAATCTCTTGCTAGGATGTTACCACAGTCTTCGAATTTTCCTTAAACTTCAGAGTCTTTGACCATCTTCAAATTTCTTCAATTCTTTAATAACTTTAACATTCTTGTTCAGCAAATTTCATCAATAATCTCCTCTTTTACTTCGATCTTGAATTGTAACCTTTGAATATCAATCACACACCCGCTTTCCTTGAGCTTCCTTAATATTATTCAACGTTTCACATTTTGCTCCCCCTTTCTATCAGCTTCCTGTTCGATTTACTTAAACATTCAAATAAATATTTCAGTTTCAAACTTTGAAAATTTCAACACACAAAAATTTTCAAAATTTTCAAATTTTAAACATCTTATCAGTTTTAATAACTCTATCAGTTAACCAAGTTCAAGTTAATAACACTTATTACCTAATTTATCTACCAAGTTCAAATGAATAACCTTGATTGATCACTTTTGTGAAAAATCTAATGTTTTCTATCATAGTTAAGTTTCAAATTAATGAACTTTTAATCATTTCAAAAGTATTTTTCATTTCAAAATAAACTTTCATTTCCTAGTTTTACTTCAGTAGCTTTACACTTTGAAAATTAGATTTCCATCATTGGCAGTCGAAAATAAGATGAACATAAAATCTTTTTGAGTTTATGAAATGAAAACTCTATATACAAACATATTTACAAACATTTCTTGTGAGTTTGTGTAAGAGGATCATATTAGTTTTAGAGACATATCACTAGTACTGTTGATCTGAAAAAAACTTTAAGTCCTAAACAGATTCATTTAGATTGTCAGTATACAAACATATTTATAGACATTTTTGTGAGTTTGTGTAGGAGGATCATATCAGTTTTAGAGACATATAACTAGAACCGTTGATAAAAAAAGAACTTTAAGTCCTAAGCAGATTTACTTAGATTGTCAGTATATCTGTCCACTTAAACTTCTACACATTTCTCAATTGTTTCAAGATATGTTAGTTAAATAACTTAGAACTCGACTTAACCGTGTTTCCCACCTTAGAATATACTCCCATATCAAGATTCCATAGATTTCATCTTATAGGTGAATATATCTAACTGATATATGTATCTGAGTTATGCGAGACCTTGAGAGCTCAGGTTATGACCACCGTATAGACAGAGAGATGAAGGCTTGACTTACTAGTAATGTTTTAAATTTGGAATCTTTTGTACTTTAATCGTTAGATCTTTCGATATTATCAATTTGACGTAGTTTTTGGGATTTTAAGCAAAAGTATTCTACAAGTTCTAGGCCATTGCTGACACAAATCAGAGGAACTAGTATGATACCCCAAATATCAATTACCTATAAAGACCTAGTATCTCCGAATTCGACAATCTTTTAAACGAAATTTTGGTGTACTAAGACCATATATACAAGAGATGTTAAGCCACAGATTAAGAAGTTTTTCTTTATGTTTATATCTCGAAAACAATTTACTGAATGTGCGAAATCTACTAGCACATCATCAGTGATATCTGTTTAAAAACTTTTGAACACTGCATTGTTTTAGCATACTGTGATAGTTCACTGATGTACTATCATTTCCTCTTTTATAAACGAATATTTTTTTTTCTTTTTCATGTTTTTGTACATTCTTTAAATTTTTATATGTTTTTGCATTTTCTCCAACTTTCCTCTCCCTAAAATCAAAAATATATTTTTGGATTTTTGTTTTTAAGAAAGAAACATTAACGACCGATAAGAATCACTTCAATTTGCCATCCATTATTGCTTCACATTTTCCTTTTATATGTTCTCCCCCTCATGATGACAAAACTTTGACAGTTTTGATTTTAAAAACTTTTACAAATTTGTGTTTTCAACCAGTTTAGTTTGTTCAATAGTGAGGGTTCTGTGAGTTTTTTTTTCAAAAAATTTCTTCAATATAAACGTTTTAGCAAACTTGTTTTAGCCTGGAAATTTTTCGTTTAAATAACCCGTCTACTTTCTCCTCATGTGCCAAGGAATTTCATTTTTCATGATGTACTTTGATCTCATAAATTCCTTCACACAAACATACACAATTAGTTGAATAGAGACACCCAAGTCTTTCCAGTCTTAGGTGAATTTTCTTCAACTTTAATTTACTCTTTACAATCAGATTTATTTGTCCCTTTCTCAAGTTCAGGAAAGTCATCTAAACTTTCAATTGACATTAGGTTTAGTCGTCGGGAGTTAGAGGCAGCGTCTGCGACGCCTAATGTGGCCTCCGGCGACGCCCCTTCTGTATTGAAGACGTTGTTTTCTCTTATTTCAGCTCATGCAACCCGTTTACAGCCCTCGTTCCAACCCTAACCGATCCATAGTGTCCATAACATCTCGTAACACTCCGTAGTTATCCCATACATTAATCCGTCATATATTTATGCTTAGTAAGTAAAGGACACTTACATGAATGACGCCTCGGAACGAACACATTTATGCACGAGCCTTCGGTTTGAGTTCAAGCACTTCAACTAATGCTTGAATCCCTCAAACCGGGCTCTGATACCAACTTGAAACGCCCAACATACTTTTTACGACTAAAAAGCTAAAAATTTCGAACTTTCAAAATAAATAGCTTAAAATTCCCATATTCCATTGAAGTTAATACGACAAACGTGACTATCAAAAAAAAATTTTCAACTACATAAAACCAAAACTACTAACTACCTAGATTTAATACATCTTCTTTCAAAAGTGACTTGAAGCAAATTTATCATTCACAAATCCAAAAGTAGTTTGACCCGATTGTTGTTATCAATGCGGAAACATAAGTAGGGCAAGAATTATGTTCGTTCTGATCCAGCGTCATCACTACAAATGGGCTTTACCTACATATGAAAACCATCTCTTTAGTAATACACATAATATCAAGATTAATAATTACAAACAATTAGTAAATCTATTATAGCATTTCTTAGACCAACCATAATTCTTACTATTGATTGTCAACATAAATTCATTGACTCGATCATATCGCTTTCGTATAACCATTTCTTCATACTTTCTTCTACCCACCCGGTTGATCCGTTCTAAATGAGTCAACACAAGGTCATTCTTTTACATTCACATTCTCACCCGGTCGACCCTTTCTACATGATTCGACTCAAGTCGTACTTCCACATTCTCATTCTTATCCATTTGACTCATTCTTCATGAGTCATTACAAATCATGCTTTCATATTCTTGTTCTTACTCGGTTGACTCACTCTAGATGAGTCAACACAAAACATGCTCTCATATTGTCGTTCTTACTCGGTTGACCCATTCTACATGAGTCAACACAAAACATACTTTCACATTCTCATTCTTTACCAATTCTTTGACTAATCTTTGATCAAGGTAATAACAATTATAGCCCTATACGAAAATATAACGTAGTTTGTTAACATCTAAGCGTTAATTACAAGTGAGTGAGTAGCATACCTTGGTCTTGCACTTCGGTCGATTCTCTGAGCTAGTTCCTTCTTCTTTCAATCCTACACATAACCATTCATACTTTGATTACTTGTTCATTTATGCACAAACCGTATTATTAGCCTGCTTTTTACAACTTAACCCATATTTAGCTCAATTTCCGTCATATCTATATGCTATTAACTTTCAATTTATGTAAAGCTATATTAATCATTTATTAGGCATTTTGTCGAACACTTGGTGTGCGTACAACATTTTAAGCACCATGTACTAGTGTTCTTATGCATAATCTACCAAATTATATTAAGATTCATCAATTCAACTAGTATCATATAATCCCACCATTTAACACTCATCCGAACTAACAATTACACAATTCATATATCAAATATCAACCTATTTGCACCTTATAGATCATCATTTTTTATCAACAATTTATATCCAATGGGTTTCATTCCAAATTCAAATTTACCAAAAATTAGACATAGCACATCTTCTACATGTTATCATTCACTAGTATTCATACTAATTTCACATGAACTCATGGATTGAATTCAATCCACATTCTACAAAATCATTCAAATTATGAAATTCAACCTACCTTATATTAAGAATAGTTTGATGATGATGATTTGGTGTTCATGCATGAGTTTGATCTTCAATTTCTCCTTTAATTTCTTGAATCTTTTGATGAAAAGGGTTTTCCCTTTCTTCTTTTGTTGTCTAGGCAACACACACACACTAGAAATGTGTGTGTGTGTGTGTTTTAATTTTGTTTTTATATTTTCACTTTACCATTCATTCCAATAGTGGCCCCTCAAGTTTGATGTTTATATTATTATGGCCCAAACCTACCCCATAAGTCAAGGTTTTTTACTTATATCTTTAACTAGGATTTTATATTTTAGCCATCAGTTATACGATACTTATGTTTACATATTCATATATTTTTGGCGTGTTACAAATCTATACCCCTTAAAGGAGATATCGTCCTCGAAACCTGATTACGTACCAAATAATTATGGGTAGTGCTCACGCATCTCATCTTCCGTCTCCCAAGTAAGATCTGACCCCTTTCGATGTTGCCATTGGACCAAAACTTGTCTAATGGCCTTGTTGCAAAGGCGTTTAATCTGAAAATATTTTATAGCCACCGGTCTTTTAATGTAACTCATTTTTTATCCGATTCGATATCATCAAGGGGGACATAGGCGGTTTCATCTACCATACATTTTCTTAGCTGTGTCACATGAAATGTGTCATGCATTCCATATAACGCTGGTGGTAAACCCAGCTGGTACGCCACCTTTCCAATTCGAGCTATGATTTTAAAAGGCCCAATGTAACGGGGACTGAGCTTTCCTCGCTTACGGAACCGAATCACACCCTTCCATGGTAAAACTTTTAACAGCACATAATCCCCTACTTGAAACTCGATGGGTCATTTTCTTCGATCTGCATAAGCTTTTTGTCGGTCTTGTGCCGCTTTCAATCGGGCCCGTACGGTATCGATCTTCTCATTAGTTTTAACTACTACATCTTTGGGCGCGATTTCTCTTTGACCTACTCCCCCCAACATACGGGAGTTCTACACTTTCTTCCATACAATGTCACACCCTGACCCACAGCGGAAATGGTAGTCGGGGCATGATTGGGTTTTCATCAAAGCTCATGACATTTACTATAATAAAGTTTCATATTTATTATTTCTAATTTAAAGGAAAAATTACAACAATCATACAAGCACAACAATATTCATGAACTCTTTATATTTCTTCTAAGGCAATTTCCTTTGTGATCCTTGCTTCAACCTGTCCACCTATATCATGTGTAAAAATAGGGTTTTTGGTCAACCAAAGTTGGCGAGTGAATCTAATTTAAGCATTTGAAAGAATTAGTTATATTGGTTATTTAAATAAAAATTGTGCATAAACCAAATATGAGTATACGCATATGTAAATCTAACCACAAATTACATAATATCAATCAATGCACACACAAGCTTGACAAATGATGAAAAATGAGATCAAGGCTCAATCAAACGGAGCCGATCTAATGAGGCACCTGATGCTCAACTCGTATCACACGAGGAACTGATGGGCCTAATGTGATTGCTTGCACGCAACTGACAAAAATTTAAACACCCAATACAACAAATAACATTTACATTACACGTTAGATCATATAATGGTAATAGCACAAGTGTTTGGATAAACGAAATATATGAAACAACACATGATACACCCCAAAACATGAATAAGAAAGGGAATTTATAAAGATTCACTCACAGTGGGTGCGTTTCCTTGGATTGACGATGAACGCGCACAGATTTGGATTTAACCACGAGAGAAAACTAACCTAAATAATAACGTAGTAATTCGATAAATAAATAAATTTCTTATTAGAAATTAATATTTTAATTAATGCTTTTTATTAGATTGTTAGGTTTATTTTTGTAGTAATTTATGAAATTTTTAGCTTTAAAGACCTTATTTTTAAGTGTTTTTAATTAATTTTTAGGAAAAAATAATAAGGATTTTAGATAAAAAAATTACCCTTTTTCAGGGTTTGACTGGTCAGCCGGCCGGACTTGACTATTATTGGTTGCGTGTGAGGTTCGAACTCGTGACCTCCCGTATATGTGCACGCAGTTCTACCAACTGAGCTACGTGTCTAACCCGGAGTAAACTGGTTTTTAATTATATTTATACACTAGTTAGCATGTTTCAGAATAAGGCTTTTATAAAAAAGGTGTGATATTTCAGCGAATCGGACACATACAAGGCTCGAACCCGGTCTCATTGTTTACGTGTGCACACAGCCCTACCAACTAGGCTGTGTGTCTAACCCGTTATAAAACAGCTTTTTATATCTTTTATATTCTTATAGCGGTGTTTCATTTTTTGATTTTTAAAAAAAGATTTGATTTATTTCAACGTAGCAGAACATGAACATGATTAGAACCCGGGTTTATATGCTTCGTATGCACACAGTCCTACCACTGGACTGTGTGTCTAACCCTGTGAAAATACAAATTTTATTTCTTTTAAACACATATCCAGTTTGTCTTCTTTATTTTGAAATCACATAACATTAGCTTGACTGATTGGATTCGATTAACAATCACATCTTTAACAACAACATATTAGATGACTTCAATTGAGGTTTATAAAAATGAAAGAGTAGAGTGGAAAATGTACCAACAGAAATCGCTAAAATCTCTGGCGATTTGTAAAATTTTCCAGCGAAAGCGAGTGTTTCCGACCAAGGTTCATGATAGCAGAAGTTTGAAGAGAGATTTGCGAGAGTGAGTTCTAAATGGGTTCACGGAATCTCTATTTATAGGTGAGGCTAGTAAGTTATATTAAATTTTCGGTTTCGGAAGTTTCGGTCAAAACATTGATGGGTGATGATTGTAACTCAAAACTTAATGCGTTTGACTTGATGATTGAGTCCAGACTCTTGATTAGAAACGGTTTTAGCAATTAATTGAAAGGAAAAACAGTAATTTGATTGATTGCTGAGATGATTTCACCCGTTACTGGGCGGGACTCTGGACCAGTTTCAAAGGTAACGAGAATATAAAAGATTATTTGGTTTGGGTATGACAGATGTTGTGTGGGTGTTGCAGTGGTGTGTTGTGTGTGTTTATATCCGTGCGACCCGGGTTCGAATCCCGCGGGCAGCACATATATATTTTTTTAATTTTATTTATACTAACATTTTAGTATTATATATATTATTTATATTTATTATTATTATTATTTTCTTTATTATCATTTATATTTTAATATACCGAGATCCATTAAATAATTAACATAAATTCTAAACAAGAGATCACATAATTGATTATAAAATGGAGCGGGTTTTAGGACCCATTTTTCTTCAGATGTTACATAAAACTTCTCGTATGGTGCCATTTGAATGCTATTATGGTAGCTGTTATTGTATGCGAACTTGACTAAGGGCAAGTGATCATCCCAGCTTCCCCCAAAATCTAAGACATATGCTCTCAACATATCCACAAGTGTTTGAATAGTCCTTTCAGATTGTCCATCTGTTTGTGGGTGGTAGGCGGTACTAAAATGAAGTTTTGTTCCCATTTGTTCATGAAACTTTTGCGAAAAAACGTGCTGTAAATCTAGTTTCTCGATCCAATACAATGGAGACGGGTACTCCATGACGAGCTACAATTTCATTTGTAAAAATCTCAGCCATCCTTATTGACGAATAGGCCTCTCGGATAGGTAGGAAGTGGGCCCTTTTGGTAAGTCGATCCACAACTACCCATATGGTATTATGCCCTTTTCATGTTTTGGGAAGTTTATTCAACAAATCCATTGTCACGTTTTCCCATTTCCACATCGGAATTTCCAAAGGTTGTAATTTACCATACAGCTTCTGCTGTTCCGCCTTCACTTGTGAACATGTAATTTGTCGTACGGCTTCTGAAGTTCACCTTCACCAGTAATTCTTCTTTAAATCTCCATACATTTTTGTTGCTCTCGGATGTATCGAGTATCGTGATTTATGAGCTTCTTCGAGTAAGATTGCCTTTACTTCGCATAACCAAGGAATCCAGATTCGCCCAAACCGAATTTGATTCCAGTTGCACTTTCCTCCAGTTTATCTACAATCCCTTTTGTTCTTTCTTTCTTAGGATTATCAGCGTTAATGATTTGATTTGTGCTTCCCGTATCATCTCAAGGAGATGAGGCGTAACAATCATTCTCATAGACTTCACCTGAATCGGAGGTGGATGTTCCTTTCAGCTAAGGGCATCTGCCACTACATTTGCTTTGCCTGGGTGATAAAGTATTTTTCAATCGTAATCCTTATTCAGTTCTAATCACCTTGGTTATCTCATGTTGAGATCTTTTTGTTCGAAAAGTATTTGAGACTTTTATGATCCGAGTATATGGTGTACTTTGTTTCGTATAAATAATGTCGCCATAGTTTCAAGGAGAACACCAGAGCGGCCAATTCTTAATCATGCGTCGGGTAATTTTCTTCATGTGGTTTGAGCTGTCTTGAGGCGTATGCTATAACTTTACCTCGTTGCATTAAAACACCTCCTAACCCCTGACGTGAGGCGTCCGTGTATACAACTAAATCTTCCATTCCATCTGGCAGAGTTAACACCAGTGGATTAGATAGTCTCTCTTTCAGAACATGAAATTCTTTTTCTTGTTCGGGTCCCCATACAAACTTCTCACTTTTCTTTGTTAACTTAGTCATGGGTAGGGCTAATTTGGAGAAATCCTGAATAAATCTTTGGTAGTAGCCCGCTAGTCCAAAAAACTTCTTACTTCATTTGGATTCTTCAGAGGAATCCATTTCATAACTGCTTCTACCTTTCATGGATCCACCAAAACACCATCTTTGTTAATTACGTGGCCGAGAAATTACACCTCTCTGAGCCAAAAGGCTCATTCAGAGAACTTCGCATATAACTTTTCCTTACGAATAATTTCTAATACTTGACGCAATTGATTTGTATGATCGGCCTTACTCTAGGAATACACTAAGATGTCATCTATAAACACTATTACAGATTTATCTTGCATGGTTCGACATACTCGATTCATAAGGTCCATAAACGCAGCCGGCCCATTAGTTAGCCCAAAAGACATTACCAGAAACTCGTAATGTCCGTATCGAGTTCTAAATGCAGTTTTTGTCACATCTTCTTCTCTTACTCGTAATTGATGATATCCTGAGCGCAAGTCGATTTTTGAGGACCAACTTGCCCCTTGCAGTTGGTCAAATAGGTCATCAATTCGAGGTAACGGATATTGATTCTTAACCGTTAGTTTATTTAACTCTCGATAGTCGATGCACATGCGCATTGATCCATCCTTCTTTTTTACAAATAATACGGGGGCTCCTCAAGGTGACATCCTCGGGCGTATAAAACCCTTATCGAGCGATTCTTGTATCTGGGTCATTAACTCCTGCATTTCTATAAGAGCCAATCTATAGGGAGCCTTAGCCACCGGTTTAGCACCTGAGTTCAATTCGATGCCAAACTCCACATCCCGTTCGGGTGGAAGTCCGGGTAATTCATCCAGAAATACATCCGGATATTCATTTACAATTTCAACATCATCAAATTTTGGCGTGTCTTTAGAGGTATCTATTACATAAGGTAGGAACGCCTTGCCTTCATTTTGCACATACTTAACTTGCTCTACAATGGTACATAGCTTCGTTTCGACTTTTCTCTCTCCATAGATGCTTACCCATTTCCCACTCGGTGATAGCACTCGTATGATCTTAGTTTTGCATTGAATTTCTGCATGGTATCGGGATAGCCAATCCATACCCACTACTACCTTGAACTCTCCCAATACCATGGGCATAAGATCTATTTCAAATTCCTGGTCTTCTATAACGGTTTTACATCCCTTGCATATTTCATTCAATAAGTAGTTCTTGCTATCAGCTACTTCTACTTCTAAAGGTATAAGCATTCGTTCAATTTTAAAGGAAGGATGACTTATCAGTTCGTTTGTTACAAATGACCTACTTGACCCAGAATCAAACAATACATTCATAGGTAATAAATTGATTAGAAAAATACCTGACACAAACATTCGGAAGTGCCTTAGCTTCTTGAGTGGTGATTTGGAACATTCTTCCCTTAACTCTCGGGGCATTATCATTCTTCCCATCCCTACCCCCTTTTTCTTTCAACTTTGGGCAATCTGCCTTGACATGTCCTGGTGAGAAACAATTTAAACATGTTTTGACAGTGTTTGGGCATTTGTAATAGGGGTGTCCTTCTTACCCGCAGTTTTAGCATCCTTTCTTACCTAACAGGCATTCTCCAGAGTGCAGCTTTCCACAAGTTTTACATCGGGAAATCCCACCCTTCACGTTATCCTTCTTGTTGTAATCCTGGACTTTCAGTTTCTTAGTAGGACTCGGGTTAATACTCCTTTCTATCGTTCTCTTTTCTCCCTACTCTATTTGACGCTTGTGCTTTATCTCTCGATCCCTTACCCAATTGATTAGTTCATTTAGGGTTTCACACTTCGAGGAGTGATGAACTCCCTAATTTCCGCCTTTAGGATGTCGTGATAGTGGTTAATCTTTATTCTTTCTCTCCTCATAAGGTCTTGACAAAATTTTAACTTGTCAAGAAACACATTAGTAATTTCATCGATAGATTCCTTGCCTTGCCGAAGACGTAAAAACTCCTCTTGAATTCGATCAACTGCGGATTGTGGGCAATGGAACTTTAAGAAAGGTTCCTTAAACTCTTGCCATGTTAGCTCTTGTAGCTTTTTTTTTCTCCCAATTCCTTGCAATAGGTGTCCCACCAATCCTTTGCTTGAAGTTGGAGTTGGCCCGTTTCAAACATTACTTGATCCTCTTTCTCGCACTTACTTCTTGTTAGAAATCTATTTTTGGCATATGATAAGATCGATTTTTCCATCATACGTCGCAGGGTTACAAGCCATGAAATCTCTATATGTGCATCTAGGGGTGCCTTTTTCATTTTGTACCCCGTTCATCCATTCTTTTAGCTTTTCTAATTGTCCAGTCATGATTGCTTCTACTGTCTCTAAAACACGGCTTTATACCTCTTGTGCTAATTGAGGAAGATTGGCTTGCATAGCTTTTTCAACCACATCTGAGATCTTCTCATTCATCGCTTCTTAACGTGCCATATCGTTATCTAGAAAAATCTCTATCATCTTCCCTCTTGGTGAAGAGTCATCTACACATTCTCAATAATTCAAAATACTATTCTTTTATACATTCTTATTCTTCTTTTCGGAACGTTACCTTCTCAACATGCCTTATCATGGTTCAATTAATATTCACACAACTTCTTAAGGTTAAATTTCACTTTTTGGGTTCTTTATGGGTTATGGATCGTGTTATAGGAGATTCAAAACATGTGTTGTAAAAGGAAAACATGTTCAATTTATGAGGGGCGTTGACAACGCTCATACACAGCGTAGGTGACGCATCCCTAATTGTTGCGTCGGTGCATAGTTGCGTCGGCAGTAGGTTTAGCCGTCGGGAGTTAGAGGCAGTGTCAGCGACGCCTAATGTGGCCGGCGGCGAAGCCCCTTCTGTATTGCAGACACTGTTTTCTCTTATTTCAGCTCATGCAACCTGTTTACAGCCCCGTTCCAACCCCACACGATCCATAATGTCCATAACATCCCATAACACTCCGTAGTTATCCCATACATTAACCCGTCATATATTTATGCTTAGTAAGTAAAGGACACTTACTTGAATGACGCCTCGGAACGAACACATTTATGCACCATCCTTCGGTTTGAGTTCAAGCACTTCAACTCATGCTTGAATCCCTGAAACCGGCCTCTGATACTAACTTGAAATGCCCAACATACTTTTTATGAATGAAAAGCTAAAAATTTCGAACTTTCAAAATAAATAGCTTAAAATTCCCATATTCCATTGAGGTTAATACGACAAACATGACTATCAATTTTTTTTTCAACTACATAAAACCAAAACTACTAACTACTTAGATTTAATACATCTTCTTTCAAAAGTGACTTGAAGTAAATTTATCATTCACAAACCCAAAAGTAGTTTGACCCATTTGTCGTTATCAATGCGGAAGCGTAAGGAGGGCATGAAGTGTGTTCGTTCCGATTCATCGTCATCATTACGAATGGGCTTTACCTACATATCAAAACCATCTCTTTAGTAATACACATAATATCAAGATTAATAATTACAAACAATTAGTAAAACTATTATAGCATTTCTTAGACCAACCATATTTCTTACTATTGATTGTCAACATAAATTCATTGACTCAGTCATATCGCTTTTGCATAAGCATTTCTTCATACTTTCTTCTTCCCACCCAGTCGATCCGTTCTAAACGAGTTAACACAAGGTCATTCTTATACATTCACATTCTCACCCGGTCGACCCATTCTACATGAGTCGACTCAAGTCTTACTTCCACATTCTCATTCTTATCCATTTGACTCATTCTTCACGAGTCATTATAAATCATGTTTTCATATTCTTGTTCTTACTCGGTTGACTCACTCTAGATGAGTCAACACAAAACATGCTCTCATATTGTCGTTCTTACTCGGTTGACCCATTCTACATGAGTCAACACAAAACATACTTTCACATTCTCATTCTTTACCAATTCTTTGACTAATATTTGATCAAGGTAATAACAATTATAGCCCTTTACGAAAATCTGACGTAGTTTGTTAACATCTAAGCGTTAATTTCAACTGAGTGAGTAGCATACCTTAGTCTTGCACTTCGGTCGCTTCTCTGAGCTAGTTCCTTCTTCTTTCATTCCTACACATAATTCATTCAAACTTTGATTACTTGTTCATTTATACATAAACCGTATTACTAACTTGCTTTTTACAACTTAACCTATATTTAGCTCATTTTTCGTCATATCTATATGCTATTACCTTTCAATTTATGTAAAGCCATATTAATGGTTTACTAGGCATTTTGTGGAACATATGGTGTGAGTACAACACTTTAAGCACCATGTACTAGTGTACTTATGCATAATCAACCAAATCATATTAAGATTCATCAATTTAACTAGTTTCATATAATCCCACCATTTAATACTCATCTAAACTAACAATTACACAATTCAATATCAAATATCAACCTATTTGCACCTTATAGATCATCATTTTTCATCAACATTTTTATATCCAATGGGTTTTATTCCAAATCATCAAATTGAACCAAAAATTAGACGTAGCTCGTCTTCTACATGTTATTATTAACTAGTATTCATACTATTTTCACATGAACTCATGGATTGAATTCAATCCACATTCTACAAAATCATTCAAATCATGAAATTCGACTTACCTTATATTAAGAATAGTTTGATGATGATGATTTGGTGTTCATGCATGTGTTTGATCTTCAATTTCTCCTTTAATTTATTGAATCTTTTGATGAAAAGGGTTTTCCTTTTCTTCTTTTGTTGTCCAGGCGACATATACACACTAGAAATGTGTGTATGTGTGTTTGAATTTTGTTTTATATTTTCACTTTACAATTCAATCCAATAGTGGCCCCTCAGGTTTGATGTTTATATTATTATGGCCCAAACCTTCCCCATAACTCAAGGTTTTTTACGTATATCTTTAAGTAGGATTTTAGATTTTAGCCATCATTTTACGATATTTATGTTTACATAATCATAACTTTTGGGGTGTTACAATCACCCATGTTTGTCTTTTCATTAAAGCTTTCCTGAAATACAAAGTAGAATCTTTTTGTTCAGTACTTTTTGAAGATTCACCAGTTTCATGGTTTCACTTTGTTTGAAGATTCTTTGCTTCTTTTCCAAACCTGAGTTGGTACAAACATCCGTGATTTTTGTTTCATATCTTCAGAATTTTTCTTGACATCAAGAACTGGTTTAGGATTGTTTTGTGGATATTTTCTTGTAATATGTCCAATCTTATTACATTTAAAGAACATCCTACTGTCTGTTACAACAAAGGATCCCTTAACATGTTCACATTGTTGTTGTTGAACAAAAAAATCTTCATTAGATTGTTTGCAAATCTAACTTTCTTTTGCACTTCCTGAACTTGTACTAGGTACAAAGTTCACTTTCTTCAAATATTTTTAATTTACAAACTTGTTATTTTTTCTCTTACCATACCATGATCCATTCTTTTCATTATAATTTCTCTGTTTTTTATTGGAATAAGAATATTTGGGTTTGGAATAGTAAGATTTTTCACATTTAAACTTCGAAAATCATTTTTTATCTATTAAACTTTCAATTTCAGAAATTTCAATTTCGACAGCTTGATAACTTTCTCTACTATATTCAAGTTCACATTCTGAATCGTTAATTAAGAATCAGAATGTAGTTGATCAGATTCACACATTTTGTACATTAAAATATGTAGGTCATCATTTGAACTACTTTCTGATTTACTAAGATAAGCAACATGAAAGTTTTCGTCACTTTCAGACCGTGAACTCGAACAATCTTTATCATTCTTAGGTTGAGTGTTTTCAGCATTTTTATCTTTTTGTTTTCCCAAAACATTCTCAACCACTTTTTTAACCACATTTGACCCGTCCTCATAATCAGACGTTTAATAGGTCACATCAATGTTGTTAGGCAACTGAGCTTTCTGTTTAGTTTTTATTGTTTTCAATTTCAGACTCAATGCCTTTTCCTCCCCATTAGGATTTTTCCTTGAGTAACTGTTCCACATTAGGGGTGGCCATCGATTATAACCTAGAACTCTATCCTGATAACGGTATATATCTTCCCCATTATCATTTTTTTGAGTTAGCTTGGGAAGAATGTGATCCAAAACATAAGATGCAATTGAATAGATGATTAACGTTTTGTCAACCCTTTCCGTTTCTATTTTCATTACTTGTAGCTTACGCTTTAATTTGGCAATGGTGTCAATGTGAATGTTTATTGCCATCTATTTTCCATGACCGTTGCTTTTAACATTGAACTTGTAGCGTTGTCTTCCCCATTTTGCATAATGGTGTAAGTTGATTGTTTTACATAGCTTATCATACGCCTCTTTCGTTTCTTTATAATCACTTGATAGGTTATCAGTATGACGTTTTAGCTATACTTCTCATCCTTTTCAAGACAAAACTTGCACTGTTTTAAACATTTTGTAGATTATTTTTCTATCTCAACCTTCTCAATTTTTCTCTCTTCCTGGACTTTCTCATCTTCGAGTTTCCGATTAACATTAACAATTTCACCTTCCTGGTTTAGTCGATCAAAAATTATTTTCTTAGCAATTATTTCTTCTTCACATTGTGTATTCTGGCAATTTCTTTGTTCACTGAAGAAACCTACAAAAGAATTATAAACATGAGGAGATATAAATGCTTGACAAGCATTTTGTAAAATTTCTTCTTCAGTATAGTGGCATTGAATCCTAGTAAAAACCTTCATCTTCTTGTGTAGCGACTAGGGCTTTATTTTTTGATCTTGCCAAAACCTCATCTAGTTGAAAAATCTTGACTAGTTCGAGGTTGTTGAGAAGTTCTGTGATATATTGCTCTTTTATAGTAATCATCAAATGGATTTTGATGACTTCATTGAACTTCTCTACTCGGACATTTTCTTTTGAAGTGGCCCTTTTTCCTACAATTGAAGCAGGTCACTTTGGATATATCAAATCCCAATTTTAAGGCAGAACTAACGAGACATTTCCTCCCAGTAATTTCTGAAAATTTTTGTGCTCTTCGAATTATACTAACCAAAGACCATTTTATATTGATCTGTTCCAACTCCTCTGGATCAATTTGTTCGTAATCCTCTTTTGTCATTTCAGGATTCTGAATCTTTCTTGCCACCAAACTCTCATAAGATTCCAACACTAAAGCAAGTAAGCCCATGTGCTGTTTAGTTGTGTTTTCTGTGATATCTTGAGCGCTATGAAGATTTATGGCAACGTCGCACTACAAGATATGAAGATTGGTGTTATTCTGGTTGTTGTAATTATTTGAGCTTTGAGATGACTGGGGGCTCTGTATCAGAGTATTTCACTCAAAACATGAATAAGATGTGAAACCACTACCGTTGTTGGAAGTAACTGTTGAATAACTAGATGAACTTTCTTCACTGTAGGCTATTTGAATCTTAGGGCCTTGAATGTTAGCTATCGGACTTCCTTTGTAGTAAAGATTACATCTTGTTGAGTATGTGCACATTTTTTTAGCCATTTTTCGTATTTCAAGCTCATGCCCTTCGATGAATTTACTAAAACTTAAAGTACTATATTCTGAACTATTTTTCAATATTTTTAGATAAATCGACCATTATCCCTGAGGCAATGTGTCAGCCAACTTGTCAACCCATTCTTCATCTTCTTTACGTATACCAAACCTTTCATTTCCATGAGCAGATGATAATATCTCTCATTAACTTGTTTCATCGTTTCTCCTCTAAAAGCTGTGAAGATGTCGAACTCTTTCTTGAGTAGCGCTACTTTACTTTATAACATTTGTGTGCTACCCTGAAATTTTACCTTTAATGCGTTCTACATTGACCGCGCATCTCCATCGTGTTGTAGGAAATTAAATATGTCTTCTTTTATGGCTTGTTGCAAGATATTCATCATCTTCTTTTCTCTCACGAACTTATCTTTCTCTGTGGTACTAAGTTTAGTTAACGTTTTTTCAGCCCATTATCTACAGTAGGAGCAACATACTTCTCCTTAATGGCATACCAACAATCGAAATAATTGGCTTGTACCCAATTCACAAATCTTTCATTCCATCCTCCATAATCTTCTAGATTCATCAACTTAGGTGGTTTTTGCATCGTCCCCATTAGATTATCTAACTTTAGACTTTGAGTAAGTTCCATTGAAGTTGATGTTGACGGTGTAGCGAAGGAATTGTAAAACTCGTTCTCCATTTCGTCGAATATTTGAACAAAATTAGCTTTGTGCCAGGATGATTTGCGCGAAGTTGACCCTTGTGCGAAGTTGTCTCTTCGTGCGATATTGAGTTTCACTTCATACGAACTAAAAACCAATAACACAAAGTAGATCCAACTGCGTGCGAAGGTAAAACAAACTGCTTTTAAAATCTATCTTCGTGCGAAGTAAGATTGTAAACTAGGACAAAATTTCACTTCGTATGAAGATAACATTATGTTCGTGCGAAGTGACAGGATCATACCAAGAAGGTTTAAAATTTCACCTTTTTTGCGGATTTTATCATGATTTTGGTTCGTTTTAGGTCTAACTGTTTCAAGGGTTTGTTTGAACTTGATTTTACTTAATTGTTGAGAAAATCAGTCCATTTCAACCATTATATCTTTGAAAAATGACAAAAAAATTAGTAGAAGAGAAGTTGATCTTGTTGAATTGTCTTCAAATCAGGCCTCCAAGCTCTAATACCACTTGTAGGTCCGTGCTCGGATCCGATAAACTTAGGTCTGATCTGCTTAACATAGTCTATCACATGCGGAATCCGTTTTATTTTAGGTGACACGTTCAACAAGATTATATTTCCTTAATTATCTGTTTTCATTAATAGTTCAACATACACAAGATCCTTAAAACACTTGGATAGGGCTCCACCATCAAGTCTACCATAACCAATAGAGACTCGAGACCCACACTCCTATTTATAGACAAACAAATCGGTGCGGACTTGATACGCTTCCTTCGTACGAAGTGGATTACCTTTGTACGAAGTAACACACTAGATACATTCTACCTTCGTACGATCTTGGCTCACCTTCGTACGAAGTGACTTGTATTACCTTCGTACGAAGGTAGTAATAGATATAACAACAAATCTATACATTGTGATCTCTATAACAGACTTGATATGACTTGATGACGTAGGTAACATACATATGCATCAACAGAAGGTGGAAAATGGAGAATGATTAGGGTTTATGGTTGTTGTGGATGATGGATGGATTGGAAAGATTATGGATGATGATGATTAGGTTTAGGATTGTGATAATGAACGGTGAATTCCAATGTTGGTAGATGATTGGGATAGATTAGGATTGAGGTTGGTGATAGTTCTTGGCTCAAAGGTAGTGCTCTAGGTTCAAAATTGCGTAACTCTTCGAAAATGGTCTTAAACAAGTGACAATCCAATGTTGGTAGATGATTGGGATATATTAGGCTAGCCGACAGCCCTCCCTGGCATTGCCGACTTCCCCTGGATATGAAAAACTCTCCAGATGGCTTATATCACTACCTATGATCAAATCCAACTGACGACCTTATTTGAAGGGCGTCGGCGACGACCCACCCATTTCTTATTTTCTATTTTGTCCATTTATCACTCCTGGTTGACCCGTTTTCAGTCCCGATGCTCCGTATAGATTCCAGAATAGCTCCTTAAACTCCATTAGACCTGCAAAACACAATTCCCATCAAAAGTAGGTTATTGAACTATAAGTTATGTAATAACATAAATTTAAACATGATAGAACACTCGTTTTCGACCACACATCAAAGTGCAAATGAATAGTGGGATGCTTTAAAAGAACAATTCGGTGGTACAGAGGATGTAATTGAAAACACCCGAGAAATTCTCAACCAACAGTATGAGACCTTTAGTCCTGTTAAGGGAGAGACCATGACTCAATAATTTGAGAGATTCACTTGTTTGATTAGTGAATTAAAATGGTAAACAAAGAATTTTCCAATTCCACTTTAAGAAATAGGTTATTTAGGTCACTACCTGAAAAGTGGGACAATATTGCTATTGTTATGAGAACCACAGTAGGATTAAGAACATGACTTTGACTCAACTTCATTGTAAGCTTTTAACCTTTGAAAGTGTCCGATGACTATGTCTTTGGCAACACAACACTTTTGAGTCAAGAAGAATCATCATCTAGAATAGTAAATGATTAGGGTTATGATAGTCCCTTTGATGTATCCACTAGAATTAACCCTGATCAATACTCTTCAAACTTTGCTCTTACAACAAATGGTGATGGTCATAACCTGTCCTTTGTTCTTGATGACATGCATCATATTGATCCCATGGCTTTGAGGAAATGGACATTTTGCACAAATTAGCCCTACTCAGTTTTAGAATAAACAACTTAAACAAAGAACTAGTAGGAAGTATCCAGGGTTAAACGGAAGGTCAAGGGTAACGTTAGATATATGGAAGATAAAATGTTATAGGTGTAATAGATTGGGTCATTTTGCTAGGGAGTGTAGAAGTTAGTCAAATAATTGTATGCCCATGATAAATTATGCAAATCAAAGACTTTAATCTAGCAATCAATAACACTTTTATCAAAATTCCCAAAATATCCCTGGACCAAATGTTCAAAACACTACACATTTTGCTCAATCTTTAAGCCATGCCCCTGTGCAATATGCTCAAACCATGCCTTAGGTCCAATATGTTCAAGTACCAGTTTAACAGATTCAGGCACCACCAACTACCCCAACCCATGCAACTGCAGAGGTCAAACAACAAAGTTTCTTTACTCAAGGCTTTATTGACTTGAGTAGTTTGCTTGAAATATTCACTAGATGATAATTTTGCCCTTCTGGCAAAACCTGTAGAGGGATCTGTGAATTTCTATCTTATTGCAAGTGAATCTATTGAAGAAGAAAATGAGCTTGAAGAAAAAAATGCCTAAGACTAAAGCTTCAAATCATGATGCGGAGAAGGCAGTCAACTTAGTACAAACACTTTTTTTTGAAAAAGTTGATACATAGGCAGTGATAAACAAGGATCCCACTGAAAGTGATTGTGATTGTGTATTGATGGCTGCTACAAAGGTATCTCCTCGTATTTTTAAACAATTATATTCTGATAAATGTATTATTGCATTTGCTAACATTAAAGATGTGAATAGATATCTTAGGATGAAGGTCCTATAAATCAGTTTGAAAAATAACCAAAGAGTATAAAATAAAATTCAGTGAAAAGGACCAGGATATTAGTAGACCAAGGAGTTCAAGTGTACCCAAATAACTTATGAGAAGTGGATAGAATCATGTGTTGGATTTGAGATGCTTCTAAACAAATAGATAAAAAGTAATGTGAAATTTGGAAATGGATTCTCAAAATCTGGTTCTCAAAGCTCCAAAAAAACATTCACATTTATTCTAAATTGGTTGAGATCATTACAACAACTTCATGCGGGGAAGAAATCAATATCACTAAACCAAATGGTAACAAGATTATTCTTGAAAAGCCATAAGGTTCCTCATCAAATTCTGAATTAGAAACTTATGAGTTTAAATCAAGTTGGTTAAATGCGTGTGATGTTTTTGAAAATTTCAAAACAAATGAAATTCACAACCATTGATGATGTTAAAGTATCAAAGGTAAAAATCTTTCCTATCACTGACTCCTAAACAGATGTTAAATCTGTTTCAATGAAAAGAGACAAAAGTAAAATGAAAGATAAGATCACAACATATTTTGTGTTTTTTGTGAAAAGAAAAATCACATGATGATGGATTGTTTTCTTTTAAAAGCTGATCATATAAACAAAGGAAATAATGTTTGTAAATTTAAACCAGAATGCAGCATTTGTGGAAAGAAAAATCATTTGACTCAAAAATGTTATTTTCTAAAAAATTATGACATTAAGAAAAATGAGTTCAAAGCTAAATTATCTGTTGATCGATGAGTTGGCCCTACAAAAAGGAAACCCCAGCTGACTCTTGTAAAATTTGAATATGTTCAAACACCTATTACCAAGGCTTTGAATCAAAACCCTATTTATAGGGATACAATCAACTTATTAGCAATATTCAAACACCTGTTGGTCCAAGTATTAACATCCATATACTTGCAACTAGCCAACAATAATTGATGGAAATGGTTCAGAAACTTATCCTCACAAAATACCAATCTAAAAAATTCGACTCTAAGGGAGGAAGGACACCAGTCAAAGCAAATATGGCTTTGAATTCTCACCGAAACTAATTCATTGTTAACTTGCAGAGAACTTATACATGCTTTTATAGTTTATGGTAAATGGACTGTGGAGGCTCCAGACACATTATAGGATGTATAACCCTACTCCTAAGTTTTTCTTGCTCATTGAGGGGGGATGGGTGATATATCCTTTGGTATGATTCAAAAGGTAAGATTATAAATGCAGTAATTTGTAACAATAGATCAATTAGGTTTTTAGAGACATTAAGGCCAATATTGTAATATTCCATGTATTGTCTAACGGGCTATAAATAAAAAGTCTTAGCTTGTTAGTTAGAAGAATTCGGGCTATAAATATCAACACCGAGATCAAAAGGTTTTTGTTGTTGTTTTGACTTCTAAAGTCAAATTTGGGGCACAAACTTGAAGTGATTCATGGTTCTCAACACAAGAAACAATATAAAATCAAACTTTGGTGATTTGTATCAATCTGTTATGAGAAACAAATTAAAACAAATTGAAAATTTCATAGTAACTACTACAATCGGCATTACAAATTTACAAATCTTCTATAATCTTCATCTTGTTTCCTTTTGTTCTTCGGATCTACAAAAACAAACACTGATTAAAGAAAGAGAGGGATAGAGAGAGTAGTGAGAGATAAAACAATTTCTAGAGAGAGAAAGCTTCAAAGATAGAGAAGTTTAGCAGAAAACCGTTTCTTCCAGAGAAATATTCGATAACCGTCGGTTCCGGATTTATTAGTTTGCTTTAGTTTATAAGATATTCCGGAAAATTCATTGTCCGAAATATTTCTCTAGGAATCATTATCCGGAAAACATTTTCTGTCCAGATTATAATATCGGTTCTAGAATACCTTCTCTATCCGAAATGCTGTCTGGAGTTCATTGTTCTATGTCTGGAGTATTGTGTTTCCCGAGAAATACTTCTAAGTTGCAGGGTTCAAATATTTTAGATCTGTGACCAAACAAAGTTGTAGGTTTCTGGTGTGGTGTTTGACCGGTGACGATTATTCTAGAGCCGTGTTGAAATCCGAGTTGTTGTGTTTGATGGTATTCGGCGTTTGAAAGTGCAGGTTGTTAATATTTTATTGTGTGAGTAGCAGCGGGGTTAACAGTTTTGTAGGTTTGTTCAAGAGTTGAAGATTAGTTGTTCTTATGAGAACTATGTCTTTGGTAGGCATCACACTTTTGGGAATATAGCATAGCATCCTCCTTCATTGTCAGCCAATAATCATGTTCTCCGGATCCTGGAGAAGAGTGCCCTTCCCAATAGTGATTTCCACAATCTCCTCTATAAATATCTTTTAGGACTTCTTGTATTTTAGGTTCCGCTAAGCACCTCAGGTATGGTCGTGCAAGAGATTTCCTATACAAAACATCTTGTAGAATTACAAAATGAGATACCTTCATTCAGAAATCTCAAGGATTCTTCTCAGCATTAGGGATCCCCCATGGAGTATATATTGCTTGATATGATACATCCACCATTGTTTAGACACTTAAGGTTCTTGAACTTGAATCTGGGATCCCGCATCTTCTCGAGGATCCTCCAGTTCTAGGCTAGCCACCTCGTTGTTTTCCTGAGTAATTACCTTAATTGTTGGGTCTAAAATATGCAAATAGGTATTTTTGTTCCTTGTAAACCTTCATGTCCCCAACTAATTGTAAACTACAACCAGAGCTTCATACTTTGCTTCATTATGCGTAGCTTGGAAGTTGCAATGTACATATTGAGGTAATATGTTCCTTTGTGGCGATTTCAGTAGGATCATTAGTCCTGTTCCTCTAATATTTGAGGCACCATCGGTATATAAGGTTCAACTTTCTCCTATCTCCTCTAACTATTGTACTTCTAAGTCTACTTCTTTTTGAAGATTCTGACTGAAATCAGCCACAAAGTCTGCTAAAGCTTGAGATTTTATAGCTGTCCTAGGTTCATATATAATGTCATAAGCACTCAACTTCACCGACCATTTAGCCATTCTTCCTGGTATCTCGGGCTTCCTAAGGACATATTTGTTTGGATAATTGGTTTTAGCATAAATCATATGTGTTTCAAAGTAATATCTTAATTTAGTAGCGGCCATAATTAAAGCTAAAATAAGTTTTTCAAGGTGTGAATACCTAGTTTCCGCATCTACTAGACTTTTACTTACGTAGTATACATGTTTGCCTTCATGATCCTTGACTAATACCGCACTGACTGCATGTCGTGATACTACCAAGTAAAGAGTTAGAGGTTCCTCCTTTTTTGGTTTCATCAACAGAGGGGTTGTAGAAAAATATCGTTTTAGTTCATGGAATGCTTTTCATGTTTTTCATTCCATTCAAACTTTTTGTTCTTTCTCAGGATCTCATAGAATTCTTTCCATCTTTCTGAGGATCTTGAAATACACATCTTTAGAGACGGTATTCTCCCTATCAATCTCTGAATATCCTTGACATTAGCTAGGGATCCTAAATTTAGGATTGCCTTGATTTGTTTTGGACTTGCTTTGATTCCTCTCTTTGTGACCATGTAACCCAGGAATTTTCATGCTTCAACTCCAAAATGGTACTTTGAAGGATTCAACTTCATATGGTACTGGTCCAGGATGTCGAAGGCCTCTTTAAGATCCCTGAGATGATCATCAGCTTTTTTCAACTTGACTACCATGTCATCTATGAAAACCTCCATTGTGTCCCCCAATTTCTTTTTAAACGTCATGTTAACTAGCCTTTGGTATGTGGCACCTGCATTTTTCAAACCAAAAGGCAGTGTAGTATAACAATATATACCGGTAGGGGTCATGAGAGCAGTATCTTCCTCGTCAGAAGGTTCTATTTGGATTTGCTGGAATCCTAAAGAAGCATCCATCAATATATACCAGTAGTGGTCATGAGAGCAGTATCTTCCTCGTCAGAAGGTTCCATTTGGATTTGCTGGAATCCTAAAGAAGCATCCATCAATTTTAGCATTTCATGCCTAACCATGGCATCCACAATTACATCTATGTGTGGTAAGGGGAAAGGATCCTTTGGACAAGCCTTCTAAAAATATGGAAGTCTACACACACTCTCCATTTCCCAATCTTCTTCTAGACCACGACTACGTTAGCAAGCAATCTAGGGAATTTGACTTCTCTTATCATCTTTGCTTTCACTAGTCTTTCAACCTCCTCTTGGATTATCAGGTTCCATTCAGGAGCAAACTTTCTCTGTTTTTTATTGTATTGGCTTAACACTGTTATCAACACCCAATTTATGAGTAATAATCTCTTTTGATATACATGTCATGTCTTCATGTTTCCAGGAAAATTTTGAGATCCTTGCTTTTAGAAAATGTACAAGTTCCTTTTCATGATCCTGAGGCATCCTTGTTCCCAAGAGCAGTTTGATGCTAGGGTCTTGAGAATCCAATGATATCTCTTTGATATCCTGCTCCTAAACTTCCAAAACATCGTGTGCTATTTTCTATAATTGCTATGCCTGCCTCGTCTTACCGGAAGCCTTCATCGATGTAGTGTAACAATCCTTGGCTTCCTGCTTGTCGCTTACTATTTTAAAAACTCCCCAAGGAGTAGGAAGTTTAACACATTAATGATAGGTTGAAAGTATAGCCTTCATGTCATGGATCCAAGGCCTAGCTAAAATGATGTTATAACAAGATAAAGAATCTATAATATAAAATTTTGAATAGAATTAACTCCCTCTATGTGCACGGAAGCTTTGTTTCTCCCATGGTATTCTTCACTTCGCCACAAAATCCTAATAGCACTTTTGACTTGGCAATGATCTCTAATTCATGAATGTTCATACTTTTCAAAGCATCAGTTGAATACTATTTACTGAACTTCCACCATCTGGCCACATCCTACAATATGCACAAAATCATAAGTATTCAGCGAATCATTATTGATAGCATTACTAGTGTTAGGATCCTGGCTCAAGGATCTTGGGGTAACTCTTGAATCTCTGTTTTATGTGATCCTAATAGAATGAGGAGGACCAATTAGTGCATATCCTAATTGTATATGCATGAAATATCCTTGGTGAACTTTTAAAGATCCTAGCGTATTGAAGTTCAGAGTTCTGGTCTGGAGAAGTGTTGTTACTTCTACCGAATTCCTAGAGTTTTTTTAACTCCCACAATTATTTGAATAATAGTTGCTTGGTCTCGTGTTGTTGTTTCATTAGGTTTTGCACCGAGGCGAACATCGACGAGATCTCATCGTTTGAAGCCAAGACAGGTCCCATAGTGGATTTTCCTGATCCTGAATACACATTCCTACAAAAGTAGTGACTTTCCTCTGGTATCCGAGAGCGGATGAGGGAAGAGGATTGTTGGTTCCAGTTGTTGCAGTAGTTATAAGAGGATGTGGTTGATGAGGATTTTGGTTGAGAAGCTATTTTCTAAAATAATTTTGCAAGAAATTGATTCAAAAGAAATTTTAACAGAAATTTTATGATGACTAACACCCCTTGCCCCATGGTGGGCGCCAAATTCTTTTGGTCAAAAAATTGTATAATGAATTTAATAGCCAAATTAAGAAAGTGAGGTTTGATGCTTGTGAAAAGTTACCCTTCGGAATTAGGTTCCTGGATAACTGTCGGGATCCTCAATTCTAAAAATGAGTTTTAGTTAATAAAACCTTATATGTATGACAAACAGTTGTGAAAATAATGAAAAATAACCAGCAAAAGCGATATGTTATGGGGAAAAAGCCCTTGATCCTCTTGGTGAAGTTGATCTCTGGCATAAAAAACCCTGGGAGTCGGAAACTACACAGCTACACTAAGATTGATGTGAAAATGAGTATAAAGTGTTAGGTCCTAGAAGTGTGAGACTGACGCATCAAATATACACAACGGTCTATGATAGCTAATTGGGATTAGTTGGGTTAGTTTGTATTAGGTTTGGCCTTTTTAGGTCACTTGGGCATGCCATAGCCCACGTGGGCCAGCAAGCCCAAGGGAAGCCCATGAGGGGCATAGGTCAACCCTAGGTATATAAGGAACATTATGTCGCAATTAGGGTTAAGCTTTTAGAGAGAACTTTGGTAGCCTACACCATTCTATATAGAGAGAGATTGAGAGGTGTGAAGAACTTATATCAGACGACAGTTTTGCTATTCGTAGTAATAGAATCGTATGCAAGTTTGAAATTGATTCATGTGTTATTCTCGTTCATATCATTTCTCTTATTTTTGGTTTTCTTGAATATCATCAAGTTTCGATTCCGCAAATCCTTGGTGATTGCTTGATGTCGTTGTTGGATCTGGATTATTCACGACTTACAATTGGTATCGGAGCCTGTTTGAACCTGTTTCCAAGCTCAGATCTGATAACACACTGTTTCGGAGTTTCTGCTGTTTTTCTGTTGCATTTCGTATAATCTCGAACGAACTCGGATCATCTGCTTGAATATCTCAGATCATCTGTTGAACACTCGAACAATCTCGGATTCCATCTTGAATCATTACTTGCATCTCGGATTCCATCTCAAAACAATATCACCTTGCATTTCCGACCATCTCAGATTGAATTCTTGCATCTCGAACTCATCTCGAATCTATCTCGGATCAACATCATAGTATCTCGAATAATCTTTAAAAACATCTCGGATTATCTCGGTCATAGTTGTTGAAGATTGCTTCTATCTCGGATCATCATCAAGGCATCTCGGATTGTATCTCGAATCGAGTTACTGTTCCGAGTTTGAGATACTATTCGAATTTGAGTTACTGTTTCGAATTGTATAGGTCGAATTTTAACCAGCTGACGTAATCGGTAGTAAACTTGCACGAAAATTCCGAAAAGGTCTTTGAGATTATATATCATTACATTCGTAATTTCGTGACAAGTCTAACAGTCTATTTTGGTAAAAACAGTTTTCGGACATTTTTAACATTTTTACCAGTACGGTTTCGATTATCCGAAGATGTTTAAAGCCCAAGCTCAGTACTCGAACATAGTTTTCAGCCCAGTATGTAATCCAAAATCAAATGCAAATCCGAACATTGTCTTTAGCCCACTGATCAAAGCATCCGTTAACAGCACTACACCTAGGCACAAAATCAAAACCCAAACTTGCGGGATCAAGTGAAGGAAAAGCTGAATGAGTTTATTGGAAACTATAATGTTGATTCTGTCGTGGAATATGTGATGCACTTGCATTAACGTGGGAGGTGAAAAAAGGAAGTAAGGAATGAGATGAATTCCTTTTTGGCTGATGACAAAGACTCTTTTGTATCTTGGTTATGAGAACATTTACACAACCAAGAGCTATACGCACAATCAAAGGAATCTCATCCTAAAGAAGTAGCCGAACAGACATCTCAAGCCCAACAAGCAACAATCAGTAGCCCAGCACCCCAAACTCTACCTCAAGCCCAAACTCAAGCTAACAAACCAAGATCGCTCATTGACACAATCAACTACCTTTTGTGCATTGAACCTTGAAGGAATAAGGTTCCTCAACTCAGAGCACTTAATTTCAAAATGGCTAATGATTACAACAATGCAATGGCTCAGTGCATCGACCTTCGACAAAGTAACAAGTTACTCACATAAAAGGTTGAAGCATAAAAGAAAGACATAGCTCAGCTCTACCTGGCCGTAAATCAGCAGAAATGTTGGGTCCATGATTAAAAAACCAGATTACATTAAAAAGCATGGAGTGCGACTTTGTCACACCCCAACCGATGGCGGAAATATCAGAGTGAGACGATAACGAGATTGCTCATTGCTCACAACACTAATAATGACAATATTTAATTTTAAGTCGAGATTCATTTCAAGAATAATTGTCAAAATGCAACATTGAAACAAACACAACAATTAAACTTAACACAATACAACAACATTAACCTAAACATCTAAATGTGTGTATCTAAGTCCTTGCTATTTGATTTCATAGCATCCTCTTCATCATCCTGTAACATGCTTTAAAATAATAATTCAATGCAAAAGCAAAGGCGAGCACACAAGTTTAAACATGGCATACATATACGATTAAAGTTTAAACGAATCCTCACAGCAACTATGATTTTACGAGAGCATATACAAGGCATGCAATACTACTAGCCAAACCCTTAACGCAAACACGTTGTTTTAACATGTCCTCAAGTTTATGCGATGGAGGGGGATGTGTGAATTCCTATAGCGCTATACATGTTAAACGAAGTCTTTAAACAAGCTAATGGCTAAAGTATCACATAAAGAATGTCCAAGATGTAAGCATCACGTAAGCGTATCAAGTGTTCATGTGTATAGGATTGTTTGTGCATTTCATAAAGTTAAAGTGTTGTGGTTTTGATATACGTAAACATGTTACACCCAAAAGTGTTTTAAGCGAATAGTGGGTCGAGTGTACTCACGGTTTTGCTAAGTCTTCAAACTTGACAAGCCCGTGAAGATGGTTGGTTGATGGGATGAACGCCGAGTTATCCTACGAGAGGAAAATGAGAGCGTATGAGTAACGAGTTTGATGGAGGATTTGGATTATTCGAGCATGATTAAATTTAAGTGTGATAAAGTATGATGATACAAAAGTATTCACTAAGATGTAGCACTTGTTCTTGACACTATAGTAACCCATAAGGGTTAAATGTGATTTCATAGGTTCGGGATCTAATAGAATCGTGACAAGGAACTACATACTTTAGTAGTAACTTAATAACTTGATAGGTGATTATATAGTCATTATCAAGGTTTCGGTTTTTAGGATTAAAATATAGTCATTGGATATTATATGTACATAATAATAAACTATACTAACAAGGATTTCATGGAAGTCATGGAGGAGGTAGGAGGTAGAACCATCCATTTAGGAACCTCGAATAACGTTCACCACTACTCAAGTCACCATAGGTAACAAGGAGGGTACTAGAACAATAATATGAACAAGAATGTAAATGACAAGAATGTAAAGTGTGTCCATGGTGATACTTTAGGTCCAGAAAAATCATCAAGTGATGTGTGGTCTCGAGTTAGGATAGCCCAAGCTAACCATGGTGGACACACATGAACAAGTTTATGAACTTGCATCACTTGTGAGCTTGAAGCTCTATGAAAACAGAATTTTTGTGAGGATAAATCCTTTATTTTGAATGTCTCAACCTTTTTTTTAAGCCTAACCAACCATAATAGTGGTTGTAAGCATTAGGACATAGGTTTGAGATGAGTTAAACTCAAGTTGGATGAAGAAATATAAGTTTTGAAAAGTTTTTGAAAACAAACACAAAGTTTTTGGACATTTAAGTGCATTTCCAGATCTGTTCTCCATGGAGAACCCTAGGATTCAAACTAAAAGTTTGTCCAAGTGTTTAGAAAGAAGAATGAGATGATTTCCTTGAGAAATGAGCAAGATATGCTCACTTTTGTAAGGTGGGTACAATCTGCTCGAACTTGGAATTTGGTAGCTGGTTTGAGGGGTTTTGAGAGAGATTTGAGGGAGATTAAAGTGTAAAAATGCTTGGATTAGAGGTGGGTTTTATAGGGAGGAGTTTAGGTTAGTTGTTAGGTGAGTTAGGTGTGTATTGAATGTAAAAAGATGTTTAAAACTCAAAAAATCCACCCCCAAGGGCTGCTGCCCGCCCCTTTTTGCGACCAGCTTCAGCCGGAAACACAGCTTAAAAGCTTTGTGTTTCCGGGTTCTAACAAGTGTAGCGCGCAGGTGGAGTGGTTGTGTTGTTGCATGTTGAACCGGAGGTCCCGGATTCGAGTCCCGCGGATCCGGGGTTGTTTAAATGTTATTATATATATTATTTTTATTAATTAAAACTCTTAAATTAGTTTCAAAAATGGCAGAATAGGCCCTGAAGTTTAAAGAATTTAAGAATTGCAATTTAGACCTTAGACTTTATTAAGGAAAGATATATATACATATTAACATTTAATTTCTAAATGTTAATATAAGAAAATAGCATTTTACTTTTGTAAAAAGAAAATAATTAATTTTATTAATAATCTAATTAATTAATTTAATCAATTAATTTAATTAACTCACTTAATAAACGAATATAATTATATTTCATAACGAATTTAGTTTAACGATTACGAGTTTCACGGATCACAAGCGTTTTCAATCACGTACAACATCACAACCAATAAATATTAAGATTCTTGATTTCATTATGATCATAGTCTCGGTTTTACAACGATGCGGTTAAAGATGATTACGAGAATTACAAGCTTCAAAACAAAAGAAGTAAAGAATAACAATACACGGTTCTAAATAAAGGAAGTACGGGAAAGCAGGGCGTTATAGTCTCCCCTCCTTTAGGAAATTTCGTCCCGAAATTTGGGAAGACTCAACGAATAGATGCGGATACTTGGCCTTCATATCATTCTCAAGTTCCCAAGTAAATTCGGCGCCACGTTTTCCTTCCCATCGAACCTTGACGATATGAATTCGACTGCGCCTTAGTTGCTTGATTCCTCGGTCCATGATTTCGACCGGTTTTCCCACAAAGTGCAAGGTATCGTTGATTTGAAGATCTTCGAGTGGGACTTGAATTCCTTCTTCGGCTAGACATTTCTTCAAGTTTGAAACGTGAAATACAAGATGAACATTGTTGAGCGCTTGAGGTAGATCCAGTCTATATGCAACCTTGCCAATCCTCTCGAGAATCTTGAAAGGACCCACATAGCGAGGAGCGAGTTTGCCTTTCTTACCAAAACGAACAACGCCCTTCCAAAGGGACACCTTGAGAAGCACAAGATCACCTACGCTGAATTCCAAAGGCTTACGTCTCTTATCAGTATAACTCTTTTGTCGGCTTCGAGCTTTATGGAGATTATCACGTATTTGTAGAATCTTGTCCGTCGTCTCTTGTATTAGCTCGGGACCGGTGTGTTGTACGTCTCCAGTCTCGTGCCAACAAATAGGCGAACGACACTTACGACCATACAATGCCTCAAATGGAGCCATTTGAATACTTGTGTGATAGCTGTTGTTGTACGAGAATTCTACCAAAGGTAAGTGTGAATCCCAGTTGCTGCCAAAATCAATTACGCATGATCAAAGCATATCCTCTAGAGTTTGGATAGTACATTTGGTTTGACCATCACATTGAGGATGAAAAGCGGTATTAAGGTTCAAACGAGTGCCAAGGGTGGATTGAAAAGTTTGCCACAGGCGGGAAGTGAAACGAGCGTCACGATCGGAAATGATGTCCATGGGCGTACCATGACGACTGATGATCTCACTCGTGTAGATACAGGCCAATTTCTCGACTTTGTAATCTTCACGAATGGCAAGGAAATGAGCGGATTTGGTCAGACGATTGACGATAACGCAAATGATGTCATGAACTAAAGGATTACGAGGCAATTTCGTAATGAAATCCATGGCAATACTCTCCCATTTCCAGACAGGAATTTCGGGTTGTTCGAGTAGGCCAGGGGGACGCTGATGCTCTGTGTTAAACTTAGAACAAGTCAGACATTTTGACACATAGAGAGCGATATCATGTTTCATTCCAGGCCACCAATGTACGAAGATCATGGTACATCTTGTCAGCGCAAGGGTATACGGAATATCGGGATTTATGAGCTTCATCCATCAACGTGGTTTGAAGAGTACCATGATCAGGAATCCACATACGACCACGATAGTATAGGATACCATTGTTCTTCTGCTCAAGTGGTGTTTCGTCACCAGTATTCAGCTCAGTTTGGAGGTTGCCCTCGTTAATGGCCGAATATTGCGTATCTCGAATCAGATGGTGGAAATTCTCCATGGTTTTGTGACAACGAATACTTTTCACATGAATTTTACGACTAAGTGCATCGGCCACAACATTCGCCTTGCCAGGATGGTAACGAATGTCACAGTCGTAGTCGTTTAACAGTTCCACCCAACGACGTTGTCGCATGTTGAGGTCTTTTTGGTCAAAGATATGTTGCAGGCTCTTATGATCGGTGAAGATCGTACACTTTGTACCATAAAGGTAGTGTCGCCAAATCTTTAACGCAAAAACGACCGCACCAAGTTCGAGGTCGTACGTGGTATAGTTTTTCTCATGTATCTTGAGTTGTCTTGACGCGTAAGCGATAACCTTGTCCCGTTGCATGAGAACACAACCAAGACCTTGGTTTGAAGCATCACAATACACGACGAAGTCGTCATTTCTATCGGGAAGGGTAAGGATAGGAGCATTACAAAGCATGCCCTTGAGTGCTTGGAAAGACTCTTCTTGCTTGAGACCCCAAACAAAAGGTTTATCATTTTGCGTTAACGAGGTCAAAGGAACGGCATGCTTAGAGAAGTTCAAAATGAAACGGCGATAATACCCGGCTAAACCAAGAAACGAACGAATCTCAGAAGGTGATTTAGGTGCAACCCAATTCTTAACAGCTTCTATCTTTGCGGGGTCAACATGAATACCAAGTTCATTGACGGTGTGACCCAAGAATTGAACCTCTTTTAGCCAAAATTCACACTTGGAGAATTTGGCATAAAGACGTTCGGTGTGCAAAAGCGTAAGAATGATGCGCAAATGTCGCCCATGTTCTTCTTTCGTCTTGGAGTAGATGAGAATATCGTCGATGAAAATAATAACGAAGCGATCAAGAAACGACTTACACACACGGTTCATCAAATCCATGAACACAGCAGGTGCGTTAGTCAAACCAAAGGGCATGACAACGAACTCGTAGTGTCCATAGCGTGTGCGGAATGCGGTTTTGGGTACATTTTCTTCGAGAACTCGAAGTTGATGATAACCAGAGCGGAGATCAATTTTGAAAAGCACGTTGCGCCTTGTAGTTGATCGAAGAGATCGTCAATGCGAGGAAGTGGATAGTGGTTCTTGACTGTGAGCTTGTTGAGCTCGCGATAGTCAATACACATACGGAATGATCCATCCTTCTTCTTGACGAAGAGTACGAGAGCGCCCCAAGGTGAAGTACTAGGGCGTATAAAGCCTTTATCAAGAAGCTCTTGAAGCTAGCTTGATAGCTCTTGCATCTCCGAAGGTGCCAAACGATACGGAGCCTTCTCAATTTCCACTTGCAGAGTTTTACCGCGAGGCGTGTGATCAAACCAGAATCTGAGACACTAGTAATATCGAACGACTCTATATGATTTATTTAAACGTTTTCCAAAAACATTTGTTTAACCATTCATAGTTATTTTCAAATTATCTTAGTTTCAAAGTTTAGCGGAAGCATTAGTTTCAAAGTTTACCGGAAGCATTAGAGTAAAGTAAGGTAACGGGCGCCAACATAAATGCCAAAACCAAAAATCCCAAACAATATTCGTAAATAAGACTTGATAAAAATGTCTTGATCAAATGCAAGTGAGTGCACCTAACGCTCATAGCGTCCTGAGAAACATGTAAAGAAACAAGTGTCAACATTAAAGAAGAGTGAGTTCACAGGTTTTTATAAGTTCACAAGTTCGGTTAAAAGTTGGTTTTCCCCCGTTATCCCTAACCCTGGATAACGATATATTTCCATTATTCCTAACCCGGAATAATAGTGTTGGTTCGTAATTAAGTTCAATGTTAACATGTAGGTAGCGAGCCTAAAGTTACATCACATAAGAGTTCGCGATCGAAGCTGACTGTTGTTGCCTTAGTGTTGCCAGGTCTATCACTAACCATCGCGAAAGTTAGGCCAAATTAATCACCTGTTGACCGTACCCGGTCGGCTAGCGCGACTAGCTCGGGTGGGGCTTGTCGGGCCCAGTAGTACAACTTATAATTTCCCCGCTATCTAACCCAATGCTAACGATCCGAGAGTTGGTTGAGGACTTCCGTGATATAGCTACTTAGTGACCATAACGTACATTAACATTAACTTAGTTACCGAATAGTTTAACGACGTTAATTTCGCATAACGTAAAAGATAGAGTTTTAGAGCGTATACATGTTTCTCCCCCTGTTGTTCGAAACCGGATAAAATAGTGGCCGTGAACTCACCTAAAATTGCTCGGTTAGATTAACACAAAAAGAAGCAAATGATGGAACCGCTAATCGCGTCCTAACATGCCAACCGATTTGAAGTTAGTGTGTAAACACACTGATACAAAACCCTACGCATAACTAACACACAGTGCGGCACATGTAATAACCAATTCAAAAACACAATCATGCATGCAAAGTATCATCATACCAAAATAATAATCAAACCAACTTGTCATAAGCACAGATTAACTCATACAACACTTTGGTACACAAAAACGCAAGTTATCATGTTTCAGCTTGTACGCTCATAACTTGGCTTTTTTCGAGGCTTTTTATAAAATAGTTCCAACATTCCAAAAATTCCAATTTGTTTACAGGAGGTTTCAACTAACTGTAGTATTTAATGTAAAATTTTCAAGTCCTAACGCTTTACCAGTTATTTATAAACATTTATATACTCGGCTGCAGTCAGATTCGTCGCTTTCTGACTGCAGTCCACGGGAAAAATTATTTAAAAATCATGGTTCATCCAATTAACAAAATTCCAGTGGGAGATTTCCGGAAATTCCCGTCTCCAGTTACTGTACAAATTTCGTGACCCAACCTCCTACACCCTATGAGATCTGACTCGATAAACAACTTGCAAATTTTGTAGAATTTATGCAGCTTCAGCAGCTGCACTAAATGACCACTTAAAATAGCAAACGACTTCAGAAAAATATGAATCCGGCGCCATTAGAAGCGTTTTTCAAAACTACACATTTTAGGCTTCCGAAAATCCCTTTTCGATAAATAATGATCAGGTTACAGCCAATTGAAGTTGGCTGTAAATGTCATTCAACAAACTGTTTTTGACTTTTATCGCATTAGAACATGCTTAAACGATCATGACGCTTAATAATAATGATTAACAACATGTTTATTTGTCAAACATCATCATGTATATCAATATTCATGCAAACCCTAATTATATAACATGATCTTTATCGCTAAAACGCAGCTTATGATTTTAGTATTCCACATAACATCAAAATCGCAAAGACTCGCACAATCATCCGAACTAATCATAAATCACAACACTTTTCATACTAATAATCCTACCATTACACATAATCATGATCAAGATTACACAAACCCTAATGTGAATCGCAAAAGAATTAAGCCCTAACCTTGAAACGATGATGATTAGCGAACCGGGACAAGATTGGAATCAATCCGGAAGTTGGAGCTTGTGCGACCGGGGGGGGGGGTGCCGTCAGCCTTCTCTAGGTGCTAGGGTTTTGTTGTTGTTTTTTTTTAACAAACAATCCATGCATACATATATATAGATGTAACAAGGGAAAAGAAAGGGAAGGAGGGTGCGGCCGCGATTGGGGGGGCTGTTTGGGTTAAGTGGCTTGGGCCTCACGCTTAGGTTATTTCCTTTGGCCGCAAGGAGATGAGGTCGACACGTTTTGCGGCTCAGTTCGGTTCGGCTATTTATTTATTATATTTTTTTATAACTAATAATCGTGAAATCAAAGCGTGATATAATAATCTACAAAATCTACAAACGTCTATTAACACATAGCACGTAATTCACCCAATAGATTCACAAAGTTAGCGTAGTTATTTCGAGCGTGTAATTTAATTCTCCAAATTAAATCAGCGAAGGAATGAATAACCGTGAAGTAGCGCGTTTAAGATACCTGAAAAGCCGGGATGTCACATTCGCAACAGGAGTTGCGCCAGTGATGAGGTCAATATGAAAATCGACGGAATGAGGAGGAGGAAGACCTGGAAGATCATCCGGAAAGACACCAGGGCACTCCAAATGACGGGAACATCACTTAGGCTTGGACCTTTATCTTCCTTTTCCACAATGTGGGCCAGGAAGGCAAAGTAATCCTTGCGTAAGTATTTATTTGCCTGAATATACGACATTAGTTTGAGACCTTTGGAAGGTTTCTCCCCATAGACGTGTAAGGAATCACCGCTAGGAAGAGGAAGGCGAAGGAATTTCTCCGAACAAACAACTTCAGCACGAACTTGCCGAAGCTAGTCCCTGCCTACTATGACATCAAAGCTACCAATTTTCATAGGTATGAGGTCAATTGAGAACGCATGACCGTTAAGATCCAAAGAACAACGAGGGAGGACAGAGTTAACAGGAACGGTCTTACCGTTAGCGACTTCAACAACAAAAGGATCGGGCAACTTAGATCGCTCACACTTAAGCAAAGGTTCGAATTCGACGGATACAAAACTTCTAACTGCGCCAGTATCAAATAAGCAAGAAACATAGACATGCTTTACAAGGAACGTACCAGTTATAACATCGTTGGAACTTTGGGCTTGAGTGGAGGTAAGCACAAAGGCTCTACTTTTAGCAGGTTCAGGTTGGTGCTGCTGGCTGACGGCGCGCTTGGGGCAAACGTTGGCGAAATGGTTAGGGTCGCCACAGTGGTAACATGCCCTAGCGGGAGTGGATTGGGGTTGTGGGCGAGGGTTAGGTGCAATGGCTAAGGGTTGTTGGTTTTCGGGTGGAGGAAAACTTCGGCAACGGTTGGATAAGTGCCCTAATCTTTGACATTGGGAACACTTACGGCATGGAGTACCGATGGGATGATGATAGTGGCAGGTAGTGCACTGCGGGTGAGATCCAGTGTAACCGCAATTTGGCTAACCGGTGCTTTAGGTAGTGGCGATGGTGTTTAGTGGTGCAGGGGTAGGCGGAGTAACAACCGCATTGTTTTGGATAGAAGCCTTCGGCTTCTTGTTCCGGTTTTGGTTTTTCTTGGCTTGGGAGGGATGAGTTTCGGTAGCGGTGGTATCGGCGATGGCATGATGCGCATGCTTCGTAGAGACCTTTGCATAGGCCCCCTGAAGGATGCAGTTGTGGTTAAGCTAAATGGCTATGCTAAAGGCTTCATCGAGGGTTTTGGGGTTGGCGGCGGCTACATGGTTCACGATTACCGCTGAGCGAACGAATCAGCTTGGCAATCGCCTTGGGAACAGTATCCACCTGTCCAGGACATAGGATACTCAATTGTTTGAAGCGCGTGATCAAGCCTTCGACGTCACTCCCTTGTTGAGTAATATTCCAAAATTCGTTTTCGAGCTTTTGGGTCTCTTGGGGAGGAAAAAATTGATCCTTCATGAGCTCCTTAAGTTCTTCCCAAGGTAATGCGTGGGCCGCTTCGTTGCCATGTTTGTTGCGCTCGGTAGTCCACCATTCGAGGGCTGTCTGGCGAAAGACCCTGGTAGCATTGGGTTCGAAGGTTATCAGGACATCCGCCTGAAGAAAGGTAAGCTCCATTGCGTCAAACCAGTTAATCATGGCAGTTACACCGTCCATACCGGTGAATTCAACAGGTTTGCAAGCCATGAAGTGCTTGAACTGGTAAGATGATTTAGAAGCATCGGTTTTCGAATCGGTGGAGGACCTAGGGGTGCCTTCAGTTTGGATGGTTTGGAGTTGGCTAACAATATTGGGGATAACACAGGCCATTTGGTCAGCCACTAGACCGACAAGGTCTTCTTTCGACATAGAGTCTCCGTTGTTGCTGGATCCTCTGTTGGACCTCTTTGACTTCTTGGAAGAGACATGGGAAGACATCTAGAAGTTCGAAAATAGAGTAAGGGATGAGACTTGATCATAATGTAAAAATAACAAGTTTCGCATGTATAAGTGTGTATAAGGTTCACATAAGTTGCATGAGTTTAACAAGTATAGCATGTATAATCACGTATGAATGTGAATAAAAATTTAGTTTGTTCACGAGGATTAACATTGTTTTGGATTGCGATAAACGTGCGATAGTGTAACGGTTTGAAATGAATGAGGTAACAAGTATTAAAACACATAGAAATTGAATCACATAAAAGAATAAGCTCGTAAAACGTGGGAATGTTTTGGGTAGAGAAACATTGACAATTCCAAAGTGAATCAAAGTTGTTTTCAACTTAGAGAAACGTGCTTTGGCCTATAGGTAAAATGCTCTCATCGAGAAGCGACTAACGACATTTTACCCTTACAGTTACTACACGTCTCTAATTGATCGGAAAAATCGAAACTTTGGCGAGAGCGATAATCAAGGAATGGGACTTAATCGACAAGGTGCGGGTTTCACCCCTAACTTGACGATTTCGTACCCTAAGGTTGGTACTTACCAAACAAAGAGCAAATTCCGATTCGTTGGTAAGGGTCCACTAGAGTTTGAATTGAAAATTTTTCCATCAAGATGTGGATTTCACTCCTAACTTGATGGCGAAATTTCGTGCAAAAAGAATAAGGATAGTGGAATGAGAGTCGTTCACCAAATTGTGGGTTTCACGCCTATTTTAGTGAACTCGTCTCGTTTGTGTTACGAGTGTCTTCAAGTCTTCAAAGTGCGTATTGTGTAAAAATGTCATAGGAAAGACATCATGTATATATATTAAGACCAAAAGAAAAGAGAAGAAGCAAAGTAAGAAGCATAAAGTTTTAAGAATAAACAAGAATGGTCAAAATGGGTACTTAGAACTATAGACTAGGTCGAACATGGCAATTCTAGCTAATTCCCTATAGTTATGGCTCTGATACCAATCTGTCACACCCCAACCGATGGCGGAAACATTGGAGTGAGACGATAACGAGATTGCTCATTGCTCACAACGCTAATAATGACAATATTTAATTTTAAGTCAAATTTCATTTCAAGAATAATTGTCAAAATGCAACATTGAAACAAATACAACAATTAAACTTAACACAATACAACAAAATTGATACAACAACATTAACCTAAACATCTAAATGTGTGTATCTAAGTCCTTGCTATTTGATTTCATAGCATCCTCTTCATCATCCTGTAACATGTTTTAAAATAACAATTCAATGCAAAAGCAAAGGCGAGTACACAAGTTTAAACATGGCATACGTATACGATTAAAGTTTAAACGAATCCTCACAGCAACTATGATTTTACGAGAGCATATACAAGGCATGCAATACTACTAGCCAAACCCTTAACGCAAACACGTTGTTTTAACATGGCCTCAAGTTTATGCGATGGAGGGGGATGTGTGAATTCCTATAGCGCTATACATGTTAAACGAAGGCTTTAAACAAGCTAATGACTAAAGTATCACATAAAGAATGTCCAAGATGTAAGCATCACATAAGCGTATCAAGTGTTCATGTGTATAGGATTGTCTGTGCATTTCATAAAGTTAAAGTGTTATGGTTTTGATATACGTAAACATGTTACACCCAAAAGTGTTGTAAGCGAAAAGTGGGTCGAGTGTACTCACGGTTTTGCTAAGTCTTTAAACTTGACAAGCCCGTGAAGATGGTTGGTTGATGGGATGAACGCCGAGTTATCCTACGAGAGGAAAACGAGAGCGTATGAGTAACGAGTTTGACGGAGGATTTGGATTATTCGAGCATGATTAAATTTAAGTGTGATGAAGTATGATGATACAAAAGTATTCACTAAGATGTAGCACTTGTTCTTGACACTATAGTAACCCATAAGGGTTAAATGTGATTTCATAGGTTCGGGATCTATTAGAATCGTGACAAGGAACTACATACTTTAGTAGTAACTTAATAACTTGATAGGTGATTATATAGTCATTATCAAGGTTTCGGTTTTTAGGATTATAATATAGTCATTGGATATTATATGTACAAAATAATAAACTATACTAACAAGAATTTCATGGAAGTCATGGAGGAGGTAGGAGGTAGAACCATCCATTTAGGAACCTCGAATAACGTTCACCACTACTCAAGTCACCATAGGTAACAAGGAGGGTACTAGAACAATAATATGAACAAGAATGTAAAGTGTGTCCATGGTGATACTTTAGGTCTAGAAAAATCATCAAGTGATGTGTGGTCTCAAGTTAGGATAGCCCAAGCTAACCATGGTGGACACACATGAGCAAGTTTATGAACTTGCATCACTTGTGAGCTTGAAGCTCTATGAAAATAGAATTTTTGTGAGGATAAATCCTCTATTTTGAATGTCTCAACCTTTTTTTTTAAGCCTAACCAACCATAAGAGTGGTTGTAAGCATTGGGACATAGGTTTGAGATGAGTTAAACTCAAGTTGGATGAAGAAATATAAGTTTGGAAAAGTTTTTGAAAACAAACACAAAGTTTTTGGACATTTAAGTGCATTTCCAGATTTGAGTTCTCCATGGAGAACCCTAGGATTCAAACTTAAAGTTTATCCAAGTGTTTAGAAAGAAGAATGAGATGATTTCGTTGAGAAATGAGCAAGATATGCTCACTTTTGTAAGGTGGGTACAATCTGCTCGAACTTGGAATTTGGCAGCTGGTTTGAGAGGTTTTGAGAGAGATTTGAGGGGATTAAAGTGTAAAAATGCTTGGATTAGAGGTGGGTTTTTAGGGAGGAGTTTAGGTTAGTTATTAGGTGAGTTAGGTGTGTATTGAATGTACAAAAGATGTTTAAAACTCAAAAAATCCTCCCCCAAGGGCTGCTGCCCGCCCCTTTTTGCGACCAGCTTCAGCCGGAAACACAACTTAAAAGCTTTGTGTTTCCGGGTTCTAATAAGTGTAGCGCGCAGGTGGAGTGGTTGTGTTGTTGCATGTTGAACCGGAGGTCCCGGGTTCGAGTCCCGTGGATCCGGTGTTGTTTAAATGTTATTATATATATATATATTTTATTAATTAAAACTCTTAAATTAGTTTCCAAAATGGCAAGAATAGCCCCTGAAGTTTAAAGAATCCAAGAATTGCAATTTAGACCTTAGACTTTATTAAAGAAAGATATATATACATTTTAACATTTAATTTCTAAATGTTAATATAAAAGAATTAGCATTTAACTTTTGTAAAAAGAAATTAATTAATTTTATTAATAATCTTATTAATTAATTTAATCAATTAATTTAATTAACTCACTTAATAAACAAATATAATTATATTTTCATAACGAATTTAGTTTAACGATTACAAGTTTCACGGATCACAAGCGTTTTCAATCACGTACAACATTACAACGAATAAATATTAAGAATCTTGATTTCATTATGATCATAGTCTCGGTTTTACAACGATGTGGTTGAAGATGATTACCAGAATTACAAGCTTCAAAACAAAAGAAGAAAAGAATAACAATACACGGTTCTAAATAAAGAAAGTACGGTAAAGTAGGGCGTTACAGTCTCCCCTCCTTTAGGAAATTTCGTCCCGAAATTTAGGAAGACTCAACGAATAGATGCGGATACTTGGCCTTCATATCATTCTCGAGTTCCCAAGTAAATTCGGCACCACTTTTTTCTTCCCATCGAAACTTGACGATAGGGATTCGACTGCGCCTTAGTTGCTTGATTCCTCGGTCCATGATTTCGACCGGTTTTTCCACAAAGTGCAAGGTATCGTTGATTTGAAGATCTTCGAGTGGGACTTGAATTCCTTCTTCGGCTAGACATTTCTTCAAGTTTGAAACATGAAATACAGGATGAACATTGTTGAGCGCTTGAGGTAGATCCAGTCTATATGCAACCTTGCCAATCCTCTCGAGAATCTTGAAAGGACCCACAGAGCGAGGAGCGAGTTTACCTTTCTTACCAAAACGAACAACGCCCTTCCAAGGGGACACCTTGAGAAGCACAAGATCACCTACGCTGAATTCCAAAGGCTTGCGTCTCTTATCAGTATAACTCTTTTGTCGGCTTCGTGCTTTAAGGAGATTATCACGTACTTGTAGAATCTTGTCCGTCGTCTCTTGTATTTGCTCGGGACCAGTGAGTTGTACGTCTCCGATCTCGTGCCAACAAAAAGGCGAACGACACTTACGACCATACAATGCTTCAAATGGAGCCATTTGAATACTTGTGTGATAGCTGTTGTTGTACGAGAATTCTACCAAAGGTAAATGTTAATCCCATTTGCCGCCAAATAAATTACGCATGATCGAAGCATATCCTCTAGAGTTTGGATAGTACGCTCGGTTTGACCATCAGATTAAGGATGAAAAGCGGTACTACGGTTCAAACGAGTGCCAACGGCGGATTGAAAAGTTTGTCAAAGGCGGGAAGTGAAACGAGCGTCACGATCGGAAATGATGTCAATGGGTGTACCATGATGACTGATGATCTCACTCGTGTAGATACGAGCCAATTTCTCGACTTTGTAATCTTCACGAATGGCAAGCAAATGAGCGGATTTGGTCAGACGATCAACGATAACCCAAATGCTGTCATGACCTGAAGGAGTACGAGGCAATTTCATTGTTGGATTCGGATTATTCGGGACTTACATAAAGATTGTGTCTTGATCGATCTAATTTAGGTGTTACAGCTATCAATTTTGCATGTGTGAGTGTATTGAGTGCTTACAATAAGTGTAATGTGTATCTTAGCTAAACCAATCAAGCCAATTTATAATATAAGCCAAAAACAAATCTTAACTACAAATCTGAGATTTCCGGGATCCTGAAAGAATTAGTCCTCGATTGTTGCTGGCTTCTAATGTCACACCCTCAAATTCCACATGCACAGTTTTACCACGAGACTTGTGACCAACCAGGATCTAGCCACTAATCATGTTGAACCAAATATTTAAAATCATAAGAGATAACTAAAAACATGGTTAATGATCAAGCTTTAATTTTCAAAACACAGTTTCAATTGCAGCGGAAATATAGTTAAAAATCCCAACAATTATTTAAAAACCACAAATTTAATAAATAATTTAAAACCTAAATTTTATCAAATAACACAACTCCAGCAATTGCAATCGTCCGTCTCTGCTGTTCCTAATGACCTACAAAGCATGCAATTAAGTGTCAACAATAAAGTTGGCGAGTTCACAGTTTTTAATTAAGCATCGAGCGTAAACGTAAGTTCACTTGTAAAAGCGTTATAAGTATGACTTGGGCAGATAACCCTCATGTGTGGATACTGAAAACTAGCATAGTAAGTTTTTGTGCCCTCCATCAATGTCTATCCACATTGATGCAATAGGAAAGGTCAATAGTTCATGCCCGGCTCCCAGCACGGTGTGAGATTTGTCAAACCTTACTGCGCTATCAACTAATACCCCGTCTGCCAACCCGACAAGCTAATTGGTATAATGTGTAGGGACTTTCATGATAGAGTTGTGGTTTAGTCCAAGTGTATTATCCACCTCTAGTGGATTGTATGTTTAAGTGGTCTTGACAAGGAACGCACGCGTAGCCCAAACCAGGGCTACCGTAAAAAAGTGTTGTCCCAAATTAGGGACGTATACTTTTAGAAAAGAGTTTCATGAACTCAACTTAGTTTGCTCGCTAGTAAACGTGAAAAGTGATCATGAATGGTCAATCTCTTCCTGATATGTTTACCATGTCAATTAGTTTAACTCATGTAATTCTACAGGTACTCTAACACATATCCATAGAATCACGTTGACATACAATTACTCGTTCATGTAAGTTAGGGCATGTGATCATATTATTCCATTCATTGATACACAATATGTTTCTAATAATATTTAACACCTTTTGATAACATGTATACATATTCAAAACAATCACAATCACTTTGAGCACATTGCACTTTCACGTCCGATTTTAGGCAGTGTTCTATAATTTATTTAAAATACTAAACAAACTTAGAAAATTAAGATATTTTAACAAAACATGTTATTCAATCCTGTATACTAGTAAATTTTTCTCATGACATGAAGCTTTACATATAAATCATTAAAAATCACTCTTTTCACCTAGGCCAGATTTATAACATTCTGATGACAGTTTACACCAAAAAAACACTTAAAACTACTCGTTTATTCTTTCTACGAAATTTTAGTTGGAGATTTTCGATACCCCCTGGAAGTACTTAGAGTAAAAATGTCAGATCATAACTCAATCTCTAAATTGCGTTATGACATTCGTAATGGGCTGAAAATTCTGACAGAAAATTCAGCCTAGACCTTTGTCACGAAATAAATCATTTAAAATACTAAATGACGTCAAAAAATGCGATTCGAGTGGGTTTAAAGATTTGGATAGAATCTGTTTACTTTCAGCTCTTCCCAAAAATGTGTTTATGATCTTGCTTACCCCAAATCCGACCCGTACGTCATGCATAACCCCAAATACATCACATTAAACAACCAACTATCATTAATATCAAGTTATAATCAAAACCCTAATCTTTAAATCATGAGAAACATCAAAATTGATCAAGAAAACTTACTTGTAAGCGTTAAAGGGTATTGAAATCGATCAACAAATCCACCAAGTGAAAGATCCAAGCAACAAATAAAAGAGGAATGGTGTTTTAGAGGAAAATTTTTGAAATTATGGTGGAGGTGGGCTGCCATATGTATTTAGGGTTTTAGGGTTACGTATGTATTTTTTCTAACTAATCAACACCTATGAGTGGGCCTTTTGGTGGCCCTTTCTAGCTAACACAAGCCCACCAAACCATTTTACTAATTTTTTATAGCCCAAGTTATAAAAATATTTTTATAATGCTAGATCACACAAAAACGCACATTGTTCGCAATTACGAGAAACAACTAACAAGTAGTCCATGTAATCAAATAACATATAATTCCACTCAATTATATTATTATTTCTATGTTTGCAATACTATATCCATGTTTCACCAACGTCCGGGGTCAGACTTATGTGTAGTTTGGTAATTCGGTTGATTCGCCCAATTATTGTTACGTGAGTATTCGTGTACTAACTGACACACTTAACCAACAAATGTGAAGTGAAATGCTATAACGGATAATGGATAATGGAGCTTATCGTCACATGACAAAAATGTTGGTCTTACTCTATGATGTTAAGTCTATTCATGGAGGCTATGTAGGGTTCGTTAGAAATCAAGGGGGAAGGATTGTCGGAGAAGGAAAACTTTGGAATGGATTGATATTATTCAACAAAGTGAACTACATTGCTGAATTTGAGAAACAATTTACGAAGCTTTTCACAGATTGTGATAAGAAGTTTACAACGCATTTCAATGATAAAAAATGCTTAATTCTTAAGTCGGGATTCAAAATTCCTAAGGGGTGGATTCTCATGCGCACTCCACCAGAGAATATCTTTATGTTTTAGACATGAGCGTCACATCCACTACATCGAAGTCGGCACAATGTTTTTTTATGAAGCAAATGAAAAAGAAACGATCTTATGGTATCAAAAGACGGGGCATGTCCATTTGAGAAAAATGAACTATCAGTGCACAACAATCTACTGGAGGGTGTTCATCTCAAAAGTTTTAACCTGAATGACGATTGTCTTAGCTGCAAAAAGGGAAAGCAGCATAAAAAATCACACCCAAGAAAACTTATGAATTCTATAAAACTACCACTAGAGAGGCTTCATATGGATCTTTTCGTGCCAGTCAATGTCAAAAGCATATCTGGTGATCTATACTGACTCGTAGTGATAGAAGAATATTCCAAATTCTAGTGGGTTATTTTCTAGGAGAGTAAAGATGACACATTTTATAATCTTATGGTTCTCTTCAGAAAGTTAGAGAACTTGTACCATCTTCCAATCAGACGAATATGAAGTGATAATGGTACTGAGTTTAAAAATAATCGAGTGTTCGAATTTTGTAATGACACAGGTATTCTTCACGAATTCAACGCCCCTATACTCCGCAACAAAATGGAGTAGCTGAATGCAAGAATGGAACTCTCATTAAAACTGCAAGCACGATGCTCATTGATTCAAAGTTACCTGTTAATTTTTGGAGCAAAGTCGTTATCTCTGCATGTTACACGTTGAATAGGGTTTTAACCATCAAGGCACATAAGAAGACATGTTTTGAACTACTTAACCAATGAAGCCGAACTCATTTTTGGAACCATTTGGATCTCCATGTACGGTCATTGACCTTGATGGTAAATTTGGTGCCAGATCTGTGGATGGATTTTTCGTAGACTATGCAAGTCCGTTGGGAAGAGTATATTTGCCAAGTTTAAATCGAGTTATTCTTGCTCAACATGTTGATTTTCAAAAGTATACAATGCCTACTCAAAAGCCTTGTGAATCCTGGATGATCAACTATGAGAGTTTATGGAATTCTTTCGATCTGCCAGAAGAATCAAATGAAGAGGAACTTGTGTTTTTATATCAACAACAGCAAAAGTCTAATCAAGAACAAGTTCCAAACCGATGGTGGTTACTCAACCATTTATTGGGACAAATGATTCTAGAGCAGGTCCGAGCACGACTCAAACAGAACCCGTCGTCGTACCAGTAATGAATGCCACAGAGCCCACTTTCGACCAATCTGACAATTCTGATTCAGATGCTGGGCTGACATATGATCAAGATGGTAAATCCAGCTCCGATGAAGGTTCTAAGCAGATAACAAGTTTGTTAAATCAATCTGCAGGTCCTAGCACAAAGAATGAAGCTTCAACGAGTACTCCGGTTGATGAACAAAACATCACAAATTTGGAAAGCAAAGTAAATGTTCTTAGTGAGGTAATGCTGAGAAACTTGTCATACCACTCTTCAGAGAATATTATTCGAGAAATGCAAGCTGGAGTTAAAACGCGCAATCGGATCAACAAGGATCTTAGTTGTTTTTTTACCAAAATTACACCAATTCAGGATATACGCTTACATCATTGTTTTATTTCGCAGATTGAGCCGAAATCAAATAAGGAAGCACTTGCCGATAATAGCTGGATAAATGTAAAACAGGAGGAGCTGCAATAATTCGAAAAGCTTGGTGTCTAGAAGCTTGTGGATCTACCGACTAATCACAAAGCTATTGCTACTAAATGCGTTTTCAAGTGCAAACGAAATGATGAGGGGTAATTGTGTGCAATAAAGCTATACTGGTTGTTAAAGGTTTTCATGAGCAAGAAGGCATTTATTATACAGAGGTTTATGTTCCGGTCGCAAGACTAGAAGCAATCCGCATATTCCTTACGTTTGCATCATGGAATGGTTTTAAAGTGTACCAGTTGGATGTCAAATCAGCTTTCCTTTACAGAAAAGTGAAAGAGGAAGTGTATGTTGGACAACCACCAGTGTTTGTCGATCCAGTGCATAAAGACAAGGTTTACTTACAAGATAAGGCATTATACGGTTGCATCAGGCCCTAAGAGCCTGACACCCTCTCAGCACCTGTTAAACAACGACTTTACTATAGGCACTGTTGATAGCACACTATTCACATAGTGAATGGACATCTGCTGATCGTACAAATCTTTGTGGATGACATCATCTTTGGCTCTACGAATAATGCACTGTGTAAAGAATTTGAAGAAGTCATGAAAAAGAAATTTGAAATGAGTTCAATGGGAAAAATGATGTTTTTCTTGGGGCTTCAGGTCGATCAGTTGCCTGATGGTATCTTCATTCATCAGACGAAGTACATCCATGATATCTTGTACAAATTCGAAATGTTAGGAACGTCACCATTATCTACCCCATTGGCAATTAACCATGGCATCTAGCATGGAGTCAAGATAGATGAAACATTATATCAACGATGATTGGATCACTTATTTATCTTACAACATCAAGACCAGGCATCGTGCATCCAACATGCCTTTGCGCCCGATATCAATCGAGTCCTCGAGTGTCACACCTGATGATAGTCAAGCGGATTTTTAGATATTTAAAAGGTTGCCCAAGCACCGGCTTGTGGTATTCGCGAAATGACAACTTTGACCTCGTAGGATATTCAGACTCAGATTTCGGATGCTGCAACTTAATGCCAAATCTACAATGGCTGGTTGCCATTTATTCTAAATACGCATAGTAACGTGATAATGCAAGAAGCAAACCACAGTCGCTCTCTCTACTTGCGAGGCTGAATACGATTCGGCTTCCAGTTCTTGTTCCCAAATCTTGTGGATACAACAATAGATAAGAGACTTTGGATTGCAATTTCTTGATACGCCCATATATGTAGATAACAAGGCTGCCATCGATATAACTAAAAACCCGGCTCATCACTCTAAAACTAAACATATTGACATTCGACATCACTTTATTCGTGATTGCCACATGAAAAATTTGATTCGAATAGAAAAAATCCACTCTGAGGAATAAAAGGTAGATTTTTACACCAAGCCATTTGATCAAACAAGATTTAAATATCTTTTGAGAATTAATGGTTTGAAAAATCTTACATCAGATGGGGAATTAGAGGTTGAATACAGATCGGAGGACGAGCTTTCGTGATCCTCATTGGTTTAGCACATTTTATATAGTTTTTTAGATTTCCTTTCTTTAAAAACAAAAATCTAAAAATTTGTTTTTGATTTCAGGGGGAGAAATGTTGTAGAAAATACAAGAACATAAAAAAATGCAAAATGTACAAAAACATGAAAAAGACAAAAAGAGTTTTCATGTGAAAACAGGAAATGATAGTACATCAGTGGTCTATCACAGTATGCTAAAGATTTGTAATGTTAAAAATAGGATTCGGACATTCAGTAGATTGTTTCTGAGATATAAAGAAAAAACTTCTTAATTAGTGGCTTAACATCTATCGGATATGTGGTCCTAGTACACCAAAATTTTGTTTGAGAGATTGCCGATCTCTAAGATACTAGGTCTTTATAAATAATTGATATATGGGGTATTATAAAAGTTCTTATGATTTCGCATCAGCAATGGACTGAAACTTGTAGAATACTTTTGCTTTTAAAACCCAAAATCTGCATCAATATTGTAAGTACCGAAAGATCCAACAATTGTAGTAAAACATTCCAAATTGGAACACTACTTATAAGATGAGCCTTTATCTCTTTGTCAGTACGGTGGTACTAACCTGAGCTCTCAAGGTCTCGCATCACCTAGACACAGATATCAGTTAGATATATTCACCTATAAGATGAAATCCAGGGAATCTTGATACAAAGTATTTTCTGAGGTGGGAAACACGGTTAAGTCAAGTTCCTAAAATTACCTAAATGTATCTCAGATCAATTGAGAACTGTGTAGATCTTTATGGGGACAAGTATACTGACAGTCTAAGTGAATTTGTTTAGTACTTAAAGTCTTAGAGAGGTCAACAGTACTAGTGATATGTCTCATAAACTGATATGATTCTCTAATACAAACTCACAAAAATATGTCTATAAAAATGTTTGTACATAGTTTATTTCATCTTATCTCAGAAAAGCCCAAAAAGATTTTCAGTATGTTTTAGCATAAATTTTGGAAGAACCAAAAAGATTTTATTTCTATCTTAAGTTGTGACTACGATGATGGAAAGCGATCCTTCAAAATCTAGAGATATCAAATGCTGAGAATTCCGGAGGACAACGAGATGGGAGCTTATCTAAAATGTGAAAATATTTGAAAAGATTAAAAGTTCATTCACTTGAAACTTTGCATTGCCTAAAACATCAGTTTGATCCCAAGGTGTTTAACCAAGGTCATTAACTTGAACTTGGTAGACAAATCAGTTAACCATGGTCATTAACTTGGACTTGGTTAAATGAGTGGGTCATTAAAACTGGTTAAAATGGACAAAATGTTAAAAATCAGTTTTATCTTCGCTCAAAGAAGTTAACTTCGCACGAAGATAATTATCCTAGCACGAAGATAACTATCCTCGCACGAAGATAGCATGACTATACATGCTCTGAGCGAAGATAAATTTGCAAAATGACTAACGAAGTGCTGCCGAAATTTCTTAGCTTGTAGTGGTTGATTGGCACACCACGAACAATGCCTAAGGTAGTTTTGACTGAATTGAACCTTAAATTAAAGATTTCGGTAAAATAAACATAAAAAATGTAGATCTAGGAACAATCTGAGGGGCTAAAGTTAAAACTGAACATACCATCGTGTTAATCCACACTTTTAAGTTGTTTTAGTAACATCAATTTCACGAAAAGGTTACCTTCGGATGAAGGTAAATTACCTTCGCATGAAGGTAAAGGGTTCACTTCGCACGAAGGTAAAACATATTTTTCAAAAAAAATACTAAGTGTTTTCGTGTTTGTGTTTGTGTTTGTGTAGGAAAAGAAATCGGACTTCGACAAGAAACACAACATCTGTTGTGTTCTTGATGAGAGTATTCCAGAAATTGCTACTTTCAAGTCAATATTGAAGTTATGTGCGAGTTACCGATTGTTAAAGCGCTTACAGATCCTCACAAAGCCTATCGCTCATACATAGAGAGGTTCTCGGAGCATGCAAAGTTTGTACCAGAGAAGAAAGCTATACGATCTTTTGTATGGATTGGTAATGAAGATAAAGAGGTGTACATTAATGAAACCCTGATTCCCAGAGTGTTATTTTAAAGATAAAGATGAAGATCCAATGATGTATATTGAATGTATGTGCAAAGGATGCTTCTACAGAATGGGCTATAAGGGGCATGTCAACACTCAGACAATAAAGCTTATCTCGGAGGCCTTACAAGTTTTTCATGCATTCTGTCATATCTGCATTAAGCCACAGGGTAGGGGGAGGTTATGCTATAGTTGATTATTAGATGTTCATGATAGCTACACTTGCGTTGAACAAGACTTACAACTTCACCAAGATGATATTCGAGCAGATGAAGTTAAACATTGATAAAGAAAAGTTTTTGCAAGCCCCGGATTCGTGTAGATGATGTTGCATGATCAATGTCCCAACTTAGTCAAAACAAGAATGATGTGTTACCGCTACATCACATGAAAGGGCTATCTTTGGTGAGATTGAATCAGTATCTTAAGCAGACTACATAGCTGGTGGCCACAAAATTCTTTGGAAGATTTATAGATAAGAGATACAAAGCACCTCGAAGGATAAATGGAGTTATAAAGCACCCCCGAAGGATAAATTGAGTAACATGTTGAGGATGAGGTATTTTCTGCTACTTTAGATAGAGAAAAGGAAGGTGCAGGTGGTGATAACGATGAAGATTCTAAAGATACATGTGATAGAGTTGAAAAAGCTGAAATGTTGGCTCAGATGACAAAGAAGAAAGTGGTTGGAGATGATGATGATTTGTATATTTCGTATGATTATGATTCTGAAGTTGAGAGGCCAATTAAGAAGGCACGAAGAGTTAAAAGTAAGCCTAATGTACATAAAAGGATTATTGGGTCTCCCGCAGTAAAGAAAGCAAGAAGGAAATACATGAGGAGAAAGAAAATAGAGGTTGAAAGTGTTGAACAAACACATACATCACCTATTCACATTTCTTCACCACAACAAACCACCATCACCACCACCACAACCATCACCACAACACATCACACTCTCACATCAAACTCCACCACAACCAATATCTCCACAACATCAAACATCACTACAAACTCAAACAACACCTAAACAACCAACACCTAAATAGCTTCGAGACAATAAATGTCAGATAGATTTCCTAGAGATTTTGAGGAGATACCACATACATAAGGACTTGATGAAAATTTTGATGCAAATATGTTCAATGACTCCAAATAGCAGAGCTGGAAAGCAAGATTAAAGCCTTTGAAGATAATTAAGAAGTATTGGAAAGCAGGGTGAAATTTCTTGAAAATGATCGAGAATATATGAAAGGCATGATCCGAAGCCTGGTGACTGATAATAATAGGTTGAGACGGGTGGTAAATGATTTTGAGGATGAACGTGCTCAGAGTAATCGAAGATTTGATTTATTTCAGAAGGTTTGGCTGGCTAGTTAGGGAAAGACTTTGATGCTGAATTTGATCGCTTAGAAGTTGAAGAAGCAAGGCAAAAAGCAGTTGAACAGGCTAAGAAGGTATCGGAAGTTGCTTAAGCTTTAGGCAAAGGGAAAGAGAAGATAGATGAGGTTCTTGTGATAGAATAATCTGCGCCAGAAGCTGAGTCTGTGCCAGAAATTTCTATTGCTAGTGTTGACAATGAGGAAGAGGTTGACATAGATGTTGATGTTGAACCAGTTTACTTTGCAATTGTGGGAGGACCGGTGGATGTTACTAAAAATCCTATGATAGAAAAGATTGCAAAACGTAGGAGAATGTATGATGAGATAGATGGAGAGTCAGATGAATTTGACAATGACGAGGAGGATGATGACAAAGATAAGGGTGATGATGACGATAACACTAAGGGAGGTACTAGAGTGACGGTAGTTGAAACTACAAAGATAAACAAAATTTTTGATTATGATGCTTATCTGAATGATTCTGCTAACCAAGAAGATGATACACAATGCTAGTGGGAGTAGAAAGAGCTAACTCACGTTGAAGAACAATCAGGATTCCACAAAACTACTCGATTTACAGTTGTTCCTGATTGTTATAAGCCCCGAATTTTGAGGATGGCGAGGTCGGACACAATTATACAAAAGAGGAGATTGCTATTATGCTTAGGGTTAATGAAGAGTCATTCGAATTTGACTTTGAAGAGGAACTGAATAACATTCATGCATTCAAGCTAAATGGTTATGTTTAAAAGCATATACTAGACGCTGATATGTATGATAGGGTGATTATTGAAGATTCATCGAATGATGATGAAGCGATCAAGTATTCTGGTGAAGGAACTGATAACTTTCCAACTTTTGAAGAGTTATTCAGTAAAGCAAACGATGATTTGTAAAAAAAAGTATTGAAAAGATAGTTGCAGAGGGAAGTATTATGAGACGTCTATCCAAAGAAGAAATTGTTATGGCTAAAATGACGTGGTTTAAAGCGCTACCAAAAGAAAGGAAGTTCAGGCGATTGTTATTTGAATGATTTGAAGACGTTGCCATAAAAAAAGATAAATCTTTGGCTGATATCTTGAGCTGGGGATGGATTCCTGATTTGGATGTCTATGCGATCAAAAAGGAATATGGTGTTCAAAACTTCAGATATTTGAATGATTTTAAGATGTTGCCGTACTGGGATATCGAAGAGCTTGTATAGGCAAAGAGTATTAACTTCCAAATGAAGTTTAATGATCAAAGATTATGGAAGTTAATCAAATACGACGCAGCTCATGGTTTTAACAAGTGGAAACCGTTAATTCCGAAGAAAGAGATAAAGATTGACAAAGTTACTAAAGAGAAAATTATAACGCTTGTGATGAAATGGCCATGTGTGATGAAAAACATGCCGTTGATGAAGATCGAACATGATTTCTATGAATACTTTCAGTGGTGGCAAGTGGATTGCAAAACAAGTGAAGCTATTATTGTTTTGAATGCTGATGACACCTAGGATATTACTAAAGATTTGAATCCAGAGATGATAGAATGAAAGAGGATATGGGCATTGTGGAGAACTATTCGTATACTAGACCCGATGTGGCTAGTTAACTGTTTGAAAGATGATATCAAATGCATATTCTTCAACAAGATCTATTACGATGTGAAGGAGAAAACGTAAGTGAAGCAATACCAAGGCGTGATTAATATTTGTTATGCGCACAATATTAATTCAGGAAAAATGTGAGAATCAACATGAAGAGAGTTAGAGAAAGAAGAGTTTATGAAGGAGGAACAGAGATTGGAGAAAATCGAAGAAAATTCTAAAGAAGCTCGATTACGAAGATTTCAGTTCATGAAGTGGGCTCCTAAGACTGATCAAACGCCAATATTGTCTGAAGAGCGTAGGAAGTCGCGCAAGAATTTCATTGGGCATCAAAGTCAAATATTTGAAGATTTTGAAGACAGACCAAGACTACGGCAACATCCAAGGGAGAGTTTGTTGGTGCATAATGTCTATTGCTTATGTCTTAGGGTTGTGTCTGTATTTTGTAATAACTACTCTCGCACGAAGGTAGCATGTCTATATCTAGCTAGCGTGACGTGTTAGTGTGTAGAACTTTTGCGACTGACATGGCGAAGCTCTGTTGGATTTCCTAGTCATTTGTAGTTATTAAACATTGAATGAAATCAGTTAATTGATGAAATAATCTCGTTAATTGTCACTAATTCATATTAATTCCACGCGTATGGACTAGATACTCAAATTAGGACCTTTACTATTGGACAAAACGATCCTACATTAAGAAGTCATTAAATATTTACGCCGGCAACTTTAGATAATAACGCTTATATATACAGATCCTATTCAATTGCGTTGATTATATAGGGTTATTTACGCCGACTATGGGTCGAGTAATTAAATATGCTGCCTCTTTCAAAAATTTGAAGGATTCTTCAATTTTAAGAAATCCAAACCAAATACCATCGAAAATTTTACATTTTCTTGAACAACATGCCCCTTTTGCTAAAATTTATATAGAAATAGAAAATAAGTTGTGAAAAACAAAATTTGGCAATTTTGACACCAAAATCCATTTTTCGAACTGAGGGATTTCATTTTTTGCAATTTCTTTTGTGTGACACTCCTTGACATTCTTGCAAAAGATCATACTAGCAACACTTCTTAGTTGTTTATTATTATTATTATTATTATTATTATTATTATTATTATTATTATTATTATTATTATTTTTATTATTATTATTATTTATTTATTTATTATACTAATCAAGGTACAAGAAAAACTATTAGTATGTTTGTCACTTTACATCCATGCATACTTCTTTCAACATGCTTGCGATGAGTGCTTTATCACGTTTTGGTAATAATGACAAAAATTCTAATGTCCCCCACTCAAGCTATGAAAGTAGAATACTATGCCCATGAGTCCCACGTCATGACATACCTCCGTGATTAAGGCTTGAGCAAAGCTTCTTCATAGCGGGTGAGTATATTGATTTCATTCATCTGAAAAATACAAAGTTAGGGCATTGGTGAACAGGTATGCACTTTCCTACAGTCAAAGCGACCAATGTTGACCTAGCCATGGCTAGGCAGATACCTCATTGTGGTACGATTACTTTTGAATGGCTCGGTTAGTTGAGCTTTTTCAATTGTAGGGTTTTTGGCCTCTTTGGCTCTTTTTGAAAACATATCATAGTCGTGTTTAGGTCTGCATATATCTAGATGCAACAGAAGAGCGACTACGGATATCCCCGAATGATTAATCAATATAAAGACCCGAAATCTCCGATTTTGGCAATCTACCAACACAAGATTTAAGGTCGTTAAGCAATATGCTGCAACTTGTTACCCACAAGATACACTATATTGTGGGTATCCAGATTTTTTGTGTGATCTTGATCTTTTGTCGCCTAATCGAAGTTTACTCGATAGTATTACTGAATCAACTGACACATCGTTTCTTGGTACACTGATTCTCCTTGCTTTTCTGTTTCAAAAATAGACAATGTGTTAGAAGTTTTCTGTCATTTCTTTTAACAAACTGGTGTCAAAAGAAGATCAAATGTTCTTTCCTTTTCTTTTTGAAATTTTTCCAAATTTTCTGGATAACTTCCCCCTAAAATTTTAGTTTCGTATGTTCGCCGAAAATGCAATTTTTAATAAACATAAAATATTTTTGATGGGCACTATTTTAGGATACTCGTTTAGCTTAGAAAATGGCTTTTTTTTTTGTTTTAATTAGCACAAATGATAGAGTATATACAAAGTTTATTTCCACTTAAGGAAATTGATCATCTCTAACTAGGTTATCAACTGGTTGAAATGAGTTTTATCGAAGGGTTTTGAGAAGATATCAGCTTTCAGTTGCGAGGAACTGAGTAGTCAGGCTTGAGAAAGACACATTCTATATCGTTGAGTAGAACTGATATTCCTTTGTCACGGACTTGTGATACACTCATAAGATTGTAGCATAATTCTGGAATGTAGTTAACATCTTCTAGAGTAATTGCACCTTGAAGGACCTCTCCAGATCAAACTATCTTTCCTACTTTTCCATCTCCAACAATACAATACTAATTCACCATGGATAAATATAAAGTTTGTTGATGCACTTTATGTGTGTCACTGTGCGAATAGGATAGAAAGAGTTTGTATTGAGTATTGTATAGATTAGATACGAACACACGACCCAAGTGTGAATGAGAATTGGCTTCTACGAGTGACAATGTGACTCGTACGAGTGATAAACAACTCACTCGTACGAAGGATAGTTCGTACGAACCCAACTTGCTCTCTTCGCACGAGCTGCTCATGTCTATATATATATGTGTGTGTGTGTTGTGTGTTCATTGTTTGAAAAGTTTTGCAAGTTCCCTAAGGGGAAACGCTGCCAGATAAGATGTATACCCTTTCGGTATGAAAAATGAATGCTTACGCTGATTCTGTTTCTACTCACTTTTTATAACGTTCTACCAAATTAGTACTATCATACGCCCAAACTTCCGTCTAGAACCACCGTCACCAGGACCACAAATGGTATCAGAGCAACGACACCGTTTCATATAATCTAACAATTGATGAATCACCTACGCTCATGAATTTTGGACATATGAGGGGTTTTAGACGTAAAACATCAAATAATCGGACAATCCCGGACATAATGTAAAATTGAAACCATGGGATTGCTAGCAACTGATTTTGGCAAGTTTGTGCAAAAATCATATTGAAATTTGAAGAAATAAAGATTCTGGTTCGAAAAAATCGTAATCAGGCTCGTTCGTATGAGTGAGCCCCTATGCCTCGTACGATTGACAATTTATCACTCGTACGAATCACCACTCGTACGAAGTGTGGCATGCCTAATAAAATGGTGATTAGAGATTTTTTCGAGAGTTTAACGTCTAATTCGGGCTGTCCGGGAAAACCGTCTAGAGCTTTAGCGTATAGATTTGATGATACGATCACAAAATGTTGAAGATATTAGGATAGTCACTGATATGTTCACAAAAGGTTGATTATCTGGTGTAGTGACTTTTAATGGGCCTTAACGTTAAATCCGCAATTGATCAAAACTGCAATTTTGGGAAATTTTCCGCAATTGTTTTTGTGAAAAGATGCTCAAGACGTCAGAATTTGCAAAAATGAGGGGGATTAAAATTTTCACGTGTATGTTAATATCCCGGCATTTTTTAAATTCATGACCATGCAACTGTATTCAGGTGGTTCTGACTGCAGATTATCTGGGAAACACAAAGCATCGAAGATTGATTAGTGATGAGATAAAGTTGATGTCTATTTTTCGTAAGAGTGGGGTTGCATAACTGAGTCTTGGAGGAGTTATTTATTGGATTCGGTAGTTGTGGTCACGTTGATGCTTGAGTCTTCGTACAAGCCGGTTGCACATACGACTACTTAGTGGTACAAAGTATCCAATTGAACTCCGCAGGGCAAATGAACAGTTTTCCGGACTAACCACTAGAAAATAAGGATACTTTGTGGTTTCAGTTGTCACCGGGACTAACGAGGATGGGTATATACTTGTAATTCATGACTAACGAAGATGATATAATAAATCTTTCAGAAAAAATTATGTACCAGTTGCTCACGAAATAGACTATACATTTGAAGTTTCCTGATCAAAGGATGTTTAGAATTTGGATCATGATACAGACATATGCTTAAGGGTTAAATACCTGATCTTCGATGTGGAAGTGGATGCACATATGACTGCTTATCTTTAACTTTGCAAGGCAAATGAACTATTTCTAGGACTAATCACCAGGAAATGAGGATGTTTTGTAGTTTCAGTTGCGCCATTCCAGCGGAGATAGCTATACATTTGTTATTGTGACTAAAAAGGAAGAATCTGATTCTGATTGTCGAAGAATGTTACTCAGATTCGATGTGCTACCAGATAATATGATTCCGATGATGATTTGCTGATTGAGTAGATTACCGATTTGCTGATTAATTGTGATTACGGAAATCAGGATTTCAGATTTACACAGATATTTATTGATTTGAAGTTTATCGTTGTGGTAATTCGACGTTTCTATCAATTTCTAGTTGGGTTTTGAAGATCAGAGGATCGAGAATTGGAGGAGTGTGCTAAACCAAACGCAGATGTGGTATAAGTCAAAACGGAGAAGCTACATTGATTAATTTCAAGTTGGTGCTTATTCGAGAAAATTTGTAGATTAAGCAAATCAGAGGAGGTCTTGAACCGTGCAAACAAAGACCTGAAGATTAATTTCTGGAGAAAATTATTTAGGGGGAATGTTGCTTAAAGTTAGATAATGCAAACCCGGATCATCAATCAAGGGGGAATTTGTTGACACGTTCTACGACATCAACAGATACCTAATTGAAGTTGCAGAATATTCAAACACAGCTCTCAAATTTCAAGATCAAGCTTCGACAATGACGTCCAAGGGGGAATTTGTTGATGCACTTTATGTCCGTCACTGTGCGAATAGGCTAGAAAGAGTGTGTATTTAATATTGTATAGATTAGATACCAACACATGACCTAAGTGCGAACGAGAACTGGCTCGTACAAGTGACAATGTGACTCATACGAGTGATAATGTGACTCACACGAGTGATAAACAACTCACTTGTACGAGGACACTTCATACGAAGCCAACCTGCTCGCTTCGCACGAGATGCTCATGTCTATATATATGTGTTGTGTGTTCATTGTTTGAAAAGTTTTGGAAGTTCCCTAAAGGGAAACGCTGGCAGATTCTCTCCAGGCATTCCGCCATCCAGACAAGATGTGTACTCTTTCAGTATGAATGAATGAATGCTTTCGCTGATTCTGTTTCTACTCCCTTTTTATAACGTTCTACCGAATCCGTACTATCATATGCCCAAACTTCCGTCTAGAACCACCGTCACCGGGACCCACAAAGTTCTTTAGAAGATCCTTCAAACCCGTCATGTGCCTTAAGCACCCACCGTCAACGTGCCAATACTCCATTAGCATCTGAAGCCACTTCTGAATTTTATTCTGTCATACAACAAGAAACAAAGTTAGTTAGTTTTCGGAACCCATACTTGTTTCATTTTTAATTTATCATGATTTTCTTTGAGAATGTCTTCATTTCTTTGCAATAAACACGTGGTTTTAACAAATTTTTAACCGATTCTTAAAACTATTAAATTGTTTTGTGATGTGTTTAGCAAAATTTTGATCTGGTTTAGAACATTTCTTACATTTGCAATGTTTAGCTATGTGTCTTAAATGACCACAACGAAAGCATTTGATGCAACGTGGCTTTTTCCTCTTAGAAGTTGATGCGTTGCAAGATCATGTATGCGATGAGAGTCTTGAACTGCATGATATGTTGTATGGTAATGTAGTGGAGCTTGAACTTTTGATCTTCTTCATTTCTTTTCAAGACTGTCTCATATTTTGGGCAATTTTCATCATCCTCATTGTTTGTTGAAGCATTGGATCCTTGATCTTCACTTGAAGCATCTGATCCTTGATCTTTACTCGCCACTTTCTGAAGTTGTTGTACTTGAGTCTTCACTACTACTTTCTTCGTTTGACTCCTTATCGAACTCTGACATACTTGTATGAGATGGAACAAACTCGGGAATTTCCTCTGTGAGGAACTTTCCAAATCTTTATTGTTTCAATTCTAGAGCAAATACAGGGGTTCATGCACAACAATTTTTGTCACAAAAAGCAGATTTCAAATCAACGCATTCAACCACTACATTCTCATGGTTGCGGGTCATAGATTTAGGCATATGCCTATTACAGTCATCCCGAATAAAATTCTTGTTTGTTTTATCACAATTCCAGGCGAACTAGCTAACGGTAATATAACTATCACCTAAATACCCTATCCCTATTTTTGTGCCACCACATTCCTCATCGCACACATCCTCCCCACACTCAATTGTATCTTCATTGCTTTCATAAATGTTAAAATTTTTATCATTTTCACAATCAACATTTTGAGCAATTAAATCGTTTTTACGTTTAAAGTTTTTAAACAAAAACCTGTTTGTAAACAATCAGAATGTCTCAAAATTAACAAGATCCACACAACACTGGCACCATGTACAAACCTACGATAGTTGTAAGATCGGAGTATAAAACCTGGCAACGTTGGATGGGTCACATACTTGCACAACTAACATGGGTTGATGGAAATCAGTCATCTTCAGACTACATGTTCCAATGGTACCGAGTGTCGAAGACCCAAAAGTTCAAGTTCCAAAGAATCCTGAACATTACTTCGAGCAAGATTTTTAGAAAATCAAACTAGATGCTAGGCATTTAGCATCGTGGCAACTGCTTTGTCTAATGATATCTATGCTGGCATATTGCATTGCAACAAAGCAAAAGAGTTATCGGATGCTTTGAAAGAGCAATTCGGTGGCACTAAAGAAGTTATCGAAAATAACAGAGAAGTTTTAACCAACATTATGAAACATTTTTCATATGAAAGGAGAATCATTAACTCAACAAGTTGGAAGGTTTAGTTGTCTAATTAGTGAGTTGTACTAGTAGATATTAATCTTGCAAATTCTACTTTGAATAGCCGATTTCTTGGATCACTACAAGATAAATGGGACACTATTGCCTTTGTAACCAGACATTAGGTTGGGTTTAAGAGATGAGTTTGACTCAGCTTCGCGGTAGGCCTCTGATTTATGAGAGAGAGCTTAACTAGAAAAAAAAGCTACATGAGTCAGGAAAAGTGGTTGATGACTATGCTCTTGGTAGTACAACACTTTTTGGTTAAGAAGAAACATCTCATAGTAGCAAGGATCAGAGTTATGATCATTTTATTGATATAACATCTAGTAGAAATTTAAACTCTAATTCTTGCTCATCCAATTTTGCTTTTGCTGCAAAGGGGGAAAACCAAGATTGCGACAACTTATCCTTTGAGCTGAATGATCTTAAGATTTTGATCCAACTGATTTTAGAAGAAATGGACATATTACACCAACTTGCATTTCTGAGTGTTAGGACCAGCAAGTTTTATAAAAGAACTAGTAGAAATTTTCCAAGGTTGCATGGAGGGTTAAAAGTTGGGTTGGATAAGTCAAAAGATTAAGTGCTACAAGTTTAACAGGCTATGTCATTTTGCTAGAGAGTGTAGGAGTCAAACAAATAGTCCAATTATTACAAAGCCAAGTCCTAGACCTCAAAACATACAAAAAACTGTCCATTATTCCCAATATACCTATGCTCTTGACATGCAAAACATTTCTCATTTTGCACACCCTGTAACCACTGTTCTAGTATAGTATGTCTAAACCATTATTTCTTAGATACAGTATGTTCAAGCCCCAAGTCCTCAGGTTCAACAGCAACCTGCACCACAAGTTACACAAACCTCTACTCCTATAGAGACTAGTCAACAGAGCTTCTTTACACAATGTTTTGTTGATTAGAGTAGCTTACCTTAAGAACTGACAGATGATAATTTTGCTCTAGTTGCCAATACTGAAAAGTAACATGATTATTTCTATTTCATGGAACTAGACATAATACTTGAAGGGGATGAGTCTGAGGAAGTGGTGTTAAATTCTAATGTAGTTTATGATAATGTTGTGGTAGATGTTTCAGAAGAGAAGGTTGGTGAAGAAAATGTGATCTTAGTGTCAGACCTATGGGAAACCAATGTTTGTGAAGGAGAATGTGACTGTGCTATGATGGCTGCTGCTAAGGTATCACCTCAGGTCCTTAAAGACCTATGTTCAAACAAATGTATTATTGCTTTTGATAACATAAAAGAGGTAAATAAAAACCTTCGAAACAAAATTTTAGATGATGAAATTCAGTTTGAAAAACTTGCAAAAGAGTTAAAAACTAAATTGTTTGAAAAAGAATTTGAAATCAGTAGTCTCAAACATGAGTCAAGCATAACCAAGGATCAACTCCAAACTATGATAGAAAAATATCAAGGTTGTAAAAAGGAGCTTGTATCTACCCAAATCACTTGTGAAAAGTAGGTAGAATCCTGTAAAGGTTATGAGGTAATGTTGGAAAACCAGATCAAAAGCAATGTGAACTTTGGCATAGGATTTAGAAAACATGACCAAATTTTCTCAAAACACTACTGTAGAGGAATCATTGTTGGTTGAAATAATTCCCACAAATTTGGCTGGTAAAGAAATTAAAGTCACTGTTCAAACTGGAAAGAAAATTGTTTTAGAAAGGCATGAAGGTTCCTCAACTTTTGAGGAAATTGAAAAATATCAATTTAAACCAACATGGTCTGATGAGTGTGACATTCTTGAAAATGTCAACCCAATGGATTTTTCAACTACTATTGGGGTAACAACACCCAAAGTTAAGATCATACCTTTCAAAGATCTTCCAACAGATGTTACAACATCTGCTAATAAAAAGTCAGAAAAGGGAAAAAAAGAGAGAAAATATCAAATTTGTCTTGTGATTTCTGTGAAAAGAAGAATCATCTAAGTAAAACATTCTTCCTTCTAAAACTTTATGACATAAGCAAAACAAGTGTGATCATTGATTCACTAAATTGCACCATCTGTGGCAGAACAAACCATAAAACTCAAGAGTGTGTTTATCTGAAAAATTTGGAAGTCAAAAGAAATGAGTGTAAATCTAAAAAACTTGAGAGTTCAAGAAAAGAAAAGACTAAACAGACCTTTGTCCCTATCCAAACATATGTTACCAAACAATTGAATATAACCTCTACTCCTAGAGAGTTTCAGTTAATAGATGCACAGCTAATAAATTTCCAAGAGGATATAGCCAACCTGCTTACAAGAGTGTACTGCTTAGCTATGAGGTCTATAAAAGACCATCAAAACTAAGAGTTAGCAGGCGTCCTCATGGCTATGATCATTTTATAGGAAAGGGTTCACCACAGATGTTACCAAAATCTGTTCAAAACACTAATCCTATTCCTGGACTTGAGGTTGGAGTTTGTTACCCCATCGAAAGCCATCCTAGCTTTGGAAACTCACCAAAACTAATTGTTTACTAATGTGCATGGAGCTTCTACTTGCCTTGATAGTTTATCGTATGTAAATAGTGGAGGCTTCTGGCACATGAAAGGATGTAGAGTCCTACTCAAAGATTTCATGGCACATGGAGGGGGTGATATATCTTTTGGTAACAATTCAAAAGATAAGGTGTTATGGTCAGGGAAAGTCTAGGCTGGGAAAATCAAGTTTGAGCATGTCAATTTTATTGATAATCTAAAATTTAATCTTCTTAGTGTATCTCAAATGAGTGACAAAGGTTATGGGTCATTCTTCACTAAGAAAACTTGTTAGATTGTTGGGCCAGAAGTGGTTAAAAATATTGATCAAATGATAGTTGAGAGTAAAGTACAGCTTGTTGATCATAGGAGTGGCAATGTGTATGTGGTTGATATGTTGAAAGATAATCCAATGTCCAATGTCTATTCTCAGTTGCTTCTAACAAAGAGACAAAACTATGGCATAGAAGACTTGGTCCCACAAATCTTAAAAGCATCACCACACTCTCAATGTAAGGTCTTGTAAGAGGTCTTCCATCAAAACAATTCACCTGTGATGAACATTGTGTTTCCCGTTTAAAAGTTACAAATCAATTGAAGAGTCCAAAACAGGCGAGTGTTTGCAATTGCTACATATGGAGTTGTTTGGCCCTGTAAAAATCATGAGTCTTAAAAAGAAGAGATATTGTCTTGTCATAGTTGATTAATTTTCAAGGTTTATGTGAGGGGGGATCGGCTCTCCTCCGATGAGCAACTGGTCTGACCTAACTCAACTAACAGAGGCGAAATTCATTGTTAGTGAGGTTGATAAATGATCAAGTGAGATCTACTGTTTAACTGCTTTGAATATATTGATTGACGTGAAAAGTACAACGCAAGTAAACAATTCAGCAGGGCTTCGTCGTACCAACTGGACTAACACTAACTAGCTCTGACACAACACTCCTCTATTTATAGGTCGACATGACTCGCACAGGAGAGTGTGAAACAGACAGTGTGTGACTCGTGCAAGTGGTTGCCTCATACGAGTGACAGAGTGTCACTCGTACGAGTTAAGTAACTCACTCGTACGAGCCAACTACAAAACACATAATCTATACAATAACATAGGCAATCTGACGTACTAAGCCCTATACACAAAAACGACATATCCTAGACGTAGACAGTAGACATTATGCACCAACAAACTCCCCCTTAGATTTTGCCTCAGTCTTAGATAGTCTTCAAAAATCTTCTTAAGATCTAACGTTTATCGACCAAAGAACCGCTTCGGTGGCTTGCGACGCTCCTCAAAAGCTATTGTCGTTTGATCTGTTGTAGGAGGTCGGTTAACTTATTGCCAAACCGAAAACTTCTCAGCGATGCTATACGAGCTCGCTCTGCAATCCTTGCTTCCTTCTTATCTTTCTTTTTTTGCTTTGACTCATCCAGTTTCCTCCATGAAGTTTTCCATGTCGATCCAGAATGTATATCATTTGAGAAACAGACATTAACAATCTTCTGAAACTGGAGTGCTTGTTCTTTTTCTTTCTCGTCGTAGCTGATTTTGCTGTAGAACAAATAATCTATATCTTTCTTTGAACAATTTACTAGCCACATCGGGTCTAGTACTCGAATGCCACGCCACAACCCATATATTCGTTTGTGTGCTATGACGGCTTCGGTAAGCTCCTATGTTATCTTCCACGATCATCATCAGGGTGCACACATATCACAGCTTCTCCTGTGTTAGAATCATAGTGCCACAACTTGAACATTTTGTGGAAATCTTGCTCCATCTGAATCATAGGCATATTCTTCATTACCTTTGGCCTTTCCACGATGAGCGTAACATCTTTTTCTTTAGTAATTAGATCAATCTTCGTAATACGCTTCGGAAAATGAGATTTCCAGTGTATAAATCCATGTGACGCTTCAAGCTTAATCAACTTCCATAGCCGTTGGTCATGAAATTTCATCTTCAGATTTATCATCTTCGTTTGCACAAGCTTTTTCATATCCCAATATGGCAAGGATTTGATGTCGCTCAAATATCTGAAGTACTAGATTCCAAATTCCCTCTTGATAGCATAAACATTTAGGTCCTCGATTCAACCCCAGCTGATTATGTCCCCCAGAGAAATATCTGCATCACGCATAAAGAAAGTTAGAGGACGTTTGAACCTTCGCTCGGCTGGGGAAACTCTGAACCACTTCTTCCTCATTTATGCAACTTCAGTTCTAGTAATCTGTTGAGGAATGGTACCCTGTTTAGCAGCTTGTTCGACTTTTCGTTTCAGAATATCGGCATTTTCCGCTATAAACAACTCAGTAAAAGTTGGGGAGTCATATGTACCCTAATCGGCAAGATTAGTATCATCGTCATCAGAATCATCCTCCACGACAACTATATCATAATCATTCGCTTCTTCAACGTGCTCGAAGACATAATCACTTGGCTTAAAAGCGCTAATCTCATTTAGCTCGTCTTCAAAATCAAACTCAAAGTTTTCTTCGTCCACGCCTAACATCTTAGCAATCTCTTCCTTGGTATAGATAGCTATGGACATATTCTCCCTCTTCAACATCATGCTCAAGATATAAATCTTTGGTTTAGGCACGACAGGAACGGTAGATAGATCGATTACCGTGAGGATTCCTGCCTGCTGAGCATTAGTAGGACCTTCAGATCTGCCCTGATCTCTATCTTCACTCACCTGATTTGCAGAGTCATCCAAGTAAGTAGAGTAATCAATATCTTCATTTAAAACATATTGTGTTACATGAACACCCGTACCACGTACATCATCATCACCATCATCACTATCATGATCAGAATCATCAGAAAATAAATCATCAAAAGCATCTAAATCTTCAGTCTCTTTTTATGCATCCTCATCAAACTCATCAGCCGCTGCTTTAATCTCTCTCTCTAACTTTCTCTTCTGTAGCCATTCACGATGTCTATCTGAAAGATTTGTTGTGTCAATATCCACATCCTTAGGCTTTCCTATCAGAAAAAACTTCGTTGAGACTGTACAGAGACGCTTAGAGACCGGATCGAAAAACAGTTTAGAGACGACAACCGAAGAAATTTACGTGGTTTTTAACACAACCGACGGATATACGCGTTAAAACCAACTTCTGACTTAAAATTTACATGTTTAAACTCTAAATAAATACTATACGACACTGCACGAGGTTCGGTTTAAAAAGCGGGCCGTACAGAAGTGTTTGGGCCGCCGAAGACTACACACGCGTTAACGGGCCTTGGGCCCAACCCACTCCACAAAACCTAACTATATATACCCAATTATAACACAAACCTCTTCATTACTTTCCCCCAAACCCTAGCACACCATGCCTTACACCCTCTCCCTCTTGGCAGACCGTCGGCCGGAGTCCGGCGGACAACCGATGAAGACAGGCGGCACCGCCGCCCTGACGGTGGCGGTGGGAGTTGTGTTCGGCAAACCCACACCCCCGCTCAACATCTCCCTTAGACACTCACTCACAGATAGATCAGAGATAGAGAGAGACTGGTAGAGAGAGCGGTAGTGGCGATCGGTCGGCGGATCCATCTTTCCGGCGGCAGGTAAGCCGTAAAGCGGCGGCAACAGCCATGTATCGGCGGCGGACCCAGTTCTCCGACGTCTGACGAAGCGGTAGCCGCGGCGGTGGGCGTTTACAGTGGAGATCAGCTCCGGCCGTCGAGGAATGACGGCACAGTGACGGCGTCGGTGGTGGTTATTTTGGTAGTTCGAGACTCGGTTCAATGTTCAGGTTGCGTAGAACGAACCGCGGCCGGCGGCGGCAAAGGTGGTGATGGCGACGGTTGTAGCGGCTATAGTGGTGGTGGTGGCCGTCTTGGTTCAGGTTCGGGTAGGTTTTGGGTCAGTCGGTTCAACTTGGTTTCGTGGCAGATTATGTTCGGGTTCACAAGAGAAACAAACAGGTCAACCAGATTCAAGTTTGGTTCAGTTTCGATTCGGCTCAAAACCGGTCAACAGGTCAATTCAGTCAACACGGGTCCAACCCGGTCCACTCAGTCAACACGGGTCAGACCCGGTCAACACGGTCAACTGAGGTCAAACTTGGTCAACCCAAATTAACCTATCAACGCTAGACTTGGTAAAATTAATTACGACGCTAAAATTTATAGTATTTCTTTTATATATACATCGATTAAACGCGAAACCGAGCTCGACCCGGCCAAATAAAAATTATATATTGTCAAGGTGTGAAAATAATAACATTTCATTAGTTCACCTATCGATTGAATATGCGAAAGTAGTGTCCATATATATATACACACGATACTGTTATAAAGCTTAAAAACTTTGTCGTTATCTAAATAATCGGACATACAATGATATCGTGTTGTATAATGTTCATATTAAATTTTCAAATCTTGAATTGTTGCGTTTTGATAAATTAATTGACAACTTGTATTGTCGGGATCGTCCAAAAACAGAGGAAACTCTGCCCGTTTTTTTTGTAAAAATCCGTAATACGAAACGTGTTGTATTTTCGAAACTAAATCTATCGGCATACAAAGTATTTTTATAAAATAGATATAAACATATATTTACTTCGACGACTGCTTAAAACTCGGCAAACAAGTTTACGACATCTCAACTAATATGGTTTACAAGGTAACCAAACTCGGAGATTTTTAAAAAAGAAATATAATTAGATATATTTATTTCAAACAACGGAATTCGGAAATTATATTTCAAACATTTAGCATTCGAAAGTCATATAAAATGAATATAATTAATTATATTCAAACGTCGAGATTTTTAATACTTTTATAAAATAAAAATAAATTGTTTCAAATGTCGTAACTTCTTCTACTTTTATAAAATGATATAATTGTTTATATATACTTGACACGTCTTGAATTAGAAATTACCTCAAACGTCTTGTTACGAACTTAATTATAAACGACACATTACCGGGAGATTAAAACGAGCCTACAACTTTGTAATTATTTTATTAATTATAAATGAGATGCAAGATTATTAAAACTATGCGGCGACTACTTGGGAAACATACGACCACATTATATGAGTCTACAACGTGTAATATTTTTATACCAACATTTGTCTACGTATACGCATGACCATTCGGGAATCTACTGAGATTCCATAAGTATATTTATATTTTTTTTATAAATATATATATTAAACCTCTTGGAAACCAAGTGTATCCAAACTTAGTATTATCACCGACATTAAATGGAACCTAACAAGTATAATTCATTTTTTTGCATTACGTTAACAACTTACCGTCGAATCGTTCGGTTAGCCATTGGGTAGAGCTCGGTATCACGTAGTATAGCTACGTCATTCTTAGAAACTTACAAGTATTCCGTTTTAGGAATACACTAGATTGCATGCTAGCAAGTCAAGTTGTGGAGACAACACTATTGAAATCACATTAAGCTAGCTTTGCACAAGGAAACCAAGGTGAGTTCATAACCCCCACTTTTTACCGTTTTACATTTTTATAAATGTTTTCGGGGTGGAAAGACATGCAAGTTTTGCAAAAGTATACAAGATTTTGATGAACAAAAAACTATACATTTCTAAACCATGATGCGAATGAACTTCAACAAACTCAAATGGTTTTACAAAAGGTTATTGATAAATATACCGGTTTACGAAACACACGCGTATTTACGAAACGTGCATGAGTTACATACATTTTAAGGATGGGATTGTCCTTGTTACAACGGAAACAAGAGGGCAAGGCCCGTACATACAACACGCGAGATGCAATATAAATATATATATATTTTTCATTACTTTGGGCTTTTTGACGACGAGCGTTATATTCTTCTCTTTTGTTAACGGATCAATTTTTACGATACGTCGAGGAAGGTAAGGTTTCTAATGAGTAAAACCATGCATAGCCTCTAGCTTAATCAATTTCCATAACCGCTGGTCCTGAAACTTCATCTTTAAATTTATAATCTTTGTTTGAACCAATTCTTTTATATCCCAGAACAGCAAGGATTTGATGTCACGTAGATATCTGAAATATTGAATTCTAAACTCCCTCTTCACCGCATATACATTCAGTTCCTCGATCCACCCCCAGCTTATAATATCCCCTAAAGGTATGTCAGTATCACGTGTGAAAAATGATAGGGGACATTTAAACTTTCGCTCGGCTGGTACATTTCAAAACCACTTCTTCCTCTCTTCAGCAATTTCCGCACTAGACATATGGTGAGGAATTGTTCCTTCTTTTGCAGCTTCAACAACCTTTCTTTTCAACATATCACTCAGCTGCAAATAACTCAGTGAAAGTTAGGGAATCATCTGTACTCTGATTAGCTAGATTTGCATCGTCATCAGAATCATCTTCCACGACAACTCTATCGTAATCATTTGCGTCTTCAATATTTTCAAATACGTACTCATTTGGATCAAATGTGTCTATCTCATTCAACTCATTTTCGAAATCAAATTCGAAATTCTCTTCACTTATTCCCAACATCTCAGCTATCTCTTCCTTAGTATAACAATGAACGAATTCTCCCTCTTCCACATCATGCTCAAGATAAAATACCTTAGCTTTCTTCACGACAGGGACAAAAGATATGTCTATCTCCAGGAAGATTTCTGTCTGCTGAGCATCAATAGATTCATCAACTCTATCATTCCCTCCTTCCTCTGTAGTCTGATTAATATAGTCATCAAGGAACACAGAAAAATAAATTTCTTCATTAACGCTCGATTCAGTAACCCGTATACCCGTACCTCCTACATTATAATCATTATCATCAGCACCATCAGAACTACTAGAATCATCGTCATCTATCTCTACATTATCAATCGCAGCATCCTCTTCGAATGCTTCAACAACTTCCTCTATCTTTTTTTCAATCTTTTCTTTAACACCCACTCACGATGCCTTTGAGAATGATCTAACAAGTCAATATCAACATCTGTCGGCTTCCCAATAAGAATAAACTTGTTCGACTCTTGCTAAACTACAATATCTGTGCATATAACTAGCACAGATTCAGCTTCTGGGTCAGTTTGTACGATGATAGGATCCTCAACAACTTTAGCCTTGCCTTTACGCTGGGCGTCAGACTATTCTTTTGTTAGATGTTCTCTCTCAGCAACACGTTCACGAGCCTCTATACGTTCAATTTCGTAAATCTCAGCCGCTATATTCACACTGAGTTTCCTTTTCCAAAATCTTCTCAAATAAACTCATACGTCTATTGCTGCGAAGTCTCTCTTCCTCATACTCAGCCATTCTCAATCTCAATATTTCATTCTCCGAGACAATACTTGCTAACATCGCTTCAAGCTACTGTTTATCTTTAAATAAAACATTAACCTACTCAAGCAACACTTATTTTTCTGCAGTTAATACATTGATTTGTTCTGGTAGCTTGGATATGCTCACTGTGTTCAACAAAACTTGATTTTTCAAATAATCCACCCGTGGATCATTGAAAGTAAACTCTTCACCCCCCGGTATATCACCAAAATCAAAATCGAATTCAAAATGGGGTTGTGAAGTCTAAGAAGAACGTGGTGGTTATTGCAGTGTGGGCTGCTGTTGTGGCGTTTGCTGCCGTTGTTGTGGTATTAACTGATATTGCGGTTGTTGCGGTGTTTGCTGCTGTTGTGGTGTAGATTGTGGAGCCTGTTATGGTGGTGAAGCCGGTATTTGCTGCGTAGGCTCAACCACAACTTCTTCAACTGTTTGGTCTGAAGTAGTCTCTTTAGATCGAACTGTGGGAGACTCTCTTGATGCAGGACCTTTAAGCCTTCTTTGTTTCTTCTTAACAAGAGTTCGAAATGGCGTATCAGGATCAGAATCTGATGGGACATAAGTCGTATTGTCTTCTCTTGTTGCTTTACGTTTACGTTCTCCGGCTTTTCTTTTCAACTCGGCTTGGCGCTTTTTCTCTATTTTCTATGCTCGTTTCTTCTCACCAGTTCTTCTTTCATCAGAATCTGTGCTCGAAGATAGAACATCTTCAGCTACTTTTTCTTCCACAAATGCTTCGCGTTCAATATCTGCTGCTATATCTTCAATATTTTCTTGTGTCTGGTTCATCTCACAAACCAGAGCTCTCAGCAGTAGCTTTCTTTTTCAGTTGTGCCGGTGCAGAAGTAGAAGTAGTAGCTTTCTGTTTAGCACCTTTCTCCCCATCTTTAACAAACCAAGGACTACGCTTCGCAATAAACCTAGATAAAGCAGTTAATTCCTCACTTTCATCACCGTTGTCGTCCTTTCTCCACTTGCCAGGTGCCGGAGAGATATAATCTTTATCTATGATCGCACCGAAAACATACTTGGCATTAGGAAAATCTTTCAGATGCAAATTTATCTTCTTCAGCGTAGATATGTCCATATGTTCCAATCTCAGAATATCCTCCTTCTTTTTCTCCAGATCCGGATCTAAATAATCACACATCATCTGTACAAATCTCGGATACTACAAGAATTTCTCACGCTGGATGTTGTAAACCATCTGTGTAAAAATAACTTTTGAAAAGTTATACGGTAAATTCAGAATCAAGGCTGTAATCATGCACATCTGGTAGTCGACAAGATCATTGTATCCTCCTTTCCTGTGACTAAGGGCATGAGCAACTACATGTGTGAAAGAAATGGTGCACTCAAATTCCCTTTTTTAAATGGTGTAGCATTAACCAATCCGGCATATCCCATTCGATAAAATCAACCTTTAACCATATACTCAAAAAAAGCCCGTAGGATCATCAGCATTGTCTTTGAAATCTAGAACTGTGCGAATTAACTCCTCAGTAATCTTTACAGGAATATCAACATGGTCAATCTTAAGAGTAGAGACAATCGCGTTGTCTTCGGTACTGTACTCTGCAGCGTTCCAAAAATATTCTACATGTGATATGTAAACGATATGTCTATCAGTTAGAGCCTTCATAATCCCAATACGTGTAAGAAAATCCAATATGTCCCGGTACGCGGCAATCTCCGGAATAGTTCGTCAGTCAAACAGCATATGTTATGGAACGGTGAAAAAGACGATTTCTTGACCTGTACACAGAGATAACAACAAACTGTTAGAAAAAATTTCAAACATTTCAAAATTAACACATCATTCGTACGAGTCATAGCTTTGTACGAATCAAAAACTTAGCATATGAATACATCTTCGTATGAATCATCATCACTTAGAATACATTTGAAATCAACTTTTAAAACTTTGATTCATACGAAACAGTCCTTCATACATATAAATAATAATAAAACTTGAAAAGCTTGCTTCGTACGAACGACTTCTTCGTACGAATCTTGAATCGTTCCAAAATTAATCAAGTTTAATCCGAACATAAAACTTGTAGATTTTTACACATTGATAGTCGATTTACAGGTTATAAGGTCCGATATTAACAATTTTGTGATCAATTTTAAGTTTTACTAGTCCAAACTCCCTAAATCTAACTTTAAGTCCGACTGGTTTGTTTTCGATATTATAGCGACTTGGTTTTAGCAAAATTACCTTGCCCATTGCAAGAGTGTGCTAACCAACCTCCCCAGTGTAATAGGAATCAAAATGTGTTAAGAAATGAAGAGTTCAGAATGTGTTTCGCACAAAGTTCTCTCTACTCACACTACAGTTCTCTCAGAGACATAAAGTTATTTCGTACGAAGTATGAAACCTAATATACTAGTCTGGGTCACTCGTACGAAATAGCATTTCGTGCGAAGTAAACAAACTTTCTTCGTACGAATTAGTGCTATTCGTAGAAGCATTCTGAATCCTTTTTAAACTTTTTGATTTTAATTTTTGTGATTTTTTAGGTTTATCCAATTTTGTCTGTTTAATACCCACTCGGTTAACCAAGTCCAAATTAATGACCCTGGTTCTCCGATTTGCCTACCAAGTCTAAGTTAATGACCTTGGTTGATCGTTTTTGACCAAAACATATTTATTTTCTCATGTGAAGTTTCAAATTAATGAACTTTATTGACGTTCTGGTAAATTCCGATAAAGATTAGCTCCTAACCCAAGGTTTTCAGTTTTCTCTCAGCAAGATGTTGCCATGATTTCAACCATCAGTGTCTTTAACATCGGTAGACTAAAACAAAACTACAAAGCTAAGGAAACCAAAAATCTTTTTGGGTTTTAGAATTTTATTGAAACAACAAACATATTTTTGTGAGTTCTATGTTAGGAGAATCATATAAAGTATTTAACAAATCATCAGTACCGTTGATCTTGGTATACTCATTCAGTTTTTAAACACTTCTCGTTTCTCAACTATTTCAAGATATGTTAAGTAATATTAAGAACATGAAATATATCCAATTAATATCTATAAATGGTGAATGCGAGACCTTGAGAGCTCAGGTTAGTATTTCTATACAGACAAAGGGATGAAGGCTCGTCTTTAGGGGGTGTTCCATACAGGAATCTTTTATACTGAAGATGTCAAAAGTTTATGACATATTCATTTTTTATGCAGCTTGGGTGAATAATGCGTAAAGTATTATACAAGTTATAGGCCATTGCTCACGCAAAATTAGAAAGACTCGGATAATACCGTAGATATCGATTAAATATAAAGATCTAGTATCGTAGAATCTGGCATTTTCTCAAACAAAATTTAGGAGTACTAAGTCCATACATCCGAGAGATGTTAACCCACAAGTTATTCAGTTTTTCTTTTTAGGTTTATATCTTGAAGACAATTTACTGAACGAGTGAAGACTACTGGCAAATCCTCAGTAAGACCTGTTTAAACACCTGTTTAACATTCCAACTCTTTAGCATACTCTGACTGTCTTTTTTGATATAATATGATCACTCTTTTTCACAAAAACTCTTTTTGAATTTTATAATGTTTTTTATTTTCCCCGAACATTCTCCCCCTAAAATCAAAAACTATTTTTAGATTTTTAAGAAAGAATGTTAAGAAATATGTCTAACCGATGAAAAATTCACATAAAGTCGTCATCATCCTCAAACTCAACCTCATGAACATACCCTGATATTAGATATTTTAAATCATTCAACTTTAAAAGATTTTTGAATCTTGTTTTATCAAAAGCTTTGGTATAAAAATCTGCCTGTTGGTCATCAGTGTGGATTTTCTTAATTCTAACCAACTTTTTCTTGTAGCATTCACGGATAAACTGGTTTCGAATCTCGATATGTTTAGTGTGTGAGTGTTGACATGAGTTTTTGGTGATATCGATCGCGGCCTGATTATCTACATATATTGGCGTATCAAGAAATTGCAGTCCGAAGTCTCTCATCTGCTGTTGAATCCAGAGAATCTGGGCACAACAGCTGGATGCTGAAACGTATTCAGCTTCACAAGTAGAGAGTGTGACCATGGTCTGTTTCTTGCATTGCCATGTTACCAAACGGGTTCCGAAGAACTAGCAGTCGATCGTTGTAGATTTGGTATTTAGTTTTTAGCAACCGAAATCAGAATCCGAGTATCCTACAAGATTGAAGTCATCATGTCTAGGGTACCACAAGCCGGTGCTTTGAAAACCCTTCAGATATCTCATAATGCGTTTGACAGCAAGCAGGTGCGACTCTCTTGGATTCGACTGATAACGGGCGCACAAGCATGTTGGATACATGATATCATGTCGAGAAGCGGTAAGATACATCAAGGATCCGATCATGGAGCGATATAAAGTCTCGTCGACTCTTTCTCTAATAAGATCTTGACAAATGCCGTGATTTGGAGCTAACAGGGTAGATGCTTGTTTTGCTCCTGTCATATTGAATTTCTCCAATATGTCATGAACATACTTCGTTTGATGGATAAAGATACCATCCGGCAACTGATCGACCTGAAGTCCTAGAAAGAACTTCATCTCCCCCATTGTGCTCATTTCGAATTTGCTCTTCATGATTTTTTCAAAGTCTTTACACAGCTTATCATTTGTCAATTAGAAGATAACATCATCCACATATATATGTACAATGATTAATGCCCATCCACTTCCTTGGTAAAAAGTGTAGAATCTACAATTCCTCTGATAAAGCTGTTGTCAAGAAGATGACTTGACAATGTTTCATACCAAGCTCTTGGGGCTTGATGAAGACCGTATAAGGCTTTGTTCAGAAGGTATACCTTGTCTTTGTGCACTGGATTGACAAACCCCAGTGGTTGGCCGACATACACTTCCTCTTTAACTTTACAGTACAGGAAAGCGGATTTAACATCTAACTGGTACACCTTGAACCCTTTCTGTGAGGCAAAGGCCAAGAATATGCGAATCACTTCAAGACGTGCAACTGGGGCATTAACTTCGGTATAGTCTATCCCTTCTTGCTGGTGATAACCTTGAACCACAAGTCGAGCTTTGTTTCGAACCACAACACCCGTCTCATCACGCTTGCACTTGAAGACCCATCGAGTGTTTATCTTTTTGTGATGATCAGGCAGGTCAACAAGCTTCCAGACTCCAAGTTTCTGGAATTGAAGCAAATCTTCTTGCATCATGTCCTCCCAACTTTCTTCCTTTAATGTGTCTTTCCAGCTTCCTAGCTCAACCTGAGAAACAAAACAACTATTAGAAAGTCGGGTTTGGAGTGGAGCAATATTAGTATAAAACTAGCTTAGATTATTGTTGATTTGATTGCGAGTTTGCACTCCGGTTTGTAAGCTACCGATAATGTTCTCCGATGGATGATATGAAAGTGTCCTAGGCATCACTTCGGTTGGAACATCTACTTGCGGTTGTAAATTCGTAAGAACTTCATCAATGACCGGTACAGATGAAGAAGCTTCATTTCTGGCATTAGACTAAGCAGTCTGTTTGTTCAAGAAGCTTACAATCTGTTCAGATCCTTCATCGGAACTGGATCCACCATCGTCGAAAGTAGGTTCCCGAGCAGAGTCAGCATTAGCATTCGGCTGGGCAAATGATTTGGCAGTATTGACATTTGGTGCAGGAACAGGAACTTGTTGAGAAGAGCTTTGACCGACTTCAGATGTGTTGACAGGAAGTGATGTAGAAATCACTAACGGTCTAGAGACTTGTTCTTGTGCAGATATTTGATGCTATTGAAAGAGCATAACAAGTTCTTCATCTGATGGCACATCTGGCAGGTCGAATGAATTCCACAATCCATCATAGTTAAACAGGCACGGATCCCCAGGTTTCTAAGTTGGCGTCGTATATCTTTGACAATCAACATGCTGCGCTAGAATGACCTGGTTTAGACTCGGCAAGAAAACACGTTTATGAGGAGTAGCGTAACCGACGAAAAATCCTTCCAAGGATTTGGCTCCAAATTTACCATTCGGGTCCAATATAGTACACGGAGATCCAAAAGGTTCCAAAAATGCAAGGTTGGGTTTTTGCTGATTCAGTAACTCGAAACACGTTTTGTTGTGAGGCTTAACTGTTAACACACGATTTAAGGTATAACACGTTGACACGACTGCTTCATTCGAGAAACTTATTGGCAATTTCGAATCAGCTATCATTGTTCTGGCAGTCTCGATCAGTGTGCGATTCTTACGTTCAGCTACTCCATTTTGTTGAGGAGTATAGGGGGCGCTAAATTCGCGAAGAATCCCCTTTTCTTTGCAGAATTATAGCATCTTCTTGTTCTTGAACTCTATTCCATTGTCACTGCGGATTCTCTTGATTGGAAAGTGATATATTTTCAATGTTTCTGAAAAGGATCATAAGAGTTTCAACCGTTTCGTCTTTACTCTCTAGAAAGAAAACCCATGAGAATCACGAATAATCATCTGTAACGATAAGGCAATATAGATCACTAGAAATACTTTTGACGTTGACTGGTCCAAATAGATCCATGTGTAGCCTTTCTAGTGGTAGCTTCATAGATTCAACATCTTTCTCGGGTGTGATTTCTTATGCTGCTTCCCCTTTTTGCAGCTCAGACAATCATCAGTAGTTGAAAATTCTTCAAATTTAAACCCTCCACTAGGTCCTTAGGCACAAGATAATTCATTTTTCGTAGATGAATGTGCCCCATCTTTCGATGCCATAGAATCGACTCTTTCTCGGTAGCTTTAGATACAAAGCATTGAACTTTCTTTGACGTGGTAGAAGCGATACCCATATCAAGAACATATAAATCATTCTCTCGCGGAGCACGCATTAGGATCCATTCCTCCGGAATCTTGAAACCGGGTTTTAAGATCAAGCATTCTTTATCATTGAAATGCGTCGTGAACTTTTTGTCACAAATTTGCGAGATGTTAAGTAGATTACTCTCATGTTCAGCAATGTAGTTCACTTTGTCAAATGATACAACTCCGTTCATGAGAATCCCCTCACCTACAATCCTTCCTCCCTGCGTTCCAGCAAAACCCACGTACCCTCCACGGATAGCTTTAACGTCGTTGAGCAATGCAAGCATTCCTGTCATGTGGTGAGAAGCTCCACTATCCATTATCCATTTTGACTTTATCGAACGCTGGAGCCCCTGAACACATGATGAAGAGACTATTTAAACAAAGAAACCCAAGCCTGTTTGGTCTTGGGTGGGTTTGGAATGTCGAATTTTGGACCCACTTTGTTTTTATCAATCTTTTTAAGCTCGGTTTTGTGTGAAACAGAATGTTTAGGTTCAACTTTGGATGTTTTATCTTTAGCAACCCATTTTTGCGTTTGAGGTTTAGCCTTTTAACATAAAATTTTAAATCTACTTGACGATTTTTGTTTGATGTCTCACCAACTTCAAATTTAGATTGACGTTGAATAGTTGGTTTAACATTTTTGTTGGATTCATTGTTCCTTTTTAGAATTTGTTTTGGCGCAATCATGGGTGCTTTTTGTTTTTCATCTTAGTTAACCTTTTACGATGAGAAACAGGTTTTGGACTTGGTTATGAGCAATATCGTGTGATATGCCCAACTTTCTTACAGTTATAGCATGTCCTGCTGTCCTTATGAACAGATGTATCCAAAACTTGTTTCTGTTTCTCTTTCTCTTTAAGAAAATCATCGTTTGATTGAGTTCCGAAGATCTCCTTTTCTTTCTAAGTTGTTGTTCCAAAAAACAAAGTTAATTTTCTTTGTATAGTTGAGTTTTTGGAACTTGTTGTTCATTTGTCACTTCTGGAAGCCCAAACCCGCCCTTTATTTTCTTGATAATCTCTATTTCTATGATAGTAGGGTCGGTTGTTGCTTTTTGATTTAGAGTAGAAAGATGCATCATGTTTATCTAAATCAGCATTACTTACCTCCATAAGCTTGAACATTTTATCCACACGATCCATGTTCACATTTTGGATCGGAAAGTCCTCATCCGAAAATAGTTTATCAGATACTTTCATTTTATAAACTATAACATGTGGATCAACATTAAAACTACCTTCTGATATATCACCAGACTCAGACTTGTCAGTTTTTTCAGACTCAGAATTTTCTGATTCATTTATCAACACATTTTCAACCACTGTGTTAACCACTTCAAAGTCACATTCACCTTCAGATTTAGTGTAAGTTACATCGATATCCACAGGCAGCTCATTAGACGGTTCAGTTTTCAACTTTAGGTTAAGCGCCTTTTACCCAGATGGCTTTTTGCATGCATAACTATTCCACATGGGTGGTGGAACATGATCGTAACTCGCACTTTTAGTTTCACCAATTTTAGATTCATCATTATATTTGATTTTGGGCAGAATGTGATTGATGACGTATGAGCTTGTTGAATAACTGATTAACAGTTTGTTAACCCGTTCAGATTCAATTCTATTTTTTTCAAGCTCACTTTTTAGCTTAGCGATAGTATTCAAATGAATGTTAATAGCCATCTATTTATCCGTAACTGTCGCTTTGAGCATCAAAAGTGTTGTGTCATTCTCTCTGAGTGCTTTATTATATTGTTTAACAGATGCACTCAATTTGTCATATGCTTCCTTAGTGGATTTGTACTCACTAGACAAATTGTCTTTAAACTTTGGAGTTCATCATATCATGTGTCTTTTACAAGAAAATCACTACATGGCTCTGCACATTTTAAATAAGGTTTTTCAACCACAGACTCATTCTTTGACTCGTTTACCTCATTGCCATTTGCCATGCAAGCTTTGATGATGTCTTCTGACAACTTCTCCATCTTTTCATTGGTTTTTTTCTCATCAACTGGCTTCTTTTGCTCTTCACATGATGAATGCTGACTTGGTGCAAAGTAACCTGCAAAAGTTCTTAAGATATCATTAGCCAAAAGGTGTTTGAACGGAGTGTTCAAAAGTTCCTTCTCCTCTGACGAAGTGTGATAATAGAAATCATCATCATCAGGACCCTAGTCAAAGGATGCCCCTGATTCTTCTAAAGGTTCCTTTGTGCGCGACGAGCAATCGATGCCATACACCACTTGATATCAATCAGCTCCATCTCAACCGGATGTATCTGATCATAATCTTCTCGCGTCATTTCTGAGCTTCCGATTTTCCCTGCGACTAATCATAAGACTCAAGCACTGAAGCTAGTAAAGACATGTGCTGCTTCGCGGTCTTCTCATCAAAATTCTGCACATTCTGAAAATCTACAGCAATGTTGCATTGCAAGACTCTTTGATTAGGATGAGATGATGAAGTAGTCTGGTTGATCTGGGGTTGATTTGAACCATAAGATAACTGTGGGCTTTGAAGACATGTTAGGATCAACTGATAAAAAGGATTGAAAGCCACTGTTCTGGTTTAATGTTGGTGAACTTTGCGAACTGAAAGCGCTGAAAGCTGTCTGGATTTTTGGGGACTGAATGTGAGCAGCAGAACTGTTCTTAAAGTAAAGATTAACAACTTGTTGTACTTGAACGGTTTTATTCTTTACCACCTTCTGCATTTCGAGTTCGTGTCCTTCCAGCCTTTCAATGAAACGCGGTAATGAGAAATTACCGTAATCAGTTCCGTTCTTCAGCATGGTTAGATAAGTAGACCATTCGCCTTGTGGAAGAGAATCAGGCAACTTATCAACAAGTTCTTCGTTGGTCTTTATAATTCCCATTCTTTTCATCTGAACAACCAAATGACAGTATCTCTCTATCAGTTGCTTCATAGTTTCATCTTTAATCAGCGTAAAGATATCAAACTCTTTACTAAGCAACACCCTTTTACTCTTGCGAAGTTGAGTCTTCTAGAGGCCATTTTAACCAACCAGCGCTTGATATTTAGCTTCAATCATGAACCAGCAAGTAAAGTGATTTGCCTGCACCCAATTCATGAACCGCTCACTCCAGCTATGAAAGTCTTCTAGATTCATTAACTTTGGCAGTTTGATCATTGTCCCCATCTCGTTTTCAAGATTGATGTTATGTGCCGCTGTGTTCGTAACAGCTGATGTAGTAAAAGCGTTGTAAAATTCTTCATAGATTTTCTGTTAAAATTCAAAATCACACTTTTCGAACAAACTGATTAGTGCGAAAAATTCCTTGGTGCGGATGACAAACAATACGTGCGAATGAGATCCGTTCGTGCGAAGCAGGAAATTTTTAAGAACAAAATGATTTTAACAAAACAGTTACTCGTGCGAATCGGCAGTTTGTGCGAGTGATTAGAATTTGTTCATACGAGTAAGATGCTCGTGCGAGTGGTCCTTCTACTCGTACAAACAACTATGTCTCCAAACGGATGAATTTTAACGATTTCGACATGATTAAGTCCGATTTTAGGTCTGAATTTGTTAAGGATTGAATAGAATGTAGTTTAACGTGAATTCCTAGAATCCTAGTCCATTTTGTCCGTAAATTCATCCAAAATCTAGTTCAGTTCGGGAATGTGTAGAAGAAGATGAATCCAAGTCTGAAACTGTTGATAGCCTGCAGTAGATCAGATCTCAAAGCTCTGATACCACTTGTGAACGAGGATTGGGCTCCTCCGATGAGCAACTAATTTGATCTAACTCAACTAGAAGAGGCGGAATTCATTGCTAGAGAGGTTGACAAAACAAACAAGATAGAACTTACTGTTTAACTGCTCTATTGTATTCAAAGACGTGCAAAGTATAGACGTGAGTAAACAAACTAGCAGGGCTTCGCCATACTATCTGAACTGAACTAACAAGCTCTGACACAACACTCCTCTATTTATAGGTCGACATGACTGGTACTCGAGTGTGTGTATAACAGAGATGTGCTTCGTATGAGCAGCTGATCCGTACGAGTGACTCTCAGTCACTCGTACGGAACCAAACAATCTCATTCGTACGAGCCTTACAAAATATAGAAAATAAACCTTTAACATATATACATTTGACATTAAAAGCTCTATAAATAATATAGACATATCCTAGACGTATGCAATAGACATAATGCATAAACAAGTATGGATTTTTTCAATTCTAACCAACTTTTTCTCGTAGCAGTCACGGATAAAGTGCTGTCGAATCTCAATATGTTTAGTACGTGAGTGTTGACATGAGTCTTTAGTGATATCAATTGCAGCCTAATTATCTACATATATAGCGTATCAATAAAATGCAGCCCGAAGTCTCTCATCTGCTGTTGTATCCTGAGAATCTGGGAACAACAGCTGGATGCTGAAACGTATTCAGCTTCACCGGTAGAGAGAGCGACCGCGGTATGTTTCTTGCATTGCCATGTTACCAAACGGGTTCCGAAAAATTGGTAACCAGCCGTCGTAGATTTGGCGTTAAGTTTGTAGCAACCAAAATCAGAATCCGAGTAACCCGCAAGATTGAAGTCGTCGTGTCAAGGATACCACAAGCCGGTGCTTGGAAATCCCTTCAATATCTCATGATACGTTTGACGGCGAGCATGTGCGAATCTCTTGGATTGGACTGATAACGGGCACACAGGCATGTAGGATACATGATATCAGGTCGAGAAGAAGTTAGACACATCAAGGATCCGATCATGAAGCGGTATAATGTTTTGTCAACTTTGACTCCATTAAGATCGGGACAAATGTCATGATTAGGAGCTAATGGGGTAGATGCTGGTTTAGTTCCTGTCATATCAAATTTCTCCGATATGTCATGAACATACTTCATCTGATAGATGAAGATACCATCAGGCAATTGATCGACCTGATGTCCTAAAAAGAACTTTATATCCCCCATCGCGCTCATCTCAAAAATTTGCGCTTCATGACTTCTTCGAAGATGATATCATCCACATATATTTGCACGATAATCAAATGCCCATCTACTACCTTAGTAAAGAGGGTAGAATCTACAGTTCCTCTAAGAAAGCCATTGTCTAGAAGATGTCGTGATAGCGTTTCATACCAAGCTCTCAGGGATTGATGTAGACTAATAAGGCTTTGTTCAGAAGGTAGACTTTGTCTTTGTGAATAGGATCGACAAACCCCGGTGGTAGGCTGACATACACCTCCTCTTTGACTTTTCCATATAGGAAAACATATTTAGCATCCAATTGGTACACCTTGAAACCTTTCCAAGAGGCAAAGGCCAAGAATATGCGGATCGCTTCAAGACGGGCGACCGGGGCATAGACTTCAGTATAATCTATCCTTCTTGCTGATGAAAACCTTGTACCACGAGTCGAGCTTTGTTGCAGACCATGATTCCTCTGTCATCATGCTTGCACTTGAAGACCCATCGAGTGTTTCTCTTTTTGTGATGATCTAGTATGTCAACAAGCCTCCTGAATTGCGTCCACCCAGCTCTCTACTCAGATCCTTCATCAGAACTAGATCCTCCATCATCGAAAGTCGGTTCATGATCAGAGTCGGCATTTGGCTATTGCTGGGCAGATGATTCAGCAGTGTTGACAATTGGTACAGGTACAGATTCTTGACGAGTAGTGCTCGGACCAACATCAGACGTGTCAGGAAGTGACGAAAAAATCACCAACGATCTAGAAACTTGCTCTTCATTAGATATTAGATGTTGTTGAAAGGGCATAACAAGTTCTTCTTTTGATGGCACATCTGGCAGGTCGAATGAATTCCACAATCCCTCATAGTTGAATAGCCATGGATTCCAAGGTTTCTGCGTTGGCGTAGTATATCATTAACAATCAACATGCTGTGAATGAATAACTAGGTTCAGACTCGGCAAGAAGATACATTTTTGAGGAGTAGCATAACCGACGAAAAATCCTTCAAAGGATTTGGCTCCAAATTTACCATCGGGGTCTAATACAGTACAGGTGATCCAAAAGGCTCCAGAAATGCGAGGTTAGGCTTTCACTGATTAAGAATCCATTCCTCAGGAATCTTGAATCCCGGCTTCAAAATCAAGCTTTCTTTATCATTGAAGTGCGTTGTGAATTTCTTGTCACAAATCTGCGAAATGATGAGTAAATTGTTCTCAAGTTCCGCAATGTAGTTCACTTTATCAAACAAAACAACTCCATTCATGAGAATTCCCTCTCCGACAATTCTTCCTCCGACAATCAAGCTTTCATTTACCTCATTTATATTTGCCATACATGCTTTGATGGTCTCATCAGACAACTTCTCCCTCTTTATCATCAACTGCCTGTTAAACATCAGGCGTCTTCTGTTCTTCGTAAGATAATCGATGACTTGGTCCAAAGTAACCTGCAAAAGTTTTCAAGTTATCGTTAGGCAGGAGATGTTTAAACGCACTATTTAAAAGTTCCTCCTCTTCTGATGATGTGTGATAGTAATAATCATCTTCTGGAGCCTCATCAAATGATGCCTCTGATTCTTCTTCATGTTCTTGGATTATTTCAACAACCAAAGCCAAACTCTCATTCTTGGAAATGTATTTGTTTTAGTTAAAGCCCTCGTCTTCTTGACTTACTACAAGCGCTTTGTCTTTGGTTTCTGGCTGTGTATCTTCGATTGGCATCATTTGAGTTCTTGGTTGAGGACAGTGGTAGATAGCTCTCTTGTAGTAGTCGTTGGCAAATGGATTCTGGTTACCCTGAACTTCTCTGTTTGGACATTCACGTTTAAAATGTCCCTTCTCCCGACACTTCCAACCAATCCTCCCAAGTTTTCTTTCCCGTTGATTTCCCGTGTGCGGTGGCGGTTCTAGACGGAGGTTTTGGGGATAGTATAGATTCGACAGAAGGAAATAGACATGTAGGCACTGAATCAGCGGAAGCTTTTAATTTCATTCATTCATATCGAAAGAGTATACATCTTGACTGGCTGGCGGAGTTCCTAGAAAGAATCCGCCAAAACTTACAAACAATGAACACACAACACCTATTTAAGAAAGTCACTTGTATGAGCCACATGTCACTCGTACGAGCCAGTACTCGTTCGCACTTGGGTCGTGTGTTTTTATCTAATCTATACAATATTCAATACACACTCTTTCTAGCCTATTCGCACAATGACGACCATAAAGTGCATCAACAATTTCCCCCTTAGACGTCACTGTTGAAACTTGAACTTGAACTTGAAATCTGAGAGCTGTGTTTGAATATTCTGCAACTTCAATCGGGTATCAGTTTACGTCGTAATTCCCCCTTGATTGAAGATCCGGGTTTGCATTATTTACATTCAAGCAACATTCCCCCTGTAATAATTTTTTCCATAAATTCATCTTCAAGGTTGTTGTTTGCACGGTTCAAGACCTCCTCTAATTTGCTTGATCCACAAATTTTCTCCAATAATCACTAACTTGGAATAAAACAATGCAGCTTCTCCGTTTCGACGTTAACCATATCCGCGTTTGGTTTAGCGCACTCCCTTGATGCTCGATCCTCTGATCTTCAAAACCCAACCGACAATTGATAGAAACCTCGAAATACCACACTGAAAAACTTCAAATCAATAAAATCTGCAAAAATCTTCTCAATTAGCAAATCATCGGAAACAAACTATCTGGTAACACATTAAATCTGAGAAACATTCTTCGGTAATCAGAATCATATTCTTCGTTTTTAGTCACAATAACAGATGTAATGGGGCACTGAAACTACAAGACATCATTATTTCCTAGCGATTACCGAAAAACAGTTCATTTGCCTTGCAGAGTTAATGATATGCAGTCGTATGTGCTTCCAATTCCACATTTGGGAATCAGGTGGTTAGCCCTTGAGCATCAACCTGAATCATGATCTGAAAATTCTGAACATTCTTCGATCACACATTCGAAATGTATAGTCTATTTCGTGAATAGACCTAAGCGTTATCTCATATCTAATGAACCTTCGATCCTCTGTGTTTCCCAGATAATTTGTAGTCTGAACCACTCGGATACTGTTGCAGCGTCACGAATTTCAAAAATGCAGGAATTTTTAAATATACGTGAAAATTTTTATTCCCCCTCATTTTTGCAAATTCTGACGTCTTGATTTCCTATGGGATTGAAGATTATGGCGCGACTGCAGCATAGGGTACCAAAATTTTGTGGAAAATTTACCAAAATTTCAGTTTTGATCAAATGCTGACTTAACGTTAAGGCTTAGTAATAGTCACTACACCAGATGATCAACGTTTTGCGTAGATATCAGAGACATCCCAAAATCTTCATCCCTTAGTGATCGTATCATCAAATCTATACTTTGAAGCTCTAGACGGTGTCTCCGAACAGCCCAATTAGACGTTAAAATCTCAAAAAAAATTTGAAATCACCAAATTTTTTCTAGACACTCGAAATTTTTTTGGTCACCACTTCATACGAGCTGGACTTTGTATGATTGGGGCTTTGTACGAATGGTGCTTCGTACGAGTGATGCTTCGTACGACTGACAAAGTGTCACTAATATGAGCGAGAATCTCACTCGTACGGACGAAACTGATTACGTCTTTTTGATCCAGAATCTTCATTTCCTCGAATTTCGACATGATTTTTGCATAGATCTGGTCGAAAATCAGTCTCTAGCAATCCTATAGTTTCAATTTTACACTATGTCTGTGGATTCTCTGATTATTTGATGTTTTTAAGTCTAAAACCCCTTATACATCCAAAACTCGTGAGCGTAGGTGATTCATCAAGTGTTAGATTGAATGAATCGGTATCTTAGCTATGGTACCAGGTGTGGTCTCGTGTGCGGCTGTGGTTCTAGACGGAGGTTTTAGGGATCGTACATATTCGGCAGAACGAAATAGACATGTAGGCACAAAATCAACGGAAGCTTTTCATTTCGTGGAGAGAATCCGCCAGCGTTTCCCCTAAGGGAACTTCCAAAACTTACAAAGAATGAACACCCAACAACTATTTATAGATATGACAGTTCGTGTGAAGCAACGATGTTGTCACTCGTACGAAGGGTAATTCGCACGAGTGAGTTGTTTCACTCGTACGAGTAACAAAGTCACTCGTACGAGGCACACTGTCACTCGTACGAGGCACATGTCACTCGTACGAGCCAATACTCATTCGCACTTGGGTCGTTTGTTCGTATCTAATCTATACAATATTCAATACACACTCTTTCTAGCCTATTCGCACAGTGATAACCATAAAGTGCATCAACAGTTTACATGGACTTATTTCATGCACCCTAAAGATGAGACATGCAGGTATTTTGCAAAGTTTTGTAAAACAAGTTAAAAAGCAATTTGACCTGCTAGTAAAAGTATTTAGGAATGATAATGGAACAACATCTAAAAGTAGGGAGTTGGATGATTTCTGTGCGTCAAAAGGGATTGCCAGGCAATACAGCATCCCAAGGACACTAGAACAGAATGGGATTGTTGAAAGGAAAAATAGAACTTTAATTGAAGCTGTTAGAACAATGCTTGTAGACTTAGGTTTACCCTTGTCTTTTTGCGCATAGGCTGTAAACAATGCTTGCTATATACAGAACAGAGTTTTAACTAACCTAAGACATCAAAAGATTGCTTATGAAATTCTATACAAGATCAAACCTCTCATCTCGTATTTCAAAATCTTTGGTTGCCCATTTTTCATTTTAAACATAAAAGATTCAATTTCAAAATTTGCAGCCAAAGTAGATTGTGGTTATTTTCTGGGATACTCAACCACTTCTAAAGCCTACCGAGTCTTTAATTCAAGGACTAGGTGTGTGGAAGAGACCTTAAATGTAAACTTGCATGAACTTTCTTCATTAAAATCCAAGGAAATCCTGCTGAATTGTTTGATTTAGATAAATTTACATTTGAAGATGTGTCTATCAAGACTAACAATGTAGGTATAACACAGTCTTCACTTCCAGATTTTGGATTTGACATTGTGGTTCCACAATTCAAAGTCACTTCCACAACTAGAGGAGCAGATGTTCAAAATACTTGTCAAAACTCTGCTACTACTACATCTACAGTTTTTGATCCTCAAACCTCTGCCACCTCTTCAAGTCAAACCACTGTTGACAAAAGTCTAATTTCTTTGAACAAAAGTCAAACTATCTTTACACCAATCCCACCTATACCTCACCTCCATTTCAACATATGTTGGCTCTTCAAAATTGTCAACAGATGTTAGCTCAGATGATTCCCATCTTTAGCCGTCACCTCAAAATTTCATTGTTCCATATAAGGGAGATCTAATCTACCTTAAAAACCATCCATCTGACCAAATTATTGTGAACGTCAATGAAGGGGTTCTCACAAGAAGTCAATCGCAAAACATTTGTCTTTTTACTGGTTTCTATCACTCACACAACCTGTCAAGTACCAAGAGGTAATAAAAAAAACAGTTGGGTAGAGTCTATGCAAGAACAACTCCTACAGTTCAAAAGACAACAAGTATGAGAATTGTACCATTGCCTGAGGATGTATGTCCCATAGGCACAAGAAGGGTCTTCAAGAACAAAACAAATGAAAGGGGCATTATTGTAAAAATAGAGCTAGGCTTATGGTTCAAGGCTATAGACAAGAAGAAGGCATTGATGATGATAAAACTTTTGCTTCTATTGTACGACTAGAGGCCATTAGATTGTTCTTAGCATTTGCTTCCAATCATAACATCAACGTGTATCAAATGGAAATCAAGTGTGCATTCCTATGTGGCAAGATCAAGGAAGAGGTATATATATGCCAACCCCCTGGTTTTAAAGATGCTTTTTTATCAAGATCATGTTTACAAGCTAAACAATGCTTTATATGGCACCTAGAGCCTGGTATGAAACTCTTTCCACATTTCTATTATCCATAGGCTTTACAAGAGGTAAAACTGATAAAGCTTTTTTTGAATGGAGAGGAAAAGATTTGATGCTTGTCCAAATTTATGTGGATGACATCATTTTTCGATCCACATGTTCTGCCATGTGTGAAGAGTTCAGAGAACTCATGATAGTAGAGTTTGAAATGAGTTCAATGCTCTCTTGGTCTCCAAGTTAAACAATTGCAAAATGGTACTTTCATTCACCAAAGTAAGTGTGTTAAGAACTACTTACCAAATTTGATATGAATGATCGTAAACCATGTAGTGCACCGATGGCCACATCAAAGCTGGTCACTTGATCAAACTCTTTATAGAAACATGATTAGGTCTTTATTGTATATAACAACATCTAGGCCAGATATCATGTTTGCAACATGTTTTTGTGTCAGATCCTAGTCAGCACCTAGGAGGTCAAATCTTATTGCTGTGAAAAGGATATTCAGATACATAAAAGGTGCTCCCACACTTGGTATCTGGTATCCTGCTAATGGGAATATGGAGCTTTTAGGTTACTCAAATAGTAACTTTGCTGGATGCCATGCCACAAGGAAGTAGATGACCTCCAAGACTTATTGAACCTTAAATTACAAAGGGATTTTGAAGACATGTTTTCCATGAACTTTGAACTACAGTTCAAAGTGTAAATCAGGCAATTGCTGTTGAGAAATAAAGATAAGCAATAAAGAAGAGTTTTGGCATCATCTGTTCTAAGGGTATATTGTTGGATCTACTGAACCCTACAAAAGATCAGATGATTGGAAAGCCAAAATAAGCTATAACATCTGATCCTTAATAATAATACTTAGAAGATCTGCTGCTCTAAACTCTTCTCATAATGAAAGACTGTTCACAAAATCTGTTAAAGGCAAAGCTCTACTGGAAGCAAACATCTGCTAGAGAGAAACACTGATGAAGTATAAAAGGCTGTTAAAGCAAAGGTCTATTGAAGACCAACAGAGGATATCTCAGCAGTTGTTGTTCAACAGAGTCTATTATTATATAATGTAACAATGTTTAGGTCTAGTTGAGGTTAGAGTTTGTTAGTTTGTTAAATGTCACAATCAATGTGACGTCAGCCTAAGATGCTCAGTAGTTTGAAATGTACTATAAATAGAACAATGGCTGTACTATTCTATCTATCACTTTTCTTCTAAGCATTATATACAATCAAAGAGAGTGATCTTAGGCTGAGGGGGAGTTGTGTACTACATGCATACGTGATTATAATTACAAAAGCATGTTCATGAAAATAGCCTCTCTATTGTTGTGATTTCAAAGTTTACTTAATTTCGCTGCACTATTTCATTATTGTTTATCATCTTTCATTGATTTTCATCTAAATGATCACATCAATATCAAAATCAGATCCTAACATTGACAAACACCCAAACACCTCTTAATTATGTGTTTGAATGATCCTAGTAAGAAAAACTATGATGAAGGTGAAGAATCCTGTCCAAGATAGAAACCCATATTGATGATAGCATTCAAAGATGCTAGATATCGATTAAGAACATGTAAATCACAAACACAAAGATGATATAAAAATAACCTTGGTCCAAGAAAGTTTTAAGTACGAGTTCAGGACCAGGGATTTGGTTGTCTCCGACTTCAGCCCAACAGACGGTGACCGACATTTTGGTACGTACAACGCTTTAAATGGTGCGGCCTGGATACTTGAGTGGTAACTATTGCTGTAAAAGAATTCCACCAGAGGTAGGTGTCTTTCCCAACCGCTACCGAAATCAATAACACTCGCTCGCAACAAGTCTTCAAGAGTTTGGTTGGTGTGTGCAGTCTGACCATCGGCTTAAGGGTGATAGGCCCTATTCATAACTAAGCGTGTGCCGAATGATTTATTCATGGATGTCATAGATAAGATGCGAAATGAAGGTCATGCTCGGAGATGATTAAGATTGGCACATCGTGCTGAGAAACTACTTGTCTTTTTCTTTGATTGCGAGAAAGTGAGAAGATTTAGTTAGCCGGTCCATAATCACCTAGATGGTATAATCTTTGAGTTTTGGGTAGTCCGGTTACGAAATCCATGGAGATTTATTCCCATTTCCATGTTGGTAGTTCTAGTTGTTGAAGCAAACCAAACAACTTTTGGTACTTAATCTTGACTCTAGCGTAGGTTAATCACTTGCTTACATACTTGGCTATTTTCGCTTTCGTATTAGGATACCAATACAATCCCTACAGGAGTTCAACTCATCGACGTTGTCACATGTTTAACTCCTTTGTTCAAATATGTGCTCCATCGGTGTAAATCGTACACTTAGTGCCGTAGAAGTAATGTCTCTAGACTTTGAGAGTAAAGACCACGGCTCCCAATTCTAAATTGTTGGTAGTGTAGTTTTTCTCGTGAACTTTAAGCTGACGAGACGTGGATTCCATTAGTTTCTCATGTTGCATTGGCACGCAACCAAGACCCTGAGTAAACATATCATAATAAACAATTAAATCATTCGTACCTTCTAGTAAGGATAAGATAGGTGCGCTACAGAGTTTTTGCCCCACTTGTAAGTGGTTCCCTTTTTGAGTCAGAGCTATGAGAGGTTGAATGATTTTTGAGAATCCCTCAACAAAGTAAATTCTTAATGGAGTCAATCTTGACTGGATCGACATGTATTCCGACTTCATTGACTACATGTCCAAGGAAATGGATTTCACGAATCCAAAAGTCACATTTCAAGAATATAACATAAAGTTGCTCCCTTTTTAGAAGCTCTAAGATAAGGCGTATGTACCCTTTGTGTTCCTCGTTGCTCCTAGCGTAAACCTGAAAGTCGTTAATGAAGACAATAACGAATTTGTCGAGGTAGGGTTTGCACACTCGGTTCATGAGGTTTATGAAGACCGCCGGTGCATTGGTTAAATCCGTAAGAACTAACTAGAAACTAGTAAGGGCTGTACCGAGTTCGAAAGGCAGTCTTAGGGATGTCTGCAACTCGGACTCTCAATTGATGATAGCCCGATTTTAGATAGGTTTTAGGAGAAAACTAAATCCTTGAAGTTGGTATTGATTGATATTGATCATGATATCTTGGTAGATATCAATCATGCTATTTCAGTTGACGTTGGTTGCAGTAGATGACCAGCTCCCGGTCAAAGAGGAAATAAATATGGAAACAAAGAGGTCGATGAAGTTATACATCAGTATGGTGCTTTCACACAGAAAAAAGGTATTCACCTCTTCATTCCTCACTAAAGTAGAAAATTTTTATTGTGCTCGTACACTTGATCAACTTAAGTATGGCTCACTGATCCTCGAGTAACGTTCATAGAGAGTGATTTAACTAAGCGAGGATTTACGCATACTAGAGTTAGACAAGATTTATGGTATTCACTACAACACGACAGTATAAGACGTGAAAAACATACCAAAGTGGTGCCGCAATCAATGTGTTCCACTCAGTGAAATACATAATTATTTTAGAATCATCACTAAAGATGTATTCATTGACGAGGATGTAGTTGGTCGTATGCAAATGGTACAAATATAAGTTAAGAATATTATTTGTCGATGGAAGTGTTACGTTGAAGGTGTTGGCACAACAAGACTTGTCCAAAGAAAAATGGTTGTCATTCAAGTTTGTAGTGTCTAGGTTCAACTAAAATGTCCGTCAAAGTTGTCGAGCTTGCCCATGTGCGAATAAGGATAAATTCACTATGATTCATGAACTTGAATGAGTTTGTAATTTGTCAAGCATATAAGCAACCAAATTCGAAAGTGTTGAACTATGTCATGTGCATGAATTAGGAATAGCGCATATGTCATCAAGAGGTTTCATCACGAGGATGCAAAAACATGTTCGAAATATATGGGTGTATTAACAGTACATCAGCACCTTCAGATTTCAATAAATGATTACAAGGATCGAAAATTGAGTTTATCAAATTCTCTAAGCTAGAGCTTAATCTTATTGGAGTTTCTGGATGGAGAAGGAAGATGTAGTGTCACCGTGGTAATGGAATTGTAGATTTGTCTAAGTCAATAATTGTAAATAGATATCACATTAAATGGTAAACATCAGCCAATGCATAGGCTAGTGAAAAGATTTGCATAAAAAGAAAAACTCTCATGGGATAACGATTCTTGCAACAAAAGGGTAAGATAATTGTTTACGTCATTGTGTTCATCTGAGTGATGACTAATTTGTATCCCCGTAAACCAATGTCCCTGAGACCACGAAATCATTTGGGGAAATCTATTTGTAGAATTGGATATGCTAAGGTGTAAATCAAGTTAGACTAAGATTAGCCATATAACAAGGTAATGGAGGGTAGCCTTGTACTCGATGGGGATTGTGATATGGTTGTTAGCGTTTTGTTATTTCGGTTATGGATACAAGCGAAGAGTTAGCGCAAAACAAAGAATTCGACAAATAACTGAAGAATTCTGACAACTATTCTGGCTACCGATGGTAGCTCCAGTAGCGCTCGACCGTAGCAATGGCACGCGATGAAAGTTTATTGTGTCATGATCACGTGGATATATCGTTTTTCCGAAATGGAGTTCGGAGGACAGGGTTTCGAGTTACACGATGATAAACGCGTAAAACTTTGACTTCCAGCCACTCTTTTGTTTTCCTGCGACCGTAGTAGCAGTTTCTTGCAATGGCGACAGGTGGAGATGATGTGGTTCGTGACACCAACGCGTGGACATATTATTTGCCTAAATTTGAGTTCATTTGGGTCGGTTCTAATCTACTCAAATATTGGCGCGCAAAACCGAACGCACCGAGAGTCAGATATGTGTTTTGGTAGTAGCAGTTGCGTCAGCGGATGTCGCCGATAATTTTTAGATGTTGGGCATGTTGAGACGATCGCGTGGAAAGGTAGAACGCATGAAACAGATTTAATATGGTCAAGTTATGGGTGAAACAAGATTCTACTCGCATTTTGTGTCAAGAATTCAGAGAAAAATTGACGCGCCAAGGACGACACGTACGGAAAGGCATGACTCCATAGAAACGTTAGAGGTTATTTTGGTATGTAAGAAAAATGTCTAGGACGAATTTCAGGAACGTTCTTTGGTAACGTTAAATCATGGGTTTTGTACGCGAATGGATGCGTTAGTTGTATAGTTTGGGATGGTTTTAAGCCGAGCTTGCAACCTTTTGATTTGGAGTAAATGGGTTTGGTATTGTGATTGAGGTGGTGCTTCAAGAACAACCGATTCCTTGCCACTAGCGTGTTGTGGTTTCTAATTAGAGTTAGTGGAACTCATTGTCACTTGAGGTATATTATGTCTACATATTTAGTTTGCACATTTGTCCAGAAGTTGTAATATGTTAACATAATGCATATATTAATGTCAAGTAAATATGAGTGTAATGTATGCATCAAAGAATGACGAACCTTACAATTTGGAGTGTGGTGTTGTTGTAGTTTTCAAAAGAGAACGGTTGTAGTCTGGTTTTTCAAAGGTTTGTAAACTAAGTTCACTATAACCAATCTCTTTGATACCAATCAGTCAAACCCTCAAATTCCACATGCGGAGTTTTACTGCGAGGCATGAGACAGACCAGGATCTAGCCACTAATCATGTTGAGCCAAATATTTAAAATCATAAAAAATCACTAACAACATGGTTAGTGATCAAGTTTTAATTGTCAAAACACAATTTTAATTGCAGCCGAAATATAGTTAAAAATCCCAACATTTATTTAAAAACCACACCACTCCAGCAAATGCAATCGTATGTCCTATATGTTCCTAATGACCTACAAAGCATGCAATTATCTGTCAACAATAAAGTTGGCAAGTTCACAATTTTAGTTAAGCCTGGAGCATAAGTGGAAGTTCACATGTAAAAGCGTTATAAGTATGACCCAGGTAGCTAACCCTCATCACATGACTAAACTGTGTAGATACCGAAAACTGACATAGTATGTTTTTGTTCCCTCCATCAATGTCTATTCGCATTGATGCAATAGGAAAGGTCAGTAGTTCACGCCCGGCTCCCACACGTGTGACGTTTGTCAAACCTAATAACACTATCAAATAATACCCCGTCTGCCAACCCAGCAAGCTAATCGGTATAATGTGTAGGATTTTCATGATAGAGTTGTTGTTTAGTCCAAATGTATTATCCACCTCTAGTGGATCGTATGTTTTAGTGGTTCTCACAAGGAACACGCGCGTAACCCAAACCAGGGCTACCGTAAAAACTGTTGTCCCCAACCAGGGACACATGCTTTTAGAAAAGAGTTGTGAACTCACCTTAGTTCGCTCGGTAATAAACGTGAAAAGTGATCATGAATGGTCAATCTCTTCCTGATATGTTTACCGTTTCAATTTGTTTAACTCATATAATCCTATAGATAGTCTAACACATAGCCACAAATCTTGTTTACCCCAAATCTGACTCGTACATCATGCATAACCCCAAATACATCACATTAAACAACAAGTATCATAAATATCAACTTATAATCAAAACCCTAATCTTTAAATCATTAGAAATAACAAAATTGACAAAGAAAAGTTATTTGTAGGCGTTAAAGGGTCTTGAAATCGATCAAGAAAGCCACAAATTGAAAGATCCAAGCATCAAATCAAAGTTGAATGGTGTTTTAAAGGAAAAATTCTGAAATTATGGTGGAGGTGGGGCTCCCATGGGTTAGCCTTTTGGTGGCCATTTCTAGCTAACACAAGCCGACCAAACCGTTTTTACTAATTTTAATAGCCCAAGAATATTAAAATAAAACCCACTAGTTTGTTTATAAAAATAAATATTTTTATAACGTTAGATCACACAAAAACGCACATTGTTCGTAATTACGAGAAACAACTAACAAGTAGTCCATGAAATCAAATAACATATAATTCCACTCAATTATATTATTTCTTTATTTGCAATACTATATCCATGTTTCACCAACATTCGGTGTCAGACTTATGTGCAGTTTGGTAATTCGGTTGATTCGCCGAATTATTGTTACATGAATGTTTGTATACTAACTGACACACTTAACCAATCAATATGAAATGAAATGCTATAATGAATGGTTTAAGTCATGTTAAAGATAACGGAGTTAACCCGAAAAATCTCAATTGTCATATCATTGTGATATTCCACATTGGTTGTGGAGCAGAATAAAGGCTTCCTATAAGGGGCTGGATACCTTCACCATCATGATGCATTTTAAAAACCGTGAGGGGCGGGTACTGAGGGCGTGCTAGCTCCTAAACCGAACATTATCATGGTGCGGTTATGCTGGGCTGTTACAGATGGTACCAGAGTTAGGGGCCGGGCCGGTGGTGTCAGGTCCCGCTAGGATGCTGGACCCCTTTAGGGGGGTGGATTGTGATATCCCACATCGGTTGTGAAGGGGAACAAAGGCTTCCTTGTAAGGGGTTGGGCTTCACCATCGTGGCGTGTTTTTAAAACTGTGAGGGGTGGGCGCTGAGGTGTGCTGGTTCCCAAAGTGGACAATATCATGGTGTGGTTATGCTAGGCTGTTACATCCAAGGTTATATCTACACATTTTCCTTAGCTAACTTTACGATAATTCTAGTCAAGTTCCGTTATAGCCGTTACCAAAGAATATTTCTTCAAAATAAACATAGAAGCAATCGACTAGTAACAAATACGCCTAGGATCCTACGTGTTTTCATGTTCCTAGTACAATTACACTTATCCAGATCCTACTACAAAGCTGGTTCCTTCAGGATCCTGACTATAGAAATTCTATCCCAAACATTGCCCCTGATGAAACACTAGGCCTTGGGCCAACAGGTCTTTCAGCACTAGGTCTAGAACCCATCGGTTGTTCGAGATTTGGTCTTGCTGGTCTCTTCAAACTATGACAAACTAGTCAGGGTCTAACATTTGCTTGTGAAGGTCTTGGTGGCATACTAACGGGACCTGGTGATCCAGCAAACAAATTACTACGCTAGGTTGCCAATGCATAGATGTAAATAATTGTGAAACATGCACTTGTGGTGAAATAGGAGCACTTGGAACATTAGGAACATTATGATGTGGTAATAAAACATTAACTGGAAGTGGATCTCCCCTAGGATCATAAATAGTGTGTGTAGCTGACAAAAAAGAAATACCTCAAGGAGTCATAGACATTGGAGAGCTTACAGGTACATAAGGCCTAACATCATCACTTAGACTAGAGAATGGAAACTTCAGTAACCCTAACATTCGCATCAATTTCAGTACTTAAAATAACTGGAGTACCATGTGCATAACTTGAACTACCTTCACTCGTTCTTCTGTGCTTGTAAGTCTTCACCTGATAATGACTTACATCATCACTAGAAGAATCCGAAGAAGATGGTGAAGCAACAACATCTTTTGACTTCTCATCCCATTCGCTTAACTTGATTGCCCACTCAAAAGAGGGACTGATGGAACCAATCTTACTTTGAAAAGACACTAGGTTTACTTGATCATCTTCACTTAACTTCTCTACACATTCTTTCTTCACCGACCGTCCATACTCAATCTCATTCACCATCACATCATCATCATCAACAATACTATTTTCTTTTCCTTTTAAAGACAACAACACAGGACTTTTAGTAGTTAACTAAGTATCAACAAATGACATAACAATATCAAGATTAATATCACCAATATCACCAACTTATTCTACACCTCCAACAACTACATTTTCTTCATTCTATGGATCTTCCACTTCAACATTTTGTGTTTCTTGAACCTCTTAAGGCATTTGTTCATCTTGTTGTTGAGGTTGCTCTACATGCACCAGTTCTTCAATCAATGGTTCTTCAATTACAGGTTCTTGAACTTGTTGTTGTGGATTAACCGTAAGAGGTTGTTGAAGAACACCAGAGGTTGAAAACCCAGCTGAGGCTGTTGAACATTACCTTGAGGAGCATCATCATCATCATCTACAGCTTCTTCAAACATTTGAACAAAACCATTTAAGAGTTGAATCCAAGTTTGATATGTTTACGGATTCTAGATTTTAGCTTGAATAATGTCTCCCATCAAATTCATAACAATTGGAAGTCTATTTCAGATTTCAGCCAAACACGATCAACCCTTATCTGAAAACTTTTTGTAAACACTAAGTTTCCCTAAAACTTGTGTATCCTGAACAAATTACCCATCAGGTCAATTCCCCACACTTAGACAAAACATTCTAACATATTTATAAAAAAAAACTTATTTTGACTTACCTCATTAGATTGTCAATCCGCATTGAAAAATGTTATAAAATTTTGAAAATCCATTGAGTAACGTTAAAAATGTAAACCCACACATGGAAGCTAGAAATAAAATCTTTTTGGCTTTTTGGAACTTTATATGGAAACACACTAAAAATCTTTTTGTATTTTTGAAAAAAAGCAGTAAACAAATATACACAAACACTTCTTTTTGGGAAACAACATCCAGAAGAAGATCGTACCGCATATCTGTAAAAAAATTTAACATAATTAGTATAGTTTCAAACAATTTTAATCAAATGGAATGAAGAGTTCACAATGATTTATACTGTTGTGGTCAACTTAAACTTTAACCACGTTTTTATATAGTAATTTTGAGACATGACAATTAAGTGTATTATAATTTGATATAAATGTTTCCCCATCCCACAATATTATCTAGTATCAAGATTGCCTAGATTTCATCTTATGGGTGAATACCCTATTTTGATATATGGATCTAACTAAACTATAAGACCTTTAGAGCTCAGGTTAGTGCACACAAACTAAGAGATGAAGGCTCGACTTTAGGAGATGTACCAACTGTTTAGTAACTTTTTATGCATTAGATGTAGTTTTAAATATGTGTACCTAGAGGTAACATAATTCTAAATCATAAACCCGATGGTGAATTTTTTAAACATATCATCCGTTGAAAGTAGTTTTTTGCAGAAAAGAAATCTACCTAAAGGGTTTGTGTATAATCGAAGCGCTTAGCAAAATAATATACAAATTCTAGGCCAATGTCACCGTATTATCAAAAGAATAAGTATAATAACCCAGATATCAAAATGTAGGAAGACATAGTATCTTAGAATTTCGCAACCCCTCAAATGAAATTACAATACTAAGATCATATATCTATGAGACATTAACAAAAATTACGAAGTTCATTATCTTTATATAAAAAAATATCAGTTTTAGTCAATGTTTAAAGTCTACCGTAGCATCATGTAATGAAGCTGTTTACCATACAAAAACTTTAGACTGATACTCTGTAAAATTTTGATGGCTAATGTACTATGGTTTCTTCTATTGCTCGACATGTTTTTCAAATTCTATCTTTTTCTAATGTTTTTGAATTTTTATCAAAAATATCCTACAACTACGTAAAATCTTTTTAGGATTTAACTAACATGAAAAACAATAAGATAAAATGAAGATAAAAACTTCCATGTGTGTTTTTTAAAACATCATACTCATAATTTATCATGCTCATCATACGTACTAGATCATTGAATCTAGTCCATTCTAATGAATTTGCAAATAAGTCAACAAGATTAACTAGTTTTTCAACCTTAACAACATCAATTAACCTTTTTTCCCACCAATACTGAGGATCTAGCCACGATCTCTGATTCAGGAATATTGATTCTCTTCAAAGTGTCCAGTTGTATTATGTTTATTATGCTATCTCGATCAACGAGGATCCGACATACAAAGTGGTGAGCAACATATAAAGTGATTACTACCATCATGATGACCATCCTGAACAACAACCCTATCATCTTCGTCAAAGGACATCGTCTTCTGTTCTATTTAGGTTGTTGTTCTTGTGTGCTTCTCCCCTTGTTTCGCCTTTGCTTCCTTTCCATGTCTTTTAGTTGTTGAGTAGGATGTTCCACACATGCAGACTCCATAGAAATAAAGTTTATTACCTTTACATCCGGTGGTAGGGATCCTACCCATTTGTCAGGTTTTCAGGATCTCCTGATTCTTTCCTTTCTTACGTCCCAGGAATTGTTTCAGGTATCCCTTGCTGAGTAGGTAACTTATTTCCTTCTTAAGGTATATCAATCTTCTGTCAAATGTCCAAAATCTTCATGATATGCACATCATTTAGATTAGTCCTTCCAACAAGGAGTCTTCTCATTTTTCCCAGGCCATCTTGCTTTATCTCTAAGATCTTGCATTGCATATACAAACCTAACAAATCAACAAAAAAACAATAGCCAGTTGTTTCAGGGTAATCCTCCTCATGATCCTCATTGTCCACTACATTAACTCTATTGTTATCATTTTCAGAATATATCTTAAACTTATACGATATCTAAGGAGAATCTCATTTCCTATTAAGGCGATCATAGTTAGCATGAACACTAATCCTCGGTTGAATCTTTCTATCATCCTTGAGTCTGATGAACCTTAAGGCTCGGTTCCTAACTTCATCCAGGTTCCTTCATGGATTCATCACTAAATCCTGATAAAAGGGGGAATCCTTTTGGAGACCCATTTTATAAGCTTGTACCACCGTGGTAGTGTCAAGATTAGGGATTTCATGGGATCCACGACCGAACATGCTTACATAATCCCTCAAAGATTCATCTACACCTTGAGTGACCTTGTAGAGGTTAGTAGTCAATCTTTTAAAAGTTCTACTGTATGAGAATTGGTTATTAAACAAATTTATCAAATGTGCAAAAGAAGTAATAGAATGTGAAGGAAATTAAGCAAACTCTTCAAGGCAGTTCCTATTAAGGTGGAACGAATCCTTTGCACAAGCATGCTTCCTTCACGTCTACTGGATGGGATTAATTTCCATCCTCTCTCTACATTGAGCCAAGTGTTCTTTAGGATTATTTCCATCCTCTCTCTGCATTGAGCCACTTGTTATTTAGGATCAGTTGTCCCGTTATCGAGTTTCGTCTTGGGAGTTTGAAACCTCTTAAGGATCTCCACATCACATATGGGATGAGCAAATCTAGAGTTCATGTGCTTCTAGGAGACACCTCTGGTATAGGTTGTACCACTCAAGGCACACTTGAGATCATCTCTATCAACTTCCTTAGTTACCTAGCCATTTGAGGACTAACACCTTCACACTTCACAAAATCATAAGTATTTAAAGAACTATTATTGATAGGGTCACCAATCTTAGGTCCTTGAGGGGAGGATGTAGAATCTTCTTATCCAATAAGCAGAGGACCTAATCTTATTAACTAGTTATAACATGTGCGGAATCATTTTATAACAAGTGACAACATCAAGATTACTGTTTAAAGTTTACTATTTCATTAATGTGAATAACGTGTATAATCCTAAAACAAACTGTGTAGGGCTTCACCATACACTCTACAAAACTATTATACTCTGAAGACCACAACTTAGCTATATATAGACATTCTAGCTTTGCACGAAGTTGGACTTACCACTTCGTACGAAGTGGACTCACTTTGTGCGAAGTACATACAAGACATCAAAACTTCAATTCTAACATGTAAAACCCTATTACAATGACTCGACATAACCCTAAAACGTAGGTTATAAACATTCTGCATCAACAAAACCCCCTTGGATATTGTTGTACTCTTGGTCAGTCTTCAAAATCTTCATAACATTTTAACATTAACGACCAAAGAAATTCTTTCTAGGTTTCCGACGCTCTTCAATTGGAATAGGCGTTTCATCAGTCGGAGGTGCCCATTTCAAAAACTGAAATCTTCTGAGAGTAGCTTTCTGTGTAACAACATCGATTCTTTCTTCTTTATGCATCTGCTACATAAACTCTTTATGTTCAAGCTCTCTCCATTTCGACTTCCATAGTTTCCATGAATTAATACCATCTGCATAACAAACATTAATAAATCATGGTATTCAATAGCTTGAGTCTTTTCTCATGTCTCGTAGCATATCTTATTAAAGAGTAGACACTCCACTTCTTTCTCTGAACAATTCACTAGCCACATCGGGTCTAGTATACATATCGTTCTCCATAACCTTCATTCTTTAGAAGAATAACAGCTTCGCCCGTTTCGACATCACATTGCCACCACTTGAAGAAGACATGAAAATCTTGTTCTATCTTCATTAGACGCATGCTTTTCATAGTGAGTGCATGTTTAACAATCAAAGTCACATCCTTCTCTTTCATCACTAGATCAATCTTGACTCTCTTTTATGGTATATGCGGTTTCCAACGATTGAAACCATGATCAGCTTCTACTTTATCAGCTTCCATAGACGTTGGTCATGAAACTTCATTTCATAATTGACAATCTTCGTCTGAACCAACTCTTCCACATCCCACCAGGGCAAAGTTTAAATATCACAGACAAATCTGAAGTACTGAACTCCAAACTCCCTCTTTATAGCATGAACATTCAATTCTTTAATCCAACCCTTGCTTAGAATAGCACCCAACGATTTATCCTGATCTTTGATAAAGAAAGCCAATGGCCTTCTGAATTCACGTTCTTTGGGTAGCTCTTTGAAGCATGACTTCTTCGCCTCAGCTATCTCTTCTTTTGTTAAACATTAGGAACATTTCCTTCTTTCACAGTCTCCCCAACCCTACGCTTCAATAAACCATCAGTAGCTTCAATAAACATCTCCTTAATGGTTAGGAAGTCATCAGTATTCTCTCTAGAATATTTGACTGTTTCATCATCGGAATCATCCTCCACGACAACCTCGTTATAGCTATCAACATCAACAACATACTTGTATACATAGTCTTTAGGCTTAGGTACAGTGATGTTATTCAACTCTTCCTTGAAATCGAAATCAACGGAATTCTCGTCAACACCCAACATTGTAGTAATTCCTCCTTTGGGAAATTATGAACGAATTCACCTTCTTAAACTCTATGCTCTAAGTAGAAAACACTTGACTTTGGCAAATCAGGAATAGCTGATATAGATGCAGCTAAGAAGATTCCTGATTGCTCTGCATCATTTACTAGATCTTTTTGCTCCCCCTATCTCTAAGAGTCATCATTTTCATTCACATTATCCATCAAGTATGTCCATAATCAAATGATTCATTCAGCTTAGCATCCACCACTTTCACCCTTGTACCACCCTTATTGTTGTCATCGTCATGAACTTTATCGTCGTCATCTTTCTTATCATTTCCACCAACATCCTCATCATCATCCTCATCATAACCATCAACCTCTTCATCAATTTCAGCATCCCGCTTTTTCTTCTACAAGTATTTCTCTTTCTCTGAAATCCTAGAAACATCAATAGGTCCTCCAACCAGCACATAGTTGATTAACGGTTCACCTTCGATTTCAGACTCAGTTGGATAATAAAAGGAACTTCATCAATTTTGTTCTTTCCTTTTCCCATAGCTGCAACTTCAGCTTCTTGTTTACGCGCACGTTCAGAAGGTTTCGCCGTTGACTCTTAAATTTTTATTTCATCATATTGAGAGTTAAAATTCATATTGAATTTCTTCTCTATCACTTTGAATAACATATCAAACTTTTAAGCATTTGCCATCTTCTTGACTTCAAGATCTTTAACAACTCTGTGTAATCTTTCATTCTCAGTAATAACACTTTTGAGTAACAACACCAACTCCATATTCTCTGTTTCAAGTTGTTTAGTTGTATCTTCATGTGCTTTAATTCTACTCTCAGGATCAGTTTCTCTGTTGTCATTAAAAAGATCTGCATCTTATCCCCCCATGAATGGAATTTCACCAAAATCATCAGGAAACCGTTCATTTAACGATCTTCTCGCTACAGATTGAGGTGTCGAACATGATTGTATAGGTGTTGTTGTTTGTTTCGGATGTGGTGATGGTGTAACATGTTGTGGTGATGTTGGAATAATATGTTGTGGTGATGTAGGTGATTGTTGTGGTGTTGATGGTGGTTGTACTTATTCAACATTTCCAGTAGTAACAACAACTTCAGGTGTCTTCCTCGCCCTTGAATACTTTCCTTGAGCTTTCTTTGCTGCAAGAGACCTTGTAGACTTGTTTTGAACAGAAGCTTTGCTTTTCGACCTTTGAACTTTCTTTACTAGTCTCGAAATAGATTCTTCTTCAGGATCTGAAGGCATTTATGATTCATCATCATCTCCTAGAGTTTTTCTATTACGTTGTTTGGCTTTTCTAGCTGCTCCTTCTGTTATAGGATCAACACTTTCTTCAAAACTTTCTTCATTGTCACCCTCAACTGATTCTTTCTCTATCTCAGCAGAAGTTTTGGCAACATTAACATCTTGATCGTTATCACACGTAGTAAAGAATACTTCATCATGTACATTTACATTCTTATATGCCGGCTCATTCACAGTCTCATTCACTTGTAATTCTTCTTCAGACTAGTCATCAACAAGCATTGTTCAAGTAGTTACACGCTTACTAGCTTTAGTAGACTTTTTCGTAGGAGTCGATTGTTTCTTTTTCTTCTCCTCCTTTTCAAAGCAGCTACTCCTCCTTTGAATAAAACCATCTAACCATTCCTTCTCATCATTCTAGGAGCCGCTAGTATTGTTGGTGCATAATGTCTATTGCCTACATCTAGGATATGTTGTTTATGTATATAGGGCTTAGAACATCAGTTTGTAAATGTTAATGTATAGTTTATTTGTTTAGTAGATGACTCGTACGAGTGAGTCACATGACTCGTACGGGTGACACTCTGTCACTCGTATGAGGCAGCCATTCGCACGAGTCACACTCTGTTACACACTCTCCTGTGCAAGTCATGTCGACCTATAAATAGAGGAGTTTTGTGTCAGAGTTAGAAATGATGTTGGTGTGGCGAAGCCTACGGAATTGTTTACCTGCATTGTACTTGTTCACATCAATCAATATATTCAAGCCATTTAAGTAGTAGATCTCACTTGTTTGTTTGTCAACCGCACTAACAATGAATTCCGCTTCTGTTAGTTGAGTCAGATCGGTCCGGTGCTCATCGGAGGAGAGTCGATCCCCCCTCACAAGTGGTGTCAGAGCCTTGAGGCCTGATCTGCTGACAAACATCAAGTGTCTGCATTCTACCAACAGGTTTGGATTCAGATTCACTATTGCAGCTTTCTACTTCTACACTTTCCCAAACAGATCTCGGAATTGGATGAATTTATGGACAAAATGGGCTAGGATTCTAGGATATCACGTTAAAATTAATCCTAATCAATCCTTAACAATTTCTGATCTAAAATCGAACTTAATCATGTCAAAATCGGTAAAATTCATCCGTTTGGTGACCTAAGTTGTTCGGTACGGGTAGAGAGAGCACTCGCACGAATGACTATCCGTACGATTTAAGTCATTCGTACGAACGAGAAAATAAAATTTCTTAAAAGTTTTACAAGTTAAAACTTTGATTCGCATGAGGTACTCAATTCGTAGGAGCAACTCATTCGTACGAGCCAACGTTTCAGTCGAACGAATAGCTTGTTCGTACGAGTATCTTCTTTGTACGAATCATCTCATTCGCACGAATTTCTGAGTCGTAAGAACTAATTTTGGTCGCACGAATTGTTCGGTTATCCGCATGATGAAATTTTTATCAGTCTAATCAGTTTTTTTTGGGAAAGTGTGTTTCTAAAATCTTTGTAGAAAAATGGCAGAAGAGTTTTACAACGCATTTGCTACATCAGCGGTCGCAACTACCGCAACTCAAAACATGAACCTCGAGAACGAGATGGGTACAATGACGAAGCCGCCAAAGTTGATGAAACTTGAAGACTTCGACAGTTGGAGTGAACATTTTATGAATTGGGTTCAGGAAAATCATCTTACTTGTTGGTTTGCTATCGAAGAAAAGTATCAAGCTCCTGTTGGAGAAAACGGTTTCGAAAAGACATTGGCTCAACTCTCGGATTTTGAAAGAGAGAAGTTCATAAATGAGAAGAAAATGATGAACAGTTTACAACAATCCATTAAGGATGACATATTGGCGCTGTTACAACATGATGATGACGCACAATCATTATGGAATGCTCTTTGATTAAATTTCCAGGGAAGTGCCCAGTTACGAAAAGGGAAGAGGGCATTGTTGAGTAAAGAATTTGACATCTTTACTTTGATCAAAGGAGAGACAGTAAAACAACTGATTGAAAGATACTGTCATCTGGTTGTGCAAATGAAGCGAATGGGAATCATAAAGGCGAACAAAGAACTAGTTGATAAACTCACAGATTCCTTACCACAAGGAGAATGGTCTACTTACTTGACTACTATGAAGAATGGAATTGAATATGGTAATTTCTCATTACCACGATTCATTGAGAGATTGGAGGGAAACGAACTCGAAATGCAGAAAATGGCAAAGAACAAAGGCGCCCAAATACAACAAGACGTTAATCTTTATTTCAAGAATAGTTCTTGTAAGTCCCAATAATCGGATCTAACAGGTATCGTAACCTAATAAATTGCGGAAATAAAGATTAGGAAGAAGAACAATCTCTTGAATCAAAATCAACTTGCATACATCAGAATAGTGTTTGATACAAATTTTTCAATTATAACTGTCTAGCCTCTAAACATTGACCTAATGCATATATTTATACTAATCAACTAGCCCAACAGTTACAACCCTAGGCCCATAAGGCACTAGGAAGCCCAAAACCCTCTAAAAGCCTAAATGTAGCACTAATGTGTAAACCTTCACTAGTATATGCCCAACAATCTCCCCTAGGTTTACAACATTAGGCCTTCTAATCTTTAGGTTGCGCGTCCACTCCAAATCCTCCAGCAATAATTCTAGCTACAGTAGCTGTCCAATCTTTAGCACATGCTTCATATAACTCTTCTGTTCGAATCTGGTGTGAAGCAAGAACCTGCAAATCTTCATCGTGAAAGCTCACCAAATCAACTACATCATTAACCCTAAATGCCTTCTCTTTTGTCACAAATGCCACACTTCCAACTTTGGGATCATACAGCCAGAAAATTCTTCAAAAATTCCTTTTGGAAATGTTGGAGCAACTGGTATGACAAGCTCTTTATCCATCGTGGGCCACATCACCGACTTAAACCGCCTCCCTGTCCTTGCATCATGCTCTCCCTTCACCGCTCGCAGATACGGTTTAGCTGTTTTCATTGTCTTGAACCCAGTCTTCACCTCCTGTTTCCAATCTCTTGAAAAACCTCCAGCCTGGACCTCGTTCAGTAGTATCATCGTCAGAGTATGGAGCTCGCAATAGATCAGTCAAAGCAATCTTCGTCCAAGTTTCAAACTGAGACTCCTTAGAATAATATTCTCTAGTACCGTCCTGTCTAACAATAATCCACATCTTCTTTACATGGTCATACATCCAGCTAAGCACCTTTGATTTGTTTCCAACCTTGCTATAGTAACTTGATCCAAGTTCAATGACATATTGTTCAGACTGGTTGGAAGGATCTTTCAACTGAAAATTCTCATCAAGTGGATTATCGTCAATGTTTTTCATCAAAACCATATGTTTCTTCTTTTGTGTCGTTGGATGCTTTTGACTGGCAGTATATTTCTTTCTCGGATCACGCAAATAGTCATTCAACCTAGCTTGTCTGTCGGAAGCCAACTGTTTTGCAGCTAACCTATCCGCTTCACTTTCCTCTGCTACTCTATGTCGGTGTACTCTATTCATTGGATCATCACTAGGGTCAGAAAATTCTCGCCCAAACTTGTTCTCCAATTTATCCTTCAAATCAAACACCAAAGTCATCAGCATAGTGACATCCCCTTGCAGTTGATCGATTCTCTCACATCTAAGCGTGTCTGCAATGACGCAATCTGAGCATCCTTAAGTATAACCTCCTGTTCTCGTACAATCATTCATTTCTTCAAATCCACAACATCAACTTCTACATCTTCATCATCACTATCCAGACCACTAAACTCAAAAGCGCATTTTTCAAATCTTCGTAAGTGTTTTACAACATCATTCTCAACACCACATGTACCACTTCCACCTGCTCCAGATCCCTCAGCACCCACTTAACTACCGCCAAAATCCATCACTCGTAATACTGAGTCTGCTGGAATAGATACGACCGTGAAATGTGTAGCAATGTGAGCAGTTGTCGGTTCGGAAGAAATAGGAGGATCAACCATCTGAGCATCTGTCATAGATACAGCAACTGAAGATAAAACAGGAGTAGATGTCACTAGTGTAGATTCTTCGGCAATACTAACAACGTGAGCTTTTGAATGACTTGGTTCAATAATAGGCTCCGTCCGCCGTCTCTTTATCAAAGGTACTTCGTCTTCTTCATCCTCTTCATCTGACTCAACCACACCGCCAGAACATCAATAAAGGGTATTACCAAAGGAGGATCACCTTGTCGTTCTTGAATTTCTTTCATATGCGTAATTAGAGCTTCTAAGTTCTCTGAGAAAGTTTTGGTAAAATTGGAGTCAGATTAGCATTAAACTCAGTAAGTTCGTCTAAGAAAGCTTGGTCCTCGTCTGTATCCAAATTTTTGGTAAAACTGGAGTCAGATTAGCATTATCCGAAGAAAGTTTCGCAGGCACATCATGTTCTTCAGCAACAATAGCATTGACTGGTGTAGGAGATGGGACATCCTGTCTGATCACCTCAACAAACTTTCTGAACTTCTTAACAGAAAACGACCAACAATAACAGTCTTCAATGTCGAACGATTTTTCTTCATTATGCTAAAGATAGTCGATCCCATTGGCTTCATATTTAGCAGATTCGCATTAGAAGCATCCTTGGCTAAGTCGGGATATCGAGCATCCAAAATAAACTGTACGAAGGCAGATATAACAGAAACATCCTCTTCTTGGACTGCTCTTAAATCTTCTTCATATTTTCGAAATATAACCAGAAAAGTTATATTTCCAGTCTATAATAAGAGCCAAAATGGCGGAAGTTTGGGTTTGATTCGGTTGGTCTAACCCTCCCTTGTTCTCAAAAATGCACTGCATGAACATGTGCACCAGAAATATCAAGTAAGTAGGAAACATTTTCTTGAGCAACGGCGGATATGAACCCTCATAACTCATCTCTGCAAGAATGGGCAACACTTTCTCCTTTGCGTACACAGTTGGATCACTTGTAGCATCTGTAAACTATAAAACCTCTCGAACGCCGGCTTCATTCACTATGATCTCCTTACCCTGAATCTGAGAGCTAATGTACGGTCTCACATCAGCTCCTCTTAGGTGGAATCGAGCTCTCTCCCAAAAGGGGTGCACCAGATCTCGATATATAACCGGGTTAGCACGAAGTGCATACGCAATCTTGCACGCATTTAGACCAGCCGTCATGGATTGGAAATCTTGGAAAAATTCCGCTGGTGGATACGATAGATATCCTGCTTGATTATGGAACTGTTCCTCCACCAACATGATTGCATCAAAAGCCTCTTCTACCATTTCTGTCAAAACAATAACCAGGTTAACTCAATTTTAACACAACTAACAGAAGTTAAGGGAGTTCATTAGGATAAAGGGTCAACACGAATTGGATGGTTCAAACAGATTTCAAAGGTTCAATTATTAAAGGTTCAAACCAGTTTGACGGGTTTACTCACTTGGAAAGGTTCAAAAGAGCTCAAAGGTTCAGACCCTAGAATCCGGATTCACTAACAGTTCAACAGTAATCCGGATGAACCTTTCATCAATCCGGATTAGCAAAGAGGTCAACAGTGATTCGGATGAATCGTCAATCCAGATTAGCAAACAAGTCAACAGTATTTCGGATGAATCATAAATCCGGATGAAGGTTATCCAAGATGAAATCCGAGTTCATCAACTCGGTTGAATATCCATCCAGAATGAGATATGAAATACAAGTTTCTTTGAAGGCCAATCCGAAATGCTGACTGAAATGCATGAAACTTGAAGATTATCATTACATTTCATAATTTTTAGAGAATTCTATACCTAATCCGGATGAAATTTGAGATAAGAATTCGAAATGAGAATGAAGAGTGAGTTCAGAGATGATCAGAAAATATCAGAGCATTTCGGAAAATTTTGCGAATAATCCGAAATGCATCTCTGATTCAGTTAAGTAATTTTTTGGAACGGGCTTGGTCCTAAAACCTTTTGGGCCTAACTCAATCCGGAATCCATCATACGAATTCCCAAAAGATCCGGATCAGGCTTTTGTTAGGCCCAATCCGAAATAGTAACAACCTTGTGGGCCTACCCGAAAGGTGCTGAAAGTTCAATCCGGAACAGTAACTCGTGAATCCTAACTTTTCAATTTTTAAAACTTTCATAAATTCTATTGGATTGACCCAAGTTCGAAACTTAGAAAACCAGTCCAATATCCCTTGACAGAAACCATCTAACCAAAAATCAGCAATTTGACTAACCAAGCATCCCACCACCTTTTACCAACTACAAAAATAAGACATTAAAGCACAAAGATAAACAAAAACACAGACATAGCCTTGCTAAGGGATCAAATCGTTTCAAAAGTCGACTAAGGAGCATTTTTCAGTATGAGCTGGGTCAGACTAGTCTAAGCAATTGCCAATATATTTGTCCATCTAAATCTAAAACTCAACCCTCCAGTTCTAGCTTCATGATACGCTTAAGGTAGTATTATACTATGATACCTGTGTGTCCCATACCATGACATACCCCCACGATCAAGGTAAGCACAACAATTCATCGTAGTAGGTGAGTATACTGAGATCATCCTTTTTCTTTTACAACGTCAGACTGTTGGTGAAAAGGTCAGTACTTTCGTACAGCAGAGTGACCAATAGTATCTGACGAGGGTTAGGCAAATACCTTATATGGTACGTAGGAACTTATGGAATTTTCTCATGAAGAGATTTCCGTTCTTTTAGGTTTTGGCCCTTCTATTTTGGCTCTTTTAAAAGATATCCTGACTGTGCCTAGGTCTGCATATATTCTGGATGCAATAGAAGGGCAGCCACGATATCCCCGGATGACTCAATAGTATAAAGACCCGAAACCTCAGACGTTAGATATCTATCAACACAGGATTTAAGACCATGAAATCATATGCCTATAGTGTGTGACCCACTAAATATATAGTTCTTTATATTTATATCATTTGGCTTACACTATCCGGTTGAGATTTAGACCTATCAACATATCACCTTCAATTCAAGTCTTTTCCCGCTTCAACACCTTACATGTGTTAGTCAAACACTTTATCACGAAACAATATTTCATTTCCCATCATTACAAAAGCTGTTTAAAAAACAATTTTTCTTGACTTTTTCTCCCCCTAAATTTGTGCATATATATAAACAAATTTACGAAGCAAACAAAACTGAAAGAAAGACAATAAACTAAATGGAAAGGAAAGAGGATGCTCAGTTAGAAAAACCGATCATTTTGAGAAGATCCATAAACACTTGAAAACGCGTGCTACTAACGGGTTCCATGAACAAATCCACCACGTTTGCATCGATGTGGATTCGCTCAAGTTTAACGAGACCCTTATCAAAATAAATTGGATGGTGTTTAGATAAGTCAAACCGTAATCCGCAAGCTGGTGTTGCATCCATAAAACTAGGGAGCAGCAAGCAGATGCTGCGACATATTCTGCTTCCGTAGTTGAGAGCGAGACCATCTGCTGCTTCTTGCATTGCCATGAGATTAAGCGATCTCCCAAGAATTGACATCCAGCTGAAGTTGAGCGCATATCCCTATCTGTACCTCCAAGACTACTGTAGAGAAAGCATACAGTTCAAATTCATAATTTTTAGGATACCAGAGGCCTACTGATGGTGCCCCTTTGAGGTACCTAAAAATTCTTTTAACAATACGTAAATGAGAGAGTTTAGCAGTAGCCTGATAGCGAGCACACTGGCAAACGGCAAACATGATATCTTGCCGACTTGCAGTGAGATACATGAGTGAACCAATCATAGATTGATACATGGTTGAATTAACAGGCGTTCCTTCAGCGTCTTCATTTAACAAAGGTCGTTCTGCAATAGGTGAAGTCGTAGGCTTTGAGTCTGTAAGTTTGAATTTCACAAGAACGTCATGACATTTTTTCCTTGATGAATCAAGATTCCTTGCGGGCTCTGACGAACTTGAAGTCCCAAAAACATAGTCATCTCCCCAGGTGAGCTCATCTCAAATTTCTTCTTCATGATTTCTTCAAATTTCCGACACAGACCATCATTCGTATATCCATGAGCAAGCAAACGCTCTGTTAGAGTTGCGTACCATGCGTGAGGCGCTTGATACAACCCATACAAAGCTTTGTCCAATTTGTATGCATAGTCTGGCTTGTCAGGATCGGTAAAACCCGATGGTTGTGCCACGTATATTTCCTCTTTCACCGTGCCATAGAGAAAAGCAGTATTGACATCCATTTGATAAGCGGTGAAATCCATGTAAGATGCATATGCCAAGAAAATGCGAATAACCTCTCATCGAGCTACCGGTGCATAAACCTCATCGTAGTCCAATCCTTCAATCTGACGAAAACCCTGAACCAATAGTCGAGCTTTATTCCGAACAATGACTCAAGTGTCATCCTGTTTATTGCGAAATACCCAGCGAGTTCCAAGAGCACGTTTTCCTTGAGGAAGTTTCACCAATTTCCATACGCCAAGCTTCTTAAATTGATTGAATTCTTCATGCATAACATCAACCCAGCCTGGTTCCTTCAATGCGAAATCTATGCTTTTAGGTTCAATGTGTGAGATAAAGCAAGAGTAAAGACAAGTATTGATATCCCCTATTTGACTGCGGGTTCGAACGGCAGTAGTAACAGGACCAATAACATTTTCAATTGGATGATCGTTTTAGATGCTACGGTATTAGAGTAGCAAGGACAAGAAGATCCGTTTGCATGTTGATAACAATCAGTGAAGCAGCTCCAGATGACTCCCACTCATTAGTTGCACCAATAGAGGTATTGACTGATGAATCAACAGAACAGTCTGGCGGTGTAGGCTCAGGAAACATAGATGAGCCTAAGACATCAGGAGGAGCATACCCTGCATTTGTCGTAGGAGGCTCTGTTTTTGGAGCCTCAATTTCAAGGGAATCATCCTGAGGAGTCTGGTCAGATGCCATTTCCTAATGTTGCGATACTGGTGATGGTGTAGATATAGCTTCATTAAATCCAGGTGGATCCACACTCAGCTGCTTTAAAGTCTGGTGTAGCTGTGCAGCATCGGCATCTTCTTCGGGTGAGATGGGCATTGTTGGAAGTTCAGAAATTTTGCTTGTATATGCATACACATTAGAAGGGACATCAACATGGTTAAACAAAGTGGAATAATCATACAGCCAGTCAGGACCAATGTGTGCGTCCTTGGGATTCTCCTCCAGCCAATCCACATTGTAGGTTTCAACTACCATTTTCTTGATCTTATAATGATATGAAGTGTTTTTGGAATATCCAACGAAAACACATGGAGCAGAAAGAATATCCAAAGAAGTGTTTCTTGATCATATTCAACCAACATTGTACGTGCAGCTTCAATCAGTGTTCGATTTCTCCGTTCTGCAACCCATTTTGTTGTGGTGTTCTGGCTGCACTAAACTGTCGGTCAATACCCTTAGAGTGGAAGAAAGAATTTAAGGTAACATTCTTAAACTATGTTCCATTATCACAACGAATAGCCTTCACGGTGGTGTCTGTCTGGTTCACCATAAGTGTGATGAACTGTTTAACTAACTCAGCGATTTCATTTTTTTGTGACAGAAAGAAAACCCAGGGAAATCGTGAGTAGTCATCAATAATGACCAGACAGTATGCCTTCCTGCCAATGCTCAGAACATTTGTCGGATCAAAAAGATCCATATGAAGCAATTCTAAGACTTGAGACGTGGAAGGGGCAGTTTTAGATTTGTGCGGCTGTCGATGTTGTTTCCCACATGCACATGATTCACACTTTTCAACCTGCATAAAATCGCGAACTAGTAGATCTGTGACTAAACCAACTTTTGCAAGTCGATTTAAGTTCTTCATGTTGATGTGTCCGAGTCGACTATGCCATAGCATTGCATCATGCTCAACTGTCGACGAGAATAAGCAAGTGAGCTTGTCAGAGGGAGCTTTGTTCATGTTGATAACATATGCATTTCCTTTTCGCTCGACTTTTAGAAGAATCCAATCATCCGGAACAATGAGGCCTGGTTTCAGTACATAACACCCTTTCTTGGTAAAGAGAACATCCAAATGATTGTCACAGAGCTGAGACACACTCCAAAGACTATGCTTCAACTCTGGTACGTAGTTCATGTTCTTAAAGCTGAGAGCTCCGTTGCATATTGTTCCACTCATAGTGATCTTTCCGGTCTCACCACCTGCGAAGGAGACAAACCCGCCATCGAAAAACTGAATGTCATTCAACTACGAGATGTCCCCAGTCATGTGCCTGGAACAACCACTGTCAATATATAAGAGTCTGACGAGAGTTCGCCAGAGATGTTCCTACACATTTCATTAGGTTTTAGTTAGAGGCTGTACCCCAGGCCATTGATGATCTGGGCATGCCATTTGCGTCAACATAAGTAACCTCACGGAATTTAAATTAATTGACGATGAGGTCGATGATGCTTTTGATTTGCCAGATATGGGGGCAGAAGACTGAATCTTTATCAAGATCATAGGCCTCCGAGTTAGCGAGTCAGACTTCTACACTGTCCTTGGAGTGTTAGAAGCATTCAGAAAACCTGAAGGTCTTTGAGATTTGCGAGTTTGTTTCTTGGCCATGTTCCAGTCTTGATCAGAAGGCTTAGTCGTAGCAAATCGAGCCTGATATAGGAAATTAGGCATAGCTTTCTGATATTTTGAGAGTAATGCTTTCAAAGGTGTAAAATCCTTTTCACAATTTCGCGTAATATGCCCGGGAAATCAACAGCTAAAACAGGTCTGCCTCTTCTGGAAGAAATCAGTCCGTTCAGCTTGGGAAATTGTAGGCAATTTGTGTGTTAGTTTCTTGCTAGCGGGTACTGACGGCTAGTGCACGGTGTTGGTCTTGACTGTTGCCTGCGCACAACCATCAGCACACTTGTTAGTTTTGCGATTTGAATTAGATAATTCGGAGTGCATAGACTTAGGTGCAAATTTAACTGATTTTTGTTCAGCTGGTTGCTTAACATATTCAGTTTGGGGCTGCTGAGTCAATTTCTCAGAGTGAAGAAGTGACTCAGCAGTTGCCTTTTCATTTGTCTGAGACGCCTATTTTTTTTTCTTCTTTTTAGATCTACGTGTTCTCTGTTTCTTATTATTATTTTTCAAATCACTTTGCATGGATGTTTCTGCAGAGGAGACGGGTGGCTCAGCAGAGACATCCTTTTCTGAACTTCCAGAAGATGAGCTTGAAACATTACAAGTAGGAGGAATCTCTAAATTTTGAAAAGTTTGAGAGTTAGATTCAGATTCAGTTTCAAGATTTGTATCTCAATCAGCAGGAGGAGAATGCTCATCTTCTGTCATTTCAGATTCAATCCATTGTTCTTTATTTGAAGAAGCTGAGTCGCCTGATTCTTCTAGAACTATGCCAACGTCATTCTTCACATGGTCATTTGGTTGGTTGAATTGCTCACTGTCAACCCTGAGATTAGCATCAACAGACGGAACCTCCGGAGAAGAGCTTCTGGTCTCCTCAGTAGGAACTGAGGAAACCGAATCATCTGTCGATGCTGTACCAATAGCAAAATTCATGTTTTCATCACAAGAGTTATCACAGTTATTAGTAGCTTTCAAAACATCAACATTAGATGAAAAACCAGAATTTAAATTGTCTGTGTTATCAACACGACCAACACTGTCTGAGAATTTAAATTGTTTAGCAAGAAATTGAATTAGCATTCAGACATTCTTCTTGATCACCAACTGTAATATCCTCAACTAATATTTCTTCTGCACATGAGGTAGAAACGTTAGTATCGCTCACTAAGTCAGTTTCAGTTTCAGAAGAATTTTCTCCTTTAGATTCTGTGGGAGATGTTGCTGCTCTGCCTTAGACGTCACATTCTCTAAATCATCTGAACTACAAGATGGATGGTCACCAGATTTATGTGAAAGTGGTGTGGAAGAAACGAAAACATCATCCCTCTTGAGTTTAGTTGGCTTGGAGAACTTTGGGTAATAGGCTTCCATGGTTTAGAAAGATAAATTGAAGGTTTACCACACATCATATTTTCCGCATTTTCTAAATCAGCCTCAGATTCAGGCATTCTTGTATAGTTATGATTGTATGGTGGAGGAGCCCTATTGTACCCAAGACCTTTTGTATAATTTTTCTGATAATTAAGTTGTAGATCACACAAGTCCTTGACCAGCTTGCTGGAAATTTCAAATTTTTTAATATTTATTTCATTTTCGTGAAACTTCCCTGTCAAGGAATTTAGCTTGGCTAAGGCTGCTTGAAGTTCTATGTCCTTTTCAGCTAATTTTACCTTATAGTCGTATACCCAACATTGTTGTTGGTTCAAGTCACGCTTTAGCTGAGCTATATCTTGTTTTAAGGGTGATGTCCTTTGATGCAGCTTGCTGGTATTCAGCTACAAGAGTTGAATTATGGGCGCACATTTATGATAATTTAAGACGACAACTATCTGAACAGAGAATTCGATTTACCGTTTCTGAAAGATCAGGTGTCTCCGTTGTCTGCGCCATCATGCAGTGGTTGTTGTTCTTAGAAAGATTCAAAGTCTTCATCTGAGCTGCAGCATCTGCCCAGTTGACTCCTGCGTGCTGTTGTGCCACCAAAGCTGTTGATTTCCAGCCAGAGCTGCTTGAGGGACTTGTAGTAGACTTTGAAGGAGAGACTAGCACCAGCTTTCTGTCACTGCTCTATATGTCTGCCACTCTGGATGACGCATATGCAGATGGCTCTTTCTTGGACTCCCTTGCAAAATGTCCTAGCTCATGACATCTATAGCACCTAAGTTTATCTTTTGTGAGCCCAGTCTTCAGATTTGACAATGGTTGCCGCCCATACTTCTTTTGAAACTTGTTGACACGGAAAGTAGCTATTGCAAGATTCCAAGACACGTCAATCTCGTCCTGATCTTCCTCCATTATTTGATCTACTTCAGTTGGAAGAATAGACGGGGGAGTCAGGTCACCTGCTAAAAAGGCATTTAAGCTATTAATCATCGAAGCAGCTATAGCCAATTTCTCTTCATTTTCCTTAGTGAGAAAAGCATAATTGTACACAGCTTGAGCAGGAGCCGGTGCTGGAACAATAGATTGGGGAATGCTACCTTGTTGAGCTACAGCTGGAATGGCAGAACTGAACACCATGTTAGGATACTGAGCATGGTACTGTGTCTGAACTTGGCAGCAAAAATCATAGTAGGGGTCTGAGACCGAAGACCGTAGACACACTGAGTCTTCTGTGGTGTGGCAAGAGGACTGTACACCACGTTTGAGCTACCTGGTGTGTGAGAACTTCCTTGCAAAGGGCTATAAACCGGATTTTGTGACACTAATGCTGCATTTTGCCCAGTAATACCGGCCGCCATCAAACGACTCTGATGATTGATGTCTCTATGCTTATTATCAATCTCATTAGATTTAATAGTTGCTATCATTTCTGTTAGAGTGACATCATTCATATTTTTCGTTTTCTTGATCATTCCAACATCAGCATCCCAACTCTTCGGTAATGAATTTAACAGCTGTCTGTTCATAGCCAGTTGGTAAAGTAATCTCAGCTGATATCATCTGTGAAACGAGCTTCACATATCTCCGGATCTTGTTCTCAATGGTTTCCCCATAAATGTGATTAAATGAGCTGAATTCTTGATTCAGCTGATTGACTCTGCTGGCCTTCATATCAGCATTTCCCTCATAAAGATTTTGCAATTCACTGCACACTTCTTTAGCAGTCTTGCAATTTATGATCGCGATAGAAATGTCAGGTCCAAGAGCCATTGTTAATACAGCTGAAGCCTTTTTATCTTCTTCAATAATTTTCACATCTTCTAGATTCCACAAGTGACTGGGCTTTGGAATCTTTGTATCGGGATCTTGATCAGTACTGTCAACAATCATTCGAGGACCATTCATAATCACCTCCACACCCCAGGCTCTTTTGGCTTGCAATACTGCTCGAATCTGAACTTCCACTCATAGTACTCATCTCCATACAACAGACGAGGTACCTTAGTTGAAGTGACAATCACTTGATCCAATTCCTGATGGATGGGCCAGAGTCTGTGATTGTAGTGCAGCCAAAGTGGCATTGGTCAAATGTTGAGCTGTCATGTAACTGTTCATCATGGTTAACATTATTAAAATTACTAAGTAAATTAAATTAAGTTAATTTTGAATTTTATAATGAACAGTGATCTGAATATGTGCCCAATATAAATGTGTCCGAGATGAGTCTGGAATAGACAACTCTGAGATTCGCAGATCCGAAATCAGTCCGAGAGGGTCGAATTCGAGATGGTCAGATCCGAGATGACCATATCCGAAAACAATCCGGAATAGAAGAGTCCGAAATGTTAATCCGGAAAGAAGTGCGTATCCGGAATGATTTTGGTCCGGAATGAAAGAAAATCTGGAATGAAAGCTGGTTAGAAATGAATCCAGAATGAGGAAGAATCCGGAATGAGACTGGATCCAAAATGAATTCGATCCGAAGTGAAATCAGTCCGGAATCTAGTCCGTATCCGAATGCAACAGTACTCTTGATTCACTGCAACAAAAGTCCGAATTCCTTGCAACAGTAATCTGAATTCCCTACAACAGTGGTCCGAATTCCATGCAATAGATAACCACCAACAGTGTTTTGTATCCGAAATAGTAGCAATCCGATTGAACGGTAGTCCGGGATCAATCCGAGATAGATGATCTCCTTCGTGTTCTTCGGGATCTTCAACATTAGCAAATCCGAAATCTTTGAAACTTCTTCATGTTCTTCAGAATTCGCAACAGTATCAAATCCGAAATATTCAGTCCTTCTTCGAGTTCTTCGGAACAGTAGCAATTGCGATTAAACGCAGTAATCTTCAATTCTGAATAGTAATCCGGGTTGAACAACAACAACAACTCCACTTCCGATCAGCTCTTCAATCTGCGTTACCTGGAACCTGTATTTTACAGCAGGCTAATTGTAAGTCCCGATAATCGGATCTAACAGGTATCGTAACCTAATCAATTGCGGAAATAAAGATTAGGAAGAAGAACAATTTGTCTTGAATCAAAATCAACTTGCATACACCAGAATAGTGTCTTATACAAGTTTTTCAATTATAACTGTCTAGCCTCTAAACATTGACCTTATACATATATTTATGCTAATCACCTAGCCCAATAGTTACAACCCTAGGCCCATAAGGCACTAGGAAGCCCAAAACTCTCTAAAAGCCCAAATGTAGCACTATATGTAAACCTTCACTAGTATAAGCCCAACAGTTCTTCCGTTCAGGTACAGTCTCCAAAGATTCAGACTGCCTTTAGCGCTTACAACACACCAAGTTCACCGTCAAATCAAAACAGTGGTTTTCAATCATTTGCTACGGTCTATCCAAACACGTCTCAAAGCCGACAGTCATCACATGGTTCAAGCAATCCCCAGATCAACCAGAACAGTCAATCAAATCCTACTCAAAGGGTACTACAGTGCAATATCGTTGTTGATTTCTATAATGCACAAAACGTTGATAAGAAGACTGCAAAGCAACATATGTCACTATTAGCATCGGTTCTCGAATCTTATGATAGACTTGTAGCAGGAAAGATTGGAAATTCAGAAATGACCAAAGAGTACTATGATCAAATTAATCCGGTAGAGATGGAGTTGATGGACATCAAATGGTGCATGGCATCTATTGTTATACGCGCACAACGCTTTATGGAAACCACCAGGAAAGAGAACTTGGGTGGATTGGATGGAAAACTTGGATTCGACAAGTCCAAAGTTACTTATTTCAAGTGTCGGGAGAAGGGATATTTAAACGTGAATGTCCAGACAAAGAAGTTCAGGGTAATCAAAACCCATTTGCCAATGACTACTACAAGAAAGCTATCTACCACCATCTTCAACAAAGAACTAGAATGGTGCAAATCGAGATAGGCAGCCAGAAACCAAAGATAAAGTGCTTGTAGTGACTCAAGAAGACGGGGCTTTAACTGGAACAAGTACATTTCCAAGAATGAGAGTTTGGCATTGGTTGCAGAAATAATCGAAGAACCTGAAGAAGAGTCAGAGGGATCTTTTGACGAGGCTCCCGTAGAAGATCATTACTATCACACATCGTCAGAAGAGGAGGAACTATTAAACAGTGTTGTTAAACATCATCTTGTCAAGAACAAAAGAAGTCAGATGTTGAAAAGATAGTTGATGAAAAGATGGAGAAGTTGTCTTATTTGGCCAACAAAGCATGTATGGAGAATGTAAATGAGGTAAATGAGTCTAAATGTGAGTCTGTGATAGAAAAACAATGTTTGAAATATGCTGAGCCATGCAGTGAATGTGTTGTAAAAGACACACAATATAATGAGCTCAAATGTCTAACAAATAATTTTTCGCGTGATTATAAATCAACTAAAGAAGTGTACCACAAATTAAGTAAATCTATTAAACTGTATGAAAAAGCACTCAGAGAAAATGGTGGAACACTTTATATGCTTAAAGCGACAGTAATGGACAAGCAAATGGCCATTAATATTCACTTAAATACTATCGTTGAGATAAAAAGTGAGCTTGAGAAGATAAAAATAGAAATAGAACGGGTTAACAAAGATTGATAACAAAGAAGAATCTAAAAAGGATGAAAACAAGAGTGCAAGTTACGATCGTCTTCCACCACCCATATGGAATAGCTATACTTGTAAAAAGCCATCGGGGTGGAAAATGTGCTCAATTTAAAACTAAAAGCTGAATAGTCAAACGAGTTGTCTCCAAACATCGACGTAAGTTACACAAAATCTGAAAACTAATGTGACTCTGAGGTGGATAAAACCGTGGTTGAAAATGTCTTAAAAGGAGAATCTAAAAAATCTGAATCTGATGTTAAAACATTGGAAGATAGTTTAAACATTAATCCAAACGTCATAGTTTATAAAATGCATGGATCTGATAAACTATATTTTGATGAAGATTTTCCCATCTTGAATGTGAATCTGGATCGTGTTGATAAATTGTTCAAGCTTGTGGAGGTAAGCCATTCTAATTTAGATAAAACGATGTATCATTTTACTCTAAATCAAAATGTGTTAACAGACCCTACCATCAGAAAAACAGAGATTATCCTGAGAATAGGAGGGCTGGTTTGGGTTTTCAAAGGCGAAGAACGAACAACAAGTCCCAAAAGCTAAGCTTCACAAAGAAAATCATTTTGTTTTTGGGACAACAAAAGAAAAAGAAATCATCGGTACACAATTCAATGATCATTTCAAGAAAGAAAAGGAGAGTAGAAAACAAATTTTGGATTCCTCTGTCCGTAAAGACAGTAGGACATGCTACAAATGTAAAAATGTCGGGCATATTGCACGACATTGCTCACAAAAATATCCAAAATCTGTTTCTAACTCTAACAGGTCTACCAAGGATGAGAAACAAAAGGCACCTATGGTTGCACCTATGCAAATTTCGAAAAGAAACAATGAATTCTAAATTTGAAATTGGTGAATCTTCCACCAAGAATCGTCAATTGGATTCAAGTTTTATGCTAAAAGGGCTAATTTGAAAATGCAAACATGGGTTGCAAAAGTCAAACCATCCAAGGTAGAACTGAAACCTTCTGTTCCAAACAAAACCGAGCCTAAACTAAATGTCGAAAACAAAGTAGGTCAAAAACAAAACCGATCATGTCTAAATGGATTATGTATAGTGAAGCTTCCCGACACATGACTGGGATGCCTGTGTTGTTACACGACGTCAAAGCTATCCGAGGAAGACATGCGGTTTTGCCAGAACACAAGGTGGAAGAATTGTAGTGAAGGTATTCTGGTCACGAAACTTGAGAACAATTTACTCAGCATTTCGAAAATTTGTGACAAAAAATTCACAACGCACTTCAATGGTAAAGAATGCTTGATTTTAAAGCCGGGATTCAAGTTTCCTGAGGAATGGATTCTTATGTGTGCTCCAAGAGAGAATGGTCTTTATGTTCTTGATATGAGTGTCGCATCTACAACATCAAAGAAGGTTCATTGCTTTGTTTCTAAAGCTATAGAGAACGAGTCTATTCTATGGCATAGGAAGATGAGGCACATTCATCTAAGAAAGATGAATTATCTAGTGCACAACGACCTAGTGGAGAGTGTTAATTTGAAGAACTTTCAATTATCTGATGATTGTCTGAGCTGTAAAAAGGGGAACATCATAAGAAATCACATCCAAGAAAGCTTTTGAATTCTATCAAGCTACCACTAGAGAGGCTTCATATGGATCTTTCGGGCCAGTGAACGTCAAAAGCATTTCTGGTGATCTATATTGCCTGGTCGTTACAGATGATTTGTCAAGATTCTCATGGGTTTTCTTTCTAGAGAGCAAAGATGAAACATTTGAACTCTAATGATTCTATTGATAAAGCTTGAAAGCCTATATCACTTGCCAATTAATAGAATCTGCAGTGACAATGGTACATAGTTTAAGAACAAAAGGATGCACGAATTCTGCAATGAAAAGGGGATTCTTCATGAATTCAGCGCCCCTATACTCCTCAACAAAATGAAGTAGCTGAACGTAAATCACACACTGATCGAGACTACCAGAACCATGCTAGCTGACTAAAACCTACCAATTACTTTTTGGAGCGAAGCAGTTGCATCAGCGTGTTACACCCTAAATCGTGTGTTAACAGTCAAGCCTCACAGCAAGACGTGTTTTGAATTGCTAAATCAACGAAGCCTACCCTCGGGTTTCTTGAGCCTTTTGGATCACCGTGTACTGTATTGGGCCCGGATGGTAAATTTGGAGCCAAATCCTTGGAAGGATTTTTTGTCGGTTATGCTACTCCACAAAAACGTGTCTTCTTGCCGAGTCTGAACTAGGTTATTCTTGCACAGCATGTTGATTGTCATGGTATACTACGCCAACGCAGAAACCTGGGGATCCATGGTTGTTCAACTACGAAGGTTTGTTGACCGTTGGTGATCAGAAGAAGACCTTGTTATGCTCTTTCAATAACATCAAATCTCTAATCAAGAGAAAGTTTCTAGACCATTGGTGATTTCCCCGTCACTTCCTGTCAACACTTCTGATGTAGGTCCGAGCACTACTCTTCACGAATCTGTATCTGTACCAATCTTGAACACTGCTGAATCATCTGCCCAGCAACAGCCAAATGCCAACTCTGATCGAGAACCAACTTTCGATGATAGAGGATCTAGTTCCGATGAAGGATCTGAGCAGATTGAAAGCTTCCTGAATACTCAAGCTGATCCATCAAACATCAGGAATGAAGTGTCATCTTCTGCATCGGTTGTTGATGAAGAAATAAAAATTTACAAACTCAAGTGGTTGTTCCATGTGAAGTGACGCCGAGGACACTTTCTTATCATCCATCAGAGAATATCATAGGCAGCTTACAAACTAGAGTGCAAGTTCGCAATCAGATCAATAAGGATCTAAGCTGTTTTTATTCCCGTATTGCTCCACTGCAAACCAGACTTTCTAATAGTTGTTTTGTTTCGCAGGTAGAACCCGAGAACTGGAAAGACGCGTTAAAATAAGCGAGCTGGGCAGACTCAATGAAGGAGGAGTTGCGTCAATTCCAGAAGCTGGGAGTCTGGAAGCTCGTTGACTTACAAGATCATCACAAAAAGATAAACACTAGATAGGTCTTCAAGTGCAAGCATGATGACAGAGGGATAGTGGCCTGCAATAAAGCTCGAGTTGGGGTACAAGGTTCTCATCCACAAGAAGGGATAGATTATACCGAAGTCTATGCCCCGGTCGCTCGTCTAGAAGCAATCAACATATTCTTGGCCTTTGCTTCTTGGTAAGGTTTCAAGGTGTACCAGTTGGATGTCAAATCTGCTTTCATGTACGGAAAAGTTAAAGAGGAGGTGTATGTCGGACAACCACCGGGGTTTGTCGATCCGATACACAAAGACAAAGTATACCTTCTAAACAAAGCCTTATACGGTCTACACCAAGCCCCGAGAGCTTGGTATGAAATGCTGACACAGCATCTTATAGACAATGGCTTTCTCAGAGGAACTGTAGATTCTACCCTCTTTACCAAGGAAGTGGATGGGCATTTGCTTATCGTATAAATATATGTGGATGATATCATCTTCGGATCAACAAATCACAAGCTATATAAAGACTTTGAAGAAGTCATGAAGCGAAAATTTAAAATGAGTGCGATGAGGGAGATGAAGTTCTTTCTAGGACATCATGTTGATCAATTGCCTGATGGGATCTTCATCCATCAGATGAAGTATGTTCTTGACGTATTGGAGAAATTTGATATGACAGGAACTAAACCAGCATCTACCCCATTAGCTCCTAATCACAGCATTTGTCCAGACCTTCATGGAGTCAAAGTTGATGAAACATTATACCATTCCATGATCAGATCCTTGATGTATCTAACTGCTTCTCGACCTGATATCATGTATCCTACATGCCTGTGCGCTCGTTTTAAATCTAGCCCAAGAGATTCGCACTTGCACGCTGTCAAGCGTATCATGAGATATTTAAAAGGATGTCCAACCACTGGCTTGTGGTATCCTAAACACGACGACTTCAATCTTGCGGGTTACTCGGATTCTGATTTTGGTTGCTGCAAACTAAATGCCAAAACTATGACGGCTAGTTGCTAGTTCTTTGGAACCCGTTTCGTAAAGTGGCAATGCAAGAAACAGACCGCGGTCGCTCTCTCTACGTGTGAAGCTGAATACGTTTCAGCAACCAGGTATTGTTCCCAGATACTCTAGATACAACAGAAGATGAGAGACTTCGGACTTCAATTTCTTGACACTCCCATATATGTAGATAATCAGGCTGCAATTGATATCACTAAAAACTCATGTAAACACTCACATACTAAACATATTGAGATTCGACACCACTATATCCGTGACTGCTACAAGAAAACCTTTGTTAGAATTGAAAAAAAATCCATACTTATGACCAAAAAGCAGATTTTTATACCAAAGCATTAGATCGTTCAAGATTTAAAAATCTTTAAAATTAAATGGTTTAAGAAATCTGACATCCGGGGATATTCATGAGGTTGAGTTTGAGGATGACGACGACTTGACGTTATTCTCCTCGATATGACATGTTTTCTGTACATTCTTTCTTAAAAATTCTAAAAATCTAAAAATATGTTTTTGATTTTTGGGGTAGAAAGTTTGGGAAAATACAAAAACATTATAAAAGTAAAAAAGAGTTTTTTTGTGAAAAAGAGAGATCATATTATATCAATATGACAGTCATAGTATACTAAAGATACGGAATGTTTAAACAGGTTATTGAACAGGTCTTACTGAGGATATGCTAATAGGCTTCACTCGTTCAGTAAATTGTCTTCAAGATATAAACCTAAAAGAAAAACTGAGTAACTTGTGGATTAACATCTATCGGATAAAAGGACTTCGTACTCTGAAATTTCGTTTGAGAGAATGCCAGATTCTGCGATACTAGGTCTTTATATTTAATCGATATCTGGGGTATTATCCGAGTTTTTCGGATTTTGCGTCAGCAATGTCCTAGAATTTGTATAATACTTTACGCATTTTTCGCCTATACAAGCTGCATAAAAAATGAGTATGTCATAAATATTTTGGAAATCTATAGTTCAAAAGATTCATTTAAGGAACACCACCTAAAGTCGAGCCTTCATCTCTTAGTCTGTATGGAAATACTAACCCGAGCTCTCAAGGTCTCGCAATTCACCCCATTTACAGATATCAATTGGATATATTCACCTGCGAAATGATATTCTGAGAATCTCGATGCAGTAGTATATACTGAGATGGGAAACACAGTTATCTCATGTTCCTAAATATTACCTAAATATCTTGAAACAGTTGAGAAACGAGAAGAGGTTTAAGTGGATAAATATATTGACAATCTAGGGTAAATCTGTTTAACAACTTAATGATTCTACCAAGATCAACGGTACTAGTGATTTGTTTAAATACTTGATATGATCCTCATAACACAAAACTCACAAAAATATATGTACGTATATACATCTTTACTTGTTATTTATTAATTTTTTTTGGAAAAATCCAAAAACCCAATTTTTTTTTCAGTTTTCTTAGCATTTTAGTTTAAGTTTTTGTCTACCGATGATGAAAACACTGATAGTTCAAATCATGGCGACACTTGCTAAAGGAAAGTAGAAGACCACGGGTTGGGAGCTAATCAAGAAAAGAAAGATTTACCTGAACGTCAACAAAGTTCATTAATTTGAAATTTTACACTGTTAAATAAATTTGTTTTGGTCAAACAATGGTCAACCATGGTCATTAACTTGGACTTGGTAGGCAAATCAGATAACCAAGGTCATTAACTTGGACTTAGTTAACTGAGTGGGTATTTAAACAGATAAAAACTTCATAAAAAATCAAAAAGTTTACAAGTATTAGAACTAACTCATACCAGTGACATTTGTATTCATTGGCACGAGCCAATCCTTGTATGAGCGACTTATGAATGAGTATAAAAGCTTCACTCATTCGCACGAATCATTACTTCATTTTCTTGACATATACTACGTACCAATACATTAAGGAGGTTGATTCGCACACCTCTTGCAATGGGAAAGCTACTAATGATAGTTTTAAGCCGTTGTAATGCCAAAATTGGATCAAATGGACGTAGAACATAGATTTAGGGAAATTGGACCGGTAAAACATAAAATTGAACTTAAAAATGTTAAAATCAGCCTTAATAACCTATAAATCTGTTAAAAACAACACGTTTTAAGTTCGGACAACTCGTACGAATGTCCACTCGTACGAGCGAAGTTTTCAAAATGTTAATGTATTTATTCACTCGTACGAGTGAGTATTCGTACGAGTAGGATTCTTAAATGTCTAAGTGTTGATGACTCGTATGAGTCATCTTTCATACAAAGTAGATCTGATCAAAATTCTTAAAAATTTTTTAAAGTATAATTGTTCGTCCATACGAATTAGTGCCTCATACGAATAATGTTTTGATTCAGACCTTAATGTTTTGTTATTATATGTGACTCGTACGAATGAATGGATCATACGAGTGACACTAAAAGTTGAAATATTTGAAAGATTTTCTAACAGTTTGATATGTCTATGTGTACAGGTCAAGAAATCTTCTTTCTCGCTGTTCCATAATGTTTGATGTCTTCTGGATGAATCTATTCTAGAAATTGCTGCCTATCGAGAAGTTTTAGATTTTTTGGGCAAAATTCCGATTACGAAGGCTCTTACGGATCATCATGTTGCTTATCGTTCACATATTGAGTACTTCTAGAATGCAGCAGAGTATGATACCGAGGAGAATGCGATTGTCTCGGCTGGGAGGATTAGAGATGAAGATATTCAGGTTAAAATCACAGAAGATTTGGTCAGAAAACTGCTTGAATTCAAAGACCACGAAGATGATCCTACAGGTTACTCTGAATACATGGTGAAGGGATGTTTTTATCGTAAGCGTTATGTCGGGTTCGTGAATGTTGCTCCCTTTAAGAAGGCTAACCTAAGTACACCTTTCAGATATATCGCACATTGTGTTATACATGCACTGATTACCGTAAAGGAGGTTTTGATGACTTAGTTGACTACCAGATGTGCATGATCACCGCGCTCGTTCTGAATCCCCCATACAACTTTTCGAAGGTGATATTTTCTCAGATGGTTTAGAACACACAGAGAGAGAAATTTTTGCAGTACCCTAGGTTCATCAAAATGTTGTTAGATCATTTGCATCCTAATATGAAGAAAAAGAAGGATGATGTGCTGAAGTCAGAACACATGGATGTCTCGACACCGAAGAGGACAATTCCTAATGCGAAGCCTGTGTTTGGAGCAATTTATTTAAAAAGATTATGTCGCTCCAGCATTAGGGAAATGGAGGAAAGATGGGAGCGGTGACGAGAATGAAGAGCTTACAACGCTTGATGGTTTTATTGCAAAGCGAAGCGCTTGGTTTGTTAAAGGCGGAGGTAAGGGAACAAAGAGAAAGCCAACATCTACATCTTCTTCTTCTACTCATCAGAAGAAACAAAAAGTTTCAGAAAGCTCGAAACTGATTGACGAACCAGAGCCTGAGTAAAATATGAAGCTATGGCTGCTAATATTGAGAGACAAGCATTTGGAGAGAAAGAGAAAGTGGTTGAAGAAGCATCGTCTTCCAGTACAGATTCGGAAGACAGGATTGCTGGAGAAAAGGAAAGGGTGAAAGAAAGAAAAGCTGAACGTCAAGCTGAGCTAAAGCGTAAAGCTGAAAAAAAGAGAGTAAGACGACAGGAGAAGACGATTTGACATATATACATTTAGGTTCTGATTATGATACTCCTGTGCGCAAGCCTTCCAAGAGGAAATCTCGACGTCTCAAAAGACCAGCAGTTAGAAGCACTGACTCTCCTAAAGACAGATCAAAGGAAAAAGTGCAAAAACAGACTGAAGAAGAAGTGCAGGTTGAACCGACTCCACTGTCACCACCATCACTGGTTCATCAACCTACTCCACAGCAAGCACCATCTCCAGCACAACAGCAAGCACCACAACCACCACTGCAGCCGACGCCGCAGCCCTCATAGTCTCAGTCCCATTTTGATTTTGACTTTTACTTTTGTGACATACCAGGGGTGAAGATTTTACTGCTGACATGTTTAATGACCTATGTGTTGAAGAATTACATAAGTAGGTCATGTTAAACATGGTCAAGATTGCAAAATTGCAGGAATAGCTCAATGTATTAAACGAAGACAAACAGCAGCTTGATGCTATGTTTGCCAACATTGTATCTGAGAATGAGCGTTTATGGATTCGTATGGCTGAATATGCAGAAGAGCATCTCAGGTGCGACAGAAAGATGAATTATTTGAGAAGATACTGAGAAAGAAGCTTGGTATTAACATTGCTGCTGAGATTGACGGGATAGAAAGAGCTGAAGCGATAGAATGGGTTGCTAAGCACGAACGCCTTGCAAAAGAATTATCCGATGCTCAAGGAAAAGGCAAAGCTAAAGTGGTTGAGGATCCTGTCATTGCCACAACTGAGCCAGAAGCTGAATCTACGCAGTTATTACTAATATTGTGGTGTATTCGATGATGAAGAACTTTGTTTTAGTGGGTAAGCCAAAGGATGTGGATATCGACACGTCCAATATTTCAGCAAGACATCGTGAATGGCTACAGAAGAGGAAGTTAGAAAGAGAGATTGAAGCTGCGGTTGATGAGTTTGACGAGGATGCTAAAAAAGAGGCTGAAGATTTAGATTGTTTTGATGATCTATTTTCTGATGAGTCTGATCATGATAGTGATGATGGTGATGATGATGATGTAGGTGGTATGGGTGTCCATGTAACAGAGTCTACTGTGAATGAAGATAGTTATTATTCTGTGTACTTGGACGACTCGACAAATCAAGTGGCTGAAGGAGGTGATCGGGGTAGATCTTACTAATGCCAAGCAGGCACGAATTCTCACGATAACTGATATATCTACCATTTCTGTCGTGCCAAAGCAAAAGATTTTACATCTTGAGCATGATGTTGAAGAAGGAGAGTTCGTTCACAGCTATACTAAAGAAGAGATAGACGAATTTGTATTCGATTTTGAAGACGAGCTGAATGATATTAGTGCTTTCGAGCAATTTGATTATGTCTTCGAGCACGTTGATGATGCGGATGATTATGATAGAGTTGTTGTGGAGGAGGATTCTGATGAAGATGTTACTAATCTTGCCAATCAGGGTACAAATGACTCCCCAACTTTTAGTGAGTTGTTTGCAGCTGAAAACGCCGATGTTCTGAAACATAAAGTCGAAGAAGCAGCCAAACATGATACGATTCCTCAACAGATGTCTAGAGCTGAAATTGCAGAAATGAGGAAAAAAATGGTTTCAAGAAACGCCAGCGGAGCATAAATTCTAACGTCCTCTAGCATTCTTTACGCATAATGCGGATATTTCTATAGGGGATATAATTAGCTGGGGATGGATCGAGGAACTTAATGTTTATGCTATTAAGAGGGTGGGATCCAGTATTTCAGATACTTAAGCGATATCAATTCCTTACCCTATTGGGATATAAAAGAGCTCGTGCAAATAAAGATGATTAATCTGAAGATGAAGTTTCACGACCAACGGTTATGGAAATTGATCAAGCTTGAAGCTACGCACGACTTTACACACTAGAAGCCTCATTTCCCGAAGCGAATTACGAAGATCGATCCGGTAACTCAAGAGAAAGATGTGACGCTAATCATCAAGAGGCCGAAAGTGATGAAGAATATACCTCTTATTCAGATGGAACAAGACTTCCATAAAATCTTCAAATGGTGGCACTACGGTTAGAATACGGGAGAAGCTGTTTTATGTGTGCACCCAGATGATGATTCATGGAAGATAACAGAGGAGCTGACCGAAGCCGTCATAGCACGCAAACGTATATATGAGATGTGGCATGGCATTCAAGTACTAGACCCGATGTGGCTAGTCAATCGTTCGAAGAAAGATATCGAATGTTTGTTCTACAACAAAATCAGCTTCTAAGAGAAAGACAAAGAACAAGCACTCCAGTTTCAGAAGATAGTTAATGTCTGTTTCGCCAACGATATACATTATGGATTGACATGGAACACTTCATGGAGGAGACTGGAGGACACAGAGCAAAGGAAGAAAGATAAGAAGGAACACAGGATTGGGGAGCGAGCACGTATTACATCACTAAGAAGTTTTCGGTTTGGCAATACAATTAATCGACCTCCTCCTACAGATCAAACGCCAATAGCTTTTAAGGAGCGTCGCAAGCCACCGAAGCGGTTCTTTGGTCGATAAACGTCAGATCTTTTGAAAATTTTTGAAGACTATCCAAGACTGCGGCAACATCCAAGGGGAAGTATGTTGGTGCATAATGTCTATTGCCTACGTCTAGCATATGTTGGTTATGTATATAGAGCTTAGAACGTCAGTTTGTAAATGTCAATGTATAGCTAATTTGTTTAGTAGATGACTCGTACGAGTGAGTCACATGACTCGTATGAGTGACACTCTGTCATGCGTACAAGAATCCACTCGCACGAGTCACACTCTGTTACACACTCTCCTGTGCGAGTCATGTCGACCTATAAATAGAGGAGTGTTGTGTCAGAGTTAGAAATCCTGTGGGTGTGGCGAAGCCCTACTGAATTGTTTACTTGCATTGTACTTGTTCACGTCAATCAATATATTCAAGGCATTTAAGCACTAGATCTCACTTATTTGTTTGTCAAGCTCACTAACAATAAATTTCGCCTCTTTTAGTTGAGTCAAATCGGTCCGGTGCTCATCGGAGGAGAGTCGATCCCCCGTCACAAGTATCTTTCCTCCACTTGCCCTTTGGCGGTGCAACATACTTTTAATCATGAATAGCTCCAAAGAATTTCTTTACAATAGGCTCAAACTCTTGCTTTAGATATAGATTCAATCTAATCAGAGTCTCTTTATCTATGTGATTTTATACCGGCTCATCATCGTTGTTCTTTTCTATGCTTGGAAACAAATCATCCAACATCATCTGTAAGAATCTTGGATACTTCACAAACTTTTCTCTTGCAATGTTTGACACCGTAAAAACACCCGTGGGATTACCATCTTTATCTTTCAAGCCTAAAACCTTTCGAATCAATTTCTTCTATGATTTTGACTTCGAAAGCTTTATATCCTATCTTTACTACTGAATGTATCGCTCGTGGTTCACAAACAAATCTTGCAGCATTCCAAAAACGTTCAATATGAGACCAATACAACTTGTGTTTATGTGTCAGCGCCTTCTTGATTGGTAAACGATCCATAAACTCTTAAATATCTTCAAACAGAGCCATTTTGAAAACTTTATGTTTTAAACAAATTCACTTAGATTATCAGTACACTGATCCTCTTAAACCTCTACACGTTTGGAAATTGCTCCGAAATATGTTAATTAAGTGTCTTAGAATATACTCCCGTGTAAAGATTCCCTGGTTTTCATCTTGCAGGTGAATATATCTAACTGATATTTGTATCTGGGTTGTGCGAGACATTGAGAGATTAGGTTAGTACCACGTACATACAAAGAGATGGCGGCTCGACTTAAAAGTGGTGTTCCAAATTTTGGAATCTTTTGACTACAATTGTTAGATCTTTCGATACTTTTAATATGCTTCAGTTTTTCGGGTTTTATGCAAAAGTATTCTAAAAGTTCTAGGCCATTGCTGATGCAAATCAGAAGAACTTGTATACTAACCCAGATATAAATTATCTATAAAGACCAAGTATCTCAGAATCCGGCAATCTCTCAAAACAAAATTTCAGTATACTAAGATCATATATCCGAGAGATAAGCCACTAATTAAGAATATTTTCTTTATGTTTATATCTTAGAAAAAATCTACAGAATGTGCGAAGCCTACTTGCACATCATCGGTGAGACTTGTTTAAACATTTGAACACTACATTTCCTTAGCATACTTAGATAGTCCACTCATGTACTATTATTTCCTCTTTTTACACGAAAACTCTTTTTGTGTTTTTCATGTTTTTGTACATTTTTCAATTTTTTATATGTTTTTGTATTTTTTTCATAACATTACTCCCCTAAATCAAAAACATATATCTGGATTTTTTGTTTTTAAAGAAAGAAATTCTTAACACTAAAAAACATGACTAAATGGATGAGGATCATGTCAACTCGCCATCCACCTCGAATTCAACATCCTCTAAAATCCCCCTAATGTCAAACTTTCCAGCCCATTAAATTTCAAAAGTTATCTAAATGTAGCTCTATTAAAAGGTTTGGTGTAAAAATCTGTCTTTTGCTTATCAGTGTGGATCTTTTCAGTTCTATCCAACTTTTTCTGGTAGCAATCATGGATAAAGTGGTGTGAATTTTAATATGTTTAGTTTTAGAGTGTTGAACTGGATTTTTAGTTATATTAATGGCAGCCTTGTTATCTACATATTTAGGCATATCAAGAAACTGCAATCCATAGTCTCTCATCTGTTGTTGTATCCACAAGAGCTGGGAACAACAACTGGAAGCTGAAACGTATTCTACTTCACAGGTAGAGAGAGTGACTGCTGTTTGCTTCTTGCATTGTCATGTTACTAATCGTGTGCCAAAAAACTAGCAACCAGTTGTAGTAGATTTAGAAGTTAATTTGCAACATCCAAAAGTTAATTTGCAGCATCCAGAATCAGAGTCAGAATATCCAGCGAGGCTGAAATCATCATTTCGCGGATACCACAAGCAGGTAGGTGCTTGGGTAACCCTTAAAATATCTGAAAATTTGCTTAACCATCTCCAAGTGAGACACTCGTGAATTTGATTGATATCGGTCGCAGAGGTATTTTGGATACATGATATCCGCCCTTGATGCTATGAGGTACATTAATGATCCAATCATTGATTTGTATAAGGTCTCATTGATCTTCACTCTGTGTATAGCTGGTTCTATGCCATGATTAAGTGCCAAGGGAGTAGATAATGGTGACAATCCCGACATGTTAAATTTCTCCAAACCATCAGTTGGGCAACTAATCAACTTGAAGTCCCAAGAAGAACTTCATTTCATTCCCATGAGCTCATTTCAAATTTCTTTTTCATGACCTCTTCAAATTCTTTACACAGTTCGTCATTTGTAGAACCAAAAATGTTGTCATCCACATAGATTTGTAGAAGCAACATGTCTGTTCACTTCCTATGTGAAGAGAGTACTATCAACAGTGCCTCTGATAAAATCGTTGCTAAGCAGATGCTGAGAAAGTGTCTCATACTAAGCTCTCGAGGCTTGGTGAAGACCATACAATGCTTTATCTAGTAATTAAACCGTTTCTTTAAGCACTAGATTGACAAACCCCGGTGGTTGGCCGACATACACTTCCTCTTTTACTTTTCCGTATAGCAATCATGGATAAAGTGGTGTGAATTTTAATATGTTTAGTTTTAGAGTGTTGAACTGGATTTTTAGTTATATTAATGGCAGCCTTGTTATCTACATATTTAGGCATATCAAGAAACTGCAATCCATAATCTCTCATCTGTTGTTGTATCCACAAGAGCTGGGAACAACAACTGGAAGCTGAAACGTATTCTACTTCACAGGTAGAGAGGGTGACTGCTGTTTGCTTCTTGCATTGTCACGTTACTAATCGTGTGCCAAAGAACTAGCAACCAGTTGTAGTAGATTTAGAAGTTAATTTGCAGCATCCAGAATCAGAGTCAGAATATCCAGCGAGGTTGAAATCATCATTTCGCGGATACCACAAGCAGGTAGGTGCTTGGGTAACCCTTCAAATATCTGAAAATTTGCTTAACCATCTCCAAGTGAGACACTCGTGAATTTGATTGATATCGGTCGCAGAGGTATTTTGGATACATGATATCCGCCCTTGATGCTATGAGGTACATTAATGATCCCATCATTGATTTGTATAAGGTCTCATTAATCTTCATTCTGTGTATAGCTGGTTCTATGCCATGATTAAGTGCCAAGGGAGTAGATAATGTTCACAATCATGACATGTTAAATTTCTCCAAACCATCAGTTGGGCAACTAATCAACTTGAAGTCCCAAGAAGAACTTCATTTCATTCCCATGAGCTCATTTCAAATTTCTTTTTCATGACCTCTTCAAATTCTTTACACTGTTCGTCATTTGTAGAACCAAAAATGCTGTCATCACATAGATTTATAGAAGCAACATGTCTGTTCACTTCCTATGTGAAGAGAGTACTATCAACAGTGCCTCTGATAAAATCGTTGCTAAACAGATGCTGAGAAAGTGTCTCATACTAAGCTCTCGAGGCTTGGTGAAGACCATACAATGCTTTATCTAGTAATTAAACCGTTTCTTTAAGCACTAGATTGACAAACCCCGGTGGTTGGCCGACATACACTTCCTCTTTTACTTTTCCGTATAGCAATCATGGATAAAGTGGTGTGAATTTTAATATGTTTAGTTTTAGAGTGTTGAACTGGATTTTTAGTTATATTAATGGCAGCCTTGTTATCTACATATTTAGGCATATCAAGAAACTGCAATCCCTAGTCTCTCATCTGTTGTTGTATCCACAAGAGCTGGGAACAACAACTGGAAGCTGAAACGTATTCTACTTCACAGGTAGAGAGGGTGACTTCTGTTTGCTTCTTGCATTGTCACGTTACTAATCGTGTGCAAAAGAACTAGCAACCAGTTGTAGTAGATTTAGAAGTTAATTTGCAGCATCCAGAATCAGAGTCAGAATATCCAGCGAGGTTGAAATCATCATTTCGCGGATACCACAAGCAGGTAGGTGCTTGGGTAACCCTTCAAATATCTGAAAATTTGCTTAACCATCTCCAAGTGAGACACTCGTGAATTTGATTGATATCGGTCGCAAAGGTATTTTGGATACATGATATCCGCCCTTGATGCTACGAGGTACATTAATGATCCAATCATTTATTTGTATAAGGTCTCATTAATCTTCACTCTGTGTATAGCTGGTTCTATGACATGATTAAGTGCCAAGGGAGTAGATAATGGTGACAATCCCGACATGTTAAATTTCTCCAAACCATCAGTTGGGCAACTAATCAACTTGAAGTCCCAAGAAGAACATCATTTCATTCCCATGAGCTCATTTCAAATTTCTTTTTCATGACCTCTTCAAATTCTTTACACAGTTCGTCATTTGTGCAACCAAAAATGCTGTAATCCACATAGATTTGTAGAAGCAACATGTCGGTTCACTTCCTATGTGAAGAGAGTACTATCAACAGTGCCTCAGATAAAATCCTTGCTAAACAGATGCTAAGAAAGTGTCTCATACTAAGCTCTCGAGGCTTGGTGAAGACCATACAATGCTTTATCTAGTAATTAAACCGTTTCTTTAAGCACTAGATTGACAAACCCCGGTGGTTGGCCGACATACACTTCCTCTTTTACTTTTCCGTATAGCAATCATGGATAAAGTGGTGTGAATTTTAATATGTTTAGTTTTAGAGTGTTGAACTGGATTTTTAGTTATATTAATGGTAGCCTTGTTATCTACATATTTAGGCATATCAAGAAACTGCAATCCATAGTCTCTCATCTGATATTGTATCCACAAGAGCTGGGAACAACAACTGGAAGCTGAAACGTATTCTACTTCACAGGTAGAGAGGTGACTGCTGTTAGCTTCTTGCATTGTCACGTTACTAAACGTGTGCCAAAGAACTAGCAACCAGCTGTAGTAGATTTAGAAGTTAATTTGCAGCATCCAGAATCAGAGTCAGAATATCCAGCGAGGTTGAAATCATCATTTCGCGGATACCTCAAGCAGGTAGGTGCTTAGGTAACCCTTCAAATATCTGAAAATTTGCTTAACCATCTCCATGTGAGACACTCGTGAATTTGATTGATATCGGTTGCAGAGGTATTTTGGATACATGATATCCGCCCTTGATGCTATGAGGTACATTAATGATCCAATCATTGATTTGTATAAGGTCTCATTAATCTTCACTCTGTGTATAGCTGGTTCTATGCCATCATTAAGTGCCAAGGGAGTAGATAATGGTGACAATCCCGACATGTTAAATTTCTCCAAACCATCAGTTGGGCAACTAATCAACTTGAAGTCCCAAGAAGAACTTCATTTCATTCCCATGAGCTCTTTTCAAATTTCTTTTTCATGACCTCTTCAAATTCTTTACACAGTTCGTCATTTGTAGAACCAAAAATGCTGTCATCCACATAGATTTGTAGAAGCAACATGTCTGTTCACTTCCTATGTGAAGAGAGTACTATCAACAGTGCCTCTGATAAAATCGTTGCTAAACAGATGCTGAGAAAGTGTCTCATACTAAGCTCTCGAGGCTTGGTGAAGACCATACAATGCTTTATCTAGTAATTAAACCGTTTCTTTAAGCACTAGATTGACAAACCCTGGTGGTTGGCCGACATACACTTCCTCTTTTACTTTTCCGTATAGCAATCATGGATAAAGTGGTGTGAATTTTAATATGTTTAGTTTTAGAGTGTTTTTAGTTATATTAATGGCAGCCTTGTTATCTACATATTTAGGCATATCAAAAAACTGCAATCCATAGTCACTCATCTGTTGTTGTATCCACAAGAGCTGGGAACAACAACTGGAAGCTGAAACGTATTCTACTTCACAGGTAGAGAGGGTGACTGCTGTTTGCTTCTTGCATTGTCACGTTACTAATCGTGTGCCAAAGAACTAGCAACCAGTTGTAGTAGATTTAGAAGTTAATTTGCAGCATCCAGAATCAGAGTCAGAATATCCAGCGAGGTTGAAATCATCATTTTGCGGATACCACAAGCAGGTAGGTGCTTGGGTAACCCTTCAAATATCTGAAAATTTGCTTAACCATCTCCAAGTGAGACACTCGTGAATTTGATTGATATCGGTCGCAGAGGTATTTTCGATACATGATATCCGCCCTTGATGCTATGAGGTACATTAATGATCCAATCATTGATTTGTATAAGGTCTCATTAATCTTCACTCTGTGTATAGCTGGTTCTATGCCATGATTAAGTGCCAAGGGAGTAGATAATGGTGACAATCCCGACATGTTAAATTTCTCCAAACCATCAGTTGGGCAACTAATCAACTTGAAGTCCCAAGAAGAACTTCATTTCATTCCCATGAGCTCATTTCAAATTTCTTTTTCATGACCTCTTCAAATTCTTTACACAGTTCGTCATTTGTAGAACCAAAAATGCTGTCATCCACATAGATTTGTAGAAGCAACATGTCTGTTCACTTCCTATGTGAAGAGAGTACTATCAACAGTGCCTCTGATAAAATCGTTGCTAAACAGATGCTGAGAAAGTGTCTCATACTAAGCTCTCGAGGCTTGGGGAAGACCATACAATGCTTTATCTAGTAATTAAACCGTTTCTTTAAGCACTAGATTGACAAACCCCGGTGGTTGGCCGACATACACTTCCTCTTTTACTTTTCCGTATAGCAATCATGGATAAAGTGGTGTGAATTTTAATATGTTTAGTTTTAGAGTGTTGAACTGGATTTTTAGTTATATTAATGGCAGCCTTGTTATCCACATATTTAGGCATATCAAGAAACTGCAATCATAGTCTCTCATCTGTTGTTGTATCCACAAGAGCTGGGAACAACAACTGGAAGCTGAAACGTATTCTACTTCACAGGTAGAGAGAGTGACTGTTGTTTGCTTCTTGCATTGTCACGTTACTAATCGTGTGCCAAAGAACTAGCAACCAGTTGTAGTAGATTTAGAAGTTAATTTGCAGCATCCAGAATCAGAATCAGAATATCCAGCGAGGTTGAAATCATCATTTCGCGGATACCGCAAGCAGGTAGGTGCTTGGGTAACCCTTCAAATATCTGAAAATTTGCTTAACCATCTCCATGTGAGACACTCGTGAATTTGATTGATATCGGTCGCAGAGGTATTTTGGATACATGATATCCGCCCTTGATGCTATGAGGTATATTAATGATCCAATCATTGATTTGTATAAGGTCTCATTAATCTTCACTCTGTGTAGAGCTGGTTCTATGCCATGATTAAGTGCCAAGGAAGTAGATAATGGTGACAATCCCGACATGTTAAATTTTTCCAAACCATCAGTTGTGCAACTAATCAACTTGAAGTCCCAAGAAGAACTTCATATCATTCCGATGAGCTCATTTCAAATTTCTTTTTCATGACCTCTTCAAATTCTTTACACAGTTCGTCATTTGTAGAACCAAAAATGCTGTCATCCACATAGATTTGTAGAAGCAACATGTATGTTCACTTCCTATGTGAAGAGAGTACTATCAACAGTGCCTCTGATAAAATCGTTGCTGAACAGATGCTGAGAAAGTGTCTCATACTAAGCTCTCGAGGCTTGGTGAAGACCATACAGTGCTTTATCTAGTAATTAAACCGTTTCTTTAAGCACTAGATTGACAAACCCCGGTTGTTGGCCGACATACACTTCCTCTTTTACTTTTCCGTATAGCAATCATGGATAAAGTGGTGTGAATTTTAATATGTTTAGTTTTAGAGTGTTGAACTGGATTTTTAGTTATATTAATGGCAGCCTTGTTATCTACATATTTAGGCATATCAAGAAACTGCAATCCATAGTCTCTCATCTGTTGTTGTATCCACAAGAGCTGGGAACAACAACTGGAAGCTGAAACATATTCTACTTCACAGGTAGAGAGAGTGACTACTGTCACACCCCGACCCGCAGCGGAATAAGAGTCGGGGCATAATTGGGTTATCACCAAAGCTCACGACATTTAGTAATATGTTTCATATTTAATTAAGTCAAAGTTACATTTCCAAAAATCCAAACATGTTCATTCAATACAAAGAAAATAAACCAATATAACAATCCCAACTCTAAATGGTTTTATTCTTCTAGTCCAAGTCCCATGTGTTCCTAGCTGCTGCTGGTTCACCTGTATCATGTGTAAAAATGGGAGTTTTTGGGTCAACATAAGTTGGCGAGTGAACCTTATTAGATAAACATTTATTAATAAATTAATTGTTAGTTTATCAATGAAAATTTGTGCATAATTATAGATGAGCAAATGTAAATAATCAAGCAATGGCAAATAGTAGTCACAACTATAACATACAATAACACTGGCAGCATACATGAACATACCAACATCATACTGTAAATAACGTAAATGAAACTGTGCGATCAAGGCTCAATCAAACGGAGCCGATCGTATGCATGTACTGAAAATGAAAATGTCTGTGCGATCAAGGCTCAATCAAACGGAGCCGATCGTATGTCGGCACGCCCGGTTCAACCTCATAATGAAATGGGGAACATGCTCAACGCTCATAATGTAATGGGGAGCGGCGGCCTATGAAATTGCATGTACTGAATAATAAATTGCATCCAATAATAATTACTTAACAGCAACAAACTGAATACACATGTTCATGATATGATGTATGCACAATGGTTTAGTTATAATATATATACAAAGACACATGATACACCCCAAAACGTGATTAAAATGGGGAATTTGTAAGATTCACTCACATTGGGTGCGTTGGATTGGAGATGGTGAGATGCGCACGAATTAGATGAGCGGATCAACGAGGAATACTAACCTAAATAATAACGGAAAAATATATTAAATGAGTGGATTTTATTAAGGATTTTAATGAAATTTTTAGATATATTTTTGTGAGTTTAAGGCTATTTTCTATCTTTAAAAATGTTATTTTTAAGTATTTTTAATTGATTTTTAAATTAAATTAAATAAATAAAAATATAAAAAAATTGTTTATTTTGCGTTGACCGTTGACCGTTGACTTGTTGACCGGTTCGGTCAATGACATGGTTTGCGCTGGGTGAGGCTCGAACCCGAGACCTCCCGTACGCGTGCACGCAGCTCTACCAACTGAGCTACGTGTCTAACCCGTAATAATCTTGTTTTTAATTATATTTATACACTTATTCAATTTAACCGAATTTCCTTTATTTGCAAAAACATTTTAATTCAATCGGACCGGTGCTAGTGACGGGTTTCGAACACGCGACGTATGGTTTATGTTGCACACAGTCCACCGCTGGACCGTGTGTCTAACCTGGTTATTATCTCGGTTTTTATTATACTTAACAACTAACTGGGTTATCCCGATTTAGTTTAAACAAAAAGGCCTTTTATTATACAAGGAGTGCGTATAGCAGGAATCGAACTCGGGACGTGCGTTTGTATTTTGCATAAAGTCCACCGTTGGACTGTGTGTCTAACCCGTTTATAATTCCGATTTTAATTAATCTTATGTCATCTTTGAACTCGTCTTCTTCATTACAAACACAGACATCAATCAAAACAACTGATACGCGATTAATTTAGTTAATGAACATGATGACCAATTTGAATGCATTGAACCGAAAAGTTTGGGGAAGAAAATACCGAATAGATCGTCTTCTTCAGAGGATCCGGCGAAGTTCGTCGGCTCTGTTTTTGGAACCTTCGGCTGTGAGAATCAATTAACAGGTTTAAGGGATTAGATGTGAAATTGAACTAATGAGTATTGATTATTAGCACGTTGGAATGAGCGTACCGGTAATCAACGAGTTTCCGACAATTCCAGAAGTTTTCCGGCGAAAACAGAAAGTCCAGTAATGTCGTCTGTGGTTGATTATGAGCGATGGGTTAATGTTAGTAAGGTTCTAACAATTGATTGAAACAGTAAAGTAGAGGTATTTTACCGGTTTGAGTTGAATACGGTTTTCCGGCGACTTTTGCAGAAAATTCCGGCGACTTGATTTAGGCGTTCTGATGGTCTGGAAATGCGACGAAAATGAAATGGAGTATTGGTATGATAGCTCTGAGTCGCGAGAGTGGTCTGAAGTTGAAGAACTCTAGACTTTATGATTTTTCGGTTTTAAAAACCGGAAATGATGAGGCTTTATGTTTAATCAATTCCGATTTGATTAAAGACCGTCGGTGCATCGGTTATAAACTGAATGTGTGAATAAACAACGAATTGACGATTGGTTTGCCGATTACCATTTCTAAGATGGCGCAACCGGTTTTAACTGGGTTTGTGTATAAATTTCATTTGTGTTCCTAGAGTTAGCAGAAAACACAATGTGGCGGAGTGGTCTTGTGAGTGGGTGTTAAGTCACTGAAGTGTCTTGGCTGACCCGGGTTCGAGTCCCGGCAGCATCATAATTTTTTTATTTATTTTATTTTAACTTTTTATCAAATATAATTTTTATAGTTTAGTTTATTTATTAATTATGTATCGTTTTAAATCAAAATAATCATAAATATTCGACGTAACTTTTATAAGTTGATATTCGATTACAAAACGGAGCGGGTTTTGAAAACCCGATTTTTACAAATGTTACAGTATCCCTACTTTTAGGAATTTCATCCCGAAATTTAAGTAGTTGAAGTAGTAGGAAAAAGATGCGGGTATTTTTCACGCATTGAGTCTTCACGTTCCCAAGTAAACTCAGGTCCCCGTTTCGACTCCCAGCGTGCCCTAACAATTGGAATGCGGCTTCGTCGAAGACGTTTCTCCCCGTAGTCCATGATCTCCACTGGTCTTTCAATAAAATGCATAGATTCATCAATCTGAATATCTTCCAGCGGAATATGGAGATTCTCATCAGCGAGGCACTTCTTCAAGTTCGACACGTGGAATGTGGGATGAATCCTGTTGAGTTCTTCTGGTAGGTCAAGCTTGTATGCTACAGGACCTACTCTTTCGAGTATCTTGAAAGGTCCTACGTAACGAGGTGCTAGCTTCCCCTTTTGACGAAAACGAACTACTCCCTTCTACGCTGATACTTTTAAAAGCGCATGATCACCAATGTTAAACTCTAAGGGCTTCCGTCGTTTATCTGCATAACTCTTTTGACGACTTTGAGCCGCTAGAAGAATGTTTCGAATTTGATGGATCTTGTCTGTGGTTTCTTGGATCAATTCTGGACCAGTAATTTGTGCTTCCCCAATTTCGTGCCAACATACAGGAGATCGGCACTTACGTCCATATAAGGCTTCAAAAGGTGCCATGCCGATGCTCGAATGATAGCTGTTGTTATACGAAAATTCTACTAATGGTAGGTGGGCGTCCCAATTTCCCTTGAAGTCTATGACACATGCTCTAAGCATATCTTCAAGAGTTTGAATGGTGCGCTCAGACTGTCCATCAGTTTGAGGATGATAGGCGGTACTGAGATCTAATCGTGTGCCCATAGCGGATTGAACTGCTTGCCATGTTCGTGAGGTGAAACGACCATCACGATCAGAAATAATACTTAACGGTACCCCATGCCGGCTTACGATTTCGTTGATATAAATACGTGCAAGCTTTTCGTTCTTGAAATCTTCGCGGATAGGAATAAAGTGAGCTGATTTTGTAAGTCGTTCTATAATCACCCATATAGTGTCATACCCATCAGAAGTGCGAGGTAACCCGGTAATGAAATCCATGGTTATATTTTCCCACTTCCATACAGGTATTTCCGGTTGGACTAGAAGTCCTGAGGGTCTTTGGTGTTCAGCCTTCACCTTGGAACATGTGAGGCACTTGGAAACAAAAACGGCAATATCCTTCTTCATTCCAGGCCACCAATAGGTGTATCGTAGGTCTTGATACATCTTATCGGCTCCTGGGTGTATAGAATATCACGTTTTGTGAGCTTCATTCATAAGAGTTTCACGAAGATTGTTGTGGTTAGGAATCCAGATACGATCTAGGTAATACAGAATACCGTCTGATTTAGTTTCAAGTTTTAGCTCGGCTCCACAGGACATCTCCTTTCGTACATCTTCTTCTGTTATTGAAACGTGTTGGGCTTCTCGAATTTGACCTTTAATGTCGGTTATAATTTGCGAACATAGAAGATGAATGGAGTTCGCATAATCCTTTCGACTAAGTGCATCAGCCACCACATTTGCTTTACCAGGGTGGTATCTAATTTCACAGTCGTAATCATTCAGAAGTTCGACCCATCTTCGTTGCCTCATGTTTAGCTCTTTTTGATTGAAGATATGTTGAAGACTCTTGTGGTCAGTGTATATTTCACACTTGGTACCATAGAGATAATGTCTCCATATCTTAAGAGCGAACATCACGGCTCCAAGTTCTAGGTCATGAGTGGTGTAGTTCTTTTCATGCGTCTTGAGTTGTCTCGAGGCATAAGCTATGACTTTTCCTCTTTGCATGAGAACGCAGCCTAATCCTTGCCCTGACGCGTCGCAATAGACTACAAAATCATCACAACCTTCAGGAAGAGTGAGGATTGGTGCATCACAAAGTTTTTGTTTAAGAGTTTGAAAGGCTTCTTCTTGCTTGGGTCCCCATATGAAAGTTTTTCCCTTATGAGTTAAAGCCGTGAGTGGAACAGCAATGCGAGAGAAGTTTGAAATGAACCGACGATAATAGCCAGCTAGTCCAAGAAAAGATCTTACTTCAGTTGGTGTACGTGGAGCTTGCCATTCTTGAACTGCTTTGATCTTTGAAGGGTCAACATGTATTCCCTTGTCATTGACTACATGCCCGAGGAATTGCACCTCTTAACCAGAATTCACATTTGGAGAACTTGGCATAAAGCTTTTCCTTTTCTAGAAGTGCAAGAACGAGTCGAAGATGACGCTCATGATCAGCTTTAGATTTTGAATAAATAAGAATAGCGTCGATGAAGACTATAACAAATCGATCAAGATAAGGTTTGCAGACTCTGTTCATTAGGTCCATGAAGACAGCTGGTGCGTTGGTTAATCCAAATGGCATAACCATGAATTCATAGTGGCCATAACGAGTTCGAAAAGCAGTCTTAGGGACGTCTTCTTCATGCACTCTAAGTTGATGATAGCCAGATCGAAGATCGATTTTTGAAAAGCAGCTGGCACCTTGTAGTTGGTCAAGAAGATCATCAATGCGATGTAAAGGATAGCGATTCTTGATTGTTAACTTGTTGAGCTCTCTGTAGTCGATGCACATACGAAAAGATCCATCTTTCTTCTTTACAAAAAGGACAGGTGCACCCCAAGGCGATGAGCTAGGACGTATGAATCCCTTGTCAGTCAACTCTTGCAATTGACTGGCTAGCTCTTGCATTTCAGAGGGGGCTAACCTATATGGAGACTTTGCAACTGGTGTAGCACCAGGTATAAGATCAATACGGAATTCGACGTCTCTAACTGGAGGAAGTCCTGAATTGTCGTCAGGAAAAACTTGTGGGAAGTCTTTTACTACAGGAATGTCTTCAAGTTTCTTCTCCATGGTTCCCTTTTTGATGATATGAGCTAAAAACGCGACATAATTCTTGCGAAGATATTTTTGAGCTTGAAGACAAGACATTAAGCTGAGCCCTTTCGACGAGGTTTCTCCAATGATTCGAAGAGTCTGACCGTTTGAAAGAGGAATACGAATAAATTTTTCACGACATACAACTTCCGCCTGATGTTGACTGAGCCAATCCATACCGATTATGATGTCAAAACTTCCCAGCTTCATAGGAATAAGGTCGACTGAGAAATCGTGGTCATTTAAGGTGAGTGTACAGTTGCGTAAAATAGAGTCTAATGAAACTGGTTTCCCGTCCGCAACTTCTACCGTTATGGATTCCGTGAGCTTATCCTGATTTTTGCTTAAGATAGGTTCAAATTCTAATGACACAAAACTTCTATCCGCACCAGTATCAAATAACATAGAGGCATATCTACCATTTATAAGGAACGTACCGTTGACCACATTGTCGTCAGCTCTGGCCCTGTTCGCGTTAATATTGAAAGCTCTTCCTCTTGCAGGTGGAGGAGCTTGGTTCGCTTGATTCACTGGGTTGGCTTGGGCCTGAGCATGAATAATGTTTACCAACCTTGGACAAGTGTTTCTGAAGTGGCTGGGGTCTCCGCAATTGAAGCAAGCCTACATAGGTTAGCCCATAGGATAATTGGGTTGGTAGTATGTTTGGGCTAAATGTTGGGTTGGTGGAATGGTAGGGGTTGTTGGGCTTGACCCATTAACTGTTGGTGGGTTTGGGTTAAAGGTTGGTGGCGGTTTGTTCGTTGAGGCATGCGGCAGGTTTGAACAGTATGTCCTGCGCGACCGCAGCCGGTGCAGTATTGGCAAGGATGATCAGGGGAATGGTGATATTGGCAACGGTTACATTTTGGTAACGGGCCTGTGTAGGGTCTTCTGTATGGTGCGGGTGAAGGAGTGACTTGAGTAATGGGTGCAGCAGGAATAGGGGAGTTGGTTTGAGTAACTGCAAAATTTCTGGTGTTGCGCTTCCTCTTATTGGCGAACTTAGAGGAAGGAATGGGGTGATTTGAAATTTGTCCCTCAACAGGGGCTTTCTTCTTCTCTTCTTTGAACTTCCCGTTGCGAATTCGGTTTTCGGTCAGTTCAGTTGCTAACTCCATAGGAGCTTCAAGTGTTACTGGTGAAACGCTGAGAACTGAATCTTGGATTTTCGAGGGAAGTCCTCGAATATAATGCTCGATCAGACGATAGGTTGGAGTGAAAAATTTGGAACCATTTGGTTCAACTCCAAGAACCTCTTGTTGTAGGTAGCGTGATCACCCTCCTTTTGCTTTAGAGCATGAAATTCATCCTCCAACTTCTTAATTTCACTTCTAGGACAGAAACGCCTAGTCATGATTTCCCTTAACTCCTCCCAAGTTAAGGCCATCGCATCTTCAGTTCCCCTCTTCCCTTTCTAAGTATTCCACCAAGTGAGAGCTACTCCAAGTAGTCTCCCGGTGGCGTATCGAACCTTGCGATCCTCAGGACAATCGCAGTTTAGGAAGGTGTTTTCCATCTCCTCGAACCAATGTAGGAGAGCAGTGACACCCTTGGTCCCTTCAAATTTAGGAGGATCACAGGACTTAAAATGTTTGTAAGAGCACTTGTTGGTAGGAGGGTTGTCGATGTTCTGGTCCTGTTGTTGGGGAGGGTTAGTAGGATTTGTAGCAAGGGCTTGTTGTACTTGGACCACAATGTCAGGAAGTATCGTGGCCATTTGTTTCGCGATCTGAGTGGCCAAACGTTCCTGGGACCTTCCTGATCTTTTACCCCTTCGTTGCTGTCTAGACGACATCTACAGGATCATAAAATGAGAAGATTGTGAGTTTATGGTGTCTTTTTAGGTGTCATGTGTCTTTAAGAAAATGAAAATAACACAAATATCAATAATGCAACTACATCCATAGGATGTCTTGGGTTCGCTCATGTTGGGCCTCAAATGTCCCCCATACCTTCACCTACATAGTCATGTGGGCCCCCATGGCTATTGGCTTTGTAGGATTCACATTAGTATTGGCAATTTAACATTCGCATCCCCCGAATGCAAACCATAAAATATGTTCATGCGATGTTTGGTCGGAAGGTGTCCAGGTGTAGACACAATGACAACTCAAAGTGGGGTTAGCTCCCACGACGTTTGGTATAGCATGCTTTGGCCTAATAGGTACTTCGTACTCTCATCGTTAGTCCCCAGGTATGCAAACTGGTCCTTTATTTTCGATTTATACGAATGCCAGCCTAGACAGGACGTTCCGACTACCGGTACTGGTACTGGTACCCTTCTAGTTACTACATGCCCGTCATGAGAACTCACTTTGATGAGATTTGAAAACACGAAAATCATTGTAAAAGCAATCATGATGTGGTGTGTGCTTTCATGGATGTGATATGTTATGAGTATACGAGTCATGATAGGCATTATATGATAATACATACTTATGAACATGCTTGAACAATATCAAATGTAACATTTAACATAAAACATATAAACATCATGAAATTTGGCATGTAACACATAAAAATCTTATAAGTTTCTAATCGACTATAGTATAGGCTCTAAGGGTCTAATAACCTATCCTATATCCCTATAGTCATGGCTCTGATACCAATCTGTCACACCCCGACCCGCAGCGGAATAAGAGTCGGGGCATAATTGGGTTATCACCAAAGCTCATGACATTTACTAATATGTTTCATATTTAATAAAGTCAAAGTTACATTTCCAAAAATCCAAACATGTTCATTCAATACAAAGAAAATAAACCAACATAACAATCCCAACTCTAAATCGTTTTATTCTTCTAGTCCAAGTCCTATGTGTTCCTAGCTGCTGCTGGTTCACCTGTATCATGTGTAAAAATGGGAGTTTTTGGGTCAACATAAGTTGGCGAGTGAACCTTATTAGATAAACATTTATTAATAAATTAATTGTTAGTTTATCAATGAAAATTTGTGCATAATCATAGATGAGCAAATGTAAATAATCAAGCAATGGCAAATAGCAGTCACAACTATAACATACAATAACACATGGCAGCATACATGAACATACCAACATCATACTGTAAATAACGTAAATGAAACTGTGCGATCAAGGCTCAATCAAACGGAGCCGATCGTATTGCATGTACTGAAAATAAAAATGTCTGTGCGATCAAGGCTCAATCAAACGGAGCCGATCGTATGTGGGCACGCCAGGTTCAACCTCATAATGAAATGGGAAACATGCTCAACGCTCATAATGTAATGGGGAGCGGCGGCCTATGAAATTGCATGTACTGAATAATAAATTGCATCCAATAATAATTACTTAACAGCAACAAACTGAATACACATGTTCATGATATGATGTATGCACAATGGTTTAGTTATAATATATATACAAAGACACATGATACACCCCAAAACGTGATTAAAACGGGGAATTTGTAAGATTCACTCACATTGGGTGCGTTGGATTGGAGATGGTGAGATGCGCACGAATTAGATGAGCGGATCAACGAGGAATACTAACCTAAATAATAACGGAAAAATATATTAAATGAGTGGATTTTATTAAGGATTTTAATGAAATTTTTAGATATATTTTTGTGAGTTTAAGGCTATTTCTATCTTTAAAAATGTTATTTTTAAGTATTTTTAATTGATTTTTAAATTAAATTAAATAAATAAAAATATAAAAAAAATTGTTTATTTTGCGTTGACCGTTGACCGTTGACTTGTTGACCTGTTGACCGGGTCGGTCAATGACATGGTTTGCGCTGGGTGAGGCTCAAACCCGAGACCTCCCGTACGCGTGCACGCAGCTCTACCAACTGAGCTACGTGTCTAACCCGTAATAATCTTGTTTTTAATTATATTTATACACTTATTCAATTTAACCGAATTTCCTTTATTTGCAAAAATATTTTAATTCAATCGGACCGGTGCTAGTGACGGGTTTCGAACGCGCGACGTATGGTTTATGTTGCACACAGTCCACCGCTGGACTGTGTGTCTAACCTGGTTATTATCTTGGTTTTTATTATACTTAACAACTAACTGGGTTATCCCGATTTAGTATAAACAAAAAGGCCTTTTATTATACAAGGAGTGCGTATAGCAGGAATCGAACTCGGGACGTGCGTTTGTATTTTGCACACAGTCCACCGCTGGACTGTGTGTCTAACCCGTTTATAATTCCGATTTTAATTAATCTTATGTCATCTTTGAACTCGTCTTCTTCATTACAGACACAGACATCAATCAAAACAACTGATACGCGATTAATTTAGTTAATGAACATGATGACCAATTTGAATGCATTGAACCGAAAAGTTTGGGGAAGAAAATACCGAATAGATCGTCTTCTTCAGAGGATCCGGCGAAGTTCGTCGGCCCTATTTTTGGAACCTTCGGCTGTGAGAATCAATTAACAGGTTTAAGGGATTAGATGTGAAATTGAACTAATGAGTATTGATTATTAGCACGTTGGAATGAGCATACCGGTAATCAACGAGTTTCCGACAATTCCAGAAGTTTTCCGGCGAAAACAGAAAGTCTAGTAATGTCGTCTGTGGTTGATTATGAGCGATGGGTTAGTGTTAGTAAGGTTCTAACAATTGTTTGAAACAGTAAAGTAGAGGTATTTTACCGGTTTGAATTGAATACGGTTTTCCGGCGACTTTTGCAGAAAATTCCGGCGACTTGATTTAGGCGTTCTGATGGTCTGGAAATGCGACGAAAATGAAATGGAGTATTGGTATGATCTCTCTGAGTCGCGAGAGTGGTCTGAAGTTGAAGAACTCTGGACTTTATGATTTTTCGGTTTTAAAAACCGGAAATGATGAGGCTTTATGTTTAATCAATTCCGATTTGATTAAAGACCGTCGGTGCATCGGTTATAAACTGAATGTGTGAATAAACAACGAATTGACGATTGGTTTGCCGATTACCGTTTCTCAGATGGCGCAACCGGTTTTAACTGGGTTTGTGTATAAATTTCATTTGTGTTCCTAGAGTTAGCAGAAAACACAATGTGGCGGAGTGGTCTTGTGAGTGGGTGTTAAGTCGCTGAAGTGTCTTGGCTGACCCGGGTTCGAGTCCCGGCAGCATCATAATTTCTTTATTTATTTTATTTTAACTTTTTATCAAATATAATTTTTATAGTTTAGTTTATTTATTAATTATGTATCGTTTTAAATCAAAATAATCATAAATATTCGACGTAACTTTTATAACTTGATATTCGATTACAAAACGGAGTGGGTTTTGAAAACCCGATTTTTACAAATGTTACAACTACTGTTTGCTTCTTGCATTGTCACGTTACTAATCGTGTGCCAAAGAACTAGCAACCAGTTGTAGTAGATTTAGAAGTTAATTTGCAGCATCCAGAATCAGAGTCAGAATATCCAGCGAGGTTGAAATCATCATTTCGCGGATACCACAAGCAGGTAGGTACTTGGGTAACCCTTCAAATATATGAAAATTTGCTTAACCATCTCCAAGTGAGGCACTCGTGAATTTGATTGATATCGGTCGCAGAGGTATTTTGGATACATGATATCCGCCCTTGATGCTATGAGGTACATTAATGATCCAATCATTGATTTGTATAAGGTCTCATTAATCTTCACTCTGTGTATAGCTGGTTCTATGCCATGATTAAGTGCCAAGGGAGTAGATAATGGTGACAATCACGACAGTGTTAAATTTCTCCAAACCATCAGTTGGGCAACTAATCAACTTGAAGTCCCAAGAAGAACTTCATTTCATTCCTATGAGCTCATTTCAAATTTCTTTTTCATGACCTCTTCAAATTCTTTACACAGTTCGTCATTTGTAGAACCAAAAATGCTGTCATCCACATAGATTTGTGGAAGCAACATGTCTGATCATTTCCTATGTGAAGAGAGTACTATCAACAGTGCCTCTGATAAAATCGTTGCTAAACAGATGCTGAGAAAGTGTCTCATACAAAGCTCTCGAGGCTTGGTGAAGACCATACAATGCTTTATCTAGTAATTAACCGTTTCTTTAAGCACTAGATTGACAAACCCCGGTGGTTGGCCGACATACACTTCCTCTTTTACTTTTCCGTATAGCAATCATGGATAAAGTGGTGTGAATTTTAATATGTTTAGTTTTAGAGTGTTGAACTGGATTTTTAGTTATATTAATGGCAGCCTTGTTATCTACATATTTAGGCATATCAAGAAACTGCAATCCATAGTCTCTCATCTGTTGTTGTATCCACAAGAGATGGGAACAACAACTGGAAGCTGAAACGTATTCTACTTCACAGATAGAGAGAGTGACTGCTGTTTGCTTCTAGCATTGTCACGTTACTAATCGTGTGCCAAAGAACTAGCAACCAGTTGTAGTAGATTTAGAAGTTAATTTGCAGCATCCAGAATCAGAGTCAGAATATCCAGCGAGGTTGAAATCATCATTTCGCGGATACCACAAGCAGGTAGGTACTTGGGTAACCCTTCAAATATCTGAAAATTTGCTTAACCATCTCCAATTGAGGCACTCGTGAATTTGATTGATATCGGTCGCAGAGGTATTTTGGATACATGATATCCGCCCTTGATGCTATGAGGTACATTAATGATCCAATCATTGATTTGTATAAGGTCTCATTAATCTTCACTCTGTGTATAGCTAGTTCTATGCCAGGATTAAGTGCCAAGGGAGTAGATAATGGTGACAATCACGACATGTTAAATTTCTCCAAACCATCAGTTGGGCAACTAATCAACTTGAAGTCCCAAGAAGAACTTCATTTCATTCCTATGAGCTCACTTCAAATTTCTTTTTCATGACCTCTTCAAATTCTTTTCACAGTTCGTCATTTGTAGAACCAAAAATGCTGTCATCCACATAGATTTGTAGAAGCAACATGTCTGATCACTTCCTATGTGAAGAGAGTACTATCAACAGTGCCTCTGATAAAATCGTTGCTAAACAGATGCTAAGAAAGTGTCTCATACTAAGCTCTCGAGGCTTGGTGAAGACCATACAATGCTTTATCTAGTAATTAAACCGTTTCTTTAAGCACTAGATTGACAAACCCCGGTGGTTGGCCGACATACACTTCCTCGTTTACTTTTCCGTATAGCAATCATGGATAAAGTGGTGTGAATTTTAATATGTTTAGTTTTAGAGTGTTGAACTGGATTTTTAGTTATATTAATGGCAGCCTTGTTATCTACATATTTAGGCATATCAAGAAACTGCAATCCATAGTCTCTCATCTGTTGTTGTATCCACAAGAGCTGGGAACAACAACTGGAAGCTGAAACGTATTCTACTTCACAGGTAGAGAGAGTGACTGCTGTTTGCTTCTTGCATTGTCACGTTACTAATCGTGTGCCAAAGAACTAGCAACCAGTTATAGTAGATTTAGAAGTTAATTTGCAGCATCCAGAATCAGAGTCAGAATATCCAGCGAGGTTGAAATCATCATTTCGCGGATACCACAAGCATGTAGGTGCTTGGGTAACCCTTCAAATATCTAAAAATTTGCTTCACCATCTCCAAGTGAGACACTTGTGAATTTGATTGATATCGGTTGCAGAGGTATTTTGGATACAGGATATCCGCCCTTGATGCTATGAGGTACATTAATGATCCAATCATTGATTTGTATAAGGTCTCATTAATCTTCACTTTGTGTATAACTGTTCTATGCCATGATTAAGTGCCAAGGGAGTAGATAATTGCGACAATCACGACATGTTAAATTTCTCCAAACCATCAGTTGGGCAACTAATCAACTTGAAGTCCCAAGAAGAACTTCATTTCATTCCTATGAGCTCATTTCAAATTTCTTTTTCATGACCTCTTCAAATTCTTTACACAGTTCGTCATTTGTAGAACCAAAAATGCAGTCATCCACATAGATTTGTAGAAGCAACATGTCTGATCACTTCCTATGTGAAGAGAGTACTATCAACAGTGCCTCTGATAAAATCGTTGCTAAATAGATGCTGAGAAAGTGTCTCATACTAAGCTCTCGAGACTTGGTGAAGACCATACAATGCTTTATCTAGTAATTAAACCGTTTCTTTAAGCACTAGATTGACAAACCCTGGTGGTTGGCCGACATACACTTCCTCTTTTACTTTTCCGTATAGCAATCATGGATAAAGTGGTGTGAATTTTAATATGTTTAGTTTTTGAGTGTTGAACTGGATTTTTAGTTATATTAATGGCAGCCTTGTTATCTACATATTTAGGCATATCATGAAACTGCAATCCATAGTCTCTCATCTGTTGTTGTATCCAAAAGAGCTGGGAACAACAACTGGAAGCTGAAACGTATTCTACTTCACAGGTAGAGAGAGTGACTGCTGTTTGCTTCTTGCATTGTCACGTTACTAATCGTGTGCCAAAGAACTAGCAACCAGTTGTAGTAGATTTAGAAGTTAATTTGCAGCATCCAGAATCAGAGTCAGAATATCCAGCGAGGTTGAAATCATCATTTCGCGGATTCCACAAGCAGGTAGGGGCTTGGGTAACCCTTCAAATATCTGAAAATTTGCTTAACCATCTCCAAGTGAGACACTCGTGAATTTGATTGATATCGGTTGCAGAGGTATTTTGGATACATGATATCCGCCCTTGATGCTATGAGGTACATTAATGATCCAATCATTCATTTGTATAAGGTCTTATTAATCTTCACTCTGTGTATAGCTGGTTCTACGCCATGATTAAGTGCCAAGGGAGTAGATAATGGTGACAATCATGACATGTTAAATTTCTCCAAACCATCAGTTGGGCAACTAATCAACTTGAAGTCCCAAGAAGAACTTCATTTCTTCCCATGAGCTCATTTCAAATTTCTTTTTCATGACCTCTTCAAATTCTTTACACAGTTCGTCATTTGTAGAACCAAAAATGCTGTCATCCACATAGATTTGTAGAAGCAACATGTCTGTTCACTTCCTATGTGAAGAGAGTACTATCAACAGTGCCTCTGATAAAATCATTGCTAAACAGATGCTGAGAAAGTGTCTCATACTAAGCTCTCGAGGCTTGGTGAAGACCATACAATGCTTTATCTAGTAACTAAACCGTTTCTTTAAGCACTAGATTGACAAACCCCGGTGGTTGGCCGACATAAACTTCCTCTTTTACTTTTCCGTATAGCAATCATGGATAAAGTGGTGTGAATTTTAATATGTTTAGTTTTAGAGTGTTGAACTGGATTTTTAGTTATACTAATGGCAGCCTTGTTATCTACATATTTAGGCATATCAAGAAACTGCAATCCATAGTCTCTCATCTGTTGTTGGATCCACAAGAGCTGGGAACAACAACTGGAAGCTGAAATGTATTCTACTTCACAGGTAGAAAGAGTGACTGCTGTTTGCTTCTTGCATTGTCACGTTACTAATCGTGTGCCAAAGAACTATTAACCAGTTTTAGTAGATTTAGAAGTTAATTTGCAGCATCCAGAATCAGAGTCAGAATATCCAGCGAGGTTGAAATCATCATTTCACGGATACCACAAGCAGGTAGGTGCTTGGGTAACCCTTCAAATATCTGAAAATTTGCTTAACCATCTCCAAGTGAGACACTTGTGAATTTGATTGATATCGGTCGCAGAGGTATTTTGGATACATGATATCCGCCCTTGATGCTATGAGGTACATTAATGATCCAATCATTGATTTGTATAAGGTCTCATTAATCTTTACTCTGTGTATAGCTTGTTCTATGCCATGATTAAGTGCCAAGGGAGTAGATAATGGTGACAATCCCGACATGTTAAATTTCTCCAAACCATCAGTTGGGCAACTAATCAACTTGAAGTCCCCAAGAAGAACTTCATTTTATTCCCAAGAGCTCATTTCAAATTTCTTTTTCATGACCTCTTCAAATTCTTTACACAGTTCGTCATTTGTAGAACCAAAAATGCTGTCATCCACATAGATTTGTAGAAGCAACATGTCTGTTCACTTTCTATGTGAAGAGAGTGCTATCAACAGTGCCTCTGCTAAAATCGTTGCTAAACAGATGTTGAGAAAGTGTCTCATACTAAGCTCTCGAGGCTTGGTGAAGACAATACAATGCTTTATCTAGTAACTAAACCGTTTCTTTAAGCACTAGATTGACAAACCCCGGTAGTTGGCCGACATACACTTCCTCTTTTACTTTTCCGTATAGCAATCATGGATAAAGTGGTGTGAATTTTAATATGTTTAGTTTTAGAGTGTTGAACTGGATTTTTAGTTATATTAATGGCAGCCTTGTTATCTACATATTTAGGCATATCATGAAACTGCAATCCATAGTCTCTCATCTGTTGTTGTATCCACAAGAGCTGGGAACAACAACTGGAAGCTGAAACGTATTCTACTTCACAAGTAGAGAGAGTGACTGCTGTTTGCTTCTTGCATTGTCACGTTACTAATCGTGTGCCAAAGAACTAGCAACCAGTTGTAGTAGATTTAGAAGTTAATTTGCAGCATCCAGAATCAGAGTCAGAATATCCAGCGAGGTTGAAATCATCTTTTCGCGGATACCACAAGTAGGTAGGTGCTTGGGTAACCCTTCAAATATCTGAAAATTTGCTTAACCATCTCCAAGTGAGACACTCGTGAATTTGATTGATATCGGTTGCAGAGGTATTTTGGATACATGATATCCGCCCTTGATGCTATGAGGTACATTAATGATCCAATCATTGATTCGTATAAGGTCTCATTAATCTTCACTCTGTGTATAGCTGGTTCTATGCCATGATTAAGTGCCAAGGGTTTAGATAATGGTGACAATCCCGACATGTTAAATTTCTCCAAACCATCAGTTGGGCAACTAATCAACTTGAAGTCCCAAAAAGAACTTCATTTCATTCCCATGAGCTCATTTCAAATTTCTTTTTCATGACCTCTTCAAATTCTTTTCACAGTTCGTCATTTGTAGAACCAAAAATGCAGTCATCCACATAGATTTGTAGAAGCAACATGTCTATTCACTTCCTATGTGAAGAGAGTACTATCAACAGTGCCTCTGATAAAATCGTTGCTAAACTGATGCTGAGAAAGTGTGTCATACTAAGCTCTCGAGGCTTGGTGAAGACCATACAATGATTTATCTAGTAATTAAACCGTTTCTTTAAGCACTAGATTGACAAACCCTGGTGGTTGGCCGACATACACTTCCTCTTTTACTTTTCCGTATAGGAAAGCGGATTTGACATCAAGCTAGTAGCCTTTAAACCCTTTCCATGACGCAAAGGCAAGCAATATGTGAACAGATTCTAGTGGTGAGACAGGAGCATATACCTCTGGATAATTAATGCCCTCTTGCTGATGAAAACCTTGGACAGCCAGTCGAGCTTTATTGCGTACGATAACTCCTCTGTCGTCTCTTTTACACTTGAAGACCCACTTAGTACTAATTGAATTATGATTATTAGGTAGATCTACAAGCTTCCAGACTCCAAGTTTCATAAATTGTTGTTGCTCTTCTTTCATTGCGCTTACATAGCTTTCTTCGGTAAGTGATTCTTTCTTTTCACGTTGTAGGCTCAACCTGTGAAATAAAACAACTATATAAGCAATTTTCTTGAATCAGTGCAATTTTAGTATAAAAACAGCTTAGATCTTTATTGATCTGATTTCTCATTTTTACTCAAGCCTACAACTCTCCAATTATGTTCTCCGAAGGGTGGTATAACAATGTCCTCGGCATAACCTCATTAGAGACACTCACTTTATTCTCTATATTCATAATATTCGGTTTAGCAACCTCATTACACATTGACGCTTCATTTTGATTACTTGGACTCGTAGATTGATTAAGAAAACTTGTGATCTGCTTTGAACTTTCATCGGAACTGGTTCCTCCATTATCATACGTTGGCTCGTTATCAGAATCAGAATCATCTGATTGATCAAAAGTGGGTGTTGTGTTGTTCACATCTGGTTCGACTACGGGTTTTTGTTGTGTGTTACTCAGACCTACCTCAGAATCGTTTGTGCCAACATGTGATTTGTGAACTTACTATTGGTCTTGGAACTTGCTCTTGAGTAAACGACTGTTGTTACTGATATAACAATACAAGCTCCTCTTATGTTGGTTCATTCAGCAGCTCAAAGGAATTCCACAAACTCTCATAGTTAAACAACCAAGGATCACCAGGTTTCCTGTGTAGGTGACATGTATCTCTAGCAGTCAACATGTTGAGCAAGAATAACCCGATTTATGCTAGGCAAAAATACTCTTCTCAACGGACTAGCATATCTCACGAAAATCCTTCTAGAGACTTAGCTCCGAATTTATCATCCAGATCAATAACTATGTACGAAGATCCAAATGGTTCTGAAAACTCCAAATTTGTTTTTTTTTGCTGATTAAGCAACTCAAGCATGTCTTCTTATGAGCCTTGACTGTTAATACTCGATTAAGCATGTAACAAGCAGAGGTAACCGCTTCGCTCCAAAACCTAACACGCAATTTAGAATCTGCGAGCATTGTGCGTGCTATTTTGATAAGAGTTCGAGTCTTTCGTTGAGCGACTCCATTCTGTTGCGGAGTATACGGCGTGTTGAATTCAAGAAGTATTTCTTTGTCATTGCAAAACTCTTCCATTCTTTTGTTTTTGAATTCAATACCATTGTCGCTACGAATCCTTCTTATCAGTAGATGGTACAAATTCTCCAACTTTCTGAAAAGAATCATCATATTTTCAAATGTCTCATCTTTGCTTTCCAGAAATAGAACCCATGAAAATCTTGAATAGTCATCAGTCACAACAAGGCAATATAGATCACCAGATATACTTTTGATGTTAACTGGCCCAAATAAATCCATATGTAACGTCTCCAGTGGTAGCTTGATGGAGTTCAGGAGTTTTCTTGGATGAGATTTCTTGTGCTGCTTGCCCTTTTTATAGCTAATACAATCATCACTTAAATGGAAACTCTTAAGATTCACACCCTCCACAAGATTGTTGTGCACCAGATAATTCATCTTTCGTAGATGTATATGTCCCATCGTTCGATGCCATAAATCGATTCTTTTTCTGTAGCCTTTGATATAAAAAATTGTGCCAATTTCGTAGTAGTGGATGCAACGCGCATGCCAAGGACAATGAGGATCCACTCCTCAGAAATTTTGAATCTTAGCTTCAGAATGAGGCACTCTTTATCTGTAAAATGAGTCGTAAACTTTTTACCGCAGATCTGGGACATACTTAGCAAGGTATTCTCTAATTCGGCAATGTAGTTGACTTTGTCGAAAGAAACCATGCTGTTCGTTAGTATTCCCTCTCCGATTATCCTTCCTCCTTAAGTACCCACAAACCCAACATAGCCACCTTTGATTGATTTAACGTCATATAACAAGGCTAGCAACCCTGTCATGTGTCGAGAAGCTCCGGTGTCCATTATCCACTTTGAAATAATTGACCTCAGAAGCCCCTTCACATGCAATTAAGAAATTATTTATATAGAGATACCCAAGCCCATTCAGTCTTGGGTGGGTTTGGAATATCAAACTTTGGTACATTTATACTCTTAACTTCAACAACTTGTTCAACATTTGACTCGGTTGCAATAGATGTTTTGACTGTCTAAGAAGATGATTTAATTTTGATCACCCAAGTTGTTACTCAGAAAATGCCTTTTTCTCGTAAAATTTTGGATCTTTTTGATCTTTCTTTGTCGATGATTCACAAGTTTCTTTGTTTAAAACATTAGTAGTTACTGGTTTCTCATTCTTGTCAGATTCAGATTTTTTTCAAGATCTGTGTGGGAATAAACTTTGGGGATTTGTTTTTCACATCTTCTAGTGACTACTTAGCATGGTAAACAAGTTAGAATTGGAACAATGTCGTGCAATATGTCCGACTTCATTACACTTGAAGCATGTCCTGCTGTTAGAGACAGAGGATTTCTAAAGCTGCTTATGATGCTTTTCTCAGCGTAGAACTCATCATTCGATTATTCCTTTGCCAAACTCTCTTTCTCGCTTTTTTTTTAAAATTTGTTTTCAAAATTTATCATTGTGCTTCTTTACATACCCCAACCCTTTACTCTTGTTTTTAGGATAAGTTTTACCTTTGTAATGGTTGTTATAAGAACTTTTAGCTTTAGAGTAGTAAGTTGCATTCATTTTCAAGCTCTTAAAGACTCATTTCAATCATTCTAAACACTTGTTCGACCTTTTCAAGATTCACATTCTGAATCGGAAATTCTTGATTAGAATATAGTTTGTCCGGTCCTTTCATTTTGTATGCATCCAAATTAGGATTATCGTCCGAACTGGATTTAGATTTTCCAGGATAGTTCTTATAAAGCTTTCTTCATTTTAGAAGTTAAACCTGAACTACTTTTCTCCAAATTTAACTCAGCACTCTCAAATTCTGTGTTGTCACCCTCACTTCCTAAAACTTTTTCTACCACATTTTTCACCACATCAAATTCACAGTCATTTTTGATTTAGTATATGTTACATTGATGTTCTCATGAAGCTCGTTTTCTTTTCATTTTTTAGTTTTAAATTGAGCGCATTTTCCACCACAGATGGTCTCTTCCTAGCATAGCTTTCTCAAATGGGTGGTGGAACACGACTATAACATGCACCTTTGTTCTTACCATTCTTATCATCTTCTTTCTTCTTGATTTCTGGAAGAATATGATCAATGACATATGAACTGGTGGAATAACTAATTAACATTTTGTTAACCCTTTCAGTTTCAATTATCATTTTCTCCAAGTAAGTTTTTAGCTCGACAATCGTATTTAGATGAATGTTTATGGCCATTTGCTTGTCCATAACATTTTCCTTGATCATCGACAGTGTAGCACCATCTTCCCTATTAGCCTTTTCATATTGTCTAATAGTTCTGCTTAATTTGTCATATAGTTCTTTAGTTTCTTTATGATCGCTTGAAAAATTGTTAGAATGTTTTTTCAATTCTTTGTATTTTTTTATCTTTCTCAAAACATTTATTGCTAGGCTCAACGCACTTCTTGCAAGGTTTTTCAATTTCGACAATTTGAAATTTAACCACTCCTTTACCGTCTTCTTGATAGACTCTCATTGACTCACCCTTATCCTCCTAGACTTCCTTAGGCACTACCTCTTTTAGATTAGCCATCATAGATTTGTTGGCTATCTGAGTTAGGTTTTTGGCATTCATCTCCTTTTCCACATCTATCAGCTCCACAACTTTAGATTTCTGTTCTTTCTCACATTGTGCATTGTAGCTTGAATCGAAGTAACCTGCAAAAGTTGGAAATATATTAGGTGGAATTAAATGTCTAAAAGCACTATGTAGAAGATTTCTTCTTTAAAGCGTTGTTCTTGATAGTATTCTTCAATTAGGCATCCTCAATGGCTTCATCAAAGATTGCTTCAGAACAATCTTCTTCAGGTTCTGGTTCTTCTATTATCTTTACTAACAATGCAAGACTTTCATTCTTCGAGATGAATTTGTTCCAATTGAACCCCTCGTCTTCTTGAGCAACTACTAAGGCTTTATCTTTCGAACATGATGAACCATCTTCAATCTGAATCATTCTTGAATTTGTTTGAGGTTGCGGTCGATAATATATAGGTTTCTTATAGTATTCATTTGCAAATGCATTTTGATTGCCATTCATTTCTCAGTTTGGACATTCTCTTTTGAAATGCCCATTCTCACGACATTTGAAGCAAGTAACCTTTGATTATCAAACCCAAGTTAGCCATCAAGTCCTCTTAAACTATTTCTCCTTGTGATCTCCATAAAACGTTGTGCCCTTCGAACAATTGATTCCATCCACCATTTTATATCTATCAATTCTAATTCTTCAGAATCGATCTGATCATAGTCTTCTTTCATCATATATGGGTTCACGATCTTTCAGGCTACCAGGCTTTCATAAGATTCAACAACGAAAGTAAGCAACTCCATGTGCTACTTCGTAGTGTATTCGTTGAAATCTTGTGTTTTTTTCTAGATTCACAACAATATTACATTGTTGAATCCTCTAGTTTGAATTGTCTTGTGTGTTAGGATGTTTTGAGACCATTGATACTTGAGTTTCATAGTTTGTAGTTTGATTATAATATTTAGCAAAACTAGAAGGGCTAAAAGTGTAACTATTGGGTTTTAAGCCAGACAGGTGTAATTAAGTTTCTGGCGTAATTATTAATTATGCTAGATGGTCTGTGTGTATGTATATGTTATTAATGGAAAACCCTAGTCCAAGCTTCTTGGACAAGTTTTAGTGATTTCTCTCACCCTCTCATTCTTTATCCACCAGCAAATCTTCATCAACCGGTGGTGGTGGGGAATCAAGCATTCGTCTCCATGATATGCTTCCTCTATGCCTCAAAATCGATTTTCTCAACATGAATTCCAACCAGCAGACCGATTCCAAGGTAAGTTTGCCTCAACAAATGGTATAATTTAGCAGGCCTTCATTCCTCGCCATGGCGATTGTGGTGGTTGCTTGGCACAGAGAGTCGGAACCGTTGAGCCTGCAGTGGTGGTGTTGGCGGGATCTGGCTTACGGGAAATAAGAACAAAATTGAATATCAGCGAAATAGTGTCAGTGCATTTAATCGAAGGCGACTTCGAAGTTAGTGATAAAGATCCACATCGATTATATCACAGTGATCAGCGTACTTAGCCAAACTCATGTGTGTTTTGTTTGTGTCGACGGATTTAGCTATTGTTGCCAGTCCACGAACTCAAGAACCATCAGCGTAATTATTGAAATTCAGCGTATTTGCCAACCACAAACGAAATTAAGCCTAATCAGCGAAATTGAACCCAGAACCTTAACGAACCTGCGTATTTAACATCTGATCAGCAATTTGAACTTAAAATCACACCAAAATGTCACTTAAATAACTGAACCCGAACGATCAAGCCGAACTTGAAATTGGAACTACAACTAGGCCTCAAAAGTTGAAAGGATCCAAAGAGTTTAGTAGCTGGAAGAACAAAGTCAAGGCATTCTTTAAGTACACAGACTATACTCAGTGGATGTCTGTTACCGTTGGAGCTCATGTTCCCATGATAATGTGTGATGATGTTCGTACAATTAACGAAGATCCCACAACCTTCACTGATGAAGATAGGACGTTGATCCAACGTGACCACCGGGCTCATGCTTCTTTAACAACGGCTCTATAAAAGGTTGACAACAACCTGTTTGAAGAGTACACCTCTGCTCATGAATTATGGTTGGCACTTACTGATCACTATGAAGGCAACAAAGAACTGATGGATCACAAGAGAGATATGGTTCAGAAAGAAGATGATATCTTTGGAAGTGTTTGAGGTGAAAGTTTATCAGATCATATTAGTCGTTTTCCGAATGTGTTAACAAAAATGAAGAAAGTTGATAAACTTGTTGCCAACTATGCTTCAATCAAGAAACTTTTGGACTTTCTTCCAAAAGAATGGAGCTTAAAGTGCATGAAGATCAAAAGAACTTTCTTAACTAGTACAACTCTAGTCACTCTTTCAGATCTGATCAACACTCTAAAGGCATTTGAATGGACGTGCTCAAGAGAGATATGAAACAAGCAGGATACTCTAAAAAATTCATCCAATCCACTACTGCTACTGCTAGTGCATCTTACTTTAATGCTTCCGCAAACTCTGCAAAGGCTCCACAGTCTAACGAGAAGACTACTGTGATCGGCGATGCTCAAGCACTCAAGATATCCACTAACATGTTGCACTGTTTCACACCTTCCTGAGTAGCTATGAAGCACTTATGTCCGGTGAGCTGAAACAGGATTTCTTTTCTTCTAAAGATATATACCAAGTGGATCCAGATGATATGGAGGAAATGGATTTAAAATGGCAAATGGCAATGTTCACCTTAAGGCTTAAGAAGTTTCAAGACAAGAAAGGGGTAGGTCCACTTGGAGGATCAAGATAACCTACTTCCTTGTTATATAAAACACATACGAGTGCGGAATCCACGTAAGTATGCAAACCAAAACAAAGTAGAAACACAAGATAACCAATGATTCACCTTCTTTATTAAATGAAAAGAACTAGTACAAACACATAAACACAATGTTCATACCGACCTAGGATATTCTCTTTGTGCTCTATCTCTTGTGCCTCAATGTCTCTCTCTAGTGTCACATACTTGCCACTCTTTTGTTACACCACTCTATGAAGTGCATGTCTGTTTATATAGTGCCAACACCCAGCAACAGTACGAAGAATGTTGCTACTTGTACGAACCACAACAAGTCACAAAGAACATTCTACAGAGGTTACTCGTACGAACGACTTCTGGCTTGTACGAACAGCAACTGGTTCGTACGAACAAGCAAAATGCTTATTGAAAGTACCACTCGTACCATCATCAGACTCACTCGTACGAGCAGAAAGTGGCTCGTAAGAGCAAGCAACTTGCTCGTACGAAGCACCTTTCACTCGCACGAAGAACTGTTCTTCGGAAACCGTGCTGACAGACATTTCGTTCAGACAGTAAGATAAAAAACATAAGACTTAATAGTATGCACACATGAAAGTGTTTTACAATATAGACAAGCTAAACGTCATACCAAATCAAGATAGGAGGATATCTTGATTTGGTCGACACGACCAAACTTAACAGACATAATAAACAAAGACCATACATTTACAGACATAACTAAGAACAAGCGACAGACACAAAAGTGAATCAACAAACTCCCCCTTGGCTGTTGCTTGGTCTTCGGTCTTCATTCTTAATGGCCTGTTGCATTCACATTCACTATAAACCTTTGACCATCGTTCCCTAAGGATCAAGGTCTTCAATAATCCCAAAAGCATAAAAACTTTCCTATTTCCTTTTGAGTACCACTAGAAGTAACTTGATCAACTATGATCTGCTGTGCACTAGACTCTACCACTGGAGTTGCAGCGGAAACTTTTGGTTGTGCAGATGAAGCTGAAGCATTTGGATTACTAGGGTCTTCACTATCCTGATCACGTTTACGTTTAATCTCCTGTGCTCTGCATCTTTCATTCCATAGAATGTTCACCCACTTTCTACTCATTTCAACCAGTGTGGTATTATGAGAATGATACCATTCTCTCATGTCATCATGTTTAGCAGATAATGTTTCAGCAGATCGATGTACAGCCGTACTACGTTCTTTAAGTCTAATTATCTCAATCCCTCAGGCGTTATCAGCTGCTCTTATCTGTTGTAGCTGACTTGCCCTTTCAGCATCCGTAGCCTTCAACCCGCCCATTTTCTTTTCTTAACTGCGCAATCTCAGAATCATGTTTTCTAACAGTCTCCTTCAAAGAATTTATCTCCAATTGTTGCTTAGTAACTATATTTCGATTTGAAGACATAAATTCCGAGTGCTTGTTAATCTGAGTTGTCGTAGCTTGTAGCTAAGAGAATAGAAAATTCACTTTCTCATCCTGGTCCATTTCAGAAAATAAACGATTGTTTCGTTTGTACTCTGTTGATGAATTGCAGACTGGGATTGTTGAACAGATGAAGTAGTAGGTTGTGATTGAACTCGAGTAGTTTCAGCCAAAAGTGTTTCAACTGCTATGGTAGTTGTAGGTTGTTGTTCTGAGGTTATAGTGGATTCCGTCATTACAAGTTTAGTCTCCTTCGTTATAAAGGCAGATTGGGCTTCTACTATTGGTTCTAGTACGGTTTCTTGATGTGAGGTTGTAGGTTGTGCGATATTAGGTTGTGCTGATGATGTTCCAATAGACTTTTTGCTCTGTTTCTTTCTACCCTTATCACCCCTTGTAGTACCTACACCACTTGCACTACCATCACCATCATTATCACTGTCATCATCATCACCTTTTCCCTTTTAACGACCAAATTTATCTTTGATTATCTTCTTCAAAGTTCGTTCTTCATTATCTGACTGACTATCCTCATGGCACCACTTATCGTTTTCTGGTGCAACATATTCTTCATTTGCCAGAATACCAAACAACTTGCGAGGAGGTATGCTTTCCTTGTAACGTTTTGCTGCTACTCCTCCAAATATCTTCAACGAATGTTCCATCATAACATCAACTTTTAGAACATCGTTGTCGTTCTTCGGAAGATTCAGATATTGTATATTCAAGATCATCTGGAGAAAACGAGGATACATCCAAAACTTGTTTCCACCAAATCCTGTTCTTCTCAGGTTTAACTTCATGTTTGCAAAAATATACTTGAAACACTGAACGGTTTGTTCAATGTCAAAGCTACCATCATTCCAACTAAGTCATTATTCTCCATGTCAAAACCATTTCGTCTGTTTCTTAAACACTGAATTAAAACATGTAGAAAGAACTTGTATCGGAGTGGTAACCATGTTTATTTAGTTGTCCTACAAGAAAATTTCCGACATATCTCATTCGAAGCAAACATCCACGTTGACGCTTCAATGGAACTAAGAATGGAGCTTCAGGATCATCACCAAGTTGTAATACTGAGTTAATGATTTCAACAGATATATCTATGTCCAAGTCATTTACTCTCCCATGGATAAGTTCTTGTCCATTCACTTCAACAACTTTAGCTGAATCCCAAAAATTCCTTGATCAACGTCTTGTATATTGTAGTCTTATTCGTGATAGCATAATGTATCCTTCAGTCGCACAAAAAATTCATTATACCATTGTACTCAGCAAATTTATCTTCCGGATCTAAGTAGGCCACCATGTTGTGTGTTGCAACTGACATAATTTCCACTTCTGACTTGTCAGTTTTCTTCGTTGTGGGCTGTCTTTTCAGTTCTTTTGGTGCCATCCTATACACAAAAGATAACCATAATAAGAAGAAATGTAAAAACATTATGGAACATACTCAAAAGTTTCATTGTGAACTTGTAAGTATGCCACCCTTAACGAAGAACTACCGACTCATACGAAGAACAACTATCTTGCACGAACAACAACTGACTCGCTGAAACAAGTGACTGGCTCGCATGAGTTACTTGTTCGTATGAACGATAGGTTACTCGTGCGAGTAATAATTCACTCGTACGAAGCAAAATCTGTTTGTTCGCACAAAGAACTTCAAGAGAAGATTATTCATGAAGAACTTGTTTTTCGTCAAAAGGTTCTTCGCTTAAAGTTTGTTGTTCATGTCAGGCAATGTCATACAGTCAGGTAATGTTCAAATTTTTTCTTCAAGGTATGCCAACATTGTCAATCATACCTTAAGGATGTCATAAAAAATTTAACCAAGAGTGAAATGATAAAGAGAGAAAGGTGAAAGTAAAGTTGTACTGAAGAAACTGCATCACTCTTCATACCACATTCATTCTTCTCTTTACTCGTATGAAGGACCTTAGTTCGCACGAATAACTGCCACTCGTACAATGAGTTTCTTATACAAAGCAACCATGGGCTCATTCACACGTACCATAACCACTTGTACGAGTGATCACTGATTCATTCGTACGACGAGCTGGGATTCACACTAGGAATCTCTGAATCGTACAAGTCCAGGTTCTTCCAAACTGAACATCAGTTCTTGGTGGACCTTAGGGTTTTCGTTGACCTGTTTAGATCTTCCCACATATCCACACAGATTCCCAAGTTAAGTTAAGAAAAGTGCTCATAAAACAGATTTTGTTCTTTGAAATGAGTTTACCCATTGAAAGAAAGTACTTTCTGAAGTGCTCATTAGCAAGACAAATGATATTTAGGGCGTATGGTGGTAGAAAACATTTGAGCTTCAATCTTCAGCTGATCAAAAATACTTTTCATTTAAAAACAAAGTAAACTAAAATAATTACTAACAGATAACTACAAACTGTACATGTACTATCAATCCTTTTTCCGAATTTCAAGGTAAGAGAAACATACCAGCTTTTAATTTTGCCAAAAACGAGTTTCAGTTTAAAAACATCAAATTAAATAAATAAGTGTTCTACTACGATTATCGGTATTGTTGTCCACTTAATCTCAACTTATCAAACGTAATCATGATTAGGAGATATGATTGATTTATGAATTATACTTACTAGCCGGTGTTCAACCACTTCATGCCACATTCTCGTATCAAGATATGCATGAGAGAAAATCTTACCGGTGAATATACTGCTTATCATCTGTTTCACGTATACTGTGAGATACTAACTTATTTTGATTGAAAACAAGCCCTATGTGATTAAATCACTTATTGATGAGGAACCTGATTTTCAGATGCATGTAGGGCACAGGAGTAAGTCTGTGAACAAGTTAGTACCATCGTACCGACAAAGAGACGAACTTAGCTCCCGCATAAAGCTGTGATATATTATCACTTATTGTTGGGTGAATGTGATATTTTTATCACTTATTAATGGTCGTATGCAGTATTTACACGTATGTATGGTATCATGGAAGTTCTAGACTTGCATCACGGTTATTTTTTGGTAATAGATTCAACCATGATACCTAAATGATAAGCAAGCATAAATGCCGCATATCTCAGATCCTCGGCATACTATCAAACGAACTTTCGGTACCTGGCTTTCAGTCCGTTAGGTTTATATCAACCTGCATATTTTAATCTGATTGTGAGCCTACCGATACATCATTAGTAAAGCTACTTATTAATTATCATTTTATGCTTCTTTACCGTATTTGACAGATCACAGATGTATCATCATTTTCTCTTATCTTTCCAAGAAACTCATTTTTTATTTTTAGGTTTTCTATTGTTTTTGTATTTTTTTCAATTTTTCTCCCCCTTACATGTAGAAGGTAAATAAATAAAGACTTAACTAAATAAAAGACTTATTTTTGTATTTTTGTATTTTCACATGTTTTTGTATTTTTCTTGAAATTTTCTCCCCCTAAAATATAAAACTAAGAGAAAATGATCTTTTTGTATTTTTAGTTTTGAAGAAAATATTTACAAAAACGATTAGCCAAGGATGATTTACTCGGGTTTCACGTTGATGCCATTGACCAAAAGAAGATAATCAAAACGTGATTTATTGAAAGCTTTTGTAAACAGGTCGGCACGTTGGTGATCGGTGTGGATTTTAACAACATTGATAAGTTTCTTTTCATAACAATCTCATATGAAATTATATTTAATCTCAATGTGTTTGGTTTTTTGACAGGATTACGAGTAATCTGTAAAGCAGCTTCATTGTCAACATAAATAAGAGTAGTTAGAAATTCAAAACCGTAGTCGCGCATTTATTTTTGGATCCATAAAACCTGAGAGCAGCAACTAGACGCCGAAATATACTCAGCCTCACAGGTTGACGTAGCTACACAAGTTTGCTTTTTGCACGGCCACGTGACTAGGTGATTTTCCAAGAACTGACATCCTGCTGATGTTGACTTTGCATCGATCTTGCAGCCACCATGATCAGAATCACTAAATGCTGTTAAAATCAGACTTATCATCCTTAGGGTACCAGAGACTAGTGTCCAGGGGACCCTTCAAATAACGAAAGATTCTTTTTACAACCACCAAATGAGAAACTTTTTAACTTGACTGGTAGCGAGCTAGAAGACATGTTGGGTACATTATATTGGGTCTTGAAGTAGTAAGATACATAAGAGATCTGATCATAGCACGATAAAGAGACAGTTCAACCTGTTCACCCATTCCATCAAGAGTAATCCCATGATTTTGAGCTAATGGAGTTCCCGAAGGCTTTGAGTCTTCCATTTGAAAGCGTTTGAGAATATTCCCGACGTACTTGGTTTAATGAATGAAAATCTCTTCCATAGATTGATGAACTTGCAAACCTAAAAAGAAAGTCATTTCTCCCATGGCGCTTATCTCGAAATTCTCTTGCACCACCTGCTTGAATTCTTTGCACATTTTCTCATTTGTAGACCCAAAGATGATGTCATCAACATATACTTGTACCAGCAACAAATCCTTATTCTTTTCTCTGATGAATAGAGTACAGTCGATCAATCCAATTTGAAAACCATTCTTGAGAAGATAGGAAGACAACGTTTCATACCAAGCCCGAGAAGCTTGATGAAGACCATAAAATGCCTTATTAAGAAGCCGCACCTTGTCAGGATGAATTGGATCTTCAAAACCAGGCGATTGCTCAACATATACTTCTTCTTCAACCACACTATGAAGAAATGCACTCTTGACATCCATTTGATAAACTGTAAATTGTTGATACACTTTTGTGTCTGTCGCTTGTTCTTAGTTACATCTGTAATTGTATGGTCTTTGTTTATTGTGTGTGTATGTTTTGGCCATGTCGACCAAATCAAGATATCCTCCTATCTTGGTTTAGTACGACGATTAGTTTGTTCATGTTGTAAAGCAGTTGCATGTGTGCATATTGTTAAGTCTTGTGTATGTCATGTCTATTGGCACGTTCTCCGAAGAACACTTCAAGCACGGGTGAGAAGTGCTTCGTACGAGCCACTCACCATTTGTACGAGTGACTTGTTAGCCGTACGAGTAGGATCATCCCAGCATGCATCCTGCTTGATTCGTACAAGCCAGGTTGTGTTCATACGAGCCATGGGTCGTTCGTACGAGCATCTTTTGGAGAAGGTTTTTCGTGTCTTATGGTGTTTTGTACGACCAGCAACATTCTTCATACTGTTCCTAGGTGTGGACACTATAAAAACAGACATCCACTTCTCAGTGTAAGAAGAGAGAGCTGTGTGAGGCATCAATGAACAAGTTAGACACTAGAGAGAGAGACACAAGAGCACAGAGAGTATTTCATGTATATATGAACATTGTTTATATGTGTTTGTACTAGTTCTCTTCTGTTAATCAAGATATTGAATCTTTGGTTATCTTGTGTTTCTTACTTCGCTTTGGTCTGCATACTTACGAGGATTGCAAACTCGTATTTGGGTCGTATAAACAGGGAACTAAGTTAATCTTGATCCTCCAAGTGGACCTACAAGTGGTATCAGAGCTTTGGCTCTCTTCCTTGTTTGAAACCAAGCTTAGTGTTGTGTTTGAGCTAGTTGTGAGGGTTTCTGGAAGTGTTCTTGAACTTTCAACTAGAAACTTAAGTTTTTAAAAAATAACTAACTTAAAACTTAGTTAAAACTTGTTGTATCCAGAAAATTTTCATAAAAACCTTGTTAGAATACATGGAGATATGTTAGGAAGTGGTTTTTTTTATAATTTTCTATCATAGTTCAAGTTGGACATATTTTCAGGTGAAAACACTACCGGAAAACTCACTAGAATATTATTGTAGGGTTGACCAAATCTCTGGACATTCTGACTTGACTGTTTTGACTGAAAAGCTGATATGGAATGCTTGTCTTTTTAACCAAAATTGTGTAGACAACTGACCACTTTGGAAAACAAGTCTGTGTTAGAAAAGGAAATTTTCCCCAACCAACCCTGCAAAAAGATTCCTCTCTGCGAAAAACCTCCTTGCGAATAACCCATCCGCACGAAGAACAAGACTGTTCGTACGAAAGACAAAGTTATCCGCACGAAGAACCTTGTTCGCACGAAGAACAAGCTTGATCTGTTTTTCGTGTTTCAGTTTTTCAAAATCTGTGGTTTTTAAAATTGTGAACTTTAAAAGGAGACTGTTATTTTCAAAATTAAACTTTAAACCATTTAATTTTCATAACAAAAAAAAACATAATGAGTACTAATCCTTGGGATTGGGGGAGTAGTTCAAGCACAAATCAAGACTCATCACAAAGCTCCGCAACTTCACGGGTTAAATCATTAATGCCTCAACATACAGCCTTGATTACCGCAAATCAATGGGCGTATGTTGCAAATCAAAATCAGAGCAGACTCTTCTTATAAGCGAGAGTGAAACTGGGAATAATAACCGTCCACCAAAACTGAACCATATGAACGATTATCCTTCGTGGAAAAGTCGTTTCCATACATATGTTCTCCGTTAAAATACAGAATTATGGACATGTTTTACTACACCATACAAGGAATCTCTCGAAGAAGCAGGATCAAATCCAACTTCCATAGCCAACCAAGATGAAAGTGATAAAAAAGCTTATGATTTAGAAAAAGGCGTTTGCTATCCTTACACAAGCACTTCATAAGGATATTTATCATTAGTTTTGTACTGTACCACCAACAAGAATCTGTGGGATACTTTGGAAGCAAGAGGAGAAGGAAATGCGGCAACCAGAAAAATACGACATGATCTGCTAAAGAAGGAGTTTGAAGGTTTCATGTTCATAGAGAATGAAACATTGAGCGACATGACAACACGTTTTTACCACCTGCTTAGTGAAATGTATTCATACAAAGTGTTAGCATCTCTGCAGAAAATCGTGATGCGTTTTGCTGATGCCTTACCGCCAAAGTGGAGTCAATTTATTGACTTAGTAAGGCATACAGGTGTTTTGGATGTGATTAGTATCTATGAATTTGTTCAGAAGCTGGAGACCAAAAATGAAGAAGAGCTTCGGAATGCAAAAAGGGTTATGTTCCACAAACCCTGAGACGTACTTTGGAGGTATTAACACAGGTGTCAATACAATTCAGCAACCAACTTCAAACCGCATTTGTGTCAAATGTTAACCCCTTTCTACCACCACCAGTTCAAATGGATCAATCTGCCGGCTCAAGTACTCAAACCTATGGTTACGTATTTGATCCTAAGCCTTTCTACCACAACCTCACGTTGTTACACCTCAAGCTCCACAATAAGCTTCTCAACAAGCTTTCTATGGTAAGGACTTTCAACCCGCAAACCCTAATACAGTCATACTTGACACCTCACATCTTTCCAAGGTTAGTGTAGAAGTTGCTCAGGAACATATAGAACTTCTAAACACCATGGTTAGTGCTTATTGTGGATTAGTCGCTGGTCAAATTGGAAATATCAATTTGACAAATGAAGACGGCCAACAAATAGACAGAGATGAGATGGAGCTAATGGATATCAAATGGGCGTTTGCAAGTGTGGTCAGAAGAGGTAAGGATTACATGAGCAGAACTGGAAGAACAAGTTTGGAAAGCAAGAAAGATACAAAATATGGTTTTGATAAAGATTATGTTACTTGCTTCAACTGTGGTGAAAAAGGTCACTTCAAACGTGACTGCACTAGACCTAGCAAACAAGGAAATCACAACCCTTTCCGAAATCAATCACAACCATTCAACACAGCTCATGTTAACAATGAACGGAGAATAGTAGCTGTAGCAACCCAAACAACACCAACCAGTCTGGGCCTTTAAACAACACAAACAGAGCTCTAGTAGTTCAAGCAGTTGAAGGATGCGATTGGTCAATACAATTGGGAAACGAGAATCAAGGAGGAACTACATGTTATGCCAAGATTATCAGTCGAATCAAACATGTTCACAACATTGACAATTTTGATGATGATGATGATAGTTTGGGGTATAATGGTAGTTCTGATGAAGAATGCTCGAGTATAGGTGGTTATGAATTTGATTCAGATGTCAGGGAAAGGATTCATACTAAGGTCAATGAGTTGCTTAAAGAAGTAGAGAAGCTGAAAAATCAAAAGGCTAGTTTGATGAAGAAATCAGAAGTTGCATCGAAGGAAATGTAGAAAATCTTTACAAATAATGTATCCTTCCCTCATCATATTGCCTTCATGGCTAATGTTGCTGGTTCGACAAGTCAGGTAAACTCCGACTCTTCTAAAATATGCAGTGACTATGTTGAATTAAAAATAAAATTTGAAACAATAAACAGTCACAATCAAAACCTAGTTGTTGAACTGTCAAAATTCAAAGAGGTAAATCTGGCTTTAACTCGAAATGAAAAAGAATTCAAATCTGTAATAGAAACTCTTAAGAAAAGCGTTTCTGAATTAACAAAGACAATTTTGAACAAGCAAACAAGAATTAATAACTACATTAATATCCTTGAAGAAACAAAGAAGGAGTTAGCCATTGCTAAATGCGAACATGATGCGATCAAGCTAAAATTAGAGAGTTACTCTAACTGCAGATTGTGCTTGATCATATCGTTGACGTTCAAAAACTGAAAGGAGATGTCAAATGCATTAGGTATAAAGCGTGTCCACCTCCTTTGAAACACAATTATACCAAATTACCTGATGAAGAGTAAATGGTATGGTTTAAACCATATGTACCTCTTAATCCTGAAGAGTTTGCAGCGGGATTAGGGTTTAAGCTAGACAACTCCTCAGCTGAATCAAGAAAATCAGAGAACTCATCATCAGTTGTTGATCAAAATCCATCTACAATAGAGGAGGATGATTCATCAGATGATGAGGTCTGAGAAAATTGATCAGGATCAATCTCTTGATGAAGAAAAAGGGATAGGAATTTCTGCTACTCCCAATGTGAAAACTGTTGAAAATCAAGAGAATGATCCTATGAAATCTGTCAAGAGAAATGAGTGTACATCTGAAAATGATAATGTGTTGTATACTCTGATTGGGAACAAGAAAATCTACTCAAACAAAGACTTCCGATCAAAAATGTAAATCCAACCTATATTGATCAGGTTTTTGAAAATTCAACAACCAAGTTTTTGGAAAGAAAAATCCAATCAAGTTACAACCATTATTCATTTCAAAAGAAAAACAAAAAGAAAAGCGAGCTGAAAAACCTAAGGTATCACAACCAAATGTTGCAGTTAAAGGCGCTCGCTATAAGAAGAAATTAAAGAATGTTAAATTTGTGAGTTCAAATGGTATTGATAAAATCAAGACTTTTGAAAGAATGTCAAATATCGATTTTTTAAACAAAGTCAAGATTTTGAAGCGTAACAGTCAAAACAATTACACCAAATGGGTGTGACATGAACCAAGTACCTCCAGACCCATAAGTTCAACATCAAGTCATAAAATAGGACCTCCTAAATTTGTTGAAAGGACAACATGTTTTAAATGCGGAGAGTTTGGCCACATAATCAAAATTGTACCAACCCAGCAAAACCTAGATTTGTTGAGAAAGCCCCTCCTGAACCAACTTGCCAACGTCAATCTGTATCACCAAAACAAAGACAAACGTATTGTTAAAGAACAAGAAGAAAAATAGAGATGTAAACAAGTAAAAATAATTGAAAAAGCATTAAAACCGGTTTTTTCAGAAGGGAAACCAAGTTCTTCAAATTTGATAAAACCAGAAGTAGTTAAAAATGTAAATAATAGTCATTCTAGTAAAATTAAACAATCTTGGAAACCTAAGACAAATAATCATTCAGGGGGAGGCATAGAGTTTCCAAATCATCAAGAAATAGAAATCACATTTCTTGATTATAAGGGTCGACCCAAGACCACTAAGGCTTGGGTCCCCATCTCAAACTGATCGGGTATTGAAATGTGCAGGGTGTTCCAGGAGGAACTGTGAATAGTCATTGGATTGTTGACAGTGGAGCACATGCCAGGCGACTTAAGGCTCCTTTATGATTTGAAAAGAATTCGAGGAGGCTATGTTGCTTTTGATGGAGACAAGGGCAGATACATCACTGGAGAAGGAATGCTATCCAATGGTGTTGTTAGCTTTGATAAGATCAATTATGTTCGTCAAATGTATCACAATCTTCTAAGTGTTTCTCAAATCTGCGACAAGAAGTTCAAGTTTCATTTTGATGATACTTGTTGTTATGTGCTGAAGCCCGGTTTCAAGATTCCCAAAGAATGGATTCTCCTGTCGGCTTCAAGTATAAATGACTTATATATTCTTAACATGAGCCAAGCTATTACTACGTCTGCACAAGTTACATGTTTTGTCTCAAAGGCTACTGAAAAGGAATCAATCTCTTGGCATAGACGAATGGGACACATTCACTTGAGGAAAATGAACTATTTAGTGAAAAACAATCTTGTGAGTGGTGTACCTGTGAAGAATTTTCATTTACAAGACGTCTGTGTATCGTGCCAAAAAGTAAAGCAAGCCAGAAAATCTCATCCTGTGAAGAAGATAAACACGGGAAATATGCCTCTGGAACGTCTTCATATGGACCTCTTTGGACATATGAAACACAAGACTACCTTTGGTGATTCATACTGCTTAGTAGTTATTGATGAATACTCATGATTTTCATGGGTGAATATGTTGGCCACAAGAGTGAGCCTCCTGAAATCCTCAAGAATCTCCTGACGCTACTTGAAAATTTGTACAATTTGAAGATAATGAAAATTAGAAGCGACAATGGCACCGAATTCAAGAACCATGTTATGGATGAGTTCTGTTCTTCTAATGGCATTTTGCATGAGTACAGATCTTGATACACTCCACAACAAAATGGTGTCGCGGAAAGGAAAAATAGAACTCTGATTGAAACTACAAGAACTATGTTAGTAGAATCAGAACTTCCTGTTCAATTTTTGGGAGAGGCTGTGGCTACTACATGTTATATGATGAATAGAGTTCTTATAGTTAAAAGGCATGGGAAACACATGTTTCGAGTTGTTACATAAAAGGAAACCGGATGTTTCTTTGTTAGAACCTTTTGGAGCTCCGTGCACTATGATTGATCCACATGGTAAATTTTGACTGAAGGCTATCGAAGTTTTCTTCTTGGATATGCTACTCCTATTTTCAGGGTGCGGAATTTGTAAACGAAAAAAATTGAAGAATGGGGTGAAGTTAAGGTTCAAAGATACATTGAATCAGTAAGAGCTCCGGGTGCTCCTTGGATGTTTGACTACGATGGGTTGTTTGACTCCTTTAATCTGCCAACTTTTGATGATGTTTCTGTAGCTGCTCAAATGCTACTGGAAAGTGATACTACAGTTGACTCGTCATTAGTACAACCAATTATTGTTAACCCTCAAGTGTCTTCTTCGGTTTACAATCTTGTTCAGAATGAGGAATTCGAAGATGCTGCTGATTATAATGTTCCATCAAAAGATGATGAGTTCCATGATGCAAATGAAGCTACTTCTGGTGTAGTTCCAGGAATTTTAGATGGCACTTTAAATGTCCAGAATCAAGGGACGACTGAAGTTCATACCCCTACATCTTCGTCAAATCCAGCAAACGAATTAGTTGTTGATCTGAATATCAACAATTTGGTTGTAAATTCTTGAGTTCCCGATGTTCCTGAAACTCGAATTCATAATACCCATCCTCAGCAGAATATTATTGGAGATGTCCTGAGTGGTGTGCAGACTCGTAATCAGCTAAGGAACAACCAGAATCCTGGTTTGTATTTGGTTATTAGGGAATCTGGGGAACAAAATGATTGGTCTTTTGCCTACTACGTCTGCCAAGTAGAACCGAAATCTTGGAGGGAGGCAATGAAAGAAGACTCATTAGTTGAAGCGATGCAAGAAGAACTTCAGCAGTTTTAGAAGTTAGACATGTGGAAATTGGTTGACAGGCCTGACAACTACAAGAAGATTGGTACAAGATGGGTTTACAAGTGTGAGAAGGATGACCGAGGTGTTGTTGTGAGAAACAAAGCAAGATTGGTTGTCAGGGCTTTAATCAGGTAGAAGGCATTGATTACAATGAAGTTTATGCACCAGTAGCACGTATTGAGGCCATAAGAGTCTTCTTAGCTTATGCGCGGTACAAGAAATTTACCGTTTATCAAATGGATGTGAAGAGTGCATTTCTTCATGGTGTGGTTGAAGAAGAAGTATATGTTGAGCAACCGCCTGGTTTTGAAGATCCAGTCCATCCTGACAAGGTTTGGCTTCGGAATAAGGCGCTATATGGTCTTCATCAAGCTCCACGGGCTTGGTATGAAACGTTGTCTTCCTATCTTCTGAAGAATGGTTTTCAACGTGGATTGATCGACTGTACTCTCTTCATCAAGGAAGAAAATGAGGACTTATTACTCGTACAAGTGTATGTTGAAGATATTACTTTTGGGTCTACAAACGAGAAATTGTGCAAAGAATTTGATCTCTCATGGATGGGTCGCCCCTTTGGTTGGAGGGCTTTAGTTACTTGTTCTTCCTTCGCTGATTGTGTGCGCCGCCTAGAGCTGATGAATCTCCTTGTGTTGAGGTTGTCTTTCGAGCACTTCCGGTTCGCGATTCCCTTGTTAATGAATCTTTCCTGCCCTCCTACTCGAGAATAAGGTCAGGAAGTGAAGCGTTTTTCAGTTTTTCTTTCAAAATATAGTAAGTGTTATGCAGGGGTGGGGAGATGCAAGAGAAGTTCGAGATGAGCGCAATGGGAGAAATGACTTTCTTTTTAGGTTTGGAGGTTCATCAATCTAAGGAACGGATTTTCATCCATCAAACCATGTACGTCAGGGATATTCTCAAATGATTTCAAATGGAAGACTCAATTAACTTAAAATCATGGGATTACTCTTGAAGGAATGGGTGAACATGTGGAACCATCTCTTTATCGCGCTATGATCGGATCTCTTATGTATCTTACTACTTCAAGACCCGATATAATGTACCCAACATGTCTTCTAGCTCGCTACCAGTCAAGTCCAAAGGTTTCTCATTTGATGGCTGTGAAAGGATCTTTCATTATTTGAAGGGTCGCCGGGACATTGGTCTCTGGTACCCTAAGGATGATAAGTTTGATTTGACAGCATTCAGTGATTCTGATCATGGTGGCTGCAAGATCGATGCAAAATCAACATCAGCAGGATGTCAGTTCTTGGGAAATTACCTTGTCACTTGGCAGTGCAAAAAGTAGACTTGTGTAGCTACATCAACCTGTGAGGCCGAGTATATTTCGGCTTCTAGTTGTTGCTATCAGGTTCTATGGATCCAACAGCAAATACGCGTCTACAGTTTTGAATTTCTAACTACTCCTATTTTTGTTGATAACGAAGTTGTTTTACAGATCACTCGTAATCCTATACAGCACCCAAAAACCAAATACATTGAGATTAAGCATCATTTCATACCATATTGTTATGAAAAGAAACTTATCAATGTTGTTAAAATCCACACCGATCACCAATGTGCCGCCTGTTTACAAAAGCTTTTGATAAATCTGGTTTTGAGTATCTACTTTTGGTCAATAGCATCAAGGTGAAACCCGAGTAAATCATCCTTGGGTAATCATTTTTCGTAAATATTTTCTAAAAAATATAAAACGACAAATAATTTTCCATTTTCTCTTAGTTTTATATTTTACGGGAGAATATTTCAAGAAAATACAAAAATACAAAAATATGTCGTTTATTTATTTAAGTTTTCATTTATTTACCTTGACTATTTAAGTGGGACAAAATTTTAGAAAAATACAAAAATAATAGAAAATCCAAACTCAAATATGAGTTTCTTGGAAAAATAAGAGAAGATGATGATACACACCAATGATCTGTCAAAAATGGTCAAAAACATATAACGAAAATTGATAAGTAGCTTTACTTTTGATGTATCAGTAGGCTCACAATCAAATTAAAATGTGCAGTTTGATATAAACATAAAAGGCTGAAAGTCAGGTGGGAACCATTCATTGGCATATGGTCTTGCTACCGAAATTTCGTTTGATAGTGTGTCGAGGTTTTGACATACGCGGTCTTTATGCTTGTTTATCATCTGGGTATCATGGTTGAATCTTTTACCGAAAAATAGTGGTGACGCAAGTCTGGATCTTCCATGATACCATAAATACATGTAAATACTGCATACGACCATCAATAAGTGATAAAAATATCGCATTCACCCAAAAAAATATATATAAGTGATAAAATATCACAACTTTATGCGGGAGCTAAGTTCGTCTCTTTGTCGGTATGATGATACTAACTTGTCACGGACTTACTCCTATGTCCTGCATGCATCTGAAAATCAAGTTCCTCATCAATAAGTGATTTAATCACATAGGGCTTGTTTTCAATCAAAATAAGTGAGTATCTCACATCATAGACGTCAAAAGCAAATGATAAGCAATATACTCATCGATAAGATTTTATCTCATGCATGTCTTGATACGGGAATGTGTGGTGAAGTGGTTGAACACTGGCTAGTAAGTATAAATCATACATTAATCATATCTCCTAATCATGATTACATCTGATAAGCTGAGCTTACGTGGACAACAATACCGATAATCATAGTAGAATACTTATTTATTTAATTTGATGTTTTAAATAAAACTCGTTTTTGGCAAGATTAAAAGCTAGTATGATTCTCTTACCTGCAAACTCTGAAAAAGATTATCTAGTAAATATGTAGTTTATTCTTATATGTTGGTTGCTATTTAGTTTAGTTTACTCTGTTATTAAAACTAAAATTAAGTTCTTTTTGATTTAGCCAAAGATGGAAACTCAAAAGGTTTTCTACCAAGATACGCCCTAAAAATCATTTGTCTTGCTATCATAACTTCATAAAGTACTTTCTTACAACGGGTAAACTCATTTCAAAGAACAAAATCTGTTTAACAAGCACTTTTCCTAACTTAACTTGTGAGTAAGTGTGGATATGTGCAAAGTTCTAAACAGGTCAACGAAAAACCTAAGGTCCTCGAAGAACTGAAAGTCCAATTTTGAAAAACTTGGACTCGTACAAATTAGAGGTCACTCGCACGAGTGAGTGTGCCTCGTATGAATGATCACTAGGGTCTTGTACGAATGGATTTCTTGGTACGAGCTAAGGTTGTTTGCACGAGTATCTTGATGTGGTATAAAGGTGATGAAGTTCTTTGGTGGGACTTTACTTTCACCTTGCTCACGTCATCTTTTCACCTCTCCTTTAGTTGTTTTTGATATCTTTAAGGTATATTTGACAGTGGCATACTTTGTAGATGAACAACTTGAACATTATCTCACTATTTGTCTTTGATTGACATGAACAACAAACTTTAAGCGGAGAATCTTTAACGAAAAACAAGTTCATCTTGAATAATCTTCTCTTGAAGTTGTTTGTGCGAACATATCCGTACGAGTGAAATACCACTCGCACGAGTAACATGTCGCTCATACGGTACTCGTACGAGTAAATCACTTGTTTAACCAAGTCAGTTGTTCGTAAAAGATTAGTTGTTCTTCGTACGAATAAATTGTTATTCGTATGAGTCGTAGCTCTTCGTCCAGGGAATACTTACATACAGAAAGTTTGAAATAAAACTTTTTGTGTATATTCCCTAATGAATTTATGTTCTTATCCTTGTTTGTCCTATGTGTACAGAATGGAACAAAAGGAACATAAAAGAAAACCCTCAACAAAGAGAAATGACAAGTCAGAAGTGAAAATTATGTCAGAACCAAGACATAACATGGTGGCCTACTTAGATCCGGAAGACAAATTTGCTGAGTTTAATAGTATAATGAAGTTTTTGCACGACTCAAGGATACATTATGCTATCACGCACAAGATTACAGTACACAAGACGTTGATCAAGAAATTTTGGGATTCAGCTAAAATTGTTGAAGTAAATGGGCAGGAACTTATCCATGGGAGAGTAAATGGCTTGAACGTAGATGTCTCTGTTGAAATCATTAACTCAGTATTACAGCTTGGTGATGATCCTAAAGCTCCATTCTCAGTACTGTTGAAGTGTCAATGTGGATGTTTGCTTAGAATGAAATGTTTTGGATTTTCTCGTGGGACAACTAAACAAAGCATGGTTGCCACTCTGATACAAGTTCTTTCTACATGTTCTAACAGGCGAAATGGTTATGACATCGCAAATAATGACTTAGTTGGAATGATGATAGCTTTGTCATTGAATAAACCATTTAGTGTTTCAAAGTATATTTTTGAAAACATAAAGGAGAACCTGAGAATAATCGGATATGGTGGCAACAAGTTTTCTATGTATCCTCGTTTCTCCAAAAGATCTTGAATGTGCAACATCAGAATCATCCGAAGAACGACAACGATGTTTTAAAAGTAGAAGTGATGATGGAACATTTGTTGAAGATCTTTAGAGGTGTATCAGTAAAATGTTATAAGGAAAGCACACCTCCTTATAAATGATCGGTTTTCTGGCAAATGACGAATATGTTGCATAAGAAAACGATAAGGAGCGCATAATGACAGTCAGTCAGATAATGAAAAACCAACTTTAAAGAAGATGATCGAAGATACGTTTGGTTGTCAAAAGGAAAAAGTTGATGATAGTGACGGTAATAATGATGGTAATGATGGTGCAAGTGATGTAGGTACTACAGGTGGTGATAAGGGTAGAAAGAAACAGAGCAAAAAGACTATGGAAATATCATTAGCACAACCTGAAATCACACAACCTACAACTTCACATCAAGAAACTATACTGGAACCAGTTGTAGAAGTTCAATCTACTTTTACAACTGAAGAGACTGAACCTGTAATGACGGTACCCAATACAACATCTAAACCACAACCGTCAAAAACCACAGCAGCTGAAACACCTTTGGCTGAAGACACTCCAATTCAGTTACACCTACTACTTCATCAGTTAACAATCCCAGTCCACAACTCATCAACAAAGTACAAAACGAAGCAGTCGTTTATTTTCTAAAATGGAAAAGGATGGAAAAGTGGATTTTCTGTTCTCTCAGTTGTAAGCTGCAACAATTCATATTAACAAGCATTCAGAGTTTATTTCTTCAAATAGAAACACAGTTGTCAAACAACAGTTGGAGATAAATTCTTTGAAAGAGACTGTTAGAAAACATAATTCTGAAATTGCATAGTTAAATGAAAAAGAGCAATTGAAGGCTGTAGATGCTGAAAGAGCAACTAAACTACAACAAATGAGAGGAGCTGATAACTCTCGGGGGATTGAGATAAACAGGCTGAAAGAACGTTGTACGGCTGTACAACGATCTGCGAAATATTAACTGCTAAACATAACGACTTGAGAGAATGGTATCATTGTCGTAATGCTACACTGGTTGAAGGCTTTAATGGTACTAAAGACGTGTTTGAAATGAGCAGAAAGAGAGTGAACAGTCTATGGAATTAACAATGCAAAGCATAGGAGATCAAACGTAAACATGATCAGGATAGTGCAGTTCCTGGTAATCCTGATGCTTCAGACTCTTCCTCGCAACCAAAGGTTTCTGCTTCAACTCCAGTAGTAAAGTCTAATCTACGGAAGATCATGACCAATCTAGTTACCTCTAGTGACACTCAAGAGTAAACAGGACATGATTGATGTTTTAGGAAAGTTTTAAGACCTGATTATCAATCAATGTTGGATTGATGATTTTCAGGGGAAGTTTGTTGATAAAACAGGCAATTCGGAATAAAAACCGGAGACCAAGCAACAGCCAAGGGGGAGTTTGTTGATACACTTTTATGTCTGTCGCTTGTTCTTAGTTAGGTCTGTAATTGTACGGTCTTTGTTTATTGTGTCTGTATGTTTTGGTCATGTCGACCAAATCAAGATATCCTCCTATCTTGGTTTAGTACGACGATTAGTTTGTTTGTGTTGTAAAGCAGTTGCATGTGTGCATACTGTTGAGTCTTGTGTACGTCATATCTATTGGCACGTTCTCCGAAGAACACTTCCAGTACGAGTGAGAAGTGCTTCATACGAGCAAGATGTTGCTCGTACAAGCCATTCACCATTTGTACGAGTGACTTATTAGCCGTACGAGTAGGATCATCTCAACAAGCATCATGCTTGATTCGTACGAGCCAGTTTATGTTCGTACCAGCCATGGGTCGTTCGTACGAGCATCTTTTGGAAAAGGTTCTTCGTGTCTTATGGTGTTTCATACGACCAGCAACATTCTTCTTACTGTTGCTAGGTGTGGACACGATATAAACAGACATGTACTTCTTAGTGTAAGAAGAGAGAGCTGTGTGAGACATCAGTGAACAAGTTTGATACTAGAGAGAGAGATACAATAACACAGAGAGTATTTCATGAGTCTGTATCAACATTGTTTCTATGTGTTTGTACTAGTTCTCTTCTGTTAATCAAGATATTGAATCGTTGGTTATCCTGTGTTTCTTACTTTGCTTTGGTTTACATAATTATGAGGACTCTGCACTCGTATTTGTATTGTATAAATTGGGAAGTAGGTTAATCTTGATCCTCCAAGTGGACCTACATAAACTTCTTATAGGACGCATAAGCCAAGAAAATTCTTATGGCCTCAAGACGTGCTACCGGTGCATAAACATCATTATAATCAATGTCTTCTACCTGATTAAAGCCCTGGTCAACCAATCTTGCTTTGTTTCTCACAACAACACCTCGGTCATCCTTCTTACATTTGTAAACCCATCTAGTGCCAATCTTCTTGTAGTTGTCGGGGTTGTCAACCATTTTTCACACGCCTAACTTCTGAAACTGCTGAAGTTCTTCTTGCATTGCTTCAACCCATGAGTCTTCTTTCATTGCCTCTTTCCAAGATTTTGGTTCAACTTGGCAAATATAGCAGGCAAAAGACCAATCATTCTGTTCCCCAGATTCTCTAATTGAAGTATACAAACCAACATTCTGGTTGTTCCTTAGGTGATTACGTGTCTGCACTCCACTATGGACATCTCGTGTAATATTCTGCTGAGGATGGGTATTATGGATTCGAGTTTCAGGAACATCGGGAACTCAAGAATTTATACCCAAATTTTTATAATTAGATCAACAACTAATTCGATTGCTGGAATCGACGAAGATGTAGATGCATGACCATCAGTCATCCCTTGACTTTGCACATTTGACGTGACGTCATATATTCCAGGAACAGGAGCAGTAGCTTCATTTGCATCATGGAACTCATCATCTTCTGACGAAACATTATAATCAGCAGCATCTTCAAATTCCTCATTTGAAAAATACTATTATCCTAAGTAGACACTTGTGGGTTAATAATAATTGGTCGAACTAATGACGAGTCAACTGCAGTATCTCTTTCAAGTAACATTTGGGCAGCTGCAGATGCATCATCAAAAGTTGGCAGATTGAAGGAGTCGAACAGTCCATCGTAGTCAAACATCCAAGGAGTACCCGGAGCTATTATTTCTTCAGTGTATCTTTAAACCTTAACTTCACCCCATTGCTCAATCTTTTTCGATAACAAATTCAACAATCTAAAATTTGGAGTATCATATCCAAGAAAGAAACATTCAATAGCCTTTTGACCAAACTTACCATGTGGATCAATCATAGCGCATGGAGCTCCAAAAGGTTCTAATTGTTATGTCCTTGAATTGTGAGACCGAAGCATCAAATATACGAAATGGTCTATGGTAGTTAACTGTGATTAACTTGGATAGTTTGTATTAGGTTTGGACCTTTATAGGTCATTTGGGCATGCCATAGGCCTTGTGGGCCAGGCAAGGCCATAGGCAAGCCTATGAGGGACATGCCCTTACCCTAGGTATATAAGCTAAGCTTATGTCATTTCTAGGGTAAGACTTTAGGGATTTTTCTAGAGAGAGCCTCAATATTGTACCAGACGGTTTTGCTTGTTCAAGTAATAGAATCGTGTGCAAGGTGTTAAAGTTGATTCGTGTTGTTCTTCATCTTTTCGGTTTTCTTGAAGATCACCAAGTTTGGATTCCGCCCATCCTTGGTGATTGTGTGATATCGTTGATAGATCTGGATTTTCGGGACTTACAAGTGGTATCAGAACCTGTTGAGCATATTTCCCAGGCTTAGATCTGATATCACACTGATTTTGTTCGGTTCTGCTGAAAAACACGCATTTCGGATCAGCATTCAAGGATTTCAGATAAATTCTTTGAATTTTGGATAGATTTCGGATGGATTTCGGATTAATCTATTGAATTTAAGATTCGAAATTATTGAAGATCCCGAAGAACACGAAGAAGATCATCCGTCTCGGATTGATTCCAGACAACTGTTCATCGGAATTTCGGAATACTGTTGATTTCGGATAAGGTCTCTCATTCTGGGTCAGACTCTCACCCCAGATCATCTCTCATCTCGGATTGCATCTTGGATTTGGGAAGCATCTCGGATTGAAACAGTGCATCTCGGATACCTTCTCGGATCACTATTTTGAATTACCATCTCGGATCGAGATTCTATCTCGGATTGTTAATCCGAGTTACTGTTTGGAATTCGGTATTGTTCCGAATTGTACCCACAAAGGTGGAAAGTTAACCAGCCGACGTAACCGGAGTTAAATGTTTTGGTACATAGAACTTGATCTATAGACAACTTGGACAAACCGGTTGTACGGTTAGACTCATGTGATTTTTAGGAAAAAAAAGTTTTCGGACATTATATATCATTGGATTCGTATCGTCGAGATGAGTCTGAGGGTACATTTTGATAAAAACAGTTTTCAGACATTTTTAATCGTGTTTAACGGTACGGTTTTGATTATCCGAAGATGTTTACAGCCCAAGCTCAGCACTCGAACATAGTTTTCATCCTAGCACAAAATCAGAGGCCGAACATGCAGGATGAAGTGAAGGAAAAGTTGAATGAGTTTATCAGAAACTACAATGATGATCCGGTTGCTGACTATGTGATGCGTTTGCTTGAACGTAGGAGGCGAAAAGAGGAAGTAAGATATGAGATGAATAGCATTTTGGGTTATGACAATGAGTCCTTTGTATCTTGGTTGTGGGATCATTTACAATCAAAACCCGATCTCCAGGATCTATACACTAAATCGACAGGATCTCATCCTGAAGAAGTGTCCGAACAGATAGCTCAAGCCCAACATGCAGCAATCAACAACCCAGCACCCCAAACTCTACCTCAAGCCCAAACTCACGCTGACAAACCAAGCTCGCACACTGAGACAGTCAACTACCTTTGGTGCACTGAACCCTGCAGGAATATGGTTGCTCAATTCAGGGCACTTAATTCCAAAATGGCTGATGATTACAACAATGCAATGGCTCAGTGAATCAGCCTTCGAGAAAGTAACAAGTTACTCATAGAAAAGGTTTAAGCACAAAAGAAAGACATAGCTCAGCTCCACCTGGACATAAATCAACAAAAATGTTGGGTCCATGATTACAAAACTAGATTAGATTCTAAAACCATGGAATGCGACTTGGGAAAAGTTGAGCTGGGACTTCTTACTGGAAAATATCAACAAAACAAAGTTATATAAAGAAGTTTGATACGTCCAGCAAGCTCGTTCAAGATGTGTGCAATGTGCAGCTGGCATATAAGGAGAAGAAGGGAAAGGGTTTGGGATTCAATCCGGTTGCCACACCGTATAATCATAACTACACGACAATGCCTAAAACCAACAAAGATATTGAGAGAGTTATTATTGAAAACTTGTATCAGACACTATTCTGGTGTATGCAAGTTGTTTTTTATTCAAGGCACAGAAGGGATCAATTCATCCTTTAGGGCCTGCAAGAGCAAATCAAGTTGATCAGAATGCTTTATATGTGAAGAGACAAATGTGCTTCAATTGCGGCATTCCTGGTCACATCGCTCGAAACTGCACACATAGTCCCCATGTTTTCGTATCATGTTCAAAATCAGAATGTGACACCTAAGGATAACTATCATTCGAAGCCGATGAATGTATCGTCACCTAAGGCAATGAAGAATGTGAATCCCAAGGTTAAACAATCTGATGGGGATTGGAATGTTGCCAAAAACAAACGCAAGGCTGTTCATAAACAATAATCTTTTTCTAAAATGACTAAACCTGAAACAGCCAAAGTTGCTCAATCAAAGGCAACAACCACGTTTGTTAAAACGGAACAGATTTGGAAACCCAAATCCCAAGCGGTAGCAACATCACCAATCCTTGAAACAAAAGGGGATTTGTGTCTTAAAGAACTGTCTTATTTTGATGCTTCAGGGAAACCAAGGACCACGATGGCCTGGGTCCCACTGTCTTACTAATCTTCTCATTTTTCAGGAACAACCAAGGAGGAGCTGTTGACAATCTCTGTTTCAGACACAAATGTTGATACCGCTTGTTCCAGGGACATATCGGATAACATCTCACTGTTGCAAAAAGTTCAAATTTTATTATAAGTGCGATGTTTCTTTGGAGGAGATGAGGTAAGAAAAGATCAGCGAAAAGGTACAAATTTAAATTTCATACTTTCATTTTGAAATTGATTAGTCTTTAATCTAATGACGGAACGGTTAAGCAAAAACAACAAAAATATTTTCCTTTCTTTTCGTTTAAAACTTTGTACATACGCTTTCTTTATTAGGTAAATTTGTGCATAGAGTATGATGCACAAATTTAGGGGGAGAAGAGGGCAATATATGTATATATGTATTGTTTGAGGGGGGGGCGGGAGAAAATCAGAAAAATACAAAAACATTTGAAAATCATAAAAATACAAAAACATTTAAGTTTTGGATCAAATGGGAAAGGAAATTAATATTCGTGATAAAGGGAGTGACTGACACATGTAAGGTGTTGTAGCTAAAAAGACTAGGATCTAATGTGATATGTCGGTAGGCTTAACGCTCAAAGTGATTAAAAGATACTAAGTGATATAAACATAATGAACTATGTATCTTGTGGGTAACATACCATTGGCATAAGATTTCATGGTCTTTATTCATGTGCTGATAGATAGCCAACACCTGAGGTTTCGGGTCTTTATGCTGTTGAGCCATCCGGGGATATCTTAGCTGCCCTTCTGTTGCATCCAGATAATATGAAGACCTAGGAACAGTCAAGATATCCTTAAAAGAGCTAAATCAGAAGGGCCAAAACCTAAAAAGATAGGAAATCTCATCAATGAGAAAATTCCTTGAATTCAAACATACCACATAAGGTATTTGCCTAACCCTCGTCAACTATTATTGGTCACTCTGCTATACGAAAGTACTGACCTGTTCACCAGTAGTGTGACGTTGTAAAAGATAAAGGATAATCTTAGTATACTCACCTGCTACTTACCTTGATCGCGGGGGTATGTCATGGTATGGGAAGCACGGGTATTATAGCATAATACTACCTTAAGCATATCACAAAGTTGGAATTTGAAAGTTGAGCATTAAAGTTTAAGTGGACAAACATACTGGCAATCACTTAGACCAGTCTGAATAAGTTCGCACTGAAAAGTGTTCCTTGGTCCGCCTGAAAACGATTTTGATCCAATTGTAATTGTATAGTTGTAACTATTGAGTTAGTTTCCTTGTTTATTTGTGTTTATGTTTATATTCTTACATTTTAAAAATAAAAAATAGAAAATTCAAAAATCCAAAAATATAGTGCTTTATTTGTTTTATTAAAAATTAATAACCGTTCTTGAAGATTTGACATATCATCAAAAGATGAAAGAAATTTGAATTTCGATCAGAGTATAAGTACTTGGATGTACCAAGTGTTCATGCGGTACTTTCCTTGTTGCATAAGAAGTTTTGCTTATAAATTTCTAAGAATTGTGTAGATCTTGATTTAGACAAAAAAACAGGGTTGCTGAAAATTGAGATGCTGTTAGTTGCTGACAAAGCATGAAGCATCACAACAGCAAAGTGTACATGAGTCAGAAGAACCAGATGCCAGTCATCGTCTAACAGTGATAGTACATTTGAAGAAGTACTTGTGAACCTGCTTGCTTGGAAACAGTAAGATTGAAGAAGGAAAGAGCTGCTGAGATTCCTCCTCTCACAGACTTTTTTGTCAAAGATGTTTCAAGCAAAGCTGATCAAGATCCTGATATGAAGCTAACCACAGGAGCAGAAGAAAGAGACCCCAGTGCTGAGAGTTCATTGAAGTGTGAGGTCAGAGAAGTATGAGACTTACTTCCGCAACACTTACTGCATAGCGACAACCATCAGTCTAGGGAGAGATTGTTAGGTCCTAGAAGTGTGAGACTGAAGCATCAAATATACGCAACGGTCTATGGTAGTTAACTCTGATTAACTGGGTTCGTTTGTATTAGGTTTGGACCTTTATAGGTCATTTGGGCATGCCATAGGCCATGTGGGCCAGAAAAGCCCATGAGGGGCATTCCCTTACCCTAGCTATATAAGATAAGCTTATGTCATTTCTAGGGTAAGACTTTTGGGATTTCTTAAGAGAGAGCCCCCATCTTGTACCATACGGGTTTGCTTGTTCAAGTAATAAAATCGTGTGCAAGGTGTTAAAGTTGATTCATGTTGTTCTTCATCTTTTCGGTTTTCTTGAAGATTACCAAGTTCGGATTCCGCCCAACCTTGGTGATTTTGTGATATCGTTGATAGATCCGGATTTTTGCGATATACACTATGAAAGTCACATCCGTTTTCCTTTTATGTAACAATTCGAAACATGTTTTCCCATGCCTTTTCACCGTAAGAACTCTATTCATAGTATAACATACAGTAGCCACAACTTCCCCCCAAAATTGAACAGGAGTTCTGATTCTACTAACATAGTTCTTGCAGTCTTGATCAGAGTTCGATTTTTTCTCTCAGCGACACCATTTGTTATGGAGTGTAATGAGAACTGTATTCATGTAAAATGCCTTTATAAGAACAAAACTCATCCATAACATGGTTCTTGAATTCGGTCCCATTATTGCTTCTGATTCTCCTTATCTTCAAATTGTATAAATTTTCAAGTAGCGTAAGGAGATTTTTGAAGATTTCAGGAAATTCACTCTTGTGTGCCAAGACATTTACCCATGAAAATCTTGAATAATCATCAGTAACAACTAAAAAATATGCATCGCTAAAGGTAGTCTTATGTTTCATAGGTCCAAAAAGGTCCATATGAAGACTTCCAGAGGCATATTCACCGTGTTAATTTCCTTCATAGGATGAGACTTCTTTGCTTGCTTTCCCTTTTAGCAAGATACACAAACGTCTCGTAAATGAAAGTTCTTCACTGGTACACCACTCACAAGATTATTTTACACTAAATAGTTCATTTTCCTCAAGTGAATGTGTCCCATCCGTCTATGCCAAGAGATTGATTCCTTTTCAGTAGCCTTTGAGACAAAACATGTAACTTGTGCAGACGTAGTAATAGCATGGCTCATGTCAAGAATATATAAGTCATTTATTCTTTGAGCCGACAGGAGAATCCATTCTTTCGGAATCTTGAAAACGGGCTTCAGCACATAAAAACCGGTATTGTCAAAATGAACGGTGAACTTCTTGTCGCAGATTTGAGAAACACTCAGAAGATTGTGATCAATTTGACGAACATAATTGATCTTGTCAAAGCTAACAACACCATTGGAAACATTCCTTCTCCAGCAAAGGAGCATAACGTCCCCTAATGCTTTTCACATCATAAAGGAGCCTTAAGTCGCCTATCATGTGCCGTGATGCTCCACTGTCAATAATCCAATGACTATTCACAGTTCCTCCTGGAACACCCTGCAGATTACATTACCCGATTAGTTTGAGATGGGGACCCAAGCCTTAGTGGTCTTGGGTGAACCCTTATCATCAAGAAATGTAATTTCTATTTCTTGATGATTTGGAAACTTTGTGCCTCCCCCTGAAACATTACCGGTTTTAGGTTTCCAAGATGGTTGATGTTTACCAGATTGACTATTATTTACAGATTGAGACATTTCTAGTTTTAACAATCGGTTTAAAACATTTGGTTTTAATGCCTTCTTAATTATTTTAATTGTTTACGTCGTTGTATGTCTTCTTGTTCCTTCAAAATTCGTTTGTCTTGTTTAGGTGACACCGATTAAAGTTGGCAATTTATTTCAGGATGGGCTTTTTCAACAAACTTGGGTTTTGCTGGGTTGGTACAATTTTTGATTATGTGGCCAAACTCCCCACACTTAAAACTTGTTCTCCTTTCAACAAACTTAGGAGATTCCGTTTGATGACTTAATGTTGAACTTGTGGGTCTAGAGGTACTTGGTCCATATTCACACCCATTTGTGTGTTGAGTGTAATTGTTTTGACTGTTATGTTTTAAAATCTTGACTTGATTTACAAAATCAATATTAGACATGCTTTCAAAAGTCTCGATTTTATCAGTACCGGTTGAACTCACAAATTTAACATTCTTCCCCTTTTTCTTGTTGCGAGCGCCTTGAGCTTCAACCTTTGGTTGTGACACCTTAGGTTTTTCAGCTCGCTTTTCTTGTTGTCTCCTTTTGGAAGCGATTAATGGTTGTGGTTTGATTGGATTCTTCTTTTCCAAAAATTTGGTTGTTGAATTTTCAAAAACTTGATCAATTGAAGTTGGATTTACATTTATTATCGGAAAATTCTTTGTTTGAGTAAATTTTCTCATCCCCAATCAAAGTATACAACACATAATCGTTTTCAGATGTAGACGCAGTTGTCTTGACAGATTTCATAGGATCATTCCCTTGATTTGCAACAGATTGCACATCGGGAGTAGCAGAAATCTCAATCCTTTTTTCTTTATCAAGAGATTGGTCCTGATCGATCTTGTCTGACTCATCATCTGATGAATCATCCTCCTTTATTATAGAAGGATTCTGATCAACAACTGATGATGAGTTCTCTATTTTTCTGGATTCTTCTGAGGAATTGTCCAGCTTAAACCCTAATCCTTCTACAAACTCTTCAGGATTAAGAGGTACAGACGTTTCAAATCATGGAATTTTCTCTTCATCAGGTAATTTGGTATAATTGTGTTTCAATAGAGCATTTGACATCTCCCTTAACTTTTTGAACATCAATAATGTGACCAAGCACATATCGGAAGTTAGAATAACTCTCCAATTTTAGCTTGATTGCATCATGCTCGCATTTGGCAATGGCTAATTCCTTTTTTTTGTTTCTTCAAGGATACTAATGTAGTTATTAATACCTGTTTGCTTGTTCAAACTGTTTTTTGTTAATTCAGAAACGCTTTTCTTAAGAGTTTCTATTACAGATTTGAATTCTTTTTCATTTCGAGTTAAAGCCAGATTTACCTCTTTGCGTTTTGACAGTTCAACAACTAGGTTTTGATTGTGACTTATTATTGTTTCAAATTAACTTTTTAACACAGCACAGTCACAGTTCAACATCTTAGGAGAGTCGGATTTTACCTGACTTGTTGATCCTGCAACGTTAGCCATAAATGCGGTATGATTAGAAAAGGAAGTATTGTTGACAAAGAGTTTCTCCACTTCCTTTAATGCAACTTTTGCTTTCTTCATCAACCCAGAATTTTGGCTTTTCAACTTCTTTGCTTCTTTCAGCAACTTATAGACCTCAGCATCAACCGTTTCCCTCACATCCAAATATGATCCATATCCACCCGTACTTGAGTTTTCCTCGTCAGAACTCCCGTTACACCCAGAACTATCATCATTAATACTGTGAACATGTTTGATCTGATTGATTACTTGGCATAACACGCAATTCCTCCTTGATTATCGTTTCACAACTGAACTGACCAATCGCATCCTACATCTGCTTGAACTACTAATGCTCTGCTTGTGTTGTTTGAAGGCCCAAAATGGTTGGAGTTGTTTGGGTTGTTAATAGCTACTATACTTCGTTTATTGTTAACTTGATTTGTGTTGGATGATTTTGATTGATTTCAGAAAGGGTTGTGGTTTCCTTGCTTGCTAGGTCGAGTACATTCACGTTTGAAATGACCTTTTTAACCACTATTGAAGCAAATAACATCATCTTTATCAAATGCATACTTTGTGTCTTTCTTGTTTTCCAAACTTGTTCTTCCAATTCTACTCATGTAATCTTTAGCTCTTCTAACTGCACTAGCAAATGCCCATTTAATATCCATCAATTCCATCTCATCTCTATCAATTTGTTGATAGTCTGCATTAGTCAAATTGATGTTTTCAATTTGACCGGCGACTAGTCCACAGTAAGCACTAACTAAGGTGTTTAGAAGTTCCATGTGTTCCTGAGCAACTTCACTGACCTTGGAAAAATGTGAGATATCAAGTCTGACAGTATGAGGATTTGCAGGTTGAAAGTTATTACCATAGAAAGCTTGTTGAGAGGCTTGTTGTGAAACTTGAGGTGTAACAACTTGTGATTGTGGTTGAAAGGCTTTAGGATCAAATACTTGACCATAGGTTTGAGTACTTGAGCCAGCAGATGATCTGTTTGAACTGGTGGTGGTAGAAAGGGATTAACGTTTGACACAATTGCAGTTTGAAGTTTTGGTTGCTGAGTTGTAAGAACACATTTGTTAATACCTCCAAAGTACATTTCAGGGTTTTGTGGAACATGAACTCTTTTTCCTTTTCGAATTTCATCTTCATTCTTGTTCTCCAGCTTCTAAACAAATTCATAAATACTGATCACATCCAAAACACCTGTATGTTTTAGTAAGTCAATAAATTGACTCCATTTTTGTGGTAAGGCATCGGCAAAACACATAACGATTTCTTGTGGAAATGCTATCACTTTGTATGAGTACATTTCACTGAGCAGATGAAAGAACGGGGTTGTCATGTCGCTCAGTGTTTCATTCTCCATGAACAGAAAACCTTCAAACTATTTCTTCAACAGATCATGTCGTATCTTTCTTGTGGCAGCATTTCCTTCCCCTCTTGCTTCCAAAGTATCCCACAATTTTTTTGTGGTGGTACTGTACACAAATTGATGGTAAATATCCTTATGAAGTGCTTGTGTAAGGATAGCAACCGCCTTCTCTATAAATCATAGCCTTTTTTATCATTTTTATCTAAGTTGGCTAAGGAGGTTGGATTTGATCCTGCTTCTTCGAGAGATTCCTTTTATGGTGCAGTAATACTTGTCCATAATTCTGTATTTTGACCGAGAACATATGTATAGAAACTACTTTTCCATGAAGGATAATCGTTCATATGGTTCAATTTTGGTGGACGGTTATTACTTCCTGTTTCACTCTCGCTCATAAGACGAGTCTGATTTTGATTTGCAACGCATGCCCATTGATTAGCGGTAATCATGGCTGTGTGCTGAGGCATCAGTGATTTAACCCATGAGGTTGCAGGACTTAATTGTGGTGAGTCTTGATTTGTACTTGAACTACACCCCCAATCCCAAGGATTTGTACCCATTGATTGTTTGTTTATAAAAAATTGCTTTTAAAAATTTAAAAATTCCAAGGGTTAAATAAAAATTTTCTTGTAAAGATTCACAGTCCTAAAAACCTTAAAATAGCAGAATTCACGAAAACTATAACAAATAACCTGAAGGACACGAAAAGCTAATTTCTTCATACAAGCAGGAGATTCGTACGAATATCCTTTCTTCGTAAGAACAAGGTTTTTCGTACGAACCAAGTTCTTCGTGCGAGTAACTAATGCTTCGTGCGAACATGGTTCTTCGTGCGAGTCACTTGATTTTTCGCACGAACACTCTTGTTTTTTCGTGTGGATGGATTATTCGCACAGAGGTTTTTTGTGGATGTTTGGTTTTTGGCAGGGAGGAATCCTTTTGCAGGGTTGGTTTGTGAAAATTTTCCTTTTCTAAAAGAGACTTGTTTATGAGTTTGTTCGAAAGTTGTCAGTTGTCTACACAGTTTTGGTTAAAAAGACAAACATTCCAATATCAGCTTTTCAGTCAAAACAGTCAATTCCTGAGATTTGGTCAACCGTAAAAGAACATTTCGGTGAAAGCCCATATCCTTACATGTGTCCATGTATTCTAAAAAGGTTTTTGTAAAAAAAAAATCTGGATACAACATGTTTTACCTAAGTTTTAAGCTACTTACTTTTTAAAAACATAATTTTCTTGTTAGAAGTTCAAGAACACTTCTACGAACCCTCACAACTTGCTCAAACACAACACTATGCTTGGTTTTAAACAAGTGTAGAAAACACGTAAGTATGCAAAACAAAGCAAAGTAAGAAACACAAGATAACCAAAGATTCACTATCTTGATTAAATGAAGAGAACTAGTACAAATACACACACACAATGGTCATACAGACTTAGGATATTCTCTCTATGCTCTTTATCTTGTGCCTCGTGTCTCTCTCTAGTGTCACACACTTGCCACTCTTTTGCTACACCACTCTGTGAAGTGCATGTCTGTTTATATAGGGCCAACACCTAGCAGTAGTACGAAAAATGTTGTTGGTCATACGAACCACTACAATTCATGAAGAACATTCTACAGAGGTTACTCGTACGAACAACTTTTGACTTGTACGAACAGGAACTGGTTGGTACGAATAAGCAAAATGCTTGTTGAAAGTACCACTCGTACCACCATGAGACTCACTCATACAAACTGGAAGTGGCTTGTACGAGCAAGCAACTTGCTCGTACGAAGTAGCTTTCACTCGCACAAAAAAGTGTTCTTCGGAGACCATGCTGACAGACATGCCGTTCAGATTGTAAGATAAAAAACACAAGACTTAACACTATGCACACATGCAACTATTTTACAACACAGACAAGCTAAATGTCATACTAAATCAAGATAGGAGGATATCTAGATTTGGTCGACATGACCAAACTATACAGACACAATAAACAAAGACCGTACATGAAAGTCCCGTAAATCCGGATCTATCAATGATATTACACAATCACCAAGGATGGGCGGAATCCAAATTTGATGATAATCAAGAAAACCGAAAAGATGGATGAACAACACGAATCAACTTTAACACCTTGCACTCAATTCTATTACTTAAACAAGCAAAACCGTCTGGTACAAGATGGAGGCTCTCTCTAGAGAATTCTCAACAGTCTTAACCCTAGAAATGAATAAGCTTAGCTTATATACCTAGGGTAAGGCATGCCCCTCATGGGCTTGCCTGGCCCACATGGCTTATGGCATGCCCAAATGACCTATAAAGGTCCGAACCTAATACAAACTAACTCAATTAATCCCAGTTAACTACCATATACTATCACGTATATTTGATGCTTCAGTCTCACACTTCTAGGTACTAACAATCTCCCCCTAGACTGATGCATCAAATTGTCTTGATAGTATAAATTCAACAACGTCTTCAAAAGAGACTATGGTCGCTATGCTGTAAATGTTGTGGAAGTCAGTCTCTAACTTCTAGGACCTCACAATCTTCAACAAACTCTCAGTACCGGGTATCTTTCTTATGCTTTGTGGTTAGCTTCATATCAGGATCTTGATCCGCTTAGATTGAAACATCTTTGCCAAAAAGAATGTAAGAGGAGGAATCTCAGCAGCTCTTTTCTTCTTCATTCTTTCTCTTTCAAGCAAGCAGGTTCATAGGTACTTCTTCAAATGTACTATCATTGTCATATGATGAATTGAATCTGGTTCTTCTAACTCAAGCACACTTTGCTGTTGTGATGCTTCATGCTTTGTCAGCAACTAATAACATCTCAATTTCAGCAACCCCTGTTTCTTGATCTAAATCAAGATCTGCATATTCTCATAAATTTATAAGCAAACATTCTTATGCAACAAGGAGAGTACCGCATGAACACTTGATACATCCAAGAACTTGTACTCGGATCAGAATTCAAATTTCTTTCATCTTTAGATGATTAGTCAAATCTTCAAGAACGGTTAATAATTTTTAATAAAACAAAGAAAACACTCTATTTTTGGTTTTTTTTAATTTTATATTTTTTTAATTTTAGAATATAAGAATATAAACAAAAACAAAAATGAACAAAGAAACTAACTCAATAGTTACAACAATACAATTACAATGGGATCAAAATCGTTTTCAGGCAGACCCAGGACACTTTTTAGTGCGAACTTATTCAGACTGGTCTAAGTGATTGCCAATATGTTTGTCTACTTAAAATTTAACGGTTGACTTTCATTTTCAACTTCGTGATATGCTTAAGGTGGTATTATACTATGATACCCATGTGTCCGATACCATGACATACCCTCGCGATCAACGTAAGCACAATGATTCATCGGTGCCGGTGAGTTTACTGAGATCATCCTTTATCTTTTACAACATCAGACTATTGATGAACAGGTCAGTACTTTCGTACAGCAGAGTGACCAATAGTATATGATGAGGGTCAGACAAATACCTTATGTGGTATGTTTGAATTCATTGAATTTTCTAATAATGAGATTTGTTTTGGCCCTTCTATTTTAGCTCTTTTAAAGATATCCTAACTGTGCCTAGGTCTGCTTATAATCTGGATGCAACAGAAGGGCAGCCAAGATATCCTCGGATGACTTAACAACATAAAGACCCGAAACATCAGACGCTGGCTATCTATCAACGCAGGATTTAAGACCATGAAATCATATGCCGATGGTATGTTACTCACAGGAGACATAGTTCATTATGTTTACAACACTTAGTATCTTATAATCATTTTGAGCACTAAGCCTACCGACATATCACATTAGATCCTAGTCTTTTCAGCTACAACACCTTACATGTGTTAGTTAAAGCCTTTATCACGAGAAATTATTTCATTTCCCATTTGATGCAAAAAGACCTTTTGGATTTTCAGATTTTTAATTATTTTTGTATTTTTCTATTTTTCAAATGTTTTTGTATTTTTCTTATTTTCTCACCCTCAAACAATACATATATACATATATCGCCATCCTCCCCCCTAAATTTGTGCATCATACTTTATGCACAAATTTACCTAATAAAGGAAACGTATGTACAAAGTTTTAAACGAAAGAAAAAGAAAATATTTTTGTTGTTTTTGCTTAATCGTTCCGTCATTAGATTAACGACTAATCAATTTGAAAATTGAAGCATGAAATTTAAATTTGTACCTTTTGCAATAGTGAGATGTTTTCGATATGTTCCTGGAACAACCACTATCAACACTCTAGAGATTGTCAACAGCTCCTCCTTAGTTATTACTGAAAAAATAAGAAGGTTAGTAAGACAGTGGGACGCAGGCCATCGTGGTCCTAGGTTTCCCTGAAGCATCAAAATAAGACACTTCTTTCAGACACAAATCCCCTTTTGTTTCAAGGATTGGTGATGTTGCTACTGCTTGGATTTGGGTTTCCAAACCTGTTTCGTTTTAACAAACGGGTTGTTGCCTTTGATTGAGCAACTTTGGCTGTTTTAGGTTTAGTTGTTTTAGAAAAAAAATTGTTTCTGAACAGCCTTGCGTTTGTTTTTGGTAACATTCCAATCCCCATCATAGGGTTTAACCTTGGGATTCACATTCTTCATTGCCTTAGGTGATGATACCTTCATCGGCTTCGAATGATTGTTATCCTTAGGTGTAACCTTCTGATTTTGAACATGATACGGAACATGGGGACTATGTATGCAGTTTCGAGCGATGTGACTAGGAATGCCGCAATTGAAGCACGTTTGTCTCTTCACATGTAAAGCATTCTGATTAGCCTGATTTTCTCTTACAGGCCCTGAAGGATGAACTGATCCCTTCTGTGCTCGATTTCCTTGCACGTTTCTTGCAGACGAAGATGAATTTGGATGTCAATACTTGTCGTTTGCAAGGGCCTTCTTTTGTTGTGGAGATTTCTTTTGATTCTTCTTGTTTTGTTTAGACTGCAAGTCTTGTTCAGAATTCTCCCCAACCTTTCCAAAAGCTTTGCTAGCACGGTCAAAAACATATTTTTCACATTTGACATTAAAGAACGGCTTAACAAAGACATTTTTCACAACACTAGCCTTTTGAGGGCTATTGCTACCCATTTTCGATTTGGAGAATGTGATTGTCCTTGATGTTTGGACTTCAGCTTTCTTCATCTCCGATTTGCTCATTTATACTCTTTTATCTTGCTTTGAACCTCTGCATCAGAAGCAGAAGGTTCAAATTGTTCAGTTTGCGCACTTGGAGCCTTGTTCACGTCAGCTCTCTCTTCATCAGCTGAATCATTAGAAGAGTCAACAGCACCAGATGGTTCCCGTGTGTCTGACGTATAATCACTGGATTTGCTGTACACCATATTCTGTGCTCTCTCAATATCTTCGTCGGTTTCAGGCATTGTCGTGTAGTTGTGATTATACGGTGGGGCAACCTGATTGAATCCAAACCGTTCCACTTGTTTGCCTTATATGCCAGCTGCACATTGCACAAGTCTTGAATGAGCTTGTTGGATGTATCAAACTTCTTTATATTAGCTTCGTTTTGTTGATATTTTCCAGTTAGAATTCCCAGCTCAACTTTTACCAAGTCGCATTCCATGGTTTTTTAATCTAATCTTGTTTTGTAAACATGGACCCAACATTTCTGTTGATTTACGTCCAGGTGGAGCTGAACTATGTCTTTCTTTTGTGCTTCAACCTTTTTTGTGAGTAACTTGTTACTTTCTCGAAGGCTGACGCACTGAGCCATTGCATTATTGTAATCTTCAGCCATTTTGGAATTAAGTGCCTTGAGTTGAGCAACCTTATTCCTACAAGGTTCAGTGCACAAAAGGTAGTTGACTGTGTCAGTTTGCGAGCTTGGTTTTTCAGCGTGAGTTTGGGCTTGAGGTAGAGTTTGGGGTACTAGGTTGTTGATTGCTGCTTGCTGGGCTGGAGGTTTCTATTCGGACACTTCTTCAGGATGAGACCCTTTTAATGAGCGTATAGATCTTGGAGATCTTGGTTTGATTGTAAATGATCCCACAATAAGATACAAAGGAGTCTTTGTCATCACCCAAAAGGCTATTCATTTCATCTCTTACTTCCTCTTTTCGCCTCCCACGTTCAAGCATACGCATCACGTAGGAAGTACTAGGGGCGTATCCACCATGCTTTTATCATAGTACACACGTCTCGTCATTTAAATCACTAACCATGAGCCAACAATTGAGATGTCTTGTTTAAACCAATGTCATGTATAAACCAAATGTCTTTTATAAACAAATGTCTATGTATAAACCAATGTCTTGTATGGCAAACAAAAGTCTTCTTTAAACCATTGAATAATTTTTTATATAAAATAACGAAAATGTCTTGTCTCGTTAAAATGTCTTGTATAAAACAGGTGTTTTGAATAAACAAAATTCTTGTTTAAACAAAAACTCTTGTCTTATAAATCAATTTCTTTTATTGTGTAGACACATATATATGGATTGTTGGTGAATACATTCAAGCCTGTTGACTGTCGGATAAACCCTTACAAAGACAAAGGTTTATCAAATGTTCATCGGATTCTATCATTCCGTAAAGTCACTTCCAAACAAACCTAGGAAGCGGGAACGAGATTGTCAATCCTATGGTTGGATTACATACTACCGATCGGCGTGATCAATTTTAATAATGTATCATTGTATATTCAACGCACCAATATGTGTTGAACAATGTAACCATGTCATGAAAATGTTTTGAAATCACGTATTTGGCATACTAAGTTAATATACCAAGCGAAAAAGTCTTTGAAATCGTGTAGTAGGTTTGCTAAGTCAACATACGAAGTAAAAATTTCTTTGCAATCGTGTACTAGGTATGCTAACTCAACATACGAAGCAAAAATGTCTTTGAAATCATGTACTAGGTATGCTAAGTCAACATAAAAAGCAAAAATGTCTTTGAAATCATGTGCTAGGTAAGCTAAGTCAACATACGAAGCAAAAATGTCTTTGAAATCATGTACTAGGTATGCTAAATCAATATATGAAGCAAAATATCTTTGAAATCATGTACTATATGTACTAGATAAGCAAAACATGTATAATGTCATCAAAATAAGAAAGTAGTGATAGGCACATATGAATCAGCCCAAAACATTTGAAAACGTAATAGATGGGGCTATGTACTCACTTGGGATTGCGTAAATGTCTTATTCAAATGATCAAACAAAGCTCAAGGATTGAAGAGTTCAAGTGTGTCCTAATGTATCCGAATAATATGTTAGTGTGTCAAGACTTTAATTGGTGGATTGGATAGACTGAGGTCTTATAAACCAAACGAGTGTTGGGACTCGTATGATATGGTTTATAATACCTTACATTCTGATTTGGAAGAGTATCTAAGTGCTTTGACCCGTTACGACTTGATAAAATGGTTTACGTCACTTTAACTGGTCACAAGCGTATCTATGGGTTTGGATGGTTAAATAAGTCCTATGATTAGTCTTATATGTCAAAACAAGTTTGATTATGTTATAATACCAGTTTAGATGTTAAAACTACAGTCCTACATGTATAACACCATTTTATGCGCAAAAATGGTGTTTTTGGCATTTTAAAACTACATATAATCGACTCATCATATAACTAACTAAACTATATGACTATAAGGTATAACCTCAAAAGGTTATTCCCTAATTTACTATGTAGTAAAATGCGCTTGATCGAATCCTAAGATTGACCAACGGGTCAGATTCGAAAGTAAAAGCGGTAGTAAAACCGCTCGACAAACGACTAAGAAATAAGCACTAAACTAGAAATGACGAGTTAGACATATTTGAACATGTCTAATAATGTTATAAAACTGATTTGGAGTCAAAACCCTAAGTTTTAGTTCCCAAAAACATTTTTGTCATAGAATAAAATTTTAATACTTTTCTTTTACTTTTAACTCGTAAAACTTTGACTCGTCATCTCGCCTACTAAACGTGATAATCAAAAGATGCAATCACAAGGGATTAATACATTCGTGATTACAATCACGTTGCAAAGTTCAATTTGAACTTTGAGTCGACAAAAATGGTCAGAACCGAAAGTCAAACAGGAATCCAAACTGTTTGACTTTTAGCTCAAAATAGCTAAAATAATGAAAGAATTGGGATACTTGTGTTGAAGAACACTTTCAGAACTCAAGATAGAAGGCTTCCAAAGGCTGGAAACAAGCTCCAAGAAGGATAGAAAGAAGAACTTCACAATTTGCTTTGAAGTGTTTTGAAGTGGTGTGAAAAAAATTGGATGAATCAAAGGGTATTTATAGTGTTTTAGGATCAAGGAGGTGATGACAAGTGTTACCAACTGTGGATTAATGTCCTAACATGTGTCAATACCAAATTAAGTGTGGAAAAATGAGTCAAGGTGTCAAAAATTGGAGATAGGTGGCAAACTTGGTGAAGAAGCAAACTTTTTTTTTTACAATTTTGGCCCCTGGACTTGTATTGTCGCGTTTTGTCATTTTTAGCCCCTCTTAACCTAAGATTTAGGTTATATAAAGGCGTTAAGGCATGTATAACTTAGATTTTGCCAAAAAATGTCGTGGATGTCGGTTCGTTCGATTGTACGGTTACACTTTTCGTAAATAAAGTATAAAACTTTATCGAACACGAAAATGACCAAATTTGTGCAATGATTGACATTTTTGCATTCTTACCAATAAAATGCAGGATTTTATTGAATAAAATGTCCAAGATTGTATAATGATTGATAAATATACATCCTCTCAAATAAAATACAAGATTTTACATATATATAGAATCGAGCATCCCGGTCCGACATGATGTTCAATGGAACACCATGTCAAGATACTATCTCATCAACGTAGATCTTCGCAAGTTTGTCAGTAGATAGATCCTCATGAATTTGCAAAAAGTGTGCTGACTTTGTTAAACGATCAATGACTACCCAAATGGCATCATGACCTCTAGAAGTATGTGGTAGTTTGGTGATGAGATCAATAGCTATGTTTTCCCATTTCCAAACCATAATTTTTGGTTTCTCAAGTAAACCAGATAGATGTTGATGTTCTGCTTAACTTTAAGACAAGTTAGGCATTTGGAAACATATAAGGCAATATCCTTCTTCATACCCTGCCACCAATATTGGGTACGAAGATCCTTTAACATTTTGTCTGTACCAGGATGATTTGAATAATGAGATTTGTGAGCCACGTTCATCAATAGGATGCGGAGATTGTCTTGGTTTGGAACCCATAAATGGTTCATGTAGTAGAGTAACCCATTGTCTTTTGTTTCAAGCTGAAGCTCGAGATGATGGGGTAGTTCGCTTTACAACAAACGTTGGGTTACACAAGTGCGTTGGCTTCAAAAATATGTGTTTGGATATCAGATCGAATTTTAACACAATGTAGCTTGACACGTTCTTTACAACTAAGAGAATCAGCTATGAAATTCTCCTTACCAGGATGGTAGCAAATCTCCCAGTCATAGTGGTTTAGAAGTTAAACCCAACATCGTTGTCTCATGTTCAGTTCTTTCTGATTAAGAATGTGTTGGAGACTTTTATGGTCAGTGAAAACCGCACATTTTGTACCATAGAGGTAATGTCTCCAAATTTTGAGAGCGAAAGCAACGGCACCTATCTCAAGATCATGAGTTGTGTAGTTTTTTTCGTGGAACTACAATTGTCTTGATGCATAGGATATGACTTTGTCTCTTTGCATGAGAACACACCAAGGCCTAGATTCAATGCATCATAATATACGACAAAGTCGTCATTGCCATTGGGTAAGGACAAAATAGGATCATCACAAAGCTTTTGTTTCAAGGTCTGAAGAGCATCTTTTGTTTGGGTCCCCACTCATAAGGTTTATTCTTTTGAGTCAAAGCAGTTAAGGGAACCGCAATCTTAGAGAAGTTTGCGATAAAGCGACGGTAATAGTCAGCTAGACCGAGAAATAAACGAACTTCGGTAGAAGTAGTAGGTGTACTCCAATCCCTAATCTCACTGATTTTGGCGGGATCTACATGTATACCTTGTTCGTTGACAATGTGTCCCAAAAATTGAACTTCCTTCAGCTAAAATTCACACTTAGAGAATTTGGCATAAAGCTATTCTTTCTTTAGGAGTTCCATCATTAGATGAAGATGATGTTTGTGATCGGCTCGGGATTTCGAATAAATCAAAATGTTGACGATGAAAACAATGATGAACTTGTCTAAATAAGGTCTACAAACCATATTCATTAAGTCCATGAAGATGGTAGGAGCATTTGTCAAACCAAATGGCATGATAGTGAACTCGTAATGGTCGTATCGAGTGTGAAAAACAGTTTTGGGAATATTTTCCTGGAGTACACGAAGCTGATGATACCCAGAACGTAGATCAACCTTGGAGAAACATGTAGCACCTTGTAGTTAATCAAAAAGATCATCAATACAAGGTAGGGGATATTGATTTTTAACCGTGAGTTTGTTGAGCTCATGATAATCGATGCACTTGTGAAACGATCCATCCTTCTTTTCACGAATAGGACAGGAGCACTCCAAGGTGAAAAGCTCAGATGAATAAATCCCCGTCTGAAAGTTCTTGGAGTTGTTTTGACAACTCTTGCATTTCAGAAGGTGCAAGATGGTAAGGGGATTTGGCAATTGGGTTGGCACCAGGTATAAGGTCTATACGAAACTTGACTTGACGTGCTGGGGGTAAACAAGGTAGTTCTTCAGGAAACACCTCAGGAACTCTCTAACAACGGGGATGTCATGAATACTCTTACCCTTGCTTTTCTCCTCTACGATATGTGCCAAAAAGGCTACATAATTCTTTCGTAGGCATTTTTGGGCTTGGGTACATGTCAAGAGTTTAAGGCTATGAGAGGGTTTCTCTCCACGAACTTCTAGGATTTCACAAGACAAAAGAGGGATGTGAACAATCTTATCAAAACAGATCACTTCAGCATGGTGTTTGGTTAACTAGTCCATGCCTACTATGACGTCAAAACTCCCCAGTTGCATTGGCGTGAGGTCAATGGAAAAAAGATGATTATTGTGCTTCAATTGGTAGTTACGAATAACATAATCAAGTATAAGAGGTTCGCCACTAGCTATCTCTACTGTTAAGGGTTTTCCTAGTTTGGTTCATGGTGTTGAAAGATAAGGCTCAAAATCGAAGGATACAAAACTCCTATCGGCACCCGAATCAAAAAGAATTGAAGCAGGCTGATTATTGACAAGGAACGTACTGTTAACCACGTCATTTTCAGCACGAGCCTCATTAGCATTTATGTTAAATGCTAGTCCTCGTGCTGGATTTGCTTAACTAGGTTCAGGCAATTGTTTTGGTAGTGAGTAAGATCACCACAATTGTTAGCAGGATCCAGTTGGGTTGTGGGGTCGTGCAGGATTGACCGGTGATTGAACAGGATTTTGAACCACTTGATTCGGGCTAGGAGCAAAACGACAAGTGTTGGCCAGATGGCCATAGCATTCACAATTGGTACAATGATGGCATGGTAGATGGGGTTGGTGATAACCATGACACTTGTTGCAGAGAGGTGCAGTACCGACATATTATCTCTTGGTGGGAGGTTGTGCTGGTTGATTGGGAGCAGCTTGGTTGGGTTGTGTAACAACAACGAAATTCTTGGAAGCTTTACGCTTCCTTGACTTCTTGGAGGTTTCGGCCGTGTTTCCCTTTTGTTTCCTTTGTGCAGTCTTGGTAGATTGCTTCTTGTCATCTTTGAGAAAAAGTTTACCCTTCTAGACTTGCGAGCCAGTCAGGGTTGCAGCCAACTCGATGCCTGTCTGACTGTAGCAGGGTTGCTACCAGTGACTATGTTTTTAAGTGGCCTAGGAAGGCCATCAATGTACTTTTCAATAGCCTTAACTATGGGCGTGACCATGGAAGGACATAACAAATTTAGCTCCTCATAACAGTCAGTGTAGGCACGATGTTCTCCACTATCCTGTTTCAGGTCATGGAGATCGTTCTTAAGTGCTCTTTGCTCTTGGCGTGGGGAGAATTCCTTCATTATAAGAGCTCGAAGCTCTTCCCACGTCTGAGGCATTGCAACATCAGCACCCCTATCTCTCACCACCCCCTTCCACCATGTGAGCACCCTATTTTGGAATACACTCGAAGCAAATTCTACTTTGCGCTCATTCGGACATTCAACATGACGGAATGTGCTCTCAAGACTCTCAAACCACTGTAGGAGTCCAGTAGCTCCATCTGAACCACTAAACTTGAGCGGTTTAGCCGAATTGAATTGTTTAAATTTGCATGAAACAAGTGCATTGTTGTTGTTATTGTTGCCTTGGTTTAATTGAGTCACAAGATTTGGTAGCACAACAGCTATCTGTTAAGCTATCACTGCCACCATATCGGCGTCCTGAGTAGCATTTTGACGAGGATGCATTCTAAATAATAGGAAATATGAGGAAATACGGCTGAGATGGATATTGGATAATCAAAAGAAACGTTAAAAATATCAACGAAACATAAGGATTGGTATCATCTGTTCGCTACCTAAAACAAACAAACCATGAACAGTGACTAATCAAAGTAATGGGTCTTTATAATGTATCGCGAACACATGCTTTAGCCTATAACTAGTCCGATAATGTAGATTTGTAGGACAACTCTAGCCTTAGACAGAAAACTCAGGGTATAGGCATCCACCCTGCCAGATTGCACGTGTTCACATTATTAAAACCCAAAGATTTTGAAAACTTTGAAGGCATGAAACCTAAAAGCAAATCAACTAAGGATAGATGATTGATTTTCAAAACGAATTTGTAACTTGTGAATTTGTTTAGTTAATCACCTAAGGATAGGTGATGGTATTGTTTTAAGATCTAAACACACGATAACTTGTGTTAGGAACCTAGGAAGCTTATAGTCTAGGTCAAAGTATTACTAATAACCAAATTCCCTATAACCATGAGCTCTGATACTAATCTTTCTATAACACCCCGACCGCGTAAAATAACAAACTGCGGCAGAAACGTCGGGGAGTCATGTCATAGAACTATTGTTTCACAACACATGTTCCATAAAGTCACTAGGGCCCAAGTCTACCCTATGTGAAGCATGTTCAAAGTCAAACATTAGCTCCTGAAACATATTTGAAAATAAAAGGTCAGCATAAAAATGCCTATGAGTAAGACATGTTTTGCGATGAAGATTTATGGCTTTGAAAGTTAAAAGAAATGTTCAATTATAAAAAAGTAGCCATGATGCTTTACAAAAATGTTTCTTTTATGAAATAATATGAAAATCAAATGATTTAAAAGAAATGATGCATGGTTAACTTAATAACCAAAATAAATCCTGCCTTGTATAAAATATGACATGTCTTGTATTTTTTTAAGTGGTTTAGATAACGCTACGTTATATAATATAATGAAAGCACTTATATATAGGAAGTACCAGCGGCGTATCTACCATGTTTTTATCACATTACACACGTCTCATCATTTAAATCACTTAACATGAGCCAACAATTGAGATGTCTTGTTTAAACCAATGTCATGTATAAACCAAAGGTCTTTTATAAACAAATGTCTATGTATGACCAATGTCTTGTATGGCAAACTAAAGTCTTGTTTAAAATATAAAATAAATGTCTTGTATAAGATAACGAAAATGACTTGTCTCGTCAAAATGTCTTGTATAAAACAGGTGTTTTGAATAAACAAAGGTCTTGTTTAAACAAAAACTCTTGTCTTATAAATCAATTGCTTTTATTGTGTAGACACATATATATGGATTGTTGGCGAATACATTCAAACCTTGTTGACTGTCGGATAAACCCTTATAAATACAAAGGTGTATCAAATGTTCATCGGATTCTATCATTCCGTAAAGTCACTTCCAAACAAACCTAGGAAGCGGGATCGAGATTGTCAATCCTATGGTTCGATTACATGCTACCGATCGGGGTATAAATAATAATGTATCATTGTATATTCAATGCACCAATATGTCTTGAACAATGTAAGCATGTAATGAAAATGTTTTGAAATCAAGTACTTGGCGTACTAAGTTAATATACCAAGCAAAAATGTCTTTGAAATAGTGTAGTAGGTTTGCTAAGTCAACATACGAAGTAACAAATGTCTTTGAAATCGTGTATTAGGTACGCTAAGTACTTATACAAAGCAAAAATGTCTTTGAAATCATGTACTAAGCAAAGATGTCTTTGAAATCATGTACTAGGTATGCTAAGTCAACATATGGAGCGAAATGTCTTTGAAATCATGTAGTATATGTACTAGATTAGCAAAACATGTATGAATCTACCCAAAATATGTGAAAACGTAAAAGAGGGGGCTATGTACTCACTTGGGATTGCGTAAATGTCTTGTTCAAATGATCAAACAAAGCTCAAGGATTGAAGAGTTCAAGTGTATCCTAATGTATCGGAAAACTATGTTAGTGTGTCGAGACTTTAATCGAAGGATTGGATAGAATGAGGTCTTATAAACCAAACGAGTGCTGGGACTCATATGATATGGCTTATAATACCTTAGATTCTGATTTGGAAGAGTTTCTAAGTACTTTTACCCGTTACGACTTGTTAAAATGGTTTATGCCACTTTTACGACTTGTTAAAAGGGTGTTTTTGGCATTTTAAAACTACACATCGACTCATCATATAACTAACCAAACTATATGACTATATGGTATAACCTCAAAAGGTTATTCCCTAATATACTCTGTAATAAAATGCTTATCGTGTGGCTAGGGTTGATGGCTTAATTCTTGGACTCTTTTACCACTTTGATTAGATGGTTGTCAGTCCCATTTATTTTGCTTGTGTAGATTTCAACCTTGAATCCCTAGTGCCTGCATGTTAAGAGATAGTAAAAGTGTTGCGTTTCCTGAACCTGATAGAGCCTTTCATCATCACCCAGTTTTTCAAAAATCTAGCTTTCATTCCCCAGCTTCAAAATCCATCATTTCATGAGGTATCTTCCTCCTATCCCTTTGAGCTTTATTAGTCCAAAACTCTAATATCATAATTTCATTAGATGCAGGATCTCAAAAGCCACCAAGTTCCTTTGATCTAGCTGGAGTTCTAGACTACGTCGAAAAAGGTAGCCAGGTCAAACAAGAAAAACCCACTACAGCTAGCGAAGGCAGGATCCTTCCTCTTCATTCCAAGGCAACCTTTGTCAATTAACACAAAATTTCAGACTTCATGGACTTAGAAGCCTTTGACAACATGGATCCTGTAGAAATCACGAAAAAACTTCAAATGATCTAAGGCATGGTATGTATAAGTTACGTATGAGATTTCTTTCTCGTTTCAGGTTCCTAATTAACATTTTTTATATTATGTAGGCTCTTTCCAATCTTCTCACTATCTAAGATGAGAAGGTGGTCCAGTATGTAGAAAAGATCTCTGACATGGTGTTGCTTGCAAAGCACTGGGCCAAGCATTCTAAGGATCTTCACATCAAGCTTGAAGCCTCCCGAAAAAAGTGTCAAGAACTAGAGAGAGCTAACCATGAACAGTTAAAGAAGATAGAATCAGAAGCCAAATGTTATGCCGCCCTTGCCATCTTCCAAGCCAAAATCTTGATGTCCGAGGAAGCCAAGACTGAAGTTGAGGTTGACAAGGTTAAAACTTGGGACATGAAGAAGTGGAAGGGTATAGTGTCTAAGCTGGGTGGACAAGTTTAGGGTGACAAAGTCGAAGACACTGAAGCTAGCAAGGCTGGTGAGGAACATGAAATGGAGGTTGCAGGAGAAGGAGGTGATGATGGGAAGAGTAGGTGTTGATGGGATAATGATGCGTAAAAATGCCTCTATCGGAGCCCCCTTATTTACATCTTTTTGGTTGTGGTTTCAAAAAAAATTTAATTTTCATGTTTCTTTAGCAATCCTCTTTGTGGGATTTGAACAACAGTGGCTTGAGTGTATGGCTCAGGTTTTGAGCAAAGCTCAAGCCACCTTTAGGTTTATGCTGACAATGGTGATCCAAGCGGATAGGTCCTTGTTTAAGATGAAGCTTGGATCACCTTTTTAATTTCTTGTACTTTAATATCAGTAAACATGCTTTTGAAAATTTGCCATGTCTTGTTCCTTGGTTAAGATAAGTTTATTGAAACATAAGTTGGTAAAAAGTTCAATCCAAAATTGTACTATCAAAATTCTTTTCTAGTTCTTTTTTACAAAAAGATAAATTATTTAGAACAAGCTTGTTATGGCAAAGTCATCCCTATATAAAATACTTCATGAACTAGAATAGATTTTGGCATATGATACACCTGATTTTCTGTAAATTGCCTACTGTGAATTTTTAGGATTCTGACTCCAGCCAGGATCCTAAACGACTACCGCCTTTTGACAACTTTCCAAAAGATCTTGAGCGCATTTAGGATTCCTTGTGCTCTTCGGGATTTTGATATCACCAGTTTGGTCAAGTTCCTGACCACGATCCTTCATGATCTTCAAGATCCTTAGGATACTTTATACTTTATTTGATGATAACATAGGAGGCTCCAATATCAGAGCATAAGATACTTAAGATTACATGAAAATGCCATGGACTTATGTATGTCCCGAAAACCGAATCTACAATATCACACTAAGCTTGTTCGGTGGCGGAATGACACAAACAAGCTATGGATTCAAGATAGCAGAAATAAGATGAAAGATTACTTGCAAACAAATTGAAATTTGTCTGATACAAGCTAGTGGAAACCACCAAAAAGCCATTATCTCTAATACATCATTTACTAATTATAGTAAAGGATTAGTGCACCATCACCCCAAACCCTAAACCCATAAGCCTCCCCAAGCCCAAAACTATACAAGCTAGCCGAAACATACTAAATGACTAATGCATAAACCTTAAGGACCTAACAATATCCCCCTTGGTTTACTTCAGTAGTGTTGCCTTAGCTCGACGATCTGCCAGCTTAACTGCCTCCAAATAGTGGACTTGCATCCACATAAAACCTGCTTCCAATCACATTAGCTACTAGACTCGTCCATGATTTCGCACAAATCTCATATTGATCGTTGGTGCGAATCTGATGCTAACCCAAAATCTTGATGTATTCTTCGTGAAATGATGTATTAGGAGCAACTATCTTTGTAACGATCACTGCATCAGCCATCTTTGGAGTAGTAGACACATTGGATTTGTAAAGATTAACTTGCTGTTACAAAGGAAAGCTCCTTCCGAATAGCAGACACATTGGATCTTTGTTACGATCACTGCTTCAGCCATCTTTGGATCGTATGCCCAGAACTGGAAGTTCTTGAGCACACCCTTTGGAAATTTAGGAGTAGATAGAATGATCTTTTCTTTGTCAGTTGGCGCCATATCACGTTCTGGATCGTTCATTTAGTGTGTGGGCCACGAACTCCATGACTCTTCTTCAAATATGACTCAGCAGTTTTCATTGTTGGGAGGTTATTCTTCACTTCCTTTTCAAGCTTGTCATGGAAAGCTCAACCTCTACCTCTCTGATTAGGATCGGAATGATGATAAAGAGCACATAATAGGTTTTGCAAGTCGATCTTCATCCAGGACTCAAATTGTGACTACTTAAAGTAATACTCTCTATGGCCGCATTCACGAGTAATTAGCCACATATCTTTGTCGTGATCGAACCTCGAACTTGCCACCTTTGATTTGTTTCCGACTTTGTCATAAATGCTCGATCATAGCTCTATATCATACCGATCCGACTTTTTGTTGGATCTTTTAATTGAAAGTTCTCATCAAGTGGGTTCACATCCTGATTCTTCATGATTAGCATCTACTTATCACTTTGTTTCTTTTGAGGTAGCTCTCTCTTCTTCTTTTGTTCAGCAGCTAAATAAGCATTCAGACCAGCTTCACATTCTACTTCAGCTGCCGCCTTTTCTTGAGCAGTTCGTTCGTGATGTGCTACGTTCATAGGATCATGGTCTTTGTTAGCAAACTCACTTCCGAACTTCTTTTCTAACTTCGCCTTCAAATCGACCACTACAATCATCAATAAGTTCACTTCATGTTGAAGTTGTTCAACGTCTGATCTTTGTTGGATACTTGAACTTGTAACGAGGCAATTTGAGCATCCTTTAATGTAGAATCTTGTTCTAAAACAATTATTCTTTGTTGAAGCTTCCTAAGATTAACATCTTCTTCATCATCACTATCTGATTCAATCAACTTCATTTTCTCTGCAGCGTATCGCATTGCAGCTTCATCATGTTCTTTAAACCTACCACTTGAATTGTCGGCTTCAAATCAAACACTTCTAGAACTTTCAAGTTGTGATCCAGTGATTGCTTCAAAGATAGAAGTATTTAGATAGTCTGTTGCAGGGTATCTTGCATAATTGGCTGGGGTTGGCATTTAAGCTTGTCAGCATGGGATCAATAGGAGTTTCTGGTTTGGTTTTCTTCTTCTTTTGGGATTCTTGCTCACTGCTTGGATCTTCTTTAGTGTATATATCTTTAGTAGGAACGATTACGGGAGGAGGGTTCCCAAAATCGTCCTGCAGCGAGGCAAGCAATGCTCTAAGATTCTCTAAAGTTATGAGATTGAGATCTCTAATGGTTTCCTCAACTTTTTCTGATTGAACATGTTCCAACTCAACTTCCTCCTCTTCATCATCGGTTACTAAATCCTCTATCTCTAACATCGGCTTCACACTAACTCCCACTATATGTGCATCATGTTCTTAGGCCACTATGGTGTTCTACGGTTTATGAGCAGGTCCAACCGGTCCAAACTTCCCGTGCTTCTCCAATGCATACTTTCCAATAAACTTGATCTTTGCAGTATCTCGACTTTGACATGCTACTTGAAAGCAACTCGGACCCATTGGCTTTAGATTCAGAAGATTGTCGCTCTTTGCTAGATCTAGATATTTTTCATCGAGGATCATCTAAATAAATCTTGAATATATCAGGAAGACCTTCTTCTTGGGATTTTCCAACATATTTATCATGTTATCTAAAATATAATCGGAGAAGTTGTAATCCCAGTTATTCACCAAAGTGACTAACGTAGACGTCCGGGTCTGATTAAGCTGATCCAAGCTGCCTTTGTTTTCTGAAATGCATAGTAGAAAGATGTGTACAAGAAATCTCCAATACGGCAGAAACAACTTCTTCAAAACTATTGGATAGGCACCCTCGTAGCTCATACGTCGTAAAACCTTAACGACGTTGTCTCTATTGTATGAGGTTGGGTGGTGAGATTTATCATCAAACCTTAATACCTCCTGAACCACCGCTTCTGAGATACTGACTTCCTTTTATTGAATCTTCGATACGATCGCTTCTTTGCCCATCTGCTCCACCTCTTTGTACCTTTGTGTGTAGCCAAAAGTCTTGAACCATGTCATCGCAAATAACTGGATTAATCTTCAACACAAGTGTGATGCAGTAGGAGTTCAGTCCGACTATCATTGAGTGAAATATCTCGTAATAATCAACCAGAGGATCCGATAAATAACAGGCTTGATTATGGAAGGGTTCCACCTCGAGCTTACATTTCTCCATCAGCTTTTGAGACATTTTTCTACACTTTTTAAAGAAAAACGTCAAGTTTTATCATTAAAGTTAACTTAGTTGACTTGTCAACCGTTCCATTCTATATCAAACGGGTCAAGAAGTCAATAAGTCAACACGTTTAGATAAGGAATGTCAAAGGTTCAAAATAGTTTGAACTTGTCAACATGATTAGAATGGATTGGTTAACAGTGTTTCGGATGGACAAGGGTTCAAAAGATAATTCCGATGAACGTGTGTCAGGCATCCGAGATAGCCAGACATTTCGGATGTAATATGTCAGATTTCGGATAATCAAGATGATTATCCGAGATGCATATATAAGATCCGAGATCCATCCATAATCGATGCAGTCATCCGAGATACATCAAAAATGCTATGATGGTCATCCGAAATCCATTTGAAATGCAAGGGAATCTTCAAACCTTTGAATTCGAGTTGGTTAGTCCGAGAGAGATCCTAAGTGCTTAGGTGTTCGAAATGATTTAAAATGCCTATATATATATATATATATTCGAATTGGGCCTATTCCAAATGCAGGCCTGACCCATTTCGGAACAGTGGTCCATCCGAAATGATGGGCCTGTCCGAAATGGGTGGTCCCAATTCGAATCCATTCGAGATAGGTGGGCCCAAACGAAATAGAGATTTCGATGATGTGGGCCCCCTTCTATGTCTTATTCTAAACAGTAACACCTTTAGTCTAAATCAACGATCCACCCAACCGAGCAACCCTTTGGCATCCAAAGATAATAATAATAAAATAATAAAGTAATAACGAGGGAGAATTGCTGTGGGATCAAACCGTTCTTGAAAGGATTAAGGAAAACTTTTCAGCATTTGCCTAGTCAGACTAGTCCACGCGATTGCCATTATACTTGCCCACTTCAACTTATCGCTTCAATCTTCAATTTTCAACCTCGTGACTTGATGTGTTTAAGAATACTATAATGCCCGTGTGTCCCACATCAAGACATACCCCTGCAATGAAGGTAAGCGCAACAGTTCATCGTAACAAGTGAGTATACTTAGATCATCCTTTGATTCTTACAACGTCAAACTTGTTGGTGAGCAAGTCAGTATCGTACTGTGAAGTGACCAATCAATATCTGACGAGGGTTAGGTATTATATCTTAAACGCTATATTTGACTTTTCAAGCACATAATTTTCTTGTGATAAGATTTCGTTTCTATTAAGGTTTTGGCCTTTGATTTTAGCCTTTTTAAAGATACACTGACTCTACCTAGGTCTGCATGTATCCAGATGCAACAAAATGGCAGTCCTAATATCCCGGATGTCTCATCAGTATACAGACCCAGAACCTCAGACGTTGGCTATCTATCAACGCATGATTTAAGACCTTGGAATCATACACCGATGATATATAACCCACATGATGTATAGCTTGTAGAATTTTGTCACTTGGCATCTTTTGGCCCTTTGAGCGATAAGCCTATCAACACGTCGAAGTGGATCCTCGCCTTTTCAGCTTCGATACCTTACATGTGTTAATCAACGAAAATTTATTTCACTTCCCAGCAAGTAAATCTCCCCCTCAATTAAATATTCCTACCCCTAAATTTGGGCAAAAGTAGAATACTTTATGCGCAAATTTATTTATTAATTTATTTACAACCCCCTCCCCCTTTCAAGATTGGTCAGTCGGTGAAACGCATCATTTTTAAAAGGTCCACAAGCACCTTGAATCTCGAGTTGCTGATAGGTTTTGTAAAAAGATCCGCTGTATTAGCATCGGTATGCATCTGTTCAATCTTAATCAGTCCTATGTCATAGCAATCTCGAATGAAATGAACCCTGATATTAATGTGCTTGGTTTTGGAGTTAAAAACAAGCTTTTTGATGATTTGGATAGCAATATCGTTATCGCAATAGATTGTAGTGTTAAGATAAGTCAAACCTTAATCCTCGAGCTAATGTTGCATCCAAATAACCTTGGAGCAGCAAGTAGATGTTGCAACATATCCTGCTTATGTTGTTGAAAGAGACGGTTTATTGCTTCTTACACTGCTAAGAGATGAGTCTGTCTACCAATTATTGGCATCCAGCTGATGTTGACTTCATATCTCTGTCTGTCCCTCCATGGTTACTATCAAAAACAACAAATAGATCAAAGTTTTAATATATAGGATACCAAAGACAAAGTTTTGAAGCTCCGTTCAGGTCTCTAAAGATTCGTTTAACGGTGGTAAGATGAGAAAGTTTAGGATTGGTATGAAAACAAGCACATTGATAGACGGCAAACATAATGTTTGGTCGGCTTGTAGTCAAATACATCAGTGAACCAACCATAGATCGATACAATGTTGGATGGCCGGACTGCTATTAGCATCTTCATTTAGTAATGGCCGTTCAGCAATGGGGGAGTCAATGGGCTTGGAGTCTGTCATGTCGAATTTAACAATAATGTCCTGAACATATTTTCCTTGATGAATTAAAATTCCTTGACTGCTTTGACGAACTTGCAAACCTAAGAATGTTGTCATTTAAACCAAGGAGCTCATTTGTAACTTCTTTTTCATTACCTCCTCGAATTCCTTGCATAGATCTTCATTAGTTGACCTGAAAATTATGTGGTCCACGTGTATCTGAACTAGAATAAGATCCTTGTCAATTCACTTGATGAAAAGGGTTTGATCTATCGTCCCCAGAGTGTATCCATGTGCAAGCAGATGCTTTGTTAAGTTTGCATACCATGCGCGAGGTGCCTAGTGTAACCTATACAAAGCTTTATCTAACTTGTAGGCATATCCTTGTTTATTGGATTTGGCGAAACCAGGGGTTGGGTGACATAAATTTCATCCTTGACCCTCCCTTACAGAAATGCTATCTTGACATCCATCTGATAAAAAGTAAAACCCATATAGGATGAGCAACTTTCATAAAAAATGATTTAGCTATCATGAACACATTTCTCATTATCTGATGTACTAGAATTTTCGGTCTAATTCTCGGATTTATCAGACCAATCTTGTTCATCAATAATTTCATTCACACAATCCAACACAATAATGTTTTCAACTTTGTAATGTTCAGAGAGTTCTAAAGCATTAGTTGAGGTTTCAGGCATACTAGTATAGTTGTCTGAATCACTCGAAACAGGCATTTCTAATTGATCACTAGATGTTTTAGACTCCTCTAGTAAAGTAATTAAATCACAATCATAATAAAAAACTACAACATTTAAAGATTCAGCTTTAATAACTTCTTCAGAAAAACCCTGAGTCTCAAAAATCGACTCAACATAGTTCCAAACATAAATATCATGTTTATCACATAAAGAAACATCTGAATTATCAGCATCAACTGGATGTAGTTCATCATCCACTTCGGAATGCTCCTCAACTATCACTAACTCTTCACATACACTAAAACAGTTAATATTATCGACATAATAAGAAGTTGATGATTTTTCCTGATATTCCTCGGATGGAGTTTTCATCGACTCCTTTTCATCTTCTGAATTCACAACTGATTCATTTAAGCATTCTTGACTCATGTTTTTAGCCAAACTCATGGGATTTTGAAAATCATTGGGTATGGCGTTCTTCGGTTTGAAAGATTCCCATGGATTGTAATCGCTTGGTTTGCCATGCATCATCTTAACATAATTTTCAAATTCTTGCTCAGTAATGGGCATTCTTGAATAATATGATTATATCACGGTGGAACTTTGTTATAACCCTATCCTTTGCCCTTGTTTTATTTTTATGCCAATTGTACATTACATAGATTACGAACAATATTGTTGGAAGTATTAAATTTCATTAAGTTTAACTCATTTTGTTGATACTTTCTAGTAAGAAGTTCCAGCTCAGGTCTCACAGAGTCACATTGCATAGTTTATAAATTTTGTCTGTTGGTGCATAATGTCTATTGCCTATTTCTTAGGGTTGTTTCTGTATTTTGTAATAGGGCGATAATGTTAGATTTACATTGTTTTTATTTAACTTCACACGAAGGTGAAGTCTACCTTCGCACGAAGGTAAATTACCTTGGTGCGAAGATAAACTACCTTTGCATGAAGGTAACATGTATATATATAGCTAGTTTGTCGTGTTAGTACGTAGACTGAGACGACGAAGCTCTGTCGGATTTCCTGGTCATTTTAAATTGTTAACATTGAATGAAATCAGTTAATTGATGAAATAATCATGTTAATTGTCACTAATATGAATTCTGCGCGTATGGACTAGATATTCAAATTAGGACCTTTGCTATTGGACAAAACGATCCTACAAGTTGTATCAGAGCTCAGGTAGCCTGATTTGAAGACAATTGTTCAAGCTTCAGCCTACAAGGCCTCTTATTCTACTCATTCTTAGTTTTCACTTTTTAAAATGAATATTTGGTCAAAATGAACTGTTTTTCAAGAATAATACATAAAAGCATGTTTAGATAAACCCTTGAGAAAATCAGAGCTGAAAACAAACAAATTCATGTCGAAAATTGCAAAAAATTATCAAGTTTTGAACCTATCTTCACACGAACATAACTTTACCTTCGAACGAACATATATTTACCTTCACACGAAGATAATTTTATCTTTACACGAAGATACAAATTGTAAAGGCTTAACATCTCTCGAATATATGGTCTTAGTACACCGAATTTTCGTTTGCGAGACTGTTAGATTCTAAGATACTAGGTCTTTATAGATAATTGATATCTTGGGTATTATGGAAATGCACTACAGATTGTCGGATTCTAAGATACAAGGTATTTATAGATAATTCATATCTTGGGTAATATGGCTATGGACTAGAACTTATAGAATAATTTTTCTTATAAAACCAAAAAACTATAGCAAATTGTAAGTATAGAAAGATTCAACAATTATAGTAAAAGATTCCAAATTGGAATACTACTTCAAGACAGCCTTCATCTCTTTGTCAGTACGGTGGTACTAACATGAGCTCTCAAGGTCTCGCATTACCCAGATACAGATATTAGTGAGATATATTCACCTGTAATATGAAATCCAGGGAATCTTGATACAGGAGTATATTCTGAGGTGGGAAAAATTGTTAATAAGTCAAGTTCCTAAAATTACCTAAATGTATCTTGGATCAATTGAGAAATGTGTAGAGGTTTACGTGGACAAGTATACTGACAATCTAATAGGTCAATGGTACTAGTGATATGTCTCATAAACTGATATGATCATCTAACACAAATTCACAAAAATATGTCTGTAAATATGTTTGTACATAGTGTATTACATTTCATTTCAGAAAAGCCTAAAAAGATTTTCAATATGTTTTAGCATAATTTTGGAAAAATAAAAAAAAATGTTTTATTTCTATCTTAGTTTTGATTACCGATGATGGAAAATGAATCTTCAAAATCCAGAGATGTCGAATGCTTAGAATACCAGAGGACAACGGGTTGGGAGCTTATCTAAATTGTACTAATTCTTTGAAAAAGATCAAAAGGTCATTAACTTGAAACTTTATATTGCCTACAACATTAGTTTGATCACAAAGTGTTTAACCAAGGTTATTAACTTGGACTTGGTAGACAAATCAGTTAATCGAGGTCATTAACTTGGACTTGGTCAACTGAGTGGGTCATTAAAACTGGTTAAAATGAACCAAATGGTAAATATCATAATTACCTTCGCTCTAAGGAGTTGTCTTCGCATGATGATAATTATCTTCGCACGAAGATAGTCAGCAATATATATTATCTTCGCACGAAGATAATACATATTCATTGTTACATTTCCTCCGGAGCGAAGATAATTTTTGAAAGTCAAATAACGAATTGCTGCCCAAATTTTAGCTTGAAGTGGTTGATTGGCACACCACTACGAAAGCCAAAGGTAGTTTGGACCAAATTGAACTTGAATTGAACCATAAATTGAAGTTATCAGTAAATTAAATATAAAAACCTAGATCTAGGGAAATCTAATGGGCCAAAGTTAAAAGTGAACATACCCATGGTGTTAATCGGCCCTTTTAGGTTGTTTTAGTAACATCAATTTCATCAAAATCGAGGAAAAATTATCAAGTATGTATAAGGTTACCTTCGCCCAAAGGTAATTTATCTTTACACGAAGATAAAGTGCAAATTTGTATTTTGATTATTTCCTTCACACAAAGGTAACGGTTCACTTCGCACCAGTAACCTTCGCATGAAGGTAAAAGGTATTTTTTGAAAAAAAATTCTTAGTGTTTTCGTGTTTGTGTTTGTGTTTGTGTAGGAAAAGAAATCGAACATCAACAAGAAACACATCTGTTGTGTTCTTGAGGCGAATATTCCAAAAATTTCTCCTTTCAAGTCAATATTGAAGTTTATGAGCTAATTACCGATTGTTAAAGTGCTTACAAACCCTCACAAGGCCTATCGCTCACACATAGAGAGGTTCCAGGAGCACCCAAAGTTTGTACCAGAGAAGAAAGCTATACAATCTTTTGTGCGGATTGGTAATGAAGATAAAGAGGTGTAATTACTCAAGCCCTGATTAACAGAGTGTTAGATTTTAAAGATAAAGACCGAAGACCTAATGATGTATACTGTACCTATGTGCAAAGGATGCTTCTACAGAATGTGCTATAAGGGGCATGTGAACACTCAGTTCAATAAAGCTTATCTCTGAAGGCCTTAGAAGTTTTCGTACATTCTGTGATATCTGAATTAAGCCACAGGAAAGGGGGAGGTGATGCTATAATTGATTATCAAATGTGCATGATCGCTGGACTTGCACTAAACAAGCCCTGCAACTTTACCAAGATGATATTCGAGCAAATGAAGTTGAACATGACAGAGAAAAGTTCTTGCCATACCCCATATTTGTGCAGATGATGTTGGATGACCAATTTCCCAACTTAGCCAAAAACAAGAATGATGTTCTTCCTTTGGATCATATGATATGGTTATGTTTGGTGAGATTAAATTAGTATCTAAAGCAGACTATAGAGCCGGTGGCTAGGAAATTCTTTTGAAGATTTAAAGATAAGAATACAAAGCACCTTCGTAGGATAAATGGATAAATGAAGGCAGTGGTTCTGATTATGAGCTTGCTTAGATGCATGGTTATGAACCTAAGAGAGGTGTGTGGTACGTGAAAGAATATGCTAAGAAATAGAGTACTCCAAAAGCCAAAGCTCGGAAAAGAAAGAGAGAAACAACCCTCAGAGATGAAACTACTAACGAGGAAGTAGAGATTGAGCAAAATATTGAGCAACATGTTGAAGCCAAAGTGAATGTTGAGGATGAGGTATTTTCTGCTACCTCAGATAGAGAAAAGGAAGGTGCAGGTGGTGATAATGATGAAGATTCTGAGGATACATTTGACAGAGTTGAAAAAGCTGAATGGTTGGCTCAGATCAAGAAGAAGAAAGTGGTTGGAGATGACGATGGTATGTATATTTCGTTTGATAGTGATTCTGAAGCTGAAAGGCCAACTAAGAAGGCACAGAGAGTCTAGGGTAAGCCTGAAGTACAGAAAAGGACTACTGGGTCTCTCGCAGTAAAGAAAGCCAGAAGGAAATACATGAGGAGAAAGACAAGCAGAGGTTGAAAGTGTTGAATAACCATATACGTCACCTATTCACATTTCTTCACCACAAAAACCACCATCACCACCACCACAGTGATCACCACAACAACCACCATCACTACCACCACAGCCATCACCACAACATATCACACCCTCACATCAAACTCCACCACAACATCAAACATCTCCACAAACTCAAACAACACCCAAACAACCAACACCTAAATCAGCTCCGAGACAATCACTGTGAGATAGATTTCCTACAGATTTTGGGGAGATTCCATTTACAGAAGGGCTTGATGAAAATTTCAATGCAGACATGTTCAATGATTCCAAAATAGTAGGACTTGAAAGAAAGGTCAAAGCCTTGAAAGATAATAAGGAAGTATTTGAAGGTAGAGTGAAATTTCTTGAAAATGATTGAGAATATATGAAAGCTGAGATCACAAGCCTGGTGACTGATAATGACAGACTAAGACGAGTGGTAAATGATTATGAGGATGAACGTGCTCAGAGTAATTGAAGATTTGATTTATTTAAGAAGGTGTTGGCTAGCAAGTTGGGGATAGACTTTGATGCTGAATTTGATTGTTTAGAAGTTGAAGAAGCAAGACATAAAGCAGCTGAACGGTCTAAGAAGGTAGAGGAAGACGCTAAATCTTTAGGCAAGGGGAAAGAGAAGATTGATAAGTTCCAATGATAGAACAATATGTGCCAGAAGCTGAGTCAGTGCCAGAAATTACTACTACTAGTGTTGAGAATGAAGAAGAAGTTGATATAAATGTTGATACTGAACCGGTTAATTTTGTACTTGTTGGAGGACAGGTGGATGTTTCTGAAAATCCTATGATTGATAAGATTGCAGAACGAAGGAGATTGTATGCTGAGATAGATGAAGAGTTAGATGAATTTGATGACAATGAGGAGGATGATGACAAAGATAAAGGTGATAGTAAAAAAAATGACGATGATAAGGGTGATGATGACAATAACACTCAAGGATGTACCAGAGTGAATAGTTGTAACTATGAAGATAAACGATTTTTTTTATTACGATTCTTATCTGAATGATTCTACTAACCAAGATGATGATACATAACGCTAGGGGGAGCAGAAAGAGCAAACTCACAATGAAGAACAATCAGGAATCCTCATAGCTACTCCATTCACAGTTGTTCCTTATTGTTATAAGCCCCGAATTTGTATTTGGAACATAATGTTGAGGAAGGCGAGATTGTGCTTAATTATACAAACGAATAAATTGCTATTATGATGGGAGTTGACGAAGAATCATTCGAGTTTGACTTCGAAGAAGAACTAAACAACATCGGTACTTTCGAGCCAAATGATTATGTTTACAAGCATATACCATATGCTAATAAGTACGATAGGGTATTTATTGAAGATGCATCAGATGATGATGAACTGATCAAGTATTCTAGTGAAGGAACTGATAACTTTCCAACTTTTGAAGAGTTATTCAATAAAGCAAACGACGACTTGTTAAAAAGAAGGATTGAAGAGACAGTTGGAGAGGGAAGTATTCTGAAACGTCTATCCAAAGAAGAAATCGTTGAGGCTAAAAAGATGTGCTTTAAAGAGCTACCAAAAGAAAGGAAGTTCAGACGACCGTTAGCATTCTTCACACAATACAAAGATAAATCTTTAGGTGATATTTTGAGCTCGGGATGGGTTCCTGATTTGGATGTCTACGCGATCAAAAGAGAATATGGTGTTCAATATTTCAGGTATTTGAATAATTTGAAGACGTTGGCTTACTGGGATATCGAAGAGCTTCTATAGACGAAGAGTATTAACTTCTAAATGAAGTTTCATGATCAAAGATTATGGAAGTTAATCAAATATGTAGCAGCTCATGGTTTTAACAAGTGGAAACCGTTGATTTCGAAGAAAAAAAGATAAAGATTGACAAAGTTACTAAACAGAAAGATGTCACGCTTGTGATGAAATGGCCACGTGTAATGAAAAACATGTCCTTGATGAAGATCAAACAGGATTTCCATGAATACTTTCAGTGGTGGCAAGTGGATTCCAAAACAAGTAAAGTTATTATTTTGAAAGCTGATGACACCTGGGATATTCCTAAAGATTTGAATCCAAAGATGATCGAACGAAAGAGGATATGGGGATTGTGGAGAACTATTCGTTTACTAGACCCGATGTGGCTAGTTAACTGTTCGAAAGATGATATCAAATGCTTGTTCTTCAACAAGATCTGTTACGATGTAAAGGAGAAAACGCAAGCGATGCAATACGAAGGTGTGATTATAGTTAGCTATGCGCACGGTATTACTTCAGGAAAAATGTGGGAATCAACATGGAGAGAGTTAGAGAAAGAAGAGTTTATGAAAGAGGAATGAAGATTGGAGAAGATCGAAGAAAAGTCAAAAGAAGCTCGATTACGAAGATTTCAGTTCATGAAGTGGGCTCCTACGACTGATCAAACGCGAATACCTTCTAAAGAGTGTAGGAAGCCACACAAGAATTTCTTTCGGCGTTAAAGTCAAATATTTGAAGATTTTTAAGACTGACCAACATTACGGCAACATCCTAGGGGTGTTTATTGGTGCATAATGTCTATTGCCTACATCTTATAGTTGTTTCTGGATTTTGTAATAGGGCGAAGAAGTTAGATTTACATTGTTTGTATTTAACTTCGCATGAAGGTGAAGTATACCTTCGCACGAAGGTAAATTACCTTTGTGCGAAGATAAACTACCCTCGAACAAAGGTAGCATGTCTATATATAGCTACTGTGAGGTGTTAGTGTGTGGAACTTTTTCGACTGAGACGGCGAAGCTCAGTCGGATTTCCATAGTCATTTGTAACTGTTAAACATTGAATGAAATTAGTTAATTCATGAAATGATCTTGTTAATTGTCACTAATTCACATGAGTTCCGTGCATATGGACTAGATATGCAAATTAGGACCTTTGCTATTGGACAAAACGATCTTACATAGTCTATTTTTGTAATCATGGACCCAACAATTATGTTGATTAACGTCCAAGTGGAGCTGAACTATGTCCTTCTTTAGTGCATCAGTCTGTTCATAGATATTGTTCTCTCAAAGATCGATGCACTTAGACATGGCACTGTTGTAATCGTTCATAAGAGTGAAATTGTGTGCTCTCATCTGAGCAATTTTCTTTCTACAATGCTCGAAACATAAAAGAGAGTTTACAGTTTCGGAGAGTGTATTTGGGTTCTTCGGTCCGCGCCATCAAGCATTGGTGGTTTGCTTCTACAACTTCAGAGATCTTGAGAGATTCCACTTGTGCAGCAGCATCCACCCAGCTGAATCCACATTGCTCTTGTTCCATCAGCCCCTTTCCTGCTCTAGTGATTCCTTGGCAACTTTATGTTGAAGTTGAAGTTTGAGCTGGAGTAATTGGAACCATAGATCTCTCTGAGTTCCTAGCAGAAGCAGCCTTAGTGGCTTCATATCACATTGGTACCTTTTTGAAATCTCTAGCAAAGTGTCCCGGTTCATGACATTTGTAGCACCTCAACTTGTCTTTCATGGATCGAGTGCGAATATTTGACATGGGACGACGACCATATCTTTTCTAGAAACTTCTCTTATCCAAAACCTGCCATAGCCAAATTCCAAGACGCATCCAGTTCTTCTATGTCTTCTTATGCCACCTGATTAATCTATGTTGCAAGAATGGATGGGGGTAAATATCACCTACAAGGAAAGCGTGTAGGCTATTAAGAATAGAGGCTGCGAGAGCTAACTTTTCTTCATTCTGCTTAGTTAGGAAAGCAAGGTTTTCTATAGAGGGTGTGGATGGGACATTCTGAGATCATGACAGGTTCACTTGACTAAAAACCGCATTAGCATGCGGAGGGATTGCTGAGTAGTAGTGGGTGTGGCTAAGTTGTTCGGAAGAGACATGTCGTAGACGTAATTTATCTTCTGAGCTTGTAGATTAGCTTGAGTTATTGGACTGAAACAATATTTAGATTACTGTTTGACACTCCATGAACAGGACTTAAAACAATGTTAGGATGACTTGGAGACATCAAGGAAGTGTTAGAACTTGTCATCCCAACAGCAATCATGGAATTCTTGTGGTTTAGCTCTCTCTACTGATTGCCAATCTCACATGACTTGTTGTAGCAATCAGCTCAGTGAGTGTGACTTTATTCTGGTTTTTTGTATGCTTAACATCCCAACTTTTCGGCAGTGAGTGTAGAAGTGGACGATTCCTCTCACTATTAGTGATAGTGATTCCAACAATTATCATTTGTGAGACCAGTTTGACGAATCTTCTGATCTGATTCTCCACAGTTTCCCCATAAATGTAATTGAATGAACTGAACTACTCGTTCAACATATTTACCTTGCCAACCTTCATGTCAGTAAAGCTGTATACAGATTCTTAAGCACATCCTAAATTTCCTTAGCATTCGTTCAGTTCCTAACAATGATTGAGATATTAGGACCAAGAGCCATGGTGAGATTGCCATGGCTCTATTATCTTTGTCTTTTATTTTTCGATCATCATCCGTCCATAGATTCTCAGGTTTGGGAATCTAAGTTAGAGGATCATCTTCAGTAGCATACATAATGGTACGAGACCATCTCGAATACACCTCCAGACCCTAGGCTCCTTTTCTTTACAATACTACTCAAATCGCAAGGTCCACTCAAAGTAATCGTCTCCATTCAACAACCTCAATTTTTTGGTAGATGTGTCGATGTTCTAATCGAGTTCCTAATGTAATGCTAGAGTCTGAGACTGGACGGTAGTCAAGGTAGCGTTGGTGAGATCCGTAACAGTCAAAATACTCTTCGGGTTCATCATTTTTAAATTTATCAAATGGGAATTAAATAATTTTAAAATTAACAGTGAACAGTCCAAAACAGTCCAATTGAAATGGTCCACTCAAAACAGTAGTCCATCCGAAATGCAGGTAAGATCAATTCGGAACAGTGGATTTATCAGAAATGATCCCAGATCACTGAGTTTATCCGAAATACGATGCAATTGATCCGAAATACAGGCAAACTTCAACGAATGATTTGAAATGAGTCTAAACTTCAAGTAGATGATCCAAAATGAGTTCGAGATGCAAGCTGGTGATTTGAAATAAATCCGAAACTCAAACTACGAAGTGCATTCGAAATTCAATCTGATGATCCGAAATGTTTTCGAATCTTCAAAGGATGATCTGAAATGCATTTGAGTCTTCAAATGATGACCTAAAATAATGAACAGATGAAGGATCGTCTTATCCAAATAAGCACAGGACCTAATCTAATTAACTAGTTACGACATGTGTTGAATCCATTTTACAACAAGTGACAATATCAAGATTACTGTTTAAAGTTTACGATATCATTAATATGAATAATGTGATATCCCGGGTTTTTCGGATAACTTACACGTGACACTTGTCGAATAATATATACGCTAAGTATTAAGCGTGCACGAATTAAATGAATACGTGTTGTGTGTGGTGTGAGTGTTTTAGTAATTGAATCATTAGAGTAGATACGTACACGAACTGAACCGAACCGCGACACGTTCCAACCTTGGTTCATTGTGACTCTAGGAGTTCACAAAGTTTAAACCTTGAACCCAAATCTTCGGCTAAAAGAAAACAACGATCAAACCTAAACTTAAAACTCTAACTATTCGGCCAAGACCAAACCCAAACCAAACCACTCTAATACTTGGCCGCGAGATCAAATCCAAATCAAACTAACTCACTCTAATACATGGCCGCAAGATCAAACCCGAAACCACAAGATCAAAACCAAACCAACCACCCTAGTCTCACGGCCACAAACCCAACCGTAACCTTGTTCTCTTGCGGCCGTGTGCTAAACCAAACCGCAACCCTATCCCTTGCGCCTATAAATATCATCCCTTGCATGCCTTCATTCACATATACAAAAACCCTAGAAGGAAAACTGCCGTCGGCAGCTTGTTCACAGCTCTTGCGATCGCAAAACAGCCTTAGTTCAGTCCATTCAGCCGCGAACAGCCCTACACTCCTTCTTGATCACAGGCAGCCCTTCTTCCAGTTCTTGTCGGTTCGGACGTGATCTTGTTGGAGCAGCCGGGTCGCCTTTGTCCACATCTCGACTTGTTTGTCTAGTTACTCAAGGTTAGGATCATGTTTGAATTGAGATCATGTTCGGATATATATATATATATGTATGCTTGAATGATTAATTGATTAGTTGTTTCGGGTCTTATATGTTGAATAAATAATCGGCTGTTTTGATTATGTTCTTGTGTATAAATGTTTGCAGAAATCATAAGTGCTTGAATGAATTGATTGTATTGTCTTCGGATTATATGTTTGAATGAAAAGTCATGATAGCCGATTAGCTAGTAATGTGTGCAAGTGAGGTTTGTTCGAAATCTGAAAATCATAAGCTGTATTGGTTTATAAAAACAAGAGATGTTGACTAGGGTTTGCATGGATAGGTTATTAGTATTAATCTAAGACTAGAAATCAGTTCTAGATCGCTTAGGTTAATCGCATGAACGGGTTATACGAGTTCAGGATAAACATATGCAGAAAACAGCCTGCTGAATAATAGTTACAGCCGACTTCATCTGGCTGTAACTTGGTCGTTAGTTGTCGAAAAACGGAATTTCTGATGTCTAGAACGTAGAGATTTGAATAAGGAATCTAATGGCGCCGGATTCATAATTTTCTGAAATCGTTTGATATTTTTAAAGAGCCAAACAAGTTCAGTAGCAAAAGCTGTTAAAATGCTGGAATTTTGTTGATTGTTTATCAGGTTAGATTTTAAGATCAGTAGGGAGTTGAGCCATGATTTTTGTACAGCAACTAGGTATAGAAATTTCCGGGCAACTCCAACTAGAAGTTTGTTAATCGGATGATCAGTGATTTTTAAATAAATTCTTCCGTGGACTGCAGTCAGAAAACGGTAAATCTGACTGCAGCTTAATGAATTAATATTTATGGCTAATTGGTAAAGATTTAGGACTTGGAAAAATTATATAAATTTCTATGGTATAAATGTCACCTACTGTAAAAATATGGGAATTTTTGGAATGCTAGAACTATTTTATAAAAAAAAAAATATCCTAGAAGACAGCTGAATAATTGAGTGTTAAGCAGAAAGTTGATAACTTGTGATTGTATGCATTAAAGTGTTGCATGGATTTGAAATATGTTCATGATAAGTTGTTTGATTACCATGATCACATGAGAATACTTGCATGCATGTTTGAGTGTTAGATATGTTGTTTGTGTGTATCACTTTGTGAGTAAATTTCGTGTGGAATTTGTATTGGTGTGACTACACACTGACGTGGAAATTAATTGGTTTGTTAGGACGCAACTAGCGGTCCCATCTCTTATAACATCTTTGCTACATTAACCGAGCAAATAAAGGTGAGTTCATGGCCCCTAACTTTATCCGGTTTTTAAACAACAGGGGGAGAAACATGTATACACTCTCAAACTCAATCTCTTTACGTTATACGAATTTAACGTCACGCAACTATACGGTAACTAAGTTAATGTTAATGTAATGTTATGGGCACTAAGCAGCTTTATCACTTAAGTCCTCGACAATCTCCTCGGATCGTTAGTATTTGGGTTAAATAGCGGGGGAATTATAAGTAGTACTACTGGGTCTGACAAGCCCCATCCGAGCTAGTCGCGCTAGCCGACCTGGTATGGTCAACGGGTGAATAATTGGCCTAACACCGCCATGGTCATGTGATAGGCCTGGCAAAACGGAGGCACAACAGTCAGCTTCGATCGCGAACACTTAGTGACATGACTTTAGGCTAGCTACCTATATATATTAACATTGAACTTAATTACGGACCAACTTAATATTCCGGGTTTGGAATATTGGAAACATCAACTTATTATCCCGGGTTGGGGATAATGGAAATAACCACTTAATATTCTGGGATGGGAATATTGGAAGCAACAACTTATTATTCCAGGATTGGAATAATGGAACTGATACGTTATCCCGGGTTGGGGATAACGGAGTAACAAACTATAACCGAACAAACGAATTTATGAAAACCTGTGAACTCACTCATCTTTAATGTTGACACTTGTTTCTTTACATGTTTCTCAGGACGCTAGGAGCTCTAGGTGCACGCATATGCATTGAACAGGACGTCATTATCGAGTCTTATTTATTAATATTGTTTTGGGATTTTTCATTTGTTTTGGCGTTTGTGTTGGCGCCCGCATCACTACTTATTTATGCTTCCGCTCAAACTTTAAAACTAATGCTCTGCTAAATATTGGTAATTGATATAAAATCTACAATGAACGATTTTAGAAAACGTATAATCTAATCATGTAGAGTCATTCGACGTACTAGTGTTTCAGATTCTGGTTTATTCACACGCCTCGCGGTAAAACTCCGCAAGTGGAAATTGAGGGTGTGACAGATTGGTATCAGAGCCACTAGCTATAGAGAACCAGGTTTGCATTAGAAGTAGACCTAAACTATAGCTGATATCACGACACTAGACTTAGTTTGGCACCGAATTATTATATCCTGTTATGTAATATACTACAACTGTGTTTGGTAGATTATGCCTTCATAATAAGAAGTGAAAACAACTCATAACTAACTACACGACCTAACAGGCAATGTCATCATCCTCATCGTCATCATCGTCCGACAGACTTACGCCACCAAAGGCACCAGGAAAGGCACCAATGGTGGAACCCATACCACCTTATGGCGTGGAGACACGCTCAGCAGCGAGGAAAAGGCTCGCTCTGGGGGAGGAGTCGTCGTTGCGCCCAACTATTGCTGTACCGGTTGAACCGGTTAATCCTGTAGAAATAGGAGTTGACATGCTTAGAATCCTAGTGCATACACAACAAAAACAGTTAGAAAGAATGCAGGAAACCATCTTAGCACAAGGATGGATGATCCGACACCTTACAGGAAAGACCGACTCGCTCGAGGAAGAGCATCGTACGAGCAAGATAGCTCGTAACACCATAGCCAGAGATCTGCGTGCTGAGCAGATAAGAGCCGACTGGCTGGAGGACAGAGTCCTGGAAAATAGTTGGAACATTCAGGAACTGCAAAATCAAGCACTTGAACCAGCACCGGCCCCTCCAGTGCCGGTAGAGGAGGATCCAGAGGAAGATCCTGAGGAGGATCCTGAAGAGGATCCGGAGGAGGACCCAGCTGAGGAAGCTGGAAATGCCGCACAGGATGACGGCAACGACAGTGACTTGGGGAATGGAGACGTAGACGACTGATACGTCTCGTTTATATTTGTTTTCCTTCAGTTTATTTATTTTCCCACTTGTGTTTAAACTTGAGACTTTATAGTAAATTCGTATGTGTGATTTGCACTTTTGTAAGACGTTGAAATTTCAGTTAATCAAGTGTTTCTTTTGATTATTTAACATATTGAGTTGACATAACTTACTAATTATTAAAGTACGAAGTAGGATAACTATATTGGATATATAGACTGATCGGGGTGTGCTTGTGTTGTGTTTCGAAGATCTAAATGGCGACTTGAAGACGTGGAAACCTTAACTTGACGCCCGAAGAACTAGCTGCCATGATTCAGGAGCATGTGAACGCAGCTTTAGCGGGTGTTCAGAACCAGCCGGCAGGTAACCATTATTAAATTTTCACGTGAAAATCTAATAGTGAGGTTAGTAAAGTTCCTTGCTGACTTCCTGTTCTCTGTCAGCAGGAGGGGGCTTTAACCCCTATAAGATGTTCCTTGACGTAAAGCCAAGCAAGTTCTCGGGGGCGGAAGGACCCATTGGACTGGTCCGCTGGATCGAAAAGTCTGAATCCGTTTTTGAAATGTGCAACTGCTTAGAGGCAAACAAGGTCAAATATGCAGCCTCAACACTGGAAGATGGGGCACTGACATGGTGGAATGCCCAAGTCCAAACACGTGGACTGTTAGCTGCAAATGCAATGGCATGGGCTGAGTTCAAGGCCCTAATTAAAGAGGAGTACTGTCCACGAGACAGAGTGCAACAGTTAGAGCAAGCTTTATGGAACCACAAGATGGTGGGATCGGAAATTGAGGCTTACACCGCAAAACACCATGACTTGGTATTTCTGTGTCCTAAATTGGCCAACACGATGGAGAAAAGACTCGAGTTTTATCTCGGGGGTCTGGTTCCGGAAATTCAGGGTATGGTGATGTCTAGTAACCCTGTAACAGAACATCAAGCAATCCGATTGGCTCACAAACTCACCGATAAAGCGGTGGAACAGAAGAAACTGCCAGCACGGGGTACCACCGAAGTCGCTCCAGATAACAAAAGAAAATTTGAAGACTCCACTGTTCGACAGTCTTCGTCATCACATCCGCAGCAAGGGAACCAGAAACGGTTCAATCATTACCACAGCCACCGGGGTCATCAAAATCATTCCAACAACAACAACTACAACAACAACAACCAGAATGCAGGCGGCTATGTAGGTTGAAAGCCGCAGTGCAACCGCTGCAATCTTCACCATAACGGCCCTTGTGCTGGAAATCGCTGCCAAAGATGTGGCAAGATGGGACATGCGGCAAAGGATTGTCGTGGGGAAATCGTGTCCCGACAAAATCAGAATCAGCCTCAGGGTCAGCAGCAGGGTATAAACCGGGGATGCTATCAGTGTGGTAGCACTGCTCATTTCAGAAGAGACTGCCCACAGTTGCGCAACAACAACAACAATGGTGGAAACAACCACAACCACAACAACCACAACAATAACAACAACAACAATAATGGGAACGGTGGCACAGGAGGTGCCAAAGGTCGCGCATTTACATTGGGCCGCGGAGAGGCCAGAAACGACACGAACGTGGTCACCGGTAAGTTTCCCCTTAATGAACATTTTGCTACTGTGCTTTTTGATACGGGTGCGGATAGGAGTTTTATATCTGAGTCTTTCAGGAAGAACCTAAATCTCACGCTTAAACCATTAGAGACCCCTTATGTGATAGAATTAGCCAATGGTAAATCGGTAGATGTGACCCAAATCGTATCCGGCTGTCAACTCAAACTCGCGGGCCACACTTTTACCATTGATCTGATGACAACTACCCTGGGTAGTTTTGACGTGGTAGTCGGAATGGACTGGCTATCCGACGTCCGGGCTGAAGTTCTCTGCTTCGAAAAGTCTATCCGTATTCCACTCACGAACGACGAAATCCTGACGGTACAAGGCGACAAGGCAAGCGCCGTCACCAACATTATCTCATTTATGCAAGAGCAGAAGTATCTTCGGAAAAAGAATTCCTTCGCTTGACTCGCACTAATTACCGAACAGCCTAAGGACGAGAAACGTATAGAAGACATCCCTGTCGTCCGTGATTTTTCCGATGTATTCCCAGAAGAACTACCTGGTCTTCCACCACATCGACAATTGGAGTTTGAAATCGAATTGGCAAGCAATGCAACTCCCATCGCCAAAGCTCCATACCGCCTAGCTCCAGCTGAGTTGCAGGAGCTGTCTACCCAACTTCAAGAGCTGCTAGAAAAATGATTTATCCGACCAAGCGTTTCGCCATGGGGAGCTCCAGTCCTGTTTGTCAAGAAGAAGGACGGGACTTTCCGCGTGTGCATCGACTATAAGGAACTCAACAAGGTTACAGTCAAGAACCGATACCCGTTACCTCGCATCGACGATCTATTCGACCAACTGCAAGGGTCAAGTTACTACTCTAAGATTGATTTACGGTCTGGTTACCACCAGCTACGCGTCAGGGAGGAGGATATCGCTAAGACGGCATTTCGCACTCGGTATGGCCATTACGAGTTCTTGGTTATGCCATTCGGTCTCACTAACGCACCTGCGGTATTCATGGACCTCATGAACCGCGTGTGTAAACCATACCTCGACAAATTCGTCATCGTGTTCATCGACGACATACTCATCTACTCCAAAAGTGAAGAAGAGCATGCTGAGCATCTACGATTACTGCTAGGATTACTTCAACAGGAAAAGCTATATGCCAAGCTCTCGAAGTGTGATTTCTGGATCCGGGAAGTTCAGTTTCTCGGGCACGTTGTGAATGAAAAGGGTATCCATGTAGACCCTGCCAAGATTGAAGCCATCAAAAACTGGGAAGCACCTAAGACACCGACGGAGATCCGCCAATTCTTAGGATTGGCTGGTTACTACAGACGCTTCATCGAGGGGTTTTCAAAGATTGCACAACCGCTCACTACCCTTACCCAGAAAGGTATCAAGTATACTTGGGGTGACAAGCAAGAAGCAGCATTTCAATTGCTGAAGCAGAAACTTTGCAGTGCACCCATTCTGTCCTTGCCGGAAGGGACAGATGACTTCGTAGTGTATTGTGATGCTTCCATTCAGGGATTGGGATGCGTACTCATGCAACGCGATAAGGTCATCGCGTATGCGTCGCGACAGCTGAAGGTCCACGAGAAAAACTACACGACGCATGACCTAGAATTGGGAGCAGTAGTGTTTGCACTTAAGATTTGGAGACATTACCTCTATGGAACAAAGTGCACAATCTTTACTGACCACAAAAGCCTCCAACACATCTTTGATCAGAAAGAGTTGAACATGCGCATTAATCGCTGGGTCGAACCCTTGAACGATTATGAGTGTGCCATTCGGTATCACCCGGATAAAGCTAACGTAGTAGCTGACGCCCTCAGTAGGAAGGAACACTTGAAACCTCGTCGCGTACGAGCACTACAACTCACTATTCATTCGGGGCTACCCGAACAAATACGCGACGCCCAGTTAGAAGCAGTTAAGGAGGAAAACATCAAAGCCGAATCAGTGGGAAAAATGGAACGCGACTGGGAGGTAAAGCCCAATGGAGCCCGGTATTTCATGAATCGTATATGGGTACCTCTCTATGGGAACCTCAGAGAGCTAGTCATGGATGAAGCTCACAAATCTCGATACTCTGTCCATCCGGGTTCGGATAAGATGTATCAAGACCTTAAAGCCGCTTATTGGTGGCCCAACATGAAAGCCGATATAGCCACCTACGTGAGTAAATGTTTGACTTGTGCAAAAGTCAAGGTGGAGTATCAAAAGCCATCGGGGCTACTCCAACAACCTGAGATCCCAGTGTGGAAATGGGATCAGATCTCAATGGATTTCATCACCAAACTCCCGCGAACCTTGGGTGGTTGCGATACCATCTGGGTGATTGTAGATCGTTTAACGAAGTCCGCACACTTCCTAGCTATTAAAGAAACGGATAAGATGGAGAAGTTGACTCGCATCTACATTAAGGAAGTAGTTTCTCGGCACGGAGTGCCAACGTCCATCATCTCAGATAGAGATGCTCGTTTCACGTCAAAATTCTGGCAGTCACTCCAGAAAGCGTTGGGAACACGCTTGGATATGAGCACAGCTTATCACCCTCAGACTGATGGTCAAAGCGAAAGGACCATACAGACCTTGGAAGACATGCTTAGGGCATGCATAGTGGACTTCGGAAATAATTGGGAAATTCACCTGCCTCTAGTAGAATTCTCATATAACAACAGCTATCACACGAGTATTTCGGCAGCACCATTTGAGGCATTATACGGTCGTAAATGTAGATCACCGGTCTGCTGGGCAGAAGTCGGTGACAGCCAACTCACAGGCCCTGAGTTAATACTTGAGGCTACTGAAAAGATTGTACAAATCAGAAACCGCATGGCGGCGGCACGAGATCGACAGAAAAGCTACGCTGATCAACGACGCAAACCGCTCGAATTTCAAGTAGGCGACCGCGTCCTACTAAAGGTGTCACCCTGGAAGGGTGTAATCCGCTTTGGAAAACGAGGCAAACTTAACCCACGGTATGTAGGCCCGTTTGAAATCTTGAAACGTATTGGACCCGTAGCATACCAATTAGACCTTCCTACCGAACCCAGTGGAGTTCACAACGTATTTCACGTATCAAATCTGAAGAAGTGTCTATCAGATGAAACTTTAGTTATTCCATTGGATGAGATCCAAGTGGATGAACAACTACACTTCGTGGAAAAGCCTATTGAGATCATGGATCATGAGATCAAGACTCGAAGGCACAGCAAGATTCCAATCGTTAAAGTTCGTTGGGACTCTAAGCGTGGACCGGAGTTCACGTGGGAAAGAGAGGACCAAATGAAAAGCAAATACCCACATCTCTTCGCAACTGAGCAGCAAACTAACGATACCAGTACCTAAATTTTCGGGACGAAAATTCTTTCAACATGGGGATGATGTGACAACCTGGAAATTTCTCATAATTTCGTGTACTATTGTTGACTAAGTTCTTGTGCATTGGCACTTGGAAATCCTTATGTATGACACTTGGGAATTTCTTGTAACGTTGCGTACCATTATAAACGAACTAACTCTTTTGGCGTGGCACTCTGAACATGTACGCTACATGCTAAACCGCGTTTACTCAATTTTCGGGACGAAAATTCTTTCAACATGGGGATAATGTGATATCCCGGGTTTTTCGGATAACTTACACGTGACACTTGTCGAATAATATATACGCTAAGTATTAAGCGTGCACGAATTAAATGAATACGTGTTGTGTGTGGTGTGAGTGTTTTAGTAATTGAATCATTAGAGTAGATACGTACACGAACTGAACCGAACCGCGACACGTTCCAACCTTGGTTCATTGTGACTCTAGGAGTTCACAAAGTTTAAACCTTGAACCCAAATCTTCGGCTAAAAGAAAACAACGATCAAACCTAAACTTAAAACTCTAACTATTCGGCCAAGACCAAACCCAAACCAAACCACACCACTCTAATACTTGGCCGCGAGATCAAATCCAAATCAAACTAACTCACTCTAATACTTGGCCGCAAGATCAAACCCGAAACCACAAGATCAAAACCAACCACCCTAGTCTCACGGCCACAAACCCAACCGTAACCTTGTTCTCTTGCGGCCGTGTGCTAAACCAAACCGCAACCCTATCCCTTGCGCCTATAAATATCATCCCTTGCATGCCTTCATTCACATATACAAAAACCCTAGAAGGAAAACTGCCGTCGGCAGCTTGTTCACAGCTCTTGCGATCGCAAAACAGCCTTAGTTCAGTCCATTCAGCCGCGAACAGCCCTACACTCCTTCTTGATCACAGGCAGCCCTTCTTCCAGTTCTTGTCGGTTCGGACGTGATCTTGTTGGAGCAGCCGGGTCGCCTTTGTCCACATCTCGACTTGTTTGTCTAGTTACTCAAGGTTAGGATCATGTTTGAATTGAGATCATGTTCGGATATATATATATATATGTATGCTTGAATGATTAATTGATTAGTTGTTTCGGGTCTTATATGTTGAATAAATAATCGGCTGTTTTGATTATGTTCTTGTGTATAAATGTTTGCGGAAATCATAAGTGCTTGAATGAATTGATTGTATTGTCTTCGGATTATATGTTTGAATGAAAAGTCATGATAGCCGATTATAGCTAGTAATGTGTGCAAGTGAGGTTTGTTCGAAATCTGAAAATCATAAGCTGTATTGGTTTATAAAAACAAGAGATGTTGACTAGGGTTTGCATGGATAGGTTATTAGTATTAATCTAGGACTAGAAATCAGTTCTAGATCGCTTAGGTTAATCGCATGAACGGGTTATACGAGTTCAGGATAAACATATGCAGAAAACAGCCTGCTGAATAATAGTTACAGCCGACTTCATCTGGCTGTAACTTGGTCGTTAGTTGTCGAAAAACGGAATTTCTGATGTCTAGAACGTAGAGATTTGAATAAGGAATCTAATGGCGCCAGATTCATAATTTTCTGAAATCGTTTGATATTTTTAAAGAGCCAAACAAGTTCAGTAGCTAAAGCTGTTAAAATGCTGGAATTTTGTTGATTGTTTATCAGGTTAGATTTTAAGATCAGTAGGGAGTTGAGCCATGATTTTTGTACAGCAACTAGGTATAGAAATTTCCGGGCAACTCCAACTGGAAGTTTGTTAATCGGACGATCAGTGATTTTTAAATAAATTCTTCCGTGGACTGCAGTCAGAAAACGGTAAATCTGACTGCAGCTTAATGAATTAATATTTATGGCTAATTGGTAAAGATTTAGGACTTGGAAAAATTATATAAATTTCTATGGTATAAATGTCACCTACTGTAAAAATATGGGAATTTTTGGAATGCTAGAACTATTTTATAAAAAAAAAAAATCCTAGAAGACAGCTGAATAATTGAGTGTTAAGCAGAAAGTTGATAACTTGTGATTGTATGCATTAAAGTGTTGCATGGATTTGAAATATGTTCATGATAAGTTGTTTGATTACTATGATCACATGAGAATACTTGCATGCATGTTTGAGTGTTAGATATGTTGTTTGTGTGTATCACTTTGTGAGTAAATTTCGTGTGGAATTTGTATTGGTGTGACTACACACTGACGTGGAAATTAATTGGTTTGTTAGGACGCAACTAGCGGTCCCATCTCTTATAACATCTTTGCTACACTAACCGAGCAAATAAAGGTGAGTTCACGGCCCCTAACTTTATCCGGTTTTTAAACAACAGGGGGAGAAACATGTATACACTCTCAAACTCAATCTCTTTACGTTATACGAATTTAACGTCACGCAACTATACGGTAACTAAGTTAATGTTAATGTAATGTTATGGGCACTAAGCAGCTTTATCACTTAAGTCCTCGACAATCTCCTCGGATCGTTAGTATTTGGGTTAAATAGCGGGGGAATTATAAGTAGTACTACTGGGTCTGACAAGCCCCATCCGAGCTAGTCGCGCTAGCCGACCTGGTATGGTCAACGGGTGAATAATTGGCCTAACACCGCCATGGTCATGTGATAGGCCTGGCAAAACGGAGGCACAACAGTCAGCTTCGATCGCGAACACTTAGTGACATGACTTTAGGCTAGCTACCTATATATCTTAACATTGAACTTAATTACGGACCAACTTAATATTCCGGGTTTGGAATATTGGAAACATAAACTTATTATCCCGGGTTGGGGATAATGGAAATAACCACTTAATATTCCGGGATGGGAATATTGGAAGCAACAACTTCTTATTCCGGGATTGGAATAATGGAACTGATACGTTATCCCGGGTTGGGGATAACGGAGTAACAAACTATAACCGAACAAACGAATTTATGAAAACCTGTGAACTCACTCATCTTTAATGTTGACACTTGTTTCTTTACATGTTTCTCAGGACGCTAGGAGCTCTAGGTGCACGCATATGCATTGAACAGGACGTCATTATCGAGTCTTATTTATTAATATTGTTTTGGGATTTTTCATTTGTTTTGGCATTTGTGTTGGCGCCCGCATCACTACTTATTTATGCTTCCGCTCAAACTTTAAAACTAATGCTCTGCTAAATATTGGTAATTGATATAAAATCTACAATGAACGATTTTGGAAAACGTATAATCTAATCATGTAGAGTCGTTCGACGTACTAGTGTTTCAGATTCTGGTTTGTTCACACGCCTCGCGGTAAAACTCCGCAAGTGGAAATTGAGGGTGTGACAAATAACGTGTACAATCCTGAAACAAATTGTGCAGGGCTTCGTTGTACACTGTACAAAATTGTTATAGACTCAAGACCATAACTGGGCTATATATAGACTTCCTAGCTTCACACGAGTTAGCTTGCCACTTCATTCGAAGTGGACTCACTTCGTACGAAGATAACGTGTTCACGCACGTGTGAAGTGACTAACAAAACATCGAAAATGAATTCTAACATGTAAAACCCTATTACACTGACTCAATATGACCCTAGATGTAGGCTATAGACATTCTACTTCGACAAATGTAGGTCTGCTCTAGGATCCAATAGCTCAAGTCTAACTTGAATAACATAGTCCATAACGTGCAGAATCCATTATAGATTAGGCGACATGTTCAACAAGGTTATCTTCCATCAATTATCTGTTTTCATTAATACTTTAGTGTGTACAAGATCCAGAACATCTGCTTTACAACTAACCTAACACACCTATTTAGGATAGTCACTTCGTGCGAAATGAACGTTCACTTCGTGCGAAGTGGGCTTTCACTTCATGCGAAGTGGGCTTTCACTTCGTGCGAAGTAAAACTTTCACTTCGTGTAAAGTGAAACTATTATAGACAATCAAAATTCTAACATATTGATTCCTATTACAGACTTGATATGATTCGATGACGTAGGCAACAGATATATGCATCAACAGTCTTCCCGTTGGATGTTGCCGTAGTCTTCGAATACTGTTTAAGCTTCAAAGTCTTTGATCTTCAATTCTGTTATATAACTTTTACATTCTTGATCAGCAGTTCTTTAACTTTAACATTCTTGTTAGCATACTCCACCTTTCTGTGAGCATCCCTCATTATTCAACGTTTTGTCTTGCTCCCCCTTTCTGACAACTTCCTGTTCATTCTTCTAAACATTCAAATTAATATTTCAGTTTCAAACGTTGAAATTTTCAACACAAACATTTCGAATTTTAAACATTTTATTACTTTTAACCCTCTCAGCTACCAAGTCCAAGTTAATGACCCTTGTTATTTGATTTATCAACCAAGCTAAAATGAATGACCTTGGTTGATCACTTTGTGAACAAACTTATGTATTTATCAAATGTAAGTTTCAAGTTAATGAAGTATTGTCTTTTCAAAACAATTTGTCATTTCAAACTTTTAACACCTTTAGACTTTGAATATCATTTTTCCATCATCAGTGGTCGAAACTAAGATAGAAACAAATTCTTTTTGTATTTTCCAAAGTTCATGCTAAAATACTCTAAACATCTTTTTGAGGTTTCCTAAAATAAAATGTAAGCTATGTACAAACGAACTAACTATTTGTGCGTGGCACTCTGAACATGTACGCTACATGCTAAACCGCGTTTACTCAATTTTCGGGACGAAAATTCTTTCAACATGGGGATAATGTGATATCCCGGGTTTTTCGGATAACTTACACGTGACACTTGTCGAATAATATATACGCTAAGTATTAAGCGTGCACGAATTAAATGAATACGTGTTGTGTGTGGTGTGAGTGTTTTAGTAATTGAATCATTAGAGTAGATACGTACACGAACTGAACCGAACCGCGACACGTTCCAACCTTGGTTCATTGTGACTCTAGGAGTTCACAAAGTTTAAACCTTGAACCCAAATCTTCGGCTAAAAGAAAACAACGATCAAACCTAAACTTAAAACTCTAACTATTCGGCCAAGACCAAACCCAAACCAAACCACACCACTCTAATACTTGGCCGCGAGATCAAATCCAAATCAAACTAACTCACTCTAATACTTGGCCGCAAGATCAAACCCGAAACCACAAGATCAAAACCAACCACCCTAGTCTCACGGCCACAAACCCAACCGTAACCTTGTTCTCTTGCGGCCGTGTGCTAAACCAAACCGCAACCCTATCCCTTGCGCCTATAAATATCATCCCTTGCATGCCTTCATTCACATATACAAAAACCCTAGAAGGAAAACTGCCGTCGGCAGCTTGTTCACAGCTCTTGCGATCGCAAAACAGCCTTAGTTCAGTCCATTCAGCCGCGAACAGCCCTACACTCCTTCTTGATCACAGGCAGCCCTTCTTCCAGTTCTTGTCGGTTCGGACGTGATCTTGTTGGAGCAGCCGGGTCGCCTTTGTCCACATCTCGACTTGTTTGTCTAGTTACTCAAGGTTAGGATCATGTTTGAATTGAGATCATGTTCGGATATATATATATATATGTATGCTTGAATGATTAATTGATTAGTTGTTTCGGGTCTTATATGTTGAATAAATAATCGGCTGTTTTGATTATGTTCTTGTGTATAAATGTTTGCGGAAATCATAAGTGCTTGAATGAATTGTTTGTATTGTCTTCGGATTATATGTTTGAATGAAAAGTCATGATAGCCGATTATAGCTAGTAATGTGTGCAAGTGAGGTTTGTTCGAAATCTGAAAATCATAAGCTGTATTGGTTTATAAAAACAAGAGATGTTGACTAGGGTTTGCATGGATAGGTTATTAGTATTAATCTAGGACTAGAAATCAGTTCTAGATCGCTTAGGTTAATCGCATGAACGGGTTATACGAGTTCAGGATAAACATATGCAGAAAACAGCCTGCTGAATAATAGTTACAGCCGACTTCATCTGGCTGTAACTTGGTCGTTAGTTGTCGAAAAACGGAATTTCTGATGTCTAGAACGTAGAGATTTGAATAAGGAATCTAATGGCGCCAGATTCATAATTTTCTGAAATCGTTTGATATTTTTAAAGAGCCAAACAAGTTCAGTAGCTAAAGCTGTTAAAATGCTGGAATTTTGTTGATTGTTTATCAGGTTAGATTTTAAGATCAGTAGGGAGTTGAGCCATGATTTTTGTACAGCAACTAGGTATAGAAATTTCCGGGCAACTCCAACTGGAAGTTTGTTAATCGGACGATCAGTGATTTTTAAATAAATTCTTCCGTGGACTGCAGTCAGAAAACGGTAAATCTGACTGCAGCTATTAATATTTATGGCTAATTGGTAAAGATTTAGGACTTGGAAAAATTATATAAATTTCTATGGTATAAATGTCACCTACTGTAAAAATATGGGAATTTTTGGAATGCTAGAACTATTTTATAAAAAAAAAAATCCTAGAAGACAGCTGAATAATTGAGTGTTAAGCAGAAAGTTGATAACTTGTGATTGTATGCATTAAAGTGTTGCATGGATTTGAAATATGTTCATGATAAGTTGTTTGATTACTATGATCACATGAGAATACTTGCATGCATGTTTGAGTGTTAGATATGTTGTTTGTGTGTATCACTTTGTGAGTAAATTTCGTGTGGAATTTGTATTGGTGTGACTACACACTGACGTGGAAATTAATTGGTTTGTTAGGACGCAACTAGCGGTCCCATCTCTTATAACATCTTTGCTACACTAACCGAGCAAATAAAGGTGAGTTCACGGCCCCTAACTTTATCCGGTTTTTAAACAACAGGGGGAGAAACATGTATACACTCTCAAACTCAATCTCTTTACGTTATACGAATTTAACGTCACGCAACTATACGGTAACTAAGTTAATGTTAATGTAATGTTATGGGCACTAAGCAGCTTTATCACTTAAGTCCTCGACAATCTCCTCGGATCGTTAGTATTTGGGTTAAATAGCGGGGGAATTATAAGTAGTACTACTGGGTCTGACAAGCCCCATCCGAGCTAGTCGCGCTAGCCGACCTGGTATGGTCAACGGGTGAATAATTGGCCTAACACCGCCATGGTCATGTGATAGGCCTGGCAAAACGGAGGCACAACAGTCAGCTTCGATCGCGAACACTTAGTGACATGACTTTAGGCTAGCTACCTATATATCTTAACATTGAACTTAATTACGGACCAACTTAATATTCCGGGTTTGGAATATTGGAAACATCAACTTATTATCCCGGGTTGGGGATAATGGAAATAACCACTTAATATTCCGGGATGGGAATATTGGAAGCAACAACTTCTTATTCCGGGATTGGAATAATGGAACTGATACGTTATCCCGGGTTGGGGATAACGGAGTAACAAACTATAACCGAACAAACGAATTTATGAAAACCTGTGAACTCACTCATCTTTAATGTTGACACTTGTTTCTTTACATGTTTCTCAGGACGCTAGGAGCTCTAGGTGCACGCATATGCATTGAACAGGACGTCATTATCGAGTCTTATTTATTAATATTGTTTTGGGATTTTTCATTTGTTTTGGCGTTTGTGTTGGCGCCCGCTTCACTACTTATTTATGCTTCCGCTCAAACTTTAAAACTAATGCTCTGCTAAATATTGGTAATTGATATAAAATCTACAATGAACGATTTTGGAAAACGTATAATCTAATCATGTAGAGTCGTTCGACGTACTAGTGTTTCAGATTCTGGTTTGTTCACACGCCTCGCGGTAAAACTCCGCAAGTGGAAATTGAGGGTGTGACAAATAACGTGTACAATCCTGAAACAAATTGTGCAGGGCTTCGTTGTACACTGTACAAAATTGTTATAGACTCAAGACCATAACTGGGCTATATATAGACTTCCTAGCTTCACACGAGTTAGCTTGCCACTTCATTCGAAGTGGACTCACTTCGTACGAAGATAACGTGTTCACGCACGTGTGAAGTGACTAACAAAACATCGAAAATGAATTCTAACATGTAAAACCCTATTACACTGACTCAATATGACCCTAGATGTAGGCTATAGACATTCTACTTCGACAAATGTAGGTCTGCTCTAGGATCCAATAGCTCAAGTCTAACTTGAATAACATAGTCCATAACGTGCAGAATCCATTATAGATTAGGCGACATGTTCAACAAGGTTATCTTCCATCAATTATCTGTTTTCATTAATACTTTAGTGTGTACAAGATCCAGAACATCTGCTTTACAACTAACCTAACACACCTATTTAGGATAGTCACTTCGTGCGAAATGAACGTTCACTTCGTGCGAAGTGGGCTTTCACTTCATGCGAAGTGGGCTTTCACTTCGTGCGAAGTAAAACTTTCACTTCGTGTAAAGTGAAACTATTATAGACAATCAAAATTCTAACATATTGATTCCTATTACAGACTTGATATGATTCGATGACGTAGGCAACAGATATATGCATCAACAGTCTTCCCGTTGGATGTTGCCGCAGTCTTCGAATACTGTTTAAGCTTCAAAGTCTTTGATCTTCAATTCTGTTATATAACTTTTACATTCTTGATCAGCAGTTCTTTAACTTTAACATTCTTGTTAGCATACTCCACCTTTCTGTGAGCATCCCTCATTATTCAACGTTTTGTCTTGCTCCCCCTTTCTGACAACTTCCTGTTCATTCTACTAAACATTCAAATTAATATTTCAGTTTCAAACGTTGAAATTTTCAACACAAACATTTCGAATTTTAAACATTTTATTACTTTTAACCCTCTCAGCTACCAAGTCCAAGTTAATGACCCTTGTTATTTGATTTATCAACCAAGCTAAAATGAATGACCTTGGTTGATCACTTTGTGAACAAACTTATGTATTTATCAAATGTAAGTTTCAAGTTAATGAAGTATTGTCTTTTCAAAACAATTTGTCATTTCAAACTTTTAACACCTTTAGACTTTGAATATCATTTTTCCATCATCAGTGGTCGAAACTAAGATAGAAACAAATTCTTTTTGTATTTTCCAAAGTTCATGCTAAAATACTCTAAACATCTTTTTGAGGTTTCCTAAAATAAAATGTAAGCTATGTACAAATATATTTTAAGTCATTTTTGTGAGTTTGTGTTAGAGGATCATATCAGTTATTGAGACACATCACTAGTACCGTTAGTCTTGATAAAACTTTATGTGATACATAAATTCACTTGGATTGTTAGTATACTAATCCACTTAAACCTCTACACATTTCTCAATTTATATAAGATACGTTAATTAAATATCTTAGAACATGACTTAATAGTATTTCCTACCTCAGAATATACTCCCGTATCAAGATTCCCTTGATTTCATCTTACAAGTGAATATATCTAACTGATATATGTAACTGAGTTATGCAAGACCTTCAGAGCTCGGGTTAGTACCACCATACAGACAAAGAGATAAAGGTTCGACTTAAAAGTGGTGTTCCAAATTTGTAATCTTTTACTTCAATTGTTAGATCTTTCGATACTTACAATTACGTGTAGTTTTGGGTTTAAAAGCAAAAGTATTCTACAAGTTCAAGGACATTGCTGATGCAAAATCTGAAACTTGTATAATACCCTAGATATCAATTATCTATAAAGACCTAGTATCTCAGAAACCGTCAATCTCTCAAACGAAATTTTGGTTTACTAATACCATATATCCAAGAGATGTTAAGCCACTAATAATAAGTTTTTCTTTGTGTTTGCATCTTAAAAACAATCTAATGAATGTGCGAAGCCTACTTGCATATCAACAATGAGACCTATTGTTAAGTCCTAGAAGTGTGAGACTAACCCATCAAATACACACAACAGGCTATGGTAGCAAACTCAAATTTAATTGGGTTAGTTTGTATTAGGTTTGGACCTGTTTAGGTCATTTGGGCATGCCTAAGGCCATGTGGGCCAGGGAAGTCCATGTGGGGAATGGGCTTACCTAGAGTATATAAACTAGTGTTATATCACCTGTTTAGGTCATCTCGATCTTCTTATTTTTCGGTTTTCTTGAATCTCACCAAGTTTGGATTCCGCCTATCCTTGGTGTGTGTTTGATATCATTGTTAGATCCGGTTATTCAGGAGTTACAATTGGTATTAGAGCCATCAGAACCTACTTCTATACTCGAGTTAAGATCAAACATTCAAGTTTTCTGGATTTTTTGGGTTGGTGTTTTTCGTGTTCTTCACGTTCTTCATCGTGTTCTTCGTTTTGTTCATAAAAATCATTTTATTTTGCTATTTTGATCTTTTGAGAAGGTGTTAAATAAAATCAATCAATCACTCAATCGTACTTAGTATAATCCTTCTCATAGCCAAGCTATTGGTAGTGTTAAGGGAGGGTGGCATGTAGGCAAGTCTTACCTCTATCCCCGGGGATAGAGAGACCGATTCTAGTGAGACCCCCAGCTACAAATATTTAAAAAAAATCTTTTGTTTGTTTTCTCAAAAGATTTTAAATATCAAAAATTGATTTGCAATCCAAAATCTTCAAAATTATACATTAACATATCTGTTGCTACTTTAATAATTTTTGAATTAAAAAAATAGATTTCAAGGTTTTGGAATTTTAAATACAACAAACTTTTTCAGAACAACAATTCGAATCATAATTCAAATAACAAACACCAAATACAAACTTTTCCATCCGAAATACAAACTGTTCAGCATCATCATTTACATCCGAAATACAAAACATTTATCCGAAATACTCACTTCTCATCCGAAATACAAAACTTTTATTCAACAATAGCCATTTTTTCGAATCTTTCTGAAATAAAACTTTTTCGTCCAAAATACTTTTCATCATAATATTTTGATCTACAATTGTTTCATCTGCATAATTCCTTGTTGTTTCATCCGAGATCATCACCAACATATACCTGCAACTTCACACCTCCACCACACCATCGAACAACCCCACAATGTAACGCGTTTCCCGCCAACTTCATTCATCATCCACCACCACCATCATAAATCATCATTTTATCTCCATCTCTAGTTACCATCAAGTTCATCTTGTTCATCAAAGACTATTCACCTCTGTCATACACCGCTCATCTCCACCGGAAATCCGAAATAGTATTCGGATCCACATTCTAAACCGATCCGAAACAGACTTTCGTGTTTATCCGAAACAAGTTAATCGAAATGTTATTTCGATTTTATTCGAATTCATTTGTTCGAAACCTGCAACATCCATAGAACCATCATCAACATTTCTAAACCTTCTCCACCGTATGTCACCTTACCATAGCCTCTGACAATCACCATCACAGTGCATCATTATCTCCATCGTCGTCCCATTCCTCATCGACATTATCTTCGTTCTTCCTCACACCGCTCCAACATCCACCACTGCCATCATTACACACAACCTCCATCGACCACGGTACATCTCCGACCACCATCGCAATCGCCGATCATCATCGGCAAACTGCCCCCGACTTTTGTCAACCTCTGTAATATCGCGACTACCATCTCCATCATCACACCTCACACCTCCGACGACATCTCAGACCACGACCTCATAGTTCATCACCTACATACCACCTCAGACATCACTCTGACGAACGTCGGAACCACGATTAAACATTAACTCCGTACAACACCACCCACCTACTTCGTCACACAACCGTCTTCTCCTTGACATAATTTTCATAGTCCATCGAGTATAATCATCATTATAGTATCTTTTTCGACAACTAACAACGCTACACCATCACTCTTCATAACCTGCAACCATCGTAACTCCATCCTCATTCACAACATAACCGAACATAATCTACACCACCATGCCATCTCCACGAACCACCAACTGCATCCCACGTCTTCACACTTCCATCATCAACATCACCGATGTTGATGCACTTTATGGCTGTCACTATCCGAATAGGCTAGAAAGAGTGTGTATTGAATATTATATAGATTAGATACGAACACACGTCCCAAGTGCGAATGAGTACTAGCTCGTACGAGTGACATGTGCCTTGTATGAGTAACAGTGTGCCTCGTACGAGTGACTTTGTTACTCGTACGAGTGATAACATCTCACTCATACGAATGACCCTTCATACAAGTGACAACATACTCGCTTCGCACGAGCTGTCATGTCTATACATAGGTGTTGTGTGTTCATTGTTTGTAAGTTTTGGAAGTTCCCTGAGGGGAAACGCTGGCGGATTCTCTCTAGGAATTCCACCAGCCATACAAGATGTATACTCTTTTGGTATGAATGAATGAAAAGCTTTCACATACTCTGTTCCTACTCCCTGTCTATATTGTTCTGCCGAATATGTACTATCCCCAAAACCTTCGTCTAGAATCGCCGCCGCCCCCGGGACCACAACTGGTATCAGAGCTACGGTACCAATTCATTCAATCAAACCGTTGATGAATCACGTACTCTCATGAATTTGGGACGTATGAGCGGTTTTAGACGTAAAACATCAAATAATTGGACAATCCACAGACATAATGTAAAATTGAAACCATAGGATTATTCGAAACTGATTTTCGACCAGATCTGTACAAAAATCATGTCGAAATTCGAAGAAATGAAGATTCTGGATCGAAAAAATGTTATCAGTTTTGTTCATACGAGTGAGCCTCTATGGCTCGTATGAGTGACATTGGTTACTCGTACCAAGCATCACTCGTACGAAGCAACACTCGTACGAAGCGAAACTCGTACGAAGGCATTTTTTGATCGTATTGACGAGACGGGTGTCCGGAAAAAAATTGTTGATTACGAATTTTTTCAAGATTTTAACGTCTAATTCGGGCTGTTCGACGACATCATCTAGAGCTTCAGAGTCTAGATTTGATGATACGATCGCAAAAGGATGAAGAGTTTGCCGTAGTTACTAATATATGTGCAAAACGTTGTAGTGACTATTAATGGGCCTTAACGTTAAGTCAGCATTTGATAAAAACTGCAATTTTTGGGAAATTTTCTGCAAAATTTGAGTACCATATGCTGCAGTCGTGCCATAATCTTCATTCCCATAGGAACTAAAGACGTCAAACTTTGCAAAAATGTGGGGGATTAAAAATTTTCATGTATATGTTAAAATTCCAGCATTTTTGAAATTCGTGATGCTGCAACAGTATCCGGGTTGTTCAGGCTGCAGATTATCTCGGAATCACAGAGGATCGAATATACGTTCAGAATGTCGTGATCAAAGAATGTTTAGAATTTTCAGATCATGTTTCAGATTGATGCTCAAGGGCTAACTACCTGATCCCTGATGTGGAATAGGAAGCACATTAACTCTGCAAGGCAAATAAACTATTTAATTTCAAGTTGGTAATTATTCGATAAAATTTTTAGATCAAGCAAATCAGAGGAGGTCTTAAACCGTGCAAGCAACGACCTGAAGATTAATTTCTGAAGAAAATTATTTGAGGGGGAATGTTACTTAACGTAGATAATGCAAACCTAGATCTTCAATCAAGGGGGAATTACGACATCAACAAATACCCGATTGAAGGTTTAGAATATTCAAACACAGCTCTCAGATTTCAAGTTCAAGTTCGAGCTTTGACAGTGACGTCCATGGGGGAAATTGTTGATGCACTTTATGGCCGTTACTGTCCGAATAGGCTAGAAAGAATGTGTATTGAATATTGTATAGATTAGATACGAACACACGACCCAAGTGCGAACGAGTACTGGCTCGTACGTGTGACATGTTCCTCGTACGAGTGACTCTGTTACTGGTACGATTGATAACATCTCGCTCGTACGAATGACCCTTCGTACCAGTGACAACATGCTCACTTTGCACAAGTTGTCATGTCTGTATATAGGTGTTGTGTGTTCATTGTTTGTATGTTTTGGAAGTTCCCTGAGGGGAAACGCTGGATGATTCTCTCTAGGAATTCCGCCAGCCATACAAGACGTATACTCTTTCGGTATATATGAATGAAAAGCTTCCGCGGACTCTGTTCCTATCCCTGTCTATATTGTTCTACCGAATCTGTACTATCCCCAAAACCTCCGTCTAGAACCGCCGCCGCCCCCGGGACCACAACCGAGCACCACCGTAGCATCGCCTTCAGTCATCCTTGCTCCATTGTTTACCAGACAACTATATTCATCACTCATCGCCGTATTCATCACTCACCTTTTTAGCAATTCTAATAAAAACCGTTCTTGTTCATATTGTCTTACAAACACACCTCGGATCACTCACAACCTTATCTCTGTCGTAATTCGATCACCGTGAAGGACTCTATCACCGCTTTTACCACCACTGTACAACTTTGGTCACCGCCTAAAAAATAGTCATTGAAGTTATTGTTACTTGTTATTGCAATCTAGAGAAGAAGATAATCAGTTGAGTTTGTGCGGATGTTTATTTGAATTAAAGGAACTTCTTGTGACGAAACTTCTTGTGAGGGTTTGAAGTGTTGGAAAATAAGGCTTTATATGATTTACACTGAACGTGCTGTAAATGAATCATGTGTTATGATTTAGGGTTGTCATAAGGTTTTAATTATAATATATTATATCATTAATAATAATAATCACTACATAATCATCATTAGTAATATAATAATAATAATAATAATAATAATAATAATAATAATAATAATAATAATAATAATAATAATAATAAAGAGGTGTGTTTGTTTTGTGAATCACGTTTTAAGGTGCGGTACAAGAAGCGGGTTCGTACGCTTGCAAAGTGCTTAATTTAGCAAGTTCACTGGTTCTTGTTTTCCTTGTGTTTCTCGGTTTTTTGACAAGCTTCCATTTCAGATAACTTGGGTCAACGATGAATTCTCCAAGTATTGATTCTCAACGTGAGTTGCTTTGGCAAAAAACATGACAATTTCGGTTACATTGAGGGTGAAACCATAGAGGACTTGATCAGTAGGTTTACTTAGTTGCTTTCTAAAATCGAGAAGATCGAATTAAACGTGACACGTGGTAGGATCAACAAGAAATTTCTATATGGTTTGCCACGAAACAAGACATGGGACTATCGTGTTATAGTTATCATGACGATTTACAGCTTTTATGAAATGAAACCAAGAGATGTGATCTCCTAAGTCAATGAATATGTTAAGGAGGACAAGCAGAGGTGTCGGACTCCTGAAAACACATTGTCATTTGTGTCAAACTGTCAAAAGGTCGTTACTGCTTCGCTACTTGCTACTGATCCCAACGCCTCTCAGATTCCCTCACCTTCAACTGCGGTTGTTGCGTCATCTGATGTGAATGCCCCACAACAAATAGAATCTCATACCGATGAAGTGGCCCAATAGAATTCTCAAGCGCAGCAAGCTGCAGTCATAACCTAGCACCCTAAGCCTAAATTCAGATTGATAAACCAGAATCGCTCATTGACACGATAAACTATCTTTTGTGTTTTGAACATTTTAGGAATAAGGTTGCACAACTCAGGGTACTCAACTCCAAACTGGTTATTGATCATAATAGTTCCATTACTCAGTGCATAAACCTTAGACAAAGGAACAAGTTACTTACTGAAAAGGTTGAAGCACAAAAGAAGGATATCGCTCAACTGTAGGTCCACCTGCAGATGGTGTTAAGCCAGTTCCTTGTTCATATAACATACACACAAGTGCTGAATCCAAGTGTGCATGCAACCAAAGCAAAGTAAAGAACACGGGGTAACCAAAGATTCACTATCTTTATTAATGATTGAGAACAAGTACAAACATATACACACAATGGTCGTATGACTCAAACAAAACTTGTTGTGTTCTTGTGTCTTCGTCTTCACCAGAAATGCTAACTTAGAGATCTCACCAAAAGATCAGTTTGCTAGCTCATTCTTTAACTTCTAGACAAACGGCTCTATCTCACTGAGAGGTGCATATCTGCTTATATAGTGTCCGTCTAGATTTCATACGAAACACAACTCTAGACATACGGAACACACTATTTCACACGAGTCACATCTCCAAAATTGGTACGAGTCAACTGTTTGGTACGAAATACTTCTTTCGTACGAAACAAGTAACACACTTGTTACTCAAGTATTTCGTACGAATCATGTGATTCGTACGAATTCTCTGACTCGCACAAAATCCTTAATCTTGGAAAACGTGTGTAGACATGACGTACACAAGACTTATCAGTATGCTCAAATGAAACTGATTAACACAGACAAGCTAAGATGTCATACTAAATCAAGATAGAAGGATATCTCGATCTATTTGACACGACCAAACCTATACAGACACTTGAGCAAAGACTGTTCAATTACAACTATAATTAAGAACAAGCGACAGACACAAAACTGTATCAACATCAGCTCCACTTGGACGTAAATCAACAATAGTTTTGGGTCCATGATCACAAGAACAAACTTAATGTAAAAACCATGCAATGTGATTCTGTGAGAGCCGAGCTAGAACTCCTTACTGGTAGGTATCAAAAAAATGAAGAAAATATAAAGAAGTTTTGATACATCCAGCAAGGTAGTTCAAGAAGTGTGCAATGTGCAACTGGCATACAAAGGGAACAAAGGGAAGGGTTTGGGATTCACTCAGATTGCCCCACCATAGAATCACAATTACACGAGAATGCCTGACACCGAGGAAGAGCTTGAACACACAACATATGGTGTGTGGCAAACCCAGTGATTATGCATCCGACACACGGGAGTCTATTAAACCTTAAATGTTAAAAAGAAGCAAAGATGTGTGAACAATACATATGCTTATACTTCATGTGCAGAAAACAGGTCATGTGCAGAACCGTCTTATGCTTATGACTCTTTTAATGATTCAGCTAAAGTGTCTAGTCTTTCATCCGATAAACCAGGACTCTTTGATCCTATCAAAGTTGATGAAGTGAAGACTGACGTGAATAAGGCTCCAAGTGTACAAACTGAAAAATTTAACCATTCTGCTTGTGATGAAAAGGTTCAAAGCAAACCAAAGGAGCCGAAACGAGAAGATCAGAGACAAGGAAAGAAGAAGTGTAAACATAAAAGATAATCTCGCTCTCCGAGATCATCAATGGGCAGTAATAGTTTTCAAAAGGCTCGTGGTTCACAAATAGTTTTTGTAAAGTTTGGCAGTAAAGGCAAAAGTGAAGATACGCTTTTAACTGTTCTTACGAGAAGTTTTGCAAGGAAGATGAAGAATGGTGTTAAGTAACAAGACTTCTGACAAATCTTCGTCTGCAAAAGAAGCGCACAAGAATAAAGCATAGAAAGGACTGGTTTGTCCTTCAGGACCTACGAGGGCAAATCAAGCTGCTCCTAATGTCTTTCTTATGAAAAGACAAACTTGCTACAACTGTGGCATTGCGGGTCACATTGCTAGAAACTGCATACATCGTCCCCATGTTCCGCATTATGCTCAATCAGAGGGTTACACCAAAGGATAACTAGCATTCCAAGCCGATGAAGGTGTCTCACCTAAGGAAATGAAGAATGTGAATCCCAATGTTAAACCATCTGATGGAGATTGGAGTGCTGCTAAAGCTAAAAGAAAATAAGCTTTGAAACCTACACAAGTTTTGAATAATAACAAGGTTGAAAAGCCAATTACTTTGCCAAAGGCATCAAAGAAATTAGAAACGCCTAAACAAATTTGGAAAGTAGAATAAAAAGGCAGCAACATCTACAATCCTTGAAACGAAAGGGGACCTGTGTTTAAAGGAAGTGTCTGATTTACCAAGGACCACGATGGTCTGGGTACCATTTTCTTACTAATGTCCTTACTTTTCAATAACAACCAAGGAGGAGCTGTTGACAATATCTAGAATGTTGATAGTGGTTGTTCAAGAGATATAACGGATAACATTTCACTGTTGCAAAAAATTCAAATTTTTTTACAGATGATATGTTTCCTTTGGAGGAGATACAAGACGTAAGATAAGATCAGCAAAAAGGTACAATTTAAATTTTGTGCTTTAATTTTGACATCGATTAGTCTTCAGTCTGATGACGGAACGGTTAAGCAAAAACTATAAAAAGATTTTCATTTTCTTTCATATACATTTTTGTACATACGTCTTCATTGTTAGGTAAATGTGTGCATAAAGTGTGATGCACAAATTTGGGAGGAAGATGGACATATATGTACATATACATTATTTAAGGAGGAGAAAATGAGAAATATCCAAAAAGATTTGAAAAAAATAGAAAAATTAAAAACATTTGAAAAACAGAAAAATCCAAAAAGATTTATTGAATAAAATGGTAAATGAAACGAATATTCGTGATAAAGGGTTAGACCAACACATGTAAGGTGTTGTAGCAGAAAAGACTAAGACCTTATATGATATGTCGATTGGCTTGACACTAAAATAGATAAGAGATACCAAGTGATATAAACATAACGAACTATGTACCATGTGGGTAGCATACCATCGACGTATGATTTAATGGTTTTAAATTTTGCGTTGATAGATAGCCGATGTTTGAAGTTTCTTGTTTTTATACTAGTGAGTTGTCCATGATATCAGGGCTGTCATTTTGTTGCATCAACATTATATGTAGACCTAGGCACAGTCAGGATATTCTAAAAGAGCAAGAAAAGGGCCAAAAACCGTAAAGGAAGCCAAACTTAATTGAGGGAATTCGTTATGCTTGCAAAAGCAAAATTCGTACCAAAAAGGTATTTGCCTAACCCTCGTCGGACATTTGACTGGTTACTTCGCTGTACGAAAGTATTGTCCGGTTCACCAAAATTCTGACATTGTAAAATTGAAGGGATGGACTTAGTATACTCATCTGCTATGATTAATCGTTGTGCTTACCTTGATCGCGGGGGTATGTCATGGTATGGGACACACATGTACTATAGTAAAATATTACCTTAAGCGTATCAGAAAGTTGAAAAATGAAAGTTGAGTGTTAGGTTTAAGAGGACAAACATATCAGCAATCGCATAGACCAGTCTGAATAAGTTCGCACTGAAATGTGTTTCTTTGTCGGTCTGAGAACGATTTTGATCCTATTGCGATTGTGTATTATAACTATCAAGTAGTTTCTTTGTTTATTTGTGTTTCTGTTTACATTCTTATATTTAATATATATATATATTAATAGAAATTCAACAATCCAAAAATAGGATGTTTTATTCGTTCTATTAAAATTTAGCGGTCTTGAAGTTTGACTGCTCATCAAAAGATGAAAGAAATTTGAATTTTGATCCAGAAATGTTTGCTTATGAATTTCTAAGCATTGCAGAACTTGATTTAGATCAAAAACAGGGATTGTTGAAAATTGAGATGAAGTTAGTTGCTGAAAGCATGAAGCATCACAACAACAAGATGTACCTGAGTCAGAAGAACCAAATACAAGTCATCGTCTGACAATGATAGTACATTTGAAGAATTACTTGTGAACCTGCTTGAAAGTGAAAGATTGAAGATGAGAAGACTTCTGAGAATCCTACTCTCGCATTCTTTTTAACATGATGTTTCAATCAAACCTGTTCAATCTCCTGATTTGAAGCTAACCGCAAGAGAAGAAGAAAGAGACCCAGTGTTAAGAGTTCAGAAGTCAAGATCTTCCACAACATCTGTAGCATAAAGACAACCATAGACTCCGTTGAAGACGTTGATGAATTCATGTTATGAAAACAATTTGATGCATCTGTCTAGGGGGAGATTGTTAGGTCCTAGAAGTGTGAGACTGACGCATCAAATACACGCAACGAGCTATGCTAGCGAACTCGAATTTAATTAGGTTAGTTTGTATTAGGTTTGGATCTGTTTAGATCATTTGGGCATGCCTAAAGTCATGTGGGCCAGACAAGCCAAAGGGAAAGCCATGTGGAGAATGGGCTTACATAGAGTATATAAACTAGTGTTATATCATTTCTAGGGTTAAGACTTTGAGAGGAGCCTCTGTTGATAGAAATACCCTAGAGAGAGAGAGAGAAGTGAAGAAGTTATATCAAGCGGTTTTGCTAATTGTTAGTAATAGAATCATATGCAAGTTTGAAGTGACCTGTGTGTTGTTCTTGTTCATCTCGATCTTCTTATTTTCCAGCTTTCTTGAATATCACCAAGTTTTGATTCTGCTCATCCTTGGTGTGTGTTTGATATCATTGTTAGATCGGTTATTCGGGACTTACACCTATTTAAACATTTTGACACTACATTTCCTTAGCATACGGTGATAATCCACTGATGTAATATCATTTACTCTTTTTACACGAAAACTTTTTTTTGTCTGTTTCATGTTTTTGTACATTTTCAATTTTTATATGTTTTGTATTTTCCAAAACTTTTCTCCCCCTAAAATCTAAAACATATTTTTATAATTTTGGTTTTATAAAGAAAGAAACATTAACCGACCGATGAGAATCACTTCAATTCTCCATCCATTACTGTTTCACAATTTTTCTATTAAGTTCTCTCCCCTCTAGATGAGAAAACTTTGACACTTCTGATTTTTAAACATTTACAAATCTATCTATCTTTTAAATCAGTTTTGTATGTTCAACAGTGAGGGTTCTGTGAATTTTCAAACTTTAAAAAATTTTCTTAAAAAATTTCCAAAATTTTCAAAAAACTAAACATTTTTATCAAACCCATCATGGCTCTCTGAAGATTTTTATATTAAACCAGCCAATTCTTCATTATGTGCCACTGAACTCAAGTCTCCAAGATTTATGTTTATCTTGAAAGTTCCTGCACATAAACACAAACAATCAGTTGAATAGAGATACCCAAATCTTTTTAGTCTTGGGTGGACTTTCTTGGACTTGAACTTTCTCTACCCATACAGATTTATATGCAATTTTCTTAACCTAAGGAAAATCCTCTAAACTTTCAATTTACATAGATTTAAAAAAAAATCTTTTTCTTTCCTCACCCATGTTTGATTTCTCTTCAAAGCTTTCTTGAGATACAATGTAGAACCTTTTTGTTTATTACTTTTTAAAGATTCACCAGTTTCATAATTTGAAAATTTAATATTAACTGGTTTCGCTTTAGTTGTAGATTCTGTACATTGTTTCTAAACCTGTGTTGGTACAAACATCAGTGATGATTTTTTCTTTAAATCTCCAAGAATCTTTCTTAACATTGTGAACAGGTTTAGATTTATTTGTGGACATCCTCTTGGAATGTGTCCAACTTCGTTACATCGAAAACATGTCCTACTGTCGTTTCCAACAGAGGATTTATCAACCTGTTCTTGTTGTTTTTCAGAATAAAATTTTAGATTTGATTGCTCTTTATCCAAACTATCATTTTCTCTTTCTGAGCTTGTTCTGAAAACAAAGTTTATATTCTTTGAAAATTTGGTTTTCCAAACTTGTTATTATTTTTCTTAACATATCCCAAACCTTTTCTTTTATTTTGAAGATAATTCTTTCCTTTAAAATTACTTTAATGAGATCATTTAGGTTTGGAATAAGAAGATGTGTTTAATTCTCAAGCTCAGACGTACTAACTTCAACCAATTTGAAAACTTTGTAAATTTTATCAAGACTCACGTTTTGAATCAGAAATTAATTATCAGAATAAAGTTTGTGAGATCCATTTATTTTGTACATGACAATATTAGAATCATCATTCAAACCATATTTCGAATTTTGAAGATAAGACTTATGAAAACTTTCTTCATTTTTAGAACAAGAACTTGACTCTGTTTCCTTCAAATTATTGTTTTCACTTTCGTTTCCCATAATTATATTCGACCACACTTTTAACCACTTCGGATCCACAATCATAGGTTACATCAATGTTATCAGGCAGCTCGTCTTTTTGTTTAGTTTGAAGTTTCAAATTGAGCGCCTTTTCCACCGATCATGATTCTTTTTTGAATAATTGTTCCACGTCGGGGGTGGAACATGATGATAACCTGGATCCCTGTGTTGGTTACTAGTCTCATTTTCTTCCTTTTTATTTTTTTTGGTATTGTAGGAAGAATATAATCAATCACATATGAAAACCTGGAATAACTGATCAGCAACTTGTTGACCCGTTCTGTTTCTATCTTCATAGTTTCAAGCAGTTTGGCAATTGTGTCAAGGTGAATATTAATAGCCATTTGTTTGTCCATAACGGTTGCCTTGATCATTGAAATAGTAGCACCGTTTTCTCTACTTTCATCACGATACAGATTGATTTTTCTACTTTGGTTATCATAAGCCTCTTTCGTCTCTTTGAAATCATTTGAAAAATTATCAATATGACTTTTAAGCTCTCGGTACTTCTCATGTTTGAATTTCTTATCAGCTTTAAAAAAATTTTCTTCCTCATTTAACCTATGAAACATTATTTTCTCAGCAATCGTATCTTCTTCACTCTATGTGCTCTAATGATCTCTCTATTCACCGAGAAACTTACAAAAGCATTAAAACATCAGGAGGCATAAATGATTGAAGGAAATTTTGTAAAATTTCTCCCTTGGTAATTGACAATGATGAGATTCTTCTAGAACTTCATCGTAAACAATCTTAGTATAAACTTCTTCATTTGTTTAATCACAAACAATCTTAGTGTTTTCCATTTTAACAACAATTTTTCTTCGAAAACAAGTTTGGTACGAAGTAACTCTTGTGCGAAGAAAATCTCACTTCGTGCGAAGTGGGCGCTTCATGCGAAGTGGGCTATTTCAGCATGAAAATGTTTGAATTTTAAGTTGATTTTTCAGTATGTTATTCAAAAACAAGTTTTTTACAATCCTTGAAAAAATTAGTCCATTTCAACCATTAAATCTTTGAAAATGATAAAAAAAAGTCTTCAATAGTTGAATCTTGATGAATTGTCTTTAGATCGGGCATTCTAGATCTGTTGCCACTTGTAGGTCCGTTCTAGGATCCGATAGCTCAGGTTACCCTAAACCCTAAGCCTATAAGCCTCCACAAGCCCAAAACTATACCAGCTATCCCAAAAAATACTAAATGACTAATAGTAGGGATAAACCACTTCGGACTAGCCAAATTTAGATAGTGTGAAAACACTACAATCTTGGGACAAGCCCGGTGTGTGTAACATTCCATGTTACTCCATTGATAAAACTCATACGAATCCTAAGTATAACCAACGGAAACGAAATTTTCCGCCACATATTTCTACATGAACTAGTCTCGCCACCTTGAACTATACCTGGACAACATGTGCTCCTAGTGAGGTGTTTAAACCAGATCTCGTAAGGAAGGCCTAAAGGCAGCTTCAAATCTTAAAAGGGACTGTATTTTTAAACGTGAAGAGATGTCCAATCTCACAATTTAACCGAGGATCCTCGAGGATATGCTTCTGCAAACCCTTGACACCTTTGTGAGGGTGGGTGTTAGCTTGGCTAACACCCATCCGATGTTTAAGTCAGTAATTTTAACTCTATATAAGAATGATAATAAAAAGAATAAATAATGAAATTGAAATTAGGTAAGAAAACATAACAAGGATCCTACTAGGATCCTTATTATACTAGATAAGGATCATGTTGGTGATTTACATGAAATAAGCTTTGAAGTGAATTGCATACCAGGATCTAGGCAAGATTTCACCATCCACTGTTGCCAGCCAGTATGCTCCCTTTCTAGCTTTGGAATCAATAAGAAATGGGCCTTCCTATTTTGGAGCGAATTTCCCATCACCAGGATTTGTAGTATGCTAAAATGTGTTTCTAAGGACCATATCACCAATTTAAAATCTATTGAACCTGATATTTTTTTTGTAAATTTATGCTATCTTCTGTTAATACGCCACAATCCTAACTTTAGCATGGTCCCTTAGTTCATCTACTACTTCAAGATAATCAGCTAGAGCTTGGTCATTAGTATCCTTGGTTTGCAGACTGGATCTTATCGTAGGAATCACCATCTATGTTGGTAATACTGCTTCAGTTCCAAAAACCAAAGAGAATGGAATCTGGCTAGTAGCTTCTTTGTTGTAGTTCTATCAGCCCATAAAATGAAAGGTAGCTCTTCTCTCCCAATCTCTTTTTATGGTTGTTGATGATGATCTTATTACTAAATTCTGCTTGACAAGTTGCTTGAGGATGTACATGTGTTGAAGTAATCATTTTGATCCCCCAACTCTCACAAAAGTTGGTTGCTTTTTCCTAATAACTAAAACCCATATCACATATGATTTCTGCTTGAACTCCAAATCTGGATAAGATGTTACATTTTATGAAGGATATAACTTCTTTTCTCTAACTTGAACCAAAGCTTCAGTGTCTATCAACTTGGAGAAATATTTTTTCATTGCTAACAGAAATACTTTTCCTCTAGGTGCTTTGGGAAGTTTTCCAACAATATCCATTCTCCATTTCATAATTGGCCAAGGGGAGACTATAGGATGCATTGGTTTGGCAGGCTGATTGAGGATATTGCTATGTCTTTGGCAGGCATCACACTTTTGGGAATATAGCATACCATCCTTCTTCATTGTCGGCCGATAGTATCCTGTTCTCAGGGTCTTGGAGAAGAGTGCCCTTCTCTAGTGTGATTTCCACAATCTCCTTGGTGAATATCACGGCAAGTACCGAAATACGGATCTACAATATCACATAAGGCTTGTTTGGTGGCGGAATCACACAAACAAGCTATGAATCAAAGGTAAAAGAAATAAGGTGAAAAGAAAAAGATAAAGATCAATTTGCACAAAAATCTTAAATTTGTCTAATACAAGTGAAATGAAACAACCAAAAAGCCACTGACCCTAATACAAGATTATCTATTTATACTATAGGGTTAATGCACCATTAACCTAAAACCCTAAGGCCCAAAAGCCTTTCCCAAGCCCATAATTTCAATGTAATCCAGACCACTAACTTACCTAATGCATAAACCTTATTAGGGGCTTATATCTCCCCCAGGTTTACTACATTAGTGTCGCTTGCTGCTTCAGAATCTGCCAGCTTCGCTGCTTCCAATAATGGACCTGGATTTGCATAAAGCTTGTTGTTGATCACGTTTGCTACAACAGTATTCCAGGATTTTGCACAAACTTCATATATATCGTATGTGTGAATTTGATGTTGACCCAGGATCTTGATATCTTCCTGGTGAAAACTAATAAGCTCCAACGTGTTAGCCAATCGAAAGGCCTTTTCTTTAGTTACAATTACAGCCTCTTCTCTCTTTGGATCGTAAGCCTAGTAGCAGAAGTTCTTTAGCACTCCTTTTTTAAATGTAGGGGTAGCTGGAATGACTTACGCTTTATCGGTTGGAGGCCAGATTACTGATTGCATGAGTTTGTAGGTATGTGGATCATGGATATTAGGATTCTTCTTGAGATAAGATTCTGTTGTTGTTATAGTTGGAAAGTCGTGAGTTACTTTATGCTCAAGCTTGGAGTGAAATGCCCATCTAGGACCACGTTGATTCGGATCTGAATCATAATAAGGAGCTCTCAAAAAACTTTTCAAATCGATCTTGGTCCATGATTCAATTTGTGACTACTTGGCATAACACTCCCTATGGCCACTTTCCCTCGTCACCAACTACAACTTCTTATCAGGATCATATCTCCATCATTTGACATCAATGTTGCCGACCTTATCATATAAGCTTGATCATATTTCCATCACATATCAATCGGACACCTTTGTTGGATCCTTGAGCTGAAAGTTTTCATCAAGTGAATTCAGATCTTAGGTTTTCATGACGAGCATCTGTTTGTTGCTTAGCTTCTTCTGAGTCTGCTTTCCATTCTTTGTTTGTTATACAACTAGGTAGGCCTTCAAACCAGCTTCATGTTCTGCACCAGTGGCAGCTTTTTCATGTGCAATACGTTGGGGGTAAGCTACATTCATCAGATCATAATCTTTATCAGCAAATTCACCACTGACCTTCTTCTGCAGCTTTACCTTCATATCATAGATTTCTGCCAAACTAAGCTCGCATCGCCCTGAAGTTGCTCAATATCTTGATCTCGAATAGTCACTTGGTTTTGTAGAGATGAAATTTTGTCATCTTTCAATGCAACATCTTGTTCCAATATCACCACTCTTCTTTGCAACTTCTTAATGTCTACATCTGTAAACCTCATCTTTTCAGCAGCAATTCTTATGGCGGCTTCATCTTGTTTAGTAAACCCACTACTAGAACTGGCTGCTTCGAATCTAGCTCCACTAGAGCTCTCTGATTGTAGTGGCGAAGAAATCAGGAATGCTCGTTTCTTTATCAATAGTTGTGAGTTGGGGGGGCATCTTGTGTGATTGTCTCTGGGATGGCACTTGAACTTATAGGCTTGGGGTTAATGGAGCTTTCAGTTCTTTTCTCGCTTCTTTCAAGCTTCATCCTCAGTTGTATCTTGAATTTCTTCGGTCTACACTTCCTTAGGAGCAACGATACTAGGAGGAGGGATCATAGAATCACCCTATAGTGATACAAGAAGTGCTGCAAGGTTCTCTGTAGAAATCGGATTCACATCTCTTACGGTTTCTTTAGCTTTCTCTGACTCAACATGTTCCAACTCGTCTTCATTTTCTTCATCTGTAACAAGATCTTTAACTTTAGGCTATGGCTTCTGTTGAGCACCAATGATTTGTATATCATGTTCCTCAGCAACTGTGGCATTTACTAGTTGTGCAGATAACACTAGTCCGAACTTGCCATGTCTCTCAAGAGCATACTTTCCACTAAACTTGAACTTAGCTGTATCTCGGTGTTTGCATGTTGTTTCGAAGGAACTTGGACCCATCGGCTTTAGATTTAGTAAATTATCGCTCTTCAGTAGATCTGGATACTTCACATTAAGAATCATTTGCACGAACCGTGGGTACAGCAGGAAAACCTTCTTTTTGGTATTCTCAAGCATATTTCTCATGTTGTCGAAGATAAATGCTGAGAAGTTATAATCCCAATCCTTTACCAGAGCAACAAGTGCAGCTGCCTACATCTGATTCAGCTGATTAAGTCCGCCTTTATTCACTACAATGCATTGGAGAAAGATGTGTGCGAGGAATCTCTAATAAGGCGGAAACATCTTCTTTAACACTGTTGGGAAAGCGCCTTCGTAATCCTTCATAGCGCTTTGATGACATTATCTCTATCAAAGGATGTAGGATGACAATCTGAATCTTCAATCTTTAATACCTCTTGTATAGTTGCCTCTGAAATATTGATATCCTTTCCTTGAATCTTCGATTCCATAGTTCCTTTCCCATTGGCTCCTCCTCTATTCACCTTCGCGTTCATCCAGAAATCCTAAATCATATCTTCACATATAACTAGATTTATCCTTAAAGCATGAGTGAGTCGATAGTTTTTATGACAAACGATCATGGAATGAAACATTTCGTAATACTCGGCTGGTGGATTCGACAAATAGCATGCTTGATTATGGAAGGCCTCGACTTTAAGTTTGCGTTTTCCAACATCTTTTGCGCCATTTTCTACAGTTGAACATAACCGTCAATCTTTATAACAAAAATAAACTTAATTGACCCTTTTGACCGTTTGATCCTAAATTGAACGGTTCAAATAGCCAACAAGTCAACAGTTCAAATAAATGAGGTCAAGAGGTCAAACAGGGGTTCAAAACAATTTTGAACTAAAAGGTTCAAACTAACCGGTCAAAATGAATCGTACGAACTGGCTCAAACTGATTCGGATGAACCGGGTCAAGAGTATCTCGGATGACAAGGGTTCAACTCGAATGGCCCATTGTCAGTCATCCGAGATGCCCTGACATCTTGGATGAAGATGTCAGATCTCGGATGACTATCCGAGATTCATCCGAGATGCCATGAAGTTTATCCAAGATACCATGATGTTCATCTGAGTTCCATTCCAAGATGCTAGGGAGAAGTCTAACCTATGAGTTCGACTCAATATGTCGAAGATAGATCCGAGAAGAGTAAATGAGTCTGAAATGACTCGAAACTAATCGAGATGCCATTATATAGACTCGAAATGGGCGTGAGATATTCGGCCAGGCCCATCTTGGAACAACGATCCGAGATGATGGCCCATTTCGAGTCCCATCCGAAATGGGTGTGCCCATCCGAGACAGTTAACTTCACTATGTAGGCCCTATAGTTTTACTATTTCTGAACTGTAACACCTTTTGTCAAAATTCGCAATCTAACCAACCGAGCAACCCATTTTATACTAATAATAACAAAATAATAAAAATTAATAAAAGGGGAGAATTGCCATGGGATTAAACCATTTTTGAACCAATTAAGGAACATTTTTTGGACGAGCTTAGTCGGGCTATTCCGTGCGATTGTCGATATATTTGTCCACTTAAACGTATCACGTCAACCTTCAACTTTCAACCTTGTGACTTAATAAGTTTGTTGAATCATCCATGGGTCCCATATCAAGGCATACCCCTGCTATCAAGGTAAGCACAACACTTCATCATAACGAGTGAGTATACAGAGATCATCCTCTCATTTTACAACATCCGACTTGTTGGTGAGCCGGTCATTACATCCTACCGTAAAGTGACCAAACAACATCAGTCGAGGGTTAGGCTTAATACCTTATAAGGTATTTTTTACTATTAAGCACGTGGAATTTTCTTGTGATGAGATTTCCTTTCTATGAAGGTTTTGGCCTTCAATTTTAGCTCTTTTGAGGATATCCTGACTGTTCCTAGTTTGCATGTATCCAGATGCAACAGAAGGGCAGCCTGATATCTCGGATGACTTATAAGTATACAGACCCAGAACTTCAGGGGTTTGCTATCTATCAACGCAGGATTTAAGACCATGAAATTATACGCCGATGATATGTTACCTTCGAGAAGTATAGCTTGTAGAATTTTGTCACTTGGTATCGTTTTGCCTTTTGAGCGATAAGCCATCGCAATGGATTCTCACCTTTTCAGCATCGATGCCTTACATGTGTTAACCGAATTCATTAGAGCGAATAATTTAATTTTATTCTCCCAAAGCAGTAAATCTTTCTACTCCCAAATTTGTACAAAAGTAGAATACTTTATACTTTAGTTATTTTGCTGATGGCTATGTACATAAATTTTTTTTATTATTGTTGTTGTTGTTGTTATTTTTTTGTGGTAGCTCAGTCGGTGTAACACATCATTTTTAAAAGATCCACAAGCACCTTAAATCTCAAGTTGTTGACAGGTTTTGTAAAAAGATCCGCCGTATTGGTATCGGTGTTGATTTGTTTAAGTTCAATTAAACCTCTGTCATAGCAATCTCGAATGAAATGACCTTTGATATTAATGTGCTTGGTTTGGAGTGAAAAACAGGGTTTTTGATGATTTTAATAGTGGCATTATTATCACGGTAGATAGTAGTGTCAAGATAAGTCAAACTGTAATCCTCGAGCTGATGTTGCCTCCAAATAACCTGGGAGCAATAGGCAAATGCTGCAACATATTCTGCTTCTTTAATTTATAGAAACACTGTTTGTTGATTATTGCATTCTCTAGAGATAAGCCTGTCTCCTAAGAATTGACAACCAGTGGACGTAGACTTCATATCCCTGTCTGTCCCTCCAAGGTTACTCTTAGAAAAAGCAAACACTTCAAAGTTTGAATCTCTAGGATACCAAAGTCCTAGTTTTCCCTTAAGGTATCTAAAGATTTGTTTAAAAGAAGTGAAATGAGAAAGTTTAGGATTAGCCTGATAGCGATCATATTGGCAAACCAGAAACATAATATCCAGCCGGCTCGCTGTTAAGTACATCAATGAACCAATCATAGATCGATACATTGTCTAATTGATCGGGCTTCCTTCATCATCCTCGTTCAGCGAGGGCCATTCTGCACTGGGGGAGTCTATAGGCTTAGATTTTGTCATGTTAAATTTTGCAAGAACGTCCTGAACATATTTTCCTTGATGAATCGTGATCCATTGACTGCTCTGATGAACTTGCAAGCCTAGGAACCTAGCCATTTCTTCGAGGAAGCTCATTTCGAACATCGTCTCCATCACCTCCTCGAACTCTTTGCATAGATCTTCATTGATTGACCAAAATATGATGTCGTCAACATAGATCTAAACAAGGATGAGATCCTTGCCAACACGTTTAATGAATATCATTTGATCTATTGTCCCACGGGTATATCCGTGTACAAGCAGATGCTCTGTTAACGTTGCATACCATGCATGTGGTGCTTAGTGAAAACCATACAAAGCTTTATCTAACTTGTAGGCATAGCCTTGCTTCTTCGAATAAACAAACCTAGGGGGTTGAACGACATAAATCTCCTACTTGACCTTCCCGTACAGAAATGCTGTCTTGACATCCATCTGATAAACAATGAAACCCATATAGGATGCATACCCCCAAGAAAATGTATATGGCTTCCAGACGAGCTACTGGTTGGTAGACCTCATTATAATCAAGACCTTTAATTTGTTTGAATCCCTGGACCACCAACCGAGCTTTGTTTCTCACAATCATGCTAGTATTGTCATGTTTGTTTCTATATACCCAGCGACTACGAAGAGCGCACTTTCCTTCCGGCAGTTTCACCAAGTTCCATACTCCCAACTTTTTGAATTGATTGAGCTCTTCTTGCATTGCATCAACCCATCCAAGCTCTTGCAAAGCAACACCAATGCTCTTAGGATCAATCTATGAGATGAAACATGAATATAAACATGTGTTAATGGTTCCTGATCTACTGCGAGTCTAAACACCAGAAGTTATAGGTCCAATAACGTTTGTAATCAGATGACTTCTCTGAACACGATGTGGGATTGCTACAGTAGGTGCCTGCAAGTTTTCAGCAACTCAGTTTTGTTGAGGAGTTCGAGCTGCACTATATTAATGATCAATTCCTTTTAAAGCACATAAATTATTCAGCTTGGCGTTCTTGAACTCCATCACATTGTCGCAGCGTATAATTTTCACTCCCCCGTTCGCTCGGTTTTCCATGAGAGTGACAAATTTCTTAATCAAATCTATAGTTTCACTCTTCTGTTCCAAGAAAAACACCCAAGTGAAGCGAGAAAAGTCATCAGTGATAACTAAGCAATAAGCCTTTCCTCCAATTCTCAGCACATTAACAAAACCAAAAAGATCCATGTGAAGCAGTTGCGGAACATTAGATGTCGTGTGCACGAGCTTGGGCTTATGACGCTTACGATGCTACTTCCCACGAGCACATTATTCACATTTTTTTATATGCATAAAATCTTTGATTGGTAAGTTTCTGACTAGACCCCCACTTGCCAGGCGATTAAGATTCTTCATGTTCAGATGGCCAAGTCGTCTATGCCTCATCATTGGGGTCATGTTTAGCAATTTCAGAAAACAAACAGATAACGTAGGCATTTCCTCGGCATTCAGCTACAATCAAGTACCAATACTCGGGTATGACAATCCTGGGCTTCAACACCACGAATTCCCCTTTTGTGAAGAGAACCTCTAATCCGTTGTCGCACATTTCTGAGACGTTAAGAAGATTGTTTTTGAGTTCAGGAACATAATTTACATTAGAGAAGCTGAGCACCCCGTTTCTGACCATGCATGGTAATTCTTCCCGTTTCTTCACCTCCAGAGGTGACAAATCCGTCGTCAAAGATTTTGATGTCGTTTAACTAGGAGATGTCCCAGTCATGTGTTTAGAACAACCACTGTTGAATAAACCAGAGTCTAATGACAACCCACGATAGTCGTTCCTACACACATAAAAGGATTAGTGAGAAACTTGAACCTAGACCATATTCGATCTGGGTTGATAAGCACACTTCATTCGCAAAACCTCACGAAAGGTCATATGACTTTTAGTAGAATTTTATTGGTGCATTATATCTATTGCCAACGTATAGGATGTGTCGATATTGTATATAGGGCTTAAACGTCATTTGTATAAATGTTGTTAAATGTTTTATATGTTTTGTAGTTGACTCGTACGAGTGAGTCACTTGCCTAGTACGAGTGAAAATCTGTCACTCGTACCAAGCAACCACTCGCATGAGTCACAGCTTCTGTTTCACACATTCCAGTGCGAGTCATGTCGACCTATAAATAAAGAAGTGTTAGTTCATATGGTACGGCGAAGCCCTGCTGATTTTGTTTACTCGTGTCTGTACTTGCACGTCTTTCAATACAATTCAGAACACTTAAACATTATCTCTCTCTTGTTTGTTTGTCATCCTCTCTAGCAATGAATTCCGCCTCTGCTAGCTGACTTAGATCAGACCGGTTGCTCATCGGAGGAGCCGATCCCCCGTTCACAAGTGGTATCAGACCCTTGAGACCTGATCTTCTGACAAGCATTAAGTTCTGCAGGCTACCAACTGTTTCAGATCAGATTCACAGTTGCAGCTTTCTTCTTCTACATTTCTCCCGAACTGATCTTGGATTTAGACGAAATTATGGACAAATTGACTAGGATTTTAGGATACTCCGTTAAAATCAATTATAAACAATCCTTAACAAGTTCAAATCTAAAATCGAGCTTAATCATGTTAAAATCGGTAAAATTCATCCGTTTGGAGACTTAGTTGTTTCGGACCATCTTGAAAAATGGAACCGAGTATGGTAATTTTCATTACCACGTTTCATTGAAAGACTGGAAGGACATGAACTTGAAATGCAAAAGAGCGAAAAACAAAATTGTCCAAGTTCACAAGATGTTAATCTATGCTTCAAGAATAGTTCTGCTACTTAAATTCAGTCTGCGAAGATCAAGACCGCCTTCAGCGCATACAGCACGCCAAACTCACCATCAAACTTAAAAAGTGGCTTTCAGTCATTTGCTACAGTTAATCCTCACACGTCTAAAAGCCCACAGTCGTCATGTGGATCAAGTTCTCCTCAAATCATCCAGTATAGTCAATCAAATCATACTCAAAGTGTTCTTCAGTGCAATATCGCATTGGATTTCCAGAATGCACAAAACTTCGATGAGAAAAACGTGAAGCAACATATGTCTCTATTAGCATCAGTCCTCAAATCAGTTCTCGAATAAAATGATCAGGGAGGACTATGACTAGATAGATCCGGTTGAAATGGAGTTAATTGACATCAAGTGGTGCATGGCATCTATTGTTCGACGCACACAACGCTTCATGGAAATTACAGGAAAATAGAACTTGGTAGGTTTGGATGGAAAACTGGGATTCGACAAATCCAAAGTACTTGTTTTAAGTGTCGAGAAAAGGGTCACTTTAAGCGTGAATGCCCAAATATAGAAGCTCAAAGGAACCAGAACCCATTTGCCGATGACTATTACAAGAAGGCTATTTATCACCATCCTTAACCAAGAAATCGCATGGTGCAGATCGAAGATAAACAGCCAGAGACGAAAGACAAAGCGCTAGTGGTTACTTAGGAAGATGGGGGATTTAACTGGAACAAATATATTTCCAAGAAGGAAAGTTTGGCTTTGGTTGCTGAGATAATCGAAGAACATGAAGAAGAATCGGAGGCAGCTTTTGATGAGGCACCTGAAGATGATTACTATTATCATACATCATCATAATAGGAGGAAATTTTAAACAATGCTTTTAAAACCTCATGCCTAACGATATGTTGAAAAATTTTGCAGGTTATTTTGCATCAAGTCATCAATCATCTTGCGTAGAGTAGAAGATGCCTGATGTTGAACAGAAAGTTGATGAATAGATGGAGAAGTTGTCGAATGACATCAGCAAGGCATGCATGGCAAACGTCAATGAGGTAAATAAGTCTAAGAGTGAGTTTGTGGTTGAAAAACCATGTCTGAAATGTGTTGAGCCATGGAATGAATGTGTTGTAAAAGACACACGATATAATGAGCTCGAAATTTTAACAGATAATTTGTCAAGTGATTACAAATAAACTAAAGAAGCATACGACAAATTAAGTAACTCTGTTAAACAATACACAAAAGCACTCAGAGAAAGTGACGCAACACTTTTGATGCTCAAAGCGACAGTAATGGACAAGCATATAGCCATTAATATTCACTTAAATAATATCGCTGAGCTAAAGAGTGAGCTTGAGAAGGTAAGGATTAAAATTGAACGGGTTAACAAACTATTAATCAGTTATTCAACAAGCTCTTACGTCATTGATCACATTTTACCTAAAATTGAAAACACAGAAGAATCAGAAAAGGTTGAAAACAAAAGTGCGAGTTACCATCGAGTTCCACCCCTATGTGGAATAGTTATGCGTGTAAAAAAACCAGAAGGGGTGGAAATGGCACTCAATCTAAAACTAAAAACTGAACAATCAAATGAGTTGCCTACAAACATCGTGGTAACTTACACAACTTTTGATAGGGAATGTGACTCTAAGGTGGTTAAAACAGTGGTCGGAAATGTGTTAAAAAGTGAATCTGAAAAATCGGAGTCTGATGCTAAAACATTAGAAAATATTTGATGAATGATCCAAATGTCATAGTTTATAAAATGAAAGGGTCAAACAAACTATTTTCTGATGAGGACTTTCCCATCCAGAACGTGAATCTGGATCGTGTTGATAAATTGTTCAAGCTTGTGGAGGTAAGTCATGCTGATTTAGATAAACATGATGCATCTTTCTACTTTAAATCAAAAAGTGACAACCGACCCTATTATCATAAAAGTAAAGATTATCCCGAAAATAAGAGGGCAGGGTTGGGTTTCCAAAAGTAACGGATGAACAACAAATCCCAAAAACTAAACTTTACAAAGAAAATCAACTTTGTTTTTGGGACAACAACAGAGAAGGAAAAAGAAATCATCGGAGCACAATAAAATGATGATTTCAAGAAAGAGAAAGAGAGAATAGGAAACAAGTATTGGAGTCTTCCGTTCGAAAGGACAGTAGAACTTGTTACAAATGTCAATATGTTGGGCATATTCCAAGATATTGCTCACAAGAATCTCCAAAACCTGTTTATCATTCTAAAAAGTTCACCAAGGACAAGAAACAGAAAGCACCTATGGCTGCGGCAAAGCAAATCTTGAAAAGAACCAATGAATCCTACCAAAATGTTAAACTAATTATTCAACGTTATTCAAAACTTGAAATTGGTATAACATCAACTAAATATCATCAAATGGATTCTAAATTCTATGCTAAAAAGGCAAATATGAAAACATAAAAATGGATGGCAAAAGTGAAACCGTCCAAGGTAGAACCAAAACCTTCAGTTCCACACAAAACTGAGCCTAAAAAGAACGTTAAAAACAAAGTAGGTCTGAAATTCGACATTCCGAACCCACCTAAGACCAAGATGGCTTGGGTTTCTTTGTTTAAATAGTTTTTGTCACTTGTTTGCAGGGACTCACATGATCGATAATGTCTAAATGGATAATGGATAGTGGAGCTTCCAGGCACATGACAGGGATGTTTGCGTTGTTACATGACGATAAAGCTATCAGCGGAGGGTATGTAGGTTTTGTAGGAACACAAGGAGGAAGGATTGTCAGTGAAGGAATTCTCACGAATGATGTTGTATATTTTGATAAAGTGAACTACATCGCGTACCTTGAGAACAATCTACTCAGTATTTCGAATATTTGTGACAAGAAATTCACAACGCATTTCAATGATAAAGAATGCTTGATCTTAAAACCGGGTTTCAAGATTCCGGAGGAATGGATTCTGATGCGAGCTCCGAGAGAAAATGATTTGTATGTTCTTGATATGAGTGTTGCATCAACAACATCGAAGAAAGTTCAATGTTTTGTTTCCAAAGCTACCGAGAAAGAGTCGATACTATGGCATAGAAAGATGGGGCACATTCATCTGCGAAAGATGAATTATCTTGTGCATAATGACCTAGTGGAGGGTAAAATTTGTAGAGTTTTCAATTATCCAATGATTGCTTGAGTTGTAGAAAGAGGAAGCAGCACAAGAAATCACACCACGAAAGCTAATGAATTCTATCAAGCTACCACTAGAGAGAGTAAATATGGATCTTTTCGGACCAGTAAACGTCAAAAGCATTTCTGGTGATATATATTATCTTGTCGTTACAGATGATTATTCAAGATTCTCATGGGTTTTCTTTCTGGAGAGCAAAGATGAAACATTTGAAACTCTTATGATTCTCTTCAGAAAGCTCGAAAACCTCTATCATTTGCCAATCAAGAGAATCCGCAGTGACAATGGTACAGAGTTCAAGAACAAGCGGATGCTCGAATTCTACAATAAGAAGGGGATTCTTCATGAATTCAGTGCTCCTTACACTTCACAGCAAAACAGAGTTGCTGAACATAAGAATCGCACACTGATCGAGACTGCCATAACTATGCTAGCCGATTCGAAATTGCCAATCAGTTTCTTAAGTGAAGCAGTCACGTCGGCATGTTATACCTTGAATCTGGTGTTAATAGTTAAGCCTCACAACAAGACGTGCTTCCATTTACTAAATCAACGAAAGCGCAACCTTGCATTTCTAGAGCCATTTGGATCACCGTTTACTGTATTGGACCTGGCTGGTAAATTTGGTGCCAAATCCTTGGAAGGATTCTTCGTGGGTTATGCTACTCCTCAGAAACGTGTTTTCTTGCCAAGTTTGAACCAGGTTATTCGTGCGCAGCATGTTGATTGTCAAAGATATACTACACCAACGCAGAAACCTGGGGATCTGTGGCTGTTTAACTACGATAGTTTGTGGAATTCTTTCGACCTGCCAGATGTGCCATCAGAAGAAGAACTTGTTATGCTCTTTCAACAGCATCAAATATCTAATCAAGCGAAAGTTACCAGACCGTTAGTGATTTCCCCATCACTTCCTGTGTCTACCACGTCCGATATAGGTCCGAGCTCTACTCTTCAAGACTCTGTCCCTGTACCCATTGTCAACACTGCCGAATCATCTGCCCAGTAACAGCAAAATGCTGACTCTGATTGGGAACCGACTTTCAACGATATTGGATCCAGTTCCGATGAAGGATCTGAGCAGATTGAAAGCTTCTTGAACACACAGGCTGATTAGTCAAACCTCAGGAATGAAGCTTCATCATCTGTACCGGTTGTGGATGAAGTCATCATAAATTTTCAAACGCAAGTAGATGATCCGAATGAAGTGATGCCGAGGACGCTTTCATATCATCCTTAGGAGAATATTATAGGCAGCTTACAATCGGGAGTGCAAACTCGCAATCAGATCAACAAGGATCTAAGTTGTTTCTATACTCGTATTGCTCCACTTAAAACCAGACTTTATAATAGTTGTTTTCTTTCTCAGGTTGAGCCCGGGAACTGGAAAGACGCATTAAAGGAAGAGAGCTGGGTGGACGCAATGTAAGAAATGTTGCTTCATTTCTAGAAACTGGGAGTCTGGAAGCTTGTTGACCTGGTCGATCAACACAAAGATAAACACTAGATGGGTCTTCAAGTGAAAACGTGATGATAAAGGGCTTGTAGTGCACAATAAAGCTCGACTTGTGGTTTAGGGTTTCCATGAGCAGGAAGGGATAGATTACACCGAAGTCAATGCCCCGGTCGCCCCTCCTGAAGCAATCCGCATATTCTTGGCCTTTGCCTCATGGAAAGGGTTCAAGGTGTACCAGTTAGATGTCAAACCTGCTTTCCTGTACTTAAAAGTAAAAGAGGAGGTGTATGTCAATCCAATGCACAAAGACAAGGTCTACCTTCTGAACAAAGCCTTATATGGTCTACATTAAGCCCTGAGAGCTTGGTACGAAACGATGTCACGACATCTTACAAACAACGACTTTGTCAGAGGAACCGTAGATTCTACCCTCTTTACGATGGAAGTGGATGGGCATTTGATTATCGTACAAATATATATGTGGATCATATTATCTTCCGATCAACAAATGACAAGCTGTGTAAAGACTTTGAAGAAGTCATGAAGCGCAATTTTGAAATGAGCGCGATGGGGGAGATGAAGTCTTTCTAGCACTTCAGGTTGATCAGTTGCCTGACGGCATCTTTATCCATCAGACAAAGTATGTTCATGACATGTTGGAGAAATTCGATATGGCAGGAGCTAAATTAGCATCAACCCCATTAGCTCCTAATCACGACATTTGTCCAGTGCTTACTAGAGTTAAAGTTGACGAAACTTTATACCGCTCCATGATCGGATCCTTGATGTATCTCACTGCTTCTCAGCCAGAGATCATATATCCAACATGCCTGTGCGGCCGATATCAGTCAAATCCAAAAGATTCACACTTGCTCGCCGTCAAACGTATCATGAGATATCTAAAGGGATTTTCAAGCACTGGCTTGTGGTACCCTTGACACGACGACTTCAACCTTGCGGGTTACTCGGATTCTGATTTCTGTTGCTGCAAAGTCAACACCAAATCTACGACGGTTGGTTGCCAGTTCTTTGGAACCCGTTTGGTAACATGGCAATGCAAGAAATAGACCGCGGTCGCTCTCTCTACCTGTGAGGCTGAATACCTTTTAGCATCCAGTTTTTGAGCTTAGATTCTCTTGATTCAACAGGAGATGAGATTCGGACTGCAATTTCTTGATAAGCCAATACATGTTATTAACCAGGTTGTGATCGATATCACTAAAACTCATATCAACATTCTCGAACCAAACATATTGATATTCGACACCACTTTATCCGTGATTGCTACGAGAAAAGTTGGTTAGAATTGAAAAAATCCATACTGATGACCAAAAAGCAGATTTTTATACCAAAGCCTTTGATCGAACAAGATATAAAAATCTTTTAAAATTAAATGGTTTATCAAATCTGACATCAGGGGATATACACGAGATTGAGTTTGAGGATGATGACGACTTGACATGATACTCATCGGTTTGACGAATTTTCTATATATTCTTTCTTCAAAAATCTCTAAATCTAAAAATATGTTTTTAATTTTAGGGGGAGAAATTTTGGGAAAATACAAAAACATTATAAAAGTCAAAAAGAGTTTTTGTGAAAAAGGGAGATCATATTATATCAATATGACAATCACAGTATGCTAAAGAATTGGAATAATTAAACAAGTAATTAAACAGGTCTTACTGAGGATGTGCCAATATGCTTTACTCCTTCAGTAAATTGTTTTCAAGATATAAACCTAAATGTAAAACTGAATAACTTGTGGGCTTTACTCGTTCAGGGTGTGAACGGTGATCGAGCTCCCGAAATGAGCAATCGACCTGATCTCGCTCAACTAGAAGAGGCAGAATTCATTGCTAGAGAGGTGGACAAGACAAACAAGATAGTACTTACTGTTTAACTTCTTCCGTTGTATTAATGACGTTCAAATACAGACGCGAATAAACAAACTGGCAGAGCTTCGCCGTACCAATTGACAAATTACTCCCTAGTTATATCACAACACTTCCCTATTTATAGGTCGACATGACTCGTACCGAAGTGCGTGCTAAACAACCGACTATAATTCGTACGAGCTTGTGTTTCCTACGAGTAAGATACTCGTACGAAACATGTATATGCTTTGTACAAAACATAGAATCAAAACATACAAAAATTACTTTTTTAACAAATAATCATTAACGTATAAACTTTATAAACATTACAGACATATCCTAGATATAGGTAATAGACATTATGTACCAACAAACTCCCCCTTGGATGTTGCCGCAGTCTGGATAGTATTCAAAAATCTTCAATTAGATTTGACTCTAGCAATTGGTAGATCAGTCGGAGGAGGTCGGTTTACAAACCGAAAGCTCCTTAGAGATGCTATTCTTGCATGTTCTACAATTCGAGCTTCATTTTCCTCCTTTTACTTTGTCTCTTTCTTTTCAAGCTTCCTCCAAGTTGTTTTCCAATCCGAACCAGAATGTATATCATAAGAAAAACACACATTAACGATTTTCTGAAATTGGAGCGCTTGTTCTTTATCCTTCTCTCCAAACTTATCTTACTGTAGAATAAACATTCTATATCATTCTTTGAACAGTTGACTAGGCCACATCGGGTCTAGTACTCGAATGCCACGCCATAGACCATATATTCGTTTGTGTGCTATGACGGCTTTGGTTAATTCCTCAGTGATTTTCCAAGAGTCATCATCTGGATGTACACAAATAACAGCTTCACCTGTACTCGAATCATAGTGCCACCATTTGAATATCTTGAAGAAATCTTGTTCCATTTTAATCAGAGGCATGTTCTTCATCACACGCGGCTTTTTCACAATCAATGTAACATCTTTCACGTTCGTTACTGGATCAACTTTAATAATTCGACGAGGATAGTGAGGTTTCCAATGTGAGAACCGTGCATAGCTTCAAACTTAATCAATCTCCAAAGCCTTTGGTCATGAAACTTCATCTTTAGATTTATCATCTTTGTTTGAACAAGCTCCTTTATATCCCAATATGGAAATGTTTTGATGTCGCTCAAATATCTGAAATATTGGATACCAAACTCCCTCTTTATCGCATACACATTAAGTTCTTCAATCCATCCCCAGCTCAGAATATCCCCTAGAGAAATATCAGCATCTCTGGTAAAGAATGCTAGGGGTCTTTTAAATTTATGCTCAGCTGGATTCATGCGAAACCATTTCTTCTTTTGTTCAGCAATTTCACTTTTAGACATTTTCTGAGGAATGGTTCCTTCTTTAGCAGCTTCAGATACTTTCTCTGTAACATCTCTGAACTAAATAAATCAGTAAACGTTGGGAAATCATCTGTACCCTAATTGGCAACATTAGCATCGTCATCAGAATCACTTTCCACGACAACGTTATCGTACTTATTTGCATCTTCAACGTCTTCGAAGACATATGCATTTGGTTCAAAAACATCTATCTAATTTAGTTATCTTCGAAGTAAAAATAAACTTCTCTTCACTAATGCCAAGCATTACTGCAATTTCTTCCTTTGAGTAACTGTGAACAAACTCTCCCTCCTCTACGTCATGCTCAAGATATAACACAAATGGCTTTGGCATGACAGGAACAGAAGATATAACATTTTCTGTGAAAATTCCTGCCTGCTGAGCATCAACAGACTCATCGGCTTTGTTCGTCTTTTCTTCTTCAGTGGTTTTATTCACAGAATCATCAAGATACTGAGAAAGATCTACTGCTTCATTAATATTTGAATCAGTTACACTAATTCCAGATCCACCAACACTATCATCATTATCATTATCATCCGAACTACTAGAATCATCAATATCAACATCAGCATCCTCAAATTCTGTATCTTTTTCAATCTCTTCAGCGATTTCTTCACTTTCTTTCGTCATCTTTTTCTTTAACAGCCAATCCCGATGCCTTTGAGTAATATCAAGCGACGCAATATCCACATCTGTTGGCCGTCCTATCAAGATAAACTTTCTCGCCTCTTCATAAACCACGATATCCCAACATGTTACTGGCTCAGACTAAGCTTCTGGCACAGTTTCGTCAATCATAGGTTCCTCCACTATCTTTTCTTTTCCTGTCCCTTGAGCGTCAGATTGTTGCTTAGATAAACGTTCTTTTTCGGCAACATGCTCTCTTGCTTCTGCTCGTTCTATCACATCTATCTAAGTAGAAATATTCAAACCCAATTTCTTTTCCAAAATCTTCTCAAACAAATGCATTCTTCTATTATTTCTCAAATGCTCTTCTTCATATTCTGCCATCCGTAATCGCAACCTTTCATTCTCAGATACAATACTCGCCAACATTGCTTCTAACTACTGCTTATCAACAATCAACCCTCCGATGCGTTCCCGCATTTCGAGCTTTTCAGCAGTTAACTCATTGATTTGATTTTGTAATTCAGCTATCCTTACAATATTCATCATAACCTGTTTTGCAAATCATCAAACCTTGGATCATCAAATCGAAATTCGTCACCTCCTGGTAAATCATCTAAACCAATATTATCAAAAAATGATTGTAACTCATATGGCTGCTGTGTTGGATGAGATTGTTTTTGAGCTGACTGTTGTTGCGGTTGTTGTTGAGCTGGCTCTGATTGAGGAACTGATTGTTGTTGAGCAGCTGGTTCTGGTTGAGGTACAGATTGTTGTTGATGAGCTGGTTCTGGCTGAACAGGTTGTGGTGGAGATGGAATATGTTGTGACGGTTCATCCACATTTTCTTCAACAATAGGCTCTGCGACAGTTTCTTTTAGAATAACATTTGGCGATACTCTAGCAGCAGATCACTCATTCTTCTCTGATTCTTCTTGATTGGAGTACGAAGAACATCTTCAGTGTCAGACTCGGATGGAACATACGTCGTATCATCCTCACCTGTTGCTTTTCGTTTACGTTCCTCTACATTACGCTTAAGCTCAGCCTGTTGTTTCTTTTCTAACTTTTCTACTCTTTTCTTCTCACCAGCTCGTCTATCTTCTGAATCAGTACTTGACGATAGAACTTCTTCAGTTACTTTGTCAGAACCAAAAGCTTGACGCTCGATCTCCTCAGCCATATCTTAAACAGTTTCTTCAACATCTGGTTCGTCTCTTAGACCCGAACTTTCAGCTACAGAAGTAGCTTTTTTCTTTTGTACTTTAGAAGCCGATGAATATGTAGCTTTGAGTTTCACACCTTTTCCATCATCTTTGATAAACCATGGACTCCTTTTCGCAACAAACAAAGATAATGCTTTGACCTCTTCTTCATCATCGCTGCTTTCATCTTTTCTCCACTTACCTGGGGCAGGCGATATGTAATCTTTGTTGAAAATTGCACCAAACATCGGTTTTGTCATTGGAGCAGTCTTTAAATGCACATTCATCTTACGCAATGTCGAGACATCCATATGTTCGAGCCTTAGAATATCATTCTGTAATTTCTTCAGATCAAGGTGTAAAAAATCTAACATCATCTGAATAAATCTCGGATACTGCAGAAACTTTTCTTTCTGAATGTTTTGAACCATCTGAATGAATATGACTTTTGAGAAGTTCTATGGAAATTTCAAAACTAACGTTGTAATCATACACATTTGATAATCAACTAAATCGTCAAAACCACCTTTTCGATTACTTAAACCATGAGCTATGACATGTGCGAGATATCTAAATGGTGCGCTCAGATTTCCCTTCTTGAACGGTGCAGCGTTGACAAATCCCATATATCCCATTTGATAGAAACATCCCTTTACCATGTATTCAGAAAACCCCGTCGGATCGTTTTCATTGTCTTTAAAATCCAAAACCTTCCGAATTAGATCCTCAGTAATTTTCACCGGAATATCAACATCATCAATCTTCACAGCTGAGATAATAGCGTTATCTTCAATACTGTATTCATCTAAATTCCAAAAATATTCTACATGAGATTGATATGTTGTGTGTCTGTCTGTTAAGGCTTTGGTCACTCGAATCCGTGTTAGAAAATCCAGAATATCTCTATATGCTGCAATCTCTGGAATCAATGCATCTATGACACAGCAAATATTGTGGAATGGAGAGAACGTAGATTTCTTGGCCTGTACATAAGAATATCAAACAACCGTTATAAAATATTAAACATTCAAGAATTTTTCTCAATTATTCGTATGAACTATATGTTTGTACGAATCAAACACTTAACAAAAAATGCAAGTTTGAAATAAGTTTCATTCATACAGATCATCTTTCTCGTACGAACTACTTTGAAAGTTAAACATTTTTGTTTTTCAAACTTTACTTCATACGAACCTGTTCTTTCGTACGAATTAATCACACAATTTAATTTTGAAAATCAACTTTTAAAATTTCTTCGTATGAATTGATTGTTTTGTACAAAATAAGCTTCTAGTAACATTACAAATTTTTCATACGAATCAATTCCCTCGTACAAATCTCATCGTCGTCAAAAATATAAATGTATAATCCGAACTTAAAACTTTTTGATTTTAACAAATTGATAGTCGATTTTCAGGTTATTAGAGCCGATTTTAACGATTTTGTAGTCAATTTTAAGTTTTACCGGCCCAATTTCCCTAGATCTAAGTTCTATGTCGGATTTATACAAACTTTGACATTATAACAGCATGATTTTTTCAAAATTACCTTTCCCATTAATAGAGGTGTGCCAATCAACCTCAACAATGTAACTCGAAAGCACAAATAACCAAGAAATGAAGATTTCAGTATTAGTTCGCACAAAATTCTCTGAATCGCTCAACAGTAAACTTGAAATGGTAACCTTTTTTGGTGCGAAGCAAAGGGGTATTTATACTAGAGACTTGCTCCATATGACTCAATTGAATCGCATAAAAATTTACCTTGCTTCGCACCAAAATGATGTGCTTCGTATGAAATTTTGTTTTGTACGAACCAATACTGAAAAACTTTGAATTTTTCGATTTTTATTATTTTTTATTTTTCATTTTCAATCATTTTTAACTGTTTTTAAACCCACTTGATTGACCAAGTCCAAGTTAATGACCCTGGTTATCCAATTTGCCTACCAAGTCCAAGCTAATGACCCTGGTTGACCATGTTTGACCAAACAGATTTATTTTAACATGTAAAGTTTTAAATTAATGAACTTTATTGACATTCATGTAATCTTTTCAATAAAAAATTAGCTCCCAACTCATGATTTCAGATTTCCCTCAGGAAGATGTTGCTATGAATCCAACCGTTAGTGGTTTTATCATCGGTAAACTAAAAATAAGACTATCAAGCTAAGAAAACTGATCTTTTTGAGTTTTGAGATACTTTTTTTAAAACAAAAACATATTTTTGTGAATTTTACGTTTTTTAGAGGATCATTTCAAGCACACATACAAGTCATCAGTACCGTTGATCTAGAAACACCCTTTAAGCTTTTAAACAAATTTACCTAGATTGCCAATATATTTGTCCGTTTAAACCTCTTCTCGTTTCTCAACTGTTTCAAGATGTATTAATGTAATATTAGAAACATGAAATAACTGTGTTTCCCATCTCAGAATATACTCCCGTATCGAGATTCCAAGAATGTAATTTTACAGTTGAATATATCGAATTGATATCTGTATATAGGGTGAATGCGAGACCTTGAGAGCTCAGGTTAGTACTTCCGTACAGACAGAGAGATGAAGGCTCGTCTTTAGGTGGTGTTCGGGTTAAGGAATCTTTTGTACTGCAAATGTCGTAAATACTTAAGACATAACCATATTTTCATGCAACTTTTAGGGAAATAATGCCAAAGTATTATAGGAGTTCTAGTCCATTACTTCCACAAAAACAGAAGAACTCGAATAGTACCCAGATATCAATCAAATATAAAGACCTAGTATCGCAGAATCTGGCATTCTCTCAAACGAAATTTCGGAGTACTAAGTCCATATATCTGAGAGATGTTAACCCACAAGGTATTCAGTTTTGCTTTTGAATACAGTTTACTGAACGAGTGAAATCTATTGGCATATCCATAGTAAGACTTGTTTAATCACTTTTAAACAATACATTTCTTTAGCATAATGTGACTATCATTTTTGATTTACTATGATCCCTCGTTTACACAAAACTCTTTTTGCCTTTTTTAATGATTTTGTATTTTCCTCCAACATTCTCCCCCTAAAATCAAAAACATAGTTTTGGATTTTTTTAAGAATTCATAAGAAAAAATGTACAGAAAAAACGTTTAACCGATGACAAATTCACATTAGGTCGTCATCATCCTCAAACTCAATCTCAAATACATCCCCTGAGATCATATTTTTCAAACCATTTAGCTTTAACAAATTATTAAACTTTGTTTTATCAAAAGCTTTGGTATAAAAATCTGCTTTTTGGTCATCAGTGTGGATTTTCTCAATTCACACCAACTTTTTCTCGTAACAATCACGGATAAAGTGGTGTCGAATCTCGATATGTTTAGTGCGTGAGTGTTGGCATGAGTTTTTAGTGATATCTATCGCGGCCTGATTAGCTACATATATAGGCATATCAAGGAATTACAAACCAAAATCTCCCATCTGTTGCTGTATCCAGAGAATCTGAGCACAACAACTAGATGCTGAAACGTATTAAGCCTCACAAGTGGAGAGAGCGACCGCAGTTTGTTTCTTGCACTGGCACGTTACCAAACCGGTTCCAAAGAACTAGCAGCCAGTTGTTGTAGACTTTGTATTGAGTTTGCAGCATCCGAAATCAGAATTTGAGTATCCTGCAAGATTAAAATCATCATGTCTAGGGTACCACAAGCCGGTGCTTGGAAACGCCTTCAGATATCGCATAATACGTGTGACTGCAAGCAGGTGTGACTCTTTTAGATTAGACAGATAATACGTTTGACTGCAAGCAGGTGTGACTCTAGTCATGAAGCTGTAAGATACATCAAGGATCCAATCATGGAGCGATATAAAGTTTCATCAACTTTTTCACCGGTAAGATCTGGACAAATGCCGTGATTTGGAGCTAACGGGGTAGATGTTGGTTTAGCTCCTGTCATATTGAATTTCTCTAATATGTCATGAACATATTTTGTCTGATGAATAAAAATACCATCAGGCAACTTATCAACTTGAAGCCCTAGAAAGAACTTCATCTCCCCCATTTGCGCTCATTTCAAATTTGCGCTTCATGACTTCTTCAAAGTCTTTAGACAACTTATTATTTGTCGATCAAAAGATAATATCATGCACATATATCTGTATGATGATTAGATGCCCATCTACTTCCTTTATAAAGAGGGTAGAACCTATTGTTCCCTGATAAAGCCATTGTCCAGAAAATGACTCGATAACGTTTCATACCAAGCTCTCGGGGCTTGATGAAGACCATATAAGGCTTTATTCAGAAGGTAGACTTTATCTTTGTGCACTAGATCAACAAACCCCGGTGGTTGGCTGACGTACACCTCCTCTTTCACTTTTCCATATAGGAAAGCAGATTTAACATCTAATTGGTACAACTTGAACCCTTTCCATGAAGCAAAAGCCAAGAATATGCGAATCGCTTCAAGCCGAGCAACTAGGGCGTAGACTTTGGTATAATCTATCCCTTCTTGCTAATGAAAACCTTGAACCACAAGTCGAGCTTTGTTGCATACTACAACTCCTCGATCGTCTCTTTTGCACTTGAAGACCCATCTTGTGTTATTCTTTTTGTGATGATCTGGCAGGTCAACAAGCTTCTAGACTCCAAGTTTCTGGAATTGAAGAAACTCCTCCTGCATTGCATCCACCCAACTTTCTTCTTTTAACTAATCTTTCCAGCTTCCCAGTTCAATCTGAGAAACAAAACAACTATGAGAAAAACGAGCTTGAAGTGTAGCAATACTAGTATAGAAATAGCTTAGATCTTTATTGATCTGATTGCGAGTTTGCACTCCAGTTTGTAAGCTGCCTATGATGTTCTCTGAGGATGATATGAAAGTGTTCTTGGTATCACTTCGGTTGGAACATCTACTTGTGGTTGCAAATTTGTTAGAATTTCATCGACAACCGGTACAGATGAAGAAGCTTTATTCCTAGCATTAGACTGATCAGCCTGTTGTTTCAATAAGCTTTCAATCTGTTCGGATCCTTCATCAGAACTGGATCCTCCATCGCCGAAAATTGGTTCCTGATCCAAGACAGCATCAACATTTGGTTGGGCAGACGATTCAGCAGAATTGACATTTGGTGCAGGAACAGGAACTTGAACAGAAGAGCTTTGACCAATATCAGACGTATTGACGGGTAATGATGTAGAAATCACCAATGGTCTAGGAACTTGTTCTTGATTAGATAACTGATTGTGTTGAAATAACATAACAAGTTCTTCTTCTATTGGCACATATGGTAGATCAAACGAATTCCACAATCCATCATAGTTAAACAACCACAGATCCCCAGGTTTCTGCGTAGGCGTTGTGTATCTTTGACAATCTACATGCTGCACTAGAACTACCTGGTTCAGACTCCGCAAGAAAACACGTTTTTGAGGAGTAGCGTAACCAACAAAAAAAACCTTCAAAAGATTTGGCTCCAAATTGATCAATTTGAGTCCAAGACGGTACACGGTGATCCTAACGGTTCCAAAAATGCTAAGTTGGGCTTTCGTTGATTTAGTAACTCGAAACATGTCTTTTTGTGAGGCTTAACTGTCAACACACGATTTAGGGTATAGCATGCTGATGCTACTGCTTCACTCCAAAAACTAATCGGTAATTTCGAATCAGCTAACATTGTTCTTGCAGTTTCTATCAGTGTGCGATTCTTTCGTTCAGCTACTCCATTTTGTTGCGGAGTATAAGGGGCGCTGAATTCATGAAGAATCCCCTTTTCATTGCAAAACTCTTGCATCTTCTTGTTCCTAAACTCCGTTCCATTAGTACTGCGAATTCGCTTAATGGGAAAATGATATAAATTTTCGAGTTTTCTGAAAAGGATCATAAGAGTTTCGAACGTTTCATCCTTACTTTCTAGAAAGAACACCCATGAAAATCGAGAATAATCATCTGTAACGACAAGGCAGTATAGATCTCTAGAAATACTTTTGACATTGACTGGCCCAAAGATCCATGTGTAACCTTTCTAGTGGTAGCTTTATCGAATTTAATAGCTTTCTCGGGTGTGATTTCTTATGCTGCTTCCCCTTTTCGCAGCTAAGACAATCATCAGATAGATGAAAACTTTTCAGATTAACACCCTCCACTAAGTCGTTATGCACAAGAAAATTCATCTTTCAGAGATGAATGTGCCGCATTTTTCGATGCCATAAAATTAACTCTTTCTTGGTAGCTTTGGAAATAAAGCATTGAACTTTCTTTGACGTGGTAGAAGCGATGCTCATGTCATGAACATATAAATCATTTTCTCTCGGAGCTCGCATCAAAATCCATTCTTCTGGAATCCTGAAACCGGGTTTTAAGATTAAACATTCTTTATCATTGAAATGTTTCGGGTGAACTTCTTTTCACAAATTTGCGAGATACTAAGCAGATTGTTCTCAAGTTCAGCAATATAGTTCACTTTATCAAACGATACAACTCTGTTCGAGAGAATCCCTTCTCCAATAATTCTACCTCCCTGCGTTCCAGCAAATCCTACATACCCTCCACGGATAGCTTTAACGTCGTTGAACAATGCAAGCATTCCTGTCATGTGGCGAGACGCTCCACTATCCATGATCCATTTTGACAATATCGAACGTTGGAGCCCCTACACACATGATTAACAAAACTTATTTAAACAAAGAAACCCAAGCCTGTTTGGTTTTGGGTGGGTTGGAATGTTAAATTTTGGACCCACTTTGTTCTTATCAATCTTTTTAAGCTTAGTTTTGTTTGGAACAGAAGGTTGTTGTTCTACCTTGGATGATTTGATTTTGACAACTCTAGCAACCCATTTCTGTGTTTGTGGTTTAGCCCTTTTAACATAAAATTTTGAATCTACTTGTTGAATTTTGTGTCACGTTTCACCGATTTCAAATATAGATTGAGGTTGAATAGTTGGTTTAACATGTTGATGAGATTTAATTTCTTTTAAGAATTTATTTCAGCATGAACATGGGTGCTTTTTGTTTTTCATCTTTGGTGAACATTTTCGGATAAGAAACTGGTTTTGAACTTTCTTGTGAGCAGTATCATGCGATATGCCCAACTTTCTTGCATTTTAAGCATGTTCTGCTGTCCTTATGAACAAAGGTATCCAAAACCTATTTTTGTTTCTGTTTCTTTTTCTTTAAGAAAATCATCATTTGATTGTGTTCCGATGACCTCCTTCTCTTTCTCGGTTGTTGTCCCAAAAACAAACTTAATTTTCTTTGTAAAGTTCAATTTTTGGGACCTGTTGGTTTTATGTTGCTTCTGGAAACCCAACCCCGCTCTTTTGTTTTCCGGATATTCTCTATTTTTACGATAGTAGGGTCGGTTATCAGTTTTTGATTTAGAATAGAAAGATGCATCATGTTTATCTAAATCATCATGACTTACCTCCATAAGCTTGAACATTTTATCTACACAATCCTTTTTCACATTCATGATTGGAAAGTCCTCATCCGAAAATAGTTTATCAGACCCTTTCAATTTGTAAACTATGACACTGGGATCAACATTTAAACTATTTTCTGATATATCATCAGACTTTAACTTCTCAGATTGTTCAAACTCAGACACTTCATATTCATTGTTTTACACTTTTTCAACCACATTATTTACCACTTGAGAGTCACATTCACCATCATTTTTAGTGTAAGTTACACCGATATCCGAAGGCAGCTGTTCAATTTTCAATTTAAGATTTAGTGCCTTTTCCACCCGATGGATTTTTGCATGCATAACTGTTCCACATGGGTGGTGGAACTTGAGCATAACTAGCACTTTTTGTTTAACCATTTTTAGATTCTTTAGTATTTTCAATTTTCGGTAAAATGTGATCCATGACGTATGAGCTTGTGGAGTAACTGATTAACAATTTGTTAACCCGTTCAGTTCCAATTCTCATTTTCTCAAGCTCACTTTTGAGCTCAGCAATAGTGTTTAGATGAATATTAATAGCCATTTGTTTATCCATCACTGTTGCTTTAAGCATCGTAAGTGTTGCGTTATTTTCTCCGAGTGCTTTATTATATTGTTTAACAGGCGCACTCAATTTGTCATAAGCTTCCTTTGTAGATTTGTAATCGCTTGATAAATTGTCTGTTAAACTTTGCAATTCAGTAAATCTTTTGTCTTTAACAAGACACTCACCACACAGCTCTGCACACTTTAAACAATGTTTTTCAATCACACTCTCAGATGTTGACTCGTTTACCTCATTGCCATTAGCCATGCAAGCTTTAATGATGTCTTCGTTCAACATTTCCATTTTCTCATCAGCTTTAACTTCTTCAACCGATTTCTTTTGCTCTTCATTTGTCGAATGTTGACTAGGTGCGAAATATCCTGCAAAAGGTTTTAAAACATCGTTAGGCAAAAGGTGTTTGAGTGGACCATTCAAAAGCTACTCCTCATCCTCTTATGAAGTATGATAGTAATAATCGTCATCATCAGGTCCATCAAAAGATACCCCCGATTCTTCTTTCGGTTCCTCAATAATTTCAACAACCAACGCTAAACTTTCTCCTTTCGAAATAAACTTGTTCCAATTAAACCCTTCGACTTCTTGCGTAACAACCAACGTCTTATCTTTAGTTTCAGGTTTCTTATCTTCATTCGGCACGATTCTTGTTCTTGGTTGAGGTTGGTGGTAGATCGCTCGCTTGTAATAGTCATCAGCAAAAGGATTATGATTTCCTTGAACCTCTCATTTTGGACATTCTCTTTTGAAATGACCTTTCTCCCGACACTTGAAACAAGTTTCCGATCCAAACCTCCCAACTATTCTTTACTAGTAATTTCCATAAATCTCTTTGCAACGATCGAAGCCATACACCATTTTATATCTATCAACTCCATTTCAACTGGATCAATTTGATCATAAACTTCACATGTCATTTCAGAATTTCCGATCTTCCCATCAACAAGGCTGTCATACGACTCAAGAAATCAAGCAAGTAGAGACATGTGTTGCTTTGCTGTCTTTTCGTCAAAATTTTGTGCATTCTCAAAGTCAACGGCAATGTTGCATTGCAAAACTCTTTGATTCAGATTGGATGATGAAGTAGTTTGGTTGTTCTGAGGTTGATTTGATCTGAAAGAAGACTGTTGGCTTGAAGGTGTATTTGGATCAACTGATGGAGATGATTGGAAGCCACTTGTCTGAGTTGGTGGTGTGCTTGGTGAACTGTATGCACTGAAAGCGGTCTGAATCTTTGGCGCTTGGATTTGAGCAGCAGAACTGTTTTTGAAATAAAGATTAACATCTTGTTGCACTTTAACAGTCTTGTTTTTTGCCATCTTTTGCATCTCTAATTCATGACCCTCCAGCCTTTCAATGAAACGAGGCAGCGAGAAATTGTTGTACTCAATTCCATTCTTTAGTATGGTTAAGTAAGTTGACCATTCACCTTAGTGTAGAGAATCAGCTAGTTTTTCAACAAGCTCTTCATTTGTCTTTACAATTCCCATTCTCTTCGTATGAAGCACCAGATGACAATATCGCTCAATCAGCTGCTTTACTATTTCTCCTTTAATCAGTGTGAATACATCGAACTCTTTTCTTAATAATGCCCTTTTTGGTTTTACGAATTTGAGCACTACCTTGAAACTTGAGTCGAAGAGCATTCCATAAAGATTGCGCATCATCATCATCATGTTGCAGTAGAGCCAAGATGTCTTCTTTAATTGATTGTTAAAGAATATTCGTCATTTTCTTTTCATTGATAAACCTTTCATGTTCAACATCAGAGAATTGAGCAAGGGTCTTTTCAAGACCATTTTCACCAATTGGTGCAATATATTTTGCCTCAACTGCAAACCAGCAAGTATAGTGGTTAGCTTGAACCCAGTTCATAAACCTTTCACTCCAATTATCAAAGTCTTCTAGATTCATAAGCTTTGGAGGTTTTGTCATTGTTCCCATCTCATTCCCTAGATTGATATTTTGAGCTACTGCGGTGGTAACGACTGATGTGGCGAAACCATTGTAAAATTCCTTAGACATCTTTCTGTGAAAAATTAAGAACACACTTCTCGAAAAAAACAAACTGATCAGATTAGTAAAATTCTTTGTGCGAACAAATTGTTCGTACAAAACAAGTTTTCACAAAACAATTAGATTTTTCTCACAACCAATATTTCGTGCGAATCAAAGCATTTTGTACGAGTAAGATATTCGTATGAGTTTAAAGTTGGTACGAATTTCTTTGAAAATCTAAAAAATTGTAAGATTCTGTGAACTTTTAGCACTCGTTCGTATGAACTTTTTGAATTAATTCGTACAAAAGCTAAGTCAATTTTTCATGCGAAACTCGTACAAAATAACTCAGTCTCCATACTGAAAAATTTTATCAATTTCAACATGATTTAGTTGAATTTTAAGTCCGAAATATGATATGGATTGATTAGATTGAAGATTAACTTGAATTACTAAAATCCTAGTCCATTTTGTCCATGAATTCGTTCAAAATTCGTCCAAAATCCAGTATAGGTCAGAAAAATGATGAAGATGAAGATATATCCAAGTCTGAACACCTAGGAGCCTGTAAGTACTTGTTGTCTGTCTGTAGATCAAATTCATGGCTCTGATACCACTTGTGAACGGGGATCGAGCTCCCGAAATGAGAAAATGACCTGATCTCGCTCAACTAGCAGACGCGGAATTCATTGCTAGAGAGGTAGACAAGACAAACAAGATAGTATTTACTGTTTAACTGCTTCTGTTGTATTAATGACGTTCAAATACAGACGCGAGTAAACAAACTGGAAGAGCTTTGTCGTACCAATTGATAAATCACACCCTAGTTCTAACACAACACTTCCCTATTTATAGGTCGACATGACTCGTACCGAAGTACGTCCTAAACAACTGACTATATTTCGTACGAGCTTATGTTTTGTACGAGTAAGATACTCGTACGAAACATGTATATGCTTTGTACGAAACATAGAATCAAAACATATAATAATTACTTTTTTAGTAAATAATCATTAACATGTAAACTTATAAACATTACAGACATATCCTAGACGTTGGCAATAGACATTATGTACCAACACAGGGTCATTAACTTGGACTTGGTTAACTAAGTGGGTATTTAACAGATAAAAAATTGCATAAAAATAAAAAAATATCAAAAACTTTTCAAAGTTTTAGAACTGATTCGTACGAGTCTCACTAACTCATACGAACCAGGTTTGGTCTTCCTTCGCACGAACCATTGGTTCGTACGAACGACCCTAACTAGTATAAAAGTTCACTTTCTTTGCATGAATCAAGTTTATGCTACAATGCGAACTAAGAGAAATTTTGTGCGAATACGTTCTAAACTTCACATATCTTGACATTTACCGAGTATTATTACATTGAGGAGGTTGATTTGCACACCTCTTTCAATGGGCAATGTAATTTTGCTCAATCTTAGCCGTTATAATGCCGAACTAGGACAAAACGGACTTAAAACATAGATTTGGGAGATTGGGCAGGTAAAACTTAAAATTGACCTTAAAAACGTTAATATCGGCTCTAGTAAATTATAAATCGACTATCAATTTGTTAAAAACAACATCTTTTAGGTTCGGTTTAAACTTGGTGTTTTTTTGGAACGGTTCATTGTTCGTACGAAGGACCATTCGTACACACTCAATTTGTTCAGTGGTGAAGTTTTTGAAAATTGTTTAACTCTTAAATAACTCGTACGAAGTAGTGATTCGTACGAATGATAACTTGTTCCAAACTTGTAAAAATGTCTAAGTTGATTCGTATGGATGCTTGGCTCGTAAGAATGATATTGAAAGTTGAAATTTTTGAAAATTTTTCTAACGGTTTGAATTCTTATTGGACATGTCAAGAAAACATCATTTTCTCCATTTCACAACATCTGTTGTTTGTTGGAGGAGATTATACCGGAGATTGCAACTTATAATGATGTACTAGATTTTTTGGGCAGGATTTCAATTACAAAAGCACTCGCCGATCGACATACCGTTTATAGATCTCATGTCGAATACTTCTGGAATACAGCAGAGTACGATTCTGAAGAAAATGCGATAGTGTCAGCGGTAAAGATTAATGATGAAAATATCCAGGTTAAGATAACGGAAGAATTGATCCGAACGGTTTTGGATTTCAAGGATAATGCAGACGATCCTACCGGGTTTTTGGAGTACATCGTGAAGGGATGTTTTTACAGGAAGGGATATGCTGGTTTTGTCAACCCAGCACCATTCAAGAAAGGAAATCTCAGCACACCTTTTCGTTACATTGCTCATGTGGTTGCTCACGCTTTAAGCCATCGAAAAGCGGGATTTGATGATTTGGTAGACTACCAAATGTGTATGATTACAGCACTGGTCCTAAATCTGCCATATAACTTTTCTAAAGTTATATTCACACAGATGGTGCAAAACATTAGAGGGAAAAGTTTTTGCAATACCCTCGGTTCGTTCAGATGTTGTTAGATCATTTACAACCGAACTTGAAGAAGAAGAAGAAGGATGATGTGTTAATGTTAGAGAAGATGGATGTTTCTACACTCAAGAATATGAACTTACATTTGAAGACGTTTCCGAATGCTAAACCCGTTTTTGGTGCTATAGTCGACAAGGATTACATTTCTCCAGCGCCGGGTAAATGGAGGAAAGATGACAGTGGAGATCAGAGTGAAGAATTAACTGCCCTTGAAAGTTATGTTGCTAAGCGCAGTTCATGGTTTGTAAAAGATGGAGAAAAAGGTGTTAATAGAAAAGCAATTGCTAGATCTTCTGCTATTGCAATGCCAAAGAAAAAAACAGCTGCTGAAAGTTTTGGCTTGAGCGACGAACCAGATGTTGAAGAAAACATTGAAGACATTGCTGCAGATATTGAGCGACAAGCTTTTGGTGGAGAGAAAGAAGCTAAAGACGCATCGTCTTCGAGCACTAACTCTAGAGACGCTACAGAAAGAAGCTAGAGACGCGTTGGTGAACGTAAAAGAGCCAAAAAGATTGAGGCAAAGCGTCAGGCTGAGATAAAAAGAAAAGTAGAAGAGCAAAATCGCAAAGCGGTAGGAGAAGATGATACAACATATGTACCTTCAGGTTCAGATATAGATACTCCTGTTCGTACACGGATGAAGAAAAAGGCACGAAGGTTTAAACGTCAAGCTGCTAGAAGTTTTGAGTCTCCAACTGTTAGATCTAAAGAGACTATGCCAGAACAGACGACTAAGGAAGAGGTTATTCTTGAACCAACTCAGCAAATTCCAACATCATCACCTCGTCAGTCAACACCACAATCGCCACCACCATACTACTCCGCCACAACAGTCTTCATCTAAACCACGTCCACAACCAACACCAAGACAAGCTACACCGCAACCGCCACAACAAACTTCATAGCCCCAATCTCAGTTTGATTTTGAATTTAACTTCAGAGATATTCCAGGGGGAAGATTTTTCATTCAACGACCCACGTGTTGATGAGTTACAAAAACAGGTCTTGTTGAATACTGTGAAGATAGCGGAGTTGTAGGAACAGAGTAATGTGTTAAATGAAGAGAAACAGGAGTTGTATGAGCAGATCAATATTTTTTCTGAAGATAAACAGCAGCTAGAAGCCATGCTTGCAAGTATAGTTTCAGAGAATGAACGTTCACGTCTTCGAATGGCTGAGTATGAGGAAGAAAGGCTCCGCAATGATCGAGGAATGAGTTTGTTTGAGAAGATTTTGGTAAAAAGCTGGGTGTGAATATTGCAGCATAAATAGACGAGATAGAGCGTGCGGAGGCTAAACAACGAGTTGCTGATAGAGAGCACCTTGCTAAAGAGTTATCTGACGCGCAAGGCAAAGGAAAAGTGAAGGTTGTAGAGGATCCCTTGATTGTTGAAACTGATCCAGATGCTGAATTTGCGCAAGTTATTTGTACAAATATCGTTGTGTACCAAGCACCGAACAAGTTTATATTGATCGGGAAGCCTAAGGATGGAGAGATTGATATGTCAAATCTGCCTGCGAGACACCGTGGATGGCTTATGAAGAAAAAGTTAGACAAAGAAATTAAGAATGCAGCTAAAGAGTTTGAGGATGATGCTGAAAAGGAAGATGAAGATTTAGATGTTGATGAAGATTCTGATTCGGATTCTGATAAGGGTAATGATAATGATGATAATGTTTGAGGTACTGGTGTTCGTGTAACTAATCCTAATGTGAATAAAGAGATTGATCATTTAGTGTACCTCGATGATTCTGCAAACCAAACTACCGAAGAAGGTGTTAAAGATAGGACAGAAGGTTCTTCAGATGCTCAGCAGACAGGAATCCTCTCGGTGATTGATATATCTACCGTTCCTGTCGTGCCAAAACCAAAGATTTTCTATCTTTAGCATGACGTTGAGGAAGCCGAATTCATTCACAGTTATTCTAAGAAAGCGATCGCAAAAATGCTAGGTGTGGATGAAGACAGGTTTGATTTTGAGAATGAGCTGAACGAGATTAGCGCGTTCGAGCTAAATGATTATGTTTTTGAACATGTGGAAGACGCTAATGATTATGATCAAATTGTCGTGGAGGATGATTCTGATGACCATGCTAATATTGCCGATCAGGGTACAAAGGACTCCCCCACTTTTACCGAATTATTTGCAGCAGAAAATGCAGATGTGCTGAAACATAAAGTTGAAGAACCTGCTAAACAAGGCATTATTCCTCAACAGTTGAATAGAGCTGAGATTGCCGAGATGAGGAAGAAGTGGTTCAAAAATGCACCAACAGAGCGTAAATTCAAACGTCCTCTGGCGTTCTTTACTCGTGACGCTGATATTTCTCTAGGGGACATCATAAGCTGCGGCTGGATTGAAGAGCTTAACGTCTATGCGATCAAAAACGAGTTTGGTATTCAGTATTTCCGATATCTGAGTGACATCAAGTCCTTGCCTTACTGAAATATTAAAGAATTGGTGCAGACAAAAATGATCAATCTCAAGATGAAATTTCACGACCAGAGGCTTTGGAAGTTGATTAAACTTGAGGTTTACATGGATTTACACACTGGAACACATCACAAAGATCGATCCAGTGACAAAAGAGAAAGATGTGACGCTCATCGTAAAAAGGCCGAAAGTAATGAAGAATATGCCTATGTTACGGATGGAGCAGGATTTCTACAAGAGCTTCAAGTGGTGGCATTATGATTCGAACACAGGAGAGGTTGTTATTTGCTTGCACCTGGATGAAGACTCATGGAAGATTACTGAAGAGCTAACCGAAGCTGTTTTCGCTCACAAACGCATACATGGGTTATGGCATGGCATGGCATTCGAGTACTAGACCCGATGTGGCTAGTGAATTGCACAAAGAAAGACATAAAATGCTTGTTCTACTACATGATTAGTTATGAAGAGAAAGATAAAGAGCAAGCACTCCAGTTTTAAAAGATTGTTAATGTCTGTTACGCCAATGACATAAATTCTGGATCGTCATGGAATACATCTTGGAGGAAGCTGGAGGAGACTAAGTAGAAGAAGAAAGAAAAGAAGGAAGCTAGAATAGCATCGTTATGAAGATTTCGGTTTGGCAAGACAGTGAACCGACGTCCTCCAACAGATCAAACGCCAATTGCTTTTGAGGAGCGTCGCATGCCACCGAAGAGATTTTTGGGTCGTTAATCATCAAATCTTGTGAAGATTTTTTTCTGAAGACTATCCAGACTGCGGCAATATCCAAGGTGGAGTTTGTTGGTGCATTATGTCTATTGCCTATGTCTAGGATGTGTCGATATTGTATATAGGGCTTAAACATCATTTGTATAAATGTTATTAAATGTTTTATATGTTTTGTAGTTGACTCATACGAGTGAGTCAGTTAGCTCGTATGAGTTACAATCTGTCACTCATACGAAGCAACCACTCGCATGAGTCACAGCTTCTGTTTCACACACTCCAGTGCGAGTCATGTCGACCTATAAATAAAGAAGTGTTAGTTCAGTTGGTACGGCGAAGCCTACTGATTTGTTTACTCGCGTCTGCACGTATTTCAATACAATTCAGAGCAGTTAAATAGTATCTCTCTCTTGTTTGTTTGTCATCCTCTCTAGCAATGAATTCCGCCTCTGCTAGCTGAGTTTGATCAGACTGGTTGCTCATCGGAGGAGCCAATTCCCCGTTCACAAAGTCGAGAATTTGGAATAAGAAGTTGTAGAGTTTGAAGATGGAGACCACTAAGACGGAGATCTAGCAAGAATTTTAGGTCTCCCGAGTTCTAAATCATTATTGTTTGAAACAGCTTTAGTTGATGTTGCATTTAATTTCTTGGGCTGATTTTGGAAACCATTTGTGCTTGAAAACCTGTTTTTCTTTGCTAGATTCAAGACTCCATCAGAGGGCGTGGCATGATGTAATTGATGTCCAAGACGTCGATGGTGCGAATCCGTCTGATGATAAGTGTTCTTGGATTAAAACAAGTTTGTCTTTTCGAGAAAAAGACTCTTAGTTCTGCTTGTGTTATTCTGGGGAGCTGATTTGGTCTCTTCTTTCCACTAGGTGCTGATTTCTTGTGTGCATATTTACTCTTGGATGAAACCTGCTCACAATCATCAGCACAAGAGTAAGTATCTATAACTTTACCCTTTAACTTAGGTTGTTGGTGCATATTTGTGACAACAACTTAGATTTGGTCTTTGGATATCTTGTAATTAGTATAATGATAAAAGGTTAGCGGGTTTAGTTTTGTAATAGTGAATTAGAAGTAATTGGGCTGAACTAGACACTAAATAGAACATGGTAGGTGAATTAGGCTTGAGACCCATTAGCAGCCCATGTAGGGAAACCCTAGCCCAGTTGCATAACCTATCTCTATATAAAGGGAGGTTGTGAGTAGGGTCAAGGTTGCTTAGTAAGTTGTTCAGTGCTGAGAGAATTGCTTCAGAGAGAGTTGAGTGAGAGTCTTCAAATTGATTGTAAACACTTTGTGTTAGATAATCAATAGAAGACAGTTTAAGGAAATTGTTCGTGTTCTTGTTCTTGTTTCTGTGAAATCTGATCTAAGGGATTCTGCACTCTAGATTAGATAGACGATTCTGTTAAGATCCATACGGACTAGTGTTAGTGCATAATGTTTTGTATAATGTTTATAAAGTTTACAATTAATGTTTAAATGATAAAATGTAAAGTTTATATGTTTTTACACTGTGATTCACTCGTACGAAATATAGTTTCATACGAATCATAGATGTTTATTAGTGCACGCACTTCGGTACGAGTCATGTCGACCTATAAATAGGGAAGTGTTATGTTATAGTGAAGTACGGATTTGTCATTTCATACGGCGAAGCTCTGTCGGTTTGTTTACTTGCGTCTGTAATTTGAACGTCTTTAATACATCAGAAGCATTAAATAGTATGTACTATCTTGTTTATCATATCTACCTCTCTAGCAATGAATTCTGCCTCTGCTAGTTGAGCGAGATCAGGTCGATTGCTCATTTCGGGAGCTCGATCCCCGTTCACAAGTGGTATCAGAGCCATGAGATCTGATCTACAGATAAGTAAACAAGTAGTTACTGTTCAGACTTGGATATAGCTTCATCTTCATCATTTTTCTGACCTTTGATTGATTTTGGACAAATTTCGGACGAACTCATGGACAAAATGGACTAGGATTTTAGTAATTCAAGTTAATCTTCAATCTAATCAATCCATACCATAATTCAGACATAAGATTGAACTAAATCATGTTGAAATCGATAAAATTTTGTCGGAAGTTTGAATCAGTTTTCGTACGAGTTTCGCACGAAATAAAGTTGTTCTTGATTTTTGTACGAATCAGCTTAAACTTCATACGGATCAGTTAAAATTTCATAAATCTTACAATTTTCAGATTTTCAACTTGTGTCATACAAAATGACTTGATCCGTACAAAATTTCAACCACATTCTTGTTTTGTATAAAATTCATCCGCACAAAAATTTACTCAGTTAAAACATTTGTTTCGTATAAAAATGAATTGATTCGTACGAAATCATAGTTCGTGTAAGAAAATTGGAATCGTACAAAATATTTGTTTCGTACGACACCTGTGTCCGCACAAAAAGTTTTCAAATCTGATCTGTTTGTTTTCGAGAAGTGTGTTTTAACTTTTTACAGGAAAAATGTCTGAGGAATTTTAAAATTCTTTCGCCACATCGGTTGTTACCACTGCAGCAGCTCAAAACATCAATTTAGTGAATGAAATGGGAATAATGACGAAACCTCCAAAGCTTATGAATCTCGAAGACTTTGATAGTTGGAGCGAGAGGTTTATGAATTGGGTTCAAGCTAACGATTTTCTTTGCTGGTTTGCAAACGAGGCAAAATAAATCGCACCAGTTGGCGAAAATGGACATGAAAAGACCCTTGCTCAATTATCTGATGTTGTACGAGAAAGATTTATCAACGAAAAGAAAATGATGAACATTCTTCAGCAATCGATTAAAGAAGACATCTTGGCCTTACTGCAACATGATGATGATGCGCAATCTTTGTGGAATGCTCTTCGACTCAAATTTCAAGGTAGTGCTCAACTTCGCAAAAGCAAAAGGGCATTATTAAGCAAAGAGTTTGACGTATTCACATTGATCAAAGGAGAAACGGTTAAGCAGTTGATTGAGCGATACAAATGAAGAGCTTGTTGATAAGCTAGCTGATTCTCTGGTGGTTCATATGAAGAGAATGGGAATTGTGAAGACAAATGAAGAGCTTGTTGATAAGCTAGCTGATTTTCTGCCACAAAGTGAATGGTCAACTTACTTAACCATTTTGAAGAATGGAGTTGACTACATCAACTTTTCGCTGCCTCGCTTTATTGAAAGATTGGAAGGGAATGCATTAGAGATGCAAAAAATGGCTAAAAACAAGACGGTTCAAGTGCAGCAAGATGTTAATCTTTATTTCAAAATGGTTCTGCTGCTCAGATCCAAGCGCCAAAGATTCAAACTGCGTTCAGTGCATATAGTTCACCAAGGACACCTCCAACTCAGTCAAGTGGTTTCCAATCATTTCCAACAGTCGATCCAAATACTCCTTCTAGTCAACAATCTTCTTTTGGATCAAATCAATCTCAGAACAATCAAACCACTTCATCATCCAATTCAAGTCAAAGAGTCTTGCAATGCAACATCGCTGTTGACTTTCAGAATGCGCAAAATTTTGACGAAAAGACAGCAAAACAACATATGTCTCTACTTGCTTCAGTTCTTGAGTCATATGACAGTCTTGTTGCTGGAAAGATTGGTAATTCTGAAATGACACGAGAAGACTACGATTAAATCGATCCAGTTGAAATGGAGTTGATAGATATAAAATGGTGTATGGCTTCAATCGTTCAACGAGCACAGAGATTTATGGAAATCACTGGTAAAGAAAATTTGGGAGGTTTTGATGGGAAACTTGGATTTGATAAATCCATAGTTACTTGTTTCAAGTGTCGGGAGAAAGGTCACTTTAAAAGAGAATGTCCAAACCGAGAGGTTCAAGGAAATCATAATCCTTTCACCGATGACTATTACAAAAGAGCGATCAACCACTAACCACAACCAAGAACAAGAATTGTGCCGATTGAAGAAAAGCAACCTGAAACTAAAGATAAGGCGTTGGTTGTTACATAAGAAGACGAAGGGTTTAATTGGAACAAGTTTATTTCGAAGGGAGAAAGTTTGGCATTGGTGGCTGAAATTATTGAGGAAACGGAAGAAGAATCGGAGGCATCTTTTGATGAAGGACCTGAGGATGAGGATTATTACTATCATACTTCATTAGAGGAAGAGGAGCTTTTGAATGGTCCATTCAAACATCTTTTGTCTAATGATGTTTTAAAAACTTTTGCAGGATATTTAGCACCTACTCAACATTCAACAGATGAAGTGCAAAAGAAGCCGGTTGAAGATGTCAAAGTGGATGAGAAAAAGGAATTGTTGAAAGAAGACATCATTAAAGCGTGCATGGCAAATGGAAATGAGGTAAACAAGTCATCTGAGAATGAAAAATCTTGTTCAAAATGTGATGAACCATGTGGTGAGTGTCTTGTAAAAGAAAAAAGATTTGCTGAATTGCAAAGTTTAACAGAAAATTTGTCAAGCGATTACAATACCACAAAGGAAGCTTTTGACAAATTGAGTGCGTCTGTTAAACAATATAACAAAGCACTCAGAGAAAATGACGCAACACTTATGATGCTTAAAGCAACAGTGATGGATAAACAAATGGCAATTAATATTCATCTAAACACTATTGCTGAGCTCAAAAGTGAGCTTGAGAAAATGAGAATTGAAATTGAACAAGTTAACAAATTTTTAATTAGTTATTCAACAAGCTCATACGTCATAGATCACATTTTACCAAAAATAAAAAATACTGAGGAATCTAAAAATGGAGAAATAAAAAGTGGTAGTTATGATCGAGTTCCTCCACCCATGTGGAACAGTTATGCATGCAAAAATCCATCTGGGGTGGAAAAGGCGCTAAATCTTAAATTGAAAACCGAACAACTGCCTGAGGATATCGATGTAACTTACACTAAAAATGATGGTGAATGTGTCTTTGAAGTGGTAAATAATGTGGTTGACAAAGTGTTAACAAATGAATCTGAAGTGGCTGAGTCTGAAAAATTTGTGAAGTCAAAGTCTGATGATATATCAAAAAATAGTTTAAATGATGATCCCAATGTCATAGTTTATAAAATGAAAGGGTCTGATAAACTATTTTCGGATGAGGATTTTCCAATCAGGAATGTGAAAAGAGGTTGTGTAGATAAAATGTTCAAGCTGATGGCGTAAGTCATGTTGATTTACATGCATCTTTCTATTCTAAATCAAAAACTGACAACCGACCTTACTATCGGAAAAATGGAGATTATCCAGAAAACAAGCGTGTAGGGTTGGGTTTCCGAAGCAACATAAAACAACAGGTCCCAAAAATTGAATTTTACAAAGAAAATCAATTTTGTGTTTGGGACAACAACCGAGAAGGAAAAGGAGGTAATCGGAACTCAATCAAATGATGATTTTCTTAAAGAAAAAGAGAAACAAAAACATAAACAGGTTTTGAATACCTCTGTTCATAAGGACAGCAGGAGATGCTTTAAATGCAAGAAAGTTGGACATATCGCACGATATTGTTCACAAGAAAGTTCAAAACCAGTTTCTTCTCCGAAAAAGTTCACTAAGGATGAAAAGCAAAAAGCACCCATGGTTATGCCGAAACAAATTCTTAAAAGAAAGACTAAATCTCATCAAAATGTTAAACCACTTATTCAACCTCAATCTAAGTTTGAAATTGGTGAAACATCACACAAAATTCAACAAAAAGATTAAAAATTTTATGTTAAAAGGGCTAAACCACAAAGAGAGAAATGGGGTGCTAAAATTGTTATAACCAAATCATCCAAGGGGGAGTTTGTTAGTGCATAATTTCTATTGCCTACGTCTAGGATACATCTGTAATGTTTATAAAGTTTACAAGTTAATGTTTAAATGAGAAAATGAAAAGTTTATATGTTTTTACACTGTGATTCGCACGAAACAGAAGCATGTTTCGTACGAGTGAGTCACTCGTACGAAATATAGTTTCGTACGAATCATAGATGTTTGTTAGTGCATGCGCTTCGGTACGAGTCATGTCGACCTATAAATAGGGAAGTGTTGTGTTAGAGAAAAGTACGGATTTGTCATTTCATACGAAGCTCTGTCGGTTTGTTTACTTGCGTCTGTAACTTGAGCGTCTTTAATACATCAGAAGCACTAAACAGTAAGTACTATCTTGTTTGTCATATCCACCTCTCTAGCAATGAATTCTGCCTCTGCTAGTTGAGCGAGATCAGGTCGATTGCTCATTTTGGAGCTCGATCCCGTTCACATGGATCTCTTTGGACCAGTCAATGTTAAAAGCATTTCTGGAGATCTATACTGTCTTTTCTTACATATGATTATTCTCGATTTTCATGAGTATTCTTTCTGGAGAGTAAGGATGAAACTTTTGAAACTATTATGGTTCTCTTCAGAAAACTCGAGAATTTATTTCATTTGCCTATAAGAGAATTCACAGTGATAATGGAACGGAATTCAAGAAAAAGAAGATGCAAGAGTTCTGCAATGAAAAGCGGATTCTTCATGAATTCAGTGCCCCCTATACTCCACAAAAAAATGGAGTAGTTGAATGAAAGAATCGCACGTTGATAGAAACTGCTAGAACAATGTTGGCTGATTCGAAATTACCGATCAGTTTTTGGAGTGAAGCAGTAGCATCAGCATGCTATACCCTAAATCGTGTGTTGACAGTTAAGCCTCACAAAATGACATGTTTCGAGTTACTAAATCAACGAAAGCCTAACTTAGCATTTTTGGAACATTTTGGATCACCGTGTACCATCTTGGACCCGGCTGGTAAAGTTGGAGCCAAATCTTTGGAGGGTTTCTCTGTTAGTTATGCTACTCCTCAAAAACTTGTTTTCTTGCCGAGTCTGAACCAGGTAGTTCTAGCGCAGCACGTAGATTGCCCAAGATATACAACGCCGACGCAGAAGCCTGGGGATCCGTGGCTGTTTAACTACGATGGATTGTGGGATTCGTTTGATCTACCAGATGTGCCAACTGAATAAAAACTTGTTATGTTATTTCAACAACATCAGTTATCTAATCATAAACAAGTTCCTCGACCTTTGGAAGCGGATATGTGCGCGTAACAAAGTGTTATTGGCCATAACTAGTGTATAGAGTTTACATTAGCCTAAATTTCGAGGTGTATAGAGTATACATTAGCTTAAATTTTGAGCACGAAATTTCTGTAACATGGGGAGAATGTGACACCCCGTAAATTCGACCATTATTAGTGTCGCCTAGAGTCACGATACAAATTATTATTATTAACTGAAAATTTATAATAACTTTATTTGAGTAAATGTGGTTGTCAATTAATTACCTCTATTGTGATATTTCAACTTTGTTTTGGTTTAGCGGTGTCGTTTTAACTTATATATATTACTCGATAATATCGGTAGAATATAATCGCTAATGTATTTAATGAGACTCGTGACGACTAACGGGTTCGTGCAAGCGTTATAAACCCAACCCACCTATAACAAACCCTAACTATTTAAATAACTTATCATCTTCATCTTCTTACCTCCTTCAAAACCCTAGCCCCCAAGTGCATCTCCCTCAAATTTCACAAACACACACCCCACAAATCTCTACAACACATACACGCATCTGCACATGCTAGAGAGAGAGAGAGAGAGCGGTGGAGAGAAAAATGCGAGGCAGTTTCCCCTCCGATAACTGTAGCGACCCCCCACCCCCCCGCTGTGGTGTTGAGATTTCACCGATGCAGGGAAGTGGTGATTCAGGGAAGCGGGGTTGTTGTGGTGGTGACGCGTCGAAGTGGAAAAGGGGGCAGAGGTGTTGGTGTACGGTTGTGGTGGGGGCGGAGTACTGGTGAGTGGTACGGTCGCGGCTGGTTGCTACGGATGAGTGACGGCGGTGACTGGGTTCGAGCAAAAGGGCGGTGACAACAGGAAGCTAGGGCTTCGCTTGAACCCATGGCAGCGGCCTCGGCTGAGTATCGACGACAACAACGCGTAAGTATGTCTTTTAGGTTTCTATTTTCTGCTATAAGCCATCCTTTTGTCGTTCCAGATCTGATGTTTTTAGCTTGGTGGTGGTTGTTCTGGAGTGGTATAGCGATGATGTTATGACGGTCCGTGACCGAGGTGTGTGAGGGAGTGGTGGTTAGCGGTGCAATGTAGCTGATGAAAGTGTTGGGTTGTATCTACCGAGTTAGCGGTGCAATGTAACTTCAGTCAACTCTCGGTCAACATAAGTCAACGCTGGTCGAAGCTCAAGTCAGCATGTCATATTTGAGTGGCACTCTTACCGAGGTGACCCTCTTTTTCGTGTCGGTGTGAACAATTCGTATGAGTAGGTAACGACAAGCACGAAGTCTATTCGTTGAGTTTTGTAATTAATATTTTGTAATAATTGAACGTGAAACGAGCTCTAGTGAACCCGACCCGGTTAATAATAATAATAATAATAATATATGGAATGTAAACAAAATATTTGGTTGTAATCAGACTGGTACGTGTCTTATGTGGTTTGTCCGATAAACAGAGGAAACTCTGCCCGATTTTTGTAATAATCTGAACTTGCGTGTTTAAAACAAATAGAACAAAGCGGGATTAAATAGTTTTATAAAAACAAGTATAAGTATATATATTTACGTTGAACGACGCTTGTGACTGACGAACAAGTATATAGTTTGACTTGGTATTTAAATTACCTACGATTTTAGAATGCTACATATAGTCAACTACACTTAATTTATACGTTTAAACGGGATTCGAGATGGAATTAGTGTATGATAATGGATAATATTATTCGGGATATTATCACATTATCCGAATGAAATAAAATAAAATAAATATATAATGATAGTTCTTTTAACAATTATAAATAATGCGCTAGTGTGTCCTTGACTTGTTAATATGCTATGTGTGCTATACATGTCATATACTTTACAAGAGTTTGTAGAAGTTGCTTTATGTAAATTGATTGTGTATATGCATGACTATTATTTGGAAAACCATATTAATATATTGGACGTTTTTACAACATGTGCTATTGTAAAACAAACACACACTTGTATACACATTGACACGATTTATAAATATGTTTAACTATATATTTAGTTACCCGAGAAAAAAGTTGTTCTTAAGGCACAGTACGTATATGAAACAACTATACCCTAGTATTGGTTACTTATGATGTGCTAATATTATAAGGGATGTCTTGGTGAATATCGGCATGCTATGCCAGTTCGTGTCGCTAACACATAGTACTTTTGGATATAACATGCATTCTAAGGTGAGTTCACGACCCCTACTCTTTTAAATGTTTTTAAACACAGGGGAGAAAGCATACACTACATTACGGTAAAGTAATGTCATAACGTTACGGTAAGGTAATGACACAACTGTTAAAGTTTTTGTTATATTAGTTATGGTCACAAAGTAGCATTTATCACATGTCAGTCCCCTTAAAACTTACGATGCCGTTAGTATTGGATTATAGCGAGGGAATTTTTAGTAGTACTACTGGGCCCGACAAGCCCCACTCGAGCTGGTCGCACTAGTTAGACCGAACGTTCATGGTCACGGGTGTAGAATTTGCCTAATATTTAGCCATGGTTGGTGATAGACCTGGAACAACAAGGGCAACAACATCAGCTTTGGATCGAACTCTTTGTTGACATAACTTAGGTTAGCTACCTACAGATATAACAAGTAACTGCTAAACACTTCAACTTACTGTTTCGGGTTTGAAACAGTGGAAACTCTTGAGAAAAAACTTTCTTATACCTATAACCTAAAACCTGTGAACTCACTCATCATTATGTGTTGACACTTGTTCTTGCATGTCTTTCTCAGGTTGCTAAGGTCTCACACATCAGGATTAGGATGCATTATGGAGTCACATTGATTTTATCAAACAAATAGACTCAACTTTAAATTACATTAGCTATTTTGGTTTTGTAATTGTTACGCTTCCGTAACTCAATTGTACAAACAGTATTTTTCTCATGAATGAGTAAACAGAAATTTTTTTTAAACTCATATAGTGGTCGTTCAATATGACTAATGACTGTGATCCTGGTTTGTCACGCGACTCGCGGTAGAACTCTGCATGTGTATTTTTAGGGTGTGACAGATTGGTATCAGAGCCAATGGTTATAGTGAACTAGGTTTGCATTAGAGAGTAGACTTAGTCTATAGCCTTAGATACCGCATTAGTCATTCACTAGCACAACCACTCATACATGACATACAAGAACACTCGTACATGATATGCCTACGCACATGGCATCAAAACTTACATTGAAATTACAAGCATGTCGACATCATCCACTTAACCCTCTACTGATGAGGAACACACCAAACTCTTTGTATCTTCATCCCTAGTGGTGACGTTTGGGGGATCGCCAACAACCAGTATATACTCCTGTCCGAGGGCCATGAGACGAAGCCTCTGGAGGAGTTTCTCACATCACAATCATCTTTATCCATTCCTACACCACATAACTGAACAAATCACCGGCTTGAGCCTACCGATGGTACAATCGAGTATGGTGAGCTTTCTCAAGTTCATGCTTGGGACGACATCCAACATTGATGCATATCTCTTTGGAGTTGGTTCATCGAAAACGAATCCTTTCACCACCTACCAACGACAACACCCGACCCCACTAGTTTTACCTTCCTTCAACCTGTCACGTGAGGCACATGCGTTAGGGCAAACCGTCACACACGTATTTGTAGAAATCCATTGATACTAAGATGCCATCAGTTTCCCGAGCCACAAGTCTACATCTTTGGTCGATACCCTTTGAGAGAGTGTTTGACCACGAAGCTGAGAACAGTTTGCCTATTGCACACTCGAACCCTATCTCAACTCGGGTGGTAGTGCGGCTGCTTTGCTTTTTCTGGTAACCCACGTTAATGAACTACTTTCATCTCTCGACGTCACATTTCATGTGCATGTTTGTTCCATTTGCATGTGTCCATATACAATCCGCTATAATAGACTCACATAGTGTGTTTTAACTCAAGCGAATATTCGGATCAGACGATTCCGGACTACCATTTCCCATATAACTCCTAATAGATCAACGTATGGTTGACGACCACGCTTTTTGATGACGTTTTTCATTTCCTTTGGCAACACCCCGTACTCGACAATCCAATGGAGAGATATTGGAACACAAGACAGGAGGAACTAGGGTGAACATGCAAACCAAATTATCATTACGGGTGCACACGTAATAGTAATTTGCGATGCATGTAAATCCTAGTGAAACCTTGTGTGTGGATAAATTGTCCTAACCTGTGATTTTTTTTTCATGCTTAGAACCAGTAGAAGTTCTCATTAACCACTCAGCGGCTAACTGGTACCGTTAAACCCATTTGGTAGTTGACAGGCGCAACTATCAGACTGAAGATGTTCTCGAACACATTGAGCTTTCATCAATGGAATCCCTCATTATTTGTTTAAACCAATGTAAAGCCTCTTAATGAAACTAAAATTCTCACCAGAACCTGTCGCTTCGATCGAAACCCTAACAGAATCGAATGGTAAGCCTGTCAACATCAACATATAAATGTAACATGGACAATCCCCCTCCACGCTTACACCTTATCCCTTACGCTCACCTGAAAAATTTCTTTTGACCCCATTACTCTGCCATGTGGCTAATTCTCATTCTAACTAGAGTTACATTCCAACATATTCAACCTTGCAAGTAGATTTCCCCAAAACGGTTCCAGCATCTCAAGAACATTGGAAGACGGAGATATAAGTTTGTCAACACCCAGACAAACACGATGGCCTACATAATAATTTTACCTCCTGCATTGCTAAAGTCGTTATTTTGTAAGTGAGCCTATTCCCTACCACTTTCACTGGTCGATGCATACCATTTAATGTGGTATCTAGTTACTGTTGTCAACGTAGACAAATCTCTCACTCCATTTTCGTGGTCATACTACATCTTTGAAACTTTACGCATGATCTCCTATCAAATCTGGGCTCTAATTTAAAAAGAACTCGGTAAACGTGCCTTTTTTATCCTTAGTGAGTACTTTTTGAACTCTGAATATAGTGGACATATTGCAATTATGACCATACCATTTGAAGCATATTTTCGCATCTTTTATAATGAAACCTCTTGGCGACGTATTTGATGCTCCTAATTCTTGCACACGTTTTAGTTTGATCTTTCAACTTGTTGCCTACATGCTCGACTAACTACACACTCAATTTCATACATGGCTCTTAGTGAATCTATTCTTATTCGGGTGCGGGCAAGCTCGACGACTGTGGGGAACGATCGGCCTGAACTGGAGCACTATGAATTCGACCAACCATTATTTTTCTACATAACTTTTAATGCGTCAACACCTTCAATGTAACACTTCCAACGACCAGTAGCGTCACTTTATTTCTATTTATACCACTAGTGTGCGGCCAACTACATCCTCATCATCAGATTTATTGTTTCACTAGTGATTCAAAAAAAATTATGTGGAATAGATTGATGACAGCCACATCTTAGTATGCTCTTCGTGTCTAATCTTGTTGTGCTAAAATGAATATCATAGTTCTTCTCTAACCCTATTATACGCTAATCCTCGCTTGGCTAAATCAAACTCTACGAACGTTACACGAGAAGCAATGAGCCATACTTAAGCTCATCAAGTGCAGCAGCAAAAAGTAAAATTTCTACTTCCGTGAGGTATGCCGAAGTCAACAGCCTTTTCGTATGAAAGCACCATACTTACGTGTAGCTTCATCGACCTCTTTGCTCCGTACTTATTCCTCTTTGACCGAAAGCTGGTCACCTACTGCAACCAACTACAACCAAAATGTCATGATCAATATCAACCAAAAATCTACTTTCCCTTCGTATGAGCGCATCAAGATGCTACCATTCTCAAGTAAAGGGCATAATGCTTGACTTTGGTGTTCAATCCATATTGCTGATGAACTCACATGAATCACCAATTTCATGCAATAATTATTATTTCTTTCTCAAATCCCTATGTACTATGGCATCCTCACTGTTCTTCGGTAGCGGTGGTTACACCATTTATGACCGCCGGTAGCAACATCACATGAGCACGTCAGTTACCATGAGTAAATTTATGGTGGCGCACCCAACTCACAAGATCCTAGGATTTGAGTAATCTGGCCTTTAACAAATTACCTTAACATAATTTTAGTTCAGTTTATTTTGTCGACCCTTGGTTTATGACGTATGACATTCGTGTAGCGTCAAAATATATATTAGATACACTTGGTTGGTGAAGTGTTGCCTACTTAATATTCAGATCACTCCATGATAACTAATCGTTGCCTTCTACAAGTTATTCAAAGTCAAACGTGTTGAGCTTACTTAAACTACATTTTGTGTAACAAACCCCCTGGCCATGCATGCTAAACTCATCTATCAATGACATACCGATGTATGACACAGTGGTGTTCCAACTCTTGTGAGTGTCGCTCGTGCTTAACGTAACTTGTTGCAACATTATATATCATCGACCTCCCATTAACTCAACTTATATTTCCACTTAAGACCAAATACGAATTGACATGTAGTAGTGTTTTTCCTTGATAGGCTAATTAAAACTTCATTCGAAATCCCTATGCAAGAATTCGATACATCACGACCTCTTCAAGCCATAGTGGCTTCACCGACTAAAATTCTTATCATTGGTGTCACCTCCATGAATAGCTATACTTGGTTACTAGGCGGTGTACTATTCCATCTTTTTTTGTGAAAAAGAAATCTAGACCACCAAACTTCAATACCATGATACCATACTAAAATTTGCGTCATCTATTTACTTTTGTGTATACCTACATTGTAAGCGACTTCCTGTAGTTCTTTATAGTCACGTTTATGTGCGCCTACCTTTACAGAAACTGATTTGCTGCTTCCACAATCGATTGTTCTATAAATAGGTACCTTTGTAGCTTGTTCAAATGAACAATTAAATCTCAATTGTCATTAACTGTCATATCATCTATGTAGTTTGATTTTCTCTTATTTCGGTGTACTGTCGTATGTCTTGGCGCTCTCTTTGGCAATGAACTTGCAACTATTGTTTTAATATATCATAATCTAAATTTTCGGGATGAAAATTCTTTCAACAAGGGGATGATGTGACACCCGACATTTCCAGGGTAACACCATTAACAAAAACTACGTTATCTCAAACACTCATTCATGCATAACACTTGATTTGGGAAGATGAAGTGTGTAGGTCATTTCACAATACTTACATAACAGTAATTCGGGGAATTATGGAAACACATCACACATGGGTTTGTACCTGAACGTCGATAAACAAACGGAACAGTATTCTAGAACAAAAAATAAATATAAATTTTGTGAATTTACATGCTATGTGACTTTATGTGTTTTTGTGATTTATATGTTCATTTTGTAATATTACATTAAACCGTGGATATGTGCGCGTAACAACGTGTTAGTGCCCATAACTAGTGTATAGAGTTTACATTAGCCTAAATTTCGGGGTGTATAGAGTATACATTAGCCTAAATTTCGAGACGAAATTTCTGTAACATGGGGAGAATGTGACACCCCGTAAATTCGACCATTGTTAGTGTCGCCTAAGTCACGATAATTACCTCTATTGCGATATTTCAACTTTTTTTGGTTTAGCGGTGTCGTTTTAACTTATATATATATGTATATTACTCGGTAATATCGTTAGAATATAATCGCTAATGTATTTAAAGAGACTTGTGATGACTAGCGGGTTCGTGCACGCGTTATAAACCCAACCCCCTTATACCAAACCCTAACTATTTAAACAACTTATCATCTTCATCTTCTTACCTCCTTCAAAACCCTAGCCCCCAAGTGCATCTCCCTCAAATTTCACAAACAAACACACACCCCACAAATCTCTACAACACATACACGCATCTGCACATGCTAGAGAGAGAGAGAGAGAGAGCGATGGAGAGAAAAATGGGAGGCAGTTTCCCCCTCCGATAACTCGGCGGTGCTGTGGTGTTGGGATTTCGCTGATGCAGGGAAGTGGTGATGCATGGAAGCGGGGTTGTTGTGGTGGTGACGCGTTAGAGTGGAAAAGGGGGCAGAGGTGTTGGTGTACGATTGTGGTGGTGGCGGAGCAGTGGTGAGTTGTACGGTCGCGGCCAGTTTCTGCAGATGAGTGACGGCGGTGACTGGGTTCGAGCAAAACGGCGGCGACAACAGGAAGCTAGGGCTTCGCTTGAACCATGGCAGCGGCCTCGGCTTAGTATCGACGACAACAACGCGTAAGTATGTCTTTCAGGTTTCTATTTTCGGCTATAAGCCATCCTTTTGTCATTCCAGATCTGATGTTTTTAGCTTGGTGGTGGTTGTTCTGGAGTGGTATAGCGATGATGTTATGACGGTCCGTGGCCGAGGTGTGTGAGGGAGTGGTGGTTAGCGGTGCAATGTAGCTGATGAAAGTGTCGGGTTGTATCTTCCGAGGTTGTAGTGAAGACAGGTCTTGTTCTCTTGGTCAACATAAGTCAACACTGGTCAAAGCTCAAGTCAGCATGTCATATTTGAGTGGCACTCTTACCGAGAAGACCCTCTTTTTCGTGTCGGTGTGAACAATTCGTATGAGTAGGTAACGACAAGCACGAAGTCTATTCATTGAGTTTTGTAATTAATATTTTGTAATAATTGAACGTGAAACGAGCTCTAGTGAACCCGACCCGGTTAATAATAATAATAATAATAATAATAATATATGGAATGTAAATGAAATATTTGGTTGTAATTAGACTTGTACGTGTCTTATGTGGTTTGTCCGTAAACTGAGGAAACTCTGCTCGATTTTTGTAATAATCCTAACTTGCGTGTTTAAAACAAATAGAACAAAGCGTGATTAAATACTTTTATAAAAACAAGTATATGTATATATATTTACGTTGAACGACTCTTGTGACTGACGAACAAGTATATAGTTTGACTTGGTATTTAATTTACGTACGATTTTAGAATGATACATATAATCAGCTACACTTAATTCATACGTTTAAACGGGATTCGAGATGGAATTAGTGTATGATAATAGATAATATTATTCGGGATATTATCACATTATCCGAATGAAATAAAATAAAATAAATATATAATGATAGTTATTTTAACAATTATAAATGATGCGCTAGTGTGTCTTTGACTTGTTACTATGCTATGTGTGCTATACATGTTATATACTTTACCAGAGTTTGTAGAAGTTGCTTTATGTAAATTGATTGTGTATATGCATGATTATTATTTGGAAAACCATATAAATATATTGGATGTTTTTACAACATGTGCTATTGTAAAACAGACACACACTTGTATACACATTGACACGATTTATAAATACATTGACACACTTGTATACACATTGACACGATTTATAAATAAATTTATAAAAAAGTTGTTCTTAAGTCACAGTACGTATATGAAACATATGTGGAATTAAACAAACTTATGATTACTGTTTGTATCACGGTAAGAACCTTACCATTGGGTCGCACGTTTAGCGATTCGGTAAAGCTCGATCACACGTGAAACAACTTTACCCTAGTATTGGTTACTTATGATGTGCTAATATTATTAGGGATGTCTTGGTGAATATCGGCATGCTATGCCAGTTCGTGTCGCTAACACATAGTACTTTTGGATATAACACGCATTCTAAGGTGAGTTCACGACGCCTACTTTTTTAAATGTTTTTAAACACATGGGGAGAAAGCATTGACTAAATTACGGTAAAGTAATGTCATAACGTTACGGTAAGGTAACGACACAACTGTTAAAGTTTTTGTTATATTAGTTATGGTTACAAAGTAGCATTTATCACATGTCAGTCCCCTTAAAACTTACGATGCCATTAGTATTGGATTATAGCGAGGGAATTTTTAGTAGTACTACTGGGCCTGACAAGCCCCACTCGAGCTGGTCACGCCAGCTAGACCGAACGTTGAGGTCACAGGTGTAGAATATGGCTAACATTTAGCCATGGTTGGTGATAGACCTGGCATAACAGGGGCAGCAACGTCACCTTCGGATCGAACTCTTTGTTGATATAACTTAGGTTAGCTTCCTACAGATATAACAAGTAACTGTTAAACACTTCAACTTACTGTTTCGGGTTTGAAACGGTGGAAACTCTTGAGAAACAACTTTATTATAACTATAACCTAAAACCTGTGAACTCACTCATCATTATGTGTTGACACTTGTTCTTGCATGTCTTTCTCAGGTTGCTAAGGTCTCACACATCAGGATTAGGATGCATTATGGAGTCACATTGATTTTATCAAACAAATAGACTCAACTTTAAATTACATTAGCTATTTTGGTTTTGTAATTGTTACGCTTCCGCAACTCAATTGTACAAACAGTATTTTTCTCATGAATGAGTAAACATAATTTTTTTTAAACTCATATAGTGGTCGTTCAATATGACTGATGACTGTGATCCTGGTTTGTCACGCGCCTCGTGGTAGAACTCTGCATGTGGAATTTGAGGGTGTGACACCAAGTGTCGACGCGGACTCTGATCGGGAACCAACTTTCGATGATGGAGGATCCAGTTTTGATGAAGGATTTGAACAGATTGAAGGCTTTCTAAAACAACAGGCTGATCAGTCTAATGCTAGGAATAAAGCTTCTTCATCTGTACTGGTTGACGATGAAATTCTCGCAAATTTGCAACCACAAGTAGATGTTCCAACTGAAGTGATGCCTTGGACACTTTCATATCATCCGTCAGAGAAAATCATAGGCAGCTTACAGTCAGGAGTGCAAACTCGCAATCAGATTAATAAAGATCTAAGCTGTTTCTATACTAGTATTGCTCCACTTTGAATCCGATTTTCTCATAGTTATTTTGTTTCCCAGGTTGAACCAGGAAGCTGGAAAGACGCGTTAAAAGAAGAAAGTTGGGTGGATCAATGCAAGAAGAGTTACTCCAATTCAAGAAACTTGGAGTCTGGACGCTTGTTGACCTGCCGATCATCACAAAAAGATTTACACAAGATGGGTCTTCAAGTGTAAAAGAGATGAAAGAGGAGTCGTCGTGGGCAACAAAGCTCGACTTGTGGTTCAAGGTTTTCATCAGCAAGAAGGGATAATTAGACTGAAGTCTATGCCCCAGTTGCACGTCTTGAAGCAATTCGCATATTCTTGGCCTTTGCCTCGTAGAAAGGGTTCAAGGTGTACCAATTGGATGTTAAATCTGCTTTCCCTTACGGAAAAGTGAAAGAGGAGGTGTACGTCGGCCAATCACCAGGGTTCGTTGATCCAGTGCACAAAGATAAAGTCGACCTCTTGAATAAAGCCTTATATGGTCTTCCTCAAGCCCTGAGAGCTTGGTATGAAACTTTATCGAGTCATCTTCTGGACAATGGCTTTATCAGGGGAACAGTAGATTCAACCCTCTTCACAAAGGAAGTCGATAGACATCTAATTATCATACAGATATATGTGGATGATATTATCTTTGTATCGACAAATGACAAGTTGTGTAAAGACTTTGAAGAAGTTATGAAGCACAAATTTGAAATGAGTGCAATGGGGGAGATGAAGTTCTTTCTAGGACTTCAGGTTGACCAGTTGCCTGATGGTATTTTTATTCATCAGACAAAATATGTTCATGATATATTGGAGAAATTCAATATGACAGGAGCTAAACCAGCATCGACCCCGTTAGCTCCAAATCACGGCATTTGTCCAGATCTTGCCGGTGAAAAAGTTGATGAAACTTTATATCACTCCATGATCGGATCCTTGATGTATCTCACTGCTTCTCGACCATATATCATGTATCCAACGTGCCTGTGCTCCCGTTATCAGTCCAATCCAAGAGAGTCACACCTGCTTATCGTTAAACGCATAATGAGATATCTAAAGGGTTTTCCAAGCACCGGCTTGTGGTACCCTAGACATGATGATTTTAAGCTTACAGGTTACTAGGATTCTGATTTCGGATGCTGCAAATAGAATACAAAGTCTACAACGTCCGACTGCCAGTTCTTCGGAACCCGTTTGGTAACGTGGCAATGTAAGAAACAAACCGCGGTCGCTCTCTCTACTTGTGAGGCTGAATACGTTTCGGCATCCAGTTGTGGTGCTCAGATTCTCTGGATACAGCAACAGATGAGAGATTTCAGTTTGTAATTTCTTGATACGCCTATATATGTAGATAATCAGGCCGCGATCGATATCACCAAAAACTCATGTCAACACTCATGTACTAAACATATCGATATTCGACACCACTTTATCCGTGATTGCTACGAGAAAAAGTTGGTACGAATTGAGAAAATCCACACTGATGACCAAAAAGCAGATTTTTATACCAAAGCTTTTGATAAAACAAAGTTTAAAAGTTTCTTAAAGCTAAATGGTTTAAAAAATATGATCTCAGGGGATGTATTTGAGGTTGAGTTTGAGGATGATGACGACTTGATGTGAATTTGTCATCGGTTAAACGTTTTCTGTACATTCTTTCTTATAATTTCTTTAAAAATCCAAAAATATGTTTTTGATTTTAGGGGGAGAATATTTGAGGAAAATACAAAAACATTTAAAAAAATCCAAAAAGAGTTTTGTGTAAAAAGAGTGATCATAGTAAATCAAAAAATGATAGTCACAGTATGCTAAAGAATTGTATTGTTTTAAAGCAATTAAGCAAGTCGTACTATGGATATGCCAATAGACTTCACTCGTTCAGTAAATTGCATTTGAGATATAAACCTAAAACACAAAAACTGATTAACTTGTGGGTTAACATCTCTCGGATATATGGACTTAGTACTCTGAAATTTCGTTTGAGAGAATGCGATACTAGGTCTTTATATTTGATTGATATATGGGGTCTTATTCGAGTTCTTCTGATTTTGCGGAAGCAATGGCCTAGAACTCATATAATACTTTCGCATTATTTCCCTGAAAGCTGCATGAAAAATGATTATGTCTTAAGCAATTATGACATTTGCAGTACAAAAGATTCCTTAATGGAACACCACCTTAAGACGAGCCTTCATCTCTTTGTCTGTACAGTAGTTCTAACCTGAGCTCTCAAGGTCTCGCATTCACCCTATATACATATATCAATTAAATATATTCACCTGTAAAATGACATTCTAGGAATCTCGTTACGGGAGTATATTCTGTGATGGGAAACACAGTTATTTCATATTTCTAATAATACCTTAACATCTCTTGAAACAATTGAGAAACGATAAGAAGTTTAAATGGACAAATATATTGGCAATCTAGGTAAATTTGTTTAAAAGCTTAAAAGGTGTTTCTAGACTAATGGTACTAATGACTTATATGAATGCTTGAAATGATCCTCTGAAAAACACAAAAATTCACAAAAATGTTATTATTCATTAAAAATTTCTTTAAAACTCAAAAAGATTTTCAGTTTTCTTAGCTTGATAGTTTTATGTTTGTTTATTGATGATAAAAACATTGACAGTTGGATTCATAGCAACATCTTGCTGAGGAAAGCTTGAAATCATGGGTTGGGAGCTAATTTTTAGCAACAAAGTTTACTCAAATGTTAAGAAAGTTCATTAATTTGAAATTTTACATGCTAAAATAAATCGGTTTGGTCAAACATGTCAACCAAGGTCATTAACTTAGACTTGGAAGGCAAATTGGATAACCAGGGTCATCAACTTGGACTTGGTTAGCCAAGTGGATTTTTGAAACAGATAATATTACTGAAAAAATAAATGAAATATAAAAAAATAAAAATTTAAATTGAAAAGTTTAAGTTTTTTAGTTTTGATTCGTACAAAATTCAAATTTCATGCGGTTCATACTGTTTTTGTATGAAACAAGAGATAACGTTTTTGTGCGATTCATACTGATTTCGTACTAAACAGCGTGAGTATAAATACTCTTTGTCACGTAAAGAAATGAAGTTTCTGTTCTTTGTGCACTGTTGAGCGACTCAGAGAGAATTTTGTGTGATTCGACTCTAAAACTTCATTTCTTGGTTCTTGTGTTTGTTATTCCAATTGTTGAGGTTAATTTTCACACCTCTTACAATGGGCAAGGTAATTTCGTCAAGATCTCACTATTATAATGTCAAATTTTCGTACGATTCAGACAAAACTTACAACTAGGGAAATTGGACCGGTAAAACTTAAAATTGATCACCAAATCGTTAAAATCGGCTCTAATAACAAGAAAATTAACTATCAATTTGCTAAAAACAACAAATTTTAGGTTCGGATTATACTCGGACAAATTTTGGGACGACAATGATTTGGGACGACCGAATTGTTCCGCACGAAATAAGATTTCAAAGCAAATTGATTAGGTATAGAATTTTGTGCGAAACAAGTGAATTGTATGAATAACATGAACTTCAACTTTCAATTTTTTGATCAAATGAATGTTTTGTGCGAATCATAGGATTTTGTACGAAACAGAGAGAGAAAGTTTAAAATGTTCAAAATCTTTTATCAAATAAAGTTTGGTGTGAAACATAAGTTTTTGTACGAATCAAGAGAAAGATACTTTGAAAGTTTAATACTTTTGATCAATATAGTGTTTTCGTATGAAACATAGGTTTCAGTACGAATGAGTGAAGAATTTTTGAAAGTTTGAAAATTTTCTAACGGTTGTTTGTTTTTGTCTTGTACAGACCAAGAGATCCGGATATTCTCCAGTGCATAACATATGGTGTGTTACAGATGCTAAAATCCCAGATAGCAGCATATTGAAGTAATTTCAATTTTCTTACAAGGATTAGAGTGACAAAGGCGATAACAGATAGACACACGGCATATCTGTCACATGTGGAATATTTCTAGAATGCTGCAGAACATAGTATTGATGACAATGCCATTATATCAGCAGTGAATATTAACGATGTGGATATTCAGTGAAGATTACTGAAGAGTTGATTCGGAAAGTGTTGGAGTTTAAGGATAACAAGGATGATCCAACAAGCTTTACTATAACATATGGTTAAAGGATGTTTTTACAGGATGGGATATACGGGTTTTGTGAATGCCGCTACTTTCAAGAAAGGAAATCTAAGTGCGCCGTTCAGATATCTTGCACACGTTATTATTCATGGATTGGGTCACAGAAGGGTGGTTTTGATAACTTGGTGGATTATCAGATGTGCATGATTACTACACTAGTGCTGAACCTTCCATATAACTTCTAATGTTATATTTACTCAGATGATCCAAAACGTTCAGAAGCAAAGATTCTTGCAGTATCCAAGGTTTATACAGATGATGTTAGACTATTTACATCGGGCTTGAAGAAATCTCCAGACGATGTTCTTAAACTTGAGCATATGGATGTTCAATCATTATGAAAGATGAACGTGCATTTGAAGTCTGCTCCCATTGCTAAACCGATGTTTGGTGCTATTCTGAATAAAGATAATATTTCACCCGCACCTAGTAAATGGAGGAAGGACCATAGCGGTGACGATGAAGGGTAAGTTAAATTTTTATCATTGTTTGTGGCAAAGATAAGTCCGTGGTTCGTGAAAGGCGAAAGGGAGGAAAATCTACATACAAAGTGAGAAAGAGAAAAACTGCATCTGCTGCTGAAAGTTCAGGGTTGAGGGATGAACCTGAGGTTGAAGAAACAGTTGAAAAGATGGCAGAAGATATAGAACGTCAGGCTTTCGGAGCTGACAAGGCAGCAGCTGAAGAAATACTATCTTCTAGTACTGATTCAGAGGATAGACGAGCGGGAGAGAAGAAAAGAGTAGAGAAATTGGCAAAGAAACGTCAAGATGAGCTGAAACGCAAAGCCAAAGAACGAAAGAGAAAGGCAACAGGCGAAGACGACACAACTTACGTTCCATCTGAATCTGAGCTTGAATCTGCGTTTAGAACTTCGGTCAAGAAAAGGCAAAGAAGAATTAAAGGATCGGCAGCTCGCATATCTCCAAACGTTGTTCTAACAGATGCTGGAGCTGATCCTATTACCGAGGAAAATGTGGAGGAACCTTCGCAGAATATTCCATCTCATCTACATCATATGCATCCAGAGCCAGATCAGCAACAAGTTGAACCAGAGATACGTGTTCAACAAGCACCAGTTCCTGAACAAGAACCAGAACAACACCAACCAACACCGCAACCATTTGAATCAGAACCTGTTCAACAATCTATGCCTGATCCAGAGCCTGTCCAGCAATCAGCACCACAACAGTCGGCTCAACAAAAGTCTCAACCATCTCATGCTCAACAATCTCGTCCTACATCACAACCGTTTAATACACAAGTATTTTTTGACGAGATTAATTTAGAAGATCTACCAGGAGGAGATCAGTTTCGGGTTGATGATTTGCAGAAACAAGTAACGATGAACGTTGTGCGCATAGCTGACTTACAAGAGCAGATAAACTTGTTAACGGCTGAGTAGTATGAAATGCTTGAAAGAATTGGAGGTTTAATCGTTGATAAACAACAACTTGAAGTGATGATGGCGAGTATTACATCTGCAAAAGACTGAATACGAGGAAGAACGGTTGAGAAATAATCGTAGAATGGATGTGTTTGAGAAGATTCTTGAAAAGAAGTTTGGTTTGAGTATATCTGCAGTGATGGATGAAATTGAACGTGAAGAAGCTAGGGAAAGAGTTGCAGAACGAGAACGATTGGCTAAGCAGCAATCTGATGCACCAGGGAAAGGTAAGGGTAAGATTCTGGAGGATTCTGTGACTGAAGAAGCTGTGCCAGAAGCTAAATCTGGGACAATACAATGTTGGGATATCGTAGTGTATGAAGAACCGAAGAATTTTATTCTGATTGGAAAGCCTATTGATGTAGATATAACTTTTCTGGATATCTCCCAACGTCATCGAGATTGGTTGATGAAGACAAAGATAGGAAAAGACAATAAAGAAATGGTTGAAGAAACAGAAAAGGAGGAAGCAGAGGATACTGAAAATGTTGATGTTGATGATCAAGATTCCAGTAGTTCGGATGATGGTAACGATGATGATAATGTTGGAGGATCGGGTATTCGTGTAATAGATTCAAATATTAATGAATTAGTTGGTCTTTCCGAGTACTTTGATGATTCTACAAACCAAACGGCTGAAGAGGAAAGAATGAACAAATCTGATGAGACAGTAGATGCTCAGCAGGCAGGAATTTTCACAGAGAATATTACATCTTCTGTTCCTGTCGTGCAAAAGCCATTTGTATTATATCTTGAGCATGATGTTGAGGAAGGGGAGTTTATTCATAGTTATTCAAAAGAAGAGATAGCAGAAATGCTCGAAGTCAGCGGAGAGAAGTTTGATTTTGACTTTGAAGACGAACTGAATGAGATAGATGCTTTCGAACCAAATGCTTATGTTTTTGAAGATATAGAGGATGCAAACGTATATGATAAGGTTGTCGTGGAAAGTGATTCTGATGAAGATGCTAAGATGCCATTCAGGGTACAGAGGATTTCCCAACGTTTATCGATTTATTTACAGCAGAAAGCTCCGAGATTTTACAAAGGAAAGTATCAGAAGTCGTTAAAGAAAGAACAATTCCTGAAAAGATGTCTACAGCTGAGATTATCGAACAAAAGAAGAAATGGTTTCGGGAGATTTCAGCTGAGCGAAAGTTTAAGAGACCCTTAGCATTTTTCACAAGAGATGCTGATATTTCTTTAGGGGATATTTTGAGCTGGGGTTGGATTGAAGAACTGAATGTTTATGCTATTAAAAGGGAATTTGGGATTCAATACTTCTGATATCTGAGTAACATCAAAACTCTGCCTTATTGGGAGATAAAGGAACTTGTGTAAACCAAGATGATAAATCTTAAGATGAAGTTCCATGACCAAAAACTGTGGAGATTGATCAAGATTGAGGCTAAGCTTGGTTTTGTTCACTGGAAACCGCATTATCCACGTCGTATTGCTAAAGTAGATCCAGTGACAAAGGAGAATGATATTACTTTGATTGTAAAGAAACCACGGGTGATAAAAAACATGCCGCTGATCAAAATGGAGCAAGATTTTTATGCAATCTTCAAGTGGTGGCATTATGATTCAAATACAGGTGAGGCTGTTATATGTGTACACCCGGATAAAGATTCGTGGAAGATTTCAGAAGAATTAACCGAAGCCGTCATAGCACACAAAAGAATATATGGGTTATGGTGAGGCATTCGAGTACTAGACCCCATGTGGCTAGTAAATTGTTCAAAGAAAGACATAGAATGTTTATTTTATAGCAAGATCAGTTTCAAAGAAAAGGATCAGGAGCAAGCACTTCAATTTCAAAAGATCGCGAATGTTTGCTTTGCGAATGATATTCATTCTGGATCGGATTGGAAAACAACCTGGAGAAAGATTGAGAAGATGGAGTTAAAGAAAACTGAAGGAAAAGAAGCTTGGATTGCTGAACGTTCAAGAATAGCATCTTTAAGGAGCTTTTAGTTTTCAAAGCGCCGTCCTCTGACCAATCAAACACCTATTGCTTCTGAGGAACATCGAAAGCCGGTGAAGAGATTTTTTGGGCGTTAAAGTCAAATCAAATTAAAGTTTTTGAAGATTATCTAGACTGCGGCAACATCCAAGTAGGAGTTTGTTAGTGCATAATATCTATTGCCTACGTCTAGGATACATCTGTAATGTTTATAAAGTTTACAAGTTAATGTTTAAATGAGAAAATGTAAAGTTTATATGTTTTTACACTGTGATTCGCATGAAACAGAAGCATGTTTCGTACGAGTGAGTCACTCGTACGAAATATAGTTTCCTACGAATCATAGATGTTTGTTAGTGCACGCACTTCGGTACGAGTAATGTCGACCAATAAATAGGGAAGTGTTGTGTTAGAGCCAAGTACGGATTTATCATTTCATACGGCGAAGCTCTATCAGTTTGTTTACTTACGTCTGTACCTTGAACATCTTTAATACATCAGAAGCATTAAACAGTAAGTACTATCTTGTTTGTCGTATCTACCTCTCTAGCAATGAATTTCGCCTCTGCTAATTGAGTGAGATCAGGTTGATTGCTCATTTCGGGAGCTCGATCCCTGTTCACAACTAGGAGACCTACATTTGGGATCAGAGCATTCGACCCTTGATTTTGCTCGCTTCAGAATCTTAACAGCAGAAAAAATGGGGTTTTGGACGTTTTGGAGGCTGTTTAGAAGTGTGTGACGGCTGAATTAGGGTTTCGGCAGCTGTTTTAGGGTTTCTGCAGTGATTTCGGATTAACAGCAGGCATTTCGGATTGAAGACTTGCATTCCGGATCAAAAAACAAAGTATTTCGGATTGAAGACTTGAATTTCAGATTAGAATCTGCATTTCGGATCATCAGACTTGCAATTCAGATCTGGAATACTTGCATTTCGGTTCAGAAAAGCCCATATCGGATTCCATTTCCGATTGAATTTCGGATCAGAAGTGAATTCCGGATTCCATCTTGGATCAGAATAGTCTATTCCGGATTCCATCTCATATTAGAATAGTCTATTCCGGATTCCATTTCGGACCAGAACAGTGCATTCTGGATTTCATCTGGGATCACTATTCTGAATCACCATTTCGGATTAGAATTTCGGATTATTGTTCCGGGTTTTCATCTCGGATTGTAAATCAGAGTTACTGTTCCGGATTTAACACTGTTATGAGTTATACACAAAAAAGATGGAAAGTTAACCAGCTGACGTAGCTGGAGTTAATTATTTTCGAACATAGAATTTGATCCACAAACAATCTTGACAAACCGGTTGCATGGTTAGGCTCGTGTGATTTTTAGGAGAAAAAATGTCAAACAATATACATCATTAGAATCAGACAATATACATCATTAGAATCGTATCGTCGAGACGAGTCTAATAGTATAATTTGGTAACCACTCATTGCAGATAAGTTTTAACGTTTTCAATGAGCCGGTTCGGTAAAAATGTCGAATATGTCTAACCTAAATGAGCTGTTAAGAATGGAGCACGAGGCTGGCACCACAAACAAACCTCCAAAGATGCTGAAGGTAGAGAACTATCTTACTTGGAAGGATAAGTTTGGATCCTTTATTGAATATTAGGACACACGGATGTGGATCTGTATTCAAGATGGGTACGCTAACCCAACGCATGATTTTGAGGGTAGACAACGTGTTACTGCTTATGTAAATATGTCTGAAGCTGAAAAGAGGATGTATGAGTCTGAGAAGAAAGCCTTAGCTGCTATAAAGATGTCATTACCTGATGGCATCAAACATACATTCAAGCGTTATACTACATCAAAGGAGATGTGCGATGCCCTAGAGAGGAGGTATGAGGGCAATACCGATGTGAAGAAAAACAAGGTTGACCTACTAAAGAAACAGTTTGCTAGTGTTCAAAGGAATGAGAAATGAATCCCTTGAAGATATTATTACGAGATATTATCATCTGATATCAGAAATAGATAATTATGACATAGAGGGATACACGGATGTGGAGATAAACGACAAGTTGCTGGATGCTTTACCTGCAAAGTGAGATATCTATACTTTGATGATAAAAGGTGAAGCTGATTATGAAAAGAATGACTTAGAAGAGGTTGTTGGGATATTGAGAGCTTATGAGCTCAATATGAAGAAGAAGGAGACTGGATATGATCAGGTTCAAGATCCGGGGATTTATAAAGGTCTTACACCTTCATCTTCCAACAATGCTTCAAGTGATAGTGCAACTGCGTTTCTCTCATGTGAGAATGAGCAGATCATGACAAATGCTGAGGGTGAAGTATGTTTTGTTGCTGCTTCAGGAGGCTCAATAGGGGCTAAGACACAAAAATCAAGTAATAATAACAGCAGTAATAGGTCTATGCCTCTGAGCGTCAAAAGTGCTGAAGATCAACTGGCATTGCTTGCTTCTTTTGTTGCTTCCTATGAGAACTACATTCAGGGAAAAATATTTGATCTTGCTACATTTGATGAAGATTATGATCAGATCGACCCCGACCCTAATGACTTAGAGGAGATGGATTTGCAATGGCAAATGGCCATGATCTCTAGAAGGGTAAAGAGGTTCATGAACAGAACGGGCAGGAAGTTCGTTGGAAAGGTGTTGCCTTTAATAAGTCGAAAGTGAAGTGTTACAATTGTCACAACTACGGACATTTCACTAGAGATTGTCAAAGACCTAAGTCTGAATCTCATTCTAGTTTAACCTTTCAAGATTCTCCTGGTCATGGTTCAAGCAACAGGAATGCGTCAAACAACACTGGATCAAAGGCCCTGATTTCTACTGCTAGAGAGGGTTCTTATGATTGGAGTTTTCCTCTGGAGATTGATAACAATGCCTCACAGGTGTTCATGGTTGAGATAGCCCCAGTTGTTGATGAAGAAGTGAAAGCTGATGCTGAGGGAGAGCAAGAGAAGGTAGCTGAAAAAGCTGATGGAGAACAAAATGCTATAGAGAAGGAGATGGCTGCTGATGTTGCTGCTTTCATGGCTGATCTAAGCAAATCAACAAGCGAGGTATGTTCTAACTCTGGTAGTTCTATTTGCTTAAAATGTCGTGAACTGCAAAGTGAAGTTGACACATTAACAACGCAAAACAAAGTCTAATAAATGAGCTCTCGAACCTAAAAGAATCAAACTTTTACGTAAAACGAAATGAGTCTTTATACTTGAAGAAAATTAAAGGTTATGAAGAAGAAATCAATATTCTAACCTGTAAGCTTGATGAAAAACTTCAAGTTATTAATTTAGCTCATTATACGATGAGTGAGAAAACAAAAGAAATTTATAAAAAATGCAAAGAGTTGTCTGAAGCACAACTTAAAATTTGTGAACTTGAAAAGAAATTAAATCAATTCAGGATTCATCTTTTGTCATGAAACACATGATGAATGGCTTGAAGAAGAGTAATGACAAGACATGTGTGGGCTTCAAAGGTTTAAATGAAGTTCCACCACCTCTTGGTCATGACTATTCTTTCTTGCCAGATGAAGAAGAGCTTACATACTTTGTGTCAATTACACCTGGTAGTTCCACATCAGAGGATGTTGATGTAACTGAGAATGCCAAGAAGGATAATAACAGAGACACTATTTTGAAAACAAAGAGTACACACCCTAAGAATCAAATCATTTTTTTGTTAAAAAGGTTGATTTTGTTAAAGGGAGTGATATGAGAGAAGAGGTCACTGTTATTACAAAAGAGTCTAATGTGCAGTTTGCTAAGAACAAAAACAAAGAAAAATCAGAAGTTAAGCAAACTAAACAAGATCCTTCAAAGGCATCATCATCATCATCATCATCGACTGATGAATCTAAGCAAGAGGCTTCAATTAAGAAGTCTTCGGCTTGAAAATCATGCTTCAAATGTCACGAAAAGGGACATGTAGCTAGCTGTTGTCCTAACAAAAAGAGTGAAGCACAGGTAAGTGAGAGACAGAGACAAAATCACTAGCAAAAAGTGGTGATCGTGAAAAGAAGGTTACCTCACAAAAGATATCTTCTAAACAGGCAACAGAGGGTTGCTGTGGGTGTAGATAAGGCTAGAAAAGGAACTCACCAAGTTCCTCATTTTCAAAGAAATCAACAAAGATTTCAGCCTGAATCTACATCAGGCAGATATGAAAGACCTAGAAGTAGTTCACCACGAATGAATAACTTTAATGGTCGATCAAGTAATTTCAGAAGTCAAGGTCAATATCAAACTCGATACCAGAATGTTGGTAATCGAAATTTTTATAACGATGGCTTTAGAAATTATCATCATCAAAATTCATGGAACCAAAATCATAATTTCCAAAGGTCGCAAAATCCAAACGTGGTTAGGATACCCCAGGACCACAGACCTAGTGGAAATCAAAAACCATTTCCATCAAGAGGTCTAAGATCCAAGACTCCTGTTAGGAGTGATGGATATTAGATAGATGTTCCTGTGGTTGATGAATCTGGAAGACCCAAGACCATTAAGGCTTGGGTCCCCCAATCTAACTAATTTTGTTGGATGGTGCAGGAGCTGCTAAGCAGGATTATCAACTTGTGGTATGTTGATAGTGGCTGCTCCAGGCACATAACGATGGATGCGAGGCTGTTGACTGAGTTTGAGAATATAGATGGTGGTATGTGAATTTTGCAGGTGCTAAAGGAGGCACATTACAGGTCAAGGAAAAATGACCAACGGGAAGATCATACTGGAGACAGTGAACTATGATGAGTAGTTGAAGCACAATCTGATGAGCGTGTCTCAAATCTGCAACAAGGGTCGCTCGGTCCACTTTACCAAGTCTGAAGCTTTGGTGTTGAAACCTGGTTTGGTGATAAAGGATGACTGGATAGTGATGAGAGTGCCAAGAAGAAACGACACTTATGTCATGGACATGGGTGCCAAGGATTCTTCCTCTGTGGTGGCGTGTCTACTATCAAAAGCATCTGAGGTTGAGTCATTGTTGTGGCACATACGCATGGCCCACATCCACTACCGCAAAATGAACTATATTATTAAAAATGGTTTAGTGGAAGTGGTGCCAGTGCAGAGGTTTCACGTGGAAGATAAATGTCTTCCATGTCAAAAGGGAAAACAACATAAGAAACCTCACAAGTCTAAAACAGTAAATTCCATAGATGCCCCTTATGAATTACTTCATATGGATCTATTCGGTCCTGTGAACGTAAGGAGCATAGGTGGAAAGTACTATTGTTTAGTTGTCACAGATGATTACTCACGATATTCATGGGTTTTCTCTTTAGGTACAAAAGATGACACAGCGGAGATGCTGCTAGATTCTTTTAAAAAATTGGAAAATGTCCATGATGCACGGATCAAGAGGATAAGGAGTTATAATGGCACGGAGTTCAAGAATCAGATTTTGGATCTCTATTGTCTTCGCAAAGGAATTGAACATCAATTTTCTGCTCCTTATACACCTCAACAGAATGGAGTCGCTAAGAGGAAAAACAGGACGTTGATTGAAGCCGCAAGGACTATGCTATCTGATTCAAAGCTTCCAGCTCTTTTCTGGGGAGAAGCTGTGAACACAGCTTGTTTTGTCCTAAACAAAGTTTTGACGGTTTAAACGGTTTAACAAAACATGTCACGAACTATTGTTTAACCGAAAACCAAACTTTAGATTACCATGCACCATTGTGCGAAACAAAGATAAGCAAAAATTTGGTAAGGTAGCTGATGAGGGTTACTTTCTAGGCTATATGCCTAGAACACCGAATAAAAGGCTTTTTAATATAAAAACTAGTAAAATTGAGGTGGTGTTTAACATGGAAATCACTAGTTATTCACCTCAACAATCAAAGAGTGGTCCTCCTATATTATATGATTATGACAGTGTTTTTAAATCATTTAATATTCCTGATTTTTCTAATGCAGATGAGTCTCAGGTGATCCATACTGTGATCAGTGAAGATGGAGAGTGTGACTTCATGCCTATATCGAGTATATCGATGACAGATGCTCTAGAAACTTCTTCAAATGCAGTCTATAGGAATCCAGTGATAGTGAGTCTGAACCTATTTAGGGGGAGGACTTCACTAATCCATTTGCTAATTCTAACATTCAGGGGGAGGTTGGATCGAATCTGGGAGATAATCTGGTGGTTGACACCATTGCTACCACACGTGTAAAAAGAGATCATCCAGTTGAAAACATCATTGGTGATGCTGCTGAAAGTCTTCAGACAAAAAGAGGTGTGCTCGAAGGTTCCTGTTTGTTTACTTCGATCAGAAGACTGGGTTGATTCATGAATCTTTGTATAGTTGCTTTATTGCACAAGAGGAGCCGAAGAATATTCATATGGCTCTAAAAGACAATTGTTGGGTTGAAGCTATGCAAGAGGAACTAGCTCAGCTCAAGAAGTTGAAAGTTTGGGAGCTAGTTGACTTGCCTATAGGAGAGAAGGAAATAGGCATTAAGTGGGCGTTCAAGTGCAATAAAGATGACCGAGGGATCGTGATAAGGAATAAGGCTCGATTGGTGGTAAAAGGGTTCAATCAGCAAGAAAGGATTGATTACAATGAAGTATTTGCACCAGTAGCAAGGTTGGAAGCAATTCATTTCTTCCAAGCTTTTCCTTCATTCAAGGGCTTCAGAATTTTCCAACTTGACGTGAATAGTGCATTTCTTTATGGGAAAGTCCATGAAGTGGTGTATGTCTCACAAACCAGAGGGGTTTACTAATCCAGACTATCCAGATCGAGTCTATCGACTTGATAAGGCATTGTATGGGTTGCATCAGACACCTAGGGCGTGGTATAAGACACTGTCAGCACATTTGTTAAAACATGGTTTCGAAAGAGGACAGACTGGCAGTACACTTTTTATTAAAAGGAAGAAGGAAGACTTTCTGCTGGTACATGTATACATAGATGACATCATTTTTGGGTTATCTGATGAGAACATGTGTCTTGAATTCGAGGAGGTAATTAAGAGCAAGTTTGAGATGAGTCTGATGGGTAAATTATCTTACTTTTTGGGTTTACAAGTTGAACAGAAGAAGGATGGGATGTTCATACATCAGACGAAGTATGTGTATGACATTTTGTCTCGTTTCAAAATGGAGGATTGTGCTACTTTCAATACACCTATTTGTGAGAATCACAATCTTGGTCCAGATCATGAGAGTGTGGAGGAAGTTGATCCAACTCAATACAGGGCAATGATTGGTTCTCTAATGCACTTGACTGCTTCAAGACTCGATATCTGTTCGTAGTGTTTCTTTGTGCCAGATATCAAGCGAATCCAAAGGAGTCCCACATGAAAGCGGTGAAGCGGATTCTTCGTTACTTGAAGGGGAAACCTAACTTGGGTTATGGTATCCAGCTACTAGTGATTTGAAGTTTTTCTCTTTCACTAATTCGGACTTTGGAGGGTGCAAATCTACAAGGAAGTCTACCACAGGTGGTTGTCAGTTCTTAGGAGGGAGGCTCGTATCATGGCAATGCAAGAAGCAGTCTTGCGTGTCTACCTCGACGTGTGAAGCTAAATATATTGCTATGGGTAGCTATTGCTCTCAGGTTCTCTGGATCCAACAACAGTTGCGCGATTACGGTTTGAATTTCACTCGTACTCCTATTATGATAGACAATAATGCCACTATTTCAATCACCAACAATCCCGTAAAACACAGTCGCACAAAGCATATTGACATTCGTCATCATTTTATACGGGATTGTGCTGAAAAGAAATTAATTGAACTGCATCGAGTCGACACACTTGATAACCTGGCAGATCTTTACACAAAAGCGTTTGACAGGGATCGTTTGAACATTTAGTTGAACTCAACGGGGTGAGAAATCCTGAATAACCATTTTTCCATAAAAATTTCTGTAAATAAATTTACGGCTTTTCAAAAATCGAAAACAAAAAAAATAGAAAATCAAAAATGAGTTTTTCACTGTGTGAATAAAAAGAAATGATAGTACATCAGCAAGTTAGACTGTCACATTGAAATTAAAACTAAATTGCTTAAGTGTGAGAGCAGCTTCATCATATGATGTACCAGTAGGAAAAAAGCATGAAATAATCAACTTACCTTTGTGATACAAATGTAATAAACTGTGTATGAGTGGGTAACATATCAGTGGCGTATGGTTTTATAACCTTAAATCTTGCATTGATAGATTGCCAAAATATGAGGTTTTAGGTCTTTATGTCATTATTTCATCCGGGGTATCAAGGTTGTCCTTCTGCTGCATCCAGATATATGCTGACCTAGGCACAACCAGGATATCTTAAAAGAGCAAAAATGCCAAATCCCAAAAATTGAAGAAGCTCTCTTAGAGAGTTATTCAAATGTGCAAATTTCATTACTCGTACCAAAATTTGGTATTTGTCCTAACCCTCGTTGGATATTTGATCTCTTTGTTGTACGAAAGTACTGACCTGATCACCAATTATCTAACGTTGTAAATTCAAAAGGATGAATTTTGGTATACTCACCTACTACGATGAATTTTTGTTCATACCTTGATCGCGGGGGTATGTCCTAAAGTGGGACGTATATCAGTACAAATTATCTAAACATATCACTAGGTAATGGTACTTGAAATGTTCATGTATTTTGTTTAAGTGGATAAACAATACTGGAAATCGTCTTGAACTGCTTTTCATGAATATTGCATATAGAATAATCAGATGGTGTGAAAACAGTTTGATGTTGCTGAAATGATCTTCTTAAAGGTGATACTCACAAAAACAGAGTGTATATTATTTGGTTATTTACTTGCTTTCAGGAAATATAAAATTCGAAAAATATTTCATTTTCTTGTATCTTCCTAATGTACGGGATATGGTTGTTTATGGAGGAGTTCTTACCGATAGGGGAGACGATGTTAGAAGCTAAGTTCAAGAGTTTAAGATCTTGCAGGTTCTATGGGCCTAAAAGTTTTGAGTATGTGCTTTGAATTGAGAAGTGCTTAATCGGTGATACAGTTTTACTATCTCTTGAATAATAATAATTTGTTTGGTTTGTGTTGAAAAATTCTTATGGTTTCTCGAGATGTTTGTTTTATAGTATTCAGATTGTAGTAGTGTGTTGCTGAGAAGTTTGGTGAAGAGGAGTTTGCTCGGATGCATGGTATAACCTCCTTTCTACATTGCAGACAAAGTTGAAGAGTTTTGAAGGTTGCTATGCAAGTACTAAACTAGAGTTTGCTCAAACGCTAACGATTTAGAAGATTTGGTGATTGGATACATCAGCTTCGGGGGAGTCTGTTGCTGACAGAAGCTATAAAGCTAAAGCTATCCAAAGACCAATATTTTTCAAAGACGTTGCAGATTGCAAGAAGACTGAAGACTAAGTGATTTTATGAAGCTATTGTCAAGGGGGAGTTTGTTGGTGCATATTTGTGACAACAGCTTAGATTTGGTCTTTGGATATCTTGTAATTAGTAAAATGATAAAAGGTTAGCGGGTTTAGTTTTGTAATAGTGAATTTGAAGTAATTGGGCTTAACTAGACACTAAACAGAACATGGTAGGAGAATTGGGCTTGAGACCCATTAGCAGTCCATGTAGGGAAACCCTAGCCCAGTTGCATAACCTATCTCTATATAAAGGGAGGTTGTGATTAGGGTTAATGTTGCTAAGTTAATTGTTCAGTACTGAGAGAATAGCTTCAGAGAGAGTTGAGAGAGAGTCTTGAATTGATTGTAAACACTTTGTGTTAGATAATTAATAGAAGACAGTTTGACGGAAATTGTTCGTGTTCTTGTTCTTGTTTCTGTGAAATCTGATCTAGGGGATTCCGCACTCTAGATTAGATAGACGATTCTGTTAAGATCCATACGGACTAGAGGACCTACATAGGTTCGTTTAGCTTTTCAGATGGGTTTTTCTTTGATTTTTGTTAACAACATCTGAGGAGATTTCCTCTTTAGTTTTCGTTTTGTGTTGTTTTCTAGTTTTTCGAGATCGCCTTTTCTTTGTAGGGGTAGATCCTGTAGGCTTAGTCTCATTTGAAACCCTTTCTTTAGAAACTAAGCTTCTGAAGACAACTGATCAGTTTCTCCGGAAACCGTTTCAGATACAAAGCTTTCAAGATTAGTGGATTCTAGGTTACCAGATGATGAGCAGATTTCATCAATAATTTGACCATCACAAACACCTTGTTCATTATCTGATGAGTCACAATCTTCAGCCTGATCAACAGATTTATCAGACAACTCCTTTTCATCATTAATTTCATTCACACAATCCATCACAACAATATTAACCACTTCACAATTTTTAGAGAAATCTGAAGTATCAATTGAGGTTTCAGGAGACTGGAACAGTTTTCTGAGTCACTCGAAACATATTCCTTAGACTCCTCTAGTAAAATAGTCATTCAAAGTTTCAGTTTCACCAACTTCAGAAAAATCCTGAGTCTCAAAATCCATGAACTAAACAAAGTTCCAAACAAAATTATCATGTTTATCACACAAAGAAACATCTAAATCATCAACATCAACTGGATGTGGTTCATCATCCATTTTTGACCGCGCCTCGACTTTCATTGACTCTACACATACACTAAAACAACTAACATTGTTTATAGAATCAGAGGTAGAAGCCGTTTCCTGTGGTTCCTCGGATGGAGTTTTTATCGACCCTTGTTCATGTTTTAAATTTTCAGCTGATTCATTTAAACATTCTTGATTAATGTCATTAACAAAACTCATGGGCTTTTGAAAATCATGTGTCGGACGTTCTTTCTTTTGAAAGGTTCCCAAGGAACGTAGCCGCTTGGTTTGCGATACATCATTTTATCATAATTTTCCAGTTCTTTCTCAGTAATGGACATTCTTGAATAATTATGATTATATAGTGGTGGAACTTGTGTATAACCCAACCCTTTTCCCTTGTTTTCCTTGTACGCCAATTGTACATTACGAAGATTACAAACAGTGTTACTGGATGTATCAAATTGCTAATGTTCAACTCATTTTGTTGATATTTTCCAGTAAAAACTTCCAACTCAGCTCTCATCAAGTCCCATGCCAAAGTTTTTGAATTTAATATATTTTTGAGATATTTTCTGTTGATTGACGTACAGGTGGAGCTGAGCTATGTCCTTCTTCAGCGCCTCAATCTTTTCATAGAGAATTCTATTGTTCCCTCGAAGACTGATGCATTTAGACATGGCACTGTAGTAATCACTGATGAAATTGTAATTATGTGCTCCCATCTTTGCAATTTTATTTCTAAACTGTTCCGAGCACAAGAGATAGTTTACCATTTCAGAGAGAGTTTTAGCTCCCTCAGTCAGCACTATCAAGCATTGGTGCATAGTTTCTGTAACTTCCGAGATCTTAAGAGACTCCACTTGTGCTGCAGCATCCACCCAGCTGAAACCTCGTTGTTCATAGGCCATTAGTGTTTTTTTTCTGCTCCAGTGCCTCCTTGGCTAGTTGAAGCTGAAGTTGTTGCTGAAGTTTGAGCTTGAGAGACAAGAACCATGGCTCTCTCTAATTTCTAGCAGCAGCAGTAGCCTAAGTTGCTTCATATCCCACTAGTATTTTCTTGCAATCCCTAGCAAAATGTTAGGTTTCATGCATTTGTAGCACCTTAACTTGTCTTTCACAAATCTAGTATGAATGTTTGACATGGGAGGCGACTGTATCTCTTCTGAAACTTTTATGCTCAGAATGCTCCTATAGCAAGATTCAAGGATGCATCCAATTCTTCAATGTCTTCTTCAACAACTTGTTTTATCTCTGTAGCAAGAACTAAATTTGTCTTCTAAGCATGTAGCTGAGCTTGAATTAATAGACTGAAGATAACATTCAGATTACTATTCGTCACCGGGCTGAAAAAAGGGTTTTGGATGACTTTTAGATATCACGGCAGCATTAGAACTTGTCATCCCTGCAGCAATCAAGGAGTTCTTGTGGTTAGCTCTCTCTACTGGTTGTCGATTTCACATGATTTGATGGTTGCGATCAGTTTGGTGAGAGTAACTTCATTCATATTTATAGTACGTTTGATCATTGAGACATCAGCAACCCAACTTTTAGGCAGTCAGTTCAAAAGTTGGCGATTCATCCCACTGTTAGTAATGAAGATACCAGCCCTAATCATCTATAAGACAAGCTTGACAAACCTCCTGATTTGGTTTTCCATAGTCTCCCCGGAAATATGATTGAAAGAGCTGAATTGCTGGTTCAACCGGTTTACCCTGCTAGCCTTCATGTCGGTGTTTCCTTCATATAGATTATTCAGCACATCCCAGATCTCTTTCGCATTTGTGCAATTTCTGACAACAATCGAGATGTCAGGACGGAGAGCCATAGTAAGATTCGCCATTGCCTTATCATCATCGTCTTTGATTTTCCGATCATCATCCGTCCACAGATTTTCAGGCTTCGGAATCTGTACTACAACTACCAGTTTCTAGTAATTTTCATACTATTAAACAGTCTTTAATTTTATATAGTAGGTGTTTTGAACGTCTGAACTGCATAATTACCGGGCATACATCTAGAACATTGCGGTATACATCTTAGTAGTACAGGTTATTCATTTTAAAGGTTACAATTCAAAACGGTTTAAAACAATGCATGAGAACAACTAGTAGATTATCGGTTAGACTAGCTATGTCAGCACGGTTCTGGTACTAAGATAAAAAACATATTTAGGACTTAGATGTAAGTCCAACATCAACTATATACTAAACCTCATGTGAGAAAACTAGGGGATATGTTAATGCTTTCCGGAAGTCATACAGACACCCAAAACTGTCCCAAAAGGACCATAAATGGCAAATTCAGCAAATTTTCAGCATTTGGCAATTTATTCTAGTTCCAGAATTAATGTAAACGACATAAACTATTTAAAAGATGTTGAAAGTATTATATTGATACAAAAACATATCATATTATACAAGTCTTGTAAGTTAATGTTTTAACGAACCGATAACGAAATGATCACTCGAACACAACTAGACACATCATACGAACTAGGTAATAATATTTTAACATCATTCAACTAGTTAAGATCATCCAACACCTTGTTATACATAAGAATCCCTAAAAACACTTAAACACCTAACTAAACCCCTAAATTCTAACTAAATAATCTAACTATCATCAAAACCCAACCAAGCCCCCACCCTCAATTCTGTCAACATGAGGGCCCTACATGCCCCCATGTGTTAGACAAGTTTGTCTAGTGTTAGTTGGTGTAATGAGATTAACTTATGGGAGGTTCATTTAAAAGAAGATTATAAGACCACCTTATCCCAAAATCATCCTATCATCCACCAACTCAAAATTCAAACACCATCTTCTCCTTCTTCTCCCCTACCTCACGGCCACCATAACCCCACCACCACCTCCACTTTGTGTACATTTTACAAGCAATCCAAGGTCATCCTAAGGTGTCTCAAGGTTGATTAAGAAGGTATAAAGTCTTGGAAGTGGAAGGACCTTTTCAAGGAGCTATTAACCACTTATTTTCTTCATCTTCATCTTCTTGTTCTTGCATATTGCTTCCCTAGCCTTTGCTAGTAGTAAGTTCCCCTGAACACTAATTTTCATCTTGCTTAGGTATATGTAATTTATGTACAAAATCACATCTAAAGGTTCTTACAAAACAAAGATGAAGAACACTTCAAACCAAGCTAAAAATTATAAGAAACAAGTTGTTTGTGTTGTGTTATGAAAGTTGTTAATTGATTGTTTGAGCTAGTAATGATGAACATCATATGTAGACTTATTAGATGATGTTTAAAAACATAATCTAACAAGTGTACATGAAGGTCTTACAAGATCCATGATGAAAGTGTTGATTAACTTGTTATACATGAAAAATGAAATTTTAAAGTGGTGAAAAAGGATATGTGATGTTTATAAGTTCTTATGATGATGTATGAACAAAATTGTTAAAAATAATTTTCTACATATTTTGTATATATTAAGAACAAGACATGTTTCCAATGATGGATGAACATGTTAAACATAAGGTTAAGATACTACATGTTTTTATAAACTTTCAAGTTCATCGTTTCATGAAGAATGCATTTTTATGCATATGTTAGACTTGTAAAGTTGTTGTGAATAATTAGATGAGTTTTGAAAGCTTAAACACATGTTTTTAAACATGAGAAATCTCTAAAATGTAGAGGAAACTACGGCAACATTTTTTATAAAAATTAAACACTTAGAAAATATATTTAACAAGGTTCTCACAAGTAAACTTGTTTAAAAATAATAAATATAAAAATCCCCACATTTTTGTATAAAATGTAAAGCAAAGAAGGTATGTTTTTCAAAAATAAAGATGGATATAAATATATATTTTAGAAAAATACATATTTAATGGTCTTATGAACTATGTGCTATGTGTATAATATTTGTATTAGTTATATATAAATTAGGAACTTGAAATAATAATATAATATATATCTATATATATTTATGCCTTGGATACAATTTATGGATGATTCGGACATTCGGACATTGGATGGACTATATAAATAATTCGGACTAAAAATACATAATATACCAAAGCTTGGTAAATTATACTTTCAAAACCGAACAAGTGACAAAATATATTTTTACAAGTATATAAAACATATCATATTTTGTCAACCCTAAAAATATATTGTATTTGAAGTATATAAAGATATACATTTCATATACAACTTAAAAAATATTATTTTGGTGAAAAGCTAAAGATATATATTTTCTAGAATTAATCTTAAAAAATAAAATATTTTTATGATATATGAAAAATACACGCATTTACCAATCCTAGGATATATATATATATATATATATATATATATATGTAGGGTAGGGTTCTAGAGTAAACACAAGCGTATTTGCGAACTGAGCAAACTAATCATGGCTATTGATTTACACACATGTAAGGCCAGGATTTCATCATTAAATCGTAAAGTACACCAGTGTATTTCATCATCAAATCCTGGCCATTGATTTTCACACGTGTAAGGCCAGGATTAGTTCGCTCAGTTCGCAAAGACACTTGTGTTCACTCTTGAACCTAATCATATATATATATATATATATATATATATCTCAAAATATATATTTTAAGGATACAAGATCTTGGATAATAAATACAAGAATGTGCGTATTCCTATACGTACAAATACATGCCAACATATACAACCAACACTTGGTGGAAATACCATTATACAAGTATTATACATAATCATGACAATACGAATTTAAATACACAAATACTCATAATACAAGCATACCCATACTTGAGAATATACACTTGTATAATACTTAACAAATAATACATTTGGTCATGTATACCACAAACACATGCACATGAATAATTATATATCAAGACATGTTGAAAATAGATTATTTTTAACAAACCCATTGTAATTACCAATGATATATAAGACGTTGCATACAAATAATATGATTTAAATATAATATTTTAACTAATATATCGAACTTGGAATTATATATAATTATGAAGAATTATATATGGACATACACTTTGACGATGATTATAATAAGCGACTAAACAAATAAATATATCTAAATATATGAAACATATCCGACGAAGGCATCGTCGAGGCAAACGGGTGGAACCCGATTATGAGAAGTCATGAACACATACATCTTACTCGTGCAAGGCACAGAAACAAGAGGGCTAGGCCCGTACATACAACACATGAAATGCAAGAATATATACAGATTTGATGAAATATATATTGACATCATACATCGAAAATACAACTCAAAGGAACATAATTTTGAACAAGTATTAATAAATATTTAAGACAAAATACTTGTACATAAGCCGTTACAAAGACCGAAGGTTCTAACAAAACCAAGCACGTTGTAGCTTGCAATACAAACCGAGGAAACCGTACGTGAGATAAGCAAAGTTTACGAAACGCAACTCAGTGAGTCCATGTCCCCCTTTTTGTCTTAAATGTTTTACTGTTTTACAACTATCGGGGGAAATGCATATACAATGGATGATAAGCTAGGGAATTAACAACTTAGATCATGTGCAAATAGGGTGGAACTTAAGAACCATTAATCTTGTTTAGACCACGGTACAAAAGTTAGATCTATTAGGTGTTGGCGAGCCCCACTCTTGGTCGTGGACCCACACGGAAGAGTGCATTTGTTATCCCAGTCGAGGTTATTCGATGTAAATCGTCTAGGTTTGGATGCTTCCTATGTCGACACACATATTAATATCCCTGCAAAACATTAATGATCAACGATTTCATTGAGGCTTTACATACCGGGTTTAGATACAGTTACAACATACATTTTACGAAACTATCGCATGCAACTAAAACACATGAACTCGCCAACTTTTGTTCATTTTTCAACTTAACATGTATTTCAGGAAACTAATGGACCAAGCGGGGAACTTTTGTCAAGAAAGCAAGTGTCAAGACTCCATGCCACTTTTGAAGGGTTTGCTTATTATATACCACCTCCTTATTGTGATATATGATCAAAGCCTTATCATTTCAAAACTTGCATTTTGTTGTACGAAACTTTGATAACTTATTTACATTCGAGGGTTTGTAAACAAAATACTTAAGTCGTGTTGCGTTGGAAACATCTATGGCAATGGCATTGGAGCGTATTTTTATTCATTTAGTATGTTCACATATATTGTATACAATCAGAATCAATCAAATCACACCTCGTGCTTCCGCCTATGAGCGGGTGTGATAATTTGGATGAGAGGATCATCTTCAGTAGCATACATAATGGTACGAGGACCATTCTGAATGTACCTCTAAACCCCAAGCTCTTTAGCCTTACAATATTGCTCAAAACACCAAGTCTAGTCAAAGTGATTGTTGCCATACATCAGCCTTGGGAGTTTGGTCGACGTGCCGATGATCTGACAATGTTCTTGATGCAATGCTAGAGTCGGCGAGGTCCGCAACAATCAAAACACCATTCGGGTTTATCATTTTTAGTCTTACCAAATAGTAATTATTATATTTTAATTAAGGTGACAGGTCCAAAGGTTCAATCCGAAATGGTCAACAAAAGTGTCATACCCTCAATTTCCACTAGCGGAGTATTACCGCGAGGCATGTGATCAAACCAGAATCTTAGACACTAGCAATATCGAACGACTCTATATGATTTATTTAAACGTTTTCCAAAAATATTTGTTGTAAACGTTCATAGTCATTTTCAAAACATCAAAGTTTCAAAGTTTAGCGAAAGCATTTAAGTAAAGTAACGGGCGCCAACATAAACGCCAAAACCAAAATCCCAAAAATTATTCGTAAATAAAGACTCGATAAAAATGTCTTGATCAAATGCAAGTGAGTGCACCTAGCGCTCCTAGCGTCCTGAGAAACATGCAAAGAAACAAGTGTCACCATTAAAGAAGAGTGAGTTCACAGGTTTTTATAAGTTCAAAAGTTCGGTTTAAAAGATTGTTTTTTTTTTCCGTTATCCCTAACCCGGGATAACGACATAGTTCCATTATTCCTAACCTGGAATAATAATGTTGGTTCGTAAATAAGTTCAATGTTAACATGTAGGTAGCGAGCCTAAAGTTACGTCACATAAGAGTTCGTGATCGAAGCTGACTGTTGTTGCCTCTGTGTTGCCAGGTCTATCACTGACCATGGCGAAAGTTAGGCCAAATTAATCACCCGTTGACCCTTCCCGGTCGGCTAGCGCGACTAGCTCGGGTGGGGCTTGTCGGGCCCAGTAGTACTACTATAATTTCCCCGCAATCTAACCCAATACTAACGATCCGAGATATGGTTGAGGACTTCCGTGATAAAGCAACTTAGTGACCATAACATACATTAACATTAGCTTAGTTACCGAATAGTTAACGACGTTAATTTCGTATAACGTAAAAGATAGAGTTGTAGAGCATATACATGTTTCTCCCCCTGTTGTTCAAAACCGGATAAAATAGGGGCCGTGAACTCACCTTAAATTGCTCGGTTAGAATAAAAGCAAAAGAAGCTAATGATGGAACCGCTAATCGCGTCCTAACTTGTCAACCGATTTAAAGCTAGTGTGTGAACACACTGACACAAAACCCTACGTATAACTAACACACAGTATGGCACACGTAATAACCAATTCGAAACCATAATCATACATGCAAAGTATCACCATACAAAATAACGATCAAACTAACTTGTCATAAACACAGGATAACTCATACAACACTTAGGTACACACAAACGCAAGTTATCATGTTTCAGCTTGTACACTCATTACTGAGCTGTTTTCGAGGATTTTTATAAAATAGTTCCAACGTTCCAAAAATTCCAATTTTTTTACAGGAGTTTTCAATTAGACTGTAGAATTTTTTGTAAAATTTTCAAATGCTAAATCTTTACCAATTATTTATAAACATTTATATACAAGGCTGCAGTCAGATTCGTCGCTTTCTGACTGCAGTCCACGAGAAAAATTATGTAAAAATCATTGTTCATCCAATTAACAAAATTCCAGTGGGAGATTTTCGGAAATTCCCGTCTCCAGTTACTGTACCAATTTCGTGACCTAACCCCATACAGACTATGAGATCCGACTCGATAAACAACCTGCAAATTCTACAGAATTTATGCAGCTTCAGCTGCTGCACTAAATGACCATTTAAAAACAGCAAACGACCTCAGAAAAATATGAATCCGGCGCCATTTGAAACGTTTTTAAAAAATACACGTTTTAGGCTTCAGAAAATCCACTTTTTTATAAATAATGATCAGGTTACAGCCAACTAAAGTTGGCTGTAAATGTCAATCAGCTTACTGTTTTCGACTTTATCGCATTAGAATATGGATAAACGGCCATGACGCTTAGTTGTATTGATGAACAGCTGGTTAACATGTCAAATATCATCATATATATCAATATTCATGCAAACCCTAAATATATATCATGATCTCTATCGATAAAACGCAGCCTACGATTTTAATATTAAACATATCATCACAACCGCAAAGATTCGCATATTCATCTGAACTAATCATACACCGCAACACTTTTTCATAATAATAATCATACAAGCACATAATCATGATCATGATTACACAAAATATAGTGTGAATCACAATACAATTAAACCTTAACCTTGAAACGGTGATGATTAGCGAACCGGGACAAGCTTGGAATCGATCCGGGAGTGTAGACTTGTGCGACCGTGGGGGGGGGCTGCCGTCGACTTCAAGTTAGAGTATTAGGGTTTTGTTTTTTTTTGAAGGCTACCCACAACATGCATGTTTACATTAAGGGGGTGGTCGCGATAGGGGGGGTTTGGGTTAGTTCCTTGGGCCACAAGTTTGGGTTATTTCCTTGGGCCGCAAGGAGGTGTGGGTCGCAAGGGGATGTGGGTGGTGGGTTGGGTTTGCTTGGTCGCGAAGTCAAAACGTTTCACAGACTTGGTTTGGTTTATAAATAGAAGTTACTAAAATATTATTCGCGATACGGAGTTTATAAAATATTAAATCACGTATTTGGAGTGAGACGCAATAGATTCACAAACGTCTAATAACACATAGCACGTAATTCAGATACAACCCGTCTAATAATACATAGCACGTAATTCACCCTATAGATTCACAAAGTTAGCGTAGTTATTGCGACCGTGTAATTTAATTCTCCGAATTAAATCAACGTAGGACTGAGTAACCAGAAAGTAGCGCGTTTAAGATACCTGAAAAGCCGAGATGTCACATTATCCCCATGTTGAAAGAATTTTCGTCCCGAAAATTGAGTAAACGCGGTTTAGAATGCAATGCACAAAAGTTCAGTTTGTTAGAATAGTACAAGTAAATCCCAGGCTGTCATATCATCCCCATGTTGAAAGAATTTCGTCCCGAAATTCAGTTGGCGGTAACGTCAGATTGCTGCTCAGCTGCAAAAAGGTGTGGATATTTGCTTTTCATTTGGTCCTCTCTTTCCCACGTGAACTCCGGTCCACACTTAGAGTTCCAACGAACCTTGACGATCGGTATCTTGATGTGCCTTCGAGTCTTAATCTCACGGTCCATGATCTCGATAGGTTGTTCCACAAAATGCAGTTGCCCATCCACTTGAATCTCATCCAATGGAATGACTAGGGTTTCATCTGATAGGCACTTCTTCAGATTGGACACGTGAAAAACGTTGTGAACTCCACTGAGTTCGGCAGGAAGGTCTAACTGATAAGCTACGGGCCCGATACGCTTCGAAATAACAAATGGGCCTACTACCACGGATTTAGTTTGCCTCGCTTTCCAAAACGAATTACACCCTTCCAGGGTGACACTTTCAGTAGGACGCGGTTTGCGTCGTTGATCAGCATAACCTTTCTGTTGATCCCGTGCCGCTGCCATGCGGTTTCTGATTTGCACAATCTTTTCAGTAGCCTCAAGTATCAACTCAGGACCTGTGAGTTGACTGTCACCGACTTCTGCCCAACAGAGCGGTGATCTACATTTGCGACCGTACAATGCTCCAAACGGTGCTGCCTGAATACTCGTATGGTAACTGTTGTTATACGGGAATTCCACTAAACGCAGGTGGATTTCCCAACTGGTCCCGAAGTCTACCACGCATGCCCTAAGCATGTCCTCCAAGGTCTGAATGGTTCTTTCACTTTGACCATCCGTCTGAGGGTGGTATGCTGTGCTCATATCTAAGCGTGTACCCAACGCTTTCTGAAGTGACCGCCAAAAGTTGGACGTGAAACGAGCGTCTCTGTCTGAAATGATGGACGTTGGCACCCCGTGTCGAGAAACTACTTCCTTAATGTAGATGCGAGTCAACTTATCCATCTTATTTGTTTCTTTGGTCACTAGGAAGTGTGCAGACTTAGTTAGACGATCCACGATCACCCAGATGGTATTGCAACCACCCGGAGTTCGCGGGAGTTTAGTGATAAAGTCCATCGAGATCTGATCCCATTTCCACACTGGGATCTCAGGTTGTTGAAGTAGCCCTGATGGCTTCTGGTATTCCACCTTGACTTTCGCACAAGTCAAACACTTGCTCACGTAGGTGGCTATATCCGCTTTCATGTTGGGCCACCAGTACGTAGCTTTAAGGTCTTGATACATCTTATCCGAACCAGGATGGACAGAGTATCGGGATTTGTGAGCTTCGTCCATAACTAGCTTCCTGAGGTTTCCGAAGAGAGGTACCCATATACGGTTCATGAAGTATCGGGTACCATTGGGTTTCACTTCCCAATCGCGTTCCATCTTTCCCACAGATTCGGCCTTGATGTTCTCTTCCTTAACTGCTTCTAGCTGCGCGTCGCGTATCTGTTCGGGTAACCCAGAATGAATTGTGAACTGCAGTGCTCGTACCCGACGAGGTTTCAAGTGCTCCTTCCGACTGAGGGCATCAGCTACCACGTTAGCTTTACCCGGGTGATACCGAATGGCACATTCATAATCGTTCAGGAGTTCGACCCAGCGACGCTGTCGCATGTTCAACTCCTTCTGGTCAAAAATATGCTTGAGGCTCTTGTGATCCGTGTAGATTGTGCACCTTGTTCCATATAGATAGTGTCTCCAAATCTTAAGTGCAAACACAACTGCTCCCAATTCCAAGTCATGTGTCGTGTAGTTCTTCTCGTGGACCTTCAACTGTCGGGATGCATACGCGATGACCTTTTCACGTTGCATGAGCACACATCTCAATCCCTGAATGGAAGTGTCACAATATACCACAAAATCATCTGTCCCCTCTGGCAAGTATAAAATGGGCGCACTGCAAAGCTTCTGCTTCAGTAATTGAAATGCTGCTTCCTGCTTGTCACCCCAAGCATACTTGGTGCCCTTCTGTGTGAGAGTGGTAAGCGGTTGTGCGATCTTGGAAAATCCCTCGATGAAACGTCTGTAGTAACCAGCCAAACCCAAAAATTGGCGGATCTCTGTCGGTGTCCTGGGTGCTTCCCAGTTCTTGATAGCATCGATCTTGGCGGGATCAACGTGTATACCCTTTTCATTCACGATATGCCCGAGGAACTGAACTTCCCGAATCCAGAAATCACACTTCGAAAACTTGGCATATAGTTTCTCCTGTTGAAGTAGTTCCAGCAATAATCACAGATGCTCAGCATGTTCTTCTTCACCCTTAGAGTAGATGAGTATATCATCGATGAACACGATGACAAACTTGTCGAGATACGGCTGACACACGCGGTTCATGAGGTCCATGAACACCGCGGGTGCATTGGTGAGACCGAAGGGCATGACCAAGAACTCATAATGGCCATACCGAGTGCGAAATGTCGTCTTGTAGATATCCTCCTCCCTGACGAGTAGCTGGTGATAACCAATCTGTCACACCCTGACCCGCAGCGGAATAAGAGTCGGGGCATAATTGGGTTATCACCAAGGCTCATGATATTTACTAATATGTTTCATATTTGTTAAAGTCAAAATTTCATTCCAAATAATCCAAACATGTCTTTACAATACAAAGAAAATAACCAAACAAAATAATTCCAAGCTCTAAATCATTTTATTCTTCTAGTCCAATCCTATGTGTTTCTGGCTGCAGCTGGTTCACCTATATCATGTGTCAAAATGGGGGTTTTTGGGTCAACTTAAGTTGGCGAGTGAACCTTGTTAGATAAACATTTATTATTGATTTTCTTGTTAGTTTATCAATGAAAAATTGTGCATAATCATAAATGAGCAAATGTAAATAATCAAGCAGTAGCAATTGCAATCACAACTATAACATACAGTAACATATGATAGCATACATTAACATACCAACATCATACAATAAATAACATGAATGAAACTGTGCGATCAAGACTCAATCAAACGGAGCCGATCGTATTGCATGTACTGAAAATGATAAATGTCTGTGCGATCAAGGCTCAATCAAACGGAGCCGATCGTATGTTGGCACGCCAGGTTCACGCTCATAATGTAATGGGGAACATGCTCAACGCTCATAATGTAATGGGGAGCGGCGGCCTATGAAATTGCATGTACTGAAATAATAAATTGAATCTAACAATAACCACACAAACAGTTGAAACAAACTGAATACCTATTTGTTCATGATATGATGTATGGACAATGATTTAAATATAGTATATAGCAAGACACATGATACACCCCAAAACGTGATTAAAACTGGGAATTTGTAAAGATTCACTCACATTGGGTGTGTTTGATTGGAGATGGTGAGATGCGCACGAGTTGTAAGAGCGGAACAACAGAATTAACTAACCTAAATAATAACGGAAAATATAGTATATGAATGGATTTTATTAAGGATTTTAATAGAATTTTTAGATATATTTTTACGAGTTTAAGGCTATTTTCTATCTTTAAAACATTATTTTTAAGTATTTTTAATTGATTTTTAAATTAAATTAAATAATTAAAAATATAAAAATATGTTGACTTTTTGGGTTGACCGTTGACTTTTTGACTTTGACTTGTTTGACCGGTTTATAGTGTGACTGAAATGCGCTGGGTGAGGCTCGAACTCGTGACCTCCCGTATGCGTGCACGCAACTCTACCAACTGAGCTACGTGTCTAACCCGAAATAATTCTGTTTTTAATTATACTTATATATTAACTCGATTTATCGAAAATCCTTTTATTTTCAAAAACATTTTAATTCGTCGAATCGGTGCCACTAACAGGTCTCGAACCCTGGACCTGTGCTTTAACGTTACACACAGTCCACTGCTGGACTGTGTGTCTAACATGGTTAATATACAAATTTTATTATACTTAACAACTAACGGAGTTAACCCGGTTCAGTTTTAAACAAAAAAGGCATTTTATTACTGCGAAGGTGCGTGTGTCAAGAATCGAACTCGGGACGTATGCGTGTTTTTGTTCGCACACAGTCCACCACTGGACTGTGTGTCTAACCCGTTCAAAATACCAATTTTAATTATTCTTATATTGTTAGCGCAGTTCATCTTCTTCGTTAGATTTTACAGGCAGTAGATTACACCGTTATATCTTGTTTAGTTCGATTGATAAACATTGTACAAACTAATATGAAATGGCAGAAACGATAATTAGAAGTAAACATACCGATGAATGGTTTATTTCAGAATTCTGGCAAGGTGTCGGTCTCTGTTTTTGTGCACTTCAACTGAACAAGACAATTAACCGTTTTGATTAGCTATTCGTGGAATTGAAGTGATAAACAAACGTTAACAGAGTGTTTGAATGTCCTTACCGATTCACAGATGAAAATAAAGATTTCCAGAACTTTTCCGGCGAACTGGTATTATCCGATAGTAGCGTCTGAATTCGATTTCAAGTGAAAGGTTTGAGTTAGAAATAGCTTAACAATTGTTAGACTACGACGGTATTGAAGGACTTACCGTTTTGAGGAAGAATACGGTTTTCCGGCGAACTTGCAGAATTTTCCGGCGAGTAAAATAAACTTCTCCGGTGGACTGTAAAGTGTGCGGACATGTAATTGGAGGTTTGTGGAATGTTTCTGAGTCGCGAGAAGATCTTTGATTGCAGTAATTCAGGTTATGAGATATTTTCGGTTATAAAACCCATCATCATCAGAATTGAAGTCAATTCAAGTCTGAATTGATTAGAATCGTCGGTGCATCGGTTATAAACCTGAATTCGCGATTATTCAAACGTTTAGACGGTTCCGATTTCGGTTTTCAGTTGGCGCAACCGGTTCATCTAGGTTTGTATATAAGACTTATTCGTTTCCTAGAGTTGACAGAAAACAAACAAGTGGCGGAGTGGTTATGCGTGTGAGTGTTAAATCTTTGGAGTTACAACCCGGCTGACCAGGGTTCGAGTCCCGGCAGCCCCATTTTATTTTTAATTGTTTTATTTATACTTTTTATCAATTATAACTTTTATGGTTTAGTTTGTTTATTAATTATGTATCATTAAAAATTAAAATAAGCATAAATAGGAAACGAACATTTATAACTTGATATTCGATTACAAATGGAGCGGGTTTGGTAAAATCCGTTTCCGACAAATGTTACAGTATCCCCTACTTTTAGGAATTTCGTGCCGAAATTTAAGTAGTAGAAGTAGTAGGAAAAAGATGCGGGTATTTTTCACACATTGAGTCTTCACGTTCCCAAGTAAACTCAGGTCCCCGTTTCGACTCCCAGCGTACCCTAATAATTGGAATGCGACTCCGTCGTAGACGTTTCTCCCCGAAGTCCATGATCTCTACTGGTCTTTCAATAAAATGCATAGATTCATCAATCTGAATATCTTCCAGTGGAATGTGGAGGTTTTCATCAGCGAGACACTTCTTCAAGTTTGATACGTGGAATGTGGGATGAATCCTGTTGAGTTCTTCTGGTAGATCAAGCTTGTATGCTACAGGTCCTACTCTTTCGAGTATATTGAAAGGTCCTACGTAGCGTGGTGCTAGCTTGCCTTTTTGACCAAAACGAACTAATCCCTTCCACGGTGATACTTTTAGAAGTACATGATCACCAATGTTAAACTCTAAAGGCTTCCGTCGTTTATCTGCGTAACTTTTTTGACGACTCTGAGCCGCTAGAAGATTGTTTCGAATTTGATGGATCTTGTCTGTGGTTTCTTAAATCAATTCCGGACCAGTGATTTGAGCTTCCCCAATTTCGTGCCAACATACTGGAGATCGGCACTTACGACCATATAAGGCTTCAAAAGGTGCCATGCCGATGCTTGAATGATAGCTGTTGTTGTACGAAAATTCAACTAATGGGAGATGAGCATCCCAATTTCCCTTGAAGTCTATGACACATGCTCGAAGCATATCTTCAAGAGTTTGAATGGTGCATTCAGATTGACAATCAGTTTGAGGGTGATAGGTGGTACTGAGATCTAATCGCGTACCCATAGCGGCTTGTACTGCTTGTCATGTTCGTGAAGTGAAACGACCATCACGATCAGAAATAATGCTTAACGATACCCCATGTCGGCTTACGATTTCGCTGATATAAATACGAGCTAGCTTTTCGTTCTTGAAATCTTCGCGGATAGGAATAAAGTGAGCTGATTTTGTAAGTCGGTCAATTATTACCCATATAGTGTCATACCCACCAGAAGTGCGAGGTAACCCGGTAATGAAGTCCATGGTTATATTTTCCCACTTCCATACAGGTATTTCAGGTTGGACCAGAAGTCCTGAGGGTCTTTGGTGTTCAGCTTTCACCTTGGAACATATAAGGCACTTAGAAACAAAAACAGCAATATCCTTTTTCATTCCAGGCCACCAATAGGTATATCGTAGGTCTTGATACATCTTATCGGCTCCTGGGTGTATAGAGTATCGCGTTTTGTGAGCTTCATTCATAAGAATTTCACGAAGATTGTTGTGGTCGGGAATCCAGATACGATCTAGGTAGTACAGAATACCGTCAGATTTAGTTTCAATTTTAAGTTCAGCTCCATAGGACATCTCCTTTCGTACATCATCTTCTGTTACTGAAACATAGAAGACGAATGGAGTTCGCATAACCCTTTCGACTAAGTGCATCAGCCACCACATTTGATTTGCCAGGGTGGTACCGAATTTCACAGTCGTAGTCATTTAGAAGTTCGACCCATCTTCGTTGCCTCATGTTTAACTCCTTTTGATTGAAGATATGTTGAAGACTCTTGTGGTCAGTGTATATTTCACACTTAGTACCATAGAGATAATGTCTCCATATCTTAAGAGCGAACACAACGGCTCCAAGTTCCAGGTCATGGGTGGTGTAGTTCTTCTCATGCGTCTTGAGTTGTCTTGAAGCATAAGCTATAACTTTTCCTCTTTGCATCAAAACGCAGCCTAATCCTTGCCCTGACGCGTCGCAATAGACCACAAAATCATCACAACCTTCAGGAAGAGTGAGGATTGGTGCATCACAGAGTTTTGTTTAAGGGTTTGGAAGGCTTCTTCTTGCTTGGGTCCCCATATGAAAGGTTTTCCCTTATGAGTTAAAGCCGTGAGTGGTACAGCAATGCGTGAGAAGTTTGAAATGAATCGACGATAATAACCAGCCAAACCAAGAAAAGATCTTACTTCAGTTGGTGTAGGTGGCGCTTGCCATTCATGTACCGCTTTGATCTTTGAGGGGTCGACATGTATTCCCTTGTCATTGACTACATGTCCGAGGAATTGCACCTCTTTTAACCAGAATTCGCATTTGGAGAATTTGGCGTAAAGCTTTTCATTCTCTAGAAGTGTAAGGATGAGTCGAAGATGACGCTCATGATCAGTTTTAGATTTTGAATAAATAAGAATGTCGTCGATGAAGACTATAACAAATCGATCAAGATAAGGTTTGCAGACTCTGTTCATTAGGTCCATGAAGACTGCTGGAGCGTTGGTTAAACCAAATGGCATGACCATGAATTCATAATGACCATAACGAGTTCGGAATGCGGTCTTTGGGACGTCTTCTTCATGTACTCTAAGTTGATGATAACCAGATTGAAGGTCGATTTTTGAAAAGCAGCTGGCCCCTTGAAGTTGGTCAAGAAGATCATCAATGCGAGGTAATGGATAGCGATTCTTGATTGTTAATTTGTTGAGCTCTCTGTAGTCGATGCACATACGAAACGATCCATCTTTCTTCTTTACAAAAAGGACAGGTGCACCCCATGGCGATGAGCTAGGACGTATGAATCCCTTGTCAGTCAACTCTTGTAATTGACTGGCTAGCTCTTGCATTTCAGAGGGGGCTAACCTATAAGGAGACTTTGCAACTGGTGTAGCAACAGGTATAAGATCAATACGGAATTCGACTTCTCTAACTGGAGGAAGTCCTGAAATGTCGTCAGGAAAAACTTGCGGGAAATCTTTTACTACTGGAATGTCTTCAAGTTTCTTCTCCATGGTTCCCTTTTTGATGATATGAGCTAAAAACGCGACATAATTCTTGCGAAGATATTTTTGAGCTTGAAGACAAGACATTAAGCTGAGCCCTTTCGACGAGATTTCTCCAAAGATTCGAAGAGTCTGACCGTTTGAAAGAGGAATACATATAAACTTTTCACGACATACAACTTCTGCCTGATGTTGACTGAGCCAGTCCATACCAATTATGATATCAAAACTTCCCAGCTTCATAGGAATAAGGTCAACTGAGAAGTCGTGGTCGTTCAAGGTGAGTGTACAGCTGCGTATAATAGAGTTTAATGAGACCGGTTTCCCGTCTACAACTTCTACCGTTATGGATTTCATGAGCTTATCACGATTTTGGTTTAGGATAGGTTCAAATTATAAGGACACAAAACTTTTATCCGCGCCAGTATCAAACAACATGGATGCATATCTACTATTTATAAGGAACGTACCGTTAACCACATTGCCGTCAGCTCTAGCCTGATTAGCGTTGATATTGAAAGCTCTTCCTCTTGCAGGTGGAGGAGCTTGGTTCGCTTGATTCACCGGGTTGGCTTGGGCCTGAGCATGAATAATGTTTACCAACCTTGGACAAGTGTTTCTGAAATGGCTTAGGTCTCCGCAATTGTAGCAAGCCTGCATAGGTTGACCCATAGGATAATTGGGTTGGTAATATGTTTGGGCTAAATGTTGGGTGGGTGGTAATAGTAGGGGTTGTTGGGCTTGACCCATTATTTGCTGGTGGGTTTGGGTTGAAGGCTGGTGGCGGTTCGTTCGCTGAGGCATGCGGCAGGTTTGAACAGTATGGCCTGCGCGACCACAGCCGGTGCAATGTTGGCAAGGATCATCAGGAGAATGGTGATATTGGCAACGGTTGCATTTTGGTAATGGGCCAGAGTATGGTCTTTTGTATGGTGCAGGTGAAGGGGCAACTTGGGTAATGGGTGCAGCAGGAATAGGGAGGTTGGTTTGTGTAACGGCGAAGTTTCTGGTGTTGCGCTTCCTCTTGTTAGCAAACTTAGAGGAGGAGATGGAATGGTTTGAAGTTTGACCCTCAACAGGGGCTTTCTTTTTCTCTTCTTTAAACTTCCCGTTGCGAATTCGATTCTCGGTCAGTTCAGTCGCTAGCTCCATAGCAGCTTCAAGTGTTACCGGTGAAATGCTGAGAACTGAATCTTGAATTTTCGAGGGAAGTTCTCGAATATAATGCTCGATCAAACGATAAGTTGGGGTAAACAAATTAGGAACCATTTGGTTCAACTCTAAGAACCTCTTGTTATAGGTGGTGTGATCTCCCTCCTTCTGCTTTAAAGAATGAAATTCGTCCTCCAACTTTTTAATTTCACTCCTAGGACAGAAACGCCTAGTCATGATTTCCCTTAATTCCTCCCAAGTTAAGGCCATTGCATCATCAATTCCCCTCTTCCCTTTTTCAGTATTCCACCAGGTGAGAGCGACCCCAAATAGTCTCCCGGTGGCGTATCGAACCTTGCGATCCTCAGGACAATCGCAGTTGAGGAAGGTGTTTTCCATTTCCTCAAACCAATGGAGGAGAGCAGTGACACCTTCGGTCCCTTCAAATTTAGGAGGATCACAAGACTTGAAATGTTTGTATGAGCACTTGCTGGTAGGAGGGTTGTCGATGTTCTGGTCATGTTGTTGGGGAGGATTAGTGGGATTTGTGGCGAGAGCTTGTTGTACTTGGACCACAATGTCAGGCAGTATCGTGGCCATTTGTTACGCGATTTGTGTGGCCAAGCGTTCGTGAGACCTTCCTGATCTTTTACCCCCTCGTTGTTGTCTGGACGACATCTACAGGAACATACATAAGAAGATTGTGAGTTTATGGAGTCTTTTTAGGTGTCATGTGTCTTTAAGAAAAATGAAAATAACATAAATATCAATAATGCAACTACATCCATAGGATGTCTTGGGTTTGCTCATGTTGGGCCTCAAATGTCCCCCATACCTTCACCTGTATAGTCATGTGGGCCCCCATGACTATTGGCTTGGTAGGATTCACATTAGTATTGGCGATTTAACACTCGCATCACCCAAATGCAAACCACAAAATATGTTCACGAGATGTATGGTAAGAATGTGTCCAGGTGTAGACACAATGACAACTCAAAGTGGGGTTAGCTCACATGACGTTTGGTATAGCATGCTTTGGCCTAATAGGTACTTCGTACTCTCATCGTTAGTCCCCAGGTAGGCAAACTGGTCCTTTATTTTGGATTTATACGAATGCCAGCCTAGACAGGACGTTCCGACTACTGGTACTGGTACCCTTCCAGTTACTACATGCCCGTCATGAGAACTCACTTTGATGAGATTTGAAAACACAAAAATCATTGTAAAAGCAATCATGATGTGGTGTGTGCTTTCATGGATATGATATGTTATGAGAATATGATTCATGATAGGCATTATATGATAATATATACTTATGAACATGCTTGCATAACATTGAATGTAACATTTAACATAAAACATATAAACATCATGAAATTTGGCATGTAACAGACAAAAATCTTAAAAATTTCTAATCAACTATAGTATAGGCTCTAAGGGTCTAATAACCTATCCTATATCCGTATAGTCATGGCTCTGATACCAATTTGTCACATCCTGACCCGCAGCGGAATAAGAGTCGGGGCATAATTGGGTTATCACCAAGGCTCATGATATTTACTAATATGTTTCATATTTGTTAAAGTCAAAATTTCATTCCAAATAATCCAAACATGTCTTTACAATACAAAGAAAATAACCAAACAAAATAATTCCAAGCTCTAAATCATTTTATTCTTCTAGTCCAATCCTATGTGTTTCTGGCTGCAGCTGGTTCACCTATATCATGTGTCAAAATGGGGGTTTTTGGGTCAACTTAAGTTGGCGAGTGAACCTTGTTAGATAAACATTTATTATTGATTTTCTTGTTAGTTTATCAATGAAAAATTGTGCATAATCATAAATGAGCAAATGTAAATAATCAAGCAGTAGCAATTGCAATCACAACTATAACATACAGTAACATATGATAGCATACATTAACATACCAACATCATACAATAAATAACATGAATGAAACTGTGCGATCAAGGCTCAATCAAACGGAGCCGATCGTATTGCATGTACTGAAAATGATAAATGTCTGTGCGATCAAGGCTCAATCAAACGGAGCCGATCGTATGTTGGCACGCCAGGTTCACGCTCATAATGTAATGGGGAACATGCTCAACGCTCATAATGTAATGGGGAGCGGCGGCCTATGAAATTGCATGTACTGAAATAATAAATTTAATCTAACAATAACCACACAAACAGTTGAAACAAACTGAATACCTATTTGTTCATGAGATGATGTATGCACAATGATTTAAATACAGTATATAGCAAGACACATGATACACCCCAAAACGTGATTAGAACGGGGAATTTGTAAAGATTCACTCACATTGGGTGCGTTTGATTGGAGATGGTGAGATGCGCACGAGTTGTAAGAGCGGAACAACGAAAATTAACTAACCTAAATAATAACGGAAAATATAGTAAATGAATGGATTTTATTAAGGATTTTAATAGAATTTTTAGATATATTTTTACGAGTTTAAGGCTATTTTCTATCTTTAAAACATTATTTTTAAGTATTTTTAATTGATTTTTAAATTAAATTAAATAATTAAAAATATAAAAATATGTTGACTTTTTGACTTTGACTTGTTTGACCGGTTTATTGTGTGACTGAAATGCGCTGGGTGAGGCTCGAACTCGTGACCTCCCGTACGCGTGCACGCAGCTCTACCAACTGAGCTACGTGTCTAACCCGAAATAATTCTGTTTTTAATTATACTTATATATTAACTCGATTTATCCAAAATCCTTTTATTTTCAAAAACATTTTAATTCGTCGAACCGGTGCCACTAACAGGTCTCGAACCCGGGACCTGTGCTTTAACGTTACACACAGTCCACCGCTGGACTGTGTGTCTAACTTGGTTAATATACAAATTTTATTATACTTAAAAACTAACGGAGTTAACCCGGTTCAGTTTTAAACAAAAAAGGCATTTTATTACTGCGAAGGTGCGTGTGTCAAGAATCGAACTCGGGACGTATGCGTGTTTTTGTTCGCACACAGTCCACCGCTGGACTGTGTGTCTAACCCGTTTAAAATACCAATTTTAATTATTCTTATATTGTTAACGCAGTTCATCTTCTTCGTTAGATTTATAGGCAGTAGATTACACCGTTATATCTTGTTTAGTTCGATTGATAAACATTGTACAAACTAATATGAAATGGCAGAAACGATAATTAGAAGTAAACATACCGATGAACGGTTTATTTCAGAATTCCGGCAAGGTATCGGTCTCTGTTTTTGTGCACTTCAACTGAACAAGACAATTAACTGTTTTGATTAGCTAATCGTGGAATTGAAGTGATAAACAAACGTTAACAGAGTGTTTGAATGTCCTTACCGATTCACAAATGAAAATAAAGATTTCCAGAACTTTTCCGGCGAACTGGTATTATCCGATAGTAGCGTCTGAATTCGATTTCAAGTGAAAGGTTTGAGTTAGAAATAGCTTAACAATTGTTAGACTACGACGGTATTGAAGGACTTACCGTTTTGAAGAAGAATACGGTTTTCCGGCGAACTTGCAGAATTTTCCGGCGAGTAAAATAAACTTCTCCGGTGGACTGTAAAGTGTGCGGAAATGTAATTGGAGGTTTGTGGAATGTTTCTGAGTCGCGAGAAGATCTTTGATTGCAGTAATTCAGGTTATGAGATATTTTCGGTTATAAAACCCATCATCATCAGAATTGAAGTCAATTCAAGTCTGAATTGATTAGAATCGTCGGTGCATCGGTTATAAACCTGAATTCACGATTATTCAAACGTTTAGACGGTTGAATAGCCGATTTCGGTTTTCAGTTGGCGCAACCGGTTCATCTAGGTTTGTATATAAGACTTATTCGTTTCCTAGAGTTGACAGAAAACAAACAAGTGGCGGAGTGGTTATGCGTGTGAGTGTTAAATCTTTGGAGTTACAATCCGGCTGACCCGGGTTCGAGTCCCGGCAGCCCCATTTTATTTTTAATTGTTTTATTTATACTTTTTATCAATTATAACTTTTATGGTTTAGTTTGTTTATTAATTATGTATCATTAAAAATTAAAATAAGCATAAATAGGCAACGAACATTTATAACTTGATATTCGATTACAAATGGAGCGGGTTTGGTAAAATCCGTTTTCGACAAATGTTACAAACCGGACTGTAGATCAATCTTGGAGCACATGCGGAAGGTCCCGTCCTTCGTCTTGTCAAAAACGACCGGAGCTCCCCATGGCGAAGTACTGGGTCGGATAAATCCTTTTTCCAACAATTCCTGAAGTTGGGTAGATAGCTCTTGCAGCTCTGCTAGAGCTAGGCGGTACGGGGCCTTGGCGATAGGAGTCGCATGGCTCGCCAATTCGATTTCAAACTCTACTTGTCGATGTGGTGGAAGACCGGGTAACTCCTCTGGAAACACATCGGGAAAGTCATGGACGATGGGGATATCTTCAATCCGCTTCTCTTCCTTAGACTTCTCGGTGACCAATGCGAGCAAAGCAAAAGAGTTCTTCTTCCGAAGATACTTCTGGGCTTGCATGTAAGAGATGATGTTCGTGACGACGCCTGCCTTCTTGCCTTGTACCATGAAGACTTCGTCGTTAGAGAGCGGAATACGGATAGCTTTCTCGAAACAGAGAACTTCAGCTCGGACGTCGGATAGCCAGTCCATTCCGGCTACCACATCAAAACTACCCAGAGTAGTTGTCATCAGATCAATGGTAAAGGTGTGACCAGCGAGTTTAAGTTGACAGCCGGTCACTAGATGAGTCACATCTACAGATTTACCATCGGCTAGTTCTATGATGTAAGGGGTCTCTAGGGGTTTAGGTGTGAGATTTAGGTTTATTCTAAAAGGCTCAGATATAAAATCTTATCCGCACCCGTATAAAAAAGTACAGTAGCAAAATGATCGTTAAGTGGAAACTTACCGGTGACCACTTTCCAGTCGTTTCTGGCCTCTCCACGGCCTAGTGTGAATGCACGTCCTTTGGCACCTCCTGTGCCACCATTTCCATTGTTTCCATTGTTGTTATTGTTGGTGTTGTTGTTGTTATTGTTGTTATTCCCACCATTGCTGTTGTTGCGAAGTTGTGGGCAGTCTCGCTTGAAATGGGCAGTGCTACCGCATTGATAGCATCCCCAGTTATTACCCTGCTGCTGACCCTAGTGCTGGTTCTGATTTTGTCATGACATGATCTCCCCGCGACAATCCTTTGCCGCGTGTCCTGCTTTGCCACATCGTTGGCAGCGATTTCCGGCGCAAGGGCCGTGATGATGGAGGTTACAACGATTACATTGCGGCTTTCGACCCGCATAGCCGCTCGAGTTCTGGGTGTTGTTGACAGACTGATTGTTGTGACCCCGATTGTTGTTGAAGTTGTTGGACCGCTTCTGGTTTCCTTGTGGTGGCTGGGCTGATAAAGACTGCCGAGCAGGTGAGTCTTCAAATTTCCTTTTGTTGTCCTGGACAATTTCAGTTGCACCCCTAGGTGGTAACTTCCTTTGCTCCACCGCCTTATCGGTGAGTTTATGTGCCAGTCTAATCGCTTGATGCTCCGTCGTAGGGTTGCTAGACATTACCATGCCCTGGATCTCAGGGACCAGACCCCCAAGATAAAACTCAAGTCGTTTATCGACGGTGTTAGCCAAATCGGGATAAAGGAACACCTGATCATGATGTCTTGCCGTGTACGCTTCAATTTCTGACCCGACCATCTTGTGGTTCCATAACGCTTGTTCCAATTGCTGAACTCTGTCCCACGGACAGTATTCCTCCTTGATTAGAGCTTTGAGTTCGGTCCAGGCCATTGCGTTCGCCGCAACAAGTCCACGCGTTTGGACTTGTGCGTTCCACCAGGTTAATGCCCCATCTTCCAACGTCGAGGCAGCATACTTGACCTTATTAGCTTCAAGGCAATTGCACATTTCAAAAACCGATTCAGACTTTTCGACCCAACGGACCAGTCCTATGGGTCCTTCAGCTCCCGTGCACTTGCTCGGTTTCGCATCAAGGAACATCTTGTAGGGGTTAAGACCCCCTCCTGAGGATAGAGGATAGGTAGTCAGCGAGAAAGTCTACAAGCCAAACTATTAGATTTTCCCATGAAAATTTAATAATGGTTACCTGCTGGTGGGTTAGGAACGCGCCAGAGCAGCATTCACGTGTTCTTGGATTAAAGCGGCCAATTCTTCAGTTGACATATTGAGATTTTCGTGACGACCGGTTGCCATTTCAGATCTTTGCAAGACAACACAAACACAAACCGATAAGTATATATCCAATATAGTTATCATATTCCACACTTCAATGATCACACCCAATTTATGTCAACCCAACAAATTAAACAATCAAAAGGAACATTCGATTAAATAAATTGTAATGTCTCACAAAATACCAACCAAACATATCAGTTTAATTATAAATTTTCCAATTTCAAACATAAGTGGAAACAAACAAACTAAAGGAAACAAAACGGAAATTGGCGAGACGAGTTAGTCATCTATGTCTCCATCTCCCAAGTCGCTATTACTGTCGTCTTCCTCTTCAGCGTTTTCAGCTTCAACAGTCGGGTCATGTTCCGGCTCTTCTTCCTCCGGATCCTCCTCCGGGTCTTCCTCTGGATCCTCCTCTTCGTCCTCTACCGGCGCTGGAGGGGCCGGTGCTGGTGCGGGTACTGGGATAGGTGGTGCTTGGTTCTGCTCCAGTTCGTGAATCCTCCAAGTGGACTCCAGAACTCTGTCTTCGAGCCAGTCAGCCCTCAGCTGCTCAGCACGAACGTCCTTAGCTAAAATGTTTTGAACTCTCCTATTCTCGTCTTGCTCTTCCTCGAGCTCTCCAGTTTTACCAGTCAGCTGACGTATCTGCCATCCCTGTGCTTCGATAGTCTCCTGCATTCTCTCCAGCTGTTCCTGTTGTTTCCTTAACACATCTCTAAGTAGATCGTCCCCCATTCCTAAAGAGTTGACCAGTTTGACCGGTATAGCGGTGGTCGGACGGGAGACGACTCCCCTCCTAGAGCGAGTCTTTTCCTAGCAGCTGAGTGTGTCTCCACGCCACGAGGTGGTGAGGGTTCGACCATGGGTGCCTTCCCCGGCGCCCTTGATTGTCGAGATCGTCGGATGATGATGATGACATACCTGCTGGGTGGATTTAGTTAGTTACGAGCTGCGTATATCACAATATACATATATATCTCACAAAGAACAATTGTAGTATAACACATAACAAGATATCACAGTTCGGTGCCAACTATGTCTAGTGTTGTGTAACAGCTATAGTTTAGGTCTACTTTTAAATGCAAACCTGATTCTCTATAGCTAGCAAGGCTCTGATACCAATCTGTCACACTCTCAATTTCCACTAGCGGAGTATTACCACGAGGCATGTGATCAAACCAGAATCTCAGATACTAGCAATATCGAACGACTCTATATGATTTATTTAAACGTTTTCCAAAAATATTTGTTGTAAACATTCATAGTCATTTTCAAAACATCAAGGTTTCAAAGTTTAGCGGAAGCATTTAAGTAAAGTAACGGGCGCCAACATAAACGCCAAAACCAGAATCCCAAAAATTATTCGTAAATAAAGACTCGATAAAAATGTCTTGATCAAATGCAAGTGAGTGCACCTAGCGCTCCTAGCGTCCTGAGAAACATGCAAAGAAACAAGTGTCACCATTAAAGAAAAGTGAGCTCACAGGTTTCTATAAGTTCACAAGTTCGGATTAAAAGATTGTTTTTTTTTCCGTTATCCCTAACCCGGGATAACGACATAGTTCCATTATTCCTAACCTGCAATAATAATGTTGGTTCGTAAATAAGTTCAATGTTAACATGTAGGTAGCGAGCCTAAAGTTACGTCACATAAGAGTTCGCGATCGAAGCTGACTGTTTTTGCCCCTATGTTGCCAGGTCTATCACTGACCATGGCGAAAGTTAGGCCAAATTAATCACCCGTTGACCATTCCCGGTCGGCTAGCGCGACTAGCTCGGGTGGGGCTTGTCGGGCCCAGTAGTACGACTATAATTTCCCCGCTATCTAACCCAATACTAACGATCCGAGAGTTGGTTGAGGACTTCCGTGATAAAGCTACTTAGTGACCATAGCATACATTAACATTAGCTTAGTTACCGAATACTTAACGACGTTAATTTCGCATAACGTAAAAGATAGAGTTGTAGAGCGTATACATGTTTCTCCCCCTGTTATTCAAAACCAGATAAAATAGGGGCCGTGAACTCACCTTAAATTGCTCGGTTAGAATAAATGCAAAAGAAGCAAATGATGGAACCGCTAATCGCGTCCTAACATGTCAACCGATTTAAAGCTAGTGTGTGAACACACTGACACAAAACCCTACGTATAACTAACACACAGTATGGCACACGTAATAACCAATTCGAAACCATAATCATACATGCAAAGTATCACCATACAAAAAAATGATCAAACTAACTTGTCATAAACACAGGATACTCATACAACACTTAGGTACACACAAACGCAAGTTATCATGTTTCAGCTTCTACGCTCATAACTGAGCTGTTTTCGAAGATTTTTAAAAAATAGTTCCAACGTTCCAAAAATTCCAATTTTTTTACAGGAGGTGTCAATTAGACTGTAGAATTTTGTGTAAAATTTTCAAATCCTAAATCTTTACCAATTATTCATAAACATTTATATACAAGGCTGCAGTCAGATTCGTCGCTTTCTGACTGCAGTCCACGAGAAAAATTATGTAAAAATCATCGTTCATCCAATTAACAAAATTCCAGTGGGAGATTTTCGAAATTCCCGTGTCCAGTTAGTGTACAAATTTGGTGACCTAACACCATACAGACTATGAGATCCTACTCGATAAACAACCTGCAAATTCTGCAGAATTTATGGAGCTTCAGCTGCTGCACTAAATGACCATTTAAAAATATCAAACGACCTCAGAAAAATATGAATCCGGTGCCATTTGAAACGTTTTTCAAAAATACACGTTTTAGGCTTCAGAAAATCCACTGTTCGATAAATAAAGATCAAGTTATAGCCAACTGAAGTTGGCTGTAAATGTCAATCAGCTTACTGTTTTCGACTTTATCGCATTAGAATATGTTTAAAACGGCCATGACGCTTAGTTGTATTGATTAACAGCAGGTTAACTTGTCAAATATCATTATATATATCAATATTCACGCAAACCCTAAATATATATCATGATCTCTATCGATAAAACGCAGCCTACGATTTTAATATTCAACATATCATCACAACCGCAAAGATTCGCATATTCATCCGAACTAATCATACACCGCAACACTTTTTCATAATAATAATCATACAAGCACATAATCATGATCCAGATTACACAAAACCTAGTGTGAATCGCAATACAATTAAACCCTAACCTTGAAACGATGATGATTAGCGAACCAGGACAAGCTTGGAATCGATCCGGGAGTGTAGACTTGTGCGACCGTGAGAGGAGGGGGCTGCCGTCGACTTCAAGTTAGAGTATTAGGGTTTTGTTTTTTTTTTTAAGGCTACCCACAACATGCATGTATACATAAAGGGGGGGTCGCGATAGGGGGGGCGGTTTGGGTTAGTTCCTTGGGCCGCAAGTTTGGGTTATTTCCTTGGGCCGCAAGGAGGTGTGGGTGGTAAGGGGGTGTGGGTGGCAGGTTGGGTTTGCTTGGTCGCAAAGTCGAAACATTTCACAGGATTGGTTCGGTTTATAAATTGAAGTTACTAAAATATTATTCGCGACACGAAGTTTATAAAATATTAAATCACGTATTTGGAGTGAGACGCAATAGATTCACAAACGTCTAATAACACATAGGACGTAATTCAGATACAACCCGTCTAAAAATACATAGCACGTAATTCACCCTATAGATTCACAAAGTTAGCGTAGTTATTGCGAGCGTGTAATTTAATTCTCCGAATTAAATCAGCGTAGGAGTGAATAACCATAAAGTAGCGCGTTTAAGATACCTGAAAAGCCGGGATGTCACAAAAAGTCAAATCGAAACAGTCAATTCGGAACAGTAACAGTCATCTCGAATAGTTAATTTTGAACAATAACTTGGAACAGTAACTCGAATAGTATCTCGAACTTGAAACTTGAGCTTGATGTTGATCCGAGATGCTTAATGATGGTCCGAGATGGGTTCGAGATGCAAGTATTTCATCCAAGATATGTTCGAGTTCTTCAAGATATGATCCAAGATCTTCAAGAAGATGATCCGAGGTGACCTGACATACAAACAAGACACAAGAAATCCCTGAAAAGGTAGCAGATCAGAACAGCAGCTATCCGAAATAGTGTGATGTCAGATCTGAGCCTAGAAAATAGGTTCAAACAGGCTCTAATACCAATTGTAAGTCCCGAAAATCAGATCTACAATATCACACGAGGCTTGTTTGGTGGCGGAATCACAAAAACAAGCTAAGAATCAAAAGTTAACGGAATAAGATGAAAAAGATAAAGATAAAGATAAAGATCAACTTGCTTACAAATCTTGAATTTGTCTAATATAAGTGAAATGAAACCACCAAAAACCCACTAACCCTAATCAACATTTCTTATTTATACTAGAGTATTAGTGCACCAGTAACCTAAAATCCTAAGGACCAAAAGCCTTCCCCAAGCCCGTAATTACAATGTAGCCGACACCACTAATGTAACTAATACATAAACCTTATTAGGGCCTAACAATCATTCAGAACTTCATGTATTTCAGGGACCTCCAAACACCTTAGATATAGACCTTTAAGGGATTTTCTATATAAAAAATTTTATAAAATTACAAAACGAGATACCTTCATTCGAAAAGCTCTAGGATTCTTCTCATCCTTAGGGATCTCCCCATCAAGTATCTATCGCCTGGTGTCCAGGATTGTTGAGATACTTCAAGTTTTTGAGCTTAAATATGGGATCCTTCATTGTCTCAAGGATCCTTCAAGTCTAGTTTAGCCACCTCATTGTTTTCATTAGGCATTATCTTAATTGCTGTATTAAAAATATGTAAAATAGGTATTTCGTTCCTTCTGGATTCTAAGAGCTGAGGCTAAATTCGTCAGAGCATCAGCTTTAGAATTCTCTTCCCTAGGAACCTGCATAAAGTCAAGTGTATCGAACTGTGCAAACAAATTTTTAACAATTTCAAGGTACTAGGCTAAATTTTCTCCTTTAACTCCATATGAACCATTAAAATGATTAGTAATTAGGAGAGAATCTACATATACTTGAAGATACCTAACGTTCTTCTCCCTGGCTAGCTGTAGACTTACAATCAGAGCTTTGTACTCTGCTTCATTATTAGAAGCTTGAAAGTTACAATGTATAGCATAGGGTCACATGTCCCCTTTTGGCAATTTCAGTATGATCCCTAATCCTATTACGTTGATATTTGAGGCACCTTTAGTATATATATTCCAATTTTCTCTTGCTTCCTCTAATTGTTGTACTTATAAGTTTACTTCTTTTTCAAGATCCTGACTTAAATCAACCACAAAGTGTTGCCTGAGACTTTATTGTTGTCATAGGTTCATACATAATGTCATAAGCAATAAATTTTATTGATCATTTAGCCATTCTTCCTGGCATCTCGGACTTCCTGAGGACATAATTAATTGGATAATTGGTTCTAACATAAATCCTATGTGTTTCAAATTAGTGTCTTAATTTAGTAGAGGCCATAATCAAAGCTATATTTTCAAGGTGTGAATACCTGGTTTCAACATTTAACTAACTTTTAATAACATAGTATATAGGACGTTGTTGACCTTCATGATCCTTGACTAAGACCGCACTTACTACATGTCGTGATACTACCAAGTAAAGAGTTAAAGGTTCTTCCTACTCTTGTTTCATCAACAAAAGGGGTTGTAGAAAAGTATGGTTTCAATTCCTGGAACTTCTTGTTCTTCCTCGGGATCTCATAGAATTCTTTGCATCTCTCTGAGGATCTTGATATAAACCTTTTAGGGCCACAACTCTTCTTGTCAATCTTTGAACAACCTTGACATTGGTTTGGGATCCTAAATTCATAATTCCTTGTTTTGTTTCGGACTAGTCTTTGATATCAAAGGCTTCTTTAAGATCCTTAAGATGACCCTCAACTTTTCTTGATTTAACTACCATATCTTCTATGTAGACCTCCATCGTGTCCCCTGATTCTCTTTAAACATCATATTAACTAGCCTCTAGTACATAGCACCTGCATTTTTCAAACCAAAAGGCATAGCAGTATTACAGTATATACTTGTAGGGGACATGAAAGTAATATCTTCATGGTCAAAAGGTTCCATATGGATTTGCTAAAATCCCTCCATTTTTCATTCTTCTTCTAGACCACAACTACATTGGCCAACCATCTAGGGAATTTGACTTCTCTCATCATTTTTTATCTCAACAACCTTTCAACCTCTTCTTTGATTATTAAGTTTCTTTCAGGGGAACTTCCTCCGTTTTTTTATGTATCTGCCTTACACTGTTATCAACACCCAATTTATGAGTAATAGTCTCTTTTTGATATACTTGTCATGTTTTCATGGTTCCAGGCAAATGCTGAGATTCTTGCTTTCAGGAAATGGACAAGTTCCTGTTCAAGATCCTGACGGATCTTCATTCCTAGGAGCACTTTGATGTCAGGATCCTGAGAATCCAAGGATACTTCCTTGATATCATGTTCCTTAGCTTCCAAGACATCTTGTGCTGTTGTTGTAATTGTTATGCATGTCTTGTTTTACTCGAGGCTTTCATTGATGAAGTATAGCAATCCTTAGCTTCCTGCTAGTCTCTCTCTATTTTGACAACTTCCTAAGGACACACATTGGTGATAATTTGAGGGAACAACCTTTATGTTATGAATCCAAGGGCTACCTAAGATGATATTATAACATGATAAAGAATCTACAATACTAAATTTTTTAATAGAATTTACTTCCTTAATGTACACAGGATGTTTTACTTCTCCCACGGTATTCTTGACTTCACCATTGAAACCTACTAGCATAGTTGACTTGGCAATGATCTTAGACTCTGGAATGTTCATTCTTTTCAAGCGTCTAGTTGAATGATGTTTATCAAGCTTCCGCTGTCTATAAGGATCCTACATACAAAATGGATTGCAACATATAAAGTAATTACAAGCCCATCATAGTGAGGATCCTGTACAACATCTATGTCTTGTTCATCAAAGGACATAGCCTTTTGCTCTATTAATGTTGACGTTCTTGTAGGTTTATCTCTCTGTTGAGCCTTTTCTTCCTTCGCATGTCTTTTAGCCGCTGAATAAGAAGTACCACATATATCAGACCCTCCAAAGATAAAGTTGATTAATTTAGCATCTAAGGGTAGGGATTCTGCTCTTTTGACAGACTTTTCCGAATCCTAACTTTGTTGATACACTTATGTGTCTGTCACTTGTTCTTGGTTACGTCTGTAATTGTACGGTCTTAATTTAGTGCATCTGTATAGTTTTGGTTATGTCGACCAAATCAAGATATCCTCCTATCTTGATTTACTACGACATTTAGTTTGGTTGTGTTGTAAAACAGTTGCTTGCATGCAAACTGTTAGTATTTGTTGTTTCACTTCTTGCTGTTATGTTGTTTGCTGTAAATAATGTCTGTTTGTAGCCTTCCCACGAAGAACCACTTCTTCGTGGGAGTAACACTTCACAAAGAACCATGTTTCGTATATGTTGGTTGTTCGTGGGATAGGCCATGAAGAACACATTCTTCGTGGGCCTATCAGTTCTTTGTGGCACATAAGCCTTCTTTGTAGGGTTACTAGGTTTTGAGCCTATATAAACAGACATGCACTTCACGGTTTCAGAAAGAGAGCAAAGAGAGAATGCCCTGAGTCTGTATGAACATTGTGTGTATGTGTTTGTACTAGCTCTCTTCAGTTAATCAAGATAGTGAATCTTTGGTTACATTGTGTTTGTATTACTTTGCTTTATTTGCATACCTAAGTGGATTCCGCACTCGTCTGTGTGTTAAATAATAAGGAAGTAGGTTATCTTGATCCTCCAAGTGGACCTACAAGTGGTATCAGAGCTTTCGCTTTCTTTCTTGTTTAAAATCAAGCAGACTGTTGTATTTGAGCAAGTTGTGAAGCTTCTTGGAAGTGTTCTTGAACTTCAAACAAGAAACTTAAGTTTTTACAAGAAAAGTGGTTTAAAACTTAGGTAAAGCTTGTTGTTTGAAGAATTTTTAAAAAAACCTTGTTAAAACACATGGAGACATGTTAGGATACGGTTTTTCTTGAAATTTTCTATCAAAGTTAGTTCGACATATTTTCTGGTGAAGTGCTTGTTGGAAAACTCACCGGAATATTCCATGAGTGCTGTAGAACCTTAAGATTTGACTAAAAAGGTGTTTTTGGAATGTTTTTTTTAACCATATCTGTTTAACCAGCTACCAACTTTCTAAAAATTCAGAAACAAGATCCTGATACAAAAGGAAACTTCTCACCAACCAATTCACAAACAACTCTCTGCGAAAAACCCTCCTGTGAAAGACCCTTCTGCGAAGCACTTCCCTGTGAAAAACTACCCCTACGAAGAACCTAGGTTTTTCGTGATTCCGAAGGTGTTTCGTGGTATAGGTTTTTCATGACCAGTTTTTTGTGAGACTGATGTTTCGTGATTCTTAAAATTGTGAATTTTAACAGAAGGCTTTTATTTCAAGATAATCTTTGGAATTTTAAATTTTTAAGCTAATATTCATAAACAAACAAGTAAAATGGGTACAAATCCTTGGGATTGGGGGTGTATTTCAAGTACAAGCCAAGAGTCACCACAATCTAGCTCTACAACCTCATGGGTTAAATCATTAATGCCTCAGCAAACGGCCATGACTACCACTAATCAATGGGCGTGCGTGGCAAATCAAAATCAAATCATTCAGACTCCTCCTATTAGTGAGAGTGAAACAGGAAGTAACAACCGTCCACCAAAGTTGAATCATATGAACGATTATCCTTCATGAAAAAGTCATTTTCATACGTATGTTCTTGTCAAAATACGGAGTTGTGGACATGTTTTACTACACCATACAAGGAATCTCTCGAAGAAGCAGGATCAAATCCAACCTCCTTAGCCAACTTAGATGAAAATGATAAAAAGGCTTAGGATTTAGAGAAGATAGCATTTTGCTATCCTACACAAACACATCATAAGGATATTTATCATAAGTTTTTGTACTGTACCACAACCAAGAATTGGTGGGATTCTTTGGAAGCAAGAGAGGAAGGAAATGCTTCAACAAGAAAGAGACGACATGATCTTCTAAAGAAAGAGTTTGAAGGTTTTCGGCTCATGGAGAATGAGACACTAAGCGACATGACAACTTGTTTGTATCATTTTCTTGGTGAAATGTATTCATAAAAGGTGAACGCATCTCCACAAGAGATTGTGATGCGTTTTGCTGATGCCTTACCACCTAAGTGGAGTCAATTTATTGACTTGCTAAATCATACAGGTGTTTTGGATGTGATCGGTATTTATGAGTTCGTTCAGAAGCTTGAGAACAAGAATGACGAAGAAACACAAAAAGCGAAAAGAGTTTATATTCCAGAAAACCCTGAAATGTATTTTGGAGGTATTAACACAGGCTTAGTTAACTCAGCAACCGGAACTCCAAAGCCAACTTAGATGAAAATGTTAAAAAGGCTTATGATTTAGAGAAGAAGGCATTTGCTATCCTACACAAGCACATCATAAGGATATTTATCATCAATTTTTTGTACTGTACCACAACCAAGAATTGGTGGGATTCTTTGGAAGCAAGAAGGGGAGGAAATGTTGCAACAAGAAAGAGACGACATGATCTTCGAAAGAAAGAGTTTGAAGGTTTTCGGCTCATGGAGAATAAGACACTAAGAGACATGACAACTTGTTTGTATCATTTTCTTGGTGAAATGTATTCATAAAAGGTGAACGCATCTCCATAAGAGATTGTGATGCGTTTTGTTGATGCCTTACCACCTAAGTGGAGTCAATTTATTGACTTACTAAAGCATATAGGTGTTTTGGATGTGATCAGTATTTATGAGTTTGTTCAGAAGCTTAAGAACAAGAATGAAGAAGAAATACGAAAAGCAAAAAGAGTTTATGTTCCACAAAACCCTGAAAATTATTTTGGAGGTATTAACACAGGCTTAATACAACTCAGCAACCGAAACTCCAAACAACATTTGTGTCAAATGTTAACCCTTTTCTACCACAGCCAGTTCATGCAGATCAATCTGCTTGTTCAAGCGCTCAAACCTATGGTCAAACATTTGATCCAAAAGCTTAATTCCTCAACCACAAGTTGTTACACCTCAAATTCCACAAGAAGCTTCTCAACAAGCTTTTTATGGTAACAACTTTCAATCTTCAAATCCTAATGCCATCAGACTTGATACTTCACATCATTCCAAGGTCAGTGTAGAAGTTGCTTGGGAACACATGGAACTTCTGAACACTATGGTTAGTGCGTATTGTGGATTAGTCGGCGGTCAAATTGGAAACATTAATTTGACTAATGAGGACTATCAGTAAATAGACAGAGAGGAAATGTAGTTGATGGATATCAAGTGTGCATTTGCTAGTGCGGTTAGAAGAGCGAAAGACTACATGAGTAGAACTGGAAGAACAAGTTTGGAAAGCAAGAAAGACACAAAGTATGGCTTTGATAAAGATGTTGTTACTTGCTTCAACTGTGGTGAAAAAGTTCATTCCAAACGTGAATGTACTCGACCTAGAAAGTAAGGAAATCACAATCCTTTCCGAAATCAACAAAATTCATCCAACACAACTCAAGTGAAAAATGAACAGAGTATAGTAGTTGTTAACAGTTCAAACAACTCCAACCAGTCTGGACCTTCAAACACCACAAGCAGAGCTTTAGTAGTGTAAGCAGATGAAGGATGTGATTGGTCAGTTTAGTTGGGAAATGAGAATCAAGAAGGAACTGCTTGTTTTGCTAAGATAATCAATCATATCAAACATGTTCACGGTATTGACTCTTTTGATCATGATGATGATAGTTCTGGGCATAATGGGAGTTCTGATGAGGAAAGCTCAAGTGTGGGTGGTTACGGATCAGATTTGGATGTTAGGGAAAAGATTGATACCGAGGTCGATGAGTTGCTGAAAGAAGCAGAGAAGGTGAAAAGTCAAAAGTCTGGGTTGATAAAGAAAGTGGAAGTTGCATCGAAGGAAATGGAGAAATTCTTTGCCAACCACTGATCTTTTTCTCATCATACTGCGTTTATGGCTAATGTTGCAGCTTCAACAAGTTAGGTAAAATCTGACTCTGCTAGGATATGCAATGATTGTGTTGACTTAAAACTAAATTTGAAACAATTAACAGTCACAATCAAAGCTTAGTAGTTGAATTGACAAAATGCAAAGAGGCAAATATGGCTTTAACTCGAAATGAAAAAGAATTCAAATCTATAATTGAGACTCTTAAGAAAACCATGTTTGAGTTAACAAAAACAATTTTGAACAAGCAAACAGGTATTAATAACTACATTAATATCCTTGATGAAACGAATAAGGAGTTAGCCATCGCCAAATGCGAGCATCATGCAATTAAGCTAAAATTGGAGAGTTATTCTAACTCCCGACATGTGCTTGATCACATCATTGATGTTCAAGAACTTAATGGATATGTGAAATACATTGGGTATCAATCGAGTCCACCGCCTTTGAAACACAATTATACCAAATTGCCTGACAAGGAGGAAATGCCACGTTTTAAACCATCTGTACCTCTTAATCCCGAAGAGTTTGCAGCAGGGTTAGGGTTTAAACTTGACAATTTCTCAAAGGAATCTAGAAAGATAGAGAACTTGTCATATGTTGTTCATCAAAGTCCACATATAATAGAGGAGGATGATGAGTCAGACGAGACTGATCAGGACCAATCTACTGGAAAAGGGAAAGGGATAGAAATTCCAATTGAGAATCATATCTTATGTGATCCTACTACTCCTGTTGTTCCATCTGTTACTAATCAGGAGATTAATCTTGTCAAATTTGTCAAGACGCTTGTCTTTACGTTTAAGAGCGATAATGTGTTGTATACTTTGATTGTTGATGAGAAAATTTACTCAAACAAGGATTTTCCAATAAAAAATGTTAATCCAACTCAATATTCGAAAATCCAACAACCAAAATTTTGGGAAAAAAATCCAATCAAACCACAACCATTAATCGCTTCTAAAAGTAGACAACAAGAAAAGCGAGCTGAAAAACCTAAGGTGTCACAACCAAAGGTTGAAGCTAAAGGAGCTCATAACAACAAAAGGGAAAGAATGTTAACTTTGTAGCCTCAAATGGTACTAATAAAATCGAGACTTTTGAAAATATGTCAAATATAGATTTTGTGAATCAAGACAAGATTTTAAAACGTGACAGTCAAAACAATTACACTCAACACACGAATGGGGGTGACGACGGACCAAGTACCTCTAGGCTAACAAGTACAACATCGAGTCGTCAAACAGCATCTCCTAAATTTGTTGAAGGAGATCATGAAAAGAATTGCCAACGTTAATGTGTGTCACTTAAACAAGACAAACGTATTGTTAAGGAACAAAAAGAAAAACAAAGACGTAAACAAGTCAAAGTAATTGAAAAAGCATTAAAACCGGATGTTGCATAGAAAAACCAAGTTCATCAAGTTTGTTAAAACTAGAAATGTCTAAATTTGTACTTAATAATCAATTTGTTAATCGTCAACAATCTTGGAAACCTAAAACTGGTACTGTTTCAGAGGGAGGCACAAAACTCTAAATCATCAAGAAATCGAAATCACATTTCTTGATGATAAGGGTCAACCCAAGACCACTACGGCTTGGTTCCCCATCTCAAACTAGTCGGGTAATGTAATGTGCGGAGTGTTCCAGGAGGAACTGTGAATAGTCATTGGATTGTTGACAGTGGAGCATCCGGCACATGACAGGCGACTTAAGGCTCCTTTAGGATGTGAAAAGCATTAGGGAGGATATGTTGCTTTTGCTGGAGATAAAGGCAGATACATCACTAGAGAGGGAATGATTTCCAATGGTGTTGTTAGTTTCCACAAGATCAATTATGTTCGTCAGATTGATCACAATCTTCTGAGTGTTTCTCTGATCTACGACAAGAAGTTCACAGTTCATTTTGATGATGCTGGTTTTTATGCGCTAAACATGGTTTCAATATTCCCAAAGAATGGATTCTATTGTCGGCTCCAAGAATAAATGATTTGTATATTCTTAACATGAGCCAAGTTATTACTACGTCTGCACAAGTTACATGTTATGTCTCAAAAGCCACTGAAAAGGAGTCAATCTCTTGGCATAGACGAATCAGACACATTCACTTGAGGAAAATGAATTATTTGGTGAAAAAATAATCTTGTGAATGGTGTAGCAGTCAAGAATTTTCATTTACATGACGTCTGTGTATCGTGCCAAAAGGGAAAGCAAGCTAAGAGGTCTCATCTTGTGAAGAAAATTAAAACACCGTCAATATGCCTCTGAACGTCTTCATATGGAACTTTTTGGACCTATGAAACACAAGACTACCTTTGGCGATGCATATCGTTTAGTTGTTACTGATAACTATTCAAGATTTTCATGGGTAAATGTTATGGCACACAAGAGTAAAGTTCCTGAAATCCTCAAGAATCTCCAACGTTACTTGAAAATTTATACAATTTGAAGATAAGGAGAACCAGAAGGGACAATGGCACGGAATTCAAGAATCATGTTATGGATGAGTTCTGTTCTTCTACATGAATACAGTTCTCGTTATACTCCACAATAAAATGGTATCGCTAAGAGGAAAAATAGAACACTTATCGAGACTGCAAGAACTATGTTAGTAGAGTCGGAACTTCATGTACAGTTTTGGGGGGAGGCTATGGCTACTGCGTGCTATACAATAACAGAGTTCTTATGGTTAAAAGGCATGGGAAAACATGTTTTGAATAGTTGCATAAAAGGATACCGGATGTGTCTTACTTAGAACCTTTTGGAGATCCATGCACTATGATTGGTCCATATGGTAAATTCTGTCCAAAGGCTATCGAAGGTTTCTTTCTTAGATATGCTACTTCATATCTCAGAGTGTGGAATTTGACAACGAAAAAGATTGAGGAATGGGGTGAGGTCAAGGTTCAAAGGTACACTGAATCATTAAGAGCTCCGGGTGCTCCTTGGATGTTTGACTATGAAAAACGGTTTGATTCCTTCAATCTGCCAACTTTTGATGATGCGTCTACAGCGGCTCAAATGTTACTTGAAAGTGATACTGCAGTTGATTCATCTTTAGTGCGACCAATTATTGTTAACCCACAAGTTTCTACATCGGTTAATAATGTTGTTCAAAATGAGGAGTTTGAAGATGTTGCTGATTATAATGTTTCTTCGGAAGATGATGAGTTCCATGATGCAAATGAAGCAACTTCTGCTCCCGTTCCTGGTGTTTGTGAAGTGACTTCAAATGTGCAAAATCAAAGGATGGCTGAGGGTCATGCATCTACATCTTCGTCGGTTTCAGCCATCGATTTAGTTGTTGATCTGAATATCAACAATTTTGGAATAAATACTCGAGTTTCCGATGTTCCTGAAACTCAAATCCATGATACCCATCCTCAGCAGAATATTATAGGAGATGTCGAGAAAGGAGTGCAGACTCGTAATCAGCTAAGGAACAACCAGAATGCTGGGTTGTATTCGGCAATCAGAGAATCCGGGGAACAGAATGATTGGTCTTTTGCCTGCTATGTTTGCCAAGTTGAACCGAAAACCTGGAAGGAGGCAATGAAAGAAGACTCATGGGTTGAAACAATGCAAAAGGAACTTCAACAGTTTCAGAAATTAGGCGTGTGGAAATTGGTTGACAGGCCCGACAACTACAAGAAGATTGGTACTAGATGGGTTTACAAGTGAAAGAAGGATGACCGAGGAGTTGTTGTGAGAAACAAAACAAGATTGGTTGTCCATGGCTTTAATCAGGTGATGCAAATGAAGTTTAAGATGATCGCCATGGGGGAAATGACTTTCATTTTAGGCTTGTAGGTTCATCAATCTAAGGAAGGGATTTTCATTCATCAAACCAAGTATGTAGGGGATATCCTCAAACGATTTCAAATGGAAGACTCGAAGCTTTCGCAACTCCATTAGCTCAAAATCATTGGATTACTCCTAATGGAATGGGTGGACATGTGGAACCATCACTTTATCATGCTATGATCGGATCTCTTATGTATCTTACTGTGTCAAGACTCAATATACTGTATCCAACGTGTCTTCTAGCTCGCTACCAGTCAAGTCCAAAAGTTTCTCATTTGATGGCTGTAAAAAGAATCTTCGTTATTTGAAGGGTCGCCTGGACACTAGTCTCTGGTACCCTAATGATGATAGGTTTGATTTGACAGCATTCTGTGATTCTGATCATAGTGGGTGCAAGATCGATGCAAAGGCAACATTAGCAGGAAGTTAGTTCTTAGGAAATCGTCTACTCACGTGGCAGTGCAAAAAGCAGACTTGTCTAGCTACTTTAACATGTGAGGCTAAGTATATTTTGGCTTCTAGTTGCTGCTCTAAGGTTTTATGGATCCAACAGAGATACGCGACTACAATTTTGAATTTCTAACTACTCCTATTTATGTTGATAATGAAGCTGCTTTACAGATCACTCGTAATCCTGTACAGCACTCAAAGGCCAAACACACTAAGATTAAGTATCATTTAATATGAGATTGTTATGGAAAGAAACTTATTAATGTTGTTAAAATCCACACCGATCACCAACGTGCAGACCTTTTACAAAAACTTTTGATAAATCACGTTTTGATTATCTTCTTTTGGTCAATCGCATCAAGGTGAAACCCGAGTAAATCATCATCGGCTAATCCTTTTTGTAAATATTTTCTTAAAACTAAAAATATAAAAAGATTTTCCATTTTTTTTTACTTTTTACATTTTAGGGGGAGAAAATTTCAAGAAAATACAAAAACATGAGAAAAATACGAAAATACAAAAATATGTCTTTTATTTATTTACTTTCTGCATTTAAGGGGGAGAAATTCACAGCTTACTCATGTGCCCTACATGCATCTGAAAATCAAGTCCGTCTGAATAAGTGATTTAACCACATACGACTTGTTTTCAATCAAAATAAGTGAGTATCTCACAATCTATACGTCAAAACATATGACACGCGGTATACTCACCGGTAAGAATTTCTCTCGTGCATGTCTTGATACGGGAATGTGTCGTGAAGTGGATGAACACCAGCTAGTAAGTATAAATTATACATTAATTGTATCTCCTAATCATGATTACAACTTATAAGTTGAGCTTATATGGACAACAATACCAATAATTGTGGTAGGATATTTATTTTTATGTTATATTAACAAGAATCGTTTTCGGCAATCTCGTAAGCTGGTATGATTCTCTTACCTTGAAACTCAGAAAAAGATTGCTAGTTAATGTACAGTTTATTCATATATGTTAGTGTTTGTTTAGTTTACTCTATATTTAAAATTGCTTTTGATTAGCCAAAGTTGAAGCTCAAATGTTTTCTACCAAGATACGCCCGAAAAATCAATTTTTTTTGCTATCATAACTTCATAAAGTATCTTTTGCAACTAGGTAAACTCATATCAAAAAGCAAAATCTATTCAATCGGAAAATTTTCTAACTTGTGATCACTAAAGATATGTGCTAAGAACTAGACAGGTCAACATAAAACCAAAGATCCACGAAGAACTGATGTTTCATCACGAACAAACTGGGTCAACGAAATATGGGCTAACCAAGATCTGGGCCACTTTTTTGGTTTGTCGTGACATCTTTAGTTCTTCGTGCGAGTCAGTAGTTCTTCGTGCGCCTTGAGGTTCTTCGTGCAAGTCAGTAGTTCTTCGTGCGACTTGAGGTTCTTCGTGCAAGTCAGTAGTTCTTTGTGCGACTTGAGGTTCTTCGTGCAAGGTCAAGTAGTTCTTTAGATGTTGCAACTTTACCTTGACTTTTTCACTTTATCCTCTAACTATTCATCTTCTCCTTCACTGAGAAGAAACCTCATCTATCTAACCTTTCAATCGCTTTAGTTGATTTTTTGTGATATCCTTAAGGTATGTGCAACAATGTTGGTATATCTAAGATAAACCGATTGAATATTAACCGACTGATGACTCTTGATTGATTGTCACCCTTTGAACAAAGAAAACCCAGTTCACTAGTGCTTGTGCTAGTTATTTTGACTAATCATTTGTCAAATAATAGTGATGTTGTTCTTGAAAATCATACAAATAAGTTACAAATGAATGAAGAAATACATGTTTAAAGACTTATTTGTTTATTTATGTTTTTGTTTGAAGTTTGAGATTCAACCAAAATTGACAGTTACATGGATGTTGAAATAAAAACAAAACAAACTGGGTATTTTGACTCAAAGTGTCAGATATATTTTACCATCTTGTTGTTTGGCACTGTCTGACATGAACAACAAATTTTGGGCGAAGAACCTAGGTAAGACGAAGAACCTGTTCTTCATTTATTTCCAATCTACGAAGAACCTGTATTGATGAAGAACCATTCTTCGTTGAACATGTATTGATGAAGAATCATTCTTCGCTGATAATGGTTCTTCGTGACTTCATAGTCACTCAGTTATTCGTGATTCTTCAAAATGCCTATCCAAACAAGTTCTTCATGTAAGTTAGTTGTTCGTGGGATAGTTGTTCTTCGTGAAGGGGCAGCATACATACACTATGTTCACAATGAACATGTTTGAGTATGCTCCCTAGTGTATTTAGGTTTCTTCTTATTCTGGTTGCCTTTTGTGTATAGGATGGCACCAAAAGAACAGAAACGTAAGCCCACAACGAAGAAAACTGACAAGTCAGAAGTGGAGATTATGTCAGAGCCGAGACACAACATGGTTGCTTACCTAGATCCAGAAGACAATCTTGCTGAATACAATGGTATTATGAAGTTTTTGCGCAATTCAAGGATACATTATGCAATCACACATCAAACTATAGTATACAAGACGTTGATCAAGGAATTTTGGGATTCAGCCAATATTGTTGAAGTGGATGGAAAGGAACTTATCCGCGGAAGAGTACATGGCATAGACGTCCATGTTTACGTTGAAGTGATAAACTCAGTGTTACAACTTGGCGATGATCCTGAAGCTCCATATTCAGTTCCGTTGAAGTGTCAACGTGGATGTCTGCTAAGAATGAGATGTGTGGTAGATATTCTTGGAGGACAACTAAACAAAGCATGGTTGCCGCTCGGATATAAGTTCTTTCTACATGTTTTAATTCAATGTTTAAGCAACAGACGAAGTGGTTATGACAAGGTGAATAACGACTTAGTTGGGATGATGGTAGCTTTAACATTGAACAAACCGTTCAGTGTTTCGAAGTATATTTTTGTAAACATGAAGGAAAATCTGAAAAGAACCAGAGTTGGTGGAAGCAGGTTTTGGATGTATCCTCGTTTTCTTCAGATGATCATGAACGTACAACATCCAAATCAACCAAAGAACGACAACGATGTTCTAAAACATGATGTTATGATGGAGCATTCGTTGAAGATATTTAGAGGTGTGGCAGCAAATGTTACATGGAAAGCACACCTCCGCGGAAGTTGTTTGGTTTTCCGGCTAATGATGAATATGTTGCACCAGAAAACGATAAGTGGCGCCATGATGATAGCCAGTCGGATGATGAAGAACCAACTTTAAAAAAGATGATCGAAGATAATTTGGTCGTCGAAAGCGAAAGGATCAAGGTGATGATGATGACAGTGATGATGACGGTGATGATCAAGGTGGTGATGGTGGTGCAAGTGTTGTAGGTACTACAGGTGGCCATAAGGGTAAACAACCAGATGAAGACTCAGATTCTGATGACAATCTGCTTGAACCAGGGTATGAACGCTATGTTGATGAGCGTGGGGTTAGGCAGATTAGACGGATTCCAACAGATCAAGATGCTGATTATGTTCCATCTGATAAAGAGGCTGAACGAGCATGCAAAAAGAAAGTTGTTGTTCGTAGAAAGAAAAAGAGCAAGAAGTCAATGGGAACCACATCAGCACAACCAGCAACCACACAACCAGAAACAGTACCGGAACCAGTTGAAGAAGCTCAGTTTTCCTTCAGAGCGGAGGAGACTGAAGCTTTAATGACGTCCCCAACTACAACCTCTAAACCACAGCCTACAGCTACCACAACAGCTGAAACACCTTCAGTTGAAACTACTCCAGTTCAACCACACCACACTACTTCTTCAGCTCAGCAATCCCGGTCCGAAACTCACCAGCGAAGTACAGAATGAAGCAGTCGTTTATTCTACGAAATGGAACAGAATGAGAGCGTGGATTTTCTGTTCTCACAGCTGCAAGCTGTGTCAACTCAGATCAACAGACACTTGGAGTTTATGTCTTCGAATCGGAATAACAATATTAACCAATAGTTATAGATCAACTCTTTGAAGGAAACTATTGGAAATCAGGCTACTTAGATTACGCAATGAGAGAGGAGAATGAATGTTTGAGAGTTGCTGATGCTGAAAGGGCAGCTCAGTTACAACAGATGCGAGCGGCTGATAACGCTCGTGAGATTGAGATGCATAGGTTGAAAGAACGTACTGTGGTTGTACAACAATCTGCCATAACACTAGCCGCTAAACATGATGACATGATAGAATAGTATCATTCTCGGAATACTACACTGGTTGAAAGCTTTAATAGTATTAAAGACGATTTTGAGATGAGTAGAAAGAGGGTGAACTTTCTATGGAATGAAAAATGCAAAGCACAAGATATCCAGCATAAGCGTGATCATGATAGTGAAGACCCTGGTAGTCCTGATGCTCCAGCTTCATCCGCGCAACCAGAGGGTTCTGCTGCAACTCTAGTGGTACGGTCTACTGCATAGCAGATTGTGGCCGATCTAGTTTCCTAGGGTGGTACTCAAGAGGAACCGAAGAGGTTTAATGTTTTAGAGAGTGTTGAAGACATTGGTCTTCAGTCGGCGTTGGTTGAAAGTGCTTTTGGTGGATGTGGGTGAAGGTTCGTCAACAGGTGCTGAATTGTGGTGTCACCTAGCAAAGATGTCGGATTACAGGTTTATCATCCTGTAACTTGTGAAGAATTAGAGGAAGGAGAGTTTGTGTCTGAGCTCTCAAGTGAACAAATTTTGGCTCTGAAGGAAATGAAGGTAGATGATGCTACAATCGATGAACTACCAAGTGAACTTGATGTGACGGATGTTGATGATCTCGAGGAGATCGTGTTTGAAGGTGTTTGTGCATTATGTCTATTGCCTACGTCTAGGATATGTCGTTATTGTATATAGGGCTTAAACATCAAATGTATAAATGTTATTGTTTATTTTATATGTTTTGTAAGAGACTCGTACGAGTGAAGTATATGACTCGTACGAGTGACATTTTGTCACTCGTACGAGGCAGCTACTCACACGAGTCACAGTCTCTGTTTCACAAACTCCAGTGCAAGTCATGTCGACCTATAAATAGAGGAGTGTTGTGTCAGAGCTAAGAAGTGTTAGTTCAGTTGTTACGGCGAAGCCCTGCTGATGTGTTTACTTGCCTTGTACTTTGCATGTCAATCAATACGTTCAGAACAGTTAAATAGTAGATCTCACTTGTTTGTTTTTCATCCTCTCTAGCAATGAATTCCGCCTTTGCTAGATGAGTTAGATCAGACCAATTGCTCATCAGAGGAGCCTATCCCCATTCACAAGTGGCGTCAGAGCCTTGAGGCCTGATATGCTAACAAACATCCAGTTTCTACAGGCTACCAACTGTTTCAGATTAGATTCACTGTTGCAGCTTTCTACTTCTACATTTCTCCCTAACTGATCTCGGATTTGGATGAAATTATGGACAAATTGGACTAGGATTCTATGATATCATGTTAAAATCAATTCTAAACAATCCTTAACAATTTCAGATCTAAAATAGAGCTTAATCATGTCAAAATTGGTAAAATTCATCCGTTTTGTGACCTAAGATGTTTCGTACGGGTAGAGAGACCACTCGCACGAATGACCGTCTAAATAATTTTTCGTACGAATGTGTAATCAAAAGTTCTTAAAATTTACAAGTTAAAAATTTAAATATGTGATTCATACGAACTATACACTCGTACGAGCAAGTCATTCGTACGAGGGAACTGGTCATTCATACGAGTTATTTCTTTCTTCGCACGAGTAGCCAACTTGTTTGAATCACCTTGTTCGCACGAGTATCTAGTCATACGAACGGATCTTGGTCACACTACTGTTTTTGTCATCCGCACGGAGAAAGTTTTACTGTTCAGTCAGTTTTTCGGAAAGTGTGTTTCTAAATTTTTCAGAAAAATGGCAGAAGAATTCTATAATGTGTTTGCTACATCAGCGGTCACGACTACTGCAGCACAAAATATGAACCTCGAGAACGAAAGGGGTACTATGATGAAACCGCCAAAGTTAATGAACCTCTAAGACTTCTATAGTTGGAGCGAACGTTTCATGAATTAGGTTTAGGCAAATCATTTTACCTGTTGGTTTGCTATCAAAGAAAAGTATCAGTCACCCGTTGGTGAAAATGGTCTCGAAAAGACATTGGCTCAACTTTCTGATTTTAAAAGAGGGAAGTTTATTAATGAGAAGAAAATGATGAACATTCTCCAACAATCCATCAAAGAGGACATATTGGCGCTATTACAACATGATGATGACACATAATCATTGTGGAATGCTTTTCGACTGAAGTTCCAAGGTAGTGTACAATTGCGAAAGAGCAAAAGGGCGTTGTTGAATAAAGAATTTGACATCTTTACTTTGATCAAAGGAGAAACGGTTAAACATCTGATTGAAAGATACTGTCATCTGGTTGTGCAAATGAAGCGAATGGGAATCATAAAGACGAACGGAGAACTTGTTGATAAACTCGTTGATTCCTTGCAACAAGGCGAATGGTCTACCTATTTGACCATTTTGAAGAATGGAACTGAATATGGTAGTTTCTCATTACCACGATTCATCGAAAGATTGGAGGGACATAAACTAGAAATGCAGAAGATGGCGAAGAATAAAGGTGTTCAAATGCAACAAGACGTCAATCTTTATTTCAAGAATAGTTCTACTGCTCAAATTCAATCTCCAAAGATCCGCACTACCTTTAACGCTTACAGCACACCAAGCCCACCCTCAAATCAAAACAGTAGTTTTCAATCATTTGCTACGGTCTATGTCTCAAAGCCCACAGTCATCACATGGATCGAGCAATCCTCAACTCAACAAGAACAGTCAATTAAATCCTACTCAAAGGGTACTATAGTACAATATCACTGTCGATTTCCAGAATGCACAAAACTTTGATGAGAAAACCGCTAAGCATCATATGTCACTATTAGCATCGGTTCTCGAATCTTATGACAGCCTTGTAGCATGAAGGATTGGAAATTCTGAAATGACCAGAGAGGACTATGATCAGATTAATCCAATAGAGATGGAGTTGATCAACATAAAATGGTGTATGGCATCTATTGTTCGATGCGCACAACGCTTTATGGAAATCACAGGGAAAGAGAACTTGGGAGGTTTGGATGGAAATCTTGGATTTGATAAATCCAAAGTTACTTGTTTTAAGTGTTAGGAATAGGGACATTTTAAACGTGAATGCCCAAACAGAGAAGCTCAGGGTAATCAGAACCCATTTGCCGACGACTACTACAAGAAGGCTATCTACCACCGTCCCCAACCAAGAACTCGAATGGTGCAGATCGAAGATAGACAGCCAGAAGCCAAAGAAAAAGCGCTAGTGGTAACTCAAGAAGATGAGGGCTTTAACTAGAACAAATACATTTCCAAGAACGAGAGTTTGGCTTTGGTTGCTGAGATAATCGAAGAACCTAACTTGAAGAAGAATCGGAGGCATCTTTTGATGAGATGATGATTATTAATACCACACATCATTAGAAGAGGAGGAACTTTTAAACAGCGCGTTTAAACACCTCCTGCCTAACGATATGTTGAAATATTTTGCAAGTTACTTCGGATTAAGTCATCGATCATCTTGTGAAGAATAGAAGACGCCTGATGTTGCACAGAAAATTGATGAACAGATGGAGAAGTTGGCTGATGAGACTAACAAAGCATGCACGGCAAACATTAACGAGGTAAATGAGTCCAAATGTGAGTCTGTAGTAGACACACAATGTTTAAAATGTGCTGAGCTATGCAAGGAATGTGTTGTAAAAGACACACGATATACTGAGTTCAAAAGTTTAACAGAAAATTTGTCGAGTGATTTAAATCAACTAAAGAAGCGTATGACAAATTCAGCAAAACTGTTAAACAGTATGAAAAAGCACTCAGAGAAAATGATGGGACTCTTTCTATGCTCAAAGTGATTGTAATGGACAAGCAAATGGCCATTAATATTCACTTAAATACTATCGCTGAGCTAAAGAGTGAGCTTGAGAATGTATGAATAGAAACTGAACGGGTTAAGAAGTTGTTAATCCGTTATTCCACAAGCTCTTACGTCATTAATCACATTTTACCCAAGATTGAAAACGGGGATGAATCTAAAAAGGATGATAACAAGAGTGCGAGTTACGATCGTGTTCCACCCCCTATGTGGAATAGTTATGCGTGTAAAAACCATCAGGGGTGGAAAAGGGGCTCAATCTAAAACTGAAAACTGAACATTCAAATGAGCTGCCTACAAACATCGACGTAACTTACACAACATCTGAATCTGAATGTGACTCTGCGGTGGTTAAAACAGTGGTCAAAGATGTTTTAAAATCTGAATCGGACAAGTCTGAATTTGATGTTGAAACATCGGAAGATAGTTTAAACAATGATCTAAACGTCATAGTTTATAAAATGCATGGATCTGATAAACTATTTCTGATGAGGACTTTCCCATCCAGAACGTGAATCTGGATCGTATTGATAAATTGTTCAAGCTTGCGGAGGTAAGTCATGCTGATTTAGATAAACACGATGTATCATTCTACTCTAAATCAAAATGTGACAATCGACCCTACTATCATAAAAGTAGAGATTATCCTGAGAATAAGAGGGCAGGGTTGGGTTTCCAAAAGCGAAGAATGAACAATAACTTCCAAAAACTAAATTTTACAAAGAAAATCAATTTTGACTTTGGAACAACAACAAAAAAGGAGAAAGAAATCACCGGAACACTATCGAATGATGATTTCAAGAAAGAGAAAGAGAATAGGAAACAAGTTTTGGAATCTTCTGTTGGAAAGGATAGTAGGACATATTACAAATGTCAAAATGTTAGGCACATTACAAGATATTGCTCACAAGAATATCCAAAACCTATTTCTCATTCCAAAAAGTTCACCAAGGATGAGAAATAGGAGGCACCTATGATTGCGCCAAAGCAAATTTCTTAAAGAACACATGAATCCTACAAAAATGTTAAACCAATTATTCAACGTCATTCTAAATTTGAAATTGGTGAAACATCAACTAAATATCATCAAATGGATTCTAAATTTTATTCTAAAAAGGCAAATCTAAAAACGCAAAAATGGGTGGAAAAAGTAAAACAGTCCAAGGTAGAACCGAAACCTTTTGTTCCAAACAAAACCGAGCCTAAAAAGAACGTCAAAAACAAAGTAGGTCCGAAATTTGACATTCCGAACCCACCCAAGACCAAGCAGGCTTGGGTTTCTTTGTTTAAATAGTTTCTTCCGCGTGTGTACAGGGACTCCCATGATCGGTAATGTTAAATGGATAATGGATAGTGGAGCTTCCAGGCACATGACTGGGATGCTTGCATTGTTACACGACGTTAAACTATCTGCGGAGGGTACGTAGATTTTGCCGGAACGCAAGGAGGATGAATTGTCCAGTGAAGGAATTCTCACGAATGGAGTGGTTTTGTTTAATAAAGTGAACTACATCACGGAACTTGAGAACAATCTGCTCAGCATTTCGCAGATTTGTGACAATAAATTCACAACGCACTTCAATGATAAAGAATGCTTGATCTTAAAGCCGAGATTCAAGATTCCGGAGGAATGGATTCTCATGCGTGCTCCGAGACAAAAAAATTATCAAAGAAAGTTCAATGCTTTGTTCCCAAAGCTACCGAGAAAGAGTCTATTCTGTGGCATAGGAAGTTGGGGCACATTCATATGAGAAAGATGAATTATCTTGTGCATAACGACCTAGTAGAGGGTGTTAATCTGAAAAGTTTTCATTTATCCGATGATTTTCTGAGCTGTAAAAAGGGGAAACAGCACAAGAAATCACACCCACAAAAGCTGTTGAATTCTATCAAGCTACCACTAGAGAGGCTTCATATAGATCTTTTCGGGCCAATAAATGTCAAAAGCATATCTGGTGATCTATGTTGCCTAGTCGTTACAGATGATTATTCAATATTCTCTTGGGTTTTCTTTATGGAAAGCAAAGATGAAACATTTGAAACACTAATGATTCTCTTCAGAAAACTCGAAAACCTGTATCACTTGCCAATCAAGAGAATCCGCAGTGACAACGGTACAGAGTTCAAGAACAAATGGATGCTCAATTCTGCAATGAAAAGGGGATTCTTCATGAATTCAGTGCTCCTTATACTCCACAACAAAATGGAGTAGCTGAACGAAAGATTCGCACACTGATCGAGACTGCCAGAACAACGCTCGCCGATTCGAAATTGCCTATCATTTTTGGAGTGAAGCAGTCGCGTCAACGTGTTACACCTTGAACCGTGTGTTAACAGTTAAGCCTCACAACAAGACGTGTTTCGAGTCACTAAATCAGCGGAAGCCCAACCTTGCATTTTTGGAGCCATTTGGATCACCGTGTACTGTATTGGACCGGGATGGTAAATTTGGTGCCAAATCCTTGGAAGGATTTTTCGTCGGTTATGCTACTCCTCAAAAACGTGTCTTCTTGCCGAGTCTGAACTAGGTTATTCTTGCGCAGCATGTTGATTGTCAACATTATACTACTTCACCAAAGAAACCTGGGGATCCATGGCTGTTTAACTACGATGGTCTGTGGAATTCTTTCGACTTGCCAGATGTGCCATCAGAAGTAGAACTTGTTATGCTTTTTCAACAGCATCAAATATCTAATCAAGAACAAGTTACCAAATCGTTAGTGATTTCCCCCTCACTTCCTGTTTCTAACACGTCTGATGTAGGTCCGAGCACTATTCTTCAAGACTCTGTCCCTATACCATTTGTCGACACTTTCGAATCATCTACCCAGCAACAGCCAAATGCCGACTCTGATCAGGAACCGACTTTCAATGATGGAGGATCTAGTTCTAATGAAGGATCTGAGCAGATTGAAAGCTTCCTGAATAATCAAGCTGATCAATCAAATGTCAGGACTGAAGCTTCATCATCCGCACCGGTTGTTGATGAAGTTATCACAAATTTCTAGACACAAGTAGATGTTCCAAGTGAAGAGATGCCGAGGACGCTTTCATATCATCCTTCGGAGAATATTATTGGCAGCTTACAAATAGGAGTGCAAACTTGCAATCAGATCAATAAGGATCTAAGCTATTTTTATACTCGTATTGCTCCACTACAAACCAGACTTTCTAATAGTTATTTTGTTTCTTAGGTAGAACCGTGGAACTGGAAAGACGCGTTGAAAGAAGAAAGCTGGGTGGATGCAATGCAAGAGGAATTGCTTCAATTCCAGAAACTAGGAGTCTGGAAGCTTGTTGACCTACCAGATCATCACAAAACGATAAACACTAGATGGGTCTTCAAGTGCAAGTGTGATGATAGAGGTATCGTAGTCCGAAATAAAGCTCGACTTGTGGTAAAGGGTTTTCATTAGAAGGAAGGGATAGATTACACCGAAATCTATGCCCCAGTCAGCCGTCTTGAAGCAATCCGCATATTCTTGGCCTTTACTTCTTGGAAAGGTTTCAAGGTGTACCAATTGGATGTCAAATCTGCTTTCTTATACGGAAAAGTCAAAGAGGAGGTGTATGTCAGCCAATCACCGGGGTTCGTCGATCCAATGCACAAAGACAAAGTTTACCTTCTGAACAAAGCCTTATATGGTCTACATCAAGCCTCGAGAGCTTGGTATGAAACGCTGTCACGACATCTTCTGGACAACGGCTTTATCAGAGGAACTTTAGATTCTACCATCTTTACGAAGGAAGTGGATGGGCATTTGATTATTTTACAGATATATGTGGATGATATCATCTTCGGACCGACAAATGACAAGCTGTGTAAAGACTTTGAAGAAGTCATGAAGCGAAAATTTGAAATGAGCGCGATGGGGGAGATGAAGTTCTTTTTTGGACTTCAGGTCGATCAATTGCCTGATGGTATCTTCATCCATCAGACGAAGTATGTTCATGACATATTGGAGAAATTTGATATAGTAGGAGCTAAACCAGCATCAACCCCATTAGCTCCTAATCACGGCATTTGTCCAGATCTTAATGGAATCAAAGTTGACGAGACAATATACCGCTCTATTATCGGATCCTTGATGCATCTCACTGCTTCTTGACCAGATATCACGTATCCAACGTGCATGTACGCCCGTTATCAGTCCAATCCAAGAGATTCGCACTTGCTCGTTGTCAAACGTATCATGAGATATTTGAAGGGATTTCCAAGCATTGGCTTGTCGTACCCTAGACACGACGACTTCAATCTTGCGGGTTACTCGGATTCTGATTTTGGTTGCTGCAAACTTCACACCAAATCTAAGACGGCTGGTTACCAGTTCTTCGGAACTCGTTTAGTAACGTGGCAATGCAAGAAACAAACCGTGGTCACTCTCTCTACCTGTGAAGCTGAATATGTTTTAGCATCCAGCTGTTGTTCCCAGATACTCTGGATTCAACAGCAGATGAGAGACTTTCGATTACAATTTCTTGATACGCCCATATATGTAGATAACCACGCTGCGATCGATATCTCTAAAAACTCATGTCAACACTCTCGAACTAAACATATTGAGATTCGACACCACTTTATCCGTGATTGCTACGAGAAAAAGTTGGTTAGAATTGAAAAAATCCACACTAATGACCAATAAGCAGATTTTTATACCAAAGCCTTTAGTCGTACAAGATTTAAAAATCTTTTAAAATTAAATGGTTTACGAAATCTGACATTAGGGGATATACATGAGATTGAGTTTGAGGATGACAACGACTTGACGTGATTCTCGTCGGTTTGACGAATTTTTCTGTACATTCTTTCTTAAAAAACTAAAAATCCAAAAAATATGTTTTTGATTTTAGGGGGAGAAAGTTTGGGAAAATTAAAAAACATTATAAAAGTTAAAAAGAGTTTTTATGAAAAAGAGAGATCATATTACATCAATATGACAGTCACAGTATGCTAAAGATATGGAATGATTAAACAAGTAATTAAACAGGTCTTACTGAGGATGTGCCAATAGGCTTCACCCATTTAGTAATTTTTTTTCAAGATATAAACCTAAATGAAAAATGAATAACTTGTGGGTTAACATCTCTCGGATATATGGACTTAGTACTCCGAAATTTTGTTTGAGAGAATGTCAGATTCTGCGATACTAGGTCTTTATATTTAATCGATATCTGTGGTATTAACCGAGTTCTTCTGATTTTGCGTCAGCAATGGTCTAGAACTTGTATAATACTTTAAGCATTATTCGCCTACAAAAGCTGCATAAAAAAGGTTTATGTCATAAACTTTTTGACGTCTGTAGTTCAAAAGATTCCTTTAAGGAACACCACCTAAAGACGAGCATTCATCTCTTTGTCAGTATGGAAATACTAACCTGAGCTCTCAAGGTCTCGCAATTCACCCCTTTGCAGATATCAGTTAGATATATTCACCTGTGAAATGAAATTCTGGGAATCTCGATACGGGACTATATTCTGAGATGGGACACACAGTTATTTCATGTTCTTAAAATTACCTAACATATCTTGAAACAATTGAGAAACGAGAAGAGGTTTAAGTAGATAAGAATATTGGCAATCTAGGTAAATCTGGTTAAAAGCTTAATAAGTATACCAAGATCAACGGTACTGGTGATTTGTTTAAATACTCGATATGATTCTCTTAATACAAAACTCACAAAAAATATGTATCTTTACATGTTATTTCTTGACAAAAAATTCCAAAACCCAAAAATATTTTCAGTTTCCTTAGCTTTTTAGTTTTGTTTTAGTCTCCCGATGATGAAAATACTGATAGTTGAAGTCATGGCGACGTCTTGCTGAAGAGAATCTGAAAACCACGGGTTGGGAGCTAATCTTGAGAAGAGTTAACCTGAACGTCAACAAAGTTCATTAATTTGAAACTTTACAATTTAAAATAAATCTGTTATGCTCAAATATTAGTCAACCAAGGTCATTAACTTGGACTTGGTAGGTAAATCAGGTAACCAGGGTCATTAAGTTGGACTTGGTTAACTGAGTGGGTTTTAAATTGATAAAAAATTCATAAAAATCATAAAAAATCAAAAAGTTTAGAAATATCATAACTGACTCGTCCGAGTATCACTAACTCGTACGAGTGACATTTAACTAAGATGTGTTGTCATTCACCCAAGCCTTTGATTTGTACGAGCGAACTGAATATGTATATAAGGCCTCCTCATTTGCACGAGCCAACCTATTGTACTGTGCGACTGTGAGAGAAACTTAGTGGAACCAGTTCTATATTTCACTTTTCTTGACATTTACGTTATACCAATTCATTGGGGAGGTTGATTCGCACACCTCTTACGATGGGAAAGGTATTATTGCTTGTTCTTAGCAGTTATAATGCTGGATTTAGATCAAACGGACATAAAACGTAGATTTAGGGAAATCAGACCGGTAAAACTTAAAATTGAACTTAAAATCGTCATTATCGGCCCCAATAGCCTATAAATCAACCATCAATTTGTTAAAAACAACACGTTTTAAGTTCAGTTTAAACTTGGTGTTATTTGGTACGGTTTATGATTCGTACAAAGGACCACTCGTACAAGCTGAGTTTTAAAATTTGTTAAGTATTATTGACTCGATGAAGCATTGTTCGTACGAATCAAGTTTGGTAAAATCGTTTGAAAAGTCTAAGTCTTTAGTCACCCGTACAAAGTAGTCACTCGTACGAGTAATGAGTTGATTAAACTTGAATATTTGTCTAAGTATTGAATCGTACGAATGTATGGTTCGTACGAGTGATTTTGTAAGTTGAAATTTTTGGAAATTTTTCTAACATTTTGAACTCTTTATGTGTGCAGGTCAAGAAAACATCTTTCTCTCCGTTTCACAATATATGTTGTCTGCTTGATGAATCTATTCCGGAGATTGCTGCTTATCAAGATGTGTTAGATGTTTTGAGTAGAATCTCGATTACCAAAGCGCTCACTGATCGTCATACAATATATAGATCTCATGTCGAATATTTTTGGAACGCGGCAGAGTTTATGCTGAAGAGAATGCGATAGTTTTACTGTGAAGATAGACGATGAGGATATACAGGTGAAGATTACGGAAGATTTGATCAGGAAGGTTTTGGATTTTAAAGATAATGAAAAGGATCCAACAGGGTTTTCGGAGTATATGGTGAAGGGATGTTTCTACCGAATTAGTTACGCCGGTTTTGTGAACGCAGCTCCTTTCAAGAAGGGTAACCTTAGCGCGCCATTTCGATACATTGCACATGTTTTTATTCACGCTTTAAGTCATCGAAAAGGAGGGTTTAATGATTTGGTCGATTACCAAATGTGTATGATTACTGCATTGGTTTTGAATTTTCCATATAACTTTTCAAAGGTTATATTCACACAGATGGTGCAGAATATACAGAGGGAAAAGTTCTTGCAATACCCACAGTTTATAGAGATGCTGCTAGATCACCTGCAACCGAACTTGAAGATGAAAAAGGACGACGTGTTAAAGCTTGAACACATGGATGTCTCAACTCTCAAGAAGATGAATTTGCATTTAAAGACATTCCCAAATGCCAAGCAATTTTTTGGTGCTATTATTGACAAAGATTATAGTGCTCCGGCTCCGGGAAAATGGAGAAAGGAAGAGAGTGGGGATGAGAATGAACAGCTGACTGCGCTAGACGGTTTTGTTGCTAAGCGTAATTCTTGGTTTGTGAAAGATGGAGAAAAGGGTACAAAGAGAAAAGCGACAGCTACATCTTCTACTTCTACAACGCAAAAGAAAAGGCAAGCAGCTGAAAGTTCTGGGTTAAAAGATGAACCAGAAATTGAAGAAAATATTGAAGATATTGCTGCAGACATTGAGAGGCAAGCATTTGGTGGAGATAAAGTGGCTGAAGACGCATCGTCTTCTAGCACTAATTCAGAAGATAGAAGAGCAGGTGAAAGAAAGAGAGCCAAAAAGATAGAAGCAAAGCGTCTGGCTGAGAAAAAGAGAAAAAGCGCAAAGCGGCAGGAGAGGACAACATAACATATATACCTTCGGGTTTAGACTATGACACTCCTGTACGCACACCAGCAAAGAAAAAGACACGACCTTTCAAGCGCCAAGTAGCTAGAAGCTCAGAGTCCCCTATTGTTAAATCCAAAGAGATAGTGCAAGAGTAGTCGATTGAAGGAGAGGTTGTTGTTGAACCAACTCTGCAAATTCCACCATCTCCACCAAGACAATCTGCACCACAATCACCACCTCGACCGGCTACTCCTCAGCCGCCACCACAACCAATACCACGACAGGCTACACCGCAGCTGCCACCGCATACTTCGCAACCCCAGTCTCACTTTGATTTCGATTTTGACTTTGGGGATATTCCCGGGGGCAAAGACTTTACTACAGACATGTTTAATGACCCGCGCGTTGAAGAACTATAGAAACATGTCATGGTAAAAACTGTCAAAATTGCGGAGTTACAGGAGCAGCTTAATGTGCTTAATGAAGATAAACAGCAACTAGAAGTCATGCTCGCCAGTATAGTGTCAGAGAATGAACCTTTACGACTCCGTATGGCTGAATATGAGGAGGAACGTCTCATAAGTGATAGACGAATGAATATGTTCGAGAAAATTCTGACGAAAAAGCTGGGAGTTAACATAGCTGCATAGATTAATGAGATTGAACGCGTAGAGGCCAGAGAGCGTGTTGCTGAAAGAGAACGTCTTGCTAAAGAACTATTGGATGCGCAAGGCAAAGGTAAAGCAAAAGTAGTTGAGGATCCCTGATTGTTGAAACTGCGCCAGAAGCTGAATCTGTGCTAGTTATCACAGATATTGTGTTGTATACAGTGTCGAATAAGTTTGTGCTGATAGGGAAACCTACGGATGTGGATATTGACATGTCAGATCTTTCTGTGAGACACCGCGAATGGTTACTGAAGAAAAAGTTAGAAAAAGAGATTGAGGCAACGGTTGAATAATTCGAGGAAGACGCTGAGAAAGAAGATGAAGATTTAAATGATGTGCTATCTGGTGATTCTTATTCTTATAGCGGTGATGATGATGATAATGTAGGTGGTGCGGGTATTTATGAAACAGAGTGTGGTGTAAATGAAGAGATTGATTATTCTGTGTATCTAGACGACTATTCAAATCAAACGACTGAGAAAGATGATAAAGACAGAACTAAAGGTCCTTCTAATGCTCAGCAAGCAGGAATCTTCTCGGTAATTGATACATCTACCATTCCCGTCGTGCCGAAACCAAAGATTTTTTTATCTTGAGGAGGGAGAATTTATCCACAGCTATTCAAAGGAAGATATTGCCGAAATGTTAGGCGTGGATGAAGAAAAGTTTTAGTTTGATTTCGAAGATGAGCTGAACGAGATTAGCGCTTTCGAGCCAAATGATTATGTATTTGAACACGTTGAAGAAGCTAACGATTATGATCAAGTTGTCGTGGAGGATGATTCTGATGACGATGTTTCTAATCTAGCCGATCAGGGTACAGATGACTCCCCAACTTTCACTGAACTGTTTGCAGAAGAGAATGCCGATGTGCTAAAATGAAAAGTAAAAGAAGCTGCTAAACAGGGAACAATTCCTCAACAGTTGAATAGAGTTGAAATTTCCGAAATGAGGAAGAAGTGGTTTAAGAGTTTACCAGCCGAACGGAAGTTCAAACGTCCTCTAGCGTTCTTTACACGCGATGCAGAAATTTCTTTGGGGGACATTATCAGATGGGGGTGGATCGAAGAACTTAACGTTTACGCGATTAAAAGGGAGTTTGGAATCCAGTAGTTCAGATATTTAAGTGACATCAAATCCTTGCCTTACTGGGATATTAAAGAGCTGGTGCAAACAAACACGATAAATCTGAAGATGAAATTCCACGACCAAAGGCTATGGAAGTTGATTAAGCTTGAAGCTGCTCATGGATTTATACACTAGAAACCTCACTTTTCGAAGCATATTACGAAGATAGATCCAGTTACTAAAGAAAAGGATGTTACGCTCATCGTGAAGAGGCCAAAAGTAATGAAAAATATGCCTATGATTCAAATGGAGCAGGATTTCCACAAAAACTTCAAGTGGTGGCACTATGATTCTAATACAGGAGAGGCTGTGATTTGCGTGCACCCTGATGATAATTCGTGGAAGATAACTGAGGAGCTAACCGAAGCCGTCATAGCACACAAACGAATATATGGGTTGTGGTATGCATTCGAGTACTAGATCCGATGTGGCTAGTAAATTATATGAAGAAAGATATAGATTGCTTGTTCTATAGCAAGATCAGCTACGAAGAGAAAGATAAAGAGCAAGCACTCAGAAGATTGTTAATGTCTATTTTGCAAATGACATAAATTCTGGATCGGCATGGAACACTTCTTGGAGGAAGCTGGAGGAGACCGAGCAAAAGAAGAAAGAAAAGAAGGAAGCTAGGATTTCTGAGCTCGCTCACATAGCGTCGCTGGGAAGTTTTCGATTTGGCAATACAGTGAACCGACCTCCTCCAACAGATCAAATGTCAATAGCTTTTGAGGAGCGTCGCAAGCCAACGAAGCGGTTTTTTGGTCGTTAAATGTCAAATCTTATGAAGATGTTTGAAGACTGTCCAGACAGCGGCAACATCCAAGGGGGAGTTTGTTGGTGCATTATGTCTATTGCCTACGTCTAGGATATGTCGCTATTGTATATAGGGCTTAAACATCAAATGTATAAATGTTATTGTTTATTTTAAATGTTTTGTAAGAGACTCGTACAAGTGAAGTACATGACTCGTACGAGTGACATTCTGTCACTCGTACGAGGCAGCTTCTCGCACGAGTCAGTGTGTCTGCTTCACACACTCTAGTGCGAGTCATGTCGACCTATATATAGAGGAGTGTTGTGTCAGAGCTAAGCAGTGTTAGTTTAGTTGGTACGGTGAAGTTCTGCTGATTTGTTGACTTACCTTGTCCTTTGCATGTCAATCAATACATTCAGAGCAGTTAAACAGTAGATCTCACTTGTTTGTTTGTCATCCTCTCTAGCAATGAATTCCGCCTCTGCTAGCTGAGTTTGATCAGACCGGTTGCTCATTGGAGGAGCCGATCCCCCATTTACAGAAGGAGAAGCAGAGAAATATAAGTATGTTCAAGAAGACAGAATGGAGTTCAATCCGTTTAATGATGACTGTCTTCAGAATAACATGGATGACATCGATGAAAAGTTAAAGAGTCGTGATACATCTGATGTTCCAACCGACACTTTTGAAGAATGGAGAAGCAATTTCTGGCAAAGACTCCAAAGCCAGCTCTTCCTCCAGTTCAAGTCAACTATATGAAGTTTGAGAAAGATCGTCCTTAAGGAAGAATTCTCAGCTGGATGTTCGTGAAGGAATTACCCTGCATGGCAGTGAAGTGCGAACATGGGATCCAGTACTTCAAGTTGCTCCTTAGCCTACTAACATTACCATTTTATGATGTTGTAACTTTAGCGCGGTTGAATGTGATCAATCGATCAAACATTGAAGGTGTTACGCTATTCGCTCGCAAGCTAAGGATGGAACGTCGAAAGGGATGGAAGGACGAGCTATACAGGCCACTGTTTCCAATGCACGAGCGATTAAGTACATGCTAGATCCAGACACCAACTCTACCAATTACAAGCTTGTGTACAAGTCAGTGAAGGTTATGGACAAGATTCCACTCATGCCAATGAAGCAAGACTTTCTTCGAAACATGGTGTTGTGGTGTTATCACTCGGACACACATGAAGCTGTTATCGTCTTCAAGAACAACGAAGAAAATTTCAGTATGCTCGATCCAATGTGGATCGTGAACATGTACGCTGGTGACATCAAGACGCTCTTTCAACATGACATCTTCTACGAAGACAAGGACGCTCATCAAGCTTTGTTGTTCCAACGCGTTGCTTGTTTTTGTTATTATTGAGGTATTCACGCCGGAAGCTCATGGTCCAAAGCACGCCATTCGAAATGAAGACCGAAGACCAAGCAACAGTCAAGGGGAGTTTTTTGATACACTCTTATGTCTGTCGCTTGTTCTTGGTTACGTCTATAATTGTACGGTCTTTATTTAGTGCGTATGTATAGTTTTGGTTGTGTCGACCAAATCAATATATCCTCCTATCTTGATTTAGTATGACGTTTAGTTTTTGGTGTTGTAAAATAGTTACTTGCATGCAAACTGTTAGTATTTGTTGTTTTGCTTCTTGTTGTTATGTTGTTTGCTATAAATGATGTCTGTTTATAGCCTTCCCACAAAGAACCACTTCTTTGTGGAAGTAACACTTCACAAAGAACTATGTTTCGTATATGTGGGTTGTTCATGGGATAGGCCAGTTCTTCGTGGCCATAAGCCTTCTTCGTAGGGTTATTGGGTGTTGGGCCTATATAAACAGACATGCACTTCACAGTTTTAGTAAGAGAGCATAGAGAGAATACCATGAGTCTGTATGAACATTGTGTGTATGTGTTTATAGTAGCTCTCTTCAGTTAATCAAGATAGTGAATCTTTGGTTACATTGTGTTTGTGTTACTTTGCTTTGGTTTGCATACATACATGAATTTCACATTCGTCTGTGTGTTAAATAACAAGGAAGTAGGGTATCTTGATCCTCCAAGTGGACCTACAAGCTTCTCTCTTTCTTTCAACCGAGTAGTTCCTTCATGCATCCTTTGTTGAGGAGATAGCTTATCTACTTCTTGAGGGCATTACAATCTTCAGTTACATGACTAAGTTTTCATGATAAGCAGACCATTTGTCTTTCCGGCCAGGATTCTTGTTATTTTTCCTGGGTCAGCGAGCTTTGTCTCCTAGATTTTTCATGGCATACGTTAATCTTGAAATGACAACAGAAAAATAATAATTAGATAATTTAGGATAGTCCTCCTCGGGATCTTCAACATCCACTACATTAACCCTGTGGTTATCATTTTTTGAATACGGTTTGGACTTAGAGGATCTCTAAGGAGAATCCCATTTTCTGCTTGGGTGGTCATAAGTGGTAGGGGGATTGATCCATTGCATGATTCCAACGTTATTCTACACTATCTTCTTCAACTAATTTCGTGATAATTCAGGTCCAAGTTTCTTTGTAGCCGCTATGAAAGAATATTGCTGCAAAATATCCCTTCATCACAGAGATAGTCAATTAGTCACAAATATGTTCAGGATAAGCCTTCTTAGAATCCTTGCTAAGATAAACCACATCAGGATCCTATCGTAGGCTCAGTGTGTCTAGGATCCTGACCATAAAAATTTTATCCCAAAACATTTATCATTCTATAAACTTAATGTAAACTTTATCATTGATTTTAATTGTAAGAAGCTTTTTTATATTTCTAGTGTTTGTATATGTAATCATCTGGAATGTGTTATTTTTTATTTACATAATTTCTTTTTTTCTTTACTTATCTTATTTAAGTGATATATCACTAACATAAATAATCACTAGTAATTTGTTGGTTATGCCTCCATTGGTGACTCAATCACTGGTTAGTCTTTAGCTATTGAGATTGTATTATTTGCAAATTTTAGTGATTAAGGCAGTCATTTAGGGTTTTTAGTGATTATGGTTTGCTTTGAGATTCTTGTTCAATTTCTAATTCTTTAACGATTAAACCTCATTTCTTTAGGATCTTTAGTGATTGCGTTCATTCGTTTGGGGAATCTTTAGTGAATAAGTTTAGTCGTTTGAAGTTTGTTCAATCACTAAGTCTAGTATTCAATCGTTTGATAGTTCATTCAATCGCTAGTATAGTTGATTAGTTATTTAGTACTATTGCTCAATATGTTAGTACTGTTGCTCAATCGCTAAGTGAAGTTAAAGATCACGAAGATGAATGGTGTTTTCAAGTTGATTCGTTTTGAGGTGTTTTACCCATGATGTGATCAAGACCTAATCATCTTTCAAAAAGTAGATAGAGTAAGGGGACGATTGTTGTGAAAGAATTTTTGTAGCAATTTTTTCCAGACATTACGTGTATAGTTTTCAGCATCATATTCGTTTATTCGGGAATGCAATTATAAGTTTGTGATAAGTTCATGAGGTTATTGTAGATTGTGGGGTAGTCATGTGAATCATAGTATACAATGGTACTTGTGGATCATTCATTGGTAGGTTATCTGGGTTTAAGATTCATTATGTGACTACTATTGGCCAAAACGCCAAATATTCAAAAATAATTAAGGGGATTACAATTTAATAAATTTTTTAACTCATAGGATATTAGAAGCTATTGCAACAATATTAGGGTGGTAATGACAACAATTGTTTGGTATACATAATATATCAGCACTTCAGTTTGTTCCCCAAATGAAGTCCTAGTCTTTGTGAAGTTGTTTTTGCATAGGATATCAGTAGTCTAGTTTTTCATAAAATTGAACTCCTAGTTTTCGTTGGGTTGATTGTGACAGCTCACATAGAAAAGACAACATAATTGACATTCAACATAATATTTATTCTTTGAAACTAACCGTTAGGGAATAATGATGTTTGAAGATCATCTTGCATTACCAATCATTCGTCATGGAGAGGACTATAAAATTGATATTTGAAGAATGTTTATTTTTATACGTTGATGATCTTAGTGTATTACAAGGTAATCATGTCCTTACCATGCAGATAAATTTTGAATGGGTTGGATTTTTTGAGACAAAATTGATGACTTGTTGTAGACTGTTAAAAGACCGAAGCTTTATAATTTGTCGATCATTAGAATTGATTGATTGACCTAAAGCTAGCCCAGGTGGAGATTTTGGTAGTTGATCGAGTTTGAGATTCTAAATAATCTAGATATGCTTCTTTAGAGGGGGGAGTTTGATACATAAGCTCTCTAAGGATTTGGTTTTACTACAAAAACTCAAGTTAAAGTTTCTTCATACCTGAGCGTCAGTCATGGGGGAATCTGCTGACGCGGTAAGGTTGTCATCAACAGATACATGTTTGAAGTTGTAGGTTTTTTAGTACACCTAAATCATCAGTCAAAAGGGAATATGTTGATACAACTGTAATGTCATGAATAGCTTACTAACTGAAGATTACAAGTTATTCAACACATTAATCCAGTGCAATGTCCAAGGGGGAATATGTTAGTGCATTTTGGTGTATCCGTCGTTGTTCAGATAGGCTGGATGAGTAATGTGCTGAATATGCTAGGAAGTGTATTGTGATTGAGACGCAATCATTTGGGAATCTAAACAATTGAGTCTGGGTTTAAACGATTGGACTCAATCGCTGGAGTGAGTTCTAGCGATTGAGTCTGTGGGTTATAAATATGTGTAAAACCCACAGTCACACAGAACGTTGAGTGTCAAACCTTAAGTTCATATACACAGACATGTAGATGAGCGATTGAGCGTGTGTGTATAGGTTTGTGAAGAGATCACACATGTGATCTCCCGTGCTAATTAATCACGGATGTAAACTCTATTGGTATTAATCAAATCCGTGTCAGCTTCGTTAATGTTTACACATCGAAGAGTTTGTTTATCTCAAACTCACATCTTATATCAAATTCAATATAGAATAACAGTCCTAGCATGTAGAAATAGAATGCCATGGAAAGACCCCTTAGGAATATACTTTTTGACTAGTTCAATTTTATTGTTTTAACGTAACTTTGAAGTGTTAGTGGGCAAATCATGCGGACCATTCATCATATTCTAATGTACTCTATATAAAAGATAGAGACGCCGTGAACTTACTTTATCATTGTAAATGATGTCACAACATTTTATGCCACAATAATGAGTCTGTTGGAAAAAAAAGTAATGTAACGGGTAACATAGTACACATGTACATATATTACATGATTGTGACTTGTAAATTTTAACTTTGAAGCTTGAAACTTATTTCATGATTGTGACTTGTAAATTTTACCATATGCACACATGTACGCACCCTTTCCTCTTGTATATATCACCTTGCATAGTTGTATATGACCCATTCATATAAACAAAGGACAAGATCACGTAGAATTATACGCAAGTGATCGATATCCAACATAATGAAGCAACTTTAGCAGAATGTAACGGAACAAAGCAAAGCAAAGCATAGTATTTTATATTTGTGTAAAATTTTTGTTTCTTCCTTTCTTAGAGAAATTGCGGGTCAAGTTTCATTTTTCTTTCCTTCACTTTTCCTTTTCACAATTGGGCCCTCTAATAAAGTTGTCGCCTAGCTATATACTTAATGCCATCAAGTATCATTTTCGGAATTGAAACTCTTGGGTAATTTCAAAATTTATTGGATTGCCGGGTGTTCAATTATTCATCTTGTTAGAATTTATTTTTTGTGGCCTACAGTTACAAACCTATCTCCACTCAGCTCGTGACCATCATATATGTTATATGAATGTGAAGAACACCCAATCATGCCAAAGTTTATACAAAACCCTAATATTATTAAGTAACAGTCTTAGAAATGAAGTGAAACTTGGGATACTTGTCCCTAGTGATTTTTTTTATAGATTATAACAGGTATAATTTATGAAACTATTTCACTGATTATTATTCAAAACGTTTACGTAATTTTTTAATATATGCTTACAAAATAAAAGAAAACTTGGTAAATATTACAAAATTACTTATGTTATATACAATATTACATGTATAGTGGACAGTTAATGTTGCACTTGATGACATCAATAGCAAAGTCTGTGGTGTCAAGAGTCTTAAAAGATGCATAGTTTTTATTTTTTTTTAAAAACCCTCAAACTCGTGGGCCACAACTAATAACGTATTAAGTTGCGCGTTGTCAACAAAATTTCTTGAATTTATCACATTAGCTTCAAAATTTGCTGTTTTAGTAATAATAATAATAATAGTCACTGCTTATTGTTCCGATAAGACAATGATATTTAGATAAAGTGGTGGAAGGTTTTTATTTCTCTTAGGAGATGCAAGTTTATTTTTTATTTGGTGCAGAGTGAGGCATTGGTGGGCAATGATAGGAGACACAGAGAAACCTGGGTTCGATCATTGAGCTAAACGTGCTTTACTACTAATTTCACTGTGTGTCTACGGGCCGGTGGGTTACCGGGTTTTCCCCAAAATTGATGGTAGACCTGAGTTACTCTCGTAGTACTCCGTTTGATCCAGTGGATACCTTGAGAGTGCTCGAGATTAATTCTGTTAGCCGTTAAAAAAAACTTATTGCTCCTAAAAAATATTATTGTAAGATTTATTCTAAACAATTTTCAATCTATTTTTATATATATGAAAGGATACTAGCCAAACAAAAACTTGAAAGAAAATAACCATCTTTTTCACTTTAATGAAAACGTAAATTAATCATCTTCTTTTTCACTTTTAAAATATTAAAAAGTAAATTAAATGATATAAATGTAATGTTATAAATATATTATGTTATTTGAATACACATAAATTGTAATACTTGTTTAGATACTTGAACTAATTGGGGAAGACATAACTTTTAAAGATTGTTAATTGATATAAACTAGTGGTTATACACGCGCTTCGCAGTTGGACGACCTATTTTTTAATGTAGACGTAGACGCCATAGTAAAAATAGCGTAATGGTAGGAATTCGTTTGATATTAACTCGATTTATTAAGATACTGTCACTCGATATAAACATCCAAAGACAAACAAAAAAAGTCATGATACGACCAAAAGAATTGTAAGATGTGTTTACATAGAATACCAATTTTGGTACTAACTTTGTTCGATCAATATTAGACCGGTTCATTTTATTACATAATATCGGATTCGATTTAAAATCAAAAAATAAAAACAAAAACCAAAAACACAAAAAAGCGAAGATGAAAAAAACTCACAAAAAACCAGAAATAGAGACAAAAAATGGTAGATGAAAAATAAACTCACAGAAAGACAAAAATGTAGTGTCCTAAGAATTTTATAAATTATATATATAATAATATAGATTTTAAATATTAAATTGCTGGAATAAAAATATTACAACAATGACAATATATACATTAGAAAACAAATATAATTATGTAATATAATGTTGAAAATTTGTAGTATGAATAGATATTAATTTTGTGAAATTATAATTTAATAAAATTATAATTACTAATTAAACTCTTTATATGGTGAAGTAAGATTAAACTCTTGAGTAGAGTTTTAATGTCAATTTATTTGTTATTATTAGAGTTTATGTCTCTAATAAAGTAACTAATTAAGTGAGACTTTCACTTATTCTCAACTCTTGTAGGGATAGTAGGCTATGTGCCTCATTTAGAGATAGAGAAATGTTAGAAAAATACATGAGAAATAATACAAAAAAACACATGAATTCATGGAGAGCTCTTGGAAAAGAAGAGATGCTTGAATACTCATGTGTTTGATACATAGAGAGATAAGTTTTCTCTACTCAATTTTATCTCCTTCATATCATTATTTTTCCACAAGTTCTAACACTATAATTTTATCCGATGTAACCTCGGGCGCGAGCCATTTTCCGCAGTACAAACTGCTCCGGCTGTTGTACCCTGGGAGACAGACGCGTTATCTTTAGTAGAGGCGTGGAATCTGTTTTAAGGGAAGCGTGTTGAACACGTGCCTCAGCCACAACCGTCAACACTTGTTTTGTTCATTTTGTAGGAAATTATTGTATAAGAAGATGTGGCTCAAGACCTCGTTGAAGCCCACATACCATACAAGAAGACGCGGTTAACGCTATTGTTGAAGACAACGATTTGAAACGATTAATTTAAATATGTTGTATTTCATATTTAATTTTGTATGCTTTGTACACGGCACGGGTAATATAATTTCTCAAAATTATGTAAAGAGAGTATCTTTACAATTTTTATATTTATTTATATAATTTTTGTTATAAAATTATGACCCATGTCCTACAAATTTAAAACAGATTTCTTTAGATTGTTGCTACAATCTTAAAACCTTATTTATAAGGATTTTGGGTTCAAGAAAAGATTTATAATAAAAAATTAATTTTTATAGGTTTGATCTTATAAATATTTTTTTTGGAAAATATGTATGTAGTACACCTTGTTGTGTTTGGATTTATTGAGATTGATATACAATCATAAATCCTATAGCGTGATACAAAACAAATAATTTTGGTTCAACCGTTTGGTTTTTGAAACGATTTTGTAATCGTTATTTTTTCTAACCTTTTGTGTTAGATCGAGTTTATTAGTGTAAACCATACGTTTTTTTGTAAACTTAAAATTCTCTAACGTGCGCGTTAGACCGGCTTAGTGTTAGAAATAGTTTATTTTGTATAAACGGATAAGCCTTATAATGTTTTTTGTAATCATGTATTTTTAACGAGCTTGTTAGAACTTATTGGTATGATAATTTTTATTATAATTATTTATTTCTAATAAGTATGTTAAAACAAATTTAGTGATAAGATTTATAACAATTTTTGTAATTGTTTATTTCTAATAAAAGTGTTAGAAACAGTTTATAAAAAAATTCAAATGATTTTTGTAATCATTTGTCGTCTAACATGCGTGTTAGAAACGGTTCATGAAAAGTGTTAGAAACTTTTTATATAAAAAATACAAATGATTTTTGTAATCATTTGTCTTCTAACATGCATGTTAGAAATGGTTCATGAAAAAGTGTTTGTTTGGAAGCAATTTTAGTTGTTTATTTTTTAACAAGTGTATTAGAAGTGACTTATTTATATGAAACCATATATGTGTTTGTAACAAGTCGAATTAACATTTAGTGGAAATGTTAATATTTAAACATTTTATATTAGTAATTTGTTGTAGAATTGATTTTAGTGAATATAAACACATTAATGCTTTGCATGGTTTAGAAATTAAAAGTCAACATTGAAGTTGATGTTTTATTGGCTTCAAGAATTAAACCACCATAAAGTGATGGTGTTGTTGTATGAGATTTATCACTAACCTTTTGTGATTACTAAATCCAAATGGTCATGTTTTATATATATAAAAATGACTTAAATTTTCTAACAAGTGTGTTAGAAAATGTGTATCACAAATACAAGGTTAGAGATTGTTCATTATATAATCCATAATGAATAGAAATGTTTTATGTAAACATTTAATTGCCTATGTGTGCATTAAAAATGATGAGAAATGGTTTATTTTATAATCTTTATCATTGGAAAACGTTTATGTAAATGTTCGATTCTATATGTGCCGTTATAACATTTTTTTCTAACATGTGTGTTAGAAAATGTTTAGTACATGCGTAGTAAGACTAAATAATATAAAATCATTTGATATTTTGGGTTTTGATTTATGTTTTCATAAACCCTAATTGATATTATTAATATAGTATATTGCAAAACCAAGGAAATATTTTAGAGTCATCTTTAAAACAAAGTTTTGCATAGTATTGATAATTCAAATGATTCACTACTCTTGCTGAAAATAGCATATGGTGAACAAAGTAATAATCTCATGAATATTATTTGGTGGAAAACAACTTAGTGTTTTTGTGAACAAATTTAATTATTCAAATTCACTACTTAAATGTAGTCTTTGTAACAACTTGGTGTTGTTTTATGTTAAATTGTCCAAGTTTAAAGTTTCAAAATGAAATGAGAAACTTGTACTTACAAGTGCATGGAGTCTTATTGAGGGAGTATCTCAAGACATGCATGGGACGATATCGTTGAGAAGGTTTTGATCAGATTATAAAGTGTTGAAGATAAAAGCACTTTGATATTTGATGTCTACATATCGTCTATGCTTGTGTTTATATTTTAAAAATGTTTGGCAGTTATGATTTAGTTTCCAATGTATTTTATTGTTTTATGTTCAATATCTTCGGATAACACATGCAATTTTTTACAAAGAAATAAATCACTAATGTTTGTGACGTATAAATTATTTTTGTGGAAAGTAATTATAATGTCAACTATACATGGTTTAAAAGAATATGGCTTTAAACGGATAGTACATGAAAATATTTGGACATAAACAACTTGATAGTTGTTGCGTTAAATAAAATTCAAAGACGAAACATCAAATGTATAATCATATCATGAGAGAGTAATAAAAGAACGTACTAAGTGTATTCAGATGAAATACACAAACAAGATCCATGTCAACATACTTCAATAGAAGTCATTGGAAAATTCACAACTGTGAATTATAACATATGAAAGAAAAAGTACTATATGTTATTGTATACCTTTAATATATCTTGCGAGATTTGTTCCGAATGATCTATATGTAGATGCGTCTACCACTTGATTATTGTTAGAACTATATGGAGATTTTACCTTCATTTGGTAGAGCATCCTAAATACATATCTCCTAATGAATAACAATAGAAGTGTGCAAATTACTGATCGCAATATTATGAATGCCATGTTTGTTGAGTGTCGACCTAGTTGACTCTATCTCACACATAATTGTGATTGTAGACGAGGAATATTCATCTTGTTCGTGATGAATGTGTTCACCAAGTGACTTGGATTAAGACTTATGTTTAAGTCCTTATGACTCAATGATAAAGAGTTGGAGATTAAACGTAAACAAATTATGTTCCTTGATTGAATGATAAAATTTAGCTTTGTGCTATATACAATAATTTGTGAGACCTTCCTAAATATTGATGTTTTAGGAATATGAATAAGTCTCATTATTTTGTCTTAACATGGGATGAATGTTGCAAAGTGATATCATGATATCCTTAGGGCTGTGAAGAATCAGAATGATGCATCTTCTGTTCACATGCTTAAGTATTGTAGTCTAAAGCATGCTAGACTAGTACGTGGTTAATTATGAATCTTGACGAAGACTAATTAACTCTAAACATTCAAATGTGTATAAACACAAAAAGAATTTATGCATAGACAAAGTTGAGGGAGAATTTTCATTCATTATAAGGGAAAGACATGTATCTTGTGTAGAGTTTTTTCGAAAAGCTAATGAGGAGAATTCATTGTCTAGACTTATTCTATATTGTGAATAAGAATCATTCTAAGTTGGTGACAAACTTATGACAATGGCATGTGTTGCTTTGGTCAGCTTATGTAAGCTAATGCAATATGATTAAATTCATCGATACAATGAGGTTGATATTGTTCAATCATATGTGTATAAAGGTCGTCATAAGTGAAGTTAAGGAAATGTTGATCAAATGGCAAGAAATGTGGCGGAGGATCCATTTAAAAAAAGAAACAACCCTATAAGGGTATGTAGAAATGCTTTACGTTACTCCATCTGGATCATATCGAATAACACTTAAATGTGGGGGTGTCTTGCATTTGTGCCATAATATTTAGGCAATAAGGATTTTGTAATCCAATCTAACATTGCAAACAGACGACTAAGTGGAAGACACAAAGGTCATAGTGCATAATGAAGATGTGTTTGCCTTAAATTAAATGTATCATTCTAAGACAAATATTATAACCAAATTTAAGTTGCCACTGAGGATATAGTCTTAGAAATTGACAATAGGCAATGTTAACTTTCGAGTTACGAACACGTCATGACAATTGATCTCAACTACAAAGTTATCTTCAGTGGCTTGTCAATGACAAAGATAATGTTATGGATCCAACAACCTGAGGATTTATTAGAGATCAAGTTGTGGAATGAGACTAAAGCCTATGGAACAAGGGTGTGTGAAGGAAACCTAACTTAGTTGACTAGAGATCCCAAGATCTAACTTCAATAGGACAACGAATTCATATGCCTAAGGGTGGTCACTGTGGGGGCATAGTTGATATACATAAGCTAGTATATATGGTTATATAAACCCCCTAAACAATAAAAGGGAGTTTAAATACGTTTTAGTTCATTTCTATGGAATTCAATGACAAATTGTGAGGCTAAGCATATTATGTGGTAAATGATTTTGCATAATCATGGTAACAATGATGCTTTTAATGATTTAAGAAGAATCACATATGTTAGAGAGAAGTGGGGTCGCTTCGAATGGAATTGGGGGCACAATTCCTAGAGCTCTCACAGAACCAGGAAAGTGTTCCACGACCATTATTGGACACAACTATGAGAGGATGACCCGGCTAAGGAGAGTATTGTGTGAAGTGTATTGTCTTCTACACAAACGAGGGTTTGTTCAAGGACATTGCGTCTACAAACCGCTAGGAGACTAAGTATGCTTCACAACAGAAAGTTCAAAGAGAACACCTACTTATCCGACAATACTCAACTATCGAGGTTCCACTGGAAATGTTTATGTGTTTTGGACTATATCCATTCATGTAGGGGATAGTTGAAAATTTTTATAGTGTGAGTGGATATTAATTTAGTGAAATTATAATTTAATAAAAGTATAATTACTAATTAAACTATTCATATGGTGAATTAAAGATTTAACTCTTGAGTAGAGTTTTTATGTTAATTTATTTGTTATTACTTGAGTTTATGTCTCCAATAAAATTACTAATTAAGTGAGACTTTTCACTTATTTTCAACTCTTGTAAAAATAGTAAGTTATGTGCCTCATTTAGAGATAGAGAAATGCTAGAAAAATACATGAGAACTAATACAAGAAAACGCATGAATTCATGGAGAGTTCTTGGAAAAGAATTTTGAATAGTCATGTGTTGGGCACTTAGAGAGATAAGTTTTCTCTACTCAATTTCATCTTCTTCATATGATTATATTTCCACAAGTTCTAACACTATAATTTTATCCGGTGTAACCTCGGGCATGCGGCCATTTTCGGCAGTACAGACTGCTCCGGCTGTTGTACCGTGGAGATAGACGCGTTATCTTTAGTAGAGCGCAAAATCTGTTTTAAGGGAAGCGTGTTGAACACGTGCCTCAGCAACAACCGTCAACACTTGTTTTGTTCATTTTGTAGGAAAATTATTGTATAAGAAGATATGGTTCAAGACCTCGTTGAAGCCCACACAACGGACCATACAAGAAGACGTGGTTAAGGCTCTTGTTGTAGACAACGAATCGATTAATTTAAATATGTTGTATTTCATATTTAATTTTGAATTATTTGTACACTGTACGGGTACTACAATTTCCCAAAATTATGTAAAGAGAGTATCTTTACAATTTTTATATTTATTTATATAATTTTTAGTATAAAATTGTGACACATATACTACATATAAATAGTGTAACCCTTAAATGTACGCCTTAAAATAACATTCTCAATTGATTATACTATCAGTCTAGGAGTACCTGTTCACCTTTTAATCACTCTGTAAGCAAAAAGGAAAATCTATGTTTGACCAATTATTAAACAATAGTCTAGTCCATCATTTGTTATAACCACAAAAATAAGGGTTAGCATGATTCTATAAGTATACTGTATGCACACACTAAAAATATTTAATTGAGATTACAGCATGTATGTAGATGCATGCGTGGGATGAGAAATTGAGTGCTTTGAAACAAAACATGAAAGCAAACCAGGCCTAGTTATTGGAGCCAAGGGGACATGGTTGTTTTCTTTGTACAGGAATATGAAAACAAGATTAAGGATAATATGATGAACACGCAATACATTATTCTCTTGTGTGGGATGGTTTGTCTCCTTAAATACAGAATTCTAAAGTTAAATGTTCTACATCAATTTATAAACTTGCTTAAGGTTTTTGTCTCACAAAGTTAATTTGTGTTTTTAATTAAAAGTTGCTTATTATGATGATTTGGAATCTTTAAAGTATAGGTGTCATGATCGTAGAATCAGTTTTGTACTTGCATGAAATCTAAATATGGTGTGTGTCAATTGATTTGAACAATAATTTTCATGCTCCATGATTATCTTCGGCATTAAGTCTTTAATTGGTACGCATGTGTAACATCCATATTCTTCATTTTGTTCACAAGAATCTTAAGGATTTAATTTTGTTACTCAAATGAAATTTAAAAATTTCATATACTCATGGTTGATTAGTCGCTCCCACCCAAACATATGTCGAGTTCTCTCATCCACAAGCTATGTGTAGTACAAAACACATTGGATATATTTGATGTTGATAAAGAGACCAATAACATATTGTTGTACTGATAATGTTGTCCTTTGGGTTACAATATTGATCTCTGTATATAGGGAGACATATTAAATAATCTACTATACTATCACTAAATATATGTTGGTCTAATATTCTTTCTCAAGCTAAGAACAGGAGCGATTCTAGCTTGAAATCTAAAAGACTAGAAAAGAAACACTAATTGAGTTTTCATAACAAACCAATAATATATTGTTGTATAGATAATGTTGTCGTTAGGGTTAGAGTGATGATCTCCTTGGGTAACATGTTACACAATCTACTGTATGCTACCAATAAATATATTTTGTCCGAATAAGATATGCTTAATATCTCATCTCTCACGTGAACGGAAGAAAGCCTAGCTTTCATAGGATTTCACATTATATGTCATTAGTGTTAGATGTAGGTGCCAATGTTAGGGTTTGGCACAATCCGTTGTTTTTCATCTTATGAAAAAATACTAATGCTGTTGTAAAGAATTGTTGTCTAGCAAAATATATTGATGTTGAAAATTTGGTGAATTGATATTTAATACATTTATAATTTAATTAAATAATAAATATTAATTAGAATCTTCATGTGTTGAATAAAAGAGAAACTTTTAAGTAGAGCTTTTTATGATATTTAATTAGTTTTATTAGAGTTTTTAAGTCTCTAATTAAGTGACTAACTAAGTGAAACCTTTCATTAATCCTTAACTCTTATACAATTAGTAGGCTATGTGTTTCATTTTGCGAATATAAGAATATGCTATTGCTTGATACTTGTAGAATACTAGAAGGAGGATGAACACTTGAAGACCAATTAAGAGAGGGGTTCTCTCTACTTGTTTTCCACCATCATCATATTCTTATTTGTTTCATAAGTTCAAACACTACAATTACCCGGTGTAACCTCAGGCGCGTGACCCATCTTCGGCAGTACATACTGCTTCGACTGTTGTACCCTGAAAAACAGTCGCGTCGTCTTCAGTAGAGGCGCGAAATCTGTTTTAAGGGAAGCGTGCTGAATACGTGTCTCAACCATAATCGTCAACGTTTTAGTGTGCTCTTTGTTGCAGTCTAGGATGCTATCAAGTGCTGGTGAAGGACCCACTAGAGATGCAACTTGAATCAAGATTGGTATATATAATTATGTTTTCTATTCTTTTTATTTAATTATTGCAACCGATATTGTACTATGATATTTCCTATGAATAGCGAGAGTCTCGTTATTATATATTTTGTAATTATATTATATAAAAAGTAAACCTAGTTCCTACAAACTTAAAACAGATTTCGTGAGATTGTTGCTACAATCTTAAAACCTTATTTACAAGGATTTTGGGTTCATAAAAAGATTTATAAATAAATTAAGAGAACATAATTCATATAGATTATGATCTTATAAATATATTTTTGAGATATACGTAGTACAACTTGTTGTGTTTGGATTTCTTGAGATTGAGTACAATCTTAAATCCTATAGCGTGGTACAAAACAAATAGTTTGGGTTCAACCGTTTGGTTTTTTTGGAAACGATTTTGGAATCGTTAATTTTTTCTTACTTTTGTGTTAGATCCGGTTTATTAGTGTAAACCATACGATTTTGTAAACGTTAAATTTTCTAACATGTGCGTTAGACCGGCTTTATTTTATAAACAATACATTTTTTTTAAACGTTTCATGTTCTAACATGCTGGTGAGAAATGATCATATTACTTATATAATATGGTTAAAAAAATTAAGTGTTAAAAATAAGTCTATTTTATATAAACTAATAAGTTTTATAATGATTTTTGTGATCATTTATTTCTAACACGTGTGTTAGAAACGTTTATGAAAAGTGTTACTTCTGAAGCATTTTTTTAACTATTCATTTTCTAATGTGTGTATTGGAAATGACTTATTTATTTGAACCGTATATGTCTTCATAGCAGTCGAATTAACATTTTGTGGAAATGTTAATATTTCTAACGTGCGCGTTAGATTTTTTTTTCTTTCTAACATGATTGTTTAAAATTATTAAAATACAAATTCTTTGAAATGTTTTTTGTAAACATTTTATATAAGTAATTTGTTATAACATTGATTTTAATGAATATAACATTATTATGCTTTGTATGGTTTAGAAATAAAAGTTCATACATTAAAGTTGATGTTTGATTGACTTCTAGAATTAAATCACCATAAAGTGATGGTGTTGTTATTTATATAAATTTAATGAAATTATAATTATTTACAAGACTATTCATATGGAAGATAAACTCTTAATTGGAGTTTTATGTCAATTTATTAGTTTTTATTAGAGTTTATGTCTCTAATAAAATCTCTAATTAAGTGAGACTCTTTTCACCCCATGTGTCTTGTATTAAAAGTAGGCTATGTGCCTAACTTGATAAGATTGTTAAACTACAAGTGTAAGAATACAAGAATTAAATCACCATAAAGTGATGGTATAGTTGTGTGTGATTTATCACCAACATTAATTTGTGATTTCTAAATCCAAATAACCATATTTTATATATAAAAAATAACTTAAATTTCCTAATACGTGTGTTAGAAAATGTGTATCACAAATACAATGTTAGAGATTGTACATTGTATAAGCCATAATAAATGGAAATGTTTTATGTAAACATTTAGTTGCCTACGTGTGAATTAAAAATGATGAGAAATGGTTTATTTTCCCTAAACTTTATCCTTGGAAAACATTTTATGTAAATGTTCGTTTCTGTAATATGTCCGTTATAACATTTTTTTAACATGTGTGTTAGAAAACGTTTAGTACATGCGTAGTAAGACTAAACAGTATCAAACCATTTGATATTTTGGGTTTTGATTTATGGTATCTTAAACTCTAATTGATATTATGAATATTGTACATTACAAAACTAATGAAATATTTTAAGATGATTTTTAAAACAAAGTTTGGCACAATTCTGAGAATTCAAATGGTATGTTACTCTTGTTAGAAGTAGCATATGTTGAACAAAGTAACAATCTCATAAATATTATTTGATTGAAAACAACTTGGTGTTGTTGTGAACAAATTTAATTGTTCAACTTTAGCACTTAAATGTAGCCTTTGTAACAACTTGGTGTTGTTTTGAGCAAAATTGTCCAAGTTTAAAGTTTGATGATGAAATAGGGAACTTATACTTACAAGTGCATGGAGTCTAATTGAGGGAGTACCTCAAGACATGCCATAGGACGATATCTTTGAGAAGATTTCAGTCAGTTTATAAAGTATTGAAGATATAAGCACTTTGATATTTGATGTCTACATATCGTCTATGCTTGTGTTTATATTTTAAAAATGTTTGGCAGTTATGATTTAGTTTCCAATGTATTTTATTGTTTTATGTTCAATATCTTCGGATAACACATGCAATTTTTTTCAAAGAAATAAATCACTAATGTTTGTGACGAATAAATTAGTTATGTGGAAAGTAATTATAATGTCAACTATACATTGTTTAAAAGAATATGGTTTTAAACGGATAGTTTATGAATGTATTTGGACATAAACAACTTGAGGGTTGTTTATGTTGACTGAAAGTCAAAGACAAAATATCTAATGTATAACCACATCATGAGAGAATAATGAAAGAACGTACTGAGTGTATTGAGATGAAATACACAAACGAGATCCACGTCAACATACTTTGTTAGATGTGATTGGAAAATTCACAAGTATGAATTCCAACATATGAAAGAAAAGGTGCTATATGTTATTGTATAACTTTGATAAACCTTGTGAGATTTGTGATATATAGGTAGATATGTCTACAACTTGATTATTGTTAGAACTACATGGAGATTTTATATTCGTTTGGGAGAGCATCCTAAATATATATATCTCCTAATGAATACCAATAGATGTGTACACATCACTTATGGCAAAATTATGAATGCCATGTTGTTGACTATCAATCTAGTTGACTCTATCTCACACATAATAGTGATTGTAAACGAGAAACATTCATCTTGTCGGTGATGAATGTGCTCGCCAAGTGACTTGGATTAAGACTTATGTTTAAGTCCTTATGAGTCAATGGTAAAGCGTTGGAGATCAAAGGTAACAAATTATGTTCCTTAATTGAATGATAAAAATTAGCTATGTGTTAGATACAATGATTTGTGAGACCTTCCTAAATATTGATGTTTTAGGATTATGAATAAGTCTCATTATTTTCTCTTAACAAGGGATGAATGTTACAAAGTGATATAATGATATAAATGTCTTCATAAGTGAAGTTACGGAAATGCTGATCAAATGAATAGAAAGGTGGGGAGGATCCATTTAGAAACAACCTTATAAGGGTATGTGGAAATGGTTTTCATTACCCATCTGGATGATATCCTATAACACTTAAATGTGGGGGTGTCTTGCATTTGTATCATAAAAGTTTGGCAATAAGGATTTTGTAATCCAATCTAACATTGCAAACAGACGACTAAGTGGAGGACACAAAGGTCGTAGTGCATAATGGAGATGTGTTTGCCTTAAATGATACGTTTATCTTAGAAAGACATATATTATAACCAGATTTAGATGGCCACTGAGGTTATAGTATTAGAAGTTGATAATAGGCAAATTAACTTGCGAGTTAAGAACACATCATGACAACTGATCTCAAATAAGTAAAGTTATTTGTAGCGACTAGACAAAGTCAAAGATAATGTTATGGATCCAACAACCTAAGGGTTTATTAGAGATCAAGTTGTGGAATGAGACTAATGCCCATGAAAAATGATATGTGAAGGAAACCTAACTTAGTTGACTGGAGATCCCAAGATCTAAGTTCAATAGGCCAACTAACTCATATGCCTAAGGGTGGTCACTGTGGGGGCATAAATGATATGCATAAGCTAGTATATATGGTTATACATACCCCGAAAGTATAAATTTAAATACGGCCTAGTCTATTCCTATGATATTCAGTGACAAAGAGTGAGGCTAAGCATAATATGTGGTAAATGATTTGGATAAATCACGGTAACCACAATGCTTTTAATAATCTAAAGAGAATCACCTATGTTAGAGTGAAGTGGGGTCGCTTCGAATGGAATTGAGGGCACAATTCCTAGAGCTCTCGAAGAACCAGGAAAGTGTTCCACGACCATTATTGGACACGACTATGAGGAGATGACCCGGCTAAGGAGAGTCTTGTGTGAAGTGTATTGTCGTCTACACAAACGGCAGACGAGTTCAAAGACATCGATGTCTACTCATAGCTAGTGGGCTAAGTGCATTTCAGAACGAAGGTTCAAAGGGTAGCACCTACCTATCGTATGCAAAACTCAACTGTCGAGGTTCCATTGGAAATTTTATGTGTTTTGAACGATCTCCATTCATGTGGGGGATTGTTGGAAATTTGGTTAATGGATATTTAATATATTTATAATTTAATGAAATTATAAATATTAATTAGAATCTTCATGTGTTGAATAAAAGACAAACTCTTGAGTAGAGCTTTTTATGATATTTAATTAGTTTTATTCGAGTTTTTAAGTCTCTAGTTAAGTGACTAATTAAGTGAAACCTTTCATTAATCCTTGACTCTTATACAATTAGTAGGCTATGTGTTTCTTTTTGTGAATATAAGAATATGGTATTTCTTGATACATGTAGAATACTAGAAGGAGGATGAACACTTGAAGACCAACTAGAGAGAGGAGTTCTCTCTACTTGTTTTCCACCACCATCACAATTTTATTCGTTCCATAAGTTCAAACACTACAATTACCCAGTGTAACCTCGGGCGCGTGAGCCATCTTCGGCACATACTGCTTCGGCTGTTGTACCCTAGAAACAGTCGCGTCGTCTTTAGTAGAGGCGTGAAATCTGTTTTAAGGGAAGCGTGTTAAACACGTGCCTCAACCAAAATCGTCAACGTTTTAGTGTGCTCTTTGTTGCGGTCTAGGATGCAATCAAGTGCGGGTGAAGGATCCACCAGAGATGCAACTTGAATCAAGATTGCTATATATAATTATATTTTATATGTTATGAATGTATCCATTATGTAGTGACTTTCCACATGTATAACTCCTATCTATGAATGCATCTATTATGTAGTGACTTTCCACATGTATAACCCCTTTCTCTTATATACTATTGTACTAATGTGAGTGCCTATATATAATGGTATTTGTATATGATGTCAGATCAATGAATAAGAATTCTCCATGTTCTATTCTCTACATGATTTCATAGTCTAGCTCTCATGTTTATATACATATATATTAGTTGCTAATAGACCGTTGTTTCACAACACGTTATCAGCACGAACGTGCTCTATATGTTTTTCCACCCTTGGTGTCCCTTTTTCCTTGCCTTTGATGTGCATCATTTTCCAGCCTAACTCAATCTCGCACGTTGAGAAAGCAACCCAATAATTATCCAAAATGATGAAAGACGGGTTTCTTTTGCGATGGAAAGTTGGAAACCATATTTGATGATGATACATCAATCTTACTGGTGAAACTTATTAATATACATATATAAACTTAAAACTGATTATTACTATAAATTCTAGGATGTAATCTCATGATTGAACTCTTATCTATATTTTTTTTTTCATTTGCTTTTAGAAATTTTATATATATATATATATATATATATATATATATATATATATATATATATATATATATATATATATATTAGCATGTTGGTATTCATCAGGATTTAGATATTGCATCATAAATTATGATGTTACAATTGACTAATTCATCGTTTTCTAATACTCATTATTAATTGAATAATTTTAGTTTTCGTTGACGACGACGATATTACGTATATTTATTTTATTTTTCTCTATTACAAATGATCCTTTATTATTCTAAATTAGTTGGATTATCATTTAATTAGTTGATTTAATATATGTTGTTTAGGACTCTTACAATCTAGTGATGCTCATCTACATATTCTTTGAGCCACCATAATCATATATTTATGCTTCTTTATTAACATTGTTAAGTTTTAAATTAAATTGTTGAATTATTTTGATTTGAGGAAGTTAATTTGCAATCTAGAGAATATTATATGTGATTTTAGAATTCATGAAAAACAATTAAATTCAATATTACAAAGTATGGAACTCAATATTTATGGACTAAACGATGCAACTGTATTAGGTATATATGCTTGTATTAGTGGTAATATATACATGATGTGTGTACTAGATTTTCATTTTGTATAGTTTATAATTTAAATGGATATGAATTCTGTAATTAGTTGTTTTTATTAGTCATTGTTAATACATAGCATGTCAAAAGACTTTTACATAATTAGATATAAATGAGTTATGTGAGTAGTGCTCATTGGATATTAATCCTCTGTTTATAAACATCAATTGATTTAGTTTTAAATAAACTATACAACTTATAATGCAATATATTATTATTATTATTATTATTATTATTATTATTATTATTATTATTATTATTATTATTATTATTATTATTATTATTATTATTATTGTTGTAACATGATTATGCAAATATCGTTTGGTACTTATACTAAGGTTAATGCTATAAAAATTTTGCATATAAGAAATTCATATAATAAATTAATATTGCTAGATATCATTAGTTTTTTTTAGAGAAACATTTTCTAGCGATGTCGGTGCCTCTCATGCATTCATTATGCCATGTCATAATGTTTAACAATTTATATGCATATTAACTATTACTATTGCTAGTATAAAACAATGACTATTGCTATTACTTCATATGTACAATGTATAGATTGCTTATATGATGTTATCAGTTGTTTAAATATAAATATTTGAGAAGAAAAAAATGAGTATGTTATGTAATTCACCATATTTACAATTTTCAAATACAAGTAATAAATGATTTGAGAACTTGAAAGAGATATATTTTTAAGTTTTAAAGTAAGTGTTAAAAATATATAAGATCTTATGTTTGCTTATACCATAATAAGTTATTACATAAATTATATGTGTTTGCTTATTAGTGATAAAAATGTTTCTTATTTTATAAAGGCCCATTATAAGTTGTTTTTATATGATAACATGCTATAAGGTCATGTATTGTATGATTTGTTGCTATCTATATCTTGTATTCTCTATGCTATCACTTCTTTGCATCGATAATACCGAATAGAACGACTAAACTAAAGTTGTGGTTTATTGTCATTCTCATGAAAAAGTAGAAATATGCTTCGATTTGACACCCAAAGTGTCATACTCCTTGTATCTCATTATCAAGTATAAAAGAAATATTATATGACTCGGACATATAATTACTTTTCAATTAACGTTATACGAAGATAAGTTTATTTATAAGGGAAATCGGATAAAACAAATTCGTTTGTCAAATCTCAAATATACTCCTGAAGTAGCAATATCATTAAAGGGTATAAACGGTTTGAACGACTGTATATCTATATGTTTGAGAAAATAATGGAAAACAGTAAAAATTGTATGGTTTTACTCTGATTCATAAAGTGAATATATATTGATCATTGTAATCATGGGCATCATTGAGAAAATTGTAATGATGATCATATTAATAATGAGATTGACCATTAGAAGTGTAACAATCATCATGTTAATAAGAGATAAACTATCAGAAATTATAAGATAGCCAAGCTAATAATGAGATCGAATATCAGTATTATAATGATAGTCATGATGAGATCGACCACCAAAAGTGGTAAACTAGTGATTACATAACATGATGGTTTGAACTTTGAAGTTATAATACATTCTTTCATATCTTATGTTTTGTATTACATACGTGCAAGTAATACATATACTATATCATAAACCATAAGTTTATGGATCTTAATTATATGTTGGCGTGACTAGTTAGACCACACCGGGCCAATAATGATGTGAAACTTAATGAATAACCAGAAGATTCTTCATGTTAATTAAACATGTCATAGTTGCACTTTCCAAAAGTTAATTATTTACCAACCAAAGTAGGGTGTGAATCCCTAAAATATTATGGAATGAATGAAGGATGTATATATCCAAACATGATACCGTTTAGTGTTTTTAAATCGATGCATCGTTTAAATGGTCATCAAATTTACAACTTGAAGTTATGTGTAGCTTAGCAAATGAGATAGCATGGTGGTTATAACATTGAATTTAGTATCCATGTTACTAATGATTATTGGAATAAGTATTGAACTCTCTAAATGCTTAAGACACAAATTGCTTTTGTTGAAGAAGATGATCAAACGTCTACAAATTGATTGCAAAGCCAATAATCAAGAGAGCACATGTGATTTTACATGCGGTAACATTATTTCACATCAAGCCAACATGTTGTAATAGTTTCTCCCCATTATAGTTGGTTTTGGTCAGGAACCAAATATTTCCCATCAAACCTTTTATTGTACGGTATACTTGGAATTGATCCACCACAACGCATAAAGATTGAAACTCAAATAATGTTGGGAATATATGTTGGATGAAAATACTATTTATGATTACATACTTAGAGCAATTAACGAGAGATTTATTTATGGCTCGTTAAATCTTACTTTAAGTAAATTAACATTTTCAACATTAGGGGAAGATTAATGGCATTTGAAAAAAGGAATGGGTATGCATGAATTATCATTGATCCTCAAACTAAATTGTCTGAACAAGAAATTCAAAAGATAATTCATTACCTAGATTAAAGAATCAATCACCACACATGTTAACTGACCTAAATACAGTGACTAAGTAAGTCACGTAGTCAACTGCTAATGCTCCAATTAAGTTAATTGTCCTAGTAGGGCAAACCATATATTAATGAGTCTATTGCACGCCTGAAGCGTGGTAGACTAGTCGATTCCAAGAAAATAAAAATTCCTCAAAAAATTGGAGCAAGTAATGAAGAAGATGGTCAAGTCGAGGTTATATTAAAAAAAGGGTTTCTTGAAGAGACATTAGACATGATGGTTTTGAAAGAACCTTAGGTACCTGAAAATCAAGAGCTCTTAGTAAATTATATCATGTCTAGAAGTGTATGGAATCGAAACTAAATTGACATCGTTATACTTTTGTATATATAGCGTTTGAAAAGATGAAATGATGAGGATCAAGATTTAAAATCTGCCTATGAATAAATACAAAGAAATGATTGGCTAAAATGGAATGACGCAAATGAGGCAGAGTTGAATTCTCTATTGAAATGGAAAGCTTACGGGCCAGTAGTCCATAAAAAAAGTTGTAAAATATATTTAATATAATTAGGTCTTTTATGTGGATCAACAATTGATGGCACAAGGATTTCGCAAAGACCTATGATTAATTATGAGGAGACGTATTCTCCAGTGGTGGATGCAATAGCTTTCCAGTATTTAATTAGTCTGGTAATATAAAGAGAGAATTGATATGCGTCTTATAAATGTTATGTATCATTTAGATACTAAAGTTTACATGCAAGTCCTTGAAGGATTTAAATTATGTAATTCATGTAAAGTAAGTTCTCGAGAACAATATGATCATTGTATACAGATTCATTTTTGAATACGATTGAACTCCTGATTAGTTTCTTAAAGCAATTTAGTTCTTCAAAGGTGAATCAAAACATCTTAACGATGTAATTCTTGTGTACCAATAAACATACATTGAAAACTTGTACCCAGTGATTGTGATATCTCAATAAATAGTGTACATGCATGGTACACTATAGATTTTGGAGATAAAAGCAAGTGTTCATGACACTTTTACATGATATAGATATCTATGTGTTAAATGGGCAAATTTATATAGCAAAACTCCCGAAGAGTGAAAGCACATGCATATATGGATAAGATGGAACGAATTCCCTCATGGATTGATAATGCTAGAAGCATTGATGTCAAAACCTCAAGAACATACTATATGAAGTTGACAAAATATGTGGACTAAAATAGTCGAGTCAAATATGATATAATTGACTCACTGGTATATGGTGAAGTTGGTCCATTTGTTTTCATTAAAGAACGATATGAGGTCTGCAAGTATTGCAATATATGTTGATGATGTCATTGAATCTCCTGAAGAGAAAAAAAAGAGCTCAAATATTTAAGCAAGAATTTGCAAATGAAATGTAATATTACAAATTTATGGCTCGATACGTAGGACATACGTTTATATTATAATCTATCAATTATGATACATATAAAAAATGTTGGACATTTTCATATGGACAAAAATTTTGGTGTAAGTACACTTAATGATGTTCAAATATTTGATATAGATAAAAATGACTTTTATCATCTTCTATCAAAGAAGCAAAGATCATTGGTCATGAAGTACCATAATTCATTACAAATTGTATTAATATATCTTGCTAGCTATACACGAACATATACCATTAAATTCATTGGCAAGATTTAACTCGTGTACGACGAGGAGATAGCGTAATGAGTAAAACATTTATTTTCTATACCCTTAAGGTACGAAAGGTATGGGTTCATATTTTACTAACCCATCAACAAGTTTGGTTAGTTTTCTAAATGCGGGGATTATAACAAAACACATTCATGGATCTTATGGTATCTACTTACAAGAGGAGGTAATTAAAGTTTTACATGAAGATCATACATCAAGTTCATTAATAGATTGCACATCAAGCGACAAATCACTGACTACAAAAGTTTTTCAACAACTTTCATGAAAGATTGGCACTTGTTACTTGTAATGATACATATTATATTGAGGGAGAGTTTTACATAAATTTCACTCTTTACCCTTCACTAAGTTTTATCCAATTGGATTTTCTTAGTAAGGTTTTTTTTGAGACAACGTACCTGATCCGGAAGTATCAGGGATAGACAATACCCGTTGCACTCTTTTTCCCTTAGCTGAGGTTTTGTACCATTGGGTTTTCTTAGCAAGATTTTTAATGAGACAACATCATTAAGCGTATTAAAGAATAGTATTGCATCATGTGGATAGTCAAGGGGGAGTGTTATGAATGCATCCATTATGTAGTGACTTTCCACATGTATAACCCCTATCTATGAATGCATCCATTATGTAGTGACTTTCCACATGTATAACTCCTTTCTCTTATTTACTATTGTATTAATGTGAGTGCCTATATATAATGGCATTTGTATATGATGTTAGATCAATGAATAAGAATTCTCCATGTTTTATTCTCTACATGATTTCATAGTCTAGCTCTCATGTTTATATACATATATATTGGTTACTAATAGACCGTTGTTTCACAACATTACATTTTTTTTATTTAGTTATTGCAACCGCTATTGTACTATGATATTTCCTATGAATAACGAGAGTCTCGTTATTATATATTTTGTAATTATATTTTATAAAAAGTGAACCTAGTTCCTACCATTGAGACCTTAAGTGGTCTTTTGCAATTCTGGAGTACATGATTCGTTGAACCAGTGGCGAAGCTTTAGTTTTCCGACCGGGGGCGAAAGTCACAGTACCTAAATTTTTTTATAAAATCGAGGGTCGAAAACATATATACCAAAAAAAACTTATACGAAAACTATATATTCTCCACTACTAAGCGAAAAGTTCGGTGGTCGGCACGTGCCCTCCCGCCCCTTAAAAGTTTAGCCCATGCACTAAACCACTTATTCCGGCAGAAAACTCCAAAAAAAAGTTATCAACACCATAACCTACCTCAGTCTTATGGACTTCCAACCAAAATTTTAAGGAGTAGGTAGCATTTTTTATCTTTTTTTGTACCTTATTCATTGTGACCCCATAATGGGTACTTCAACCGCTATTATTTGAACGAATGTAATCAATGTTTTGACTCCATCTGTAGAGTTGTTCAATTGTGAAAATACATATCTTTAGTGTTCTTCACGTACGTTAACCAAAACCAAAAATATAAACAAAAGAAATTACAAACCCTATATTTTCTGTATCTTTACAGGTTTAATACTAATCCTGGAACATGGGTCAATTTAAAAAATATATATTTAGGCTTTGAATTTATACGAAAGAAATTCTTGGAAGTATTTTCATGAGAAAACTTTTTTTTTATATATACCTGTAAAGAAATGGAAAAAAGGAAAAAGTGTCATTGGGATTTCAAAGGAATTGATGGTGTTTTTCCAGTGTTTGACCGGAAAACATAAACAAACACAAATTGATACTGTTCAGCATGTAAGCATTGTCATAGTCAAAACCCTCAAAACATGCATTTGCTCATGTGAATTAGAAGCTGTCATACATGTGTACTGTATATTGCCTTATCAGACGGATCTAAACATATATAATGTCTGTCTTCATCATTGAATGTTTCTTCTATATTGTATGCATAATAACAGTGGTAGATGCATCTGTCTTTGTGAAATAATTCTCATTGCACTTATCACTCTTGATCACGTATGCATCATTCCAATCAATTTTGTTAAATAAAACTAAACTGACAATTTTGAGTTGCTCATAATTTTTTTACTAACTCACAAACCAACTATATCTACACTATCGTACACTACAAGACTAGAACACTCACCATCTACGAGGAACAACTTACTAGACTTATTGATACCACTAAGCTAATCGTCATTTGATGAATGTCTTCTAGAAGTTTTAAACCGAAAACAATTAAATTATTTGGAGAAAAAAAGAACGACTTTTTAAACCTTGGATTTTTAATGGATGGAGTTATGTTGATTTGAAGGAAATATAGATTAGATCAGTACTTTCATTGTTTTTTTATAACAACTAACTCAAATACTCATTAATCTTCCTGATATATATAAATATTTGTTTATAATGGGTCTAGAACTCTTAACCTTTAATATAATAACACTTTTTTTACACAACTTGATACAACTATAGACTGCAAGTCTTTTGATATTAGTTCCATTATTTGACACGCCGTTTTTAAGGCCAAGTAGTTAAAGAGGTGCATCTCTACACTATCAGCACCAATTTGTTTTTCAATTAAATAACGAAATTTTCTAGGCAATATCTTTCCAACTTCCTTAAACCACAAACTAACCAAAATTTGAATATGCCAATTTGATTACTAACACTGATCACCTATTATACTCTTTACTTGTGGAAAATTAATGAAACCAAAAGTTGTGTTATAGTTAACATAGAAGGTAATCTTATAGCCTAAGATGACACTTTTGTATCTACTTTAAAACTAAATAGTTGTCATATAGGGCACACATGGTGTGAACTACCAAAAAACTTGGCCTTGTGTTATTTAATTTTTGAAGTTAATTGGTTTGTGCTTGGTGTGATACTCTTTGAAAGTATACCACTTGGCACGATTACGTACATGGATTTAGGCATCCAAGTGTTTTGTTGGTTGAATATTCTTTGCCACAAAACTCAACACATCTTTGTTAATCAGTCGCGGAGCTTGAACGAATTGTTAGTGGAGGCCGAACTCACAAAATCCAAATTTGCAGGTGCCGTGCTTTTAAAAATCTAATATTTTACGCTACAAAATAAATTAGAAAGTTTAAGTAAAATTAAAGATAGTTCTCTTCCAAATAAGCTATTTAGAAAAAAGTATCTTAATTTTCTTTTGCATCTTTCGATACAGAATACTATGAGAAGGGTTTCTTTGAATCCCTTTTAAATATAGATCCAAAGTTTTTTTTCCTACACCGGGACTCCTCTCTTTTTATAAAAAAATTACCTTATCTCACAACGATTTGCGTAAATGCAATTTCTAATAAATTCATCGTGGAGCAGCTCTTCCTCTATGCTTTTTTCTATGATATGTTGTTTTTCCACCAAATCATGATAAGTTGTACTGATTTGATCACTATTCTCCAAGAGGTGCCTATGGAGGCGACCCTCAAGTTCATTGTAACGCTTCCCGTCTATAACCAGTTTAACCACCTCAAGACCTACACGAGAGCATAGGAACCACGGGACCCTACTAGTAAAGGGAAAACGGAAGCGCACTACTGCGCACCGGTTGAAAAAGTCATTTCCTTTTTTTCAATAAAAAAGAAGGTAGTCTTCATATCTCTAATGTAGTGAAGAGATTTTGATGCATGGCCTTCGTATAGTTTCAATTCTGGTAACTTTGGTCACAATTTTAAATCAAATTCAACCAAATCATCTACATAGTGTAGGTATTAAAACCCTACATTTATATCTCGTGATCATTATATCTAAATGAGTTAAAATGGCAAGTTAAATCTGAATTTTCTAAAAGTCAAACTCAGCTTTACGAAGTTACCAAAGAATAAACTTTGAGCGTATGTAATATAATATTTTGACATCAAATTGTACAACATAACCAAAAAATATATATTAACATGTTCGACTTGGCATGAACCCATTTTCTCGTCTGAACCCGTATTTTCGCATATGACTCGTTAAAATAGCTTAAACCATGTAAACAAATCATAATGGGTCAAAACCTTTCCAAAACCTTAGTTAACCATCCTTATTATCAGGTTTTACTTGTAATCTTTACGAACGTGCAAACTCATCATCAATCATCAAGGTGAGTAGAGAATCCCCTTTTCTAGTTTTAACTATTTTGGGTGATTCATTTGTGGTAACTATTTTCTAATGCAAACTTACTACGTACGGATTATGTGAATTCTATGTTCCTTTTGTGTGAAACTTGATGGTTAGATACTATCTATGGCTAATACATTCATTAACAATTGGCCAAGTCGAACGGTAGTATGTTATAGCGCTATAGGAGTGACGAACCATTCCTGCTTCTTCTGATATGTTTTGTTTGTTTGTAGAAGTATCATTTGGGGAATGACAAAAGCCGATCTATGTATTCTAGATAAACTCTTTTGGGGTTATTCTACTCGTTAACTAAGGTTTGAACGATACCCAAAACGACCATACCTTGTTTATGCAAAATACTTAGTTTTCCATATAAAGCCATACGATTTGTACTTAAACTATTGCCATGTGATTTGCCATATGAACCTATGTTATCACCAAATCTTTAGTTGATCCATATTTACTCATATATGTTTCAAGTGCTAATCCATGATTCTATCCAAGTTTGATTCACATAGGAATAGACTTTGTCTTAATTTCGCTTAATAAGAAACAATTGCTACATTATGTTTTGAAGACAAAGTTGCTTTTCTTTGGTTTGTTTGTGAAGAATGATGTAATTTGGTTAACTATTGATATATCGCAACCTTAATTAGTGCCATGTTTTTTGAACTATCTAGTTACATGATGCCTCGATGTTTCTATTGTTGGTTGGGGTGTTACAAATGGGTATTATTACGAAATATGTAGCCATATGCTTTCATTTCTTAAACTTTTCAGTTTAAATCCTTGATGCTTGATATGCTCTGTCTTTTTAGAGTTGGGGTCGCGAGAGCAAAAGGAGTAGCGCCCTACAATAGTTGTGAGTTTGTTTCTTGTCGGGATTTATATGTAACGTTCCGCATTTTTTTATTCTTTTTCCATTCTATTGGAATTTGTATTTCAATTCGAATCCCTTGTAATTCGAGACTTGATAATAATGGAAATCATATTTTCTATTATTTTTGATCAATTATACTTGCACAATATGTAAATAGTTACAAATATGCAATTTAATTCAGAACCGAGCCATACACCCATATTATATTTTTGTTTGGAATGTTATTCATATATGTTTTATTATTGTACTGGCTTGCATATACTTAAATACTCCAAAACATGCTTAATTATGAGTTTCTAGCATAAAATAATAGAATTATCAAACTCTATGGGTCAAATTGCATATTCTGGAAAGTTTCATAAATTATGCGGGTGCCGCAAGGCCATGCAACCAATGCGCATGATCGTGCATACTTTGATCCGCATGACAATGCAACTAATGAGCACGACCATGCGTGCCATGATCAGCACAACTGTGCACCTGATCTGCACGGCCATGCAAAATCACCAGGTTTTGAACTGTCACACCCCAACCGATGGCGGAAATATCGGAGTGAGACGAACTAGATTGCTCGAGACATCATAACACTATTTGTGATAATATTTAATTTAATCAACCCATTTCATTTCATAGCATCAAAATTGTCAAGTTACATCAAATATCCGAATACAAGTAACAACAACAAAACAAACTCAACAATAACATAATGATTAACTTAGTATTCTACGCGTGTTTCTATGCCATTCCTACTAAGTTCCATCATAACAACTTCATCAACCTGCAACACGTTAAAAGTATAGTTCAATAACAAAGTATTGACGAGTACACAAGTTTAATATCATATCATAATTATTAAAACCGTTTAAACAAATCCACATGAATAGCTAGCATACAAGATAAATGTAAACAAGGCATGTGAATCTATAAGTCAATCCTCTAGTGTACTGCAAAATAGATTTAAAACTTAACCTTGACCACAAGAATACGTGCGGTGCGTTACTCCTATAGCGCTATACATATTAAGGGAGGCTTTATCGAAGTTAATGATATTTAGATCACATAAGAATATACCAAGTAACAATTCAAGTAGCATAAGACTAAAGCATGTTTAATGGATTGTTTGTGTGTAATCATAGAATAAAAGTGTGATTTAGTGTAGGTTTGTAATTTAACATATTGCACCCAAATAGTGTAAAGCATAAAAAGGGTGTCGAGTGTACTCACGGTTTTTCAAAGTAATTTCCGTGAAAGTGTTAGGTTATTTTAAGGGACTGAACATAAAGTCATCCTACACAAGGAAACATAGGTGTGTGAGTATTAGATTGACGATGGAGTTTGATGAGTTTAGAAATTAAAGTATGCAAAAAGTATGTATAAATAAAAGTATTTATCTAGACGTTAACGCTCATTTTTGACACTATAAGCCCCGAAGGGTGTTTGTGTTTTTATGGGTTATGCCCAATAGAATCGTAACGATGGTTAGGTTTAAGATAAAGTAACCTAGTTCTAGGAAAAGTAACCATATGGTCATTGTCAAAGGTTCGGTTATATTAAGTATTTACATATATAGTTATAATATTACTAATTTATCATAGAGTTTATGTATTTTATAGATATCATGTAAGTCATATAAGTCATGCATGGAGGTAGGAGGATAACCGTCCTAAACCTCTTTCGTAAGATTCACCAATACATAAGATTGTCACAAGGACAATCCGGATAGTCAAGAATTATAGAAATCATCATGTGAGGGGTGGATTGAAAAGTTGGATAGCCAAGGCCTCCATGTAATCACACCTACACCAACACAAGCTTGTAAGCTTGGATGGCTCAACACTTGTGGGTTTGAAACCCTATAAAAACCACATGTTTAGAGGCATGTTATGCCTCTTGATTTTGTATAAACAAGTCTAGCTAGCTCACTAACCATAAACTTGGTTAGAGGCATAAGTAGCATAGAGTTGTTATGTTTTAAAAAAACAAGTTAAAAAAAAGTTTATAAGTTTAACTTTCAAAACAGAAAGTTTGGCCCCAAGAATGGTATTGTTCCACCTTGGTTTTCCATGGAAAACCTATGGTAACATCCCATAGGGCTTAGCAAACAATGTTGAGAAAGAAAACATAAAGAAAACTTTGAAAATCTTAAAGTTTAAAAAAGATAAAACGGGCAGAAGATTTACTACACTTTGGACCTAAAAAATGGTGAGGTTTCACCTTAGTTTTCCCAAGCAAACTTGTGAAAACCTTCCTAGAGGTATCCAAGTGTTTTAGAAGAAGAAATAAGGAAGAATTAATTGAACAAGTGAGTTAGAACTCACAAAAAAACTCAAATATGGCTGCTGCGGTTTTTGAATATGTAAGGGACTTTGAAAGTGTTTTTGAAGTGTTTGGAGGCTTGTAAAAGTGGGAAATGGATGGGGGAAAGGTGGTTTATATAGGGAAGGGATTAGGGTTTCAATGGGTTGGGCTTTGGACAAGATTAGTGGGTGTTTAAACTTGAAACAAGACCAAAACATCTACATATGGAAATCCTCTTTTTTTGTTTTTTGTTTTGTCAATTAATTTATATATATGGTTTTTGTTGTTATTTAAATAATGTATTTTATATGTAAATCAACTGTGAAGTGTTTTGGAAGATTAAAACATGATTAAAGGTGTTACATAACCCTAAACATGTCTTGCAAATAATTAACATAAGTGTGACAAGAATCATGGTGCCAAAAGTCTATGCATTTTGCGTTTAACTTGTTAATTGCTTGCTTGATTTGAAACGTTTAACTTTCATGAATATATGATAAGAATATGCAAGTTGATTCGAAGCTATAAATTGTGTAACGAATGCCTGTATGATCATATATATAAATGCGTATAAAGATTCCGAATTGCGTGTAATCGAGCAATTTGATTACAATCAAATCTTAGATTTACAATGATTCAGAAATGAAATATGATTACAAGGTTTGGACATTCCAAAAATAGAAACACGAAGCAACTTATTAAAAACGGAAAGTTACAAATGCGAAGCGTTACAGTCTCCCCTCCTTTAGGGAATTTTGTCCCGAAATTTAGGAAGCTGCAACGAACAAATGCGGATACTTAGTCTTCATATCGCTTTCAAGTTCCCAAGTAAACTCAGCGCCACTTTTTCCTTCCCATCGAACCTTCACGATAGGAATTCGACTGCGCCTTAGTTGCTTAGTGCCTTGATCCATGATTTTGACTGGCTTCTCCACGAAGTGTAAGGTCTTGATGATTTGAAGATCTTCAAGTGGAACTTGGAGTCCTTCTTCGGCAAGACATCACTTCAAGTTTGAGACGTGGAAGGAAGGATGAACGTTCTTGAGCCCTTGTGGTAGGTCCAGTCGGTAGGCTACCTTGCCAATCCATTCGAGAATCTTGAAAGGACCTACGTAGCGAGGAGCGAGCTTTCCCTTTGTTCTAAAACGAACCACACCCTTCCAAGGGGATACCTTGAGAAACACTAATTCACCAACGTTGAATTCCAAAGGCCTACGTCTTTTATCTGCGTAGCTCTTTTGTCGGCTTCTAGCTTTCAGCAAGTTGTCCCGAATCTACAAAATCATGTTCGTTGTCTGTTGTATGAGCTCGGGACCGGTGATTTGAGCTTCCCCGATCTCGTGCCAACAAAGAGGCGATTGGTACTTGCGTCCATACAATGCCTCAAATGGTGCCATTTGAATACTCGCGTGGTAACTATTGTTGTACGAGAATTCGACCAAAGGCAAGTGCATGTCCCAGTTGCCACCAAAGTCAATTACACAAGAACAAAGCATGTCCTCTAGAGTTTGGATAGTACGCTAGGTTTGACCATCAGACTGAGGATGGAAAGCAGTACTAAGATTGAGTTGAGTATCAAGCGTCTTTTGAAATGTTTGCCAAATGCGAGAAGTGAAACGACCATCACGGTCCGAGATAATGTCAATGGGGACACCGTGACGACAAATGACTTCATCCGTGTATATACGAGACAATTTCTTAACTCGGTACTCTTCACGTATGGGAAGGAAATGAGCAGAATTTGTCAGACGGTTGATGATTACCCAAATACTATCATGACAAGATGATGTACAAGGGAGTTTGGTTATGAAATCCATAGCAATACTCTCCCATTTCCAAACAGGAATTTCCGTTGTTCGAGTAAGCAAGAGGGTCGTTGATGCTCGACCTTTACCTTGGAACAAGTAAGGCACTTTGATTCGTAACAGGCAATATCTTTCTTCATTCCAGGCCACCAATATGACGCACGAAGGTCAGGATACATCTTATCGGCGCCAGGATGAACAGAATACCGAGACTTATGAGCTTCACTCATCAAGAGGTCATGAAGATTATCACAGTTTGGAATCCAAATACGGTTAAGATAGCACATGATGCCATTGGGTTTGGTCACGAGTTGGTTTTCAGCACCACACTTCAACTCATTATCAAGGTTACCCTCGTTAACGGTCGAGTATTGTGCCTCACGAATCATCTCTTGAAGCTAACCAAAGTTTGGTAGCAACGTACACTCTTAACATGAGTTTTACGACTAAGTGCGTTGGCCACAACATTCGCTTTACCAGGGTGGTAGCTGATATCGCAGTCATAGTCGTTTAATAATTTTACCCAACGACGCTGACGCATGTTGAGTTCTTTTTGATTAAAGATGTGCTGGAGGCTTTTATGGTCGGTGAAGGCCGTACACTTTGTACCATAAAGGTAGTGTTGCCATATCTTTAACGCAAAAAACAACTGCACCAAGTTCAAGGTCGTGCGTAGTATAATTTTTCTCATGAATTTTGAGTTGTCGTGAATTGTAAGCTATAACCTTGTCTAGAGGCATCGCAATACATGACAAAGTCATCAGTACCATCAGGAAGGGTTAGGATAGGAGCATTGCAAAGCATGTCCTTGAGCGTTTAAAAAGACTCCTCTTGTTCGGAACTGCAAACAAAAGGCTTATCCTTTTGGGTCAAGGAAGTGAGAGGTACGACAATTTTCGAAATATTTGAGATAAAACGACGGTAATAACCGGCTAAGCGAGAAACGAACGGATTTCGGACGGAGTCTTAGGGGTAATCCAATTTTTCACTGCCTCGATTCTCACGGGGTCAACGTGAATACCAAGTTCGTTGACGACATGACCAAGAAATTGAACCTCTTTTAACCAAAATTCACACTTGGAGAACTTAGCATAGAGACGTTGAGTACGCAAAAGCTGAAGGATAAGATGCAAGTGTCGCTCATGCTCTTTTCGCGTCTTGGAATAGATTAGGATATCGTCAACGAAGACGATCATGAATCGGTCAAGATAGGGCTTACACACGCGATTCATCAAATCCATAAACACGACGGGTGCGTTGGTCAAACCAAATGGCATGACCACGAACTCGTAGTGCCCATAACATGTGCAAAACGCGGTTTTGGGTATAACTTCTTGGAGGACTCGAAGTTGATGATAACCAGAGCGAAGGTCGATTTTAGAGAAACAAGGCACGCCTTGAAGCTGGTCAAAAAGGTCGTCGATGTGAGGAAGAGGGTAATGGCTCTTGAATGTAAGCTTGTTGAGCTCACGATAGTCAATGCACATGCGAAAGGATCCGTCTTTCTTTTTGACGAACAGAACGGGAGAGCCCCAAGGAGATGTGCTAGGATGTATGAAGCCTTTATCAAGAAGCTCTTGAAGTTGGCTAGAAAGCTCTTGCATCTCCGAGGGTGCTAGACGATAGGGGGATTTGGCGACCGGAGTTGCACCAGGGATAAGGTCAATGCGGAAGTCAAAAGAACGAACAGGAGGAGGGCCAGAAAGATCCTCATGGAAAACTTCAGGGAAATCACGCACAATGGGAACTTCCCCTTCACTCATTCTTGGACCCTTATCCTTCTTGTCCACAATGTGAGCAAGAAAGGCGAAGTATTCCTTATGTAAGTACTTGTTCGCTTGAATACACGACATAAGCTTGAGACCTTTGGAGGGTTTCTCGCCATAGACGTGTAAGGAATCATTATTGGGAAGGGGAAGTCGAATGTACTTTTCTAAGCAAACAACTTTAGCACGGACTCACCTAAGCAAATCAATGCCTAGTATGATATCGAAGCTACCCATTTGCATGGGTACAAGGTCAATAGAAAACGTATGATCGTTGAGATTAACAGTACAATTAAAAAGACGGAATCGACAGTGACGGATTTTCCGTCAGCTACTTCGACTTCGAATGATTTAGGCAACTTAGAACGACTACACATAAGCAGAGGTTCGAATTCAACGGATACAAAACTTTTATCCGGACCAGTATCAAACAAACACGTAGCGTAAACATTGTTAACGAGGAACGTACCCGATATGACATCATTTGAGTTTTGAGCTTGAGCGGCAGTGATGACGAAGGCTCGGTCACGAGCTTGCTGCTGCTGTTGATTGTTATTGTTGTTGTTGCGCTGAGGGCAGTTGTTGGCGAAGTGGTTTGGGTCTCCGCATCTGAAGCAGGCACGAGCGGCAGGTGCAAGGGGTAGGTTTTGGTTAGCGGCAGGGTTTTTAGGTGCGGTTATAGCTCGGGCTTGGTTGATGGGGGCTTGCGGGGCGAAGTGCCCATACCTATTGCAGATTGTGCATAGGCGGCACAGGGCAATAACCGGATGGTGGAAGGGACAGGTGTTGCATGGGGTCCGGTGTATGTTTTCTTGATGGGTTCGGGTGCGGGTAAGGCGAGCTGATGGGGGTTTGGCGGAGTGACTACCGCGTAGTTTGGGCTTGAAGCCTTCCGCTTCTTGCCCTTGGTGTTGTTTCTTGGGGGTTTGGGTGAGGTAGGCTCAGATAGGGCTTCGGTGGTGGCTTGATGGGCTTTCCTTAGTGGAGCCTTGGCGGCATGGCTATTGTTCAGTCGAGCAGCCAAACGAAAAGCTTCCTCGATGGTTTTGGGTGAGGTGGTATTGGCAAGGTGAGGAGGGAGGCAACGTATGTATTTAGCAACGACATTTTTTCGACCGTGTCGACTTGGCTTGGGCAAATCACGCCAAGTTTCTTAAAACGGGCCGTGAGGCCAGCGTTGTCATTCCCCACTTGCTTGAGGTTCCAAAACTCAGTCTCGAGCTGTTGCCGTTCATGGGGAGGGCAAAATTCACTTTCCATTAACTTCTTGAGCTCGGTCTAAGGGAGGCGTGGGAGACTTTGTTACCACGAGCATTACGCTCGGAAGTCCACCAATCAAGGGGTCTTGAACACTCCCATGGTGTTCATGGTGCGAAGGTGGTCGGGAAAACCACTTTGGATGAAGGTGACTTCAATGGCGTCGAACCAGTGTAGTAGCTTAGTGGCGTCCCCTTCGCCGGTGAAAGGTAGGAGATTGCAAGAACATAATTGCTTATGGGTGAAGGTGGTTTTGGTGGTTCGGCCTTGGAGTCGACAGAGGTGTGTGGTGATTCGGCATTGGGTGGAGGTTGGATCTTGCTGACGATTTTGGAGATGACCTTGGCCATATGCTCGGCCATGAACTTCATGCAATATTTCTTTGACATAGAGTCGGATTGGAACTTCGACTTGGACTTTGACTTCCTCTTACCCATAACACTTTGAGAGATAGACATCTAAAAGGTTCGACAATAGAAGATAGGTTTAGGCTTTGATTGTAAAGTGTTTTTATAAAGAAAAGAATTTGTTTTGAGCACATAAGCATCATGTAACACGTATGAATTCACATAGAAGCATAAGCATATTGGTATTCAAAAGCATAAACACGTATAATTTGCATAAGGAGTATAAATTTAGTTGGTTCATGAGATCTTTTTATTGTGGTTTTTGGTTACGAAGGGCGTGCGAATCGTGCATCGGGTGCGAAATAAACGAGATAGCAAGTATTAAACACATAGAAATTGAGATAGCATAAAAGATAGGCTTAATAAAACATTGGAGTGTTTCAGGTTAAAAAACGTTGAATATTCCAAAGTGAATCGAGATCCTTTCAAATTAGAAAAACGGGCTTTGGCCTATAGGTAAAGTGCTCTCATCGAGAAGCGATTAACGGCACTTTACCCTTCTAGTTACTACACATCTCTAACCGAATTGAAAAATCAAAACTTTGGCGAGATTGAAAAATCAAGGAATGGGACTAGTTGAAGGTGCGGGTTTCACCCCTAACTTGACAACATTGTACCCTAAGTGTGGTTGGTACTTACCAATCGAGGAACGTATTCCGACTCGTTGGTAAGGGTCCACTAGAGTATGAAATGGAAATTCTCATCAAGATGTGGATTTCACTCCTAACTTGGTGTAATTTCGTGTAAAATCGAACTTCGCGGATTGAGAGTGATCAACAAAGTGCGGGTTTCACCCATATTTTGGTGAGATCGTCTCGTTTGTAGTTTGAGTGTCCTCAAGTCATCAATTTTAAAATTTGTGTAAAAGTCTTAGGAAAAACACACACACACACACACACACACACACACACACATATATATATATATATATATAAGACCAAAGAAATAGGAAGAAGCAAATAGGAAGAATTAACATTTTAATCATGAAACAAGAATGGTCAAGTCACTTAAACTATAGACTAGGTCGAACAAGGCAATTCTACCTAATTCCCTATAGTTATGGCTCTGATACCAATATGTCACACCCCGACCGATGGCGGAAACATCAGAGTGAGACGAACTAGATTGGTCGAGAAATCATAACACTATTTGAGATAATATTTAATTTAATTAACCCATTTCATTTCATAGCATCAAAATTGTCAAGTTACATCAGATATCCGAATACAAATAACAACAACAAAATAAACTCAACAATAATATAATGATTAACTTAGTATTCTACGCGTGTTTCTATGCCATTCCTACTAAGTTCCATCATAACAACTTCATCAACCTTCAACATGTTAAAAAGTATAGTTCAATAACAAAGTATCGGTGAGTACCCAAGTCCAATATCATAGCATAATTATTAAAACCGTTTAAACAAATCCACATGAATAGCTAGCATATAAGATAAATGTAAACAAGGCATGTGAATCTACAAGTCAATCCTCTAGTGTACCGCAAAATAGATTTAAAACTTAACATTGACCACAAGAATACAGGCGGTGAGTTACTCCTATAGCGCTATACATGTTAAGGGAGGCTTGATCAAAGTTAATGACATTTAGATCACATAAGAATATACCAAGTAACAATTCAAGTAGCATAACACTAAAGCATTTTTAATGGATTGTTTGTGTGTAATCATAGAATAAAACTGTGATTTAGTATAGTTTGGTAATTTAACATATTTCACCCAAATAGTGTAAAGCATAAAAAGGGTGTCGGGTGTACTCACGATTTTTCAAAGTAATTTCCGTGAAAGCCTTAGGTTATTTTAAGGGAATGAACACAAAGTCATCCTACACAAGGAAACATAGGTGTGTGAGTATTAGATTGACGATATAGTTTGATGAGTTTAGGAATTAAAGTATGCAAAAAGTATGTATAAACAAAAGTTTTTATCTAGACGTTAACGCTCGTTTTTGACACTATAAGCCCCGAAGGTTGTTTGTGTTTTTATGGGTCATGCCCAATAGAATCGTAACGATGGTTAGGTCTAAGATAAAATAACCTATTTGTAGGACAAGTAACCATATGGTCATTGTCAAAGGTTCGGTTATATTAAGTATTTACATATATAGGTATAATATTACTAATTTATCGTAGAGTTCATGTATTTCATAGATATCATGTAAGTCATATAAGTCATGCATACCGTCCTAAACCTCTTTCATAAGATTCACCAATACACAAGATTGTCACAAGGACAATCCGGATGGTCAAGAATTATAGAAATCATCATGTGAAGGGTGGATTGAAAAGTTGGATAGCCAAGGCCTCCATGTAATCACACCTACACCAACACAAGCTTGTAAGCTTGGATGGCTCAACACTTGTGGGTTTGAAAACTTAGTAAAAATCACAAGTTTAGAGGCATGTTATACCTCTTGATTTTGTATGAACAAGTCTAGCTAGCTCACTAACCATAAACTTGGTTAGAGGCATAAGTAGCATAGAGTTGTTATGTTTTAAAAAAAACAAGTTCAAAAAAAGTTTATAAGTTTAACTTTCAAAACATAAAGTTTGGCCCAAAAAATTATATTGTTCCACCTTGGTTTTCCATGGAAAACCTATGGTAACATCCCATAGGGCTTAGCAAACAATGTTGAGGAAGAAAACATAAAGAAAACTTCGAAAATCTTAATGTTTAAAAAAGATAAAACGGGCAGAAAATTTACTATACTTTGGACCTCAAAAATGGTGAGGTTTCACCTTAGTTTGCCAAATCAAACTTATGAAAACCTTCCTAGATGTTATCCAAGTATTTTAGAAGAAGAAATAAGGAAGAATTAGTTGAACAAGTGAGTTAGAACTCACAAAAAAACTCAAATATGGCTGCTGCGTTTTTTGAATATGTAAGGGACTTTGAGAGTGTTTTTGAAGTGTTTGGAGGCTTGTAAAAGTGGGAAATGGTTGGGGAAAGGTGGTTTATATAGGGAAGGGTTTAGGGTTTCAACGGGTTGAGCTTTGGACAAGATTAGTGGGTGTTTAAACTTGAAACAAGCCCAAAACATCTACATATGACAGCCCTCTTTTTTTGTTTTTTTTTTGTCAATTAATTTATATAAATGGTTTTAGTTGTTATTTAAATAATGTATTTTATATGTAAATCAAGTGTGAAGTGTTTTGGAAGATTAAAACATGATTAAAGGTGTTACTTAACCCTAAACATATCTTGCAAATAATTAACATAAGTGTGACAAGAATCAAGGTGCCAAAAGTCTATGCATTTTGCGTTTAACTTGTTGATTGCTTGCTTGATTTGAAATGTTTAACTTTCATGAATATATGATAAGAATATGCAAGTTGATTCGAAGCTAAAAATTGTGTAACGAATGCGTGTATGATCATAGATATAAATGTGTACAAAGATTGCGAATTGCGTATAATCGATCAATTTGATAACAATCAAAGCCTTAGATTTACAATGATTCCGAAATGAAATACGATTACAAGGTTTGGACTTTCCAAAAATAGAAAGACGAAGCAGACTTGCTAAAAACAGAAAGTTACAAATGCGAAGCGTTACATGAGCCTTCCCTCCTTTTAACTCCCAACCACCTTCACTTAACATCCAACCACTTCACCCCATATAAATACAACTCTCCCACAACTCCTAAACACTTTCAACACTTTTTAATCACTTCCAAAGTCTCTCAATCTTCAAGTTTTGCAACTTTGGGTAGATTGTTCAAGCTTCAAAACAGTGAGTATTGAGCTTGTTCTTGCACTTTTTCTTTGTGTATTCTTCCTTTTCCTTCCTTGGATAACCTTTAGGAGATTACAAAATGTTTACTAAGGTAAAGAAAGATGGTATACCACCATTTTAAGGTCCAAGTCAAGAATTTTTGTTAAACTTTTGCAAACTAAACCAAGCTGCCAACTAACTTCTACGTTGAATAGTTTGTGTTAAGGTTTTGTTCCAGAAAACATGAGGTTCATAAACCATCACTTCTTATTCTTGTAACGCTCTAAGTAATCTCCAAGCACTAAAGTGAGCAAGACTACACCAAGGCTTCAACCACACCATGTTGGAAGCATTCATTTAGTTATATTCACTTGGTTACTAAGTGAATTCGATAGTTTATTTTATGTTCTTCATACTTATTAACTATCTGAATCATCCATGTGATGATTTTATGTATTGGTGAATTCTTGAGATTAATTGATTTATACTACTTCTAATGCTTGACATACTTGACAATACACACACACAATACATACTCCAAAAACCCAACTATGATATCAGCCAAACCATGGTTGAATATTACGTTAAGGTGGAGAATATCCAAAGTCTTGGATTCCTTAGTTCGGATTTCTAATGGGTAATAGGACTCATGAAAAACACAAACAAATAATGGTGTCCGAACAAGTGTCTAATGTGGGATATATTTTTATGTAATTCATACTTGTAACTTTTGTTTACCTTCCCAATCTCCAAGTCCAAATACTCATACACCTTTGGGTACCATTTTAGGGTAAGTTCAGTGTTCCATCCTTCATATCCACTCATTCACACTTAGTGGAAAACCCTTGCAAACCATGAGTTCATACTTGACCCATTTTACGCTTTACACACTATTTAGGTTGCAACATCTATTCGGAATTAAATACACAAACTCAATCCTTTAACATACTTACTTGTTCAGCTAAATCTTCATACATTCTAGAACAATCTTATGCCATGCTATTTATCATTAACTTTAAAAAGCCTTCCTTAATATGTATAACGTTATAGAGTAGCACCCTGTCCTGTCTGTTGGGCCATTGTTAACTATTCAATCTTTACGGGCTTATTCACTTCGGTGATAATTTTACGCTAGTAGAAATTTTGGGTTGATTTTTGCTATTGCATGCTAGTATGATAATATGATTGGTATACTTTAAACATATAGATTTGCGATTTTATTGATACTTATGCTATGTAGACAAATAAGTATGCTCACCGAGATAATTTGTGTTGCCGGATATTTTAGACATGTTGTAGGAAATATTTGATGATGTAAGAAATCTACTTAGGGTGGATTTAAAAACTCACCAAATTTTATTTTATTTTTGCATTTTTATGTTTTAGTCTTTTAACTTGCAGTGTGTTTTATTTCTTTTCGAGACAATGTAATGTTCAAATTTTATGAAATGAAATGAAATTTTAAATTTAGTGTCGCAAATTTAGTGTTATGTTGTACTGAACAATCTATTATATATCGTCTCGAAGACCACATATAAAGCAACTTAGTATTGTATTCAATACTTTTGTACATTAAAATACAAAAAAAATATTATCAATAATTATAACATGTATTATCTAAAGTATACCACATAATGTTAATTAGGGTTGTAATCGACCGAACGAGCACAAACAAGGCCATGTTCGTGTTCATTCATTAAGGAAATTAGCATGCTCATGAAGTATTTACGAACACATACCGAACATAAGTTTCAGTTCGTGCTCGTTCGTTAAGAAAATTCAGTTGTTTGCGAACAGTTCGTGAACACTAGTCTCGAACACAAACGAACACACATGAATAAAAATGAACATAAACGAACACTTAACTTTAATATAAAAAATAAAAAGATTACTAACCTTAAACATTCGACATAAGTAGTTCAATACAACCATAAAATTAAAAATAAAACACAAGAAGTCTACTACAATCACCAAACGTTGAGTCAAGTTTAACTTACTTAGACATAATTTTCCAGAATTACTTAGACATAATTATTCAAAATTTAAGTAACTTATACATAATTATCCCAAAAAATGTCTTGAATGTCCAAATTTTATCTAACTTAGGAAAAATAGGGTTTTAAGTTTTTAATATGTTTAGATAAATGGTTTATTATTTATATTTTTTTAACGTAATTAAACGAACAGGAACGTAACTGAACATATTACCGAACCTTCACAAACGTAGACGAACAAAGGAGACCTTTGTTCGTGTTTGTTTGCTAAGCTAACCGGACAGAACTTTTAGTTTGTGTCCGTTCATTAAGCTCATCGAACGAACATAAATGAACATCTCGTCGAACAGTTCACGGAACATTCAATTTATTTATAGTCCTAACGTTAATTTTCCTTCTCATTATAAACACATACCGAAGATATATTGGTACACATCCCTAGTTTGGAAAATCAGTTGTTTTCTAGTTGTATCTATAAGTACTTCCTTATGATCATTGGATCCTCTTGTGTGATTTGCTGACTCCCCCACAATTCCACCACCTATGTTTAAAGTATCTAGTTTTTCATTCAACAAATGTGTAACAATTTAGAGGGTGGATATGTTCTTTTTAATTTCTTTCTTTGTTAAACAACTTTAACGAATGAAAAGGATGAAACATGCATGTATAAATTATTTAAATGACGGTTAACTTGTCTAACTTGCGTCTTCCAGCAAGAGTTGTTCTTCACTATCATCTCTTTAGCCCAATATAGATCATCATATACAATCATTACTACAACAAAGTAGAAGTTACTACAAATTCACTCTAGTATGGTATAATTCACCACAACTTTTCTCCATATCTTCCAGTTCTTTCTTCTTCTTCGACCCACCCTCTTCTACACATTATATTTTTTTTATCCTTTCTCCCAGGTTCTGACCCTTTCACTAAATCGACATGGACCCGAAAATTCACCCCGCAATCACCATTTCAAACATCAAAACATTCATCCCGATAACACTCGAAATGGAGACAAGCCAATACGCGTCTTGGGCAGAACTGTTCAGGATTCATTGCAAAGCCCATCATGTTCTCGTTCACCTATCTCCCCGCAAAGAACCTGCCTCCTCTTCTGCTACGAAAGAAACCGAAAAACATAAAACTCCGACTTCCGATAATGTCTGGGATCGATTAGACGCCATAGTCCTCCAATGGATCGATTGCACCATTTCTAATGACCTTCTTAGCACCATCATCCGTCCCAACTCCACTACACATTACGCTTGGTCCGCGCTTAGGAACATCTTCCATGATGATCAGACAACCAGGGCGGTTCTTTTATAGAAGAAGTTTGCAAATGTCAAACTAGATTCTTTTCCCTCAATGGCCGCATATTGTCAAGAAGTCAAAATTTCCGCCGACCAACTCGCCAACGTCGAAGCTCCTGTTGCCAAACAGATCTTGGTCATTCAACTTCTAGCCGGTCTAAACAAAGCCTTCGGTGGAACCGCCACCATATTACACAACACTAAGCCGACTCCCACATTCTATGAAGCACGATCTCAACTTTGCCCGAAGAAACTACCTGCGCCCATCATGTCTCGACTGATGCGACCCTACATACCTCTCACCAACAACCTCCCATTCTCATACACCATCCCCGACATCATCAAACAACTCTTGTTGAGAACGTGGCAGGGGTCGCGGTCGCGGCCTTAGCTGGGGCAGAAAATTTTCTTCTCAGTCTTGGAACCACCCTCAAGCCCCATACCAACCCTCAAATCCTCGGACCTACCCTTCATCTTATCCTCATTCCAATGGACTTTAACCCCTATAGCCCTAAACAATCGTACCAATACATGGGTCACCCCTTCATGGGCTGCACCCCTATGCCCATATCCTTCGGCTCCACCCTCAGGCCGCCCATTAACAACTTGGACTTCTTAGACCGAGACCATAGCAGGCCTATGCCGCATCTGATTCGGCTACAATTTACACTCCGACCGAGCTAGCCAAGCGTTTAGTACCTTGTCCTTTCACCCACCGGATAAAACGTGGTATATGGACACCGGCACCACAGGTATAATGACCCATAATAAAAATAATATAACGTCTTGTTTTAATAAGGTCTCCTCCCTCATGAAACATAATCGTCGGAGATGACACTAAATTTCCAGTTCACGCCACTGGAAACCACATTTTACCAAAACGTTTTCCAAATTTAAACTAAACAATATTCTCTTTGCACCAAATCTTGTTAAAAACTTGATTTCGGTACGGCGTGTTACTATCGACAACAAAGTTTCTATTGAAATTTATCCATTTGGTTTTGATATGAAGGACCTCCAAACCCGAACATCCTCCTTCGATGTAATAGCACCGACGACCTGTACCCACTCACCTTACCATCAAGTCAAGCTCTAGCCTTTCCCGAGTCTACTTTCATGGCCTTGTCTCAAGATACTTGGCGCCAACGTCTTGGACATCCCAGCGACAATTTTTACCTTCTTTAAAATTTTGTTTACATTCTTGTTCTCATTTGAATAAAACGTTCAATATTTGCCAATCTTGTGTTTTTGGGAAACAAATAAAATTTCCTTTTCGTGACTCTAGTAATAGCACTTGTTTATCATTCAATATCGTCCACAATGATTTATGGACATCTCCTGTTTTGTGTTCAAATGGGTGTCGTTATTACTTATTACTTCTAGATGACAACACAATTTTTTGTGGACTTACGCTATAGCTAACAAATCACAAGTTTCCTCAAAATTCATTGAATTTCACAAACTCGTCACAAACCAATTCTCGACGTCAATAAAATGTTTTCAATGCGACAATGGTTGCGAATACAACAACTCTGTTCACCAGTTTTTCAAAACAAATTGCAAGGCGGAACGTAAAATCCGCTCGGTAAACAACATCATGCGAGCCATTTATCTCACTCGCCCATTCCCCATTCTTTTTGGCATCACGCCTTGGAACATGCAACCTACCGCCTTAACATATTATCAACCTAAGTCCCAAACAATACTACACCGACTTTACATCTCTACAATCGTAATACGACATACGACCATCTTCATGAATTCGAATGCCTTTGCAATCCACTCCTTCCATCGAGCACCATCCACAAACTAGCCGACCGATCCACACCATGTGTGTTTCTTGACTATCCATCATCCCACCGGGGATACAAATGTTACAACTTGAACACAAATCAAGTCATCCTATCTCGGGACGTTATCTTCGATGAAACGGTTTCCCATTTGCCAATCTAACTCCAAATCCTTCCACATACAACTTCCTCACTAATTCAACTAATCTAGACATTTGGATTTCACCCACAAAATCACATTCATCCCAAATGCCATCTGTTCCTCCGAATATAACTCATCCACCTAGTTCACCACCTACCTCACCTTCCCACTCCCAACCAACATCTTAGTCCCACCCAACTACAATTACCAAGCATGAAATCATGCAAATCCCTTTATCCTCACCTACCCAACCAACATTTCCATCTTTCCATATCTAACCAACAAAAAACCTCTCCTCACTCCACTGTTTCTTCATCCACTTGTCATCCAACCGCCCCACTAACCCGGATCCTAACCACTAGATTGATGTCTTGAATTTGTAAACCAAAAGACGCCCTCAATCTTAACGTAAAATCGTCAATTTCACCTCTACCAAAGTCCCCAACCAAAGCCCTCTTTACATAGACTGGAAAAGTGCCATGCTCGACGAGTTTCTAGCCCTTATTGAAAACAAAACATGGGAACTTGTACTTAAAAAGGACGGTATGAATATCGTTCCTAGTATGTGGATTTTCCGAAACAAAAAGCGTGCAGATGAGATCCTTGAGAGATACAAAGCACGTCCTGTTTGTGACGGTCATTCTCGACAAGTAGGTGTCGATTGTTGCAAAACCTTTAGCCCGATCGTCACACCGGCAACGATTCTAACGGTACTCTCTATCGCCTTATCCAAACCGTGGCCCATACACCAACTTGATGTTAAAAATGCGTTCTTACACGGAAACCTTGAAGAGACCGTCTTTATGCACCAACCTATGGGCTTTCGTGATCCACAGTATCCTAACCACGTATGTTTGTTGCGAAAATCATTATACGGACTCAAGTAAGCACCAAGAGCTTGGTATCAACCGTACGCGGACTACGTTTCAAAAATGGGTTTTCGTCATAGTCAATGTGACCACTCACTCTTCATCTTTAGGGAAGGTGATCATTGTGCTTTTACCATTCTCTATATAGATGATATTTTTTTAATTACTTCCACTGATGCTCTTCGAGATCGCTTTATGGCTCTTCTCTCAAGTGAGTTTGCAATGAAAGACTTGGGGCCTATTAGTTACTTTCTTGGGATTCTTATTATTAAATGTCATAATTACCTATTTCCTTCTCAAGAAAAATATGCAATGGAGATTCTTGAACGAGCCGGCTTGACCGATTGCAATGCATCCACAACACCGGTTGACACATAATAGAAAATGAGTGGTAAAATCGGAACACCATTGAAAAATATCAAGGAATATCGTAGTCTTGCCGGCGCATTACAATACCTCACTTATACTCGACCCGACATCTCCTATGCCGTCCAATAGGTCTGCATTCATATGCACGCTCCCACCTCTACACATATGCACGCTCTCAAACGAATATTGAGATACATCAAAGGTACCATAAATTCTGGGTTACTACTTCAACCGCCCAAAATAAAATCCTTGGTCTCTTACACTGACGCTGATTGGGGAGGTTGTCCCGACACCCGGCGATCTACATTGGGGTATTATGTGTACATGGGCGACAATCTACTCTCGTGGTCTTCCAAACACCAACCTACCTTATCCCGTTCAAGTGCCGAAGCGGAATACAGAGGATTTGCTAATGTGGTCTCGGAAGTTTGTTGGCTTCGGAACCTATTACTTGTGTTACATCATTCTCCGACCCATGCCACCGTTGTTTATTGTGACAATGTTAGTACAATTTATCATGCCGGTAACCCAGTCCAATATCAATGTACCAAACACATACTGGACATTCACTTTGTACGTGATAAGGTGGCTAAAGGACATATTCGGGTACTCCACGTTCCTTCAAGATATCAAATTGCCGAAGTATTCACAAAATGGCTCCCAAAGGTACTATTCGACGGCTCTCGATCTAGCTTCAACATCCGGGATTCTCCTGTTTCGACTGCGGGGGAGTATTAGCACATTTGTATATACTGTATTTTTGGATAAATTTGTCTTTATTGTAATAGCAAAATTAGTGGAACAATCTATGTAAATTGATTGGTTTACCAAAGATGTAAGCAACCAATCCTACTGTATTTATTCGGATGGTTCAATACAGAAAGGGACAAGGAAATTTATCAATCAAACAAATACCATTTGTCCAAGAGAAGAGGTGAATGAGCATTACATAAAAAATGCAAGACATATTTTCTTACAAGAAGGAAAGTGCCCATGTTATTTTCTTATAAGCTCGTCAACATCGTTTTAGGTAATTTAACAACACATTAACCCTAACGATGATGCTTGCTATAATCTGTTTTCATTTATTAAGTATTTGTTTTATTTTCATTTGTGAATGATTTGTTTTGCATTTATAACAAGGATGCTTGATAGAGAGTTATATCACATAATGCATCATTAAAATGTGTGAAGTCAAAAAATGCTTATACTTTTGGTAGTAATTCAAACAAAGAAATTCCTCTCCAGTTAGTCATCATATACATCCATGTTCTATCGCTCCTCGTCATCTTAGTTATTAACTACAAAACATAAGTAACAAACTCAAAATGAACTAAGAGAACTTAAATATAGCCAAAAATTGATATTTACATCAATTAACATAACTAAACTTTAGTTAAAGTAGTGCAAATTTGCATCAAGCAAAACAACCAACTATACTCCCAAATGCAGTAAACTTTCGATCATAACTAAAAATCATAAGTTAAACACGGGTATTTTACTCTAAGAAGTGGAGCAAAGTAAAAATTATGTCAAAACTAGTCAAGGCAGTAAAGTATCTACAAATTTGGTTCAAAGCGGAGGCATTAACTAGTCCTAAATTAATTGTTATTATATATGAAAGTTCTAAATCAACAGATACACAAAATCGTAAACTAAAATTGACCACAAACTGCCTGTAAAATTATAGTCTAGTGCCATATTAGAGATGGGACAAGACTTAAAAACTATTAGGTTCTGGGTTCGATTCGAATAAATGGGGTTCTTCTCATATTTGGGGTTTCTCCTGAATTTGTGTATGAGCATTATAGCCTAGTGGAGATAAATATGATCGGGTGGTTTCACTCGTGACACGATGATAATCCGGTGGTCTGTCAGTGATTCAAATTTCCTGTTAAAAAAAGTTGACCACAGATTAAGAAAGCATATGTTGCTAAACTAGTAAGATTACTCGTGCTACGCTGCGGGGTTTCGGTCGATATCCACTTTTGGTTCAGTGTAACAACCAAAAGAAATATGCTCAAAAGAATATCGACACATGTTTCACATCGACCGAAAACAATAAAAATAAATTTAAATTTGACAGCAAGATGGAATGATTTTAGATTAGTTGTAAATAGAAACGTAAATGCTATCCTAAATATAACTTTAATGATAAGGAACCCTAAACTAAAACACTAAATATAAAGAAAACTAAAAAATATAAATATAAATTCCAGAAAAAAATCACGAAAGAAACAAAAAAGCCAATAGAATAAAAGCAATATCCACATAACTTGTAATTTTAATTTACGTTAAAACGTAGACCAACTGAAAATGCAAATAAAAATAAGTAGGAAAACAAATTATTTTTGACATATATTTCTTAAGAAAATTTACGTTCAATAATAAACAAACTTGAATTTATACCGCTGTCACACCCGTTCATAGGCGGAAGTACGCGGTGTGATCTGATTGATTCTTATTGCATACAATATAAGTGGGCATACTAAACAAATAAACAAACTTAAGTGGTTTCAATTGTTAACGTTATTGAAAGTTAAAGGGTAAAAATACAAAAAAAAACAATAAACAAAAGAAAAAAAGTCAAAAAAAGAAAAAAAAGACAAAATACAGAAAAAAACCAAAAAATAAAAACAAAAAGTAAGTTACTGATTATATTTATATAACATACAATTGTTATATTATATAATATAAGCATTATGTTGCTAAATGCCAGTTTATGTTTTGTAGCTCAAATGTTGCAAATTCACCAATTTCGCTTAATGCAAATTATATGTACAAGTTTTGTTTCTAGTGGCCTTTTACGATATGATTAACTATAGAAATTATGCTTTTGAGAGTATTTCTTCTAATAGTTGTCAAGTTTCTTTACTATTCCAGAAAAGGTCAATCATTCTTCTTCTTTTTTTTTCTAGCTACCAAAACCACCCACGTTTCAATATAGTTTCATTTGTTGTGAGTTGCTTTTTGTTTTTTGTAAATGTTGAATTATGTGACTTAAATGGATAATACATGAAATATGGTTGCCAATATGTGCCTAGACCACTTGGAATACACTTATGACTTTTATTTAGACTATTTAACGATTATTAGTCATCAAATTTCATATTTATTTCATTTATGTCAATCAATTAGAGTTTTTTTATGAATTTCACAACATTCAAACAACATAAAAATTTCTGTGATTTTATAGTTGACAAAAATATACGAGTCACTTTCTTTGATAATGTTAAAACTTGATTACTATTTCATAATTTAACCTTCTAAGTGTTTATATTTGTATAATTAACAGACTCAAGTTTTTATTTTTGAAAATAAAACAAAAAATGCTTTAAGCTGGCAGCGTGCTTATGTATAATTTGTACTATATGAATTGTAATTGATGAGATATATACATGTGCTCAAATATCATCTTAAGAGATAATGAATTGTACTTGTGCATTGCATGTACATGCATATATTGTACTTTTAAATTACAATATATTAACTGTTGTTCGTATCTTGAAGGTTGATTCTATAGGGTTTATCACTGACATCATTGTCAGCTCATTGTTTACGACTAATTTAAATATTTTATTACTTTTGTAAAACCGATTTCTTCTTAATATAATGGGACCGCCACACACCTAACACCCTAAATGACTATTTATATACAAACCTATACGACACGTAAACAGTGACCACACCGACCTATACGACACATCAATCATGTACGGTTTGTATATGTTTTGACATTATATGCGACACGTATAGCCCTATACGTGGTGCTGTATGTAAGATTGATGTTACTATGATACGGTGTTGTCTAGGGACGTGAATAAAGTTATATGATGCGTATAGAGCTATACGCATCGCATACTATTAAAAATTTCACTTTACAATAGTTGCATGTAGAGGTTCTTTCAACATTTTCATTCCTTCTTCATTCGTTGTTGAACAATTCTTCTCGTTAGTAGTAACTTCTTTCAACACTTCAAAAATGTTGACGATAACTATTCTTTGGGCAATATATTCGAATGAGTCATGGGTGGCTGAAACCGATTTGGTAACAATTATTAACTTAACTTCCTTGTTGGTTTGATTATAAAAAAAACATATATCATATCATCGTTTTAGAAAGAGTCTGGCATTCTTCATTCTAATGTTGAGAAGGAAGTAATGCTAGGCGTTCATTTCGTTCAAAGCAGCAGGAGGATCTACATGTAGATCTGGATCCGCCGCTATAAACTAGCCGTCTGTTTTGTTTTTGTATTTCGTATTCGATTGTAGTTTAGCTTTTGTTATATATGTCAAATCCAGTTGTATTACAATTGTTTGGTACGTGATGTTTGAAACGGTAAAAAAATGAAACGGTATGATATTGAAACGATAATATTGAAAATGTATAATATTGACAAGGTAATATTAAAACAGAATAAATTTTAAATGATAATATTGAAACGGTATAATGTTGAAACGATAATATTAAAACCATATAACATTATATATTGAAAGTTCGAACTGGACCAGACTCATTTTAAAAGATTTTTTTGATACGTATAGGCTTCGTATAAACCTATACTCAACGTATAGGCATCAAGAAAACACCAAATTCACACTCCAAAAATTCAGTTGTTGCGTATAGGCCTTATATTTATCTATATGCAGCATATAGACATCATTAAAGTTTGTGTCTGGTGGCAGTCAGGCACTGAGTTTGATGTAACCGTAGATGTCTTGTATAGGCTAATACGAAGCAAAAATGTGCAAATAGGTAGGCTGGGTGTGTGGATAGTTTTTCCCTGTATAATTGGTTTATTGTTTCTTATCGTCTATATTTAATAATCCAAATTCAACAATAAAATTCCGATGTTCCTTTGGTTAATCTAATCCTTTTACGGCAACTTACTATTTAAATCGAATGTATGCTGATTAAATTATGTCAAATCCTCCATCAACGTGCTTTTATAGTGAAAACAATTATATAAAAACAATACCCTAAATGTTATGGACGATATACATTTATTTATCCGTAACTTAATGTAAAAAAGTCCATCAATGTTTGCTATTAGAGGTTTCTATGATTATCCTATGATGAATACAATCCATTGATATTATATACCAGACACCAATTCTGAGCTCTCCCCAGCTTTTCCATGCTTTCTGGGGCTATGTTTCCCATTTTGCCTTTGCCCACCGATTTTCTTGTTTCTGTTTCCAGGTGTAGTGACACTTCCCTATTTTCAGGTTTGGTTTGCTCATGAGGCTTAAAGTTATTTAGTATAACTATACTATTAAAGATATATCTGGATAGAGAGTTATTATATTTATATATTTACTTTTATAATTATTTGGTTGTTAACTCTATATATAAAGAGATTCTGAGAATTTAATCAATAAACTGAAGATATCACTACCCATTTGTTTTAATTCTTTCTTTTTATTCTATCGTATTCGGTTTTGAATTCAAACGCAGATGGAGGAGCAGCAGACAAATGTTATATCATTAATAAGATGTGGTTTCTTGGATCTATTGCATACCCAAGAAATGAACACTTTTGTGATATGAGAAACTAATTATATATGTTAAGAAATCTATATGAGCACTGAAATATTCTAGAGAATTGACAATTCTAACAATGGTACTTGATTATTTGTAACAAAAGAAGTGTTAGAATTACCCAAAACAACTCCTAGCTTTGGTTAGTGTTCCAAGATACAGCAACAACAATCGTACCTAGCAAATTTAACGATTACCTAACAACAATCGTACCTAGTAAATTCAACAATTAGCTAAGCTGTGTTCCAAGATATTGAGATGAAACTAATACAATGTTTGACCCTTTAGATTGGAAATCAGAATTGTATATCACAATTGTTAGAAAGCTTCACCATTAGAGTAAGTTATAAGCTTGAAAAGTAAAACTAGTGAAAATAGATAAGCTTGCATCAAAACAAATTTACAAAGGTATTGAAGGATATTGTTTGTTGAATTAATATTGAGAATTTACTTACAAGGGATCCTACAACATTTCCTTGGTTATTATGAAGATTAATAGATGGCCGGGTTACGTTTACCTAAGATCATACCATCATCACATCATCTTGCTCGATTTCAGATGCGGGTTCATCTTCTTCTTCGAATCCATTGATGCCATAAGCAGCATGTCCATGGCCAAAAGCTTTAATGTGATCTTTAAGTGATCTTTTGTGCTTAAAATCTGAACCACAAATGCAATACCAAAGCTTCCCACAGTTTTTTTCATGTGTTCTCCAATCACCCCTAACTGCAAAAGCCTTGCTACATTTTCTGCACATGAAAGGCTTGGTTCCATGCTTTCTTTTGTAATGTGTTTGTAGTGTTCTGAAGTCTTTGAGTGGTCTTGATCTTGGGTGATCTATATTATTGCGACACCCCGGTGCACAACAATAGCATGGTAGCTTTAGCATGCCAGTTGGTTGAGTTCCCCTTAGAGATTCTGGGCCTTTTCTGTATTGAGATCCATGCCCCCACATATGCATCTACATTATTCAGTATATGTAAATCAACGTGGATCAATAATTGAAGACAAACTGAAAGTGTAGTTCAACAATTTGTATACTAAGCTATAATTCAGCTATGCTAGTAACTTTGTTAACTTAGATTATAAATCCCAGTGCCTGCCACTAGATATACATGTGGCATTCTCCAAGCTTATAATTCTGCTTACACTAGAATAAATGTACCCGGTATAATCCCACTTATTGAAAGCATGAGTATTATAAATATTTTTGGACTCGGCCATTATTATCTTTCTTGGCTTTTGAAGGTTTATTGAATTATCAATTTATCATCGTCATATGAATGGAAAAAAAGAGATAAAACGAGAGATAGAGAGAGAGATGAAAATCTTGAAAGGTAAGGTTAAAACACTGTAAATATGTTAGCTTGGCCACTGTTTAAAAGCACAGATTTCCATGTATACTAAAGAGCAGAAGGAAATATTGCCTGTGTAGTTAAATCAAATGAATTTGTAGGGTACAAGCCTCAGTTCAGTTCAATCAAATTCAGATCCCAAAATCCGCAGTCCATGCAGATTAATAAATTATTTGGAGCAAAAGCATTCACTTCAATACCAAGATTTCCCCTTGGCACCTTTAACCCACAAACAAATATTAAGCATGAGATCTATCTCATTATAAAACAACAATCCATCAAAAAGTAACAACTTAACATTGGCAGGCTTTTAAAAATTCTAATTGATCAAGCTTTTGTATGACTTATCTCTGGTCACCCTTGAACATATATGAGTGCTGTTATGAACATGAAAGTTTATGAAACACTCACATAGGTTGAATTGATTGCCTTATAATTGGAAAGAAAAGGAAAAAAGAGCAGAAGATGGAGATTTCTTGAATTGATCTAATGAAAGAAAATTGAACAACAAAGATGGTTTTGATATCTTTTGTTATGTACCCAACCTGCATATTATTGTATCTATTGAAGGTCTTGAAGCAAACAGAACAAGAGAACTGAGTAGGACCAATAAGAATCTGAGAGGGTGTTGGTATCCAATACTGACCCTTGTTGAGTCTGCTGATAGGACTATACCCAAGACTACCTTCATCTCCATCCCCCTCTTTACTGTTTCTAATATTTGGAACCATTATTTCACTACTAGTAGAAGAAGAATTTGAGATCAAAGATGCAAGATCAGCAGCACTAGCCTTTGGTAGCCCTATGTGAAGTGCCACAGTCACATCTTGTTCGTCATCTTCTTCATCATCCTCCATATCATCACCATCCACATCCATATGTTGATGAGTTGTACTAGTGCAAGAAGGTTGTTGTTGTTGATGATGATAATAATCTTCTTGTTTTCTTGATGGGCTCAAGCTCAAGAGAGGGAGAGCTTCTCTGAGAGGAGGAGAAGGAGGTGGAGTTTGATTTTGATTAGTGATAGAAGTGGATGGATTCAAGTTAAAGCTATGGATAGTTCTAATGTTTACATATGAAGAAGGCTGGAAACTGTTGTAGTAGAAGTTTTGAGGGTGTTGATATGGTCTATTAGACTGAACATGAGAAGGAAGATTTGTAGAAGAATTGTTGGTCAATTGATCCAGGTTGAACCATTGTGAGTAGAGATTTGAGGAGTAAGGGTCAGTCATGGTGTTGCTGAAGAACAAGACGGGAGAGAACTAGTTTACTTGGTGGCCTTTGGATTTGCGTGTGTGTGTGTGAGAGAGAAAGAGAGAGAGAAAAAGAGAGAGATAGAGAGAGAAAGAGAGAGGATGTATGGTGATGGTGATAAGGAGTAATCAACAGAATTGCTTTGTGTTTTTAACCATTTCTTCATTATATAAAACAAGAAGCCATGTAAAGGTACACTATGCTACGTGCCGATGAGGGTGTGGGTATATGCCATATCTATGAGTCAATTCTATCTCCATGGTCAAAATGGTGAAACTTGAAAGCCTTATTTATTCTATTGACTCTATTTCCAACTATTTATGCACGGGATTTACTGTTTAATTCGTAGTGTAAAACTATAATGGATTAGAAATGTGTAAAACAACCTTTTTAAATTCTACAAAGTTTCGTGGAAGTAAAAGTGAAATAGATCACGCTCATCAGAAGAAAATTACATATTGCTCCATATGGCTAAAATCCTACACAACACAAGGAGAATGTGTTATATATATGTGTGTAAATTTTTATATTTACGCATGTGTAAAAAATCTAATAAGAGTGATTTTAAGAGAATAAATGAATTATTTGATATTGTAATTTAATTTTTTGATTTTGTATTTTACTTAAAATGATAATTGTGAGAAAAAAATGGTTTTGATTGGTTTTTTCATTTTTTTCTCATGATTCTCGCAATATTTAGTGTTGTTAAGATAACTCTTATATATATATATATATATAAAACCCGCTTAAGTTGAGAAATCTAAAAAAGCCTTTATAAAAACCCCCCATTTAACTTTTTTATTTTTTCTAAAAAGTAGAAAATGTAGCATACATATATTTGAAATTTTTAATAAAAGAAACACAAAAAAAGCCGGATAGTTTATTTTTTTAAAAATGTTAAAAATTTCATGTTATATAATATATGTCTAAAAAATGTAACATATAAATTTTGAACGTTTCTTTTAACAAAAACAAGTAGGTGCTTTTTACATTTTTTTAATAAAAATGTTCAAGTACATTAATGTTACATTCCTCTATTTTTTTAGAAAAAAAAATAAAATGTTATACGGGGTTTTCTTGAGTTTTCTCAACTCGGTCAAATACTTGGTGGGAACCTTGGAAACTCAACGACTACTCGGATTACTCGGCCTACTTGGGGACTACTCGGGATATGCTAATTTTGACATGAGTTATGCTAGTTTTGACATGAATAATGATAGTTTTGACATGAATTACGCTTATTTTGACACATATAAAATATCCAATTATTAATTTCTTTATATTTAACATGTCCGAGTACTCTCAACTCCCCACTCGGCCGACTAGGGAGCGCCTAGCTACTTCTCCAACACTGAGTTTAAGTAATCAAGTTCAAGTAGGCATCCAATCTTTGTTGGATATCAGAACTCAAACCTACATTCGCATAAATTCCTATAGGAATGGCGCTCAGATATAGAAATATCGAGATTGAAGACATATCATGCCCTCTGTGCGATTCGAGCGATGAGACGAGTAACCATCTTTTTACTTCGTGCATGGTGGTGAGTAAGGTATGTCATCACATTTCGAGATGGTGTAGAGTGGCCCCTTTTGTGGTATACACCTTCAGAGAAGTGTTGGATCTCCATAAGCATGTCGGGCTAAAAGGATTGGCTAAAGAATTATTTTACGGGATTATTATGATCAGTTGTTGGAGTATTTGGCGTGCTAGGAATGGTGTCAAATTCTTGAACATCCAAGTTATGGTGGAAGAGATTGTTAATGAAATAAAGTCAGTAGGGTTTCTTTAGGTTAGTAGAAGAATGAAGACGAGGTTCGGGTCTTGGACCGAGTGGTGTATTTTTATTATTATGTTGTGTTTTTTGTGTGGCTGCCCCATTTTGTGGGTTGGTGGTTTCTAATGAAGTTTACTTAAAAAAACCACTTTCGCAATGAACAATACGTACACATAAGATGAATTTGAAACCAGAAAGTGGACATTGGATAAAGTATCATGGCACAGGAATAAGTTCTGGTGGATGCATATATATACATTGATGGTGATGATATGCGATTGTGGTTGTATTTTGGCACCAACAACCATTTTAAGTAACCGTTGATAATTGTAAGCAGTGTTCCATTCATCACCATCTAAACCATTGACACACATTTTATTAAACTAAACTAAGCATTGTCTAGATACAATAATAGAATAACATATACACATCAAATGTCCTTCGTTTCCTCAACCCTTTCATTCCATGCCAATCTAGCTCATAAAGAGAGCATAGTCCTTTTGTCTCTAATAAAAGTGACCCAAACAAGCACATGCATGCAGAGTTTCACATCACACGTGAAGTTTTGTGAGTCAGTCAAGATCTCTCGAAGAAGTCTCACTAGCCATTTTATTATTTTTAATTAGTCATTATCTTTTAAATAAGTGAGTTTGTTATACGGGCTTATTCTTCAGGATGTTTATGTTAGTTTGTTTCCTATCTAGGTCCTTGTAATCGTTGGCTTTGATTATCACTTCACCTTTAATCAATAAATAAACGAGAGTTCTTGGCTTCTTTGTGATTTGTTATTACAGTTCTATACCATCAGTGATATAATAGTTATTGTAGTTCAATCAATCAAGTGTTTCTAAGATCTGTAAACCTACTTACCCATTGAATCCTTGTGTTCAAGGGAGAAGGCCATGATCATTAGAACATTCAAATGAAAACTATTGTTAAGTCAAGAGATTTGTGGGATCTGGTTGAAAATGGGGTAAATCAAAGTGAACATGATTCGGCTAAACTGCGCACCCAAAAGAAGAGAGATGCTCATGTTATAGCCCTCATACATCATGTTGTACATGATCATCTTTTTTTACGAATTGCTTTCGCTGAATCAACAAAGGAAAGTTGGGAGATACTGAAGATGAAGTATCATGGAGACACATAGGTAAAGTAAGAGTTATGAAACTACAAGATCTTAGAAGAGAATTTGATACCTTGCTATGAAAAACGGTGAACTCGTCGGAGACTATTATAATGAGTGATGTCCATTGTGAGCCAATAGAGGTCCTATGGTGAGATTGTTACATATAAAGTGATAGTCGAAAAAAGTTCTTAGAAGTTTGTCACCAAAATTTGATTATGTAGGTCCCTTAATTGAGGTATAACTTGATCTATCTATGTTAACTCTGGGGAAACTAATGGGATCACTTCAATAACAAGAAGAAAGACTAAATAGCAGGGTAGGTGACAAAACATAAAAGCTTGAGGAAAATGCACTGCAAATAATCCATGAAAACAACAATCGACCCTCATATGGCACCAACTCCAGAGGAAGAGAAAGAAATAACTTTACGGATTGTGGAAGAGGCAGAAGCTTTGACAGGAGTAAAGACCCTTAGTGCCATATATGCAAAAAATATGTTCACATATCAAAAGATTGCTAGTACAAGAAAGAAGAATCTCATGCAAACATCGCTGAAGAAGCATATGAAAAAGAAGATATCAATGAAGAACAACACTTGTTCATGGCAATTATCAATCAAGTAAATGATTCAAACAATCTATGGTTTATAGATTAGGTTGTTCAAATCATATGACAAGATCAAGAGATAGCTTTATCTCATTAGACAAAAACTTAAAACTTGATGCCCAATTTTGCAACAAAAAGAAATTGAATGTATAAGGAAAAGGGACTGTTAGAATATACAATGTCCCTTTTAAATATAAGTTGCTCAATGATTGTTATCCATCCCTTGAGTATAATTTGCTTAGTGTGGGCAACTTATGAAGAAGGGATGTACACTTCTTTTTGCAAATGGCAAGTGTACAATTAAGAATAGGTGTAAATTTCATTTAGGTTATAGTGTCAACCAACATCCTATTCCTTCTAGTTGCAATAAATTCAGGGGTGACATGCACCTCTAGTTCTGTTGCTCAACTATGGCATCAAAGATATGGGTATCTCAATTTCAAAAGCCTAAGATCTCTTTATGAGAAAAACATGGCTATAGGCATTCCTAAAATCAAAGTATCAAAATTATGTAAGGGATGTATATTGGGTAAACAAACCAGACAAATCTTTTCATCACATTCCTAGAGAGCAACAAAGAAACTAGAGCTAATTCATGAAGAACTGTGTGGCCATATGTAGGTGCCTAGTCTTGGAAAAAGTTACTACTATTTCTTACTTATTGATGATCTAAGTAATGAGGTTTATTTCCTTAAAATAAATCAAAAACATTTACCAAGTTTAAAACATTTAGAGCAATGGTAGAGAAACAAAGTGAGCAGGTGATCAAAGTGTTAAGAACTGATAGAGGTGATGAGTTATGCACAAAAGAATTCAACACCTTCTATGAACAGTGTGGAATGAAGAGAATTAGATGCACCTCACACATCTCAACACAATGGTGTTGTGGAAAGAAAGAATACGAACATAATGGGCATGACAACAAGCATATTGTAATACATACATCTTCCAAGTTATTTGTGGGCTGAAAGAGTTGCACAACTGTTTATGTTCTCAAGGAATATTTATCAATCAGGAAAGGTAGGCTCTTAAAATTTTGAGCAAGTTTGGTATGAAAGGCTACAAAGTAGAAGCTACTCCTATAACTCTTCAAGAAAAATACGTTTAGATGATTGTTAAATCAAGGTAAATGAAACAAATTATCGTAGACCGGTTCATTCCTTGATATATCTTACCCACACCAGATCTGATTTGTCATACTCTATTAGAGATTTGTCGAAATTTATGTAGTCACCCTCAAAAGTTCAGTCAGGTGCAGCTAAAAAGGTGTTAAGGTACATTACAGGGACAACTCAACTTGGAATACGATACATGAAGACAAGGACATGAGGAACATCTTAGGCCAACTGGTTAAAGAGAACATTTTTTTTATTTGAATGTTCCTCAAGCCCAAGCTACTAGTATATATTGTGATTGTAAACCAACTATCACGTTATCAAAGAATCATGTTATTCATAGTGATATTAAATTGAATAATCACTTTATAAGAGAAATGGTAGCTCAAAAACAGGTGGATTTGATGTTTTTCAATACCAATGATCAGTTTGCATATTTACTTATGTAACATCCTAAAAAAAGGTTTGGTAATCAACCCACATTAATATTAATGAGTAGATAAAATACCGTTAGTGGTAAAAGTCACCTGTGAACAAAATAACTAGGACTAATTAACCTAGTTAGTAACATGTAAATAGGTAATAAAACAATGAGTTGTAGCATATTATAATCAAAACTAAACTTGAGGGACGAAAGTTGTAAAAAGGGAAACTTGGGTCTTATAAAAATAATTAAAAATTAACACACAACACACATAGTGTGTGTGCGTGTGTGTAGGTCGATTACAAGGAGATTGAAACAAGGGGAAACCCTTGTTCAACTTTGATCCATTAAATTGGAGGGTGAATTAGGGCTAAATCACATGCATGATCATAAATTCGTGATCATCTAAGCTTGGAGATCATGAGGTATATTGTAAATTATGTTTTGATGATGATAAGTATGTGGATGAACTTGAAGGTGATAACCTTGAGTTCAACATTTTGTTAGTATGGTGAAATTGATAATGAAATTATGTGTGTGATCATTATACTTGCAAGTATATGTGAAATACTTGAACAATTTTGTGATTTGAATAAGTGTTCATGAATGACATTAAGTGGGTTTTGATTATATGATGAAATTGATGTTATGCTAATGTTAATAAGTGTATAAGATCATGTTGTCTACTAGTTTGTATGTAGAACTTGATTATATTAGGTATTCGAATGAATGTCTGGTAATATGATTAAATCGGTTTTACATAGAAATGAAACCCATACTTTTTAGCGTAGGGAATGGATAATTAGCAATTATAATGAAAGCTAAGTTAACTTGATGTTAATAATCGCTCGATCTTGTCGAAGTGAAAAATTATATGAATTTGGTTTGGGAATTCAGTTAAAATGGTAGCCTAAAAATAATGTCTATCGAGTACTTGATAAAATGCCTAAGTGAGTTCGTTGAACCTATTTGTGCATTTGCATACGTTATTAGATAGTTGACTTTTAAAAGTTAAACTGACCTATAATAAGATCAAATGGTAATTTTGATATAAAATGCGTAAATTGGGTTAATGGTGTTAAACGATGACTAATCTAACCATCTTGCAAATGAAAAAAATGATAGTTCGATGCTTGACAAGCTAGGTGGAAGCTTAGGAAGAAGCGGGCCAAATGGATCAAGTACGAGGAAAAGGAATAATCGGATGCAAGTTAAGTAAAAATTACATCTTTAAGTTGAGCATCTACTTATATATTGATAACGAATAAGGTTATCTAGTATTTGAAATGGGTCTTTAAAATATGATGTTCTAACGCAAATCGATACAGGTCGGAACAACTGAAAATGGTAAGAAACCATATTTGATGGTAAAAAGGGTAAAAACGGTAATTTGGTCAAGTGTTGACGAATAACAAGGAGTTTTGAAAAGTCACTTTATGGTGTAAGCCATAATGGGTCAAATTAATAAAGAAATGATTTTTAAGTAATACGACCCTAAGGTGTGAACCATAACGGGTCGAACGAAATAAATGTTAAGTAAATATCCTTTTAACAATAAACAATGTTTGGTTACATCGATATGTAGAAAGAACGAGCCAAGAAATAAGTCAAACGGACAAACGTGTCAAATGGTGATATTATCACCATTTGAAAATGATACTTAATATTTCATTGCTTAGTTTCATGCTTACAGGTAAGCATGATTTGTAGGAATGCATTGCCAAAAAATTAGGATATAGAATCGAAAAGCATTGCTAACAGGTCAATACTTAGACGTGCGCTAGGTATGTGTAGTGGTCACGCTCTCGATGAGGGTTTACGGTACGACTAAAGTTAGTCGAGTTAGGGGTGGACACTAGATCACTTCAAGCGAGGTATATCTCGTGTGTGGGTGAAACGGCCATTGGAGTCGAATAAATGTTTATAGCGAAAAGTACATTTGAGTGAGTTTATATCACTAAACAATGGGAAACTTTTATGTTTTTAAGAACATACAATTTTCAAATGGAATACGTGTTAAAGGTGTTTGCTTGGTCAAAACATGCTTTTAAAAGTCATTCGTCATAAAGAGTACTAAAGTTAATCAAAACGCTTTCGAATTTACCAAACGGGGCAAACGTCCCTTATGGGTAGTTTAAAAATGAGTTTCATAATTAAGTAAACCCTTTCGGTAGGGTAAAAGTGAAAGACATAAGCCTTTTTGGTTAATGTCTCCTAATGGGTACTTTTTTTTTTGTAAATTGTTAAACCGAAGGATAGAATTCGGAATATTTGATTCATCATATAAAATCCACCATAAATATAGTTTTGGTGGAAGATAAAAGAAGTCTTAGTGTGGAAATAGGAGGTATGGAACGGAGCGAGATTTAAGCTCAAATGCTAAATCCCTTAACGGGTCAAAATGAATATGCGTAATAACTGAGTAATGCTTGTGTAATTCATAAAAGTTATGAATCCGGGTTGAAGATTTCTAGTTAAATATGTAGGTAAACATTTTACGGATATTTAGAAACAAGTTTCCAGTGAAACGTATGAAAATTGAATAAGTTACGGAAGTTTTTGTAACAAAAATGACAAATTTAACAAGGGCTACGGCAACCCACCATAAGCTACGGTGGCCTACCATAGCTTACGATAGGCAATTGCTGTAACAAACAAAATTCATGTATCGTAAGCTACGGTACAAAGCCGTAGATTACGGCAGGGTAATTGTCAAAAAATGTTGTTTTCGTTGTTTTGAGCTTTCGAGCTTAGCTAGATTAGTTAGAAACTCCATATAACTAATGAATTTCATGATTTATGAAATGTAGATAATGATTTGAAGTAGAGGATGATGATCAAGCTAAATGAAGAATCGAACACGATCAGGTTAAAGCTTCTGCATTATATCTAGACGTTTAAGAAACTATTCATTGTTAATATGTTGAAATATTTTAATATTTATGAAGTTATATGAAAATCATAATTTTAACGGACGTGTATTTGTATAAATGCTTTTATATGCGAAATGATTTTTGAAATTTCAACTTATTAAGCAGGGGTCTTACAAGTTGGTAATCTGAGATCAAGGTTAATGATCAAATGTGTTCGGTTCGAGACTTGATTGCACGATCCGGTAAGTTATTATAAATATTAACGGTCTAGCATGGTTAAAAGTGTTGTAAACAACACATAGGGATATCGTGTGAACGCACGTTACCCCAAATAAATTGGTAAAAGACTGGTATATTTAGTGAACTACTTGTGTTAACAAGTATTGAAGAAAGCCCTGTATTATAGTACGTACGCTAATAATTTCAATATTACTAATATGTTGTGAACGTTCTAATTGAAGGATGCTCGCATCTGAAGATTGTGAGAGTTTAATGATTTACTGTTATGATGGAGGAACGATCCGAAATATGATAAGTAGGGAATTCTCATCAAGGACCTAAACCAAATGAGGATACCGAATAAAGGTTGAACGACAATTAAAACTCATCAGGGCGAGTATCACCCAGGTGGTCACTATATATTATTATATGAACGGTGTTATACAACATTCAAATAATGAATGACAGTTGCATATGGGAATATAAAACATGGAAACCTGGATAGAATACCTATCCAGGATGATGTTTCCAAGAGAAATTGGGTGGGAAATACGCATTATTCACAAATCGTGAATAACAAAACGATAAAAGAATTCAGATTTAGAAAATTGAATGGGAGCGACCATCTAAGTAGACATTATCAATAGGATTCTATTGAGGAAAAGAAACAAATAAGATTCTATTTAGGAAAAGAAACAATCACATTCACATATGTGATTGCATAAAAGTTTTATTAAAAGGAAAGCATTCTATATGTTTTGAGATAAAAAGGGTAAAACGAATAATTGTTAACTAAAAATTAAACAAGGTTTACCAAATAAAATCATAAATATGGACGTGAATCGGGGATTTACTTACATGGGAAGTAATGTGATAGTTATAATAATGTCACGTGTACCATGTGTTGATTGCTTACTCTTTCCAAGTAAGTAGCAAACACATGATACCATGAACTTCTTATAATTAGCACATATACGACAGATGTAATAAAGACGAGGCAAATGGGATAAGTTAAAAAGGAGTCCTTCGGGTCAAATAAGAAATAAGGTTTGACTATTCATAGGTAAGTCAAACGGGTTAAATAAGCAATAAGATTTGACTGTTTCATAAGTGATGGATTTCACACGAACAGGTCAAACGGGTCAAATAAGGATTACGGTATGACTGTTCATAGGTGATGGATTTCACACAAACAAGTTAAATGGTTCAAATAAGGTATAAGGTTTGATTGTTCATAAGTGATGAATTTCACGTGAATAAGTCAAACGAGTTAAATAAAGAATAAGGTTTGATTGTTCACAAGTGATGGATTTCTCACGAACGGGTCAAACGAGTCAAAGGATGTACAATATTGGATAATAGATGAAAATGCAAACCGGATAACGGGAGTGTTAAAGCATTAAAATAATGATCCCCTGTAATGGAACATGAATAGATATAAACGAAAACGAAAATTGGGTAACGAGAGCGTTAAAGCAATATAATAAAGGACCCAGGTAATAGGTTGCAACAAAATGTAAGTGCAAACCGGGTAACGGGAAGCGTGAGACAAACCGACACATAAATGACATACGAAGTCATAAAAGCGGAAGAGTTGTCCGAACCAAAAACGATTTAGTCATGGACTACGATCGCGCGGATACAATCAGACGATGTCTCATCTGTGTATGAGAATGGGTGTTTTAGGCAGCATACACAGAATGTGATGGTTGCTGCTAAATATGGTAGTTGTGACGAGTGGTCAATGTTATTTGACCCTTGTGCCAAACTTAGGTGCAAGTGACCATCACTCAATCGGGATGAAACGATTAATAGATCTGGCAAGCGAATACGACACATAAATGACTCATGGAGCCATTGAAGCAGAAACATTGCCAATACGGATGAAACAAGGTCTAAGGGCCATAGAAGACATGGAAATAAATTAGCCTTCATAGTCAAAAGGGGCTATGATTGGCGGATAAAAGAAAGCACAAGGTTAAAGATTTTCCTTTTAACCATAAAATGAGTATGTTGACAACAAATAAAATTATAGAATGACACGGGTAAAGGGATGATCTACGGGATCACCACGACCTTCGGGTTATAAAAAGTTGTAAAGGTGTACAGGACAAAAATAACCTTCGGGTCATGAATCGAGAGGAATGAACCTTAGAGGTCTCACCTTAAAAAGGTGAAAGCCTAAAGAAATGGCCCACGAGGCTAAGCGAAAGGGGCTTACGAGTTACTTAGGTGAAGCGAGGGAACCGGTTATGATTCCCACATAAAATAAAAACACTAAAAGAAGAAATGCTAGGTTGTCAATTTCTTTATGTGAGTAATTGACACAAGTTAAAGAGAAAATGTTGAACTACAATTTGTTTTAGATAGAAACAACGTTTAAACGAATATAAATAGTATGAGATGGATTGGGAAACGGTTAATATTAAAAGAAATAGGTCCTGACACCAATAGATGCAAGACGATAAATTCCAAAAGAAAAATTTTCGAAAACGAAAATATTGATATAAACTTAAACATGACATAATGCAATCACGGTCAAAAAATATTATAAATTAAATAAAAAAAACATGGTATATGACCCTACTGTAGAACGAGCTACAGGACTCGGGGTCATAAACGCTTGTAAACCTCGGGAAGGCAATGTGGGTATGCCTGAGGAATGGGGTACAAGGTAACCTGTGACTGATAAGTCTAACTGGTAAGACTGGTCAAGGTTAAATTTATAATTTAAAACGTGTTTAATATGCTTATCTTTATAGGATTAACATGAAATAAATATGATGACAAACTCATATTATAAGTCCCGAAATCGGATCTAACAGGTATAAAAAACCTAATCAGTAGTGGAAATAATGATTAGGAAGAAGAACCATCTCCTGAATTCAAATCAACTTGCATACACCAGAATAGTGTCTGATATAAGTTTTTCAGCTACAACTCTCTAATCTCTAAACCTTGACCTAAGACATATATTTATATTAATCACTAAGCCCAACAGTTACAACCCTAAGCCCACAAGGCACTAGGAAGCTCAAAACCCTCCAAAAGCCCAAATGTAGCTCTAATGTGTAAACCTTTACTACTATAAGCCCAACAATCTCCCCCTAGGTTTATAACATTAGGCCTTCTAATCTTTAGGTTGTGCGTCCACTCCCAATAGTACAACAATAATACCAGCCATAGCAGATGTCCAATCTTTAGCGCATGCCTCATACAGCTCTGCTGTTCGAATCTGGTGTGAAGTAAGAACCTACAGATCTTCATCATGAAAGCTTACCAAATCAACCACATCGTTCACCCTAAACGCCTTTTCCTTCGTCACAATAGCCACACTACCAACCTTGGGATCATATAGCCAGAAATTATAGTTCTTCAAAATTCCTCTCGGAAAGGTTGGTGCGACAGGTATAACAAGTTCCTTATCCGTTGGGGGCCACATCATCGACTTAAACCTACTTCCTGTTCTCGCATTACGCACTCCTTTTGTAGATCGTGAATACGGTTCAGCTGTTTTCATTGTCTTGAACCCATTCTTTACCTCCTGTTCCAATTTCTTGAAAAACCTCCAGCCTGGGCCACGTTCAGTTGTATCATTGTCAGAGTACGGAGCTCGTAATAAATCAGTCAAAGCAATCTTCGTCCACGTTTTAAATTGAGACTCCTTAGAATAATACTCCCGAGTCCCGTCCTGTCTAACAATGATCCACATTTTCTTTACATGGTCATACATTCAGCTCAACACCTTCGATTTGTTTCCAACCTTGCTATAGTAGCTTGAGCCAAGCTCCATGACATACCGTTCCGACTGGTTTGAAGGTTCTTTCAAATGAAATTTCTCATCAAGCGGATTGACGTCAACGTTCTTCATTAACACCATATGTTTCTTCTTTTGTGTTGTTGGACGCTTTTGACTTGCCGTATATTTCTTTTTCGGATCACGCAAATAATAATCTAACCTAGCTTGTCATTCAGAAGCCAACTGGTCTGCTGCTAACCTATCTGCTTCACTTTCCTCTGCCACTCGTTGCTCATCTGCTCTATGTCTGTGTTCTATGTTAATCGGATCATCAGTAGGGTCAGAGAATTACCGCCTAAATTTGTTCTCCAATTTAGCTTTCAAATCAAACACCAATGTCATCAGCATAGTGACGTCCCCTTGCCGTTGATCGATCATTTTGTCTCTTACATTTAAGCGTGTCTGCAATGACACGATCTGAGCATCCTTAAGTATGACCTCCTGCTCTAATACAGTCACTCGCTTCTTCAAATCCACAACATCAACTTCTATATCTTCATCATCACTATCCAGACCACCTAACTTAAACGCACGTTTTTCCGATCTTCGCAAGTAATCCGTTGCATCATCCTCAGCACCACCTGTACCACTTCCACCTGTGCCAGATCCCTCAGCACCCACTGAACTTCCGCCAAAATCCATCATTCGTAATACCGAGTGTGCTGGAATAGAAACAATTGTGGAATGCGTAACAATGTGAGCAGTTGTTGGTTCAGATGAAAATAGGAGGATTAACCATCGGAGCGTCTGTCATAGATACAACAATAGAAGATAAAGCAGGAGTAGATGTCACAAGTGTAGATTCTTCCGCAATACTAACAACATGAGCTTCTAACTGACTTGGTTGAACAATAGGCTCCGTTCACCATCTCTTGATCAAAGGTACTTCGTCTTCTTCATCCTCTTCATCAGCTTCAACCACACCTACTGGATCATCAACTGAGGGGATTACCAAAGGAGGATCACCCTGTCGTTCTTGAATTTCTTTCAGATGAGCAATTAGGGCTTCTAAGTTCTCTGAAGAAAGTTCTGGCATGACTGGAGTCAGATTGGCATTAAACTCAGTAAGATCATCTAAGAAAGCTTGTTCCGCGTCACTATCCTCATCAGTAACCAGATCTTCAATTTCGACCTCTTTCTCTTTTGCAGGCACATCATGCTCTTCAGCAACTATAGCATTGACTGGTGTAGGAGCTGGGACATCTTGTCCGATCACTTCAGCAAACTTTCCAAACTTCTTTATGGAAACCGACGAACAAAAACAGACTTCGATGTCGAACGATTCTTCTTCATTGTGCTAAAGATAGTCGGTCCCATTGGCTTCATGTTTAATAAATTCACATACGAAGCATCCTTGGCCAAGTCAGGATATCGAGCATCCAAAATCAGCTGTACGAAACGTGGATATAACAGAAACATCCTCTTCTTGGACTGCTCTAAAATCTTCTTCATGTTTTTGAAGATATAGCCTGAAAAGTTATACTTCCAGACCATAATAAGAGCCACGATCGTAGAGGTCTGGGTTTGATTCGGTTGATCTAAGCCTCCCTTATTCTCTAAAATGCACTGCATAAACATGTGTACCAGTAATCTCCAGTAGGAAGGAAACATCTTCTTGAGTAACAGCGGATATGACCCTTCATAACTCATCTCTGCAAGTATCGGCAACACTTTCTCCTTTGCATACACATTCGGGTCACTTGTAACATCTGCAATCTGTAAAACCTCTCAAACGCAGGCTTCATTTACTAAGATCTCCTTCCCCTATATCTGAGAACTAATATACGGCTCCCATCAGCTCCTCTCTGGTGGAATCAAGTTCTCTTCCAAAACGAGTGCACTAGATCTCTGTATATAACCGGATTATCATGAAGTGCATATGCGATCTTGCACGCATTTAGACCAGCCATCATCGATTGGAACTCTTGGTAAAATTCAGCTGGTGGATCCGATAGGTATCCTTGTTGATTATGGAACTGCTTCTCCACGAACATAACTACATCAAAGGCCTCTTCTACCATTTATGTTAAAACAATAACCAGGTTAAATCAATTTTAACACAACTACAAGAAGTTCACGGAGTTTATTAGGATAAAAGGTCAACACATATTGGATGGTTCAAACAGATTTCGAAGGTTCAATTATTAAAAGGTTCAAATCATTTTGAAGGGTTCAATCATTTGAAAAGGTTCAAAAGAGTTCAAAGGTTCAAACCCTAGAATCCGGATTCACTAACAGGTCAACAGCAATCCGGATGAACCTTCCATCAATCCGGATTGTCAAAGAGGTAAATAGTGTTTCGGATGAATCATCAATCCGGATTAGCAAGCAAATCAATAGTATTTCGGATAATTCATCAATCCGGATGAATATTATCCGAGATGAAATCCGAGTTCATCAACTAGGTTGAATATCCATCCGGAATGAGATCCAAAATACAAGTTCCTTTGAAGGCCAAAATGGAAAGCGGTCCGAAATGCATGAAACTTGAAAATTATCATTTGTTTTTCATGATTTTAAAGCATAATTTACCTAATCCGGATGAAATTCGAGATACAAATCATAAATGAACAGTGAGAGATCAGAGAATATCAGAGGTTTCGGAAAATTTGTGAATGATCCGAAAGGCATCTCTGATTCATTTAAGTACCTTTCCAGAATTGGCCTGGGCCTAAAAGCTTTTGGGCCCAACACAATCTGGAATCTGAATTCCCAAAGGATCCGGATTGGGCTTTTGTCAGGCCCAAACCGGAACAGTGACAACTAAGTGGGCCTATCCGGAAGGTGGTTGAAAGCCCAATCCGGAACAGTAACTTGGGAATCCAAAATTTTCAATTTTCAAGACTTTCAGAAATTCTATTGGATTGGCCTAACTTTGAAACTCAACAGACCAGTCCAATATCCCTTGACAGAAACCATCTAAAAAAATCAGCAATTTGAGTAACCAAGCATCCAACCCCCTTCTACTAACTACAAAAGTAAGACATTTCAGCACAAACACAAACATAAACACAACCTTGCTAAGGGATCAAATCATTTCAAAGGTCGACTAAGGAACACTTTTCAGTATGAGTTGGGTCAGACTAGTCAAAGCAATTGGCAATATACTTGTCCATCTAAATCTAAAACTTAACCTTCCAGTTCTAGCTTCATGATACGCTTAAGGTAGTATTATACTATGACACCTGTGTGTCTCATACCATGATATGCCCCCGCGATCAAGGTAAGCACAACAATTCATCGTAGCAGGTGAGTATACTGAGATCATCCTTTATCTTTTACAACGTCAGACTATTGGTGAACAGGTCAGTACTTCCGTACAATAGAGTGACCTATAGTATCTGACGAGGGTTAGGCAAATACCTTACATGGTACGTAGGAACATATGGAATATTCTCATAAAGAGATTTCCATTCTTTCAGGTTTTGGCCCTTCTATTTGGCTCTTTTAAAAGATATCCTGATTGTGCCTAGGTCTGCATATAATTTGGACGTAACAGAAGGGCAGTCAAGATATCCCCGGATGGCTCAACAGCATAAAGACCCGAAACCTCAGACGTTGGCTATCTTTCAACACAGGATTTAAGACCATGAAATCATACACCTATAGTATGTGACCCACTAAATACATAGTTCTTTATGTTTATCATTTGAGTTACACTATCCGGTTGAGATTTAGACCTATCAACATATCACCTTCGATCCAAGTCTTTTCCCGCTTCAACACCTTACATGTGTTAGTCAGACACTTTATCACGAAAAAGTATTTCATTTCCCAATCATTGCAAAAGCTGTTTTAAAACAATTTTTTTTGAATATTTCTCCCCCTAAATTTGTGCATATATATGAACAAATTTACGAAGCAAACAAAAATGAATGAAAGACAATAAACAAAACGAAAAGGACATAGGATGCTTAGTTACAAAACCGAATCATTTTGAGAAGATCTACAAGCACTTGAAACGCGTGTTGCTAACGGGTTTTGTGAACAAATCCACCACGTTTGCATCAGTGTGGATTTGCTCAAGTTTAACGAGACCCTTTTCATAGCAATCACGGATAAAATGAACTTTGATATTTATGTGCTTGGTTTTGGAGTGGAAAACATGGTTTTTTTACGATTTGGATAGCGGCATCATTATCACAATAAATTGTTGTGTTTAGATAAGTCAAACCGTAATCCGCAAGCTGGTGTTGCATCCATAAAACCTGGGAGCAGCAAGCAGATGCTGTGACATATTCAGCTTCAGCAGTAGAGAGCGAGACCGTCTGCTGCTTCTTGCATTGCCACGAGATTAAGCGGTCTCCCAAGAATTGACATCCAGTTGAAGTGGAGCGCATATCCCTATTTGTACCTGCAAGATTACTTCCAGAGAAAGCATACAGTTCAAAGAATTTTTAGGATACAACAGGCCCAGTGATGGTGCCCCTTTTAGGTACCTAAAAATTCTGTTAACAACATGTAAATGAGAGAGTTAGGAGTAGCCTGATAACGAGCACACTGGCAGACAGCAAACATGATATTTGGCCAACTTGTAGTGAGATACATGAGTGAACCAATCATAGATCAGTACATGGTTGGATTAACAGGCGTTCCTTCAGCGACTTCATTTAGCAAAGGCCGTTCTGCAATAGGTGAAGCCATAGGCTTTGAGTCTGTAAGCTTGAATTTTGCAAGAACGTCATGGACATATTTTTCTTGATGAATCAATATTCCTTGCAGGCTCTGACGAACTTGAAGTCCCAAAAACATAGTCATCTCCCCCAGTGAGCTCATCTCAAATTTCTTCTTCATTATTTCTTCAAATTCCCGACAAACCATCATTTGTAGAACCAAAAATGATATCATCAAGGTAAATTTGAACAAGAATAATGTCCTTGTCAACACGTTTGATGAACAAAGTTTGATCAGTGGTTCCCCGAGTATATCCATGAGCAAGCAAATGCTCTGTTAGAGTTGCGTACCATGCGCGAGGCGGTTGATGCAACCCATACAAAGCTTTGTCCAATTTGTATGCATAGTCTGGCTTGTCAAGATCAGTAAAACGCGGTGGTTGTGCCATGTATATTTCATCTTTCACCGTGTTGTACAGAAACGCAGTCTTGACATCCATTTGATAGACAGTGAAATCCATGTAAGATGCATATGCCAAGAAAATGCGAATAGCCTCCAATCGGCTACCGGTACATAAACCTCATCGTAGGCCAATCCTTCAATCTGACGAAAACCCTGAAAGTGTCATCATATTTGTTGCGAAATACCCAGCGAGTTCCAAGAGCATGTTTTCCTTGAGGAAGCTTCACCAATTGCCATACACCAAGCTTTTCAAATTGATTGAGTTCTTCATGCATAGCATCAACCCAGCCTGGTTCCTACAAAGCGACATCAATGCTTTTAGGTTCAAATTGTGAGATAAAGCAAGAGTAAAGACAAGTATTCATATCCCCTGTTTGACTGCGGGTTCGAACATCAGCAGTAACAGGACCAATAATATTTTCAATTGGATGATCGCACTGTAGACGCTGCCGTATTGGCGTAGCAGGGACAAGAAGATCCGTTTGCAAGTTGGTAACACTTGCTGAAGCAACTCTAGATGACTCCCCTTCATTAGTTGCACCAGTAGAAGTGTTGACTGATGAATCAACAGAACAATCTGGCGGTGTAGGCTCAGGAAATAGAGATGAACCCAAGACATCGGGAGGTACAGACCCTTCATTTGTCATAGGAGGCTCTGTGTTTGGAGCCTCAACTTCAGGGGAATCATCCTAAGGAGTCTGGTCAGATGCAGTTTCTGGATGTTGTGGTACTGTGAAGGAGTAGAGATAGCCTCATTAAATCCAGGTGGATCCACACTAAGCTTCTTTAACGTCTCATGCAGTTGTGCAGCATCAACATCGTCTTCGGGTGAGATGGGCATCGTTGGAAGGTCAGAAATTTTGCTTGTACCTGCAGACACATTCGAAGGAACATAAACATGGTTAAACAAGGTGGAATAATCATACAGCCAGTCAGGACCAATGCGTGTGTCCTTGGGATTTTCCTCCAGCCAACCCACATTGTAGGTTTCAACTACCATTTTCTTGATCTTATTATAGACACGATATGAAGTGTTTTGGAATATCCCAACGAAGATGCATGGATCCCCGCGTGATTCAAATTTCCCTTTAGCATCCATGATCAGGAGAACACAAGGTCATCCGAACTTGTAGAAATGCTTGACCGAAGGTTTGCGACCTTCAACCACTTCGTACGGAGTTTTCATGTGTCGTTTATTCATTAGGACATGATTCTGAATATAACATGCGGTATTGATTGCTTCTGCCTATAAAATGAGAAGTAGCTCGGATTCAACCAACGTAGTACGTGCAGCTTCAATCAGCGTTTGATTTCTCCGTTCTGCAACCCCATTTTGTTATGGAGTTCTGGCTGCACTGAACCTGTCGGTCAATACCTTTGGAGGAACATAAAGAATTTAAGGTGACATTCTTAAATTCTGTTCCGTTATCACAACGAATAGCCTTCACGGTGGTGTGTGTCTGGTTCTCCATGAGTGTGACGAACTTTTAACTAACTTAGTGGTTTCACTTTTATTTGCCAGAAAGAAAACCCAGGTGAATCGTGAGTAGACATCAATAATGACCTGACAGTATGCCTTCCCGCCAATGTTCAGAATATCTTTCGGACCAAAAAGATCCATATGAAGAAATTCTAAGACTTGAGACGTGGAAGGGGTTGTTTTAGATCTATGTGGTTGTTGATGTTGTTTCCCACGTGCACATGATTCACACTTTTCAACCTGCATGAAATTGCGAACTGTAGATCTCTGACTAAACCACCTTTTGCAAGTCGATTTAGGTTCTTCATGTTGATGTGTCCTAGTTGACTATCACATAACATTGCATCATGCTCAGATGTGGACGAGTATAAGCAAGTGAGCTTGTCAGAGGGAGCCTTGTTCATGTCGATGACATATGCGTTTCCTTTTCGCGCGACTTTTAGAAGAATCCAATCATCCGGAATAATGAGACCTGGTTTCAGTACATAACACCCTTTCTTGGTAAAGAGAACATCCAAGTGATTGTCACAGAGATGAGACAAACTCAAAAGACTATGCTTCAATTCTGGTACGTAGTTCACGTTTAAAACTGAGGGCTCCGTTGCATATTGTTCCTCTCATAGTGATCTTTCCGGTCTTAATACCTGCGAAGGAGACAAACCTGCCATCGAAACACACCTGCGAAGGAGAGAAACCGCCAATCGAAAAACTGAATGTCATTCAACTGCGAGATGTCCCAGTCATGTGCCTGGAACAGCCACTGTCAATATACAAGAGTCTGACAAGGGTTCACCAAAGCTGTTCATGCACATTTCAACAGGTTTTAGTTAGATGCTGTAACCAAGGCCATTGAAGATCGGGGCATGTCATTTGCATCAATATAGGTAACCTCACGGACAATTAAATTAGTTGAGGATGAGGTCGATGATGCTTTTGATTTGTTGGATATGGGGGTAGAAGACTTAATCTTGGTCAAGATCTTAGGCCTCCAGGTTAGCGAGTCAGACTTCTCCACAATCCTTGGAGTGCTAGAAGGATTCAGAAAACCTAAAGGTCTTGAGGATTTGTGAGTTTGTTTCTTGGCCATGTTCCAGTCTTGATCAGAAGGCTTAGCCATAGCAAATCGAGCCTGATTTAGGCGATTAGGCAGAGCTTTCTGATATTTGAGCATAATGCTTTAAAAGGTATAAAAGCCTTTTGACAATTTCGCGCGATATGCCCGAGAAATCCACAGTTGAAATAGATCTGCCTCTTCTAGAAGAAAACAGTCCGTTCAGCTTGGGAAATTCTAGGCAATTTGTCTGTCAGTTTCATGTTGGCGGGTACTAACGACTGATGCACGGTGTTGATCTTGGCTGTTGCCTGCGCACAACCATCAGAACACTTGTTAGTTTTGTGATTGGATTAGACAATTTGGAGTGTGTAGACTTAGGCGCAAATTTAACTGATTTATGTTCAGCTGGTTGCTTAACAGATTCAGTTTGGGGCTGCTGAGTAACTTTCTCAGAGTGAAGAAGTGACTTAGCAGTTGCCTTTTTGTTTGTCTGAGACGCCAGTTTATTTTTCTTCTTTTTGGATTGGCGTGTTCTCCGTTTCTTATTTTTATTTTTCAAATCACTTTGTGTGGCAGATTCTGCAGAGGACACGAGTGGCTCAGTAGGGACATCCTTTCCTAAACTTTCAGAAGATGATCTTGAACCATTACCTGTAGGTGGAATCTCTATATTTTGAAAAGTTTGAGAGTCCGATTCAGATCAGTTTCAAGATTTATAACTGAATCAGCAGAAAGAGAATGCTCATCATCTGTCATTTCAGAATCAATCCCTTGTTCTTGGTTTGAAGAAGCTGAGTCGCCCGATTCTTCTAGAATTATGCCAACGTCAATTTTCACAGGGTCAGTTGGTTGGTTGAATTTCTCACTGTCAACCCTGGGATTAGCATCAACAGACGAAACCTCTGGAGAAGAACTTCCTGTCTCTTTAGTAGGAACTGAGGAAATCAAATCATCTGTCGATGCTATACCTGTAGGAATTTTCATGTTTTCATCACAAGAGTTATCTCAGTTTTTAGTAGCATTCAAACAATCAGCATTAGATTAAAGACTAGAATTAAACCCGTCTATGTTATCAACACAATCAACACTGTCAGAGAATTTAAATTGTTAGCAAGAAATTGATTCAAAATGTCAAAAGTAGGTTTATAAAATTCATAATCAACAGCTGAATTGTCTGAATTTGCATTCAGACATTCTTCTTGATCAACATTTATAATATCCTCAACTAATATTTCTTCTCCACATGAGGTAGAAACGTTAGTATCATTCACTAGGTCAGTTACAATTCAGAATAATTTTCGTCGTTAAATTCTATGGGTGATTTTGCTGCCTCTACCTCAGACGTCACTTTCTCTAAATCATTTGTCTACAAAATGGATGGTCACCAGATTCATGTGAAGGTGGTTTGGAAGTAACGAAAACATCATCCATCTTAAGTTTAGTTGGCTTAGCGAACTTTGGGTAATAGGGCTTCCATGGTCTAGAAAGATAATCTAAAGGTTTACCATACATCATATTTTCTGCATTTTCTAGATCAGCCTCAGATTCAGCCATTCTTGTATAGTTATGATTATATGATGGAGGAGCCCTATTATACCCAAGACCTTTTGTGAAAATTTTCTAGTAATTGAGCTGTAGATCACACAAGTCCTTGACCAGCTTGCCGGAAGTTTCAAATTTTTTAATGTTTATTTCATTTTTGTGAAAATTCACTGTCAAGGAATTTAGCTTGGCTAAGGCTGCTTGAAGTTCTACGTCCTTTTCAGCTAATTTTAGCTTATAGTCGTATACCCAACATTGTTGTTGGTTCAAGTCAAGCTTTAGCTGAGCTATATCTTGTTTATGAGCTTCGGCCTTTTCCATAAGAAGCTTGTTCTTATGTTTAAGGGCGATGTTCTATGATACAACTTGGTGGTATTCAACTATAAGAGTTGAATTATGGGTGCGCATTTGTGATAATTTAAAACGAAAACTATCAGAATAGAGAATTCGATTTACCGTTCCCGAAAGATCTGGTGTCTCAGTTGTCTGCGCCATCATACAGTGGTTGCTGTTCATAGAAAGATTCAAAGTCTCCATCTGAGCTGCAGCATCTGCCCAGTTGAATCCTTCATGCTGTTGTGCCACCAACGCTGTTGATTTCCCGCCCGAGCTGCTTGAGGGACTAGTAGGAGACTTTGAGGGAGAGACTGGCACCAGCTGTCTGTCGCTGCTCTGTATGTCTGCCACTCTGGATGACAAATATCCAGATGGCGGCTTCTTGCACTCCTTAGAAAAATGTCATGGCGCATGACATTTGTAGCACCTGAGTTTATCTTTTGTGAGACCAGTCTTCAGATTTGACAATGTTTGCCGCCCATACTTCTTTTGGAACTTGTTGACACGGAAGGCAGCCATTGCAAGATTCCAAGACACGCCAATCTCGTCCATGTCCTCCTCCATTATTTGATCTACTTCAGTTGGAAGAATAGATGGGGGAGTCAGACCACCTGCTAAAAAGGCATTCAAGATGTTGATCATTGAAGCAGCTCTGGCCAATTTCTATTCATTTTACTTAGTAAGAAAAGCAGAATTGGACACGGCTTGAGTAGGAGTCGGTGCTGGAGCAGTAGATTGAGGAATGCCGCCTTGTTGATTTGCTTGAGGAATGGCATGACTGAACACCATGTTAGGATACTGAGCATGGTACTGTGTCTGAACTTGAGCAGCAGATATCATAGTAGGATTCTGAGACTGAAGACCATAGACGTACTGAGTCTTCTGTGGCATGACTAGAGGACTGTACACCACGTTTGAGCTACCCGGTGTTTGAGAACTTCCTTGCAGAGGGCTATAGACCAGATTTTGTGATATTAATGCTGCATTTTGCCCTGTAATACCTGCGGCCAACAAACTACTCTGATGATTGATATCTCTCTGTTTATTATCGATCTCACACGATTTAATAGTAGCTATCAGTTCTGTGAGAGTGATATCATTCAGATTCTTCGTCTTCTTGATGATTCCGACATCAGCATCCCAACACTTTGGTAATGAATATAAAAGCTATGTGTTCATAGCACTATTGGTAACAGTAATCTCAGCTGATATCATCTGGGAAACGAGCTTTACATATCTCCGGATCTGGTTCTCAATGGTTTCCCTGTAAATGTGATTAAATGAGCCGAATTGTTGATTCAGCTGATTTACTCTGCTGGCCTTCATATCTGCATTTCCCACATAGTGATTTTGCAATTCACTCCATACTTCTTTAGCGGTCTTGCAATTTCTGATCGCAATTGAAAAGTCGGGTTCAAGTGCCATTGTCAATACAGTTGAGGCCTTTTCATCTTCCTCAATGATTTTCACATCTTCTTGAGTCCATAAGTGATTGGGATTTGGAATCTTTGTATCCGGATCTTGATCGGTATTGTAAACAATCGTTCGAGGACCATTCATAATGCACCTCCACACCCCAGGCTCTTTGGCCTTGCAATATTGCTCGAATCTGAACTTCCATACATAATACTCATCTCCATACAACAGACGGGGCACTTTTGTCGAAGTGCCTATCACTTGATCCAATTCTTGATGGAGGGCCAGAGTCTGTGATTGTAGTGCAGCCAAAGTGGCACTGGTCAGATCCTGAGCAGTCATGTAGCTGTTCATCATGGTTAAATTTATTAAAATTACCAAGTAAATTTAAATTTAGTTAATTTCAAATTTTATAATATGAACAGTGATCAGAATAAGTCACGGAATCGGATCTAACAGGTATCGAAAACCTAATCAGTGTCCGAAATGAGTCTGGAATAGACAACTCTGAGATGGGCAGATCCGAAATCAGTCCGAGATGGTCAAATCAGAGTTGGTTGAATCCGAGATCGACAAATCCCAGATGGATGAATCCGAGATGGTCAAATCCGAGATCGAAAAATCCGAGATGGTTGAATCTGAAAACAATCCAAAATTGAAAAATCCTAAATGATGATCCGGAAAGCAGTGTGTATCCGAAATAAAAAATCCGGAATGATATTGATCCGGAATGGAAGACAATCCGGAACGAAAGCTGGTCCGAAATGAATCCGGAATCAGGAAGAATCCGGAATGAGACTAGATCCGGAATGAAATGAGTCCGAAATCTGGTCCTTATCCGAATGCAACAGTAGTCCGAATTCCAAGCAACAGTAGTCCGAATTCCAAGCAACAGATAACCACCAACAGTGTTTCGGATCCGAAATAGTAGGAATCCGGATTGAACAGTAGTCCGGGATCAATCCAAGATGGATGATCTCCTTCGTTTTCTTTGGGATCTTTAACAGTAGCAAATCCGGAATCCTTGAAGCTTCTTCGAGTTCTTCGGAATCCGTAACAGTAGCAGATCGAAAATTTTCTGATCTTCTTCGAGTTCTTCCGAACAGTAGCAATTCCGATCAAGCACAACAATTCTTCGATTCTGAACACTAATCTGGGTTGAACAGCAGCAACTCCACTTCCGATCAGCTCTTCAATCTGTGATACCTGGAGTCCGTATTGTACAGCAAGGTCTGATACCAATTGTAAGTCCCGAAATCGGATCTAACAGGTTTCGAAAACCTAATCAATAGCGAAAATAATTATTAGGAAGAAGAACAATCTCTTGAATTCAAATCAACTTGCATACACCAGAATAGTGTCTGATACAAGTTTTTTAGTTACAACTCTCTAACCTCTAAACCTTGACCTAAGACATATATTTATACTAGTCACTAAGCCCAACAGTTACAACCCTAGGCCCACAAGGCACTAGGAAGCCCAAAACCCTCCAAAAAGCCCAAATGTAGCTCTAATGTTTAAACCTTTCCTAGTATAAGCCCAACACATATGACCGAGTAGCTAGATAGTGACTCGCACTAGTGAATTATAAAGAAGAGGAATGATAAATGGATTTGACGGCCTAGAAGGCCTTACACAAGAAAGGCGCATAGGACAAGGCATATAACAACCTTTGACCGGAAGATTAAAATTCCTTGAAAACAAAATAGCAATAAAAAAGAGCAAGAAAGGAGTTAGACACCACTTGGGAGTCTGAAGGACATTGTCATGTCTTCCTGGTAATATTACCAAATAATTAAAATATGAGCAACGCTCAGGTGAAAAAGAAACCAAGTTCATTGGGTTAAACCCAAGGAAATGCCTAAGAAAGATTTCAGGGACGAAACCTCTTTAAGGGGTAGACTTGTAACACCCCAAAAATAGGTTTAATAATCAAACCATGTTAATATTAATGAGCAAATAAAATACCATTGGTGGTAAAAGTAACCCGTGAACAAAATAACTAGGAATAATTAATCTAGTTAGTAACATGTAAATAGGTAATAAAACAATGAGTTGTAGCATATTATAACCAAAACTAAACTTGAGGGACCAAAGTTGTAAAAAGGGAAATTTGGGTTTTATAAAAAAAATTAAAAATTACACACAACACACCATAGTGTGTGTGCGTGTGTGTAGGTCGATTACCAGGAGAGCAAAACAAGAAGAACCCTTGTTCAACCTTGATCCATTAAATTGGAGGGTGACTTAGGGCTAAATCACATGCATGAGCATAAATTCATGATCATCTAAGCTTGGAGATCATGAGGTATGTTGTAAATTATGTTTTGGTGATGATAAGTATGTGGATGAACTTGAAGGTGATAACCTTGAGTTCAACATTTTGTTAATATGGTGAAATTGATAATGAAATTATGTGTGTGATAATCATACTTGCAAGTATATGTGAAATACTTGAACAATTTTGTGATTTAAATAAGTATTCATAAATGACATGAAAGGGTATTGATTATATGATGAAACTGATATTATGTTAATGTTAATAAGTGTATAAGATCATGTTGTCTACTAGTTTGTATGTAGAACTTGATTATATTATGTATTCGAATGAATGTCTAGTAATATGATGAAATGGGTTTTATATAGAATGAAAGCTCTTAGTTTTTAGCATAATGAATGGATAAATTAGCTGATAATGAAAACAAAGTTAACTTGATGTTAATGATCTCTCGAGCTTATCAAAGGAAAGAAATGATATGAATTTGGTTTGGGAGTTTAGTTAAAATGATAGCCTAATAATCGTTGAACCTATTTGTGCATTTGCATACGTTAATAGAAGTTGACTTTTAAAAGTCAAACTGACCTATAATAAGATCAAAGGGTAATTTTGATGTAAAATACGCAAGGGGGGATAATCGTGTTAAATGATGACTAATCTAACTATCTTCCGAATGACAAATGATAGTTCGACGCTTGACAAGCTTGGTGGAAGCTTGGGAAGAAGCGGGTCAAGTACGGGGAAAAAGCATAATGGGATGCAAGGTAAGTGAAGCTTACATATTTTAAGTAGAACGTCTACTTATGTATTGATAAAGATTAAGATTATCTAGTATTTGAAATGAGTCTTTGAAATACGACGTTCCGACGCAAATCGATATGGGTCGGAACAAGTGAAAATGATAAGAAACCATAATTGATGGTAAAAAGGGTAAAACAAGTAATTTAGTCAAGTATTGACGAATAAACAAGGATTTTTGAAAAGTCACTTTATGGTGTAAGCCATAAAGGGTCAAATTAATAAAGAAACATTTTTTAAGTAATACGACCCTAAGGTGCGAACCATAACGGGTCGAACGAAATAAGTGTTAAATAAATATCTTTTTTACAATAAACAAAGTTTGGTTATATCGATATGTAAAGGGAACGAGCCAAGAATTAAGTCAAATGGACAAACGGGTCAAATGGTGTTGTTATGACCATTTGAAAATGATATTTAATATTTCGTTGCTAAGTTTCATGCTTACAGGTAAGCATGATTTATGGGAATGCGTTGCCATAAATTAGGATGTAGAATCGCAAAGCATTGCTAACGGGTCAATACTTAGACCCACGCCATGTATGTGTAGTGGTCATGCTCTCGATGAGGGTTTACGGTACGACTAAAGTTAGTCGAGTTAGGGGTGGACACTAGATCACTTCAAGCAAGGTATATCTACCGTGTGGGTAAAACGGCCATTAGAGTCGATACATGTTTATAGCGAAAAGTACATTTGAGTGAGTTTATAACAATAAATAATTTTCAAATGGAATACGGGTTAAAGGTGTTCGCTTGGTCAGAACAGGCTTTTAAAAGTACTTGGTCTTAAAGAGGACGAAAGTTGACCAAAACGCTTCAAATTTCCAAACCGGCAAACGTTCCTTATGTGTAGTTTAAAATTTAGTTTTATAATTAGGTAAACACTTTCGGTATGGTAAAAGTGAAAGACGTAAGCCTTTTTGGTTAATGTCTCCTAATGGGTCTTTATTTTTGTAAATTGTCATATCGAATGGTAGAATTCCGAATATTTGATTTTATTATATAAAATCCACCACAAATAAGATTAAAGAAGTTTTTGTGTGGAAATAGGAGGTATGGAAAGAAGGAGCGTGATTTAAGCTCAAATGCTTAAATCTCTTAACGGGTCAAAATGAATATACGCAATAAACGGGTAATGGTTGCATAATTCATAAAAGTTATGAATCCAGGTTAAGGATTTCTAGTTAAATATGTAGGTAAAAATTTTATGGACATTTAGAAAGAAGTTTCGAGTGAAACGTATGAAAACTGAATAAGTTTTTCGTAACAAAGAGGACAAATTTGACAAGGGCTGCAGCAGCCCATCGTAAGATACAGTGGCCTACCGTAGCTTACGGTAGGCAGCTGTTGTAACAACTAGAATTCATGTACCATAAGCTATGGTACCAGTCGTAGCTTACGAAAAGGTAATTATGAAAAAACTATTGTTTTCGTTGTTTTGAGCATTGAGGCTTAGCTAGATTAGTTAGAAACTCCATATAACTAACACATTTCATGATTTATGCAATGTAGGTAATAGTTTGAAGTATCAAATGATGATCAAGCTAAATGAATAACTGAACATGATCAGGTTAAAGCTTTCGCATTATATCTAGGCGTTTAAGAAACTATTTATCGTTGAAATGTTTTAATATTTATGAAGTTTTATGAAACTCGTAATTTTAACAGATATTTATTTGTATAAATTCATTTATATACAAAATGATTTATGAGATTTCAACTTATTAAGCAAGGGTCCTATAGCTTACATAGGCCATTCCTCAAGAGAAGTTTGTTTGTCTTCGTCATTTTTGGAGTATAGGAGTTTGATTCAAAGCGTAATAAAAGTGACCCAAACAAGCACATGCATGCAGAGTTTCATACACGAACGTTTGTGATTTAGTTTAGATCTCCTGAGGAAGTGTCATTAGCAATTAAAGGGGAATTTGCCTCTAATAATTTCTAGAAGATGTCATTAGCAATTAGTAGTTCCACTTTTGTTTATTCCCACGGACAATCCCACCTTTCAAATATATTGACTCAGCTGGTCCCAGTTAAAAAAACTTAACTCCGTTAATGAGGATTTGAGTCGATTGATGTAAACTTACCTCGTAATGGTGCTCCAAACTACAAAAATGGTTTCAATTCGGCTGTTTAAACTTCTAATTAACCAAAATCAAGCCGTTTGGAGCATCGTTTCGAGGTAACTTTTAAGTTAATCGACTTGTATCCTCGTTCTAATTAAAAGCCCTATAACATTAGTTTGTAATTTGGGGAAAATAACTTAACTCCGTTAACCTTTTTTACTGAGGACCGGTGGAGGAAAAATATTTTAAAGGTGCGATTGCCCATGGAAATCAACAAAAGTAGGATTGCCAATGGCCATTGACATCTATTAGGGATTATTAGAATCAAATTTCCCTTTTATTAGTTTCAATTAGTCTTTATCTTTTGAATAAGTGAGTCTGCTATATAGACCTATTCTTCATGATGTTTACATAAGTTTGTTTTCCTATTTAAGTCTTTGTAATCGTTGGCTTTGATAATCACTTCACTTTCAATCAATAAAATATACAATAGTTCTTGGCAACTTTGAGATTTTTTATTAGTGTTCTATACCATGAGTTTCCTAACTTGAGCATCATCTTCTCTTTGTTGTCCTCCCCCGATCTCATCCGAACTACATGATGCACGAGTCTCTTTGTAATTTATTCTAAGAGATCTACGTATTCAGCATAATCCACCCTCGTCACATAACCCTGTTTCCGATGAAGCCCCAATTCCTTAGCAATCATGACACATATATTGTTTTCGGTAACAACTTTTTTGACCAACCTCACGTTTCACCACTAAATATAGATCAAGAAGTTTTACACATCGACCTTCTTCTATGATCGATGGAATTATACATCTATCCAGAATCATCAATTATGAGTGTAGAAACCAATCAATCATTACATTAAACTTGTCATGTAATTCGTATTTATATTTGTGAACAAAGTTCACATTATCAAAAATATCAAGTACATCAATGCAATCATCAAAATGATTGAACTCTAACCCACTAATGAATTGATCATTCCAATCTTGATTTTGAATGGAGTGTTGATTCAATTCATCACAATATTCATTTAAGCGATCAATTTTAAACGTTCCATGTGCTACTTCTCTTCCTTTGTGAAGGCTTGTGATTATTCAGTTTCACAAATCTTTATTTCTTCAACACTTTGTGAAAGTGTTAACAGGTTTTCTTCATTTGGAGCTATAAAGATGGGTGACACTAAACGTGTTTCACCGCTTAGTTTAACAATAGAACCTTGTTGTGTTAATTGATCTTTACCAAGTACATCACTAGTGAAGTTGTTTAGTTTTAAGATTAATCACACCAATGTCTTGTATAAACACTGTATCATGATTACCTATTCTAGTTTGTATTCCATACAAATTTCAAAATTGTTTTAATAGAGATAGAATTCTAGAGTAGTGGTGTTTAAATGAAGTGTTCACATACCATATATTAGACCATATGCTTGTTTCAGTGACGATAACTAGTAGATCTTTGTCGTACCCTAAGTCGGATGTTTGTCTTGAATGTCGATATTAATGGCATGGTGAATGAGAGCAGTGGCTTCATCTTGTTCTTTTATTGTGAAATTAATTATATAAAGCCCATACCGAGGGTAGTAGCAGTAGCATTGTCTTTGATTTAATCTTCTGTATTTTCCTTGGAATGAATTATGGATCGGAACCAGGAATTGCGCTCTGATCCATTTTGTTGGATATCAAAACTAAACTCACAAACACAATGAATAACACATAGAATCTTGAGAATTCCAAACTAGAAAGTGGATATTGGATAGGATAGCTTGGTACCAGAATAAGTTCCTGTTGATGTATATATACACATACATTGATGTCAACAGTTATGGGATGGTGGTCGTATATTGGCACCAACAACTGTCTTGTGTAATTGTTGATGAAGGTAAACGGTGTTCCACCTATCACCATCCAAACCATTAACACACACTTTATTAGAATATCCTAAGCATTGTCTAAATACAATATTACAAGAATATATACACTCTAAATACATACATATATACATACACAATTAGTATATAATGCTAATCTTCATCTCACTCCATCAACCATTGGTAATTATGGAAAGATATTTATGCTTACACCGTCGGTTAATTTGTTATCTATGGATTTAGTACATTTTAGCTCAAATTGAATATAATTTATATTTTCTCTATATTAGTTAGCACTTTTCTTTGTTCTCACACAAGTACTGTTCATTTCTTTCTTTCTTTCTTTTTCTTGCTCCTCACATAAGTACCTCGTGCATCACATAACTTTTTTGTGATTTAACGGTGCAACCTAAGAGTAAATCGGTTTCTGGGTGCTTTGTTCATCCTTTCCTTTTGGGATATAAAAAATTAAGTTATATTACGAAAGTCAAATTATAAAATTAAATCCTTTTGGTACAACAAATTTTGTTTCATGCTCTTTACAAATAAAAATAATAAAAAGTTCCATGTTACATATGGTTTTATTTAACGGTTAAGGACTGTATATCTTTGTATTTATAGGTGAAATTAGAGTAGGGTTTAAGAATTAGTAACAATCATTTTCCTTTGTATTCTACAAGTAATTTAAATGTCTTTTTATACAGATATTGTGAAATTTTATTGTTGTAACACATGAAAATACCAATGTAAGAGAATCTTTATATACATTTTTTTTCTCTTTAGTACAATTACTTTAACATGAATAGGTATTGGTTATTTTTTTCGACTTCATTATTCTTTTCTAAGATAACATTTTACATATTGTAGGTCCGCTCAGAGGATCAAGATAACCTACTTCCTTGTTAACACACATGCGAGTGCAGAATCCAAGTGTATACGCAAACTAAAGCAAGAGCACAACCAATTTAATAAAAGATATATCTTCAAATATTCACTATATTGATTTGTAGAGAGACTCAGTACATAGACTCTTGAATAAACTGCTTATCTATATATACACTCTCTGTGTGCTCTCTATACTCACCCTGTGCTCTCTTGCTCTACCACTCTAGAGTCACTATTTACAGAGAAGTGCATGTCTATTTATATAGTGCCAACACCTAGCAACAGTACAAAGACTGTCACTAGTCGTACGAAGCACTACAAAGACATGAAGAACATTCAGAGATGGTTGCTCGTACGAAAAGCTTATGGCTCGTACAAATGAGTAAGACGTTCATACGAACAAGCAATGTTCTTGTTAACAGGGTTACTCGTACGAGCATGCAATGACTCGTACGAACATGTAATGGCTCGTACGAGTAAGCAACTTGCTCGTACGAAGCATCTTTCATTCGCACGAATAAAATAAAATAAACGTCGTACTAAATCAAGATAGGAGGATATCTTTATTTGGTCGACACGACTAAACTTTACAGACATAACAAACAAAGACCGTACAATTACTGACGTAATTAAGAACAAGCGACAGACACAAAAGTGTATCAATAAACTCCCCCTTGGATGTTGCTTGGTCTTCGGTCTTTATTTCTAATGGCCTTGTTCGGACTATGAGCTTCCTGCGTGAATACCGAACTGAATCGAACCCAACCAAACTGAGTCGCATCCACACAAATATGCATTAACAAACTCCCCCTTGGATGCTGCTCGTGATGGTTCGTTCTTCACACTGTCGGTTCTTCAGATGTCTTTTTGTGTCACAGTCAGGAGGTGTATCAGCAAACTCCCCCTTGAATATATCTTGTGGTGTTGATAAGTGTTCAGCTATGAATTGATCTTCTTGATTCACGGCTTGCATTCATGTTGTGTTTTTACTCCCGTAACTTTTTCTTCAAACTCGTTCTCTTTTCCTTAAGCTTGCTTGAATATTACATCTATACACACAACAAAGCTAAACGCGTAATGAGATCAACCATAGGGATTTAATCAACCATAGAAATTTGTCATTTGGAAATTTCATGACGGATTGATTTTAAGCATAACTAGCACATGACACACATGAGACCAACTTTCATTCAACTACCAACTGACACTACTTTAAGAGTTCTTAAAATTGTTCAATTTTAATCCATTAAACTTCAAAGTTTGTCAACTTCGACCAATTTATGAAGAAGCAACTGTTTTCCGGCTTATAATCAGGATTTTAGGTAGGATAGACTCGAGTTACAACATCGGTCAATCAAAAATAAACTAGAAGCAAAATCTTTTTGGCTTTTATAAAATTTATATTAAAAACTCTCCTAAAATCTTTTTGTCATTTTCCAATTTTTAAATGTAAAGACGGAAAGCAATCAAACAAGTAAGTATTTACATATATTCTTTTTGCGAATTTCAAGTGTAAGAGAATCATATTAGTATACGGTCATGCCAAAACACACTTGTTGTTTGATTAGTTAGTATTTAGATAAGTACCCTATAACGGTATTGTTTTCCACATAAGCTCAACTTATCAGATGTACTCGCCGTTAGGGGATACGATTAATGTATGATTTATACTTACCGACCGGTGTTCATCCACTCACGATACATTCTCGTATCAAGACATGCACGAGAGAAAATCTTACCGGTGAGTATACTGCTTATCATCTGTTTTGACGTATACGATGTGAGATACTCACTTATTTTGATTGAAAACAAGCCCTATGTGATTAAATCACTTATTGATGAGGAACATGATTTTCAAATGCATGCAGGGCACAGGAGTAAGTCCGTGAACAAGTTAGTACCATCGTACCGTCAAAGAGATGAACTCAGCTCCCGCATAAAGCTGTGATATATTATCACTTATTATTGGGTGAAGGTGATATTTTTTTCACTTATTGATGGTCATATGTAGTATTTACACATATGTATGGTACAGAAGTTCTAGACTTGCGTCACCGTTATTTTTTGGTAAAAGATTCAACCATGATACCTAGGTGATAAGCAAGCATAAAGACCGCATATTTCAGAACCTAGGCATACTATCAAACGGAATTTTGGTACCAAGACCAAATGCCAATGAATGGTTCCCACCTGGTCTTCAGTCGATTTTGTTTATATCGCCCTGTACACACTATTAAATGATTGTGAGCCTACCGATACATTAAATATAAAGCAACTTATCATCTTTCATTTAAGTTCAAAAAGGTTTTGACAGACCACTAATTTACTATCATTTCCCCTTTTTCTTGTCAGGAAATCATTCTTGTTTTCATGTTTTTGTATTTTTCGGATTGAAATTTACTCCCACTACAATGCAAAAAGTAAGTTTAATCCTTTAAATACATCTTTTTTGGATTGTCCTCAAGAAAAATATTCACAAAAATGATTTCCCAATGTGGATTAATTCATGTCTTACCTTGATGCCGTTTTCCAAAATTAATATAATATAAATGATTTATCAAAATATTTGAGACATGAGTTGGCACGTTGTTTATCGGTGTGGACCCCAACAACATTGATGAGTTTCATATTGAAACAATCACATGTGAGGTGATATTCTAGATCAATGTGCTTGGTCTGGAGTGTTGTACGAAATTTTTAGAAAATTCGTAAAGCAGCTTAAATATCGACAAAAAGATAGGAGATATTATAAACCTCTGGGTCCTACTGGTAAGAAGCAAGAAAGCATGTGGAGAAGATTGAACACATCATCTTTCGATGGTCCATACATGATGTTGTCCACATATTTTTGCACCAGCAAAGGTCTTCGTCTTTCTCTTGAGAAGTAGTGTGCGGTTGTTCAAACCATGCCAAGGCATCCGCACACCTAGTAGGTTTGTTCAACCAAACACATTTTCTTCAATCACATCCGTGGAGAAATGTACAATTGCACGATCATCTTGTAAGCTTTGAACTTTTTGTGGAAGATACATGAATCTTCGATAATCTTCAGACGTGCTTCAGGCGCATACATTTTGATTGAATCTGTCATGTGGATCCGATCCAAGCCTTAAACAAAAAAATTGTTGGTCGTTTTTCATCTTGTTGAAGTTATCAACTTCAATCATCAACTTTTTTTACTCAACGGACATTATCTTTTCTTTTTCTCCAACAAAGGCAACAACTCCTGGATATAATGATGTTTTGGAGCCGGGTGTCGCCGATCTTGTGCCTGGATGCTCCACTATCAACAATTATATGATTATCAATAGTTCCTCCTGGAACATCCTGCACACTTATTAAAGATTAGTTGGAGATGGGGACCCGAGCCTTCATTGACTTGGGTCGTTCGACATCATCGAGAATTGGAACCTCGTTGATTATTCAGAACGGATTGTGCTCCTCTGAAACATTCCAAATCTGTTTTTGTTTCTCAATTTTAACATTTGATTGTGTTTGGACAACCTCCAGTTTTAAAGCCTTTTCAATAGCTTTTTGTTGTTTCTTTCTCCATTTCATTTCTCGTTGTTTAACAAGACAAGGGTCCTGTTTTGGCGAAACAGATTTTGTATGGTAACGTTTACCATGGGGCGCATCAATTTTCGCTTTTCCGTTTGTGAGATATGGATAGTTTTTGACAATGTGCCCATACTTAACACACTCAAAGCATGATCTCCACTCAACAAACCTCAGAGTATTATAAATGTGGTAGCCTGATCATGAACTTCGTGATCTTGAGGTACTTCGCCCTACATCACAACAATTTGTGTGTAGTTGTTCTAACTCTTTCTCTTTAAAATTTTATTTTGTTTTACAAAATCCATGTTGTATTTATTTCCAAAAGATTCAATTTTATCAGTCCCTCGGAATTTCATGAAGTTCACATTTCGAATTTTCTTCTTCTGCTGGCTCTGCTTGCCTTTTCCATTTCCTTGGTTAGCGTGATTTTGCTTTCGTTGATTGTTTTGAGGTTTCAATTTTTGATTTCCGTATTTCTTTCTAACTTCGGTTTTTAGGAGAGGAGCACATTGAGTTACTACAACTCTTGGGATCGAGTTACTCAAAAACTTACTAGTAGAATCCTTGAAAACTTTATCAATCAAGGATTGATTTACTTTTTTGATGGGAAAATCTTTGTTTGAGTAAACTTTGTTGGAACCAATCAACGTATAAAGCAAGTTCTTGCTTTCACAGGTTTCAACATGAGCTTCAGCAAGCTTAACATTGGCAGTCACACACGGTTTCGCTGGAGGATCACAGAGAATGTGATTTTTGTGAGGAACATTTTCCTCTTTTGTTATTATATCTGAGTGCTTAGGTTTGTCCTTATCCGACTTGTCATTCGAACTATCATAATCCTCAATAATGTGAGGATTTTGATCATCCATAGACTTTGAGTCATTGATGTCATCCGATTGACCTTGACTTGAAGATGTGCCCTTAGTGAACCCTAGACCAGCTGTAAATTCAGATAGATCCAATGGAACATTGAGTTCAAATTGTGGCATATCTTCATCATGTGGCATTTTGGTGTAATTATGCCTAACCGGAGGGTGACAAGCCTGATAACCTATGCATTTCACATCACCTTTCTTCTTTTGAACATCGATTATGTGATCCAAAACATATCTTGAGTTGGAGTAACTGTCCAACTTGAGTTTGACTGCATCATGTTCACACTTTACAAAGGCTAACTCCTTTTTTCGTTTCTTCAAGCATGTTAATATAATTGTTATGGATGTTTGTTTTCTCCAAATTTGTTTTGTTAATTCAGAATCATCTTTCTTTAAAGTGTAAATTGTTGTTTTAAATTCTTTTTCGTTTTTCTTAAGAGCTGTGTTTGCCTTATTGCACTTTGTCAGATCTACGATCAAACTCTGATGATGCTTCTTTGTGTGATCAAATTTTCTTTCGAGTTCTAAGTATTTACCTTTTAAAGCTATACATTCAAAAAACTTAGGCATAATAGGTTTATTGAAACTTACCTGACTGGATTGGCAATCTAAACGGCTCATGAATACTGTATGAAGAGTGGAAGATCCGATTGATGAGAGATGCTTGGAAAACTCATCAGATGGTCCTTCAGTTTCATGCTCCAAATCTTCTTCCCCACTATCCGTCGATTCAGTTTCAGTAATCACATCATCTACTTCAACATTAACATCTTCAGATCGTTCTTCACTCGAAGTCGATTCTGCTTGATCTGAACTACTGCTATCCATGAACTGTCATCATTTCTGGACGATTCTCCATTGTTATTAATTTTTGTAATTTCGGCATAGTATGCAGTTCCTCCTCCACCATTGTTTTCTAATTGAACAAACCAATCACAGCGCTCATCTACGTGAACTACTAACGCTCGGCTGGAATTGTTTCCAGGAACCATTGCTCTTTTGTTGTTAGTAACTTGATTTCTGTTGAAAGGATATTGATTTCCTTGTTATGGAGGCTTCATGCATTCTCTTTTAAAATGTCCATTTTCTCTACAGTTGAAACAAGTAACGTTCCTTTTGTCAAAACCGTATGGAGTATCCTTGTTGCTTTCCAGATTAGTTCTTCCTGTTTTCTCTGTAAAATCTTTTGCCCTTCTTACTGCACTAGCAAACGCCCATTTCATATCAATCAACTCCATCTCCTCCTTATCGATTTGTGCATAGACTTCATTGGTTAAATTGATGTTACCAAATTGTCCAACTACTAATCCGCAATAGGAACTCACCAAAGTGTTTAGAAGCTCCATGTGTTCCCTGGCAATTTCCACACTTACCTTAGAAAGGTTTGATGTATCGAGTCTGACAGTGTGGGTATTTGAGGGTTAAAAGTTTTTACCATAGAAAGCTTGTTGTTGAACTTGTGGTGTAACTTGTGGTTGAGGAAGATATTCTTTTGGATTAAATGCTTGGTCATAAGCTTGAGTAGTTGGACTAACATCTTGAGGTAGAGGTAGAAAGGCTTTTGGATCAAAAGCTTGTCCATAAACTTGAGCACTTGAACCAACTGACTGATTTGGTTTAGCTTGCGACAGAAAAGGATTTGAATTTGACATGAATGTTGTTTGAAGCTTCGGTTGTTGAATTGTACTTATACCTGTGTTAACGCCCCCAAAATACATCTCTGGGTTTTGCGGAACTGGAAATCGTTTTGCTTTGCGAATTTCTTCTTCATTTTTGTTTTCAAGTTTCTGAACAAATTCGTAAATGCTGATCACATTCAAAACACATGTATGTTTTAGCAATTCAATAAATTGACTCCACTTAGGTGGTAATCAGCAAAACACATAACAATCTCCTGTTGTGATGCGTTAACCTTGTATGAGTACATCTCACTAAGCAATGATAGAAACGAGTTGTCATATCACTTAGTGTTTCACTTTCCATAAACAGAAACCCTTCAAACTCTTTCTTTGAAAGATCATGTCGAATCTTTCTCGTTGCTGCATTTTCTTCTCCTCTTGATTTCAAAGAGTCCCACAAACTTTTCGTAGTTGTACAATACATAAATTGATGATAAATATCTTTTTGAAGTGCTTGCGTAAGAATGGCAAAGGCCTTCTTTTCTAGATCATAGGCCTTTTATCATTCTCATCCAATTCGGCTAAAGAGGTTGAATTTGATACAACTTCTTCGAGAGATTCTTTGTACGGAGAAGTAAAACATGCCCACAACTCGGTATTCTGACCAATAACATACATATGAAAACGACTTTTCCATGAAGGATAATCGTTCATATGATTCAACTTTGGTGGACGGTTGTTACTTCCAGTTTCACTTTCGCAAAGGAGAAGAGTTTGAACGCTTTGATTTTGATTCGTAACAAATGGCCAATGACCAGCGGTAATAGTTTGTGGAGGTATTAAAGATTTTACCCATGAGGTTGCGGAGCTAGATTGTGATGAATCTTGACTTGTACTTGAACTACACCCCCAATCCCAAGGATCTGTACCCATTTTGTTTGCTTGTTTATTAAAATCAACTTAAAATTTCAAAAATTAATCTTGAAATAAAAGTTACTATTAAAGTTTTCACAATTTTAAAAACCATCAAGTATCAGTTTTAACCAAAAACTATCACGAATGAACTAAAGGACATGAAAAAGACTTGGTTCTTCGTACGAGTAGAAGATTCGTACGAATCACTCTTCTACGTACGAGTCACAGATTGTTCGTGCGAACAACAGGTTGTTTATGTGACCCACTGATTCTTCGCACGAACAACTGATTCTTCGTGCGAATCAGCTGGTCTGTCGTAGGAACAAACTTGTTCTTCGTGCAGATGGGTTATTCGCATGGAGGTCTTTCGCAGATGTTTGGTTTTTCGTAGGAAGGAATCTTTTTGCAGGGTTGGTTGGTGAAAAATTTCCTTTTGTAACAGACTTGTTTCAAAGTTTGTTCGAAAGATGTCAGTTGTCTACACAGTTTTGGTTAAAAAGACAAACAATCCAATATCACTTTTTGGTTAAAAAGACAAAATTGTCACACTCGCTCATAGGTGGAAGCACGAGATGTGATTGTGATTGATTCTCATTGCATACCATATAAGTCAACATACTAAATGAAATAAATAACGTGAATGCCAAACGTCATAGATGGTTCTAAACAACCACACAATGTAAAAGTATAGTTTACATCTTCTTCAAGAGATTACAAGTTTAACAAGACATCATTTGATAAAACAAAAGTTCATATATCAAGATTTTGCCCATTATATCACCATGAGGAGGCGATATATAATAGATAAATCCCTCAAAAGTGGCATCGAGTTCCGATTCTTGATTCATGTCTTGTTTATGCGCATGGTTCACTATTTGCCTGAAATACATGTAAGTTTTAAAAACGTCAAACAAAGTTGGTGAGTTCATATTATTGTTTTTGAATAATTTGAATCCATAAAATGTGAGATGTATTTGAAAAGCACTGGTATGTTAAAGCGTCAATGAAATCGTTGATCATTAATGTATAGCTAGGATATTAATATGTGTGAAGACATAAGAAGCAATCCAACCCTTGACGATTTTATGCCGATTACCCTCGACTGGGACACCAAAGCACTCTTCTGTGTAGGTCTAATAACCAAGAGTGGGGTTCGCCAAAACCCGATAGATCTACCCCCTTCCGTTCCTCGATCTAATGATGATTAATGGTGCATAAGTACAACCCTATTCGCACATGCTCTCAGTTGTGTTTTTAAGTTGTGTTACATTTCCTAGCTTATCATACCATTATACATGTATCTCCCCGATAGTTGTAAAACAGAAAATCATTTAAAATGAAAAGGGGACACAAACTCACTGGTTGTGTTCCATAAGTGTACTGAAGATCTCCGATCATCTTCTCGTCTCGCAACGTAAACTAGAAGCGTCCTACATTCTGTTAGAAACTTAGGTCTATGTATTTAAATATGTATTAGGACTTTGTATTAAGTTGTGTGGAGTTAATGTTTATTGAGTTGTGTTTTAGATGAATAATTAATATATATTTCCCAATATATATATCTTTATATATTTGTGAGTTGTATAATGGGCCTGGCCCTCTTGTGACTTTGTGCCTCACACGAGTAATATGTACGTGCACTTGACATCTTGTAGTCGGGTCTTACATGTTTGTCTCGACAATGTTGTTAGCGGATATATTTTATATTCTTTAAAGTATATAATCTTGCTTAATGTGATCTTTAATCGAATTTAATGTGTATGTTTATATATATATTTAGTAAAATATATATTTAATTCAAGATTGATGGGTGTTAAAATAATATATTTTAACTTTTTTTTGTTTACGTACAATTGTACCACGTACGTATTCATGTCTTAGTGTACCTTTTTATTATATATATATATATATTTTTTTTTCCCTAATTATATGTATTTATATTAAATTTTATCTTTAAGAAAGCTCTTACTTCTTAAGTTATATTTTGTAAAAACAAATTGGGAAGAAATCATGCTTAATCTCTTTAAACACTTAGCTAGTAAAAGTCTTAACAAAATATATTTTCTAAGTATTAGGATTTTACAAAATTTTTGCCATAGTTTCCTTTGTAATATGGACTTTTCCCATGTATAAAAAGATGTGCATGAACCTGTAATAACATATCGACTTTTATCCACAATGATTTACAAGTCCTTTATCTAATAGAATTTCCAACATATGTGCATGAACCTGTAATAACATATCAACTTTTAATCTATGCTTTTCTTATGATTATCATCATTTTAATCAAGTTTATGTTAACTTTGAAAACATGATCTTTCAAGAACAAATTTCATCAATAAGACTTCCACTAGTTTACATTAGACTTTAAAAGTCTAGCTTTCAAGAAGAAATACTAGCTAGATCTTCACATGTATTTACTTGTCACAACTTTTTAATCATGTTAATAGTATTTTTCAAGTTCATGACATCAAGTTGGTGGACCTTTCTTACTAAATCCTTATCATAATATTAGCGAGATCACTAGTTCATCACAAATCATACATGGTCTATTACATAAGCAACTCAACAATCAAGTAAACAAGTTGTATACTTTTAGTGTTCTTTTAAGTTTACCAAGTCTTTTATGATGAGCTTTAAGATGGTTCTTCTAGCAATATATAATGTGAAGCTTAAACAAGTGTAAGATGGCTTCCTACTAGCACTAGTGGCTTGGGAAGAGCAAGATGAAAAAGAGAAAGTAAGTTGATGAAGATGATGGTGGATGAGAGCTTCAAAGTGGGTGAAATGTATTGCTTCAATTTGGAGGTGCTTTAGATCATCCTAAACTCCATGGAAGTATAACTAGATCTTCAAAAAAAATGAAAGAAAGTGGAGTGGAGTGGTGGTGGCGGCCGCAAATGGGAGAGGAATAGAGAGAGTGGTTGAAATTTTTGAATGGATATGGATGTGGTGTTTGGGATGATTGTTTTTAAGGTTGTTAAGACATCTTTCAAAGATGCCATTAACATCAAATCTCTCCCAACTAAGTCTAGACATAGGGTAGGATCTAGATTTACTTACAAAACATGTGCTTAATTCACTAAAGCATCTTTGACTTGCCAAACTTGGAGGTTAAGTATGTGGTTAGTTGAAGAGAAGGAGAGGGGTGTGAGTCCCCTTGGGGACAGCTACATGAAGGGGGGGGGGGGGTCTTGAGTTTAAATAAAATGTTAAGTGTTATATGGTCTTGATTGTTTTGGGTAGAACAGATATATGATGTTTTAATATGTTTAGTTAGGCTTAAATTAGCATTTAGGGATTTTAATTGTTTTAAGATGTCTAGTGATTCCAACTACTTTTGTAATGCCAAAATCTTGTTGATTAATTCACCTAAAATATCTAGTTCTAATTCGGTTGTTAATCTTCTTATTAGTTCATAAGGATGCAACTTATGTGATGTGTAGGGTATAGTGTGCTTAATCCTTTAGATGATAGCCCTGATACTTTTTAAGTTGTTCATGTCGCTTAACATCATTTCTGAACATTGTATAAACTACTAAATGTTGATTTCTTGCTGAATTTCATTATCTATTGTCCGGTTCGGACAATTTTGGTGCTTGTTTTCCTCTAGGAAGGTGTTAACCTGTACCCTTATCTTTCCACTTAGGATTTGGTTTAATTTTGATATCGGACTTAAATCTAGGTCCTACGTCTATTGTTTTCTTAGTACTAAGACTGTGTAAACACTGTTCGCCTAATCGGTAAGTGCACTAGTAGTTTTGGTGTGCTGTTTTAACTGTTTCGCGTCGCGATAATTAAAATGTAAAACATGTATAGTTAAAATGTTGTTCCGCAATAATTCTAAATATATGACATGTAAGCATGAAAAAATTGACGTTTAAACATATAATTGAATAATATAGGAGGGTATTAAATGTACGGATGTTACTAGAAAAATGCCGGTTGTCATTGTTGCAGAGGTTCCTCAACTATCTTCTTCTCAGTTGGATACCTACTGGGATTTGGAGACTACCACCACTAAGGATGAAACACATAATTTTTTCCCTCATTTGACGTGAGAAGTGTCGCAATAGACATATTCCATGTCCCATGTTGTAGTGATTTGTCACCTTTTTCTTGCTTTATATTCCTACAAGTTACATTAAAGGAGGAAATGCCTGAGCAACCAAACTATGTTAGTAGTAGCAGGAGCAGGAGCAGGACCAAACTGTGTTAGTGGTAGTAGCAGTAGCAGTAGAAGTAGCAGTAGCAGGAGCAGCAGGAGCAACAACAGTAGCGAGCAGCAGCAGTAGTGAGCAGCAGTTTGAGCAGGAGCAGTAGTAGCAGTAGTAGATAAATACAGAATACCATGGCTAAGTTTAACAACGAGGTGATTAATTTTGATTTGATTTTGTGGTCAATTGAGCACATTGTTGGTGCATAATGTCTATTGCCTTCGTCTAGGATAAGTCTGTAATGTATATAGAGCTTTCACGTCAATGTTTATATGTTAAAATGTAAATTTTATATGTTTGTTAGATTGGTTCGTACGAGCATCTAAGTGATTCATACGAGTGTCTCACTCGTACGAAGCACATACTCGTACGAAGCATAGTCATGTCCTTGTTATAACACGCACTCCAGTATGAGTCATGTCGACCTATAAATAGAGGAGTGTTGTGTTAGAGCTAGCTAGTGATTTGTCAGTTGGTACAGCGAAGCTCTGCCAGTTTGTTTACTCGCATCTGTACTTGAATGTCTTTAATACAAAAGAAGCAGCAAAACAATAAGTACTATCTTGTTCGTTTTGTCTACCTATCTAGCAATGAATTCTGCCTCTACTAGCTGAGTGAGATCAGGTCGGTTGCTCATCTCGGGAGCATGATCCCCGTTCACAAGTGGTATCAGAGCTTTGAGATCTGATCTACTAACAAACGACAAGTAGTTGCAGGCTACCAACTGTTTCAGACTTGGATTCACTTACATCTTCATCACTTTCCCGAACTGAACTGGATTTTGGACGAATTTGTGGACGAAATGGACTAGGATTCTAGGAATTCACGTTAAACTACATTCTAATCAATTCTTAACAAATTCAGACCATAAAATCGGACTAAATCATGTTGAAATCGGTAAAAATCATATGTTTGAAGACTTAATTGTTTCATATAAGTTGATATTTCGTACGAACGAATTCCAAAAAAAGTTCATAAATTTTAAAAATTTTCAGATTTTACCAAGTATTTCGTACGAATTTGAAAATCGTACGAAAATCTTGCTCGCACGAACAACTTATTTGCACAAGTTTTTATTGTGAGATTTTAGTATGGTTTTGAACTTTGTGATTCGTACGAACTGTGTCATTCACATGAAGTATTTGTCATCCATATGAAATATTTTTCCGTACTAATCAGTCTGTTTTGAAAGTGTGTGTTTTCACAGGAGAATGTCTGAAGAATTTTATAACGCATTCGCCACATCAGTCATCGCAACCACAGCGGCTCAGAATATCAATCTTGAGAACGAGATGGGCACTTTGACGAAACCGCCAAAGCTCATGAACTTAGAAAATTTTGATAGCTGGAGTGAGTATTTCATGAAATGGGTGCAGGCTAATCACTTTACTTGTTGGTTTGCAATTGAAGCGAAATATATAGCGCCGGTTGCTGAAAATGGACTTGAGAAGACCCTTGCTCAATTCTCAGATGTCGAACGTGAAAGGTTTATCAAGGAAAAGAAAATGATGAACATTCTGCAACAATCGATTAAAGAAGATATTTTGGCTTTACTTCAACACGATGATGATGCTCAATTATTGTGGAATGCTCTCCGACTGAAGTTCCAAGGAAGTGCTCAACTTAGAAAAAGTAAAAGGGCGTTACTGAGCAAAGAGTTTGATATTTTCACACTTATCAAAGGTGAAACTGTGAAACAGCTGATTGAGAGATACTGTCACTTAGTTGTTCAAATGAAAATAATGGGAATCATAAAAACCGATGAAGAACTTGTTGACAAATTGGCTGATTTTCTACCGCAAGGCGAATGGTCTACTTATTTGACCATACTGAAGAATGGAACTGAGTATAGCAATTTCTCGCTACCTCGTTTCATAGAAAGACTGGAGGGTCATGAAATGGAAATGCAAAAAATGGCAAAGAACAAGACTGTACAAGTTCAACAAGATGTTAATCTTTACTTCAAGAACAGTTCTGCTGCTCAAATTCAGGCGCCAAAGATCCAGACTGCTTTCAGTGCTTATAGCTCGCCAAGCACACCACGAAAGCAGACTAGTGGTTTTCAATCATTTCCAACAGTTGATCCGAACACACCATCAAGCCAACAGTCATCTTATGGATCAAGTCAACCCCAGAACAACCAGACGACTTCATCATCTCATTCTAGTTTTGCAATGCAACATTGCCGTCGATTTTCAAAATGCACAAAATTTCGATGAGAAGACAGTAAAGCAACACATGTCTCTACTAGCTTCAGTTATTGAGTCGTATGATAGTCTAGTTGCTGGGAAGATCAGAAATTCTGAAATGACGCATGAACATTATGATCAAATTGATCCAGTTGAGATGGAGTTGATAGATATAAAATGGTGTATGGCTTCGATTGTTCGTCGCGCACAAAGATTTATGGAGATTACTGGTAAAGAAAACTTGGGAGGTTTGGATGCGAAACTTGGATTTGATAAATCCAAAGTTACTTGTTTTAAGTGTCGGGAGAAAGTTCATTTCAAGAGAGAATGTCCTAACAGAGAGGTTCAAGGAAACCATAATCCTTTCGCTGATGATTACTACAAGAGAGCGATCTATCATCGACCTCAACAAAGAACCAAAATGGTGCCGATTGAGGACAGGCAGCCTGAAACCAAAGATAAGGCATTGGTTGTTACTTAAGAAGATGAGGGATTGAATTGGAACAAGTATATTTCAAAAGGAAAGAGTTTGGCTTTGGTTGCTGAGATCATAGAGGAACCTGAAGATGAATCAGGGGCGTCTTTTGATGAAGGACCCGATGATGATGATTACTATTACCACACTTCATCAGAAGAGGAGGAACTTTTGAATGGCCCATTCAAACACCTTTTGCCTAGTGATATCTTAAAAACTTTTGCAGGTTACTTTGAACCAAGTCAAGATTTATCATGTGAAGAGCAAAAGAAGCCAGTTAAAGAAGTCAAAACTGATGAGAAGATGGAAAAGTTATCAGAAGAAATCATTAAAGCTTGCATAGCCAACAGAAATGACGTAAACAAGTCAACGTCAGAGATTGTGGTCGAAAAACCTTGTTTAAAATGTGCAGAGCCATGTGATGAGTGTTGTGTGAAAGACACACGATATGCTGAATTGCCAAGTTTAACAGACAATTTGTCCAGCGACTACAAATCCACCAAGGAAGCCTATGACAAATTGAGTGCATTTGTTAAACAATATAATAAATCACTTAGAGAAAATGACGCAACACTTATGATGCTTAAAACAACAGTGATGGATAACAAATGGCTATAAACATTCACCTAAACACTATTGCTGAGCTCTAAAGTGAGCTTGAGAAAATTAAAACTGAATCTGAACGGTTAACAAGTTGTTAATCAGTTATTCAACAAGCTCATACGTCATCGATCACATTATACCCAAAATCGAAAAGAATGATGATTCTAAAAATGATGAAACAAAAAGTGCGAGTTATGATCGAGTTCCACCACCCATGTTGAATAGTTATGCATGCAAAAAGCCATCTGGGGTGGAAAAGGCGCTTAATCTAAAATTGAAAACTGATTTATCTAATGAGCTACCATCGGATATCGATGTAACATACAATAAAATTGATGGGGAAAGTGACTCTGATGTGGTAACCAATGTGGTTGAAAAAGTTCTAAAAAGTGACTATGAGATTTCTGAGTCTGAAAAATTTGCTAAGTCTAAGTCTGATGATATATCAGGAAATAGTTTAAATGTTGATCCCAATGTCATTGTTTACAAAATGAAAGGATCTGATAAACTATTTTCGGATGAGGACTTTCCGATCCAGAATGTGGATTGTGTGGATAAAATGTTCAAGCTAATGGAGGTAAGTCATGATGATTTAGATAAACATGATGCATCTTTCTATTCTAAATCAAAAACTGACAACCGACCCTAGTAACGTAAGAATAGAGGTTATCCAGAAAACAAACGGGCAGGGTTGGGTTTCTAGAAGCAACATAAAAACAACAGGTCCCAAAAATTGAACTCTACAAAGAAAATCAATTTTGTTTTTTGGACAACAACCGAAACAGAAAAGGAGATCATCGGAACGCAATCAAATGATGATTTTCTTAATGAAAACGAGAAAAAGAAACAGAAGCAAGTTTTGGATACCTTTGTTCATAAGGACAGCAGGACGTGCTTTAAATGCAAGAAATTTGGACATATCGCACGATACTCTTCAGAAAATTAGAAAATCTATATCAATTGCCCATAAAGAGAATTCGCAGTGACAATGGAACGAAATTCAAGAACAAGAAGATGCAAGAGTTCTGCAATGAAATGGGGATTCTTCATGAATTCAGCGCTCCCTATACTCCACAACAAAATGGAGTAGCTGAACGAAAGAATCACACACTGATAGAGACTGCCAAAACAATGTTAGCTGATTCGAAATTAGCGATCAGTTTTTAGAGTGAAGCAGTAGCATCCGCGTGTTATACCTTGAATCGTGTGTTGACAGTTAAGCCTCACAAAAAGACATGTTTTGAGTTACTGAATCAACGAAAGCCCAACCTAGGATTTTTGGAGCCTTTTGGATCACCGTGTACCGTTCTGGACCCGGCTGGTAAACTTGGAGCAAAATCTTTGGAAGGATTTTTTGTTGGATATGCTACTCCTCAGAAACGTGTTTTCTTGTCGAGTCTGAACCAGGTAGTTCTAGCGCAGCATGTAGATTGTCAAAGATATACAACGCCTACGCCGAAACCTGGGGATCTGTGGCTGTTTAACTATGATGGATTGTAGGATTCGTTTGATCTACCAGATGTGCCAATAGAAGAAGAACTTGTTATCTTATTTCAACAACATCAGTTATCTAATCAAGAACAAGTTCCTAAACCATTGGTGATTTCTACATCATTATTGGTCAACACGTCTGATGTCGGTAAAAGCTCTTCTGATCAAGTTCCTGTTTCTGCACCAAATGTCAATACTGCCGAATCGTCTGCCCAACCAAATGCTGATGCTGACTCTGATTGGGAACCAACTTTCAACGATGGAGGATCCAGTTCCGATGAAGGATCTGAACATATTGAAAGCTTCTTGAAACAACAGGCTGATCAGTCTAATGCTAGGAATGAAGCTTCTTCATTTGTACCAGTCGTTGATGAAATTCTAACAAATTTGCAACCGCAAGTAGATGTTCCAACCAAAGTGATACCAAGAACACTTTCATATCATCCGTCAAAGAACATCATAGGCAGCTTACAAACTGGAGTGCAAACTCGCAATCAGATCAATAAAGATCAAAGCTGTTTCTATACAAGTATTGCTCCACTTCAAACTCGACTTTCTAATAGTTGTTTTGTTTCTCAGGTGGAGCCGGGAAGCTGGAAAGACACTTTAAAGGAAGAAAGTTGGGTGGATGCGATGCAGGGGAGTTGCATCAATTCCAGAAACTTGGAGTTTGGAAGCTTGTTGACCTACCAGATCATCACAAAAAGATTAACAAAAGATGGGTCTTCAAGTGCAAAAGAGATGATCGAGGAGTTGTGGTACGCAACAAAGCTCGACTTGTGGTTCAAGGTTTTCACCAGCAGGAAGGGATAGACTATACTGAAGTGTACGCCCCAGTTGCTCGTCTTGAAGCGACTCGCATATTGTTGGCCTTTGCCTCATGGAAAAGGTTCAAGATGTACCAATTAGATGTTAAATCTGCTTTCTTATACGAAAAAGTGAAAGAGGAGGTGTACATCGGCCAACCACTGGGGTTCGTTGATCCAGTGCACAAAGACAAAGTCTACCTTCTGAACAAAGCCTTATACTGTCTTCATCAAGCCCCGAGAGCTTGGTATGAAACATTGTCAAGTCACCTTCTAGACAACGGCTTTATCAGAGGAACAGTAGATTCTACCCTCTTCACAAAGGAAGTAGATGGGCATTTAATCATCGTACAGATATATGTGGATGATATTATCTTTGGATCCACAAATGATAAGTTGTGTACAGACTTCGAAGCAGTTATGAAACGCAAATTTGAAATGAGTGCAATGGGGGAAATGAAGTTCTTTCTAGGACTTCAGTTTGATCAGTTGCCTGGTGGTATTTTTATTCATCAGACAAAGTATGTTCATGACATATTGGAGAAATTCAATATGACAGGAACTAAATCAACATCTACCCCGTTAGCTCCAAATCACGACATTTGTCCAAATCTTATTGGAGAAAAAGTTGACGAAACTTTATATCGCTCCATGATCGGGTCCTTGATGTATCTTACAGCTTCTCAACCTCATATCATGTATCCGACGTGCTTGTGCGCCCGTTATCAGTCTAATCCAAGAGAGTCACACCTGCTTGCCGTCAAACGCATAATGAGATATCTGAAGGGTTTTCCAAGCACCGGCTTGTGGTACCCTAGACATGATGATTTTAATCATGCAGGATACCCGGATTCTGATTTCGGATGCTGCAAACTGAATACTAAGTCTACAACGACCGGCTGCCAGTTCTTCAGAACCCGTTTGGTAACATGGCAATGCAAGAAACAGACCGCGGTCGCTCTCTCTACTTGTGAAGCTGAATACGTTTCAGCATCCAGTTGTTGTGCCCAGATACTCTAAATTCAACAACAGATGAGAGACTCCGGACTGCAATTTCTTGATACGTCAATATATGTAGATAATCAGGCCGCGATTGATATCACCAAAAACTCTTGCCAACACTCACGCACTAAATATATCGAGATTCGACACCACTTTATCCGTGATTGTTATGAGAAAAAGTTGGTTAGAATTGAAAAAATCCACACTGATGACCTAAAGGCAGATTTTTATACCAAAGCTTTTAATAAAACAAGATTCAAAAATCTTTTAAAGTTAAATGGTTTAAAAAATCTGATATCAGGGGATACACATGAGGATGACGACCTGATGTGAATTTTTCATCGGTTAGACGCTTTTCTGTATATTCTTTCTTAAATATTCCAAAAAAATCCAAAAATATGTTTTTGATTTTAGGGGGAGAATGTTTGGGAAAATCCAAAAACATGATAAAATTCAAAAAGAGTTTTTGTGAAATCGGAGATATCATATTATATCAAAAGGACAGTCACATTATGCTAAAGAATTGGAATGATAAACAAGTTGATTAAACAGGTCTTACTAAGGATGTGTCAGTAGGCTTTACTCGTTCAGTAAATTGCTTTCGGGATATAAACATAAAAAGTCAAACTGAATAATTTATGGGTTAACAACTCTCGGATATATGGACTTAGTACTCCGAAATTTCATTTGAGAGAATACCAGATTCTACGATACTAGGTCTTTATATTTGATCGATATCTGGGGTATTATCCGAGTTCTTCTGATTTTGCGGAAGCAATGGCCTAGAACTTGTATAATACTTTATGCATTATTCGCCCAAGCTTCATAAATATGATTATGTCATAATCTTTGTGACAAATGCAGTATAAAAGATTCCATGTATGGAACACCACCGAAAGACGAGCCTTCATCCCTTTGTCTGTATGGAAATACTAACCTGAGCACTCAAGGTCTCACACTCTCCCAATTACAGATATCAGTTAGACATATCCACCTGTAAAATGATATTCTGGGAATCTCGATGCGGGAGTATATTCGGAGATGGGAAACACAGTTATTTCATGTTCTTAAATCTACTTAACATATCTTGAGAAACAAGAAGAAGTTTAAGAGGACAAATATATTGGCAATCTAAGTAAATCTGGTTAAAACTTAATGAGTATACCAAGATCAACGGTACTGGTGATTTGTTATGTACTTGATATGATTCTATAAAAACACACAACTCACAAAAATATGAATGTCATTTTTGATAAATTTCTTAAAAACTCTAAAAGTTTTTTAGTTTTTTTAGCTTGATTAGATTTATTTTAGTCTACCGATGTTGAGGACACTGATGGTTGAAATCAAAGCAACATCTTGCTAAGCGAGAACTGAAACCATGGGTTGGGAGCTAATCAATAATGGAAATTTATCTTAATGTCAATAACGTTCATTAATTTGAGACTTTACATTTTCAAATAAATCTGTTTTGGTCAAAACGGTCATCCAAGGTCATTAATTTGGACTTGGGAGACAAAATTGGACAACCAGCGTCATTAACTTGGACTTGGTTAACCGAGTGGATTTTAAACAGATAAAAAATGGATAAAATGAAAAATTCGAAAATAAAAAAGTCAAAAGTTCAAAATTTCAGCAATGTTTCGTACCAAATAAACTACTTCATATGAGATGAGGATATTTCGTACGAACCAACAAGTTCGTACGAAGCAAATCATCTTCTATATAAACTTCTGAACTTCGTAAGAAATAAAGTTATTTGTCTCTGAAGAACTGTTGAAGAGTTAGAGGATTTTGTACAAAACATCTGCTGAAATCTCATTTCTTGGCTTATTTTCGATTCTAATCACATTGGGAAGGTTGATTTGCACACCTTTTACAATGGGGAAGGTAATTTTGCAGAAACCATGGTGTTATAATGTCAAATTTGAACAAATCAGACTTAAAACTTATATCTAGGGAGATTGGACCGATAAAACTTAAATTGACTTCAAAAACGTTAATATCGGCGCTAATAACCTGAAAATCGACTATTAATTTGTTAAAATCGACAAGTTTTAAGTTCTGATTTCACTTGGTTATTTTTGGAACGACGAATTGGTTCGTACGAAGAAATGGCTCGTAGAGAGCAAATCTTTCATTATTTTGATGTTTTGTTTTGTATGAAGAAACTGTTTCGTACGGAGTAAACATGAAATGTTGAATTTTAAAATTGTGTTAAGTGTTTGCTTCGTACAAAATGATATATTGTCCCAAGTAAAAATAAAATTTTGATTTTTAGAATTTTGCTAAGTATTTGCTTCGTATATGACCATATTTCGTACGAATGAAAGTGTTTTTGAAAAGTTTAATATTTTTTCTAACACTTGTTTGTTATGTTTGGAACAGGCCAAGAAATCCGCATTCTCACAGTTTCACAATATTTGCTGCCTAACGAATGGATCAATTCCATAAATTCCTGCGTATAGAGAAATTCTTGATTTTCTAACACGTATACGGGTGACTAAAGCACTTACCGATAGACATATTGTTTACTAGTCACACGTTGAATACTTCTGGAATGTTGCAGAGTTCAGTGTAAAGGATAATGCTATTGTGTCTGCTGTGAAGATAAATGACGAAGATATTCCAGTCAAGATTAATGAAGAATTGATACGACCAGTGTTAGAGTTCAAAGACAATGAGAATGATCCAACATGATTTTTAGAGTACATGGTGAAGGGTTGCTTTTATCGTATGGGATATGTTGGATTTGTTAATGCTGCACCTTTCAAGAAAGTTAACTTGAGCGCACCTTTTAGATATCTGGCTCATGTTATAGCTCACGGTCTTAGTCATCATAAAGGAGGATATGATGATCTTGTGGATTATCAGATGTGCATGATTACTGCATTAATACTGAATTTGCCATATAACTTTTCTAAAGTTATTTTCACACAGATAGTTCTGAACATTCAAAGGGAGAAATTTCTGCAATATCCAAGATTTGTACAAATGATACTCGATTATCTACAATCTGATTTGAAGAAAAGTGCAGATGATACTTTGAAGCTTGAACATATGGACGTTTCTATATTGAGAAAGATGAACTTACATCTAAAGACTGATCCTATCGCTAAACCTATGTTCGGTGCGATTGTTGATAAAGATTATGTTTCACCAGCACCAGCATGATGGAGGAAGGATGATAGTGGTGACGAAAAATTGAAGCTTTATCTATGTTTGTTGTGAAAAGAAGTCCGTGGTTTGTGAAAGATGGTTAAAAGGGGGATAAGCGTAAAGCTGCTACAATGTCTACATCAGTTCCAAAAGTTCAGAAAAAGAAAGTTACGGCAGCTGCTGGAAGTGCTGTTCTTCGTGATGAACCAGACGTTGAAGAAAATGTTGAAGATATGGCAGCTGATAATGAACGTCAAGCTTTCGGTACTGAGAAAGTAGTTGAGGATGTTTCTTCGTTGAGAACTAATTCGGATGAACGTAGAGAAGGAGAAAGAAAGAGGGCGCAGAAGATAGAGAAAAGCATCAAGCTGAACTCAAACGTAAGGCTGAAGAAGGAAAACGTAAAGCTACATGAGATAATGATACAACATATGTACCATCCGAATTTGCTTCTGAAGCTATCTTTAGCATGCCAATCAAAAGGCAAATGACGATAAAACGATCTGCTGTTCGAAGTTCTGAGTCTCCAACAATCAGATCCAAAGAAACTACTTCTGAGCCTACTATTGAAGAACTCATGGTCGAACCATCACAAGAAATTCCATCAACACCACCACGACAAACTCCACAGTCTCCACCACAACAAGCATTAAAATCTCCACCGCAACCACAGCAGCAACCAACAACTCCACAACAACAAGTTCCTCAGCAACAACCTCAACAACGAACACCTCAGCCACAAAAGCAAACTCCACAACAACCGCCACATACTTCTTAAACATCATCATCTCAGTTTGATCTTAACTTTGATTTTGGTGATCTTCCAGCGGATGATTTTTCTTTCAATGATTCGCGGGTGGATGAGCTACAAAAGTAGGTTTTGCTTAACACAGTAAAGATTGTTGAATTGCAAAATGTGTTGACTATTGAGAAACAGGAAATGGTTTAACAGATTGAAGGTTTATCTGAGGAAAAGCAACAAATGGAAGCTATGTTGGCTAGTATTGTTCAGAAAATGAGAGGTTGAGACTTCGAATGTCAGAATATGAAGAAGAAAGATTACGAAGTAATAGGAGAATGAGTTTGTTTGAGAAGATTTTAGTGAAAAATTTGGGTGTGAATATTGCTGAAGAAATTGACGAGATTGAAAGATCTAAAGCCCGAGAGCATGTTGCGGAATAGAAAGACTTGCAATGCAACAATCTGATGCTCAGGGTAAGGGAAAGGCTAAAATCCTGGAGGATTCTATCACTGATCATGCTGAGCCAGAAGCTGAATCTGTGCCAGTAATTTGTACGGATATAGTGTTATATGTGGAGCCGAGAAAGTTTATTCTGAGTGACGACCGACGGATGTGGATATTGATTCACTTGATATTTCTCAAAGACATCGTGATTGGTTGTTGACGAAGAAGATTGAGAAATAGATTGATGATGCTGCTGAAGATGTTGAAAATGATGTAGAGTTAGAGGATGCTGATAAAGATGATATTGTTCCTAGTAGGTCTGATAAGAACGATGATAATGTAGGTGGTAGTGGAATTCCTGTAACAGAGTAAAAAATGAATGAAGATGTGGATGTTTCTAAGTATCTTAATGACTCGGCTAATCAGACTGTTGAAGAGGGAAGGAAAGATCGAGGTAACGAATCATTGATGCTTAGCAGACAGGAATCTTCACAGAAATAGAAATATTATCTATTCTGTCGTGCCAAAGCCCAAAGTACTGTATCTTAAGCATGATGTGGAAGAGGAAGAATTTGTGCATAGTTACACAAAGGAGGAGATTGCAAAGATGTTAGAAATAAATGAAGGAAACTTTGAATTCGGTTTTGAAGACGAATTGAACGAGATTGATGCTTTTGAACCTAATGCGTATGTATTTGAAGACGTTGAGGATGCTAACGAATATGATCGAGTTGTCGTGGAGGATGATTCTGATGAAGATGCTAATGTTGCCGATCAGGGTACAGAGGACTCCCCAACTTTTGTCGAATTAAAGTCAAATCTATTGAATAATGTATTTTGAAGACTATCCAGACTGCGGAAACATCCAAGGGGGAGTTTGTTGGTGCATAATGTCTATTGCCTTCGTCTAGGATAAGTCTGTAGTGTTATATAGAGCTTTCACGTCAATGTTTATATGTTAAAATGTAAATTTTATATGTTTTGTTAGATTGGTTCGTACGAGCATCTAAGTGATTCGTACGAGTGTCTCACTCGTACGAAGCACATACTCGTACGAAGCATAGTCATGTCACTGTTATAACACGCACTCCAGTACGAGTCATGTCGACCTATAAATAGAGGAGTGTTGTGTTAGAGCTAGCTAGTGATTTGTAAGTTGGTACGGCGAAGCTCTGCCAGTTTGTTTACTCGCATATGTATTTGAACGTCTTTAATACAACAGAAGCAGTTAAACAGTAAGTACTATCTTGTTCGTTTTGTCTACCTCTCTAGCAATGAATTCCGTCTCTGCTAGTTGAGCGAGATCAGGTCAGTCGCTCATTTCGGGAGCATGATCCCCGTTCACACACATCTTCAATGGGCGTGAGTGGTTTTATTTCTGGAAAAAAAATATATATAATTATAATTTTTTATTAAAAAATAAAAATAAAATAAATAATAGAGGTTCTGGTTTGTTGAGCGCACTTTTGGTTTCTCTTTCGCCTTGCTAGATGTTAGACAATGCACCGGCTAATAACCAAAACCTCGACCATGGATATTATGTTTTTCTTTTTTTTTCTTTTTATAGGGGAATTGGAAATTGGCAAATAAAATGGGATGGACAGAGGATTATTTGCTGGTCTTGGATGACATCTTTAAGAAGAAAAACATGTCTAGTTTGGTGTGTTTTAGGTGACCATAGGTATCGACAACACGCAATCCATACAAAACAATTCATGGGAGTATGCATCTTCTTTTTCCTTTGTCCGACATTTTCATTGTATCTTCATTTTGCATGCACTTGGATACATTGAGGAAATGTGCAATTCAAGTGGGGAGGGGGTCATGGAATCCAATATTTGTTTCATAACTCTTTTGGAACCGCTAAACATTCCATATCTTTTTCAAAAATTTATAAAAATCAAAATATATTTTTAATAAAATCCGGATCTTTTGTTGTTCTTGAAACCTCAATTCATAAAACATGTTTTCTAAAGTACAAATCAAAGTGTCATTGATATAAAATTAATAAAGAAATATAAAGGCGTGACAAGCAGAAAAAAGTTATTTATGTACGACTTTACACTAAAATTTTCCCACTTGTTGTTTTTCATGTGGGGATTTGAGCCTACTCAGCATTACCCAAAAATATATGCATGCTCCTTCATTTGTTTTATAAGCATGAAAGTCGGACGTCCCATGTAAATCTAGATTTTGACAAGTTTATACGGTCTAAAAATGCAAAACCAGACACGAGTAAACAAGTGATAGAGGCATTAGATTATTTTTTAAGCTCTTGCTTTTAGCCCTTTAATTTCTTATGCTACTCATTACACACATTCCCCCAATTAACCCATTTTACCTTTTCATTTATTAGCCCACATAAATAACTAACAAAAAGCCAAAATATTTTCCTCTTTAACCATTTCTTTTATCAAAAATATAGTTTAAATAAAATAAATGATTTTGGTGACTTTCTATCTTGTGAAGACCAGCCTCTCAAAAGCGCGGGATTAAAGAGAGAGAGAAAAATGAAAAAAAATAATTTATGTAGTTTGTTCTTCTCTATCTAAAGAAATAAAAATCATGTCTATAAGTCAAACATCAAAATGGTTACCGCTCTATTTAGATTTATACATTACTTCGAAAAAGTCACAAAAATCTATAAAAAAAATAATTTTGAAACTATAAACAAATATTTGCTACACCTTTAGCCACTTTCCCCAAAATAATCCACACCTTGTCCCAAACGTACACTAAACCCAATGAAACACCTCTTGATGCTTACTCGTTTCAGTTAAGCGGTTGAGGATTCAATCACTTGTCAAACTTATGATATTTTCTTAGTTCGTTCCAACTCGAATGTTCACCCCCATCATACAATATCGGCCGAGTGTTGAGCAAACATTGTAAGATGTGTGAAAATGTATGTAAATCAAATTTTTTGTAGGTTTGTTATGCTAATAAATTTTCTTTTAAAAAATAAAATCATCATGGCTAAGAAATGTACTTGCTACATTTCGGGAACCCTTTATGGGCTTGGGATAACAACACTTTTGCGGAAAACATTTCTTATCTACCATTTGTGTTAAGCATATTTTGAGTTTTGCTTGAGGATAAGCAAAGATTCAAGTGTGAAATATTTGATATGAGCCAAAATACACATGTTTTTATATCAAGTTATAACCACTTTTTATTATTGTTAAAATATATTCAGAATAAGCTAAATTGGTTTATATTGGATTTTCAGGACAAAACTAACCCCAAGAACAACAAAGGTAGTAAAAATCAGGCCAAAAACGGAGTTAAGTGAAAGAAAATTGCCAGACACACCCCATGCCTCAAATCCGGGAAGTGTCAGACACCTCTGGAAAACCACAATGCATAGATTAGTGAAGAAAAGCTAGGAAGGCGCCTGCCTCACTAGCCACGCCCTGTGCCTTGACTAGTAAACAAAAAAAGATATTTTGAAGATTTATAAACATCCAGGGGGACCCACAAAGTTGACCACGCCCCGTGTCTGGTAAGCACCTTTGAGTAACGGGAACAGACAGTCACTGAAACCAGGCACGGCAGATGCCTAGCCAACTAGCCTATACATAGAGGCCATTTACACCATTTTCTCCTTTGCTCATTCTCTCCCATATTCTCTACAACACACTTCTCTTCTACTCCACTATCTACAATCATTGTAATCATTAGGAAAAACTCAAGAATCATTTGTGTGATCAAGTTTTTTATATGATCTTTACAAGTTTAGTAACTTCTAGTTCCATTGCCATTCTTGGCTTGATTCTTAAGGGTGTTTGGGGGAAATTTACCCCCTTGATGTTGATTTAATTAAGGAAGATCATGGGTGAACACGGGGTGTGTGTGTGTTAATGACTTTAACTAATTATATAGTTCATTTAAAGTGAGTGAAATAATAGTGTCGCGGTTAACTTTGGTCATTAGACTTTTTGCCTAATCCTTAAAATATACCAACAATCTTGTGTAACACCCTGTAAAAATCGTGTCCAATAGTATAGTGACACGTGTTGTATTTTAATATAGTCTATTGAAGACCAATAAGGACTAAAGGTGTCAACATGCTCAAGTTGAGCCTCTGAGTGACGAACCGGTGTCAACATGCATAAATAATAGCCTCTGAGTGACTGATATGTCAACATGCTTAAATCATTAGCCTCTGAATGACTAATACGTCAACATGCTTGAAACTTGGCCTTTGAGTGACTGATATATCAACATGTCTGGCCTCTGAGTGACATCGGAATCAACATGCTTGTAATAAGCCTCTGAGTGATCCTTTGTGAAGTCCTAACTCTCATACGTGCCGTTTGTTGGACGAGAGAGTTCAATTTTGTAAAAATGTGAAAATTGGATAATGGAGGGATTAAAACTGTCAACATGTTAATTTATACATCTGAGTGACCTTTTAATGAACCAAGAGCTCGACAATGTCCGGACATAATCCCCAGTATGCCAAGTTTTGGCTACGGAGGGCTAAAAGTACCAAAATTGTGTTTAAATAGGTTTTTATAAGCTTTTATAAGTTAAGGGGTTAAAGTGTCAATTTTTGAAACTAGCCGTGGGGCGGTCGCAGGCCGCGAGAGACCAGGCCTGGTCTCTCGGGGGCGCGACAAGGCCTCTGCAGCAGAAAGTTTTGTTTGGTCTCCAAGCAAAACTCCAAAACCATTTAATCCGAAACCATGGCTTCTCTAAACTGCTATGCCACGTTTTGGGACACTTATAAGCTACTTCTTACACCCTTAAACACTTGGCTTCACCTCCTTTGAGCTCTCCAACTATAAATAGGTGCTTAGGTTCACCATTTCAACTTGCACCTTTCTTATTCACTCTTCTCCCTCCTTTGGAAGTTCCTAACTAAAAGGAGCAATCCAGCATAGTTCTTTTGCATCTAGGAATCACTGGTAAGTGTTCCTTCTTTGTGCATTTTTGTTTTAGGCTTCTATAGCCAAAAGTCAAGCGTTTACGTAAAACGCTTTGACTTCCGGTTAAGACCATTATTGTCCAGCCATTGTTCGAAATGAACATGGCTAAGTGATCATAGTAAGGTTGGTGTTTGTTCCTATAAAGGGCTCCTCCTGAAGGTCACGTTTGCTAGACAAATTGACAGGTCAAAGTTAAGTTATTAAAAAGTCAAACAGGCCGTTTTTGGAAAAATCATAAATTGATATTATATACGTTATGAACCTGTTTTGACACATAAACAAGTTGGTAATAATTATTAGAACATGTATAAACATGTTCGGCTCGTCAATTTCAGTTCTAGGGTCGGTTCGCAACCGAAAGTCGCAAAGTTTGACTTCTGCTTTGACTTTCGATTCTCACCTGATATAGATTAGTTAGATACTGATCTAAAGTTGCATTATGATCATAATGTTATGTAGCATAACCCTCTGAGGTTATATTACATGATCAAAATCAGAATCCAAGTTTATGCACAAGTTACATAATTATGTTATTTTTGACCAAAATGCCCTTTTTGAACAAAACAAGGTTTTAATGATAATAAATTTGAAAATGAGTTTCCTACTGATGTAATATTATAAGTAGGATTATTTGGGATGTTAAACCAAGTTCTAAACTGAGTTTTCAAGCAAGTTCTCAAACTTTGTCGATAAATGACGGTATTAGCCCCTGTGGCTTATAAAATAGTTTTAATCAAATATTTTAAAGGTAAATAATTTATCTACTGATATGTTTTCTTAAATAACATATTTTAAACATTTTAATCTGATCCAAATGTCAATTTTCGTAAACATCATTTAAAAACGTTATTTTACGACATAAGCACCGTTTCGACGCATAATATGGTTTTAAACAATATTATTGACTAAAACTTGATACCTACTGATTTTAAAACTTATTTTAAACATGTTTATAGTAGGTACATGTTATAAACTCAGAATCCCAAATAATTTATAAACTATGTATATAATTACCAAAATGCCCCTATAAGGCATAATTTTGTTTTAAAACCTTAACGGGCATACAAGTTGATATCCTATTGATATCTTAACTTATTTAAAGTATAATGGCATATAGAACTTGTTCATGACTCATCCGGTTACCCGATATCGTTATTGAGCGCATAACTATTTTACGGAAATTAACCAAAACGGGTTTAACCTTGTCATTTAAGTCTCAAAATCCAGAATGTTAATAGTTTACCCATATTAAACAAGTCAAGGTACTTGTTGGGATTAAACTACATTCTATCCGATCATCGTTTAATCTAGCGTCATACGTTTTGATCAAGTACGCTAGTCGGTCTATGTCTATGACTTAAATAAGACCGTTAGTAATTAGTTGGTAAGTTTATACCATAATCCAGACTAGAGACTTGCCGGTAAATGCTATCTGCACTTAGCTCATTTTGAATACGGCTGAGTTAATAAAACTAAAAGAAGACTAGCTCAGGTAAACACTTTAGACTTATTTCCCCTATACGAGCTTGGGTTACGGTAAATCATTACCGCTTGGTCGAAAATGGGATTAATCGAACGCCGGTTCGGAATAGAGATCCGCATAATCTGTTTTAATCAGTTTTGTTTGATAAATTAACATCGGGGGTTAACTACCGTGTCCTGGATATCCTCGGCTCATTACAATCGAAATGGCCACGACCTTAGCGCGGGTGTAGGCATACACCCGATAGACGCTCAATTATGCATCCCACAAGGTTGGGAGGAATCGACTCCTTCGTGAGTCCAAAGTGGTGTGTATGTTAATTGTGTCTCGGTTTTCATGCCGAGCCCCGTATGTATGACAAACATGTAAACCTGTTAACAAGGTTGGACGGTCAATTAACCCAAGTTATAAAAAGATTTTTGTGCTGATACGCACCTAAAACATTTTTGAATTGTTTTCAAAATGAGTCAGTTGGGTGTATTTACCAGCGAAAGCTGACGTATTTTCAAAAGACTAATCTGCAGGTACAATATGAAAATAGGCCGGAAGTGCTCGGTAGTGATAGAGGATCTTGCAAATCCTAAATCTGCCCAAAGTCTGTTTTATATTCTTTCCTTGTACAATTTATGATCCGCCTGTGGATCTTCTATTACGAGCCTGTATATTATTTTAGATTTCAAACATTTCGGTTTGTAATAGTAATTTTACTCCAAGACTTCCACTGTGCCATGTTTAATTGACAATGATATTATCAACTTACGTCACGATACTCCCCACCCGGGCCCACCGGTATTTGGATTTCAGGGTTGGAAATGTAGGGTGTGACAGGGTTGGTATAAGAGCTAACGTTTGAGAGAATTAAACACTAGCCTTTTGTGTTTAGTCTCAAACTTGCACGAGCACATTCCTTAGACTTCCGTGTCTAGGCATTGACCTAGGATTACTCATTTAATTATTAAGTTATAGTATGTTTTGAATTGAAAAGGAAAATGCCGCCACGTGTGAGAGGACAAAGTGGACGAGGAAAAGGTCCAATGAGAGGAGGACCATGAGGGCGTATTCCCCCTCAACCTCATAATTCAGATAATTATCAAGAATCAGGAGATTCGCCTCCATGGCAACCAGCGAGACGTTCCGTCTCTAATAGACACTCGCCCTCACATTCTCAAAATTCTTACCAGTCACACCACTCCTATCTTTCTCACCATTCCCATTCTCATCACTCCTACCATGAAGAGTTTAACCCCAACCATTACTTAAACACGCCTCCAGCCGATCAAAATCAGTTGGATGAGCCACATCCTATGGACGAGAACTCCGACCCGGAGATGCCACCGTCGGGATCAAATGTGCATCCCATTGAAATTTTAAGCGATTCAAACTCGTATGCCGGATCGCCCTACCAAGCTCCTAATGAGTGGGACCAATATTGGAATCAATTTACTTTTGCCCACACTCCTTCTCACCACTCTCAACCACCTCCTGTTCAAGAAGATGTCCACATGAAACCCATGGACCAACTTCAACCACCATCTGAACCACCAAGGAGGAAGCGTGGAGCACGTATGTCGGTGCATTCCGGACAAAGGTTGGGATTGCTGCCACCTTTGCCTAATTCTTACCCCACAATTCAAGAGAACCCACAAATGTGTGGACCCTCTAATGTTCCACCTATAGTGGAACCAACACCAACACCTGCTGTTCAACCACCACCAACGGGTTACACTAACCCTATTCCAACATATCCAGACACGTCTGGATATGATACTTTTAACCAGTCTACACCGGTAGACTATCAAGCGTGGTCGCAAGACCCATACATGCAGACGATTATGCACAACGCACTTTACCCGTCTCCTTTCCCACCTACTTATCCGCCGACTGGATATCCAACTTATGGGTACCAGTATCCGGTTATGCCACAACCACAACCTCCGCCACCACTAGAGGCCATTAATGAGGCCTTAGAAAGGATGAAAGAAATTCAGCAACAGGCGGAGAAAACGGAGAAGAAGACAAATAAGTTCTTCAAGAAACTCTCCAAGCTAGTCAAGGGAAAGAAAGACGAGTGAAATCTTTTCTATTATATGTAGTCCCTGCAAGGACATTGTTGTTTCTTTAGTCCCTGCGTGGACATGTTTATTTCTTTTAAAGTCCTTGCGTGGACAAGTTTATTTCATCTTTCTAATATTGTAATTTCTTATGGAAATTTAATGAAGTACTTTTGGAATTATATATATGTAATTCATCCTCTTGAAAACGAGCGTCTCAATTTTACTCGATTTTATGCTCTGCTATATAATTCCAAAAGACCTTAATAGATTGATTATGCCAAGTGGCACAGACCACACATTGGCCAATAAATGATAGTTAAGTACGAAGGAGTCTTCTATCAGGATAGTTAAGGGAAGTTATCCTTCTATCCAGGAGTAAGGGACTAGGTCCAAACCTCCAAGGTCGTTAAGGTCGAAGGTGACTGGGACCATTAATCGATTATTAAGGTACTCTTATGTAACATTGAGAAATGTTCATACTCCTGGTAAGTGTGGCTTGAGGAACCACACTAGCCGTCAGGCCAATGTGTCCAATTATCCGAAGGGATAGGCTGATACGCCATTGTATATTTGTTAAGATGTAGGCCAATGTGCCCAATTATCCGAAGGGATAGGCTGATATGCCATAGACATCTGATACGATATAGGCCAATGTGCCCAATTATCCGAAGGGATAGGCTGATAAGCCATTGTATACCTGTTATGATATAGGCCAATGTGCCCAATTATCCGAAGGGATAGGCTGATACGCCATTGTATATCTGTTATGATATAGGCCAAAGTGCCCAATTATCCGAAGGGATAGGCTGATATGCCATATACATCTGATACGATGTAGGCCAATGTCCCCAATGAATTGTCCAACGGGACAGGCTGATATGCCATATACATGTGATATGATGTAGGCCAATGTGCCCAATTAATTGTCCAACGGGACATGCTGATATGCCATATACATCTGATATGATGTAGGCCAAAGTGCCCAATTAATTGTCCGACGGGACAGGCAGATATGCCATATACATCTGATATAATGTAGGCCAAGGTGCCCAATTATTGTCCAATGTGACAGGCTGATATGCCATATGTATTATGTCTTAAGTGACAGGCCAATGTGCCAGGCTAATATGCCATATATATATATATATATATTATGTCCAATGTGACCGGCCAATGTGCCCAATTAATATGTCCGCTAAGGGACAGTCTTATGACCTATGTATAATTGTCTATATAATAATGACATTTGTGACATTACGATCCGTTGTCCAATAATATATGGACTTCGTCCAAATTGTAATTTGCCTATGATGGTCCTATTAAGACCTAGGCCAAATATAGATACATTAAGCCTAAGAGTTGTGATGTTATTCACACTAGTAAAGGCAATGGATTGTTATATCCAATGATTAAAGCCGATATGGTTAGTATACCATGGCTAAGACAAAGTTTTATTGGTATATAGAAACCAAGACTTAAAGATGGCTAACTCAAATGAAGCACAAAGTAGCCACAGGAATGTTGAATCTAATAAAGCTGAAAACATAAATATAGATGATGAAAATTTTCAAGCTCGCATAGATGCGGCTATCGAAAAGGCCATGGGAAAGGCCATAGAAAAGCTAAGAGAGCCGAGTGCCACTCGCTCTAGACCCTTATCTATTCCACCATCTTCAGCTCATAGCAAGAGCTATGTTCACTCTTCAAATGCGAAGATTGAACCAAAGAAAATGGATCTTATTGAAAAGTCTCGTTCTATTAAGGACGGATGCACTTATAAGTATTTTGTCTCCTGTAAGCCCCGAGACTTTAACGGGGAGAAAGGAGCTGTAGAAGCTCTAAAGTGGCTAGACGAGATGGAGACAATAGTAGATATCAGCAACTGTGCTGATAAGGATGTGGTCAAATACGTATCACAATCCTTTAAGGGCGATGCCCTAACATGGTGGAAGGCCATGATTCAATCAAAAGGTAAGGTACACCTGTACAACTTGGGATGGTCCAAGTTTGTTGAATTGGTTAAGGAAACTTACTGCCCAACCCATGAGGTGGAAAAGCTAGATACAGACTTCTTGTCTCTAACAATGAAAAACCTAGACTGTCGGAAGTACGTCTCCGATTTCAACTCCCTATCTAGGTTAGTATCCTACTTGATAACCCCCGAATCCAAACGCATTGCGCGTTTCATAAATGGGTTGGCGCCCGAGATAAAGGGCATGGTAAAGGCTGCACAGCCTAATACCTATAGGTCTGCTGTAGACCTAACTCTCTCCCTCACCCTAGATCTGGTAAGACAAAAGTCGATTAAGACTGAAGCTGATGGAAAGAGGAAACAGGAGGATAATAACTCCCAAGGATTTAAGAAGAAAGGAAATTTCAGGTTCAAGAAGAACCAGCACGTGTCTAGTGACAAACCTCTATGCAAAAATTGTAAATATAGGCACTGGGGACAGTTTAATATAAGTCCACAAACCAAACCTTATGGTATCTGCAAAAGAAAAAGGCATAAGACCTTAGATTGTAAGGATGCAGTTTGCTTTAACTGCAACGAAAAAGGGCATATAACATACAATTGCCCCAAGAAACCCAAAACTAATGAGGCAAAGCCTCGAGAGGCCAAGAAGGGAAATTCCTGTGCCTTTCAAATGAATGCCAGGGAGGCCGTTAATGACAATACAGTCATAACAGGTACTTTCCCCATTAATGATATTTATGCTAGAGTTCTTTTTGATTCGAGTGCAGATAAATCATTTGTTGATCATGAGTTTAGTAAACTACTAAATTTACCCATAAGAACTCTAGATAAAATTTATAAGATAGAACTCACCGATGAAACCCTAGAAACTGCCTCTTCCATTCTTGATGGATGCTCTATATCCATTAAGAATCATTCCATCCCTATCTCTCTTTTGCCAATGAAATTGGCGGGGTTTGATGTTGTCTTAGGCATGTATTGGTTATCTCATAACCAAGCATGCATTGCCTGTGATAAAAAGCTCATCGAAATTAAAACCCCATCTGGTGAAATGATCACCATTCCTGGAGACTCACACTATGGATTGCCAGACAAGGTTTCATTATTCAAGGCATCCAAGTGTTTGAGAAGAGGTTGTGTCATCTATATGGCACAAGTTACCATAAATGAACCAAAGCCGAACCTTGAAGATCAACCAGTTATCTCGGAGTATTCCGATGTTTTCCCTGAAAAATTACCAGGCCTACCTCCAGATAGGCAAGTGGAGTTTAGGATTGATATCCTACCAGGGGCAGCACCTGTTGCTAGAGCTCCGTATCGGTTATCACTGACTGAAATGAAGGAATTAAGGATGCATTTAGATGAACTTTTAGAAAAAGGCTTTATTCTGCCTAGTTCCTCACCTTGGGGAGCTCCTATTCTATTTGTAAAGAAGAAAGACGGTTCGATGCGAATGTGCATCGACTATCGGGAGCTGAACAAGCTGACGATTAAGAATAGATATCCTCTGCCCAGGATCGATGATTTATTCGATCAGCTTCAAGGGGCTAGTTATTTTTCTAAGATAGATTTAAGATCAGGATATCATCAACTGAAGGTTAGGAGCGAAGATGTTCCTAAGACAGCCTTCGGGACCCGCTATGGTCATTTTGAATTTTTGGTAATGCCTTTTGGGCTCACAAATGCACAAGCAGCATTCATGGATCTCATGAATAGAGTGTCACACCCTGACCCGCAGCGGAAAAGGTGATCGGGGCATAATTGGGTTATCATCAAAGCTCATGACATTTATTATATGTTTCATATTCATTAATACAATTTAATGGAAATAAATTATACAACATCTTCTAACTATCAGTCTAAGCTTCTTGGTTCTCTTCTAAGGCATATCCTATGTTTTCCTTGCTTCAACCTGTCCACCTGTATCATGTGTAAAAAGGTTTTTGGATCAACATAATGTTGGCGAGTGAATCCTATGGAAAAACATTTGAACGAGTTTATCCAATTGATTATAAATAATGTGCATACCTCATATGAGTAAATGTAGATGTAAATTTATTCACACAACACATAATATTGAATATTGAACATATAAACACCAAATGATTGTTTTGAGGCACGCGTTGTTCGACTCGTTTCTCACGAGGAACTGATGGGCCTAATGAATGAGTTTTGAGGCACGCGTTGTTCTCGTCTCACACGAGGAACTGATGGGCCTAATAAATGAGTTTTGAGGCACGCGTTGTTCTCGTCTCACACGAGGAACTGATGGGCCTAATAAATGAGTTTTGAGGCACGCGTTGTTCTTACGAACTGATGGGCCTAAATAATTTGTATACAACTTTGACAATATGAAATACATCACAACCAAACAATAGTTACATTCTAATTTAGTTCACATAATGGTATAGCACGAATTTGCATAAAAGAAATTAGTTTAAGCGACACATGATACACCCCAAAACATGAATAAAAAGGGGAGTTTGTAAGAATTCACTCACATTGGGTGCGTTCGGTTGATGACGTTGAATGCGCGCGAAATGGTTTTAACCACGAGTGAAATTAACCTAGATAAATCGCGTTACGGTTTGGTAAGTAAACGGGTTTTGTGAATCTATTTTTGTAGGATTGTTGGGTGTATTTTTGTGAGTTTGAGGCTATTTTCTAACCTTAAAAATGTTATTTTTAAGTATTTATAATTGATTTTTAATTAAAATAATAATAAAAAAATATTTTATTTTTGCTACAGTTGACTTTGACCTGCGTTGACTTTGACTTTCGTTGACCGGTTCATAGGCATATTGTTGTGCGCCGGGTGAGGCTCGAACCCGAGACCTCCCGTACGCGTGCACGCAGCTCTACCAACTGAGCTACGTGTCTAACCCGTTATATATTCGATTTTAATTATATATATACATTAATTAGGATTTAACAGAAAACCTTTATTTTAAAATTGAATTAAGTCTCGAGAACCGGTGCGCTCCACAGGTCTCGAACCCGGGACCTGTGGGTTAGCGGACACACACTCCACCGCTGGACTGTGTGTCACACTTGGTTATAAACTCGGTTATCAATATACTTAACATATACTTAAAACAACCCGGTTCAGTTTGTGGAAAAAGGGATTTTTATTAAAGCAGCGTGTGTGAAACCGGAATCGAACTCGTGACCTTAGCGTTAAAAGTGCACACAGTCCACCGCTGGACTGTGTGTCTAACCCGTTAAATAACTTGATTTTAATTATACTTAACCATTATCGAAATGTCGTCTTCTTCACTGTTTTAACCGGAAGTGACGACGGACTGGATTCGAATGTTGATTCAAGTTTATTTAGCGTTTAATGATCAATTACAAATGATATAAAAGTAAAAAGGGAAGGAAAATAGGCGTGAGATGTACCGACTGGTTTTACTCTGTTTTCCGTCAAAACTCCGGCGACAAGTATTTTGCAGCAGAAAGTCTTCCGAAGGCTTGCAAAGGTTGTGGGTGATTTCGGTAAGAGTTTAGGGGTTCAGTAAAGCTCGGAGACTAATAACACGGTTTTCCGGCGAAGTATCAAATATTTCCGGCGAGTGAGTTTTCGCCGAGAAATGGTGCGATTTGAATGTGAAAGACTTCTGGCGAGTTGGGGTTGTATTTATAGGGTAGTATTGGGATTGAATGGGGTCTGAATTCGGTCTCAATTCGAAGTCAACTGTTCTCCGGCGATTTTGGCAAATGACGCGTTTTCAGACGTTGGCTATAGCTGGCGAGAGTTAATTGATTGATTAAATTGAGCGAAAACGTGTTTTATGGGCGAAGTCGTCGGGATTTCCGACGACAGCTGTTTGGGCGCAAGTTGACGGAATTTGAATTTCCGCACATCATTATTTGATTTAATAATTCCATTAACTTAACAGAAAATCAAAGTGGCGGAGTGGTCTATGATGTGTGAGTTAAGTGTTTGGTTGAACCGGTAGAGACCCGAGTTCGAAACCCGGCAAAAGTAAAACATTTTTATTTTGATATTTTTGACAGATTTTCAAAAACTAAATATATATCCCCGCATAATAATTGATTACGGATCGTTTAAAATTATTTTGGGCATTTAATTCGCAACGAAAAATTTGACTGACTGTTCGGTTGATAAACGGAGCGGGTTTGGTAAATCCGTTTTTGGACGGATGTTACAGTATCCCCTGCTTTTTAGAAATTTCGTCCCGAAATTTAATTAGGGATATAATTGACTAAAAGAATGATGGTGTTGAGTTTGCCGGTTACATTTTTAGAAGAAAATTAGGGTTTAGGTTTTTGTTTGAGGCGGTAACGTTCCTTGTAAGGGTTAAGTATCCTAATACAGGAATCGCTTTTTGTTGCCAACTGTATAGGTATTGTTAAGCAGGAATGATTCGCTAAAATGATAACATGCATAAGAGTTTGAATATGCTTAGGGTTATTTCCTAAGGCAGAAATTCTACACAAATAAACACAACAACTAACAATTGTATCCACATTCTGATAGCGTATATGTTTGAATGATGATGGTTCCTCTCTCATTTGTTATGATGGAGAGGTTAGTCTATATAGAAATGGATCACAATCCAATTTCTTTAAATAGTGAGATGATATAAATGTAACACAATTTCAACCAAGGCAATAGTAAATCCTACATGGAACTTCTCATAACCGCCTGATAATGCCTCTGATCCTTTGACAAGAATACTTATATATAGGAAGTACCAGCGGCGTATCCACCGTATTCTTGTCAAATTCTCATTGGCTTCATCCGCCAGTTATGATTAGTTCTATGCGACTCTACAACAAACACCACAACCACAAGATACTGATAATGAAAATGTATGTGCGTTCAAGGCTCAATCAAACGGAGCCGAACGTATTGCATGAACTGGAAATGTAAATTGATCTGTGAGCTCAAGGCTCAATCAAACGGAGCCGAGCGTATTGAAATGTAAAATGAAATGAAATGTATTGCATGTGAGACACAACTCAACTTCTGAGATATGTCGTGAAGTATGATGATATGAATATTAAATCAATGAGTATAAAACCAACTGAACTAGTAATTTGCATTAAAATTCTTGGATAAAATTCCAATTGAGATACGTGAAAATTGAGATAACATAAAGAAAAACATAAAAACTAAGTGATTAGAGTTGAATCTTGATTCTTGGTGAGAGAAGGCTAGTTAAGTGGTTGGTTTGGACCGTTAACATCTTCAACAGGATTGGCGTTGATGTTATAAACTCTTCCTCTTGCTGGTGGTGGAGCTGGGTTTGCTTGGTTTGCTTGGTTAACTGGGTTTGCTTGAGCTTGGGCATTTATGATGTTAACCAAACGAGGGCACGTGTTTCTAAAATGGGTAGGGTCGCCACAATTGAAACAAGCTCGAACATATGGGTACATGGGGTATTGAGGTTGTTGATATGTTTGGATCATGGGTTGAGTAGGGGTTGAGGTTTGGTTTTGAGGGGTGCGGCAAACGTTGCTCAAATGACCGTAGCGTCCACAATTCGCACATAGTCGACAGGGTAAGGTAGATGGATGGTGATAGAAACAGGTGTTGCATTGAGGGTGAGGTCCAATGTAAGGTTTCTTGTTTGGGTAAGTTGAGTTGGGTGCTACTTGAGCGTTTGGGATAGTTTGAGGAGGTACAACTTGTGAAGCTGGTTGGTTACGTTGGGTGACGGCGAAGATTTGCCCATCACGTTTTCTCTTAGAAGTAGGTGGTGCAAAGGATTCGGTTCGGGTGTGGTTTGAGGTTTCGGTTGATGCTTTATCCTTCTTCTTCTCCTCCTTGAAGTCTTTGTTTCGGATTCGGTTCTCAGTGAGCGCGGTTGCTAGCTCCATTGCTGCTTCCAAAGTTGCAGGCGAGGTACTTATTATAGAGTCTTGAATCTTTGATGGAAGACCACGAATGTAGTGCTCGATCAAACGGTAGAGGGGAGTAAACAAGTTGGGAACCATTTGATTTAACTCAAGGAATCTCTTGTTGTATGTGGTGTGGTCGCCTTCCTTTTGTTTTAAAGCATGAAACTCATCCTCCAATTTCTTGATTTCACTTCTTGGGCAAAACCGTCTTGTCATGATTCCCTTCAACTCTTCCCAAGCCAAGGTCATAGTTTCTTCAACACCACGTTTGGTCTTTTCTGTATTCCACCATGTGAGTGCCGTTCCAAGTAAGCGACCGGTAGCATAACGCACTTTGCGATCATCGGGGCAATCGCAATTTAGAAAAGTGTTCTCCATTTCTTCGAACCAATGGAGGAGAGCGGTGACACCTTCAGTACCTTCGTATTTTGGAGGATCGCAGGATTTGAAGTGTTTGTAGGTGCATTTAGTGACTGAAGGATTGATAGTGTTTTGATCTTCTTGTTGGGTTGGGTTAACGGAATTAGCGGTAAGGGCTTGTTGAACTTGAACTACGATGTTGGGTATTATGGTCGCCATTTGCTGAGCGATTTGGGTAGCCATGCGTTCACGGGCTTTTCCTGCTCTCATTTTCCTACGAGCGAGGCTAGAAGACATCTACAAGGAATACATGTCAAGAGTATGAGTTGGATGCCTTTGGGATCATGGGTCGAGTTTGGGATTGAACGTTCATAAAATAAATATAGAAAAATAAATCTACTACATCCATAGGATGTCTTGGGTTTTGCTTGCTGTTAGGCCCTTCATGCCGCCATACTTTACCTGTGTAATCATGTGGGCCCCCATGAATACCGGTTTTTCATATGGTTCGCACGGTTTCTACCTGATTGCGTACACAAAACCCGGAGAAAATCGAGAAATATGTATACAACGTGTGATATTCGGAATGTGTCCAGGTGTAGACACGGTGACATCTCAAAGTGAGGTTAATTCGAACGACGTTTGGTGTGGCATGCTTTGGCCTAATAGGTCCGTCGTACTCTCATCGTTAGTCCCCAGGTAGGCAAACTGGTCCGTTATTTTGGATTTATACGAATGCCAACCTAGACAGGACGTTCCGACTACCGGTACTTGTACCCTTCCAGTTACTACATGCCCGTCGCAGAACTTACTTTGATGAGATTTGAAAATTGCATAAAATCTTTGGATACTGAGAGTATGAAAATAAATTGAATACATGAACATCGATATATGTATATATGTATAATGAATGAGCATGTATGTTTGACTGAAATGTAAACAAATATGAAACAAATAAATATCACAAGTTTGTATGTAACCACCTAATCAATTAAAATTTAGGCAGACTATAGTATAGGTTCTAAGGGTCTAATAACCTATCCTATATCCCTATAGTCATGGCTCTGATACCAATCTGTCACACCCCGACCCGCAGCGGAAAAGGTGATCGGGGCATAATTGGGTTATCATCAAAGCTCATGACATTTATTATATGTTTCATATTCATTAATACAATTTAATGGAAATAAATTATACAACATCTTCTAACTATCAGTCTAAGCTTCTTGGTTCTCTTCTAAGGCATATCCTATGTTTTCCTTGCTTCAACCTGTCCACCTGTATCATGTGTAAAAAGGTTTTTGGATCAACATAATGTTGGCGAGTGAATCCTATGGAAAAACATTTGAACGAGTTTATCCAATTGATTATAAATAATGTGCATACCTCATATGAGTAAATGTAGATGTAAATTTATTCACACAACACATAATATTGAATATTGAACATATAAACACCAAATGATTGTTTTGAGGCACGCGTTGTTCGACTCGTTTCTCACGAGGAACTGATGGGCCTAATGAATGAGTTTTGAGGCACGCGTTGTTCTCGTCTCACACGAGGAACTGATGGGCCTAATAAATGAGTTTTGAGGCACGCGTTGTTCTCGTCTCACACGAGGAACTGATGGGCCTAATAAATGAGTTTTGAGGCACGCGTTGTTCTTACGAACTGATGGGCCTAAATAATTTGTATACAACTTTGACAATATGAAATACATCACAACCAAACAATAGTTACATTCTAATTTAGTTCACATAATGGTATAGCACGAATTTGCATAAAAGAAATTAGTTTAAGCGACACATGATACACCCCAAAACATGAATAAAAAGGGGAGTTTGTAAGAATTCACTCACATTGGGTGCGTTCGGTTGATGACGTTGAATGCGCGCGAAATGGTTTTAACCACGAGTGAAATTAACCTAGATAAATCGCGTTACGGTTTGGTAAGTAAACGGGTTTTGTGAATCTATTTTTGTAGGATTGTTGGGTGTATTTTTGTGAGTTTGAGGCTATTTTCTAACCTTAAAAATGTTATTTTTAAGTATTTATAATTGATTTTTAATTAAAATAATAATAAAAAAATATTTTATTTTTGCTACAGTTGACTTTGACCTGCGTTGACTTTGACTTTCGTTGACCGGTTCATAGGCATATTGTTGTGCGCCGGGTGAGGCTCGAACCCGAGACCTCCCGTACGCGTGCACGCAGCTCTACCAACTGAGCTACGTGTCTAACCCGTTATATATTCGATTTTAATTATATATATACATTAATTAGGATTTAACAGAAAACCTTTATTTTAAAATTGAATTAAGTCTCGAGAACCGGTGCGCTCCACAGGTCTCGAACCCGGGACCTGTGGGTTAGCGGACACACACTCCACCGCTGGACTGTGTGTCACACTTGGTTATAAACTCGGTTATCAATATACTTAACATATACTTAAAACAACCCGGTTCAGTTTGTGGAAAAAGGGATTTTTATTAAAGCAGCGTGTGTGAAACCGGAATCGAACTCGTGACCTTAGCGTTAAAAGTGCACACAGTCCACCGCTGGACTGTGTGTCTAACCCGTTAAATAACTTGATTTTAATTATACTTAACCATTATCGAAATGTCGTCTTCTTCACTGTTTTAACCGGAAGTGACGACGGACTGGATTCGAATGTTGATTCAAGTTTATTTAGCGTTTAATGATCAATTACAAATGATATAAAAGTAAAAAGGGAAGGAAAATAGGCGTGAGATGTACCGACTGGTTTTACTCTGTTTTCCGTCAAAACTCCGGCGACAGAACTCTTTTTCCGGCGACAAGTATTTTGCAGCAGAAAGTCTTCCGAAGGCTTGCAAAGGTTGTGGGTGATTTCGGTAAGAGTTTAGGGGTTCAGTAAAGCTCGGAGACTAATAACACGGTTTTCCGGCGAAGTATCAAATATTTCCGGCGAGTGAGTTTTCGCCGAGAAATGGTGCGATTTGAATGTGAAAGACTTCTGGCGAGTTGGGGTTGTATTTATAGGGTAGTATTGGGATTGAATGGGGTCTGAATTCGGTCTCAATTCGAAGTCAACTGTTCTCCGGCGATTTTGGCAAATGACGCGTTTTCAGACGTTGGCTATAGCTGGCGAGAGTTAATTGATTGATTAAATTGAGCGAAAACGTGTTTTATGGGCGAAGTCGTCGGGATTTCCGACGACAGCTGTTTGGGCGCAAGTTGACGGAATTTGAATTTCCGCACATCATTATTTGATTTAATAATTCCATTAACTTAACAGAAAATCAAAGTGGCGGAGTGGTCTATGATGTGTGAGTTAAGTGTTTGGTTGAACCGGTAGAGACCCGAGTTCGAAACCCGGCAAAAGTAAAACATTTTTATTTTGATATTTTTGACAGATTTTCAAAAACTAAATATATATCCCCGCATAATAATTGATTACGGATCGTTTAAAATTATTTTGGGCATTTAATTCGCAACGAAAAATTTGACTGACTGTTCGGTTGATAAACGGAGCGGGTTTGGTAAATCCGTTTTTGGACGGATGTTACATAGAGTCTGCAAACCGTATTTGGATAAGTTTGTCATTGTCTTCATAGACGACATACTTATCTATTCTCGTAATCAAGCTGATCACAAGAAACATCTTCGGTGCATCCTAGAATTATTAAGGCAGGAGAAACTTTATGCAAAGTTCTCTAAATGCGAATTTTGGCTTAGAGAAGACCAATTTCTTGGACATATGGTAAGTGAGCGTGGTATCCAAGTAGATCCCGCCAAAATTGAGGTTATAGTGAATTGGGAAGTGCCCAAGACCCCAACGGAAGTTCGTAGTTTCTTAGGATTGGCTGGTTACTATAGGAGGTTCATTGAGAACTTTTCAAGGATAGCCACTCCTTTAACTTCCTTGACCCGTAAGAATATTAAGTATAATTGGGGTCCAAAGCAACAAGAATCTTTTGAGATTCTTAAACACAAGCTGAGCAACGCTCCTGTGTTATCTCTACCTGAGGGTATTGAGAACATTGTTGTCTATTGTGATGCTTCGCACACTGGCATGGGTTGTGTGCTAACGCAGAATGGCAAGGTAATTGCCTATGCATGACGACAGTTAAATGTGCATGAAAGGATTTACACCACCCATGATTTGGAACTGGGTGCCGTTGTATTTGCACTAAAACTGTGGAGACATTACTTGTATGGAACAAAGTGTGTTATATACACTGACCATAAAAGTCTCCAGCATCTATTCAATCAGAAAGAATTGAACATGCGACAACGCCGATGGATGGAAACACTTAATGATTATGATTGCGAGATTCGCTACCATCCAGGCAAGGCAAATGTAGGTGCCGATGCCTTAAGTCGCAAGGAAAAGGTTAAACCTATAAGGATAAACACTAAGAGCATTGAGCTCAGAAATAGCTTGAGTGAGAAGCTATTAGATGCGCAGAAACAAGCCTTATTAGAGGCTAATATCCCTAATGAGGGATTAGGCGGAACTGTTGATCAGTTAGCGCCTGGAAAAGATGGAATCCTGAGAATTAATAATAGAATTTGGGTTCCGATCTTTGGAGGACTTAGGAATCTAATCCTCCAGGAAGCGATTCAAGATACAATGTTCACCCGGGTGGTGACAAGATGTATCAAGATTTGAAGAAGAATTATTGGTGGATGGGTTTGAAGAAATCCATAGCCACTTATGTAGCTAAGTGTCTGACGTGTTCACAAGTTAAGGCTGAACATCAGAAACCGTCAGGACTACTACAACAATTAGAAATTCCCACATGGAAATGGGAAATGGTAACTATGGATTTAATTACCAAATTACCTAAGACAAATAGTGGTAATGACACTATTTAGGTCATAGTGGATAGGCTGACCAAGTCAGCACACTTCTTGCCAATAAAAGAGACGTATAATTCAGATAAATTGGCTAAGTTGTATGTGGACAAGATAGTGTCCCTACACGGTGTGCCAGTATCTATTGTATCTGATAGAGATACTAGATACACATCTCACTTTTGGAAAGGTTTCCAACAATCGTTAGGCACACAATTAAATTTTAGTACGGCTTACCATCCGCAGACTGATGGTCAAAGTGAGCGTACTATTCAGACCCTGGAGGACATGCTTAGGGCATGTGTGATTGATTTAGGTGGAAGTTGGGATGACCACTTGCCCCTAATAGAATTCTCCTACAATAATAGCTATCATACTAGCATTAAGGCTACTCCATTTGAGGCCTTATATGGGAGAAAATGTAGAACGTCCGTATGCTGGGCAGAAATTGGGGAGGCCCAACTATCAGGACCTGAGATTGTCCTGGAGACCACGGAAAAGATTGTGCAAATCCGTGATCGTCTCAAAGCTGGCAGGGATAGGCAGAAGAGCTATGCTGACAAGAGGCGTAAACCTCTTAAGATCCAAGTAGGGGACAAAGTCATGCTAAAAGTGTCACCTTGGAAAGGTGTGATGCGCATTAGAAAGAAGGGCAAGTTAAGCCCAAGATATATTAGACCATTCGAGATAGTCGAATGTGTCGGCACTGTAGCTTATAAGCTTAGGTTGCCAAAGTAGCTTAGTGGAATTCATGATGTATTCCACATATCTAATCTTAAGATATGTCTAGCCGATGAGTCGCTAGCAATGTCTCACAATGAGGTGCAAATTGATGAAATCCTGAGGTTCATTGAGAAACCAAGTTCGATCGAGGATCGACAGGTTAAGAAGCTCCGAAGAAAGATGATACCTATAGTAAAGGTTAAGTGGGACGCTTTTAGAGGTCCTGAGTATACATGGGAGGTTGAGTCCACTATGCGACAAAAATACCCCCATCTTTTTGAATAAAATCTCGAGGTCGAGATTTTTTTAAGGGGGTGAGGATGTAACACCCTGTAAAAATCGTGTCCAATAGTATAGTGGCACGTGTCGTATTTTAATATAGTCTATTAAAGACCAATAAGGACTAAAGGCGTCAACATGCTCAAGTTGAGCCTTTGAGTGACGAACCGATGTCAACATGCATAAATAATAGCCTCTGAGTGACTGATATGTCAACATGCTTAAATCATTAGCCTCTGAATGACTAATACATCAACATGCTTGAAACTTGGCCTTTGAGTGACTGATATATCAACATGCCTAGCCTCTGAGTGACATCGGAATCAACATGCTTGTAATAAGCCTCTGAGTGATCCTTTGTGAAGTCCTAACTCTCATACGTGCCGTTTGTTGGACGAGAGAGTTCAATTTTGTAAAAATGTGAAAATTGGATAATGGAGGGATTAAAAGTGTCAACATGTTAATTTATACATCTGAGTGACCTTTTAACGAACCGAGAGCTCGACACCTGGCCGTGGGGCGTGGGGCGGTCGCGGGCCGCGAGAGACCAGGCCTGGGTCTCTCACAGGGCGCGACAAGGCCTCTGCAGCAGAAAGTTTTGTTTGGTCTCCAAGCAAAACTCCAAAACCATTTAATCCGAAACCATGGCTTCTCTAAACTGCTATGCCAGGTTTTGGGATACTTGTAAGCTTCTTCTTACACCCCTAAACACCTGGCTTCACCTCCTTTGAGCTCTCCAACTATAAATAGGTGCTTAAGTTCACCATTTCAACTTGCACCTTTCTTATTCACTCTTCTCCCTCCTCTGAAAGTTCCTAACTAAAAGGAGCAATCCAACATAGTTCTTTTGCATCTAGGAATCAATGGTAAGTGTTCCTTCTTTGTGCATTTTCGTTTTTAGGCTTCTATAGCCAAAAGTCAAGCGTTTTATGTAAAATGCTTTGACTTTCGGTTAAGACCATTATGGTCCAGCCATTGTTCGAAATGAACATGGCTAAGTGATCATAGTAAGGTAGGTGTTAGTCCCTATAAAGGGAGCCTCCTGAAGATCACGTTTGCTAGACCAATTGACGGGTCAAAGTTAAGTTATTAAAAAGTCAAACAGGCTATTTTTCGGAAAAATCATAAATTGATATTATATACGTTATGAAACCTGTTTTGACACTTAAACAAGTTGGTAATAATTATTAGAACATGTATGAACATGTTCGGCTCGTCAATTTCAGTTCTAGGGTCGGTTCGCAACCGAAAGTCGCAAAGTTTGACTTCTGCTTTGACTTTCGATTCTGACCCGATTTAAATTAGTTAGATACTGATCTAAAGTTGCATTATGATCATAATGTTATGTAGCATAACCCTCTGAGGTTATATTACATGATCAATCAGAATCCAAGTTTATGCACAAGTTCCATAATTATGCTATTTTTGACCAAAATGCCCTTTTTGAACAAAACAAGGTTTTAATGATAATAAACTTGAAAATGAGTTTCCTACTGATGTAATATTATAAGTAGGATTATTTGGGATGCTAAAACAAGTTATAAACTGAGTTTTCAAGCAAGTTCTCGAACTATGTCGATAAATGACGGTTTTAGCCACTGTAGCTTATAAAATAGTTTTAATCAAATCTTTTCAAGGTAAATCATTTATCTACTGATATGTTATATTAAATAACGTATTTTAAACATTTTAATCTGATCCAAATGTCAATTTTTGTAAACATCATTTAAAAACGTCATTTTACGACATAAGCACCGTTTCGGCGCATAATATGGTTTTAAACTATATTATTGACTAAAAATTGATACCTACTGATTTAAAACTTATTTACAGTAGGTACATGTTGTGAACTCAGAATCCGAAATAATTTATAAACTATGTATAAATTTACCAAAATGCCCCTATAAGGCATAATTTCGTTTTAAAACCTTAACGGGCATACAAGTTGATATCCTATTGATATGTTAACTTATTTAAAGTATAATGGCATATAGAACTTTTCCATGACTCATCCGGTTACCCGATATCGCTATTGAGCGCATAGTTACGTATATTTAACTATTTTACGGAAATTAACCGAAACAGGTTTAACCTTGTCATTTAAGTCTCAAAATCTAGATTGTTAATAGTTTACCCATATTAAAAAAGTCAAGGTACTTGTTGGAATTAAACTACATTCTATCCGATCATCGTTTAATCAGCGTTATACGTTTTGATCAAGTACGCTAGTCGGTCTAAGTCTATGACTTAAATAAGACCGTTAGTAATTAATTGGTTAGTTTATGCCATAATCCAGACTAGAGACTTGCCGGTAAATGCTATCTGCACTTAGCTCATTTTGACTACGGCTGAGTTAATAAAATTAAAAGAAGACTAGCTCAGGTAAATACTCTCGACTTATTTCCTCTATACGGGCTTGGGTTACGGTAAATTATTACCGCTTGGTCGGAAATGGGATTAATTGAATGTTGGTTCAGAATAGAGATCCGCGTATTCTGTTTTAATCAGTTTTGTTTGATAAATTAACATCAGGGGTTAACTATCGTGTCCTGGATATCCTCAACTCATTACAATCGAAATGGCCACGACCATAGCGCGGGTGTAGGCATACACCCGATAGACGCTCATTTCTGCATTCCCACAAGGTTGGGAGGAATTGACTCCTTCGTGAGTCCAAAGTGGTGTGTACGTTAATTGTGTCTCGGTTTTCGTGCCGAGACCCGTATGTATGACAAACATGTAAACCTGTTAACAAGGCTGGACGGTCAATTAACCCAAGTTATAAAAAGATTTTTGTGCTGATACGCACCTAAAACATTTTTGAAATGTTTTCAAAATGAGCCAGTTGGGCGTATTTACCAGCGAAAGCTGACGTATTTTCAAAAGACTAATATGCAGGTACAATACGAAAATAGGCTGGAAGTGCTCGGTAGTGATAGAGGATCTTGAAAATCCTAAATTTGCCCAATGTCTATTCTATATTCTTTCCTTGTACAATTTGTGATCCGCCTGTGGATCTTCTATTACGAGCCTGTATATTATTTTAGATTTCGAACCTTTCGGTTTGTAATAGTAATTTTACTCCAAAACTTCCGCTGAGTCATGTTTAATTGACAATGATGTTATCAACTTACGTCACGATACTCCCCACCCGGGCCCACCGTTATTTGGATTTCAGGGTTGGAAATCCGGGGTGTGACATCTTGCGACACCATTAACTTGGGTTGTTCAAGTTTTCTATGAAACATGTTGATGGCCTTATATAAAAGTACCTACCTTAGAGGAATTGATGTCTCATCGAAAGACTAATAGGGACAAGTGATATAAACTCCTTAAACTATATAATTAATTAATATTATACCCGACCTAGAGTAGCGTTTCCTTAATGATTCAAAGTGATATGGTTGACTGTCCTAGGGTCCCTAGAAAAGAACTACACAATAATACGCATTTACACACGCAGTTCCTCATCTAACAATGGAGCCCTTGCGACCTATGGTCCGAGCTAGTTAATGAAGCATCAATAGGTATGTTGATCTTAACACCCCATTTGGTTACTATCTTTTCATTTTCCTCTTGAACCATTTCGACTAGATGTTAACAACGACTTGGTACTAAAACTTATGTATTCTTGGACGAACTCGGTATCTTACCATCAATATATCATGCTAACAACGAGTGCACTTGCCCAACGTAAGTTGTAGCGAGATAGTATCATATCGTGTTTCTATAAATATTAAAACTTGAACTAGTGTTTGTATAAATATTCACTATCCATGTGCTTTAGAAGAAGGGCATCTAACACTATAAACAATCCCCCAACTAGTACAATCTACCTTCCAAGAATAGACAAATTCCAAGAAACCTTTCATCCCATCATAAGCTTAGCATGTAAATATCGATATATGCCATTCATATTATAAGTTAAATAATCATATTAGTATGTTTATTCAGCTCGGTTATTGGATAACCAATCCATACAAACTACGATATCGAAACTTCCTAATTGAACGGGCAATAAGTCGATGTTAAATTTTTGTTCACCAAGTTCTAAAGAGCATCGTTTAACAATCTCTGCAGATTCAATTATTTTTCCATTCGCAAGTTCGTAATGAAAGGAATGTCTAATTTATTTAAATTTACTCTAAGTATATCTTTGAAGTCTAAAGATATAAAACTGTAATCTACGTCATTATCAAATAAAATAGATGCAAAGTGATTGTTGATAGGAAAGGTACCCATGATCACATTAGGATCTTGGCACGCTTCTCGGGCTCCTATCACAAAGGCTCGACCGTGACCTTTATTTTCCTTTGGACAATATTTCCTAAAATGACCCAAACCTCTGCAACCATAGCATCGTTGGTTCTTTCCTTTCCCGTTTCCAATTTCGCTACTGCTTTCTCTCTTCTTTATGTTCCTGCCTCCCTTGTAATTTCCCCAACAATTCTCGGTGTGGTGTCCTAACTTTACGCACTTATCACACTTGGTGGTTCGACATCCACCATAGTGATGATATCCACATTTGTTGCACATTGGTTCATTCCCCGCATAACCTTTTGATCCAGTTTCGGTTGTGCCTACAAATGCTTTACCTCGTCTTGTAGTGGGGGTTTCCTTCTTTTTGTTGCTCGGTCTTGATCTCTTTTTATAATGGGAAAATTTTTTCTTGTTATAATGCGAAAATGACTCCACATGTGTCTCCTTGGGCTTCTCGGCACCTCTTCTTGAAAGCTTATTCATTCTTACTGCCTCTTTGGTAAGACTCACAGCAATTGTTATAGCTTGGGTGATAGTTGCCGGATGCGAAGATGTAACCATACTCGGGATTTCCGGGGCTAATCCCCAAATATAACGTTCGATTTGTTTGAATTCAGGAGCTACCATATACGGAACAACCTGAGAGAGATCATGAAAGCGTTGAGTATAGCCATAAATATCGGATCCAATCATCATTAGGTTCCAAAATTCCGTTTCCAGCATCTGCAATTCAGCTCTTGAACCATATTTTTCTCTCATCATGTCCTTCAATCTTTCCCACGTGACAACATATGCGGCTGCATCTCCTAGTATCTGCACTTCTAGATTCCACCATGAAAGAGCTTCGTCAATGAATAACCTGAAACATACATAACTCTCTGATTAGCAGAACAATTGCTCATAAGGATTACAGAGTCCGTCTGTTCAGTCCATCGTATAAATGCCACAGCATCGCTAGTGCCATCAAAGTTGAGTGACTTGAAATCTAAAAATTGCTTGTACGTGCATCCCGAAATGTTTGTTCTCAAAATTGTCAAAAAATATATATTTTTGCAAATAAATATTAACGATACTTCTTTTGGTAAAGTTATGAATAACCAACCGTTAGCAAGATTTTGAACTCTTGGTGGAGTTTGAATTCTAGCTTCGTTATCTTGATTGGTACACTTAGTTTCATGTTGTGCGATCGCTTCGGCAGATTCGCTGGTTCAGTAGAGCATCTAATTCAGCTTTTCATGCAGGTAGAGAAGTTGGTTGACGTTGGCGTATATTTCTTCTTTTTAACGCCATGATCTTCATATATAGAACATATAGAAGTGATTAGACAAATATTTAAATAAATATTGTCATTCATGGACTCAAATTAAATACATACGTCATCATAAAGTACACTAATGTATAAGGATAGAATAAATCGAATCGTCTCTTCACATAAGACATCCATACAATAATCATTATAACATGAACATAACAAATAATAACAATGCATAATAAAAGAAAAGATACCAACTTTCACATATATATATTGTCAACTTGTTGCATATTTTTTTGTGAAGAACAAAAATAATTCGGAGTTCGCTCCGGAATACAAGTCATAGACAATACAAAACAAGTAAGTATTTTTCTTCACATCATTTCTTCAAACTCTTCAAGTTGACATATATATATCTTCAAAACTCTTCAGTCTTCAGCCAAATGGGTACGGGCACTACCCTCAGAACATGATCACATACCAAACCTACAGACGATGGGGGTGGGGTGAAGATGCATGTATCACACCACAAAAATATGCTATCTCCTCCTCGATAACACTGAAACGCCTCTCATGAGATGAAGAGGCAACATGGGGTGGTGGAAGTGAGGATAGAGATGGAGATGGTGGTGGTGGTGATGTCGGTAGTGGTGGTGGTGGTGGTGGAGGTGATGATATGGTAGTGGTGGCTAGGATGATGATGATGGAGCACTCTGAGATGCTCGAATAGCAAAAAAGTTTGCACTAAGCTCATGAAACCATTGAAAAAAAATACCAAGTTGTATCTTAGTGGATGTGATCCTATACTCGGTGGTGGTAAGTGGTAAGTCGCTCGGGTGGTACGGATCTGATAGGGTCATGCCCGGAGGTGGCCGAATGTCACACCCCGACCCGCAGCGGAAATAAGAGTCGGGGCATAATTGGGTTATCACCAAAGCACATGACATTTACTATTATGTTTCATAATTAAATGAAGTCAAAGTTACATTTCTCAAACCTTCAAACATGTTCATTCATTACAAAGGAAAATAACCAAACATAATAATCCCAAACACTAAATCATTTTATTTCTTCTAATCCAGGTCCTACGTGTTCCTAGCTGCTGCTGGTTCACCTGTATCATGTGTAAAATGGGAGGTTTTTGGGTCAACATAAGTTGGCGAGTGAACCTTATAGATAAACATTTAATAATGATTTTCTGGTTAGTTTATCAATAAAATATTGTGCATAATCATAAAAGAGCATATGTATGAAATCAAGCAATGGCAACATCGGTTACAATTATAACATACATTAATAATTGATAACATACATGATCATACCAACATCATATGATAATTAACATAAATGAACTGTGAGATCAAGGCTCAATCAAACGGAGCCGATCGTATTGCATGAACTGAAAATGTAAATTGAACTGTGTGCTCAAGGCTCAATCAAACGGAGCCGAGCGTATTGCATGAACTTGAAATTTAAATTGAACTGTGCACTCAAGGCTCAATCAAACGGAGCCGAGCGTATTGCATGAACTTGAAATGTAAATAACCGATCAAGGCTCAATCAAACGGAGCCGATCGTGCGGGCACGCCCTGACCAACCACATAATAAAATGGGGATCAAACTCAACCTCGAGGGATGGGGAGTTACGGCCTCAGCAATTGCATGTACTGAAATAATAACTTGCAAACAATACTAACTACTGAACAGCAACAACTAACACACATGTCATGATATGATATATGCACAATAACTTGGTTATAATAAGTAAATGAATACGACACATGATACACCCCAAAAATATGATTAAAACGGGGAATTTGAAGGGTTCACTCACATTGGGTGCGTTGGATTTGAATTGGTGAGATGCGCACGATTTGGACGAAACGAGATAACAAGGAATCACTGACCTAGATAATAATAGGAAGAAAAATATATTAAATGGATGGATTTTATTAAAGATTTTTAATGGGATTTTTAGATATAATTTTTGTGATTTTATGGCTATTTTCTATCCTTAAAAATGTTATTTTTAAGTATTTTTAATTGATTTTTAATTTAAATAAAACAAATAATTATTTAAAAAAAAAAAAATAATATTTTTTTACTGTTTGACCGTTGACCGTTGACCGTTGACCGGTTCGGTCAGCGGTAATTCTTGCGCCGAGCGGGATTCGAACCTGTGACCTTCCGTTCACGCGCACGTAGCTCTACCAACTGAGCTACGTGACTAACCCGATAAAAATCTAGTTTTAATTATATTAATACACTTATTCGAATTTACCGAAAATTCCTTTATTTTACAAAACGTTTTATTCTCATCGAACCGGCGTGTGGGACGGAACTCGATCGCGTGACGTGCAGTTTGTGTTGCACACAGTCCACCGCTGGACTGTGTGTCTAACCCGGTTATATCCTTGAATTATATTATACTTAACAACTACTCAATCTAACCCGGTTAGTTTTATGAATAAAAAGGAATGTTATTACGCAGCGTGTGTGTGTAGCAAGGATCGAACTCGGGACTCGTATATAAACTTTGCACACAGTCCACCGCTGGACTGTGTGTCTAACCCGTTAACTATCCGAATTTTATTTGTTCTTAACCCGTTGTTATGCTCGTCTTCTTCACTAATATTACCGGTTTTACACAGATCACTGGTTCAGGGTTCTACTTCTTAAATAACATGACTACTAGCTTGAATGAACAAACCGAACAATTTGAGGGGAAAGAATACCAGACAGGTCGTCTTCTTCAGGAAGTCCGGCGAGAACAGAAAACTCTGTTTTTTGAAACTTCGGCTGAGAGAGCTAATCAACAGAATTTAAGAGTTAAAATTGAAATTGAATCAGAGTACATGGGTTATTAGCACGATTGAATGTGTTTACCGTCAACTAGCGTGGTTCCGGCAATTTCCAGAATTTCTCCGGCGAAACCAGAAATCCAGCAGAGTCTTCTGTGACTGACTTTGAGTGACGGAATAATGTTAGTAGTGTCCCTACAATAGATTGAAACAGCAAGAGAGTAGAATCTTACTGGTTTGAGTTGGACACGGTTTTCCGGCGAGAGTTGCAGAGAATTCCGGCGACAATTTTCTTGAGCTCAAAAGACTTGAAAACGCGACGAAAAGGATTTGGAGTGTATTTGGGACAGTTCTGAATCGTATAAATGATTGGAGACGAAATTATTTGAGACTTGAATGTCTTTCGGTTTCAAAACTCAACACTTGAAGTTTATTCAATCTAACCTTAATTAGAAACCGATATGCGTCGGTTATGAGTTAACTAAACGAACGAAAAACTGATTTGGCGATTTGGCTTACCGATTTCCGTTATTCAAATACCAATAACCGTTCATCCGAGTTTGCGTATAAAGTTCAATTGTTTTCATAATATTAACAGAAAACAACTGGTGGCGGAGTGGTTTGGAGACGGAAGGATAAGTCATTAGAGGCAGTTGACCCGGGTTCGAGTCCGGTCAGCTCCAAACTTTTTTTATTTATTTTATTTTAACTTTTTATCAAATATAATTTTTATAGTTTGGTTTATATATTAATTATGAAACATTTAAACTCAAAATATTCATAAATACTTAATGAAATTTTGTAACTTGATATTTGATTACAAAACGAAGCGGGTTTTGGAAACCCGATTTATACAAATGTTACAGTATCCCCTACTTTTAGGAATTTCGTCCCGAAATTCAAACAGTTGAAGTAGTAGGGAAAAGATGAGGGTATTTTTCACGCATTGAGTCTTCACGTTCCCAAGTAAACTCAGGTCCCCGTTTCGACTCCCAGCGTACCCTAACAATAGGAATGCGACTTCGACGTAGACGCTTTTCTCCATAGTCCATAATCTCTACTGGCCGTTCGATAAAATGCATGGATTCATCAATCTGAATATCCTCCAGTGGAATATGAAGATTCTCATCAGCGAGGCACTTCTTCAAGTTCGACACGTGGAATGTGGGATGAATTCTGTCGAGTTCTTCCGGTAGGTCAAGCTTGTAAGCTACAGGACCTACTCTTTCGAGTATCTTGAAAGGTCCTACGTAACGTGGTGCTAGCTTTCCCTTTTGCCCAAAACGAACTACTCCCTTCCACGGTGACACTTTTAAAAGCACATGATCACCAACGCTAAACTCCAAGGGCTTCCGTCGTTTATCTGCGTAACTCTTTTGACGACTTTGAGCCGCTAGAAGATTGTTTCTGATTTGATGAATCTTATCTGTTGTTTCTTGGATCAATTCCGGACCAGTAATTTGAGCTTCCCCAATTTCGTGCCAACAAACAGGAGATCGACACTTTCGACCATATAAAGCTTCAAAAGGTGCCATGCCGATACTAGAATGATAACTGTTGTTGTACGAAAATTCGACTAACGGTAGGTGAGCGTCCCAATTTCCCTTGAAGTCTATGACACATGCTCTAAGCATATCCTCAAGGGTTTGAATGGTGCGCTCAGACTGTCCATCAGTTTGGGGATGATAGGCGGTACTGAGATCTAGTCGAGTGCCCATTGCGGATTGTACTGCCTGCCACGACCGTGAGGTGAAACGACCATCACGATCAGAAATAATACTTAATGGAACTCCATGACGGCTGACGATTTCGCTGATATAAATACGAGCAAGCTTTTCGTTCTTAAAATCTTCTCGAATAGGAATAAAGTGAGCTGATTTTGTGAGTCGGTCTATAATCACCCATATAGTGTCATACCCACTAGAAGTGCGAGGTAACCCGGTAATGAAATCCATGGTTATATTTTCCCACTTCCAGACAGGTATTTCTGGTTGGACCAGAAGTCCTGAGGGTCTTTGGTGTTCAGCCTTTACTTTAGAACAAGTGAGACACTTGGAAACAAAAACGGCAATATCTTTCTTCATTCCAGGCACCAATAGGTGTACCGTAGGTCTTGATACATCTTATCGGCTCCTGGGTGTATAGAATATCGCGACTTATGGGCTTCATGCATGAGTGTTTCACGAAGATTGATATGGTTAGGAATCCATATACGATCTAGGTAATACAAAATGCCATCAGATTTAGTTTCCAGCTTTAGCTCGGCTCCACAGGACATCTCCTTTTGTACATCTTCCTCTGTTATTGAAACGTGTTGAGCTTCTCGAATTTGATCCTTAATATTGGTTATAATTTGCGAACATAGAAGATGAATAGAGTTCGCATAGCCCTTTCGACTAAGTGCATCAGCCACCACATTTGCTTTACCAGGGTGGTATTTGATTTCACAGTCGTAATCATTTAGAAGTTCGACCCATCTCCGTTGCCTCATATTTAACTCTTTCTGATTGAAGATGTGTTGAAGACTCTTATGGTCAGTGTATATTTCACACTTCGAGCCATAAAGATAATGTCTCCATATCTTAAGAGCGAATACAACGGCTCCAAGTTCAAGGTCATGAGTGGTGTAGTTCTTTTCGTGAGTCTTGAGTTGCCTTGAGGCATAAGCTATGACTTTTCCTCTTTGCATGAGAACGCATCCCAATCCTTGCCCTGACGCGTCGCAATAGACTACAAAATCATCACAACCTTCAGGAAGAGTGAGGATTGGTGCATCACAAAGTCTTTGCTTGAGGGTTTGAAAAGCTTCTTCTTGCTTGGGCCCCCATACAAATGGTTTCCCTTTATGGGTTAAAGCCGTGAGTGGCACCGCAATGCGAGAGAAGTTTGAAATGAATCGACGATAGTAACCAGCAAGTCCAAGAAAAGACCTTACTTCAGTTGGCGTACGTGGAGCTTGCCATTCTTGAACTGCTTTAATCTTTGATGGGTCCACGTGTATTCCTTTGTCATTGACTACATGCCCAAGAAATTGCACCTCTTTTAACCAGAATTCACATTTAGAGAACTTGGCATAAAGCTTTTCCTTTTCTAGAAGTGCAAGAATAAGTCGCAGATGACGCTCATGATCAGCTTTGGATTTTGAATAGATAAGAATATCGTCAATGAACACAATAACAAATCGATCAAGGTAAGGTTTGCAGACTCTATTCATTAGGTCCATGAAAACAGCTGGTGCGTTGGTTAATCCAAACGGCATAACCATGAATTCATAGTGACCATATCGAGTTCGAAAAGCAGTTTTTGGGACGTCTTCTTCATGCACCCTAAGCTGATGATAGCCCGATCGAAGGTCGATTTTCGAAAAGCAACTAGCACCTTGTAGCTGGTCAAGAAGATCATCTATACGAGGTAAAGGATATCGATTTTTGATAGTTAACTTGTTGAGCTCTCTGTAATCGATGCACATGCGAAAAGATCCATCCTTCTTTTTTACGAAAAGTACCGGTGCACCCCAAGGCGATGAGCTGGGACGTATAAATCCCTTGTCTGTCAACTCTTGCAATTGACTGGCTAGCTCTTGCATTTCAGAGGGGGCTAACCTATATGGAGATTTTGCCACTGGTGTAGCACCAGGTATAAGATCGATACGAAACTCGACATCTCTGATTGGAGGAAGTCCTGAAATGTCGTCAGGAAAAACTTGTGGAAAATCTTTTACAACAGGAATATCTTCAAGTTTCTTTTCTGCGGTCCCCTTCTTGATGATATGGGCTAAAAACGCGACATAATTCTTACGAAGGTATTTCTGTGCTTGAAGGCAAGACATTAAGTTGAGTCCTTTCGCCGAGGTTTCTCCAATAATTCGAAGAGTCTGACCGTTTGAAAGAGGAATACGAATAAATTTCTCACGACATACAACTTCCGCATTATGCTGACTAAGCCAATCCATTCCGACTATGATGTCGAAACTTCCCAGCTTCATAGGAATAAGATCGACTGAGAAATCGTGATTGTTTAGGGTGAGCGTACAGTTGCGTAAAATAGAGTTTAACAAAACTGGTTTTCCATCTGCAACTTCCACTGTTATGGATTCCGCGAGCTTATCTCGATTTTTACTTAAGATAGGTTCAAACTCTAATGACACGAAACTTCTATCCGCACCAGTATCAAATAACATAGAGGCATATCTACCATTTATAAGAAACGTACCGTTGACCACATTGCCGTCAGCTCTGGCCTGGTTTGCGTTAATATTGAAAGCCCTTCCTCTAGCAGGTGGAGGAGCTTGATTTGCTTGGTTCACTGGGTTGGCTTGGGCCTGAGCATGAATAATATTGACTAATCTTGGACATGTGTTCCTGAAATGACTTGGATCTCCACAGTTGAAACATGCCCGCATAGGTTGACCCATAGGGTAGTTGGGTTGATAGTATGTTTGGGCTAAATGTTGAGTGGGTGGAAATGGTTGTTGTTGTTGGGCTTGACCCATAAATTGTTGGTGGGTTTGAGTTATAGGTGGGTGGCGATTTGTTCGCTGAGGTGCGCGGCATTGTTGTACAAGGTGTCCAGCGCGACCGCAGCTGGTACAGTACTGGCAAGGATAGTCAGGGGAGTGGTGATACTGACAACGGTTACATTTTGGTAGTGGTCCTGTGTATGGTCTTTTGTATGGCGCGGGTGGAGGAGTGGCTTGTGTGATGGGTGCAGCAGGAACAGGGGTGTTGGTGTGGGTAACTGCAAAGTTCCTGTTGTTACGCTTCCTCTTGTTACCAAATTTAGAGGAAGGAGTGTGGTGGTTTGAGGTTTGTCCCTCAGCAGGAGCTTTCTTCTTTTCTTCCTTGAACTTCCCATTACGAATTCGGTTTTCGGTTAGTTCTGTTGCCAACACCATGGCAGCTTCGAGTGTTACCGGTGAAACACTGAGGACCGAATCTTGGATTTTCGAGGGAAGTCCTCGAATGTAATGTTCGATCAGACGGTAGGTTGGAGTGAATAAGTTCGGTACCATCTGGTTCAACTCCAAGAACCGTTTGTTGTAAGTAGAGTGATCACCATCTTTTTGTTTCAGGGCATGAAATTCATCTTCCAATTTCTTAATCTCACTCCTAGGACAGAATCGCCTAGTCATGATCTCCCTTAACTCCTCCCAAGTTAAGGCCATCGCATCTTCCATTCCCCTCTTTCCCTTCTCGGTATTCCACCAAGTGAGAGCTACCCCAAGTAGTCTCCCGGTGGCATAACGAACTTTGCGATCCTCAGGACAATCGCAGTTTAAGAAAACGTTTTCCATCTCCTCGAACCAACGTTGGAGAGCAGTGACTCCCTCAGTCCCTTCGAATTTTGGGGGATCGCAAGACTTAAAATGTTTGTAGGTGCATTTGCCGGTAGGAGGGTCGTTGATGATCTGGTCCTGTTGTTGAGGAGGGTTAGTAGGATTTGCAGCAAGAGCTTGTTGTACTTGTACTACGATGTCAGGTAATATCGTGGCCATTTGGTTGGCGATATGAGTGGCCAATCGTTCCTGAGACTTTTCCGATTTCTTACTCCTTCGATGCGATCTATACGACATCTACAGGATCATAAAATGAGAAGATTGTGAGTTTATGGTATCTTTTAGGTGTCATGTGTCTAAAAAAAAAATGAAAATAACATAAATATCAATAATGCAACTACATCCGAAGGATGTCTTGGGTTCGCTCATGTTGGGCCTCAAATGTCCCCCATACCTTCACCTATATAGTCATGTGGGCCCCCATGGCTATTGGTTTGGTAGGATTCACATTAGTATTGGCAATTTAACACTCGCATCCCCCGAATGCTAACCACAAAATATGTTTCATGAGATGTTGGGTCGGAACGTGTCCAGGTGTAGACACAATGACTACTCAAAGTGGGATTAGCTCTCACGACGTTTGGTATAGCATGCTTTGGCCTAATAGGTATTTCGTACTCTCATCGTTGGTCCCCAGGTAGGCAAACTGGTCCTTTATTTTGGATTTATACGAATGCCAGCCTAGACAGGACGTTCCGACTACCGGTACTAGTACCCTTCCAGTTACTACATGCCCGTCATGAGAACTCACTTTGATGAGATTTGAAAACACGAAAATCGTTGTAAAATCAATCATGATGTGGTGTGTGCTTGCATGGATGTGATATGTTATGATCATACGATTTCATGATAAGCATTATTTGATAATACATACTTATGAACATGCTTGAACAATATCAAATGTAACATTTTAACATAAACATATAAACATCATGAAATTTGGCATATAACACACAAAATTCTTATAGGTTTCTAATCGACTATAGTATAGGCTCTAAGGGTCTAATAACCTATCCTATATCCCTATAGTCATGGCTCTGATACCAATCTGTCACACCCCGACCCGCAGCGGAAATAAGAGTCGGGGCATAATTGGGTTATCACCAAAGCACATGACATTTACTATTATGTTTCATAATTAAATGAAGTCAAAGTTACATTTCTCAAACCTTCAAACATGTTCATTCATTACAAAGGAAAATAACCAAACATAATAATCCCAAACACTAAATCATTTTATTTCTTCTAATCCAGGTCCTACGTGTTCCTAGCTGCTGCTGGTTCACCTGTATCATGTGTAAAATGGGAGGTTTTTGGGTCAACATAAGTTGGCGAGTGAACCTTATAGATAAACATTTAATAATGATTTTCTGGTTAGTTTATCAATAAAATATTGTGCATAATCATAAAAGAGCATATGTATGAAATCAAGCAATGGCAACATCGGTTACAATTATAACATACATTAATAATTGATAACATACATGATCATACCAACATCATATGATAATTAACATAAATGAACTGTGAGATCAAGGCTCAATCAAACGGAGCCGATCGTATTGCATGAACTGAAAATGTAAATTGAACTGTGTGCTCAAGGCTCAATCAAACGGAGCCGAGCGTATTGCATGAACTTGAAATTTAAATTGAACTGTGCACTCAAGGCTCAATCAAACGGAGCCGAGCGTATTGCATGAACTTGAAATGTAAATAACCGATCAAGGCTCAATCAAACGGAGCCGATCGTGCGGGCACGCCCTGACCAACCACATAATAAAATGGGGATCAAACTCAACCTCGAGGGATGGGGAGTTACGGCCTCAGCAATTGCATGTACTGAAATAATAACTTGCAAACAATACTAACTACTGAACAGCAACAACTAACACACATGTCATGATATGATATATGCACAATAACTTGGTTATAATAAGTAAATGAATACGACACATGATACACCCCAAAAATATGATTAAAACGGGGAATTTGAAGGGTTCACTCACATTGGGTGCGTTGGATTTGAATTGGTGAGATGCGCACGATTTGGACGAAACGAGATAACAAGGAATCACTGACCTAGATAATAATAGGAAGAAAAATATATTAAATGGATGGATTTTATTAAAGATTTTTAATGGGATTTTTAGATATAATTTTTGTGATTTTATGGCTATTTTCTATCCTTAAAAATGTTATTTTTAAGTATTTTTAATTGATTTTTAATTTAAATAAAACAAATAATTATTTAAAAAAAAAAAAATAATATTTTTTTACTGTTTGACCGTTGACCGTTGACCGTTGACCGGTTCGGTCAGCGGTAATTCTTGCGCCGAGCGGGATTCGAACCTGTGACCTTCCGTTCACGCGCACGTAGCTCTACCAACTGAGCTACGTGACTAACCCGATAAAAATCTAGTTTTAATTATATTAATACACTTATTCGAATTTACCGAAAATTCCTTTATTTTACAAAACGTTTTATTCTCATCGAACCGGCGTGTGGGACGGAACTCGATCGCGTGACGTGCAGTTTGTGTTGCACACAGTCCACCGCTGGACTGTGTGTCTAACCCGGTTATATCCTTGAATTATATTATACTTAACAACTACTCAATCTAACCCGGTTAGTTTTATGAATAAAAAGGAATGTTATTACGCAGCGTGTGTGTGTAGCAAGGATCGAACTCGGGACTCGTATATAAACTTTGCACACAGTCCACCGCTGGACTGTGTGTCTAACCCGTTAACTATCCGAATTTTATTTGTTCTTAACCCGTTGTTATGCTCGTCTTCTTCACTAATATTACCGGTTTTACACAGATCACTGGTTCAGGGTTCTACTTCTTAAATAACATGACTACTAGCTTGAATGAACAAACCGAACAATTTGAGGGGAAAGAATACCAGACAGGTCGTCTTCTTCAGGAAGTCCGGCGAGAACAGAAAACTCTGTTTTTTGAAACTTCGGCTGAGAGAGCTAATCAACAGAATTTAAGAGTTAAAATTGAAATTGAATCAGAGTACATGGGTTATTAGCACGATTGAATGTGTTTACCGTCAACTAGCGTGGTTCCGGCAATTTCCAGAATTTCTCCGGCGAAACCAGAAATCCAGCAGAGTCTTCTGTGACTGACTTTGAGTGACGGAATAATGTTAGTAGTGTCCCTACAATAGATTGAAACAGCAAGAGAGTAGAATCTTACTGGTTTGAGTTGGACACGGTTTTCCGGCGAGAGTTGCAGAGAATTCCGGCGACAATTTTCTTGAGCTCAAAAGACTTGAAAACGCGACGAAAAGGATTTGGAGTGTATTTGGGACAGTTCTGAATCGTATAAATGATTGGAGACGGAATTATTTGAGACTTGAATGTCTTTCGGTTTCAAAACTCAACACTTGAAGTTTATTCAATCTAACCTTAATTAGAAACCGATATGCGTCGGTTATGAGTTAACTAAACGAACGAAAAACTGATTTGGCGATTTGGCTTACCGATTTCCGTTATTCAAATACCAATAACCGTTCATCCGAGTTTGCGTATAAAGTTCAATTGTTTTCATAATATTAACAGAAAACAACTGGTGGCGGAGTGGTTTGGAGACGGAAGGATAAGTCATTAGAGGCAGTTGACCCGGGTTCGAGTCCGGTCAGCTCCAAACTTTTTTTATTTATTTTATTTTAACTTTTTATCAAATATAATTTTTATAGTTTGGTTTATATATTAATTATGAAACATTTAAACTCAAAATATTCATAAATACTTAATGAAATTTTGTAACTTGATATTTGATTACAAAACGAAGCGGGTTTTGGAAACCCGATTTATACAAATGTTACACCGAACATGTGAAACAACATAGTAGGGTGAAGGGTATGTAACAGTACTATGCACATGTGGTGGGGGATGACGCGGATCAGCAACGGGGGTCGGAATAAAAAAGTTACTCATTCATATGACTGTGTGGAACATATGATAGCCCTGCAGCAAACGGGTCCTGATAAGAACTGAGAATCGGTGTAACAGTAGTAGAACATGATCCAACAAAAGGATAAGGGGGTACATGATCAGCAGGCTGAGAAGTACTGCCTAGAGTGAAGTGTGACGGTCTAGACAAAGGGTGATGTATCGGGTGATCAGTGTGGTGTGTAATATATCCCAAAGAATGCAGTGGTGGTACAGACTCAGATAGGTGATCAGTGGGGAATGTTTCTGGTAAAACATGATGAACATGTATAGGCATAGTATCTGAAGATGGTGGTAAAACTGTATCGGGTGAAAGCATAGGTGATGGTGTCTTAGGTGTGGATGGTGTAGAAGATGAGATGTCGACAACCGTGACCTCAGGCTGAGCTACCTCTAACATGGCTATGTCAAAGTCCTCTCCTATACCGAGGTCGTCCTTAAGGTGGTTAACATGTACGACCGGGATGATATCGTCATCATCGTCGATAATAGGAGGAATGATGTGGTCTTCCTCATTGATATTCTCGTCCAATGGATCTACCACATTAGGTGGTACGAGGACGTATGCAACAACATGTTCACCCTCATCGTGACTATAAATATCCATCTCATGATAGTATGGTACAGCTAGTACATCGTCCTCTAAAGGAACATCTGCGGGAACAGGCTCAGGAAGGGCAAAGGGCTAAAAGTCAATATTCATCCATTCATCGTCTGAGAGAACGTCATCAGAGATGATGATGATGATGGGTGGAACAGGGTCGTCTAGTGGTATGTAATAAGCATCTGAGATAAATCTTGTAGAATCGGTGTCGAAACTGGTATCGGAAGACATGGTCCTGGCAAAATAATCCGTATTAAACAATTATTACTCATAATAAATTTAGGCAATGGTATTTTTGTTTCGTTGTAAGTTATCTCATGTATTGTTTGGATCAATCTTATTGTTATCATGTCAAATCCTCAAAGATTAACTTGTATAATGTCCTTGCATTATAGTTTCAAATTATAGTTTGGTTAGTGGACATTTTGTGTTAATGAAATGAAAAACACTTGTTGTGATTTCGTAAATGACTTATTCGACTTTTATAAAAGACCATTTTAAATTGTAGACTAGGCTCAAAAGAATCTTAGTTCTCTACAATTGAAGCTCTGATACTAGGTCTGTCACATCCCGATTTTCGTTGTTGCGAAAGCGTCAGGGAGGTGTAGCCAGAGCGGCAATCGTCGCATTCAACCAAGTAAACGACAATGTAAAACATAATAAGATGTTCATCCATACATTTATTTAAAACAAATTTACAATCTACAACATTGTTTAAAACTTTTAAAAACAACGAGTTTTACAACACAATAACTAGAAACTAGATGACATCAAACTGCTTGACTTCACAACACACGAACAAGTTTTTCCAAAGCTGTCCACTAGTTACCTGTAATACATGTTAGTTTTGAAAAACGTCAATAAAAGCTAGTGAATTCATGCATTTAGTTTGCATATAATAATTCTTGAAAATATTTGAAGTATTGAATCTAGTATGTAATTAAATGAAACTTATAAGATCATTAGTGTTTTGCAAGGACACTAATCTGTATGCCGAATAGGAGGCGACTAAACCTTGATGATCAGTTGTGTCTGAGACACTCGTTTTAGACACAAAAGCACTTTGTAATGATCTGTTTTCATTGCCGTTCAGAGTGGGGCTCGCCAAAACCCAATAAATCTATCACTTTTGTTCCTCAGTACTTGTTTATTTATTAATGGCCCCTTCGTTTAATCCTATCCACATGTGATCTAAATATTTTCATTATTTAAAACAGTGATACAAATTGAAACATGTATTCTCCCTGAACGTTTAAAACTCTTAAGACGATTAAATAAAAAAGGGAAACATGAACTCACCTATTTGCGTTCCGTGCAAATCTCTATGCGATATTTGATTCTTGGTTCGTTTTCTCAACCTACAAGTGTTCTATTCCCATATGGTTATTTATTTGGGCTTAATCCATGCTTTAAATACTTACTAGTAATAATTTATAAAAATTAGTTTGTAAAACTACTAATATTTTATATAAGTTATTTTTATATATTCTAGTATGTATACTTTTTGTATAGTGTGACGGTTCGTTTGTTTGTTTTGACCGTTGCGCTTGCGTCCTCTATTTGGTTCGCGTTATTCATTTCGTCTGTGTCGTTTGCTTCGTCCGCTTCATTTTATTTGTTTGATACGTCCAAATTGTTCGTTTTTGTCCGAATTGTCTTATTGTCCGATTTGTAAGTGTCCATGTTTGGACAAAAATATTTATACTTGTCATGTTTCAAGTATATGTACATATCCTTGTACTTTTTGGTAAAATTGTATCTTTTTGTATATATTCTTACATGATCTAAATACATGATATTTATACACAAAATACACATACATACTTGATCATAACTAAATATATATTATATATATATATATATATATTTATCCATTATTAGTTTGAGAAAAGATCTTAAAATTTTATTTAAACTTTTTCATCCAAATTTTGTTTAATCATGATTAAAATCCTTAGTCATTTTTAGTCACAAAAATCTTTAGTTTAACCACACTTTAATCATAATAAATTTTATAAAAATTTTGCCATAGTTTCCCTCAAATGATGATCAAGTATCAATGACTAATCTTCTATATCATAAATCTCTAACACGAAATGTTATCAACTTGTAGTAACTTTAACCTTCCAAAAATGGAAACTTTATTAACACTTTTTTAACAAAACTCTTAGATTATTTATTTTATATAAAAATCTATATTTATGTAATACATAAAACCTTTTGAAATGTGTAGAGATGTTCATAACCCTTTCAAAAATAAGGACATGTTGATAGTCTTTCCAAAATGGAAAGTTTATTGGTGCTATTCCACAAAACTCTTAGATTAGGTGATTTATATAAAAATTCATACTTCATATCATGTAATAGATTATTTTTAAGTGTGAAATCATGTTCATAACATTTTTGTTAATGAATCTTGCTAGATCTAAACATTCATATGTTTAGATCTTCATTTTTAACCATAAAAATGCAAGATCACTTCTACTACAAAAAGACAACTTCAAGATCATCAAAATCATCAAATAAGTTAAATAATCATATTAGTATGTTTATTCTTGTTAATGTTTTTAAATGATTTTTAAGTAAGATTCAAGATGATCTTGTACTTTTTATATTAAATCATAATATAAGAATGTATCAATAAAGTATGGAGCTTACTACTAGGTTGATGAACAAGATGAAGGTGATGATAATATAAGGAAAAATTGATGATCTGAGATCTTCAAGTCTTGAGAAAATGCTCCAAGTGGGTCTTCAAGTCTTGTAAATGCTTTGAATCATTCATGCACCTCCATATTTGCTAGAAATTCTGAAGTTTGAATTTTGAAATGGTGAAGATGATAGATAAGGGTGTTGGCCGATTTTTGGAGAAGGAAAAGGAATGAGGTGAAGAGTTATTAGTGAATATATGAAATGAAGATGTTGGTGGAGAGTAAGAATGTTAGTTTGGTCACAATCTTACACCCTTCCAACACTAATCATGTTCTCCTTGTTCCAACACATCAAAGAAAGAAATTGGGTGGGTGGAGGACCCACATAGCCATGAGCAAGGGGTGGTTTGGGTTTTAATTTTTTTTAATAAATCTTGTTATATTTTATAAACTTTTTAAGCCTGGATTTTATATATATTAGTTTTTATAAAATCTAATGAACCAACAGACTAAGGTGATGTTAAAACTTGTCAAACTTGTTAACTAGATTTATGGTTTCGTTGTTTGGGTGACGAATTCAGCTCATGTCTCATACAAGGTCAAATGCCGACACTTTATATTACTTATGTAATTTATTTACACAATTATCTATGTGATATTTTTATTAACCAAATTTATTAATTTAGCTCTCTGGACTAATAAATTTCTTATTTTGGACACAATTTCTGTACCGGCTTTGTTGTCGGGTAGTTACCGAACTGGCTGTATAGCTTTAAACCATAAAGTTTAAATAAGGGTTTTGTGTTGTTTTTAATACCCTATATATTATTTATGATAAATAATATTTATTTTTGAATTTCGTGCATTTGTTTTTTTGTTTTGCGGAGTGCTGTGCAGTATGCAGAATTGTTGTACCTTTCTGCGGACCGGACAATTTGGTGTTTTTAATAAAGTTTTTCCAAAAAGTAATATTTGCACATTATTTCCAACTAATGTTCCCATATAATATTTATTACAAACATACTTAATTTCTCTTTTTTGTGGTGTCGGACTATACCGCGACTAACCCTGACATGTATAGTGTGTTCGCGTTTCTGCCGCTAGTGTAGGATATAATTTTATATGTTATTAATTGTGGGGGGTTTGTTATCATACTTTGTTATGATTTTGAAATTCCTAGACTTTTAAGACTCAATTAAATAAAATCAAGTCAAAAATAAGAATGTAATAGTTGTTTAGACTGTACGGATTTACCGGTATTTTGCCGTGTGTCACATGACAATTGCATTCTTCTAATTTATAAGTCCCATTTATATTTTAAGCTAATTTTAGCTAGGCTTAAAATTACTGTTAACCGACCTATGACCGACTACAATGACCATCAAAACCGATTAACCCTAACGGTTATAACCGTTCGTTATGTTTATGGTTTTCCATTAACTAACATCACAATTTGGTTATGGTTGTAGGCCAAAACCAACCAAAATTGATCCATGCACACTCGCCATATTACCTTCAATGCGGTTTCAGTGGAGGTAGTTAGATGGGTGTCTTGATGTCCCATTGGTCGCAAATTCTAGCAAGGTCATAAGCTTCGAAGAACAAGGAATGAGTGTAGCCTTGGAATGAGAGAGAAAGGGATGAAAGGGATGCAAGTATTAGAGTTGAAAGTTTGATGAAGGGTCAAGTATGTGTAGTCGTTAGTGGCCATCGTGAGTCGGTATGTGGTTCTTGTGTGGTAACTGGACGAAGGTTGGCAATAGTGGACAAGAAAGGGGTGTGGTTCAGCATCATAGCATCATACGTATTTTTAATGGAAGTTAGTGGTAGAATTTAAGAGATCACAAATTTAACTTAGACTCATATATTTCAAACATACAGATTATTAAAGTTTTACCGTAAAGAAATTACTTTTGATAAAACACATAGAATATTTGTGTAATTAACTCAAACATCTATCTATGAAAAATAAACTAATAACTAAATTATTTTTTGAGTACTTGCGTTTTAGTGGTTTTAACCACTTAAATCCAAAACTAAAAAGTTTAGTGTTCTGAGTCCTTAACCGCTTATTTTATAACGTTTTTAGTCAAATTATTAGCACTTGTACTTTTGATTTTGGACTTAGGTGGTTAAAACAACTTAGACACAAGGACTCAAAACGTTATAAAATAAGTTGTTAGGGACTCAGAGCGTTAAACTTTTCTATTTCAAGTAATTAAAACCACTAAAAACACATACAGTTTAAAAGTAATATACTCTAAACTAAATAAATAAAAATTAGTTTTCACGTCTTTGGAGAAAACAAATGTCTATTGTATACGCAATTAGGATATCCAATGATATTGGTAAATGTCGGAACTGAAATATTAATATATATAAAATAAAATGTAGTCGTTAGACGAAAAAATTATCATAAGATTTTAGTATTAATTATGCAGTTGCTATTATAACCATTCAAATATAATAAAATAAATCAATGTCTTACTAATGTTATATCGGTTCTTTTTTATGACAATATGCGTAAGAGTTCTTAAGTGGTTAAGGATATAATCTTTAACAGTCTTACCATGCTCGGATTTTAATCACTAAAAATATATTATTTTGATTGGATAATTAATATGATTGTGATCGGGTAAATGATTATTACTTACTCATTACGGTGATGATATTTATCTTATTAAGAATAACCTTAATAGTTGTTTGCATGTGTGACATTAAAATGATTAACTAATCATATGAATTACATACATCGATTTAACAAATTTAGTTCTGAAAATCACCAACAATGTGTACTCTATGAATTATTTGTTGCTTTCAACCTCCTGTCTCAAACTGTATCAATTACTTTAATTAAATTTTAGTGATTCGCTTATTTGTTTTCTAGTTATGTGATCTCGCTTTCATCTGAAAAGGACGGAACAACATGAAAATAGGCTTTCGTTAGAGTCCAAGTCTAAGTAGTGTTTGAAAATGGCAGTAAGCATCCCTTTCCAGAAAGTGCTTGCATACAACCACTCCCCACCTGGAGCAGGGCCACCCTGTTCGTGTCCAAAAATATTTTCTTTCTAATCAATATATATATATATATATATATATATCAACTATATTGATTACAAATAATTTGTACCTATATACAAACTCATCTGAATGATCACATACAAAAAAATACAAAATACCAAACCACAAATCAACAAACAATTGATTATGCAGATAGACACAAACACAAGCAAAATGCATACATGCATGAATGATGATAACATCCATGGATGTATGCATGCATGCATTTATAATCTTAGTATATGAGGAAAGAGAATGGATTGCAGTTAGCTAGGATAGGATGTACTTTTGTTAAACAAGTGTTTCCGGCACATGAATAATTTTATAAAATGCATTTGAGTTATCTACCGGGTGGGTTAATTTCATCATGTCATGGGTTAACAAAAAGGATGTATTTCACTTCCATATAGTCAAATTATATCATTTAATATTATAAGTATAAGAGAAGATATAGGTTTTCATGTGTTTATGTCAAGGGCCATCTATATTTATACAACGCACTGTTTGACTTGGTAAATGTTGTCTTTGAATCTAGTATGTATCTTATTGCCTGGTTGAGATGATAAATGAACCTTTTTCCATGTAATTAAGTGATTATCTATTTTATCTAAACATCATTTATCTAAACAAGGAGTCATGAGTGCAAGGGCATAGCTCCCACCCCATCAAATAGGCAACCTCCACATAAAAAAAAGGTCAGGGTGGTCAAGAGCAAGGGCAAATCCCATGTGTTTTGAAAAAAGAAAACAAGTAGGTCAAGGTTGGTCTAGGGGCAATGCTCGTGAGGTTCTTTATGTGGAAAATGGCAACAACCTCTTCAAGGGATAGGCGGGTGTTACATCAGACAATAGAACTCTGTTGTTGTAAGTTTTGTTCGTTTCTTTAATATTGTAATAGTTGAGGGACTGGAAATCAAGAAATGTAATTGTTGTAATAGTTTGAAATTCGGTTTATGGTTAAGGTTTGTAATAACAGATTAGCTTCGTTTTGGTCATTCTCTCTCTATTGTTTCTCTCTCTAAAATTGTGCTCTAACATTGGTATCAGAGTATCGATCTTGGTGTTTCGGTATTAATTCATCACTAATCTCGTTTCAATTTCAGGAGATTGATCATCTGTTCGATCAATTTGCTTAATTAAGTTTGATTTGACCTAATCTTTGTCATTCATTGTGGAATAATGGCAACAAAAACACGAAATCAAGAACTCGAGGACTTGTTAAAGAACATGAGAAGACAATTCAACAATTTTCGATGAAAATTGACAATCTAAGAGTATCTAATTCAGCAATTTAATCAACCTTGACAGAAAAGTTGTTAAACAAAGATGTGATAGATGATGGCATTGTAGTTGGTCCTACAAGATCTGAACGTTCACACATTAACACCAGATTCTATACGTTGGAATTTCCTAAATTTGATGGTATGGATGTAGATGGGTCGATATACAGGGCAGAACAATTTTTCATGGTAGATGAGACTTCAAAAGATGCGAAGATGAGAATGGAGTGATTCATTTAAAAGGAAGAGCTTTACAGTGGCATCAAGGCCATTTGAAAACTAGGGGAATCACTATTAAGGACATATCTTGGGATTAGTATAAGAAAGATGCGGTACACAGCTTTGTAGATTCTTTTGTGAAAAATGCTCTATAAGAATGGGTTTCTCTCAGACAAACAGAAGAATTGCAAGACTACTGTGATGCTTTTGATGTTGTTCTGAATAAAGTATCCAACATCAACGAATGGCAAGCAGACCATTTGTTCATACACGGATTAGTACATTCAATTGTTGGTCTTGTAAGAATGTTTAAACCAGAAAGTTTGAAGAAGGCATATTCTTTGGCTAGAATCCAAAATTCTACAAATAGTAAGTCTAAGGGATATTCTAATTCTGCATTAAAATCCTTGTCTCCATTGAATGGCCCTATAAGTGCTTCTAAGATTCATTTATTACTCTATCCTAACACAACTACAATTAGGTCAACAAGTACTAACATGGATTTAATAACACTGTGTGAAGTAAAGAAATAGATGCAAAAGGGCAGGAAGGGAATGTTTTTGGTGTCCTAAGAAGTTTACTCCTACTCATGTGTGTAAGAACAAGTAGTTCTTGACCATTAAAGTTCATGGGGGAGGATGATAAGTTAGAGGAAATTGAGCCTATTGCATTGCCTATTCAAGTGAAAATCTAATCCCTCGATATCATTGCATGTTATGTCGGGCATTCCATCCTTTTCCGTTATGAGGGTGATTGGTACCATAGACATTAGGCAATTAAAATCCTGTTAGACTCAGGGTCAACACATAACTTCATTAATCAAGAATTGGCTGCAAAGTTGAAGTGCCCTACAAAAAAAAAGTGAATCTATACAGATTACAATCGTAGATGGTAACAAATTAGCTTGTACGCAACTGTGTGAAAATTTTCAATGGGTCATGCAGGGTAGTTGGTTTAAAGCTAATATGTTTTTATTCCTTTGAGTAATTATGACATGGTTCTTGGGGTACAATGGCTAAGGGAACTCAATGATATCAGTTGAAACTTTAAAGAACTAACTATGAAGTTTAAGGTGGCTAGTTTATCTTTTGAACTCAAAGGGTTGGACAACAACAATATAGTCACTCTGTGTTCAACTGAAAAGTGAACTATCTACATGTCTAAACAAACTGTTGTAGCTTCTTACCAACTGTTTAGAATTCAAGATCATAATAGTGAAAAGAATCAACTAGAGCCTACTTACAAGATAATATGCAAGATCCTGCACTACAAAAGACTATCAACATAGTTTGAAGACATTTTTCAAGGATCTACTCAATTACCTCCTTCTAGAAGATCATAATATTGTGCTTACCAATGAAGAAACTGCCATAAATCAGAAACCTGATATATATCATGCATGTCAAAAAGATGTTATAGAGAAAATAACTTCGGAAATGTTAGATTCAAGAGTAAGCAGGGATAGTCAGAGCTCATTTGCTTCTCCTGTTGTTCTTGTTAAGAAAAAAGATGGTACATGGAGGATGTGCATTGATTATAGGAAACTAAACAATACAACATTGAAGAATAGGTATCCTATTCCATTAATTGAAGAACATTTAGATGAGCCACATGGTGCTACTAATTTCTCAAAATAAGATCTAAGGGTAGGCTATCATTAGACTAGAATGCATGATAGTGATGTTCCCAAGACAACCTTTAGAACTCATCAAGGGTTATTTGAGTCCTAATGAATTCAGTTTTTAAGAGCCTCACTAAAAGTGTGTTCTTGTTTTTTTCCGTTTTTGATGATATATTAGTATTCAGTTCTAATATGGGTCAACATGTAGAGAATTTATAACAAGTATTCAGGCTATTCAGGCAACATTCATTGGTGGTAAAGAGGTCTAAGTGTTCTTTTGCTGGTTCTAAGATTGAGTGTTTGGGTCATGTTATCTCCAAAGATGGAGTATTTGCTGATTCTACCAAGATAATGGCTATCAAAGACTGGCGTATTCTTGAAACAATTAAGCAATTTAGGGGTTTTTTCGGGTTGACAAGCTATTACAGAAGGTTTATTCAAGGGTTTGGATTAATTGCTAACCCTTTAACTAATTTGTTGTGGAAAGATGCTTTCAAATGGACAAATGAATCAACAAAATCCTTTAATACTCTTAAGGATGCCTTTGTTCACTCTCATGTATTGGCTTTACCCAATCTTCATGATCTTTTCCCTTTTGAGACTGATGCGTCATCTAAAGGTATTGGGGAAGTATTGCTGCAAAATGCTTTGTCAGCAAGGCAACAATTATATGTGTATGAGAAAGAACTCTTAGAAATTTTAATGGTAGTAAAGAATTGGCATCATTATCTGATCATTAACAAGTTTATCATGAAAGCTAAGCTGATCAGCAAAGTTTGATTCATTTGTTGGAACAAAAGGTTGTTACTCCTCTACATCATACTTAGTTATCAAAACTTACAGGCTACAACTATGATATAGAATAAAAAGAAGGCTGTGTAAACAAAGTGGATGATGCATTGTTAAGAAAACAAGGTATGTGTCTATTCGAGATGGGATTAAGTTCTATTGAGTCCTTGTTATTGGAGAAAATTGGAGCTTCTTGGGCTTGGACCAAAATATACAAGTTATTTTGAAAAAGCTTTTAGATGGTAAAATAGTCAAAAACTTTACATGGAATGGTTAGAAGTTGCTAAAGAAGAATATGATTGTGGTTGGCTATAGGAGGGCATTTTGGATTCGTACCTGCTTATAAAAGAATCAAACAATACTTCACTTGCTCAAGATATGCTATGGATGTGAGGAATTCTAAACAATGTAATTTTTGTTTGAAAGCAAAATATGAGCCCGTAGCATCTCTTATATTATGGTAGCCTTTACCTTTTCCACAATCTATTTTCAACGATATCACTATGGGTTTCATTTCAAGATTGCCTAAGGAGAATGGGAAAGATTCTATTTAGGTAATCATGGACATGCTAACTAAATATACACATTTCTCGCATTTGATACACCCCTACTCAGCACCTCAATTAGCTCAACTTTCTTAAACAACATTTTCAAAGTGCATGGTTATCTCCAAAACCATTGTTTCTCATAGAGATACACTTTTTGTGAGCAATTTTTTATAAGAGTTCCTCAAACTTCAAGGCATTACATCAGCTATGTCCACTTTTTATCACTCGCAACATAATGGGAAACGGAGGAATTGAATATGTGTTTAGAGACTTATGTAAGGTGTATCGTCATGGAAGTTCCTAGAGAGTGGCCAAAGTTCTTATCTTTAGCTTAATGGTGATATAACACCACTTTTCACTCTTCTATTGGTATGTCCCCTTTTCAGGCTTTCCATGGTGTGATACCTCCTTTGCACATAACTTTCATACCTAATGATACTACTGTTGCATCCTTGGAACAATTATTTTCGAAAAGGGAAAATGTGTTACAAGTATTTAATTTCAATATGTTGAGGGCAATAAATAGGATGAAACAACAGACATACTTACACAGGTCAGACAAGAGCTTTGTTGTAGGTCAATGGGTGTCTGTTAAATGGCACCCGTTTATGCACTCTACTTTGAGGTCCAACAGGCATACTAACTGATCCCCAAGTTCTGTGGACCATTCTTGATCATTAGAAGGTTGGAAAAGTTACTTATAAGCTAGACTTACCACCGGAAGCTCAGATACACCATACTTTTCATGTTTCTTTGTTAAAAGCTACAATTGTTCCACTTATTTGTCACACCCTGATCGTAGCAGAAGCGCAAGTGTGTGACTATTAGGTAATCATTGCATCCAATCTAGTAAACAATATAAATTAACAACGATGCCATGCCATTAATAAGTTTCATTCCGTATATACAACCATTATAAGTGAAATCACATTGTTATCTATTTCGGATTGCCATTACAAAACATAATTTAAAAGACATTGTTCCAAAATAAGACATTGTTTTCATCACAAATTCATATTGAGGCTTTGACCCCTATATACCCATACGAAGTTGGGATATAAAAGGCAAACCCTCCAAAAGGTGGTACATCACTGTCTTGACAATTTCCCATACCCGAATCCTATCACCAGCTCATGTCTTGCGTCCCGAAATACATGTAATTTTAAAAAGTCAACATAAAGTTGGCGAGTTCATGTAGTTAAATGTTTTCGTATCAAAATGTCATCCTTGAAATCCTGTATTGAAATCCGAGTATATTATTAAAATCCTGGAGCGGGGCTCAAACTCAATAGATCTACTTCTTTTGCACCTTGGTCACTAGGTGATTAATGGTTAGTATTGTCATCATCATCCTACTTACGCACAAATGATCGTGTTATCAACTAGCCCATAGCTAACATATTGTTTGTCATGACATGTATTTCCCCTCAATAGTTTAAAACAAAGCTTGAAGTAATTGAAAAGAGGGATATGAACTCATATTTTTGCGTTCCGTTAAGTCGTACTAATCATGGTCGGTGTCCGTACACGTGTGTAACCTACATGTGTATTGAGTTTATTAGACACCTAGGCCTCAATGGACCTTGTACTCGTTGTTCATCTTGAATTCTTGTTATGTATTTCTTTGTTATGATAGAACAACTTTTAATGTTATCATAGTGTTGGTAGTTTTTTTGTTCGATTAATATTGTTATATACGTATATATATATATATATGTATATATATTGTTGTTTCAGATCGTGTGTGAACTGGGCCTTGCCTTTCACATGTCCTCGTGCCTTGCACGCGTGTCATTGGGCCTTGCCCATGTTATCCATGTCATTGGGCCTAGCCCATGTTTTCTTGTCATTGGGCCTAAGCCATGTTTTCTTGACATTGAGCCTAGCCCATGTATTTTATGTCTTTAGGCCTAGCCCATGTTTTTATGTCCTTGGGCCTAGCCCATGTAATTTATGTCATTGGGCCTAGCACATGTAATTTATGTTTTTGGACCTAGCCCATGTAATTCATATCTTTGGGCCTGGCCCATGTAATTTATATTTTTGGGCTTAACCCATGTTTCTATATGCTTTTGGGCGTTTATTCGTTGTGGGCCTCGTCCATAAATATTATGGAATTGGGCCTCACCCATTACTTTTACATTTGGGCCTAGCCCAAATTTATTTATAAAGGCCCATTTTCTTATAAGTATTATACTTATAATATTAGCTTTTTATATTTTGAACTTTCTGGATTTTGATTTTGATTTCCATAACATATATATATATATATATATATATATATATATATATATATACACATATGTTGACGTCTAAATATATATATATATGGACTTGTCGTCGACGTTGTTTATTAGGTGCTTGTTTTCGTCGTTGTTTGTAATGACCTTTTGTGTCGACGATTCACACGTTAGTCGTCGACGTGGCGGTGTAATATTGAACGTCCGCCTATCGTTCGCATTGTTTCGTTTGTCCGATTAATTTTTCGACACGTTGCAAGTATATATATGTTATGTCACCAACACTTGGTATTATTTTCGAGTGTTTGTATTTTTTGTCTATGATTGGGTATTTATTGTGAATACCCTAACCTTCTAAATACATACCCATACAATACACATATGTATTCATGCAAAAACCCTTGGTGACAAATGTGTATACTTATTTTTATTTCCCAAGTAAATATATATATTTCTAAAAAAAGTATTTATTTTTACTTGTAAATATATATATATATATATATATATATGTATGTATATAACTTTGTTGAACACATGGGTATTTAGGGTTTAACCCTTGTCATTCGAACCTACTTAATGATAATCTAACTTACTAATCATGTTTAGTCCCACTAATCACCACATTAATCATGTCTTAATCGCGATTAGATTTTTAGAAATTTTCGCCATAGTTTCCCCTAAACTATGGCGTTTGCCACGTTTCAAAAACGTATTTAAAACCTTTTTAAGCTCATAATCAATATCAACAATCCATCACATATCTTCCTAATATTCATGTTACAACATTAATATCTCATCATCCATGACTTTTTAATGTTAAAATCCTATTAAATCAAGACAGTTTTCCATATTTATTACCACTTTCAAATCACTGCTTTTGTCATGGTATTTACTCAAGTTCATACCTTTAACCTCTTGATTACTACACATTTTTAAGATGATTACAACTTAAATAAAAATGTTTACTTCTTATAAAAATCATTCATGATTAGAAAAATTATTTTTAAGTTGTAGTAATCTTCATCGATGATGTAGTTGATGATCTTGTTTAGATTTATACCTTACCATGTTTAAATCTTTATTTTTATACTTAATAATACAAGATCATCTAACTTTTATACCATACTTTAACTTAAATAACATCAACATGCTAACTAACTACCATATAAACACATAATCAACACAAAATAAGCAATATTTAGTGTTATTATTATGGTGTGAGTTAGGGTTTTTAGTTTATCTTTTCTTCATTTTCAAGATGATCAACTTGTATATTATTAATTTAAGCATAAAAATAAGCTAGATTATGGACGAGTTTGCCTTACAAAGGGTGCACAAGTTCTTGATGGTCTTAGAATAAATATTAAGCTCCACAGAAGACCTAATGCTCCTCCATCCTTGCTAGCTTCTTGAATGATCTTGATGAGGCTTTAAAGTGGATGAAATGTGGTGCTTTATGGTGGCTAAGTAGTGGTAGTGGTGCTGTGAGCTAGAGAGAGAGTGAGGGGGAAATGGTTGCAACTTTGGTGAATGAAAATGATGAAGAAATATGGTGACTTATGAAATATAACATGCCATTCTTTCACATCTTCATCACATCAAACACCAAACTCCTAATCTTCAATTTTCAACAAAATCAAGTGGGCATGGGGCCCACTTGAAACCGTCAAAAGTGGTGGGGGTAAAATGTAACATTTTTTTACACATGTTAAAAATGGAGATATTTTGGTCATTAGGCTAAGTATGGTGATTAGGGGTTTGATCTAGCATCCTTAGCATAAGATTAGGGTTTACTATGTTATTACATGCTAATTAATCTACTTAGTCCTCCAATATAAGTTTCGGATGACGGAAATGTCGTTAGATTGCTCATCGTCGTAATAACCGCTAATAAACGAACTTATTTATTTAGTACCGGAAGCTTTTGTTTTCGAGCAGCACAATTGTTATGGTGTCTACTTAGTGGACTTCCGACCTATAAATGTGTATAACTAGTTCGCTAGGCGAATATACGATGAGCTAGGATGGCGGAAATGTCTTTCGTTCGATCGATATCGGCACTTTTATGTTCCATCGTTGAACTTTTCCGAAAGTTGTATTCCCGTGACCTCATGTTCGTTGAATGGATTCTGAGTTCCAAATGAGGTTTAACTAGTTCGCTAGATGCTTGGATGAGACTATCGGCCACTAAATTACTCGTCGTTTCAACAATCGGTCGCCTTCCGGTATTGTGCACAGTTTGTCGAATGACCAGAAACGATGTCCTTTGTGCATTCTTGTTATTCTCGCATTGTTTTAGGATGATTAACATTGTTTTATTCTAATTCTTACATCGGAATCCTCCGAATTAGTCTTGCGGAGAAACCAACATTTGTCGCCTTTTTGGTTGAAACGGACAATTTTTCAATTTAGGCGTTATTCCGGAAAGTTATGCATTATTGTAATGGTTGATCTCAAATAAGTGTTTCCATTTATATATGGACTCAGGTATGGCATTAACATGCCGTTATTCCTTGTTCTGATTCGTTTTTGCAGATTTACCGACACAGTTAGTGTCACCGCAATTAGTGCACCTAACGCTTTCTACCAACACTTTTAGGGTATTGTTTTGGTATGTTCCGCGTCGTAACGGAAACCAGTATATGTTATGATCAGTTACAAAATTAAACTACGATAATATGCATGAGATTATAAAATAAAATCAGTGAGTAAATTGTACGAAATTACGGGTTATTTGCCATTTGTCACATGCTCCCCCTGTTAAAAAGAATTTCGTCCCGAAATTCAGTTTGAGGCATCCACTGAAGGAGTCTTCTTGAACAGGTGGGGTATTTTGACTTGATTTGATCTTCTCGCTCCCATGTATACTCGGGACCGTGACGCGACCATGACTTCCACTAGTTCTTCGGTAAATTGTAATTTGTCATCAACATGAATCTCATCCGCTGGAATGATAACTGTGTCATTAGTTGCACTTTTCTTCAGGTTAGACACATGAAATGTGTCGTGTACATTTTTGAGTTTCACTGGCAGTTTTAACTTGTAAGCCAATGTACCAATCTTTGCCAGAATTTCAAAAGGTCCAATATATCTCGGGTTGAGCTTTCCACGCTTCACGAATCTAGCTACGCCTTTCCAAGGTGAGACCTTTGACAATACTTTGTCTCTGACCTCAAAGGATAATGGTTTGCGCCTCCAATCCGCGTAGCTCTTTTGTATATCTCGGGCCGCTTTGATATGCTCACGTATCTTAAATATCTTGTATGTGGTCTCTTGTACTAGTTCGGGACCAATGAGCTGTCTGTCACCGACTTCCGACCAACATAATGGCGATCGGCACTTTCGTCCATATAGTGCTTCGAATAGCGCGGCCTTAATACTGGTGTGATAAGTGTTATTGTAGGAAAACTCTACCAACGGTAAGTGAGTATCCCAATTTCCGCCTAAATCCATCACACAGGCCCGAAGCATGTCTTCTAACGTTTGGATGGTTCGGTCGCTTTGACCATCGTCTGCAGGTGAAAGGCTGTGCTTAAACCAAAACGAGAACCAAACGAATTTTGAAATGATTGCCAAATCCGTGACACAAAGCGACCATCTCTATCATAGATTATCGAGATTGGAACACCATGACTTGCCACAATTTCTTTTAGGTACAGTTCAACTTGTTTCTCCGTACTGTCTTTCTCGCGGATGGGTAAGAAGTGAGCTGATTTGGTTAACCAATCAATGATAACCCAGATCATGTCATGACCTTGAGAGGTCCGCGGTAATTTTGTAATGAAATCCATTGATATATGTTCCCACTTCCAAATCGGGATCTCAGGTTGTTGTAATAACCCAGATGGTTTTTGGTATTCGGTCTTCACCTTTGCACAAGTTAGGCATTTCCCAACATAGGTCGTAATATCACCCTTGAGATTCGGCCACGAATAATATTCCTTCAGATCCTGGTACATTTCATCCGATCCTGGGTGTATCGAGTACTTGGACTTGTGTGCTTCATCCAACACCAAGTCTCGCAATTCACCATAATAGGGAGTCCAGATCCTTCCATGAAATATAAAGTTTCATCCTTGTTTGGTTCCAATTGTTTTTTCCATTCCCCGTAGGGATTCCGCTGGAATGTATTCTGGTTTCAATGCTTCTTGTTGTGCTTCGCGCACTCGAGTTGTAAAGTTCGTCTGGACCGTCATTTCTAAAGCTCCACCCGTAATGTTTTGACTCGTTCTTTTCTACTCAAAGCATCTGCTACAACATTTGCTTTGCCCGGGTGATACTTGATCTCACAATCATAATCATTCAACAGTTCCACCCAACATTGTTGGCACATATTCAGTTCTTTTTGGTTGAATATATGTTGAAGACTTCTATGGTCCGTGAATATGGTACACTTAGTGCCATATAAATAATGACGCCATATTTTTTACGCAAATACCACTGCGCCTAATTCTAGGTTATGTGTGGTATAATTCCTTTCAAGAACTTTCAACTGACGTGACGCGTACGCGACGGCTTTTTCACGTTGCATTAACACGCAACCTAAGCCTTGATGCGATGCATCACTGTACACCACAAAGTCATCGATACCGTCCGGGAGTGAAAGTATCGGTGCTTTGCATAGTTTCTCTTTCAATACCTGGAACACCGATTCTTGCTTTTCTCCCCAATCAAACATTCTATCCTTCTGGGTAAGCGAGGTTAACGGCTGAGCAACCTTGGAGAAGTTCTCGATACATCTCCTGTAATATCCCGCTAATCCTAGGAATTGTCGTATTTCTGTGGGGGTTCTTGGCGTGGTCCAGTTCTTTATAGCCTTGATCTTTGAAGGTTCAACATGTATTGCATTCTCGTTCACCACATGGCCGAGAAATTGTACCTCGCGAATCCAAAATTCGCATTTCGAGAACTTGGCATATAATTGCTCCTTCTTTAGCAACTCCAAAATAGTTCTCAGGTGTTTTCTATGCTCTTCCTCGGTTCATGAGTATATCAATATATCATCTATGAAGACGATCACGAATTTGTAGAGGTATGGCTTACATGCCCGATTCATCAAATCCATGAATACCGCAAGGGCGTTCGTTAGGCCAAATGGCATAATAAGGAACTCGTAATGACCATAGCGAGTCCTAAACGTTGTCTTCGGAATACTTTCCTCTTGGATTCTCAATTGGTGATACCCGGATCTTAAATCAAATTTTTAGTAAAAACTCGACCCTTGCAACTGATCAAATAGATCATGGATTCTTGGTAATGGGTACCGGTTCTTGATAGTTAACTTGTTTTCTTCTCGGTAGTCGATGCACATTCGGAATGTTCTATCCTTCTTTTTCACAAACAACACCGGAGCTCCCCAAGGGGAGAAACTCAGTCTTATGAAACCTTTGTTAAGTAACTCTTGTAACTTCGTAGATAATTCCTACATCTCCGAGGGCGCTAGTCTATATGGAGCTTTTGCCACAGGTGCAGCTCCTGGCACTAAATCAATACGGAATTCGACTTGTCGCTGTGGAGGTAGTCCTGGCAAGTCTTCTAAAAAGACCTCGGGATATTCCCTCACTACTAGTATGTCCTCCATCGTGCGCTCCTCGTCCTTCTTATCCACCACATGGGAAAGAAAAGCGATGCATCCTTTCCTCAAACATTTCTGAGCCATCATGCAGTTTATGATTCGTAGAGGTGAGTCATGCTTCTCACCGTGAATTATCAAGTGTTCTCCGTCGGATAAGGGGATGCAAATGATTTTCTCATGACACATAACCTCGGCTCGATTATTGGATAGGCAATCCATCACAATAACGACATCAAAGCTACCCAGTTGAACTGATAATAGATTTATATCAAACTTTCGTTCACCCAATTCTAACGTACATTTCTTTAATATCTCTCCTGATTCTACTAATATCCCGTTAACTAGCTCAATCGAGTAGGAAACATCTAATTTATTCAACGCTACCCCAAGTATATCTCTAAACTCGTTAGAAATAAAACTGAAATCTGCCCCGGTATCAAAAAGAATAGATGCAAAGTGATCATTGCTAGGGAATGTACCGGTGACCACGTTCGGGTCCTGGCAAGAATCCTTAGCTCCAATTACAAATGCTCTTCCCCGTGCTTGGTTTTCTTTAGGGCAATCCTTCTTGAAATGCCCTTTGTCTCCGCATCCAAAGCAACCTTGATCTCTAGTATCAGTTCCCCAGCACAAATCGGTGCAATGTAAAAATTTACCACATATTCCACACTTGGGGCCTTAACATCCCCATAGTGGTGGAAAGGCATTTGGGGCATTTCGGTGCGTCTCCAGTATACGATTTTTTAACAGCAGTGTTTGTGGTAGTGTTAACATATGCCTTGGTTTCCTTGACTTCTCTCATAGCTTGTTTCTTGTTACTTGTATTATTACCTAGAGAGCTTTTCTTGAAATGGGAAAATTTTCATTTGTTGGAGTCAGTAGTCTCCTTAGTAGATTCTTTCTTGTTCCCACTACATTTAGGCAACCTCCCCTGACGTACAGCCTCCTCAGTAAGGCTGATAGCTAGATCAATCGCTTCACCAATCTTAGTGGGTTTTGAAGAGGTAACCAGACTCAGAATCTCCAAGGCAAGTCCCCAGATGTACCTCTCAATTCGCTTAAATTCAGGCTCCACTAAGTATAGCACCACTCGAGATAAGTTATGGAAACGTTGCGTGTACCCCGCAATGTCTGAACCAATCATTTTTTGATTCCAGAATTCTGTCTCCAACTTTTGAATTTCTGATCTCGAGCAATACTTCTTTCTCATCATTTCTTTAAGTTCCTCCCAGTTCAGGGCGTATGCAGCATCATCGCCCTTAGTTTGGACCTGGAGGTTCCACCAAGATAAAGCTCCATCCACGAAGAGTCCAGTAACATAAGTTGACTTTTGTTCAGCAGGGCACTTGCTCATCAGAATGACTGAATCTGTCTTCTTAGTCCAACGCACGAAGGCTACAACACGTCTAGTACCGTCGAAATTCAGAGGTAAGCAGTCTAGAAACTGCTTGTAAGTGCAACCTGAAATCATTGGATACACCATTTAAACATGAGTAACCAAATAGCACGAATAGAATGGATGAGAGTATAGTACAGTTTTATGAGTAACCGTGTATTACCAGTTGGAGGATTTCCTCCCGTTGAACCTCTAGTACCCCCGCTGTGTTCGGAGCGGTTAGCTTCGTACTGAGCAACAGATTGTGAAATGCGTTCATCTAACTCTACTTGTGTTGTTGGCAGTGTATTATTGTTGGAACCCCTTCGGTGGGGCGGCACCATCTTCTGATATGATATGTCGCTCACAATTAGCCAAAATTACTTAATAATAAATTCATATTTATTATTACATTTATTTATTTATTCATTATTATTATTATTATTATTTTATTTATTTTATCGAACATATATGTATAAACACATCGGTACATAATGAATAAGAAAATATATGCATACGCCATACGCACACCCATCGTCATCATAAGCACATAACTCATCGCATTGATAGTCGCCACATCACAAGATATTAATCATAACGCCACCACGACAAAATAAATCAACCATAATATCAACACATCATGACACTATCAACCATAACATAAAAGAAATACAATGTAAAATAAAGAAAATACACTTTTATACAATGAAAACTTGTTACATTTTGTTCGTGAAGATCCAAAAAGGACTTCGGGATACACAACCCTAGTCAATACAAGTTTTTACATTACGAAAAGTAAGATTTTCTTCTACATTGCTTCTTCACGTCATCAAGTTGTCTTCCAAAAGCTGGGATCTTCAAAGCTATGTCTTCATGAGCTAAGTCATCAAAAGTAAGTCTGATCCCCTAAAGATGATCACAAACATACTACTACGGTGGATGGGATGGTGGAAATGGGGATCAATGGAGCAAGCCATGATGGTAGGCCACCTCCTCCTCTAGGCCAGAAATGCGCCTAGTAGCATCAGTCGGAAACTGCTCTAACTCCTTCACTCGTGACTCAGATGGGCAGGATGAGTGGTGAAATGGGCAGTAGAAAGGTGGGGTCGGTGGTGGTGATATGGGTAGTGGTGGTGATGGTGGGGGTAGGGGTGGTAGTGGTGATGACGGTAATGGGGGTGTGGCTCTAGCAGCGGCGTGAGCAGTACGCTGAGTCTCTAACTCAGAGATCCTCCGAAAGATCAAAGAGAGTTGTAGGTCATGCGAAGTCACTCTCTCCTCAACAGGAATCGGAGGGAAGTGTGAGGGGTGGTAAGGGTCAGAAGGGCTCATACCCGGTCGGGGTGTCGGAGTAAACATACCTGCTGGAGGTGGTATGGGACGTGGGGCATACATGGGGGTGATCCATCAGAGAAAGAAGGTCCTGCCATGTGAGAAGGTCCAACTGCAGATGGGTTCTAAACAGGGTGGTAAGTGGACCTCTCAGAGAAAAATGGGTGTGGCTGCTCTAGGGCACGTGGAGTACCGCTTAGTGAATAGTATCGGGCGGGTCCAAAGTAGTGAGCGGGTCCAGCTATGGAACGGGTCCATGGGTCGGGGTACTGACTGGAAATGAGCTAACGCGAGCCGGTGAGGCTGTAGGGGGTGAATACATAGATACTGGGGTATCTAGGGCAGAAGAAGAGGCATCATCTGCCATATGCTCACCCTGGGCGGCATCTGAGGATGACGAGATGTCAACGACTGGTATGACAAGAGTTGGATCTCGAGTATAGCTATGTCATCAAAGACCTAGCTGTCACCAAGGTCATCCTCCATATGATCAACATGGAACACTAGTATGTCATCATCATCATCGTCCAGATCAATAGCTGGAGGAACTATGGCAAGAGGCACAACCAAATGTACAATCGTATGCTCGCCCTCTAGATGGCCATAAACGATAACATCATGTGGCGGCTGTGGATCGGATAGCACGTCGTCTGCTGATGGTGCATCCTCCTCCATAGGATCAATCAGGGCAAGCGGCTGAAGGTCCTCAAAGCCTCCATGGTCGGCTCCATCCCCAAGGGGTAGGGCCTCAGCATCGGCGTCGTATCCATCATCAGATACATACCTCTCAGGGTCCTCTTCGTTACTTGATGAGGAAGACATAATCCTGGCAAATAATCCATACAATGCATATATATTCATGTTAGTAATTTGATATTACTTATGATATATTTTATATTAATCACCAATTCTCATGAGAAACATGTTCTCTTCTGATTTCCATGTAATCTTACTATTTTGTGTTTATCCATTATGGACTAATCATGTATTGACACTGCTCATTACTTATAGTTGAGCTCGTGTGATAGATCCTTGTGTTATCGTGACACAATGAAAACCTTTTTGTTATCTTGTTATAATGAGCCCCTGGTGATTGTAGATCAAACTTTTAATAAAAAGTTTTTCCCTGGTTCACTACAATCAGAGCTCTGATGCCAACCTGTCACACTCTGGTCATAGCGGAAGCGCAAGTGTGTGACTATTAGGTAATCATTGCATCATATGTAGTAAACAATATAAATTAACAACGATGCCATGCCATTAATAAGTTCCATTCCGTATATACAACCATCAAAAGTGAAATCACATTGTTATCTGTTTCAGATTGCCATTACAAAACATAATTAAAACACATTGTTCCAAAATAAGACATTGTTTTCATCACAATTTCATATTGAGGCTTTGACCCCTATATACCAATACGAAGTTGGGATATAAAAGGCAAACCCTCCAAAAGGTGGTACATCGTTGTCTTCACAATTTCCCATACCCGAATCCTATCACCAGCTCATGTCTTGCGTCCTGAAATACATGTAATTTAAAAAGTCAACATAAATATGGCGAGTTCATGTAGTTAATTATTTTCGTATCAAAATGTCATCCTTGAAATCCTGTATTGAAATCCGAGTATGTTATTAGCATCAATGAGTTTTAAGGATCTATGAGTGTGTCGCGAGCACCCTGACATCAATGAGTTTTAAGGGTCTCAAACTCAATAGATCTACTTCTTTTGCACCTTGGTCACTAAGTGAATAATGGTTACTATTGTCATCATCCTACTTACACACAAATGATCGTGTTATCAACTAACCCATAGCTAACATACTGTTTGTTATGACATGTATTTCCCCTCGATAGTTTAAAACAAAGCTTGAAATAATTGAAAAGAGGGACATGAAGTCACAGTTTTGTGTTTCGTTAAGTTGTACTTATCACGGTTGGTGTCAGTACACGTGTGTAACCTACATGTGTATTTAGTTTATCAGACACCTAGTCCTTAATGGACCTTGTACTCATTGTTCATCTTGAATTCTTGTTATGTATTTCTTTGTTATCATAGAACAACTTTTAATGTTATCATAGTGTAGGTAGTTTGTTTGTTCGATTGATATATATATATTTCTCAAAAATGTATAGATATATATATTGTTGTTTTCAGATTGTGTGTGAATTGGGCCTTGCCCTTCACATGTCTCGTCCCTTTGCACGCGTGTCATTGCCTAGCCCATGTTACCATGTCGTTGGGCCTAGCCCATGTTTTCTGTCATTGGGCCTAGCCCATGTTTTTTGTCTTTGGCCTAGCCCATGTATTTTATGTCCTTGGGCCTAGCTCATGTTTTTATGTCATTGGGCCCTTTAGCCCATGTAATTTATGTTTCTGGGCCATATCTTTAGGCCTTAGCCCATGTAATTTATATTTTTGGGCTTAGCCCATGTTTCTATATGCTTTTGGGCTTTTATTCGTTGATAATCGCCTGTTGTCGTAATGACCTTATGTGTCAGCGATTCATCCGTTGGTCGTCGTCGCGACGGTGTAATCTTGAACGTTCGCCTATGGTTCGCATTGTTTGGTTTGTCCGATTATTGTTTCGACGCGTTGAAAGAATATATTTATTTTGTCACCAACACTTAGTATTATTTTTGAGTGTTTGTATTTTCTGTATATGATTGGTTATTTTATTGTGAATACCCTATGCTTCTAAATACATACACATACAATACACATATGTATTCCTGCAAAAATCATTGGTGACAAATGTGTATACTTATTTTTATTTCCAAAGTAAATATATATATATTTGTAAAAAAAGTATTTATTTTTACATATATATATATATATATATATATATATTACTTAGTTGAACACATGGGTATTTAGGGTTTAACCCTTGTCATTTGAACCTACTTAACGATGATCTAACTTACTAATCGCGTTTAGTCCCACTAATCAACCCATTAATCATGTCTTAATTGCGATTAGATTTTTAGAAAATTTCGCGATAGTTTCCCCTAAACTATGGCGTTTGCCACGTTTCAAAAACGTATTTAAAACCTGTTTAAGCTCATAATCAATATCAACAATCCATCACATATCTTCCTAATATTCATTTTACAACATTAATACCTCATCATCCATGACTTTTTAGTGTTAAAATCCTATAAAATCATTATGGTTTTCCATATTTATTACCACTTTCAAATCACTACTTTTGTCATGTCATTTAATCAAGTTCATACCTTTAACCTCTTGATTACTACATATTTTTATGATGATTACAACTGAAATAAAAATGTTTACTTCTTATAAAAATCATTAATATGTAGAAAAATTATTTTTAAGTTGTAGTAATCTTCATGGATGATGTAGTTGATGATCTTGTTTAGATTTAAACCTTACCATGTTTAAATCTTTATTTTTATACTTAATCATACAAGATCAACTAACTTTTATACCATACTTTAACATAAATAACATCAACATGCTAACTAACTACCATATAAACACATAATCAACACAAAATAAGCAATATTTAGTGTTATTATTATGGTGTGAGTTAGGGTTTTTTGTTTATCTTTTCTTCATTTTCAAGATGATCAACTTGTACATTATTAATCTAAGCATAAAAATAAGCTAGATTATGGATGAGTTTGCCTTACAAAGGGTGCACAAGTTCTTGATGATCTTAGAAGAAATATTAAGCTCCAAAGAAGACCTAATGCTCCTCCATCCTTGCTAGCTTCTTGAATGATCTTGATGAGGCTTTAAAGTCGATGAAATGTGGTGCTTTATGGTGGCTAAGTGGTGGTAGTGATGCCGTGAGCTAGAGAGAGAGTGAGGGGGAAATGGTTGCAACTTTGGTGAATGAAAATCATGAAGAAATATGGTGACTTATGAAATATGACATGCCATTCTTTCACATCTTCATCACATCAAACACCATACTCCTAAACTTTAATTTTCAACAAAATCAAGTGGGCATGGGGCCCACTTGAAACTGTCAAAAGGGGTGGGGGGTAAAATGTAACATTTTTTTACACACGTTAAAAATGGAGATATTTTGGTCATTAGGCTAAGTATGGTGATTACGGGTTTGATCTAGCATCCTTACCATAAGATTAGGGTTTACTGTGTTATTACATGCTAATTAATCTACTTAGTCCTCCAATATAAGTTTTGGATGACGGAAATGTCGTTAGATCGCTGATCGTCGCAATAATCGCTAATAACGAACTTATTTATTTAGTACCAGAAGCTTTTGTTTTTGACCACCACAATTGTTATGGTGTCTACTTAGTGCACTTCCGAGCTAAAATTGTGTATAACTAGTTCGCTAGACGAATATACGATGAGCTAGGATGGCCGAAATATCTTTCGTTCGATCGATATCGGCACTTTTATGTTCCGCCGTCGAACTCTTCCGAAAGTTGTGTTTCCGTGACCTCATGTTTGTTGAATGGATTCCAAGTTCCAAATGTGGTTTAACTAGTTCGCTAGATGCTCGGATGAGACTGTCGGCACTAAATTACTCGTCGTTTTGACAATCGGTCGCCTTCCGGTCGAATTGTGCACTGTTTGTCGAATGACAGGAAACAATGTCCTTTGTGCATTCTTGTTATTCTCACATTGTTTTAGGATGATTAACATTGGTTTATTCTTATTCTTACATCCGGAATCCTCCGAATTAGTCTTGCGGACAAACCGACATTTGTCGCCTTTTTGGTCGAAACGGACAATTTTGCAATTTAGGTGTTATTCCAGAAAGTTATGCAGTATTGTAATGGTTGATCTCAAATAAGTGTTTTCATTTATATATTGACTCAGGTATGGCATTAACTTGCCGTTATTCCTCGTTCTGATTCGTTTTAGCGGATTTACCGACACAGTTAGTGTCACCGCAGTTAGTGCGCCCAACGCTTTCTACCAGCACTTTTAGGGCATTGTTTTGGTCTGTTCCGTGTCATAACGGAAACTAGTATATGTTATGATCAGATTTACTTTCCCTAATGCTTAGTGCGACGTACGACTCAGTTACAAAATTAAACTACGATAATATGCATGAGATTATAAAATAAAATTAGTGATTAAATTGTACGGAATTACCGTTATTTGCCATTTGTCACATTATTCCTCTTACACCATTATGTTGGTGCATAATTGTGACAACAGCTTAGATTTGGTCTTTGGATATCTTGTAATTAGTAAAATGATAAACGGTTAGCGGATTTAGTTTTGTAATAGTTAATTAGAAGCATTTGGGCTGAACTAGACATAGAATAGTGCATGGTAGGCGAATTGGGCCTTGCATAACCTATCTCTATATATAGGGAGGTTGTGTTTAGGGTTAAGGTTGATGGTTCTATTGTTCAGCTGCTGCAAGAATTGCTTCAGAGAGATTGAGAGAAGAGTCTTGAATTGATTGTGAACACATAGTGTTGGATAATCAATAGAAGACAGTTTAAAGGAATTCGTGTTCGTGTTCTTGTGTTTTCTTTGAAATCTGATCTAGGGGATTCCGCACTCTAGATTAGATACGATTCTGTCAAGATCCATAAGGGCTAGGGGACCTACAATTGGTATCAGAGCATTCGGCTCTTGATTATTGCTCGGTTCATAATCGTGACAACAGAAGATTGGGTTTTTGGGCGTTTTTGGAGGCTGTTCTTGGAAGTTTGTGACGTTTGTTTTAGGGTTTTGCAGGTATTTCAGAATTTTTTGCAGGTATTTCGGATTAACAGCAAGCAATTCAGATTGAAGAAAGGCATTCCGGATTAAAAAGCATAGTAATTCGGATTGAAGGCTTGAATTTCAGACCAGAATCTACAATTCGGATCTAGAAATCAGTGCAATTCGGATTAGAAAAGCCATTTCGGATTCCATTTCGGATTGAAATTTCGAATTAGAAATGTATTCCGGATTCCATCTCGGATTGGGAACTATTCCGGATTTCATCTCGGATTAGAACTATTCTGGATTCCATCTCGGATCAAGGTAGTCTATTCCGGATTTCCATTTCGGATGAGAACATTGCATTCTGGTTTTCATCTCGGATCACTATTCTGGATCATCATTTCGGATTATTGTTCCGGATTTTCATCATTGTTAATCAGAGTTTTCATTTCGGATTTTACACTGTTCTGAGTTACCCAGAAAAAGGTGGAAAGTTAACCAGCTGACGTAGCTAGAGTTAAACGTTTTCGGACATAGAAATTGATCCACAGACAATTTTGACGAACCGTTTGGACAGTTTGACTCGGTTGATTTTAGGACAAAAAAGGCACGAAATTTCTAAAAATCATAATCAGACATTATATATCGTTAGAATCGTATTGTCGAGACGAGTTTAACGGTATAATATGGTAACCACCCATTTCGGACAAGTTTTAACGTTTTTATCGAGCCGGTTCGATAAAAATGTCGAATATGTCAAACGTAAATGAGATGTTAAGGATGGAGCATGAGGCTGGTACCACAAATAAACCTCCAAAGATGCTGAAGGTGGAGAACTATCTTCCCTGGAAGGATATATTTCAATCCTTTATTGAATATTAGGACACACGGATGTGGATCTATATTCAAGATGGGTACGCTAACCCAATGCATGATTTTGAGGGTAGACAACGTGTTACTGCTTACGTGAATATGTCTGAAGCTGAGAAAAGGATGTATGAGTCAGAGAAGAAAGCCTTAGCTGCTATAAAGATGTCGTTACCTGATGGCATCAAACATACATTCAAGCGGTATACAACATCGAAGGAGATGTGGGATGCCCTGGAGAAGAGGTATGAGGGCAATACAGATGTGAAGAAGAATAAGGTTGATCAGCTGAAGAAACAGTTTGATGTTTTTAAAGGAATGAGAAATGAATCCCTAGAAGATATTATCACGAGATATTATCATCTGATGTCAAAAATCGATAATTATGACACAGAGGGATACACAGATGTGGAGATAAACGACAAGTTGCTGGATGCTTTACCTGCAAAGTCGGATATTTACACGTTGATGATAAAAGGGTGAAGCTGATTATGAAAAGAAAGACTTGGAGGAGGTTGTTGGAAAATTAAGAGCTTATGAGCTACCTATAAATATGAAGAAGAAGGAAACGGGTTATGATCAGGTTCAAGATCCGGGGATATATAAAGGTCTTACACTTTCATCTTCCAACAATGCTTCTAGTGACACTACAACTGTGTTTTTCTCATGTGGGAATGAACAAATAGTGAGAAATTCTGATGGAGAAGTATGTTTCGTTGCTGCCTCAGAAGGCTCGTCAGGGGCTAAGAGATGAAAATCAAGTAACAATAGTTCTAAGTCTATGCCTCTGAGTGTCAAAAGTGCTAAAGAACACCTGGTATTGCTTGCTTCTTTCGTTGCTTCTTACGAGAACTATATTCAGGGAAAAATATCTAATCCTGCTACGTTTGATGAAGATTATGATCAAATCGACCCTATTGACTTAGAGGAGATGGATTTGCAATGGCAGATGGCCATGATCTCTAGAAGGGTGAAACGGTTCATGAACAGAACAGGCAGGAAGTTCGTTGGAAAGAGTGTGGGCTTTGACAAGTCGAAAGTGAAATGCTACAACCGTCATAACTACGGACATTTTGCTAGAGAGTGTCAAAGAGCTAAGTCTGAATCTCTTCCTAGTTCATCCTTTCAAGCTTCTCCTGGTCTTGGATTAAGCAACAGGAATGCGTCAAACAACACTGGATCAAAGGCCCTGATTTCTACTACTAGAGAGGGTTCTTATGATTGGAGTGATCATCTGGAGAATGATAACAATGCCTCACAGGCATTCATGGCTGAGATAGCTCCTGTTGTTGATGAAGAAGTGAAAGCTGATGCTGAGGGAGAGCAAGAGAAGGTAGCTGAAAAGGCTAATGGAGAACAGATGACTAAAGAGAAGAAAATGGCTGCTGATTTTGATGCTTTCATGGCTGATCTAAGCAAATCAACAGGCGAGGTACGTTCTAACTCTAGTAGTTCAGTTTGTTTGAAATGTTGTGAACTGCAAAGTGAGGTTGACACATTAACAAAGCAAAACCAAAGTCTGGCTAATGAGCTCTCAAAACTAAAAGAATTCAAACTTTTTCGTAAAACGAAATGAGTCATTATACTTGAAAGAAAATTAAAGGTTATGAAGAAGATTAATATTCTAACCTGTTAGCTAAACGAAAAACTTCAAGTTATTGACTTAACTCATGATACGATGAGTGAGAAAACAAAAGAGGTTTCTGAAAAGTGCAAAGAGTTGTCTAAAGCACAACTTAAAATTTGTGAGCTTGAAAAGAAATTAAATCAATTCAGAGATTCATCGTTTGTCATGAAACACATGATGAATGGCCTGAAGAAGAGTAATGACAAGACTTGTGTGGGCTTAAAAGGTCTGAATGAAGTTCCACCACCTCTTTGTCACGACTATTCTTTCCTACCAGATGAAGAAGAGCTTACAGATTTTGTGTCAACTACACCTAACTACACCTTGTAGTTCCACATCAGAGGATGTTGATAGTTATGAGAATGCCAAGAAGGATAATAATAATAGGGAACCAGTTTTGAAAACAAAAATTACACACCTTAAGAATCAAAATCAAATATTTGTTAAAAAGGTTGATTTTGTCTAAGGAAGTGACATGAATGAAGAGGTCCATGTTATTACTAAAGAGTCTAATGTGCAGTCTGTTAAGAACAAAAACAAAGAAAAATCAGAAGTTAAGCAAACTAAACAAGATCCTTCTAAAGCATCATCATCAACATCGCCTGATGAATCTAAGAAAGAGGCTTCAATTAAGAAGTCTTCGGCTAGGAAATCGAGCTTCAAATGTCATGAAAAGGGACATGTTACTAGCTGTTGTCCTAACAAAAAGAGTGAAGCACATGTAAGTGAGAGACAGAGAGAAAAATCACCAGAAAAAGTGGTGATGGTGAGAAGAAGGTTAACTCACCAAAGATATCTGTTTCAAAGCAACAGAGTGTTCCGGTTGGTGTAGATAAGGCTGGAAAAGGAACTCACAAAGTTACACGCTTTCAAAGAAATCAACAAAGATTTTAGCCTGCATCTACATTAGGCAGATATGATAGACCTAGAAGTAGTTCACCAAGATTGAAACTTTAATAGTCCATCAAATCATTTCAGAAGTCAAGGTCAATATCAAAATCGATACCAGAATGTTGGTAATCGAAATATTTATAACGATGGCTTTAGAAATTTTCATCATCAAAATTCATGGAATCAAAATCATAATTTTCAAAGGTCGCAAAGTCCACCTTTGGTTAGGAAACCTCAGGACCACAGACCTAGTGGAAATCAAAGACCATTTCCATCAACAGGTCAAAGATCCAAGACTCCTATTAGGAGTGATGGATACCAGATGGATGTTCCTATGATTGATGAATCTGGAAGACCCAAGACCATTATGGCTTGGGTCCCCCAATCTAACTAATTTTGTTGAATGGTGCATGAGCTGCTAAGGAGGATTATCAACTTGTGGTATGTTGATAGTGGCTGCTCAAGGCACATGACGGGGGATGCGAGGCTGTTGACTGAGTTTGAGAATATAGATGGTGGATATGTGAATTTTGCAGGTGCTAAAGGAGGGCACATTACCGGTCGAGGAAAAGTGACTAACGGGAAGATCACACTGGACAAAGTGAACTATGTTGAGCAGCTGAAGCACAATCTGATGAGCGTGTCTCAAGTCTGCGACAAGGGTCACTCGGTCCACTTTACAAAGTCTGAAGCTTTGGTGTTGAAACCTGGTTTGGTGATACCGGATGACTGGATAGTGATGAGAGCGCCAAGGAGAAACGATACTTATGTTATGGACATGGGTGCTAAGGATTCTTCGAATGTGGTGGCGTGTTTACTATCAAAAGCATCTGAGGCGAAGTCTTTGTTGTGGCACAGACGCATGGCCACATCCACTACCGAAAAATGAATTATATTATTAAAAATGGTTTAGTGGAAAGGGTGCTAGTTCAGAGGTTTCACGTGGAAGATAAATGTCTTCCATGTCAAAAGGGAAAACAACATAAGAAACCTCATAAGTCTAAAACAGTAAATTCCACAGATGCCCCTTATGAATTACTTCATATGGATCTATTCGGTCCAGTGAATGTAAGGAGCATAGGTGGAAAGTACTATTGTTTAGTTGTCACTGATGATTACTCACGTTATTCATGGGTTTTCTTTTTAGGTATAAAAGATGAGACAGCGGAGATGTTGATAGATCTTTTTACAAAATTGGAAAATGTCCATGATGCACGGATCAAGAGGATAAGGAGTGATAATGGCACGGAGTTCAAGAACCAATTTCTTGATCTCTATTGTCTTCGCAAGGGAATTGAACATCAATATTCTGCTTCTTATACACCTCAACAGAATGGAGTCGTTGAGAGGAAGAACAGGACGTTGATTGAAGCCGCAAGGACAATGCTTTCTGATTCAAAGCTTCCAGTTCTTTTCTGGGGAGAAGCTGTGAACACAACTTGCTATGTCTTGAACAAAGTGTTTACGGTTAAAAGGTTTAACAAAACATGTCACGAACTATTGTTTAACCGAAAACCAAACTTAAAAGGCTTTGAACCATTTGGATTACCCTGCACCATTGTGCGAAACAAAGATAAGCAAAAAATCGATGAGGTAGCTGATGAGGGTTACTTTCTAGGCTATATGCCTGGAACACCGAATAAAAGGGTTTTTAATCTAAAAACTTGTAAAATTGAGGTGGTGTTTAACATGGAAATCACTAGTTATACACCTCAACAATCAACGAGTGGTCCTGCTATATTATATGATTATGAAAGTGTTTTTAAATCATTTAATATTCCTGATTTTTCCAATGCAAATGAGTCTCAAGTGATCCATACTATGACCAGTGAAGATGGAGAATGTGACTTCATGCCTAGATCGAGTGTATCGATGATAGATGCTCCAGAAACTTCTTCCAGTGCAGCTCCAGAGGACTCCAGTGATAGTGAGTCTGAACCTATTCAGGGGAGGATTTTACTAATCCGTTGGTAAATGCTAATATTCAGGGGGAGGTTGGCTCTAATCTGGGAGATAATCTGGTTGTTGACGCCATTGCTACCACACGTGTACACAGAGATCATCTAGTTGAAAACATCATAGGTGATGCTACTGCAGGTGTTCAGACAAGAAGAAGTGTGCTCGAAGGTTCCTGTTTGTTTACTTCGATTTAAAAGACTGGGTTGATACATGAGTGTTTATATAGCTGCTTTATTGCCCAAGAGGAGCCGAAGAATGTTCATATGGATCTAAAAGACAATTGCTGGGTAGAAGCTATGCAAGAGGAACTAGCTCAGTTCAAGAAATTGAAGGTTTGGGAGCTAGTTGATCTACGTGAAGGAGAAAAAGAAATAGGCACTAAGTGGGTGTTTAAGTGCAAGAAAGACGACCGAGTGATCGTGATAAGGAATAAGGCTCGATTAGTAGTGAAAGGGCTCAATCAGCAAGAAGGGATTGATTACAATGAAATGTTTGCACCAGTAGCAAGGTTGGAAGCAATTCGCTTGTTCCTAGCTTTTGCTTCATTCAAGGGCATCAAAGTTTACCAACTTGACGTGAAGAATGCGTTTCTTTACGGGAAAGTCCAAGAAGTGGTGTATGTCTCACAGCCAGACGGGTTTACTGATCAAGACTATCCAGATCGAGTTTATCGACTTGATAAGGCATTGTATGGATTGCATCAGGCACCTAGGGCGTGGCATGAGACACTGTCAGCACACTTGCTAAAACATGGTTTCGAAAGAGGTCAGATTGACAGTACACTGTTCATTAAAATGAAGAAGGAAGACTTTCTGCTGGTACAGGTATACGTTGATGACATCATTTTTGGTTCATCTGATGAGAACATGTGTCATGATTTCGAGGAGGTAATGAAGAGCAATTTTGAGATGAGTGCGATGGGTGAATTATCCTACTTTTTAGGTTTACAAGTTGAACAGAAGAAGGATGGGATGTTTATTCATCAGACGTAGTATGTGTATGAAATTTTGTCTCGTTTCAAGATGGAGGATTGTGCTACTTTCAATACACCTATATGTGAGAATCACAATCTTGGTCCAGATCATGAGAGTGTGGAGGATGTTGATCCAACTATATACAGGGAAATGATTGGTTCTCTGATGTACTTGACTGCTTCAAGACCCGACATCATGTTCGCGGTATGTCTTTGTGCCAGATATCAAGCGAATCCAAAGGAGTCCCACATGAAAGCGGTGACGCGGATTCTTCGTTACTTGAAGGGGAAACCTAAACTTGGGTTATTGTATCCAGCTGCTAGTGACTTGAAGTTTGTTGCTTACACTGATTTGGACTTTGGAGGATGCAAATATACAAGGAAGTCTACCACAGGTGGTCAGTTCTTAGGTGGGAGGCTTGTGTCATGGCAATGCAAGAAGCAATCTTGCGTGTCTACCTCGACGTGTGAAGCTGAATATATTGCTGCGGGTAGCTGTTGCTCTCAGGTTCTCGGGATCCAACAGCAGATGCGCGATTACAGTTTGAATTTCACCCATACTCCTATTATGATAGACAATAATGCCACTATATCAATCACCAACAATCCCGTAAAACACAGTCGCACAAAACATATTGACATTCGTCATCATTTTATATGGGATTGTGCTGAAAAGAAATTAATTTAACTGCATCGAGTCGACACACTAGATAACCTGGCAGATCTTTACACAAAAGCTTTTGACAGGGCTCGTTTTGAACATTTAGTCGAACTCAACGGGATGAGGAATCCTGAATAACCAGTTTTTCATAAAAATAGTATGTAAATAATTTACTGCTTTTCAAAAAATCAACAACATAAAAAAATTAGAAAATCAAAAATGAGTTTTTCACTGTGTGAAAAAGAAGAAATGATAGTACATCAGCAAGTTAGACTGTCACACTGAAATTAAAAGAAAATTGCTTAAGTGTGATAGCAGCTTCATCATATGATGTACCAGTAGGCAAAAGACATGAAATAATCAACTTACCTTGGTGATAAAAATATAAAATAAACTGTGTATGAGTGGGGAACATATCAGTGGCGTATGGTTTTATAACCTTAAATCTTGTGTTGATAGATTGCCAAAATTTGAGGTTTTAGGTCTTTATATCATCATTTCATCAGGGGTATCAGGGTTGTTTTTCTGCTGCATCCAAATATATGCTAACCTAGGCACAACCTAGATATATTAAAAGAGCTAAAATGCCAAATCAAAAAAATTGAAGAAGCTCCCCTAAAGAGTCATTCATAAGTGCAAATTGCATTAATCGTACCAAAATTTGGTATTTGTCCCAACCCTTGTTGGATATTGGTCTCTTTGCTGTACAGAAGTACTGACCTGATCACCAATTATCTAACGTTGTAAATCAAAAAGGATGAATTTCGGTATACTTACCTACTACGATGAATTTTTGTGCATACCTTGATCGCGGGGGTATGTCCTGAAGTGGGACACATATCAGTAATAAATTATCTAAGGAGATCATGAGGTAATGGTACTTGAAATGTTCATATATTTTGTTTAAGTGGATAAACAATACTGGTAATCGTCTTGAACTGCTATTCATAAATATTGCATATAAAATAATCAGATAGTGTGAAAACAGTTTGATGTTGCTGATATGATCTTCTTACCAGTGATACTCACAATAGCTTAGATTTGATCTTTGGATATCTTGTAATTAGTAAAATGATAAAAGATTAGCGGGTTCAGTTTTGTAATAGTTAATTAGAAGCATTTGGGTTGAACTAGACATAGAATAGTGCATGGTAGGCGAATTGGGCCTTAAACCCATTAGCAGTTCATGTAGGAAACCCTAGCCCATGTTGCATACCTATCTCTATATATAGGGAGGTTGTGTTTAGGGTTAAGGTTGCTGGTTCTATTGTTCAGTTGCTGCAAGAATTGCTTCAGAGAGATTGAGAGAAGAGTCTTGAATTGATTGTGAACACATAGTGTTGGATAATCAATAGAAGACAGTTTAAAGGAATTCGTGTTCGTGTTCTTGTGTTTTCTGTGAAATCTGATATTGGGGATTCCGCACGCTAGATTAGATAGACGATTCTATCAAGATCCATAAGGACTAGGGGACCTACACATTACCCAAGGCACCCCGTTTCAGTTTGCAGCCTTAGGCTATATTGGATAGAAAGATGGTTAAAAGAAATTCTAAGGCCTGTAAAGGTGTTGGTTCATTGGGCTAGACTACCTGCTTCTAATGCTACGTGAAAATTTTTGGAGTATTTACATTTGAGGTTGCCAAATTTTGATACTTGAGGACAAGTATGTTGTTTAGGGGGAAGTATTATTACATCAAAAAAATAGAATTTTACGTTGTTGTGAGTGTTGTTCATTTCTATAACATATTAGCTTGGTTTGGGGTGTTTCTCTCACTACGGTTTCTCTCTCTAAAATTGAGCTCTAACATCGGGCTTAGAGGGGCTCCCACCTAACCCTCTCCACGCCTAGCTCTGTGTAGTCATACCATTTTAGGCATTACCATGAATTTGATGTTAATTAAGTATAAGGATTTATATAGCGAAATTTCCCAACAAAGACAAATTAACAAAATAAACCTTAAATTTTGTATTGGCAAAAATAGATACATAAAAAAACTACAAAAAGGAGAGGGACAAGTAAACACACCGGCTAGATGGTAAAATGTTGGCTAAATTTGATTGGCTAATTAAACCTTGAAAAGTAAAATTGGAATCACAAAAAACATGTAAAGTGTAAGATAAATTTGTATGTTGCATGAAACATTGGACATATCTATGTATGCATGACTTACTAATACAAAAAGATATTCCATGAAACTATCCACCTTCCCAGTGAGTAAATTGTTCAAAGTGGCCTCCTCAAATCCCGTCAAAGATATTATGAACAAATACAAAGAAAAGACATTATTTTTTGATATAAAAAAGAGAAACTAGTTCATGATGGTGACGGGTTTGGCAATTGCAGACTTAAGGATCAATATTGCTATGTGTGATTGGTAGTAGATGAAGTGCCAACAAATGTAAAGGGCACTTCGTTTGATTATCTTCACAAGCAGCACCATGAACAAGCTCGAAAACAATCATCTCATTTGTAATGAGAGAAGTTTGCATCAACACCATGAATAAGATGAAGGTAAAGTATGGCTTGAAAAGCTTAATGACTTCTAGCAATTTTAATGGCTAATGTTGGTATTCATAGTGTCACATCATCTTTTGTTAGGGTATTCATCATGATATTTTGTTGCCTTCTGTATCATATGTTATCCTCTACAACCATCCCCTGTATGTAGCATCAGTTAAATTAAGGTTTTCAACAATTTTACGCACAAATCTTATGTGGTAAAAAGTTTGTGCAGTATTGCCGACTCCTCCAACTATTATGTGTGAAAATGACAACGCCTCTAATTTATTTGTGTGGATTAGACAGTGATTTTATATTAAAATAGCTGTTTTAGTTATTTGTTTCACCTAATATGTGGAGCAGGCTTCTATTAAGTAGTAACCCTCTTTCTTGAATTTGCTGATATGATATTCCTTATACGAATTGCTTATTTGAAATAGCATATATTTTTCTAGTTATCTAGCATATATTTTTCTAGTTATATTATGTTAGGATCTAAGTTTGATTTGTTGTGAAAGTTTTAAGATGGAAATCAATGAAAGATAATAAAATAGAGATGATAAGTGCAGCGGAAATATAAACTATTGAATCACAACAATCAAGAGAATGTTTTCATGAACATGCTGTTATAAATCATAAGTTTACATATGCATGAGAATTACAAACTCTCCCTCAGCCTGATCACTTATAGTTTGTTCGTACAAAATGTCAAGAAGGAAAGTGATGAATAGAACATTACAGACACTTCTCTATTTATAGTACAAAGCAAACATCTGAAGCATCTAAGTTGACGTCACCTTGACAGTGACATTTAACAACCTAACAGACTCTATCATCTGTAGACCTAAGTACTGTTACATTGAAATACAAATAAACTCTATTGATATCACCTATTTAGTATTTACTTCTGATGAGCTTTATCCTCTGTTGGTCTAGCAGACCTTTGCTTTGACAGTCTTTATCTTCATTAATAGAGGTTCTCTCTAGCAGACCATATCTTCAACAGACCTTTGTAAGTAGACTTTGGCTTTTAGCATAGTTTAGAGTAGCAGATATTTAGTCATTACCATTGGAGGAGCATGTAACATTTGTCAAAAACGGGTTTCCAAAACCCGCTCCGTTTTGTAATCGAATATCAAGTTATAAATGTCACGTTGTGTATTTATGGTTATTTTGATTTTTAATGATACATAATTAATAAACAAACTAAACTATAAAAATTATAATTGATAAAAAGTATAAATAAAGCAATAAAAAAATTAATGGGGCTGCCGGGACTCGAACCCGGGTCAGCCGGGTTGTAACCCCAAAGGTTTAACATTCACACGCATAACCACTCCGCCACTTGTTTGTTTTCTGTCAACTTTAGGAAACAAATAAGTCTTATACACAAACCTAGTTAAACCGGTTACGCTAACTGAAAAACTGAAATCGGCTATTCAACCGTCTAAACGTTTGAATAATCGCGATTTCAGGTTTATAACCGATGCACCGACGATTTTAATCAATTCAGACTTGAATTGACTTCAATTCTGAGAATGATGAGTGTTATAACCGAAACTATTCAACAATCCGAATAACTTCAATCAAGACCCCTCTCGCGACTCAGAAACATCATACAAACTTTCCATTTCACTTTCGTCACACATTCGGTCCATCAGAAAGCTTAAATCAACTCGCCGGAAAATTCTGCAAGTTCGCCGGAAAACCGTATTTTTCCTCAAATCGGTAAGTTCTTCAATACTATCGTAGTCTAACAGTTGTTAAGCTATTTCTAACTCAAACCTTCCACTTGAGATCGAATTCAGGCACTGTTATTAGATAATTCCATTTCGCCGGAAAATTTCTTGAAATCTTTATCTTCGTCTGTGAATGGAAAGGACCTTCAAACACACTGATAACGTTTGTTTTAGCACTTCAATTTCATGATTAGCTAATCAAAACGATTAATTGATTTGCTCAGTTGAAGTTCTTAAAAACAGAGACCGACGCCTTGCCGGAACTCTGTAATCAATCGTTCACCGGTATGTTTTCCTCTAATTATCATCTCTGCTATCTCATATTAGTCTGTGCAATGTTTAACAATCGAATTAACAAGATTTAACGGTGTAATCTGTTGTCGGTAAAATCCAACGAAGAAGATGAACTGTGATAACACTATAAGTATAATTAAAATTGGTATTTTAAACGGGTTAGACACAGTCCAGCGGTGGACTGTGTGCAAATAATACACACACGTCACGAGTTCGATCCCTGATACACGCACCCTCTATGTAATAAAATGCCTTTTTGTTTAAAGCTGAACCAGGTTAACTCCGTTAGTTGTTAAGTATAAAAAAAAAACCGAAATATTAACCAGGTTAGACACACAGTCCAGCGGTGGACTGTGTGCAACACTAAGTCGCACGTCACGCGTTCGAGTCTGGTTAACGGCACCGGTTCGATGATTTAAATTTTTTTTTTTTAAAAACAAATGAATTTTGAATAAATCGAATTAGTATATAAATATAATTAAAAACAAGATTATTTCGGGTTAGACACGTAGCTCAGTTGGTAGAGCTGCGTGCACGCGTACGGGAGGTCTCGGGTTCGAGTCTCACCCAGCGCATACATGCACACTGACCGAACCGGTCAACAGGTCAACAAGTCAACGGTCAACGCAAAAATAAACAATTTTTTTATACTTTTATTTATTTAATTTAATTTAAAAATCAATTAAAAATACTTAAAAATAATATTTTAAAGATAGAAAATAGCCTTAAACTCACAAAAATATATCAAAAAATTTCATTAAAATTCTTAATAAAATCCACTTATTTACTATATTTTTCCGTTATTATTTAGGTTAGTAAATCTCGTTGTTCAACTCTCCCGACTCGTGCGCATCTCATCATCTCCAATCAAACGCACCCAATGTGAGTGAATCTTAATGATTCCCCGTTTTAATCACGTTTTGGGGTGTATCATGTGTCTTGCTATATATTATATTTAAACCATTGTGCATACATCATATCATGAACTTGTGTATTCAGCTTGTTTCAACTGTTTGTGTGGTTGTTGTTAGATTCAATTTATTATTTCAGTACATGCAATTTCATAGGCCGCCGCTCCCCATTACATTATGAGCGTTGAGCATGTTCCCCATTACATTATGAGCGTGAACCTGGCGTGCCCACATACGATCGGCTCCGTTTGATTGAGCCTTGATCGCACAGACATTTATCATTTTCAGTACATGCAATACGATCGGCTCCGTTTGATTGAGCCTTGATCGCACAGTTTCATCCATGTTATTTATCGTATGATGTTGGTATGTTAATGTATGCTATCATATGTTATTGTATGTTATAGTTGTGATTGCAATTGCTACTGCTTAGGTATTTACATTTGCTCATTTATGATTATGCACAATTTTTCATTGATAAACTAATAAGTAAATCAATAATAAATGTTTATCTAACAAGGTTCACTCGCCAACTTATGTTGACCCAAAAACCCCCATTTTTACACATGATACAGGTGAACCAGCTGCAGCAAGAAACACTTAGGATTGGACTAGAAGAATAAAATGATTTACAGTTTGGGATTGTTTTGTTTGGTTTATTCTCTTTGTATTGTATGGACATGTTTGGATATTTGGGAATGTAATTTTGACTTTAATAAATATGAAACATATTAGTAAATATCATGAGCTTTGGTGATAACCCAATTATGCCCCGACTCTTATTCTGCTGCGGGTCGGGGTGTTACAGATTGGTATCAGAGCCATGACTATAGGGATATAGGATAGGTTATTAGACCCTTAGAGCCTATACTATAGTTGATTAGAAAATTTTAAGATTTTTGTGTGTTACATGCCAAATTTCATGATGTTTATATGTTTTATGTTAAATGTTACATTCAATGTTATGCAAGCATGTTCATAAGTATATATTATCATATAATGCCTATCATGAATCATATTCTCATAACATATCACATCCATGAAAGCACACACCACATCATGATTGCTTTTACAATGATTTTTGTGTTTTCAAATCTCATCAAAGTGAGTTCTCATGACGGGCATGTAGTAACTGGAAGGGTACCATTACCGGTAGTCGGAATGTCCTGTCTAGGCTGGCATTCGTATAAATCCGAAATAAAGGACCAGTTTGCCTACCTGGGGACTAACGATGAGAGTACGAAGTACCTATTAGGCCAAAGCATGCTATACCAAACGTCGTGTGAGCTAACCCCACTTTGAGTTGTCATTGTGTTTACACCTGGACACATTCCGACCATACATCTCGTGAACATATTTTGTGGTTTGCATTCGGGTGATGCGAGTGTTAAATCGCCAATACTAATGTGAATCCTACCAAGCCAATAGCCATGGGGGCCCACATGACTATACAGGTGAAGGTATGGGGGACATTTGAGGCCCAACATGAGCAAACCCAAGACATCCTATGGATGTAGTTGAATTATTGATATTTATGTTATTTTCATTTTTCTTAAAGACACATGACACCTAAAAAGACTCCATAAACTCACAATCTTCTTATGTATGTTCCTGTAGATGTCGTCCAGACAACAACGAGGGGTAAAAGATCAGGAAGGTCTCAGGAACGCTTGGCCACACACATCGCGAAACGAATGGCCACGATACTGCCTGACATTGTGGTCCAAGTACAACAAGCCCTCACCACAAATCCCACTAATCCTCCCCAACATAATGACCAGAACATCGACAACCCTCCTACCAGTAAGTGCTCATACAAACATTTCAAATCTTGTGATCCTCCTAAATTTGAAGGGACCGAAGGTGTCACTGCTCTCCTCCATTGGTTCGAGGAAATGGAAAACACCTTCCTCAACTGCGATTTTCCGGAGGATCGCAAGGTTCGATACGCCACCGGGAGACTATTTGGGGTAGCTCTCACTTGGTGGAATACTGAAAAAGGGAAGAGGGGAATTGATGATGCAATGGCCTTAACTTGGGAGGAGTTAAGGGAAATCATGACTAGGCGTTTCTATCCTAGGAGTGAAATTAAAAAGTTGGAGGACGAATTTCATTCATTAAAGCAGAAGGAGGGAGATCACACCACCTATAACAAGAGGTTCTTAGAGTTGAACCAAATGGTTCCAAATTTGTTTACCCCAACTTATCGTTTGATCGAACATTATATTCGGGGACTTCTCTCGAAAATTCAAGATTCAGTTCTCAGCATTTCACCGGTAACACTTGAAGCTGCTATGGAGCTAGCAACTGAATTGACCGAGAATCGAATTCGCAACAGGAAGTTTAAAGAAGAGAAAAAGAAAGCCCCTGTTGAGGGTCAAACTTCAAACCATTCCATCTCATCCTCTAAGTTTGCTAACAAGAGGAAGCGCAACACCAGAAACTTCGCCGTTACACAAACCAACCTCCCAATTCCTGCTGCACCCATTACCCAGGTCGCTCCTTCACCTGCACCATACAAAAGACCATACTCTGGCCCGTTACCAAAATGCAACCGTTGCCAATATTACCGTTCTCCTGATTACCCTTGCCAACATTGCACCGGCAGTGGTCGCGCAGGTCATACTGTTCAAACCTGCTGCATGCCCCAGCGAACAAACCGCCACCAGCCTTCAACCCAAACCCACCAACAATTAATGGGTCAAGCCCAACAACCCCTACAATATCCACCCGCCCAACATTTAGCCCAAACATATTACCAACCCAATTATCCTATGGGTCAACCTATGCGGGCTTGCTACAATTGCGGAGACCCAAGCCATTTCAGAAACACTTGTCCAAGGTTGGTAAACATTATCCATGCTCAGGCCCAAGCCAACCTAGTGAATCAAGCGAACCAAGCTCCTCCACCTGCAAGAGGAAGAGCTTTCAATATCAACGCTAATCAGGCTAGAGCTGACGGCAATGTGGTTAACGGTACGTTCCTTATAAATGGTAGATATGCGTCTAGGTTATTTGATACTGGTGCGGATAGAAGTTTTGTGTCCTTAGAATTTGAACCTATCTTAAACCAAAATCGGGATAAGCTCATGGAATCCATAACAGTAGAAGTTGCTGACGGGAAACCAGTTTCATTAAACTCTATTATACGCAACTGTACACTCACCTTAAACGACCACGATTTCTCAGTCGACCTTATTCCTATGAAGCTGGGAAGTTTTGATATCATAATTGGTATGGACTGGCTCAGTCAACATCAGGCAGAAGTTGTATGTCGCGAAAAATTTATACGTATTCCTCTTTCAAACGGTCAGACTCTTCGAATCCTTGGAGAAACCTCGTCGAAGGGGCTTAGCTTAATGTGTTGTCTTCAAGCCCAAAAATATCTTCGCAAAAATTATGTCGCGTTTTTAGCTCATATCATCAACAAGGGAACCATGGAGAAGAAACTTGAAGACATCCCAGTAGTAAAAGATTTCCCGCAAGTTTTTCCTGATGACATTTCAGGACTTCCTCCAGTTAGAGAAGTCAAATTCCGTATTGATCTTATACCTGGTGCTACACCAGTTGCAAAGTCTCCTTATAGGTTAGCCCCCTCTGAAATGCAAGAGCTAGCCAGTCAATTACAAGAGTTGACTGACAAGGGATTCATACGTCCTAGTTCATCGCCTTGGGGTGCACCTGTTCTTTTTGTAAAGAAGAAAGATGGATCGTTTCGTATGTGCATCGACTACAGAGAGCTCAACAAATTAACAATCAAGAATCGCTATCCATTACCTCGCATTGATGATCTTCTTGACCAACTTCAAGGTGCCAGCTACTTTTCCAAAATCGACCTTCGATCTGGTTATCATCAACTTAGGGTGCATGAAGAAGACATCCCAAAGACCGCATTTCGAACTCGTTATGGCCATTATGAATTCATGGTCATGCCATTTGGTTTAACCAACCCTCCAGCAGTCTTCATGGACCTAATGAACAGAGTCTGCAAACCTTATCTTGATCGATTTGTTATAGTCTTCATCGACGACATTCTTATTTATTCAAAATCTAAAACTGATCATGAGCGTCATCTTCGACTCATCCTTACACTTCTAGAGAATGAAAAGCTTTATGCCAAATTCTCCAAATGCGAATTCTGGTTAAAAGAGGTGCAACTCCTCGGACATGTAGTCAATGACAAGGGAATACATGTCGACCCCTCAAAGATAAAAGCGGTACAAGAATGGCAAGCGCCACGTACACCAACTGAAGTAAGATCTTTTCTTGGTTTGGCTGGTTATTATCGTCGATTCATTTCAAACTTCTCACGCATTGCGGTACCACTCACGGCTTTAACTCATAAGGGAAAACCTTTCATATGGGGACCCAAGCAAGAAGAAGCCTTCCAAACTCTTAAACAAAAACTCTGTGATGCACCAATCCTCACTCTTCCTGAAGGTTGTGATGATTTTGTGTCTATTGCGACGCGTCAGGGCAAGGATTAGGCTGCGTTCTAATGCAAAGAGGAAAAGTTATAGCTTATGCTTCGAGACAACTCAAGACGCATGAGAAGAACTACACCACCCATGACCTAGAACTTGGAGCCCTTGTGTTCGCTCTTAAGATATGGAGACATTATCTCTATGGTACTAATGTGAAATATACACTGACCACAAGAGTCTTCAACATATCTTCAATCAAAAGGAGTTAAACATGAGGCAACGAAGATGGGTCGAACTTCTAAATGACTACGACTGTGAAATTCGATACCACCCTGGCAAAGCAAATGTGGTGGCCGATGCACTTAGTCGAAAGGGTTATGCGAACTCCATTCGTCTTCTATGTTCGCAAATCATAACTGACATTAAAGATCAAATTCGAGAAGCCCAACATGTTTCAGTAACGGAAGATGATGTACGAAAGGAGATGTCCTGTGGAGCTGAACTCAAAATTGAAACTAAATCTGACGATATTCTGTACTACCTAGATCGTATCTGGATTCCTAACCACAACAATCTTCGTGAAATTCTTATGAAGGAAGCTCACAAAACGCGATACTCTATACACCCAGGAGCCGATAAGATGTATCAAGACCTACGATATACCTATTGGTGGCCTGGAATAAAAAAGGATATTGCTGTTTTTGTTTCTAAGTGCCTTACATGTTCCAAGGTGAAAGCTGAACACCAAAGACCCTCAGGACTTATGGTCCAACCTGAAATACCTGTATGGAAGTGGGAAAATATAACCATGGACTTCATTACCGGGTTACCTCGCACTTCTGGTGGGTATGACACTATATGGGTAATAATTGACCGACTGACAAAATCAGCTCACTTTATTCCCATCCGCGAAGATTTCAAGAACGAAAAGCTTGCTCGTATTTATATCAGCGAAATCGTAAGCCGACATGGGGTACCGTTAAGCATTATTTCTAATCGTGATGGTCGTTTCACTTCACGAACATGGCAAGCAGTACAAGCCGCTATGGGTAAACGATTAGATCTCAGTAACGCCTATCATCCTCAAACTAATGGTCAATCTGAACGCACCATTCAAACTCTTGAAGATATGCTTCGAGCATGTGTTATAGACTTCAAGGGAAATTGGGACGCTCATCTACCATTAGTTGAATTTTCGTACAACAACAGCTATCATTCAAGCATCGGCATGGCACCTTTTGAAGCCTTATATGGTCGTAAGTGCCGATCTCCAGTATGTTGGCACGAAATTGGGGAAGCTCAAATCACTGGTCCAGAATTGATCCAAGAAACCACAGACAAGATCCATCAAATCCAAAACAATCTTCTAGCGGCTCAAAGTCGTCAAAAGAGTTATGCAGATAAACGACGGAAGCCTTTAGAGTTTAACATTGGTGATCATGTACTTCTAAAAGTATCACCGTGGAAGGGAGTAGTTCGTTTTGGTCAAAAAGGCAAGCTAGCACCACGCTACGTAGGACCTTTCAAGATACTAGAAAGTGTAGGACCTGTAGCATACAAGCTTGATCTACCAGAAGAACTCAACAGGATTCATCCCACATTCCACGTGTCGAACTTGAAGAAGTGCCTCGCTGATGAAAATCTCCACATTCCTCTGGAAGATATTCAGATTGACGAATCTATGCATTTTATTGAAAGACCTGTAGAGATCATGGATTTCGGAGAAAAACGTTTACGACGAAGTCGCATTCCAATTGTTAGGGTATGCTGGGAGTCGAAACTGGGACCTGAGTTTACTTGGGAACGTGAATACTCAATGCGCGAAAAATACCCACATCTTTTTCCTACTACTACTTAATTTCGGGACGAAATTCCTAAAAGTAGGGGATACTGTAACATTTGTCAAAAACGGGTTTCCAAAACCCGCTCCGTTTTGTAATCGAATATCAAGTTATAAATGTCACGTTGTGTATTTATGGTTATTTTGATTTTTAATGATACATAATTAATAAACAAACTAAACTATAAAAATTATAATTGATAAAAAGTATAAATAAAGCAATAAAAAAATTAATGGGGCTGCCGGGACTCGAACCCGGGTCAGCCGGGTTGTAACTCCAAAGGTTTAACGTTCACACGCATAACCACTCCGCCACTTGTTTGTTTTCTGTCAACTTTAGGAAACAAATAAGTCTTATACACAAACCTAGTTAAACCGGTTACGCTAACTGAAAAACTAAAATCGGCTATTCAACCGTCTAAACGTTTGAATAATCACGATTTCAGGTTTATAACCGATGCACCGACGATTTTAATCAATTCAGACTTGAATTGACTTCAATTCTGAGAATGATGAGTGTTATAACCGAAACTATTCAACAATCCAAATTACTTCAATCAGGACCCCTCTCGCGACTCAGGAACATCATACAAACTTTCCATTTCACTTTCGTCACACATTCGGTCCATCAGAAAGCTTAAATCAACTCGCCGGAAAATTCTGCAAGTTCGCCGGAAAACCGTATTTTTCCTCAAATCGGTAAGTTCTTCAATACTATCGTAGTCTAACAGTTGTTAAGCTATTTCTAACTCAAACCTTCCACTTGAGATCGAATTCAGGCACTGTTATTAGATAATTCCAGTTCGCCGGAAAATTTCTGGAAATCTTTATCTTCGTCTGTGAAACGGTAAGGACCTTCAAACATACTGATAACGTTTGTTTTAGCACTTCAATTTCATGATTAGCTAAGCAAAACGATTAATTGATTTGCTCAGTTGAAGTTCTTAAAAACTGAGACCGACGCCTTGCCGGAACTCTGTAATCAATCGTTCACCGGTATGTTTTCCTCTAATTATCATTTCTGCTATCTCATATTAGTCTGTGTAATGTTTAACAATCGAATTAACAAGATTTAACGGTGTAATCTGCTGTCGGTAAAATCCAACGAAGAAGATGAACTGTGATAACACTATAAGTATAATTAAAATTGGTATTTTAAACGGGTTAGACACATAGTCCAGCGGTGGACTGTGTGCAAATAATACGTACACGTCACGAGTTCGATCCCTGATACACGCACCCTCTATGTAATAAAATGCCTTTTTGTTTAAAGCTGAACCGGGTTAACTCCGTTAGTTGTTAAGTATAATAAAAACTGAAATATTAACTAGGTTAGACATACAGTCCAGCGGTGGACTGTGTGCAACACTAAGTCGCACGTCACGCGTTCGAGTCTGGTTAACGGAACCGGTTCGATGATTTTAATTTTTTTTTTTAAAAACAAATGAATTTTGAATAAATCGAATTAGTATATAAATATAATTAAAAACAAGATTATTTCGGGTTAGACACGTAGCTCAGTTGGTAGAGCTGCGTTCACGTGTACGGGAGGTCTCGGGTTCGAGTCTCACCCAGCGCATACATGCACACTGACCGAACCGGTCAACAAGTCAACGGTCAACGCAAAAATAAACAATTTTTTTATATTTTTATTTATATAATTTAATTTAAAACTCAATTAAAAATACTTAAAAATAATATTTTAAAGATAGAAAATAGCCTTAAACTCACAAAAATATATCTAAAAATTTCATTAAAATTCTTAATATAATCCACTCATTTACTATATTTTTCTGTTATTATTTAGGTTAGTAAATCTCGTTGTTCAACTCTCCCGACTCGTGCGCATGTCATCATCTCCAATCAAACGCACCCAATGTGAGTGAATCTTACAAATTCCCCGTTTTAATCACGTTTTGGGGTGTATCATGTGTCTTGCTATATATTATATTTAAACCATTGTGCATACATCATATCATGAACTTGTGTATTCAGCTTGTTTCAACTGTTTGTGTGGTTGTTGTTAGATTCAATTTATTATTTCAGTACATGCAATTTCATAGGCCGCCGCTCGCCATTACATTATGAGCGTTGAGAATGTTCCCCATTACATTATGAGCGTGAACCTGGCGTGCCCACATACGATCGGCTCCGTTTGATTGAGCCTTGATCGCACAGACATTAATCATTTTCAGTACATGCAATACGATCGGCTCCGTTTGATTGAGCCTTGATCGCACAGTTTCATTCATGTTATTTATCGTAGGATGTTGGTATGTTAATGTATGCTATCGTATGTTATTGTATGTTATAGTTGTGATTGCTATTGCTACTGCTTGGGTATTTACATTTGCTCATTTATGATTATGCACAATTTTTCATTGATAAACTAATAAGTAAATCAATAATAAATTTTATCTAACAAGGTTCACTCGCCAACTTATGTTGACCCAAAAACCCCCATTTTTACACATGATACAGGTGAACCAGCTGCAGCAAGAAACACTTAGGATTGGACTAGAAGAATAAAATGATTTAGAGTTTGGGATTGTTTTGTTTCATTTATTCTCTTTGTATTGTATGGACATGTTTGGATATTTGGGAATGTAATTTTGACTTTAATAAATATGAAACATATTAGTAAATATCATGAGCTTTGGTGATAACCCAATTATGCCCCGACTCTTATTCAGCTGCAGGTCGGGGTGTTATAAAGCAGATCTTCAAAGCACTTTTATTTATGATCAGATGTTATTGACTATTTTAGCTTTCTAATCATCTAACCTTTTGTGGGGTCCACTAGATCCAACAACCTCCCACTATAACAGATGATACCAAAACACTACTTTATTGCTGATCTTTATTCCTCATCAATTTTCCCATGATTTGTACTTTGAAATGTAATTCAAAGTTCATGGAAAAAATATCTTCAAAATCCCTTTGCAATTCAAGGTTCAATAGATCTTGGAGCTTATCTGCATCTAGACCATATGCATCCTCCACTTTTAGCTTTTGAATCACCATCTGATCTAAGTAGAGTCAATTCATGGGTGTCTGAGGATGAATTCAATTTTAGAATTTTTGAATCAGATGATTTTCTTGGATAAGATTTACTTTGAATGAGTTGGGTGATTGTGGTCTTCTGACAAGATTTGCCATTGTTTCTCTGAGTTTGTCACTTGTAGGATCTGTATGATATAGTCGTTGGTTCTTTATTCCCTATTTTCTATGTTCTTCAAACATCTGTTCATCATCTTCAACCATCTGCTTTTGTCTTTTTTGCTTGATTTAAGGTAATTGTGGATAAGCCAGAAGTTGAGGTCTGCTTTTTAGATATCTGGGGCTGTTGAGGGATAACCATTGTTGGATAGTCTGGCTTTCTTAGAACTGTATGATCCTTTTCTCTCAACTTTTCCAGGTTTTTGTAGGTTCAGCAATTCTACATTCAGACCAACTGGCAATAGATCTAGCGGTACCATAATTTGCAGCAACAAGCTCTTCTCTTATTCTTTTTAGCTTCAGTGCCTTGCCTTGATCAACCTGTTTAAACTTCTTCCAATCTGGTGGTGTTGGCTTGTGTAAAGGATCACTGAGTATCTTTTGAATCCTTTCTATCTCTTCTTTGAGAGTATATGTTGACCAATCTTTGAATTGTGCACTGGTTGCTTTATATGGTTTATGTTGCATGATGTGTTCAAGGTAATCTTGTCTAAGTTCCTTATCAAGCTCAACATCTAATGGCTTCTCAGACATGGACTTGCTCAGGTCCTTAGCATAATCTTTAATCTTTCTAACCTTTCTAAGCTCTGGTGACAAGATTCCGTGAGCAGTCTAGTCATCTTTCCCTTTGCACATTTCTTTTCCAATGTTCTTAGCATGTCTTGCCTTAAGCTTCAAGTATCATCTAAGCTTTTAGGCTTCTGTAACCATAGAGAGATGGGAAAGATCTTTGTTATGGATCCTCTATTGAGAAGAAAGACTAAATTTTCCTTGTATTGCAAGAAGTTCAAGAGGTAACTGAGCAGCCAATGGGATGACAGATGGTGGTTGATAGGTTGGAATTGAAATGGATTTAGGTGGAAGTGATGAGAGTGATGTGGAAGTAATGGGGGCAGATGATAAGGAAGTTGGTGATGGAACCTCCTCATCATCTTCACGCATAATAAAAGTTTTTCTTTTGCATGTGAATATTAGTTTAGGTGAAGATGGGCCTGTTGGAATTCTTGGTGGTGTGGACATTGGTTGTTTTAAGGTAGGAAAATTTATCATGGCAGTTGTTTGGGTAACATCCGGTGGTACATCTGTTGTACCAACATCTGTTGGCTGGTATGGTGGGTGTTGGTTTTGAAACATCTGCTGATGTTGTACCAGCATCTGTTGGTTTACTTGGTGGTGGAGATGGTTTCTTTTGAGGTGAGGTTTTGGTTTTGGTTCCAGCAGAGGATACACTTTTTGTAGACCCACTAGTGGTTTTGAGAGTGACTTTTCTGGTTGACATTCTTCTTTTTGAAGTGCCAATGTCTTCCTTTTCTTCCGCTCAGCTTGTTCGTGTTCTATTAAGCTGAAAAGCTTTGGCTTCAAGTGTATCTTGCCTTCTCTGCTTTTCTAAGGCTATCTCTTCTACTTTCTTGTTCAGGGTCTCATCAATCCCTTTTTGTGGTCCCGTGGTTGGCGGCGGTTCTAGACGGAGGTTTTTGGGATAGAGCAGTTCCGGCAGAACAAACATAAACATTAAGCACAAGAGAATCAGCGGAAGCTTTTCATTCATTCATACCGAAAGAGCTTACATCTGGTCTGGCTGGCAGAGTTCCTGGAGAGAATCCGCCAGCGTTTCCCCTAAGGGAACTTCCAAAACTTACAAACAAAGAACACACAACGCCTATATATAGACATGACATTTCGTGCGAATCAAGCCTGAGTCACTCGTACTAATATTTCGTACGAGTTAGTACTTGTTCACACTTGGGTTGTGTGTTCGAATCTAATCTAATACAATATTCAATACACACTCTATCTAGTCTATTCGCACAGTGACAACCATAAAGTGCATCAACAATTTCCCCCTTGGACGTCACTGTCGAAGCTTTAACTTGAAATCTTGAGAGCTGTGTTTGAATATTCTGCAACTTCAATCGGGTATCTGTTGAAATTGTAATTCCCCCTTGATTGAAGATCCGGGTTTGCATTATTTACGTTTAAACACCATTCCCCCTGAAATAATTTTCTCCAGAAATTAATCTTCATGCTGTTGGTTGCATGGTTCAGAAACCTCCTCTGATTTGCTTGATCTTCAAATTTTCTCGAACAATCAACAACTTGTTATTAAACAAGGTAGCTTTCTCTATTTCGACGTTTAAGGATATCCGCGTTCGGTTTAACACTCCCCCCTTGATGCTTGATCCTCTGATCTTCAAAACCCAACCGACAATTGACAAACTTCGAAGAACCACACGGAAAAACTTCAAACCGATGAGTATCCGCAAAAATCTTTTCAATCAGCAAATCATCAGAAACAAACTAACTGGTAACACATCGAATCTGAGAAACATTCTTCGGTAATCAGAAGCACATTCATCCTCTTTAGTCACAATAACAGATGTATAGCTATCTCCGCTGGAATGGGGCACTGAAACTACAAGACATCCGTGTTTTCTGGCAGTTAGTCCGAAAACAGTTCATTTGCAATGCAGAGTTAATGATAGAATGACGTGTTCACATCCACGCCGTCGTGTGTGCTTCCACTTCAACATCGGGGATCAGGTGGTTAGCCCTTGAGCATCAATCTGAAACATGATCTGAAAATTCTGAACATTCTTCAATCACCCATTCTGAATGTGTAGTCTATTCGTCAATAGACATGAACGCTATTTCATCTCTAATAAATCTTTGATCCTCTGTGTTTCCCAAATAATTTGCGGTTCGAACCACCCGGATACTGTTGTAGCGTCACGAATTTCAAAAATGTCGGAACTTTTATGAAAATTTTTATTCCCCCTCATTTTTGCAAATTCTGACGTCGAGTTCTTATGGGAATGCGGATTATGGTGGAACTGCAGCATACGATATCACAAATTTTGCCGAAAATTTCCCAAATTTTGAAGTTTTGACCAAATGTTGACTAAACGTTAAGGCACAATAATAATCACTACACCATATGGTCAACGTTTTACGCAGGTATCAGTGACTATCCTAAAATCTTCATCTCATTGTGATCGTATCATCAATTTGTACGTTGAAGCTCTAGACGGTGTCCCCGAACAACCCGAATTTGACGTTAAAATCTCGAAAAATTTTGTAATCACCATGTTTTTTTCTGGACACTCGTTTCATCAATACGAGCAAAAAATGCCTTTTTTCGTGCGAAGCAGGTGTTTTGTACGAATTATGTTTCGTATGAATCATGTTTCGTACGAATCATATTTCGTACGAAACTAATAACGTCTTTCGAACCAGAATCTTCATTTCTTTGAATTTTGACATGATTTTTGCACAGATCTGGTCGAAAATCAGTTCTAACAATCCTATGGTATCAATTTAACATCATATCCGTGGATTGTCCGTTTATTCGATGTTTTACGTCCAAAACCCCTCATACGTCCAATAATCATGAGCGTAGGTGATTCATCAACTGTTAAGCTGAATGAATCGGTACCGTAGCTCTGATACCAGTTGTGGTCTCGTGGTTGGCGGCGGTTCTAGACGGAGGTTTTGGGGATAGAGCAGTTCCAGCAGAATAAACATAAACATTAAGCACAAGAGAATCAGCGGAAGCTTTTCATTCATTCATTCATACCGAAAGAGCTTACACCTGGTCTGGTTGGCGGAGTTCCTTGAGAGAATCCAACAGCGTTTCCCCTCAGGGAACTTCCAAAACTTACAAACAATGAACACACAACGCCTATATATAGACATGACATTTGGTGCGAATCAAGCCTGAGTCACTCGTACTAGTATTCCGTACGAGTGAGTCAATCGTACGAGTAAGTGATTCGTACGAATCATACATGATTTGTACAAAATAGTACTTGTTCGCACTTAGGTTGTGTGTTCGAATCTAATCTAATACAATATTCAATACATACACTATCTAGTCAATTGGCACAGTGACGACCATAAAGTGCATTAACACTTTTGCACTTCTAGCATCTGATGCCTTAGTAGAGGTTTCATGTTGGAGCAGACCCTGGTTTTTGTTGTTGCACCTTTGGTTTTGCTTGTGTAGAAGGATGCAACTTTCTTAACATGTCATTCTCCCCCTTTTTAGCATCATCTTCAACTTTTTCTTGAAGTATAGTGGTAGTGGCAAAGCCAGTGGTCCGAAACAGATGTTCTCTTATGGCCTTATTATCTGCTTGAGTAACTTTATATCTAGCCTCAACCATATTTCTGATAAGTTCCATGTGAGTATTGTGGTTGATATTAACCAAGTTTCTTTAAGCCTTGAGGATTGGTTGCACAGATTTTCACAGCTCATTGGCAATTTGCTAAGTAGAAGGTTAATTTTGAGAATTTTGTAACATCTACTTCATCATGTCTTTCATTTCATCTATTGAAGATTCCATAGATGTCGTTCTCTCCATCAATTCTGTGTATCTTAATTCATCACCTAACTTAATAGGATTATCTAAATCGCTACCAGAGGTAGTTGTATTTGGATCCTTAACAGGAGAAAACTCCATGTTATGAGAACCAAATGCCCGTTTGTCTTGGTAGTGAGGACTTCCAAATAGAACAAAGGTTACAATTGTAGCCTCATTAGTTGTTGACTTCAAGAAATACTCATTGGTCTAACCACTGTCTAATGAAACACAGTTGTGGCATCTACTGTAATGGCTGCTTCACTTGAACTACCACCAAGAGTTACATGTAACTCATGCGGTGTAACCTCCTCAACTATTTGTGGGTTAGCTAATTGAACTTGCTCAGACTCAGTCACTTGTGTAAGTGTGCTCTCTCTGATTGGTGATTGAGAGGAACTGATTTTTGTCTGGGTAATATCAATAGCAGCAAAAACAAGTATGAAAGTGGATAGGATTGGAGTAAAAAGTTGTCGAGTAGAAAGAGATATAACCCTGGGAGAGGGGTTTGAAAACAGACTTCCAAGTGAAATGTCTGCTTCATAATGGGATTGAAAACAGACTTTCAAGCTAATCTTTTTGTGAGGATTCAGGAGGAGTTAGACTTGGTGGAGATCTTTTCATCTGTTGTGAGGAAGTAGCAACACTGGTTTCAAGTGGCTTTGGTGTTGCCACAAGGTTAACCTATGGATCTCATCTTCTAGAGGTGCCTTTTTATTCTGTTTTGTTTTGGTGGCTTTTTGGATGTGGGGGGTTTCTTTTTGGATTTGGTTGGTGTGGGTTTCACACCACAGGTTATGGTGTTATGAGCACTAGGGGTAGTGGGCTCAGCAACAGAGGTTTGAGCAACATATGTGGACGCATCTAAAGTAGGCTCATCCCTCTTTGCTTGTGTTTTAGAACCTTTTTACACATTGCCTTGCATTCTTGTAAAAGTTTCATGTGTAAGACTTTTCATTTTAAAAACATTTCCTTGTTCACAATCCTTTTCAAACACTTGTTTTTGAAGATAATAGCTCAAAAGTCTAGGATACATAAGAAAAGCTTTAGTTTTATATCCTTTTACAACATTCACATTTATAACCAACTCCAAGAACAATGCCAGGTGTTGGTGCATACTGTCTATTGTCTACGTCTTAGGGATGTGTCTATACTTTTTAATAGGGTGAATCTATTAGATATTATGTTGTTTTTATTTAACTTCACTTGAAGGTGAGTCTACCTTCCCACGAAGGTAAATTACCTTCGTGCGAAGATAAACTACGCTTGCACGAAAGTAGTATGTCTAAATATAGGTTGTGTGAGGTGTTAGTGTGTAAACGTTTTGCGACTGAGACAGCGAAACTCTGTCGGATTTCCTCCTCATTTGTAACTGTTAAACATTGAATGAAATCAGTTATTTTTGACATAATCTTGTTAATTGTCACTGTTTCATATAAATTTTGTGAGTATGGTCTAGATACTCAAATTAGGACCTTTGCTATTGGACAAAATGATCCTACAAGTGGTATCAGAGCTCAGGTTGCCTGATTTGAAGACAATTGTTATTCTACTCATTCTTCTTCTTTTTCACTATTTAAAATGAATCCATGGTCAAAATGAATTGATTTTCAAGTATAATATGTAAAAACATGTTTAGATAAACCCTTGAGAAAATCAGAGCCGAAAATAAATTAATTAATGTCGAAAATTGCAAAAAATTTCAAGTTTTGAACCCACCTTCGCACGAACATAACTTTACCTTCGCACGAAGATAAATCTATCTTCGCACAAAGATAAATCAATTTTCGACATTTTTACTTCACTTGAACCGAAATCTTAATCTTTTTAGCATTTCGCACTGTTTCAGGCTAGTAAAATGGAGAATGAATTTTACAATGCGTTTACTACGTCAACTGTTAATGTATTAGCCGCAGCCGCACAGAATCTGAATTTGGAGAACGAAATGGAGATAATGGTGAAACATCCAAAGTTGATGAATTTGGAGGATTATGACAGTTGGAGTGAGCGGTTTGTTAACTGGGTGCAAGCGAACATTTAACTGCTGGTTTGCTATAGAAGAAAACTATACCGCACCAATTGGGGAAGATGAACTAGAGAAGACGTTGACTCAGTTCACAACGGCTGAAAAAGAAAAGTTTGTCAATGAGAAGAAAATGATGAGCATATTGCAACAATCAATCAAAGAAGATATCTTAGCATTGATGCATCATGATGATATTTCACAATCATTATGGAATACATTAAGGTTAAAGTTCCAGGGAAGTTCACAAATGAGGAAGAGCAAAAAGGCACTGCTTAGAAAAGAGTTCAATATTTTCAACCTTTTGAAAGGCGAAACTATGAAGCAGTTGATTGAGCGTTACTATCACCTAGTTGTTCAAATGAAGAGGTTGGGAATTCAGAAAAATAATGAGGAGTTAGTCGACAAGTTGGCAGATGCTTTGCCTAAGGGAGAGTGGACTACGTACTTCATGATTCTAAAAAATGGTGCAGAGCATAGTGGTTAAAGCCTGTCAAAAGTTCATAGAAAAGCTTGAAGATCATGAACTACAAATACAAAAGATGGCCAAATCAAAAGGTGCTCAAATGCAACAAGATGTAAATCTTACTTTAAAGACAGTTCTGTTGGTACTCAAAGTCCGAACGTACAAAATGCCTTTAGTGCTGATAGTTCTGCAAGCCCATGTTCTAATCAATCCGGTTTTCGATCATTTTCTAACTTGAACCAAATTCACCCAAAACATCCCAGTCTTCACATAGCTCAAACAGTTTCCAAAGTCAACAATCTGGTCAATGTAACTCAAATAAGAGGATTTTACAATCTGGTCAATGTAACTCAAATAAGAGGATTTTACAAATAATGAACATATCGCCAAGCAGCACATGTCATTGCTCACATCTGTTCTTGGATCTTATGAAAGCCTGGTCGCTGGGAAGATAGGAAATCTAGATATGAAGGAAAATTATGATCAGATAGATTCAGAAGAGTTAGAGCTGATCAATATTAAATGGTGCATTGCTTCTATAGTCTGTAGAGCTCAGAGATTTATGGAGGTTACGGGAAGAAATAGCTTGGGATGATTGGATGGGAAGCTTGGGTTTGACAAGTTAAAGGTTACATGTTTCGGATGTAGAGAGAAAGGTCATTTCAAACGGGAATGTACTAATCAAGAAGTCAATAGTAATCAAAGTCCTTTTGGTGACGATTGCTACAAGAATGCTATCATTATAAGCCGTCACCACTACAATCAAATTCAAGAATGATTCAAATAGAAGATGGTCCATCTAACGCTAAAGACAAAGCTTTAGTAGTCGCCCAAGAAGATGAAGGATTTAACTGGAGCATGTACATTTCTAAAAAGGAAAGTCTTGCACTTCTCATAGAGATAATTGAAGAGCCTGAACCTGAAATAGAAGATTATTCTAAGGCAGTATTCGATGAAGCTCTTGAGGAAGCTGTTCTTGAAGGATATGTTCATGAACAACATGCTGAAGAAGAGAATATATTGGATAATGCTTTTAGAAATATGATTCCACCTAATATGTTTCCATATATTGGAGGATATTTTGATTCAAGCTATCAAGTGCAAGCATAAGAGGAATCAAAGCCTGAATGTGTAAAATTGATAGATGTGGAAAAGGAGTGAATGTCGAGAAGTTGATAGAAATTGCAAACAAAGCAATGATGGTAAACCTTAAAGAGGTAGTTTCTGATGAAGTCAAGGAAGAGCCAGTGACTGAATTTGTAAAAAGTCGGTTAGGGAGGTTGTCAAAGTTCAGGTTGTTGAAGTTGAGAAACCATGCAAGAGATGCCAAGAACCTTGCAAGGAATGTCTCGAGAAAGATAAAAACTATTCTAAACTGAAAAAACTTTCAAATAATTTGTCAAGTGATTATGACAAAACTAAACAAGCTTATGAAAAATAATCTAAAGCAATTAAACAATCTGAAAAAAAGTTAATAGTAACTTTGTCGATGCTCAAAGCAACTCTTATGGACAAACAAATTGCAATTAACATTCATCTAAATAGGAAAGATATGTTAGAAAAAAACCATCAGGGGTGGAAAAGACGCTTAATCTAAATTTGCAAACTGAAAAGAAAATAAGCTTCCCGAGAACATTGATGTAACATACACTTAATTAGACAATGAATGTGAATCTGATGTGGTCAAAACAGTGGTTGAAAAGGTTTTGGGAAGTGAAAGTGATAGCACAGAGTATGGAAGTGCTAAGTTAAATTTGGAGAAAACTAGTTCAAGTTCACCTTCTTAAAATGAGGAGACTTTTCACAAGAATTATCTTGATAAATCAGAATCGAGTTCGGATGATGATTCTACATTGGTTGCTTATACCATGAAAGGATCGAACAAACTATATTCTAATCAAGAATTTCAGATTTAGAATGTGAATCTTGAGAAAGTAGAACAAGTGTTTAACCTAACATAATTCAATCGTTCTAAAGTTGAAAATTTAATTGAGTCTTACTACTCTATACCCAAAAATTTTAGTAAAATTAATTGAAAAGGTAAAAATTATCTCAAAAACAAGCGTAAAGGTTGGGGTATGTTATGAAGAAAAATGATAGTTTTCAAAAATAAAATTTTCAAAAGAATGTAAACTTTGTGTTTGGATCAAGCATGGTAAGTGAAAATGAAAGATTGGGAAAGGAATAATCAAAAGACGAGTTCCATGAAGAAAAGAAACGTCATGAGCAGAATTTGAATTCTTTGACTGAATGTGACAGTAGAACATGTTGGAAATGTAACAAAGTTGTGCATATTGCATGACATTATACCCAAAGCAACTCAAAATCTGTTTACAAAGCAAAGAAATCCACAGAAGAGGTGAAATAAAAGAAACATGAGTTTGTTCCAAAACAGATCTTAAAAAGAAATAACGTATCCAACAAAATTGTGAAATCAACAATTCCAACTGTTTCAAAGTTTTAAATTGTTAAAACTTAAACCAAAACCGAACAAAAGGATTCAAAATTTTATTCGAAGAAGGCAATTCTAAAAACACAAACTTGGGTGGTTAAAACCAAAACATCTTCTGTTGAAGTCGAAACACCTGTTAAATCTGAAGTTAAACAGGATGTTAATGTCAAAGTTCCAACGTTTGATATTCCAAACCCACCCAAGACCGAGAAGGCTTCGGTTTCATTGTTTAAGTAATTGCTTGTTTACATGTGCAGGGGCTCCTGAGGTCAATCATACCAAAATGGATAATGGACAGTGGAGCTTCTCGTCACATGACAGGAATGCTAGCCTTACTCTATGATGTTAACTCTCTTCGCGGAGGCTATGTAGGGTTTGCGGGAAATCAAGGTGGGAGAATTGTTGAAGAAGGGAGACTTTCCCATTGTGGGGTTTCGTTCGACAAAGTGAACTACATTGCTGAATTAGAGAATAATTTACTAAGTATCTCATAGATTTGTGATAAGAAGTTTACAACTCACTTCAATGACAAAGAATGCTTAATTCTGAAGCAAGGATTCAATATTCCTGAGGAGTGGATTCTCATGCAAGCTCCTCGAGAAAATGATCTTTATATCTTAGACATGAGTGTCGTGTCCACTACATCGAAGTCAGCACAATGTCTTTTCACAAAAACAAATGAAAAAGAATCGATCTTATGGCATCGAAAGATTGGGCATATCCATTTGAGAAAAATGAACTATCTAGTGCACAACAATCTAGTGGAGGGTGCTAATCTCAAAAGTTTTCATCCGAATGACGATTATCTTAGCTGCAAAAAGGGGAAGCAGCATACGAAATCACACCTGAGAAAACTTCTGAATTCTATCAAATTACCACTAGAGAAGCTTATATGGATCTTTTCGAGCCAGTCAATAGCAAAGGCATATCTGGTGATCTATATTGCCTCATTGTGATAGACGACTATTCGAGATTCTCGTGGGTTATCTTCCAGGAGAGTAAAGATGAGACATTTGATAATCTCATGATTCTCTTCAGAAAGTTAAAGAACTTATACCATCTTCCAATCAGACGAATACGAAGTGATAATGGTACTACGTTTAAAAATAATCGAATGCTCGAATTCTGTAATGACAAAGGTATTCTTCACGAATTCAGCGCCCCTTATGCTCCACAACAAAATGGAGTAGCTGAACGTAAGAATCGAACTCTCGTTGAAACTACATGCACGATACTCGCTGATTTAAAGTTACTTGTTAGTTTCTGGATTGAATTCGTTGCCTCTCCATATTACACGTTGAACAAGGTTTTAACAATCAAGACACATAAGAAGACATGTTTTGAACAGCATAACCAACGAAAGTAGAACTTAGAGTTTTTGGAACCATTTGGATCTCCATGTATGGTCATTGATCTGGATGGTAAATTTTGTGCCAGATCTTTGGATGGATTTTTCATAGGCTATGCAAGTCCGCTAAGAAGAGTATATTTGCCAAGTTTAAATCGAGTTATTCTTGCTCAACATGTTGATTGTCAGAAGTATCCAATGCCCACTCAAAAGCCTGGTGACTCCTGGATGTAAAACTATGAGAGTTTATGGAATTCTTTCGATCTGCCAGAAGAACCAAATGAAGAGGAACTTGTGTTGTTATATCAACAACAGTAAGCGTCTAATCAAGAACATGTTCCAAGACGAATAGTGGTTATTCAACTATCTATTGGCACAAATGATTCTGGAGCAGGTCCGGGCACAACTCAAACAGAACCCGTCATCGTACCAGTAATGAATGCCACAGAGCCCACTTTTGATTAGTCTAATGATTCTGATTCTGACGATGGGCCGACATATGATCGAGATGGTGAATCTAACTCCGATGAAGGTTCTGAGTAGATAGCAAGTCTCCTAAATCAATCTGCAGGTCCTAGTAATCAGAATGAAGCTTCAACAAGTAATCAGGTCGTTGAACAGAACATTACGAATTTGGAGAGCGAAGTAAATTTCTTAATGAATTAATGCCAGGGAATTTGTCCTACCACTCATCGAAGAATATTATCGGAAAACTGTATGCTGATGTTAAAACGCGCAATCAGATCAATGAGGATGTTTGTTGTTTTTATATCAAAATTGCACCAATCAAGATATATGCTTACATTGTTGTTTTATTTCGTAGATTGAGCCGAAATTAAATAAAGGAGCGCTTTCCGACGAAATCTGGGTAAATGCAATGAAGGAGGAGTTGCAACAATTTGAAAAGCTTGATGTCTGGAAGCTTGTTGACCTATCGGCCAATAAAAAAGGTATAGCTACTAAATGGGTCTTCAAGTGCAACAGAGATGATAGAGGGCTAATTGTGCGCAATAAAGCTCGACTAGTTATCAAAAGTTTTCATCAGCAAGACAGAGGTTTACGCTCTAGTCGCAAGACTAGAAGCAATCCACATATTCCTGGCGTTTGGTCATGGAAAGGTTTTAATGTGTACCAGTTATATGTCAAATCAGCTTTCCTTTATGTTAAAGTAAACGAGGTAGTGTATGTTGGACAACCACCGGGGTTTGTCAATCTAATGCATAAAGACAAGGTTTACTTACTAGATAAGGCATTATACGGGTTGCAGCAGGCCCCGAGAGCCTGGTATGAGACACTACTCAGCACCTATTAAACAACGACTTTACTAGAGGCACTGTTGATAGCACACTCTTCAAATGGGAAGTGAAAGGACATCAGTTGATCTTACAAATCTATGTGGATGACATCATTTTTGGCTCTACAAACGATGCACTGTGTAAAGAATCTGAATAAGTCATGAAAAAGAAATTTGAAATGAGTTCAATGGGAGTGATGAGGTTTTTCTTGGGGCTTCAGGTTGATCAGTTGCCTGATGGTATCTTCATCCATTAGATAAAGTACGTCCATGATATCTTAGAGAAATTTGAAATGTCAGGAATGTCACCATTATCTACCCTATTGGCAATTAATCATGGCATCTGTCCAGACGAACATGGAGTTAAGATAGATGAAACCTTATATTGATCGATGATTGGCTCACTGATGTATCTTATATCATTAAGACCAGACATCATGTATCCAACATGCCTTTACGCCCGATATCAATCGAGTCCTCGAGTGTCACACCTAACGATAGTCAAACGGATTTCAGATACTTGAAAGGTTGCCCAAGAACCAGCTTGTGGCATCCGCGAAATGATAACTTCGACCTTGCAGGACATTCAGACTTAGATTTCGGATGCTGCAAACTTAATGCCAAATCTACAATGGCTGGTTGCTAGTTCTTATGAACATGCTTAGTAACATCGCAATGCAAAAAGCAAACCACGGTCGCTCTCTCTACTTGCAAGGCTGAATATGTTTCGGCTTCCAGTTGTTCCCAAATCTTGTGGATACAACAGCAGATGAGAATTTGGATTGCAGTTTCTTGATACACCCTTATATGTAGATAACAAGGTCGCTATTGATATAACTAAAAACCCGGTTCATCACTCTAAAACTAAACACATTGAAATTCGACATCACTTTATTCGTGTTTGTCATGACCAAAAGTTGATTTGAATAGAAAAGATCCACACTGATGAAGAAAAGGCAGATTTTTATACCAAACCATTTGATCGAACCAGATTGAAATGTCTTTTGAGAATTAATGGTATGAAAAATCTCACATCAGATGCGAAATTAGAGGTTGAATACGGATCGGATGACGAGTTTGTTGATCCTCATTGGTTTATCATATTTTATAGTTTTTTAGAATTTTTTTCTATAAAAAAATCCAAAAATATTCTTTTGATTTTATGGGGAGAAATGTTGTAGAAAGTACAAAAACATCAAATAATGCAAAAATGTACAAAAATATTTAGTAGATTATTTCTGAGATATAAACATAAATGAATAACTTCTTAATTAGTGGGTTAAAATCTCTCGGATATATGGTCTTAATACACTGAAATTTCATTTGAGAGTTTACCAGATTTTGAGATACTAGGTCTTTATAGATAATTGAAATCTGGGGTATCATACAAGTTCTTCTGATTTTGCATTAGCAATGGCCTAGAACTTGTAGAATACTTTTTCTTTTAAACTCTAAAACTTCATCAAATTGAGAGTATTGGAAGATCTAATAATTGCAGTACAAAAGATTCCAAACTGAAACACCACTTTTAAGTCCAAACTTCATCTCTCTGTCTGTACGGCGGTACAAACCTAAGCTCTCAAGGTCTCGCACTACCCAGATACAAATATCAGTTAGATATATTCATCTATAAGATGAAATACAGGGAATTTTGATATGGGAGTATATTCTGAGGTGGGAAATATGGTTAAGTCAAGTTCCTAAAATTACCTAATGTATCTCGGAACAATTGAGAAATGTGTAGAGGTTTATGTGGACAAGTATAGTGACAATCTAAGTGAATTTTTTTAGTGCTTAAAGTCTTATAAAGGTCAACGGTACTAGTGATATGTCTCAAAAACTGATATGATTCTCTAACACAAACTCACAAAAGTATGTTTGGAAATATGTATGTACATAGTTTTTTACATTTCATTTCAGAAAAGCCCAAAAAGATTTTCAATGTGTTTTAGCACAAAATTTGGAAAAACCAAAAATATTTTATTTCTATCTTAGTTTTGACTACCGATGAACGAGAACGGATCTTCAAAATCCAGAGATGCCTAATGCTGAGAATACTGAATGACAACGGGTTGGAAGCTTATCTGTATTAATAAAATGTTTTGAAAAGATTAAAAGTTCATTAACTTGAAACTTTACAATGCCTAAAACATCAGTTTGATCACAAAGGTTTCAACCAATTTCATTAACTTGGACATGGTAGACAAATCAAATAACAAGGGTCACTAACTTAAGCTTAGTCAACTGAGTGGGTTGTTAAAACTGGTTAAAAAGGACAAAATGTTAAAAATCAGTTTTACCTTCGCTCAAAGAAGTTATCTTCGCACGAAGATAATCATCTCCGGATGAAGATAACTATCCTCGCACTAAGATAGCCTTCTATATATATTATCTTTGTATGAAGATAATACATTATCACGGTTACACCTTCTCAAGAGTGAAGATAATTCTGTAAAACAAACAACAAAGTGATGCCCAAATTTTAGCTTGTAGAGCTTGTACAGACGTTGTCATACGATGTGAAGGAGAAAACGCAAGGCATGATTAATGTTTGCTATACGCATGGTATTAATTCAGGAAAAATGTAGGAATCAACTTGGAGAGAGTTAGAGAAAGAAGAGTTTCTAAAAGAGGAACGAAGATTGGAGAAGATCGAAGAAAAGTCTAAAGAACCAGATTAAGAATATTTCAGTTCATGAAGTGGGCTCCTACGACTAATCAAATGCCAATACTATCTAAAGAGCGTAGGAAGCCGCACAACAATTTCTTTGGGAGTTAAAGTTACATAATTGAAGATTTTGAAGAACAGACTAAGACTACCGCAACATCCAAAGGAGAGTTTGTTGGTGCATAATATACATTGTCTACATCTTAGGGATGTGTCTATATTTGTAATAGGGTGAAACTCTTAAATATTATGTTGTTTGTATTTAACTTTGCTTGAAGGTGAGTCTACCTTCGCACAAAGGTAAATTACCTCCGTGCGAAGATAAACTACCCTCACACTAAGGTAGTATGTATATATATAGGTTGTGTGGGTGTTATTGTGCAAAAATTTTACGACTAAGACGGCGAAGCTCTGTCGGATTTCCTGGTCATTTGTAACTATTAAACATTGAATGAATAAGTTAATTGATGAAATAATCTAGTTAATTGTCACTAATTCATATGAATTCCGCGAGTATGGACTAGATAATAAAATTAGGACCTTTGCTATTGGACAAAATGATCATACACCTGGGATACATTATAATCAGATTTTGTCAATATTGCATATCCCATGTATTGAACCTTTTGTGGAATCTCATTAAATGAGATTGTCTTGGGAGAGAGACAAATCAGGAGGGTATTGAAAAATATGTCATTTAGGAGGAAATTGAGGTTCAAAAATAGTAACTCTAGTCAATTGACCCTCATACTGTCACACCCCGACCCGCAGCGGAATAAGAGTCGGGGCATAATTGGGTTATCACCAAAGCTCATGATGTTTACTAAAATGTTTCATATTTATTAAATTCAAATTACAACTTAAATAGTCAAATTAAATCCATACGGTTACAAGGAAAATGAAACTTAGTAATACAATCCCAAAGCTTAAACTGAATTATTCTTCTAAGCCTTCCTATGTGTTTCTTGCCTCAACTAGATCACCTGTATCATGTGTAAAATGGGGGAAATTTTGGGTCAACAAAAGTTGGCGAGTGAACCTTGTTTGAAAACATTGTTATTGATTTCTTGTTGTTTTTAATATTGAAAAGTTGTGCAATATTCATATGTGAGCAAACATATATAAACAAACAATCACAAACCACCTTGAATTAGTATATGAAATGAATGATAATGTATTTAGAGATCAAGGCTCAATCAAACGGAGCCGATCGTATGAAATGTATGATGATGTATGTGAGATCAAGGCTCAATCAAACGGAGCCGATCGAATGAGGCACCTGTACTCAACTCGTCTCCCACGGGGAGCTGATGGGCCTATGAAATGCATATACTGAAAATGATGACTTTAATCTAAACATAATCAACACAACAATTGATACATATTGAATACACATTTGATCATGGATATGATGGATGCACAAGTGTTTATAATATAAAAAATAGTTATGCGACACATGATACACCCCAAAAATGTGATACGGGGAATTGGTAGAGGTTCACTCACATTGGGTGCGTTCTTTCGATAACTTGGATGCGCGCGAGTTTTGGGATTTGATCGACGAGGGAGACTAACCTAAAATAATAACCAAATGGTTCGGTAAATAAATGGATTTTATTTCATAATCTTAATAGGGTTTTTAGATTAATTTTTGTGAGTCTAAGGACGTTTTCTAACTTTAAAATATTATTTTTAAGTATTTTAAAATAATTTTTCAATTAAAAGAAATAAGTAAAAATAATATAAAAAGTGGGTTGACTTGTCAGGTCTGACCGGGTCTGACCGGTCAGACAGTGATTATTCAGGCGCTAAGCGGAATCGAACTCGGGACCTTTCGTTTGTGTGCACGCAGCCCGGCCAACTGGGCTGCGTGTCTAACCCGTTAGAGTTCCTGATTTAAATTATACTTATGCTCTTGTTAGCTTTATTCAGAAATAAATAAATTTAAAATAAAGTTTTTAGACTAAACAACCCGCCGCGCCTACTGAGGCTCAAACCCGAAATCGCTATACTACTCTGCACCCATCCCAACCAACTGGGCTGGGTGTCTAACCCATTATATAATGAAATTACTTTATATTTATTTACTTTTTGAGAACTGATTTAGTTTGGTTTTAAAAAAAACATTCTGATTAGAAAACCGGCGATGAGTAGGGATTCGAACTTCGGTCGTGCATGTTATTTACGCACACATTCCACCATTGGACTGTGTGTCTAACTCAGTTAAGATCCGATTATTATTTCTCTTAAATTACTAATCGAGAACCCATCTTCTTCAATGGTTTCAACACTGAAACAGAATTCGATAACCAAATGATTTAAACTACCCTGATGTTATAAATACTTAGCATGAATTGAACATATTACACAGAATAAAATTAAGACTCATACCAAACAGGAAATCGAGGTTCGCTTTTTCTGGTGACCAACTCCGGCGGTTGCAGACAGTGATTTCGACGAACAGAAGTTAGAGTGAAAAATTGAGGGTTTTGCGAGTGTTTCCGAGATGTGAGGTGATGGTATTATTAGTGTAAATTAGGAGTAATATCATTTCGGTTTTCAATCTCGACAATCATATGAATCGAGTCATTGAGATTGAATTGATTAAGAACATGGGTTGTAACTCACATTGTATCATCGGTTACACTTAGAAACTCGCGACCACACCAAAGGTCTCTGGTTATTTGAAAGCCGTTGAGCGGTTTCAGTTCTTGATGCAAACAGATAAATTCACGGGTGTAACTTAAGTTTTATTTGATTCATTGATTACACAAACGAGTCAAGTGGCGGAGTGGTGAAACGCTTGTTTGTTGAACCGGCTGACCCGGGTTCGAAACCCGGCAGCTTTATTTATTTTATTTATTCACTATTTCTTTGTTTTTATTGATTATGTTTTAGAATTTTAACAATGTTTATTAGTTATGTATCGTTTAAAATTAATATGAACATTAAATACGCAACGAAAATTATAACTGAAATATTCGATTAATAAACGAAGCGGGTTTTGAGAACCCGTTTTTCGACGGATGTTACAGTATCCCCTACTTTTAGATATTTCGTCCCGAAATTTAAGTAGTAGTGGTAATAGGAAAAAAGATGCGGGTATTATTCGCGCATTGAGTCTTCACGTTCCCAAGTAAACTCAGGTCCTCGTTTCGACTCCCAGCGTACCCTGACAATTGGAATACGACTTCGTCTTAAACGCTTCTCTCCGAAGTCCATAATTTATACTTGTCTTTCAATGAAATGCATAGATTCATCGACTTGAATGTCTTCTAGAGGAATATGGAGGTTTTCATCAGCGAGGCACTTCTTCAAGTTTGATACGTGGAATGTGGGATGAATTCTGTTGAGCTCTTCTGGTAGGTCAAGCTTGTATGCTACAGGTCCTACTCTTTCGAGTATCTTGAAAGGTCCTACGTAGCGTGGTGCTAGCTTGCCCTTCTGGCCAAAACGAACTACTCCCTTCCACGGTGATACTTTTAAAAGTACTTGATCACCAATGTTAAACTCCAAGGGCTTTCTTCGTTTATCTGCATAACTCTTTTGACGACTTTGTGCCGCTAGAAGATTGTTTCGAATTTGATGGATCTTGTCTGTTGTTTCTTGAATTAATTCTGGGCCGGTGATTTGTGCTTCTCCAATTTCGTGCCAACATACTGGTGATCGGCACTTACGACCATATAAAGCTTCGAAAGGAGCCATGCCGATACTCGAATGATAGCTATTGTTGTACGAAAATTCAACTAATGGTAGATGAGCGTCCCAATTCCCTTTGAAGTCTATGACACATGCTCGAAGCATGTCTTCAAGAGTTTGGATGGTGCGTTCAGATTGTCCATTAGTTTGAGGATGAAAAGCGGTACTGAGGTCTAATCGTGTACCCAAGGTGGTTTGTACAGCTTGCCATGTTCGTGAAGTGAAACGACCATCACGGTCTGAAATGATGCTTAAAGGTACACCATGACGGCTTACGATCTCGCTGATGTAGACACGAGCTAACTTCTCGTTCTTGAAGTCTTCGCGAATCGGAATCAAGTGAGCTGATTTTGTAAGACGATCAATGATTACCCATATAGTGTCATACCCACTGGAGGTGCGAGATAACCCGGTAATGAAGTCCATGGTTATGTTTTCCCACTTCCATACAGGTATTTCAGGTTGGGTTAGAAGTCCTGAAGGTCTTTGATGTTCAGCTTTTACTTTGGAACAGGTAAGGCACTTGGAAACAAAAACAGCAATATCCTTTTTCATGCCAGGCCACCAGTAGGTGTATCGAAGGTCTTGATACATCTTGTCGGCTCCTGGGTGTACAGAGTACCGTGTTTTGTGCGCCTCATTCATAAGGAAATCTTGAAGGTTATTGCGATTGGGAATCCATATGCGATTTAGATAGTACAGAATACTGTCGGATTTGGTTTCGATTTTAAGTTCTGCTCCACATGACAGCTCATCGCGTACGTCGTTTTCTGTTACAGAAACATGTTGAGCTTCTCTGATTCGATCTTTGATGTCGGTTATGATTTGCGAACATAGAAGACGAATGGAGTTCGCATAACCTTTTCGACTGAGTGCATCAGCCACCACATTTGCCTTTCCAGGATGATACCGAATTTCACAGTCGTAGTCGTTAAGAAGTTCGACCCATCTTCGTTGCCTCATATTGAACTCCTTTTGGTTGAAGATATGTTGGAGGCTCTTGTGGTCAGTGTATATTTCACACTTGGTACCGTAGAGGTAATGTGTCCATATCTTGAGAGCGAACACAACGGCTCCAAGTTCTAGGTCGTGGGTGGTGTAGTTCTTCTCGTGAACTTTGAGTTGCCTAGAAGCATAGGCTATCACTTTTCCTCTTTGCATCAATACACAACCTAGTCCTTGCCCTGATGCGTCGCAATATACTACAAAGTCATTGCAACCCTCAGGAAGTGTGAGGATAGGTGCGTCACAAAGCTTTTGTTTAAGGGTTTGGAAGGATTCTTCTTGTTTAGGTCCCCATATGAAGGGTTTTCCTTTATGAGTCAAAGCCGTGAGTGGTACAGCAATACGGGAGAAATTGGAAATGAAGCGGCGATAGTAACCAGCCAAACCAAGAAATGATCTTACTTCGGTAGGGGTACGTGGCGCTTGCCATTCCTGTACTGCCTTGATTTTTGAGGGATCAACATGAATTCCCTTGTCATTGACGACGTGTCCAAGGAATTGTACTTCCCTTAACCAGTTTCATATTTTGAGAACTTAGCGTACAACTTTTCTGTCCTTAAGAGTGTAAGGATGAGTCGAAGGTGTCGTTCATGATCAGACTTAGACTTTGAGTAGATGAGGATGTCGTCGATGAATACTATGACAAAGCGGTCGAGGTAGGGTTTGCATACCCTATTCATTACATCGATAAATACTTCTGGGGCGTTGGTTAAATCAGATGGCATGACCATGAATTCGTAATGACCATATCGAGTTAGGAAGGCGGTCTTTGGGACGTCTTCTTCATGTACTCTGAGTTGATGATATCCAGAACGAAGGTCGATTTTTGAAAAAACAGGTGGCGCCTTGAAGTTGGTCTAGAAGGTCATCGATGCGAGGTAATGGGTAGCGGTTCTTGACCGTTAACTTGTTGAGTTCTCTGCAGTCGATACACATGCGGAACGTTCTATCTTTCTTCTTCACAAAAAAGACAGGTGCACCCCAAGGCGATGAGCTAGGACGTATGAATCCTTTGTCAGTCAGCTCTTGCAGTTGACTGGCCAGCTCTTGCATTTCAGATGGGGCTAACCTATAAGGAGATTTTGCAACTGGTGTAGCTCCAGGTATAAGATCAATGCGGAATTCGACTTCTCTCACGGGAGGAAGTCCTGAAATGTCGTCAGGAAAAACTTGCGGAAAATCTTTTACTACTGGGATGTCTTTGAGTTTCTTCTCCTTGGTTCCCTTTTTGACGACGTGAGTTAGGAATGCGACATAATTCTTGCGGAGATATATTCGGGCTTGAAGAAAGGACATTAATTTGAGTCCTTTCGAAGGGGTTTCTCCAAAGATTCGTAGGGTCTGACCGTTTGCAAGAGGAATGCGAATGAACTTTTCGCGGCATACAACTTCAGCATGATGTTGGCTGAGCCAGTCCATACCAATTATAATGTCGAAACTTCCCAACTTCATAGGGATGAGGTCAACTGGAAAATCGTGATCGTTTAGAGTGAGGGTACAATTTCGTATAATAGAGTTTAATGAGACTGGTTTTCCGTCAGCAACTTCCACCGTTAGAGATTCCATGAGGTTGTCATGAGTTTGGTTGAGGATAGGTTCAAATTCTAAGGACACAAAACTCTTATCCGCGCCAGTATCGAATAATATGGATGCATAACTACCATTGATGAGAAACGTACCGTTAACCACGTTGTTGTCAGCCCTAGCTTGCTTGGCGTTGATGTTGAAAGCTCTTCCTCTAGCAGGTGGAGGAACTTGGTTAGCTTGGTTCACCGGATTTGCTTGAGCTTGGGCATGAATGATGTTCACCAAGCGGGGACATGTGTTCCTGAAGTGGTTTGGGTCTCTACAGTTGTAACAAGCTCGCATAGGTTGCATCATGGGGTAGTTGGGTTGGTAGTAGGATTGGGCTATATGTTGAGCAGGTGGTATGAGTAAAGGTTGTTGGGCTTGACCAACTATCTGATGGTGGGTTTGGGTTGTGAGTTGATTGTGGTTCATTCGCTGAAGTGTGCGACAGGTTTGGGTGGTGTGACCCGCACGGCCACAGCTGGTGCAATGTTGGCAGGGATGTTCAGGAAGGTGATGGTATTGACAACGGTTGCATTTTGGGTATGGGCCGGAGTATGGCTTTTTATATGGTGCAGCTGAGGGAGCAACTTGGGTGATTGGCGCGGCAGTGATTGGAGGGTTTATTTGTGTGACAGCAAAATTTCTGTTGTTTCGTTTCCTCTTACCAGCAAATTTCTAAGAGGAAACGGAATGGTTTGAGGTTTGGGCCTCAATGGGGGCTTTCTTTTTCTCATCCTTGAATTTGCCATTTCGGATGCGATTCTCGGTAAGCTCGGTAGCTAGTTCCATAGCGGCTTCAAGTGTTGCAGGCGAAGTGCTTAGAACCGAGTCTTGAATTTTCGAGGGGAGGCCTCGAATATAGTGTTCAACTAAACGGTACACTGGGTGAACAAGTTGGGGATCATTTGGTTCAACTCGAGAAACCTTTTGTTGTAGGAAGTATGATCTCCTTCCTTTTGTTTTAACGAGGGGAGTTCATCTTCTAACTTTTTGATCTCGCTTCTTGGACAGAAGCGTCTCGTCATGATTTCCCTTAACTCCTCCCATGTTAAGGCCATTGCATCTTCGATTCCTCTCTTACCCTTCTCTGTATTCCACCAGGTAAGAGCTACTCCAAACAGTCTCCCGGTTGCGTAACGTACCTTGCGATCCTCGGGACAATCGCAATTGAGGAAGGTGTTTTCCATTTCTTCAAACCAGTGGAGGAGAGCAGTGACACCTTCGGTCCCTTGATATTTCGGGGGATCATAAGACTTGAAGTGTTTGGAGGGAGGGTTGCCGACGTTCTGGTCTTCTTGATTGGGAGGGTTGACGGGATTTGCGGTGAGAGCTTGTTGGACTTGAATTACGATGTCAGGAAGCACCGCGGCCATTTGTTTTGCAATTTGGGTGGCCAAGCGTTCGTTTGACCTTCCTGACTTTCTACCTCCACGTGGCTTCCTAGCCGACATCTACAGGAACATACATAGGAAAATTGTGAGTTTAAGGAGTCTTTTTAGGTGTCATGTGTTGTTAAGAAAAATAAAAAAAAATTAAAAATAACATAATCATCAATAATGCAACTACATCTATAGGATGTCTTGGGTTTGCTCATGTTTGGGCCTCCAATGTCCCCCATACCATCGCCTGTATAGTCATGTGGGCCACCATGACTATTGGCTTAGTAGGATTCACATTGGTGTTGGTGGTTTAACACTCGCATCACCCGAATGAAAACCATGAAATATGATTGCGAGATGTATGGTAGGAGGGTGTCCATGTATAGACACAATGACAACTCAAAGTGGGGTTAGCTCACACGACGTTTGGTATAGCATGCTTTGGCCTAAAAGGTCCTTTGTACTCCCATCGTTAGTCCCCAGGTAGGCAAACTGGTCCTTTATTTTGGATTTATACGAATGCCAAGCCTAGACAGGACGTTCCGACTACCGATACTCGTACCCTTCCAGTTACTACATGCCCGTCATGGGAACTCACTTTGATGTGATTTGAAAATACAAAAATCATTGCAAAAATCATGTGAATTGTGAGGTGTGTGCTCTCATGGATATGATATGTTATGAGGATATGATTCATGATGAGCATTGTATAATAATATGTACTTATGAACATGCTTGCATAACATTGAATGTAACAATAAACATAAAGCATATAAACATCATGAATTTTGTATGTAACACATAAACAATTTAAAAATTCTAATCAACTATAGTATAGGCTCTAAGGGTCTAATAACCTATCCTATATCCCTATAGTCATGGCTCTGATACCAATCTGTCACACCCCGACCCGCAGCAGAATAAGAGTCGGGGCATAATTGGGTTATCACCAAAGCTCATGATGTTTACTAAAATGTTTCATTTTTATTAAATTCAAATTACAACTTAAATAGTCAAATTAAATCCATACGGTTACAAGGAAAATTAAACTAAGTAATACAATCCCAAAGCTTAAACTGAATTATTCTTCTAAGCCTTCCTATGTGTTTCTTGCCTCAACTAGATCACCTGTATCATGTGTAAAATGGGGGAAATTTTGGGTCAACAAAAGTTGGCGAGTGAACCTTGTTTGAAAACATTGTTATTGATTTCTTGTTGTATTTAATATTGAAAAGTTGTGAATATTCATATGTGAGCAAACATATATAAACAAACAATCACAAACCACCTTGAATGAGTATATGACATGAATGATAATGTATTGTGAGATCAAGGCTCAATCAAACGGAGCCGATCGTATGAAATGTATGATGATGTATGTGAGATCAAGGCTCAATCAAACGGAGCCGATCGAATGAGGCACCTGTACTCAACCCCTCTCCCACGGGGAGCTGCTGGGCCTATGAAATGCATATATTGAAAATGATAACTTTAATCTAAACATAATCCACACAACAATTGATACATATTGAATACACATTTGATCACGGATATGATGGATGCACAAGTGTTTATAATATAATAAATAGTTATGCGACACATTATATACCCCAAAAATGTGATTAAAACGGGGAATTGGTAGAGGTTCACTCACATTGGGTGCGTTCTTTCGATAACTTGGATGCGCACGAGTTTTGGGATTTGATCGACGAGGGAGACTAACCTAAAATAATAACGAAATCGTTCGGTAAATAAATGGATTTTATTTCATAATCTTAATAGGGTTTTAAATAATTTTTCAATTAAAAGAAATAAGTAAAAATAATATAAAAATTGGATTGACTTGTCAGGTCTGACCGGGTCTGACCGGTTAGACAGTGATTATTCAGGCGCTAAGCGGAATCGAACTCGGGACCTTTCGTTTGTGTGCACGCAGCCCGGCCAACTGGGCTGCATGTCTAACCCGTTAGAGTTCCTGATTTAAATTATACTTATGCTCTTGTTAGCTTTATTCAAAAATAAATAAATTTAAAATATAGTTTTTAGACTAAACAACTAGCCGCGCCTACTGAGGCTCGAACCCACAATCGCTATACTACTCTGCACCCAGCCCAACCAACTGGGCTGGGTGTCTAACCCATTATATAATGAAATTACTTTATATTTATTTACTTTTTGAGAACTGATTTAGTATGGTTTAAAAAAAACATTCTGATTAGAAAACCGGCGATGAGTAGGGATTCGAACTCGGGTCGTGCATGTTATTTACGCACACATTCCACCATTGGACTGTGTGTCTAACTCAGTTAAGATCCGATTATTATTTCTCTTAAATTACTAATCGAGAACCCATCTTCTTCAATGGTTTCAACACTGAAACAGAATTCGATAATCAAATGATTTAAACTACCCTGATGTTATAAATACTTAGCATGAATTGAACATGCTACACAGAATAAATTTAAGACTCATACCAAACAGGAAATCGAGGTTCGCTTTTTCTGGTGACCAACTCCGGCGGTTGCAGACAGTGATTTCGACGAACAGAAGTTAGAGTGAAAAATTGAGGGTTTTGCGAGTGTTTCCGAGATGTGAGGCGATGGTATTATTAGTGTAAATTAGGAGTAATATCATTTCGGTTTTCAATCTCAACAATCATATGAATCGAGTCATTGAAGATTGAATTGATTAAGAACGTGGGTTGTAACTGACATTGTATCATCGGTTACACTCAGAAACTCGCGACCACACCAAAGGTCTCTGGTTATTTGAAATCCGTTGAGCGGTTTCCGTTCTTGACGCAAACAGATGAATTCACGGGTGGAACTTAAGTTTTATTTGATTCATTGATTACACAAACGAGTCAAGTGGCGGAGTGGTGAAACGCTTGTTTGTTGAACCGGCTGACCCGGGTTCGAAACCCGGCGGCGGTATTTATTTTATTTATTCACTATTTCTTTGTTTTTATTGATTATGTTTTAGAATTTAACAATGTTTATTAGTTATGTATCGTTTAAAATTAATATGAACATTAAATACGCAACGAAAATTATAACTGAAATATTCGATTAATAAACGAAGCGGGTTTTGAGAACCCGTTTTTCGACGGATGTTACACATACCCTCGTTCTATGGAGTTTGTGTGAAGTGGCTGTTTTTCAAAAGAATTATTACCATTTAGGTAATTCAAAGTGAATGCTATGGATATGGAAGATCGGGATATTTGAACAAGGGTTTATCCGACCTTTGACGTGATAGCATAGGACTTTTTATTTTGAATTTGAACTTTAGCATTGCCCCAAAGTTGTCAGAGAGTATCCACATAGATTGGTTCAACAGTAGTGAGAATGGTTTTGTATTTTGATGAAGTCAAAATATCAATTATTGAGTGAAAGGATTTATTTTTGTCGGTTTTCTCAAATGTAGGAAGGTACTCATGCGGGAGTTTAATGTGCAGAGCCATGATCAGATATGGGAGGTAAGGAATTATGAAGAACATGATAGTAGTAACCGCTTTTTGTGAATTTTGAATTCAAGTCGGTGGTAGAAGCTCTATTTGGAATGGAACATGGATATATAAAGGGAAAAAGTGAATGCTTACGTGACATCTCTTTAAAAGATCTGATGGCTAACATCTGTCCACGTGGAACCTTTGTTGTGATAATGGATGACAGTTTTTTGATAACCTCTATTGGAAAGCAACAAAGGTTGGTAAAGTGATATGAACAGTGGTTGATTTTAGTCTATCAGAGGATAGATATTATGGGTTAGGAGAAACAGTGGTTATGGAAAGTGGATAGAAAACAAAGGAGACCTTTTAACAGAGGATAGATATAAACCAAATAGAGGTTTTAGAAACAGTGGTTTTAGAACAGACTTTAAGGATTTATTGAAAATTTTCTAATTTTAAAGCAATTTTTAATGATGGATTTTTTTTTCTTAAAACATTTTAATGTTTTTTATTCATGGAAAACAAAATTTTGATTTAATCCATGTTTAGCATGCCAATCCTAGAGATCAAGCTTTCAAAGGTAGATGTGCCTAAAGCTTTGGTCAACACATCTGCCAGCTGATCCTTAGTTGGAACATGATGCAGAGAAATCAAACCGTTTTCATAGCAATCCCTCACAAAATGATGTCCGATGTCAATGTGTTTCTTTGTGGGATGTGAAACTAGATTTTTAATGATTTTTTCAGCAGCTTGACTATCCAACATGAGAGGAGTCTTTAAGGCAATTACACCCAAATCCAACAATTGATTTTGAAGCCACAATAGTTGTGTTGTACAACTTGCATCATCAATATACTCAGCCTCTGCTGTTGATGTTGAAACTACAACTTACTTTTTGTTTTGCCAAGAAAGTAAGCAATTGTCTAGAAACTGACATAATTCTGATGTGGACTTCCTTGTAACATGGTAACAAGCAAAGTCACTATCTAAATAACCCGAAAGCTCAATTTTTCCATTCGCAGGATACTAGATACTAAGTGTGGGAGCACCTTTTATGTATCTTAATATCCTTTTCACATATATAAGATTGAACTTTCTTGGTGCTGAATGGGATCTGGCACAGACACATGTGGCAAAAAAAATGTCTAACCTAGATGCACTTAGGTACAATAAAGACCGAATCATGTTTCTCTAAAGTGTTTGATCAACCAAGTCATCTTTATCATCAATAGTGACCAATTTTGATGTGGCCATGGGTGTACTACATGGTTTACAGTCATTCATATCTAATTTAGTTAATAGATCTTTGATACATTTACTCTAATGAATGAATGTACCATTTTGCATTTACTTAACTTGGAGACTAAGAAAACATTGAAGTTCACCCATGGCACTCATCTCAAACTCTGTTGTCATGAGTTCCCTCAACTCTTCACACATGGCATTGCATGTGGATCCAAAATTGATGCCATCCACATAGATTTGGACAAGTATCAAATCCTTTCCTCTCTATTTAAAAACAATGTTTATCAATTTTACCTCTTTGTGAAACCTATGGATAAGAGAAAGGTGGATTGAATTTCATACCAGGCTCTAGGTGCTTGTTTCAAGCCATATAAAGTTTTGTTAAGCTTGTAAACGTGATCTGGATAAAAGACATCTCCAAAACTAAGGGTTGGCATACATATAGCTCTTCCTTGATCTTATCATAAAGGAATGCACACTTGATATCCATTTGATACACCTTGATGTTGTGGTTGGCAGCAAAAGCTAAGAACAATCTGATGGCTTCTAGTCTTGCTACAGGAGCGAATGTTTCATTATAGTCAATGCCTTCTTCTTGTCTATAACCTTGAACCACAAGCCTAGGTTTGTTTTTGAAAACAATTCCCTATCATTTATTTTGTTCTTGAATACCCATTTTGTGCCTATAGGTTATACATCCTTAGGCAATTGTACAAGTTCCCATACTTGTTATCTTTTGAACTGTAGGATCTCTTCTTGCATGGCCTCTACCCAACTATTGTCTTTTAGTGCATCTTGGTACTTAACAAGTTATGTGAGAAATAGAAAACTAGCAAAATGACAAATGTTTTTGGATTGACTTCTTGTGAGTACCCCTTTATTGGTGTTTCCAATAACTTCGTCTGGTGGGTGATTTTTAAGATAGATTATGGAATGATTGCATTTAGAGGTGAAGGTTGCAGATGGGAATCATCTGAGCTACCATCTTTTGGCAATTTTAAAGAGATAACATCTGTTTGGAATGGAGGTGGAGGTATAGGTGGGATAGGTGTAAAAGTGGGTTGACTTTTGTTCACAAAGGATGGACTTTTGTCAACAATGGTTTGACCGGATGAGGCGGTAGAGGTTTGAGGATCAACAATTGTTGAAATAGTAGTGGTAGAGTTTTGACAGTTGTTTTGAACATTTATTACTCTGGTGGTGGAAGTGACTGCATATTGTGGGATCACAATGTCATATCCATGATCTTGATGGGAAGACTGTGGTGTAACTGCATGGTTAGTCTTAATAGACACATCTTCAAATGTAAATTTATCTAAGTCAAACAATTCAGCAGGATTTGCTGGGATTTTTAAAAAAAGAAAGTTCATTGGTAAATTCAGAGTCTCTTCTACACACCTAGTCCTTGTGTTTAAACACTTTATAGGCTTTGGCAATAGTTGAGTATCCCATAAAATAACCACAATCTACTTTGGCTGCAAATTTTGAAATGGAATCTTTTAAGTTTAAAATGAAACATGGGCAGACAAAGATTTTGAAATAAGAGATCACTTGTTTAATCTTATACAGAGTTTCCAAAGCAATCTTATGTCTAGGATTAATCAAAACTCTGTTTTGCACATAGCAAGCAGTGTTTACTGCCTCCGCCCAAAAAGACAATTGTAAACCTAAGTCTGCAAGCATGATTCTGGCAGCTTCAATTAGAGTTTTGTTCTTTCTTTCAACCACCCCATTTTGTTAGGGTGTCCTTGGAATGTTGTATTGCCTTACAATCCCTTTTGACACACAGAAATCATCCAACTCCTTATTTCTAAAATCTGTCCCATTTTCACTCCTGAAGAGTTTTACTAGCAGGTCAAATTGGTTTTCAACTTTTCTTACAATGTCCTGCAAAATACATGTAGTCTCATCTTTAGAGTGCAATAAGTAAGTCCATGTAAACCTTGCAAAATAATCAAATATAACAAGACAGTACCTCTTCTTTTTAAGACTCGTGATTTTAACAGAGCCAAACAAGTCCATGTATAATAATTGTAAACACTGACTTGTTTTGGACCCATCAATTATTTGCATGAACTTTTATGTTGTTTACCTTTTAAACGGGAAATACGATGTTTATCACATGTGAATTATTTTGGGGGAAGACCTCTTACAAGACATTGTTTAGAGAGTGTGGTGATACTTTTAAGATTTGTGTGACCAAGTCTTCTATGCCATAGTTCTGTTTCTTTGTTAGAGGCAACAGAGAACAGGCAAGCATTAACCATTGGATTATCTTTCAACATATCAACCACATACACATTCCTACTCATGTGAGCAATAAGTTGTGCTTTGCTCTCAACTATGATTGTTTCAATCTTTTTAACCACCTCTAGGCTAACAATCTTACAATGTTTCTTAGTGAAGAATGACCCATACCCTTTGTCAGTCATTTGGAACACACTAAGAAGATTGAATTTAAGATTATCAATAAGATTGACATTTTCAAACTTGAGTTTCCCTGCTTGGACTGTCCCTGACCCTAACATGTTCCCTTTTGAGTTATTACCAAAAGATATATCACCCCTCCATGAGCTAGAAGATCTTTGAGAAGGGCTCTATCATGTCATGTGCCTAGAGCCTCACTATCTACATACCATAAACTATCAAGGCAAGTAAAAGCTCCATACACATTAGTAACAAATTAGTTTTGGTGAGTGTCCAAAGCCAAAATGACTTTGGATGGGGTCACAGACATTCCAGCCTCAAGTCTAGAAGAATGGTTAGATTTTTGAACAGATTTTTGAAACATTTGTTGTGAACCATTTCCTGTGAAATGATTATAACCATGAGGATACTTGTTTACTCTTGTTTTCAAGGTCTTTTATAGAACTCTTTACCAAGTGGCACACTCTTATAAGGTGGTTGACCATATCCTCTTGGAAATTTGTTTGCATGTGTTGCATCTGTTACCTGAACCTCTCTAGGAACAAATGTTATATTCAATTGATTGGTAACAGATGTTTGGACAGAGATAAAGGTTTGTTTGGACTTTCCTTTTTTAGTACTAGCCCTTGAATTCTCAAGTGTTTTGGACTTAAACTTATTTTTCTTGTACATTAAAATTTTTGAGATAAACACACTCTTGAGTTTTGTGGTTTTTCTTGCCACGGATATTGCAATGAGGTGCATCAACTATCACATTGTCTTGTTATGTCATATGCTTTTAACAGAAAATATTTTTTAGTAACATGATTTTTTTTCACAAAAGTCACAAAACAAGTTTGTTATATTTTCTCTCTTCTTCCCCTTTTCACCCTTTTGCTCAACAGATATTGTAACATCTGCTGGAAGGTCTTTTAAGGGAATGATTTTTACTAGAAGTGCTTTTACACCTTCAATGGTTGAGAAATCCATTGGTATGAAGTTTTCAAAAATGTCACATTCATCTGACCAGATTGGTTTGAATTGATATTTTTCAATTTCCTCAAAAGCTGAGAATCCTTCTAGTCTTTCTAAAACACTTTTCTTACAATTTGGTTCAGTAACTTTAATTTCTTGACCAGCCAGGTTTGTTGGAATAATTTCAATCAAACCACAATCATTTACAGCAGTATTTTGAGAAAGTTGGTCATTTTTCAAAAACCTACGCCAAATTTTACATTGCTTTTGATCTGTGACTCTAACATCAACTCATAACTTTTGCATAATTCTACCTATTTTTCACATGTGATCTAGGTAGATTCAAGCTCCTTTTTACAACTTTTATATTTTCTATCATAGTTTGGAGTTGATTTTGGTTATGCTTGATTCATGCTTAAGACTACTGATTTCACTTTCTTTTTCAAACAGTTTTGATTTTAACTCTTTAGCAAGTTTTTCAAACTGAATTTCATCATCTAAGATCTTGTTTCTAAGGTTTTCATTCACCTCTTTAATGTTTTCTAAAGCAATAATACATTTGTCAGAACATAAGTCTTTAAGGACTTGAGGTGATACCTTAGAAGAAGCCATCATGGCACAATCACAATCTCCTTCACAAACACTTGAATCCCATGGGTCTGACAGAGGATTTACCATTTCTTCACCAACCTTTTCTTCACCAACATTTTCTGAAACATCTGTTTCAACATTATCACAAACCACATTAGTATTTGACACCACTTCCTCAGACTCAACCCCTTCTAGTATTGTCTCTAGTGTCATAAAGCAAAAATCATCATATATCTTTTCAAAATTGGCAACTTGGGCAAAGTATTCATCAGTTAGTTCTTCAGGTAGGCTACTCCAATCAAAAAAGCCTTGTGTAAAGTAGCTTTGTTGACTATTCTCTGTAGGAGCAGAGGTTTGTGTAGCTTGTGGTGCAGGTTGCACTTGAACCTGAGGAACTGGGGCTTGAACATATTGTATCTGAGGAATAGTGGTTTGGACATTTGAACTAGAACAATGGTTGCAGGGTGTGCAAACTGAGCAGTATTTGCATGAGTGGAGCAAGGGTATACTGGGAATAATGGACACTGTTTTGAGTGTGTTGAGGTCTAGGACTTGGATGTGTAACAATAGGACCACTAGATTGGCTCCTTCATTCTCTTGCAAATTGACCTAACCAATTACACTTGTAACACTTGATTTTAGATTTATCCAGCCTAACTTTCAACCCTCCATGCAACCCTGGAAATTTTCTACTAGTTCTTTTGTAAAACTTGCTAGTATAGCACTTAGTAGAGCAAGTTGATGCAATATGTCCATTTCTTCAAAATCAGTGGGGTCAAAATGTTGAAGATCATTTAAGTAAATGATAATTTGTCAGAAAATTGGTTTTTCCATTTGCTGTAAAAGCATAGTTAGGTGAGTAAGTTTCAGAGTTAAATCCTCCATAACCAGATGTTATGTCAATAAAATGATCATAACACTAACCCTTACTTCCACCAGAGGTTTCCTCTTAACAAAAATGTGTTGTACTACCAAAAGTACAGTCATCAGCAACCTTACTTCCACCAGAGGTTTCCTCTTGATCAAAAAGTGTTGTACTACCAAAAGCATAGTCATCCGCAACTTTCCCTGACTCTTGTAGCTTCTTTTTCTGGTTAACCACTCTCTCATAAGTGAGAAGCCTACCATGAAGTTGAGTCAAACTAATGTCTTTGAAACCAACAGAGTTTTTTGTTACAAAAGCAAAAAAAGTGTCCTATTTATTTGGTAGTGATCTTATAAATCGACTATTCAAGTTAAATTTGCATAAGTAACATTTACCTGTTTTAACTCACTTTAGGACAACTAAACCTTTCGAACTGTTGAGTTAATGATTCTCCTTTAACATGACAAAATGTTTCATACTGTTGGTTTAAAACTTCCCGGTTGTTTTCAATAACTTCCTTTGTCCCACCAGAATGCTCCTTCAAAGCATCCCACAACTCCTTAGCACTGTTACAATATAATAGGAGAGAATGGATATCATTTCACAAAGTCGTAGCAACGATACTAAATGCCTTTGCATCTAGCTCGATTTTTTGAAAATCTTGCTCGGAGTAGTTTTCCAGCTTTTTAGGGACTTGAACTTTAGGGTCATCAGCACTTGGTACTATTGGAACATGAGGTCCGAAGATAACTGATTTCCAGCAACCCGTGTTTGTTGTGCAAGTATGTGATCCATCCGACGTTGGCGGATGTTATATTCTGATCTGACAAGCGTCGGAGCATGGTGCCAGTGTTGTGTGGATCTTGTGAATTTTGAGACATTTTGATTGTCTACAAACAAGTTTTTGTTTAAACTACTTTGAACATAAATAAACTTTTACTCTGTTTTCAATACAATGAACAAACGATCACAATAGTGAGAGCTGATCTGTTTATCAAATTGATTGTTTAGATCAAATTTGAATGACTAAGCTCTGATAACAATTGCTAGGATCTGAGGATGATTTGTTGTAAAAGTTTTAAGATGGAAATCAATGAAAGATAATAAAACAGAGATGATAAGTGCAGCGGAAATAAAAAATCTTGAATCACAACAGTGATGAGAATGTTTTCATCAACATGCATTTATAAATCATAAGTTTACGTATGCATGAGAATTACAAATGCTCCCTCAGCCTAATCACTTCTAATTTGTTCGTATAAAATGTCAAGAATGAAAGAAATGAATAGAACAGTACAAGCACTATCTATTTATAGTACAAAGCAAATATAAAGCATCTAAGCTGATGTCACCTTGATAAACTCTGTTGATATCATCTGTTGAGTATTAACCTCTGATGAGCTTTATCCTCTATTGGTCCAGCAGACCATTGCTTCAATAGTCTTTATCTTCGTTAACAAAGGTTCTCTCTATTAGACCTTATCTTCAAAGACCTTTGTAAGTAGACTTTGGCTTTGAGCAGAGTTTAGAGTAGCAGATGTTTAGTCATTGCCACTGGGAGGAGCAGATTTTCAAAGCACTGTATTTATGATCAGAATTTATAGACTCTTTTGGCTTTCTATCATCTGTGCTTTTATGGGGTCCACTAGATCCAACATATATAAATAGTTGTTTTAGTTATTTGTTTCACTTAATATGTGGAGCAGGCTTCTATTAAGTATTAACCCTCTTACTTGGATTAGCGGATATGACATTCCTTATACGAATTGCATTATTTGAAATAGCATATATTTTTCTAGTTATCTATCAAACAATTAAAATTCAGTTTGGTTCCTCAACGGGACCTGACTGGATCCCAAAAAAGTTACAAGTTTTGACATGTTATTCGGCTTACCCCAACCGCCCAACCTTCCAATCTTTCACCTTGATTGCTTTTACAATTATTTTGTTTCATATACATGAATACATCTTATTTTTGTTTTAAAAAAGCGAGAAGTGTACAAAAGCGACAAGGTCTATAATCTAGACGTGAAGTGCCATAAGTAAAAGCACATCGTTTTAATTTAGTACCTAAGGCGCAAATAATTTTTTATTTTCTATGTTTCTTATAGGTTTCTAGCACCATTTACCCAGCATTTAAACCCAAATAAGTTTCAACATCATCCTTAGTAACTCGCACCCATCACAAAGCTAAGGTAGAGTTTGAAGAGAGTAAGATGTGGACAACCTTATCTCTACTCGTTGGAATAGAGAGGTTGCCTCCAAAGAAACCCCTGACTCAATCGTAGTTTTGCATCAAGCATTAGACCTAAGGCACATAATACTTAGCAATGGGGCGAAAACTAATTGGTGCATGTAGCCCCTAATCTTTTGGCTTTGAACGTCACCATATGATGCATGATTAAATGTCCTCCGCTTTTAACACTATTGTCACGAATTAGGTAAAATAACGTTAAAATCAGGGAAATTTCACTTTTGCTATCAAGCGCTTTTATATATTTTATTTTAAAATTACATACATGTACAACCCAAATTCATGTTAAACAACAATTTGTTGCATAAAGTTTGATAAATACGTGTGGCACCTTGGGTATGCTTCATGTATTACATGATCCTTAATGTTATGCCTTAGAGACCTGGCACCGCAGGCATGCTTTTTTAAACCAAGCATCTTATAGATACAAGTTGTATCTTCAGATATGTTGATGTTGTAAAAAAATTATGGTGTATTTATTTTTCGTAATCATAATTGTTATCAGGCTAAGGTTTCATTTTAAATGCTTAGACAATGCTCTTACCATTCATTTCAATATACAGTTTGTCTTTTGTGGTCAACTAACCTAGTTTCAATATCTGAGGAAATAGAATATTTATTAAGATTTATGTTAAAACAAATATACATTGTTAAATCCTGTGAAGAATAGAGAATACTACCGATGACAGTTTATAATGTTCAATATATATTATGATTGTTTTTAAGTTTTCTTCAAATTAAATACCACTTGGTTGATTTCACTAACCTATTAAAACTTTTGCCACGGCTAGAGCCGAAGGAATAGTTAGTTTCCTTAACATAATGTTAAGCATTTTAGCAACATATTCTAAATTTTCCAATTTGTGTTTAAAAAGTAGAATTGCAGTTGCTGGAAACTTTTAACTTAAATGCATGATAAACTTGTTTTTAGCAGTATATTCTAAGTGCATGATATAAAACAGTTTAAATTATAATCTCATGGTCGGGATAGAAGTTATTGAGACATAAGAGGCATGAATTCTGCTTGTAATAGCGATTATGAACAATATAATAGATGATGGCGGCCGATGTGGGGTTATCCTACTGGGAGGGGAGGTCTCAGGATTGAAGTTGGGCAACGCGAAGTAATTTAAGATTATTGGTATCGTGTAGAATAGGAGTAACATTTGCCTCGATGACGATGAAGAATATCCGGATTTGTCTCTTTTATATCCGTTTAGAAAATTTTGATTTTTATATATGTAGATATGGTTATGGTCAGGTCGCAGAAGACCTAACAAGCTCTCACGATAGCAAAGATAGCCATCAACATGCTCGTTTTTTTGGTTTTAATAAACAAACTAACTGTTTCAAGAAAGTTGAGTTTCATCTTAAAGGAATTATTTATTAAATGTAATCATATGATTCAAGTTGTTAATAAGGTCATTCATATCGTACTTTTTATTCTCCATGCTCGGGAGTGTTTTTTAAATATTGGGTTAAGGCACTTCAAAGGCAACACACAAGCTAAAAGTACTTTTAGCTACCTCTACACAAAACTATAGCTTAAAATACATCCATATTACCATATACCTCTTTGCAACACTCTATTTATTTATTTATTAAACTATTCAACAAACTTACAAACAGCTCTCACATGACAACATGTGTGTTTGGTCTTCTTTCCTATCCTCATAAATTCTCTCACTATAAACAAGCTCAGTACTCAACATCGTGTGTTTTCATTGGTATGTGTCTAATCACACTACCTTTGTTTTTATCTCTATGCGGAATTAAGACATCATTATCTCTAGTCACGCTGCCTTTAACGTGGCCTTTAACATGATCTAACAACGAAATCTAACAACCCTTAACCGAATGAATGAGAGAATAACAAAGATAACATGAGATATTAACTCGAAACCCTATAATAGGTTAAATACAAGCTCCTCAACAACCTTGCAACAACATCCTCTAACTATAAGGAATCTTTCTAGAAATCCATTCATACACTTTCAACCTTGCATATTAGTCCCTCAACTAATAAACCTGCAAATTGATGGAACAAACAATAAAAGTTGAGAAATAATACATGAATATTGATTGTAAACGTATCATTTTGATATTCCCCTTCATTCATATGCGAAAACCAGTTTATAAGACCTAACATCTCACAAAAGTATTCATGTTGAACAACACTTAAACCTTTTGTGAAAATATTTGGTAGTCGACTTTCATATTCAACTTTCTCCGGATCAACAATACCAACAACAACGTTCTCTCTATGAAAGTGCAAATCTATTTCAAAATGTTATGTTTTTTCATGAAAGACAGGGTTAGATGTTATTGATATAACCGCCTTACTGTTACAATACAATTTAATAGGAAACATACTTTCAACACCAAGTTCTTTTAACAAATTCAATAACCACATCAATTCACAAGTTGCAGAGCACATTGCTTTGTACTCTATTTCAATTGTAGACCTTGAAACAGTATGTGTTTCTTACTTTTCCAAGAAACAAGTGAACTACCCAAAAAGAAATGCAGAAGCCTGTAACTGACCTCCTTGTAGAAAAACACTTTACCCAATCGAAATCTACATAACTAGTCAACTCAAACTTTTCATCCCTTTTAAACCATTTTTCTTTCCTATGACTTTGTTTTAGGTACCTAAGTAACCTCAAAAGCTATTTGCAAATGTGTATCAGTTAGGCTATGCATGAATTTACTCAAAAACTACACAACATCACTAACATCAAGTCTTGTTAAAGAAAGATATATTAATTTTCAATTAGTTTCTGAAAACCTGTTACATTTTTTTAACTTGTTGATTCTTACAACTTTTGAGATTACTAAGTAAGTTTGCTCTATAAGTGAACTAACTTGTTTACACCAATAACCAAACTCATTTAATAACTCTAGACACATTTTATTGAAATACCCAATTTGTCATACAACACTTCAATACATAGAAAGTATTTCAACACACCCAAATCTTTTATTTGGAAATTTTCACTAAGAATCCTTTTAACATTATCAATTTCATACTGACTATTATCTGTAACAACTATGTCATCATCATAGACTAACAATACAACAAACACAAAGTTTTTTGACATAATAAACAAAGAATGATCACATTTTCTTTGTAAAAAAACCCATATCAATTAGCACATTTACGATGCGTTAATCAGTTTACACACTTTTGTTACAACTTTACAGTAATAAGCTTGTGGTAAAATCATATAAACATCTTCGGTTATTGACCCATACATGTAGCATTTGCAAAATTTCAACCGTTGTACACTTTCGATCGTTTTGGTATTTAATAAATTTTATATTTTAATTAAGAAATACGTAATTGTACTATCAAGCAAAACCATATTCACAGTATTTCCCGAACAAAATCCAAGTTACATATGCCTTTATACCCTTTACATAAGCTAAACAATGTGTTGGAAGGGTTGGAATTGGCAAACAAGTGATAATACAGGTCCAGGGGCTATCAAAAATGTAGAATTTTTGGCGTCAGAGAGTCTTATGGACCGTAAGGCTTTGGTTACGATGTGTAAGTGCCTAGATGTATAAAATTACCTTGATCACCAAGTTTGGCCACCTATGCTTAATTTTGACACCTAGCATGTAATTAGCCACCTCTAATCTGGTTAAGACACTTGCTTAGACACTAAGCAACTCCATAACACCTTATCAAACACTTGTCATCACCTCCTTGAGTTCTTTGAGTTCTTCACACTATTCTTATCTTTCTTACTAAATCATTCTCTTGGAGTTTGCTTCTTTTTTGAGGCCTCCATTCCAATGTTGGAATCCTTCTTCCAAACACAAGTAAGTGTTCCTCTTAGTCTTTTTCAATTATTTGGCTAGTTATGAGCCAAAAGTTATGTAAATTGACTTTTTGCTTTGACTTTCAGTTCCGACCTTTTCGTTCGAGTTAAAGTTCAAATTGAACATTGTTGCGTGATCGTAATAATGAAGGTGTTAATCCTGTGCCAACTGTTAATTTACGATTGATCATCAAGTGCATAACAAACGTTACAATGACAATAATTGATGTTTTAGACTCGATTCAACTATATAAGGTCTTTGATAGTCAAGGAACGTCTTTCCGACTTAACATTACGCAATTGGTAAATTACGAAAATCTTATTGTAGGCTGGAACTTTAACGAACTGGACACTAGACAAAACTATGACAACACCAAAAATACAAGTCTTTACTTATATATTAAATGTATAAGATATAATTTGCCATTTTTTCATGCTTTGGAACGCAACTGTATGTAAACGCAGGCGAAAACACGATAAAGAGAACGCACCAGCTCACTTAATTGCAAGTGGGCATGACTAGCGCAAGGGTGTAGGCATGCACTTGACAGACGCTAATGCTATCATGTCATTATATGTATTTATATCCAATAGGGATTAATGTATCGTGTCATCAATCATGTATCGGAGATTAGTTCAAGGCCCCGTATGTATGGATAAGCATGTAAAACTGGTAACAAGAGATATCACTTTGTCCCAAGTTATTTTTAAAATGATATACCAAATGGTATCCAAACATTTTTGAAAAGATTTTCAAAACGTGTCGGTTAATTGTATTTACCAGCGAAAGCTGGCGTATTTTCAAAAGACTAAGCGCAGGTTATATAGCAAATACGGAATAGGCTGGAGTTGCATGGTCTTTAATATTGGAATTTGCAACCCAAGGAAAAAACCCTATTAGTTTAAAGATTCATTTTTTGATCCGCCTGTGGATATTTCTGTACGAACAACTTGTATAAATTTATTTATTATATTCAATCTTTTATTTTATTATTTATTTCATTCCCATCTTCCACTGTGCAATGTGGTAATTGATATCGATCGTCACACATATACCCCATCGACCAGGCCCACCTGGAAATTGGAGTGTGACACCAACAAGCCTCGGAAGTTTAGTGATTTGCTCAGAAGTAAAAGGTGGAAAAGAAGACCCAGTAGCCTATTTGATTTGTTATTATCAACCCCTTTTTTAAAACCTGGTGGATATCCCACCAACTCAAAACATTTATCAACAGTGATCCCAATTATATTATAGTGACTACATTTTTTATATGGATTAGGACCTTTATACACTCTTTTTCTAGGATCAAAAGACTGATTTGTCTTAGTAACAAAAAACAGATTTTGACCATAAGATGCATGATGTGCTACCAATTATACATATTTTTACTACATAATTACACTCTAATTCTAAATAATTTCATGACTTTAGAGTTAAAAATACTACCTAAATCGTTCCTGTTTGACAAAATGCGTGCTTATAATGTCTGGGGATGAAAAGAAGTGAAAAAACGAGCATAAACGAAGCAAAAATCCAAGATTCCAAGGAAATCAGCAAGTTGCTAGATAGGTGCGATCATGCCAGACTATGTGCACAGTGGTGCTCAACACTCAGGAGCACAAGATCGACAAGTTAACCCAAGAATATTTAAAAAAAATCAAGTATATGTGGAGGCACGGGCATGCACAATCAGGCATGCCCATGCATAGCTAAAAGAGAAAGTCATCAATGTTTCAAGAACAGACAAGAAGTATTGAAGAAAGTCAGGCACGCCTGTCCAACCGTGCGTCCAAAAAGACAAAATTGGGGAAGTCCCTAGATTCAACAAGAATAACACCTAGGAAAAATCTGTCATGACACCCAAAGAGGTGTACAAAAAACTGGTTTTAGAACCGAAACTTGAAAAAAACCAAAACCACGAAAACCGGTCTTTTTAACCAGTTTTTTAAAACCGGTTTTAGGACCAAACCGAACCGTCGGTTAGTTTACTAGTAAGGGATCTTGACCTTCAAAACCGGTTAAAAACCGGCTTTTTTTGGCAAAAACCGCTTATAGGCCGAACCGAACCGGTTATACCAGTTTGGCTTCCAATCTTGAAAAACCTGTTAAAACACCGAGCTGGTTTTTTTCCCATACAAAAATAACCGGTTCGGTTAAAATCCGGACCAGTTTTTTAAAAAAAAACTGATTTGTACACCTCTAGACACCCGTCCATGCACGGCCGAGCATGCCCATGCCCATGCACGTCGATGCTCATAACTAAATCTCCATTGTATGTATTAGGCATTGCCATGCCTCGTTAGGCATGCCCATGCTCCCCTACACCCAACCAGCCTATAAATAGAGGCCAAAGTCTTCATTCCAAATCGTGCCATTTCTTGAGAGGCCTCCTAGGTCGGACCAAAACTCTTTATCTCTCTCTCTGGTGGATTCAAGTTCCTCTCCTTTCTACCCGTTCTCTCCAAAATAAGGCACCAAGTAGCTCCGTGCACTAGAAATGTAATAATGATAGATGAGAGACACTTTGTTGCACACATTCTTGCATTTGCACATGAGCTAGAGGCAGAAGAGTATGAAGAGTGATAATCGACGTTGGCGAAAGTGTTAAGATCTTCATATGGTAGTAATCTCTATGTCTTCTCATACTCTTGGAGTAGCCAATCTTATTAATCTAATATTTTATCTAATTTAATGTGTTTACCTTTTATTAGTTCTTGGTTTATTATCTTTTGTGACAAATTACATGACCCCTTTGAAACTAAATTAACATAACCATTTTGAAAGTTCCGGATCTGGTGGGTTTAGAAGGAAGTTTGGATAAGATAAAGCTAATTCCATAGAAATCTCGTAAGAATAGTCAAAAGTGGAAGGATTCCATTGATACCGAAAGAACATACATCATTGATAGGTTAGAGAGAGCATCAGGCAATCTCTCCATCTAAAACTCCAAAACTTAACTATGAACACATGACTTCCCTATTTATAGACATGATGACTTGGTGAGGATGAACTCATCCGTGTGGATGAGCATGTCCATGAGGATGAAGTTGAGCTTATTCCGTGCGGATGAGTCTAATCAATACGAATCACTCTCATCCTCTCCAAAATGTCATGTGTTCGTATCTCAAGTATAAACTATACAATATTCAACATACGCTCTATCTAGCCTATTCACACAGTGGCGGACATACATAATATGCACTAACAAATTCCCCCTAGGCCGTCACTGTCAAATCTTGATCTTTAAATATGAGAACCATGTTTGATATTTTGCATCTTCAATCAAGCATTTGATATCTTCAAATAATTCCCCCTTGATTGATTATTCGAGTTTGTATTTGCAATAACATATTCCCCTTGAAATGATTCCCCCTACAATGACACTTCAGTTCTTTGTTAGTACGATACGAAGACTCAGGACTCAAACCCTTAGACATCAATCTAATCATGATCTAAAGAATCTAAACTTCCTATGATCACGGACTAAAACATCAAGACACTCTGCATCGCCCAATAATTTCAAGTCGGAACCACCCGAATACTGTTGTACGTTTTCTTGTCTGAATTTCCAAAAATGTCCTAATATTTAAAACAAAAATTATTCCCCCTCACTTTTGGCAAATTCTAACCTCTCTAAACTCATCACTCGGATTTCCCACTCAAACTTGGCAAAATCAGTCCTTCGTTTTCACCAAAAAACTCAACTATGAAGAAAATGTGCCATTTTGCTCCACAAAAGTTCGTTTTTCATCAATGCGGATTTTTCTTTTAGGCCCATTAATAGTTACTATACCAATATATGAACATTCTACATAGGTATCAATGACAACCCCATTGTCTTCAACACTACATAATCTCATCATTATATCTATTCTCCGAAGCCTCCGTCGGTGTCCTTGAACAACCCGTATTGGACGTTAAAATCTTGAAAAAAATTTCTATCAGCAAATTTTTTATGGACACTCATATCATTGCCACGATCAAAAAATGCCTTTTTAGTTAGACATTTTTTACTTATTCGCACGGATGAGAAATGTTCATTCGTGCAAATGTCTCCTTCGTGCGGATGAAATGATTTTGGAACGAATTAGGCTGGTTCATATGGATGAGTTTTCATTCACACGGATGAATTCTTATCCGTGTCACACCCCGACCCGCAGCGGAAAAGGTGATCGGGGCATGATTGGGTTATCATCAAAGCTCATGACATTTATTTTAACGTTTCATATTCATTAATACACCTTAATGGGAAATTACAATCAATATTACGTCATGTCCTAAACATCAATCTAGGCTTCATTGTTTTCTTCTAAGGCATTTCCTATGTTTTCCTTGCTTCATCCTGTTCAACTGTATCATGTGTAAAAAAATGGTTTTTGGATCAACAAAAAGTTGGCGAGTGAATCCTATGGAAAACATTTGAACAAGTTTATTTAATTAATAATAAAATAAAGTGCACAACCACACATGAGTAAAAATAGATGTAAACTTATTCACCAATCAATTAATATTAAATAATGCACACATGAACAATAATGGATCGTTTTGAGGCACGCGTTGCTCAACTCGTCTCTCACGAGGAACCGATGGGCCTAATGAATGATTTGCATAAAATTGACAATATGAACTACATAACTACAAACAATATAAATTCAATAATACACACACGAACAATAATGGATTTGTTTTGAGGCACGCGTTGCTCAACTCGTCTCCCACGAGGAACTGATGGGCCTAATGAATGAATTGCATATAAATTGGCAATATGAAATACATAACTACAACCAATGTATACATCTAAGTTTAGATCACAATATGGTATGGCACAAGTTTAAATAAACGAGTTAATTTTTGGTGACACATGACACACCCCAAAACGTGTAATTAAAAAGGGGAGTTGTAAGATTCACTCACATTGGGTGCGTTCGGTTGATGATGTTGAATACGCACGAAGTTGGATTTAACCACGAGTGAACTAACCTAGATAATGGCATAATGGTTCGGTAAGTAAACGGATTTTATTAATCCATTTTAGTAGGATTGTTGGGTGTATTTTTGTGAGTTTAAGGCTATTTTCTAACCTTAAAAATGTTATTTTTAAGTATTTTTAATTGATTTTTAAATAAAATAAATAAATAAAAATGATAAAAAAATGTTGACTTTTTGACCGTTGACCGTTGACCATTGACTTTGACTGTTGACTGTTGACCGGTTCGTATGTGTGTATGTATGCGCTGGGTGAGGCTCGAACCCGAGACCTCCCGTACGCATGCACGCAGCTCTACAAACTGAGCTACGTGTCTAACCCGAAATATTTCTGTTTTAATTATATTTATATATTAATTGAATTAAACAGAAAATCATTTATTTTTAAAAACGATTTTAATCTAACGACTCGGTGCGCTCCACAGGTCTCGAACCTGGGACCTGTGGTTTAGGTTAACACACAGTCCACCGCTGGACTGTGTGTCTAACTTGTTAAATAAACTGATTTTTATTATACTTATATACAAACTAAATATTTTCATTTCTGTCTTAAATAAAAAGTTTGATAATTGTCCGGACCGGTGCGGTAGTCCGGACTCGAACTCGTGACGTGTGATTAAACATTCACACAGTCCACCACTGGACTGTGTGTATTATTCCGGTTTTTATTAAACTTAACATCTTACGCAGTGACTCCGGTTCGGTTAAAAAAAGAACATTTTTATTAAGGCGAGTATGCGTGGGACATGTATCGAACTCGGGACGTGAGCGAGTTTATGTGCACACAGTCCACCGCTGGACTGTGTGTCTAACCCGAGTTATATCTTGATTTAAATTAAACTTATAGACAACAGAAACTTCGTCTTCTTCGTTGGACTCAACCAGAAACGGAGTCCGACTGGTTCGATGATTTTATCAAGTTTTTTTAGTGTGATATGATTAATTACAGGTGAGATAAATAAAAAGAATGAAAAATTAAGCGTCAATTATACCGAACTGGACTCTTCTGTTTCTCCGGCGAAACTCCGGTGACGGCAGATTATTCCGGCGACGTGTGTCCTGCGGCATAGAGTCTTCAGGGAGCTTGAGATGAGTGTGGGTGGCTTCGGTATGAGCTCTGGGGTTCAGTAAGGTCAAAGGTGAAAATCTTGGTTTTCCGGGTATTTGTAGGTATTTTCCGGCGAGTGAATTTTCGTCGAGAAAGGGTGCGGTTTTGAGCGAAAAGGCTACAAGTGGATTGTGGGTGAATTTATAGGGAGGAATCAAGATGTATAGAGTCGGATTTCAGACTTGATTCAAAGTCATTACGTTTTCTGGCGGTTATGACTTGCGTCGCGGGTTCAGACGTCGGTTATAACCGATGTCATAGTTAAAGTTTACGTTAAAACTGAAGAAACCGTCCAATCTTGGCGAGATAGTCGGAATTTCCGACGACTGCAATTGGGCGCGTCGGTATTTGAATTCGAGATTTATTTTATGAATTAATTGTTTCCATTAATTAACAAGAAACATAAGTGGCGCAGTGGTTGGAGGGTTGAGTGTTAAGACATTGATGAAATTGTTGGCTGACCCGGGTTCGAAACCCGGCAGCACTATTTTATTTTTATTTCATTAATTTCAATACTTTTTCAAATAAAACTTTTATAACCAATATACTTATTAATTATGTATCGTTTAAAATTATTTTGGGCATTAAATACGCAACGAAATTTTTAACTGATTGTTCGGTTATTAAACGGAGCGGGTTTGGTAAATCCGGTTTTTGACGGATGTTACAGTATCCCCTGCTTTTTAGAAATTTCGTCCCGAAATTTAAGTAGTGATATATTTGACTAAAAATGATGGTGTTTAGTTTAACAGTTACATGCTTAGAAAAAGAGTTAGAGTTTAAGTTTTTGTTTGAGACGGTAACGTCCCTTGTAAGGGTTAAGTACCCTGTTACAGGAATCGCTTTTTGTTGCCTACGGTAAAAATATTGATAAGCAGAGTTGATTCGCTAAATATGATATCAGGCGTAAGAGTTTTGATATGTTTGGAAGGATATGGTTATATCCTAAAGCAAAACTTCTAATACTACAACCTACATGGAACTTCTCATAACCGTCTAACAATACCTCTGATCCTTTGACAAGAATACTTATATATAGGAAGTACCAGCGGCGTATCCACCATATTCTTGTCAAATTTTCATTGGTTTTATCAGTAAGTTATGATTGGTTCTATGATATGACTCTAGAACATAAATAAACACAACAACTAATGTACCAAGAAATTACTAAATCCTACATAGAACTTCTCATAACCGTCTGACAATGCCTCTGATCTTTTGACAAGAATACTTATATATAGGAAGTACCAGCGGCGTATCCACCATATTCTTGTCAAATTTTCATTGGTTTTATCATTAAGTTATGATTGGTCCTATGATGTAACTCTAGAACGTAAATAACACAACAACCAATATTTGAATCCACATTCTGATAGCATATATGTTTGAATGGTGACAGTTCCTCTCTCGTTTGTTATGATGGAGAGGTTAGTTTATGTAGAAATAGAACACAATCCAATTTCTTTAAATGGCGAGATGATGTAAATGTAACACAAATTTCAACCAAGACAATACTAAATCCTACCTGGAACTTCTCATAACCGCCTGATAATGCCTCTGATCCTTTGGCAAGAATACTTATATATAGGAAGTACCAGCGCCGTATCCACCATATTCTTGTCAAATTTTCGTTGGTTTTATCCGCAAGTTATGATTAGTTACCAAGAAATTACTAAATCCAACATAGAACTTCTCATAACCGCCTGACAATGCCTCTGATCCTTTGACAAGAATACTTATATATAGGAAGTACCAGCGGCGTATCCACCATATTCTCGTCAAATTTTCATTGGTTTTATCAGTGAATTATGATTAGTCCTATGTGACTATAAAACATAAACAACACAACAACCACAGCTTGAGTCTAAATTCTGAAAGTATACATGTTTGAATGATGACAGTACCTCTCTCGTTTGTTATGTTGGAGAGGTTAGTCATTGTGGAAGTGAGACATAGCTCAACTTCAATAAATGATGAAATTGATTACACTGAAATGTATGATGAACAAACTTCAACCAAAACATACTAATCCTACATGGAACCTCTCATAACCGCCTGATAATGCCTCTGATCCTTTGACAAGAATACTTATATATAGGAAGTACCAGCGGCGTATCCACCATATTCTTGTCAAATTTTCATTGACTTTACCCGCAAGTTATGATTAGTTCTATGTGACTCTACAACAAACACAACAACCAAAAGATCGTATTGCATGTACTGAAAATGAAAAATGTCTGTGCGATCAAGGCTCAATCAAACGGAGCCGATCGTATTGCATGTACTGAAAATGAAAAATGTCTGTGCGATCAAGGCTCAATCAAACGGAGCCGATCGTATTGCATGTACTGAAAATAATAAATTTAATCTAAATACTTATCACACAACCAGTTTATACATGGAACCTCTCATAACCGCCTGATAATGCCTCCGATCCTTTGACAAGAATACTTATATATAGGAAGTACCAGCGGCGTATCCACCATATTCTCGTCAAATTTTCATTAACTTTATCCGCAAGTTATGATTAGTTCTATGTGACTCTACAACAAACACAACAACCACAAGATCGTATTGCATGTACTGAAAATGAATATGTCTGTGCGATCAAGGCTCAATCAAACGGAGCCGATCGTATTGCATGTACTGAAAATAATAAACAATAATCACTCAAACAGTTTATACATGGAACCTCTCATAACCGCCAGATAATGCCTCTGATCCTTTGGCAAGAATACTTATATATAGGAAGTACCAGCGGCGTATCCACCATATTCTTGTCAAGTTCTCATTGGCTTTATCCTTAAGTTATGATTGGTTCTATGTGATTCTAAAACATAAAGAAAAACATAAAACTAAACGATTGGGATTGAATCTTGATTTTCGGTGAAGAGGACTAGTTGGGTGGTTTCGTTTGGGCCGTCATTATCTTCGACAAGATTGGCGTTGATGTTGAAAACTCTTCCTCTTGCTGGTGGCCTAGTGATTGGGTTTTCTTGATTTACTTGGTTAACTGGGTTTGATTGAGCTTGAGTGTTTATGATGTTAACCAATCAAGGGCACGTGTTTCTAAAGTGGGTAGGGTCGCCACAATTGAAACAAGTTCGAACATAAGGTAACATGGGGTATTGAGGTTGTTGATAGGTTTGGATCATGTTTTGAGTAGGGAGTGTGTTTTGGTTTTGAGGGGTGCGGCAAACCTTGCTCAAATGACCATAGCGTCCACAAGTTGCACATAGTCGACAAGGTAAGGTAAGGGGATGGTGATAAAAACAGGTGTTACATCGAGGGTGAGGTCCAAGGAATGGTGATAAAAATGGTTTTTGGATCAACAAAAAGTTTGCGAGTGAATCCTATGGAAAACATTTGAACAAGTTTATTTAATTAATAATAAAATAAAGTGCACAACCACACATGAGTAAAAATAGATGTAAACTTATTCACCAATCAATTAATATTAAATAATGCACACATGAACAATAATTGATTGTTTTGAGGCACGCGTTGCTCAACTCATCTCTCACGAGGAACTGATGGGCCTAATGAATGATTTGCATAAAATTGACAATATGAACTACATAACTACAAACAATATAAACTCAATAATACACACACGAACAATAATGGATTTGTTTTGAGGCACGCGTTGCTCAACTCGTCTCCCACGAGGAACTGATGGGCCTAATGAATGAATTGCATATAAATTGGCAATATGAAATACATAACTACAACCAATGTATACAATCTAAGTTTAGATCACAATATAGTATGGCACAAGTTTAAATAAACGAGTTAATTTTTGGTGACACATGACACACCCCAAAACGTGTAATTAAAAAGGGGAGTTGTAAGATTCACTCACATTGGGTGCGTTCGGTTGATGATGTTGAATACGCACGAAGTTGGATTTAACCACGAGTGAACTAACCTAGATAATGGCATAATGGTTCGGTAAGTAAACGGATTTTATTAATCCATTTTAGTAGGATTGTTGGGTGTATTTTTGTGAGTTTAAGGCTATTTTCTAACCTTAAAAATGTTATTTTTAAGTATTTTTAATTGATTTTTAAATAAAATAAATAAATAAAAATGATAAAAAAATGTTGACTTTTTGACCGTTGACCATTGACTTTGACTGTTGACTGTTGACCGGTTCGTATGTGTGTATGTATGCGCTGGGTGAGGCTCGAACCCGAGACCTCCCGTACGCATGCACGCAGCTCTACAAACTGAGCTACGTGTCTAACCCGAAATATTTCTGTTTTAATTATATTTATATATTAATTGAATTAAACAGAAAATCATTTATTTTTAAAAACCATTTTAATCTAACGACTCGGTGCGCTCCACAGGTCTCGAACCTGGGACCTGTGGTTTAGGTTAACACACAGTCCACCGCTGGACTGTGTGTCTAACTTGTTAAATAAACTGATTTTTATTATACTTATATACAAACTAAATATTTTCATTTCTGTCTTAAATAAAAAGTTTGATAATTGTCCGGACCGGTGCGGTAGTCCGGACTCGAACTCGTGACGTGTGATTAAACATTCACACAGTCCACCACAGGACTGCGTGTCTATCTTGGTTATTATTCCGGTTTTTATTAAACTTAACATCTTACGCAGTCACTCCGGTTCGGTTAAAAAAAGAACATTTTTATTAAGGCGAGTATGCGTGGGACATGTATCGAACTCGGGACGTGAGCGTGTTTATGTGCACACAGTCCACCGCTGGACTGTGTGTCTAACCCGAGTTATATCTTGATTTAAATTAAACTTATAGACAACAGAAACTTCGTCTTCTTCGTTGGACTCAACCAGAAACGGAGTCCGACTGGTTCGATGATTTTATCAAGTTTCTTTAGTGTGATATGATTAATTACAGGTGAGATAAATAAAAAGAATGAAAAATTAAGCGTCAGTTATACCGAACTGGACTCCTCTGTTTCTCCGGTGAAACTCCGGTGACGGCAGATTATTCCGGCGACGTGTGTCCTGCGGCATAGAGTCTTCATGGAGCTTGAGATGAGTGTGGGTGGCTTCGGTATGAGCTCTGGGGGTTCAGTAAGGCTCAAAGGTGAAAAGCTCGGTTTTCCGGCGATTTGCAGGTATTTTCCGGCGAGTGAATTTTCGTCGAGAAAGGGTGCGGTTTTGAGCGAAAAGGCTACCAGTGGATTGTGGGTGAATTTATAGGGAGGAATCGAGATGTATAGAGTCGGATTTCAGACTTGATTCAAAGTCATTACGTTTTCTGGCGGTTATGACGTGCGTCGCGGGTTCAGACGTCGGTTATAACCGATGTCATAGTTAAAGTTTACGTTAAAACTGAAGAAACCGTCCAATCTTGGCGAGATAGTCAGAATTTCCGACGACTGCAATTGGGCGCGTCGGTATTTGAATTCGAGATTTATTTTATGAATTAATTGTTTCCATTAATTAACAAGAAACATAAGTGGGGCAGTGGTTGGAGGGTTGAGTGTTAAGACGTTGATGAAATTGTTGGCTGACCCGGGTTCGAAACCCGGCAGCACTATTTTATTTTTATTTCATAATTTCAATACTTTTTCAAATAAAACTTTTATAACCCAATATACTTATGAATTATGTATCATACGCAACGAAATTTTTAACTGATTGTTCGGTTATTAAACGGAGCGGGTTTGGTAAACCGGTTTTTGACGGATGTTACAATCCGTGCAGATGAACTCCATTATTCAAACGGACCAGGCTCGTTTGTGCAGATGAATGACTCCTATGCACGAAACTCACTCCTACATTCGAAACGTCATTGTTTACATTTTTCGATCTATAATCTTTATTTCTTTGAATTTGATGATGATTCTTCCACAGACATGGTCGAAAATCATTACTGATCAATCCTATGGTTTCAAATTTGATTTTTATTTGTGAATTGGCCATTAATTTGATGACGTCTAAAAACCCATAAATCATGAGCGTAGGTGATTCAATCCACTGTTAGATCGATTGAACCGGTACCGTAGCTCGGATACCAATTGAAAGTTCTAATGGGTATAGATGGAAGTTTCAATAAGATAAGGCTAATTCAGTAGAAATCTCGTAAGAATAGTCAAAAGTAGAAGGATTCCAATAATACTGAAAGAGCATACATCATTGGCAGGATCGAGAGAGCATTAGGTAATCTCTCAAGGTAAAACTCCAAAACTTGACTATGAACACATGACTTCCCTATTTATAGACATGATGATTTGGTGAGGATGAACTCATCCGTGCAGATGAGCTTGTTCGTGCGAATGAGCTTTTTCCGTGCGGATGAGCTAATCCATGCGAATGAGACTCATACGTACAAATCACTCTCATCCTCTCCAAAATGTCATGTGTTCGTATCTCACCTATCAACTATACAATATTCAACACACATTATATCTAGCCTATTCGTACAGTGGCGGACACACATAATATGCACTAACACACTTAATTTGACCATATTAATTTAACCTAACATAACTTGACTATGGTGTGAATACGACTTCTGGTACCTATAATCAGATTCGGTGTTCTTGATAACCTTGGGAGGTGAAGCTTATTAGTACACTCATGGCGTGTAACAACCCATATATGTAAGGTCTGAGTTTACAAGGCGTTTGATTAATATTTAATCAGAACAGGCAATATTCTATTTTATGACAAATAAATAATTTTAAGCAAGGAATTATCATCAACAACTATTTTTCATTGAATCAAAAGATTACTAGTTACAGCACGATTGACTCTACAAACTCCCCCTCAACCTGATCACATACAAATATGTTCATACAAAAGAAAATGTGATGTGTGTGATGAATAAATCTATAATAGGTGAGATCAATTTATACTAAGTACAAAAGTTTTGTTTGTGATTGGCTGACATCACCTTGATAGTAACATCTAAGATTTCTGACAGAAAAGATTCCATAGATGTTAACATACATCTATGGGAATCTAACATCTGATCCAAAACACTAAACAACTGTTACAAAGCAAAATACTGTTACTTTCATGAAACCACTGATCTTCAAACCACTGTTGCTTCATATCAAATATTTGTTTCGCTTAAATAGATGTTTGGTCTTCTTAACAAATCTTTGCTTCAATAGCATTTTGGTCTTTGATCAGTGTTTCGCTCCTCTTCAACAGTGGTTTTCAAGGCTTGAACTGATGTTAACATGTCTACAACAGATGTTTTGGTTAGTGTTCAAGATTTACTATCTTTAGGAGGAGTCTGGTTCAATTTGTTGTTTATTTCTTGATCCTTTGGTCATGTTTTGGCTTTTGAATATCATTTGTTTTTTTGTAGGTCCAACAATCTCTGCCTAAAAAGATGATGCCAAAGGAGATGTTTATTTGATCAATATCTTTTCTCATCAACTTCTCTCTGATTTGAGCTTTGAATTCCTTATCAAGTATTGCATAAAGAGAGTCATCTAGATCTCTTTGAAGTGGAAAATTGAGTAAGTCTTGCAGATCTTCAATTTTTAGGCTTGAGGCACCATTCATTGAAGTCTTTTGCACTTCTCCATTAGCTCTGACTATAGTCAATTCATGTATTATCCTATTGGATGACCACTTTAGAATTTTTAAGATGGATGGATTTCTTGGGGCAGATGTTATTGGAAGAGATACGTGAAATTCTTTTCCCAAGACTTGCCTATGCAGTTCTTCTAGTTTGGCATCTGGATGCCCATACATGTCACACCCTGCAAGTAGTTGAAGCCCATGTGTGTGACCTTGAAAGGTTCTCATTTCATTCGATATCGTAAACATTCTATATGATAAAAATAAACCACAATTCCATAGTCAATGTTATATAAAAGTCACGACACAATAGTTAAGTATATTGTTTACAACATTTCCACATGTAATAAGTTCACCAAAATGACTTTCATTAAATATAGTTTTTGAAGATCAAGGTTTTGGCTCCTATATCTCCACACGAAGGCAGCATATAGAAGACAAATCCTCCAAAATATGGCATTGCTTCTTGTTTCTTGTTTCTCCTTGACTTTCTGACCCACAAGGCTTACTTGCCTGAAATACATGTTAAGTAAAAAGTCTACAAAAATGTTGGTGAATTCTTGAGTTTTGTTCTTGTAGAAAATGAATCTTGAAAACATTTGTTAAGCCTTTTATTGAAACCCAGTATGCATAGCATCTATGAAATTCGTGGATCAATCAATGTGTACGTAATACATTAATATGTGTGCCGACATTAATAAGCAACCAAACCTAGACGATGGTTGTCATTCTGGCCACTATATCCATAGTGTACCATGATTATTGGGACAACAGAAGCACAACTATACTGTCTCACAGACCAGGTGTGGAGCTCGCCAAGACTCGATAGATCTACACCTTTTGTTCCTCGGTCTATATGTGTGATTAATGGCTACTCTTGTGTTTTTCTATTTATGTGCACATGATCTATGGTGATTTCAGTCCCTAGCTTTCATACTATTTTGTAACATGTATCTCCCCCTAATTTTGGAAACAAATATATTTAAAAGAGGGAGACATGAACTCTCAGTTTTGTGTACGTGTAAATAGTCTGCTAGCAACCTCTCGGGATTTCTTGGTTTGTATTCCGACCTACAAGTGTCCTAATTGGTTAAGACACTTAGTTCCATTGGTTGTTCATGTACAAGTCTTTCATCATAAACCTTGTTAAGACTTGTCTTTGTTTGTTTGTTTGAAAACCCTTATTTGTTTAGACTCGTTGGTGATGATTATCCATATGTTCATTGTATAATGTATCTATATACATTTATATTCTTTGATCATGTATGTATCGAGCCTAGCCCACTTTTATGACTTCGTGTCCCAAATAATTGTTTGGTACATGTACTTGGCCTAGCCCCTCGTATACATTCGTGTTTCACCCGATTCTTTGGTTTGGCAAAACCAATATATTTTATTATCCAAAAATATATTCATGTTTCACGTAATATTGTTTAATGGGTCTTTGATTATGAATATCCTTGCCATGGGTGTGTGTATATGTATATAGTCTTGTGTTATTGTCCATGTATTTTTATAGATATGTTTTTGTGTATATATATATATATTATATATATATATATATGTATTTACTTGTTCTTTTTCTTATATATTCTTGTCGGTGTAAATTTGTTAGTATTTAGTTGGATACAAATTCCTATATCGTTACACCAAATACACATAACATATACACATATTCATATTGTATGTGACTTTGCTAAATATACATATATATATAATGTATGTATATATATTTGTCCTAAATACATATATATTTTATCCATTTTAAGTTTATGAAAACTCTAGTTTCTTAAGCTTACATTTTTCACCCAAAACTTTGTATAAACATGTTTTGAGCATTTAAGCCATTTTTAACTTTGTAAAATCCTTGTTTAATCATACTTTTATTTCTTGAAATATTTGCCATAGTTTCTCCTAAAATATGAACATTTTCGTGTTTTCAACATCTTCAAATTAAGTGTCAAAACTCAACATAAACATATTTAAACAACTATAACATAAACTTTACATATTTCAACAAAAATCAAGAACATAAACTTGTATAAAAGTCTAGATCTTTATAAATAACCACTTTGTAAGTTCATAAATTTTAAAGATCATGTGGATACTAGACTTTTTTACAACTTTTAAAACCAAGCACATGAATATAAACTTTATAATCATTTAAAATTTTCATGGATCTTATAACAACCTTGAACATACTTTTTTAAAAACTATTTTCTCACGAATATGAACTTTATAATCTTTAAAAATTTCATGGATCTTATAACACCCTTGAACATACTTTTTTAAAAACTATTTTCAAGTTCATCATAACTTTTATTTATGCACTTTGTTAGATCTACTAGTATACTTGTTAGATCTAAATTTTAACATCATCTAGCAAGTTCATATTGTTTACAACATAATCAACCACAAAAATCAACACATAAACAACACAAAAATAACAAAAAAAGAACATTTTATTATGTAGTTTATGTTAATTTATGTTAGTGTTGGCGCACTATATGTCTGTCATTGTGCGAATAAGCCACATAGAGTGTGTCGAATATTGTATAGATTATTTACGAACACACGACCCAAGTACCAACGTGAGAAAAGCAAAAGTGTCACTTCGTATAGGCGTATCACCTCGTACGAAGCGGAATGCTCACTTTGTACGAGGTGCTCATGTCTATATGTATCTGTTGTGTGTTCATTGTTTTGTAAGTTTTGGAAGTTCCCAGAGGGGAAACTTTGGCGGAATGCCGCAGTCAGACAAGATGTATACTCTTTCGGTATGAATGAATGAATGCTTCCGCTGATTCTGTTTCTACTCCGTTCTTAATAACGTTCTACCGAACGGTACTACCATACGGAGGTTCTAGACGGAAGGTGGGTGTATGGTAGTACCGATTCAGTAGAATGTTATTAAGAACGGAGTAGAATAGAATCAGGGGAAGCATTCATTCATTCATACCGAAAGAGTATACATCTTGTCTGGCTGGTGGAATTCCTGGAGAGATTCCGCCAGCGTTTCCCCTTTGCGAACTTCCAAAACTTACAAAACAATGAACACACAACACATATATAGACATGAGCACCTCGTACGAAGTGAGCATTCCGCTTCGTACGAAGTGGTAACCACTTATTACGAAGTGATTCACCTCGTACGAAGTGGCCACTTCGTACGACGTAACACTTTTGCTCCTCTCACGTTCGTACTTGGGTCGTGTGTTTGTATCTAATCTATACAATATTCGACACACTCTCTATCTTGCTTATTCGCATAGTGACAGACATAAAGTGCCCCAGTAGTTATATTTTCATGTATTTTTAACAAGGTTTCTTGAATGCTTAACTTGTACTTTTTATATCTGCACATGATGAGAAACAAGATGAAGAGATCTAAACACTTACTACTAGCACCTATGGAAGAAATCTTGAAGAAAAAGAAAAAGATGAAAGCTTCAACAAGTGTAAAAGAGCCTCCTTGATGATCTTCAACTTGCAGCACCTTAGACCTTCATGTCTTGCATCTTAGAGCACTTGGATTAATTGCTTGAATGTTGAAAGTTAAGATGATGAAGAAGTAGGGTGAGCCAAAAGTTAGAGAGAGATGAGAGAGTTCACTCATATCATAATTAAGTCTAATGCACGTAATTGTATATTTAACAGTGATTAAGTGGTACGGAATTTCCTGTTATTTTGCCGGTTGTCACAATACATTAGTTCATTTTTAATCCCTTATTTTCTTTTCTCATCTTTGTATTTCTTTCAATCTTCTGTATACATCTCCTTTTGCCTTTTGAGGTAGCTTATAAGGAGGAATCGAGATGTATAGAGTATAGAGTCGGATTTCAGACTTGATTCAAAGTCATTACGTTTTCCGGCGGTTATGACTTGCGTCGCGGGTTCAGACGTCGGTTATAACCGATGTCATAGTTAAAGTTTACGTTAAAACTGAAGAAACCGTCCAATCTTGGCGAGATAGTCGGAATTTCCGACGACTGCAATTGGGCGCGTCGGTATTTGAATTCGAGATTTATTTTATGAATTAATTGTTTCCATTAATTAACAAGAAACATAAGTGGCGCAGTGGTTGGAGGGTTGAGTGTTAAGACATTGATGAAATTGTTGGCTGACCCGGGTTCGAAACCCGGCAGCACTATTTTATTTTTATTTCATTAATTTCAATACTTTTTCAAATAAAACTTTTATAACCCAATATACTTATTAATTATGTATCGTTTAAAATTATTTTGGGCATTAAATACGCAACGAAATTTTTAACTGATTGTTCGGTTATTAAACGGAGCGGGTTTGGTAAATCCGGTTTTTGACGGATGTTACAGTATCCCCTGCTTTTTAGAAATTTCGTCCCGAAATTTAAGTAGTGATATATTTGACTAAAAATGATGGTGTTTAGTTTAACAGTTACATGCTTAGAAAAGGAGTTAGAGTTTAATTTTTTGTTTGAGGCGGTAACGTCCCTTGTAAGGGTTAAGTACCCTGTTACAGGAATCGCTTTTTGTTGCCTACGGTAAAAATATTGATAAGCAGAGTTGATTCGCTAAATATGATATCAGGCGTAAGAGTTTTGATATGTTTGGAAGGATATGGTTATATCCTAAAGCAAAACTTCTAATACTACAACCTACATGGAACTTCTCATAACCGTCTAACAATACCTCTGATCCTTTGACAAGAATACTTATATATAGGAAGTACCAGCGGCGTATCCACCATATTCTTGTCAAATTTTCATTGGTTTTATCAGTAAGTTATGATTGGTTCTATGATATGACTCTAGAACATAAATAAACACAACAACTAATGTACCAAGAAATTACTAAATCCTACATAGAACTTCTCATAACCGTCTGACAATGCATCTGATCCTTTGACAAGAATACTTATATATAGGAAGTACCAGCGGCGTATCCACCATATTCTTGTCAAATTTTCATTGGTTTTATCATTAAGTTATGATTGGTCCTATGATGTAACTCTAGAACGTAAATAACACAACAACCAATATTTGAATCCACATTCTGATAGCATATATGTTTGAATGGTGACAGTTCCTCTCTCGTTTGTTATGATGGAGAGGTTAGTTTATGTAGAAATAGAACACAATCCAATTTCTTTAAATGGCGAGATGATGTAAATGTAACACAAATTTCAACCAAGACAATACTAAATCCTACCTGGAACTTCTCATAACCGCCTGATAATGCCTCTGATCCTTTGGCAAGAATACTTATATATAGGAAGTACCAGCGCCGTATCCACCATATTCTTGTCAAATTTTCGTTGGTTTTATCCGCAAGTTATGATTAGTTACCAAGAAATTACTAAATCCAACATAGAACTTTTCATAACCGCCTGACAATGCCTCTGATCCTTTGACAAGAATACTTATATATAGGAAGTACCAGCGGCGTATCCACCATATTCTCGTCAAATTTTCATTGGTTTTATCAGTGAATTATGATTAGTCCTATGTGACTATAAAACATAAACAACACAACAACCACAGCTTGAGTCTAAATTCTGAAAGTATACATGTTTGAATGATGACAGTACCTCTCTCGTTTGTTATGTTGGAGAGGTTAGTCATTGTGGAAGTGAGACATAGCTCAACTTCAATAAATGATGAAATTGATTACACTGAAATGTATGATGAACAAACTTCAACCAAAACATACTAATCCTACATGGAACCTCTCATAACCGCCTGATAATGCCTCTGATCCTTTGACAAGAATACTTATATATAGGAAGTACCAGCGGCGTATCCACCATATTCTTGTCAAATTTTCATTGACTTTACCCGCAAGTTATGATTAGTTCTATGTGACTCTACAACAAACACAACAACCAAAAGATCGTATTGCATGTACTGAAAATGAAAAATGTCTGTGCGATCAAGGCTCAATCAAACGGAGCCGATCGTATTGCATGTACTGAAAATGAAAAATGTCTGTGCGATCAAGGCTCAATCAAACGGAGCCGATCGTATTGCATGTACTGAAAATAATAAATTTAATCTAAATACTTATCACACAACCAGTTTATACATGGAACCTCTCATAACCGCCTGATAATGCCTCCGATCCTTTGACAAGAATACTTATATATAGGAAGTACCAGCGGCGTATCCACCATATTCTCGTCAAATTTTCATTAACTTTATCCGCAAGTTATGATTAGTTCTATGTGACTCTACAACAAACACAACAACCACAAGATCATATTGCATGTACTGAAAATGAAAATGTCTGTGCGATCAAGGCTCAATCAAACGGAGCGATCATATTGCATGTACTGAAAATAATAAACAATAATCACTCAAACAGTTTATACATGGAACCTCTCATAACCGCCAGATAATGCCTCTGATCCTTTGGCAAGAATACTTATATATAGGAAGTACCAGCGGCGTATCCACCATATTCTTGTCAAGTTCTCATTGGCTTTATCCTTAAGTTATGATTGGTTCTATGTGATTCTAAAACATAAAGAAAAACATAAAACTAAACGATTGGGGTTGAATCTTGATTTTCGGTGAAGAGGACTAGTTGGGTGGTTTCGTTTGGGCCGTCATTATCTTCGACAAGATTGGCGTTGATGTTGAAAACTCTTCCTCTTGCTGGTGGCCTAGTGATTGGGTTTTCTTGATTTACTTGGTTAACTGGGTTTGATTGAGCTTGAGTGTTTATGATGTTAACCAATCAAGGGCACGTGTTTCTAAAGTGGGTAGGGTCGCCACAATTGAAACAAGTTCGAACATAAGGTAACATGGGGTATTGAGGTTGTTGATAGGTTTGGATCATGTTTTGAGTAGGGAGTGTGGTTTGGTTTTGAGGGGTGCGGCAAACCTTGCTCAAATGACCATAGCGTCCACAAGTTGCACATAGTCGACAAGGTAAGGTAAGGGGATGGTGATAAAAACAGGTGTTACATCGAGGGTGAGGTCCAAGGTATGGTTTCTTATTTGGGTAAGTTGAGTTGGGTGCTACTTGAGTGATTGGGATAGCTTGGATGGGTATGGCGTGTGAAATTGGTTGATTACGTTGGATAGTAGCGAAAAGTTGCCCGTCTCTTTTTCTCTTAGAAATGGGTTGAGAAGGGGATTCGGTTTGGGTGGAGTTTGAAGTTTCAGTCGATGCTTTATCCTTCTTCTTCTCCTCCTTGAAGTCTTTGTTCCGGATTCGGTTCTCGGTGAGCTCTGTTGCTAGCTCCATTGCTGCTTCCAAAGTTGCAGGCGTGGTACTTATTACAGAGTCTTGAATCTTTGACGGAAGACCTCGAATGTAGTGCTCGATCAAACGGTAGAGGGGAGTGAACAAGTTGGGAACCATTTGATGTAACTCGAGGAATCTTTTGTTGTATGTGGTGTGGTCTCCTTCCTTTTGCTTCAACGAATAAAACTCATCTTCTAATTTCTTGATTTCGCTCCTTGGGCAAAATCGTCTGGTCATGATTTCCTTCAATTCATCCCAAGTTAAAGTCATAGCATCTTCAACACCTCGTTTGGCCTTCTCTGTATTCCACCAAGTAAGTGCTATTCCATATAAACGACTGGTAGCATATCGCACTTTGCGATCATCGGGGCAATCGCAATTCAGAAAAGTGTTCTCCATTTCTTCAAACCAATGGAGGAGAGCGGTGACACCTTCAGTCCCTTCGTATTTTGGAGGGTCGCATGATTTGAAATGCTTGTAGGTGCATTTAGTGGTATTTGGGGGAGGGTTGATAACTTGTTGATCTTCTTGATTGACAGGATTCGCGGTAAGTGCTTGTTGGACTTGGATTACAATGTTGGATATTACGGCAGCCATTTGTTGAGCGATTAGGGCAGCCATGCGCTCGCGGGCTTTTCCTGCTCTCATCTTCCTACGGGCGAGGCTAGAAGACATCTACAAGGAAAACGCATCATGAGTCTGAGTTGGATGTTTTTGGGATCATGAGTCGTATTTAGGGATGAACATTTATAAAATAATTATAGAAAAATAAATCTACTACATCCATAGGATGTCTTGGGCTTTGCTCGTCATTAGGCCCTGCATGCCGCCATACTTCACCTTCGTAATCATGTGGGCCCCTATGAATACCGGGTTTTTCATATGGTTCGCATGTGTTAGCCTGGTTACGTACACTAAACCCGGAGAAAATCGAGAAATATGTATATAACGTATGATATTCGGAATGTGTCCAGGTGTAGACACGGTGACACCTCAAAGTGGGTTAGTTCAAACGACGTTTGGTGTGGCATGCTTTGGCCTAATAGGTCCTTCGTACTCTCATCGTTAGTCCCCAGGTAGGCAAACTGGTCCGTTATATTGGATTTATACGAATGCCAACCTAGACAGGACGTTCCGACTACCGGTACTTGTACCCTTCCAGTTACTACATGCCCGTCGCAGAACTTACTTTGATGAGATTTGAAAATTGCGACAAAATCTTTGAATAACGAGAGTATGAAAATGATTCGAATATATGAACATTGAAATATGTATGATGAATGTGTATGTAAGTATGTATGTTTGACTGTAAGTATAAACAAATATGAAACAAATAAATATCATAAGTTTGTATGTAACCACCTAAACAATTAAAATTTAGGCAAACTATAGTATAGGCTCTAAGGGTCTAATAACCTATCCTATATCCCTATAGTCATGGCTCTGATACCAACCTATCACACCCCGACCCGCAGCAGAAAAGGTGATCGGGGCATGATTGGGTTATCAACAAAGCTCATGACATTTATTTTAACGTTTCATATTCATTAATACACCTTAATGGGAAATTACAATCAATATTACATCATGTCCTAAACATCAATCTAGGCTTCATTGTTTTCTTCTAAGGCATTTCCTATGTTTTCCTTGCTTCATCCTGTTCACCTGTATCATGTGTAAAAAACTGGTTTTTGGATCAACAAAAAGTTGGCGAGTGAATCCTATGGAAAACATTTGAACAAGTTTATTTAATTAATAATAAAATAAAGTGCACAACCACACATGAGTAAAAATAGATGTAAACTTATTCACCAATCAATTAATATTAAATAATGCACACATGAACAATAATGGATCGTTTTGAGGCACGCGTTGCTCAACTCGTCTCTCACGAGGAACCGATGGGCCTAATGAATGATTTGCATAAAATTGACAATATGAACTACATAACTACAAACAATATAAACTCAATAATACACACACGAACAATAATGGATTTGTTTTGAGGCACGCGTTGCTCAACTCGTCTCTCACGAGGAACTGATGGGCCTAATGAATGAATTGCATATAAATTGGTAATATGAAATACGTAACTACAACCAATGTATACAATCTAAGTTTAGATCACAATATGGTATGGCACAAGTTTAAATAAACGAGTTAATTTTTGGTGACACATGACACACCCCAAAACGTGTAATTAAAAAGGGGAGTTGTAAGATTCACTCACATTGGGTGCGTTCGGTTGATGATGTTGAATACGCACGAAGTTGGATTTAACCACGAGTGAACTAACCTAGATAATGGCATAATGGTTCGGTAAGTAAACGGATTTTATTAATCCATTTTAGTAGGATTGTTGGGTGTATTTTTGTGAGTTTAAGGCTATTTTCTAACCTTAAAAATGTTATTTTTAAGTATTTTTAATTGATTTTTAAATAAAATAAATAAATAAAAATGATAAAAAAATGTTGACTTTTTGACCGTTGACCGTTGACCATTGACTTTGACTGTTGACTGTTGACCGGTTCGTATGTGTGTATGTATGCGCTGGGTGAGGCTCGAACCCGAGACCTCCCGTACGCATGCACGCAGCTCTACAAACTGAGCTACGTGTCTAACCCGAAATATTTCTGTTTTAATTATATTTATATATTAATTGAATTAAACAGAAAATCATTTATTTTTAAAAACGATTTTAATCTAACGACTCGGTGCGCTCCACAGGTCTCGAACCCGGGACCTGTGGTTTAGGTTAACACACAGTCCACCGCTGGACTGTGTGTCTAACTTGTTAAATAAACTGATTTTTATTATACTTATATACAAACTAAATATTTTCATTTCTGTCTTAAATAAAAAGTTTGATAATTGTCCGGACCGGTGCGGTAGTCCGGACTCGAACTCATGACGTGTGATTAAACATTCACACAGTCCACCACAGGACTGCGTGTCTATCTTGGTTATTATTCCGGTTTTTATTAAACTTAACATCTTACGCAGTCACTCCGGTTCGGTTAAAAAAAGAACATTTTTATTAAGGCGAGTATGCGTGGGACATGTATCGAACTCGGGACGTGAGCGTGTTTATGTGCACACAGTCCACCGCTGGACTGTGTGTCTAACCCGAGTTATATCTTGATTTAAATTAAACTTATAGACAACAGAAACTTCGTCTTCTTCGTTGGACTCAACCAGAAACGGAGTCCGACTGGTTCGATGATTTTATCAAGTTTCTTTAGTGTGATATGATTAATTACAGGTGAGATAAATAAAAAGAATGAAAAATTAAGCGTCAGTTATACCGAACTGGACTCCTCTGTTTCTCCGGCGAAACTCCGGTGACGGCAGATTATTCCGGCGACGTGTGTCCTGCGGCATAGAGTCTTCAGGGAGCTTGAGATGAGTGTGGGTGGCTTCGGTATGAGCTCTGGGGGTTCAGTAAGGCTCAAAGGTGAAAAGCTCGGTTTTCCGGCGATTTGCAGGTATTTTCCGGCGAGTGAATTTTCGTCGAGAAAGGGTGCGGTTTTGAGCGAAGAGGCTACCAGTGGATTGTGGGTGAATTTATAGGGAGGAATCGAGATGTATAGAGTCGGATTTCAGACTTGATTAAAAGTCATTACGTTTTCCGGCGGTTATGACTTGCGTCGCGGGTTCAGACGTCGGTTATAACCGATGTCATAGTTAAAGTTTACGTTAAAACTGAAGAAACCGTCCAATCTTGGCGAGATAGTCGGAATTTCCGACGACTGCAATTGGGCGCGTCGGTATTTGAATTCGAGATTTATTTTATGAATTAATTGTTTCCATTAATTAACAAGAAACATAAGTGGCGCAGTGGTTGGAGGGTTGAGTGTTAAGACGTTGATGAAATTGTTGGCTGACCCGGGTTCGAAACCCGGCAGCACTATTTTATTTTTATTTCATAATTTCAATACTTTTTCAAATAAAACTTTTATAACCCAATATACTTATGAATTATGTATCATACGCAACGAAATTTTTAACTGATTGTTCGGTTATTAAACGGAGCGGGTTTGGTAAACCGGTTTTTTACGGATGTTACAATCCGTGCAGATGAACTCCATTATTCAAACGGACCAGGCTCGTTTGTGCAGATGAATGACTCCAATGCACGAAACTCACTCCTACATTCGAAACGTCATTGTTTACATTTTTCGATCTATAATCTTTATTTCTTTGAATTTGATGCTGATTCTTCCACAGACATGGTCGAAAATCATTACTGATCAATCCTATGGTTTCAAATTTGATTTTTATTTGTGAATTGGCCATTAATTTGATGACGTCTAAAAACCCATAAATCATGAGTGTAGGTGATTCAATCCACTGTTAGATCGATTGAACCGGTACCGTAGCTCGGATACCAATTGAAAGTTCTGATGGGTATAGATGGAAGTTTCAATAAGATAAGGCTAATTCAGTAGAAATCTCGTAAGAATAGTCAAAAGTAGAAGGATTCCAATAATACTGAAAGAGCATACATCATTGGCAGGATCGAGAGAGCATTAGGTAATCTCTCAAGGTAAAACTCCAAAACTTGACTATGAACACATGACTTCCCTATTTATAGACATGATGATTTGGTGAGGATGAACTCATCCGTGCAGATGAGCTTGTTCGTGCGAATGAGCTTTTTCCGTGCGGATGAGCTCATCCATGCGAATGAGACTCATACGTACAAATCACTCTCATCCTCTCCAAAATGTCATGTGTTCGTATCTCACCTATCAACTATACAATATTCAACACACATTATATCTAGCCTATTCGTACAGTGGCGGACACACATAATATGCACTAACACACTTAATTTGACCATATTAATTTAACCTAACATAACTTGACTATGGTGTGCATACGACTTCTGGTACCTATAATCAGATTCGGTGTTCTTGATAACCTTGGGAGGTGAAGCTTATTAGTACACTCATGGCGTGTAACAACCCATATATGTAAGGTCTGAGTTTACAAGGCGTTTGATTAATATTTAATCAGAACAGGCAATATTCTATTTTATGACAAATAAATAATTTTAAGCAAGGAATTATCATCAACAACTATTTTTCATTGAATCAAAAGATTACTAGTTACAGCACGATTGACTCTACAAACTCCCCCTCAACCTGATCACATACAAATATGTTCATACAAAAGAAAATGTGATGTGTGTGATGAATAAATCTATAATAGGTGAGATCAATTTATACTAAGTACAAAAGTTTTGTTTGTGATTGGCTGACATCACCTTGATAGTAACATCTAAGATTTCTGACAGAAAAGATTCCATAGATGTTAACATACATCTATGGGAATCTAACATCTGATCCAAAACACTAAACAACTGTTACAAAGCAAAATACTGTTACTTTCATGAAACCACTGATCTGCAAACCACTGTTGCTTCATATCAAATATTTGTTTCGCTTAAACAGATGTTTGGTCTTCTTAACAAATCTTTGCTTCAATAGCATTTTGGTCTTTGATCAGTGTTTCGCTCCTCTTCAACAGTGGTTTTCAAGGCTTGAACTGATGTTAACATGTCTACAACAGATGTTTTGGTTAGTGTTCAAGATTTACTATCTTTAGGAGGAGTCTGGTTCAATTTGTTGTTTATTTCTTGATCCTTTGGTCATGTTTTGGCTTTTGAATATCATTTGTTTTTTTGTAGGTCCAACAATCTCTGCCTAAAAAGATGATGCCAAAGGAGATGTTTATTTGATCAATATTTTTTCTCATCAACTTCTCTCTGATTTGAGCTTTGAATTCCTTATCAAGTATTGCATAAAGAGAGTCATCTAGATCTCTTTGAAGTGGAAAATTGAGTAAGTCTTGCAGATCTTCAATTTTTAGGCTTGAGGCACCATTCATTGAAGTCTTTTGCACTTCTCCATTAGCTCTGACTATAGTCAATTCATGTATTATCCTATTGGATGACCACTTTAGAATTTTTAAGATGGATGGATTTCTTGGGGCAGATGTTATTGGAAGAGATACGTGAAATTCTTTTCCCAAGACTTGCCTATGCAGTTCTTCTAGTTTGGCATCTGGATGCCCATACATGTCACACCCTGCAAGTAGTTGAAGCCCATGTGTGTGACCTTGAAAGGTTCTCATTTCATTCGATATCGTAAACATTCTATATGATAAAAATAAACCACAATTCCATAGTCAATGTTATATAAAAGTCACGACACAATAGTTAAGTATATTGTTTACAACATTTCCACATGTAATAAGTTCACCAAAATGACTTTCATTAAATATAGTTTTTGAAGATCAAGGTTTTGGCTCCTATATCTCCACACGAAGGCAGCATATAGAAGACAAATCCTCCAAAATATGGCATTGCTTCTTGTTTCTTGTTTCTCCTTGACTTTCTGACCCACAAGGCTTACTTGCCTGAAATACATGTTAAGTAAAAAGTCTACAAAAATGTTGGTGAATTCTTGAGTTTTGTTCTTGTAGAAAATGAATCTTGAAAACATTTGTTAAGCCTTTTATTGAAACCCAGTATGCATAGCATCTATGAAATTCGTGGATCAATCAATGTGTACGTAATACATTAATATGTGTGCCGACATTAATAAGCAACCAAACCTAGACGATGGTTGTCATTCTGGCCACTATATCCATAGTGTACCATGATTATTGGGACAACAGAAGCACAACTATACTGTCTCACAGACCAGGTGTGGAGCTCGCCAAGACTCGATAGATCTACACCTTTTGTTCCTCGGTCTATATGTGTGATTAATGGCTACTCTTGTGTTTTTCTATTTATGTGCACATGATCTATGGTGATTTCAGTCCCTAGCTTTCATACTATTTTGTAACATGTATCTCCCCTAATTTTGGAAACAAATATATTTAAAAGAGGGAGACATGAACTCTCAGTTTTGTGTACGTGTAAATAGTCTGCTAGCAACCTCTCGGGATTTCTTGGTTTGTATTCCGACCTACAAGTGTCCTAATTGGTTAAGACACTTAGTTCCATTGGTTGTTCATGTACAAGTCTTTCATCATAAACCTTGTTAAGACTTGTCTTTGTTTGTTTGTTTGAAAACCCTTATTTGTTTAGACTCGTTGGTGATGATTATCCATATGTTCATTGTATAATGTATCTATATACATTTATATTCTTTGATCATGTATGTATCGAGCCTAGCCCACTTTTATGACTTCGTGTCCCAAATAATTGTTTGGTACATGTACTTGGCCTAGCCCCTCGTATACATTCGTGTTTCACCCGATTCTTTGGTTTGGCAAAACCAATATATTTTATTATCCAAAAATATATTCATGTTTCACGTAATATTGTTTAATGGGTCTTTGATTATGAATATCCTTGCCATGGGTGTGTGTATATGTATATAGTCTTGTGTTATTGTCCATGTATTTTTATAGATATGTTTATGTGTATATATATATATTATATATATATTATATATATATATATATATATGTATTTACTTGTTCTTTTTCTTATATATTCTTGTCGGTGTATATTTGTTAGTATTTAGTTGGATACAAATTCCTATATCGTTACACCAAATACACATAACATATACACATATTCATATTGTATGTGACTTTGCTAAATATACATATATATATAATGTATGTATATATATTTGTCCTAAATACATATATATTTTATCCATTTTAAGTTTATGAAAACTCTAGTTTCTTAAGCTTACATTTTTCACCCAAAACTTTGTATAAACATGTTTTGAGCATTTAAGCCATTTTTAACTTTGTAAAATCCTTGTTTAATCATACTTTTATTTCTTGAAATATTTGCCATAGTTTCTCCTAAAATATGAACATTTTGGTGTTTTCAACATCTTCAAATTAAGTGTCAAAACTCAACATAAACATATTTAAACAACTATAACATAAACTTTACATATTTCAACAAAAATCAAGAACATAAACTTGTATAAAAGTCTAGATCTTTATAAATAACCACTTTGTAAGTTCATAAATTTTAAAGATCATGTGGATACTAGACTTTTTTACAACTTTTAAAACCAAGCACATGAATATAAACTTTATAATCATTTAAAATTTCCATGGATCTTATAACAACCTTGAACATACTTTTTTAAAAACTATTTTCTCACGAATATGAACTTTATAATCTTTAAAAATTTCATGGATCTTATAACACCCTTGAACATACTTTTTTAAAAACTATTTTCAAGTTCATCATAACTTTTATTTATGCACTTTGTTAGATCTACTAGTATACTTGTTAGATCTAAATTTTAACATCATCTAGCAAGTTCATATTGTTTACAACATTATCAACCACAAAAATCAACACATAAACAACACAAAAATAACAAAAAAAGAACATTCTTATTATGTAGTTTATGTTAATTTATGTTAGTGTTGGCGCACTATATGTCTGTCATTGTGCGAATAAGCCACATAGAGTGTGTCGAATATTGTATAGATTAGTTACGAACACACGACCCAAGTACCAACGTGAGAAAAGCAAAAGTGTCACTTCGTATAGGCGTATCACCTCGTACGAAGCGGAATGCTCACTTTGTACGAGGTGCTCATGTCTATATGTATCTGTTGTGTGTTCATTGTTTTGTAAGTTTTGGAAGTTCCCAGAGGGGAAACGCTGGCGGAATGCCACAGTCAGACAAGATGTATACTCTTTCGGTATGAATGAATGAATGCTTCCGCTGATTCTGTTTCTACTCCGTTCTTAATAACGTTCTACCGAACGGTACTACCATACGGCGGTTCTAGACGGAAGGTGGGTGTATGGTAGTACCGATTCAGTAGAATGTTATTAAGAACGGAGTAGAATAGAATCAGGGGAAGCATTCATTCATTCATACCGAAAGAGTATACATCTTGTCTGGCTGGTGGAATTCCTGGAGAGATTCCGCCAGCGTTTCCCCTTTGCGAACTTCCAAAACTTACAAAACAATGAACACACAACACCTATATAGACATGAGCACCTCGTACGAAGTGAGCATTCCGCTTCGTACAAAGTGGTAACCACTTATTACGAAGTGATTCACCTCGTACGAAGTGGCCACTTCGTACGAAGTAACACTTTTGCTCCTCTCACGTTCGTACTTGGGTCGTGTGTTTATATCTAATCTATACAGTATTCGACACACTCTCTATCTTGCTTATTCGCATAGTGACAGACATAAAGTGCCCTAGTAGTTATATTTTCATGTATTTTTAACAAGGTTTCTTGAATGCTTAACTTATACTTTTTATATCTGCACATGATGAGAAACAAGATGAAGAGATCTAAACACTTACTACTAGCACCTATGGAAGAAATCTTGAAGAAAAAGAAAAAGATGAAAGCTTCAACAAGTGTAAAAGAGCCTCCTTGATGATCTTCAACTTGCAGCACCTTAGACCTTCATGTCTTGCATCTTAGAGCACTTGGATTAATTGCTTGAATGTTGAAAGTTAAGATGATGAAGAAGTAGGGTGAGCCAAAAGTTAGAGAGAGATGAGAGAGTTCACTCATATCATAATTAAGTCTAATGCACGTAATTGTATATTTAACAGTGATTAAGTGGTACGGAATTGCCTGTTATTTTGCCGGTTGTCACAATACATTAGTTCATTTTTAATCCCTTATTTTCTTATCTCATCTTTGTATTTCTTTCAATCTTCTGTATACATCTCCTTTTGCCTTTTGAGGTAGCTTCTGATAGCTGAGGAGACATTCTTTGTAGTGGGAAGCTCTGAAGGGTCAGCCAGAGAACTGATGGGTTTATCCAAGTCTTCATAATTTGGCCTTTTTGGGACTAAAGGATCTTTAGCTCTTAAGGCTTTGAGTTTTTTGTAATTCTCTTGATTGTTGGCTCATCCCATCTGTCCATCTACACCTTCATTCTTCTGAGTTCAAGAGCATTTTGGCTATTAGGCTTTATGCCTACTCTCAAGTTGGGAGGAGTGGATTTGATATCTGGATTAAGTTTTATCTGCTTAATCCTTGTGATGTCATCTAGAAAGGCTTTCGTAGTCCAACAAGTAAATTGAGCTCTTGTGGTTGTGTAAGGCTTGTTTTTCATGATAAAATCCAAGTAAACTTCCCTTAATGCTTTTCTGAGCTAGTAGTTGTTTACTGGTCCTTGTGAAGCATTTTGACTTTCATCTTTTGCAAAATATTCTAATCTTTTCACTTTTTTAATTCTTCATATAGAATTTGGTGTGCCTCCTTATCACTTTTTCCCTTACTTCTTTCAGCAGCAATTCTTTTGGCCTATTTGATATTTAATTCTAAGTACTTTTAAGGGATGGAAAGGGAAGTTGGTTGGTGCTGGTTGTAGAGTAGAAAGACTGTATTTCTTTTGATACATTTTCTAACTCTAATAGATCTAGTAAGGTGTTGGATGGATGTTTGGTTGATGGTGGTTTTGTTGGTGGAGATGTGATGGTTAGTGATGTGGTGGTTGTGGTAGATGGTTAAGATATGATGGATAATGTCGTGGTGGTAGTGGTTTTGGTAGGAGATGTATCAGGAGTTTCTTCATCACCATCTTGGACAATTAATTTAATTCTCCTTGATCTGGTTTGATGTCACACCCCGGATTTCCAACCCAAATCCATACACCGGTGGGCCCGGGTGGGGAGTATCGTGACGTAAGTTGATAACATCATTGTCAATTAAACACGGCACAACAGAAGTCTTGGAGTAAAATTGTAATTACAAACCGAATGTTCGAAATAAAATAATATACAGGTTTGTAATAGAAGATCCACAGGCGGATCATAAAATGTACAAAGAAAGAAAGAATATAAAACAGACTTTATGGTAGATATAAGGATTTGCAAGATCCTCTTATTCATTACCGAGCAGCTTCCGGCCTATTTCGTATTGTACCTGCAAGCTTAGTCTTTTGAAAATACGTCAGCTTTCGCTGGTAAATACACCTGATTGACTCATTTTGAAAACATTTTAGAAATTAGATTTAAGTGCACATGGCACAAATCTTTTATAACTTGGGAAAGTTACTTTGTAACCTTGTTAACAAATTCACATGTTTGTCCATACATACAGGGCCCAGTACAGAGACTGAGACATGATTAAATATACACCACTTAGAACTCACGGAGGAGTTATCCCCAACGTCTTGGGTAATTTGCATTTGAGCGTCTGTCAGGTGTACGCCTACACCCCGCGCTAAGGTCGTGGCCACTATCTAATGTAATGAGCCGAGGATATCCAAGACATAGTAATTTAACCCCTGATGTTTAAGTTATCAAACAAATCTGATTAAAACAGAATATGCGGATTTACTAGCCACAACTCGGCATTAGATTGATCCCATTTCTGACCAAGCGGTAATAATTTACCGTAACCCAAGCCCGTATAGGGAAAATAAGTCAAGAGTATTTACCTGAATTAGCCTTGTTTAAAATGCAAGATTATAATCCAGCCGTATTAAAAATGAGCTAAGTGTAGATAGCATTTACCGGAAGGCTCTAGTCTGGATTATGGCATAAGCTAACCAATTAAATACTAACGGTCTTATTTAAGCCATAAACATAGACCGAGTAGTGTAATGGATCAAAAACGGTACGCTAGATTAAGCGATGATCGGATAGAATGTAGTTTAAACCCAACAAGTACTTTGACTTGTATAAAATGGGTAAACAATTAACATTCTGGATTTTGAGTTTAAAATGATAAGGTTAAACCCGTTTTGGTTAATTTTCGTAAACTAGTTACATATACTTAACCGTGCGCATATTAGCGATATTGGGTAACCGGATGAGTCATGGACAAGTTCTATATGCCATTATATTTTAAATAAGTTGTAATATCAGTAGGATATCAACTTATATGCCCGTTAAGGTTTTAAAATGAAATATGCCTCATAAGGGCATTTCGGTAATTTCATACCATTATAAAAGGAACTCGAATATAATTTAATGTTATAAATATAAGTATTCTCGAAAATATTTTATTTATGATATATTATTAGTAGGATATCAATTATATGTGTAATTTATATTTTATGACCAAACTATGCACCAAATGGGCATTTTGGTCAATTTACACATAGTTTATAAATTATTTGGGATTTTGAGTTTGTAATATGTACCTACTGTAAAAATATTTGAAATAAGTTTAAAATCATTAGGTAACAAGTGTTGGTCAAATAATATGGTTTAAAACCATACTATGCGCCGAAACGGCGCGTATGTCGTAAAATGACGTCTTTTGCGATGTTTAGTGAAAACTGATGTTAAGGTCAGATTAAAATATCTTAGATATGTTATTTAATATAACATATCTGTAGGTAAAAGATTTACCGTGAAAACATTTTATTAAAACCATTTTATAAGCCACAAGGGTTAAATCGTCATTTATCGACATAATTCAAGGACCTGCTTGTAAACTCAGTTTATAATCTGATTTAACATCCCAAATAATCCTACTTATAATATTACATCATTAGGAAACTTATTTTCAAGTTTATTATCAATAAAACCTTGTTTTATGCAAAAAGGCATTTTAGTCAAAAATGACATAATTGTGGAACTTGCGCATAAACTCAGATTCTGATTATGATCATGTAATATAACTTTAGAGAGTTATGCTACAATATATTACATCATAATGCAACTTTATATCAGTAGCTAACTAATCTAAATCAGGTCAGAATCGAAAGTCAAAGTAGAAGTCAAACTTCACGACTTTCGGTTGCGAACCGACCCTAGAACTGAAATTGACGAGCCGAACATGTTCTTACATGTTCTAATAATTATTACCAATTTATTTAAGTGTCAAAACAGGTTTCATAACATATATAAGATCAATTTATGATTTTTCCCAAAAATGGTCTGTTTGACTTTTTAATAACTTAACTTTGACCCGTCAATTGGTCTGGCAAACATGATCTTCAGGAGGTGCCCTGTATAGGGACTAACACCTACCTTATTACAATCACCTAGCCATGTTTGTTATGACCAATGGCTGGACCATAATGGTCTTAACCGAAAACGCTTAACTTTGGGCTATAGAAGCCTATAAACGAAAATGCAAGAGCAAGGAACACTTACAAGAGGTTCTTAGAATGTAATAGAACTTAGTCGGATGCTCCTTTCAGTTAGGAACTTCCAGAGGAGGGAGAATAGTTGGAAATGAGAAAGGTGCAAGTTCAAAGGTTGAACCTTTGCACCTGTTTATAGTTGGAGATCTTGAAGGAGGTGATGCCAGGTGCTAAGGGTGTAAGAGGGAGCTTACCAGTGTCTTAAAATGTGGCATAGCAGTTTGGGAATCCATAGTTTCGATTTCAATGGTTTTTTGGCAACATGTGTGGAGGCCAAGCAAAACGTTCTGCAGATACAGGCCTCTCGCACCCAGCGAGAGGCAAGGCCTTAGCCTCTCGCGCCCTGTGGGCGTCCCATAGACAGTTTCAAAGTTTGGCACTTTTAGCCCCTTAACTTATAAAACCCTCTAAACCCTCCTAAAACACCTTTTTGGCATATTTAGCCCTCCGTAGCCGATATTTGGCATACTCGGGTTGATGCTCGTACATTGTCGAGCTCTCTGTTCGTTCAAAGGTCACTCAGAGGTATAAATTAACATGTTGACACTTTTAATCCCTCCATTGTCCAACTTTCACAAATTTATGAATTTAATTCCTCTCGTCCAACAAACAGGACATATGAGAGTTAGGACTTCGTAAAAGATCACTCAGAGGCTCGTTATAAGCATGTTGACTCCAATGTCACTCAAAGGTTGGGCATGTTGACACAATAGTCACTCAGAGGCCAAGTTTTAGCATGTTGACACTAATGGTCGCTCAGAGGCTATATTTTAAGCATGTTGACACTAATGGTCACTCAGAGGCTCGGTTTATGCATGTTGACATCAGAAGATCACTCAGACACTTAGTTTGAGCATGTTGACGCTTTTAGTCCTTGTTAGTCTTTAAAAGAGTTCAAAATAAAATACGACACGTGTCACTATATTACTAGACACGATTTTTACAGGGTGTTACATTTGAGGTGTTGGTGTTTTCTATGGTTGTTGTGGAAGTACGAAATAGGCTGGAGCGGCTTGGTCTTAAGATATTGAAAATTTCAACTCCACGGAAAAGACCCTATTAGTCTAAAGTCGCATTTATATATTTGATCCGCATGTGGATATTTCTGTACGAACGGCTTGTAAAAATTTTATATTCAAACTTATCTTCCGTTGTGCAATGTGATTATTAATATCAATCGTCACGCATATACCCCAAGTTCTGGGCCCACCGGGAAATCAGGGTGTGACATGTTGGTATCAGAGCCGCAGTTTGAGTAAATTAGACACTAGCCTTTTGTGTCTAAGCTCAAATATCACAATTGTAGATCCCATAGGAAATTTTGTGTCTAAGTCTTCCGGTAAGGCCATGCTAGAAATGTTATAGTTATTAATGATTTTGAGTATGTATATTTGACAGGTAATCGTACAGCCTAGGAGATGAGGAATGGGAAAAGGTCCCATTCGAGGCCAAGGACCCTTACAGCTTCAACCATCACATTCTGAACACTCCCAACATTTTCAACACTCCCAACATTCACACAAATCCCACTTCTCACAACGACCAAGGCATTCCTACTCACACCATTCACATTCTCATCGCACTGCTGACTCCTTCCATGCATCCAATTATCTAAATTCCCCTCACCCGAGTCAAAACCAATTGGACAATGAATCAAACCTAGAGATGCCGCCATCCGAAACAAACCAACACCCTATTAAACTATCAAGTGACATTACATCTTATGCAGGTTCACATTATAATGGGAGTAATATTTTTACCATTCACTTTTTACTACACTCTTGAACATCAACCACAAACACCGCCATATCCACCTCTTCAACTCCATTACCTCCACAAGATGATGCACCGGTGTTACCACACCAACTAGTGGAACAAGAATAAAAACAACAACCACCACTACCACCAAGGAAGACCCGTATCGGGGCTCGAATGTTGGTACGTGTCGGAGAATGATCTGGTTCTCTTCCACCACTCTCACCTACATATCCACCTATACTAGAGGACCCACAAATGGGTGGACCCTCCCATACTACTCCAGTTGTGGATCCAACACCAACGGCTTATGATAACCCCATTTCCACTTATCCAAACCCAATCGGGTATTATAACCCATACGCCACAACTGCAGCTAACTATACTTATCCGACATCATCCTAAGACCCTTGTATGCAGGCAGTTATTCAAAATGCATTCTATCCACCTCCTTTTCCTCTTACCTACCAAAATCCTGGTTATCCAAACCCAGGATATCAATATCCAGTGGCGGCTCAACCATAACCACCTCAATCATAAGCAATGTAACAACCCTATTTTTCAAAAGCCTACATTTAATGATTTATATATATATACATATATATATACATATATACATATATATATACATATATACATATATATATACATATATACATATATATATATACATATATACATATATATATATATATATATATATAAATGAAATTCTAACTATTGACTCATCAAAGATTTTGGAAAATATTATTGGTAAAAGGTTATATATAATTAGAATTTATTTTTTTGTCAAGGGTGGTGGTATTGTAATAACCCGATATTTTCTAAACAATAATGAATTATTGTTTTACTATAGTTTGAGATGCCATCTAAATTATTTAAAATATATATAAATTCTGAATTTGTAGGAATTTTGTGAGCTTATGGTAATATGGAGACTTGATTATTTGAAAGATTTAGGATGATTAGTATAATGACAAGAGTAAAGTATGTTATAATTGGGAAGCTTTAATTTATTCTAATTTGCACTTACTGATTTAAAGAATTGATTTAAATTCCTTCATTGAATTTTCCTTCCTAGTTTTACTAAGATATTATCATCCGAAAATTTTGGTACATGCTAAAGAAACCCAACAATCTTTTAATCAAATTATAAATAAGGAAAAAAAAACCTTTCAGCAACCGGAAGTTATCATTGACGAATCGCCGTAAGCCACCAAAACCCGTCTCAAGTCCTGAGCCTTGCGTCTCCTATGGTTAAATCCGGGTCAACTTTCATGGCTGCTCTTCTTATAGCACCTCAAATCGACATCTATTTTTACAACGAGGTAACACTTTGTTTACTTAGGTTTCGTTTATATGCTTATGAAGTTGCTAAAATAACGGATCAGTTAAGTAAAATGCCGACGATTGGTTATTTATTTTTATTTTTAAACATAGAAGATGGGCAATCTAATTAACCTGCTTGGTTTTTTTTTTGTTTAAAACAAGAAAACATTCTGTTAGATCAGTTTTCCTATCATACAATTTTGTAAAGATCAAAATGAAACTATTATTTTATCATTGATACAGATAATGTGTTAGATCTTCTATGAAAGATCGAATATTATAGAGTTTCTACGTTAGTATGTTGTTAGTCATAATCGTCGGAAATCTAATAATAATTTTTAGAAGAACAACATAAATCTGATTTTAAATGTAACAATATTGTAGGACTTCTGATCGTTTGGATACAGCATGAAAACTCGTTCTATCAAAATGGCATCATTAAGTTATGGACTCTAAACAACTTATGTGTATGGATTTGAATTTCCGCAACCTTGTTGTTGGAAATTAAAAGTTTTTTTTATATGCTTACGTGAATTCGAAGGTTATGTGGTATTATATATGTATGAAATCGTAAATGCTACAGTACATGGTATTGTTGTATATAGATAAATTGTATTATTGATATCACCCAAAGGTGACCACCGAACTACCATACCGATAGTTGATAGATAAATTGTAATATTGATATCACCCAAAGGTGACCACCGAACTACCGTACCGATGGTGACCACTGAACCTGTAAGTCTAGCATTTACAAATCAAGGGAGAGGGAAACGAAGCCTTCATTATAGAGGGGTTGAAACCCTTTTCTATTGTGATGCATTTCGCCTAGGCGAGCAACTCGTCGGGTGAACCGTGAGCTTCTGGATGGGCAATCCATCGGGTGCAAACGGTGGCGTCCTAAACCGATTTACGTGAGATGTTACAGAAATTTGATCATCGAACTACCGTACCGAAAGGTGACCATTGAACTATTGCACTACAAGGTGACCACTGAACTACTGAATGTGCTACTGAATGTGATTATCTGATTGCGATGCACAAATCATGTGACGCGCTGAAAAACTGAATGTGACTAACCCCACTGAATGTGATTGTGACGCACAGAACATGTGGCAAGCTGAAAAACTGAATGTGACTAATCGTATATGTTCGACGTATATTGTCTGATATAATAGTTATTGATTAGGAATTATTTATTGTTTATAGTTGTTGTCCCACTTACTGAGGTGTGCATATGTGTTTTATGTACGTTAGGTTATAGGTTTTTTTAGAAGACTTGCAAAACGGGGCTCAAGGGAATAAAAGACTCACAATATATTTTTAAATCAACATCAAAGATTTTATTTAATGAAAAGTAATGATGTTACGAGTTATTGTAATGTTTTATTTATTATTATTAATGGAATTAGATTTGTGAGCTGATTACTGTATAAGTGACACGTCAGCCTAGTCGGGGTGGGGTCTTACAAGCACCTTTGAAGTTATCAACCAAGCTTTCGAAAGGACTGAACAGATCCAACGACAAGTCCAAAGAAGCGAAAGAAGGACAAGCAAAATATACAAGAAGCTTTCCAAGCTCGTCAGAGGAACAAAAGACGACCAAAGATTTTATTTTAATTAATGTAATTTTTATAATTCCAAAAGTCCTTGAGGACATCGTATTATAATGTGTATTTCAAATATTCCATTACGGACATTATGTTGTATTTTGTTTTATTCCAAGTAGTCCAGTTTAGACCAAGTAATGTAATCTTTGATTTTAATCACTTCTTCGCAAGTATTCAAGCGTTCATTTCAACATTTAAATTCAATATTTAATTGATCTACCCTGAGCGATAAATCTTTTTGTTGGCCTGTAGCTCAAATATTGATAACATGACAAGCCAAATTCTGGCGATAATAATGACGGGTGTCACAATGTGGGGCACACTGGTCAAGAGGGTGAAGGAGATAACCTCCAAGCCTTATTTGTTGTTAAAGTCAGCAAGGCTATGACTGAGTTCATGGCTAAGTCTAAAGGGCCAGGGCCTAAATCTACATCTATCCCTTAATCTTCCACTCATAAGACCCAAAGCTCACATTTCTCCTCTACTAAGAATGAGAGGAGCGAGTCAAAGCATACTGCTAAGAAAGGACATCGAAATTCTAAGGATGGATGTTAGTATAAATACTTTGTCTCATGTAAGCCTCGTGACTTAACAGGGGAAAAAGGAGCTATTGATGCCATGAAATGGCTGGACGAAATGGAGACTAATGTGGATATCAGCGGATGTGCTAAGAAAGACACCATCAAGTATGTGTCTCAATCCTTCAAAGAGGATGCTTTAACATGGTGGAAAGTTGTGCTTTAACATCATGTACGTGTCTCATGTGCTGAGAAAGACACCATCAAGCATGTCATGATTCATCATTATCCTAGAAGTATTAGTAAGTTGTGACTCATTGGAGGTGGACAATATCCAAAGACGTTTAGATCATCTGCTATTTTCATCTAAAACTTGCTAGATTGCTTAAGAACAAGCAATGTTTAAGTGTGGGGTTTATAAGCACAAAGTCAACAAGTCAACCACTATCAAATGTCAACTATATGTAAAGGCACAGTTCTTCACACCTAAGCACACCCGTGGATAGTTAAAAGACAAAGTCACCTAAGTTTCGAGAATAGACAAAAAGTATTGAAGAAAGTTAGGCACGCCCGTGCACCCCTAGACATGCCCATGCATCCAAAAGGACAAAATTGGAGAAGCTTCTAGATTCGACAAGAATAAAACCTATGCAAAATCAGTCGGGACACCTGTCCATGCATGGTCATGTAAGCCCATAACAAAATCTCAACTGTATGTATCGGGAAGCCATAAAAAGGACAACAACCTGTCAGGGCCAAGTACTAGGCATGGTCGTGCATCCTTAGGCATGCTCGTGCTCCCCTGCACCCAACAAGCCTATAAATAGAGGCCCAAGTCTCCATTCCAAATCGTGCCATTTCTTGAGAGGCCTCCTAGGTTCGACCCGAACTCTCTCTCTCTGGTGGATTTTAGTGTCTCTCCCTTCTACCATTTCTCTCCAAAATAAGTTACCAAGTAGCTTTGCGCACTAGAAATGTAATGATGAGATATGACAGACACTTTGTTGCACACATACTTGCACTTGCACTTAAGCTAGAGCTTAAAGATCATGAAGAGTGGTAACCACCATCTGTGGAAGTGTTAAGATCTTCATATGGTTGTAATCTCTATGTCGTCTCAAACTCTTGGATTAGTTAATCTTATTAATCTAGTATTTTATCTTATTTAATGTGTTTACATTTTACTGATTCTTGGTTTATTATCTTTTATGACGGGATCGCATGACCCATTTAAAACTAAATTAACTTAACCACTTATTTAACCATATTAATTTAACCTAAGTTAACCTAACTTAACTTGAATAAGGTGTGCATACACATCCTGGTACCCTTAATCAGATCCAGTGTTCTTGATAACCATAGGAGGTGAAGCTTATTAGTAAACTCATGGTGTGTAACAACCCATATACTAATAAGGGAAATCTGAACTTGGCATATCAAAACTATTATTATGTAGGCTTCTTGTATTGAACCAGATTCGGGTGACTAGCTTCTGGTATCGAACCAAATCTTAGGGTATTAAAAGGCTTCTGATATTACATTTAGATCCTTTGGGAAGGCTTCTGGTAATGCACAAAGATCCAATTGGGGGTAAAAGTTAAGATAATAAAGTAATGAGGGAATAAGGCAATATGATGGAATTGAATATAACTGGTGAAATGGGACCTATTTTGCATACTCAGTAACTTAATTAATTCGATGTCTAAATCACTTCGGTATTTTAAAAGATTCCTAAACATGATCCCAATTGTTATGCTTGAAATGCAAGCACTTGTTAATTAAGTTATAAAAAGATAATATGACCAAGATGGCTTTAAACCAATCTTGTTGTGGCATATCGTTTACTAGTCGCAAGACTAAGGGAAGTTCATTATGGACATATTTCCAAACCAGTCTATCGATATGTTGTGACAAGATTGAGGGATGTCAGCGACTTGGCCAAGTAAGCCACTTATAATTTATATAAAAGATAAAATCAAAGACTTAACCATTTTTCCCATTCTATAAAATAAACTATATTAATTAAGAAAGACTTATCCAAGAGTTGTATAATACTAAATAGTTGAGTAAAGGAAGCGTATCCTTGGATGATACTCGGTTCTTTTCTAAAGTTATACTATACGCGATGGGTCTTTGCCCATTGCGTGTCTTTAGTTAAATAGAAATTATTTTTAAATTTAAAACTAGATAATCGTACTTTGAAGTTGTTAAGTCAACGCACTTAATTGTGCTCAATATTATTAAAATTAATACACCTAACTCACACTATATCAATGCATATATCAATGCATTATCTTAACCGCTATATGATTCTTCGCTAGACACAATAGAAAAAGGCAAATTTGACAATAGGTAGTGAATCCCTTGTTAATAAATTTGTTCTCACAATGATATATGTCGTCAAGCCCCATGAGAAACTGCATCAATTTTATTAAATACTGAACTCATTAAAAGATTTTGAAGGTTGACAAGAACTGGAAGGCAATTGAACTATAACATCAAATTGCTTCCACATTGTGTTTAACATGATAATATTCAGATACTAAACTACCATAGTGAGTAATAGAGTTTATTTTTTTTTTGAAGATAAAAAACAATAGATCCATCTACCTTGTCATAGGTTTCTTTTAAGTCAATCCAAACTTTAGATGCAAGTTTGAAAAAAAAAAACCTTGACCTAGATACAATTCTTTAAAGACAGAATTAAGTAACCAAGTCAACACCATAGATTTTCATTTATCCCCCAGACTAGCTAACCCATTATTATCCTTAGACTGTTCACATTTACCATTAATAAATCAAAACATTTTTTTTGCTTCTAAAGCTAGTTTCATTACACTAAACCAGATAGCATAATTTCCTTTAAGTTTAATACTAACTGGTGTGAGAACAGCGGATTCCCAATGTCAAATTTACTATAAGAGTCTGAGAAGGACCAGCAGTATCACCCATTTTAACACACAACAATTAACCACAACAAGAACAAGAACAAGAACAAAATAACTAATAACCAAGAATAAGAATTACACAACTATGGAGAAACATTGCCAATGATCAAGATTTTAGGGTTATTACTCAAAGGTGCTTGGACATGTCTTAACACATTAGCCTTTCCTAAAACACAACACAAAGACAAACAAACAACAACAGCAATACAGAAAGAAATAACACAAAAATATAAAACACAAAAAGATGCACAAATAGATGAGAGTGTGGCTCTCCTTGATAATCAACAACTAGCTCGACTAGTCCTAGAATAGAATGCCTAGATCATACAACTCGTGTGACAAGAAAGTAAAGAGTAAAGTCTCGGAATACTTACAATGTAATCCAAGCATCTAATAGGGTTAGAAAACTTACAGTGGGTGCACAACAACAATAATATCAATAATCACATCAAACCTTCACTTAGGGTTTTCTCTGAACAAACAAATCCAGCATATCTGAGATCTGATAACCATCGATGATAGACACAAGGTTTCTAGATCAAGAAAACCCTAATACTTCCAAAATCAACCAAATAACAGCAGAATAACACAGATCAAAAGCTTTTTAGCTCTGATACCATGTAGAAAAGCATGAATCTCACAATGAGCAACCACAACACAAGATATAACGACATAATGGCGACCAAAACTTTATTATTCACCTAAACCAGAAAACACCTACCCCCCCAAACCCTAGATCATACAAAGTATAAGATCTGTAGAACCAATACAACAATTTTGATCAAATGATGAACTATTAGTTGATCAATCAATAGGAAACAACAAGAAAATACAAGATCTCACAGGATCTAACAACAAAATCTAGCAAACCCTAACTGTACAAATGAGAGAACTAAGAAAAAATATGAGGTGTTAACCAGTTCTCAAAACCCTAGAATGAGTTAAACGTCAGCTCCTCGACAACCTTACAACAACATCCTCCAACTACAAGGAATCTTTCTAGACAGCCCTTCATGCACTTTCAACCAAGAATATTAGTCCCTCAACTAATAAACCTACACACTTATGGAACAAACAATAAAACGTGACAAATATATATGAATGAAAATCATAAACGTGTCATTTTAACACATATGTTGCTTTGACATATAAATCTAATAACCCTCGGTTACACTAAGTCTTAATCATATAGAAACATGGACAACACTAAGTCTTAATCATATAGAAACATATACAATGGAGGATGTTTTGAAATATAAGGAAGAAAAAATTAAATACAAAAATGTAATTAATTAAAGTTAGAAATGTATACATCTTTTTAAAAGATTAATAAAATTTTAAGTGAACTGATTTAAGCTAAATTGAATGTATACGAATAAGAATATAAATCCTCTCGAAGATAATTTATTAGGTCGGACTAATAATATTTGGTCTTTTACATATGGATGATTATTATAAATGTCAATCTTTTATTCTAGGAGTTAAATGTGTCATCTTGACTTAGCTCGTATTCTATTTAAATCAATTTTAAACAAAACTCTTTTTTGTAAATCAAGTATACATTATACACTATAGCAATATGAATACTAAACTAATTTACTCTTAAATACTCCTGTCTCTTCACCTTATAGAAGTTGAACATGTTAGATAGAGGACGGACATCTTACCACCACATCACTCCCTTAAAAAAAGCGAACACTATAGGTTTTTTATAACAACAAAGAAACTTTATGCCATAAACATAGATTACAGGGCCAGAAAGAATCCAAAAATCTCAAAGATTACAATATTACATCATGAATGCTAAAATCCCACATCATCTCCTGATTTAAAGACTGAAAGTTAGATACTTTTTTGACACAAAAACAAATCTTCCTTGATACTCTCCACTGTGGTAACTTTGTTACCAAAGCCCTTTTTGTTCATCGAGTTCCATATCCTCCCCATAGAGATAAGGAGCATTGTTTTGGTAATAACTTCCTTCCACTTCTTTGACCGTACTTGTTTATGGACCAAACTTACCACACTAAGACATGCCACCATATCCTCATAGCCATCAAGCACGGCACCAATAGATGGTCTGGTGTTTCCTACGCGATATCACTACAATTGTAGGTGCTATTAGTCACATTCACCCCACTATATCTGATGTGCGTGTTTTATTTTGTTGGTTTAGTTAATTTAATAACTCTAAACATGATAAGGTGAGTTAACTTAATAACTTTTAAAACACAATTATCCAGTTTTGAGTTTATAAGAAATGATTATTACTTAGACTAACCACACAAAATAGACAAGTATACCTATCATTTGTAGTAAAGTTGATGTAGGAACCAAGTATCGAACCCAAATGATACGACTTTTAATAGTTAGCTTTAAATTACCAGCTAGTTTAATTAATTATCTTTTTTATTTTAATATTAAAACAAGAAAATAAAAGCAATTAATAGATGATTAGTAGAGAATATCAAGAGCATGAAGAGTGTTGTTTTGAATTTCTGATTTCACTTGGGATGAATGATAGTTATTTTATTGGCAAGATGTGAGGTTAATTAACTCAAAGACCCGACTCCTAGTTAAGGTTACCAACGAATTTTTATTAGATTTATAAGATGTGACTTTAAGGTTAAAATAGAGTTAGAGTCGGTGAAATATAATTCATTTCCCAATATAAGAGAAAGATTCTTTTTAAGAAACAATCCCCTAATATTAGGTTAGTTACATCCAACTACTTTTTGTTTTTTACATGGTTCCCATGGCTTGTGATCCTCTGTTTGGCATACCTTTGTCTCATTAAAAGGTAGCAAGGATATATCAAAGTGCTCCCCATGGGTGCTAATGACACTTGTTATTAATTAGGGTGATTGATCTTTATTTAACCTGTGGCGTTATAATAATCACATACATGTATAAAGACTTATAGTATTTTAACATGGGTTCACCAACTCTTGGGCCACGTCAAGTCTAACATATAGACTGTGTTAAATGAGTCACTAGACCAAGTTTTGGCTAATCATTGAGGCCTAGCATATAGATTGTGCAGGCCAACAATGAAATTCTTGATAGACGAGGGTTGATCACAAGATGTGTTTCCACATATGGGTCAACCACTTCTCCAAAATCGGATTTCCCTTATTAGTATATGGGTTGTTACACCCAGGGGTGTACTAATAAGCTTCACCTACTTTGGTTATCAAGAACTCCCACAAGATCAAAGACCAAAACAACCACAAGCTCATTACGAAAGAAGAAGAGTATAATGCATTATTAAAGACACAACATACCTATTTGCCAAAATTAAACATTTAATTCATACCAAGTTTCATCTTCAACCCAAGCAACACAAGAAGTTTAGCCTATAATGGCCATAGCTTGTTCATACAATGACTATTGAGTGAATCATAGTGGATCAAGTATGATAGGATTAAACAACTGAAGAAGGGTTGTGATTGCAAGTCCTCTCTCCCTCAACTAAGCTATTACAAGTGATTTTGTGGAGTGATTGCTAAACTCCAAGGAGTGAGTTTGGGGGCATGAGAGCTCCCTTCGGGGTGAAGGAATTATATTATTCTTGGGGAGAAGGGATGGTGAAAATGGCAGCCAAGACCTTCTATTTATAGGCTGGATAAGGCCAGGGGTGCACACGCGTGCCTAAGTAGCAGAACTATGCCTTATGAGGGTTCCCGACACTATTTTCCTTTTGTCCTTTGCTTATTTAGTCCATTGCGATTCTATTACGGGCACGAGCATGCATAGTGAGGCACGACCGTGTGCACTGATGTGCCGTGACAAGCTTTGAACCGGTGGCATTCTTGGTAAGTTCTCGAACCTTCTACCCTTGTCTTTTTCCTAAGCACGGGCATGCCTGGCCTTCGGTGGACTTTTAGTGACCATTCTTGGGTTGACTTGGTTGACTTTATGATGTTTAGTATTCTGCACCACCATGCCCAAAGCCTGGCATGACTGTGCATATACGGCAACTTGCTGATTTCCTTAGAGTCTTAGTTTTTTTTACTTCATTTATGCTCGTTTTTCACTTCCTTTCATCCCAAGGCCTTAGAAATATGTATTTGTCAAATAGGAAGATTTAAGTAGCATTTGCAACTACAAAATCATTGAATTACTTATAATTAGGGAGTAATTATGCACTAAAAATATGTATAATTGATTACTGTTAGGATCTGAGTTTGATATATTTATGATTATTTAAGATGGAAATCAATGAAAGAAGATAAACAGTAATGAAATAGTGCAGCTGAAATAATTAACTTTCAAATCACAACAATATAGACATTGTTTTCACCAACATGTTTTTGTAAACTTTGATTCACGTATGCATGCAAATATCACAACTCCCCCTCAGCCTAAGATCACTCTAATTTGTTCGTATAGAATGTTAGAAGGAAAGTGATGAATAAAACAGTACGTGCACTATTCTATTTAGAGTACAATGTAAATCACTAAAGCATCTAAGCTGACGTCACCTTGATAGTGACATCTAACGACCTAACAAACTCTAACATCTGCTAAGCTAAAACACCGTTACATTAATATTTAAAAACTCCGTTGATTTAGCATCTATTGAAAGAAACACTTATGAGCTTTAACCTCTGTTGGTAAAGCAGACCTTTGACTTTGAGGAGAGCTTGTCTTTTAATAGATTTTGTATAACAGACTTTAGCTTCAATAGACCTTTGAGTAGCAGATGTTGATGTGTTTGCCTTTGGAAGGAGTTAAATCTTCAAAACACTGTTTATCGTTGCTCAGATGATATAGATTATTTTGGCTCTCCAATCATCTGTTCTTTTATAGGGTTCAATATAACCAACAATCTCCCCCTAGAACAGATGACGCCAAAACCCTTCTTTATTGCTGATCTTTATTCCTAATCAACATTTCCCTGATTTGCCCTTTGAACGGTAGTTCAAAGTTCAAGGAAAATATATCTTCAAAATCCCTTTCAAGCTCAAGGTTCATTAGATCTTGGAGGTCAGCTGCGTCCAGACCATATGCATCCTCCATTCTTAGCTTTTGAGCCTCACCATCTGACCTGAGCAGTGTCAATTCACGGGTGTCTGAGGATGACTTCTGTTTTAGAATTTTTGAGTTAGATGGTTTTCTTGGATGAACATTTATTTCAAATGAGTTTGGTGATTGAGGTCTGCTAACAACGTTTGAGATAGTTTCTCTTAGTTTATCACTTGCAGCATCTGTATGATAGAGCAGTTGGTTCTTGATTCCCTCCTTTCTATGTTCTTCAAACATCTACTCATCATCCTCAGCCATCTTCTTTTGCCTTTTTGCTTGATTGAACGCAAGTGTGGATAAGACAGTGATTGATGAATGCTTTTTGAGAGTTTGGGTCTGTTGAGGGACAGTTGTTGTTGGATAGACTGGCTTTCTAGGAACTGAGAGATCTTTCTTTCTAAGCTCTTGCAGTTTCTTGTATGTATCTATAACTCTAGACTCAGACCATCTTGCAATATATCTTGTTGAGCTATAATTAGCAGCAACCAGCCCTTCTTTCTTTTAAGCTTCAAAGCCTTGTTAGGATCCACTTGTTTTTACTTTTCCAGTCAGGTGGACTTAGCTTGTGTAAAGGATCTTTGAGCATTTCCTGGATTCTATCAATTTCTTCCTTAAGAACATTTGATGACCAGTCTTTGAATTGTGATCTTGTTGCTTTGTATGGCTTATGCTGCATTATGTGGTCTAGTTAATCTTGTTTCAGTTCCTCATCCAGCTTAGCATTGACTAGCCTTTCTGACATGGACTTACTCATATCTTTGGAAAAAATATTCAAATTTTCTTACTTTGCTAAGTTCTTGAGATAAGATACTTTGAGTAGCCCTGTCATCTTTCCCTTTGCTCATCTCTTTAGCAATGTTCTCAACCTGTATAGCTTTCATCTTTAGATATTATCTAAGTTTCTTGGCTTTCTATATCCAAAGAGATATAGGAAATTTAGTTTTGAAATATCCTCTGTTGTGAAGAATGTACCAATTTATTTTTGAACAACAAGAATTTCTAGAGGATATCTAGTAGCTAGTGGGATGTCGGATGGTGGTTGGTACATGGGTGGTAGTGAAGTGATTTTGGATGCAGCAATGTTTACATCCTTTGCACAAAAAGACAAGTGTAAACCTGAGTCTACAAGCATTGTTCTAGCAGCTTCAATTAGAGTTCTATTTTTCCTTTCAACCACCCCCATTTTGTTCTGATGTCTTTGGGATGCTGTATTGCCTAACAATCCCTTTTGACACACAGAAATCATCCAACTCCTTATTTTTAAACTCCGGTTCCATTGTCACTCCTAATGACTTTTACTTGTAGGCCAAATTGCTTTTCAACTTTTCTTACAAAGTCTTGCAATATGCCTGCAGTCTTATCTTTTGTCACACCCATTCATAGACGGAAGCACGTGGTGTGAACTTGATTAGTTTTCATCGCATACGATATGAGTAAACAACTATATGAAATAAAAGAATGTACGATGTTCATCCATTCACCATATATAAACATTACAAGCCACAAGTTGTTTGGAGATTAAAGACATCATAGGTGATTTACAGTTTACAAAACGCTTGTTCAAAATAACTTTTAAAACATTAAGGCTTTGCATACTATATTCCATTCGAAGATGGAATATATAGACCAAACCCTCCAAAATACGGATGACGTCGACTACTAGTAACCTTGAAAAACTTCACAAACGACAACGCCAAGATCCACATCAATTTCCTGAAATACATGTAAGTTTAAAAACTGTGGGGAGGGATCAGCTCCTACGATTAGCAACCGGACTGATCTAACTCAACTAACAGAGGCAGAATTCATTGTTAGTGAGGTTGACAAATAAACAAGTGAGATCTACTGTTTAACTGCTTTGAGTATATTGATTGACGTGAAAAGTACAATGCAAGTAAACAATTCAGCAAGGCTTCGCCGTACCAACTGGACTAACACTCGCTAGCTCTGACACAACACTCCTCTATTTATAGGTCGACATGACTCGCACAGGAGAGTGTGAAACAGAGACTGTGACTCGTGCGAGTGGCTGCCTCGTACGAGTGACAGAGTGTCACTCATATGAGTTAAGTGTTCACTTGTACGAGACAGCTACAAAAAACAAATAAAGCAACAATAACATTTACAATCAGACGTTTAAGCCCTATATACAAAATCAACATATCATAGACGTAGGAAAGAGACATTATGCACCAACAAACTCCCCCTTGGATGTTGCCGCAGTCTTAGATAGTCTTAAAAAAATCTTCATAGGATCTGATGTTTAACGACGAAAGAACTGCTTTGGAGGCTTGCGACACTCCTCAAAAGCTATAGCCATTTGATTTGTTGGAGGAGGTTGGTTAACTGTATTTCCAAACCGAAAACTTCTCAGTGATGCTATACGAGATCGATCTACAATCCTCGCTTCCTTCTTATCTTTCATCTTTTGCTCTGTCTCCTCCAGTTTCCTCCATGAAGTGTTCCATGTCGATCTAGAATGTATATCATTTGCGAAACAGACATTAAAAATCTTCTGAAACTGGAGTGCTTATTCTTTGTCTTTCTCATCGTAACTGATCTTGCTGTAGAACAAACAATCTACGTCTTTCTTCGAACAATTTACTAGCCACATCGGGTCTAGTACTCGAATGCCACGCCACCGCCCATATATTCGTTTGTGTGCTATGATGGCTTCGGTAAGCTCCTCAGTTATCTTCCACGAATCATCATCAGGGTGCACATAAATCACAGCTTCTCCCGTGTTAGAATTGTAGTGCCACCACTTGAAGATTTTGTGGAAATATTGTTCCATCTGAATCATAGGCATATTCTTCATAACATTTGGCCTCTTCACGATGAGCGTAACATCTTTTTCTTTAGTAATCGGATCAATCTTCGTAATACGCTTTGGAAAGTGAGGTTTCCAGTGTATAAATCCATGTGCAGCTTCAAGTTTGATCAACTTCCATAGCCGTTGGTCATGAAATTTCATCTTCTGATTTATCATCTTCGTTTGCACGAGCTCTTTGGTATCCAATACGGCAAGAATTTGATGTCGCTTAAGTATCTGAAGTACTGGATTCCAAATTCCCTCTTGATAACATAAACATTTAGTTCTTCGATCCAACCCCAACTGATAATGTCCCCTAGAGAAATATCTGCATCACGTGTAAAGAACGCTAATGGACGCTTTAATTTTTGCTCTGCTAGTGAAACTTTGAACCACTTCTTCCTCATTTCTGCTATTTCAGCTCTTGTCATTTGTTGAGGAATTGTTCCTTTTTTAGCAGCTTCTTCAACTTTACGTTTCAAACATCGGCATTTTCCGCTGCAAACAACTCAGTGAAAGTTGAGGAGTCATCTGTACCCTTATCGACAAGATTAGTAACATCGTCATCGGAATCATCCTCCACGACAACTCTATCATAATCATTCGCTTTTTCAACGTGCTCGAAGACATAATCACTTGGCTCGAAAGTGCTAATCTCATTCACCTCGTCTTCGAAATCAAACTCGAAGTTTTCTTCGTCCATGCCTAACATCTCAGAAATTTCTTCCTTGGTGTAGCTATGGACATATTCTCCCTCTTCAACATCATGCTCAAGATAAAATATCTTCGGCTTAAGCATGACAGGAACGAAAGATGTATCGATTACCGTGAGGATTCCTGCCTGCTGATCATCAGTAGGGCCTTCAGATCTGCCCTGATCTCATCTTCATTCATTTAATTCACAGAGTCGTCCAAATACACAGAATAATGTATCTCTTCATTTAAAACAGATTCTGTTACACAAACACCCGTACCATCTACATCATCATGACCATCGTCACTATCAGAATCAGACTCACCAGACAATAAATCATCAAAATCTTCATCAAATTCATTAGCCGCTGCTTCATCTCTCTTTCTAACTTTCTCTTCTACAGCCAGTCACGATGTCTCGCGGAAAGATCAGTCGTGTCAATATCCACATCCTTTGGCTTTCTTACCAGAACAAAATTATTCGAGACTGAATACAACACGATATCTGTAATAACTGGCGCAGATTTAGCTTCTGGCTCAGTTATGACATTCACAGGATCCTCAACCCTTACCTTGCGCGTCTGATAGTTCCTTTGCAAGACGTTCTCGTTCAGTGACACGCTCTTTGGCTTCAGCTAGTTCAATCTCATCTATCTCTGCAGCAATATTAACACCCAGCTTTTTCGACAGTATCTTCTCAAAAAGATTCATCCTTCTATCGCTTCTGAGTCGTTCTTCCTCGTACTAAGCCATCCGAATTCGTAAACGCTCATTTTCTGATATAATACTGGCAATCATAGCTTCGAGCTGCTGTTTATCTTCGTTTAGCACATTAAGCTGCTCCTGTAATGCTGCAATCTTGATAGTGTTTAACATGACCTGGTTCTGTAATTCTTCAACGCGTGGGTCATTAAACATGTCGGCAGTAAAGTCTTCGCCCCCTGGAATATCACCAAAATCAAAATCAAAATCAAAGTGAGACTGGGACTACGAAGGCTGCAGTGTCTGCTGCGGTGTCGGTTGTGGTGGCGGCAGTGGTGTAGGTTGACGTGGTGGAACTTGTGGAGTCGGTTCAACCACCTCTTCTTCCATTGTCTGTTGTTGCACTTTTTCCTTTGATTTGACGATAGGAGAATTAGTGCTTCTAGCCGCTGGACGTTTGAGACGTCGTGTTTTCTTCTTTGCCGACTTGCGCACAGGAGTGTCATAATCTGAACCCGAAGGTATATAAGTCGTATCGTACTCTCCTGTCGCTTTACGCCTTTTCTCTTCAGCTTTTCTCTTCTTTTCGGCTAGGCGTTTAGCTTCTATTTTTTAGCTCTCTTTCTCTTTCACCAGCTCTTCTATCATTTGAGTCAATGCTAGAAGATGACGCTTCTTCAGCCACTTTTTCATGCCCAAAAGTTTTCCTCTCGATATCAGCAGCTATGTCTTCGATATTCTCCTCAATCTCTGGTTCATCTAACAATCCAGAACTCTCGGCTGTTTTCTTTTTCTTTTGAGGAGTAGATGTGGATGATGTAGTCGTTGCCTTTCTCTTAACCCCATCTTTGACAAACCATGCACTACGCTTAGAAACAAAACCATCAAGCACTGTCAGCACCTCATTCTCATCACCACTATCTTCCTTTCTCCATTTTCCTGGTGCCGAAACGATATAGTCTTTGTCGATGATAGCTCCAAACACTGGCTTGGCGTTGGGGAAAGTCTTTAGATGCAAATTCATCTTCTTAAGAGTAGAGACATCCATGTGTTCCAGCTTCAACATGTCATCTTTTGTTTTCTTCAAGTTTGGATGCAGATGATCTAGCAGCATCCGAATAAAATGTGGGTACTGTAGAAACTTTTCTCATTGAATATTATGCACCATCTGCTTGAATATAACCTTTGAAAAGTTATACGGAAGATTCAAAACAAGTGCGGTGATCATGCACATTTGGTAATCTACCAAGTCATCAAAACCTCCCTTTCGGTGACTCAAAGCATGTATAACAACATGTGCGATATATCAAAATGGCACACTTAGGTTACCCTTCATGAAAGGAGCGGCATTCACAAACCCGGCGTAACCCATGTAGTAGAAACATCCCTTCACCATATACTCCGAAGAACCCGTCGGATCGTCTTCGTTATCTTTAAAATCAAACACCTTCCTGATCAATTCCTCTTTAATCTTCACCTGAATATCTTCATCGCAAGTTCTCACAGCTGAGACTTCGCATTCTCCTCGGAATCAAACTCTGTTGCATTCCAAAAATACTCTACGTGAGATCTATACGCAGTAGGTGATCGGTGAGAGCTTTAGTAAACGGGATTCTGCCCAAAAAATCCAACACTTCCCGGTTGGCAGCAATCTCTGTAATAAATTCATCAAGCAGACAACATATGTTGTGGAATGGAGAGAAAGTTGATTTCTTGACCTGCACATAGACATTTCAAACCGTTAGAAAAAATTTCAATACTTTCAACTTTCAAAAACACTCGTACGACCCAATCCTTCGTACGAGTCAACACTTAGACAAAGTTCAAGTTTGGATCAAATTATCACTCGTATGAGTCACTAATTCGTACGAGTGACTAAAGACTTAAAAATTTTCAAAAAGATTTTACCAAACTCCTTCGTACGAACAATGCCTCGTATGAGTCTTTAAAAATTTAACAATTAAGGATTTTACTCGTACGAACACTCACTCGTACGAGTGAAAACAATACTTAAAACTCCGCTCATACGAGTGATCATCCTTACGAGTTGTAAACCATACCGAATAATACCAAGTTTAAACCAAACTTAAAACGTATTGTTTTTAACAAATTGAAGGTTGATTTATAGGCTATTGGGGCCGAAATTAAAGATTTTAAGTTTTACCGGTCCAATTTCCCTAAATCTACGTTTTATGTCCGTTTGGTCTAAATCCATCATTATAATGGCTAAAAACAAGCAATAGTACCTTTCCCATCGTAAGAGGTGTGTGAATCGACCTCCCAATGTATTGGTACAACGTATAAGTCAAGAAAAGTGAAGTATAGAACTAGTTCACACAAAATTCTCTCTCAATCGCACAGTGACATTTGGTTAACTCGTGCGAATGAAGGAGCCTTATATACTAATTCAGTAGTCGTTCGTACGAGTCAATGGCTCGTGCGAATGAAAACCAAATGTCACTCGTATGAGTCAGTAACACTTGTACGAGTCAGTTCAGATACTTGTTAAACTTTTTGATTTTTTATGAAATTTTTCTGTTTAAAACCCACTCGATTAACCAAGTCCAAGCTAATGACCTTGGTTATCTGATTTGCCTACCAAGTCCAAGTTAATGACCTTGGTGACCATGTTTGACCAAAACATATTTATTTTATATTTTGTAAAGTTTCAAATTATTGAACTTTGTTGACGTTCAGGTAAAAACTCTTCTTTATGATTAGCTCCCAACCCGTGGTTTTCAGCTTTCCATCTTCAAGTGTCGCCATGACTTCAACTATCGGTATTTTCATCATCACTAAACTAAAATGCTAAGAAAACTGAAAATCTTTTTGGGTTTTAGGAATTTTTTTTTGAAAAGAAATAACATGTAAAGATGTACAAACATATTTTTGTGAGTTTTATGCTAAGAGAATCATATCAAGTGTTTAACAAATCACTAGTACCGTTGATCTTGGTATGCTCATTAAGCTTTTAACCAGATTTACCTAGATTGCCAATATTCTTATCCACTTAAACCTCTTCTCGTTTCTCAATTGTTTCAAGATATATTAGGTAATATTAGGAACATGAAGTAACTGTGTTTCCCATCTCAGAATATACTCCCACATCAAGATTCCCAGAATTACATTTTACAGGTGAATATATCCAATTGATATCTGTAAAGGGGTGAATTGCGAGACCTTGAGAGCTCAGGTTAGTATTTCCATACAGACAAAGAGATGAAGGCTCGTCTTTAGGTGGTGTTCCATTAAGGAATCTTTTGAACTCCTGAGTCGTAAATATTTATTACATATTCATTTTTATGCAGCTTGAATGGGCGAATAATGTGTAAAGTATTAAACAAGTTCTAGGCCATTGCTGATGCAAAATCAGAAGAACTCGGATAATACCCCAGATATCAATTAAATATAAAGACCTAGTATCGCCGAATCTGGCATTCTCTCACACTAAATTTCGGAGTACTACATCCATATATCCGAGAGATGTTAACCCACAAGTTATTCAGTTTATATCTTGAAAACAATTTAATGAACGAGTGAAGCCTATTGGCACATCCTCAGTAAGACTTGTTTAATAACTTGTTTAAACATTCCACATCTTTAGCATACTATGACTGTCATATTGATAATATGATTTCTCTTTTTCTCAAAAGCTCCTTTTGAATTTTATAATGTTTTTGAATTTTACATTTCTCCCCATAAAATCAAAAACATATTTTTGTATTTCTAGAAATTTTTAAGAAAGAATGTACAGAAAACACGTGATGAGAATCACGTCAAGTCATCGTCATCCTCAAACTCAACCTCATGAATATCCCCTGATGTCAGGTTTCTTAAACCATTTAATTTTAAAAGATTTTAAATCTTGTACGATCAAAGGCTTTGGTTTAAAAATCTGCTTTTTGGTCATCAGTATAGATTTTTTCAATTCTAACCAACTTTTTCTCATAGCAATCACGGATAAAGTGGTGTGGAATCTCAATATGTTTAGTACGTGAGTGTTGACATGAGTTTTTAGTGATATCAATTGCAGCCTGGTTATCTACATATATGGGCGTGTCAAGAAATTACAGTCCAAAGTCTCTCATCTGCTGTTGAATCCAGAGTATCTTGGAACAACAGCTGGATGCTGAAACGTATTCAGCTTCACACGTAGAGAGCGCGACCGCGGTTTGTTTCTTGCATTGCCACATTACCAAACGAGTTATGAAGAACTGGCAACCAGCCGTCGTAGATTTGGTGTTAAGTTTGCAGCAACCGAAATCAGAATCCGAGTAACCCGCAAGATTGAAGTCGTCGTGTCGAGGGTACCACAAGCCGGTGCTTGGAAATCCCTTCAAATATCTCATGATATGTTTGACGGCGAGCAAATGTGAATCTCTTGGATTGGACTGATAACGAGCGCACATGCATGTAGGATAAATGATATCAGGTCGAGAAGCAGTTAGATACATCAAGGATCCGATCATGGAGCGGTATAATGTTTCATCAACTTTGACTCCATTAAGAGCTGGACAAATGCTTTGATTAGGAGCTAATGGGGTAGATGTTGGTTTAGTTCCTATCATATCAAATTTCTCTATCGATGAAGATACCATCAGTCAATTGATCGACCTAAGACCTAAAAAGAACTTCATCTCCCCCATCGCGCTCATCTCAAATTTGCACTTCATGACTTCTTCAAAGTCTTTACACAGCTTGTCATTTGTCGATTCAAAGATGATATCATCCACATATATCTTTACGATAACCAAATTCTCATCCACTTCCTTAGTGAAGAGGGTAGAATCTACAGTTCCTCTGAGAAAGCCATTGTCTAGAAGATGTCGTGACAACATTTCATACCAAGCTATCGGGGCTTGATGTAGACCATATAAGGCTTTGTTCAGAAGGTAGACTTTGTCTTTGTGTATGGGATCGACAAACCCTGGTGGTTGGCTGACATACACCTCCTCTTTGACTTTTCCGTACAGGAAAGCAGATTTCACATCCAACTAGTACACCTTGAAACCTTTCAAAGAAGCAAAGACCAAGAATATGTGGATCGTTTCAAGACGGGCGACTGGGGCATAGAGTTCAGTATAATCTATCCATTCTTGCTGATGAAAACCTTGTACCATGAGTCGAGCTTTGTTGCGGACCACGATTCTTCTATTATCACGCTTGTACTTGAAGACCCATCTAGTGTTTATCTTTTTGTGATGATCTAGTAGGTCAATAAGCTTCCAGACTCCCAGCTTCTGGAATTGAAGCAATTCCTCTTGCATTGCGTCCACCCAGCTCTCTTCCTTTAACGCGTCTTTCCAGTTCCCGGGTTCTACATGAGAAACAAAACAACTATTAGAAAGTCTGGTTTGTAGTGGAGCAATATGAGTATAAAAACATCTTAGATCCTTGTTGATCTAATTGCGAGTTTGCACTCTTGTTTGTAAGCTGTCGATAATATTCTCCGATGGATGATAAGAAAGCGTCCTTGGCATCACTTTGCTTAAAACATCCACATGCGATTGCAAATTTGTGATAACATATCAACAACCGGTGCAGAAGATGAAGCTTCATTCCTGACATTTGATTGATCAGCTTGAGTATTCAGGAAGCTTTCAATCTGCTCGGATCCTTCATCAGAACTAGATCCTCCATCATTGAAAGTCGGTTCACGATCAGAGTCGGCATTTGGCTGTTGTTGGGCAGATGTTTCAGCAGTGTGGATAATAGGTACAGGTACAAATTCTTGACGAGTAGAGCTCGGACCTATATCAGACGTGTTGAGAGGAAGTAACGGAGATATCACCAACGGTCTAGAAACTTTCTCTGGATTAGATATTTGATGCTTTGAAAGAGCATAACAAGTTCTTCTTCTGGTGGCACATATGGCAGGTCGAATAAATTCCACAAACCCTCGTAGTTGAACAGCCATGGATCCCCAGGTTTTTGTGTTGGCGTAGTATATCGTTGATAATCAACATGATGCGCAAGAATAACCTGGTTCAGACTCGGCAAGAAGACACGTTTTTGTGGAGTAGCATAACCGATGAAACCTTCCAAGGATTTGGCTACAGTACACGGTGATCCAAAAGGCTCCAGAAACGCGAGGATAGGTTTTCGCTGATTTAGTAACTCGAAACACGTCTTGTTGTGAGGCTTGACTGTTAACACTCGGTTCAAGGTGTAACACGCTGATGCGACTGCTTCACTCCAGAAACAGATTGGCAATTTCGAATCGGCTAGCATGGTTCTAGCAGTCTCGATAAGTGTGCGATTCTTACGTTCAGCTACTCCATTTTGTTGAGGAGTATAGATGGTGCTGAATTCGTGAAGAATCCCCTTTTCATTGCAGAATTCGAGCATTCTTTTGTTCTTCAATTTCGTACCATTGTCACTGCAGATTCTCTTGATAGGAAAGTGATATAGGTTTTCGAGTTTTCTGAAGAGAATCATTAGAGTTTCAAATTTTCATCTTTGCTCTCCAGAAAGAAAACCCGTGAAAATCTTGAGAAATCATCTATAACGACTAGGCAATATAGATCATCAGAAATGCTTTTGACGTTTACTGACCCAAAAAGATCCATATGAAGCCTCTCTAGTGGTAGCTTGATAGAATTAAAAAACTTTCTAGGGTGTGATTTCTTACGTCCTGTTCCCTTTTTACAGCTCAGACAATCATTAGGTAATTGAAATTTTTTTAGATTAACACCCTCCACTAGGTCGTGATGCACAAGATAATTCATCTTTCTCAGATGAATGTGCCCATCTTTCTATGCCATAGAATAGACTCTTTCTAAGTAGTTTTAGAAACAAAGCACTGAACCTTCTTTGATGTTGTAGACGATATTCATATCAAGAACATACAAATCATTTTCCCTCGGAGCACGCATGAGAATCCATTCCTCAAGAATCTTGAATCCTGGCTTTAAGATCAAGCATTCTTTATCATTGAAGTGCGTTGTGAATTTCTTGTCACAAATCTGCGAAATGTTGAGTAGATTGTTCTCAAGTTCCGCGATGTAGTTCACTTTATCAAACGATACCACTCCATTCGTGAGAATTCCTTCACCGACAATTCTTCCTCCTTACATTCCGGCAAAACCTACGTACCCTCCTCGGATAGCTTTAACATCGTATAACAACCAAGCATCCTTGTTATGTGTCTGGAAGCTCCACTATCCATTATCCATTTAGACATTATCGATCACGGGAGCCCCTGCACACATGCAGAAGAAACTATTTAAACAAAGAAACCCAAGCCTGCTTGGTCTTGGGTGGGTTCAGAATATCAAATTTCGGACCTACTTGGTTTTTGACATTCTTTTTAGGCTCAGTTTTGTTTGGAACAGAAGGTTTCAGTTCTACCTTGGATGGTTTGATTTTTGCAACCCATGTTTGCGTTTTCAACTTTGCCCTTTTAGCATAAAATTTTGAATCCATTTGATGATATTTAATTGATGTTTCACTAATTTTAAATTTAGAATGACTTTGAAGAGTTGGTTTAACATTTTTATAGGATTCGTTGTTTCTTTTCAAAATTTGCTTAGGTGCAACCATAGGCGCCTTCTGTTTCTCATCCTTGGTAAACCTTCTAGAATTAGAAACAGTTTTTGGATTTATTTGTGAGCAATATCGTGCGATGTGTCTAGCATTCTTATATTTGTAGGATGTCCTACTGTCTTTACTAATAGAGGAATCCAAAACTTGCTTCTTATTCTCCTTCTCTTTCTTGAAATCATCATCTGATTGTGTTCTGATGATTTCTTTTTCCTTTTATGTTTTTGTCCCAAAAACGAAATTTATTTTCTTAGTAAAGTTTAGCTTTTGGGACTTGTTGTTCATTCTTCGCTTTTGGAATCCCAAACCCGCCCTCCTATTCTCAAGATAATCTCTGTTTTTATTATGGTAGGGTCTGTTAACATATTTTGATTTAGAGTAAAAGGATACATTGTGTTTATCTAAATCAATGTGGCTTACCTCCACAAGCTTGAACAATTTACCAACACGATTCAGATTCACATTCTAGATGGGAAAGTCCTCATCAGAAAATAGTTTATCAGATCCATGTATTCTATAAACTATGACGTTTGGATCACTGTTTAAACTATCTTTTGATGTTTCAACATCAGATTCAGATTTTTAAGATTCACTTTTTAAAACATTTTTTACCATTGTTTTAACCACCTCAGAGTCACATTTATTTTCATATTTGGTGTAATTTATGTCAATGTTCGTAGGCAGCTCGTTTGATTGTACAGTTTTCAATTTTAGATTGAGTGCCTTTTCCACCCTTGATGGCTTTTTACAAGCATAACTATTCCACATGGATGGTGGAACACGATCGTAACTTTCACTCTTGTTATCATCGTTTTTAGATTCTTCTTTGTTTTCAGTCTTAGGTAGAATGTGATCAATGATGTAAGAGCTTGTGGAATAACTTATTAACAATTTGTTAACCCTTTCAGTTTCAATTCTTACCTTCTCAAGCACACGTTTCAGCTCAGCAATATTGTTTTAGTAATATTAATGGTCATTTGCTTGTCCATTACTGTCGCTTTGAGCATAGAAAGTGTTCCGTCATTTTCTCTGAGTGCTTTTTCATTCTGTTTAACAGATTTACTTAATTTGTCGTTTGCTACTTTTGTTGATTTGTAATCACTCGACAAATTATCTATTAAACCTTTGAGCTCATTATATCATGTGTCTTTCACAACACATTCACTGCATGGCTCAGCACATTTCAAACATGGTTTTTCTACCATAGACTCACATTTAGACTCATTTACCTCATTTATATTTGCCATACACGCTTTGCTGGTCTCATCAGACAACTTCTCCATCTTTTCATCAACTGTCTGTTCAACATCAGGTGTCTTTTGTTCTTCTCAAGATGACCGATGGCTTGGTCCAAAGTAACCTGCAAAAGTTTTCAGAATATCATTAGGCAGAAGATATCGTTAGGCAGGAGATGTTTAAATGCACTGTTTAAAAGTTCCTCCTCTTCTGATGATGTGTGATAGTAATAATCATCTTCTGGAGCCTCATCAAAAGATGCCTCTGATTCTTCTTCAGGTTCTTCGGTTATTTCAGCAACCAATGCCAAACTCTCATTCTTGGAAATGTATTTGTCCTGGCTGTCTATCTTCGATCTGCACCATTCGAGATCTTGGTTGAAGACAGTGGTAGATAGCTCTTGTAGTAGTCATCGGCAAACGGGTTCTGATTACCCTGAACTTCTCTGTTTGGGCATTCACGTTTAAAATGTCCCTTCTCCCGACACTTGAAACAAGTAACTTTGGACTTGTCGAATCCAAGTTTTCCATCCAAACCTCCCAAGTTCTCTTTCCCTGTGATTTCCATGAAGCGTTGTGCGCGTCTAACAATAGATGCCATACACCATTTTATGTCGATCAACTCCATTTCTACTGAATCAATCTGATCATAGTCCTCTCTGGTCATTTCATAATTTCCAATCTTTCCTGCTACAATACTGTCATATGATTCAAGGACCGATGCTAATAGTGACATATGTTGCTTTGCGGTCTTTTCATCAAAGTTTTGTGCATTCTGGAAATCAACAGCGATATTGCACTGTAGTACCCTTTGAGTAGGATTTGACTAACTATTCTGGTTGATTGGGGGATTGATCGATCCATGTGATGACTGTGGGCTTAGAGACGTGTTCAGATTAACCGTAGCAAATGATTGAAAACCACTGTTTTGATTTGACGGTGTGCTTGGTATGCTATAAGCGCTAAAGGCAGTCTGGATCTTTGGAGACTGTATCTGAGCGGCGGAACTATTCTTGAAATAGAGATTAACATCTTGTTGCACTTAAACATTTTTTTTCGCCATCTTCTGCATTTCAAGTTCATGTCCCTCCAATCACTCAATGAAATGTGGCAATCAGAGATTACCATATTCAATTGCATTCTTCAAAATGGCAAATAGGTAGACCATTCGCCTTGTGGTAAGGAATCAGCGAGTTTATCAACTAGTTCTTCGTTCGTCTTGATGATTCCCATTCGCTTCATTTGCACCACCATATGACAATATCTTTCAATCAATTGTTTTACCATCTCTCCTTTGATCAAAGTAAATATGTCAAATTCTTTACTCAACAACGCCCTTTGCCCTTTACGTAACTGGGCACTTCCCTAGAATTTTAATCGAAGAGCATTCCACAATGATTGTGCGTCATCATCATGTTGTAAAAGCGCCAGTATGTCTTCATTGATGGATTGTTGCAAAATGTTCATCATTTTCTTCTCATTGATAAACTTTTCTCTTTAAAAATCTGAAAGTTGAGCCAATGTCTTTTCGAGGACCGTTCTCTCCAACAGGTGATTGATACTTTTCTTCTATAGCAAACTAACAGGTAAAATGATTCGCCTGAACCCAATTCATGAAACATTCGCTCCAACTGTCAAAGTCTTTGAGGTTCATTAACTTTGGCGGCTTCGTCATCGTACCCATTTTGTTCTCGAGGTTCATGTTTGTGCTGCAGTAGTCGTGACTGCTGATGTAGCAAATGCGTTATAAAATTCTTCTGCCATTTTTCTGTAAAGATTTAGAAACACACTTTCCGAGAAAAATGATTAGTATGAAAAATTTGTGCGACCAAGATTCGTGCGAATGAGTTGATTCGTACAGAGGAGGTATTTGTGCAAACAAAAAGTTCATACGGATGATAATTTGGCTCGTACGAGTAAGTCGCTCGTACGAGTGATTACCGCGTGCGAATCACAGTTTCAAATTTAACTTGTAAATTTTAAGAACTTCTGATTACTCATTCGTACAAATGGCCTAAATCGTACGGACAGTTGTTCGTGCGAGTGGTCTCTCTACCCGTATGAAGCAACTTAGGTCTCCAAACGGAGGAATTTTACCAATTTTGACATGATTAAGTCCAATTTTTTATCTGAAATTGTTATGGATTGATTAGGATTGATTTTAACATGATATCCTAGAATCCTAGTCCATTATGTCCATAAATTCATCCAATTCCGAGATCAGATTAGGACCGTGTAGAAGTAGAAAGCTGCAACAGCGAATCTGAATCTGAAATAGTTGGTGGCCCGCAGAAACTTGACGTTTGTCAGCAGATCAGACCTCAAGGCTCTGATACCACTTGTGGGGAGGGATCGGCTCCTCCGATGAGCAACCGGACTGATCTAACTCAACTAACAGAGGCGCAATTCATTGCTAGTGAGGTTGACAAACGAACAAGTGAGATCTACTGTTTAACTACTTTGAATATATTGATTGACGTGAAAAGTACAACGCAGGTAAACAATTCAGCAGGGCTTCGCCGTACCAACTGGACTAACACTCGCTAGCTCTGACACAACACTCCTCTATTTATAGGTCGACATGACTCGCACAGGAGAGTGTCAAACATAGACTGTGACTCGTACGAGTTAAGTGTTCACTCGTACGAGCCAACTACAAAAAACAAATAAATCAACAATAATATTTATAATCTGACGTTTAAGCCCTATATACAAAATCAACATATCCTAGACGTAGGCAATAGACATTATGCACCAACACATACATCAACAAAAGTTGGCGAGTTCATGCGTTTTGTGCGCGCGCCAAATGAATCTTAAAAAAATTTGAGAGTTCATATATGAAAATATGTGGTATGTAAAGTGTCAATGAACTTGATGATCATTAATGTTTTGCAAGGACATTAATATGTGTGACGACATAGGAAGTACTCAACCCTATACGATTTCTTCCGGTCCACCCGGCTAGGACAACAAAGGCACTACATGCGGCCACACATGGACCCACGGGTGGTGCTCACTACACTCAATTGATCTACCACTCTTGTTCCTTGGTCTTATAAAAGATTAATGACACTTAAGAGACCCCCTATTCACACATGATCTAATATTTCATTCCACAGCTAAACCATACCATCGAAGACATGTATTTCCCCCCAAGAGTTATAAACCAAAAACATTTAAGAGAAAAGGGGGACATGAACTCACTGATTTGCATCCGTGAATATATGCTAGCAAATCGGAAATCCCAAAGAGCGTATCAACCTACAAGTGCTCTAACTCATTATACAATTGAGTTAATGTTAAATGTGTACACATTGTTCATCTTGAACGTTATTGTATAAGTTAAGTATTTGGATCCCTTACATGTTTTAAATATGTTGGTGTTTGTTTCATATTTTTGTTTTAATATATATATACACTTCGCATATATATATATATATATATATCGTATCCATCAAGTGTACGAACGGGCCTTGCCCTTCATGAGTCTTCGTGTCTTGCACGAGTATAAGTGGGCCTAGACCATAAGAGTCTTTGTGCCTCGTACAAGTGAGAATGGGCTTAGCCCACTTGAGTCTTCATGATCCACACGGTATGAGTGGGCCTAGCCCATGAGAGTCTCCATGCCATGCATGGCTTACGTTCGTTATGTGTGATATATATACATGTTCTCAAAATATATACATCTTAGTTTAGTGAACCCGGTTCGCTCGTAACAACATGTTCTGTTTAAGTATGAGTATTTGTTCTTCATGTTGTATACCTTTTATAATTATAAGTGTTAAAAATATTTATTTTTAACATCATAAATACGTTGATGTATTTGTACGATATTCTTTGCATGAATACACTTCAACAAGTGTATATGGGTACATCACTATGTACTTACGTATTTTTATACGCGTACGTATACCGTATTCGTACTTGTATTTGTATATCGTTCCGTTGGTACTTATATCGTATTTATACGTATTTTTATATTGTATCTAAACGTACTTTTATACTATACTATTGGGTATTTATACTGTATTTATACGTATTTGTATACTGTATTATTTGGTATTTATAATATATTTATACGTATTTGTATACCATATTATTTGGTATTTTTGTATAAGTAGTCCTAGCCCACTTGAATTATGTATGAATGGGCCCAACCCAAATTAAGTTATGTAAGTGGGCCTAAATCAACGCATTATATGATGTTGGGCTTAGCCCATTCGACGTGTTAATGGGCCTAGCCCAACTTATTATATATATTAATGGGCTTTTACTAGCCCATTACAAATCCAAGTATTCTTGTATTTACCATAAGCGTATTTAGAGCATATTTTATACGTATATACTTTTACAGGGGTATAATTAGTGACTCTTCGTTGTATACTTTCCGGAATTTTTGGTTTTGAAATATATATAGATTTTTAACCAAAAGTATATTATTTTTAGAGTTCGTCGTAGAACTTGTTGCTATATCTTTTCTTGTCGGAACGCCCAAGCATTGTCCGTGATAGGTATGCATCCCGTGTTGTGATATGTGGCGACCGTTGCGGATGGCTACGCATTTACTTTGTTGGGTTGTTTATTTGATAATTCATGTCGTTTTTTGTTATATGTATATATATTTATATTGTTCGTAATATAAGGTTATATAATGATTTGCCTGACATCCGGTTGTTCGTCGTCCGCGTTTCGTGTCAAAGTGTATCATGACTTTGTTCATGTATTTAGTTCCTTTTGTATTTTTATACTCGTTCATCGTCGCGTATTTGGAGATTGTTTGTGTAGTGTGTTTGTATTTTAGTTAGTATTCTTCCTACTTCTAATACATACACATAATTGTACACAAGTATTTATACACATAAGTTGGTGTATTCTAAACATGTATATATTTTCATTCAAGAATATATTTATACTTATAAAATTTCCATTTCACTTTTTTTAACTCATTTTAACTTCTAATTATATATAAGTGTTTATAGAAGTTCTTGTAAGATTAGGGCTTAACCCTTTTCATTAAAATTTCTTAATCGCCGATTAAGGTCACTAATCGCGTTTAGTCCCATTAATCCACCCGTTAATCATACTTTAATCACGATTAGATTTTAGAAAAATTTCGCTATAGTTTCCCCTAAATTATAGTGTTTTCCGTGTTTTTAAAACGTATTTTAAGCATGTTTAAAATCCATAATCACAATCAACTTTGCATGCATAAACTTTCACATAAATATCCTCATACTCCATGAACTTTATATATTTTCTAGTTTCACTTTTAAGATATATATGATGACACTTTTATATTAGTTAGCAAGACCATTAAAACCAACTTATTTCTTATCATCTTCCATCTTATTCTTCCATTTAACAACTTGTTTAAACCACTTTTTAAGATGCTCTTAGTGAAAATTAGGGTTTTAATCTCTTTAAAAATCACATATAAGTTATAACTCATTTTTAAATTGTAGTAAAGTTCATGGATCATGGGATGGATGATCTTGTCTAGATTTAAACATTAATCATCGTTTTTGTTCTTAATCATGCAAGATCTATACTTAAACAACCTATATTAACAAGATTAACATATGTAAAAGTATAATCTAGCACATAATAACATAATCAATACATTATACATTATTTTTTGAGTACTTTTAAGGTGGCGTTAGGGTTTTAATCTTTGATTATTGTTTTGTTCAAGATGATTTAACATGTACTTTACTAATCTAGATATTATAACAAGCTTAATTTAGTGAAATAAAGTCTTACAATTTTGCAAGATTATGATGAAGATGGTGAAGGAAATAAGGCTTCCAAGATGACAAGAATAAGCTCATAATGACCTTCCATGCTTGCACCTTTCTTGAGGGGTCTTGAAGTGGTTTAATTTAAGGTGTTTAGCGGTGGAAAAAGGGTGGTGTATGGTGGTGTGAGATGAGGGAAGAAGGAAGGAGTGCTGAGTTTTTTTTAAATTATGACCATCATTTTACAAATCAATCAAATCTTCTTCACCATGCTCTTATCTTATTGAAATCTTGCCCCAATTAATAGTATGAATAGTGTTTTATTATTATAATAATATATAGTTTTTTAATCACTTTTATTATTCTAATATTATATAATAAAAATTGTTTTCTTTATTATTTTTTTAACTTTAATGATTTTTTTCAACAAAGAACAAGTGGGTGGGGCTAAGTGTAACATTATTTTTAACATGTGTAAGAAATGGTAGATATTTAGGTGGTTTAGTTAATTATATTGATTAGTGATTGGTCTTGCATCATTAGAGAGTAATTAGGGGTTTTAGATGTTAATTAGTATAAATTAATTCCCTTGACTAGTTGGTGTTAGTTTCGGGTGGTAAAAATATTATTAGATCGGTCGTCGGGTCACTTTGGGACAATATACAGAAGGTGTGCTTTAGTATCGGAAACGTCATCTCGGCTTATTATATGGCAGCACCAATGTTGTTTCTGATATGAAATACTCTTAACTAGTTCACTGGATGATCCGTTTCGGTGCTAGGATGGTGAGGATGCTTCCTACTAGTTCGTCGGATCGGTATCGGACAAGTTGTGCCCGCTAAGACGTATCGTCGGAAGCTTATGTTTAGGTTATTCTGTTGATATCCCCAAGCTTATTTACGGTGTATAACATTATTTACGAATCCTATGACTCTCAAATTGTTGAGTTTTTAGCCCTTCGGACAATTTACTTTGTTATATTTTAGCGTGAATTCGGACGAATTTTAACGACACGTGTTTTCCGGAAAGTTAAATTTTTTTGTATTTGGTGTCCCTAATTAGGGGTTTTTATTTGTATTTCATCCATGAAATGCTTTCGTTCCATTCGTTGCTCGTTCGGACAGTTTTCAGAGCTAGCTGGCATAAATTGTGTGTTCCGGTGAATAGTGGTTTCAGCATCTTGCCAACATGTTTGGACATAGTTTGTTGTTTTCTCGCGGACGCAACAAATGTAACAATGTTATTTGACATATTTAACCATGTCCTATGATTGCTAGACTTTACACGACCTAATCATGCATTAATTAAGTGGTAACGAACGCAATTATCCGTATAATCAAGTTGTTTAGTTGTACGGAAATAACCATTATTTTGTCGGTTATCACATCTTTGGAGTGCAAAAAGTAAGTCCATGTAAACCATAAAAAATCATCAACTATAACAAGACAATACCTCTTCTTTTTAAGACTCATGATTTTATCAGGGCCAAACAAGTCCATGTGTAACAGTTGTAAACACTAACTGGTTGTGGACTCTTCAATGGATTTGTAAGAACTTTTATGTTGTTTATCTTTTAAACAAGAAACACAATGTTCATCACATGTGAAAGATTTTGATGGAAAACATCTTACAAGACCTTGTTTCGAGAGTATGGTGATTGTTTTAAGATTTGTGTGACCAAGTCTTCTATGCCATAGTTCTGTCTCTTTGTTAGAGGCAACTAAGAATAGACATGCATTAGACATTGGATTATCTTTCAACATATCAACCACATACACATTGCGACTTCTATGAGCAACAAGTTGTGTTTTGCTCTCGGCTATGAGTTGATCAATCTCTTTAACCACTTCTGACCAAACAATTTGAAGAGTTTTCTTAGTGAAGAATGGCCCATAGTATTTGTCACTCATTTGAGACACACTAAGAAGGTCACATTTCAGATTATCAATAAGATTGACATGCTCAAACTTGAGTTTACCAGCCTGGACTATCCCTGACCTTAACACATTCCCTTTTGAATTGTTACCAAAAGATATATTACCCCCTCTATGTGCCATGAAGTTTTTGAGAAGTGCTCTACATCCTGTCATGTGCCTGGAGCCTCCACTATCTACATACTATAAACTATTAAGGCAAGTAGAAGCTCCCTGCACATTAGTAATATATTAGTTTAGGTGAGTTTCCAAAGCCAAAATGGCTTTGGATGGGGTCACAGACATTCCAGCCTCAAGTCCATGATAATGGTAAGAGTTTTGAACAGATTTTTGAAATATCTGCTTTGAACCATTTCATGTCAAATGATCATAACCATTAGGACGCCAATTGACTCTTGGTTTTGAAGGTCATTTGTAGGTTTCATAACCATAAGGTACCCTTTGATAAGGTGGTTGGCCATATCCTCTTGGAAATTTATTTGCTGGTGGAGCATCCGTTACCTGAACCTCTCTGTGAGTAGAGATTATATTCAATTTTTTGGTAACAAATGTTTGGACTAGGATAAAGGTCTTTTGGATTTTTCTTTTCCAATTTTACCCTCTGAACTCTCAAGTGTTTTTGTTTTATACTCATTTCTTTTTACATCAAAATTTTTTAGATAAACACAATCTTGGGTTTTATGATTTTTCTTCCCACGAATGATACAATGAGGTGCATCCACTATGACACTTTTCTCGTTTATGTCATATGCTTTTAAGAGAAAACAGTTTTTGGTAACATGATTTTTCTTTTCACAAAAGTCACAAAACAAGTTGATACTTTCTCTCTTTTCTTCCCTTTTCACCCTTTTTGTCAACTGATGTTGTAACATCTACTGCGAGGTCTTTCAAGGGAATGATTTTGACTTGAGGTGCTTTTACACCTTCAATGGTTGAGAAATCCATTGGCTTGAAATTATCAAGAATATCACATTCATCTGACCAGTTAGGTTTGAATTGATACTTTTCAATTTCCTAAAAAATTGAGGATCCTTCTAGTTTTTTAAAATAATTTTTTTCATTTGGTTCAGTGATTTTAATTTATTGACCAGCCAAATTTGTTGGAATGACTTTAACCATGCTAGAATCATTTTCAGCTCTCTTTTGAGAAATTTAATGATTTTTTTCTAAAACCTATGCCAAATTTTACATTGCTTTTGATATGGGATTCTAACATCAATTCATAACCTTTCCAGGATTATACCCATTTTTCACAGGTGATTTGGGTAGATTCAAGCTCCTTTTTTACAACTCTGATATTTTTCTATCACAGTTTGGAGTTGATCCTTGGTTATACTTTATTCATGTTATAGACTGCTGATTTCATATTCCTTTTCAAACAGTTTTGTTTTTAACTCTCTTACAAGTTTTTCAAATTGAATTTCATCATTGAAAATCTTGTTTCTAAGATTTTCATTCACCACTTTATGTTAGCAAAAGCAATAATACATTTGTCTGAACATAAGTCTTTAAGAACTTGAGGTGATACCTAAGCAACAACCATCAGGGCACAATCACAATCTCCTTCACAAACACTGGAATACCATAGGTCTGACAGAGGGTCTATTTCTTTATCAACTTTCTCTTCTGAAACATCTGTTGTAACATTTTCACAAACCTCATCAATATTGAACACCAGTTCCTTAGACTCAACCCCTTCCAAAATAGTGTTTAGTGTCATAAAACAAAAATCATTAGTTTTCTTTTTAGAATTGGCAACTAGGGCAAAATTTTCATCAGTTAGTTCTTTAGGTAAGCTACTCCAATCAACAAAGCCTTGTGTAAAGAAGCTATGTTAACTGGTCTTTGTAGTAGCAGAGGTTTGTGTAGCTTGTGATGCAGGTTGCACTTGAACCTGAGTAAATGAACACTATTTTGTATGTGTAGAGCATGGGTATATTGGGATAATGGACAGTGTTTTGAGGTCTAGGACTAGAATGTGTAACAATATGGCCATCTGTTGGGCTCCTACATTCTCTAGCAAAAGGACCTAGTCTATTACACTTATAACACTTGATCTTTGACTTATCCAACCCAACTTTTAAACCCTCATGCAACCCTTGGATTTGTCAGAATGTACTGTAAAAAATCGTACGGTAAAAAAAAAATTAGGGTACCATTTTTTTCTTCTAGATCCACCACTCATCTCTGTCCTAGGATTCCCTGTCGAGAACTTCTCTCCTCCGGACCAAAGCCACTTTTATTTTTTTTCGTTAACCTGGTTGTCATTAACTTCATAAGATTCCCGGTCTCAACCCATTAAATATCGTAGTTTAGGTTCCTAGACCACTTCCATAACCATTCTACTACAACACCCTTTTAATAATACATTCACTAATAGTTGCCATCTTATTGGCAGAAACCCGAAGACTTCCCCCCCCCCCCCCCACAACCCCTTTAGAGCACTCGTATTTCATCCGCCATCTCTCACATTATCTTCAAAACTTTTAAAAATTAAAAAAAACATCTTTAGGTTAGAAATAATTAAGGAGATTTGTCAATCCAAATAAAAGAAACTATCGTCTCCCACCTTCCCATAAACCATTCGATGTGAGGCACGCTCCAGCCACATCAGCTGGGTGGCGTCTCAACATCACCCCTCCCTCACTAAAGATGGGCGCCGTCCATTGGCTCGCCAACTCAATAATAGACGTTAAGGGTTTGATTTGGTGGGCCTTGTTTTTATACAATCAATTTGATTTTTTTCTTTTTTTTTAATTAACAAGTCGAAATTTTATTCCATAATATTAAATGGAGGCGCCGTTGTTGCCGGATATGAGGCGCCGATGTGCTTGATAAAGCCAAATATATTTATTATCTCATTTCTTTTCCCTCTGCAAGCTTTGGTGGTGTTGTGCAAGCATTAATAATGGTGTGGGATGTTATTTTATGGATCATCTTCTTTCTCATCAACATGGCTCTTGTCGCCTCCACTCTCTATCAGGTACCACATCACTACATACTCTCACTTCAATTCATCTTCTATTTCATTACTGATTCGTGTGCTTGTTGAGAATATTTAAAATTAGATTAGGGTTTTGATTCTTTGATCACCATAAGAACATTTTAAATTAGGGGTGATCCGGCCTAGACACATTGCATATGCAATATGTCATTCTTGATACTAGGGGTGTGTTTGGATCGGTTTGAGTCGGTTTTCGTCCAAAACCATAACCATAACCGCAATGTCGTTAATGGATAACCATAATAATAACCGATTGGTCATGGCGGTTATAGATAATCGGTTTTGAAGGTCATAGCAGGTCAGTTACGGGTGATTAACTGTGAATTTAGACCTACCTAAAAATAACTTAATTTTTTTTGAACATGAAATAAATTGTTATTGCATATTACTATACATTAGTATATTGAATAGTATTAAAAATACATGTAATCTATAATATTAATACCGGTTATTACCAAATATTCAAACAAAGTGATATGATATCTTCATATAAATTCAAATAAACATCTTAACCAAAACTATATGAAATAATCCATAAATACTAAAATTGTTCATCCAAAAATATCAAATATTAAAAAAATGGTGAAAGTCCTAAATCTAACTAAGATTTAACTATATGTTGGTTCGGTTCGGTTATGGTGGGTATAGAAATCTTGATAACCATAACCGACCCGCTACTTTCGGTTTTTAGAAAAACCATGACCCACCGGTTTTTGAGTTGGTTCGGTTTTGTCGGTTAAATCGATTATGGGTCGGTTAATTCGGTTTTTTGCACACCCCTACTTGATACTGCTTCTAAAGGGTTCTTTATATGTTGCAGCTCATATCTGGGTTAATTTTAAGGTTATAAATAGTTATTTGTTAAATACGGTCACAAAACAGATATAATCTAATTTCTTGAATAACCTGGTTATACATCACCAATTAACTTTGAATCTTTGATAGACTTTTGACCTGTTGAACCTCTTCAACTGTTTCCTTTTAAGCTAAACTTAACATTTGATCTGTAGGATCTAATACATTACATGAGTCAACTCATTCATAAGTATATTGAATGGACAGATTGTGTGTCTATCGGATTTGGAGTCTGACTACGTGAACCCATATGAATCTTCATCTCGCATTAATACGGTGGTAATCCCGGAAATGGTACTCCACGGCATGTGTTCTTTTCTACTTCTTGTGATGGGCTATTGGTTTTACTAACACTTCCGATCGCCATCTATAATTCCATGATGTAAGCTTCCTTTTGCTAATTTAGCAATACTTATCTAGGTGACATTAAAAAATGAAATATCCTGAAATATATGTTATTCCTGTTTAAACTCGTTTACCTATGCATGGGCTGATTTAGGGTATGTTATATCTTTAATGGCTCAAACGGGTAAAATAAAAAAATCTAGCTAAATAACGAGGCGAAAGTGCTGAAAGTTTACTTATAATGAATAAAACCTCCTAAAGTAGTTTATATAAAGAGTTCAATAAAAACTGAAGTAATTTAATGTTTGTAATAATGTCTTTGACACAATAATCATCTATCAAAAAAAATTAAAATTCTGGACGGGACGTGTTTTATGTCAATCTGACCCGTTTCCAGAATTACCCATTTTGACCCATTACTCAACCCGCCCATTCTCCCAACTGTCGCTTTTATCATTTGTGATGTATGCTTTAGATATTTCATCTTAACTGTCTTTTTCTCTTATGGGGTTTCAGATACATAAATAGACGACATCTTATATATGTAGCTGAGGTTTTTAGATATGTCGATGCTGAAGAAAAGGTATCGGATTGCCAAGCTGGCAGTGTACTTATTTCTCTTTGTCTTAGTTGTAATCAGGTTAGTTGTTTCCTTTCATTGCATAGACGTTTTTATTTCAAAACAGAGACACTTGTTGACTTCTGTGGTCAAACAATCTATTTTTACGATTTGAATAAATTCAATATGTTTTTAAAATTTTTTATAAAAAAAAGATACAGTGTTAAATCATCCAAGGAATACTACTACTGAAATGTTTGTATTTTTAAAATATATATTGTATCATACCTTTTTTTTAACTGAATTCCACTTTGTTTGACTTCAAAAGATCAAATATCCTGCTTAATTTTGCAATTTTTATTTAAAATTAGATCTGTGGTGGCTGGAAAATTCTCCCATATTTTAGAACCATTTCATCCGACAAACGAAGATCTTGACATCCTTTCTCATGTTCTTGAGTTCTAGATATTGTTACTTTATGTTCTCTCAAGTGCATGATAAACTTGATTGATATAAAAAGATTTGTAACTTTGTAGCTTTGAACAATATCCACCTCACATATAGAATATGTTATTCGAATGTCTGTATGTGCAAATTCATGACATGGTACGAAAATAATTAGGTTTTTGGTTGACCAATCTAACATGATCATGTTCCTGTCAAACCAGTATAAAATTAGAATTAAAGAAGTTACATAATATATGATTTGGGTTCAACCTACCAACTTGTTTATGGCGCGTTTCTCTCGTTTATAACTTGTTTACGTGTCTACCAATTTCTATTCTTGTATTCATGTATGTCAAAAGGTTTCGAGCGTTCTCTACTTACAGCTTATATTATTTTTTCTAATGGCTGAACGATATATATATATAAATATACAGAGCCCAGATCGGAGCCGTGACAAAGCATACAACAGGAAACGAAAAACAAGCTGGCTAAAGGAGGTTTACAATGTCAAATTTGACCGATTCTGCCATGCAGGGGCAGAAACCTTGGTCATATGATTTAAGTCAGACGAACGCATCTTCCTTAATTAACTCCACCGCTTTAATGACCGGGAGAAACTGTCCTTGGTTGACTTTGAGGTTGCGATAATACCAAATTCTCAATGCCACGGCCAATACAATCACGTAGACTATCTTTTTCCATCGCTTGGAACCTGGCAAGGAAAGGATAGTATCCACAAGGCGATCCACACGAGCTGGAAGAGAAACTTTAATCCAGACAAAGATGTTCCACCATATACTCTTGGCAAACAAACAAGAGACGTATGAGTGGTCGACCGCCTCCTCTTGGTACCACTACCCGCACCTTTCACACAAAACATTAGGGAGATAGACTCCATGATGGGCCAGCCCAACCGTCGAAGCCACCTTACCTAATTGGGCTCGCCATAGGAAATAATTGCATTTGAGGGGGCCCAATGGTTCCATATGAAGCTGGAAGAATCCTTCTGAAGTGATCTCGATGATTGAAGCTCCAGCCTTAACTCTTCGATCGATCACTTTTATCAACCAACGAGGCCTGCTGTATCAGACCCATCAAAGCCCAAGCTGGGCCCATTCTTCTCGAGTATTCTCCCAATTGCTGATTTCCACTACGAGCTTATCAGTAACATTCAAGCCGTTTTTGAGGAGTATGTCATCGACTGAGGCAATATCTTTCCACACACCCGGGATCAATTTATTACCAACCTTCGACCTAAGAATGGCATCGATCACCCAAGCCCAGAGTTGTGTTGGGTCGTTTTTATAGCGACACCAACATTAGGCCATCATATCAGTTTTATAGTCACCAATGTCACCTAACCCAATGCCCCCTAGGCGTTTAGATTTGACCATTTTCCCACAACGAACCCACATCATTTTTTGTCTCATGCCCACTTTTACCCAAACAAAGTCCCTTCCCCGTACATTTGGTATTACAAACATGGTACAACTATTTTCGACTAATTTGATAAATCAATTTACAAAACTATTCCCTTGGGTCACTTTGGTTTAGTTGTCCTTTTATTTCTTTAAAAAATTAACCACTTTATTAACTGGATACTAACCACTTTAATGATTTGATTAGTATTTTAAAAAAATTTCATGGTAATTTTAGTTCATATTTGATGCATTCAACATATACCAAAAATCCATTTTAAACCGAATTAATGTGATTTGCACACTAGAAATTCACTCTCTGATCTCTGTTAATGACCACTTATGGTCAAAACTCTTTTGAGACATCTAAAAAACGAAATAGACTTAAGTTTTTTTTTTTCAAAAGAAAAGGAACATCTCAGTCAAAGTTATGGTTGATATACAGTTTCTACAAAACAAAGTAAAATCTGGACAAAATAGTTACTCAAACTTTAAGATGTAACCACTTTTCTTGACTCAATACCAAATTAGTCACTCCTAGAATGTTAAAACATGATGTTACGAATTGCCGTATTCGCTAGAGGTGTACAAAAACGGTTTGAGCCCAAACTGAACCGGGTTCGAAACCGAACCGACTTTTTTAAAGTGCCAAACCAGTTCAAGTTATAAACAATTTTTTTATGTTTTTGTTTTTAGATTGATGTTACTACTATGATGGAACACTTTTTAGTTTAATGCAACTTAGTTCACATACCCAAATTAAATGAATGTTCTGGCCCACCAGACCCTTTACCCGACCTGTCAGACATTTTTGGACCCGGAACCGAATAAACAAAAAAGGGTTGGTTTGTGGTTCTTATTTCACAGGTTAAAAGGCTAAAGGTTCAGGTTGGGTTGGGTCCAGGTCCAAAAGGGTCGGGTCCGAGCCTGTCCACAGCCTTACAAAAATCCACAATCCAAGGCTAACATATACAATTATAACTAACACGTAAATCACATCATATAAAAGGCTAACACATAAACTCGCACATCTTCATAACATTATATAAATCCTATACTTTGACAATATGAATATCTCACGAGTGATCATCAGCACTCCATTCAAGTTATGCCGAATAGGCTATTACAGTTGTGCCAAATATGCTAACACAAGTTGTGCCAAATAGGGTAACTTTTTCCAGTTGTGCCAAATAGTCTAATTCATTTTAGTTGACCAAATAGGCTACTACATTGGTACCCATACAAAGGTTATTTTGTAAACATCACAATATCGCGGGTTTACCACACGACTCTTCTAAACATCATTTAACCCTCCTCTTTTATCTCTGAGGGCTTAGATAATTCCTCATGCATTTGTTACCATTAAATTATTACACTTCTAAATATTACCTCATGATTTGAATCCACTCTGGTAATCACACAACAGGTCTACACATCTCTACTAATCATCTGACTCTTTTTTTAACGTAGAATCATTGGAAAGCGTTTAGTAATCAAAACCTTTTTGAAACTAGCCATTAATGAAAACACATAAACATATGTATCATACGTAAAAGCATGTATGCTAGCCCTAAAAGAAATACGTAGAAAGGGGATTAGAACTCACTACTTGCAAAGCTTCCAAATCCACGAAATATCTGTGAATTGGTCTCAAATGAAACCTGTAACCGAATAACCCGTGTTAAAACTTATTCAAATAAATAAAGTATAATCCAACCCGTGAACACCTCTGCGTCTAACTCTACACGAAACCTAAGTTTCACAAATAACACAATCCGGGTCGTCCTTCGCCCGTTTGAAATACCGAAGACCCATTTCAAACCACCACGTGCTTGCATGTACCCATGCAAACACCTTGACTGTAATGCCTTGCTTTTTCGTACCTTCCTTAATTAGAAAGTATAATCGTATTTACATTTATGGAAATTTGTATTCGTATTTCTTTTCCCAATTTTTTAATCCGAGACTTTAATCGTAATAGAAATTAATACTTGTTATATATACATGTTTTACATGCATTCAATCGTTTAAACTGATACTTGTTATACATGCAAAGACTCATACATTCACACTCAATACTCAAATCATACTTATATGCGTTATACATGCAAAAATGACAAGTTATAGCCTTAAATGAAGGATAAACCAAGTTCAAGGACTAAAAATGACATAATCCGAAGAAAGTGGTTTCTAGCCCATGGATTGGTCCAATTTGTGTTTTCTGCATTAAATGCACTCAATCAACAACCCCTCTAACCTCAACTATAAATACCCACATCCTCTCACTCTTATTTCACACCTCAAACACTTCTCTCTTTCTCTCTAAAGCTCTCTCTCCATCTGAAAGTTCAAGACTTTCAAAGTGAGTTCTAACTTACCCTTACCTCCCTTCTTTGATTTTTCTTCCTTTCTTAACACTTGAATCACCTCTAGGAATGTTTCCATAGGTTTTTAATGGAAAACCAACTTGGAACATCACCATATTTGAGGTCTCAAGTGTAAGAGCTTTTCGTTTTAATAGGTTTCAACCCACAAGTGTTGTATCCTTCCAAGCTTGTTCTTGAAACAAGACTTTACTTGGTAGTGTGTGATTACTTGGAAGCCTTGGCTATCCTACCTTCAATCCACCACCTCACTTGATGATTTTGATTATTTTTCATCTTTTACTTTTATGTTTAACTTATTCATGACCATCCTTGTTGTCCTTGTGACGACTTGTGCATTGGTGAACTATACGAAAGAGGTTATAGGAAGGTTACCCTCCTACCTCCATGCATACTTCTATGAACTTCCATGACGTTTAGATCTACTTATTATATATACACTATATAATATATGTATGTATATATATATCCACTAACCGAACCCTTAATGATAATCGAATGATTGTCCGTCATGGTATTAGGTTACATCACTTATGTACTTAATCTCTCGTTATGATTCTAATGTATCCTAACCCATGAAAACGCAACCCGAATGGATATTATAGTGTCAAGAACGAGTATTAAATCTAGATAATTATTTTCTCGTATACATACTTTAGTGTATTTAAAATTCCTAATCCTCCGTTATCGTTCGAATACTTACCAACCTACGTTTTCCTCATATAGGATAACTCGGTGCTCCATCCTCCAAAGTCCCCCAACACCTTATGGAAATACCAAGTGGAAGCTTGCAAAACCGTGAGTACACTCGAACACCCTTTTTTACGCTTTCCACCTTTCGGTGCAACATGTTAGTATACCAAAATACACGCAATCACATTTATACTTCTATGCAATCTCACAAACAATCCATCATACATGCTATAGTTACGTGATACACGATTTGTATACTTGGAACATTCTTATGTGATGCTATTTGTCATTAACTATATACGAGCCTCCCCCTTAACGTGTATATCGCTATAGGAGTAATGCACTACCCGTATTCTTGAGGTCATGTTAAGTTTATTCTATTTTGCGGTGGCATGCGGGGGTTGACTTATAGATCACATGCCATGTTTACATTAATCTAGTATGCTAGCTTAACATGTAGATTCGTTTAATCTTTTCATACTTATGCTATATCAAACTTGTGTACTCGCTAATACTTTTTGTATTGAACTATACTTTTAACATGTTGCTGGTTAAGGATGTTGATCATGACGAAATTACTAGGGACGACGCAGAAACACATCTAGAATGTTAGGATTTATGTTGTTGAACTTATCGTATTTGACTTCCTTGTTGTAATTGACCCTCTTTTTATGAAATGAAATTGGTTTGATTTAAATATTGTCGCTAATAGTGTTTTGATGCCTTGAGCAATATATTTCGTCTCACTCTGATGTTTCCACCATCGGTTGGGGTGTGACATTGACACCATGCCATAAGAAACCCATTAAAACCAATATACCATATAATCCCAACTTTACATGCATATGCACGATTCAACTTATAAAATCTCATGCATATATAAAAAGAAAAGAAAACACCCACGCCATACATAACCATTTAAATCATGCCCAGTTTCCATATCCTACATTAACCTTAACATTAACCATCATCCTACCTTTAAGTAGCTTTTCGTCCAAAACCATTATTGTCACACCCTCAATTTCCACTTGCGGAGTTTTACCGCGAGGCGTGTGAACAAACCAGAATCTGAAACACTAGTACGTCGAACGACTCTATATGATTTGATAATACGTTTTCAAAAATCATTTGTCGTAGATTTTATATTGTATTGATTAGTTACCAATATTTAGCGGAAGCATTAGTTTTTAAAGTTGAGCGGAAGCATAAATAAGTAGTGAAGCGGGCGCCAACACAAACGCCAAAACAAATGAAAAACCCCAAAGCAATATCTAGAATTGAGACTCGATAAAAGGTGTCTTGTTCAATGCATGTGAGTGCACCTAGAGCTCCTAGCGTCCTGAGAAACATGTAAAGAAACAAGTGTCAACATTAAAGATGAGTGAGTTCACAGGTTTTCATAAATTCGTTTGTTCGGTTATAGTTTGTTTTCCCCGTTATCCCTAACCCGGGATAACGATTTAGTTCCATTATTCCCATCCCGGAATAATAATGATGGTGGTTCCATTATTCCAAACCCGGAATAATAAGTTGTTGTTTCCATTATTCCAAACCCGGAATAATAAGTTGTTGTTTCCATTATCCTCAACCCGGGATAATATAGTTGATTCGTAATTAAGTTCAATGTTAACATATATAGGTAGCTAGCCTAAAGTTATGTCACGTAAGTGTTCGCGATCGAAGCTGACTGTTGTGCCTCCGTGTTGCCAGGCCTATCACTGACCATGGCGAAGTTAGGCCAAATTATTCACCCGTTGACCATACCCGGTCGGCTAGCGCGACTAGCTCGGATGGGGCTTGTCGGGCCCAGTAGTACTACTTATAATTCCCCCGCTATTAAACCCAATACTAACGATCCGAGAGATTGACGAGGACTTAAGTGATAAAGCTGCTTAGTGACCATAACATTACATTAACATCAACTTAGTTACCGAATAGTTATGTGACGTTAATTTCGTATAACGTAAAGAGATTGAGTTTGAAGAGTGTATACATGTTTCTACCCCTGTTGTTTAAAAACCAGATAAAGTTAGGGGCCGTGAACTCACCTTTTGTTGCTCGGTTAGTGTAGCAAAGAAGTCGTAAAGGATGGGACCGCTAATCGCGTCCTAACAAACCAATTGATTTCACGTCAGTGTGTGAACACACCAATACAAATTCTACACTTAATTTACGCACAAAGTGATACACACAAACAACATATCTAACACTCTAACATGCATGCAAGTATCCTCATGTGAACCTAGTGATCAAAACAACTTATCATGAACATAATCCAATCCATGCAACAATTTGGTGCACACAATCACAAGTTATCAAATTTCAGCTTATCACTCATAATTCAGCTGTTTTCTAGGATTTTTATAAAATAGTTCCAACGTTCCAAAAATTCCAATATTTTTACAGCAGGTGCCATTTATAATGTAGAAATTTATATAAATTTTCCAAGTCCTAAATCTTTACCATTTAACCATAAATATTAATATACTTGGCTGCAGTCAGATTTATCACTTTCTGACTGCAGTCCACGGAATAATTTATTTAAAAATCACTGATCGTCCAATTAACAAAATTCCATTTGGAGTTGCCCGGAAATTTCCATACCTAGTTGCTGTACAAAATTCATGACTCAACTCCCTACTGATTTTAAAATCCAACTCGATAAACAACTAACAAAATTTCAGGATTTTCACAGCTTTAGTTACTGAACTTATTTGGCCATTTAAAAATATCAAACGACTTCAGAAAATTATGAATCCAGCGCCCTTAGATTCGTTATTCAAATCTCTACGTTCTAGACATCAGAAAATCCGTTTTTCGACAACTAATGACCGAGTTACAGCCAGATGAAGTTGGCTGTAACTATTACTCAGCAACCTGTTTCAGCATATTATTATTATAAGCCATCCATATTATTAACCTAGGCGATCATGAACCGGTTTCCTAGTCATAGATCAATACTAATAACATATCCATGCAAACCCTAGTTCATACCTCTAGTTTTTACAAACAAACTCAGCCTATACTTTTCAGATTTCAAACAAACATCACTTGCAACCTAGCCTTAACAATCCGAAAACAACACAACCGTTTCATTCAATCATACAAATCCGAAAACAACAAAATCAAAACACATTTATCCGAATATGATCTTGTAACATATGATAAATTCTAATCTTTTAATGACAAGGTAAACGAACCGTGCGTAAGATAAGGAGGATGGCGAGGGCTGCTGCGACCGGAAGAAAAGAAAGGGCTGATCTCGCGACCAAATGGAGTGTAACAAGGGCTGATCAGATCAAGGTGATGAAGGCAGAGGTTGCTCGTGATCAATGGGAGTGCAAAGGGGGTGTTTGCGGTCGAAAAGGTGATCAAGTGGAAGGGATGGACTGTTTTGCGATCGGAGAGATGACCGATTGGCTACCGACGGCAGTTTTGCTTTTAGGGTTTTGGAGTTGAGAAAGATCATGCATGCGTGTGTGTATATATAGCGCAAGATGAAGGGTTACGGTTTGGGTTTGGTCTTGTGGCCGAGATATGTTTGGGTTGGCTCGGTTTGGGTTGTACGCAATGGGTTTGGAGTTTGGGTTGCACACGGGTTGGTTTGGTTTGGTTTGGTCTTGTGGCCGCATAGTTTGAGTTTAAGGTTTCCTAGAGTCACAAGGAGTTCGGTTTGTGTTTGATCTTGCGGCCGAATAGTTTGAGTTTAAGGTTTGGTTCGTGTCGCGGTTCGGTTCGTGTACATATTTACCATAATTATTTTATAACTAAAACAATCACACAAACACACATCACGTATTCATTAACTCGTACACGTTTAATACTTAGCATATAATTTATTCGACAAGTATTGCGTTTAAGTTATCCTAAAAACCGGGATGTCACATTATCCCCATGTTGAAAGAATTTTCGTCCCGAAAATTGAGTAAACGCGGTTTAGAATGTAGCGTACATGTTTAGAGTGCCACGCACAAAGAGTTAGTTCGTTAATGATGGTACGCGAAGTTACAAGAAGTTCCCAAGTTCCATGCACAAGAATTTAGTTAACAATAGTACGCAAAAGTATGACAAATTTCCAGGTTGTCACATCATCCCCATGTTGAAAGAATTTTCGTCCCGAAAATTTTGTTACTGGTACCGTTAGTTTGCTGCTCAGTTGTGAAGAGGTGTGGGTATTTGCTTTTCATTTGGTCCTCTCTTTCCCACGTGAACTCCGGTCCACGCTTAGAGTCCCAACGAACCTTAACGATCGGAATCTTGCTGTGCCTTCGAGTCTTGATCTCACGATCCATGATCTCGATAGGCTGTTCCACGAAGTGTAGTTGTTCATCCACTTGGATCTCATCCAATGGAATGACTAGAGTTTCGTCTGATAGACACTTCTTCAGATTTGATACGTGAAAAACGTTGTGAACTCCACTGAGTTCGGCAGGAAGGTCTAATTGATAAGCTACGGGTCCGATACGTTTCAAGATTACAAACGGGCCTACGTACCGTGGGTTTAGTTTGCCCCGTTTTCCAAAGCGGATTACACCCTTCCAGGGTGACACCTTTAGTAGGACGCGGTCGCCTACTTGAAATTCGAGCGGTTTGCGTCGTTGATCAGCGTAGCTTTTCTGTCGATCTCGTGCCGCCGCCATGCGGTTTCTGATTTGTACAATCTTTTCAGTAGCCTCAAGTATTAACTCAGGGCCTGTGAGTTGACTGTCACCGACTTCTGCCCAACAGACCGGTGATCTGCATTTACGACCGTATAATGCCTCAAACGGTGCTGCCGAAATACTCGTATGATAGCTGTTGTTATATGAGAATTCTACTAGAGGCAGGTGGATTTCCCAACTATTTCCGAAGTCTATGACGCATGCCCTAAGCATGTCTTCCAAGGTTTGTATGGTCCTTTCACTTTGACCATCAGTCTGAGGGTGATAGGCTGTGCTCATATCTAAGCGTGTTCCCAACGCTTTTTGAAGTGACCGCCAGAAGTTGGACGTGAAGCGAGCATCTCTGTCTGAGATGATTGACGTTGGCACTCCGTGCCGAGAAACTACTTCCTTTATGTAGATGCGAGTCAACTTCTCCATCTTATCTGTTTCTTTAATAGCTAGGAAGTGTGCGCACTTAGTTAAACGATCCACAATTACCCAGATGGTATCGCAACCACCCAAAGTTCGCGGGAGTTTAGTGATGAAGTCCATCGAGATCTGATCCCATTTCCACATTGGGATCTCGGGTTGTTGGAGTAGCCCCGATGGCTTTTGGTACTCTACCTTGACTTTTGCACAAGTCAAACACTTGCTCACGTAGGTGGCTATATCAGCTTTCATGTTGGGCCACCAATACGCAGCTTTAAGGTCTTGATACATCTTATCCGAACCCGGATGGACAGAGTATCGGGATTTGTGAGCTTCATCCATGACTAGCTCTCTGAGGTTTCCGTAGAGAGGTACCCATATGCGATTCATGAAATACCGGGCTCCATTTGGTTTCACTTCCCAATCGCGTTCCATTTTTCCCACCGATTCGGCCTTGATGTTTTCCTCCTTAACTGCTTCTAACTGGGCGTCGCGTATTTGTTCGGGTAGCCCCGAATGAATAGTGAGTTGTAATGCTCGTACACGACGAGGTTTCAAGTGTTCCTTCCTACTGAGGGCATCGGCTACCACGTTAGCTTTACCCGGGTGATACCGAATGGCACACTCATAATCGTTCAAGAGTTCGACCCAGCGACGCTGTCGCATGTTCAACTCCTTCTGATCGAAGATGTGTTGGAGGCTCTTGTGGTCCGTAAAGATTGTGCACTTCGTTCCATAGAGGTAGTGTCTCCAAATCTTAAGTGCAAACACTACTGCTCCCAATTCCAGGTCATGCGTCGTGTAGTTTTTCTCGTGAACCTTCAGTTGTCGCGACGCATACGCGATGACCTTATCGCGTTGCATGAGTACGCATCCCAATCCCTGAATGGAAGCATCACAATATACTACAAAGTCTTCTGTCCCTTCCGGCAAGGACAGAATAGGTGCACTGCAAAGTTTCTGTTTCAGCAATTGAAATGCTGCTTCTTGCTTGTCACCCCAAGCATACTTGATGCCTTTCTGGGTGAGGGTAGTAAGCGGTTGTGCGATCTTTGAAAATCCCTCGATGAAACGTCTGTAATAACCAGCCAATCCAAAAATTGGCGGATCTCCGTCGGTGTCTTGGGTGCTTCCCAGTTTTTGATGGCTTCAATCTTGGCAGGGTCAACGTGGATACCCTTTTCATTCACGATATGCCCGAGAAACTGAACTTCCCGAATCCAGAAATCACACTTCGAAAGCTTGGCATATAGCTTTTCCTGTTGGAGTAATCCTAGCAATAATCGTAGATGTTCAGCATGTTCTTCTTCACTTTTGGAGTAGATGAGTATGTCATCGATGAACACAATGACAAACTTGTCGAGGTATGGTTTACACACGCGGTTCATGAGGTCCATGAACACCGCAGGTGCGTTGGTGAGACCAAAGGGCATGACCAAGAACTCATAATGGCCATACCTAGTACGAAATGCCGTCTTGGCGATATCTTCCTCCCTGACGCGTAACTGATGGTAACCAGACCGTAAATCAATCGTAGAGTAGTAGCTTGACCCTTGAAGTTGGTCGAAGAGATCGTCGATGCGAGGTAACGGGTATCGGTTCTTGATAGTAACCTTGTTGAGTTCCCTGTAGTCGATGCACATGCGGAAAGTCCCGTCCTTCTTCTTGACAAAAAGGACTGGAGCTCCCCATGGTGAAACGCTTGGTCGGATAAATCCTTTTTCTAATAGCTCCTGAAGTTGGGTAGACAGCTCCTGCAGCTCGGCTGGAGCTAGGCGGTATGGAGCCTTGGCGATAGGAGTCGCATTGTTCGCCAATTCGATTTCAAACTCCAATTGTCGATGGGGTGGAAGACCAGGTAGTTCTTTTGGGAATACATCGGAAAATTCACGGACGACAGGGATGTCTTCTATGCGTTTCTCGTCCTTAGGCTGTTCGGTAATCAGTGCGAGTAAAGCGAAGGAGTTCTTCCTCCGAAGATACTTCTGCGCTTGCATGTAAGAGATGATGTTGGTGACGGCGCTTGCCTTATCGCCTTGTACCGTCAGGATTTCGTCGTTAGAGAGCGGAATACGAATAGATTTTTTGAAGCAGAAAACTTCAGCCCGGACGTCGGATAGCCAGTCCATTCCGACTACCACGTCAAAACTACCCAGGGTAGTTGTCATCAGATCAATAGTAAAAGTGTGACCCGCGAGTTTGAGTTGACAGCCGGATACTATATGGGTCACATCTACAGAATTACCATCGGCTAATTCTATAACATAAGGGGTCTCTAATGGTTTAGGCGTGAGATTTAGATTCCTCCTAAAAGACTCAGATATAAAACTCCTATCCGCACCCGTATCAAAAAGCACAGTAGCAAAATGTTCATTAAGAGGAAACTTACCGGTGACCACGTTCGATTCGTTTCTGGCCTCTTCGCCGCCCAATGTAAATGCGCGACCTTTGGCACCTCCTGTGCCGCCATTTCCATTGTTGTTGTTGCTATTGTTGTTGTTGTGGTTATTGTGGTTGTGGTTGTTCCCCCCATTGTTGTTCTTGTTACGCAGCTGTGGGCAGTCTCTTTTGAAGTGAGCAGTGCTACCACACTGATAGCATCCCCGGTTAATACCCTGCTGCTGACCCTGGGGTTGATTTTGATTCTGTTGGGACATGATTTCCCCACGACAATCCTTTGCCACATGTCCCATCTTGCCACATCGTTGGCAGCGATTTCCGGCACAAGGGCCGTTATGATGAAGATTACAGCGGTTGCACTGCGGCTTTCGACCTGCATAGCCGCCTGCATTCTGGCTGTTGTTGTTGTTGTTGACGGGTTGATTTTAGTGACCCCTGTGGCTGTTGTAATGATTGAACCGTTTCTGGCTCCCCTGTTGTGGCTGAGATGACGAAGACTGTCGAGCAGACGAGTCTTCAAACTTTCTTTTGTTATCAGGGGCAACTTCAGTTGTACCCGTGCTGGCAACTTCTTTTGATCCACCGCCTTATCGGTGAGTTTGTGAGCCAGTCGGATTGCTTGATGTTCAGTTGCAGGGTTACTAGCCATTACCATACCCTGAATCTCCGGAACCAGACCCCCAAGATAGAACTCGAGTCTTTTGTCCACAGTGTTGGCCAAATCGGGACACAGAAATACCAAGTCATGATGTTTTGCGGTGTAAGCTTCGATTTCCGATCCCACCATCTTGTGGTTCCATAAGGCTTGCTCCAACTGTTGCACTCTGTCTCGTGGACAGTACTCTTCTTTGATTAGGGCCTTGAACTCGGCCCAGGCCATTGCATTCGCAGCTATAAGTCCAAGTGTTTGGACTTGTGCATTCCACCATGTTAGTGCCCCATCTTCCAGTGTTGAGGCTGCATATTTGACCTTGTTGGCCTCTAGACAGTTGCACATTTCAAATACGGATTCAGATTTTTCTATCCAGCGGACCAGTCCAATGGGTCCTTCCGCCCCCGAGAATTTGCTTGGTTTCGCGTCGAGGAACATCTTGTAGGGGTTAAAGCCCCATCCTGCTGATAGAGAATAGGTAGTCAGCGAGGAATTCTACTAGCCCAACTATTAGATTTTCACACGAAAATTTAATAATGGTTACCTGCCGGTTGGTTCTGAACACCCGCTAAAGCTGCGTTCACGTGCTCTTGAATCATGGCAGCTAGCTCTTCGGGCGTTAAGTTAAGGTTTCCACGTCGTCCAGTTGCCATTTAGATCTTCGAAACACAACACAAACACACCCCAATAAGTCTATATATCCAATATAGTTATCCTAGTTCGTAATTTAATTATTATCAAGTTATGTCAACTTAATATATTAAATAGTCAAAAGAAATACTTGATTAACTGAAATTTTCAACGTCTTACAAAGTGCAAATCGAACATATGAATTCACTATAAAGTCTCAAATTTAAACACAAGTGGGAAAATAAATAGACTGGAGGAAAGTAAATAAAATAAGCGAGATGTGTTAGTCGTCTACGTCTCCATCCCCCAAGTCACTGTCGTTGCCGTCATCCTGCGCGGCATTTCCAGCTTCTACAGCTGGGTCCTCCTCCGGATCCTCCTCTGGATCCTCCTCAGGGTCCTCCTCTGGATCCTCTTCCAGATCCTCCTCCACCGGCACTGGAGGGGCCGGTGCTGGTGCAGGTGCTTGATTTTGCTGTAACTCCTGAATGTTCCAACTATTTTCCAGGACTCTGTCCTCGAGCCAGTCGGCTCTTATCTGCTCAGCACGCAGATCTCTGGCTAAGGTGTTACGAGCTATCTTACTCGTATGATGCTCTTCCTCGAGCGAGTCGGTTTTACCTGTCAGTTGTCGGATCATCCATCCTTGTGCTAGGATGGTTTCCTGCATTCTTTCTAACTGTGCTTGTTGTTTATGTATTATGATTCTAAGTAGGTCAATTCCTACTTCTACAGGGTTAACCAGTTCAACCGGCACAGCAATGATTGGGCGTGACGACTCCTCCTCCCCCAGAGCGAGCCTTTTCCTCGCAGCTGAGCGTGTCTCCACGCCATAAGATGGTAAGGGTTCCACCATAGGTGCCTTTCCTGGCGCTCTTGGTGGCGTAAGTTTGTCGGATGATGATGACGATGATGATGATGACATTGCCTGTTAGGTCGTGTAGTTAGTTACGAGTTGTTTTCATTTCTTATTATTAAGTCCTAATCCACATAACACAGTTGTGGTACATCGCATAACAAGATATAATAGTTCGGTGCCAAACTAAGTCTAGTGTCGTGAAATCAACGATAGTTTAGGTCTACTTCTAATGCAAACCTGGTTCTCTATAGCTAGTGGCTCTGATACCAATCAGTCACACCCTCAATTTCCACTTGCGGAGTTTTACCGCGAGGCGTGTGAACAAACCAGAATCTGAAACACTAGTACGTCGAACGACTCTATATGATTTGATAATACGTTTTCAAAAATCATTTGTCGTAGATTTTATATTGTCTTGATTAGTTACCAATATTTAGCGGAAGCATTAGTTTTTAAAGTTGAGCGGAAGCATAAATAAGTAGTGAAGCGGGCGCCAACACAAACGCCAAAACAAATGAAAAACCCCAAAGCAATATCTAGAATTGAGACTCGATAAAAGGTGTCTTGTTCAATGCATGTGAGTGCACCTAGAGCTCCTAGCGTCCTGAGAAACATGTAAAGAAACAAGTGTCAACATTAAAGATGAGTGAGTTCACAGGTTTTCATAAATTCGTTTGTTCGGTTATAGTTTGTTTTCCCCGTTATCCCTAACCCGGGATAACGATTTAGTTCCATTATTCCCATCCCGGAATAATAATGATGGTGGTTCCATTATTCCAAACCCGGAATAATAAGTTGTTGTTTCCATTATTCCAAACCCGGAATAATAAGTTGTTGTTTCCATTATCCTCAACCCGGGATAATATAGTTGATTCGTAATTAAGTTCAATGTTAACATATATAGGTAGCTAGCCTAAAGTTATGTCACGTAAGTGTTCGCGATCGAAGCTGACTGTTGTGCCTCCGTGTTGCCAGGCCTATCACTGACCATGGCGAAGTTAGGCCAAATTATTCACCCGTTGACCATACCCGGTCGGCTAGCGCGACTAGCTCGGATGGGGCTTGTCGGGCCCAGTAGTACTACTTATAATTCCCCCGCTATTAAACCCAATACTAACGATCCGAGAGATTGACGAGGACTTAAGTGATAAAGCTGCTTAGTGACCATAACATTACATTAACATCAACTTAGTTACCGAATAGTTATGTGACGTTAATTTCGTATAACGTAAAGAGATTGAGTTTGAAGAGTGTATACATGTTTCTCCCCCTGTTGTTTAAAAACCGGATAAAGTTAGGGGCCGTGAACTCACCTTTTGTTGCTCGGTTAGTGTAGCAAAGAAGTCGTAAAGGATGGGACCGCTAATCGCGTCCTAACAAACCAATTGATTTCACATCAGTGTGTGAACACACCAATACAAATTCTACACTTAATTTACGCACAAAGTGATACACACAAACAACATATCTAACACTCAAACATGCATGCAAGTATCCTCATGTGAACCTAGTGATCAAAACAACTTATCATGAACATAATCCAATCCATGCAACAATTTGGTGCACACAATCACAAGTTATCAAATTTCAGCTTATCACTCATAATTCAGCTGTTTTCTAGGATTTTTATAAAATAGTTCCAACGTTCCAAAAATTCCAATATTTTTACAGCAGGTGCCATTTATAATGTAGAAATTTATATAAATTTTCCAAGTCCTAAATCTTTACCATTTAACCATAAATATTAATATACTTGGCTGCAGTCAGATTTATCACTTTCTGACTGCAGTCCACGGAATAATTTATTTAAAAATCACTGATCGTCCAATTAACAAAATTCCATTTGGAGTTGCCCGGAAATTTCCATACCTAGTTGCTGTACAAAATTCATGACTCAACTCCCTACTGATTTTAAAATCCAACTCGATAAACAACTAACAAAATTTCAGGATTTTCACAGCTTTAGTTACTGAACTTATTTGGCCATTTAAAAATATCAAACGACTTCAGAAAATTATGAATCCAGCGCCCTTAGATTCATTATTCAAATCTCTACGTTCTAGACATCATAAAATCCGTTTTTCGACAACTAATGACCGAGTTACAGCCAGATGAAGTCGGCTGTAACTATTACTCAGCAACCTGTTTCAGCATATTATTATTATAAGCCGTCCATATTATTAACCTAGGCGATCATGAACCGGTTTCCTAGTCATAGATCAATACTAATAACATATCCATGCAAACCCTAGTTCATACCTCTAGTTTTTACAAACAAACTCAGCCTATACTTTTCAGATTTCAAACAAACATCACTTGCAACCTAGCCTTAACAATCCGAAAACAACACAACCGTTTCATTCAATCATACAAATCCGAAAACAACAAAATCAAAACACATTTATCCGAATATGATCTTGTAACATATGATAAATTCTAATCTTTTAATGACAAGGTAAACGAACCGTGCGTAAGATAAGGAGGATGGCGAGGGCTGCTGCGACCGGAAGAAAAGAAAGGGCTGATCTCGCGACCGAATGGAGTGTAACAAGGGCTGATCAGATCAAGGTGATGAAGGCAGAGGTTGCTCGCTATCAATGGGAGTGCAAAGGGGGTGTTTGCGGTCGAAAAGGTGATCAAGTGGAAGGGATGGACTGTTTTGCGATCGGAGAGATGACCGATTGGCTACCGACGGCAGTTTTGCTTTTAGGGTTTTGGAGTTGAGAAAGATCATGCATGAGTGTGTGTATATATAGCGCAAGATGAAGGGTTACGGTTTGGGTTTGGTCTTGTGGCCGAGATATGTTTGGGTTGGCTCGGTTTGGGTTGTACGCAATGGGTTTGGAGTTTGGGTTGCACACGGGTTGGTTTGGTTTGGTTTGGTCTTGTGGCCGCATAGTTTGAGTTTAAGGTTTCCTAGAGTCACAAGGAGTTCGGTTTGTGTTTGATCTTGCGGCCGAATAGTTTGAGTTTAAGGTTTGGTTCGTGTCGCGGTTCGGTTCGGTTCGTGTACATATTTACCATAATTATTTTATAACTAAAACAATCACACAAACACACATCACGTATTCATTAACTCGTACACGTTTAATACTTAGCATATACTTTATTCGACAAGTATTGCATTTAAGTTATCCTAAAAACCGGGATGTCACAATTATCATCATCGTGCGATCTACTTCCTTCTTTAAACCCCAACAATAACTTGCTTCTATGCAAAACCTAACCAAACTGAAGACCACTGTCATGATCAAGTGGGAAGATCGTGTCATTCACAATGTTCGACCATTGTACAATTTTGATCGTTTTTGTATTTAATAAAATTTTATATTTATTTACAAAATACATAATCTTATGATCGAGTGAAATGATATTCACAAACACTTCCAGAACAAAATCCATGTTACACATGCCTTAACACCTTTATATAACATATATATTGTAAGTCCCAAAACAGATTCGGATCACAGTGGTTGATTGTTATCACCCAAACAACTATGGGTTAGTTGTTTGAATGTGCAAGTATTAAGAAAAACCAAGCAAAGAAGATGAAGAATCTTGAACGGATCAAACAACTAGTGTTGTATATGAAATAACAGCACCTGGATATTCGGATGTAAGCACAATAGCAAAAATCACAACACAAGAGAATCACCAAAATCTGTCCAAGAAACTTGGACAAGACATTCATTCATGAACATATTTATACGAACTGACTACCCAACGTATTCATTAAATACGCTGGGCAATTAATTACGCCGCCAGAAGTTCTAAATTAATTGCACTTTTGACCCTTCTAAATTATCTAACTGTTACAAACTAGCTCAAACTATGGATAAACAAGTACCAACGGTCTCAAAAAGTTCTAACAATATCCCCCTAGACTGTTGCGTGCTTGAGCTTCTTCAATCTTGTTTCGGAGCTTCAGGGTCTGTGGCTGATTCTTCTGTGTGTTGGTCGGTTGCTACATCAGTTGTTTGTTTGACAAAAGCTTCACTATTCGTTGGATGGGCCTCCTTTGTGACTTCATATGTGGATGAAGTCGGAGGTGGTTGAATGATCTGAACATCTGAATCTGGAGATGGATCTTTGGTCGGTGGAGAGGATGGTTCTGGCTCAGCTGCTTTCTTCTTTCTAGACTCTTCCTTTTACTTTTTAGCTTCCATTCTGAGTAAGATTTCCATCACTTCAATCTTTCGAGCTCTCACGCGCTCGACTGCCCTCTGGAAGAGCTTTCCTTCCTCAAGATATTCATTTCCGGCTCCGACATTTATCTTATGTCCGTACAAGATATTCAGGTCGGAAATACAGAACATAAAGACGTCCATAGGGTCCAGAATTCGAATGTCTTCATTTGAGTTAGACCTAATGACTACGTCAGCTGTCTTGCCGTCATAAAACCACTTTTTGAAATTAGTGAGTGTCGTAGGATGTTCTGGAAGAAGCTTCACCCTTGTAACCACCTTTGCTGGATTTATAACCCATGTTATCTTTCCCTTTCCGGTGAACGGGTCTTTGGTGGTCTTAGACACACGTCTTCTAGGGCGCTGAGGCTTGAAGACAGAAAATCCCCGCATGCATTCTCTTTGAATTAATCTTTCTAAATCTCCGACAATGCTGCTATTTGTCGGATTAATCAGATCGTGCTTGCTAAGCTCTCGTATGTCCGATGTAGGTAAGCTTTGCATGTCGTGGGCATTTTGAAAGAATTGAATCACTCCACATCTTCGTTTTACCACGAACCAACCGGTTAGATTACAGTACTTCTAACTGATGATTTTATCCGTGATCTCAATCTTCTCAACTGTGATCACTTGATAAAAATCTGGCATCTTCGCTCTTTCCCTCTAAACCACTCTGGATGTTGTGGTTCAAATTCATCTCCTTCGTCCGTTTCATACAACACATCATCTTCCAACCCCCATTCTAGAAACTTAGCAGGTATTTCGTCTTTGTCGACTTCCTCTTCATCACTGTCGTTATCAAGACTAACATCAACTGCTGATTCAAGATGTTTCTTCTTCTTTTCAGCTCTCTCAACTTTCTTTTTCGGTTCTCTTTCCCTAAATAAGTCAAAGTTGAAGATGTCTTCGTTTGAGTACTTTGGCTTTCTGTTTGCTGACCCATACAACTCATGTACCATTTCATGAAGCTTTTCCTCCCTTCTTGTTGAAATCTAATAAATTCTGTTTGCTTAGCAACGTATGCGTGCAGTTCTTTGTTCTTCAATCTTTGTTCTTTCAACTTTCTCTTTAGAACATCAGTGTCATTTATGACATCCCGGTTTTTCAGATATCTTAAACGCACTACTTCACGGTTATTCGTTCCTACGCTAAATTGATTCGGAGACTTAAATTGCACGCTCGAAATAATTACGATAATTTCGTGTACTTGTCAAATGAATTACGTGCTACGTCTTAAACGTTTATAAGTTGGTGCGTTATTATGTGATGTTCCGATTTCGTGTTTTGTTTTAGTTGAAAAAAAAATGTAGATATAATAAATAGATAAATGAATCGAACCGAGCCGCGAAACGAATAGACTTCACTTCCTTGCGACTCAAGTAGTTAATCGAAACTTGAGGACCAAGTGTTAGACCCAAACCAACCCACCCGAGCCACTTGCGGCCGCGAGCACCCCAAACCGCAAACCCATCCCTTTTCCCTTTACCTCTTGCGCTATATATACACATACATGCATGCATTGCTTCACAAACAAAACACACAAACCCTAATAGCTAAACAGCCGACGGCAGCCCTCCATTCAGTCTCTCGATCGCAAAACAGCCTTGCTACATCCCTCTTGATCGCGGCAGCCCTCCCCTCGCCATTTCTCCTTCTCGGTCGCGATTCTCTTTGATCATCGGCTCCCCATCTCACTCACGGTTCATTAATCTTCGGTGTAAAAGGTTAGAGTTATCATTATTTGCAAAGTTATAATAGGATTATAAACTCTTGATCATGTTTGAATGTAGTGTTATGTTGTTAGCCGATTTATTTATGCTAGTTGCGGTTAAGATGATTAGCGGAATCCAGAAACATTAGGCTGCGTTTTGTGTAATAAAAACTATATGTTATGGTTAGGGTTTGCATGGGTATGATATATATGATGATATATGATTGGTAATTCTGTTCTTGATCGCTTATGTTCAATGTATCGATGGTTTAAGCAGGTTAGATTGTGATAAAGTGATGAATCAGGATGCTGAATGGTGTTTACAGCCAACTTCAACTGGCTGTAATTTGGTTATTAATTATCGAAAAACGGATTTTCTGAAGTCTAAAACGTAGAGTTTTGAAAAACGCTTCTAATGGCGCTGGATTCATATTTTTCTGAAGTCGTTTGGTATTTTTAAGTGGCCAATTAAGTTCAGTAACTGAAGCTGTGAAAATTCGGAAAATTTGTTAGTTGTTTATCGAGTCGGATCTAATAATCTGTAGGGAGTCGAATCATGAAATTTGTACAGCAACTAGATATGGAAATTTCCGGGAAACTCCCACTGGAATTTTGTTAATTGGACGAACGGTGATTTTTAAATAAATTCTCCCGTGGACTGCAGTTAGAAAGCGACGAATCTGACTGCAGCCTAGTATATTAATATTTATGAATAATTGGTAAAGTATTAGGACTTGAAAAATTTATATAAAATTCTACAGTATAGTTGACACCTTCTGTAAAATAATTGGAATTTTTGGAATGTTGGAACTATTTTATAAAAATCCTTGAAAACAGCCTAATTATGAGTATATAAGCTGAAACTTGATAACTTGCGAATGTATGTACCAAAGTGTTGTATGGATTGATTGTGTTCATGATAAATTGTTTTGATCACTATATTGGCATGATGATACTTGCATGCATGATTTGAGTCTTAGGAATTGTCATTGTATGTACCGCATTGTGTGTTAGAATGTGTAGGACTTGTATCAGTGTTATCGCACACTAACTCTAAATCAATTGACTTGTTAGGACGCAATTAGCGGTCCCATCATTTGCTACATCTGTGTTACACTAACCGAGCAACTAAAGGTGAGTTCACGGCCCCTAATTTTATCCGGTTTTAAACAACAGGGGGGAGAAACATGTATACACTCTACAACTCTATCTCTTTACGTTATACGAAATTAACGTCATTAAACTATTCGGAAACTAAGTTAATGTTAATGTACGTTATGGTCACTAAGCAGCTATATCACACAAGTCCTCGACAATCTCTCGGATCGTTAGTATTGGGTTAGATAGCGGGGAAATTATAAGTAGTACTACTGGGCCCGACAAGCCCCATCCGAGCTAGTCGCGCTAGCCGACCGGGTATGGTCAACGGGTGAATAATTTGGCCTAACTTCGCCATGGTCAGTGATAGGCCTGGCAACACGGAGGCACAACAGTCAGCTTCGATCGCGAACACTTACGTGACATAACTTTAGGCTAGCTACCTATATATATTAACATTGAACTTAATTACGAATCAACAATATTACCCCGGGTTAGGGATAATGGAACCAACAACGTTATTATTCCGGGTTAGGAATAATGGAACATCATTATTATTCCGGGTGAGGAATAATGGAACCATCAGTATTATTCCGGGTTGGGAATAATGGAACTAAACCGTTATCCCGGGTTAGGGATAACGGGGGAAACAAACTTATAACCGAACAAATGAACTTATGAAAACCTGCGAACTCACTCTTCTTTAATGTTGACACTTGTTTCTTTACATGTTTCTCAGGACGCTAGGAGCTCTAGGTGCACTCACTTGCATTGATCAAGACATCTTTTATCGAGTCTCATTTACAAACATTGTTTTGGGTTTTTCTTTAGTTTTGGCGTTTGTGTTGGCGCCCGTTCCTTTACTTTATTTTTATGCTTCCGCTCAACTTTAAAAACTAATGCTTCCGCTAAACATTGAAACCAAACGAAGACAACCTAAAATTTACTACGAATGGTTAAACAAAGGATTTTGGAAAACGTATTAACAAATCATATAGAGTCGTTCGACGTTGCTAGTGTCTCAGATTCTGGTTTGTTCACACGCCTCGCGGTAAAACTCCGCAAGTGGAAATTGAGGGTGTGACATCATTGACTTCATTCTTCAACAAACAGAACTCCTTAGCAGAAAATGAACCGATTTCTTTAGATAGACGGTTGTAAAGCTCTTGAAAAAGTCTGGGTCGAGAGGGGACTTGCTGACGAGGAGGTTGAGCCGATACTGGAGGTTTGGGCGGAACGCTTGCTCATGATCCTTCCCCTGTTTTTCCTTTCTTTGGCACAGCAGCCTCGCTTGGAGAGGACTCCAGTGGATCAGCAAAAAGTCCCTCCACAAATCTATCCAACTGTTCTTGCTCTGTTGTAACAACCGCAGGGGTTTCAGATTTTGTCATTTCCCTTCTCTTCATTCTCCTCTCCCATTTCCCAGCCTCCGCCACTGCATGGATGGCTTGCATTCTTTCAATTTCTTCCCTATTCGATCCAGCGCGAATGCTATCAGCCATGATTCGCTCTGGGTTTGGCGCAACTTTCTTGCTCTTCTTCCTTGATGGTTCCTCTTCGACCACTTTCTTTCCTTTTTCCTTACGCTTACGTACCATGGAATTTCTTCTTCTACTTCAGCCTCTTCATCAACATCAACTGGATGACTTCACCTTCTTTTACCTTTTCTTGTCTTTTCTCGATACATGTTGTAAGCAGCTAGAACTACTGGAAGTCTTTCTTCACGATACATCCAGTTGTGTAACATCACCCACTCTTTGGTTTTCCACTCGGTAATCTGTCTTCCTTCGGGCAGTTGAAACTGATACGTGTTTCCATCATGTAGCAGGTTTCGATGCTGATCGTCAATGAGAAATTGCACAAATCTAGGATACATTGCCCATGCACCTTTATTCACGTTGCCGATCATGCAATAGAAAATTAATCTAGAAATGTTGAACGGTTGATGTCACACCCGACCCGCAGCAGAATAAAAGTCGGGACATAATTGGGTTATCACCAAAGCTCATGATATTTACTAAGATGTTTCATATTTATTAAAGTCAAAGTTACATTTCCAAATATCCAAACATGTCCATACAATACAAGGAAAATAAACCAAACATAACAATACCAAACTCTAAATCATTTTATTCTTCTAGTCCAATCCTATGTGTTTCTGACTGCAGCTGGTTCACCTGTATCATGTGTAAAAATGGGGGTTTTTGGGTCAACATAAGTTGGCGAGTGAACCTTGTTAGATAAACATTTGTTATTGATTTTCTTGTTAGCTTATCAATGAAAAATTGTGCATAATCATAAATGAGCAAATGTAAATAATCAGGCAGTAGCAATTTGCAATCACAACTATAACATACATTAACATGTGATAGCATATATTAACATACCAACATCATACAATAAATAACATGAATGTAACTGTGCGATCAAGGCTCAATCAAACGGAGCCGATCGTATTGCATGTACTGAAAATGAAAAATGTCTGTGCGATCAAGGCTCAATCAAACGGAGCCGATCGTATGTGGGCACGGCAGGTTCACGCTCATAATGTAATGGGGAACATGCTCAACGCTCATAATGTAATGGGGAGCGGCGGCCTATGAAATTGCATGTACTGAAATAATAAATTGCATCTAATAATAACCACACAACAGTTGAAACAAGCTGAATACACAAGTTCATGATATGATGTATGCACAATGGTTTAAATATAGTATATAATACAAGACACATGATACACCCCAAAACGTGATTAAAACGGGGAATTTGTAAGATTCACTCACATTGGGTGCGTTTGAATGGAGATGATGAGATGCGCACGAGTCGGGAGAGTTGAACAACGAGAATTACTAACCTAAATAATAACGGAAAAAATATAATAAATGAGTGGATTTTATTAAGGATTTTAATGGAATTTTTAGATATATTTTTGTGAGTTTAAGGCTATTTTCTATCTTTGAAAATGTTATTTTTAAGTATTTTTAATTGATTTTTAAATTAAACTAAATAAATAAAAATATAAAAAAATTGTTTATTTTGCGTTGACCGTTGACTTGTTGACCTGTTGACCGGTTCGGTCAGTGTGCATGTATGCGCTGGGTGAGACTCGAACCCGAGACCTCCCGTACGCGTGCACGCAGCTCTACCAACTGAGCTACGTGTCTAACCCGAAATAATCTTGTTTTTAATTATATTTATATACTAATTAGATTTATTCAAAATTCATTTGTTTTTAGAAAAAGATTTTAAATCATCGAACCGGTGCCGTTAACCAGACTCGAACGCGTGACGTGCGACTTAGTGTTGCACACAGTCCACCGCTGGACTGTGTGTCTAACCTGGTTATTATCTCGGTTTTTATTATACTTAACAACTAACGGGATTAACCCGGTTCAGCTTTAATCAAAAAGGCATTTTATTACTTAGAGGGTGCGTGTATCAGGGATCGAACTCGTGATGTGTGCGTATTATTTGCACACAGTCCAATGCTGGACTGTGTATCTAACCCGTTCATTATATCGATTTTTATTAGTCTTATGTTATACTGCGTCTTCGTCTTCTTCGTTAATTTTACCCAGAAAAACCAAGTCCAACTATTTTTGACTAATTCATGTCATATTCGATTTTCAAACATTATAAGTAATTTAAAGGTAAAGAATGGAGAGAGTTTGAGGAAAAAGACGTACCAATCAGTGTTGTTCACAGAATTCCGGCAGAGGTCCGTCGGTTCTGGAAGTGAACTCTGGCTGTTAAAATCAATTAACAGTTTTGTTCGATTATTTGTGAAGTTGAGGCACTTAATCAAAGTTTGACAGAAGTTTGAAAGGTCATACCAGTTCTCAGTGTGTTTCCGGAAGTTTCAGAAGTTTTCCGGCGAAGGTAGGATTTTCGACAAACGTTGACTAGGATTGATTCTGATGGTGGAGTTGTGTTAGTGACCGATTAATCACATGATTGAAACAGAAAGAGTCGAAGGAATTACCGTGTGGATGTGAGTCCTGGTTTTCCGGCAACTTGCAGAATTTTTCCGGCGAGTTGATTTAAGCTTCTCCGGTGGACTGTAAAGTTGCGGAAATGCAATTGAAGGTCTTGCAGAGTATTTTGAGTCGTAGGAGAGGTCTAAGATTGAAGTAATTCAGATTGTTGGATGGTTTCGGTTATAAAACCCATCATCATCCGAATTCAAGTCAATTCAAGTCTGAATTGATTAGAATTTGTCGGTTCATCAGTTATAAACCTGAATGTGCGATTAATCAAACGATTAGACGATTGAATTGCCGATTTCAGTTTCTCAGTTGGCGCAACCGGTTTAACTGGGTTTGTGTATAAGAGTTATTTGTTTCCTAGAGATGACAGAAAACAACAAGTGGCGGAGTGGTGATGTGGGTGTGTGTTAAGTCTTTGGATTTAGGTTCCGGCTGACCCAGGTTCGAGTCCCGGCAGCAACATGTTATTTTTTATTTATTTTGTTTTCACTTTTTAGCAAAAATAATTTTTATAGTTTAGTTTGTTTATTAATTATGTATCATTAAAAATCAAAATAACCATAAATACACAACGTGACATTTATAACTTGATATTCGATTACAAAACGGAGCGGGTTTTGGAAACCCGTTTTTGACAAATGTTACAGTATCCCCTACTTTTAGGAATTTTGTCCCGAAATTTAAGTAGTAGTAGGAAAAAGATGTGGGTATTTTTCGCGCATTGAGTGTTCACGTTCCCAAGTAAACTAAGGTCCTTGTTTCGACTCCCAGCGTACCCTAACAATTGGAATGCTACGTTTCTCTCCGAAGTCCATGATCTCTACTGGTCTTTCAATAAAATGCATAGATTCATCAATCTGAATATCTTCCAGCGGAATGTGGAGGTTTTCATTAGCGAGACACTTCTTCAAGTTCGACACGTGGAATGTGGGATGAATCCTGTTGAGTTCTTCTGGTAGATCAAGCTTGTATGCTACAGGTCCTACTCTTTCGAGTATCTTGAAAGGTCCTACGTAGCGTGGTGCTAGCTTGCCTTTTTGACCAAAACGAACTACTCCCTTCCACGGTGATACTTTTAGAAGTACATGATCACCAATGTTAAACTCTAAAGGCTTCCGTCGTTTATCTGCATAACTCTTTTGACGACTTTGAGCCGCTAGAAGATTGTTTCGGATTTGATGGATCTTGTCTGTGGTTTCTTGGATCAATTCTGGACCAGTGATTTGAGCTTCCCCAATTTCGTGCCAACATACTGGAGATCGGCACTTACGACCATATAAGGCTTCAAAAGGTGCCATGCCGATGCTTGAATGATAGCTGTTGTTGTACGAAAATTCAACTAATGGTAGGTGGGCGTCCCAATTTCCCTTGAAGTCTATGACACATACTCGAAGCATATCTTCAAGAGTTTGAATGGTGCGCTCAGATTGTCCATCAGTTTGAGGATGATAGGCGGTACTGAGGTCTAATCGCGTACCCATAGCGGATTGTACTGCTTGCCATGTTCGTGAAGTGAAACGACCATCACGATCAGAAATAATGCTTAACGGTACCCCATGTCGGCTTACGATTTCGCTGATATAAATACGAGCAAGCTTTTCGTTCTTGAAATCTTCGCGGATAGGAATAAAGTGAGCTGATTTTGTAAGTCGGTCAATTATTACCCATATAGTGTCATACCCACCAGAAGTGCGAGGTAACCCGGTAATGAAATCCATGGTTATATTTTCCCACTTCCATACAGGTATTTCCGGTTGGACGAGAAGTCCTGAGGGTCTTTGGTGTTCAGCTTTCACCTTGGAACATGTAAGGCACTTGGAAACAAAAACAGCAATATCCTTTTTCATTCCAGGCCACCAATAGGTATATCGTAGGTCTTGATACATCTTATCGGCTCCTGGGTGTATAGAGTATCGCGTTTTGTGAGCTTCCTTCATAAGAGTTTCACGAAGATTGTTGTGGTTAGGAATCCAGATACGATCTAGGTAGTACAGAATACCGTCAGATTTAGTTTCAATTTTAAGTTCAGCTCCACAGGACATCTCCTTTCGTACATCATCTTCCGTTACTGAAATATGTTGGGCTTCTCGAATTTGATCTTTAATGTCAGTTATGATTTGCGAACATAGAAGACGAATGGAGTTCGCATAACCCTTTCGACTAAGTGCATCAGCCACCACATTTGCTTTGCCAGGGTGGTACCGAATTTCGCAGTCATAGTCATTTAGAAGTTCGACCCATCTTCGTTGCCTCATGTTTAACTCCTTTTGATTGAAGATATGTTGAAGACTCTTGTGGTCAGTGTATATTTCACACTTAGTACCATAGAGATAATGTCTCCATATCTTAAGAGCGAACACAACGGCTCCAAGTTCTAGGTCATGAGTGGTGTAGTTCTTCTCATGCGTCTTGAGTTGTCTCGAAGCATAAGCTATAACTTTTCCTCTATGCATTAGAACGCAGCCTAATCCTTGCCCTGACGCGTCGCAATAGACCACAAAATCATCACAACCTTCAGGAAGAGTGAGGATTGGTGCATCACAAAGTTTTTGTTTAAGAGTTTGGAAGGCTTCTTCTTGCTTGGGTCCCCATATGAAAGGTTTTCCCTTGTGAGTTAAAGCCGTGAGTGGTACAGCAATGCGTGAGAAGTTTGAGATGAATCGACGATAATAACCAGCCAATCCAAGAAAAGATCTTACTTCAGTTGGTGTACGTGGAGCTTGCCATTCTTGTACCGCTTTGATCTTTGAGGGGTCGACATGTATTCCCTTGTCATTGACTACATGTCCGAGGAATTGCACCTCTTTTAACCAGAATTCGCATTTGGAGAATTTGGCGTAAAGCTTTTCATTCTCTAGAAGTGTAAGGATGAGTCGAAGATGACGCTCATGATCAGATTTAGACTTTGAATAAATAAGAATGTCGTCAATGAAGACTATAACAAATCGATCAAGATAAGGTTTGCAGACTCTGTTCATTAGGTCCATGAAGACAGCTGGTGCGTTGGTTAAACCAAATGGCATGACCATGAATTCATAATGGCCATAACGAGTTCGGAAAGCAGTCTTTGGGACGTCTTCTTCATGTACTCTAAGTTGATGATAGCCAGATCGAAGGTCGATTTTTGAAAAGCAGTTGGCACCTTGAAGTTGGTCAAGAAGATCATCAATGCGAGGTAAAGGATAGCGATTCTTGATTGTTAATTTGTTGAGCTCTCTATAGTCGATGCACATACGAAACGATCCATCTTTCTTCTTTACAAAAAGGACAGGTGCACCCCAAGGCGATGAGCTAGGACGTATGAATCCCTTGTCAGTCAACTCTTGTAATTGACTAGCTAGCTCTTGCATTTCAGAGGGCACTAACCTATAAGGAGACTTTGCAACTGGTGTAGCACCAGGTATAAGATCAATACGGAATTCGACTTCTCTAACTGGAGGAAGTCCTGAAATGTCGTTAGAAAAACTCGCGGGAAATCTTTTACTACTGGAATGTCTTCAAGTTTCTTCTCCATGGTTCCCTTTTTGATGATATGAGCTAAAAACGCGACATAATTCTTGCGAAGATATTTTTGAGCTTGAAGACAAGACATTAAGCTGAGCCCTTTCGACGAGGTTTCTCCAAGGATTCGAAGAGTCTGACCGTTTGAAAGAGGAATACGTATAAATTTTTCGCGACATACAACTTCTGCCTGATGTTGACTGAGCCAGTCCATACCAATTATGATATCAAAACTTCCCAGCTTCATAGGAATAAGGTCGACTGAGAAAACATGGTCGTTTAAGGTGAGTGTACAGTTGCGTATAACAGAGTTTAATGAACTGGTTTCCCGTCAGCAACTTCTACCGTTATGGATTCCATGAGCTTATCCCGATTTTGGTTTAAGATAGGTTCAAATTCTAAGGACACAAAACTTCTATCCGCACCAGTATCAAATAACATAGATGCATATCTACCATTTATAAGGAACGTACCGTTAACCACATTGCCGTCAGCTCTAGCCTGATTAGCGTTGATATTGAAAGCTCTTCCTCTTGCAGGTGGAGGAGCTTGGTTCGCTTGATTCACCGGGTTGGCTTGGGCCTGAGCATGAATAATGTTTACCAACCTTGGACAAGTGTTTCTGAAATGGCTTGGGTCTCCACAATTGTAGCAAGCCCGCATAGGTTGACCCATAGGATAATTGGGTTGGTAATATGTTTGGGCTAAATGTTGGGTGGGTGGTAATAGTAGGGGTTGTTGGGCTTGACCCATTAATTGTTGGTGGGTTTGGGTTAAAGGTTGGTGGCGGTTCGTTCGCTGGGGCATGCGGCAGGTTTGAACAGTATGACCCGCGCGACCACAGCCGGTGCAATGCTGGCAAGGATAATCAGGAGAATGGTGATATTGGCAACGGTTACATTTTGGTAACGGGCCAGAGTAGGGTCTTTTGTATGGTGCAGGTGAAGGAGCGACTTGGATAATGGGTGCAGCAGGAATAGGGGAGTTGGTTTGTGTAACGGCGAAGTTTCTGGTGTTGCGCTTCCTCTTGTTAGCAAACTTAGAGGAAGAGATGGAATGGTTTGAAGTTTGACCCTCAACATGGGCTTTCTTTTTCTCCTCTTTAAACTTCCCGTTGCGAATCCGATTCTCGGTCAGTTCAGTCGCTAGCTCCATAGCAGCTTCAAGTGTTACCGGTGAAATGCTGAGAACTGAATCTTCAATTTTCGAGGGAAGTCCTCGAATATAATGCTCGATCAAACGATAATTTGGGGTAAACAAATTTGGAACCATTTGGTTCAACTCCAAGAACCTCTTGTTATAAGTGGTGTGGACTCCCTCCTTCTGCTTTAAAGAATGAAATTCGTCCTCCAACTTTTAAATTTCACTCCTAGGACAGAAACGCCTAGTCATGATTTTCCTCAACTCCTCCCAAGTTAAGGCCATTGCATCATCAATTCCCCTCTTCCCTTTTTCAGTATTCCACCAAGTGAGAGCTACCCCAAATAGTCTCCCGGTGGCGTATCGAACCTTGCGATCCTCAGGACAATCGCAGTTGAGGAAGGTGTTTTCCATCTCCTCGAACCAATGTAGGAGAGCAGTGATACCCTCGGTCCCTTCAAATTTAGGAGGATCACAAGACTTGAAATGTTTGTATGAGCATTTGCTGGTAGGAGGGTTGTCGATGTTCTGGTCATGTTGTTCGGGAGGATTAGTGGGATTTGTGGCGACAGCTTGTTGTACTTGGACCACAATGTCAAGCAGTATCGTGGCCATTTGTTTCGCGATGTGTGTGGCCAAGCGTTCCTGAGACCTTCCTGATCTTTTACCCCTTCGTTGTTGTCTGGACGACATCTACAGGAACATACGTAAGAAGATTGTGAGTTTATGGAGTCTTTTTAGGTGTCATGTGTCTTTATGAAAAATGAAAATAACATAAATATCAATAATGCAACTACATCCATAGGATGTCTTGGGTTTGCTCATGTTGGGCCTCAAATGTCCCCCATACCTTCACCTATATAGTCATGTGGGCCCCCATGGCTATTGGCTTGGTAGGATTCACATTAGTATTGGCGATTTAACACTTGCATCACCCGAATGCAAACCACAAAATATGTTTACTAGCTGTATGGTCGGAATGTGTCCAGGTGTAGACACAATGACAACTCAAAATGGGGTTAGCTCACACGACGTTTGGTATAGCATGCTTTGGCCTAATAGGTACTTCGTACTCTCATCGTTAGTCCCCAGGTAGGCAAACTGGTCCTTTATTTTGGATTTATACGAATGCCAGCCTAGACAGGACGTTCCGACTACCGGTACTGGTACCCTTCCAGTTACTACATGCCCGTCATGAGAACTCACTTTGATGAGATTTGAAAACACAAAAATCATTGTAAAAGCAATCATGATGTGGTGTGTGCTTTCATGGATGTGATATGTTATGAGTATATGATTCATGATAGGCATTATATGATAATATATACTTATGAACATGCTTGCATAACTTGAATGTAACATTTAACATAAAACACATAAACATCATGAAATTTGGCATGTAACACACAAAAATCTTATAAGTTTCTAATCAACTATAGTATAGGCTCTAAGGGTCTAATAACCTATCCTATATCCCTATAGTCATGGCTCTGACACCAATCGTCACACCCCGACCCGCAGCGGAATAAGAGTCGGGGCATAATTGGGTTATCACCAAAGCTCATGATATTTACTAAGACGTTTCATATTTATTAAAGTCAAAGTTACATTTCCAAATATCCAAACATGTCCATACAATACAAAGAAAATAAACCAAACATAACAATCCCAAACTCTAAATCATTTTATTCTTCTAGTCCAATCCTATGTGTTTCTGGCTGCAGCTGGTTCACCTGTATCATGTGTAAAAATGGGGGTTTTTGGGTCAACATAAGTTGGCGAGTGAACCTTGTTAGATAAACATTTGTTATTGATTTTCTTGTTAGCTTATCAATGAAAAATTGTGCATAATCATAAATGAGCAAATGTAAATAATCAGGCAGTAGCAATTTGCAATCACAAGTATAACATACATTAACATGTGATAGCATATATTAACATACCAACATCATACAATAAATAACATGAATGTAACTGTGCGATCAAGGCTCAATCAAACGGAGCCGATCGTATTGCATGTACTGAAAATGAAAAATGTCTGTGCGATCAAGGCTCAATCAAACGGAGCCGATCTTATGTGGGCACGCCAGGTTCACGCTCATAATGTAATGGGGAACATGCTCAACGCTCATAATGTAATGGGGAGCGGCGGCCTATGAAATTGCATGTACTGAAATAATAAATTGCATCTAATAATAACCACACAACAGTTGAAACAAGCTGAATACACAAGTTCATGATATGATGTATGCACAATGGTTTAAATATAGTATATAATACAAGACACATGATACACCCCAAAACGTGATTAAAACGGGGAATTTGTAAGATTCACTCACATTGGGTGCGTTTGAATGGAGATGATGAGATGCGCACGAGTCGGGAGAGTTGAACAACGAGAATTACTAACCTAAATAATAACGGAAAAAATATAATAAATGAGTGGATTTTATTAAGGATTTTAATGGAATTTTTAGATATATTTTTGTGAGTTTAAGGCTATTTTCTATCTTTGAAAATGTTATTTTTAAGTATTTTTAATTGATTTTTAAATTAAACTAAATAAATAAAAATATAAAAAAATTGTTTATTTTGCGTTGACCGTTGACTTGTTGACCTGTTGACCGGTTCGGTCAGTGTGCATGTATGCGCTGGGTGAGACTCGAACCCGAGACCTCCCGTACGCGTGCACGCAGCTCTACCAACTGAGCTACGTGTCTAACCCGAAATAATCTTGTTTTTAATTATATTTATATACTAATTCGATTTATTCAAAATTCATTTGTTTTTAGAAAAAGATTTTAAATCATCGAAACCAGACTCGAACGCGTGACGTGCGACTTAGTGTTGCACACAGTCCACCGCTGGACTGTGTGTCTAACCTGGTTAATATCTCGGTTTTTATTATACTTAACAACTAACGGGATTAACCCGGCTCAGCTTTAATCAAAAAGGCATTTTATTACTTAGAGGGTGCGTGTATCAGGGATCGAAATCGTGACGTGTGCGTATTATTTGCACACAGTCCACCGCTGGACTGTGTGTCTAACCCGTTCATTATATCGATTTTTATTAGTCTTATGTTATACTACGTCTTCGTCTTCTTCGTTAATTTTACCCGGAAAAACCAAGTCCAACTGTTTTTGACTAATTCATGTCATATTCGATTTTCAAACATTATAAGTAATTTGAAGGTAAAGAATGGAGAGAGTTTGAGGAAAAAGACGTACCAATCAGTGTTATTCACAGAATTCCGGCAGAGGTCCGTCGGTTCTGGAAGTGAACTCTGGCTGTTAAATCATTTAACAGTTTTGTTCGATTATTTGTGAAGTTGAGGCACTTAATCAAAGTTTGACAGAAGTTTGAAAGGTCTTACCAGTTCTCGGTGTGTTTCCGAAAGTTTCAGAAGTTTTCCGGCGAAGGTAGGATTTTCGACAAACGTTGACTAGGATTGATTCTGATGGTGGAGTTGTGTTAGTGACCGATTAATCACATGATTGAAACAGAAAGAGTCGAAGGAATTACCGTGTGGATGTGAGTCCCGGTTTTCCGGCGACTTGCAGAATTTTTCTGGCGAGTTGATTTAAGCTTCTCCGGTGGACTGTAAAGTTGCGGAAATGCAATTTAAGGTCTTGCAGAGTATTTTGAGTCGCAGGAGAGGTCTAAGATTGAAGTAATTCAGATTGTTGGATGGTTTCGGTTATAAACCCATCATCATCCGAATTCAAGTCAATTCAAGTATGAATTGATTAGAATTTGTCGGTACATCGGTTATAAACCTGAATGTGCGATTAATCAAACGATTAGACGATTGAATTGCCGATTTCAGTTTCTCAGTTGGCGCAACCGGTTTAACTGGGTTTGTGTATAAGAGTTATTTGTTTCCTAGAGATGACAGAAAACAACAAGTGGCGGAGTGGTGATGTGGGTGTGTGTTAAGTCTTTGGATTTAGGTTCCGGCTGACCCGGGTTCGAGTCCCGGCAGCAACATGTTATTTTTTATTTATTTTGTTTTCACTTTTTAGCAAAAATAATTTTTATAGTTTAGTTTGTTTATTAATTATGTATCATTAAAAATCAAAATAACCATAAATACACAACGTGACATTTATAACTTGATATTCGATTACAAAACGGAGCGGGTTTTGGAAAACCGTTTTTGACAAATGTTACAGTTGATTCGTGCACAAATTCAGCATAGCCGTGGACCACTCTAAATTCAACCCATCATAACCGCCCTTTCGACGATAGATACTCATACAAAACGTGTGCAAAATGAATCTCCAGTCTTTCGTAAGCCCTGACTTCTTGATCTCGTTTTTGTGAAGAAAGTCTCCAATGTAGTTCATCCCATGAAATCCTTCTAGAATTTCCTCTTTCTTTAACTTCAATGGATCACTGGCATTGTCTCCGAGGCTCAGAACCTTTCGAATTCGTTCCTCAGTCACTTTAATTTCCTTGTTCCGCATTGTCGTAGTGATGTGTTTGACGTTGTTCAGCGTTCTTGCCCTTGCCGTTCTCTTGAATTCTTCTATGTGAATTGAGTAAATAGTGGGATTTGCTTGAACTGCATAGCTGATTTTACTCCATGACAGCCAGTCCATCACGTCTTCAAAATCGGGCTCCGGAGGAACTAGAGTGATCGGCTGATTATGCGTTGTAGTACCCTCCCATACTAAAGGTTGAGCCATTCCTGAAATGTGGAAACGATCCAAGTCAGATTTATATTCACAAGTATACGTATATATATAGATATGAATATTAAATAAAATAAAAAATATAAAAAAATAATATATATATATATAATATCTTATACATAGAACATATTTAAAAAAATTAAAATCGCTGCTATCTAAGTTGAACATCAAGATTATATAAGCAAACCGTTCAAGTGGTGAATTTAAGTGAAACCGGCGTATATGATTAACTATGCTAGCTTGATCGACGTATTACTCTAATACACCGGTTGATTAAACTCTCGTTCAAGACTTACATCCGCCATCTGATGTCACGTACAAATAAGTTGATCAAACATATTTACGCTGATCATAGATGAGCGTATTTAAGTGCAACCAGCGTAGATGACTATCTACGCTAGCTTAACCGGCGTATTTGTCTAATATGCCGGTTGCTTGAACTCACGTTCAAGATTAAAATCCGCCAATCGTTGACCTGACTAAATACGTCAACTTCAAAATAAGCAAGCCATATTCAAAATTAAATATGCCATATTCATAAATTTCTTGATAAACCCATTTAAACCAGAACTGACCCAATCAAAATCTCTATTAACAAAACAGAAACTGAAATGAATGATTGAAACACATTCAAACAATGAACGATGGACACTAGAATATCAAAAACATACCGATATCGATTCCGTTCAGTTATGCTAAAGGAAGATTGAAACGTGTAAGTGGGTAAAAGGGTTTCTCTGATGAAGAAGAAGATGTAAATTTGAAAGTTTGTGAAGATATTTACACACGGTGAAAAATGAAGTATATATACGATTTTACATTCCAGCATAATTAGGAGCAATAATTACGCCGCCCAAATATTTTATTGAGGTTTCTTCTTGTCTAAGAATCTTTTAAATCAAATACGCTCGAAACCTCAAATTTTCTCAAAAAATGTTCCCCTTTTGTTTAAAAAATAGTGCAAGAATTTAAAAATAAGCTTAAGAAAAATGAAAAATTGCAATTTGCATCCTAATAGTTGTTTTTGGGGGCCAGGAAGCCTCCTTTTTTAACATAAAATTTATGCTTACTGACTTGAATCCTGTGACTTTGCTGCAAAAGATCATACTGATACCATTTTGTTAATTGAAAATAGGATATTAGATATTTTGAATAATCAAGACACAAGAAAAACTGTCAGTATGTTTGTCCTATTTAAATCCATGCACCTATCTTTCAACATGCGATCGGAGAGCCTTTTATCATGTTGCGGTAATATTGACAAGAAATTCGATGTTCCCCCACGCATGCTGAAACAGTCAGAATGTTGTGCCCGTGAGTCCCACATCAGGACATACCCCCGCGATCAAGGTATGCGCAAAGATTCCTCATAGCAGGTGAGTATATTGACCTCATTCGTATTTGAAATTTCAACGTTAGACAATTGGTGTTCATGTCAGTACTTCCGTACAACAAAGAGACCAAAGTCTAACGAGGGCGAAGACAGATACCAAATACGGTACGATTTAAGCACCTGAATGATTCTCAATGAGAGCTTCATTTGTGTAGGGTTTTGGCCGCATTGGCTCTTTTGACAAGATATCATAATTGTGTCTTGGTCAGCATATATCTGGATGCAGCAGAAGAGAAACTATGATATCCCGGAATGATTAGTCAATATAAAGACCCAAAATCTCAGACTTTGGCAATCTATCAACACAAGACTTAAGACCATTAAGCCATACGCCGCAATGTGTTACCCGCAAGTTGCACAACATTGTGGGTATCCAGAATTCTTGTGTGTTCATTATATTTTGTCTCCTTTACGCAGTTTACTTCAAGGTATTGCTAAATCTACTGACACGTCGTTGCTTGAGGCCTTAATCTTTTTCTGTTTCAGGATTAAAACAAAGTGTTAGCAGTTTTTCTATCATTTCTTGTGCAGGTGCCAAATAAAGGATTCTGTCTCAACAATATTTTCTGGAAAACTTCCCCCCTTTAAGTTTTATTTTCGAGAATCCATTGCTGGAAAAGAAATTTTAAATTTGCAGAAAATCGTTTTGATGGCACATTTTTATGAGAGTTATTTATTCTGAAAACCAGTTTTTTTTATAATCACCAAAGGTCAATTCCATTCAAGGAAGTTCACTATTTCCAACCAGGTTACCAACTGGTTGAAGCGAGCTTTATTGAAGGCTTTCGTAAATACATCAGCCTTTTGTTGCATTGAATCCACTGGCACCACTTGGATGTATCCTTTCTCATACGCATATCTAACGCATGAATGCGAATTTCGATGTGTTTCGTTCTTGAGTGGTGGATCAGATTCTTCACAATTCCTAGGCACGCTTCATTGTCGATGAATATTGGAGTCTTCATGATGTTGATCCCATAATCCAACAACTTATTCTGTATCCAAAGGACTTGTGAACAGCTACTGTAAGCTGCCGTGTATTCAGCTTGAGTGGTAGATGTTGAGACTGTCGTCTGCTTCTTGCTCTGCCACGAAATGAGATGATTTCCTAAGAATTGGCAGCCTCCGGAGACAGATTTCTGTCTACTTTGCAAGCTGCATGATCACTGTCAGAGTAAACAATTATATCAAAATTACTATCTTTGGGATACCACAAACCAAGCTTTGGAGTTCCTTTGAGATAGCGAAAGATTCTTTTGATGGCAGCATCATGCGATTCTTTGGGATTCGTCTGAAAGCGGGCAAAGAGATAGACAACCCACATTATGTCAGGCCTACTAGCGGTCAGATACATTAACGAGCCAATCATTGAGCGATAGAAAGATTTGTTCACTGGCTTTCCTTGAAGATCTGAAGTGAGTTCCGTTTGAGCAGCAAAAGGAGTGCTGGCAGATTTGCAATCATTCATGTTGTACTTGGAAAGAATATCTCTGATGTACTTAGCCTGATGAATGAGGATGCCATCTTCTCTTTGTTTCACTTCTAATTCTAAGAAAAACGTGAGTTCTCCCATCATGCTCATCTCAAATTTCGCTTTCATGACCTTTTCGAACTCTCTGCAAAGGGCTTCATCAGTTGACCCAAATATGATATCATCTACATAGACTGTACCAGCATCACTTCATCTCCGATCCTTTTTGTGAAGAGAGTCATATCAATCTTCCCTCTAGAGTACCCGCAATCCAGAAGATATGTTGACAAAGTCTCGTACCATGCTCGAGGAGCTTGGTGAAGACCATATAGAGCTTTGTCAAGCTTGTAGTATCTTGTAGGGAAATGAGGATCTTCAAAACCTGGATGTTGACAGACATAGACTTCCTCTTTCACATTCCGATACAAAAATGCACTCTTTACGTCCATCTGAAACACCTTAAAGTTTTTGAATGAAGCATAGGCTAAGAAGATTCTGATAGCTTCTAAGCGTGCAACCAGAGCAAAAACTTCCTCATAGTCAATCCCTTCCTCCTGCCGAAAACCTTGAACCACTAATCTTGCCTTATTTTTTATAACTACACCACGGTCGTCCATCTTGTTTCGAAACACCCACTTGGTACCAATTGGATACTTTCCATCTGGGAAATCAACGAGTTACCAGACTTTAAGTTTCTGAAATTGTGCTAATTCTTCTTGCATTGCTTGTACCCAGCTTTAGTCTTGAATTGCTTCTTCAATATCTCTTGGGACATACTGCGAGAAAAAAGCTGCATACAGTCCTGTGTTGATGGTATGTGTTTGTCCGCGTGTTCGAACTCCATCTTCAACAGAATCGATGACATTTTCAATTGGATGGTTTCGAATGGTCTTGTACCCTGCGTTGGTGTGAGTTTCCACTTGTTGAGGCAGATTGGTGAAGTGTTCATCGATGTAGATAATAGGAGTTTCGTCTTCTTTAGGAGGTTCATCCACAGCCTGCTGAGAAGAAGAATAATCATGTGCAGATGCATTCTCAGCATATGTGTCACCATTTACTTCGATAACGGGAGGAGTAGGAGAGACAAAGGCAGGGGTGAAACGGGTTGTAAAAGGAGTGAAACAAATGTCTGAAGGATCAAACAATGGCTCCAAAGTAGTGGGTTCTGCAGGTTCAGATTCAGTGACGGGCTCAGCAATATCGAAAGTGTTGAATACGATGTCTACGTCATAGAACCAATTTGGAGTGTTTCCAGTGTTAGTGGAGTTTTCTTCTTGAAAATCAACATAATACGATTCAATCACCATCTTCGCCCGTTTGTTGTAGACTCGATACGCCTTTTGAGAAGATGAATAGCCCATGAAGTAGCACACGCCACCGACTGCTTCAAACTTGATGAGATTCTCCTCAGTTTTGAGAAGTGTGCATGAACATCCGAACGGTCTGAAGAAATCTATCAGTTGCTTCCTTTTGAAAAGAAGTTCATAAGCTGTCTCTCCGTGAGGTTTAACAATGAGAACACGATTCAAAACATAACATGCTGTGTTGACCGCTTCAGCCCAAAAGATTATTGGAAGCTTAGAGTCGACAAGCATAGTTCTTGCAGCTTCGATGAGAGTTATGTTTTTGCGTTCCGCTACCCCATTTTGCTAAGGAGTTCTGGCAGCATTGTATTGGAGGCGAATTCCCTTTTCTTCACAGAAGGTGACAAACGTATGATTTTTAAATTCAGTTCCATTGTCGCTTTTGACGGATTTTACCTTCAGCTTGATCACGTTTTCAATCATGGGAATGAAGCTTTTCAAAATGGATGTTGTTTTGCTTTTGGCTTCAAGAAAGAATACCCATGAAAACCGTGAGAAATCATCTGTAATCACCAAACAATAAGATCTTTTAGCTAAACTTTTAACACTAATGGGGCCGAAAAGATCCATGTGAAGTAATTGCAGTGGGGCAGATATCGTATTCACTGCTTTAGACTTATGAGGTTTTTTATGTTGCTTTCCTTGGGTACATGCGATGCACTTTTCTGAAAAAGGAAAATCTTTCATAGGTAAACCTCTTACTAGATTTAATTTAGAAAGTTTATTTATGTTCTTAAAATTCACATGCCCCAAACCCCTATGCCAAAGCAGTAATTCCCATTCAGATGTTTTTGAAATGAGACATGTCATTTGCTCGTTTGCTTTGGCCTTTTTCATATTTAGCACGTAGGTATTATTTTGGCGGGGAGCTCTAAGCATGATCATTTCTTCAGGGACGGAGTATTTGGGTTTGAGGAATAAGCACTCCATGTCATTAAACAACACTGCAATTCCTTTGTCACAGACTTGTGAAACACTCATGAGATTGTAATACAATTCCGAAACATAGTTCGCATTCTCCAAAGTAAGTGCTTCCGACACGACGTCACCCATTCCGACTATCTTTCCTCCCTTTTCGTCTCCGACAAAGGACACAAAATCACCATTGATAACTCGAAAGTTTGTAAGCAGATCCTTTAACCCGGTCATATGCCTGGAGCGGCGATGTCAACATGCCAGATATATTCCATGAGAATCCGAAACCATTTCTGAATCTTATTTTGTTATACAACAACAACAACAAAAAATATGTACAGATTAGCTAGCTTTAGAACCCAGACTTGCTTTACATTAGATCTGTCATGATTTTGAGCAAGAGAATTTTCTATTCTTTTCCAAAAACAGGTTGAGTCAACTATGCATTTTACTGATTTCTTTAGATTGTCAAATTGATCAGTAAAACTTTAACGAGATCTTGACTAGGTTTAGAAAATTTCTTTCTTTTGCAATGTTTCACAGTATGTCCTAAATGACCACAGGGAAAGCATTGTTTGCAGTTCGATTTTTTCTTCCTGGGTGCTGAGTGCGAAGACGATGTATGTGATGAGAATCTGGAGTAGCTTGAGGAATTTGGTGACGTAACATGGCTTGAATCTTTGACTTTCTTCAGTTTCTTGTCAGGATGATGTTTATCTTCAATGTCGTCTTCACTGTGCTCACTGTCTGATGATGAGGTTGATTCTTGACTTTCATTTGACCTTTCTCCATCACTCTCTGAAGTTGTTGTGCTTGAATCTTCAGTGAAATCTTTATGAGTCTCTGATGTAGTTGCAACTGATGGAACAAACTCTGGAATTTCCTCTGTAAGGAATTTTCCAAACCTGTTTGTCTTTAATTCTGGCACAAATACAGGAGATTCAAGCATAACATTTTCATCATTAAGAACGAAGGTTAAGTCATGACCCTCAACCTTAACATGCCCTTGGTTATGAGTCTTAAGTGTAGGCACACGACCATTACAGTCATCCCGAATATTCAATTTTGGCATAAAGCCGTTACAGTCATCCATCCTAGATAAACTATTACAGTTATCTTGAATAGACATTTTGTTCATCTTATCGCAATTCTAGGCGAACTAGTTAACTGTTGAATAACTGTCGCCTGAATACCCTATTCCTTTCGACCCTCCACAATCATCTTCCCCATCGCACACATCTTCCTTACTCCCGCACAGATCTGCATTGCTTTCAGAAAAGTTATTGTTGTTTTCAGATTTATAAAAATACTTTGATCCAAAAGATCATTTTTATCAATTAAGTCATTTTTAGGATGAGGAGATGGCATAGGGACATAATTTTTGTTGTGCGGAGGAGGAAATAATTTTCTTTCATTTCCGAATTTCTCCTTATATCCAATTCCATCTTTGATGAATGTCAGTCGTTGGCAGTTTACAATATCAACTAGTGCTTTTTTGACTAATTTTCCATTTATCAATAATGATTCCCAATTTGTTATTTTCGTTTTGAGATTTTTCTAGTTTTTCAGTCAAATCATTTATGATAAAATCTTTTCTGAAAACAAATTCTTTTAAAGTTTGCATCTCAGCTATAGTTGAATTTTACTTTCGCTGATATGCAGCTTCATTTTCTTTTAATTCTTGATTAATTTTCAAAATCTTTTCTTTTTCTTTAATTATATCATGGTTGAGTGATTTGTAATGTGCCACGACGTTCAAGCATGGTTTGGAGCACAGCTTTGCTTTAAATTCATATGGAATGCTATTTACCAAATCCTTATCCTCAGCTTCTAGCTTCTGACTTCATGGCGGTGGTAGAGGTTCCAACCGCTTCATTCTTGCTGGTACTGATGACTTCTTGAACTGCAGGCTTCGACTCATTCATTTCAGCTTTCTGTTGTCTCTTCTCTAAGGTTTGAATGGCAGGAGTGATGATGCTTTTCAAACTAGTGTCATCTTTTGGAATCTTGGTGGTTTGCTATTCAACACCATTTGAAACAAACGTGGTAGAGACAGTGGAGATGTTTGCCATGAGGGCTTCGTTTACTTCTCCTTTCGCTCTAGCTATCTCCTCCGACCAATCATAATCTTCCACCACTAAAGCCTTATGATTATTGTCAGCAACATTATCATTCCCTTCAATAGCAATCGGTCTCCTTGTCTGGTTGATTTCGTCTTTCTTGTTCTTCAGCAATGAACACTCTCTTTTGAAATGCCCCAAGTTTTTGCAATTGTAGCATCTTAGCTTGGATTTGTCAAATCCAGCTTTTCCAAGTGCTAGCCTTGTTCTGGTTTTATCTTGGAATTTCTTCAACCAAAGAGTGATCATTGCCATCTGCCACTTCAGATCCATCTCCTCCATGTCGTCAGGATCTACTTGATACATGTCCTCAGTTGTGAGGAAATCTCTCTTCAACTCTCCTGACACGAGAGCCTCATAGCTGCTTAAGAAAGTATTAAACAGAGCGACATGTTCTGTGGATATTTTAAGTGCTTGAGCGTCGCTGGCCACGGTAGACTTCTCGGAGGATGACGAGGCCTTCACAGAGCCCGCGGAAGCATTCGGATAAGATTCGATAGCACTTTGAGAACTTAATCCACATGAGGTGACGGGAGCAAGAAATGCCATATTCTTGGGGACCGAGGTTGCAGCAGCTTGCTGAGACATCTTCTGAGAATACCCAGTTTGGTTCATCTCTCTCTTGACTATGTCCATTTCAAAAGCTTTTAAAGTGTTAATCAATTCCGAGAGTGTGACCGGAGTTGTGCTGGTTAGGAAACTTCTCTTAATCATGCATTGAAGGCTCCATTCTTTGGGAAGAGAATCTAGCAGCTTCTTGATTGATGCATAATTTGCAACAGGGTTTCCCACTTTCTTCATCTTGGTCAGCACCCCCAGAAATCGACTTATGTGGTCGGACAAGTTTTTGCCACGATTACTTCCAAACATATCATACTCTTTCTGCACCATGTCATGTTTGTTGTCCATGAGCTCTTCATTACCTTCATAATGATCGATTAGAGCCAACCACAGTTCATGTGCGGAGGTGTATTCTTCAAACAGGTTGTTATAATCCTTCGACAGAGCCATAGTAAGAGCAGCGTGAGCCCTCCGGTCACGTTGAATGAGTGTCCTATCTTCATCTGTGAACGTTGAAGGATCTTCATTGATAGTACGGATGTCGTCACGTATTATCATAGGAACATGTGGACCCACAGTGACTGACACCATTGAGTATAATCGGTATACTCAAAGAAGGCCTTGATCCTGTTTTTCCAACTGCTGAAATCTTCCGACCCTTTCAACTTTGGTTGTCTTGTAGCGGTTCCAGTTTCTAGTTCGGCTCGAGCAATTGGATTGAGTTGATTGAGAGACATAATGGATGATTGGTGATTAAATACGCTGGGTATTGTTGAATCAGAAGACAATTTCGCTGCAAAGAGAACAAATACGCTCCAAGTGAGATAACTACGCTGGACCACAGATCAAATTCGCTGCACTTGGATCAAATACGCTGCACTTGAAATCAATTACGCTGCACATGAAAATCAAAAGCTAAATCCACTGGATATTCAAAAAGAAGCAAAGGTTTAGATAATTCACTGAACACCGTGATAAAATCGCTGAGGATTTGTATCACTGACTTCGAAGTAGCCTTCGATTACTTTCCCTGGTACTATTACGCTCAAACTTAACAAATTCACTGGATTCAACCCAGCATAATTGTTAATTACGCGATGTTCAAAGATAAATACGATGCCTTCAAAGATATCTACGCTAGCTTAAAAGATAATTACGCCCAGAAGTGTTTTAGTACCAACAAAAACCCTCTAATCACCAAAAAACGACTCAAAATTCATGTTTCTTTGCAGCTAAATGACCAAAAAGTTTACCAAACCACTGATTAACAACAACCCAAAGATTAAACGCACCAGATCAAGCCATTTTAAGCCCAAAAATTTGAAAAACCATAAAACTTTGAAAACTTTTGAAAAACCTTCAAAACTTCAAGAATCTTAACAAAATCTCAAACAATAAAGAGCACAAAGGCTCTGATACCAAATTATGAGTCCCAAAACAGATTCAGATCACAGTGGTTGATTATTATCACCCAAACAACTATGGATTAGTTGTTTGAATGTGCAAGTATTAAGAAAAACAAAGCAAAGAAGATGAAGAATCTTGAATGGATCAAACAACTAGTGTTGTATATGAAATCCCAATAACATGTAATCAATAACAGCACCCGGATATTCGGATGTAAGCACAATAGCAAAAATCACAACACAAGAGAATCATCAAAATCTGTCCAAGAAACTTGGACAAGCCATTCACTCATGAACATATTTATACAAACTGACTACCCAGCGTATTTATTAAATACGTTGGGCTATTAATTACGTCCCCATAAGATAACTTTCATACAATTGCACTTTTGACCCTTTTAAATTATCTAACTGTTACAAACTAGCTCAAACTATGGATAAACAAGTACTAACGGTCTCAAAAAGTTCTAACATATATTAGGTTAAAGGGATTAAAAATGACAAAAATGTGGTAATACACGTCTATGGCCAAAAATGCAAGAAATAGAAACTTATTTATCAGAAGGCCTTACGGACCGTAGGACCTAAAGCCATACGGTCCGTTAGGGGTGCCCAGTAGCAGAATTATGCTTGTTCACCTAGTTCTACCATCTATACCCATCTTCTGCCACCTAGCATCGAAATTACCACCATTTCTCTAGTTCAAACACCTCATTAGACACTTGTGAACATCTAAGAATCAATGCCAACACTTGGCATGATCTCATGAACTTGATGCAAGTATAAATAGAGGCGATCATGAGCCATTTCAACTTGCACCTTCAATCTTTCTTTCTCTCTCTTCTATTGGAGCTTGTTTCGACTTATAGAGGCCTCCCACTGAAGTTCTAAACATTCCTAGAACACAAGTAAGTGTTCTTCGTTAGTCTTTTTCATAATTTTGGCTAGTTATGAGCAAAAAGTCAAACAAATTAACTTTTTGTTTGACTTTTGGTTCTGACCATTTTAGTCAAGTCAAAGATCAAATTGAACTTTGCAACATGATCGTAATAATGAAGGTGTTGATCCCTCGTGATTACACCCTCTGATCACCACGTTTACTAGGCGAAATGACTAGTCAAATTTTGACGAAATAAAAGTAAAAAATGCATAAAAGTGTATTTTACGATGAAAGTGTTTTCGGGTATACACCTAATCAGTTTTATAACATTTTTAGACATGTTCTAACATGTCTAACTCTTTCTACGCTTTTTCCTTAGACGAAAGTTAAGCGGTTTGACTTCCGCTTTGACTTTTGAATCTGACCCTTTTGGTCAAACTTTAGGATCCGACCAAGCTTATTTATATAACCATAGTAATCTAGGGAATAACCCTCTGAGGTTATACCTTATGATCATGTTGTTTGGTTAGCCAAATATCGGGTCAACTATATATTCTTTTAAAATGTCAGAAATGCCCTTTTGGCTCAAAAATAGTTTTAAACATGTATGGTCGTTATTTTTAATTTAAAAACTGATCATATAACATAATTAAACTAGTTTTGACATGTTAGACTCGTCATACGACTTATTTAACGATACGAAACCGTAATTACGCATATAACCCGTTAAAGTGGCGTAAACCACTTTAACAAGTCGTAACAAGTCAAGAACTCCTAGATACTTTAAAATCAGAATGTAAGGTATTGTGAACCATATTACATGAGATCCTCTACTCATTTGGTTTATGAACCTTATTCTATCCGTTACTCCGATTATGTCACATTATACACTAACCTTAGTTATCAGACATATTAAGAAACACTTGTACACTTGAGCTTTGTTTACACAAGACATCTATGCAATCCAAGACGAGTCAACACAGGCTTGAATGTATTCACCAAAACGACCACAGTTTACACAATTAAAACAAGCACGAATGGTTATACAAAACAAGGACGATTGGTTTATACATAACACGGACGATTGGTTTACACAAAACAAGGATTAATGGTTTTAGACAAGTCACGAACGGTTTTCAATTAAAGATATATAAACCATACAAAGATTTCTTTTAAATCGATTCTGTACGGTTCTACAAAAGAAACACTGTTGTATAAATTCATGGCTACAAGGTTTTATAACTCATACCAACTTTTATAGTTGGTTAAACATATTGTAATACCAAACATTTTAATACAAGTTGGGATACAAGGTTTTCATTCATCGACTCTCGTAGTCGGATGAGGTATTAGAAATACTAATAAAAAGCCATGAATTTGACACACAAAACCTATGTACTCACCAACATTCTTTGTTGACCGTCTTCTTAACATATGTTTCAGGTGCTAATGTGTGACGATTATGAACGCATGCAACACGTATGATGGACTCGGTCCTTAGTTTACTTTAAAACTTGACAATTGTTTGTATTTTGTTTGTGTTATCCAAAGACAATGTAAATTATTAATTAAATAAAAGACAACCTTGAATACGATGTGTTTGAAACAATTCCTGTAACGTGACTCCTCGAGGTTTCTGTCGCGGTTTATTGTTTTACGCGGTCAGGGTGTTATAGAGATTGGTATCAGAGCATGGTTATAAGGAATTAGGTTATTGGTAATGCTTTTGACCTAGACTATAACATTGCTAGGACCCTAACATGAGGTAACTCGTGTATAGATTCTTAATACAATACCATCACCTATCCTTAGGTGATTACAAAACAATGCAAAACCATTAATCAATCTTAAAAGTCAAATTTTTCCAAGACTATTTATAAGAAATCATCATCTATCCATATATGATTTGTTTTTAGGCTTTTAAGCCTTTGATGTTTTCAAAATCTCGTAAAAGTTTGGGTTTTAATAATGTGAACACGTACAATCAGGAAATGTGGATGCCTGTACCCTGAGTTTTCTGTCTAAAGCTAGAGTGTTCGCACAAACCCACTTAATCGGACCAATCACTCTTACCTGGGAACTCCTGGGTGAGTGGCCACTTATAGGCTAAAGCATGTCTTCAGGATACATTATAAAAACCCATCTACTTTGATTAGTCGCCGTGTCGTTGTTCGTTTTAAGTAACGAATAAATCATCACCAATCCTTATGTTTTGTCGATATTTTTAAACGTTTCATTTTTGCTATCCAATATCAATCTCACTCATTTCCTCTCATAATTTCTTCTCTTTTAAAATGCCTCCTCGTCGCAACGCTACCCAAGACGCCGAAATGGCGGTTATGATCTCTCAGCAACTGGCTGTGATACTACCAAAGCTTGTGACCCAACTCAATCAAGCCAACAATAACTATAACAACAACAATGCACCTACTCCTTGTAACTACAAACAATTCAATTCAGCTAAACCATTCAAGTTCAACGGTTTGAGGGAGCTACTAGGCTCCTACAATGGTTTGAGAGCACAGAGAGAACTTTCTACCATGTTCAATGTCCAAATGAAAGCAAAATAGAGTATGCTTTGAGTGTTTTCCAAATGAGAGCACTCACGTGGTGGAATGGAATTATGAGAGAAAGAGGTGCAGACGTAGCAATGGCACAAACGTGGGAAGAGGTTAGAACTCTATTGATGAAAGAGTTATGTCCATGCAATGAACAAAGGGCACTCGAGAATGAATTCCCCGATCTTAAGCAAGATAGTGGAGAACATTGTGCCTATACAGATCGATATGAGGAGTTGAGCCTGCTATATCCCACCATGGTGACACCTTTGGATAAGGCAATTGAGATGTACATTGATGGCTTCCCTGACCCAGTTCAAGATATAGTCACTGGTAGCAAGCCAACTACCGTTATAGAGGCTATCGAACTAGCCGCAACTCTAACCGACTCTCAAGTCAAGAAAGGGAACTCTTTCGTAAAGGCGATAAGAAACAATCTATCAAGACTGCTCAGGAGAAACCAAAGGAAACCAAAACTGAACCCTTCAAGAATTCAAGGAAGCGTAAGGCTTCAAAGAACTTTGTTGTTGTTACTCAACCCAATCAAGCTACTCTTAACCAATCAGCTCAACCTCCTGTTAGGAAACCATACGCTTGTACTGCTGTAACGCTTCGCATTCGTCACTTTCGTTTTTAGTAAGTTTGCATCATGTTCCTATTTTTGGAAAGTCCAAACCTTGTAATCGTATTTCATTTTCGAATCATTGTATATCCAAGGCTTTAATTGTAATTAAATTGATCAACTATATGAAATTTACAACCTTTATGCATGCTTATAATTATGAATGTACGTTTACTCGTTGCCCGATTAATCAATTCGAAAAGACTCGTGAATACCTATTATACGTTTGAGAATCTTAAAATCTAAGTCAAGCAAGATGATTAGTGATTTTAATACAAAAATTCAAGCTTTCAACATCATAAAATCTTGTCATGCTAAACATATGCTTACTAGCAAGTCCTTTTTTTGGGTTTTTAAACACCCTTACACTTGACCATAGCCTACCATATGACCCACACTCATGTTACATGTAATGTATAATGTTTATTCATCAAATAATACACTTATATTTAATAAAAGAACAAAAAAGATAAAAAATAAAAACCCACCCTAGCCCTTGCGGCCACAAGCTGCCAAGGGAGTTCCTTCTTGTATCAAGTCAAAGCCTCACCTAACTACATTAAATGCAACCCTAACTTAAACCCTAGTCTCTCCTCTATATAAACAATCAATCCCCCATCCATTTCCCACTTTTACATGCCTCCAAACACTCCAAAAATCCTCTCAAAGTTCAGAACTTTCTGCTGAAAAACTTCAACTTGCAAGTGAATTTCAACTCACTTCCTTCTTTGTTTAAACCTTGTTTCTTCTTCTAACACACTTGGGTAACCTATATGAAGGTTTTCGCAAGTTTTCGTGGGCAAACTAAGGTGAAACCTCACCATTTTGAGGTCCAAAAGTGTGCTAACCTTTCTGCCCGTCTTTATCTTTTCAAAATTTTAAAGATTTCAAGTTTTCCTTACGTTTTCTTCCTCAACAATGTTTGCTAAGACCCATGGGATGTTACCATAGGTTTTCCATGGAAAACCAAGGTGGAACAATACCATTTTTAGTTTCTGTTTTGGATGTTAAACTTATAAACTTTTCTTAAACTTGTTTTAACATTAACAACTCTATGCTACTTGTGCCTCTAATCAAGTTTATGGTTAGTGAGATAGCTAGACTTGTTCCATACAAAATCAAGAGGTATAACATGCCTCTAAAATTGTGGTTTTTACTAGGGTTTTTAACCCACAAGTGTTGAGCCATCCAAGCTTACAAGCTTGTGTTTGGTGAAGGTGTGATTACATGGAGGCCTTGGTTATCCAACTTTTCAATCGACCTCTCACTTGATGATTTCTATCCATTAAGCTATGTTTCACCTCCACTTGAGTAACAAGGCTATGGCACGACAGCAAACGTTGCCCTGTTCGGGATGCACGCACCTAGCTTGCTTATTCGGTTCGAAATGTAGCTTAGTGAAGTACTTTATTCATGACCATCCGGATTGTCCTTGTGGCAATTTGTGTATTGGTGAATCTTATGAAAGAGGTGTTCGGTTATCCTCCTACCTCCATGCATGACTTCTATGACATCCATGGATTATACGAAATCTATGATTTATATGATAAACTTGTAATAATATATGTAAACTATATATGTAAATAATAAATATAACTGAACCTTTGACGATGACCATATGGTTACTTGTCCTCATATTAGGTTATTTTATCTAAGACCTAACCATCGTTATGATTTGGGCATGACCCATAAAAACGCAAACACCATTCGGGGCTTATAGTGCCAAAAACGAGCGTTAACGTCTAGATAAATAGTTTCGACTATACATACTTTAAATTCCTAAAATTACCGAACTCCATCGTCATTCCAATACTCACACACCTACGTTTCCTTGTGTAGGATAACTCGGTGTTCGTCCTCCTAATCAACCTAAACACTTTCACGGATTTAACTTTGCAAAACCGTGAGTACATTCGAACACCCTGTTTACGCTTTACACTTTTTGGGTGCAATGTGTTAATCTATCCTAAAAACACTAAATCACACAAATAATCCATCATACATGTTATAGTTATGTGATACTTGAATTGTTTACTTGGAACATTCTTATGTGATGATAAATGTCATTAACTTGGATCAAGCCTCCCTTAACATGTATAGCGCTATAGGAGTAACGCACCGCCTGTATTCTTATGGTCAACTTCAAGTTTTTAATCTATTATGTGGTACACTTGAGGATTGACTTGTAGTTCACATGCCTTGTTTACATTAATCTCGTACACTAGCTTATCATATGGATTTGTTTAAATGTTTTTACTACTTATGCTATTATATCAAACTTGTGTACTCGCCAATACTTTGTTATTGAACTATACTTTTTAACATGTTGCAGGTTGATGAGATTGATATGACGAAACTTAGTAGGATCGGCATAGAAACATGCTAAGGATGCTAAGTTATTTATTATGCTTTGTTGAACCTGTCACATTTGTTGTTATTTTGTATTCGAATTATGTTGTACTTGTCAATTTGATGAATGAAATGAAATGGGTTGTTTAATTTAAATATTGTCACAATTAGTGTTATGATGTCTCGAGAAATCTCGTTCGTCTTACTCCGATGTTTCCGCCATCGGTTGGGGTGTGACATATTGGTATCAAAGCCATAACTATAGGTAGAATTTCCATGTTTGACCTAGTCTATAGTTTAAGTGTCCAACTTGACCTTTCTTGATTCATGATTAAAATGCTAATTCTTCCTATTTGCTTCTTCCTATTTCTTTTGTCTTATTTTATATACAACGTGTCTTTAATAAGACGCTTCCACAACTTAGACACTTGAACACTTGAAGACACTCATACTATTAATGAGATGATCTCACCAAAATAGGGGTGAAACCGACACTTTGGTGTTCACTCTAAATCCGCATGTTCGATTTTACACGAAATTATACCATCAAGTTAGGAGTGAAATCAACACTTTAATGGGAATTTCCATTTCATACTCTATTGGACCCTTACCAACGAGTCGGAATTTGCTCCTCGTTTGGTAAGTACCAACCACACTAAGGGTACGATGTTGTCAAGTTACGGGTGAAACCCACCCCTTATCAACTAGTCTCATTCCTCGATTTTCAATCATGCCAAAGTTTCAATTTTTCGATCGGTTAGAGACGTGTAGTAACTGGAAGGGTAAAGTTCCGTTAATCGCTTCTCGACGAGAGCACTTTACATATAGGCTAAAGCACGTTTCTCTAATTTGAAAAGATCTCAATTCACTTTGGAAATTTGACGTTTCTCAACCCGAAACACTCCAACGTTTTATTAAGCCTATCTTTTATGTATGTCAGTTATCATGTGTGTTAATACTTGTTACCTTGTTCATTTCTAGCCCAATGCACAACTCGCACATCTTTTGTAACCAAAAACAATAATAATGATCCTCGTGAACCAAGTAAATTTATACTCCTTATGCAAATCCACGTGTTTATGCTTTTGAATGCTTCTATGCCTATGCTATCTATGTGAATTCATACGTGTTACGTGATACTTATATGTTAAAAGACGATTTCTTTTATAAAAACGCATTATGATCAAAGCCTTAATCTCTCTTCTATTGTCAAACCCTTTAGATGTCTTTCTCTCAAAGCGTTAAGGGCAAGAAGAAGTCCAAGTCAAGGTCCCATTCCGATTCGATGTCCAAAAGGGACTGCATGAAGTTCATGGCCTAACAAATGGCCGAGCATATGGCCAAGGTCATACCGGAGATTGTCAGCAAGATTCAACCCCCACCCAATGCCGAATCACCCCACACTTCCATCGACTACAAGGTGGAAACACCTAATCAACCTTTACGCATAAGCAGTTTTTATGAGGGGGGATCGGCTCTCCTCCGATGAGCACCGAACTGATCTAACTCAACTAACAGAGGCAGAATTTATTGTTAGTAAGGTTGACAAACGAACAAGTGAGATCTATGTTTAAATGCCTTGAATATATTGATTGACATGAACAAGTACAACGCAAGTAAAGAATTCAGCAGGGCTTCGCCACACCAACTGGACTAACATTTTTTTAGCTCTAACACAACACTCCTCTGTTTATAGGTCGACATAACTCGCTCCGGAGAGTGTGACTCGTGCTAGTGGCTGCCTCGTACGAGTGACAGTCATGTATCTCACTCGTACGAGTCAACTTCTAAACACATAAAATATACCATAACATTTACAAACTAACGTTCTAAGCCTATAAACAAAAACAACATATCGTAGACATAGGCAATAGGCATTATGCACCAACAAACTCCCCCTTAGATGTTGCCGCAGTCTTGGATAGTCTTCAAAAAATCTTCATAAGATCTGACGTTTATCGACCAAAGAAACGCTTCGGTGGCTTGCAACGCTCCTCAAAAGCTATAGACGTTTGGTCTATAGGAGGAGGTCGGTTAACTGTATTGCCAAACTGAAAACTTCATAGCGACGCTATATGAGCTCGCTCTGCAATCCTCTCTTCCTTCTTATCTTTCTTTCTTTGCTCTGTCTCCTCCAGTTTCCTCTATGAAGTGTTCCATGTCGATCCAAAATGTATATCATTTGTGAAATAGACATTAACTATCTTCTGAAACTGGATTGCTTGTTCTTTGTCTTTCTCTTCATAGCTTATTTCATTGTAGAACAAACAATCGATATCTTTCTTCGAACAATTTACTAGCCGCATCGGGTCTAGTACTCGAATGCCACGCCACAGCCCATATATACGTTTGTGTGCTATGACGGCTTCGGTAAGCTCCTTTGTTATCTTCCACGAATCATCATCAGGGTGCACACATATCACAGCTTTTCCCATATTCGAGTCGTAGTGCTACCATTTGAAGATTTTGTTGAAGTCTTGCTCCATCTGAATCATAGGCATATTCTTCATTACCTTTGGCCTCTTCATGACTAGCGTAACATCTTTTTCTTTGGTAATCGGATCGATCTTCATAATTCGCTTCGGGAAATGAGGCTTCCATGTATACGCGTAGCTTCAAGTTGATTATTTCCATAACCGTTGTCGTAACTTCATCTCAGTTACATCTCTTTGCATGACACTTTATATCCCCATACGCAAGATATGATTCCTCAAAACTGAATACGGATCCAACCCTTGATAGCTAAACAATAATCTTGATCATCCCCACTAATATTCCCCTAGAGAATATCATCAATGTAAAGAACGCTAAGACGTTGAATTGCGTCTACTGGAACTTGAACACTCTTTCATTTCTCAATTTCAGTTAATCAACTGCAAGAATCGTACGTTGTTGGAGCTCTTTGATTACTTTCACCATACGGCAAATGTTTCAGCTGCAAACAAATCATAAAATTGGGATCCATCTGTACCTGATCAGCAACAGATTAGTAATGTCATAGAATCATTCTCCACGCAATCTATCCATAAATATCTGCATCATCAACGTGCTCGAAGACAACAAGCTCAAAAGCGCTAATATTCATCTACTGGTGCTTTAAATCAACTTCTAAATCTTTCTTTCATCCACGCCTAACAATTTTAAAGGGAATCCTCCTTTTGTAATTTGAATTTACCTTTTACAACAACCAATGCTCAAACAAAAACTATACGTTGGCGATGACATTGTAACGTGAAGATTATAATCGTTCTCGGAAATTCCCCCACGACAACCTTATATCCTCTGATCATCCGTCTCGAACTTCAACTGTACGCTAATCATCTCATTCTCAAATCAATCGAAATTTCTTCATCCCTAACATTTGCAAACTCTCCTTGTGAGATATGACATATCTCACCTTTCAACAACATGCCAGATATAAAATATGCTTCATCAAACTAATACATTCTAGATTCCGCCCGTTGACACCTGATCCTTTTGATCTCCATCTCTATCTTCATTTCTTATTCGCTGAACTCCTATAAGCATTCATCAATCTTCTAAAAGCATTTCACGACACTACCACCTACATCTCTCACACCTCATCACTATACGTGACCAGACTCATCAGAAATAATCATCAACTCATCTAGATCTTCAGCCTCTTTTTCAGCATCCTCATCATACATCAGCCGCTGCTTCAATCTTTCTTTCTAACTTCCTCTTCTGTAGCCATTCACGATGTCTTGCTGAAGATTAGAAGTGTCATATCCACATCTATTGCTTTCCACTAAAACAAACTTCTTCGAGACTGAATACACCACAATATCTGTAATAACTGGTGCAGATTCAGCTTCTAGCTCAGTTGTGACATTCACAGGATCCTCAACCACTTTAGCTTTACCTTTGACTTGCGCATCTGATAATTCCTTTATAAGGCATTCATGTTCAGCAACCCGCTCTTTTGCTTCAGCTCTTTCGATTTTGTCAATCTCAGCAGCAATATTAACACCCAACTTCTTAGTTAGTATCTTCTCAAAAAGATTCATCCTTCTGTCGCTCCTGAATCGTTATTCTTCATATTAAGCCATATGAATCCGTAAACGCTCATTCTCAGATACAATGCTGGCTAACATAGCTTCGAGTTGCTGTTTGTCTTCGTTTAAAACATTTAGCTGTTACTGTAACTCAGCAATCTTGATCGTGTTTAACATGACCTGCTTCTGTAACTCTTCAATGCGTGGGTCATTAACATGTCAGGAGTAAAGTCTTCGCCCCCTGGTATGTCACCAAAGTCAAAATCGAAATCAAAATAAGGCTGTGACTATGAGGGTTGCAGCGCCGGGTGAGGTGTCGGTCGTGGTGGCAGGTGTGGTGTAGACTGACATGGTGGAGATGGTGGAATTGGTGGAATCGGTTCAACAACCTCTTCTTCCACATCTGCTTCTGCACTTTTTCCTTTGATTTGACGTTTGCAGAATCAGTGCTTCTAGCTGCCGGTCATTTGAGACGTCGGGATTTCTTTTTGGCAGGCTTGCGCACAGGAGTATCATAATCAGAACCCGAAAGTATATAAGTCGAATCATCCTCTCCTGTCACTTTTCGCTTTTTCTCTTCATCCTTACGCTTTAGCTCTGCTTGTCGTTCCACTTCTATCTCTTTAGGCCTCCCTTTTTCTCCAGCTCTTCTATCCTCAGTATCAGTGCTAGAAGACGAAGCTTCTTCAACCACTTTTTCACGATTAAATGCTTGTCTCTCAATGTCAGAAGCCATATCTTCTATATTCTCTTCCGGCTCTGTTTCACTATCAGTCTACAGCTCTTGGCTGGTTTCTACTTCTTTTGTGGAGTAGATGTGGTAGATGTAGCCATTGGCTTTCTCTTGGGTCCCTTACCCCCATCTTTGACAAACCAGGTGCTTCGCTTCGCAACAAAACCATCATTCTCATCACCACTATCTTCTTTTCTCCACTTTCCTGGTGCTGGAGCAATAGAATCTTTGTCGATGATTGCTCCAAACACAGGCTTCGCATTAGGGAATGTCTTAAGATGTAAATTCATCATCTTCAAGGTCTAGACATCCATGTGTTCTAATTTCAGCACATCATCTTTATTTTTCTTCGAATTTGGATGCAGATGGTCTAGTAGCATCTGGATGAACCGCGGGTACTTTAAAAATTTCTCCCTCTGTATGTTCTGAACCATCTGAGAGAATATCATCTTCGAAAAGTTATATGGTAGATTCAGAAGAAGTGCGGTAATCATATACATCTGATAATCTACTAAGTCGTTAAAACCTCCTTTTCTGTGACTCACTTCATGTATAACACGGTGTGCGATAAATTTGAAAGGCGCACTTAGGTTAGCCTTCTTAAAAGGAGAAGCATTCACAAACCCGGCGTAACCCATGCGATAAAAACATCCCTTCACCATATATTCCGAAAATCCGTTAGGATCATCTTCATTGTCTTTGAAATCCAACACCTTTCTGATCAACTCTTCTGTGATTTTGACCTGAATATCTTCATCTCCAATCCTCACAGCTCAGATAATCGAATTCTCCCCGGTATCAGCTCCGCAGCATTCCAGAAGTACTCAATATGTGATCTATAAGTAAAATGGCGATCCGTCAGAGCCTTCATAATAGGAATTCTGTCCAAAAAATCCAAGACTTCCTGATAGGCGGCAATTTCTGGAATAGACTCATCAAGAAGACAACAAACATCGTGGAATGGAGAGAAAGAAGATTTCTTGACCTGTGCACATAGACATTTCAAACCGTTAAAAAATCTTCCAAAAATTCTAACTTTTAGAGTCACTCGTGCGACCATCCATTCGTACGAGTCAAACACTTAGAAAATTTTGAGGTTTGAAACAATCATCACTCGTACGAGTGACCAAATACGAGTCAAACTTTCCAAAGATTTTGAACAAACTGCTTCGTACGAACAATGCCTTGTACGAGTCATTAACATTTAACAATTAAGAAACTTACTCGTACGACTACTCACTCGTACGAGTGAAAAAGATGCTTGGAACATTTTGAAAACTTCGCTCGTATGAGTGGACATTCGTACGAGTTGTAAATCGTACCAAATAATACCAAGTTAAATCGAACTTAAAACGTGTTAATTTTAACAAATTGAAGGTTGATTTATAGACTATTGAGGCCAATTTTAATGATTTTAAGTTCAATTTTATGTTTTACCGAGCCAATTTCCTTAAATCTATGTTTTATGTCCGTCTGGTCCAAATTCGGCATTATAACGACTTAAAACAAGCATTAGTACATTTCCCATTGCAAGAGGTGTGCGAATCAACCTCCCCAATGTATTAGTACATCGTATATGTTAAGAAAATGAAGCACAAGAACTGGTTTGCACAGAGTTCTCTCTCAATCGCACAAAGTCAATAGTCTGACTCGTGTGAATGAGTGAGGCTTTTATAGTCAATCACAAGTCGTTCGTACGAGTCAATGGCTCATGTGAATGAATACAAATGTCACTCGTATGAGTCAGTTCTGATACTTGTTAAACTTTTTGTTGTTGTTTATGAAGTTTTTTATCTATTTAAAACCCACTTAGTTAATCAAGTCCAAGTTAATGACCCTGGTTATCTGATTTGCCTACCAAGTCCAAGTTAATGACCATTGTTTGACAAAAACAGATATATTTTAAAATTGTAAAGTTTCAAATTAATGAACTTTGTTAACGTTCAAGTAATTTCTTCTTTCTTGATTAGCTCCTAACCCGTAGTCTTCAGCTTTCCTTCAGCAAGTGTCGCCATGACTTGAACTATCGGTGTTTTATTCGGTAGACTAAAACAAAACGAAAATGCTAAGAAAACTGAAAATCTAATTGGGTTTTGGGATTTTTCCGAAAAGAAATAACAAGTAAAGATGTATATACAAACATATTTCTGTGAGTTTTGTGTTAAGAGGATCATATCAAGTATTTAAACAAATCACAAGTACCATTGATCTAGATATAATCATTAAGTTGTTAACCAGATTTACCTAGATTGCAAATATTCTTATCCACTTAAACCTCATCTCGTTTCTCAACTATTTCAAGATATGTTAGGTAATATTAGGAACATGAAATAACTGTGTTTCCCATCTCAGAATATACTCCTGCATTGAGATTCCAAGAATTTCATCTCACAGGTGAATATATCCAATTGATATCTTTAAATGGGGTGAATTGCGAGACCTTGAGAACTCAAGTTAATATTTCCAAATAGACAAAGAGATGAAGGTTCGTCTTTAGGTGGTGTTCCTTCAAGGAATCTTTTAAACTGTAGATTTGACATACTCATTTTTTTGTGCAACTTTTATGGGCGAATAATGTGCAAAGTATTATACAAGTTCTAGGCCATTGCTGATGCAAAATCAGAAACCTAGATATCGATTAAATATAAAGACTTAGTATCGCAGAATCTGGCATTCTCTCAAACGAAATTTCGGAGTACCAAGTCTATAATCCGAGAGATGTTAACCCACAAGTTATTCAGTTTTTCTTTTAGGGTTATATCTTGAAAACAATTTACTGAACGCGTGAAGCCTATTAGCACATCCTTAGTAAAACCTGTTTAATTACTTGTTTAAACATTCCATATGTCTAGCATATTGTGACTGTCATATTGATGTAATATGATCTCTCTTTTTCACAAAAACTCTTTTTGACTTTTATAATGTTTTTGTATTTTCCCAAAACTTTCTCCCCCTAAAATCAAAAACAAATTTTTGGATTTTTAGAATTTTGAAGAAAGAATGTACAGAAAACACGTCACACCGATGAGAATCACGTCAAGTCCTCGTCATCCTCAAACTCAACCTCATGAATATCTCCTGATGTCAGATTTCTTAAACCATTTTATTTTAAAAGATTTTTAAATCTTGAACGATTAAATGCTTTGGTATAAAAATCTGCCTTTTGGTCATCAGTGTGGATTTTTTTAATTCTAACTAACTTTTTCTCGTAGCAGTCACGGATAAAGTGGTGTCGAATCTCAATATGTTTAGTACGTGAGTGTTGACATAAGTTTTTAGTGATATCAAATGCAGCCTGATTATCTACATATATGGGCGTATCAAGAAATTGCAGTCCGAAGTCTCTCATCTGCTGCTGTATCTAGAGTATCTGGGAACAACAGCTGGATGCTGAAACGTATTTAGCTTCATACGTAGAGAGCGACCATGGTCTGTTTCTTGCATTGCCACGTTACCAAACGAGTTCAGAAGAAGTAGCAACCAGCCGTCGTAGATTTGGCATTAAGTTTGCAGCAACTCAAATCAGAATCCGAGTAACCCGCAAGATTGAAATCATTGTGTCGAGGATACCACAAGCCGGTGCTTAGACATCCTTTCAAATATCTCATGATACGCTTGACGGCGAGCAAGTACGAATCTCTTGGACTAGACTGAAAATGAGCGCACAAACATGTAGGATACATGATATCAGGATGAGAAGGAGTTAGATACACCAAGGATCCGATCATGGAGCGATATAATGTTTCGTCAACTTTGACTCCATGAAGATCGGGACAAATGCCTAGATTAGGAGCTAATGGGGTAAATGCTGGTTTAGTTCCTGTCATATCAAATTTCTCCAATATGTCATGAACATACTTCGTCTAATGGATGAAGATACCATCAGGCAATTGATCAACCTGAAGTCATAAAAAGAACTTCATCTCCCCCATCAAACTCATTCCAAATTTGCGCTTCATGACTTCCTCAAAGTCTTTACACAACTTGTCATTTGTCGATCCAAAGATAACATCATCCACATATATTTGCACAATAATCAAATTCCAATTCACTTCCTTGGTAAAGAGGGTAGAATCTACAATTCCCCTGAGAAAGCCATTTTCTAGAAGATGTCGTGACAACGTTTCATACCAACCTCTCAGAGCTTGATGTAGACCATATAAGGCTTTGTTTAGAAGGTAGACTTTGTCTTGGTGTATGGGATCGACAAAACCCGGTGGTTGGCCAATATACACCTCCTCTTTAACTTTTTGGTACATGAAACCAGATTTGACATCTAACTGGTACACCTTGAAACCTTTCCAAGAAGCAAAGGCCAAGAATATGCGGATTGCTTCAAGACGGGCAACTGGGGCATAGACTTCTGTGTAATCTATCGCTTCTTGCTGATGAAAACCTTGTACCATGAGTCGAGCTTTGTTACGGACCATGATTCCTCTATCATCACGCTTGCACTTGAAGACCCATTTAGTGTTTATCTTTTTATGATGATCTGGTAGGTCAACAGGTGTCAAGACTCCCAGCTTCAGGAATTGAAGCAATTCCTCCTGCATTGCGTCCACCTAACTTTCTTCTTTTAATGCGTCTTTCCAGTTCCCGTGGTCTACCTGCGAAACAACAACTATTAGAAAGTCTGGTTTGCAGTGGAGCAATACGAGTATAAAAACAGCTTAGATCCTTGTTGATCTGATTACGAGTTTGCACTCTTGTTTGTAAGCTACCAATAATATTCTCTGATGGATGATAAGAAAGCGTCCTTGGCATCACTTCACCTGGAACATCCACTTGAGTTTGCAAATTTGTGATAACTTCATCAACAACAGGTGCAGTAGATGAAGCTTCATTCCTGACGTTTGATTGATCAGCTTGAGTATTCAGGAAGCTTTCAATCTGCTCAGATACTTCATCGGAACTAGATCCTCCATCATTGAAAGTTGGTTCACAATCAGAGTTGGCATTTGGCTGTTGCTGGGCAGATGATTCAGCAATGTTCAAGATTGGTACAGATACAAATTCTTGACGAGTAGTGCTCAGACCTACATCAGACGTGTTGACCGGAAGTGACGGGGAAATCACCAATGATCTAGAAACTTGCTCTTGATTAGAGATTTGATGCTGTTGAAAGAGCATAACAAGTTCTTCTTCTGATGGCACATCTGGTAGGTCGAATGAATTCCGCAAACCCTCGTAGTTGAACATCCATGGATCGCCAGGTTTATGCATTGGCATAGTATACCGTTGACAATCAACATACTGAGCAAGATTAACCTGGTTCAGACTCGGCAAGAAGATACATTTTTGTGGAGTAGCATAACCGACGAAAAATCCTTCCAAAGATTTGGTTCCAAATTTACCATCCGGGTCCAATACAGTACACGGTGATCCAAAAGGCTCCAGAAACGCGAGGTTAGGCTTTCGTTGATTTAGCATATTAAAACACATCTTGTTGTTAGGCTTGACTGTTAACACATGCTTCAGGGTGTAACACGCTGATGCGACTGCTTCGCTCCAGAAACTAATTGGCAATTTTGAATCAGCTAGCATGGTTCTGGTAGCCTCGATCAGTGTGCGATTCTTATGTCAGCTACTCCATTTTGTTGAGGAGTATAGGGAGCGCTGAATTCATGAAGAATCCCCTTTTCATTGTAGAATTCGAGCATCCTTTTGTTCTTGAACTCTGTATCATTGTCACTGCGGATTCTCTTGATAAGCAAGTGATATAGGTTTTCAAGTTTTCTGAAGAGAATCATTAGAGTTTCAAACGTTTCATCTTTGCTCTCCAGAAAGAAAACCCATGAGAATCTTGAGAAATCATCTGTAATGACCAGGCAATATAGATCACTAGAAATGCTTTTGACGTTCACTGGCCCGAAAAGTGTCACACCCCGACCCGCAGCGGAATAAGAGTCGGGACATAATTGGGTTATCACCAAAGCTCATGATGTTTACTAAAATGTTTCATATTTATTAAATTCGAATTACAACTTCAATATTCAAAACAAGTTCATACAATTACAAGGAATAAGAAACTAAATAAAACAATCCAAAGCCTAAACTGATTTATTCTTCTAGGCCGTCCTATATGTTTCTTGCTTCAACTGGATCACCTGTATCATGTGTAAAAATGGGGGATTTTGGGTCAACAAAAGTTGGCGAGTGAACCTTGTTAAAAACATTTGTTATTGATTTCTTGTTGTATTTAATATGGAAAAATTGTGCAATAATCATATATGAGCAAACGTATATAAACAAACAAACACAAACCACCTTGAATGAGTATATGACATGAATGATAATGTATATGTTGGCAACGTCGCGTTCCGCTCATAGGTAATGGGGAACGGACGAGCCTATGATGATGTATGTGAGATCAAGGCTCAATCAAACGGAGCCGATCGAAATGAGGCACCTGTACTCAACCCGTCTCCCCGGGGAGCTGTTGGGCCTGATGAAATGTTGTACTGAAAATGATAACTTTAAACTAAACATAATCCACACAACAACTGATACATATTGGATACACATTTGATCATGGATATGATGGATGCACAAGTGTTTAAATATAATAAATAATTAAGCGACACATGATACACCCCAAAATGTGATTTAAACGGGGAATTGGTAGAGATTCACTCACATTGGGTGCGTTCTTTTGATGATGTTGAATGCGCACGAGTTTTGGGATTTGATCGACGAGGAAAAACTAACCTAAAATAATAACGAAATGGTACGGTAAATAAGTGGATTTTATTAACAATTTTAATAGGATTTTTAGATTTATTTTTGTGAGTTTAGGGTCATTTTCTAACTTTAAAAATATTATTTTAAGTATTTTTAATTGATTTTTAAATTAAATAAATAAATATAAAAAAAATAAAAAATAAAAAAAATTTGACTTTTTTGTTGACCGTTGACCGGTCGGACTGTGGTCTGAGTGTGCACTGAGTGAGGTTCGAACCCGGGACCTCTCGTACGCGTGCACGCAGCTCTACCAACTGAGCTACGTGTCTAACTTGAAATATTCTATGTTTTAATTATATATATATACTACTTAAATGTTAATTTATTTGGTTTATATTAAAAGTATTTAAACTGGTTGAACCGGTTGCATGGAAGCCGGATCGAACTCGGGTCCTTTGGTTTGTAAGCGCACAGCCCAACCAGTTGGGCTGTGTGTCTTATCTGTTTTACTTACGGTTTATATTAATCTTATAAACATACCGGGACCTGTTCTGATTCAGTTTTAAAAAAATTGGTTTTAATTCGGAAAGTCGGTGCGTTTGTAAGGTTCGAACTCGTGACGTGCGCTATGTGTTTGCACACAGTCTACCGCTGGACTGTGTGTCTAACCCGGTTTAATATCTTGTTTTAATTACACTTATACACAACGTTTGACTTCGTCTTCTTCGTTCAAGACAGAGACAAACGATATCCAACTGTTCTGGTTTAAATCGTTCGTCGATCATATAAGTGATTGAAATGTAACGAATAAATAGAGTTACGGAATCTAATGTACCGAACAGAACGCTTTCCTCAGAATTCCGGCAATGGTCGTCGGCTCTGATTTGTGAATTCCGTCTGATTGAATCAATTAACAGTTTTGATCGATGAGTTGTGAAATTGAGTTACTAAACAAGGACTATATCAGAGGGTTTAGATGATTGTACCGATTCACAGCGTGATTTCAGAAATTTCCAGAGATTTTCCGGCGAGTGCAGATTATCCGGCAACGTCGTCTGGGACCGATTCTGGTTGAAGGATTGAAGTTAGTATAAGTCTAACAATGGATTGAACACGAAAGAGTCGAGAAATTTACCGATTTGATGTAAGTCTCGGTTTTTCGGCGAATGTCCTGCAATACAGAATATCTCCGGCGAGTGTAATTGCTTCGAGAAATTGTGCGATTTTGAGCGAAAAGATTACCAGAGACTTGGGTGTGTATTTATAGGGAAGAATCAGGATGAATTGAGTCCGAATTTGGTCTTGATTCATGGTCAAGGTTTTCTCCGGCGGTTATGACTGAGATCGCGGGATAAGACATCGGTTATAACCGATGTCGAGGTTAATATACGCGTTCAGTCAAAGGAAACCGTCGATAATTGGCGAAATCGTCGGTAATTCCGGCGACTGCGGATTGGGCGCGTTGATGACTGAATTCGATTTCGATTTTTATTATAAATGTTATTTGTTTTAATAGATATCACAAATGAGTCAAGTGGCGGAGTGGTTGGGTGTTGCTTGTTTCTTCCGGCTGACCCGGGTTCGAAACCCGGCAGCCTCTTTTCTTTTTTATTTAATTTATTTTTACTTTTAATAATTATAGTTTTTAAATTCTAAAATGTTTATTAATTATGTATTGTTTAAAATTAATATTGATCATAAATACGCAACGAAATTTTATAACTGATTATTCGATTAATAAACGAAGCGGGTTTGGAAACCCGTTTTTCGACGGATGTTACAGTATCCCCTACTTTTAGAAATTTCGTCCCGAAATTTAAGTAGTAGTGGTAACAGAAAAAAGATGTGGGTATTTCTCGCGCATTGAGTCTTCACGTTCCCAAGTAAACTCAGGTCCTCGTTTCGACTCCCAGCGTACCCTGACAATTGGAATACGACTTCGTCTTAAAAGTTTCTCTCCGAAGTCCATAATTTCTACTGGTCTTTCAATGAAATGCATAGATTCATTGACTTGAATGTCTTCTAGAGGAATATGGAGGTTTTCATCGGCGAGGCACTTCTTCAAGTTTGATACGTGGAATGTGGGATGAATTCTGTTGAGCTCTTCTGGTAGGTCAAGCTTGTATGCTACAGGTCCTACTCTTTCGAGTATCTTGAAAGGTCCTACGTAGCGTGGTGCTAGCTTGCCCTTCTGGCCAAAACGAACCACTCCCTTCCACGGTGATACTTTTAAAAGTACTTGGTCACCAATGTTAAACTCCAAGGGCTTTCGTTGTTTGTCTGCATAATTCTTTTGACGACTTTGTGCCGCTAGAAGATTGTTTCGAATTTGATGGATCTTGTCTGTTGTTTCTTGAATTAATTCTGGACCGGTGATTTGTGCTTCTCCAATTTCGTGCCAACATATCGGTGATCGGCACTTACGACCATATAAAGCTTCGAAAGGTGCAATGCCGATACTTGAATGATAGCTGTTGTTGTATGAAAATTCAACTAATGGTAGATGAGCGTCCCAATTCCCCTTGAGGTCTATGACACATGCTGGAAGCATGTCTTCAAGAGTTTTGATGGTGCGTTCAGATTGTCCATCAGTTTGAGGATGAAAAGCGGTACTGAGGTCTAATCGTGTACCTAAGGCGGCTTGTACGGCTTGCCATGTTCGTGAAGTTAAACGACCATCACGGTCTGAAATGATGCTTAAAGGTACACCATGACGGCTTACAATCTCGCTGATGTAGATACGAGCTAACTTCTCGTTCTTCAAGTCCTCGCGGATCGGAATAAAGTGAGCTGATTTTGTAAGACGATCAACGATTACCCATATTGTGTCATACCCACTGGAGGTGCGAGGTAACCCGGTAATTAAGTCCATGGTTATGTTTTCCCACTTCCATACAGGGATTTCAGGTTGGGTTAGAAGTCCTGAAGGTCTCTGATGTTCAGCTTTTACTTTGGAATAGGTAAGGCACTTGGATACAAAAACAACAATATCCTTTTTCATTCCAGGCCACCAGTAGGTGTATCGAAGGTCTTGATACATCTTGTCGGCTCCTGGGTGTATAGAGTATCGTGTTTTGTGCGCCTCATTCATAAGGAAATCACGAAGGTTATTGTGATCGGGAATCCATATGCGATCTAGATATTACAGAATACCGTCGGATTTGGTTTCGATTTTAAGTTCTGCTCCACAAGACAGCTCATTGCGTACGTCGTTTTCTGTTACAGAAACATGTTGAGCTTCTCGGATTTGATCTTTGATGTCGGTTATGATTTGCGAACATAGAAGACGAATGGAGTTCGCATAACCCTTTCGACTGAGCGCATCGGCCACCACGTTTGCCTTGCCAGGATGATACTGAATTTCACAGTCGTAGTCATTAAGAAGTTCGACCCATATTCGTTGCCTCATATTCAACTCCTTTTGGTTAAAGATATGTTGGAGGCTCTTGTGGTCAGTGTATATTTCACACTTGGTACCGTAGAGGTAATGTCTCCATATCTTGAGAGCGAACACAACGGCTCCAAGTTCCAGGTCGTGGGTGGTGTAGTTCTTCTTATGAACTTTGAGTTGCCTAGAAGCATAGGCTATCACTTTTCCCCTTTGCATTAATACACAGCCTAGTCCTTGCCCTGATACGTCGCAATATACTACAAAGTCATCGCAACCTTCGGGGAGTGTGAGGATAGGCGCGTCACAAAGCTTTTGCTTAAGGGTTTGGAAGGCTTCTTCTTGTTTAGGTCCCCATATGGAGGGTTTTCCTTTATGAGTCAAAGCCGTGAGTGGTACAGCAATACGGGAGAAATTTGCAATGAAGCGGCGATAGTAACCAGCCAAACCAAGAAATGATCTTACTTCGGTAGGGGTACGTGGCGCTTGCCATTCCTGTACTGGTTTTATCTTTGAGAGGTCGACATGTATTCCCTTGTCATTGACGACATGTCCAAGGAATTGTACTTCTCTTAACCAGAATTCGCATTTGGAGAATTTAGCGTAGAGCTTTTCAGTCCTTAAGAGTGTGAGGATGAGTCGAAGGTGTCGCTCATGATCAGATTTAGACTTTGAGTAGATGAGGATGTCGTCGATGAAGACTATGACAAAGCGGTCGAGGTAGGGTTTGCATACCCTATTCATTAGATCCATGAATACAGCTGGGGCGTTGGTTAATCCAAATGGCATGACCATAACGAGTTCGGAAGGCGGTCTTTGGGACGTCTTCTTCATGTACTCTGAGTTGATGATATCCAGAACGAAGGTCGATTTTTGAAAAACAGGTGGTGCCTTGAAGTTGGTCTAGAAGGTCATCGATGCGAGGTAATGGGTAGCGGTTCTTGACCGTTAAATTGTTGAGTTCTCTGTAGTCGATACACATGCGAAACGTTCCATCTTTCTTCTTCACAAAAAGAACAGGTGCACCCCATGGCGATGAGCTAGGACGTATGAATCCTTTGTCAGTCAGCTCTTGCAGTTGACTGGCCAACTCTTGCATTTCTGATGGGGCTAACCTGTAAGGAGATTTTGCGACTGGTGTAGCGCCAGGTATAAGATCAATGCGGAATTCGACTTCCCTCATGGGAGGAAGTCCTGAGATATCGTCGGGAAAGACTTGTGGGAATTCTTTCACTACAGGTATATCTTCGAGTTTCTTCTCCTTGTTTCCCTTCTTGACGACGTGAGTTAGGAATGCGACATAGTTCTTGCGGAGGTATTTTCGGGCTTGAAGACAGGACATTAATTTGAGTCCTTTCGAAGGGGTTTCTCAAAGATTCGTAGGGTTTGACCGTCTGCAAGAGGAATGCGAATGAACTTTTCGCGGCATACTACTTCAGCATGATGTTGGCTGATCCAGTCCATACCGATTATAATGTCGAAACTTCCCAATTTCATAGGTATGAGGTCAACTGGAAAATCGTGATCGTTTAAAGTGAGGGTACAATTTCGTATAATAGAGTTTAATGAGACCGGTTTTCCGTCAGCAACTTCCACCGTTATGGATTCCATGAGATTATCACGAGTTTGGTTGAGGATGGGTTCAAATTCTAAGGACACAAAACTCTTATCCGCGCCAGTATCAAATAACATGGATGCATAGCTACCATTGATGAGAAACGTACCGTTAACCACATTGTTGTCAGCCCTAGCTTGATTGGCATTGATGTTGAAAGCTCTTCCTCTAGCAGGTGGAGGAGCTTGGTTAGCTTGGTTCACCGGATTTGCTTGAGCTTGGGCATGAATGATGTTCACCAAGCGTGGACAAGTGTTTCTAAAGTGGTTTGGGTCTCCACAGTTATAACAAGCCCGCATGGGTTGCATCATGGGGTAGTGGGGTTGGTAGTAGGATTGGGCCGTATGTTGTGTAGGTGGTAGAAGTAAGGGTTGTTGGGCTTGACCCACTATCTGATGGTGGGTTTGGGTTGAGGGTTGGTTGCGGTTCATTCGCTGAAGTGTGTGACAGGTTTGGATGGTGTGACCTGCACGGCCACAGCTGGTGCAATGTTGGCAGGGGTGTTCAGGAAAGTGATGGTATTGGTAACGGTTGCATTTTGGGTATGGGCCGGAGTATGGCTTTTTATATGGTGCAGCTGAGGGGGCAATTTGGGTGATAGGTGCAGCAGTGATTGGGAGGTTTGTTTGAGTGACAGCAAAGTTTCTGTTGTTTCGCTTCCTTTTACCAGTAAACTTCGAAGAGGAGCCAGAATGGTTTGAAGTTTGAGCCTCAATGGGGGCTTCTTTTTCTCCTCCTTGAATTTACCGTTTCGGATGCGATTCTCGGTAAGTTCGGTAGCTAGTTCCATTGCGGCTTCAAGTGTCGCAGGCGAAGTGCTTAGAACTGAGTCTTGAATTTTCGAGGGGAGGCCTCGAATGTAGTGTTCAACCAAGCGGTACACTGGGGTGAACAAGTTGGGGATCATTTGGTTTAGCTCGAGAAATCTTTTGTTGTAGGAAGTATGATCTCCTTCCTTTTGCTTTAATGAGTGGAATTCATCTTCTAACTTTTTTATTTCGCTTCTTGGACAGAAGCATCTTGTCATGATCTCCCTTAACTCTTCCCGTGTTAAGGCCATTGCATCTTCGATTCCTATCTTGCCCTTCTCTGTGTTCCACCAGGTAAGGGCTACCCCAAATAGTCTCCCAGTTGCGTAACGTACCTTGCGATCCTCGGGACTATCGCAATTGAGGAAGGTGTTCTCCATTTCCTCAAACCAGTGGAGGGGAGCAGTGACACCTTCGGTCCCTTCATACTTTAGGGGATCGCATGACTTGAAGTGTTTGTAGGAGCACTTTTTGGAGGGAGGGTTGTCGACGTTCTGGTCTTCTTGATTGGGAGCGTTGATGGGATTCGCGGTGAGAGCTTGTTGGACTTGAATTACGATTTCAGGAAGCACCGCGGCCATTTGTTTTGCAATTTGGGTGGCCAAGCGTTCGTTTGACCTTCCTGACTTTCTACCTCCACGTAGTTGCCTAGCCGACATCTACAGAAACATACATAGGAAGATAGTGAGTTTAAGAAGTTTTTTTTTAGGTGTCATTGTCGTTTAAAGTAATAAAATAACATAATCATAAATAATGCAACTACATCCATAGGATGTCTTGGGTTTGCTCATGTTTGGGCCTCCAATGTCCCCCATACCATCGCCTGTATAGTCATGTGGGCCCCCATCACTATTGGCTTAGTAGGATTCACATTGGTAGTGGCCGTTTAACACTCGCATCACCCGAATGAAAACCATGAAATATGTTTGCGAGATGTATGGTAGGAGGGTGTCCAGGTATAGACACAATGACAACTCAAAGTGGGGTTAGCTCACACGACGTTTGGTATAGCATGCTTTGGCCTAATAGGTCCTTCGTACTCTCATCGTTAGTCCCCAGGTAGGCAAACTGGTCCTTTATTTTGGATTTATACGAATGCCAAGCCTAGACAGGACGTTCCGACTACCGGTACTCGTACCCTTCCAGTTACTACATGCCCGTCATGAGAACTCACTTTGATGTGATTTGAAAATACAAAAATCGTTGCAAAAATCATAGGAATTGTGAGGTGTGTGCTCTCATGGATATGGTATGTTATGAGGATATGATTCATGATAAGCATTGTATAATAATATGTACTTATGAACATGCTTGCATAACATTGAATGTAACAATAAACACAAAGCATATAAACATCATGAATTTTGCATGTAACACATAAACAAATTTAAAATTTTTAATCAACTATAGTATAGGCTCTAAGGGTCTAATAACCTATCCTATATCCCTATAACCTGGCTCTGATACCAATCTGTCACACCCCGACCCGCAACGGAATAAGAGTCGGGGCATAATTGGGTTATCACCAAAGCTCATGATGTTTACTAAAATGTTTCATATTTATTAAATTCGAATTACAACTTCAATATTCAAAACAAGTTCATACAATTACAAGGAATAAGAAACTAAATAAAACAATCCAAAGCCTAAACTGATTTATTCTTCTAGGCCGTCCTATATGTTTCTTGCTTCAACTGGATCACCTGTATCATGTGTAAAAATGGGGGATTTTGGGTCAACAAAAGTTGGCGAGTGAACCTTGTTAAAAACATTTGTTATTGATTTCTTGTTGTATTTAATATGGAAAAATTGTGCAATAATCATATATGAGCAAACGTATATAAACAAACAAACACAAACCACCTTGAATGAGTATATGACATGAATGATAATGTATATGTTGGCAACGTCGCGTTCCGCTCATAGGTAATGGGGAACGGACGAGCCTATGATGATGTATGTGAGATCAAGGCTCAATCAAACGGAGCCGATCGAAATGAGGCACCTGTACTCAACCCGTCTCCCCGGGGAGCTGTTGGACCTGATGAAATGTTGTACTGAAAATGATAACTTTAAACTAAACATAATCCACACAACAACTGATACATATTGGATACACATTTGATCATGGATATGATGGATGCACAAGTGTTTAAATATAATAAATAATTAAGCGACACATGATACACCCCAAAATGTGATTAAAACGGGGAATTGGTAGAGATTCACTCACATTGGGTGCGTTCTTTTGATGATGTTGAATGCGCACGAGTTTTGGGATTTGATCGACGAGGAAAAACTAACCTAAAATAATAACGAAATGGTACGGTAAATAAGTGGATTTTATTAACAATTTTAATAGGATTTTTAGATTTATTTTTGTGAGTTTAGGGTCATTTTCTAACTTTAAAAATATTATTTTTAAGTATTTTTAATTGATTTTTAAATTAAATAAATAAATATAAAAAAAATTTGACTTTTTTTGTTGACCGTTGACCGGTCCGTTGACCGGTCGGACTGTAGTCTAAGTGTGCACTGAGTGAGGTTCGAACCCGGGACCTCTCGTACGCGTACACACAGCTCTACCAACTGAGCTACGTGTCTAACCCGAAATATTCTATGTTTTAATTATATATATATACTAATTTAATGTTAATTTATTTGGTTTATATTAAAAGGATTTAAAATGGTTGAACCGGTTGCAGGGAAGCCGGATCGAAATCGGGTCCTTTGGTTTGTAAGCGCACAGCCCAACCAGTTGGGCTGTGTGTCTTATCTGTTTAACTTACGGTTTATATTAATCTTATAAACATACTGTGACCTGTTCTGATTTAGTTTTAAAAAAATTGGTTTTAATTCGGAAAGTCGGTGCGTTTGTAAGGTTCGAACTCGTGACGTGCGCTATGTGTTTGCACACAGTCCACCGCTGGACTGTGTGTCTAACCCGGTTTAATATCTTGTTTTAATTACACTTATACACAACGATTGACTTCGTCTTCTTCGTTCAAGACACAAACAAACGATATCCAACTGTTCTGGTTTAAATCGTTCGTCGATCATATAAGTGATTGAAATGTAATGAATAAATAGAGTTACGGAATCGAATGTACCGAACAGAACGCTTTCCTCAGAATTCCGGCAATGGTCGTCGGCTCTGATTCGTGAATTCCGTCTGATTGAATCAATTAACAGTTTTGATCGATGAGTTGTGAAATTGAGTTACTAAACAAGGATTATCAGAGGGTTTAGATGATTGTACCGTTTCACAGCGTGATTTCAGAAATTTCCAGAGATTTTCCGACGAGTGCAGATTATCCGGCAACGTCGTCTGGGACCGATTCTGGTTGAAGGATTGAAGTTAGTATAAGTCTAACAATGGATTGAACACGAAAGAGTCGAGAAATTTACCGATTTGATGTAAGTCTCGGTTTTCCGGCGAATGTCCGGCAATACAGAATATCTCCGCCGAGTGTAATTGCTTCGAGAAATTGTGCGATTTTGAGCGAAAAGATTACCAGAGACTTGGGTGTGTATTTATAGGGAAGAATCAGGATGAATTGAGTCCGAATTTGGTCTTGATTCATGGTCAAGGTTTTCTCCGGCGGTTATGACTGAGATCGCGGGATTAAACGGTTATAACCGATGTCGAGGTTAATACACGCGTTCAGTCAAAGGAAACCGTCGATAATTGGCGAAATCGTCGGTAATTCCGGCGACTGCGGATTGGACGCGCTGATGACTGAATTCGATTTCGAGTTTTATTATAAATGTTATTTGTTTTAATAGATATCCCAAATGAGTCAAGTGGCGGAGTGGTTGGGTGTTGCTTGTTTCTTCCGGCTGACTCGGGTTGGAAACCTGGTAGCCTCTTTTCTTTTTTATTTAATTTATTTTTACTTTTTAATAGTTATAGTTTTTAAATTCTAAAATGTTTATTAATTATGTATTGTTTAAAATTAATATTGATCATAAATACGCAACGAAATTTTATAACTGATTATTCGATTAATAAACGAAGCGGGTTTGGAAACCCGTTTTTCGACGGATGTTACAAAAAGATCCATATGTAGCCTCTCTAGTGGTAACTTGATAAAATTTAAAAGATTTGTTGGGTGTGATTTCTTATGTTGTTCCCCTTTTTACACCTCAGATAATCATCGGATATTTGAAAGTTCTGCAAATTAACACCCTCCACTAGGTCGTCATGCACTAGATAATTCATCTTCCTCAGATGAATGTGCCCCATCTTCCTATGCCATAGAATATACTCTTTCTCGGTAGCTTTAGAAACAAAGCATTGAACCTTCTTTGATGTTGTAGATGTGACACTCATATCGAGAACATACAGATCATTCTCTCTCGGAGCACGCATAAGAATCCGGCTTTAGAATTAAGCGTTCTTTATCATTGAAGTGCGTGGTGAATGTTTCGTCACAATCTGTGAAATGCTGAGTAGATTGTTTTCAAGTTCCGCGATGTAGTTCACTTTATCAAACGATACCACTTCATTCGTGAGAATTCCCTCTCCGACAATTCCTCCTCCTTGCATTCTGGCAAAACCTACATATCCTCCTCGGATAGCTTTGATGTCGTGTAATAACACAAGCATCCATGGCATGTATCTGGAAGCTCCACTATCCATAATCCATTTAGACATGATCGATCGCGGGAGCTCCTGCACACATGAGGAAGAAACTATTTAAACAAAGAAACCCAAGCCTGCTTGGTCTTGGGTGGGTTCAGAATATCAAATTTCGGACCTACTTTGTTTTTGACATTCTGTTTAGGCTCGGTTTTGTGTGGAACAGAAGGTTTCAATTCTACCTTGGATGGTTTGACTTTTGCAACCCATGTTTGCGTTTTCAAATTTGCCCTTTTAGCATAAAGTTTTGAATCCATTTGACGATATTTAGTTGATGTTTCACCAATTTCAAATTTAGAATTACGTTGAATCGTTGGTTTAATATTTTTATAGAATTTGTATTTTCTTTTCAAAATTTGCTTCGGTGCAACCATAGGTGCCTTTTGTTTCTCATCCTTGGTAAACCTGTTAGAGTTATAAACAGATTTTAGATATTTTTGTGAGCAATATCGTGCAATATGCCCGATATTCTTACATTTGTAGCATGTCCTACTGTCTTTACGGACAGAGGAATCAAAAATTTGTTTTCTAGTCTCTTTTTCTTTCTTGATATCATCATTGGATTGTGTTCCGATGATTTTTTTCCTTTTCTATTGTTGTCCCAAAAACAAAATTGATTTCTTTGTGAAGTTTAGCTTTTCGGACTTGTTCATTCTTCCCTTTTGGAAACCCAAACCAGCCCTCCTATTCTAAGGATAATCTTGGTTTTTATGATGGTAGGGTCTGTTAACACATTTTGATTTAGAGTAAAATGATACATCGTGTTTATCTAAATAAGAAGGGTTTACCTCCACAAGATTGAACAATTTATCGACACGATCCAGATTCACATTCTAGATGGGAAAGTCTCCATCAGAATATAGTTTATCAGATCCATGCATTTTATAAACTATGACGTTTGGATCATTGTTTAAACTATTTTCCGATGTTTCAACATTAGATTCAGATTTTTCAGATTCATCTTTTAAAACATTTTCGACCACTGTTTTTAACACCTCAGAGTCACATTCTTTTTCAGATTTTGTGTAAGTTACGTCAATGTTCGTAGGCAGGTCGTTTGACTGTCCAGTTTTCAATTTTAGATTGAGCACCATTTCCACCCCTGATGGCTTTTTACAAGCGTAACTATTCCAGATGGGTGGTGGAACACGATCGTAACTTGCACTCTTGTTATCATCGTTTTTAGATTCTTCTTTGTTTTTGATCTTAGGTAGAATGTGATCAATGACGTATGAGCTTGTGGAATAACTGATTAACAATTTGTTAACCCATTCTGTTTCTATTTTTATCTTCACAAGCTCACTTTTTAGCTCAGCGATAGTATTTAAGTGAATATTGATGACCATTTGCTTGTCCATTACTGTCGCTTTAAGCATAGAAAGTGTTCCGTTATTTTCTCTGAGTGCTTTTTCATACTGTTTAACAAATTTGCTTAATTTTTCATTTTGTCTATTTATAATCGCTCGACAAATTATCTGTTAAACTTTTGAGCTCATTATATCGTGTGTCTTTTTCAACCCATTCACTGCATGGCTCAGCACATTTTAAACATGGTTTTTCTACCACAGACCGACATTTAGACTCATTTACCTCATTTACGTTTGCCATACACGCTTTGCTGGTCTCATCAATCAACTTCTCCATCTTTACAGCAACTCTCTGTTCAAAATCAGGCGTCTTTTATTCTTCACAAAATGATTGATGGCTTGGTCCTAAGTAACCTGCAAAAGTTTTCAAGATATAGTTAGGTAGAAGATGCTTAAAAGCACTGCTAAAAGCTCCTCCTCTTCTGATGATGTATGATAGAAACCTTCTTTAGAAGCCTCGTCAAAAGATGCCTCTGATTCTTCTTCAGGTTCTTCGATTATTTCAGCAACCAATCCAAACTCTCATTCTTGGAAATGTATTTGTTCCAGTTAAAGCCCTCGTCTTCTTGATACACTACAAACGCTTTGTCTTTGGTTTCTGGCTATCTATCTTTGATTGGCACCATTCTATTTCTTGGTTGAGGACGGTGGTAGATAGCTCTCTTGTAGTAGTCGTCGACGATCGGGTTCTGATTACCCTGAACTTCTCTGTTTGGACATTCACTTAAAATGTCCCTTCTCCCGACACTTGAAACAAGTAACTTTAGACTTGTCGAATCCAAGTTTTCCATCCAATCCTCCCAAGTTTTCTCTCCCGGTGATTTCCATGAAGCGTTGTGCGCGTTTAACAATAGATGCCATACACCATTTTATGTCGATCAACTCCATTTCTACCGGATCAATCTGATCATAGTCCTCTCTGGTCATTTTTGAATTTCCAATCTTTCCTACTACTAGATTGTCATAAGATTCGAGAACCGATGCTACAAGTGAAATATGTTGCTTGGTTGTATTCTCATCAAAGTTTGTGCATTCTGGAAATCAACAGCGATATTGCACTGTAGTACCATTTGAGTAGAATTTGATTGACTATTTTGGTTGATCTAGGGATTGCTCGAATCATGTGATGACTGCGGGCTTTGAGACATGTTAGGATTGACTGTAGCAAATGATTGAAAACCACTGTTTTGATTTTACGGTGGGCTTAGTGTGTTGTAAGCACTAAAGGCAGTCTGGATCTTTGGAGATTGTATCTGAGTGGTAGAACTATTCTTGAAATACAGATTAACGTCTTGTTGCACTTGGGCGCCTTTGTTAGGTCATAGAAGTGTGAGACCGATGCATCAAATATACGCAACGGTCTATGGTAGTTAACTAGGATTAACTGGGTTAGTTTGTATTAGGTTTAGACCTTTATAGGTTATTTGGGCATGCCATAGGCCATGTGGGCCAGGCAAGCCCATAGGGGCATGCACTTACCCTAGGTATATAAGCAAAGCTTATGTCATTTCTAGGGTTAGACTTTTGGGATATCCCTAGAGAGCCTCCATCTTGTTCTAGACGGTTTTGCTTATTCTAGTAATAGAATCGTGTGCAAGGTGTTAAAGTTGATTCATATTGTTCTTCATCATTTCGGTTTTCTTGAAGATCATCAAGTTTGGATTCCGCCCATCCTTGGTGATCGTGTGATATCGTTGTTATATCCGATTTCGGGACTTACAATTGGTATCAGAGCCCGTTGAACCTATTTTCTAGGCTCAGATCTGCTATCACACTGTTTCTGTTCGGTTTCTGCTGAAAAACAAGCAATTCAGATCAACATTCAAGGATTTAGGATCTTTTGTTTACATTTCGGACAGATTTCAGATCATTCTGCTGCATTTCGGATAAATCCTTTACATTTCGGATAGAATTCGAATCAGTTGTATGAATTTCGGATTGATTTCGGATTAATCTGTTGAATTTCGGATAAACATCTTGAATTTCGGATAGACTTCGGATAAATGTTCAAGAAGTTCGGATAACCTTAAGGATTTCGGATCATATTCTTTCATCTCGGATTGCATTTCGGATTGTATCTCGAATATGGGAAGCATCTCGGATTGAAACAGTGCATCTCGGATACCATCTCAGATCACTGTTCCTAATCACCATCTCGGATTAGCAACTCGGATCATTGTTTCGAGATTCCATCTCGGATTGTTAATCCGACTTACTGTTTCAAATTCGGCACTGTTCCGAATGTATCCACAAAGGTGGAAAGTTAACCAGCTGATGTAACTGGAGGTAAATGTTTTTGCACACAGAATTTGATCCAGAGATAATCTTGACAAATCGTTTGCACGGTTAGACTCGTGTGATTTTTTACGACAAAAGAGGCACAAAAATTCCAAAAAAGGTCTTTGACATTATATATCATTGGAATCGTATCGTCAAGACGAGTCTAACGGTACATTTTGGTAAAAACAGTTTTCGAACATTTTTATCGTGTTTACCGATATGATTTTGATTATTAGAAGATGTTTACAGCCCAAGCTGAGCACTCGAACATAGTGTTCAGCCCAGCACAGAATCAAAACCCGAACTTGCTGGATCAAGCGAAGGAAAAGCTGAATGAGTTTATTGGAAACTACAATGTTGACCAGGTTGCTAACTATGTGATGCGTTTGCTTGAGCATGGGAGGCGAAAAGAAGAAGTAAGAAATGAGATGAATAGCTTTTTGGGTGATGACAAAGACTCCTTTGTATCTTGGTTGTGGGATCATTTACAATCAAACCAAGATCTCCAAGACCTATACGCTAAATCAACAGAGTCTAATCCTAAAGAAGTGTCTGAACAGAAACCTCAAGCCCAACAAGCAGCAATCAGCAGCCCAACACCCCAAACTCTACCTCAAGCCCAAACTCACGTTGATAGACCAAGCTCGCACATTAACACAGTCAACTACCTTTTGTGCACTGAACCTTGCAGGAATAGGGTTGCTCAACTCAGGGCACTTAATTCCAAAATGGTTGATAATTACAACAATGCAATGGCTCAGTTCATCAGCCTTCGAGAAAGTAACAAGTTACTCACAGAAAAGGTTGAAGCACAAAAGAAAAAGATACCTCAGCTCCACCTAGACGTAAATCAACAGAAATGTTGGGTCCATGATTACAAAACCAGATTAGATTCAAAAACCATGGAATGCGACTTGGTAAGAGTTGAGTTGGGACTTCTTACTGGAAAATATCAACAAAACGAAGTTAATATAAAGAAATTTGATACATCCAGCAAGCTCTTTCAAGATGTGTGCAATGTGCAGCTGGCATATAAGGAGAACAAAGGGAAGGGTTTGGGATTCAATCAGGTTGCCCCACCGTATAATCACAACTACACAACAATGCCTGAAACCGACGAAGATATTGAGAAAGCACAACATATGGTGTACGGCAAACCTAGTGATTATATGTCAGAAACTCGGGAACCATCTAGTGTTGTTGTCTCTTCTAATGATTAAGCTGGAGTGTCTGGTCCTTTATCTAATAAACCAGGACTCTCTGACTTTATCAAAGCTGATGAAGAAAGAGCTGATGGGAGCAAGGCTCAAAGTGCACAAATTGAACACTCTGAACCTTCTACTTCTGATGAAAAGGTTTAGAGCAAGCTAAAAGAGCATAAACGAACAAATCAGAGATGAAGAAAGCAGAAGTCCAAAGGTTAAGGACAATCACGCTCTCCAAAATCATCAGTGGGCAATAATAGCCCTCAAAAAGCTAGCGTTGTGAAAAATGTTTTTGTTAAGCCGGTCTTTAATGAAAATGTGAAAAATATGCTTTTGACCGTGCTAGCAAAGCTTTTGGAAAGGTTGGGGAGATTTCTGAAGAAGACTTGTAGTCTAAACAAAACAAGAAAAATCAAAAGAAATCTCCACAACAGAAGAAGGCCCTTGCAAACGACAAGTACAAACATCCAAATTCATCTTCGTCTTCAAGAAACATGCAAGGAAATCAAGCACAGAAGGGATCAGTTCATCCATTAGGGCCTGCAAGAGCAAATCAAGCTATCAGAATGTTTTATATGTGAAGAGACAAACGTGCTTCAATTGCAGCATTCCTAGTCACATTGCTCGAAACTGCACACGCAGTCCCCATGTTCCGTATCATGTTCAAAATCAGAAGGTTACACCTAAGGATAACAATTATTCAAAGCTGATGAAGGTATCATCACCTAAGGCAATGAAGAATTTTAATCCCAAGGTTAAACCATCTAATGGGGATTGGAATGTTGCCAAAAACAAACGCAAGGCTGTTTAGAAACAAAAATCTGTTTCTAAAATGACTAAACCTGAGACAGCCAAAGTTACTCAATCAAAGGCAACAACTGCGTTTGTTAAAATGAAACAGATTTGGAAACCCAAATCCAAAGCAGCAACAACATCACCAATCCTCAAAACAAAAGGGGACTTGTGTCTGAAAGAAGTGTCTTGTTTTGATGCTTCAGGGAAACCCAGGACCACGATGGCCTGGGTCCCACTGTCTTACTAATCTCCTTATTTTCAAGAACAGCCAAGGAGGAGCAGTTGACAATCTCTGGAATGTTGATAGCGGTTGTTCTAGGGACATATCGAATAACATCACGCTGTTGCAAAAAGTTCAAATTTTTATTGTGAGTGCGATGTTTCCTTTGGAGGAGATGAGGTAAGAAAAGATCAATGAAGGTACAAATTTAAATTTCATGCGTTAATTTTGAAATTGATGAGTCTTTAATCTAATGAGGGAATGGTTAAGCAAAAACTACAAAAATATTTCCCTTTTCTTTCGTTTAAAGCTTTGTACGTACGTTTTCCTTATTAGGTAAATATGTGCATAAAGTATGATGCACAAATTTAGGGGAGAAGAGGACCAATATGTATATATGCATTGTTTGAGGGGGAGAAAATTAGAAAAATACAAAAACATTTGAAAAACAGAAAAATACATAAACATTTGAAAAACAGAAAAATATAAAAACATTTGAAAAACTGAAAAATCCAAAATGTCTTTTTGCATCATATGGGAAATGAAATGAATATTCATGATAAAGGGCATGACTGACACATGTAAGGTGTCGTAGCTGAAAAGACTAGGATCTAATATGATATGTCGGTAGGCTTAACGCTCAAAGTGATTAAAAGATACTAAGTGATATAAACATAACGAACTACGTATCTTGTGGGTAACATACCATCGGCGTATGATTTCATGGTCTTATATCCTACGTTGATAGATAGCCAACGTCTGAAGTTTCGGGTCTTTATGCTGTTGAGATATCCGGGGATATCTTGGCTACCCTTCTGTTGCATCCAGACTATATGCAGACCTAGGCACAGTCAGGATATCCTTAAAAGAGCCAAAATAGAAGGGCCAAAACCTTAAAAGAAAGGAAATCTCATCAGAAGAAAATTACATGTGCTTGAAAAGTCAAACATACCATATAAGGTATTTGCCTAACCCTCTTCAGATACTATTGGTCACTCTGTTGTACGAAAGTGCTGACCTGCTCACCAATAGTCTGACATTGTAAAAGATAAAGGATGATCTCAGTATACTCACCTGCTACGATGAATCGTGGTGCTTACCTTGATCGTGGGGGTATGTCATGGTATGAGATGCACGGGTATTATAGTATAATACTACTTTAAGCATATCACGAAGTTGAAAAATGAAAGTTGAGTGTTAAAGTTTAAGTGGACAAACATATTGGCAATCACTTATACCAGCTTGAATAAGTTCACACTGAAAAGTGTTCCTTGGTCTGCCTGAAAATGATTTTGATCGCATTACAATTGTATAGTTGTAACTACTGAGTTAGTTACTTCATTTATTTGCATTTCTATTTGTATTCTTATATTCTAAAATTAAAAATAGAAAATTCAAAAATCCAAAATAGAGTGCTTTCTTTGTTTTATTAAAAATTATTAACCATACTTGAAGGTTTGACTAATCATCAAAAGATATAGAAATTTGAATTTTCATCCGAGTACAAGTACTTGGATGTACCAAGTGTTATGCAATACTCTCCATGTTGCATAAGAATGTTTGCTTATAATTTTTGAGAATTGTGCAGATCTGGATTTAGATTAAGAAATAGGGGTTGCTGAAATTGAGATGTTGTTAGTTGCCGACAAAGTATGAAGCATCACAACAGCAAAGTGTACCTGAGTCAGAAGAACCAGATGCTAATCATCGTCTGACAGTAATAGTACATTCGAAGAAGTACTTGTGAACCTGCTTGCTTGAAAGAGAAAGATTGAAGAAGAAAATAGTTGCTAAGATTCCTCCTCTCGCATTCTTTTTGATAAAGTTGTTTCAAGCAAAGCTGATCAAGATCTTGATATGCAGCTAACCATAGGAGCTGAAGAAAGAGACTCAGTGCTGAGAGTTCGTTGAAGTGTGAGGTCCAAGAAGTGTGAGACTGACTTCCACAACACTTACAGCATAGCGACAACCATAGACTCTATTGAAGACGATGCTGAATTGATGTTATGAAGACAATTTGATGCATCAGTCTAGGGGGAGATTGTTAGGTCTAAGAAGTGTGAGACTGACACATCAAATATACGCAACGGTCTATGGTAGTTAACTGGGATTAACTGGGTTAGTTTGTGTTCGGTTGGACCTTATAGGTTATTTGGGCATGCCATAGGCCATATGGGCCAGGCAAGCCCATAGGGGCATGCACTTACCCTAGGTATATAAGCTAAGCTTATGTCATTTCTAGGGTTAGACTTTTGGGATTTCTCTAGAGAGCCTCCATATTGTATTAGAGGGTTTTGCTTGTTCAAGTAATAGAATCATGTGCAAGGTGTTAAAGTTGATTCATATTGTTCTTCATCACTTCGGTTTTCTTGAAGATCATTAATTTTGGATTCCACCCATCCTTGGTGATCGTGTGATATCGTTGTTAGATCCGATTTCAGGACTTACAGCCTTTGTTCTTCGCCATTTTCTACATCTCAAGTTCATGTCCCTCCAATCTCTCAATGAATCATGGTAATGAGAAAGTACCATATTCAGTTCCATTCTTCAAAATGGTCAAATAGGTAGATCATTTGCCTTGTGGTAAGGAATGAGCGAGTTTATCAACTAGTTCTTCGTTTGTCTTGATGATTCCTATTCGCTTCATTTGCACACTAGGTGACAGTATATTTTAATCAGTTGTTTTACCGTCTCTCCTTTGATCAAAGTAAAGATGTCAAATTCTTTACTCAACAACGCCCTCTTCCCTTTGCGCAACTGGGCACTTCCCTGGAATTTTAATCGAAGAGCATTCCATAATGATTGTGTGTCATCATCATGTTGTAACTACGCCAATATGTCTTCCTTGATGGATTTTTGTTAAATGTTCATCATTTTCTTCTCATTAATAAACCAACAGGTAAAATGATTTGCCTGAACCCAATTCATAAAATGTTTACTCCAACTATCGAAGTCTTCGAGGTTCCTCAACTTTGGCGGCTTCATCATTGTGCCCATTTCGTTCTCGAGGTTCATGTTTTGTGTTGCAGTAGTCGTGATCGTTGATGTAGCAAATGCATTGTAAAATTATTCTGCCATTTTTCTGTAAAGATTATAAAAACACACTTTCGAAAAACTGATTAGTATGAAAAAAATGTTTGTGCGTATAACAAAACAGTTCGTGCGACCAAGATTAGTTTGTACGACACAGAGATTCGGGCGGACAAGATGATTCGAAGATACTCGTGTTAGGACGTTTTGAGACCGTTGATACTTGAATATAATAGTTAGAGCTGGATTTGTAATAGTTAGTAAATCTAGAAGGGTTGAAAGTGTAATTTTTGGTACCTAGCACAATAGCGGCGTAATTAAGTTTCCAGCGTATTTATTAAATACGTTGGGTAGTCAATTTGTATATATATGATTATCAATGATACCCTAGTCCAAGGTTCTTGGACAGATTTTGGTGATTGATCTTGTGTTGTGCTTGTTGTTCTTGTGCTTAATCCGAAATATCCAGGTGCATTCAGTGATTATATCCTTTGGGATTCCATATACAACACTTGTTGTTTGATCCATTCAAGAATCTTCATCTTCATCTTTTGGTTTTCCTAACTTATACACATTCAAACAACTAATTTGTAGTTGTTTGGGTGATAACAATCAACCACTGTTATCCGAATCTGATTTAGGACTCACAATTTGGTATCAGAGCCTTCGTGCTCTTGATTGTTTGATTTTTTGTTAAGATTCTTCAAGTTTTCAAGGTTTTTCAAAAGTTTCAAAGTTTCAAGGTTTTTCAAATTTTTGGACTTAAAATGGCTTGATCTGGTGTGTTTAATCATTGGGTTGTTGTTAATCAGTGTTTTGGTAAACATTTGGTCATTTTGGTACAAAGAAACATGGATTGAGTCGTTTTTGGGTGATTAGAGGGTTTTTATTTATACTTACCCTGCTGGGCGTATTTATTTTTGAAGGCAGCGTAGATAAACTTGAATACAACGTTTTTAATCTTGAAGATCGCGTAATTGACAAATACACCGGGTAAACACCAGCGGATTTGTTGATTCCAGGAGAGAGGCTACAACTGCAAGAATCTGGGTCACTTCAAAAGGGAATGCCCACTGCTGAAGAATGAAAATGCTGAACTCGTCCCGACAATTAGGCCAATAACTATCAAAGGGAGCAATAGTGTTGCTGATAATAACCCAAAAGCTTTAGTTGTGGAAGACTATGACTGGGCAGAAGAAATAGCTGAGGCAAAAGGAGAAGTCAACAAAGCTCTCATGGAAAAAATCTCTACTGCATCTGTCATGTCATCATCAAACTATGTGGAGAAGCAAACAACTTGAATTCCCAAAGATGACAAGGGTTTAAAGAGCATAATCAATCCTACTGAACCAACTTCAGAGAAGGGAAAGCAGAAGGCTGAGAAGACTGATTCGAAACTGATAGCCTAAGAAGCAATCAGTGACAATAAGAATGAGAAACCTGGAACTTCTATAGCCGCCATGAAAGAAGAGTATGCAAAAGACACAGAGGATGAGGATTTGGTAAATAGCATACCGTATGAATTTAAAGCAAAACTGTGATCCCAACCATGTTTGAACGTCGTGGCACATAACAAATTACTCAACCGTGACCTAATTAAAGAAAAAGAAAAGGTTTTGAAATTTAATCAAGAATTGAAAGAAAACGAAGTTGCAAATCAAAGAAAGTTGAACTCAACTGTAGCTGAAATGTAAACTTTAAAAGAATTCGTTTTTGAAAAGATTTTATCATAAATGGTTTAACCTAAAAATTAGAAAAATCTCAAAATGAAAATAACAAATTGAAAATCATAATTGATAAATGGAAAGTTAGTCAAAGGCACTTGTTGATATTGTAAATTGCCAACGACCGACATTCATAAAGGATGGAATTGGATACAAGGATAAGCTTGGTAACGAAAGAAAAATCATTCCTCCTCCGCACAGCAAAAACTATGTACCTATGTCATCTCCTCATCCTAAAAATGACTTAATCGATAAACATGATCTATTAGAACAAAATGTCTTTTACAAAAATAAAAACAATACTAACATTTCTGAAAGTAATGCAGATTTGTGTAAGCATAAAGAAGATGTGTGCGATGAGGATGATGACTGTGGAGGTTCTTAAATAGAAATTGGTTACTCAGGCGACAGTTATACAACAGTTAACTGGTTTTCCTGGAACTGGAACAAGACAAACAATACTTCTATTCAGGATAACTGTAATAGTTTGACTAGGATGGATGACTGTATTGGCTTTATGCCTAAATTTAACATTTAGGATGACTGTATTGGCCATGTGCCTACATTTAAGACTGACAACCAAGTGCATGCTGCGGTTGAAAGTCATGACTTAAATTATGCTTTTAATGATGAAAATGTTATGCTTGAATCTCCTGCATTTGTCCCAGAATTTAAGAAAAATAGATTCAAAAAGTTCCTTACAGAGGAAATTCCCGAGTTTGTTCCATCATGTACAGGTACATCAGAGGCTGATAAAGAATCTACTCAAGTCAGCAATAGTGATGATTCAAGTACGACATCTTCAGAATGTGATGAAGAAATGTCAAGCGAAAATCAAGAATCAATCTCGTCATCAGATAGTGAGATCAGTGAAGAGGGCATTGAGGATGAAAATCGTCTTGACAAGAGCGTGAAGAAAGTCAAAAATTCAAGCCACACTACGTCATCAAATAACTCTTCAAGTAGCTCCAGACTCTCATCACATACATCATCTTCACACGTGGCAACCAAAAAGAAAAGATCAAATTGCAAGCAATGCTTTCGCTATGGTCATTTAGGACATACTACGAAACATTGCAAAAGCAAGAGATTTTCTAAACCTAAACAAGATACTGTAAAAAGTTTCACTGATCAATTTGACAATCTGAAGAAATCAGTAATATGCATAGTTAATTCAACTTGTTTTTGGATAAGAAAAGAAAATACTCTTGCTCAAAATCATGATAGATCAAACGTGAAGCAAGTGTGGGTTCCAAAAACTAACTAACTTGTACATATTTTTGTTGTTGTTGTATAATGGATTAAACTACAAGAATGGCTTCGGATGCTCATGGAATATATTTGGCATGTTGACAGTGGATGCTCGTGGCATATGACCAGCTTGAAGGATCTTTTGAAAAACTTTCGGGTCTATCCTTTGTTGGAGATGAAAGGGGGGGGGGGGATTGTTGGAATGGGTGACGTTGTTTCTGAAGCACTTACACTAGAGAATGTAAACTATGTTCCAGAATTATGTTACAATCTTATGAGCGTATCACAAGTCTGTGACAATGGAATTTCAGTGCTGTTCAACGACATGGAATGCCTATTCCTCAAGCCGAATACTCTATCCCTATTGAAATGATCATGCTCAGAGCTCCTCATCAAAATAATACCTACGTTCTCAATATGAAAAATGCTAAATCCAATGAGCAAATGACATGTCTTATCTCAAAAGCTTCAGAATCGGAATCACTGCTTTAGCAAAGGATGTTGGGGCATGTGAACTTAAAAAACATGAATAAGCTTTCCAAATTAAATATAGTGAGATGATTACCTATAAAAGAATTTCCTTTTTCAGAAAAATGTATCGTATGCGCCGAGGACAAGCAACACAAAAGGCCGCATAAATCCAAAGAAGTGAATACGATATCTGCCCCATTGCAATTACTGCACATGGATCTATTCGGCCCTATAAGTGTTTAAGTTTAGCTAAAAGATCCTATTGCTTGGTGATTACAGATGATTTCTCACGTTTTTCATGGGCATATTTCCTTGAAGCCAAAAGGGAAACAGTATCCACTCTCAAGAGCTTCATTCCCATGATTGAAAACGTAATCAAGCTGAAGGTCAAATCTGTCAAAAGCGACAACGGATCAGAATTCAAAAATCAAACGTTTGTCTCCTTCTGTGAAGAATAGGGAATACATCTTCAGTACAGTGCACCCAGAACTCCTCAACAGAATGGAGTTGCAGAACGGAAGAATAGAACACTCATTGAAGCTGCTCGAACTATGCTTGTGGACTCCAAGCTTCCCATCATCTTATGGGCTGAAGCAGTCAACACAGCATACTACGTTTTGAATCGAGTTCTCATCGTTAAACCTCATGGAAAAACAGCTTATGAACTTCTTTTCAAAAGGAAGCCTCTAATAGATTTCTTTAGACCGTTCGGATGTTCCTGTACACTCCTCAACACTGAAGACAATCTTATCAAGTATGATGATGTCGGTGATGTGTGCAACTTCATGGACTACTCATCTTCTCAAAAGGCATATCGAGTCCACAACAAACGAACCAAGATGGTGATTGAATAATACTATGTCGACTTTCAAGAAGGAAACACCACCAATACTGGAAGCTCTCCAAATTGGTTTTATGATGTAGACGTTGTATTCAACACTTTCGACATTGATGAGCCTCTCACTGAAACCAAACCTACCGAATCAACCCCAATAGAGCCATTGTTTGATCCTACAGACATTGGTTTCACTACTTTTACAACTTGTTTCACCCCAATCTCTACCGATCCAATCCTTCCTATTATCGAGGTAGATGGTGACACTTCCGCTGAGAATGCATCTGATGTGATGCTCCTTCTTCACAACCGATCGTGGATGAACCACCAAAAGAAGACGAACCTCCAATTATCTACGTCGACAAACACTTTTCCAATCTGCCTTAACAAGTTGAGACTCACACCAACGCAGGATACAAAACAAATCGAAATCATCCAATTGAGAATGTCATTGGTTCCGTGGAAGATGGAGTTCGAACTCGCGGTCAAACGCATATTGTATGCAGCTTTTCTCTCTCAGTCTGTGCCAAGAGATATTGAAGAAGCCATTCAAGATTCTAGCTGGGTGCAAGCAATGCAATAAAAATTAGCTCAATTTCGTAAGCTTAAAGTCTGGGAACTCGTTGATTTACCAGATGAAAAGTATCCCATTGGCACCAAGTGGGTATTTCGTAACAAAATGGACGATCGTGGTGTAGTAATAAAAAATAAGGCAAGATTGGTAGTTCAAGGCTTTCGAGGAGGAAGGGATTGACTATGAGGAAGTTTTTGCACCTGTGGCATGCTTGGAAGCTATCAAAATTTTCTTAACCTATGCTTCATTAAAAAACTTCAAGGTGTTTCAGATGGATGTAAAAAGTGCGTTTCTACATGGGAAGGTAAAGGAAGAAGTCTATGTTTGTCAACCTCCAGGTTTTGAAGATCCTCACTTTCTTGCACAATACTATAAGCTTGAAAAAGCTCTCTATGGTCTTCATCAAGCTCCTCGAGCCTGGTATGAGAGTTTATCAACATATCTTCTAGATTGTGGGTACTCAAGAGGTAAAATCGATACGACTCTCTTCACGAAAAGGATCGGAGATAATGTGATGCTGGTGCAGATCTACGTAGACGATATTATCTTTGGGTCAACTGATGAAGCTCTTTGCAAGGAATTCGAGAAAGTTATAAAGGAACAATTCAAGATGAGCATGATGGGAGAACTTACGTTTTTCTTGGGATTAGAGGTAAGCAAGGAGAAGACAGTATCCTCATTCATCAAGCGAAATACATTAGGATATTCTCTCCAAGTACAATATGAACGACTACAAAACTGCCAGCACACCATTTGCAGCTCAGACAGAACTTACATCTGATCTTCAAGGAAAACACGTGAATAAGTCCTTCTATCGCTCGATGATAGGCTCGTTGATGTATCTGACCGCAAGTAGGCCTGACATTATGTGGGCTGTTTGTCTCTGTGCACATTTTCAGATGGATCCAAAAGAATCTCATGAAGCTGCTGTCAAAAGAATTTTTCGCTATCTTAAAGGAACACCCAAACTTGGACTGTGGTATCCTAAAGATCGTAATTTTGATTTAATTGCTTATTCTGACAGTGATCATGCAGGTTGCAAGGTTGACAGAAAGTCCGTCCCGGAGGCTGTCAATTCTTAGGAAATCGTCTAATATCATGGCAGAGCAAGAAATAGACAACAATTTCCACATCTACTGCTCAAGCCTAATATACGGCAGCTTACAGTTGCTGCTCACAAGTTCTTTGGATACAAAATCAGTTGCTGGATTACGGAATCAACATTATGAAGACTCCCATATTCATCGACAATGAGGCGTGTCTAGGAATTGCGAAGAACCCTATCCACTACTCCAGAACAAAACACATTGAGATTTGTATTCATGCAATCAGAGATGCGTATGAGAAAGGATACATTCAAGTGGTGCCGGTGGATATCATGCAATAAAAAGTTGATATTTTCACGAAAGCCTTCGACGAAACCCGCTTCAACCAGTTGGTAAACTGGTTGGAAATGGTCAATTTCCTGAGTGGAAATGATTAAAAAAACCTTTTATAATAAACACCTTAAATATGCTTATAAAATGTGCCCAACAAAAACATTTTCTGCATTTTTAAAATTTCCTTTTCAAGGTCTGGACTCTTGAAAATCAAATTTTAAGGGGGGAAGTTTCCAGAAAATTAGCATAATCTTTAAGGTTTATATCTTTTGTTTGACACCTGCTTTAGAAATGATAGAAAACTGCTGACACTTTGTTTGATTTTAAAACAGAACTCGATTGAGGTACCAAGCAACGACGTGTCAGTAGATTCAGCAATACCTTCGAGTAAACTGCAAGTAGTTGACAAAAGTAAATACTTACACAAGAATTCTAGATACCCACATTGTTGTGCAACATGCGGGTAACACGTTGCGGTGCATGGCTTAATGGTCTTAAATCTTGCGTTGATAGATTGCCAAAGTCCAAGATTTCAGGTCTTTATATTGACTAATCATTCAGGGATATCATAGTTGCTCTTCTGCTGCATCAAGATATATATGCTGACCTAGACACAATGTGACCAAAACCCCACACAGATGAAGTTCTCATGTGAGAATTATTCAAGTGCTTAAATTGTACCGTCTAAGGTATCTATCTTCGCCCTCGTTAGACATTGGTCTCTCTGCTGTACGAAAGTACTGACCTGATCACCAAATGTCTATCGTTGAAATCTCAAAAATGAATGAAGTCAATATACTCACCCGCTATGAGGAATCTTTGTGCATACCTTGATCACGGGGGGTATGTCCTGATGTGGGACTCACGGGCACAACATTCTAACAAGTCTAGCTTAGGTGGGGGCCATCTAAATTCTTGTCAATATTACCACAACATGATAAAACGCTCACTGAAAGCATGTTGAAAGAAAGGTGCATGAATTTAAAGGAACAAACATACTGACAGTTTTTCTTGTGCTTCAATTATTCAATATTTTCTATTTCATCACAAACTAACAAAGTGTTGCTAGTATGATCTTTTGTAGGAAAGTCAAAGCTCTAATGGAAAAAATCTCTACTGCATCTGTTATGTCGTCATCAAACTATGTGGAGAAGCAAACAACTAGAATTCCCAAAGATGACAAGGGTTTAAAGAGCATAATCAATCCTACTGAACCAACTTCAGAGAAGGGAAAGAAGAAGGCTGAGAAGACTAATTCGAAACTGACAGCCTAAGAAGCAATCAGTGACAATAAGAATGAGAAACCTGGAACTTCTATAGCCGCCATGAAAGAAGAGTATGCAAAAGACACAGAGGATAAGGATTTGGTAAATAGCATACCGTATGAATTTAAAGCAAAACTGTGATCCCAACCATGTTTGAACGTCGTGGCACATAACAAATTACTCAACCGTGACCTAATTAAAGAAAAAGAAAAGGTTTTGAAATTTAATCAAGAATTGAAAGAAAACGAAGCTGCAAATCAAAGAAAGTTGAACTCAACTATAAATGAAATGTAAACTTTAAAAGAATTCGTTTTTGAAAAGATTTTATCATAAATGGTTTAACCTAAAAATTAGAAAAATCTCAAAATGAAAATAAAAAATTGAAAATCATTATTGATAAATGGAAAGTTAGTCAAAGGCACTTGTTGATATGTAAATTGCCAACGACCGACATTCGTAAAGGATGGAATTGGATACAAGGATAAGCTTGGTACGAAAGAAAAATCATTCCTCCTCCGCACAGCAAAAACTATGTACCTATGTCATCTCCTCATCCTAAAAACGACTTAATCGATAAACATGATCTATTAGAACAAAATGTCTTTTACAAAAATAAAAACAATACTAACATTTCTGAAAGTAATGCAGATCTGTGTAAGCGTAAAGAAGATGTGTGCGATGAGGATGATGACTGTGGAGGTTCTTAAATAGAAGTTGGTTACTCAGGCGACAATTATTCAACAGTTAACTGGTTTTCCTGGAACTGGAACAAGACAAACAATACTTCTATTCAAGATAACTGTAATAGTTTGACTAGGATGGATGACTGTATTGGCTTTATGCCTAAATTTAACATTTAGGATGACTGTAATGGCCATGTGCCTACATTTAAGACTGACAACCAAGTGCATGCTGCGGTTGAAAGTCATGACTTAAGTTATGCTTTTAATGATGAAAATGTTATGCTTGAATCTCCTGCATTTGTCCCAGAATTGAAGAAAAATATATTCAAAAAGTTCCTTACAGAGGAAATTCCCGAGTTTGTTCCATCATGTACAGGTACATCAGAGGCTGATAAAGAATCTACTCAAGTCAGCAATAGTGATGATTCAAGTACGACATCTTCAGAATGTGATGAAGAAACGTCAAGCGAAAATCAAGAGTCAATCTCGTCATCAAATAGTGAGATCAGTGAAGAGGGCATTGAGGATGAAAATCGTCTTGACAAGAGCGTGAAGAAAGTCAAAAATTCAAGCCACACTACATCATCAAATAACTCTTCAAGCAGCTCCAGACTCTCATCACATACGTCATCTTCACACGTGGCAACCAAAAAGAAAAGATCAAATTGCAAGCAATGCTTTCGCTATGGTCATTTAGGACATACTACGAAACATTGCAAAAGCAAGAGATTTTCTAAACCTAAACAAGATACCGTAAAAAGTTTCACTGATCAATTTGACAATATGAAGAAATCAGTAATATGCATAGTTAATTCAACTTGTTTTTGGTTAAGAAAAGAAAATACTCTTGCTCAAAATCATGATAGATCAAACGTGAAGCAAGTGTGGGTTCCAAAAACTAACTAACTTGTACATATTTTTGTTGTTGTTGTATAACGGATTAAACTACAAGAATGGCTTCGGATGCTCATGGAATATATTTGGCATGTTGACAGTGGATGCTCGTGGCATATGACCAGCTTGAAGGATCTTTTGAAAAACTTTCAGGTCATCGATGGTGATTTCTTATCCTTTGTTGGAGATGAAAAGGGGGGATTGTTGGAATGGGTGACGTTGTTTCTGAAGCACTTACACTAGAGAATGTAAACTATGTTCCAGAATTATGTTACAATCTTATGAGCGTATCACAAGTCTGTGACAATGGAATTTCAGTGTTGTTCAACAACATGGAATGCCTATTCCTCAAGCCGAATACTCTATCCCTATTGAAATGATCACGCTCAGAGCTTCCTCATCAAAATAATACCTACGTTCTCAATATGAAAAATGCTAAATCCAATGAGCAAATGACATGTCTTATCTCAAAAGCTTCAGAATCGGAATCACTGCTTTAGCATAGGAGGTTGGGGCATGTGAACTTAAAAAACATGAATAAGCTTTCCAAATTAAATATAGTGAGATGATTACCTATAAAAGAATTTCCTTTTTCATAAAAATGTATCGCATGCGCCGAGGACAAGCAACACAAAAGGCCGCATAAATCCAAAGCAGTGAATACGATATCTGCCCCATTGCAATTACTGCACATGGATCTATTCGGCCCTATAAGTGTTTAAGTTTAGCTAAAAGATCCTATTGCTTGGTGATTACAGATGATTTCTCACGTTTTTCATGGGTATATTTCCTTGAAGCCAAAAGGGAAACAGTATCCACTCACAAGAGCTTCATTCCCATGATTGAAAACGTAATCAGGTTGAAGGTCAAATCTATCAAAAGCGACAACGGATCAGAATTCAAAAATCAAACGTTTGTCTCCTTCTGTGAAGAAAAGGGAATACACCTTCAGTACAGTGCACCCAGAACTCCCCAACAGAATGGAGTAGCAGAACGGAAGAATAGAACACTCATTGAAGCTGCTCGAACTATGCTTGTGGACTCCAAGCTTCCCGTCATCTTATGGGCTGAAGCAGTCAACATAGCATACTACGTTTTGAATCGAGTTCCCATCGTTAAACCTCATGGAAAAACAGCTTATGAACTTCTTTTCAAAAGGAAGCCTCTAATAGATTTCTTTAGACCGTTCGTATGTTCCTGTACACTCCTCAACACTGAAGACAATCTTATCAAGTTTGATTAAGTCGGTGATGTGTGCAACTTCATGGGCTACTCATCTTCTCAAAAGGCATATCGAGTCAACAACAAACGAACCAAGATGGTGATTGAATCATACTATGTCGACTTTCAAGAAGGCAACACCACCAATACTGGAAGCTCTCCAAACTGGTTTTATGATGTTGACGTTGTATTCAACACTTTCGACATTGATGAGCCTCTCACTGAAACCGAACCTACCGAATCAACCCCAATAGAGCCATTGTTTGATCTTTCAGACATTGGTTTCACTACTTTTACAACTCGTTTCACCCCAGTCTCTACCGATCCAATCCTTCCTATTATCGAGGTAGATGGTGACACTTCCGCTGAGAATGCATCTGCATGTGATGCTCCTTCTTCACAACCGATCGTGGATGAACCACCAAAAGAAACGAACCTCCAATTATCTACGTCGACAAACACTTTTCCAATCTGCCTTAACAAGTTGAGACTCACACCAACGCAGGATACAAAACAAATCGAAATCATCCAATTGAGAATGTCATTGGTTCCGTGGAAGATGGAGTTCGAACTCGCGGTCAAACGCATACCCATCAACACTGGATTGTATGCAGCTTTTCTCTCTCAGTCTGTGCCAAGAGATATTGAAGAAACCATTCAAGATTCTAGCTGGGTGCAAGCAATGCTATAAAAATTAGCTCAATTTCGTAAGCTTAAAGTCTGGGAACTCGTTGATTTACCAGATGAAAAATATCCCATTGGCACCAAGTGGGTATTTCATAACAAAATGTACGATCGTGGTGTAGTAATCAACAATAAGGCAAGATTGGTAGTTCAAGGCTTTCGAGGAGGAAGGGATTGACTATGAGGAAGTTTTTGCACATGTGGCACGCTTGGAAGCTATCATAATTTTCTTAACCTATGCTTCATTAAAAACTTCAAGGTGTTTCAGATGGATGTAAAAAGTGCGTTTCTACATGGGAAGGTAAAGGAAGAAGTCTATGTTTGTCAACCTCCAGGTTTTGAAGATCCTCACTTTCTTGCACAATACTATAAGCTTGAAAAAGCTCTCTATGGTCTTCATCAAGCTCCTCGAGCCTGGTATGAGAGTTTATCAACATATCTTCTAGATTGTGGGTACTCAAGAGGTAAAATCGATATGACTCTCTTCACGAAAAGGATCGAAGATAATGTGATGCTGGTGCAAACCTACGTAGACGATATTATCTTTGGGTCAACTGATGAAGCTCTTTGCAATGAATTCCAGAAAGTTATAAAGGAAAAATTCAAGATGAGCATGATGGGAGAACTTACGTTTTTCTTGGGATTAGAGGTAAGCAAGGAGAAGACAGTATCCTCATTCATCAAGCGAAATATATTAGGGATATTCTCTCCAAGTACAATATGAACGACTGCAAAACTGCCAGCACATCATTTGCAGCTCAGACAAAACTTACATCTGATCTTTAAGGAAAACCCGTGAATAAGTCCTTCTATCGCTCGATGATAGGCTCGTTGATGTATCTGACCGCAAGTAGGCCTGACATTATGTGGGCTGTTTGTCCCTGTGCACATTTTCAGATGGATCCAAAAGAATCTCATGAAGCTGCTGTCAAAAGAATTTTTCGCTATCTTAAAGGAACACCCAAACTTGGACTGTGGTATCCTAAAGATCGTAATTTTGATTTAATTGCTTATTCTAACAGTGATCATGCAGGTTGCAAGGTTGACAGAAAGTCCGTCCCGGAGGCTGTCAATTCTTAGGAAATCGTCTAATATCATGGCAGAGCAAGAAATAGACAACAATTTCCACATCTACTGCTCAAGCCTAATATACGGCAGCTTACAGTTGCTGCTCACAAGTTCTTTGGATACAAAATCAGTTGCTGGATTACGGAATCAACATTATGAAGACTCCCATATTCATCGACAATGAGGCGTGTCTAGGAATTGCGAAGAACCCTATCCACTACTCCAGAACAAAACACATCGAGATTTGTATTCATGCAATCAGAGATGCGTATGAGAAAGGATACATTCAAGTGGTGCCGGTGGATATCATGCAATAAAAAGTTGATATTTTCACGAAAGCCTTCGACGAAACCCGCTTCAACCAGTTGGTAAACTGGTTGGAAATGGTCAATTTCCTTGAGTGGAAATGATTAAAAAAACCTTTTATAATAAACACCTTAAATATGCTTATAAAATGTGCCCAACAAAAACATTTTCTGCATTTTTAAAATTTCCTTTTCAAGGTCTGGACTCTTGAAAATCAAATTTTAAGGGGGGAAGTTTCCAGAAAATTAGCATAATCTTTAAGGTTTATATCTTTTGTTTGACACCTGCTTTAGAAATGATAGAAAACTGCTGACACTTTGTTTGATTTTAAAACAGAACTCGATTGAGGTACCAAGCAACGACGTGTCAGTAGATTCAGCAATACCTTCGAGTAAACTGCAAGTAGTTGACAAAAGTAAATACTTACACAAGAATTCTAGATACCCACATTGTTGTGCAACATGCGGGTAACACGTTGCGGTGCATGGCTTAATGGTCTTAAATCTTGCGTTGATAGATTGCCAAAGTCCAAGATTTCAGGTCTTTATATTGACTAATCATTCAGGGATATCATAGTTGCTCTTCTGCTGCATCAAGATATATATGCTGACCTAGACACAATGTGACCAAAACCCCACACAGATGAAGTTCTCATGTGAGAATCATTCAAGTGCTTAAATTGTACCGTCTAAGGTATCTATCTTCGCCCTCGTTAGACATTGGTCTCTCTGCTGTACGAAAGTACTGACCTGATCACCAAATGTCTATCGTTGAAATCTCAAAAACGAATGAAGTCAATATACTCACCCGCTATGAGGAATCTTTGTGCATACCTTGATCACGGGGGGTATGTCCTGATGTGGGACTCAAGGGCACAACATTCTAACAAGTCTAGCTTAGGTGGGGGCCATCTAAATTCTTGTCAATATTACCACAACATGATAAAACGCTCACTGAAAGCATGTTGAAAGAAAGGTGCATGAATTTAAAGAACAAACATACTGACAGTTTTTCTTGTGCTTCAATGATTCAATATTTTCTATTTCATCACAAACTAACAAAGTGTTGCCAGTATGATCTTTTGCAGGAAAGTCAAAGGATCCGAATGGGTAAGAATTATGTGAAAAAGGGAGCTTCGTAGCTCTAAAAATAATTTTCAGGGTTCAAATTGCAAATTTCTGCTTTTTTTTCAATTTTATTCTCAAATTTGCAAAATTTTAACAAAAAAGGGCACGTTTTTCGAGAAAGTTTAAGATTTTCGAGCGTATTTGTCTTTGAATTTCTTAACCTTGAATATATCTCAAAAAGATATTCTACGCGGCGTAATTATAGTTCCAGCGTATTTATTAAATACGATGGAAAGCAATCTTGTATAGATAAATATCTACGCTGAATGATATCAAATCCGCTAACTATGATCACTGTAAATGAATTATAACCGATGTACATATATTATTTCGCTAGGCGTTTATATGTCAGATGTCCGGTGTATATAAATAATGTTACTGGCGCATTTAGCTGCTCCGCGTATTTAACTCATATACTTAGCGTATTTATGTATATACATATATATATATATATATATAATTCTTTTTTTTATTAGTGTAATTTGTAAATATATGATCTAACTTGGCTCATTTTCATGTTTAAGAATGGCTCAACAATAGGTTTGGGATGGCACGAGGAAGCACAATCAGCCAATTACACTAGTTCCTCCTGAGCCTGATTTTGAAGACGTAATGGACTGGCTGTCAAGAAGCAAAATAAGTTATGTTGTTCAAGCTAATCCGAAGATTTACTGTATTCACATAGAATAATTCTAGCGAACCTCAAGAGTGAGAACCCTGAACCAAGTCAAGTATATCACCACGACTGTACGCCACAAAGAGATAAAGGTGACAGAAGAGTGAATTCGAAAAGTTCTTAGCCTTGGAGATAGTACCAGTGATCCGATAAAGCTAAGTAAAGAAGCAGTGCTAGAAGGATTCCGTGGAATGAACTATGTTGGGGATTTTTGAAACAAGAACGAGATAAAGAAGTCAGGTCTTACAAAGGATTAGAGGTTCATCCATCACACATTTTGCATGAGCATATGTCACAGGAAAGGTGGATATGATGGTTAAATTTGGAATGGTCTACGACAATGCTAAATTTATGTACAAATTAGCCCTTCAACATCTCTGGCCTAATTTTTTTACTGCATGATTGACAATGTAAACAAAGGCGCATGGGCCATGTACCCAAGATTTGTACAGTTGCTCATTGGTGATGAGCACCAGAACTTACCGCATGATGGAAATCTATATCAGTTCAGCTCCCCAAAGGAAGAAAAATTACGGAGTTAAAAACAAAGGAGTGGGTAATGCTGCATAATTGGATGTACAGAGAAGAAAGGATTCCCATTGTTCTGGCTGCATACCATAAGTATAGGGAAGGGTGAGGCAGGGTAGAGAAGGTCAAGACAAACCTGCTAATGTTGAAGAGGAAGCTGAAGTTGAAGAGGAAATACCACTTATACGCAAACACAAAGACAAAGGGAAAAAAGTGGTTGAGAAGAACCCTCCAAGAAAAAGAGCAAGAAAGACTCCTCAAACCAAGAGCAAATTATGGGTGACAGTATTCGTGCTGGATCAACAAGATAGGAAATTGAAAGGATGCAGGCCATTCACGCTGTCGCGGAGGTAGAAAAACGTGAACGAAGAATGAAAAAGAGAGAGATGACAGAGTCAGAAACACCTATTGTGGTTACATCAGAACAGGCACAGTTAGATCGCTTTGTTGAAGGGCTTTTAACCCATCCCTTAGAGCCCACTCCAAGAAAGAATCCGGCACCTAAGAAATGAAAAACAGGTGAGGGATCTTCCAAAAATGGTCCACCCACGCCCTCCTCTTCTGTTCAACCTCCTCTTCAAAGAGTTCCTTCAAGACCTCGACCGTTTCAAGACTTGTATGATCGCCTATCCACAGAAATCTGCCTGTTTCCTACAAAGGAATTTTGCTTATTGAAAAATCAAGTAAACGATACTAATGTGATTAAAAGAAAGCTGAAAGAGCAGAGAAAGAAGAACAAAGAACTGCACTCCTACGTCTCTAAGCAATCTGAATTTATAAGGTTTCAACAAGAGGGGTTGGAGAAATTGCATGAGTTAGTGCAGGATCTGTATGATTCAGCAAATCGAAAACCAAAATATACAAGCAAAGATATCTTCAATTTGACATCTTTAGAGAAATAGAACACAAACGAAAGGATAACATAGTAGAAAATAAAAAGAAACGACTTGAATCTGCTGTCGATGTTAGTTTTGGTGAAGATAGTGAAGAAGAAGAAGTTGACAGAACCAAAATGCCAGAAACATTTCTTGAATGGGGTTTGGAGGATGCTGTGTTATATGAGACTGATGGTGGAGATGAGTTCGAGCCTCAACATCCTGAATGGTTCAAGAAAGAGAGAGCAAAAATGCAAGATTTTTATCAACTCATAATAGTTGAGAAGACCGAGGTCACATATAGAATCATTAGCTGGAAATATTGTAATATGACAGGATGGTTTGTGGTGAAGCGAAGGGGAGGTGTAATCCAGTACTTCCAAAATGGAAATGATATGCAAACTCTACCCACATGGGATATCTGAGAACTAAACAAGCATGATCTGATAAATCCCACGAACAGCAGCATTGGTGGCGACCTTGAAAGATTGATACATAGAGAATGCATGCATGGATTTACTGTTTTCAAACCTTAACGCCCAAGAAGACGTGTATCAAAAACCACAAAAGACCCATTTATTGGAAAAGGAAAGGTAACTTGGGTAATCAATCCAGCAAAAGTGGTGACTAGGGTGAAATTTCCTCCAGAACAACCTGTGACCCTCACCAACTTCAAGAAATGGTTCTGTGATGGTAAAACTGGTGAAGCGGTTATCAAATCTAACTCTAACATAGATATCCGTATTTTGGATCCGATGGATGTATTTATGTTTTATCTTTTTGATCTGAATGTTCTCTATGGAAACAAGATAAATGTTGGAGCAAGAAACGAATACCTTGAGGAAGGCATGTTGTTCCCAAGGGCGGTCGAGCGAGCATGGACCCGAAAGATTGAAGTAATGGAGATTATGCTCAGGATGGACATTCAGAAAGAAAAAAAGGTGAATCTAGAAATAAGAAAGCTGCTGAGCCAAGATCATCTTCTCCATAACGCAAAGATCCATCTTCTGATTCAGATGTTCAAGTCACTTCTCAACCTCTGACTTCATCCACATATGAAGTCACTATGGAGGCCCAACCAACAACTAGTGAAGCTACTTTTAACATATCTGCACCACCAAGAAACACTCAAGAAGCTGCCGCAAGCCCTGAAGCTCAAGAAAAAGATTGAGACTTTCAAGTATGCAACAGTTCAGTGTAATTTTTGGTACCTAGTACAGTAGCGGCGTAATTAAGTTTCCAGCGTATTTCTTAAATGCGCTGGGTAGTCAGTTTGTATATATATGCTTATCAATGAAACCCTAGTCCAAGGTTCTTGGACAGATTTTGGTGATTGATCTTGTGTTGTGCTTGTGGTTCTTGTGCTTAATCCAAAATATCCAGGTGCATTCAGTGACTATATCCTTTAGGATTCCATATACAACACTTGTTGTTTGATCCATTAAAGAATCTTCATCTTCATCTTTTGGTTTTCTTAACTTTTACACATTCAAACAACTAATTTATAGTTGTTTGGGTGATAACAATCAACCACTATGATCCGAATCTGATTTGGGACTCACAACTGGTGCGAACAGGAAGTTCATACGGATGAAAAGTTTGCTCGTACGAGTGAGTGGCTCGTACGAATGACCTCCTCGTGCGAATCAAAGTTTCAACTTTTTAAGTTGTAAATTTTAAGAACTTTTGTTTTCTTTTTCGTACGAATTACTTAACTTGTATGGACAGTTGTTCGTGCGAGTGGTCTCGCTACCCGTACGAAGCAACTTAGGTCACCAAACGGATGAATTTTACCAAGTTTGACATGATTAAGTTCGATTTTAGATCTGGAATTGTTAAGGATTGATTAGGATTGATTTTAGTGTGATATCCTAGAATCCTAGTCCAATTGTCCGTAAATTCGTCCAATTCCGAGATCAGTTTGAAAAAAGTGTAGAAGTAGAAAGCTGCAACAATGAATCTGAATCTGAAACAGTTGGTAGCCTGCAGAAACTTGATGTTTGTTAGCAGATCACGCCTCTATTTATAGGTCGACATTTTTTCAGCTATGACACAACATTCCTCTATTTATAGGTCGACATGACTCGCATAGGGGAGTGTGTAACAGAGAGTGTGACTCGTGCGAGTGGCTGCCTCGTACGAGTGACAGAATGTGACTCGTACGAGTCATGTATCTCACTCATACGAGTCAGCTTCTAAACACATAAAATATACATTAACATTTACAAACTGATGTTCTAAGCCCTATATACAAAAACAACATATCCTAGACATAGGCAATAGACATTATGCACCAACAGTTTTGCTCTTACAACCCCCATCCTTTCACCGGCGAAGGGGACGCCACCAAGTTGCTACAATGGTTTAACGCCATTGAGGTGACTTTTATCCAAAGTGGTTATCCCGGCCACCTGCGTACCATGAACGCTACGGGAATTTTCCGATTAAGGACTCTTGATTGGTAGACTTCCGAGCGTAACGATTGTGGTAGAGACGCCGCCCACGCTCTCCCGTGGACTGAGCTTAAAAAGCTGATGGAGAATGAATTTTGCCCCATGAACGCCAATGACTCGAAAGCGAGTTTTGGAACTTCAAGCAGGTTGGGAATGACAACGACGCCCTCACGGCCCAATTCAAGTCGAGTCAATTTGCCCTAGTCAAGTCGACACGGACGAAAAGTCAGTTGCCAAATACATACACTGCCTCCCTCCTCACCTCACTGACCTCGTTGACGCCACCACACCCAAGACTCTTGAAGAAACCTTTTGCTTGTCTGCCCGGTTAAACAACAACCACATCCTTCGTGAAGCCTCCAAGGCTTCATTGAGGAAAGCCCACCAAGCCACCACCGAAGCCCTCACCGAACCTACCTCACCCAAACCCCCAAAGAGCAACAACAAAGGCAAGAAGCGGAAGACTTCAAGCTAGAATTGCGTGGTAGTCACTCCGCCAAACTCTCAACCCTCCCAACATCTAGCCTTAGCGACTCCCAAGCCTATTAAGAAGGCATACACTAGGCCGCATCCCAAGTGTAACACCTGCCCCTTTCACCATCCCGTTGCTGCCCCTTGCCGCCTATGCACTAACTACAATAGGTATGGACACTTTGCCCCACAATGTCGAAGTGCTTCGCAAGCCCCGACCAACCAAGCCCGAGTCATAACCGCACCCTAAAACCCTACCGCCAACCAAAATCGACCACTTGCACCAAGCGTTCATGCCTGCTTCAAATGCGGAGATCCAAACCACTTCCCCAACAACTACCCACAGCGCAACAACAAGAACAACAACCAGCAGCAGGAGAAAGCTCGCGGTCGAGCCTTCGTCATCACGGCCACTCAATCTCAAAACGCCAACGATGTCATCTCGGGTATGTTTCTGGTTAACAATGTTTACACTACGTGTTTAATTGATACAGGTGTAGATAAAAGTTTTGTATCCGTTGAATTCGAATCTTTCCTTATTTGTAGACATTCTATGTTTCCTAAATCATTGGAAGTCGAAGTCGCTGACGGAAAATCTGTCACTGTTGATTCTGTCCTATCCAAATGTTCTTTGAATCTCAATGATCATACGTTTTCCATTGACCTCATATCCATGCAAATGGGTAGCTTCGATATCATAGTAGGTATGGATTGGCTTAGGCGGGTCCAGCTGAAGTTGTTTGTTCCGAAAAGTTCATTCGTCTTCCCCTTCCCAATAAGGATTCCTTACATGTATATGGCGAGAAACCCTCCAAATGTCTCAAGCTCATGTCGTGTATCCAAGCGAACAAGTACTTGCGTAAGGAATACTTCACCTTTCTTGCCCACATTATGGAAAAGAAGGATAAGGGTCCGAGAATGAGTGAAGTTCTCGTGTTTCGTGATTACCCCGACGTTTTCCCTGAGGATCTTCCGGGTCCTCCTCCTCCTCCTCGTTCAGTAGACTTTCGCATCGATCTCATCCCTAGCGTAACTCCCGTCGCAAAATCCCCCTATCGTCTAGCACCCTCAGAGATGCAAGAGCTGTCTAGCCAACTTCAGGAGCTTCTCGATAAAGGCTTCATATGCCCTAGCACATCTCCTTGGGGGCTCTCGTCCTATTCGTAAAAAAGAAAGACGGATCCTTCCAGATGTGCATCGATTATCATGAGCTTAACAAGCTTATGGTCAAGAACCGATATCCTCTCCCTCATATCGATGAACTTTTTGATCAACTTCAAGGCGCGACTTGTTTCTTGAAAATCGACTTTCGCTTTGGTTCTCATCAACTTCGAGTCCTCGAAGAAGATATACCCAAAACCGCATTCACACGCGTTATGGGCACTACGAGTTCGTAGTTATGCCATTTAGTTTGACCAACACACCGCTGTGTTTATGGATTTGATGAATCACGCGTGCAAGCCCTATCTCGACCGATTCGTGATCATCTTCATTAACGACATCCTAATCTATTCCAAGACGCGAGAAGAGCATGAGCAACACTTGCGTCTTATCCTTCAGCTTTTGCGCGTGAAACGTCTTTACGCCAAGTTCTCCTAGTGTGAATTTTGGCTAAAGGAGGTTCAATTCTTTGGTCATGTCATCAACAAACTAGGTATTCACGTTGACCCTGCAAAAATCAAGGCGGTGAAGAATTGTGTTAATCCTAAAACTTCGTCCGACATTCGTTCACTTCTCAGCTTACCCGATTATTACCGTCGGTTTATCTCTAATTTCTCAAAAATCGTCATGCCTCTAACTTCCTTGACTCAAAATGATGAAACTTTTGTTTGGAGTTCCGAACAAGAGGAGTCTTTTCAAACCTCAAGGACATGCTTTGCAATGCTCCTATCCTAGCCTTTCCTGATTGTACCGACGACTTTGTCGTTTATTGCGATGCCTCAAAATAAGGTCTTGGTTGCGTTCTTATGCAACGAGACAAGGTCATCGCTTACGCGTCACGACAACGCAAGATTCATGAGGAAAACTATACTACGCATGACCTTGAACTTGGTGAAGTTGTTTTTGTATTGAAGATATGGCAACACTACCTTTATGGTACAAAGTGTACGGTCTTCACCGACCATAAGAGCCTCCAATACATCTTCAATCAAGAGAAACTCAACATGCGACAGCGTCGTTGAGTGGATTTGCTAAACAACTACGATTGTGATATTTGCTACCACCCTGGTAAGGCAAATGTTGTAGCCGATGCCCTTAGTCAGAAAAATCATGTTAAGAGTGTACGTTGCTACCAAACCTTGGGAAAGCTTCAAGAGCTGATTCGCAAGGCACAATACTCGACCGTTAAATAGGGTAACCTCGATACTAAGTTGAAGTGTTGTGTTGAAAACCAACTCGTGACCAAATCCAATGGCATCATGTGTTATCTTGACCGTATTTGGATTCCGAACCGTGATAATCTTTATGACCTCTTGATGAGTGAAGCTCATAAATCTCGATATCCTATTCATCCTGGCGCCGATAAGATGTATCATGACCTTCGTGCGTCTTATTGGTGGCCTTGTATGAAGAAAGATATCGCCTGCTACGTTTCGAAATGCCTTACTTGTTCCAAGGTAAAGACCGAACATCAACGTCCCTCTGGCTTACTCGAACAACCTGAAATTCCTGTTTGGAAATGGGAGGGTATTGCCATGGATTTGGTAACTCCCTCGTACATCGTCTGGTCACGATAGTATTTGGGTAATCACCGATTTTCTAACCAAATCTGCTCATTTCCTTCCCATACGTGAAGGCTACTAAGTCAAGAAATTGGCTCGTATCTACACGGATGAAGTCATCTGTCGTCACGGTGTCCCCGTTAACATTATCTCGGACCGTGATGGTCGTTTCACGTCTCGTCTTTGGCAAACATTTCAAAAAGCTCTTGGTACTCACCTCAATCTCAGTACTGCTTTCCATCTTCAGCCTGATGGACAAACCGAGGGTACTGCTTTCCATTGATTTTGGTGGCAACTAGGACATGCACTTGCCTTTGGTCGAATTCTCATACAATAATAGTTACCATGCGAGTATTCAAATGGCACCTTTCGAGGAATTGTATGGACGCAAGTGTTGATCACCTATTTGTTGGCACGAGATCAGGGAAGCTCAAATCACCATTCCTGAGCTTATACAACAGACGACGAATAAGATTTTGCAGATTCGGGACAACTTGCTCAAAGCCTGAAGCCGACGAAAGAGTTACACAGATAAAAGACGCAAGCCTTTGGAATTCAACGTTGGTGACTTTGTACTTCTCAAGGTATCCCATTGGAAGGGTGTGGTTCATTTCGGGAAAAAGGGAAAGCTCGCTCCTTGTTATGTGGGTCCTTTCAAGATTCTCAAAAGGATTAGCAAGGTAGCATACCGACTGGACCTACCACAAGAGCTCAGCAACGTTCATCCTACCTTCCACGTCTCAAACTTGAAGAGATGTCTCACCGAAAAAGGACTCCAAGTTCCACTTGAAGATCTTCAAATCAACAAGACCTTACACTTCATGGAGAAGCCAGTCGAAATCATGGATCGAGGCACTAAGCAACTAAGGCGCAGTCGAATTCCTATTATGAAGGTTCGATGGGAAGGAAGACGTGGCGCTGAGTTTACTTGGGAACTTGAAAGCGATATGAAGACTAAGTATCCGCATTTGTACGTTGCATCTTCCTAAATTTCGGGACGAAATTCCCTAAAGGAGGGGAGACTATAACGCTTCGCATTCGTAACTTTCCGTTTTTAGTAAGTTTGCATCGTGTTCCTATTTTCGGAAAGTCCAAACCTTGTAATCGTATTTAATTTTCGAATCATTGTAAATCCAAGGCTTATATTGTAATCAAATTGATCAACTATGCAAAATTCACAACCTTTATGCATGCTTATAATTATAAACTTAATCGTTGCCCGTTTAATCAATTCGAAAAGAGTTTGAGAGTCTTAAAATCTAAGTCAAGCAAGATGATTAGTGATTTTAATACAAAAGTTCAAGATTTCGACATCATAAAATCTTGTCACATTTATGTTAAACATATGCTAACTAGCAAGTCCTTTTTTTGGGTTTTTAAACACCCTTACATTTGACCTTAGCCTACCATATGAACCATACTCCTATTACATGTTATGTATAATGTTTATTCATCAAATAATACACTTATATTTAATAAAAGAACAAAAAAAAATTAAAAAAATAAAAACCCTTGCAGCTTGCGGCCGCAAGCTGCCAAGGGAGTTCCTTCTTGTTGTTTCAAGTCAAAGACTAACCTAACTACATTAAATGCAACCCTAACTTAAACCTTAATCCCTCCTCTATATAAACAAGCATTCCCCCATCCATATCCCACTTTTACAAGCCTCCAAACACTCCAAAAATCCGCTCAAAGTTCAGAACTTTCTGCTGAACACTTTAGCTTGCAAGTGAGTTTCAACTCACTTCCTTCTTTGTTTAAACCTTATTTCTTCTTCTAACACACTTGGATAACCTCTAGGAAGGTTTTCACAAGTTTGCTTAGGCAAACTAAGGTGAAACCTCACCATTTTGGGTCCAAAAGTGTGCTAAACTTTCTGCCCGTTTTTCAAAACTTTATAGATTTAAAGTTTTCCTTACGTTTTCTTCCTCAACAATGTTTGCTAAGCCACATGGGATGTTACCATAGGTTTTACATGGAAAACCAAGGTGGAAATATACCATTTTTAGGGGCAAACTTTTTGTTTTGGAAGTTAAACTTATAAAGTTTTCTTAAACTTGTTTTAACCTTAACAAGTCTATGCTACTTGTGCCTCTAATCAAGTTTATGGTTAGTGAGCCATATAGACTTGTTCTGTACAAAATCAAGAGGTATTATATGCCTCTTAACTTGTGGTTTTTACTCTGGTTTTTAACCCACAAGTGTTGAGCCATCCAAGCTTACAAGTTTGTGTTTGGTGATGGTGCGATTACATGGAGGCCTTGGCTATCAAACTTTTCAATCGACCCCTCACTTGATGATTTCTATCCATTAAGCTATGTTTCACCTTCACTTGAGTAACAAGGCTACGACACATCCCCAAACATTGCCATATTCGCGATGCATGCACTTAGCTTGCTTATTCGGTTCTAAACGTATGTTAGTGAAGTACTTTATTCGTGAGCATCTGGATTGTACTTGTGGTAATTTGTGTATTGATGAATATTCCAAAATAGGTTTAGGATGGCCATCCCCCTACCTCCATGTATGACTTCTATGACATCCATGGCTTTCTAACAAGGTTTTTACGAAAATTTTCTGGATACAACAAGTTTTAACTAAGTTTTAAATTTGTTATCTTTTCAACTTAGGTTTCGTGTTGAAAGTTCAAGAACACTTCAAGAAACCCTCACAACTAGCTCAGACACAACAGTAAGCTTGGTTTCAAACAAGGAAGAGAGCCAAAGCTCTGATACCACTTGTAGGTCCACTTGGAGGATCAAGATTAACCTACTTCCATGTTTATACAACACAAATACAGGTGCGAAATCCTCGTAGGTATGCAAACCAAAGAAACGTAAGAAAAACAGGATAACCAAAGATTCAATATCTTGATTAACAGAAGAGAACTAGTAAAAACACATACAAACAATGTTCATACAAACTCATGCAATACTCTCTGTGCTCTTGTGTTTCTCCTCTAGTGTAGCTCTCTTTAATGTCACTCTGGTCACTAGTCTCTACACTAAGAAGTGCATGTCTGCTTATATAGTGTCCACACCCAGCAACGTTACGAAGTATGTTGCTGGTCGTACGAAACACCAAAACACACGAAGGACATTCTCCATAGATGCTTGTACGAACGTGATGGATCGTACGAATCAAGTAATCAGCTTGTTGAGATGAATTCACTCATACGATTAAGGAGTCACTCGTACGAAGCTTTTCCCACTCGCACATGAAGTGTTCTTCGGAGAACGTGCCATAGACATGACGTACACAAGACTCAACAGTATGCACACATCCAACTGTTTTACACAGTCAAACTAATCATCGTACTAAACCAAGATAGGAGGATACCTTGATTTGGTTAACATGACCAAACTATACAGACACAGTAAAGAAAGATCGTATAATTACAGATGTAACTAAGAACAAGCCATAGACACAAAAGTGTATCAACAAACTCCCCCTTGGCTATGGCTTGGTCTTCGGTCTTCATTCTGAATGGCCTGGTGTATCAACAAACTACCCCTGAAGATCTGCTATCCATCATTGATTGAGCATCAGGTCTTAAAAACTTTCTAGAAACATTAAGCCTTTCCTGTTTCCTCTTGATTGCTACTCTAGGTAACTAGATTGGTCATGGTCTGCTGAACATTGGACTCTACCACTAGAGTTGATGCAGAAAGTATTGGCTGCGAGGATGAGGCCGAAGCATCAGGATTGCCATGGTCTTTACTAACCTGATCACGTTTTCGCTTGATCTCCTGTGCTTTGCATCTATCATTCCGTAGAATGTTCACCCTCTTTCTTCTCATTTTAAACACATCTTTAATACCATTAAAGCCTTTAACCAGTATAGTATTACGAGAATGATACCATTCTCTCAAGTCGTTATGCTTAGCAGTTAATGTTCTGGCAGATCGTTGTACAGCCTCACTACGTTCTTTCAGCCTATTCAACTCAATTCCCTGAGAGTTATCAACTGCTCTCATCCATTGTAGCTTATTTGCTCTTTCAGCATCTGCAGTCTTCAGCTGCTCATTTTCTTTCTTAACTGCGCAATTTCAGAATCCTGTTTTCTAACGGTCTCTTTCAAAGAATTTATCTCCAACTATTGTTTGACAACTGTGTTCCGATTTGAAGCAATAAACTCCGAATGCTTGTTAATCTAGATTGCCGCAGCTTGCAACTAAGAGAACAGAAAATTCACTTTCTCATCCTGTTCCATTTTAGAGAATAAATGACTGCTTCATTCTGTATTTTGTTGATGAGTTGTGGACTGGGATTGTTGGACTGATGAAGTAGTAGATTGTGATTGAACTGGAGTATCTTTAGCTGAAGGTGTTTCAGCTACCGTGGTATTCGAAGGTTGTGGTTCAGAGGTTGTAGTGGGTTCTGTCATTACAGGTTCAGTCTATTCTATTGTAAAAGTAGACTGGACTTCTACAACTGGTTCACTTGCACCATTATTACCAACATTATCACCGTCATCATCATCACCTTTTACCTTTTTATGACCAAACTTATCTTCGATCATCTTTTTCAAAGTTGGTTCTTCATTATCTGACTCATTGTCATCATGGCGCCACTTGTCATTTTCTGGTGCTATATATTGATCATTTTCCAGAAAACCGATCAACTTACGAGGAGGTGTGCTTTCCTTGTAACGTTTTGCTGCTACACCCCTAAAGAACTTCAACGAATGTTCCATCATAACTTCTACTTTTAGAGCATCATTGTCGTTCTTCAGAAGATTCGGCTGTTGCATATTCAAGATCATTTGGAGAAAACGAGGATACATCCAAAACTTATTTCCAACATATCTGGTTCTTCTCAGGTTTTCTTCATGTCTGCAAAAATATACTTTGAAACACTGAACAGTTTGTTCAATGTCAAAGCTATCATCATTCCAACCAAGTCGTTATTTGCCATGTCATAACCAATTCGTCTGTTGCTCAAACACTTAATTAAAAAAATTAGAAAGAACTTGTATCGGAGTGGCAACCATGCTTTGTTTGGTTGTCCCATGAGAAAATCTCCAACACATTTCATTCTAAGCAAACATCCATGTTGACACTTAAACGATACTGAGAATGGAGCTTCAGGATCATCAGCAAGCTGTAATACTGAGTTAATGATTTCAACAGAGACATCTACATTTAAGTCATTTACTTTCCCGCGATAAGTTCATGTCAATTTACTTCAACAACTTTAGCTGAATCCCAAAATTCCTTGATCAACGTCATGTATACTGTAGTCTTGTGCGTGATAGCATAATGTATCTTTGAGCACGCAAAAACTTCATTATACCATTGTATTCAGCAAATTTGTCTTCCGGATCCAAGTAGGTCACCATGTTATGTCTTGGTTTTGACATAATCTCCACTTCTGACTTGTCAGTTCTTTTTGTTGTGGGTTTCCTTTTATGTTCCTTTTGTTCTATTCTGTAGACATAACACAATTAGGATAAGAACACAAATTATTAGGGAATATACACAAAAACTTTTATTCCAAACTTTCTATATGTATGTATTCCCTGAACAAAGAACTACTGACTCATACGAATAACAATTTATTCGTACGAAGAGCAACTAATTTTTACAAACACTTGATTTAGTCAAACCAATGATTCACTCGTACGAGTAACTGGCTTGTACGAGCGATATGTTACTCATGTGAGTGATATTACACTCGTACGAATCTAGTGGCACAAACTACTTCAAGAGAAGATAATTGTTTTTCATTAAAGATTTTTCACTCAGGGTTTGTTGTTAATGTTAGTCAAAGTCACATGGTAAGATAATGTTTAAGTTGTTCATCTTCAAAGTATGCCAACATTGTCAAGTATACCTTAAGGAAATCAAAAACAACTTGAAGGGAGGTGTAAAGATGACGTGAGCAAGGTGAGAGTAATGTTCTACCAAAGAACTTCATCACCTTTTATACCACATCAAGACACTCGTGCGAACAACCTTAGCTTGTACAAAGAACTCCAATCATACAAGACCCAGTGGTCATTCGTACGAGGCACAATGGCTCGTACGAATGATCTTTGATTCATACGAGTCTAGGTTACTCAAAAACTGGACTTTCAGTTCTTCGAGTACCTTAGGTTTTTCGCTGTCATGTTTAGAACTTTGCACATATCCACACTAATCACAAGTTAAATTAAGAAAAGTGCTCGTTAAACTGATTTTGTTCTTTTGATATGAGTTTACTCGTAGTAAGAAAGTATTTTATGAAGTTATGATATCAAAGCGAATAGTTTTTAGGGCGTATCTTGGTAGAAAACCTTTTGAGCTTCAACTTTGGCTAATTCAAAAATACTTAAATTCACAACAGAGTAAACTAAACTAAAATATCTACTTATTAGACAAGAATAAACTGTATATTTACTAGATAGTCTTTTTCAGAGTTTTAAGGTAAGAGAATCATACCAGCTTTTAATCCTGTCAAAAATGAGTTTTGTTTAAAACATCAAATTAAATAAATAAGAATTCTACTATGATTATCGGTATTGTTGTCCACGTAAGCTCAACTTATCAAATGTAATCATAATTAGAAGATATGATTAATGTATGAATTATACTAACTAGCCGGTGTTCAACCACTTCACGACACATTCCCGTATCAAGACAAGAGAAAATCTTACCGGTGAGTATACTGCTTATCATCTGATTTGACGTATAGATTGTGAGATACTCACTTATTTTGATTGAAAACAAGCCCTATGTGAGTAAATCACTTAATGATGAGGAACTTGATTTTCAGATGCATGCAGGGCACAAGAGTAAGCAGTATTTACACATATGTATGGTATCATGGAAGTTCTAGACTTGCGTCACCGTTATTTTTCGGCAAAAGATTCAACCATGATACCCAGATGATAAGTCAGCATAAAGACCGTATATCTCAGAACCTCGACATATTATCAAACGAAATTTCGGTACCAAGACCATATGCCAATGAATGGTTCCCACCTGGCTTGCAGTCCGTTATGTTTATATCCACCTGCACATTTTATCTGATTGTGAGCCTACCGATACATCATTAATAAAGCTACTTATCAATTTTTGTTCTATGTTTTTAACTGTTTATGACAGATCACCGGTGTGTATCATTATCTTCTCTTATCTATCCAAGAAACTCATTTTTATTTTTTGGTTTTTCTATTGTTTTTGTATTTTTCTAAATTTTTCTCCCCCTTAAATAAGAAGGTAACTGAGTGAAAACTTAAATAAATAAAAGCTATATTTTTGTATTTTTGTATTTTCTCATGTTTTTTATTTTTCTTGAAATTTTCTCCCCTAAAATATAAAACTAAGAGAAAATAGAAAATCTTTTTGTCATTTTAGATTTTTAAGAAATATTTACGAAAAATGATTAGCCAAGGATGATTTACTCGGGTTTCACCTTGGTGCTATTGACCAAAAGTAGATAATCAAAACAAGATTTATCAAAAGCTTTTGTAAATAGGTCGGCACGTTGGTGACCGGTGTGGATTTTAACAACATTGATAAGTTTCTTTTCATAGCAATCTCGTATAAAATGATACTTAATCTCAATGTGTTTGGTTTTTGAGTGATGTAAAGGATTATGAGTGATCTGTAAAGCCACTTCGCTATCAACATAAATAGGAGTAGTTAGAAATTCAAAACCATAGTCGCGCATCTGCTGTTGAATCCATAGAACCTGAGAGCAGCAACTAGAAGCTGAAATATACTCAGCCTCATAGGTTGAAGTAGCTACACAAGTCTGCTTTTTGCACTGCCATGTGACTAGGCGATTTCCCAAGAACTGACATCCTGCTGATGTTGACTTTGCATCAATCTTGCAGCCACCATGATCAGAATCACTGAATGTTGTCAAATCAAAGTTATCATCCTTAGGGTACCAGAGACTAGTGTCCGGGCGACCCTTCAAATAACGAAAGATTCTATTTACAGCCATCAAATGAGGAGCCTACGGACTGGACTGGTAGCGAGCTAAAAGACATGTTGGGTACATTAAACCGGGTCTTGAAGCAGTAAGATACATGAGAGATCCGATCATAGCACGAAAAAGAGATGGTTACAGATGTTCACCTATTCCATCGCGATTAATCCCATGATTATGAGCTAATGGAGTTCCCAAGGGCTTTGAGTCTTCCATCTGAAATCGTTTGAGAATATCCCCAACGTACTTGGTTTGATGGATGAAAATCCCTTCCTTAGATTGATGAACCTGCAAACCTAATAAGAGAGTCATTTCTCCGATTGCGCTAATCTCGAACTTCTCTTGCATCACCTGCTCAAATTCTTTGCACATCTTCTCGTTTGTAGACCCAAAAATAATATCATCAACATACACTTGTACCAGCAATAAGTCCTCATTCTGTTCCTTAATGAAGAGAGTACAGTCGATCAATCCATGTCGAAAACCATTCTTCAGAAGATAGGAAGACAACGTTTCATACCAAGCCCGTGGAGCTTGATGTAGACAATATAGTGCCTTAATGAGAAGCCAAACCTTGTTAGGATGGATTGGATCTTCAATACCAGGCGGTTGCTCGACATATACATCTTCTTCAACCACACCATGAAGAAATGCACTTTTCACATCCATTTGATAAATGGTAAACTTCTTGTAGGACGCATAAGCCATGTAAATTCGAATGGCCTCAAGCCGAGCTACTTGTGCATAAACTTCATTGTAATCAATGCCCTCTACGTGATTAAAGCCCTGGATGACCAATCTTGCTTTGTTTCTCACAACAACACCTTGGTCATCCTTCTTACATTTGTAAACCCATCTTGTACCAATCTTCTTATAGATGCCAGGCCTGTCAACCAATTTCCACATGCCTAATTTCTGAAACTACTGAAGTTCTTCTTGCATTGCTTCAACCCATGAGTCTTCTTTCATAGCCTCCTTCCAAGATTTTGGCTCAACTTGGCAAACATAGCAGACAAAAAACCAAGCATAATGTTCCCCATATTCCCTAATAACCGAATACTAACCAACATTCTGATTATTCCTGAGCTGATTACGAGTCTGCACACCACTTTGGACATCTCCTATAATATTCTGTCGAGGATGGGTATTATGGATTTGAGTTTCAGGAACATCAGGAACTCAAGAATTTATACCCAAATTGTTGATATTCATATCACCAACTAATTCGTTTGCTGGATTTGACGAAGATGTAGACGCATGACCTTCAATCACCCCTAGATTCTGAATATTTAACGTGACATCTGAAATTCCAGGAACCGGAGCAGAAGTAGCTTCATTTGCATCATGGAACTCATCATCTTCTAACGAAACGTTATAATAAGCAACATCTTCGAATTCCTCATTCTGAACAAGATTGTTAACCGAGGTAGACACTTGAGGGTTAACAATAATTGGTCGAACTAATGACGAGTCAACTGCAATATCACCTTCTAGTAACATTTGAGCAGCTGCAGAAGCATCATCAAAAGTTGGGAAATTAAAGGAGTTAAACAGCCCATTGTAGTCAAACATCCAAGGAGCATCCAGAGCTCTTACTGATATAGTGTATCTTTGAACCTTAACTTCACCCCTTTCTTCAATCTTCTTTTTTGACAAATTCCACACTCTGAAATTAGGGGTAGTATATCCAAGAAAGAAACCTTTGATAGCTTTCGGACCAAATTTACCATGTGGATCAATCATAGTGCATGGAGCTCCAAAAGGTTCTAAGAAAGAAACATCCGGTTTCCTTTTATGCAGCAATTCGAAAAATGTTTTTCCGTGTCTCTTCACTATAAGAACTCTATTCATCGTATAACATGCAGTAGCCACAGCTTCTCCCCAAAATTGAACATGAAGTTCTGATTCTACTATCATAGTTCTTGCAGTTTCAATCAGAGTTCTATTTTTCCTCTCAGCGACACCATTTTGTTGTGGAGTCTATCGAGAACTGTACTCATGTAGAATGCCTTTAGAAGAACAGAACTCATCCATAACTTGATTCTTGAATTCGGTGCCATTGTCGCTTCTGATTCTCCTTATCTTTAAATTGTATAATTTTTTAAGCAGAGTTAGGAGATTCTTGAGGATTTTAGGAACTTCACTCTTGTTTGCCAACATATTCACCAATGAAAATCTTGAGTAGTCATCAGTAACTACTAAACAATATGAATCACCAAAGGTAGTCTTGTGTTTCTAGGTCCAAAGAGGTCCATATGAAGACGTTCCAGGGGCATATTCACCATGTTAATCTTCTTTAAAGGATGAGATTTTCTTGCTTGCTTTACTTTTTGGCATGATACACAGACCTCTTGTAAATGAAAGTTCTTTACTGGTATTCCATTCACAAGATTGTTTTTCGCCAAATAGTTCATTTTTCTCAAGTGAATGTGTCCCACTCGTCTGTGCCAAGAGATTGATTCCTTTTCGGTTGCTTTTGAGACAAAACATGTAACTTGTGTAGACGTGGTAATAGCTTGGCTCATATCAAGAATATACAAGTTATTAATTCTTGGAGCCGATAGGAGAATCCATTCTTTGGGAATCTTGAAACTAGGTTTCAGCACATAACATTCGGCATCATCAAAATGAACCATGAACTTCTTGTCGCAGATTTAAGAAACACTAAGAAGATTGTGATCAATTTGACGAACATAATTGATCTTATCAAAGCTAACAACACCATTGGAGACCATTCCTTCTCCAGTGATGTATCCACCCTTGTCTCCAGCAAAAGCAACATAGCCTCCTCGAATGCTTTTCACATCATAAAGGAGTCTTAAGTCACCTGTCATGTGCCTCGATGCTCCACTGTCAACAATCCAATGACTATTCACAGTTCCTCCTGGAACACCCTGCACATTTCAATACCCGATCAGTTTGAGATGGGGACCCAACCCTTAGTTATCTTGGGTCGACCCTAATCATCAAGAAATGTGATTTCCATTTCTTGATGATTTGGAAATTGTGTGCCTCCTCTTGAAAGATCACCGGTCTTAGGTTTCCAAGATTGTTGAAATTTACCATAATGACTACTATTTACATTTTTAACAACTTCTGGTTTTATTAAATTTGAAGAACTTGGTTTCTTTTCTGAAGAATCAGGTTTTAATGCTTTTTCAATTATTTTTACTTGTTTACGTCTCTGTTTTTCTTCTTGTTCTTTAATAATACGTTTGTCTTGTTTTGGAGAAACAGATTGACGTTGGCAAGTTGGTTCAGGAGGGGCTTTCTCAACGAATATGGGTTTTGCTAGATTGGTAGAATTTTTTATTATGTGGCCAAATTCTCCATAGTTAAAACATGTTCTCCTCTCAACTAATTTAGGAGATCATGTTTTATGATTTGATGTTGAACTTGTGGGTCTTGAGGTACTTGGTTCATTTTCACACCTATTTTTATGTTGGGTGTAATTGTTTTCACTATTACGCTTTAAAATATTGACTTTTTTTACAAAATTGATATTAGACATGCCTTCAAAAGTCTCGACTTTATTAGTACCAGTTAAACTCACAAATTTAACATTCTTTGATTTCTTCTTGTAGTGAGCACTTTTAGCTTCAACCATTGGTTGTGATACCTTAGGTTTTTCAGCTCGCTTTTCTCGTTGTTTTTCTTTTGAACAGGATAATGGTTGTGACTTGATTGGGTTTTTCTTCTCCAAAAACTTGGTTATTGAATTTTCAAAAACTTGATCAATAGAGGTTGGATTTACATTTTTGATCGGAAAGTCTTTGTTTGAATAAATTTTCTTATCCCCAATTAAAGTATACAACACATTATCATTTTCATCTATAGACGCATTTGTCTTGACAGATTTCATAGGATCATTCTCTTAATTTTCAATAGTCTTCTCATTGTGAGTGACAGAGATTTCGATCCCTTTTTCTTCATCAAGAGATTGATCCTGATCATTTTTCTCGGACTCATCATCTGACGAATCATCCTCCTCTGTTGTAGAAGGGTTCTAGTCAACGATTGATGATGAGTTCTCTGATTTTCTTGATTCAACCGAGCAATTGACTAGCTTGAACCCTAATCCTGCTGCAAACTCTTCAGGATTAAGAGGTACAGAGGGTTTAAAGCGTGGCATTTCCTCTTCATCATGCAATTTGGTATAATTGTGTTTAACGGAGGTAGACATGATTTACCTTATGCATTTGACATATCCTTTTCGCTTTTGAACCTCAATGATATAATCAAGAACATATCGGGAGTTAGAATAACTTTCCAATTTTAGCTTGATCGCATCATGTTCGCATTTGGCAATGGCTAACTCTTTCTTTGTTTCTTCAAGGATATTAATGTAGTTATTAATTATTGTTTGCTTATTCAAAACTGTCTTGGTTAATTCATAAACTCTTTTCTTAAGAGTTTCTATTACAAATTTGAATTCTTTTTTGTTTCGAGTTAAAGCCAAATTTGCCTCTTTTCATTTTGACAGTTCAATAAGTAGGGTTTGATTGTGACTGTTTATTATTTCAAATTTTGTTTTTAATTTAGCACAGTCACTTCAAATTTTAGGAGGGTTGGAGTTTGACTTGTTGAACCAGCAACATTTGCCATGAAGGCAGTATTATGAGGGTAGGTTGCATTATTTGTAAAGAATTTTTCTGTTTCCTTTGATGCAGCTTCTGCTTTCTTCATCAGACCAGCCTTTTGACTTTTCAGCTTCTCTGCTTCTTTCAGCAACTCTCTGACCTCAACATCACTTCCTCCCTAATATCTGAATCAGATCTATAACCACCTGTACTTGAGCATTCTTCGTCAGAACCACCACCATACCCCGAACTATCATCATAAGAACTGCAATGTTGTGAACATGTTTGATTCGATTGATAATCTTGGCATAACATGTAGTTCCTCCTTGATTCTCGTTACCCAATTGTACTGACCAATCGCATCCTTCATCTACTTGAACTACTAAAGCTCTGTTTGTGTTGTTTGAAGGTCCTGATTGGTTGGTGTTGTTTGGGTTGTTAACAGCTACTATTCTTCTAGTATTGTTAACTTGAGCTGTGTTGGATGGTTGTGATTGGTTTCAGAAGGGGTTGTGATTTCCTTGTTTGCTGGGTCTAGTGCACTCACACTTGAAGTGACCTCTTTCACCACAGTTGAAGCACGTAACATCATTTTTATCAAAACCATATTTCGTATCTTTCTTGCTCTCCAAACTTGTTCTTCCTGTTTTGCTCATATAATCCTTAGCTCTTCTGACCGCACTTGCAAACATCCATTTGATATCCATTATCTCTATCTCATCTCTGTCTTTTTGTTGGTAGTCTTCATTAGTCAAATTAATGTTTCCAATTTGACCAGCGACTGATCCACAATAAGCACTAACCATGGTGTTTAGAAGTTCCATATGTTCCTGAGCAACTTCTACACTGACCTTGGAAAGATGTGATGTGTCAAGTCTGACTGTGTTGGGGTTTGCAGGTTGAAAGTTGTTATCATAGAAAGCTTGTTGATAAACTTGTTGTGTAACTTGAGGTGCAAGATCTCGTGGTTGTGGTAGAAAGGCTTTAGGATCAAATACTTGTCCATAGGTTTGAGTACTTGAGCTTGCAGACTGATTTGTTTGAACTGCTTATGGTAGAAAGGGATTAATGTTTGACACAAACGTGGTTTGAAGTTTTGGTTGCTGACTTGCACTAATACCAGTATTAATACCTCCAAAGTACATTTCAAGGTTTTGTGGAACAGTAATTCTTTGTGCCTTTCGAATTTCCTTTTCATTCTTGTTCTCCAATTTCTACACAAATTCATAAATACTGATTGCATCCAAAACACCTGTATGCTTTAATAAGTCAATAAATTGATCCCATTTTGGTGGTAATGCGTCAGCAAAACGCATCACGATTTCTTATGGAGATACAGTTTGTACTAGTACATTTCACTAAGTAGATGGTAGAAAGGTGTTGTCATGTCGTTCAATGTTTCATTCTCCATGAACATGAAACCTTCAAACTCCTTCTTTAGCAGATCATGTTGTATTTTTCTGGTTGCAACATTACCTTCTCCTCTTGCTTCCAAGGTATACCACAGATTTTTGGTGGTGGTACAGTACACATACTAATGATAAATATCCTTATGAAGTGCTTGTGGAAGGATAGCAAACGCCTTTTTCTCTAAATCGTAAGACTTTTTATTGCTTTCATCTAGGATAGCTAAGGAGGTTGGATTCGATCCTGCTTCTTCGAGTGATTCCTTGTAGGGTGTAGTAAAACATGTCCATAATTATGTGTTCTGACCGAGAACATATGTGTGGAAACGACTTTTCCACGAAGGATAATCGTTCATATGATTTAATTTAGGTGGACGATTATTACTCCCAGTTTCACTCTCGCTTATAAGAAGAGTCTGAATGTTCTAGTTCTGATTTGCGACACATGCCCATTGATTTGCGGTAATCATGGCTGTATGTTGAGGCATTAATGATTTAACCCATGAAGTTGCGGAGCTTTATGAAGAGTCTTTATTTGTGCTTGAACTACTACTCCAATCCCATGGATTAGTACTCATTATATTTTCTGGATTATGAAAACTAAAAGGTTTAAAGTTTAATTTTTGAAGATAACAGTGTCCTTTTAAAGTTCACAATTTTAAAAATCACAAGGTTTGAAAAACTGAAACACGAAAAACAATCAAAGAAGAAGATTCTTCGTACAAATCAATGATTCTTACGAATGACAGTCCTTCATACGAACCAGGTGCTTCGTACGAAAGGTACTTCTTCGTGTGAACAAGATTCTTCATGCGGATAACTTGGTCTTTCGCACAAACAGTTTTGTTCTTCGTGCGGATGAGTTATTTGCACAGATGTTTTTCGCAGAGAGGAATCTTCTTGCATGGCTGGTTGGTGAAAATTTCCTTTACTAGCACAAGTGGTTTTCGAAAGTGGTCAGTTGTCTACATAATTTTGGTTAAAAAGACAAACATTCCATATCAGCTTTTCAGATACAACAGTCAAATCCAGAATGTCCAGGTCAACCCTACAGTAATATTTTAGTGAGTTTTCCAGCAAAGTTTCACCTGAAAATATGTTCAACTTGAACAGAAGAAAATTTTAAGAAAAGCTATATTCTAACATGTCTCCATGTGTTCAAACAAGGTTTTTACGAAAATTTTCTGGATACAACAAGTTTTAACTAAGTTTTAAATTTGTTATCTTTTCAAAACTTAAGTTTCGTGTGGAAAGTTCAAGAACACTTCAAGAAACCCTCACAACTAGCTCAGACACAACAGTAAGCTTGGTTTCAAACAAGGAAGAGAGCCAAAGCTCTGATACCACTTGTAGGTCCACTTGGAGGATCAAGATTAACCTACTTCCATGTTTATACAACACAAATACAGGTGCGAAATCCTCGTAGGTATGCAAACCAAAGAAAAGTAAGAAAAACAGGATAAACAAAGATTCAATATCTTGATTAACAGAAGAGAACTAGTAAAAACACATACAAACAATGTTCAGATAGACTCATGCGATACTCTCTTTGCTCTTGTGTTTCTCTCTATAGTGTAGCTCTCTTTAATGTCAATCTGGTGACTAGTCTCTAAATTGAGAAGTGCATGTCTGCTTATATAATGTCCACACCCAGCAACAGTACGAAGTATGTTGCTGGTCGTATGAAACACCTAAACACACGAAGGACATTCTCCAAAGATGCTGGTACGAATGAGATGACTCGTACGAATCAAGCAATCAGCTTGTTGAGATGAATTCACTCGTACGATTAAGGAGTCACTCGTACAAATGATGAGTGGCTCGTATGAGCAACATCTTGCTCATACGAAGCATTTCCCACTCGCACATGAAGTGTTCTGCGAAGAACGTGCCATAGGCATGACGTACACAAGACTCAACAGTATGCACACATGCAACTGTTTTACACAACCAAACTAATCGTCATACTAAACCAAGATAGGAGGATATCTTGATTTGGTCGACATGACCAAACTATACAGGCACAGTAAACAAAGACTACAATTACAGTCGTAACTAACAACAAGCGACAGACACAAAAGTGTATCAACAAAATGTGTAGGATAACTTGGTGTTTGTCCCCGTAATCAACCTAAACGCTTTCACGGATTTAACTTTGAAAAACCGTGAGTACACTCGAACACCCTTTTTACGCTTTACAATTTTTTAGTACAATATGTTAATATATCATAAACACACTAAATCACACTTTTATTCTATGAAATCACACAAACAATCCATCATACATGCTATAGTTATGTGATACTTGAATTGTTTACTTAGAACATTCTTATGTGATACTAAATGTCATTAACTTCGATCAAGCCTCCCTTAACATGTATAGCGCTATAGGAGTAACGCACGGCTCGTATTCTTTTGGTCAATGTTAGGTTTTTAATCTAATATTCGGTACACTTGAGGATTGACTTGTAGTTCACATGCCTTGTTTACATTAATCTCGCATACTAGGTTATCATGTGGATTTGTTTAAACATTTTTACTACTTATGCTATGATATCAAACTTGTGTACTCGCCAGTACTTTGTTATTGAACTATACTTTTTAACATGTTGCAGGTTGATGAGATTGATATGACGAAACTTAGTAGGATCGACATAGAAACACGCTTAGAATGCTAAGTTAATTATTAGGCTTTGTTGAACTTGTCTCATTTGTTGTTATTTTGTATTCGAATTATGTTGTACTTGTCAATTTGATGAATGAAATGAAATGGGTTGTTTAATTTAAATATTATCACAATTAGTGTTATGATGTCTCGAGCAATCTGGTTCGTCTTACTCTGATGTTTCCGCCATCGGTTGGGGTGTGACAACTGCACCATTGTGCAACCGATGCAATGCTTATCACCAAAATAATGTCATTAACTTCGATCAAGCCTCCATTAACATGTATAGCGCTATAGGAGTAACGCACCGCTCGTATTCTTTTGGTCAATGTTAAGTTTTTGATCTATTATGCGGTACACTTGAGGATTGACTTGTAGTTCATATGCTTTGTTTACATTAATCTCGTATACTAGCTTATCATGTGGATTTGTTTAAACATTTTTACTACTTTGTTATTGAACTGTACCTTTTAATATGTTGCAAGTTGATGAGATTGATATGATGAAACTTAGTAGGATTGGCATAGAAACACGCTTAAAATGCTAAGTTAATTATTATGTTTTGTTGAACTTGTCTCATTTGTTGTTATTTTTTGTATTCGAATTATGTTGTACTTGTCAATTTGATGAATGAAATGAAATGAAATGGGTTGTTTAATTTAAATATTGTCACAATTAGTGTTATGATGTCTCGAGCAATCTCGTTCGTCTTACTCTGATGTTTCCGCCATCGGTTGGGGTGTGACAACTGCACCATTGTGCAACCGATGCAATGGTCATCACCAAAATCATTTACCCAGTCGTCAATGTACCTCATGTGGACGACTCGGTCATTTGACCAATTTTTGCCGATCTTTTCCAAATTAGGCGATTCCAAATCAAGCTATTCAAAATTCCGTTCAACCCTAAGGAAATCTTGCTCGAGCTCACTTTCCACCTGGTTCTTGTTACAACTACGGCGAGATGGGCCACTTCAAAAACAACTGCTCAAAGCTTGTTAATGCGATTCCAGCCCATGGACAACAACTTAACATAAATGCTAATGAGGCTCGTGCTGACAATGACGTGGTTAATGGTACGTTCCTTGTCAATAATTAGCTTGCTTCTATTCTTTTTGATTCGGGTGCCGATAGAAGTTTTGTATCCCCATCCTTTGAACCTTTTCTATCTATGCCTAGAACAAAACTAGAAAAACCTGTAACAATGGAGATAGCTAGTAGTGAACCTCTTATACTTGATTCTGTTATTCGTAATTGCCAATTAAACTTCAATAGCCATCTTTTTCCAATTGACCTCACGCCAATGCAACTTGGGAGTTTTGACGTCATAGTAGAATGGACTGGTTACCCAAACACCATGCTGAAGTGATCTGTTTTGATAAGATCGTTCGTGTATCTCTTTTGTCTAGTGAAATCTTAGAAGTTCGTGGAGAGAAACCCTCTAGTAGTCTAAAACTCAAGACTGGTACCTAAGCTCAAAAATACCTACGAAAGAAATATGTAGCCTTTTTGGCACATATCATAGAGGAGAAAGGCAAGACTAACAATGTTCAAAACATCCCCATTATTTAAGATTTTCCCGAGGTGTTTCTTGAAGAACTACCTAGCTTAACCCCGGTACGCCAAATGGAATTTCGCATAGACTTATACCTGGTGCCAACCCAATTACTAAATCCCCTTACCGTCTTGCACCGTCTAAGATGCAAAAATTGTCAAAACAACTCCAAGAACTTTCGGACAAAGGATTTATCTGTCCAAGTTTCTCCCCCTGGGGTGCCCCGATGCTGTTTGTGAAAAAGAAGGATGGATCCTTTCACATGTGCATCGATTATCATAGCTCAACAAACTCACGATTAAAAATCGATATCCCATACCTCGTATTGATCTTTTTGATATGCTATAAAGCGCTACCTGTTTTTTAAAAAATCGTCCTTCGTTCTCGGTATCATTAACTTCGTGTACTCGAATAAGATATTGACAAAACTGCTTTTCGCACTCGATACGACCATTACGAGTTCACTATCATGTCCTTTGGTTTTACTAATGCTCCTACCCCTTCATGGACTTAATGAATAGGGTTTGTAAACCTTGTTTATATAAGTTCATTATTGTTTTCATCGATGACATCTTGATTTATTCAAAATCTCGAGCTGGCCACGAACGTCATCTGCATTTAACAATGGAACTTCTAAAGAAAAAACAATTTTATGCCAAATTCTCCAAATGTGAATTTTGGCTAAAGGAAGTTCAATTCTTGGGTCACATTGTCAACAAACAAGGCATACATGTAGATCCTTCAAAAATCACTGCGATTAAGAATTAGAGTACACCCACTACTCCTACCGAAGTTCGTTCTTTTCTTGGTCTTGCTTGCTATTACCACTGTTTCATCGCAAACTTCTCCAAGATTGCGGTTCCCCTCACTTCTTTGACTCAAAATAATAAACCTTTTGAGTGGGGACTCAAACAAGAAGAATCTTTCCAAACCTTGAAACAAAAGCTTTGTGATGTTCATATTCTATCCTTACCTGATAGCAACAACGGCTTTGTCGTATATTGTGATGCTTCAATCTAGGCCTTGACTGTGTTCACATAAAAAGAGACAAAGTTATAGACTACACATCGAGACAATTGAAAATCCATGAAAAGAACTACACAACTCATGATCTTGAGTTAGGTGCTGTTGTTTTCGCTCTCAAAATTTGGAGACACTACCTTTATGATACCAAATGTGTGGTTTTCACTAACCACAAAAGTCTCCAACATATATTCAATCAGAAGGAACTAAACATGAGGCAACGACGTTTGGTCGAACTTTTGAACGACTACGACTGCGAGATTTGCTACCATCCTAGTAAGGTGAATGTCGTAGCCGATGCACTTAGTCATAAAGTACGTGTCAAGCTCTACTGTTTTCGAGTTCAATCAGATATCACAACACGTGTTTTCCAAGCCCAACGTACTTGTGTAATCCAAGGCATGATGTGTAATGAACTGTCACATAATCTTGAGCTTTAACTTGAAGCTAAAGATAATGAGTTACTCTATTTCTTAAATCGACTGTGGATTCCAAACATGCGGACATAATGTACATGGATCTTCATACCAAGTATTGGTGGCCATGTATGAAGAAGGACATAGCCTTGTACGTTTCTAAATGCCTAACTTGTCTTAAAGTCAAGGCAGAACATCAACGCCCCTCCGATTTACTTGAATAACCGAAAATACCAGTATGGAAATTGGAGAACATTGCTATGGATCTCATCACTAAATTACCACGCAATTCTAGAGGTCATGATGCCATTTGGGTAGTCATTGTGTCACACCCTAGTCGTAGTGGAAGCGCAAGTGTGTGACTATTAGGTAATCATTGCATCCAATCTAGTAAACAATATAATTTAACAATGATGCCATGCCATTAAAAAGTTTTGTTCCATAATTACAACCATCCAAAAGTGATATCATATTGTTATCTATTTCAACTTGTCATCATAAAACATGATTTCAAAATACATAATTTCCAGCATAAGACATTGTTTTCATTATAATTGCATAATGAGGTTTTGAGTCCTATATACCCAGACACAGTTGGGATATAAAAGGCAAACCCTCCAAAAGATGGTACATCATTGTCTTGACTTTTTCCCATACCCGAATCTTATCACCAGCTCATGCCTTGCTCCTGAAATACATGTAATTTTAAAAAGTCAACATAAAGTTGGTGAGTTCATGTAGTTAATGTTTTCGTATACATCTGTCATTCTTGAAATCCAGTAATGAAATCCGAGTATGTTATTAACATTCATGGAGTTTAAGGATCAATCAGTGTGTAGCTAGCAACCTGACATATGTGCCATAAGTAAGTAACCAACCTGAGACAACTCTTGATATCATGTGGGATCACAAAAGCACTCCTAACCGGTTAGCAAACTGGGAGTGGAGCGTGCCTCAAACTCTATAGATCTACACCTTTTGCACCTTGGTCACGTGATTAATGGTTACTGTTTTCATCATCCTACTTACACACATTGATCGTGTTATCAACTACCCCCTGGCTAACATACCGTTTTTTATGACATATATTTCCCCTCGATAGTTTTTAAAACAAAACTTTGAAATAATTGAAAGGCCATGAACTCAAAGTTTTGCTTTCCGCAAGTCATATTAGTAACGGTCGGTGTCCGTACACGCGTGTAACCTACATGTGTATTAATTTTATTAGACACCTAGGCCTCAATGGACGTTGTACTTATTGTTCATCTTGAATTCTTGTTATGTATGTCCTTGTTATGATAGAACAACTTTTAGTGTTATTGTAGTGTTGGTATCATTCTTTGATCATGTGTATCTTGTCATTGGGCCTAGCCCATGTTTTCTTCTCATTGAGCCTAGCCCATATTATTTATATCTATTTGGGATTTGTCCATATATATTATTCATTTTGGATCTTGTCCATAAGTATTATGGAATTGGGCCTTGTCCATGATTTTACAAATTGGGCCTAGCCAAAATTTATTTACAAGAGCCCATTCTTAATAAGTCTACACTTATATTATTTTTAACTTTCAGGATATTTGGTTTCGATAACAAATACATGTTAAACGTCTAAATATATATTTTAGACTCGTCGTCGGCGCCATTTATTATGCTTTTTCTTGTGGACGATTGCCCGTCGTCGTAATGACTCTTCATGTCGGTTATTCACTGGTTGGTCATCGACGCGCCGATGTATTCGTGAACGTTCGCTCATTGTCTGTATTGCTTCGTTTGTCCGATTATTGTTTGGACGCTTTGTAAGAATATATTTGTTTATGTCACCAACACTTGGTATTATTTTCAAGTGTTTGTATTTTTTTATATGATTGGGTATTTTTATTATGAATACCCTAAGCTTCAAAATACATACACATACAATACACATATGTATTTATACAAAATTCTTGGTGACAAAATATGTATACCTATTTTTATTTCCCAATTAACTATATATATATTTATAAAAGTTACTTATTTTTAGTTGTAAAAGTATATATATATGTACTTGTTAAATACTTGGGTATTTAGGGTTTAACCCTTGTCATTAGAACTTAATTAATGACGATTTAAGTTACTAATCGCGTTTAGTCTCGCTAATCACCCTATTAATCATGTCTTAATCACGATTAGATTTTTAGAAAATTTCGCCATTTTTCCCCTAAACTATGGTGTTTTCCATGTTTCAAAAACGTATTTAAAACCTGTTTAAGCTCATAATCAAGATCAACAATCCATCATAAATCTTCCTATTATTTATTTACAACTTCAATATATCATTATCCATGGCTTTTTAATGGTAAAACTCTAATTAAATCATGATGACATTTCCAATATTTATTAGCACTTTTACATCACCATTTTTTTGTTATATCATTTAATCAAGTTCATCACTTTAAAGCTCTTAATTTCTATACTCTTTAAGATGGTTACATCATAAATAATAATGTTTATTTCTTATAAAAATCCTTCATATGTAGTAAAGTTATTTTTAAGTTGTAGTAATCTTCATGGATGATGTAGTTGATGATCTTGTTTAGATTTAACCATTATCATATTTAAATCTTCATTTTGATACTTGATCATATAAGATCATCTAACTTTTATACCCTACTTTAACATAAACAACATCAACATGCTAACTAACTACCATATAAACACATAATCAACACAAAATAAACAATATTTAGTGTTATTATTATGGTGTGAGTTAGGGTTTTTGGTTTATGTTTTCTTCATTTTCAAGATGATCAACTTGTACATCATTAATCTAGACATAAAAATAAGCTAGATTATGAAAGAATTTGTCTTACTATGGGTGCACAAGTTAGATGATGTTCTAGGAAGAAAATTAAGCTCCAAAATGCTTCCAATAATCCTCCACCCTTTCTAGCTACTTGAATGGATTTGATAGGGTTTTAAAGTGGGTGTAAAGTGGTGGTTTATGGTGGCTAAGTGGTGGTAATATGGGTGGTGGTGTAGCCGTGAGTTAGAGAGAGAGAGAGATGGGTAAGATGGTTGCTAATATTTTAGGTGAAAATGATATGGATTCTTGGTGAATTATAAAATATATCTTGCCATCTTTAAAATCCTCATCACATCAAAAAACCATGCCTTAAAGATACATTTTTCAACAAAATCAAGTGGGTGTGGGACTCAATTGAAACCGTCAAAATGAGGGGGGGTAAAGTGTAAGATTTTTTTTATAACACATGTTTATTAGAAGATATTTTGGCCATTAGACCAAGTGTTGTGATTAGCGGTTTAATCTTGCATCCTTGGCATATAATTAGGGTTTAGGGTGTTATTACATGGTAATTAATCCACTTGATCCTCCAATATAAGTTTTGGATGACGGAAATGTCGTTAGATCGTTCATCGACGCAATAATCGCTAATAAACGAACTTATTTATTTAGTACCGGAATCTTTCATTTTCGACCACCACAATAGTTATGGTGTCGACTTAGTACATTTCCGAACTAAAAATATGCGTAACTAGTTCGCTAGACGAATATACGATGAGTTAGGATGGCCAAAAGGCCTTTCGTTCGATCGTGCGCTCAATATCGGCACTTTTGCCGCCGTCGAAACTTTTAGAAAGTTGAGTTTCCGTGACCTCATGTTAGTTGAATGGATTCCGAGTCCTAATGAGGCTTAACTAGTTTGCTAGATGCCTGAATGAGGCAATCGGAAACCAAAATGTTGGTTGTTTCGACAAACAGTCGCCTTCCGGTTGCATTGTGCACTGTTTGCCGAATGACCAAAAACGATGTCTTTTGTGCATTCTTGCTATTCTCACTTTGTTTTAGGATGATTAAAATTATTATTATTCTTACATCCGGAATCCACCAAATTGGTGCTGCGGACAAACTGACATTTGTCGCCTTTTGGTCGAAACGGACAATTTTGCAATCTAGGCGTTGTACCGGAAAGTTATGTATTATTGTAATGGTTGATCTCAAAAAAATGATTTCCTTTATATATGGACTCAGGTATGGCATTAACATGCCGTTATTCCTTATTCTGATTCGGTTTAGTTGATTCACCGACACAGTTAGTGTCACCACGATTAGTGCTCCCAACACTTTCTACCAACACTTTTAGGGCATTGTTTTGGTTTGTTCCGCGTCGTAACGGATTCCAGTATATGTTATGATCATATTTACTTGCCCTAATACTTATTATACGACGTACGACTCAATTACGAAATTAAACTACGATAATATGCATAATAAAATTAGTGATTAAATTGTACGGAATTACTGGTTATTTGCTATTTGTCACACATTGACCGTCTTACTAAATCAACACACTTTTTACCGATTCATGAGGATTTATCTTCTTACAAACTTGCTAAGATCTATGTTGATGAGATTTTATCTCGTCAAGGTGTTCCTTTGAACATCATATCAGATCCTGATGCTCATTTCTCATCCTATTTTTGGAAGACCATGCAATCAGCCATGGGATCCAAATTAAATCTGAGCACTACATATCATCCTCAAATGGATGGACACACCGACATGACACACTTAAGGGTATGCTTAGAGCTTGTATGATTGACTTTGGTGGTAGTTGGGATTCACATCTGGCTTTGATCGAATTCTCCTACAAAAACTGTTGTCACTCTAGCATCAAAATGGCTCCATTCGAGACTCTCTTTGGTCGAAAATGTCGTTCACCTATCTGTTGGAATGAAGTTGGTGAAACTCGATTCACCGGGCGTGAACTCATTCTAGAAACAATAGATAAAATCAAGAGAATTTGCAAAAACCTTTTGATACTTAGAAGTCGTCAAAATAGTAATGCTGAGATACGACGCAAGCCTTTGGAATTCCAAATTGGCAATCACGTCATTCTCAAGGTATCCCCTTGGAAAGGTGTGGTTAGAGTTGGAAGGAAAGGAAAACGTGCACCTTGATATGTGGGACTTTTTATGATCATTGAAAGGATCGGCAAGGTAGCCTACAAACTCGAACTACCTCCTGAACTTGGGAACGTTCATCCAACTTTCCAAGTGTCTAACTTGAAAAAGTGTTTAATCGATGAAAACCTCCAGTTTCCTCTTGACGAAATCCACATTGATAACACTATGCACTTTGTCGAGAAACCTATGGAGATTATGGACTGTGAAGTCAAGAAACTCAAGCATAGACGAATACTATTAACGGGGTTGGCTCCTCCAATGAGCAACCGGTCTGATCTAACTCAGCTAGCAGAAGCGAAATTCATTGCTAGAGAGGATGACAAATAAACAAGAAACTTCTTACTGTTTAACTGCTCTGAATTGTATTAATTGATATGCAAGTGTAGACGCGAGTAAACCAATCAGCAGGGCTTTGACGTACCAACTGAACTAACACTTTTTAGCTCTGACACAACACTCCTCTATTTATAGGTCGACATGACTCGCACTGGAGTGTGTGAAAAAGACGATGTGACTCGTGCGAGTGGTTGTTTCGTACGAGTGATAGAGCGTCACTCGTACGAGCCAACTGACTCATTCGTACGAGTCAACTTAAAAACATATCAAAACAATTAATAACATTTATACAAAAGACGTTTAAGCCCTATATACAATATCGACACATCCTAGACGTAGGCAATAGACATAATGTACCAACAAACTCCCCCTTGGATGTTGCCGCAGTCTAGATGGTCTTCAAAAAATCTTCACAAGATTTGACGTTTAATGACCAAAAAATCTCTTCGATAGCTTGTGACGCTCCTCAAATGAAATTGGCGTTTGATCTGTTGGAGGAGGTCGGTTCACTGTATTGCCAAACCAAAAACTCCTAAGCGATGCTATTTGAGCAAACTCAGCTATTCTAGCTTCATTCTTTTCTTTCTTTTTCTACTTAGTCTCCTCCAACTTCCTCCAAGATGTATTCCATGACGATCCAAAACGAATATCATTTGCAAAGCATACTTTAACGATCTTTTGGGACTGGAGAGCTTGTTATTTATCCTTTTCTTCAAAACTGATTTTGCTATAAAACAAGAATCAATATCCTTCTTCGAGCAATTAACTAGCCACATCGGGTCTAGTACTCAAATGTCACGCCATAGCCCGTATATGCGTTTGTGAACTATAACAGCTTCGGTTAGTTCCTTTGTAATCTTCCACGAGTCTTCATCCGGGTGCCATCAAATAACAGCCTCTCCTATGTTTGAATCATAACGCCACAACTTGAAGCTCTTGTAGAAATCCTGCTCCATCCGTAAAATAAGCATATTTTTCATTACTTTCAGTCTTTTTACGATGAGCGTCACATCTTTCTCTTTCGTCAGTGTATCGATCTTAGTGATGCGTCTTGGAATGTGTAAGATTTGTTTTATAACACATGTTTATTAGAAGATATTTTGGCCATTAGGGGTTAGGGTGTTATTACATGGTAATTAATCCACTTGATCCTCCAATATAAGTTTCGGATGACGGAAATATCGTTAGATCATTCATTGACGAAATAATCGCTAATAAATGAACTTATTTATTTAGTACCGGAAGCTTTCGTTTTCGTCCACCACAATTGTTATGGTGTCTACTTAGTGCATTTCTGACCTAAAAATATGCATAGCTAGTTCTCTAGACGAATATACGATGATTTAGGATGGCCGAAAGGCCTTTCGTTCTATCGTTCGCTCGATATCGACACTTTTATATTTCGTCGTCGAACTTTTCCGAAAGTTGAGTTTCCGTGACCTCATGTTAGTTGAATGGATTCCGAGTCTCAAATAAGGCTTAACTAGTTTGCTAGATACCTGAATGAGGCTATGACCACCAAAAGGTTCGTTGTTTCGACAAACGGTCGCCTTCCGGTTGCATTGTGCCCTGTTTGCCGAATGACCGGAAACGATGTCTTTTGTGCATTCTTGCTATTCTCACTTTGTTTTAGGATGATTAACATTGTTTGATATTATCCTTACATCCGAAATCCACCGAATTAGTGCTGCGAACAAACTAAAATTTGTCACCTTTTTCAAAACGGACAATTTTGCAATCTAGGCGTTGTACTGGAAAGTTATGTATTATTGTAATGGTTGATCTCAAATACGCGTTTTCATTTATATATGGACTCAGGTATGGCATTAACAATCCGTTATTCCTTGTTATGATTCGTTTTAACGAATTCACCGAATCAGTTAGTGTCACCGCGATTAGTGCGCCCAACACTTTCTACCAACACTTTTAGGGCATTATTTTGGTTCGTTCAGCGTCGTAACGGATTCCAGTTTATGTTATGATCAGATTTACTTTCCCTAATACTTATTATACGACGTACGACTCAATTACGAAATTAAACTACGATAATATGCATGAGATTATGAAATAAAATTAGTGATTAAATTGTACGGAATTACCGGTTATTTGCCATTTGTCACATACTCCCCTATTAAAAAGCATTTCATCCTGAAATTCAGTTAGATGCATCCTCAGAAGGAGTCTTCTTGAACAAGTGGGGATATTTTGACTTGATCTGTTCTTCACGCTCCCACGTGTACTCGGGACCGTGACGCGAATTCCAACAAACCTTCACCAGTTTGATTTGTCTTCTTCTCGTCTTTTGGACTTTCCAGTCCATGAGTTCAACTGGTCTTCGGTAAATTGTAATTTATCATCAACATGAATCTCATTCGCTGGAATGATAATTGTGTCATTAGTTGGACTTTTCTTCAGATTAGACACATGAAATGTGTCGTGTACATTATTGAGTTCCTCTGGCAGCTTTAACTTGTAAGCCACTGTACCAATCTTTGCCAAAATTTTGTAAGGTCCAATGTATCACGGGTTGAGCTTTCCGCGCTTCCCGAATCTAGCTACGCCTTTCCAAGGTGAGACGTTTAACAATAGTTTGTCTCCGACCTTGAAGGATAATGGTTTGCGTCTATGATCTGCGTAGCTCTTTTATCTATCTCGGGCTACTTTGATACCCTCACGGATCTTAAATATCTAGTCTTTGGTCTCTTGTACTAATTCGGGACCAATGAGTTGTCTGTCACCAACTTCCGCCCAACATAACGGTGATCGGAACTTTCGTCCATATAGTGCTTCGAATGGCGCGACCTTGACACTGGTGTGATAACTGTTATTGTAGGAAAACTCTACCAAAGGTAAATGAGTATCCCAGTTTCCGCCTAAATCCATCACACAGGCCCGAAGCATGTCTTCCAACGTTTGAATGCTTTGCTCACTTTGACCAATGGTCTACGGGTGAAAAGTTGTGCTTAGATCTAAGCGAGAACCAAACGAATTTTGAAATAATTTCCAGATTCGCGACACAAAGCGAGCATCTCTATCAGAGATTATCAAGATTGGCACTCCATGACATGCCACGATTTCTTTAAGATACAGTTCAGCTAACTTCTCTGTACTGTCTTTCTCACTGATAGGTAGGAAGTGAGCTGATTTGGTTAACCGATCAATGATAACCCAGATCATGTCATGACCTCGAGAGGTCCGTGGTAATTTTGTGATGAAATCCATTGATATTTGTTCCCACTTCTAGACCGGGATCTCAGGTTGTTGTAATAGACAAGATGGTTTTTGGTATTCGGCCTTGACCTTCCCACAAGTTAGGCATTTCCCAACAAAGGTCGCAATATCTCCCTTAGATTCGGCCACAAATAATATTCTTTCAGATCCTGGTACATTTTATCTAATCCTGGATGTATCAAGTACTTGGACTCGTTTGCTTCATCCAGCACCACGTCTCGCAACTCACCATAATAGGGAATCCAGATCCTTCCCAAGAAATATAAAGTCCATCCTTATTTGGTTCCAATTGTTCCTCAATTCCCCATAATGATTCCACTGGAATGTTTTCTGGTTTCAATGCTTCTTGTTGTGCGTCGTGCACCTGAGTTATGAAGTTGGTCTGGATCGTCATTTCTAAAGCATTTACCCGTAATGTTTTGATTTGTTCTTACCGGCTCAAGGCATCTGCCACAACATTGGCCTTGCCCGGGTGATAGTTGATCTCATAGACATAATCATTCAACAGTTCCACCAACGTCGTTGGCGCATATTCAGTTCCTTTTGATTGAATATATGTTGAAGACTTTTATGATTTGTGCATATGGTACACTTAGTGCCATACAAATAATGATGACAGATCTTTAAGGCAAATACTACTGCACCCAATTCTAGGTCATATGTGGTATACTTCCTTTCATGAACTTTTAACTGACACAATGCGTATGCAATGACTTTCTTGCGTTGCATTAACACGCAACCCTAACCTTGATGCGACGCATCACAGTACACCACAAAGTCACCGGTACCGTCTTGGAGTGATAATATCGGTGTTTTACATAATTTCACCATTAATACTTGAAACGCTGATTCTTGCTTTTCTCCCCACTCAACTTCCTATCCTTCTGTGTAAGTGAGGTTAGCGGCTGAGCAACATTTGAGAAGTTCTCAATGAATCTTCTGTAATATCCCGCTAAGCCTAGGAATTGCCGTACTTCCATCGGGGTTCTTGGCGTGGTCCAGCTCTTTATAGCCTCCATCTTCGAAGGGTCAACGTGTATTCCGTTCTCGTTCACCACGTGACCGAGAAATTGCACTTCGCAAATCCAAAATTCGCATTTCGAGAACTTCAAATTTAATTGCTCCTTCTTCAGCAATTCAAGTATAGTTCTCAAGTGTTGTTCGTGTTCTTCCTCAGTTCGCGAGTATATCAATATGTCATCTATAAAAATGATCACGAACTTGTCGAGGTATGGCTTACATACTCGGTTCATCAAATACATGTACACTTCAAGGGCATTCGTTAGGCCATAAGGCATAACAAGGATCTCGTAATGACCGTAACGAGTCCTAAACGCCGTCTTAGGAATACTTCCCTCTTGGATTCTAAACTGATGATACCCGGATCTTAAATCAATCTTTGAGTAGAAACTCGACCCTTGTAATTGATCGAATAGATCATCGATCCTTGGGAATGGGTACCGGTTCTTGATGGTTAACTTGTTTAGTTCCCAGTAGTCGATGCACATTCGGAAGGTTTCGTCCCTTTTTTCACAAACAGCGCTGGAGCTACCCAAGGCGAGAAACTCGGTCTTAAGAAACCTTTGTCAAGCAGCTCTTGCAACTGCGTAGATAATTCCAGCATCTCCGAGGGCGCTAATCGATATAGAGCTTTTGCCACAGGTGCAGCTCCTGGCACTAAATCGATACAGAATTCGACTTGCCGCTGTGGAGGTAGTGCTGGTAAGTCTTCCGGGAAGACCTCGGGATATTTCCTCACTACTGGTATGTCCTCCACTTTACGCTCCTCTGTCTTTTCATCCCCTACACGGGCAAGAAAGGGGATGCATCCTCTCCTCAAACATTTTTGAGCTTTCATGCAGTCTATGATTCGTAGTGGCGTGTAATGCTTCTCACCGTGAATCACCAAATGTTCTCTGTTAGATCAGGGGATGCGAATGATTTTCTCATGACATATAACTTCGGCTCGATTCTCGGATAGCCAATCCATCCCAATGACGACATCAAAACTACCCAGTTGAACTGGTAATAAATTTATATGAAACTTTCGTTCACCCAATTCTAACGTACACTTCTTTATTATCTCACCCGACTCTACCAACATCCCGTTAGCTAGTTCAATCGAGTATGGAACATCTAATTTACTCGACTCTACCCAAAGTATATCTCTAAACTCCTTAGAAATAAAACTATAATCTACCCTGGTATAAAAAAGATGCAAAGTGATCATTGATAGGGAACGTATCGGTGACCACATTAGGGTCATGGCGAGCATCCTTAGCTCCAATCACAAATGTTCTTCCCCGTGCTTGGTTTTCCTTAGGGAAATCTTTCTTGAAGTGCCCTTTGTCTCTGCATCCAAAATAACATTGTTCTCTAGTATTTGTTCCCTGGCACACACGATGCGATGTCCAAACCTTCCACATTTTCCACACTTGGGGCCTCGACATTCCCCGTAGTCGTGGAAAGGGCGTTTGGGGCATTTCGGTGCTCCCCCAGTATAAGATTTCTTAACAACATTGTTTGTGGTAGTGGTAACATTTGCCTTGGTTTCCTTGACTTCTCTCGCGGCTTGTTTCTTGTTACTGTTATTATTGTCTCGTGAGCCAATCTTGAAATGGGAGAATTTCTGTTTATTGGATTCTGTAGTCTCCTCAGTGTCTTCCTTCTTGCTCATATCACACTTGGGTAACCTTCCCTGATGTACATCCTCCTTAGTAAGGTTGACAGCTAGATCAATCGCTTCTCCAATCTCGGTGGGCTTTGAAGAGGTAACTAGACTCAGAATTTCAGGGCCAAGTCCCAAGATGTACCTCTCAATTCGCTTAAATTCAGGCTCCACTAAGTATGGCCCCACACGAGATAAGTCATGAAATCGTTGTGTGTACCCAGCAAAATCTGAACCAACCATCTTTAAATTCCAAAATTTCGTCTCTAACTTTTGAATTTCCGATCTTGAGCAATACTTCTTTCTTATCATTTCTTTAAGTCCCTACCAGGTCATGGCATATGCAGCATCATCGCCCTTAGTTTGCACCTGGAGGTTCCACCAAGATAAAGCTCCATCCACGAAGGCTACAGCACCTTCGGTACCATCAAAATTCAGAGGTTTGCAGTCTAGAAACTGCTTGTAAGTGCAACCTGAAATCATTGGATACATCATTTAAGCATGAGTAACCAAATAACACGAATAGAATAAATAAGAGTATCGTGCGGTTTTATGAATAACCGTGTATTACCAGTTGGAGGATTCCTCCGGTTGAACCTCCGATACCTCCGCTATGTTCAGAGCGGTTAGCTTCGTACTGTGCAATTGCTTGTGAAATGCGTTCATCAAAATCTGGTTGTGTTGTCAGCAGTGTATTGTTGTTCGAATTCCTTCGGCGGGGCTGCATCGTCTTCTGATATAATATGACGCTCACAATTAGATGAATTATTCAATAATAAATTCGTATTTATCATTATATTTATTTATCAATTCATTATTATTATTCTTTTATATTTTTTATCGACCATATATGTATAAACACATCGGTACATAAATGAATAAGAAAAAAATATATATGCATACGCCATACGCACACCCATTGTCATCATAAACACATAACTCATCGCATAGATAGTCGCCACATCACAAGATATCAATCATAGCATCACCACGACAAAATACATCAAGCATAATATCACCACATCATGACACTATCAACCATAACATAAAAGAACTACAATGTGAAATAAAGAAAATACACTTTTATACAATGACAACTTGTTACATTTTTTTCGTGAAGATCCAAAAAGGACTTAGGGATACACGACCCTAGTCAATACAAGTTTTTACGCTACAAAAAGTGAGATTTTCCTCTATATTGCTTCTTCACGTCATCAAGTTGTCTTCAAAAAGACGGGATCTTCAAAGCTAAGTCTTCATGAGCTAAGTCATCAAAGGTATATTTGATCCCAAAAAGATAATCACAAACATGCTACTGAGGTGGAGGGGGTGGTGGAAATGGTGTTTGGTGGAGCATACCGCGATGGTAAGCCACCTCCTCCTCTAAGCCAGAAATGCGCCTAGTAGCATCAGTCTGGAACTGCTCTAACTCCTACACTCGCGCCTCAGATGGGCATGAAGAGTGGTGGAATGAGCAGTAAAAAGGTGGGGTCGGTGGTGCTGATAGTGGTAGCGGTGGTGGTGATGGTGGTGGGTATGATGGCGGGGGTGGTAGTGGCGATGAAGGTGGTGGGGTGTGGCTCTAGCAACAACATGAGTAGTGCGCTGGGTCTCTAATTCCCAGATCCTGCGAAAGATCAAGGAAAGCTGAATATCATGCAAAGTCACTCTTTCCTCCACAGGAATCGGAGGGAAGTGTGAAGGGTGGTAGGGGTCAGAAGGGCTCATGCCCGGTGGGGGTATCGGGGTAAACATACTTGTTGCAGGTGGCATAGGGTGTGGGGCAGTAGAGAAAGAAGGTCTTGCCATGTGGGAAGGTCCAGCTGCAGATGGGTTGTAAACAGGGTGGTAAGTGGACCTCCTAGAGAAAAATGGGGGTGGCTGCTCTGGGCACGTGGAGTACCGCTCAGTGAATGGAACGGGTCCAGCATATGGAACGGGTCCATGGGCGGGGGTACAAGCTGGAAATGAGCTGACACGGGCCTGTGAGGCTGGAGGGGGTGAATACATTGAAACAAGCGTATCTGGGGTAGCAGATGAGGCATCGTCTGCCATATGCTCACTCTGGGTGGCATCTGAGGATGACGAGATGTCAACGACTGGTATAACGGGGGTGGGATCTCGAGTATAGCTATGTCATCAAAGACCTCTCCGTCACCAAGGTCATCCTCCATATGCTCGACATGGAACATTGGTATGTCATCATCATCATCGCCAAGATCAATAACTGGAGGAACCATAGCAAGAGGCACAACCAAGTGTACAATCTCATGCTCGCCCTCTGGATGGCCATAAACGATAACATTGTGCGAGGGCTGCGGAATGGCTAGCACGTCGTCTGCCGGTGGTGCATCGTCCTCCATAGGATCAATAAGAGCAAGTGGCTGAAAGTCATCAAGATCTCCACGGTCGGCTCCATCCCCAAGGGGTAGGGCCTCAGCATCGGGGTCGTATCCATCATCGGATACCTACTCCATGAGATCCTCTTTGTAACTCGACGAAGAAAACATAGTCCTGGCAAATCATCCATACAATGCATGTATATACATGTTAGTAATTTAATATTACTTATGATATATTTTATATAAATCACCACTTCTCATGCACGAGTTGTTCTCTTCTATTTTTACATGTAATCTTACTGTTATGTGTCTATCCAATATAGACTAATCATGTATTGATCCTTGCTCGTTACTTATAGTTGAGCTCGTGTGATAGATCCTCATGTTATCATGACACAATGAAAACCTTTTTGTTATCTTGTTATAATTCCAAAACATTTCTATTATCTATTAAACTTTGTTTTGATGTGTGAGCCCCTGGTGATTATAGACCAAACTTTAATAAAAAGTTTTTCCCCGATTCACTACAATTGGAGCTCTGATACCAACCTTTCACACCCTGGTCGTAGCGGAAGCGCAAGTGTGTGACTATTAGGTAATCATTGCATCCAATCTAGTAAACAATATAATTTAACAACGATGCCATGCCATCAATAAGTTTCGTTCCATAATTACAACCTTCCAAAAGTGATATCATATTGTTATCTGTTTCAACTTGTCATCATAAAACGTGATTCCAATATACAAAATTTCCAAAATAAGACATTGTTTTTATTATAATTGCACTTGACTCCTATATACCGAGATGAAGTTGGGATATAAAAGGCAAACCCTCAAAAGATGTTACATCGTTGTCTTGACTTTTTACCATACCCGAATCATATCACCAGCTCATGCCTTGTGTCCTGAAATACATGTAATTTTAAAAAGTCAACATAAAGTTGGCGAGTTCATGTAGTTAATGTTTTCGTATAAAAATGTCATTCTTGAAATCTAGTAATGAAATCCGAGTATGTTATTAACATTCAATGAGTTTAAGGATCTATCAGTGTGTAGCTAGCACCCTGACATATGTGCCATAAGTAAGTAACCAACCCGAGACAACTCTTGGGATCACAAAAGCACTCCGAACCGGTTAACAAACCAGGAGTGGAGCGTGCCTCAAACTCTATAGATCTACACCTTTTGCACTTGGTCACTAAGTGATTAATGGTTACTCTTGTCATCATCCTACTTACGCACGTTGATCGTGTTATCAACTAACCCCATAGCTAGCATACCGTTTGTTATGATATGTATTTCCACTTGATAGTTTTTAAAACAAAACTTTGAAATAATTGAAAGGAGGGACATGAACTTAAAGTTTTGCTCTCCGTAAGTCGTACTAGTAAAGGTCGGCGTCCGTAAACGCGTGTAACCTACATGTGTATTAAGTTTATTAGACACCTAGGCCTCAATGACCTTGTACTCGTTGTCATCTTGATTTCTTGTTATGTATTTCCTTGTTATGATCGAACAACTTTTAGTGTTAGTGTTATTGTAGTTGGTAGTTTTGCTTGTTCGATTATTATTGTTATCATTCTTTGATCATGTGTATCTTGTCATTGGCCCTTGCCCATGCTTTTACAAATTGGGCCTAGCCCAAATTTATTTACAAGAGCCCATTCTTAATAAGTCTACACTTATATTATTTTTAAATTTCCGGATTTTTGGTTTCGATAACATAAATATATGTTAAACGTCTAAATATATATTTTAGACTCGTCGTCGGCGTCGTTTATTATGCTTTTTCTTGTCGACGATCGCCCGTCGTTGTAATGACTCTTCGTGTCGGCGACTCACCCGTTGGTCGTCGACGCACCGATGTATTTGTGAACGTTCACCCGTTGTCCGTATTGCTTCGTTTGTCAGATTATTGTTTCGACTCTTTGTAAGAATATATTTGTTTATGTCACCAACACTTGGTATTATTTTCAAGTGTTTGTATTTTTGTATATGACTTGGTATTTTTATTATGAATACCCCAAGCTTCTAAATGCATACACATACAATACACATATGTATTTATACAAAATTCTTGGTGACAAAATATGTATACCTATTTTTATTTCCCAAGTAACTATATATATTTATAAAAGTTACTTATTTTTACTTGTAAAAGTATATAAAAGTACTTGCTAAATACTTGGGTATTTAGGGTTTAACCCTTGTCATTAGAACTTACTTAATGACGATTTAAGTTACTAATCATGTTTAGTCCGGCTAATCACCCCATTAATCATGTCTTAATCGCGATTAGATTTTTAGAAAATTTCGCCATAGTTTCCCCTAAACTATGGCGTTTTCCAAGTTTCAAAAACGTATTTAAAACCTGTTTAAGCTCATAATCAAGACCAACAATCCATCATACTATTATTTATTTATAACTTCAATATATCATTATCCATGGCTTTTTAAAGGTAAACTCTAATTAAATCATGATGACATCATTTTTCAACAAAATCAAGTGGGTGTGGGACCCAGTTGAAACCGTCAAAATGAGGGGGGGTAAAGTGTAAGATTTTTTTTTATAACACATGTTTATTAGAAGATATTTTGGCCATTAGACCAAGTGTTGTGATTAGGGGTGTAATCGTGCATATTTAGCATATAATTAGGGTTTAGGGTGTTATTACATGGTAATTAATCCACTTGATCCTCCAATATAAGTTTCGGATGAAGGAAATGTCGTTAGATCGTTCATCGACCAAATAATCTCTAATAAACGAACTTATTTATTTAGTACCAGAAGCTTTCGTTTTCGGCCACCACAATAGTTATGGTGTCGACTTAGTGCATTTCTGACCTAAAAATATGCATAACTAGTTCGCTAGACGAACATATGATGAGTTAGGATGGCCGAAAGGCCTTTCGTTCGATTGTTCGCTCGATATCGGCACTTTTATATTCCCTCGTCGAACTTTTCCGAAAGTTGAGTTTCCATGACCTCTTGTTAGTTGAATGGATTCCGGTTCCCAAATGAGGCTTAACTAGTTAACTAGATGCCTGAATGAGGCTATCAGCCACCAAAATATTCGTCGTTTCGACAAACGATCGCCTTCCAGTTGCATTGTGCACTGTTTGCCGAATGACCGAAACGATGTCTTTTGTGCATTCTTGCTATTCTCACTTTGTTTTAGGATGATTAACATTGTTTTATTATTATTCTTACATCCGGAATCCACCGAATTAGTGCTGCGAACAAACTGACATTTGTTACCTTTCTAGTCGAAATGGACAATTTTGCAATCTAGGCGTTCTACCGGAAAGTTATGTATTATTGTAATGGTTGATCTCAAATAAGTGTTTTCATTTATATATGGACTCAGGTATGGCATTAACATGCCGTTATTTCTTGTTATGATTCGTTTTAGCGAATTCACCGACACAGTTAGTGTCACCGCGATTAGTGCGCCCAACACTTTCTACCAACACTTTTAGGGCATTGTTTTGGTTCGTTCCGTGTCGTAACGGATTCCAGTATATATTATGATCATATTTACTTGCCCTAATACTTATAATACGATGTACGACTCAATTACAAAATTAAACTACGATAATATGCATGAGATTATGGAATAAAATTAGTGATTATATTGTACGGAATTACCGGTTATTTTCCATTGTCACATACTCCCCCTATTAAAAAGAATTTCTTCCCGAAATTCAGTTGGAGGCATCCTACGAAGGAGTCTTCTTGAACAGGTGGGGGTATTTTCTCTTGATCTGATCTTCACACGCCCACGTGTACTAGGGAGCTGTGACCCGTATTCCAACGAACCTTTCTAGTTTGATTTGGCTTCTTCTCGTCTTTTGGACTTTCCAGTCCATGATTCAACTGATTCTTCGGTGAATTGTAATTTTTCATCAACGTGAATCTCATCCACTGGAATGATAAATGTGTCATTAGTTGGACTTTTCTTCAGATTAGTCACATGAAATGTGTCGTGTATATTATTGAGTTCCTTTTGTAGCTTTAACTTGTAAGCCACTTTACCAATCTTTGCTAGAATTTCAAAAGATCCGATATATCTCGGGTTGAGCTTTTCGCGCTTCCCGAATCTAGCTACGCCTTTCCAAGGTGAGACCTTTAACAATACTTTGTCTCCGACCTCGAAGGATAATGGTTTGCGTCTCCGATCTGCGTAGCTCTTTTGTCTAACTCGGGCTGTTTTGATATGCTCACGGATGTTAAATATCTTGTATGTGGTCTCTTGTACTAATTCAGGACCAATGAGTTATCTGTAACCGACTTCCGCCCAACATAACGGCGATTGGCACTTTCGTTCATATAGTGCTTCGAATGGTGTGGCCTTGATACTGGTGTGATAACTGTTATTGTAGGAAAAATCTACCAACAGTAAATGAGTATCCTAGTTTCCACCTAAATCCATCACATAAGCCCGAAGCATGTCTTCCAACGTTTGAATGGTTCACTCGCTTTGACCATCGGTATACGGGTGAAATTGTGCTTAAATCTAATCGAGAACCAAACGAATTTTGAAATGATTGCCAGATCCGCGACACAAAGCGACCCTCTCTATCAGAGGTTATCGAGATTGGCACTCCATGACGTGCCACGATTTCTTTAAGATAGAGCTTCTCTGTACTCTCTTTCTCACGGATAGGTAGGAAGTGAGCTGATTTGGTTAACCGATCAATGATAACCCAGATCATGTCATGACCTCGAGAGGTCCGTGGTAATTTTGCGATGAAATCCAGATATATGTTCCCACTTCCAGACCGGCATCTCAGGTTGTTGTAATAGACAAGATGGTTTTTGGTATTCGGCCTTGACCTTCGCACAAGTTAGGCATTTCCCAACATAGGTCGCAATATCTCCTTTGAGATTCGGCCACCAATAATATTCTTTCAGGTATATTTTATCTGATCCTGGATGTATCAAGTACTTGGACTCGTATGCTTCATCCAGCACCAAGTCTCGCAACTCACCATAATAGGGAATCCAGATCCTTCCCAGGAAATATAAAGTTCCATCCTTTTTTGGTTCTAATTGTTTATCCATTCCCCGTAATGATTCCGCTTGAATGTTTTCTGGTTTCAATGCTTCTCGTTGTGCTTCAAGCACCCGAGTTGTGAAGTTGGTCTAGATTGTCATTTCTAAAGCTTGTACCCGTAATGTTTTGATTCGTTCTTTCCGGCTCAAGGCATCTGCCACAACATTGGCTTTGCCCGGATGATACTTGATCTCACAGACATAATCCTTCAACAGTTCCACCGAATGTCGTTGGCGCATATTCAGTTCCTTTTGATTGAATATATGTTGAAGACTTTTATGATTTGTGAATATGGTACACTTAGTGCCATACACATAATGACACTAGATCTTTAAGGCAAATACCACTACACCCAATTTTAGGTCATGTGTGGTATAATTCCTTTCATGAACTTTTAACTAACGCGACGCGTACGCAATGACTTTCTCGAGTTGCATTAACACGCAACCCAAACCTTGATGTGACGCATCACAGTACACAACAAAGTCACCAGTACCATCTGGGAGTGATAATATCGGTGTTTTACATAATTTCACCTTTAATACTTGAAACGCCGATTCTTGCTTTTCTCCCAACTTAAACTTCCTATTTCTGTGTAAGTGAGTTTAGCGACTCAGCAACTTTTGAGAAGTTCTCAATGAATCTTCTGTAATATCCCTCTAAGCCTAGGAATGTTGTATTTTTATGGGGATTCTTGGCGTTTTCCAGCTCTTTATAGCCTCGATCTTCGAAGGGTCAACATGTATTCTATTCTCGTTCACAACGTGACTGAGAAATTGCATTTCGCGAATCCAAAATACGCATTTCTAGAACATAGCATATAATTGCTCCTTCTTCAGCAATTCAAGTATAGTTCTCAAGTGTTGTTCGTGTTCTTCCTCAGTTCGCGAGTATATCCATATGTCATCTATAAAAACGATCACGAACTTGCCAAGGTATGGCTTACATACCCGGTTCATCAAATCCATGAACACTGCAGGGGCATTCGTTAGGCCAAAAGGCATAACAAGGAACTCGTAATGACCGTAACGAGTCCTAAAAGCCGTCTTAGGAATACTTTCCTCTTGGATTCTCAACTGATGATACCCGGATCTTAAATCAATCTTTGAGTAGAACTCGACCCTTGTAACTGATCGAATTGATCATCGATCCTTGGTAATGGGTACCGGTTCTTGATGGTTAACTTGTTTAGTTCCCGATAGTCGATGCACATTCGGAAGGTTCCATCGTTCTTTTTCACAAACAGCACCGGAGCTCCCCAAGGCGAGAAACTCGGTCTTATGAAACCTTTGTCAAGCAGCTCTTACAACTGCGTAGATAATTCCTGCATCTCCGAGGGCGCTAATCGATATGGAGCTTTTGCCACAAGTGCAGCTCCTGGCACTAAATCGATATGGAATTCGACTTGTCGCTGTGGAGGTAGTCCTGGTATGTCTTCCGGGAAGGCCTCGAGATATTCCCTCACTACTGGTATGTCCTCCACTTTACGCTCCTTGGCCTTTTTATCCACTACATGGGCAAAAAAGGCGATGCATCCTTTCCTCAAACATTTTTGAGCTTTCATGCAGTTTATGATTCGTAGTGGGGTGTCATGCTTCTCTCCTTGAATCATCAAATGTTCTCCGCCGGATAAGGGGATGCGAACGATTTTCTCATGACATATAACTTCGACTTGATTCTCGAATACACAATCCATCCCAATGACGACATCAAAACTACCTAGTTGAACTGGTAATAAATCTATATGAATCTTTCGTTCACCCAATTCTAACGTACAGTTCTTTATTATCTCACCCGACTCTACCAAGATCCCGATAGCTAGTTCAATCAAGTACGAAACATCTAATTTACTAGACTCTACCCCAAGTATATCTCTAAACTCCTTAGAAATAAAACTAAAATCTGCCCTGGTATCAAAAAGAATAGATGTAAAGTGATCGTTGATAGGGAACGTACCGGTGACCACATTCGGGTCCTGGCGAGCATCCTTAGCTCCAATCACAAATGCTCTTCCCCGTGCTTGGTTTTCCTTAGGGCAATCTTTCTTGAATTGCCCTTTGTCTCTGCATCCAAAAGAATCTGGTTCTCTAGTATTTGTTCCCTGACACACACGGTGCGTTATCTAAACCTTCCACATTTTCCACACTTGGGGCCTCAACATTCCCCGTAGTGCTGGAAAGGGCATTTAAGGCATTTCGGTGCTCCCCCAATATAAGATTTCTTAACAGCAGTGTTTGTGGTAGTGGTAACATATGCCTTGGCTCCTTGAGTTCTCTCGCGACTTGTTTCTTGTTACTGCTATTATTGCCTCGAGAGCCTTTCTTGAAATGCGAGAATTTCCGTTTATTGGAGTCCGTAGTCTCCTCAGAGTTTTCCTACTTGCTCATATCACACTTGGGTAACCTTCCCTGACGTGCAGCCTCCTCAGTAAGGCTGATAGCTAGAACAATTGCTTCTCCAATCTCGATGGGCTTTGAAGAGGTAACCAGACACAGAATTTCATCGGCAAGTCCCCAGATGTACCTCTCAATTCGCTTAAATTCAGGCTCCACTAAGTATGGACCACACGAGATAAGTCATGAAATCGCTGTGTGTACCCAGCAATATTTAAACCAACCATCTTTAAATTCCAAAATTCCGTCTCCAACTTTTGAATTTCCGATCTTGAGCAATACTTCTTTCTCATCATTTCTTTAAGTCCCTCCCAGTTCATGGCAAATGCAGCATCATCGCCCTTAGTTTGGACCTGGAGGTTCCACAAGATAAAGCTCCATCCACGAAGAGTCCAGTAACATAAGTGACTATTTGCTCAGCAGGGCACCTGCTCATACGGATGACTGAATCAGTCTTCTCAGTCCAACGTACGAAGGCTACAGCATTTCCGGTACCGTCGAAATTCAGAGGTTTGCAATCTAGAACTGCTTGTAAGTGCAACCTGAAATCATTGGATACATCATTTAAGCATGAGTAACCAAATAGCATGAATAGATCGTGCGATTTTATGAATAACCGTGTATTACCAGTTGGGGGATTTCCTCCGGTTGAACCTCCTATACCTCCGCTGTGTTCAGAGCGGTTAGCTTCATACTATGCAATTGCTTGTGAAATGCGTTCATCAAACTCTACTTGTGTTGTCGGCAGTGTATTATTGTTCGATTCCTTCGGCAGGGCGGTATGGTCTTCTGATATAATATGACGCTCACAATTAGAAGAATTATTCAATAATAAATTCGTATTTATTATTATATTTATTTCTCTATTCATTATTATTATTCTTATAATATTTTTATTGACCATATATGTATAAACACATCGGTACATAAATGAATAAGAAAAAAATATATATGCATACGCCATACGCACACCCATCGTCATCATAAACACATAACTCATCGCATATCACAAGATATCAGTCATAGCATCACCACGACAAAATACATCAAGCATAATATCACCACATCATGACATTGTCAACCATAACATAAAAGAAATAATGTGAAGTAAAGAAAATACACTTTTATACAATGACTAGTTGTTACATTTTGTTCGGGAAGATCCAAAATGGACATAGGGATACACAACCCTAGTCAATACAAGTTTTAACATTACAAAAAGTGAGATTTTCCTCTACATTGCTTCTTCATGTTATCAAGTTGTCTTCAAAAAGCCGGGATCTTCTAAGTTAAGTCTTCATGAGCTAAGTCATCAAAAGTACATCTTATCCCCAAAAGATAACAGTGTTTGGTGGAGCATACCGCGATGGTAAGCCAACTCCACCTTTAGGCCAGAAATGCGCCTAGTAGCATCAGTCTGGAACTGCTCTAACTCCTACACTTGCGCCTCAGATGGGCATGATGAGTGGTGGAATGGGCAGTAAAAAGGTGGGGTCGATGGTGCTGATAGTGGTAGTGGTGGTGGTGATGGTGGTGGGTATGATGGTGGGGGTGGTAGTGGCGATGATGGTGGTGGGGGTGTGGCTCTATCAGCAGCATGAGTAGTGCGCTGGCTCTCTAATTCCCATATCCTGCAAAAGATCAAGGAAAGCTGAAGATCATGCGAAGTCACTCTTTCCTCCATAGGAATCGGAAGAATGTGTGAGGGGTGGTAGGGGTCAGAAGGGCTCATGCCCGGTGCGGGTATCAGGGTTAACATACCTGTTGCAGGTGGTATGGGGCGTGGGGCATATATGGGAGGTGATCCAGCAGAGAAAGAAGGTCTTGCCATGTGGGAAGGTCCAGCTGCAGATGGGTTGTAAACAGGGTGGTAAGTGGACCTCCTAGAGAAAAATGGGGGTGGCTGCTCTGGAGACGTGGAGTACCGCTCAGTGAATAATATCGAGCAGGTCTAGAGTAGAGAGCGGGTCTAGCGTATGGAACGGGTCCATGGGTCAGGGTACAAGCTGGAAATGAGCTGACACAGGGCTGTGAGGCTGAAGGGGGTGAATACATCAAAACAGGCGTATCTGGGGTAGCAGATGAGGCATGGTCTGCCATATACTCACTCTGGGTGGCATCTGAGGATGACGAGATGTCAACGACTGGTATAACAGGGGGTGAGATCTTGAGTATAGCTATGTCATCAAAGACCTCTCCGTCACCAAGGTCATCCTCCATATGCTCGACATGGAACATTGGTTTGTCGTCATCATCATCATCCAGATCAATAACTGAGGAACCATAGCAAGAGGCACAACCAAGTGTACAATCGCATGCTCACCCTCTGGATGGCCATAAACGATAACATCATGCGGGGGCTACGGAACGGCTAGCACGTCGTCTGCCGATGGTGCATGGTCCTCCATAGGATCAATAAGAGCAAGCGGCTGAAAGTCATCAAGATCTCCATGGTTGACTCGATCCCCAAGGGGTAGGGCCTCAGCATCGGGGTCGTATCCATCGTCGGATACCTACTCCATGAGATCCTCTTTGTAACTCGACGAAGAAGACATAGTCCTGACAAATAATCCATACAATGCATATATATACATGTTAGTAATTTAATATTACTTATGATATATTTTATATAAATCACCACTTCTCATGCACGAGTTGTTCTCTTCTGTTTTTACATGTAATCTTACTGTTATGTGTCTATCCAATATAGACTAATCATGTATTGATCCTTGCTCTTTACTTATAGTTGAGCTCGTGTGATAGATCCTCATGTTATCATGACACAATGAAAACCTTTTTGTTATCTTGTTATAATTCCAAAACATTTCTATTATGTTTTAAACTTTGTTTTGATGTATGAGCCCCTGGTGATTGTAGACCAAAATTTAATAAAAAGTTTTTCCCCGGTTCACTACAATCGGAGCTCTGATACCAACCTGTCACACACTGGTCGTAGCGGAATCGCAAGTGTGTGACTATAAGGTAATCATTTCATCCAATCTAGTAAACAAAATAATTTAACAACGATGCCATGCCATTAATAAATTTCATTCCATAATTACAACCATCCAAAAGTGATATCATATTGTTATCTGTTTCAACTTGTCATCATAAAACTTGATTTCAAAATACATAATTTCCAAAATAAGACATTGTTTTCATAATAATTGCATAATGAGGTTTTGCCTCCTATATATCGAGACAAAGTTGGGATATAAAAGGCAAACCCTCAAAAGATGGTACATGGTTGTCTTGACTTTTTACCATACCCGAATCATATCACCAGCTCATGCCTTGCGTCCTGAAATACATGTAATTTTAAAAAGTCAACATAAAGTTGGCGAGTTCATGTAGTTAATGATTTCATATAAAAATGTCATTCTTGAAATCCATTAATGAAATCCGAGTATGTTATTAACATTCATTGAGTTTAAGGATCTATCAGTGTGTAGCTAGCACCCTGACATATGTTTCATAAGTAAGTAACCAACCCGAGACAACTCTTGACATCATGTGGGATCACAAAAGCACTCCTAACCGGTTAACAAACCAGGAGTGGAGCGTGCCTCAAACTCTATAGATCTACACCTTTTGCACCTGTGTCACTAAGTGATTAGTGGTTACTCTTGTCATCATCCTACTTACGCACATTGATCGTGTTATCAACTAACCCCATAGCTAACATACCGTTTGTTATAACATGTATTTCCCCTCGATAGTTTTTAAAACAAAATTTTGAAATAATTGAAAGGAGGGACATGAACTCACAGTTTTGCTTTCGTAAGTCGTACTAGTAACGGTCTGTGTCCATACACGCGTGTAACCTACATGTGTATTAAGTTTATTAGACACCTAGGCCTCAATGGACCTTGTACTCGTTGTTCATCTTGAATTCTTGTTATGTATTTCCATGTTATGATAGAACAACTTTTAGTGTTATTGTAGTGTTGGTAGTTTTGCTTGTTCGATTATTATTGTTATATATTTTTCAAATATATATATATATATATATATATATTATACATTGTTATAATTCTTTGATCATGTGTATCTTGTCATTGGGCCTAGCCCATATTATTTATATCTTTTTGGGGTTTGTCCCTATATATTATTCATTTTGGGCCTTGTCCATAAGTATTATGGAATTGGACCTTGCCCATGCTTTTACAAATTGGGCCTAGCCCAAATTTATTTACAAGAGCCCATTCTTAATAATTCCACACTTAATTATTTTTAACTTTCCAGATTTTTGGTTTCGATAACATATATATATGTTAAACTTCTGAACATAGATTTTAGACTCGTCGTCAGCGTCGTTTATTATGCTTTTTCTTGTCGACGGTCGCCTATCGTTGTAATGACTCTTCGTGTCAGGATTCACCCGTTGGTCGTCGACGCACCGATGTATTCGTGAACGTTCGCCCATTGTCCGTATTGCTTGGTTTGTTCGATTATTTTTTCGACGCTTTGTAAGAATATATTTACTTATGTCACCAACACTTGGTATTATTTTCAAGTGTTTGTATTTTTCTATATGATTGGGTATTGTTATTGTGAATACCCTAAGCTTCTAAATACATACACATACAATACACTTATGTATTTATACAAAATTCTTGGTGACAAAATATGTATACCTATTTTTATTTCCCAAGTAACTATATATATATTTATAAAAGTTACTTATTTTTACTTGTAAAAGTATATATATGTACTTGTTAAATACTTGGGTATTTAGGATTTAACCCTTGTCATTAGAACTAAGTTAATGACGATTTAAGTTACTAATCGTGTTTAGTCCCGCTAATCACCCCCTTAATCATGTCTTAATCGCGATTATATTTTTAGAAAATTTCACCATAGTTTCCCCGAAACTATGGTGTTTTACACGTTTCAAAAACGTATTTAAAACTTGTTTAAGCTTATAATCAAGATCAACAATCATCCTAAATCTTCCTATTATTTATTTACAACTTCAATATATCATCATCCATGGCTTTCTAATGGTAAAACTCTTATTAAATCATGATGACATTTCCAATATTTATTAGCACTTTTACATCACCATTATTTTGTTATATCATTTAATCAATTTCATCACTTTAAACCTCTTGATTTCTATACTTTTTAAGATGGTTACATCATAAATAATAATGTTTATTTCTTATAAAAATCCATCATATGTAGTAAAGTTATCTTTAAGTTGTAGTGATCTTCATGGATGATGTAGTTGATGATCTTGTTTAGATTTAAATATTATCATGTTTAAATCTTCCTTTTTATACTTGATCATACAAGATCATCTAACTTTTATACCCTACTTTAACATAAACAACTTCAACATGCTAACTAACTACCATATAAACACATAATCAACACAAAATAAACAATATTTAGTGTTATTATTATGGTGTGAGTTAGGGTTTTTGGTTTATCTTTTCTTTATTTTCAAGATGATCAACTTGTACATCATTAATCTAGACATAAAAATAAGCTAGATTATGAAAGAATTTGTCTTACAATGGGGCACAAGTTAGATGATGTTCTAGGAAGAAAATGAAGCTCCAACATGGCACCATTCGAGACTCTCTTTGGTCAAAAATGTCGTTCACCTATCTGTTGGAATGAAGTTGGTGAAACTCAATTCACCGGGCGTGAACTCATTCTAGAAACAACATATTATATCAAGAAAATTTGCAATAACCTTTTGATACCTAGAAGTCATCAAAATAGTATAACTGACATGCGATGCAGGCCTTTAGAATTCCAAATTGGTGATCACGTCCTTCTCAAGGTATCCCCTTAGAAAGGTGTGGTTAGATTTGGAAGGAAAGGAAAACTTGCACCTTGATATGTGGGACCTTTTATGATCATTGAAAGGATCGGCAAGGTAGCCTACAAACTCGAACTACCTCCTAAACTTGGGAATGTTCATCCAACTTTACACGTGTCCAACTTGAAAAAGTGTTTAACCGATGAAAACCTCTACATTCCTCTTGACGAAATCCACATTGATAACACTACACTTTGTCGAGAAACCTGTGGAGATTATGGACCCTGAAGTCAAGAAACTCAAGCGTAGACGAATACTGTGAATGGGGGATCGGCTCCTCTGATGAGCAACCGGTCTGATCTAACTCAGCTAGCAGAGGCAGAATTCATTGCTAGAGAGGATGACAAACAAACAAGAAAGATCTTACTGGTTTAACTGCTCTGAATTGTAATAATTGACGTGCAAGTACATACGCGAGTAAAAAAATCAACAGGGCTTTGCGGTACTAACTGAACTAACACTTTTTAGCTCTGACAAAATACTCCTCTATTTAAAGGTCGACATGACTCGCACTGGAGTGTGTGAAACAGACGTTGTGACTCGTGCGGGTGGTTGCTGCGTGCGAGTGACAGAGTGTCACTCGTACGAGTCAACTTACAAACATATAAAACAATTAATAACATTTATACAAAAGACGTTTAAGCCCTAAAACAATATCCACACATCCTGCGTAGGCAATAGACATAATGTACCAACAAACTCCCCCTTGGATGTTGCCGCAGTCTGGATGGTCTTCAAAAAATCTTCACAAGATTTAACGTTTAACGACCAAAAAATCTCTTCGGTGGCTTGAGACGCTCCTCAAATGCAATTGGCGTTTGATCTGTTGTAGGAGGTCGGTTCACTGTATTGCCAAACTAAAACTCCTAAGCGATGCTATGCGAGAACGCTCCGCTATTCTAGCTTCCATGTTTCTTTCTTTTTCTGCTCAGTCTCCTCCAGCTTCCTCCAAGATGTATTCCACGACGATCCAGAATGAATATCATTTGCAAAGCATACATTAACGATCTTCTGGAACTTGAGAGCTTGTTCTTTATCCTTTCTTCATAACTAAGTTTGCTATAAAACAAGCAATCAATATGAAATATATATTGCCATCTTTCAAATCCTCATCACATCAAAACACCATGCCTTAAATCTACATTTTTCAACAAAATCAAGTGGGTGTGGGACCCACTTGAAGCCATCAAAATGAGGGGGTAAAGTGTAAGATTTTTTTATAACACATGTTTATTAGAAGATATTTTGGCCATTAGACCAAGTGTTGTGATTAGGGGTTGAATCTTGCATCTTTTGCATATAATTAGGGTTTAGGGTGTTATTACATGGTAATTAATCCAATTGATCCTCCAATATAAGTTTCGGATGACGGAAATGTGGTTAGGTCGTTTATCGACGGAATAATCACTAAAAAACGAACTTATTTATTTAGTACCGGAAGCTTTCGTTTTCGACAACCACAATTATTATGGTGTTGACTTAGTGCATTCTGACCTAAAAATATGCATAACTAGTTCGCTAGACGAATATACGATGAGTTAGGATGGCCGAAAGGCCTTTCGTCCGATCGTTCGCTCGATATCGGCACTTTTATATTCCGCCGTCGAACTTTTCCGAAAGTTGAGTTTCCGTGACCTAATGTTAGTTGAATGGATTCCGAATCCCAAATGAGGCTTAACTAGTTCGCTAGATGCCTGAATGAGGCTATCAGGCACCAAAATGTTCGTCGTTTCCACAACGGTCGCCTTCCGGTTGCGTTGTACACTTTTTGCCGAATGACCGGAAACAATGTCTTTTGTGTATTCTTGCTATTCTCACTTTGTTTTAGGATGATTAACATTGTTTTATTATTATTCCTACATCCGGAATCCACCAAATTAGTGTTGCGGACAAACTGAAATTTGTCACCTTTTTTGTTGAAACAGACAATTTTGCAATCTAGGCTTTGTACCGGATAGTTATGTATTATTGTAATGGTTGATCTCAATAAGTGTTTTCATTTATATATGGACTCGGGTATGGCATTAAGATGCCGTTATTCCTAATTCTGATTCGTTTTAGTGGGTTCACCGACACAGTTAGTGTCACCGCGATTAGTGCGCCCAACACTTTTAAGGCATTGTTTTGGTTTGTTCCATGTCGTAACGGATTCTAGTATATGTTATGATCAGATTTACTTGCCCTAATACTTATTATACGACGTACGACTGAATTACGAAATTAAACTACGATAATATGCATGAGATTATGGAATTTATAATCAACATGAATCTCATCCGCTGGAATGATAATTGTGTCATTAGTTGGACTTTTCTTCAGATTAGACACATGAAATGTGTCATGTATATTATTGAGTTCCTTTGGCAGCTTTAACTTGTAAGCCACTGTACCAATCTTTGCCAGAATTTCAAAAGATCCAATATATCTCGGGTTGATCTTTCCACGCCTCCCGAATCTAGCTACACCTTTTCAAGGTGAGACCTTTAACAATACTTTGTCTCCGACCGCGAAGGATAATGGTTTACGTCTCCGTTCTGTGTAGCTCTTTTGTCTATCTCGGGCTGCTTTGATACGCTCACAGATCTTAAATATGTTGTCTGTGGTCTCTTGTACTAATTCGGGACCAATGTGTTGTTTGTCACCGACTTCCGCCCAACATAACGGTGATCGGCACTTTCATCCATATAGTGCTTTCAATGGCGTGCCATGATTTCTTTAAGATATAGTTCAACTAACTTGTCTGTACTGTCTTTCTCACGGATAGGTAGGAAGTGAGCTGATTTGGTTAACCGATCAATGATAACCCAGATCATGTCATGGCCTCGAGAGGTCTGTGGTAATTTTGTGATGAAATCCATTGATATCTGTTCCCACTTCTAGACCGGGATCTCAGGTTGTTGTAATAGACAAGATGATTTTTTGTATCGGACCTTGACCTTCGCACAAGTTAGGCATTTCCCAACATAGGTCGCAATATCTCCTTTGAGATTCGGCCACCAATAATATTCTTTCAGATCCTAGTACATTTTATCCGATCCTGGATGTATCGAGTACTTGGACTCGTGTGCTTCATCTAGCACCAAGTCTCGCAACTCACCATAATAGGGAATCCAGATCCTTCCCATGAAATATAAAGTTCCATCCTTGTTTGGTTCTAATTGTTTATCCATTCCCCGTAATGATTCCGCTGGAATGTTTTCTTGTTTCAATGCTTCTTGTTGTGCTTCAAGCACCCGAGTTGTGAAGTTGGTCTAGATTGTCATTTCTAAAGCTTGTACCCGTAATGTTTTGATTCGTTCTTTCCGGCTCAAGGCATCTGCCACAACATTGGCCTTGCCCGGATGATACTTGATCTCACAGACATAATCCTTCAACAGTTCCACCCAATGTCGTTGGCACATATTCAGTTCCTTTTGATTGAAATATTTTTGAAGACTTTTATGATTTGTGAATACGGTACACTTAGTGCCATACACATAATGACACTAGATCTTTAAGGCAAATACCACTGCACCCAATTCTAGGTCATGTGTGGTATAATTCCTTTCATGAACTTTTAACTAACGCGAGGCGTACGCAATGACTTTCTTGAGTTGCATTAACACGCAACCCAAACCTTGATGCGACACATCACAGTACACCACAAAGTCAGCAGTATCGTCTAGGAGTGATAACATCGGTGTTTTACATAATTTCACCTTTAATACTTGAAACGATGATTCTTGCTTTTCTCCTAACTCAAACTTCCTATTTCTGTGTAAGTGAGTTTAGCGACTGAGCAACTTTTAAGAAGTTCTCAATGAATCTTGTGTAATATCCCTATAGGCCTAGGAATTGCCGTATTTCCGTGGGGGTTTTTGGCGTGGTCCAGCTCTTTATAGCCTCGATCTTCGAAGGGTCAACATGTATTCCGTTCTCGTTCACCACGTGACCGAGAAATTGCATTTTCGCGAATCCAAAATTCTCATTTCGAGAACATAGCATATAATTGCTCCTTCTTCAGCAATTCAAGTATAGGTCTCAAGTGTTGTTCGTGTCTTTCCTCAGTTCACGAGTATATCAATATGTCATCTATAAAAACGATCACGAACTTGTCGAGGTATGGCTTACATACCCGGTTCATCAAATCCATGAACAATGTAGGGGCATTCGTTAGGCCAAAAGGCATAACAAGAAACACGTAATGACCGTAACGAGTCCTAAATGCCGTCTTAGGAATACTTTCCTCTTGGATTCTGAACTGATGATGCCCGGATATTAAATCAATCTTTGAGTAGAAACTCGACCTTTGTAACTGATCGAATAGATCATCGATCCTTGGTAATGGGTACCGGTTCTTGATGGTTAACTTGTTCCTGATAGTCGATGCACATTCGGAAGGTTCTGTCCTTCTTTTTCACAAATAGCACCGGAGCTCCCCAAGGCGAGAAACTCGGTCTTATGAAACCTTTGTCAAGCAGCTCTTGCAACTGCGTAGATAATTCCTACATCTCCGAGGGTGCTAATCGATGTGGAGATTTTGCCACAGGTGCAGTTCCTGGCACTAAATCGATACGGAATTCGACTTGTCGCTGTGGAGGTGTCCTGGTAAGTCTTCGGGGAAGACCTCGGGATATTCCCTCACTACTGGTGTGTCATCCACTTTACGCTCCTCGGCCTTTCTATCCACTACATGGGCAAGAAAGTCGATGCATCCTTTCCTCAAACATTTTTGAGCTTTCATGCAGTTTATGAGTCGTAGTGGCGTGTCATGCTTCTCACCGTGAATCATCAAATGTTCTCCGTCGGATAAGGTGATGGAAATGACTTTCTCATGACATATAACTTCTGCTCGATTCTCGGATAGCCAATCCATCCCAATGACGACATCAAAACTACCCAGTTGAACTGGTATTGAATCTATATTAAACTTTCGTTCACCCAATTCTAACATACACTTCTTTATTATCTCAACCAACTCTACCAATATCCCGTTAGCTAGTTCAATCGAGTACGAAACATCTAATTTACTCGACTCGACCAATCTCTAAACTCCTTAGAAATAAAACTAAAATCTGCCCCGGTATCAAAAAGAATAGATGCAAAGTGATCATTGATAGGGAATGTACCGATGACCACATTGGGGTCCTGGCGAGCATCCTTAGCTCCAATCACAAATGCTCTTCCCTGTGCTTGGTTTTCCTTAGGGAAATATTTCTTGAAGTGCCCCTTGTCTCTACAAACAAAACAACCTTGTTCTCTAGTATTTGTTCCCCGGCACACATCGGTGCGATGTCCAAACATCCACATTTCCCACACTTGGGGCCGCGACATTCCTTGTAGTGGTGGAAAGGGCATTTGGGGCATTTTGGTGCTCCCCTTGTATAAGATTTCTTAACAGCAGTGTTTGTGGTAGTGGTAACATATGCCTTGGTTTCCTTGACTTCTCTCGCGGCTTGTTTCTTGTTACTTTTATTATTGCCTCGAGGGCCTTTCTTGAAATGGGAGAATTTTCGTTTATTGGAGTTCGTAGTCTCCAAGGTGTTTTCTTCTTGCTCATATAACACTTTGGTAACCTTCCTTGATGTACAGCCTCCTTAGTAAGGCTGACAACTAGATTAATCGCTTTTCCAATCTAGGTGGGCTTTGAAGAGGTAACCAGACTCAGAATTTTAGGGGCAAGTCCCCAGATGTACCTCTCAATTTGCTTAAATTCAGGCTCCACTAAGTATGGCACCACACGAGATAAGTCATGAAATCACTGCGTGTACCCAACAATATCTGAACCACTCATCTTTAAATTCCGAAATTCCGTCTCCAACTTTTGAATTTCTGATCTTGAGCAATACTTCTTTCTCATCATTTCTTTATTACCCTCCCAGGTCATGGCATATGCAGCATCATCGCCCTTAGTTTGGACCTGGAGGTTCCACCAAGATAAAGCTCCATAGTCCAATAGCATAAGTGACTCTTTGCTCAGTCGGGCGCCTGCTCATACGGATGACTGAATCAGTCTTCTCAGTCCAATGTACGAAGGCTACAGCACCTCCGGTACCATCGAAATTCAGAGGTTTGTAGTCTAGAAACTGCTTGTAAGTGCAACCTGAAATCATTGGATACATCATTTAACCATGAGTAACCAAATAGCACAAATAGAATAAATGAGAGCATCGTGCAGTTTTATGAATAACCGTGTATTACCAGTTGGAAGATTTTCTCCGGTTGAACCTCTGGTACCTCCGCTGGGTTCAGAGCGGTTAGCTTCGTACTGTGCAATTGCTTGTGAAATGCGTTCATCTGACTCTGCTTGTGGTGTCGGAAGTGTATTATTGTTGGAATTCCTTCGGCGGGGCGGCATCGTCTTCTGATATAATATGACGCTCACATTTAGCCGAGTTACTCAATAATAAATTCGTATTTATTATTATATTTATTTATCTATTCATTATTATTATTCTTATATATTTTTTATCGATCATATATGTATAAACACATTGGTACATAATGAATTAAAAAAAATATATGTATACGCCATAAGCACACCTGTAACAGCCCAGCGTAACCGCACCATGATATTGTCCGCTTTGGCAGCCAGCACGACCTCAGCGTCTGCCCCTCACGGTTTTAAAATGCGTCATGATGGTGAAGGTATCCAACCCCTTATAAGGAAGCCTTTGTTCCCCTTCACAACCGATGTGGGATATCACAATCCACCCCCTTAAGCGGTCCAGCGTCCTCGCGGGACCTGCCACTATCGGTCCGGCCCTGGCTCTGATACCATCTGTAATAACCCAGCGTAACCGCACCATGATATTGTCCGCTTTGGCAGCCAGCACGCCCTCAGCGCCTGCCCCTCATGGTTTTAAAATGCGTCATGATGGTGAAGGTATCCAGCCCCTTGTAATGAAGCCGTTGTTCCCCCTCACAACCGATGTGGGATGTCACAATTTATTCCTGGTATGAGATATTCTTAACTTCACTTTCCCTGGCTAGGGGATTGCCTAGTATTCCTGGGGATGGAATACTATTAAATGCTATTTATATTTCATGTCTTTAGCGGACTAAACGAACTCTATCTGAAAGTCCCCACACATTATACCGATTAATCGTCGGGGCCTGGCGAACGGGATATTAGTTGATAGCGCTATTAGGGTCGACAAACCTCACACCGTACCTTGGAGGACGGGCGTGAACTTTTATGCCTTGGCAACTGGTCAATGATGATAGACCTTGACCTGGGGCACAAACAACTTAAACAGTCGAAGTTTCGGTACCACACAGTTTAGTAGCTTAAAGATGGGATAGCTCCCCGTGATATGTTTTATAAATTAAGTAATTTAACAACCTAAGTTTTTTTGAAAACAATACTGAAAAACCGTGAACTCGCCGACTTTATCTTGACATACTATTACATTCCTTGCAGGTCGTTAGGTACAGCTATGGGCAGGTGTTGCAATCGGCTGGAGTGTGTGGTTTGTTAACGCTTTATGTTTCGATCATTTATTAAACTTGTGGTTTTAAGTTCCGATGGGTTTTGCTTTATTTTTTCGCTGCAACATAAACTGTGTTTTGGACATTTAAACTTTATTGCTAATCATGATGATAGTGATGCTTTTATAATTTGAATGGTTGGTTCAACATGATTAGTGGCTTGATCCGGGTCAGTCGCACGCCTCGGGGTAAAACTCCGCATGTGTATTTTGAGGGTGTGACAGATTGGTATCAGAGCCAGGGCCGGACCGGTGGTACCAGGTCCCGTGAGGATGTTGGACCCCTTAAGGGGGGTGGATTGTGACATCCCACATCAGTTGTGAAGGGGAACAAAGGCTTCATTATAAGGGGCTGGATACGTTCACCATCATGACGCGTTTTAAAACCGTGAGGGGCAGGAGCTGAGGACGTGCTGGCTGCCAAAGCGGACAATATCATGGTGCGGTTACGCTGGACTGTTACAAATTGGTATCAGAGCCATTGGTTTAGTGAACTAGGTTTAAAATGTAAAATATTTTTTTATAAAACCAAACTATGACCGCTCTTCCTTGGAAACCACAATGAAACCGCACTCCGGATTGCAAGTTTCGTCATACTTAGATGCATACATGGTAATTGTATTATTTGGCATTTACTTGTGCATTTTTATACAACATTGTGTCTCATATGTGAACTAAAATACATAAACATGATATACCTTAGGTGAGAATGAATTCCTCTAACTCTAATTCAAAACCACAACATTCTAGTTGCAAGGTTCTGGTCGTTTCTGAACCACAGACTAAATCACAATACCCAACCCATTTACTCTGAATCATAAGGTTGTAAGCTCAGCTTAAAACCATCACAAAACATACTACCAACGCTTCCATTCGCGTATAATACCCATGATTTAATGTTACCGAAAAATGTTCCCAAGAGTCGTCCTTGACATTTTTCTCACATCCTAAAACAACCCTAACAAGGAATATAAGTTTTTACGGAGTTATAACTTTGCGTACATGACGTCTTTGGCGCGTCTACTTTACTCTGAACTCTGACACAAGATGCGAGTAGAATCTTGTTTCACCCATAACTTGATCATACGACATCTGTTTCATGCGTTCTACCTATCCACGCGATCGTCTCGACCTGCCCAACATCTAAAAATGATTGGCGTCATCCGCCGATGCCGCCACTACTGCCAGAACATAGATTTGACTCTTCGTTGGTTGGGTTTTGTGCGTCAATATTCGAGCAGACCATAACCGACCCAAACGAACTCGGATTTAGGCGAATAATATGTCCAAGCGTTTGTGTCGACGAACCCCATCATCTCCACCTGTCGTCATCGCTAGAAACCACCATTACAGTCGCCGGAAAACAAAATAGTGGCTGGAAGTCACAAGTTTTGCGCGTGTGTCATCGCGCAGCTCGAAACCATATCATCCGAACTCTGTTTTAGGCAAATGATATATCCACGTGACCATGATGCAATAAACTTTCATCCTGTGCCATTTCCATTGCGGGCCGCTGCTGGAGCTACCGCCGGTGACCAGAATAGTTGTCGGAATTCTTCGGTTATATGTCGGATTCTCTGTTTTTCGCTTAATTCCCCGCCTGAGGATAACCAACCTTCCATTCCTTCGATCCAAAACTGAAATAGCTAAACGCTAACAACCATATGACAAACTCCATAATTAGAAGGCTACCTCATATTCCCTATTATGTGGTTAGTTCTTAGCCTAAATTGAATTGCACCTTAGCATACCCAACTCAGAAAATAAATGTCTCATAATGATTCGATGGTCTTGGGGACATTGGAAGACGGAGATACGGATTAGTCAACCAACAGATGAACGCAATGATTTAAACATTTACCTTACCCCTTATATTGCAATAGTCATTATTCTATGAGAGTTTCTCTTTTTATACGAATCTTTTTACTAGCCTTTTCGCTGGCCGATGCTTACTGTTTAATGCAATATCTAGTTACTGTTATCGACTTGGACAAATCTGTCAACGGTGACACTACATCTTTGCTTCTCAATGAAGAAACTCCAACAAGAGTGCGTTCAGGCTTAGAGAATTTGATAAACTCGATTTTCGAGCCTTGGTGATCACTTCTTGAACCCTGAAGATGGTGATGTGTGTTATACCACCATACCATTTTGAACATGTTTCGCGTCTTCGCATTAAAACCTCTTGATGACATATGTGCTATTTCTAATCCATCCGCACGACTTAGTTCAACCCTTTCGAATTTTATTGCTTACCGGCTTGACAAAACACAAATTCAGTTAAGTTCATGGATGAAGGTGAATTATTCCTCTTCGCACACGAGCGAGCTCGAAAACTTTGACAGACGTTTCAGTGAACCTCGACACTACAAACTAGTACGACAACCATTTTTCTCTGGATAATTCTTGTTGTGCCAACACCTTTAACGTAACACTACCATCGATCGATAACATCATTTTATTTCTATTTATACCACTTGTGTATGACCAACTACATTCTTGTCATCGGATAAATCTTTACTGATGATTCTAAAATAATCATGTATTACACTGAGTAAAACACATTGATTGCAGCCACACTTTGGCATGTTTTCACGTCTTATCCGGTTGTGCTATAACGAATACCATAATTCTTGTCTAATCACGTTATGCACAAATCCTCACTTGGTTAAATCACTCTCTATGAACATTACTTGATGAGAGATGAACTATGCTTAAGTTCATCGAGTGCAGGAGCACAAAATAAAATTTCTACTCCCATGAGGTTTACCAAGGCCAACACGCTTTCCGCAAGAAAGCAACTTACTTATGTATAACTTCTTCTTCATCGACCTTTTTTTCTGTACTTACATTCTCTTAGACCAGGAGCTGGTCATCTAAAGCAATCAACTGCAACCGGTAAAACATTACGAGTTCCTGGTTGTGCCATTAGGGTTAACTAATGCAACTGCGGTTTTCATGGATCTCCTGAACCGAGTGTGCAAACCCTATCTTGACAAATCCCTTATTGTTTTCATCGACGATATTCTAGTCAACTCAAAGAGCCAAGAGGAACAAGAGTAACACCTACGTCTCATTTTGGAACTCATATGGAATGAACAACTTTAGCGAAATTCTCGAAATGGGACTTTTGGATTCGTGAAGTCCATATCTTTGGACATGTAGTCAACGAAGCCGGGGTACATGTCAATCCAGTTAAGATTGACTCCATTAAGAATTTACTTCATTGAGGGATTTTCGAAAATCGCTCAACCTCTCACTATTGCATTTCAGAAGGGTACCACTTACTAGTGGGGTAATGCCCAAGAGCCTTCATTTCAACTCCTAAATGAGAAACTTTGTAGCAAACCCCTCTTATCCCTACCCGAAGGTACCGACGATTTTGTCGTGTATTGTGATGCATCAATTCAAGGTCTCGGTGGCCTTCTGATGCAACACGGGAAAGTAATTGCCTACGCATCTCGTCAGCTCAAGGTTCATGAAAAGAAGTACATCATCCAAGATTTGGAATTGGGAACAAATTTCCATGGATTTCACTACAGGTCTACCCAGAACTCACAGAAGGAATGACACCATTTGGGTGATCGTGGACCGTCTAACCAAGTCAGCTTACTTCCTCGCGATCAAGGAAACGATAAGTTTACCAAACTTGCTAGCATATACTTGAAGTAAGTAGTCTCTAGGCAGGGATTGCAGATCTCCATCATCTCTTATTGTGACCCACCTTTCGCATATGATCTATGGTAAGCTATGCACAAATCATTCGGCTCACGGCTAGACATGAGCACAACCTATCACCCGTAAACCGATGGTCAAACCGAGCGCACAATTCAAACCCTAGAAGACATGTTGCGAGCATGTGTCATCGATTTCGGTAACGGTTGGAAAGGCATTTACCTCTGGTGGAATTCTCTTATAACAATAGTTACCACACCAGTCTACAGGCTGCACGGTTTGAAACATTGTACGGACGGAAATGCTAATCACCTCTTTGCTGGGCTGAAGTTGGAGATAGTCAAATCATTGGCCCCGAACTCGTGCTCGAAACCTTGGAAAAGATTGTTCAAATCAGAAACCGAATGGCGGTAGCACGCGACCGTCAGAAAAGCTACGCTGTTAGGTGTAGGAAAACGTTGACATTCCAAATTGTTGACAGTCTTGCGGAATGTCTCACCTTGGAAGGGTGTTGTTCATTTTGTTGAACGAGCAAACTGAATTCACATTATGTCGGACCATTCGAGATCACTGAAAGAATTGGCAAAGTGGCTTATCGACTGGTGTGCACAATGTCTTTCACGGATCGAATCTGAGACATGCCTATCCGATGGGACACTCGTAGTTCCATTCAAAGAACTCAAGATTAATGTGCAGCTCCGTTTTATTGAAGAACCTGTTGAAATCATGGATCAGGAGGTCAAAACACTCAATCATAGTAAAATTCCTATTGTTCGGGTTCGTTGGAACTCAAAGTGTGGCCCAGAGTTCACCTAGGGACGAGAAGATCAAATGATGCGCATGTATCCTCTGTTGTTCAAAAATAATGCATCCAATGTTGAAGCCACTACTGAATTTTTAGATAAAATTCCAAATCAACATAGGGTTGATGTGACACCCCATGAAACCGCTTAATCGCATTAGCTTCTTCAGCGACTGCTCGCAAAATTTCCGGACGAAATTTCTTTCAACTTGGGGATGATCTAACAACCTGGGAAAAACCTCAATCAAACTTAGCAACACAACTCATGCTTACTCATTTTTCGGGATGAAAATTCTTTCAACATAGGGATAATGTGACATCCCGTACTTTAGGGTTAACACCTCAACTAAACTTAGCAACACAACTCATGCTTACTCAATTTTCTGGACGAAAATTCTTTCAACATGGGGATAATGTGAAATCCCGTACTTTAGGGTTAACGTTGTTAACCCTTTTCTGTTAATTACAATTTTTAAACGCACAAGTTAGTAACACGTGAAAAACCAACAGTGTTAATTTGATTAACTTTGCAAAACTAGGGACTTGTGTGTCATTCTATAAAGTTATGTTGATAACGTCTTGTCCAAGTTTGAGAATTGAAAAACTTGGAGGACCTTTTGTGCATTTGCTAAAGTTTTGTTTAAATAATATATAATAAAACCAAACCCAACCCTAGATCACCCCCATTCCCCAGACGTCGACCTATCCCCTCTCTCTACTCTCTCTCTCTAGAAAATTCAAGAAGAAGCTAGGAAAACTCACCTTTTTCGGGTTCTTGATCTTCATCTTTATCGTTCCAGGTAATCCCTCTAACATACACTCATAACTTGTTATTCATGGTTGCGTTTCTTAAGTCTACATGAATTCTTGATCTTGTTGTGATTATTGATGTATGATAACATGGATGCTCTGTGTTAGGGTTTGCTAGAAATCATGTTAATGAATGATGAGATTGTTTATGTGTTCGGTTAAGCTGCTAGGGTTATGATTATGGGTTGGATCTTGTGGTTGTGATAATCTGCTGTGATTAAAGATTTTAGGTCGTTGGGTGCATTAGATGATCGTTTGTGGGGTTTGGGTGATGAAACATATATGTCCAGAACGTTACAGCCGAATTTAATCGGCTGTAACCGGGTCAAAAGTTAATAAAAAGTGTTGTTTCTTGAGTACATGATGTACTTCCAGGAAATATCTCTCGAACCCCACTAGAATTGCATTTTTTCAAAGAAAATTGAAGTTTTATGAATTTTTATGTATGGAAGGTTCAGGCTGCGTTTTCTGGCCGAATTTGCAGCCCATTACGAATGTCATAACTCAATGTATGAATTAAGTTATGATCTCAAATTTTTACTGTAGGTAGTTCCAGGAGGTCACCAAAATGTCCAACTGGAATTACGTCAATTGGAAAATCAAGGATTTTTAAATGAATTTTTCGTTAAGCTGCAGTCAGAAAGTGATGAATCTTATTGCTTCTTAGTAAATGATTTTTATTAAATGTTTGGTTAGGATTTAGACTCTAAAACTTTAACACTAGTCGAAATCTTCTAAGGGGCACGTCATATAAAAATATCATAATTTTTGCAGCATCGTAAGTATGTGAAACGTGCTTCCCAAAACAGCCTGTTTTCAGTGATTTTACCTATACATGGCTTTAAGTTGTTAAGTGATGAATTTGCTAATTTTAGTGTCCGCGTGTGTATGATAATTTTATAATTGATGAATGGCATGTCGTAGGGTATATTATGAACCTATGCTTGAAAGCTACTCGGTATTATGTTGTGACAACTTGTTTGCATGATAATTGTTAGATGCTTGTAAGGCTTGCGTGAATTACATAAACGACCCCTAATGTTCTTGGTAACCATCTTAGGACACAGTTGATCATCTTCGCTACTAGTTACACTTTATTTCTTACCGAGCAAAACAAATGTGAATTCACACCTTTACTAAAAGCATGTATTCCTGGTGGTTGGGAACCTCACTTTCACGGGTATGGGATTGCCTTAGTATTCCTGGTATGGGATATTGTTAACTTCACTTTCCCTAGTTAGGGGATTGCCTAGTATTCCTCGGAATGGAATACTGTTAAATGCTATTTATATTCCATGTCTTTAGCAGACTAATCAAACTCTATCTGAAAGTCCCCACACATTATACCGATTAATCGCCGGGGCCTGGTGAAAGGGATATTCGACAAACCTCACACCGTACTTGGGAGGATGGGCGTGAACTTTTATGCCTTGGCAACTGGTCAATGATGATAGACATTGACCTGAGGCACAAACAACTTAAATAGTCAAAGTTTCGGTACCACACAGTTTAGTAGCTTAAAGATGGGGTAGCTCCCCGTGACATGTTTTATAAATTAAGTAATTTAACAACCTAAGTTTTTTTTAAAACAATACTGAAAAACCGTGCACTTGCCGATTTATGTTGACATACTATTACATGCCTTGCAGGTCGTTAGGTACAGCTATGGGCGGGTGTTGCAATCGGCTGGGGTGTGTGGTTTTTTACCGCTTAATATTTCGATCATTTATTTAACTTGTGGTTTTAAGTTTCGATGGGTTTTGCTTTATTTTTCTGGTGCAACATAAACTGTGTTTTGGACATTTAAACTTTATCACTAATCATGATGATAGTGATGCTTTTATAATTTGAATGGTTGGTTCAACATGATTAGTGGCTAGATCCTGGTCAGTCGCACGCCTCGGGGTAAAACTCCGCATGTGGATTTTGGGGTGTGACAACACCCATCGTCATCATAAACACATAACTCATATATATATATATATATGTTAAACGTCTAAATATATATTTTAGACTCGTTGTCGGCGTCGTTTATTACGCTTTTTCTAGTCGACGATCGCCCATCGTTGTAATGACTCTTGGTGTCGGCGATTCACCCATTGGTCGTCGACGGGCCGATGTATTCATGGACGTTCGCCCATTGTCCGTTTTGCTTCGTTTGTCCGATTATTGTTTCGGCGCTTTGCAAGAATATATTTGTTTATGTCGCCAACACTTGATATTATTTTCAAGTGTTTGTATTTTTGTATATGATTGGGTATTTTTATTGTGAATACCCCAAGCTTCTAAATACATACACATACAATACACATATGTATTTATACAAAATTCTTGGTGAGAAAATATGTATACCTATTTTTATTTCCCAAGTAACTATATATATATTTAGTTATGACATAATCATTTAGGTGGTGCTCCGTAAAGGAATCTTTTGAACTGCTGATGTCACAATGGTTATGACATAATCATTTTTTATGCAGCTTTTTAGGCGAATAACGCATAAAATATTATACAAGTTCTAGGCCATTGCTGACACAAAATCAGAAGAACTCGGATAATACCCCAGATATCGATTAAATATAAAGACCTAGTATCACAGAATCTAGCATTCTCTCAAACGAAATTTCGGATTACTAAGTCCATATATCCGAGAGATGTTAACTCACAAGTTATTCAGTTTTTCATTTAGGTTTATATCTTGAAAACAATTTACTGAACGAGTAAAGCCTATTGGCACATCCTGAGTAAGACCTGTTTAATTACTTGTTTAATCATCCAATTCTTTAGGATACTGTGACTGTCATATTCATGTAATATGATCGCCCTTTTTCACAAAAACTCTTTCGACTTTTATAATGTATTTGTATTTTCACAAAATTTCTCCCACTAAAATTAAAAACATATTTTTTGGATTTTTAGAGTTTTTAAGAAAGAATATACATAAAATTCGTCAAACCGATGAGTTATCACGTCAAGTCGTCGTCATCCTCAAACTTAACCTCATGTATATCCCCTGATGTCAGATTTCGTAAACCATTTTATTTTAAAAGATTTTTCAATCTTGTTCGATCAAAGACTTTGGTATAAAAATCTGCTTTTTGGTCATCAGTGTGGATTTTCTCAATTCTAACCAACTTTTTCTCATAGCAATCACGGATAAAGTGGTGTTGAATCTCAATATGTTTGGTTCGAGAATGTTGACCTGAGATTTTAGTGATATCGATCGCATCCTGGTTATCTACATATATTGGCGTATCAAGAAATTACAGTCTAAAGTCTCTCATCTGCTGTTGAATCCAAAGAATCTGGGCACAACAACTAGGTGCTGAAACCTATTTAGCCTCACAGGTAGATAGAGCGACCGCGGTCTATTTCTTGCATTGCCATGTTACCAAATGGGTTCTGAGAAACTGGCAACTAGCCATCATCGATTTGGTGTTGAGTTTGCAGCAACCGAAATCAGATGTCGAGTAACCTGCAAGATTGAAGTCGTCGTGTCTAGGGTACCACAAGCCGGTGCTTGGAAATCCCTTCAGATATCTCATGATACGTTTGACGGCGAGCATGTCCGAATCTCTTGGATTGGACTCATAACGGGCGCACAGGCATGTTGGATACATGATATCTGGTCGAGAAGCAGTGAGATACATCAAGGATCCGATCATGGAGCGGTATAAAGTTTCGTCAACTTTGACTCCAGTAAGATCTGGACAAATGCCGTGATTAGGAGCTAATGGAGTTGATGCGGGTTTAGCTCCTGCCATATCGAATTTCTCCAATATGTCATGAACATACTTCGTCTGATGGATAAGGATACCATCAGGAAACTGATCGATTTGAAGTCCTAAGAAGAACTTCATCTCCCCCATTGCGCTCATTTCAAATTTGCGCTTCATGACTTCTTCGAAGTCTTTACACAGCTTGTCATTTGTCGATCCAAAGATAATATCATCCACATATATCTGTACGATAATCAAATGCCCATCCACTTCCTTTGTAAAGAGGGTAGAATCTACGGTTCCTTTGAAAAAGCCGTTGTCTATAAGATGTCTTGACAGTGTTTTGTACCAAGCTCTCGGGGCTTGATGTAGACCATATAAGGCTTTGTTCAGAAGGTAAACCTTTTCTTTGTGCATTGGATAGACGAACCCTGGTGGTTGGCCGACATACACCTCCTCTTTTACTTTTCCATACAAGAAAGCAGATTTGACATCTAACTGGTACACCTTGAACCCTTTCCATGAGGCAAAGGCCAAGAATATGCGGATCGCCTCAAGACGGGCGAGCGGGGCATAGACTTTGGTGTAATCTATCCCTTCTTGCTGATGAAACCCTGAACCACAAGTCGAGCTTTGTTGCGCACTACAATCTCTCTATCATCCCATTTGCACTTGAAGACCCATCTAGTGTTTATCTTTTTGTGATGATCGGGTAGATCAACAAGCTTCGAGACTCCTAGTTTCAGGAATTGAAGCAACTCTTCTTGCATCGCGTCCACCCAACTTTCTTCCTTTAATGCGTTTTTCCAGTTCCCGGGCTCAACCTGAGAAACAAAACAGCTATTAGAAAGTCTAGTTTGAAGTGGAGCAATAGTAATATAGAAACAACTTAGATTTGATCTGATTGCGAGTTTGCACTCCCGTTTGTAAGCTGCCTATAATATTCTCCGAATGATGATATGAAAGCGTCCTCGACATCACTCCATTCAGAACATCTACTTACGTTTGCAAATTTGTGATGACTTCATCCACAACCGGTATAGATGATGAAGCTTCATTCCTGAGGTTTGACTGATCAGCATGTGTGTTCAAGAAGCTTTCAATCTGCTCAGATCCTTCATCGGAACTGGATCCATCATCGTTGAAAGTCGGTTCCTGATCAGAGTCATCATGTGGCTGTTGCTGGGCAGATGATTCAGAAGTGTTGACAATGGGTACAGGGACAGAGACTTGAAGAGAATAGCTCGGACCTACATCAGATGTGGTAGACTCAGGAAGTGACGGGGAAATCACTAACGGTCTGGTAACTTGCTCTTGACTAGATATTTAATGCTGTTGAAAAAGTATAACAAGTATCGTAGTTAAACAGCCACGGATCCCCAGGTTTCTGCATTGGCGTAGTTTATCTTTGACAATCAACATGCTGTGCAAGAATAGCCTAATTCAAGCTCGGCAAGAAGACACATTTCTAAGGAGTAGCATAACCTACGAAGAATCCTTCCAAGGATTTGGCACCAAATTTACCAGTCGGGTCTAATATAGTACATGGTGATCCAAATGGCTCTAGAAATGCAAGGTTGGGCTTTCGCTGATTAAGTAACTCGAAACACGTCTTGTTGTTGAGGCTTAACTGTCAACACACGATTCAAGGTATAACACGCTGACGCAACTGCGTCACTCCAGAAACTGATTGGCAATTTTGAATAGGCTAGCATAGTCCTGGCAGTCTCGATCAGTGTGCGATTCTTTCGTTCAGCAACCCCATTTTGTTGTGGAGTACAAGGAGCACTGAATTCATGACGAATCCCCTACTCATTGCAGAATTCAATTCTTGAACTCTGTACTGTTGTCACTGCGGATTCTCTTGATTGGCAAATGATAGAGGTTTTCGAGCTTTCTAAAGAGAATCATTAGAGTTTCAAATGTTTCATCTTTGCTCTCCAGAAAGAAAACCCATGAGAATCTTGAATAATCATCTGTAACGACAAGGCAATATAGATCACCAGAAATGGATTTAACGTTTACGGGACCGAAAAGATCCGTATGTAGCCTCTCTAGTGGTAGCTTGATAGAATTTAACAGCTTTCGTGGGTGCGATTTCTTGTGCTCCTTCCCCTTTTTACAGCTCAAGCAATGATCGGATAATTGAAAATTCTTCAAATTAACACCCTCCACTAGGTCATTATGCACAAGATAATTCATCTTTCGCAGATGAATGTGCCCCATCTTTCTATGCCATAGTATCGACTCTTTCTCGTAGCTTTGGAAACAAAGCATTGAACTTTCTTCGATGTTGTTGATGCGACACTCATATCTAGAACATACAAGTCATTTTCTCTCGATGCAAGCATCAGAATCCATTCCTCTGGAATCTTGAAACCCGGTTTTAAGATCAAGCATTCTTTATCGTTGAAATGCGTCGTGAATTTCTTGTCACAAATATGTGAAATGCTAAGTAGATTGTTCTCAAGTTCCGCGATTTAGTTCACTTTATCAAACGATACAACTCCGTTCGTGAGAATTCCTTCACTGACAATCCTTCCTCCTTGCATTCCGGCAAAACCTACATATCCTCCGTGGATAGCTTTAACGTCGTATAACAACGCAAACATCCTTGTCATGTGCCTGGAAGCTCCACTATCCATTATCCATTTAGACATTATCGATCGTGGGAGTCCCTGCACACAAACGGAAGAAACTATTTAAACAAAGAAACCCAAGCCATCTTGGTCTTGGGTGGGTTCGGAATGTGGAACTTCAGACCTACTTTGTTTTTAACGTTCTTTTTAAGCTTGGTTTTGTTTGGAACATAAGGTTTTGGTTCTACCTTGGACGGTTTCAATTTTTTCACCCATGTTTGCATTTTCAGATATGCCTTTTTAACATAAAATTTAGAATCCATTTGGCAATGTTTAGTTGATGCTTCACCAATTTCAAAGTTTGAATGACGTTGAATAATTGGTTTAACATTTTTGTAGGATTCATTTGTTCTTTTCAAGATTTGCTTTGGCACAACCATATGTGCCTTTTGTTTCTTGTCCTTGGTGAACTTTTTAGAATGAGAAATAGGTTTTGGAGTTTCTTATAAGCAATATCTTTCAATGTGCCCACAATTTGACATTTGTAACAAGTTCTACTGTCCTTTCGAACAAGAGACTCCAAAACTTGTTTCCTTTTCTCTTTCTCTTTCTTAAAATCATCTTTTTCCTTCTTTGTTGCTGTCCCCAAAACAAAGTTGATTTTCTTTGTAAAGTTTAGTTTTTAGGATTTGTTGTTCATTCGTTGCTTTTGGAAACCCAACCCTGCCCTCTCATTTTTAGGATAATCTCTATTTTTATGATAGTAGGGTCGGTTATCACTTTTTGATTTAGAGTAGAAAGATGCATCGTGTTTATCTAAGTCTGCATGACTTACCTCCACAAGCTTGAACAATTTATCAACACGACCCAGATTCACGTTCTGGATGGGAAAATTCTCATCAGAAAATAGTTTATTTGATCCTTTCATTTTATAAACTATGACATTTGGATCATTGGTCAAACTATTTTCCGATGGTTCAGCATCAGACTCAGACTTTTCAGATTCACTTTTTAAAACATTTTCTACCACCGTTTTAACCACCTCAGAGTCACATTCACTATTAGAAGTTGTGTACGTTACGTTGATGTTTGTAGGCAACTCATTTGATTGTTCAGTTTTTAGCTTTAGATTGAGTGCCTTCTCCACCCTTGCTGTTTTTACAAGCATAACTATTCCACATAGGGGGTGGAACTCGACCGTAAATCGCACTTTTATTTTCATCCTTTTCTGATTCTTTTTTGTTTTCAATTTTCGGTAAAATGTGATCAATGATGTAAGAGCTTGTTGAATAACTGACTAAGAGCTTGTTAACCCATTCAGTTTCGATTCTTACCTTCTCAAGCTCACTCTTTAGCTTAGTGATAGTGTTTAAGTGAATATTAATGGCCATTTGCTTGTCCATTACTATCTCTTTGAGCATCAAGAGTGTTGCGTCACTTTCTCTGAGTGCTTTTGTGTATTGTTTAACAGAGTTACTTAATTTGTCATATGCTTCTTTAGTCGATTTGTAATCACTGGACAAATTATCTATTAAACTTTTGAGCTCAGTATATCATGTGTCTTTTACAACACATTCATTGCATGGCTCAGCACATTTCAGACATGGTTTTTCAACCACATGTAACAAAGGGCAAATAACCGGTAATTCTGTAAAATTTAATCACTAATTTATTTTAAAATCTCATGCATATTTATGGTAATTTAATTGCATAACTGAGTCGTACGTCATTAGGGCAAGTAAATCCGATCATAACATATATTGGTTTCTGTTACAATGCGAAACAAACCAAAACAATGCCCTAAAAGTGTTGGTAGAAAGTGTTGGGCGCACTAATTGCGGTAACACTAACTGTCCACTAAAATGAATCAGAACAAGGAATAACGGCATGTTAATGCATACCTGAGTCCATATATATATGAAAACACTTATTTGAGATTAACCATTACAATAATACATAACTTTCCAGTACAACGCCTAAATTGCAAAACTGTCCGTTTCGACCAAAAAGGCGACAAATGCCGGTTTGTCCGCAAGACTAATTCGGTGGATTCCGGTTGTAAGAATAAGAATAAAACAATGTTAATCATCCTAAAACAATGAACAGCAAGAATGCACAAAAGACATCGTTTCCGATCATTGGTCAAACTATGCACAATTCGACCGGAAGGCGACCGACTGTCGAAACGACGAATATTTTAATGGCTGATAGCCTCATTCGGGCATCTAACGAACTAGTTAAGCCTCATTTGGAACTCGGAATCCATTCAACTAACATGAGGTCATAGAAACACAACTTTAGGAAAAGTCCAACGGCGGAACATAAAAGTGCCGATATCAGTCGAACGATCGATCGAAAGACATTTCGGCCATCCTAGCTCATCGTATATTCGTCTAGCGAACTAGTTATACATATTTTTAGGTCAGAAATGCACTAAGTATACGCCATAACAATTGTGGTGATAGAAAACAAAAGCTTCTGTTACTAAATAAATAAGTTCGTTTATTAGCGATTATTGGGACGATGAGCGATCTAACGACGTATCCGTCATCCGAAACTTATATTGGAGGTCTAAGTGGATTAATTAGCATTTAATAACACACTAAACCCTAATCTTATGCTAAGGATGCTAGATCTAAACCCCTAATCATCATACTTAATATAATGACCAAAATATCTATATTTATAACATGTGTAAAAAAAGTTACAATTTACCCCCCACCCATGTTGACGGTTCAAGTGGGCCCCATGTCCACTTGATTTTGTTGAAAAATGAAAGATTAGGAGTATAATGTCTTGGATTTGTGATGGATTTGAAAGGAAGGCATGTTATATTCATAATTTACCAACATATTCATCATTTCCTTCATCAAATATTTGCAACCATTTCCCCTCACTCTCTCTCTACATCCACGGCTCCACCACCACCACCTTGAATCACCACTTAGCCACCAAAATACACCATATTTCATCCACTTTAAAGCCTAATGAAGATCACTCAAGAAGCTAGCAAGGATGGAGGATCATTAGGGCTTCTTTAGAGCTTCATATTTCTTAAAAAATCATCAAGAACTTGTGCACCCTTTGTAAGCCAAACTCATCCTTAATCTAGCTTATCTTTATGCTTAGATTATTAATGTACAAGTTGATCATCTTGACAATGAAGAAAAGATAAACCAAAAACCCTTACTCACACCATAATAATAACACTAAATATTGTTTATTTTGTGTTGATTATATGTTTATATGGTAGTTAGTTAGCATGTTGAAGTTATTTATGTTAAAAGTAAGATATAAAAGTTGGATGATCTTGTATGATTAAGTATAAAAAATGAAGATTTAATCATGATAATGTTTAAATCTAAACAAGATCATCAACTACATCATCCATGAAGAATACTAGAACTGAATGAATATTTTTCTACACATGAATGATTTTCATAAGAAGTAAACATTTGTATTTAAGTTGTAATCATCTTAAAAATGTGTAGTAATCAAGAGGTTAAAGGTATGAACTTGATTAAATGACATGATAAAAGTAGTGATTTGAAAGTGTTAATAAATATTGAAAACCCTCTTGATTTAATAGGATTTTAAACACTAAAAATCATGGATGATGATGTCTTGATGTTGTAGAATAAATATTGTATAGATTGTTGATGTTGATTATGGGCTTAAACAGGTTTTAAATACGTTTTTGAAACGTGGAAAACGCCATAGTTTAGGGGAAACTATGGCGAAATTTTCTAAAAATCTAATCGCGATTAAGACATGATTAATGGGGTGATTAGTGGGACTAAACGCGATTAGTAACTTAAATCATCATTAAGTAGGCTCTAATGACAAGGGTTAAACCCTAAATACCCAAGTGTTCAACAAAGTTATATATATATTTTATATATATAATATATATATATATTTACAAGTAAAAATAAATACTTTTTTACAAATATATATATTTACTTGGGAAATAATATAAGTATATACATTTGTCACCAAGGAACTTGTATGAATACATATGTGTATTGTATGTGTATGTATTTAGAAGCTTAGGGTATTTACAATAAAGTACCCAATCATATACAAAAATACAAACACTTGATAAAAATACTAAGTGTTGGTGACATAACAAATATATTCTTGTGACGCATCGAAACAATAATCGGAAAACGAAACAATGCGAGCGATAGGCGAACATTCAAGATTACACCATCGCGTCAACGACCAACGGGTGAATCGCCGACACAAAAGGTCATTACCACAACAGGCGATTTTCGATGAAAACAAGCATTTAATAATTAATGTCAACGACAAGTCCAAATATATATATTTACGCGTTTAACATATATATATGTTATCGAAATAAAAATACAGAAAGTTAAAAATATAAAAAATACTTATAAGAAAATGGGCCTTTATAAATAAATTTGGGCTGGGCCCAAATTGTAAAAGTCATATGCTAGGCCCAATCCCATAATATTTATGGACGAGGCCCACAACGAATAAAAGCCCAAAAGCATATAGAAACATGGGCTAAGCCCAAAAATATCAATTACATGGGCTAGGCCCAAAGATATAAATTACATGGGCTAGGCCCAAAATCGTAAATTACATGGGCTAGTCCCAATGACATAAAAACACGGGCTAGGCCCAAAGACATAAATTACATGGGCTAGGCCCAATGATAAGAAAACATGGGCTAGGCCCAATGACATAAATTACATGGGCTAGGCCCAATGACAAGAAAACATGGGCTAGGACCAAAGACATATATAACATGGGCTAGGCCCGATGACAAGAAAACATGGGCTAGGCCCAAAGACATAGATAACATGGGCTAGGCGCAATGACAAGAAAACATGGGCTAGGCCCAATGACTTGGATAACATGGGCAAGGCCCAAGGACACGCGTTCAAGGCACGAGGACATGTGAAGGGCAAGGCCCAGTTCACACACGATCTGAAAAAAATAATATATTTTTATATTTTTAAGAAATATATATAACAATATTAATCGAACAAACTAACTACCAACACTAATTACAAGTTGTTCTATCATAACAAAGAAATACATAACTAGAATTCAAGATGAACAACGAGTACAAGGTCCATTGAGACCTAGGTGTCTAATAAACTTAATACATACGTAGGTTACACATGTGTACGGACACCGACTGATACTAGTACGACTTACGGGAAGCAAAACTGTGAGTTCATGTCCCTCCTTTCAATTATTTCATGTTTTGTTTTAAACTATCAAGGGGAAATACATGTCATATCAAACAGTATATTAGCTATGTGTTAGTTGATAACACGATCATTTGTGCGTAAGTAGGATGATGACAATAGTAACCATTAATCACTTAGTGACCAAGATGCAAAAGAAGTAGATCTATTGAGTTTGAGACCCGCTCCACTCCTGGTTGGTATACCCTTCAGAGTGCTTTTGCGATCCCAATGATGTCAAAGTTGTCTCGGTTTGGTTACTTACTTATGACGCATATATGTCAGGGTGCTTGCGACACACTGATAGATCCTTAATAACTCATTGATGCTAATGACATACTCGGATTTCAATACAGGATTTCAAAGATGACATTTTGATACGAAAACATTTAACTACATGAACTCGCCAACTTTATGTTGTCTTCTTAAAATTACATGTATTTCAGGACGCAACGCATGAGCTGGTGATAGGGTCCGGGTACGGCATAGTACTTGTAAACCATATTTTTATGTATTCAACCAAATCATATGATCAAGAAAACACAACCATGAATCATGTAAGTGTAACAAGAACTATAACCGGGCCTTAGATAGATTACCTAGAGATGGAGATGAAGATCAAACCGACAAAGAGGAGGGCTTCTTGCTTGTTTGTGTTGTCTAGAGAGAGAGAGAGAGAGACAAGAGTGAGAGATGGACGATCCTGAGGGTGGGGGTGGATTAGGGTTGGGTTGTTTTTTTAACTAATTAAAACCTTTTGGTGGGCTTTTGTAACTTTTGGTGACCCTTTTTAGCTAACACCAGCCCACCAAACCATTTTCTACTAATTATTAATTGCCCAAGTCTATAAAAATAAATCCCACTGGTTTCTTTATAAAAAAATTTTTTATAATGCTAGATCACACAAAAACTCACATTGCTCACAATTACGAGAAACAAGTAACAAGTAGTACATGTAATCAAATAACATACAATTTTACTCAATTATATTATTATTTCAATGTTTACAATACTATATCCATGTTTCACCAACGTTCGAGGTCATACTTGTGTGCAGTTTGGTAATTCGGTTAATTCACCGAATTTTGGTATGTGAGTGTTCGTGCTGACACATTTAATTAACCATATGAAGTGAAATTCTATAATGAATGTTTTAAATCATGTTAAAGATAACAGAGTTATGTTAATGGAGTTAACCTGAAAAATCTCAGTTGTCACAGATGTACATTTCGATACGTTTGTATGGCGGGGTAGACAAGTTAGGGCACAGGGCGGCTAGATCATTGGATAGTTTGGTATAGGCCTCGATTTTTGAGCCGACCATCTTAATATTATAGTATTCCATCTCCAGCTCATGTCATTATGATGACAATATTCTTCCTTAAGAATGTCTCTGAAGTCATTCCAAGGGGTGGCGTTAGCGACATCCAACTTAAACAATTTGAAATAATATATTTACCTTGAGGGCAAGTTGCATGATATACCAGTAGAGCTTCAACGACACGGTCATTGATTAGGGCCGTGAGCACGGCTTGTGTCATATTGATATTTCTACGTACATCGTTTCGCCCGCTCATTGTCTTTACATTCACAAAATACATACATGGGAAAAATATAACACATATAATTCATCATTCTAAGTTAAATATCAAAATCCATAATTATTTGTCAGATGGGGAACAACCCTCCCATCTAAGTTTAAAGAAAATGCAATATCAAAGCAAGGGATTAGATGGTGATGTCAAACATGGTCACTAGCAAAGGAGATGACTGATCCTTCGCCGTAGCTTTCATCCGTCTCTTCCTCGGGTCCTTTTTCGGTTTTTCTTCTTCCTCCTCAGCATTGTTCAACACATCATTGCGTCTTGTGTTTAGCTCTTGAATGTTTGCATGAGCATAATCCACTCTAGCTCGCATTCCGAGCATCAAAGACTGTAATTGTCTTGTATAGGTGACCAAATTGTTGTGTTTCGGATCCATAACAACTTGTCTTTCCCTTAGTTACTGAAATTTTAACATCTCCTTTTTTGCATTTTGTTCTCGCTGTTTCTTTTTAGGACCGAAAACAGAGTCCTCATGAGTAGGAATCTCGAATAGTTGTTTCTCATGTTGGTTTACCCTAGACCCAGGGTAGGATCTGGGGCAGTGGGGGGTGAATTGGTATCGGCTAGTTTCTTACCACTAGAATTTTTAGAACTATACATGTTTGAAATGCAATGCATGAGTGAGTGCTAAGTAAGTATATGTGTAGTGTGTGAACATGTTGCAGCAAAGGCTTGTCAAAAAGCATTTGTAACTAATTGTGTTGGTGATTTTGGTTATTATTAGGCAGTTTAGGGTTTTATTGGATTATGGGTTTAAATATTCAATAACTTGATTGCTAATAATGAGGTCAATTTTGTATATGTTACTTTGTGCACTGTTCTGTTATTTGCTAGTGCAATTGCTAAATTTGCATAACTTCCCTTCATGTATGGATACCTGATGCAATGGAAGGCCCGACCCCTATTTCGGCCATTATACATGTTGCTATGACGGTAGTAGCGGGAATTTTTCTTGTAGCTCGACTTATGCCTCTTTTCATAGTCGTACCTGACATAATGAATTTTATCTCTTTTATAGGGATAGTAATAGTTTTTTTTCGGAGCGACTATAGCTCTTGCTCAAAAAGACATTAAGAGAGCTTTAGCCTTTTCCATAATGTCTCAATTGGGTTATTTGATGTTAGCTCTATGTATGGGTTCTTATCATAATGGAGAAGTATGTGATAAAAACATTTTCAAAATCAAAAGAGCGATTGGGTTGAAAGAAGTAAAAAATTTCTTATCATCTTGCTATCCCATAATGAAAACGAATATAAATACTTAATTTTCAAGGGAAAAAGAGAAGATAGAGAATCTGTTTATAAGTTTATCTGTAGCCAAGGTATCTATCAATTTGTACTATAATACCTTGTTTTGACTGTATCACACTATGTATCATTTAGAAACCCCAAAATCCTCTACCTCTCATTTAAATAGACTTTCAAATGCAGAAATTCCAAAGGCGAGATAGATCTCACTACTTTTTATATCCCTCATACAGCTCAAGCAAAAACACCCAAATACTAGTTGGAACGGGCATTTAATAGAAAGTTTGAAACTTCTGACTCTCCGATTCAATCTGTTATGAAGATACGAAAAACAAATCCGAAAGTTATTCTTTGTGGCAATAATACCAAAATCCCAAATTGGCTCGGTCTTCTTTATCTTGATCCTTCCGGGCCTCTTTAATTCTCTCTTCCCTATATTCTTTCTTTTTCTTTTATTTGTTTTTGTCTATAATGTTTATTATATTTGTGGTAAAGTATGCAATAAGACTGGTGAACCATGTACTTTGGAGCATAGTATCGTAGTTTTTGGAAAGAGAAAGGTTATAGTCTAGTTTTTCAAAAATTTAAACTGAGCTCACTATAACGAATGGCTCTGATACCAATCTGTCATACCCTCAAATTCCACATGCGGGATTTTAACCCGAGCCGTGTGACATACCAGGATTAAGCCACTAATCATGTTAAACCATTTCAAATTAACTGGAAAATTTTTAACTACCACATTGAACATAAATAGTAATAACAGTTTCAATTGTTTGAAAACATAAGTTTAAGTTTAACAGGGGAAGCTAAAGTATAAAAATCCAAACATAATCAAAACCCCAAGCATGAATAATGAAAAATAGTTCAATTAAAACCATAACACTATCCAAGCTACAAGTTCCCATGTGCGTTGTACCTAGCGTCCTTCAAATCATGCTAAAGTGTATCAACAAAAAGTTGGCGAGTTCACAGTTTTAGCTCAATGAAAAATAAGTTCAAATACAAAAGTTATTAAGGCATGTCATGGGTTGCTAACTTACAATTAAGCAACTAAACTTGTAGTACTGATATATTGAATGTGTATATTTTTGTGCCCCACATCAATGTCTATCAGCATTTATGCAAAGTTAAGGTCAAAAGTTCACGTCGGCTTCCCGCACGGTGTAAGGTTTGTCAAATCTAATAGCGCTATCAACTAATACCCTGTTTGCCACATAGCAACTGATCGGTATAAAGGTAGGACTTTTAAGATAGATGTTTCGTTTGGTCCTCTATAGACATGAAATTAAACTAAAATATTTAAGTTGTAGTATTCCATCTAGGAATATAAATGTGTAGTCCCAAACTAGGGATAATGCAGTCTCGAACAAGGGATGCATGCTTTAAATGAAGTAGTGAACTCACCTTAGATGTGCCCGACTAGAATTTTAGTGACTAGAGTTAGGTGTGGTCAACCACATCCTGATATGGTTACCGTTTCATCATTAGCTAATATTCACATAAGTCACTTGGACTCTACACATATACTACCACGTAATACGCATACACGTTGACATTAGTTATACGTTCATGGGGTTATGTGCATTTCTACATCTCACGGCATGTAACATGTTCAATTATATTCGTTTAGATGTCAAATCACAATTAGCACCTTGTACTAACAAGAAATTACACTTATACATATAATCATCAAGTTTCATCAGTTTTAACTCAAAGCTTTTTTATGATTTTTGTTTAAAATAGTAATCATCAAGTTTCCAAAGTTGAAAGAAAGAGACTTGGGCTTATAAGCAAAATAACAAAAATAAGACGTGATGTGATTTTTTTGTTAATTGATTACTTTGTCATTCAAGATGAAGTTATCCACCATTGTTCATAGAATTATATCAATCCTTCAAAAATTACAAACTTTTAATTGAATTTAACCAACAATTCAAAATTATCCACAACATACTTATTGATTAATATTGAGTAAATTCCATGGAAAAGAGCGGGTTATAATGACTTCTCTTAATATCCTCAGCTACACCTAAAATTCACTAAAGCTTACAAAGCTATCCACAACATGGTCAATTTTCATAGAATTTCATCAACCCTTCAAAACTACCTTGATGTTGGCGATTGACGAAATTCCATGAACAAGAGCAGGTTGTAGCAACTTCTCTTAGTATCTTGAGCTTCACCCAAAATCATCAAAAGTTATCCACAATGTGTTCCTTGTTCATAGAATTTCATCAATCCTTCCAAACTACCTTGATGTTGATAATTGAAGAAATACCATGAACAACAGTAGGTGGTAACAACTTTTCTTAATATCGAAAACAACTTCATTAAAATTTGTATATGAAAACGAGCATTTTTCAGTTAAATTTCTAATGCTAAGAATGGTACTCAACATTCTATAATGGGTGTTAATTCAAAAGGTTTTGTAATATGTCATTATGTGAAGTGATCAACCTTTTCAAAGTAGATAGTGTGTGCATGATTAGTTTAGTGCTCCAATTTATCATGTTTGTGGAGAACCTCCCATGCTTCCATGACTTTAGGTCACCCATATGTGTTCCAAGTAGGGATTAAGTATAAGTTGATGAAGAATCGATTTGAAGTACGACAAGTGAGGAGTCACTTAAGGGTTCAAAGAAAGGTATCCACTTAGGGTTCGATGAAAGCGCTATATAGATGGTAATGGTTGAAACCTGAAGCGTGGTGAATTATGGAGGATAAGGCAGGTGGTAGTGATAACTAATTTTGGAGTTGAGGTATATTTAAAGATCCACTAGCTGTGAATGTAGTATGATGAAGCAACATGTGTGTCGAATGAAGCAGGATTGAAAGCTTGGGAGACTTTTACCTTAAGTTTACCATGTTATGTCGGATGAACAGTTCTAACCCGCATTATGTATCCCTATATAATTCGTAGCTAGCACTTCTCAGTTACTAAATGTATAATATTGGATAAGTTGGTATTGGTTAAGAACATTAAAGAAGCGGTTGTTTAAAATAGGGTTCTATCAAGTTGCATGGATCCCTTGTAAAATAAAATCTAACCATATTTTCCATGTTATATTAGCTATTTTGTTAGGTTTCATGTGATACTGAAACTTCGATCCCTCACACTTAACTAATATGGGTATGTTTTCTAAAAAAAATATCTATACATTGAAACACAATAATGAAACTAGTATTATGAATAAGATGTTAGAACTAGAAAGACCACTTACCACATGTTAGTGCACCCAACAAAAAAGAAGTTATATTTCCAAACAAATAAATAAGTTATTGAGCTTAAATTGATGAAAGAAGAATGTCTTAAAGGCTATTAAAAATGTAATTTCAATTCAAGTTAAAACATTGTCTATTTTGTTGTTATTGTTTGTTCTAATAACAAATCATTAGATGACACAATTACATGATCAAAAGATATCAGATATAGATATATATGGTTAAAAATTTAGTATTGCTATTGAAATTTACATAAAGTGTTCTTTTATTTATAAAAATGACTTTATAGATGCACTGAACTCACTAACAACAACATTGTAATTTTTTTCTGGTCTTTCTAGCACAAAATTTGGTTTATGATCTTTTTTTTGGTTCACTAATTTTTTTATGGTTAAATGGTAGTCCGTGAGAGAACTCATAGTCGATTATTCTGTAGTTTGTATTAAAATATTGAAAATTTTCTTATAATAATAATAATAATAATAATAATAATAATAATAATAATAATAATAATAATAATAATAATAATAATAATACATCTAATTTTAACAATGACACCTTAAAAATAGAAAATCAAAACAAGTAAAATAAAAGAACCAAAGCATGGGGACATCTTAAAAAAAATAAAGCTGGCAAAAATTTGGTTATAATTACAGACAACATGCTAGGTCCATTGAATTGCATCAATTCTTTGACAATGATATGTTTAATATTTTACAAAATTTCGTAAACAATATGGTGCTGTAGCAATTAGTCTGGACGAAAACCCTCAAACGTGCTGTATCAATTAGTCTAGACCGAAACCCTCAAATTTGGACACAAATGATTTCAGAAGAAAATAACACTTACCCGAGCTTGATTACAGGTCTTATGTGCAAAGTGATAATGTTATATACAAGTGTTCTTAAATGGTTCGATATATATAACTAAAACATAGTAGTGATGTTTGGTGAATTCAAGGCTTGATAGTTTTAGTTTTTTTAAACAGCAAATGTTACTCCTGGCCTACTTACATCAATAATCCTAAACTGCACCCTTCCCCTGGTTAGAACCTTAACATCCTCTCTAAGAGGCAAATGTCTCTACGAATTAAGTTAGCCACTTGAGGCATTTGATTTTATCTTTGAACTAAGATGTAATAATTAACGCAATTAAGATACGTTTTTGTAATTAATATTTAATTTTAACATTTTTTTCTTTTGAAATGGATATTTCTCATAAAGCTTGAACCCTTAACCTTTAAGGGGAGCTCAGTTTTAAGTTTTCTAATAATAATAGTAATAATAATAATAATAGTACATCTAACAGTAGTAAAGAAACACAAATATATATATATATATATATATATATATATATATATACAAATATATATATATATATATATATATATATATATATATATATATATAATTCTAAAAAACTTGATTACTCTTCATCGAATTTCATAAATTCTTTCACAATTATATATGATATTTTTGACGGAATTCTACAAACAACATTGTGTTAAAGCAAAGAGTCTCAATAGAAACTCTCAAATATTGCACACGGAATCATTTATGAATAAACTTATGACACGTGTAGATGAAGGCAAGCTAGATTATAGTTGTTATGTGGTTAAGAAAAGTGATAATGTTATACATAAGTTTTCCTAGACGGTTCAATTTATATAACTAAAATAAAGTAGTGATACCACTTGAATTCGGTGCTTAATGTTTGGAGTTATTTAATTATACATTTGTAATAAGATGTAGTTAATGCTATTAGATACTTTTTCATATTTAATAGTTAACTTTTTTGTACTTTGTTTTAAATGTGATGTTTCATCCTTCAACCCTTAGACGTTCAAAGAGATTTCTACTTTAATATTTTTAATAATAATAATAATACATCTAATTTTAGCATAGACACCCAGAAAAGAAATCCAAAACAAGTAAAATAAAAAGAACCAAAGCTTAGTTATATATAGAAAAATAATACTACAAAAACTTGGTCATAATGATCTACAACATTACAACATGTTGACTTAACAACAACAACAATAAAACATCTAATTTTAGCATAGACACCCAGAAAAGAATAGAAATTCAAAACAAGTAAAATAAAAAGAAGCAAAGCTTAATTATATGTGGAAAAATAATACTTACAATAACTTGGTTATAATTATCTACAACATGTTGACTGTTCATAGAATTTCATCAATCCTTTGACAATGATATGTGAAATATTTGAAAAAATACTATGAATAATATCATATTGTAGCAACTAGTCTTTAACGTATTAAAGAAAATAAAGCTCACAAAAACGTGGGTTATAATTTTCCACAATATGTTGATTGTTCATAGGATTTCATCAATTATTTAACAATTTATGTGAGATGTTTGACGAAACTCTATGAACAGCATGGTGTTGTAGCAACTAGTCTTGATGGATGAGGTTATGTGATATAGAAAAGTGATAATGCTTTATGCAAGGGTTGGTAGATGGTTCTATTTATATAACTAAAATAAATTAGTGATATCTCTTGAATTTAATGGTTGATATTTTTAGTATTTATTTATTTTATGTGAATTGTGATGTAGTATTTAATGAAATTAAATACTTTTTCTTATATTAAATAGTTAATAGTTCTTTCTAAATGACAAAACTTACCAATTTTATTAACTCCATTATAGGCAAAAAAAAAATTATTTTTTTAATAATGTGTTTTTTTCTAGATGTCTCGTAAATAAAAATTTCACTATGTTGGCCATATTCAAAATTAACAAAATATCATAATTGTAAAAAACTTGAGTTTAGAATATGTTTGTGTAAATGCATATTTCGTTCTTCTTAATAAAAGATACAAGATGTCAATAAATTTAGGTGCATAGGTTGAAAAGTTGATGGCGGAAAAACACTACAAATAGAAACAAAAAACTTACCATTTGAAATTTTAAAAACAATGATAAGTTTAAAACAAAGATCAACATAAAAAAAGACATCATAATGCAAAGACAAATGACAATATATATTTTTTTTAAAATACAACATTTTATATCCTCTTTAATTTTATATCACAAGACATTTGATTTGTTAATTATATGTTAGTACTCTGATGTAAATGCATTTTTTTGTATGTTATGACATAAATTTTAGCCGCAAACATTGAAATGTTATTCCTTGAGATGCATTACACTTCAATTCTTTTGTGAGTTTTATATTCTTTATACGTAGACTAACATTTTCATTTAATCACGTTCTTTCATTAGCAATTTGAAAATCATTTCAAACCATGGTTTTTGGCTAAAAGTTTTATTCAAAGCTTTAGATCATCATTATAATTTTAAGACACCTAAAGCTTCACGGTCTTTTTCCAAGATTAAGAAATTATAATAGGTTTAATAGATGACCTAAGTTTTTTATTATCTCCAATATAGTGGGATTATGTTAGTTCTGTTACCCAAAAGTGTTTAATTAAATCAAAATCATAGTCTCACTTTCTGCACATGATTAAAGCCTTTTATCCTGGTAAATATTTATCCTTAGAATTATCTCATACCCATTGAAAATAATGCTCGAGTTGACGTCTAATACTCACTGAAATTACTACACTAGTTATGTCAAAGTAATCTTACATAATTATATATATTGCATACAAGAGATATTTGATAGTCAGGTAATAAGCCATCATTAATGGTAAAACGAATCTGACTATCAAGATCCGTTTCTATATCAGAGATGGCATTTACATATGCAAGTTCAAAATAACTACAAACCAAAATTTGAAGTTTGATAAATTTAAGGGAGTGGGTCAATCAATTATTGAAAGTAGATTTTCTTGTTTTAAACTTCATATAATAGGGCTATGTTGAAACTTACTACTCAAATTGGGTACAGTATTAAATGGTGATACTCGATTCGGGAATATGTACGTACGTTCTACAAAATCTTTTGGATCCTTGCGAAGGAGACTTAATTTCTCATTATTATTTCAAATAATCCAAATTAATATTTTTGTTTTTTTTACAAATAGTCAATACAATGATATTACTTTTAACGTAAATCTAGTTATAAAAGTTAAAGAGTATAGATATTTAACAAATATCTCTTAGATATACATTTTAATCTTACTCTTGTACAATTGAAGAACTTTTTGTTGTAAGTAGACTATGCTCTTACAACAACCGTAAAACAAAACCTATTTGATGTTGATAAATAAGATTTCTAAACATATTTTAAAGCATGTTTAAACCCAAAATTATCACTAATCTCAAATCAAGTTTCAAATACCAACTTTGCATGCATGTAACACTCATAAACATCTTCATTTTCCATGAACTTTTTATGTATATGTTTAACAATACTTTTATAAATAATGACACTTTTATATATTTCAGCTAGACCATTAAAAGTCATCATATTTCTCATGCTTTTTAACTACCTTACTTCTATTTAAACAAATTTGTTTAAGCCACTTTTAAGACCATTATTGTGTAAACCATGGTTTTTATCTTTTATAAAAGTTATATTTGTTATAAATCACCTTCAAGTTTATAAATAAAGTCCATGGATTATGAGGATGATGATCTTGTTTAGATCTAAACACCTTGGTGTCATCCCTAGCCAAGTTCATACAAGATTATAACATATTAACAACTTGCTTTAACATATTCATCAAGATCATATACACTGGCTAACACTAATCAACATAATCAATTATGTAACCCATCATTTTAGTAGACTTTTAAGTTATGATTAGGGTTTTAAGCTTTGGTTTGTTTAAAGTTCAAAATGTTCAAGGTGTACTTTAGTGATCTACATAGCATAAGTAACTTGAAAATGGTGAGAAGTACCTTACAACTTTGCACAAGACTAAGTAAGCTCTAGTATGAAGAAGATGCAGGCGTAGGAGCTCCAAAGTGTCCTCTAATGCTTCTCCATGTTGTAGCACCCTTAGATTACCTTAGAATGGCTTGAAATGCTTGATTTTGGGGAGTTATGGAATGAAAATGGTGGGTTTAGGAGGTGGTGGTGCCATGAGATATAGAGAGTATGGAGGAGGTTTATTGTTTTTTTTATAAGTGTAAGTAATGGCAAGAATGAGAGAGCTGAGGTTTATAACTTTTCAAGTCAACAATGATCTCAAGGAGCCATACTCCTTTCAAGATCTTCTGATCATGTTTCTAGCAAGTAGGGAGGCTTGTGGGACCCCCCTTCATGACCGATTTTTGGGCATGGATATAAGTTTTTTATATATTTTAAACATTATACATGTGCATACAGATATATTAAGTTAGATGTTTAAGGGTTTAGGGCCATCCTTGCATGATTAGTGTGGTAATGATACTTATGACGCTAACGACCCTTAACTAGTTCACTAGTTTAGGTGTTAGGATGTTATAAATCTCCCTAGTCCATTCATTGGCTCGAAACCGGATAATATATAAAAGTTACGTTGTAATACCGGAAGCCGTGATTTTGATATACCATTGATGTCCTTGAGTTTAGTTAGGATGTATGGCATTATTTAGAAGTCTTTTGGACATTAAAATGCTGAACTTTTGATGTCACGGACAAATATAATGGTTACTTTTCAGTGCGGATCGGACGATTTATAACATTATGCATTTTCTGGAAAGTTAAAGTACGTTAGCATTTTGTGCCCCTAATTAGAGGTTTTTGTTCATACTTTGATAATGATATGCTTTCATATCATTCGTTGATTGTTCGGATAATTTTCAGAACTAGCCTGCATGAATAGTGTGTTTAGTGAATAGCGATTTTTAGCATTTTAGCCAACATATTCGGACATACTTAGTAGTTTTCTAGTGACGGGACGAATCTAACAATATCAATTGTCAAGTTTAACATATCCTACAATTGCTAGACTTCGTATGACCTAATTATGCATAAATTAAGTCACAAATGAATGCAACTAGTCGTATAAACAATTGTTAAGTTGTACAAAATTACCATTAATTTTGCAGGTTGTCACATAAAGTGTGGTACACCCCAAAGTCCATGTAAAAAAGAAATCACCATGATAGTCGGTAAAACCACTTGCATGTCACCTTTCCATCTCGTGTTATGAGTGAAACATACATTTCCTAGTTGATTTCAAATGATACACCCATAGGTGCCATGCATATCATGTAAGTTAATGAAACATCGATTTGAAGTACGACAAGTGAGTAGTCAATTAAGGGTTCAAAGAAAGGTATCAACTTAGGGCTGGATGAAAGCGCTATATAGATGGTAATGGTTGATACCGGAAGCATGGTGACTTAGAGTGGATAAGGCAGGTGGTAGCGACAACTAATTTTGGAGTTGAGGAATATTGAATGATCTAGTGGTTATGAAATTAGAACGATGAAGCAACATGTGTCGTATGAAGCAACATTGCAAGCTTGGGAGACTTTTACCTTAAGGTTACCATGTTGTGTTGGATGAACAGTTGACATGAGTGATAGTATTCCAGTTTAATTCGTAACTAGCACTTCTCCATTATTAAATGTATAATATTTCAAATATTTCTTTTTGGATAAGTTGTTGGTTAAGAACATTAATGAAGAGGTTGTTTAAAATAGGGTTCTATCACGTTGCATGGCTTGTTGTAAAATTAAATTTAACCATATTTTCCATGTTATATTAGCTATTTTGTTGGGTTGCAAGTAATAATGAAACTCCGATCTCTCACACTTGCCTAGTATGAGTGCGTTTTCTAGAAAAAAGATCTGTACATTGGAAGACAATAATCAAACTAATATTATGAATAAGATGGTAGAACTAGATAATTCGCTAAGCACAGCTTAGTGCAACCAAAAAATGAAGTTATATTTCCGAAATAAACAAATAAGTCGTTGAGCTTAAAGTGATTAAAAAAGAATGTCTTAAAGGCTTTTAGAAAGTATGATTTATATTCAAGTAAAACGTTGCCTATTTTGTTGTTATTATTTGTTCAACAACTCATTAGATGAAAGACTTGATGTGCAACAATTAAATGACTAGAAGATAGGTGATATATGGTTAAAAGTTAGGTATTGCAATAGAAATTTACATTAAGTATTTTTTATATATAAAAAGGACTTTACAGATACACTCAACAGACTAACAACAACATAGTAGTTTTTTTGCGTTCGTCTCTCTAACAAAATTAGGTATCTGTTCATTTTATTTTTTCATTCTCTAATTTTTATGGTTAAATGTTAGTCTTCATAATCAATTAATCTTTACTTTTACTTTTGTATTTAAATTTTATAAATTTGATAATAACAACAACAACAACAACACATCTAACTTTAACAAAGACACCAAGAAAATAGAAAATCAAAACAAGTAAATAAAAAGATATAAAGTGTGGTTACATGTTAAAGAAACAGCGTTAACAAAAACTTGGTTATAATTATCAATAGACAACACGCTGAGTGTTTATAGAATTCCAATGATTCTTTGATAATGATACGTGTAATATTTTACAAATTTCTATGAACAAGATCATGTTGTAGCAATTATTCTAGATGGAAACCCTAAAATTTTGTATACAAAATCACTTATAAATGATTTTACAAGAAACGAACATGAAGACTAGCTAGGTTATAGGACTTATGTGAAAAGTGATAATGTTATATACAAGTGTTCTTAAATGGTTTTATATCTAAGTAAAACACAATAGTGATATCTGTGAACTAAATGCTTAATATTTTTTAGTTTATTTAAATGGCAAATGTTACTCCTACCCTAGTTACATCAATAACCCTAAATTGCACCAAATGCTTATTTTTTTAGTTTATTTAAATGGAAAATGTTACTCCTATCCAAGTTATATCAATAATAATAAATTGCACCCTTACCCAGGTTCCCAAGGTTCCCGTTTGAAACATCCCCTCTACAAGGTATATGTCTCTACGATCTGGGCTAGCCTCACATTTGTGATATTTTGAGTTATTTAATTTGTATTGAAACTAATATGCGGTAATTAATACAATTAAGATACGTTTTTGTAATTAAGAGTTAATTTTTAACATTTGTTTTCGAAATAGAGTGTTTCTCATCAAGCTTGAACCCTTGACCTTTAAAGCTCAACTTTAAATTTTTAGTAATAATAATACTTCTAATTATAGTAAAGATGTAGTAATCTCAAAAGAACCAAAGCTTGGTTACATGTCAAAAAATAATTCTAAAAAAGTTAATTACTATTCATGGAATTTCATCAATTCTTTTACAATGATACGGATATATTTGACCAAATTCTATAAACAACATTGTATTGTAGGAAATAGTCACAACAGAAACCCTCACATGTAAACCGAATCATATATGAATAAACTTATGACACAAATTGATGAAGGAAAGGTAGCTTATAGTTATGTGGTAAAGCGAAGTGATAATATTATACACAAGTCTTCCTAGACGGGTGTATTTATGTAACTAAAATAAAGTAGCAATATCACTTGAATTTAGTGCTTATATTTTGAGTTATTTGATTATACATTTGTAGTAAGATGTAATAGTTGATGAAATTAAGTTACGTTTTTATATTAAATAATTAATTTTCTTACTTTGTTTTGAATGTGATAAATATCTAACAACGACAACAAAATAACAATAATACTACATCTAATTTTAGCATAGACACACATAAAACAAATTCAAAACAAGTGTATTCAAAAGAACCAAAGCCTGGTTACATGTAAAAAAATAATGCTAACAAAAACTTGGTTATAATTTTCTACAACATGCTCTCTGTACATAGAATTTCATAAATTCTTTGCCAATAATACATGAAATATTTGAAGAAATACTATGAACAACATCACATTGTAGCAACTAGTCTCAAATGTAAATAAAAAATAATGCTAACAAAAACATGGTCATAATTTTCCACAACATGTTGGTTGTTCATAGAATTTCATAAATTCTTTAACAGTTTACGTGAGATGTTAGACAAAACTCTATGAATAGCATGGTGTTGTAGCAACTAGTCTTGATATATGCGTTTATGTGGTAATGAAAACTTAAAATGCTTTGCACAAGTCTTGGTAGATGGTTCTATTTATATAACTAAAATAAATTGGTGATATCTCTTCAATTTAATGATTGATATTTTAAGTATTTAATTTTATATTTGAACTATGATGTAGTATTTAATGCAATTAAGATACCTTTTTTATATTAATGTGACAATTGTGAAATCTCCATATACCCTAATCGTTGCTAGTTCGAAACAACATAAATCGAGGTACAATCGAGTAGACTTATGACAATGTTTAGGACAAAAATGTGTTAACGTGTGATTACTAGGACGTATTGTACGGACCATGAGTTACTGTTAGGACGGTTTGAGACCGTTGATACTTGAGTTTCATAATTTGTAGCTGGTTAGTAATAGTTAGTAAAACTAGAAGGGCTGAAAGTGTAATTATATGGAATTGTACCCGTAGCGGCGTACTTAATATCCCAGCGTATTTATTAAATACAATGGGTAGCCAGTGGTTATATATATGAAACCCTTGAAACGTTTGGCTCTAAGTTTCTTGGACCAAGGTCATTTTGCTATTGTTTTGTGTTTGTGTCTCTGATTTTGCATGTTGTTATCATACATCCAGGATATTTGATTGTTACTATTATTATGGGATTACATCTTGGATAAGATTCTTATCTTCAGCTTAGTTTCTTTGTGTATTCTTACTTATATCATTCAAACACCTAACCTAATCGGTGTTTGGGTGTTTGTCAATCACCATCACTATGATTCGAAGTGATTTGGGATTCACAATTTGGTATCAGAGCCTTTGTGCTCTTGATTGACTGATATTTGTTAAGATTTTCAAGGTTTTGAAGGTTTCAAAAGTTTTTCAAAAATTTCAAAGTTTGGACTCAAATAGCTTGATTTGTGTTTTAATGATTGGGTTGTTGTTAATCAGTGTTTAGAGTATCATTTGGGTTATTTTAATGCAAGATTCCATGGTTTTTGGGCTGTTTTTGTGTGATTAGAGGGTTTTTGTTCGTGCTAAAACCCTTCTGGGCGTATTTAATCTTGAAGATAGCTTAGATATTGTTGAAGATAGCGTAGAACGGTTTAAATCCGACGTATTTGTCTTTTACGCAATATTTGGGTCATCGTATTTATCCGAAGGCGACTTCCAGGTCAGTGGTTTAAATCCTCTACAATTTTATCACGGTGTTTGGCGTATTTAGGCAAATCTTTGTTGGTTGTTGGTCTGTCGGCGTATTTGTCAGCGTAGATAGTCAGCGTAGTTCTCTATGTCCGGTCCAAGAAGCAAATATCATTCAAGCACATTTACGAGCGTAATTCACCAAATTCAAGACTTGATCTTATAGCGTATTAAGAAATTTCAACCTGAAACTGAATCAACATGTCTCTAAATGTTGGGCTTGGATTATTAAAGGTTTATTCATTATGGATTTATTTGGGCTTTTGGGGTTTGTGTGGGCTTTCTAGTGCCTAATGGGCTTAATAATGCTTATAAATATAGGGGCTAGGTTATTGAGAAAGGGTTAGAGAACTGAAAGCAAAGAACTTGTATCTGACATCTTTGGTGTATAGAAGTTAGAGTTATTCAAAGTTATTCAAGTTGTTCTTCTTCCTAATCATAATTTCCGCTACTGACTAGGTTAGTGATACCTGTTTGATCCATTTACGGGACTTACAATTGGTATCAGAGCCTGCTGTTCAGATACAGGCTCCAGGTATTGCTGATTGAAGAAGTTTTTTTGAAGTGCGTTGCTGCTGTTTGGATCATTTTTCTGTTCCGGATCACTGTTCATCGTCAGAAGGGCTACTGATCCGAAGACTCAAAGAATCTTTGAAGAATTCGGATCTAGTACTTTTCCAGATTCCGAAGAACAAGAAGAAGGTTCTCACAATTCGGATCTACCACTGTTCTGGATTCCGAAGAACATGAAGGTGATCATCCATTTCGGATTGATCCCGGACTGTTGCTCAATCCGGATTGCAATCCGAGTTACTGTTGCTGTTTTGAATTCCTCGGATCTCGGAATTTAGTTGCAGAAAAGGCGGATTCACTGTTACAGATAAGGATCACTGTTCCGGATTCATCAGATAAGCCAGGCATTCCGGACTCTCCATTCCGGATTCTTGATTCCGGATTCACATTCAGAGTTGGTTAATCCAGATAATACATCTCGGATTCTCCATTTCGGATTTGTAATTTGGTTTTCTCATTTCGGATCTATCTCATTTCGGGTTTTCCATTTCGGGTTTTTCAAGTCGGATTCGCTATTTCGGATTCATCAATCTGGAGTCCTCAATCCGGATTCATCAATCCGGATCACCATCAATTCGGATAATCTTTCCGAGTTGACTATCATTGACTTCAGGATTGCCATTTCGGATTAGATTCCGATTCCGGGTTTCACCATCATTGTCTACAGGATTGACGATTTCGGATTTAGTATTGTTCATCAGAGACACTTAAAATAAATTAATTTTTAAATCGATTTGGTAAATTTTTAATCAATTTAATTACCATGGCTGGATTCATGACCGCACAAGATCTGACAAATGCCACTCTGGATGCTCTACAATCGCAAACATTCGCCCTCCATCAAGAGCTGGATCAGGTAATTGGCACTTCCACCAAAGTGCCACGTTTATTGTATTGGGATGAATACTACGAGTGGAAGTTCCATTTTGAACAGTACTACAAGGCTAAAGAACCCGGTGTCTGGAGATGCATTATGAATGGTCCAAAAACCATATTTTACAGCACAGAGCAAGATCCAGAAACGAAAATTCCTAAGCCCATGCACCTATGGACTCTAGAGGACATCAAGATCATAAAGGAAGATAAGAAGGCTTCAACAACTCTGAACATGGCCCTAGGACCCGATATCTCAATCGCAGTCAGAAACTGTAAGACCTCAAAGGAGGTTTGGAGTGAGTTGCAACATCTCTACGAGGGAAATGCAGACATGAAAGCAAGTAGGGTGAATCAGCAATTCAGCTCGTTCAATCACATCTATGGGGAAACTATCGAAAACCAGATACGTCGCTATGTCAAGCTGGTTTCCCAGATATTTCAGCTGAGATCACCCTCACCAACAGTGCCATGAACAGACAGTTATTAAATTCACTGCCCAAGAGTGGGATGCAGATGTGGGCATGATCAAAAATACGAAGAACTTGAATGATGTCACTCTCACTGAGATGATAGCTACTATCAAATCATGTGAGATTGACAACAAGCAGAGGGAAATCAACAATCAAAGTAGTTTGATGGCCGCATGGATGACAGGGCAGAACGTGGCTTTAATGTCACAGAATCTCATTTATAGTCCTCTGCAAGGAAATGCACAAGCTCCGGGTGGATCAAATGTGGTTTATAGTCCTATAGCTACGCCTCAGAACACTCAGTACGTGTATGGTCTTCAATCTCAGAATCCTACAATGGTTTCAGCTGCACAAGTTTACACACAGTACCATGCTCAGTATCCCAACATGGTATTCAGTCCTGCAATTCCTCAAACCGTGCAACAAGGCAACACTCCTCAAGCTGCTGCACCAGTGCCTGCACCTACTCAATCGACGTCCACCTCTGCGTTTCTCACTAAAGAAAACGAGGAGAAACTGGCTATTGCGGCGTCAATGATCAAAAGTTTAAACGCCTTCCTGGTAGATGATCTGACCCCTCTATCTATTCTTCCAACCGAAGTTGATCAGATCATGGAGAAGACCTGGACGAGATCGATGTCTCTTGGAATCTTGCAATGGCTGCATTTCGGGTCAACAAGTTTCAGAAGAAATATGGAAGGCAACCCTTGTCAAATTTGAAGACTGGTCTCACCAAGGACAAACTTAGACGTTACCGATGTCACAAACCAGGACACTTCGCCAGGGAATGCGAGAAGCCACCGTCAGGGTATGTATCATCCAGGGTCGCTGACATACAGAGCAGTGACAGACAGCTGGTTCCCGTCTCTCCTTCCAAGTCTACTACGAGTCCATCAAGCAGCTCGGGCGGGAAGTCAACAACATTGGTGGCCCAACAGCATGAAGGTTTCAACTGGGCAGATGCTGCAGCTCAATTGGAAACGTTGAATCTATCCAAGAACAACAATCACTGCATGATGGCGCAGACAACTGAGATGCCCGATCTTTCGGAAACGGTAAATCGAATTCTCTGTTCTGATAGTTGTCGTTTTAAATTATCACAAATGCTCGCCCACAATTCAACTCTAGTGGCTGAATATCAACAAGCTGCGTCGCAGAACATCGCCCTTAAACATAAGAACAAGCTTCTTATGGAGAAGGTCAAAGCTCAAAAACAAGATGTGGCTCAGCTAAAGCTAGACTTGAACCAACAGTAATGTTGGGTCTACGACTACAAGCTAAAACTAGCTGAAAAGTTCAAGCAGCCTTAGCCAAGCTGAATTCCTTGATAGGGAAGCTTCACGAAAATGAAATAAACATTAAAAAAATTGAAACTTCCAGTAAACTTGTCAAGGACTTATGTGACCTCCAGCTTAACTATCAAAAGAACTTTACCAAAGGCCTTGGGTACAATAGGGCGCCTCCACCATATAATCATAACTATACTAGAATGCCTGAATATGAGGAAGAGGTAGAAAATGCAGAAAAAATGATGTATGGTAAACCTTCAGATTATTTATCCAAACCATGGACGCCCTATTTCCCAAAGTTCTCCAAACCCACTGAACTCAAGAGGGATGATGTCTTTGTGGCTTCTACACCACTTTCTCGTGAAAATGGTACTCATCCCTTTGGAAGTACAGATGGATTGGAGAAAGAAGTGCCTGAGGCAGAAACATCCACATCCTCCACAGAATCTAACTTAGAAGAATCTTCTGATACTCAAATTGAATTTGTGAACGATATTAATGTGTCTAACTCATGTTTAGAAGAAATTTTAGTTAAGGATATCACAGAGGGTGATCAAGAGGAATGTCTAAATACAAATTCAGACAATTCAGCCGCCGATTATGCATTTTATAAGCGTGCTTTTGACATTTTAAATCAATTACTTGCTGAACAATTTACATGCTCAAACAATGTTTGTTGTATTGAGAATTTGGACAGTTTTAATTCTGGTTTTTATCAAATACTGATGTTTTGAATGATGCTAATAACTGTGATAACTTGTGTGATGAGAAAATGAATTTAGCTGCAGGTTCTGCATCAACAAATGATTCGGGGTCATTAGTTTCAGCTGAGGATACCGAAAGTTCGTCTCCAGAGGCTGCGTCTGTTGATGCATCTCCTAGGGTTGACAGTGAAAAAGTAGACCAACCAACCAATTCTGTAAAAGTTGATAATGACATAATTATGGAAGACTTGGGCGACTCAACACAAGGGACTGATTCTGAAATGACAGAAGATGAACACATTTTTCCTCATGTTTCAATTGAAAATCTTCAAACTGATTTTGAATCGGAATCGCAAACTTTTCAAAATTGCGAGATTCCACAGCCATCTTCTGAAATTTCAGAATCGAATGTCCCTGTAGAGCCACTCGTGTCGTCTACAGAATCTGTCACGAAGTGTGATTTGAAGAGTAAGACTAAGAAGCGGAGAACACGCCGATCTAAAAAGAAGAAAAAAACAGACGTCTACAAAACCTGAAACGGCAATTGCTGGGTCTTCTCATCAAACTGAGGAATTAACTCAGCAGTCACAAACTGAATCTGTTAAGCAACCAGCTGAACAGGTATCAGTTAAAATTTTGCCAAAATCTCCATGGTCAAAAACCTTACATTCAAATCACAAAACTAACAAGTGTGTTGATGGTTGTGCGCAGGACATCGTCAAGACCAAGACGGTGCATCAGCCATCAGTACCCGCCAGCAAGAAACTAACAGACAAATTGCCCAGAATTTCCCAAGCTGAACGGACTGTTTTCTTCCAGAAGAGGCAGACATATTTCAATTGTGGATCTCCCAGGCACATTGCTCGAAATTGTCAAAAGCCCTTTACCTCTTTCAAAACTTTGTATTCCAAACATCAGAAGACTATGCCTAATCACCAACCCGAGGCTCGATTTGTGGCTAAGTCTTCTGATCAAGACCGGAACTTGGCTAAGAAACAATCGTTCAAACCCTTGAGACCTTCAGTTTCCCCGAATCCCTCTAGCACTCCAAGAAATGTGCTGAGGTCTGATTCGGTAACCTGGAGGCCTAAGTCAGTGGCCAAGACTCAGTCTTCTACCCCATGTCTAATAAATCAAAAGCATCATCAACCTCATCCTCAACTAATTTGATCTTTCGTGAGGTTACTTACGTTGATGCTAATGGCAAACCCAGATCTTTAATGGCTTGGGTTCCCGTTTCTAACTAAAACCTGTTGAAATGTGCAGGAACAGCTCTGGGGCGCTGTTGTTAGACTATGGTACATTGATAGTGGCTGTTCTAGGCACATGACCGGAGACATCTCGCAGTTGAATGACATTATGTTTTTCAATGGCGGGTTTGTTTCCTTCGCAGGTGGAGAAACAGGGAAAATTACCATGAGAGGGACTGTTTGCAATGGAGCCCTCAGCTTTAAGAATGTCAATTACGTACCAGAATTGAAGCACAGTCTGTTGAGTGTGTCTTAACTCTGCAACAATCATTTGGATGTTCTCTTCACCAAGAAAGGATGTTATGTGCTTAAACCCGGTTTAATTATTCCACATGATTGGATTCTTCTTAAAGCTGCATGTAAAGGCAATGCGTATGTTATTGATATGAACCAGGCTTCTTCTGACAAGCTCACTTGCCTCTTCTCCTTGACATCCGAACATGACACCATGCTATGGCATTGCAGACTGGATCACATCAACGTGAAGAATTTAAATCGTCTTGCAAAAGGTGGTTTAGTCAGAGATCTACCAGTCCATGACTTCATGCAGATCGAAAAATGTGAATCATGCGCGCGTGGGAAACAACATCGACAGCCGCACAAAACTAAAGCCGTTCCCTCCATTTCTCAGGTCTTAGAACTGCTCCATATGGATCTCTTCAGTCCAACAGACATACGCAACATTGGCGGGAAGGCTTACTGTCTGGTTATTATTGATGACTACTGTCGATTCACCTGGGTTTTCTTTCTCACACGTAAAAGTGAAACCGTTGAGCTAGTCAAACAATTTGTCACGCTTATGAAAAACCAGATAGGGATTCTACGGTGAAGGCTATTCGGTGTGATAATGGGACAGAGTTTAAGAATATTACCTTAAACTCCTTTTGCTCCTCCAAGGGAATTGACTGACACTTTAGTGCAGCCAGAACCCCACAACAAAATGGGGTTGCAGAATGCAGAAATCGCACACTCATTGAAGCTTCACGCACTATGCTGGTTAAATCCGAGCTACCTCTTATCTTCTGGGCAGAAGCAATCAATACTGCATGCTATATTCAGAATCATGCTCTGATCAATAAACGCCACATGAAGACTCCATACGAAGTGGTTGAAGGTCGCAAACCTTCAGTCAAGCATTTCAGCAAATTCGGATGCCTTTGTGTTCTCCTGCTCATGGACACTAAAGGAAAATTTGAAGCATGCGGGGATCCTTGCATTTTCGTTTGCTATTCTAAAAATACGTCATATCGTGTTTATAACAAGATCAAGATAATGGTAGTTGAAACCTATAATGTGGGTTGGCTGGAGGAAAATCCCAAGGACACACGCATTGGTCCTGACTGGTTGCATGACTACTCCACTTTATTTAATCATTTTGATGTGTCTTCCAATGTGCCTGCAGGTAACAGTTTGAATTATGCCCTTCCAACGGTGCCCATTTCTTCTGAAGATGATGCTGACGTTGCCGCGTTACATGAGACTTTAAAGCAGCTAAGTGTGGATCCTCCTGGATTTAATGACACTGTCTCGCCATCCTCCACCGTTTCGCATTCTCAAGAGCCAACTTTCCCTTCGCCTGCTCAGATCGATCCTACAGAAGTTGTGGTTTCTGATCCAGAGTCTCCTACAACACATGACGGCCTTACTCTCGATGTTTTGGGTTCCTTCTGTTTCCTGAGCCTACTCCACTCGATTGTTCGGTGGACTCCTCAACACATACTTCTACTGGTGCCTCTGTTGAGGGGGAGACATCTGGAGTCGCTTCAGCTAGTGTCAACAACTTGCAAACAGATATTCTCGTTCCCACTACACCAATACCGCAACGTTTACAACGTGATCACCCCGTTGAGAATATTATTGGTCCTGTCAACACCGCTGTTCGAACACACAGCCAATCTGGGGATATCAATACTTGTCTCTATTCTTGCTTCATTTCCCAAATTGAACCTAAAAGTATTGATGTTGCCTTGCAGGAACCAAGCTGGGTGGATGCCATGCATGAGGAACTCAATCAATTTGAGAAGCTTGGTGTCTGGCAATTGGTGAAGCTGCCTCAAGGAAAACGTGCTCTCGGAACTCGCTGGGTTTTTCGCAACAAGCAGGAAGACACTAGAGTTATGGTTCGGAATAAAGCTAGACTGGTGGTTCAAGGGTTTCGACAGATTGAAGGATTAGATTATGATGAAGTCTATGCACCTGTCGCGTGTTTGGAGGCTATACGCATCTTCTTGGCATACGCATCTTACATGGATTTTACTATCTATCAAATGGATGTCAAGACTGCGTTTCTATACGACAAGGTGAAAGAGGAAATCTACGTGGCACAACCACCAGGCTTTACTGATCTTGACAAGCCAGATTATGCTTACAAACTAAATAAAGCTTTGTATGGGTTGCATCAAGCGCCTCGCGCATGGTACGCTACTCTTACAGAGCATCTGCTTGCTTATGACTACACACGGGGAATCATTGACCAAACTATGTTTATCAAACGCGTAGATAAGGACATTATTCTCGTCCAAATCTACGTTGATGATATTATATTGGTTCCACCAATGACGGTTTGTGCCGCGAATTCGAAGAAATCATGAAGAAGAAATTTGAGATGAGCTCATTGGGGGAGATGACCATGTTTTTAGGACTTCAAGTTCGTCAGAGCCCACGGGGTATTCTAATTCATCAAGGAAAATATGTCCATGACGTTCTTTCCAAATTCAAGCTTACAGATTCCAAGCCTATGGCTTCACCTATCGCAGAACGGCCTCTGCTAAATGAAGATGCTGAAGGAACGCCTGTTAATCCTACTATGTATCGCTCAATGATTGGATCACTCATGTATCTCACTGCTAGCCGGCCAGATATCATGTTTGTCGTCTGCAAGTGTGCTCGTTATTAGGCTACTCCTAAACTTTTTCATTTACTTGTTAAATGAATTTTTAGGTACCTCAAAAGGGCCAATCACTGGGCCTCTGGTATCCTAAAAATTCTGAATTTGAACTTATTGCTTTCTCTGGTATCCCTATCTTGGAGATACAGATAGGGACATGCGCTCAACTTCGGCTGGTTGCCAATTTCTAGGAGATCGCTTAATTTCGTGGCAATGCAAGAAGCAACAGACGGTTTTGCTTTCTACTGCAGAAGCAGAATATGTCGCAGCCTCCGCTTGCTGCTCCCAGGTTTTATGGATGCAACATCAGCTTGCGGATTATGGTTTGACTTACCTAAACACAACAATTTACTGTGATAATGATGCCACGATCCAAAGAGTTAAGAACCCTGTTTTCCACTCCAAAACCAAGCACATAAATATTAAAGTTCATTTTATCCGTGATTGCTATGAAAATGGTCTCGTAAAGCTTGAGCAAATCCACACTGATGCCAATGTGGTGGATTTGTTCACGAAACCCGTTAGCAACGGCCGTTTTCAAGTGCTTGTGGATATTCTTAAAATGATTCGGTTTTTTACCTAGGCATCCGATGTCTTTGTGTTTTGTTTACTGTTCTTATTTTCTTTTCATTGCTTCATAAATTTGTTCATATGTATGCACAAATTTAGGTGGAGAAATAAAAAAAACAGTTTTTGGAAGGACGGGGAAATGAAATACTTTTTCGTGATAAAATGTTTGACTAACACATGTAAGGTGTCGAAGCAGGAAAAGATTTGGATCGAAAGTGATGTGTCGGTAGATCTAAAACTCAACCGGATGGGGAAAGTCAAATGATATAAACATAACGAACTATGTACTCAGTGGGTCACTTACTATAGGCGTATGATTTCATGGTCTTAAATCTTGCGTTGATAGATAGCCAACATTTGAGGTTTCGGGTCTTTATGCTGTTGAGTCATCCGAGGATATCTTGGCTGCCCTTCTGTTGCATCCAGATTATATGCAGACCTAGGCACAGTCAGGATATCTTTGTAAAAGAGCCAAAATGGAAAGGCCAAAACCTAAGAGAACAGAAGTTTCTTCATAATTTCTTACGTACCTCATAAGGTATTTGCCTAACCCTCGTCAGTCACTATTCGTCTCTCTGCTGTATGGAAGTACTGACCTGTTCACCAATAGCATGATGTTTTAACATATAATGGATGACCACAGTATACTCACCTGCTACGATGAATTGTTGTGCTTGCCTTGATCGCGGGGGTATGTCATGGTATGGGATACATGAGTATCATAGTATAATATTACCTTAAGCGTATCATAATGCCTGAACTACAAGGGTTGAGTTTTAGATTTAAACGGACAAGTATATTGACAATCGCTTAGACCAACTGAACCTGCTCATACTGAAAAATGTTCCTTAGTTAGCTTTTGAAACGATTTGATCCCTTAGCAAGGCTGTGTTAAATATTTACGTCTGTCTTAAATAGTTCCTCTTTGTGAAACGTTAAAAGGTGGTTGGATGCTTGGTTAGTCTACTTGATGAATTTTGGTGAGATGGTTTCTGTCAAGAGATATTGGACTGGCCCAGTGTGCTTTGGGATTTGGGCCAGCCTAATAAAATTGGTTAAAAGTCTTAAAATTGGAAACTCAAGTTCCTATTCCGGATTGGGCTTCTTTGGGCCCAAAGGGTTAATGTTCCGGATTGGGCTTTTCCAGAAAGGCCCATTTGGACTTTTCCGGACAGGCCCACTTTGTTACTGTTCCAGATTAGGCCTGTCACAAGCCCAATCCGGATTCAAAATGCCAGGCCCAAGCCCATTTCGAAAATATATAGGCATCTCTGATTTCACATTTCGGATTATCCAAATTCTAAAATCATATTTTATTCTCTGATTCTCTATCTTCTCGAATTGTGCATCTCGGATAGGTCATTCCGGATTAGGTATTAATTTCATTAAACATAAGTATTCCGGATGAAAACTATTAATATTTAATGCATTTCGGATTGTATCTCGGATTGATCTTCAAGTTCTTAGGCATTTCGGATTTCATTCCGGATTGGTATCCATCCGAATGATGAACTCGGATTTCATCTCGGATTGGATCTTCATCCGGAATGACAATCCATCTGAGATACGATGAGTAATCCGGATTGCATTTTTTTCTGTACTGTTTGACCTCCTTCAATCCGGATTGATGAAAGGGTTCATCCGGATTCATATTGAACTGTCAGTAATCCGGATTTGAGGTTTTGAACCTTTCATCCGGTTTGAACCTTTTCAACTGTTGAACCCTATAATTAATTGAACTCATGTTAATTTGAACCTTGACTTCTGTTTGAACTATCTAGTTAGTTTTAAATGCCATATTGTTAAACTCCTTTAACTTCTGTTAGTTGGATTTAACTTGGTTGATGTTTTTTACGGATATGGTTGAAGAAGCATTTGATGCGGTAATGCTGGTTGAGGAGCAATTCCACAACCAAGCAGGGTATCTCTCAGACCCGCCAGTAGAGTTCTTCGAAGAGTTTCAGGCTATGATTGTGGGGCTCAACGCATGCAAGATCACATATGCTCTCCGTGCTAACCCAGTTATCTATAGAGACCTAGTGCATTCATTCTGGAAAAGAGCATGTATTCAGCCAAGAGGTTAGGATGGTAAACCGTTTATCCGTTCTCAGATACAGGGCAAAGAGATAGTGGTGAACGAAGCATGTGTGAGAGAGGTGTTGCAGCTTACCGATACTTTCAGTGATCTAACCATCTACGCCAAAGAGAAGGTGCTTCCGGTGCTAATGGAGATGGGATATGAGGGTTCGTATCCACCACTATTGAAGAAAATGTTTCCGGCTTATTGGCGGTTGCTCGTTCATATGTTCATGCAGTGTGTGTCGGGAAACAAGGGTAGTCTGGATCAGGCAAATCAAGCCCAAATATCTGCTCTAGTTTCGTTAGTTATGGATTGGAAGTATAACTATTTTGGTTATATCTTCGAAAACATGAAGAAAATTTTAGAGTAGTCCAAGAAGCGGATGTTTCTTTTGTACCCGCGCTTTGTCCAGCTCATACTAGATGCTCGTTATCCTGATTTGGTGAAGGATGCTACAGATGCCAACTTGCTTAATACGAAGCCGATGGGGCCTACTATTTTTGATACAATGAAAAACAACCGCTCTACGTCCAAGACAGTGTTTGTGGGTCGTTTTACTTTGAAGAAGTTCAGGAAGTTTTCTGAAGTGGTTGGTTTGGATATTCCACCACCTCCTCTGCCTCTAGTTAACGCTATAGTGGCCGAAGAACAGGATATACCTGTCAAAGAAAAGGAGATAGAGATCGAGGACTTAGTTACTGATGACGAAGATGATGTTGGGCAAGCTTTTCTTGACGATCTCGTTGAGTTCAACGCTACTTTGACTCCCGTGTTACCAGAGCTATCATAAGAGACTTAGAAGCCTTAATTGCTCACTTGAAAGATATTCAGGAGAAACAGGGTGATCCTCCACTCGACATTCCATCTATTGTTGCACCGACAACTCAGGTTGAAGAAGATGAGAAAGATGAAGAGGATGAGGTACCATTGGTCAAAAGGCGAAGAACTGAGCCGAGCATTCCATCCAGTGAACCTGAAGCTTTTGTTGTTTTCACTGTTGTTGCATCTGAATTAATCACGTCTACTGTTGCTGAGTCTACAGTTGTTGAATCTATTGCTCATGCTTCTATGGTTGATACACCTGTTTTATCCAGCACAGCAAACCGCTCCTATTATTACACAGTCTACCGTTGTGTCGATTCCAGCTGACACGGTTCTACAAATGATGGAGTTTGGAGGCGGTTCATCAGCGTGGTTCAGAAGCAGGTGGTAGTGGAGTTGGTTATACTGATGATGTTGCTGAAGATTATGTGCGAAGATCAGAGAAAAGGGCATTCGAATTTGGAGGATTGGATAGTGACGATTATGATACAGAGGTTGATGTAGTGGAGTGATGAAACGGGTGGTTGTTTTGGAACAAGAGGTCATTTTGAAGGATGCTCAAATTGCCTCTCTGCAGAATCTTTTAGACGTCAGAGATCAAACTATTGATCAACTGCAGGGAGATGTCATAATGCTTATGACTCTGGTTTATTATTTGAGGGTCAAGCTGGAAAACAAGTTTGGAAGGGAGTTCACTGACCCTACAGATGACCCGATGAACGTTGAGACTAGGCATCATGCGGCACAACAACGAATGGCTGAGGAAACTGAATAACAAAGATTGGCAGCTACGCAGTTGGCAGCTGATCGCCAAGCGAGTCTAGATGATTATATGAGCGATCCACGCAGGAAATTTACTGCTAGTCAGAAATGTGCCGCCGAACAGAAGAAGAAGAAGCAGATGGTCTTAATGAAGAATGTTAATGTTAATCCAATTGATGAGAATTTTCAGCTTAAGGATCCAACCAATCAGTCAGAGAGGTATGTGATGGAGTTGGGGTCAAGTTACTACAGTAAGGTGGGAAACAAGTCCAAGGTGCTCAGTTGGACGTATGATCATGTCAAAAATATGTGGATTATCGTGCGCTAGGATGGAACCTGTGAATATTATTCTAAAGAGTCGCAATTCCAGACGTTTACTAAAGTTGCTTTGACTGATCTACTGAGAGCTCCAAACACTAATGATGACACTACAAAGCGTGGACCCGGATGGAGATTCTTCAAAAAGCTTGAACATGCGGTCAAGAGCGGATTCAAGACTATGAAGACTGCTGAACCATATTTGAGAGCGGCTAAAGGATTTCGCAATGCACACACTGACAAGAGGTTCAAATCGGTGATGTGGCCGCTAACCAATAAAGAATTAGTTATCCAGGTTGCTCCTACATTTCCTAGGGGAATTCTGAAGAACTTCAACTTTTGGTTATACGATCCTAAAGTCGGAAGTGTTGCTATTGTGATTAAAGAGAAGGCGTTCAGGGGCAACGATGTGGTAGATTTGGTAAGCTTTCACGACGAAGATTTGCAGGTTCTTACGTCACATCAAATTTGAATTGCCGAGCTGTATGATGTTTGTGCTAAGGATTGGACTGCTGCTGGTATCATCACTGGAAGACTCGGTGTGGATGCTCAACCGAAAGACCAATGAAGTAAACCTAGGGGGAGAATGTTGGGCTTGGATTATTAAAGGTTTATTCATTAGGGATTTATTTGGGCTTTTGGGGTTTGTGTGGCTTCCTAGTGCCTAATGGGCCTAGGGTTGTAATTATGAGCTTAATAATGCTTATAAATAGAGGGGCTAGGTTATTGAGAAAGGGTTAGAGAATTGAAAGCAAAGAACTTGTATCTGACATCTTTGGTGTATGCAAGTTAGATTTATTCAAAGTTATTCAAGTTGTTCTTCTTCCTAATCATAATTTCCGCTACTGATTAGGTTAGTGATACCTGTTTGATCCATTTACGGGAGTTACACTAAATCAACTGAGTCCCATCACTTAAGCCGAGCTTGAAACTTGAACTACAACTAGACCTCCAAAGTTGAATGGATCTGATTTCAGTAGCTGGAAGAACATAATCAAGTCGTTCTTTGAGTATACAGACTATACTCAATGGATGTCTGTCACAATAGGACCCCACGTTCCTATGGTAATCTGTGATGACGTTCATATAATTAACGAAGATCCCTAAACCTTCACTGAAGAAGATAGAACATTGATCCAACGTGATCGTCGGGCTCACATGGCTCTAACTATGGCTCTATCAAAGGACGTCAACAACCTGTTTGAAGAGTACCCCTCAGCTCATGAACTATGGTTGGCACTTATTGATCACTATGAAGGCAACCAAGAACTAATAAATAACAAGAGAGATATGGTTCAGAAAGAAAATGATATGTATGGAAGTGTTCGAGGTGAAAGCCTGTCAGAGCATATCAGCTATTTTCTGAATGTGTTAACAAAAATGAAGAAAGTTGGTAATCCAGTTGCCAACTATGGCTTAATCAAGAAACTTTTGGACTCTCTTCCAAAAGGATGGAGCTTACAATGCATGATGACCAAAAGAACTTTCTTGACCAGTACAACTCTAGTCACTTTTTTAGATCTGATCAACACTCTAAAGGCCTTTGAAATGGACGTGCTCAAGAGAGAGATGAATCAAACATAATACTCACAAAAATCTGCTCAATCCACTGTTGTTACTATTGGCTAGAACATGGCATTCCTTGCTCCCATAACCTCCGGTGGTTCAAGTTCTCAAAGTGCTAATGCATCTTTCTTTAATGCTTCCGCAAACTCTGCAAAGGCTCCACCATCTAACGAGAAGACTACTGTGGTTGGTGATGCTCAAGCACTCAAGATACCCACTGAACATGTTGCATTGTTTAGCACCTTCCTGAGTGATTATGAAGCTCTCGTGTCGGGAGAGCTGAAAAGAGATTTTCTCACTGTTGAAGACATGTATCAGGTAGATCCAGACGATATGGAGGAAATGGACTTGAAATGGCAAATTACAATGATAACCCTGCGGCTAAAGAAGTTTCAAGACAAAACGGGAAAGAGACTGGCAATGGGAAAAGCTGGTTTCGATAAGTTCAAGCTGAGATGCTACAACTACAAGAATTTGGGGCACTTCAAAAGAGAATGTTTGTTGCTAAAGAATGAAAACACTGATACGACTCCAACTAGAGGGGCAATCGCTATTGAGGGAAATGAAAATGCTGCTGACAACACTCCTAAGGCATTGGTGGTCGAAGATTATGATTGGGATGAGGAAATTTCTAAAATAAAGGAAGAACAATAGCTTTAATAGCGAAGATATCCTCTGAATCGGTTCCACGTCCTTCAAACTTTCTTAGTAACAAAAACACAGGTATTCCCAAGGGAGATACGTCTGCTGACAAAGGACTTAAAAGCATAGTCAACCCAACCTAGTCTGCAGATGGCCAAGGAAAGAAAGAAGCTGAAATCTACAAGTCAAAGGAGAAGGTTGAAGAAGCAAGTAGCAATGACAAGAAGGAGAAAGCTCAAACTCTTGTAGTAGCAATGAAAACCTAGTCTGCCAAAGAAAAGGAGGAGAAAGACTCGGTATGCAGCACTCCCTATGAATTCAATGTGAAATTATGCTCATAACCATATGTCAACATCGTGGCTCACTATAAATCCCTCAACCGTGACCTTATCAGAGAAAAGGATAGATTTGCAATTTAACAAAGAACTAAAACAATGAAGTAGCGTATCAGAGAAAGTTGAACTCAGCTTTAGCTGAAATGCAAACTTGGAAAAATTCATATTTGGAAAAGATTTCATAATCAATGAATTAACTGAAAAACTCAAGAGATCTGAAGTTGAAAACACTAAATTGCATCTCACTATTGACAAATGGAATGTAAGCAAAAAGACACTAGTTGATATTAAAAATTGCTAATGACCGACAGACATCAAAAGATGGCATTGGGTACAAAGATAAGCTAGGAAATCATGTTTCCACCTCCTCATAAGCAAAAACTATGTACCCGTGCCAACTCCTCATCTAAAAAATGATTTAATTACTCAAAGTGTCGATTGTGAAAATGACAAAGGTACTAACGTTTCTATAAGCAACGCAAATGCAATTGAGTGTGTGGAGGATGTGTGGAATGAGGAGTATGGCGGGACAAAAATAGGAGTAGGGTATTCAGGCGACAATTATACTACGGTTAACTGGTTCACCTGGAACTGTGGTAAAACAAATCAGACTTTTATTCGGGATGAATTATAATTTAAATAGGATGGAAGACTGTATTAAACCTAGTCTAAATATTGGGATGACTGTAATAGGCACCAGCCTAAACCTTTGACCTGCAACCATGATAATGTAGTGGTTGAATGCATGGACTTGAAATCTGTTTTTTGTGATGAAAATGTTATGCTTGAATCCCCTGTGTTTATTCCAGAATTGAAGAAAAATAGATTTGGAAAGTTCCTTACAGAGGAAAATCCCAAGTTTGTTCCATCATGTACAGGTACTTCAAAGTCTAATAAAGAATCAACGCAAGTCAGCAGTCGTGAAGACTCGAACACGACAACTTCGGAAAGTGGTGAAGAAATCGCGAGTGAAGATCAAGAATCAGATAATTCAAGTGAAAATCAAGAATCAGTTTCTTCATCAAATAGAGAGATCAATGAAGATTGCATTAACGATGAAAGTCTCCTTGACAAGAAAATGAAGAATATTAGAAGTTCAAGCCTCAATGCATCTTCATCAGACAATGCATCATACATTTCAAGACACTCATCACATACATCATCTTCCAACGTATCAACCTCTAAAAAGAAAAAGAAACGTTGCATTAAATGTTTTCGCTGCAGTCATTTACGACACACAGCGAAACATTGTGAAAACAAGAAATGTTTTAAACCAGATCAAAATTTTGCTAAACATTTCATAGATCATTTTTACAATTTTAAGAAATCGGTCAAAAACTTCGTTAATACAAACTATTTTTGGAAAAGGAAAGAAGATATTGTGATCCAAGATCAGAATAGATTAAAAATGAAGCAAGTCTGGGTTCCGAAATCTAACTAACTTGTATATATTTCTTGTTTGTTGTTGTATAGCAGAATAAACTGCAGAAATGGCTTCGAATGCTTATGGAATACATATGGCATGTGGATAGTGGATGCTTAAGGCATATGATTGGATTAAAGGAACTACTTAAGAACTTTCGTTCTATCGACGGCGACTTCGTGTCTTTTGCCGGAGATGAAAAAGATGGAAAGATTGTTGGAATTGGAGACGTTGTTTCTGAAGCACTTATGTTGGAAACATGAACTATGTACCAGAATTGTGTTACAATCTTATGAGTGTATCACAAGTCTATGACAAAGGAATATCCATGCTGTTCAACAATGTAGAATGTCTCTTTCTGAATCCCAAATACTCAGTTCCTGTCGAAATAATTATGCTAAAAGCTTCTCGTCAAAACAACACTTATGTCCTCAATATGAAAAACGCCAAAACTAAGGAGCGAATAATGTGTTTGATCTCCAAGGCGTCAGAATCAGAATCACTGCTTTGGCATAGGCGTCTGGGACATGTGAATTTCAAAAATATGAGTAAACTTTCTAAATTAAACTTAGTAAGAGGTTTACTGATAGAAGAATTTCCGTTTTCAGAAAAATGTATCGCATGCGCCCAAGACAAGCAGCACAAAAAGCCGCACAAGTCCAAAGCAGTGAATACGTTAACCGCACCACTGCAATTGTTGCACATGGATCTTTTTGGTCCTATTAGTGTTAAAAGTTTAGCTAAAAGATCTTATTGCTTGGTGATTATAGTTTTTCTCGATTCTCCTGGGTTTATTTTCTTGAAGCCAAAAGCGAGACTGCATCCATTCTTCAGACTTTCATTCCCATGATCGAGAACATCATCAAACTGAAGGTCAAGTTAATTAGAAGTGATAACAGATCTAAATTCAAAAATCAAATGTTTATCTCCTTCTGCGATGAAAAGGGAATTCGCCTTCAGTATAGTGCAGCTAGAACTCCTCAGCAAAACGACGTAGCAGAATGAAAGAACATAACACTCATTGAAGCTGCTAGAACTATGCTTGTAGACTCCAAGCTACCCATAACCTTCTGGGAAGAAGCAATCAACACAACATGCTATGTCTTGAATCGAGTTCTAATTCTTAAACCTCACGGAAAAACTACTTATGAACTTCCTTTCAAGTGAAAGCCTCTAAGAGATTTCTTTGGACCATTTGGATGCTCATGCACTCTTCTCAACACTGAAGACAATCTAATCAAGTTTGAAGTAGTCGGCGATGCGTGTTACTTCATGCGTTATTTGTGGTCCTGTGGGCGGCGGTTCTAGACGGAGGTTTTGGGGATAGTACATATTCGGCAGAATGAAATAGACATGTAGGCACAGAATCAGCGGAATCTTTTCATGCATTCATTCATACCGAAAGAGTATAAATCTTGACTGGCTGGTGGAGATCCTAGAGAGAATCCGCCAGCGTTTCCCCTAAGGGAACTTCGAAAACTTACAAAACAATGAGCACACAACACCTATTTATAGACATGACAGCTCGTGCGAAGCGAGCATGTTCTTATCTAATCTATAAAATATTCAATACACATTCTTTCTAGCCTATTCGCACATTGACGACCATAAAGTGCATTAACAATTCCCCCCTTGGACGCACTGTCGAAGCTTGAACTTAAACTTGAAACCTGAGAGCTGTGTTTGAATATTCTGCAAATCGGGTATCAGTTAACGTCGTAATTCCCCCTTGATTGAAGATATGGGTTTGCATTATCTTCTTTTAAGTAACATTCTCCCTGAAATAATTTTCTCCAGAAATTAATCTTCAGGTCGTATGTTTGCATGGTTCAAGACCCCTTCTGATTTGCTTGATCTACAAATTTTCTCGAATAATCACCAGCTTGAATTTAACCAATGCAGCTTCTCCGTTTCGACGTTAACCATATCTGCGTTTGGTTTCGCACACTCCCCTGATGCTCGATCCTCCAATCTTCAAAACCCAACCGGCAATTGATAGAAACTTTGAAATACCACACCGAAAAACTTCAAACCAATAAATGACCACGAAAATCTTCTCAATTAGCAAATCATCGGAAACAAACTATCTGGTGACTCATCGAAACTGAGAGACATTCTTTGGAAATCAGAATCACATTCTTCCTTTTTAGTCATAATAGCAGATCTATAGCTATCTCCACTGGAATGGGGCACGGAAACTACAAGACATCCTTGTTTCATGGCGATAACCAAAAAAATAGTCCATTTGCAATGCAGAGTTAATGATAGGCAATCGTATGTGCTTCCAATTCCACATCGGGGATCAGGTAGTTAGCCCTTGAGCATTAATATGTAATATGATCTGAAAATTCTGAACATTCTTCGATCACACATTCTGAATGTATAGTCTATTTCGTGAATAGACATAAACGTTATCTCATCTCTAATGAATCTTCGATCCTCCATGTTTCCTAGATAATCTACAATTTGAACCACCTAGATACTGTTGCAGCGTCACGAATTTCAAAAATGCCGGAATTTTAATATAAATATCAAAATTTTTATTCCCCCTCATTTTTGCATATTCTGACGTCTTCAATTCTTATGGGAATGAAGATTATGGCGCGACTGCAGCATATGGTACCAAATTTTACGGAACATTTCTCAAAATTGCGATTTTGATCATATGCTGACTTAACGTTAAAGCTCATTAATAGTCACTACACTAGATGATCAATGTTTTGCAAAGGTATCAGTGACTACCCTAAAATCTTCATCCCTTTGTGACCGTATCATCAAATCTATACTTTGAAGCTCTAGACGGTGTCTTCGAACAGCCCGAATTAGATGTTAAAATCTCAAAAAATTTGTAATCACCAAATTTTTTCCGGACACTCGTCTCGTCAATACGATTAAAAATGCCTTTTTTTGTCACCACTTCGTACGGGCTGGACTTTGTACGTTTGGGGCTTCATACGAGTGCTTCGTACGAGTGATGCTTCGTATGAGTGACCAATTGTCACTCGTACGAGCGAGAATCTTACTCGTACGAATGAAACTAATTACATTTTTCGTTCCAGAATCTTCATTTCTTCGAATTTCGACATGATTTTTGCACACGTCTGGTTGAAAATCAGTTTCTAACAATCCTATGGTTTCAATTTTACGTTATGTCTGTCGATTGTTTGATTATTTGATGTTTAACGTCTAAAACCCCTCATACTTCCAAATTTCATGAGCGTAGGTGATTCATAAACTGTTAGATTGAATGAATCGGTACCGTAGCTCTAATACCAGTTGTAGTCCTGTGGGCGGCGGCGGTTCTCTAGACGGATGTTTTGGGGATAGTACAGATTCGGTAGAACGAAATAGACATGTAGGCACAGAATCAGCGAAAGCTTTTAATTCATTCATTCATACTGAAAGAGTATACATCTTGACTGGCTGGCGGAGTTCCTGGAGAGAATCCGCCAGTGTTTCCCTTAAGGGAACTTCCAAAACTTTCAAAACAATGAACACATAACACCTATTTATAGACATGACAGCTCATGTGAAGCTAGCATGTTGTCACCCGTACGAAGGGTCATTCATACGAGTGAGATGTTGTCACTCATACGAGTAACAAGGTTACTCGTACGAGGCACATTGTCACTCGTACAAGGCACAAGTCACTCGTACGAGCCAGTACTCGTTCGCACTTGGGTCGTGTGTTCGTATCTAATCTATACAATATTCAATACCCAATCTTTCAAGCCTATTTGCACAGTGACGGCAATAAAGTGCATCAACAATCCACCCAGAAGGCATATATAGTCTACAACAAACGAACCAAGATGGTGCTTGAATCGTACTATGTCGACTTTCAAGAAGGAAACTACACCAACACTGGAAGTTTTCCAAATTGTTTTTACGATGTAGATGTCGTTTCAACACCTTCAACGTTCCCGAATCTTTTACGAAACCGAGCCCCCGGAAACTACTCAAAGTGAACCAGTGTTTGACTCATCTGACCTTGGTTTTGCCCCCCTCACAACTCGTTTACTCCAGCTTCAGCCGATCCAATCCTTCCTATTGAAGAAGTAAGTGGTGACACTACGGATGAGAATTGTCGCTATTAAGTTTAAGTTAATATTTTGTGTAACTTTTAGTTTCGAATAGCCTACTTTTGATTGGATTTGTGTTTTACATGTTTACGAAGTTTAAGGAGCTATTCGGGAGCTTTTCGGAGCATCTGGGCGGAAAACAGGTGAACCGGGATCGAAAAATGGAAAAACAAGAAAACATGACTTAGAGAGGCCGTCGGCGACGACTCTCAGAATTCCCAGTCGGCAAAAACTTAATTCCCCTGGGCTATTAAGTTTAAGTTAATATTTTGTGTAACTTTTAGTTTCGAATAGCCTACTTTTGATTGGATTTGTGTTTTACATGTTTACGAAGTTTAAGGAGCTATTCGGGAGCTTTTCGGAGCATCTGGGCGGAAAACAGGTGAACCGGGATCGAAAAATGGAAAAACAAGAAAACATGACTTAGAGAGGCCGTCGGCGACGACTCTCAGAATTCCCAGTCGGCAAAAACTTAATTCCCCTGGGCTATTAAGTTTAAGTTAATATTTTGTGTAACTTTTAGTTTCGAATAGCCTACTTTTGATTGGATTTGTGTTTTACATGTTTACGAAGTTTAAGGAGCTATTCGGGAGCTTTTCGGAGCATCTGGGCGGAAAACAGGTGAACCGGGATCGAAAAATGGAAAAACAAGAAAACATGACTTAGAGAGGCCGTCGCCGACGCCCCTGGGCCGTCGGCGACGACTCTCAGAATTCCCAGTCGGCAAAAACTCGTCGTAGGAAGTGGATTAGAGCGTCAGATAAAAACCAGACAAATCAGAGGCCGTAGGTGATGCCCCATTGGGCCGTTGGCAACGCCCCTCCGTTTGTAAGACGCTGAAACTTGTTTTTGGATGGGTTATATCATCTTTGTTGACCATTTTGTGGGGTGTTATGAGATTTTTGAGTTTTGAAACACTTCTTGGAGCCAAAAACACCCCTAACCTCAATTCCAATCCATTCTAATCATCCATCATCATCTAAATTCATCATCCATCTTCACCTCCAAAACCCTAATCATCATCTTCTCCATCATTCCACCAATCCATTGTTCCTAATCATCAATCGTAAACCCTAACCTTCATCATACTCAACCTCAAGGCTTCAAGATGTTCATGATCAAGCTCCAATCATCCGGTGATCAAGTTCCCTTCGTCATGAGCGGCTAATCCTCGAGGGTTTCACCCCAGTGTAAACTTTTGTAAGGATTGCTAGGGTTTGCTATTTGTTAAATACTTGGTTTGTGACAATTTGAATTGCATTTGAATCATTAGATAATTATCTTACATTTGTGTTGAATTACGAATTTCCGAGTGAGTTATGAAATTTGACTTCGTGAATTGAATATGCATATATATGCCTTGTCTTTTGATAGGATTTACTTGCCTAGGTAACAAAGTGCATTGTATTCCGTTTTGAACGTCGATAGCAATTGGCACCTAAGCTTTGTGATTCTAAAACCGTTAATGAACTAATTCAGTTAAGCCAAGTTAAAACGTGTAGCAACCTTAGGTCCTACAATTGTTGAACCGGGTGTGAACCTTGTTATCAATTCTTTGTTATAATCAATCAATCAAGTTCTTGCAATTGTTTAAGTTTTTGTAGTTAGTTAATTAGAAACAAATTCGTCGGATCATTCTGAGGTTCTTTCAAACAAACAAATATATAAACAATCAAAATAGCAAGCTTCATAACAGTGACCTTCTTATTTAAAATCAACCACATCCAATCGTAAACCACAAACTCTTTGTTGTTCGACCCCTTACTACCTCTAACGCATTGTTAATGGTAATTCGGGACTATAAATATTATCTTTGACCGGGGCGCGACACTCCGATCAAATTTTGGCGCCGTTGCTGGGAGTTCGTGTGCTTTGCGTTTGGATATTGTTTGATTTGTGATTAACTGTTTAAAGTACTTGTTTTGCTTTTGTGTTACCCGAGTGTGTTACTTGTGCAGGTTACAGGTGGTGTATGCATACACTTAATTCCGAGAGGACCTCACCGTTAGTGTTAAAACCGGAGATAGAGCGGGTCGTTAGAAGAATTTAGCCAATCGGTTAGAGGCAACCCTTGCTTCTAATCCACTCAACACCAACTCACCACCTACACCATCCTTTGGACTGATTCCAATGGATCCTCAAAACTCTAACCAACCCGACAACCAAAACAAATATTACGATTACCCACCCCAAAACCAAAACAATCAAATCCATAAATCTGGGGGTGGTAACAACTCAAGACCACCAACACCACCATTCCAATCGCGTAGCCGAAACCAAAACAACCGCCAACGTACACCCACACCTCCTCTTCCAAACCAAAACCAACAAAACCCGTTACCCCCAATCTCAACAACTGAAATGTTAACGCCAATTGTGGGGTTAACCATAGCCGTGGCAATCCCACAAACGAAGCCAAATTTCTCGACCTTGATGAGTTGAGAAATAATATTCCCGATGATGCCCCATATAGTGTCCCTGGTTATCAATCGCCAGATCATGTGAGCATCCATTCAAAATATTCGGATTACGGTGGGAACTACAATGAAAGAGTTGTGGATGATGAATGGGGGGATAACAACATGAGGAATTTTTACAATGCTCGAGGGTTTGATTATGACGATTTTGGCTATCACAATGCCAACTTTGTGGGGAATAATGAAGGATTTGGGCAAGAGTTTGGTAGAGATGACGGCTACGGGAATAACCATCAACCACATAATGATCAAAGGAATCGGGATTACGGCAACAACAACAATAACAATGGTAACCGTAACCAAATTCTGCAATTCGTGGGTGGCGAAAATCAAGGTGGAAATAGGGGTGGTGACCGAAGGGGCAATAATAGGCCAATGAATCAAGAGGTCAATAGTCCGAGACGTCAACCACAACAACAAGGCCCACGAGGTGTTAATGAGCGATTTAGACTGATGGTCACCGAAAATGACTCACCAATTGTGCCTACACCTCAAGGGAGAAGGTCGTTTGAGTGTAGCCCAATTACATTAACATCCTAGCGCACTTCAATGGGAGGACGAATGACAAACCATGCACTCACTTGGTGGAATTCTCCGCTATATGTAGCACGATTGGGGGTCATAATTTCGAGATAGAGGAAGTGAAGCTAAGGCTATTTCAGTTCTCGTTAAAAGATAAAGCCAAGTAAGGGTTCCTCACACTTCCGAAAAATAGTATTCACACTTGGGAAGAGATGCAACAAGTGTTTTTGGTTGAATATTACTCGATCGCGAAGACTGGCGATGCAAGAGACGAAACTCGGTCGTTTTGACAATTTTCGGGTGAATTGTTACATGAGGCACTTGCTCGATTCAAGGAGTTGGTTCGAAGTTGCCCTCACCATGAAATTCCTAAATGGGAATTGTTAAAGTGGTTCTACGGGGATTAGATGCGGAAGATCATAAGTACTTGCAATCAGAAAGTAACGGTATGTTGTTGAACAACCACGAGGAAGATGATTGGGAATTCTTAGAGAGGATGAGTAAGAACTCCAAGGTTGTGGCTATGGCGGACCAAACTAAAAATCATCCAATCTCAAAGTCTTGGCTTAACCGCGATGCAAGTTCCAAGGACCGGATTGAAACATTAGAACGAGAGCTGGCCCGTTTGAAGAAAAAAGAGGTGGGTGCAGTACAGTTTGCTGTGTGTGAAGAATGTGGTGACCTCGATCACTGGGCCGAGAATTATCAAGTTATTATGGCACACACTACCAAAGAGGTGAGCCAAGTGTATGGATATAGAAAACAGTTTGATATGAACTCCAACACTTACCATCCGGGTTTGAGAAATCATCCAAATTTTCGGGATGGTAATGCTTCGAATCAAATGAACCCGAATAAACCAATTGGGAAATCAAGGTGGTGGTCAAGGAGGACCGACATACCAAAAACACCAAAGTGGTAATTCGGGCAGTTACCAAAGAAATTACAACCAAGGGGTGCCCAAGGGTACAACAATCATGAAAGTAATTATCAAAGGGGCTACAACCAAGGCTGTAGTGAGGGTGGTAATTCTAATTCTCAATCAGGTGGTGATGAACCGTTAAACTCCAAACTTGACGCGATCGTGAATGCTATTAGAGATTCAAATCAAGATAACAAGATGGAGACGAAGAAGGAGTTTGAGGTGCGACACAAGTCGCAGAAGGCGTTGGAAAAGCAAGTTGGTCAACTTGCAGAAGAAATGGCTCAAATGAGAGGAAGTGGAGGAAGACTCCCAAGTGACACCACAATGAACCCGAAGCATCAAAGTTCAAGCACAAATAATGTGAGGAATGTTCACATTAACGCGGTAAGTCTGCTTTCAAATGATCAGGTTTGAAGTGTTGAAAGTACTCCACCACCACACCTTGTTGACGGTGTAGTGGAAGATGTAGGTGATGAGTCGGAAGTCAAAATGAGCAAGAAACGATTTCACAAATTAAAATAAAAGAAGTAACTAAAAATTCTTTTTGTAAAAGTTGTTTAAATGACTTGCATGCTAGGTTTTGGAGTTTGATACCATCCCATACCCGTTGGCTCTATTAAAACCAATTAATGCATCAAAGTTTGAAAAACAGAGCCCACCAAAGGATGAGAGGTGGGAAAATTTTAAACAAGCAAAAATTAATTTGCCATTACTTGATGACATTAAAAATGTCCTGACTCATGTAGAGTGTTTAAAAGAATTGAGCACCGAGAAACGGAACAATTAGATACTGAAACAATTTGACTTAATCTCACATGTTAGTGCCGTTTTATCGAGTGTCCTCCCCGAAAAAGCTCAAGATCCAGGATCCTTTTATTCCAATCTACGTAGGTAAATTCAAAATAAAGTGGGTGCTCTTAGATCTTGGAGCTTGTGTGAGCATACTGCCTGGGTGTCTCTATTTCCAATATGATTTTGATCATTTGAAAAAGTTCGACACGCCTGTGGTGTTGGCCGATCAGACTCCCACACATCCAAGGGGGATGGTGGAAGATGTGATAGTGAAGGTTGAAGATTGCTATTACCCAGTTGATTTTTTGGTAGTTGACTATGTTGGGTGTGTTGACGACACACAACCGATAGTCATACTGGGTAGACCATTTCTAGCAACTGCTAGTGCTATAATAAATTGTGCAACGGGAACAGTAAGCATGAAATTTGGGGACCGAGAACTAAATATGAATGTTTTTTCCTAAATTTACTAACCCGCTAGGTGAGGATAAGTGTCCTAAGGTGGACATGAATCCGAACAAAAAGATATGTGCTATGGTTGGTAGGTGTGGAGAATCGTAGAAGAAACCGGTCAAGAAGAAGAAGGTGAAGAAGTCACCTCAAGAGAAGAAGGCAGATGAATAATTAAGGAGATTTGGCCCATTTGGAAATAAATTGTATGAGTCACCGGTCAGTAATGTGGAAGAGTTCTTGGGCGACAAACACTCCGTTCGAACATCATGAGGTGGTATGTTATTTGTTGTTGTATATTCTTATGTAAATTTTATTTTGTGTTTCGTTTCTTGTAGTAGTTAAATGAACTTTGTGGGTGTGTTCCCTAGATAACCCTCACGAGACCTACTCATCCTTCCGAGCTATCGGAAGGTTTAAAAGGGCTTCTTGCATATGCTAAATACAACCGTGATTCCTACGAAAGTGAGTTTAGTTTGTTGTTGTAAAATCTTTTTCTATAAGAAAATCAAAGCTGAATAAAATTATATGACTTGGTAAGTTATTCTAGTAAAAATGGTAGAACTAAGTAGCTAACAAATTTTTAATGGTTATGAGAAGCTCGCTTCTACACAAAGATCGAAATTTGTACGTAACTATGTTTGCGAGTCAACCATTTTTGTTGAAGATGAAGAGCACACGAAGAATGAACGAAAAATCAGGTGAGTACGTTTCCTTTAGCTTTGATTCTTTTTTGTTTAATAAGTGGAATGTTTTTTTTTTGTATTTTATTTTCCGGGGTGAAATTTTGGGAATGTTAGCCATGTCACATCCCTTGTGCTTTTTAAATGGCTCTATTCTTACACATTGAGAACAATGTTGACCTCAAGTGGGGGGATGGAGAGAAAAAAGTTTTTCAATTTTGACACATTCATTTAAACACTACACATTGAGGACAATGTTGATCTCAAGTGTGGGGATGGGGAAAATTTCAAAAATGTCTTTGTTTGAAGCGCTCTAAAAAGAACAAGTAGCTAAGTTAATGAGGGATGGCACAACCCATGTGGTCTTTTGTCATTGTCAAGTTCAATTAATAACATGACGGGTATTTAGCGGGTGGTTATTCAGGAATAATCCACCTAAGAAATGTGCATTTCATACATATCGAATACCATACCCTTTATACGTGAGATTTTGAGCCACTTTTACATATCATATATGCATATATTTCTTTGGTTGAGTGGACCATTAGTCGCGTATTGTAGAACTTGCAATTTTTGATGCGTTTGAGGCCATAGACCGAATATGAGCACAAGAATGATTAAGGAATTAGGTAAACCTTTTCATTTTACACCATTTATACATCCTTACCCGAAATCAATTCCTTATTCTCCAATTTTGAGCCTAAACCTTTCATTTAACCAACCCATTTAGCGTTTGACCATTGAACCTTTTATTTTTAACCCGTGTGATGAAAACTTGATTTTAGGATTAGTTGTGTTGAAAAAAAATAAAAAAACATTATTTGTAGAACAGATCATGAAAAAGAATAGAATATAGTTGAGAAAAGAAAAGAAAAAAAATATGTATTGATAGTTTGTAGAATAAAAGGCGAAAGCTTTTGCCTCTTAGTCGTAGTTGGTTGTGTTAGAGTAGTTGTTTTGTAATAAAAATTAAGTTTTCATCACCTTAGCCACTTTCAATATCTTATTCCATACCTTTAGCCTAGCCCTGCTACAACCCATTCAAGACCTTTTGACTTGTTCTTAATATTTGTGTTCGGTGGTGGAGAATGATTAACTTGCAAGCTTATGCGGGTATGTGTTCTAATCGGTTTGTGTGATTATATCAAAAGTGCTAATGTATCACTTAGTAGCCAATTTCTAAGCTGAGTGGAGAGAACATTGTGAGGGATGTGTATGATTTGTGAGTTTAAAAGGCGGGTTAATCTTGGATAACCATTTTTATGTGTTAATCATGTTAACGTTAAATATTTGAAAATGATAAAAAATATGAACCGCGTATGACATTAGACCTTAACTCATATCTCAAGAATAGGAAATGTGTTCCTCATTCGACCCACGTGAAAGTGAAAAACAGATTTGTTTGAGGGCAAGTAAAAGACAAGTGTGTGGATGTGATACGTGGTCGAAAACCGATGTTCCTATTAAGCTTAAGTTAATGTTTTATGTAAATTTTAGTTTCGAATACCCTACTTTTGATGGGTTTTGTGTTTTACAAGTTTACGGAGTTTAAGGAGCTTTTCGGAGTATCAGGGCGGAAAACAGATCAACCGGGATCGAAAAATGGAAAAACAGGAAAACATGATTTAGAGAGGTCGTCGTTGACGTCCCCTGGGTCGTCGGCGACAACCCTTAGAAGTCCCCATCGGCAAAAATTCATCGTAGGCAGTGGATTAGAGCGTCGGAGAAAAACCAGACAAACCAGAGGCCGTCAGCGACGCCCCTCCCATTTGTAAGACGCTAAAACTTGTTTTTGGACGGGTTATTTCATCTTTGTTGACCATTTTGTGGGGAGTTACGAGATTTTTGAGTTTTGAAACACTTCTTGGAGCTAAGAACACCCCTAACCTCAATTCCAATCCATTCTAATAATCCATCATCATCCGAATTCATCATCCATCTTCACCTCCAAAACCCTAATCATCATCTTCTCCATCATTCCACCAATCCATTGTTCCTAATCATCCACCATAAACCCTAACCTTCATCATACTCAACCTCAAGGCTTCAAGATGTTCATGATCAAGCTCTAATCATCCGGTGATCAAGTTCCATTCGTCATGAGTGGCTAATCCTCAAGGGTTTCACATTGGTGTAAACTTTTATAAGGATTTCTAGGGTTTGCTATTTGTTAAATACTTGGTTTGTGACAATTTGAATTGCATTTGAATCATTAGATAATTGTCTTACATTTGTGTTGAATTATGAATTGTTGAGTGAGTTATGAAATTTGACTTCGTGAATTGAATATGCGTATATATGCCTTGTCTTTTGATAGGATTTACTTGCCTAGGTAACAAAGTTCATTGTATTCCGTTTCGAACATCGATAGCAATTGGCACCTAAGCTTTGTGATTCTAAAACTGTTAATGAACTAATTCAGTTAAGCCAAGTTAAAACGTGTAGCAACCTTAGGTCCTACAATTGTTGAACCGGGTGTGAACCTTGTTATCAATTCATTGTTATAATCAATCAATCAATCAAGTTCTTGCAATTGTTTAAGTTTTTGTAGTTAGTTAATTAGAAACAAATTTGTCGGATCATTCCGACATTCTTTCAAACAAACAAATATATAAACAATCAAAATAGCAAGCTTCATAATAGTGACAATCTTATTTAAAATCAACCACATTCGATCACAAACCACAAACTCTTCATGGTTCGACCCCTTACTACCACTAAAGCATTGTTAAGGGTAATTGGGGACTATAAATATTATCTTTGACCGGGGCGCGACACTTCGCAAATGATGCTTCCTCTTCTCAGACGAATGTGGAAGAACCAATTCAAGAGGACGGACCTCCAATCATCTATGTCGATGAACACTTTACCAAATTACTCAACAAATTGAAACCCATGCGAATGCAGGTTATAAGACCAATCAAAATCACCCCATTGAAAACGTAATAGGTCCGGTGGAAGACGGCGTGAGAACTCATGGTCAGACTTTTGTTATCAACAAAGGATTGTACGCCGCTTTCCTTTCACAATCTGTACCAAGTGACATCGAAGAAGCTATTCAAGACTCAAATTGGGTGTAGGCTATGCAGGAAGAATTATCTCAGTTTTGAAGGACAAAATGGGTGTTTTGAAAATTTACAGAAGGAAAAAAATGGATGATCGTGGAGTGGTCATTAAGAACAAAATGGGTGTTTTGAAACAAAAGGCAAGATTGGTAGTTTAGGGATTTAGGAAGGAGGAAGGGATCCATTATGAAGAAGTTTTTGCTCCGGTAGCACATATGGAAGCAATTAAAATATTCTTGCCATATGCGTCATACAAAAACTTCAAAGTATATCAGATGGATGTGAAAAGTGCGTTTCTGTATGGTAAAGTAAGAGAAGAAGCTTATGTTTGTCAGCCTCATGAAGATCCACATTTTCCTAAACGATACTATAAGCTTGACAAAGCTCTCTATGGTCTTCATCAAGCGCCTTGGGCTTGGTACGAGACTTTGTCAACATACCTTCTTTAATGTGGATACACTAGAGGAAGAATCGATATGACTCTCTCTCACAAAAAGGATCGGAGACAATGTGATGTTGGTTCAGATTAATGTAGATGATATAATCTTTGGGTCTACCGATGAAACGTTGTGCAAGGAATTCGAAAAGTTTATGCAAGCACAGTTCAAGATGAGCATGATGGGCGAGCTCACATTTTTCTTGGATTGGAGATGAAGTAGCGAGAAGACATAATCTTCATTCATCAGGCAAAGTACATCAGGATATTCTTACTAAATATAGTATGAATGACTGCAAAACTGCAAGCACACCATTTGCGGCTCAGACTGAATTGACTCCTGATCTTCAAGGAAAACCCATGAACAAGTCTTTCTATCGCTCAATGATAGGCTCGTTGATGTATCTAACCGCAAGTAGGCATGACGTTATGTGGGTTGTTTGTATATGCGCTTGTTTTTAGATGAATCCCAAAGAATCTCATGAGACTACAGTCAAACGAATCTTCCGCTATCTGAAAGGAACACCCAAGCTTGGACTTTGGTATCCTAAAGATAGTAATTTTGATTTAATTGCGTATTCTAATAGTGACCATGCAGGTTATAAAGTCGATCAAAAATCAATCTTAGGAGGTTGCCAATTCTTAGGAAATCGTCTGATATCATGGCAAAGCAAAAAGCAGAGGAAAGTCTCCACCTCTACTGCTCAAGCTGAATACACGGCGGCCTATAGTTGTTGCTCACAAGTTCTCTGGATACAAAATCAGTTGTTGGATTACGAGATAAATGTCATGAAAACTCCTATATTCATCGACAATGAGGCGTGTCTGGGAATTGTGAAGAATCCAATCCATCACTCGTGAACTAAACATATCAAGATTAGCATTCATATGATTCGAGATGCATACGAGATAGGATAGATTCAAGTGGTGCCAGTGGATACTATGCAACAGAAAGCCGACATCTTCACGAAAGCCTTTGACAAAATTGTTTCAACCAGTTGGTAACCTGGTTGGAAATGATAAATTTCCTTGAGTAGAAATGAACATTGTTGTGATAACCGATTGTACATACTCTATCTTTTATTTAAAAAGATGTAGGTCCCCTATTCCTTATGGATCTTGACAGAATCGTCTATCTAATCTAGAATGCGGAATCCCGTAGATCAGATTTCACAGAAACAATAAGAACACGAACACAAAGAATTCCATCAAACTGTCTTCTATTGATTATCCAACACTATGTGTTTACAATCAATTCAATACTCTCTAGAAATCTCTCATCCACTTTCTGTAGATTTCTTCCAACCAACCACCATTCTAAACCCTAATGCATAACATATATATACTACATGTCTGCATACTAGGCTTTATACTGGGCTAGTCCATTCTCCAAGCCCATTACAACTCTAAACAAGCTAAACATAAATGCTAAGCCCAATCCAAAATATCCAAAGACTAAACTATTAAACTATTAAGTTGTTGTCACCAATATGCACCAACAGACTCCCCCTTGACAATAGCTTCATAGTGTAACTTTGTCTTCAAACATCTTGTGATCTTTTGGTCTTTGAATAGCTGCAGCTACACACAGATTCTGACATTAACATACTCCCCTTAAGCTGATGCTTCCAATCTCCAAGACTTTCATTCGCTGTAGATTCGCGAACTAGCATTCTCTGGTTAAGCTCATATCACCAAATTTCTCTATATCTCCCTTTGCAATGTAGTAAAAGGATCCTACCATGCATCTTCACGCATTCTTCACTACATTCTTAAGATGTACTTTACTTGAATTCTGCACTTCATTTTGATAACTGCATCAATCTGTTTAGAAACACAAGCAAGTAACTCAAAAAACCATTAGTTCTTTTCCACATTAAAGATAAACCTATATTTTATCTTATCATGCAAAAATAAACACCTTATCAGTTCAAACTGGGAGACTATAAAAACAATTTTTTTTGTATTTTTATATTTTCTGAAAACAAATGTATAACAAAATAATAAACAATCTATTTTTGTGAGTATCAGCGTTAAGAAGATCATATCAGCAACATCAAACTGTTTTCACACCATTTGATAATACTGTATGCAATATTCATGAATAACAGTTCAAGATGATTACCAGTATTGTTTATCCACTTAAACAAAATACATGAACATCTCAAATTCCATTACCTCGTGATCTGTTTAGTTAATTTATACTGAGATACTAGTGGGTCCCACTTCAGGACATACCCCCGCGATCAAGGTATGCACAAAAATTCATTGTAGTAGGTGAGTATACCAAAACTCATCCTTTTGAATTACAACGTCAGATAATTGCTGATCAGGTCAGTACTTCCGTACAGTAAAGAGACCAATATCCAACGAGGGTTAGGAGAAATATCAAATTTTGGTACGAATAATGCAATTTTTGGGATTTGGCATTTTAGCTCTTTTAAGATATCCTGGTTGTGCCTAGGTCAACATATATCTAGATGCAGCAGAAGGACAACCTTGATACCCCGGATGAAATAACGATAGAAAGACCTAAAACCTCAAATTTTGGCAATCTATCAATGCAAGATTTAAGGTTATAAAACCATACGCCAATGATATGTTACCCACTCATACACAGTTTATTATATGTGTATCACCAAGGTAAGTAGATTATTTCATGCCTTTTGCCTACTGGTACATCATATGATCAAGCTGCTATCACACTTAAGCAATTTCTTTTAATTTCAGTGTGACAGTCGAACTTGCTGATGTACTATCATTTCTTTTTTCCACATAGTGAAAACTCATTTTGATTTTCTAATTTTTTATCTTTTTGATTTTTGAAAAGCAGTAAATTATTTACAGAACTATTTTTTTTTTTTTAAACTTTAAACTATTCAACTTACTCCCCTTAAACTCACGCGCTAACTAAACTCTTTTTGGCTTAGGGAAATTTCTCCCCATAAATTTTTTGTTTTTATCGAGTAAAGTTTTAAAAACAGAAATTTAAACACAAACAGACTCCCACTTTAACCTGACAAGTAGGTTTTTTTCACTTTTAGTAAACCTGTATCTAACACAGAAGTAAATAATTCGTTACCATGTGTAACCTACTATTCACCACATATGATTTATAGGAATAACCACTGTTGGACACATCAACAGTCCTTCTTGGTCATCCTTCACACACTCAACAACTTAGTTAGACTGGGGACCCAAGCCTTAAAGGTCTTGGGTCGTCCAGATTCATCAACCATTGGAACATCCATCCAATATCCATCACACCCTACTGGTATCTTGGATGTCTTCAAAGTTGTTGGACATGATTTATAATTTCCACGAGACCTTTGATCACAATATTTCCAATAAACTCTTGGATTTTTCGACCTTTGAAAATTATTATCTCGAAACCTTCTTCTCCCATTATTATAATCTGATCTTTGAAAAAGTTTTAAATTGTTTTGAACATTCGAGTTACTAAAACCCCTATATTCGTTTCTTCTTTGAACATTTCGATTACCAGCAGTCTGGTATCGATTTTGATATCCAAAATTTTTCCTTGTAAAACAATTTGATTGTCCATTAACACGACTTGATTTAGGAGAAAATTTTCTTGGACTATCAAATCTTCTTGATGTTGAAGGTTTAGGTTGAAATCTCGGTTGCTTTGTCTGAAAACATGGTTTAACATTTTTATTTGAACCAACCTGATTTCCATCCTTAACCTCAACCTCAGCCTCTGATTTCTTACCCTTTTTAAAAGGACAACAACTAGCCAGATGCCCTTTGTTGTGACATTTAAAACAATATCTTTTCTTAAAAATTTTCTTCCTGTTAGATCCCTGTTTAAATGTTTTGACCGTTTTGTCTTCAGTATCCTCATCCACTTTATGAGGTGTACTGTTAGACCTAACAGATTCTTTCAAAGAGCCTGGACTATTAGGTATGTTAACTATTATCGGATCCACTACAGCTGGTGTAGTAGGCACCAAATCTGTTAGCCCCTTTTCATTTGGTAAAAAGGAGTAATCATGATCCTCAGAAGATAGAGCTTTACTAAACCCCACTCATGTTCTATCACTACTCCTTTTCAAACTTTTCTGAATTTGAGTCCTGACTTACGAGGATTCTCCAAATTTGTCTAACTTTCTATGTAATTCAACAATTTTGGCCTGTGCATCAGCCAATTCTGTGCACTTTTCAGAAAGCTTGTTAGTCTTATCCTTCACAGTTTCACGAGCCAAATCAATGATCTGTAAAAGTTCATTGACTTTGCTGGTCAAACTGATGATTTCTCGTTCATTTGAATTAAGTGTATTTAAAAAAATTTGACTCCCTTTTACTCAAAGAACATTTGACTCTTTCAGTTTTTCTAATTCAACAAACAGAATTTTTTTTTGCTCCGATAATTTGTCAACTTTACCCTGTAGTTCAGTGCAATTATGACAAGTATGACTTACAGATTGAAATTGTACTTGTACCTCTGTTGTAAGCTCATCTGTATCATCCATGCACACTGTAGCTTTTGCATCCTTAACTTTCATTTTCTCTTTCTGAGCTCCCTGCTTCTCGTCTATCTTAGTAGCTTCTTCACCAATCTTCACAGCTGCAGTCTCACTCACACATGTACTTTGTCTTGAAGTACTCTGATAACGTTTTTCTAAAGCTTCCCACAGCTCTTTAGACGATCCATACCTATTAAAAATGTTTTTCACGTCAAATGGCAAGGACATCTTTATCGCTGCTAAAACCTTCTTCTCAGCATCATATATACGTTTCTCAGAATCTTCCATCTTTTCATATGAAAGTACCATAATTCTTCCATTAACTCGACGTGTGGGAGCAATGTACCGATCGATCATACAACTCCACATCCTACTATCTTCACTTTGAACAAATGCCTCAAACTGCTTCTTCCATTCTACATATTGTTTAGCATTTATCAGCTTTGGCCAGCTGTTACCACCCTCACTTAGATTGTTCAATCTGACCATCTTTAACACGCAGCTAACAGTTTAAATGGATTTTGGTATACCTTTGTCAAAATCCAAATCTAACCCGCAGCTTATCATAACCAAACCGTTAAAAACGTTCAGAAATTTGTCCGAAAAGTGTGATTACCAAATTGTACCGCTAAACTCGTCTCGACGATACGAATCCAATGATATATATTGTCCGATAGTGATTTTAGGAATTTTCGTGCCTCGGAACAGTGTCAAATCCGGAACAGTAACTCGGATTTACAATCCAAAATAACAATCCGGAACAGTAGTCTGAATTGCTAATCCAAAATGGTGATCCGGAATAGTGATCCGAGATGAAATCCGGAATGCACTGTTCTGATCCGAAATGGAAATCCGGATTAGACTACACTGATCCGAGATGGAATCCGAAATAGTCCTTATCCGAGATGGAATCCGGAATGCACTTCTGATCAGAAATTCAATCCGAAATAGCTTCTAATCCGAATTTCAGTCCGAAATGAAATCCAAAATGGCTTTTCTGATCCGAGTTGCAGCATTTTCCAGATCCGAAATGCAGATTCTGGTCCGAAATTCAAGTCTTCAATCCGAAATACTATGCTTTTTAATCCGGAATGCAAGTCTTCATTCCAGAATGCTTAGCTGTTAATCCGAAATGCTGCAGAAACTCCGAAATACCTACAAAAACCGTAATTCAGCCATCACAAATTTCAAGAACAACCTCCAAAATACGCAAAAACACAATTTTTTTGCTGTCACTATTCTGAACCAAGCAATAATCAAGAGCCGAATGCTCTGATACCAAATGTAGCTCCCCTATTCCTTATGGATCTTGACAGAATCGTCTATCTAATCTAGAGTGTGGAATCCCCTAGATCAGATTTCACAGAAACAATAAGAACACGAACACGAACACAAAGAATTCCTTCAAACTGTTTTCTAGTGATTATCCAACACTATGTGTTTACAATCAATTCAAGACTCTCTAGAAATCTCTCAGCCACTCTCTGTAGATTTCTTCCAACCAACCACCACTCTAAACCCTAATGTATAACATGTATATATACTACATGTCTACATACTAGGCTTTATACTGGGCTATGCCATTCTCCAAGCCCATTACAACTCTAAACAAGCTAAACATAAATGCTAAGCCCAATCCAAAATATCCAAAGACTAAACTATTAAACTATTATGCTGTTGTCACCAATATGCACCAACAAAAAACCCGCTTTCCTAAATAAATGAGTATCATAGAACAATGCCCATCAAAAAGATTTTCGGTTTAAATTAAAGTTTCATTTTCATGCAATCGACGCACGAAAATAAAATTTTAGTGGGGAAGATATCCAGAAAGTTGTAACCTCCTTTTTTACACCTGTTTAGTAAATAAATGATAGAAATTTTCTAATACTTTGTCAATCTTTGCAACAGAAAAGAAAAGAAATGAAAAATCTTGTGTCTGTGGGTAACATGTTGCGGCATATGTGTTTTGATACAGTTTTATGTCTGTCGCTTGTTCTTAATTACAGTTGTAATTGTACGGTCTTTTCTCAAGTGTCTGTATAGGTTTGGTCGTGTCGAATAGATTGAGGTATCCTTCTATCTTGATCTAGTATGACATCTTAGCTTGTTTGTGTTATATGTGCATACTGATAAGTCTTGTAAACGTCAAGTCTACACACGTTCTCCAAGAATAAGTCTTGTAAACTGATCTTTTGGTGAGATCTCTAAGTTAGCATTTCTGGTGAAGACGAAGACACAAGGACACAGCAGGTTTGTTTGAGTCATACGAGCATTGTGTGTATGTGTTTGTACTTGTTCTCAATCATTAATCAAGATAGTGAATCTTTGGTTACCCCGTGTTCTTCACTATGCTTTAGTTGCATGCATACTTGGATTCCGCACTTGTGTGTATGTCATATGAACAAGGAACTGGTTTAACTTGATCCTCAGGTGGACCTACAAGTGGTATCAGAGCATTGGCTCTTTCCTTGTTCAAAACCAGGCTTAGTGTGTCTGAGCTAGTTTGAAGATTTCTGAAGTGTTCTTGAATCTCCAGCAGAAAACATAAGTTTTGGATAGTAAACTAACTTAAAACGTGGTTAAAATCTGTTGTATGCATAAAATTTTGTGGTAAAATTTTTCTGAAGACCACCCTTGAAGAGAAATCTGCAAAAATTTGAATCTGATTAGTTTGGTAGGGCTGACATTTTCTGACTTGGATCTGAACTTAGACTATTGACTGTTAAAATCCGTGTTTTAACTAAAAGTGGGTAAGACAACAGGTATTTTCGAAAAAGCATGTCTACACAAGAAAGGAAATCTCTCACCAAACCATTTCTGAAAAGATTCCTCTGAAAAAAGCTGAACAAAATAATCTGTGCGACTAAAAAGTTTTGTGCGAAACATCTGATCCACACGGAACATCATTGTCTCGCACGAAACAATTGTCTTGCACGAAACATCATTGTCTCGCACGACACAACTGTCTCGCACGAAACAATTGTCTTGCACGAAACATCATTGTCTCGCACGACACAACTGTCTCGCACGAAACATCATTGTTTCGCATGAAACAGCTGTCTTACACGAAACAGTTGTTTGTTTTTCGTGTTTTTCAAAGCTTTGTGATTTTAAGAATTTGTCATATTTTCAGATTTGTGAATTTTTAAAAGGTAATTATAATTGTGAAACTTTAAACCTTTAAATTTTCATAAAACAAGAAAATATAATGAGTTCTAACCCGTATGATTGGAGTTGTTCAAGCTCAAATCAGGAGTCTTCGCAAAGCTCCACAACATCATGGGTAAAATCTTTGATGCCTTAACATACAACAATGATCTCTGCAAATCAATGGGCGTGTGTTGCGAATCAAAATCAAAGCATCCAAACTCTGTTAATGAGCGAAAGTGAAACAGGGAATAACAACCGTCCGCCCAAGATAAATCATATGAACGATTATCCTTCCTAGAAAAGTCGTTTTCGTACATACGTTCTTGGACAGAACACAGAATTGTGGACGTGTTTCACTACCCCCTACAATGAAGAACTGGAAGAAGCCGGATCAAATCCAACCACATTGGCCAATCTAGTCAAAGTGACAAGAAAGCTTATGATCTAGAGAAAAGGCATTTGCTATCCTCACACAAGCTCTGCATAAAGACATTTATCATCAGTTTGTGTATTGTACTACAACAAAAAATTTGTGGGACACTTTGGAAGCAAGAGGTGAAGGTAACGCTGCTACCAGGAAGATTCGGCATGATCTGCTCAAGAAAGAGTTTGAAGGTTTCATGTTCATGGAGAACGAAACCTTGAATGATATGACCACTCGGTTTTATCATATTCTCAGCAAAATGTACTCGTATAAAGTGTTAGCAGCACCACAAGAAATTGTGATGCGATTTGCTGATTCTTTACCACCAAAATGGGGTCAATTTATTGATCTTTTAAAACATACAGGTGTTTTGGACTCAATTGGTATTTATGAATTTGTGCAAAAACCGGAGAACAAGAATGAAGAAGAGCTCCAGAAGGCACAACGAGTCAATGTTCAACAAAACCCTGAGATGTACTTTGTAGGTATAAATGGAGGTACATACTCAAGTCAGCAACTAAAGCTGCAGACCGCGTTTGTGTCAAACGTGAACCCTTTCCTACCCCAGCCTGTCCAATCAAGTTAACCTACAGGTTCGAGTAATCAAGCCTATGGACAAGCTTTTGATCCGAAAGCCTTCCTTCCATAGCCAAGGGACTTAGCGCATAAAGCTCCACAGCATGCTCCTCAACAAGCTTTCTATGGAAGCAACAGTCAATCTGCAAATCCCAACACTGTCAAACTTGACACGTCAAATCTCTCCAAAATCAACATAGAAGTTACACAGGAACATGCAGAACTTCTAAATACCATGGTCAGTGCGTATTGTGGTTTAGTTGCAGGTCAAATAGGGAACATCAATTTGACGAACGAAGACTACGAGCAAATTGACCGAGATGAAATGGAGCTAATGGACATCAAGTGGGCATTTGCAAGTGCTATAAGAAGAGCGAAGGATTATATGAGAAGAACGGGTAGAACCAGTTTGGAAAGCAAGAAGGATACAAAATACGGCTTTGACAAAACCACCGTTACTTGCTTCAACTATGGAGAAAGAGGTCACTTCAATCGGAATGCACCAGACCCAGCAAGGAAGGAAATCACAACCCCTTTCGAAATCAGTCTCAACCATCCAACACATCACAGTACAACAATGAAAGAAGAATAGTAGCTGTTGGCAACACTAACAACACCAATCAATCAGGACCTTCAAACACGCATAGAGCTTGGGTAGTTCAATCTGATTAAGGATGCGATTGGTCAGTACAGTTAGGAACTGAGAACAATGGAAGAACTGCATGCTATGCCAAGATCGTGGATCAAATCAAGCATGATCACAACATCAACACTCCAAATAATGATGATACATCTAGAGATGCTGGTAGTTCTGATGAAGAATGATCAAGTTCAGATGGTTATGAATCTGATTCTGATGTAAAGAAAGGAAGTGATCCTGAGGTTGAAGAATTGCTGAGTGAAGCTGAGTTATTGAAGAGTGAAAAGGTAGGTATCACGAGGAATGCAGAAGCTGTGGTAAAAGAGACAGAGACACTCTCTACAGATGATGCAGCTTTTCCTCATCACACTGTCTTCATGGCAAATGTTGAAGGTTCTCTAAAATAGGTAAATTCTGACCCTCCTACTGTTTGCAATGACTGTGTTGAGTTGAAAATAAAATATGAAACAGTCAACAGTCATAATCAGAATTTAGTTGTTGAACTATCAAAATGCAAAGAGGCGAATTTGGCGCTAACTAGAAATGAAAAAGAATTCAAATCTTTAATAGAAACCCTTAAGAAAAGTGTTTCTGAATTGACAAAAACAATTTTGAATAAACAGACAGGAATTAATAACTACATTAATCTCCTAGAAGAAACAAAGAAAGAGTAAGCCATCGCCAAATGCTAATATGATTCGATCAAACGCAAATTGGAAAGTTATTCTAACTCCCAATATGTGCTTGATCATATCGTTGAAGTTCAAAAACTAAAGGGAGATGCTTAGTGCATAGGGTATAATTCGTGTCCACCCCCAATGAAACACAACCATACCAAAATGCCTGATGAAGAGGAGATGCCTCATTTTGAACCCTCTGTATCTTTGAATCCAGAGGAATTCGCAGCAGGGTTAGGGTTCAAACTAGGCAATTCCTCTCAAGAACCAAGCAAGCCAGAAAGTTCATCATCTGATGAAGAAGAGGACGATACATCAGATGATGAATCCAGAAATGATGAACCGGATCAGCCTCTTGATTAAAGGAAAAGAGTAGAATCTTCTGCTACTCCTAGTACTCAGTATGTTGAGAATCAAGAGACAGTTCCTAAGAAATCTGTGAAGACTAGTGTGTCTACACAAGAAGTAGATAATGTGTTATATACTTTTGTTGGAGATAAGAAAATCTATCCAAACAAAGATTTTCCGATTAAAAACGTAAATCCAATCTCCATAGATCAGGTTTTTGAAAAGTCAACAACCAAACCTTTAGAGATGAAAAAGTCAACCAAATCACAACCATTATCCCTTCAAAAGAAAAAGAATGGTAGCGAGTTGAAAAAAGCCCACAACTTCTCAACCGAAGGTTGAAGCATAAGGCTCTCGTTACCAGAAAAAGGCTAAAACTGTTAAATTTCTGAGTTCTAAAGGTACCGATAAAGTCAAAATTTTCAAGGAAAATCTAATGTTGAATTTGTAAAAAATGTTAAGATTTTGAAAAGAAATAGTCAAAACAATAACACCTAACACACTGATGGATGTAATGATAATGAACCCAGTACCTCAAAACCCACAAGTTCAACGTCAAGCCAAGAAACACGACCTCCTAGTTTTGTTGAAAGGACAACTTGTTTCAAATGTGGAGAATTTAGCCACATTATAAACGATTGTCAAAATCCAGCCAAATCAAGATGTATAGAGAAAACCCCTCATGAACCAACTTGCAAATGTAAATCTGTTTCTCCGACACAAGATAAACGAATTATTAAAGATCAAAAGGAGAAACAAAAACGTAAACAAGTAAAAGCAGTTGAGAAAGCTTTAAAATCGGATTCTTCGAAAAAGGATCAAAGATCTTCAAAGTCAACAAAACTAGACGCTGTTAAAACTGTAAATAATAGTAAATCTGGTAATAAACAAGGATCTTGGAAACAGAAGACCAGTAATGGTTCAAAAGGAGTTTCTCAGTTTGATAATCATCAAGAAATTGAGATTACATTTCTCGATTTAAAGGGCGACACAAGACCACTAAGGCTTGGGTCCCCATCTCAAACTAATCTTGTTTGTGCAATGTGCAGGGTGTTCCATGAGGAACTGTAAACAGTCATTGGATTGTCGACAGTGGAGCAACAAGGCACATGACGAGCGACTTGCGGCTCCTATATGATGTGAAAAGCATAAGGGGTGGTTATGTTGCTTTTGCTGGTGACAAAGGTGCATACATCACTAGAGAAGGAATGGTCTCCAATGGTGTTGTGAGCTTCGACAAGATCAATTATGTGCGGCAAATTGATCACAATCTTCTTAGTGTTTCTCAAATCTGCGACAAGAAGTTCACGGTACATTTTGATGATGCCGAATGTTATGTGCTGAAGCCTTGATTCAAGATCCCCAAGGAATGGATTCTCCTGTCGGCTCCGAGAATTAATGATTTGTATATTCTTGATATGAGCCAAGCTATTACAACATCTGCATCACATGTTTTGTCTCCGAAGCCACCGAAAAGGAATCAATCTCTTGGCACAGACATATGGGACACATTCACCTGAGGAAAATGAACTATTTGGTGAAGAACAATCTAGTGAATGGTGTACCGGTGAAGAACTTTCATCTTCAAGACTTTTGTGTATCATACCAGAAAGGGAAGCAAGCAAGAAAGTCCCATCCCGTGAAGAAGATCAACACTGTGAATATACCACTGGAACGTCTTCATATGGACCTCTTTAGACCTATGAAACACAAGACAACCTTTGGTGATTCTTATTGTCTGGTAGTTACTGATGACTATTCCAGATTCTCATGGGTTAACATGTTGGCACACAAGAGTGAAGTTCCTACTGTCCTCAAGAATCTCCTGACTCTGTTGGAAAATTTGTACAATCTGAAAGTAAGGAGAATCCGAAACGACAATGGCACGGAATTCAATAATCAAGTTATGGATGAGTCTGTTCCTCATAGGGTATTCTGCATGAGTACAGTTCTCGCTACACTCCACAACAAAATGGCGTCGCTGAGAGGAAGAATAGAACTCTTATTGAAACTACAAGAACCATGTTAGTAGAATCAGAACTTCCTGTTCAATTTTGAGGAGAAGCTGTTGCTACTGTATGCTACACGATGAATAGAGTTCTGACAGTGAAGAGACATGGGAAGACATGCTTTGAGTTGTTACATAAAAGGAAACCGGATATTTCTTTCTTAGAACCTTTTGGAGCTCCATGCACTATGATTGACCCACATGGAAAGTTTGGTCTGAAGGCTATCGAAGGTTTCTTTCTTGGATATGCTACTCCTAATTTCCGGGTGTGGAATTTGTCTTTGAAGAAAATTGAAGAATGGGGTGAAGTCAAGGTTCAGAGATATACAGAAGCTACAAGAGCTCCGGTTGCTCCTTGGATGTTCGACTACGATGGGCTATTTGACTCCTTTAATCTGCCAACTTTTGATGATGCAACAGCTGCTGCTCAGATGTTATTGGAAAGTGATACAACAGTAGACTCATCACTAGTTCGACCAATTATTGTTAACCCTCAATTGTCGACTTCGGCTAACAATCTTGTTCAAAATGAGGAATTCGAAGACGCTACAGATTATAATGTTTCATCAAAAGATGATGAGTTTCATGATGCAAATGAAGCTGCCTCTAGTGCGGTTCCTGGATTTTTAGATGGTACATCAAATATTCAACCTCAAGGAACGACTGAAGGTCATGCATCTACATCCTCATCAATTCCAGCTCTCGATTTAACTGTTGACATGACTATCAACAATTTGGGTATAAACTCTCGGGTTCCTGATGTGCTAGAAACTCGAATTCATAATATTCATCCTCAGCAGAATATTATTGTAGATGTTCAGAGTGGTGTGCAGACTTGTAATCAGCTTCAAAACAACCAGAATGCTGGATTGTATTCAGAAATCAGGGAATTTGGTGGTCTGAATGATTGGTCTTTTGCCTGCTATGTGTGCCAAGTAGAACCAAAATCTTGGAGGGAGGCAATGAAAGAAGACTCGCGGGTTGAAGCCATGCAGGAAGAACTTCAGCAGTTTCAGAAGTTAGGCGTCTGGAAATTGGTTGACAGGCCTGACAGCTACAAGAAGATTGGTACACGATGGGTGTACAAGTGCAAGAAGGATGTCCGAGGTGTTGTTGTGAGAAAAAAAGCGCGATTGGTTATTCAAGGTTTTAATCAGGTCGAAGGGATCAATTACAATGAACTTTATGCACCGGTTACACGACTTGAGGCCATAAGAATCTTTTTGGCTTATGCGTCTTTCAAGAAGTTCACCATTTATCAGAAGGATGTGAAGAGTGCATTTCTTCATGGTATGGTAGAAGAGGAAGTATATGTTGAGCAACCGCCAGGTTTTGAAGATCCTCTCCATCCTGACAAGGTTTGGCTTCTCAACAAGGCGTTATATGGGCTTCATTAAGCTCTGAGGGCTTGGTATGAAACGTTGTCCACCTATCTGTTGAAGAATGGTTTTCGACGAGGCCTAATCGACTGTACTCTCTTTATCAAGGAATAGGACGAGGACTTGCTGCTAGTACAGGTTTATGATGATGATATTATATGTGGGTCTACTAACACTCGAATGTGAAAAGAATTCGAACAGGTTAGGTAGGAGAAGTTCGAGTTGAGCGCAATGGGAGAAATGACTTTCTTTTTAGGTTTGCAGGTTCAGCAATCAAAGGCGCTAACTAGAAATGAAAAAGAATTCAAATCTGTAATAGAAACCCTTAAGAAAAGTGTTTCTGAATTGACAAAAACAATTTTGAATAAACAGACAGGAATTAATAACTACATTAATCTCCTAGAAGAAACAAAGAAAGAGTTAGCCATCGCCAAATGCTAATATGATTCGATCAAACGCAAATTGGAAAGTTATTCTAACTCCCAATATGTGCTTGATCATATCGTTGAAGTTCAAAAACTAAAGGGAGATGCTTAGTGCATAGGGTATAATTCGTGTCCACCCCCAATGAAACACAACCATACCAAAATGCCTGATGAAGAGGAGATGCCTCATTTTGAACCCTCTGTATCTTTGAATCCAGAGGAATTCGCAGCAGGGTTAGGGTTCAAACTAGGCAATTCCTCTCAAGAACCAAGCAAGCCAGAAAGTTCATCATCTGATGAAGAAGAGGACGATACATCAGATGATGAATCCAGAAATGATGAACCGGATCAGCCTCTTGATTAAAGGAAAAGAGTAGAATCTTCTGCTACTCCTAGTACTCAGTATGTTGAGAATCAAGAGACAGTTCCTAAGAAATCTGTGAAGACTAGTGTGTCTACACAAGAAGTAGATAATGTGTTATATACTTTTGTTGGAGATAAGAAAATCTATCCAAACAAAGATTTTCCGATTAAAAACGTAAATCCAATCTCTATAGATCAGGTTTTTGAAAAGTCAACAACCAAACCTTTAGAGATGAAAAAGTCAACCAAATCACAACCATTATCCCTTCAAAAGAAAAAGAATGGTAGCGAGTTGAAAAAAGCCCACAACTTCTCAACCGAAGGTTGAAGCATAAGGCTCTCGTTACCAGAAAAAGGCTAAAACTGTTAAATTTCTGAGTTCTAAAGGTACCGATAAAGTCAAAATTTTCAAGGAAAATCTAATGTTGAATTTGTAAAAAATGTTAAGATTTTGAAAAGAAATAGTCAAAACAATAACACCTAACACACTGATGGATGTAATGATAATGAACCCAGTACCTCAAAACCCACAAGTTCAACGTCAAGCCAAGAAACACGACCTCCTAGTTTTGTTGAAAGGACAACTTGTTTCAAATGTGGAGAATTTAGCCACATTATAAACGATTGTCAAAATCCAGCCAAATCAAGATGTATAGAGAAAACCCCTCATGAACCAACTTGCAAACGTAAATCTGTTTCTCCGACACAAGATAAACGAATTATTAAAGATCAAAAGGAGAAACAAAAACGTAAACAAGTAAAAGCAGTTGAGAAAGCTTTAAAATCGGATTCTTCGAAAAAGGATCAAAGATCTTCAAAGTCAACAAAACTAGACGCTGTTAAAACTGTAAATAATAGTAAATCTGGTAATAAACAAGGATCTTGGAAACAGAAGACCAGTAATGGTTCAAAAGGAGTTTCTCAGTTTGATAATCATCAAGAAATTGAGATTACATTTCTCGATTTAAAGGGCGACACAAGACCACTAAGGCTTGGGTCCCCATCTCAAACTAATCTTGTTTGTGCAATGTGCAGGGTGTTCCATGAGGAACTGTAAACAGTCATTGGATTGTCGACAGTGGAGCAACAAGGCACATGACGAGCGACTTGCGGCTCCTATATGATGTGAAAAGCATAAGGGGTGGTTATGTTGCTTTTGCTGGTGACAAAGGTGCATACATCACTAGAGAAGGAATGGTCTCCAATGGTGTTGTGAGCTTCGACAAGATCAATTATGTGCGGCAAATTGATCACAATCTTCTTAGTGTTTCTCAAATCTGCGACAAGAAGTTCACGGTACATTTTGATGATGCCGAATGTTATGTGCTGAAGCCTTGATTCAAGATCCCCAAGGAATGGATTCTCCTGTCGGCTCCGAGAATTAATGATTTGTATATTCTTGATATGAGCCAAGCTATTACAACATCTGCATCACATGTTTTGTCTCCGAAGCCACCGAAAAGGAATCAATCTCTTGGCACAGACATATGGGACACATTCACCTGAGGAAAATGAACTATTTGGTGAAGAACAATCTAGTGAATGGTGTACCGGTGAAGAACTTTCATCTTCAAGACTTTTGTGTATCATACCAGAAAGGGAAGCAAGCAAGAAAGTCCCATCCCGTGAAGAAGATCAACACTGTGAATATACCACTGGAACGTCTTCATATGGACCTCTTTAGACCTATGAAACACAAGACAACCTTTGGTGATTCTTATTGTCTGGTAGTTACTGATGACTATTCCAGATTCTCATGGGTTAACATGTTGGCACACAAGAGTGAAGTTCCTACTGTCCTCAAGAATCTCCTGACTCTGTTGGAAAATTTGTACAATCTGAAAGTAAGGAGAATCCGAAACGACAATGGCACGGAATTCAATAATCAAGTTATGGATGAGTCTGTTCCTCATAGGGTATTCTGCATGAGTACAGTTCTCGCTACACTCCACAACAAAATGGCGTCGCTGAGAGGAAGAATAGAACTCTTATTGAAACTACAAGAACCATGTTAGTAGAATCAGAACTTCCTGTTCAATTTTGAGGAGAAGCTGTTGCTACTGTATGCTACACGATGAATAGAGTTCTGACAGTGAAGAGACATGGGAAGACATGCTTTGAGTTGTTACATAAAAGGAAACCGGATATTTCTTTCTTAGAACCTTTTGGAGCTCCATGCACTATGATTGACCCACATGGAAAGTTTGGTCTGAAGGCTATCGAAGGTTTCTTTCTTGGATATGCTACTCCTAATTTCCGGGTGTGGAATTTGTCTTTGAAGAAAATTGAAGAATGGGGTGAAGTCAAGGTTCAGAGATATACAGAAGCTACAAGAGCTCCGGTTGCTCCTTGGATGTTCGACTACGATGGGCTATTTGACTCCTTTAATCTGCCAACTTTTGATGATGCAACAGCTGCTGCTCAGATGTTATTGGAAAGTGATACAACAGTAGACTCATCACTAGTTCGACCAATTATTGTTAACCCTCAATTGTCGACTTCGGCTAACAATCTTGTTCAAAATGAGGAATTCGAAGACGCTACAGATTATAATGTTTCATCAAAAGATGATGAGTTTCATGATGCAAATGAAGCTGCCTCTAGTGCGGTTCCTGGATTTTTAGATGGTACATCAAATATTCAACCTCAAGGAACGACTGAAGGTCATGCATCTACATCCTCATCAATTCCAGCTCTCGATTTAACTGTTGACATGACTATCAACAATTTGGGTATAAACTCTCGGGTTCCTGATGTGCTAGAAACTCGAATTCATAATATTCATCCTCAGCATAATATTATTGTAGATGTTCAGAGTGGTGTGCAGACTTGTAATCAGCTTCAAAACAACCAGAATGCTGGATTGTATTCAGAAATCAGGGAATTTGGTGGTCTGAATGATTGGTCTTTTGCCTGCTATGTGTGCCAAGTAGAACCAAAATCTTGGAGGGAGGCAATGAAAGAAGACTCGCGGGTTGAAGCCATGCAGGAAGAACTTCAGCAGTTTCAGAAGTTAGGCGTCTGGAAATTGGTTGACAGGCCTGACAGCTACAAGAAGATTGGTACACGATGGGTGTACAAGTGCAAGAAGGATGTCCGAGGTGTTGTTGTGAGAAAAAAAGCGCGATTGGTTATTCAAGGTTTTAATCAGGTCGAAGGGATCAATTACAATGAACTTTATGCACCGGTTACACGACTTGAGGCCATAAGAATCTTTTTGGCTTATGCGTCTTTCAAGAAGTTCACCATTTATCAGAAGGATGTGAAGAGTGCATTTCTTCATGGTATGGTAGAAGAGGAAGTATATGTTGAGCAACCGCCAGGTTTTGAAGATCCTCTCCATCCTGACAAGGTTTGGCTTCTCAACAAGGCGTTATATGGGCTTCATTAAGCTCTGAGGGCTTGGTATGAAACGTTGTCCACCTATCTGTTGAAGAATGGTTTTCGACGAGGCCTAATCGACTGTACTCTCTTTATCAAGGAATAGGACGAGGACTTGCTGCTAGTACAGGTTTATGATGATGATATTATATGTGGGTCTACTAACACTCGAATGTGAAAAGAATTCGAACAGGTTAGGTAGGAGAAGTTCGAGTTGAGCGCAATGGGAGAAATGACTTTCTTTTTAGGTTTGCAGGTTCAGCAATCAAAGGCGCTAACTAGAAATGAAAAAGAATTCAAATCTGTAATAGAAACCCTTAAGAAAAGTGTTTCTGAATTGACAAAAACAATTTTGAATAAACAGACAGGAATTAATAACTACATTAATCTCCTAGAAGAAACAAAGAAAGAGTTAGCCATCGCCAAATGCTAATATGATTCGATCAAACGCAAATTGGAAAGTTATTCTAACTCCCAATATGTGCTTGATCATATCGTTGAAGTTCAAAAACTAAAGGGAGATGCTTAGTGCATAGGGTATAATTCGTGTCCACCCCCAATGAAACACAACCATACCAAAATGCCTGATGAAGAGGAGATGCCTCATTTTGAACCCTCTGTATCTTTGAATCCAGAGGAATTCGCAGCAGGGTTAGGGTTCAAACTAGGCAATTCCTCTCAAGAACCAAGCAAGCCAGAAAGTTCATCATCTGATGAAGAAGAGGACGATACATCAGATGATGAATCCAGAAATGATGAACCGGATCAGCCTCTTGATTAAAGGAAAAGAGTAGAATCTTCTGCTACTCCTAGTACTCAGTATGTTGAGAATCAAGAGACAGTTCCTAAGAAATCTGTGAAGACTAGTGTGTCTACACAAGAAGTAGATAATGTGTTATATACTTTTGTTGGAGATAAGAAAATCTATCCAAACAAAGATTTTCCGATTAAAAACGTAAATCCAATCTCTATAGATCAGGTTTTTGAAAAGTCAACAACCAAACCTTTAGAGATGAAAAAGTCAACCAAATCACAACCATTATCCCTTCAAAAGAAAAAGAATGGTAGCGAGTTGAAAAAAGCCCACAACTTCTCAACCGAAGGTTGAAGCATAAGGCTCTCGTTACCAGAAAAAGGCTAAAACTGTTAAATTTCTGAGTTCTAAAGGTACCGATAAAGTCAAAATTTTCAAGGAAAATCTAATGTTGAATTTGTAAAAAATGTTAAGATTTTGAAAAGAAATAGTCAAAACAATAACACCTAACACACTGATGGATGTAATGATAATGAACCCAGTACCTCAAAACCCACAAGTTCAACGTCAAGCCAAGAAACACGACCTCCTAGTTTTGTTGAAAGGACAACTTGTTTCAAATGTGGAGAATTTAGCCACATTATAAACGATTGTCAAAATCCAGCCAAATCAAGATGTATAGAGAAAACCCCTCATGAACCAACTTGCAAATGTAAATCTGTTTCTCCGACACAAGATAAACGAATTATTAAAGATCAAAAGGAGAAACAAAAACGTAAACAAGTAAAAGCAGTTGAGAAAGCTTTAAAATCGGATTCTTCGAAAAAGGATCAAAGATCTTCAAAGTCAACAAAACTAGACGCTGTTAAAACTGTAAATAATAGTAAATCTGGTAATAAACAAGGATCTTGGAAACAGAAGACCAGTAATGGTTCAAAAGGAGTTTCTCAGTTTGATAATCATCAAGAAATTGAGATTACATTTCTCGATTTAAAGGGCGACACAAGACCACTAAGGCTTGGGTCCCCATCTCAAACTAATCTTGTTTGTGCAATGTGCAGGTGTTTCCATGAGGAACTGTAAACAGTCATTGGATTGTCGACAGTGGAGCAACAAGGCACATGACGAGCGACTTGCGGCTCCTATATGATGTGAAAAGCATAAGGGGTGGTTATGTTGCTTTTGCTGGTGACAAAGGTGCATACATCACTAGAGAAGGAATGGTCTCCAATGGTGTTGTGAGCTTCGACAAGATCAATTATGTGCGGCAAATTGATCACAATCTTCTTAGTGTTTCTCAAATCTGCGACAAGAAGTTCACGGTACATTTTGATGATGCCGAATGTTATGTGCTGAAGCCTTGATTCAAGATCCCCAAGGAATGGATTCTCCTGTCGGCTCCGAGAATTAATGATTTGTATATTCTTGATATGAGCCAAGCTATTACAACATCTGCATCACATGTTTTGTCTCCGAAGCCACCGAAAAGGAATCAATCTCTTGGCACAGACATATGGGACACATTCACCTGAGGAAAATGAACTATTTGGTGAAGAACAATCTAGTGAATGGTGTACCGGTGAAGAACTTTCATCTTCAAGACTTTTGTGTATCATACCAGAAAGGGAAGCAAGCAAGAAAGTCCCATCCCGTGAAGAAGATCAACACTGTGAATATACCACTGGAACGTCTTCATATGGACCTCTTTAGACCTATGAAACACAAGACAACCTTTGGTGATTCTTATTGTCTGGTAGTTACTGATGACTATTCCAGATTCTCATGGGTTAACATGTTGGCACACAAGAGTGAAGTTCCTACTGTCCTCAAGAATCTCCTGACTCTGTTGGAAAATTTGTACAATCTGAAAGTAAGGAGAATCCGAAACGACAATGGCACGGAATTCAATAATCAAGTTATGGATGAGTCTGTTCCTCATAGGGTATTCTGCATGAGTACAGTTCTCGCTACACTCCACAACAAAATGGCGTCGCTGAGAGGAAGAATAGAACTCTTATTGAAACTACAAGAACCATGTTAGTAGAATCAGAACTTCCTGTTCAATTTTGAGGAGAAGCTGTTGCTACTGTATGCTACACGATGAATAGAGTTCTGACAGTGAAGAGACATGGGAAGACATGCTTTGAGTTGTTACATAAAAGGAAACCGGATATTTCTTTCTTAGAACCTTTTGGAGCTCCATGCACTATGATTGACCCACATGGAAAGTTTGGTCTGAAGGCTATCGAAGGTTTCTTTCTTGGATATGCTACTCCTAATTTCCGGGTGTGGAATTTGTCTTTGAAGAAAATTGAAGAATGGGGTGAAGTCAAGGTTCAGAGATATACAGAAGCTACAAGAGCTCCGGTTGCTCCTTGGATGTTCGACTACGATGGGCTATTTGACTCCTTTAATCTGCCAACTTTTGATGATGCAACAGCTGCTGCTCAGATGTTATTGGAAAGTGATACAACAGTAGACTCATCACTAGTTCGACCAATTATTGTTAACCCTCAATTGTCGACTTCGGCTAACAATCTTGTTCAAAATGAGGAATTCGAAGACGCTACAGATTATAATGTTTCATCAAAAGATGATGAGTTTCATGATGCAAATGAAGCTGCCTCTAGTGCGGTTCCTGGATTTTTAGATGGTACATCAAATATTCAACCTCAAGGAACGACTGAAGGTCATGCATCTACATCCTCATCAATTCCAGCTCTCGATTTAACTGTTGACATGACTATCAACAATTTGGGTATAAACTCTCGGGTTCCTGATGTGCTAGAAACTCGAATTCATAATATTCATCCTCAGCAGAATATTATTGTAGATGTTCAGAGTGGTGTGCAGACTTGTAATCAGCTTCAAAACAACCAGAATGCTGGATTGTATTCAGAAATCAGGGAATTTGGTGGTCTGAATGATTGGTCTTTTGCCTGCTATGTGTGCCAAGTAGAACCAAAATCTTGGAGGGAGGCAATGAAAGAAGACTCGCGGGTTGAAGCCATGCAGGAAGAACTTCAGCAGTTTCAGAAGTTAGGCGTCTGGAAATTGGTTGACAGGCCTGACAGCTACAAGAAGATTGGTACACGATGGGTGTACAAGTGCAAGAAGGATGTCCGAGGTGTTGTTGTGAGAAAAAAAGCGCGATTGGTTATTCAAGGTTTTAATCAGGTCGAAGGGATCAATTACAATGAACTTTATGCACCGGTTACACGACTTGAGGCCATAAGAATCTTTTTGGCTTATGCGTCTTTCAAGAAGTTCACCATTTATCAGAAGGATGTGAAGAGTGCATTTCTTCATGGTATGGTAGAAGAGGAAGTATATGTTGAGCAACCGCCAGGTTTTGAAGATCCTCTCCATCCTGACAAGGTTTGGCTTCTCAACAAGGCGTTATATGGGCTTCATTAAGCTCTGAGGGCTTGGTATGAAACGTTGTCCACCTATCTGTTGAAGAATGGTTTTCGACGAGGCCTAATCGACTGTACTCTCTTTATCAAGGAATAGGACGAGGACTTGCTGCTAGTACAGGTTTATGATGATGATATTATATGTGGGTCTACTAACACTCGAATGTGAAAAGAATTCGAACAGGTTAGGTAGGAGAAGTTCGAGTTGAGCGCAATGGGAGAAATGACTTTCTTTTTAGGTTTGCAGGTTCAGCAATCAAAGGAAGCGATTTTTATCCATCAAACCAAGTACGTCGGAGATATTCTCAAGCGATTGCAAATGGATGACTCAAAGCCATTAGGAACTCCATTATCTCAAAATCATGGGATTACTCTAGACGGAATGGGTGAACATGTAGAACCATCTCTCTATCGTGCTATGATCGGATCTCTCATGTATCTTACTGCTTCAAGACCCGACATAATCTACCCAACATACCTTCTGGCGCGTTATCAGTCTAGTCTGAAAGTTTCACACTTGATGGCTGTGAAAAGGATCTTTCGTTATCTAAAGGGACGCCCTGACACTGGTCTATGGTACCCTAAGGATGATAACTTTGATCTGACAACATTAAGTGATTCTGATCATGGCGGCTGCAAAATAGATGCAAAATCAACAGCAGCAGGATATCAGTTCTTGGGAAATCGCCTAGTCACATGGCAATGCAAAAAGCAGACTTGTGTAGCTACCTCATCATGTGAGGCTGAGTATATTTCAGCTTCTAGTTGCTGCTCTCAAGTTCTATGGATTCAACAGCAAATGCGCGACTACGGTTTTGAATTTCTTACTACTCCTATTTTTATTGATATTGAAGCTGCTTTACAGATCACTCGGAATCCTGTACAGCATTCAAAAACAAAACACATTGAGATTAAGTATCATTTCATACGAGATTGTTATGAAAAGAGAATTATCGATGTTGTTAAAATCCACACTGATCACCAACGTGCCGACCTTTTTACCAAAGCCTTTGATAAATCACGTTTTGATTATCTACTTTTGGTCAATGGGATCAAGGTGAAACCCGAGTAACTCAACCACGGGTAACTATTTTTGTATATCCTTTTCTAAAAATCTAAAACTACAAAAAGATTTTCAGTTTTATATTTTAGGGGGAGTAAATTTAAATTTCAAGAAAATACAAAAATATGTCTTTTATTTACCTTCTTTGTTTAAGGAGAAAAAAAATTCTGAAAAATACCAAAACATTAAAAAAAATCAAAAATGAGTTTCTTGGATAAGTTGAAGATGATGAAATTCACCGGTAAATCTGTCAGATATGGTTAAAAGCATAGAAAAAGAATGATAAGTAGCTTCACTTATGATGTATCGGTAGGCTCACAATCAGACTAAAATGTGCAGGTTGATATAAACCTAACAGACAGAACGCCAGTTGGGAACCATTCATTGGCATATGGTCTTGGTACCGAAATTTCGTTTGATAGAGTGCCGAGGTTCTGAGATATACGGTCTTTATGCTAGCTTATCATCTGGGTATCATGGTTAAATCTTTTCCCGAAAAATAACGGTGGCGCAAGTCTAGAACTTCCATGATATTATACATACGTGTACATACCGCATTCGACCATCAAATAAGTGATAAAAATATCACATCCCCAAAATAAGTGATAAAATATCACAGCTTTATGCGGAAGCTAAGTTCGTCTCTTTGTCGGTACAATGATACTAACCTGTTCACGGACTTACTCCGGTGCCCTGCATTCATATGAAAATCAAGTTCCTCATCAATAGGTGATCAAATCACAAATGGCTTGTTTTCAATAAAAAATAAGTGAGTATCTCACATGATTCATATACGTCAAAACAGATGATAAAGCAGTATACTCACTGGTAAGATTTTCTCTCGTGCATATCTTGATACGGGAATGTGTCGTGATGTGGTTGAACACCTGCTAGTAAGTATAATTCATACCTTAATCATATCTCCTAATCATGATTACATCTGATAAGTCTGAGCTTACATGGACAACAATACCGATAATCATAGTTGAATACTTATCTGTTTAATTTTGAAGTTTAAACCAAATATCATTTTTGACAAATATTAAAATGCTGGTATGATTCCTTTACCTTGAAACTCGAAAAAGATTGTTCAATAGATATATAGTTTATCTGTACATCTTGATATTATGTCTAGTTTACTTAGTTGCTTATGTAATTACTTTTTGAAAGTTAGCCAAAGTTGATAATCAAAAGTTTCTACCAAGATACGACAGAAAATCATTTGTTTGATATCGCAACTTCATAAAGTAATATCTTGCAACAAGTAACTATCAAAGAAAACCAAAATCTGAATTTCCTTCAAGTGTGTGTATCTTGTACGAATGAACCTAGTCATTTGATTTGACTTGGTCACTTGTTTTTCTCAAATCTGCTGCTGGAATTCATACGAGTGTGTGTATCTCGTTCAGGGAATACAATCATATGAAGGAATTAAGATAAGTCTTTCGTGTGTACTCCCTGAGAAAGTTGTGTTCTAATTATATTTTTCTATTGAGTACAGATTGATACAAAAGAACATGAACAAAGACCAGCAACGAAGAAATCTGACAAGTCAGAAAAGGAAACAAGAAAGATTTGAAGTTTCTTAGAAGTTCGAAGACCTGATGCTCTAATCATTGGATAGCAGATCTATCAATGCATAGTAGATCTTCAGGGGGAGTTTGTTGATACTCCAAACCATTCTATGTGAAGACTAAAGTCTGAAGACCAAGGACTGAAGACCGAAGACCAAGCAACATCCAAGGGGGAGTTTGTTGATACAGTTTAGTGTCTGTCGCTTGTTCTTAATTACAGTTGTAATTGGACGGTCTTTGCTCAAGTGTCTGTATAGGTTTGGTCGTGTCGAATAGATTGAGATATCCTTCTATCTTGATCTAGTATGACATCTTAGCTTGTTTGTGTTAATCAGTTGCATATGTGCATACTGATAAGTCTTGTAAACGTCAAGCCTACACACGTTCTCCAAGAATGAGAATTTTGTGCGAGTCATAGATTTCGTACAAACCACAGGTTTCGTACGAAACACAAGCATTTCGTACGAAACAATGACTCGTACCAAATCCTGGAGTTATGTCTCGTGTGTAATAGGGTGTTCCGTATGTCTGGCAACTTGTTTTTGTACGAGTGACCAGCTTGGACACTATAAAAGCAGACATGCACCTCTCAGTGAGGGTTAGCTGTTGAACCTTGCTGCTGACAAACTGATCTTTTGGTGAGATCTCTAAGTTAGCATTTCTGGTGAAGACGGAGACACAAGAATACAACAAGTTTGTTTGAGTCATACGAGCATTGTGTGTATATGTTTATACTTGTTCTCAATCATTAATCAAGATAGTGAATCTTTGGTTACCCCATGTTCTTTACTTTGCTTTGGTTGCATGCACACTTGGATTCCGCACTTGTGTGTATGTCATATGAACAAGGAACTGGTTTAACTTGATCCTCAAGTGGACCTACAATATGGCTTAATGGTCTTAACTCTTGTGTTGACATATTGCTAAAATCCGAGATTTCGGGTCTTTATACGGTTTTATCACTCGGGGATATCATAGTCACTCTTCTATTGCACCCGGTATATGCAGACCTAGACACGATTATGATATCTTTTCAAAAGAGCCAAAGAGGCCAAAAACCCTAAAATTGAAAAAACTCAACAAAAAGAGCCAATCAAAAGAAATTGTACCATATTAAGGAATCTGCCTAACCCTGGTCAGGACAGCATTGGTCGCTTTGACTGTACGAATGTCCATACCTGTTCAATGTGCTGATCTTGTATCTTTTAAACGAATGGATTCAATATACTCACCTGTTATGAGGAAGCTTTGTGCATACCTTGATCGCGGGGGTATGTCCTAACGTGGGACTCACGGGCATAGTATTCTAACCGTCTAGCTTAATCGGGGCCATTGCATTTTTTGTGAATATTACCACAACTTGGTAAAATGCTCACCGAAAGCATGTTGAAAGAAGGATGCATCGATTTAAGAGGACAGACATACAGAAAGTTTTTCTTATGCCTTGATTGATCAAAAATTAAAATAATAAACTGACAAGTGTTGCCAATATGATCTTTTGCAGGAACGTCAAGGAGTTTCAAATAAAAGAAAATTGCGAAAAATTGTAGGAAAAACAAGTTTGGGTGTCCAAATTGCCAATTTTTGCTGTTCTCAAAATTATTTTCTATTTCTACATTATTTTTAGCTAAAAAGGGCACATTCTTTTGAAAAAGTTTAAAATCTTAAAGTGTATTTAGATGGGACTTCTTTGATTTGAAGAATCCTTCCAATATTAAAAGAGCGGCGTAATTGTTTCCAACGTAATTATTAATTACGGTGGATGATATTTGTGATGTGTATGTGTGTGTATATATATATATCAGTTTTTAGTTTGTTTTTAAACTTTCAAACAAATTATCATTATCATCTTCATCAAACACCTTTCAATACTAATGAACTCAAGAACCAAATCAGTATTGTTTTCGATCTTTGCACAAAATTGACTGAGGAATGAAATCCGATTCTAACTTGCTTATGATGACTGTATCATACAAGTCCTGATCGGCATTTGAATCAGACATTTTGAGAAATCGGATCAGTTTGGTTATGGGGTTTATCAAAAAAACTTTGAAGATGGCGTATTTATTTTGAATGCAGCGTAATCAATGGGTCGCACAATTGAGTCTCGAACGCGAGTTCGAGCAACCAGCGTATTTGACTAACACACTGGAGAATCAGCGTAGATAAGTGTCTACCTGACCTAACACTTGTAACCCAACTCTTTTACGCGACCCATTACATAGCGGAAATCACCGGATTTTTTAATGTCTAGTAATATCACCACGCTTTTAATCTGTCTGGTCGGCATAAATGTTTTTAAAACCAGCGTATTTAATTTCTTTTCAACGCTTTTAATAGCATATTTAGGCTTTTTCCTTTTATTTTATTTTGCTTTAATTTAACTTTAAATTTTTATTGTAATTTACTTTGTAAATATAATATTAATCTAAATAGATATGTTTCAGAAGCCAGATCTTACTTGGTTCGTTTTCATGTTTTAGAATGGCTCAGCAATTACTTTATGTTGGAATGAGAAAGCATAACCAACCTATTATTCTAGTTCCTCCGGAGGACGATTTCGAAGAAGTAATAGATTGGCTGGCCAGGAGTAAGATAAGCTATGCGGTTCAAGCAAATACAACAATCTACTACACAGATATAGAAGAATTCCCGGAGACCGCAAAAGTGAAAACATATAATCAACTTAAGACTATCACTGCAATGGTTCGAAACAAAGAGTTAAAGGTGACGGAAGAAAGAATTCGAAAGGTTCTGAGCCTCGGAGACAATTCAAGAGACCCGATGAAGCTGAGCAAAGAAGAAGTACTAGAAGGTTCCCGTGGAATGACCTACGTTGGAGAGTTTCGAGGAAATAACGAGATAAAAAGAAATGGTTTGATGAAGGATTGGAGATTCATCCTACACACTTTTTGTATGAGCATAACTCATAGTAAAGGCAGGTACGACAATCTAAATTTGGAATAGTAAGCCGTAATGCTCAATTTGTGTACATACTAGCCATTCAACATTTCTGATTTAATCTTATACTGCATGATTGATAACGCAAATAGAGGACCGTGGCCATGTATCCAAGATTTGTCCGACTGCTTATCACTGAACAACACCAAAGCCTGCCTCATGACGGAAATGTATTTGAGTTTCAGTTACCTAAAGGAAGACAACTTACTGAGCTGAAAAGAAAGCAATGGGTGATGCTGGATAACTGGATGTACAGAGAAGAAAGGCTTCCCATTGTTCTTGAAGCATACAACAAATATCGAGAGGGTGTGAGGCACGTCGGGGAAAGTCGAGAAAAACATGCTGCCGAAAAGCAGAAGAAGTTGAAGAAGAAACACAGTTAGTGCGTACACAAAAATACAAAGGCAAGAAGGTAGTTGAAGAGGGGGGATTGAAAAAAGCAAGAAAGACATATCCAAACATGAGGGAATTATGGGTGATAGTATTCGTGCTGGATCAACAAGAGAGGAGATTAAATGAATACAAACTATCCATCCTTTCAAAGAAGCCGAGAAAGGAGAAAGGAGGATGAAGAGGAGAGAAATGACAAAGTCGGAGACACATGTTGTGGTTACATTAGAACAAGAACAACTAGATTGTTTCGTTGAGGGTTTACTTTTTTATCCCATAGTGACTACTCCGAGCAAGTCCAAGTGCATAAAAATATAAAAACTGGAGAGGGTCTTCTAGAGATACCCCACTAAATTCAACTTCAACTGCTCAAGTACCTCCTCAATGAGCTACAGCAAGACCACATCCGTTTCAAGAGTTGTATGATCATTTATCTATAGAAATTGGGTCGTTTCATGCCAAAGAGTTCTGTCTGCTGAAGAATCAGATTAACGACACCAATGGGCTCAGAGAAAAGCTGAAAGAACAAAGAAAGAAGAACAAGGAATTGCATAACTTTGTGTCAAAGAAATCTGAGTTTATAAAGTTTCAACACGACGAAATAATCAAATTGCACGAAATGCTTCAAGATTTGTACACCACAGTCGACCGACAACCAAAATACACTGGTGAAGACATCTTTAATTTTGACAAGTTTAGAGAAGAGGAAGAAAAACGTAAAGCTGAGATTACTGAAAAGAAGAAGAAACGACTTGAATCGGCTATAGATGTGAATATTGATGGAGATAGTGAAGAGGAAGAGGTAGACAGAATTAAGATGCCACCCAAGTTCATCGAATGGGGTTTAGAGGATGAAGTGGTTTATGGAACAAATGGAGGCAAGGAAGTTGCACCACAACACCCTGAGTGGTTCAAGAAAGTACGAACTAAAATGCCAGACTTCTATCAAGTCGTAACTGTTGAGAAAATAGGAGGCCACTGATCGAATCATAAGATGGAAGTACTATAACCTGGCCGGGTTATTTATTGTTAAGCATAGAGGTGGTGTAATCCAACATTTTCGTACTTGAAATGATATGCAGAGCTTACCAACTTGGGACATTCGAGGGCTGAGCAAACACGATATGATAAATCGCACAAACAGTAGCATTGGTGGTGACTTTGAAAGACTTATTCTTCGAGAATACGTGCGTGGATTCACCGTATTCAACCCTCAACACCCGAGAAGACGCTTGTCAAAAACCACCAAAGACCCAATAATCAGAAAAGGTAGAGTTACATGGGTGATTAATCCAACTAAAGTGGTTACTAGGGTGAATATTCCTCCAGAACATCCAGTAATGCTCACTAACTTTAAGAAGTGGTTCTACTATAGACAAACTAGTGAAGCTGTGATCAGATCGAATGATAATGAAGACATCAAAATCCTTGATCCAATGGATGTGTTTATGTTTTGTCTGTCTGACTTGAATATCCTCTACGGGCATAAGATTCATGTCTGTTCTGGAAATAAATACTTGGAGGGAGGCATGCTCTTTCAACGAGCAGTTGAGGGAGCTAGGTAAAGAAAGAAATTAATGATGGAAATAATGCTCAGGATCGAGAAACAGAAAGAGAAAGGTGAAGCAAGAAAGAAACGTGATGCCGAGAAGAATCACAGTCATCTCCTCCTCAAACCAAAGATCCATCATCCGAGTCCGATGTTCAAGTTATTCCACCACCTCCAACTTCATCCACATATGAAGTCACTATGGAGGTCCAACCAACAACTAGTGAAGCTGTTTTTAACCAAACTGCACTACCAAGAAATGATCAAGATGTCTTCGCAAGCCCTGAAGCTCAGAACAAAGAATGAAGACTCTCAAGTATGCAATGGTCTAGGGGGATATTGTTAGGACGTTTTGAGACGATTGATACTTGAGTTTCATAGTTTGTAGCTGATTTGTAATAGTTAGTAAAACTAGAAGGGCTGAAAGTGTAATTATATGGAATTGTACCTGTAGCGGCGTATTTAGTGTCACAGCGTATTAATAAATACTTTGGGTAGCCAGTGATTATATATATGAAATCCTTGAAACCTTTGGCTCCATGTTTCTTGGACCAAGGTCATTTTGCTATTGTTTTTTGTTTGTATCTCTAATTTGCATGTCTTTATCATACATCCGGGATCTTTGATTGTTACTTTGATTGTTACTATGATTATGGGATTACATCTTAGTTTCTTTGTGTTTTCTTACTTATATCATGCAAACAACTAATCTATAAGTGTTTGGGTATTTGTCAATCACCATCACTATGATCCAAAGCTGATTTGGGATTCACAGTTACTATGTGCGTGAAAATTCACAGTTTACCTTAAATTGGATGTAGTGCGTTACATGCTCAACACTACAAAGTCGTAAGTGTTTAGACACCTCTAGAAACACGAATTGGATAATACAAGAACTATAGTGTATAAAATGGATGTATCGGTGGATAAATGAGAATTCAATTGCTTGTAGTAATGCATGAGTAATTTGTGGACGGGGATCGAGCTCCCTAAATGAGCAATGGATCTGATCTCGCTCAACTAGCAGAGGCGGAATTCATTGCTAGAGAGGTAGATATGACAAACAAGACAGAAGAGGCGTTCAAGTTCCAGATGCAAGTAAACAAACTGACAGAGCTTCACCGTATGAAATGACAAATCCGTTTCTAGCTCTAACACAACACTTCCCTATTTATAGGTCGACATGACTCGTACTAAAGTGCGTGCACTAACAAACAAACAACTATGATTCGTACGAAATTGTATTTCGTACGAGTGACTTATTTCGTACGAAACACTCTCCTGTTTCATGCGAATCACTGTGTAACACATATAAATTTTACATTTTCTTATTTAAACATTAACTTGTAATCTTTATAAACATTACGGATATATCCTAGACGTAGGCAATAGGCATTATGCACCAACAAACTCCCCCATGGATGTTGTCGTAGTCTGGATAATCTTCAAAACTTCAATTCGATTTGACTTTAACGCCCAAAAAATCTTTTTAACGGCTTTTGACGTTCCTCAGAAGCAATAGGCATTGATTGGTCAGAGGACGTCACTTTAAAAACTGAAAGCTCCTCAAAGATGCTATTCTTGAACGTTTAGCGATCCGAGCTTCTTTTTCTTCAGTTTTTCATTCATTATTGCAAAAAATTTATTTGTTTCAAACATCCACATGACTAACCAAGTCCAAGTTAATGACCTTGGTTGACCATATTTGACCAAACAGATTTATTTTAACATGTAAAATTTCAAATTAATGAACTTTCTTGACATTTGAGTAAACCTTGTTAAAAATTAGCTCCCAACCCATGATTCCAAGCTTTCTTCAGCAAGATGTTGCTATGAATCCAACCATCAGTATTTTTGTCATTGGTAAACAAAAATAAAACTATTAAGCTAAGAAAACAAAAAATCTTTTGGGTTTTTAAGAAATTTTTAAAGAATAACATTTTTGTGAATTTTGTGTTTTTCAGAGGATCATTTCAAGCATTCATATAAGTCATCAGTACCATTAGTCTAGAAACACCTTTTAAGCTTTTAAAAAATTTACCTAGATTGCCAATATATTTATCCATTTAAACCTCTTCTCGTTTCTCAACTGTTTCAAGATATGTTAAGGTATTATTAGAAACATGAAATAACTGTGTTTCCCATCTAATAATATACACCCGCATCGAGATTCCCAGAATTTCATATTACAGGTGAATATATCGAATTGATATCTGTATATAGGGTAAATGCGAGATCTTGAGAGCTCAGGTTAGTACTACCGTACAGACAAAGAGGTGAAGGCTCATCTTTAGGTGGTGTTCCATTAAGGAATCTTTTGTACTGCAAATGTCATAATTGCTTAAGACATAATCATTTTATGCAGCATTTGGGAAAATAATTGGAAAGTATTATATGAGTTCTAGGCCATTGCTTCCGCAAAATCAGAAGAACTCGAATAATACCCCCGATATCAATCAAATATAAATACCTAGTATCGCAGAATCTAGCATTCTCTCAAACGAAATTTCAGAGTACTAAGTCCATATATCCGAGAGATGTTAACCCACAAGTTAATCAGTTTTTATGTTTTAGGTTTATATCTCGATAACAATCTACTAAACGAGTGAAGTCTATAGGCATATCCATAGTAAGACTTGCTTAAACACTTTTAAACAATACAATTCTTTAGCATACTGTGACTATCATTTTTGATTTACTATGATCACTCTTTTTACAAAAACTCTTTTTGATTTTTTAAATGTTTTTGTATTTTCCTCAAACATTCTCCCCCTAAAATAAAAAACATATTTTTGGATTTTTAAGAAATTAGAAGAAAGAATGTACAGAAAACGTTTAACCGATGACAAATTCATATCAAGTCGTCATCATCCTCAAACACATCCCCTGAGATCATATTTTTTAAACCATTTAGCTTTAACAAATTTTTAAACTTTGTTTTATCAAAAGCTTTGGTATAAAATCTGCATTTTGGTCATCAGTGTGGATTTTCTCAATTCGTACCAACTTTTTCTCATAACAATCACGGATAAAGTGGTGTCGTATCTCAATATGTTTAGTACGTGAGTGTTGACATGAGTTTTTGGTGATATCGATTGCGGCCTGGTTATCTACATATATCGGCGTATCAAGAAATTGCAAACCGAAATCTCTCATCTGTTGCTATATCCAGAGAATATGAGCACAACAACTGGATGCCGAAACGTATTTAGCCTCACAGGTAGAGAGAGCGACCGCGGTTTGTTTCTTGCATTGCCATGTTACCAAACGGGTTCCGAAGAACTGGCAGCCAGCCGTTGTAGACTTTATATTCAGTTTGTAGCATCTGAAATCAAAATCCAAGTAACCTGGAAGATTAAAATCATCATGTCTAGGGTACCACAAGCTGGTGCTTGGAAAACCCTTCAGATATCTCATTATGCGTTTAACGATAAGCAGGTGTGACTCTTTTGGTTAGACTGATAACAGGAGCAAAGGAACGTTGGATACATGATATCTGGTCGAGAAGCAGTGAGATACATCAAGGATCCGATCATGGAGCGATATAAAGTTTCATCGACTTTTTCGCAGGTAAGATCTGGACAAATGCCGTGATTTGGAGCTAACGGGGTCGATGCTGGTTTAGCTCCTGTCATATTGAACTTCTCCAATATGTCATGAACATATTTCGTCTGATGAATGAAGATACCATCAGGCAACTGATCAACCTGAAGTCCTAGAAAGAACTTCATCTCCCCCATTGCGCTCATTTCGAATTTGTGCTTATAACTTCTTCAAAGTCCTTACACAGCTTGTCATTTGTTGATCCAAAGATAATATCATCCACATATATCTGTATGATAATTAGATGCCCATCGACTTCCTTTGTGAAGAGAGTTGAGTCTACTTTTCCCCTGATAAAGCCATTATCCAGAAGATGATTTGATAATGTTTCATACCAAGCTCTCGGGGCTTGATGAAGACCATATAAGGCTTTATTCAAGAGGTAGACTTTATCTTTGTGCACTGGATCAACGAACCCCGGTGGTTGGCCGACGTACACCTCCTCTTTCACTTTTCGGTAAAGGAAAGCAGATTTAACATCCAATTGGTACACCTTGAACCCTTTCCATGAGGCAAAGGCCAAGAACATGCGAATTGCTTCAAGATGTGCAACTGGGGCGTAGAATTCAGTATAGTCTATCCCTTCTTGCTAATGAAATCCTTGAACCACCAGTCGAACTTTGTTGTGCACGAAAACTCCTCTATCATCTCTTTTACACTTGAAAACCCATCTTGTATTAATCTTTTTGTGACGATCTGGCAGGTCAACAAGCATCTAGACGCCAAGTTTCTGGAATTGCGATAACTCTTCTTGCATCGCATCCACCCAACTTTCTTCTTTCAATGCGTCTTTCCAGTTCCCGGTTCAACCTGAGAAACAAAACAACTGTGAGAAAATCAGACTTGAAGTGGAGCAATACTAGTATAGAAACAGCTTAGATCTTGATTAATCTGATTGCGAGTTTGCACTCCTGATTGTAAGCTGCCTATAATGTTCTCTAACGAATGGTATGAAAGTCTCCTAGGCATCACTTCAGTTGGAACATCTACTTATGATTGCAAATTTGAGATATTTTCATCGACAACCGGTTTCTTTTGCACTTCATCTATTGAATGTTGAGTAGGCGCGAAATATCCTGCAAAAGTTTTTAAAACATCGTTAGGCAAAAGATGTTTGAATGGACCATTCAACAGCTCCTCTTCCTCTGATGAAATATGATAGTAATAATCATCATCCTCAGGTCCTACATCAAACGATGCCTCCAATTCTTCTTCCGGTTCATCAATAATTTCAGCCACCAATGTCAAACTTTCTCCTTTCGAAATGAACTTATTCCAATTAAACCCTTCGTCTTCTTGTGTAACAACCAAAGCTTTTTCTTTAGTTTCAGGTTGCTTGTCTTCAATCGGCACGATTCTTGTTCTCGGTTGTGGTCGGTGATAGATCGCTCTTTTGTAATAGACATCTTGGAAAGGATTCTGATTCCCTTGAACCTCTCAGCTTTGACATTCTCTTTTAAAGTGACCTTTCTCCCGACACTTGAAACAAGTAACTTTAGATTTATCAAATCCAAGTTTCCCATCCAAACCTCCCAAATTTTCTTTACCAGTGATTTCCATAAATCGCTGTGCTCGTCGAACGATCGAAGCCATGCACCATTTTATATCTATCAACTCCATTTCAACTGGATCAATTTGACCGTAGTCTTCTCGTGTCATTTCAGAATTACCAATCTTTCCAGCAACAAGACTATCATATGACTCAAGAACTGAAGCAAGTAGAGACATATGTTGTTTTGCGTCTTTTCATCAAAATTGTGTGCGTTCTGAAAATCAACAGCAATGTTGCATTGTAGAATTCTTTGACTTGCATTAGATGATGGAGTGGCTTGATTGTTCTGAGATTGATTTGATCCGAAAGAAGACTGTTGACTAGAAGGTGAGTTTGAGGTGTGCTTTGTGAGCTATATGCACTGAACGCAGTTTGAGCAGCAGAACTGTTTTTGAAATAAAGATTAACATCTTTTTGCATTTGAACAGTTTTGTTTTTGGCCATCTTTTGCATCTCTAATTCATGACCTTCCAATCTCTCGATAAAGCGAGGCAATGAGAAATTGCTATATTCAACCCCATTCTTCAAAATGGTTAAGTAAGTCGACCATTCACCTTGTGGCAGAGAATCAACTAGTTTATCAACAAGCTCTTCATTTTTCTTCACAATTCCCATTATCTTCATATGAACCACCAGATGACAGTGTCGCTCAATTAGCTGCTTAACCGTTTCTCCTTTGATCAATGTGAATACATCAAACTCTTTGCTTAATAATGCCCTTTTGCTTTTGCGGAGCTGAGCACTACCTTGAAATTTAAGTCGAAGAGCATTCCATAAAGATTGCGCATCATCATCATGCTGCAATAAAGCCAAGATGTCTTCTTTGATCGATTGCTGAAGAATATTCATCATCTTCTTTTCGTTGATAAATATTTCTCGTTCAACATCAGAGAATTGGAAAAGGGTCTTTTCAAGCCCACTTTCACCAACTGGTGCGATGTATTTGGAGGTTTAGTCATTGTTCCATTTCATTCTCTAAATTGATGTTTTGAGCTGCTGCAGTGGTGACAACCGATGTGGCAAACGCATTGTAAAATTCCTCAGACATTTTTCCTGCAAAAAATTAGAACACACTTCTCGAAAATAAACAGATCAGATTAGACAGATTTTTTGTGCGATCAAGAGGTTTCGTACGAAATAAGAACTTTACACAAAACAGAATTTTTGTACCATTCAAGTTTTATCACAAACATTATGATTTCGTACGAATCAATTCATTTTATACGAATTAAAATTTTATACGATTGAAATTTTGTAAGAATCAAGTTTTTTTAACTGAGTAAATTTTGGATGAATGAATTTTGTACGAATTAAATATTTTTGTGCGAATCAAGTTGAAATTCTGAAAATTGTAAGATTTATGAAATTTTAACTAATCCGTATGAAATTTAAACTGATTCGTACCAAACTCAAGAACAACTTAATTTCGTGCGAAACTCATACGAAAACTGATTTAAACTTCAAACTGACAAAATTTTATCGCTTTCAACATGATTTAGTTCAATTTTATGTCCGAATTACGGTATGGATCGATTAGATTGAAGATTAACTTGAATTACTAAAATCCTAGTCCATTTTGTCCATGAATTTGTCCGAAATTTGTCAAAAAATCCAGCAAAGGTCAGGAAAAATGATGAAGATGAAGATATGTCCAAGTCTGAACAGTAACTACTTGTTGTCGATCTGTAGATCAGATCACATGGCTCTGATACCACAATTATGGTCCCGTGGTCGGCGGCGGTTCTAGACGGAGGTGTTGGTGATAGAGCAGTTTCGGCAGAACAAACATAAACATTAAGCACAAGAGAATCAGCGGAAGCTTTTCATTCATTCATTCATACCAAAAGAGCTTACATCTGGTCTGGCTGGCGGAGTTCCTGGAGAGAATCCGCCAGCGTTTCCCCTCAGGGAACTTCCAAAACTTACAAACAATGAACACACAATGCCTATATATAGACATGACATTTCGTGCGAATCAAGCCTGAGTCACTCGTACGAATATTTTGTACGAGTAAGTGATTCGTACGAATCATACATGATTCGTACGAAATAGTACTTTTTCGCACTTGGGTTGTGTGTTCGAATCTAATCTAATACAATATTCAATACACACTCTATCTAGTCTATTCGCATAGTGACGACCATAAAGTGCATCAACAATTTCCCCTTGGTCGTCACTTTCGAAGCTTGAACTTGAAATCTAGAGAGCTCTGTTTGAATATTCTGCACCTTCAATCGGGTATCTGTTGACATTGTAATTCCCCCTTGATTGAAAATCCGGGTTTGCATTATTAACGTTTAAACACCATTCCCCCTGAAATAATTTTCTGCAGAAATTAATCTTCAGGCTGTTGGTTGCATGGTTCGGAAACCTCGTTTGATTTGCTTGATCTTCAAATTTTCTCGAACAATCACCAACTGGTTATTAAACAATGTAGCTTTCTCTATTTTGACGTTTAAGGATATCCGCGTTCGGTTTAACACACCCCCTTGATGCTCGATCCTCTGATCTTCAAAACCCAACCGGCAATTGAAAGAAACTTCGAAGAACCACATGGAAAAACTTCAAACCGATGAGTATCCGCAAAAAATCTTTTCAATAGCAAATCATCAGAAACAAACTAACTTGTAACACATCGAATCTAGGAAACATTCTTCGGCAATCAGAATCACATTCTTCCTTTTTAGTCATTATAACATATGTATAGCTATTTCCGCTGGAATGGGGCACTGAAACTACAAGGCATCCATGTTTTCTGGCGGTTAGTCCGAAAAACAGTTCATTTGCAATGTAGAGTTAATGATAGAATGACGTGTTTACATCCACGCCGTCGTGTGTGCTTCCACTTCCTCATCGGGGATCAGGTGGTTAGCCCTTGAGCATCAATCTGAAACATGATCTGAAAATTCTGAACATTCTTCGACCATCAATACTGAATGTGTAGTCTATTCGTCAATAGATATGAACGCTATTTCATCTCTAATGAATCTTCAATCCTCTGTGTTTCCTAAATAATCTGTGGTCCGAACCACCTGGATAGTGTTGCAGCGTCACGAATTTCAAAAATGTCGGAATTTTTATGAAAATTTTTATTCCCCTCATTTTTGCGAATTCTGATGTCGAGTTCTTATGGGAATGCGGATTATGGTGGAACTGCAGCATATAATATCACAAATTTTGCCAAAAATTTCCCAAAATTTGCAGTTTTGACCAAATGCTGACTAAACGTTAAGTCACAATAATAATCACTACACCATATGATCAACGTTTTGCGCAAGTATCAGTGACTATCCCAAAATCTTCATCCCATTGCGATCGTATCATCAAATTTCTACGTTGAAACTCTAGACGGTGTCCCTGAACAACCCGAATTTGACGTTAAAATCTCGAAAAAATTTGTAATCACCAAATTTTTTCTGGACACTCGTCTCATCAGTACGATCAAAAAATGCCTTTTTTCGTGCGAAGCAGGTGTTTCGTACGAATCATGTTTCGTATGAATCTGATAACGTCTCTTTCGAACCAGAATCTTCATTTCTTCGAATTTTGACATGATTTTTGGACAGATCTGGTCGAAAATCAGTTTCTAACAATCCTATGGTATCAATTTAACATTATGTCCATGGATTGTCCGTTTATTCAATGTTTTACGTCCAAAACCCCTCATACGTCCAATAATCATGAGCATAGGTGATTCATCAACTGTTAACCTTAATGAATCGGTACCGTAGCTCTGATACCACTTGTGGACGGGGATCGAGCTCCCGAAATGAGCAATCGATCTAATCTCGCTCAACTAGCAGAGGCGGAATTCATTGCTGGAGAGGTAGATATGACAAACAACACAGAACTTACTGTTTAACTGCTTCTGATCTATTAAAGACGTTCAAGTTACAGATGCAAGTAAACAAACTGACAGAGCTTCGCCGTATGAAATGACAAATCCGTTTCTAGCTCTAAAACAACACTTCCCTATTTATAGGTCGACATGACTCGTACTGAAGTGCGTGCACTAACAAACAACAACTATGATTCGTACGAAATTGTATTTCGTACGAGTGACTGATTTCGTACGATACACTCTCCTGTTTGGTGCGAATCAAAGTGTAACACACATAAATTTTACATTTTCTTATTTAAACATTAACTTGTAATCTTTATAATCATTACGGATATATCCTAGACGTAGGCAATAGAGATTATGCACCAACATAATTACGATGAATTAGATTCTGATTATCGACGCGTGATGTAGCAAATACAATGAAAGTGGTACTAGTCGTGCGTCAGACGGACCCGAGGGCACATTATAGTTAACATATGAGCATTAGTAAGTAATAGAGTGATATTGGTTCCTTAGATTTTAGAAAACCAGTTAAACGTAAAGATTTCCAGTTAATAGAACTTTAGTGATTTAAAAATGAACAAACATGCTGTAAACAATTTCACGAGAACGAAATCACGTTGACATAACCATAAGGATTTTAGGCCTTAGTGGGTAGGGGCACGTTAAGCAAAGCAGTTTCCAGTTAATGAAATGTCTTTGGTTTTAACGTGCTTTTTATTAACAAGACATGCATTCTATAATCAGTCAAACCTAAAAACAATGTATTTTAAGTAAAAACTTTAAAGAGTTTGGTTTTCGTTACCGTTGATTTCATTTTTAAAATTACGTAACAAAAACGTAACTTTTAGCGATCATTTACCAAATCGGGGCACGCCTAAGACCCGATAACGAATCTAATGGTAAAAACCTATTTTAAAATAATTCTAAACTGGTGCACACCATTGTTGACTAGTCAAAGGGGCTTTTAAAAGCCCCTAGGAGGTCTGATCAGTCTAAAGGGGGTTTCCCTTTGCTTTTGTTTCATTTTTTCACAAGTTAAAACATCCATACCAGTTGCATACATTCAGTTCCAGCTAAACCCTATCATTTCCATTCATAATCTAAGGTAAAAACATGGTTATGATTAGTTTTTCATGCTTTCTTTATGCTAAAACTAGTATTAAGCAAAAATAATTGAATTTCATCCATAAACTATAGGGGTTTTGGACATGAGGGTTGTTCAAACTAGGTGTACTTGTAACAAGGTCATTCATCAGGTTTTATGGTAGAAAAATAGGGGTATGGACCAAAACTTCAGCTTTTTCGGCAACAAACGAACAGAACAATATCTAACCGGAAAATATAATCAAAAGGGCTTGATTGATGAGTATGAAAACATGTCTGCATTGTAGATGATGTATAGGTACTGTACTTAGTTTGATTCAGGCCCCTAAAGCTTAAAAATCGCTTGAGGTTCACTAGAAACGGAAGGTATAATACTAAAAACCACAACTAAGTGCACTAGAAATTCAATTATGCATAACTTTATGCTGGCTATTGTAAAGACTTGAAAATTTACAGGCTGATGACATATGATGAATATAAGACTCGTGCAAATTTTGGTACTTTATAGAGTTTTTGAGAATTTTTAGTAAATTTTATACCGTTTAATTGTGTTAAGTTGGGAACATCCCAAATGGATTCAATAAATCAACAAAATTATTAGGAATGTTGAGTTCGACATGGGCAAATTCTAGAAATATTCGAGGTTCAATGGCTTAGTTTACATATGGTTTAAAAATCACGTTGTTGCGAAGTTTCAGCAACCGAAACCCATTTAAAAATTCCAAATTTTTCAAGGAAGTTCCGAGACATATTGGGAGACTTCTGTGAATTTTGGTATTTTTAGAAGTCAGATCATTGTAATTACTACTTTAATAAATTCTAAAAAAAATTTTCCTGAATTATATATATATTTTTTCGAGTTTATATAAAAAAATTTCATAATTTTTTGTAAAAATTGGAATTTAAGATATATTATTATTAACAAAACCGGTAAAATTAACGTTTAACGAACCTGCTAGAACTTGGGAACTGATCAAGCAAGGGCTTAATTGGTGTTAATTGGAAAGTCGGACTAATTTCGTATTATTCCGGGATGAATTGGGTAATTGGGGTACATTACACGCTAGTTTGGAAAGTCCTCGACGACAAAAACGGAAAGTGCAATTTGAACGAATTAGGCACGGGTAACACTCGAACTTCCTTAAAAAACAAAAAAAATTATTTTATAATACGAACGATTTGGGAGGCTGTATATGATCATGCCATTTCCAGAACACATAAGACAAGTAACTGTGATCGATACGCAAAACAGGGCACCGAAGCCAAACGTAAATCTGACACTAAGGCCATACCCATCGCCATACTATTAGGCTAAGAGTCCATTCTCGGATAAAGATTCACATCCTAGCATGAAATATAGCAATTCCTGACCTGAACACTGTTTTCAGTAATTGACTAGTAATTAACTGAAAATTACCTAATATGAGGAACGGAATAGCTCGCAAACCTAAACATAGATTGTGTGTGATTACTATGACATCACTATCAAGTGAGTTTCCTTACCCCGTTTTCAAACTATTTTACTTTTTTATATGGGGTGAAATGCATGCTAAATACGTACATACTTGTACATTCTAACATGATTTGATGTGAATTATATGAGTGAACACTAGTACACGAAAAGTCCCCACAGACCCAAGTGATTAACCATAGGTCAGTGAATGTGTAAACAGTGCTATTGGTTTGATAAACCCGATTGCGATGCCTTGGAACACCATGTGATACATGACGTGCACAAAATGCAACATATAATTACATCAAAAAAGGCATAAAATAACCCTTTTCTGGTACTAGTGTTGGAAAAAGCGTGTTTCTTTGTTTGCTTTTAAATTAAATGATCAAAAGAGCTTAAACGAACAAAAGAAGCAAATTAACAGCCAAAACCAACACAAATACGAAGAAGGAAGAATGACACAACTTTCCAGACCCCATTCACATCCAAAACAACAAAAATAACAAAGACGAAAGCTTAGGCATGGGGCCGTGCCCACTAGGCATGGGACCGCGCACAATCAAAGATTCTCTACATAAAAGGATAACAGCAATAGACAACCAACACAGGGCCGTACCAAGTCAACATGGCCGTGGTCAACTTTAAGATTCGTAGAATCTGGGATAGTACAACAAGTACGCTGACCACGGGGCCGTGCTCTATCACCATGGGGCGTGTTGGTACAATGACCTAAGATCTGAAGTTAACGAAGGGAGAGAAAAAGTCCACCACCAGACCATGCCAGGATGGCACGGGGCCGTGGTTGCCTTCTGTTTTAGCTATAAATAGAGGTGCTTGGTTCATGAGAAAGGCATCCATCAGCAAACCATTTCTCTCACACCTACCATCAGTCCACCAACACCCACCACTATCATCCATCTGTCATCTTTTAGAGTGTGTAGTAGTCTCGGGATCCAAGATTGATTGTAAGAGTTCTTGTCAAACAAAAGTCATGCTTGGCTAAATCTCTTACATCACTTGGTGAAGATAAATCTTTTATGTGTAGCTTTTGATTTCCAATCTTTGGCAACTTTTTATTTGGGTATGTATTAATGTCTCTAATAACTAGTTTTTTTAGATTCAAAGTGAACTTTATTTGAACATTTCTTCATGTTTCGTTGATTCACTCATTCATGTCTTTACAGTCTGTATAAAGAACGATAACTACCGGGAAGGGGGGTAGAAGGGTGTTTAGGTAAAGTTCTTGTCTTGTTCAGTGTATAGATCTTGCGAGGACTTGGTTCAAGCCTATTAGGACTTCCCTTGATGCAGATAGCATCAAATCGGGGAGGGGGAGAGTAAGAATGGCTTGAACCCCTTATAAATAAAATACTATCAAAACTTTATCCGACCTTGCGCGACTGTATCCTAGCTGACTCGGACTAATATGACCGAAGGTAACGTCGCCTTCACAAGAGGGGTCTACCACTTTTCGCAATAATAAGTTACTTAATTATCTTCCAATATTCTTACCTTGCGGGACTGTATCCCTACTTACTCAGACCAATATGGTTGAGGGTAACGTCACTTTCACAAGAGGGGCCTTCTACTATAACTAAGATAATCTCTTAAAATGGCCATAGTGCAGAAATCATCAAAGGATATGTAAAAGATGGGTCAGAATCAAGTGGTTCTTTATTGTCTATTTGTTTTCCTTTTTATTTACATTTCTACTTTTACTTTTCAAAACTTTTATCAAAAAATTGGTTACATTAGACATTAACAATAAGTCGGTATTAAAAGCTCTTGTGTCCTTGGATGACCTCGGTATCTTACCATCACTATACTACGTCCATGATGGGTACACGTGTCCTAACATGTGTAGAGTGGTAGTATTGTATCATGTTTTCAAAATTTAAAGCTTGATCTACGAGTAATCAGTGCCTAAAATATAACAAAAATTATAACCACACTCGACCACGTCAATACACCACTATTGCACATGTTCATACATAGGCTATGGGGTGCTAGCCATAGCTACTGTGGAAGTGACATGGTGGATGTAGACCATGGTCTTGAGTATGTAATGTCGAGGCTTCATTTGTGGGCTTAGTATAATTATATCAAAAGTGCTAAACTCGATTTATGTATACTTTGATTCGATACAAACAAAACTTGTGAGACTCACCAACTATTTGTAGTTGATCTTTCAAAATAGTAACATGCTTTTTAGGTAACTTGAGACTTGTGTGATGCCTGCATTTGATATTCAAGATGTGCACTACATATGAATACATGTATAGAAGCATGTTGTTTAGAATATTAACCCGGTTCACGGGAACATGCCATTGTAGTATACATGTAGTATGTAATCAACAGTGTAAACTAGAGTACAATTTTATGACAATCTAGTATCTTAGTAAATAACGTACTTTGACAAGAGGGGTGTCTGTTGCATCCAATTGTTTTTACTTCCACTGCTAGTTAAGGTGTGACAAAAGATGGTACTAGAGCCATTGGTTATAGAGAATTAGGATTCCTTTAGGGAGGCCTAGACTATAACCACAGGCTCGGACCCTAGTAAACATAAATGAGAAATAATCAAATAACACTAAGTACTTAATGAATCATGTATGATTGTTCTAATCGTGAGTGCCATGATAGTCTCGTAGGGAAAGTGAGATATTATGGTCCGGATGTAATAATATACTTGCTTATACCAGGGAGTTTTGGGAAAGTCACGGTAATTGTTAAACACACTTAAATACTTGAAGTGATACTTATGTGTGCCAATGAGAAAGTCTGTGAGTATATGTGCATTGACTGATACGTGGTATTTGTTTTTATGAATTGATATCCTATGGATAGTACGTTAGTTATATGCCTAAGAAATAGGTAGGTTCATTGGAAAACGTGTGCTACAGTCCATTCCACATTCCTACTGATAACATACTTAACGTTACACTGGGTTGGAATCATATAGCCAAGATGACCTTTATATACCTTTCGATACCGGAAGTCAACTAGTTGATAATAGGCAATCTTACCAACTCTAGCATTACATCCTTTATAACGACAACTACATATCAAAGTAGTAAACAATAGAGAACGTACATACACTGAACGTGTGCTTACTGTAACACTAGTCCAGAATGACAGCAACAAAGTCTCTTGCCTTGTATAGTCTCCCAACTCTTAATGCCAATCGGGTACGAATTCACTCATTCCTTTAGTACCCCTTGCTCTTGATCGCAACCTTTCGTTAGCGACTGAATCACTTATTTCTTATAGGTGGTAGAGGTGGCTATATAACCAAAAAGGGTAGAGTCGATAAGGACCGGTAGCAATCGGTCCTTGGATAGAAGTGACTATGAATTTAGTGTGTTGATTTTGAATAGAGTAGTGTCTTGTGTAACACTGGATATGCGTTGTAGAAAACAACAATATTGTGTAAAGGGGTACACGATAACCTTAGCCATGTGTATGATATGGCTACACTAGTTCTCGTTAACAATAACATTATGAGTATGAAAATTCTAGTTATATACGTGGCATGAAATCTACAAGAAAATGAAGATGACATGGATGCTCATTGTTAGCATTGGGCATGTGGAACAAAAAACTGTTGTAAAGTTACAAGAAAATGTATGAATTATAGTGAATTCTATTACCTCGACTAATCCTTATTCTTACTGGTGTTATAATCATAGGTCATCGATTGTGCGAGACTTGGTGTCGAGGTTAATATAATGCGTTTACTAATTTTACGAAATTATCTTTTTATCATCATGTTATGATGCTCGAAAATCCCTTGCGGTAACTTGAAGTGAAGGACAATCTGGGTTGGTGTATAATGACATCCTGTTCTGATCTTTCTTGGGATCGGTTTTGTAAACACTTGGTTTAGATTCTCTGAGGTGTACTATCTCTCTAGCAGTACTTTGCAAGGGTTGACTTTGTTACATTTTGTTAATCATTAGCCAATATCCATTCTATACGTTGAATAGCACCCGATATGCGACAACGTTTCTAAATCATCCTCGGTAGGAAACTTCTACACATCTTATCAACTCTAATGGGAGTCACTAGGACTGATTATGATGTATCTAAATCCTTATGTCATGGAGAACAAATCATATCTATTTTGCTAGTCGTGTTGATTAAACCCATCTGTTTGAATCATATTTTTCATACAAATTTTGTTCACGGGTAATATCACATCTAACAAGTGGCGTGAGCGTGAAACTATCACCACTATAGGTGACCCAAGTGTATGAAGTCGGTAACAATCTAACGGTAATTTATATCCAAAGTGACCGAAGTTCAGTAATTAGTTGTGTTGATGCGGATCGAATTACCCATCATGATCTAGGTGACTTTTGGAGGCAAAACATTTTATCAATGTTGTTTGTAACCATTATCATTTCGTTTTATATGGACACTTATATTTATAATCTTATTACTAAATTTTAAAGTATTATTCGTAGCCCAATTCAACTATAAACCTAGTTAACCACTGTTGCGGAAAGGGTAATTCAATTGTGAGTAAGAGCACTACAACTGCGACTTAACCATATTCGTCAATTAAACAAAAATATTTGACGTGCTAAAGCTCTTAGAGGTTTTAGTGCCTAATTTCTATAAATAGATTTTTGATGCCTCTTACTCCTTGTTCTATGTTTAGTCGTACTACGATATGGCACTTCTCTATTTAACTTCCGATAGCACTATTGTGGTAAAGTCACGTAAAGAATAACCCCGAACCTTATCGACTTAGACCGAGTCAATACAAAGTCTTTTCTCATTGGATAAGAGAAGGTTGATGGAATGGTGATACAATGTACTTTGGTGTGAAGTTACTTCCTAGTACATATTCGATTGCAAAATAGTGGTAGGCAAGCTCCTCTATCTGATGTTGTCTTTCCAATTATACATACCCAAAGGAACCACTAACTTTTATTCCACATTGAGCGATCGGTTATTTTCGGTCTGTGTTGACCTATTACATTTCATTTTGAAGCGATTCATTGTTCAAGAAATGTTCGATTGCAGTTAATCCTATGAACTAACATGAATACAAGACCTATATGAAAACGTCTATCTTAATAAGCATTTGGGATCTCTATAAGATGGTCGCGGTTCTTTCTTATTGGTAATTCAAAACCAACTCTCTGAGTTCCGTCTAGCTAACTATATATTGTGTAGTATCAACGTTCCTGTATGAGGTAATGAACCAATATCTGCAACAATTTCGTACTCTAGAATCGTGACACAAGTAAACAACTCCCAAGTTCCATCTAGCATATGTCATGATACGAATTCTTTCAAATTTAGTAAATTCTTATGTACTGAGTCTTGAATATTTAACGTGGTAAGACATCCGTGTGAGCTGTTTCCGGATGTTGCATGTATGATTATATTCCTTCGAATTCTTCCCATAAAACTTTTCGCATCATAATGCTTATTGTGGCTACTTCATCTTCATGAGTGAAAACAGAAAAAAGTACCCTTACATTTAAAAGAACAAGTCAGCGAGTGTACCATTAGTGATAACCTAGTGGCGTAATGAGTCTCCTTCTCTTTTTTGGATTACCTATTGGACTATGAGTCCTGGTGTATATAAACTACCGAATCTAATATTAAATGGTCATTATTTCTTTGAATGGTGCAATTTAGATATTGTTAACCAAGAATTATACATTACATAGTATGCGTGTTCCTCGTGAATCTAATTAGATGGAGTCATTCCGAATCGGTGATATTCTATTAAACCAGAACTTCTATTCTTACAATTTCATCGATGTGTTCCCATAATTCCAATCATACTCCCTATGGGCATATGTATATTAAGTGGTGACTCATTAGAGAGTCCCAACCTTCTTTATCTCCCAGTGTTGTGGATTTCTAGTTTTAGCCTAAATGAAAATTAGATTAAAACTTTTAACTACGCATTTTATATACGTAAAGTCTAACTTCAGAAATCTGGAGCCAACCTGAGTAAGTTAATGATCCTAAAATTAAATTTCACATTAGAATTGGGTGACCCCAAGATTGTCTTCGTGTGAGAATTGTTATCCTTTGAATATGTTGGCTGACTTGAGTAAGAACTGAACAATAAACCCATTTTGTTGATCCCTGTTATTCTAGATCAAGGATCGGGCGAATCTTTCGATTATATGCTCTAGAGGACTGTGTTGATCTAGAGGGTTTATCCTTCTATTAACCAAGTATTAAATAATTAAAATTCATTGTTTGAGCGAATTGAATGCGCAACAGTAGACTCCCTCCCCAACATGGAGACTAACATAACGTACATCATGGTTTCTAAATACTACTTCGTTCTGATCCCATATAATATGAGTTTTGGGAGAACTACTAAACGCAATGAGCAATCTAGGTAGAAATTGTACAAAAACTGAGACTATCATAGTATCAATTCTTTATCTACACTTGTAAAGCTATCCGGAATTATGCTAAAGCTTGTAGGTCCCCTAATCCGTATGGATCCTCACAAAATCGTATATCCAACCTAGAGTGCGAAATCCTCTAAATCAAACTATCACAGAAAACGATTACTAACAGCAATCACAATAAACCCGATCTTTATTGATTAACTGAGCAACCTTAACACTAATGCAAAACTCTCTTTATATAGAGACAAATTTGCAACTGGGCTAGGTTTCACCACATGGGCTGCAAATTGGTCTAGGCCCGATTGGCCCACCACTCCCCATAATGTAGGTCTGGTTTAGCCCAATCACTATAACTAACTATTACAAAACTAAACCCGCTAAGTGTTTATCGTTTTATTAATTATAAGATATCCAAAGACCAAATCTAAGCTGTTGTCACAAATATGCACCAACAAACTCCCCCTTGACAATAGCTTCATAAAACAACTTTGTCTTCAGTCATCTTGCAATCTTCAACGCCTTTGGTCTTTGGATAGCTTCAGCTTTAATAGCGTCTGTCAGCAACAGACTCCCCCTAAGTTGATGCATCCAACCACCAAATCTTCTAAATCATTAGCGTTTGAGTAACTCTAGTTTAGCATTTGCATAGCAATCTTCTAAACTCTTCAACTTTGTCTACAATGTAGAAATGAGGTTCTACCATGCATCTAATTAACCTCCTCTTCACTAAACTTCTCAGCAACACACTACTACAATCTGTATACTATAAAACAACCCATAAGAATTTTTCAACACAAGTTAACAAATTATTATTATTCAAGAGATGGTAAAATTGTATCAAAGATTTAGCAATTTGCAACACAAACCACACACTTAAAATTTTAAGCACACTGAACCTGCAAGATTTTAAAATTTTGAACACATCTCCTAACACCGTCTCCCCCTATCGGTAACAACTCTTCCATGAACAACCATATTCTGTACACTAGAATTTACAAGAAAAAGAAAATCCTTTTGGATTTTTATATCTTCTAAAAGCAAAAAAATAACAAATAATAAACACTCTGTTTTTGTGAGAATCACCGGAAGAAGATCATATCAGCATTATCAAACTGTTTTCACACCATTTGATAATTTTGTATGCAATATTCATGAATAACAGTTCAAGATGATTACCATTATTGTTTATCCACTTAACAAAATACATGAACATCTCAAATTTCATTACCTCGTGATCTATTTAGTTAATTTATACTAAGATACTAGTGTGTCCCACTCCAGGACATACCCCCGCGATCAAGATATGCACAAAAATTCATCGTAGTAGGTGAGTATACCGAAATTCATCCTTTTGAATTACAACGTCAGATAATTGGTTATCAGGTCAGTACTTCCGTACAGCAAAGAGACCAATATCCAACGAGGGTTAGGAAAAATACCAAATTTTGGTACGAATAATGCAATTTGTACATTTGAATGACTCTCTAGGAGAGCTTCTTCAATTTCTGGGATTTGGCATTTTAGCTCTTTTAAGATATCCTGGTTGTGCCTAGGTCAGCATATATCTGGATGCAGCAGAAAGACAACCTTGATACCACGAATGAAATAATGATACAAAGACCGAAAACCTCATATTTTGGCAATCTATCAATGCAAGATTTACGGTTATAAAAACCATATGCCACTGATATATTACCCACTCATACACCGTTCGTTATGTTTATATCACCAAGGTAAGTTGATTATTTCATGCTTTTTGCCTACTGGTACATCATATGATGAAGCTAATATCACACTTAAGTAATTTTAATGTTAATTTTAGTGTGACAGTCTAACTTGCTGATGTACTATCATTTCTGTTTTCCACACAGTGAAAACTCATTTTGATTTTCTAATTTTTTTATCTTTTTATTTTGAAAAACTGTAAATTATTTACAATAATTTTTATGGAAAACTGGATATTCATGATTACTCATCCCGTTGAGTTCGACTAAATGTTCAAAACGATCCTTGTCAAATGCTTTTGTGTAAAAATCTGTCAGGTTATCTTGTATGTCGACTCGATGCAGTTCAATCAATTTCTTTTCAACACAATCCGGTATAAAATGATGACGAATGTCAATATGTTTTGTGAGACTGTGTTTTACAAGATTGTTGGTGATTGAAATAGTGGCATTATTGTCTATAATAATAGGAGTACGAGTGAAATTTAAATTGTATTCGCGCATCTGTTGTTGGATCAAGAGAACCTGAGAGCAATAGCTACCCACATCAATATATTCAGCTTCCACGTAGAGGTAGACACGCAAGACTTCTTCTTGCATTTCCATGACACGATCCTCCCTCCTAGAACTGACAACCACCTATGGTAGAATTTCGAGTTGATTTGCATCCACCAAAGTCCGAATCAATGAAAGCAACAAACTTCAAATCACTAGCAGTTGGATACCATAACCCAAGTTTAGGTTTCCCCATCAAGTAACGAAAAATCCGCTTCACCGCTTGCATATGGGACTCTTTTCGATTCGCTTGATATCTGGCACAAAGACACACTATGAACATGATGTCTGGTCTTGAAGCAGTCAAGTACATTAGAGAACCAAGCATTGCTCTGTATTGAGTTCGATCAACATCCTCCACACTCTCATGATCTGGACCAAGATTGTGATTCTCGCTAATAGGTGTATTGAAAGTAGTGCACTCCTCTATTTTGAAACGAGACAAAATGTCATACACATACTTCGTCTGATGTATAAACATCCCATCCTGCTTCTGTTCAACTTGTAAACCCAGAAAGTAGGACAGTTCACCCATCACACTCATTTCGAACTTGCTCTTCATTACCTCCTCGAATTCATGACACATGTTCTCATTAGATGACCCAAAAATAATATTATCTACGTATACTTGTACTAGCAGAAAGTCTTCGTTCTTTCTTTAATGAAAAGTGTACTGACATTCTGACCTCTTTCGAAACCATTCTTTAACAAATGTGCTGACAGTGTCTCATACCACGCCCTAGGTGCCTGATGCAATCCATACAATGCCTTATCAAGTCGATAGACTCGATCTGGCTAATCTAGATCAGTAAACCCATCTGGTTGTGAGACATACACCACTTCTTAGACTTTCCCGTAAAGAAACGCACTCTTCATGTTAAGTTGCTAAACTTTGAAGCCCTTGAATGAAGCAAAAGCTAGGAACAAACGAATTGCTTCCAACCTTGCTAAACACTTCATTGTAATCAATCCACTCTTGCTGATTGAACCCTTTCACCACTAACCGAGCCTTATTCCTTATCACGATCCCTCGGTCGTCTTTCTTGCCCTTAAACACCCATTTGGTGCCTATTTCCTTCTCTCTTTCAGGCAAGTCAACTAGCTCCCAAACCTTCAACTTCTTAAACTAAGCGAGTTCCTCTTGCATAGCTTCAACCCAACAATTATCTTTTAGAGCCATGTGAACATTCTTCAGCTCCTCCTAGGCAATAAAGCAGCTATACAAACACTCATGTATCATCCCAGTCTGCTGAATCGAAGTAAATAAACTGGAACCTTCAGTCACACCTCTTCTTGTCAGAACCCTTGTAGCAGTATCACCTATGATGTTCTCAACTGGATGATCTATGTTTGCGCGTGTAGTAGCAATGGTGTCAACAACTAAATTATCTCCCAGATTAGATCCAATCTCACCCTGAATGTTCTTATTAGCAAACAGATTAGTAAAATCCTCCCCCTGAATAGGTTAAGACTCACTATCACTTAAATCCTTTGAAGCTGCACTGGAGGAAGTTTCTAGAGCATTTGTCATTGATATACTCGATCAAGGCATGAAGTCACCCTCTTCATTTTCACTGATCACAGTTTGAATCACTTGAGACTCATCTGCATTAGAAAAATTAGGAATATTAAATGATTTAAAAACGCTATCATAATCATGTAATATAGTAGGACCACTCGTTGATTGTTGAGGTGAATAACTAGTGATTTCCATGTTAAACACAACCTCAAATTTACCAGTTTTTAGAGTAAGAACCCTTTTATTCGGTGTTCCAGGAATATAACTTGGAAAGTAACCCTCGTCAGCTACCTCGTCGAATTTTTGCTTATCTTTATTTCACACAATGGTGCAGGGTAATCTAAATTGTTCAAAGCCTTTTAAGTTTAGTTTCTGGTTAAACAATAGTTCATGACATGTTTTGTTAAATCTTTTAACCGTCAAAACTTTGTTTAGGACATAACAAGCTGTGTTCACAGCTTCTCCCCAGAAAAGAACTGGAAGCTTTGAATCAAAAAGCACAGTCCTAGCAGCTTCAATCTGATCTGTGCATCATGGACATTTTCCAATCAGAAAGCACAGTCCTATTTTTCCTCTCAGCGATTCCATTCTGTTGAGGTGTGTATGGAGCTGAATATTGATGTTCAATTCCCTTGCGAAGGCAATAGAGATCCAGAATCTGATTCTTGAACTATGTGCCTTTATCACTTCTTATCTTCTTGATCTGTGCATCATGGACATTTTCCAATTTTCTAAAAAAGATCTATCATCATCTCCGTTGTCTCATCTTTTGTACCTAAAAAGAAAACCCATGAATGTCATGAGTAATCATCTGTGACAACTAAACAATAGTACTTTCCACCTATGCTCCTTACGTTCACCGGACCGAATAGATCCATATGAAGTAATTCATAAGGCTCATCTATGGAATTTACTGTTTTGGATTTGTGAGGTTTCTTATGTTGTTTTCCCTTTTGACATGGAAGACATTTATCTTCCACGTGAAATCTCCACACTGGCACCCTTTCCACTAATCCTTTTTTAATAATATAATTCATTTTTCGGCAGTGGATGTGGGCCATGCGTCTGTGCCATATCATTGACTCAGCTTCAGATGCTTTTGACAGTAAACACGCCACCACAGTGGAAGAGTCCTTCCATGTCCATGACATAAGTGTCTTTTCTCCTTAGCGCTCTCATCACCGAGTGACCCTTGTCGCAGACTTGAGACACGCTCATCAGATTGTACTTCAACTACTCGACATAGTTCACTTTGTCCAATGTGATCTTCCGGTTGCTCACTTTTCCTCGTCCTATAATGTGCCCTCCTTTTGCACCAGCAAAATTCACATAGCCTCCATCTATATTGTCAAACTCAGTCAACAACCTCGCCTCCCTTGTCATGTGCCTGGAGCAGCCACTATCAACATACCACAAGTTGATATCCTCCTTAGCAGCTCCTGCATAACCCAACAAAAATTAGTTAGATTTTGGGACCCAAACCTTAAAGGTGTTGGGTCTTCCAGATTCATCAACCACCGGAACATTCATCCAATATCCATCACTCCTAACAGGGTCTTGGATCTCAGACCTATTGATGGAAATGGTTTTTTATTTCCATTCGGTCTTTGTTCCTAAGGTTTCCTAAACATGTTTGGACTCTGTGACCTTTGGAAAATATGGTTTTGATTCCATGAATTTCGATTGTGATAATTTCTAAAGCCATTGTTATAAAAACTTCGATTTCTAACATTTTGATATCGAGTTTGATATTGACCTTGACTTCTGAAATTACTTGATTGACCGTTAAAGTTCTTCATTCTTGGTGAACTACTTCTAGGTCTTTCATATCTGCCTGATGTAGATTCAGGCTGAAATCTTTGTTGATTTCTTTGAAACGAGGAACTTGTGAGTTCCTTTTTCAACCTTATCTACACCAACAACAACACTCTGTCGCTTGGTTGCAGATATCTTTGGTGAGTTAGAAATCTTCTGCTCACCATCACCAATTTTCTCTAGTGATTTTCTTTCTTTCTCTCAGTCACTTGTGCTTCATTCTTTTGTTAGGACGGCAGCTAGCTACATGTCCCTTTTTGTGACATTTGAAGCACGATCTTCTAGCCGAAGACTTCTTAATTGAAGTCTTTGTTTAGATTCATCAGGTGACGATGACGATGATGATGATGCCCTTGAAGGATCTTGTTTAGATTGCTCAATTTCTAATTTTTATATGTTTATTTTTAGCAAACTGCACATTTGACTATCTTGTAATAACAGTGGTCTCTTCTTTCATATCGCTCCCTTTAACAAAATCAATTTTTCTAACAAAAATTTGCTTTTTATTCTTAGGGTGTGTATTTTTTTTCAAAACAACTTCCCTGTTATTATCCTTCTTTGCATTCTCAAACACATCAACATTCCCTGATGTGGAACTACTAAGTGTAGTTGACACAAAGTCTGTTAGCTCTTCTTCGTCTGGCAACAAAGAATAATCATGACCAAGATGTGGTGGAACTTCATTGAAACCTTTGAAGCCCACACTTGTCTTGTCATTACTTTTCTTCAAGCCATTCATCATGTGTTTCATAACAAAAGATGAATCTCTGAATTGATTCAATTTCTTTTCAAGTTCACAAATTTTCAGTTGTGCTTCTGACAACAATTTGCATTTTTCAGAAATGTCTTTTGTTTTGTCACTCATTGTATCATGAGCTAAGTCAATAATTTGAAGTTTTTCATTTAGTTTACAGCTTAAAATATTTATTTCTTCTACATAACCTTTAATTTTCTTCAAATATAATGACTCATTTCTTTTTACAAAAATGTTTGATTCTTTTACGCTCGAGAGCTCATTTACCGGACTTTGGTTTTGTTTTGTTAACGTGTCAACTTCACTTTGCAGTTCACGACATTTTAAGCAAACAAAAATACAAGAGTTAGAATGTACCTCTCCTGTTCATTTGCTTAGATTGGCCATGAAAGCAGCAAAATCAGCAGCCATCTTCTTATCTGCAGCATTCTGTTCTACATCAGATTTCATGTTGTCAGTCTTCTAATCAACCTCAACCTTTTCAGCTACAGTCTCTTGATCAACCTCATCATCAGACTTTACTTCTGCATCATCAACTGGTGCTATCTCAGCCATAAAAGCTTGTGTGGCATTGTCATCACCTTCCAGATGAACACTCCAATCAGAAGAACCTTCTCTTGTAGTAAAGATCAAGGCCTTTGATCTAGTATTGGTTGATGCATTCTTGTTGCTTGAGCCATGACCAGGAAAATCTTGAAATGATGAGTTAGAATGAGATTCATTCTTAGGTCGTTGACATTCTCTAGCGAAGTGTCCGTATTTTTGACAATTGTAACACCTCACTTTAGACTTGTCAAAACCTACATTCTTTCCAACGAACTTTCTGCCCATCCTATTCATGAACCTCTTCACTCTTCTAGAGATCATGGCCATCCGCCATTGTAAATCCATCTCCTTTAGGTTATCAGGGTCAATGTGATCATAATCTTCATCAAAAGTAGCAAGATCAGATATTCTTCCTTGAATGTAGTTCTCATATGAAGCAACGAATGAAGCAACCAAGGCCAGATGATCTTCAGCAGCCTTGACACTCAGAGGCATCGACCTTGTACTGCTGTTATTATTGCTGGATTGTTTTGCCCCTGAAATCCTCCTGAAGCAACTACAAAACATACTTCACCATCAGCATTTGTCACAACTTGTTCATTTTCACATGAGCGAAAGCAGTTGTAGAATAACTTGAAGCATTGTTGGAAGATGAAGATGTAAGCCCTTTATAAATTCCCGGACCATGAACCTAATCATATCGAGATTCCTTTTTCTTCATGTTGAGCTCATAAGCTCTCAGTTTCCCAACAACCTCTTCCAAGTCTTTATCTCCATAGTCAGCTTCACCCTTTATCATAAGAGTATAAATATCCCACTTGGCAGGTAAAGCATCGAGCAACTTATCGTTTATCTCAACGTCTGTGTATCCCTCTATGTCATAATTGTCCATTTATGGCATTAGATGATAATATATTGTGATAATATCTTCAAGGGACTCATTTCTCATGCCTTTAAAGACAGCAAATTGTTTCTTCAGCAAGTCAACCTTGTTTTTCTTCACATCAAGATTACCCTCATACCTCTTCTCTAGAGCATCCCACATCTCCTTCGAAGTGGTATATCGCTTGAATGTATGCTTGATGCCATCAGGTAGCGACATCTTTATAGCATCTAAGGCCTTCTTCTCAGACTCATACATTCTCTTTTCAGCCTCTGACATTGTTTACATAGGTAGTGACACGTTGTTTGCCTTCAAAGTCATGAGTTGGGTTTACATACCCATCTTGAATACAGATCCACATCCGTGTGTGCTGATATTCAATGAACGACTGAAACCTATCCTTCCATGTAAGGTAATTCTCTACCTTCAACATCTTTGGTAGTTTGTTAGTCGTGCCTGCCTCATGCTCCATTCTCAACAGTTCATTCAAGTTTGACATAATAGACATTTTTACCGAACCAGCTTGCTAAAAACATTAAAAATTTGTCCGAAATGTGTGATTACCAAATTATACCGTTAGACTCGTCTCGACAATACGAATCCAAGTTTCACATATTAGACATTTTTTTGTCCTAAAAATCACACGAGTCTAACCGTGCAGTCGGTTTGTCAAGATTGTTTATGGATCAAATTTTGTGTACTAAAACGTTTATCTCAGGTTACATCAGCTGGTTAACTTTCTACCTTCTTGAATTCAACTCGGAACAGTACCGAATTCTAAACAGTAACTCGGATTAACAATCCGAGATGGAAACTCAGAATAGTGGTCCAAGATGCTAATCCAAGATGGTGATTCGGAACAGCGATCAGAGATGGTATTAGAGATGATCCGAGATGGTATTCGAGATGATCTAAGATCAATACCAAAAATCCAAGATGCACTACTATAATCCGAGATGCAATCCGAGATAATTATAGATCAATCAACAATGATCCGAGATGCATTATTCTTATCCGAGATGGTTCACTTATGATCCGAAATACAAATTTGATGATCCGAAATGCAACCTTCAGATCCGAAATGCAAGATTTCTATCCGAGATACCTTGCTTCTGATCCAAAATACCAAATTTCTATCCGAGATGCCTTGTTGTTTATCTGAAATAGCAGCAAAAACCCTAGAACAGCCTTCAAACTTCGAACCAGCCGTCAAAAACGTCCAAAACTTCAACTTTTCCGGCTGTTACGATTCTGAACCGAGCAAAACAAGAGCTGAATGCTCTGATACCAAATGTAGGTCCCCTAATCCGTATGGATCTTCACAAAATCGTATATCCAACCTAGAGTGTGGAGTCCTCTAGATCAGATTATCACAGAAAACGAGTACGAACAACAATCACAATAAACCCAATCTTTATTGATTATCTATCACAATGATTACAATCAATCTAGATCACAAGAATTCTCTCTCAACTCTCTTTGAAGTGATTAACTGAGCAACCTTAACCCTGATTAAAAACTCTCTTTATATAGAGACAAGTTTGCAACTAGGCTAGGGTTTCACCACATGGGCTACAAATTCCTCTAGGCCCAATTCGCCTACCACTCCCCATAATGTGGGTCTGGTTCAGCCCAATCACTATAACTAACTATTAAAAAACTAAACCTGCTAACTATTTATCGTTTTACTAATTAAAAGATATCCAAAGACCAAATCTAACATGTTGTCACAAACATGCACCAACAAAGTTGATGATGTTGGTGGATTGTTTAATGTTAGGATCTGAGTTTGATATTGATTTGATCGTTTAGATGAAATCAATAAAAGATGATAAACAACAATGAAATAGTGCAACGAAATTAAGTACACTTTGGAATCACCACAATAGAGAGATTGTTTTCATGAACATGCTTTTGTAATTATAATCACGTATGCATGCAATATACAAACTCCCCCTCAGCATAAGATCAATCTCTTTGTTCGTACAAAATGTTTAGAAGAAAAGTGATGGATAGAACAACACAGACACTGTTCTATTTATACTACATTTCAAACCACTGAGCATCTTAAGATGACGTCAAATTGATAGTGACATTTAACAAACTAACTCTAACCTCTGCTAGACCTAAACATTGGTACATCAAATATATGATAAACCCTATTGAACAACAACTGCTGTGATATCCTTTGTTGGTCTTTAACAGACCTTTGCTTCAACAACCTTTTATACTTCATCAAAGTTTCTCTATAGTAGACCTTTGCTTCCAGCAGAGCTTTGCCTTTAACAGATCTTATGAACAGTCTTTAGGTATGATTTGAGTTTAGAGCAGCAGATCTTCTAAGTATTTCTATTAAGGATCAGATTTTATAGATTATTTTGGCTTTCAAATCATTTGTTCTTTTGTAAGGTTCAATAGATCCAACAATCTACCCATAGAACAGATAAAGCCAAAACTCTTCTTTATTGCTGATCTTTATTTCTCAATAGCAATTCTTTGATTTGCCCTTTGAACTGTAGTTCAAAGTTCATGGAAAGCATGTCTTCAAAATCCCTTTGTAATTCAAGGTTCAATAAGTCTTGGAGGTCATCTGCATCCAAACCATATGCATCCTTCATTTTTAACCTTTGAATCTCACCATTTGATCTAAGCTAAGTCAATTCATGGGTGTCTGAGGATGACTTCCATTTTAGAATTTTTTAATCATTTGGCTTTCTTGGGGGAAGACTTATTGTTGAGCTTGGTAAAATTGGTTTGCTTACAAGGTTAGAAATTGTTTCTATCAGTTTTTCACTTGCAGCATCAGTGTGAAAGAGCAGTTGATTCTTGATTCCCTCTTTTCTTTGTTCTTCAAACATGTGCTCATCATCTTCAGCCATCTTCTTTTGCCTTTTTGCTTGGTTTAAGGCAAGTGTGGATAAGATAGTGGTTGAAGAATGCTAATTGAGTGTTTGTGGTCTATTGAGGGATAACAATTGTTGGATAATCTGGTTTTCTTGGAACTGTAGGATCTTTCTTTCTAAGTTCTTCCAGTTTCTTGTATGTATCTACAACTCTGGACTCAGACCATCTAGCAACTGACCTTGCACTACAATAGTTTGCATCAACTAGTTCTTGTTTCATTCTTTTAAGCTTCAAAGCTATGTTCTGATCCACTTGTGTGTTCTTTTTCCTTTCAGGTGGTGTTGGCTTTTGTAAAGGATCTTTGAGCATTGCTTGAATCCTGGTAATTTCTTCTTTGAGATCATTTGTTCACCAGTCTTTGAACTGTGCGCTGGTAGCTTTGTAAGTTTTTTTTTTGCATTATATGATCAATATAATCATGTTTCAATTCCTCTTCAAGCTCATCATTAATAGGCCTTTCTAACATAGACTTACTCATATCTTTGGCAAAATCTTCAATCTTTCTTACTTTGCTCAGTTCATAGGATAAGATACCTTGAGTAGTCCTCTCATCTTTCCCTTTGCTCTTCTCTTTAGCAATGTTATTAGCCTGTTTAGCTTTCAACTTTAGATATTCATCTAAATTTGTTGGCTTTCTGTATCCAAAGAGAGATAGGAAGTCTAGTTTTAAGATACCCTCTGCTGTGAATAATGATTCAGTTTCTTTTTATATAGCAAGAAGTTATAGATGATATATAGTAGCAAAAGTATGATAGATGGTGGTTGATAAGGGGGTGGAAGTGAAGTAGTTCTATATGAAGATGATGAGGATGGTGATGAAGTGAGAGGTTATGATGACAAAGGGATTGGTGATGGAATCTCTTTATCATCTTCAACAACAAAACTTTTTCTTTTACGTTGGAATTTGATTTTTGGTGAAGGTGGTCATGAAGGTATTCTTGGTGGTGTGGATAATGGTGTAGATAAGATGTGAAGAGTTATCATGACAGTGGTTGAGGTAACATCTGTTGATACACTTGGTGTAACAACATTTGTTGGTTGGTTTGATGGAGGTAAGTAACATCTGTTGGTACATTTGTTGTAACAACATCTGTTGGTAGTAGAGATGATTTCTTAGGTGATGGTTTTTTTTTGAGATAGTGGAGGAAGTGACTTTGTATTGTGGAATCACAATGTCATATTCATAATCTTGAGGTTGAGATTATGGTGTACCTGTAGTGTTAGTCTTGACAGACATAACTTCAAACGGAAATTTATCTAAATTAAACAATTCAGCAGGATTTGTTGTGATTTTTAATGAAGAAAGTTCATTGAACTTTACATTCAAGGTCTCTTCCACACACCTAGTCCTTGTGTTGAACACTTTATAGGCCTTGGTAGTGGTTGAGTATCCCAGAAAATAACCACAATCTACTTTGGCTGCAAATTTTGAAATAGTTACTGTTAAGTTTAAAATGAAACATAGGCAGCCAAAGATTTTGAAATATGAGATCAGAGGTTTGATATTGTATAGAATTTCATAAGCAGTCTTTGATGTCTTGGGTTAATAAAAACTCTGTTATGTACATAGCAAGCAGTGTTTACAGCCTCTGCCCAAAAAGATAAGGGTAAACCTAAGTCCTCAAGCATTGTTCTAGCAGCTTCAACCAAAGTTCTATTTTTCCTTTCAACAACCCCATTTTGTTCTAGTGTCCTTGGGATGTTGTATTGACTGGCAATCCCTTTTAACACACAAAAATCAGCCAACTCCTTATTTTTAATTTCTGTTCCATTATCACTTCTAAAGACTTTACTTGCACGTCAAATCCCTTTTCAACTTGTTTTAGAAAATTTTGCAAAATGCCTGCAGTCTCTTCTTTCGAGTGCAAAAAAAAGTCCATGTAACCTTGAAAAATCATCAACTATAAAAAGACAATATCTCTTCTTTTTAAGACTCATGATTTTTACAGGGCCAAACAAGTCCATGTGTAGCAATTGCAAACACTAGCTTGTTTTGGACTCTTCAATTGATTTGTATGAACTTTATATTGTTTACCTTTTAAACAGGAAATACAATGTTCATCACAGGTGAATTGTTTTGATAGAAAACCTCTTACAAGACCTTGTTTTGAGAGTGTGGTGATAGTTTTAAGATTTGTGTGACCAAGTCTTCTATGCCATGGTTCAGTCTCTTTGTTAGACACAACTGAGAACTGAGATGCATTAGACATTGGATTATCTTTCGACACATCAACCACATATACAGTCCCACTCCTGTGAGCAACAAGCTGTGCTTTACTCTCAGCTATGATTTGATCAATCTTTTTAACGACTTCTGGCCCAACAATCTGACAAGTTTTCTTACTAAAGAATGACACATAGCCTTTATCACTCATTTGAGATACACTAAGTAGATTAAATTTCAGATTCTCAATAACATTGACATGCTCAAACTTGAGTTTCCCAGCCTGGACTGTCCCTGACCCTAACACCTTCCCTTTTTAATTGATACCAAAGGATAAATCACCCCCTCCATGTGCCATGAAATCTTTGACTAGGGCTCTACATCCTATCATGTGCCTGGAGCCTCCACTATCTATATACCATAAACTATCAAGGCAAGCAGAAGCTCCCTTCACATTAGTAAAAAATAGTTTCGGTGAGTATCCAAAGCCAAAATGGATTTGGATGGGTCAGAGACATTCCAGCCTCAAGTCCAGGAATATGGTCATTTGGTAACGTCTGCTGTGAACCATTTCCTATCAAATGATCATAACCATGAGGATGCCTTTTAACTCTTGGTTTTGATTGTCTTTTGTTGACCTCATAGCCAAGTGGTACACTCTTGTAAGTAGGTTGACCATATCCTCTTGGAAATTATTAGCTAGTGGTGTATCTGTTACCTGGACCTCTCTGGGAGCAAAGGTTATATTAAATTGTTTGGTAGCAGATGTTTGGATAGGAACAAAGGTCTGTTTAATCTTTTCTTTTCTTGAACTCTCAAGTGTTTTAAATTTATACTCATTTCTTTAGACTTCAAAATTTTTGAGATAAACACACTCTTGAGTTTTTATGGTTTGTTCTGTCACAGATAGTGCAATTTGGTGAATCAATTATCACACTTGTTTTGTTTATATCATAAGATTTTAGAAGAAACCAGATTTAGTCACATGTTCTTCTTTTCATAGAAATCACAAAACAAGTTTGATATTTTCTCTGTTCTCTTCCCTTTTTCTGACTTTTAATCAGCAGATGATGAAATGTATGCTGCAAGGTCTTTTAAGGGAATGATCTTGACTTCAGGTGCCTTTACAACTTCAATGGTTGAAAAATCCATTGGCTTGAAATTTTCAAGAATGTCACACTCATTAGACCATGTTGGTTTAAATTGATATTTTTTAATTTCCTCAAAAGTTGAGGAACCTTCATGTCTTTCTAAAACAATTTTCTTTCCAGTTTGATTAGTGACTTTAATTTCTTGACCAACCAAATTTGTGGGAATTATAATAACCAACCCAGATTCATCTACAATAGTGTTTTGATAAATTTGGTCATGCTTTCAAAAGCATATGCTAAACTTCACATTGCTTTTGATCTGGTTTTACTTTATAACCTTTACAGGATTCTACCTACTTTTCACAAGTGATTTGTGTAGATTCAAGCTCCTTTTTACAACTTTGATATTTTTCTATCATAGTTTGGAGTTGATCCTTGGTTATGCTTGACTCATGTTTGAGGCTACTGATTTCAGATTCTTTTTTCAAACAGTTTAGTTTGTAACTCTTTTGCAAGTTTTTCAAACTGAATTTTATCATCTAAAATTTTGTGTCTAAGGTTTTCATTTACCTCTTTTATGTTAGCAAAAGCAATAATACATTTGTCTGAACATAGGTCTTTAAGGACCTAAGGTAATACCTTAGCAGCAGCCATCATGTCACAGACACATTCGCCCTCACAAACACTAGTTTCCCATGGGTCTGACACTAAGATCACAGTTTCTTCACCAACCTTCTTTTCTAAAACCTCTGCCACAACATTATCACAAACTTCATTAGAATTTAACGCCACTTACTCAGACTCATCCCCTTCAAGTATTGTGTCTATTGCTATGAAACAAAAATCATCATGTTTCTTTTCAGTATTAGCAACTATAGCAAAATTCTCATTAGTCAGTTCTCTAGGTAAGCTACTTCAATCAACAAAACCTTGTGTAAAGAAGCTTTGTTGACTAGTCTCTGAAGAAGCGAAGGTTTGTGTACCTTGTGGTGCAGGTTGCACCTGAACCTAAGGACTTGGGGCTTGAACATACTGTATCTGAGGAACAGTGGTTTGCACATACTAAACTGGAACAATGGTTATAGGGTGTGCAAAATGAGTAGTGTTTTGCATGTGAGAAGCATAGGTATATTGAGAATAATAGACAGTGTTATGTGTGTTTTGAGGTCTAGGACTTGGGTGTGTAATAATTGGACCATTTGTTTGACTCCTACACTACCTAGCAAAATAACCAAGCCTGTTACACTTGTATCACTTAATCTTTTACTTATCCAACCCAACTTTTAACCCTCCATGCAATGCTAGAAATTTTCTACCAGCTCTTTTTATAAAATTTGCTGGTCCTAACACTTAGCAATGCCAGTTGGTGTAATATGTTATTTTCTTCTAAATCAATTGAATCAAAATGTTGAAGATCGTTCAGTTCAAAGGATAAGTTGTTAGAAACTTGGTTTTCCCCATTTATAGCAAAAGCAAAATTGGGTGAGCAAGAATTAAAGTTAAAATTTCCACCAGATGTTATGTCATTAAAATGATCATAACTTTGTTCCTTGCTACTACCAGATGTTTCTTATTGACCAAAAAGTGTTGTACTACCAAAAGCATAGTCATCAGCCACTTTTCCTGACTTATGTAGCTTCTTTTTCTGGTTAAGCTCTCTCTCATAAGTGAGAAGCTTACCGTGAAGCTGAGTCAAACTCATCTCTTTAAACCCAACAGAATTTCTGGTTACAATGGCAATAGTGTCCCATTTATCTGGTAGTGATCTAAGAAATCGGCTATTCAAAGTAGAATTTGCAAAATTAACATCTACCAATTTTAACTCACTAATCAAACAACTAAACCTTTCAACTTGTTGAGTTAATGATTCTCCTTTCACATGACAAAATGTTTCGTACTATTGGTTTAAAACGTCTTTGTTATTTTCAATAACATCTTCAGTGCCTCCGAATTGCTCTTTCATTGCATCCCATAACTCATTTGCATTGTTGCCAGCATAGATATCATTAGGCAAAGCAGTTGCCATTATGCTAAAAGCCTTTGCATCTCGCTCGATTTTCGTAAAAGCTTGCTCGTAGTAATGTTCAGAACTCTTCGGAACTTGAAATTTTGGGTCTTCATCACTCGGTACCATCGGAACATGTGGTCCGAAGATAACCAATTCCGGTATCCCCTGTTCTGTTGTGCAAGTATGTGACCCATCCGACGTTGCTAGATGTTATACTCCAATCTGACAAGTATAGGAGGTTTGTACATGGTGCCAGTGTTGTGTGGATCTTGTGACTTTTGAGACATTTTGATTGTTTTCAAACAGGTTTTTGTTTAAAAACTTTGAACGTAAATAAACTTTCACTCTATTTTCAATACAAACGAACAGACGAATTAGCAGTGAGAGCTGACAAGTTTATATCAAATTGATTGTTAAATCAAATTTGAACGACCAGGCTCTGATACCAATTGTTAGGGTCTGAGTTTGATATTGATGTAATCATTTAGATGAAAACAATGAAAGATGATAAACAACAACGAAATAGTGCAACGGAATTAAGTAAACTTTTAAATCACAACAATGGAGAGATTGTTTTCGCGAACATGCTTTTGTAATTATAATCACGTATGCATGCAATATACAAACTCCCCCTCAGCCTAAGATCACTCTCTTTGTTCGTACAGTCACTATTCTACTTATAGTAAGCATCTTAAGCTGACGTCACATTGATAGTGACATTTAACAAACTAACAAACTCTAACCTCTGCTAAACCTAAACATTGTTACCTTATATATATGATAAACTCTATTGAACAACAACTGCTGAGATATCCTCTGTTGGTATTCAACAGACCTTTGCTTCAACAACCTTTTATACTTAATTAGAGTTTATCTCTAGGAGACCTTTGCTTCCAACAGACCTTTGCCTTTAACAGATCTTGTGAACAGTCTCTAAGTATGATCAGAGTTTAGAGCACCAGATCTTCTAAGTAGTATTATTAAGGATAAGATGATATAGATTATTTTGGCTTTCAAGTCATTTGTTCTTTTGTAGGGTTCAATAGATCCAAAAGTTAATGATAAAGCGGAGTATCATATCATGATACGCAATTCTTTTATCAATATAGGAAAGATTTCGCCTGTACATAATTCAATCATGTAAAGCTAAATAACACATCCGAACTGGTTAATCATCTACAACTAAACTAACCCCACTATAATGCATGCTTGTTCGGTTTCTAATCTATAACCCGACCCATAATCTGTTCTTAATCGATAATAGGGATGAGAACAAGGTAACTGGTTTGTGGAAATATGGATGTTGCAATTCAGCCTCTGAGTAAAAGTGTTTGGAATATATGCAATGACGACCGAACTGTTAGACACCTTGATTTTGGGGTCTTACATCTATCAATCATAAAAATAATCATAATGCATTAATATAATGTATCTTAAGTAAACAAGTTAAAGCGTTCTGGTTTCATTAACGTTGGGTTCGTTTTTGTTAACTACGAAAAATCATGCAAAAAAACGTATTTTTAGTGACTGTTTACCAAACTAGGGGCGCGTCTAAGACCCGGTAATGAACCTAATGGTAAAAACCAGTTTTATAATCATCCTAAAGTGATGCACACCATTTTTGACTAGTTAAAGAGGCTTCTAGAAGCCCATAGGAGGTCCGATCGGTCTTAAGGGGCTTCCCTTTGCTTTTGTTTCATTTTTTCACAAGTTAAAACATCCATACCAGGTGCATACATTCAGTCGCAGCCAAACCCTATCATTTCTCGTTCAAAATCTAAGGTATAAAAATGGTTATGATTAGTTTTTCATGCTTTCTTTATGCTAAAATTAGTATTAAGAAAAAGAATAAACTCTACCCCAAGCTTCTCAAATGATAGCAACTCTTCTTGCATCAGATTTGCCTAGCTTACTTTCCTATGTTAATGCCTCCTTGTAATTTTTTTGTTCAATCTGAGAGATAGAACATCCGTATGAGAACCGATTCTTCAAATCAGCAACCCTCCAGTAAAAATAGCTTTTAATCAAAAAGATTATCTGCATAAAAGATTTTCAAAAGATTTGAATTAAATTTCTTCATGGCTCTCGAATTGAAAACCCCTCACAACTACTTACCGTATCTTGTAAAACATAGCAAGAACACGGATTTTCACTCCATCATCGACATTATAAATTCGTCAAAATATCTTTTTATTCTCATCGCAAATGCCCCCATCTAGTTATCCACCCTCAGAGAATTGTGGGCACATGCAAAGCTCACACTGAAAAAAAAAGCCCTTTCTTATAACCTTCACTGTCACACCCCGATTTTCGATGCAGCAGAAGCGTGTCGCGAGGTGTGGACAGAGCGGCAATCATTGCATTCAATCAAGTAAACGACAATTATATTACAAAACATTCATCCATACTTTTTATTTAATACATAATTTACAAACCAACCATTATTTTTAAAACCATGCCACAAGTTTGAACATTATTACTTAAAATTTAACATAAGTTTATAAAACATCACAACGAAAGATCGGATGAAACACAATATCTTGACTTCACAACAAATGAACAAGATTTGTCCCGAAGGCCATCCACTTGTTTCCTGTAACAGATGTTAGTTTGAAAACAACGTCAACAAAAGTTGGTGAATTCATGTTATAGATTTTGTATCAAATAAATTATCAAAATATTTGAAATAATAAATTCGTTTAATATAGCTTAATAAAACTTGTAAGACCGTTAGTGTGTTGCAAGGACACTAATCTATATGCCGAATAAGGTGGCAACCAAACCTTAACGATTTATTATGTGTCTGAGACACTCGTTTTAGACATAAAAGCACTCTAATATGATTTGTTATTATTGTGTATTAGAGTGTGGCTCGCTCAAACCCAATAGATCTATCCTCTTGCTCCTCGGTACTTGTTATTCATTAATGGTCCCAATGCTTGAGCCTTATTCACATGTGATCTAAGTATTTTCATTTTCCCAACTATATTAATGATAACATGTATACATCCCCGCATGTTTAAAAACCATAAAAACGTTAAAATAAAAGGGGAAACATGAACTCACAGATTTGCGTTCCGTGCAAATCTCTATTCAATTTATGATACTTCATTCGTTTCTCGACCTACAAGTGTTCTATCTATTACACACTTAGGCTTTCGTTCGTTTCTCGTACAAGTATTTTATCTTGAATTTCATACTTGTAATTATTGGTTTTTCTTTTGTTGATAAACACATATATATTTCTTTCATATATATATATATATATAATATTAGTTATATGTAAACGGACCTAGCACATAATTTAATTGTAAATAACTCGATCTAATAGTTTATTACATATGGGCCTAGCCCAAAAGCTTTTGTAAGTATGGGCCTAGCCCAATTTTCTTACTGTATGTGGTCCTAGCTCAACCAAATTTTGTTTTAAAATGGATTAAGCCCAATTGGTTTGTAAAGGTGGGTTTAGCCCAAGTTAAAATGAAAGATTTGGGCCTAGCCCAATATAGTTTATAAAAATTGGATTTATCCAGTTTAGTTTTATAAAAGTGGGTTTTAGCCCAAAGTTAGATTTTTTAGAAATGGATTAGCCAAATTTATTTCTTTATAAAAGTGGGCTTGGCCCAAAGTTATCCTTTATATAAGTGGGCTTAGCCCATGTAAACTTTTATAAAAATGGGCTTAGCCCAAATTTGATTTTTATACAAGTCGGCCTTAGCCCAAACTAATTTATATAAATGGGCTAGTCCATATATTTTATAAAAATAAGTTTAGACCCATATAATTTTATAAAAATGGGCTTAGTTCAAATAATTAGTTTTATTGGGCTTATCCAAGTTTTTAGAATACTTACTAACAAATGTTTATAACTTATAAAAACTTATTTGTAAAAAATATTAGTTATAAGCTAAATTTTTATAAATCCTAGTAAAGATAAAGTGTAACGGTTGATTTGTTCATTTTGACCGTTATATTCGCGTTGACTATTTTATTGGTTTCGTCTTTGTGGTTTGTTTGGGTTATACCATATACTTTATTTTGTCCAAATTGTCCAAGTTGTCTTAATTGTCTGATATATATTATTTTATCAATAATTTTAACACTTATATATTTTTGTATTTAATTTAACATGATCAAAATATATATATAGTTTATACAAAAATACATGTACACATATAAAGTGGTTTAAAAATATATTTTTGTCAAAAATATATATTTATCTCATTTTTAGTTTAAGAAGATATAAGTAATTAATTTCTTAACTTTTTCATCCAATTCCTTTATCTAAACATGATTAAATTTCCTAATCACTTTTAATCACCAAATCTTTAGTTAAATTATATCTTAATCAAGATTACTTTTTATAAAAATTTTGCGATAGTTTCCTTTAAAATATAAGTTTCCTATGTTTTTATAAACATGTTTTAAATAATTAAACTAACTCAAATCATCATCAATCACAAATATTATATAAATGTATTAAGAAAATGTCATTAACTTGTTATAATTTAAACTTTCTTAAAATGGAAACTTTGTTATTACATTTAAACAAAATTTATAAATCGTAACTTTTATTAATGATCTAATACTTGTATGATCATCTTTAAAATATAAAAGTTTGTTCCTGACTATTTTTGTTAATTAATTTTGCTAATCTAAACATGCATGTGTTTAGGTATTTTTTTATTCACAATTTTGCAAGATTCAAGTTTACTAGTTTATGATAAGTTCAAGATCATCCAAAATTATCAAGAAAAACACATAATTATGTTAGTGATCTTAGATTTATTAGTGTTTTTAAGTGGGTTTTTTATATAACTTTTATGATGATCTTGTGAAATTTTATAAAATAAAAAGTATAAGATTAGGTTTAAGATCTTACAACTAGCAAAAGGCTAGGGATGATCTAAAGGATGAAGAAGATAGGTTGATCAAGAGTTCCTAACTTCCAAAATGAGCTTCTAATCCTTGAAAGTTTCTTAGATCTTCATGCAAGCTTGATTTTCTAGAGTTTGGTTTTTAAAATTTGCAGTGAAGATGGTGGTAGCGTTGGCCGATTTTTGGGAGTAAAAATGGAAGGAGTATTGTTGTGTTTTAGTGTGATGAAAGAATGGAAATGAATGTAGGTGATGGTTTTGTGTGATGATTAAAGATCTTACACCTCATTTTACACTAAACTCACTCATAATATGGCCAACACACAAGTGAAGGGTTAGTGGCATGGGGAAACCTCATGTTGCCATGACTATATGGGGGGGGGGGGGGGTTGGTGTTGTATTTTATTATAATTAATATGAAATTTTATAAACTTTTATAAACTTTAGTAATTATATATAAGTTTTTTGTAAAAAAACTAATGCCCCAATACTTTAAAGTGATGTCATAATATGCCAAAAAATCTCACTAGTCTTATGGCTTCGTTGTTCGGTTGATAAAGTTGGCTCGGGTCTTGTACCGGGTGAAATACTGATATATAGTATTACTGATAAAATTCTATGTTCATAATAATCCTAGTACAATTTTTATTGTCCCGTTAATTAATGTAGCTCTTCAGACTAATAAATTTGTCATTTTGAGTTCAGTTTCTGTAGTTGTCAGATTTTTACTGAACAAACCGTATAGCTTTAATTAATAAGATTTATATATGGATTTTTATACTATTTATAACATCCATTATTATCCTTTAGCTAAAAGTATTTATTTTTGGATTTTTGGACATTTGCTGAATTTTGCTCCAAAATGCTGAATTTTTGTTGCAGACTTGGACAATTTGGTGTTTTAAATAAACATTTTTATGGTATATCAATACAGACATATTTTATGTCTTAATTATGAAATATTAGACTGTACCGTAATTAGTTCTGATATTTATTTCATGTTCGTGTCTTTGTCACCTGTCTAGGATATGGTTTTTATATATTCGTGATTTTGACGAATCCATTATCATATCAAAGTATGATTTGATTAAATTACTAATCTTTTAAGACTTCAAATAAAAAATTAAGTCATCTTATATGATAAATAAACAATGTATTAGCTGTTCTAGTTGTACAGAATTACCGGAATTTTGCCAATAGTCAAATTCTCCCCTTGTTCAAGAAAATTTCGTCACGAAATTTAAGTCGTGTCATCCTTTGTGTAGGATTTCTCAAAGGGGGTACTTTCTTTTGATTTCGTCTTCCCGTTCCCAAGTGAACTCACGCCCGCCTTTGAGTTCCAATGGACTTTGACCAGTTTGATACGACTCCTCCTTGTTTTCTGAATTTTCGAATCTAAAATTTCGACAGGTTCTTTGATGAAATGGAGTTTATCGTCTATATGAATTTCGTTTGTGGGAATGATAAGTGACTCGTCTGAAAGGCACTTTTTAAGATCTGACACATGAAAAGTGTCGTGAACGTTACTAAGTGTTTCAGACAATTTCAACTTATATGCGACTGTTCCAATCTTCTCCAAGATTTCACATGGTCCTATGTACCTCGGGTTAAGTTTTCGTTGTTTCCTGAATCTAACTACGCCTCTCCAAGGCGAGACCTTTAATAACACTTTGTCTTCAATCTCAAAGTATAATGGTTTGTGATGTTTATCCGCATAACTTTTTTATGTCTATCCTATGCTGCTTTAATACGGTCTCGGATTTTAAATATTTTATTGGTAGTTTCTTGAATTAATTCTGGACCTATCATTTGTTTGTCGTCTATTTCCGCCCAACATAGCAGAGATTGACATTTACGTCTATATAACGCTTCAAATGGAGTAGCTTGAATACTCATGTGATAATTGTTGTTATATGAGAACTCCACTAAAGGCAAGTGAGTATCCCCATTTCCGCCTAACTCAATTACACAAGCACCAACCATATCTTCTAAGGTTTAAATGGTGCGTTCACTTTGGCCATCTGTTTGGGGATGAAAGGTCGTACTTCGATCTAAGTGAGATCCAAAAGCTTTTGAAATGATTGCCAAATTCTTAATATAAAACGACCATCACAATCAGAGATTATGGAAACAGGCACTCCATGTCTTGCCACACTCTCTTTGAGATAAAGTTCGGCTAGCTTCTCAGTTTTATCTTTCTCACGTACCGGCAAGAAGTGAGCAGATTTTGTTAGTCGGTCGACAATTACCCAAATCATGTCATGACCGTGAGAGGTACTAGGTAATTTTGTTATGAAATCCATAGAAATCTGTTCCCATTTCCAAGTGTGAATTTCAGGTTATTGCAACAATACTGAAGGTTTTTGGTATTCGACATTAATTTTTGCACATGTTAGACATTTTCCAACATAAGTTGCCATATCTCTCTTAAGATTAGGCCACCAATACAATTCTTTAAGATCGCGATACATTTTATCCGCTCCGGGATGTATCGAATATTTGGACTTATGGGCTTCATCTAGGATTAAGTTTTGCAGATTACCAAAAAGAGGAACCCAAATTATGTTTGCAAAATACAAAGTTCCGTTCTCATTTGGTTCTAATTGTTTTTCCATACCTCTATGCATTTCTGTTTTAAAATTTCCGCTCTTCAGGACTTCCTGTAGAGCATCGTGAATTCGGGAGGTAAGGTTATTGCGAATGGTAAGTCTTAATGATCGTAAACATATGGGCTTTACTCGTTCTTTTTGACTTAGTGCATCCGCGACATCGTTCGCCTTGCCTGGATGGTATTTCATTTCACAATCATAGTCATTCAACAATTCAAGCCAACGTCTTTGGTGCATATTTAATTCTTTCTGATTAAATGTATGTTGAAGACTTTTGTGATCGGTAAAGATTGTGCACATAGTACCATAAAGATAATGACGCCAAATTTTCAACGCAAATACCACTACACCTGGCTCTAGGTCATGTGTGGTATAGTCCTTAAGTAGTTGGAAAGCTGCTTCTGTTTCTCTCCCCAATCAAACTTCTTATCTTTCTGAGTTAGGGAGGTTAGTGGTTGAGCGATCTTCGAAAAATTTTCAATGAATCTTCGATAATAACCTACTAATCCCAAAAATTGGCGTATTTTGATGGGTGTTTTAGGTGCGTTCGAATTCTTAATGGCTTCTATATTTGATGGATCGACATGTATGCCTTTCTCGTTGACTACATGACAGAGAAATTGGACTTCACAAAGCCAAAATTCGCATTTAGAGAATTTTGCATACAGTTTCTCCTTCTTTAACAACTCAAGAATGGTCCTAAGATGATGTTCATGATCCTTCTTATTTCGTGAATATATCAATATGTCATCAATATATAATATCACGAATTTATCAAGGTAAGGTTTGCACACAAATGGCATAACAAGGAACTCGTAGTGACCGTAACGGGTTTGGAATGCTGTTTTTGGAATACTTTCTTCCTTCACTCTAAGTTGATGATATCCTAACCTTAAGTCAATCTTCGAGTAAAAACTTGATCCTTGAAGTTGATCAAACAGATCATCGATGCTCGGTAACGGATACTGATTCTTGATCGTGAGTTTATTCAATTCTCGATAATCTATACACATTCTAAAGCTTCCATCTTTCTTCTTCACGAATAGAACTGGAGCTCCCCAAGGTGGAAAGCTTGGTCTAATAAATCCTTTATCCAATAATTCTTGAAGTTGTGTGGACAGCTCTTGCATTTCTGAAGGAGCTAATCAGTAATGGGATTTTGCTACAGGTGCAGCTCCTGGAATCAAAGCTATGCGGAATTCAACTTGTCGTTGTGGTGGTATTCCTGACAAGTCCTCTAGGAAGACTTCAGGGAATTCCTTAACAACAGGGATCTCCTCAAGTTTTGGCTCCTTGGATTTCTTGTCAACAACGTGTGCTAAGAATGCTACACATCCTTTTTGCAAGCCCTTTTGTGCTTTCATACAAGAAATAATTCGCAAGGGTGTTTCGCTCTTCTCGCCATGAAAAAGAAGTGTTTCATTATTAGGAAGTGGAATGTGAATAATTTTGTCGCAACAAACGACTTCGGTTGGTTATTGGATAACCAATCCATACCGATTACAACATCAAAACTACCTAACTAGATGGGTAATAAATCGATGTTGAATTTTTGTCCACCTAACTCTAAAGAACATCCTTTAATAATTTCATCAAATTCAATTATCATTCCATTTTCTAGTTCGATAGTGAATCGAATATCTAATTTATTTTAATTTAGTTCAAGTATATCTTTAAACTCTAAAAGATATGTAACTAAAATCTACGCCTATATCAAATAAAATAGATGCGAAATGGTTATTGATAGGGAACGTACCAGTGATCACATTTGGATCCTGACGTGCCTGGTGAGCTCCTATTACAAAAGCTCGCCCGTGGCCTTTGTTCTCCTTTGGGCAATTCTTTCTAAAGTGGCCCAATTCACTGCAACCATAACAACTTTGATTCCTTCCTCGGTCGTTTCCATTTTCATAGCCTCCTTCTTTCTTGCCTTCATTTCTATTTCCTTTGTTGTTACTCCAGCAATTTTCGGCGCGGTGTCCCAATTTCCTGCACTTATCACATTTGGTGGTTCGGCATCCACCATAATGATGATAATTACACCTGTTGCACTTAGGTGCATTTCCTGTATAACCTCGGTTCTCTCTGTTGTCGCCACAAATGCTTTGTTTCTTTTTGCTATGGGGGTTTCCTTCTTCTTGCTACTCGATCGGGAACCTTTCATGAAATGAGTAAACTTTCTCTTATTCCCATGTGAGGTTGATTCTACATATGTCTCTTTGGGCATCTCTGCATTCTTTCTCGAAAACTTATTCATTCTTACCGCTTCTTTGGTAAGGCTTACTGCAATCGTGATTGCCTCGGTGATGGTTCCTGGATGGGATGAAGTAACCATACTTCAGATTTCTGGAGCTTATCCCCAAATGTATCGTTCGATACGTTTGAATTCAGGGGTTACCATATATGGAACGACTCGCGAGAGATCGTGAAATAGCTAAGTGGATCCATAGATGTCAGATCCAACCATCGCTATATTCCAAAACTGCGTTTCCAACTTTTGTAGTTCAGCTCTTGAACAATACTTCTCACGCATCATATCCTTCAGTCTTTCCCAAGTGATAGCGTATGCTGCTGCATCTCCTAATGTTTGTACTTACATAGTCCACTATGATAAAGCTTCATTAATGAACAATCCTGAAACATACAATACAGTCTGGTTAGGGGAACAGTTACTCATGCGGATTACAAAATCCGTCTTTTCGGTCCATCGAACAAATGCTACCGCTCCACTGTGCCGTCAAAGTTCAATGGTTTGCAATCTAAAAATTGCTTATATGTGCATCCTGAAATGTTTGTTCTCGAAATTGTCAAAAATATTTATTTTGCAAATAAAATATTAATTAAAATTTCTTGTAAGGTTATGAGTAACCAACCGTTCATAGGATTTGTTGCTATTGGTGGGGCTTCATGTTGAGCAATCGCATCCGCAATACGTTGATTCAACAAAGCATCATGCTCAGCTTGAGAAGTGGGTAGGGGAGTTTAGAGTTGATGTATGCCCCTTCTTCTTGGTGACATGATCTTCATATATAAAATCATGAAGAATGAATTAGACAAATATTTCAGATTAATATTTCATTCATGGATCAAATATAATATATATATATATAGGTCAAATCAATCAAATCATCTCTCACGTGAGATAACCATACAAATATCATCATGACATAAATATAATGAATAATTAACAATGCAAGATAAAAGAAGGATAATCAACTTTCAAATATATATACTGTCAACTTGTTACATCATTTTTGTGAAGTACAAAATTATAATTCTGAGTTTCATCACTCCGACATACAAGTTTTATACAATATATAAACAAAAGTAGATATTTTCTTCGCATCGTTTCTTCAGAGTCTTAAAGTTATCTTCAAAATTCCTTCAATCTTCAACTAACCTGACACGGGTACTACCTGCAAAAACCTAATTACATACCAAGCTAGACTGATGGTGGGGGTGCAGATTGTAACGCCTCGCTTTTTTGTATTTTCCTTAATTAGAAAATGTAATCGTATTTCTATTTATGGGAACTTGTATTCGTATCGTATTCGTATTTCTTTTCCCAACCTTGTAATCCGAGACTTTGATCGTAATAAAACTCATATTTGATGGAAAATTACACCATCAAGTTAGGAGTGATATCCATACTTTGATGGAAAATTTCCATTTCATACTCTAGTGGACCCTTACCAACGAGTCGGAATTTCCTCCTCATTTGGTGAGTACCAACCAAGTTTAAGGAACGAAATTATCAAGTTAGGAGTGATATTCACATCTTGATAACTATTCCAATTCCTCGATTTTCAATCTTGCCAAACTATTGATTTTTCGATCAATTAGAGACGTGTAGTAACTGGAAGGGTAAGATGCCATTAATTGCTTCTCGACGAGAGCATTTTACCTATAGGCCAAAACGTGTTCCTCTAATTTGAAAGGATCTTCGATTCACTTTGGAATAGTCGACGCTTCTCAACCCAAAACACTCCAATATTTTACTAAGCATATCTTTTATGTTATCTCAATTTCTATGCGCTTTAATACTTGTCACCTCGTTCATTTCGAACCCGATGCACAATTCGCACGCCTTTCGCAATAAAAAACAATAATAATTCTCGCAAACCAACTAAATTTATGCTCCTTACGCAATCATACTTGTTTATACTTTTGCATACTTGCTATGCTTATGTCATTTGTGTGAACTCATACGTATTATGAGAAACTTTCATACTCAAACGTGACTTTTATTGTCGATCACTTAGATAACTTTTTTTGCAAAATTCAAGCTGAAATATAAGTTAAAGTCCAACCCCAACTCGACTATTTTCGTAACAATCACTGTATCAAAACTTATACTCAAACCTTTTATCATGGTTTCAATTTTTCTCATTTATGCATAAACCTCAAACCTTATTATTTTATCCAAATAATTTATCACCCTACAATTTATTTACGTAAATTACATACACGAAACCCCTAATGATACTTGAAATGTTTCTTTCACAAGTTTTCAAAAACTTTATGAAATGCTACCTATCAACTTATTCGGTCAAACGAACCTCTTGCCCTCGATTTTCATAACTCGTCCAAATCACGCTCGCTTTATACTACCATTCTAAAGACATCTTATTTCCAACAAGAAACCAACGAAAACTTTCCCTCACATACGTATAAGTACTTTGCTAAAATACTTTTCAAAATTCAAGTTTTATATGAAATTTTTCTTGCATCAATAAAATAAAGTAAAATACAATAAAGCAAGCTCACTATTTTATAACCTTTTCAAAAACCGAGAATACGCAAATCTAAATCTGAACACATGGTCAAGAAAAATTCATATGCAAATACAAATTTTAAAACAAAAGTAGCATTTCTTTTTATAAACCACATCTTACATCAAAAGAATTAATATTTTTCTCAATATTCACCCGACATTCACAATTTTGGTCCCTCATTCCCGACAAACCCGACCTATTTTGTTTCGACAAACTCAATGTTTTGACTCAAACAACCATACACATGCATATCATCATACACCATTCAATTTATGTAGCCAATATTACATAGCAAACCTACACGTATCATCGTTACTTTATTTTTTATTTATACACTCAAACTATATACTAGACTTATATGTGCTTAACGTCATGTAAAATTCAACTTATACGTTCTATACTACATGCTAATTTAATGCGTATTTGTCATCAATCATACACAAAACTCATACAATCGCACTACTTGGTAGTCATACTTGAAATCTATAAGTAGGCATGACCCGAGTGGTTTCGCCTATATTCGACACACTTGTGCATACATACAATCATGCTTAGATGCTTAATTTTTATGTGCTATCTTACACACCTTTTGCTTGTAATTCTAAATGTAACCTGACCCGTACACTACTAGTACAAACTATGCGGATCATGCGCAAACCAAAATAATCGTGGGTGCACACGAGATTATACTGGTAGGCGCATGAAAACCATAGCGTGTTCTACTGTGTATCGTAACACAGAACATAACATGACACCGAATAGCGAAACAGACGTAACATGGTGTGAACATGGTGGATACGCCGCTGGTACTTCCTATATATAAGTGTCCCTATCATGTTACCAAACTTTCGTAAAATGCGCCATGAGAAATTAGGTGATTTCCTGGACCTTGATAAATACATTTGATTCATAACAAACTTTGGTGACCCCACTTTGAAATGATTAGTACTCGATTACCCAACCAACAAGAAGACTAACCTAAATAACCACGTAATAATTCAGGAAATATAATTCTTTTATTTGAACTTAGTAACTTTATTTAATGACTTTTATTAGACTTTTAAATAAATTTTATAGTATTTATTACTAATTTTTATGTTTAAAAATACTTATTCTATTATATACTTTTATGGATTTTTGGATAAAATCAAAAAGAAAGGTTAATGAAAAAAATATACCCTTTTAAGGGTCGAACCGGTCGGTTTTGAGACTATACACAGCGTGTGAGATTCGAACTCGTTACCTCTCGTATATGTGCACGCAGAGATGTGCACGCATCTCTGCCAACTAATCTACGTGTCTAACCCGGAATATATCCATTTTTAATTACATATATACACTCATCAGATTAAAGCATATTTTGATTTTTTTCAAAAAGGTTTTATAATTTCATAATCATGCGACGAACCGGACTCGAACTCGCGACCACATCTTCGTGTTACACACAGCCTAACCAACTAGGGTGTGTGACTAACCCCGAATTTTTATGATTTATATTAAATTTCTACACTTACTGAAAGTTAATTTATATAAGTATTAAAAAGGGTTGGTTTAACCAAGGAAATCGGAACCGTATATGTGACTCGAACCCGGGACCTTTTGCTTAAAATGCACACAGTCCACCACTGGAATGTGTGTCTAACCGGTAGTATTACCGATTTCAATTTCTTTTATACACAAACCCACTTCATCTTCTTCATTTTAAAACATAACTGGATTCGATTTAATCAAATTTAACTTTGTTTAGTTACCAATGAAACTTTAAACATCTTGATAAGATTTTACTAAAAGATTGAAAAGGATTTAGTGTAAATCTATTCAGAACAAAGATGTTTTCGATCTCCGGCAGAGATTCTGGCGACTGAATGCGATTCCGGAAAGGATCTTTGACGAACAGAAGTGTTGCAAAACATTTCAGAGAGTGTGTATGTGAATTCTAAACGAGTCTAGACCCTCTATTTATAGATGAGGATAGTCACAGACATTGAATTTTCAATTTGGGAGTTTCGGTCAAAATCAATTATGGCTTAATTATTGCAGATCATAATTGGATGTGTTGACTCCGTTTCTGGGTCTAGATACATGTTTTGAAATAGTTGCATGAAAAACAACAATTTGATTGAATGCGGGATTGTTCTCACCCGTTACTGGGCGGGACTTTGAACCCGTTTCAAATGAAATGAATATATAAAAGGTTATTTGTTCGGTTTCTTTCAGATGTTGTGCTGTGTGTCGTGTTTGTGTGAACCGGTGCGACCCGGGTTCGAGTCCCACGCTCCGCACGTTATTATTATGTTATTAAATTTTTATCCTTTTTTTATTATTAATATATTTTTTATTAATATATATTTTTTATTCTCTTTATTATTATTTAATATACCGAAGTCTATTACACGATAAACATAAATTCGAAACAAAAGATTAATTTGATTAAAAAAAATGGTGCGGTTTTCAAACCCGTTTTACCACAGATGTTACATCAAACACTTCTTCTCCTCTCTCTAAAGCTCTCTTTATCTAAAGGTTCAAGACTTTCAAGTGAGTTCTAACTCACATTTCCCTCCATTCTTTACTCTTTTCTTCCTTCTTAACACTTGGAACACCTCTAGGAGTGTTTCCATAGGTTTTCTATGCAAATCACCATATTTGAGGTCACAAGTGTAAGAGCTTTCCGTTTTAATAGGGTTTTAACCCACAAGTGTTGTATCCTTCCAAGCTTATTCTTGAAACAAGACTTGAGTTGGTTAGTGTGTGATTACTTAGAAACCTTGGCTATCCTACCTTCAATCCACCACCTCACTTGATGATTTTGATTATTTTACAACTTTTATTTTCATTTTAACTTATTGATGACCATCCTTGTTGTTCTTGTGACAACTTATGCATTGGTGAACTATACGAAAGAGGTTAAAGGAAGGTTACCCTCCTACCTCCATGCATGACTTATATGATATTTATGATCTACTTATTATGTATACTATATAATATATCTATACGCTAACCAAACCCGTGATGATAATCGAATGATTGTCTGGCATGGTACTAGGTTACATCACCTAAGTACTTAATTTCTCGTTACGATTCTAATTGGTACCTTAACCCATGAAAACACCTCCACCCAAATGGGTATCATAGTGTCAAAACGAGTATTATATGAAAATTTTTCTACTCCTGCTAATAGTTTAGCACATTCTTTGTTATTACTATGGGGTCCTGAAGCACAAGGAGATTTTACTCGTTGGTGTCAATTAGGCGGTCTGTGTATAAGTACTTTGCTAAAATACTTTTCAAAATTCAAGTTTTATATGAAACTTTTCAAAATACAACTTTTCTTGCATCAATAAAATAAAGTACAATATAATAAAGCAAGCTCACTATTTTACAACCTTTTCAAAAACCGAGAATACGCAAATCTAAATCTGAACACATGGCAAGAAAATTTCATATGCGAATACAAATTTTAAAACAAAAATAGCATTTCTTTTTACAAACCACATCTTACATCAAAAGAATTAATACTTTTCTTAATATTCACCTGACATTAACAATTTTGGTCACTAATTCCTGACAAACCCGACCTATTTTGTTTCGACAAACTCAATGTTTTGACTCAAACAACCATACACATGCATATCATCATACACCATTCAATTTATGCAGCCAATATTACATAGCAAACCTACACGTATCATCGTTACTTTATTTTTTATTTATACACTCAAACTATATACTAGACTTATTTGTGCTTAACTCCATGTAAATTTCAACTTATAAGTTCTATACTACATGCTAATTTTATGCGTATTTTTTAATCAATCATACACAAAACTCATACAATCGCACTACTTGGTAGTCATTGTTGAAATCTATAAGTAGACATAACCCGAGTGGCTTCGCCTAGATTCGACACACTTGTGCATACATACAATCATGCTTACATGTTCAATTTTTATACTCTATCTTACACACCTTTTGCTTGTAATACTAAATGTAACCTGACCTGTACACTACTAGTACAAGCTATGCGGATCATGCACAAACCAAAATAATCGCCGGTGCACACGAGATTATACTGGTAGGCGCATGAAAACCATAGCGGGTTGTACTGTGTATCATAACACGGAACATAGCATGACACCGAATAGCGAAAGGGATGTAACATGGTGTGAATATGGTGGATACGCCGCTGGTACTTCCTATATATAAGTGTCCATACCATGTTACCAAACTTTCGTAAAACGCGCCATGAGAAATTAGGTTATTTCCCGGACCTTGATAAATACATTTGATTCATAACAAACTTTGGTGACCCCACTTCCAAATGATTAGTACTCGATTACCCATGACAAAGCTTCATTCTCAAAACCGTTAGCTTTAACCGCTACAACTATCACTAGCATCTCTCAACATTCCATGTTCGCATTTTATCCGATATTCATACCATTTTTACCCCTCGCATACAGCTACCGAATTGTTCACTACCATACCATGATATTCGTAATTCTTCCCTTAACCTTTCACCCAAACTTTATTTACAATGAACCAGCCTAAACATTCAATCCATTTTTGTAAACGTCCCCACCGGCTCAATCTTGTCAAATGTTCTGTTTCTTTAAAACTATCTTCCACTCTTATCTACGCAGAAACTGCAACTAGTCAGTTTATTACCGTCAAAACCTTTTAGGAACCGTAAATATTTACCATCCTAGCTCTCTCCAATAAATATTTTCTACACCATGTGATTTTACTAATGCGCCTTAGAACTGACAAAACTTTTCTTACAACTTACGGTGCGACCGCTCATTTTAATCAAAATACATCCTTATTCATAGAAAAACCTTCCTCTTAGGTCGCACTTTTTAAAAATATTCCTTTCAATGAGTTGTCCAGACTTAGTCAAGCTCACTTGTTTACACACTACACGTTTTTACTTATTCTTATACACAATTATGATTGGTGTCTCAAAAACACCTTAGTCAAACAACTCACTTTCATGAACCTACCGTTCTTATCCTTCAAAATTCGATACATATTTACACACTTATACATGAACTCCACAAAAACTTTAAACTTCAAAATTTTGATTTTTGCCAAACGTTTTCACCAAAATGACATCTTTTCCAAAGTCTTCCTCTTGAATAAATTTCGGGACGAAATTTCCTAAAGGAGGGGAGACTGTAACGCCTTGCTTTTTTGTATTTTCCTTAATTAGAAAATGTAATCGTATTTCTATTTATGGGAACTTGTATTCGTATCGTATTCGTATTTCTTTTCCCAACCATGTAAACCGAGACTTTGATCATAATAAAACTCATACTTGATACATAGTTGTCTTACATGCATTCAATTATTAAATACGTGTTTACATACAAACTGATACTTGTTATACGTGCAAAGACTCATACATTCACACTCGATACTCAAATCATATTTATATGCGTTATACATGCAAAAATGATAAGTTATAGCCTGAAATGAAAGATAAACTAAGTTTAAGGACTAAAAATGGCATAATCCGGAGAAAGTGGTTTCTAGCCCATGGAATGGTCCAATTTGTGTTTTCTGCATTAAATGCTCTCAACTAACAACCCCTCTCACCTCAACTATAAATACCCACCTCCTCCCACTCTCATTTCACACCCCAAATGTCACACCCTGACCCGCAGCGGATATGGTAGTCAGGGTATGATTGGGTGTTCATCAAAGCTCATGACAATTACTATTATAAAAGTTTCATATTTATTATATCAAATTGAAAAAAAATATTTCAATCAACACACAAACCATACAAACACCAAATGTTCTAAACATGATATTCAAGTAACAATTTATTCTTCTTCTAAGGCCCAATCCAATGTGTTCCTTGCTTCAACCTGATCACCTGTATCATGTGTAAAAATAGAGTTTTTGGGTCAACCAAAGTTGGCGAGTGAATATCGTTTAAACATTAGAAAGAAATGATATCATGTAATAAAAATGTGCATAAACCAAATATGAGCAAACGTATATGTAAAAAATCCACATAATCATCTACCAAAGTACATGTGAGCATGATAAATGATGAACTGTGAGATCAAGGCTCAATCAAATGGAGCCGAATTAGGCACACGATGCTCTACCCGTCTATACAGGGAAGTGATGGGCCTAATGTGAAAACTTGACTGAAATGAGAACGTATAACCACAAATAATAATAAACAATTTATCACATAGCATGTTAGTTCATATATTGGTAGTAGCACAAGTGTTTGAATAAAAGATATAAATAAACGACACATGATACACCCCAAAACATGAAAAAAATTGCTAGTTTGTAAGAATTCACTCACAGTGGGTGCGATCTTGATTTGATAACGAGCGCGCACGATTTAAAGATTCCAACCAATGAGAATACTAACCTAAATAACCACGTAATAATTCGGTAAATATAATTCTTTTATTTGAATTCGATAACTTTATTTAATGACTTTTATTAGGCTTTTAATTAAATTTTATAGTATTTATTACTAATTTTTATGTTTAAAAATACTTATTCTATTATATACTTTTATGGATTTTTGGATAAAATCAAAGAGAAAGGTTAACGAAAAAAAACAAACCCTTTTTAGGGTCGAACCAGTCGGTTTTGAGACTATATGCAGCGTGTGAGATTCGAACACGTGACCTCTCGTATATGTGCACGCATCTCTACCAACTGATCTACGTGTCTAACCCGTGATATATCCATTTTAATTACATATATATACACTCATCAGATTAAAGCATATTTTGATTTTATTCAAAAAGGTTTAACAATTTCATATTCGTGCGACCGACCAGACTCGAACTCGCGACCACAGCTTCGTGTTGCACACAGCCCGACCGACTAGGCTGTGTGACTAACCCAGAATTTTTATGATTTATATTAAATTTCTACACTTACTGAAAGTTAATTTATATAAGTATTAAAAAAGGTTGGTTTAACGAAGGAAATCGGAACCATATCTGTGACTCGAACCCGGGACCTTTTGCTTAAAATGCACACAGTCCACCACTGGAATGTGTGTCTAACCCGGTAGTATTACCGATTTCAATTTCTTTTATACACAAACCCACTTCATCTTCTTCATTTTAAAACATAACTGGATTCGATTTAATCAAATTTAACTTTGTTTAGTTACCAATGAAACTATAAGCATCTTGATAAGATTTAACTAAAAGAATGAAAAGGATTTAGTGTAAATCTATTCAGAACAAAGATGTTTTCGATCTCCGGCGAAGATTCTGGCGACTGAATGCGATTCCGGCAAGGGTCTTTGACAAACATAAGTGTTGCAAGAGATTTCAGAGAGTGTGTATGTGAATTCTATATGAGTCTTGACCCTCTATTTATAGATGAGGATAGTCACAGACATTGAATTTTCGCAAGGGTCTTTGACGAACATAAGTGTTGGAAGAGATTTCAGAGTGTGTGTATGTGAATTCTAAACGAGTCTTGACCCTCTATTTATAGATGAGGATAGTCAAAGACATTGAATTTTCAATTTGGGAGTTTCGGTCAAAATCAATTATGGCTTAATGATTGCAGATCAGAATTAGATGTGTTAACTCTATTTTTTAGTCTAGATACATGTTTTGAAACAGTTTCATCAGTTAATTGCTGAAAAACGGCAATTTAATTGAATGTCGGATTGTTCTCACCCGTTACTGGGCGGGACTTTGAACTAGTTTCAAAGGAAAAGAATATCTAAAAGGTTATTTGGTTCGGTTTCTTTTAGATGTTGTGCGAGTGTTGCAGTGGTGTGTCGTGTGTGTGAACCGGTGCCACCCGGGTTCGAGTCCCGGGGTCTGCACATTAATATTATTTTTATTAAATTTTTATCTTTTTGTATTAATATAATATTTATTATTATGTATTTTTTATTCTCTTTATTATTATTTAATATACCAAAGTCTATTACACGATAAACATAAATTCGGAACAAAAGATTAATTTGATTACAAAAAAAATGGTGCGAGTTTTCGAACCCGGTTTATGACAGATGTTACAGTATTCCCTACTTTTAGAAAATTCGTCCAGAAATTTAAGTAGCAGTAGATTTGTCTTAGAAAAGATGGGGGTATTTCTTTTCTCGCATTGAGTCTTTACGTTCCAAAGTAAACTCGTGTCTTCGTTTTGACTCCCAATGTACTCTGACTATTGAAATTCTATTTTGTCTTAAACGTTTCTTACTGAAGTCCATGATTTCTAAAGGTTGCTCTGCGAAATGCATCGATTCGTCGATCTTGAATATCTTCCAACGGTATATGGAGGTTTTCGTCGGCAATGCATTTTTTTCAAGTTGGATACATGGAACGTGGGACGAATCTTGCTGAGTTTTTCAGGTAAATTAAACTTATGCGCTACAGGTGCTAGGGTCTAAGTGAGTGCCCAACGCTGATCGCATGGCTTGCCATGTTAGGGAAGTAACACGCCCATCTCGTTCCAAGATGACGCTAAAGGTATACATAACCAGGTGAGTTTGATGTTTAGATTTCGATTGAGGCGGTAGTGTTCCTAGTAAGGGTTGAATACCCTGTTACAGGATGGCTTTTTGATGCCTGAGGCGTAGAAGTGAAAAGAGTTGTATCTCAGAGATGACTGTCTGGATATGTCTTTTGATAAAGGGTTTTGAGAAAATCGAAACGTCGAAAAGATAAAGTTACATCACAAAACAAAGTCTTCAACCACATCTTTATCCAAATTAAGATTTACACTACCTACACAGAACTTCTCATAACCGTCTGACAATGCTTTTGATCACCTGACAAGAATACTTATATATAGGAAGTACCTGCGGCGTATCCACCATATCCTTGTCAAATTTTCATTGGCTTTGTCATCAAGTCACGATTAGTTCTATGTGACTCGTCCTGAAATCTACAAAACATAAACAAACACAATAGCCAATGCTTGAGTCTCGAATCTGTGGGATACAAGACTGAATGACGGCGGTACCTCTCTCGTGTGTTATGAGGAAGTGGTCAGTCTATGAAAAAGTGAGACACGACCTAACTTCTTTAAATGATGGGACGAGGTTCGTCATGATGTATGATGACATGAATTTTAATCGATGAACAGAGACATGTAATGAAACAACTGAGTATAACCAGATATAAATTTCTTTAATGGCGTTAATAAAATTTTAATACATTATTACCCAAATTGATAAACAAAGATAACTTGACTAATTTAACAAGGAATGACATTGATAGAAAACATTAGGAATAAACGATTGGAGCGAAGCCTTGTTTCTTTGTGGCTAGTTGGGTTGCCCGTTCGCACCATTGTTGACCTCAACTAGGTTCGCGTTGATGTTGTAGGCTCTTCCTATTGCTGGTGGAGGTGTTGTGTTTGCCTGGTACGCTTAGTTAACTGGGTTTGCTTGGGCTTGAGCGTTAATGATGTTAACCAACCTAGGGCACGTGTTTCTAAAGTGGGTAGGGTCACCACAATTAAAGCATGCTCTAACATATGCAACCATGGGGTATTGAGTTTGTTGATAGGGTTAGATCAGGTTTTGAGCAACGGGTGGAGCTTGGTTTTGAGGAGTACAACAAGTATTACTCAATGACCATAACGCCCACAATTGGCTCACAGTCGACAAGGTAAGGTGGGTTGGTGGTGATAATGGCAGGTGTTGCACTGAGTGTAGGTACCAGTGTAGGGTTTCTTGTTTGGGTATGTTGGGTTGTGTGCCACTTGTGTGATTGGAATTGCTTGAAGGGGTACGGCTTGTGGAGTTGGTTGACTGGTTTGAGTGAGCAAAATTTTTCCCGTTTCCCTTTCTCTTGGTAGTGATTTGGGAAGAGGAGTCGGCTTGAGTTGGGTTGGGGGTTTCGGTTGATGTTTTGCTACTTGCATCCTCCTTCTTCTAATCGTTAAAATCTCCATTCCTGATGTGGTTTTCGGTGTGCTCAGTAGCTAGCCCCATTGCTGCTTCCAGAGTTACAGGCACGGTACTCATCACAGAATCCTGAATCGTCGAAGGAAGACCTCTAATGTAGTGCTCGATTAGACGGTAGAGAGGAGTGAACAAATTTGGAACCATTTGATTCAACTCGAGAAACCTCTTGTTGTAGGTTATATGATCTCCCTCTTTCTGTTTCAAGAAATATAACTCATCTTCTAGCTTCTTAATTTCACTTCTTGGGCAGAAACATCGTGTCATGAGTTCTCTCAATTCTTCCCAAGTTAGGGCTACTGCGGCTTCAGGGCCTCTTCTGCCCTTTTCGGCATTTCACCATGTGAGTGCTAACCCAAATAGACGACCTGTAGCATAACCAACCTTACGGTCGTTGGGGCAGTCACAATTGAGAAAAGTACTCTCCATTTCCTCAAACCATCGAAGGAGAGTAGTGACCCCTTTAGTCCCTTCGTACTTTGGAGGGTCACATGAGTTAAAGTGCTTGTAGGTGCACTTGGTAGTGTTGGTGGGAGAGTTGGTAGCATTTTGCTCCCCTTGGTTAATTGGGTTGACAGGGTTAGCGGCGAGAGCTTGTTGAACTTGAATTACAATATCGGGAATCACGGTGGCCATTTGTTGGGCTATTTGAGCAGTCATGCGCTCGCTGGATTTTCCTGATCTCCTACCTCTAAGAGAGTGCCTAGAAGACATCTACAGGAAATGCGTAATGAGATTATGAGTTTGGCGTTTAGGTGTCATGTGTCGTTTTGAGAAATTAACATCCACAAAACAAATAAGAAAATAAATGCACTACATCTATAGGATGTCTTGGGCCTTGCTCATGTTTGGGCCCCCATATGTCCCCCATACTTGGCCTAGATAATCATGTAGGCCCCCATGACTTCTTGGCTTTGCACCCGAATGAAAATCGTAAAACCGATTGCGAAATGTAAAGTCCGAAGGTGTCCTGGTGTGGACATAGTGACGACTCAAAGTGGGGTTAGTTCACACGACGTTTGGTGTGGCATGCTTTAGCCTAATAGGTCCCCCATACTCTCATCGTTAGTCCCCAGGTAAGCAATCTGCTCCGTTATATTGGATTTATACGAATGCCAATCCTAGATAGGACGTTTCGACTACCGGTACTTGTACTTTTCCAGTTACTACATGCCCGTCGTAGAATTCACTTTGATAAGATTAAAAAATGAAAACATCAGAAAATTTTGAGAAGAGAAGCATGAAAATGTTTAAACATGTGAGAATTGAGACGTGCGTGATGCGTATATATGTAAGCATGTTGTGTTAACAATATGTATATCACATTGAATATCACATAAAATCATACAGTAGTGCTTGCATGCATTTGTGTGTGAAATAAATGTAAAACAAGTAAATATCATGAGTTTGCATGTAACCAATTAACACGTAAGCAATTAAAATCTAATCGACTATAGTATAGGCTCTAAGGGTCTAATAACCTATCTTATATCCCTATAGTCAAAAAGCTCTGATACCAATCTCTCACACCCTGACCCGCAGCAGATATGGTAGTTAGGGCATGATTGGGTTTTCATCATAGCTCATGACATTTACTATTATAAAAGTTTCATATTTATTATATCAAATTGAAAAGAAATATTTCAATCAACACACAAACCATACAAACACCAAATGTTCTAAACATGATATTCAAGTAACAATTTATTCTTCTTCTAAGGCCCAATCCTATGTGTTCCTTGCTTCAACCTGATCACCTGTATCATGTGTAAAAATAGAGTTTTGGGTCAACAAAATTTGGCGAGTGAATCGCGTTTAAACATTAGAAAGAAATGATATAGATTAATTTAATAAAAATATGCATAAACCAAGTATGAGCAAACATATATGTAAACAATCCACATAATCATCTAGCAAAGTACACGTGAGCATGATAAATGATTAACTGTAAGATCAAGGCTCAATCAAACGGAGCCGACTTAGGCACACGATGCTCTACCCGTCTATACCGGGAACTGATGGGCCTAATGTGAAAACTTGACTGAAATGAGAACGTATAACCACAAATAATAATAAACAATTTATCACATAGCATGTTAGTTCATATAATGGTAGTAGCACAAGTGTTTGAATAAAAGATATAAATAAACGACACATGATACACCCCAAAACATGAAAAAAGTGCCAGTTTGTAAGAATTCACTCACAGTGGGTGCGATCTTGATTTGATAACGAGCGCGCACGATTTAAAGATTCCAACCAACGAGAATACTAACCTAAATAACCATGTAATAATTCGGTAAATATAACTCTTTTATTTGAATTCAGTAACTTTATTTAATGACTTTTATTAGGCTTTTAAATAAATTTTATAGTATTTATTACTAATTTTTATGTTTAAAAATACTTATTCTATTATATACTTTTATGGATTTTTGGATAAAATCAAAGAGAAAGGTTAACGTAAAAAAACATACCCTTTTTAGGGTCGAACCAGTCGGTTTTGAGACTATACGCAGCGTGTGAGATTCGAACTCGTGACCTCTCGTATATGTGCACGCATCTCAACCAACTGATCTACATGTCTAACCCGGAATATATCCATTTTTAACTACATATATACACTCATCATATTAAAGCATGTTTTGATTTTATTCAAAAAGGTTTAATAATTTCATAATGATGCGACGGACCGGACTCGAACTCGCGACCACAGCTTCGTGTTGCACACAACCCGACCGATTGGGCTGTGTGACTAACCCGGAATTTTTATGATTTATATTAAATTTCTACACTTACTAAAAGTTAATTTATATAAGTATTAAAAAGGGTTGGTTTAACCAAGGAAATCGGAACCGTATCTGTGACTCGAACCCGGGACCTTTTGCTTAAAATGCACACAGTCCACCACTAGAATGTGTGTCTAACCCTGTAATATTACAGATTTCAATTTCTTTTATACACAAACCCACTTCATTTTAAAACATAAGTGGATCCGATTTAATCAAATTTAACTTTGTTTAGTTACCAATTAAACTTTAAACATCTTGATAAGATTTAACTAAAACAATGAAAAGGATTTAGTGTAAAGCTATTCAGAACAAAGATGTTTTCGATCTCCGGTGAAGATTCCGGCGACTGAATGCCACTCCAGCAAGGGTCTTTGACGAACATAAGTGTTGCAAGAGATTTTAGAGAGTGTGTATGTGAATTCTAAACGAGTCTTGACCCTCTATTTATAGATGAGGATAGTCACAGACATTGAATTTTCAATTTGGGAGTTTCGGTCAAAATCAATTATGGCTTAATGATTGCAGATCATAATTGGATGTGTTGCCTCCATTTTTTAGTCTAGATACATGTTTTGAAACTGTTTCATCAGTTAATTGGTGAAAAACAACAATTTGATTGAATGCCGGATTATTCTCACCCATTACTAGGGGGAATTTGAACTACTTTTAAATGAAACAAATATATTAAAGGTTATTTGGTTCGGTTTTTTTCAGATGTTGTGCGGGTATTGCAGCGGTGTGTCGTGTCTGTGTGAACCGGTGTGACCCGGGTTCGAGTCCCGCGGTCCGCACGTTATTATTATATTTATTATATTTTTATCCTTTTTGTATTATTAATATATTTTTTATTATTATATATTTTTATTCTCTTTATTATTATTTAATATACCAAAGTCTATTACACGATAAAAATAAATTCGAAACAAAAGATTTATTTGTTTACAAAAAAATGGTGCGGGTTTTCAAACCCGTTTTACTACAGATGTTACATCAAACACTTCTTCTCCTCTCTCTAAAGCTCTAAAGCTCTCTCTATCTAAAGGTTCAAGACTTTCAAGTGAGTTCTAACTCACATTTCCCTCCATTCTTTACTCTTTTCTTCCTTCTTAACACTTGGAACACCTCTAGGAGTGTTTCCATAGGTTTTCTATGGAAATCACCATATTTGAGGTCACAAGTGTAAGAACTTTCCGTTTTAATAGGGTTTTAACCCACAAGTGTTGTATCCTTCCAAGCTTGTTCTTGAAACAAGACTTGAGTTGGTAGTGTGTGATTACTTAAAAGCCTTGGCTATCCTACCTTCAATCCACCACCTCACTTAATGATTTTGATTATTTTACAATATTTTCATTTTAACTTATTCATGACCATCCTTGTTGTCCTTGTGACAACTTGTGCATTGGTGAACTATACGAAAGAGGTTAAAGGAAGGTTATCCTCCTACCTCCATGCATGACTTCTATGATATTTATGATCTACTTATTATGTATACAATATAATATATATATATATATATATACGCTAACCAAACCCTTGATGATAATCGAATGATTGTCCGTCAATGTACGAGGTTACATCACCTAAGTACTTAATTTCTCGTTACGATTCTAATGGGTACATTAACCCATGAAAACATCTCCACTCGAATGGGTATCATAGTGTCAAAACGAGTATTAAGTCTAGGTGATTATTTTCTCATATACATACTTTGGTGTATTTAAATTCCTTATCCTTCGTTATCATCTGAATACTTTCCAACCCACGTTTTCCTCTTATAGGATAACTCGGTGATCCTCCAACTCTCCAAACTCTTCACGGAAATTACCAAGTGGAAGCTTGCAAAACCGTGAGTACACTTGACCCATTTTCCTTTTACACAATTTGGGTTGTAACATGTTAACTTACAAAATACACAAATAGACACAACATACTTTATACACTCAATCCGTTATACATGCTTATTGTTATGCTTAGGTTCATGCTAGACTCATACATGCTTCTTTTCATTAACTTAGCTAATCCCAACTTAACATATATAGCGCTATAGGAGTAGCACACCCCCCGTCGGGGTATTGTTAAGCTTTAAGCTTATTCATTCTTATTCATACTATAGTCTCGTTACTTCGTGTGACGAGTGATGGTTTGGCAATTAGTATTGCATGCTAGCTTACCTTGTATACAATTGCCATGTGGATTTGAGTAAATACTTTTATACTAATGCTAAACTTTTGTACTCGCCAATACTTGTTGTATTGAACTATACTTTTAACATGTTGCCGGTTAAAGATGTTGAATATGACGAATCTAGTAGGGACGACATAGAAACGCACCTAGAATGTTAGGCTTTTTATGTTGTAATTTTTGTTGAAATTTGTTATGATGTAATTGACAATTTGATTTATGAAATAAAAGGAATTTTTGATTTAAATATTGTCCCAAATAGTGTTATGATGCCCTGAGCAATCTATTTTGTCTCACACCAATGTTTCCGCTATTGGTTGGGGTGTGACACAGTTGTGCGGATCACACCGCGGAAGTATGCCATCTCCTCCTCGATGGCACTAATGCGCCTCTCAAATGATGAAGAGGTGGCATGAGATGATGCAAGTGATGGTACTAATGCAGATGGTGGTGGTGGAGGTGATGATGTGGGTAGTGGTGGCTGAGATGATGAAGATGGAGTACTCTATGATGCTTGGATAGCCGTGAGTTGAGCATTAAGATCATGAAATCGTCGAAACAGAATACCGAGCTGTATCTCGGTAAATGTGAGTTTGTACTCATTGGTGGTGAGTGGCAAATGGCTTGGGTGATACGGGGAGGATGGGCTCATGCCTAGAGGTGGCTGGTCATGTGAAACACTAAAGTAAGGTGAAGGGTATGTGACAGTACTATGCATACGAGCTGGGGGATGGGACAGATCTCCAGTAGTGGGGATCAGAATAAAAGGAGGACGCTCAGTCATAGAATGACTGTATGGAACATGTGAGGGACCTGCAGCAAACGGGTCTAGGTAAGAACTGAAAGTCGGTGTAATAGTAGTAGAAACAGATCTAGCAAAATGATAAGGGTGATGTATCAGGTGATCAATGTGTTGTGTGATATCCCCTAAAGGATGCAATGGTGGTGCAGACTTAGATAAATGGTCGGTGTAGAATGTCTCTGGTAAAACGGTATCAACATGCGTAGGTAAGATATTTGAAGATGGTGGTAAAGTGGTAACGGGTGAAGATATAGGTGATACGGTCAGAGGTGTGGAAGGTGCAAACAATGTAATGTCGATAACTGTAGCCTCTGGCTGGGCTACCTCTAACATGGGAATTTCAAAATCCTCACCAATTCCAAGGTCATCGTCAACATGCTCAACATGTATAACTCGAATGACATCATCCTCAACATCAACAATAGGAGGTACGGGGTGTCCGTCCTCATCGACAACATCATCAAAAGTATCTACCACATTAAGCGGTATGGCGACATAAGCAACGACATGTTCACCCTCAGGGTGACCGAATATAACCTTCTCATAAAAATGACGTACTGCCGATACATCATCCTCTAAAGGAATATCAGCATGGTCAGGCTCATGTTAGGCAAATGGCTGGAAATCGATGTTCATTCACTCATCATCTGATAACTCGTCATGGAAGATGATGGTGATAACAGGTGGAGCAGGATCGTCTAATGGTATATCCCGTTGACTCGGTGTCGGAGTCGGAAGACATGGTCCTGGTAAAATAATCCGTACAACTCATATATGTGAACAACTTATAATAAAATTTTGGGCAATTATATTTCAGTTTCATTGCATGTCATGTCATGTCATGAATCATTCTGATTGATCTTACCGTTATCGTGTCTAATCCTCAAAGACTATCTGGTATAATGTCCTTGCATTATTGTTTGATTTATCGTTTAGTACTAGTGGACCTTTGTATACATGCCGTGGGGAAAACTCTTATTACAATTTCGTAAATAATTTATGACTTTCATAAAAAGACCATTTTGAAATTGTAGACCAGACTTGAAAGAATCTTAGTTCACTACAATTGAAGCTCTGATACCAGCTCTGTCACACCCCGATTTTCGATGTAGCGGAAGCCTGTCGCGAGGTGTGGCCAGAGCGACAATCGTTGCATTCAATTAAGTAAACAACAATTATATTACAAAACATTCATCCATACTTTTTCTTTCATACAGAATTTACAAACCAACCTTTGTTTTTAAAACCATACCACAAGTTCGAACACTATTATTTAAAATTTAACATAAGTTTATAAACATAACAACGAAAGATTGGATGAAACACAACATCTTGACTTCACAACAAACGAACAAGATTTGACCCCGAAGGCCATCCACTAGTTTCCTGTAATACATGTTAGTTTTGAAAACAACGTCAACAAAAGCTGGTGAATTCATGTTATAGATTTTGTATCAAATAAATTATCGAAAACATTTGAAATAACAAATACGTTTAATATAGCTTAATGAAACTTGTAAGATCATTAGTGTGTTGTAAGGACACTAATCCGTATGCTGAATAAGGTGGCAACCAAACCTTGACGATTTATTATTTGTCTGAGACACTCGTTTTAGACACAAAAGCACTCTAATATGATCTGTTATTATTGTCGTATTAGAGTGGGGCTCTCCCAGACCCAATAGATCTATCCCCTTGTTCCTCGGTACTTGTTATTCATTAATAACCCTAATGCTTGAGCCTTATTCACATGTGATCTAAATATTTTCATTTTCCCAACTATATTAATTATAACATGTATACATCCTCGCACGTTTAAAACCATAAAAACATTAAAATAAAAGGGGAAACATGAACTCACATATTTCCGTTTCGTGCAAATCTCTATTCGATTTCTGATACTCCGTTCGTTTCTCGACCTACAAGTGTTCTAATCTATTAGATACTTAGGCTTTCGTTTGTTGCTTGTACAAGTATTTTATCTTGAATTTCATACTTGTAATTGTTGGTTTTTCTTTGTTGATAAACATATATATATTTTAGATTGGTTATGTGTAAATGGATCCATAATTTAATTGTAAATAACTCAATCTAATAATTCCTTACATATGGGCCTAGCCCAATTTCTTAGTATGTGTAGGCCTAGCCCAATTTGTTTCATGTATGTCGGCCTAGCCCAACCAAATTTTGTTTTAAAATGGATTAAGCCCAATTGGTTTGTAAAGGTGGGTTTAGCCCAAGTTAAAATGAAAGATTTGGGCTAGCCCAATATAGTTTATAAAAATTGGATTAGCCAAAGTTTAATTTTATAAAAGTGGGGTTTAGCCCAAAGTCAGTTTTTATAGAAATGGATTAGCCCAATTTATTTCTTTATAAAAGTGAGCTTGGCCCAAAGTTATCCTTTATATAAGTGGGCTTAGCCCGTGTAAACTTTTATAAAAGTGGGCTTAGCCCAAATTTGATTTGTATACAAGTGGGCCTTAGCCCAAACTAATTTATATAAATGGGCTAGTCCATATTTTTATAAAATAAGTTTAGCCAAATATCATTTTATAAAAATGGGCATAGTCCAAATAATTAGTTTTGTCGGGCTTATCCAAGTTTTTAGAATACTTACTAATAAACATTTATAACTTATAATAATTTATTTGTAAAAACTATTAGTTAAAAGTTAAATTTTTATAAATCCTAGTAATATAAAGTGTAACGGTTGATTTATTCGTTTATAACTATTTTATTGGTTTCGTCTTTGTCATTTGTTTCGTTTATACCATATACTTTATTTTGTCCGAATTGTCCGATATATATTATTTTATCAATAATTTGAACACTTATATATTTTTGTATTTAATTTAACATGATCATAATATATATATATATATATATGTAGTTTTATACAAAAATACATGTACACATATAAAGAGGTTTAAAAATATATATTTTATCAAGAATATATATTTATCTCATTTTTAGTTTAAGAAGATATAAGTAATTAGTTTCTTAACTTTTTCATCCAAATCCTTTATCTAAGCATGATTAAATTTCCTAATCACTTTTAATCACCAAATCTTTTGTTAAATCATATGTTAATCAAGATTAATTTATTTATAAAAATTTTGCCATAGTTTCCTTTAAAATATAAGTTTCCCATGTTTTTATAAACATGTTTTAAATAATTAAACTAACTCAAATCATCATCAATCACAAATATTATATAAATGTATTAACAAAATGTTATGAACTTGTTATAATTTTAGACTTTCTTAAAATAGAAACTTTATTATTACTTTTAAACAAAATTTCTAAATCATAACTTTTATTTAATGATCTAATACTTGTATGATCATCTTCAAAATATAAAAATATGTTCATGACTATTTTTGTTAATGAATCTTGCTATTCGAAACATGTATGTGTTTAGTTCATCTTTTTATTAATAATTTTGCAAGATTCAAGTTTACTAGTTTATGATAAGTTCAAGATCATCCAAAATTATCAAGAAAAACACATAATTATGTTAGTGGTCTTAGATTTATTAGTGTTTTTCAAGTGGGCTTTTTTATATAACTTCTATAATGATCCTGTGAAATTTTATAAAATAAAAAGTATAAGATTAGGTTTAAGATCTTACTACTACCACAAGGCTAGGGATGATCTAAACGATAAAGAAGATAGGTTGATCAAGAGTTCCAAGCTTCCAAAATGACCTTCTACTCCTTGCAAGTTCCTTAGATTTGTCTTAGATCTTCATGCAAACTTGATTTTCTAGAGTTAAGTTTTTAAAAATTGAAGTGAAGATGGTGGTAGTGTTGGCCGATTTTGGGAGTAAAAATAGGAGTATTGTTGTGTTTTGGTGTGATGAAAGATATGGAAATGAATGTAGGTGATGGTTTTGTGTTATGATTGAAGATCTGACACCTCATTTTACACTAAACTCACTCATAATGTTGCCAATACACAAGTGAAGGGTTAGTGGCATGGGGAATCCCCATGTTGCCGTAAGGTTGGGGGGGTTGGTGTTGTATTTTTTATAATTAATATGAAATTTTTATAAACTTTTATATACTTTAGTAAATATATTTATAACTTTTTATAAAAAAACTATTGTCCGAATAATTTAAAGTGATGTTATAATATTCCAAAATATCTCACTAGTCTTATGGTTTCGTTGTTCGGTTGATAAAGTTAGTGCGGTCTTGTATCGGATGAAATACTGATATATAGTGTTACTTATAAAATTTTATGTTCATAATAATTCTAATACAGTTTTTATTGTCCCGTTAATTAATCTAGCTCTTCAGACTAATAAATTTGTCATTTTGAGTTCAGTTTCTATACCGGCTTTGTTGTCAGATGAACAAACCGTATAGCTTTAAATAATAAGATTTATATATGGGTTTTATACTATTTCTAACACCCATTATTATCCTTTAGCTAAAAGTATTTATTTTTGTGTTTTCGGACATTTGCTGAATTTTGCTGCAGAATGCTGAATTTTTGCTGTAGACTTGGACAATTGGGTGTTTTAAATAAAACTTTTTATGGTATATCAATTCAGACATATTTTATGTCTTAATTTTGAAATATCAGACATTACCGTAATCAGTTCTGATATTTATTTCGTGTTCGTGTCTTTGTCATCTGTCTAGGATATAGTTTTTATATATTCGTGATTGTGACGAATCGATTATCATACTAAACTATGATTTGATTAAATTACTAAACTTTTAAGACTTAAAATCAAAAATTAAGTCATGTTATACGATAAATAAACAATGTACTAGTTGTTCAAGTTGTACAGAATAACCAGAATTTTGCCAATTTTCATATTCACCACTAATAAAGAACATGTGGAAATCACTCCAGAATCCATCTCCACCATGTTTGGATTAGAGGATTTGAGAGGTATGGAATCTTACACCACAAAATGACTTACATGCTGAGTTCATAAAAATGGCTATGAAGTTCTCAGCTGAAATGATATTCTTTTTCATACTCTCTTGATTTTCTTGTCAACATAAACCATTGCTTTTAATGAAATACCCCTAAAAACTCAAGGGGTATGCATTTTAAGAAATTCAAATCACAAGCTATCCCAAATACTATTTCCAGATATGGTAGCAAACTTAAGGGTAATCAAGAGAGGAACTGGCAATCCTTTTCTCATCTATCCAAGACTGTAAAGCTTTTAACTTAAAAATGTTTTAAGAAATGAAAATTTTGAACAAGGTGAAGCACTTGAAATTAACAATATTTCAAATGAAACTTTTACATGCATGATCGCCAAAAACCAAGGAAATGTATAAAGGATCTCTGAAGGTTGAGATACTAGAGATATGCCTGTTGTAGCACAAATAAAGCAAATATATGTTGTTACTTCCTCATAAGTGATACCTGTTGTAACACAAATACAACAAACATATGTTGTTACTTCCTCAAAAGTCTGGAAGAAAACCCTCAATTTTGGTAACAAACCATTTATGAATGATTTTACAAGAAAATAACACCAAGACAAGCTAGATTACAGGTTTTATGTGAAAAGTGATAATGTTATATACAAGTGTTCTTAAATGGTTCTATACATATATACACACACATAGGGAATGGGGGAAGGTTCATTTGAGAAGAACTTTAATGTGAGAAGAAAAAGAAGAAAGGGTATAATGGTAAAATATTAAATAGTTTATAACTTCTCTCATTAATTATGTTATCTCTCATTAATAAAGCAAAAATATTTTATCCTACACATTTCAAATTTTATCCTACATATGTCTTATATTTACCCGAATTTACCTTACACATATAAATTTACCCTACACATTTCAAAATTTATTCTACACATACTAAAATTTATCCTACACATGTCGAAAATTGTCCTACACCATAAATTATTTTATCTTGAAAGAGTATATGAAAAAAATGAGTTACAAGTTTAATTAACTAGCTAATTAATGACAATTATAGATTTACCTATATGCCCTTTTCATAATATTAAATACACACATTAAATAAAGTAAATGGAGAATTTCTAGTGGTTTAAAAGTTATTCTTTTTATTCTTACAAAATTTTTCTTCTCATTTGAACTCTCCACTAGGGGATGGATCATGAAAAAACTACTTTAAATGAGAAAACCAAAAAACTAACTAAAAAATCTAAAAACATATCAATTTATTTGTTGAATTTTTTATTAAAAATCGCTACATTTCATATATAAAAAAGATTCCAAAAAAAATTGTACTGCACATGTGCAATAATACGGAAAAAACCTAAACCACATCACACCCCCACCGACACCCCCGAAAGACCTAAATCTCCCACCCCCACCCTCCAAAAACCTAAATCCACCCTCCCACCAAAAGCCTAAATCCCCCCAACCACCCACCCAAAACAAAAACCCTAAACCAAACCCAAAAACTAAACCCTACCGGCATCCCTAAAAACCTAAATCCCCCACCCCCCTCCCCCGCAAAAAAATACCTAAAAATCCCCCCACACACAAACACACCCAAAAACCTAATCCTAATTCTAAACCTCCAAAAAACCTAATTTTAAAAGCTAAACTAAACTCAAACACTAACTTAAGCATATAATGCACATGTGCAACATATACATATAATGCACATATGAAGTACACATATAATGAACATGTGTAGTACAAGTTTTTTTGAAAGAAATTTTTTATACATAAAAAGTAGCGAAATTTTATTAAAAAAATTGTAAAAAAATTGGCATCTTTTTAGGCTTTTTAGTTTTCTCATTTATATATGTAACTAAAACATAGTAGTGATATCCGATGAATTAAATGCGGTGAATTAAATGTTTGATATTTGTAGTTTCTTTAAACGACATTTGTTACTCCTACCCTACTTACATCAATAACCTATACTGCAGCGTTTCCCTAGTTCAAACCTTAACATCCCTCTAAGAGGCAAGTGTCTCTATGAATTGAGTTAGCGTCACATTGGCAAAATCTTGAGTTATTTCATTTTATATTTGAACTAAGATGTAGATGTAGTAATTAATGCAACTTAGATAAGTTTTTGTAAGTAATAGTTAGTTTTTAACATTTTATTTTTTGAAATATGATGTTTCTCATAAAGATAAAGCTTGAACCCTTATCTCAGGGGTGTGCTCAACTACAACAATAATAATAATACATCTTCACACAAAAAATAATAATTTTGGTTACTCTTCATGGAATATCATCAATTCTTTTACAATGATACGTGATATATTTGCCAAAATTCTATAAACACATGGTATTATAGAAAATAGTCTCAACAGAAACCCTCAAATGTTGACACGAAATCATTTATGAATAAATTTCTTATATAGGTAGATGAAGGCAAGCTAGATTATAGTTGTCATGTGGTCAAGAAAAGTGATAATGTTATATCCAAGTCTTCCTAAGCAGTTCTATTTATATAACTAAAATAAAGTAGATATCTCTTCAATTAAGTGTTTAATTTATTGAATTATTTGATTATACATTTGTAATAAGATGTAGTAGTTAATGCAATTAAGATACTTTTTTGTATTTAATAGTTATTTTTTTTACTTTGTTTCAAATGTGATATTTCTCCCAATCCTTCAACCGTTGACCTTCAAAAAGAGTTCCATTTTAAAATCTATAATAATAATAATAATAATAATAATAATAATAATAATAATAATACATCTAATTTTAACTAAGACACGCATAAAAGAAATTAAAAAAAAATAAAATAAAAAGAACCACAGCTTCATTTTATGTAGAAAAATAGTACTTACAAAAACTTGGTTATAATTATCTACAACATGTTGACTATTCATAGAATTTTATCAATTCTTTGACAATGATATGTGAAATATTTGAGGAAATACTATGAACAACATCATGTTGTAGCAACTAGTCTTAAATCTAAAAAGAAAATAATGCTCACAAAAACATGGTTATAATTTTCCGCAACATGTTGAGTGTTTATAGGATTTCATCAATTCTTTAACAATTTATGTGAGATATTTGACGAAACTCAGTGAATAGCATCGTGTTGTAGCAACTAGTCTTAATGGATGGGGTTATATGGTATAGAAAAGTGATATCTCTAGTTCTATAACTTAGTGATATATCTTGAATTAAATGATTTATATTATTACTATTGATTTTTTTTATTTACTATGATGTAATATTTTCTGCAATTAAGATACTTTTTATATTAAATAGTTAAATGGTTATTCCAAAAGACAAAGCTTACAAATTTTTTTCACTCGATTATATTTTACTTTTTTATTTTTGTAATAATGTGCTTTTTCCTAGAGGTCTCATAAATAAAAATTTCACTATGTTGGTGATGTTTAAACATTAACAAAATATGGTAATTGTAAAAAACCTGAGTTTGGAATATCTTTCTGTTTATATTTGGATCCTCTTAATAAAAGATACATGACGTCAATAAATTTAGTTTAATAGGTTGAAAAGTTGATGATGGAAAAACACTACAAACAGAAACAAAAAACTTACGGTTTGAAAATTTTACAAAAGACTACAAGTTTAAAACAAAGATCAACATAAAAAAGACATCATAATGCAAAGATAAACAAAAATATTTTTTTAAAAATCAAACATTTTATATCATCTTTAATTTATAATCACAAAACGTTTAATTTGTTAATTAAATGTTAGTACTTTGACATAAATGCATTTTTTTTGTAGGCAATGATATAAATTTTAGCCACAAACATTAGAATGTTATTCCTTGAGATGAATTACACTTCAATTAGTCATTTTTATATTCTTATTTATGTAGACTAACATTTTCATTTAATTTAATACCGTTCTTCCATTAGTAACTTGACAAGCATTTCAAACCATGGTTTTTTTGCTATAAAGTTTTATTGAAAGCTTTAGATCACCATTTTAATTTCAAGACACCTCAAGCTTCACGGTCTTTTTCCAAAATTAATAAATTAGAATAGATTTAATGGATGATCTAAGTTTTCTATAATCTCCAATATAATGGGATTATGTTAGTTCCAATGCCCAGAAATGTCTAGTTATCAAAATCATAGTCTCACTTTTGGTACATGATTAAGCATTTTAGCTTAATAAATATTTATTCTTTTAAATATCTCATACCCATTAAAAATAATGCTCTAGTTGACATCTAATATCACTGTGAAAATAATGCTCTATGTTAAAACTTCTAATAAATATTACGACACAAATTGGTTAAAGAGTGAAATGGTGATACTTGATTCGTTAATATGTATGCTCTACAAAATCTTTAGGATCTTTGGGAAGGAGACTCGGTTTCTCATTAGTATTTTAAATACTCCAAATTAACATGTTTTTTTAAACAAATACTCCCTATAATGATATTACTTTTGATGTCAATTGTTTAGATGAAAATTAAAGAGCATAGATATTTAACAAATATCTCTTTGATACTTAAGTTTACCACTTGTGTCGGATGAACAGTTCTAACCCGCATTATTAATTGTATTCCTATATAGTTCGTAAGTAGCACTTCTTGGTTAATAATGTATAATATTTCAAAGATTTCTTTTTGGATGAGTGGCTATTGGTTAAGAACATTAATGAAGCGGTTGTTTAAAATAGGGTTCTATCACATTCGGTGGATCGTTGTAAAATTAAATTTAACCACATTTCGGTGTTATATTAGCTATTTTATCAGGTCCTGTGTCATAGTGAAACTCCGGTCCCTCACATTTGACTAACATGGGTTAGTTTTCTAAAAACCGATCTGTTCATTGAAACACAATAATCTAACTAATGTTATGAATAAGATGGTAGAACTAGAAAGATCGCTTAGCACATCATAGTGCACCTAACATAAAAGGAAGTTACATTTCTGAAACAAAGAAATAAGACGTTGAGCTTAATATAATGAAAGAAGAATGTCTTAAAGGCTTTTAAAAAATGTAATTTCAATTCAACTTAAAACATTGCCTACTTTGTTGTTATTGTTTGTTCTAACAACAAATCGATAATAGAGGTTTGTGCATATTTTATATGTCTGCCACTGTGTGAATAGGCTAGAGAGCGTGTGTTGAATAATGTATAGATTAGATACGAACACATGATTTCGGATAGGAAGAGAGAGATTCGTACGGATGAGATCTCGTACGGATGTAGCCTGGTACGAAGGTAACACCCTCATGCAGAGATAACACCTTCGTAAGGAGGTAATTACCTCCGCACGGACTAACACTTCCGCACAAGCCTCAAGTATATATAGTGTATTGTGTGTTCGTTAGTCGTTTGGTTTTGGAGATCCCAAAGAGGCAATGCTGGCTAATTTCTCGAGCTTGTAAAGATTTATACTCTTTCGGTATGAATGAATCATTCGACTTTTACTTCTTCTCTATTCTTAATAACATTCTATCGAATTAGCACTCTCTCGTCCAAACTTCGGTCTAATCCCGCTAGTTCCTAGACTTTCAATAGACTTGATGTGCTACAGTTACAATTACATGATTAGAAGATATCATATATATATCTATATATATGTATATATGGTTAAACGTTTAGTATTACTATAGAAATTTACATCAAGTGTTCTTTTATTTATAAAAAGGACTTTATACATGCACTCAACTAACTAACAACAACATTCTAATTTTTTTTTCATCACTCTAGCACAAAATTTGGTTTTTGTTCACTACTTTTTTTATGGTTAAATGTTAGTTATGTGAGAGAATTCATAGACGATTATTCTTTAGTTTGTAGTAAAATTTTGTAAATTTTCTTATAATAATAACAATAATAATAATAATAATTGTTACGTCTTAGAAGTGTGAAACTGACGCATCAAATATACGCAATGGTCTATAGTAGTTAATTGGGTTTGATTGTATTAGGTTTGGACCTTTATAGGTTATTTGGGCATGTCATAGGCCATGTGGGCCAGACAAGCCCATAGGCAAGCCCATGAGTGACATGCCCATACCCTAAGTATATAAGCTAAGCTTATGTCATTTATAGGCTTAGACTTTTAGGATTTCTCTAAAGAGCCTCCATTTTGTACCATACGGTTTTGTTTATTCAAGTTATAGAATCATGTGCAAGGTGCTAAAGTTGATTCGTATTGTTCTTTCATCTTTTCGGTTTTTTTGGATCATCACCAAGTTTGGATTACGCCCATCCTTGATGATCGTGTGATATCATTGTTAGATCTGGATTTTTGGGACTTACAATTGGTATCAGAGCCTATTTGAGCCTGTTTCTAGGCTCAGACCTGATATACACACAGATTTCTCATTACATCTGCTTCTGTTTTGGTTTTTTTTTTAATTTTATACATTATTTTTTTATTTTTTATGAAATAATAATAATAATAATAATAATAATAATAATAGTAATAATAATAATAAATATAAAAATAATAATACATCTAACTTTAACAAACACACCTAGTAAATAAAAAATTAAAACATGTAAAATTAAAGAACCAAAGTGCAAAAGAAATAATGCTACCAAAACTTGGTTATAATTCTGGACAACATACTAGGTGATAATGATATGTTTAATATTTTACAAAATTATGTGAATAACATCGTGTTGTTAGTCTGGACGGAAATCCTCAAATTTTGTACACTTAATCATTTATAAATAAGATTTAACAAGAAACTAACACAAAAACAAGCTAGATTATAGGTCTTATGTGAATCGTGATAATGTTATATTCAAATGTTCTTAAATGGTTCTATAAATATAACTAAACATAGTAGTGATATCCGTTGAATTAAATGCTTGATGTTTTTAGTTTTTTTAAACCGTACATGTTACCTCTACCCTACTTACATCAATAATCCTAAACTGCACCCTTGCCCTGGTTAGAACCTTTACATTCCCTCTAAGAGGCAAATGTCTCTACGAATTGAGTTAGCTCCACATTGGCGACATCTTGTGTTATTTGATTTTGATATTTGAACTAAGATGTAGTAGTTAATGCAACTAAGATACGTTTTTGTAAATAATAGTTCACTTTTAACTTTTTTTTTTAAATATGATGCTTCTCATAAAGGGGAACTCAACTTTAAGTTATCTAGTAGTTAGAACAATAATAACAATAATTTTACATCTAACTGAAGTAAAGACACGCATAAAAAAACAATTCTATAAAAACTTGGTTACTCTTTATGGAATTTCATTAATTCGTTGATAATGATATGTGATACATGTTACAAAATTCTATAACCAACATGGTATTTTAGCAAATAGTCTCAATAGAAACCCTCAAGTGTTGCTCACAGAATAAATAAACTTATGACACAGCTAGATGAATGCAAGCTAGATTATAGTTATTATTTGGTCAAGAAAAGTGATAATGTTATACACAAGTCTTCCAAAACGGATTTATTTATATAACTAAAATAAAATAGTGATATCACTTGAATTCAGTGCTTAATAATTTGAATGATTTTTTTATTTTTTTCGAATGGTTAAACTTACATACCATGCGATTGAACCCATGATCTCCACCTATCCAACCAACAGCATTGGGGCATTGGGCTATTCCCAATGGACGATAATAATTTGAGTTATTTGAGTGTACATTTGTAATAAAATGTAGTAGTTAATGCAATTAATAACTTTTCATATTTAATAGTTAAGTTTTTTTACTTTGTTTTAAATGTGATTTTCTCCTAAGCCTTTAACCCTTGACCTTTAAATAGAGTTCCACTTTAACAATAATAATAATAATACATTTTGTTTTAGTATAGACACGCAGAAAACAAATTCAATAAAAGTAAAATAAAAAGAACCAAAGCTTAGTTACTTGTAGAAAAATAATGATAACAAAAACTTGGTTATAATTATCTGCAATATGCTATGCTGATTGTTCATAGAATTTCATCAATTCTTTGACAATGATGCGTGAAATATTTGAAGAAATACTATAAACATCATGCTGTAGCTACTAGTCTTAAATGTGAAAACAAATGCTCACAAAAACATGGTTATATTTTTTTAGAACATGTTGACTGTTCATAGAATTTAATCAATGCTTTAACAATTTATGTGAGATATTTGATGAAACTTTATGAACAGCATCATTTTGAAGCAACTAGTCTTAATGGATGGGGTTATGTGGTATAGAAAAGTGACAATGCTTTATGCAACTCATGGTAGATGATTCTATATATATAACTAAAATAAATTAGTGATAATTCTTGAATTAAATGATTGATATTATTAGTATATAATTTTTTATGTGAAATATGATGTAGTATTTCATGAAATTAAGATATGTTTTTTATACAAAATAGTTAAATGGTCTTTCCAAAAAATAAAGCTTACCATCTTGTGTCGGATGAACAGTTCTAACCCGCATTATTAATTGTATTGTATTCCTATATAATTTGTAACTAGCACTTCTCTGTTATTAAGGTATAATATTTTAAAGTTTATTTTTGGATAAGTGGTTATTGATTAAGAACATTAATGAAACGGTTAATTAAGGTAGGTTTCTATCACGCATGGATCGTTGTAAAATTAAATTTAACCACATTTCCGTGTTATATTAGCTATTTTATTGGGTTTCGTGTGATAGTGAAATTCCATTCCCTCACACTTACCTAATATGGGTTAGTTTTCTAAAAAATCTATACATTGAAACATTATAATCAAAATAATATTCGGAATAAAGAGTTAGAACAAGAAAAAAAGAAAGTTATATTTCTCAAACAAACAAATAAGTCGTTGAGCTTAAAATGATGAAAGAAGAATGTTTAAAGGCTTTTAAAAAATGTAATTTCAATTCACGTTAAAATATTGCCTACTTTTTGTTATTGTTTGTTCTAACAACAAATCATTAGATGATAGACTTGATGTGCCACAATTACATGATTAGAAGATATTAGACAGATATATGGTTAAAAGTTTAGTATTGCTATAGAAATTTACATTAAGTGTTCTTTTATTTATAAAAAGGACTTTATAGATGCATTCAGTTGACTAACAATAACATTATATTTTTTTTGTTGGTCTCTGTAGTGTGAGAGGGGATCGGCTCTCCTCTTATGAGCACCGGTCTGATTTGACTCAGCTAACAGAGTCAGAATTCATTGTTAGCGAGTTGAACAAACAAACAAGAAAGGTATACTGCTTAAACACCTTGAATTGTATTGCTAACGTGAACAGTTACAGAGCGAGTAAACAGTTTGACAGGGCTTCGCTGTACACCTACCAACCGATAACCAACACAACACTCAGGCTCCTCTATTTATAGGTCAACATGACTCGCACAGGAGGAGTGTGTGTGTGTGACTCGTGTGAGTGATGCCTCATATGAGTGAGAAAGAGTCACTCGTACGAGCCACTAGACTCACTGGTACGAGTCAAGTATAAAACCAATAAATCATACATTAACATACAATTTTCGACATTCTAAGCCCTATATACATAATCTACATATCCTAGACGTAGGCAATAGACATTATGCACCAACCAACTCCCCCTTGGATGTTGCCGCAGTCTTGGATAGTCTTCAAATGCTCTTCAATGATTTGACAATTAACGACCAAAGAAACGTTTCGGTGGCTTGCGACGCTCCTCAGAAGATATTGGCGTCTGATCTCTAGTAGGAGGCCGATTACATTTGTTGCCAAACCGAAAGCTCCTTAGCGAAGCAATTCGTGCTCGCTCAGCAATTCTTTCTTTTTTCTTAACTTTCTTTCTCTACTTGATCTCCTCCATCTTTCTCCAAGAAGTGTTCCATGCTGTTCCTGAATGTACATCGTTAGCAAAGCGGACATTAACAATCTTCTGGAATTGGAGAGCTTGTTCTTTATCTTTCTCTTCAAAACTAATCTTGCTATAGAACAAGCACTCAATATCCTTCTTCTAACAATTGACTAGTCACATCGGGTGTAGTACTCGAATGCCACGCCATAGATCGTATATACGTTTGTGTGCTATGACGGCTTCGGATAATTCCTCGGTAATCTTCCAAGAATCATCATCTGGATGGACACATATAACAGCTTCACCTTTACTTGAATCGTAGTGCAACCATTTGAAGATCTTGAAGAAATCTTGTTCCATCTTGATTAGAGACATATGTTTCATCACTCGTGGCCTCTTTACAATCAACGTAACATCCTTCTCTTTCGTTACTGGATCGATTTTCGTGATTCTTTTCGGGATATGTGGCTTCCGGTGAATAAAAGCATGCGTAGCCTCAAGCTTTATCAATTTCCACAACCGCTGGTCATGAAATTTCATCTTCAAATTAATCATCTTAGTTTGAACAAGCTCTTTGATATCCTAGAACGGTTGAGTCTTTATGTCACTCAAGTATCAAAAGTACTGGATCCCATATTCCCGTTTAATCACATAAACATTCAACTCTTCGATCCATCCCCAGCTTATAATATCTCCCAAAGAAATATCCGCATCACGCGTAAAGAATGCTAAGGGACGTTTGAATTTACGTACAGCTGGTACTTCTTTAAACCACCTCTTCCTCATTTAAACAAATTTTTCTACAGATAATTGTTGAGGAACGGTTCCTTGTTTGACAGCCTCTTCTACTTTGCGTTTCAAAAGATCATCATTTTCAGGTGCAAACAGTTCACTAAAAGTTGGGGAGTCATCTGTACCCTCGTCGGCAACATTAGTATCATCGTCATCAGAATCATCCTCCACAACAACTTTATCATACTCATGTGCATCAACAACATGTTCGAAGACATAATCCATAGGCTCGAAAGCACTGATATCATTAAGCTCTCTTCGAAATCAAACACAAAATCCTCGTTGTCCATGCCTAAGATTTGAGCGATCTCTTCCTTTGTGTAGCAATGGACAAACACCCCCTCTTCAACATCATGCTCTAAATACAAAATCTTTGGTTTGGGCACGACAGGAACAGTAGACATTTTCGTCACCATGAAGATTCTTGCTTGCTTAGCATCCTTAGGGCGTTGAGACTTTCCCTGATCTTTACCTTCATTCACTTGATTTACAGAATCATCCAACTACACAGAAAAATCAATATCATCATTCAAATTAGATTCTGTTACAAGGACACCTGAACCACCCAAGTCATCATCACCTCCATCACTATCACCATCAGACTTATCTGAAAATATATCATCGTAATCAACTAAATCTTCAGTTTCCTTCTCCGGATCCTCAACAAATTCTTCTGTCTCTGCTTCTATCTCTTTCTCCGACTTTCTCTTATTGAGCCATTCGTGATGTTTAGCTGAAAGATTCGACATATCAATTTTAACATCCTTAGGCTTTCCAACCAACACAAACTTCTTTGAAACTTCATACACTACCACCTCAGATGATACAGGAGCAGATTCAGCTTCTGGCTCAGTTATAATAGTCACGGGATCCTCACCAACCTTTGCTTTTCCCTAGCCCTAAACGTTAGATAATTCTTTGGCAATGTGCTCCCGCTCGGCAACCCTTTCTCTGTAACATCCATGTAAAATGGGTTTCAAAACTTGCTCCGTTTGAAATTCTAGTATTTATGATATAGACAGTTACGCAATTAATTATTAGTGTTACTTATTTTTTTATTGTTAATGAATAAACTTTATAATTAAAATATTGAGTAATAAAAGAATAAATGGTAATAATATAATATAATAAAACCTTAAAATAATAAAGAAATATAAAAATAAAAAAAGGGGTGGCCGGGTTTCGAACCCGAGTCCCCATCTAATTCACACATTACCTTCACGCTACACCACACACACATTACTGAATTAATCCCGAACCAAATAATTTATATATAAAAACAACCTTCTAAATACACTTTCAAAACACCCGCCTATAAACGGCTGTAACCTCAAAAATCATCATCAATTCTCCCTTTTTTGTTCGGTTTAAACCACGGAAACAGTTTCAAACTATGAGTTAAGTGCAATCATTGAGTCAAAACGGTTATGTAATCATGGGAAGATTTTAATGTTTTGACCAAAAACTATTGAAACAGAAAGCTAAATTCAATCGGGCATTCACCTATAAATAGCGACCCAAACCTTTTTCTAAAACTCACCCTACACTCGCAAAAACACTCTAAATTCTCAAGAAGATCCACTGTATTCAAAATACACTTCGCCAGAGATTTGTTCGTCGCCAGAACATCACCAGAGAATTTAAAGTTCACATCTGTCTGGTATAATCACTTAAATCTTATTCGTTTATCTTGTATTTTCTTATATATATCAGTGATGGAATAAACAAGAGTGGGTTGATTTTAAGCAGATTGGGTTAATGTTCTGGGTTTCAATCTTATGAAGAAGATGAAATTTATTAATGTATAAGTATAATTAATTCTGGTGTTTTAAACAGGTTAGACACACAGTCCAGTGGTGGACTGTGTGCACTTTATCACATACGTTCCGGGTTCGAACTTTATGCGTGGCCGATTTCCTGAAATAAAATCCATTTTTTTAAAACTTAATTAGAGCATCTTTCAGTAAGTTGATAAATAGAATATAATTTCAAAATCATATTGGGTTAGACACCCAGCCCAGTTGGTAGGGCTGGGTGTAACACAGTCAAAGGTCGCGGGTTCGATCCAGGCACTATACACCAGTTCAAAGGTTTTAAAAATCTTTTTAAACTAAATAATTTCTAAAATATCCTAACTAGTATATAAGAATAATTAAAATAGGGATTATTTCGGGTTAGACACGTAGCTCAGTTGGTAGAGCTGCGTGCACGCATACGAGAGGTCACGAGTTCGAACCTCACACGCTGCCAAAATCGAATATGATCCGACCGGTCAGAGCCGGTCAGACCTGACAAGGTCAATATTTTTTTTATATTTATATTTTTATTTTATTCTATTAATTTCATTTAAAAAAATCATTTGCAATGCTTAAAAACAAGACTTTTTAGGTTTTAAAAACTCCATTAAAGACCAAAAAAATAGTTCTAAAAATCTAATAAAAAGCATTAATTAAAATATTAACTATTACTTATTTATTTAATTATTACGTTATTATTTAGGCTAGTTTTCTCTCGTGGTTAAATCCCAACTCGTAAGCGTTCATCGCCTAATCAATGAAACGCACCCAATGTGAGTGAATCCTTACAAATTCCCCTTATTGTTCATGTTTTGGGGTGTATCATGTGTCGTTTACATAATTCGCTTATTTAAACACTTGTGCTACTACCATTTTATGATTTAACGTGTTATGTAAATGTTATTTGTTGTATTATGTTTACATTTTTGTCAGTTGCGTGCAATCATTCACATTAGGCCCATCAGTTTCTCGTGGGATACGAGTTGAGCATCAGGTGCCTCATTAGATCGGCTCCGTTTGATTGAGCTTTGATCTCATTGTTCATCATTTATCATGCTTGTGTGTGCATTGATTGATATTAATGTGGTTTGTGGTTAGATTTACATATGCGTATACTCATATTTGGTTTATGCACATTTTTATTTAAATAACCAATATAACTAATTCGTTCAAATGCTTAAATAAGATTCACTCGCTAACTTTCGTTGACTCAAAACCCTATTTTTACACATGATACAGGTGGACAGGTTGAAGCAAGGAACACATAGGAATTTGCCTTAGAAGAAAAATAAAGAAGTCATGAATGTTGTGTTTGAAACATATTGTGCTTGTATATATACGTGGTTGTTGTAAATTTATCCTTTTAAATTGGAAATAATAAATATGAAACTTTATAGTAAATGTCATGAGCTTTGATGAAAACCCAATCATGCCCCGACTACCATTTCCGCTGCGAGTCAGGGTGTGACATTCTCTGGCCTCTTCTTTCTCTATCTCATCAATTTCAGCAGCTAAATTGATTCCGAGTTTCTTCGTGAGAATTTCTCAAATAAGCTCATTTTTCTCTGATTTCTAAGACGCTCTTCATCATATTCCGCCATGCGATTTCTCAAACGTTCATTCTCAGATATAATACTAGCCAAAATAGCCTCTAGCTGCTGTTTTTCTACATTAAGCCCATTGAGTTGCTCTTGTAACTCGGCAATCTTGACACTGTTCAACATAACTTGTTTCTCTAATTCTTCAATACATGAATCGTTAAACATGTCTGCCGAGAACTCTTCGCCTCCCGGAATATCACGTGTGAAGAACTGGGGTTGTGACTGAGACGGTTGAGCTTGTAGTGTTGGATGTGGTGTTGCTGAGGTGGTGGAGATGGTGGTGGTTGTGGAGTTGGTTGAGGAGTCGGTGATGGTGGTGGTCGTGCAGTTGGTTGAGGAGTTGGTTCAACATTCACTGCCTCATCCACCTTTTTCTACACTTTTCTCTTAGATTTATCTTTCAGCGAATCTATGCTTCTAACGACTGGCCTTTTGAGACGTCTAGAAGATTTCATAGAATTTTTGCGAACATGAGTATCGCTATCGGAGCCCGAAGGCACATACATCGTATCATCCTCCCTTGACGCTTTACGTCTCTTTTCTTCTTCTTTACATTTAAGTTCAGCCAAACATTCAAGCTCTCTTTCTTTAGCTCTTTCTCTATCACCAGCAATTCTATCCTCTGAATCAGTACTTGAGGATGATGCCTCTTCAACCACTCCTTCCTGAATTCGAAACGCTTCCCTTTCAATATAAGCAGCCATAGATTCAACATTCTCTTCAGGCTCTGATTCGTCAACCAATCTCGTGCGTTTAGATGAACGTTGTTTCTTTTTTGGGGCATTGGAGGAAGATGTGGACGTTTGCTTTCTTTTCATCCCCTTACCCCTTTTTTCTCCTCCTTAGAGAACCACGCACTTTTCTTAGCAACAAAACCTTCTAACGCTTCCAACTCTTCATCTTCGTCTCCAGTATCCTCTTTCCTCCACTTCCCTTTTGACGATGCCACATAATCTTTATCAAGAATATCCGAAGACAGGTTTAGCATTTGGGAAAGCTTTAAGATGCAGATTCATCTTCTTCAGAGTTGATAGGTCCATAGGCTCGAGCTTTAAGACATCATCTTTTTTCTTCTTTAAATTCCGATATAATTGGTTAAGCAGCATCTAAATAAAATGTGGATACTGTAGAAACTTCTCATGTTGAATATTTTGGACCATCTGGGAGAAGATCACTCTCGAGAAATTGTAGGGATAATGAGTGTAGTGATCATGCATATCTGATAATCAATAAAATCATCAAATCCGCTCTTTCGGTGGCTGAGAGCATGAATGACGCAGGGTGCTATATACCGAAATAGAGCACTGATGTTTGCCTTCTTAAACAGAGAAGCATTAACGAATCCGGCATAACCCATCCCGTAGAAGCACCCTTTAACCATATATTCTGGAAAACCAGTAGAGTCGTCTTCCTAATCATCAAATTCTAACACTGTTCTGGTTAAGTCTTTAGTAATCTGTACTTGAATGTCTTCATAATTAATCCTTACTACTGACAAAATCGCGTTCTCTTCTTCATCAAATTCAGCGACATTCCAAAAGTATTCGACATGAGATCGATATGTCGTGTGACGATCAGTTAGCGCTTTAGTCATTGGAAGACGGCTCAAAAAATCTAATGCTTCTCTGTAAGCTGCGATTTCAGGAATATTCTCATCCAGAAGATAACAGATGTTGTGAAATGGAGAAAACGAAGACTTCTTGATCTGCAAGCATAAACATTTCAAACACTTAGAATATTTTCAAAAATTTCAATTTCTTAATCACTCGTACGAGTCACCATTCCTATCAGTCATATATTTTGACAAAAATTAAGTCTGAAGCAAAAACCCCACTCGTAAGAGCCACTTCTTCGTACGAATGAAAAATATACTTGACAAATTTCAAGGGTTTTGAACAAACTTCTTCGTACAAATGATGCTTCGTACGAGTCATCAAGGTAACAACGTTTAAGGTTCTACTCGTACGAACGATCACTTGTATGAGTGAATATGATAAACAACATTTGATAAACTTGCTCGTACGAGTGATGATTCCTATGAGTTGCAAATCGTACCAAATAACACCTAATCAAACCGAACTTAAAACGTGTAGATTTTAACAAATTGAAGGTTGATTTATAGGTTAAAAGGGCCGATTTTAACAATTTTAAGTTCAATTTTATATTTTACGGGTCCGATTATCCTAAATCTACGTCAATTCTTTTGGTATATGAAATCTCGATAGGTCAATTCTATTAGAAAGGTAGCAATTCTTTTTTCGCAGTCTTTTGGTATATGCAATTGAGAAGCCTTTTGTTCAAATTTTAGCATTATAACGGCTCAAAACAAGCATTAGTACCTTGCCCATTGAAAGAGGTGTGCAAATCAGCCTCCCTAAAGTATAGATACTTATCCTAGATCAAGAAAAATAAGTGAAAAGAACTGATTTGCACAGAGTATGCTCTCAATCGCACAGAGTCAATAGTGTGACTCGTGCGAATGAGCAAGCCTTTTATACTCATTCAAGGTTCACTCGTACGAGTGATGGTTCGTGCGAATGAAGACTTTTGTCATTTATATGAGTCAATGTGTCGCTCGTACAAGTCAGTTCTCACACTTTGTTAATCTTTTTTATTTTTATGAAATTTTATCTATTTTAATGACCCACTCAGTTAACCAAGTCCAAGTTAATGATCTCAATTAACCGATTTGCCTACTAAGTCCAAGTTAATGACCTTAGTTGATCATTGTTTGACCAAAATTATTTATTCAAAAATTTAAAGTTTCAAATTAATGAACTTTGTTGACGTTTAAGGATATTTTTCTTTTCTGATTAGCTCCCAACCCGTGAACTTCAACTTTCCTCCATCAACTGTCGCTTTGACTTGGACTAACGGTGTTTTCATCATCGGTAGACTAAAATCTAAGATAAATTACTAAAAATAAGCTGAAAATCCTTTTAGGATTTTTTGAAAAGAAAGAACAAGTAAAGATGTATATGCATACATATTTTTTGTGAGTTTTTTGTTTAGAGGATCATATCAAGTATTTAGACAAATCACAAGTACCGTTGATCTTGGTAGTAATTTTAAGTTCTTAAACAGATTTACCTATATTGCCAATATACTTATCCACTTAAACCTCTACACGTTTCTCAAGTGTTTCACTATATGTTAGGTAATATTAAGGAACATGAAGTAACTGTGTTTCCCATCTCAGAATATACTCCTGCATCAAGATTCCCAGAATATCATTTCATAGGTGAATATATCTAACTGATATCTGTAAATAGGGTGAATTGCGAGACCTTGAGAGCTCAGGTTAGTATTTTGCATACAGACAAAGAGATGAAGGCTTGACTTTAGGTGGTGTTCCATAAAGGAATCTTTTAAACTGTAGATGTCGTAAATGTTTATGACATACTCATTTTTGTGCAGCTTTTGTAGGCGAATAATGTGTAAAGTATTATACAAGTTCTAGGCCATTGCTGACACAAAATCAGAAGAACTCATATAATACCCCAGATATCGATTAATATAAAGACCTAGTATCGCATAATCTAGCGTTCTGTCAAATGAAATTTCGGAGTACTAAGTCCATATATCCGAGAGATGTCGACCCACAAATTACTCAGTTTTCTTTTAAGTTTATATCTTGAAGAACAATTTACTGAACGAGTGAAGCCTATTGGCACATCCTCGGTAAGACCTGTTTAATTACTTGTTTAAACATTCCACATCTTTAGCATACTATGATTCTCATTTGATGTAATATGATCTCCCTTTTCACAAAAAATCTTTTTGACTTTTAATGTTTTTGAATTTTTCACTACTTTTCTCCCCCTAAAATCAAAAACACATTTTTGGTTTTTAGTTTTTGAATAAAAGATATTTACAGAAAAACATGTCATACCGATGAGAATCACGTCAAGTCGTCATCCTCAAATTCAACCTCATGTATATCCCCTAATGCCGGATTTCTTAAACCATTTAATTTTAAAAGATTTTTAAATCTTGAAATATCAAATGATTTGGTGTAAAAATCTGCCTTTTGGTCATCAGTGTGGATTTTTTCAATCCTAACCAACTTTTTTCGTAGCAATCATGGATAAAGTGGTGTTGAATTTCTATACGTTTAGTGCGTGAGTGTTGAACCGGATTTTTTGTGATATCATAGCTGCCTTGTTATCTACATAAATTGGTGTATCAAGAAATTGTTGTCCATAGTCTCTCATCTGCTGTTGTATCTAGAGTACCTACGAACAACAGCTGGATGCTGAAACGTATTCAGCCTCACTTGTAGAGAGAGCAACTGCGGTCTGTTTCTTGCATTGCCATATTACCAAATGAGTTCTGAAGAACTAGTAACCAGCTGTAGTAGATTTGGCATTAAGCTTGCAGCAACCAAAATCAGAGTCCGAGTAACCCGCAAGGTTAAAGTCCTCATATCTGGAATACCACAAGCCGGTGCTCAGACATCCTTTTAAATATCGCATTATTTGTTTGACAGCTAACAAGTCCGAATCTCTTGGATTGGACTGATAACGGGCGCATAGGCATGTTGGATACATGATATCTAGTCGTGAAGCTGTAAGATACATCAAGGATCAGATCATGGAGCGATATAATGTTTCATCGACTTTCACTCCATGAGCGTCTAGACAAATGCCGTGATTTGGTGCTAATAGAGTTGATGCTGGCGTAGTTCCTATCATGTCAAATTTTTCTAACACGTCATGAACATACTTTGTCTGATGAATGAAGATGCCATCAAGCAATTGCTCAACCTGAAGTCCTAAAAAGAACTTCATCTGTCCCATAGCACTCATTTCAAATTTCTTCTTCATGACTTCTTCAAAGTCTTTGTACATCTTATCATTTGTCGATCCAAAGATGATATCATCCACATATATTTGTACCAAAATCAGATGACCATCTACTTCCTTTGTGAAGAGGGTAAGTCAATAGTTCCTCCGAGAAAACCGTTGTCAAGAAGATGTCTTGAAAGCATTTCATACCAAGCTCTCGGGGCTTTGCCGTAAAGGAAAGCAGATTTAACATCCAATTGATACACTTTGAAACCTTTCAAAGAAGCAAAGGCCAAGAATATGCGAATAGCTTCAAGAGAGAGCGACTGAGGTGTGTTTCTTGCATTGCCATATTACAAAATGAGTTCTGAAGAACTGGTAACCAGCTGTAGTAGATTTGGCATTAAGCTTGCAGCAGCCAAAATCAGAGTCCGAGTAACCCGCAAGGTTAAAGTCGTCATATCTAGAATACCACAAGCCGGTGCTTGGACATCCTTTTAAATATCGCATTATTTGTTTGACAGCTAACAAGTGCGAATCTCTTGGATTGGACTAATAACGGGCGCATAGGCATGTTGGATACATGATATCTAGTCGTGAAGCTGTAAGATACATCAAGGATCCGATCATGGAGCGATATAATGTTTCATCGACTTTCACTCCATGAGCGTCCGGACAAATGCCATGATTTGGTGCTAATGGAGTTGATGCTGGCGTAGTTCCTATCATGTCAAATTTTTCTAACACGTCATGAACATACTTTGTCTGATGAATGAAGATGCCATCAAGCAATTGCTCAACCTGAAGTCCTAAAAAGAACTTCATCTGCCCCATAGCACTCATTTCAAATTTCTTCTTCATGACTTCTTCAAAGTCTTTGTACATCTTATCATTTGTCGATCCAAAGATGATATCATCCACATATATTTGTACCAAAATCAGATGACCATCTACTTCCTTTGTGAAAAGGGTACAGTCTATAGTTCCTCCGAGAAAACCGTTGTCAAGAAGATGTCTTGAAAGCATTTCATACCAAGCTCTCGGGGCTTTGCCGTAAAGGAAAGTAGATTTAACATCCAATTCATACACTTTGAAACCTTTCAAAGAAGCAAAGGCCAAGAATATGCGAATAGCTTCAAGACGAGCGACTGGGGCATAGACTTCAGTGTAGTCTATCCCTTCATGCTGGTGAAAGCCATGGACCATGAGACAAGCTTTGTTTCTGACCACTATACCTCTATCATCTCACTTACACTTGAAGACCCATCAAGTGTTAATCTTTTTATGATGATCCGGTAGGTCAACAAGCTTCTAGACTCCAAGTTTCTAGAATTGAAGTAACTCTTCCTGCGTTGCTTCCACCCAGCTTTCTTCTTTCAACGCGTCTCTCTAGTATCCTGGCTCAACCTGTGAAACAAAACAACTGTAAGAAAGTCTGGTTTGCATTGGAGCAATATTGGTATAAAAACAGCTTAGATCCTTGTTGATCTGATTGCAAGTTTTCACTCTAGTTTGTAAGCTACCAATGATATTCTCTGATGGATGATAAGATAGTGTCCTTGGCATTACTTCACTCGGAACATCCACTTGACTTTGCAAATTCGTGATCACTTCACAACAACCGGTGCAGAAGATGTAACTTCATTTCTAACATTGGATTGATTAGCTTGAGCATTTAGAAAGCTTTCAATATGCTCAAATCCTTCATCGGAACTAGATCCTCCATCATCAAAAGTTGGTTCATGATCAGAGTCGGTATTAATCGGTTGATGGGCAGATGATTCAGCAGTGTTCAAGATCGGTATTGATTCCTGCATAATAGTGCTCAGACCTATATGAGAAGTCTTAGAGATAGGAAGTGACGGGGAAATCACCAACAGTTTGCTCTTCATTAGAAATTTGATGCCGTTAAAAGAGCATAACAAGTTCTTCTTCTTATGGTACTTCAGGTAGGTAAAATGAATTCCACAAACCATCATAGTTGAACAGCCATAGATCCCCAGGTTTTTGTGTTGGCGTAGTATACCGTTGACAATCAACATGCCGTGCAAGAATAACCTGGTTCAAACTCGGCAAGAAGACATGCTTTTTTGGACTAGCATAACCTACGAAAAATCCTTCCAAGGATTTGGCTCCAAATTTATCGTCCGGGTCCAAAACAATGCACGACGATCCAAAAGGCTCCAGAAATGAAAGGTTAGGATTCTGATGGTTTAGAAGATCAAAACAAGTCTTGTTGTGAGGCTTGACTGTCAACAAACGATTGAGGGTGTAACATGCAGATGCGACTGCTTCGCTCCAGAAACTAATTGGAAGTTTTGAATCAGCAAGCATGGTTCTGGCAGTCTCGATCACTGTGTGATTCTTACATTCAGCTACTCCATTTTGTTGAGGAGTATAGGGAGCACTGAATTAGTGAAGAATCACCTTTTCATTGCAGAATTCAAGCATCCTTTTGTTCTTGAACTCGGTGCCATTATCATTACGGATTCTCTTGATAGGCAAGTGATACAGATTTTCAAGCTTCCTGAAGAGAATCATAAGACTTTCAAACGTTTCATCTTTGCTCTCTAGAAAGAAAACCCATGAGAATCTAGAGAAATTATCTGCCACGACCATGCAATATATATCTCTAAAAATGCTTTTCACATTTACTGGCCCGAATAGATCCATATGAAGCCTTTCTAGTGGTAGCTTGATAGAATTTAGAAGCTTTCTTGGGTGAGATTTCTTATGCTGTTTCCCCTTCTTATAGCTCAGACAATCATCAGATAACTTAAAATTCTTTAGATTAAAACCCTCCACTAGGTCGTTGTGCACCAAATAATTCATCTTTCTTAAGTGTATGTGCCCCATCTTCCGATGCCATAAGATTGATTCCTTCTCGGTTACTTTAGAAACAAAGCACTTAACTTTTTTAGATGTAGTGGATGTGACGCTCATGTATAGGACATAAAGATCATTCTCTCTTGGAGCGCGCATGAGGATCCACTCCTCAGGAATTTTGAATCCCGGTTTGAGAATTAAGCATTCTTTGTCATTGAAGTGTGTTGTGAACTTTTTGTCACAAATTTGCGAAATACTCAGTAGATTGTTCTCCAGCTCCGAAATGTAGTTCACCTTGTCGAAGGAAACTACTCCATTCGTAAGAATACCTTCTCCTACAATTCTTCCTCCCTGAGTTCCAGCAAAACCAACGTAACCTCCTCGGATAGCTTTGACGTCGTGCAACAACCCAAGCATCCCAGTCATGTGTCGTGAAGCTCCACTATCCACAATCCATTTTGACATGATCGACCTTGGAAGCCCCTGCACACATGAGGAAGAAACTATTTAAACAGAGAAACCCAAGCCTGCTTGGTCTTGAGTGGGTTTGGAATATCAAACTTCTGACCAACTTTGATCTTGGCATTCTATTTGACCTCTGTTTTGGCTGGGACAAATGGTTTCTGTTCTACTTAGATGGTTTGACTTTTGCAACCCAAGTTTGTGTTTCAAATTGGCCCTTTTTGAATAAAACTTTGAATCCTTTTGACGATTCTTGGTGGAAGTTTCACTAATTTCAAATTTAGAATTTAGTTGAATCGTTGATTTTACATTTTTGTGAGATTCATTGTTTCTTTTCACAATTTGTTTTGGTACAACCATGGGTGCCTTTTGTTTCACATCTTTGGTAGATCTGTTGGAGTTGGAAACATGCTTTGGATCTCTTTGGGTACAATGTCGTGCAATATGCCAAACATTTTTACACTTGTAACACGTCCTGCTGTCTTTTCGAACAAAGGAATCCAAAACTTGTTTTCTACTCTCTTTTTCTTTCTTGAACTCATCATTGGATTGTTTACCAATGATCTCTTTTTCTTTTTCGGTAGTTGTCTCATAGACAAAATTAATTTTCTTTGTAAAGTTCAACTTTTGAAACTTGTTGTTTGTTCTTTTCTTTTGAAAACCAAACCCAGCCCTCCTGTTTTCAGGATATTCTCTGTTCCTTTGATGGTAGGTTTTGTTAACACATTTTAATATAGAATAAAATAATGCATCGTGTTTTTCTAAGTCAGAATGGCTCACCTCAATAAGCTTGAACAATTTCTCAACACGATCCAGATTGACATTCTTAATCGAGAAATCCTCATCAGAATATAGTTCATCAGATCTATGCATTTTATATACAATTACGTTTGGATCATGGTTTAAACTATTTTCTGATGATTCACCATCCATTACAGATTTCTCATATTCATTCTTCAGAACACTTTCAACCACAGTTTTAACCACATCAGAGTCACATTCATTTTTTGGTTTGGTGTAAGTTACATCAATGTTCGTAGGCAGCTCGTTTGTCTTTTCAATTTTAATTTTCAATTGAGCACCTTTTCAATTGAGCTCGTTTGGAAGAATGTGATTAATGACGTATGAACTTGTAGAATAACTGATTAATAATTTGTTAACCCGTTCTGTTTCTCTTTTCATTTTCTCAAATTCATTTTTTAGCTCAGTGGTTGTATTTAAATGAATATTAATGGCCATTTGTTTGTCCATTACAGTCGCTTTTAGCATTGAAAGTGTACCATCATTTTCTCTGATCACCTTTTCAAATTTTTTAACAGATTTGCTTAGTTTGTTATAAGCTTCTTTTGTTGATTTATAGTCACATGACAAATTATCTGTTAGACATTTTAGCTCCTTGTATCGTGTTTCTTTTCTAGCACATTCAATGCATGGTTTTTGACACTTCATGCAAGGTGTTTCTTTCAAAGACTCATTTTCCGACACGTTTACCTCATTCACATATGCCATACAAGCTTTGTTGGTCTTGTCAGTCAGCTTTTCCAATGTCTCATCAATTCTCTTTTCTTCAAATTCCGGCTTCTTATTTTCTTCACAAGATGATCGATGGCTTGGCTCAAAATAACCTGCAAAAGTTTTCAAAATATCATAAGGTAGGAGATGTTTAAAAGCACTATTTAACAATTCCTCTTCTTCTAACGATGTGTGATAATATTCTTCAGGAGCTTCGTTAAAAGATGCCTCTGCATATTCTTCAAGTTCTTCAATGATTTCTGCGACCAAAGTCAAAATTTCATTCTTCGGATGTACTTGTTCCAGTTGAAACCTTCGTCCTCCTGAGTAACAACAAGAGCTTTGTCTTTTGAGTTTAATGCTCCATCTTCGATTTGCACCATCCTTGTTTTGGGTTGAGGATGATGATAGATGGCTTTCTTATAATAATCATCAGGAAACAGGTTCAGATTACCCTGGACTTCTCTATTTGGACATTCTCGTTTGAAATGCCCTTTTTCTAGACATTTGAAGCATGTAACTTTTGATTTGTCGTCGATGTTTTGAGCATTTTGGAAATCAACAACAATATTGCATTGTAGAACCCGTTGATTAGGATTAGATTGATTGTTCTGGTTGATCTGGGGATTGCTCGAACTATGGGATGATTGTGGGCTTGGAGGCGTATTTGGGTTGACAGACACAAAAGATTGAAATCCACTTGCTTGACTTGATTGTGGACTTGGTGTGTTAAAAGCGCTGAAGGCAGTTTGGAGTTTTGGAGACTGTATTTGCGCAACAGGACTACCCTTGTAATACAAATTTACATCTTGTTGCATTTGGGCGCCTTTGCTCTTAGCCATTTTTTGCATCTCGAGTTCGTGACCTTCCAGTCTCTCAATAAATCTTGGTAATGAGAAATTACCATACTCTATGCCATTCTTCAGAATAGTAAGTAAGCAGACCATTCTCCTTGAGGTAGGGAATCGGGCAGCTTATCGACTAATTCTTCATTTGTCTTCACAATTCCCATGCGCTTCATTTGCACTACCAAGCGACAATATCGTTCAATCAATTGTTTCACCATCTCTCCCTTGATCAAAGTAAAGATATCGAATTCTTTACTTAATAACACTCTCTTCCCCTTTCGTAGTTGTGTGCTTCTTTGGAATTTTAACCGTAGAGCATTACATAAAGATTGTGCGTCATCATCATGCTGTAGGAGCGCCAAGATGTCTTCTTTGATGGCTTGCTGTAAGATGTTCATCATCTTCTTCTCGTTAATGAACTTTTCCCTTTCGAATTCCGAGAGTTGAGCTAAGTTTTTCAAGACCATTCTCCCCAATCGGAGCTTGATATTTCGATTCAATGGTAAACCAGCAGGTAAAATGATTCGCTTGAACCCAATTCATAAATCTTTCACTCCCACTATTAAAGTCTTCAAGGTTCATTAGCTTTGGAGGCTTTCTCATAATGCCCATCTCATTTTCAAGATTCATATTCAGAGTTGCGGTGGTTGTAACTGCTGAAGCAGCAAATGCATTGTAAAATTATTCTTCCATTTCTTGCAAAACTTTCAGAAACACACTTTCGAAAAACACTGATTAGAATGACAAAAGATACGACATAATGTTCTTCGTGCGAGTGACCAGTTTCTCGTGCGACTCAGTTGGTTCGTGCGAGTAAGATACTCGTGCGAATCAAGGGATTCGTGCGAGCGAGATGTTCGTACGACTGAAAGGATTACTCGTGTGAGTAACCACTTTGTGCGAATCACTACTTCGTACGAATGACATTTTTTTACTTGTAAACTTTTAAGAAAATTTGTTTGCTTGTTCGTACGAATGACTTAATTTGTATGGATAGCCTTCCTACGAGTTGTCTCTCTACTCGTACGAATCAGCTCAAGCCACCAAACGGATGATTTTTTGAATTTTCGAGATGAATGAGTTTGATTTTAGATCTGAAATTTTCATTGATTGATTAGAATTGATTTTAACGTGATATACTAAAAATCTAGTCCAATTTGTCCATGAATTCGTCCAAATCTGAGATCTGTATGAGAAAGTGTAAATGTAGAAAACTCCAATGGTTGAATCTGGATCTGAAACTGTCGATAGTATGCAGAAACATGATGTTTGTCCTCAAATCAGACCTCAAGGCTCTGATACCACTTGTGAGAGGGGATCGACTCTCCTCTTATGAGCACCGGACTAATCTGACGCAGCTAACAGAGGCGGAATTCATTGTTAGCGAGTTGAACAAACAAACAAGAAAGATATACTGCTTAAACGCCTTGAATTGTATTGATAAATGTGAACAGTTACAGAGCGAGTAAACAGTTTGACATGGCTTCGTCGTACACCTACCAACAGATAACCAACACAACACTCAGGCTCCTCTATTTATAGGTCAACAGGACTCGCACAGGAGGAGTGTGTGTATGTGTGTGACTCGTGCGAGTGATGCCTCGTACAAGTGACAAAGAGTCACTCATATGAGCCACTAGACTCACTCGTACGAGTCAAGTACAAAACCAATAAATCATACATTAGCATAAAACGTTCGACATTCTAAGCCCTATATACATAATCAACATATCCTAGACGTAGGCAATAGACATTATGCACCAACATGTAGCACAAAATTTTGTTTGTTCTTTTTTTGTTTACTAATTTTTTTATGGTTATATGTCGGTCATGTGAGAATTCATAGTCCATTATTCATTATTTTTTATTAAAATTTTGTTAATTTTCTTATAATAATAATAGTTATACATCTAATTTTAACATAGACACCTAGAAAATAAAAAAATCAAAACAAGTAAAATAAAAGAACCAAAGTGTGGTTATATGTTAAAGAAATAATGCTAACAAAAACTTGGTTATAATTAAAGACAATATACAGGGTGTTCATTGAATTTCATCAATTCTTTAAGAATGATATGTGTAGTATTTTACAAAATTTTGTTAACAACATGGTGTTGTAGCATTTAGTCTAGAAAGAAACCCTCAAATTTTGTACACATAATTTATAAATGATTTTACAAGAAAATAACACCAAGACGAGCTAGATTATAGGTCTTATGTGAAAAGTGATAATGTTATATACAAGTGTTATTAAATGGTTCTACATATATAACTAAAACACAGTAGTGATATCTGGTGAATTAATTGCTTGATATTTTTAGGTTTTTTAAACCGCAAAATGTTACTCCTACCCTACTTACATTATCCCCTCTAAGAGGTCTATGTCTCAACAAACCTAGCTAGCCCCACATTGGTGATATCTTGAGTTATTTGATTTTATATTTGATCTAAGATGCACTAATTAATTCAACTATTATTCATTTTTGTAATTAATAGTTAATTTTTTAACATTTTTTTGAAATATCATACTTCTCATAAAACTTGAACCCTTGTCTTTCAAGAGGAGTTCAACTTTAAGTTTTCTAGCAGCAGCAACAACAATAATAATAATAATAATACATCTAATTGTAATAAAGAAACGTAAAAAAAATAATTCTAAAAAACTTAGTTACTGTTCATTGAATTTCATCTTATTTGATAATGATATGTGATATATTGACGAAATTCAGTAAACAACATCATATTTTGCAAATAGTCTCAATAGAAATCTTGAGATGTTGCACACGCAATCATTTATCAATAAACTTATGACACAAGTAGATAATGACAAGCTTGATTATAGTTGTTATGTGGCAAAGAAAAGTGATAAATGTTATTTACAAGTTTTCTAGACGTTTCTATTTATATAACCCTAAATAAAATAGTGACATCACTTGAATTTAGTGCTTAATATTTTAAGTTATTTGATTATACATTTGTAATAAGATGTAGTAGTTAATACATTTAATATACTTTTTCATATTTAATAGTTTACTTTGTTTTAAATGTGATGTTTCAAAAAAGAGTTCCACTTCAAATTTTCTCTGATGACAACAACAATTATAATAATAACTTCTATTTTAGCATAGACACACAAAAAAGCAATTCAAAAAGGTATAATAAAAGAACCAAATCTTAATTACATCTATAAAATTAATGGTAACAAAAACTTCATCAATTCATTAACAATTTATGTGAACAACAATTCTTTGACAATGATATCTAGAACACGTTGATTGTTCATAAAATTTCATCAATTCTTTGACAATGATATGTGAAATATTTGAAGAAATACTATGAACAACATCATGTCGTAGCAACTAGTCTTTCATGTTAAAACGAAAATAATGCTCTCAAGAACTTGGTTAATTTTCCACAACATGTTCTGTGTTCATAGGATTTATGTGATATAGGATTTCATCAATTCTTTAACAATTTATGTGAACAACATGTTGTTGTAGCAACTAGTCTTGATGGATGGGGTTATGTGATATAGAAAAGTGTCAATGCTTTATGCAAGTCTTCATAGATGGTTCTATTTATATAACTAAAAAAATTAGTGATATCTCTTGAATTAAATGATTGATATTATTAGTATTTATTCTTTATGTGAACTATAATGTAGTACTTAATGCAATTAAATATTTTTTATATTAAATGGTCTTTTCGAAAGACAAAACATACCAATTTTTTTCACTCTATTATATTTAACTTTTTTTATTTTTTAAAAAATGTGTTTTTTTTCTAGAGGTCACGTAGATAAAAATTTCACTATGTTAGTGATGTTCAAAATTAACATAATATCGTAATTGTTAAAAACTTGAGTTTAGAATATTTTTGTGTTAATGAATATTTCAATCTTCTTAATGAAAGATACATGATGTCAATAAATTTAGTTACATAGGTTGAAAAGATGATGACTTAAAAACACTACAAATAGAAACAGAACAACTTACGGTTTGAAATTCTGAAAAACACTATAAGCGGAAACAAAACAACTTACGGTTTGAAATTTTAAAAACAACTATAAGTTTAAACCAAAGTTCAACATAAAAAAAGACATCATAATGTAAAGACAAACCTCAAAAAAATTTTAGAAAAAAATAAAACATTCTATATCCTCTTTAATTTCATAATCACAAGACATTTTGTTTTAAATTAAATGTTAATACTTTGACATAAATGAATTTTTTGTACGTTATGATATAAATTTTAGTCGCAAACATTGGAATGTTATTCCTTGAGATGCATTACACTCCAATACTTTTGTCAGTTTTATATTCTGTTTTATGTAGACTAACATTTTCATTTAATCATGTTCTTTCATTAGTAACTAGACAATCATTTCAAACCATGGATTTTGGCTAAAAATTATATTCAAAGCTTTAGATCATCATTATAATTTCAAGACACCTAAAGCTTCATGGTCTTTTCCAAGATTAAGAAATTATAATAGGTTTAATAGATGATCTAAGTATTCAATAATCTCCAATATATGGGGACTTATGTTAGTTCCATTAACCAGAAATGTCTAATTAAATCAAAATGATAGTCTCACTTTCCACACATGATAAAAGCATTTTAGCTTGGTAAATATCTATTCTTACAATTCTCTCATACTGATTGAAAATAATGCTCTAGTTGACCTTTAATATTCACTGAAAATACTAGACTAGTCATGTCAACATAGTTCTTACGTAATTGTATATATTGCATACTAGATCTTTGATAGTCCTGTAATAAGCTATGATACTATCAAGATCCGTTTTTTGCATTAGAGATTAATGGTATCTAAATGTATTTACATGTGCAAGTTCAAAATAACTACAAATGAAAATTTGAAGTTTGATAAATTTAAGGTAGTGGGTCAATCTATTATTGAAAGTTAATTTTCATGTTTTAAACTTCAAATTATATAATAGCCTTACGTTGAAACTTCTAAAAAATATTACTACTCAAATTGGGTAGAGTAAGAAATGGTGATACTAGATTGGTGAATATGTACGCTCGACAAAATTTTTAGGATCCTTGGGAAGGAGACTCGGTTTCTCATTATTATTTCAAATAATCCGAATTAACAAATGTTTAACAAATAGTCCATATTATGATATTACTTTTGACATCATTTTTTTAGCTATAAAAGTTAAAGAGCATAGATATTTAGCAAAATTCTCTTAGATATACGTTTTAATCTTATTCTTGTAAAATTGAAGAACTTCTTGTTGTAAGAAGACTATGCTAGGCAAAATAAAACCTATTTGATGTTGATGAAAAAGGTTTCGAATATATTAGTTAATATCTCTTTCTTGTTTTCCAAGGTTGAAAGAATGAAAGTTGAGTTTATAAACAAAATAAAAAAAAGACATGATGTGATTTTATGTTAATTGATTACTTTGTCCTTCAAAATGAAATTATCCACCATTTTTCATAGAATTTTATCAATCCTTAAAAAATTACCAACATTTTCATTTGAATTTAACCAGTTATTCAAAAACTATCCACAACACGCTCATTATTTATAGAATTTCATCAACCCTTCAAAATATCTTCATGTTGAATATTGAGGAAATACCATGAAATAGAGCGAGTTGTAGCGACGTCTTTTAATATCCTAAGGTATACCCAAAACTCATTAGCGCTTCAAAAGTTATCCACTACATGCTCATTGTTCATAGCATTTTAGCAACCCGGCAAAACTACTTTGATGTTGACGATTGACAAAATACTATGAACAAGAGCAGGTTGTAGCAACTATTCTTAATATCTTGAGCTTCACCCAAAAATCATTAAAAGTTATCCACATGTTCATTGTTCATAGAATTTCATCGACCTTGATGTTGATGATTGACGAAATACCATGAACAAGAAGCAGGTGGTGGCAACTTCTCTTAATACCAAAAATAGCTTTATTAAAATTTATATATGAAAATGTGCATTCTTCTTTTTAATTTCGAACGCTAAGAATGGTTCTCTGTATTCTATAATGGGTGTGAGTGTATAAAGTTTTCACATAGTATGAATCTTTGACTAATAAATGCTTGATATATTCATTAATTAAATTCAAATGTCTATATGTATATCTATATTGAGATATTTTAATTATATATTTTCTTACTAATATATAACATATTAGTAAATATGATTATTATATTCTAGCATGCATTTGGTGATGGAAGATATATTTTTTGCTTATAATACATCTATGGTTGTTTAATATATATTCCAAATTACAAAGTTAGTAAAGGTCTAAGAAAATACGAATCTGATTGTTATTGAATATGGGGTGCATAAAACATAGTTTATGGAAATGAATCACATGAAGATAAAGAAAAGGTGAAACAAAAAATGAAATAAGTTGTAAAAGATCAAATCTTAATGTTGTGCATAAATATATGTATTTGTTGTTATGTATAATGGTTCGTTACTTTTTTCATGGAAAATGAAAATTCTCCACCATGAGCTGGTTCTTCACATTAAACATATATTAAATATTTTATAAAAGTTGTCAAACACTAACCATTTTCAATAAGTTTTATAGACCTATCGCACTACATATCAAATATTTTTATAAAAATTATCAACAACTTAACCTTCTCTTGGAGTTGTGTTGTAGATTAAATCACCAAACTAGTCATATTTTAAAGTGTGGTACACCTCAAAGTCCATGTAAAAAAGAAATCACCGCTACAGTCGATATTACACAATTAGCATGGTGATGTATAATCTTTTATTCATGTATAACAAGGAAAGGCTAATTAAATACACATCCAATGAATAAAACCACTTGCATATCACCTTTCCATCTCGTGTTATCAGTGAAACATACAGTTCTGAGTTGATTCCAAATGATACACCCATAGGTGCCATGCATGTCATGTAACTTTTCTAGTTTGGAGTTACTACTTAATGCATCAGGTATAGAAATCAAATTCATAACAAATTTAAACACAATATATAGATTTCGATGGGTGTTTATTTACATTCTACGATAGTGATCCAGATTGCTATTTTGTAATATGTCATTATGTGGAGTGATTAACCAATTAAAAGTAGATGATGTGTGCATGATTAGTTTAGTGCTACAATTTGTCATGTTTGTGGAGAACCTTCCATGGTTAGACTTTAGGTCACCCATATGTGTTCGAATTAGGGATTAAGTGTAAGTTGATGAGGCATCGATTTGAAGTACTTTGAAGTACGACAAGTGAGGAGTCAATTAAGGGTTCAAAGAAAGGTATCAACTTAGGGTTCGATGCAAGCACTTTATAGATGGTAGTGGTTGAAACTGGAAGCATGGTGAGTTAGGGAGGATAACGCAGGTGATAGCGACAACAAATTTTAGAACGATGAATCAACATGTGTTGTATGAAGCCGGATTGGAAGCTTGGAAGACTTTTACCTTAAGTTTACCACGTTTGTTGGATGAACAGTTCTAACCGACATGAGTAATAGTATTCCTATGTAATTCGTAACTGGCACTTCTCCATTATTAGATGTATAATATGTCAAATATTTTTTTATGGATAAGTTGCTGGTTAAGAACACTAATGAAGAGGTTGTTTAAAATAGGGTTCTATCACGTTGTGTGGCTCATTTAAATTTAATTTAACCATATTCTCCATGTTATGCTAACTATTTTGTTGGGTTGCAAGTGATAGTGAAACTCCTATCTCTCACACTTGCCTAATATGAGTTAGTTTTCTAAAAAAAAGATTTGTACATTGGAAGACAATAATCAAGCTGATATTATGAATAAGATGGAAGAATTAGATAAATCGCTACCACATCTTAGTGCACCAAAAAAAGAAGTTATATTTCGTAAACAAACAAATAAGTCGTTGAGCTTAAAATGCTTAAAGAAGAATGTCTTAAAAGCTTTTAGAATGTGTGATTTCTATTCAAGTTAAACATTGCCTATTTTGTTGTTATTATTTGTTCAACAACAAACCATTAGATAATAGACTTGATGTGCAACAATTAAATGACTAGAAGATAGGAGATATATGGTGGTTAAAAGTTTAGTATTACTATAAAAATTTACATTAAGTGTTTTTTAATATATAAAAAGGACTTTAAAGATACCTCAACTGAACTACAACAACACTGTAGTTTTTCTCCGTTCGTCTCTCTAGCGAAATTAGGTATCTATTCATTTTACTTTCACATTCTTTAATTTTTTATGGTTAAAGGTTTATCTTCATAGTCAATTACTCTTTACTTTTTAATAAAAATTTTGTAAATTTTCTGATAACAAAAATAATAATAATAATAATAATAATAATAATAATAATAATAATAATAATAATAATAATAATACATCTCACTTTAACAAAGACACCTAGAAAATAGAAAATAAAACAAGTGAATAAAAAGAACTAAAGTGTGGTTACATTTTAAAGAAATAATGCTAACAAAAACTTGGTTATAATTACCGACAGACAACACGTTGTGTGTTGATAGAATTGCAATGATTCTTTCACAATGATATGTGTAATATTTTACAAATTTCTATGAACAAGATCATGTTGTAGCAATTATTCTAGATGGAAACCTCAAATTTTGTACATAGAATCATTTATAAATGATTTTACAAGAAAAGAACATGAAGACAAGCTAGATTATAGGTCTTATGTGAAAAGTGATGGTGTTATATACAAGTGTTCTTAAGTGGTTCTATATATATAACTCAAACATAATAGTGATATATGGTGAACTAAATGCTTGATATTTTAGTTTTTTTTTAAACTGCAAATATTACTTCTACCCTACGTACATCAATAAATCTAAATTGCACCCTTGCCCTGTTTAGAATCTTAACATCCCCTCTAAGAGGCAAATGTCTCTACGATTTGAGTTAGCCCCACATTAGCGATATCTTAAGTTATATAATTTTATATTTAGTAATGAATGCAACTAAGATAGGTTTTTGTAATTAATAGTTCATTTTTAACATGTTTTTGAAATATCATGTTTCTCGTAAAGCTAAGCTTGAACCCTTGACTTTAAAGGGGAGTCAACTTTAAGTTATCTAGCAGTTGGAACAACAACTAATAATAAAACATCTAATTGAAGTAAATACACGCATAAAAAAATAATTCTATAAAAACTTGGTTACTCTTCATGGAATTTTATCAATTCTTTGACGATAATATGTGATATATGTGACAACATTTTATAAGCAACATGGTATTGTAGCAAATAGCCTCAATAGAAACCCTCAAATGTTGCACAGAGAATCATGAATCATTATTGAATAAATTTATGACCCAAATAGATGAAGGACAACTTGATTATAATTGTTATTTGGTTGAGAAAAGTGATAACGTTATGCACAAGTCTTCCAAAACTGCTCTATTTATATAAATAAAATAAAGTAGTGATATCTGTGAGAACTCATAATTTCCAGGTTAGAATCATTCACCTTACTCGCTTGTTTTGGTTTATGTTGCTATGCTTTACTTACCGTCACATGACTTAGTCACAAAACTTCGTATAATTAATTATTACCCAAACTAGTTTTATATCATATGAACCAACCGAAACTCGTTTTTTGCTATCTACAACTCGAAACCCATACAGACTATCAGTGTGTATGTGTGTGTGTGTATAAATATATATATGTGTGTATATTTATTTACCAAACAACTAATCAGTTAGCATAACCCGAAGCCTAGTCTCGCATACCAAACTCTTGCTGCCCAACTCGCCTTGTGGCCCAAACTGTTTGCGGCCTAACTTGAACCACAACCCTTTTCTATTATAGACCCAAACCGCACCCCTTCCCCCCATGTGTGCAGCCCAAAACCAACATCCTCATTTGAATGAGCTTAAGCCCATTACGTATGTATGCATGTTGTATGACAACACTTTAACACTAACCCTAACTCTCTCCCTATCATATTGACGCACGGCAGCAGGTACCCCCCAGCGCTACCTCTCCTCCTCGCTACTCTCCCTCTCACTCGCATCTCTCTCCATTTTTCGGTTAGTGTTGTTATATGTTTTGATTTTAATTTCTTGCGCTACATGGCTGTGTTTTTATCTGTATTATGATTCTTGGTGTTAAAGTGAATGCTTGTAAGTTAGGATTTTGCTAGAAATCAGGTTTAAATGGTATTTTGACCGTATAAATGTTCGATGATTAATTAGGGCTTTGTTGCGTAATGTTGTCGAATATGTTTGTATAGGCATGTGTATCTGGTTTTGGGATTACATCGTTGATGTTTGAGCGTGATAAAATTGATACAAACAACTAATAACCTGTTGTAATTAATGTTTACATGTTGTGGGTTCGCTAGTAAATCGTTTGCAGGATCGGGTAACGAATACGGTTAGGTGTTCAACAGTTACAACTGACTTTAATTGGCTGTAACCATGTCATAACATAACATAAACATGAATTTCTTGAGTCTTAAACGTGGTATTTTGAAATACACTCCTGATGGCGCCAAAATCACAATTTTAAGATGTGGTTTGATATTTTAAACGAATTATTTCTTTTTAGTGGTCAACGCTGCATTTTTCTGCATATTTTGTGTGTTGTATTTCAAGTCATAACTTGGTGGATATTTACAGTTAAATTATACAGTAGATGGTCTTAGGTGTCTGTGCAAACCTCCAACTAGTATTACATCAATCGCATAACCAAGGATTTTTACATGAATATTTTCGTGAGTTGCAGTCAGAAAGTGACAAATCTGATTGCTGCTTAGTAAAATAATTTTTCTAAATTTTTTGGTAAAGATTTAGGCCTTAAAAATTTAACACCAAGCCAACCCTCCAAGGGGTAAGACACATAAAAATATAATAGTTTTTGCAATCTCGTAAGTATGGTAAATGAGCTTCCTAAAACAGCCTAATTTTAGTGAATTTTGCTATGTATGATTATATGTTTATACGTGTCGAACTAGCTACTTTTAGTGTTCGCACCTACTTAATGATTTTATAAATGATGTATGGCATGTCGTAGGTTATATTATGAACATGTGCATGAAAACTACACGTTAATATATTTGTGACAACTTGTACGCATATTATTTGCTAGATACGTGTAGGACTTGCGTGAATTACACAAACAACCCCTAATATTCTTGGTAACCATAATAGGACGTGGTTGACCATCCTAGCTCGCATAACATAAGCTGCCGAGCTAATCTAAGGTGAGTTCATCCATTTACCAAAAGCATGCATTCCCAGGTTTGGGAACTACTATATCCCTGGATTTGGGACCACTTTATATTCCTAGATTGGAATACCTCTAATTAAATACTGTAGTTTACATTTCATGTCTTTAGCGTACTAAACAAAAATCTATCTGAAAGTCCATACTCATTATACCGTTTAGTTGTCGGGTTTGGCACAGGGCATTAGTTGACAACGCTATTAGGTTCGACCAACCTCACACCGTGCTGGGAGTTGGGCGTGAACTATTGTCCTTGACTTCATATCAATGTTGATAGACATTGATATTGGGCACAAAAAGTTACTACAATCAAGTTTTCGGTACCACAAAGTTTAGTAACTTAACCATGGGTTAGCTACCCATGACATGTTTTTACAAACTAATGTATTTAAACAGACTTATTTTTATAATGAAACTGAAACTATGAACTCGCCAACCTTTGTTGATACGCTTGTGCATGCTTTCCAGGTCATTAGGTATAGCTCAGGAGCTTGCAGCCTTGGAGTGCCGTGGCTGTGAAAAACTATTGGTTTTGAGATTATTAAACATGTGGTTTTAAACTGTTGTTTGGATTTTTTATCATTTTGATTCCGTTGTTGATTTGAACTTTGTTTAATCATTTAAAAACCTAATCACTAATCGTGTTGATTGTGATAAATTTTATAACTATAATAAATGTTCAACATGATTAGTGGTTCGATCCTGATCAGTCGCATGCCTTGCGATAAAACTCTGCCTGTGGATTTTGAGGGTGTGACAATATAACTTTATTAAGTGCTTAACAATTTAAGTTATTTATTTATTTTTTTTTTAAATGACTAAACTTGCATACCATGGGAATTGAACCATACCCTCCAGTTATCCTACACCTTATGTAACACCCTGTAAAAATCGTGTCCAATAATATAGTGACACGTATTGTATTTTAATATAGTTAATTAAAAGACTAATAAGGACTAAAAGTGATAACATGCTCAAATGAGCCTCTGAATGACTTTCTGATGTCAACATGCATAAACGTAGCCTCTGAAGGACCATTAGTATCGTTGTGCATAAAACGTAGCCTCTTAACGACCATTAGTGTCGTTATGCTTAAACTCGGCCTCTGAGTGACCGTTGTGTCAACATGCCTAGCCTCTGAGTGATCCTTTACGTAGTCCTAACTCTCATATGTCCTGTTTGTTGAACGAGAATGATTAAATCCAATAATATATGAAAGTTTGATAATGGAGGGATTAAAAGTGTCAACATGTTAATTTATACCTCTGAGTGACCTTTTAACGAACCAAGAGCTCGACAACGACCGGGCATAATCCCGGGTATGCCAAATATTGGCTACGGAGGGCTAATTATGCCAAAAAGGTGTTATAGAAGTTTTTTTAAAAGCTTTAAGAAGTTAAGGGGCTAAAAGTGTCAAAGTTTGAAAGTGGCCGTGAGGCGGTCGCGGGCCGCGAGAGACATGCCCTATGTCTCTCGCGGGGCGCCAGAGGATATCTGCTGCAGAAAGTTTTGCTCGGCTCCCAAACAAAATTCAAAAACCATTAAAACCGAAACCATGGCTTCCCAAACTGCTATGCCACGTTTTGGGACACTTGTAAGCTTTCTCTTACACCCCTAAACACCTGGCTTCATCTCCTTTGAGTTCTCCAACTATAAATAGGTGTTTAAGTTTACATTCTAACTTGCACCTTTCTCATTTATTCACTCTTCCCCTCCTCTGGAAGTTCCTAGCTAAAAGGAGCATCCAACTTAGTTCACTTGCATTCTAGGAACCTCTTGTAAGTATTCCTTGCTCTTGCATTTTCGTTTATAGGCTTTTATAGCCAAAAGTCAAGTGTTTTACGGAAAACGCTTTGACTTTCGGTTAAGACCATTATGGTCCAGCCATTGTTCGAAGTGAACATGGCTAAATGATCGTAATAAGGTAGGTGTTAATCCATATAAAGGGCACCTCCTGAAGATCATATTTGCTAGACCAATTGACAGGTCAAAGTTATGATATTAAAAAGTCAAACATGTTATTTTTCAGAAAAATTATAAATTGATCTTATATATGTTATAAAACCTGTTTTGACACTTAAAAATGTTGGTAATAATTATTAGAACATGTATGAACATGTTCGGCTCGTCAATTTCAGTTCTGGGGTCGGTTCGCAACCGAAAGTCGCGAAGTTTGACTTCTGCTTTGAATTTCGATTCTGACCCGATCTAGATTAGTAACCTACTGATCTTAATTGCATTATGGTTGTAATATAATGTAACATAACCCTCTGAGGTTATATTACATGATCATAATCAGAATCCAAGTTTATGCGCAAGTTCCATAATTATATCATTTTTGACCAAAATTTCTTTTTGCATAAAACAAGGTTTTAAATAGTAATGAACTTAAGAAAAGAGTTTTCTACTTATATAATATTATAACTAGGATTATTTGGGATGTTAAAACAAGTTATAAACTGAGTTTTCAAACAGGTCCTTAAACTATGTCAATAAATGATGATTTTAGCCCCTGTGGCTTATAAGATAATTTTAATCAAATATTTCAAGGTAAATCAATTACCTACTGATATGTTATATTAAATAACATATTTAAGTCATTTTAATCTGACCATAATGTCAGTTTTCATTAAACATCGCATAAAACATTATTTTACGACATAAGCGCCGTTTCGGCGCATAGTATGGCTTTAAACCATATTATTGACCAAGACTTGATACCTACTGATTTTACAACTTATTTCAAACATATTTACAGTAGGTACATGTTATAAACTCAGAATCTCAAATAATTTATAAAATGTGTAAAATGACCAAAATGCCCATCGGTACATAGTTTGGTCATAAAAGATAATTTACACATATAAGTTACATCCTACTGATATTAGATCATAAATAAATTATTTTTCTAGAATACTCATGATCATAAACTTAAAATATATTTAAGTTCCTTTTATATGACATATAATCACCGAAATGCACTTATAAGGCATAGTTTCGTTTTAAAACCTTAACGGGCATACAAGTTGATATCATACTGATATCTTAACTTATTTAAAATATAATGGCATATAAAACTTGTCCATGACTTATCCGGTTACCCATTATCGCTTATAAGCGTACGGTTGATTATACATAACTAGTTTACAAAAATTAACCAAAACGGGTTTAACCTTGTCATTTAAGTTTGAAAATCCAAAATGGTTATAGTTTACCCATATTATACAAGTCAAGTACTTGTCGGGATTAAACTACATTCTATCCGATCATCGTTTAATCAAGCGTTATACGTAATGATCATGTACACTATTCGGTTTATAAGACCGTTAGTATTTAATAGGCTAGCTTATGCCATAATCCAGACTAGAGCCTTCCTGGTAAATGCTATCTGCACTTCGTACTTTTGTATACGGCTGATTTATTTAAAAATAAAAGAGAAGACTAGCTTAGGTAAATACTCTCGACTTATTTTCCCTATATGGGCTTGGGATACGGTAAATTATTACCGATTGGTCCGAAATGGGTTCAATCAAATGCCCGTTTGTAGCTAGTAAACTCGCATATTCCGTTTTAATCATTTTTGTTTGATAACTTAAACATCAGGGGTTAAACTACCGTTTCCTGGATATCCTCGGCTCAATATGCAAATTACCCAAGACGTTGGGGATAACTCCTTCGTGAGTTCTAAGTGGTGTGTATTTAATCATGTCTCCGTTTCTGTACTGGGCCCTATATGTATTGACAAACATGTGAATCTGATACAAGGTTGCAAAGTCAACTTTCCCAAGTTAATAAAAGATTTTGTGCCATTTTCCACTTAAAAGTCATTTTAAAGTTTTCAAAATGACTCAGTTGGGTGTATTTACCAGCGAAAGCTGACATATCGTCCAAAGACTAAACTGTAGGTAGAATACGAAATACGCTGGAAGCTACTCGGTAGTGAATAAGAGGATCTTGTAAATCCTTAGATCTGCCCTACAGTCTGCTTTATATTCTTTCTTGTACATTTTATGATCCGCCTGTGGATATTCTATTACAAGCTTGTATATTATTTTGTATTTTCGAACATTCGGTTTGTAATAGTAATTTTACTCCAAGACTTCCGATGTGTCATGTTTAATTGACAATGATGTTATCAACTGACGTCACGATACTCCCCACCCGGGCCCACCGGTGTATGGATTTGGGTTGGAAATCCGGGGTGTGACAGGTTGGTATCAGAGCCAACGTTTGAGAGAATTAAACACTAGCCTTTTGTGTTTAATCTCAAACTTACACGGGCACATTCCTTAGACTTCCGAGTCTAGGCATTGACCTAGGATAACTCATTTCATTATTAAGTTATTAGTATTGTTTTTTTTATTGAATTTGATAGGAAAATGCCGCCACGTGTACGAGGACAAAGTGGGAGAGGAAAAGGTCCAATGAGGGGAGGACCATCCGGGCGCATTCCCCCTCAACCTCACAATACAGATGCCTACCAAGAATCAAGAGATTCGTCTCCTTGGCAACCAGCAAGACGTTCTGTCTCTAATAGACATTCGCCCTCACATTCCCAAAATTCTTACCACTCTCACTACTCCTATCATTCACACCATACTCACCATTCTCACCATTCCCATTCACACTCTTACCATGAAGAATTTAACCCTAACCATTACTTTAACACACCTCCAGCCAATCAAAATCAGTTGGACCAGCCACACCCTTTGGACGAGGACTCCGACCTGGAGATGCCGCCGTCGGGATCAAATATACATCCCATTGAAATATCAAGCGATTCGAACTCTTACGCTAGATCGCCCTACCAAGGTCCTAACGAGTGGGACTAATATTGGAATCAATTCACCTTCACCCACACTCCTTCTCATCACTCTCAACCACCCCCAATACAAGAAGATGTCCACATGGAACAGTGCACCAACCTCAACCACCACTGAACCATCAAGAAGGAAGCATGGTGCACGTATGTCGGTACGTGCAGGACAAAAGTCGGGATCACTGCCACCTTTGCCCAACTCCTACCCCACAATTCAAGAGGACCCACAAATGGGTGGACCCTCTAATGTTTCACCTATAGTGAACCAACACCAACACCTGTTGTTCAACCACCACCATCGGGTTACACTAACCCAATCCCCACATATCCAGACACGTCTGGATATGATCCTTTTAACCCGTCTACACCGGTAGACTATCAAGCATGGTCGCAAGACCCCTACATGCAGGCGGTTATGCACACCACACTTTACCTGTCTCCTTTCCCACCTACTTATCCACCGACTGGATATCCAACTTATGGGTACCAGTATCCGGTTATGCCACAACCACAACCACAACCACAACCTCCGCCACCACTTGAGGCCATTAATGAGGCCTTGGAACCGATGAAAGAAATGCAACAACAAGCGGAGAAAACGGAGAAGAAGACAAAAAAGTTCTTCAAGAAACTCTCCAAGTTGGTCAAAGGAAAGAAGGACGAGTAAAGTCTCTTCTATTTTATGTAGTCCCTGCGTGTACATTATTATTTCTTTAGTCCCTGCATGGACATTGTTATTTCTTTAGTCCACGCGTGGACAAGTTATTTCCTTTTTAGTCCTTGCATGGACAGTCAGTTTCTTTATTTATTTATTCAAGTATTGTACTTTCTAATTATCATTTAATGAAATATTTTGGAATTATATATATATGTACTTATCCTCTTCAAGCGATCATCTTGATTTTACTTGAATTTTTTATCAGCTAAATAATTCCAAAAGATTTTAATGGTTTTGATTTAGCCAAGTGGCATAGACCACACAGTTGGCCCAATAAATAAATGATAGTTAAGAACGAAATGGTCTTCTATCATGATAGTTAAGGGAAGTTATCATTCTATCTAGAGGTGGTGGACTAAGTTCAAGCCTCCAAGTTATTGAGGTCAATGCGACCGGGACTATTAATCAACCATTAAGGTCCTCTTATGTTAACATTCAAGTAATGTTCATACTCATGGTAGTGTGACTTGAGGAATCACACTAGCCTTCAAGGTAATGGACTATGTCCTGACTTTATATAGCCCAAGTCATCTATTTGATTCCGGCTAATATCACAAGTGAGGTGATGAATAAAACATCCATTAGTGATGTATTACCCTTTCGGGTTATGATTTATTTTATATAGCCCATGTGATCTATTTGATCTCGGCTAATATCACCAGTGCGGTGATGAATAAAACATCCATTAGTGATGTATTACCCTTTTGGGTTATGATTTATTTTATATAGCCCATGTGATCTATTTGATCCCGGCTAAAATCACCAGTGCGGTGATGAATAAAACATCCATTAGTGATGCATTTCCCTTTCGGGTTATGATTTATTTTATATAGCCCGTATGATCTAATTGATCCCAGCTAATATCACAAGTGCAGTGATGAATAAAACATCAATTAATGATGTATTACCCTTTCGGGTTATGATTTATTTTATTATAGCCTATGTGATCTATTTTGATCCCGGCTAATATCACCAGTGCGGTGATTAAACATCCATTAATAATGTATTCCCTTGGGGCTATGATACAAACATCCATTACTGATGTAGTGCCTACATGCCATATTTTGTGTGCATTAGTGACAGGCCTATGTGCCATATCTTATGTCCATTAGTGACAGGCCTATGTGCCATATCTTATGTCCATTAGTGACAGGCCTATGTGCCATATCTTATGTCCATTAGTGACAGTCCTACGTGCCATATTTTATATCCTTCGTGACAAGCTTAAAAGCTAAATAAAATTTGTCAAACAATGACAATGACAGTTGTGACAATACGATTCACTGTCCAATAATATATGGACTATGTCGAAATCGTAATTTGCCTTTGATGGTCCTATTAAGACCTAGGCCAAATGTAGTTATGTTAAGCCTAAGAGTTGTGATGTTATTCACACTAGAATAGGCAATGGATTGTTATATCCAATATCCTTAGTCCAATATGGTTGACATACCGTGGCTAGGTTAAGCTTATTTGGTGTATAGAACCCAAGACTTGAAGATGGCTAACTCAAATGAGGCACAAAGTAGCCACAGGAATGTGAAATCTAATAATGCTGAAAATAGAGCCATTAATAATGATGATTTTCAAGCTCACATTGACGCGGCAGTTGAAAAGGCCATGGGAAAGGCCATAGAAAAGCTTAGAGAGTCGAGTGCTACTCGCTCTAGACCTTTATCCATCCCACCATCCTCAGCTCATAAGGAGAGCTCCGTTCACTCTTTAAATGCGAGGAGTGAACCAAAGAAAATAGAGTTTCTTGAAAGGTTCCGTTCTGTTAAAGACGGATGTACCTATAAGTACTTTGTCTCCTGTAAACCCCGAGACTTTAATGGGGAGAAGGGAGCTGTGCAAGCCCTAAAGTGTCTAGATGAGATGGAAACAAATGTGGACATCAGCAACTGTGCTGATAAGGATGTGATCAAATATGTATCATAGTGTTTTAAGGGCGATGCCCTAATCTGGTGGAAAGCCATGATCCAGTTAACAGGTAAGGTACACCTATATAATTTAGGGTGGTCCAAGTTTGTGGACCTTGTTAAGGAAACCTACTGCCCACCTCATGAGGTGGAGAAATTAGAGACTGACTTCTTGTCTCTTTCTATGAAGAATCTAGATTGTCGGAAATATGTTTCCGATTTCAATTCCCTATCTAGGTTAGTTTCCTATTTAATTACCCCGGAGCCCAAATGCATTGCGCGTTTTATTAATGGGTTAGCGCCCGAGATAAAGGACATGGTAAATGCTGCTGAGCCTACTACCTACAGGTCTGCTGTTGACCTATCTCTCTCTCTCTCTCACCCTAAATCTAGTGAGACAAAAGTCAGTTAAGTCTGAAACTGACGGGAAAAGGAAGATGGAAGATGACAACTCCCATAGATTTAATAAGAAAAATAAAGGGAGATTCGGGTTCAAAGGAAACCAAGGCAAGTCGGCTGTGATGCCATTTTGCAAGACTTGCAACCGCAGACACTCGGGTCAGTAGAATTCGGATTCACAAGCAAGACCTTGTGGTATTTGTAAAAGGAGAGGGCATAAGACCCTAGATTGTAAAGATCTTAAGGATGCGATATGTTATATTTGCAATGAAAAAGAGCACATTGTAACTACCTGCCCTAAGAATTCAAAGAATAATAATACAAAGCCTGGAGAGGCCAAGAAGGGGAACACACGCTGCTTTTCGACTGACTGCTAAGGAAGCTGTTGATGACAATAACGTCATAACAGGTACTTTCCCCATTAATGATATTTATGCTAGAGTTCTTTCTGATTCGGGTGCAGATAGATCTTTTGTTGCTCATAAGTTTAGTAAACTATTAAACCTGCCCATGAGAACTCTAGATAAAACTTATGAGATAGAACTTGCCGATGGAACCTTAGAAACTGCTTCTTCCATTCTTGATGGATGCTCTATATCCATTAAGAATCATTCCCTCCCTATCTCTCTTTTTCCAGTGATATTAGCGGGGTTCGATGTTGTCTTAGGCATGGATTGGTTATCTCATAACAAAGCCCGCATTGCCTGCGACAAGAAACTTGTCGAGATTAAGACCCCATCTGGTGAAATGATCACCATCCCCGGAGACTGACACTATGGACTGCCAGACAAGGTGTCATTATTTAAGGCATCCAAGTGTTTGAGGAAAGGATGTGTCATCTACATGGCACAAGTTACCATAAATGAGCCTAAGCTAAACATGGAGGACCTACCAGTCATCTCAGAATATCCCGATGTATTCCCAGAAGAATTACCAGGCCTACCTCCAGACATGCAAGTGGAGTTTAGAATAGATATTCTGCCAGGATCTGCACCAGTGGCTAGAGCTCCATATAGGCTAGCACCAACCAAAATGAAGGAATTGAGAACGCAGCTAGATGAACTTTTAGAGAAAGGCTTTATTCAGCCTAGTTCCTCGCCTTGGGGAGCTCTTATCCTCTTTATAAAGAAAAAAGACAGTTCAATGCGAATGTGCATCGACTATCGGGAGCTGAACAAGTTGACAACCAAGAATAGATATCCTCTGCCCAGGATCGACTTTATTTGACCAACTTCAAGGGGCTAGTTATTTCTCCAAACTTGATTTGAGATCTGGATATCATCAGCTGAAGCTTAGGAGTGATGATGTTCCTAAGACAGTCTTTAGGACCCACTATGGTTATTTTGAATTCTTAGTGATGCCTTTTGGCTCACAAATGCACCAGCAGTATTCATGGATCTCATGAATAGAGTCTGCAAGCCATATCTGGATAAGTTTGTCATTGCCTTTATAGACGACATACTTATCTACTCTCGTAATCAAGCCGATCACGAGAAACATCTTTGGTGCATCTTAGAACTGCTAAGGCAAGAGAAGCTTTATGCTAAATTCTCTAAGTGTGAATTTTGGCTTAGAGAGGTCCAATTTCTTGGACACATGGTAAGTGAGCGGGGTATCCAAGTGGATCCCGCCAAAATTGAAGCCATCTTGAATTGGGAAGTACGCAAAACCCTATCGAAGATTCGTAGTTTTCTTGGATTGGCTGGTTACTATAGAAGGTTCACTGAGAACTTTTCAAGAATAGCCACTCCTTTAACTTCCTTGACCCGTAAGAATAATAAGTATATTTGTGGTCCAAAGCAACAAGAATCTTTTGAGATTCTTAAACACAAGTTGAGCAATGCTCTTGTGTTATCTCTACCTGAGGGTATTGACGACTTTGTTGTTTACTGTGATGCTTCGCACACCGCATGGGCTGTGTGTTAATGCAAAAAGGCAAGGTGATTGCCTATGCGTCACGACAACTAAAAGTGCACCAAAGGAATTACACCACCCACGATTTGGAATCGGGTGCCGTTGTATTTGCACTAAAACTATGGAGACATTACTTATATGGCACAAAGTGTATTATATACATTGACCATAAAAAACTCCAGCATCTGTTCAATCAGAAGGAATTGAACATGCGACAACGCTGATGGATGGAAACACTTAATGACTATGATTGCGAAATTCGCTACCATCCAGGCAAGGAAAATGTAGTTGCTCATGCCTTAAGTTGCAAGGAATGAGTTAAACCAATAAGGATTAACGCCAAGACCATTGAGCTTAGAAATAGCTTAAGTGAAAAGCTCTTAGATGCGCAAAAGCAAGCCTTATTAGAGGCTAATATTCCAAATGAGGGAATAGGCGGAACTGTTGATCAGTTAACGCCTGGAAAGGATGGAATCCTAAGATTTAATGATAGAATATGGGTTCCGATCTTTGGAGGACTTAGAGATCTAATCCTCCAAGAAGCGCATAATTCAAGATACTCGGTTCACCCGGGAGGTGACAAGATGTATCAAGACTTGAAAAAGAATTCTTGGTGGATGGGTTTGAAGAAATCCATAGCCACTTATGTAGCTAAATGTCTGACGTGTTCGCAAGTTAAGGTCGAACATCAGAAACCGTCAGGACTTCTACAACAATTAGAAATTCCCACGTGGAAATGGGAAATGGTAACTATAAATTTGATTACCAATTTACCAAAGACCAAAAGTGGAAATGACACTATTTGGGTCATAGTGCATAGACTGACCAAGTCAGCACATTTCTTGCCAATTAAAGAAACGTATAATTCAGACAAATTGGCTAAGTTATATGTGGACAAGATTGTGTCCCTACACGGTGTGCCGGTATCTACTTTATCTGATAGACATACTAGATACACATCTCACTTTAGGAAAAGTTTCCAACAATCGTTAGGCACACGATTAAATTTCAGTACGGCTTACCATCCGCAGACTGATGGTTAAAGTGAGCGTACTATTCAGACTTTGGAAGACATGCTTCGGGCATGCGTAATTGATTTATGTGGAAGCTGGGATGACCACTTACCCCTAATAGAATTCTCCTACAATAACAGTTATCATACGAGCATTAAGGCTGCTCCTTTTGAGGCCTTATATGGGAGAAAGTGTCGAACGCCTGTATGTTGGGCAAAAGTTGGGGAAGCCCAACTATCAGGACCTGAGATTGTCCTGGAGACCATGGAAAAGATTGTGCAAATCCGTGATCATCTCAAAGCTTCCAGGGATAGGCAGAAGAGCTAGCTGACAAGAGGCGTAAACCTCTTAAGTTCCAAGTAGGGGACAAAGTCATGCTGAAGATATCACCTTGGAAAGGTGTGATGCGTTTTGGAAAGAAGGGCAAGTTGAGCCCAAGATATATTGGACCATTCGAGATAGTCGAATGTGTCGGCACTGTAGCTTATAAGCTCAGGTTGCCAGAGGAGCTAAGTGGAATCCATGATATATTCCGCATATCAAATCTTAAGAAATTTCTAGCCGATGAGTCGCTAGCAATGTCACATAAAGATGTACAAATAGATGAGAACCTGAGGTTTGTTGAGAAACCAATTTCGATCGAGGATCGACAGGTTAAGAACCTCCGAAGAAAGATGATACCTATAATAAAGGTTAAGTGGGACGCGTTTAGAGGTCCTGAGTATACATGGGAGGTTGAGTCCACTATGCGACAAAAGTACCCCCCATCTTTTTGAATAAAATCTCGAGGTCGAGATTTCTTTTAAGGGGGTGAGGATGTAACACCCTGTAAAATCGTGTCCAATAGTATACTGACATGTGTTACATTTTAAATATAGTATGTTAAAGACCAATAAGGACTAAATACGTCAACATGCTCAAACTGAGCCTCTGAGTGACTGTCCGATGTCAACATGCATAAATAACAGCCTCTGAGTGACTGATATGTCAACATGCTTGAAATTTGTCCTCTGAGTGACTAATATGTTAACATGCCCAGCCTCTGAGTGACATCGGAATCAACATGCTTATAATAAGCCTCTGAGTGATCCTTTGTGAAGTCCTAACTCTCATACATGCCATTAGTTGGACGTGAGGGTTTAATTATGTATATATGTAAAAGTTGGATAATGGAGGGATTAAAAGTGTCAACATGTTAATTTATACCTCTGAATGACCTTTTAATGAACCGAGAGCTCGACAATGTCCGGACATAATCTCGGGCATGCCAAATATTGGCTACGGAGGGCTAAAAGTTCGAAAAAGGTGTTTTAGAGAGGTTTAATGGGTTTTAAAAGTTATGGGGCTAAAATTTCAAACTTGGAAACTGTCTTTAAAAGTTAAGGGGCTAAAAGTGTCAAACTAGGGCCTGTGCCTCTCGCGGCCCGCTAGAGAACAACTACTGTAGAAAGTTTTGCTTGGCTCACAAACAAAACTCCAAAACCATTAAAACCGAAATCATGGCTTCCCAAACTGCTATGCCACGTTTTGGGACACTTGTAAGCTTTCTCTTACACCCTTAAACACTTGTCTTCACCTCCTTTGAGTTCTCCAACTATAAATAGGTGTTTAAGTTCACCATTCCAACTTGCATCTTTCTCATTAATTCACTCTTCTCCCTCCTCTGGAAGTTCCTAGCTAAAAGGAGCGTCCAACATAGTTCTCTTGCATTCCAGGAACCTCTTGTAAGTGTTCCTTGCTCTATCATTTTTATTTATAGGCTTTTATAGCCAAAGGTCAAGCGTTTTTTAGGAAAATGCTTTGACTTTCGGTTAAGACCATTATGGTCCAGCCATTGTTCGAAATGAACATGGCTAAGTGATCGTAATAAGGTAGGTATTAATCCCTATAAAGGGCACCTCCTGAAGATCACGTTTGCTAGACCAATTGACGGGTCAAAGTTATGATATTAAAAAGTCAAATAGGCTATTTTTCGGAAAAATTATAAATTGATCTTATATATGTTATAAAACATGATGTGACACTTAAACAAGTGGGTAATAATTACTGGAACATGTAAGAACATATTCGGCTCGTCAATTTCAGTTCTAGGGTCGGTTCGCAACCGAAAGTCGTGAAGTTTGACTTCTGCTTTGACTTTCGATTCTGACCCGATTTAGATTAGTTACCTACTGATCTAAAGTTGCATTATGATCATAATATAATGTAGCATAACCCTCTGAGGTTATATTACATGATCATAATCAGAATCCAAGTTTATGCGCAAGTCCCATAATTATGCCATTTTAACCAAAATGCCCTTTTTGCATAAACCAAACTTTTAAAATATAATAAACTTTAAATGAGTTTCCTACTTATGTAATAATATAAGTAGGATTATTTGGGGTTAAACCAAGTTATAAACTAAGTTTTCAAGCAGGTACTTAAACTATGTCGATAAATGACGATTTTAGTCCTTATGGTTCATAAAATGGTTTTAATCAAATATTTTCAAGGTAAATCATTTACCTAATGATATGTTATATTAAATAACATATTTAAAACATTTTAATTTGACCTTAACATCAGTTTTCATAAACATCGCATAAAGACGTCATATCACAACATAAGCGCCGTTTTGGCGCATAGTATGGTTTTAAACCATATTATTGACCAAGACTTGATACCTACTGATTTTAACACTTATTTTAAACATAATTATAGTAGGTACATGTTATAAACTCAGGATCCCAAATAATTCATAAACTATGTATAAAATGACCAAAATGCCCATTCGGTGCATAGTTTGGTCATAAAGAATAAATTACACAAATAATTTGTATCCTACTGATATTGTATCATAAATAAAGTATTTTTCCAGAATACTTATACCTATCATTAAATTATATTCAAGTTCCTTTTATACGGTATAAAATTACCAAAATACCCTTATGAGGCATAGTTTCGTTTTAAAACCTTAATGGTCATATAAGTTATTATCCTACTGACATTTTAACTTATTTAAAGTATAATGGCATATAGAACTTGTCCGTGACTTATCCGGTTACCCGATATCGCTAATATGCGCACAGTTACGTATATGTAACTATTTTACGGAAATTAACCGAAATGGGTTTAACCTTGTCATTTAAGTCTCAAAATCCAGAACGTTTATAGTTTACCCATATTATACAAGTCAAAGTACTTGTTGGGATTAAAATACATTCTATCCAATCATCGTTTAATCTAGCGTCATATGTTTTCATCAAGCACGCTAGTCGGTCTAAGTCTATGACTTAAATAAGACCGTTAGTATTTAATTGGCTAGTTTATGCCATAATCCAGACTAGTGACTTGCCGGTAAATGCTATCTGCACTTAGTACTTTTGTATACGGCTGAGTTATTTAAATTAAAGAAGACTAGCTCAGGTAAATACTCTCGACCTATTTCCCCTATACGGGCTAAGGTTAAGGTAAATTATTACCGCTTGGTCGGAAATGGGATCAATCGAACGCCGGTTCAGGACTAGTAAATCCGCATATTCTGTTTTAATCAGTTTTGTTTTGATAATTTAAACATCGGGGGTTAACTACCGTGTCCTGGATATCCTCGGCTCATTACAATTGAAATGGCCACGACCTTAGCGCGGGTGTAGGCATACACCCAATAGACGCTAAATTATGCATTCCGACAAGGTTTGGAGGAATTGACTCCTTCGTGAGTCCAAAGTGGTGTGTACGTTAATTGGGTCTCTGTCTCCGTACCCGGCCCCGTATGTATGGACAAACATGTAAATCTGTTAACTAGGTTGGACGGTCAATTAACCCAAGTTGTAAAAAGATTTTATGCTGATACGCATTTAAAACATTTTTGGAATGTTTTCAAAATGAGTCAGTTGAGTGTATTTACCAGCGAAAGCTGACGTGTTTTCAAAAGACTAAACTGCAGGTACAATACGAAAATAGGCTGGAAGTGCTCGGTAGTGATAGAGGACCTTGCAAATCCTAAATCTACCCAAAGTCTGTTTTATATTCTTTCCATGTACAATTTATGATCCGCCTGTGGATCTTCTATTACGAGCCTGTATATTATTTTGTATTTTCGATAATTCGGTTTGTAATAGTAATTTTACTCCAAGACTTCCGTTGTGCTGTGTTTAATTGACTATGATGATTATCAACTGACGTCACAATACTCCATACCAGGGCCCACCGGTGTATGGATTTAGGTTGGAAATCCGGGGTGTGACAGGATGTAACGCCCTGTAAAAATCGTGTCCAATAATAAAGTGACACGTATTGTATTTTTAATATAGTCAATTAAAAGACTAATAAGGAACTAAAGTGACAACATGCTCAAACTGAGCCTCTGAATGACTTTCTGATGTCAACATGCATAAACGTAGCCTCTGAACGACCATTAGTGTCGTTATGCATAAAACATAGCCTCTGAACGACCATTAGTGTGGTTATGCTTAAACTCGGCCTCCGAGTGACCGTTGTGTCAACATGCCTAGCCTCTGAGTGACATTGGAGTCAACATGCTTATACTGAGCCTCTGAGTGATCCTTTACGTAGTCCTAACTCTCATATGTCATGTTTGTTGGACGAGCGTGATTAAATCCAATAATATATGAAAGTTGGATAATGGAGAGATTAAAAGTGTCAACATGTTAATTTATACCTCTGAGTGATCTTTTAACGAACCAAGAGCTCGACAATGTCCGGGCATAATCCCGGGTATGCCAAATATTGGCTACGGAGGGCTAATTATGCCAAAAAGTGTTTTTAAAGTTTTTTTAAAAGCTTTAATAAGTTAAGGGGCTAAAAGTGTCAATGTTTGAAAGTGGCCGTGGGGTGGTCACAGGCCACGAGAGACATGCCCTGTGTCTCTCGCGGGCGCCAGAGGACATCTGCTGTAGAAAGTTTTGCTTGGCTCCCATACAAAACTCCAAAACCATTAAAACCGAAACCATAGCTTCCCAAACTGCTATGCCTCGTTTTGGGACAATTGTAAGCTTCCTCTTACACCCGTAAACACCTGCCTTCACCTCCTTTGAGTTCTCCAACTATAAATAGGTGTTTAAGTTCACATTCCAACTTGCACCTTTCTCATTTATTCACTCTTCTCCCTCCTCTGGAAGTTCCTAGCTAAAAGGAGCATTAACTTAGTTCACTTGCATTCCAGGAACCTCTTTTAAGTGTTCCTTGCTCCTGCATTTTCGTTTATAGGCTTTTATAGCCAAAAGTCAAGTGTTTTACGGAAAACGCTTTGACTTTCGGTTAAGACCATTATGGTCTAGCCATTGTTCGAAATGAACATCGCTAAGTGATCGTAATAAGGTAGGTGTTAATCCCTATTATGGGCACCTCCTGAAGATCACATTTTCTAGAGCAATTCCCGGGTCAAAGGTATGATATTAAAAAGTTAAACAAGCTATTTTTCGGAAAATTATAAATTGATCTTATATATGTTATAAAACTTGTTTTGACACTTAAAAATGTTGGTAATAATTATTAGAACATGTAAGAACGTGTTCGGCTCGTCAATTTCAGTTCTGGGGTCGGTTCGCAACCGAAAGTCGCGAAGTTTGACTTCTGCTTTGAATTTCGATTCTGACCCGATCTAGATTAGTAACCTACTGATCTTAATTGCATTATGATTGTAATATAATGTAGCATAACCCTCTAAGGTTATATTACATGATCATAATCAGAATCCAAGTTTATGCCCAAGTTCCATAATTATGTCATTTTTGACCAAAATTTCTTTTTGCATAAAACAAGGTTTTAAATAGTAATGAACTTAAAAAAGAGTTTTCTACTGATATAATATAATAAATAGGATTATTTGGGATGTTATAACAAGTTATAAACTGAGTTTTCAAACAGGTCCTTAAACTATATCGATAAATGACTTTTTTAGCCCATGTGGCTTATATAATAGTTTTAATCAAATATTTCAAGGTAAATCAATTACCTACTGATATGTTATATTAAATAACATATTTATGACATTTTAATATGACTCTAATGTCAGTTTTCATTAAACATTGCATAAAACGTCATTTTACGACATAAGCGTCGTTTCGTCGCACAGTATGGTTTTAAACCATATTATTAACGAAGACTTGATACCTACTAATTTAAAACTTATTTTAGACATATTTACAGTAGGTACATGTTATAAACTGAGAATCCCAAATAATTTATAAAATATGTGTAAAATGACCAAAATGCCCTTCGGTGCATAGTTTGGTCATTAAAGATAATTTACATATATAATTGACATCCTACTGATATTATATCATAAATAAATTATTTTTCTAGAATCCTTATGATCATAAACTTAAAATATTTTCAAGTTCCTTTTATACGACTTATAATTACCGAAATGCCCTTATAAGGCATAGTTTCGTGTTAAAACCTTGACGTGTATACAAGTTGATATCCTACTGATATCTTAACTTATTTAAAACATAATGGCATATAGAACTTGTCCATGACTTATCCGGTTACCCATTATCGCTTATAAGCGTACGGTTGATTATACGTAAGTAGTTTACGAAAATTAACCGAAACGGGTTTAACCTTGTCATTTAAGTTTGAAAATCCAGAATGTTTATAGTTTACCCATATTATACAAGTCAAGTACTTGTCGGGATTAAACTACATTCTATCTGATCATCGTTTAATCAAGCGTTATACGTAATGATCATGTACACTATTCGGTTTATAAGACCGCTAGTATTTAATTGGCAAGCTTATACCATAATCCAGACTAGAGCCTTCCCGGTAAATGCTATATGCACTTGGTACATTGTATACGACTGAGTTATTTAAAAATAAAAGAAGAAGACTAGCTCAGGTAAATACTCTCGACTTATTTTCCCTATATGGGCTTGAGATACGGTAAATTATTACCACTTGGTCCAAAATGGGGTCAATCGAATGCCTTTTGTGGCTAGTAAACCTGCATATTCCATTTTAATCAGTTTTATTTGATAACATAAACATCGGGGGTTACATTACCATGTCCTGGATATCCCCGGCTCAATACATTAGTTATTGGCCACGACCTTAGCGCGGGGTGTAGGCATACACCTGACCTACGTTCTGTGGTCCCGTGGTCGCCGGCGGTTCTAGACGGAGGTTTTGGGGATAGAGCAGTTCCGGCATAACGAACATAGACATTATGCACAAGAGAATCAGCGGAAGCTTTTCATTCATTCATATCGAAAGAGCTTACATTTGGTCTGACTGGAGGAGTTCCAGGAGAGAATCTGCCAGCGTTTCCCCTCAGGGAACTTCCAAAAACTTACAAACAATGAACACACAACGCCTATATATAGACACGACATTTCGTGCGAATCAAGCCTGAGTTACTCATACGAATATTTTGTACGGAGTGAGTCACTCGTACGAATATTTCGTACGAGTGAGTCATTCGTACGAAACAGTACTTGTTCGCACTTGGGTTGTGTGTTCGAATCTAATCTAATACAATATTCAACACACACTCTATCTAGTCTATTTGCACAATGACGGCCATAAAGTGCATCAACAATTTCCCCCTTGGACGTCATTATCGAATCTTAAACTTGAAATCTTGAGAGCTGTGTTTGAATATTCTGCAACTTCAATCGGGTATCTGTTGACATTGTAATTCCCCCTTGATTGAAGATCCGGGTTTGCATTATTTACGTTTAAAAACCATTCCCCCTGAAATAATTTTTCCCAGAAATTAATCTTCAGGCTGTTGGTTGCATGGTTCAGAAACCTCCTCTGATTTGCTTGATCTTCAAATTTCCTCAAACAATCACAAACTTGTCATTAAACAATGTAGCTTTCTCCATTTCGACGTTTAAGGATATCCGTGTTCGATTTAACGTACCCCCTTGATGCTCAATCCTCTGATCTTCAAAACCCAACTGACAATTGACAGAAACTTCAAAGAACCACACGGAAAAACTTCAAACCGATGAGTATCCGCAAAAATCTTCTCAATTAGTAAATCATCAGAAACAAAATAACTGGTAACACATCGAATCTGAGAAACATTCTTCGGCAATCAGAATCACATTCTTCCTTTTTAGTCATAATAACAGATGTATAGCTATCTCCGCTGGAATGGGGCACTGAAACTACAAGACATCCGTGTTTTCTGGCGGTTAGTCCGAAAAACAGTTCATTTGCAATGCAGAGTTAATGATAGAATGACGTGTTCACATCCACGCCATCGTGTGTGCTTCCACTTCCACATCGGGGATCAGGTGGTTAACCCTTGAGCATCAATCTGAAACATCATCTGAAAATTCTGAACATTCTTCGAACATCTATACTAAATGTGAAGTCTATTCGTCAATAGACATGAACACTATTTCATCTCTGATGAATCTTCAATCTCTGTGTTTCCCAAATAATCTGCGGTCCGAACCACCCGGATACTATTGCAGCGTCACGAATTTCAAAAATGTCAGAATTTTATGAAAAGTTTTATTCCCCATCATTTTTGCAAATTCTGACGTCGAGTTCTTATGGGAATGCGGATTATGGTGGAACTGCAGCATATGATATCATAAATTTTGTCGAAAATTTCCCAAAATTTGCAGTTTTGATCAAATGCTAACTAAACGTTAAGGCACAATAATAATCACTACCATATGATCAACGTTTTGCACATGTATCAGTGACTATCCCAAAATCTTCATCCCGTTGCGATCGTATCATCAAATTTGTACGTTGAAGCTCTAGACGGTGTCCCCGAAAAACCTAATTTGACGTTAAAATCTCAAAAAAATTTGTTATCACCAATTTTTTCTGGACACTCGTCTCGTCAATACGATCAAAAAATGCCTTTTTTCGTGCGAAGCAGGTGTTTCGTACGAATTATGTTTCGTACGAAACTGATAACGTCTTTCGAACCATAATCTACATTTTTTCGAATTTTGACATGATTTTTGCACAGATCTGGTCGAAAATCAGTTTCTAACAATCCTATGGTATCAATTTAACATTATGTCCATGGATTTTCCGTTTATTCGATGTTTTACGTCCAAAACCCCTCATACATCCAATAATCATGAGCGTAGGTGATTCATCAACTGTTAAGCTAAATGAATCGGTACCGTAGCTCTGATACCAGTTGTGGTCCCATGGTCGCCGGTGGTTCTAGACGGAGGTTTTGGGGATAGAGCAGTTTTGGCAGAACAAACATAAACATTAAGCTAAAGAGAATCAGCGGAAGCTTTTCATTCATTCATTCATACCAAAAGAGCTTACATCTGGTCTGGCTGGTGGAGTTCCTGGAGAGAATCCGCCAGCGTTTCCCCTCAGGGAACTTCCAAAAACTTACAAACAATGAACACACAACGCCTATATATAGACATGACATTTCGTGCGAATCAAGCCTGAGTCACTCGTACGAATATTCTGTACGAGTGAGTCACTCTTACGAATATTTCGTACGAGTAAGTGATTTGTACGAATCATACATGATTTGTACGAAACAGTACTTGTTCGCACTTGGGTTGTGTGTTCGAATCTAATCTAATACAATATTCAATAAACACTCTATCTAGTCTATTCGCACAGTGACGGCCATAAAGTGCATCAACACGTTCATATGCAAATTACCCAAGACGTTGGGGATAACTCCTTCGTGAGTTCTAAATGGTGTGTATTTAATCATGTCTCGGTTCTGTACTAGGCCCTGTATGTATTGACAAACATGTGAATCTGACACAAGGTTGCAAAGTCAACTTTCCCAAGTTAATAAAAGATTTTGTGTCGTTTTGCACTTAAAAATCATTTTAAAGTTTTCAAAATGAGTCAGTTGGGTGTATTTACCAGCGAAAGCTAACGTATCGTCCAAACACTAAACTGTAGGTACAATATGAAATAGGCCGGAAGCTGCTCGGGAGTGAATAAGAGGATCTTGCAAATCCTTAGATCTGCCCTAAAGTCTGTTTTATATTCTTTCTTATACATTTTATGATCCGCCTGTGGATCTTCTATTACAAGCTTGTATATTATTTTGTATTTTCGAACATTCGGTTTGTAATAGTAATTTTACTCCAAGACTTCCGTTGTGCCGTGTTTAATTGACAATGATGTTATCAACTGACATAACGATACTCCCCACCCGGGCCCACCGGTGTATGGATTTGGGTTGGAAATCCGGGGTGTGACAGGTTGGTATCAGAGCCAACGTTTGGGAGAATTAAACACTAGCCTTTTGTGTTTACCTCAAACTTATACGAGCATATTCCTTAGACTTCCGAGTCTAGGCATTGACCTAGGATTACTCATTTCATAGTATTGTTTTTTTAATTGAATTTTGATAGGAAAATACCGCCACGTGTACGAGGACAAAGTGGGAGAGGAAAAGGTCCAATGAGGGGAGGACCATCGGGGCGCATTCCCCCTCAACCTCACAATACAGACGCCTACCAAGAATCAGGAGATTCGTCTCCTTGGCAACCAGCAAGACGTTCTGTCTCTAATAGACATTCGCCCTCACATTTCCAAAATTCTTACCACTCTCACCACTCCTATCATTCACACCATACTCACCATTCTCACCATTCTCATTCACACTCTTACCGTAACCCTAACCATTACTTTAACACACCTCCAGCCGATCAAAATCAGTTGGACCAGCCACACCCTATGGACGAGGACTCTGACCCGGAGATGCCGCCGTCGGGATCAAATATACATCCCATTGAAATATCAAGCGATTCGAACTCTTATGCTGGATCGCCCTACCAAGGTCCTAACGAGTGGGATTAATATTGGAATCAATTCACCTTCGCCCACACTCCTTCTCATCACTCTCAACCACCCCTAGTACAAGAAGATGTCTACATGGAACCAGTGGACCAACCTCAACCACCACCTGAACCACCAAGAAGGAAGCAAGGTGCACGTATGTCGGTACGTGCAGGACAAAGGTCGGGATCGTTGCCACCTTTACCCAACTCCTACCCAACAATTCAAGAGGACCCAAAAATGGGTGGACCCTCTAATGTTTCACCTATAGTGGAACCAACACCAACACCTGCTGTTCAACCACCACCATTGGGTTACACTAACCCAATCCCCACGTATCTAGACACGTCTGGATATGATCCTTTTAACCCGTCTACCCCGGTAGACTATCAAGCATGGTCGCAAGACCCCTACATGCAGGTGGTTATGCACAACGCACTTTACCCGTCTCCTTTCCCACCTACTTATCCACCGACTGGATATCCAACTTATGGGTACAAGTATCCGGTCATGCCACAACCACAACCACATCCTCCGCCACCACTTGAGGCCATCAATGAGGCCTTGGAACGGATGAAAGAAATGCAGAAACAAGCAGAGAAAACGGAGAAGAAGACAAACAAGTTCTTCAAGAAACTCTCCAAGTTGGTCAAAGGAAAGAAGGACGAGTAAAGTCTCTTCAATTTTATGTAGTCCCTGCGTGGACATTGTTATTTCTTTAGTCCCTACGTGGACAAGTTATTTCCTTTTTAGTCCTTGCATGGACAATCAGTTTCTTTATTTATTTATTTTAAGTATTGTACTTTCTAATTATCATTTAATGAAATATTTTATATATATATATATATATATATATATATATATATATATATGTATTATACTCTTCAAGCGATTGTCTCGATTTTACTCGACTTTTTGATCAGCTATATAATTCCAAAAGATCTTAATGGTTTTGATTTACCCAAGTGGCATAGACCACATAATTGGCCCAATATATAAATGATAGTTAAGAACGAAAGGGTCTTCTATCATGATAGTTAAGAGAAGTTATCTTTCTATCTAGAGGTGGTGGACGAAGTTCAAGCCTCCAAGTCATTAAGTTCAATGCGATCGGGACTATTGATCAACCATTAAGGTCCTCTTATGTTAACATTCAAGTAATGTTCATACTCATGGTAGTGTGACTTGAGGAATCACACTAGCCTTCAAGGTAATGGACTATGTCCTGACCTTATTTAGCCCATGTGATCTATTTGATCACGGCTAAATATCACAAGTGCGGTGATGAATAAAACATCCATTAGTGATATTTTACCCTTTCGGGTTATGATTTATTTTATATAGCCCATGTGATCTATTTGATCCCGGCTAATATCAGCAGTGCTGTGATGAATAAAACATCCATTAGTGATGTATTACCCTTTCGGGTTATGATTTATTTTATATAGCCCATGTGATCTATTTGATCCCGCCTAATATCACCAGTGCGGTGATGAACATCAATTAGTGATGTATTACCCTTTCGGGTTATGATTAATTTATTATAGCCTATGTGATCTATTTTGATCCCGGCTAATATCACCAGTGCGGTGATTAAACATCCATTAATAATGTATTACTCTTGGGGCTATGATACAAACATCCATTAGTGATGTAGTGCCTACAGGCCATATATTATGTCTGTTAGTGACAGTCCTATGTGCCACATCTTATGTCCATTAGTGACAGGCCTATGTGCCATATCTTGTGTCCATTAGTGACAAGCCTACGTGCCATATTTTATGTCCTTCATGACAAGCTTAAAAGCTAAATAAAATTTGTCAAACAATGACAATGATAGTTGTGACAACACGATCCACTGTCCAATAATATATGGACTATGTCCAAATCGTAATTTGCCTTTGATGGTCCTATTAAGACCTAGGCCAAATGTAGTTATGTTAAGCCTAAGAGTTGTGATGTTATTCTCACTAGAATAGGCAATGGATTGTTATATCCAATATTCTTAGTCCAATATGGTTGACATACTGTGGCTAAGTTAAGCTTATTTGGTGTATAGAACCCAAGACTTGAAGATGGCTAACTCAAATGAGACACAAAGTAGCCACAGGAATGTGGAATCTAATAATACTGAAAATAGAGCCATTAATAATGACGATTTTCAAGCTCGCATTGACGCGGCAGTTGAAAAGGCCATGGGAAAGGCCATAGAAAAGTTTAGAGAGTCGAGTGCTACTCGCTCTAGACCTTTATCCATCCCACCATCCTCAGCTCATAAGGAGAGCTCCGTTCACTCTTCAAATGCGAGGAGTGAACCAAAGAAAATAGACTTTGCTGAAAGGTCCCGTTCTGTTAAAGACGGATGTACCTATAAGTACTTTGTCTCCTTTAAGCCCCGAGACTTTAACGGGGAGTAGGGAGTGGTGGAAGCCCTAAAGTGGCTAGATGAGATGGAAACAATTGTGGACATCAGCAACTGTGCTGATAAGGATATGGTCAAATATGTATCACAGTCCTTTAAGGGCGATTCCCTAATCTGGTGGAAAGCCATGATCCAGTCAACAGGTAAGGTACACCTGTATAATTTAGGGTGGTCCATGTTTGTGGACCTTGTTAAGAAAACTTACTGCCCATCACATGAGGTGGAGAAATTAGAGACCGACTTCTTGTCTCTTTCTACGAAAAACCTAGATTATCGGAAATATGTTTCCGATTTCAATTCCCTAACTAGGTTAGTTTCCTATTTAATTACCCCGGAGCCCAAACGCATTGCGCGTTTTATTAATGGGTTAGCGCCCGAGATAAAGGGCATGGTAAAGGCTGCTGACCATACTACCTACGGGTCAGCTGTTGATCTGTCTCTCTCTCTCTCTCATCCTTGATCTAGTGAGACAAAAGTCAGTTAAGTCTTAAACTGACGGAAAAAGGAAGAGGGAAGATGACAACTCCCATAGATTTAATAAGAAAAATAAAGGGAGATTCGGGTTTCAAAGGGAACCAAGACAAGTCGGCTGTGATGCCATTTTGCAAGACTTGCAACCGCAGACACTAGGGTCAGTGTAATTCTGATTCACAAGCTAGACCTTGTGGTATTTGTAAAAGGAGAGGGCATAAGACCCTAGATTGTAAAGATCTTAAGGATGCGATATGTTATATCTGCAATGAAAAAGAGCACATTGTAACTACCTGCCCTAAGAATTCAAAGAATAATAATCCAAAGCCTAGAGAGGCCAAGAAGGGGAACACACGCTGCTTTTCGACTGATTGCTAAGGAAGCTGTTGATGACAATAATGTCATAACAGGTACTTCCCCATTAATGATATTTATGCTAGAGTTCTTTTTTATTCGGGTGCAGATAGATCTTTTGTTGCTCATAAGTTTAGTAAACTATTAAACCTGTCCATGAGAACTCTAGATAAAACTTATGAGATAGAACTTGCCGATGGAACCTTAGAATCTGCTTCTTCCATTCTTGATGGATGCTCTATATCCATTAAGAATCATTCCATCCCTATATCTCTTCTGCCAATGAAATTGGCGGGGTTCGATGTTGTCTTAGGCATGGATTGGTTATCTCATAACCAAGCCCGCATTGCCTGCGATAAGAAACTTGTCGAGATTAAGACCCCATATGGTGAAATGATCACCATCCCCGGAGACTGACACTATGGACTGCTAGACAAGGTGTCATTATTTAAGGCATCCAAGTGTTTGAGGAAATGATGTGTCATCTACATGGCACAAGTTACCATAAATGAGTCTATGCCAAACATGGAAGACCTACCAGTCATCTAAGAATATCCCGATGTATTCCCAGAAGAATTACCAGGCCTACCTCCAGACAGGCAAGTGGAGTTTAGAAAAGATATTCTACCAGGATCTGCACCAGTGGCTAGAACTCCATATAGGCTAGCACCAACGGAAATGAAGGAATTCAGAACGCAGCTAGACGAACTTTTGGAGAAAGGCTTTATTCAGCCTAGTTCCTCACCTTGGGTAGCTCCTATCCTCTTTGTAAAGAACAAAGACGGTTCAATGCGAACGTGCATCGACTATCGAGAGCTGAACAAGTTGACAATCAAGAATAGATATCATCTGCCCAGGATCGACGATTTATTTGACCAACTTCAAGGGGCTAGTTATTTCTCCAAAATTGATTTGTGATCTTGATATCATCAGCTGAAGGTTAGGAGTGAGGATGTTCCTTAAACAGCCTTCAGGACCCGCTATGGTCATTTTGAATTCTTAGTGATGCCTTTTGGGCTCACAAATGCACCAGCAGCATTCATGGATCTCATGAATAGAGTTTGCAAGCCATATTTGGATAAGTTTGTCATTGTCTTTATAGACGACATTCTTATCTACTCTCGTAACCAAGCTGATCACGAGAAACATCTTTGGTACATCCTATAACTGCTAAGGCAAGAGAAGCTTTATGCTAAGTTCTCTAAATGTGAATTTTGGCTTAGAGAAGTCCAATTCCTTGGACATATGGTAAGTGAGCGTGGTATCCAAGTGGATCCCGCCAAAATTGAGGCCATCATGAATTGGGAAGTACCCAAAACTCCATCTGAAATTCGTAGTTTCTTAGGGCTGGCTGGTTATTATAGAATGTTTATTGAGAACTTCTCAAGAAAAGCCACTCCTTTGACTACCCTGACCCGTAAAAATGTTAAGTTCGTTTGGGGTCCAAAACAACAAGAATCTTTTGAGATTCTAAAACATAAGTTGAGCAACGCAAATGTGTTATCTCTACCTGAGGGTATTGGGAATTTTGTTTTTTAATGTGATGCATCACACACCGGTATAGGTTGTGTGCTAATGGAAAATGACAAGGTAATTGCTTATGCATTACGACAATTAAAGGTGCATTAAAGGAATTACACCACCCATGATTTGGAATTGGGTGCCGTTGTATTTGCACTAAAGCTATGGAGACATTACTTGTATGTTACGAAGTCTATTATATACACTGACCATAAGAGTCTCCAACACCTGTTCAATCAGAAAGAATTGAACATGCGACAACGTCGTTGGATGGAAACTCTTAATGATTATGATTGCGAGATTCGCTACCATCCTGGCAAGGCAAATGTAGTTGCTGACTCCTTAAGTCACAAGGAAAGGGATAAACCTATTAGGATTAACGCCAAGAGCATTGAGCTCAGAAATAGCTTAAGTGAAAAGCTATTAAATGCGCAAAAGCAAGCCTTATTAGAAGCTAATATTCCTAATGAGGGATTAGGTGGAACTGTTGATCAGTTACGCTTGGAAAGGATGGAATCCTAAGATTTAAAAATGGAATTTGGGTTCTCATCTTTGGAGGAATTAGAGTTCTAATCCTCCAAGAGGCGCGTAGTTCAAGATACTCAGTTCACCAAAGTGGTGACAAGATGTATCAAGATCTAAAGAAGAATTTTTGGTGAATGGGTTTGAAGAAATCTATAGCCACTTATGTAGCTAAGTGTCTGACGTGTTCGCAAGTTAAGGCCGAACATCAGAAGCCGTCAGGACTTCTACAACAAATAGAAATTCCCACGTGGAAATGGGAAATGGTAACTATGGATTTGATTACCAAGTTACCAAAGACCACAAGTGGAAATGACACTATTTGGGTCATAGTGGATAGACTGGCCAAGTCAGCACATTTCTTGCCAATTAAAGAAACGTATAATTCAGACAAATTGGCTAAGTTATATGTGGACAAGATTGTGTCCCTACACAGTGTGTCGGTATCTATTGTATCTGATAGAGATACTAGATACACATCTCACTTTTGGAAAAGTTTCCAACAATCGTTAGTCACACGATTAAATTTCAGTACGGCTTACCATCCGTAGACTGATGGTCAAAGTGAGTGTACTATTCAAACTTTGGAAGACATGCTTCAGGCATGCGTAATTGATTTAGGTGGAAGCTGGGATGACCACTTACCCATAATAGAATTCTCGTACAATAATAGTTATCATACGAGCATTAAGGCTGCTCCTTTTGAGGCCTTATATGGGAGAAAGTGTCGAACGCCCATATGCTGGGTAGAAGTTGGGGAAGCCTAACTATCAGGACCAGATATTGTCCTGGAGGCCACGGAAAAGATTGTGCAAATCCATGATTGTCTCAAAGCTGCCAGGGATAGGCAGAAGAGTTATGCTGACAAGTGGCGTAAACCTCTTAAGTTCCAACTAGGGGACAAGGTCATGCTAAAGGTATCACCCAGGAAAGGTGTGATGCGTTTTGGAAAGAAGGGCAAGTTGAGCCCAAGATATATTGGACCATTCGAGATAGTCGAATGTGTCAGCACTGTTGCTTATAAGCTCAGGTTGCCAGAGGAGCTTAGTGGAATCCATGATGTATTCCACATAACTAACCTTAAGAGATGTCTAGCCGATGAGTCGCTAGCAATGTCGCACGAAGATGTGCAAATTGAAGAAAACCTAAGGTTCCTTGAGAAACCAATTTCGATCGAGTCGACAGGTTAAGAAGCTCCGAAGAAAAATGATACCTATAGTAAAGGTTAAGTGGGACGCTTTTAGAGGTCCCGAGTTTACATGAGAGGTTGAGTCTAGTATGCGACAAAAGTACCCCCATCTTTTTGAATAAAATCTCGAGGTCGAGATTTCTTTTAAGGGGGTGAGGATGTAACACCCTGTAAAAATCGTGTCCAATAATATAGTGACACGTATTGTATTTTTAATATAGTCAATTAAAAGACTAATAAGGACTAAAAGTGACAACATGCTCAAACTGAGCCTCTGAATGACTTTCAGATGTCAAACGTAGCCTCTGAACAACCATTAGTGTCGTTATGCATAAAACGTAGCCTCTGAACGACCATTAGTGTCGTTATGCTTAAACTCGGCCTTTGAGTGCCCGTTGTGTCAACATGCCTAGCCCTTGAGTGACATCGGAGTCAACATGCTTATACTGAGCCTCTGAGTGATCATTTACATAGTCCTAGCTCTCATATGTCATGTTTGTTGGACGAGAGTGATTAAATCCAATAATATATGAAAGTTGGATAATGGAGGGATTAAAAGTGTCAACATGTTATTTATACCTCTGAGTGACCTTTTAACGAACCAAGAGCTCGACAATGTCCGGGCATAATCCCGGGTATGCCAAATATTGGCTACGGAGGGCTAATTATGCCAAAAAGGTGTTTTAGAAGTTTTTTTAAAAGCTTTAATAAGTTAAGGGGCTAAAAGTGTCAAAGTTTGAAAGTGGCCGTGGGGCAGTCACGGGCCGCGAGTGACATGCCCTGTGTCTATCGCGGGGCGCCAGAGGACATCTGCTATAGAAAGTTTTGCTTGGCTCCCAAACAAAACTCCAAAACCATTAAAACCGAAACCATGGCTTCCCAAACTGCTATGCCACGTTTTGGGACACTTGTAAGCTTCCTCTTAAACCCCTAAATACCTGGTTTCACCTCCTTTGAGTTCTGCAACTATAAATAGGTGTTTAAGTTCACATTCCAACTTGCACCTTTCTCATTTATTCACTCTTCTCCCTCCTATGGAAGTTCCTAGCTAAAAGGAGCATCCAACTTAGTTCACTTACATTCCAAGAACCTCTTGTAAGTATGTCTTGCTCTTGCATTTTCGTTTATAGGCTTTTATAGCCAAAAGTCAAGTATTTTACAGAAAACGCTTTGACTTTCGGTTAAGACCATTATGGTCCAGCCATTTTTCGAAATGAACATGGCTAAGTGATAGTAATAAGGTAGGTGTTAATCCCTATAAAGGGCATTTCTTGAAGATCACGTTTGCTAGACCAATTGACGAGTCAAAGTTATGATATTAAAAAGTCAAATAAGCCATTTTTCGGAAAATATAAATTGATCTTATATATGTTATGAAACCTGTTTTGACACTTAAAAATGTCGGTAATATATATTAGAACATGTAAGAATATGTTCGGCTCGTCAATTTCAGTTCTAGGGTCATTGACTTTCGACTTTGACCCGATCTAGATTAGTTACCTACTGATCTTAAGTTGCATTATGATTGTAATATAATGTAGCATAACCCTCTGAGGTTATATTACATGATCATAATCAGAATCCAAGTTTATGCGCAAGTTCCATAATTATGTCATTTTTGATCAAAATTCCCTTTTGCATAAAAGAAGGTTGTAATTAGTAATGAACTTGAAAAATGAGTTTTCTACTGATATAATATTATAAATAGGATTATTTGGGATGTTAAAACAAGTTATAAACTGAGTTTTCAAACAAGTCCTTAAACTATGTCGATAAATGACGATTTTAGCCATGTGGCTTATAAAATAGTTTTAATCAAATCTTTCAAGGTAAATCAATTACCTACTGATATGATATATTAAATAACATATTTAAGACATTTTAATCTGACCCTAATGTCAGTTTTCATTAAACATCGCATAAAACGTCATTTTACGACATAAGCGCCGTTTCGGCGCATGGTATGGTTTTAAACCATATTATTGACCAAGACTTGATACCTACTGATTTTAAAACTTATTTTAGACATATTTACAGTAGCTACATGTTATAAACTCAGAATCTCAAATAATTTATAAAATACGGGTAAAATAACCAAAATGCCCTTTGGTGCATAGTTTGGTCATAAAAGATAATTTACAAATATAGTTGATATCCTACTGATATTATATCATACATAAATTATTTTTCTAGTATACTCATGATCATAAACTTAAAATATATTCAAGTTCCTTTTAAGACGTTGGGGATAACTCCTTGTTGGGATAAAACTACATTCTATCCGATCATCGTTTAATCAAGCGTTATACGTAATGATCGTGTACACTATTCATTTTATAAGACCGTTAGTATTTAATTGGCTTGCTTATGCCATAATCCAGACTAGAGCCTTCCCGGTAAATGCTATGTGCACTTGGTACTTTTGTATACGGCTGAGTTATTCAAAAATAAAAGAAGAAGACTAGCTAAGGTAAATACTCTCGACTTATTTTCCCTATATGGGCTTGGGATACGGTAAATTATTACCGCTTGGTCCAAAATGGGGTCAATCGAATGCCCGTTTGTGGCTAGTAAACCTGCATATTCTGTTTTAATCATTTTTGTTTGATAACTTAAATATCGGGGGTTAAACTACCGTGTCCTGGATATCCTCAGCTCAATACATTAGTTATTGGCCACGACCTTAGCGCGGGGTGTAGGCATACACTTGACAGACGCTCATATGCAAGTTACCCAAGACATTGGGGATAACTCCTTCGTGAGTTCTAAGTGGTGTGTATTTAATCATGTCTCGGTTTCTGTACTGGGCCCTGTATGTATTGACAAACATATGAATCTGATACAAGGTTGCAAAGTCAACTTTCCCAAGTTAATAAACGATTTTGTGCCATTTTCCTCTTAAAAGTCATTTTAAAGTTTTCAAAATGAGTCAGTTGGATGTATTTACCAGCGAAAGCTGATGTATCGTCAATAGACTAAATTGTAGGTACAATACGAAATAGGCTGGAAGTTGCTCGGTAGTGAATAAGAGGATCTTGAAAATCCTTAGATCTGCCCTAAAATCTGTTTTATATTCTTTCTTGTACATTTTATGATCCGCCTGTGGATCTTCTATTACAAGCTTGTAAATTATTTTGTATTTTCGAACATTCGGTTTGTAATAGTAATTTTACTCCAAGACTTCTGTTGTGCCGTGTTTAATTGACAATGATGTTATCAACTGATGTCACGATACTCCCCACCGGGCCCACCGGTGTATGGATTTGGGTTGGAAATCTGGGGTGTGACACCTTATCTAACTCACCAATGCCATTGGGGCATTGGACTATTCTCAATGGATAATAATAATTTGAGTTATTTGAGTATACATTTGTAATAAATGTAGTTAATGCAATTAAGATACTTTTTGATACTTAATAGTTAAGTATTTTTTTACTTTGTTTTAAATGTGATTTTCTCCCAAGCTTTCAACCCTTGACCTTTCAAGAGAGTTCCATTTTAAATTTTCTAATAATAATAATAACAATGATAAGAATAACAACAACAACAACAACAACTACAACAACAACAACAACAACAACAAAAACAATAATAATAAAACATCTAGTTTTAGCATAGACACGCAGAAAACAAATTCCATCACCATGGCATAACACTAGAACTTGTAAGAGACGCGAGAAGGTAGGTCAGATGGCTAAAGATTGTAGATCTCCATTCCAAATGCAACAACAACAATAGCAACAGCAACAGCAACAGAGGCAACAACCACAACAGAAGAAGGGTAATTGAAAGGGTTGCTTTCAGTGTGGAAGTAAGGGTCACTTCAAGAAGGATTTCCCGTAGCTAAACTAGAAAGCCAACAATAATGGGAACAACAACAACAACAGCACCAGGAATAACAACCACAGTAACAACAACGATGGAAATGGTGCTTGCGGGAGAGCATTCATGATTGGCATGGGTTACGCCAGGAATGATAACAATGTCATGACCTTTACGTTTTCTGTGAACAATCTTTTCGCATATGTTTTATTGAATTATGATGCCGATTGGAGTTATGTGTCCTTGAAATTCAGTAGACTGTTAGGAACGACCCCAGCACCTCTCGAAACCAAGCACGTTGTGGAATTGGCTGATGGCCAACCGATTGAAGCATCCCATGTCCATGTTGGGTGCAAACTCGATCTTTTTAGGTTAAGTGTTCGACATTGACCTCCTTCCTGTTACTCTGGTAGCTTTGATGTTGGTATTGGTATGGACTGGTTGACAAACACCGAGCTAAAATTCTATGTAAAGTAAAAATCATTTGTATCCCTCTCCCTTGTAGAGAGTTTTTGTCTGTTCAAAGTCACCGGAGTGGTGCTATTGTTGGCATCATTTTAGTTATGAAAGCCCAGAAGTGAATACGGAAGGGCTATCCGTCTATTCTAGCTCTTGTTACCGGCAATCAACTTGGGGAGAAGTAGATCAAGGACATTTCGGTTGTTCGTGACTTTTCTGATGTTTTCCCTAAGGAACTTCTAGGACTATTTCCACATCGACAGGTGGAATTTCAAATCGAACTTACCCCTGGAGAAACTCTGATTGCTCGTGCTCCTTATCGTCTTGCACCGGGAGAGTTGCAAGAACTGTCCAATCAACTTCAAGAATTGTTGGATAGAGTTTTATCTAGCCTAGTTCTTCACCATGGGGAGCCCCAGTCCTATGTGTGAAGAAGAAAGATGGGTCTTTCCGCATGTGTATTGATTATCGTGGACTTAACAAGGTGACGGTCAAGAACCATTATCCTCTTCTTCGTATTGATGACCTGTTCGACCACCTGCAAGGGTCAAGTTTCTACTCAAAAATCGATTTAAGATTGGGGTATCATCAGAAGAGAGTCCGATAGGAAGATGTTCCCAAGACAACCTTCTGAACATGGTACGGCTATTACAAGTTATTAGTCATGCCATTCGGGTTAACCAACGCACCAGCGGTTTTCATGGATCTTATAAATCGTGTGTGCAAACCGTATCTCGACGACTTCTTCATTGTGTTTACCGTTGACATCTTCATCTATTCTAAGAGGAAGGAGGATCATGATTGACATTTGCGTCTTATCTTGAACTCCTGAGAAAGGAACAACTCTGTTCGAAGTTCTCTAAGTGCGACTTCTAGATTCAAGAATTACACTTTTTTGGTCACGTGGTTAGCGAATCGAGAATACATGTTGACCCAGCTAAAATCGAGTCTATCAAGAATTGGCAGCACCTCAAACTCTAACGGAGGTGCGATAATTTCTTGGTGTTGCGGGATACTATCGTAGATCCATTGAGGGATTTTCACAAGATTGCTCAACCTCATATCACTTTAACTCAGAAAGGTGTTACTTACTCGTGGGGAGCGACCCAAGAGAATGCCTTTCAGCTTTTGAAACAAAAACTCTGCAGTGCCCGACATTGTATTACCTGAGGGTACGGATGAGTTCGTGGTGTACTGTGACGCTTCTATTCAAGGTCTCGGTTGTGTTTTAATGCAACAAGAAGGTGATCGCCTATGCTTCCTGACAGTTGAAGACTCATGAGAAGAACCACACGACCCACGATTTAGAATTGGGGGCCGTAATCTTTGTGCTTAAAATCTGACCCACGATTTAGAATTGGGGCTGTAGTCTTTGCGCTCAAAATCTAGCGGCTTTACATGTACGGTACCTAATGCACTATTTATATCAATCACAAGAGCCTTCTACACTTTTTCGACCAGAAAGAGTTGAACATGCAACAACGTCATTGGGTTGAACTCTTAAACGATTACGATTATGCAATCAAGTATCATCCGCAAAGGTAATGTGGTAGCTGATGTCCTTAGTCGGAAGGAAACCAAACCTAAACATGTTCGAGCTTTATAGCTTTCTATTCACTCTAACCTTCCAGACAAGATTTGTTCTACTCAAGCTAAAGCATTTAAGGATGAGAACCTTTAAGCTGAATCCATGCGGCGCATGGAGAAGCAACTCGTAATCAAGTCCGACGGTATTCACTATTTCATGGAGCGAATATGAGTTCCTTGCTACATAAATATGCAAAAGCTTGTGTTGGATGAAGCAAACTAGTCTCGATACTCCATCCATCTAGGTTATGATAATATGTATCAGGATCTAAAAATCTTGTATTGGTGGCTGAACATGAAAGCTAACATAGCGACATATGTAAGCCAATGCTTGACTTGCGCGAGAGTCAAGGTGGAATACCAAAAACCGTCTTGTTTGCTTCAGCAACTAGAATTGTCTATGTGGAAATGGGAACAAATTTCCATGGATTTCGTCATCTTTCTACTCGAAACTCAAAACAGAAACGATATCATCTTGGTGATCATCAACCGTTTAACCAAGTCTGTGCACTTTCTTGGGATCAAGGAAACCGACTGTAGCTGCATATTTGTGACAACAACTTACATTTGGTATTTGGATATCTTGTAATTAGTAAAATGATAAATGGTTAGCGGGTTTAGTTTTGTAATAGTTAATTAGAAGTAATTGGGCTGAACTAGACACAATATATCACATGGTAGGCGAATTAGGCCTTAAACCCATTAGCAGTCCATGTAAAGGGAGGTTGTGATTAGGGTTAAGGTTGCTCAGTTAATTAGTTGCTGGTTCTATTGTTGTGTTGTTGGTTTAGAGAGAGTTTTGAATTGATTGTAAAAACTTTGTGTTAGATAATCAATAGAAGACTGTTTGAAGGAATTGTTCTTGTTCATGTTCTTGTTTCTGTGAAATCTGATCTAGGGGATTCCGCACTCTAGATTAGATAGACGATTTTGTCAAGATCCATAAGGACCAAGGGACCTACAATTGGTATCATTGCACTCGGCTCTTGATTTTGCTCGGTTTAGAATCGGAACAGCAGAAAAAGTTGGATTTTTTGACGATTTGGCGGCTGAATTAGGGTTTCTACAGTGATTTCGGACTTGCAGCAAGCATTTCGGATTGAAGACTTGCATTCCGGATTAAAAAGCAAAGTATTTCGGATTAAAGACTTGAATTTCGGGTCAGAATCTGCATTTCGGATCATCAGACTTGCAATTCGGATCTGGAAAAGTGCAATTCGGATTGAATTTCGGATCACAAGCTATTCCGGATTCCATTTTGGATTGAAATTTCGAATCAGAATTGTATTCCGGATTCCATCTCAGATCAGAACTATTCCGGATTCCATCTAGGATCAGAATAGTCTATTCCGGATTCCATTTCGGATCAGAACAGTGCATTCCCGATTTCATCTTAGATCACTATTCCGAATCCCCATTTCGGATTAGCAATCTGGATTATTGTTCTGGATTCCTCTCTCAGATTTACTATCCGAGTTACTGTTTCAGATTTGTTACTGTTTTGGATTTGGTACTGTTCCGAATTATCTACAAAAAGGTGGAAAGTTACCCAGCTGACGTAACCAGAGTTAAACGTATTCGGACATAGAATTTGATCCACAGACAATTTTGATGAACCGATTGGACAGTTAGACTCGTGTGATTTTTAGGACAAAAAGAAAGGCACGAAAATTCTAAAAATCATAATCAGACAATATACATCATTAGAATCGTATCGTCGAGATGAGTCTAACAGTATAATTTGGTAACCACTCATTTCAGACAAGTTTTAACGTTTTTAACGAGCTGGTTCGGTAAAAATGTCCAATATGTCTAACCTAAATGAGCTGTTGAGAATGGAGCACGAGGCTCGAACCACAAATAAACCTTCAAAGATGCTGAAGGTAGAGAACTATCTTACTTGGAAGGATAGGTTTCAATCCTTTATTGAATATCAGGACACACGGATGAGGATCTGTATTCAAGATGGGTACGCTAACCCAACGCATTATTTTGAGGGCAGACAACGGGTTACTGCTTATGTAAACATGTCTGAAGCTGAGTAAAGGATGTATGAGTCTGAGAAGAAAATCTTAGCGGCTATAAAGATGTCGTTACCTGATGGCATCAAACATACATTCAAGCGTTATACTACTTCGAATGAGATGTGGGATGCCCTAGAGAAGAGGTATGAGGGCAATACCGATGTGAAGAAGAACAAGGTTGATCTTCTAAAGAAACAATTTGCTGTGTTCAAAGGAATGAGAAATGAATCCCTTGAAGTATTATCACGAGATATTATCATCTGATGTCAGAAATAGATAATTATGACATAGAGGGATACACGGATGTGGAGATAAACGACAAGTTGCTGGATGCTTTACCTGCAAAGTGGGATATCTATACTTTGATGATAAAAGGTGAAGCTGATTATGAAAAGAAAGACTTGGAAGAGGTTGTTGGGAAATTGAGAGCTTATGAGCTCAATATGAAGAAGAAGGAGACTGGATACGATCAGGTTCAAGATCCGGGGATTTATAAAGGTCTTATACCTTCATCTTCCAACAATGCTTCAAGTGATAGTGCAACTGTGTTTCTCTCATGTGAGAATGAGCAGATTGTGACAAATGCTGAGGGTGGAGTATGTTTTGTTGCTGCTTCAGGAGGCTCGTCAGGGGCTAAGAGACAACAATCAAGTAATAGTAACAGCAGTTCTAAGTCTATGCCTCTGAGTGTCAAAAGTGCTGAAGATCACCTAGCATTGCTTGCTTCTTTTGTTGCTTCCTACGAGAACAACATTCAGGGAAAAATATCTGATCCTTCTACATTTGATGAAGATTATGATCAGATCAACCCTAATGACTTAGAGGAGATGGATTTGCAATGGCAGATGGCCATGATCTCTAGAAGGGTGAAGAGGTTCATGAACAGAACGGGCAGGATGTTCGTTGGCAAGAGTGTAGGTTTTGACAAGTCGAAAGTGAAGTGTTACAATTGTCAAAACTATGGACATTTCGATAGAGAATGTCAACGACCAAAAACTAAATCTCGTTCTAACTCATCCTTTCAAGATTCTCCTTGTCATGGTTCAAGCAACAGGAATGCGTCAAACAACGCTGGATCAAAGGCCCTGATTTCTACTACTAGAGAGGGTTCTTATGATTGGACTGTTCATCTGGAGAATGATAATAATGCCTCACAGGCGTTCATGGCTGAGATAGCTCCAGTTGCTGATGGAGAAGTAGAAGCTGATGCTGAAGGATAGCAATAAAAGCTAGCTGAGAAAGCTGATGGAGAACAGAATGCTACAGAGAAAAAGATGGAAGCTGATTTTGATGCTTTCATTGCTGATCTAAGCAAATCAACAGGCGAGGTATGTTCTAACTCTGGTAGTTCTATTTTTTTGAAGTTTCGTGAACTGCAAAGTGAAGTTGATACATTAACAAAGCAAAACCAAAGTCTGGCTAATGAGCTCTCAAACCTAAAAGAATCAAACTTTTTCGTAAAACGAAATGAGTCTTTATACTTGAAGAAAATTAAAGGTTATGAAGAAGAAATCAATATTCTAACCTGTAAGCTTAATGAAAAACTTCAAGTTATTGATTTAGCTCATGATACGATGAGTGAGAAAACAAAAGAGGTTTCAGAAAAATGCAAAGAGTTGTCGGAAGCACAACTTAAAATTTGTGAACTTGAAAAGAAATTAAATCAATTCAGAGATTCATCTTTTGTCATGAACACATGATGAATGGTTTGAAGAAGAGTAATGACAAGACATGTGGGATTGAAAGGTTTGAATGAAGTTCCACCACCTCTTGGTCATGACTATTTTTTCTTGCCAGATGAAGAAGAGCTTACAGATTTTGTGTCAACTACACCTAGTAGTTCCACATCAGGAAGTGTTGATGGTTCTGAGGATGCCAAGAAGGATAATAACAGGGAATCAGTTTTGAAAACAAAGAATACACACCCTAAGAATCAAAAACAATTTTTTGTTAAAAAAGTTGATTTTGTTAAAGGGAGTGACATGAATGAAGAGGTTCCAGTTATTACTAAAGAGTCTAATGTGCAGTTTGCTAAAAATAAAAACAAAGAAAAATCAGAAGTTAAGCAAACTATACAAGATCCTTCGAAGACATCGTCATCTTCATCATCACCGTCACCTGATGAATCTAAGCAAGAGGCTTCAATTAAGAAGTCTTCGGCTAGAAAATCGTGCTTCAAATGTCACGAAAAAGGACATGCAGCTAGTTGATGTCCTAAAAAAAAGAGTGAAGCATAGGTAAGTGAGAGACAGAGAGAAACATCACCAGCAAAAAGTGTTGATGGTGAGAAGAAGGTTAACTCACCAAAGATATCTGCTACCAAGCAACAGAGTGTTGCTGTTGGTGTAGATAAGGCTGAAAAAGGAACTCACCAAGTTCCTCGTTTTCAAATAAATCAACAAAGATTTCAGCCTGAATCTACATCAGGCAGATATGATAGACCTAGAAGTAGTTCATCAAGAATGAATAACTTTAATGGTCCATCAAATAATTTCAGAAGTCAAGGTCAATATCAAAATCAATACCAGAATGTTGGTAGTCAAAATTTTTATAACAATGGCTTTAGAAATTATCATCATCAAAATTCATGGAACCAAAATCATAATTTCCGAAGGTCGCAAAGTCCAAACATGGTTAGGAAACCTCAGGACCATAGACCTAGTGGAAATCAAAAACCATTTCCATCAATAGCTCTAAGATCCAAGACTCCTGTTAGGAGTGATGGATATTGGATGGATTTCCCTGTGGTTGATGAAACTGGAAGACCCAAGACCATTAAGGCTTGGGTCCCCCAATCTAACTAATTTTGTTGGATGGTGCAGGAGCTGCTAAGGAGGATTATCAACTTGTGGTATGTTGATAGTGGCTGCTCCACATGAAGCGAATGTCTATGTGCCAGATATCATGTTCGCAGTATGTCTATGTGCCAGATATCAAGCGAATCCAAAGGAGTCCCACATGAAAGCGGCGAAGCGGATTCTTCGTTACTTGAAGGGGAAACCTAAACTTGGGTTATGGTATCCAGCTGCTAGTGATTTGAAGTTTGTTGCTTTCACTGATTCGGACTTTGGAGGATGCAAATCCACAAGAAAGTCTACCACAGGTGGTTATCAGTTCTTAGGAGGGAGGCTAGTTTCATGGCAATGCAAGAAGCAGTCTTACGTGTCTACCTCCACGTGTGAAGCTGAATATATTGTTGCGGGTAGCTGTTGCTCTCAGGTTCTCTGGATCCAACAGCAGATGCGCGATTATGGTTTGAATTTCACTCATACTCCTATTATGATAGACAATAATGCCACTATTTCAATCACCATCAATCCCGTAAAACATAGTTGCACAAAACATATTGACATTCGTCATCATTTTATACAGGATTGTGCTGAAAAGAAATTAATTGAACTGCACCGAGTCGATACACTTGATAACCTGGCAGATCTTTACACAAAAGCATTTGACAGGGCTCGTTTTGAACATTTAGTCGAACTCAATGGGATGAGGAATCCTGAATAACCAGTTTCCATAAAAATAGTTTGTAAATAATTTCCTGCTTTTCAAAAATCAAAAACATCAAAAAATAGAAACATCAAAAATGAGTTTTCATTGTGTGAAAAGAAGAAATGATAGTACATCAGCAAGTTAGACTGTCACACTGATATTAAACTTAAAATTGCTTAAGTGTGATAACAGCTTCATCATATGATGTACCAGTAGGCAAAAGGTATGAAATAATCAACTTACCTTGGTGATATAAAATATAATAAACTGTGTTTGAGTGGGTAACATATCAGTTCCGTATGGTTTTATAACCTTAAATCTTGCATTGATAGATTGGCAAAATCTAAGGTTTTAGGTCTTTATATCGTTATTTCATCCGGGGTATCAAGGTTGTCCTTCTGCTTCATCCAGATATATGCTGACCTAGGCACAACCAGGATATCTTAAAAGAAATAAAATGCCAAATCCTAAAAAATTGAAGAAGCTCTCCTAGAGAGTCATTCAAATGTGCAAATTGTATTATTCGTACCAAAATTTGGTATTGCCCTAACCCTCGTTGGATATTGGTCTCTTTGCTGTATGGAAGTACTGACCTGATCACCAATTATCTAACGTTGTAAATCAAAAAAGGGTGAATTTCGGTATACTCACCTACTATGATGAATTTTTGTGCATACCTTGATCGCGGGGGTATGTCCTGAAGTGGGACAAACTAGTATATCAGTATAAATTATCTAAACAGATCACTAGGTAATGGTACTTGAAATGTTCATGTATTTTGTTTAAGTGGATAAACAATACTGGTAATCGTCTTAAACTGCTTTTCATGAATATTGCATATAGAATTATAAAATAGTGTGAAAACATTTTGATGTTGTTGATATGATTTTCTTCACGGTGATACTCACAAAAATAGAGTGTTTATTATTTTGTTATTTATTAGTTTTCAGAAAATATCAAAAATCCAAAAAGATTTCATTTTCTTTTATATTCTTAATGTACGGATGTTGATTGTTCATGGAGGAGTTCTTACCGATAGGGGGAGATGATGTTGGAATTTTAAGATCTTGCAGGTTCATGGTGTTTAAAAATTTTGAGTATATGGTTTTGAGTTGATAAGTGCTTAATCTGTGATACAGTTTTGCTATCTCTTGAATAATAATAATTTGTTTAACTTGTGTTGAAAAATTCTTATGGTTTCTGGAGATGTTTGTTTTATAGTATACAGATTGTAGCAGTGTGTTGCTGAGATGTTTAGTAAAGAGGAGTTTGCTTGGATGTATGGTAGAACCTCCTTTCTACATTGCAGACAAAGTTGAAGAGTTTTGAAGATTGCTATGCAAGGACTAAAATGAAGTTTACTCAAACGTTAACGATTTAGAAGATTTGGTGACTAGATACATCAGCTAGGAGGAGTCTGTTGCTGACAGAAACTATTAAAGCTGAAGCTATCCAAAGACCAACGTTTTTCAAAGATGTTATAGATTGCAAGAAGACTGAAGACTAAGTTATTTTATGAAGCTATTGTCAAGGGGGGTTTGTTGGTGCATATTTGTGACAACAACTTAGATTTGGTCTTTGGATATCTTGTAATTAGTAAAATGATAAACGGTTTGTGGGTTTAGTTTTGTAATAGTGAATTAGAAGTAATTGGGCTGAACAAGACACAAAATAGTGCATGGTAGGTGATTTAGGCTTTAAACCCATTAGCAGTCCATGTAGGAAACCCTAGCCCATGAGCATAACCTATCTCTATATAAAGGGAGGTTGTGATTAGGGTTAAGGTTGCTCAGTTAATTAGTTGTTGGTTCTATTGATGTGTTGTTGCTTTAGAGAGAGAGTCTTGAATTGATTGTAAACACTTTGTGTTAGATAATCAATAGAAGATTGTTTGAAGGAATTGTTCTTGTTCGTGTTCTTGTTTCTATGAAATCTGATCCAGGGGATTCCGCACTCTAGATTAGATAGACGATTCTGTCAAGATCCATAAGGACCAAGAGACCTACACCAACAAGTTTATCAAACTTGCTAGCATCTACTTGAAGGAAGTAGTTTCGAGGTACAGGGTGCCGACTTCCATCATATCCGATCGCGATCCGCATTTGTATCTGACTCGTGGCAAGCCATGCACAAATAGTTCGGCTCATGTCTAGACATGAGCACAACTTATCATCCTACAATGGATGGTCAAAGTGAACGAACCATCAGATGCTTGAAGACATGCTTAGATCACGTGTGATCGATTTTGGTAATGGTTGGGAAAGGAATCTGCCTTTGGTAGAGTTTCCTACAACAATAGATACCACTCTAGCATTCAGGCAGCTCCGTTTAAAGCATTGTACAAATGGAAATGCCGATCTCCTCTTTGTTGGGCTGAGGTTGGAGGCAGCCAAATCATGGCTCCATAACTCGTGCTCGAAACTTCTGAGAAGATTATTCAAATTAGAAATCATATAGCGGCAGCTCGTGATCGCCAAAAAAGCTACACCGACAAGCGTAGGAAACCTCTTGAATTCACTGTGGGCAATCATGTTTTATTGAAAGTCTCACCCTAGAAGGGTGTGGTTCGTTTCAGGAAACGAGGCAAGCTTAACCCGCGTTATGTTGGGCCATTCAAGATTTTGGTAAGAATTGGTAAGGTGGCTTACAGACTTGAGCTACCTGATGAACTTGGTAATGTACACAACGTTTTTCACATGTCTAACTTAAGAGACACTTGTAGTTCCTGTCAAGGAACTAAAAATCAAGGACAAGCTGCAATTTATCGAGGACCCTGTCGAAATTATGGACTGGGAAGTCAAGGTCCTTAAACATAGTCGAATACCTATCGTGAGTGTTCGTTGGAACTTAAAACGTGGACCGGAATTCACGTGGGAATGTGAGGATCAGATGATGCTCAAGTATCCTCATTTATTCAAAACTGTTGAACCTAACAATGATATGACTAGCGAATTTCAGGGTGTCCCGAAATTTCCTTTCAACTTGGGATGATGTAGTACCCGAGGAAAACCCACAGTCATCTTAAATTATCCTTTCACTCTTCTGTGATTGCTTATCAAATTTCAGGATGAAATTTCTTTCAACTTTAGGATGATGTGACAACCCGCAATTCCAGGATAATCACAGTTAGTTTAGACATACATTCATAGCACTACATTTAAACAGGGTTAGTTACATGAGTCTACGTTGGTAATTCAGGGAATTACCAGAACATATACACAAATGAATTCTTAAACGTTGGTGACTAACACAAACAATAATTATAGACGGACCATTTATATGGAACTTATATGTTGCATGGCAAATGTGTGAATTATGCGTTTTAACTGTAATTGCACCATGTTGTGTGCTTTTTGTGTAAAAGTATATAGTTTAGGGTGTGTTAGGGTTAATTAAGAAACTTTAATAAACTACTACAACCCTACAACTCTCCATAATCTTACTATACGGCAGTTGGTCTCTCGAATTATTTTGGCTACACGAAGTTCTCACACAATCATCTACTCTCTGATCTTTCAATTCTCCTAGAACAAACACTACATTGAATCTAAGATTAGTGCCCATGTTTTATGTGATGCTTTGTTCTCTGGATTTCATGCGAACCCTAGATATCCAAACAATTGATTCGTGTTTAGTTGGTCATGCCTGATGAATATGTAATTGATGTTAGATTGAATGAATGTATAGAGGTTGCTTGATGTTAATGATGTTATTGACATATTAGAAATGCTAAATTGTTGTTTTGGTTCGTAACATTGTTGATTGTGAGATTAGGGTTTGGTCGTAGAACTGTTACATTGAAAACAATGAATTTTGCGTTGATGACCTGAGAGTAATTTTTAGTCCAGGAATCACTTTGATCCGACTTTGTGAAGTCACAAAGTCCAGACTTGTGAGTCCGAACATGTATATGTATGATTGAATGAGTCCGAACATGTATATGTATGACTGAAGAGGAGTCTAAATATGTGCATGATCTGAGTTTAACATAACAGTCCGAATTTGATACATCAACAAATACGGACATACAAGTCTACCTAATAAGTACTACCTTTAGAAATTCTATCTAATAAGTACTACCTTTACAACTCTACCTAATAAGTACTACCTTTACAAACTCTACCTAATAAGTACTACATTTACAAACTCTACCTAATAAACTCTACTATCATAATTTCTACCACATAAGTACTTATAGGTCCGGTTTGCGGATCGACGTTAATGTTAATGTGATATCTAATCCTAAGTCGGATGTGAAGAATCCATCAGAAATAGGCAGAAACACACGATTTCACAATTTTCAATGTTTTCTATTAACTTAACGGTCCTGTTACAAATTCGACAGTGCTTCGCCTCCTGACTGAAAAAAAATGTTTTTGACTCAATACCCTCGCACGTCTATATATAGACAAATCACTTCGTGCGAGGTGAGACCTTCCACTTTGTACGAGGTGAGTTCACTTTGTACAAAGTGAGCTAATTCACTTCGTACGAAATGGATATTACAAATACTAAAATATTAAATCTAACTTTAACGCTCCTATTACATCATGATGTAGGCCGATAGACAAATGCATCAACAGTCTCCCCCTTGACTATTGTCTAAGTCTTGATCTACAATCTCGAGCTATCTTCCAGTCTTCAAAACTTCGTTGTTGAGATTTCTTAGCTATGGACATATGCATCAACAAATAAATCCTCCTTAAGCATAGCTCAGAAATCTTTTACACTTAGTTTTGACTTTAACTGGAAATATCTTTATATCTACAATTTCCCTCTCAAAACATACTTTGAAGCATTAACATTTGACGTCAATGTACTCAATCACATACCTCACACAAACAATTTCTAAACAGTCTCGTTGGTCCGGCTCACACTTAACATTATAGAGGTTACGATGAAAGATTTTGAAAGAAAATCTTTATGGATTTTGAAATTTAAATGCAGAAATGTAAATAAAATAAAATGTAATATTGCAGTTTATATTTTCGTGAGAAAACATGCTAGAGGATCATATCTGTTTTTGAGACTAATCACTAGTACCATTGATCATGATTAAAATTTATATTTTAAACAGATTCACTTAAATTGTTACTATATTGGTCCACTTAAACCTCTACACAGTTTCTCAAGTGCTTCAAGATACGATAATTAAATGTCTTAGAACCTGACTTAATAGCTTTCCCACCTCAGATATACTCTCGTATCAAGATTCACTGGATTTCATCTTACAAGTGAATATATCTAACTGATATCTGTATCTGGGTCATGCGAAGCCTTGAGAGCTCAGGTTAGTACCACCGTACAAACAGATTGATGAAGGCTCGACTTAAAAGTGGTGTTCCAAATTTGGAATCTTTTGTTCTACAAATGACAGATCTTTGGATACTTTCAATTTGATTCAGATTTTTGTTTTTAAAGCAAAAGTATTCTATAAGTTCTAGGCCATTGCTGACACAAAATCGGAAGAACTTGTATAACACCCTAGATATGAATTATCTATAAAGACCTAGTACCTTAGAATCTGGCAATCTCTCAAACAAAATTTCGGTGTACTAAGACCATATATCCAAGAGATGTTAAGCCACTAATTAAGAAGTTTTTCTCTATGTTTATATCTCAAAGACAATATACTGAATGTTCGAAGTCTACGGGCACATCATTAGTGAGACCCGTTTAAAACATTTTTACACTACATTTCCTTAGCATACTATAATAGTCCACTGATGTACTATCATTTCCTCTTTTTGCATAAGTAAACTGATTTTTCATTTTTCAATGTTTTTAACATTTTGAGATTTTTTATTGTTTTTAACTTTTTAAAAATTTTTATCTATCTAAAATGATTTTGAAATGATATTTTTCAATTTGATATGCAATTTAAATTAAAATATTTCACCCCTCAAATTGGAAACATCTTTTCGAAATCGAAATAAAATATTTCCTTTTAACCGTTTAACGAATTTTTATGAATGTGAACGCGAGACTATCATTTTGTTTGTGTAGAATTCAAAAACTTTAATCTCTGTCTCATTATCCATTTCTTCAAACTCTGCACAAACAACCACTACTACTGAATAGACGTTTGCTTGAAGCCTGGTTATCCTGCACGTGCAAATGAACTTTAATCTGTTTTAAATTGGAACCCAAGCCATAAAGGATCTAGGTTGACCAAATTCATTAACACCTGAAGTAAACAAACATTCAGACTCTTTTTTATATTCAAACAGTTTGATAAAAAATTTATCTGAAAAATTAACTTTCTTTGATTTTTTTAACTGTTTGGTTAACCAATTTTTTCTCCACTATTCTCTCTTTTGTCCTAAGATTTGTACAAATCTGATGAATTTGTTTTACTTGACTATCACTCTTTGTAGATTAAAATGATTCTTCAAAACTTTTATCTGAATCCATTATTGTATCCGAAAACAAAATCCTTTTCAAGTACTCTCTCGCTTTCTTTCTTGTTTTCCTCAATTTGTCTTTTGGCCCTTGCGATAGCTTGACCTTCTGTTCTTTGGGCTTTTCTTCTGTTCTTTCAGTTTTCTTAAACTTCTTGTGAGATTTATCCAACGATTCTCTCTTTAGCCTCATTGGAAAATCTCTAGCAATATTACCTTTGTTTTGGTAGTTATAGCATCTACTCGTATCAATCCTCTATCTCATGCAATTTACAGCAATGTGTCCACTGATTCCATAGTTGTAACACACCCTGTTATAGCACCACTCTTCTCTCTCAAACCATATACCCAAATCATAACACTAATTTGATGTGTAATCGTTATCCTTCTTGCTTCTTCTGTAAACCTGATTTGACTTTTGAGCACTGTGGTCCGATCTGCACCACTTATTTTCAAATTTTTGTTAGTTTTGATTTTGAAATTTTTGTGATTTTTATGATAATGATTGGACGACTGATTTGATGATCTTTTATTGTTGTTTTGAACATTTTTCGAATTTTGTTTTTGCTTTTGTTTTTTCCCCATTCTGGTTATAAGGTTTTTGTGTTTAACATTCACTTTTTTCAGTATATTGTGAAACAGTTTCTTGAAATTTTTCTTTTAGTTTCAAAAATATTTCATTTTATCATAGGTATCTTCATCACAATATTCAATTATGACATCGTCATAATTTATGACATTGTTACTTATTGGATTTTTATCGATTGGTTTTGTACTATATGATTTAGCATTAACGATGAAGTAGCAAAACCTTTCAATTTCTTTTCTAAATCATCAATTTTACTTTTAGCAATCTCAATATCATTTTCAAGTTGAGTTATTTTCACAAGATGAGAATTTATTGTAATTTGGTTTTCAATATTATTTTTATTCAAAACTAATTTTTCATTTTCTATAATTTTTATTTGATTTTTAAAATCTTTTCAATTTGTACTTTTTTATTTTCTAAAATTTTTATTTTATTTTGAAATTCTTGTTCATTTTCTTTTAAATTTTATTTTCTAATGTTAAACTCTCCAAATTAATCAAGAGTTTGGCGTTATCTGCCAGAATATCATTCAAATCTTCATCATAGTTTGGGCAGATTAGTTTAGAACTTGAAGCCTCATTTGTAAATGTACTTGAATCTTTGACTTCACAATTATTCACCATCATTCTTCTTCTCTCCAATTCTAACCTCTTATATTTTTTTCTCTTCAACTCTTGGTATTTGATATCTCATCTCATCAATGAAATTATAACCACCAATGTACCTATAATCATAATCACTTTTGAATTTTGTCAACACTTCATCACAATCCGAAGATAAAAATTCTATTAATTTGTCATTCTTCTGTTTGGGAGTTTTAGACACGTTAAATTTTTCCATTTCTAAAAATAATTTTGTATATCTTTCAAAACCATCTTTCATTGATTCGTCATATTGGATTTTAAACTTTTCAAATATATCTTTAACGCTTCTTGTATTCTGTATTTTTCAATTGTTTTAGTCATCAGCTTAGTATCATATGTCATCATTTTGAAATTTTGTTAATACAAATCAAAATTCCTATGTGCAAAGGTAACCAATTCGTACAAACGAACTTATGTTTTGGCATAGTAAAAAAATTCAAACGAATTAACCACCCTCGTGCGAAGTGAACTTTCAAAAATTTAGTTCGTGAGAAGTTAGAAGTCAAAATTTTCAAAAACAATTAACAATTTCACTTCGTATGAGGTGAAATCTTCACTTCGTGCGAAGTAGATCACTTCGTGCAAGAGAAACATGATTTGCACGATTTTTGAAAATTTCGGCATGAAAACATTTGAATTTTAAGCTGATTTTTCATAATGCTATCAAATATGTGTTTTTTACAATCCCTGAAAAATTCGGTCCTTTTTAACCGTGGAATTTATTGAAAACTAAACAAAATTGAGTAGAAAGAAGATTGTTCAATCCAAATCTTGTTGTTTCAGTAGATATCCCATGGGCTCTGATACCACCTGTAGGTCCGGTTTATGGATCGACGTTAACGTTTACGATGATATCTAAGCCTAAGTCGGATGTGTGGAATCCGTCAAAAATAGGCAGAAACACAAGATTTCACAATTTTCAATGTTTCCTATTAACTTCACGTTCATGTTACAAATTCGACAGCGCTTCGCCTTCTGACTAACATAAATGTTTTTGACTCAATACCCTCGCACGTCTATATATAGACAAATCACTTCATGCGAGGTGAGACCTACCACTTGGTACAATGTAAATGTTCACTTTGTACGAAGTGGATATCACAAATACTAAAATATTAAATCTAACTTTAACGCTCATATTATATCAAGACATAGGCGACAGAAAAATGCATCAACATATATAGTTTGTAACTAGCGCTTCTCCATTATTAAATGTATAATAATTTAAAGATTTCTTTTTGGGTAAGTGTTTATTGGTAAAGTACATTAATGAAGCGGTTGTTTAAACTAGGGTTCTATCATATTGCGTGGATCGTTGTAAAATTAAATTTAACCACATTTCCATGTTATATTAGCTTGTGATAGTGAAATACAGGTCAAAATTTATGAAACAGGTAAATGATGACAAACAAGATTATAGTTGTTATGTAGTAAAGAAAAGTGATAATGTTATATGCAAGTCTTCCTAGACAATTCTATTTATATAACTAAAATAAAGTGGTGATATGACTTGAATTTAGTGCTTAATATTTTAAGTTATTTGATTATACATGTGTAATAAGATGTAGTAGTTAATGCAAAAAATAAGATATTTTTTCAAATTTAGCAGTTAAGTTTTTTGTACTTTGTATTAAATGTGATGATTCAAAGATAGTTCCACTTTAAATTTTTTCTAACAATAACAATAACAACAACAACAACTATAATAATAATAATAATAATAATAATACATCAATTTTAGCATAGGATTTCATCAATTCTTTAACATGTTGACTATTTATAGGATTTCATCAATTCTTTAACAATTTATGTGACATATTTAACGGAACTCAATAAATAGATTCGTATTTTAGCAACTAGTCTTGATGGATGGATTTATGTGGTAAAGAAAAGTGATAATGTTTTATCCAAGTCAAGGTAGATGGTTCTATTTATATAATTGAAATAAATTAGTGATATCTCTTGAATTAAATGATTGATATTATTAGTATTTATTTTTTTTGTGAACTATGATGTAGTATTTAATGCAATTAAATACGTTTTTATATTAAATAGTTAAATTGTCTTTCCAAAAGACAAAGCTTACCAATTTTTTCACTCTATTATATTTAACTTTTTTTTATTTTTTTAGTAATGCGTTTTTTTTCTGGAGATCACATAAATAAAAATTTCACTATGTTAGTGATGTGCAAAATAACATAATATGGTAATTGTAAAAAGAATTGAGTTTAGAATAAAAAGAACTTTATAGATATAAAAAAGGACTTTATAGATATTTTACAAATTTTTATGAATATGATCATGTTCTAACAATTATTCAAGATGGAAACCCTAAAATTTTTATACGCAAATTCATTTATAAACGATTTTAAAAGAAAAGAACATGAATACAAGCAAGATTGTAAGTCTTATGTGAAAAGGATAATGTTATATACAAGTGTTCTTAAATGGTTCTATATATATATAACTAAAGCATAATAGTGATATCTAGGGAACTAAATGCTCAATATTTTTAGTATTTTAAATCACAAATGTTACTCATACACTAGTTACATCAATAATCTCAAATTTCACCCTTGCCCATGTTCCCAAGGTTCCCACCTGATACATCCCCACATTGGTGATATTTTGAATTATTTGATTTTATATTTTAACTAATATGTAGTAATTAATGTATTTAAGATATGGTTTTTGTAATTAATAGTTAATTTTAAACACTTTTTTTTAATACGATGTTTCTCATAAAGCTTGAACCATTGACCTTTAAGGGGAGCTCAACTTTAAGGTTTCTAGTAATAATAATAGTACATCTAATTGTAGTAAAGATGTAGTAATATTAAAAGAACCAAAGCTTGGTTACATGTCATGCTAATCAATTCTTTGATAATAATATGTGATGTATTTCAAGAAATTATGTAAACAACATTGTATTGTAGGAAATAGTCACAACATAATCCCTCACATGTAGACGCAATCATATATGAATAAACTTATGACACAGATAGAAGGCAAGCTAGATTTTAGTTGTTATATGAAAAGTAAAGCAATACTGTTATACACAAGTCTTCTTTGAAGGGGGTATGTATATAACTAAAATAAAGTCGTGATTCACTTGTGATTATACATTTGTTATAAGATGTAGTAGTTAATGAAATTAATATGCGTTTTCATATTTAGTAGTTATTTTTTTTACTTTCTTTTGAATGTGATGTTTCTCCTAAGCCTTGAACCCTTAACCTTCAAAGTGAGTTCCACTTTAAATTTGCTAGCAGCAGCAGCAATAATAATAATACATCTAATTTTAGCTTAGACACGCAGAAAAGAAATTCAAAACAAGTAAATTCAAAAGAACCAAAGCTTGGTTACATGTAAAAAGTTAATGCTAACAAAAACTTGGTTCTAATTTTGTACAACATGCTTTTTATTCATAGAATTTCACCTATTCTTTGCCAATAATATGTGAAATATTTGAAGAAATACTATGAACAACATCACGTTGTAGCAACTAGTCTCAAATGTAAAAAAGAAAATAATGCTCACAAAAACATGCTTATAATTTTCCATAACATGTTGGTTGTTCATAGAATTTCTTCAATTCTTTTACAGCTTATGTGAAATATTTGTAGCAACTAGTCTTGATGGATATGGTTATGTGGTAAAGAAAAGTGACAATACTTTACACAAGTCTTGGTAGATGATTCTATTATATAACTAAAATAAATTAGTGATATCTCTTAACTTTAATGATTGATATTTTAAGTATTTAAATTTATATGTTAACTATGATGTAGTTAATGCAATCAAGATGTCTTTCTATATTAATTTGACAAGATAAAGGTTTAAACCTGGATCCCAAATTTCTTTTCTTTCAAAACCTGAACCAGTTTTAACTCACACAAAGTCCCTACCTGGATCCAAAAATCCGGAACAACTAAACTATACAAACCCGGAGCCCAACACGTTCTCATTTTAATTGAATTTTCATTTTCACCCTTTAAACTTTGAAAGAATTCATAACTCTTCATCATTTTTACCAAACATCCTTTTGACAAGAAAACTTTCACATTTAGATAATTCTCGCATGACCAATTTTCATTGAAAAAGACTTATTTTATGGTTACCCGACCTGATGTTTAACATCTTATTAAAAGAATATTCACAACCCATGGAGTATTTTGGATGAGAAACTCGCACATAGAAACACGAAAATAAAATCTTTTTGATTTTTTTTTATTTTTGACAAACTAAAAGAAACTTACACTAAGATAATATTTACACTATCTATATTTTTGTGAAGTCAGAGCAAGGAGATCATATCAGTTTTTCTATCAATATCCAACAAAAAACCATAGAATTCAGGTTAAGCACTTAGAATAATATTAATAGTTCAAGACATTCAACGTATTGTGATCCACTTATGTTTTAGTACGTTGTCGAACACTGCTTTGGAGATATGCGATTAAGTGTATTAATTACTTATTGTAACTATGTTTATCCGCCTTAGAATATACTCTATATCAAAACTACCAAACATTGCATCTTACAGGTGAGTATATCTAAAAACTCTCTGTATCCAGCTAAATGCGATACCTTGAGAGCTCAGGTTAGTGTCATCGCACACACAGAGATGAAGGCTCGAGTTAAAGGTGGTGTACCAACGTTTGGTATCTTTTTCTACAGAATTTTGGCAGTTTATAATATGTACCAGGTGGTAGCATAGAGATGCGATTTGTACTAACTGTGATGAAAATTTCAAACAAATCATCCGGTGATGATTGTTGTGGCAGAAAAGAAATCCACCAAGGGGGGTTTGCGCACAAACGAAGCGCTTAGCAAAGTATTATACGTGTTCTAGGCCATTGCTTATGCAAAATCAGAAGACCAAGGATAATACCCCAGTATTTAACAAACATAAACACCTAGTATCTCAGAAGTTTGGCAATTTGTCAAACGAAATTACGGTACCAAGACCATATATGCAGTACTTATGTTTATATACCAAAGGAAAGTTCTTATATACGCGTAAAACCTACCAGAGCAACGTATTATGAATCTGTTAACGTTTAGTATTTATATATTACCACAACCTTGCATCAGATATGACTAACCGTTGTACTATCATTTCCCCTATTTCTCAACACAACTTCATTTTTACAATTTTTTAGGTGTTTTGTATTTTATTTAAAAAATAAACCTATAACTAAGTACAATATTTTTGAGTTTTAATTTTTGAAAAACAGTAAGAAACTATACACAATATATAAAATAAAGTTTCTATGCGAGTTTCTAAAAGCATTTTACTCGGGGTTGATCATGCCGATCATTCGGACCAAATCCTCAAATCTAGCCCGATCGAATGTCTTAGTAAACAGGTTAGCAAGATTATCCAAAGTGTCTACCCTAACCACCTCGATTAAACCCTTTTCAGCACAGTTGCGAATGAAATGATGCCTAACATCTATGTGTTTAGTGCGTGAATGGTTAACCGGATTATTAGTTATGGAAATGGCAGAGTTATTGTCGACAAGAATTGGAGTTCGAGTAAAATTCAAACCATAGTCTCTCATTTGTTGCTGAATCACAAAACCTGAGCACAACAACTCGAAGCTGCAATGTACTCGGCCTCGCACGTGGATAAAGACATAGAAATGCTTTTTGCATTGCCAAGACACAAGACGGTTTCCAAGCAGTTGTGCACCGCAAGAGGTTGACTTTCTGTTGACTGGGCACCCTCCGAAATCTGCATCAGCGTATGCAATCAGATCCAGACCTCCTTCATCTTGATACCACAATCCAAGCTTAGGTTTCCCTTTCAGGTATTTGAAGATGCGTATTACAGTAGCCTTATAAGATTCCCTCGAAGTTGATTCGTACCTGGCACATAAACAAACTGAAAACATAATATCAGGACATGACGCCGTAAGTTACATAAGTGAACCTATCATTGCCCGATACAGAGTTGGATCCACTTCAGGATCCTTCTCCTTATCAGTCATCAGCTTGTGATTATCAGCAAAGGTTTGTCGAAATGTGAGCTGTCTTCTAAACTGAATCTCTTGAGAATCTTGTGGACATACTTTGTTTGATGCACCTACGTCCTTTCTTCTCCTGACTGACTTGAAGGCTAAAAAAGAATAACAACTCTCCCATCGTATTAATTTCAAATTTCGACTTCATCACTTTCTCAAACTCAGGACACAATTATTCATTTGATGAACCGAAAATTATATCATCAACGTAAATTTGCACAATCAGAAAATCTACCCATTTCTACAAAATGAACAATGTGGAGTCGATCGCACCACGCGTGAATCCATGCTCATATGTATGTTTTGATAAAGTCTCGTACTAGGCACGAGGAGGCTGATGGAGACCATACAAGGCTTTGTCTAACAAATAGACTTTATTGTCAGACTCTGGAGCTACAAACCCTGGTGGTTGAGATACATACACAGTTTGAGACAATTTTCCATAAAGGAACGCGATTTTGACATCTAACTGATAGACCTTAAAGCGCATATGAGTAACGAATGCTAGAAACGAACGAATGGCTTCCAGTCTTGCGACGAGTGCGTAGACTTCTGTGTAATCAATTCCTTCCTCTTGATTGAATCCTTGAACAACCAATCGTGCTTTATTTCTGACAACAACACCCTTATCATCCTTTTTGCACTTGAAGACCCACTTCGTGTTGATTGCATGTTGACCCTTAGGAAGATCGACTAACTTCGACACTTTTAACTTGTCGAACTGAGCTAACTCTTCTTGCATAGCCTCACACCCTAAATTATCCTTCAAAGCCATCTGATAATTTTTTGGCTCTATCTGAGAGATAAAGCATTCATGTAGACTAAGATTGTATATCTCTTCTTGCTTTATTTCAAAAAACAGACACTGCCTCTTTGAAATACTTCTTCTCGTTTGCACTACGGCATTGGGATTCCTAATAATATCATCTACAAGATGATAGATATTTGTTCTAGGAACTGGGATGGCCGGAGCCAATAGATTGCTTCCCAAATTTGATTGAATCTCTCCCTTAGCACTTGCATTACTACTAGCTTCAGAATTACTAGAACCAGCTTCATTGGGGAACTGAACACCAACAACATCATTGACTATCGAAGGCTCAGCGACGGACCTCCTGATGTGACATTCGGGGTCACGTTTGTAGGGATACTTGCTCTCCAGCTAGCATCCACTTCATCTTTATCCACTAGATGGTTTAGACAACCTCCAGATCTTCTTCTGAAACATCAGGATGGTCAAATGAGTCAAATAACTTCTCATAATCGTGCCCATTTTTAGGACCAAATTCGGATGGTGGAGGATCATAGCTCAAAGGAGTTATATCATACACAACCACTATTCATTTTTAATGTTATAAACACGTTTGTTTGGAGCTCCATTGACGTAACCCAAAAAGAAACCTATTTCTCCAAGTTCGCCCATTTTAGGAGTATCCTTCGTGTCTTTGATAACATACCTGATCCCAAAGGGTTGAAACCCTGCCAAATTAGGTTTCTTGTTTTCAAGCAATTCATAACAAGTTTAATCTTCTCTTTTGATCATAAGCACATGATTACGCATATAGCATGCAGTGTTTACCGCCTTAACCCAGAAGAAAATCATAATTTAGATTCAGAGAGCATAATGCAGGCCACCTCAATTAGGGTACGGTTCTTCCTAGGGATGTTCAAAAAAACCGGTTTCGGTAACCTGTTGTTTTTTAACCGGTTTTTTAATAATCGGTTCGGTTGGTAACCGGTTTGACCGGTTGTTGACCTGTTTTAGATTTCGCCGCAAAAACTGGTTCTGAAACCGGTTAGTATTAAAACCGGTTAAAAACCGCTTATTTCCCAAAACCGGTTATAAAACTGGTTAACCGGTAATGGTAACTAAAGAAACCGGTTTTTAAAACCGGTTTAACCGGTTAATTTGTGCCTGCTCCGATTAACGGTCATATGACCGTTTGGACCCAATCTAGCCGTTTTTTGGCCTAAAAATCATCTCCAAGTAGTATAAAAGGGTTGTGGGTGTTTAGGTTCAAGCACACCACCCTCTAAACGTCCAAAAACTCTTTAAAACGCTGATAATCTTGTTCGTATTTCTTGAAAAAGCATGGCAAGCTCTAGTGCTCATGATTCGGTCAACATTGGCGAGTCTACAACAGACACGGTGGTTCGTGTTATTCCAACGAAGCGCAACCCCGAAGTTTGAGCACAATCCGATTTGTGCGAGATGGCCAACTGGAGAAAAAAGCGCGTTGTCACCATTGTAATGGTTACTACGCTGAAACCGCAAACACCACGTTGAGACAACACATTGAAAAACCGTTTTGCAAGGCGTTAAAACAACAACCCGCTAGTGGTCAAGCCTCCATGGCAAGTGAAGGCGCTTCTTTGTTCGCCTATAATTACGAAATGGCTAGGGTGGAAATGGAAAAGTTTGTAATCCAAGAAAGTTTGTCGTTCAACCATTTCGACAACCAACACTACACAAAGATGGTTCAAAGAACTCTCCAACCACGATACACCCATGTGGAAAAATTGTGGAGGGATTGTTTGAAATTGTTGAAAAATGCTAAACAAGAATTAATCTCTAATTTTGAAAAATTAGAAACCGGTGTTAACTTGACTAGCGATGTTTAGTTCATGCCGCACGGTTCACCCGACTCATATATTTGTGTCACTGCCCGTTGGATTGAACCGGCGACATGGCAAATGATGAAACGCACGATTTTGTTTAAATTATTTGATTACCCTCACACCGGTGAAGCTATTTATAAAGCAATCGACAAATGTATTACAACATACAAATTGGAAAACAAGATTTTTTCAATATCTTTTGACAACGCCTCAAACAATAAAGTTTCGGTAATGCATTTAAAATTAAAATAAAACCGATTTGTGAAGGTATTTTTTTCCATAGTCGATGTATTGCACACATCATAAAATTGGCCGTTCAAGACGGTTTAAAGCTTATTGAACCACAAAAGGAAGCTTTCAAAAAAATGTTGCGCCATATATATTGTCCACACGCATAGACATTCAAAATATAAAAAATGTGTAAGGAAGCGGGTCGAATATGCTTACGACCCAATTGGGACGTTGCTCATAGATGAAACTCAACTTGCACCATGTTTGAAAAAGCTATTTTGCAAAAAGAAAGTTTAATAGAATTTCATAACTCTTTGTCTAGTCGTAGAAAGGTTTCGCCTTACCACCCATCGGGTTGGGCTACTATTGAAACGGTTACACAATTGCTTCTAGTTTTCAAAACATCAACAAAAACCTTATCGGGGGTTTATTATCCTACAAGTTCATTGGTGCTTCACAATTTGTTTAAAATTAAACGAGATGTCGGTTAGAGGTAGGCTATATTGTGATATGACAGAAACAATGAAGGAAAAACTAAGAAAATATTTTAGTGAACTACCGGCGGTTTTCACTTGTGCCACCGCTTTAAACCCTTGCTTTAATGTTTTTGGAACCTTGTCTTTGATTGAAAAAATTGCAAACGAGTTGAATTTAAACACCACACAAGACCCTAACTTTGGTGAAGCCAAAAATATATGACGTTTATGTAACAAAATATGGTGCAACCACGTCACACATTCACGAGTCAATGAGAAATGCCGCTTTCAGCAAAGATTCTTCAAGTATGGAAGATCAAGATTTGTATGTTTATAACCAATTGTTTGATGAGTCGAGTCAAATGTACCGTGGTAACACTACTAGTAGCGAACTTGGTCCGTATGGTGGGTCGAACTTTCTACAAACGATGACTTCACAAGAATTTAAAAATTTTGATTTGTTGGCTTGGTGGAAAAGTAAGGAAGATCAATTTCCGATCTTAGCCACACTAGCCCGAGATTTACTAATAGTCCAAGCTTCCACGGTAGCTTCAGAAAGTGCTTTTTCTATTAGTGGCAGGGTGATTTCGATAAGAAGGACTCGACTAACACCAAAGGCGGTTGAGATGTTGATTTGCTGGAAAGATTACTTGGATGCGGCGGATAGATCTCAACACATACGCACACTCGAGGATGAATTAGAATACGAAGGCGAAGTGTACGAGGACGAGGTCCAAGCCGAATTGACAACCCCAATGACCGACGAAGAAGCCGCATTGGATGAATTCCTTCGCAATAGTTCAACTTCGAGTTCGAGCGAAGAAGACTAAACGAGGCTCCAGATATATTATTTCTATTATAGTCCCACTAAAAAAATTTATATTAGTGGACGTTCTTGCGGACTAATATTTTAAGTTTACGCACTTCATTTGTTACGTTTATCGTTCGTACTTTCACGGTTCACCGTTATGTAACAATCGTTTGTTTCAAAAGTTAATCATATTATAATTTAAATTTTCAGATTTTCGTGGTTAACTTTTTATATTACAATACTTCATTTTTTGCCATAAAAATAAACCAAGAAAATAAAAAAAAATCATATTCAGTCAACCGGTTTTTCAACCGGTTTTTTAACGGGTTTTTTTCCCATTAATCGGTTATTACAAAAACCGGTTTTTATAACCGGTTATTACCGGTTACTATTTTCCACAAAAAAACCGGAACCGGTTATTCACTAACCGGTTTTTTTCTAACCAAAATAACTGAAACCAGTTTTTAACCGGTGCTGGTTATCGAAAAAAACCGATTTGTACCCCTCTAGTTCTTCGGTTCTGCAACCCCATTCTGTTGGGGAACATAAGGAGCGCTCAACTGATGAACGATTCCCATCACCTGACATAACTCATCCTTATGTTGCTTTTTAAATACAGCGTCGTTGTCACCTCGGATTTTCTTAATAGAAAGTGAATAATTTTTCTCAAGTTGTTTAAATAGATCTCTTAAAATTTTATGAGTTTGATCCTTTGTTTTAAAGAAAAATACCCATAAATATCGTGAGAAATCGACACTAACAATAGGGTAGTAAGACATTCCACCAATGCTAGCAAGATGAATTGGGCCAAAAAGATCCATATGTAGCAATTCAAGTGGTTTCTAGATCAAGTTAACAGTTTTCAGTTTGTGAGGCTTTCATTTAATTTTTCCTTTTTCTCACGATTCACATTTATTGTGCATGTTAAAACTACGTAAAGGAACCCCCAACACTAAGTCATTTTTCACTAAGTAGTTCATCTTTCACAGATACACATGACCCATTTATCTATGCCAAAGATTGATCTTCAGTCGTTTTTGATACTAAACAAGTCACCAGAGCAGAAGAGTTAACCAACGGGCGCATATCCATAACATATGTGTTATTCACTCGTGGAGCTCTCATAACGATGCATTCCTCGGGAACATCAAATCCAGGACGCAATACCAAGCAAGCTTTATCAGTGAACAGAATCGTGTACTTGTTATAGCAGATTTGAGATACCGACATCAAGTAATGATCGTAGTTCACTTTGTGCAGCGTTATCTTTCCATTTCTCACCAATCCTTCACCGATGATATAACCACCTTTCTCACCAGCAAAATTAACATATCCACCACGAATTTGTTTTTGATTATGAACAACTCCTTATTCCCTGTCATGTGTCTGGAACATCCACCATCAATATACCAAATATATATAACCCTTTTCAGTTGCTCCTACACTCACCATCAAGGAAGTCAGTAAGAATGTGGGACCCAAGCCATGATGCTCTTGGGTCGTCCCATTTCATCTACATAGGAAAACTCTTTGAAATAACTGTCACTACCACGCCGTCCTCCATTCCTATTCCGGAAGTTGTTGGTGTGGTTCCTAGAAAATCGAGGATTATACGGGGTTGAAGATCTATTAGTATACCTAGAGTTTTCAAAACTTCGGCTTCCATGGTTTTGATATCCGTAGTTTTGATTTCTCGGAGTCTCAAAATTTCTACCAAAACTATGAACTTGACTGTTTCTGGAGAATGGTCCTGGTTGATTAATCGAGTGCGGTCTTTGATTGTGAAATCGGGGGGGACACACTTCGGTCATTTACCAACCGGTTTTGAGCATGAGGTCTAACATAGTCGTTATTAGATCCTCCAGAACGTTGGACATTCGCTTGTGATTGGAAAGTAATATGATTTTGGCATGGTGAAGCTTTTTCTCACGAGAATCATGTTTTGTGATGAACTATCTGATCCACTACTACGGCAAATATCGAATGGCTCCTCACGTTGATCCTGACGTTGTTGTGGTTTTGCATTTGATTTAAGAACTGGTTTTGGTTCTTGTTTAATCACATTAGCTTTTTCAACATTTTGATTTTTATTGTTCTTTTTATCAACATTTGTTGTTTCACTTTGAGGTTTATCAACAAAAGGCTTTCTTTGATTAGGATCAACGAGGAATTTACCATTGTCATTTGGAAAATCTGCAGCCAAATGTCCTTTCTCCTGACACTTATAACATTTGTGAATTTTAGCAACATTCTTTGGACGTTCCTCCTGACTGTTCGAAGATTGTGAAGCCTTTGTGGGATTTTTCAAAATTTGAGTGACAAACTGAGAATTTGACCCATTTTCAATTTTCTCTACCTCTTGATTAAATTCTTCCCCTTATACAAATTAAGTTTTAGGAACATTTTTTAAATTCTTTTGAGATTTCCCACAAGATTTTGGTTTTGTGTTAGCATTTTGAAATTGATTAAAAATTTCCAAAAGTTTATTGCTTAACAAGTTTTCAAAATTTAGTTCGCTTTTCTTTATGGCTTCACTCATCCTCGATTGTTCTGAGTTTGAAGCTACTTAATACTCAGATTCAAATTCACTATATGGTTCGATAGTCAGGGAGTCGTTGGCACAAATTTTGCAAATTCAGGATCAGTGCTTGCCATCTAGGTATAATTGTGATTGGTCGGAGGTGGCACATTACTATACCCGATGCCAAAAATTTCTTCCTCAGTATCTTTGAGACATTGGCTATCAATGCAGAGATTCATCAATTCAGATGAATTTCCAAAACTTTTCGATTCTCCTATCCAAATCCAAAATCAGATTGTCTTTTTCAAAAATAATTTCGTTCTTTTCTAAAAGACAATTTTTATTTAATTAAAGCTAAGATTTTAATTCTTGGTTTTTAAGAGTTGCATGTTGATGTGTGTGAATTGAATATATTTTTATAGTTATAATTTTCTTTCACACAAATAGGGTTTTAAAATGGTTTTCACTTAAAAATTAACTACACACACAAAAGGGAAAGTGTACCCGTCAAGTGGTAGTATAGTCCATCGGTAAGAACCGGATATCAATCCATGGACGCAGTATCTTAATATTAAACCCTTGCTACTTTTAAGCCTTTTCAATAAATGAGTTGATTTCCTTGATTTTAAATATCATGCACAAATAACAATTAACTAACTAAATAAAGGAAGAACGATAATTAAAAGAGGTTGCTTAAACTAAGTATCCATTAATAAACATATGACAACGATTAAGGAAGACTAATGGTGATGCAAGTTCTAAATTCAACTAAGTTCCCAATCAAGGTTTCCTAGTCTTATACTTCTTGAGAAAATTATATTGAGACAACATTCTAATCACATAAGATTTATTCTTTTAAGTTTACTTGCTAAGTTTATGTTAATCTTTAATAATGAGTTATTTGTTTGTCAAAACTCCTAACTCTACAAGTCAAGGAAAACTAATATGAACAACATACTAATCACCCTAACTTGGTTTCAAGTAACTGACATCTTCATCATGTTCTTGATATGAATCACAAGCATGGTCATGCTAGATAACAATCTTGGCCTACATCATCAAATCAACATAAGCACAAACTATAGAATTCATATAAGCATTCATATGATCTTTCCAAATCTAAATACAAGAATTCATACACATGTTCAAATCACCATTCTAATCATGTTAGCAAGTACCATTCCTAGTTTCATGCTATGAATAATATCAACTAGTTAACAAGATTCAACAATCATAATCTCTAGATAGGCTTTCCAACACAACATGTAAATACTTATGACCAAACACTCAAGAACAAGGACTTTAAACATGAACATGAACTCCAAGAATAAGATTAAATATCACCATGAAGATTAGCAAACAACAATCACCACATCTATCTCCATGTTATCACATGTTCATTAGCTTCAACAAGGTTTAAGAAACACAAATGTTTAGCCCATAAGGCTCATAACTACTAAATCAAATGCAAAATAACTTAAACTGTTCATAAGTAACAAGTGGCTAACATGTCACACCCCAACCGATGGCAGAAACATCGGAGTGAGACGAACTAGATTGCTAGAGACATCATAACGCTATTTATGGCAATATTTAATTAAACAACTCATTTCATTTCAAAGCATGAAATTTTCAAATTACAACATACTTCAAATACATAGTAACAACAACAAAGTAGTTTAACAGTACATATTAATTAACTTAGCATTCTAAGCGTGTTTCTATGCTGATCCTACTAAGTTTCATCATACCAACTTCATCAACCTGCAACATGTTAAAAAGTATAGTTCAATAACAAAGTATTGGCGAGTACACAAGTTTGATATCATAGCATAAGTATTAAAACCGTTTAAACAAATCCACATGAATAGCTAGAACACGAGATAAATGTAAACAAGGCATGTGAACTATAAGTCAATCCTCTAGTGTACCGGTAATAGATTAAAACTTAACATTGACCACAAGAATACGGGCGATGCGTTACTCCAATAGCGCTATACATGTTAAGGGACGCTTGATCGAAGTTAATGACATTTAGTATCACATAAGAATATACCAAGTAACAACTCAAGTATCACATAACCGAAGAATGTTTGATGGATTGTTTGTGTGTATACATAGAATGAAAGTGTGATTTAGTGTAGTTTGGTAAGTTAACATATTGCACCCAAAAAGTGTACAACATAAAAAGGGATCGAGTGTACTCACGGTTTTGCAAAGTAAATTCCGTGAAAGCGTTTAGGTTGATTAGGGGAATGAACACCAAGTTATCCTACACAAGGAAACGTAGGTGTGTGAGTTTTAGATTTACGATGGAGTTTGTCAATTTTAGGAATTTAAAGTATGCAAAAATTATGTATAGACAAAAGTATTTATCTAGACGTTAACGCTCGTTTCTGACACTATAAGCCCCGAAGGGTGTTTGTGTTTTTATGGGTCATGCCCAATAGAATCGTAACGATGGTTAGGTCTAATATAAAACAACCTAATATTAGGACAAGTAACCATATGGTCATTGTCAAAGGTTCGGTTATATTAAGTATTTACATATGTAGTTTACATATAATATCAATAATTCATCATAGAGTTCATGTAATTCACAGATATCATATAAGTCATATAAGTCTTGCATGGAGGTAGGAGGTTAACCGTCCTAAACCTCTTTCGTAAGATTCACCAATACACAAGATTGTCACAAGGGCAATCCGGATGGTCAAGAATATAGAAATCATCAACTAAGGGGTGGATTGAAAAGTTGGATAGCCAAGGCCTCCATGTAATCACACCTACACCAACACAAGCTCGTAAGCTTGGATGGCTCAACACTTGTGGGTTTGAAACACTAGTATAAACCACAAGTTTAGAGGCATGTTATGCCTCTTGTTGTGTATGAACAAGTCTAGCTAACACACTAACCATAAATTTGGTTAGAGGCATAAGTAGCATAGAGTTGTTATGTTTAAAAACAAGTTCGAAAAAGTTTATAAGTTTAACTTCCAAAATAGAAAGTTTGGCCCCTAAAATGGTGTTGTTCCACCTTGTTTTCCATGGAAAACCTATGGTAATATCCATAGGGCTTAGCAAACCATGTTGAGGAGGAAAACATGAAGAAAACATTGAAAATCTAGAAGTTTAAAAAGATAAAAAGTGGGCAGAAAGTTTACACACTTTTGGACCTCAAAATGGTGGGGTTTCACCTTAGTTTGCCCAAGCAAACTTGTGAGAACCTTCCTAGAGGTTATCCAAGGGTGTTAGAAAGAAAAACAAGGCTTGAAGAAGAAGAGAAGTGAGTTGAAACTCACTTGCACTCTGCTTTGTTTCAGCAGAAAATTTCTGAAGTTAGGGAGGTTGTTTGGAGTGTTTGGAGGCTTGTAAAAGTGAGAAATGGGTGGGGGGAACTTAGGGTTAGGATTAGGGTTACCATTAATGAAATTAGGTGGGATTCTGAATCAAAAAAAGAAGAGGGAACAAGCAGCAACAGCTTGCGACCGCAAGATGTTTGCTTTCTTTTTTTTGTTCTTTTTATTATATATTTGATATATTTTGGACTTTAAGTATTGTACATTTCTTGTAACATTATACGTTTAACATAATGTGACAAGATTTCTATGATGTCGGAAGCTTGAATTTTTGTATTAAACCACTAAGTGTCTTGCTTCAATTTGGTATTAAGATTTATAAACGTTCAACAAGTATTTACGAATCATTTCGAATTGATTCATTGAGCAATAAAGTAATGTAGGATCATAAGTTTAAACATGAACAAAGTTTGTGAAAGTCGCATAATTGATTAACTTGATTACATTCAAAGCCTTGTATTTACAATGATTTGGAAATAGAAATACGATTACAAGGTTTGGACTTCCCAAGAATAGAAACATGAAGCGATCTTACTAAAAACGGAAAGTTACAATGCGAAGCGTTACAGTCTCCCCTCCTTTAGGGAATTTCATCCCGAAATATAGGAAGATGCAACGAACAAATGCGGATACTTAGTCTTCATGTCGTTTTCAAGTTCCCAAGTAAACCTAAAGCCACGTTTTCCTTCCCAACGAACCTTCATGATAGGAATTCAACTGCGCCTTACTTGCTTAGTGCCTCGATCCATGATTTCGACAGGCTTCTCCACGAAGTATAATGTCTCATTGATTTGAAGATCTTTGAGTGGAACTTGGAGTCCTTCTTCGGCAAGACATCTCTTCAAGTTTGACACATGGAAGGTAGGATGAACGTTGTTGAGCTCTTGCGGTAGGTCCAGTCGGTAGGCTACCTTGCCAATCCTTTCGAGAATCTTGAAAGGACCTACATAGCGAGGAGCGAGCTTTCCCTTTTTTCCGAAAACGAACCACACCCTTCCAAGGGGATACCTTGAGAAGTACAAAGTCACCAACGTTGAAATCCAAGGGCTTGCGTCTTTTATCTGCGTTGCTCTTTTTTCGGCTTCTAGCTTTCAGCAAGTTGTCCCGAATCTGCAAAATTTTGTCTGTTGTCTGTTGTATAAGCTCGGGACCGGTGATTTGAGCTTCCCCGATCTCGTGCCAACAAATAGGTGATCGGCACTTGCGTCCATACAATGCCTCGAATGGTGTCATTTGAATACTCGCGTGGTAACTGTTATTGTACGAGAATTCGACCAAAGGCAAGTGCATGTTCCAGTTGCCACCAAAATCATTTACGCAAGAACGAAGCATGTCCTCTAGAGTTTGGATAGTACGCTTGGTTTGACCATCAGATTGTGGATGGAAAGCAGTACTGAGATAGAGTTGAGTATCAAGCACCTTTTGAAATGTGTGCCAAAGACAAGAAGTGAAACGACCATCACGGTCCGAGATAATGTCAACGGGGACACCGTGACCACAGATGACTTCATCCGTGTAGATACGAGCCAATTTCTCGCCTCGATAGTCTTCACGTATGAAGGAAATGAGCCGATTTGGTCATATGGTCGATGATTACCCAAATACTATCGTGACCAGACGATGTATGAGGGAGTTTGGCTATGAAATCCATGGCAATACTCTCCCATTTCCAAATAGGAATTTCCAGTTGTTCGAGTAAGCCAGAGGGTCGTTGATGCTCGGCCTTTACCTTGGAACAAGTAAGGCACTTTGATACGTAAAAGGCGATATCTCTCTTCATACCATGCCACCAATACGACGCTCGAAGGTCATGATACATCTTATCAGCGCCAGGATGAATAGAGTATCGGGAGTTATGAGCTTCGCTCATCAATAGGTCACGTAGATTATCACGGTTTGGAATACAAATACGGTCAAGATAGCACATAATGCCATTGGGTTTCGTCACGAGTTGGTTTTTAGCACCACACTTAAATTCATTATCGAGGTTACCCTCATTAACGGTCAAGTATTGTGACTCACGAATCATCTCTTGGAGCTTTCCCAAGGTTTGGTAGCAACGTACACTCTTAACATAAGTTTTTCGACTAAGTACGTCGGCCACAACATTTGCTTTACCGGGTGGTAGCGGATATCGCAGTCGTAGTCATTTAGTTATTCCACCCAACGACATTGACGCATGTTAGCTCTTTTTATTAAAGATATGTTGGAGGCTCTTATGGTCGGTGAAGACCGTACACTTTGTACCATAAAGGTAGTGTCGCCATATCTTTAATGCAAAAACAACTACACCAAGTTCAAGGTCATGCGTGGAATAATTTTTCTCATGAATCTTGAGTTGTCGTGACACATAAGCGATAACCTTGTCTCGTTGCATAAGAATGCAACCAAGACCTTGTCTTGAAGCATCACAATACACCACAAAGTCATCGTTACCATCGGGAAGGGTTAGGATAGGAGCAATGCAAAGCATGCCCTTGAGCGTTTGAAAAGACTCCTTTTGTTCGGAACCCTAAACAAAAGGTTTATCCTTTTGAGTCAAGGAAATGAGAGGTACGGCAATTTTTGAAAAATTTGAGATAAACGACGGTAATAACCGGCTAAGCCGAGAAATGAATAGATTCTTAAGGGCAATCCATTTTTTCATTGCCTCGATATTCGCGTGGTCAACTTTAATACCAAGTTCGTTCACGACATGACCAAGAAATTGAACCTCCTTCAACCAAAAGGGAAAGTGTATCCGTCAGGTGGTAGTATAGTCAATCGGTAAGAACCGGATATCAATCCATGGACGCAGTATCTTAATATTAAACCCTTGGTACTTTTAAGCCTTTTCAATAAATGAGTTGATTTCTTTGATTTTAAATATCATGCACAAATAACAATTACCTAACTAAATAAAGGAAGAACGATAATTAAAAGAGGTTGCTTAAACTAAGTATCCATTAATAAACATATGACAACGATTAAGGAAGACTAATGGTGATGCAAGTTCTAAATTCAACTAAGTTCCCAATCAAGGTTTCCTAGTCTTATAAATCTTGGGAAAATTATAATGAGACAACATTCTAATCACCTAAGATTTATTCTTTTAAGTTTACTTGCTAAGTTTATGTTAATCTTTAATAATGAGTTATTTGTTTGTCAAAACTCCTAACTCTACAAGTCAAGGAAAACTAATATGAACAACATACTAATCACCCTAACTTGGTTTCAAGTAACTGACATCTTCATCATGTTCTTGATATGAATCACAAGCATGGTCATGCTAGATAACAATCTTGGTCTACATCATCAAACCAACATAAGCACAAACTATAGAATTCATATAAGCATTCATATGATCTTTCCAAATCTAAATACAAGAATTCATACACATGTTCAAATCACCATTCTAATCATGTTAGCAAGTACCATTCCTAGTTTCATGCTATGAATAATATCAACTAGTTAACAAGATTCAACAATCATAATCTCTAGATAGGCTTTCCAACACAACATGTAAATACTTATGACCAAACACTCAAGAACAAGGAATTTAAACATGAACATGAACTCCAAGAACAAGATTAAATATCACCATGAAGATTAGCAAACAACAATCACCACATCTATCTCCATGTTATCACATGTTCATTAGCTTCAACAAGGTTTAAGCAACACAAATGTTTAGCCCATAAGGCTCCTAACTACTAAATCAAATGCAAAATAACTTAAATTGATTATAAGTAACAAGTGGCTAACAAATGTTTAATACAAGATTAAATGGTAAAATCAGTGGATCTTCAAGTGATTCAACCTTCCTCAAGGCTCCTTCTTGGCTCTACAAGCTTCCAAGATCAGAATTTTGAGATAAAAAGTTCACCAAAATGCTCCAACTCTCCTTCAAATGAGCTTAACACTCGTATTTATGCTACTGGTGAGTTGGCACGACCGTGCCACATTTTGGCACGGTCGTGCTTGGCAAGTGTCAGAATCACTTTTTCGTATGTCGGTCATGTTTGCTACCAATTCCGGTAGGATCCCGCTCAAACTTCCCCGAGGTGGCACGACCATGTCAAAAGGTGGCACGGTCGTGCTTGGTCTTAGCATGATCGTGCCAAGTCTTGGACTAATCTGGTTTGCGCTAATAGTTAATAGTGTTGATGAGAGTGTCGTTCTCCAAAGGCTTGGCACGGTCGTGCTTGGGGTAGGCACGGTCGTGCGCTATCTGGTAGTTTGCTGGGAAGTTCCATTTTTGCTCCATTTTGCTCCAAAAGCCTCTGTTTCATCACCGGGCCGAAGCCCGGACCTGTATTTTCACAAACAACTCAAATGAGTATCAAGATCAATGAAAATACAACGAGTTCTCGCATAAACGGGGAATATTTGATGTTTAAAAGATGTATAAATTCTTATACAACAAACATCCCCACACTTGAACTTTGGTTGTCCTCAAGCAAACTAAAACAAACAAAAACTCTCTTAGCGGCAATCATCTCAACTAGCATTTTATAAGCACAAATAAATAACTCGGGCTATGGCAATAACGAATTACTCGACATAAAAGGAAGACCAAAAAGTATGTAAAATATGGTTATGAGCAATGATCCATCTTTGACATCCCTACAAGTTCACCTAACATCCTCACAATGTTCACACACACTCGGCTAAATATATGGGTGAACAGACAATTCATGGAGTATGTTTAGAACACTCAATGCCAAGACCATGACTATGCGATATCATAAGATTGTGGAAGGATTAAGTCTAAACGCTCGACCAACTCATAACATAAATCACGAGGTCTTGTTTGGGTTGTAACTTGGCTAGGGTTAAGGGTGTGGAAATGGATTTTCAAAAGTGGCTAAAACAATTATAGTTTGACGGCTCGACTAACTTGAAGCAAAGGAAAATACAACTATACAACTTAATGATATCTAACTGAGAGCTAGCCGACCGGTTTAGCTTTTCATCTCCCAAATTGCTCTAACAAAGCCAATTAATAAGGCTTTTTCAAACTTTGACTTTTTTGTCTCCCACGCTTCAGAGAGAACTAAGTACGTCTACTTAGAAAAAAACTCGGTTGTAACTAGTAAACCAATAAACTATACAAGAAGGCTACAAGTTAGTCACTGACCGAACCAGGCTTTAAACCAAAAAAATTGGGTTAAAAAATAAAAGGCTAATTTGGCTAAGTGGTAATATTTAGTGGTTTAGAAGAAACGAAAGGGAAAGGCTTAAATTAGTTTAACTAGGGGTGTGATTCCGGTGTAGGAATAAATATAAATGGTAAATATAAAAGGTTTCCCAATTCCTTAATCATGTTTATGCTATGTGTTTGCTATGTGGTCTCGAAATGTATACCTAACACAAGTTCTAAGTCGCAAAAGTCATCCGGCTCACCCAATCTTTGCCCGCAAAAAAATTCTAAAGCTACAAGGCTCAAAAATAACTCTCGGGAATGGGCGTATTGGGTAGATATGCAAGGCACACAAGTAGGTAAGTCGCTTGATTTCTCATGCTCAATTTTATACAAAAAAATTGTTACTAGATGGTGACCTTCATTCGAGCAAACTCACTTTTTGCGTTTACCCTTTTACATTTATCAAAAACTTTAGTGCTTATATAAAACTTATGTTGATTTGATTATTGAAGAGAGTTTGTGTTATTGTTATTGTTATTGTTATTGTTATTTTTATTATTAAGAGCATGATCATGCCAGGAGTTGGCACTCTCGTGCATGACAGAACCAGACCTTGCGACAACCTCTGAAACTCACCCAAAACCCCGATTTTTTAACACTTTCACTTAGGGGTTTTGTAAATCGGTCAAGTGCGGTTCACGACAACACAAAAAAACACAAACAACGGGCTTCAATCGGGTGATTTAAGACCAAACCCTAAAAACTCAAAAGAAACTATCTTGAAGAACATAGACCCAAAATTACCAAAAACTAACAAGGAAAGAGAAAGATTCGTACCTAGAATGCTTTTTGGGAGGAAGGAATGGAAGATTTCTTGAAGGAAGGAAGGAGATGTAGAGGATTTGTGAGTGGTTGAATGAGTTCAAGTGAAGGAGATGAAGTTTTAAAGAAAACTTGATTGTGGTTGCTTTTATTGAATCTGAAAAGAGAACTGACACTAGCAGGCCTGGTAGTGCCAGAAACCCTGTTGGTAGTGCTTAATTTTCGGATTTTTTTACTTCTAACTTGATTATTTGCATTTTTTAATTAATTTCTTTTTCACAATAATTATAACCAAAATTTAAGTTAGAAAATAATAAGGAGTGAAAATGAAAAAGAAGGGTGAAGGTAAAAAAATAAAGCAAAAACTACTTGAACTCGGGCCACTCACGAAACATCTCCTATCAAGAAAAAGAGCCGAACTAACATACCTGAAGATCAGCAACGCATTCAAACATCCCTCGCGACCAGAATGAACCGAAACCTGGAAAATAAATGAGCAATCGAAAAATAAATAATATATAAACAACAAAACATGTTAAGTTTATTTACGAGTCTTCAGCTAGACTCACCACCTCGAATTCATTTGTTCCTTGGGTGGAGGGTAACAATCTCCTCACTCTTATCAACGGGCCCACCAACATAAGCCTTTAGCGTATGCCCGTTGACTTTAAACAATCGGTCATCCTCATGGCCTATCTACACCGTTCTGTATGGAAACACTGCTCGTACAGTGTAAGGACCCGACCATTAAGATCTAAGTTTTCTAGGAAACAACTTAAGACATGAGTTGTATAACAACACTATCACCCACTCGGAATTCTTTCTTGTCCTTCAAGCGAGCATCATAGAGCGTCTTAGTGCATTCCTTGTATAGCTTGGAGCTTTCATACGCATCATTCCTAAGCTTCTCAATCCCGTGGATCTGCACAAACCTGTTCTCACCCGCCACTACCATATCAAGGTTAACTGTTTTCAAAGCCCAATATGCCTTATGCTCGAGCTCCACAGGGAGATGGCAAGACTTCCCGTAGACCAATTTGAATGGTATGGTGCCTATAGGAGTCTTGTAGGCTATCCGGAGAGCCCATAGTGCATCATCCAATTTCTCGGACCAATCATTACGGCTAGATTTGACCGTTTTCTCCAAAATATGCTTGATGCCCCGAGTAGTGATCTCGACCTGTCCACTCGTCTGTGGATGATATGGTGTAGAGAATTGGTGTTGCACACCATACCGGAACAATTTCTTCTCAAGCTGAGCATTACAGAAATGCGTACCACAATCATTAAATAATGCTTTTGGGGCACCAAAGCGAGCAAACAGTTTCTTTAGAAACCTTAATACCACCCTAGCCTCATTAGTGGGTAAAGCTTGTGCTTCGGCCCACTTTGATACATAATCAATGGCAACTAGGATGTAGCGGTTGCCAAAAGAGGTCGGACAAGGACCCATGAAGTCTAGTCCCCATACATCAAAGACCTCACAAACTTGGATGCCGTTTGGTGGCATCTCAATGCGTGCTGAAATGTTGCTTGCTCTTTGGCAAGCATCAAAGGACCTTACCCACTCATGGGCTGATCGGAAGATGGTAGGCCAAAAGAATCTAGATTCGAACACTTTCTTTGCCGTGTTGTTCACCCCATGGTGGCCTCCTGTGGGTCCCTCGTGATAGTGACGCAAAATATCCCTTACCTCATCACCATACACGCATCGTCAGATCATCTGATTCGCCCCTACCATAAACAAATAAGGGTCATCCCAAAAATAATACTTGACATCCGCAAAGAACTTCCGCTTTTGCTGATGGGTTATCCCTTTGATCAGGATGTTGCTAGCTAAGTAATTTGCAAAGTCAGCAAACCATGGGGAATCATCATTTGTCTCGATCCGCATAAGAAACTCGTGGGGGAAATTTTCATTGATGTTAGGCCCACAAATTCCTTTTCCCTCGTAGAGCTCAAGTCGGGATAAATGATCGGCTGCCAAGTTTTCAGCCCCTTTCTTATCATGGATTTCAATATCCAATTCCTACAGCAGAAGAATCCAACGTATCGATCTCGGTTTAGCATCTTGCTTGCCAAAAAGATACCAAAGTGTTGCATGATCCGTGTACACAATAGTATTGGAAAGGATGAGATAAGATCGAAACTTGTCGAAGGCAAAGACCACAACTAGGAGCTCTTTCTCTGTTGTGGTATAATTCTCCTGAGCGTCGTTCAAGGTCTTTCTCACATAGTAAATCAGGTGAAAGTGCTTATCCATCCTTTGACCCAAAATGGCCCCACTGTGAAATCACTCGCATCGCACATCAACTCAAATGGCAATTCCGAGTCGGGAGCTACCATGATTGGGGGACTCACTAATTTCTCCTTCAACAGCTCGAATGCTTGAAGGCACTCATCGGAGAAAATAAACTGGGCGTCCTTCTCGAGGGGTTGGGTCATGGAACGGGCGATTTTGGAAAAACCCTTTATGAATCTCCGGTAAAAACCTGCATGACCAAGAAAACTGCTAATAGATTTCACGGATGTGGGCGGCGGGAGCTTAGAAATAGTCTCAACTTTGGCTCAATCAACCTCGAGTCCCGCCTGTGAAATCTTGTGCCCAAGCACAATGCTCTCCTTCACCATAAAGTGGCATTTCTCCCAGTTCAACACAAGGTTGGCTTCTTCACACCTAGCCAACATCCTCTTCAGATTCCCCAGACAATGATCGAAGGAACTCCCAAACACTGAAAAATCATCCATGAAGACCTCCATGGAATCCTCGATCATGTTATGAAAATTAGCCACCATACATCTCTGAAATGTGGCCAGGGCATTCATCGGTAGGCAAATATGCCATAGGGAATGCGAATGTCGTCTTCTCATGATCCTCAGGAGCGATAGGAATATGAAAGTAGCCTGAGAAACCATCAAGGAAACAGTAGAACATCCTACCCGACAGCCTTTCTAACATCTGATCAATGAAAGGGAGTGGGAAATGATCTTTCCTCCTGGCATCATTAAGTTTGTGATAGTCAATGCAAACTCTCCATTCGATGACAGTACGAGTGGGAATTAACTTGTTTTTTCTCATTAGTCACCACTGTCATCCCTCATTTCTTCAGGACTACCTGCACGAGGCTAGCCAAGGTGAATCAGAGATCGGATATATCAGACCTACATCAAGTAATTTGATGACCTCTTTCTTCACAACGTCTGCATGTTCGAATTTAAACGCCTCTGATGTTGTACTACTGGTTTAATGTCCTCATCCATCAAGATCTTATGGGTACAAAAGGATGGATTGATCCCTTTTATATCCATGATCTTCCAAGCGATTGCCTTTTTATGTTGCTTCAAGACTTCAAGCAATCGACCCTTCTCCTCTCCCGATAATCTAGCAGACGGGCGAATGAGTTGCACCCTCCAAGAACGCATACTCCAAGTGATCTGGAAGCTCCTTAAGCTCAACTGAAGGTGGATCCTCAACCGAAGGGCATGCTTTAGGCTCAGCAACGCGATCCACAACCTCAAAAACCTCGGGATGCGGGGGAGACACGTGACCTATCAGACAGGTCATCTCCTCGACTAATTGGTCTACAGCAGGTGAACCAAAAGTCTCCCCTCCAAGTAGCTGTGCATCCACAACATCCTCCTCAAATGTGCTACGAAGATGGTCACTCACATATGTATCAATGGTCTCGATAAAGTAGAGTGTATCATCCTGACTCTGTGGATGTCGCATGGATTTCTCAATATCAAAGGTCACCTCCTCATCGTCAACCCTAAGAGTAAGTCTGCCAGTACAAACATCAATCAAGGCTCGAGCAGTGGCTAGGAATGGCCAACCTAAGATAAGAGGAACAGCTTTGTCCTCGTCCATTCCAAAATCACAAAATCGATAGGAAAGACAACCTTGTCGATTTTCACTAGCCTCGAGGATACTTCATTGAACGGTCAGCTAGCTGAATGCTCATACGAGTAGGCTTGGGCTCTCCCAAGTCCAGCTTAGCAAAAACCGCATATGGCATGAGGTTTATGCTGGCTCCAAGATCAGCTAATGCATTGCTGAGCGACAAACTACCAATCAAGCATGGATTAGTGAAACTCCCGGGATCATTCATTTTCTTTGGTAGTTTGTTCTGAAGAATTGTTGAACACTCCTCATTCAAGGTCACATGTGAAAGCTCCTCAAGTTTCTTTTTGTTAGATAAGATATCTTTTAGAAACCTTGCATACTTAGGCATTTTAGCAAGTGCCTCGAAAAATGGTAAAGTTATATGAAGTTGCTTAAAAAGCTCGAGGAATTTACCATAGTGTTCTTCCATTCTCTTCTTCTTCAACCTCCCCAGGTATGGAACGGGAGGGACATACTCTTTCACTGGCTCTTTGGGATGTGTTGTACTTGCTGGGTCTCGCCTCAATTGCACCTCTGCTGGAGACTCAGTCTCGATCTCCTCAACAATCTCGTCATCAATCTGCCTTACTGGAGTAGCCGAACTGACGGGCTCAACGATCTTGCCGCTTCTCAACGTGATGGCCTTTGTAGTGGCCTTTGGATTAGGCTTTGTATTGCTTGGACCCCCATGTTATCTCTAGGACAACATCTTGGAATTCTGGCCAACTTAGTTTTTAATGGTCTGCATGGAAGCCTTTTGGCTTCTCTACTCACTCTCGTGCCTCGTGAAACAACCGTCATACTCTTTAAAACGCTTCTCATTTTTATCTTTTGAGAGTTTTGACCTGCTAAGAGTTGACTGAACATATCTTGCACACTAGGTTCATTAGTGGAAGACATCTGCTGAGGCCGAGGTGCACCATATGCTCCAGGAGCTATGGGACGTGGAGCAAATCTGGGTGGGTGCTGATTAGACACTTCAGATTTCCAACTGAAATTTGGGTGATTCTTCCACCCCGGATTGTACGTATTGTCGTAGGAATTATGCTAAGGACGGTATTGATTTCCCATAAAATCTACGTGCTCGTGTGATACCTCTCCCATCGGAAAATTGCCTACATGATATGCTCCCCCACTCAAGGAACCACTCGAGTGGATCTCCATCACCCGATCAAATTTCAAAGATAAGGCATCCATACGCGTTGTGATGGCAGTGAAGTCGTTCACGTGATGTACTCCCCGTCGAGAACTTTTCCCCCTCGATGGCTGCTATGTCCGATTCTTCAAAGCGCATTTCTCTAAAATCTCACATGCCTCATTGGCATTTTCGTGCCAATGTCTCCGCCCGAATATGTATCGACCATCATCTGGCCTTGACCATCAAACCATGGTAGAAGATCTGACATTGTTGCCACTTGGGCAACCCATGGTGTGGGACCTTTCTCGTGAGCTCCTTAAACCGCTCCCACGCCTCATATAGGGGCTCATCATCGTCCGGACGAAAGTTGAGAATCTTAGTTCTCAACCGAACAGTTTTCTCTAGAGGGAAATATTTCTGAAAAAACTTCTCAGCTAATTGATTCCATGTAGTGATAGACCAAGCTGAAGTGAAAGAAGCCAATCCTTAGCTCCATCACGTAAAGAAAACGGAAAGAGCCGAAAGCGTATTGCATCAGATGATGCATCACGAATCGTGAACGTGGCACAAACCTCCAGAAAATCCGTAATATGGACACTAGGATCCTCGTGATCCTTGCAAATTGTACCACATTCCGCAACATCGATATGGTACCAGATTTGATCTCAAAATTATTATTATTAATTGTTGGTGCATTGATGCTCGCAGGTAAGCCCTCAAGTGAAGGTTTTCCTATGTCGTTTAAGACCCTCGTCTCCTCTTGGTCTGCCACTTCTACACGAACCTCGTAGTATGTGTCACCTCCCAATGCATCTACCTCGATTGTAGCGGTCACTATGCGGGACCGCTCACGTTGTCTCCGATGAAGATTGAGCTCTTGCTCCGATGAAGGCTCAACGGTTTCAGCAACGGGGGTTGAGGACATGCATGACCTGAAGGAAAAAGAAGGAACACAATGCACTATATAAACATAAGAATAAAAACAACTAGCCATTAATTATCATATTTTCTTTTTCTTTTCTTCTTAAAATAATCATGCAAAGGCAAATAAAACAACTAGACAAAAACTTTATTCATTTTTTCATAGTGGCTTAGCAAGTAACTTAAATCGTTCTCAAGAAAACCGTATCCCCGGCAATGGCGCCAAAAACTTGGTATGCGTGAATTCAATATATTTTTATAGTTATAATTTTCTTTCACACAAATTGGGTTTTAAAAATGGTTTTCACTTAAAAACTAACTACACACACAAAAGGGCAAGTGTACCCGTCAGGTGATAGTATAGTCAATCAGTAAGAACCGGATATCAATCTGTGGACGTCGTGTCTTAATACTAAAAACTTGCTACTTTTAAGCCTTTTCAATAAATGAGTTGATTTCTTTGATTTTAAACTATCGTGCACAAATAACAATTAACTAACTAAATTAAGGAAGAACGATAATTAAAAGAGGTTGCTTAAACTAATTGTCCACTAATAAACATATGACAACAATTAAGGAAGACTAATGGTGATCCAAGTTCTAAATTGAACTAAGTTCCCAATCAAGGTTTCCTAGTTTTATAAATCTTGGGAAAATTATAATGAGACAACATTCTAATCACTTAAGATTTATTATTTTAAGTTTACTTGCTAAGTTGATTTAATCTTTAATAATGAGTTATTTCTTTGTCAAAACTCCTAACTCTACAAGTCAAGGAAAACTAATATGAACAACATACTAATCACCCTAACTTGGTTTCAAGTAAGTGACATCTTCGTCATGTTCTTAAAATGAATCACAAGCATGGTCATGCTAGATAACAATCTTGGCCTACATCATCAAACCATCATAAGCACAAACTATAGAATTCATATAAACATTCATATGATCTTTCCAAATCTAAATACAAGAATTCATACACATGTTCAAATCACCATTCTAATCATGTTAGCAAGTACCATTCCTAGTTTCATGCTATGAATCATATCAACTAGTTAACAAGATTCAACAATCATAATCTCTAGATGGGCTTTCCAACACAACATGTAAATACTTACGACCAAACACTCAAGAACAAGGACTTTAAACATGAACATGAACTCCAAGAAGAAGATTAAATATCACCATGAAGATTAGAAAACAACAATCACCACATTTATCTCCATGTATCACATGTTCATTAGCTTCAACAAGGTTTAAGCAACACAAATGTTTAGCCCATAAGGCTCATAACTACTAAATCAAATGCAAAAGAACTTAAATTGTTCATAAGTAACAAGTGGCTAACCAATGTTTAAGACAAGATTAAATGGTAAAATGAGTGGATCTTAAAGTGATTCAACCTTCCTCAAGACTCTTTCTTGGCTCTACAAGCTTCCAAGATCAGAATTTTGAGAGAAATGTTCACCAAAATGCTCCAACTCTCCTTCAAATGAGCTTAACACTTGTATATATGCTACTGGTGAGTTGGCACGACCACGGTCTTGCTTGGCATGTGTCAGAAGCACTTTTTCGTTTGTCGATCATGTTTTGCTACCAATTCCGGAAAGATCCCATGCAAACTTCCCCGAGGTGGCACGGTCTTGCTTATCCATGACGTATCCAGTGATGATGTTTCGACCTCAGGAATGAGCTGATCAGAAGCTGAGTTGAGTCGAGCACCGTCGTGCTTGGACTTGGCACGATGGTGCCAAGTCTTGGACTAATATGGTTTGCGCTGATAGTTGATTATGCTGATGAGAGTGTTGGTCTTCGAAGGCTTAGCACGGTCGTTCTTGGGGTTGGCACGGTCATGCGCTATCTGGCTGTTTGCTTGAAAGTTCCATTGTTGCTCCATTTTGCTCGAAAAGCATCCATTTCATCACCGGGCCGAAGGCCGGACCTGTATTTTCACAGACAACTCAAATGAGTATCAAGATCAATGAAAATACAACGAGTTCTCGCATAAATGGGGAATATTTGACATTTAAAAGATGTATAAATTCTGATACAAAACTTGTGCCACAAGTCTCTCAAATTCAGAGATATCATTTTTCAAAGACTTTATCTTGGTTCGGCGTTCTTTATCCGAACTAGATAAGACTGCAATGAGTTCTCTGGATTTTTCTAGATCTGAAATCAAATTAATATATGAAGAGCGAATCTATCAATCTTAGCTACAAACTCTACACATCTAGCACAACGCTTATTTACGGGATTCGAGGTTACCTCAATTCCCGCCATGAATGCACATGCTTTTTTTTTCTACAGAGCTTTTATCCAACTTCTAAGCTTCTTCATCAACAAACTTTTGCATTTCGTGTATTGAGATCTTGAACTCGAAACATTCGCACTTTCTTTTGGCCTTTGAGCTTTTTGGTCATCTGTATCTTCATCGTTCATGATCTCTTCATCATCAACAACTTTACTCACGTCCAATTCTTCACCCATTACCTTAGCTACAACAGCAAGTTCCTCCATACTAGCTTCTTCTATAATCTCCTCCCACACTTCTTTTTCAATAATTTCAGCCATAAAGGCTTGTGAAACAATAGCTCCTGATAGGTTTTCAAAAGCACAACCCGAGTCATACTGTTCAGGTACTTATTGTATAGGCTGAGCTACCAAAGCATTGTTTGCTGAAGGAGTAAGATTATCTGAAGTATTTGATCAAGAATTTGGCGTTTAAGCATTTGAAGAATTTGTATGAACTCTAGAGTTGTTTCCACTTTGGTAATTGTTTTATCTTTCCATCTTGGGCTTTCGACAATCCCGTGCATAATGCCCATAGATGTTACAATTAGCATTTAACTTTCGTCCTATCAATGCCCATTCGAGTCCTTGTTTGATGACCAATGAACTTCTTACATGTCTTCATAAGGAACTTCTTACCCGTCTTTGAACCAATAAAGCCATGTTGAGTCGAAGATCAAGTTCTTCCATTTCATCCTGATCGATTTGGTCAAAATCTTCATCGAGACTTGATTTCTTTACGAGCTTTCCAAGACAAAAGTTTTCGTACACCGTCATGAAGGATTCCAAGAGACTCATATTATCTTCTATCAGTTTTAAACAATCTGGATGCAACTTTGGAATGTTCAAGCTTGTTTCTTGAGATTTCTGATTTCCACCAGATGAGTACATTCCTTTACTTGTATTTGCAGTTCCACTCGAACCACTTGCGTTTTCGCTTACAAAAGCATGATGACCTTCAGAAAGTTCATTTTCTGAGTATAGTGCAACACCTGCTCCACCAATACTTCCCTTATCTCCCTGTCTTGAGGCATTATACAACTGAGGGTCTTGAATCTTCTCAAAATTAGATGCGTAATCTTCCATATTCCAAGCATATCCCTTCAGCTTTATACAATTAAGGGTCTTGAATCAATGTTGTATACATGTTCCATTCTCTAGGAAGACAATTAAGGAACTTCTCGACTTTCTCAAATTCTGTGTAGAGACCTTCTTGACTTCCATCAAGCTCGCTTAATAGGTGATAAAACTTATTCACAGTGTCATCAAACGATTATTTTTGAAGGCTTTGAACACAACGAATTGAGTCTTCAAACGTTCTAAACGTCTCTTCTTATAAATTGTGTTTCCTTCGTAACTTTCAATCATGCTATCCCATAGATCCTCTGAATTTTCCTTACGGAAAGTATGAAGTATCGATTATGTGATAGCCATTGTTATCAAGGACATGGCCTTTTCTTCACACTCATAAAACTTTTTCTGAGTTTTAATAAGTGCTAAATAAGTGTTGATTGCTAAAGTTCTAATCGGTGTAGCTCCACATCCTTTTGCGATGCACAACCAAATCTTGATATCTTTTGCTCTAACATACCTTTCAAAACGCTCCTTCCGTTCAGGGAAATCCAATTCCTTTATCAAAGAAGAGGTTTATCGTTACTTCCCAGTCCAGAAAGTTCGGAGAACAAGAGTTAACTAGAAAACACGGAGTGAAATGTCCGGAGATTTATCAGAGGGTAAACTCATATCTAAAACCTGATTTGAAACACAACCTCGGACACCCCACCTAAACCTTAAACTCGCAACCTAAACAAACTAATGGTTTTTAAATTCGAAATTTAACTTAAAGTCTTAAACTCGGATAGAGTTTCATGTCACACCCTAACTGATGGCGGAAACATCAGAGTGAGACGAACTAAATTGCTCGAGACATCATAACACTATTTGAGAAATATTTAATTAAACAACTTATTTCATTTCAAAGCATCAAATTGTCAAATTACAGCATAATCAAAATACACGGTAACAACAATGAAATAAGTTCAACAAAACATAATGATTAACTTAGCATTCTAAGCGTGTTTCTATCTCGTTCCTACTAAGTTTCATCATACCAACTTCATCAACCTGCAAAATGTTAAAAAGTATAGTTCAATAACAAAGTATTGGCGAGTTCACAAGTTTGATATCATAGCATAAGTATTAAAACCGTTTAAACAAATCCACATGAATAGCTAGTATACGAGATAAATGTAAACAAGGCATGTGAACTACAAGTTAATCCTCTAGTGTACCGCATAATAGATTAAAACTTAACATTGACCACAAGAATACGGGCGGTGTGTTACTCCTATAGCGCTATACATGTTAAGGGAGGCTTGATCGAAGTTAATAACTTTTAATTTCACATAAGAATATATCAAGTGACAATTCAAGTATCACATAACTTAAGCATGTTTGACGGATTGTTTGTGTGGTTTCATAGAAAAAAAAAAGTGTGATTTAGTGTAGTTTGATAAGTTAACATATTGCACCCAAAAAAGCGTAAAACATAAAAAGGATTTGAGTGTACTCACGGCTTTGCAAAGTAAATTCCGTAAAAGCGTTAGGTTGATTAGGGGATGAACACCAAGTTATCCTACACAAGGGAACGTAGGTGTGTGAGTTTTAGATTTACGATGGAGTTGTCAATTTTAGGAATTTAAAGTATGCAAAAAAGTATGTATAGACAAAAGTATTTATCTAGACGTGAACGATCGTTTCTGACACTATAAGCCCCGAAGGGTGTTTTGTGTTTTATTGGTCATACCCAATAGAATCGTAACGATGGTTAGGTCTAATATAAAATAACTTAATATTAGGACAAGTAACCATATGGTCATTGTCAAAGGTTCGGTAATATTAAGTATTTACATATATAGTTTACATATAATATCACTAATTCATCATAGAGTTCATGTAATTCATAGATATCATATAAGTCATATAAGTCATGCATGGAGGTAGGAGGATGACCGTCCTAAACCTCTTTCGTAAGATTCACAAATACAGAAGATTGTCACAAGGGCAATCCGAATGGTCAAGAATATAGAAATCATCAAGTGAGGGGTGGATCGAAAAGTTGGATGGCCAAGGCCTCCATGTAATCACACTTACACCAACACAAGCTTGTAAGCTTGGATGGCTCAACACTTGTGGGTTTGAAACACTAGTATAAACCACAAGTTTAGAGGCATGTCATGCCTCTTGTTTGCGTATGAACAAGTCTAGCTAACACACTAACCATAAACTTGGTTAGAGGCATAAGTAGCATAGAGTTGTTATATTAAAAAAAACAAGTTCGAAAAAGTCTTATAAGTTTAACTTCCAAAACAGAAAGTTTAGCCCAAAAAATGGTGTTGTTCCACCTTGGTTTTCAATAAAAACCTTTGGTAACATCCATAGGGCTTAACAAACAATGTTGAGGAAGAAAACAAGAAGAAAACATTGAAAATATTGAACTTTAAAAAGATAAAATTTGGGCAGAAAGTTTACACACTTTTGGTCCTCAAAATGGTGGTGTTTCACCTTAGTTTTTCCAAGCAAACTTGTGAGAACCTTCCTGTAGGTTATCCAAGAGTGTTAGGAAGAAAAACAAGGCTAGAAGAGAAGTGAGTTGAAACTCACTTGCAAGCTGCTTTGTTTCAGCAGATAGTTACTGAAGTTAGGAGGTTTGTTTGAGGTGTTTGGAGGCTTGTAAATATGAGAAATGGGTAGAGGAACACTTGTTTAGATAGTGAAGGGATTAGGATTAGGATTAGGGTTGCAATTAATGAGGTTTGGTGGGATTTTGAATCAAAAAAAGAAGAGGGAATCCTCTAACAGCTTGCGACCGCCAGCTGTTAGGATATATATATTTTTTGTTCTTGTTCTTTTATTCATTATATGTGTATGCTTTGTTATTTGAACATTGTACATTATGTGTATCACAAGTATAGGTCTTATGATGGGCTAAGGTCATGTGTAAGATTGTTTTGAAAACAAAAAAAAGGACTTACTAGCAAGTATATATTAAACACAACTGTGACAAGATTTTAATGATGACGGAAGCTTGAATAAGTTGCATAAGAAGCACTAATCATCTTGCTTGCCTTTGACATTAAGATTTGAAAACGTACAATAGGCATTTACGAACCGTTTAGAATTGATTTATCAACGACAAAATAATGTATGATCACAAGTTTAAACGTGAATAAAGTTTGCGGAATTCGCATAATTGATCAACTTGATTACATTCAAAGCCTTAGATTTACCATGATTTGGAAATAGAAATATGATTACAAGGTTTGGACTTTCCAAGAATAGAAGCACGAAGCGATCTTGCTAAAAAACGAAAAGTTACAATGCGAAGCGTTACCGTCTCCCCTCCTTTAGGGAATTTCGTCGCGAAATTTAGGAAGATGCAACGAACAATTGCGGATACTTTGTCTTCATGTCGCTTTCAAGATCCCAAGTAACTTCAGTGCCACATTTTCCTTCCCATCGAACCTTCACGATAGGAATTTGACTGCACCTTAGTTGCTTAGTGACTCGATCCATGATTTGGACTGGTTTCTCCACGAAGTGTAAGGTCTCATTGATTTGAAGTACTTCGGGTGGGACTTGGAGTCCTTCTTCGGCGAAACATCTCTTCAGGTTTGAGACATAGAAGGTAGGATGAACGTTGTTGAGCTCTTGCAGAAGGTTCAGTAGTGTTAGAGCATATTTGTGACAACAGCTTAATAGTTTAATAGTTTAGTCTTTGGATATTTTGTATTGGGCTTAGCATTTGTGTTTAGCTTGTTTAGAGTTGTAATGGGCTTGGAGAATGACCTAGCCCAGTATTAAGCCTAGTATGCAGACATGTAGTATATATACATGTTGTGCAGTAGGGTTTTAAGGAATGAACTAGAAAGGACATAGAGAGTTAGTGAGAAGGAGAGGAGTGTGAGAAATCTACAGAGAGTAGCTGAGAGATTTCTAGAGAGTCTTGAATTGATTGTAAACCTTTGTGTTGGATAATCAATAGAAGACTGTTTGAAGGAGTTGTGTTTGTGTTCTTGTTCTTATTTCTGTGAAATCGGATCTAGGGGATTCTGCATTCTAGATTAGATAGACGATTCTGTGAAGATCCATACGGACTAAGGGACCTACAAGTAGGTAGGCTACCTTGTCAATCCTTTCGAGTATCTTGAAAAGACCCACATAGCGAGGAGCGAGCTTTCTCTTTTTACCAAAATGAACCAGACCCTTCCAAGGGGATACCTTGAGAAGTGCAAAGTCTCCAACATTGAATTCCAAAGGCTTGCGTCTTTTATCTGCGTAGCTCTTTTGTCGGCTTCTAGCTTTTAGCAAGTTGTCCCGAATCTGCAAAATCTTGTCCGTCGTCTGTTGTATAAGCTCGGGACCAGTGATTTGAGCTTCCCCGATCTCTGGCCAACAAATAGGCGATCGGCACTTGCGTCCATACAATGCCTCGAATGGTGCCATTTGAATACTCGTGTGGTAACTGTTATTGTATGATAATTCGACCAAAGGCAAGTGCATGTCCCAGTTGCCACCAAAATCAATTACGCAAGAACGAAGCATGTCCTCTAGAGTTTGATAGTATGCTCGGTCTGACCATCAGACTCAGGATGGAAAGCAGTACTGAGATTCAGTTGAGTACCAAACGCCTTTTGAAATGTTTTCCAAAGACGAGAAGTGAAACGACCATCACGGTCCGAGATAATGTCAACGGGGACACCGAGACGACAAATGACTTCATCCGTGTAGATATGAGCCAATTTCTCGGCTCGGTAGTCTTCACGTATGGGAAGGAAATGAGCAGATTTGGTCAGACGGTCGATGATTACCCAAATACTATCGTGACCAGACGATGTACGAGGGAGTTTGGTTATGAAATCCATGGCAATACTCTCCCAGTTCCAAATAGGAATTTCCGGTTGTTCGAGTAAGCCAGAGGGTCGTTGATGCTCGGCCTTTACCTTGGAACAAGTAAGGCACTTTGCGTCAAAGAAGTGAGAGGTACGGTGATTTTTGAAAAGTTTGAGATAAAACGACGGTAATATCCGGCTAAGCCGAGAAACGAACGGATTTCGGACAGTGTCTTAGGGGCAATCCAATTTTTACCACCTCGATTTTCGCGGGGTCAATGTGAATACCAAGTTCGTTGACGACATGACCCAGAAATTAAACCTCCTTCAACCAAAATTAACACTTGGAGAACTTGGCGTAAAGGCATTGAGTACGCAAAAGCTGAAGGATAAGACGCAAGTGTCGCCCATGCTTTTCTCGCGTCTTGGAATAGATTAAAATATCATCGATGAAGACGATCACGAATTGCTCAAGATAGGGTCTACACACGCGATTCATCAAATCTATAAACAGGGCGTGTGCGTTGGTCAAACCAAATGGCATGACCACAAACTCGTAGTGCCCATAACGTGTGCGAAACATGGTTTTTGGTATATCTTCTTCGAGAACTCGAAATTGATGATAACCAGAATGAAGGTCGATTTTCAAGAAACAAGTCGCGCCTTGAAGTTGATCAAAAAGGTCGTCGATGTGAGGAAGAGGGTATCAGTTATTAACCGTAAGCTTGTTGAGCTCACGATAGTCGATGCACATACGAAAGGATATGTCTTTCTTCTTGACGATAGAACTAGAGCGCCCCAAGGAGATGTGCTAGGACGCATAAGGCCTTTATCAAGAAGCTCTCGAAGTTGGCTAGACAGCTCTTGCATCTCCGAGGGTGCTAGACGATAGGGGGATTTTGCGACCGGTGTTGCGCCAGGGATGAACTCGATGCGAAAGTCAACAGAATGAGCAGGGGGAGGACCAGGAAGATCCTCGGGGAAGACGTTAGGGAAATCGCACACAAGGGGAACTTCACTCGCGCTTGGACCCTAATCCTTATTTTCCATAATGTGGGCAAGAAAGGCGAAGTATTCGTTACGCAAGTACTTGTTCGCTTGGATACACGACATAAGTTTGAGACCTTTGGAAGGTTTCTCGCCATAGACGCGTAAGGAATCATTATTGGGAAGGGGAAGGCGGATGTATTTTTTCGAACAAACAAATTCAGCACAGACCCGCCTAAGCTAATCCATGCCTACTATGATATCAAAGCTACCCATTTGCATGGGTATAAGGTTAATAGAAAATGAATGATCGTTGAGATTACGAGTACAATTAGAAAGGACAGAATCGATGGTGACGTATTTTCCGTCAGCGACTTCGACTTCGAATGATTTAGGCAACTTAGAACGACTACACATAAGCAAAGGTTCGAATTCAATGGATACAAAACTTTTATCCGCACAAGTATCAAATAAACACATAGCGTAAACATTGTTACCATGGAACGTACCCAATATGACATCATTTGAGTTTTGAGCTTGTGCGGTTGTGATGACCAAGGCTCGGCCGTGAGCTTGCTGCTGCTGCTGCTGGTTGTGGTTGTTGTTGCGCTGCGGGCAGTTGTTGGCGAAATGATTTGGGTCTCCGCATCTGAAATAGGCACAAGCAGCAGGTGCAAGGGGTCGGTTTTGGTTGGTAGGGTTTTGAGGTGCTATTATGGCTCGGGCTTGGTTGATGGGAGCTTGTGGAGCATTTCGGCATTGCTGGACGAAGTGCCCATACCTATTGCAGATAGTGCATAGGCAGCACGGGGCGGTAATAGGATGGTGGAAAGGACAGGTGTTGCACTTAGGATACGGTCCGGTGTTTGTTTTCTTGATGGGTTCGGGTGCGGCTAAGGCTAGCTGTTGGGGGTTTAGTAGAGTGACTACCACGCAGTTTGGGCTCAAAGCCTTCCGCTTCTTGCCTTTGGTGTTGCTTCTTGGTGGTTTGGGTAAGGTAGGCTGGGTGAGGGCTTCGGTGGTGGCTTGGTGGGCTTTCCTTAGTGGAGCCTTGGCGGCTTCACGAAGGACATGGCTATTGTTCAATCGAGCAGCCAGACGAAAAGCTTCCTTGAGGGTCTTGGGTGGTGGTATCGACCAGGTCCGCAAGGTGAGGAGGGAGGCAACGTATGTATTTAGCAAAGGCCTTTTCAGCCGTGTCGACTTGGCTTGGGCAAATCGCAGCCAGCTGCTTAAATGGGCTGTGAGGCCCGCGTTGTCATTCCCCACCTGCTTGAGGTTCCAAAACTCATTTTCGAGTCGTTGGCGTTCGTGGAGAGGGCAGAATTCACTTTCCATTAGCTTCTTAAACTCAGTCCAAGGCAGGGCATGAGCGGCTTCGTTACGACGAGCGTTATGCTCGGAAGTCCACCAATCAAGAGCCCTTGATCGGAACACCCTTGTAGCGTTCATGGTACGCAGGTGGTCGGGACAACCACTTTGAATAAAAGTGACCTCAATGGCATCGAACCATTGTAGTAACTTGGTGGCGTCCCCTTCGTCGGTGAAAGGTAAGGGATTGCAAGAACAAAATTGCTTGTGGGTAAAGGTGGTTTTAGGTGGTTCGGCCTTGGAGTCAACGGAGGTGTAAGGTGATTAGGCATTGGGTGGAGGTTGGATTTTGCTGACGATTTCGGGTATGACCTTGGCCATGTGCTCGGCCATTTGCTCGGCCATTTGCTCGGCCATGAACTTCATGTAATCCTTACTTGACATGGAATCGGATTGGGACCTTGACTTGGACATAGACTTCCTTTTACCCATAATGCTTTGAGAGAAAGACATCTAAAGGATTCGACAATAGAAGATAGATTTAGGCTTTGATTGTAATGCGTTTTTATGAAGAAAAGAATTTGTTTTTTTATTAGCATACGAGTATCATGTATCATGTATCACGTATAGCATAATCATATAAGCATTCAAATGCATAAACACGTATGATTTGCGTAGAGGAGTATAAATTTAGTTGGTTCACAAGAATTATTATTATTGTTTTTGGTTATGAAAGACGTGCAAATCGTGCATCAGGTTAGAAATTAACGAGATAACAAGTATTAAAACACATAAAAATTGAGATAGCACAAAAGATAGGTTTAATAAAACATTGGAGTGTTTCGGGTTGAGAAACGTTAACTATTCCAAAGTGAATCGAGATCCTTTCAAATTAGAGAAACGTGCTTGGCCTATAGGTAAAGTGCTCTCATCGAGAAGCGATTAACGGCACTTTACCCTTCCAGTTACTACACGTCTCTAACCGTTCGAAAAATCAAAACTTTGGCGAGATTGAAAATCGAGGAATGGGACTAGTTGACAAGGTGCGGGTTTCACCCCTAACTTGACAACATTGTACCCCATGTGTGGTTGGTACTTACCAAGCGAGGAGCGAATTCCAACTCGTTGGTAAGGGTCCACTAGAGTATGAACTGGAAATTTCCATCAAGATGTGGATTTCACTCCTAACTTGATGTTGTAATTTCGTGTAAAATCAAATTACGCGAATTGAGGGTGATCACCGCGGGTTTCACCCCTATTTTGGTGAGATCGTCTCGTTTATAGTTTGAGTGTCTTCAAGTGTGTAAGTTGTGTAAGTGTCGTAGGAAAAAAACACACACACACACATATATATATATGTATATAGTTGATCACTTAAACTATAGACTAGGTCGAAAATGGCAATTCTACCTAATTCCCTATAGTTATGGCTCTGATACCAATCTGTCACACCCCAACCGATGGCGGAAACATCAGAGTGAGACGAACTAAATAGCTCGAGACATCATAACACTATTTGTGACAATATTTAATTAAACAACTCATTTCATTTCAAAGCATCAAATTGTCAAATTACAACATAATCAAAATACACAATAAAAACAATGAAATAAGTTCAACAAAACATAATGATTAACTCAGCAATCTAAGCGTGTTTCCATGCTGTTCCTACAAAGTTTCATCATACCAACTTCATCAACCTGCAACATGTTAAAAAGTATAGTTCAATAACCAAGTATTGACGACTACACAAGTTTGATATCATAGCATAAGTATTAAAACCGTTTAAACAAATCCACATGAATAGCTAGCATACGAGATAAATGTAAACAAAGCATGTGAACTACAAGTCAATCCTCTAGTGTACCGCATAATAGATTAAAACTTAACATTGACCACAAGAATACGGTCGGTGCGTTACTCCTATAGCGCTATACATGTTAGAGAGGCTTGATCGGTTAATGACATTTAGTTTCACATAAGAATATACCAAGTAACAATTCAAGTATCACATAACTAAAGCATTTTGATGGATTGTTTGTGTGATTTCATAGAAAAAAAGTGTTATTTAGTGTAGTTTGATAAGTTAACATATTGCACCCAAAAAAGTGTAAAACATAAAAAGGGTTCGAGTGTACTCACGGCTTTGCAAAGTAAATTCCGTGAAAGCGTTAGGTTGATTAGGGGATGAACACCAAGTTATCCTACACAAGGAAACATAGGTGTGTGAGTTTTAGATTTACGATGGAGTTTGTCAATTTTAGGAATTTAAAGTATGCAAAAAAGTATGTATAGACAAAAGTATTTATCTAGACGTGAACGATCGTTTCTGACACTATAAGCCCCGAAGGGTGTTTGTGTTTTTATTGGTCATACCCAATAGAATCGTAACGATGGTTAGGTCTAATATAAAATAACTTAATACTAGGACAAGTAAACATATGGTCATTGTCAAAGGTTCGGTTATATTAAGTATTTACATATATAGTTTACATATAATATCACTAATTCATCATAGAGTTCATGTAATTCATAGATATCATATAAGTCTTATAAGTCATGCATGGAGGTAGGAGGATGACCGTCCTAAACCTCTTTCGTAAGATTCACAAATACAGAAGATTGTCACAAGGGCAATCCGAATGGTCAAGAATATAGAAATCATCAAGTGAGGGGTGGATTGAAAAGTTGGATGGCCAAGGCCTCCATGTAATCACACTTACACCAACACAAGCTTGTAAGCTTGGATGGCTCAACACTTGTGGGTTTGAAACACTAGTATAAACCACAAGTTTAGAGGCATGTCATGCCTCTTGTTTGCGTATGAACAAGTCTAGCTAACACACTAACCATAAACTTGGTTAGAGGCATAAGTAGCATAGAGTTGTTATATTAAAAAAAACAAGTTCGAAAAAGTCTTATAAGTTTAACTGCCAAAACAGAAAGTTTGGCCCCAAAAATGGTGTTGTTCCGCCTTGGTTTTCCATGGAAAACCTTTGGTAACATTCATAGGGCTTAGCAAACAATGTTGAGGAAGAAAACAAGAAGAAAACATTGAAAATATTGAAGTTTAAAAAGATAAAATTTGGACAGAAAGTTTACACACTTTTGGACCTTAAAATGGTGGGTTTGCACCTTAGTTTGCCCAAGCAAACTTGTGAGAACCTTCCTAGAGGAAGAAGAGAAGTGAGTTGAAACTCACTTGCAACCTGTTTTGTTTCAGCAGAAAGTTTCTGAAGTTAGGAGGTTTATTTGAGGTGTTAGGAGGTTTGTAAATGTGAGAAATGGGTGGAGGAACACTTGCTTATATAGTGAAGGGATTAGGGTTAGGATTAGGGTTGCAATTAATAAGGTTCGGTGGGATTTTTGAATCAAAAAAAGAAGAGGGAATCCTCACAAGCTGTTAGGATATATATATATATATATATATATATATATATATATATACACAAACACTTTTTTGTTCTTTTATTCATTATATGTGTAGGCTTTGTTATTTGAACATTGTACATTATGTGTATCACAAGTATAGATCTTATGATGGTCTAAGGTCATGTGTAAGATTGTTTTGAAACCCAAAAAAAGGACTTACTAGCAAGTATATTAAACACAAATGTGACAAGATTTTTATGATGACGGAAGCTTGAATAAGTTGCATTAGAAGCACTAATCATCTTGCTTGGCTTTGGCATTAAGATAAAAAACGTACAATAGGCATTTACGAACTGTTTAGAATTGATTTATCAAGCAACAAAATAACGTATGATCATAAGTTTAAACATTAATAACGTTTGCGGAATTCGCATAATTGATCAACCTGATTACAATCAAAACCATAGATTTACCATGATTTGGAAATAGAAATACGATTACAAGGTTTGGACTTCCCAAGAATAGAAACACGAAGCGATCTTACTAAAAACGGAAAGTTACAATGCGAAGCGTTACATTTCAGACTAAACTTCGAAATAGTTAAAATAAATAAAACTTGGACTTAAAAACTTGGAAAAGTAATAGTTATCTAAGTTAAACTCAGACTTAGGTCAGAATTCTAAAACCAGAACACTAAACACGGAGATACTTAAACTCGGAAATATAAAACTGAGTGTAAACTCGGATTCGGAGCAATGTCTTAAAATCGGAGACTAAACACTTGATAAAATCAGATGCTTTTAAACTCGGAACAAATAACCTACACATATATTCAGAAACTTTCAAAACCGGAAAATGTAAAATTTTAAAACTCAGACTCACATCCGGAAAACAATAAAACCCGGAAAGATAGCTACTCTTAAACTTGGAAGAGTTAAAGAAGAGGTTAAACTTGGACAGTTTCAAATCCGGACAAGATATCAAGTCCGGAATCACAATTTGATTTGTAATCCAGACAAATTATCCAGATGTGAAAGAACCAGCTTCCGAATATCTCACCAATGTGATTGCACACTCGATCACCAATAACCCGAAAAACAAGCAGTAAATTAAACATGAAAAAACTTTTAAAAGATCAAATAAGAATCTTTTACCAACCTTCCAAAACCCAACAAGAACTTCATAAAATCTCTGTAAAAACCCAGATGAAGATCAGACCTAAAAAGCTCTATCCTAATCAAAATCTATCATCAACTCACTAGAAATCAACAATGGATCATGAACAACTCACAAAAACTCAGTAAGAAAGCACTAAACCCAATCAATAGATGATTTTTGTCACAAAAACCTTCAAACCAAGAACACCTATAGTAGTATGAGCACACTGCTTTGATACCACTTACTAGGTCACTCAATCCAAGGATCTCACTCACGTACATAATCACTTGGTATGCGGAATCCACCTAGCAGACACCATTGTAGGATAATGTATTAGGAAACAAGATTGATGAGAGAAATCAAAGAATGCATAGAGTATCCTTTGATGTAGAAGATGAATAACAAAAGAACTGTCGTATAGTCATTACCACTAATAGTATATATACAGGATAAACTCGGACACACTTGTCCGGAAAACAAAACAAGGGTCCAAGGCCGATAAACTAGAAACTCGGACTACATATACCATGTAAAGTCCGGACTACTTACAACTATACTTAAAGAACTTGGGAACTATATACCCAAGTCCGCAATGCATCTTTAGTTAATCAAGACATAAACTCGGAATACATCTAAACCTGGATTTAGAAACACGCCTAATCTGGAGACACATAAACTCGTAAACTATATTAAATTCAGACAATCCTATAAGATTACAAGAATTACACAAAAGACCCCTGAGCTTTGAACGACTTCACTTATCACACCAAGTGCACTAACACACTACGAAGTCGTGAGTGTTTTGACACCTCTAGAAACACAAATTGGATAATACATGAACTATAATGTATAACTTGGACGTATCGGTGGATAAATAAGAATTAAATTGCTTGTAGATTCCAATTATCAAATCATGAAGTAGCAAATGCAATGAAAGCAATACTGGACGTGCAATGGACGAACCCGAGGGCACTTTATAGTTAACATATGAGCATTAGTAAGTAACAAAGTGATATTAGTAAAGACACGGAAAAAAATAATCCTAAAAAATTGGTACCTCTTTATGGAATTTCATCAATTCTTTGATAATGATAAGTGATATATTTGACCGAATTCTATAAACAACATCGTATTATAGCAAATAGTCTCAATAGAAACCCTCAAATGTTGCACACGGAATCATTTATGAATAAACTTCTTACATAGGTAGATGAAGGCAAGCTAGATTATAGTTATGTGGTCAAGAAAAGTGATAACGTTATACACAAGTCTTCCTAGACGATTCTAATTATATAACAAAGTAGTGATATCACTTGAATTTAGTGCTTAATAGTTTGAGTTATTTGATTATACATTTGTAAAAAATGTAGTAGTAGTTAATGTAATAAAGATATCTTTTCATACTTAATAGTTAACTTTTTTTACTTTGTTTTAAATGTGATGTTTCTCCCAAGCCTTCAATCGTTGACCTTCAAAGAAAGTTCCACTTCAAAATTTCTAATAATAATAACACATCTCATTTTAGCAAAGACACGCATAAAAGAAATTTAAAACAAGTAAACAAAAAGAATGAAAGCTTAATTATATGTAGAACAAAAATGCTTACAAAAGCTTGGTTATAATTATCTACAACATGTTGACTGCTCATAAACTTTTATTAGTTCTTTGATAATATGTGAAATATTCGAAGAAATACTATGAACATCATGTTGTATCAACTAGTCTTAAATGTAAAAAAAACTCACAAAAACATGGTTATAATTTTCTAGAACATGTTGTTTGTGCATAGAATTTCATCAATTCTTTAACAATTTATGTGAGATATCTGACGAAACTCTATGAACAGCATCGTGTTGTAGTAACTAGTCTAGATGGACGGGGTTATATGGTATAGAAAACTAAATTATGCAAGTCTTGGTAGATGGTTCTATTTATATAACTAGAATAAATTAGTGATGACTCTTAATTAAATGATTGATATTAATATATTTTTTTATGTGAACTATCATGAAATTAAGATAATTTTTTATATTAAATAGTTAAATGGTCCTTCAAAAAAAATAAAGCTTACCATCTTTTTCACTCTATTATATTTAACTTTTTTTTATTTTTGTAATGATGTGTTTTTTTTCCTAGAAGTCTCATAAATAAAAGTTTCACTATGTTGGTGATATTCAAACATTAACAAAATATAATTTAGTTAATGAAAGATGCATGATGCCAATAAATTTAGTTACGTTGGTTGAAAAGTTGATGACATAGAAGTTGATTGTTTTTACTATTCTGAGGATTGCTAAAGTTTTGTGAAGATTGTGGAGCTTGAGGAGAGTTAGGGTTGTATGACGGAAACGACTGAAACCCACTGAATTGGTTTGATGGTGGACTCATAGTATTGTTGGCACTGAAAGCAGTTTGGACCTTGTAACTTTGTATATTTCCAACAGAACTACCTTTGTAATATTGGTTCACATCTTGTTGCATGTGAGCGCCTTTGTTCTTTGCCATCTTCTGTATTTCTAGCTCATGACCTTCTAACCTTTCGATAAATCTTGGTAATGTGAAATTACTATACTCTGTGCCAGTCAGATAATTAGTCCACTCTCCTTCTATCAAATAATCGGCCAATTTATCAACTAATTCTTCATTGGTCTTAAAAATCCTAATTTGTTTCATTTGAACCACCAAATGACAAAATCTCTCAATCCGCTGTTTCATAGTCTCTCCTTTTATCAGATTGAAAATATCAAACTCCATGCTCAGCAACGCTTTTCTTCCTTTTCGAAGTTGAGAACTTCCCTGGAACTTAAGTCTTAAAGCATTCCACAAAGACTGGGAGTCATCATCATGATGAAGAAGAGCCAAGATATCTTCTTTTACTGCATGTTGCAATTTATTTATCATCTTTTTCTCGCTTATATATTTCTCTTTCTCTATATTCGTGAGCGGAGCCAGTGTCTTCTCAAGACCACTTTCACCTGTAGGTGATGTGTATTTTGACTCAATGGCAAACCAACTTGTAAAATGATTAGCTTGAACCCAGTTGATGAACCTCTCGCTCCAATTGTCATAATCTTCGAAGTTCACGAGTTTTGGAGGTTTCGCCAGGGTTCCCATTTCGTTCTCTAGGTTCATGTTCTGAGCTGCTGTAATTGTAACATCAGATGTGGCGAAAGCATTAAAGAATTCCTCTTCCATATTTTACTTAAAAATTGTCAGAAAATTTTGATTAGAACGTGTTTTGGTGCGAAGTGTGCTTGGTACAATGTGGCACTTCGTACGAGGTGTTCACAAATAATTTTTAATATAAGATTACCCACTTCGTACGAGGTGGATATAGAAAGCAATTTTAAAACTTGGAACGATTTGAAGTCGTCTCGTACGAGGTGTCTAGGCAACTCGTGCGAGGTGTAATACTAGCTCGTACAAGTTGTGTTCACAGCTTCGTGTTTTTCTTGTTTTTCACAATTTTTGTCATGATTTTGGTTGATTTTAGGTCTGAAAGTTTCAAGAGTTTGTTTAAACTGGTTTTAACATGTTATACTAGAATCCTAGTCCAATTTGTCCATGAAATTGTCTAGATCTGATAAAAGTTCTAAGAAAGAGTATAAACTGAGATCTTCAATCGCTGAAATGTGATCAAATGTCTTCGAATCGGGCCTCCTTCTCTGATACCACTTGTGGAAGGAACTACTTTCCCCGAAAGCAACGAACCGGACTCGAGCTAACCAACGTGTGCGGAATTCAGCGTTAGTAAGTTTGACAAAAGATCAGATCTACTGTTTAAACGCTTCTGCTTCTTGTATTAATAAATGTGGAAGAATTACAGACAGCAAACTGACAGGACTTCGCCTCAGTATCAGAAAAACAGCTATGGACCCAAGACCCCAACTCTGCTATTTATAGACATGATAGCTTTGCACGAGCTGGAGTTACCACTTCGTACGGAGTGAACCGCTTCACTTCGTATAAGGTGATCATCACTTCGTACGAAGTGGCCTAAATATATACAGAACATTTAAAAATTTAACATTAAAAGCCCTATTACATTAGACGTGACCTAAGACGTAGGCTATAGACATTCTGTATTAACAATAGTCCATCATTCTTTATTTTGTATTAAAATTTTGTTAATTTTTGTATAATAATAATAATAGTAATAATAATAATAGTAAAAAATCTAATTTTAACATAGACACCTAGAAAATAAAAAATCAGAACAATGAAAATAACAGAACCAAAGCGTGGTTACATGTTAAAAAATAACGCTTACAAAAACTTGGTTATAATTACCAACAACATGCTGGTCGTTCATTGAATTGCATCAATCTTTGACAAGGATGTGTTTAATATTTTACAAACTTTTGTTAACAACGTGATGTTGTAGCAATTAGACTGAACGGAAACCCTAAAATTTTGTACACGGAATCATTTATAAATGATTTTACAAGAAAGTAACACCAAGATGAGCTAGATTATAGGTCTTATGTGAAAAGTGATAATGTTATATATAAGTGTTATTAAGTGGTTCTATATATATAACTAAAACATAGTAGTGATATTTTGTGTATTAAATGCTTGATATTTTTAGGTTTTATAAACCGCAAAATGTTACTCCTACCCTACTTACATCAATAATCCTAAACTACACCCTTGCCCTGCTTGAAACCTTTCAAACATCCCCTCTAAGAGGACTATGTCTCTATGAATTAAGCTAGCCCCACATTGGCGATATATTGAGTAATTTTATTTGATCTAAGATGTAGTAATTAGTTAAATTATTATTTATTTTTGTAACTAATAGTTAATTTTTAACTTTTTTCTAAAATATCATACTTCTAATAAAGCTTGAACCCTTGTTCTTCAAAAGGAGCTCAACTTTAAGTTTTCTAGTAATAACAATAATAATAATAATACATCTAATTTCAATAAAGACACGTAAAAAATAATTCTATGAATTAACTTATGCCATAGGTAGATAATGACAAGCTAGATTATAGTTATTATGTGATAAAGAAATGTAATAATGTTATACACAAGTCTTCCTATACGGTTCTATTTATATAAGTAAAATAAAGTGATTATACATTTGAATTTAGTGCCTAATACTTTCTTTATTATTTGATTATACATTTCTAATACGATGTAGTAGTTAATGCAATTAAGATACTTTTCATATTTAATAGTTAACTTTTTTTTACTTTGCTTTAAATGTGATGATACAAAAAGAGTTCCACTTCAAGTTTTCTCTAACAATAACAACAATAATAATACATCTATTTTAGCATACACACGCACAAAAGCAATTCAAAAAAGTATAGTAAAAAGAAAACAAAGCTTAGTTACATGTAGAAAAATAATAGTAACAAACACTTGGTTATAATTATCTTAAACATGTTGATTGTTCATAGTTCATCAATTCTTTGTCAAATATATATGAAATATTTGAAGAAATACTATGAACAACATCATGTTGTAGCAACTAGTCTTTAATGTAAAAAATAAAATAATGCTTCGAAAAACGTGGTCATAATTTTCCCCAACATGTTGATTGTTCATAGGGTTTCATCAATTCTTTAACAATTTATGTGAGATATTTGATGAAACTCTATGAACATCATCAGGTTGTAGCAACTAGTCTTGATAGATATGGTTATATGGTATAGAAAGCTACAATGTTTTATGCAAGTCTTGGTGGTTGGTTCTATTTGTATAACTAAAATAAATAGTGATATCTTTTGAATTAAATGATTGATATTATTAGTATTTATTATTTTATGTGAACTGTGATTTAGTATTTAATGCAATTAAGTGCTTTTTTTTATATTCAATAGTTAAATGGTTTTTACAAAAGACAAAGCTTATCAATTTTTTTCACTCTATTATATTTGACTTCTTTTATTTTTTTAATAATGTGTTTTTTGCTGTGGGTCTCATAGATAAAAATTTCACTATAATAGTGATGTTCAACTAAAACCCCCAAATTAGAACGAGAAAACAGTTGTATTTCCAAACGAAGGCGGATTCAATCAACTAAAACCCCCAAATTAGAACAAGAAAACAGAATTCACAATCACAAAATGACCAGATACATAGTCAAAATCCAGCAACAGAAACAAAAACCATACCCGTATCGATTATGAATCTTGTAAAGGTTCATTGTAGAAATCGATCTCAACTACCAAGTAACTGAAGTCCCTGAAACAAATTCGTGGAAAGAAAACTGTTTATAAGCTATGGAAACCATACCAGTGTTGAATAAATCAGAACCATCTCCTCAAAAATTAAAACTATGACAAAAAAAAAAAGATGCAATCACCAAAACCAATATTATACGGTTGATGTTATAAGGTTAATTATATGAAATTTTAGTTTTTTTAAGTTTTTCAGATTATCCAACCCGACACGTAACAAATCCCTCCAAAATCAGCATGTTTACTCAACTACCCAACCTACCACCTCTATTTTGATATCCATCAACCTCTATAAGCATCAGCTATAGGTAGCCCGAAAATAACAGCTTTCAGATTTAAGGAATTAACAACTTACAGAGTTTAAGCAGCAATGAGGTCAGCATTGGAGAAGCAATGTTTTTCTTGTCCACAAAATGAAGCTATATATATGTTTAAATAATGACATCCGCTTAACATCCCCCTGCCCTGCAAAAATCTTATTCAAAAACCGTATAGATTTAACTATTCAGACTCAGAAGTAATGTTTCTAGTTGTACACACACTATGCAATCACAACAGCTGTCGCATATGTGCAAAGGGATTTAATGGTGTAATCATTATCACAAAGACACATGCTATAGAATCAATTTAAACATAAAAGGATTACTGATAAGTTATGTATTTCCTTGAATACTGTTATGGCTGTCAGCAACATGAAATCTGCATCAAGAAAATTAATGAGTTATGAATGGGTTATATTGAGTAGTCTTATATTGTAATGGGTCAAAAAGCGTACTCGGATATAATCTGAAACAGGATTCAATACTTGTTAGAATAGTAATGAAGTTGCATGTAACTCAAGCTACGTCTAACCCAAGAACCACAGTGGTACTATAGATGTATCATATAGTTTGTTCAAATTGAGATCATCAACATTATAAATACATGTAATAACGAAGAAGCCCGAATCGTAATCCAACCAATATTATAAGAAATCAGCATAATCTAATCTGTTCAAACTGAGATCATCATTCTCAATATCATAGATACTTTAAAAACAACAGGTATTTAGTTCTGAAGGATATATAGTCAACAGTGTTGACTTCGTAGCAAATAATGATGAGTAGAAAAAAATAGAAGTAAAATTTGTAAAGAAAAAAGAATATTCATTTTTCATTGGCTACATTTAGATTTGGCTTGAAAAATCAAAATGAACAAAAAACTAAAAAAGTTAAGGAAAACCATACATGTTCCCAATCATAAACTTGTAAGTCGGTATCTTTGACAGCCATATTGAACTCCTCATTCAATTCCGAATTCAAAATCTTATGCTTCACAGTTGACTTCCATAAATCATATAAAATAGCAAAATAATAAAGTAAGACCATTCATCAAAAAACAATATCCATACGTTTAAATTATTATCTTATCAAGCATTCTCAAGATTTATTTAACTCACTGTCAACATTTTTTTAGCAAAACCAACCCTTAACTCAGTTATGGATTATATCATTATGCTCAAGTTAATAACAGAACAAAAAAAAACAAAATCATAGGAATTGAAATTGCAAGTATGAGAAAAAAATGGCCATAACCTGAATACTCCTTCAGGTTATGAGGCCTGATTCAGGGTTTGTGAAGGGATAGATTGCAGACACAGTGACGGTGGAAAGCTACACCTCCGGTACTATGCTCATCCCTACACGTTAACGATTGGATGGGAGGTTTAGTGTCGGGTCAAAAGGCGATAGGTTTGATAGAAATCCTCAATTTGTTTAATAAGCTCTGGTCGTTTGTTGTAAAACATTTCTGCACGTTTTTGCAAAAGAATCTGCTTCTTATTCAATCAAGTTCAGCCTGAATTCTTTCTTTTCATCTAGCTCTGTCAACCATGGTTTCAAATAAATGCGATTATTGTAACAGAAATTTTCATGGAACTCATATTAAATATCCACATACAAAAAAACCCAGATAAGTGCATTATTTAAAGCTACTTCTAATAGTACAAAAACCTGACTTTTTGTTCACCCCTCTAATAAAATCTAAGACTTGTTTCAGTGTGTAGACTTTTAAATATTACTTATTCTAGGCATGTACTTACCTTGTATTAATCATATTGACATATTAATATATTAAAAAATATAAAATCCATTTTTTGACAACATTAAACTTTTAGTAAGCTAAGTTATCCTAAAGCTTAATTGGTCAAGAAACAGAAAAGTGTTCAAGATATCAGCTACAAACAGGCAACACAATGGTCGAAAGATTAAAAGATTTCAAAGTTGAGCCGAAAACAAAATGGTGTACCTGCAAGAGTGGATTAAAGCCATGGAGGGTTTCTTTTAATACTGTTTTGACTATAAAACCACCACCAATAAGCAGACAACTTCTTGGACTCCACCATTTTCTACTCACCTTCACAAAACTCCCAAATTACAACATTAGAAAATATAAACAAACCAAATGAAATTCCTACAATGAAGATACATACATCTGGAAACAGCTAGTACTAAACAAAAGCCACAAATTGAGCTCATCAACAAAGATCTCACACTCATATATTTATCAGCAGTCTTTACCACTCGTCACTCGAATACTTAATTCATGATTACTCATTAACCTAACCCACTTCTTAAGATTATATGACTGGTAACTTGATTAGAACAGAAAAAAGGAAAAAAATAACTTACAAAGTAGAGTGAGCAAAAAGGGAGATTCTTCTTCACCTTTTGTATGTGTCCACATGATCCACACTTGCATTGATATTTTATGAATTTATTATGGTGTTAAAATGTAACAAAGTTAAATGTTTTTTTCATGATAAATTGTCAATGAAAACAATTGTAGGCGGTCACTTAAGTTAGAGATGCACAAACAGAGGATGGCGATACAACCAAATAAGAACATAGAACCATACAATTTTAATACAATGAGAAAGAAGCTTACCATCTTACTCATGTACTTATGAATGGTAAACTTTTGATCGATTACCCAGTGGTAGCATCTCATCCACAGAGAAAGCAAATCCACAAATGAATGAAAATCAACATCGAATACATATCATTTGACCTAATTTTCATGATCATTCAGTTATACTGAATTTAAAAAAAACACTAATTATGTAACAACTCTATGAACCCTAATCCCAAAATTATCCAGATCGAAACCAAAGTTTACATAAAAAAAAGAATACAAATCAACAATTTTAGATCCAATGGAATTAAACCATATAACAAAATCGAAAGCTCATTGTATATCTAGATGTCTGAGAGAACAGGAACCCACCTACCTATAATTGGTGCGAGGAATCATAGATGTGTTAAACCAACCAATGATCACTTCTTTAATAGAACACTAACCTTCATCGAAATAAGGTTTTAATAGTGAACATATAACATCAAGGGGGTTGGATTTATACATCAATCGTATTAGAGAATCCAACGAAAAACCATAGAATGATGAAACACTACGTACCAGTTGAAATACATGTGAAATCAGCAGATGAAAGAATGAAGAATTCGATGATGCCTAAAAGAAATACAAATAATTTTAGTTTGAATACAAAGAAAGTTCCATTGAAAAGAAACGTACCTGTAGAAATCGGTCTGAATCACAACAGATGATTGGATGAAGAAGACAAATATGAGATGATAGATGAAATGGAAGGCGACTGGATTAGGGTTTGAGGAGAGAAGGTGACACGTTTATAAATGCATCAATGTTAATTTTTCGGAGCAAATAAATAAAATGGGGCATCACTGACGAAATTAAAGACCTGATATCTTCCCGCCAAAAACACATGAGAGGCTCGTTCTTTCATTTGGCCCAAACTTTCTTTCATTTATAATAATAATAATAATAATAATAATAATAATAATAGATTCCTATGATTGGAAGTGATCGTCTAACTTTCACTAATATCTATCACACATTCATTTAGCATGTCTTCTTATGTTTATATTGTCCTTTCATCTTACTTATGATAAGTTGTACTCAGATTCAGACGAGTTTCCATGGCTTTTTGAAAACTTTCCTAAAAATGAAAAGTGAAATAATTATCTCTACCAGATACAATGGATATCGGGACTCTATGTAACGAGACTATTCCGTCCACATACAACTTAACTAAGCGTTTACACTAAAGGTTTCCTTCATTGGTTGGAATTGAGCTGACTCGGTTAGTCGATCCACAATCACCCAGACTGTGTCATTACGATTTATTGTTTTGGGAAATTTGATAACAACATCCATTTGTTATTATTCCCATTTCCATACTTGCATTTCTAATTGTTAAAGTAAACCTAAAGGTTTCTAATGTTCAGCTTTAACTTGCTAACAGATTGAATACTTAGAGACATAATTTTCTACATCATTTTTTGTCATTCGTATCTATCAGCAATTCTTATTCAACCGTTGATGCCTCTTATTACTTCCACGATACATCATAATCTTAGTTTTATGAGCTTCTTTAAGAATCCTTCTCGCAGTTTCCTTGAATAAGTACTCAAATTCTCCTTGGATTATGATCACTTCTCCTGTTGGTTTACAAATCTCAACATAATTATGTTTACTTAAGATTTGAGCATGATTGGATGCTAATCATTCCATTTCTAACACTACATTGAATCCAACGAGGTTCATATGAAGTAAAGTAGCACTAAGTTTGTATCCGAGCAATCTCACCTTATCTTCCCGAAGTACTTCATGAATATTGGTGGGGTTCTAGACGTGCTTACGCTTGATTAAAGATTGAATAATTGCTTAACATAACTTAGTATTTATAAAACTTTGGTTCGCACCAGAGTTAAATAATACTTTAGTGTCAACATCAAGTATAAGAAATGTACCAACAATCACATCAGGAATCATTGTTGCCTCTTATGCTGTGAGAACAATGGCCTGACCTTGCTCTTGGGATCTTCGGTTGTTTTCGTCCTGTTTTCAGGTATTTGTGTCAGTTTCGGACAATTTTGATAAATATGATTAGCTTCCATAATGGAAACATATATGGATCTTCTTTTCCACATCATTTTTCCTTGTGTCCAGGTATCAACCAAATAGTCAATGTATTTTCTGATTTGATAACACTATTAATGGTTTTTGGTCTGGCCACCTTTACCAGATTCAGGAACTTTGTTGCCATTTGTTTCCCTTTTATGATACAGACAAAATTTCCTTTTTGTCACTTCTTTTCATTATTTCCATTCTTTCCATTCCATGGCATAAGTCATGTCATGATCTTGTGCTTGGAAGATCAGGTCTCATCATCTTAATGCCTTATTTTTGAAGCATACATTACTTCATCCTTCTGAGCGTATATACTAATGGCTAGGACAGCTTTTAGTCTTTTGCAGCGCATGTATTGCGTAACAGCTCCTTTATTACGGGTAATCTTAGTAGGATTACAGGTGAAGAAAGTCTTTGTAAGTGTATCTAGTCGTGGTTACTCCCATTTTCTCAAGAGTTCTTAATAAAAGTATAATCACTCTCATTAGCCTAAGTTTTAGTTATACGTTTTATGCTTAGCACAACTTTTAGTTACAGGTTTCTAGCTAGCGTTGAAAATCTAAGGTAACGCATTGGAAATTCTTATACTTTCGATGGCGTCCCAACTTAAATGATTCCTATCTTTCATCTTGTCGCACGAGTTACAAGACAGATGATCAAATGGAATAGTGTTTGATTTCAAAGTTACAGATGTATACGAAAGGTTCATGATAATGAAATCTAAAATTATCAGTAACACACATGATCGTGATTCATCCTAAATTGTCAATCATTATGTTCTTTAGACTTTCTTATACATACATATCTATACAATCATATGTTTTATATACTGTAATCAACGTACCATTTTAAGGTCAATGTATTTAACATATTCATATTTCAAAAAACAGGTCAGACATAAGGTCATGTTACTATTTAGAGAATTCAGTAACTGTTTAGAATAACATATACCTTATCTTACCCGGTCTCGCCAGAAAGGCTACCCCATCTTACCCGGACAAGCTGGAGAGTCTACCACACCATACCCAATCATGCCGGAGAGGTAATTATCATTGTATTTCCCATGAAAAAAATTTTCTTAAATCATGATTTTAAAGGTGCATCTTCTATTAAGGCTTTCATCAAGAAAAAAGAAATTTAGTATTCACATGACGGATCATATTCTAGAACCGAGTAGTATCAATAAACAAGAAACAATAGTGGGTGAGTGTTATCGCATATTTACCGTACTTTCAATGCTCTAGTCATCATCCTCATGGCATACCAACACCCATCATACTATATTTATGCATGTAATTGGCTTATCTTGAAGTTTATATTAAGGCATCTTTCTTAAGTTCAAGTCTAAATACTATCCTTGGTGCTATCAATTTTCTAACTCTTTCGTTTAATCTTAGGTATTATCACAACACCTCTTACCATAAACAGATGTGGGCAAATAACTTATCTCATAGCTTGTAACGCTTCACATTTGTAACTTTCTGTTTTTAGTAAGATCGCTTCGTGTTTCTATTTTTGGAAAGTCCAAACCTTGTAATAATGTTTCTACTTCCAATTTATTGTAATCTATGGCTTTGATTGTAAACAAGATCGATCAATTATATGAAATTCGCAAACTTTGTTCATGTTTAAACTTATGGTCATACGTTACTTTATCGCATAATAAATCAATTCGAAACAACATGCAAATACTTGATAAAAAATTCTTGATAAATGTTTATAGATCTAAATACCAAGTTAAGCAAAACAATTAGTAACTTAATGCAAGTTATTCAAGCTTCCGTTAACATGATAATCTTGTTATGTTTGTGCTTAATGTATGCTTACAAGAAGTACACTTCTTGGGTTTTTAAAACGACCTTACGCTCAACCTAAGACCATTATAAGACCTATACAAGTCACACATATAATATACAAAGTTTATAAGACTAATGCATCAATTAATTAAAAAAATAAAAAAAAGAAAACACAGCTTGCAGCCACAAGTTGTGTAGTTCTTTAAGTCTTTTTTTTATTCCAAAATCCCACCTAATTGCATTAATGGTAACCTTTATCTTTAACCTAACCCTTCCCCTATATAAACAAAGGTTCCTCTAACACTTCCCCACTTTTACAAGCCTTCAAACACCTTAAACAAGCCCCCAAACTGCAGAATTTCTCTACTGAAACACAGCAGCTTGCAAGTGAGTTTCTACTCACTTCCCTTCTTCTTTTTACCTTGTTTTTCCTTCTAACACTCTTGGATAACCTCTATGAAGGTTCTCACAAGTTTGCTTGGGCAAACTAAGGTTAAACCCCACCATTTTGAGGTCCAGAAGTGTGCAAACTTTCTGCCCAAATTTTTATCTTTCAAACTTCAAGTTTTTCAATGTTTTCATCTTGTTTTCTTCCTCAACATTGTTTGCTAAGCCCTATGGATGTTACCATAGGTTTTCCATGGAAAACCAAGGTGGAACCACACCATTTTTGGGGCCAAACTTTCTGTTTTGGAAGTTAACTTATAAAACTTTTTCGAACTTGTTTTTAACATAACAACTCTATGCTACTTATGCCTCTAACCAAGCTTATGGTTAGTGTGTTAAGCTAGACTTGTTCACACACAATCAAGAGGCATAACATGCCTCTAAACTTGTGGTTTTTACTAGGGTTTTAAACCTACAAGTGTTGAGCCATCCAAGCTTACAAGCTTGTGTTGGTGTGGGTGTGATTACATGAAGGCCTTGGCCATTCAACTTTTCAATCCACCCCTCACTTGATGATTTCTATAATTCTTGACCATCCGGATTGTCCTTGTGACAATCTTGTGTATTGGTGAATCTTACGAAAGAGGTTTAGGACGGTATCCTCCTACCTCCATGCATGACTTATATGATATCTATGAAATACATGAACTTTATGATAAATTAGTAATATTATAACTATATATGTAAATACTTAATATAACCGAATCTTCAACAATGACCATACGGTACTTGTCCTAAAAGTAGATTATTTTATCTTAGACCTAACCCCCGTTATGATTCTATTGGGCATGACCCATAAAAACACAAACACCATTCAGGGCTTATAGTGTCAAAAACGAGCGTTAACGTCTAGATATATACTTTTGTTTATACGTAATTTTTGCATACTTTAATTCCTAAACTTGTCAAACTCCACTGTTAATCTTATACTCACACACCTACGTTGCCTTGTGTAGGATAACTTGGTGTTCTTTCCCCTAAAACCACCTAATGCTCTCACGGAAATTACGTTGCAAAACCGTGAGTACACTCCACCCCTTTTTATGCTTTCCACTATTTGGGGTGCAATATGTTAATTTACTAAACTACACTAAATCACACTTTTATTCTATGATTACACATAAACAATCCATCAAATATGTTTTAGTCTTATGCTAGTTGGATTGTTACTTGGTATATTCTTATGTGATCTAAATGTCATTGACTTCGATCAAGCCTCTCTTAACATGTATAACGCTATAGGAGTAACGCACCGCCCATATACTTGTGGTCGATGTTAAGTTTTAATCTGTTTTGCGGTACACTAGAGGATTGACTTGTAGATTCACATGCCTTGTTTACATTTATCTTGTATGCTATCTATTCATGTGGATTTGTTTAAACTGTTTTAATAATTATGCTATGATATTAAACTTGTGTACTCGCCAATACTTTGTTATTGAACTATACTTTTTAACATGTTGAAGGTTGATGAAGTTGTTATGATGGAACTTAGTAGGAATGGCATAGAAACACGCGTAGAATACTAAGTTAATCATTATGTTATTGTTGAGTTTGTTTTGTTGTTGTTAATTGTATTCGAATTTTTGATGTAACTTGAAAATTTTGATGCTATGAAATGAAATGGGTTGTTAAATTAAATATTATCGCAAATAGTGTTACAATGTCTTGAGCAATCTAGTTCATCTCACTCTGATGTTTCCGCCATCGGTTGGGGTGTGACATAGCTTATCTTAAATTGTTTTTTCTAGTTTAAGTCTAGATACTATCCTTGTACCAAGTTCACTTAAACCTCGGCTTTGATACCAACTTGTAACACCCGCATCACAGTATAAGCTCTAGGGAGTGTTACGCATCGAATATACAAAATACATACTCACCAAAGAATTCACAACGGAAGTTTCAGACTTTTATTAAAGAGTTTTATGCAGCTCTCATATTACACAATAATATTACATCAGTTTTATTATACTAGAGATCTAAATCTTCAGTAGCTCTCTAGACTTCTATCTCATCATACTCAATTCCTCCAATCACTTGCACCTAGGATGTGTGCCTGAAAAAATTTGGGACTCAACATAAATTGGTGGGTTCATGAACATAATTGATCTTATTCAAAAACATTTTTATCGACTATAACATCAATCAGATATAATCATGGCAAACAAATAAGAACAGAGTAAGCACAGTATGTTCACATAACCAGGCTATGTATACAAACTCTACTGGCTAAATCAGATACATACAATCAGCCCTCAATCATCCTATCAATCATTTCCATATATCACAGATGCTATAAATAGTCGATTCCATAATTATTACCGATCAGATAGAACAACGACACATCCCGTTTTAGAAACGGCTAGATGAACCTACCTTGCTAGCTTGTAGTTCTTGAGTCTTCAAATAATTAAGTTTCTTGTAAGTCTATAGTCTTGGTTTTAAGCCTTATGATAACTAACCATCTAATTTCACAGAATGTAATCCGTATTAATGTATAAAGCCAACTCAAACTTTAAGATAATCAAGAGATCAAAACCACAACGTAGATGACAAAGTATAGCCTTTATAAGGTAGCACTTAAACATCCATTGATTTGGTTTCAGATCAATCGGACAGGGTATAATTTCTGTGATTACGGTTTAATACACTTTCTAAGGAGAAGAGTTTCTAGGTTTGGGGACTCTAATATTAGAACTATAGAACGAGAGAAAAGAAGTAGCGATTTCTCATCGAAAAAGTGCAATTGAACAAGTCCTAGACTCGACCTTTATAGAGGCCAGCTGGACCTCTCCCGCGCGTCGCGGGAGGAGACCGGGCATCTCCCGCGTGGCATCAGGGAGGTTAGTCTAGCCTTGGCTACCATGTGTCAACCTAGGTCTGCCACTTGTCAGCACCTCGTGACACGCATCCTCCACCGCTTTTTTCATCCAATGTGTCGTTTTTCTCAATTTTCATGCCGGTACTTGTCGCGTGTGCTCGGCTTTTGATCCCAATTGGTTCGGTTTTAAATTGTGAGTTTGGGATGGGTATCTTTGTGAGGGTTGGTTCAACGATCGCAAGTTTTCTTAACCGCTAAGTTTTTTGCGCACTTGGGGTTTTGATTACGGGTTTATTCGGGACATTTAGGATTTTATTGACCATAAGGTTCGGGATGTTACACAATATATTTAGTTACATATGTTGAAAAGTTGATGATGAAAAAAGACTACAAACATAAACAAAAAACTAACGTTTGAAAATTTTAAAACAACTATAAATTTAAAACAAAGATCAACAAAAAAAGACATCGTAATGGAAGGAAAAATTCAATATATTTTTTAAAAAAAATACAACATTCTATATCCCTCTTTAATTTTATGATCACAAAACATTTAATTTGTTAAATGTTAATGGTTTGACATAAAGGCATTTTTGTATGTTATGATATATATTTAGCCGCAAACATTGGAATGTTATTTCTTGAGATGCATTACACTTCAATTCTTTTGTCAATGTTATATTCTTTTTTTTCTTAGACTAACATTTTCATTTAATCATGTTCTTCCATTAGTAACTTGACAATCATTTTAAACCATGGTTTTTGGCTAAAAAGGTTTTATTCAAAGCTTTAGATCATCATTATAATTTCAAGACACCGAAAGCTTCATGGTTTTTTTCCAAGATTAAGAAATCATAATAGGTTTAATAGATGATCTATGTTTTATATTTTCTCCAATATAGGGGGACTTATGTTAGTCCGTTACCCGGAAATGTCTAATTAAATAAAAATCATAGTCTCACTTTCAACACATGATTAAAGCATTTTAGCTTGGTAGATATCTATTCTTATAATTATCTCGTACCGATTGAAAATAATGCTCTAGTTGACGTCTAATACTTACTAAAAATACTACATTAGTCATGTCAACGTAATTCTTGCATAATTCTATATAATATATACTAGATCTTTGATAGTCGCCTAATAAGCCATAATATTCAACAGTTAAGTTTTTTACTTTGTTTTAAATGTGATGTTTCAAAGAGAACAACAATAATAATAATACATCTATTTTAGCATACAAAAGCAATTAAAAAAAAGTATAATAAAAAACCAAAGCTTAGTTACGTGTAGAAAAATAATAGTAACAAAAACTGGTTATAATTATCTTGAACAGTTGATTGTTCATAGAATTTTCTCAATTCTTTGACAATTATATATGAAATATTTGAAGATATACTATGAACAACATCATGTTGTAGCAACTAGTCTTTATTGTAAAAATGAAAATAATGCTCCAAAAAACGTGGTTATAATTTTCCACAACATATTGACTGTTTATAGGATTTCATCAATTCTTTAACAACTTATGTGAGATATTTGACGAAACTCTATGAACATCATCGTGTGTAGTAACTAGTCTTGATGGTTATGGTTATGTGGTATAGAAAAGTGATAATGCTTTATGCAAGTCTTGATAGATGGTTCTATTTATATACTAAAATAAATTAGTGATATCTTTTGATTTATATGATTTACATTATTAGTATTTATTTTTTTATGTGAACTGTGATTTAGTATTTAAAACAATTAAATACTTTTTTATATTAAATAGTTAAATGGTCTTTCTAAAAGACAAAGATTATCAATCTTTTACACTCTATTATATTTAACTTTTTTTATTTTTTTAATATGTGTTTTTTTATCTACAGGTCTCATAAATAAAAATATCACTATGATAGTGTTGCTCAAAATTAACATAATATCATAAGTATAAAAAATTTGAATTTAGAATATGTTTGTGTTAATGCATATTTCGATCTTCTTAATGAAAAATACACCATGTCAATATACTTAGTTACATAGGTTGAAAAGTTGATGATTGAAAAAGATTACAAAAACAAACAAAAAAATTAGCGTTTGAAATTTTAAAAAGAACTATAAGTTTAAAACAAATATCATCAAAAAAAAAAGACATCGTAATGCAAAGATAAACCAAAATATTAAAAAAATACAACATTCTATATCTTCTTTAATTTTATAATCCCAAAACATTTAATTTGTTAATTAAATGTTAATGGTTTAACATAATGATTTTTTGTACGTTATGATATAAATTTTAGCCGCAAACATTGGAATGTTATTTCTTGAGATGCATTACACTTCAATTCTTTTGTCAATTTATATTCTTTTTTATGTAGACTAACATTTTCATTTAATAATGTTCTTCCATTAGTAATTTGACAATCATTTCAAACCATGGTTTTTGGCTAAAAAGTTTTACTCAAAGCTTTAGATCACTTCATGGTCTTTTTTAAAGATTAAGAAATCATAATAGGTTTAATAGATGATCTAAGTTTTCTATTATCTCAATTATAGGGGGACTTATGTTAGTTTCGTTACCCAGAAATGTCTAATTAAATCAAAATCATAGTTTCATTTTCCGCATATTATTAAAGCATTTTAGCTTGGTAAATATCGATTACTATAATTATCTCATATCGATTGAAAATAATGCTCTAGTTGACGTCTAATACTAACTGAAAATACTACACTAATCATGTTAACGTAATTGTTGCATAATTGTATATAATACATAATACATAATTGTACAACAACAATAATAATACATCTATTTTAGCGTACACACCCATGCAGAAAAGCAATTCAAAAATGTATAATAAAAATAACCAAAGCTTAGTTACATGTAGATAAATAATGGTAACAAAAACTTGGTTATAATTATCTTGAAGATGTTGATTGTAAACATAATTTCATCAATTCTTTAACAATTATATATGAAACATTTAAAGAAATACTATAAACAACATAATGTTTTAACAACTAGTCTTTAATGCAAAAAAGAAAATAATGCTCCAAAAAACTTGGTTATAATTTTCCACATCATGTTGATTGTCCATAGGATTTCATCAATTCCTTAACAATTTATGTGATGAAACTCTATAAACATCATCGTGTGTAGCAACTAGTCATGATGGATATGGTTATGTGGTATAGAAAAGTGATAACGCTTTATACAAGTCTTGGTAGATGGTTTTATTTATATAACTAAAATAAATTAGTGATATCTTTTAATTTAAATGATTTATATTATTAGTATTTATTTTTTTATGTGAACTGTGATTTAGTATTTAATGCAACTAAATATTTTTATATTATATAGTTAAATGGTCTTTCGAAAAGACAAAGCTTACCAATTCTTTTCGCTCGATTATATTTAACCTTGTTTTTTAATTTTTTTAGTAATTTGTTTTTTCTACAGGTCTCATAAATAAAATTTTCACTATGATAGTGATGTGCAAACTTAACATAATATCGTAATTCTAAAAAACTTGAGTTTAGAATATGCAAAGATAAACGACAATATCTTTTTCTTTAAAAAAATACAATAATCTATATCCTCTTTAATTTTATAATAATAAAACATTTAATTTGTTAACTAAATGTTAATAATTTTAGATAAATGCATTTTTGTAAGTTATCATATAAATTTTAGCCGCAAACGTTGGAAAATTATTCAATTCTTTTGTCAATTTTATATTTTTTTACGTAGACTAACATTTTCATTTAATCATATTCTTCCATTAGTAACTTGACAATCATTTCAAACCATGGTTTTTGGCTAAAAAGTTTTATTCAAAGCTTTAGATCATCATTATAATTTTAAGACACCTAAAGCTTTATGGTCCTTTTCCAAGATTAAGAAATCATAATAGGTTTAATAAATGATCTAAGTTTTCTATTATCTCCTATATAGGGGGACTTATGTTAGTTCCGTTACCCAGAAATGTCTAATTAAATCAAAATTGTAGTATCACTTTCCTCAAATGATTAAAATATTTTAGCTTGGTAAATATATGTTCTTATAGTTATCTCATACGGTTTGAAAATAATGTTTTAGTTGACGTCTAATACTCACTGAAAATACTACACTAGTCATGTCAACATAATTTTTGCATAATTGTATATACTGCATTCTAGATATTTGATAATCGCGTAATAAGTCATAATATTTAATAGTTAAGATTTTTTACTTTGGCTTAAATGTGATGTTTTAAGAGAGTTCCACTTCAAAATTTCTCTAACAATAACAATAGAAGCATCAACAACATGAACAACAACAATAATAATAATACCTCTATTTTAGTATACACACGCACAAAAGCAATTCAAAAAAGCATAATAAAAAGAACCAAAGCTTAGTTACATGTAGAAAAATAATGGTAACAAAAACTTGGTTATAATTATCTTGAAGATGTTGATTGTAAATATAATTTAATCAATTCTTTAACAATTATATATGAAATATTTGAAAAAGAATACTATAAACAATATCATGTTATATCAACTAGTATTTAATGTAAAAAAGAAAATAATGCTCTAAAAACGTGGTTATAATTTGCTACAACATGTTGATTGTTCATAGGATTTAATCAATTTCTTTAACAATTTATGTGAGATATTTGACGAAACTTTATGAACATTATCGTGTTGTAGCAACTAGTCTTGATGGATGTAGTTATGTGGTATAGAAAAGTGACAATGCTTTATGCAAGTCTTATTAGATGGTCTATCTATATAACTAAAATAAATTAGTGATATGTTTTGAATTAAATGATTGATATTAATAGTATTTATTTTTTATATGAACTGTGATGTAGTATTTAATGCAATTAAATAGTTTTTATATTAAATAGTTAAATGGTCTTTACAAAAGACAAACTTACCAATTTTTTTCACTCTATTTATATTTAATTTTTTTTTATTTTATTAATAAAATCATTTTTCTACATGTCTCATATATAAAAATTTCACTATGAGAGTGATGTTCAAAACTAACATATATCATAATTGTAGAAAACTTGAGTCTAGAATATGTTTGCATTAATGCATATTTCGATATTCTTAAAGAAAGATACATGAAGTCAATATATTTAGTTACATAGTGTTTGAAAAGTTGATGGCGGAAAAGACTACAAATAGAAACAAAAAACTTACTGTTTGAAACTTAAAAACAACTATAAATATAAAACAATGATCAACATAAAAAAAGACATCGTAATAGAAGGAAACACCAACAAAATTTTCTAAAAAAACACAACATTCTATATCCTATTTAATTTTATAATCACAAAACATTTAATTTGTTAATTAAATGTTAATAGTTTCATATAAATGTATTTTTTGTATGTTATGATATAAGTTTTAGTGGCAAATACTTAAATGTTATTCCTTGAGATGCATTACACTTCAATTCTTTTGTCAATGTTATATTCTTATTTTTTTAGACTAACGTTTTCATTTAATCATGTTCTTCCATTAGTAACTTGATAATCATTTCAGACCATAGTTTTTACCTAAAAAGTTTTATTCAAAGCTTTAGATCATCATTATAATTCAAGACACCTAAAGCTTCATGGTCTTTTTCCAAAATTAAGAAATCATAATAGGTTTAATAGATGCTCTAAGTTTTCTATTATCTCCAACATAGGGGAACTTATGTTAGTTCCATTACCCTGAAATGTCTAATTAAATCAAAATCCTAGTATCACTTTTTGCAGATAATTAAAGCAATTTAGCTTGGTAATTATCTATTCTTATAATTATCTCATACCGCTTGAAAATAAAGCTCTAGTTAATGTATAAGATTAACCGAAAACACTACACTAGTCATCTCAACGTAATTTTTGCATAACTGTATATACTGCATACTAAATCTTTGATAGTCGCGTAATAAGCTATAATAGTTAATAGTTAAGTTTTTTTTACTTTGTTTTAAATGTGATGTTTCAAAGAGAGTTCCACTTCAAATTTTCTATAACAATAACAACAACATTATGAGCAACAGCAATAATAATAATACCTCTATTTTAGTATACACACGCAGAAAAGCAATTCAAAAAAGCATAATAAAAAGAACCAAAGCTTAGTTACATGTAGAAAAAGTAATGGTAACAAAAACTTGGTAATAATTATCTTGAACATGTTGATTTTTTTTACAGAATTTCATCAATTCTTTGTCAATTATATATGAAATATTCGAAGAAATACTATGAACAACATCATGCTGTATCAACTAGTCTTTAATGTAAAAAAGAAAATAATGCTCTCAAAAACGTGGTTATAATTTTTCACAACATGTTGAGTGTTCATAGGATTTTATCAATTTTTTTTAACAATTTATGTGAGATATTTGAACAACTCTATGAACATCGTTGTGTTATAGCAACTAGTCTTGGTGGATATGGTTATGTGGTATAGAAAAGTGACAATGCTTTATAAAAGTCTTGGTAGATGGTTCTATTTATATAACTAAAATAAATTAGTAATATCTCTTGAATTAAATGATTGATATTATTAGTATTTATTTTTTTATGTGAACTGTGATGTAATATTTAATGCAATTAAATACTTTTTTTATATTAAATAGTTAAATGGTCTTTCTCAAAAGACAAAGCTTACCAAATTTTCACTCTATTATATTTAACTTTTTTTTATTTTTTAATAATTGTTTTTATTTCTACAGGTCCCATAAATAAAAATTTCACTATGATAGTGATGTTCAAAATTAACATAATGTCGTAATTGTAAAAAACTTGAGTTTATAATATGTTTGTGTTAATGCTATGACATTTGTACACTTTTAGTCATTGGACATACAATGACCCTTCATTAACATTGATCATGCCGACCGGTAGTATGTAATGGTACCACATGATTGACAATCCTGTTCTCGCTTCCTTGGTTTATTTGGAAGTGACTTTAGGGAATGACAGAATCCGATGAACATTTGATAAACCTTTGTCTTTATAACGGTTTATCCGACAGTCAACGAGGCTTGAATGTATTCGCCAACAATCCATGTATATGTGTCTACACAATAAAAACAATTGATTTATAAGACAAGAGTTTTTGTTTAAACAAAACCTTTGTTTATTCAAAACACCAGTTTTATACAAGACATTTTGACAAGACAAGACAAGACATTTTGGTTATTTTATACAAGACATTTATTTTATGGTTTAAACAAGAATTTTGTTTGCCATACAAGACATTGGTTTATACATAAACATTCGTTTATAAAAGATATTTGGTTTATACATGGCATTGGATTATACATAACATCGGTTTAAACAAGACATCTCAATTGTTGGTGAATGGTAAGTGATTTAAATGACGAGACGTGTGTAATATCATAAATGCATGGTGGATACGCCGCTGGTACTTCCTATATATAAGTGCTTTCATTATATTACATAACGTAGCATTATCTAAACCACTTCAAACAAAATAAAAGACATGACATATTTATACAAGGCACGAGCTATTTTGGTTATTAAGTTAACCATCGTTTCTTTTAAATCATTTGATTTCATAAAAGAAACATTTTTGTAAAGGATCAAGGTTACTTTTGTAATAGTTGAACATTTCTTTTAACTGCCAAAGCCATGAATCTTCATCACAAAACTTATGTTACTCACAGACATTTTTATGCTGACGTTTTATTTTCACATATTTTTTCAGGAGCTAATGTTTGACTTTGAGCATAGTTCACATAAGGCGGACTTGGGCCTTAGTGACTTTAAAATTTGCAAGACAATTGTTATGTTTTTGATTTCATTCTCCCAAGACAATGTAACCAATTAAATTCAATAATACAAAACTTTATGTACCATGTGTTGTGAAGCAATAGTTCTGCGACATGACTCCCCGACGTTTCCATCGCGGTTTGTTTTTTTACGCGGTCGGGTGTTACAGAAATATTGGTATCAGAGCTCATGGTTGTAGGGAATTACGTTATTCGTAATACTTTGACCTAGACTATAACCTTCCTTGGTCCCCAACACAAGTTATCTTGTGTTTAGATCTTAAAAAATACCATCACCTATCCTTAGGTGATTACTAAAACAAATTCACAAGTTACAAATTCATTTTGAAAACCAATCATCTATCCTTAGATGATTTGTTTTTAGGCTTCATGCCTTTAAAGTTTTCAAGATCTCCTCAAAGATTGGGTTTTAATAACGTGAACACGTGCAATCTGGAAGGGTGGATGCCTGTACCCTGAGTTTTCTGTCTAAGCCTAGAGTATTCGTACATATCCGCATTATCGGACCAATCATTCTTAAACGGGAACTCTTGGGGTGAGTGGCCACCTATAGGCTAAAGCATGTGTTCTCGATACATTATAAAGATCCATTTACTTTGATTAGTCACTATGTGTCCTTTGTTTGTTTTAGGTAACAAACAGATGATCACAATCCTTATGTTTCTTTGATATTTTTAACGTTTCTTTTTTACTATCCAATATCAATCTCACCCGTTTTTCTCTCATATTTCCTTCTCTTTTAGAATGCCTCCTCGTCGAAATACTGCTCAGGACGCCTATATGGCGGCAATGATAGCTGAGTAGATAGCTGATATGCTACCAAATCTTGTGACTCAATTTAGCCAAGCCAACAATAACAATAACAATGCACCTCTTTCATGCAACTTTAAACAATTCAATTCGCTAAACCGCTCAAGTTTAGTGGTTCTGAGGGATCTACTAGGCTCCTACAGTGGTTTGAGAGTCTTGAGAGCACACTCTGTCATGTTCAATGTCCGAATGAGCGTAAAGTAGAATTTGCTTCGAGTGTATTCCAAAAGAGGGCGCTCATGTGGTGGAACAGAGTGGTGAGAGATATGGGTGCTGATGTTGCAAGGGCTCATACGTGGGAAGAGCTTCAAGTTCTTATGATGAAGGAATTCTGCCCACGCCATGAGCAAAGAGCACTTGAGAACGAATTCCATGACCTGAAACAGGATAGTGGAGAACATCGTGCCTACACTGACCGTTATGAGGAGTTAAGTTTGTTATGTCTTGCTATGGTCAAGCCCTTGGATAAGGCTATTGAAAAGTACATTGATGGCCTTCCTAACCTAGTTCAGGACATAGTCACTAGTAGCAACCCTGCTACAGTCAGACAGGCTATTGAGTTGGCTGCAACCCTGACTAACTCGCGAGACAAGAAGGGAAAACTTTTTTGCAAAGGCAACAAGAAGCAATCTACCAAGACTGCATAAGGGAAACAAAAGGGAAACAAGACCGAAACCTCCAAGAAGTCTAGGAAGCGTAGAGCTTCCAAGAATTTCGCTATTGTTACACAACCCAACCAAGCTGCTCAGCACAGCCTCCCACCAAGATACAATATGTCGGTACTACAACTCTGTGCAACAAGTGTGATAGTCATCAACAACCCCATCTATCGTGTCATCATTGTACCAATTGTGGATGATCTAGCCATCTGGCCAACACTTGTCCTTTTGCTCCTACTTCGAATCAAGTGGTTCAAAATCCTGTTCAACCACAACCCAATCCTGCACGACCCCACTACCCACCTGGATCCTACTACAATTGTGGTGATCTTACTCACAAACAACTGCTCGAAGCTAGTTAATGCAAATCCAACCTAGGGACAAGCATTTAACATAAATGCTAATGCGGCTGGTGCTGACAATGACGTAATAAACAGTACGTTCCTTGTCAATATTCAGCCTGCTTTGATTCTTTTTGATTCGGGTGCTGATAGAATTTTGTATCCTTAGATTTTGAGCCTTATCTTTCAACACCACGAACCAAACTAGGAAAACCCTTAACAGTGGAGACAGCTAGTGGCGAACCTCTTGTACTTGATTCTATAATTCGTAACTGCCAATTGAACGCAATAATGATCTTTTTTCCATTAATCTCAGGCTATTGCAACTTGGGAGTTTTGAGGTCATAGTAGGCATGGACTGGTTAACCAAACACCATGCTGAAGTGTTCTGTTTCGATAAGATTGTTCGCATCCCTCTTTTGTCTCGTGAAATCCTAGAAGTTCATGGAGAGAAACCCTCTCATAGCCTTAAACTCATGACATGTACCCAAGCCCAAAAATACATATGAAAGAATTATGTAGCCTTTTTGGCACATATAGTTGAGGAGAAAAGTAAGGGTAAGAGTATTCAAGACATCCCCGTTGTTCGAGATTTTCCTGAGGTGTTGAAAGTACCGAAAAATACGGATCCAACAACGCTATCACACAATCACCAAGGATGGGTGGAATCCAAACTTGATGATATTCAAGAAAACCGAAAAGATGAAAGAACAATACGAATCAACTTTAACACCTTGCATTCGATTCTATTACTTGAACAAGCAAAACCGTTTGGTACAAGATGGAGGCTCTCTAGAGAAATCCCAAAAGTCTTCTCTAGAAATAACATAAGCTTAACTTATATACCTAGGGTAAGGGCATGCCCCTCATGGGCTTGCCTATGGGCTTGTGTGAACGGGGATCGAGCTCCCGAAATGAGCAATCGACCTGATCTCGCTCAACTAGCAAAGGCAGAATTCATTGCTAGAGAGGTAGACATGACAAACAAGATAGTACTTACTGTTTATCTGCTTCTGATGTATTAATGACGTTCAAATACAGACGCAAGAAAACAAACTGGCAGAGCTTCTCCGTACCAATTGACAAATCACTAACTAGCTCTAAGACAACACTTCCCTATTTATAGGTCGACATGACTCGTACCGAAGTGCGTGCAAAACAAACATCTATGATTCGTATGAAACTGTATTTCATACGAGTGACTCACTCGTACGAAATCTATTATATTTTGTGCGAATCACATTATTCAAACATATAAAATTTACATTTTCTCAAATAAACATTAACTTGTAAACTTTATAAACATTATAGATATATCCTAGACGTAGGCAATAGACATTATGCACCAACAAACTCCCCCTTGGATGTTGGCGCAGCCTGGATAATCTTCAAAAACTTCAATTTGATTTGACTTTAACGCCCAAAAAATCTCTTTAAAGGCTTTCGACGCTCTTCAAAAGCAATTGGCGTTTCATCAGTCAGAGGACGTCGTTTCAAAAACTGAAAGCTCCTTAAAGATGCTATTCTTGTACGTTCAGCAATCTGAGTTTCTTTTCCTTCTGTTTTCTTTGACTCCTTCTTCTCAAGCTTTCTCTAAGTTGTTTTCCAATCCGATCCAGAATGAATATCATTTGCAAAGCACACATTCACGATCTTTTGAAATTGAAGCGCTTGTTCTTGATCCTTTTCTTTGAAACTTATCTTACTATAGAATAAACATTCTATGTCTTTCTTCGAACAGTTCACTAGCCACATAGGGTCTAGAACTCGAATGCCTCGCCACAGACCATATATTCTTTTGTGCGCTGTGACGGCTTCGGTTAATTCTTCTTTAATTTTCCACGAATCTTTTTATGGGTGCACACATATAACAGCCTCTCCTGTATTCGAATCATAATGCCACCACTTCAAGATCGTATAAAAATCTTGCTCCATTTTGATCAGCGGCATATTCTTCATCACCCGTGGTTTCTTCACAATCAAAGTAATAACTTTCTCCTTTGTCACTGGATCTACTTTAACAATGTGACGTGGATAATGAGGTTTCCAATGTACAAAACCATGCTTAGCTTCAAATTTGATCAATCTCCGCAGCTTTTGGTCATGGAACTTCATCTTTAGGTTTATCATCTTTGTTTGAACAAGTTCCTTTATGTCCCAAAAAGGCAGTGTTTTGATGTCGCTGAGATATCGAAAGTATTGGATCCCAAATTCCCTTTTAATCGCATATACATTTAGCTCTTCAATCCAGCCCCAACTCAGAATATCCCCTGAAGAAATATGAGCATCTCTGGTGAAAAATGCTAGGGGTCTCTTAAACATTCGCTCAGCTGAACTCTCCCAAAACCATTTCTTCTTTTGTTCAATAATTTCAGCTTTAGACATCTTTTCAGGAATTGTTCCTTCTTTTACAGCTTCAGATACTTTCCTTTGTAACATCCCAGAACTTTCTGCTGTAAATAGATCGATAAACATTGGGAAATCTTCTATACCCTGAATGGCATCGTTAGCATCTTCATCAGAATCACTTTCCACGACAACCTTATCATATACGTTTGCATCTTCTATATCTTCCAAAACATAAGCATTCGGTTCAAAAACATCTATCTCAGAGTTCGTCTTCAAAATCAAAATCGAACTTCTCTTTGCTAATACCAAGCATTGCTGCTATTTCTTCTTTCGAATAACTATGAACAAACTCCGCTTCTTCAACATCATGGTCAAGATATAATACAAATGGCTTTGGCACGACAGGAACAGAAGATGTAACATTTTCTGTGAAAATTCCTGCCTGCTTAGCATCTACTGACTCAACAATTTTGTTCATCCTTTCCTCTTCAGTGGTTTGGTTTGCAGAATCATCAAAATACTCAGAAAGATTAACTAATTCATTAGCATTTGAATCAATTACATGTATACCCGACCCTCCAACATTGTCATCATCATTATCATCATCTGAACTACTGGAATCTTTATCATCAACATCAACATCTTCAATATCCTCTGCTTCTGCCTCCTTTTCTGTTTCTTCAGCCGTTTCTTTACTATCTTTTTCCGTCTTTTTCTTCATCAACCAATCTCGATGTCGTTGAGAAATATCAAGTGAAGCTATATCCACATCAGTTGGTTTTCCTATCATAATAAAATTCTTCGGTTCTTCATACACCACAATATCCCAACATTGTACTCGCTCAGACTCAGCTTCTGGCACAGCTTCATCAATCACGGATTCCTCCACTATCTTACCTTTTCCTTTCCCTTGTGCATCAGATTGCTGTTTAGACAACCGTTCTCTTACCGCAACTCTTTCCCTTGCTTTTTCACGTTCTATTTCATCAATTGCCACAGAAATACTCAATCCCAACTTCTTCTCCAAGATCTTTTCAAACACATCCATTCTTCTATTATTTCTCAACCGTTCTTCCTCGTATTTTGTCATTTGTAACCGCAATCTTTCATTTTCAGAAATAATACTGCCATCATCGCTTCTAATTGCTGTTTGTCAACAATTAATCTCCCAATCCTTTCAAGCATTTCAAGCTTTTCAGCTGTTAACATGTTTATCAGCTCTTGCAACTCAGCTATGCGTACAACATTCATTGTCACATGTTTCTGCAAATCATCAACTCTTGGATCATCAAAACGAAATTCATCACCTCTTGGTAGATCGTGTAAACCAATCTCGTCAAAAAATGCTTGTGAATCAAACGGCTGTGGTGTAGGACGAGATTGTTGAGCATGAGATGGTTGAGACTTTTGTTGAGAAGATTGTTGTGGCGATGGTTGCTGAAATGGTTCTGGTTCAGGAATTGATTGTTGAACTGGTTCTGGTTTAGGTTGTTGCGGTGCAGGTTGTTGTTGTTCTGGTTCTTGTTCAGGAACTGATGGTTGTTGAAAAGGTAACTCTGGTTCAACTTGTTGCTGATCTGGCTCTGGATGCATATGAAGTGGTGGAGATGGAATATTCTCTGATTGTTCCTCCACATTTTCTTCAATAGTTTGTTCAGCATCAGCTTCTGTTTGAATAACATCCGGAGATATTCGAGCTGCAGATCGCTTCATTCTTCTTTGCCTTTTCTTGACTGGAGTTCGAAACGCAGATTCAGTATCAGATTCAGACGGAACATAAGTTGTATCATCCTCGCCGGTTGCTTTTCTCTTGATGTTTTTTGCTAACTTTTCGGTTCTTTTCTTTTCTCCCGCTCTTCTTTCTTCTAAATCAGTACTAGATGATAGTACTTCTTTAGCTGCTTTGTCTGCTCCAAAAAGCCTGACTTTCTATCTCTTCAGCCATCTGTTCAATTGTTTCCTCAACTTCAGGTTCATCTCTTAACCCTGAACTTTCAGCAGCAGACGCAGTTTTTCTCTTTCTCCCTTTATATGTAGCTTTCCCACCTTTTTCTCCGTCTTTTACGAACCATGGACTTCTCTTTGCCACAAACAACGATAATGATTTAACCTCCTCTTCATCGTCACCACTATCATCTTTCCTCCACTTTCCTGGTGCAGGTGAAATATAATCTTTATCAAGAATAGCATCAAATATCGGTTTAGCTACGGGAGCAGACTTAGATGCACATTCATCTTTCGTAATGATGGAACATCCATATGTTCAAGTTTGAGAACATCGTCTGGAGATTTCTTCAAATTAGGGTGTAAAAAGTCTAACATCATCTGGATGAATCTTGGATACTGCAAAAATCTTTCCTTCTGAATATTCTGAATCATCTTTCCTATGACCCAAACCGTGAGCAATAACATGTGCAAGTTATCTGAAAGGCGAACTCAGGTTTCCTTTCTTGTATGGTGCAGCATTCACAAACCCTGTATACCCCATCCTATAAAAACATCCTTTAACCACATATTCAGTGAAACCTGTTGGATCGTCTTTGTTATCCTTAAACTCCAAAAGTTTCCAAATCAACTCCTCAGTAATCTTCACTTGAATATCGACATCGTCAATTTTTACCAGTTGAAATAATGGCGTTGTCATCTGTACTATACTCAGTGGCATTCCAGAAATATTTCACATGCGAAAGATATGCCGTATGTCTATCTGTTAATGCTTTAGTCACTCTAATTCTTGTGAGAAAATCCAAGATATCTCGATACGCTGCTATCTTTGGGATTGAAGCATCTGTGATACAACATATATTGTGCACTGGAGAAAACGCGGATTTCTTGGCCTGTACAAGAAATAAACAATTAACCGTTAGAAAATTTTAAACTTTCAAAAATTTCTTCACTAATTCGTACAAAATTCTCTGTTTCGTACGAAACACAATCTTAATAAAAAGTTTTAAACATTCAAAATTTCTTTCTCTATTTCGTACAAAAACTATGTTTCGTACGAAACATACATTTAATCAAAAATTGAGATTTGAAGTTCATGTTATTCATACGACTCACTCACTTCGTACCAAAAACTCTGCACTTAATCATTTTGCTTTCAAATTTTATTTCATGCAAAACAGTTCAGTCGTACTAAATTCATCGTTGTCCCAAAATTTGTCCAAGTATAATCCGAATCTGAAACTTGTTGTTTTTAACAAATTGATAGTCGAATTTCATCTACTTGTGGTTGCAAATTTGTTAGAATTTCATCGACAACTGGCACAGATGAAGAAGCTTTATCCGTGGCATTAGACTGATCAGTCTGTTGTTTCAGAAAGCTTTCAATCTGTTCAGATCCTTCATCAGAACTGGATCCTCCATCGTCGAAAGTTGGTTCCCGATCAGAGTCAATATCTACATTTGGCTGGGCTGATGATTCAGCAGCATTGACATTTGGAGCAGGAACCGGATTCTGAACAGAAGAGCTTTGACCAACATCAGACGTGTTAACTTGTAATGATGTAGAAATCACCAAAGGTCGAGGAACTTGTTCTTGATTAGATAGCTGATGTTGTTGAAATAACATAAAGTTGGCACATCTGGTAGATCAAACGAATCCCACAATCCATCATAGTTAAACAACCACGGATCCCCAGGCTTCTGCGTAGGCATTGTATATCTTTGACAATCTACGTGCTGTGCTAGAACTACCTGGTTCAGACTCGGCAAGAAAACACGTTTTTGAGGAGTAGCATAACCAACAAAGAATCCTTCCAAAGATTTGGCTGCAAATTTACCAGCCGGGTCCAAGACGGTACACGGTGATCCAAAAGGTTCCAAAAATGCTAAGTTAGGCTTTCGTGGATTCAGTAACGCGAAACATGTCCTTTTATGAGGCTTAACTGTCAACACACGATTTAGGGTATAGCATGCTGATGCTACTGCTTCGCTCCAAAAACTGATCGGTAATTTCAAATCAGCTAACATTGTTCTTCCAGTTTCTATCAACGTGCGATTCTTTCGTTCAGCTACTCCATTTTGTTGTGGAGTATAGGGGCGCTGAATTCATGAAGAATCCCCTTTTCATTGTAGAACTCTTGCATCTTCTTGTTCTTAAACTCCGTTCCATTATCACTGCGAATTCTCTTAATGGGCAAATGATATAAGTTCTCGAGTTTCTGAAGAGCATCATAAGAGTTTCAAAAGTTTCATCCTTACTCTCCAGAAAGAACACCCATGAAAATCGAGAATAATCATCTGTAACGACAAGACAGTATAGATCTCCAGAAATGCTTTTGACATTGACTGGTCCAAAGAGATCCATGTGAGAGAATCCCTTCTCCAATAATCCTACCTCCCTGTGTACCAGCAAATCCTACATATCCTCCTCGAATAGCTCTAACATCATTGAGCAGTGTAAGCATTCCTGTCATGTGGCGAGACGCTCCACTATCCATGATCCATTTTGACAATATCGAACGTTGGAGCCCTGCACACAGGATTAACAAAATTCATTTAAACAAAGAGACCCAAGCCTGTTTGGTCTTGGGTGGGTTTGGAATATCGAACTTTAGACCCACTTTGTTCTTTTCAATCTTTTTAAGCTCAATTTTGTTTGGAACATCAGGTCTAGGTTCAACCTTGGATGATTTAGTTTTAACAATTTTAGCAACCCATTTCTGTGTTTGTCATTTAGCCCTTTTAACATAAAATTTTGAATTTATTTGTTGAATTTTGTGTGATGTTTCACAAATTTTAAACTTAGATTGAGAGTGAATAGTTGGTTTAACATTTTGATAATCTTCAATCTTTCTTTTAAGAATTTGTTTCGGCACAAACATGGGTGCTTTTTGTTTTTCATCCTTAGCGAACTTTTTCGGAGAAGAAACTGGTTTTGAACTTTCTTGTGAACAGTATCGTGCGATATGTCCAACTTTCTTGCATGTAAAGCATGTCCTGCTGTCCTGAAGCAGTTAAAGAGTAAGTACTATCTTGTTTGTCATGTCTACCTCTCTAGCAATGAATTTCGCCTCTGCTAGTTGAGCGAGATCAGGTCGATTGCTCATTTCGGGAGCTCGATCCCCGTTCACAAGTGGTATCAGAGCTCCCGAAGTGAGCAATCGACCTGATCTCGCTCAACTAGCAGAGGCGGAATTCATTGCTAGAGAGGTAGACATGACAAATAAGATAGTACTTACTGTTTAACTGCTTCTGATATATTAATGACGTTCAAATACAGACGCAAGTAAACAAACTGGCAGAGCTTCGCCGTATCAATTGACAAATCACTAACCAGCTCTACCACGACACTTCCCTATTTATAGGTCGACATGACTCGTACCGAAGTGCATGCAAAACAAACATCTATGATTCGTACGAAACTGTATTTCATACGAGTGACTCACTCGTATGAAATCTATTATATTTTGTGCGAATCACAGTATTCAAACATATAAAATTTACATTTTCTCAAATAAACATTAACTTGTAAACTTTATAAACATTACAGATATATCCTAGACGTAGGCAATAGACGTTATGCACCAACAGCTTGCCTGGCCCACATGGCCTATGGTATGCCCAGATGACCTATATAGGTCCAAACCTGATACAAACTAACCCAGTTAATCCCAGTTAGCTACCATAGACCTTTGCATATATTTGATGCGTTAGTCTCACACTTCTAGGACCTAACAATCTCCCCCTTGACTGATGCATCAAATAGAAAGTCCCGAAAAATATGGATCCAACAACGATGTCACACAATCACCAAGGATGGGTGGAATCCAAACTTAATGATATTCAAGAAAACCAAAAAGATGAAAGAACAATACGAATCAATTTTAACACCTTGCACACGATTCTATTACTTGAACAAGCAAAACCGTCTGGTACAAGATGGAGGCTCTCTAGAGAAATCCTAAATCCCAAAAGTCTTCTCTAGAAATGACATAAGCTTAGCTTATATACCTATAAAGGTCCAAACCTAATACAAACTAACCCAGTTATTCCCAATTAACTACCATTGACCATTGCGTATATTTGATGCGTCAGTCTCCCACTTCTAGGGCCTAACAATCTCCCCCTAGACTGATGCATCAAATTGTCTTCATAACATAAATTCTGCAATGTTTTCAATAGAGTCCATGGACACTATGCTGTAAGAGTTGTGGAAGTCAGTCTCACACTTCTAGAACCTCACAATTCGACGAACTCTCAACACCGGGTCTCTTTCTTCTGCTCTTATGGTTAGTTTCATATCAAGATCTTGATCAGCTTTGCTTGAAACATCTTTGTCCAAAAGAATGTGAGAGGTGGAATCTTAGCAGCACTTTTCTTCTTCAATATTTCTCTTTCAAGCAAGCAGGTTCACAGGTACTTCTTCAAATGTACTATCACCGTCTGATGATGACTGGCATCTGGTTCTTTTAACTTAGGTACACTTTGCTTTTGTGATGCTTCATGCTTTGTCGGAAACTAACAGCATCTCAATTTCAGCAACCCCTGTTTCTTGATCTAAATCAAGATCTGCACAATTCTCAGAAATTTATAAGCATACATTTTTATGCAACAGGGAGAATACCGCATGAACACTTGGTAGATCCAAGTACTTGTACTCGGATCAAAATTAAATTTCTTTCATCTTTTGATGATTAGTCAAATCTTAAAACGGTTAATAATTTTTAATAAAGCAAAGAAAACACTCTTTTTTTATTTAGTAAAAACAAGACACTATTTTTAATTTTTAAAATTTTCTATATTATTTTTTAATATTTTTTAAATATAAGAATATAAACAGAAACGCAAATAAATGAAGAAACTAACTCAGTAGTTACAACTATCCAATTGCAATGGGATCAAAATCATTTTCAGGCAGACCAAGGAACACTTTTGAGTGCCAACTTATTTGGACTAGTCTAAGTGATTGCCAATATGTTTGTCCACTTAAACTTTAACGCTCAACTTTCATTTTTCAACTTCGTGATATGCTTAAGGTAGTATTATACTAGAATAGCCGTGCGTCCCATACCATGACATACCCAGCCATTAAGGTAAGCACAACGATTCATCATAACATGTGAGTATACTGAGATCATCCTTTATCTTTTACAACATCAGACTATTGGTGAATAGGTCAGTACATTCGTACAGTAGAGTGACCAATAATATCTGACGAGGGTTAGGCAAATACCTTATATGGTATGTTTGACTTTTCAAGCACATGGAATTTTCACGTGATGAGATTTCCTTTCTTTTAAGGTTTTGGACCTTCTATTTTGGCTCTTTTAAGGATACGCTGACTGTGTCTAGGTCTGCATATAACTGGATGCAACAGAAGGGCAGCCCTGATATCCCAGATGACTCCTCAGCATAACGACCCAAAACTTCAGACGTTGGCTATCTACCAACGCAGGATTTAAGACCATGAAATCATACGCCGATGTATGTTAACCATAAGATACATAGTTCGTTATGTTTATATCACTTAGTATCTTTTAATCACGAATATTCATTTCATTTCCCATTTGATGCAAAAAGACTTTATGGATTTTTCAGTTTTTCAGAAGTTTTTGTATTTTTCTGTTTTCAAATGTTTTTGTATTTTTCTGATTTTCTCCCCCTCAAACAATTCATATATACATATATCTCCCTCTTCCCCTCTAAATATGTGCATCACACTTTATGCACAAATTTACCTAATAAAGAAAACGTATGTACAAAGCATTAAATGAAAGAAAAGGAAAATGTTTTTGTTGTTTTTGCTTAACCGTTCAGTCATTAGATTAAAGACTAATAAATTTCAAAATTAAAGCATGAAATTTAAATTTGTACCTTTTCACTGATCTTTTCTTACCTCACCTCGTCCAAAGGAAACATCGCACTCGTAAAAAAAATTTGAACTTTTTGCAACAGTGAGATGTTATCCGATATGTCCATGGAACAACCGCTATCAACATTCCAGAGATTGTCAACAACTCCTCCTTGGTTGTTCTTGAAAAATAAGGAGATCGGTAAGACAGTTGGACCCAGGCCATTGTGGTCTTGGGTTTCCCTAAAGCATCAAAATAAGACATTTCTTTCAGACATAAGTCCCCTTTTGTTTCAAGGATTGGTGATGTTGCTGCCGCTTTTGATTTGGGTTTCCAAATCTGTTCCATTTAAAATACGCATTTGTTGCCTTCGATTGAGCAACTTTAGCTGTTTCAGGTTTATTCGTTTTAGAAACAAATTTTTGTTTCTGAACAGCCTTGTGTTTGTTTTTGGCAACATTCTAATCCCCATCAAATGGTTTAACCTTGGGATTCACATTCTTCACTGCCTTAGGTGATGATACCTTCATCGGCTTGGAATGATTGTTATCCTTAGGTGTAACCTTATTATTTTGAGCATAGTAGGGTAGACAGGGACTATGTGTACAGTTCCGAGCAATGTGACCAGGAATGCTGCAATTGAAGCATATCTGTCTCTTCATGTATAAGACATTCTGATTAGCATGTGTAGCTCTTGCAGGCCCTGAAGAATGAACTGATCCCTTCTGTGCTTGATTTCCTTGCATGTTTCTTGCAGATGAAGATGAATTTTGATGTTTGTACTTGTCGTTTGCAAGGGCCTTCTTTTGTTGTGGAGATTTCTTTTGATTCTTCTTGTTTTGTTTAGACTGTAAATCTTGTCCAGAAATCTCCCCAACATTTCCAAAAGCTTTGCTAGCACGGTCAAAAGCATATTTTTCACATTTGCCATTAGTGACCGGCTTAACAAAAGCATTTTTCACATCACTAGTCTTTTGAGGGCTATTGCTACCCATTGAGGATTTTGGAGAGCATGACTGTTCTTGACGTCTGGACTTCTGTTTTCTTTGTCTCCGATTTACTCGTTTCTGCTCCTTTAGCTTTCTCTGAACCTTTTCATCACACGCAGAAGGTTCAAATTGTTTAGTTTGTGCTCTTGGAGCCTTGTTCACGTCAGCTTTCTTTTCATAAGTTTTGATAAAATCGGAGAGTCCTGGTTTATCAGATGAAATACCAGACACTCCAGGTGAATCATTAGAAGAGTCAACAGCACCAGATGGTTCCCCTGTGTCTGACGTATAATCACTGGGTTTGCCATACAACATGTGCTGTGCTCTCTCCAGATCTTTGTCTTTTTCAGGCATTGTCGTGTAGTTGTGATTATACGGTGGGGCAACCTGATTGAATCCCAAACCCTTCCCCTTGTTCTCCTTATATGCCAACTGCACATTGCACACGTCTTGAACGAGCTTGCTGGATGTATCAAACATCGTTTCGTTGATATTTTCCAGCAAGAAGTCCCAGCTCAACTCTTACCAAATCGCATTCCATGGTTTTTGGACTGTAATCTAGTCTTGTAATCATGGACCCAACATTCTGTTTATTTACGTCCAGGTGGAGCTGAGATATGCCTTTCTTTTGTGCTTCAACCTTTTCTGTGAGTAACTTGTTACTTTCTGGAAGGCCGATGACTGAGCCATTGCATTGTTGTAGTCATCAGCCATTTTGGAATTAAGTGCCTTGAGTTGAGCAACCCTATTTCTGCAAGGTTTAGTGCATAAAAGGTAGTTGACTATGTCAATGAGTGATCTTGGTTTGTTAGCGTAAGTTTGGGCTTGAGGTAGAGTTTGGGGTGCTGGGCTACTGATTGCTGCTTGCTGGGCTTGAGGTTTCTGTTCGGACACTTCTTCATGATGAGACTCTGTTGATTTTGCATAAAGATCTTGGAGATCTTGGTTTGATTGTAAATGATCCCACAACCAAGATACAAAGGAGTCTTTGTCATCTCCCAAAAAGCTATTCATCTCATTCCTTACTTCCTCTTTTTGCCTTCCACGGTCAAGCAAACGCATCACATAGTTAGCAAACGGATCAACATTGTAGTTTCCAATAAACTCATTCAGCTTTTCCTTCACTTGATCCCGCAAGTTCGGGTTTTGATTTTATGCCTGGGGTGAAGTGCTGTTAATGGATGCTTTGATTAGTGGGCTAAAGACAATGTTTGGATTTGCATTCAGTTTAGAATTGCGGACTGGGCTGAAGACTATGTTTGAGTTCTGAGCTTGGGCTGTAAACATCTTTGGATAATCGAAACCGTACTGGTAAAAACGATAAAAAATGTCTGAAAACTGTTTTTACCAAAAAGTACCGTTAGACTTGTCTCGACGATACGAATCCAATGATATATAATGTCAAAGACCTTTTTTGGAATTTTCATGCCTTTTTTTAGCTATTTCATAATAGTGGATCCGAGATGGTAATAGTAGATCCGAGATGGTAACAGTATCTCGGAACAGTAACTTTTCTGAGAGGATGATGATGATCCGAGATGGCCTGATGATCCGAGATGATTCTGATGATCCGAGATGGTTCTGATGTTTGAAGATGGAGACAAACTTGAACACTAATGATCCGAGATGAGTTCGAGATGCATGTTCATCATTCAAGTCTTCAAGGGTTCTATCCGAGATGCTGATCGATACGGTTCGAGATGATCTGAGATGGTTCAAGTCTTCAAGATTTCTATCCGAGATGCTGATCGAGACAGTTCGAGATGATCCGAGATGGTTCGAGTCTTCAAGATTTCTATCCGAGATGCAGTTCGAGATGGTTCGAGATGCAAGCCGTTAATCCGAAATGATCCGAGATGTTCAAGAAGATAATCCGAGATGGTGAGTTGGTTCGAGATCTTCAAGCAGACTATCCGAGATGGTCCAAGATGATCCACCGAAAACCAAAAACCAAAGCAGATGCGATCAGAAATCCGTGTGATATCAGATCTGAGCTTGGAAACAGGTTCAAACAAGCTCTGATACCAATTGAAAGTCCCGAAAAATATGGATCCAACCACGATATCACACAATCACCAAGGATGGGCGGAATCCAAACTTGATAATATTCAAGAAAACCGAAAAGATGAAAGAACAATACGAATTAACTTTAACTCTTTGCACACGATTCTATTACTTGAACAAGCAAAACCGTCTGGTACAAGATGGAGGCTCTTTAGAGAAATCCCAAATCCCAAAAGTCTTCTCTAGAAACGACATAAGCTTAGCTTATATACCTAGGATAAGGGCATGCCCCTCATGGGCTTGCCTGGTCCACATGGCCTATGACATGCCCAAATGACCTATAAAAGTCCAAACCTAATACAAACTAACCCAATTATTCCCAGTTAACTACCATAGAGTCTATGATTGATGCTATGCTGTAAGTGTTATGGAAGTCAGTCTCACACTTTTAGGACCTCATAATTCGACGAACTCTCAACACCGGGTCTCTTTCTGGGTATCATCAGCTTCGTGTACTTGACGAAGATATTCCCAAAACTGCTTTTCGCACTCGATACAGCCATTACGAGTTCACTGTCACGCCCTTTGTTTTGATAAATGCTCCTTTCGTCTTCATGGACTTAATGAATAGGGTTTGTAAACCTTATTTGAGTTCATCATTGTTTTCATCGACGACATTTTAATTTATTTGAAATCCCGAGCCGATCACAAACGTCATCTTTGTCTAACGATGGAACTCCTAAAGAAAGAACAACTTTATGCCAAATTCTCCAAGTGTGAATTTTGGCTGAAGGAAGTTCAATTTTTGGGACACATTGTCAACGAACAAGGTATACATGAAGATCCCGCCAAAATCAGTGCGATTAGGGATTGAGTACACCTACTAATCCTACCGAAGTTCGCTCATTTTTCGGTCTAGCTGGCTATTACCGTCGCTTTATCGCAAACTTCTCCAAGATTGCGGTTCCCCTGACTGCTTGACTCAAAAGAATAAACCTTTTGAGTAGGACCCAAACAAGAAGAAGCTTTTCAGACCTTGAAACAAAAGCTTTGTGATGCTCCTATTTTATCCTTACCCAATGGCAACGACGACTTTGTCGTACATTGTGATGCATCGAATATTGGCCTTGGCTCTGTTCTCATGCAAAGAGACAAAGTCATAGCCTATGCATCAAGACAATTGAAAATCCACGAAAATAACTACACAACTCATGATCTTGAGTTAGGTGCCGTTGTTTTCGCTCTCAAAATTTTGAGACATTACCTCTGTGGTACAAAATGTGTGGTTTTCACTGACCACAAAAGTCTCCAACACATTCTTAGTCAGAAAGAACTGAAGATGAGACAACGACGTTGGGTTGAACTTCTAAACGACTATGGCTGCGAGATTCGCTACCATCCTGGTAAGGCGAATGTCGTAGCTGATGCTCTTAGTCGTAAATAATGTGTCAAGCTACACTGTGTTCAAGTTTGATCTGATATCCAAACATGTATTTTTGAAGCCCAACTCACTTGTGGAACCAAAGGTCTGTTGAAAAACGAACTACCCCATCATCTCGAGCTTCAACTTGAAACAAAAGACAATGGGTTACTCTACGACATGAACCGTTTATGGGTTCCAAGCCAAGACAAGCTCCGCACCCTATTGATGAACGAGGGTCACAAATCTCGTTATTCAATTCATCCTGGTGCAGACAAAATGTACAAGGATCTTCGTATCTAATATTGGTGGCAGGGTATGAAGAAGGATATTGCCTTATACATATCCAAATGCCTAACTTATCTTAAAGTTAAGGCAGAGCATCAACATCCATCTAGTTTGCTTGAGCAACCAGAAATTCCGGTTTGGAAATGGGAAAATATTGCTATGGATCTCATCACCAAACAACCACGTACTTCTAGAGGTCATGATGCCATTTGGGTAGTCATTGATCGTTTAACAAAGTCAGCACACTTTTTGCCAATTCGTGAGGATCTAATTGTTGACAAACTTGCGAAGATCTACGTTAATGAGATAGTATCTCGACATGGTGTTCCTTTGAACATCATATCGGACTAGGATGCTCGATTCTCATCTCACTTTTGGAAGACCATGCAATCTGCCATGGGAACCAAACTTAACTTGAGCACTACTCATCATCCTCAGATGGATGGACAATCCGAAAGGACAATCCAAATGTTGGAGGATATGCTTAGAGCTTGTGCAATCGACTTTGGTGGTAGTTGGGATTTGCATCTATCTTTGATCGAATTCTCCTACAACAATAGTTATTACTCCAACATTAACATGGCTCCTTTTGAAGCTCTATACAGTCGAAAATGTTGTTCACCTGTCTGCTGGAAAGAGGTTGGTGAAGCTCAGCTCATCGGACCAGAACACATTCTAGAGACTACAGAATAAAGTCAAGAAAATACGCGACAACCTTTTGACAGCAAGAAGCCGTCAAAAGAGTTATGTGGATCATCGATACAAGCCCTTGGAATTCCAAGTTAGTGATCACGTCCTTCTCAAGGTATCCCCATAGAAAGGTGTGATTAGATTTGGAAAGAAAGGAAAACTGGCATCTCGATATGTGTGAGTCCCAAATCAGATTCGGATCACAGTGGTTGACTGTTATCACCCAAACAACTATAGATTAGTTGTTTGAATGTGTAAAAGTTAAGAAAAACCAAACTATGAAGATGAAGAATCTTGAATGGATCAAACAACTAGTGTTGTATATGAAATCCCAAAAACATGTGATCAATAACAGCACCTGGATATTCGGATGTAAGCACAATAGCAAAAATCACAACACAAGAGAATCACCAAAATATGTCCAAGAAACTTGGACAATACAATCATTGAGTACCATATTTATACAAAATGATCACCCAGTGTAATTATTAATTACGCTGGGTTGCTAAATACGCCGCTAACTAGAAGTTTCATGCAATTACACTTTTGACCCTTCAAGATTATCTAACTAATACAAACCAGCTCAAACTATGGATAATCAAGCACCAATGGTCTCAAAATGTTCTAGCAATATCCCCCCTAGACCGTTGCATGCTTGAGTTTCTTCAATCTTGTTTCAGAGCTTCAGGGTCTGCGGCTAGTCCTTGATCTTTATCTTGTGCAGCTTGATTGGTAGGTTGGTCGGTTGTTGCTTCGATTGTTTCTTCAGAGCTTAGATTGACAAAAGCTTCACTTGAGGGTTGTTGGAACTCCGTAGTGGCTTCATATGTGGATGAAACCGAAGTTTGAGATTGAGATGCAGCTTGAGATGGTGAGGGAGTTTTCTGTTGGGATGGTGACTTTTGCTTCCTTTTTCTTTTTCTTGCCTCCTCCTTTTCTTTCTGCTTCTCGATTCTGAGTACAATCTCCATCATTTCTATCTTTCTTTCTCTAGCCCGCTCTACAGCCCTTTGAAATAACATTCCTTCTTCTCTGTACTTATTTCCGGCTACAACGTGGATTTTGTGGCCATAGAGGATGTTAAGATCGGAAAGACAGAACATGAAAACATCCATCGGGTCTAGAATGCGAATATCTTCGTTAGAGACCAGTCGGATCACTGCTTCTCCGTCTTCTTGAAATTTGTAAGCATGACGAGCTGTTCTGGTGGGTTTTGACTCTTGTTTCAAACTTAGCAGGGTGATAGGATCTTTTGTGGTCTTTGACACTCTTCTTCGTGGTCGTTGTGGCTTGAAAACTGTGAAACCCTGTTTGCATTCTCTCAGAATAAGTCTTTCAAAGTCAGCTCCGATGCTACTGTTGGTTGGATTTATCAAGTCTAGTCTGCCCAGTTCCCGAATATCCATCTTGGGAGGCTTTTCATATCGAATCTGGTCTTGAAGTGCTGAATGACTCCACCTCTTCTCTTCACAATGAACATCCCCTTGAGATTACAGTACTTCCATCTTATGATTCTATCGGTAACTACAGATTTTTTCAACAGTGACCACCTGATAGAAGTCTGGAAGTTTTTCTCTTTCTTTCCAGAACCACTCTGCATTGGAGTTACTGAGTCACCATCCTCAGTTTCATAAACAATATCTTCCTCCAAACCCCATTAAACAAATCGAACTGGCATCTCATCCCTATCCACCTCCTCTTCTTCACTTTCGTCATCCTCAGTGACGTTTACGGCATATTCTAAGCATGATTTCTTCTTTTCTGCGTCTTCAGCCCTTTGTCTTTCTTCTTCAACCTTGAACTTCTCATAGTAAAAAATGTCTGTGACTGAGAACCTCGGTTGTATGTCTACTTTGGTGCAAAGTTCTCTGATCATACGATACATCTTGTCCATCCCATCCTGCTGAAATCTCACGAATCTCGTTTGTTCTTTGACATATACATGGAGTTCTTTGTTTTTCTTTCGTTGTTCCCTCAGTTTTTCATGAATAACATTCGTGTTGCTTACCTGATGTTTCAGCAGACAGATCTCCTGAGCTGGGCCTTTCCCAATGTCTTTCGCCAGCTTATCGTACAAATCCTGAAGGACGTGGTCTTCGAGGAGCTTGTTGCGGCATCTGCCTTGTTTGTGCTTCTGTCGACGGTCCTTCCCCTGTTTTCTTACGCTTCTGCGAGGGAGATAGACTTGGGGCTTTTGGATCAAAAATCAATTAATCAACAAACTCATCTAACTGCTCTTGCTCGGTAGTGACTATTACTGGCGTTTCAGATTCTGTCATATGACGCCTCTTTCTTCAAGCTTCTCTTTTCTCTCTTTCTTCGGCCTCATGGATTGCATGGAGATTCTCAATGTGCTCGCGATGTTCTCTGGTGCCTCCTGCCCTGAAGCTGCTTTCCGTCAATCGTTCTTGAGAAGCAGTATCTTTCCATTTCTTTGATGAGTCTCCTTCCTTCATAATTTGCTTTCCTTTATTCTTTCTAACTAGATGCTCGGTTTCCTCTTCTTCCTCTTCCACTTCCTCATCAACATCTCCTTGTCTCTTTCTCTTAACACGTTCTCTATATTTCTCATAGGCTGCTTTCACAACAGGATATCTTTCTTCCCTATACATCCACTGATGCAGCAGCACCCATCTTCAGTTTTCAGCTCTGTAATCTGACGACCTGTCGGCAACTGAAACTTGTATAGATCGCCATCATGAGAGAGACTTGGATGTTGGTCGTTGATGAGGAGCTGAACAAAGTGGGTACATGGCCCAAGTGGAGGAATTGGAGTTATCAACCATGCAGTAAAAGATAACACCGGAGATATTGAATGGCTGTTTTGTGCAAAGGTTGAGCATAGCAGCCGACCATTCTAAATTCAATCCATCATATCCTCCCTTTCTGTGCGCCAAGCTCATAGCAAATACATGAAGAATGAATCTCCAGTCCTTTGTAAGCCCCTTTCTTTTGATCTCGTTCTTGTCTTTGAAATCTCCAACATACCTCATCCCCTTAAAACCATCGAGGATGTCATCCTTCTTAACCCTGAGCGGATCATTGTGCTTGTCTCCAAGACTGAGGACTCTACGTACATTCTCCTCTGTTACTACGATCTTCTTGTTCCTCACTGTAGCCGTGATTCTCTTAATTTCATTTACTATTGACACCTTGGCGGTTTTCCAAAACTCTTCAATGGGGATGTTGTAGATGATCGGATCGGCTTGAACAACATAGCTAATCCTGCTTGAGTTTATCCACTCCGCTACATCTTCGAAATCACTTGGAGGTGGAACCAGTTTGCACGGCTGATTGTGCTTTCGTGTTTTATCCCAGATGATATCCTTCACCATTTCTAAAATTAAAAACGAGTCAAGTTAGATTCATGTACATAAATACATATATATATATAAATATATACATTAATTTATACATAAAATATATTTGGATTATAAATAAAATAGAAAAGAAATATTAAAATGAATTTTATAAAATCGCTAATATTTACGCCAGACCAATTACGCCGGACATGTAACACGAGACTCAGAGACAACTACGTGCAGAAGGATTATTTACGATGTACAAGAGTCGCGGATTTAGACTTTAACTTGAGAATATATCCAGCGAAGATGATTATCTACGCAGGTTCACCAGCGTAATTTTCAATTACGCCGGTTGCTTGAACTCGCGTTCAAGACTTAAATCCGCTGACTCAATGGTTTGAGATAAATACGCCACATTCAAATTATTTACGCTATATTCATAATAAATACGCTGGCTTCAAGTTTTTCTTGATAAACCCATGAAAACTGAATGAGAACCAGATTCAAATGAATATGTAACACAATAGTATTTTGAAATCGACGCATTGTATCAACAAACAATCTACATTTGAAAACAAAAAACATACCGATATCGATCTTAACGACTTCTATCAGATTATCAGAACTGGTTTGATTGAGAGTGAATGTGGGTTTTGATTGCGAAGAAGAAGATGATGAAATTTTAAAGATATGAAAATATTTGCATAAGGATGATGCTGAAATATATATATACATAATTGTCTTCCAGCGTATTTATCAAATACGCTGGAACAACAATTACGCCGCGTTGATGATTTTGAGAGATTTCTTCAAATTTAAGATATCTTAGAAACAAATACGCTCGAAAATTTTATCTTTTCTCGAAAAACGTGCCCCTTTTTGGTTAAAAATAGTGCAAGAATTTAAAAATGAGCTTAAGAAAAATGAAAAATTGCAATTTGGATCCTGAAAGTTGTGATTTGGGCAAGGAAGCCTCCTTTTTCACTCAAAATTTATGCTTACTGACTTGAATCCTCTGACTTTCCTGCAAAAGATCATACTGATAACCTTTTGTTAAGTGAAGATAGGATATTAGATATTTTAACTTAATCAAGGCATAGGAAAATTGTCAGTATGTTTGTCCTTTCAAATCCATGCACCTATCTTTTAACATGCGATCGGAGATCCTTTTATCATGTTGCGGTAATATTGACAAGAAATTCGATGTTCCCCCACTCATGCTGAAACAGTCAAAATGTTGTGCCCGTGAGTCCCACATCAGGACATACCCCCGTGATCAAGGTATGCGCTAAGATTCCTCATAGCAGGTGAGTATATTGACCTCATTCGTATTTGAAATTTCAACGTTAGACAATTGGTGTTCAGGTCAGTACTTCCGTACAGCAAAGAGACCAAAGTCTAACGAGGGCTATGACAGACACCAAATACGGTACGATTTAAACACTTGAATGATTCTCAATGAGAGCTTCATTTTTGTAGGGTTTTGGCCGCAGTGGCTCTTTTGTAAAGATATCATAATTGTGTCTAGGTCAGCATGTATATGGATGCAGCAGAAGAGCAACTATGATATCCCCGAATGATTAGTCAATATAAAGACCCAAAATCTCAGACTTTGGCAATCTATCAACGTAGATTTAAGACTATTAAGCCATATGCCGCAACGTTTTACCCGCAAGTTGCACAACATTGTGGGTATCCAGAATTCTTGTGTGATCATTGGAATTTGTCTCCTTTTTGCAGTTTACTTCAAGGTATTGCTAAATCTACTAACACATCGTTGCTTGAGGCCTCAATCTTCCTCTGTTTTTAAAATCAAAATAAAGTGTTAGCAGTTTTTCTATCATTTCTCGTGCAGGTGTCAAATAAAGGATTCTGTCTCAACAATATTTTCTGGAAAACTTCCCCCCTTAAAATTTTATTTTTGAAAGTCCATTGCTTGAAAAGAAATTTTAAACTTGCAGAAAATCTTTTTGTTGGGCACATTTTATGAGATTATTATTTATTATGAAAAACCATTTTTTTAATCACTTCCACTCAAGGAAGTTGACCATCTCCAACCAGGTTACCAACTGGTTGAAGCGAGTTTTATCAAAGGCTTTCGTGAATATATCAGCTTTCTATTGCATCGTATCCACCGACACCACTTGAATATATCCTTTCTCATACACATATCTGATCGCATGAATGCGAATTTCGATGTGTTTGGTTCTAGAGTGGTAGATAGGGTTCTTCACAATTCCAAGAAACGCTTCGTTGTTGATGAGTATAGGAGTCTTCATAACGTTGATTCCATAATCCAACAACTGATTTTGTATCCAGAGAACTTGAGAACATCAATTGTAAGCTGCCGTGTATTCAGCTTGAGCAGTTGATGTGGAGACTGTTGTCTGCTTTTTGCTTTGCCACGAAATGAGACGATTTCCTAAAAATTGACATCCTCCGGAGACGGACTTTCTGTCAACTTTACAACCTGCATGATCACTGCCAGAGTAGGCAATTAAATCAAAATTACTATCTTTAGGATACCACAAACCAAGCCTGGGAGTTCCTTTCAGATAGCGGAAGATTCTTTTGACAGCAACCGAGATTCTTTCGGATCCGTCTGAAATCGCGCACAGAGACAGACAACCCACATAATGTTAGGCCTACTTGCGGTCAGATACAATAACGAGCCTATCATAAAACGATAGAAGGATTTATTCACGGGTTTTCCTTGATGATCTGAAGTAAGTTCCGTCTGAGCAGCAAAGGGAGTACTGGCAGATTTGCAGTCATTCATGTTGTACTTGGAGAGAATATCTCTAATATACTTAGCCTGATGAATGAGTATGCTGTCTTCTCTCTGCTTCACTTCTAATCCCAAGAAAAACGTAGGTTCTCCCATCATGCTCATTTCGAATTTTGCCTTCATCACTTGCTCGAACTCCCTACAAAGAGCTTCATCAGTCGACCCAAAGATGATATCATCTACGTAGATCTGCACCAGCATCACGTCATCTCTGATCCGCTTTGTGAAAAGAGTCATATCAATCTTTCCTCTTGAGTGCCCACCTTCCAGAAGATATGTTGACAAAGTCTCGTACCATGCTCGAGGAGCTTGGTGAAGACCATAGAGAGCTTTGTCAAGCTTATAGTATTTTGCTGGAAAGTGAGGATCTTCAAAACCTGGAGGTTGACATACATAGACTTCTTATTTTACTTTCCTATACAGAAAAGCAATCTTTACATCCATCTGAAACACCTTAAAGTTTTTGAATGAAGCATAGGCTAAGAAGATTCTGATAGCTTCTAAGCGTGCAACCGGTGCAAAAACTTCCTCATAGTCAATCCCCTCTTCCTATCGAAAACCTTGAACCACTAATCTTGCCTTATTTTTTATAACTACACCACGGTCGTCCATCTTATTTCGAAACACCCACTTGGTACCAATTGGATACTTTCCATCTGGTAAATCAACGAGTTCCCAGACTTTAAGTTTCCGAAATTGGGCTAATTCTTCTTGCATTGCTTATACCCAGCTGGAGTCTTGAATTGCTTCTTTGATATCTCTTGGGACAGTCTACGAGAGAAAAGCTGCATACAGTCCTGTGTTGATGGTATGTGTTTGTCCGCGTGTTCGAACTCCATCTTCAACAGAACCGATGACATTTTCAATTGGATGGTTTCGATTGGTCTTGTACCCTGCGTTGGTGTGAGTTTCCACTTTTTGAAGCAGATTGGTGAAGTGTTCATCGACATAGATAATTGGAGTTTCGTCTTCTTTAGGAGGTTCATCCACAGCCTGCTGTGAAGAAGCATCATCATGTGCGGATGCATTCTCAGCAGATGTGTCACCATTTACTTCGATAATAGGAGGAGTAGGAGAGGCAGAGGCAGGGGTGAAACGGGTTGTAAAAGGAGTGAAACCAATGTCTGAAGGATCAAATAATGGCTCAAATGGAGTGGATTCTGCAGGTTCGGATTCAATGATGGGTTCAGCAATGTCGAAAGTGTTGAATACAATGTCTACGTCATAAAACCAATTTGGAGCGCTTCCAGTGTTAGTGGAGTTTCCTTCTTAAAAATCGACATAATATGATTCAATCACCATCTTCGTCCGTTTGTTGTAGACTCGATACGCCTTTTGAGAGGATGAATAGCCCATGAAGTAGCATACATCACCTACCGCTTCAAACTTGATGAGATTATCTTCAGTGTTGAGAAATGTGCATGAGCATCTGAACGGTCTTAAGAAATCTATCAGAGGCTTCCGTTTGAAAAGTAGTTCATAAGCTGTCTTTCTGTGAGGTTTGACAATCAGAACACGATTCAAAACATAGCATGCTGTGTTGACTGCTTCAGCCTAGAAGATTATGGGAAGCTTGGTGTCGACAAGCATAGTTCTAGCAGCTTCGATGAGAGTTCTGTTTTTGCGTTCCGCTACACCATTTTGTTGAGGAGTTCTGGCAGCACTGTATTGAAGACGAATTCCTTATTGTTCGCAGAAGGAGACAAACGTATGATTCTTCAATTCTGTACCGTTGTCGCTTCTTACGGATTTCACCTTTAGCTTGATTACGTTTTCAATCATAGGGATGAAGCTTTTCAGTACGGAAGTTGTCTCACTCTTAGCTTCGAGGAAATACACCCATGAGAACCTTAAAAAATCATCTATAATTACCAAACAATAAGATCTTTTAGCTAAACTTTTAACGCTTATAGGCCCGAAAAGATCCATGTGAAGTAATTGCAGTGGGGCGGAACTCGTATTCACTGCTTTAGACTTATGAGGCTTTTTATGCTGCTTTCCTTGGGCACATGCGATGCATTTGTCAGAAAAAGGAAAATATTTCATAGGTAAACCTCTTACTAGATTTAATTTAGAAAGCTTATTTATGTTTTTAAAGTTCACATGGCCCAAACGCCTGTGCCACAGCAGTGATTCTGATTCAGATGCTTTTGAAATAAGACATGTCATTTGCTCATTTGATTTGACATTTTTCATATTTAGCATGTAGGTATTATTTTGACGGGGAGCTCAAAGCATGATCATTTCTGCAGGGACGGAGTATTCGGGATTGAGGAATAAGCACTCTGTATCATTAAACAGCACCGAAATTCCTTTGTCACAGACTTGTGAAACACTCATGAGATTGTAACACAATTCTCGAACGTAGTTCACATTCTCCAGAGTAAGTGCTTCTGACACGACGTCACCCATTTCGACGATCTTCCCTCCCTTTTCGTCTCCGGCAAAGGACACAAAATCACCATCGATAACTCGAAAGTTTGTAAGCAGATCCTTTAACCCGGTCATATGCCTGGAGCAGCCGCTGTCAACATGCCAGATATATTCCATGAGCATACGAAGCCATTTCTGAATCTTATTCTGTTATACAACAACAACAAAGGATATTTACAGGTTAGCTAGCTTTTGGAACCGAGACTTGCTTAACATTAGATCTATCATGATTTTGAGCAAGAGAGTTTTCTTTTCTTTTCCAAAAACAAGTTGAGTCAACAATGCATTTTACTGATTTCTTTAGATTGTCAAATTGATCAGTAGAACTTTTAACGAGATCTTGACTAGGTTTAAAAAATTTCTTGCTTTTGCAATGTTTCGCAGTATGTCCTAATTGACCACAGCGAAAGCATTGTTTGAAGTTCGATCTTTTCTTCCTGGGTGCTGAGTGCGAAGATGATGTATGTGATGAGAATCTGGAGCTGCTTGAGGAGTCTGATGATGTAACATGGCTTGAATCTTTGACTTTCTTCTTGTCAGGATGATGTTTATCTTCAATTTCCTCTTCACTGTTCTCACTGTCTGATGACGAGGTTGTTGAAACTTGACTTTCATTTGACATTTCTCCATCGCTCTCTGAAGTTGTTGTGCTTGAATCATCTCTCTTTCTTCATTAAAGTCTTTATCAGTCTCTGAAGTACCTGCAACTGATGGAACAAACTCGGGAATTTCCATGTGTGAGGAACTTTCCAAATCTGTTTTTCTTTAATTCTGGCACAAAGACAGGAGATTCAAGCATAACATTTTCAACATTAAAAACATAGTTTAAGTCATGACTCTCAACCTTAGCATGCAAATGGTTGTGAGTCTTAAGTGTAGGCGCAAGGCCCTTACAATCATCCCGATGTTCAATTTTGGCTCAAAGCCGTTACAGTCATCCATCCTAGATAAACTATTACAGTTATCCTGAATAGAAATTCTGTTTGTTTTATTACAATTCCAGGCAAACCAGTTAACTGTTGAATAACTGTCGCCTGAGTAACTGATTCCTATTTTTGAACCTCCACATTCATCTTCCTCATCACACACATCTTCTTGACCCTCACACAGATCTGCATTGCTTTCAGACATGTTAGTATTGTTTTGTGGTTGGTAAAAAGCATTTTGATCCACAAGATCATTGTCACACCCCGACCCGCAGCGGAATAAGAGTCGGGGCATAATTGGGTTATCACCAAAGCTCATGATGTTTACTAAAATGTTTCATATTTATTAAATTCAAATTACAACTTAAATATCCAAATCAAAATCCATACAATTACAAGGAAATGAAACTATGTAAATAATCCAAAGCTTAAACTGATTTATTCTTCTAGGCCTTCCTATGTGTTTCTTGCCTCAACTGGATCACCTGTATCATGTGTAAAACAGGGGATATTTTGGGTCAACAAAAGTTGGCGAGTGAACCTTGATAAAACATTGTTACTAATTTCTTGTTTTATTTAATATGGAAAATTTGTGCAATAATCACATGTGAGCAAACATATATAAGTAAACAAACACAAACCACTTTGAATGAGTATATGATATGAATGATGATGAATGTGAGATCAAGGCTCAATCAAACGGAGCCGATCTTATGAGGCACCTGATGCTCAACCCGTCTCCCACGGGGAACTGATGGGCCTAATGAAATGCGTGCACTGAAAATGATAAATCCAAACTACATATAATCCACACAACAATTGATACACATTTGATACACATTTGATCACGGATATGATGGATGCACAAGTGTTTAAATATAATAAAGAATTAAACGACACATGATACACCCCAAAACATGATTAAAACGGGGAATTGATAGAGATTCACTCACATTGGGTGCGTTCTGTGATGACTTGGATGCGCACGAATTTAGGATTTGATCGACGAGAGAAAAACTAACCTAAAATAATAACGAAATGATTCGGTAAATAAATGGATTTTATTTGGGATTAATATTTTTATTTATTACTCCTAATGAAATTTTTAGATTTATCTTTGTGAGTTTAAGGTAATTTTCTAACTTTAAAAATCTATTTTTAAGTATTTTTAAATGATTTTTCAATTAAATAAATAAAAAGGAAATAAAAAAAAATGTTGACTTTGACCGTTGACCGTTGACCGGTCGGACTGTGTTTAATTATGCGCTGAGTGAGGTTCGAACTCGGGACCTCTCGTATACGTGCACGCAGCTCTACCAACTGAGCTACGTGTCTAACCCGAAATATTCTCTGTTTTAATTATATTTATATACTAATTAATTTTTAACTTATTTGGTTTTTTATTAAAAACGATTTATACGGCTGAACTGGTTGCAGGGACCCGGAGTCGAACTCGGGTCCTTCGGTTCGAGTGCGCACAGCCCAACCAGTTGGGCTGTGTGTTAAATCTGTTTAACTTATGAATTATATTACTCTTATAAACATTCTGTGACGTGATCTGATTAAGTTTTAAAAATGTTGGTTTTATTTCTGAAAGTCGGTACGCGTGCGATTCGAACTCGGGACGTGTGTATTGTTTGTGCACACAGTCCACCGCTGGATTGTGTGTCTAACCCGTTTGAATATCTGATTTTAATTATACTTATACTTATTTGTGACTTCATCTTCTTCGTTTAAGAATACAGAACAGTGAAATCCGACTGTTCTTGTTCAATCGTTCACGACCTAAACCCTTGATTGAAATGAACAGAGAAATTAGATGATATGGTATACCAGAACAGCGGGTTTGCTTCGGTTTTTCGGCAAGTGTCGTCGGCTCTGATTTGCGATGTCCGGCTGTATGAACTGTTTAACAGTTTTGATTATTGATTGGAACGATTAAAACATAAATTAAGAGATAGCAGAGAAGTTTAGACAGTTATACCGGCTGATGAATGAATACGGTTTTCTGACGATCGATTCCGGCGATGTTCCGGCGAAATTGAAATTTCCGGCGACGTGCTCTGGAAGGATTAAAGCTTTGAAAGAGAGTGCGATTCTGGGCGAAAAGGTTACCAGAGGTTTGGGTGGGTATTTATAAGGAGGAACAGGGTGTATTTGGTTCGAATTTGGGTCTTGATTCGTGGTCAAAGGTTTTCTGGCGGTTATGACCGAGATTGATGGTTAGACATCGGTTATAACCGATGTCGAAGTCGGTTAACGTGTTTTAGTCAAAAGGAAAATGGCAAGAATTGCGGATTGCCTATTTTTCCGGTGACGACTAGTCTGGGCGCGCTGATTACTGAATTTGATTTTCGGGTTTTATTATAAGTCTTATTTGTTTCCTTGATTATCACAAAAGCAGTGTGTGGCGGAGTGGTGTGTTGTGTGTTTGGGTTTGTGGGTGACCCGGGTTCGAAACTCGTCGTCCCCATTTTATTTTTTTCTCACTATTTATTATTATTTATAAATTATGGTTTTTAAATTCTAATATATTTATTAATTATCTATCGTTTAAAATTAATTTGAGCAATAAATACGCAACAAAAAATTATAACTGGATATTTGATTAATAAACAAAGCGGGTTTTGAAAACCCGTTTTTCGACGAATGTTACAATCATTTTTATCGATTAAATCATTTTAGGATGAGGAGATGGCATAGGGACATAATTTTTGCTGTGCGGATGAGGAAATAATTTTCTTTCATTTCCGAATTTATCCTTATATCCAATTCCATCCTTGATGAATGTCGGTCGTTGGCAGTTTATAATACAACCAGTGCTTTTTGACTAATTTTCCATTTGTCAATAATTATTTGCGATTTCTTATTTTCGTTTTGAGATTTTTCTAGCTTTTCGGTCAAATCATTTATGATAAAATCTTTTCTAAAACAAATTCTTTTAAAGTTTACATTTCAGCTATAGTTGAGTTTAACTTTCGCTGATATGCAGCTTCATTTTCTTTTAGTTTTTGATTAATTTTCAAAATCTTTTCTTTTTCTTTAATGATTTCATGATTGAGAGATTTGTAGTGTGCCATGACGTTCAAGCATGCTTTGGAGCACAACTTCGCTTTGAATTCATATGGTATGCTATTTACCAAATCCTTATCCTCAGTTTCTGACTTCATGGCGGTGGTAGAAGTTCCAACTGCCTCATTCTTGCCGCAACTGACGGTTTCCTGAATTGCAAGCTTTGACTCATTCATTTCAGCTTTCTGTTTTCCCTTCCCAGCGGTTTGTTCAGCAGAATTGATGATGATTTTCAGACCAGTGTCATCTTTTAGAATCTTGTTAGTTTGCTTTTCAACACGGTTTGAAGAAGACGTGACAGAGACAGTGGTGATGTTTGCCATGAGGGCCTTGTTAACTTCTCCTTTAGCTTCAGCTATTTCGTCTGACAAGTCATAATCTTCCACAACTAAAGCCTTTTGATTGTTTTCAGCAATGCTGTCACTTCCTTCAATGGCCACTGGTCTTCTTATCTGGTTGAGCTCTGCGTTCTCGTTCTTCAGCAACGGACACTCCCTTTTGAAATGGCCCAAGTTTTTGCAATTGTAACATCTCAGCTTGGACTTGTCAAATCCAGCCTTTCCAAGGGCCAGCTTTTTTCCCGTTTTATCTTGGAATTGCTTCAACCGAAGAGATATCATCGCCATCTGCCACTTCAGATCCATCTCCTCCATGTCGTCAGGATCCACTTGATACATGTCTTCAACTGTGAGGAAATCTCTCTTCAACTCTCCTGACATAAAAGCCTCATAGCTGCTTAAGAAGGTATTAACAAAGCGACATATTCTGTGGATATTTTAAGTGCTTGAGCATCGCTGGCCACAGTAGTCTTCTCGGAGGATGCCGAGGCCTTCACAGAGCTTGCGGAAGCATTCGGATAAGATTCGACAACACTTTGAGAATTTAATCCACATGAGGTGATAGGAGCAAGAAATGCCATATTCTTAGGGGCCGAGGTTGCAGCAACTTGCTGAGTAATCTTCTGAGAATAACCAGTTTGGTTCATCTCTCTCTTGACAATATCCATTTCGAAGGCTTTTAGAGTGTTGATCAGTTCTGAGAGTGTAACAGGAGTTGTGCTGGTTAAGAAAGTTCTCTTAATCATCATGCATTAAAGACTCCATTCTTTGGGGAGAGAGTCTAGCAGCTTCTTGATCGATGCATAATTTGCGACAGGGTATCCCACTTTCTTCATCTTAGTTAGCACTCCCAGAAATCGACTTATTTGTTCGGATAAGCTTTCGCCACGAACACTTCCAAACATGTCATACTCTTTCTAGACCATGTCTCGTTTGTTGTCCATGAGTTCCTCATTTCCTTCATAGTGGTCGATTAGTGCTAATCACAGTTCATGTGCTGAGGTGTACTCTTCAAACAAGTTGTTATCGTCCTTGGACAAAGCCATAGTAAGAGCAGCATGAGCCCTCCGGTCACGTTGAATCAGAGTTCTATCTTCATCTGTGAACGTTGATGGATCTTCATTGATTTTACGAATGTCGTCACAAATTATCATTGGGACATGCGGACCCACTATGACTGACATCCATTGAGTATAATCGGTACACTCAAAGAAGGCCTTGATCCTGTTTTTCCAGCTACTGAAATCTTCTGATCCTTTCAACTTTGGTGGCCTTGTAGCAGTTCCAGTTTCTAACTCGGCTTGGGCAATCGGATTGAGTTGGTTGAGGGACATGATTGATGATCGGAGATCAAATACGTTGGAGAGTGATAAATCAGGAAACATACGCTGCAAAGAAGACAAATACGCTGGACTGGAGATCAAATACGCTGCACTTGAAATCAATTGCGCTGCACTTGAAAATCATTTATGCAACCCTTGAAATCAAAAGCTAAATCCGCTGGATATTCAAAAACAAACAAAGATTTGGTTAATTTCCCTGATCACCATGATAAAATCGCTGAGGATTTGTATCACTGACTTCGAAGTCGCCTTCGATTAATTTTGCTGGCACTATATCGCTTAAACTCAACAAATTCGCTGGTCTAAACCCAGCGTATTTGTTAAATACGCGAGATGCAAACTTAATTACGCTGCCTTCAAAAATATCTACGCTAGCTTCAAAATAAATACGCCCAGAAGGGTTTTAGTACGAACAAAAACCCTCTAATCATCCAGAAACGACCTAAAATTCATGTTTCTTTGCAGCAAAATGACCAAAATATTTACTAAACCACTGATTAACAACAACCCAATGATTAAACACACCATATCAAGCCATTTTAAGCCCAAAAATTTGAAAAACCATAAAACTTTGAAAACTTTTGAAATACCTTCAAAACTTGAAGAATCTTAACAAAAACTCAAACAATCAAGAGCACGAAGGCTCTGATACCAAATTGTGAGTCCCAAATCAGATTCGGATCACAGTGGTTGACTGTTATCACCCAATCAACTATAGATTAGTTGCTTGAATGTGTAAAAGTTAAGAAAAACAAAACTATGAAGATGAAGAATCTTGAATGGATCAAACAACTAGTGTTGTATATGAAATCCCAAAAACATGTGATCAATAACAGCACCTGGATATTCGGATGTAAGCACAATAGTAAAAATCACAACACAAGAGAATCACCAAAATCTGTCCAAGAAACTTGGACAATACAATCATTGAGTACCATATTTATACAAAACGATCACCCATCGTAATTATTAATTACGCGGGGTTGCTAAATACGCCGCTAACTAGAAGTTACATGCAATTATACTTTTGACCCTTCAAGATTATCTAACTAATACAAACCAGCTCAAACTATGGATAATCAAGCACCAACGGTCTCAAAAAGTTCTAACAATATGTGGGACCATTTAAGATCATTGAGAGGATCAGAAAGGTGGCCTACAAACTTGAGCTACCTCCTGAGCTTGGGAATGTTCATCCAACTTTCCATGTGTCTAATTTGAAAAAGTGTTTGGTCGATGAAAACCTCCACATCCCTCTTAATGAAATTCGCGTTGATAACACAATGCACTTTGTCGAGAAACCTGTGGAAATATTGGACCGTGAAGTAAAGAAACTAAAACACAAACGCATACCAATTGTTAAAGTTCACTGGAAGTCTAAACATGGCCTAGAGTTTACCTGAGAACAAGATGATCAAATGAAGGCGAAATAGCCACATCTTTTCTCACAAGTTTCCTCTAATTAAATTTCGGGATGAAATTTCCTAAGTAGGGGAGACTATGACATTTGTACATTTTTAGTCATTGAATAATTCCGGAACATTTTCGTATTTAATAAAATCTTGTGTTTTGCTTGCGAGAATGTATATTTATCAATCATTATACAATCCCATATATTTTTATTCAATAAAATCTTGTATTTTATTGGTAAGAATGCAAAAATGTCAATCATTGCACAAATACCGACATCCACGACGTTTCTGGACAAAATCCAAGTTACACATACCTTAATGTCTTTATATAACCTAAGTATTAGGTTTAGAGGGGTTAAAAATGATAAATGCGACAATACAAGTCCATTGGCCAAAATTGTCAAAAAAAAAGTTTACTTCCTCACCAAGTTTGGCCACCTATCTCCAATTTTTGACACCTTGCACTCATTTTGCCACACTTAATTTGGTGTTAACACATGTTAGGACACTAATCAACACTTGGTAACACTTTTCATCACCTCCTTGATCCTAAAACACTATAAATACCCTTTGTTTCATCCATTTTTTTTTCACACCACTTCAAAACACTTCAAAGCAAAGTGTGAAGTTCTTCTTTCTATCTTTTTTGGAGCTTGTTTCTAGTCTTTGGAAGCCTCCAACCTTGAGTTCTGAAAGTGTTCTTAAACACAAGTAAGTACTCTTCTTAGTTCTTTCATTATTTTAGCTATTTTGAGCTAAAAGTCAAACAGTTTGGCTTCCTGTTTGACTTTCGGTTCTGACCATTTTGGTTAAGTCAAAGTTCAAATTTAACTTTGCAACGTGATTGTAATCACGAAGGTATTAATCCCTTGCGATTGCACCTTCTGATTACCACGTTTAGTAGGCGAGATGACAAGTCAAAGTTTTACGAGTTAAAAGTAAAAAAATGTATAAAAATGCATTTTACGACGAAAATGTTTTTGGGTATTAAAACTTAAGGTTTTGACACCAAATCAGTTTTATAGCATTATTAGACATGTTCAAACATGTCTAACTCGTCATTTCTAGTTTAGTGCTTATTTCTTAGTCGTAAGTCGAGCAGTTTTACTACCGCTTTGACTTTCGAATCTGACCTGCTTGGTCAATCTTAGGATTCGATGAAGCGCATTTTTATGACTATAGTAATTTAGGGAATAACCCTATGAGGTTATACTTTATAGTCATATAGTTTGGTTAGTTATATTATGAGTCGATTCTATGTACTTTTAAAATGCCGAAAACACCCTTTTGACGCATAAAATGGTTTAAACATGTAAGACTATAGTTTTCATATCTAAATTGATATTATAACATAATCAAACTTGTTTGACATATAAGACTCATCATAGGACTTATTTAATCATCCAAACCCATAGTTACGCTTGCGACCCATTAAAGTGGCGTAAACCATTTTAACAAGTCGTAACGGGTCAAAGCACTTAGAAACTCTTCCAAATCAGAATGTAAGGTATTATAAACCACATCATACGAGTCCCAACACTCGTTTTATATAAGACCTCCTTCTATCCAATACTCTGATTAAAGTCTCGACACAGTAACATAATATTCCGATACATTAGGACACACTTGAACTCTTCAATCCTTAAGCTTTGTTTGATCATTCGAACAAGATATTTACGCAATCCTAAGTGAGTACATAGCCCCCTCTTTTACGTTTCAAATGTTTTGGGGTGATTCATATGTTCCTATCACTAGTTTCTTGTTTTCATGACATTATACATGTTTTGCTTATCTAGTACATATAGTACATGATTTCAAAGACATTTTGCTTCATATGTTGACTTAGCATACCTAGTACATGATTTCATAGACATTTTTGCTTCGTATGTTGACTTAGCATACCTAGTACATGATTTCAAAGACATTTTGCTTCGTATGTTGACTTGGCATACCTAGTACATGATTTCAAAGACATTTTTTGCTTTGTATGTTGACTTAGCATACCTAGTACATGATTTCAAAGACATTTTTCTTCGAATGTATACTTAGCATACCTAGTACATGATTTCAAAGACATTTTGCTTTGTATGTTGACTTAGCGTACCTAGTACACGACTTTAAAGACATTTTTACTTCGTATGTTGACTTAGCATACCTAGTACATGATTTAAAAGACATTTTTGCTTGGTATATTGACTTAGTATGCCAAGTACATGAGTTCAAAACATTTTCATCACATGCTTACATTGTTCAAAACATATTGGTGTGTTGAATATACAATGATACATTCATTAACATTTATCAAGCCGACCGGTAGTATGTAATGGTACTATAGGATTGACAATCCCGTTCCCACTACCTAGGTTTGTTTGGAAGTGACTTTAGGGAATAACAGGTGCCGATGAACATTTAATAGACCTTTGTGTTTATAAGGGTTTATCCGACAGTCAACAAGGCTTGAATGTATTCGCTAACATCCATATATATATATATGTGTGTGTGTGTGTGTGTGTGTCTACAAAATAAAAGCAATTGATTTATAAGATAAGAGTTTTTGTTTAAACAAGACTTTTGTTTATTCAAAATACATGTTTTATACAAGACATTTTGACAAGATAAGACATTTTGGTTATTTAATACAAGACTTTATTTTATGGTTCAAACAAGACTTTTGTTTGCGATACAAGACATTGGTTTATACATAGACATTTGTTTATAAATAACATTAGGTTTATACAAGACATTGGTTTATACCTAGATATTTGTTTTAAAAGACATTTAGTTTATACATGGCATTGGTTTATACATGACATTGGTTTAAACAAGACATCTCAATGTTGGCTCATGGTAAGTGATTTAAATGACGAGACGTGTGTAATATGATAAAGCATGGTGGATACACCGATGGTATTTTCTATATATAAGTTCTTTCATTATATTACATCACGTAGCATTATCTAAACCACTTCAAACAAAATACAAGACATGACATATTTTATACAAGGAACGAGTTACTTTGGTTATTATGTTAACCATGCATCATTTCTTTTCAATCATTTGATTTTCATATGATTTCATAAAAGAAACATTTTTGTAAAGGATCATGGCTACTTTTGTAATAGTTGAACATTTCTTTTAACTTTCAAATCCATGAATCTTCATCACAAAACCTATGTTACTCATAGGCATTTTTATGCTGACATTTTTATTTTCACATATGTTTCAGGAGCTAATGTTTGACTTTGAGCATGCTTCACATAGGGCGGACTTAGGCCTTAGTGACTTTAAAATTTGCAAGACAATTGTTATGTTTTTGATTTCATTCTCCCAAGGTAATGTAAGCAATTAAATTCAATAATACAAAACTTTATGTACCATGTGTTGTGAAGCAATAGTTCTGCGACATGACTCCCCGACGTTTCCGCCACGGTTTGTTGTTTTATGCGGTCGGGGTGTTACAGAAAGATTGGTATCAGAGCTCATGGTTGTAGGGAATTAGGTTATTCGTAATACTTTGACCTAGACTATAACCTTCTTAGGTCCCCAACACAAGTTATCTTGTGTTTAGATCTTAAAAAATACCATCACGTATCCTTAGGTGATTACAAAAACAAATTCACAAGTGACAAATTCATTTTTAAGATCAATCATCTATCCTTAGATGATTCGTGTTTAGCTTCATGCCTTTAAATTTTTCAAAATCTCGTCGAAGTTTGGGTTTTAATAATGTGAACACGTGCAATCTGGAAGGGTGGATGCATGTACCTTGAGTTTTCTGTCTAAGGCTAGAGTGGTCGTACATATCCGCATTATCGGACCAATCATTCTTACATGGGAACTCTTGGGGTGAGTGTCCACTTATAGGCTAAAACATGTCTTCACGATACATTATAAAGACCCATTTACTTTATTAGTCACTAGGTGTCGTTTGTTTATTTTAGGTAACGAACAGATGATCACAATCCTTATGTTTTGTTGATATTTTTAACGTCTCTTTTTTACTATCCAATATCAATCTCACATGTTTATACTCATATTTCCTTCTCTTTTAGAATGCTTCCTCGTCGAAATGCTGCTCAGGACGCTGATATGGCGGCAATGATAGCTCAATAGATAGCTGCTGTGCTACCAAATCTTGTGACCCGATTAAGCCAAGCCAAGAATAAAAACAACAATGCACCTGCTTGGTGCAACTTTAAACAATTCAATTTGGCTAAACCGCCCAAGTTTAGTGGTTCTGAGGGAGTTACTGGGCACCTCTAGTGGTTTGAGAGTCTTGAGAGCACATTCAGTCATGTTCAATGTCCGAATGAGTGCAAAGTAGAATTTGCTTCGAGTGTATTCCAAAAGAGGGTGCGCACGTGGTGGAACAGAGTGAAGAGAGATAGGGGTGCTGATGTTGCAATGGCTCAGAAGTGGGAAAAGCTTCGAGCTCTTATGATGAAGGAATTGTAGGTCCCGGTGACGGAGGTTCTAGACGGAAGCTTGGGCGTATGATAGTACCAATTCGGTAGAATACTATAAGAAGGGAGTAGAACGGAATCAGCGGAAGCATTCATGCATTCATACCAAAAGAGTATACATCTTGTCTGGCTGGCGGAATTCTTAAAGAGAATCCGCCAGCGTTTCCCCTCAGGGAACTTCAATAACTTACAAAAAATGAACACACAACACATATTTATAGACATGAGTCCCTCGTGCGAAGCGAGCAGGCTGTCACTCATACGAAGCGCCATTTGTACGAGACTTCACTCGTACGAAGTGTCATTCGTACGGGTGGAACTGTTCATCACTCGTACGAATCATATTTTCACTTGTACGAGCTAGTATACGTTGTTTATCACTCGTATGAGTCACATTGTCACTCGTACGAGCCAGTTCTCGTTCGCACTTGGGTCGTGTGTTTGTATCTAATCTATACAATATTCAATACACGCTCTATCTATCCTATTCACACAGTGACGGACATTAAGTGTATCAACAGGAATTCTGCCCATGCCACGAGCAAAGAGCACTTGAGAACGAATTCCATGACTTGTGTTGGTCCACTTGGAGGATCAAGATAAACCTGCTTCCTGTTCTACAACACAAATAGGAGTGCGGAATCCTCGTAAGAATGCAAACCAAAGCAAAGTAAAAACATAGGATAACCAGAGATTCAATATCTTGATTAACTGAAGAGAACTAGTACAAACATATACAAACAATGCTTATACAGACTCATGCAACACTCTGTGCTCTTGTGTCTCTCTCTTTCTCTTAATATAGCTCTAGTCTCTCTGGAAGGTGACTTTCGTATCCAACTACTTACTAAGAAGTGCATGTCTGCTTATATAGTGTCCATGCTCAGCAACTGTACGAAGTATGTTGCTGGTTGTACGAAACACTAAAAACCACGAAAGACATTCTCCAAATAGACTCGTACGAATGAACAGACTCGGACGAATCAATATCTTGTTTGTACGAATCAAGCTGGCTACTTGATTCTATGAACTCATTCGTACGAACAGTATGTGACTCGTATGAGCAACACCTTGCTCGTACATAGCATGTCCACTTGCACAAAGGGTTTTCTTCAGAGAACGTGTCACAGACATGACGTACACAAGACTCAACAGTATGCACCCATGCAACTGTTTAATACAGACAAACTAAACGTCATTCTAAACCAAGATAGGAGGATATCTTGATTTGGTCAACACGGCCAAACTATGCAGACACTTTAAAAAAAGACCGTACAATTATAGACGTAGCTAAGAACAAGCGACATACACAAAAGTGTATAAACAAACTCCCCCTTGGCTGTCGCTTGGTCTTCGGTCCTTGGTCTTCATACTAGAATGGTCCGGAGTATCAATAAACTCCCCCTGAAAATCTGCTATCCATCATTGATAGAGTATCAGGTCTTCAAAACTTTCCAGAAACATCACATTAAAGCCTTCAACAAGTGAAGCATTATGAGAATGATACCATTCTCTCAAGTCGTTATGCTTAGCAGTTAATGTTTCCGCAGATCGTTGCACAGCTGCACTACGTTCTTTCAGCATATTTATCTCAATCCTATGAGAGTTATCAGCTGCCCTCATCTGTTGAAGCTGAGTTGCTCTTTCAGCATCTGCAGTCTTCAATCGCTCATTTTCTTTTCTTAACTGCGCAATTTCAGAATCCTGTTTTTAACAGCCTCTTTCAAAGAATTTATCTCCAACTGTTGTTTGACAATTGTGTTCCGATTTGAAAATATAAACTCCAAATGCTTGTTTATTTTGACAATTGTGTTCCGATTTGAAAATATAAACTCCAAATGCTTGTTTATCTGGATTGCCGCAGCTTGCAACTGAGAGAACAAAAAATCCACTTTCTCATCCTTTTCCATTTCAGAGAACAAACGACTGCTTCGTTTTGAATTTTGATGAGATGTAGATTGGGATTATTGAGCTGAAGATGTATTTGGTTGCGATTGAACGGGAGCATCTTCAGCTGAAGGTGTTTCAGCTGCTGTGGTATTGGAAGGTTGTGGTTCAGATATTGTAGTGGGTTCCATTATTACAGGTTCAGTCTCCTTTGTTGTATTAGTGGCTGGAGTTCTACAACTGTTTCACTAGCACAATCATAGCCAACATCATTATTGTCATCCTTATTACCCTTTCCCTTTTTATGACCAAACTTATCTTCGATCATCTTTTTCAAGGTTGGTTCTTCATTATCTGAATCACTGTCATCATGGCGCCACTTGTTGTTCTCTGGTGCAATATATCGATCATTTGCTAGAAAACCGATCAACTTGCGAGGATGTGTGCTTTCCTTGTAACGTTTTATTGCCACACCCCTAAAGATCTTCAACGAATGTTCCATCATAACTTCAAGTTTTAAAACATCGTTGTCGTTCTTTGGAAGATTCGGATGTTGTACATTCAAAATCATTTGGAGAAATCAGGGATACATCCAAAACTTGTTTCCACCATATCCGGTTCTTCTCATGTTTTCTTTCATGTTTGCAAAAATATACTTTGAAACACTAAACGGTTTGCTCAATGCCAAAGCTACCATCATTCCAACTAAGTCGTTATTTACCATGTCATAACCACTTCATCTGTTGCTCAAACACTGAATTAAAACATGTAGAAGGAACTTGTATCGGAGTGGCAACCATGCTTTGTTTAGTTGTCCCACGAGGAAATATCCAACACATTTCATTCTAAGCAAACATCCACGTTGACACTTCAACGATACTGAGAATGGAGCTTCAGGATCATCACCAAGCTGTAATACTGAGTTAATGGTTTCAAGTCACATCTACGTTCAAGTCATTCACTTTCCTGCGGATAAGTTCCTTCCCATTCACTTCAACAACTTTAGCTGAATCCCAAAATTTCTTGATCAACGTCTTGTATACTGTAGTCTTGTGCGTGATAGCATAATGTATCCTTGAGTCGCGCAAAAACTTCATTATACCGTTGTACTCAACAAATTTGTCTTCCGGATCCAACTAGGCCACCATGTTATGTCTAGGTTTGACATAATTTCCACTTCTAACTTGTCAGTTCTCTTTGTTGCTGGTTTTCTTTTATGTTCCTTTTGTTCCATTCTGTACACTTAAGACAACTAGGATAAGAATGCAAATACATTAGGGAATATACACCAAAAGTTTTATTTCAAACTTTATGTATGTATGTATTCCCTGAACAAAGAAATACTGACTCATATGAATAACAACTTATTCGTATGAAGAACAACTTATTTTCACAAACTTTTGATTAAAACAAGAAACTGATTCATTTAAAATTTGTTGTTCTTGTCACTCATGATCACATGGTCAGATAATGTTGAAGTTGTTTAACTTCAAAGTATGCCAAACATTTTTAAGTATACCTTAGAGAAATCACAAACAACTTGAGGGGAGGTGTAAATATGACGTGAGCAAAGTGAAAGTGAAGTTCTACCAAAGAAATTCATCACCTCATATACCACATCACATCACTCGTGCGAACAACCATAGCTTCGTACGAAGCATTGATTTGTAGAAAATCCAAAGGATATTCGTACGAAGCACAATGGTTCGTACGAATGATCCTTAATTCGTACGAGTTCCGGTCTTTCTCAAACTGGACTTTTAGTCTTCGGAGAACCTCAGGTTTATCGCGGGCCTGTTTAAAACTTTGCACATATCCACACTAATCACAAAGTTAAGTTAACTTAAGAAAAGTGCTCGTTAAAAACAGAATTTATTCTTTTGAGATGAGTTTACCATTGTAAGAAAGTGCTTTTATGAAGTTATGATTTCAAAGAGAATGGTTTTTAGGGCGTATCTTGGTAGAAAACTTTTTGAGTTTCATCTTTTGCTAATTTTAAAAAGGAACTTAATTTAACAACAAAGTAAACTAAACTAAAACAACTACCGAACCATAAATTATATATTTACCAGACAATCATTTTTAGAGTTTCAAGGGAAGAGAATCATACCAGCTTTTAATCTTGTCAAAAACAAGTTTTGTTAAAACATCAAATTAAATAAATAAGTATTCTACTATGATTATCGGTATTGTTGTCCACGTAAGCTCAACTTATCAGATGTAATCATGATTAGGAGATATGATTAATGTATGATTTATACTTACTAGCCGGTGTTCAACCACTTCACGACACATTCCCGTATCAAGATATGCACGAGAGAAAATCTTACCGGTGAGTATACTGCTTATTATCTGTTTTGACACATATGATGTGAGATACTCACTTATTTTGATTGAAAACAAGCCCTATGTGATTAAATCACTTATTGATGAGAAACTTGATTTTCAGATACATGCAGGGCACAGGAGTAAGTCCGTGAACAGGTTAGTACCATCATACTAACAAACAGACGAACTTAGCTCCCGTATAAAGCTGTGATATTTTATCACTTATTTTTGGGTGGATGTGATATGTTTTATCACTTATTGATGGTCGTATGCAGTATTTACACGTATGTATGGTATCATGGAAGTTCTAGACTTGCGTCACCGTTATTTCTTGGCAAAAGATTCAACCATGATGCCTAGATGATAAGTCAGCATAAAGACCGCATATCTCAGATTCTTGGCATACTATCAAACGAAATTTCGGTACCAAGACCATATGCCAATGAATGGTTCCCACCTGGCTTGCTGTCCGTTAAGTTTATATCAACCTGCAAATTTTAATTTGATTGTGAGCCTGCCGATACATCATTAGTAAAGCTACTTATCAATTTTTCATTTTGTGTTTTTGACTGTTTATGACAGATCACCGGTGTATTTCATCATCTTCTGTTATTTATCCAAGAAATTTATTTTTGATTTTTGGTTTTTCTATTGTTTTTTTATTTGTCTAAAATGTTCCCCCCTTAAATAAAGTAGGTAATAAAAACTTAACTACATAAATAAAAGACATATTTTTGTATTTTTGTACTTTCTCATGTTTTTGTATTTTCTTGAAATATTCTCCCCCCAAAATACAAAACTAAGAGAAAATAGAAAATCTTTTTGTATGTTTTAGATTTTGAAGAAAATGTTTACGAAAAATGATTAGCCAAGGATGAATTGCTCGTGTTTCACCTTGATGCCATTGATAAAAGTAGATAATCAAAACGAGATTTATCAAAAGATTTTGTAAACAGGTCGGCACGTTGGTGATCGGTGTGGATTTTAACAACATTGATAAGTTTCTTTTCATAACAATCTCGTATGATACTTAATCTCAATGTGTTTGGTCTTTGAGTGCTGTACAGGATTACGAGTGATTTATAAAGCAGCTTCGTTATTAACAAAATAGGAGTAGTTAGAAATTCAAAAACATAGTCGTGCATCTGCTGTTGGATCCATAGAACCTAAGAGCAGCAACTGGAAGCCGAAATATACTCAACCTCACAGGTTGACGTAGCTACAGAAGTCTGCATCTTGCACTGCCACGTGACTAGGCGATTTCCCAAGAACTTACATCTTGCTGATGTTGACTTTGCATCAATCTTGCAGCTGCCATGATCAGAATCACTGAATGCTGTCAATTCGAAGTTATCATCCTTAGGGTACCAAAGACCAATGTCTGAGCGACCCTTCAAATAACGAAAGATCCTTTTCACAGCATCAAATGTGAAACCTTCGGACTGGACTCGTAGCGAGCTAGAAGACATGTTGGGTACATTATATCGGGTCTTGAAGCAGTAAGATACATGAGAGATCCGATCATAGCACGATAAAGAGATGGTTCTACATGTTCACCCATTCTGTCAGGAGTAATCCCATGATTCTAAGCTAATTGAGTTCCCAAAGGCTTTGAGTCTTCCATCTGAAATCGTTTGAGAATATCCCCGACGTATTTGGTTTGATGGATGAAAATACCTTCCTTAGATTGTTGAACATGCAAACCTAAAAAGAAAGTCATTTCTCCCATAGAGCTCATCTCGAACTTCTCTTGCATCACCTGCTCAAATTCTTTGCACATATTTTCGTTTGTAGACCCAAAAATAATATCATCAACATACACCTGCACCTGCACCAGTCGACAATCCACGTCGAAAACCATTCTTCAGAAGATAGGAAGACAACGTTTCATACCAAGTCCGTGGAGCTTGATGAAGACCAAATAGCGCCTTGTTGAGAAGCCAAATCTTGTCAGGATGGATTGGATCTTCAAAACCAGGCGGTTGCTCAACATATACCTCTTCTTCAACCACACCATGAAGAAATGCACTCGTCACATCCATTTGATAAAAAGTAAACTTCTTGTAGGACGCATAAGCCAAGAAAATTCTTATGGCCTCAAGACGAGCTACCAGTGCATAAACTTCATTGTAATCAATGCCTTCTACCTGATCAAAGCCCTGGACGATCAATCTGGCTTTGTTTCTCACAACAACACCTCGATCATCCTTCACATTTGTAAACCCATCTTGTTCCAATCTTCTTATAGTTTTCAGGACTGTCAACCAATTTCCACACGCCTAACTTCTGAAAATGCTGAAGTTCTTCCTGCATAGCTTCAACCCACCTTACAAGATTTCGGTTCAACTTGGCAGACATAGCAGGCAAAAGACCAATCATTTTGTTCTCCAGATTCCCTAATAACCGAATACAAACCAGCATTCTGATTATTCCTGAGCTGATTACGTGTATGCACACCACTTTGGACATCTCCTATAATATTTTGATGAGGATGGGTATTATGAATTCAAGTTTCAGGAACCGCAGGAACTCGAGAATTTATACCCAAATTGTTGACATTTAGATCAACAGCCAATTCGTTTGCTGGATTTGATGATGAAGTAGACGCAGGACCTTCAGTTATCCCTAGATTCTGAATATGTGACGTGACATCTGAAATTCCAGGAACTGGAGCAGAAGCAACTTCATTTGCATCATGGAACTCATCATCTTCTAAAGAAACATTATAATCAGCAAAATCTTCGAATTCCTTATTTTGAACAAGATTGTTAACCAAAGTAGACACTTCAGGGTTAACAATAATTGGTCGAACTAATGATGAGTCAACCGTAGCATCACTTTCTAGTAACATTTGAGCCGATGCAGAAGCATCATCAAAAGTTGGCAGGTTAAAGGAGTTAAACAACCCATCATAGTCAAACATCCAAGGAGCACCCAGAGCTCTTATTGATTGAGTGTATCTTTGAACCTTGACTTGACCCCATTCTTCAATCTTCTTTGTTGACAAATTCCACACTCTGAAATTAGGAGCTTATCCAAGGAAGAAACCTTCGATAGCCTTTGGACCAAATTTACCATGTGGATCAATCATAGTGCATGGAGCTCCAAAAGGTTCTAAGAAAGAAACATCCGGTTTCCTTTTGTTCAGCAATTCGAAACATGTTTTCCTGTGCCTCTTCACCGTAAGAACTCTATTCATTGTATAACATGTAGTAGCCATAACTTTTCCCCAAAATTGAACAGGAAGTTCTGATTCTACTAGCATAGTTCTTGCTGTTTCAATTTGAGTTCTATTTTTCCTCTCAGCGACACCGTTTTGTTGTGGAGTGTATCGAGAACTGTATTCATGCAGAATGCCTTTAGAAGAACAGAACTCGTCCATACCTTGATTCTTGAATTCGGTGCCATTGTCGCTTCTGATTCTCCTTATCTTCAGATTGTACAAACTTTCAAGAAGAGTTCCGAAATTCTTGAGGATTTCGGGAACTTCACTCTTGTGTGCCAACATATTAACCCATGAAAATCTCGAGTAGTCATCAGTAACCACTAAACAATATGAATCACCAAAGGTGGTCATGTGTTTCGTAGGTCCGAAGAGGTCCATATGAAGACGTTCCAGAGGCATATTCAATGTATTGATTTTCTTAACAGGATGATATTTTCTTGCTTGCTTTCCATTTTGGCACGACACACAGACATCTTGAAGATGAAAGTTTTTCACTGGTACACCATTCACAAGATTGTTTTTAACCAAAGTTCATTTTCCTCAAGTGAATGTGTCCCATTCGTCTGTGCCAAGAGTGATTCTTTTTCGGTGGCTTTTGAGATAAAACATGTGACTTGTGCAGACGTGGTAATAGCTTGGCTCATATCAAGAATATACAAGTCGTTGATTCTTGGAGCCGACAGGAGGATCCATTCCTTGGGAATCTTGAAACCAGGTTTCATCACATAGCATCCGTATCATCAAAATGAACCGTGAACTTCTTGTCACAGATTTGAGAAACACTAAGAAGATTTTGATCAATTTGTTGAACATAATTGATCTTGTCAAAACTCACAACACCATTGGAGACCATTCCTTCTCTAGTGATGTAACCGCCTTTATCACCAGCAAAAGCAACATAACCACCCCTAATGCTTTTCACATCATAAAGGAGCTGTAAGTCGCATGTCATGTGCCTCGATGCTCCACTGTCAACAATCCAATGACTATTCACAGTTCCTTCTGGAACACCCTGCACATTTCAACAACAAGATCAGTTTGAGATGGGGACCCAAGCCTTAGTGGTCTTGGGTCAACTCTTATCATCAAGAAATGTGATTTCTATTTCTTGATGATTTGCAAATTGTACGCCTCCTCTTGAACCATCACCGGTCTTAGGTTTCTAAGATTTTTGAAATTTACCAGAATGACTATTATTTACAGTTTTAATAATTTCTCGTTTTATTAAATTCGAATATCTTGGATTCCTTTCTGAAGAATCCAGTTTTAAAGCTACTTTTACTTGTTTACGTCTCTGTTTTTCTTCTTGTTCTTTAACAATTCGTTTGTCTTGTTTTGGAGAAACAAATCGATGTTGGCAAGTTGGTTTAGGAGGGGCTCTCTCAACAAATCTTGGCTTTGCTGGGTTGGTACAATTCTTAATAATGTGGCCAAATTCTCCATATTTGAAACATGTTCTCCTTTTAACAAATTTAGGAGATCGTGTTCCATGACTTGATGTTGAACTTATGGGTCTTGAGATACTCGGTTCATTTTCATCACCCCATTTGTATGTCTGGTGTAATTGTTTTCACTATTACGCTTTAAAATCTTAACTTTGTTTACAAAATCTACATTAGACATGTGTTCAAAAGTTTCGACTTTACCCGTAGAACTCACAAATTTAACATTTTTAAGCTTCTTCTTGTAGCGAGTGCCTTTTGTCTCAACCTTTGGTTGTGGTACCTTAGGCTTTTCGACTCGCTTCTCTTGGTGTTTTTCTCTTGATAATGGTTGTGACTTGGTTTGGTTTTTCTTCTCCAAAGATATTGGTTGTTGTCTTTTCAAAAACTTGATTAATGGAGATTGGATTTACATTTTTGATTGGAAAATTTTTGTTAGAATAGATCTTCTTATCTCCAACCAAGGTATACAACACATTATCATTTTCATCTGTAGACACCTTTGTCTTGACAGATTTCTTGGGATCATTCTCTTGATTTTCGACAATTTTTACACCGGGAGTAGCAGACATTTCTATTACCTTTTTTTCGTCAAGAGATTGATCCTGATCAATTTTCTCCGACTCATCTGATGAATCATCCTCCTCTGCTGTACAGGGGTTTTGATTAATAGCTGATGATGAGTTCTCGGACTTTCTTGATTCAACCGAGGAATTGTCGAGCTTGAACCCTAGTCCTGCTGCAAATTCTTCAGAATTAAGAGGTATGGAGGGTTTAAAGTGTGGCATTTCCTCTTCATCAGGCAATTGGTATAGTTGTGTTTCATCGGGGGTGGACACGACTTATACCCAATGCATTTAACATCTCCTTTTAGTTTTTGAACATCCCCTGATATGATCAAGCACATATCAGGAGTTAGAATAACTGTCCAATTTTAGCTTGATCGCATCATGTTCGCATTTGGTGATGGCTAACTCAATCTTCGCTTCTTCTAGGAGATTAATGTAATTATTAATTCCTGTCTGTTTATTCAAAATTGTTTTTGTCAATTTAGAAACGCTTTTCTTAAGGGTTTCTATTACATATTTGAATTCTTTTTCGTTTCGAGTTAAAGCCAAGTTTGCCTCTTTGCATTTTGATCGTTCAACAACTAAGATTTGATTATCAATGTTAATTGTTTTAAAATTTGATTTTAATTCAGCACATTCATTGCAAACTTTAGGAGAGTCGGAATTTACCTGACTTGTCGAACTGGCAACATTTGCCATGGAGGCAGTATGATGAGGAAAGGCTGCATTATTTATAAAGAATTTTTCTGTTTCTTTTGATGCAGCATCGTCTTTCTTCATCAAACTTACCTTTTCACTCTTCATCTTCTCAGCTTCTTTCATGCAGGTCCCCTAATCCGTATGGATCATCACAAAATCGTCTATCCAATCTAGAGTGCGGAATCCCCTAGATCGGATTTCACAGAAAACCGAACAAGAACACGAACAAATACTTTCAAACTGTCATCTGTTGATTATCCAACACAATGTGTTTACAATCAATTCAAGACTCTCTCTCTCTCTCTCAACTCTCTCTGAAGTAATTCTCTAAACAACTGAATGAGCAACTAAACCAGCAACCTAAACCCTAATGCAAACCTCCCTTTATATAGAGACATGTTATGCAACTGAGCTAGGGTTTCCCCATATGGACTGCTATTGGGTTTAAAGCCCAATTCGCCTACCATATGCTGTATAGTGTCAAGTTTAGCCCAATTACTTCTAATTAACTATTACAAAACTAAACCCGCTAACCGTTTATGATTTTACTAATTACAAGATATCCAAAGACCAAATCTAAGTTGTTGTCACAAATATGCACCAACAAACTCCCCATTGACAATAGCTTCATAAAATAACTTAGTCTTCAGTCTTCTTGCAATCTTTAGCGTCTTTGAAAAATGTTGGTCTTTGGATAGCTTCAGCTTTAATAGCTTCTGTTAGCAACAGACTCCCCCTAAGATGATGTATCCAATCACCAAATCTTTTAAATCGTTAGCGTTTGAGTAAACTCCAGTTTAGCCTTTACATAACAATCTTCAAACTCTTCAACTTTGTCTGCAATGTAGAAAGGCAGTTCTACCATGCATCCAAGCAAACTCCTCTTCACCAAACTTCTCAGCAACACACTGCTACAATCTGTATACTGTAAAACAAACATCTCGAGAAACCATAAGAATTTTTCAACACAAGTTAAACAAATTATTATTATTCAAGAGATAGTAAAACTGTATCACAGATTAAGCACTTCTCAACTCAAACCATACTCAATATTATAAACACCATGAACCTGCAAGATTTTAAAAAAAACATTTTAACTCATCTTCTAACATCGTCTCCCCCTATCAGTAAGAACTCCTCCATGAACAACCAATATCCCGTACATTAAGGATATACAAGAAAATGAAATATTTTTGGGTGTTTTATTTTCTGAAAGCAAGTAAATAACAAAATAATAAACACTCTGTTTTTGTGAGAATCACCGTTAAGAAGATCATATCAGCGACATCAAACTGTTTTCACACTATCTGATTATTCTATATGCAATATTCATGAAAAGCAGTTCAAGACGATACCAGTATTGTTTATCCACTTAAACAAACTACATGAACATTTCAAGTACCATTACCTAGTGATATGTTAGTTAATTTATACTGATATACTAGTGTGTCCCACTTTAGGACATACCCCCACGATCAAGGTATGTACAAAAATTCATCGTAGTAGGTGAGTATACCGAAATTCATCCTTTTGAATTACAACGTTAGATTATTGGTGATCAGGTTAGTACTTCCGTACAACAAAGAGACCAATATCCAATGAGGGTTAGGGCAAATACCAAATTTTGGTACGAATAATGCAATTTGCACTTTTGAATGACTCTCTATGAGAGCTTCTTTAATTTTTGGGATTTGGCATTTTAGCTCTTTTAAGATATACTGGTTGTGCCTAGGTCAGCATATATCTAGATGCAGTAGAAGGACAACCTTGATACCTCGGATGAAATAACGATATAAAGACCTAAAATATCAGATTTTGGCAATCTATCAACGCAAGATCTAAGGTTATAAAACCATACGCCACTAATTTTTTACCCATTCATACGCAATTCATTATGTGTATATCACCAAGGTAAGTTGATTATTTCATGCCTTTTGCCTACTGGTACATCATATGATGAAGCTGCTATCACACTAAAGCAATTTAGTTTATTAGTGTGACAGTCTAACTTGCTGATGTACTAGCATTTCTTCTTTTCCACACAGTGAAAAACTCATTTTTGATTTTCAATTTTTTATGTTTTGGATTTTTGAAAAGCAGTAAATTGTATACGAAATATTTATGGAAAAATGGTTATTCAGGATTCCTCATCCCGTTGAGTTCGACTAAATGTTCAAAACGAGCCCTGTCAAACACTTTTGTGTAAAGATCTGCAAGGTTATCAAGTGTGTCGACTCGATGCAGTTCAATTAATTTCTTTTCAACACAATCCCGTGTAAATTGATGACGAATGTCAATATGTTTTGTGCGAATTTGTTTTACGGGATTGTTGGTGATTGAAATAGTGGCATTATTGTCTATCATAATAGGAGTACGAGTGAAATTCAAATCATAATCGCGCATTTGCTGTTGGATCCAGAGAACCTGAGAGCAGCTACCCGCAACAATATATTCAGCTTCACACGTAGAGGTAGACACGCAAGACTGCTTCTTGCATTGCTATGACAAGACTGCTCAAGAGGTCTAGTTGCTGGGTCGTCATTAGTAAACAATGTGGTTGTTGTTGTTCAGTTCCCAAATGAAGCTAGTCCTAGTAGTTCTGAGGCTAGTAGTAGTGCAAACACTAAGGGGGAGATTCAATCAAATTTGGAAACAATCTCCCAGCTCCGGCTATCCCAGTTCCAAGAACAAATATCTATCATTCGGTTGATAATATTATTGGGAATCCAAATGCTGGAGTGCAAATGCGAAGAAGCATTTCAGCGTTGCAGTGTCTGTTTTCAGAAATTAAGCAGGATGAGATATACAATCTTAGCCTACATGAATGCTGCATCTCTCAGATGGAGCCAAAGAATTATCAAATGGCTCTGAGGGACAATTCGTGGTGTGAGGCAATGCAAGAAGAGTTAGCTCAGTTTGACAAGTTAAAAGTGTGGAATTTGGTCGATCTTCCGAAGGGTCAACATGCAATCAACACAAAGTGGGTATTTAAGTGCAAGAAGGATGATAAGGGTGTTGTCATCAGAAATAAGGAATGGTTGGTTGTTCAAGGATTCAATCAAAAGGAAGGGATTGATTACATAGAAGTCTATGCTCCTGTGGCAAGACTCATAGCCATTCATTTGTTTCTAACCTTTGCTTCTCATATGTGTATTAAAGTCTATCAGTTAGACATTAAAAGCGCTTTCCTTTCCGGAAAATTGCAGGAAACTATGTATAGATCCCAACCTTTGTGGTTCGCGGCTCCAGAGTCTGAGAACAAAGTCTATCTGCTAGACAAAGCTTCGTACGGTCTCCATCAGGCTCCTCGTGCCTGGTATGAGACTTTATCAAAGCATCTTTTAGATCATGGATTTACGCGTGGTGCGATCGATTCCACATTCTTCATTTTGAAGAAAGGGGGAGATTTTCTGATTGTGAAGGTTTACGTTGATGACATAATTATCAGGTCTTCAAATGAAGAATTGTGTCGCGAGTTCGAGAAAGTGATGAAGTCAAAATTTGAAATGAATGCTATGGGAGAGTTGTCATTCTTTCTTGGTCTTAAAGTCTGTCAGGAGAAAGAGGGACGTACGTGCATCAAACAAATATGTCTACGAGATTCTCAAGATATTCGGATTGGAAGATAGCTCTTCTTATGACACACCATTACCGACAAATCACAAGCTAACGACCGATAAAGATAAAGATCTTGAAGTGAATCCAACTTTATATCAAGCTATGATAGGTCCGCTTATGTATCTTATGGCTTCGCATCCCGATATTATGTTTTTTGTTTGTTTATATGCCAGGTACCAGTCCACTCAGAAGGAGTCTCATATGTCTGTTGTCAAACACATCTTCTGATATTTAAAAGGGAAACCTAAGCTAGGATTGTGGTATCCAGCTGAAGGTGGTCTGGACTTGATAGCGTATGCTGATGCTGATTTCGGAGGGTGCCCAGTCAATAGAAAGTCAACCTCTAGCGGCACACAACTTCTTGGAAATCGTCTTGTCTCCTATCAATGAAAAAAGCAAGTTGTTGTGTCTTTATCCATGCGTGAGGCCGAATACATTACAGCATTGAGCTGTTGTGCTCAGGTTTTGTGGATTCAACAACAATTGAGGGACTACGGTTTGAATTTTACTCGAACTTCAATTCTTGTCGACAATAACTCTGCCATTTCCATAACTAATAATCCGGTTAACCATTCATGCACTAAACACATAGATGTTAGGCATCATTTCATTCGCGAGTGTACTGAAAAGGGTTTAATCAAGGTGGTAAGGGTAGACACTTTGGATAATCTTGCCGACCGGTTTACTAAGACATTCGATCGGGCTAGATTTGAGGATCTGGTCCAAATGATTAGCATGATCAACCCTGAGTAAAATGTTGTTCGAAACTCGCATAGAAACTTTATTTTACATTTTAATGTACAGTTTTTAATGCTTTTCAAACATTAAAATCTCAAAAAGATTTTACTTATTTTTAAACATTTGAAAAATTGTAAAAATGAGGTTGTGTTGAGAAATAGGAGAAATGATAGTACATCGGTTAGTCATATCTGATGCAGGATTGTGGTATTATCTAAATACTAAATGTTAACTGTAACAGAGTCATGATACGTTGCTTCGGTAGGTTTTACGCGTAAATAAGAACTTGTTTTAGTATATAAACATAATGTACTGTGTAGCTCGTGTGATACATCTCTCAGATATATGGTCTTAGTACCATAATTTCGTTTGATAAATAACCTAACTTCTGAGATCCTAGGTCTTTATGTTTGTTAAATCTCTGGTGTATTATACTTGGTCTTCTGATTTTCCGTAAGCAATGGCCTAGACCTCTTATAATGTTTGCAAAGCGCTTCCTTTCTGTGCAAACCCCCTTGGTGGATTTCTTTTTAACACAACAATCATCACGGGATGATTTGTTTAAACTTGTCACCACCGGATGTACAAATTCTCTGCATAAGAAGATACCAAACGTTGGTACACCACTTTTAAGTCGAGCCTTCATCTCCCTGTCTGTGCGGTGGCACTAACCTGAGCTCTCAAGGTATCACATTTAGCCGGATACAGAGATTTTTCAGATATATTTACCTATAAGATGCAATGTTCCATAGTTTTGATACGGGAGTATATTCTGGGATGGGTAAACATAGTTTCTATCAGTAATTAATACATTTAATCGCATATCTCAAAAGCAGTGTTCGAAAGCGCGCTAAAAGTTAAGTGGCTCACAATACCGTTGAACGTCTTGAATTGTTTATATTATTCTAAGTGCTTAAATGGAATCACATGATCTTGTATTGGATATTGACAAAAAAACCGATATGATCTCCTTGCTCCGACTTCCTAAAAATATAGATAGTGTAAATATTATCTTCGTGTTAAGTCTCTTTTAGCTAGTAAAAACTTAAAAAAACAACAAAAAGATTTTGCTTTCTTGTTTCTATGAGGGGGTTTATCATCCAAAATACTTCATGGGGTTGTGAATATTCTTTTAATAAGGTGTGAAACATCAGGTCAGGTAACTATAAAATAAGTCTTTTTCAATGAAAATTATGTCATGCGAGATTTATTTGAGTGTGAATGTTTTCTCGTCAAAAGGATGTTTAGTAAATTGATCAAAAGTTGTGAACTATTTCCAAATTTTAAGGGTTAAAAGTGAAATTTTTAAGAAAATTCGGCTCCGGGTTTGTTAACTATTCCGGCTTTATATTTAAGTGTTGGGCTCCAGGATTGGGCTCACATTGTTTCTGGGTTTTATAAGGTGCTTTTACTTTCGGGTTTCTAGTAGTGTTTTAGGTCTTCTCCGAGTTTAACTCGAGGTGTTTTTGTTTCCGGGTTTGAGGTTATCTCCAGATTTAAATCAAGGTTTTGGTTTCTAGTTTTAAATCGTTTGTGCGAGTCATAGTCACTCCGGATTTGTGTGAATATATAAAGATTCCAACGATTAGTTCATAGTCTCATCCCCTATTTATTTCTTTCTCAAAAACCCACTTACCAAACCCTTGTTCTTGCTTATATTTGTGTGAAGTTCAACATTCATTTCGTCTTTAGTTTCTTAAAGTCTCAGGTATGTATCGTCATTCTTTTCATCTTCATCTTCACAAGATTTGGTAATGTGATGTTGGCTAGGGACTGTTTTACCTTATGAAAACTTGGTGTTTTTGCTTGTATGATGATTGTATGATAAAGTTTTGGTTAAATGCTTGAAAGTTTTTGTGGGTTGATTGATTTGAAGCTTTGGTGGATTCGAGTTAGGGATTTGGGTACAAAATGTGGGGGTTGTGTATCATCTTCAAGAACTTGGTGTTCTTCAAAATGGTTTATGGTTTTGAAGAGTTTTGAGTGATTTTGAGATGTTTTGGTTTGTTTGGATGTTTATTTGATTATTTTTGTTGATTTTAGGAATATTTAGTTTGAATATATGCTTGGTTGATCAAAATTTATACTGGGTTTTGTTGGTGTTCTTGGCGGGAGATTTGGTCAGTTTCTTCCTAAGGAAGATACTCTGTTTTTTAGTTTTTACCTTTTTGATCCATTGTAATAAGAGTAAATCTTGTTTTTTGATGTTTGAAACGCGGAGAATCTAAGTTTCCCTTTCGTAAGTTCGGAGGGTTCTTAACTTAGGTTTGATGATGAGTTTCAAACTGGCGTCTAAATTTAAATACAGATTAAAGAACTGAGTGTTTTATTTCCAGATTTAAACTCCCTCCGAGTTAACAAAATTTTCCGGATTCGTTTTGGACTTACTTGTTTGCGGATTTTTCAATATTAAGCCTTTTTCCGGAGATGTCTATTCCGGGTTTATAACCCTCCCTATCACCGGACTTACTCTATGTTTTTTCCAGGTTTCATTTAAGAAAATTGTTTTCCGGGTTTTTCTTGTGAAAATTATTTTACAGGGTTTAGGTTACTTGGTTTAATTGTTCTCCGTGTTTCATCAATCCGGAATTATCATAAGTTTCCGACTTATCAATTTAGCAGTTATCCGGACTTATTTGGTTAATTGTTTTTATCCGGATTTGTCATTTGTCTCAGTGGTGCTTTGTAGGTAGAGTAAGTTTCTCAAGTACAAGTAGCAGTTTAGTGTGTCTTACTGCATTCTTTCTTCTATTTAAACCATTAACAACTCAGATGCTCTTGTTTCTCTTATGCTTGTATATGTTGACAGATATTGCAGACCAACCAGTTGATTAGCCAGTTGAACAACAAGGAGCACAACCTGCAGCAGCAGCCGCTCCTCCTGGTCCAATATGAGAGTTTTTCAGCCATTACAATCAGATAGCAATATTGGATGAAAATGTTCGTGATGCTGCACACTATGCTGAGATTATGCGATTTCTAGGAAACTCAAGAATTAGTTTCGCAATTTCTGCAAATGTAGATCGGGTGCAAGCATATATTCAAGACTTTTGGCATACAGGTCGAACAATGGGAATACAATTGAACCCATTGTAAATGGAAATCAAATTGTGATTACAAAAGCTGTTATTCATGCCGCCTTACGTTTTGGTGACCTGTATCATGGTGAAACAAGCTATACTAAGGAGATTCGTGAAAGAGGTACTCAAGCTTTTGGTTATGTGGGCTCCTTTCAATCTAAACAGATATTTAAGGGTATGATTATTGGGCAATGGAGATATTTCTATCATGTGTTGATGAAGTACATGACACCTCAAAAATCAGGTATGGATGGAATGGGACATGAACTATTATCAACTATGATCGGTCTAACTTTCAGTCAACCATACAATTTCTCCCGTATGATTCTTCAGGCTTTTCAAACTCATGTAGCTCTACGGCCAAATGACAAACGGTTAATGATTCTTTATCAAAGATTTCTTACACTGACCTTTCTTCATCTCCTTCCAAATCTACCTCTTGATATCCAGTTACCTGCTTATGCTCAAACTCCAATGCATCCACGTATTTTTAAAGACTGTGAAAGTGCGAATGTAATGAGGCATGTAGTTGTCCTCCCAGTTCATCATCCTCTGCTTAGTGCAATCATTCAGGATAACTACAATCCCGAAATTAATCGGATTTGGATAAATATTCGTAATGGCATTGCACAAATCTTTGGAGCTGGTGATCATGAAGGTGCTCCAGATGATTAAGCACTAGTGGTTATTCAACCTTTGGTTGATCTTCAACAACCACCAGTCGAGGAATCTGCTCCTGAACCTGTTGCACAACAAGTTATTGAAGATCCTATTGCAGAAAATGTTGTTGTTGATGAACCAGCTGTTCCTTCTTCGGCTCCTAGTGCTGCAGTAGAAACTAATCCGGTGATTTTAGAGCTTGACGCTGCTCTGGAAGCTGGTCCATCTTCTCGTTTTGAAGATAAAGGGAAGCAAATCATAGATGAGTCTGATGTTGATATGTTGTCTGAAAAGAATTATCTGGAGTTAGTGCAAAAAGATTTGCAAAATCATAATTCGCCTGCTAAAAGGGAGCAACTTGATTTGCTTCGCCATAAAGTCACTTCTTTCGGTTCCTCTTCCGAATGGGGTATGCGCTAGGTGGATTGGAATAACAAATTGATTTAGATTCCATGGTTTTCAGTTCTTCCTCGGATGATGATGATGATGGTGGAGACCGTCGATCTCAAGATTTGGGTGTTGTTCGAATGACACCTACAATCAGGACGTACAAATGATGACGAGTCGTTGAGAGCTCGGTTATTCAGGTTTCAAGCATTGACATTGCTCTAGGGAATGTTTCTTTGAGTGCTATTGTCACTTCAGTTGCTAGCGGTCTTTTTGCTCTGGGAAGTTCAGTTTCTCTTCCGTCTATTACCGCTCCGCTACCACTTAGTCCGTCTGTGGAGTTAATCAGTATCCCTGCTTCCATGGAGTTTCTTTGCCCGTGATGTCTTCTGCCATCCCTACCACACCTTTGTTTGGTTCATTATCTTCTCCAATGAGTTCGGGAAATGTGTTTGCATCATCTGAAAGTTCTCTTGCTTCTCAAAGTACTTCGGGAAGTAAAAGGTCGAGTTAGTCACCAACTAGGACAGGGGCACCTCAGGCTCAAACTGTTTGTCCAAAGGTTTCCTTTGGTCCTAGTCCACACATGCAATCAGTAACAAGACCGCCTATTTTTCAATAGATGACACATTTGTTTCGTTTGACCCAGGATTAAGGTATTCAGCTGGGTAACTTCACTAAATGGGAAGCCTCCTCTTCTGCCCGACGTGAGACTCTGGTCAAACCATTGTAGTAACTTGGTGGCGTCTCCTTCGCCGGTGAAAGGTAAGGGGTTGCAAGAGCAAAAGTGCTTGTGGGTAAAGGTTGACTTAGATGGTTCCGCCTTGAGTCAACGGAGGTGTGAGGTGATTCGGCATTGGGTGGGGGTTGGATCTTGCTGACGATCTCGGGTATAACCTTGGCCATATGCTTGGCCATTTGTTCGGGCATGGACTTCATGCAATCCTTTTTGGACATAGATACGGATTGGGAACTCGACTTGGACTTGGACTTACTCTTGCCCATAACGCTTTGAGACAAAGACATCTATAGGATTCGACAATAGAAGAGTGATTAAGGCTTTGATTGTAATGTGTTTTTATAAAAAGAATTCATTTTGAGCATATAGTATCATGTAACACGTATGATTCCACATAGATAGCATAAGCATATAAGCATTCAAAAGCATAAACACGTATGATTTGTGTAAGGAGTATAAATTTAGTTGGTTGACGAGGGTTATCATTATTGTTTTTGGTTACGGAAGGTGTGCGAGTGGTGCATTGGGATAGAAATGAATAAGGTTAACAAGTATTATATCACATGATAATTGAGATACATAAAAGATAGGCTTAATAAAACATTGGAGTGTTTCGGGTTGAGAAACGTTGAATACACCAAAGTGAATCAAGATCCTTTCAAATTAGAGAAACATGCTTTGGCCTATAGGTAAAGTGCTCTCGTCGAGAAGCGATTAACGACACTTTACCCTTGCAGTTACTACACGTCTTTAACCGATCAAAAAATCAAAACTTCGGCGAGATTGAAAATCGAGGAATGGGACTAGTTGACAAGGTGCGGGTTTCACCCCTAACTTGACAACATCGTACCCTAAGTGTGGTTGGTACTTACCAAACGAGGAGCGAATTCCAACTCGTTGGTAAGGGTCCACTAGAGTATCAAATGGAAATTCCCATCAAGGTGTGGATTTCACTCCTAACTTGATGGTGTTATTTCGTGTAAAATTGAATCACGCGGATTGAGAGTGATCACCAAAGTGCGGGTTTCACCCCTGTTTTGGTGAGATCCTCTCATTTATGGTATTAGTGTCTTCAAGTCTTCAAGTGTGTAAGTTGTGTAAGTGTCTTAGGAAAAACACATTGCATATATATTAAGACAAAGAAATAGGAAGAAGCAAAAATGAAGAATTTAACATTTTAATCATGAAGCAAGAAAGGTCAAGTTAGTCACTTAAACTACAGACTAGGTCGAACATGGAAATTCTACCTAATTCCCTATAGTTATTGCTCTGATACCAATCTGGCACACCCCAACCGATGGCGGAAACATGAGAGTGAGACGAACGAGATTGCTCGAGACATCATAACACTAATTGTGACAATATTTAATTAAACAATCCATTTCATTTCAAATCACCAAATTCACAAATACAATACAATTCAAATACGAACAACAACATATGATACATGTTCAACAAAACATATAAATAACTTAGCATTCTAAGAGTTTCTATGCCGATCCTACTAAGTTTCGTCATGTCAATCTCATCAACCTGCAACATGTTAAAAAGTATAGTTCAATAACAAAGTATTGGCGAGTACACAAGTTTGATATCATAACAAAAGTATTAAAAACGTTTAAAAAATCCACATGATAAGCTAGTTTACGAGATAAATGTAAACAAGGCATGTGAACTACAAGTCAATCCTCTAGTGTACCGCATAATAGATTAAAAACTTAACATTGACCACAAGAATACGGGCGGTGCATTACTCCTATAGCGCTATACATTTTAAGGGAGGCTTGATCGAAGTTAATGGCATTTAGTATCACATAAGATTGTACCAAGTAACAATTCAAGTATCACATAACTATAGCATGTACGATGGATTGTTTGTGTGATTTCATAGAATAAAATTGTGATATAGTGTGTTTATAATAGATTAGCAAGTTGCACCCAAATGTGTAAAGCATAAAAAGGGTGTCGAGTGTACTCACGGTTTGAAAAGTTAATTTCATGAAAGCGTTTTAGGTTGATTAGGGGGACGGACACCAAATTATCCTACACAAAGAAATGTAGGTGTGTGAGTATTGGAATGACAGTGAAATTTGGTAATTTTTTAGGAATTTTGAAGTATGCAAAAAGTATGTATAGTCAAAAGTATTTTTCTAGACGTTAACGCTCGTTTTTGACACTATAAGCCCCAAAGGGAGTTTGTGTTTTTATGGGTCATGCCCAATAGAATCGTTAGATGGTTAGGTCATAGATAAATAACCTAATATTAGGACAAATAACCATATGGTCATTGTTAAAAGTTCGGTTATATTTATTATATATATATATATATATATATATAGTTTACATATATTATTACTTTTTCATAGATTTCATATAACTCATGGATATCATATAAGTCATAGAAGTCATGCATGGAGGTAGGAGGATAACCATCCTAAACCTCTTTCGTGAGATTTACCAATACACAAATTGCCACAAGGACAATCCAGATGGTCAAGAATATAGTACTTCACTAATCTATGCTTAGAACCGAATAAGCAAGCTAGGTGCGTTCATCCCGAACATGGAACGTTTGGGGACGTGTCGTAGCCTTGTTACTCTAGTGAAAGTGAACCATAGCTTAATGGATAGAAATCATCAAGTCAGGGGTGGATTGAAAAGTTGGATAGCCAAGGCCTCCATGTAATCACACCTTCACCAACACAAGCTTGTAAGCTTGGATGGCTCAACACTTGCGGGTTTAAAACCCTAGTAAAACCACAATTTTAGAGGCATGTTATACCTCCTGATTTTGCATGGAACAAATCTAGCTAGCTCACTAACCATAAACTTGATTAGAGGCACAAGTAACATAGAGTTGTTAAGTTTAAAAACAAGTTCGAAAAAGTTTAATAGCTCAACACTTGTGGGTTTAAAACCCTAGTAAAAACACAATTTTAGAGGCATGTTATACCTCCTGATTTTGTATGGAACAAATCTAGCCAGCTCACTAACCATAAACTTGATTAGAGGCACAAGTAACATAGAGTTGTTAAGTTTAAAAACAAGTTCGAAAAAGTTTAATAGTTTAACTTCCAAAAAAAAAGTTTGGCCTTAAAAATGGTATTGTTCCACCTTGGTTTTCCATGGAAAACCTATGGTAACATCCCATGGGCCTTACCAAACAATGTTGAGGAAGAAAACATGAAGAAAACTTTGAAAGTTTTAAAGTTTGAAAATATAAAAAGTAGGCAGAAAGTTTACACACTTTTGGACCTCAAAATGGTGGGGTTTCACCTTAGCTTGCCCAAACAAACTTGTGAGAACCTTCCTAGAGGTTATCCAAGAGTGTTAGAAGGAAAAACAAGGTTTAAAGGAAAAAAGGAAGTGAGTTGAAACTCACTTGCAAGCTGAAATGTTTCAGCAGAAAGTTTCTGGACTAAGGGAATGTTTTGGAGTGTTTGGAGGCTTGACAAAGTGGGAAAGGGATGGGAATGCTTGTTTATATAGAGGAGGGATTAGGGTTTGAATTAGGGTTGCGTTAAATGTGTTTAGGAAAGCATTTGAATTGAAACAACATGGGAATGAGACTTGGTAGCTTGCGGCCGCAAGCTGCCTTGTCTTTCTTTTTTTGTTGATTAACTTAAATAAGTGTCTTTCTTGATGTTTAAATAGTGTAATTTATATAAAATCAAGTGTTATATGCTTTTGGAAGATTATAACATGAATTGAGGTGCCACATAAACCCTAAATGTAACTTGCAAGTGTTTACATAGATGTAACATGGTTCAAGATGTCAAATAGCCTTCGTATTTTGAGTTTAACTTGTCAATTGCTTGTTTGATTTGAACGTTTAACTTTCATGAAAACATGGTAAGAATATGCAATTTGATTCGAGCTTATATGTTGCGTAACAAATGCGTGCATGATCATAGATGTAAATGTGTATAAAGACTGCAAATTGCGTACAATCAAAGCCTTAGATTTACAATTATTTTGAAATGAAATACGATTACAAGGTTTGGACTTTCCAATTATAGATACACGAAGCAAACTTACGAAAAACAGAAAGTTACAAATGCGAAGCGTTACATATTGGGCGAGGGTGATGTGGTTGAAGGATTTGTAGAAGATTGGAAGACTGACGAGGATGTTGTGGGCAAGTTTAAATTCATTGAAATGGTTAAAGGAAAAAGTATTAAGTACGAGTCGCTGAAGGTAAACATGGATGATCTCAGGAGCTATGTGTTTGGAGATGTTATGCCTGATGAAATTATGAATCCTATTCGCGTGGCTGAAGAGGTTCACATCGCAGCTCATAATTGGTTTAAGCTCTTCCTGATGAAACACAAAAGAAGAGATATATCAACACCAAAGATGAGTATTTAGGCCAGATTCGAAGTTGGGATTTTGATGAACAACATAGCTTAGTCATGATCAAGCGCTTTGTTGGTGCTCAATACTTCAGGCCAATGATTCAATACTTACAGACTTTACCTACTCGTGACTTGCATCACTTGCCCAGCTAAACCTCAGCAATGATACCAATGTCGGGAGCATTAGAGGTCTAATTCCCCATTTAGTTGCTACGAGCTAGGAAAGCAAGTGGAAGACTTTCAAGCCTGCCGTTGGACGAGCTGTTAAGTCCATCAACAAGTTCACAGGGAAGCGGGTTTTGAAAATGGTCTATCTTAGTGCTAGATGTCTTCGGAAGATTCATTTGAGAAGATTTGATCTAGAGAAGATTAAGAAAATTAGGTTTTGGTACCTTGATTATAAACTGGGGAGGCGGTAATCACAGAGAAGAAAGTGTTAGAAGAGATTTTACGGATCTTGGATCCTATTTGGTTGGTCAATTTGCAGCAGGAACACTTAAAAAAGCTTCGTCGTCTTCCTATGCGACATCTTGAAGAAGATCGTCCGTTGGCGCATCAATTCATCAAAGTAGTTCAGTTATGTGTGAAGAACCAACTGTGGCAGGTAGTGAGTAGTCGAAGCATGAATGAAGATTTCAAGATCAACATCATAGATACTTCACTGATCAAGGGGGAGTTTGTTAATGCACTTAGTGTGATAAGTAAAGTCTCTAAAAAGTTCAGGGGTCTTTTTTTATATCTTGCATTGACTATAAGTGTCCGAATTTATAAATAACGTTTCCGAGTTTGTTCTTTGTCCGGATTAGGGTTTGGACCTAATCCTTGTTTTTTGTTGTTCCGAGTTTACTGATATGTATTCCGGACTTGGGTATGTAGTTCCCAAGTCCGGGTTTTGGTATAGACTATAGATGTCCGGACTTAGCTTTATGTAACTAGTCCGAGTTTTGTTTGTTGGGCCTTGGGCCTTGTAATGTCTATCCGGACATGTGTGTCTGGATATGTCCGTTTATATACATTTAGTGTAATAGACAAGACAAGGAATTCTTTTGTGGAAAGTTTGTGCAACAAGAAAACCCTAATCATTGGTGTGTGTTTTGTCTGGCGGCTACTGTGTGTGTGATGCCACTCATCTACTACATCAAAGAATACTGTGTGTATTCTTTGATTTATCTCATCAAACTTGTTTCCTGATACATTATCCTACAATGGTGATTGCTAGGTGGATTCCGCACACCTAGTGATTGTTTTAGTGAGTGAGATCCTTGAATTGAGTGGACTTACATATATTTAGTTACATAGGTTGAAAAGTTGATGACGGAAAAAGACTACAAACAGAAACAAAAAACATACTGTTTGAGACAGCTACAAGTTTAAAAGAAAGATCAACACAAAAAAAGACATCGTCGCAATATTTTTTTTAAAAAAAATACAACATTCTATATCATCTTTAATTTTATAATCACAAAACATTTAATTTGTTATTTAAATGTTAATAGTTTGACATAAATGCATTTTTTGTACGTTATGATATAAATTTTAGCCGCAATGGTGGAATGTTATTCCTTAAGATGCATTACGCTTCAATTCTTTTGTCAATTTTATTTTCTTTTTTACGTTAACTAACATTTTCATTTAATCATGTTCTTCCATTAGTAACTTGACAATTATTTCAGGGTTTTTGGTTAAAAAGTTTAATTCAAAGCTTTAGATCATCATTATAATTTCAAGACACCTAAAGCCTCATGGTCTTTTTCCAAGATTAAGAAAGCATAATAGGTTTAATAGATGATCTAGGTTTTCTATTATCTCCAAAATAGGGGGACTTGTGTTAGTTCCGTTACAAAGAAATGTCTAATTAAAACAAAATCATAGTCTCACTTTCCGCACATGATTAATGCATTTTAGCTTTGTAAATATCTATTCTTATAGTTATCACACACCGATTGAAAATAATGCTCTAGTTGACGTCAAATACACACCGAGAATACTACACTAGTCATGTCAACGTATTTCTTGCATAATTGTATATACTACATACTAGATCTTTGATAGTCGTGTTATTTAATTGTTAAGTTTTTTTTTACTTTTTTTTAAATTTGATATTTCAAATAGAGTTCCACTTCAAATTTTTCTCTCACAAAAAAAAAAACTAAAACTATAACGACAACAACACCAACAATAACAGCAACACCAATAATAATAATACCTCTATTTTAGCATGCACACGCAGAAAACCCATTCAAAAAGTATAATAAAAAGAACCAAAGCTTAGTTACATGTAGAAAAATAATGGTAACAAAATCTTGGTTATTATTATCCTGAACATGTTGATTGTTCATAGAATTTCATCAATTCTTTGAAAATTATATAGGAAATATTTGAAGAAATACTATGAACAACATCATGTTATAGAAACTAGTCTTTAATGTAAAAAAGAAAATAATGCTCCCAAAAACGTGCTTATAATTTTCCACAACATGTTGACTATTCTAGGATTTCATCAATTCTTTAACAATTTAAAGAAGATATTTGACGAAACTCTATGAACATCATCGTGTTGTAGCAACTAGTCTTGATGGATATGGTTATGTGGTATAGAAAATTGACAATGCTTTATGCAAGTCTTGCTAGATGGTTCTATGTAAATATTAAAATAAATTAGTGATATCTCTTGAATTATATAATTGATATTATTAGTATTTTCTTATTTGAACTGTGATATAGTATTTAATGCAATTAAATATTTTTCTTATATTAACAAGTTAAATGGTCTTTCCAAAAGACAAAACTTACCACTTTTTTTTCACTCTATTATATTTCACTATTTTTTTATTTTTCATTATGTGTTTTTTATGTACAGGTCTCATAAATAAAAAATTCAAGTAATTGTAAAAAACTTGAGTTTAGAATATGTTTGTGTTAATTGATATTTTGATATTCTTAATGAAAGATACATGATAGTGAATATATATTTAGTTACATTGGTTGAAAAGTTTACTGACAGAAACAAAAAACTTACTATTTAACAACAATAAATTTAAAACAAAGACCAACATAAAAAACCATATGGTAATGCAAAGGTAAACCACAATATTTTTTTTTTTAAAATACATCATTTGATATCCTCTTTAATTTATAATCACAAAACATTTTATTTTGTTAATTAAATGTTAATGGTTTGACAAAAACGCGTATTTTGTACATTATGATATAAATTTTAGCCGCAAACGTAGGAATGTTATTTGTTGAGATGCATTACACTTCAATTCTTCTGTCAATTTTATATTCCTTTTATTTAAACTAACATGTTCACTTACTGATGTTCATCCGTTAGTACTTGACAATCATTTTAAACCATTGTTTTTAGCTAAAAAGTTTAATTTAAAGCTTTATATCATCATTATAATTTCAAGATACCTAAAGCTTTATGGTCTTTTTCCAACAAGATTAAGAAATCATAATAGGTTTAATAGATGATCTAGGTTTTCTATTATCTCCAATATAGGGGGACTTATGTTAGTTCCCTTATCCGGAAATGTCTAATTAAATCAAAATCATAGTCTCACTTTCCGTACATGATTAAAGCATTTTAGCTTGCTAAATATCTATTCTTTTAATTATCTCATACCGATTGAAATCTAGTTGACGCCTAATACTCGCAGAAAATACTACATTAGTCATGTCAACTTATTTCTTGTATAATTGTATATACTGCATACTAGATCTTTATTAGTCGCGTAATAAGCCATAATGTTTAATTGTTAAGTTTTTTTTTACTTTGTTTTAAATTTGATATTTCAAATATAGTTGCACTTCAAATTTTCTATAACAATAACAACAACAACAATAACAATAATAATAATACCTCTATTTTAGCATGCCCACGTAGAAAAGCAATTCAAAAAGTTTAATAAAAAGAAACAAAGCTTAGTTACATGTAGAAAAATAGTAGTAACAAAAACTTGGTTATAATTATCTTGAACATGTTGATTGTTCATAGAATTTTATCAATTCTTTGACAATTATATATGAAATATTTGAAGAAACACTATGAACAACATCATGTTGTAGATACTAGTCTTTAATGTAAAAAAGAAAATAATGCTCCAAAAAACGTGCTTATAATTTTCCACAACATGTTGACTATTCATAGGATTTCATCAATTTTTTAAACAATTTATATAAGATATTTGACGAAACACTACAAACATCATCATGTTGTAGCAACTAGTCTCGATGGATATCGTTATGTGGTATAGAAAAGTGACCATGATTTATGCAAGTCTTGCTAGATGGTTCTATTTATATAACTAAGATAAATTAGTGATATCTCTTGAATTAAATGATTGATATTATTAGTATTTTTTTTATTTGAACTATGATATAGTATCTAACGCAATTAAATACTTCTATTATATTAACTAGTTAAATGGTCTTCCCAAAAGACAAAACTTACCAATTTTTTTCACTCTATTATACTTCACTTTTTTTTTCATTATGTGTTTATTTTTCTACAGGTCTCATAAATAAAAATTTCACTATGATAGTGATGTTCAAAATTATCATAATATCGTAATTGTAAAAAATTGAGTTTAGAATATGTTTGTATTAATGCATATTTTGATATTCTTAATGAAAGATACATGATGTCAATATAATTTAGTTACATGGGTTGAAAAGTTGATGACGGAAAAAGACTACAAACATAAACAAAAAACTTACTGTTTGAAATTTTAAAAATAACTATAAGTTTAAAACAAATATCAACATAAAAAGACATGGTAATGCAAAGATAAACCACAACAGTTTTTTTTAAGATACAACATTCTATATCCACTTTAATTTATAATCACAAAACATTTTGTTAACTAAATGTTAATGGTTTGACATAAACGCGTTTTTTGTACGTTATGATATAAATTTTATCCGCAACGTAGGAATGTTTTTCCTTGAGATGCATTACACTTCAATTCTTCAGTCAATTTTATTTTCTTTTTACGTAAACTAACATTTTCATTTAATCATGCTCTTCATTATAACTTGACAATCATTTCAAACCATGGTTTTTTGGCTAAAAAGTTTAATTCAAAGCTTTAGATCATCATTATAATTTCAAGACACCTAAAGCTTCATGGTCTTTTTCCAACAAGATTAAGAAATCATAATAGGTTTAATAGATGATCTAGGTTTTCTATTATCTCCAATATAGGGTGACTTATGTTAGTTTCGTTATCCGGAAATGTCTAATTAAATCAAAATCATAGTCTCACTTTCCGCACATGATTAAAGCATTTTAGATTGATAAATATCTGTTCTTATAATTATCTCTTACCGATTGAAAATAATGCTCTAGTTGACGTCTAATAGTCACTGAAAATACTACACTAGTCATCTCAACGTATTTCTTGCATAATTGTATATACTGCACACCAGATCTTTGATAGTCACGTATTGTTTTAAATTTGATATTTCAAGTAGAGTTCCACTTCAAATTTTATCTGACAATAACAATAATAACAACAACAAAAACAACAACAATAATAATACCTCTATTTTAGCATGCACAAGCAGAAAAGCCATTCAAAAAGTATAATAAAAAGAACCAAAGCTTAGTTATATGTAGAAAAATAATGGTAACAAAATCTTGGTTATAATTATCCTAAACATGTTGATTGTTCATAGAATTTCATTAATTATAATTATATATGAAATATTTGACGAAATACTATGAACAACATCATGTTGTAGAAACTAGTCTTTAATGTAAAAAAAGAAAATAATGCTCCCAAAAACGTGGTTATTATTTTCCACAATATGTTGACTGTTCATAGGATTTCATCAATTCTTCAACAATTTATATGAGATATTTGACGAAACTCTATGAATATCATGGTGTTGTGTCAACTAGTCTCCATGGATATGGTTATGTGGTATAGAAAACTAATAATGCTTTATGCAAGTCTGGGTAGATTGTTCTATTTATATAACAAAAATAAATTAGAGATATCCCGTGAATTAAATGATTGATATTATTAGTATTTTTTTTTTTGAACTGTGATATAGTATTTAATGCAATTAAATCGTTTTTTATATTAACTAGTTAAATGGTCTTTTCCAAAACAAAGCTTACCAATTGTTTCACTCTATTATACTTAACTTCTTTTTTTCATTATGTGTTTTTTTTTCTACTGGTCACAAAAATAAAAATTTCACCATGACAAATTAACATAATATCGTAATTGTAAAAAACTTGAGTTTATGTTTGTGTTAATACATATTTCGATATTCTTAATAAAAGATACATGATGTCAATATATATTTAGTTACATAGGTTGAAAAGTTGATGACCGGAAAAGACTACAAACAGAAATAAAAAACTTACTGTTTGAAACAGCTACAAGTTTAAAAGAAAGATCAACACAAAAAAAGGCATGATAATGCAAAGATAAACCACAATATTTAAATATATCATCTTTAATTTTATAATCACAAAACATTTAATTTGTTATTTAAATGTTAATGGTTTGACATAAATGCATTTTTTGTACGTTATGATATAAATTTTAGCAGCAAAAGGTAGAATGTTATTCCTTAAGATGCATTACGCATCAATTCTTTTGTCAATTTTATTTTCTTTTTTACGTAAACTAACATTTTCATTTAATCATGTTCTTCCATTAGTAACTTGACAATTATTTCAAACCATGGTTTTTGGCTAAAAAGTTTAATTCAAAGCATTAGATCATCATTATAATTTCAAGACACCTAAAGCTTCGTGGTCTTTTTCAAAGATTAAGAAATCATAATAGGTTTAATAGATGATCTAGGTTTTCTATTATCTCCAAAATAGGGGGACTGTGAACGGGGATCGTGCTCCCGAAATGAGCAACCGACCAGATCTCGCTCAACTAGCAGAGGCGGAATTCATTGCTAGAGAGGTAGACAAGACCAACAAGATAGTACTTATTGTTTAACTGCTTCTGTTGTATTAATGACGTTCAAATACATACGCAAGTAAAAAAACTGGCAGAGCTTTGCCGTATCGATTGACAAATCACTAACTAGTTCTAACACAACACTTCCCTATTTATAGGTCTACATGACTCGTACCGGAGTGCATGTTGTAATAGAGACGTGACTATACTTCGTACGAGCATGTGCTTCGTACGAGTGAGACACTCGTACGAATCACTTAGATGCTCGTACGAACCAATCTATCAAAACATATAAAATTTACATTTTAACATATAAACATTGACATGAAAGCTCTATATACATTACAGACATATCCTAGACGTAGGCAATAGATATTATGCACCAACAAACTCCCCCATGGATGTTGTTGCAGTCTGGATAGTCTTCAAAAAACATTCTTCAATAGATTTGACTTTAACGACCTGTTGGTGCATAATGTCTATTGCCTACGTCTAGGATATGTCTGTAATGTATAAAGAGCTTACACGTCAATGTTTATTTGTTAAAAAGTAAATTTTATATGTTTTGATAGTTTGCTTCGTGCGGAGTATCTACGTGTTTATTATGAGTGTCTTACTCGTACGAAGCACAAGCTCGTACGAAATATAGTCAGGTCACTGTTTAGCACGCACTTCGGTACGAGTCATGTAGACCTATAAATAGGGAACTGTTGTGTTAGAACTAGTTAGTGATTTGTCAATCGATACGGCAAAGCTCTGCCAGTTTGTTTACTTGTGTCTGTATTTGAACGTCATTAATACAACAGAAGCAGTTAAACAGTAAGTACTATCTTGTTCGTCTTGTCTACCTCTCTAGCAATGAATTCTGCCTCTGCTAGTTGAGCGAGATCAGGTCGATTGCTCATTTCGGGAGCACGATCCCCGTTCACAAGTGGTATCAGAGCCTTGAGATCTTATCTATTGACATACGACAAGTAGTTGCAGGCTGTTCAGACTTAGATTCATCTTCATCTTCATCATTTTCCTGAACTATACTGGATTTTGGACGAATTTGAACGAATTTATGGACAAAATGGACTAGGATTTTAGTAATTCACGTTAATCTTCAATCTAATCAATCCTTATCAAATTCGGACTTAAAATTGAACTAAATCATGTCGAAATCGATAAAATTCTTTGTCTGGAGACTTAGTTATTCCGTACGAGTCTCGCATGAAAAGTTGACTTGATTTTTGTACGAACGAATTCAAAATTTCATACGAGCGAGTTCTAAAAGTAAAGTTCACAGAATTTTACAAGTTTTCAAATTTTCAAAGTATTTCGTACAAACTCAACATTCATACGAGTATCTCACTCGTACGGATATCTTGATTCGCACGAATTATTGTTTGTATGAAAACCTAATTGTTTTGAAAATTTGTTCCGTACGAACAGCTAATACGTACGAAGTAATTTTACGATCTGATCAGTTTGTTTCGAAAAGTGTGTTCGTAATTTTTTCACAGGTAGATGTTTGAGAATTTTACAACGCTTTCGCCACATCAGTTGTTACCACTGCAGCAGCTCAGAATATCAATCTAGAGAATGAGATGGGAACAATGACGAAACCGCCAAAGCTCATTAATCTAGAAGATTTTGATAGCTGGAGTGAAAGATTTATGAATTGGGTTCAAGCTAACCACTTTACTTGCTAGTTTGCAATTATTGCACCAGTTGGTGAAAATGGTCTTCAAAAGACCCTTGCTCAATTTTCTGATGTTGAACGTGAAAGGTTTATCAACGAAAAGAAAGTGATGAATACTCTTCAACAATCGATTAAAGAAGACATCTTGGCTTCACTTCAATATGATGATGATGCTCAATCTTTATGGAATACTCTTCGACTAAAGTTTCAAGGAAGTGCTCGACTTCACAAGAGCAAAAGGGCGTTGTTAAGCAAAGAGTTTAATGTATTCAGACTGATTAAAGGAGAAACTGTAAAGCAGCTAATTGAAAGATATTGTCATTTGGTGGTTCATATGAAGAGGATCGGAATTGTTAAGACAAATGAAGAGCTTGTTGACAAACTAGCTGATTCCCTACCACAAGGTGAATGGTCGACTTACTTAACCATACTAAAGAATGGAATTGAGTATAGCAACTTTTCGCTACCTCGTTTCATTGAAAGGCTGGAGGGTTATGAACTAGAGATGCAAAAGATGGCAAAAAACAAGACGGTTCAAGTTCAACAAGATGTTAATCTTTATTTCAAGAACAGTTCTGCTGCTCAAATCCAAGCGCCAAAGATTCAGACCGCTTTCAGTGCATATAGTTCACCAAGCACACCACCAACTCAGACAAGTGGCTTCCAATCATTTACATCAGTTGATCCAATACACCTTCAAGCCAACAATCATCTTACGGATCAAATCAACCCCAGAACAACCAGACTAATTCATCATCTAATCCGAATCAAAGAGTTTTGCAATGCAACATTGCTGTTGATTTTCAGAATGCGCAAAATTTTGATGAAAAACAGCAAAGCAACACATGACTCTTCTAGCTTTGGTTCTTCAGTCGTATGATAGTCTCGTTGCTGGAAAGATCGGAAATTCTGAAATGACACGTGAAGATTATGATTAAATAGATCTAGTTGAAATGGAGTTGATAGATATAAAATGGTGTATAGCTTCGATTGTTCGACATGCACAGAGATTTATGGAGATTACTGATAAAGAAAATTTGGGAGGTTTGGATGGAAAACTTGGATTTGATAAATCCAAAGTTACTTGTTTCAAGTGTCGGGAGAAAGGTCACTTTTAAAGAGAATGTCCAAACCGAGAGGTTCAAGGAAATCATAATCCTTTCGCCCATGACTATTACAAGAGAGCGATCTACCACCGACCTCAACGAAGAACAAGAATCGTGCCGATTAAAGATAAGCAGCCTGAAACTAAAGATAAGGCATTGGTTGTTACACAAGAAGACGAAGGATTTAATTGGAACAAGTTTATTTCGAAAGGAGAAAGTTTGGCGTTGGTTGCTGAAATTATCGAGGAATCGGAAGAAGAATCGGGGGCATCTTTTGATGAAGGACCTGATGATGATTATTATTATCACACGTCATCAGAAGAAATGGTCCATTCAAACACCTTTTGCCTAACGATATTAAAAAACTTTTGCTGGTTATTTCGCACCAAGTCAACATTCAACATGTGAAGTGCAAAAGAAACATGTTAAAGAAGTCAAAGTTGATGAGAAAATGGAAATGTTGAAAGAAGACATCATTAAAGCATGCATGGCCAACAGCAATGAGGTAAATGAGTCAACATCTGAGATTGTGGTTGAAAAACCTTGTTTGTTAAAGAAGTCAAAGTTGATGAGAAAATGGAAATGTTGAAAGAAGACATCATTAAAGCATGCATGGCCAACCGCAATGAGGTAAATGAGTCAACATCTGAGATTGTGGTTGAAAAACCTTGTTTAAAGTCTGCAGAGCCGTGTGGTGAGTGTCTTGTAAAAGACAAAAGATTTGCTGAATTGCAAAATTTAACATATAATTTGTCAAGCGATTACAAATCCACAAAGGAAGCTTATGACAAATTGAGTGCGCCTGTTAAACAATTTAATAAAGCACTCAGAGAAAATGACGCAACACTTATGATGCTTAAAGAAACAGTGATGCATAAACAAATGGCTATTAATATTCATCTAAACACTATTGCTGAGCTCAAAAGTGAGCTTGAGAAAATGAGAATTGAAACTGAACAGGTTAACAAATTGTTAATCAGTTATTCAACAAGCTCCTACACCGTAGATCACATTTTACTGAAAATCGAGAATACTGAAGAATCTAAAAATGGTGAAACAAAAAGTGCTAGTTATGATCGAGTTCCACCACCCATGTGGAACAGTTATGCATGCAAAAATCCATCTGGGGTGGAAAAGGCGCTAAATCTTAAATTGAGAACTGACCAGCTGCCTTCGAATATCGATGTAACTTGTAACATCCGTCAAAAAACGGATTTACCAAACCTGCTCCGTATATTAACCGAACAATCAGTTAAAAATTTCGTTGCGAATTTAATGCCCAAAATAATTTTAAACGATACATAATTAATAAATATATTGGAATATATAATTTATATTTGAAAAAGTCTTAAAAATAGTGATTTAAAAATAAATTAGTGCTGCCGGGTTTCGAACCCGGGTCAGCCAGCATTTCAGCAAAGCCTTATCGCGCACACACTCAACCACTGCGCCACTAATGTTTCTTGTTAATTATTAGATACAATTAATTCATATCATAAATCTCAAATTGAAAAAACCGACGCGCCCAATCGCAGTCGTCGGAAATCCCGGCGATCTCGCGAGATTGGACGGTTTCTTCAAGTCTTAACGTAAACATTAAACCTACATCGGTTATAACCGACGACTGAACCCGCGACACAAGTCGTAACCGCCGGAAAACGTAATGACCGACGAATCAAGACGGAAATCGGACCAAATTCATCGATGCCCCGCCCTATAAATACCTCCTCGAACCTCTGCTAGCTTTTTCGCTCACAATCACACCTTTACCGGACGTAATTCCACTCGCCGGAAAAGTTCTGCACCTCGCCGGAAAATCGAGCCCTTCACTTCTGAGCCTTACTGAACACCCAGAACTTATACCGAAGCCACTCACATCCATCTCAAGCTCTCTGAAGACTCTCTGCCGCAAGACACACGTCGCCGGAAGTTTCTGCTATCACCGGAGTTTCGCCGGAGAAACAGAGGAGTCCAGTTCGGTATACTTTACGCCTAATTTTTCATTCTTTTTATTTATCTCACCTGTAATTAACCTCAAAACACTAAAAGAACATGATTTAATCGACGAATCAGTCGGACGATAGTTCTGGTTAAATTCGACGAAGAAGACGAAGTTTTCAGTAGTCTATAAATTTAATTTAAATCAAGATATAACTCGGGTTAGACACGCAGTCTAGTGGTGGACTGTGTGCACATAAAGCACGCTTACGTCTCGAGTTCGAATCTTATCCCACGCACCTTCGCCCTAATAAAAATGTTCCTTTTTTTTAACCGAACCGGAGTCACTGCGTAAGATGTTAAGTTTAATAAAAACCAGAATAATAACCAAGATAGACACACAGTCCAGTGGTGGACTGTTGAATGTTTAATCACAGGTCACGAGTTCGAGTCCGGACTACCGCACCGGTCCGGACAATTATCAAACTTTTTATTTAAGACAGAAATGAAAATATTTAGTTTGTATATAAGTATAATAAAAATCGGTTTATTTAACAAGTTAGACACACAGTCCAGCGGTGGACTGTGTGTTAACTCAACCCACAGGTCCCGGGTTCGAGACCTGTGGGGAGCCCCGGTTCGATGCTTTAAAATTGTTTTTAAAATAAATGATTTTCTGTTTAATTCAATTAATATATAAATATAATTAAAAACAGAAATATTTCGGGTTAGACACGTAGCTCAGTTGGTAGAGCTGCGTGCACGCGTACGGGAGGTCTCGGGTTCGAGCCTCACCCAGCGCACACAATTACACATACGAACCGGTCAACAGTCAAAGTCAATGGTCAACGGTCAACAGTAAAAAAGTCAACATTTTTTTATTATTTTTATTTATTTATTTTATTTAAAAATCAATTAAAAATACTTAAAAATAACATTTTTAAGGTTAGAAAATAGCCTTAAACTCACAAAAATACACCCAACAATCCTACTAAAATGGATTAATAAAATCCGTTTACTTACCGAACCATATTGCCATTATCTAGGTTAATTTCACTCGTGGTTAAAACCAACTTCGCGTGCATTCAACATTATCAACCGAACGCACCCAATGTGAGTGAATCTTACAACTCCCCTTTTTAATTACACGTTTTGGGGTGTGTCATGTGTCACGAAATTAACTCGTTTATTTAAACTGGTGCCATACCATATTGTGATTTAAACTTAGATTGTATACATTGTTTGTAGTTATGTATTTCATATTGTCAATTTATATGCAATTCATTCATCAGGCCATCAGTTCCTCGTGTGATTCGAGTTGAGCAACGCGTGCCTCAAAACAAATCCATTATCGTTCGTGTGTGTATTATTTACTTTATATTGTTTGTAGATACGTATTTCATATTGTCAAGTTTATGCGATTCATTCATTAGGCCCATCAGTTCCTCGTGAGAGACGAGTTGAGCAACGCGTGCCTCAAAACGATCCATTATTGTTCATGTGTGTATTATTTAATATTAAATTGATTGGTGAATAAGTTTACATCTATTTTTACTCATTTGTGGTTGTGCACTTTATTTTATAATCAATTAAATAAACTTGTTCAAATGTTTTTCATAGGATTCACTCGCCAACTTTTTGTTGATCCAAAAACCATTTTTACACATAATACAGGTGAACAGGATGAAGCAAGGATAACATTGGAAATGCCTTAGAAGAAAACAATGAAGCCTAGATTGATGTTAGGACATGATGTAATAATGATTGTATAATCCCCTTTAAAATTGTATTAATGAATATGAAACGTTATAATAAATGTCATGAGCATTGATGATAACCCAATCATGCCCCGATCACCTTTTCTGCTGCGGGTCGGGGTGTGACAGATTGGTATCAGAGCCATGACTATAGGGATATAGGATAGGTTATTAGACCCTTAGAGCCTATACTACATTTGCCTAAATTTTAATTGATTAGGTGGTTACATACAAACTTATGATATTTATTTGTTTCATATTTGTTTATACTTATAGTCAAACATACATACTTACATACACATTCATCATACATATTTCAATGTTCATATATTCAATTCATCTTCATACTTTTGTTATTCAAAGATTTTGTTGCAATTTTCAAATCTCATCAAAGTAAGTTCCGCGACGGGCATGTAGTAACTGGAAGGGTACAAGTACCGGTAGTCGGAACGTCCTGTCTAGGTTGGCATTCGTATAAATCCAATATAACGGACCAGTTTGCCTACCTGGGGACTAACGATGAGAGTACGAAGGACCTATTAGGCCAAAGCATGCCACACCAAACGTCGTTCGAACTAACCCACTTTGAGGTGTCACCGTGTCTACACCTGGACACATTCCGAATACCATACGTTGTATACATATTTCTCGATTTTCTCCGGGTTTTAGTGTACGTAACCAGGCTAACACATGCGAACCATATGAAAAACCCGGTATTCATGGGGGCCCACATGATTACGAAGGTGAAGTATGGCGGCATGTAGGGCCTAATGACGAGCAAAGCCCAAGACATCCTATGGATGTAGTAGATTTATTTTTCTATAATTATTTTATGAATGTTCATTCCTAGTGCGACCCATGATCCCAAAAACATCCAACTCATACTCGTGATGCGTATTTCTTGTAGATGTCTTCTAGCCTCGTCCGTAGGAAGATGAGAGCAGGAAAAGCCCGCGAGCGCATGGCTGCCCAAATCGCTCAACAAATGGCTGCCGTAATACCCAACATTGTAATCCAAGTCCAACAAGCACTTACCGCGAATCCTGTCAATCAAGAAGATCAACACGTTATCAACCCTCCCCCAAATATCACTAAATGCACCTACAAGCATTTCAAATCATGCGACCCTCCAAAATATGAAGGGACTGAAGGTGTCACCGCTCTCCTCCATTGGTTTGAAGAAATGGAGAACACTTTTCTAAATTGCGATTGCCCCGATGATCGCAAAGTGCGATATGCTACCGGTCGATTATATGGGATAGCACTTACTTGGTGGAATACAGAGAAGGCCAAACGAGGCGTTGATGATGCTATGACTTTAACTTGGGATGAATTGAAGGAAATCATGACCAGACGATTTTGTCCAAGGAGCGAAATCAAGAAATTAGAAGATGAGTTTTATTCGTTGAAGCAAAAGGAAGGAGACCACACCACGTACAACAAAAGATTCCTCGAGTTAAATCAAATGGTTCCCAACTTGTTCACTCCCCTCTACCGTTTGATCGAGCACTACATTCGAGGTCTTCCGTCAAAGATTCAAGACTCTATAATAAGTACCACGCCTGCAACTTTGGAAGCAGCAATGGAGCTAGCTACAGAGCTCACCGAGAACCGAATCCGGAACAAAGACTTCAAGGAGCAGAAGAAGAAGGATAAAGCATTGACTGAAACCTCCGACTACACCCAAACCGAATCCCCTTCTAAACCCAATTCTAAGAGAAAAAGAGACGGGCAACTTTTCGCTACTATCCAACGAAATCAACCAATTTCACACGCCATACCCATCCAAGCTATCCCAATCACTCAAGTAGCACCCAACTCAACTTACCCAAATAAGAAACCATACCTTGGACCTCACCCTCGATGTAACACCTGTTTTTATCACCATCCCCTTACCTTACCTTGTCGACTATGTGCAACTTGTGGACGCTATGGTCATTTGAGCAAGGTTTGTCGCACCCCTCAAAACCAAATCTCTCCCCCTACTCAAAACATGATCCAAACCTATCACCAACCTCAATACCCCATGTTCCCATATGTTCGAGCTTGTTTCAATTGTGGCGACCCTACCCACTTTAGAAACACGTGCCCTCGATTGGTTAACATCATAAACGCTCAAGCTCAATCAAACCCCGTTAACCAAGTAAATCAAGAAAACCCAATCACTAGGCCACCAGCAAGAGGAAGAGTTTTCAACATCAACGCCAATCCTGACGAAGATAATGACGGCCCAAACGAAAACACCCAACTAGTCCCCTTCACCGAAAATCAAGATTCAACTCCAATTGTTTAATTTTATGTTTTTCTTTATCACATAGAACCAATCATAACTTAAGGATAAAGCCAATGGGAATTTGACAAGAATATGGTGGATACGCCACTTGTACTTCCTATATATAAGTATTCTTGCCAAAGGATCGGAGGCATTATCTGGCGGTTATGAGAGGTTCCATGTGTAAACTGTTTGAGTAATTATTGTTTATTATTTTCAGTACATGCAATACGATCGGCTCCGTTTGATTGAGCCTTGATCGCACAGACATTTTTCATTATCAGTATCTTGTGGTTGTTGTGTTTGTTGTAGAGTCACATAGAACTAATCATAACTTATGGATAAATTCGATGAAAATTTGACAAGAATATGGTGGATACGCCGCTGGTACTTCCTATATATAAGTATTCTTGTCAAAGGATCGGAGGCATTATCAGGCGGTTATGAGAGGTTCCATGTATAAACTGTTGTGTGATTGTTGTTTAGATTAAATTTATTATTTTCAGTACACGCAATACGATCGGCTCCGTTTGATTGAGCCTTGATCGCACAGACATTTTTCATTTTCAGTACATGCAATACGATCGGCTCCGTTTGATTGAGCCTTGATCGCACAGACATTTTTCATTTTCAGTATCTTGTGTTTGTTGTATTGGTTGTAGAGTCACATAGGAATAATCATAATTCACTGATAAAACCAATGAAAATTTGAGGAGAATACGGTGGATACGCCGCTGGTACTTCCTATATATAAGTATTCTTGTCAAAGGATCGGAGGCATTATCAGGCGGTTATGAGAGGTTCCATGTATAAACTGTTGTGTGATTATTGTTTAGATTAAATTTATTATTTTCAGTACATGCAATACGATCGGCTCCGTTTGATTGAGCCTTGATCGCACAGACATTTTTCATTTTCAGTACATGCAATACGATCGGCTCCGTTTGATTGAGCCTTGATCGCACAGACATTTTTCATTTTCAGTATCTTGTGTTTGTTGTATTGGTTGTAGAGTCACATAGGACTAATCATAATTCACTGATAAAACCAATGAAAATTTGACGAGAATATGGTGGATACGCCGCTGGTACTTCCTATATATAAGTATTCTTGTCAAAGGATCAGAGGCATTGTCAGGCGGTTATGAGAAGTTCTATGTAGGATTTAGTAGTTTCTTGGTAACTAATCATAACTTGTGGATAAAACCAACTAAAATTTGACAAGAATATGGTGGATACGCCACTGGTACTTCCTATATATAAGTATTCTTGCCAAAGGATCAGAGGCATTATCAGGCGGTTATGAGAAGTTCCATGTAGGATTTAGTATTGTCTTGGTTGAAATTTGTGTTACATTCATATCATCTCGCCATTTAAAGAAATTGGATTGTGTTCTATTTCTAAAAAAACTAACCTCTCCATCATAACAAACGAGAGAGGAACTGTCACCATTCAAACATATATGCTATCAGAATGTGGATTCAAATATTGGTTGTTGTGTTATTTAAGTTCTAGAGTTACATCATAGGACCAATCATAACTTACTGATAAAACCAATGAAAATTTGACAAGAATATGGTGGATACGCCGCTGGTACTTACTATATATAAGTATTCTTGTCAAAGGATCAGAGGCATTGTCAGACGGTTATGAGAAAGTTCTATGTAGGATTTAGTAATTTCTTGGTACATTGGTTGTTGTGTTTATTTATGTTCTAGAGTTACATCATAGGACCAATCATAACTTACTGATAAAACCAATGAAAATTTGACAAGAATATGGTGGATACGCCGCTGGTACTTCCTATATATAAGTATTCTTGTCAAAGGATCAGAGGCATTGTCAGGCGACTATGAGAAGTTCTATGTAGGATTTAGTAGTTTCTTGGTAACTAATCATAACATGCTGATAAAACCAATGAAAATTTGACAAGAATATGGTGGATACGCCGCTGGTACTTCCTAAATATAAGTATTCTTGTCAAAGGATCAGAGGTATTGTTAGACGGTTATGAGAAGTTCCGTGTAGGTTGTAGTATTAGAAGTTTTGCTTTAGGATATAACCATATCCTTCCAAACATATCAAAACTCTTACGCGTGATATCATATTTAGCGAATCAACTCTGCTTATCAATATTTTTCCGTAGGCAACAAAAAGCAATTCCTGTAACAGGGTACTTAACCCTTACAAGGGACGTTACCGCCTCAAACAAAATTTAAACTCTTACTCTTCTTCTAAGTATGTAACTGTCAAACTAAACACCATCATTCTTTTAGTCAAATATATCACTACTTAAATTTCGGGACGAAATTTCTAAAAAGCAGGGGATACTGTAACATTCGTCAAAAAACGGATTTACCAAACCCGCTCCGTTTATTAACCGAACAATCAGTTAAAAATTTCGTTGCGACCCAAAATAATTTTAAACGATACATAATTAATAAATATATTGGAATATATAATTTATATTTGAAAAAGTCTTAAAAATAGTGATTTAAAAATAAATTAGTGATGCCGGGTTTCGAACCCGGGTCAGCCAGCATTTCAGCAAAGCCTTATCGCGCACACACTCAACCACTGCGCCACTAATGTTTCTTGTTAATTATTAGATACAATTAATTCATATCATAAATCTCAAATTGAAAAAACCGACGCGCCCAATCGCAGTCGTCGAAATCCCGGCGATCTCGCGAGATTGGATGGTTTCTTCAAGTCTGAACGTAAACATTAAACCTACATCGGTTTATAACCGACGACTGAACCCGCGACACAGTCGTAACCGCCGGAAAACGTAATGACCGACGAATCAAGACGGAAATCGGACCAAATTCATCGATGTCCCGCCCTATAAATACCTCCTCGAACCTCTGCTAGCTTTTTCGCTCACAATCACACCTTTACCGGACGTAATTCCACTCGCCGGAAAAGTTCTGCACCTCGCCAGAAAACCGAGCCCTTCACTTCTGAGCCTTACTAAACACCCAGAACTTATACCGAAGCCACTCACATCCATCTCAAGCTCTCTGAAGACTCTCTGACGCAAGACACACGTCGCCGGAAGTTTCTGCTGTCACCGGAGTTTCGCCAGAGAAACAGAGGAGTCCAGTTCGGTATACTTTACGCCTAATTTTTCATTCTTTTTATTTATCTCACCTGTAATTAACCTCAAAACACCAAAAGAACATGATTTAATCGACGAATCAGTCGGACGATAGTTCTGGTTAAATTCGACGAAGAAGACGAAGTTTTCAGTAGTCTATAAGTTTAATTTAAATCAAGATATAACTCGGGTTAGACACACAGTCCAGTGGTGGACTGTGTGCACATAAAGCACGCTTACGTCTCGAGTTCGAATCTTGTCCCACGCACCTTCGCCCTAATAAAAATGTTCCTTTTTTTAACCGAACCGCAGTTACTGCGTAAGATGTTAAGTTTAATAAAAACCGGAATAATAACCAAGATAGACACACAGTCCAGTGGTGGACTGTTGAATGTTTAATCAAAGGTCACGAGTTCGAGTCCGGACTACCGCACGGGTCCGGACAATTATCAAACTTTTTATTTAAGACAGAAATGAAAATATTTAGTTTGTATATAAGTATAATAAAAATCGGTTTATTTAACAAGTTAGACACACAGTCCAGCGATGGACTGTGTGTTAACTCAACCCACAGGTCCCGGGTTCGGGACCTGTGGAGCGCCCCGGTTCGATGCTTTAAAATTGTTTTTAAAATAAATGATTTTCTATTTAATTCAATTAATATATAAACATAATTAAAAACAGAAATATTTCGGGTTAGACACGTAGCTCAGTTGGTAGAGCTGCGTGCACGTGTACGGGAGGTCTCGGGTTCGAGCCTCACCCAGCGCACACAATTACACATACGAACCGGTCAACAGTCAAAGTCAATGGTCAACGGTCAACGGTCAACAGTCAAAAAGTCAACATTTTTTTTATTATTTTTATTTATTTATTTTATTTAAAAATCAATTAAAAATACTTAAAAATAACATTTTTAAGGTTAGAAAATAGCCTTAAACTCACAAAAATACACCCAACAATCCTATTAAAATGGATTAATAAAATCCGTTTACTTACCGAACCATATTGCCATTATCTAGGTTAATTTCACTCGTGGTTAAAACCAACTTCGCGTGCATTCAACATTATCAACCGAACGCACCCAATGTGAGTGAATCTTACAACTCCCCTTTTTAATTACACGTTTTGGGGTGTGTCATGTGTCACGAAATTAACTCGTTTATTTAAACTGGTGCCACACCATATTGTGATCTAAACTTAGATTGTATACATTGTTTATAGTTATGTATTTTATATTGTCAATTTATATGCAATTCATTCATTAGGCCATCAGTTCCTCGTGTGAGACGAGTTGAGCAACGCGTGCCTCAAAACAAATCCATTATCATTCGTGTGTGTATTATTTAGTTTATATTGTTTGTAGATACGTATTTCATATTGTCAAGTTTATGCGATTCATTCATTAGGCCCATCAGTTCCTCGTGACGAGTTGAGCAACGCGTGCCTCAAAACGATCCATTATTGTTCATGTGTGTATTATTATATTAAATTGATTGGTGAATAAGTTTACATCTATTTTTACTCATGTGTGGTTGTGCACTTTATTTTATAATCAATTAAATAAACTTGTTCAAATGTTTTTCATAGGATTCACTCGCCAACTTTTTGTTGATCCAAAAACCATTTTTACACATGATACAGGTGAACAGGATGAAGCAAGGATAACATAGGAAATGCCTTAGAAGAAAACAATGAAGCCTAGATTGATGTTAGGACATGATGTAATAATGATTGTATAATCCCCTTTAAATTGTATTAATGAATATGAAACGTTATAATAAATGTCATGAGCTTTGATGATAACCCAATCATGCCCCGATCACCTTTTCCGCTGCGGGTCGGGGTGTGACATAACTTAAACTAAGAATGATGGTCAATGCGACTCTGAATTGGTAAATAATGTGGTTGAAAAGTGTTAAAAAATGAATCTGAAGTGTTTGAGTCTGAACAATCTGAGAAGTCAAAGTCTAATGATATATCAGAAAATAGTTTAAATGTTGATCCCAATGTCATAGTTTACAAAATGAAGGGATCTGATAAACTATTTTTGGATGAGGACTTTCCGATCCAGAATGTGAAAATGGATTGTATGGATAAAATGTTCAAGCTTATGGAGGTAAGTCATGATGATTTAGATAAACATGATGCATCTTTCTATTCTAAATCAAAAACTGACAACTGACCCTACTATTGTAGAAATAGAGATTATCCGGAAAACAAACGAGCGGGGTTGGGTTTCCAGAAGCAACATAAAAACAACAAGTTACAAAAATTGAATTTTACAAAGAAAATCAATTTTGTTTTTGGGACAACAACCGAGAAAGAAAAGGAGGTCATCGGAACACAATCAAATGATGGTTTTCTTAAAGAAAAAGAGAAACATAAACAAGTTTTGGATACCTCTGTTCATAAGGACAGCAGGACATGCTTCAAATGCAAGCAAGTTGGGCATTTGCACGATATTTCTCACAAGTAAGTTCAAAACCAGTTTCTTATCCGAAAAAGCTTACTAAGGATGAAAATCAAAAAGCACCATGTTCATGCCGAAAAAAATTCTTAAAAGAAATAATGAATCTCATCAAAATGTTAAACCAACTATTAAAATTCAATCTAAATTTGAAATTGGTGAAACATCAAACAAAATTCAACAAGTGGATTCAAAATTTTATGTTAAAAAGGCTAAACCACAAATGCAGAAATGGGTTGCTAAAGTTGTCAAAATCAAATCATCCAAGGTTGAACAAAAACCTACTGTTCCAAACAAAACTATGCTTAAAAAGATTGATAAAAACAAAGTGGATCCAAAATTTGACATTCCAAACCCACCCAAGACCAAACAGGCTTGGGTTTCTTTGTCTAAATAAGGTTTGTTAATCATGTGTGCAGGGGCTCCAACGGTCGATATTGTCAAAATGGATAATGGATAGTGGAGCATCTCGCCACATAACAGGAATGCTTGCGTTGCTCGACGACGTTAAAGCTATTCATGGAGGGTATGTAGGTTTTGCTGGAACACAGGGAGGCAGAATTGTCAGAGAAGGGATTCTCTTGAACGGAGTTGTATCATTTGATAAAATGAACTATATTGCTGAACTTAAGAACAATCTGCTTAACATCACGCAAATTTGTGACAAGAAGTTCACGACACATTTCAATGATAAAGAATGTCTAATCTTAAAACCCGGTTTTAGGATTCCGGAGGAATGGATTTTGATGCGAGCTCCGAGAGAAAATGATTTATATGTCCTTGACATGAGCATCACTTCTACCATGTCAAAGAAAGTTCAATGCTTTGTTTCCAAAGCTACTGAGAAAGAGTCAATATTATGGCATCGAAATTCATCTTCGCAAGATGAATTTTCTTGTGCATAACAACCTACTGGAGGGTGTTAATCTGAAAAGTTTTCATCCATCTGATGATTGTCTTAGCTGCAAAAAGGGGAAGCAGCATAAGAAATCACACACGAGAAAGATGTTGAATTCGATAAAGATACCACTAGAAAGGCTACACATGGATCTCTTTGGGCCAGTCAATGTCAAAAGTATTTATGGAGATCTATACTACCTTGTCGTTACAGATGATTATTCTCGATTCTCATGGGTGTTCTTTCTGGAGAGTAAGGATGAAACGTTCGAAACTCTTATGATCTTCTTCAGAAAACTCGAAAATTTTATCATTTGGCACTAAGAGAATTCGCAGTGATAATGGAACGGAATTCAAGAATAAGAAGATGCAAGAGTTCTACAATGAAAAAGGGATTCTTCATGAATTCAGCACCCCCTATACTCCGCAACAAAATGGAGTAGCAGAACGAAAGAATCGCACACTGATAGAGACTGCAAGAACAATGTTAGCTGACTCGAAATTACCGATCAGTTTTTGGAGTGAAGCAGTAGCATCAGCATGCTATACCCTAAATCATGTGTTAATAGTTAAGCCTCACAAAAAGACATGTTTCGAGTTTCTAAATCAACGAAATCCCAACTTAGGATTTTTGGAACCTTTTGGATCACCATGTACCGTTCTGGACCCCATTGGTAAATTTGGAGGCAAATCTTTGGAAGGATTTTTCATCGGATATGCTACTCCTCAGAAACGTGTTTTCTTGCCGAGTCTGAACCAGGTCGTTCTAGCGCAGCATGTAGATTGTCAAAGATATACATCGCCTACACAAAAACCTGGGGATCCGTGGCTGTTTAACTACGATGGATTGTGGGATTCGTTTGATCTACCAGATGTGCCAACAGAAGAAGAACTTGTTATGTTATTTCAACAACATCAGTTATCTAATCAAGAACAAGTTCCTAGACCTTTGGTGATTTCCACATCTTTACCGGTCAACACGTCTTATGTCAGTCAAAGCTCTTCTGTTCAAGTTCCTGTTCTTACACCAAATGTCAATACTGCTGAATCATCTACCCAACCAGCTTTCGACGATGCAGGATCCAGTTCTGATGAAGGATCTGAACAGATTGAAAGCTTTTTGAAACAATAGGCTGATCAGTCTAATGCTAGGAATAAAGCTTCTTCATCTGTCCCGGTCGTCGATGAAATTCTAACAAATTTGCAACCACAAGTAGATGTTCCAACCGAAGTGATACGAAGAACACTTTCATATCATCCATTAGAGAACATCATAGGCAGCTTACAAACTGGAGTACCAAGTCGCAATCAGATCAATAAAGATCTAAGTTGTTTTTATACTAGTATTGCTCCACTTCAAAATTGACTTTCTAATAGTTGTTTTGTTTCTCAAGTCGAGCCGGGAAGCTGGAAAGATGCGTTAAAGAAGAAAGTTGGGTGGATGCAATGCAGGAGGAATTGCTTCAATTCCAGAAACTTGGAGTCTGGAAGCTTGTTGACCTGTCAGATCCTCACAAAAAGATTAACACCAGATGGGTCTTCAAGTGCAAAAGAGATTATCGAGGAGTTATGGTACGCAACAAAGCTCGACTTGTGGTTCAAGGTTTTCACCAGCAAGAAGGGATAGATTATACTGAAGTCTATGCCCCAGTAGCTCGTCTTGAAGCGATTTGCATATTCTTGGCCTTTGCCTCATGGAAAGGGTTCAAGGTGTACCAATTAGATGTTAAATCTGCTTTCTTATACGGAAAAGTGAAAGAGGAGGTGTACGTCGGCCAACCACCAGGGTTCGTTGATCCAGTGCACAAAGATAAAGTCTACCTTCTGAACAAAGCCTTTACGGTCTTCGTCAAGCGCCGAGAGCTTGGTATGAAATGTTATCGAGTCATCTTCTGGACAATGGCTTTATCAGGGGAACAGTAGATTCTACCCTCTTCACAAAGGAAGTAGATGGGCATCTAATCATCGTACATATATATGTGGATGATATTATCTTTGGATCGACAAATGATAAGCTGTGTAAAGACTTCGAAGAAGTCATGAAGTGCAAATTTGAAATTAGCGCAATGGGGGAGATGAAGTTCTTTCTAGGACTTCAGGTCGATCAGTTGTCGGATGGTATTTTTATTCATCAGACGAAATATGTTCATGACATATTGGAGAAATTCAATATGACAGGAACTAAAGCGGCATCTACCCCGTTAGCTCCAAATCACGACATTTGTCCATATCTTATTGGAGAAAGAGTTGACGAAACTTTATATCGCTCCATGATCGGATCCTTGATGTATCTTACAGCTTCTCGACCAGATATCATGTATCTAACATGCCTGTGCGCCCGTTATCAGTCTAATCTAATAGAGTCACACATGCTTGCCGTCAAACGCATAATGAGATATCTGAAGGGTTTTCCAAGCACCGACTTGTGGTACCCTAGACATGATGGTTTTAATCTTGTAGGATACTTGGATTCTGATTTCGGATGCTACAAATTGAATACAAAGTCTACAACAGCTGGCTGCCAGTTCTTCGGAACCCGTTTGGTAACATGGCAGTGCAAGAAACAAACTGCGGTCGCTCTCTCTACTTGTGAGGCTGAATACGTTTCGGCATCCAGTTGTTGTGCTCAGATTCTCTGGATACAGCAACAGATGAGAGATTTCGGTTTGCAAATTCTTGATATGCCTATATATGTAGATAATCAGGCCGCGATCAATATCACTAAAAACTCATGCCAACACTCAGGCACTAAACATATCGAGATTCGACACCACTTTATCCGAGATTGGTACGAGAAAAAGTTGGTACGAATTGAGAAAATCCACACTGATTACCAAAAGGCTGATTTTTATACCAAGGCTTTTGATAAAACAAACTTTAATAATTTGTTAAAGCTAAATTGTTTAAAAAATATGATCTCAGGGGATTTATTTGAGGTTGAGTTTGAGGATGATGACGACCTAATGTGAATTTGTCATCGGTTAAACGTTTTTATGTACATTTTTTCTTATACATTCTTAAAAATCAAAAAATATGTTTTTGATTTTAGGGGGAGAATTTGAGGAAATTATAAAAACAATTTAAAAAAAGACAAAAAGAGTTTTGTGTAAAAGAGTGATCATAGTAAATAAAAAAATAATAGTCACAGTATGCTAAAGATATGTATTGTTTAAAGGTAATTTAGCAAGTCTTACTATGGATATGCCATAGACTTCACTCGTTCAGTAAATTGTATTCAAGATATAAACCTAAAAGTAAAACTGAATAACTTGTGGGTTAACATCTCTCAGATAATGGACTTAGTACTCCGAAATTTCATTTGAGAGAATGCCAGATTCTGCGATACTAGGTCTTTATATTTGACTGATATCTGGGGTATTATCCGAGTTCTTCTGATTTTGCTGAAGCAATGGCCTAGAACTCATATATTACTTTCTCATTATTTCCCAAAAGCTGCATGAAAATATGGATATGTCATAAGCAATTACGACATCTGCAGTTCAAAAGATTCCTTTAAGATGAGCCTTCATCTCTCTGTTTGTATGGAAGTACTAACCAGAGCTCTCAAGGTCTCGCACTCACCCTATATACAGATATTTTAGGAATCTCGATGCGGGAGTATATTCTAAGATGGGAAACACAGTTATTTCATGTTCCTAATATTAACCTTAACATATCTTGAATCTATTGAGAAACGAGAAGAGGTTTAAATGGACAAGTATATTGGCAATCTAGGTAAATTTGTTTAAAAGCTTAAAGGGTTCTCCAAGATCAACGGTACTGAAGACTTGTATATATGCCTGAAATGATCCTCTAAAACGAAAAATTCACAAAAATATGTTATTGCTTTTGAAAAATATCTCAGAAAACTCAAAAAGATATAGTCTTATTTTTAGTTTACCGATGATAAGGACACTGACGGTTGGATTTATAGCAACATCTTGCTGAGGAAAACTGAAACAATGGGTTGGGAGCTAATCTTTTCTTAAAAGTTTACTTGAATGTCAATAAAGTTCATTAATTTGAAACGTTACATGTTAAAATAAATCTGTTTGGTCAAACATGGTCAACCAAGGTCATTAACTTGGACTTGGTAGGCAAATTGGATAACCAAGGTCATTAACTTGGACTTGGTTAATCAAGTGGGTTCTAAAACACATAAAAATGAATAAAATGAAAAATTCAAAAATAAAAATCAAAACTTCACAATTTGAGCGATGATTCGTACTAAATTCTTTATTTCGTATGAAATTAAATGATCAATATTTCATACGAACCAACTATTTGGTACCAAGCAAGCCACCACTATATAAGCTTCTGAACTTCGTACAAAAAAAGGTTACTTGTTTCTGAAGAACTGTTGAACGAGTTAGAGAAGTTTGTACGAAACATCTGCTGAAATTCTTGTTCTTGGCTTATTTTGGATTCAAATCACATTGGGAAGGTTGATTGGCATACCTTTTACAATGGGAAGGTAATTTTGTAGAAATCATGTCTTTATAATGTTAGATCTAAGCAAATCGGACTTAGAACTTAGATCTAGGGAGATTGGAACGATAAATCTTAAAATTGACTTTAGAAATGTTAACCTCGGCACTAATAACCCGAAAAACGACTATTAATTTGTTAAAATTGACAAGTTTTAAGTTCTGATTACACTTGGTCATTTTGGGACGACAATTTGTTTCGTAAGAAGAGATGGATCGTATATAATAAAATTTCAATGTTTTGATGTTTTGTGCGGTGAAATGGTTCGTATGGAATAAAGTTTACTTTGTCTTGTTGTTTTGATTGTGTACGAGGAAATTATTTTGTATGAAGTAAGCTTGAAATGTTGAATGTTAAAATTGGATTAAGTGTTTGCTTCATAGGAAATGATATTTCGTGTGAAGTAAACAGAAAAGGATGAAGATTAGAATTTTGCTAAGTATTTACTTGGTACAAATTTATATTTCGTACGAATAAAAAAGTGTTATTTGACAAGTTTAATATTTTTCTAACACTGGTTTGTTATGATTGTGAACAGGCCAAGAAATCTACATTCTCACCATTTCACAATATTTGCTGTCTAACAAATGGATCAATTCCTGAAATCGCTGCATTTAGAGAAATTCTTGATTTTCTGACACGGATTCGGGTTACCAAAGCATTGACAGATAGACACACTGTATATCAATCTCACGTGGAATTCTTTTTGAACGCAGCTGAATATAGTATTGAAGATAATGCTATCATTTCTGCAGTAAGGATAAACGACGAGGATGTTCAAGATAATGCTATCATTTCTGCAGTATGGACTTAGTATTCCGAAATTTCGTTTGAGAGAATGCCAGATTCTGCGATACTAGGTCTTTATATTTGAGTGATATCTGGGGTATTATCCGAGTTCTTCTGATTTTGCGGAAGCAATGGCCTAGAACTCATATATTACTTTCGCATTATTTCCCAAAAGCTGCATGAAAATATGGATATGTCATAAGCAATTACGACATCTGCAGTTCAAAAGATTCCTTTACGAACACCACCTAAAGATGAGCCTTCATATCTCTGTCTGTACGGAAGTACTAACCTGAGCTCTCAAGGTCTCGCACTCACCCTATATACAGATATCAATTCGATATATTCACCTGTAAAATGATATTCTTGGAATCTCGATGCGGGAGTATATTCTGAGAGGGGAAACACAGTTATTTCATGTTCATAATATTAACCTTAACATATCTTGAATGTATTGAGAAACGAGAAGAGGTTAAGTGGACTAATATATTGGCAATCTAGGTAAATTTGTTTAAAAGCTTAAAGGGTTCTTCAAGATCAACGGTAGTGATGACTTGTATATATGCTTGAAATGATCCTCTAAAACGCAAAATTCACAAAAATATGTTATTGCTTTCCAAAAATATCTCAGAAAACTCAAAAAGATTTTTAGTTTCCTTAGCTTGATAGTCTTATTTATAGTTTATCGATGATAAAGACACTGACAGTTGGATTCATAGCAACATCTTGCTGAGCAAAACTGAAACCATGGGTTGGGAGCTAATCTTTTCTGAAAAGTTTACTTGAATGTCAATAAAGTTCATTAATTTGAAACTTTACATGGTCAACCAAGGTCATTAACTTGGACTTGGTAGGAAAATTTGATAACCAGGGTCATTAACTTGGACTTGGTTAATCAAGTGGGTTTTAAAATAGATAAAATGAAAAATTCAAAAACAAAAATCAAAACTTCACAATTTCAGCGATGATTCGTACTAAATTCTTTATTTCGTATGAAATAAAATGATCAATATTTCGTATGAACCAACTATTTCGTACCAAGCAAGCCACCACTATATAAGCTTCTGAACTTCGTACGAAAAAGGTTATTTGTGTCTGATGAACTGTTGAATGAGTTAGAGAAATTTGTAGGAAACATCTGTGAAATTCTTGTTCTTGGCTTATTTTCGATTCAAATCACATTGGGAAGGTTGATTGGCACACCTTTTACAATGGGGAAGGTAATTTTGTAGAAATCATGTCTTTATAATGTTAGATCTGAGCAAATCGGACTTAGAACTTAGATCTAGGGAGATTGGAACGATAAATCCTAAAATTGACTTTAGAAATGTTAACCTCGGCACTAATAACCCGAAAAATGACTATTAATTTGTTAAAATTGACAAGTTTTAAGTTCTGATTACACTTGGTCATTTTGGGACGACAATTTGTTTCGTAAGAAGAGATGGATCGTACATAATAAAATTTCATTGTTTTGATGTTTTGTGCGGTGAAATGGTTCGTATGGAATAAAGTTTACTTTGTCTTGTTGTTTTGATTGTGTATGAGGAACTTATTTTGTACGAAGTAAGCTTGAATTGTTGAATGTTAAAATTGGATTAAGTGTTTGCTTCATAGGAAATGATATTTGGTGCGAAGTAAACAGAAAAGGATGAAGTTCCGAATTTTGCTAAGTATTTACTTGGTACAAATTTATATTTCGTACGAATAAAAAAGTGTTATTTGACAAGTTTAATATTTTTCTAACACTTGTTTGTTATGATTGTGAACAGGCCAAGAAATCTACATTCTCACCATTTCACAATATTTGTTGTCTAACAAATGGATCAATTCCTGAAATCGCTGCATTTAGAGAAATTCTCGATTTTCTGACACGGATTCGGGTTACCATAGCATTGACAGATAGACACACTGTATATCAATCTCACGTGGAATTCTTTTTGAATGCAGCTGAATATAGTATTGAAGATAATGCTATCATTTCTGCAGTAAGGATAAACGACGAGGATGTTCAAGATAATGCTATCATTTCTGCAGTATGGACTTAGTACTCCGAAATTTCATTTGAGAGAATGCAAGATTCTGCGATTCTAGGTCTTTATATTTGATTGATATCTGGGGTATTATCCGAGTTCTTCTGATTTTGCTGAAGCAATGGCCTAGAACTCATATATTACTTTCGCATTATTTCCCAAAAGCTGCATGAAAATATGGATATGTCCTAAGCAATTACGACATCTGCAGTTCAAAAGATTCCTTTATGGAACACCACCTCAAGATGAGCCTTCATCTCTCTGTCTGTATGGAAGTACTAACCAGAGCTCTTAAGGTCTCACACTCACCCTATATACAGATATTAATTCGATATATTCACCTATAAAATGATATTCTAGAAATCTCGATGCGGAAGTATATTCTGAGATGGGAAACACAGTTATTTCATGTTCATAATATTAACCTTAACATATCTTGAATCTATTAAGAAACGCGAAGAGGTTAAGTGGACAAGTATATTGGCAATCTAGGTAAATTTGTTTAAAAGCTTAAAGGGTTCTTCAAGATCAACGGTACTGATGACTTGTATATATGCTTGAAATGATCCTCTAAAACACAAAATTCACAAAAATATGTTATTGCTTTCCAAAAATATCTCAGAAAACTCAAAAAGATTTTTAGTTTCCTTAGCTTGATAGTCTTATTTTTAGTTTACCGATGATAAAGACACTGACAGTTGGATTCATAGCAATATCTTGCTGAGGACAACTGAAACCATGGGTTGGGAGCTAATCTTTTCCGAAAAGTTTACTTGAATGTCAATAAAGTTCATTAATTTGAAACTTTACTTGTTAAAATAAATCTGTGTTGGTCAAACATGGTCAACCAAGGTCATTAACTTGGACTTGGTAGGCAAATTGGATAACCAGGGTCATTAACTTGGACTTGTTTAATCAAGTGGGTTCTAAAACACATAAAAATGAATAAAATGAAAAATTCAAAAATAAAAATCAAAACTTCACAATTTGAGCGATGATTCGTACTAAATTCTTTATTTCGTATGAAATAAAATGATCAATATTTCATACGAACCAACTATTTCGTACCAAGCAAGCCACCACTATATAAGCTTCGGAACTTCGTACAAAAAAGGTTACTTGTTTCTGAAGAACTGTTGGACGAGTTAGAGAAGTTTGTACGAAACATCTGCTGAAATTCTTGTTCTTGGCTTATTTGGATTCAAATCACATTGGGAAGGTTGATTGGCACACCTTTTACAATGGGGAAGGTAATTTTGTAGAAATCATGTCTTTATAATGTTAGATCTGAGCAAATCGGACTTAAAACTTAGATCTAGGGAGATTGGAATGATAAATCTTAAAATTGACTTTAGAAATGTTAACCTCGGCACTAATAACCCGAAAAATGACTATTAATTTGTTAAAATTGACAAGTTTTAAGTTCTGATTACACTTGGTCATTTTGGGAAGACAATTTGTTTCGTAAGAAGAGATGGATCGTACATAATAAAATTTCATTGTTTTGATGTTTTGTGCAGTGAAATGGTTCGTATGGAATAAAGTTTACTTTGTCTTGTTGTTTTGATTGTGTACGAGGAACTTATTTTGTACGAAGTAAGCTTGAAATGTTGAATGTTAAAATTGGATTAAGTGTTTGCTTCATAGGAAATGATATTTCGTGCGAAGTAAACAGAAAAGGATGAAGTTTAGAATTTTGCTAAGTATTTACTTGGTACAAATTTATATTTCGTACGAATAAAAAAGTGTTATTTGACAAGTTTAATATTTTTCTAACACTTGTTTGTTATGATTGTGAACAGGCCAAGAAATCTACATTCTCACCATTTCACAATATTTGTTGTCTTACAAATGGATCAATTCCTGAAATCGCTGCATTTAGAGAAATTCTTGATTTTCTGACACGGATTCGGGTTACCAAAGCATTGACAGATAGACACACTGTATATCAATCTCACGTGGAATTATTTTTGAATGCAGCTGAATATAGTATTGAAGATAATGCTATCATTTCTGCAGTAAGGATAAACGACGAGGATGTTCAAGATAATGCTATCATTTCTGCAGTATGGACTTAGTATTCCGAAATTTCGTTTGAGAGAATGCCAGATTCTGCGATACTAGGTCTTTATTTTTTATTGTTATCTGGGGTATTATCCGAGTTCTTCTGATTTTACGGAAGCAATGGACTAGAACTCATATATTACTTTCGCATTATTTCCCAAAAGCTGCATGAAAATATGGATATGTCATAAGCAATTACGACATCTGCAGTTCAAAAGATTCCTTTATGGAACACCACCTAAAGATGAGCCTTCATCTCTCTGTCTGTACTGAAGTACTACCCTGAGCTCTCAAGGTCTCGCACTCACCCTATATACAGATATCAATTCGATATATTCACCTGTAAAATGATATTCTAGGAATCTCGATGCGGGAGTATATTCTGAGATGGGAAACACAGTTATTTCATGTTCATAATATTAACCTTAACATATCTTGAATATATTGAGAAACGAGAAGAGGTTAAGTGGACTAATATATTGGCAATCTAGGTAAATTTGTTTAAAAGCTAAAAGGGTTCTTCAAGATCAACGGTACTGATGACTTGTATATATGCTTGAAATGATCCTCTAAAACGCAAAATTCACAAAAATATGTTATTGCATTCCAAAAATATCTCAGAAAACTTAAAAAGATTTTTAGTTTCGTTAGCTTGATAGTCTTATTTATAGTTTATTATCGATGATAAAGACACTGACGGTTGGATTCATAGCAACATCTTGCTGAGCAAAACTGAAACCATGGGTTGGGAGCTAATCTTTTCTGAAAAGTTTACTTGAATGTCAATAAAGTTCATTAATTTGAAACTTTACATGGTCAACCAAGGTCATTAACTTGGACTTGGTAGGTAAATTGGATAACCAGGGTCATTAACTTGGACTTGGTTAATCAAGTGGGTTTTAAAACAGATAAAAATGGATAAAATGAAAATTTCAAAAATAAAAATCAAAACTTCACAATTTCAGCGGTGATTTGTACTAAATTCTTTATTTCGTATGAAATAAAATGATCAATATTTCGTACGAACCAACTATTTCGTACCAAGAAAGCCACCACTATATAAGCTTCTGAACTTCGTACGAAAAAGGTTATTTGTGTCTGATGAACTGATGAATGAGTTAGAGAAGTTTGTAGGAAACATCTGCTGAAATTCTTGTTCTTGGCTTATTTTCGATTCAAATCACATTGGGAAGGTTGATTGGCACACCTTTTACAATGGGGAAGGTAATTTTGTAGAAATCATGTCTTTATAATGTTAGATCTGAGCAAATCGGACTTAGAACTTAGATCTAGGGAGATTGGAACGATAAATCTTAAAATTGACTTTAGAAATGTTAACCTCGGCACTAATAACCCGAAAAACGACTTTTAATTTGTTAAAATTGACAAGTTTTAAGTTCTGATTACACATGGTCATTTTGGGACGACAATTTGTTTCGTAAGAAGAGATGGATCGTACATAATAAAATTTCATTGTTTTGATGTTTTGTGCGGTGAAATGGTTCGTATGGAATAAAGTTTACTTTGTCTTGTTGTTTTGATTGTGTACGAGGAACTTATTTTGTACGAAGTAAGCTTGAAATGTTGAATGTTAAAATTGGATTAAGTGTTTGCTTCATAGGAAATGATATTTGGTGCGAAGTAGACAGAAAAGGATGAAGTTCAGAATTTTGCTAAATATTTACTTGGTACAAATTTATATTTCGTACGAATAAAAAAGTGTTATTTGACAAGTTTAATATTTTTCTAACACTGGTTTGTTATGATTGTGAACAGGCCAAGAAATCTACATTCTCACCATTTCACAATATTTGCTGTCTAACAAATGGATCAATTCCTGAAATCGCTGCATTTAGAGAAATTCTCGATTTTCTGAAATGGATTCGGGTTACCAAAGCATTGACAGATAGACACACTGTATATCAATCTCACGTGGAATTCTTTATGAATGCAGCTGAATATAGTATTGAAGATAATGCTATCATTTCTGCAGTAAGGATAAACGACGAGGATGTTCAAGATAATGCTATCATTTCTGCAGTATGGACTTAGTACTCCGAAATTTCATTTGAGAGAATGCAAGATTCTGCGATACTAGGTCTTTATATTTGATTGATATCTGGGGTATTATCCGAGTTCTTCTGATTTTGCTGAAGCAATGGCCTAGAACTCATATATTACTTTCGCATTATTTCCCAAAAGCTGCATGAAAATATGGATATGTCATAAGGAATTACGACATCTGCAGTTCAAAAGATTCCTTTATGGAACACCACCTCAAGATGAGCCTTCATCTCTCTGTCTGTACGGAAGTACTAACCAGAGCTCTCAAGGTCTCGCACTCACCCTATATACAGATATTAATTCGATATATTCACCTATAAAATGATATTCTAGGAATCTCGATACGGGAGTATATTCTGTGATGGGAAACACAGTTATTTCATGTTCATAATATTAACCTTAACATATCTTGAATGTATTGAGAAACGAGAAGAGGTTAAGTGGACAAGTATATTGGCAATCTAGGTAAATTTGTTTAAAAGCTTAAAGGGTTCTTCAAGATCAACGGTACTGATGAGTTGTATATATGCTTGAAATGATCCTCTAAAATGCAAAATTCACCAAAATATGTTATTGCTTTCCAAAAATATCTCAGAAAACTCAAAAGGATTTTTAGTTTCCTTAGCTTGATAGTCTTATTTTTAGTTTACCGATGATAAAGACACTGACGGTTGGATTCAAAGCAACATCTTGCTGAGGAAAACTGAAACCATGGGTTGGGAGCTAATCTTTTCCGAAAAGTTTACTTGAATGTTAATAAAGTTCATTAATTTGAAACTTACATGTTAAAATAAATCTGTGTTGGTCAAACATGGTCAACCAAGGTCATTAACTTGGACTTGGTAGGCAAATTGGATAACGAGGGTCATTAACTTGGACTTGGTTAATCAAGTGGGTTCTAAAACACATAAAAATGAATAAAATGAAAAATTCAAAAATAAAACTCAAAACTTCACAATTTGAGCGATGATTCGTACTAAATTCTTTATTTCGTATGAAATAAAATGATCAATATTTCATACGAACCAACTATTTCGTACCAAGCAAGCCACCACTATATAAGCTTCGGAACTTCGTACAAAAAAAGGTTACTTGTTTCTGAAGAACTGTTGAACGAGTTAGAGAAGTTTGTACGAAACATCTGCTGAAATTCTTGTTCTTGGCTTATTTTGGATTCAAATCACATTGGGAAGGTTGATTAACGCACCTTTTACAATGGGGAAGGTAATTTTGTAGAAATCATGTTGTTATAATGTGAGATTTGAGCAAATTGGACTTAGAACTTAGATCTAGGGAGATTGGACCGATAAATCTTAAAATTGACTTCAAAAATGTTAACCTCGGCACTAATAACCCGAAAAATGACTATTAATTTGTTAAAATTGACAAGTTTTAAGTTCTGATTACACTTGGTCATTTTGGGACGACGATTTGTTTCGTACGAAGAGATGGATCGTACAGAATAAAATTTCATTGTTTTGATGTTTTGTGCGGAGAAATGGTTTGTATGGAATAAAGTTTACTTTGTCTTGTTGTTTTGATTGTGTACGAGGAACTTATTTCGTACGAGGTAAGCTTGAAATGTTAACTGTTTAAATTGGATTAAGTGTTTGCTTCGTATGAAATGATAGTTCGTGCGAAGTAAACAGAAAAGGATGAAGTTCAGAATTTTGTTAAGTATTTACTACGTACAAATTTAGATTTCGTAATAATAAAAAAGTGTTATTTTACAAGTTTAATATTTTTCTGACACTTGTTTGTTATGATTGTGAACAGGCCAAGAACTCTGCATTCTCACCATTTCACAATATTTGTTGTCTAACAAATGGATCAATTCCTGAAATCGCTGCATTTAGAGAAATTCTCGATTTTCTGACATGGATTCGGGTTACCAAAGCATTGACAGATAGACACACTGTATATCAATCTCACGGGGAATTCTTTTGGAATGCAGCTGAATATAGTATTGAAGATAATGCTATCATTTCATGTGAAGGGTTGTTTTTACAGGATGTGTTATACTGGATTCGTTAACGCCGCACCTTTCAAGAAAGCAAACTTGAGCGCACCATTTCGATATTTGGCTCATGTGATAGCTCATGGTTTGAGTCATCGTAAAGGAGGATATGATAATATTGTGGATTACCAAATGTGCATGATTACACCGTTAATACTGAATCTACCATATAACTTTTCAAATGTTATTTTCATGCAAATGGTTCAGAACATTCAGAAGGAGAAATTCTTGTAGTATCCAAGATTTGTACAAATGATGCTCGATTATCTTCACCCGGATCTAAAGAAAAGTGAAGATGATATGTTGAAGCTGGAACATATGGACGTATCTACACTGAGAAAGATGAATTTGCACCTTAAGACGGATCCTATTGCTAAACCTATGTTCGGTGCGGTTATTGATAAAGATTATATTTTACCAGCACCAGGTCATTGGAGAAAGGATGATAGTGGTGATGAAGCTAAAGAAATTGAAGCCTTACCTATGTTTGTAGCAAAAAGAAGTCCGTGGTATATAAAAGATGGTGGAAAAGGTGTTAAGCCTAAAGCTGCAACAACTTCTAAAGCCGCTCCAAAAGTTCAAAAGAAGAAAGCTACTCCTGCAGCAGAAAGTTATGGTCTTTGAGATGAACTAGATGTTGAAGAAAATATTGACGACATAGCTGCAGAGATTGAACGTCAGACGTTTGGGCCAGAAAAAGTAGCTGAAGAAGTGTTATCTTCTAGTACATATTCTGAAGATAGGCGTGCCGGTGAAAAGAAAAGGGCTGAAAAGATAGAAAAGAAATGCCAAGCTGAAATTAAGCGTAAAGCTGAAGAACGGAAACACAAAGCTACCGGTGAGGATGATACTACGTACGTTCCATCCGAATCTAATTCTAAAGCTATTTTTCATACACCAGTCAAGAAGAAACAGAGAAGAATGAAATGTCCTGCTGCAAGAATTCGCCAAATGTTATGCCAAAAGAGACTGTTACTGAGCCTATCATTGAAGAAAGTGTGGATGAATCTTCTCGTCAAATGCCATCTCCACCACAACCAGTTCCTCAACAAGAACCAGTTCCTCAGCAAGAACAAGTTCCTCAACAAGAACCAACTTCTCAACCACAACCAGCTCCTTAACAACAACCATCACAGCAACAACCGCAACAACCACAACAGTCTTCTCATCCACAACAACCTCATCCAACTCAGCAGCCATATGAATCACAATCATTTTTCAATGATATTGGATTAGATTATTTACTCGGAGGTGATGAGTTTAGATTGATGATCCAACGGTTGATGAATTGCAGAAGCAGGTTATGATTAACACTTTAAGGATTGCGGAACTCCAAGATCAAATTAACGAGTTAACTGCTGAGAAGCTCAAAATGTTTGAACGTATTGGAAGTTTGATTGTTGATAAACAGCAGTTGGAGGCTATGTTAGCCACTATTGTGTCAGAAAATTAATGGTTACGGTTACGTATGTCTGAGTATGAAGAAGAAAGATTAAGGAATGATAGGAGAATGAGTTTGTTCGAGAATATTCTGGTAAAAAGATTGGGAGTGAACATTGCAGCAGAAATTGATGAAACTGAAAGATCAGAAGCCCGAGAGCGTGTTGCCGAAAAGGAACGTCTAGAAAAGCAACAATCTGACGGTCAGGGAAAAGGAAAAGCGAAGATTGTGGAGGATCCTATGATTGTTGAAACTGCGCCAGAAGCTGAATCTGTGCCAGTAACTTGTTGAGATATTGTTTTCTATGAAGAGCCAAAGAAGTTTATTCTAATAGGACGCCCAACGGATGTCAACATTGATTCACTTGATATATCTCAGAGGCATCGCGATTGGTTGTTAAAGAAAAAAGATTGTAAAAGAAATTGAAGAAACGGCTGAAGAAATTGAGAAAGACACAAAGTTAGAGGATGCTGATGTTGACATTATCGATTCTAGTAGTTCATATGGTGATGATAATTATGATAATGTTGGTGGTTCTGGAATTCGTATAACTGATTCAAATGTTAATGAATAAGTAGATGTTTCTCTGTATCTGAATGATTCTGCTAACCAGACTACAGATGAGGGAAAGATGGATAAAGCTGACGAGTCTGTTGATGCTCAGCAGACAAGAATTTTCACAGAAAATGTTATATCTTATGTTCCTGTCATGCCAAAGCCTATAGTTTTATATCTTGAGCATGATGTGGAGGAGGGAGAGTTTGTACATAGTTATTCAAAGGAAGAGATAGCAGAAATGCTTGGAATAAGTGAAGAGAATTTGAGTTTGACTTTGAAGATGAATTAAACGAGATTGATGCTTTTGAGCCAAATGCATATATCTTTGAAGATGTGGAAGATGCAAATGTATATAATCAAGTTGTCGTGGAAGATGATTCTGATGACGATGTTAATATTGCCGATTAGGGTACAGATGATTCCCCAACTTTTGCAGATTTATTCACAGCGGAAAGCTCAGATATGTTACAAAGAAAAGTTTCTGAAGCTGCTAGAGAAGGAACTATTCCTCAACAAATGTCAAAGGCTGAAATTGCTAAACAAAGGAAGAAACAGTTTCATGTTAATCCAGCTGAGCATAAATTCAAAAGACCCCTAGCATTCATTACTAGAGATGGTAATATATCACTATGGGATATCATAAGCTGGAGTTGGATCGAAGAGTTTAATTCTATGCGATCAAAAGGGAGTTTGGTATTCAGTATTTCTGATATCTCAGTGAAATCAAGTCCTTGCCTTACTGGGATGTCAAAGAATTGGTGCAAACAAAGATGATTAATCTCAAAATGAAATTTCACGACCAGAGGCTTTGGAAGTTGATCAAGCTGGAGGCTTTACATGGATTTATTAACTGGAAACCTCACTTTCCTAGACGCATCACAAAGATAGATCCAGTGACAAAAGAAAAAGATGTAACGCTCGTCGCAAAAAGGCCGAAAGTAATGAAAAATATACCTATGTTATGGATGGAGTAGAATTTTTATACGATCTTCAAATGGTGGCATTATGATTCGAATACAGGAGAGGCTGTTATATGTGTGCACCCAGACGAAGACTCGTGGAAAATTACAGAGGAGCTAAACGAAGCCGTTATAGCCCACAAACGTATATATGGGTTATGGCGTGGCATTCGAGTACTAGAACCGATGTGGCTAGTCAATTCCTCAAAGAAGGATATAGAATGTTTATTCTATAGTAAGATCAGTTTTGAAGAAAAGGATAAAGAACAAGCACTCCAATTTCAGAAGATCGTCAATGTTTGTTTTGCAAATGATATACATTCTGGTTTTGATTGGAAGACGACTTGGAGGAAGCTTGAAAAGAAAGAGACAAGGAAAAAGGAAGAAAATGAAGCTCGAATTGTAGAGCGTGCGAGAATAATATCTCTAAGGAGCTTTTAGTATTGAACAGACCTCCTCCGACAGATCAAACACCAATTGATTTTGAGGAGCGTCGCAAGCCAGTGAAGAGATATTTTTGGCATTAGAGTCAAATCTAGTTGAAGATTTTTTGAAGTCTATCCAGACTGCGGCAACATCCAAGGGGGAGTTTGTTGGTGCATAATGTATATTGCCTACGTCTAGGATATGTCTGTAACGTATAAAGAGCTTACACGTCAATGTTTATTTGTTAAAAAGTAAATTTTATATGTTTTGATAGTTTGCTTCGTACGGAGTATCTACGTGTTTCGTACGAGTGTCTTACTCGTACGAAGCACAAGCTCGTACGGAATATAGTCAGGTCACTGTTTAGCACGCACTTCGGTACGAGTCATATCGACCTATAAATAGGGAAGTGTTGTGTTAGAACTAGTTAGTGATTTGTCAATTGATAAGGCAAAGCTCTGCCAGTTTGGTTACTTACGTCTGTATTTGAACGTCATTAATACAACAGAAGTAGTTAACAGTAAGTACTATCTTGTTCGTCTTGTCTACCTCTCTAGTAATGAATTCTGCCTCTGCTAGTTGAGCGAGATCAGGTTGATTGCTCATTTCGGGAGCACGATCCCCGTTCACACGACAAAAAAATCTCTTCGATGGCTTGTGACGTTCCTCAAAAGCATTTGGTGTTTGATCAGTAGGAGGAGGTCGATTCATTTTATTGCCAACCTGAAATCTCCTAAGCGATTCTATTCTAGCACGCTCTGCTATTCGAGCTTCATTCTTTTCTTTCTTCTTTGTCTCTTTTTCTTCAAGCTTCCTCCAAGAAGTATTCCACGTCGATCCTGAATGTATATCATTTGCAAAGCAGACATTGACAATCTTCTGGGATTGGAGAGCTTGCTCCTTGTCTTTTTCATCAAAACTTATCTTACTGTAAAAATAGACATTCAACATCTTTCTTTGAACAATTTACTAGCCACATTGGGTCTAGTACTCAAATGCCACACCATAGACAATATAATGTTTATGTGCTAGACGGCTTCGGATAATTCCTCAGTAATTTCCAAGAATCTTCATCGGGATGAACACATATAACAGCTCCTCCCGTGTTCGAATCGTAGTGCCACCATTTGAAGTCCTTGTAAAAATCTTGTTCCATTTTTATGAGAGGCATGTTCTTCATCACACGTGGCTTCTTTATAATGAATGTAACATCCTTCTCATTTGTCACTGGATCAACTTTAACAATACCACGAGGAAAGTGAGGTTTCCAATGTGCAAAACCATGCATTGCTTCTAGCTTAATCAACTTCCAAAGCCGCTGGTCATGAAATTTCATCTTTAGATTAATTATCTTTGTTTGAACTAACTCCTTGATATCCCAGTACGACAAGGTTTTGATATCGCGTAGATATTGGAAATACTGAATACCAAACTCCCTCTTTATCGCGTAGACATTCAGTTCTTCAATCCATCCCCAGCTCAAAATATCCCCTGATGAAATATCAGCATCTCGAGTAAAGAATGCTAGGGGTCTTTTAAATTTACGCTCTGCTGGAACATTACGAAACCATTTCTTCCTTTGTTCTGCTATTTCATCACTTGCCAGTTGTTAAGGAATAGTTCCATCTTTAACAACTTCAGAAACTTTTCTTTTCAACATTTCGGAACTTTCAGCTGTGAATATTTCTGCAAAAGTTGGGGAATCATCTGTACTCTGATCAGCTTGATTAGCATCGTCATCAGAATCATCTTCCACGACAACTCGATCGTACACGTTTGCATCCTCAATTTATTCAAAACCATACGAGTTCGGTTCAAATACATCTATCTCACTCAATTCATCTTCAAAATCGAACTCAAAATTTTCTTCATTTATTCCCAACATCTCAGCAATCTCCTCCTTTGTGTAACTATGCACAAATTATCCCTCTTCCACATCATGCTCAAGATACAATACTTTGGGCTTTGGCACGACAAGAACATATAATATTTCTATTTCTTGGAAGATTCCTGCCTGCTGAGCATTAACAGATTCGTTGCCTCAATCTTTCCTTCCCGCTTCAACAGTCACCAAGATACTTAGAAACATCCACATCTTCATTCATTTTTACTCTGTTACAGTAATTCCAGTACCACCTACATTATCATCATTATCATCGTTCCTATCATAACTACTAGGAACAATATCATCTTTATCAGCATCCTCTAACTCTTCATTCTTTTCAACATTTTCAGCAGCATCATCAATCTCTTTCTCAATCTTCTTCTTCAACAACCAATCATGATGTCTTTGAGAAATATCAAGCGAATCAATATCAACATCCGTTGGTCGTCCAATCAGAATAAACTTTCTCGGCTCCACATATACAACTATATCCATACAAGTTACTGGCACAGATTCAGCTTCTGGCTCAGCATGATCAGTGATAGAATCCTCCACGATTTTAGCTTTTCCCTTTCCTAAGCATCAGATTGTTGCTTTGCAAGTCTCTCTTTTCGCAACATGCTCTTGAGCCTTAGATCGCTCAATCTCGTAAATTTCTTCAGCAATATTCACACCCAGCTTTTTCACTAAAATCTTCTCAAACAAATTCATTCTTCTATAACTTCGCAATCTTTCTTCTTCATATTCTGACATTCGAAGTCTCAACCTCTCATTTTCTGAAACAATACTAGCCAACATAGCTTCCATTTGTTGCTTTTCCTCAGATAAACCTTCAATCTATTCAACCATTTCCTGTTTCTTAGCAGTCAACACATTGATTTGTTCTTGCAGTTCAACAATCTTTACTGTGTTAAGCAAAACCTGCTTTTGTAGCTCATCCACCTGCGGATCATTAAAAGAAAAATCACCCTCTGGAAGATCACCAAAATCAAAGTTAAGATCAAACTGAGATGGTGATGTTTGAGAAGTATGTGGCGGTTGTTGTGGAGTTTGCTTTTGTGGCTGAGGTGTTCGTTGTTGAGGTTGTTGTTGAGGAACTTGTTGTTATGGTGGTGTTGGTTGCTGCTGTGGTTGCGGTGGAGATTTTGGAGCTTGTTGTGGTGGAGACTATGAGTTTGTCGTGGTGGTGTTGATTGCTGCTGTGGTGGTTCAACCACGACTTCTTCAATGGTAGGTTCAGAAGTAGTCTCTTTTTATCTGATTGTTGGAGATTCAGAACTTCGAACAACAGACCGTTTATCCTCCTTTGCCTTTTGATTGGCGTGCTAAAGATAGATTCAAAAGGTTCATACGTTGTATCATCCTCTCCTGTAGCTTTACGTTTTCGTTCTTTAGCCTTACGTTTGAGTTCAGCTTGACGCTTTTCTCTATCTTATGCGCCCTCTTTCTTTCTCCTTCTCTGCATTCATCCGAATTAGTACTCGACGAAGACACATCCTCAACTACTTTCTCAGTACCGAAAGATTGACGTTCAATATCAGTTGCCATATCTTCAACATATTCTTCAGTGTCCGGTTCATCACGAAGACTAGAACTTCCAGCAGCTGCTGTAGCTTTCTTTTTCTGAACTTTTGGAGCTGATGTAGACATTGTAGCAGCTTTACGCTTAACCCCCTTTTCACTATCCTTCACAGACCACCGACTTCTTTTCGCAACAAACATAGATAATGCTCCAATATCTTCACCTTCATCACCACTATCATCCTTCCTCCATCGACCTGGTGCTGGTGAAACATAACCTTTATCAACAATCGCACCAAACATAGGTTTAGCGTTAGGAGCAGTCTTAAGACGCAAATTCATCTTTCTCAATGTAGAAATGTCCATATGTTCAACCTTTAAAATTTCATCTGCACTTTTCTTCAAATCAGGATGCAAATATTCGACAATCATCTGTACAAATCTTGGATATTGCAGAAATTTCTCCCTTTGAATGTTCTAAACCATCTGCGTGAAAATAACTTTAGAAAAGTTATATGGCAAATTCAGTATCAATGCAGTAATCATGCACATCTGGTAACCCACAAGATCATTATATCCTCCTTTATGATGACTAAGACCGTGAGCTATAACATGAGCAGATATCTAAAAGGTGCGCTCAAGTTGGCTTTCTTGAAAGGTGCAGCATTAACGAATCCAGCATATCACATACAATAAAAGCAACCTTTCACCATGTACTCTGAAAATCCTGTTGGATCATTCTCATTGTCTTTGAATTCTAACACTGTTCGTATCAATTCTTCGTTAATCTTGACAGGAATATCTTTGTCATTAATCTTCACAGCAGACACAATAGCATTATCCTCTATACTGAACTATGCAGCATTCCAGAAGTATTCAACGTGTGCTGGTAAACAGTATGTCTATCGGTAAGCGCTTTAGTCACCCGTATACGTGTTAGAAAATCAAGAATTTCTCTATACGTGGCAATTTCTGGAATTGATCCATTAGTTGGGCAGCAAATATTGTTAAATGGTGAGAATGCGGATTTCTTGGCCTGTTCACAAACATAACATACAAGTGTTAGAAAATATATTAAACTTTTCAAAATAACACTTTCATTCGTACGAAACATAATCTTCTACGAAGCAAATACTTAGCAAAAATTCTAAAAATCAACATTTTATTTTTACTTCGTACGAAACATCATTTTATACGAAGCAAACACTTAACACAATTTTAAAATTCAACATTTCATGTTTACTTCATACGAAACAGTTTCTTCGTAAAAAAAACATCAAAACAATGAAGGATTTGCTCCGTACGAGCAAATTCTTCGTACGAACTAATTCGTCGTTCCAAAAATAACCAAGTGAAATCAGAACTTAACCAAGTCCAAGTTAATCCACTCGCTTAACCAAGTCCAAGTTAATGACCCTGGTTGTCCAATTTTGTCCACCAAGTCTAAGTTAATGACCCTGGATGACCGTTTTTGACCAAAACAGATTTATTTGAACATGTAAAGTCTCAAATTAATGAACTTTATTGACATTAAGATAAATTTCCAATAGAGATTAGCTCCCAACCCATGGTTTCAGTTCTCACTCAGCAAGATGTTGCTTTGATTTCAACCATCAGTGTCTTCAACATCGGTAGACTAAAATAAATCTAATCAAGCTAAAAAAACTAAAAATCTTTTTGGGTTTTTAAGAAATTTATCAAAAATGACATTCATATTTTTGTGAGTCCTGTGTTTTTAGAGCATCATATGAAGTACATAACAAATCACCAGGACCGTTGATCTTGGTATACTCATTAAGTTTTAACAAGATTTACTTAGATTGCAAATATATTTGTCCTCTTAAACTTCTTCTCGTTTCTCAATTGTTTCAAGATGTGTTAAGTAGATTTAAGAACATGAAATAACTGTGTTTCCCATCTCTGAATATACTCCCGCATCGAGATTCCCAGAATATCATTTTACAGGTGAATATGTCTAATTGATATATGTAATTGGGTGAGTGCGAGACCTTGAGAGCTCAGGTTAGTATTTCCATACAGACAAAGAGATAAAGGCTCGTATTTGGTGGTGTTCCATTCATGGAATCGTTTATACTGCATTTGTCACAAAGATTATGACATAATCATTTTTATGCAGCTTGGGCGAATAATGCATAAAGTATTATACAAGTTCTAGGCCATTGCTTCCGCAAAATCAGAAGAACTCGGACAATACCCCAGATACTGATCAAATATAAAGACCTAGTATCACAGAATCTTTCATTCTCTCAAACAAAGTTTCGGAGTACTAAGTCCATATATCCGAGAGATGTTCCACAAATTATTCAGTTTGACTTTTTATGTTTATATCCTGAAAGCAATTTACTGAACGAGTAAAGCCTACTGGCACATCCTCAGTAAGACCTGTTTAAATAACTTGTTTATCATTCCAATTCTTTAGCATATTGTGATTGTCTTTTTGATATAATATGATATCTCCTTTTTCACAACAACTCTTTTTGAATTTTATCATGTTTTTGGATTTTCCCAAACATTCTCCCCCTAAAATCAAAAACATATTTTTGGATTTTTTTGAATATTTAAGAAAGAGTATACAGAAAAGCGTCTAACCGATGAAAAATTCACATCAGGTCGTCATCATCCTCAAACTCAACCTCATGTATATCCCCTGATATAAGATTTTTTAAACCATTTAACTTTAAAAGATTTTTGAATCTTGTTTTATCAAAAGCTTTGGTATAAAAATCTGCCTTTTGGTCATCAGTATGGATTTTCTCAATTCTAACCAACTTTTTCTCGTAGCAATCACAGATAAAGTGGTGTCGAATCTCGATATGTTTAGTGCGTGAGTGTTGACATGAGTTTTTGGTGATATCAATTGCGGCCTGATTATCTACATATATTGGCATATCAAGAAATTACAGTCCAAAGTCTCTCATCTGTTGTTGAATCCAGATAATCTGGGCACAACTGTAGGTCCACCTGAGGATCAAGTTAAACCTATTCCTTGTTCATGCAACACACATACGAGTGCGGAATCCAGGTATGCTTGCAAACCAAAGCAAAGTAAGAACAGGGGATAGCCAAAGATTCACTATCTTGATTAAGAGATGAGAACTAGTGCAAACATATACAAACAATGCTCATACAACTCATACGAACTGCCTGTGATCTTATGTCTTCCTCTGTTCAACTTGCTGGTTCGTTCTTGGTTAATGACCAACGCACTTAACCAGAGACCAGAATCACCAACCTAAGAGCTCACCTTGACTGAGAGGTGCATGTCTGCTTATATAGTGTCCATGCAAGTTTTTCATATGAAGTACGTTACTAGACATCCGGAACACTCTATTACACAAAGGACTTCTCCAAAGATGCTCGTACGAAGTGAATGGTTTCGTACGAAGCATTCACTTGCTCGTACGAACCAAGTAACACACTTGTTACTATAGTTACCTTCGTACAAAGCATGTGACTCGTACGAGCAAAACCTTGCTCGTTCGGAGCATTCTAACTCGCACAGAATGCTTACTTCGGAGAATGTGTTGCAGACATGACGTACACAAGACTTAACGGCATGCACACATGCACCCGTTTAACACAGACTACCTACTATGTCGTACAAAACCAAGATAGAAGGATATCTTGATTTGGTCGACGCGACCAAACTTATACAGACACTTGAGCAAAGACCATACAATTACAAAAGTAACTAAGAACAAGCGGCAGACACAAAAGTGTATCAACAAACTCCCCCTTAGATGTTGCTTGGTCTTCGGTCTTCGGTCTTTGGTCTTCAGGTCTTTGAACTTCTAAGAAACTTCAAATCTTTCTTGTTTCCACTTCTGACTTGTTAGATTTCATCATTGCTGGTCTTCGTTTATGTTCTCTTTGTTTCAATCTGTACTCAATAGAGAAATATAATTAGAACACAAGTTTATCAGCGACGACGCATGAAAAACTTATTATAATTTTTCGTATGAATGTATTCCCTGAACGAGATACACACACTTGTATGAATTTCAGCAGCTGATTTGAGAAAACAAGTGACCAAGTCAATCAAATGACTCGGTTATTCATACGAGATACACACACTCGAACGAATTTCAGATTTTGGTTTTCTTTGATGAATTACTTGTTGCAAGATGTTACTTTATGAAGTTGTGATATCAAACAAATGGTTTTCTGGCGTATATTGGTAGAAAACTTTTCGAGTTTCAATTTTTGGCTAACTTTCAAAAGTAATATTTATAAGCAACTAAGTAAACTAAACTTAAAATCAAATATTTACAGATAAACTATATATTTTTTAACAATATTTTTCTAGTTTCAAGGTAAGAGAATCATACCAGCTTTTTAATCTTCGTAAAAAACGATATTTGGTTTAAGCTTCAAAATTAAACAGATAAGTATTCAACTATGATTATCGGTATTGTTGTCCACGTAAGCTTAAACTTATCAGATGTAATCATTATTAGAAGATATGATTAAGGTATGAATTATACTTACTAGCCGGTGTTCAACCACATCACGACACATTCCCGTATCAAGATATGCATGAGAGAAAATCTTACCGGTGAGTATACTGCTTTATCATCTGGTTTAACGTATAAATATGATGTGAGATACTCAGTTATTTTGATTGAAAACTAGCCCTATGTGATTAAATCACTTATTGATGAGGAACTTGATTTTCATATGCATGCAGGGCACAGGAGTAAGTCCGTGAACAGGTTAGTACCATCATATCGACAGAGAGACGAACTTAGCTGCCGCATAAAGCTTGTGATATTTTATCACTTATTTTGGGCATGTGATATTTTTATCACTTATTGATGGTCATATGTAGTATGTACACGTATGTATGGTATCATGGAAGTTCTAGACTTGTGTCACCGTTTTTTTTCGGCAAAAGATTTAACCATGTAACCCAGATGATAAGCAAGCATAAAGACCGTATCTCAGAACCTCGGCACTCTATCAAACGAAATTTTGGTACCAAGGCCATATGCCAATGAATGGTTCCCACCTGGCGTTCTGTCTGTTAAGTTTATATCAACCTGTACATTTTAGTCTGATTATGAGCCTGCCGATACATCATAAGTAAAGCTACTTATCAATCTTCTTTTTATGATTTTAACCATTTCTGACAGATTTACCGGTGTATTTCATCATCTTCAACTTATCCAAGAAACTCATTTTTGATTTTTCTATTGTTTTGGATTTTTCTAAATTTTCTCCTCCTTAACTATAGAAGGTAAATAAATAAAAAACATATTTTTGTATTTTCTTGAAAATTTCTCCCCCTAAAATATAAAACATAAAATCTTTTTGTAGTTTTAGATTTTTAGAAAAATATGTAGAAAAATGATTAGCAATGGTTGAGTTACTCGGGTTTCACCTGGATGCCATTAACCAAAAGAAGATAATCAAAACGTGATTTATCAAAGGCTTTAGTAAAAAGGTCAGCACGTTGGTGATCAGTGTGGATTTTAACAACATTGATAAGTTTCTTTTCATAACAATCTCGTATGAAATGGTACTTAATCTCAATGTGTTTTGTTTTTGAGTGCTGTACATGATTCCGAGTGATCTGTAAAGCAGCTTCATTATCAACAAAAATAGGAGTAGTTAGAAATTCAAAACCGTAGTCACGCATCTGCTGTTGAATCCATAGAACCTGAGAGCAGCAACTAGCAGCTGAACTATACTCAGCCTCACATGTTGATGTAGCTACACAAGTCTGCTTCTTGCATTGCCATGTGACTAGGCGATTTCCCAAGAACTGACATCCCGCTGTTGTTGACTTTGCATCGATTTTGCATCCGCCATGATCAGAATCACTTAATATAGTCAGATTAAAGTTATCATCCTTAGGGTACCATTGATCAGTGTCAGGGCGACCCTTCAAATAATGAAAGATCCTTTTCACAGCCATCAAATAAGAAACCTTCGGACTAGACTGATAGCATGCCAGAAGACATGTTGGGTACATTATGTCGGGTCTTGAAGCAGTAAGATACACGAGAGATCCGATCATAGCACGGTAGAGAGATGGTTCCACATGTTCACCCATTCCGTCTGGAGTAATCCCATGATTCTGAGCTAATGGAGTTCCCGAAGGCTTTGAGACGTCCATTTGAAATCGCTTGAGGATATCCCCGACGTACTTGGTTTGATGGATAAAAATCCCTTCCTGTGATTGCTGAACTTGCAAACCTAAAAAGAAAGTCATTTCTCCCATAGCGCTCATCTCGAACTTCTCCTGCATAACATGTTCGAATTATTTGCACATTCGTTCGTTGGTAGACCCAAAAATAAAGTCATCAACATAAACTTGCACTAGCAGCAAATCCTCATTCTTTTCCTTGATAAAGAGAGTACAGTCAATCAAGCCTCATCGAAAATCGTTCTTCAATAGATAGGTAGACAACGTTTCATACCAAGCCCTAGGAGCTTGATGAAGACCATATAACGCCTTGTTGAGAAGCCAAACCTTGTCAGGATGGATTGGATCTTCAAAACCTGGCGATTGCTCAACATATACTTCTTCTTCAACCACACCATGAAGAAATGCACTCTTCACATCCATCTAATTAACGGTGAACTTCTTGTAGGACGCATAAGCCAAAAAGATTCTTATGGCCTGAAGTCGTGCAACGGGTGCATAAACTTCATTGTAATCAATGCCTTCGACCTGATTAAAACCTTGAACAACCAATCGCGCTTTGTTTCTCACAAAGACACCTCGGTCATCCTTCTTGCACTTGTACACCCATCGTGTACCAATCTTCTTATAGCTGTCAGGCCGGTCAACCAATTTCTAGACGCCTAACTTCTGAAACTGCTGAAGTTCTTCTTGCATGGCTTCAACCCAAGAGTCTTCTTTCATTGCCTCCTTCTAAGATTTCGGTTCTACTTGGCACACATAGCAGGAAAAAGACCAAACATTCAGACCAGCAGATTCCCTATTTCCGAATACAATCCAGCATTCTGATTGTTACGAAGCTAATTACGAGTCTGCACACCACTCTGGACATCTCCAATAATATTCTGCTGAGGATGGGTATTATGAATTCGAGTCTCTGGAACATCAGGAACTCAAGAGAGTTGATACCCAAATTGTTGATATTCAGATCAACAAACAAATCGAGAGCTGGATTTGATGAGGATGTAGATGCATGACCTTCATTCGTCCCGTGAGGTTTAATATTAGACGTAACATCCGAAATTCCAGGAACCGCACCAGAGGTAGCTTCATTTGCATCATGAAACTCGTCATCTTCCGATGAAACATTATAATCCGCAGCATCTTCGAATTCCTCATTTGAACAAGATTGTTAACCGAAGTCGACACTTGAGGGTTAACAATAATTGGTCGAACTAATGATGAGTCAACTGCTGTATCACTTTCTAGTAGCATTTTCAGTAGCTGAGGCATCATCAAAAGTTGGCAGATTAAAGGAGTCGAACAATCCATCGTAGTCGAACATCCAAGGAGCACCTGGAGCTCTAACTGATTCTGTATATCTCTGAACCTTGACTTCACCCCATTCTTCAATCTTCTTCGAAGACAAATTCCACACCCTGAAATTTGGAGTAGCATATCCAAGAAAGAAACCTTCGATAGCCTCCGGACCAAGCTTTCCATGTGGGTCGATCATAGTGCATGGAGCTCCAAAAGGTTCTAAGAAAGAAACATCAGGTTTCCTTTTATGTAACAATTCAAAGCATGTTTTCCCATGTCTCTTAACCGTTAAAACTCTATTCATCGTGTAGCATGCAGTAGCAATAACTTCTCCCCAAAATTGAACGGGAAGTTCTGATTCTACTAACATGGTTCTTGCAGTTTCAATGAGAGTTCGATTCTTCCTCTTAGTGACACCATTCTGTTGTGGAGTGTAGCGAGAACTGTACTCATGCAGTATACCCTTTGAGGAACAGTACTCATCCATAACTTGATTCATGAATTCGGTGCCATTGTCGCTTCTGATTCTCCTTACCTTCAGATTGTACAAATTCTCTAACAGAGTCAGGAGTTCTTGAGGATATTAGGAACTTCACTCTTGTGTGCCAACATGTTTACCCATGAAAATCTGGAATAGTCATCAGTAACTACCAGACAATAAGAGTCACCAAAGGTTGTCTTGTGATTTATAGGTCCAAAGAGGTCCATATGAAGATGTTCCAGTGGCATATTCACAGTGTTGATCTTCTTCACAGGATGGGACTTTCTCGCTTGCTTTCCCTTTTGGCATGATACACAAACGTCTTGAAGATGAAAATTCTTGACTGGTACACCATTCACTAGATTTTTCTTCACTAAATAGTTCATTTTCCTCAGGTGAATGTGTCTCATACGTCTGTGCCAAGAGATTGATTCCTTCTCGGTGACTTTGGAGACAAAGCATGTGACTTGAGCAGATGTTGTAATAGCTTGGCTCATATCAAGAATATACAAGTCTTTAATTCTAGGAGCCGACAGGAGAATCCATTCCTTGGGGATCTTGAATCCAGGCTTCACACATAACATCCGGTATTATCAAAATGTACCGTGAACTTCTTGTCGCAGATTTGAGAAACGCTAAGAAGATTGTGATCAATTTGCCGCACATAATTGATCTTGTCGAAGCTCACAACACCGACCATTCCCTCTCCAGTGATGTATCCACCTAATCACTAGCAAAGGCAACATAACCATCCCGAATGCTTTTCACATCATACAGGAGCCGTAAGTCGCCCGTCATGTGCCTCGATGCTCCACTGTCAACAATCCAATGACTGTTTACAGTTCCTCCTAGAACACCCTGCACATTTCACAAACAAGATTAGTTTGAGATGGGGACCCAAGACTTAGTGGTCTTGGGTCATCCCTTTTCATCAAGAAATGTAATTTCTATTTCTTGATGATTGTCAAACTGAGTTCCTCCTCTTGAACTACTACCGGTCTTCTTTTTCCAAGACCGTTGATTATTACCAGATTGACTATTATTTACAGTTTAACAGTTTCTGGTTTTATTAACTTTGAAGATTTGAATCTTTTCTGAAGAATCCGATTTTAAAGCTTTTTCAATTGCTTTTACTTGTTTACGTTTTTGTTTCTCCTTTTGATCTTTAGTAATTTGCTTATCTTGTGTTGGAGAAACAGATCTATGTTGGCAAGTTGGTTCATGAGGGGTTCTTTCCACAAATCTTGGTCTGGCTGGATTTTTTCAAGCTTTTATAATGTGGCCAAACTCTCCACATTTGAAACATGTTCTCCTTTCAACAAAACTAGGAGATCTTGTTTCATGGCTTGATGTTAAACTTGTGGGTCTTGAGGTATTGGGTTCATTTTCATTACATCCATCCGTGTGTTGGGTTTAATTATTATGACTATTTCGTGTCAAATCTTAACTTTATTTACAAAATCCACATTAGATTTACCTTGAAAAGTTTCGATTTTATCGGTACCTTTGTAACTCACAAATTTAACATTTTGAAGCTTTTTCTTGTAGCAAGAACCTTTTGTTTCAATCTTTAGTTGAGAAACTGTAGGCTTTTCAACTCGCTTCACTAGCTTCTCTTTTGAAGCGGATAATGGTTGTGATTTGGTTGGCTCTTTCTTCTCTAGAAATTTGGCTTTTGACTTTTCAAATACCTGATCTATAGAGATTGGATTTACGTTTTTAATTGGAAAATATTTGTTTGAATAGATTTTCTCATCTCCAACCAATGTATACAACACATTATCTGCTTCGTTTGTTAACACTTGTGTCTTGACAGATTTCTTAGGAATAGTCTCTTGATTCTCAACAGATTGAGTACTAGGAGTAGTAGAAGGTTCTACTCTTTTCCTTTCATCAAGAGGCTGATCCTGATCACCTTTTCTTGATTCATCATCTGATGTATCATCTTCCTCTTCATCAGATGGATTTTGATCAACATTAGACGATGAACTTTCTGGCTTGCTTGGTTCTTGAGAGGAATTGTCTAGTTTGAACCCTAACCCTGCTGCAAATTCTTCAGCATTCAAAGGTACCGAGGGTTCAAAACGAGGCATCTCCTCTTCATCAGGCATTTTGGTATAGTTGTGTTTCATTAGTGGTGGACACGACTTATACCCTATGCATTGAACATCTCCCTTTAGTTTTTGAACATCAATAATATGATTAAGCACATAGCGGGAGTTAGAATAACTTTCCAATTTGCACTTAATCGAATCATATTCGCATTTGGCAATGGCTAACTCTTGCTTAGTTTCTTCCAGGAGATTAATGTAATTGTAATTCCTTTCTGTTTATTCAAAAATGTTTTTGGCAATTCAGAAACACTTTTCTGAAGGGTTTCTATTACAATTTTAAATTCTTTTTCATTTCGGGTTAGAGCCAAATTTGCCTCTTTGCACTTTGATAGTTCAAGAACTAAATTTTGATTATGACTTTTGACGGTTTCATATTTTATTTTCAAATCAGCACAGTCATTGCAAATAGTAGGAGGATCAGAATTTACCTGACTTGTAGAACCTGCAACATTTGCCATGAAAGAGTGTCTCTGTCTCCTTCACTGCAGCTTCTGTTCTTCATCATACCAACCTTTTCACAGTTCATTATCTCAACTTCACTCAGCAACTTGCTAACCTCAGTATCACTCTCGTTTCTGACATAAGAATCAGATTCATAACCACCTGAACTTGAACACTCTTCATCAGAACTACCAGCATACCCAGAAGTATCATCATTATCTGGAGTATTGATGCTGTGAACATGTTTGATTTGATCGACGATCTTCGCATAAGATTCAGTTATTCCATTGTTCTCAGTTCCCAACTGTACTGACTAATCGCATCCTTCATCAAATTGAACTACCAAAGCTCTATGTGTGTTTGAAGGTCCTGATTGATTGGTATTGTTAGAGTTGCCAACAACTACCATTCTTCTCTCATTGTTGAACTGAGCTGTGTTGGGTGGTTGAGACTGATTTCGAAAGGGGTTGTGATTTCCTTCCTTGCTGGGTCTTGTGCATTCCCGTTTGAAGTGACCTCTTTCTACACAGTTGAAGCACGTAACGACTGTTTTGTCAAAGCCGTATTTTGTATCTTTCTTGCTTTCCAAACTTGTTCTCCCTGTTCTTCGCATGTAATCCTTCGCTCTTCTCACAACATTTGCAAATGCCCACTTGATATCCATCAGCTCCATTTCATCTCGGTCAATTTGTTGGTAGTCTTCGTTTGTCAAATTGATGTTTCCTATTTGACCTGCAACTAAACCACAATAACCACTGACCATGGTGTCTAGAAGTTCCATATGTTCTTGTGTAACTTCTACGCTATCCTTAGAGAGATGCGACGTGTCAAGTTTGACAGTGTTGGGATTTGCAGATTGACAATTGTTTCCATAGAAAGCTTGTTGAGGAGCTTGCTGTGGAGCTTGATGTGCTAAATCTCTTGGCTGTGGAAGGAAAGCTTTCGGATCAAATGCTTGTCCATAGGCTTGAGTACTTGAGTCCGTAGACTGACTTGATTGAACAAGTTGTGGTAGGAAGGGGTTCACGTTTGATACAAACGCGGTTTGCAGCTTTGGTTGCTGGCTTGAGCTTGTACCTGCATTAATACCTTCGAAGTACATCTCATGGTTTTGTGGAACAGTGACTCGTTGTGCCTTCCGAAGCTCTTCTTCATTCTTGTTCTCCAGTTTTTGCACAAATTCATAAATACTAATTGAGTCCAAAACACATGTATGTTTAAGTAAGTCAATAAATTGACCCCATTTCGGTGGTAAAGCATCAGCAAATTGCATCACAATTTCTTGTGGTGCTGCTATCACTTTGTACGAGTACATCTCGCTGAGCAAATGATATAACCGTGTGGTCATATCATTCAAAGTTTCGTTCTCCATGAACATGAAACCTTCAAACTCCTTCTTGAGCAGATCATGCCGAATCTTCCTGGTAGCAGCATTACCTTCACCTCTTGTAGTACAATACACAAACTGATGATAAATGTCTTTATGAAAGCTTGTGTGAGGATAGCAAACGCCTTTTTCTCCAGATCGTAAGCTTTCTTGTCACTTTCATCTAGATTGGCCAATGAGGTTGGATTTGATCCAGCTTCTTCAAGTGATTCCTTGTAGGGGGTAGCGAAACACGTCCACAATTTTGTGTCCTGTCCAAGAACGTATGTATGTAAACGACTTTTCCACGAAGGATAATCGTTCATGTGATTTAGCTTTGGCGGACGGTTATTACTCCCAGTTTCACTTTCACTGATTAACAGAGTTTGGATGCTTTGATTCTGATTTGCAACACACGCCCATTGATTTGCAGAGATCATAGCTATATGTTGAGGCATCAAAGACTTAACCCATGATGTTGTTGAGCTTTGCGAAGACTCCTGATTTAAGCTTGAACTACTCCAATCCCACAGGTTAGAACTCATTATATTTTCTTGATTTATGAAAAATTTAAAGGTTTAAAGTTTCAAAATAACAGTTACCTTTTAAAAATTCACAATTTTGAAAATATTACAAAATCTGAAAAGCACAAAGCTTGAAAAACTAAAAAACAAAAAACAAACAATAACGAAGGTTATTCGTACGAACCAATGTTCGTGCGGATAAACCTCCTTCGTACGAGCAACAATATGCTTCGTACGGATGAGATTTTCGTGCGAACCAAGATGGTTTCGTGTGGATGAATGATCCTTCTTACGAGCAACCTATCCCTCATACGAACCAAATATTCGCACAGACTGTTTTGTCAGTGTTTCTCAGAGGAATCTTTGCAGAGTTGGTTTTGGTGAAAATTTTCCTTTCTTTTACAGACCTGCTTTTTGAAAATACCCTATTGTCATACCCAATTTTAGTTAAAACACAAAAATTCTTTCAGTCTTAACAGTCACAACAGCCCGAATTCAAGTCTAACAATGTCAGAAAGATTTGTCAATCCTACCAAACTATTCTGTTTGAAATTTTCTGCAGAATTTCTTCTTCAAATGTGTTCTTCAGAACAATTTATACCATAAAGTTTTCTTCATGCAACAAATTATAACCAAGTTTTACGTTAGATATCTATTCAAAACTTAGGTTTTCTGCTGGAGATTCAAGAGCACTTCAGAAATCTTCAAACTATCTCAGACACAACTAAGCTTGGTTTTGAACAAGGAAATAGCCAAAGCTCTAATACCACTTGTTGGTCCACCTGAGGATCAAGTTAAACCTATTCCTTGTTCATGCAACACACATATGAGTGTGGAATCCAAGTATGCATGCAAACCAAAGCAAAGTAAGAACATGGGATAACCACAGATTCACTATCTTGATTAAGAGATGAGAACTAGTACAAACATATACAAACAATGCTCATATGACTCATACAAACTGCCTGTGATCTTGTGTCTTCCTGTGTTCAACTTGCTGGTTCGTTCTTGGTTAATGACCAACGCACTTAACCAGAGACCAGAATCACCAACCTAAGAGCTCAACTTGACTGAGAGGCATGTCTGCTTCTATAGTGTCCATGCAAGTTTTCCGTACGAAGTACGTTACTAGACATCCGGAACACTCTATTACACAAAGCACTTCTCCAAAGATGCTCGTACGAAGTGAATGGTTCGTACGAAGGATTCACTTGCTCGTACGAACCAAGTAACACACTTGTTACTATAGTTACCTTCATACAAAGCATGTGGCTAGTACGAGCAAAACCTTGCTCGTACGGAGCATTCTAACTCGCACAGAATGCTTACTTCGGAGAACGTGTTGCAGACATGACGTACACAAGACTTAATGGTATGCACACATGCACTCGTTTAACACAGACTAACTAAGATGTCGTACAAAACCAAGATAGAAGGATATCTTGATTTGGTCGACGCGACCAAACTTATACAGACACTTGAACAAAGACCGTACAATTACAAAAGTAACTAAGAACAAGCGACAGACACAAAAGTGTATCAACAACATCAACTTGATGCTGAAACCTATTCAACTTCACAAGTAGAAAGAGTGACCGTGGTCTGTTTCTTGCATTGCCACGTTACCAAACGGGTTCCGAAGAACTGGCAGCCAGCCGTTGTAGATTTAGTATTCAGTTTGCAGCATCCGAAATCAGAATCCAAGTATCCTGCAAGATTAAAATCATCATGTCTAGGGTTCCACAAGCCGGTGCTTGGAAAACCCTTCAGATATCTCATTATGCGTTTGACGACCAGTAGGTGTGACTCACTTGGATTAGACTGATAACGGGCGCACAGGCACGTTGGATACATGATATCAGGTCGAGAAGCTGTAAGATACATCAAGGATCCGATCATGGATCGATATAAAGTTTCGTCAACTCTTTCTCCAATAAGATCTGGACAAATGCCGTGATTTGGAGCTAATGGGGTAGATGCTGATTTAGTTCCTGTCATATCGAATTTCTCCATTATGTCATGAACATACTTTGTCTGATGAATAAAGATACCATCAGGCAATTGATCAACCTGAAGTCCTAGAAAGAACTTCATCTCCCCTATTGCGCTCATTTCAAATTTGCGCTTCATAACTTCTTTGAAGTCTTTACACAGCTTATCATTTGTCGATCCAAAGATAATATCATCCACATATATTTGTACGATGATTAAATGCCCATCTACTTCCATTGTGAAGAGGGTAGAATCTATTGTTCCTCTGATAAAGTCGTTGCCTAGAAGGTGACTTGACAATGTCTCATACCAAGCTCTCGGGGCTTGATGAAGACCGTATAAGGCTTTGTTCAGAAGGTAGACTTTGTCTTTATGCACTGGATCAACGAACCCCGGTGGTTGGCTGACATACACCTCCTCTTTCACTTTTCCGTATAAGAAAGCAGATTTAACAACCAATTGGTACACCTTGAACCCTTTCCATGAGGCAAAGGCCAAGGATATGGGAATCGCTTCAAGATGAGCAACTGGGGCGTAGACTTCAGTATAGTCAATCCTTTCCTGCTGGTGAAAACCTTGAACCGCAAGTCGAGCTTTGTTGCGTACCACAACTCCTCGATCGTCTCTTTTGCACTTGAAGACCCATCTTGTGTTAATCTTTTTGTGATGATCTGGCAGGTCAACAAGCTTCCAGACTCCAAGTTTCTGGAATTGAAGCAACTCCTCCTGCATCGCATCCACCCAACTTTCTTCCTTTAACACGTCTTTCCAACTTCCCGGCTCAACCTGAGAAACAAAACAACTATTAGAAAGTCAAGTTTGAAGTGGAGCAATACTAGTATAGAAACAGCTTAGATCTTTATTGATCTGATTGCGAGTTTGCACTCCAGTTTTTAAGCTACCTATGATGTTCTCTGACAGATGATATGAAAGTGTTCTTGGTATCACTTCGGTTGGAACATCTATTTGCGGTTGCAAATTCGTTAGAATTTCATCAACGACCGGTACAGATGAAGAAGCTTCATTCCTAGCCTTAGATTGATCAGCCTGTTGTTTCAAAATGCTTTCAGTCTGTTTAGATCCTTCATCGAAACTGGATCCTCCATCATCGAACGTTGGTTCCCGATCAAAGTAGCATCAGCATTTGGTTGGGCAGATGATTCAGCAGTATTAACGTTTCGTGCAGGAACAGGAACATGATCAGAAGAGCTTTGACCGACATCAGACGTGTTGACCGGTAATGATGTAGAAATCACCAATGGTCTAGGACTTGTTCTTATTAGATAACTGATGTTGTTGAAATAACATAACAAGTTCTTCTTCTGTTGGCACATCTGGTAGATCAAACGAATCCCACAATCCATCGTAGTTAAACAGCCACAGATCCCCAGGTTTCTGCATAGGCGTTGTATATCTTTGACAATCTACATGCTACGCTAGAACAACCTGGTTCAGACTCGCCAAGAAAACACGTTTCTAAGGAGTAGCATAACCGACGAAAAATCCTTCCAAAGATTTGGCTCCAAATTTACCAGCCGGGTCCAGAACGGTACACGGTGATCCAAAAGGCTCCAAAAATGCTAGGTTGGGCTTTCGTTGATTCAGTGACTCAAAACATGTCCTTTTGTGAGGCTTAACTGTCAACACATAATTCAGGGTATAACACGCTGACGCAACTGCTTCACTCCAAAAACTGATCGGTAATTTCGAATTAGCTAACAGTGTTCTTGCAGTATCTATCAATGTGCGATTCTTTCGTTCCGCTACTTCATTTTGTTGTGGAGTATGGGGGCGCTGAATTCATGAAGAATCCCCTTTTCATTGCAGAACTCTTGCATCTTCTTGTTCTTGAATTTCATTCCATTCTCACTGCGAATTCTCTTTATGGGCAAGTGATATAGATTTTCTAATTTTCTGAAGAGGATCATAAGAGTTTCAAACGTTTCATCCTTACTCTCCAAAAAGAAAACCATGAGAATCTAGAGTAATCATCTTTAACGACAAGGCAGTATAGATCTCTAGAGATACTTTTGACATTGACTGGCCCAAAGAGATCCATGTGTAGCCTTTCTAGTGGTAGCTTTATCGAATTCAACAGCTTTCTTGGGTGTGATTTCTTATGCTGCTTCCGCTTTTTGCAGCTCAGACAATCATTAGATAGATGAAACTTTTCAGATTAACACCCTCCATTAGGTCGTTATGCACAAGAAAATACATCTTGCGGAGATGAATGTACCCCATTTTCCGATGCCATAATATCGACTCTTTCTCAGTAGCTTTTGAGAAAAAGCATTGAACTTTTTTTTGACATGGTAGAAGCGATGCTCATATCAAGAACATATAAATCATTTTCTCTCGGAGCTCGCATCAAAATCCATTCCTCCGGAATTTTGAAACCGGGTTTTAAGATCAGACGTTCTTTATCATTGAAATGCATCGTGAACTTCTTGTCACAAATTTGCTAGATGCTAAGTAGATTGTTCTCAAGCTCAGCAATATAGTTCACTTTATCAAACGATACAACTCCGTTCGTGAGAATCCCTTCTCCGACGATCCTACCTCCCTACGTTCCAGCAAAACCTACATACCCTCCACGGATAGCTTTAACATCGTTGAGCAACGCAAGCATTCCTGTCATGTGGCGAGATGCTCCACTATCAATTATCCATTTTGACAATATCGAATGTTGGAGCCCCTGCACACATGATTAACAAAACTATTTAAACAAAGAAACCCAAGCCTGTTTGGTCTTGGGTGGGTTTGGAATGTCAAATTTTGGACCCACTATGTTTTCATCAATCTTTTTAAGCTCAGTTTTGTTTGGAACATAAGATTTTTGTTCAACCTTGGATGATTTGATTTTGACAACTTTAGCAACCCATTTCTGCGTTTGAGGTTTTTCCTTTTTAACATAAAATTTCGAATCTACTTGACGATTTTTGTTTGATGTTTCACCATTTTTAAATTTAGATTGACTTTGAATAATTGATTTAACATTATGATGAGATTCATTATTTCTTTTAAGAATTTGTTTCGGCACAAACATGGGTGCTTTTTACTTTTCATCCTTGGTGAACTTTTTGGAGAAGAAACTAGTTTTGGACTTTCTTGTGAGCAATATCGTGCGATATGCCCAACTTTCTTACATTTAAAGCATGTCCTGCTGTCCTTATGAACAGAGGTATCCAAAATTTGCTTCTGTTTCTGTCTCTCTTTTTCTTTAAGAAAATCATCATTTGATTGCGTTCCTATGATTTCCTTTTTTTCTCGGTTGTTGTCCCAAAAACAAAATTATTTTTCTTTGTAAAGTTCAATTTTTGGGACCTGTTGTTTTTATGTTGCTTCTGGAAACCCAACCCTGCCTGTTTGTTTTCCGGATAATCTCTATTCTTATGATAGTAGGATCAGTTGTCAGTTTTTGATTTAGAATACAAAGATGCATCATGTTTATCTAAATCATCATGACTTACCTCCATTAGCTTGAACATTTTATCCACACAATCCATTTTCACATTCTGGATCAGAAAGTCCTCATCCGAAAATCGTTTATCAGATCCTTTCATTTTCTAAACTATGACATTGGTATCAAAATTTAAACTATTTTCTGATATATCATCAGACTTAGACTCAGCAAATTTTTCACTCTCAGAAATCTCAGATTCACTTTTTAGAACTTTTTCAACCACATTGGTTACCACCTCAGAGTCACATTCCCCATCAATTTTAGTGTAAGTTACATCGATATCCAAAGGCAGCTCATTAGATAATTCAGTTTTCAATTTTAGATTAAGTGCCTTTTCCACCCCAGATGGCTTTTTGCATGCATAACTATTCCACATGGGTGGTGGAACTCGATCATAACTCGCACTTGCTGTTTCATCATTTTAGAGTCATCATTCTTTTTGATTTTAGGTAAAATATGATCGATGACATATAAGCTTGTTGAATAACTGATTAACAGCTTGTTAACCCGTTCAGATTCAATTTTAACTTTCTCAAGCTCACTTTTGAGCTCGGCAATAGTGTTTAGATGAATGTTTATAGCCATTTGTTTATCCATCACTGTTGCTTTAAGCATCATAAGTGTTGCATCATTTTCTCTGAGTGCTTTATTATATTGTTTAACAGATGCACTCAATTTGTCATAGCTTCCTTGGTGTATTTGTAATCACTGGGAAAATTGCCTGTTAAACTTTGCAATTCAGCATATCGTGTGTCTTTCATACAACACTCACCACATGGCTCTGCACATTTTAAACAAGGTTTTTCAACCGCAATCTCGGACGCTGACTTGTTTAACTCATTGTCGTTGGCCATGCAAGCTTTAATGATGTCTTCTGACAACTTTTCCATCTTTTCATCGGCTTTGACTTCTTCAACCAACGTCTTTTGCTCTTCACACGTTGAATGTTGACTTGGTGCAAAGTAACCTGCAAAGGTTTTTAAGATATCATTAGGCAAAAGATGTTTGAATGGACCGTTCAAAAGTTCCTCCTCTTCTGATGAAGTGTGGTAATAGTAATCATCATCATCAGATCCTTCATCAAAAGACGCCCCTGATTCTTCTTCAGGTTCCTCTAAGATCTCAGAAACCAAAGCCAAACTCTCTCCTTTTGAAATATACTTGTTCCAATTAAATCCCTCATCTTCTTGAGAAATAACCAATGCTTTATCTTTGGTTTCAGGCTGCTTGTCTTCAATCGGCACCATTCTAGTTCTTGGCTGAGGTCGGTGGTAGATCGTTCTTTTCTAGTAATCATCAGCGAAAGGATTATGATTTCCTTGAACCTCTCTGTTAGGACATTCTCTCTTGAAATGGCCTTTCTCCCGACACTTAAAACAAGTAACTGGATTTATCAAACAAGTTTCCCATCCAAACCTCCCAAGTTTTCTTTACTTGTAATCTCCATAAATCTCTGTACGCGACAAACAATCGAAGCCATACACCATTTTATATCAATCAACTCCATCTCAACCGGATCTATTTGATCATAATCTTCACGTGTCATTTCAGAATTTCCGATCTTCCCAGCAACTAGACTATCATAAGACTCAAGAACTGAAGCTAGTAGAGACATGTGTTGCTTTGTTGTCTTCTCATCGAAATTTTGTGCATTCTGAAAATCGACGGCAGTGTTGCATTGCAAAACTCTTCGATTAGAATGAGATGATGAAGTATTCTGGTTAGGGTTGACTTGACCTGTAAGATGAATGTTGACTTGAAGGTGTGTTTGGATCAACTGTTGGAAATGATTGAAAGCCACTAGTCTGATTTGGTGGTGTGCTTGGCGAGCTGTAAGCACTGAACGCAGTCTGGATCTTTGGCGCCTGAATTTAAGCAGCAGAACTGTTCTTGAAGTAAAGATTAACATCTTATTGAACTTGTACAGTCTTGTTCTTTGCCATTTTTTGCATTTCCAATTCATGACCCTCCAGTCATTCTATGAAACGAGGTAGCGAGAAATTGCTATACTCAGTTACATTCTTCAGTATGGTCAAATAAGTAGACCATTCGCCTTGCGGCAGAGAATCAGCCAATTTGTCAACAAGTTCTTCATTGGTTTTTATGATTCCCATTCTTTTCATTTGAACAACTAAATGACAATATCTCTCAATCAGCTGCTTCACAGTTTCTCCTTTGATCAGTGTGAAAATATCAAACTCTTTGCTTAGTAACGCCCTTTTACTTTTTCTAAGTTGAGCACTTCCTTGGAACTTTAGTCGGAGAGCATTCCACAATGATTGAGTATCATCATCGTGTTGAAGTAAAGCCAAAATATCTTCTTCAATCGATTGTTGCAGAATTTTCATCATTTTCTTTTCGTTGATAAACCTTTCACGTTCGACTTCTGAGAATTGAGCAAGGGTCTTCTCAAGGCCATTTTCACCAACCGGCGCTATAAGTGATTAGCCTGCACCCAGTTCATGAACCGTTCACTCTAGCTATCAAAATCTTCTACGTTCATGAGCTTTGGCGGTTTCGTCATAGTGCCATCTCGTTCTCAAGATTGATATTCTGAGCCGCTGTGGTTGTGACGACTGATCTGGCGAATGCGTTATAACATTCTTCAGACATTCTCTTGTGAAAACTTTAACAAACACAATTTCGAAACAGGCTGATTAGTATGGAAAAATCTGTCGATCGGATGACAAATACTTTGTGCGAATGACACAGTTCAAAACAATATTATAATCTCACAACAAAAACTTGTACGAACAAGTTGTTCGTGCGAGCAAGATTTTCGTACGATTGTCGAGTTCGTACGAAACACTTAGTAAAATCTGAAAATTTGTAAAATTTATGAACTTTTTAGAATTCGTTCGTACGAAATATCAACTTAAACCAAACAGTTAAGTCTCCAAACAGATGATTTTTACGGATTTCAACATGATTTAATCCGATTTTAGGTCTGAATTTGTTAAGGATTGATTAGAATGTAGATTAAAGTGAATTCCTAGAATCCTAGTCCATTTCGTCCACAAATTCGTCCAAAATCCAGTTCAGTTCGGGAAAGTGATGAAGATGAAAGTAAATCTATGTCTGAAAGCAACTACTTGTTGTTTGTCAGTAGATCAGATCTCAAAGCTCTGATACCACTTGTGAACGGGGATCGTGCTCCCAAAATGAGCAACTGACCTGATCTCGCTCAACTAGCAGAGGCGGAATTCATTGCTAAAGAGGTAGACAAAACGAACAAGATAATACTTACTATTTAACAGCTTCTGTTGTATTAAAGACGTTCAAATACAGATGCGAGTAAACAAACTGGCAGAGCTTCGCCGTACCAACTGAAAAATCACTTACTAGCTCTAATACAACACACCTCTATTTCTAGGTCGACATGACTCGTACTGGAGTGCGTGTTGTAATACTCGTACGAATCACTTAGATGCTCGTACGAACCAATCTATCAAAATATATAACATTTACATTGTAATATATAAACATTAACATGAAAGCTCTATATACATTACAGACATATCCTAGACGTAGGCAATAGACATTATACGCCAACAGGGACATGTGTTAGTTCCGTTACCAAGAAATATCTAATTAAATCAAAATCATAGTCTCACTTTCCGCACATGATTAAAGCATTTTAGCTTGGTAAATATCTATTCTTACAATTATCACATACCGATTGAAAATAATGCTCTAGTTGACGTCTAATACTCACCGAGAATACTACACTAGTCATGTCAACGATTTTCTTGCATAATTGTATATACTACATACTAGATCTTTGATAGTCGTGTGATAAGCCATAATATTTAATTGTTAAGTTTTTTTTACTTTGTTTAAAATTTGATACTTCAAATAGAGTTCCACTTCAAAGTTTTCTCTCACAAAAACAACAAAAACAACCACAACAATAATAATAATACCTCTATCTTAGCATGCACACGCAGAAAACCCATTCAAAAAGTATAATAAAAATAACCAAAGCTTAGTTACATGTAGAAAAATAATGATAACAAAATCTTGGTTATAATTATTCTGCACATGTTGATTGTCATAGAATTTCATCAATTCTTTGACAATTATATACGAAATATTTGAAGAAATACTATGAACAACATCATGTTGCAGAAACTAGTCTTTAATGTAAAAAAGAGAATAATTCTCCCAAAAACATGGTTATAATTTTCCACAACATGTTGAAAGTTCATAGGATTTCATCAATTCTTTAACAATTTATAGAAGATATTTGACGAAACTCTATAACATCATCGTGTTGTAGCAACTAGTCTCGATGGATATGGTTATGTGGTATAGAAAAGTGACAATGGGTTTATGCAACTCTTGCTAGATGGTTCTATTTATATAAATAAAATAAATTAGTGATATCTCTTGAATTAAATAATTGATATTATTAGTATTTTTTTATTTGAACTGTGATATAGTATTTAATGCAATTAAATACTTTTCTTATATTAACAAGTTAAGTGGTCTTTCCAAAAACAAAGCTTACCACTTTTTTTTCACTCTATTATATTTAACAATTTTTTTATTTTTCATTATGTGTTTTTTATCTACAGGTCTTCTAAATAAAAATTTCACTATCACAGTGATATTCAAAACTAACATAATATCGTAATTGTAAAAAACTCGAGTTTAGAATATGTTTATGTTAACGCATATTTTGATATTCTTAATGAAAGATACATGATGTGAATATATATTTAGTTACATTGGTTGAAAAGTTGATGACGGAAAAAGACTACAAACAGAAACAAAAAAACTTACTGTTTAACAACAATAAATTTAAAACAAAGACCAACATAAAAAACGACATCGTAATGCAAAGGTAAACCACAATATTTTTTTTTAAAATACAACATTCTATATCCTCTTAAACTTATAATCACAAAACATTTATTTTGTTAATTAAATGTTAATGGTTTGACATAAACGCGTATTTTGTACATTATGATATAAATTTTAGCCACAAACGCAAGAATGTTATTTGTTGAGATGCATTACACTTCAATTCTTCTGTCAATTTTATATTCTTTTTATTTAAACTAACATTTTCATTTAGTCACGTTCTTCCGTTAGTAGCTTGACAATCATTTTAAACCATTGTTTTCGGCTAAAAAGTTTAATTCAAAACTTTATATCATCATTATAATTTCAAGACACCTAAAGCTTCATGGTCTTTTTCCAAGATAAAGAAATCATAATAGGTTTAATAGATGATCTAGGTTTTCTATTATCTCCAATATAGGGGGACTTACCAGGAAATGTCTAATTAAATCAAAATCATAGTCTCACTTTGCACACATGATTAAAGCATTTTAGCTTGCTAAATATCTATTCTTTTAATTATCTCATACCCATTGAAAATAATTCTCTAGTTGACGTATAATACTCACAGAAAATACTACACTAGTCATGTCAACTTATTTCTTGCATAATTGTATATACTGCATACTAGATCTTTAATAGTCGCGTAATAATCCATAATGTTTAATTATGAAGGTTTTTTAACTTTGTTTTGAATTTGATATTTCAAATAGAGTTGCACTTGACAATAACAACAACAACAATAATACCTCTATTTTAGCATGCCCACATAGAAAAGCAATTCAAAAAGTTTAATAAAAGAACCAAAGCTTAGTTACATGTAGAAAAATAATAGTAACAAAAACTTGGTTATAAGTATCTTGAACATGTTGATTGTTCATAGAATTTCATCAATTCTTTGACAATTATATATAAAATATTTGAAGAAATACTATGAACAACATCATGTTGTAGATACTAGTCTATAATGTAAAAAAGAAAATAATGCTCTAAAAACGTGCTTATAATTTTCCACAACCTGTTGACTATTCATAGGATTTCATCAATTCTTTAAACAATTTATATGAGATATTTGACGAAACACTACAAATATCATGGTGTTGTAGCAACTAGTCTCGATGGATATGGTTATGTGGTATAGAAAAGTGACAATGATTTATGCAAGTCTTGCTAGATGGTTCTATTTATATAACTAACATAAATTAGTGATATCTCTTGAATTATATGATTGATATTATTAGTATTTTTTTTATTTGAACTATGATATAGTATCTAACCAATTAAATACTTTTATTATATTAAGTAGTTATATGGTCTTTCCAAAAGACAAAACTTACCAATTTTTTTCACTCTATTATACTTAACGTTTTTTTAATTATGTGTTTATTTTTCTACAGGTCTCATAAATAAAAATTTCACCATGACAGTGATGTTCAAAATTAACATAATTTCGTAATTGTAAAAAAAATTGAATTTAGAATATGTTTGTATTAGTGCATATTTTGATATTCTTAATGAAAGATACATGATGTCAATATATATTTAGTTACATAGGTTGAAAAGTTGATGACGGAAAAAGCCTACAAACATAAACAAAAAACTTACTGTTTGAAATTTTAAAAACAACTATAAGTTTAAAACAAAGATTAACATAAAAAAGACATCGTAATGCAAAGATAAACCACAACATTTTTTTTAAATATAACATTCTATATCCTCTTTAATTTATAATCTCAAAAAATTTTGTTAATTAAATGTTAATGGTTTGACATAAACGCATTTTTTGTACGTTATGATATAAATTTTAGCCGCAAACGTAGGAATGTTATTCCTTGATATGCATTACACTTCAATTCTTCGGTCGATTTTATTTTCTTTTTTACGTAAACTAACATTTTTATTTAATCATGCTCTTGATTAGTAACTTGACAATCATTTCAAACCATGGTTTTTTGCTAAAAAGTTTAATTCAAAGCTTTAGATCATCATTATAATTTCAAGATACCTAAAGCTTCATGGTCTTTTTCCAAGATTAAGAAATCATAATAGGTTTAATAGAAGATCTAGGTTTTCTATTATCTCCGATATATGGGGACTTATGTTAGTTCCGTTACTCGGAAATGTCTAATTAAGTCAAAATCATAGTCTCACTTTCCGCACATGATTAAAGCATTTTAGATTGCTAAATATCTATTCTTATAATTATCTCATACCGACTGAAAATAATGCTCTAGTTGACGTCTAATAGTCACTGAAAATACTACACTAGTCATCTCAACGCATTTCTTGCATAATTGTATATACTTCACACTAGATCTTTGATAGTCGCGTAATAAGCCATAATATATAATTATTAAGTTTTTTTTTACTTTGTTTTAAATTTGATATTTCAAGTAGAGTTCCACTTCAAATTTTATCTGACAATAACAATAATAACAACAAAAACAACAACAATAATAATACCTCTATTTTAGCATGCACAAACAGAAAAGCCATTCAAAAAGTATAACAAAAAGAACCAAAGCTTAGTTACATGTAGAAAAATAATGGTAACAAAATCTTGGTTATAATTATCCTAAACATGTTGATTGTTCATAGAATTTCATTAACTATTTGACAATTATATTTGAAGTATTTGAAGAAATACCATGAACAACATCATGTTGTAGAAACTAGTCTTTAATGAAAAAAAGACGTGGTTATAATTTTCCACAATATGTTGACGGTTCATAGGATTTCATCAATTCTTAAACAATTTATATGAGATATTTTACCAAAACATCATCGTGTTGTGACAGCTAGTCTCCATGGATATGGTTATGTGGTATAGAAAAGTAACAATGCTTCATGCAAGTCTCGGTAGATGGTTCTATTTATATAACTAAAATAAATTAGAGATATCCGGTGAATTAAATGATTGATATTATTAGTATTTTTTTATTTGAACTGTGATATAGTATTTAATGCAATTAAATAGTTTTTTATATTAACTAGTGAAATGGTCTTTTCAAAAACAAAGCTTACCAACTATTTCACTCTATTATACTCAACTTTTTTTTTCATTATGTGTTTTTTTTTCTACTGGTCTCAAAAATAAAAATTTCACCATGACAGCCATATTCAAAATTAATATAATATCGTAATTTTAAAAAACTTGAGTTGATGTTTGTGTTAATGCATATTTCGATATTCTTAATAAAAGATACATGATGTCAATATATATTTAGTTACATAGGTTGACTAGTTGATGACAGAAAAGACTACAAACACAAACAAAAAACTTACAGATTGAAATTTTAAAAAACAGCTATAAGTTTGAAACAAAGATCAACATAAAAAAGACATGGTAATGCAAAGATAAACCACAATATTTTTTTTGAAAAAAAGTACAACATTCTATATTCTCTTTAATTTTATAATCACAAAACCTTTAATTTATTAATTAAATGTTAATGGTTTGACATAAATGTATTTTTTGTACGTTATGATATAAATTTTAGCCACAAACATTAGAATGTTATTCCTTGAGATGCATTACAATTCAATTCTTTTGTTAATTTTATATTATTTTTACGTAAACTAACATTTTCATTTAATAATGTTCTTCCATTAGTAACTTGACAATCATTTCAAACCCTTGTTTTTGGCTAAAAAGTTTAATTCAAAACTTTAGATCATCATTATAATTTCAAGACACCTAAAACTTCATGGTCTTTTTCCAAGATTAAGAAATCATAATAGGTTTAATAGATGATCTAGGTTTTCTATTATCTCTAATATAGGGGGACTTATGTTAGTTCCGTTGCCCAAAAATGTCTAATTAAATCAAAATTATAGTCTCACTTTTGGCACATGATTAAAGCATTATAGCTTGCTAAATATCTATTCTTATAATTATCTGGTACCGATTGAAAATAATTCTCGAGTTGACGTCTAATACTCACAAAAATACTACACCAGTCGTGTCAACGTATTTCTTGCATAACTGTATATACTGCATACTAGATCTTAAATACTCACGTAATAAGCCACATATTTAATTGTTATGTTTTTTTTACTTTGTTTTAAATTTGATATTTCAAATAGAGTTGCACTTCAAATTTTCTCCGACAATCACAACAACAACAGCAACAACAATAATAATACCTCTGTTTTAGCATGCACAAGCAGAAAAGCCATTCAAAGAGTATAATAAAAAGAACCAAGCCTTAGTTACATGTAGAAAATAATGTTAACAAAATCTTGGTTATAATTATCCTGAACATGTTGATTGTTCGTAGAATTTCATTAATTCTTGGACAATTATATATGAAATATTTGAAGAAATACTATGGACAACATCATGTTGTAAAAACTAGTCTTTAATGTAAAAAAGAAAATAATGCTCCAAAAAACGTGGTTATAATTTTCCACAACTTGTGGACTGTTCATAGGATTTTATCAATTCTAACAATTTATATGAGAAATTTACGAAACTCTATGAATATCATCGTGTTGTAGCAACTTATAATTATCCTGAACATGTTGATTGTTCTTAGAATTTCATTAATTCTTGGACAATTATATATGAAATATTTGAAGAAATACTATGGACAACATCATCTTGTAGAAACTAGTCTTTAATGTAGAAAAGAAAATAATGCTCCAAAAAATGTGGTTATAATTTTCCACAACTTGTGGACTGTTCATAGGATTTTATTAATTCTTTAACAATTTATATGAGAAATTTACGAAACTCTATGAATATCATCGTATTGTAGCAACTAGTCTCGATGGATATCGTTATGTGGTATAGAAAAGTGACAATGCTTTATACAAGTCTTGGTAGACGGTTCTGTTTATATAACTAAAATAATTTAGTGATATCTCTTGAATTAAATGACTGATATTAATAGTATTTTTTTATTTGAACTGTGATATATTATTTAATGCAATAAGTATTTTTTTTATATTAACTAGTTAAATGGTCATTCCAAAAAACAAAGCTTGCCAATTTTTTCACTTTATTATATATAACTAGTTTTTTATTTATTTTTTCATTAAGCGTTTTTTCTTCTACTGGTCTCATAAATAAAAATTTCACCTTGATAGTGATGTTCAAAATTGCAGTATTTACACGTATGTATGGTATAATGGAAGTTCTAGACTTGCGTCACCGTTATTTTTCGACAAAAAGCATAAAGACCGCATACCTCAGATCCTCGGCATACTATCAAACCGAATTTCGGTACCAAAACCATATGCCAATGGATGGTTCCCACCTGGCTTGCAGTCAGTTAAGTTTATATCAACCTGCACATTTTAATCTGACTGTGAGCCTACCGATACATCATTAGTAAAGCTACTAATCAATTTTCATTTTGTGTTTTTGACTGTTTATGACAGATCACTGGTGTATTTCATCATATTCACTTATCTATCCAAGAAACTCATTTTTGATTTTTTATTGTTTTTGTATTTTTCTAAATTTTTCTCCCCCTTAAATAATGAAGGTAATAAAAACTTAAACTAAATAAAAGACATATTTTTGTATTTTTGCATTTTCTCATGTTTTTGTATTTTCTTGAAATATTCTTCCCCCAAAATATAAAACTAAGAGAAAATAGAAATTTTTTTGTAATTTTAGATTTTGAAGAAAATATTAATGAAAAATGATTAGCCAAGGATGAATTACTCGGGTTTCACCTTGATGTCATTGACCAAAAGTAGATAATCAAAACGGTATTTATCAAAAGCTTTTGTAAACAGGTCGGCACGTTGGTGATCGGTGTGGATTTTAACAACATTGATAAGTTTCTTTTCATAGCAATCTCGTATGAAATGATACTTAATCTCAATGTGTTTGGTCTTTGAGTGTTGTACAGGATTACGAGTGATCCGTAAAGCAGCTTCGTTATCAACAAAAATAGGAGTAGTTAGAAATTCAAAACCGTAGTCGTACATTTGCTGTTGAATCCATAGAACCTCAGAGCAGCAACTAGAAGCCGAAATATACTCAGCCTCACAGGTTGACATAGCTACACAAGTCTGTTATTTGCACTTCCATGTTGTGAATCCCAAAAGAGATTCGGATCACAGTGGTTGATTGTTATCACTCAAACAACTATAGATTATTTGTTTGAATGTGTAAAAGGTAAGAAAAACAAAACCATGAAGATGAAGATTCTTGAATGGATCAAACAACAAGTGTTGTATATGAAATCCTAAAAAGATGTAATCAATAAAAGCACCTGGATACTTGGATTAAGCACAATAACAAGAATCACAACACAAGAGTAATCACCAAAATCTTTCCAAGAAGCTTGGACAAGATATTCATTGAAGAACATATATATACAGATCTGACTACCCAATGTATTTATTAAATATGCTAGGTTATTAAATACGCCGCCCTGTTCTAGATTTCACATATTTGCACTTTTGAACCTTCTAGTTAAACAGACTATTACAAACCAGCTCAAACTATTAATACTCAAGTACCAACGGTCTCAAAACGTCCTAACAATATCCCCCTAGACCGTTGCGTACTTGAGCTTCTTCAGTCTTGTTTCGGAGCTTCAGGGCCTACGACTGATCCTTGATCATTTTCTCATGCAGCTTGATCTGTTTGTTGGTCGGTTGTTGCCTCAGTGGGTTGGTTAATAACAGCTTCACTTGTGATTTGTTGGGCCTCCATAGTGACTCCATATGTGGATGAAGTCGGAGGTGGTGGAACGATTTGAAGATCGGAGTCAGATGAAGGATTTTGCTTGGCGGAGAGGATGGTCCAGTCTCATCTGTTTCTTCTTTCTGGATTCCTCTTTTTCTTTCTTTGCGTCCATCCTGAGCAAAATTTCCATCACTTCAATCTTTCGAGCTCGCACGCGCTCAACTGCCCTTTGAAATAGCATCCCTTCCTCTAGGTACTTGTTTCCTGCTCCGACGTTTATCTTGTGTCCGTACAGAATATTCAGATCAGAAAGACAAAACATAAATGCATCCATAGGATTACAGATATATTCATTTGAGTTTGACCTGATGACTGCTTCACCCGTCTTGCCATCATAAAACCACTTCTTGAAGTTAGTGAGAGTCACAGGCTGTTCAAGAGGAAGCTTCACCCGTGTTACCACTTCCGCTGGATTGACGACCCATGTTATCTTTCCCTTTCCAGTGAACGGGTCTTTGGTGGTCTTTGACACACGTCTTCTTGGGCATTGAGGCTTGAAGACTGAAAATCCACGCATGTATTCTCTTTGAATTAATCTTTCCAGATCTCCGCCAATGCTGCTATTTGTCGGATTTATTAGATCACACTTGTTGAGCTCTCGTATATCCTATGTTGGTAAGCTTTACATGTCGTTGGAATTTCGAAAGTATTGAATTACTCCACCCCTTTGTTTTACCACGAACCATCTAGTAAGATTGCAGTATTTCCAGCTGATGATTTTATCGGTGATCTCAGTCTTCTCAACTGTGATCACTTGATAAAAGTCTGGCATCTTCGCTCTTTCCTTCTTAAACCATTATGGATGCTGCGGTTCAAACTCTTCTCTGGCATCCGTCTCATATAACACAACATCTTCTAATCCCCATTCGAGAAACTTTGCGGACATCTCAGTTTTGTCTACTTCCTCTTCATCACTGTCTTCATCAAGACTGACATCAACTGCTGATTCAAGATGTTTCTTTTTCTTTTCAGCTCTGTCAGCTTTCTTTTTCTGTTCTCTTTCTCTAAACAAGTCAAAGTTGAAAATGTCTTCGCTCGTGTACTCTGGCTTTCTATTTGCAGCGCCATGCAGCTCCTGCACTAGCTCATGCAGTTTTTCTAGACCCTCCTGTTGAAATCTGATGAATTCTGATTACTTATGGACGTAGGAGTGCAATTCTTTGTTCTTTCAGTTTTCTCTTTAGCACATCAGTATCATTCACTTGAAGCAAACAAGACTCCTTAGCACGAAATAGATCAATTTCTTTGGATACACAGTTATAAAGCTCTTGAAATGGTCTGGGTCTTGAGGGAACTTGCTGAGCCGATACAGGTGGTTTGGGTGGAATGTTTGCGGAGGATCCTTCACCTGTTTTTCTTTTCTTTGACGCAGCAGTCTCGCTTGGAGAGGGTTCTAGTGGATCAGTCAAAAGCCCTTCCACGAATTGATCCAACTATTCCTATTCTGACGTAACTACCATAGGAGTTTTGGATTCTGTCATTTCTCTTCTCTTCATTCTCCTTTCTCATTTTTCAGCCTCCGCAACCGCGTGGATGGCTTGCATTCTTTCGATTTCTTCTCTTGTTGTTCCAGCAGAATGCTATCGGCCATGATTCGTTCTAGATCGGGTGCATCTTTCTTGCTTCTTTTCTTTGACGGTTCTTCTTCAACCACTTTCTTTCCTTTGTCTTTACGCTTACGAACCAGTGGTATTTCTTCTTCTAATTCAGCCTCTTCTGCAACATCAATGGGATCGCTTCGACCTTCTCTACTTTTCCTTGCCTTTTCCTGATACTTGTTGTACGTAGCCAGAACCACAGGAAGTCTTTCTTCATGATACATGCAGTTGTGTAACATCACCCACTCTTTTGTTTTCAACTCTGTGATTTTTCTTCCTTTGGGGAGTTGAAATTGATACAGATCTCCATCGTGTGGTAGGTTCTGATGCTGATCATTAATAAGCAATTGCACAAATCTTGGATACATTGCCCATGCACCTTTGTTTACATTGTCGATCATGCAATAGAATATTAAGCCAGAAATGTGGAAGGGCTGATTGGTGCACAAGTTTAGCATTGTCGCGGACCACTCTAAGTTTAGCCCGTCGTAAATAACTTTTCTATGACAAATGCTCATGCAGAACGTCTGAAGAATGAACCTCCAATCTTTTGTAAGCCCCGACTTTTTGATCTCATTTTTGTTGCGAAAATCTCCAACATAGTTCATCCCGTGAAAACCTTCTAGAATTGCCTCTTTGCTTAGCTTTAATGGATCACTGGCGTTGTCTCTGAGGCTAAGAACCTTTCGAATCCGCTCCTCAGTCACTTTTATCTCTTTGTTTCGCACTGTCGCTATGATGTGCTTGACCTTGTTAGTGTTCTTACCCTTGCAGTTCTCCATAATTCTTCTATGTGGATTGAGTAAATCATTGGATTTGCCTAGACTGCATAACTTATTTTGCTCTGCGATAGCCAGTCCATCACATCTTCGAAATCGGGCTTCAGAGGAACTAGAGTAATGGGCTGATTGTGCTTTCTTGTGTCGTCCCATACTAATGGTTGAGTCATTCTAAAACGTGAAAACTAGTCAAGTTAGATTTCAGTTGCAGAGCATGATAATTAGATAGCAGAGAAATGTAAATACATATATATACAAAAATATTTATACATAAAATATATTTGGATAATAAATAAAAACAGAAAAGAAATTAAAATGGAAATTATAAATCCGCTATTATCTACGCTGGACACTAATTTAATTTACGCAGGACATACAACTTTGTACACAAATACATTGAGAAGAGCGGACAAATACGCTGAGTAAATAATTTACATAAACTCAGCGAAATAATATTTACGCCTGATATGATATATTTACGCTGATCATAGAGCAGCCAATTTAAGTAAGTCCAGCGTAGTTGCTTATCTAAGCTAGCTTAACCGGCGTATTTGTCTACTACGCCGGTTGCTTGAACTCTCGTACAAGGCTTAAATCCGCCAATCGTTGTTCTGATCAAATATGCCATCTTCAAAAGTAAATACGCCATATTCAAAACTAAATACGCCATATTCAAAAATTCTTGATAAACCCATGAAAACCCCATTAAAATTGTTCAATCTATTTACATTAACTAACCCCGATCTTGTATTGATGATTTACAAACTCAACAATAATCAATCAACATTTGAAAACTGAAAAACATACCGATATTTATCTTACAAAAGCGGAACGGATTGTTTAATGAAGTTTGATAATTTTAAGAGTGGATTTCGGTTAAATGTAGAAGATGATGGGTTTTGAATTTTAACATATTTACACAAAATGAAAAAAGAAGTATATATAAAAATTTATATTACACGTAATTAATAATTACGCGTAAATTACCAAAAATCACCCACTAGTTTTCTTCACCAAAAATCAAGATTCAACTAGTTTTCTTCACCAAAAATCAAGATTCAACTCCAACCGCTTAGTTTTTATGTTTTTCTTTATGTTATCTCAATTTTCACGTATCTCAATTATAAATTGGAAATTTATCCAAGAATCTTAATGCGAATTACTATTTCAGTTTTGTTTTATACTCATTGATTTAACATTCATATCATCATACCTCACGACGTATCTCAGTCTCATCATTTAAAGAAGTTGGGTTGTGTCTCACTTCTACATAGACTAACCTCCCCATCATAACAAACGAGAGAGGTACTGTCATCATTCAAACATGTATACTATCAGAATTAAGACTCAAGCTTTGGTTGTTGAGTTTGTTTATGTTTTAGAGTCACATAGAACTAATCATAACTTGCGGATAAAGCCAATGAAAATTTGACAAGAATACGGTGGATACGCCGCTGGTACTTCCTATGTATAAGTATTCTTGTCAAAGGATCAGAGGCATTGTCAGGCGGTTATGAGAAGTTCCATGTAGGATTTAGTAATGTCTTGGTTGAAGTTTGTTTTATACTCACTGATTTAGCATTCATATCATCATACATCTCAACGTATTTCAATCTCATCATTTAAAGAAATTGGACTGTGTCTCACTTCTACATAGACTAACCTCTCCATCATAACAAACGAGAGAGGTACTGTCATCATTCAAACATGTATACTATCAGAATTAAGACTCAGGCTTTGGTTGTTGTGTTTGTTTATGTTCTAGAGTCACATCATAGAACCAATCATAACTTACTGATAAAACCAATGAAAATTTGACAAGAATATGGTGGATACGCCGCTGGTACTTCCTATATATAAGTATTCTTGCCAAAGGATCAGAGGCATTGTCAGGCGGTTATGAGAAGTTCCATGTAGGTTTTAGTAGTAGAAGTTTTGTTTTAGGATATAACCTTATCTTTCCAAACGTATCAGAACTCTTGCACATGAAATCATACTTAGTGAATCCACTCTGTTTATCAATATTCTTTATCGTAGGCATCAAAAAGCGATTCCTGTGGCAGGGTACTCAACCCTTACAAGGAACGTTACCGCCTCAAACAAAATTTAAACTCTTACTCCCTTCTAAGTATGTAATTGTTAAATTAAAACACCATCCTTTTGAGACAAACATGCCACTACTTAAATTTCGGGACAAAATTTCTATAAGTAGAGGATACTATAACATCCGTCAAAAACCGGGTTAACCAAACCCGCTTCGTTTATCAACCGAACACCCAGTTAAAATTTTTTGTTGTACATTTATCGCCCAAATTAATTCTAAGCGGTACATAATTAATAAATATATTAGAATTTAAAATCTATAATTGAAAATTTATAATAAATAACGAAATAAAAATTATTTGCGGACGCCGGGTTTCGAACCCGGGTCACTCTCAAGACCAAACGCACTTAACACCACTCCGCCATGCACACTAGTTATTTGATTTCTGAAACAAAAAAACTCTTATACGAAAACTCACAGAGTCACCGGTTTGAACAAATTCTGTAACCGCCGAAACTGACTCAATCTTTGAATCCGACGTTTGACTCCGAAATCACGTAAATGTAATTGATGATAAACGTCGGTTATAACCGAAAACTCAATTCAATTTCATTCAAGAACCGTGAGTTTCATAACCGAAAACTTGAAATCACATATACTCAAAAATACCTTCAGTCAGGAAAACCCAACTCGCTTATTCACTCGAATCAACTCTCAACACACTCGTTAACCTCTCTACAAGTCCTTATTCAGCAAAAACAACTCGCCGGAATTCTCTGCAAGTCGCCGGAAAACCGAACCCCTTTCATCTCTGTTTCCTTACTTTATAAACAGAACATCTAGAGCTCATACCGAAGTCACTCACACTCACCTCAAACTTTCTGAAGATCCTCTGCCACAAGATACACGTCACCGGAATAACCTGCTGTCATCGGAATCTCGCCGGAGAAACAGGGGATCTCTGTTCGGTATATCTTACACCTAATCTCTCTCATTTTTATTAATCTCATATGTAGTTAATTACAATTTACTAAAGAAATTGATGAATGTATCGAAACAGTCGGGAATTGTTTCTGGGTAAAGTTTACGAAGAAGATGAAGTTTTGTATTGTGTATATATATAATATAAATCGAGTTATATCTCGGGTTAGACACACAGTCCAGCGGTGGACTGTGTGCATTTGAAACATAGAGATACCGAGTTCGAGTCTGTCCTTGTTCCGATTCGTCACAATATTCAACCCTTTTTATAAAACCCAAATACGAAACCTTTCTGTTAGTATTTAAGTTTAATAAAAACCAGTATTCTAACCAGGTTAGACACACAGTTCAGCGGTGGACTGTGTGCAACGTTAAACAACAGGTCCCAAGTTCGAGTCCTGTTATGTGCACCGATTTGATATAATTAAAATTCTTTTTAAGTAAATGATTTCTGGATAAATCTAAATAGTATATAAGTATAATAAAAACCGGAATAATAACCAAGTTAGACACACAGTCCAGTGGTGAATTGTGTGCAAAAACATTAAACATGTCGCGGGTTCGAGTCCAGGCTACCGCACCGGTTCTGGCAATTATCAAGTTTTTAAATAAGGACAGAAATGAATTTATCTAATTTGTATATAAGTATAATTAAAAACAGAAATATTTCGGGTTAGACACGTAGCTCAGTTGGTAGAGCTGCGTGCACGCGTACGAGAGGTCACAAGTTCGAACCTCACTCGGTGCAAACAAATACACGACCAAACCGGTCAACAGTCAAATGGTCAATGGTCAACTAGTCAATGGTCAACTGGTCAAAAAGTCAAAAAAATTTGTTTTCTTTTATTTATTTATTTTATTTAAAAATCAATTAAAATACTTAAAAATAATATTTTTAAAGTTAAAAAAACTTCTTTGAACTCACAAAAATAAACCTAACAATCCCATTAAGAACACTAATTAATAATATTAATCGCAAATAAAAGTTTATTTATTTATCGGACTATTATGTTATTATTTAGGTTAGTTCCCTTGCCGATTAAAACCGAATTCGTGCGCATACATCATCAATCCAAGAACGCACCCACTGTGAGTGAATTCTTACAAATTCCCCTTTTTATTCATGTTTTAGGGTGTATCATGTGTCGCTTAAACTAATTCGCTTATTCAAACTCGTGATATACCATATTATGATCTAAACTTAGAATGTAAATATTGTTTGTTGTTATGTATTACATATTGTCAAGTTGTATGCAAATTATTTGTTAGGCCCATCAGTTCCTCGTGGGAGACGAGTTGAACAACGCGTGCCTTAAAACTCATTCATTAGGCCCATCAGTTCGTAGAACAACGCGTGCCTCAAAACTCATTCATTAGGCCCATCAGTTCCTCGTGGGAGACGAGTTGAACAACGCGTGCCTCAAAACAATCAATTGTTGTATGTGTGTGCAATATTTAATATTATGTGTTTTGTGAATAAATTTACATCTACATTTACTCATATGTGGTTATGCACTTTATTTTATAATCAATTCAATAAACACGTTTAAATATTTTCATAGGATTCACTCGCCAACTTTTTGTTGATCCAAAAACCATTTTTACACATGATACAGGTGGACAGGATGAAGCAAGGAACACATAGGAAAGTGCCTTAGAAGAAAAATAATGAAGTCTAGAAAGATGTATAGAACATGTTGTACTTGTATGATTCGATTGTATGATCTTCTTTAAAATTGTAATAATAAATATGAAACATTATAATAAATGTCATGAGCTTTGATGAAAACCCAATCATGCCCCGATCACCTTTTTCCGCTGCGGGTCGGGGTGTGACAATGAATATATTAGCTTTTTGTTGCATTGTATCCACCGGCACCACTTGAATATATCCTTTCTTATACGCATCTCTGATCGCATGAATGCGAATTTTGATGTGTTTTGTTCTGGAGTGGTGGATAGGGTTCTTCACAATTCCAAGACACGTGTCGTTGTCGATGAATATTGGGGTCTTCATAACGTTGATTCCATAATCCAACAACTGATTTTGTATCCACAGAACTTGAGAACAGCAACTGTAAGCTGTCGTGTATTCAGCTTGAGCAGTAGATGTCGAGACTATTGTCTGCTTTTTGCTTTGCCACAAAATGAGACGATTTCCTTAAAATTGGCAGCCTCCGGAGACGGACTTTCTGTCAACTTTACAACCTGCATGATGTCAGAATAAGTAATTGAATCAAAATTACTATCTTTAGGATACCACAAACCAAGCTTGGGAGTTCCTTTCAGACAGCGAAAGATTCTTTTGACAACAGCTTCATGAGATTCTTTCGGATCCGTCTGAAATAGCGCACAGAGACAGACAGCCCACATAATGTCAGGCCTACTTGCGGTCAGATACATTAACGAGCCTATCATAGATCGGTAGAAAGATTTGTTCATGGGTTTCCCTTGAAGATCCGAAGTAAGTTCCGTTTGAGCAGCAAAGGGAGTGCTGGCAGATTTGCAATCATTCATGTTGTACTTGGAGAGAATATCTCTTATATACTTAGCCTGATGATGAATGAGTATGCCGTCTTCTCTCTGCTTCACTTCTAATCCCAAGAAAAACGTAAGTTCTCCCATCATGCTCATCTTGAATTTTTCCTTCATAACTTTCTCGAACTCCCTGCAAAGAGCTTCATCAGTTGACCCAAAGATAATATCGTCTACATAGATCTGCACCAGCATAACATCATCTCCGATCCTTTTTGTGAAAAGAGTCATATCAATTTTCCCTCTTGAGTACCCACATTCCAAAAGATATGTTGACAAAGTCTCATACCATGCTCGAGGAGGTTGGTGAAGACCATAGAGAGCTTTGTCAAGCTTATAGTATCTTGCAGGGAAGTGAGGATCTTCAAAACCTGGAATTTGCCAGACATAGACTTCTTCTTTCACTTTCCCATACAGAAACGCACTCTTTACATCCATTTGAAACACCTTAAACTTTTTGAACGAAGCATAGGCCAAGAAGATTATGATAGCTTCTAAGCGTGCAACCGGTGCAAAAACTTCCTCATAGTTAATCCCCTCCTTCTGCCAAAAAGCTTGAACTACCAATCTTGCCTTATTCTTGATAACTACACCACGATCGTCCATCTTGTTACGAAACACCCACTTGGTACCAATTGGATACTTTCCATCTAGCAAATCAACGAGTTCCTAGACTTTAAGTTTCTGAAATTGGGCTAATTCTTCTTGCATTGCTTGTACCCAGCTTGAGTCTTGAATTTTTTCTTCGATATCTCTTGGGACAGACTGCAAGAGAAAAGTTGCATACATTCCTGTGTTAATGGTATGTATTTGTCCGCGAGTTCAAACTCCATCTTCCATAGAACCGATGACATTTTCAATTGGATGGTTTCGATTGGTCTTATATCATGCATTGGTGTGAGTTTCTACTTGTTGAGGCAGATTAGAGAAATGTTCATCGACGTAGATAATTGGAGTTTCGTTTTCTTTAGGTGGTTCATCCACGATCTGCTGTGAAGAAGAATTATCTTGTGTAGATGCATTCTCAGCCGATGTGTCACCATCTACTTCGATAACAGGAAGGGTAGGAGAGGCAGAGGCTGGGGTGAAACGAGCTGTAAAAAGAGTGAAACCAATATCTAAAGGATCAAACAATGGCTCTAATGGAGTTGATTCTGCAGGCTCGGATTCAGTGACAGCTTCAGCAATGTTGAAAGTGTTGAATACAATGTCTACGTCATAAAACCAATTTGGAACGCTTCCAGTGTTAGTGGAGTTTCCTTCTTGAAAATCGACGTAATACGATTCAATCACCATCTTGGTCCGTTTGTTGTAGACTCGATATGCCTTTTGAGAAGATGAGAAGCCCATGAAGTAGCATATGTCACCGACTGCTTCAAACTTGATGAGATTATCTTCAATGTTGAGAAGTTTGCATGAACATCCGAACGGTCTGAAGAAATCTATCAGAGGCTTCCTTTTGAAAAGTAGTTCATAAGTTGTCTTTCCGTGAGGTTTGACAATGAGAACACGATTCAAAACATAGCATGCTGTGTTGACCGCTTCAGCCCAGAAGATTATGGGAAGCTTGGAGTCGATAAGCATAGTTCTAGCAGCTTCGATGAGAGTTCTGTTCTTGCATTCCGCTACCCCATTTTGCTGAGGAGTTATGGGAGCACGGTATTGAAGACGAATTCCTTTTTCTTCACAGAAGGAGACAAATGTATGATTCTTGAATTTTGTCTCGTTATCGGTTCTTACGGATTTCACCTTCAACTTGATTACGTTTTCAATCATAGGGATGAAGCTTTTCAGAATGGAAGTTGTCTCACTCTTCGCTTCGAGGAAATATACCCATGAGAAACTTGAAAAATCATCTGTAATTACCAAACAATAAGATCTTTTAGCTAAACTTTTAACACTTATGGGGCTAAAAAGATCCATGTGAAGTAATTGCCGTGGGGCAGATATTGTATTCACTGCTTTAGACTTATGAGGCTTTTTTTGTTGCTTTCCTTCGGCACATGCGATGCATTTTTCAAAAAAAAAAGCAAAATCTTTCATAGGTAAACCTCTTACTAGATTTAATTTAGAAACCTTATTTATGTTTTTAAAGTTCACATGCCCCAAACGCCTGTGCCATAGCAGTGATTCCAATTTAGATGCTCTTGAAATAAGACATGTCATTTGCTCATTTGATTTGGCTTTTTCATATTCAGCACATAGTTATTATATTGACGGGGAGCTCTAAGCATGATCATTTCTGCAGGGACGGAGTATTCGGGTTTGAGGAATAAGCACTCCATGTCATTGAACAACATCGAAATTCCTTTGTCACAGACTTGTGATACACTCATGAGATTCTAACACAACTCTGGAACATAGTTTACATTCTCTAGAGTAACTGCTTCAGACACAACGTCACCCATTCCGACGATCTTCCCTCCCTTTTTGTCTCCGGCAAAGGATACGAAATCACCATCGATAACTCGAAAGTTTTTAAGCAGATCCTTTAAGCCGGTCATATACCTGGAGCATCCGCTGTCAACATGCCAGATATATTCCATGAGCATCCGAAGCCATTTTTGAAGTTTATTCTGTTATACAACAACAACAACAACAACAACAAAAAATATGTACAAGTTAGCTAGTTTTTGGAACCCAGACTTGCTTTACGTTAGTTCTATCATGATTTTGAGCAAGAGTGTTTTCTTTTCTTTTCCGAAAACAAGTTGAATTAACTATGCATTTCACTGATTTCTTCAGATTGTCAAATTGATCAGTGAAACTTTTAACTAGATCTTGATTAGGTTTAGAAAATTTCTTTCTTTTGCAATGTTTCACAGTATGTCCTAAATGACCATTGCGAAAGCATTGTTTGCAATTTGATCTTTTCTTCCTGGGTGCTGAGTGCGAAGATGATGTATGTGATGAGAATCTGGAGCTGCTTGAGGAATTTGATGACGTAACATGGCTTGAATCTTTGACTTTCTTCAATTTCTTGTCAAGATGATCTGCATCCTCAATGTGGTCTTCACTGACTTCACATTCTGATGACGAGATTGATTCTTGACTTTCACTTGACATTTCTCCATCATCTCTATTGCTTTCTTCAGTGAAGTCTTTATCAGTCTCCGATGTACCTGCAACTAATGGAACAAACTCGGGAAATTCCTCTCTAAGGAACTTTCCAAATCTGTTTTTCTTCGATTCTGGCACAAATACAGGAGATTCAAGTATAACATTTTCATCATTAGAACTCTCAACCTCAGCATGCACTAGGTTGTGAGTCTTAAGTGCAGGCTCAAGGTCATTACAGTCATCCCGAATGTTCAATTTTTTTCACACCCCGCTTCGCAGCGGAAAAAAAAGTCGGGGCATAATTGGGTTATCACCAAAGCTCACATTTACTAAAAGGTTTCATATTCATTAATTTGGAATTTAAAACTTCAATTATCCAAAACAAATAAACATATAAGCACAAATAACCATTGTTCTAAACAATATATATGTTATTAATCTTGTAAGGACATTCCTAGGTGTTTCCTTTCCTCAGTCTGTCCACCTATATCACGTGTAACACAAAGGTTTGGGTCAACAAAAGTTGGCGAGTGAATCTAAGTATAGCATTTAAACATTAGTTATATAAGTTGTTTAAATAAAAATTTCTGTATGAATCATAAGTGAGCATATGTGTATATATAAACCATCACAAACCACATAATATCCACAATGAACACATGACATGATGAATGATGAACTTGAGATCAAGGTTCAATCAAACGGAGCCGATCTAATGAGGCACCTGATCCTCAACTCGTATCCCACGATGGGCCTAATGAATGATTGTACTGAAATGATAAAACATAACCACACATAATCACACAAACAAATATACACATTTGATCACCAAAGGATATTAGCACAAGTGTTTAAATAAATAAAACATGTACGACACATGATACACCCCAAAACATGATTAAAAAGGGGAATTTGTAAGATACGCTCACAGTGGGTGCGTTTTCTTGATTGGTGAAAGATGCGCACGAATTGAGGATTTGATCGACGAACGAATACTAAACTAAAATAATAATACGATAATTCGATAAATATAAACAAATTAATATTTTGGTTAAATACTTCTTGTTTGATTTTATATTATTTTTGTGGTTTTTATTGAGACTTTAAAACTTTTGAAATTTTATTTTTAAGCATTTTTAAATTAATTTTTAGATAAAAAATAATATTAATTAAAATAATATAAAAAAATATTTTCCTGTCAGACTGACAGGAAACCTGACCGGTTTTCTAGGATTTTAGGCGCCGTGGGTGAGATTCGAACCTAGACCTTCCATTCACGTTCACGCAGCTCTTCCAACTGAGCTACGTGTCTAACCCATTAGAATCAGGATTTTTATCATACTTATACTCTTGTTAGAAATTAATAAATTTAAAAAGGTTTAAAACCAAACAAACCACCGCACATACTGAGGCTCGAACCCGAATCACTATGCTACTCTACACCCAGCCCAACCAACTGGGCTGGGTGTCTAACCCATTATAAACTAAAATTACTTTATATTTATATACTTATTGAAAACGGATTTATTTTGGTTTTAAAAAGTAAACATTTTATTCAGAAAACCGGCGATGAGTAGGGATTCGAACTCGGGTCATGCATGTTATTTATGCACACAGTCCACCACTGGACTGTGTGTTTAACCCAGTTAAAATCCGATTATTATTTCTTTTAATTACTGTCCGAGAACCCATCTTCTCCAAAGATTTCAACACTGAACCAGAACTCAATTAATCAAATGATTTAACTACTCTATGTTTCACAGTGATTTGAACATGATATACAGAAATGATTAAGAACTCATACCAAACAGAAAATCGGAGTTCGGTTTTTTCGGTGACCAACTCCGGCGGTTGCAGACGGTGATTCCGACGAACAGAAGTTAGAATGAAAAATTGAGGTTTTGCGAGTGTTTCCGAGTTGTGATGCGATGATATTTATAGTGTAATTTGGAGTAATTTCATTTCGGTTTCAATCTCGACAATTATATGTTTTGGATCAGTTTAGATTTGAATTGAATAAGGATGTCGGTTATAACTGACATTGCATCATCAGTTACACTCAAAAATTTCGCGACCACACTAAAAATCTATGATTATTTGAAACCGTTGAGCGGTTTCGGTCCTTTTCGCAACAGATGATACACGGGTGGGACTTAAGTTCTATTTGATTCAATTATTTCTCAACATGTGCGTGTATCACAGTGGTGTTTGGTGTGTGTATATCCTCGGTTGACCCGGGTTCGAATCCGGTTGACCCCATTTTTATTTATATTTTTTTTACACTTTATTCTTTTTATTTAATCAATCCCTTTTATTCTTTTATAAATTCTAATTTTAATTATTATTATTATTATTATTATTATTATTATTATTATTAGTATTATTATTATTATTACATAACAATAGTTATATATCTAAGGTCCATAAATTTATAATAACAAAACAAAAATATTTACCTATTAAACAGGGCGGGTTTTGAAACCCGAATTACACGAATGTTACAGTATCCCCTACTTTTAGAAATTTCGTCCTAAAATTTAAGTAGTAGCCGTAACTGGAAAAAGATGCGGGTATTTCTCGCGCATTGAGTCTGCACGTTTCCAAGTAAACTCAGGTCGACACTTTTTTAAATTTGAGACGTGAAAAGTGGGATGAATTCTATTGAGTTCTTCTGGTAGGTCAAGCTTGTATGCTCAAGACCTACTCTTTCGAGTATCTTGAATGGTCCCACATAGCGTGGTGCTAGCTTGCCCTTTTGACCAAAACAAACCACTCCCTTCCATGGTGATACTTTCAAAAGTACTTGACCACCAACACTAAACTCCAAAGGTTTTCGTCGTTTATCAGCGTAACTCTTTTGATGACTTCGAGCCGCTAGAAGATTGTTTCGAATTTGAAGATTTTGTCAGTCGTTTCTTGGATTAGCTCAGGTCCTGTGATTTGTGCTTCACCAATTCCATGCCAACATACAGGAGATCAGCATTTACGACCGTATAGGGCTTCAAAAGGAGCCATGCCAATGCTTGAATCATAGCTATTATTGTATGAAAATTCTACTAATGGTAAGTGACTGTCCCAATTGCCCTTAAAGTCTATGACATATGCTCGAAGCATGTCCTCAAGGGTTTGTATGGTGTGCTCTGATTGATCATCAGTTTGAGGGTGAAAGGCAGTGCTGAGATCTAGATGTGTACCCAAAGTTGATTGTACGGCTTGCCATGTTCATGAAGTAAAGCGGCCGGCCAGATCTAAAATGATACTCAAAGGTACACCATGACGGCTTACATTTTCATTGACATAAATACGAGCTAACTTCTCATTCTTGAAGTCTTCGCGAATCGGAATGAAATGAGCTGATTTGGTAAGACGATCAATAATAACCAAAATGGTGTCATACCCACTAGAGGTGCGAAGTAACCCGGTAATGAAATCCATGGTTATATTTTCCCACTTCCATACAGGTATTTCGGGTTGAACAAGAAGTCCTGAGGGTCTTTGATGTTCAGCCTTCACTTTGGAACATGTAAGGCACTTCGAAACAAATATAGCAATATCTTTCTTCATTTCGGGCCACCAGTAGGAGTATCGCAGATCTTGATACATCTTATCAGCTCCTGGGTGAATGGAGTATCGTGTTTTGTGAGCCTCGTTCATGAGAAAAGCACGAAGGTCGCCACGATCGAGTATCCAAATATGATTCAAGTAATAGAGAATACCTCCGACTTGGATTCTAATTTGGTTTCTGCTCCACAAGACAGTTCATCTCGTACATCATTTTCCATGACGGAAATATGTTGAGCTGCTCTAATTCGGTTTTGAAGATCGGTCACAATTTGAGAACACAAAATATGAATGGAGTTTGCATACTCCTTTCGACTGAGAGCATCAGCCACAACATTAGCCTTGCCAGGATGATATCGAATTTCACAATCATAATCACTTAGGAGTTCGACCCATTGACGTTGCCTCATGTTCTATTCCTTTTGATTGAAGATATGTTGGAGACTCTTGTGGTCAGTGTAAATTTTACACTTGGTACCATAGAGATAATGTCTCCATATCTTAAGGGCGAACATGACTGCTCCAAGTTCTAGGTGGTGAGTGGTATAATTCTTTTCATGCACCTTGAGTTGTCTTGAGGCATAGGCTATCGCCTTTCCTCTTTGCATTAAAACGCAACCTAACCCTTATCCTAACGCATCACAATAAACCACAAAGTCTTCGCAACCATCAGGAAGTGTAAGAATAGGTGCATCACAAAGCTTTTGCTTCAAAGTTTGGAAAGCCTCTTCTTGCTTGGGCCCGCAATTAAAGGGCTTGACCTTGTGAGTCAAGGCTGTGAGTGGAACGACAATACAAGAAAATTTTGCGATGAACCGACGATAATAACCAGCTAGACCAAGAAATGATCTAACTTCGGTAGGAGTACGGGGCGCTTGCCTTTCTTGCACCGCTTTGATCTTCGTAGGGTCGACATGAATCCCTTTGTCGTTAACTACATGACCAAGGAATTGTACCTCTTTTTAACCAAAACTTACATTTCGAGAACTTAGCGTAACGTTTTTCGGTTCTCAGGAGTGTTAGAATAAGCCGAAGATGTCCCTCATGATCGGATTTGGTCTTGGAGTGGACAAGAATGTCATCAGTGAAAACTATAACGAAACGATCGAGGTAGGGTTTGCACACCCTATTCATCAAATCCATGAAGACAGCAGGGGCATTGGTCAACCCAAAAGGCATAATCATGAATTCATAGTGACCATAGCGAGTTTGAAAAGCAGTCTTTGGGATATCTTCCCCACGAACTCTAAGTTGATGATAACCAGAACGAAGGTCGATCTTAGAAAAGCAGGTGGCACCTTGAAGTTGATCTAGAAGGTCCTTGATACGAGGTAATGGATAGCGATTCTTGATGGTCAGCTTGTTGAGCTCTCTATAATCGATGCACATAAGAAAAGTTCCATCTTTCTTCTTTACAAAAAGACAGGCGCACCCCAAGGTGACGAGCTAGGGCGTATAAACCCCTTGTCAGTCAATTCTTGCAATTGACTAGCTAACTCTTGCATCTCAGATGGGGCTAACCTATACGGAGATTTTGCGATTGGTGTAGCACCAGGTACAAGATCGATTTGGAACTCGACTTCTCAAACAGGAGAAGTCCTGAGACATCGCCGGGAAAAACTTGAGGAAATTCTTTATCGACGGGAATATCTTCGAGCTTCCTCTCCTTGCCTTCATTCTTGACAACATGGGCTAGAAACGCAATATAATCCTTGTGAAGGTATCTACGAGCTTGGAGGCATGACATCAATTTAAGCCCTTTAGAAGGAGTTTCACCAAAGATACGTAAAGTTTAACCGTCAACGAGGGGAATTCGAATAAACTTTTCATAGCAAACAACTTCAGCGTGGTGATGACTAAGCCAGTCCATACGATGATGATGTCGAAACTACCCAATTTCATTGCAATGAGATCAATTGAGAAATCGTGATCATTAAGGGTAAGAGTACAATTACGAATAATCGAGTCTAACGTAATAGGTTCACCATTAGCAACTTCCACCGTGAATGCTTCAGCGAGACTAACGCGAGGTTAATCAAGAATAGATTTGAATTCCAACGACACAAAACTCTTATCCGCACCAGTATCAAACAGTATGGATGCATATCTACCGTTAATAAGAAACGTACCCTTGACCACATTATTATCGGCCCTAGCTTGGTTGGCATTGATGTTGAAAGCCCTTCCTCTAGCAGCTGGATTTGCTTGGTTGGCTTGGTTCACCGGATTGGCTTGAGCTTGGGCGTTGATGATGTTCACCAGGCGTGGGCATATGTTACGAAAATGGGTTAGATCGCCACAGTTGAAGCATGCTCTGACAGGTTGCATCATTGGATAATTGGGTTGGTAGCAGGATTGAGCCATGGGTTGAACAGGGGGTCAGAGTAAGGGTTGTTGGTTATAGGCTTGACCCACCACTTGATTACTTGTTGGGGCTTGAGGCTGGTTGCGGTTTGGCTTTTGGAGAATACGGAAAGCTTGAATCGTGTGACTTGCACGACCACAACTTGTGCAGTATTGGCAGGGGTTCTCAGGGGGATGATGGTATTGGCATCGATTGCATTTTGGGTGTGGACCAGTGTATGGCTTCTTGAATGGGGCGGCTTGAGGGGCAACTTGTGTGATTGGGGCAGCAGTGATAGGGGAATTGGTTTGGATAACGGCGAAATTCTTCCCATTGCACTTCCTTTTGCCAGCAAATTTGGAAGACGAACCTGCTGAAGTTGGGGTTGAAGTTTTAGCAGGTACCTTATCTTTCTTTTTCTCTTCTTTAAAATTGCCATTTCGAATGCGATTTTCCATAAGTTCGGTAGCCAGCTCCATGGCAGCTTCGAGTGTTGCAGGCGAAGTACTTAACACAGAATCTTGAATTTTCGAAGGAAGACCTCGAATGTAATGCTCGGTTAAACGACAGAGTGGGGTGAACAGATTGGGGACCACCTGATTCAACTCTAGAAACATCGTTGTAGGTGGTGCCGTCTCCCTCCTTTTGTTTCAAAGCATAAAACTCATCTTCTAATTTCTTGATTTCGCTTATTGGACAGAAATGTCTTGTCATGATTTCCCTCAACTCATCCCAAGCCAAGGCCATAGCAGCTTCAGCACCTCGCTTACCCTTTTCTGTATTCCACCAGGTAATGCTACTCTAAACAACCGACCTGTAGCATAGCGCACCTTGTGATCATCGGGACAATTGCAATTAAGAAAAGTGCTTTCCATCTCCTCAAACCAACAGAGGAGAGCAGTGACACCTTCGGTCCCTTCGTACTTTGGGGGATCGCAGGATTTGAAATGCTTGTAGGTACATTTGATGGTGTTAGGAGGAGGGTTGGCGATATTTTTCCCTTCTTGGTTGGTGGGGTTGATGGGATTGGCGGCAAGTACTTGTTGAACTTGCACAACGATATCAGGAAGTACGGCAGCCATCTGTTGAGCGATCTGAGTGGCCATACGTTCGCTAGATCTTCCTGACCTTCTACCGCCTCGAGAGTGTCTAGCATACATCTACAGGAAATACGTAGCGAGATTAAGAACTGAACGTTTTTAGGTGTCATGTGTCGTAAAAGGTGAAAACATCATGAAAACAAGAAATTAACTATATCCATAGGATGTCTTGGGCTTGCTTAAGATTGGGCCTCCAAATGTCTCCCATACTTCAGCCTTGGTAGTCACGTGGGCCCCCATGACTACTGGGCTTGGTAGGATTCACGCTGGTGTTGCCCTGTTAATTCTTGCATCACCCGAATGAAATCATAAAACATAATTGTAGGGTATATGGTCAGAATGTGTCCAGGTATAGACACAATGACAACTCAAAGTGGGGTTAGTTCACACGACGTTTGGTGTGGCATCCTTTGGCCTAATAGGTCCTTTGTACTCTCATTGTTAGTCCCCAGGTAGGCAAACTGGTCCATTATTTTTGGATTTTTACGAATGCCAAGCCTAGACAGGACGTTCCGACTACCGGTACTCGTACCCTTCCAGTTACTACATGCCCGTCGTAGAACTCACTTTGATGCGATTGAAAAACATGAAAACATTGCAAAATATTTGAGAAGAAATCATGAAAATTGTGAAATCGTGATGTGCGTGCTTGTGTAGGCATGATATGTTGACAACATATAAACTATAATGATCATCACATACTAGCATGTAATAGTGGAAGTGCTTGCATGTATTTGTGTGTGAAAAATAAACATGAAACATATAAACATCATGAGTTTTGCATATAACACATAAAAAATTAAAATCCAATAAACTATAGTATAGGCTCTAAGGATCTAATAACCTATCCTATATCCCTGTATCACGTGTAACACAAAGGTTTGGGTCAACAAAAGTTGGCGAGTGAATCTAAGTATAGCATTTAAACATTAGTTATATTAGTTGTTTAAATAAAAATTTGTGCATGAATCATAAGTGAGCATATATATATATATATATATATATATATATATATATAAACCATCACAAACCACATAATATCAATGAACACATGACATGATGAATGATGAACTTGAGATCAAGGCTCAATCAAACGGAGACGATCTAATGAGGTACCTGATGCTCAACTCGTATCCCACGATGGGCCTAATGAATGATTGCACTGAAATGATAAAACGTAACCACACATAATCACACAAACAAATATACACATTTGATCACCAAATGATATTAGCACAAGTGTTTAAATAAATAAAACATATACGACACATGATACACCCCAAAACATGATTAAAAAGGGGAATTTGTAAAGATTCACTCACAGTGGATGCGTTTTCTTGATTGGCGAAAGATGCGCACGAATTGAGGATTTGATCGACGAACGAATACTAACCTAAAATAATAATACGATAATTTGATAAATATAAACAAATCAATATTTTGATTTAATACTTTTTGTTTGATTTTAGATTATTTTTGTGGTTTTTATGAGACTTTAAAACCTTTGAAATTGTATTTTTAAGCATTTTTAAATTAATTTTTAGATACAAAAATGTGACAACCGGCATTTTCCGATTGTAATTAAGCGCATAACAAACGGTAATACCATCATAATCAACGTAATTAGACGTAAATTAACTATATCAGGCCTTTGGAAAGCCTAGAAACGTCTACTTACTTCACGTTACGCGATTGGGCGACAATCAAGAATTTTATCGCGAATTTAAACGTTAAGCGAACTGATGCTGAACAAATACTGACAACGCCTGAAAATATGAATTTTGTACTTGTATTTATCATACAGTTATAATTACGCGATAAGTTTGGATCGTCGAACGTCGTAAAGCACAACGCGAAAGTTACACGGAAAACCGGAACGCACCGACAATGAAACGGAAGCAACGGACTCGAGTCATGCCTCGATATTAATATATTATAATATATTTAGCTCCGTAAGTGAATTTTCATACTCACGGTTGAAACCAGGTCGAAAAGCGGACCAGAAATGACAAACAGGGCAAAAACGCAAATATTTAACGCAACAAACGGATTACGCGTCAAAACCCGACCCCCAATATAATTTAACACGTTTTGGGCTCCAAATAAACGTTACACGATGTTCAATTTTGATAACGGTTGCGGAAGACATATTGGGCTTGAACGATTAACGGGCCTTGGGCCCGGCCCATTTAAGCAAACCAGAGCCATATATAAACAAACAAAACCCTAATATTCTTTCTTTTTTCAAACAAACCCTAGCACACTCACCTGCTTCTTTCTCCCTCTCTGCTCCGATCGGCTGAGTCCGGTGAAGCCGGCGGCTCTGGTCGCCTTCTCCGGCGCACACCACCCACACCCACACCCGCAACCTTCTCCTCTTTCACCTTATACACACCCGCATACATACGCAGAAGATAGAGAGAGCGATGAGAGAGAGAGAGACAGCAGTGAAGAGGGAGAAAGAACGGCCGTAGTGGAGGATCCCGATGGGCGTAGCGGCGATGATGTCGATGGTGGTGGTGTTTGACCGTTTTGTTAGTGACACGCTTCCAAAAATCTCCGATTTTGATTCGACTCGATTCAAGTTTGGTTCGGATCTGGATTGTTTTGGATTGGGATTGTCGGGATGGGGGTGTCAGCGGCGGCGGTACTGTGGTTCCGGCGGACAAATGAAGCCGCCACGCGGTGGCAACCGCCGGCGGCAGTAGCGGCGGCGACGGTTTTTCCGGCTCGACCGGTGGCAGTGGTTTACTTCTCGGGTTCAGTCCACTCGGGTCTCAACTCAGATCCTCCCGGTTCGAACTCGGTTCAGTTCACCTTCGACTCGGGAGCCGAATCAGTCTCGGTTCAGATCAGTTTTGGATCTGGTTCGAGTATGTTCAGTTATGATTCGTCTTCAGTTCAGGTTTTGGGTTTGGGTTCGATTCAAATATTTCTTTTATTTGGTTCACCTTCAGTTCAGTTTTGGTACAGGTCCCAGTTCAAGTTCGACACGGTTTCGCTATTTGTTCCGATTTAAGTTTTACATCGTTTCGGTTCTGATGCATGTTTGTTTCAGGTTCAGTCTCGGTTCGTTTCGGTTCGGTCAACAAAATCAACATGGTCAACTGGTCAAACGTAGTCAACACGAGTCAAACCTGGTAAAACCCGGTCAACTGGACAACCCGAGACTCGATAAAAATTAATTACGACGCGAAATTTAATTATTTTAGTTTATAATTATTATTAATAATTATCGCGAAACCGAGCTCGACCCGACCCATTAACGAATACGTATAGCCAAAAAGTATAAAAAATAATGAATCGAACCGACTACGTTATTCGCATAAACTATTCGTTAAAAATAAAAACCGACGATAGTTAAATATATAAATCGGAAATAATATTTGGCGAAACTTAATATTTGAAAATGAAAGAAAATTTATATATACATTGTTTGTTTGCGTATTGCGTTTTGATAGTTAAATCGATAACTTGTGTTGTCGGGATCGTCCAAAAACAGAGGAAACTCTGCCCGTTTTTCGTAAAAATCCGCAAAGTGAAACGTGTTTTATTATAAAAACAAAACATTTCCGATTCAAGTAATTTTAATAAAAATAAATATAAATGTATAATTAGTTTCACGACTCTTATAACTTGCGAAACGAGGTTGTAACCGTTCGAGCAAACGTGGTGTACTAATTAACGGAACTCAGAAAAACTTATACAATATAAATATAATTGTTTATATTTAAATCAAACGTCGTTAATTCGTATACTTTTTATAAAAATAGTATAATCGTTTATTTTTATATCAAACGTCGGAAATCAGAATACCTTTTATAAAATAAATATAATCGTCTATATTTATTTCAAACGATTGTTAATCCGTACACTTTTATAAAATAAGAATAATTATTTATAATTATTTCAAACTTCTAAACCAAGCACGACACATTACTATGAGATGGTAACACAATGTAGTATCCGAGTTATTACCTAAACAAACAACCGGAAGTCGATTCTAACAAGCGTACAATTATATATTTGTTTTATTAATTATAAACAGAAAGCAAGACTATTACGAATACGTGACGACTACTTGGGAATCATACGACCACATCCTACGAGTCTACAACGTATAATATTTTTATACCAACATTTTTCTACGTACACGCTCAACCAATCAAGACGACTAACACTATCTTATAAATATTTATATTTTTTTATAAATAAATAATCTAAACTTTTGGAAACGAAGTGTTCCAAATGCATAGTATTTATCACCAGCAATAAACGGGACTAAAACGAGTATAATAATATCGTTACTATTAAGTTAACATCATCCCGTCGAATCGTATGGTTAACGATTCGGTAGAGCTCGGTGACACGTAGTTTAGCTGCATTTCAATAGAAACTTATAAGTTATTCCTTGATAGGAATGCTATAGATTGCTTGCTAGCGAGTCACATTTGGAAACGATATTACAGAATCATATTATGCTAGCTTTACACTGAATATCAAGGTGAGTTCATAACCCCCACTTCTTATGGTTTTACATTTTTATAAATGTTTTTGGGGGTGAAAACACATGCAAGTTTTGCAAATGTACACAATATTTCGTTGAACGAAAACAACAGATTTCTAAACCATGATACGAATAAATTCTAACAAACTTAAATGGTTTTATAAAAGGTTATTTCTAAACCATGTTGCAAATGAATTTCAATAAACTCAACTGGTTTACGAAAGGTTTATGCTAAACATACCGGTTTTACAAAACACTCGCGTATTTTCAAAACGTGCATGAGCTTCATGACTAGGGACGGGAAGGTCCTAGTTACTACGGGACTGGTTTGTCCCGCTAACAATTAAGGGGGCTGGCTGGTCCTGCTTACAGACACAAGGACTGGTTTGTCCTATCTACGAATAAGGAGACTGGTTGGTCCTGCTACAACTCAACGACTAGTGACGGGAATGTCCTAGTTCCTATGGGACTGGTTTGTCCTGCATACAAATAAGGGGACGGGTTGGTCCTGCTTATAAACACAAGGACTGGATTGTCCACTACTCAACACTAAGGGCCGTAGGGTCGCTTAAAACTGTACAGTGAAGTCCTCGCTACATAACGAAACTATAACTTCCTGCTAGTCTACAGTCTTGAGTAAACGGTTTGGCGAGGCATTTCCTAGCTTGGGGTGGGTTATAGGCTCATGCGGGCATGTTGTCTTTGTCGTACGCGGACATCGACGGTTATTCAAATACTACAAAAACAAGGTTTTCAATTGACATGCCGGGAAAAATGGTTTTATTACGTTTTCTCAACAATATTTAAACCGGATACCAAAAAGATTTATTTAAAAATCTTTTTGACCAAACTATGAACTCGCCAACTTTATGTTGATTTTTCGCATGTTTCTTTCTCAGGTTACTTTTACAAATTATGGCACGGTTGGAATAGGAGAACCCATGGGGATTCGAGTACTTAGCGGGCGTTCACCTTTTTAGAAGTCTTAGCTCTTTCAAAACACTTCCGCTGTCCAATGAAGATACCAGTTTAGTTTATGCCCGGCTCTTATGTGATGGTTTTATTGGGGTGTGACAAAAAAAATATTAATTAAAATAATATAAAAAAAATTATTTTCCTGTCAGACTGACAGGAAACCTGACCGGTTTTCTAGGATTTTAGGAGCCGTGGGTGAGATTCGAACTTGAGACCTTCCGTTCACGTGCACGCAGCTCTTCCAACTGAGCTACGTGTCTAACCCGTTAGAATCAAGAATTTTATTATACTTATACTCTTGTTAGCTTTATTCAGAAATTAATAAATTTAAAAAGGATTTAAACCAAACAAACCGCCGCACATACTAAGGCTCGAACCCGAATCACTATGCTACTCTGCATCCAGCCCAACCAACTGGGCTGGGTGTCTAACCCATTATAAACTGAAATTACTTTGTATTTATATACTTATTGAAAACTGATTTAGTTTGGTTTTAAAAAGTAAACATTTTATTCAGAAAACCGGCGATGAGTAGGGATTCGAACTCAGGTCGTGCATGTTATTTATGCACACAGTCCATCACTGGACTGTGAGTCTAACCCAGTTAAAATCCGATTATTATTTCTTTTAATTACTGACAAAGAACCCATCTTCTCCAAAGATTTCGACACTGAACCAGAACTCGATTAATCAAATGATTTTAACTACTCTGATGTTTTAAATAATCACAGTGATTTGAACATGATATACAGAAATGGTTAAGAACTCATACCATACAGAAAATCGGAGTTCGCTTTTTCCAGTGACCAACTACGGCGGTTGCAGACGGTGATTCCAACGAACAAATACTAGAATGAAAAATTGAGGTTTTGCGAGTGTTTTCGAGGTGTGATGCGATGATATTTATAGTGTAATTTGGAGTAATTTCATTTCGGTTTCAATGTCAACAATCATATGTTTTGGGTCAGTTTAGATTTGAATGGAATAAGGATGTCGGTTATAACTGACATTGCATCATCAGTTACACAAAAAATTTCGCGACCACACTAAAAATCTATGATTATTTGAAATCATTGAACGGTTTCAGTCCTTGTCACAACAGATGATACGCGGGTGGGACTTAAGTTGTATTTGATTCAATTATTTCTCTACATGTGTGTGTATCACAGTGGTGTTTGGTGTGTGTATATCCCGGTAGACCCGGGTTCGACTCCGGTTGACCCCTTTTATATTTATATATTTTTTTACACTTTATTCTTTTGATTTAATCAATCCATTTTATTCTTTAATAAATTATATTTTTAATTATTATTATCATTACATAAAAATAATTATATATCTAAGGTCCATAAATTTATAATAACAAAACAAAAAAACCTTAACTATTAAACAGGGCGGGTTTTGAAAACCGAATTACACGAATGTTACAATTTTGGCATAAAGCCGTTACAGTCATCCATCCTAGATAAACTATTACAGTTATACTGTATAGAAATTCTGTTTGTCTTATTACAATTCCAGGCGAACAAGTTAACTGTTGAATAATTGTTGCCTGAGTAACCGATTCCTATTTTTGAACCTCCACAATCATCTTCCTCATCGCACACATCTTCTTGACCCTTACACAGATCTGCATTGCTTTCAGACATGTTAACATTGTTTTGTGGTTTCTAAAACACATTTTGATCCACAAGATCATTTTTATCGATTAAGTCATTTTTAGGATGAGGAGATGGCATAGGGACATAATTTTTGCTGTGCGGAGAAGGAAATAATTTTCTTTCATTTCCGAATTTTTGCTTATATCCAATTCCATCCTTTATGAATGTCGGTCGTTGGCAGTTTACAATATCAACCAGTGCTTTTTGACTAATTTTCTATTTATCAATAATAATTTGCAATTTGTTATTTTCGTTTTGTGATTTTTATAGTTTTTGGTCAAATCATTTATGATAAAATCTTTTCTAAAAACAAATTCTTTTAAAGTCTGCATTTCAGCTATGGTTGAATTTAACTTCCTTTGATATGCAGCTTCATTTTCTTTTAGTTCTTGATAATTTTCAAAACCTTTTCTTTTTCTTTAATTATGTCACGGTAGAGTGATTTGTAGTGTGCCACGACGTTCAAACATGGTTTGGAGCACAACTTTGCTTTAAATTCATGTGGTATGCTATTTACCAAATCCTTATCCTCGGTTTTCGACTTCATGGCGATTGCAGAAGTTCCAACCGCTTCATTCTTGCTGCTACTAATGGCTTCTTGAGCTGCAGGTTTCAAATCATTCATCTCAGCTTTCTGTTTTCCCTTCTCTGTAGTTGGTTCAGCAGGATTGATGATGCTTTTCAGACCCTTGTCATCTTTGGGAATCCTGTCGGTTTGCTTTTCCACACAGTTTGATGCAGACGTGACAGATCAGTGGAGATGCTTGCAATGAGGGCTTTGTTAACTTCACCTTTAGCCTCAGCGATTTCCTCTGACCAGTCGTAATCTTCCACAACTAAAGCTTTTTGGTTATTTTCAGCAATACTGTCACTCCCTTCAATAGCCATCGGTCTTCTTGTCTGATTGAGTTCAGCATTCTCATTCTTTAGCAAAGGGCAGTCCCTCTTGAAATGATCCAGATTTTTGCAATTGTAACATCTCAGCTTTGACTTGTCAAATCCAGCTTTTCCCAGAGCTAGCCTTTTTCCTGTTTTGTCTTGAAATTTCTTCAATCGAAGAGTGATCATCGCCATCTGCCACTTCAAATCCATCTCCTTCATGTCATCAGGATCCACCTGATACATGTCCTCAGTTGTGAGAAAGTCTCTTTTCAACTCACCTGACATAAGGCCCTCATAGCTGCTTAAGAAGTGTTAAACAGAGCAACATGTTCTGAGGATATTTTAGTGCTTGAGCATCGCTAGCCACGGTAGTTTTCTCGGTGGATGACGAGGCCTTTACAGAGCTTGCGGAAGCGTTGGGATAAGTTTTGACAACACTTTGAGGATTCAATCCACATGAGGTGATGGGAGCAAGAAATGCCATATTCTTGGGAGCAGAGGTTGCAGCAGCTGATTGAGTAAGTTTTTGTGAATACCCTGTTTGGTTCATCTCTCTCTTGACGATATCCATTTCAAAGGCTTTCAGAGTGTTGATCAATTCTTAGAGTGTGACAGTTGTGCTGGTTAAGAAAGTACTTTAATCATCATACACTGAAGGCTCCATTCTTTAGGGAGTGAGTCTAGCAGCTTCTTGATTGATGCATAGTTTGCTACAAGATTTCCCACTTTCTTCATTTTAGTCAGCTCTCCAGAAATCGACTGATGTGATCGGAGAAGCTTTCGCCACGAACACTTCCAAAATTGTCGTACTCTTTCTAAACCATGTCTCTTTTGTTGTCCATGAGCTCCTCGTTTCCTTCATAGTGGTCAATGAGAGGCAACCACAATTCATGAGTGGAGGTGTACTCTTCGAACAAGTTGTTGTTTTCCTTGGACAGGGCCATAGTAAGAGCAGATGAGCCCTGCGGTCATGTTGAATGAGAGTTTTGTCTTCTTCGGTGAACGTTGATGGATCTTCATTGATTGTACGAATTTTGTCGCGAATTATCATTGGAATGTGTGGACCCACCGTGATGGACATCCATTGAGTATAGTCGGTATAATCAAAGAAGGCTTTGATTCTGTTCTTCCAACTGCTGAAATCTTCAGATTGTTTCAACTTGGGAGGTCTTGTAGTTGTTCCTGTTTCCAACTCGGCTTGGGCAATTGGATTGAGTTGATTGAGAGACATTTTGGTTGATCAGTGATTAATTACACTGGAATGAATGAAGTCAGAAGACAAATACGCTGTAGATGAATCAAATACGCCGCACTTGAATCAACTACGCTGCAGTTAAATCAAATACGCTGCACTTGAATCAAATACGATCTGTGGCGATTTTATCCTGCGAAAATATCTAAATCCAATGGAACATGAAAAACAAGCATAAGTTTGGTTAATTATGCCGATCACCGTGATAAAATTGCTGAGGATTTTTATCACCGACTTCGAAGTCGCCTTCGATTAAATACGCTGCCACTATTTCGCTGAAAATCAACAAATTCGCTGGTGTTAACCCAGCGTATTTGTTAAATACGCGATATTCAAGTTAAATCCGCTATATTCAAGATTATCTACGTGACTTCAACAATAAATACGCCCAGAAGGGTTTTAGTACGAACAAAAACCCTCTAATCACCCAAAAACGACTCAAAATTCATGTTTCTTTGCACCAAAATGACCCAAATGTTTACCAAAACACTGATTAACAACAACCCAACGATTAAACACACTAGATCAAGCCATTTTAAGTCCAAAAATTTGAAAAACCTTAAAACTTTGAAAACTTTTGAAAAACCTTCAAAACTTGAAGAATCTTAACAAAAACTCAAATAATCAAGAGCACAAAGGCTCTGATACCAAATTGTGAATCCCAAAACAGATTCGGATCACAGTGGTTGATTGTTATCACTCAAACAACTATAGATTAGTTGTTTGAATGTGTAAAAGTTAAGAAAAACTAAACCATGAAGATGAAGATTCTTGAATGGATCAAACAACAAGTGTTGTATATAAAATCCCAAAAAGAAATAATCAATAAAAGCACCTGGATATTCGGATTAAGCACAATAACAAGAATCACAACACAAGAGTAATCACCAAAATCTGTCCAAGAAGCTTGGACAAGATATTCATTGAAGAACATATATATATAGAGCTAATGGAGTTCCCAAAGGCTTTGAGTCTTCCATTTGAAATCGTTTGAGAATATCCCCGACGTACTTGGTTTGATGGATGAAAATCCCTTCCTTAGATTGTTGAACCTGCAAACCTAAAAAGAAAGTCATTTCTCCCATAGCGCTCATCTCGAAATTCTCTTGCATCACCTGCTCAAATTCTTTGCACATCTTCTCGTTGGTAGACCCAAAAATAATATCATCAACATACACTTGTACCAGAATTAAGTCCTTATTCCGTTCCTTGATGAAGAGTGTACAGTCGATCAATCAACGTCGAAAACCATTTGTCAGAAGATAGGAAGCAACGTTTCATACCAAGCCCGTGGAGCTTGATGAAGACCATATAGCGCCTTGTTAAGAAGCTAAACCTTGTCAGGATGGATTGGATCTTCAAAACCAGGCGATTGCTCAACATAAACCTCTTCTTCAACCACACCATGAAGAAATGCACTCTTAACATCCATTTGGTAGACAGTAAACTTCTTGTAGGATGCATAAGCCAAGAAAATTCTTATGGCCTCAAAACGAGCTACCGGTGCCTATATTTCATTGTAATCAATGCCTTCTACCTGATTAAAGCCCTGGACGACCAATCTTGCTTTCTTTCTCACAACAACACCTCGGTCATCCTTCTTGCATTTGTAAACTCATCTTGTTCCAATCTTCTTATAGTTGTTAGGCCTGTCAACCAATTTCCACACGCCTAACTTCTGAAACTGCTAAAGTTCTTCCTGCATAGCTTCAACCCATGAGTCTTCTTTCATAGCCTCCTTCCAAGATTTCGGTTCAACTTGGCAAACATAGCAGGCAAAAGACCAATCATTTTGTTCCCCAGATTCCCTAATAACCGAATACAAACCAGCATTCTGATTATTCCTAAGCTGATTACGTGTCTTCACACCACTATGGACATCTCCGATAATATTCTTCTGAGGATGGGTATTATGAATTTGAGTTTCAGGAACATCAGGAACTCGAGAATTTATACCCAAATTGTTGATATTCAGATCAACAGCCTATTCGTTTGCTGGATTTGCTGATAAAGTAGACGCACGACCTTCAGTTGTCACTAGATTCTGAATATTTGACGTGACATCTGAAATTCCAGGAACCGGAGCAGAAGTAGCTTCATTTGCATCATGGAACTCATCATCTTCTGACGAAACATTATAATCAGCAGCATCTTTGAATTCCTCATTTTGAACAAGATTATTAACCAAAGTAGACACTTGAGGGTTAACAATAATTGGTCGAACTAATGATGAGTCAATTTCAGTATCACTTTCAAGTAACATTTGAGCTGCTGTAGAAGCATCATAAAAAAATTGGCAGATTAAAGGAGTTAAACAGCCCATCATAGTCAAACATTCAAGGAGCACCTGGAGATCTTACTGATTCAGTGTATCTTTGAACCTTGACTTCACCCCATTCTTCAATCTTCTTTGTTGCCAAATTCCACACTCTGAAATTAGGAGTAGCATATCCAAGGAAGAAACCTTCGATAGCCCTCGGACTGAATTTACCATGTGGATCAATCATAGTGCATGAAGCTCCAAAAGGTTCTAAGAAAGAAACATCCGGTTTCCTTTTATGTAACGTATAACATGCAGTAGCAACAACTTCTCCCCAAAATTGAACAGGAAGTTTTGATTCTACTAGCATAGTTCTTGCCGTTTCAATTAGAGTCTATTTTTCCTCTCAGTGACACCATTTTGTTCTGGAGTGTATCGAGAACTGTACTCATGCAAAATGCCTTTCGAAGAACAGAACTCGTCCATAACTTGATTCTTGAATTCGGTGCTGTTGTCGCTTCTGATTCTCCTTATCTTTAGATTGGAGACCATTCCTTCTCCAGTGATGTATCCGCCTTTATCACCAGCAAAAGCAACATAACCACCCCTAATGCTTTTCACATCATAAAGGAGCCGTAAGTCGCCTGTCATGTGCCTTGATGCTCCACTGTCAACATTCCAATTACTATTCACAATTCCTCCTGGAACACCCTGCACATTTCAAAAACCTGATCAGTTTGAGATGAGGACCCAAGCCTTAGTGGTCTTGGGTCGACCCTTATCATCAAGAAATGTGATTTCAATTTCTTGATGATTCGGAAATTGTGTACCTCCTCTTGAACCATCACCGGTCTTAGGTTTCCAAGATTTTTTAAATTTACCAGAATGACTATTATTTACAGTTTTAACAATTTCTGCTTTTATTAAATTTGAAGATCTGGATTCCTTTATGAAGAATCCGGTTTTGAAGCTTTTTCAATTACTTTTACTTGTTTACGTCTTCGTTTTTCTTCTTGTTCCTTAACAATCCGTTTGTCTTGTTTTGGAGAAAAAAATCGACGTTGGCAAGTTGGCTCAGGAGGGGCTTTATCAACAAATCTCGGCTTTGTTGGGTTTGTACAATTTTTGATAATGTGGCCAAACTCTCCACATTTGAACATGTTCTCCTTTCAACAAATTTAGGAGATCGTGTTCTATTACTTGATATTGAACTTGCCGGTCTTGAGGTACTGGGTTCATTTTCATCACACCCGTTTGTATGATGGGTATAATTGTTTTCACTGTTATGTTTTAAAATCTTTACTTTTTTTGACAAAATCTACATTAGACATCCCTTCAAAGGTCTCGACTTTATCAGTACCCACAGAACTCACAAATTAAACATTTTTAAGTTTCTTCTTATAGCGAGTGCCTTTTGTCTCAACCATTGGTTGTGGTACCTTAGGCTTTTTATCTCGCCTTTTCTTTTGTTTTTCTTTTGAAACAGATAATGGTTGTGATCTGATTGGGTTTTTCTTCTTCAAAAATTTGGTTCTTGATTTTTCAAAAAATTGATCAATAGATGTTGGATTTACATTTTTTATCGGAAAGTCTTTGTTAGAATAGATTTTCTTGTCTCCAACCAAAGTATACAACAAGTTATCACTTTCTGTAGACACTTCTGTCATAGGATCATTCTCTTGATTTTTGACAATTTTTACACAGGGAGTAGTAGACATTTCTATTCCCTTTTCTTCATCAAGAGATTGATCCTGATCAATTTTCTCTGAATCATCATCTGATGAATCATCCTCCTCTTCTGTATATGGGTTCTGATTAACAACTGATGATGAGTTCTTGGACTTTCTTGATTCAACCGAGGAATTGTCTAGCTTGAACCCTAGTCCTGCTGCAAATACCTCAGGATTAAGAGGTATGGAGGGTTCAATGCATGGCATTTCCTCTTCATCAGGCAATTTGGTATAGTTGTGTTACATCGGGGTGGACACGACTTATACCCAATGCATTTAACGTCTCCTTTTAGTTTTCGAACATCAATGATATGATTAAGCACATATCGGGAGTTAGAATAACTGTCCAATTTTAGCTTAATCGCATCATGTTCGCATTTGGCGATGGCTAACTCTTTCTTTGTTTCTTCTAGGAGATTAATGTAGTTATTAATTCCTGTTTGTTTGTTCAAAACTGTCTTTGTCAATTCAGCAATGCTTTTCTTAAGGGTTTCTATTACAGATTTAAATTCTTTTTCGTTTCGAGCTAAAGCCAAGTTCGCCTCTTTGCATTTTGACAGTTCAAGAACTATGTTTTGATTATGACTGTTAATTGTTTCAAATTTTGTTTTTAATTAAGCACAGTCATTGCAAACTTTTGGAGGGTCAGAATTTACCTGACTTGTCGAACCGGCAACATTCGCCATGAAGGCAGTATGATGAGGGAAGGCTGCACTATTTGTAGAGAATTTTTTTGTGTCCTTTGATGCAGCTTCTGCCTTGATCATCAAACCCGCATTTTTACCTTTTGCCTTTCTACGTCTTTCAGCAACTTTCTGACCTCAGCATCATTTCCTTTTCTGTTATCTGAATCAGATCCATAACCACCTGAACTTGAGCATTAATCATCAGAACTACCAGTATACCCTGAAGTATTTTCATCATCTGAACTATCAATGCTGTGAACATGTTTGATTCGATTGATGATTTTGTCATAACATGCAGTTCGTCCGTTATTCTCATTTCCCAATTGTACTGACCAATCGCATCCTTCATCAGATTGAACTACTAAAGCTCTATGTGTGTTGTTTGAAGGTCTTGATTGATTGGTGTTGTTTGGGTTGCTAACAACTACTATTCTTCTATCATTGTTAACTTGAGCTGTGTTGGATGGCTGTGATTGATTTCGGAAGGGGTTGTGATTTCCCTGTTTGCTGGGTCTCTTGCACTCACGTTTGAAGTGACCTCTTTCACCGCAGTTGAAGCAAGTAACATCATTTTTATCAAAACCATATTTTGTATCCTTCTTGCTTTCCAAACTGGTTCTTCCTGTTCTGCTCATGTAACCTTGGCTCTTCTTACCGCACTTGCAAACGCCCACTTGATATCCTTGAGCTCCATCTCATCTCGGTCTACTTTTTGGTAGTCTTCATTAGTCAAATTGATGTTTCCTATTTGACCGGTGACTAAACCACAATAAGCGCTAACCATTGTGTTTAGAAGTTCCATATGTTCCTATGCAACTTCTACACTGACTTTCGAGAGATGTGACGTGTCCAGTCTGAATGTGTTGGGGTTTGCAGGTTGAAATTTGTTACTATAGAAAGCTTGTTGAGGAGCTTGTTGTGGAACTTGAGGTGCTAGATCTCGTGGTTGTGGTAGAAAGGCTTTCAGATCAAATAATTGTCCATAAGCTTGAGTACTTGAGCTTGCAGACTGATTTGTTTGAACAGGTTGTGGTAAAAAAGGGATTCACGTTTGACACAAACACGGTTTGAAGCTTTGGTTGCTGACTTGTACTAGTACCAGTATTAATACCTCCAAAGTACATCTCAGGGTTTTGTGGAATAGTAACTCTTTGTGCTTTTCGAAGTTCTTCTTCATTCTTGTTCTCTAATTTCTTCACAAATTCATAAATACCGATTGAGTCCAAAACACATGTATGTTTCAATAAGTCAATAAATTGACCCGATTTTGGCGGTAATGCGTCATCAAAGCGCATCACTATTTCTTGTGGAGATGCCAACACTTTGTACGAGTACATTTTTCTGAGCAAATGGTAGAAACGTGTTTTCATATCATTCAATGTTTCATTTTTCATGGACATGAAACCTTCAAACTCCTTAAGCAGATCATGCCGAATTTTTCTGGTTGCAGCATTACCCTCTCCTATTGCTTCCAGGGTATCCCACAGATTTTTGGTGGTCGTACAGTACACAAAAGGATGGTAAATATCTTTATGGAGTGCCTGTGTTAAGATAGCAAAAGTCTTTTTCTCTAGATCGTAAGACTTTTTATCGCCTTCATCTAGATTGGCTAAGGAGGTTGGGTTTGATCCTGCCTCTTTGAGTGATTCTTTATACGGTGTAGTAAAACATGTCCATAATTCTATGTTTTGTCCGAGAACATATGTGTGGAAACGACTTTTCCCGGACGGATAATCATTCATATGATTCAGTTTAGGTGGACGGTCATTTCTCCCGGTTTCACTCACTCATCAGAAGAGTCTTAATACTCTGGTTCTGGTTTGCGACACACGCCCATTGATTTGCAGTAATCATGGTTGTATGTTGAGGCATCAATGATATTACCCATGAGGATGCAGAGCTTTGCGAGGAGTCTTGATTTGTGCTTGAACTACTACTCCAATCTCACGGATTAGTACTCATTTTCTTGATTATGAAAATTAAAAGGTTTAAAGTTTGATTTTGAAAATAATAGTGTCCCTTTTAAGAAATTCACAATTTTAGAAATTACAAAGTTTGAGAAATCACAAGGTTTGAAAAACTGAAACACGAAAAACAAAACTAAGTTGTTCTTCGTACGAACAACTGTTTCGTACGAATGATGTATTCTTCGTACGAACTACTTGTTTCGTACGGAGGATACTTATTCGTGTGAACAACCAAATCTTTCATGCAAACCAGGTTCTTAGTGCGGATGACTAGTCTTTCATACGAACAATCTGGCTCTTCGTGCGGATGGGTTATTCGCACAAATGTTTTTCACAGAGGAATCTTTTTGCATGGCTGGTTGGTGAAAAATTTCCTTTTCGGCACAGACTGGTTTTCAAAAGTGTTCTGTTGTCTACACAATTTTAGTTAAAAAGACAAACATTCCATCAGCTTTTCAGTTTTAACAGTCAAGTCCAGAATGTCAGAGATTTGGTCAACCCTACAATAATATTCCCGTGAGTTTTTCTGGTGAGTTTCTCCTGCAAATGTGTTCAACTTAGGAGAAAATAAAAAAAAAAACAGATTTCAACATGTCTCCATGTGTTTTAACTAGGTTTTTATGAAAATTTTCTGGATACAACAGTTTTAACCAAGTTTTAAGTTAGTTATCTTTCAAAAACTTAAGTTCCTGCTGAAAGTTCAAGAACACTTCAAGAAACCCTCTCAACTAGCTCAGACATAATCACTAAGCTTGGTTTTGAACAAGGAAGAGAGCCAAAGCTCTGATACCACTTGTAGGTCCACTTGGAGGATCAAGATAAACCTGCTTCCTTGTTCATACAACACGGATACGAGTGCGGAATCCTCGTAAGAATGCAAACCAAAGCAAAGTAAGAACACAGGATAACCAAAGATTCAATATCTTGATTAACTGAAGAGAACTGATACAAACATATACAAACAATGTTCATACACTCTCATGCAACACACTCTGTGCTCTTGCGTCTCTCTCTCTATTTCACTAGTGTCTAACTATACACTGAGAAGTGCATGTCTGCTTATATAATGTCCATACTCAGCAACTGTACGAAGTATGTTGCTGGTCATCCGAAACACCAAAACACATGAAGATCATACTCCAAATATGCTCGTACGAACAAGCTGGTTCGTACGAGCATCAACTAGCTCGTACGAAACAAGCTGGTTCGTACGAGCATCAACTAGCTCGTACGAAACAAGCATGATGCTTGTTTAGATTAACTCATTCGTACGAATGGTAGGTCGCTCGTACGAGCAATATCTTGCTCGTACGAAGTATTCCCATTCGCACAGAATTCTTCTTTGGAGATCGTGTCACATACATGACGTACACAAGACCAACAGTATGCACACATGCAACTATTTAACACAAACAAACTAAAGGTCGTACAAAACCAAGATAGGAGGATATCTTGATTCGGTCGACACGACCAAACAATACAGACACTGCAAACAAAGACCGTTCAATTACAGACATAACTAAGAACAAGCGACAGACATAAAAGTGTATTAACAGTATGATCACCGCACTTGTTCTTAATCTACCATACAACTTTTCGAAGGTGATATTCTCTCAGATGGTCCAGAACATACAAAGAGAGAGATTTCTACAGTACCACGATTCATCTAGATGTTGCTAGATCATCTGCATCCAAATTTGAAGAAAAAGAAAGATGATGTACTAAAGTTAGAACACATCGATGTCTCGACTCTGAAAAAGATGAACTTACACCCCAAGACATTTCCTAACATGAAGCCTATGTTTGGAGCAATCATTGACAAAGATTATGTCGCTCCAGCACCAGGAAAGTGGAGAAAAGAAGAGAGTGGTGATGAGAATGAAGAGCTGACATCACTTGATGGTTTTATTACAAAGCGTAGTGCTTGGTTTGTTAAAGATGGAGAAAAGGGATTAAAGAGGAAGCCAACGTCTACATCTTCTTCTTCTTCTACTCCTCAGAAGAAAAGAAAGCTTCAGAAAGTTCAAGATTGATAGACGAACTAGAGACTGAGGAGAATATTGAAGACATGGCTGCTGATATAGAGAGGAAAGCGTTTGGGGAGAAAGAAAAGGTGGTTGAAGAAGCATCCTCTTGCAGCACAGATTCGGAAGATAGGATTACTGGAGAAAAGGAGAGGGCTAAAGAGATAGAAGCTGAATGACAAGCAAAGCTAAAGCGTAAGAGAAAAAGAGAAAGGCGATAGGAGAAGACGATTCGACGTATATACCTTCGGGTTCTGATTATGATACTCCTGTGCATAAGTCTGCCAAGAAGAAAACTCACCGTCTCAAGCGTCCAGCAGTTAGAAGCACCGACTCTCCTATAGCTCGATCTAATGAAAAAGTGCAGAAACAGTCTGAAGAAGAAGTACAGGTTGAACCGACTCAACCACCATCGGTTCGTCAACCTACTCCTCGGCTACCACCATCTCCACCACGATAGTCTACATCACAACCGCCACCACAACCGACACCACAGCCGATGCCGCAACCCTCACAGTCACAGCCTTATTTTGATTTTGATTTCGACTTTGGTGACATACCTGGGGGCGAAGGCTTTACTGCTGACATGTTTAATGATCTACGCATTGAAGATTTACACAAGCAGGTCATGTTAAACACGGTTAAGATTGCAGAGTTACAGGAATAACTCAATGTTTTAAACGAAGACAAACAGCAACTCGAAGCTATGTTAGCCAGCATTGTATCTGAAAAAGTGTAACATCCATCAAAAACGGATTTTACCAAACCTGCTTCGTTTATTAACCGAACAATCAGTTTAAAATTTCGTGGCGTATGCAATGCCCAAATTAATTTTAAACGATACATAATTAATTATTATATTGGAATATATGATTTGTTTTTGAAAAATTGTTAAAAATAATGAAATAAAAATATAATGGTTCTGCCGGGTTTCGAACCCGGGTCAGTCAACCGGTTCAGCAACTTAACACACGCACACTCAACCACTGCCCCACTAGTGTTCCTTGTTAATTATTAGAATCAATTAATTCATATCATGATTCTCGAATTCAAAACCGGCGCCCAAATTTCAGTCGTCGGAAATCCCGGCGATCTCGCGAGATTTGACGGTTCTTCAAGTCTTAACGTAAACATTTAAACCCACATCGGTTATAACCGACGCCTGAACCCGCGACACAAGCTATAACCGCCGGAAAACGTAATGATTTTGAATCAAGTCAGAAATCGGACCAAATTCATCGACGACCTGCCCTATAAATACCTCCTCAAACCTCTGCAAGCTTTTTCGCTCAAAACCGCACCTTTACCCGACATAATTTCACTCGCCGGAAAATTTCTGCTCATCGCCGGAAAACCGAACCCTTCACTTCTGAGCTTTACTGAACCCCCTGAGCTTATACCGAAGTCACCCACATCCTTTTCAAGCTTGCTGAAGACTCTCTGCTGCAAGACACACGACGCCGGAATCCTTTGCTGTCGCCGGAGTTCTGCCGGAGAAACAGAGGAGTCCAGTCGGTATACCTTACGCTTAAATCTTTCATTCTTGTTACATATCTCATCTGTAATTAACCTCAAAACACTAAAGAACACGATTAAAACATCGAACCAGTCGGACTTCCGATTCTAGTTAAAATCAACGAAGAAGACGAAGTTTCTGTAATGTTTAAGTTTATTATAAATCAAGATATAACTCGGGTTAGACACACAGTCCAGCGGTGGACTGTGTGCACAATAAACACGTAAACGTCTCGAGTTCGAATCTTGTCCCACGCATGCTGCCTTAATAAAAATGTCTTTTTTTTGTTAACCGAACCGGAGTCACCGTTGTACATGTTAAGTTTAATAATAACCGGAATAATAACCAAGATAGACACACAGTCCAGCGGTGGACTGTGTGAATGTTTAAACACACGTCACGAGTTCGAGTCCAGTCTACTGCACCGATTCGGACAATTATCTAACTTTTTAAAATAAGGCAGAAATGAAATAATGAAGTTTGTTCATAAGTATAATATAAATCGTATTATTTAACAAGTTAGACACACAGTCCAGCGGTGGACTGTGTGTTAACTCAACCCACAGGTCCCGGGTTCGAGACCTGTGGAGCGCACCGAGTCACGGATTAAAATCTTTTTAGAAATAAGCTGATTTTCGGATTAATCTAATTAATATATAAATATAATTAAAAACAGAAATATTTCGGGTTAGACACGTAACTCAGTTGGTAGAGCTGCGTGCACGCGTACGGGAGGTCTCGGGTTCGAGCCTCACTCAGCGCACACATACACGCATACGAACCGGTCAAACAGTCAAGGTCAATGGTCAACGGTCAAAAAAGTCAATTTTTTTTATTATTTTTATTTATTTATTTTAATTAAAAATCAATTAAAAATACTTAAAAATAACATTTTTAAGGTTAGAAAATAGCCTTAAACTCACAAAAATACACCCAACAATCCTACTAAAATGGATTAATAAAATCCGTTTACTTACCGAACCATAATGCTATTTATCTAGGTTAATTTCACTCGTGGTTAAAACCACTTCGCGTGCATTCAACATCATCAACCGAACGCACCCACTGTGAGTGAATCTTACAACTCCCCCTTTTTAATTACACGTTTTGGGGTGTGTCATGTGTCACAAAATAATTAACTCGTTTATTTAAACTTGTGCCATACCATATCGTGATCTAAACTTAGATTGTTTATATTGTTGTGATTATGTATTTCATTTTGTCAACTTATATGAATTCATTCATTAAGCCCATCAGTTCCTCGTGGGAGACGAGTTGAGCAACGCGTGCCTCAAAACCAATCCATTATTGTTCATGTGTGTATTATTGAGTTTATATTGTTTGTAGTTATGTCTTTCATATTATCATGTTTATGCAATTCATTCATTAGGCCCATCAGTTCCTCGTGAGAGACGAGTTGAGCAACGCGTGCCTCTAAACGATCCATTATTGTTCATGTGTGTATTGTTTAATATTAAATTGATTGATGAATAAGTTTATATCTGTAACATTTGTATAAATCGGGTTTCCAAAACCCGCTCCGTTTTGTAATCAAATACCAAGTTATGAAATGACATTAAGTATTTATGAGTATTTTTAGTTTAAACGTTACATAATTAATATATAAACTAAACTATAAATATTATTTTTGATAAAAAGTTAAAATAAAATAAATAAAAAATAATTGGAGCTGACCGGACTCGAACCTGGGTCAACTGCCTCCAACGACTTATCTCCCCGTCTCCAAACCACTCCGCCACCAATTGTTTTCTGTTAACATTATGAAAGCAATTGAATTTTATACGCAAACTCGGATTAACGGTGAATGATATCTGAATAACGGAAATCGGTAACCGAATCGCCAAATCAGTTTTTTTTGTTCGCTTAGTTACCTCATAACCGATGAATATCGGTTTCTAATTAAGTTCTAATTGATTGAATTTAAAGTTCTCATCACTTCCGGTATTTGAAACCGAAGATATACCAAACGCTAATATAATCCAAGTACTGATCATTTGCGCGATTCATAACTATCACAATAACTCTCAGTTTCATTTTCGTCAAGATTCTGAACTGTAAGACTCTCTGATTTCGATCGCCGGAGATTTTCTGCAACTCACCGGAAAACCGGGACTTGTATTTTCACGGTAAATTCTTCAACTCTTTTTGTTTAAAACATGTGGTTAGTCAATCTCTAACACAATCCCGTCAACAGAATCAATCTTAGCCAACATTTATCGGAAATCCCACCCTCGCCGGAAAGTTTCTGTAATTGCCGGAATTTCACTGTGAAAGGGTAAGGCATCCTACACTTCATTTAAACCTTGTTTAGATGATTTAGTTCTATAAATAATCGATCCACACTGTTAATTGTTGCAACAGTCGGAGCTCGATTTCTGTATCGACAACACGTTCGCCGGATTTCTGTGTTTATCTTCAAACGGTAAATCCTAGTCTTTAAGCTCTTTCCATTCTTTGCTATTGAATTACTTTTAGTGTTTAAGATTTTTGAAAGTCACGAAATCAATCTTAACCAGTTGGAATACGCTGACCGTTTATCCGACGAAGAAGATGAACCTATTTCAGAGCATAAGAGTAATTAAAATTCGGTTTATAAACGGGTTAGACACACAGTCCAGCGGTGGACTGTGTGCACATTTTATAACCACGTCCCGAGTTCGATCCTTACTACACACACTCTGCGTAATAAACATTCCTTTTTATTCATAAACTAACCGGGTTGAAACGAGTAGTTGTTAAGTATATTATAAATCAAGAATATAACCGGGTTAGACACACAGTCCAGCGGTGGACTGTGTGCAAAACAAACTACACGTCGCGCGATCGAGTCCCGTCCCAAACACCGGTTCAATGAGATTAAAACGTTTTGCAAAATAAAGGAATTTTCGGTAAATTCGAATAAGTGTATAAATATAATAAGAACTGGATTTCTAACGGGTTAGTCACGTAGCTCAGTTGGTAGAGCTACGTGCGCGTGAACGGAAGGTCACCGGTTCGAATCCCGCACGGCGCAAGTATTACCGCTGACCGAACCGGTCAACGGTCAACGGTCAAACAGTAAAAAAAAATATTATTTTTTAAATATTTATTTGTTTAATTTAAATTAAAAATCAATTAAAAATACTTAAAAATAACATTTTTAAGGATAGAAAATAGCCATAAACTCACAAAAATATATCTAAAAATCCCATTAAAATCTTTAATAAAATCCATCCATTTAATATATTTTTCCCGTTATTATTTAGGTCAGTGATTCCTCGTTAACTCGCTTCGTCTAAATCGTGCGCATCTCACCAACTCAAATCCAACGCACCCAATGTGAGTGAACCCTTCAAATTCCCCATTTTGATCACATTTTTGGGGTGTATCATGTGTCTTGTTCATTTACTTATTATAACTAAGTTATTGTGCATATATCATATCATGACATATGTGTTAGTTGTTGCTGATAAGTAGTTAGTATTGTTTGCAAGTTATTATTTCAGTACATGCAATTGCTGAGGCCGTAGCTCCCCATCCCTCGAGGTTGAGTTTGATCCCCATTTTATTATGCGGTTGATCAGGGCGTGCCCGCACGATCGGCTCCGTTTGATTGAGCCTTGATCGGTCATTTATTTACATTTCAATACATGCAATACGCTCGGCTCCGTCTGATTGAGCCTTGAGCGCACAGTTCAATTTACATTTTCAGTTCATGCAATACGATCGGCTCCGTTTGATTGAGCCTTGATCTCACAGTTCATTTATGTTAAATATCATATGATGTTGGTATGTTCATGTATGTTATTGATTGTTAATGTATGTTATAATTGTAACTGATGTTGCCATTGCTTGATTTCATACATATGCTCTTTTATGATTATGCACAAAATTTTATTGATAAACTAACCAGAAAATCATTATTAAATGTTTATCTATAAGGTTCACTCGCCAACTTATGTTGACCCAAAAACCTCCCATTTTACACATGATACAGGTGAACCAGCAGCAGCTAGGAACACGTAGGACCTGGATTAGAAGAAATAAAACGATTTAGTATTTGGAACATTATGTTTGGTTATTTTCCTTTGTAATGAATGAACATGTTTGAATGTTTGAGAAATGTAATTTTGACTTCATTTAATTATGAAACATAATAGTAAATGTCATGTGCTTTGGTGATAACCCAATTATGCCCCGACTCTTATTTCCGCTGCGGGTCGGGGTGTGACAGATTGGTATCAGAGCTATGACTATAGGGATATAGGATAGGTTATTAGACCCTTAGAGCCTATACTATAGTCGATTAGAAACTTATAAGAATTTTGTGTGTTATATGCCAAATTTCATGATGTTTATATGTTTAAGTTAAAATGTTACATTCGATATTGTTCAAGCATGTTCATAAGTATGTATTATCAAATAATGCCTATCATGAAATCGTATGATCATAATATATCACATCCATGCAAGCACACACCACATCATGATTGATTTTACAACGATTTTCGTGTTTTCAAATCTCATCAAAGTGAGTTCTCATGACGGGCATGTAGTAACTGGAAGGGTACTAGTACCGGTAGTCGGAACGTCCTGTCTAGGCTGGCATTCGTATAAATCCAAAATAAAGGACCAGTTTGCCTACCTGGGGACCAACGATGAGAGTACGAAATACCTATTAGGCCAAAGCATGCTATACCAAACGTCGTGAGAGCTAATCCCACTTTGAGTTGTCATTGTGTCTACACCTGGACACGTTTCGATCAAACATCTCATGAACATATTTCGTGGTTAGCACTCGGGGGATGCGAGTGTTAAATTGCCAATACTAATGTGAATCCTACCAAACCAATAGCCATGGGGGCCCACATGACTATATAGGTGAAGGTATGGGGGACATTTGAGGCCCAACATGAGCGAACCCAAGACATCCTTCGGATGTAGTTGCATTATTGATATTTATGTTATTTTCATTTTTTTTAAAGACACATGACACCTAAAAGATACCATAAACTCACAATCTTCTCATTTTATGATCCTGTAGATGTCGTCTAGATCGCATCGAAGGAGTAGGAAATCGGAAAAGTCTCAGGAACGATTGGCCACTCATATCGCCAACCAAATGGCCACGATATTACCTGACATCGTAGTGCAAGTACAACAAGCTCTTGCTGCAAATCCTACTAACCCTCCTCAACAACAGGACCAGATCATCAACGACCCTCCTACCAGCAAATGCACCTACAAACATTTTAAGTCCTGCGATCCCCCAAAATTCGAAGGGACTGAGGGAGTCACTGCTCTTCTGCGTTGGTTCGAGGAGATGGAAAACGTTTTCTTAAACTGCGATTGTCCTGAGGATCGCAAAGTTCGTTATGCCACCGGGAGACTACTTGGTGTAGCTCTCACTTGGTGGAATACCGAGAAGGGAAAGAGGGGAACGGAAGATGCGATGGCCTTAACTTGGGAGGAGTTAAGGGAAATCATGACTAGGCGATTCTGTCCTAGGAGTGAGATTAAGAAATTGGAAGATGAATTTCATGCCCTGAAGCAAAAAGATGGTGATCACTCTACTTACAACAAACGGTTCTTGGAGTTAAACCAGATGGTACCAAACTTATTCACTCCAACCTATCGTCTGATCGAACATTACATTCGAGGACTTCCCTCGAAAATCCAAGATTCGGTCCTCAGCGTTTCACCGGTAACACTCGAAGCTGCCATGGTGTTGGCAACCGAATTGACTGAAAACCGAATTCGCAATGGGAAGTTCAAGGAAGAAAAGAAGAAAACCCCTGCTGAGGGGCAAACCTCAAACCACCACACTCCTTCCTCTAAATTTGCTAACAAGAGGAAGCGTAACAATAGGAACTTTGCAGTCATCCACACCAACACCCCTGTTCCTGCTGCACCCATCACTCAAGCCACTCCTCCACCCGCGCCATACAAAAGACCATACACAGGACCACTACCAAAATGTAACCGTTGTCAGTATCACCACTCCCCTGACTATCCTTGCCAATACTGTACCAGCTGCGGTCGCGCTGGACACATTGTACAACACTGCCGTGCACCTCAACGAACAAACCGCCACCAACCTATAACCCAAACCCACCAACAATTTATGGGTCAAGCCCAACAACAACAACCATTTCCACCCACTCAACATTTAGCCCAAACATACTATCAACCCAACTACCCTATGGGCCAACCTATGCGGGCATGTTTCAATTGTGGGGATCCAAGTCATTTCAGGAACTCGTGTCCAAGACTGGTCAATATTATTCATGCTCAGGCCCAAGCCAACCCTGTGAACCAAGCAAACCAAGCTCCTCCACCTGCTAGAGGGAGGGCTTTCAATATTAACGCAAACCAGGCCAGAGCTGACGGCAATGTAGTCAACGGTACGTTTCTTATAAATGGTAGATATGCCTCTATGTTATTTGATACTGGTGCGGATAGAAGTTTCGTGTCATTAGAGTTTGAACCTATCTTAAATAAAAATTGAGATAAGCTCGCGGAATCCATAACAGTGGAAGTTGCAGATGGAAAACCAGTTTCGTTAGACTCTATTTTACGCAACTGTACGCTCACCCTAAATGACCACGATTTCTCAGTCGATCTTATTCCTATGAAGCTGGGAAGTTTCGACATCATAGTCGGAATGGATTGGCTCAGTCAGCATAATGCGGAAGTTGTATGTCGTGAGAAATTTATTCGTATTCCTCTTTCAAATGGTCAGACTCTTAGAATTTTTGGAGAAACCTCGGCGAAAGGACTCAACTTAATGTCTTGCCTTCAAGCTCAGAAATACCTTCGCAAGAATTATGTCGCGTTTTTAGCTCATATCATCAAGAAGGGGACAGCAGAAAAGAAACTTGAAGATATTCCTGTTGTAAAAGATTTTCCACAAGTTTTCCCTGACGACATTTCAGGACTTCCTCCAATCAGAGATGTCGAATTTCGTATCGATCTCATACCTGGTGCTACACCAGTGGCAAAGTCTCCATATAGGTTAGCCCCCTCTGAAATGCAAGAGCTAGCCAGTCAATTGCAAGAGTTGACCGACAAGGGATTTATACGCCCCAGCTCGTCGCCTTGGGGTGCACCTGTACTCTTTGTAAAGAAGAAGGATGGATCTTTTCGCATGTGCATCGATTACAGAGAGCTCAACAAGTTAACTATCAAAAATCGATATCCTTTACCTCGTATAGATGACCTTCTTGACCAACTACAAGGTGCCAGTTGCTTTTCGAAAATCGACCTTCGATCGGGCTATCATCACATGAAGAAGACGTCCCTAAAACTGCTTTTCGAACTCGATATGGTCACTATGAATTCATGGTTATGCCATTCGGATTAACCAACGCACCAGCTGTTTTCATGGACCTAATGAATAGAGTCTGCAAACCTTACCTTGATCGATTTGTTATTGTGTTCATTGACGATATTCTTATCTATTCAAAATCCAAAGCTGATCATGAGCGTCATCTGCGACTTGTTCTTACACTTCTAGAAAAGGAAAAGCTTTATGCCAAATTCTCTAAATGTGAATTCTGGTTAAAAGAGGTGCAATTTCTCGGGCATGTAGTCAATGACAAAGGAATACATGTGGACCCATCAAAGATTAAAGCAGTTCAGGAATGGCAAGCTCCACGTACGCCAACTGAAGTAAGGTCTTTTCTTGGACTTGCTGGTTACTATCGTCGATTCATTTCAAACTTCTCTCGCATTGCGGTGCCACTCACGGCTTTAACCCATAAAGGGAAACCATTTGTATGGGGGCCCAAGCAAGAAGAAGCTTTTCAAACTCTCAAGCAAAAACTTTGTGATGCACCAATCCTCACTCTTCCTGAAGGTTGTGATGATTTTGTAGTCTATTGCGACGCGTCAGGACAAGGATTAGGTTGCGTTCTCATGCAAAGAGGAAAAGTCATAGCTTATGCCTCAAGGCAACTCAAGACTCACGAAAAGAATTACACCACTCATGACCTTGAACTTGGAGCCGTTGTATTCGCTCTTAAGATATGGAGACATTATCTTTATGGTACGAAGTGTGAAATATACACTGACCACAAGAGTCTTCAACATATCTTCAATCAGAAAGAGTTAAATATGAGGCAACGAAGATGGGTCGAACTTCTAAATGATTACGACTGTGAAATCAGATACCACCCTGGTAAAGCAAATGTGGTGGCTGATGCACTTAGTCGAAAGGGTTATGCGAATTCCATTCATCTTTTATGTTCGCAAATTATAACCAATATTAAGGATCAAATTCGAGAAGCTCAACACGTTTCAATAACAGAGGAAGATGTACAAAAAGAGATGTCCTGTGGAGCCGAGCTAAAGCTGGAAACTAAATCTGATGGTATTTTGTATTACCTAGATCGTATATGGATTCCTAACCACATCAATCTTCGTGAAACACTCATGCATGAAGCCCATAAGTCGCGATATTCTATACACCCAGGAGCCGATAAGATGTATCAAGACCTACGATACACCTATTGGTGGCCTGGAATGAAGAAAGATATTGCCGTTTTTGTTTCCAAGTGTCTCACTTGTTCTAAAGTAAAGGCTGAACACCAAAGACCCTCAGGACTTCTGGTCCAACCAGAAATACCTGTCTGGAAGTGGGAAAATATAACCATGGATTTTATTACCGGGTTACCTCGCACTTCTAGTGGGTATGACACTATATGGGTGATTATAGACCGACTCACAAAATCAGCTCACTTTATTCCTATTCGAGAAGATTTCAAGAACGAAAAGCTTGCTCGTATTTATATCAGCGAAATCGTCAGCCGTCATGGAGTTCCATTAAGTATTATTTCTGATCGTGATGGTCGTTTCACCTCACGGACATGGCAGGCAGTGCAATCCGCTATGGGCACTCGACTAGATCTCAGTACCGCCTATCATCCCCAAACTGATGGACAGTCTGAGCGCACCATTCAAACCCTTGAGGACATGCTTAGAGCATGTGTTATAGACTTCAAGGGAAATTGGGACGCCCATCTACCGTTAGTCGAATTTTCGTACAACAACAGTTATCATTCTAGCATCAGCATGGCACCTTTTGAAGCTTTATATGGTCGAAAGTGTCGATCTCCTGTTTGTTGGCACGAAATTGGGGAAGCTCAAATTACTGGTCCGGAATTGATCCAAGAAACAACAGATAAGATTCATCAAATCCGAAACAATCTTCTAGCGGCTCAAAGTCGTCAAAAGAGTTACGCAGATAAACGACGGAAGCCCTTGGAGTTTAGCGTTGGTGATCATGTGCTTTTAAAAGTGTCACCGTGGAAGGGAGTAGTTCGTTTTGGTCAAAAGGGAAAGCTAGCACCACGTTACGTAGGACCTTTCAAGATACTCGAAAGAGTAGGTCCTGTAGCTTACAAGCTTGATCTACCGGAAGAACTCGACAGAATTCATCCCACATTCCACGTGTCGAACTTGAAGAAGTGCCTCGCTGATGAGAATCTTCATATTCCACTGGAGGATATTCAGATTGATGAATCCATGCATTTTATTGAAAGACCAGTAGAGATTATGGACTATGGAGAAAAGCGTCTACGTCGAAGTCGCATTCCTATTGTTAGGGTACGCTGGGAGTCGAAAAGGGGACCTGAGTTTACTTGGGAACGTGAAGACTCAATGCGTGAAAAATACCCTCATCTTTTCCCTACTACTTCAACTGTATGAATTTCGGGACGAAATTCCTAAAAGTAGGGGATACTGTAACATTTGTATAAATCGGGTTTCCAAAACCCGCTCCGTTTTGTAATCAAATACCAAGTTATGAAATGACATTAAGTATTTATGAGTATTTTTAGTTTAAACGTTACATAATTAATATATAAACTAAACTATAAAAATTATTTTTGATAAAAAGTTAAAATAAAATAAATAAAAAATAATTGGAGCTGACCGGACTCGAACCCGGGTCAACTGCCTCCAACGACTTATCTCCCCGTCTCCAAACCACTCCGCCACCAATTGTTTTCTGTTAACATTATGAAAGCAATTGAATTTTATACGCAAACTCGGATTAACGGTGAATGATATCTGAATAACGGAAATCGGTAACCGAATCGCCAAATCAGTTTTTTTTGTTCGCTTAGTTACCTCATAACCGATGAATATCGGTTTCTAATTAAGTTCTAATTGATTGAATTTAAAGTTCTCATCACTTCCGGTATTTGAAACCGAAGATATACCAAACGCTAATATAATCCAAGTACTGATCATTTGCGCGATTCATAACTATCACAATAACTCTCAATTTCATTTTCGTCAAGATTCTGAACTGTAAGACCCTCTGATTTCGATCGCCGGAGATTTTCTGCAACTCACCGGAAAACCGGGACTTGTATTTTCACGGTAAATTCTTCGACTCTTTTTGTTTAAAACATGTGGTTAGTCAATCTCTAACACAATCCCGTCAACAGAATCAATTTAGCCAACATTTATCGGAAATCCCACCCTCGCCGGAAAGTTTCTGTAATTCCCGGAATTTCACTGTGAAAGGGTAAGGCATCCTACACTTCATTTAAACCTTGTTTAGATGATTTAGTTCTATAAATAATCGATCCACACTGTTAATTGTTGCAACAGTCGGAGCTCGATTTCTGTATCGACAACACGTTCGCCGGATTTCTGTTTTTATCTTCAAACGGTAAATCCTAGTCTTTAAGCTCTTTCCATTCTTTGCTATTGAATTACTTTTAGTGTTTAAGATTTTTGAAAGTCGCGAAATCAATCTTAACCAGTTGGAATACGCTGACCGTTTATCCGAAGAAGAAGATGAACCTATTTCAGAGCATAAGAGTAATTAAAATTCGGTTTATAAACGGGTTAGACACACAGTCCAGCGGTGGACTGTGTGCACATTTTATAACCACGTCCCGAGTTCGATCCTTACTACACACACTCTGCGTAATAAACATTCCTTTTTATTCATAAACTAACCAGGTTGAAACGAGTAGTTGTTAAGTATATTATAAATCAAGAATATAACCGGGTTAGACACACAGTCCAGCGGTGGACTGTGTGCAAAACAAACTACACGTCGCGCGATCGAGTCCCGTCCCAAACACCGGTTCAATGAGATTAAAACGTTTTGCAAAATAAAGGAATTTTCGGTAAATTCGAATAAGTGTATAAATATAATAAGAACTGGATTTCTAACGGGTTAGTCACGTAGCTCAGTTGGTAGAGCTACGTGCGCGTGAACGGAAGGTCACCGGTTCGAATCCCGCACGACGCAAGTATTACCGCTGACCGAACCGGTCAACGGTCAACGGTCAACGGTCAAACAGTAAAAAAAAATATTATTTTTTAAATATTTATTTGTTTAATTTAAATTAAAAATCAATTAAAAATACTTAAAAATAACATTTTTAAGGATAGAAAATAGCCATAAACTCACAAAAATATATCTAAAAATCCCATTAAAATCTTTAATAAAATCCATCCATTTAATATATTTTTCCCGTTATTATTTAGGTCAGTGATTCCTCGTTAACTCGCTTCGTCTAAATCGTGCGCATCTCACCAACTCAAATCCAACGCACCCAATGTGAGTGAACCCTTCAAATTCCCCATTTTGATCACATTTTTGGGGTGTATCATGTGTCTTGTTCATTTACTTATTATAACTAAGTTATTGTGCATATATCATATCATGACATATGTGTTAGTTGTTGCTGATAAGTAGTTAGTATTGTTTGCAAGTTATTATTTCAGTACATGCAATTGCTGAGGCCGTAGCTCCCCATCCCTCGAGGTTGAGTTTGATCCCCATTTTATTATGCGGTTGATCAGGGCGTGCCCGCACGATCGGCTCCGTTTGATTGAGCCTTGATCGGTCATTTATTTACATTTCAATACATGCAATACGCTCGGCTCCGTCTGATTGAGCCTTGAGCGCACAGTTCAATTTACATTTTCAGTTCATGCAATACGATCGGCTCCGTTTGATTGAGCCTTGATCTCACAGTTCATTTATGTTAAATATCATATGATGTTGGTATGTTCATGTATGTTATTGATTGTTAATGTATGTTATAATTGTAACTGATGGTGCCATTGCTTGATTTCATACATATGCTCTTTTATGATTATGCACAAAATTTTATTGATAAACTAACCAGAAAATCATTATTAAATGTTTATCTATAAGGTTCACTCGCCAACTTATGTTGACCCAAAAACCTCCCATTTTACACATGATACAGGTGAACCAGCAGCAGCTAGGAACACGTAGGACCTGGATTAGAAGAAATAAAACGATTTAGTATTTGGAACATTATGTTTGGTTATTTTCCTTTGTAATGAATGAACATGTTTGAATGTTTGAGAAATGTAATTTTGACTTCATTTAATTATGAAACATAATAGTAAATGTCATGTGCTTTGGTGATAACCCAATTATGCCCCGACTCTTATTTCCGCTGCGGGTCGGGGTGTGACAATATCTATTTTTACTCATGTGTGGTTGTGCACTTTATTTCATAATCAATTAAATAAACTTGTTCAAATGTTTTCCATAGGATTCACTCGCCAACTTTTTGTTGATCCAAAAACCCTTTTACACATGATACAGGTGAACAGGATGAAGCAAGGAAAACATAAGAAATGCCTTAGAAGAAAACAAAGAAGCTTAGATTGATGCTTAGGTCATGATGTAATTATGTTTGTAAATTTCCATTAAATTGTATTAATGAATATGGAACGTTAAAATAAATGTCATGAGCTTTGATGATAACCCAATCATGCCCCGATCACCTTTTCCGCTGCGGGTCGGGGTGTGACAAAAAGAGCGTTTATGGATTCGCATGGCTGAATATGAAGAAGAACGACTCAGGAGCGAAAGAAGGATGAATTTATTTGAGAAGATACTGACTAGAAGCTGAGTATTAATATTGCTGCTGATTGACAAAATAGAAAGAGCTGAAGCGAGAGAGCGTGTTGATAAACGTGAACGCTTGCAAAGGAATTATCAGATGCGCAAGGCAAAGGCAAAGCTAAAGTGGTTGAGGATCATGTGAATGCCACAACTGAGCCAGAAGCTGAATCTGCGCCAGTTATTACAGATATTGTGGTGTATTCAGTCTTGAAGAAGTTTGTTCTAGTAGGAAAGCCAAAAGATGTTGATATTGATATGTTTAATCTTTCAGCAAGACATTATGAATGGCTACATAAGAGAAAGTTAGAGGGAGGGATTGAAGCAACGGCTGATGAGTTTGACGAGGATGTTGAAAAGGAGACTGAAGATTTAGATGAGTTTGATGATCTATTTCTAATGAATCTGATCACGATAGTGATGTAGGTGGTATGGCTGTCCATGTAACAGAATCAGTTTTAAATGAAGATATTGATTATTCTGCTTACTTGGATGATTCAGCAATTAAGGTAAGTGAAGATAAAGATTAGGGAAGATTAGAAGGATCTAAAGGTGCTCAGCAGGTTGGAATCCTCACGGTAACCGATACATCTACCGTTCCTGTCATGCCAAAGCCGAAGATTTTATATCTTGAGCATGATGTTGAAGTGTGTGAATATGTCCATAGCTATACTAAGGAAGAGATTGCTAAAATGTTGGGTGTGGATGAAGAAAATTTTGAATTTGATTTTGAAGACTAGCTTAATGATATTAGTGCTTTCGAGCCAGTTGACTATGTCTTCGAGCACGTTGAAGATGCAAATGATTATGATAGAGTTGTCGTGGAGGATGATTCTGATGACGATGTTACCCGATCAGGATACAAATGACTCCCCAACTTTTAGTGAGATGTTTGCAGCTGAAAATGCCGATGTTCTGAAATATAAAGTCAAAGAAGCTGCTAAACACATGACGATTCCTCAACAGATGTCTAGAGCTGAAATTGCAGAAATGAGGAAGAAGTGGTTCAAAGTTTCACCAGCGGAGCGTAAATTCAAACGACCTCTAGCGTTCTTTACGCGTGATGTAGATATTTTGTAGGGGATATAATTAGCTGGGGATGGATCAAGGAACTTAATGTTATGCTATCAAGAGGGAGTTTGGGATCCAGTATTTTAGATATTTGAGCGACATCAAATCCTTGCCGTATTTGGATATAAAAGAGCTCATGCAAACGAAGATGATTAATCTGAAGATGAAGTTTCATGACCAACGGTATGGAAAATTATCAAGCTTGAAGCTATGCACGGATTTATACACCAGAAGCCTCATTTCCTGAAGCGAATTATGAAGATTGATCCGATTACCAAAGAAAAAGATGATACGCTCGTCGTGAAGAGGCCAAAGGTAATGAAGAATATACCTAAGATTCAGATCGAGCAAGACTTCCACAAAATCTTCAAATGGTGGCACTATGATTCGAATACGGGAGAAGCAGTTATTTGTGTGCACACAGATGATGATTCGTGGAAGATAACAAAGGCGCTTACCAAAGCCGTCATAGCACACAAACGTATATATGGGTTGTCGCGTGGCATTCGAGTACTAGACCCAATGTGGCTAGTAAATTGTTAGAAGAAAAATATAGATTGTTTGATCTACAGCAAAATCAGCTTCGAAGAGAAAGACAAAGAACAAGCACTCTGGTTTCAGAAGATTGTTAATGTCTATTTCGCCAATGATATACATTCTGGATCGACATGGAACACTTCATGGAGAAAACTGGAGGAGACAGAGCAAAGGAAGAAAGATAAGAAGGAAGAAAGGATTGTAGAGCGAGCTCGTATAGCGTCACTAAGAAGTTTTCGGTTTGGCAATACAGTTAACCGACCTCCTCCTACAGCTCAAACGCCAATAGCTTTTGAGGAGTGTCGCAAGCCACCGAAGCGTTTCTTTGGTTGATAAACGTCAAATCCTATGAAGATTTTTGAAGACTATCCAAGACTGCGGCAACATCCAAGGGGGAGTTTGTTGGTGCATAATGTCTATTGCCTACGTCTAGGATATGTTGATTTTGTATATAGGGCTTAGATCGTCAGTTTTAAATGTTATTGTATAGTTTATATGTTTTATATCTGACTTGTATGAGTGAGTCACATGACTCGTACGAGTGACACTCTATCACTCGTACGAGGCAGTCACTCGCACGAGTCACACTCTCTGTTACACACTCTCTTGTGCAAGTCTTGTTAGCCTATAAATAGAGGAGTATTGTGTCAGAGCTAGTTAAGAGTCAGTCCAGTTGGTGTGGCGAAGCCTTGCTGAATTGTTTACTTGCGTTGTACTTTTTCACGTCAATCAATATATTCAAAGCAGTTAAACAGTAGATCTCACTTGTTCATTTGTCAACCTCACTAACAATGAATTCCGTCTCTCTTAGTTGAGTTAGATCAGTCCGGTTGCTCATCGGAGGAGAGCCGACCCCCCCTCACAGTCATGTTAACGTATTTCTTGCATATTTGTATATACTGCATACTAGATCTTTGATAGTTGCGTAATAAGCCATAATATTTAATTGTTAAGTTTTTTACTTTGTTTCAAAATTTGATATTTCAAGTAGAGTTCCACTTCAAATTTTCTATGACAATAACATCAACAATAGCAACAACAACAACAACAATAATACCTCTATTTTAGCAGCACAAGTAGAAAATCAATTCAAGCAGTATAATAAAAAGAACCAAAGTTTAGTTACATGTTGAAAAATAATGGTAACAGAAACTTGGTTATAACTATCCTCAACATGTTGATTGTTCATAGAATTTCATCAATTCTTTAACAACTATATATGAAATATTGGAAGAAATATTATGAACAACATCATGTTGAAGAAACTAGTCTTTAATGTAAAAAAGAAAATAATGCTCCCAAAACTGTGGTTATAATTTTCCATAACATGTTGACGGTTCATAGGATTTCATCAATCCTTTAATAATTTATATGAGATATTTGACCAAACTCTATGAACATCATCGTGTCGTAGCAACTAGTCTCGATTGATATAATTTTGTGGTATAGAAAAGTGATAATGCTTTATGAAACTCTTGGTAGATGATTCTATTTATATTACTAAAATAAATTAGTGATATCTCTTGATTTGAATAATTGATATTATTAGTATTTTTTTTACTTGAACTATGATATAGTATTTAATGAAATTGAATACATTTTTTATATTAACTAGTTAAATGGTCATTTCAAAACACAAAGCTTACCAATTTTTTTCACACTATTATATTTAAATATTTTTTATTTTTTCATTATGTGGTCTCATAAATAAAAAATTCACTATGGCAGTGATATTCAAAATTAACATAATATCGTAATTGTAAAAACTTGAGTTTAGAATATGTATGTGTATATTTCTATCTTCTTAATGGAACATACATGATGTCAATATATTTAGTTAAATATGTTGAAAAGTTGATGATGGGAAAAGACTACAAACAGAAACAAAAAACTTACTGTCAGCTATAAGTTTAAAACAAATATCAACATAAAAAAGACATGGTAATGCAAAGATAAACCACAATATTTTTTCTAAAAAAATACAATTTATATATCCTCTTTAATTTAATAATCACCAAACTTTTAATTTGTTAATTAAGTGTTAATGGTTTTACATAAATGCATTTTTTGTATGTTATGCTATAAATTTTAGCTGCAAACGTTTGAATGTTATTCCTTGAGATGCATTACACTTCAATTTTTTTTTTGTTAATTTTATATTCTTTTTTACGTAAACTAACATTTACATTTAATCATGTTCTTCCATTAGTAACTTGACAATCATTTCAAACCATGGTTTTTGGCTTAAAACTTTAATTTAAAGCTTTAGATCATCATTATAATTTCAAGACACCTAAAGCTTCATGGTTTTTTTTTCCAAGATTAAGAAATCATAATAGGTTCAATAGATGATCTAGGTTTTCTATTATCTCCAATATAGGGGGACTTATGTTAGTTCTGTTACCTAGAAATGTTAATCAAATCAAAATCATAGTATAACTATCTGCACATGATTAAAGCATTTTAGCTTACTAAATATCTGTTCTTATAACTATATCATCCTGATTGAAAATAATGCTCTAGTTGGCGTCAATAGTCACTGAAAATACTACACTAGTCTGTCAACGTATTTCTTGCATAATTGTATATACTGCATACTAGATCTTTGATAGTCGTGTAATAAGCCATAATATTTAGTTGTTAAGTTTTTTTTACTTTGTTTTAAATTTGACATTTCAAGTAGAGTTCCACTTGATATATTCTCTGACAATAAAAACAACAATATTAGCAACAAGAACAACAATAATAATACCTCTATTTTAGCAACACAACCAGAAAAGCAATTCAAAACGTATAATAAAAAGAACCAAAGTTTAGTTACATGTTGAAAAATAATAGTAACAAAAACTTGGTTATAATTATCCTAAACATGTTGATTATTCATAGAATTTCATCAATTGTTTGACAATAATATATGAAATATTTGAAGAAATACTATGAACAACATCATGTTGTAGAAACTAGTCTTTAATGAAAAAAAGAAAATAATGCTCCAAAAACGTGGTTATAATTTTCCACAACATGTTGACTGTTCATAGGATTTCATCAATTCTTTAACAATTTATATGAGATATTTGACCAAAATCTATCAACATTATGGTGTTGTAGCAACTAGTCTCCATGGATATGATTATGTGGTATAGAAAAGTGATAATGCTTTATCAAACTCTTGGTAGATTGTTCTATTTATATAACTAAAATAAATTAGTGATATCTCTTGATTTAAATAATTGATATTATTAGTATTTTTTTACTTGAATTGTGATATAGTATTTAATGCAATTAAATATTTTTTATATTAAATAGTTAAATGGTCTTTCCAAAAGACAAAGCTTACCAATTTTTTTTCACTCAAATAGAAAAGTGATAATGCTTTATGAAACTCTTGGTAGATGGTTCTATTCATATAACTAAAATAAATTTGTGATATCTCTTTATTTAAATAATTTATATTATTAATATTTTTTTACTTGAACAGTAATATAGTATTTAATGCAATTAAATAGTTTTTTATATTAACTAGTTAAATGGTCTTTCGAAAAGACAAAACTTACTAATTTTTTTCGCTCTATTGTATTTAACTTTTTTTTATTTTTTCATTATGAGTTTTTTATACAGGTCTCATATATAAAAATTTCACTATGACAGTGATGTTCAAAATTAACATAATATCCTAATTGTAAAAAACTTGAGTTTAGAATATGTTTGTGTTAATGCATGTTTCTATCTTCTTAATGAACATAAATGATGTCAATATATTTAGTTACATAGGTTGAAAAGTTGATGACTAGAAAAGACTACAAACAGAAACAAAAAACTTACTGTTTGAAACAGCTATAAGTTTAAAACAAAGTTCCACATAAAAATGGTAATACAAAGATAAACCATAATATTTTTTCTAAAAAAATACAACATTCTATATCCTCTTTAATTTTATAATCACCAAACATTTAATTTGTTAATTAAATGTTAATGGTTTAACATAAATGCATTTTTGTATGTTATGATATAAATTTTAGCCGCAAACGGTGAATGATATTCCTTGAGATGCATTACACTTCAATTTTTTTGTCATTTTATTTTCTTTTTACGTAAACTAACATTTTCATTTAATCAAGTTCTTCCGTTAGTAACTTGACAATCATTTCAAACCATGGTTTTTGGCTTAAAAGTTTAATTTAAAGCTTTAGATCATCATTATACTTTCATGAAACCTAAAGCTTCATGGTCTTTTCCCAAGATTAAGAAATCATAATAGGTTTAATAGATGATCTAGGTTTTCTATTATCTCCAATATAGGGGGACTTATGTTAGTTCGGTTACCCAGAAATGTCTAACTAAATCAAAAATCATATTCTCACTTTCCTCACATGATAAAAGCCTTTTAGCTTGCTAAATATCTATTCTTTTAATTATCTCATACCGATTGAAAATAATTCTCTAGTTGACGTCTAATACTCATTGAAAATACAACACTAGTCATGTCAACGTATTTCTTACATAATAGTATATACTGCATACTAGATCTTTGATAGTCGCCTAATAAGCCATAATATTTAGTTGTTAAGTTTTTTTTACTTTGTTTTAAATTTGGCATTTCAAGTAGAGTTCCACTTCATATTTTCTCTGACAATAACAACAAGAACATTAGCAACAACAACAACAATAATAATACCTCTATTTTAGCAGCACACGCAGAAAAGTAATTCAAAAATTATAATAAAAAGAACCAAAGCTTAGTTACATGTTGGAAAATAATGGTAACATAAACTTGGTTGTAATTATCCTGAACATGTTGATTGTTCATAGAATTTCATCAATTCTTTGACAATTATATATGAAATATTTGAAGAAATACTATGAACAACATCATGTTGTAGAAACTAGTCTTTAATGTAAAAAAGAAAATAATGCTCCTAAAAACGTGGTTATAATTTTCCACAACATGTTGACTGTTCATAGGATTTCATCAATTCTTTAACAATTTATGTGTGATATTTGACCAAACTCTATGAACATTATGGTGTTGTAGCAACTAGTCTCGATGGATATCATTATGTTGTATAGAAAAGTGATAATGCTTTATGAAACTCTTGGTAGATGATTCTATTTATATAACTAAAATAAATTAGTGATATCTCTTGATTTAAATAATTGATATTCTTAGTATTTTTTAAGTGAACTGTGATATAGTATTTAATGCAATAAATATTTTTTATATTAACTAGTTAAATAGTCTTTCTAAAACACCAAGCTTACCAATTTTTTCACTCTATTATAGCAAACTTTTTTTTATTTTTTCATTATGTTTTTTTTTTCTACAGGTCTCATAAATAAAAATTTCACTATAACATTGATGTTCAAAATTAACATAATATCATAATTTCAAAAAACTTGAGTTTAGAATATGTTTGAGTTAACGCATATTTCTATCTTCTTAATGGAACACACATGATGTCAATATATTTAGTTACATAGGTTGAAAAGTTGATGGTGGGAAAAGACAACAAACAGAAACAAAAACTTACTGTCAGCTATAAGTTTAAAATAAAGATCAACATAAAAAAGGGATGGTAATGCAAAGATAAACCACAATATTTTTTCTAAAAAATACAACATTCTATATCCTCTTTAATTTTATAATCACCAAACATGTATTTTGTTAATTAAATGTTAATGGTTTGATATAAATGCATTTTTTGTATGTTATGCTATAAATTTTAGCGGCAAACGTTGCAATGTTATTACTTAAGATGCATTACACTTCAATTATTTTGTCAATTTTATATTCTTTTTTACGTAAACAAACATTTTGGCTTACAAGTTTAGTTTAAACCTTTAGATCATCATTATAATTTCAAGACACCTAAAGCTTCATGGTCTTTTTCCAAAATTAAGAAATCATATGTCACAACCCGACCCGCAGTGGAATAAGAGTCGGGCATAATTGGGTTATCACCAAAGCTCATAATGTTTACTAAAATGTTTCATATTTATTAAATTCAAATTACAACTTAAATATCCAAATCAAAGTTCATACAATTACAAGGAAATGAAACGATGTAAACAATCCAAAGCTTAAACTGATTTATTCTTCTAGGCCTTCCTATATGTTTCTTGCCTCAACTGGATCACCTGTATCATGTGTAAAACGGGGGATATTTTGGGTCAACAAAAGTTGGCGAGTGAACCTTAAATAAAACATTGTTATTAATCTCTTGTTTTATTTAATATTGAAAATTTGTGCAATAATCACATGTGAGCAAACATATATAAATAAACAAACACAAACCACTTGAATGAGTATATGATATGAATGATAATGAATGTGAGATCAAGGCTCAATCAAACGGAGCCGATCATATGAGGCATCTGATGCTCAACCCGTCTCCCACGGGGAACTGATGGGCCTAATGATACGCGTGCACTGAAAATGATAAATCCAAACTACATATAATCCACACAACAATTGATACACATTTTATACACATTTGGTCACGGATATGATGTATGCACAAGTGTTTAAGTATAATAAAAAAAAAATTAAACGACACATGATACACCCCAAAACATGATTAAAACGGGGAATTGTTAGAGATTCACTCACATTGGGTGCGTTCTTTGATGACGTTGGATGCGCACGAATTTTAGGATTTGATCGACGAGGGAAAAACTAACCTAAAATAGTAACGAAATGATTCGGTAAATAAATGGATTTTATTTGAGTTTAATACTTTTAATTCTTAATCTTAATGGGATTTCTAGATTTGTTTTTGTGAGTTTAAGGACATTTTCTAACTTTAAAAATGTTATTTTTAAGTATTTTTAAATAATTTTCTGATTAAATAAATTAATAAAAAGAAATAAAAAATGTTGACTTTTTGACCGTGTTGACCGTTGACCGGTCGGATTGTGTGTTTGTATGAGCTGAGTGAGGTTCGAACTCGGGACCTCTCGTTTACGTGCACGCTGCTCTACCAACTGAGCTACGTGTCTAACCCGAAATATTCTCTGTTTTAATTATATTTATATACTAATTAAGTTTTAACTTATTTGGTTTTTTATTAAAAACGATTTATATGGCCGAACCGGTTGCAGGAACCCGGAGTCGAACTCGGGTACTTTGGTTCGAGTGCGCACAGCCCAACCAGTTGGGCTGTGTGTCAAATCTGTTAAACTTATGAATTATATTACTCTTATAAACATTCTGTGACTTGTTCTGATTCAGTTGTAAAAATGTTGGTTTTAATTCTGAAATTCGGTAACGTGTGCGATTCGATCCCGGGACATGTGCATTGTTTTGTGCACACAGTCCACCGCTGGACTGTGCGTCTAACCCGTTCGAATATCCGTTTTTAATTATACTTATACACATGTTTTAACTTCATCTTCTTCGCTTATCAAATTTCCGAGCAGTGAATTGACTGTTTGTTTAATTGACCAACTACGCTTATGATTGATTGAATTGAAGTAGAAGAAAGGAATTAAGGAATAAGATGTACCAATCACAGAGTGTCTTCTTCAGATTTTCCGGCAAAATTCGTCGGCTCTGATTGGTGACTTCCGACTGAGTGAATCGATTAACAATTTTGATCAATGTGTTGTGCAATTAAGTTACTAAACAAGGGATATCAGGAGGGTTTAGATGTTGTACCGATCGACAGTGAGACTTTGGAATTTCAGTGATTTTCCGGTGAGTGCAGGAATTCCCGGCAACGTTGTCTGAGACAGATTCTGGTTGAACGAGTTATGTTAATACATGCCGAATAATGGATGGCAAACAAAAGAGTCGAGAATTTTACCGATTTGGAGTAAGTCTCGGTTTTCCGGTGAAAGTCCGGCGAATGCAGAATATTTCCGGCGACGAGCTAAAGCTTCGAAAAAGTGAGCGGTTCAGAGCGAAAGGATTTCCGGAAGATTGAGTGGGTATTTATAGGGAAGAACTGAGTGAATTTGGTCCGTTTTTGGGTCTTGATTCGCGGTCAAGGGTTTTCCGGCGGTTACGACTAAAATTGAGGGTCAGACATCGGTTATAACCGATGTCGAAGTCGTTTAACGTGTTTTGGTCAAAAGGAAAATGGCAAGAATCGCGAATTGCCTATTTTTCCGGTGGCGATTAGTCTGGGCGCGCCGATTACTGAATTTGATTTTCGAGTTTTATTATAAGTGTTATTTGTTTTAATGTTTATCACAAAGACAGTGTGTGGCGGAGCGGTGTGTTGTCTGCTTTGGCTTGTGGGTGACCCGGGTTCGAAACCCGGCGTCTGCATTTATTTTTTTATTCCTTATTTTATTAGAAATTTTAAATTATGGTTTTTAAATTCTAATATATTTATTAATCATGTATCGTTAAAAATTAATTTGAGCAATAAATACGCAACGAAAAATTTATAACTGGATATTTGATTAATACACGAAGCGGGTTTTGAAAACTCGTTTTTCGACGAATGTTACAGTATCCCCTACTTTTAGAAATTTCGTCCCGAAATTTAAGTAGTAGTGGTAACAGGAAAAAGATGTGGGTATTTCTCGCACATTGAGTCTTCACGTTCCCAAGTAAACTCAGGTCCTCGTTTTGACTCCCAACGTACCCTGACAATTGGAATACGACTTCGTCTTAAACGCTTCTCTCCGAAGTCCATGATTTCTACTGGTCTTTCAACGAAGTGCATAGATTCATCGATCTGAATGTCTTCTAGCGGAATATGGAGGTTTTCATCGGCGAGGCACTTCTTCAAGTTTCATACGTGGAATGTGGGATGAATTCTGTTGAGCTCTTCTGGTAGGTCAAGCTTGTATTCTACAAGACCTACTCTTTCGAGTATCTTGAAAGGTCCTACGTAGCGTGGTGCTAGCTTGCCCTTTTGGCCAAAACGAACCACTCCCTTCCACGGTGATACTTTTAAAAGTACTTGATCCCCAATTTCAAACTCCAAGGGCTTTCGTCGTTTGTCTGCATAACTCTTTTGACGACTTTGAGCCGCTAGAAGATTGTTTCGAATTTGAATGACCTTGTCGGTTGTTTCTTGAATTAACTCTGGACCGGTGATTTGTGATTCCCCAATTTCATGCCAACATACCGGAGATCGGCACTTACGACCATATAAAGCTTCGAAAGGAGCCATGCCGATACTTGAATGATAGCTATTGTTGTACGAAAATTCAACTAATGGTAGATGAGCGTCCCAATTCCCTTTGAAGTCTATGACACATGCTCGAAGCATGTCTTCAAGAGTTTGGATGGTGCGTTCAGATTGTCCATCAGTTTGAGGATGAAAAGCGGTACTGAGGTCTAATCGTGTACCCAAGGCGGTTTGTACGGCTCGCCATGTTCGTGAAGTGAAACGACCATCACGGTCTGAGATGATGCTTAAAGGTACACCATGACGGCTTACGATCTCGCTGATGTAGATACGAGCTAACTTCTTGTTTTTTAAGTTCTCGCGGATTGGTATGAAGTGAGCTGATTTTGTAAGACGATCGATTATTACCCATATGGTGTCATACCCACTGGAGGTGCGAGGTAACCCGGTAATGAAATCCATGGTTATGTTTTCCCACTTCCACATAGGTATTTCGGGTTGGACTAGAAGTCCTGAAGGTCTTTGATGTTCAGCTTTTACTTTGGAATAGGTAAGGCACTTGGAAACAAAAACAGCGATATCATTTTTCATGCCAGGCCACCAGTAGGTGTAGCATAGGTCTTGATACATCTTGTCGGCTCCTGGGTGTACAGAGTATCGTGTTTTGTGCGCCTCATTCATGAGGAAGTCACGAAGGTTATCGCGATCGGGAATCCATATGCGATTTAAATAGTATAGAATACCGTCGGATTTGGTTTCGATTTTGAGTTCAACTCCACATGACAGCTCATCGCGTACGTCATTTTCTGTCACAGAAACATGTTGAGCTGCTCGGATTCGATCTTTGATGTCGGTTATGATTTGCGAACAGAGAAGGCGAATGGAGTTCGCATAACCTTTTCGACTGAGTGCATCAGCCACCACGTTTGCCTTGCCAGGATGATACCGAATTTCACAGTCGTAGTCGTTAAGAAGTTCGACCCATCTTCGTTGCCTCATATTCAACTCCTTTTGGTTGAAGATATGTTGGAGACTTTTGTGGTCAATGTATATTTCACACTTGGTACCGTAGAGGTAATGTCTCCATATCTTGAGAGCGAACACAACGGCTCCAAGTTCCAGGTCGTGGGTGGTGTAATTCTTTTCATGAACCTTGAGTTGCCTAAAGCATAGGCTATCACTTTTCCTCTTTGCATTAATACACAGCCTAGCCCTTGCCCTGATGCGTGGCAATATACTACAAAGTCATCGCAACCCTCAGGAAGTGTGAGGATAGGTGCGTCACAAACTTTTTGCTTTAGAGTTTGGAAGGCATCTTCTTGTTTAGGTCCCCATATGAAGGGTTTTCCTTTATGAGTCAAAGCCGTGAGTGGTACAGCAATACGGGAAAAATTGGCAATGAAGCGGCGATAGTAACCAGCCAAACCGATAAATGACCTTACTTCGGTAGGGGTACGTTGCGCTTGCCATTCCTGTACTGCCTTGATTTTTGAAGGATCGACATGTATTCCCTTTTCATTGACGACATGTCCAAGGAATTGTACTTCTCTTAACCAGAATTCGCATTTTGAGAACTTAGCGTAGAGCTTCTCAGTCCTTAAGAGTGTAAGGATAAGTCGAAGATGTCGTTCATGATCGGATTTAGACTTGGAGTAGATAAGGATGTCGTCGATGAAGACTATGACAAAACGGTCAAGGTAGGGTTTGCATACCCTATTCATTAGATCCATGAAGACAGCGGGGGCGTTGGTTAAACCGAATGGCATGACCATGAATTCGTAATGACCATAACGAGTCGGGAAGGCGGTCTTTGGGACGTCTTCTTCATGTACTCTGAGTTGATGATAACCAGAACGAAGGTCGATTTTTAAAAAGCAGGTGGCGCCTTGAAGTTGGTCTAGGAGGTCATCGATGCGAGGTAGTGGGTAGCGTTTCTTAACCGTTAACTTGTTGAGTTCTCTATAGTCGATATACATGCGAAACGTTCCATCTTTCTTCTTCACAAAAAGAACAGGTGCACCCCAAGGCGAGGAGCTAGGACGTATGAATCCTTTGTCAGTCAACTCTTGCAGTTGACTGGCCAGCTCTTGCATTTCGGATGGGGCTAACCTATAAGGAGATTTTGCGACTGGTGTAGCACTAGGTACAAGATCGATGCAGAAATTGACTTCTCTCACAGGAGGGAGTCCTGAAATGTCGTCGGGAAAGACTTGTGGGAATTCTTTCACAACTGGTATATCTTCGAGTTTCTTCTCCTTGTTTCCCTTTTTGACGACGTGAGTTAGGAATGAGACATAGTTCTTGCGGAGATATTTTCGGGCTTGAAGACAGGACATTAATTTGAGTCCTTTCGAAGGGGTTTCCCCAAAGATACGTAGGGTCTGACCGTCTGCAAGAGGAATGCGAATGAACTTTTCGCGGCATATTACTTCAGCGTGATGTTGGCTGAGCCAGTCCATACCGATTATAATATCGAAACTCCCCAACTTCATAGGAATGAGGTCAACTGGAAAATCGTGATCGTTTAGAGTGAGAGTACAATTTCGTATAATAGAATTTAATGAAACGGGCTTTCCATCAGCAACTTCCACCGTTAGAGATTCCATGAGATTATCACGAGTTTGGTTGAGGATAGGTTCAAATTCTAAGGACACAAAACTCTTATCCGCGCCAGTATCGAATAACATGGATGCATAACTACCATTGATGAGAAACGTACCGTTAACCACGTTGTTGTCAGCCCTAGCTTGGTTGGCATTGATGTTGAAAGCCCTTCCTCTAGCAGGTGGAGGAGCTTGGTTATCTTGGTTTACCGGATTCGCTTGAGCTTGGGCATGGATGATGTTCACCAAGCGTGGACATGTGTTCCTGAAGTGGTTTGGGTCTCCACAGTTGTAACAAGCTCGCATGGGTTGCATCATGGGGTAGTTGGGTTGGTAGTAGGATTGGGCTATGTGTTGTGCAGATGGTAGAAGTAAGGGTTGTTGAGCTTGACCCACTGTCTGATTTTGAGTTTGGGTTTGTGGTTGACTGCGGTTCATTCGTTGAAGGATGCGGCAGGTTTGGATGGTGTGACCTGCACGGCCACAGCTTGGGCAATGTTGGCAGGGATTTTTGGGAAGGTGGTGGTATTGACAACGGTTGCATTTTGGGTATGGACCGGTGTATGGCTTTTTAAATGGTGCAGCTGAGGGAGCAATTTGGGTAATTGGTGCGGCAGTGATAGGAGGGTTTGTTTGTGTGACAGCAAAATTTCTGCTGTTTCGTTTCCTCTTACCAGCAAACTTCGAAGAGGAGACGGAATGGTTTGGAGTTTGGGCCTCAATGGGGGCTTTCTTTTTCTCATCCTTGAATTTGCCATTCCGGATGCGATTCTCGGTGAGTTCTGTGGCTAATTCCATTGCGGCTTCAAGTGTTGCAGGCGAAGTGCTTAAACCGAATCTTGGATTTTCGAGGGGAGGCCTCGAATGTAGTGTTCGACCAAGCGGTACAGTGGGGTGAACAAGTTGGGGATCATTTGGTTCAGTTCGAGAAATCTCTTGTTGTAGGAAGTGTGATCTCCCTCCTTTTGTTTCAACGAGTGGAATTCATCTTCCAACTTTTTGATTTCGCTTCTTGGACAGAAGCGCCTTGTCATGAGTTCCCTTAACTCCTCCCATGTTAAGGCCATGGCATCTTCGACTCCTCGCTTACCCTTTTCTGTGTTCCACCAGGTAAGAGCTACCCCAAACAGTCTCCCAGTTGCGTAACGTACCTTGCGATCCTCGGGACAATCGCAATTGAGGAAAGTGTTTTCCATTTCTTCAAACCAGTGAAGGAGAGCAGTAACACCTTCGGTCCCTTCATACTTTGGGGGATCGCAAGATTTGAAGTGTTTGTAGGAGCACTTTTTGGAGTGAGGGTTGGCGACGCTCTGGTCTTCTTGATTGGGAGGGTTGATGGGATTTGCGGTGAGAGCTTGTTGAACTTGAATCACGATGTCAGGAAGTACCGCGGCCATTTGTTTAGCAATTTGAGTGGTCAAGCGTTCATTGGATCTTCCTGACTTTCTACCTCCACCTAGTTGCCTAGCCGACATCTACAGGAACATACATGGGAAGATTGTAAGTTTAAGAAGTTTCTAGGTGTCATGTGTCGTTAAAAGAATGAAAATAACATAACTAACAATAATGCAACTACATCCATAGGATGTCTTGGGTTTGCTCATGTTTGGGCCTCCAATGTCTCCCATACCATCGCCTGTATAGTCATGTGGGCCCCCATGACTATTGGGCTTAGTAGGATTCACATTGGTGTTGGCGGATTAACACTCGCATCACCCGAATGAAAACCGTGAAATATGATTGCGAGATGTATGGTAGGAGGGTGTCCAGGTGTAGACACAATGACAACTCAAAGCGGGGTTAGCTCACACGACGTTTGGTATAGCATGCTTTTGCCTAATAGGTCCTTTGTACTCTCATCGTTAGTCCCCAGGTAGGCAAACTGGTCATTTATTTTGGATTTATACGAATGCCAAGCCTAGACATGACGTTTCGACTACCGGTACTCGCACCCTTCCAGTTACTACATGCCCATCATGAGAACTCACTTTGATGTGATTTGAAAATAAAAAAATCATTGCAAAAATAATGGGAATTGTGAGGTGTGTGCTCTCATGGATATGATATGTTATGAGGATATGATTCATGATGAGCATTGTATAATAATATGTACTTATGAACATGCTTGCATAACATTGAGTGTAACAATAAACATAAAGCATATAAACATCATGAATTTTGTATGTAACGCGTAAACAATTTAAAATTTTAATCAACTATAGTATAGGATCTAAGGGTCTAATAACCTATCCTATATCCCTATAGTCATGGCTCTGATACCAATCTGTCACACCCCGACCCGCAGCGGAATAAGAGTCGGGGCATAATTGGGTTATCACCAAAGCTCATGATGTTTACTAAAATGTTTCATATTTATTAAATTCAAATTACAACCTAAATATCCAAATCAAAGTTCATACAATTACAAGGAAATGAAACTATGTAAACAATCCAAAGCTTAAACTGATTTATTCTTCTAGGCCTTCCTATATGTTTCTTGCCTCAACTGGATCACCTGTATCATGTGTAAAATGGGGGATATTTTGGGTCAACAAAAGTTGGCGAGTGAACCTTAAATAAAACATTGTTATTAATCTCTTGTTATTTAATATTGAAAATTTGTGATAATCACATGTGAGTAAACATATATAAATAAACAAACACAAACCACTTGAATGAGTATATGATATGAATGATAATGAATGTGAGATCAAGGCTCAATCAAACGGAGCCGATCGTATGAGGCACCTGATGCTCAACCCGTCTCCCACGGGGAACTGATGGGCCTAATGATATGCGTGCACTGAAAATGATAAATCCAAACTACATATAATCCACACAACAATTGATACACATTTTATACACATTTGGTCACGGATATGATGTATGCACAAGTGTTTAAGTATAATAAAAAAAAATTAAACGACACATGATACACCCCAAAACATGATTAAAACGGGGAATTGGTAGAGATTCACTCACATTGGGTGCGTTCTTTGATGACGTTGGATGCGCACGAATTTTAGGATTTGATCGACGAGGAAAAACTAACCTAAAATAGTAACGAAATGATTCGGTAAATAAATGGATTTTATTTGAGTTTAATACTTTTAATTCTTAATCTTAATGGGATTTCTAGATTTGTTTTTGTGAGTTTAAGGACATTTTCTAACTTTAAAAATGTTATTTTTAAGTATTTTTAAATAATTTTCTGATTAAATAAATTAATAAAAAGAAATAAAAAATGTTGACTTTTTGACCGTGTTGATAGTTGACCGGTCGGATTGTGTGTTTGTATGCGCTGAGTGAGGTTCGAACTCGGGACCTCTCGTTTACGTGCACACAGCTCTACCAACTGAGCTACGTGTCTAACCCGAAATATTCTCTGTTTTAATTATATTTATATACTAATTAATTTTTAACTTATTTGGTTTTTTATTAAAAACGATTTATATGGCCGAACCGGTTGCAGGGACCCGGAGTCGAACTCGGGTCCTTCGGTTCGAGTGTGTCAAATCTGTTAAACTTATGAATTATATTACTCTTATAAACATTCTGTGACTTGTTCTGATTCAGTTGTAAAAATGTTGGTTTTAATTCTGAAATTCGGTAACGTGTGCGATTCGAACCCGGGACGTGTGCATTGTTTTGTGCACACAGTCCACCGCTGGACTGTGTGTCTAACCCGTTTGAATATCCGTTTTTAATTATACTTATACACATGTTTTAACTTCATCTTCTTCCCTTATCGAATTTCGGAGCAGTGAATTGACTGTTTGTTTAATTGACCAACTACGCTTATGATTGATTGAATTGAAGTAGAAGAAAGGAATTAAGGAATAAGATGTACCAATCACAGAGTGTCTTCTTCAGATTTTCCGGCAAAATTCGTCGGCTCTGATTGGTGACTTCCGACTGAGTGAATCGATTAACAGTTTTGATCAATGTGTTGTGCAATTAAGTTACTAAACAAGGGATATCAGGAGGGTTTAGATGATTGTACCGATCGACAGTGAGACTTCGGAATTTCAGTGATTTTCCGGTGAGTGCAGGAATTCCCGGCAACGTTGTCTGAGACAGATTCTGGTTGAACGATTTATGTTAATACATGCCGAATAATGGATCGCAAACAAAAGAGTCGAGAATTTTACCGATTTGGAGTAAGTCTCGGTTTTCGGTGAAAGTCCGGCGAATGCAGAATATTTCCGGCGACGAGCTAAAGCTTCGAAAAGGTGAGTGGTTCTGAGCGAAAGGATTTCCGGAAGATTGAGTGGGTATTTATAGGGAAGAACTGAGTGAATTTGGTCCGTTTTTGGGTCTTGATTCACGGTCATGGGTTTTCTGGCGGTTACGACTAAAATTGAGGGTCAGACATCGGTTATAACCGATGTCGAAGTCGGTTAACGTGTTTTGGTCAAAAGGAAAATGGCAAGAATCGCGTGTAACATCCGTCGAAAAACGGGTTGTCACAACCCGCTTCGTTTATTAATCGAACAATCAATGTTAAATTTTTGTTGTTTATTTATGATTAATTTTAATTTTAAACAATACATAATTAATAAACAAATTAGGATTTAAAAGCAAAAATTGTTAAAAAGTGAAAATAAGAGAATTAAAAATAAAACACGGCTGCCGGGATTCGAACCGGGTCAGCCAATGACTTAACTCCCACTCATCCAACCACTCCGCCACTTGTGTTATTTAATAACATATCGAAACAATTAATTCAAATAACAAAACATAGAAATCAAATTCAGTCATTGACGCGCCCATTTCGCAGTCGCCGGAAATCCCGACGACTTCGCCAATAATTGACGGTTTCCATCGATTTAATGAAAGAATTAATCCTAACATCGGTTATAACCGATGTCTGAACCCGCGACATCAGTCGTAACCGCCGGAGGACAGCTGACCATGAATCGAGACTGAAATCAGACCCAATGCGTCTCGATTCTTCCCTATAAATACACCCACAAGTCTCTGGTAGCCTTTTCGCTCAAAATCGCACCTTTTCTCGAAGCAATTTCACTCGCCGGATATATCCTGCCATCACCGGACTTTCGCCGAAAAACCGAGACTCACCTCAACACGGTAAATACCTCGACTCTTTCTGTTTTAGTCCGTTGTTAGACTGTTACTAACTTCAATCCAACAATCAGAATCAATCCCAGACGACGTAGCCGGAATATTCAGCTCTCGCCGGAAAACCTCTGGAATTTCTAATCTCACGCTATGAATCGGTATAATCATTCGAACTTCTGTTAATCCTTGTTTAGTACCCCACTTTCATAACTAATCAAACAAAACTGATAATTGATTCAAGCAGAAAGAATACACAAATCAGAGCCGACGTTCATTGCCGGAATTCTGAAGAAATACAATTGATCGGTACATTCGTTTCCTGAGTTCATTTTAGTCATCACATTTCAACCAGTAATATGCTCGATGAACGACCCAATCCAGAACAGTTGAAAAATCGTCGACTGAGTCTTTGAGCGAAGACGAAGTCGACTGTGTTTTATAAGATTAATAAACGGGTTAGACACACAGTCCAGCGGTGGACTGTGTGCAAATAATAAGAACACGTCTCGAGTTCGATCCCTGCCCCAACCTCACTCCTTTAAACAAAAATGCTCTTTTTAACCGAACCGGGATAACTCACAGAATCATGTTAAGTATAATAAAAACCGGAATATTAACCAGGTTAGACACACAGTCCAGCGGTGGACTGTGTGCAACACTAACTCGCACGTCCCGGGTTCGAGACTGGTTAACGGCACCGGTTCAATGCAATTAAAATCCTTTTTAAAAATGAATGATTTTCGGATTAAGTTAAATAGTATATAAATATAATTAAAAACAGAAATATTTCGGGTTAGACACGTAGCTCAGTTGGTAGAGCTGCGTGCACGCGAACAGGAGGTCACGGGTTCGAGTCTCACCCAGCGCACATATATAAGCGACCGGACCGGTCAACGGTCAACGGTCAACGGTCATGGTCAACGGTCAAAAGTCAACATTTTTTTTATTATTTTTATTTATTTATTTAATTTAAAAATCAATTAAAAATACTTAAAAATAACGTTTTTAAAGTTAGAAAATAGCCTTAAACTCACAAAAAAAATATACCCAAAGATCCTATTAAAATTGTTAATAAAATCCACTTACTTACCGTACCTTTTCGTTATTAACTAGGTTAGTTATTCCTCGTCGATCAATCCTCTAAATTCATGCGCAATCAACATCATTCACCGAACGCACCCAAGGTGAGTGAATCTCTACAAATTTCCCGTTTTAATCACATTTTGGGGTGTATCATTGTGTCGTTATTATTTATTTTAAATTAAACACTTGTGCATTTATCTTATTCATGATCAAATGTGTTGCCAATATATATATCAATTGTTTGTGTGGTAAATGTTTAGATTAAAGTTATCATTTCAGTACATACATTATCATAGGCCGTCGCTCCCCATTACCTATGAGCGTGAGCTGTTCCCCATTACCTATGAGCGTGAACGAGGCGTTGCCAACATAAGATCGGCTCCGTTTGATTGAGCCTTGATCTCACATACATCATCATAGGCCGTCCGTTCCCCATTACCTATGAGCGCGAACGAGACGTTGCCAACATATACATTGTCATTTATATCATATACTCATGCAAGTTGTTTGTGATTGTTTGTTTACATTCGTTTGTTCATGTATGATTATTGCACAATTTTCCATAATATTTACAATAAGGAACCAATAACAAATGTTTTTAACAAGGTTCACTCGCCAACTTTTGTTGACCCAAAATTCCCCATTTTTACACATGATACAGGTGATCAAGTTGAAGCAAGAAACATATAGGGCGGCCTAGAAGAATAAACCAGTTTAGATTTTGGATTGTTTTAGTTAATTTTTCCTTTCCTTGTATTGTATGAATTTGACTTGGAACTTTGAGATGTAATTTGAATTTAATAAATATGAAACATATTAGTAAACATCATGAGCTTTGGTGATAACCCAATTATGCCCCGACTCTTATTCCGCTGCGGTTTGGGGTGTGACAGATTGGTATCAGAGCCATGACTATAGGGATATAGAATAGGTTATTAGACCCTTAGAGCCTATACTATAGTTGATTAGAATTTTTAAAAATGTTTGTGTGTTACATGCAAAATTCATGATGTTTATATGCTTTATGTTTATTGTTATATTCAATGTTATGCAAGCATGTTCATAAGTACATATTATTATACAATGCCTATTATGAATCATATTCTCATAACATAACATATCTATGAGAGCACACACCACACAATTTCCATGACTTTTGCAACGATTTTTGTATTTTCAAATCACATCAAAGTGAGTTCTCATGACGGGCATGTAGTAACTGGAAGGGTACAAGTACCGGTAGTCGGAACGTCCTGTCTAGGCTTGGCATTCGTATAAATCCAAAATAAAGGACCAGTTTGCCTACCTGGGGACTAACGATGAGAGTACGAAGGACCTATTAGGCCAAAGCATGCTATACCAAACGTCGTGTGAGCTAACCCCACTTTGAGTTGTCATTGTGTCTACACCTAGACACCCTCCGACCATACATCTCGCAAACATATTTTATGGTTTTCATTCGGGTGATGCGAGTGTTAAACCGCCAATACCAATGTGAATCCTACTAAGACAATAGTCATGGGGGCCCACATGACTATACAGGTGATGGTATGGGGGACATTGGAGGCCCAAACATGAGCAAACCCAAGACATCCTATGGATGTAGTGCATTATTGATGATTATGTTATTTTATTATTTTAAACGACACATGACACCTAAACACTCCTTAAACTCACCATCTTCCTATGTATATTCCTGTAGATGTCGGCTAGGCATCTACATGGAGGACGAAAGTCAGGAAGGTCAAACGAACGCTTGGCCACTCATATTGCAAAACAAATGGCCGCGGTGCTTCCTGATATTGTAATTCAAGTCCAGCAAGCTCTCACCGCGAATCCTGTCAACCCACCCAATCAAGAGGATCAAAACATCGACAACCCTCCCTCCAAGAAGTGCTACTACAAACACTTCAAGTCTTGCGATCCCCCAAAGTATGAAGGGACCGAAGGTGTCACCGCTCTCCTCCACTGGTTTGAGGAAATGGAAAACACCTTCCTAAATTGTGATTGTCCTGAGTATCGCAAGGTACGTTACGCAACCGGGAGACTATTTGGGGTAGCCCTGACCTGGTGGAACACCGAGAAGGGTAAAAGAGGAGTTGAAGACGCTATGGCCTTAACGTGGGAAGAGTTAAGGGAAATAATGACAAAACGCTTCTGCCCAAGAAGCGAACTCAAGAAGTTAGAAGACGAATTCCACTCGCTGAAGCAAAAGGAAGGAGACCATACTTACTACAACAAAAGATTTCTTGAGCTGAACCAGATGGTTCCTAACTTGTTCACCCCAGTGTACCGCTTGGTTGAACACTACATTCGAGGCCTCCCCTCGAAGATTCAAGACTCAGTCCTCAGCACTTCGCCTGCAACTCTCGAAGCTGCTATGGAATTAGCCACCGAACTTACCGAGAACCGCATCAGAAATGGTACAAGGAGGAGAAAAAGAAAGCCCCCGTCGAGGGCCAAACTTCAAACCATTCCACCTCCTCCTAAAAGTTTTCAAACAAGAGGAAACGAAGTACTAGAAATTTTGCTGTTACCCAAATCAATTTCCCTATCCCTGCTGCACCCATCACTCAAGTTGCCCCTTCACCCGCACCATACAAAAGGCCATACTCCGGCCCCTACCCAAAATGCACCCGATGCCAATACCATCACTCTCCCGAACACCCCTGTCAATATTGCACCAGCTGTGGCCGTACAGGTCACACCATCCAAACCTGCCGCTCACTACAGCGAATGAGCCGCAACCAAACCGCAACCCAAACCCACCATCAAATAATGGGTCAAGCCCAACAACCCCTACTGCTACCACCTACACAACATACGGCCCAAACCTACTACCAACCCAACTACCCCATGATGCAACCCATGCGGCTTGCTACAATTGTGGAGACCCAAACCACTTTAGAAACACTTGCCCACGTTTGGTGAACATTATTCATGCTCAAGCTCAAGCAAATCCGGTGAACCAAGCTAACCAAGCTCCTCCACCTGCTAGAGGAAGAGCTTTTAACATCAACGCCAACCAAGCTAGGGCCGACAACAACGTGGTTAACGGTACGTTTCTCATCAATGGTAGTTATGCATCCATGTTATTTGATACTGGCGCGGATAAGAGTTTTGTGTCCTTAGAATTTGAACCCATCCTCAACCAAACTCGTGATAAACTCATGGAATCCATAACGGTAGAAGTTGCTGACGGAAAACCGGTCTCATTAAACTCCATTATCCGAAACTGTACTCTTACTCTAAACGATCACGATTTTCCTGTTGACCTCATTCCTATGAAGTTGGGAAGTTTTGACATTATAATCGGCATGGATTGGCTCAGCCAACATCATGCTGAAGTGGTGTGCCACGAAAAGTTCATTCGCATTCCTCTTGCAGCCGGTCAAACCCTACGAATCTTTGGAGAAACCCCTTCGAAAGGACTCAAACTTATGTCCTGTCTTCAAGCCAGAAAATATCTTCGCAAGAATTATGTAGCATTTCTAACTCACGTTGTCAAGAAGGGAAGCAAAGAGAAGAAACTCGAAGATATACCCGTAGTGAAAGAATTCCCGCAAGTCTTTCCCGACGACATCTCACGACTTCCTCCCAAGAGAGAAGTCGAATCCCGCATTGATCTTATACCTGGCGCTACACCCGTCGTGAAATCTCTTTGTAGGTTAGCCCCATCCGAGATGCTAGAGCTGGCCAGTCAATTACAAGAACTGACCGACAAAGGATTCATACGTCCTAGCTCATCGCCTTGGGGTGCACCTGTTCTGTTTGTAAAGAAGAAAGATGGAACGTTTCGCATGTGTATCGATTACAGAGAACTCAACAAATTAACAGTCAAGAACCGCTATCCATTACCTCGCATCGATGATCTTCTAGACCAACTCCAGGGTGCCACTTGTTTTTCAAAGATCGACCTTCGTTCCGGCTATCATCAACTCAGAGTACATGAAGAAGACGTCCCAAAGACCGCCTCCCGAACTCGTTATGGTCACTATGAATTAATGGTCATGCCATTTGGTCTAACCAACGCTCCAGCCGTCTTCATGGACCTAATGAACAGAGTTTGCAAACCCTATCTCAATCACTTTGTTATAGTCTTCATCGACGATATTCTCATTTACTCAAAGTCTAAGACTGATCATGAACGACACCTTCGACTCATCCTCGCGCTCTTAAGAACCGAAAAGCTCTACGCTAAGTTCTCCAAATGCGAATTCTGGTTAAAAGAAGTACAATTCCTTGGACATGTCGTCAATGACAAGGGAATACATGTCGACCCCTCAAAGATCAAAGCAGTGCAAGAATGGCAAGCGCCACGTACACCAACCGAAGTAAGATCTTTCCTTGGTTTGGCTGGTTACTATCGCCGTTTCATATCAAATTTCTCTCGTATCGCTGTACCACTCACGGCTTTGACACATAAAGGAAAACCCTTCATATGGGGACCTAAGCAAGAAGAAGCCTTCCAAACCCTTAAGCATAAGCTTTGTGACGCACCTATCCTCACACTCCCCGAAGGTTGCGATGACTTTGTAGTTTATTGCGACGCATCAGGGCAAGGACTAGGCTGTGTATTAATGCAAAGGGGAAAAGTGATAGCCTATGCTTCTAGGCAGCTCAAAACTCATGAGAAGAACTACACTACCCACGACCTAGAACTTGGAGCCGTTGTGTTCGCTCTTAAGATATGGAGACATTACCTCTATGGTACCAAGTGTGAAATATACACTGACCACAAGAGCCTCCAACATATCTTTAACCAAAAGGAGTTGAATATGAGGCAACGAAGATGGGTCGAACTTCTTAATGACTACGACTGTGAAATTCGGTATCATCCTGGCAAGGCAAATGTGGTGGCCGATGCACTCAGTCGAAAGGGTTATGCGAACTCCATTCGTCTTCTATGTTCGCAAATCATAACTGATATCAAAGATCAAATCCGAGAAGCTCAACATGTTTCCATAACAGAATACGACATACGCAATGAGTTATCGTGTGGAGCAGAACTTAAACTCGAAACAAAATCTGACGGTATCCTGTATTATCTAGATCGCATATGGATTCCCGATCACAATAACATTCGCGATACCCTTATGAAAGAGGCGCACAAAACACGATACTCTGTACACCCAGGAGCCGACAAGATGTATCAAGACCTTCGATACACCTACTGGTGGCCTGGCATGAAAAAGGACATTGCTGTTTTTGTTTCCAAGTGCCTTACCTGTTCTAAAGTGAAAGCGGAACATCAAAGACCCTCAGGACTTCTAGTCCAACCTGAAATACCTGTATGGAAGTGGGAAAACATAACCATGGACTTCATTACCGGGTTACCTCGCACTCCTGGTGGGTATGACACTATATGGGTAATCATTGATCGTCTTACGAAATCAGCTCACTTCATTCCGATTCGCGAGGACTTCAAGAATGAGAAGTTAGCTCGTATCTACATCAGCGAAATCGTAAGCCGTCATGGTGTACCATTAAGCATTATTTCAGATCGTGATGGTCGTTTCACTTCACGAACATGGCAAGCCGTACAAGCCGCTTTGGGTACACGATTAGACCTCAGTACCGCTTATCATCCTCAAACTGATGGACAATCTGAACGCACCATCCAAACTCTTGAAGACATGCTTCGAGCATGTGTCATAGACTTCAAAGGGAATTGGGACACTCATCTACCATTAGTTGAATTTTCGTACAACAACAGCTATCATTCAAGTATCGGCATGGCACCTTTCGAAGCGTTATATGGTCGTAAGTGCCGATCACCAATATGTTGGCACGAAATTGGAGAAGCTCAAATCACCGGTCCAGAATTAATACAAGAAACAACAGACAAGATTCATCAAATCCGAAACAACCTTCTAGCGGCACAAAGTCGTTAAAAGAGTTATGCAGACAAACGACGAAAGCCCTTGGAATTTAACATTGGTGACCAAGTACTTTTAAAAGTATCGCCGTGGAAGGGAGTAGTTCGTTTTGGCCAAAAAGGCAAGCTAGCACCACGCTAAGTAGGACCTTTCAAGATACTCAAAAGAGTAGGACCTGTAGCATACAAGCTTGACCTACCAGAGGAACTCAACAGAATTCATCCCACATTCCACATATCGAACTTGAAGAAGTGCCTCGCCGATGAAAATCTCCATATTCCTCTAGAAGACATTCAAGTCGATGAATCTATGCATTTCATTGAAAGACCAGTAGAAATTATGGACTTCGGAGAGAAACGTTTAAGACAAAGCCGCATCCTAATTGTCAGGGTACGCTGGGAGTCGAAACGAGGACCTGAGTTTACTTGGGAACGTGAGGACTCAATGCGCGAGAAATACCCACATCTATTTCCTGTAACTACTACTACTTAAATTTCAAGACGAAATTTCTAAAAGTAGGGGATACTGTAACATCCGTCGAAAAACGGGTTTTCACAACCCGCTTCGTTTATTAATCGAACAATCAGTTTTAAATTTTTGTTGTTTATTTATGATTAATTTTAATTTTAAACAATACACAATTAATAAACAAATTAGGATTTAAAAGCAAAAATTGTTAAAAAGTGAAAATAAGAGAATTAAAAATAAAACACGGCTGCCGGGATTCGAACCCGGGTCAGCCGAGTCAGCCAATGACTTAACTCCCACTCATCCAACCACTCCGCCACTTGTGTTATTTGATAACATATCGAAACAATTAATTCAAATAACAAAACACAGAAATCAAATTCAGTCATTGACGCGCCCATTTCGCAGTCGCCGGAAATCCCGACGACTTCGCCAATAATTGACGGTTTCCATCGATTTAATGAAAGAATTAATCATAACATCGGTTATAACCGATGTCTGAACCCGCGACATCAGTCGTATCCGCCAGAGGACAGCTGACCATGAATCGAGACTGAAATCAGACCCAATGCGTATCGATTCTTCCTATAAATACACCCACAAGTCTCTGGTAGCCTTTTCGCTCAAAATCGCACCTTTTCTCGAAGCAATTTCACTCGCCGGAAATATCCTGCCATCACCTGACTTTCACCGGAAAACCGAGACTCCCCTCAACACGGTAAATACCTCGACTCTTTCTGTTTCAATCCGTTGTTAGACTGTTACTAACTTCAATCCAACAATCAGAATCAATCCCAGACGACGTAGCCGGAATATTCAGTTCTCGCCGGAAAACCTCTGGAATTTCTAATCTCACGCTGTGAATCGGTATAATCATTCGAACTTCTGTTAATCCTTGTTTAGTACCCCACTTTCATAACTAATCAAACAAAACTGATAATTGATTCAAGCAGAAAGAATACACAAATCAGAGCCGACGTTCATTGCCGGAATTCTGAAGAAATACAATTGATCGGTACATTCGTTTCCTGAGTTCATTTTATTCATCACATTTCAACCAGTAATAGCTCGATGAACGACCCAATCCAGAACAGTTGAAAAATCGTCGACTGAGTCTTTGAGCGAAGAAGACGAAGTCGACTGTGTTTTATAAGATTAATTAAAATCAGATTAATAAACGGGTTAGACAAACAGTCCAGCGGTGGACTGTGTGCAAATAATAAGAACACGTCTCGAGTTCGATCCCTGCCCCAACCTCACTCCTTTAAACAAAAATGCTCTTTTTAACCGAACCGGGATAACTCACAGAATCATGTTAAGTATAATAAAAACCGGAATATTAACCAGGTTAGACACACAGTCCAACGGTGGACTGTGTGCAACACTAACTCGCACGTCCCGGGTTCGAGACTGGTTAACGGCACCAGTTCAATGCAATTAAAATCCTTTTTAAAAATAAATGATTTTCGGATTAAGTTAAATAGTATATAAATATAATTAAAAACAGAAATATTTCGGGTTAGACACGTAGCTCAGTTGGTAGAGCTGCGTGCACGAGAACGGGAGGTCACGGGTTCGAGTCTCACCCAGCGCACATATATAAGCGACCGGACCGGTCAACGGTCAATGGTCATGGTCAACGGTCAAAAGTCAACATTTTTTTATTATTTTTATGTATTTATTTAATTTAAAAATCAATTAAAAATACTTAAAAATAACGTTTTTAAAGTTAGAAAATAGCCTTAAACTCACAAAAAAAATATACCCAAAGATCCTATTAAAATTGTTAATAAAATCCACTTACTTACCGTACCTTTTCGTTATTAACTAGGTTAGTTATTCCTCGTCGATCAATCCTCTAAATTCGTGCACAATCAACATCATTCACCGAACGCACCCAAGGTGAGTGAATCTCTACAAATTTCCCGTTTTAATCACATTTTGGGGTGTATCATTGTGTCGTTATTATTTATTTAAATTAAACACTTGTGCATTTATCTTATTCATGATCAAATGTGTTGCCAATATATATATCAATTGTTTGTGTGGTAAATGTTTAGATTAAAGTTATCATTTCAGTACATACATCATCATAGGCCGCCGCTCCCCATTACCTATGAGCGTGAGCTGTTCCCCATTACCTATGAGCGTGAACGAGGCGTTGCCAACATAAGATCGGCTCCGTTTGATTGAGCCTTGATCTCACATACATCATCATAGGCCGTCCGTTCCCCATTACCTATGAGCGCGAACGAGACGTTGCCAACATATACATTGTCATTTATATCATATACTCATGCAAGTTGTTTGTGATTGTTTGTTTACATTCGTTTGTTCATGTATGATTATTGCACAATTTTCCATAATATTTACAATAAGGAACCAATAACAAATGTTTTTAACAAGGTTCACTCGCCAACTTTTGTTGACCCAAAATTCCCCATTTTTACACATGATACAGGTGATCAAGTTGAAGCAAGAAACATATAGGGCGGCCTAGAAGAATAAACCAGTTTAGATTTTGGATTGTTTTAGTTAATTTTTCCTTTCCTTGTATTGTATGAATTTGACTTGGAACTTTGAGATGTAATTTGAATTTAATAAATATGAAACATATTAGTAAACATCATGAGCTTTGGTGATAACCCAATTATGCCCCGACTCTTATTCCGCTGCGGGTTGGGGGTGACATAGCGGATTGCCTATTTTTCCGGTGGCGATTAGTCTGGGCACGCCGATTACTGAATTTGATTTTCGAGTTTTATTATAAGTGTTATTTGTTTTAATGTTTATCACAAAGACAGTGTGTGGCGGAGCGGTGTGTTGTGTGCTTTGGCTTGTGGGTGACCCGGGTTCGAAACCCGGCTTCCGCATTTATTTTTTTATTCCTTATTTATTAGAAATTTTAAATTATGGTTTTTAAATTCTAATATATTTATTAATTATGTATCGTTAAAAATTAATTTGAGCAATAAATACGCAACGAAAAATTTATAACTGTATATTTGATTAATACATGAAGCAGGTTTTGAAAACCCGTTTTTTCGACGAATGTTACATCATATTACATCATAATAGATTTAATAGATGATCTAGGTTTTCTATTATCTCCAATATAGGGGTAGTTATGTTAGTTCGGTTACCGAGAAATGTCTAATCAAATAAAAATCATAGTCTCACTTTTCGCACATGATTAAATCATTTTAGCTTTGCTAAATATCTATTCTTTTAATTATCTCATACCTATTGAAAATAATTCTCTAGTTGACGTGTAATACTCACTCAAAATACAACACTAGTCATGTCAACGTATTTCTTACATAATTGTATATATTGCATACTAGATCTTTCATAGTCGCGTAATAAGCGATAATATTAAATTGTTAAGTTCCTTTTACTTTTTAAAATTTGATATTTCAAGTAGAGTTCCACTTCAAATCTTCACTGACAATAATATTAACAATAGCAGCAACAACAACAACAACAACAATAATAATACTTCTATTTTAGCAGCACAAGCAAAAAAGCAATTCAAAAAGTATAATAAAAACAACCAGAGTTTAGTTACATGTTGAAAAATAATGGTAACAAAAACTTGGTTATAATTATGATGATCATGTTGATTGTTCATAGAATTTCATCAATTGTTTGACAATTGTATATGAAATATTTGAAGAAATACTATGAACAACATCATGTTGTAGAAACTAGTCTTTAATGTAAAAAAGTAAATAATGCTCCCAAAGACGCGATTATAATTTTCCACAACATGTTGACTGTTCATAGGATTTCATCAATTTTTTAACAATTTATATGAGATATTTAACCAAACTCTATGAACATCATCGTGTTGTAGCAACTAGTCTCCATGGATATGATTATGCGGTATAGAAAAGTGATAATATTTTATGAAACTCTTGGTAGATGATTCTATTTATATAAATATAACAAATTAGTGACATCTCTTGATTTAAATAATTGATATTATTAGTATTTTTTTACTTGAACTGTGATATAGTATTTAATGCAATTAAATATTTTTTATATTAACTAGTTAAATGGTCTTTACAAAAGATAAAGCTTACCAAGTTTTTTCACTCTATTAACTTAACTATTTTTTTATTTTTTCATTATGTGTTTTGTTTTCTACAGGTCTCATAGATAAATAAAAATTTCACCACCACAGTGATGTTCAAAATTAACATAATATCGTAATTGTAAAAAAACTTGAGTTTAGAATGTGTTTGTTTTAATGCATATTTTTATCTTCTTAATGAAAGATACATGATGTCAATATATTTAGTTTCATATGTTGAAAAGTTGACGACGGGAAAAGACTACAAACACAAACAAAAAACTTACTCTTTGAAATTTTAAAAACAACTATAAGTTTAAAACAAAGATCAACATAAAAAAAGACATGGAAATGTAAAGATATACCACAATATTTTTTCTATAAAAATATTACATTCTATATCCTCTTTAATTTTATATCACCAAACATTTAATTTGTTAATTAAATGTTAATGGTTTAACATAAATGCTTTTTTTATATGTTATGCTATAAATTTTAGCCGCAAACGTTGGAATGTTATTCCTTGAGATGCATTACACTTCATTTTTTTTTGTCAATTTTCTATTCTTTATTACGCAAACTAACATTTTCATTTAATGATGTTTTTTATTAGTAACTGAACAGTCGTTTCAAACCATGGTTTTTGGCTTAAAAGTTTAATTTAAAGCTTTAGATTATCATTATAATTTCAAGACACCTAAAGCTTCATGGTCTTTTTCCAAGATTAAGAAATCATAATAGATTTAATAGATGATCTAGGTTTTCTATTATCTCCAATATAAGGGGACTTATGTTAGTTCGGTTACCCAGAAATGTCTAATTAAATCAAAATCATAGTCTCACTTTCTACACATGGTTAAAGCATTTTAGCTTGCTAAATATCTGTTCTTTTAATTATCTCATACCGATTGAAAATAATTCTCCAGTTGACGTCTAATACTCACTCAAAATACAACACTAGTCATGTCAACGTATTTCTTGCATAATTGTATATACTGCATGCTAGATCTTTGATAGTCGCATAATAAGCCATAATATTTTATTGTTAAGTTCCTTTTACTTTTTAAAATTTGATATTTCAAGTGTAGTTCCACTTCAAATCTTCTCTGAAAATAACATCAACAATAGCAACAACAACAACAATAATAATACCTCTATTTAGTAGCACACGCAGAAAAGCAATTCAAAAAGTTTAGTTACATGTTGAAAAATAATGGTAACAAAAACTTGGTTATAATTATCCTGATCATGTTGATTGTTCATAGAATTTCATCTATTGTTTGACAATTATATATGAAATATTTGAAGAAATACTATGAACAACATCATGTTGTAGAAACTATTATTTAACGTAAAAAGAAAATAATGCTCCCAAATGTGACAATTGGCAAAATTCTGGTAATTCTGTACAACTTGAACAACTAGTACATTGTCTATTTATCATATAACATTACTTAATTTTTGATTTTAAGTCTTAAAAGTCTAGGAATTTAACCAAATCATAGTTTGGTATGATAATCGATTCGTCATGATCACGAATATATAAAACCATATCCTAGACGAATGACAACGACGCGAACATGTAATAAATATCAGAAATGGTTACGGTACAGTCTGATGTAACAGAATTAAGACATAAAATATTTCTGCACTATTATACCATAAAAATTTTATTTAAAACACTAAATTGTCCAAGTCTGCAGCAAAATTCAGCATTCTGCAGCAAAATTCAGCAATTGTCCGAAAAGCCAAAAATAAATATTTTTAGCTAAAGAATAATAACGGGTGTTAGAAATAGTATAAAACCCATATCTAAATCTTATTATTTAAAGCTAAACGGTTTGTTCAGTAAAAACCTAACAACAAAGCTGGTACCAGAACCAAACTCAAAATGACAAAATTATTAGTCTGAAGAGCTAGATTAATTAACGGGACAATAAAAATTATACTAGAATTATTATGAACATAAATTTTATAAATAACACTAAGTATCAGTATTTCACCCGGTACAAGACCCGAACCAACTTTATCAACCGAACAACGAAACAACAAGACTAATAAATTATTTTGGCCTACTATAACATCACTTTAAAGTGTTGGGGCATTAGTTTTTATAAAAACTTATATAAATTTATTAAATTTTATAAAAGTTATAAAAATTTCATATATTAAAAAAAGCAAAACAACAACAACAACACCTCACGGCTTCAAGAGTTGTTGGACAAAGAATTTATTAGACCAAGCTTCTCACCTTGGGGAGCTCAAGTTCAATTCGTAAAGAAGAAAGATGGAAGCTTTAGAATGTGCATAGATTATCAAGAATTGAACAAACTCACGATCAAGAATCAGTACCCGTTACCGAGGATCGATGATCTGTTCGATCAACTTCAAGGATCAAATTTTTACTCGAAGATTGACTTAAGGTCAGGATACCATCAGCTTAGAGTTCAGGAAGAAAGTATTCCAAAGACATATTGATATATTCACAAAATAAGAAGGATCACGAACATCATCTTAGGACCATTCTTGAGTTGTTAAAGAAAGAGAATCTATATGCAAAATTCTCTAAGTGCGAATTTTGGCTTCGTAAAATCCAATTTCTCGGACATGTAGTCAACGATAAAGGCATACATGTCGTTCCATCAAAAATAGAAGCCATTAAGAATTGGAACGCACCTAAGACACCCACTGAAGTACGTCAATTTTTAGGATTGGTGGGTTATTATCGGAGATTCATTGAGAATTTTTCAAAGATCGCTCAACCACTAACTTCCCTAACTCAGAAAGATAAAAAGTTTGATTGGGGAGAGAAACAAGAAGCAGCTTTCCAACTACTAAAGGATAAACTTTGTGATGCACTGATTCTATCACTTCCGGACGGCATAGACAACTTTCTAGTTTATTGTGACGCTTCACATCAAGGTTTAGGATGCGTATTAATGCAACGAGAGAAAGTTATTGCATACGCATCACGCCAATTAAAAGTTCGCGAAAAGAACTATACCACACATGACCTAGAGCTAGGTGTAGTGGTATTTGCGTTAAAAATTTGGCGTCGTTATCTTTACGGCACCAAGTGCACAATCTTTAGCTCACAAAAGTCTTCAACATATATTTAACCAGAAAGAGTTAATATGCGCCAAAGGCATTGGCTTGAATTGTTGAATGACTATGATTGTGAAATTAAATACCATCCGGGCAAGGCGAACGTTGTCGCAGATGCCCTAAGTCGTAAGGAATGAGTGAAGCCACTTCATGTACGATCATTAAGACTCACCATTCACAATAACCTTACCTCTTGAATTCACGACGCTCAACAGTAAGAAGATCGGAAATTTTAATGCAAAGATGCTTAGAGGTATGGAAAAACATTTAGAACCAAATGAGAACGGAACTTTGTATTTTGCAAACAGAATTTGGGTTCCTCTTTTTGGTAATCTGCGAAACTTAATTCTAGATAAAGCCCATAAGGCCAAATTTTCGATACATCCCGGAGCGGATAAAATGTATCACGATCTTAAAGAATTCTATTGGTGGCCTAATCTCAAAAGAGATATTGCAACTTATGTTGGAAAATGTCTAACATGTGCAAAATTTAAGGCCGAATACCAAAAACCTTCAGGATTATTACAACAACCTGAAATTCCCACTTGGAAATCAGAACAAATTTATATGGATTTCATAACAAAATTACCCAGGACCTCTCGCGGTCACGACATGATTTGGGTAATTGTTGACCGACTTACCAAATCAGCTCACTTCTTGCCGGTACATGAGAGATAAACCGAGAAGTTAGCCGAACTTTATCTTAAAGAGATTGTGGCAAGACATGGAGTGCCTGTTTCCATAATCTCTGATCAAGATGGTCGTTTTATATCAAGAATTTGGCAATCATTTAAAAGGGCTTTTGGATCTCGCTTAGATCTAAGTACGGCCTTTCATCCCCAAACAGATGGCCAAAGTGAACGTACCATTCAAACCTTAGAAGATATGCTTCGTGCTTGTGTAATTGACTTAGGCGGAAATTGGGATACTCACTTGCCTTTAATGGAGTTCTCATGTAACAATAGTTATCACACGAGTATCCAAGTTGCTCCATTTGAAGCGTTTTACGGACGTAAATGTCGATCTCCGTTATGTTGGGCGGAAATAGGCGACAAACAAATGATAGGTCCAGAATTAATTCAAGAAACTACGGATAAAATACTTAAAATCCGAGACCGTATTAAAGCCGCTCAGGATAGACAGAAAAGTTATACGGATAAACGCCACAAACCATTGTCCTTTGAGATTGGAGACAAAGTGCTATTAAAGGTCTCGCCTTGGAGGGGCGTAGTTAGATTCGGGAAGCAGGGAAAACTTAGCCCGAGGTATATAGGACCATACGAAATCTTGGAGAAGATTGGAACAGTCGCATATAAGTTGAAATTGCCTGAAACACTTAATAACGTTCACGACACTTTTCATGTGTCAAATCTTAAAAAGTGTCTTTCAGACGAGTCACTTATTATCCCCACGGACGAAATTCATATAGACGACAAACTCCATTTCATCAAACAACATGTTGAAATTTTAGATTCGAAGTTCAGAAAACAAGGAGGAGTCGTATCAAACTAGTCAAAGTCCATTGGAACTCAAAGCGCGGACCTGAGTTCACTTGGGAACGTGAAGACAAAATCAAAAGAAAGTATCCCCACTTGTTTGAGAAATCCTACGTTAACGATGACACGACTTATAATTTCGGGACCAAATTTTCTTGAACAATGGGAGAATGTGACAATTGGCAAAATTCCGGTAATTTCGTACAACTTGAACAACTAGTACATTGTCTATTTATGGTATAACATAACTTAATTTTTGATTTTAAGTCTTAAAAGTCTAGGAATTTAACCAAATCGTAGTTTGGTATGATAATCGATTCGTCATGATCACAAATATATAAAACCATATCCTAGACGAATGACAACGACGTGAACATGTAATAAATATCAGAAATGGTTACGGTACAGTTTGATATAATAGAATTAAGACAAAATATTTCTGCACTATTATACTATAAAAATTTTATTTAAAACACTAAATTGTCCAAGTCTGCAACAAAATTAAGCATTCTGCAGCAAAATTCAGCAATTGTCCGAAAAGCCAAAAATAAATACTTTTAGCTAAAGAATAATAGTGGGTGTTAGAAATAGTATAAAACCCATATCTAAATCTTATTATTTAAAGCTAAACGGTTTGTTCAGTAAAAACCTGACAACAAAGCTGGTACAAGAATCGAACTCAAAATGACAAAATTATTAGTCTGAAGAGCTAGATTAATTAACAGGAGAATAAAAATTGTACTAGAATTATTATGAACATAAAAATTTTATAAGTAACACTATGTATCAGTATTTCACCCGGTACAAGACCCGAACCAACTTTACCAATCGAACAACAAAACAACAAGACTAATAAATTATTTTGGCCTACTATAACATCACTTTAAAGTGTTGGGGCATTAGATTTTTTATAAAAACTTATATATAAGTTTATTAAAGTTTATAAAAGTTATAAAAATATCATATATTTAAAAAAACAAAACAAAAACAACAACAACACCTCACGGCCATTATGGCAATTCCAATGCCACTAACTTTTTGATTATGTGTTGGCATGTTATTAGGATGGTTAGTGTGTATATGGTGTAAGTATTTGATCATAACACCAAAACTAACACTTAGCTTTATTTCTTTCATTTTCACAACACTAGAACTCATCAGTTCTTCTTCCATTTACTCCCAAAATTGACCAAGCACTCTCTTGTTCACCTTCAACTTTTTAAAACCCAAACACAAAAACTATATGCATGCATGAAGATCTAAAGGAGATCTAAAGAGTTTGCAAAGATTAGGAGCTCACTTTGGAAGCTTGGAACTCTTGATCAATCCATTTTCTTCATCCTCTAGATCATCCCTAGCCATTGTGCTAGTAGTAAGATCTTAAACCTTATGTTAGACTTTTTATTTTATAAAATTTCACAAGATCATCATAAAAATTATATAAAAACCCACTTGAAAAACACTAACAAATCTAAAATAACTAACATAATTATGTGATTTTCTTGATAATTTTTGATGATCTTGAACTTGTTATGAACTATTAAGCTTGAATCTTGCAAAATTATGAATAAAAAGATGATCTAAACACATGCATGTTTAGAATAGCAAGATTCATTAACAAAATATGTCATGAACATAATCTCATATTTTAAATATGATTATACATGTATTAGATCATTAAATAAAAATTATGATTTAAAAATTTTGTTTATAAATGATAATAAAGTTTCCATTTTAAGAAAGATTTAAATTATAACAAATTCATGACATTTTGTTAATACATTTATATAATAATTGTGATCGATGCTGATTTGAGTTAGTTTAATTACTTAAAACATGTTTATAAAAACATGGGAAACTTATATTTTTAAAGGAGACTATGGCAAAATTTTTATAAAAATTAATCTTGATTAAGATATGATTAAACTAAAGATTTGATGGTTGAAACTGATTAGGAACTTTAATCTTGTTTAAATAAAGGTTTGGTGAAAAAGTTAAGAATATAATTACATAAGTTTTTCTTAAACTAAAAAGGAGATAAATATACATTTTTGATAAAAATATATATTTTGGAATCACCAAATATGTGTGTGTGTATATATATATTTGTATAAAAATATGTTGAAGTGTTCAACTTTTGACAAAATTATATATATTGGACAATTCGGACAAAACAAAATATAAGGTATAAACGAAACAAACGACAAAGTCGAAACGAGTAAAATAGTCGACGCGAACCTAACGGTTAAAACAAACACATAAACAGATACACTTTATATTTACTAGAACTTTTAAATAAATATAACTTATGGTTTTTATAAATAAATTTTTATAAGTTATAACAAATACTAGTAAATATTTTTGGATAAGCCCAACTAAACAATTATTATACTAAGCCAATTTTTATAAAAATTATATTGGGCTAAAACTATTTTTATAAAAATATATGGACTAGCCCACTTTCATAAAATTAAGTTTGGGCTAAGGCCCACTTGTATAAAATCAAACTTGGGCTAAGCCCACTTGTATAAAATCAAACTTTAGGCTAAGGCCCACTTTATAAAAATAAACTTTGGGCTAAGCCCACTTTTATAAAAGTTTACATGGGCTAGACCCATTTAAATAAAAGATAACTTTGGGCCAAGCCCACTTTTATAAAAAAATAAATTGGGCTAATCTATTTTATAAAAACTAACTTTGGGCTAAAACCCACTTTTATAAACCAATTGGGCTTAACCTACTAAATAAACAAAATTAAGTTGGGCTAGGCCCACATACATGAAACGAATTGGGCTAGGCCCATATGTAATGAATTATTAGATTGAGTTATTTACAATTAATTTATGAACTATGTCCATTTAATCAATCTAACATATATATACAAGTATGAAATTCAAGATAAAATACTTGTACGAAAAAAAAAGCTAATAGACTAGAACACTTGTAGGTCGAAAAACGAACCAAGTATCAGGAATCGAATAGAGATTTGTACGGAACTCAAATCAGTGAGTTCATGTTTCCCCTTTTATTTTAACGTTTTATGGTTTTAAACGTGCGGGGATGTATACATGTTACAATTAATACAGCTGGGAAAATGAAAATATTTAGATCACATGTGAATAAAGCTCAAGCATTGGGGCCATTAATGAATAACAAGTACCGAGGAACAAGGGGATAGATCTATTGGGTTTAGGCGAGCCCCACTCTATTACGGCAATAATAACAGATCGTATTAGAGTTCTTTTGTGTCTAAAACGAGTGTCTCAGACACATAATAAATCGTCAAGGTTTGGTTGCCACCTTATTCGGCATACAGATTTGTGTCCTTGCAACACACTAATGATCTTACAAGTTTCATTAAGCTATATTAAACAAGTTTATTTCAAATGTTTTTGATAATTCATTTGATACAAAATTTATAACATGAATTCACCAGCTTTTGTTGACATTGTTTTCAAAACTAGCATGTATTACAGGAAACTAGTGGATGGCCTTTGGGGAAAAATCTTGTTCATTTGTTGTGAAGTCAAGATGTTATGTTCATCCGGTCTTTGTTGTTATGTTTTATAAACTTATGTCTAAATTTTAAATAATGTTGTTAAACTTGTGGTTTATTTTAAAGACAAAAGTTTATATATGAATTATAATTAAATAAAAAGTATGGATGAATTTTTTTAATGTAATACAATTGTGGTTTACTTGGTTGAATGCAACGATTGCCGCTGTGGCCACACCTCGCGACACGCTTCGCTATATCAAAAATCGGGGTGTGACAGACCTGGTATCAGAGATTCAATTGTAGTGAACTAAGATTCTTTTGAGTCTAGTCTACAATTTCAAAATGCTCTTTTATAAATTTTTGTGAGTCGTTTACAAAAATTGAAATAAGTATTTTTGGTTTGTCATCCCGGGGAGAACTGTCAAATAGTATCAAATGTTTAAAACAAAAACAATAGTGCAAGGTCATTATACAAAACTAGTCTATGAGAGATAGACACAATAACAGTAAGTTGAGTTGAACTTATGATTAGAAAAACTTACATTGAAACTTAGCGATTGCCCGATTATTTATCTTTAAACAAAAATTATTTATTAACAAAAATAAGTTGTACGAATTATGTTTGCCAGGACCATGTCTTCCGATAGTAGCCTTTCAGACACCGAGCCCATGAGTTCTGACCCTGAGATAGATTATATACCACTAGATGATCTACTCCCACCAGTCATTACCATTTCCGACGACGAGCCAGATCACCATGATTCTGACGATGACTGGATGGACGATGATTTCCAGCCTTTTGCCTTACCCTACCCTGTACCCGATCCCATTCCACGGATATTCCCGATGATGATGTTTTAGCTTTACCACTCATTGACCACCAGATAGTTATCATTGGCCACCCCGAAGGTGAGCACATTGTGGAGCACCATGTTATACCACTTAACAGGGTAGATCCTTTTGCTGTCGACATCGATGGAGATGACGATGTCATTCCTATTGTTCACGTAGATCACCTTGAGGATGATCTAGGTATCGGAGATGATTTTGATCTCGTGCTACTGGAGGTAGCCAGATGAGCCTGATGTCATTGATATTACCTCATCTGCTCCATCGTCTCCGAGATCACCCTCACCCAAGCCCTCACCTGATACTACTCTACCACCACTTCCAGATACTTTTCCCAATGTTGATGATTCTATTACACCCACTTTTGTTGATCCCATACCATCTTACCATCTGAAGCTATCACTACTGGTCGCATCTACCCATCTAGACCATCTCATTATTTACCTGGAGACGTTTCATTTACTACAGATTGTTTCACTCTTCATCCCTTATCTGGACCTTCACATTACTCTTTGGGAGGTACATCCTACTCATCTGAGCAGCCACCATTTCACCATGTTGATGGATCATTACATATACCGTGTATACCCATTCCAGATCCTTTTATCACATCTGATCCTTATGCATCTTCTTACACTGCAGGACCCTCCCGAGTTATGTTCCCTAAGTCTAGTCAGTATGCGAGTAGACACCATCCCTATTCACGACCACCCACTGCTGGAGGACCATCACACCCATCATCTCACCATACCGGTATTCACATTCGATCACCTCTACCTGGTATGAGCCTATCTGATCCCTATCATCCCAATCATTTGCCACCGACCACCACTGAGTTTTGAGTCACGTCTTCTGAGATACTGATTAGTATCTTATTTCGCCATATCCGTGAGATGCAGGCTCAGATTTCCACATTGCGAGCATCTCAGAGTACTCCATCTTTGTCATCTCAGTTATCACCATTACCCACTTCGACACCTCCCGTGATACCATCTCTACCGACGAAATCATCACCACCTTCTCCTGTTATACCACATCCACACTCTCTAGTACAGAGTGTATTTCCATCCCACGAGGAGCGTATCCGTTCGCTCGTGGAGGAGGTCGCATACCTCCGGAGGATCATCCATTCATCTCCACCTCCACCTCCGCTGTCTGTCTAGTTGGTATATGGTTATATCTTTGGGGTAGGTACTCATACCCAGTTTTGCTGAAGATACAAGTTTTTGAAGATATATATGTCATCAACTTGAAGATTTTGAAGAACGATGTGAAGGAAAATATATACTTTATAATGTAGTGTATGACTTGTCTATCGGAGTGTTATAACTCCGAGTTATTTTTGTATCTTCACAAAAATGATGTATCAAGTTGACAGTATATATATAATGCTTGATGTTTATCTTTTATTTATGCATATTTTTATGTATCTATTATGGTGCTTATAATATGGATACTATACATAAAAATTGAATTATATCGATATTATATACACTTATACTATATAATACTAATCCATGAAACACAATATTTGTTTCAAATATACGTCTAATCACTTCTATATGTTTCATATATGAAGAACATGGCATCTAGAGGAAGAGGTAGACCCCGAGTTAGACCATCGCCATTACCTACAACCCAAGCCGAGCTCGATGCTCTAGTGAATCAACGAATAACTGAAGCACTTGCGCATCAAAAAAATACTTGTACGAAAAACAAAACAAAAGCCTAAGTGTCTAATAGACTAGAACACTTGTAAGTCGAAAAACGAACGAAGTATCAGGAATCAAATAGAGATTTGCATGGAACGCAAATCAGTGAGTTCATGTTTCCCCTTTTATTTTAACGTTTTTATGGTTTTAAACATGCGGGGATGTATACATGTTACAATTAATATAGCTGGGAAAAATGAAAATATTTAGATCACATGTGAATAAAGCTCAAGCATCGCGCCATTAATGAATAACAAGTACCGAGGAACAAGTGGATAGATCTATTGGGTTTGGGCGAGCCCCACTCTATTAGGCAATAATAACAGATCGTATTAGAGTGCTTTTGTGTCCAAAACGAGTGTCTCAGACACATTATAAATCGTCAAGGTTTGGTTGCCACCTTATTCGGCATACAAATTTGTGTCCTTGCAACACACTAATGATCTTACAAGTTTCATTAAGCTATATTAAACAAGTTTATTTCAAATGCTTTTGATAATTCATTTGATACAAAATTTATAACATAAATTCACCAGCTTTTGTTGACATTGTTTTCAAAACTAACATGTATTACAGGAAACTAGTGGATGGCCTTCGGGGAAAAATCTTGTTCGTTTGTTGTGAAGTCAAGATGTTATGTTTCATCCAGTCTTTGTTGTTATGTTTTATAAACTTATGTCTAAATTTTAAATAGTGTTGTTAAACTTGTGGTTTGTTTTAAAGACAAAAGTTTATATGTGAATTATGGTTAAATAAAAAGTATGGATGAATGTTTTGTAATGTAATACAATTGTCGTTTACTTGGTTGAATGCAACGATTGCCGCTCTGGCCACACCTCGTGACATGCTTCCGTTATATCGAAAATCGGGGTGTGACACCAAAGACGTAATTATAATTTTCCATAACATGTTAACCGTTCATAGGATTTCATCAATTCTTTAACAATTTATTTGAGATATTTAACGAAACTCTATGAACATCTTCATGTTGTAGCAACTAGTCTCCATGGATATGATTATGTAGTGATAATGCTTTATGAAACTCTTGGTAGATGATTCTATTTATATGAATAAATTAAATTAGTGATATCTCTTGATTTAAATAATTAACATTATTAATATTTTTTTACTTGAACTGTCATATAGTATTTAATGCAATAAAATATTTTTTTATATTAACTAGTTAAATGGTCTTTCCAAAAGACAAAGCTTACCAAGTTTTTTTACTCTATTATATTTAACTATTTTTTTATTTTTTCATTATGTGTTTTTTCTATAGGTCTCATAAATAAATAAAAATTTCACGATGACAGTGACGTTCAAAATTAACATATATGGTAATTGTAAGAAAACTTGAGTTTAGAATATATTTGTGTTAATGCGTATTTCTATCTTCTTAATGAAACATACATGATGTCAATATATTTAGTTACATAGGTTGAAAAGACAGGAAAAGACTACAAACAGAAACAAAAAACTTGCTGTTTGAAAATTTAGAAACAACTATAAGTTTAAAACAAAGATCAACATAAAAAAAGACATAGTAATGCAAAGATAAACCACAATATTTTTTTCTAAAAAAAATAGAACATTCTAGATCCTCTTTAATTTTATAATCACCAAACATTTAATTTGTTAACTAAATGTTAATGGTTTAGCATAAATGCATTTTTTGTATGTTATGCTATAAAATTTAGCCCAAACCTTGGAATGTTATTCCTTGAGATGCATTACACTTCAAATTATTTTGTTAATTTTCTATTCTTTTTACGCAAACTAACATTTTCATTTAATCATGTTCTTTCATTAGTAACTTGACAATCATTTCAAATCATGGTTTTTGGCTTAAAAGTTTAATTTAAAGCTTTAGATCGTCATTATAATTTCAAGACACCTAAAGTTTCATGATCTTTTTCCAAGATTAAGTAATCATAATAGATTTAATAGATGATCTAGGTTTTCTATTATCTCCAATATAGGGGGACTTATGTTAGCTCGGTTACCCAGAAATGTCTAATTATATCAAAATCTTGTCAAACTTTCCGCACATGATTAAAGCATTTTATCTTGTTAAATATCTATTCTTTTAATTATATCATACCAATTCAAAACAATTCTCTAGCTGACGTCTAATACTCACTGACAGTAGTCGTGTCAATGTATTTATAGTATAATTGTATATACTGCATACTAGATCTTTAATAGTCGTGTAATAAGCCATAATATTTCATTGTTAAGTTTTTTTTTAATTTCTTTAAATTTGATATTTCAAGTAGAGTTCCACTTCAAATTTTCTCTGACAATAACATCAACAATAGCAACAACAACAACAACAACAATAATACCTCTATTTTAGCAGCACAAGTGGAAAAGCAATTCAAAACGTATAATAAAAAGAACCAAAGTTTAGTTACATGTTGAAAATTAAGGGTAACAAAAACTTGGTTATAATTATACTGAACATGTTGATTGTTCATAGAATTTCATAAATTCTTTGACAATTATATATGAAATATTTGAAGAAATACTATGAACAACATCATGCTGTAGAAACTAGTCTTTAATGTAAAAAAGAAAATAATGCTCCCAAAACCGTGGTTATTATTTTCCACATGTTGACTGTTCAAAGTTTTTCATCAATTTTTTAACAATTTATATGATATATTTGACCAAACTCTATGAACATCATCGTGTTGTCGCAACTAGTCTCCATAGATATGATTATGTGGTATAGAAAAGTGATAATGCTTTATGAAACTCTTGGTAGATGGTTCTATTTATATAACTAAAATAAATTAGTGATATCTCTTGATTTAAATAATTGATATTATTAGTATTTTTTTAATTGAACTGTGATATAGTATTTAATGCAATTAAATACTTTTTTTATATTAACTAGTTAACTGGTCTTTCCAAAAGACACAACTTACCAATTTTTTCACTCTATTACATTTAACTTTTTTTATTTTTTCATTATGTGTTTTTTTATTCTACATGTGTCATAAATAAAAAATTCACTATAACAGTGATGTTCAAAATTAACATAATATTGTAATTGTAAAAAACTTGAGTTTAGAATATGTTTGTGTTAATACATATTTCTATTTTCTTAATTGAACGTACATGATGTCAATATATTTAGTTACATAGGTTGAAAAGTTGATGACGGGAAAAGACTACAAACAAAAACAAAAAACTTACTCTTTGAAATTTTAAAAACAACTATAAGTTTAAAACAAAGATCAACATAAAAAAAGACATGGTAATGCAATGATAAACCACAATATTTTTCTAAAAAATGCAACATTCTATATCCTCTTTAAATTTATAATCACCAAACATTTAATTTGTTAATTAAATGTTAATGGTTTAACATAAATGCATTTTTTGTATGTTATGCTATAAATTTTATCCGCAAACGTTGGAATGTTATTCCTTGAGATGCATTACACTTCAATTTTTTTTTAATTTTATATTTTTTACGTAAACTAACATTTTCATTTAATCATGTTCTTCCATTAGTAACTTGACAATCATTTCAAACCATGGTTTTTGCCTTAAAAGTTTAATTTAAAGCTTTCGATCATCATTATAATTTCAAGACACCTAAAGCTTCATGGTCTTTTCCTAAGATTAAGAAATCATAATAGGTTTAATAGATGATCTAGGTTTTCTATCATCTCCAATAAAGGGGGACTTATGTTAGTTCGGTTACCCAGAAATGTCTAATTAAATCAAAATCATATTCTCACTTTCCGCACATTATTAAAGAATTTTAGCTTGCTAAATATCTATTCTTTTAATTATCTCATACCGATTAAAAATAATTCACTAGTTGACGTCTAATACTCACTAAAAATACAACACTTGTCATGTCAACGTATTTCTTGCATAATTGTATATACTGTATACTAGATCTTTAATAGTCGCGTAATAAGCCATAATATTTAATTGTTAAGTTCCTTTTACATTTTTTTAAATTTGATATTTCAAGTAGACTTCCACTTCATGTTGAAAAATAATGGTAACAAAAACTTGGTTATAATTTTCCTGAACATGTTGATTGTTCATAGAATTTTATCAATTGTTTGATAATTATATATGAAATATTTGAAGATATACTATGAACAACATCATGTTGTAGAAACTAGTCTTTAATGTAAAAAAGAAAACAATGCTCCCAAAAATGTGGTTATAATTTTCCACAACATGTTGACTGTTCAATAGGATTTCGTGAATACTTTAAAATTTTATACGAGATATTTAACGAAACTCTATGAACATCATGGTGTTGTAGCAACTACTCTCGATGGATATGATTATGTGGTATAGAAAAGTGATAATGCTTTATGAAACTCTTGGTAGATGATTCTATTTATATAACTAAAATAAATTAGTGATATCTCTTGATTTAAATAATAGATATTATTAGTGTTTTTTTACTTGAACTGTGATATAGTATTTAATGCAATTAAATATTTTTTTAATTAACTAGTTAAATGGTCTTTCTAAAAGACAATGCTAACAAATTTATTTCACTCTATTATATCTAACTTTTTTTTATTTTCATCTTATGTGTTTTGTTTTCTACAGGTCTCATAAATAAAAATTTGACTATAACAGTGATGTTCAAAATTAACATCATATCATAATTGTAAAAAAACTTTTTAGAATATGTTTGTGTTAATGCATATTTCTATTTTCTTAGTGGAACGTACATGATGTCAATATATTTAGTTACATAGGTTGACAAGTTGATGACGGAAAAGACTACAAACTGAAACAAAAAACTTACTATTTGAATTTAAATCAAAGATCAACATAAAAAAAGACATGGTAATGCAAATATAAACTACAATATTTTTTCTAAAAAATAACACATTCTATATCTTCTTTAATTTTACAATCACCAGACATTTAATTTGTTAATTAAATGGTAATGGTTTAACATAAATACATTTTTTGTATGTTATGACATAAATTTTAGCTGTAAACGTTGGAATGTTATTCCTTGAGATGCATTAGACTTCAATTTTTTTTGTCAATTTTATTTTCTCTTTTTACGTAAACAAACATTTTCATATAATCATGTTCTTCCATTAGTAACTTGTCAATTATTTCAAACCATGGTTTTTGGCTTAAAAGTTTAATTTAAAGCTTTAGATCATCATTATAATTTCAAGACACCTAAAGCTTCATGGTCTTTTTCCAAGATTAAGAAATCATAATTGGTTTAATATATGATCTAAGTTTACTATTATCTCCGATATAAGGGGACTTATGTTAGTTCCGTTATCCAGAAATGTCTAATTAAATCAAAATTATAGTCTCACTTTCCGCACATGATTAAAGCATTTTAGCTTGCTAAATACCTATTCTTTTAATTATCTCATACCGATTAAAATAAATTCTCTAGTTGATATCTAATACTCACTGAAAATACAACACTAGTCATGTCAACGAAATTCTTGCATAATTGTATATACTACATACTAGATCTTTGATAGTCGCGTAATAAGCCAAAATATTTAGTTGCTAAGTTTTTTTTTACTTTGTTTTAAATTTGACATTTCAAGTAGAGTTCCACCAGCAACAATAGCAACCACAACAATAACAACAACAATAATAATAGTACTTGTATTTTTGCATGCACACGCAGAAAGCAATTCAAAAGTATAATAAAAAGAACCAAAGCTTAGTTACATGTTGGAAAATAATGGTAACAAAAACTTGGTTATACTTATCCTGAACATGTTGATTGTTCATGGAATTTCATCAAGTCTTTGACAATTTTATATGGATTATTTGAAGAAATACTATGAACAACATCATGTTGTAGAGACAAGTCTTTAATGTAAAAAAGAAAACAATACTCCAAAAAACGTGTTTATAATTTTCCACAATATGTTGACTGTTCATAGGATTTCATCAATTCTTTAACAATTTATATGAACATCATGGTGTTGTAGCAACTAGTCTCGATGAATATGATTAAGTGGTATAGAAAAGTGATTATGCTTTATGCAAGTCTTGGTAGATGGTTCTATTTATATAACTAAAATAAATTAGTGATATCTCTTGAATTAAATGATTATTATTATTAGTATTTTTTTATTTAAACAATGATATAGTATTTAATGCAATTAAAACTTTTTTTATATTAACTAGTTAAATGATCTTTCCAAAAGACAAAGCTTACCAATTTTTTTACTGTATTATATTGAACTTATTTTTATTTTTTCATTATGTGTTTTGTTCTACAGATTTCATAAATAAAAATTTCACCATCACAATGATGTTCAAAATTAAGATAATATAGTAATTGTAAAAAAAACTTGAGTTTAGAATATGTTTGTGTTAATGCATATTTCTATCTTCTTAAAGGAACATACATGATGTCAATATATTTAGTTAAATATGTTGAAAAGTTGATGATGGGAAAAGACTACAAACAGAAACAAAAAACTTAGTGTTTGAAATCTTAAAAACAACTATAAGTTTAAAACAAAGATCAACATAAAAAAGACATGGTAATGCAAAGATAAACCACAATATTTTTTTTCTAAAAAGTACAACATTCTACATCCTCTTTAATTTTATAATCACCAAACATTTAGGTTGTTAATGAAATGTTAATGGTTTGGCACAAATGCATTTTTTGTATGTTATGATATAAATTTTAGCCGCAAACGTTGGAATGTTATTCCTTGAGATGCATTACACTTCAAATTTTTTTTGTCAATTTTATTTTCTTTTTTATGTAAACTAACATTTTCATTTAATCATGCTCTTCATTAGTAACTTGACAATCATTTCAAACCATGGTTTTTGGCTTAAAAGTTTAATTTAAAGCTTTAGATCATCATTATAATTTCAAGACACCTAAAGCTTCATAGTCTTTTTCGAAGATTAAGAAATCATAATAGGTTTAATATATGATCTAGGTTTTCTATTATCTCCAATATAGGGGGATTTATGTTAGTTCCATAACCCAGAAATGTCTAATTAAATCAAAATCATAGTCTCACTTTCCATATGATTATAGCATTTTAGCTTGCTAAATAACTATTCTTTCAATTATCTCATATGGATTGACTATAATTCTCTAGTTGACGTCTAATACACACCGAAAATACTACACTAGTCATGTCAACGTATTTCTTGCATAATTGTATATACTGCATACTAGATCTTTGATAGTCATGTAATAAGCCATAATATTTAGTTGTTAATTTTTTTTTACTTTATTTTAAATTTGACATTTCAAGTAGAGTTCCACTTCATATTTTCTTTGACAATAACAACAACAACAGTAACAACAATAACTACAACAATAATAATAGTACCTCTATTTTAGCATGCACATGTAGAAAGCAATTCAAAAAGTATAATAAAAAGAACCAAAGCTTAGTTACATGTTGGAAAATAATGGTAACAAAAACTTGGTTATAATTATCCTTTACATGTTGGAATATATCATCAATTCTTTGGTAATTATATATGGAATATTTGAAGAAATACTATGAACAACATTGTAAGGGGGGGGGGGGGGTCGGCTCTCCTCCTATGAGCACCGGACCGATCTAACCCAACTAACAGAGGCGGAATTCATTGTTAGTGAGGTTGACAAACGAACAAGTGAGATCTATTGTTTAAATGCCTTGAATATATTGATTGGCGTGACAAAGTATAATACAAGTAAACAATTCAACAGGGCTTCGCCACACCAACTGGATTAACACCCCTTAGCTCTGACACAACACTTCTGTGTCTATAGGTCGACATGACTCGCACAGGAGAGTGTGTAACAGAGAGTGTGACTCGTGCGAGTGGCTGCCTCGTACGAGTGACAGGGTGTCACCCGTACGAGTCATGTGACTCACTCGTACGAGTCAGATACAAAACATATAAACTATACAATAACATTTACAAACTGACGTACTAAGCCCTATATACAAAAACAACATATCCTAGATGTAGGCAATAGACATTATGCACCAACAAACTCCCCCTTGGATGTTGTGGCAGTCTTGGATAGTCTTCAAATATCTTCACAAGATCTAACGTTTATCGACCAAAGAAACGCTTCGGTAGCTTGCAACACTCCTCAAAAGCTATAGGTGTTTGGTCTGTAGGAGGAGGTCGGTTACTGTATTGCCAAACCAAAAACTTCTTAGCGACACTATACGAGCTCGCTCTGCAATCCTCTCTTCCTTCTTATCTTTCTTTCTTTGCTCTGTCTCCTCCAGTTTCCTCCATGAAGTGTTCCATATCGATCCAGAATGTATTTTGTTGGCGAAATAGACATTAACTATCTTCTGAAACTGGAGTGCTTGTTATTTGTCTTTCTCTTCAAAGCTGATTTTGGTGTAGAACAAACAATCTATATCTTTCTTCGAACAATTTACTAGTACTCGAATGCCACGCCACAACCCATATATACGTTTGTGTGCTATGACGGCCTCGGTAAGAGCCTTTGTTATCTTCCACGAATCATCATCTGGGTGCACACAAATAACTGCTTCTCCCGTATTCGAATCATAGTGCCACCATTTGAAGATTTTGTGGAAGTCTTGCTCGATCTGAATCTTAGGTATATTCTTCATTACCTTTGGCCTCTTCACGGCGAGCGTTACACACCTTTTTCTTTGGTAATCGGATCAATCTTCGTAATTCGCTTCAGGAAATGAGGCTTCCGGTGTATAAATCCGTGCGTAGCTTCAAGCTTGATCAATTTCCATAGCCGTTGGTTGTGAAGTTTTCATGAGGTCTTTTATATCCCAATACGTCAGAGATTTGATGTCGCTCAAATATCTAAAATGTTGGATCCTGAATTCCCTCTTGATAGCGTAAACATTAAGTTCCTCGATCCATCCCCAGCTAATTATATCCCCTAGTGAAATATCTGCATCACGCGTAAAGAACGCTAGAGGACGTTTGAATTTGCGCTCCACTGGTGAAACTTTGAACCACTTCTTCCTCATTTTTGCAATTTCAGCTCTAGACATCTGTTGAGGAATCATACCGTGTTTGGCAGCTTCTTCGACTTTACGTTTCAGAACATCAGCATTTTCAGCTGCAAACAACTCACTAAAAGTTGGGGAGTCATCTTTACCCTGATCGGCAATATTAGTAACATCGTCAGCAGAATCATCCTCCACGACAACTCTATCATAATCATCTGCATCATCAACGTGCTCAAAGACATAATCATCTGCCTCGAAAGCGCTAATATCATTAAGCTCGTCTCCAAAATCAAACTCAAAATTTTCTTTGTCCACGCGTAACATTTTAGCAATCTCTTCCTTAGTGTAGCTATGGACATATTCACCCTCTTCAACATGGTGCTCAAGATATAAAATCTTCGCCTTTGGCACGACAGGAATGATAGATATATCAGGTTATCGTGAGGATTCCTGCCTGCTGAGCACCTTTAGATCCTTCTGGTCTTCCCTGATCTCTATCTTCACTTACCTGATTTGCCGAATCCTCCAAGTAAGCTATATAATCAATATCTTCATTTAAAACAGATTCTGTTATCCGGACACCCATACCACCTACATCATCATCACCATCATCACTATCGTGATCAGACTCATCAGAAAATAGATCTTCAAATCATCTAAGTCTTCTGTCTCTTTTTCAGCATCCTCGTCAAACTCATCAACCGCGGCTTCAATCTCTCTTTCTAACTTTCTCTTTTGTAGTCATTCACGATGTCTTGCTGAAAGATTAGACATATCAATATCAACATCTTTTAGCTTTCCTACTAGAACAAACTTCTTCAAGACTGAATACACCACAATATCTGTAATAACTAGCGCAGATTCAGCTTCTGGCTCAGTTGTGACATTCACAGGATCCTCAACCACTTTAGCTTTGCCTTTGCCTTGCGCATCTGATAATTCCTTTGCAAGGCGTTCACGTTCAATAACCCGCTCTCTTGCTTCAGCTCTTTCTATTTCGTCAATCTCAGCAGCAATATTAAGACCCAACTTCTTAGTCAGTATCTTCTCAAATAAATTCATCCTTCTATCGCTCCTGAGTCGTTCTTCTTCATATTCAGCCATACGAATCCGCAAAAACTCATTTTCAGATACAATGTTGCCTAGCATAGCTTCGAGCTGTTGTTTGTCTTTGTTTACAACATAGAGCTATTCCTGTAACTCTACAATCTTGACCGTGTTTAACATGACCTGCTTCTGTAACTCTTCAACGCGTGGGTCATTAAACATGTCAGCAGTAAAGTCTTCGCCCCCTGCTATGTCATCAAAGTAAAAAACAAAATCAAAATGAGGCCATGATTGTGAGTGTTGCGGCGTCGGCTGCGGTGTCAGTTGTGGTGGCGGTTGTGGTGTAGACTAACGTAGTGGAGATGGTGGTAGCTGAGGAGTAAGTTGATGAATCGGTGATAGTGGAGTCGGTTCAACCTGTACTTCTTCTTCTGTTTGCTTCTGCACTTTTTCTTTAGATCGGTCTATAGGAGAATCAGTGCTTCTAACTGCCGGTCGTTTAAGACGTCGAGATTTCTTCTTGGCAGGCTTGCCCATAGGAGTATCATAATCTAAACCCGAAGGTATATACATTGAATCGTCCTCTCCTGTCGCTTTTCGCTTTTTCTCTTCAGCCTTACGCTTTAGCTCTGCTTGTCGTTCAGCTTCTATCTCTTTAGCCCTCTCTTTTTCTCCAGCAATCCTATCTTCCAAATCTGTACTTCAGCCACTTTTTCTTTTTCTCCAAATGCTTGCCTCTCAATATCAGCAGCCATTTCTTCAATATTCTCCTCGGTTTCTGGTTCATCTATCAGTCTTGAACTTTCTGAAGCTTTCTTTTCTTCTGAGGGGTAGAAGAAGAAGAAGATGTAGACGTTGGCTTCTTTTTGTTTCCTTTCCCCCGTATTTAATAAACCAAGCGATTCACTTTGCAATAAACCCATCAAGCGCTGTCAGCTCGTCATTCTCGTCACCACTCTCTTCTTTTCTCCACTTTCCTGGTGCTAGAGCGACATAATCTTTGTCAATGATTGCTCCAAACACAGGCTTCGCATTAGGAAACGTCTTGAGATAAAAATTCATCTTCTTTAGAGTTGAGACATCCATGTGTTCTAATTTCAACACATCATCTCTCTTTTTCTTCAAATTTGGATGCAGATGGTCTAGCAGCATTTGAATGAACCGTGGGTACTGCAGAAATTTCTCTCTCTGTATGTTCTGGACCATCTGAGAGAATATCACCTTCGAAAAGTTGTATGGTAGATTAAAAACAAGCGCGGTGATCATGCACCTCTGGTAGTCAACTAAATCTTCAAAACCTCCTTTTCGGTGACTCAGCGCATGTATAACACAATGTGCGATATATCAGAAAGGCGCACTTAGGTTAGCCTCTTAAAGGGAGCAGCATTCACGAACCCGGCGTAACCCATACGATAAAAATATCCCTTCACCATATATTCTGAAAATCGTGTCGGGTCATCTTCGTGGTCTTTGAAATCCAACACATTTCTGATTAACTCTTCTGTGATTTTAACCTGGTATCTTCATCGTTAACCCTCACAGCCAAAACAATTGCATTTTCCTCAGTATCAAACTCTGCTGCATTCCAGAAGTACTCAATATGTGATCTATAGGCAACATGGCGATCCGTCAGAGCCTTCGTAATCGGAATTATGGCGAAAAAATCTAAAACTTCTCGATATGAAGCGATTTCTGGAATAGACTCATCAAGAACACAACAAACATTGTGGAACAGAGAGAAAGAAGATTTCTTGACCTGTACACATAGACATTTCAAACCGTTAGAAAATCTTTAAAAAATTCTAACTTTCAGTGTCACTCATATGACCCATTCATTCGTACGAGTAAAACACTTAGACAATTTCAAGTTTGAATCAAATCATCACTCGTACGAGTCACTACTTCATACGAGTGACCAAATACTTAGTAACTTTTCAAAGATTTTGACCAAACTGCTTCGTACGAATGATGCCTCGTATGAGTCATTAACATTTAAAATTAAGAATCCTACCCGTACACTCACTCGTACGAGTGAAAAAGATACTTGGAACATTTTGAAAACTTCGCTCGTACGAGTGGACATTCGTACGAGTTGTAACCGTACCAAAGAACACCAAGTTAAACCGAACTAAAAACGTGTTTTTTTAACAAATTGAAGGTTGATTTACAGGTTATTGGGGCCGATTTTAATGTTTTAAGTTCAATTTATACTTTACCGGTCCAATTTCTCTAAATCTACGTTTTATGTCATTTGGTCCAAATTCGGCAATACAATGACGTAAAACAAGCATAAGTACCTTTCGCATTGCAAGAGGTGTGCAAATCAACCTCCCCAATGTATTGGTACGAAGTATATGTCAAGAAAATGAAGTACAAGTACCGGTTCTCACAAAGTTCTCTCTCAATCGCACAGAGTCAATAGTCTGACTCGTGCGAATGAGCAAAGCTTTTATACTCATTCATAAGTCACTCGTACGAGTCAATGGCTCGTGCGAATGAATATAAATGTCACTCGTACGAGTCAGTGCCACTTGTACGAGTCAGTTCTGATACTTGAAACTTTTTGATTTTTTATGAAGTTTTTTATCTGTTTAAAACCCACTCAGTTAACTAAGTCCAAGTTAATGACCCTGGTTATCTGATTTGCCTACCAAGTCCAAGTTAATGACCTTGGTTGACCATTGTTTGACCAAAACAGATTTATTTAAAAATGTAAAGTTTCAAATTAATGAACTTTGTTGACGTTCAGGTAATTTCTTCTTTTCTTGATTAGCTCCCAACCCGTGGTCCTCAGCTTTCCTTCAGCAAGTGTCGCCATGACTTGAACTATCAATATTTTCATCATCGGTAGACTAAAACTAAAATGCTAAGAAAACTGAAAATCGTTTTGGGTTTTAGGACTTTCCTGAAAAGAAATAACAAGTAAAGAAGTATATACATATGTATTTTTGTGAGTTTTGTGCTAAGAGGATCATATCAAGTATTTAACAAATCACCAGTGCCATTGATCTTGGTAGAATCATTTAGTTCTTAAACAGATTTACCTAGATTACCAATATACCTATCCATTTAAACCTCTTCTTGTTTCTCAACTGTTTCAAGATATGTTGGATAATATTGGGAACAAGAAATAACTGTGTTTACCATCTCAGAATATACTCCCGCATCGAGATACCCAGAATTTCATTTCACAGGTGAATATATCTAATTGATATCTGTAAAGGGGTGAATTGTGAGACCTTGAGAGCTCAGATTAGTATTTCCATACAGAAAAAGAGATGAAGGCTTGTCTTTAGGTGGTGTTCCATAAAGGAATCTTTTGAACTGCAGATGTTGTAAATATTTATTCAATTTTTTCGGAGTACTAAGTCGATATATCCGAGAGATGTTAACCCACAAGTTATTCAGTTTTTTCTTTTAGATTTATATCTTGAAAACAATTTACTGAACGAGTGAAGCCTATCGGCACATCCTTAGTAAGACTTGTTTAATCATTCCATATCTTTAGCATACTGTGACTGTCATATTAATGTAATATTCTCTCTTTTTCACAAAAACTCTTTTTGACTTTTATTATGTTTTTTTATTTTCCCAAACTTTCTCCCCCTAAAATAAAAAACATACTTTTTGTATTTTTAGAATTTTAACAAAGAATATACAAAAACACGTCACACGATGAGAATCCCGTCAAGTCATCGTCATCCTCAAACTCAATCTCATGAATATCCCCTGATATCAGATTTCTTAAACCATTTAATTTTAAAAGATTTTTAAATCTTGTATGATCAAATGCTTTGGTATAAGAATCTGCTTTTTGGTCATCAGTATGAATTTTTTCAATTCTAACCAACTTTTTCTCGTAGCAGTCACGGATAAAGTGGTGTCGAATCTCAATATGTTTAGTACGACATGAGTTTTTTTGTGATATCAATTGTAGCCTAGTTATCTACATATAAGGGCGTGTCAAGAAATTGCAGTCCGAAGTCTCTCATCTGCTGTTGAATCCAGAGTATCTGGGAACAACAGCTGGATGCTGAAACATATTCAGCATCACACATAGAGAAAGCGACCACGGTCTGTTTCTTGCATTGCCACGCTACCAAACGAGTTCCGAAGAACTGGCAACAAGCCGTCGTAGATTTGGGATTTAGTATGCAGCAACCGAAATCAGAATCTGAATAACCTGCAAGATTGAAGTCGTCGTGTCGAGGATACCACAAGCCGGTGTTTGGACATCCTTTCAAATATCTCATGATACGCTTGACGGCGAGCAAGTGCTAATCTTTTGGACTAGACTGAAAACAGGCGCACATGCATGTAGGATACATGGTATCAGGTCGAGAAGCAGTTAAATATATCAAGGATCCGATCATGGAGAAGTATAATGTTTCATCAACTTTGACCCCATAAAGATCGGGACAAATGCCGTGATTAGGAGCTAATGGGGTAGATGCTGGTTTAGTTCCTGTCATATCAAATTTCTCCAATACATCATGAACATACTTCGTCTGATGGATGAAGATACCATCAGACAATTGATCAACCTGACGTCCTAGAAAGAAGTTCATTTGCCCCATCACACTCAATTCAAATTTACGCTTCATGACTTCTTTGAAGTCTTTACACAGCTTGTCATTTGTCAATCCGAAGATGATATCATCCACATATATTTGCACGATAATCAAATGCCCATCCACTTCCTTGGTAAAGAGGGTAGAATCTACAGTTCTCCTGAGAAAGCCATTGTCTAGAAGATGTCGTGATAGCGTTTCGTACCAAGCTCTCGGAGCTTGGTGTAGACCATATAAGGCTTTGTTCAGAAGGTAGACTTTGTTTTTTGTGTATGGGATCGACAAACCCCGGTGGTTGGCCGGCATACACCTCCTCTTTGACTTTTCCGTACGGGAAAGAAGATTTGACATCCAACTAGTACACCTTGAAACCTTTACAAGAAGCAAAGGCCAAGAATATGTGGATCGCTTCAAGACGGGCAACCGGGGCATAGACTTCAGTATAATCTATCCCTTATTGCTAATGAAAACCCTATACCACAAGTCGAGCTTTGTTGCGCACTACAATCCCTCTATCATCATGCTTGCACTTGAAGACCCATCTAGTGTTTCTTTTTGTGATGATTTTGTAGGTCAACAAGCTTCTAGACTCCAAGTTTCTTGAATTGAAGCAATTCCTCCTGCATTGCGTCCACCCAGCTCTCTTCTTTTAACGCGTCTTTCTAGTTCCGGGTTCTACCTGCCAAACAAAACAACTATTAGAAAGTCTGGTTTGTAGTGGAGCAATACGAGTATAAAAACAGCTTAGATCCTTGTTGATCTGATTGCGAGTTTGCACTCCTATTTGTAAACTGCCGATAATATTCTCCGATGGATGATAAGAAAGTGTCCTCGGCATCACTTCACTTGGAACATCCACTTGAGTTTGCAAATTTGTGATTACTTCATCAACAACCGGTGCAGAAGATGAAGCTTCATTCCTGACGTTTGATTGATCAGCTTGAGTATTTAGGAAGCTTTCAATCTGCTCGAATCCTATATCAGAACTAGATCCTCCAGCATTGAAAGTCGGTTCACGATCAGAGTCGGCACTTGGCTGTTGCTGGGCAGATGATTCAGTGTAGTTCAAGATTGGTACAGATACAGATTCTTGACGAGTAGTGCTCGGACCTACATCAGACGTGCTCTTGATTAGAAATTTGATGTTGTCGAAAGAGCATAACAAGTTCATCATTTTCTTCTCATTAATGAACTTTTCTCTTTCAAAATCCAAAAGTTGAGCCAATGTCTTTTCGAAACCGTTTTCTCCAACAGGAGCTTGATACTTTTCTTCGATAGCAAACCAACAGGTAAAATGATTCTCCTGAACCCAATTCATAAAAGGTTCACTCCAACTGTCGACGTCTTCAAGGTTCATGTTTTGTGCTTCCGTAGTCGTGACCGCTGATGTAGCAAATGCGTTACAAACGTAGTCGTACGACACATAGATTCGTGCGAATGAGATGATTCATACAAAGTAGATGCTCGTGCGATCAAGATGTTCGTACGAATGGAAAGTTTGCTCATACGAGTGAGTTGCTCGTACGAATGACTTCCTCGTGCGAATCACAGTTTCAACTTTTTAACGTGTAAATTTTTTAATAACTTCTGTTTTCTCGTTCGTACGAATGACTTAAATCGTATGGACAGTCGTTTGTGTGAGTGGTCTCTCTACTCGTACGAAGCAACTTAGGTCTCCAAACCGATGAATTTTACCAATTTTGACATGATTAAGTCCGATTTTTGATCTGAAATTGTTAAGGATTGATTTAAACGTGATATCCTAGAATCCTAGTACATTTTGTTCGTAAATTCATCCAATTCTGAGATCAGTTTAGGAAAATGTAGAAGTAGAAGGCTTCAATGGTAAATCTGAATCTGAAACAGTTGGTAGCCTGCAGAAACATGACGTTTGTCAGCGGATCAGGCCTCAAGGCTCTGATACCACTTGTGAGGGGGGATCGGCTCTCCTCTTATGAGCACCGGACCGATCTAACACAACTAACAGAGGCGGAATTCATTGTTAGTGAGGTTGCAAACGAACAAGTGAGATCTACTATTTAAATGACTTGAATATATTGATTGACGTGAACAAGTACAACGCCAGTAAACAATTCAGCAGGGCTTCACCACACCAACTGGATTAACACGCCTTAGCTCTGACACAACACTCCTCTATTTATAGGTCGACATGACTCGCACAAGAGAGTGTGTAATAGAGAGTGTGACTCATGCGAGTAGCTACCTCGTACTAGTGACAGAGTGTCACTCGTACGACTCATGTGACTCACTCGTACGAGTTAGATGCAAAACATATAAGCTATACAATAACATTTACAAACTGATGTACTAAGCCCTACATACAAAAACAACATATCTTAGACGTAGGGAATAGACATTATGCATCAACAAACTAGTCTATAATGTAAAAAAGAAAATAATGCTCCAAAAAACGTGGTTATAATTTTCCACAACATGTTGACTGTTCATAGGATTTCATCAATTCTTTAACAATTTATATTAGATATTAGACGAATCTCTATGAAAATTTTAGTTACATAGGTTAAAAAGTTGATGACGGGAAAAGACTACAAACAGAAACAAAAAACTTACTGTTTGAAATTTAAAAAAAAAGACAGCTATAAGTTTAAAACAAATATCAACATAAAAAAAAACATGGTAATGCAAAGATAAACCACAATATTTTTTTCTAAAAAATACAAGATTCTATATCCTCTTTAATTTTATAATCACTAAACATTTAATTTGTTAATAAATGTTAATGCTTTAACATAAATGCATTTTTTGTATGTTCTGCTATAAATTTTAGCCGCAAATGTTGGAGTGTTATTCCTTGAGATGCATTACACTTCAATTTCTTTTGTCAATTTTATATTATTTTTTACGTAAACTAACATTTTCATTTAATCATGTTCTTCCATTAGTAACTTGAGATTCATTTCAAACCATAGTTTTTTGCTTAAAAGTTTAATTTAAAGCTTTAGATCGTCATAATAATTTCAAGACACCTAAAGCTTCATGGTCTTTTTCCAAGATAAAAATATCATAATAGGTTTAATATATGGGTTTTCCGTTATCTCTGATATAGGGGGACTTATGTTAGTTCCGTTACCCAGAAATGTCTAATTAAATCAAAATCATAGTCTCGCTTTACGCACAAGATTAAAGTATTTTAGCTTGCTAAATATCTATTCTTTTAATTATCACATACAGATTGAAAATAATTCTCTAGTTGACGTGTCTAATACACGCTGAAAATACTACATTAGTCATGTCAATGTATTTCTTGCATAATTTGATAGTCGCATAATAAGCCATAATATTTAAAGTTTTTTTTACTTTGTTTTAAATTTGATATTTCAAATAGAGTTCCACTTCAAATTTTATCTGACAACAACAACAACAATAGCAACCACAACAACAATAATAATAATACCTCTGTGTTAGCAACACAAGCAGAAAAGCAATTCAAAATGTGTAATAAAAAGAACCAAAGCTTAGTTACATGTTGGAAAATAATGGTAACAAAAACTTGGTTGTAATTATCCTGAACATGTTGATTGTTCATAGAATTTCATCTTGACAATTATATATGGAATATATGAAGAAATATGTCAATGTATTTCTTGCATAATTTGATAGTCGCATAATAAGCCATAATATTTAAAGTTTTTTTTACTTTGTTTTAAATTTGATATTTCAAATAGAGTTCCACTTCAAATTTTATCTGACAACAACAACAACAATAGCAACCACAACAACAATAATAATAATACCTCTGTGTTAGCAACACAAGCAGAAAAGCAATTCAAAATGTGTAATAAAAAGAACCAAAGCTTAGTTACATGTTGGAAAATAATGGTAACAAAAACTTGGTTGTAATTATCCTGAACATGTTGATTGTTCATAGAATTTCATCTTGACAATTATATATGGAATATATGAAGAAATACTATGAATAACATCATGTTGTAGAAACAAGTCTTTAATGTAAAAGAGAAAATAATGCTCCAAAAAACATGGTTATAATTTTCCACAACATGTTTACTGTTCATAGGATTTCATCAATTCTTTAACAAATTATATAAGATTTTGACGAAACTCTATGAACATCATCGTGTTGTAGCAACAAGTCTCGATGGATATGGTTATGTGGTTTAGAAAAGTGGTAATGCTTTATGCAAGTCTTGGTAGATGGTTCTATTTATATAACTAAAATAAATTAGTGATATCTCTTGAATTAAATGATTGATATTATTAGTATTTTTTTATTTGAACTATGATATAGTATTTAATGCAATTAAATATTTTGTTATATTAACTAGTTAAATGGTCTTTCCAAAAGACAAAGCTTACCAATTTTTTTACTGTATTATATTTAACTTATTTTTATTTTTATATTATCTGTTTTTTTCTACAAATTTCATATATAAAAATTTCACTATGACAGCGATGTTCAGAAATAATATCGTAATTGTAAAAAAAACTTGAGTTTAGAATATGTTTGTGTTAATGCATATTTCTTCCTTCTTAATGGAACATACATGATGTCAATATATTTAGTTACATAGGTTGAAAAGTTGATGATGGGAAACCACTACAAACAGAAACAAAAAACTTACTCTTTGAAATTTTAAAAACAACTATAAGTTTAAAACAAAGATAACATAAAAAAAGACATGGTAATACAAAGATAAACCACGATTTTTTTCTAAAAAAAATACAACATTCTATATCCTCTTTAATTTTATAATCACTAAACATTTAATTTGTTAATTAAATGTTAATGATTTAACATAAATGCATTTTTTGTATATTCTACTATAAATTTTAGCCGCAAATGTTGGAATGCTATTCCTTGAGATGCATTACACTTCAAGTTTTTTGTCAATTTTATATTCTTTTTTACGTAAACTAACATTTTTGTGAACGGGAGATCGGCTCCTCCGATGAGCAACCGGTCTGATCTAACTCAGCTAGCAGAGGCAGAATTCATTGCTAGAGAGGATGACAAACGAACAAGTGAGATCTTACTGTTTAACTGCTCTAAATGTATTGATTGACCTGCAAAGTACAAGGCAAGTAAACAAATCAGCAGGGCTTCACGGTACCAACTGAACTAACACACCCTAGCTCTGATAAAACACTCCTCTATTTATAGGTCGACATGACTCGCACTGAAGTGTGTGAAACAGAGACTATGACTCGTGCGAGTGGTTGTGTCACTCGTACGAGTCATGCTCTTCACTCGTACGAGTCTCTTACAAAATACATAAAACAAACAATAACATTTATACAAATGACGTTTAAGCCCTGTATACAATATCGACATATCCTAGACGTAGGCAATAGGCATAATGCACCAACAAACTCCCCCTTGGATGTTGTCGCAATCTGGATAGTCTTCAAAAAATCTTCATATGATTTGATGCTTAACGACCAAAAAACTGCTTCGGTGGGATGCGACGCTCCTCAAAAGCTATTGGCGTTTGATCTGTTGGAGGAGGTCGGTTCATTGTATTGCCAAACCGAAAACATCTTAGCGATGTTATGCGAGTTCGCTCAGCACTCCTAGCATCCTTCCTTTCCTTCTTCTTTTGCTCGGTTTCCTCCTGCTTCCTCCAAGAAGTGTTCCATGTCGATTCTGAATGTATATCGTTGGCGAAGCAGACATTAACAGTCTTCTGGAACTGGAGTGCTTGCTCCTTATCTTTCTCTTTGTAGCTAATCTTGTTGTAGAGCAAGCAATCTATATCCTTCTTCAATTGACTACTCTTGCACTATCTCTTCAGATTTCACAGCAGGAGACTCAGAGCTTCTAGCTGCTTGACGTTTGAAACGTCATGTCTTTTTCTTTGCTGGTGTGCATATAGGAGTATCATCGTCTAAACTCGAAGGTATATACGTAGTATCATCCTCACCTGTTGCTTTGTGCTTTTTCTTTTCAGCTTTTCTCTTTTTCTCAGCCAGACGCTTTGCTTCTATCTTTTTGGCTCTCTTTCTTTCACCTGCTCTTCTATCTTCTGAATTAGTGCTAGAAGACGATGCGTCTTCAGCCACTTTCTCTCCACCAAACTCTTATCTCTCAATATCTGCAGCAATATCTTCAATATTTTCTTTGATATCTTGTTCATCTCTTAACCCAAAACTTTCCATTGCTTGCTTTTTCTTTTGAGGTGCAGAAGTAGAAGATGTAGCTGTCGCTTTTCTCTTTGTACTCTTTTCTCCATTTTTCACGAACCAAGAACTACGCTTAGAAACAAAACCATCTAGCGCATTCAACTCATCACTCTCATCCCCACTCTCTTCCTTCCTCCATTTTCCCGGAGCCGGAGCAATGTAATCTTTATCAACAATAGCACCAAAAACTGGCTTGGCATTCGGAATTGTCTTTAAATGAAAATTCATCTTTTTGAGAGTCGAGACATCCATATGTTCAAGCTTTAACACATCATCCTTTTTCTTCTTCAAGTTCGGGTGCAGGTGATCTAACAGCATCTGTATAAACCGTGGATACTGCAGGAACTTTTCCCTTTGTATATTCTGCACCATCTGTGTAAATATAGCCTTTGAAAAGTTATATGGCAGATCCAGAACCAATGCAGTAATCATACACATTTGGTAATCGACCAAATCATCAAAACCTCCTTTGCGATGAGTCAACGCATGAACAACAACGTGAACTATATAACAAAATGGCGCACTGAGGTTTCCCTTCTTGAAAGGCGCGGCGTTTACAAATCCAACATAACCCATTCAGTAAAAATAACCCTTCACCATATACTCTGAAAATCCTGTAGGATCGTCTTCATTATCCTTAAAATCCAAAACCGTCCGGATCAGATCTTCCGTGATCTTCACATGTATATCCTCGTTGTCTATCTTCACAGCTGAAACTATCGTATTCTCTTCAGCATCAAACTCTGCCGCATTCCAAAAATATTCGACATGAGATCTATATACTGTATGACGATCAGTAAGCACTTTGGTAATCGGGATTTTGCTCAGAAAATTTAACACATCTTGATAAGCAGCAATCTCTAGAATAGATTCGTCAAGCAAACAACAGATGTTGTGGAACGGAGAGAAAGTGTTTTCTTGACCTGTACAAAAAGAGAATTCAAACCGTTAGATAACTATTCAAAATTTTCAACTTACAAAATCATTCGTACGAACCATACATCCGTACAAGTCAATACTTAGAAAAAATTTTCAAGTTTGGATCAGATCATCATCCGTACGAGTCACTACTTCGTACGACTGACTAAACACTTAGACATATTCCAAGAGATTTTACCAAACTTGCTTCGTACGAACAATGCTTCGTATGAGTCAATAATACTTAACAAATTTTAAAACTTAGTTTGTACGAGTGGTCCTTCGTACGAATCCTAAACTGTTCCAAGTAACACAAAGTTTAAACCGAATTCAAAACATGTTGTTTTTTTGAAAAATTGATAGTCGATTTATAGGCTGCTGGGGCCGATATTAACATTTTTAAGATCAATTTTAAGTTTTACCGTTCCAATCTCCCTAAATCTATGTTTTAAGTCCGTTTGGTCGAAATCCGACATTATAACGGCTAAACACGAGCAACAGTACCTTTCCCATCGAAAGTGGTGTGCGTATCAAACTCCCCAATGTAATGATACACAGTATATGTTAAGAAAAATGAAGTTTAGAACTAGTTCGCACAAAAGTCTCTCTCAGACGCACAGTAACATAAAGTTGATTCATGCGAAGAAGATGGCCTTTTATACTAGTTCAGTGTCATTCGTACAAAACAATGGTTCGTGCGAATGAACATCAAATGTTGTTCGTATGAGTTAGTGAGATTTGTACGAATCAGTTCTGAAACTTAGTAAACTTTTTGATTTTTTTTACGAAATTTTATCTGTTTAAAACCCACTCAGTTAACAAAGTCCAAGTTAATGACCATGGTTACCTGATTTGCCTACCAAGTCCAAGTTAATGACCTTGGTTGACCATGTTTGACCAAAACAGATTTATTTTAACTTGTAAAGTTTCAAATTAATAAACTTTTTTGACGTTCAGGTAAATTTTTCGTTTATATATCAGCTCCCAACCCATGGTCTTCAGATTTCCTTCAGCAAGATGTCGCCATGACTTCAACTATCTGTGTTTACATCATCGGTAGACTAAAACAAAACTAAAAAGCTAAGGAAACTAAAATCTTTTTGGGTTTTGGAATTTTTCCAACAATAAATAGTAAGTAAGGATACATATTTTTTTTGTGAGTTTTGTGTTAAAAGGATCATATCAAGTGTTTAACACATCACCAGTACCGTTGATCTTGATATACTCATTAAGCTTTTAACCAGATTTACCTAGATTGCCAATATACTAATCCACTTAAACATCTTCTCGTTTCTCAACTGTTTCAAGATATGTTAGGTAATATTATGAACATGAAGTAACTGTGTGTCCCATCTCAGAATATACTCCCGTATCGAGATTCTCAGAATTTCATTTCACAGGTGAATTATTCCAATTGATATCTGTAAAGGGTGAATTGCGAGACCTTGAGAGCTCAGGTTAGTAATACCATACAGACAAAGAGATGAAGGCTCGTCTTTAGGTGGTGTTCCTTAAAGGAAAGTTTTGAACTACAAATGTCACAAAGTTTATGACATAATCATTTTTTATGCAGCTTTTGTAGGTGAATAATGCGTAAAGTATTATACAAGTTCTAGGCCATTGCTGACGCAAAATCAAAAGAACTCAGATAATACCCATGATATTGATTAAATATAAAGACCTAGTATCGCAGAATCTGGCATTCTCTCAAACGAAATTTCGGAGTACTAAGTCCATATATCCAAGAGATGTTAACCGACAAGTTATTCAGTTTTTCATTTAGATTTATATCTTGAAAACAATTTACTAAATGAGTGAAGCCTATTGGCACATCTTCTGTAAGACCTGTTTAATTACATGTTAATCATTCCATATCTTTAGCATACTGTGACTGTTATATTGATGTAATATGATCTCTCTTTTTCACAAAAACTCTTTTTGACTTTTATAATGTTTTTGTATTTTCCAAAAATTTCTCCCCCTAAAATCAAAAACATATTTTTGGTTAGAGTTTTCAAGATAGAATGTACAAAAAATTCGTCAAACCGATGAGAATCACGTCAAGTTGTCATCATCCTCAAACTCAACCTCATGTATATCGTATATCCCCTGATGTCAGATTTTGTAAACCATTTAATTTTAAAATATTTTTAAATCTTGTACGATCAAAGGCTTTGGTATAAAAATCTGCTTTTTGATCATCAGTGTGGATTTTTTCAATTCTAACCAACTTTTTCTCATAGCAATCACAGATAAAGTGGTGTCGAATCTCAATATGTTTAGTTTGAGAGTGTTGACATGATTTTTTAGTGATATCGATCGCTGCCTGGTTATCTACATATATTGGCGTATCAAGAAATTGCAGTCCGAAGTCTCTCATCTGCTGTTGAATCCAGAGTATCTGGGAACAACAGCTGGATGCTGAAACATATTCAGCCTCACACGTAGAGAGAGCGACCGCGGTATTTTTCTTGCATTGCAACGTTACCAAACGAGTTCTGAAAATCTGGCAACCAGCCATCATAGATTTGGCGTTTAGTTTGCAGCAACCGAAATCAGAATCCGAATAACCCGCAAGATTGAAGTCGTCGTGTTTAGGATACCACAAGCCGGTGCTTGGACATCCTTTCAAATAACTCATGATACGCTTGACGGCGAGCAAGTGCGAATCTCTTGGACTAGACTGAAAACGAGCGCACAGGCATGATGGATACATGATATCTGGTCGAGAAGTAGTGAGATACATCAAGGATCCAATCATGGAGCGGTATAATGTCTCGTCAACTTTGACTCCATTAACATCTTGACAAATGCCGTGATTAGCAGCTAATGGGGTTGATGATGGTTTCGCTCCTCCCATATTGAATTTCTCCAATATGTCATGAACATACTTCATCTAATGGATGAAGATACCATCAGGCAACTGATCGACCTGAAGTCCTAAAAAGAACTTATCTCCCCCATCGCGCTCATTTCAAATTTGCACTTCATGACTTCTTCAAAGTCTTTACACGACTTGTCTTTTGTCGATCCGAAAATGATATCATCCAGATATATCTGTACAATAATCAAATGCCCATCCACTTCCTTCATAAAGAGGGTAGAATCTACGGTTCCTCTGATGAAGTTATTGTCTATAAGATGTCATGACAACTTTTCTACCAAGCTCTCGGGGCTTGATGTAGACCTTATAAGGCTTTTCTTCAGAAGGAAGACTTTGTCTTTGTGCATTGGATCGATGAACCCTGGTGGTTGGCCGACATACACCTCCTCTTTGACTTTTCCGTACAGGAAAGCAGATTTGACATCTAACCGGTACACCTTGAAACCTTTCCAAGAAGCAATAGCCAAGAATATGCGGATTGCTTCAAGACAGGCGACCGGGGCATAGACTTCAGTATAATCTATCCCTTATTGCTAATGAAAACCCTATACCACAAGTCGAGCTTTGTTGCGCACTACAATCCCTCTATCATCATGCTTGCACTTGAAGACCCATCTAGTGTTTCTTTTTGTGATGATTTTGTAGGTCAACAAGCTTCTAGACTCCAAGTTTCTTGAATTGAAGCAATTCCTCTTGCATTGCTCCACCCAGCTCTCTTCTTTCAACGCGTCTTTCTAGTTCCTCGGTTCTACCTAAGAAACAAAACAACTATTAGAAAATCTGGTTTGAAGTGGAGCAATACGAGTACAAAAACAGCTTAGATCCTTATTGATCTGATTGTGAGTTTGCACACCCGTTTTTAAGTTTCCTGTAATATTCTCCGAAGGATGATAAGAAAGCGTCCTTGGCATCACTTCGCTTGGAACATCTACTTGTGTTTGCAAATTTGTGATGACTTCATGCACAACGGGTACAGACGATGCAGCTTCATTCCTAACGTTTGATTGAACAGCTTGAGTATTCAGGAGGCTTTCAATCTACTCAGATCCTTCATCGGAACTGAATCCTCCATCATCGAAAGCCGGTTCCAATCAGAGTCAGTATTTGGCTGTTGCTGGGAAGATGATTCGGCAGTGTGGGCAATTGGTACAGTTACAGATTCTTGATGAGTAGAGCTCGGACCAACATCAGACGTGTTAAACATAGGAAGTGATGGGGAAATCACTAATGGTCTTGTAACTTGTTCTTGATTAAATTTTTGATGCTGTTGAAAGGGCATAACAAGTTCTTCTTCTAATGGCACATCTAGCAGGTTGAAAGAATTCCATAAACCATCATAGTTAAACAGCCATGGATCCCCAGGTTTCTTCGTAGGCGTAGTATACCTTTGACAATCAACATGTTGTGCAAGAATAACCTGGTTCAGACTCGGTAAGAAGACACCTTTTTTAGGAGTAACATAGCCCACGAAGAATCCTTCCAAGGATTTGGCACCAAATTTACCAGCCGCATCCAATACAGTACACAGTTATCCAAAAGGTTCCAGAAATGCAACGTTGGGCTTCCGCTGATTTAGTATCTCGAAACACGTATTGTTGTGAGGCTTAACTGTTAACACACGATTCATGGCATAACACATTAACGCGACTACCTCACTCCAGAAACTGATTGGCAATTTTGAATCGGCGAGCATGGTTCAGGCAGTCTCGATCAGAGTGCGATTCTTTCGTTTAGCAACTCCATTTTGTTGTGGAGTATAAGGAGCATTGAATTCATGAAGAATCCCTTTTTCATTGGAGAATTCAAGCATCCGCTTGTTCTTGAACTCTGTACCGTTGTCACTGTGGATTCTCTTGATTGGCAAGTGATACAGTTTTTTGAGTTTTCTGAAAAGGATCATTAAGTTTCAAATGTTTCATCTTTGCTCTCCAGAAAGAAAACCCATGAGAATCTTGAATAATCATCTGTAATGACTAGGCAATATATATCACCAGAAATGCTTTTGACGTTTACTGGCCCGAAAAGATCCATATGAAGCCTCTCTAGTGGTAGCTTGATAGAATCAACAGCTTTCATGGGTGCGATTTCTTGTGTTGTTTCCCCTTTTTACAGCTCAGACAATCATCAGATAATTGAATTTTTTTCAAATTAACACCCTCCACTAGGTCGTTATGCACAAGATAATTCATTTTTCCCAAATGAATGTGCCCCATCTCTCTATGCTATAGAATAAACTCTTTCTCGGTAGCTTTGGAAACAAAGCATTGAACTTTCTTCGATGTTGTTGAAGTGACACTCATATCAAGAACATACAAATCATTTTCTCTCGGAGCTCGCATGAGAATCCATTCCTCCGGAATCTTGAAACCTGGTTTTAAGATCAAGCATTATTTATCATTGAATTGCGTTGTGAATTTCTTGTCACAAATCTGTGAAATGCTTAGTAGATTGTTCTCAAGTTCTACGATGTAGTTCACTTTATCAAACGATACAACTCCATTGGTGAGAATTCCGTCACCGACAATTCTTCCTCTTTGCGTTCTTGCAAAACCCACATACCCTCCGTGGATAGCTTTAACATCGTGTAACAATGCAAGCATCCCTGTCATGTGCCTGGAAGCTCCACTATCCATTATCCGTTAAGACATTATCAATCACGGGAGTCCCTGCACACATGCGGAAGAAACTATTTAAACAAAGAAACCCAAGCCTGTTTGGTCTTGGGTGGGTTTGGAATGTCAAATTTCGGACCTATTTTGTTTTTACCGTTCTTTTCAGGCTCGGTTTTGTTTGGAACAGAAGGTTTTGATTCTACCTTGTACGGTTTTACTTTTGCCACCCATTTTTGTGTTTTATGATTTTCCCCTTTTTAGCATAAAATTTAGAATCCATTTGATGATATTTAGTTGATGTTTCACCAATTTCAAATTTAGAATGACGTTGAATAATTGGTTTAACATTTTTGTAGGATTTATGTGTTCTTTTCAAAATTGGCTTTGGCGCAATCATAGGGGCCTTCTGTTTCTCGTCCTTGGTGAATTTTTTAGAATGAGACACTGGTTTTTGAAATTCTTGTGAGCAGTATCTTGCAATGTGCCCAACATTTTGACATTTGTAACACGTCCTACTGTCCTTTCGAACAGAAGATTTCAAAACTTGTTTCCTATTCTCTTTCTCTTTCTTAAAATCATCATTTGATTGTGTTCCGATGATTTCTTTTTCCTTCGCTGTTGTTGTCCCAAAAACAAAATTGATTTTCTCTATAAAGTTTAGTTTTTGGAACTTATTGTTCATTCTTCGCTTTTGGAAACCTAAACCCACCCTCGAATTCTCCAGATAATCTTTGTTTATCTGATGGTAGGGTCTAGTGACACATTTTGATTTAGAATAGAATGATACATCATGTTTATCTAAATCAGCATGATTTACCTCCAAAAGCTTGAAAAATTTATCAACACGATCAAGATTCACATTCTGGATGGGAAAATCCTTATCAGAAAATAGTTTATCAGATCCATGCATTTTATAAACTATGATGTTTGGATCATTGTTTAAACTATCTTCCGATGTTTCAACATCAGATTCAGACTTGTCAGATTCACTTTTTAAGACATTTCAACCACTGTTTTAACCACCTCAGAGTTACATTCAGATTCAGATGTTGTGTAAGTTACGTCGATGTTTGTAGGCAGCTGGTTTAATTGTTCAGTCTACAGTTTTAGATTGAGCGCCTTTTCCACCCTAATGGCTTTTTTACACGTATAACTATTCCACATAGGGGGTAGAACACGATCGTAATTGGCACTCTTGTTTTCAACCTTTTCTGATTCTTCTTTATTTTCAATCTTGGGTAAAATGTGATCAATGACGTAAGAGCTTGTTGAATAACTGATTAACAACTTGTTAACCCGTTCAGTTTCAGTTCTTACCATCTCAAGCTCACTCTTTAGCTCAACGATAGTATTTAAGTGAATATTAATAGCCATTGCTTGTCCATTATTGTCGCTTTGAGCATAGAAAGAGTTCCATTTCTATTTTTCTCTAGTTTAAAGTTTGCATTTTCTTCTCATTATTGATTTAAAATATCTGCAATTTTGTTACGTTTTGCCTCTTCTTAGTTATTTAAATCATCAAATTCGTTAAATCATTGCCTCAGAATCATTGTCTTTTACAACACATTATGCATGGTCAAATTTTAACTTTTCTACAAAACTCACATTTGGACTCATTTACCTCGTTAACATTTGCCATGAATGCTTTGACAGTTTCATCAGCCAACTTCTCCATCTGTTCATCAATTCTCTGTTCAATATCAGGCGTCTTCTTTTCTTTGCAAGATGATCGATGACTTGGTCCAAAGTAACCTGCAAAAGTTTTCAACATATCGTTAGGCAGGAGGTGTTTAAACGCACTATTTAAAAGTTCCTCCTCTTCTGATGATGTGTGATAGTAATAATCATCTTCTGGTGCCTCATCAAAAGCTGCCTCAAATTCTTCTTCAAGTTCTTCGATTATCTCAGCAACCAAAGCCAAACTATCATTCTTGGAAATATATTTATTCCAGTTAAAGACCTCATCTTCTTGAGTAACTACTAGCGCTTTGTCTTTGGTCTATGGTTGTTTATCTCCGATCTGCACCATGCGAGTTTTTGGTTGGGGACGGTGGTAGATAGCCTTCTTGTAGTAGTCATCGGCAAATGGGTTCTGATTACCCTGAGCTTCTCTGTTTCGGCATTCACGTTTAAAATGTCCCTTTTCCCGACACTTAAAACAAGTAACTTTGGATTTATCAAATCCAAGTTTTCCATCCAAACCTCCCAAGTTCTCTTTTCCCATAATTTCCATGAAGCGTTGTGCGCGTCGAACAATAGATGCCATACACCACTTTATGTCGATCAACTCCATCTCTACTGGATCAATCTGATCATAGTCCTCTCTGGTCATTTCAGAATTTCCAATTCTTCCTGCTACAAGACTGTCATAAGATTCGAGAAGCGATGCTAATAGTGACATATGATGCTTAGCGGTTTTCTCATCAAAGTTTTGTGCATTCTGGAAATCAACTGCTATATTGCACTATAGTACCCTCTGAATAGGATTAGATTGACCGGTCTGATTTAACTCAGCTAGCAGAGGCTGTGAGCTTTGAGTCGGGGATTGCTTGATCTATATGATGATTGTGGGCTTTGAGACGTGTTTGGATTGACCGTTGCAAATGATTGAAAACTACTGTTTTGATTTGACGGTGGGCTTGGTATGCTGTAAACATTAAAGGCAGTTTGGATCTTTGAAGATTGTATTTGAGCGTCAGAACTATTCTTGAAATAAAGATTAACATCTTGTTGCACTTGAACGTTCTTTAGCATGACGTTCTCTTTTAGCAACACCTTCTCTAGCCTCTGCGCGTTCAATCTCATCAATCTTCGCAGCTATGTTAACTCCTAGCTTTTTCGTTAAAATTTTCTCAAACATATTCATTCTTCTATCACTTCGGAGCTTTTCCTCTTTGTATTTAGCCATACGGAGTCGTATTCAGGTCATGTTAGTATTCATTCTCTAACACATACGGCGAAAAAGATAAAAGTGGACCCACAAAGAGAAAAGTGCTCCGTGCGAATGACAAAACAGTTCGTGCGATCAAGATCCGTTCGTACGACTCAGATACTTGTGCTGACAAGATGATTCAAACAAGTTATTCGTGCGAACAAGAAAGTAATTCGTACGAATGAGTCATTCGTACGAATGTGTAACTTGTGCGAATCACAGTTTTAAATTTGAACTTGCAAATTTTAAGAACCTTTGATTTCTCGTTCGTACGAATTAATTAACTTGTTCAGACAGTCATTCGTGCGAGTGGTCTCTCTACCTGTACGAAACAACTTAGCTCACATAACGAATGAATTTTACCAATTTTGACATGATTAAGCTCGATTTTAGATCTAAAATTGTTAAGGATTGATTAGAATAGAATTTAACGTGATATCCTAGAATCCTAGTCCAATTTTTCCATAATTTCATCCAATTCCAAGATCAGTTAGGGAGAAATGTAGAAGTAGAAAGCTGCAACAGTGAATCTGATATGAAACAATTGGTAGCTTGTAGAAACTTGACGTTTGTCAGCAGATCAGGCCTCAAGGCTCTGATATCGGCTCCTCCGATGAGCAACCGGTCTGGGCTAACTCAGCTAGCAGAGGCGGAATTCATTGCTAGAGAGGTTGATAAACGAACAAGTAAGATCTTACTGTTTAACTGCTCTGAATGTATTGATTGACGTGCAAAGTACAAGGCAAGTAAACAAATCAGCAAGGCTTCGCCATACTAACTGAACTAACACACCCTAGCTCTAATACCACTTGTGAATGGGGATCGGCTCCTCCGATGAGTAACCGGTCTGATCTAACTCAGCTAGCAGAGGCAGAATTCATTGCTAGAGAGGATGACAAACGAACAAGTGAGATCTTACTGTTTAACTGCTCTTAATGTATTGATTGACGTGCAAAGTACAAGGCAAGTAAACAAATCACCAGGGCTTCATTGTACCAACTGAACTAACACATCCTAGCTCTGACACAACACTTCTCTATTTATAGGTCGACATGACTCGCATTGGAGCGTGTGAAACAGAGACTGTGACTCGTGCGAGTGGTTGCCTCGTACGAGTGACAGAGTGTCACTTGTACGAGTCTCTTACAAAATATATAAAACAAACAACAACATTTATACAAATGACGTTTAAGCCGTATATACAATATCGACATATCCTAGACGTAAGCAATAGACATAATGCACCAACAATTTTCATTTAATCATGTTCTTCCATTAGTAACTTGACAATCATTTCAAACCATGGTTTTTGGCTAGGTTTAATTTAAAGCTTTAGACCATCATTATAATTTCAAGACACCTAGGCTTCATGGACTTTTTCCAAGATTAAGAAATCATAATAGGTTTAATAGATGATCTAGGTTTTCTATTATCTCCAATATAGGGGGACTTCTATTATTCCGTTGCACAGAAATGTCTAACTAAATCAAAATAGTCTCACTTTCCACACATGATTAAAGCCTTTTAGCTTGCTAAATATCTATTCTTTTAATTATCTCATACCGATTGAAAATAATACACTAGGTGACGTCTAATACACACTGTAAATACTAAACTAGTCATGTCAATGTATTTCTTGCATAATTGTATATACGCATACTAGATCTTTGATAGTCACGTAATAAGCCATATTATTTAATTGTTAAGTTTTTTTTTACTTTGTTTTAAATTTGATATTTGAAATAGAGTTCCACTTCAAATTTTCTCTAACAATAACAACAACAATAGCAACAATGTAACACCCTGATTTTCGATGTAGCGGAAGCGTGTCACGAGGTGTGGCCAGAGCGGCAATCATTGCATTCAACCAAGTAAATGACAATTGTATTACATTATAAAACATTCATCCTTACTTTTTATTTAACCATATTTCATATATAAACTTTTGTCTTTAAAACAAACCACAAGTTTAACAACATTATATAAAATTTAGACATAAGTTTATAAAACTTAACAACAAAGACTGGATGAAACATAACATCTTGACTTCATAACAAACGAGCAAGATTTTTCCCCGAAGCCCATCCACTAGTTTCCTGTAATACATGTTAGTTTTGAAAACAATGTCAACAAAAGCTGGTGAATTCATGTTATAAATTTTGTATCAAATGAATTATCAAAAACATTTGAAATAAACCTGATTAATATAGCTTAATGAAACTTGTAAAATCATTAGTGTGTTGCAAGGACACTAATCTGTATGCCGAATAAGGTGGCAACCAAACCTTGATGATTTATTATGTGTCTGAGACACTCGTTTTAGACACAAAAGCACTCTAATACGATCTGTTATTATTGCTTTAATAGAGTGGGGCTCGCCCAAACCCAATAGATCTATCCCCTTGTTCCTCGGTACTTGTTATTCATTAATGCCCCAATGCTTGAGCCTTATTCACATGTGATCTAAATATTTTCATTTTCCCAGCTATATTAATTGTAACATGTATACATCCCCGCACGTTTAAAACCATAAAAACGTTAAAATAAAAGAGGAAACATGAACTCACTGATTTGTGTTCCGTACAAATCTCTATTCGATTCCTAATACTTCGTTCGTTTTTCGACCTACAAGTGTTCTAGTCTATCAGACACTTAGGCTTTCGTTTGTTTTTCGTAGAAGTATTTTATCTCGAATTTCATACTTGTAATTGTTGGTTTTTCTTTATTTGATAACAAATATATATTTCTTTCATATATATATATATATATATATATATATATATTAGATTGGTTATATGTAAATGGACCTATTCTATAATTTAATTGTAAATAACTCAATCTAATAATTTATTACTTATGGGTCTAGCCCAACAGTTTTTGTAAGTATGGGCCTAGCCCAAATTTGCTTACTTTGTGTGGGCCTAGCCGAATTTGTTTCATGTATGTGGGCCTAGCCAAAATTAAAATGAAAGATTGGGCCTAGCCCAATATAGTTTATAAAAATTTGATTAGCCTAAGTTTAGTTTTATAAAAGTGGGCTTTAGGCCAAAGTTAGTTTTTATAAGATGGATTAGCCCAATGTATTTCTTTATAAAAGTGTGTTTGGCCTAAAGTTATCTTTTTTTTAAATGGGTCTAGCCCATGTAAACTTTTATAGAAGTGGGCTTAACCCAAAGTTTATTTTTATAAGGCCTTAGCCTAATGTTTGATTTTATAAAAGTGGGCTTATCTCAAGTTTGATTTTTATATAAGTGGGCCTTGGCCCAAAGTTAATTTTATGAAAGTGGGCTAGTCCATATATTTTTATAAGAATAGTTTTAGCCCAATATAGTTTTTATAATAATGGGCTTAGTATAATAATTGTTTAGTTGGGCTTATCCAAAAATAATATTTACTAGTATTTGTTATAACTTATAAAAAGTTATTTATAAAAACTATAAGTTATATATATTTAAAAATTCTAGTAAATATAAAGTGTATCGGTTTATGTGTTTGTTTTGACCGCTAGGTTCGCGTCGACTATTTTATTCGTTTCGTCTTTGTCGTTTGTTTGGTTTATACCATATATTTTATTTTGTCTGAATTGTCCGATATATATTATACAAAAATACATGTGCACATATAAGGTGATTTAAAATATATATTTTATTAAAAATATATATTTATCTCATTTTTAGTTTAAGAAAATATAAGTAATTATATTCTTAACTTTTTATCAAATCCTTTATTTAAACATGATTAAAGTTCCTAATCACTTTTAATCACCAAATCTTTAGTTTAATCATATCTTAATCAAGATTAATTTTTATAAAAATTTGCTAAGTTTTCTTTAAAAATATAAGTTTCCCATGTTTTTATAAATATGTCCTAAGTAACTAAACTAACTCAAATCATCTTTCATCACAATTGTATATAAATGTACTAACAAAATATCAGGACTTGTTATAATTTTTAATCTTTCTTAATATAGAAACTTTATTATAACTTTTATACAAAATTTCTAAATCATAATTTTTTTAATGTTCTAATACATGTATAATCATATTTAAAATATGAGATTATGTTCATGACATATTTTGTTAATGAATCTTGCTAATCTAAACATGCATGTGTTTGGATCACCTTTTTATTCATAATTTTGCAAGATTCAAGTTTACTAGTTTATAACAACTTCAAGATCATCAAAATTTTTCATGAAAATCACAAGATTATGTTAGTGAGCTTAGATTTATTAGTGTTTTTCAAGTGGGTTTTTATATAATTTTTATGATGATCTTGTGAAATTTTATAAAATAAAAAGTATAACATAAGGTTTAAGATCTTACTACTAGCACAATGGCTAGGGATGATCTAAAGGATGAAGAAAATGGATTGATCAAGAGTTCCAAGCTTCCGAAGTGAGCTCCTAATCCTTGCAAGTTCCTTAGATCTCCTTTAGATCTTCATGCATGCTTAAAGATCTTGTGTTTGAGTTTTTAAAAAGTTGAAGGTGATAATGGCTGTGTATGGCCGATTTTGGAAGGAGAAATGGAAAGGAAAGTGTTGTTGTTTTAGTGTTTGAGAAATGAGATGAATGGAGTGAGTTTGGTTAGTGTTGGTTTTGATTTAAGAACATAATCTTACACAACAACACTAAACCTCCCCAAATATTGACATCACAACATTTGAGGTTAGTGGCATGGGGGAATGATCCCATTTTGCCATGAGGTGTAATTTTTTATAACTTTTATAAACTTTAATATATTTATATATAAGTTTTTATAAAAACTAATACCCCAACACTTTAAAGTGATGTTATAGTAGGCCAAAATAATTTACTAGTCTTGTTGTTTCGTTGTTCGGTTGATAAAGTTGGTTCAGGTCTTGTACCGGGTGAAATACTGATATATAGTGTTGCTTATAAAATTTTATGTTCATAATAATTCTAGAACAATTTTTATTGTTCCGTTAATTAATCTAGCTCTTCAGACTAATAATTTGTCATTTTGAGTTCGGTTCTAATACCAGCTTTGTTGTCAGGTTTTTACTGAACAAACCGTTTAGCTTTAAATAATAAGATTTACATATGGGCTTTATACTGTTTCTAACACCCATTATTATTCTTTAGCTAAAAATATTTATTTTTGACTTTTCGGACAATTGCTGAATTTTGCTGCTGAATGCTGAATTTTGCTACAGACTTGGACAATTTAGTGTTTTAAATAAAATTTTTATGGTATAATAGTGCATAAATATTTTATGTCTTAATTCTATTATATCAGACTGTACCGTAACTAGTTCTGATATTTAATACATGTTCGCGTCGTTGTCATTCGTCTAGGATATGGTTTTATATATTCGTGATCATGAAGAATCGATTATCATACCAAACTATGATTTGGTTAAATTCCTAGACTTTTAAGACTTAAAATAAAAAATTAAGTCATGTTATACGATAAATAGACAATGTACTAGTTGTTCAAGTTGTACAGAATTACCGAAATTTTGCCAATTGTCACATTCTCCTCTTGTTCAAGAAAATTTGGTCCCGAAATTTAAGTTGTGTCATCCTTTGCGTAGGATTTCTCAAACAAGTGGGGATACTTTCTTTTGATTTCCTCTTCCCGTTCCCAAGTGAACTCAGGTCCGCGCTTTGAGTTCCAATGGGCTTTGACTAGTTTGATACGACTCCTCCTTGTTTTCTGAACTTTCGAATCTAAAATTTCGACAGGTTTTTCGATGAAATGGAGTTTGTCGTCTATATGAATTTCGTTCGTGGGGATAATAAGTGACTCGTCGAAAGACACTTTTTAAGATTTGACACATGAAAAGTGTCGTGAATGTTATTAAGTGTTTCAGGCAATTTCAACTTATATGCGACTCTTCCAATCTTCTCCAAGATTTCGTATGGTCCTATATACCTCGGGCTAAGTTTTCCTTGCTTCCTGAATCTAAGTACGCCCCTCCAAGGCGAGACCTTTAATAGCACTTTGTCTCTAATCTCAAAGGACAATAGTTTGTGGCGTTTATCCGCATAACTTTTCGGTCTATCCTGAGCGGCTTTAATACGGTCTCGGATTTTAAAAATTTTATCCGTAGTTTCTTGAATTAATTATGGACCTATCATTTGTTTGTCGCCTATTTCCGCCCAACATAACGGAGATTGACATTTACGTCCGTATAACGCTTCAAATGGAGCAGCTTGGATACTCGTGTGATAACTATTGTTATATGATAACTCAACTAAAGGCAAGTGAGTATCCCAATTTCCGCCTAAGTCAATTACACAAGCACGAAGCATATCTTCTAAGGTTTGAATGGTGCGTTCACTTTGGCCATCTGTTTGGGGATGAAAGGTCGTACTTAGATCTAAGCGAGATCCAAAAGCCTTTTGAAATGATTGCCAAATTCTTGATATGAAACGACCATCTCGATCAGAGATTATGGAAACAAGCACTCCATGTCTTGCCACAATCTCTTTAAGATAAAGTTCGGCTAACTTCTCAGTTTTATCTTTCTCACGTACCGGCAAGAAGTGAGCTGATTTAGTTAGTCGGTCAACAATTACCCAAATCATGTCGTGACCGCGAGAGGTCCTGGGTAATTTTGTTATGAAATCCATAGAAATTTGTTCCCATTTCCAAGTGGGAATTTCAGGTTGTTGTAACAATCCTGAAGGTTTTTGGTATTTGGCCTTAATTTTTGCACATGTTAGACATTTTCCAACATAAGTTGTAATATCTCTTTTGAGATTAGGCCACCAATAGAATTATTTAAGATCGTGATGCATTTTATCCGCTCCGGGATGTATCGAATATTTGGACTTATGGGCTTCGTCTAGAATTAAGTTTCGCAGATTACCATAAAGAGGAACCCAAATTCTGTTTGCAAAATACAAAGTTTCGTTCTCATTTGGTTCTAATTGTTTTTCCATACCTCTAAGAATCTCTGCTTTAAAATTTCCGCTCTTCAGTGAATTCGAGAGGTGAGGTTATTGTGAATGGTGAGACTTAATGATCGTACACGAAGAGCTTCACTCGTTATTTTCGACTTAGAGCATCTGTGACAACATTCGCCTAGCCCGGATGGTATTTAATTTCACAATCATAGTCATTCAACAATTCAGTGTGACAATTGGCAAAATTCCGGTAATTCTGTACAACTTGAACAACTAGTACATTGTCTATTTATCGTATAAAATGACTTAATTTTTGATTTTAAGTCTTAAAAGTCTAGGAATTTAACCAAATCATAGTTTGGTATGATAATAGATTCGTCATGATCACGAATATATAAAACCATATCCTAGACGAATGACAATGACGCGAACATGTATTAAATATCAGAACTAGTTACGGTACAATCTAATATGATATAATTAAGATATAAAATATTTCTGCACTATTATACCATAAAAATTTTATATAAAATACCAAATTGTCCAAGTCTACAGCAAAATTCAGCAATTCTACAGCAAAATTCAGCAATTGTTTGAAAAGCTAAAAATAAATATTTTTAGCAAAAGAATAATAATGGGTGTTAGAAATAGTATAAAACCCATATCTAAATCTTATTATTTAAAGCTAAACGGTTTTTTCAGTTAAAAACCTGACAACAAAGCCGGTACCAGAACGGAACTCAAAATGACAAAATTATTAGTCTGAAGAGCTAGATTAATTAACGGGACAATAAAAATTGTACTAGAATTATTATGGACATAAAATTTTATAAGTTAAACTATATGCCAGTATTTCACCCGGTACAAGATCCGAACCAACTTTATCAACCGAACAACGAAACAACAAGACTAATAAATTATTTTGACATATTGTAACATCACTTTAATGTATTGGGGTATTAGTTTTATAGAAACTTATATATAAATTTATTAAAGTTATAAAAGTTTATAAAAATTACATTTTATTTATAAAAAAAAATAATCAAACCAACCCCCCCCCCCCCCCCACCTCACGGCAATATGGGTGTAAAACCCCAAGCCACTTAATCACTAATGTTTTGTTGGCATAATATTGAGCATGGTTAGTGTGATATGAGTGGTAAGAACTTAACATAAAACCAATGCCATAACCACTTCATTCTATCATTCTTACAACACCAAAAACTCAACAAATACTCCTTCCATTTTCCTCCAAAAATCTGCCCAAGCATCATCCTCATCACCTTCAATTTTTAAAAACCAATCACTAGAATTTCAAGCTTGCATGAAGATCCAAGGATGATCTAAGGAGCTTACAAAGATTAGGATCTCACTTTGGAAGCTTGGAACTCTTGATCAATCCATTTTCTTCATCCTCTAGATCATCCCTAGCCATTGTGCTAGTAGTAAGATCTTAAAACCCTATGTTATACTTTTTATTTTATAAAATTTCACAAGATCATCATAAAAATTATATAAACACCCACTTGAAAAACACTAATAAATCTAAGATCACTAACATAATCATGTGACTTTCTTGATAATTTTTTATGATCTTGAAGTTGTTATGAACTAGTAAACTTGAATCTTGCAAAATTATTAATAAAAAGGTGATCTAAACATATGCATGTTTAGATTAGCATGATTCATTAACAAAATATGTCACGAACATAATCTCATATTTTAAATATGATCATACATGAATTAGATCATTAAATAAAAATTATGATTTAGAAATTTTGTATAAAAGTTATAATAAAGTTTCCATTTTAAGAAAGATTAAAAATTATAACAAGTTCATGACATTATGTTAATACATTTATATAATATTTGTGATTGATGATGATTTGAGTTAGTTTAATTACTTAAAACATGTTTATAAAAACATGGGAAATTTATATTTTTAAAGGAAACTATGGCAATCTTTTATAAAAACTAATCTTGATTAAGATATGATTAAACTAAAGATTTGGTGATTAAAAGTGATTAGGAACTTTAATTATGTTTATATAAAGGATTTGAATAAAAAGTTAAGAATATAATTACTTATATTTTCTTAAACTAAAATTGAGATAAATATATATTTTTGATAAAATATATATTTTAAACCACCTTATATGTGCACATGTATTTTTGTATAAAAATATGTTTAAGTGTTCAACTTTTGACAAAATAATATATATCGGACAATTTGGACAAACTCGGACAATTCGGACGAAATAAAATATTTGGTATAAACGAAACAAACGACAAAGACGAAACCAATAAAATAGTCGACGCGAACCTAACGGTCAAAACAAACACATAAACCGATACACTTTATATTTACTAGAATTTTTAAATATATATAACTTATAGTTTTTGTAAATAAAATTTTATAAGTTTTAACAAATACAAGTAAATATTTTTGGATAAGCCCAACTAAACAATTATTAGACTAAGCCCATTTTTATAAAAACTATATTAGGCTAAAACTATTTTTATAAAAATATATGGATTAGCCCACTTTTCATAAAGTTAACTTTGGGCTAAGGCCCACTTGTATGAAAATCAAACTTTGGCTAAGCCCACTTTTATAAAAGTTTACATGAGCTAGACCCATTTAAATAAAAGATAACTTTGGGCCACGCCCACATTTATAAAAAAAATAAATTGGGCTAATCCATTTTATAAAAACTAACTTTGGGCTAAAACATACTTTTATAAACCAATTAGGCTTAACCTACTAAATAAACGGAAAAAATTGTTGGGCTAGGCCCATAACTAATGAAATATTAGATTGAGTTATTTAAAATTAAATTATAGACTAGGTCCATTTACATATAACAAATCTAATATATATATATATATATATATATATATATATATATATATATATATATATATATGAAAGAAATATATATATGTTATCAAATAAAGAAAAACCAACAATTACAAGTATGAAATTCGAGATAAAATACTTGTACGAAAAACAAACGATAGCCTAAGTGTCTAATAGACTAGAACACTTGTAGGTCGAAAAACGAACGAAGTATCAGGAATCGAATAGAGATTTGTACGGAACGCAAATCAGTGAGTTCATGTTTCCCCTTTTATTTTAATGTTTTTATGGTTTTAAACGTGCGGGGATGTATACATGTTACAATTAATATAGCTAGGAAAATGAAAATATTTAGAACATGTAAATAAGGCTCAAGTATTGGAGCCATTAATGAAAGACAAGTACCGAGGAACAAGGGGATAGAATTATAGGGTTTGGGGAGCCCCACTCTATTACAGCAATAATAACAGATCTTATTAGAGTGCTTTTGTGTCTAAAACGAGTGTCTCAGACACATAATAAATCGTCAAGGTTTGTTTTCCACCTTATTCGGCATGCAGATTAGTGTCCTTGCAACATACTAATGATCTTACAAGTTTCATTAAGCTATATTAATCAGGTTTATTTCAAATGTTTTTTTGTTAATTCATTTGATACAAAATTTATAACATGAATTCACTAGCTTTTGTTGACATTGTTTTTAAAACTGACATGTATTACAGGAAACTAATGGATGGCCTTCGGGGAAAAATCTTGTTTATTTGTTGTGAAGTCAAGATGTTATGTTTCATCCAGTCTTTGTTGTTATGTTTTATAAACTTATGTCTAAATTTTAAATAATGTTGTTAAACTTGTGGTTTGTTTTAAAGACAAAAGTTTATATGTGAATTATGGTTAAATAAAAAGTATGGATGAATGTTTTGTAATGTAATACAATTGTTTTTTACTTGGTTGAATGCAACGATTGCCGCTCTGGCTACACCTCACGACACGCTTCCGCTACATAAAAAATCGGGGTGTGACATCAAGCCAACGTCTTTGGCGCATATTTAACTCTTTCTGGTTAAATATATGTTGAAGACTTTTGTGATCGGTAAAGATTGTGCACTTGGTGCCGTAGATATAATGATGCCAAATTTTTAACGCAAATACCACTGCACCTAGCTCTAGGTCATGTGTGGTATAGTTCTTTTCGTGAACTTTTAATTGGCGTGATGCGTATGCAATAACTTTCTCTCGTTGCATTAATACGCATCCTAAACCTTGATGTGAAGCGTCACAATAAACTACAAAGTCGTTTATGCCGTCTGGAAGTGATAGAATTGGTGCATCACAAAGTTTATCCTTTAGCAGTTGGAAAGCTGCTTCTTGTTTCTCTCCCCAATCAAACTTTTTATCTTTCTGAGTTAGGGAGGTTAGTGGTTGAGCGATCTTTGAAAAATTCTCAATGAATCTCCGATAATAACCCGGCCAATCCTAAAAATTGGTGTACTTTGGTGGGTGTCTTAGGTGCGTTCCAATTCTTAATGGCTTCTATTTTTGATGGATCGACATGTATGCCTTTTTCGTTGACTACATGTATGAGAAATTGGACTTCACGAAGCCAAAATTCGCACTTAGAGAATTTTGCATACAGTTTCTCTTTCTTTAATAACTCAAGAATGGTCCTAAGATGATGTTCGTGATCCTTCTTATTTCGTGAATATATCAATATGTCATCAATGAATACTATCACAAATTTATTGAGATAAGGCTTGCACACACGGTTCATTAAGTCCATGAACACTGCCGGTGCATTTGTTAGACCAAATGGCATAACAAAGAACTCGTAGTGACCGTAACGGGTTCGGAATGCTGTCTTTGGAATACTTTCTTCCTGCACTCTAAGCTGATGGTATCCTTACCTTAAGTCAATCTTCGAGTAAAAACTTGATCCTTGAATTTGATCGATCAGATCATCGATCCTCAGTAAGGGATACTGATTCTTGATCGTTAGTTTGTTCAATTCTCGATATCTATGCACATTCTAAAGCTTCCATCTTTCTTCTTTACGAATTGAACTGGAGCTCCCCAAGGTGAGAAGCTTGGTCTAATAAATCCTTTGTCCAACAACTCTTGAAGCTGTGTGGACAACTCTTGCATTTCCGAAGGAGCTAATCGGTATCGGGATTTCTCTACAGGTGGAGCTCCTAGAATCAAGTCTATGCAAAATTCGACTTGTCGTTGGGGTGGTATTCCTGGCAAGTCCTCTGGGAAGACTTCAGGAAATTCCTTAACAATAGGGATCTCCTCAGGTTTTGGCTCCTTGGATTTCTTGTCAACAATGTGTGCTAAGAATGCTATACATCCTTTTCTCAAGCACTTTTGAGCTTTCATACAAGAAATAATTCGCAATGGCGTTTCGCTCTTCTCGCCATGTATAAGAAGTGTTTCATTATTAGGAAGTGGAATGCGAATAATTTTGTTGCAACACACGACTTCGGCTTGATTATTGGATAACCAATCCATACCGATTACAACATCAAAACTACCTAACTGGATGGGTAATAAATCGATGTTGAATTTTGTCCACCTAACTCTAAAGAACATTCTTTAATAATTTCATCAGATTCAATTATCTTTCCATTCGCTAGTTCGATAGTGAATGGAATATCTAATTTATTTGAATTTAGTTCAAGTATATCTTTAAATTCTAAAGATATGAAACTAAAATCAGCACCGGTATCAAATAAAATAGATGCAAAATGGTTATTGTCAGCGAACGTACCAGTGATCACATTTGGATCCTGACGTGCCTCGTGAGCTCCTATTACAAAGGCTCGCCCGTGGCCTTTGTTCACTTTTGGGCAATTCTTCCTAAAGTGGCCCAATTCACCGCAACCATAACAACTTGATTTCTTCCTCGGTCGTTTCCATTTCCATAACCTCCTTCTTTCTTGCCTTCATTCTTGTTTCCTTTGTTATTAGTCAAGCAGTTTTCGGTGCGGTGTCCCAACTTCCCGCACTTATCACATTTGGTGGTTCGGCATCCACCATAATGATGATAATTGCACCTGTTGCACTTAGGTGCATTTCCTGTATAACCTCTCGGTTCTGTCTCCGCTGCTGCCACGATTACTTTGTTCCTTTTTGTTGTGGAGGTTTCTTTCTTCTTGTTACTCGGTCGGGAACCTTTCTTGAAGTGTGTAAACTTTCTCTTATTCCCATGTGAGGTTGATTCTACATGTGTTTCCTTGGGCATATCTACATTCTTTCTCGAAAATTTATTCATTCTCACCACTTCTTCAGTAAGGCTTACTGCAATCGTAATTGCCTCAGTGATGGTTGTTGGATGTGACGAAGTAACCATACTTTGAATTTCTGGAGATAATCCCTAAATGTATCGTTCACTACGTTTGAATTCAGGGGTTACCATATATGGAACGACTCGCGAAAGATCATGGAAACACTGTGTATAACCATACACATTGGGTCCTATCATGCATAAGTTCCAAAATTCGGTTTCCAATTCTGTAACTCGGCTCTAGAACAATATTTCTCTCTCATCATATCCTTCAGTCTATCCTAAGTAATAGCATAAGCAATTGCTTCTCCAAGCGTCTGTACTTGCAAATTCCACCATGACAATGCTTCATCCATAAATAAGCCTGATACATATCACACAATCTGGTCGATAGAACAGTTACTCATACGAATCACGGAATCCGTCTTTTTAGTCCAACGCACAAAGGCTACTGCACCGCATGTGCCATCAAAATTCAAGGGTTTGCAATCTAAAAATTGTTTGTATGTACATCCTGAAATAGCTAGATTTCAAGAATCATCAATAAAATATATTGTTAGAAATAAATATTAATGATCATACTATGGTAATTTTATAAATAACAAATCATTTACGGGCATCTGAACTCTTGGTGGTTCTTGAACCCTTGGCTCAGCATTGCGCTCGTGATGCGCAAGTGCTTCAGTTATTCACTAGAGCATCGAGCTCGGCTTGGGTTGTAGGTAATGGTGATGGTCTAACTCGGGGTCTACATCTTCCTCTAGATGCCATGATCTTCATATATGAAACATATAGAAGTGATTAGACGTATATTTGAAACAAATATTGTCTTTCATGGATTAGTATTATATAATATAAGTGCATATAATATTGATATAATTCAATTTTTGTGTATAGTATCTATATTATAAGCACCATAATAGATACATAAAAATGAACAATCAACAATGCATAAATAAAAGATAAACAATAACCATTATAAATATATTGTCAACTTGATACATCATTTTTTGTGAAGATACAAAAATAACTCGGAGTTATAACACTCCGATAGACAAGTCACACACAATACATTATAAAGTAGATATTTTCCTTCACATCGTTCTTCAAAATCTTCAAGTTGATGACATATATATCTTCAAAAACTTCTATCTTCAGCAAAATTGGGTATGAGTACCTACCCTAGAGATATGACCATATACCAACTAGATAGATGGTGGAGGTGGAGATCAACGGATGATCCTCTGGAGGTATGCGACCTCCTCCTCAAGCGAACGGATATGCTCCTCGTGGGATGGAAATACACTCTGCACTAGAGGGCGTGGATGTGGTATAACAGGCGAAGGTGGAGATGATTTCGTCAGTAGAGATGGTGTCACGGGAGGTGTCGAAGTGGGTAATGGTGGTAACTGAGATGACAAAGATGGAGTACTCTGGGATGCTCATAAAGTGGAAATCTGAGCCTCCAGCTCACGGATATGGCGAAATAAGATACTAATCTGTATCTCAGAAGACGTGACTTGAAACTCAGTGGTGGTCGGTGGCAAATGACTGGGATGATAGGGATCAGATAGGCTCATACCAGGTGGAGGTGATCGAATGTGAATACCAGTATGGTGAGATGATGGGTATGATGGTCCTCCACCAGTGAGTGGTCGTGAATAGGGATGGTGTCTACTCGCATACTGACTAGACTCAGGGAACATAACTCGGGAGGGTCCTGCAGTGTAAGAAGATGCATAAGGATCAGATGTGATAAAAGGATCTGGAATGGGTATACGCGGTATATGTAATGATCCATCAACATGGTGAAATGGTGGCTGCTCAGATGAGTAGGATGTACCTCCCAAAGAGTAATGTGAAGGTCCAGATAAGGGATGGAGAGTGAAACAATCTGTAGTAAATGAAACGTCTCCAGGTAAATACTGAGATGGTCTAGATGGGTAGATGCGACCAGTAGTGATAGCTTCAGATGGTAAGATGGTATGGGATCAACAAAAGTGGGTGTAATAGAATCATCAACATTGGGAAAAGTATCTGGAAGTGGTGGTAGAGTAGTATCAGGTGAGGGCTTGGGTGAGGGTGATCTCAGAGACGATGGAGCAGATGAGGTAATATCAATGACATCAGGCTCATGAGGAGCTACCTCTAGTAGCGCGAGATCAAAATCATCTCCGATACCTAGATCATCCTCAAGGTGATCTACATGAACAATAGGAATGACATCGTCATCTCCATCGATGTCGACAGCAAAAGGATCTACCACGTTAAGTGGTATAACATGGTGCTCCACAATGTGCTCACCTTCGGGGTGGCCAATGATAACTATCTGGTGGTCAAAGAGTGGTAAAGCTAAAACATCATCATCGGGAATATCCCTGGGAATGGGATCGGGTACAAGGTAGGGTAAGGCAAAAGGCTGGAAATCATCGTCCATCCAGTCATCGTCAGAATCATCATGATCTGCTCGTCGTCGAAAATGATAATGACTGGTGGGAGTAGATCGTCTAGTGGTATATACTATCTTAGGGTCAGAACTCATAGACTCGGTGTCTGAAAGGCTACTATCGGAAGACATGGTCCTGGCAAACATAATTCATACAACTTATTTTTGTTAATAAATAATTTTTGTTTAAAGATAAATAATCGGGCAATCGCTAAGTTTCAATGTAAGTTTTTCTAATCATAAGTTCAACTCAACTTACTGTTATTGTGTCTATCTCTCATTGACTAGTTTTGTATAATGACCTTGCACTATTGTTTTTATTTTAAACATTTGATACTAGTGGACAGTTCTCCCCGGAATGACAAACCAAAAATACTTATTTCAATTTTTGTAAACGACTCACAAAAATTTATAAAAGAGCATTTTGAAATTGTAGACTAGACTCAAAAGAATCTTATTTCACTACAATTGAAGCTCTGATACCAGGTCTGTCACACCCCGATTTTCGATGTAGCGGAAGCGTGTCGCGAGGTGTGGCCAGAGCGGCAATCGTTGCATTCAACCAAGTAAACGACAATTGTATTACATTACAAAACATTCATCCTTACTTTTTATTTAACCATAATTCACATATAAACTTTTGTCTTTAAAACAAACCATAAGTTTAACAGCATTATTTAAAATTTAGACATAAGTTTATAAAAATAACAACAAAGACTGGATGAAACATAACATCTTGACTTCATAACAAACGAACAAGATTTTCCCCGAAGGCTATCCGACAGTTTCCTGTAATACATGTTAGTTTTGAAAACGATGTCAACAAAAGCTGGGAATTCATGTTATAAATTTTGTGTCAAATGAATTATCAAAAACATTTGAAATAAACTTGTTTAATATAGCTTAATGAAACTTGTAAGATCATTAGTGTGTTACAAGGACACTAATCTGTATGCCGAATATGGTGGCAAACCAAACCTTGACGATTTATTATGTGTCTGAGACACTCGTTTTAGACACAAAAACACTCTAATACCATAGGTTATTATTGCCGTAATAGAGTGGGGCTCACCCAAAACCAATAGAGCTATCCCCTTGTTCCTCGGTACTTGTTATTCATTAATGGCCCCAATGCTTGAGCCTTATTCCCATGTGATCTAAATATTTTCATTTTCCCAGCTATATTAATTGTAACATGTATAAATCCCCGCACGTTTAAAACCATAAAAACGTTAAAATAAAAGGGGAAACATGAACTCACTGATTTGTGTCCGTACAAATTTCTATTCGATTCCTAATACTTCGTTCGTTTTTCGACCTACAAGTGTTCTAGTCTATTAGACACTTAGGCTTACATTCGTTTTTCGTACAAGTATTTTATCTCGAATTTCATACTTGTAATTGTTAGTTTTTCTTTATTTGGTATATATATTAGATTGGTTATATGTAAATGGACCTATTCCATAATTTAATTGTAAATAACTCAATCTAATAATTTATTACTTATGGGTCTAGCCCAACAGTTTTTGTAAGTATGGGCCTAGCCGAAATTTGCTTACTTTGTGTGGGCCTAGCCCAATTTGTTTCATGTATGTGGGCCTAGCCAAAGTTAAAATGAAAGATTGGGCCTAGCCCAATATAGTTTATAAAAATTTGATTAGCCCAAGTTTAGTTTTATCAAAGTGGGCTTTAGCCCAAACTTAGTTTTTATAAGATGGATTAGCCTAATTTATTTCTTTATAAAAGTGTGCTTGGCCTAAAGTTATCTTTTTTTAAATGGGTCTAGCCCATGTAAACTTTATAGAAGTGGGCTTATCCCAAATTTATTTTTATAAAAGTAGGCCTTAGCCTAAAGTTTGATTTTATAAAAGTAGGCTTATCCCAAGTTTGATTTTTATATAAGTGGGCCTTAGCCCAAAGTTAATTTTATGAAAGTGGGCTAGTCCATATATTTTTACAAAAATAGTTTTAGCCCAATATAGTTTTTATAAAAATGGGCTTAGTATAATAATTGTTTAGTTGGGCTTATCTAAAAAAATATTTACTAGTATTTGTTATAACTTATAAAAATTTATTTATAAAAACTATAAGTTATATATATTTAAAAATTCTAGTAAATTATAGGTTTATGTGTTTGTTTTGACCGTTAGGTTTGCGTTGACTATTTTATTCGTTTCGTCTTTGTTGTTTGTTTTGTTTATACCATGTATTTTATTTTGTCCGAGTTGTCCGAGATTATCCAAATTGTCCGATATATATTATTTTGTCAAAAGTTGAATACTTAAACATATTTTATACAAAAATACATGTGCACATATAAGGTGGTTTAAAATATATATTTTATTAAAAATATATATTTATCTCATTTTTAGTTTAAGAAAATATAAGTAATTATATTCTTAACTTTTATCCAAATCCTTTATCTAAACATGATTAAAGTTCTTATCATTTTAACCATCAAATCTTTAGTTTAATCATACCTTAATCAAGATTAATTTTTATAAAAATTTGCCATAGTTTCCTTTAACAATATAAGTTTCCCATGTTTTTATAAACACGTCTTAAGTAACTAAGCTAACTCAAATCATCATCCATCACAATTTTTATATAAATGTATTAACAAAATGTCATGGACTTGTTATAATTTTTAATTTGTCTTAATATAGAAACTTTATTATAACTTTTATACAAAATTTCTAAATCAAAATTTTTATTTAATGATCTAATACATGTATAATCATATTTAAAATATGAGATTATGTTCATGACATATTTTGTTAATGAATCTTGCTAATCTAAACATGCATGTGTTTGGATCACCTTTTTATTCATAATTTTGCAAGATTCAAGTTTACTAGTTTATAACAACTTCAAGATCATCAAAATTTATCATGAAAATCACATGATTATGTTAGTGAGCTTAGATTTATTAGTGTTTTTCAAGTGGGTTTTTATATAATTTTTATGATGATCTTGTGAAATTTTATAAAATAAAAAGTATAACATAAGGTTTAAGATCTTACTACTAGCACAATGGCTAGGGATGATCTAAAGGATGAAGAAAATGGATTGATCAAGAGTTCAAGCTTCCAAAGTGAGCTCCTAATCCTTGCAAGTTCCTTAGATCTCCTTTAGATCTTCATGCATGCTTAAAGATCTTGTGTTTGAGTTTTTAAAAAGTTGAAGGTGATAATGGCTGTGTATGGCCGATTTTGGAAGGAGAAATGAAAAGGAAAGTGTTGTTGTTTTAGTGTTTGAGAAATGAGATGAATGGAGTGAGTTTGGTTAGTGTTGGTTTTGATTTAAGAACATAATTTTACACCACCACACTAAACCATCCCCAAATATTGACAACACAACATTTGAGGTTAGTGGCATGGGGGAATGATCCCATTTTGCGGTGAGGTGTGGGGGGGGGGGGTTGGTTTACTTATTTTTTTATAAATAATATATAATTTTTTATAAATATTATAAATTTAATAAATTTATATATAAGTTTTTATAAAAACTAATGCCACAACACTTCAAAGTGATGTTTTAGTACGCCAAAATAATTTACTAGTCTTGTTGTTTCGTTGTTCGGTTGATAAAGTTGGTCCAGGTCTTGTACCTGGTGAAATACTCATATATAGTGTTACTTATAAAATTTTATCTTCATAATAATTCTAGTACAATTTTTATTGTTCTGTTAATTAATCTAGCTCTTCAGACTAATAATTTTGTCATTTTGAGTTCAGTTCTGATACCGGCTTTGTTATCAGGTTTTTACTGAACAAACTGTTTAGCTTTAAATAATAAGATTGATATATGTGTTTTATACTATTTCTAACACCCATTATTATTCTTTAGCTAAAAACATTTATTTTTGACTTTTCGGACTGTTGCTGAATTTTGCTGCAGAATGCTGAATTTTACTGCAGACTTGGACAATTTAGTGTTTTAAATAAAAATTTTATGGTATAATAGTGCATAAATATTTTATGTCTTAATTCTATTATATGAGACTGTACCGTAACTAAAACTGATATTTAATACATGTTCCCGTCGTTGTCATTTGTCTAGGATATGGTTTTATATATTCGTGATCATGACGAATCGATTATCGTACCCAACTTTGATTTTGTTAAATTCCTAGACTTTTAAGACTTAAAATAAAAAATTAAGTCATGTTATACGATACGTAGACAATGTACTAGTTGTTCAAGTTGTACAGAATTACCGGAATTTTTCCAAATGTCACAAACAACAACAACAACAACAACAATAATAATAATACCTCTATAGTAGCAGCACAAGCAAAAAAAGCAATTCAAAAAGTATAATTAAAAGAGCCAAAGCTTAGTTACATGTTGGAAAATAAGGTAACAAAAACTTGGTTATAATTATCCTGAACATGTTGATTGTTCATAGAATTCATCTTGACAATTATATATGGAATATTTGAAGAAATACTATGAACAACATCATGTTGCAAAAACAAGTCTTTAATTTAAAAATAGACAATAATGCTCCCAAAAACGTGGTTATAATTTTCCACAACATGTTGACTGTTCATAGGATTTCATCAATTCTTTAACAAATTATATGAGATATTTGACGAAACTCTATGAACATCATCGTGTTGTAGCAACTAGTTTGGATGGATATGGTTATGTGGTTTAGAAAAGTAGCATGCTTTATGCAAGTTTGGTAGATGGTTCTATTTATATAACCAAGATAAATTAGTGATATCTCTTGAATTAAATGAGTGATATTATTAGTATTTTTTTTATTTGAACTATTATATAGTATCTAATGCAATTATATATTTTTATATTAACTAGTTAAATTGTCTTTTCAAAACACAAAGCTTACCAATTTTTTTCACTCTATTATATATTTAACTTTTTTTTTATTTTTTCATTATGTTTTTTTTTCTACAGGTCTCATAAATAAAAAATTCACTACGACAGTGATGTTCAAAATTAACATAATATCATAATTGTAAAAAACTTGAGTTTAGAATATGTTTGTCTTAATCATATTTCTATCTTCTTACTGGAACATACATGATGTCAATATATTTAGTTACATAGGTTGAAAAGTTGATGACGGGAAAAGACTACAAACAGAAACAAAAAACTTATAAGTTTAAAACAAAGATCAACATAAAAAAGACATGGTAATGCAAAGATAAACAACAATGTTTTTTTTCTAAAAAATACAACATTCTATATCCTCTATAATTTAATAATCACCAAACATTAAATTTGTTAATTAAATGTTAATAGTTTTAGATAAATACATTTTTTGTATGTTCTGCTATAAATTTTAGCGGTAAACATTGGAATGTTATTCCTTAAGATGCATTACACTTCAATTTTTTTGTCAATTTTATATTCTTTTTTACGTAAACTAACATTTTCATTTAATCATGTTCTTCCATTAGTAACTTGACAATCATTTCAAACCATGATTTTTGGCTTAAAAGTTTAATTTAAAGCTTTAGATCATCATTATAATTTCAAAAAACCTAAAGCTTCATGGTCTTTTTCCAAGATTAAGAAATGATAATAGATTTAATAGATGATCTAGGTTTTCTCTTATCTTTAATATAGGGGGGACTTATGTTAGTTCCGTTACCCAGAAATGTCTAATTAAATCAAAATCATAGTCTCACTTTCCGCACATGATTAAAGCATTTTAGCTTGCTAAATATCTATTATTTTAATTATCTCATACCGATTGAAAATAATTCTCTAGTTGACGTCTAATACTCACATAAAATACTACACTAGTCATGTTAACGTATTTCTTGCATAATTGTAAATACTGCATACTAGATCTTTGATAGTCGCATAATATTACATAATATTTAGTTGTTAAGTTTTTTTTTACTTTGTTTTAAATTTGACATATCAAGTAGAGTTCCACTTCATATTTTCTCTTTTCTCTGACAATAACAACAACAACAATAGCAACAACAACAATAATAATACCTCTATTTTAGTAACACATGCTGAAAGGCAATTCAAAAAGTATAATAAAAAAAATCCAAAGTTTAGTTACATGTTGAAAAATAATGGTAAGAAAAACTTGGTTGTAATTATCCTAAACATGTTGATTTTTCGTGGAATTTCATCAATTCTTTGACAATTATATATGAAATATTTGAAGAAATACTATGAACAAAATCATGTTGTAGAAAACTAGTCTTTAATGTAAAAAATAAAAATAATGCTCCCAAAACTTGGTTATAATTTTCCACAACATGTTGACTGTTCATAGGATTTCATCAATTCTTTAACAATTTATATGTGATATTTCACGAAACTCTATCAACATCATCGTGTTGTAGCAACTAGTCTCGATGGATATAATTATGTGGTATAGAAAATGATAATGCTTTACCAAACTCTTGTTAGATGGTTCTATTTGTATAACTAAGATAAATTAGTGATATCTCTTGATTTAAATAATCGATATTATTAGTATTTTTTTACTTGAACTGTGATATAGTATTTAATGCAATTAAATACTTTTTTTATATTAACTAGTTAAATGATCTTTCCAAAAGACAAAGTTTACCAATTTTTTTCACTCTATTATATTTAACTTTTTTTCATTATGTGTTTTTTCTACAGGTCTCATAAATAAAAATTTCACTATGACTATTGTTCAAAATTTAAATAGTATCGTAATTGTAAAAAACTTGAGTTTGGAATATGTTTGTGTTAATGAATTTTTCTATCTTCTTAATGAAACATACATGATGTCAATATATTTAGTTACATAGGTTGAAAAGTTGATGACCGGAAAAGATATAAACAGACACAAAAAACTTACTGCAGCTATAAGTTTAAAACAAAGATCAACATAAAAAAGACATGGTAATGCAAAGATAAACCACAATATTTTTTCTAAAAATATACAACATTCTATACCCTCTTTAATATTATAATCACTAAACATTTAATTTGTTAATTAAATGTTAATGGTTTAACATAAATACATTTTTTTGTATGTTATACTATAAATTTTAGCCGCAAATGTTGGAATGTTATTCCTTGAGATGCATTACACTTCATTAATTTTTTGTCAATTTTATATTTTCTTTTACGTAAACTAACATTTTCATTTAATCATGTTCTTCCATTGGTAACTTGAGAATCATTTCAAACCATGGTTTTTGGCTTAAAAGGTTTAATTTAGAGCTTTAGATCATCATTATAGTTTCAAGACACCTAAAGCTTCATAGTCTTTTCCAAGATTAAGAAATCATAATAGGTTTAATAGATTATCTAGGTTTTCCGTTATCTCCAACGTAGAGGGACTTATGTTAGTTCTGTTACCCAGAAATGTCTAATCAAATCAAAATCATAGTCTTACTTTCCGCATATGATTAAAGCATTTTAGGTTGTTAAATATGTATTCTTATAACTATCTCATACCGATTGAAAATAATGCTCCAGTTGACGTCAAATAGTCACTGAAAATACTACACTAATCATGTCAACGTATTTCTTTCTTGCATAATTGTATATACTGCATACTAGAACTTTGATAGTCGCGTTGTAACATCCGTGTTAAACGGGTTCCAAAAACCCGCAGCGTTTGCTAACCAAGTGTTGTTTAATTAATTGTTGCATATTTTTATTAGTAAGTGTTGCAAAATTTTAAAGGAGTATAATTAATAATTAATAAACAAATATATATATATATATATATATATATATATATATATATATATAAAAGTGGGTAACCGGACTCGAACCCGGGTTCCCTCACCAACCGCACACACAAACACATCACTGCGCTACACACACTTATATGCTAAATCTGAAACCATTAATTTTTATTTAAGACCCACGACTAAAACCTGCAAACTAAAGCCTCTCATCTTTAACCGTCGGAGAGTTTAAATCAGGATTATTGCGCCTAATCAATCAGGTATAACTGTTATTTCCGTTCTGGTACCGGAAAACTTAACTTTATAATCGTAACCGAAGAGAAATCATTGGTATTGAAATCCAAATTCGAAACCGAATCAGATGATTACTCTTAAAAACACTCTATAAATACCTCACAAATCTTTTATCATCACACTCGCTCACTCAAAAACCTGAATTCTCTGAAGATCCAATCTGTGCCGACCGTCGGAAATCCTTCGTCACTCGCCGGAGTTGGAACCGGAGGCACGTACACCATTGGTATGGAAATTCAAACTCTCTAACTTTTTGTTTATATGTTGCGACCATCTTATTCGTTTCAGTTTCAATGAAGGGGGATTACCAGATGGTAATGGGTTCTGGTATAATTAAGATGAAGAAGACGAAGCTTGGGATGTGAATTAGTTTATTTAAAAACGGGTTATAACCGGGTTAGACACACGCACAGCTATCTTGCACGTCCAGAGTTCGAGTCACTAGGCCACACCGGTTTTCTGAATAAAATGTTTCCTTTTTAAAACCTAATTAAATTAGTTATCAAGAAGTATATAAGTATAAAGTAAAATCAATTTCCAAAGGGTTATCACAGCGATTTCAGGTTCGAATCTTGTCTATCCCACCGGTTCGATAATTAAACTCTTTTTAATTAAAGTAAATTCTTATTTAGTCTAACAAGAGTATAAGAATAATAAAAATCCTATTTCTAATGGGTTAGACACGTAGCTCAGTTGGAAGAGCTGCGTGCACGTGAACGGAAAGTCTCAAGTTCGAATCCTACGCATGCCGCCTATTATCGCGAATGAACCGGTCAGGTCACCTGTCAGACCTGACAGGTTCTTTTTATATTAATTTATTTTTATTTTATCTATTCTTTTTACTTATATATTCATTTTTAGTTAAAAATCAGTTAATCATACAAAAAAAATACAACCACGAAGGTTTTAAAAATCCCAATAAAAAGCCACAAAAATAACCTAAAAATCTAACAAAAGTATTAAATCAAAATATTAGTTTTGATTACATTTATCGAATTATCGTATTATTATTTTAGGTTAGAATTTGTTCGTCGATCAATCCTCAATTCGTGCGCATTCAATATAATCAAGGAACGCACCCACTATGAGTGAATCCTTACAAATTCCCCTTTTATTCATGTTTTGGGGTGTATCATGTGTGGTACTTGTTCTATTTATTTATTTAAACGATTTTGCTAACATCATTATATGATTAAAGTGTGTGTTTCTATTGGTGTGATTATGTGTGGTTACATTTTATCATTTCAATGCAATTATTCATTTAAGGCCCATCAGTTCCTCGTGGGATACAAGTTGTGCCTCATTAGATCGGCTCCGTTTGATTGAGCCTTGATATCAAGATCATCATTCATCATGTTATGTGTCATCACAGATATTATGTGGGTTATGATTGTTACATATAAGCACATGTTCATTAATGATTCATGCACAAATTTTTATTTAAATAACTGATATACCAATCGTTTAAATTGTTACTTAGATTCACTCGCCAACTTTTGTTGACCAAAAATTCTTTGTTTTACGCATGATACAGGTGGACAAGCTGAGGAGAGAAACACATATGAATGGCCTTAGAAGATTAAACAAATCTATTATGTTTTGATTTTTATTGTGCTTGTATGATTCCTTGTGTTTGAATATTTGAAGTTTTAATTTCAATTTAATAAATATGAAACTTATTAGTAAATGTCATGAGCTTTGGTGATAACCCGATTGTGCCCCGACTTTTATTTCCGCTGCGGGTCGAGGGGTGACAGATTGGTATAAGAGCTTGTGACTATAGGGATATAGGATAGGTTATTAGACCCTTAGCGCCTATACTATAGTTAATTAGATTTTAATTGTTTATGTGTTACATGCAAAACTCATGATGTTTATGTGTTTCATGTTTATTTCACACACAAATATATGCAAACACTTTCACTATTATATGTTAGAATGTGATGTTCGTTATAGTCTATACATATCGTTAGCATATCATGCCTACGCAAGCACACACATCACAATTTCACAATTTTTTTTCTCTCAAAGGTTTTTTTATGTTTTCATGTTTTACAATCACATCAAAGTGAGTTCTATGACGAGCATGTAGTAACTGGAATGGTACGAGTACGTCGGAACATCCTGTGTAGGATTTGCATTCGTATAAATCCAAAATAATGGACCAGTTTGCTTACCTGGGGACTAACGATGAGAGTACGAAGGACCTATTAGGCCATAACGTGCCACACCAAACGTCGGGTGAACTAACCCCACTTTGAGTTGTCTTTGTGTCTATACGTGGACACATTCTGACCTTATACCTTACAAATATGTTTTACAATTTTCATTCGGGTGATGCAAGCATTAACAGGCCAATACCAATGTGAACCCTACCAAGCCTAGTAGTCATGGGGGCCCACGTGACTACCAAGGCCGAAGTATGGGAGATATTTGGAGGCCCAATCTTAATCAAGCCCAAGACATCCTATGGATGTAGTTAATTTCTTGTTTTCATTTATTTTGAATGATGTTATCACTTTTTACGACACATGACACCTAAAACCGTTCAATTCATAATCTCGCTACGTATTTCCTGTAGATGTCTGCTAGACACTCACGAGGCGGTAGAAGGTCAGGAAGATCTAGCGAACGTATGGCCACTCAAATCGCTCAACAGATAGCTGCCGTACTTCGTGATATCGTTGTGCAACTTCAACAAGCACTTGCCGCCAATCCCACCTACCCCACCAACCAAGAAGGGCAAAATATCGCCAATCCTCCTCCCAACACCACCAAATGTACCTACAAGCATTTCATATCGTGCGATCCCCAAAAATACGAAAGGACTGAAGGTGTCACTGCTCTCCTATGTTGGTTTAAGGAGATGGAAAGCACCTTTCTCAATTGTGACTGTCCCGATGATCGCAAGGTGCGCTATGGTACGGGTCGGTTGTTTGGGGTAGCACTTACCTGGTGGAACACAGAAAAGGGCAAGCGAGGTGCTGAAGCTGCTATAGCCTTGACTTGGGATGAGTTGAGGGAAATCATGATGAGACGCTTCTATCCAAGAAGCAGATCAAGAAGCTGGAGATGAGTTTTACTCATTAAAGCAAAAGGAGGGGAGACCACACCACTTACAACAAGAGGTCTCTCGAGTTGAATCAGATGGTCCCCAACCTGTTCACTCCTCTCTATCGTCTAATCGAGCATTACATTCGAGGTCTTCCCTAAAAAAATTCAAGATTCGGTGTTAAGTACTTCACCTACAACACTCGAAGCTGCCATGGAACTGGCTACCGAACTGACAGAGAATCGCATTCGAAAGGGCGATTTTAAGGATGAAAAGAAGAAAGATAAGGCACCTCCTGAAACTTCAAACCCAACTTCAGCAGGTTCGTCTTCCAAATTTGCTGGAAAAAGGAAGCGTAATGGGAAAATTTTCGCCGTTACCCAAACCAATTCTCCTATCACTACTGATCCAATCACACAAGTCGCCCCTCAAGTTGTTCCGTTCAAGAAGCCCTACACTGGTCTGCACTGAAAATGAAATCGATGCCAATACCATCATCCCCCAGAGAACCCCTACCAATACTGCACAATTGTGGTCGTGCAGGTCACACGATTCAAACTTGCCGTATCCTCCAAAAGGCAAACTGCAACCCACGACAAGCCCAAACCATTAATAAAGTGGTGGGCCAAGCCCAAAATCAACAACCCTTACTTTTACCACCTGCTCAACCCATGGCTCAACCCTACTATCAACCCAATTACCCAATGATGAAACCCGTTTAGAGCATGCTTCAACTGTGGTGATCCAACCCATTTTCGTAACACCTGCCCACGCCTGGTGAACATCATTAATGCCCAAGCTCAAGCCAACCCGGTGAACCAAGCCAATCAAGCTAATCCACCTACTAGAGGAAGGGCTTTCAACATCAACGCCAACCAAGCTAGGGCTGATAACAATGTGTCAATGGTACGGTCCTTATTAACGGTAATTATGCATCCATACTATTTGATACTGGTGTGGATAAGAGTTTTGTGTCCTTAGAATTCGAACCTATTCTTGATTTATCACGCGTTAGTCTCGCCGAACCATTCACGGTGGAAGTTGCTAATGGTGAACCTATTGCGTTAGACTCGATCATTCGTGGTTGTACTCTTACTCTTAATGACCACGACTTATCAATTGATCTTATTCCTATGAAGTTGGGTAGTTTTGATATTATTATCGGTATGGACTGGCTTCGTCAGCATCATGCTGAAGTTGTTTGTTATGAAAAGTTTATTCGAATTCCTCTCGCTGACGGTCGAACTTTACGCATTTTTGGTGAAACTCCTTCTAAAGGGCTTAAATTGATGTCATGCCTCCAAGCTCGTAGACATCTTCGCAGACTATATCGCGTTTCTATTTCATATCGTCAAGAATGAAGGCAAGGAAAGAAAGCTCAAAGATATTCCCATCGTTAAAGAATTTCCACAAGTTTTCCCTGGCGATGTTTCAGGACTTCCTCCGGTGCGAGAAGTCGAATTTCGAATCCATCTTGTACCTGGTGCTACACCAATCGCAAAATCTCCCTATCGGTTAGCCCCATCTGAGATGCAAGAGTTAGCTAGTCAGCTGCAAGAGTTGACTGACAAGGGATTTATACGTCCTAGCTCGTCACCTTGGGTGCGCCTGTCCTTTTTGTAAAGAAGAAAGATGGATCTTTTCGTATGTGTATCGATTATAGGGAGCTCAACAAGCTGACCATAAAGAATCGCTATCCATTACCTCGTATTGATGATATCCTAGATCAACTTCAAGGTGCCACCTGTTTTTCAAAAATTGACCTTCGTTCTGGTTATCATCAGCTTAGAGTGCGTGAAGAGGATATTCCGAAGACCGCGTTTCGAACTCGTTTTGGCCATTATGAATACATGGTTATGCCTTTTGGATTGACCAATGATCCTGCCGTTTTCATGGATTTGATGAATAGGGTGTGTAAACCCTATCTCGATCGTTTTGTTATAGTTTTCATTGATGATATTCTTATCTACTCCAAGACCAAATCTGATCATGAGCGTTATCTTCGACTTATTCTAACACTCTTGAAAACCAAAAAGCTTTATGCAAAGTTCTCAAAATGCGAGTTTTGGTTAAAAGAGGTACAATTCCTTGGTCATATCGTTAACGACAAAGGGATACATGTCGACCCTACAAAGATCAAAGCGGTGCAGGAATGGTAAGCGCCCCGTACTCCTACAGAAGTTAGATCATTTCTTTGTCTAGCTGGTTATTATCATTGTTTCATCGCAAATTTTTCTCGTATCACCGTTCCACTCACATCCTTGACTCACAAGGGTAAACCCTTTATTTGGGGACCCAAACAAGAAGAGGCTTTCCAAACTTTGAAGCAAAAGCTTTGTGATGCACCTATACTTACACTTCCTGATGGTTGTGAAGACTTTGTGGTTTATTGTGACGCGTCGGGGCAAGGCTTAGGGTGCGTTCTAATGCAAAGAGGAAAGGTACTAGCCTATGCCTCAAGGAAACTCGAAGTTCATGAGAAGAACTATACTACTCACGACCTAGAACTTGGAGCAGTCGTGTTCGCTCTAAAGATATGGAGACACTATCTCTATGGTACCAAGTGTGAGATTTACACGGACCACAAGAGCCTTCAACATATCTTCAATCAAAATGAGTTGAACATGAGGCAACGACGATGGGTCGAACTCCTAAATGACTATGATTGTGAAATTCGATATCATCCTGGCAAGGCTAATGTTGTGGCTGACGCCCTTAGTCGAAAGGAGTATGCAAACTCCATTCATATTTTGTGTTCTCAAATTGTGACCGATCTTAAAAACCGAATTAGAGCAGCTCAACATATTTCCGTCACGGAAAATGATGTACGAGACGAACTGTCTTGTGGAGCTGAAACTAAACTAGAGTCCAATTCGGATGGTATTCTCTATTACTTGAATCGTATTTGGGTACCTGATTGTGATGATCTTCGTGCCTTTCTAATGAGCGAGGCTCACAAAACTCGATACTCTATACATCCGGGAGCCGATAAGATGTATCAAGACCTACGATACTCCTACTGGTAGCCTGGCATGTTCCAAAGATATTGCTATTTTTGTATCAAGACCTACGATACTCTATACATCCGGGAGCCGAAAGATATCGCTATTTTTGTTTCTAAATGCCTTACATGTTCCAAAGTGAAAGCTGAACATCAAAGACCTTTAGGACTTCTTGTTCAACCCGAAATACCTGTATGGAAGTGGGAAAATATAACCATGGATTTCATTACCGGGCTAACTCGCACCTCCAGTGCGTATGACACCATTTAGGTTATCATTGATCATCTCACTAAGTCAGCTCATTTCATCCCAATCTGTGAAAACTTCAAGAACGAGAAGTTAGCTCGTATTTATATCAATGAAATTGTAAGTTGTCATGGTGTACCCTTAAGTATCATTTCAGATCGAGATGGCCATTTTACTTCGCAAATATGGCAAGCCGTGCAATCTGCTGTGGGTACACGTCTAGATCTCAACACTGCCTTTCACCCTCAAACTGATGGTCAATCTGAGCGCACCATACAAACCCTTGAGGACATGTTGCGAGCATGTGTCATAGACTTCAAGGGTAATTGGGATACTCACCTACCGTTAGTGGAATTTTCGTACAATAATAGTTATCATTCAAGCATCGGTATGGCTCCATTTGAAGCCTTATATGGTCGTAAATGCCGATCTCCTGTATGTTGGCACAAAATCGGTGAAGCACAAATCACTGGTCCTGAATTGATTCAAGAAACGATTAACAAAATCCTTCAAATCCGAAATAATCTTCTAGCCGCTCAAAGTCGTCAGAAGAGTTACGCTGATAAACGATGAAAACCTTTGGAGTTTTGTGTTGGTGATCTAGTACTTTTGAAAGTATCACCGTGGAAAGGAGTGGTTCGTTTTGGTCAAAAGGGTAAGCTAGCACCACGCTATGTAGGACCATTCAAGATACTCGAAAGAGTAGGTCCTGTACCATACAAGCTTGACCTACCAAAAGAACTCAACAGAATTCAACCTACATTTCACGTATCAAACTTGAAAAAGTGTCTTGCCGACGAAATCCTCCATATTCCTTTAGAAGATATTCAAATAGATGAATCAATGCACTTCGTTGAAAGACCAGTTGAAATCATGGACTTCGGTGAAAAGCGTTTGAGACGAAGTCGTATTCCAATAGTAAGGGTGCGTCGGGAGTCAAAGCGAGGACGTGATTTTACTTGGGAACGTGAAGACTCAATGCGCGAAAAGTACCCGCCTCTTTTCCCAATTGCAGCTACTACTTAAAAATTTCGGGACGAAATTCCTAAAAGTAGGGGATACTGTAACATCCGTGTTAAACGGGTTCCAAAAACCCGCACCGTTTGCTAATCAAGTGTTGTTTAATTAATTGTTGCATATTTTCTTTAGTAAGTGTTGCAAAATTTTAAAGGGGTATAATTAATAATTAATAAACAAATAAAATATATATATATATATTCAGAGAATAAAAAGGGTAGAGTATATATATATATATATATATATATATATATATATATAAGAGGGTAACTGAACTCGAACCCGAGTTCCTTCACCAACCGCACACACTAACACACCACTGTGCTACACACACTTATGTGCTAAATCTGAAACCATTAATTTTTATTTAAGACCCACGACTAAAACCTGCAAACTTAAGCCTCTTATCTGTAACCGCCGGAGAGTTTAAATCGGGATTATTGCGCCCAATCAATCACGCAGAACTGTTATTTCCGTTTTGGTACTGGAAAACTTAACTTTATAATCGTAACTAAAGAGAAATCACTAGTATTGAAATCCAAATTCAAAACCGAATCATATGATTACTCTTAAAAACACACTAAAAATACCTCACAAATCTTTTATCATCACACTCGCTCACTCAAAAACTTGAATTCTCTGAAGATCCAATTTGTGCCGATCGTCGGAAATCCTTCGTCACTCGCCGGAGTTGGAACCGGAGGCATCGTACAACATCATATAGAAATTCAAACTCTCTAACTTTCTGTTTATATGTTGCGACCTCTTATTCTTTCAATGAATGAGGATTACCAGATGGTAAGGGGTTCTGGTATAATTAAGATGAAGAAGACGAAGCTTAGGATGTGTATTAATTTATTTAAAAAAGGGTTATAACCGGGTTAGACACACAGTCCAGTGGTAGACTGTGTGCACAGTTATCTTGCACGTCCCGAGTTCGAGTCACTAGGCCACACCGGTTTTCTGAATAAAAAGTTTCCTTTTTAAAACATAATTAAATCAGTTATCAAGAATTATATTAGTAAAAAGTAAATTCAATTTCCAATGGGTTAGACACCCAGCCCAGTTGGGTATCACAACGATTTCAAGTTTGAATCTTGTCTGTCCCACCGGTTCGATAATTAAAACTCTTTTAATTAAAGTAAATTCTTATTTAGTCTACCAAGAGTATAAGAATAATAAAAATCCTATTTCTAACGGGTTAGACACGTAGCTCAGTTGGAAGATCTGCGTGCACGTGAACGGAAGGTCTCAAGTTACAATCCTACACACGCCGCCTATTATCGTGAATGAACCGGTCAGGTCACCTGTCAGACCTGATAGGTTCTTTTTTATATTAATTTATTTTTATTTTATCTATTTATTTTACTTATATATTCATTTTTAGTTAAAAATCAGTTAATCATACAAAAAAATACAACCACGTATCGAATTATCGTATTATTATTTTAGGTTAGAATTCGTTCGTCGATCAATACTCAATTCGTTCGCATTCAATATCATCAAGGAACGCACCCATTGTGAGTGAATCCTTACAAATTCCCCTTTTTATTCATGTTTTGGGGTGTATCTTGTGTCGTACATGTTCTATTTATTTATTTAAACGCTTTTGCTAACATCATTATATGATCAAAGTGTGTGTTTCTATTGTTGTGATTATGTGTGGTTAGACTTTATCATTTGCAATCATTCATTTAAGGCCCATCAGTTCCTCGTGGGATACGAGTTGAGCATCAGGTGCCTCATTAGATCGGCTACGTTTATCATCATTCATCATGTTATGTGTTCATCACGGATATTATGTAGGTTGTGATTGTTTACATATAAGCACATGTTCATTAATGATTCATGCACAAATTTTATTTAAATAACTGACACCGGTTTCTGGAGATCTGTTGCTTATGGACCTCACGTTCCAATGGTTCCAAGCACAGAGGATCCAACCAAACAAGTGCACAAAGCACGAAAAAATCTTTTATAACTTGGGAAAGTCAGCCTTCTAACCTTGTTAACAGCTTTACATGTTTGTCCATACGTATGGGGCCCAGTACAGAGACCGAGACAAGATTAACGTACACACCACTCCAATCGTTTAAATTGTTACTTAGATTCACTCGCCAACTTTTGTTGACCAAAAATTCTTTGTTTTACGCATGATACAGGTGAAAAAGCTGAGGAGAGAAACGCATAGGAATGGCCTTAGGAGATTAAACAAATCTAATACGTTTTGAACAATGTTTAGATTTTTATTGTGCTTGTATGATTCCTTGTGTTGGAATATTTGAAGTTTTAATTTCAATTTAATAAATATGAAACTTATCAGTAAATGTCATGAGCTTTGGTGATAACCCAATTATGCCCCGACTTCTATTTCCGCTGCGGGTCGAGGTGTGACACGCGTAATAAGCCAAAATATTTCGTTGTAAGTTTTTTTTTATTTTTTTTTTAAATTTGACATTTCAAGTAGAGTTCCACTTCATATTTTCTCTGACAACAGCAACAATAGAAAAAGCAACAATAGCAACACCAACAACAACAACAACAATAATAATAGTACCTCTATTTTAGCATGCACACTCATAAAGCAATTCAAAAAGTATAACAAAAAGAACCAAAGCTTAGTTACATGTTGTAAAATAATGGTAGCAAAAACTTGGTTTAATTATCTGAACATGTTGATTGTTCATCGAATTTCATCAGGTCTTTGAATTATATATGGAGTATTTGAAGAAAAATACTATGAACAACATCATGTTGTAGAAACAAGTCTTTAATGTAAAAAAGAAAATAATGTTCCCAAAAACGTGGTTATAATTTTCCACAACATGTTGACTATTTATAGGATTTCATCAATCCTTTAACAAATTATATGAGATATTTGATGAAACTCTATGAACATCATGGTGTTGTAGCAACTATTCTCCATATGTGGTTTAGAAAAGTGCCAATGCTTTATGTCAGTCTTGGTAGATGGTTCTATTTATATAACTAAAATAAATTAGTGATATCTCTTGAATTAAATGATTGATATTATTAGTATTTTTTTTATTTGAACTATGATATAGTATTTCATGCAATTAAATATTTTTTATATTAACTAGTTAAATGGTCTTTCCAAAACACAAAGCTTACCAATTTTTGTATTATATTTAAGTTTTTTTTTCATTATGTGTTTTTTTTGTACAGGTCTCATAAATAAAAATTCTATAACAGTGATGTTCAAAATTAACATAATATCGTAATTGTAAAAAACTTGAGTTTAGAATATTTTTGTGTTAATGCATATTTCTATCTTCTTAATGAAAGATACATGATGTCAATATATTTAGTTACATAGGTTGAAAAGTTGATGACGGTAAAAAACTACAAACAGAAACAAAAAACTTACTCTTTGAAATTTTAAAAACAACTATAAGTTTAAAAGAAAGTTCAGCATAAAAAAAGACATGGTAATGAAAAAATAAACCACAATATTTTTCTAAAAAAATACAACATTCTATATCCTCTTTAATTTTATAATCACCAAACATTTAATTTGTTAATTAAATACTAATGGTGTGACATAAATGCATTTTTTGTATGTTATGCTATAAATTTTAGCCGCAAACGGTGGAATGTTATTCCTTAAGATGCATTACACTTCAATTTTTTTGTCAATTTTACATTCTTTTTAACGTAAACTAACATTTTCGTATAATCATGTTCTTCCATTAGTAACTTGACAATCATTTCAAACCATGATTTTTGGGTTAAAAGTTTAATTAAGCTTTAGATCATCATTATAATTTCAAGACACCTAAAGCTTCATGGTCTTTTTCCTAGATTAAGAAATGATAATAGGTTTAATACATGATCTAGGTTTTCTATTATCTGCAATATAGGGGGACTTATGTTAGTTCCGTTACTCAGAAATGTCTAATTAAATCAAAATCATAGTCTCACTTTCCACACAAGATTAAAGCATTTTAGCTTGCTAAATATCTATTCTTTTAATTATCTCATACCGATTGAAAATAATTCTCTAGTTGACGTCTAGTACTCACATAAAATATACAATAGTCATGTCAACGTATTTGTTGCATAATTGTATATACTGCATACTAGATATTTGATAGTGCCTAATAAGCCATAATATTTAGTTGTTATGTTTTTTTACTTTGTTTTAAATTTGACATTTCAAGTAGAGTTCCACTTTATATTTTCTCTGATAATAACAACAACAACAATAGGAACAACTACAACAACAATAATAATAATACCTCTATTTTAGCAACACAAGCAGAAAAGCAATTCAAAAAGTATAATAAAAAACCCAAACTTTAGTTACATGTTGAAAAATAATGGTAACAAAAATTGGTTGTAATTATCCTAAACATGTTGATTGTTCATGGAATTTGATCAATTCTTTGACAATTATATATGAAATATTTGAAGAAATACTATGAACAACATCATGTTCTAGAAACTATACTTTAATGTAAAAAAGAAAATAATGCTCCCAAAAACGTGGTTATAATTTTCCACAACATGTTGACTGTTCATAGGATTTCATTAATTCTTTAACAATTTACATGTGATATTTGACGAAACTCTATCAACATCATCGTGTTGTGGCAACTATTCTCCATATGTGGTTTAGAAAAGTGCCAATGCTTTATGTCAGTCTTGGTAGATGGTTCTATTTATATAACTAAAATAAATTAGTGATATCTCTTGAATTAAATGATTGATATTATTAGTATTTTTTTTATTTGAACTATGATATAGTATTTCATGCAATTAAATATTTTTTATATTAACTAGTTAAATGGTCTTTCCAAAACACAAAGCTTACCAATTTTTGTATTATATTTAAGTTTTTTTTTCATTATGTGTTTTTTTTTTTGTACAGGTCTCATAAATAAAAATTCTATAACAGTGATGTTCAAAATTAACATAATATCGTAATTGTAAAAAACTTGAGTTTAGAATATTTTTGTGTTAATGCATATTTCTATCTTCTTAATGAAAGATACATGATGTCAATATATTTAGTTACATAGGTTGAAAAGTTGATGACGGGAAAAAACTACAAACAGAAACAAAAAACTTACTCTTTGAAATTTTAAAAACAACTATAAGTTTAAAAGAAAGTTCAATATAAGAAAAGACATGGTAATGAAAAATAAACCACAATATTTTTCTAAAAAAATACAACATTCTATATCCTCTTTAATTTTATAATCACCAAACGTTTAATTTGTTAATTAAATACTAATGGTGTGACATAAATGCATTTTTTGTATGTTATGCTATAAATTTAGCCGCAAACGGTGGAATGTTATTCCTTAAGATGCATTACACTTCAATTTTTTTGTCAATTTTACATTCTTTTTAACGTAAACTAACATTTTCGTATAATCATGTTCTTCCATTAGTAACTTGACAATCATTTCAAACCATGATTTTTGGCTTAAAAGTTTAATTTAAAGCTTTAGATCATCATTATAATTTCAAGACACCTAAAGCTTCATGGTCTTTTTCCAAGATTAAGAAATGATAATAGATTTAATAGATGATCTAGGTTTTCTATTATCTGCAATATAGGGGGACTTACGTTAGTTCCGTTACTCAGAAATGTCTAATTAAATCAAAATCATAGTCTCACTTTCCACACAAGATTAAAGCATTTTAGCTTGCTAAATATCTATTCTTTTAATTATCTCATACCGATTGAAAATAATTCTCTAGTTGACGTCTAGTACTCACATAAAATATACAATAGTCATGTCAACGTATTTGTTGCATAATTGTATATACTGCATACTAGATATTTGATAGTGCCTAATAAGCCATAATATTTAGTTGTTATGTTTTTTTACTTTGTTTTAAATTTGACATTTCAAGTAGAGTTCCACTTTATATTTTCTCTGATAATAACAACAACAACAATAGGAACAACTACAACAACAATAATAATAATACCTCTATTTTAGCAACACAAGCAGAAAGCAATTCAAAAAGTATAATAAAAAACCCAAACTTTAGTTACATGTTGAAAAATAATGGTAACAAAAAATTGGTTGTAATTATCCTAAACATGTTGATTGTTCATGGAATTTGATCAATTCTTTGACAATTATATATGAAATATTTGAAGAAATACTATGAACAACATCATGTTCTAGAAACTATACTTTAATGTAAAAAAGAAAATAATGCTCCAAAAACGTGGTTATAATTTTCCACAACATGTTGACTGTTCATAGGATTTCATTAATTCTTTAACAATTTACATGTGATATTTGACGAAACTCTATCAACATCATCGTGTTGTGGCAACTATTCTCCATATGTGGTTTAGAAAAGTGCCAATGCTTTATGTCAGTCTTGGTAGATGGTTCTATTTATATAACTAAAATAAATTAGTGATATCTCTTGAATTAAATGATTGATATTATTAGTATTTTTTTATTTGAACTATGATATAGTATTTCATGCAATTAAATATTTTTTATATTAACTAGTTAAATGGTCTTTCCAAAACACAAAGCTTACCAATTTTTGTATTATATTTAAGTTTTTTTTTCATTATGTGTTTTTTTTTTGTACAGGTCTCATAAATAAAAATTCTATAACAGTGATGTTCAAAATTAACATAATATCGTAATTGTAAAAACTTGAGTTTAGAATATTTTTGTGTTAATGCATATTTCTATCTTCTTAATGAAAGATACATGATGTCAATATATTTAGTTACATAGGTTGAAAGTTGATGACGGGAAAAAACTACAAACAGAAACAAAAAACTTACTCTTTGAAATTTTAAAAACAACTATAAGTTTAAAAGAAAGTTCAATATAAGAAAAGACATGGTAATGAAAAGTAAACCACAATATTTTTCTAAAAAAATACAACATTCTATATCCTCTTTAATTTTATAATCACCAAACGTTTAATTTGTTAATTAAATACTAATGGTGTGACATAAATGCATTTTTTGTATGTTATGCAATAAATTTAGCCGCAAACGGTGGAATGTTATTCCTTAAGATGCATTACACTTCAATTTTTTTGTCAATTTTACATTCTTTTTAACGTAAACTAACATTTTCGTATAATCATGTTCTTCCATTAGTAACTTGACAATCATTTCAAACCATGATTTTTGGCTTAAAAGTTTAATTTAAAGCTTTAGATCATCATTATAATTTCAAGACACCTAAAGCTTCATGGTCTTTTTCCAAGATTAAGAAATGATAATAGATTTAATAGATGATCTAGGTTTTCTATTATCTGCAATATAGGGGGACTTACGTTAGTTCCGTTACTCAGAAATGTCTAATTAAATCAAAATCATAGTCTCACTTTCCACACAAGATTAAAGCATTTTAGCTTGCTAAATATCTATTCTTTTAATTATCTCATACCGATTGAAAATAATTCTCTAGTTGACGTCTAGTACTACAATAAAATATACAATAGTCATGTCAACGTATTTGTTTCATAATTGTATATACTGCATACTAGATATTTGATAGTGCCTAATAAGCCATAATATTTAGTTGTTATGTTTTTTTACTTTGTTTTAAATTTGACATTTCAAGTAGAGTTCCACTTTATATTTTCTCTGATAATAACAACAACAACAATAGGAACAACTACAACAACAATAATAATAATACCTCTATTTTAGCAACACAAGCAGAAAAGCAATTCAAAAAGTAATAAAAAACCCAAACTTTAGTTACATGTTGAAAAATAATGGTAACAAAAAATTGGTTGTAATTATCCTAAACATGTTGATTGTTCATGGAATTTGATCAATTCTTTGACAATTATATATGAAATATTTGAAGAAATACTATGAACAACATCATGTTCTAAAAACTATACTTTAATGTAAAAAAGAAAATAATGCTCCCAAAAACGTGGTTATAATTTTCCACAACATGTTGACTGTTCATAGGATTTCATTAATTCTTTAACAATTTACATGTGATATTTGACGAAACTCTATCAACATCATCGTGTTGTGGCAACTATTCTCCATATGTGGTTTAGAAAAGTGCCAATGCTTTTGTCAGTCTTGTAGATGGTTTATTTATATAACTAAAATAAATTAGTGATATCTCTTGAATTAAATGATTGATATTATTAGTATTTTTTATTTGAACTATGATATAGTATTTCAGCATAAATATTTTTTTTTAACTATTAAATGTCTTTCAAACACAAGCTACCAATTTTTTTTATATTTAAGTTTTTTCATTATGTGTTTTTTTTTGTACAGTCTCATAAATAAAAATTCATAACAGTGATGTTCAAATTAACATAATATCGTAATTGTAAAAAACTTGAGTTTAGAATATTTTTGTGTTAATGCATATTTCTATCTTCTTATGAAAGATACATGATGTCAATATATTTAGTTACATAGGTTGAAAAGTTGATGACGGGAAAAAACTACAAACAGAAACAAAAAACTTACTCTTTGAAATTTAAAAACAACTATAAGTTTAAAGAAAGTTCAATATAAAAAAGACATGTAATGAAAAAAAAACCACAATATTTTCTAAAAAAATACAACATTCTATATCCTCTTTAATTTTATAATCACCAAACGTTTAATTTGTTAATTAAATACTAATGTGTGACATAAATGCATTTTTTGTATGTTATGCTATAAATTTAGCCGCAAACGGTGGAATGTTATTCCTTAAGATGCATTACACTTCAATTTTTTTGTCAATTTTACATTTTTTTAACGTAACTAACATTTTCGTATAATCATTCTTCCATTAGTAACTTGACAATCATTTCAAACCATGATTTTTGGCTAAAAGTTTAATTAAGCTTTAGATCATCATTATAATTTCAAGACACCTATAGCTTCATGTCTTTTTCCTAATTAAGAAATGATAATAGGTTTAATACATGATCTAGGTTTTCTATTATCTCAATAAGGGGGACTTACGTTAGTTCCGTTACTCAAAATGTCTAATTAAATCAAATACATAGTCTCACTTTCCACACAAGATTAAAGCATTTTAGCTTGCTAAATATCTATTCTTTTAATTATCTCATACCGATTGAAAATAATTCTCTAGTTGACGTCTAGTACTCACATAAAATATACAATAGTCATGTCAACGTATTTGTTCATAATTGTATATACTGCATACTAGATATTTGATAGTGCCTAATAAGCCATAATATTTAGTTGTTATGTTTTTTTACTTTGTTTTAAATTTGACATTTCAAGTAGAGTTCCACTTTATATTTTCTCTGATAATAACAACAACAACAATAGGAACAACTACAACAACAATAATAATAATACCTCTATTTTAGCAACACAAGCAGAAAAGCAATTCAAAAAGTATAATAAAAAACCCAAACTTTAGTTACATGTTGAAAAATAATGGTAACAAAAAATTGGTTGTAATTATCCTAAACATGTTGATTGTTCATGGAATTTGATCAATTCTTTGACAATTATATATGAAATATTTGAAGAAATACTATGAACAACATCATGTTCTAGAAAACTATACTTTAATGTAAAAAAAGAAAATAATGCTCCCAAAAACGTGGTTATAATTTTCCACAACATGTTGACTGTTCATAGGATTTCATTAATTCTTTAACAATTTACATGTGATATTTGACGAAACTCTATCAACATCATCGTGTTGTGGCAACTATTCTCCATATGTGGTTTAGAAAAGTGCCAATGCTTTATGTCAGTCTTGGTAGATGGTTCTATTTATATAACTAAAATAAATTAGTGATATCTCTTGAATTAAATGATTGATATTATTAGTATTTTTTTTATTTGAACTATGATATAGTATTTCATAGGTCTCATAATAAAAATTCTATAACATGATGTCAAATTAACATAATATCGTAATGTAAAAAACTTGATTTGAATATTTTTGTGTATGCATTTTCTATCTTCTAATGAAGATACATGATGTCAATATATTAGTTACATAGGTTGAAAGTTGATGACGGGAAAAAACTACAAACAAAACAAAAACTTACTCTTTGAAATTTTAAAAACAACTATAAGTTTAAAAGAAAGTTCAATATAAAAAAAGAATGGTAATGAAAAAAAAACCACAATATTTTTCTAAAAAATACAACATTCTATATCCTCTTTAATTTTATAATCACCAAACGTTTAATTTGTTAATAAATACTAATGGTGTGACATAAATGCATTTTTTGTATGTTATGCTATAATTTAGCCGCAAACGTGAATGTTATTCCTAAAGATGCATTACACTTCATTTTTTTGTCAATTTTACATTCTTTTTAACGTAAACTAACATTTTCGTATAATCATGTTCTTCCATTAGTAACTTGACAATCATTTCAACCATGATTTTTGGCTTAAAAGTTTAATTAAGCTTTAGATCATCATTATAATTTCAAGACACCTTAGCTTCATGTCTTTTTCTAGATTAGAATGATAATAGGTTTAATACATGATCTAGGTTTTCTATTATCTGCAATATAGGGGGACTTACGTTAGTTCGTTACTCAAAATGTCTAATTAAATCAAAATCATAGTCTCACTTTCCACACAAGATTAAAGCATTTTAGCTTGCTAAATATCTATTCTTTTAATTATCTCATACCGATTGAAAATAATTCTCTAGTTGACGTCTAGTACTCACATAAAATATACAATAGTCATGTCAACGTATTTGTTGCATAATTGTATATACTGCATACTAGATATTTGATAGTGCCTAATAAGCCATATATTTAGTGTTATGTTTTTTTACTTTGTTTTAATTTGACATTTCAAGTAGAGTTCCACTTTATATTTTCTCTGATAATAAAACAACAACAATAGGAACAACTACAACAACAATAATAATAATACCTCTATTTTAGCAACACAAGCAGAAAAGCAATTCAAAAAGTATAATAAAAAACCCAAACTTAGTTACATGTTGAAAATAATGGTAACAAAAAATTGGTTGTAATTATCCTAAACATGTTGATTGTTCATGGAATTTGATCAATTCTTTGACAATTATATATAAATATTTGAAGAAATACTATGAACAAATCATGTTCTAGAAACTATACTTTAATGTAAAAAAGAAAATAATGCTCCCAAAAACGTGGTTATAATTTTCCACAACATGTTGACTGTTCATAGGATTTCATTAATTCTTTAACAATTTACATGTGATATTTGACGAAACTCTATCAACATCATCGTGTTGTGGCAACTATTCTCCATATGTGGTTTAGAAAAGTGCCAATGCTTTATGTCAGTCTTGGTAGATGGTTCTATTTATATAACTAAAATAAATTAGTGATATCTCTTGAATTAAATGATTGATATTATTAGTATTTTTTTTATTTGAACTATGATATAGTATTTCATGCAATTAAATATTTTTTATATTAACTAGTTTAAATGGTCTTTCCAAAACACAAAGCTTACCAATTTTTGTATTATATTTAAGTTTTTTTTTCATTATGTGTTTTTTTTTGTACAGGTCTCATAAATAAAAATTCTATAACAGTGATGTTCAAAATTAACATAATATCGTAATTGTAAAAAACTTGAGTTTAGAATATTTTTGTGTTAATGCATATTTCTATCTTCTTAATGAAAGATACATGATGTCAATATATTTAGTTACATAGGTTGAAAAGTTGATGACGGGAAAAAACTACAAACAGAAACAAAAAACTTACTCTTTGAAATTTTAAAAACAACTATAAGTTTAAAAGAAAGATCAATATAAAAAAAGACATGGTAATGAAAAAATAAACCACAATATTTTTCTAGAAAAATACAACATTCTATATCCTCTTTAATTTTATAATCACCAAACGTTTAATTTGTTAATTAAATACTAATGGTGTGACATAAATGCATTTTTTGTATGTTATGCTATAAATTTAGCCGCAAACGGTGGAATGTTATTCCTAAAGATGCATTACACTTCAATTTTTTTGTCAATTTTACATTCTTTTTAACGTAAACTAACATTTTCGTATAATCATGTTCTTCCATTAGTAACTTGACAATCATTTCAAACCATGATTTTTGGCTTAAAAGTTTAATTAAGCTTTAGATCATCATTATAATTTCAAGACACCTATAGCTTCATGGTCTTTTTCCTAGATTAAGAAATGATAATAGGTTTAATACATGATCTAGGTTTTCTATTATCTGCAATATAGGGGGACTTACGTTAGTTCCGTTACTCAGAAATGTCTAATTAAATCAAAATCATAGTCTCACTTTCCACACAAGATTAAAGCATTTTAGCTTGCTAAATATCTATTCTTTTAATTATCTCATACCGATTGAAAATAATTCTCTAGTTGACGTCTAGTACTCACATAAAATATACAATAGTCATGTCAACGTATTTGTTGCATAATTGTATATACTGCATACTAGATATTTGATAGTGCCTAATAAGCCATAATATTTAGTTGTTATGTTTTTTTACTTTGTTTTAAATTTGACATTTCAAGTAGAGTTCCACTTTATATTTTCTCTGATAATAACAACAACAACAATAGGAACAACTACAACAACAATAATAATAATACCTCTATTTTAGCAACACAAGCAGAAAAGCAATTCAAAAAGTATAATAAAAAACCCAAACTTTAGTTACATGTTGAAAAATAATGGTAACAAAAAATTGGTTGTAATTATCCTAAACATGTTGATTGTTCATGGAATTTGATCAATTCTTTGACAATTATATATGAAATATTTGAAGAAATACTATGAACAACATCATGTTCTAGAAACTATACTTTAATGTAAAAAAGAAAATAATGCTCCCAAAAACGTGGTTATAATTTTCCACAACATGTTGACTGTTCATAGGATTTCATTAATTCTTTAACAATTTACATGTGATATTTGACGAAACTCTATCAACATCATCGTGTTGTGGCAACTATTCTCCATATGTGGTTTAGAAAAGTGCCAATGCTTTATGTCAGTCTTGGTAGATGGTTCTATTTATATAACTAAAATAAATTAGTGATATCTCTTGAATTAAATGATTGATATTATTAGTATTTTTTTTATTTGAACTATGATATAGTATTTCATGCAATTAAATATTTTTTATATTAACTAGTTAAATGGTCTTTCCAAAACACAAAGCTTACCAATTTTGTTATTATATTTAAGTTTTTTTTTCATTATGTGTTTTTTTTTGTACAGGTCTCATAAATAAAAATTCTATAACAGTGATGTTCAAAATTAACATAATATCGTAATTGTAAAAAACTTGAGTTTAGAATATTTTTGTGTTAATGCATATTTCTATCTTCTTAATGAAAGATACATGATGTCAATATATTTAGTTACATAGGTTGAAAAGTTGATGACGGGAAAAAACTACAAACAGAAACAAAAAACTTACTCTTTGAAATTTTAAAAACAACTATAAGTTTAAAAGAAAGTTCAATATAAGAAAAGACATGGTAATGAAAAAATAAACCACAATATTTTTCTAAAAAAATACAAACATTCTATATCCTCTTTAATTTTATAATCACCAAACGTTTAATTTGTTAATTAAATACTAATGGTGTGACATAAATGCATTTTTTGTATGTTATGCTATAAATTTAGCCGCAAACGGTGGAATGTTATTCCTTAAGATGCATTACACTTCAATTTTTTTGTCAATTTTACATTCTTTTTAACGTAAACTAACATTTTCGTATAATCATGTTCTTCCATTAGTAACTTGACAATCATTTCAAACCATGATTTTTGGCTTAAAAGTTTAATTTAAAGCTTTAGATCATCATTATAATTTCAAGACACCTATAGCTTCATGGTCTTTTTCCATAGATTAAGAAATGATAATAGATTTAATAGATGATCTAGGTTTTCTATTATCTGCAATATAGGGGGACTTACGTTAGTTCCGTTACTCAGAAATGTCTAATTAAATCAAAATCATAGTCTCACTTTCCACACAAGATTAAAGCATTTTAGCTTGCTAAATATCTATTCTTTTAATTATCTCATACCGATTGAAAATAATTCTCTAGTTGACGTCTAGTACTCACATAAAATATACAATAGTCATGTCAACGTATTTGTTGCATAATTGTATATACTGCATACTAGATATTTGATAGTGCCTAATAAGCCATAATATTTAGTTGTTATGTTTTTTTTACTTTGTTTTAAATTTGACATTTCAAGTAGAGTTCCACTTTATATTTTCTCTGATAATAACAACAACAACAATAGGAACAACTACAACAACAATAATAATAATACCTCTATTTTAGCAACACAAGCAGAAAAGCAATTCAAAAAGTATAATAAAAAAACCCAAACTTTAGTTACATGTTGAAAAATAATGGTAACAAAAAATTGGTTGTAATTATCCTAAACATGTTGATTGTTCATGGAATTTGATCAATTCTTTGACAATTATATATGAAATATTTGAAGAAATACTATGAACAACATCATGTTCTAGAAACTATACTTTAATGTAAAAAAGAAAATAATGCTCCCAAAAACGTGGTTATAATTTTCCACAACATGTTGACTGTTCATAGGATTTCATTAATTCTTTAACAATTTACATGTGATATTTGACGAAACTCTATCAACATCATCGTGTTGTGGCAACTATTCTCCATATGTGGTTTAGAAAAGTGCCAATGCTTTATGTCAGTCTTGGTAGATGGTTCTATTTATATAACTAAAATAAATTAGTGATATCTCTTGAATTAAATGATTGATATTATTAGTATTTTTTTTATTTGAACTATGATATAGTATTTCATGCAATTAAATATTTTTTTATATTAACTAGTTAAATGGTCTTTCCAAAACACAAAGCTTACCAATTTTTGTATTATATTTAAGTTTTTTTTTCATTATGTGTTTTTTTTTTGTACAGGTCTCATAAATAAAAATTCTATAACAGTGATGTTCAAAATTAACATAATATCGTAATTGTAAAAAACTTGAGTTTAGAATATTTTTGTGTTAATGCATATTTCTATCTTCTTAATGAAAGATACATGATGTCAATATATTTAGTTACATAGGTTGAAAAGTTGATGACGGGAAAAAACTACAAACAGAAACAAAAAACTTACTCTTTGAAATTTTAAAAACAACTATAAGTTTAAAAGAAAGTTCAATATAAAAAAAGACATGGTAATGAAAAAATAAACCACAATATTTTTCTAAAAAAATACAACATTCTATATCCTCTTTAATTTTATAATCACCAAACGTTTAATTTGTTAATTAAATACTAATGGTGTGACATAAATGCATTTTTTGTATGTTATGCTATAAATTTAGCCGCAAACGGTGGAATGTTATTCCTAAAGATGCATTACACTTCAATTTTTTTGTCAATTTTACATTCTTTTTAACGTAAACTAACATTTTCGTATAATCATGTTCTTCCATTAGTAACTTGACAATCATTTCAAACCATGATTTTTGGCTTAAAAGTTTAATTAAGCTTTAGATCATCATTATAATTTCAAGACACCTATAGCTTCATGGTCTTTTTCCTAGATTAAGAAATGATAATAGGTTTAATACATGATCTAGGTTTTCTATTATCTGCAATATAGGGGGACTTACGTTAGTTCCGTTACTCAGAAATGTCTAATTAAATCAAAATCATAGTCTCACTTTCCACACAAGATTAAAGCATTTTAGCTTGCTAAATATCTATTCTTTTAATTATTCTCATACCGATTGAAAATAATTCTCTAGTTGACGTCTAGTACTCACATAAAATATACAATAGTCATGTCAACGTATTTGTTGCATAATTGTATATACTGCATACTAGATATTTGATAGTGCCTAATAAGCCATAATATTTAGTTGTTATGTTTTTTTACTTTGTTTTAAATTTGACATTTCAAGTAGAGTTCCACTTTATATTTTCTCTGATAATAACAACAACAACAATAGGAACAACTACAACAACAATAATAATAATACCTCTATTTTAGCAACACAAGCAGAAAAGCAATTCAAAAAGTATAATAAAAAACCCAAACTTTAGTTACATGTTGAAAAATATGGTAACAAAAAATTGGTTGTAATTATCCTAAACATGTTGATTGTTCATGGAATTTGATCAATTCTTTGACAATTATATATGAAATATTTGAAGAAATACTATGAACAACATCATGTTCTAGAAACTATACTTTAATGTAAAAAGAAAATAATGCTCCAAAAACGTGGTTATAATTTTCCACAACATGTTGACTGTTCATAGGATTTCATTAATTCTTTAACAATTTACATGTGATATTTGACGAAACTCTATCAACATCATCGTGTTGTGGCAACTATTCTCCATATGTGGTTTAGAAAAGTGCCAATGCTTTATGTCAGTCTTGGTAGATGGTTCTATTTATATAACTAAAATAAATTAGTGATATCTCTTGAATTAAATGATTGATATTATTAGTATTTTTTTTTATTTGAACTATGATATAGTATTTCATGCAATTAAATATTTTTTATATTAACTAGTTAAATGGTCTTTCCAAAACACAAAGCTTACCAATTTTTGTATTATATTTAAGTTTTTTTTTCATTATGTGTTTTTTTTTGTACAGGTCTCATAAATAAAAATTCTATAACAGTGATGTTCAAAATTAACATAATATCGTAATTGTAAAAAACTTGAGTTTAGAATATTTTTGTGTTAATGCATATTTCTATCTTCTTAATGAAAGATACATGATGTCAATATATTTAGTTACATAGGTTGAAAAGTTGATGACGGGAAAAAACTACAAACAGAAACAAAAAACTTACTCTTTGAAATTTTAAAAACAACTATAAGTTTAAAAGAAAGTTCAATATAAAAAAGACATGGTAATGAAAAAATAAACCACAATATTTTTCTAAAAAAATACAACATTCTATATCCTCTTTAATTTTATAATCACCAAACGTTTAATTTGTTAATTAAATACTAATGGTGTGACATAAATGCATTTTTTGTATGTTATGCTATAAATTTAGCCGCAAACGGTGGAATGTTATTCCTTAAGATGCATTACACTTCAATTTTTTTGTCAATTTTACATTCTTTTTAACGTAAACTAACATTTTCGTATAATCATGTTCTTCCATTAGTAACTTGACAATCATTTCAAACCATGATTTTTGGCTTAAAAGTTTAATTAAGCTTTAGATCATCATTATAATTTCAAGACACCTAAGCTTCATGGTCTTTTTCCTAGATTAAGAATGATAATAGGTTTAATACATGATCTAGGTTTTCTATTATCTGCAATATAGGGGGACTTAGTTAGTTCCGTTACTCAGAAATGTCTAATTAAATCAAAATCATAGTCTCACTTTCCACACAAGATTAAAGCATTTTAGCTTGCTAAATATCTATTCTTTTAATTATCTCATACCGATTGAAAATAATTCTCTAGTTGACGTCTAGTACTCACATAAAATATACAATAGTCATGTCAACGTATTTGTTGCATAATTGTATATACTGCATACTAGATATTTGATAGTGCCTAATAAGCCATAATATTTAGTTGTTATGTTTTTTTTACTTTGTTTTAAATTTGACATTTCAAGTAGAGTTCCACTTTATATTTTCTCTGATAATAACAACAACAACAATAGGAACAACTACAACAACAATAATAATAATACCTCTATTTTAGCAACACAAGCAGAAAAGCAATTCAAAAAGTATAATAAAAAACCCAAACTTTAGTTACATGTTGAAAAATAATGGTAACAAAAAATTGGTTGTAATTATCCTAAACATGTTGATTGTTCATGGAATTTGATCAATTCTTTGACAATTATATATGAAATATTTGAAGAAATACTATGAACAACATCATGTTCTGAAACTATACTTTAATGTAAAAAAGAAAATAATGCTCCAAAAACGTGGTTATAATTTTCCACAACATGTTGACTGTTCATAGGATTTCATTAATTCTTTAACAATTTACATGTGATATTTGACGAAACTCTATCAACATCATCGTGTTGTGTGGCAACTATTCTCCATATGTGGTTTAGAAAAGTGCCAATGCTTTATGTCAGTCTTGGTAGATGGTTCTATTTATATAACTAAAATAAATTAGTGATTCTCTTGAATTAAATGATTGATATTATTAGTATTTTTTTTATTTGAACTATGATATAGTATTTCATGCAATTAAATTATTTTTTATATTAACTAGTTAAATGGTCTTTCCAAAAACAAAGCTTACCAATTTTTGTATTATATTTAAGTTTTTTTTTCATTATGTGTTTTTTTTTGTACAGGTCTCATAAATAAAAATTCTATAACAGTGATGTTCAAAATTAACATAATATCGTAATTGTAAAAAACTTGAGTTTAGAATATTTTTGTGTTAATGCATATTTCTATCTTCTTAATGAAAGATACATGATGTCAATATATTTAGTTACATAGGTTGAAAAGTTGATGACGGGAAAAAACTACAAACAGAAACAAAAAACTTACTCTTTGAAATTTTAAAAACAACTATAAGTTTAAAAGAAAGTTCAATATAAAAAAGACATGGTAATGAAAAATATAAACCACAATATTTTTCTAAAAAAATACAACATTCTATATCCTCTTTAATTTTATAATCACCAAACGTTTAATTTGTTAATTAAATACTAATGGTGTGACATAAATGCATTTTTTGTATGTTATGCTATAAATTTTAGCCGCAAACGGTGGAATGTTATTCCTTAAGATGCATTACACTTCAATTTTTTTGTCAATTTTACATTCTTTTTAACGTAAACTAACATTTTCGTATAATCATGTTCTTCCATTAGTAACTTGACAATCATTTCAAACCATGATTTTTGGCTTAAAAGTTTAATTAAGCTTTAGATCATCATTATAATTTCAAGACACCTAAAGCTTCATGGTCTTTTTCCTAGATTAAGAAATGATAATAGGTTTAATACATGATCTAGGTTTTCTATTATCTGCAATATAGGGGGACTTATGTTAGTTCCGTTACTCAGAAATGTCTAATTAAATCAAAATCATAGTCTCACTTTCCACACAAGATTAAAGCATTTTAGCTTGCTAAATATCTATTCTTTTAATTATCTCATACCGATTGAAAATAATTCTCTAGTTGACGTCTAGTACTCACATAAATATACAATAGTCATGTCAACGTATTTGTTGCATAATTGTATATACTGCATACTAGATATTTGATAGTGCCTAATAAGCCATAATATTTAGTTGTTATGTTTTTTTACTTTGTTTTAAATTTGACATTTCAAGTAGAGTTCCACTTTATATTTTCTCTGATAATAACAACAACAACAATAGGAACAACTACAACAACAATAATAATAATACCTCTATTTTAGCAACACAAGCAGAAAAGCAATTTAAAAAGTATAATAAAAAACCCAAACTTTAGTTACATGTTGAAAAATAATGGTAACAAAAAATTGGTTGTAATTATCCTAAACATGTTGATTGTTCATGGAATTTGATCAATTCTTTGACAATTATATATGAAATATTTGAAGAAATACTATGAACAACATCATGTTCTTGAAACTATACTTTAATGTAAAAAAGAAAATAATGCTCCCAAAAACGTGGTTATAATTTTCCACAACATGTTGACTGTTCATAGGATTTCATTAATTCTTTAACAATTTACATGTGATATTTGACGAAACTCTATCAACATCATAGTGTTGTGGCAACTAGTCCCGATGGATATGATTATGTGGTATAGAAAAGTCATAATGCTTTATGCAACTCTTGGTAGATGATTCTATTTATATAACTAAAATAAATTAGTTATATCTCTTGATTTAAATAATTGATGTTAATAGTATTTTTTACTTGAACTGTGATATAATATTTAATGCAATTAATTACTTTTTTATATCAACTAGTTAAATGGTGTTTCCAAAAGACAAAGCGTACCAATTTTTTTCACTCTATTATATTTAACTCTTTTTACTTTTTCATTATGTGTTTTTTTTTTCTACAGGTCTCGTAAATAAAAATTTCACTATGATAGTAATGTTTAAAATTAACATCATATGGTAATTGTAAAAAACTTGAGTTTAGAATATGTTTTTGTTAATGCATATTTCTATCTTCTTAATGAAACATACATTATAACACCTCACTTTTTGCAGCTTTCCGTTTTCAGAAAGAATATATGGTCCTATTTTTAGAAACTCTTGACCTTGTAATCCTATCGTATTTTGAATCGTTGTAAATCCGAGGCTTTGATTTTAATTGAGTTGACCGTTGAAATGAAATTCGCATCCTTTATACACATTCTAATGTATACTTGTACACATATTCGTTACATGATTTATAAACGATTATTGGTAATCTCAGTCCAATATCCGGTTGTAAACCATGTCCCATATCTGGCACAATACTGGTCAAGTATATGTCGGGTAATTACCCGTCAAGTATCGAGTATATCCGTTAGTTTTATTACGTTAGGATTTCCAGATAAATTTATTTTCTTACAATTCTAATTTTATACGATTTTACATTCTTAATCACTTGTCATACACGAAATTTTGAAAACCATAAAATATTAAATGTCGATTTGTTAAGCCAGTTTTTAAACAAGTTTAATATATCATTTGATGGATTAAATGATAGTTAAAAATTTTGTATTTCAGTTAACTGGTAAATCACTAAATAATAATAATAATAATAATAATAATAATAATAATAATAATAGTAATAGTAATAATAATAATAATAACAATAATAATAATAATAATAAATATTATTATTATTATTATTATAACAAAATTGTGTGGATTATACTTTATTATAAGTTTAGGTAGGGTTTAGTGTATAAGTTGTCTTAAAGCTAAGCGGCCATATAAAAATTATAATTAAATGAATTTATATATTGTATAACATCATCGTCTTCATGCGTTATTTTATTATTTTGGAAATCTCGGCAACCATGTAATTACCGTAAGTACGAGACATAATTGATTAACATACTTGATTCTTATAAATCGATCGAGTCTGGCCTCGCAAGTATACGCCTATTAAGCACGGGGACGGTTTGGGGACAGTGTTTCCCAATCGGGAAATTGGGGACGGCGTAAAAACAATTCCGGGTAAGTGGGAACGGCCGTATGACGTTTCGAGGACGTTTCCTTTATATTTAGGGTTTTAACTTTTAATAAAACAAAATGTAGGCCTTTAAAGTTCCATAACATCATGATTTATCACTTTTCCTAATATATTTAGTCCTCAGTTCTTTCCTTTTCCTCAGGTAGCGGTCCTATGTTTCTAAAGGCCCTATGTTTCTAAAGGCAATGAATTATTTTGGGGAAGTAAAAGATAGATTTTTGATTGCTGATTGATGAAAGAAGTCATCAATGAAATTGGTCATCAAAATATTAAGCAAATCATTACCGACAATGCAACAAATTGTAAGGCGGCTGAAGAGATTATAGAGAGTCAGTTTCCTCACATCTATTGACACCATGTGTTGTTCATACGCTTAATCTTGCTTTGAAGAACATTTGTTCACCAAGGTATGTGGAAACAAATGAAACACCATATGAAGAGTGCAAATAGATAAAAAGAAGTTCATATAAATGTGCTTACAAGAAAAAAATTTATCATGAACCATAACATGTGACTCTCAATTTTCACCAAGTTTACTCCTATTAGATTGATTTTAGTTGCCGATACTCGCTTTGCCTCCATCATTGTGATGCTTAAGAGATTGAAACTTATCAAAAGGGGTCTTCAACTATGGTCATAAGCGAAGAATGATCTTGTTATAGAGAAGATGACACCTTGAAAGCAAACTTTGTTAAAGAAAAGATTGTGGATGATGAATGGTAAGTATCATATATTCTTAGTCTAACTGGACCTATATATGAGATGATTAGAGTTTGTGACACCGACAAGCCATGTTTGCACTTGGTTTATGAGATGTGGGATTTGATGATTGAGAAAGTGAAGATTGAGATCTACAAGAAAGAACAACGTCTGGCATCTCAATTAAGTGTCTTTTATGATGCTGTGCATGATATTTTACAGGCTTGATGGGCTACCACTCCCCTACATTGTTTGGCTCACTCTTTAAATCCAGGGTATATAATTTTAAGCTATATGCTTGATTTTTCTTATGTACTTATGTTTTGACTTTTAAATGTTGTAGATATTGTAGCGATGCATGGTTACTTGAGGATTCTTCAAGAATTGCTCCACATAGGGATGGAGAAATTTCACAAGAAAGGATGAAATGTTTTCGAAGGTTCTTTCCTAATGTTGATGAGCATAGGAAAGTCTTTGATGAGTATGCAATGTTTCAATGAATAGTTGTCCTTTTGAGGATTTAAAAAGCATTTCACAGATGGCTACTATGGAACCCAAGAATTGGTGGGTTAACTTTGGTGGTCAAACTCCTTTTCTCCAGACTATGGCTTTTAGATTACTTGGACAACCTAGTTCTTCTTATAGTGCTGAGCGTGATTAGAGTACTTATGCATATATTCACTCGCTTAGGAGGAACACGTTTGTTGATCAGTTCTCTTAATACATGATGGAAAACTTGTAAATAATACCTGTTACGGCAAACAGGCCAAGATAGTCCAGATACAGATGCAGCCATGGAGTTTGACATGCTAGTCAATGTGATATGGTTCCCGTTTAGAGTGTATGTTCTTGATGGTAGTACCGAGTTCTTTAGGGTTGAAGAACTCGTGAATGGAGAGAGAGAAGGGGACGAATTTTATGTAGATGTTTTGAATGTGTAACCTAAAATCCTTTCTAGTAATCTCCTTAAATACACCTAAGGGGAAATCTAATTAGTTAATAAGGGTAAATCGGTCCATCAACAATTATCAACTAATATATTATAAGGTTTTAATATATTTTGATCTATATATATAAATGATAATGACGGCTACTAGATTAAATACACGTTTAAACTTACATTCTCCCACTTAGCCAAATAATCATTTATCATGAGCATTAGATAATCCCGATCAGGTGTTAATACTCATTTTAGCTTTAAACCAAGAACCGTAGCATAGAAATACAGTCATTGAGTCATCATTTAACTCAGGGCCCCCATTAGTCATACTACAGTTTCAATTTGAAACCTAACACTTATGATCAAAATATTCAAGTAAGCCCTTTAACAATTGATTTTTATTTATATTTGTCTATATTTCATTATACCGCCAGAACATATGTTAGAGACATACAAAATCGAAACTGAGGAAACGTCATTAATTAAAACATAAGTAAGTACAATATACAATTAAATAAGATCTTTAGTAAATCCCATATTCGAAACACGTTCTTCAAAAACTTTAGGTGGGAGACCTTTAGTCATTGGATCTACAAGCATATTTTTAGTAATTATATACTCAATTCAAAGATTATTTTCCTCTACTTGTTCACGTACGAACAAACACTTTGTATCGAGATATAAACCAGCTCTAGTCAAAATGTTACTGTTCGAGAAACTAACGGCAACTAAGTTATCATAGTAAAGCTTTAATGGTCTAGAAATGGAATTAATGATTTTGAGTTCGGTGATGAGATTCTTAAGCAACATTCCATGATAGGTTGTGTTATAAACATCAATATATTCTGCCATCATTGTGGAAGTTGTGGTTAACTGTTGTTTATGACTCTTCTATGAAATGGGTCCACCTGCTAACATAAAGATATTTCTCGAAGTGGATTTCTTGTCATCTTTGCATTTGGCAAAGATAGAATCAGAATAGCCTACCACTTCTAAATGATCACTTCTTCTATAAGTCAGTTTATAGTCTTTCATCCCTTGCAGATATCAAAGTACTTTCTTAGCTGCTTTCCAGTGATCTAGGCTAGGATTAGTCTAATAACGACCTAACATTCCAGCAATATAAGTGATATCTGGGTGAGTACAAACTTGAACATACATCAGGCTCCCGACTACTGACGCATAAGATATCTGGCTCATTTGCTACTTTTCAACCTCTGTTGTCAGACTTTGTAATGAACAAAAAACGTCTCCTTTAACTACTGGAGTGACTGAGGGTTTGCATTGTTGTATTTTGTAGCGTGTAAGGACATAATCTATGTAGACCCTTTGAGATTATCCTAAGATCCCTTTGTGTCTGTCTTAGTAAATTTCGATGCCAATGATGTAAGAAGCATCTCCGAGATCCTTTATGTCAAAGTTATGGAGAGTAACCGCTTCGACTCATGCAACATGTCTAAACTATTACTTGCCAATAGAATATCATCTACGTAAAGGACAATTATAGTAAAGTTGTTGCCACTCATCTTGAGGTAGGTGCATTGATCCACTTGATTCTTTGCAAAACCTTGTTTCTTCATTACTTTATCAAACTTGAGATACCATTGACGTGATGCTTGTTTTAACCCGTATATGGATTTCTTCAACTTACAGACTAGATGTTCTTGACCTTCAAGTTTAAAGCCTTCAGGTTTTTTCATGTAATCATTTTTGTCTAAGTCTCCGTTAAGGAAAGCAGTTTTAACGTCGATCTGATGCAGCTCTAAATCAAAATGAGCTTCTAGGGCCATAACGATCATAATGAATCTTTATGAGAGAAAGGTGAAAACGTCTCTTGATGATCAATTCCCTCTTTCTGAGTGTAGCCCTTTGCAACCAATCTTGCTTTGTAGCGTTCATCATTCCCATACGGATCCAATTTTGTTTTGAATACCCATTTACATCCTACGGTGACACCACTGGGTAATTCTACCAAAATCCCAACCGTTAATTTTCTTTATGAACTCAACCTCATTATTCTTTGCTTTATTCCATTAAGAAGATTGATCATTGTTAATGGCTTCATTATAAGAGAAAGGATCATTGAGCTATCTTGCATCCATTTCACCTTCAGTCAGGTAGGTAACATAATCATCCCACTTAATAGGCCTTCTAGACCTAGATGACCTCTTGAGTTGATTATCAGGTTCAACATTGTCTTGGTTTTGAGAGTTTGATGTGCCTTCGTTATGAGGTATAATGGGTTCTGCTTGTGGAGGTGAATTTGGAGTTGGTGCAGTAACTTCAAGTGTAGTTGTTGCATTGGGTACAAGAGAAATAAACGGAGTTATGGTAAGCGACGTGTCTCTCCCCTGCGTCTTATACTTCTTGCAATTCTTCATAAGGGTGGGTACTGCTCCCACTGACCTGGAAATCCTCCAGGAACGCGACACGCTTGGTTTCTAAAATTCGAGTGACGTGGAAAGGATAATAGAAATGATAACTATAACACCTCATAAAATCGTGTCCAATAGTATAGTGACACGTGTTGTAATTTTTTTATATAGTCTATTAAAAACCAATAAGGACTAAAGGTGTCAACATGCTCAAAACTTGGCCTCTGAGTGACTGATACGTCAACATGCCTAGTCTCTGAGTGACTGATATGTCAACATGCCTAGCCTCTGAGTGACTGATATGTCAACATGCCTGCCTTCATGACCCAATATGGTCATTTTGAATTTCTAGTAATGCCTTTTGGGCTCACAAATGCGCCTGCAACATTCATGGATCTCATGAATAGAGTTTGCTAACCGTATTTGGATAAGTTTGTAATTGTCTTCATAGACGACATACTTATCTATTCTCGTAATCAAGTTGATCATAAGAAACATCTTCGGTGCATCTTAGAACTGCTAAGGCAAGAGAAGCTTTATGCTAAGTTCTCTAAGTGTGAATTTTGGCTTAGAAAAGTCCAATTTCTGGGACATGTTGTAAGTGAGCGTGGTATCCAAGTGGATCCCTCCAAAATAGAAGCCATAATGAATTGGGAAGTGCACAAGAACCCGTCAGAGATTCGTAGTTTCCTAGGATTGGTTGTATACTACAGGAGGTTCATTGAGAACTTTTCAAGAATAGCCACTCCTTTGACTACTTTGACTCGTAAGAATGTCAAGTTTGTTTGGGGTCCAAAACAACAAGAATCCTTTGAGATTTTAAAACACAGGTTGAGCAATGCTCTTGTGTTATCTCTACCTGAGGGTATTGAGGATTTTGTAGTCTTTTGTGATGCTTTGCACACCAACATGGGCTGTGTGCTAATGCAAAAAGGCAAGGTAATTGCTTATGCATCACGACAGTTAAAGGTGCACGAAAGGAATTACACCACCCATGATTTGGAATTGGGTGCCATTGTATTAGCACTAAAACTATGTAGACATTACTTATATGGCACCAAATGTATCATATACACTGACCATAAAAGTCTCCAGCATCTGAATCAGAAAGAATTGAACATGCGACAACGTCGTTGGATGGAAACACTTAACGATTATGATTGTGAAATTTGCTACCATCCGGGCAAGGAAAATGTAGTTATTGATGCCTTGAGTCGCAAGGAATGGGTTAAACCAATAAGGATCTCAGGAATAGCTTGAATGAGAAGCTATTAGAAGCGTAAAAACAACCCCTGTTAGAGGCTAGTATTCCTAATGAGGGATTAGGTGGAACTGTTGATCAGTTAGCATCAGGAAAGGATGGAATCCTTAGATTTAAAGGAAGAGTTTGGGTTCCAATCTTTGGAGGACTTAGAGATCTAATCCTCTAGGAAGCGCATAACACGAGATACTCAGTTCACCCGGGTTGTGACAAAATGTATCAGGATCTGAAAAAGAATTATTAGTGGACGGGTTTGAAGAAATCCATAGCCACCTATGTAGCTAAGTGTCTGACGTGTTCGCAAGTTAATTCCGAACATCAGTAACCATCAGGGCTTCTACAACAATTGGAAATTCCCACATGGAAATGGGAAATGGTAACTATGGACTTGATTACCAAGTTACCAAAGACCAAACGTGGTAACGACACGATTTGGGTCATTGTAGATAGGCTGACTAAGTCAGGGCATTTCTTGCCAATTAAGGAAACGTATAATTCTGACAAATTGGCTAAGATATATGTGGACAAGATTGTGTCCCTACACTGCGCCGGTATCTATTGTATCTGATAGAGATACTACATACACCTCTCATTTTTGGAAAAGTTTCCAACATTCTTTAGGCATACGATTAAACTTTAGTACGGCTTACCATCCGTAGACTGATGGTCAAAGTGAGCGTACTATTCAGACACTGGAAGACATGCTTAGGGCATGTGTGATTGATTTAGGTGGAAGTTGGGATGACCACTTACCCTAATAGATTTCTCCTTTAATAATAGTTATCATACTAGCATCAAGGCTGCTCCTTATGAGGCCTTGTATGGGAGAAAATGTCGAACGCCCATGTGTTGGGCAGAAGTTGGGGAACCCAACTATCAGGACTTGAAATTGTCTTAGAGACCACGAACAAGATTGTACAAATCCGTGATCGTCTCAAGGCTGCCCGTGATAGGCAGAAGAGCTATGCTGACAAGAGGCGTAAACCTCTCAAGTTCCAAATAGGGGACAAAGTCATGCTGAAAGTATCACCTTGGAAAGGTGTAATGAGATTCGGAAAGAAGGGCAAGCTGAGCCCAAGATATATAGGACCATTCGAGATAAACGAATGTGTCAGCACTGTAGCTTACAAGCTTAAGTTGCCAGAGGAGCTTAGTGGAATCCATGATGTATTCCACATATCTAACCTTAAGAAATGTCAAGCCGATGAGTCGCTAGCAATGTTTCACAAAGATGCGCAAATAGATGAAAAACTGAGGTTCGTTGAGAAACCAATTTCGATCGAGGATCGACAGGTTAAGAAGCTCCGAAGGAAATTGATACCTATAGTAAAGGTTAAGTGGGACGCCTTTAGAGGTCCCAAGTATACATGGGAGGTTGAGTCCACTATGCGACAAAAGTACCCCCATCTTTTAGAATAAAATCTCAAGGTCGAGATTTCTTTTAAGGGGGTGAGGATTAACACCTCGTAAAATCATGTCCAATAGTATAGTGACACGTGTTGTAATTTATATAGTCTATTAAAGACAAATAAGGACTAAAGGTGTCAACATGCTCAAAACTTGGCCTCTGAGTGACTTATATGTCAACATGCCTTGCCTCTAAGTGACTGATATGTCAACATGCCTAGCCTCTGAGTGACTGATATGTCCACATGCCTTGCCTCTGAGTGACTGATATGTTAACATGCCTAGCCTCTGAGTGACTGATATGTCAACATGCTTAAACATTGGCCTTTGAGTGACTGATATGTCAACATGCCTAGCGTCTGAGTGACTGATATGTCAACATGCTTAAACATTGGCCTCTGAGTGACTGATATGTCAACATGCCTAGCCTCTGAGTGATAGATATGTTAACATGCATAAAATGAGCCTCTGAATGATCCTTTACAAAGTCCTAACTCTCATGCGTGCCCGTTTTTGGACGAGAGAGGTTAATTCTATAAAATGTGAAGTTGGATAATGGAGGGGCTAAAAGTGTCAACATGTTAATTTATACCTCTGAATGACCTTTTAACGAACCGAGAGCTCAACAATGTCCGGGCATAATCCCGGGTACGTCAAGTATTGGCTACAGAGAGCTAAAAATGCTAAAAAGGTGTTTTAGGAAGGTTTAAAGGGGTTTAATAAGTTGAGGGGCTAAATGTGGCAAATTTTGAAACCTGACTTGGGGTGCTCGCGGGGCGCGAGAGGCTAAGGCCTGGCCTCTCGCGGAGCGCGAGAGGCCTGTCTCTGCAGAAAATTAACTTGGCCACCACACAAAGGTGCCAAAAACCATGTATTCGAAACCAGGGATTTTTAAATAGTTATGCCAAATTTTGGGACACGTGTAAGCTTCCTCTTACACGCCTTAACACCTGGCATCACCTCCTTCAAGCTCTCCAACTATAAATAGGGACCAAGGTTCACCATTTGAACTTGCATCTTTCTCATTCACAACTCTATCTCCCTCCTCTGTAAGTTCCTAACTGAAAGGAGCATCCAACTTAGTTCTATTGCATTCTAGGAACCTCTTGTAAGTGTTCCTTCCTCTTGCATTTTCGTTTATAGGCTTTTATAGCTAAAAGTCAAGCGTTTTAAGGAAAACTCCTTGACTTTGGGTTATGACAATTATGGTCTAGCCATTGTTCATAATGAACATGGCTAAGTGATCGTAATAAGATAGGTGTTAGTCCCTATAAAGGGCACCTCCTTAAGATCACGTTTGCTATACCAATTAATGGGTCAAAGTTAATGTATTAAAAAGTCAAACACGACATTTTTCGGAAATGATATAATTTGATCTTATATATGTTATGAAACCTTTTTTGACACTTATACAAGTTGGTAATAATTATTAGAACATGTAAGAACATGTTCGGCTCGTCAATTTCAGTTATAGGGTCGGTGCGCAACCAAAAGTCGCAAAGTTTGACTTCTTCTTTGACTTTCGATTATGACCCAATTTAGATTAGTTAGATACTGACCTAAAGTTGCATTATGATCGTAATATAATTTAGCATGACCCTCTGAGGTTATATTACATGATCATAATCAGAATCTGAGTTTATGCACAAGTTCCGTAATTATGCCATTTTGACTAAAATGCCCTTTTTGCATAAAAAGAGATTTAAATGATAATGAATTTGAAAATGAGTTTTCTACTAATGTAATATTATCAGTAGGATTATTTGAGATGTTAAAACAGATTATAAACTGAGTACTTAAACAAGTCCTTGTAATATGTCGTTAAATGAAGATAAAGCCCTTATGGCTTATAAAAAAGTTTTAATCATATCTTTTCAAGGTAAATCTTTTACCTACTAATATGTTATATTAAATAACATATCCAAGACATTTTAATCCGACCTTAACATCAGTTTTCGTGAAAAATCACACAAATCGTCATTTTACGACATAAGCGCCGTTTCGGCGCATAGTTTGGTTTTAAACCATAATTATCAACCAAGACTTGTTACCTACTGATTTCAAAACCTATTTTAAACATTTTTATAGTAGGTATATGATATGAACTCAGAATCCCAAATAAGTTATAAAACTATGTGTAAAATGACCAAAATGCCCTTTTGATGCACAGTTTGGTCATAAAAGATAAATTACACATATAATTAATATCCTACTGATATTATATCATAAATTAATTATTTTTCCAGAATACTTATAGTTATAACATTAAATTATATTCAATTTCCTTTTTTATACGATATAAAATTACCGAAATGCCATTATGAGGTGTAGTTTCACTTTATAACCATAACGGACATATAATTTAATATCCAACTGATATTACAACTTATTTAAAATGTAATGGCATATAGAACTTGTCCATGACTTATCTGGTTACCCGATATCGCTAATATGCGCACGGTTAAGCATATGTAACTAGGCTACGAAAAATAACCGAAACGGGTCTAACCCTGTCATTTAAGTCTCAAAATCCAGAATGTTCATAGTTTCCCATGTTATGCAAGTCATAGTACTTGTCGGGTTTAAACTACTTTCTATCCGATCATCGTTTAGTCAAGCAATATACGTTTTGATCAAGTGCGCTAGTCAGTCTAAGTCTATGACTTACATAAGACTATTAATATTTAATTTGTTAGTTTATGCCATAATTCAGACTAGAGACTTGCCAATAAATGCTATCTGCACTTAGTACTATTGTGCACGGCTGAGTTAATAAATCTTGTGTTTAAATGAATAATAGCTCAGCTAAATACTCTCGACTTATTTTCCCTATAGTTTGCCCATATTATACAAGTCAAAGTACTTGTTGGGATTAAACTACATTCTATCCAATCATCGTTTAATCTAACGTTATACGTTTTGATCAAGTACGCTAGTCGGTCTAAGTTTATGACTTAAACAAGACCGTTAGTATTTAATTGGTTAGCTTATGCCATAATCCAGACTAGAGACATTCTGGTAAAGCTATCTGCACTTAATGCTTTTGTGTACGGCTGAGTTAATAATCTTGCGTTTAAACGAAGAATAGCTCAGGTAAATACTCTCAACTTATTTCCCCTATACGGGCTTGGGTTACGGTAAACTATTACCGCTTGGTCTGAAATAGGATCAATCAATGTCGATTAGTGGCTAGTAAATCTGCATATTTCGTTTTAATTAGTTTTGTTTGATAACTTAAACATCAGGGTTTAACTTCCATGTCCTGGATATCCTCGGCTCATTAAATTAGATAATGGCCACGACCTTACCGCGGGGTGTAGGCATACACGTGACAGACGCTCAGACGCTCAAAATTATGCCATTTTGACTAAAATGCCCTTTTTGCATAAAAAGAGGTTTTAATGATAAAGAGCTTGAAAATAAGTTTTCTACTGATGTAATATTATAAGTAGGATTATTTGGGATGTTAAATCAGATTATAAACTAAGTTTATGAACAAGTCCTTGTAATATGTCGATAAATGACGATAAAGCCCTTATGACTTATAAATTTGTTTTAATCATATCTTTTCAAGGTAAATCTTTTACCTACTGATATATTATATTAAATAACATATCTAAGACATTTTAATCAAACCTTAACATCGGTTTTCGTTAAACATCGCAAAAATTGTCATTTTACGACATAAGTGTCGTTTCGGCGCATAGTATGGTTTTAAACCATATTTATCAACCAAGACTTGTTACCTACTGATTTCAAAACTAATTTTAAATATTTTTATAGTAGGTACATGATACAAACTCAGAATCCCAAATAAATTATAAACTATGTGTAAAATGACCAAAATGTCCCTTCGGTGGATAGTTTGGTCATAAAAGATAGATTACACATGTAATTGATATCCTACTGATATTATATCATAAATAAGTTATTTTTCCAGAATAATATAGTTATAAAATTAAATTATATTATATTCTTGTTTCTTTTATACGATGTGAAATTACCGAAACACCCTTATAAGGCAGAGTTTCACTTTAAAACCATAATGGGCATAAAAGTTGATATCCCACTGATATTATAACTTATTTAAAGTGTAATGGCATATAGAACTTGTCCATGACTTATCTGGAAACCCGATATAGTTGATATGCATACGGTTAAGCATATGTAACTAGTTTACGGAAAATTAACCGAAACGTGTCTAACCTAAATCTCAAAATCCAGAATGTTTATAGTTTATCTATGTTACACAAGTCAACGTACTTGTTGGGATTAAACTGCATTCTATCCGATCATCATTTAATCTAGCGTTATACGTTTTGATCAAGTACGCTAGTCGGTCTAAGTCTATGACTCAAATAAGACCGTTAGTATTTAATTGGTTAGCTTATGCCATAATCCAGACTAGAGACATTCCGGTAAATGCTATCTGCACTTAGTGCTTTTGTGTATGGCTGAGTTAATAAATCTTGCGTCTAAATGAAGAATAGCTCAGGTAAATACTCTCAACTTATTTCCCCTATACGGGCTTGGGTTACGGTAAACTATTACCGCTTGGTCGGAATTGGGATCAATCGAATGCCGGATTGTGGCTAGTAAATCTACATATTCTGTTTTAATCATTTTTGTTTGATAACTTAAACATCGGGGGTTAACTACCGTGTCCTGTATATCCTCGGCTCATTACATTAGTTAATGGCCACGACCTTAGCGCGGGGTGTAGGCATACACCCGGCAGACGCTCAAATACAATTACCCAAGACGTTGGGGATAACTCCTTCGTGAGTTCGTAAGTGGTGTGTAGTTAATAATGTCTCGGTTTTCGCACTGGGCCCTGTATGTACGGACAAACATGTGAATCTGTTAACAAGGTTGCAACATCAACTTTCCCAAGTTATAAAAAGATTTTGTGCTGATACGCAATTAAAACCCATTTTAAATGTTTTCAAAATGAGTCAGTTGGGTGTATTTACCAGCGAAAGATGACGTATTTTCAAAAGACTGAGCTTGCAGATACAATACGAAATAGGCTGGAAGTGCTCGACAGTGATAAGAGGATCTTGCAAATCCTAGATCTGCCTAAAGTTTGTTTTACATTCTTTCTTCGTACGATTTATGATCTGCCTGTGGATCTTCTATTACGAGCCTGTATATTATTTTTTTTTCGAACATTTGGTTTGTAATAGTAATTTAAATCCAAGACTTCCGATGTGCTGTGTTTAATTGTCTATGATGTTATCATCTTACGTCACGATATTCACCACCCGGGCCCACCGGTGTTTGATTGGCTGTGGAAAGCCGGGGTGTGACAGGTTGGTATCAGAGCCAACATTTGAGAGAATTAAACACTGGCCTTTTGTGTTTAATCTCAAACTTACACAAGCGCATTGCTTAGACTTCCGAGTCTAGGCATTGATCTAGGATTACTCATTTCATTATTAAGTTATTAGTATTGTTTTTGAATTGATTTTTAATAGGAAAATGCCTCCACGAGTAAGAAGAAGAGGAAAAGGACCAATGAGGGAGGACCTTCAGGACATATCCCTCCACATCCACATCACCCGAACCCTTATGAAGATTCTAGGGATTCATGTTCACTACCACAACATTCACCCTCCCATAACCAAAATTCTTATCACTCGTACCATTCAGACCACTCCCACCACTCTCATCATTCTTACCATGATGAGTTTAATCCCAACCAATACTTTAACACACCCCCAGCTGATCAGAATCAACTGGATCAGCCAAACCCAATGGACGAGGACTCCGACCCGGAGATGCCGCCGTCAGGTTCAAATGCGCATCCCATTGAAATCTCAAGTGATTCGAACTCCTACGCCTGATCACCTTACCAAGGTCCTAACGAGTAGGATAAATATTGGAACCAATTTACCTTTGCCAACACTCCTTCTCATCATTCCCAACCACCTCCCGTGCAAGAAGATGTGCACCAGAACAGCCAAGGAGGAAAAGAGGAGCACGTATATCAGTACGTGCAGGCCAACGGTCGGGATCGCAGCCACCTTTGCCCAAACCTTACCTAACTATTCACGAGGACCCACAAATGGGTGGACCCTCTAATGCGTTACCTGTGGTGGAACCAACACCACCACCAATGGTTTTACCACCACCATCGGGTTATAATCACCCTATCCCAACATATCCGGATACTTTCAGATATGATCCTTTTAACCCAACTACACCTGTTGATTATCAAGCATTATCGCAAGACCCTTACATGCAAGCGATCATGCATAACGCACTTTACCCGTCTCCTTTCCCACCTGCTTATCCACCTACTGGATATCCAAGTTATTGATACCAGTATCCTATTATGCCACAACCACAACCTCCGCCGCCACTAGAGGCCATTAATGAGTCCTTAGAACGAGTGAAAGAGATGCAACAACAAGCGGAGAAAACGGAGAAGAAGACGAACAAATTCTTCAAGAAACTCACCAAGTTGGTTAAGGGAAAGAAGGACGAGTAAAGTCTCTTATAATATATGTTAGTCCCTGCGAGGACATTGTTATTTCTTTAGTCCCTGCGTGGACATTTTGTTTTTGTAGTCCTTGCGTGGACAATTTATTGCATTGTTTCTAGTATTGTAATTTCTATTTGGAATTTAATGAAATATTTTCGGAATTATATATATATATGTATCCATCCTCTTCAAGCGAGCGTCTCGATTTTACTCGAAATTTATGCCCTGTTATGTAATTCCAAAAGACCTTAATGGATTGATTATGCCAAGTGGCACAGACCACACATTGGCCAAGAAATGATAGTTAAGAATAAAAGGTCTTCTATCAGGATAGTTAAGGGAAGTTATCCTTCTATCCAGAGATGGTGGACTAGGTCAAGCCTCCAAGGTCGTTAAGGTCCAACGTGACCGGGACCATTAATCAATCATTAAGGTACACTTATGTTAACATTAAGGAATGTTATACCCCTAGTAGTGTGACTTGAGGAACCACACTAGCTGTCTAGGTAAAAGGATTGCATCCTAAGACCTATTATATAGCCTTGTGATCAAGGTGATCCCGGCTAAAGTCATCAATGGGATGACAAGTGTAGGCCAACGCGCCATAATTTACATCTGTTATGATGTAGGCCAACGTGCCATGAAATTACATCTGTAAATTTACATCTGTTATGATGTAGGGCAACGTGCCATGAAATTACATCTGTTATGATGTAGGCCAACGTGCCATAAATTTACATCTGTTATGATGTAGGCTGATATGCCATAAATTTACATATGTTATGATGTAGGATGATATGCCATAAATTTCCATCTGTTATGATGTAGGCTGGTATGCCATGAATTTACATCTGTTATGATGTAGGCTGATATGCCATAAACTTAAATATGTTATCATGTAGGCTGATATGCCATGAATTACATCTGTTATGATGCAGGCTGATATGCCATATGTAATGTCCAAAGTAACAGGTTGATATGCCAAAAGTTATGTCCTAAGTGACAGGCTGATATGCCATATATCCAAAGTGACAGGCCAATGTGCCAGGCCAGCGTGCCATATTATTATGACCATTAGTAGTAAGCCTATGAGCTATATATAATTGTCTAAATGACAATGACAGATGTGACATTGCGATCCACTATCTAATAATATATGGACTATGTCAAGATTGTAATTTGCCTTTGATGGTCTTATTAAGACCTAGGCCAAATATAGATATGATAAGCCTAAGAGTTGTGATGTTATTCATACTAGCTTAAATAGGCAATGGATTGTTATATCCAATGTTTAAAGCCAATATGGTTGTTATACCATGGCAAGCCTAAGAGTTGTGATGTTATTCACACCATCTTAAATAGGCGATGGATTGTTATATCCAGTGTTTAAGCCAATATGGTTGTTATACCATGGCTAAGAGAAATTTTGTTTGATGTTTAGAGCCAAAGCTTCAAAATGGTAAACTCGGACGAGGCACAGAGTAGCCATGAGAGATTAGCTCTAACAAGGCTGACAATATAGCCGTTAACAATGATGAGTTCCAAGCTCGAATAGATGCAGCTGTGGGAAAGGCCATGGAAAAGGCCATAGAAAACCTTATGGAGCCGAGTGCTACTCGCTCCAGACCACTATCAATCGCACCATCATTAGCTCATAAGGAGAGCTCAGTTCACTCTTCAAATACGAAGAGTGAACCAAAGAAAATAGAATTCACTGATAGGTCCCGTTCTTCTAAAGACGGATGTACCTATAAATATTTCGTCTCCTGCAAACCCCGAGATTAATGGGGAAAAAGGAGCAGTAGAAGCCTTGAAGTGGCTTGACGAAATGGAAACAATTGTGGATATCAGCGGATGTGCTGAAAAGGATGTGGTCAAGTTTGTATCACAATCCTTCAAGGGCGATGCCCTGATTTGGTGGAAGGCCATGATCCAATCTACAGGAAAAGTACACCTGTACAACTTAGGATGGTCTAAGTTTGTAGAACTAGTCAAGGAGACTTATAGTCCACAACATGAGGTGGAAAAATTTAGAGACAGACTTTCTGACTCTTTCAATGAAGAACCTAGACTGTCGGAAGTACGTTTTTGACTTCAATTCCCTATCTAGGTTAGTCTCATATTTAATCACCCCTGAAACCAAACACATTGCGCGTTTTATAAATGGGTTAGCGCCTGAGATAAAAGGCATGATAAAGGCTGCTCAGCCTAGTACCTATAGGTCTGCTGTTGACCTATCCCTCTCCCTCACCTTGTGAGGCAGAAGTCAGTCAAATCAGAGACTGACGGGAAAAGAAAGAGAGAGGATGATAACTCTTAGAGATTTAATAAGAAAAATAAAAGTAAATTTTGGTTCAGGAGGAATCAAGATAAGTCGGGTGTAATGCCGACATGTAAAAATTGCAACCATAAACATTGGGGACAATGTAATATTGATCCACAAACTAGACCCTGTGGTATATGTAAGAAACGGGGGCATAAAACCAAAGGATCTTAAGAATGCCGTCTGCTACAAAAGTAATGAAAAAGGGCATATTAAGTTCAACTGCCCCAAGATCTCCAAAGGTAATGATGCAAAGCCTGGAGAGGCTAAGAAAGGGAATGCTCGTGCCTTCCAGATGAATGCTAGGGAGGCCGTTAATGACAATAACGTCATAACATGTACATTCCTCATCAATGATGTATATGCTAGAGTTCTTTCGATTCGAGTGCAGATAAATTTTTTGTTGATCATAAGTTTAGTAAACTATTAAGTTTACCCATAAGAACTCTAGACAAAACTTATGAGATAGAACTTGCTGATGGAACTTTAGAAATAGCATCTTCTATTCTTGATGGATGCTCTATATTCATTAAGAATCATTCCATTCCTATCTCTCTTTTGCCAATGAAATTGGCAGGGTTCGATGTAGTTTTAGGCATGGATTGGTTATCCCATAACCAAGCCCGCATTGCCTGCGATAAGAAACTCATCGAAATCAAAACCCCATCTGGTGAAACGATCACCATCCCTAGAGATTTGCACTACGGATTGCAAGACAAGGTGTCGTTATTTAAGGCACCCAAGTGTTTGGGGAGAGGTTGTGTCATTTATATGGCACAAGTAACCATCAATGAGCCTAAGCCAAGTATTGAAGACCTTCCGGTTATCTCGGAGTATTCTGATGTCTTCCCCGAAGAATTACCTGGCCTACCTCCAGATAGACAAGGGGAGTTCAGAATTGATATCCTACCTGGATCAGCACCGGTAGCCAGAGCTCCATATCGGTTAGCACCGACGAAAATGACGGAATTGAGATTACAGTTAGATGAACTTTTAGAGAAAGGCTTTATTCGGCCGAGTTCCTCGCCTTGGGGAGCTCCTATTTTATTCGTAAAGAAGAAAGACGGCTCATAGTGAATGTCCATTGATTACCTAGAACCGAACAACTTAACAATCAAGAACCGTTATCCTCTGCCCAGGATCGATGATTTATTTGACAAACTTAAAGGGGCTAGTTACTTTTCTAAGATTGATTTGAGATCGGGATATCATCAGCTGAAGGTTAGGAACGAGGATGTTCCTAATACTGCCTTCAGGACCCGATATGGTCATTTTGAATTTCTAGTAATGCCTTTGGGCTCACAAATGCACCTGCAGCATTCAAGGATCTCATGAATAGAGTCTGCAAACCGTATTTGGATAAGTTTGTCATTGTCTTCATAGACGACATACTTATCTATTCTCGTAATCAAGTTGATCACGAGAAACATCTTCGGTTCATCTTAGAACTGCTAAGGCAAGAGAAGCTTTATGCTAAGTTCTCTAAGTGTGAATTTTGGCTTAGAAAAGTCCAATTTCTTGGACATGTAGTAAGTGAGTGTGGTATCCAAGTGGATCACGCCAAAATAGAAACCATAATGAATTGGGAAGTGCCCAAGACCCCATAAGAGATTCATAGTTTCCTAGGATTGGCTGTATACTACAGGAGGTTCATTGAGAACTTTTCAAGAATAGCCACTCCTTTGACTACTTTGACTCGTAAGAATGTCAAGTTTGTTTGGGGTCCGAAACAACAAGAATCCTTTGAGATTTTAAAACACAGGTTGAGCAATGCTCCTGTGTTATCTCTACCTGAAGGTATTGAGGATTTTGTAGTCTATTGTGATGCTTTGCACACCGACATGGGTTGTGTGCTAATGCAACAAGGCAAGGTAATTGCTTATGCATCATGACAGTTAAAGGTGCACGAAAGGATTAACAACACCTATGATTTGGAATTGGGTGCCATTGTATTTGCACTAAAACTATGGAGGCATTACTTGTATGGCACCAAATGTATCATGTACACTGACCATAAAAGTCGCCAGCATCTGTTCAATCAGAAAGAATTGAACATGAGAAAGCGCCGTTGGATGGAAACACTTAACGATTATGATTGTGAAATTCGCTACCATCCGGGCAATGCAAATGTAGTTGCTGATGCCTTAAGTCGCAAGGAATGGGTTAAATCAATAAGGATTAACGCCAAGAGCATTGATCTCAATAATAGCTTGAATGAGAAGCTATTAGATGCGCAAAAAAAGCCTTGTTAGAGGCTAATATCCTAATGAGGGATTAGGTGGAACTGTTGATCAGTTAGCACTTGGAAAGGATGGAATCCTTAGATTTAATGGAAGAATTTGTGTTCCAAGCTTTGGAGGACTTAGAGATCTAATCCTCCAGGAAGCGCATAACACGAGATACTCAGTTCACCTAGGTGGTGACAAAATGTATCAGGATCTGAAAAGAATTATTGGTGGATGGGTTTGAATAAATCCATAGCCCCCTATGTAGCTAAGTGTCTGACGTGTTCGCAAGTTAAGGCCGAACATCAGAAACCGTTAGGACTTCTACAACAATTGGAAATTCCCACATGGAAATGGGAAATGGTAACTATGGACTTGATTACCAAGTTACCAAAGACCAAACGTGGTAACGACACGATTTGGGTCATTGTAGATAGGCTGACTAAGTCAGCGCATTTCTTGCCAATTAAGGAAACGTATAATTCTGACAAATTGGCTAAGATATATGTGGTCAAAATTGTGTCCCTACACGGTGTGCCAGTATCTATTGTATCTGATAGAGATACTAGATACACCTCTCAGTTTTAGAAAAGTTTCCAACATTCTTTAGGCACACGATTAAATTTTAGTACGGCTTACCATCCGCAGACTGATGGTTAAAGTGAGCGTACTATTCAGGCAGTGGAAGATATGCTTAGGGCATGTGTGATTGATTTAGGTGGAAGTTGGGATGACAGATTACCCCTAATAGAATTCTCCTGCAATAATAGTTATCATACTAGCATCAAGGCTGCTCCTTATGAGGCCTTGTATGGGAGAAAGTGTCGAATGCCCGTGTGGTGGGCAGAAGTTGGGGAAGCCTAACTATTAGGACCTGAAATTGTCCTAGAGACCACGGACAAGATTGTACAAATCCGTGATCGTCTCAAGGCTGCCCGTGATAGGCAGAAGAGTTATGCTGACAAGAGGCGTAAACCTCTCAAGTTCCAAGTAGGGACAAAGTCATGCTGAAAGTATCACCTTGGAAAGGTGTAATGAGATTCGGAAAGGAGGGAAAGCTGAGCCCAAGATATATAGAACCATTCGAGATAATCGAATGTATCGTCACTGTAGCTTACAAGCTTAAGTTGCCTGAGGAGCTTAGTGGAATCCATGATGTATTCCACATATCTAACCTTAAGAAATGTCAAGCCGATGAGTCGCTAGCAATTTCACACAAAGATGTGCAAATAGATGAAAACCCGAGGTTCATTGAGAAACCAATTTCGATCGAGGATCGACAGGTTAAGAAGCTCTAAAGGAAATTGATACCTATAGTAAAGGTTAAGTGGGACGCCTTTAGAGGTCCCAAGTATACATGGGAGGTTGAGTCCACTATGCGACAAAAGTACCCCATCTTTTTGAATAAAATCTCAAGGTTGAGATTTCTTTTAAGGGGGTGAGGATGTAAAACCTCGTAAAATTGTGTCCAATAGTATAGTGACACGTGTTGTAATTTTCTATATAGTCTATTAAAGACCAATAAGGGCTAAAGGTGTCAACATGCTCAAAACTTGGCCTCTGAGTGACTGATATGTCAACATGCCTAGCCTCTGAGTGACTGATATGTCAACATGCCTAGCCTCTGAGTGACTGATATGTCAACATGCTTAAACATTGGCCTCTGAGTGACTGATATGTCAACATGCCTAGCCTATGAGTAACTGATTTGTCAACATGCCTAGCCTCTGAGTGACTGATATGTCAACATGCTTAAACATTGGCCTCTGAGTGACTGATATGTCAATATTCCTAGCCTCTGAGTGACTGATATGTCAACATGCATAAAATTAACCTCTGAATGATCCTTTACAAAGTCCTAACTCTCATGCGTGCCCATTGTTGGACACGAGAGGTTAATTCTATAAAAATGTGAAAGTTGGATAATGGAGGGGTTAAAAGTGTCAACATGTTAATTTATACCTCTGAGTGACCTTTTAACGAACCGAGAGCTCGACAATGTCTGGCATAATCCCTGGTACGTCAAGTATTGGCTACGGAGGGTTAAAAATGCTAAAAAGGTGTTTTAGGAAGGTTTAAAGGGGTTTAATAAGTTGAGGGGCTAAATGTGGCAAATTTTGAAACCTGACATGGGTCGCTCACGGGGCGGGAGAGGCTAAGGCTTGGCCTCTCGCAGGGCGCGGGAGGCCTGTGTCTGCAGAAAATTAACTTGGCCATCACACAAAGGTGCCAAAAAACCATGTATTCGAAACCAGGGATTTTTAAACAGCTATACCATATTTGGGACACTTGTAAGCTTCCTCTTACACCCCTCAGCACCTGGCATCACCTCCTTCAAGCTCTCCATCTATAAATAGGTGCCAACGTTCACCATTTGAACTTGCACCTTTCTCATTCACAACTCTATCTCCCTCCTCTGTAAGTTCCTAACTGAAAGGAGCATCCAAATTAGTTCTATTGCATTCTAGGAACCTCTTGTAAGTGTACCTTCCTCTTGCATTTTCGTTTATATGCTTTATAGCCAAAAGTCAAGCGTTTTACGGAAAACGCCTTGACTTTGGGTTAAGACCATTATGGTCTAGCCATTGTTCATAATGAACATCGTTAAGTGATCGTAATAAGATAGGTGTTAGTCCCTATAAAGGGCACCTCCTAAAGATCACGTTTGCTAGACCAATTGACGGGTCAAAGTTAATGTATTAAAAAGTCAAACATGCCATTTTTCGGAAATGATATAATTTGATCTTATATATGTTATGAAACCTAATTTGACACTTAAACATGCTGGTAATAATTATTAGAACATGTAAGAACATGTTCGGCTCGTCAATTTCAGTTCTAGGGTCGGTTTGCAACCGAAAGTCACAAAGTTTGACTTCTGCTTTGACTTTCGACTATGACCTGATCTAGATTAGTTAGATACTGATCTAAAGTTGCATTATGATCATAATATAATGTAGCAAAACCCTTTGAGGTTATATTACATGATCATAATCCGAATCTGAGTTTATGCACAAGTTTCGTAATTATGCCATTTTGACTAAAATGTCCTTTTTGCATAAAAAGAGGTTTTAATGATAAAGAGCTTGAAGATAAGTTTCCTACTGATGTAATATTATAAGTAGGATTATTTGGAATGTTAAATTAGATTATAAACTGAGTTTATGAACAAGTCCTATAATATGTCGATAAATGACGATAAAGCCCTTATGGCTTATAAAATGTATTTTAATCATATCTTTTCAAGGTAAATCTTTTACCTACTGATATTTTATATTAAATAACATATCTAAGACATTTTAATCTAACCTTAACATCAGTTTTCGTTAAACATCGCATAAATTGTCATTTTACGACATAAGTGTTGTTTCGGCGCATAGTATGGTTTTAAACCATATTTATCAACCAAGACTTGTTACCTACTGATTTCAAAACTTATTTTAAATATTTTTATAGTAGGTACATGATACAAACTCAGAATCCCAAATAAATTATAAACTATGTGTAAAATGACCAAAATGTCCTTCGGTGGATAGTTTGGTCATAAAAGATAAATTACACATGTAATTGATATCCTACTGATATTATATCATAAATAAGTTATTTTTCCAGAATAATTATAGTTATAAAATTAAATTATATTATATTCATGTTTCTTTATACGGTGTGAAATTACCGAAACACCCTTATAAGGCAGAGTTTCACTTTAAAACCATAATGGGCATAATAGTTGATATCCCACTGATATTACAACTTATTTAAAGTGTAATGGCATATAGAACTTGTCCATGACTTATCCGGTTACCCGATATAGTTGATATGCATACGGTTAAGCATATGTAACTAGTTTACGGAAAATTAACCGAAACGTGTCTAACCTAAATCTCAAAATCCAGAATGTTTATAGTTTATCTATGTTACACAAGTCAACGTACTTGTTGGGATTAAACTGCATTCTATCCGATCATCATTTAATCTAGCGTTATACGTTTTGATCAAGTACGCTAGTCGGTCTAAGTCTATGACTCAAATAAGACCGTTAGTATTTAATTGGTTAGCTTATGCCATAATCCAGACTAGAGACTTTTCGGTAAATGCTATCTGCACTTAGTACTTTTGTGTATGGCTGAGTTAATAAATCTTGCGTCTAAATGAAGAATAGCTCAGGTAAATACTCTCAACTTATTTCCCCTATACGGGCTTGGGTTACGGTAAACTATTACCGCTTGGTCGGAAATGGGATCAATCGAATGCCCGATTGTGGCTAGTAAATCTACATATTCTGTTTTAATCATTTTTGTTTGATAACTTAAACATCAGGGGTTAACTACCGTGTCTTGGATATCCTCGGCTCATTATATTAGTTAATGGCCACGACCTTAGCGCGGGGTATAGGCATACACCCGACAGATGCTCAAATGCTATTACCCAAGACGTTGGGGATAACTCCTTTGTGAGTTCGTAAGTGGTGTGTAGTTAATCATGTCTCGGTTTTCGCACTGGGCCCTGTATGTACGGACAAACATGTGAATCTGTTAACAAGGTTGCAACGTCGACTTTCCCAAGTTATAAAAAGATTTTGTGCTGATACACACTTAAAACCCATTTTAATAGTTTTCAAAATGAGTCAGTTGGGTGTATTTACCAGCGAAAGCTGACGTATTTTCAAAAGACGGAGCTTGCCGGTACAATAAGAAATAGGCTGGAAGTGCTCGGTAGTGATAAGAGGATCTTGCAAATCCTAGATCTGCCTAAAGTCTGATTTGCATTCTTTCTTTGTACGATTTATGATTCGCCTGTGGATCTTCTATTACGAGCCTGTATATTATTTTATTTTTCGAACATTTGGTTTGTATAGTAATTTAAATCCAAGACTTCCGCTGTGCTGTGTTTAATTGTCTATGATGTTATCATCTTACGTCACGATATTCCCCACCCGGGCCCACCAGTGTTTGATTTGCTGTGGAAAGCCGGGGTGTGACAATAACCCTTTGAGTAATCAAGATACCTAATAAAGAAATAGGTAATTGTTTTAGGGTCAAGTTTCCTTGGGAATGGATTATAAAGTTTAGCTCTAACAATGCAATCTCCTACTTACATATATTAAGACTCAGTTTCTTTCCTGTCAAAGTTCATAAGGAGGTTTAGGGACAGACTTAGAAGGAACTCTATAGAGTATATGAACAACTTTTTTTAATGCTTTAGTCCAGAGGAATTATGGTAAATTTGTTTAGCTAACATACTGCGCACCATGTTCATTAGGGTACGGTTTCCACATTCAGTGACATCGTTCTGTTGAGGTGTACCTTGCATGGTGTATTGGTTCACGATCCACTGGCCCTTATAAAACTCATAAAATGGACCATGAGCTTGACCCACATCACTATGTCTTCCATAATATTCACCGCCTCTATCTGATCTCATAACTTTAATTTGACGATGTAGTTGTTTTTCACCTTAAGCTTTATAATCTTTGAAAGTTGTAAGTGATTCGGATTTTTTCTTAATGAGATACAAGTAAATATAACAGGAATAATCATCAATAAAAGTGACAAATGAAGTATGTCCAGTTTTGCAAGCGATGGGATAAGGACCACTAATGTAAGTGTGAATGAGTTCTAATAAATTAGAGCTCCTAGTGGCACCTTTCTTATTCGTTGATGTTATTTTACCTTTAAGGCATTTGACACATGTTCCAAATTCAGTGAAATCGAGAGGTGGTAAGACTTCATCCTTTACGAGTTGAGTTAATCGTTCTCTTGAGATGTGGCCTAAATGTTGATGCCACAACATGGATGAAGTCTCTATGTCTCGGTTTTTTATTCATCTTTGTGATTAATCATTAATATTATATGACAACAAAGATTTGGAAAAATCATCATCTAGTTCTAATCTATATAGACCACCATCCAGAATGCCAGTACCATAAACCATAGAAACATAAAGAATAGAGAGTTTGTGAGTCCATGAGAAACAACAAAACCGTTTATGTCTAAGTTTGGTCCTGATACAAGATTTTGAGTAATCACAGGAACATATAAGGTATCATAAAGTTTAATGCATAAACCAGTTTTCATAAATAATTGTAATGTTACACATCCTTCACTACTAGTTCCTTATCATTCCCCATTTTTAGTGTTCTTTGGTTTCTTCCTAACCTTCGGATTGTAAGAATCCCTGAGTAGAATTTATCACATGAACCATAGAACCATAATTAAACCACAAAGAATTAGCAGGAACATTTAAATTATAGGACTCAAGTATCATAAAAAGATTATTACCTTTCTTAGCCAACCACTCCTTAAAATCAGGGCATTCCTTCTGCTTATGTCCTGTCCTTTTGCATAACTTGAAGTATGGTTTGCCTAAGGAGTTCTTAGAGCTGGAAGGCGCACTTGGATTAGGCTTTTAGAAATTATAAACTTCCTTGGATAGTTGTTCATCCTCTTCTTGGAATTTGCAATGGAAAGATAAGCAACGTTTGCAGTTCTATCCATCTTTATACGCTCGTGCTCCTGTACGCACATGGCTATCAACTCATTCATCATCCATTTTTCCTTCCAAGTGTTGTAATTGGTCTTGAATGTTCCATAGGAGCGAAGGAAGCGAGGCCATAATGAAGTGTATGAGAAAACCATCACTGACCTCCATGTCTAATCCCTTCAGTTTATGGGCCATGTCGTTCATCATCATGATATGTTCCCGAATATCGCTCCTCTCGTCATACTTATTAGTCACCAGCTTGAGAATTAAAGTGCTAGCGTACGCCTTAGACGTTCCTTTGAATTGCTCCTCGATATAAGTCAAGTAGGTTTTAGCTTCATCAGAATCTGGAATGGTTCCTCGAATTGAAGTGCTGATGGATTGCTTCATGAACATAAGAGACATGCGATTGCACCTAGTCCACTTTTCAAAAGTTATCTAAGCAACAAAGGTACTTTCAGGAGTAAGATTTGAAGGCTTAGGCTCTCTTAAAGTGTAGTCAAAATCCAGCAAAGCAAGAGTTAGCATGAGAGAGTCTTTCTAGGCAACAAAGTTATCATCAGTCAATGGTGAAATCACACAATTGGGAGCTGAGAGTGGAAATTTGATGAGAGAGTGAAGATACTAATCTAGAAGTCTTAATGTGATCTAAGGGCATGCTATACTAAGGCAGGCATAGGTAGTGACCATTTTAATTATGAAGCTGTGAATGTCTATTGCTAACATCAAAATAATAGACTAAGTAATTTTGAAAAATCCTACTTAAATGAAGACAAATCACCTTTGGGCGGAAGTGTAATCATTTAAACATGTGTGCATAGTAATTGTGACAGACCAACTTTCGGCAGAAAGTGACAATTACCTTAGTTATGCACGGTTAAATATGCAAGACATGAATGAATCAAATCACCTTTAGGAAGAATTAAGACATTCGTGTTTGTAAGACATAAATAGCGTAGCTTATCATTATACTTGAGCAATAAGATAGATGTTTCAGATCACCTTTTGGGCAAAAGTGAAACATCATAAGCTCATTCAAGTAAAGCTATTTGGTTTTGCAAAAGTTATTTGATCCCTATTAAGTGTTCACAAACCCATTTAGTGAATAGCAAATCACCTGTTAGCGTGGTGAGTTTGTTGGGGGATGTGGGGGCAGCGTGCCCCCGCATGGGGTTCGGGGCATAACCCGACCTAAATTTTAGTTCACATTAATAGTTCATGAGGTGATGAGATTTTGAGAATCAATAAGTTTTCGAAATATAAAATTCTAAAGATTTTATGAAATTTAATGAGAAGTTGAGTTTTAGTGAGATTTCGAGTTTTCTAATCATTTCGAGTTAACTGATGATATCTCAAAAACTAATGAGATTTCGAGTTAAATTGAGATTTCGAGTTGTCTGGTGTTCTCGAAATCTTCTCTTTGATGAATTCGAACTCTGATAAGATTTCGAGTTCTAAGTGAGTTTCTAAGATCTCCAATGATTTTGAGTAGGCTGATGTTATTTCCAATATAATAAGATTTCGAGTTAGTTTGAGATTTCAAGTTCTTTGTAATCTCGAAATCTCTTACGGATCACGAAAACTTGTTCTCCAAGACTTGAAAGCTAATGATTAATAGTTGTTAATCGTAAATGGGTGAAATTCGAAAATTAAGAGATCATGGTAGATCATGTTTCCTATTTAAATGATGTTTTATATTTATTTAAATGATTTCAAATATTATATATATCAATATTTAAATAGATTTTCTAAATTTTAATAGATAAAAACTAATCAAAACATAGGAAAACACCCTTTAATCCTTAATTCATTCCAAAATATAGGAATATATTCGAATATCACTAAGAAATTTTAATAAAATTGAATTCTAGAACAGAAATCTGAAAATTAATATACTTAAACATATTTTGAAAATTATGATTAGTGACGATGTGATCACACATCTGTTTAGAACCTAAAAATCCGTGAATATAGAGTTTAGTCGAATTCTTCTTCCCGATTTTCACCAGGTTTTCATAAAGTTTATTTCCAAATTTTAATTCTAGATTCAGGGAAACAAACACAACTGATTGAGCTACATATGCTCTGATACCACATGTTGATCGTACTGTTAATACATGATGGAAAACATGTAAATAATACCTGTTACAGTAGGCAGACCAGCAGATAGTTCAGATATAGATGCAACCATGGAGTTCGACATGCTAGTCAGCCTGATCTGGTTCCCGTTTAGAGAGTATTTTCTTGCTAGTAGTACCGAGTTCTTTAGAGTTTAAGAACTCGTGAATGCATATATAGGAGGGGATAGATTTTATGTAGATGTTATGAATGTCTAACCTAAAATCCTCTCTAGTAATCTTCTTAAATACACCAAAGAGGAAACATAAATCAGTATATCAACAATTACCAACTAATATATTATAAGGTTTTAATATATTTTGATATATATTATATAAATGATAATGATGGATACTACATTGAATACATATAAATACATCTATAATGATACACAAGTTGACTACATGTCGTGCTCAAGACTTGGTTTACATCCACAATAAATCTCTGACTTTTGTCAAGGAATCCGAATGATGATGTAAAGATTTCGGATGTGGGTAGAGATGCTTTTGATTCAATGGAAGATGTTGGGGTTTTGGAGGTTGCCGATCTCTCGCTAGATAAACTAGAATTTGAAAATGATTTGATTATTAATAATTAATTACCTATGGTTGATCTAGTGTTTTTGGAGTTTACACTTTACATCAAAATATATATATATATATATATATAGTGAAGATTTCAATTGAGAAGAAAATTTTGTAAGAATAAAAAGAATAACTTTTAAACCAATAGAAATTCTCCATTTACTTCATTTAATGTATGTATTTAATATTATAAAAAGGGCATATAGGTAAATCTATAATTGTCATTAATTAGCTAATTAATTAAACTTGTAACTCTTTTTTTCATATACTGTTTCAAGATAAAATAATTTATAGTGTAGGACAATTTTCGACATGTGTAAGATAAATTTTAGTATGTGTAGGATAAATTTTGAAATGCGTAGGGTAAATTTACATGTGTGTAGGGTAAATTCCGGTAAATGTAAGACATATGTACGATAATTTTGAAATGTGTAGGAAAAAATATTTTTTCTTTATTAATGAGAGGAGTTATAGACTATTTAATGTTTTACCATTATGCTCTTTCTTTTTTTTCTTCTCACATTAAATTTCTTCTCAAATGAACCTTCCCATATATATATATATATATATATATATATATATATATATATATATATATATATATATTGGACTATATTTAATATATTTTTATTTTTTATAATTCTTTTTTCGTGCCCGTATCTTGGATTATTGAGTTTTGCCGTTCCCGGTATCCGTATCGTCCCCGTATCCCAATCTCATACCCATTCCGTGCTAAATAGGTTTACACACAAACACACCATCTCGCCGCCACCATCGCAAGCCACCAATACTGCACACCTCGTCGGGTCGGAAACTGCCATTGCTGGTTCGAATCACCTTCATCGCACCGTCGTCGTCGCACTCCATCCTTACATTAGCACTGTCAGCGCGTTTGCCCCGCGACCCCACCGCAGCGTTTATGTAAGTTGATTCGAGAATGGAGTACGAAAACCAGTTTGCTATTTTGAATTCCACTTTTGTAAAACCTAGAATTTAACGTTTATAATTAACATTTAGTTATGATCCCCGTTTAATGTTTTCAAATATGGATATGGTTAATAATGTAGAAAGCAAGGAATTAAAATGGTATGATGGGATAACAAGTTACAGGGAATTGTTGGGGGAAGATGATGGGTTCTAGGTTGGATTAAAAAAAGAAAAGGAAAAGATTATTATATTTTTTTTCAAATCCATGAAGTTTCACCTATTGTACGTAATGTAAATTGTATGGGATGCAATTCTATTAGATAAATGGTTATTATTATTTTATTTGTATAAAGTTAAATTTATTAAAGTATCAAATTAAGTTTTATACATAAGTCCGCAACTAAGATACGATTTATAAATAAAATTTGAACGTTCATTAATATGTGTATAAACTATCATTTAAAGAAGTCCTTGAATATCATAGTCCAAAAAATTGATTTGACTATGATAAAATGCACGTTTGCATGCTCGTTAATTACTCATCACCCTTTACATAGTAGTATAACATTGTTTAGTTCAGTTACTCTTTGGTATGGATTTTTTGATTTTCGTATCATAGTATTTTTATTATATCCGTCACTTTATAGTATGGATTATGTTTTGTTTTATTGTAGTATAATATGTGATTCCTTCTACGGATACGAATTCTTGGATCTTGATAGCATTGTATAGCTGTGTTGTGCATTACGTATATTTGTCTCTATTTTAAAGTCCAGTTGCCATGGTTTGATACTTATGTCTGTTTGATAAGTGAAACGTTATTTGAGTCAATATTGTATTTGTTGGTTATATTTACTAGTGTGTTGTAACATGCCATACTCAAACTTATACTCATGATCGCATGTTCCTGTTAGTCACCTGTAAATTATTTATAAGGCCTTAGTATTTGTACTTTGACACCCAAGCATGTCTAGCTTGTCGTTTGGGCATCAACGACATGGCAGTGACAGTGTGTAATACGTTTCACAGCATCTCAAGCTTGTGCTTGTGTAGCACCTTGGCCACAAGAGGCATATAGATCGATCTTAGCTCTAAGTTTGAGTTTGTTTGTTTGGAGATGGAATAATGGGTGCACGCCATACTCAACATCTCATAGGTGCATGAACTAGCTAGCTGAGTAACAACCTATTTATTTCTGGCTTGTGTGCTTCTTTGTTACACAATTTATTTTGTTGATATATACACTTGTCTTGTAAGTGAGTATATGTTTTTGTATGTGAATATGTTCAGTATATCTTCTTTCTGATATATTTGATATGTTTTGAGCGCATCTGATTATGTTTCCGATCATGTATCAGGTTATCCTTCTAATTATGTTCAGTATCCTTCTAATACGTCTGAATGTTTTGTATGCAACTGGTTATGTTTCCGGTCATGTAGCAGGTTACATATGACTTAGTGTCTGTACCAGTTTGTATCAGTGTCGTCTCAATATCAGTCTTGATTTAGATTTAGATTTTGTCTTATACGTTTAGTTTGTATCCGCCGGTACCTTTATTCAGTATTTGATTCAATGCATGTTCTATACTTCTGGTTGAATCTATCTTTGTTTCGCGTCGATTCTCCTAATCGGTTTAAGAAATTTCCTAAGAAATAAATTATTTTATGTTTAAACTTAGGTCATCTAGATTATTTTGCTTATTAAATATAAATCACTAAAGATATTAAAAATTTATTTAATTAAATAATACAATAAATAGAGATGGATTTGAATCTAAATATTTACTTAAAGATAATAGTTTGACAGTTCTTTCTTTTAAATATTATGAGATTTTAATTAATTAATACACCCTATGTACGACTTCTTATTTAGAAGTCTTTGTATTTGATTCTAAACCTTTAAATGGTATTTAAAATGTTTTAGCTTAGCTATTTGTTTTTGTTTTTGTTTCCCATGTGGTTTTACGGAATGGTTGAACGTGTTTCATTTGGAAATCCAGATTATTTAAATTATTCTATTTCTAAATTATAACTCTTCAGAGTTAGAAAATTAGTTCTTTTTGTCTAATGATGATTTACTATGAAATGTGAAACTATTTTATTTTGATGAAGTTCAAACGTTCGATATAAGAAAATAGTTTTGCCAAGTATCTTGTTTAAAAATCATAGCATTATTAAACATTGTTCAAAATATTCGATCGTTATAGTTTTGATTTTTTCAAACGTTTCATTTACAAATGATAGGTTAGAAAATTTTCTTGTATAGAAATACTAGATTATATAAATGATGTTTTAAAATAAGTCCGTTTGTACAAGATAAAATGCTTTAGTCATCATGGCCAACGATGTATCAGTTTCTACATCGATTTTGTGTTGAGTTCGATATCAGTATTGTATATGACTGACTTTTGTTTCTGTATCAGTTTTCATTACATTTCAGATCGGTTCATGTAATGGTTTTTGTATCCATCTTGTGCTTGTTATCTATTTTCAATGCTCGTGTCAATAAGCGTTTCAGTCCAGTTTCAATTCTATTCAGTTATGTTTTGATTCCGCTAATATGACTTAACTTCACCTGTTGATTTCTCTGTTACTAAGCAATTTTTAACCAACTATAGTTTTCTTTTTGTGTTTGTCCTATTTGTTTTATAGGTAATCTAGGATTCAGTGAGGAGCGACAGGAAGTTGCTGACCAAGATTCTTTATTTGAGTATGTAATAAATACCTTTTTATTTAATGTTGTGAATTGGTTTTTAGTGTAGGATCATTTTGTTTAATGTTATGAATTGGTTTTTAGTTTTGATATCTGTAAGAGTAACACGTCAGCCCTAGCGGGTTTGGGGTATTACATGACTAAATTGAGTTAAAAATATGATTAGTTAGATACAAATTGCTACTACAATAAAAGTTTAAAATATTTAAAAGATTTAAATATAATGACAATATAAGTTTCAAAATATAACTTCGTATTCATAACATACATATATAAATATTACCGAGAATAATCTATGATGACCTAATGTTATGTAACATCACCATGGATTTTTAAAACATGACGTAACCGCCATTAAGGAGAAAGGGAGATGTGAAGACCTGTGATTACTTTCGCGATGCCAATAAAGTGATTCCTTATTAGACTATATACAGATCATTGTGAAGTGTTGTTTGTACGTACCTCGTCTTGATTCATATCGCTTGTAGGAGTAACTGAAAATTACTGCACCTTGGCCGGTAGTCCTCCCACTGAAGAGATCAACGTCGTTGTTGAAAAACTCAATCATGTTTTACCAAAGGCCTTGCCTCAAAGGACATATGTGAAGTACTTGTATACTCGTTGATGTATAGGTCAAGTTTCCGGTATAAATGCACATCGTTATCTTGTTCTTCATAGGTTATTTGCTCGGGTAAATAAAATAATATGGACAATAACGTTTGCCCTTGTTATTAATCACAGCTCCTATGTAATGAACTTTAATGGATTTTGATATAAGTTTCCCAAAGGTCTTAAGTACATGTTTCCAAAACATTTCAAAGTTTTTCTTACTAAATGTAACCGTTTCTGTACCATGCATGAAACACAATACTAGTGTATGTTTAAAAATCACAATTTGACTCACTTTTTCAGCAATGGTTAGAACCCATATTCGAGTCCTAGGCATTCTATATGTATTCAAAGTCTTAATAATCTAGGTCCCCAAAGGGTAATGAGATTAGAGCCTAGGTATCTCTACAGAAACCAAATTCGCTAGAACCTATGGCTCTGATACCAATCTGTCACACCTGCAAAATCAGAATTGGGTGTAACGATTGGTATCACTTATAAGTGAAGCGGAAGATATGCCTAAGACTTCTAGAAAGTGAACGCCCACTAAGCTACTCAATCCCCAAAGGGTTCTTCTATTCCAACTGTGCCATAGTTCAAAAGTGAAATATGAGAAAAACATGCTAAATGTCAACATAAAGTTGGTGAGTTCATAATTTGTTTGAAAAAGACTTGAGTTAAATCTTTTTGAGAACCAGTTTAGATATCATTGTTTAGAAAATGTAATAAACCATTTTCTTTGACATGTCATTTGAAAACATTGTAATTGTAAAACTTGTCTAACCGTATTGCCCATGTAAGACAAGACAACATGCCCGCATGAGCCTATAACCAACCTCGAGCTAGTGAGTTCCTCGCAATATCGTGTACTCAAGACAATAAACTAATAGCCAGTTATATAGTTCTGAAATGTTACGAGGACTTCACTGTAAAGTTGTATCATTTTTAGCAAGGACTCTTTAGCCCTTAATGTTGAGTAGGGGACAATCCAGTCCCTAAATGTTTGTATCCAGGACAATCCAATCCCTATGTTTGTATGTAGGACAATCCAGTCCCTATGTTCGTATGTACAATTCAGTCCCTAATTGTAACTAGGACAAATCAAGTCACTAGTTTGTAAATCATGCATGTTACTTAAACGCGCATGTTTTTGTAAAAGCCGTTGTGTTTTGGCATAAACCTTTCATAAACCATTTGTGTTAATCGGAACTCGTTTATAAACATGGTTTAGAAATATGTAATTTTTTGTTTATAGAAATATCGAATGCTATTGCAAAACTTGTATGCCCACCCCTCCCCCCCCAAAAAAAAAAAAAAAACATTTATAAAATGTGAAACTATGAAAGTGGGGGTTATAAAGTCACCTTGATATACTTGTGTAATAAAACTGACTTGATTCATCAGCTTGCTACATGTATGCTAATTCTAAGGCATCCCTAGTAAATAGCAAAAAGATAAGTTTCTATTGGAGGATACGGTTGTAATAACTGTCACCGGGCTCTACCAAATCGTTAACCAAATGACTCCATGGGAATGTTATTAACTTGATTGAAACGGTAATTCTATGATGGTTTCATCCCATTTATAATCCGAATAAATACTAAGTCTTAGGAGCAACTTAGTTTCTGAGAGATTAGGGATATATATTTATGTATATATATATACATAATATTGTGTTTGTCATTCAGATTAGTGGTACGTGTACGTAAACAAGTGTTAGTATAAAAATAATGCACGTAGTACACTTGGATGGTATATTTGTACGGTTTTCCAAGAAATAGTCATATACATTTGTGAATAATAACACGACCCATCGTAGTTCTCGTAGGGTGTATATGTATGTGTGTGTCTATATATATAGATGGTTTAAAATGAGAATCACCTTTAGTTGTAATAACTGTGAGAACTAGGCCATCCAAAAGGTTTTTCCAAAACAATTTTTTCTCGAAAGTCATAAAAAAGATTACTTGTTTCAAAAAGAAAAAAGATTAAAAAAATGTCTCTTGCCCACATTTACATGAGGCGTAAAAAAATATTTATCTTCATGCAAAATTTACGCCAGCACGTAAAAGAACTTGAATCAGTACCTTTTTTTTACAGATGTGTATATAATATTTTGATCTGCGTTTGTGTAAAAAAAGTGTGGCCCAACTCGCGCGGGAACAAAAATTTGTCACGGTTCTCGCAACTCGTGGTGTTCTCATTTGGATCGAGCCCTATATATATAAAACACCACATAGCCAAAAGGTGAGTCTCGTGTCTAGTGTATAATTATAAAAGAAATATATATATATATATATATATATATATATATATATATATATATATATATATATATATATATATATTTAGTCATACGCGTGCTAGACTTGTTTTTCTTTTGTTTGTTACCCAAATAACTCGGATAATATTATTTGTTAAAACCTTAGGGTAATGTGTCGTATTACGTTTAGATGTTTGAAATAAATATAAATTTAATTATATAACTCTCCAAGTCCGGTTAAATTGAATGACCATGTTTGTTATGAGTTTACAAACTTGTTTCGTAAGTTGTAAAAGTCGTCAAAAATAAATAAATACTCATATTTATTTTTATGAAAACTCTTTGAATCCCTCTATATTGTTGTTGATAAAAGAAAACACGTTTCGTATTATAGATTTTTACGAAAAATTGGCAGGGTTTCCTCTGTTTTTAGGAGAACCCCGACCACACAAGTTGTCAATAATTGTCAAAACTCAACATTTGAATGTAACAACATATAATTTTCCTTTTATGCATTCAAAAACGCCAATTTCCGTTTCATATGAATCATATATGTATATATATATATATAGTGTCACGATATGTCGGTTCAGTTTTAACTAATATATATATATACAAATTGTATACACATGTTTATTTACAAGTCCGAGTGGTTGTTATTATACAGCTTCACTAGTCGGTTTGGTTTAGAGCTCGGGTTTGCGCTAAAAAAAGAAATTAAAGTTAATGTAAACTAATATAAATGTTTAAACACATTCATTATAAGTTAACAAGTCTGGTGTTTCAACCGTATAATTTGTCTCGGTACACGTGTGTTCCGGTTTGGACTTTGACCTGAGCTTGACCATGTTGATGGGCCGTTGACTAGTTTGACTGGTTGACCCGAGACACCAAATCTGATCGTTGACCTAGTTTGACCATAGTTGACCCGAACCCCAATTCTGACCGGGTTAACCCGTGTTGACTCGGTGTTGACTGAGTTTGACTCAAACCCAAACCAAGACCCGAAACACCGAACCTAAACCGCGTGTTACTCGTAAACCCGAACCAAACAATAAGGCCCGAACCAAAACGTCACCACCACCGCCGACCGGCCTAGCGCCGCCGACTTTGGCTTCCGTCCGCCGCGTCGCCGTTAGTTCTGTGAGAACAGGCAATTTCCGGTTGTAATTAAGCACGTAATGAACAGTAATATCATCATAAACAACATAATTAGACATAAATTAACTTGATCAGGCCCCTGGAGAGCCTAGGAACATCTACATGATTCACGTTACGCGAATTGGTGAAAATCGAAGACACTGAACGCGAAATTGAACGGTAAGCGAACTGATGCCGAACAAATACTGACAGCGTCTAAAAACACGAGTTTTATACGTTTATTTATCATACGGTTATAATTATGCGATAAATTTGAATTGTTGAACGTTGCAAAGCACAACACGGAAGTTATACAGAAAACGGGAACGCACCGACAACAAAATGGAAGCAACGAACTCGAGTTACGCCTCGATATTAATATATTATGATATATTTTGATTCGTAATTGAATTTTATTATTCGTGGTCGAAATTGGATCGAAAAACGGACAAGAAACGTCAACCGAAGAGATTTTACGCAAATTTTAATGAAACCGGCAAACCGTCGCGTCAACCGGTTTACTAACAACTACGTTTACGTGGTTTTGATTCTAATTAAACTCATTACGACATAACACAATGCTTGGTTTCAAAAAAATGGGCTTTGGATACGTATTGGGCTTACACGCGTTAACGTTGGAGAAACCCTAACTATAAATACAAACATAACCCTAATCCCTTTGTTTTTGTTTTAGAAACCCGAGCCCCCCTCCTCTCTTCTCCCTCCTCTGCTCTGATCGCCGGAGTCCGGCGAAGGCACCGGCTGGCGCCGGTCATCTTCTCCGACCACACACATCACCCCCTACACATCTCCCCCTCGTCTCTTTATTCACACACACACTCGCATACAGACGGATCAGAGAGGGAGAGCGATGAGAGAGAAAGATAGATCGGAGAAGAGAGGGAGGCGGCGGTGGTGGCGCAACTGTGACGTCTCCAAAACTACGACGGCGGATTTCAGGGGTCTGGTTTTGGGGGTTTCGATTGACGGCAGCGGTGGGTGGTGTCGTGTGGTGATTCACGCGAAAGAGAGACAGATTGAGTGGTGGAGCGCGATCTGCAGCGCGACGACGGCTCCGTCGAGTAGCCGGTCACCGGCGGCTTTAAGCCGGTCGACGATGCGACAGTGGTGGCGGTGCAGGTTTGGGTTGTTTGGGTTGGGGGTCGGGTCGAGGCTGCAAACAAGTGGCGGCTCCGGTTCTGGCTCGACTTGCGCGGCAGAGGCGGTAGTGGATGTTTTTGGGTTAGTTTTGGAACGGATTCGGGTTTCACTCGGTCAAGATGGTCACTCGGATCTCGGTTCATTTCTGATTCACGACAAGTTCAGGTTTCGGGTTTTGGTTGTTTCGGTTCACCTTCGGCTCGGTTCGAGTCGAATCAGTTTTCGGTTCAGTTTAAACATTAAAGTGTTTGTTTCAGGTCTCGGTTCGGTGTTCGGTTCGGTTCGGTCAACAAGAGTCAACTCGGTCAATGAGGCCAAACTCTGGTCAAACCCGGTCAACTGGTCAACTATCCGGGCAATGAGTCACCGCAAGACTCGGTAAAAATTAATTACGACGTGAAAATTTAAATTATATTAGTTTATATATATCAATATATATATAGCGAAACCAAGCTCAAACCGACCCGTAAACAATTACATATCGCCACAATTAAAAGTAAATAATCAAGCTGACGTACACTGCTCGCGAATAATTATTAGTTAAAACCTAATCAATGCGACGTTACAATATATATAAATAAATAATTCGGAAATAATATTTGGTGAAAATTATATTCGAAAGACGTCGAGAAATTACATATATATCGTTGCAGATTGCGTTTTGATAAATAAATCGACAACTAGTATTGTCGGGATCGTCCGAAAATAGAGGAAACACTGCCCGATTTTCGTAAAATACGTAACACAAAACGCGTTGTAATTCAAAGTCAAAACATCCGATTCAAACGATTGTTATAAAATAAATACATATATTTATCTTGACGACACTTACGAATCGATCCGATAACATTTCAACGTGCGCGACTACAAGACAACAAGTTTCGGCATTCGTTATAATCGAATATAATTATTTATATTATTTCAAATGTCAACGGTTCGGGAATTAGCTTTCAAACCTTGATAAATTATTCGAACAATGTTATAAAAATAAGTTTATCGTTTATATTTATTTCGAAACGCCAAGATTTCCGAACGCTTTTACAAGACGAATACAAGGTGCGAATTATTTCAAACGACCGAATTTGGAAATCGTATAACACGGATATAATTATATATATTCGAACGTCGAGATTTTGAATACTTTATAAAATAAATATAGTTACATTTATTGCAAATGTCGACGATTTGGGAACTTCAATTGCTATTGTTATATTCGATTTCAACGCCAAACGAAGTGCGACGCAACTCCATAAGACTATAACAAGTGTACGATGACATCATTATTTATTACAAACGATACGCCAAACTACTGCGTGAATACGAAACGTATTATCAATACAGATACATTTTTGAGTATATATATACATTATATCTTACGAAAACTACGAAGAGTCGTACTATTATCCGGTGACGTACATGACGACTAATACGATTTTATGAAATATAGTATTGTTTATATATATAAACATATATTTCAAGTCGCTCGAAAATTAAGACATTTCTAAGAAAACCATAGATTGGTTAACCGAGTTAAGTCAATAACAATTTCACAGAATCGTATGAGTAATGATTCGGTATAGCTCGGTTACACGTAGTTTAGCTACGTTATATCCAGAAACTTACAAGTTATTCCATTTTAGGAATACACTAGATTGCATGCTAGCAAGTCAGGTTGTGGAGACAACCCTATAGAAATCAGATTAAGCTAAATTTGCATAAGGAAATCAAGGTGAGTTCATAACCTCCACTTTTTACCGTTTTACATTTTTTATAAATGGTTTCGGGGGTGGAAAGACATGCAAGTTTTGCAAAAGCATACAATGTTTTGATGAATGAAAATCATATATTTCTAAACCATGTTACAAACAGATTTCAGTGAACTCAAATGGTTTACGAAAGATTTATGCTAAACTTACCGGTTTTCACAGCTATACAAAGCTTTTCGAAACATGCATGAGTTTTATGACTAGTGACGGGATGTCATAGTCACAACTAGGGGGCGAGGCCCCAATTTTATTTATAACATAGGCTAGGCCCAATGACAATAAAACACGGGCTAGGCCCAATGACAAGAAAACATGGGCTAGGCCCAATAACAAGAAAACATGGGCTAGGCCCGATGACAAGAAAACATGGGCTAGGCCCAATGACAAGAAAACATGGGCTATGCCCAATAACAAGATAACATGGGTGAGGCCCAATACGGATAACAGATTTATAACAATTGGTATGTAGCTATGGGATTAGATTATGACAGATCACTGTGCGTAAGTAGGATGATGACAATAGTAACCATTAATCACGTAGTGACCAAGGTGCAAAAGTTATAGATCTATCGAGTTTGAGACACGCTCCACTCCTTGTAAGTTAACCGGTTAGGAGTGCTTTTGTGATCCCAATGATGTCAAAGTTGTCTCGGGTTGGTTACTTACTATGGCACATAGGTCAGCGTATTGCCCTGTGGATACTATGCAACTGAAAGCCTTTGAAAAAACTTGCTTCAACTAGTTGGTAACCTGGTTGGAAATGATCAATTTCCTTGAATGGAAATAAATTGCGTCTTCATACTTGACAAAAAAATCGCTCTCCCAAATAAATGAGTAACTCAAAATCATGCCCAACAAACAGATTTTCTGGAAAATTAAACTTCCATTTTTCAAGCAATGGACACTTGAAAAATAAAATTTTAGGGGGGAAGATATCCACAAAATACTTTGTTCTCCTGTTTGACACCTGCTGTTAAAGAAATGATAGACAACTACTAACAACTTGTCTTTTTTTTGTTTGAAACAGAAAACAAATCAAGGAAAATTGAGGTACCGAGCAATGACTTGTCAGTAGATTCAGCAATACCATCAAGTAAACTGCGATTAGGCCACAAAAAATTTACACTTACAAGAGAATTATAGATACCCACAATGTTGTGTAACTTGCGGGTAACACGTTGCGACATATGGCTTAATGGTCTTAAATCTTGCATTGATAGATTGCCAAAGTCTGAGATTTCGGGTCTTTATATTGACTAATCATTCGGGGATATCATAATTGCTCCTCTGCTGCATCCAGATGTATTCTGACCTAGACACGATTATGATATCTTTTCAAAAGAGACAATGTGACCAAAACCGTACACAGAAAAGCTCTCATTGAGAGTCTTTCAAGTGCATAAATCGTACCGTATGTGGTATTTGCCTTAGCCCTCGTTAGACATTGGTTTCTCTGTTGTACAAAAGTACTGAGATGATGATCAGTTGTCTATCGTTGAAAAACAAAACAAATAAAGTCAACAAACTCACCCGATATGAGGAATCTTTGTGCATTCCTTGATCGCAATGGTATGTCCTGAAGTGGGACTCGCGGGCACAACATTCTAACCGTCTAGCTTGAGTGGGGGCCATTGCAATTTTTGTCAATATTACCAAAACATGATAAAACGCTGACCGAAAGCAAGTTGAAAGAGGGGTGCATGGATTTAGAGGTCAAACATACTAATAGCTTTTCTTGTGCCTTGATTATTCAAAATTATCTTATATATAACAAACTGACAAGAGTTGCCAGTATGATCTGTTGCAGGAAAGTCACGGGGTTTCAATTAAAAGAAAAATGTGAAAAAGGAAGTTTCGTGGTTCTACAAATGAATTTCGGTGTCCAAATTGCAAAATTTGATTTTCTTAAACTTATGTTCACTTTTTGCACTAATTTTAGTTAGAAGGGGAACATTTTCACGAAAGTTTATGATTTTCGAGTGTATTTGGCTTGAACTTCTTAACTTTGAAGAAACCTTTCAAAATCAACCAACGCAGTGTAACTATCTTTCCAGCGTAATTGACAAATACGCTGGAAGATATTCTAGTATATATATTTATTAGATCTGTACATGCTTCTTTCAGTCATCTTCTTGTTCCTTATTTCAAAAACCACTCTCAAAAAATTCAATTTAAACTTCTTCAAAACAAGGCCGATCAATTAAAGATTGATATCAGTATGTGTTTCTTGTTTTCGAGTCGATTATTGAATGCCCATGATCATTGAAAACATGTACAAGGCATAGACAATCAATGGATTTGGTTAAATCAGTTTTCAAAGGTTTTTAAAAGGGTTTATCAAGAAATTCTTCATTACAGCGTATTTACGATGAATGTAGCATAATTGTGATGAAGACAGCGTAGTTAAAAGGAATCATAGGATCACGCATTTAAGTCTTGAACGCGAGTTCAAGTAACTGGCGTATTTGGCAAATACGTCGGTCAAACTAGTGTAGATAAACATCTACGCTGACTGTTATCTCGAAACAAAACTTAAATACGCGACCTACTATCAGCGTAAATAAGTTATAATCGGCATATATATCTTTTTGTTTAGCGTATATGTGTCTGATATCTGGTTTATATAACTTATGTTACGACGCTTTTAACAGCCGATATACCAGCAGATAATAATTTTTCAGGCGTAAATATAATATTTATAATAAATATTTTTTATTTTATTTATTTTATTTTTTTATTTTTTTCTTATTTTTATTTTTGTAAATACTTTTATTCTAACTGACTAACAGTTGTGTTTCGAAACCCAGATCTAACTTGACTTGTTTCCATGTTCTCAGAAATGGTGAAAGAGATAATCTGGGATAAAACACTGAAGCATAATCAACCGTGCAAAATACAACCATCGCCAAAAGACTTTGAAGACGTGGTAGACTGGATAAACTCAAGCTTGATAGACTTCTCAGAAATAGACTTTGAAGTCACAACTGTCAATGAGGTCAAAAGGATCACGGCAACCGTTCGGAATAAGAAAGTCACTGTAACAGAAGACAGTGTACGAAGAGTGCTCAGTCTTGGAGACGATCACAAGGATCTAATGCGATTAAAGAAAGATGATATTCTAGATGGATTCAGAGGAATGAGATATGTTGGTGATTTTAGGGACAAGAATGAGATCAAAAGGAAAGGTCTCACAAAAGATTGGCGATTTATCTTCATGTGTTTGCTATGAGTCTAGCACACAGAAAGGGAGGTTACGATGGTTTGAATTTGGAATGGTCCATTGTTATGCTCAACTTATGCACCAGGCAATCATTAAACATCTTGAGTATGATCTTCTACTGTATGGTCGATAACTCAAACACCTCAACATGGGCCATGTATCCTCGATTTGTTCAGCTTCTTATCAATGATCAACATCCCAATCTTCCACACGACAATGACACGTACAAATTTTAGTTGCCAACTGGCCGACAAATCACAGAACTGAAAACACAAGAGTGGGTGATGCTCCACCAGTGGATGTATAGAGAGGAAAGATTGCCACTTGTGAAAGATGCATACGAAAAATATCGGGAAGGTGTTAAAAGAAAGAGACAAACCGATGCTGAAGAGGAAACATATGAAGAAGAAGAAGAAGAGACTAAACAATTGATAAGAAAGAATAAAGGAAAACAACTTGCGAAAGAGGGGGAATCATCGAAGAAAAAGAAAGACACCCCGTTTCAAGAACGTCTAATGGAAAGTGGTATTCGTGCAGGTGGCACTAGGGAACACAGAGAGCACATTAAAAACTTATGTGCTATACATGAAGCTGAAGAAAGAGAAAATAGAGAAGCAAAGAGAAAGAGGCGTGAGATGACAGAGTCTAAGACGCCAGTGACTGTCACTTATGAACAGGAACAATTGGATGAGTTTGTTAATCAAGTAATTGTAGATCCAGAAGCTCCTAGCAGGTCACCTCCCAAGAAAATAAAAAAAATAAGGGAAGGCTCTTTAAAAAGTGCACCAACAAAGTCAATACCTCAGCAAGTTCCATGCAGACCTCGTCCATTTAGAGAACTTTATGATAAATTGTCAAAAGATATCGGAACAGGTCCAGCTCAAGAAATATGCTTACTAAAGCATCAAGTGAGTAACACAAATGTGATACGTGAGAAACTAAGAGAACAAAGAAAAAGAAATAGGGAGCTTCACGCTTATGTTAAGGAACAAACAAGATTTGTTAGATTCCAACAAGACGGTATGGAGAAGATGTATAGAATGATCAGAGAGCTATGTGCTAAAGCAAAAATACAACCAATGTTCTCATATACAAATATCTTCGACTATGAAAAGTTTAAGGTAGAGGAAGACAAACGTAAAGCCGAAGAAGCTGAGAAAAAGAAGAGACGATTAGAATCAGCTGTGAATGTTACTGAAGATGATGAAAGTGAGGAAGAGGAGGTGGATAGGGATGAAATGCCAGCTCGATTTGTTGAATGCAGATTGGAGGAAAAAATTTTGTATGAAACTGAAGATGGCAATAAAGTGACTCCAACACATCCTGAGTGGTTCAAAAAGAAAAGAGAAAAGCTTCAAGACTTCTATCAAGTTGTCACAGTTGAAAAGACAGAAGTCACTGACAAAATAACCAGCCGGAAGTGTTGCAATTTAAAAGGGATGTTCATAGTAAAAAGACGGGGTGGAGTCATCCAATACTTCAAAACTAGAGCAGATATGAAAAGTCTTCCTTGATGGGATATTCGTGAGCTTGGAAGGCTAGATATGATAAACCCTACCAACAGTAGCATTGATGCTGACTTTGAAAGACTAATCTTAAGAGAATGTAATCGAGGGTTTACTATATTCATGCTGCAACGCCCTCGTAGAAGGGTTTCAAAGACAACAAAGGATCACATCATCGGTAAGGGCATAGTCACATGGGTCATCAATCCTGCTAAAGTTGAAACAAGAGTTAAGATTCCTCCAGAACAACCTGTGACTCTTACCAATTTCAAGAAATGGTTCTACGACGGCAAAACAGGAGAAGCTATAATCAAATCCGATACTAATGAAGATATTCGTATTCTGGATCCAATGGATGTTTTTATGTTCTGCCTATCCGATTTAAATTTTCCATATGGCCACAAGATTCATGTTGGTGCCGGGAATGAGTACGAAGAAGAAGGCATGCTGTTTCAAAGGGCGGTAGAACGAGCAAGGTAACAAAAAATTGAAATGATGGACATCGTGACTAGAATTGAAAAATAAAAGGAGAAAGAGGAAGCAAAGAAAAGGAAAAGGAAGCAGAAATCGTCAGCTCAGCAAAGAGATCCATCACCCACTGCAGCTACATCAAAATCTCAACCTCCAACCTCATCCACATATGAGGCCACTATGGAGGATCCACCTGTCGCAAGTGAAGTCATCATTAATCAAACTGAAGCACCACCTGTACCGACTGTAGATCAAGCTACTTCTGATCCTGAAACCGAAGCTAAAGAATGAAGATGAAACAAGTATGCAACAATCTAGGGGGGATATTGTGATCTTTTGAGATCGTTGGTACTTGGATTTAGTAGGTTTTGGATAGTTTTGTAATAGTTTATTGTATTCTTGAAAGTTCAGGGGTTGAAAATGTAACTACAGAGAAACTTCCCTGTAGCGGCGTATTTAATGTCCCAGCGTATTTATTAAATACGCTGGGTAGTCAGATTGTATATATATGTGATCAATGGAAAACCCTAGTCCAAGGTTCTTGGATAAGTTTTGGTGATTTCTCTTGTGTTGTGATTGTTGTTCTTGTGCTAAAGCCGAATATCCAGGTGCTTTTAGTGATTATATCTTTTGGGATTCCATATACAACACTTGTTGTTTGATCAATACAAGAATCTTCATCTTTATCTTTTTATTTTTCTTAACTTTTACACATTCAAGCAACTAATCTATAGTTGTTTGGGTGATAACAATCAAACCACTGTGATCCGAATCTGTTTTGGGACTCACAATAACCAACGCTAAAAAAATATTTAAAATAAATCAATAATCACATTCCAAAAATAATATAATTTGAAAGGTATAATAATGTTCTACAATTTGAATTTCAAATCATTATCTTGAAATGAAAGTATTCAAAATTTATATTTATCATCTTTAGTATCTATAAATAACTTTATTTTAATAATACAAATTGTTTATTTATATAACATGTTTTTAAGGTACTCCTTTTTAGGGGGTCGTTTTCTATGTCACTAATTATTGTGTAAGACATATTTTTTTTATGAATTTCGTAACCCATTTTAATGAAATATTAAACGATAAATTATTGTATAAATGATTCCATGTATCTAATCTTATAAGTAATTAAATATGTTTAAAATTTAAGTGTGTAAACATTAATAAATATTTATATCATACCAAATTCAAATAAAAATATGACAATTTCTTTTGTTTCACAAATGGCTGGAATAATTTTGTGTATGAACTTAAGCTGGCATTTGGTGACACTCTCTGTTTCCAAATGCAAAATAAAATATTTTTTAAAATTACAATTTTTAATAAAGATGATTGTGAATATTATTGAGGAAATCAATCTTAGAAGCTATTGATCTTGAAGATACATATGACACATACAGCTTCATTGAGATTCCTAATGATTCAAAGTATCAAATTTTTGAAAGTTGTATAGTCGATACCTTGGTAAATGACTCTATTGAATTAATATTTTTTGTACTATTTTTATTAACTTTTTAACAATTTACATTCTAATATTACTAACATATTCTTATTATTTTATATTGGCTACCAGAACACATCAGAATTTTCGCTGGTTTAGACAATAATTCCAAAATAATTATACAGATGATTAGTGGATTTGAATGGAAATTGAAAATAATTATAGACAAAGGGCTGTTCGAAACTACAAGGTTTATAATCTATTTTTAATATACTGTAGTTTGTAATCTATTTTTAAGATACCATATTTTTTTATTTTCATATCTACATTTATTAATTGTTGTTTGTTATAGGTATAATGTTGTTGGTTGGAATGATTTGATAAAATCTGAGAGAGTTCCATGGGGCAAGATGGGTATTTTCAAATGGTTAATAAGCCAAATAAAGCTTTTGCTTGCAATAGATCAAGAACTTTAATATTTCATAAAATCGTATTTATCAAAATCATCTTCGCATAACATTGTTTTAAATGTTCAGTATTGTGTGTTTATTTGTTGGTTGATATATTTGAACATTATCATTTGTCGATTTTAACATTGTGCTACATGTTCAAAAACTCATGTTTAATTATATCAAAACTTTAAAATTCGTTTATAGATAACTTATTATATTATTTTAAATACGATGTTCCTCATAAAAAATAGAATTTAAAAGACTTTCTCAAGCACGAGAAGCAGTCCCGAATAATAACCTAGTGATAAAGATAAATAAGTGCATAGTTGTGCATTTTAATTACTAGAATAGTTAATATTACATTTAGTATGTAATGAACAAATAGTTATAATTATTTTAAATTTTATAGTAATAAATATTTTGTTAAATAGGTTTATTTGTAACTATCATTATCATATAATTATTAAGTACTTGATATAACAAGTTTTAGTTATTGTATATAAATATAAGAGATCATGTACAAGAAAAATTTATCGTATGAAGTGTAGAAAATAAGCTCAGTCATTGATCTAATGGCTCAAAACTTGGAGGGGGTATTTTTGTAAATCCTAGGTTCAAACAATTGAAATAACAAATAGAAAAATATGAATTCTTTTATTGTTTTGTTATTCACAATTGTGAATAACGCATAATTCCCACCCAATTTCCCTTGGAAACGTTGTTCTGGATGGCTATCCCATCCGGATTTCTCAATCCTTAAATTTTGTATGCAACCATTATTCGTTGAATATCTATCGCATACTATTATTCGTGTAATAATTTAAAATGTGCACCTGGGTGATACTTGCCCTCATGGGCTTTCATTGTCTTTCACCTTTATTCCTTATCCTTAGTTGATTTAGGTCCTTGGTGGGCATCCCCTACTTGTCATACTTTGAACCATTTCTTCATCATATCGGTAGATCCTTAGACTCCCGTCATCTTCAGATGCGAGGGTCCTTCAACTTGAAATTCGATTATAAAAGATTAGCAGCGTTGACATTAATAAGCGCTCGTACTATAATACAAGGCTTTCTACAAGACTTGTTAACACACGTAATATATTAACTATACCGATCTTTTACCAATTTAATTGGGTTAACGTGCCTTTACATGATAACCTTATGTGTTGTCTACAACACTTTAACATGCTAGACCCTTAATAATCATAATAACTTACCGGATCATGCGATCAAGTCTCGAACCAAACACATTTGATCATTAACCATGAGCTCTGATTACCAAGTTGTAAGAGCCTATCTTATTTTATTTAATTTATATAAAAATTTCGCATTTTGATGTGAAAATGCAAATACACATCCATACGTATTTTCGAGTTTATTAAAACTTTATCAATATTAAACATTTTGACATGTCATCATTGATTAATTCCGTATCAACAAAACCAAATGCAGAAGCTTGAGCTTTGATCGTGTTCGGTTCCTCATTGAGCTTGATCGTCATCTAAGAGTGCTAGCAAACACCTTAAACTGGAAATTTACATTTGTTTTAGTATTATATTGGATAAGGTGTAACACCACATAACTAAATAAACAAAATTTATCAAGAAAAATTCTAAACACTGAAGTGGCATCGGCGACGACACTTAGCCGCGTCGGCGACGCCTCTTCTAATCTTGCGTCGGAGCTTTACTGCCGTAGGCAGTAACTTAAGACGTCGGACAACCAAGCTGCGTCGGCGACACTGTCTTATGTAGCAGTTTTGCTGCTGTGTTATTTAACTTGCTCGTTCGACCCGTTTCAAGTTTCGTACATTAAAACATGACTTAGAACATGCGGAAACACATCCGTAAAACATCATTTCCTGTTTTCATTTCATAGTACCTTTGTTATGAGCGTTTACACTACTCGATTCTAATTTTGTAAATCTTATAGTTTTGACCTGTTTGCACGTTTGAACAAATGAACTTGATATACTTTATTTATTTTTACAAAATTATTAATTTTATAAATATATCCCATTCTTTGGGATAACTACCTTATGGTTTACCCATCCGTTACTCGGTTTTATGCATATTTTATGATTTTACCCTTTAACCCAATTTAAACCAAACTAAGCATTCACGCATCCATTTATGCATTAAAACTCTATTTTTTTTACCCATTTGGTTGCCTTAACGAAATCCATCGCTTAATTCGACCAAACCATTATTTACTTTATCATTTTGACCCGTTTGGTTGTCTCAGCGAAATCCATCGCTTATTTCAACCAAACCTTTATCTATCTTATCATTTCCACACTAACATATTCATTTATTTTCCACACGTTAATTCATTTAATCCAATTTCTATCCTTCGGTTCGACAATTTACAGAAAATACCCGTTAAAAAGGTATTAAATAAAAAGGCTTATGTTTTTCACTTTTTACATTACCGAAAGGATCTACTAAATTAAAAAACTCATTTTTAAACTTCCCCTAGGGTCGTTTGGTTATTTTATCATTCAAGGGCATTTTGGTAAACTTAGGCCCCTCTTTTACGACGAATAAATTTCAATGGCATGTTTTGACCAAATGTGAACATTTTAACCATAATCTATTTAAAATCATTATGTTCCTAAGGACATAATGTCTACGATTTAGATTATTAGATTTACCTTACCTTAGGTAATTAAATGTTCATTCATAACTCGTTTAACTCTCAACGGACCTTAAGTCCTCTTTCAGATTTTGACCCATATGGTGTCTTTTTCAAAACTCTTTATTTACTCATCATCACATAACTAATTTACCGTTTTACCCTTTTTATCATCAATCATGGTTTCTTACCATTTTCACTTGTTATGACCCGAATCACTTCGCATCGGAACATCATATTTCAAATGCTAATCCACCTTATTCTTAACCAATACTATAAGTATGTGTTCTACTTATAAGATGTAAGCTTTACTTACCTTGAAATCCGATTGTGTTTTCCATGCATTTGATTCGTTTGACCCATTCTTTTCTAAGTTTCCACCTAGCTCGTCAAGAGTCAAACTATAATACAATATCCATAAGATAGTTAGATTAGTCATCAATACCATGACCATCACCCTTATGGACTTTTCTACCATATTTCGTATTTGATTCAATTATAGGCCAGTTAGTCAAACTGCCGTTTTACATACATATATATATATACATACATATATATACGTATATACATATATATATATATATGCTCTAACAAGTTGAATAAAACTCATTGGGCATTTTATCTAACACTTGGTGGGCATCATTTTTAGGCTACCGATTTGGCTAACTTCCTTAACCAAATTTACCCTATTTCTTTCAATGCATCAAGTTTACACAATTATTAACATCAAGTTAGCAAGACTTTCAATCATCATAGCTAATCCCTCAAATTATCATAATAGAATTTGGGGATTCTATTACTATCCTAAAAACCCCTTTTCACCACATACATGGACTTTAATCCAAACATCAATTTAGCCAAGTATCTCATATTTTCTTGTAAATATGAAGACTATATGCATTCTTTGACATCAATATAACATCCATAAACACATGATAATTTCAAACCTCATTTAACATGAATATATCATCAATTTCATCATATAATCAAAACCCACTTCATAATCTACTTGTTAATCACTTACAAGTAATCTTACATCAAGTATTGCATAATTTCTTTATGTCTAACGGAATCAAGCATACACATACACTTAATTTCATCTTTGGATCACAATCCAACAACCTAATTGCAAGTATTCTACTTGTCTCAAATTATAACTTTCACCAATCTAAGTTTTTAGACATAGCTTATGATCTCCTAATCAAGGTGATCGTTTATATGTGTTCATGCATTGATTTGAGGTTACAATTGACCTTTAATTGGTTGATTCTTGGATGAACAATGGTTTGGCTCCCCTTGTTCTTCTCCTGGCCATTACATGCACACACACACTTAGTGTGTGTGTTGTGTTTTATTTTTATTTTATATATCCAAGTTTCATCCTTTCTCCCTTTTGGTCCATCATATTTGAGATTTTAAATAATAATGGATATCACCCAATATTTATCACTAACACAAATTAATCAACTAGCTTAATTATTCTTGGTTATTTATTCAAGCATGTAATATATATATGTACACACACACATTTATATGGTTCAATATTTTTGGGGTGTTACACATTATAGTATATTTTATGTGAAACCACACTGAGTGATTACGCTATAAGCATAATTGTAATAGCAATAGTTATAACAAATCATATTGAATGTGTAATCACGTAGTGGATTTATTAAGTAATAATTTATGTTGAATGTGTAATCACGTGACGAATATTCAAAATCACGTAGTCATGTGCTGGGTATTCAAAATCATGTAATCACGTAATGAATTAGTGGCTATCCAAACTCATGTAAACTTTCTAAGAAAACTACAGCAATAAGCTGCTCGTATTAAAGAATATGAATGCTCATTAATACGTTGTAATTTAAAAAAAAATATGTTACGAAAAAGTTATTGCCGTTTGAAAATTAAGAGGAGAAATTGTTTAACTAAGAAATGACTAAATTACCTTTTCAAACTATTTCGTAAAAAAATGTTGTTTTGTACAAGATCCGACCTTTATATATAAAAATAGAAAGAAAAGTAAAAACACTTTTTAAAATTCGTCAAAGGAAGGTCAAAAAGGTACATAGTAAATTATTTTGTTATCAAAGGAAGGTAAAATAGGTTCGTAACTCATTTTTCTAAACCAAGTAAATTATTTTGTTAATACTATGTGTTTTGTGGTTAGTGAATACATATATTTTTCTAAACAAAGTAAATTATTTTGTTTATAATATGTGTTTTGTGGTTAGTGCATACAATACATTTAGTGGCATTTTTGAGAATTTATGTATGTTATTTGGGTTTAAAAAAATATACTTTAATGTCTTAATAATAAACAATGCAATTATTGTTTAAACCATAAAAAATAGGCTCACTAAAACTAATGCTAATAGACTAATTTCTAAAACATAAAATTAATTTGTAAATAGGCTTATATATAAAGTGCCTCTCGAAATCATGGGCCCTGTGTGGTAATCCTCCCCGCACACCATAAAGACCACCCATGCACACATAGTTACAAATGCTAAAAATGCACACTTTTTTATTTTGATAAAAATAAAAAATTGATGTGTAATGTGTTATACATGTTAAGTAAGATTTCCTCAAATTATTATGTACTCTTTTATTTTTTGTGTGCTTAGCTTCTCTATACGGGGATAATATTTTCCTAAATACCAGTTATTCTTACACATACTCTTAAATCAACATAAACATTGACCATAAAAAAAGGTTTGTTGAGCAGGTTAATGTGATTTGAGAGAAATTTGATTATCTTATGGGTTAAAATCTAACGTTTGTTATCATCTAATCATCACCAGACCCCACTTTACGAGTGGGATATTAGAGAAGTACTATGTGTTTAATCAAGATTTGTAGGTGAATTGTCTACCTTGTGAATATAGTCTTCAGGTCAAAATTATCATGGCTGAATGTGTTGGGGACTATTTTGGGTAACTTAAAATACACTTTAACATTCTTCCAAACCTCTTTCCTAACTTGTAGGAACTAAGAAAAAACTTTTTGGGTTTGTATGGTCAAAATGTCAAATGATAGTAATGAGATTTTTATGAAACTTATAAGCAACTTATTTATAAACTAAACATTTTTTATTATAATAAATCAGAATTATAAATAAAAAATCAATCAAGTAAAGATTTAATGAGACTCACCACAAGTTTTTACAATTAGCTTTATTAAAATTATGATTTTTACAGTATCTAACCGGAGGTGAAAACTATAAACTTTCTTATAAGCATTGTATTTTGTCGACAGGGGATTATCTTCTATTTCTCTTCTTGATCAACGTAAAATGGATTTTTCCGGTAATGATATGAAAACTGAATAATATCGTTAGCTCATTAAGAGAAGAAGAGAGTTCTTTTCTTAATCAGAGAGTCTGACACGAGAATAAATAACTATTCTGTTCTTTTTAAAGAGAGAAATGATCAAAATTTGTGAGTGAATAATCTTTCCTGTGAATATAGTCTTCAAGTCAAAACCATCATGGCTAAATTTGTTGGACTAATTAGGATCACTAAAAAACTTTAACATGCTTCCAACACCTCTTTCCTAACAACTTGCATGAACCAACCACAAAGTAAAAAACTTCTATAGGTTTATACTATCGGTGCAAACGAGTCGAGCTCAGCTCGTGCTTGACCAGGCTCGAGCTCGAGCTTGTTTAACATATGAAAACTCGAGCACGGCTCGATTCGAGCTTTATTTCTAAAGCTCGAGCTCGGCTCGGGCTTGACTCATTTAATATTTATTAATTTATTTATATTAATTATAATTATTATTATACATATAATTTAGTTAGTTTGTATATTTATATAAATGGTAAATATTATTATTTAAATACATGTTTAATATATTAATAAAAATATATAAACAAAAAGCTCATTAAGGCTCGCGAGACGGCTCGAGCTCGATAAGCGATGCTCGGGCTCGGACTCGTTTACTAAACGAGCTTGTTTTTACTCTTGGGCTCATGCTCGAGCTCGTTTAAGCTCGGCTTAATGGATTTTTTTTAGCCGATCTCGAGTAGCTCACGAATAGTTTGGCTTGTTTGCACCCAGAGTTTATACGGTGCAGTTGTACCAAAAGTGAGACTTTTATGAAACTTTAAGGAAATCTTTTACAAACTAAGCATTATTTTTTTTAGTATAAAATTTGTTTTTAATCAAATAAAGATTAAAGCATCTTATTTAATCAAATAAAGATTAAACCATGTTATGAATCTTTAATGATCACTTCCAAATAAATTATGATCTTTTATATCCACCAACAATCAGGATTTGTGGATGAAGAGTCTTCCTTGTGAACATACTTTGCAAGTTAAATTCACCATGACTAAATGTGTTTTGACTAATTTTAGGATAAATAAAAAAACTCTTTGTAAGAATTCTTCCAACGCCACCTTCCTACATTGATCAAACAACGTGCATGGACTAATAAAATCTCCTTTTGGTTTATATGGTCAAATGGTATGGTTTCTAAATCATGTTCCAATCACTTAAATTAATAAGTTTCAGACATAACATAATGACTAAAATAATGTTCCATATGATGTCTAGGCTGGTCGGGCTACGTTGTGACTACAGTGCGATCATGTTGCCTATGACGGGCATATATTGGTTTTTCCAGTTACATATTGAATCATATCCTTATTATAAAGTTACTTTTAAAAATAACTAGTAACTCTTATAGATGTAATCCCCTAAATTAATTACTTATACATTTGTAAGTTGTGAAGGATGTCCCGGCTCGGTCAACCCGGATCAGGTAAACCATCATTAAATAAAGGATATTAATGACAATAATATTTCAATAGTCTCATGCAAATAGATTATTTGCATGATTTTTGAGAAAGTAGGAGACGTTGCATAACCAACTCTCTAACTTAAGAGGAAACCCTAATTCATCAATATATATAAATAGAAGAGGCAATCGCAAGGTACATATATACAATTCTCTCTCAAAACACTTTTACTCCTATATACGAATACTTATTCTCACGCCGAATGGTGGTTACAGGAATAACCCCATTCCTGTAACGAGTCCTAATGGTGTTCTGTTTTGTAGATCAAAGGTCGGATCACTCTCAGTCGGATCACCCAGTCAAGCGATGTATCTCAGGTGACGTTTCTACACTGGCACCATCCGTGGGACCTAGAATACTAAGAATCCATTGCCACGATGAGTGTTTCGAACGTAAGTACTTCAATGGTGAGCACCATTTCGACTTCCAATGGTGAGCACCATTTCGACTTCCAATGGTGAAGGAGGTACAATATCAATGAATGTGACAGCGACTGTTTCTTCTCCAGCAATAACTAGGTCTTTAAGCGTGGAGTTTGACGCTGAGATGCCGCTAGGGTATGAGAGGGGACTTTTTAGTGCAGCAGTCTCGGGAACAGGACTCTCCTCCCTAGGTGCGGGGTTGACCAAACCTCTTGCTGCATCATCAACAACATCGGTCTCCTCACCTGCATCGACACATGGTGTATCCCAAAACACCAGTTCGCTTGTGTTCACGCCAGTTTCATTATCAAGAAGTTACTACTATCAGTCACCCCAGTCCATTTAAACGTCCACTGTTCCTGAACGATTGCCCAATGTTACTCACCGGTGGATAATTTCCAGTTCCCGCTGTTATACTCAGCAGCCCTAACTACGACGATATCCACACCAACTCATCAGTCGATAATGATGTCGCGGGCTATGCTAAAAACTCCCATCACACTCGGGGAACAGGCTTACATTCTGCCTTATTATCACATGCCGCCATATGGCTACGTGCCTCCTCAGATGCTTGGTGTCGGAAATTAGTATGAGGAAGCCAATCAACGCAATGGGGTTTCCAGTACCCGCAACCTCCGATTTGGCATGGTGGTCCTAGTCCATATCTCGTGCCCAGCAATACAGCCATGACCACACCACCTGGCGGGAATATCTTTAGTGCAAGGCAGCAACTTAAATAAGTTCAAACTGGACCATCATCCATTACACAGGCGACAACCCCTCCATCTACTCAGGGCCCGCCTATAGTAATACCAGTAGACCCATAAGAGGATGAGTTGACTAGACCATACAAACCGGCTGAGGTCATTTTCAGGTCAAAGTTTTCTAGGCGGATAGCATAAGCCACTATAAAAGATAAACCAAAGATGTCGCCTACGGTGGGCAAGTATCATAGGATTGGTGACCCAGACGATCACATCAATCTTTTCAAGAGTGCAGGAGAAGTGGGTATGTGGCCAATTGTCACACCGCGTATTTTCAACCAAACACCGGTGGGCCGGGTGAGGAATATCGTGACGTAAGTTAATATCATCATAGTCAATTAAACACAGCACAACGGAAGTCTTGGATCGAAATTACTATTACAAACCAAAGTTCGAAATAAAATAATATACGGGCTCGTAATAGAAGCTCCACAGGCGGATCATAAATTATACAAAGAAAGAATGTAAAACAGACTTTGGGCAGATCTAGGATTTGCAAGATCCTCTTATCACTACCGAGCACTTCCAGCCTATTTTCGTATTGTACCTGCAAGCTTAGTCTTTTGAAAATACGCCAGCTTTCGCTGGTAAATATTTGAAAATGATTTTAAGTGCACAAAGGCTCAAAATCTTTTATTAACTTGGGAAAGTTGACCTTGTAACCTTGTTAACAGATTTACATGTTTGTCCATACATACAGGGCCCAGTACAAAAACTGAGACATGATTAACGTGCAAACCACTTATGAACTCACGAAGGAGTCATCCCTAACCAGTGTGGTAGTTGCATTTGAGCGTCTGTTAGGTGTATGCCTACACCCCGCGCTAAGGTCGTGGAAATTATCTAATGTAATGAGGCGAGGATATCTAGGACACGGTAGTTAACCCCCGATGTTTAAGTTATCAAACAAAACTAATTAAAATGGAATATGCAGATTTACTAGTCACAAATCAACATTGATTGATCTCATTTCCGACCAAGCGGTAATAATTTACCGTATCCCAAGCCCGTATAGGGAAAATAAGTCGAGAGTATTTACCTGAGCTATCCTTCGTTTAAATGCAAGATTTATTAACTCAGCCGTACACAATAGTACTAAGTGAAGATAGCATTTACTGGCAAGTCTCTAGTCTGGATTATGGCATAAACTAACCAATTAAATATTAACAATCTTATTTAAGTCATAGACTTAGACCGACTAGCGTACTTAATCAAAATGTATATCGCTTGATTAAACGATGATCGGATAGAATGTAGTTTAAACCCGACAAGTACTTTGACTTGTATAATATGGGTAAACTATAAACACTCTGGATTTTGAGACTTAATGACAGGGTTAGACCTGTTTCGTTTAATTTCCGTAGCCTAGTTACATATACTTAACCATAAGCATATTAGCGATATCGGGTAACCGGATAAGTCATGAACAAGTTCTATATGCCATTACATTTTAAATAAGTTGTAATATCAGTTGTATATTAACTTATATGCCCGTTATGGTTATAAAGTGAAACTACGTCTCATAAGGGCGTTTCGGTAATTTTAAACCGTATAAAAAAGGAACTTGAAGATAATTTAATGTTATAGCTATAAGTATTCTGGAAAAATAATTAATTTATGATATAATATCGGTAGGATATTAATTATATGTGTAATTTAACTTTTATGACCAAACTATGCATCAAAAGGGCATTTTGGTCATTTTACACATAGTTTTATAAATTATTTTGGGATTCTGAGTTCATATCATATACCTACTGTAAAAATTTTTAAAATAGGTTTTAAAATCAGTAGGTAACAAGTCTTAGTTGATAATTATGGTTTAAAACCAAACTATGCGCCGAAACGGCGCTTATGTCGTAAAATGATGATTTGTGTGATATTTAACGAAAACTGATGTTAAAGTCGGATTAAAATGTCTTGGATATGTTATTTAATATAACATATCAGTAGGTAAAAGATTTACCTTGAAAAGATATGATTAAAATTATTTTATAAGCCATAAGGGCTTTATCGTCATTTACCGACATATTACAAGGACTTGTTTAAAAACTCAGGTTATAATCTGTTTAAACATCCCAAATAATCCTACTTATAATATTACATCAGTAGGAAACTCATTTTCAAATTCATTATCGTTTAAATCTCTTTTTATGCAAAAAGGTCATTTTAGTCAAAATGTCATAATTACGAAACTTGTGCATAAACTCATATTCTAATTATGATCATGTAATATAACCTCAGAGGGTTATGCGGCATTTTATTACGATCATAATGCAACTTTAGATCAGTATCTAACTAATCTAAATCAGGTCAGAATCGAAAGTCAAAGCAGAAGCCAGACTTCGCGACTTTCGGTTGCGAACCGACCCTAGAACTGAAATTAACGAGCCGAACATGTTCTTACATGTTCTAATAATTATTAGCAACTAGTTTAAGTGTCAAAACGGGTTTCATAACATATATAAGATTAATTTATGATTTTTCCGAAAAATGGCCTGTTTGGCTTTTTAATATCATAACTTTGACCCGTCAATTGGTCCAGCAAACGTGATCTTCAGGAGGTGCCCTTTATAGGGACTAACAACTACCTTATTACGATCACTTAGCCAAGTTCATTTCAAACAATGGCTGGACCATAATGGTCTTAACCGAAAGTCAAGGCGTTTTCCGTAAAATGCTTGACTTTTGGCTACAAAATCCTATAAACGAAAATGCAAGAGGAAGGAACACTTACAAGAGGTTCCTAGAATGCAATAGAACTAAGTTGGATGCTCCTTTCAGTTAGGAACTTCCAGAGGAGGGAGATAGAGTTGTGAATGAGAAAGGTGCAACTTCAAATGGTGAACCTTGGCACATATTTATAGTTGGAGAGCTTGAAGGAGGTGATGCCAGGTGTTAAGGGGTGTAAGAGGAAGCTTACAAGTATCCTAAAACGTGGCATAGCAGTTTGGGAAGCCATGGTTTTGAATCAAATGGTTTTTGGCACTTTGTGTGGAGGCAAAGGTAATTTTCTACAGACACAGCCTCTCACGCCCCGTGAGAGGCCAAGGCCTTGCCTCTCCCGCCCCGCGAGCGCCCCATGGCCAGTTTCAAAGTTTGACACTTTTAGCCCCTCAACTCATTAAACCCTCTAAAACCTTCTAAAACAATTTTTTAGCATATTTAGCCCTCCGTAGCCAATATTTGGTGTATCCGGGATTATGCCCGGACATTGTCGAGCTCTCGGTTCGCTAAAAGGTCACTCAGAGGTATAAATTAACATGTTGACACTTTTAACCCCTCCATTATCCAACTTTCACACATTTACATAATTGAACCCTCTCGTCCAACAAATGGGACATATGAGAGTTAGGACTTTATAAAGGATCACTCAGATGCTCATTATAAGCATGTTGACTCTGATGTCACTCAGAGGCTGGGCATGTTGACACAATGGTCACTCAGAGGACAAGTTTTAAGCATGTTGACTCTAATGGTCACTCAGAGGCTATGTTTTAAGCAAGTTGACACCAATGGTCACTCAGAGGCTATGTTTATGCATGTTGACATCAGAAGATCACTCAGAGACTTAGTTTGAGCATGTTGACGCTTTTAGTCCCTGATAGTCTTTAATAGACTTAAAATAAAAATATAACACGCGTCGCTATATTATTGGACACAATTTTACAGGGTGTTACATCCTCACCCCCTTAAAATAAATCTCGACCTCTAGATTTTATTCAAAAAGATGGGGTACTTTTGTCGCATAGTGAACTAGACCTCTCATGTAAACTCGGGACCTCTAAGGGCATCCCATTTAACCTTTACTATAAGTATCACCTTCCTTCGGAGCTTTTTAACCTGCCGATCCTCGATCGAAATTGGTTTCTCAACGAACCTCAGGTTTTCATCTATTTGCACATCTTTATGTGACATTGCTAGCGACTCATCGGCTAGACATTTCTTAAGGTTACTGATGTGGAACACATCAAGAATCCCACTTAGCTCCTCGTGTAGCCTAAGCTTATAAGCCAAAGAACCAACAAATTCAATGACCTCAGACGGTCCAATATATCTCCGGCTTAACTTGCCCTTCTTTCTGAAGTGCATCACACCTTTCTAGGGTGATACCTTCAATAATACTCTGTTCCCTATTTGGAACTTAAGAGGTTTTCGCCTCTTGTCTGCATAACTCTTCTGCCTATCACGGGCAGCTTTGAGACGATCACGGATTTGCACAATCTTATCTGTGGTCTCCAGGACGATCACAGGTCCTGATAGTTGGGCTTCCCTAACTTCTGCCCAGCACACGGGCGTTCGACACTTTCTCCCATACAAGGCCTCATAAGGAGCAGCTTTGATGCTCGTATGATAACTATTATTATAGGAGAATTCTATTAGGGGTAAGTGGTTATCCCAACTTCCACCTAGATCAATCACACATGCCCTAAGCATGTCTTCCAATGTCTGGAAAGTACGCTCACTTTGACCATCAATCTATGGATGGTAAGTCGTACTAAAATTTCGTTTTGTGCCTAAAGATTGTTGGAAACTTTTCCAAAAATGAGAGGTATATCTAGTATCTCTGTCAGATACAATAGATACTGGCACACCATGTAGGGACACAATCTTGTCCACATACAACTTAGCTAATTTGTCTGAATTATACGTTTACTTGATTGGCAAGAAATGTGCTGACTTAGTCAGCCTATCCACAATGACCCAAATAGTGTCATTTCCACTTTTGGTCTTAGGTAACTTGGTATTCAAGTCCATAGTTACCATTTCCCATTTCCATATGGGAATTTCCAATTGTTGTGGAAATCCTGACGGCTTCTGATGTTCGGCCTTAACTTGCGAACACATCAGACACTTAGCTACAAAAGTGGCTATGGATTTCTTCAGACCTATCCACCAATAATTCTTTTTCAAATCTTGATACATCTTGTCACCACCCGGGTGAACTAAGTATCTTGAATTATGCGCTTCGTGGAGGATTACATCTCTAAGTCCTCCAAAAATTGGAACCCAGATTCTATCATTAAACCTAAGGATTCCATCTTTTCCAGGTGCCAACTGATCAACAATTCCGCCTAAGCCTTCATTAGGAGCATTAGCCTCTAATAGAGCTTGTTTTTGCGCATCTAATAGCTTCTCATTTAAGCTATTTTTGAGCTCAATGCTCTTGGCGTTAATCCTTATAGGCTTAACCCGTTCTTTGCGACTTAAGGCATCAGCAACTACATTTGCTTTACCTGGGCGGTAGCGAATTTCGCAATCATAATCGTTAAGTGTTTCCATCCAACGACGTTGTCGCATGTTCAATTCTTTCTGATCGAACAGATGTTGGAGGCTCTTATGGTCAATGTATATAAGACACTTTGTTCCATACAAGTAATGTCTCCATAGCTTAAGTGCAAATACAACGGCACCCAATTCTAAGTCATGATTGGTGTAATTCCTTTCGTGCACCTTTAATTGTCGTGATACATAGGCAATTATTTTGCCTTTTTGCATTAGCACACAGCCCATGCCAGTGTGCGATGCATCACAGTAAACAATAAAGTCTTCAACACCCTCAGGTAGGGATAACACAGGAGCATTGCTCAACTTGTGTTTTAGAATCTCAAAAGATTCTTGTTGTTTTGGACCCCAAATAAACTTAACATTTTTATGGGTCAAGGTAGTTAAAGGAGTGGATATCCTTGAAAAGTTCTTGATGAACCTTCTATAGTATCCAGCCAATCCTAAGAAGCTACATATTTCTGACGGGGCTTTGGCGGTACCTCCCAATTCATTATGGCTTCTATTTTGGCGGGATCCACATGGATACCACGTTCACTTACAATATGTCCAAGAAACTAGACTTCTCTAAGCCAAAACTCACACTTAGAAAACTTAGTATAAAGTTTCTCTTGCCTTAGCAGTTCTAAAATGCACCGAAGATGTTTCTCGTGATCAATTTGATTGCGAGAGTAGATAAGTATTTCGTCTACGAAGACAATGACAAACTTATCCAAATGTCGTTTGCAGACTATTCATGAGATCAATGAATGCTGCAGGTGCATTTGTGAGCCCAAAAGGCATCACTAGAAATTCAAAGTGACCATAACGGGTCCTGAAGGCTGTCTTAGGAACATCCTCACTCCTAACCTTCAGCTGATGATATCTAGATCTCAGATCAATCTTGGAGAAATAACTATCCCCTTGAAGTTGGTCGAATAAGTCATCGATCCTGGGCAGAGTATATCGGTTCTTAATTGTTAACTTGTTTAGCTCTTGGTAATCAATGCACATCCGCATTGAACCGTCTTTCTTCTTTACGAATAAAATAGGAGCTCCCTAATGCGAGGAACTGTTGGTGCATAATGTCTATTGCCTACGTCTAGGATATGTTTGTAATGTTTATAGAGTTTAAATGTTAATAATTATGTGTTTAAAAGTAATTTTACATGTTTTAACACTATGCTTCGTACAAAAGTATACATGTTTCGTATGAATATCTACTCGTACGAAACACTAGCTCGTACGAAATATAGTTGTTTGTTTAGCACGCACTTCGGTACGAGTCATGTCGACCTATAAATAGGGAAGTGTTGTGTTAGAGCTAAGTAGTGATTTGTCAATTGGTACAATGAAGCTCTGCCAATTGTTTACTTACGTCCATATTTGAACGTCATCAATACAATAGAAGCAGTTAAACAGTAAGTACTATCTTGTTTGTCTTGTCTACCTCTCTAGCAATGAATTCCGCCTCTTCTAGTTGAGAGAGATCAGGTCGATTGCTCATTTCAGGAGCTCGATGCCCATTCACAAGTGGTATCAGAGCCATGAGATCTGATCTACAGATAGACAACAAGTAGTTACAGGCTACTAGGTGTTCAGACTTGGATATATCTTCGTCCTCATCATTTTTCTGACCTATGCTGGATTTTGGATGAATTTTGAACGAATTCATGGACAAAATGGACTAGGATTTTAGTAATTCAAGTTAATCTTCAATCCAATCAATCCATATCATAATTCGGACTTCAAATTGAACTAAATCATGTTGAAATCGATAAAATTTGTCAGTTTGGAGACTAAGTTATTTCGTACGAGTTTCGCATGAAAAACTGATTTAACTTTTTGTACGAATTAATTCAGAAGTTCATACAAACGAGTGCTAAAAGTTCACAGAATCTTACAATTTTTCAGATTTTCAAACAAATTCGTACCAAAATTTCATCCATACGAGTATCTTACTCGTACAAAATGGTTTGATTCGTATGACATATTATTTTGTGAGAAACATCTAATTCGTGTGAAAACTTGTTTCGTACGAAACAATTTGTCCGCATAAAAATTTTATTAATCTGATCAGTTTGTTTTCGAGAAGTGTGTTCTTAATTTTTCACAGGAAAAATGTCTGGGGAATTTTACAATGCATTCGCCACATCAGTCGTTACCACTGCAGCAGCTCAAAATATCAATCTAGAGAATGAGATGGGAACAATGACAAAACCTCCAAAGCTTATGAATCTAGAAGACTTTGATAGTTGGAGTGAAAGGTTTATGAACTGGGTTCAAGCTAACGACTTTACTTACTGGTTTGCAATCGAGGCAAAATATATCTCACTAGTTGGTGAAAATGGGCTTGAAAAGACCCTTGCTCAATTCTCTGATGTTAAACGTGAAAGGTTTATCAACAAAAAGAAAATGATGAATATCCTTCAACAATCGATTAAAGAAGACATCTTGGCTTTACTGCAACATGATGATGATGCGCAATCTTTATGGAATGCTCTTCGACTCAAATTTCAAGGTAGTGCTCAACTTCGCTAAAGCAAAAGGGCATTATTAAGTAAAGAGTTCGATGTATTCACACTGATTAAAGGAGAAACGGTAAAGCAGCTGATTGAGCAATATTGTCATCTGGTGGTTCATATGAAGAGAATGGGAATTGTAAAGACAAATGAAGAGCTTGTTGACAAGCTAGCTGATTCTCTACCACAAGGTGAATGGTCGACTTACTTAACCATACTAAAGAATGGAATTGAGTACAGCAATTTCTCGCTGCCTCGTTTTATCGAAAGGTTGGAGGGTCATGAATTAGAGATGCAAAAGATGGCAAAAAACAAGACTGTTCAAGTGCAACAAGATGTTAATCTTTATTTCAAAAACAGTTCTGCTGCTCAAATCCAAGCACCAAAGATTCAAACGCTTTCAGGGCATATAGTTCACCAAGCACACTGCCAATTTAGACAAGTGGCTTCCAATCATTTCCAACAGTTGATCCCAATACACCTTCAAGCCAACAATCTTCTTTTGGATCAAACCAACCTCAGAACAATCAAACTACTTCATCCAATGCAAATCAAAGAGTTTTGCAATGCAACATTGCCGTTGACTTTCAGAACGTGCAAAATTTTGATGAAAAGACAGCAAAACAAACATGTCTCCACTTGCTTTAGTTCTTGAGTCATATGACAGTCTTGTTGCTGGGAAGATCTGAAATTCTGAAATGACACGTGAAGATTACGATCAAATTGATCCAGTTGAAATGGAGTTGATAGATATAAAATGGTGTATAGCTTCAATCGTTCGACGTGCATAGAGATTTATGGAAATCACTGGTAAAGAAAATTTGGGAGGTTTGGATGGGAAACTTGGATTTGATAAATCCAAAGTTACTTGTTTCAAGTGTCGGGAGAAAGGTCACTTTAAAAGAGAATGTCTAAACCGAGAGGTTCAAGGAAATCATAATCCTTTCGCCGATGACTATTACAAAAGAGTGATCTACCACCGAACTCAACCAAGAACAAGAATCGTGCCAATTGAAGATAAGCAACCTGAAACTAAAGATAAGGCATTGGTTGTTACACAAGAAGACGAAAGGTTTAAGTGGAACAAGTTTATTTCAAAAGGAGAAAGTTTGGCATTGGTGGCTGAAATTATTGAGGAACCGGAAGAAGAATCGGAGGCATCGTTGATGAAGGACCTGATGATGACGATTATTACTATCATACTTCATCAGAGGAGGAAGAACTTTTGAATGGCCCATTCAAACATCTTTTGCCTAACGATGTTTTAAAAACTTTTGTAGGATATTTCGTACCTAGCCAACATTCAACAGATGAAGAGCAAAAGAAATCGGTTGAAGAAGTTAAAGCTGATGAGAAAAAGGAAATGTTGAAAGAAGACATCTTTAAAGCATGCATGGCCAATAGCAATGAGGTAAACAAGTCAACATCTGAGAGTGTGAATGAAAAACCTTGTTTAAAGTGTGTAGAGCCGTGTGGTGAGTGTCTTGTAAAAGACAAAAGATTTGCTGAATTGCAAAGTTTAACAGACAATTTGTCAAGCGATTACAAATCCACAAAGGAAGCTTATGACAAATTGAGTGCGTCTGTTAAACAAGCACTCAGAGAAAATGACGCAACACTTATGATGCTTAAAGCAACAGTGATGGATAAACAAATGGCTATTAATATTCATCTAAACACTATTGCTGAGCTCAAAAGTGAGCTTGAGAAAATGAGAATTGAAACTGAACGAGTTAACAAATTATTAATTAGTTATTCCACAAGCTCATACGTCATAGATCACATTTTACCAAAAATTGAAAATTCTAAAGAATCTAAAATTGGTGAAACAAAAAGTGCTAGTTATAATCGAGATCCACCACCCATGTGGAACAGTTATGCATGCAAAAATCCATCTGGGGTTGAAAAGGCGCTAAATCTTAAATTGAAAACCGAACAGCTGCCTGCGGATATAGATGTAACTTACACTAAAAATGATGGTGAATGTGACTCTGAAGTGGTAAATAATGTGGTTGAAAAAGTGTTAAATCGTAAAAATGGAGATTATCCAGAAAACAAACGAGCAGGGTTGGGTTTCCAGAAGCAACATAAAACTAACAGGTCCCTAAAATTGAACTTTACAAAGGAAATCAATTTTGTTTTTGGGACAACAACCGAGAAAGAGAAGGAGGTCATCGGAACTCAATAAAATGATGATTTTCTTAAAGAAAAAGAGAAACAGGTTTTGGATACCTCTGTTCATAAGGACAGCAGGACATGCTTTAAATGCAAGAAAGTTGGGCACATTGCACGATACTGCTCACAAGAAAGTTCAAAACCAGTTTCTTATCCGAAAGAGTTCACCAAGGATGAAAAACAAAAAGCACCCATGTTCATGCCAAAACAAATTCTTAAAAGAAATATTGAATCTCATCAAAATGTTAAACCAACTATTCAACCTCAATCTAAATTCAAAATTGGTGAAACATCACACACAATTCAACAAGTAGATTCAAAATTTTATGTTAAAAGGGTTAAACCACAAACACAGAAATGGGTTGCTAAAGCTGTCAAAATCAAATCATCCAAGGTTGAACACAAACCTTCTGTTCCAAACAAAACTGAGCTTAAAAAGATTGATAAGAACAAAGTGGGTCCAAGATTTGATATTCCAAACCCACCCAAGACCAAACAGGCTTGGGTTTCTTTGTTTAAATAAGTTTTGTTAATCATGTGTGTAGGGGCTCCAACGTTCAATATTGTCAAAATGGATCATGGATAGTGGAGCGTCTCGCCACATGACAGGAATGCTTGCGTTGCTCAACGACGTTAAAGCTATTCATGGAGGATATGTAGGATTTGCTGGAACGCAGGGAGGTAGAATTGTCTGTATCGTTTGATAAAGTGAACTATATTGCTGAACTTGAGAACAATCTGCTTAGTATCTCGCAAATTTGTGACAAGAAGTTCACGACACATTTCAATGATAAAGAATGTCTAATCTTAAAACCCGGTTTCAGGATTCCCGAAGAATGGACTTTGATGCGAGCTCCGAGAGAAAATGATTTATATGTTCTTGACATGAGCATCGCTTCTACCACGTCGAAGAAAGTTCAATGTTTTGTTTCCAAAGCTACCGAGAAAGAGTCAATTTTATGGCATCGAAAAATGGGGCACATTCATCTTCAAAAGATGAATTTTCTTGTGCATAACGACTTAGTGGAGGGTGTCAATTTGAAAAGTTTTCATCTATCTGATGATTGTCTTAGCTGCAAAAAGGGGAAGCAGCATAAGAAATCACACTCGAGAAAGCTGTTAAATTCGATAAAGCTACCATTAGAAAGACTACACATGGATCTCTTTGGGCCAGTCAATGTCTAAAGTATTTCTAGAGATTTATATAGTCTTGTCATTACAGATGATTATTCTCGATTTTCATGGGTGTTCTTTCTGGAAAGTAAGGATGAAAAGTTCGAAACTCTTATGATCCTTTTCAGAAAACTTGAAAATTTATATCATTTTCCCATTAAGAGAATTCGCAGTTATAATGGAACGGAGTTTAAGAACAAGAAGATGCAAGAGTTCTGCAATGAAAAGGGGATTCTTCATGAATTCAGCGCCCCCTATACACCACAACAAAATGGAGTAGCAGAACGAAAGAATCGCACACTGATAGAAATTGCAAGCACAATGTTAACTGATTCGAAATTACCGATCAGTTTTTGGAGTGAAGCAGTAGCATCAACTTGCTATACCCTAAATCGTGTGTTGACGGTTAAGCCACACAAAAAGACATGTTTCGAGTTACTGAATCAACGAAAGCCAACTTAGCATTTTTGGAACCTTTTGGATCATCGTGTACTGTCTTGGACCCGGCTGGTAAATTTGGAGCCAAATCCTTGGAAGGTTTCTTTGTTGGTTATGCTACTCCTAAAAAACGTGTTTTCTTGCCGAGTCTGAACCAGGTAGTTCTAGCGTAGCATGTAGCTTATCAAAGATATACAACACCTATGCAAAAACCTGGGGATCCGTGGCTGTTTAACTATGATGGATTGTGGGATTCGTTTGATCTACCAAATGTGCCAACAGAAGAAGAACTTGTTATGTTATTTCAACAACATCAGTTATCTAATCAAGAACAAGTTCCTAGACCATTGGTGATTTCTACATCATTACCGGTCAACACGTCTGATGTCGGTCAAAGCTCTTCTGTTCAAATTCTTGTTCTTGCACCAAATGTTAATACTGCTGAATCATCTGTCCAGCCAAATGCGGATGCTGACTCTGATCGGGTACTAACTTTCGAGATGGAGGATCCAGTTCTGATGAAGGATCTGAACAGATTGAAAGCTTTTGGAAACAACAGGCTGATCAGTCTACTGCTAGGAATAAAGCTTCTTCATCTGTACCGGTTGTAGATGAAATTCTAACAAATTTACAACCATGAGTAGATGTTCCAACTGAATGATACCAAGAACACTTTCATATCATCCGTCAGAGAATATCATAGACAGCTTACAAACTGGAGTGCAAACTCGAAATCAGATCAATAAAGATCTAAGCTGTTTTTATACTAGTATTGCTCCACTTTAAGCTCGATTTTCTGATAGTTTTTTTTGTTTCTCAGGTTGAACCGAGAAGCTGGAAAGACGCATTAAACGAAGAAAGTTAGGTGGATGCACTGCAAGAGGAGTTGCTTCAATTCCAGAAACTTGGAGTCTGGAAGCTTGTTGACCTGCCAGATCATCACAAAAAGATTAACACAAGATGGGTCTTCAAGTGCAAACGAGACGATAGAGGAGTTGTGGTACGCAACAAAGCTCGACTTGTGGTTCAAGGTTTTCATCAGCAAGAAGGGATAGATTATACCGAAGTCTACGCCCCAGTTGCTCGTCTTGAAGCGATTCGCATATTATTGGCCTTTGCCTCATGGAAAGGGTTCAAGGTTTACCAATTAGATGTTAAATCTGCTTTCCTATACAGAAAAGTGAAAGAGGAGGTGTACGTCGGCCAACCACCGGGGTTCGTTGATCCAGTGCACAAAGATAAAGTCTACCTTCTGAATAAATCCTTATACGGTCTTCATCAAGCCCCGGGAGCTTGGTATGAAACGTTATCGAGTCATCTTCTAGACAATGGCTTTATCAGGGGAACAGTAGATTCTACCATCTTCACAAAGGAAGTAGATGGGCATCTAATCATCGTACAAATATATGTGGATGATATTATCTATGGATCGACAAATGATAAGTTGTGTAAAGACTTTGAAGAAGTCATGAAGTGCAAATTTGAAATGAGTGCAATGGGGGAGATGAAGTTCTTTCTAGGACTTCAGGTTGATCAGTTGCCTGATGGTATTTTTATTCATCAGACGGAATATGTTCATGACATATTGGAGAAATTCAATATGACAGGAGCTAAACCAGCATCTACCCCGTTAGCTCCAAATCACGGCATTTGTCCAGATCTTATCGGAGAAAGAGTTGATGAAACTTTATATCGCTCCATGATCGGATCCTTGATGTATCTTACAGCTTCTCGACCAGATATCATGTATCCAACGTGTCTGTGCCCCCATTATCAGTCTAATCCAAAAGATTCACACCTACTTGCTGTTAAACGCATAATGAGATATCTAAAGTGTTTTCCAAGAACCGGCTTGTGGTACCCTAGACATGATGATTTTAATCTTGCAGGATACTCAGATTCTAATTTTGGATGTTGTAAACTGAGTACAAAGTCTACAACGGATGGCTGCCAGTTCTTCGAAACCCGCTTGGTAACGTGGCAGTGCAAGAAACAAACTGCGGTTGCTCTTTCTACTTGTGAGGCTGAATATGTTTCGGCATCTAGTTGTTGTGCTCAGATTCTCCGGATACAGCAACAGATGAGAGATTTCGGTTTGCAATATCTTGATACGCCTATATATGTAGATAATCAGGCTGCGATCGATATCACTAAAAACTCATGCCAACACTCACACACTAAACATATCGAGATTCGACACCACTTTATCTGTGATTGTTACGGGAAAAAGTTGGTGCGAATTGAGAAAATCCACACTAATGACCAAAAAGCAGATTTTTATACCAAAGCTTTTGATAAAACAAAGTTTAATAATTTGTTAAAGCTAAATGGTTTAAAAAATATGATCTCAGGGGTTGTGTTTGAGGTTGAGTTTGAGGATGATGACGACCTAATGTGAATTTGTCATCAGTTAAACGTTTTTCTGTACATTCTTTCTTATAAATTCTTAAAAAATCCAAAAAATATGTTTTTGATTTTAGGGGGAGAATGTTTGAGGAAAATACAAAAAACATTAAAAAAGCAAAAAGAGTTTTGTGTAAAAAGAGTGATCATAGTAAATCAAAAATGATAGTCACAGTATGCTAAAGAAATGTATTGTTTAAAGGTGATTAAGCAAGTCTTACTATGGATATGCCAATAGACTTTACTCGTTCATTAAATTGTATTCAAGATATAAACCTAAAAAAGCAAAACTAAATAACTTGTGGGTTTACATCTCTCGGATATATGGACTTAGTACTCCGAAATTTCGTTTGAGAGAATGCTAGATTCCGTGATACTAGGTCTTTATATTTGATTGATATCTGGGGTATTATTCGAGTTCTTCTGATTTTGCGGAAGCAATGACCTAGAACTCCTATAATATTTTCGTATTATTTCCCCAAAAGCTGAATAAAAGTATGGTTATGACTTAAGCTATTACGGCATTTGCAGTATAAAAGATTCCTTAATGGAACATCACCTAAAGACGAGCCTTCATCTCTCTGTCTGTACGGAAGTACTAACCTGAGCTCTCAAGGTCTCACACTCACCCTATATACAGATATCAATTCGATATATTCACCTGTAAAATGACATTCTGGGAATCTCGATACGGGAGTATATTCTGAGATGGGAAACACAGTTATTTCATGTTTCTAATATTACTATAACATATCTTGAAACAGTTGAGAAACGAGAAGAGATTTAAATGGACAAATATATTGGCAATCTAGGTAAATTTGTTTAAAAGCTTAAAGGGTGTTTCTAGATCAACGGTACTGATGACTTGTATATATGCTTGAAATGATCCTCTAAAAACACAAAATTCACAAAAATATGTTATTACTTTTGAAAAATATCTCAAAACTCAAAAAGAGTTTCAGTTTTTTTTCTTTGCTTGATAGTCTTATTTTTGTTTACCGATGATAAAGACATTAACGGTTGGATTCATAGCAACATCTTGCTGAGGGAAGCTGGAATCATGGGCTGGGAGCTATTTTTACCAAAAAGACTACTTGAATGTCAAGAAAGTTCATTAATTTGAAACTTTACATGTTAAAATAAATCTGTTTGGTCAAACATGGTCAACCAAGGTCGTTAACTTGGACTTGGAAGGCAAAAATGGATAACTAGGGTCATTAACTTGGACTTGGTTAATCAAGTGGGTTTCAAAAACAGATAAAATTAATTAAAAATGAAAAATACAAAAAATAAAATCGAAAAGTTTAAAGACTTTCAGTATTGATTCGCACGAAACAAAAATTCATCGGAGAATATCATTTCGGTTCGAAACAGGGTACTTTTTGTGCGACTCAATTGATTCGTATGAAACAAGTTTCTAGTATAAATACTCTTCGATTCGCATAGAAATAAGGTCACCACTTCCAGAGTACTGTTGAGCGATTCAGAGAATTTTGTGAGAACTGATACTAAAATCTTCATATCTTGGTTATTTGTGCTTTCGATTTACATTGTTGAGGTTGATTGGCACACCTCTATTAATGGGAAAGATAATTTTCACAAAATCATGCTATTATAATGCCAAAATTTGTATGAATCGGACATAAAACTTAGATCTAGGGAAATTGGACCGGTAAAACTTAAAATTGACCACAAAATCGTTAAAATCGGCACTAATAACCTGAAATTGATTATCAATTTGTTAAAATCACAAGTTTTGAGTTCGGATTATACTTGGACATTTTGGGACGACGATGAGTTTTTGTACGAGGGAATTGATTCGTGTGAAAATTTTGTCATGTTAGTTGAAGTTTGTTTCGACGAAACAATGAATTCATATGAAGAAGTTTTAAAAGTTGATTTTCAAAATTGAATTGTGTGATTAATTCGTACGAAATAACTGGGTCGTATGAAATAAAGTTTGAAAAACAAAAATGTTTAATGTTCAAAGTAATTCGTACGAAGAAAATGATTCATATGAATGAAACTCATTTCAAACTTTCAATTTTTGGTTAAGTGTTTGATTCGTACGAAACAGATGTTTGTACGAATAATTGAGAAAAATTCTTGAATGTTTAATATTTTCTAACGGTTGGTTGTTATCCTTATGATCAGGCCAAGAAATCTTCGTTCTCTCCATTCCACAATATATGTTGTGTCACAGATGCCTCGATTCTGGAGATTGCAGCATACAGAGATATTCTGGATTTTCAAACACGGATCTGAGTAACCAAAGCTTTAACAGACAGACACACAGCATATGTTTCTCATGTAGAATATTTTTGGAATGCCACTACATACAGTATTGAAGATGACGCCATTATGTTAGCTGTGAAGATTGATGATGTTGATATTCCGGTGAAAATTACTGAGGATCTAATTTGGAAGGTTTTGGATTTTAAAGACAATAAGGACGATCCAACGGGGTTTTCTAAATACATGGTAAAGGGATGTTTTCGAATGGGATATACGGGATTTGTTAACGCTGCACCGTTCAAGAAGGGAAACCTGAGCGCACCATTTAGATATCTCACACATGTCATAGCTCATGGTTTAAGTCATCGGAAGGGTGGTTTTGACGATTTAGTTGATTATCAAATGTGTATGATTACAACGTTGGTTTTGAACCTTCCATACAACTTCTCAAAAGTCATATTCACTCAGATGGTTCAAAACATTCAGAAGGAAAAGTTTCTGCAGCATCCGAGATTTATTCAGATGTTGCTAGATTTTTTACATCCTGATTTGAAGAAATCACCATATGATGTTCTAAGGCTCGAACATATGGATGTCTCGACATTGCGTAAAATGAATGTGCATTTAAAGACTGCTCCAGTGGCAAAACCGATGTTTGGTGCAATTCTCAACAAAGATTACATATCGCCAGCACCTGGTAAGTGGAGAAAAGATGAAAGTAGTGATGATGAAGAAGAAATCAAAGCATTATCTTTGTTTATTGAGAAAAGGAGTCCATGGTTTGTAAATATGGAGGAAAAGGTGTGAAATCCAAAGCTACATATTCATCGGTTCATAAAGAAAAAAAGAGAAAAACTACTTATGTAGCTGAGAGTTCAGGTTTAAGAGATGAACCAGATGTTGAGGAAACTGTTGAAGATATGGCTGAGGAGATCGAGCGTCAAGCTTTTGGTTCTGACAAAGTAGCTGAAGAAGTTCTATCATTAAGTACTGATTCAGAAGATAGACGAGCTGATGAAAAGAAAAGAGAAGAAAAGTTAGAGAAGAAACGACAGGCTGAGTTAAAGCGCAAAGCAGAGGAACGCAAACGTAAAGCAACAGGCGAGGATAATATGACTTATGTTCCATCCGAGTCTGACACTGAATCTGTTCTTCGAACTCCAACCAAGAAAAACAAAGAAGAATGAAGCGTCCTGCTGCTAGAGTATCTCTGAATGTTATTCTGAAGGAAACTGCTGCTGAACCTATTATTGAAGAAAATGTGGATGAACCGTCACAACATATTCCGTCTCCAACACAACCTGTTCAGCCAGAACCAGCTCAGTAACAAGCTCAACCAGAGGCAGCTCCTCAACAACAATCAGTTCCTAAGCCAGAACCAGATCAACAATAGCCAGCTCAGCAACAACCTCAACCAGAGCCAGTTCAGCAATAATCGCAACAACAACCAGTTCAACAACAACCACAACAACAGCCTGTCAACAACAATCACAACCATCTCATGTGCAACTATCTCATCCAACACAGCAGCCATTTGAGTCACAATCATTTTTTGATGAGATTGGTTTAGATGATTTACCTGGAGGAGATGAATTTCGATTTGATGATCCAAGGGTTGACGATTGCAAAAACAGATTACGATGAATGTTGTAAGGATAGCTGAATTACAAGAGCAAATCAATGAGCTAACTGCTGAAAAGCTTGAAATGCTGGAACGGATCGGAGGGTTGATTGTTGACAAACAACAATTAGAAGCGATGTTAGCGAGTATTGTATCTGAGAATGAAAGGTTGCGATTACGGATGGCAGAATACGAAGAAGTGCGTTTGAGGAACGATAGAAGAATGGATGTGTTTGAGAAGATTTTGGAAAAGAAATTGGGTTTGAATATTTCTGTTGAGATAGATGAGTTAGAACGAGCAGAAGCAAGAGAGCGGGTTGCGGAAAGGGAACGTTTATCTAAACAACAATCTGACGCATAAGGGAAAGGAAAAGGAAAGATAGTGGAAGAATATATGATTGATGAAACTGTGCTAGAAGTTGAGTCTGAGCCAGTAACATGTTGGGATATCGTGGTTTATGAAGAGCAGAGAAAGTTTATCTTGATAGGAAGGCCAACAGATGTGGATATTGCATCGCTTGATATTACTCAAAGGCATCAGGATTGGCTGTTAAAGAAAAAGATGGTGAAAGAAAGTGAAGAAACAACTGAAGAGATTGAAAAGGAAACAGAAGTAGAGGATGCTGATGTTGATGTTTTGGATTCTAGTAGTTCGGATGATAATGATAATGATGATAATGTTGATGGGTTTGGAATTCGTGTAATCGATTCAAATGTTAATGAACCAGTAGATCTTTCTGAGTATTTTGATGATTCTGCGAACCAAACTATTGAAGAACAAAAGACAAACAAAGCTAATGAGTCAGTTGATGCTCAGCAGGCAGGAATTTTCACAGAAAATGTTATATCTTCTGTTCTTGTCATGCCAAAGTCGTTTGTGTTATATCTTGAGCATGATGTAGAAGAGGGAGAGTTAGTTCACAGCTACTCAAAGGAAGAAATAGCAGCAATGCTTGGCATTAGTGAAGAGAAGTTTGATTTTGATTTCGAAGACGAACTAAATGAGATAGATGTTTTTGAACCAAACGCATATGTCTTCGAAGAAATGGAAGATGCAAATATGTACGATAACGTTGTCATGGAAAGTGATTCTGATGACGATGCTAATGATGCCAATCAGGGTACAGATGGTTCCCCAATGTTTACTGACTTATTCGCAGCAGAAAGTTCTGAGATGTTACAAAGAAAAGTATCTGAAGCTGCCAAAGAAGGAACAAGTCCTCAGAAAATGGCTAAAGCTAAATTGCCGAACAAAAGAAGAAATGGTTTCGCGTGAATTCAGTTGAGCGTAAATTTAAAAGACCCCTAGGATTCTTTACCAGATATGCTGATATTTCTCTAGGGGATATTCTGAGCTGGGGATGGATTGAAGAACTCAATGTGTATGCGATAAAGAGGGAATTTGGTATCCAATACTTTAGATATTTGGCGGCATCAAAACATTGCCATATTGGGATATAAAGGAGCTTGTTCAAACAAAGATGATAAATCTAAAGATGAAGTTTCATGATCAAAGGCTTTGGAGATTGATTAAGTTTGAAGCTATACACGGTTTTACACATTGGAAACCTCATTATCCTCGTTGCATTATTAAAGTTGATCCAGTAACGAACGTGAAAGATGTTACATTGATTGTGAAGAAACCACGGGTGATGAAGAACATGCCTCTGATTAAAATGGAACAAGATTTCTTCAAGATATTCAAATGGTGGCACTATGATTCGAGTTTAGGAGAAGTTGTTATTTGTGTGCATCCAGATGATGACTCTTAGAAAATCACTGAGGAATTAACCGAAGTCGTCATAGTGCACAAACGAATATATGTTCTATGGTGAGGAATTCGAGTACTAGACCCGATGTGGCTAGTCAACTGTTAAAAGAAAGATATAGAATGTTTATTCTACAGTAAGATAAGTTTTGAAGAAAAGGATAAAGAACAAGCGCTCCAATTTCAGAAAATCATTAATGTGTGTTTTGCAAATGATATACATTCTGGTTCAGATTGGAAAACAACTTGGAGGAAGCTTGAGAAGAAAGAGACAAAGAAAAAGGAGGAAAATGAAGCTCGAATTGCAGAACGTACGAGAATAGCATCTCTAAGGCGCTTTCAGTTTGTGAACCGACCTCCTCCAATTGATCAAACATCAATTGCTTTTGAGGAGCGTCGCAAGCCAGTAAAGAGATTTTTTGGACGTTAGAGTCAAATCTAATTGAAGATTTTTGAAGACTATCCAGACTGCGGCAACATCCAAGGGGAGTTTGTTGGTGCATAATGTCTATTGCCTACATCTAGGATATGTTTGTAATGTTTATAGAGTTTAAACGTCAATGATTATGTGTTTAAAAGTAATTTTTATATGTTTTAACACTATGCTTCGTACAAAAGTATGCATGTTTCGCATGATTATCTTACTCGTACGAAATATAGTTGTTTGTTTAGCACGCACTTTGGTACGAGTCATGTCGACCTATAAATAGGAAAGTGTTGTGTTAGAGCTAAGTAGTGATTTGTCAATTGGTACGGTGAAGCTTTGCAGTTTGTTTACTCGCGTCTGTATTTGAACGTCATTAATACAACAGAAGCAGTTAAACAGTAAGTACTATCTTGTTTGTCTTGTCTACCTCTCTAGCAATGAATTCTGCCTCTGCTAGTTGAGCGAGATCAGGTCGATTGCTCATTTCGGGAGCTCGATCCTCATTCACAGGAACTTGGCTGAATAAAGCCTTTCTCTAAGAGTTCATCCAACTGTGTCCTTAATTCATTCGTCTTCGTCGGTGCTAACCGATATGGAGCTCTGGCTACCGGTCTGATCCAGGTAGGATGTCAATCCTAAACTCTACTTGCCTATATGGAGGTAGACCTGGTAGTTCTTCAGGAAAGACATCAGAATACTCCGAAATAACTGGAAGGTCTTGCATATTTTGCTTCGGTTCGTTGATAGTGACTTGTGCCATGTAAATGACACAACCTCTCCTTAAACACTTGGATGCCTTAAATAACGACACCTTGTCTGGAAATCCATAGTGTGAATCTCCAGTGATGGTGATCATTTCACCAGATGGGGTTTTAATTTCGATGAGTTTCTTATCACAGGCAATGCGGGCTTGGTTATGGGATAACCAATCCATGCCTAAAACTACATCGAACCCCGCCAATTTAATTGGCAACAGAGAGACATGAATGGAATGATTCTTAATGAATATAGAGCATCCATCAAGAATGGAAGATGCTATTTCTAAAGTTCCATCAGCAAGTTCTATCTCATAAGTTTTGTCTGGAGTTCTTAGGGGTAAGTTTAATAGTTTACTAGACTTATGGTCTACAAAAGACTTATCTGCACCCGAATAAAAAAGAACTCTAACATATATATCATTGATGAGGAAAGTACTTGTTATGACGTTGTTGTCACTAACGGCCTCCCAAGCATTTATCTGGAAAGCACGAGCATTCCCTTTCTTAGCCTCTCCAGGCTTTGCATCATTATTTGTGGGGTTCTTAGGGCAATTGGGCTTAATATGCCCCTCCTCATTACAGCCATAACAAACGACATCTTTAAGATTTTTTCATTCATGGGTCTTATGCCCTTTTCTTTTGCATATACCACAGGGTTTAATCTGAGGGTTGGTATTGCATTGCCCCCAATGCCTGCGGCTACAGATCTTGCATAGAGGTCTATCATCAGACCTATGTTGGTTCTTCTTAAACCCAAAATTTCCTTTCTTCTTAAACCTTTGGGAGTTATCATCCTCCCATTTTCGTTTCCCCTCAGTCTCGGTTTCGACTGACTTTTGCCTCACCAAGTCCAAGGTGAGGGAAAGAGATAGGTCAACAGCGGACCTATAGGTAGTAGGCTGAGCAGCCTTTACCATCTCCTTTATCTCGGGCGATAACCCATTAATAAAACGCACAATGAGTTTGGTTTCAGGGGTAATCAGATAGGAAACTAACCTAGATAGGGAATTGAAATCGGAAACATACTTCCGATAATCTAGGTTCTTCATCGTGAGAGTCAGGAAATTTAACTCTATCTTTTCCACCTCATGGGGTGGGCAATATGTTTCCTTAACAAGGTCCACAAACTTGAACCATCCCAAATTGTATAGGTATACCTTACCTGTGGATTGGATCATAGCCTTCCACCAAATTAAGGCATCACATTTGAAGGATTGTGATACACACTTTACCACATCCTTTTCAGCACAGCCGCTGATATCCACAATCGTTTCCATCTCATCAAGCCACTTTAAGGCTTCTACAGATCGTTTCTCCCCATTAAAGTCCTGGGGGCTTGCAGGAGACGCAATATTTATAGGTACATCTGTCTTTAAAAGAACGGGACCTATTAACAAATTCTATTTTCTTTGGTTCACTCTTCGCATTTGAAGAGTGAACTGAGCTCTCTTTGTGAGATGAGGATGGTGCAATTGATAATGGTCGGGAGCGAGTAGCACTCGATTCCCTAAGTTTTTCAATGGCCTTTTCCATGGCCTTCCCCATAGCTGCGTGTATGCGAGCTTGGAAATCTTCATAATTAATGGCTATGTTCTCTGCGTTATTAGAGTTAACATCCCGATGGCTACTTTGCGCCTCATCGGAGTTGGCCATTCTTTAAAGTTTTGGTTCTAAACACCAAATTAAATTTCTTTTAGCTATGGTATTAAAACCCATATTGGCTTTAAACATTGGATATGACAATCCATCGCCCAATCAAACTAGTGTGAAACATCACAACTCTTAGGCTCATGATATTTATATTTGGCCTAGGTCTCAAAAGGACCATCAAAGGCAAATTACAAGTTGTACATAGTCCATATATTATTGGACAGTGGATCGTAACGTCGCAACTGTCATTGTCATATCGGCAATTATAAATAGCCCATAGGCTCGTCACAAAGGACATTTAAAATATGGCTCATAAGCCTGTCACTAATGGACATATGATTATGGCAGGCCTGTCACTAATGGACATAAAATATGGCACATTGGCCTGTCACTAATGGACATAAAATAAGGCACATTGGCATGTCACTAATGGACATAAAATATGGCACACTGGCATGTCACTTATGGACATAAAATATGGCACATTGGCCTGCATCACTAATGGATGCCAATTATTATTAGTCGGGATCACACTGATCACATAGGCTATAAATAGGTTTTTAGGACATAGTCCATTTACCTAGACGGCTAGTGTGGTTCCTCAAGCCACACTACCAGGAGTATGAACATTCCTGAATGTTAACATAAGAGTACCTCAATGGTTGATTAATAGTCCTGGTTACATTCGACCTTAATGACTTGGAGGCTTGAACTTAGTCCACCACCCCTGGATAAAAGGATAACTTTCCTTAACTATTATGATTTAAGGCTCTTTCATCCTTAACTATCATTTATAAACTGACCAAATATGTGGTCTATGCCACTTGGCTAATCAAAACCATTAAGATTCTTTTTGGTATTATTTAGCAGAGCAAAAATTTCGAACAAAATCGAGATGCTTGCTTTGAAAAGGATGAATACATATATATAATTCCAAAATACTTCATTAAATTCCAATAGAAGTTACAATACTAGAAACAACAAAATGAATTGTCCATGCAAGGACTAAAGAAAGAAAAATGTCCTCACAGGGACTAAAGAAATAACAATGTCCTCACAGGACTAACATATATTATTAGAAAATACTTCACTCTTCCTTCTTTCCCTTAACCAGTTTGGAGAGTTTCTTGAAGAACTTGTTCGTCTTCTTCTCTGTTTTCTCCGCCTGTTGTTGCATCTCTTTCATTCGTTCTAAGGTCTCATTAATGGCCTCTAGTAGTGGCGGAGGTTGTGGTTGTGGTTGTGGCATACTAGGATACTGGTACCATAACTTAGATATCAAGTAGGTGGATAAGCAGGTGGAAAAGGAAATGGGTAAAGTGCGTTATGCATGACCGCTTGCATGTAAGGGTCATGCGACCATGCTTAGTAATCAACAGGTGTCGTTGGGTTAAATGGATCATATCCAGACATATCCGGATATGTTGGGATAGGGTTATTATAACCCGATGGTGGTGGTTGAACCATTGGTGGTGGTGTTGGTTCCACCATAGGTGACACATTAGAGGGTCCACCCATTTGTGGGTCCTCTTGAATGGTGGGGCAGGGTTTAGGCAATGGTGGTAGCGAACCCGACCGTTGACCTGCACATACTGACATACGTGCTCCACGTTTCCTTCTCGGCGGCTCAGGTGGCAGCTGATGATGTTCCACTGGTTCCATGTGAACATCTTCTTGTATAGGAGGTGGTTGAGAGTGATGGGAAGGAGTGTTGGCAAAGGTAAATTGGTTCCAATATTGGTCCCACTCATTAGGACCTTGATATGGCGAACCGGCATAAGAGTTTGAATCGCTCGATATCTCAATGGGGTGCGTATTTGAACCTGATGGCGGCATCTCCGGATCGGAGTCCTCGTCCATTGGGTTTGGCTGATCCAACTGATTTTGATCAGCTGGGGGTGTGTTAAAGTATTGGTTGGGGTTAAATTCATACTGATAAGAATGATGGGAATGGTGAGAGTGGTGTGAATGATGTGAATGGTACTAGTGATAAGAATTTTGGGTATGGGAAGGTGAATGTTGTGGTAGTGGCCATGAATCCCCCGAATCTTCATAAGGGTTCAGGTGATGTGGATGTGGAGGGATATGTCCTGAAGGTCCTCCCCTCATTGGTCCTTTGCCTCTTCCTCGTACACGTGGCAGCATTTTCCTGTTAAAAAAATTCAATTCAAAAACAATACTAATAACTTAATAATGAAATGAGTAATCCTAGTTTAATGCCTAGACTCGGAAGTCTAAGGAATGTGCTGGTGTAAGTTTAAGATTGAACACAAAAGGCTAGTGTTTAATTCTCTCAAACGTTGGCTCTGATATCAACCTGTCACACCCCGTATTTTCATCCAAACACCGGTGGGCCCGGGTGGGGAACATCGTGACGTAAGTTAATATCATCATAGTCAATTAAACACAGCACAGCGGAAGTCTTGGATTTAAATTACTATTACAAACCAAATGTTCGAAATAAAATAATATACAAGCTCGTAATAGAAGATCCACAGGCGGATCATAAATTGTACAAAGAAAGAATGTAAAACAGACTTTGGGCAGATCTAGGATTTGCAAGATCCTCTTATCACTACCGAGCACTTGTAGCCTATTTTTGTATTGTACCTACAAGCTTAGTCTTTTGAAAATATGTCAGCTTTCGTTGGTAAATACACCCAACTGACTCATTTTGAAAATATTTGAAAATGATTTTAAGTGTGTAAAGGCACAAAATCTTTTATTAACTTGGGAAAGTTGACCTTGCAACCTTGTTAACAGATTTACATGTTTATTCGTACATACAGGGCCCAATACAAAAACCAAGACATGATTAACGTACACACCACTTATGAACTCACGAAGGAGTTATCCCCAACCAGTGTGGGTAGTTGCATTTGAGCGTCTGTCACGTGTATGCCTACACCCCGCGCTAAGGTCATGGCCATTATCTAATTTAATGAGCCGAGGATATCCTGGACACGGTAGTTAACCCCCGATGTTTAAGTTATCAAACAAAACAAACTAAAACGAAATATGCAGATTTACTAGCCACTAATCGACATTGATTGATCCCATTTCCAACCAAGCGATAATAATTTACCGTATCCCAAGCCCATATAGGGAAAATAAGTCGAGAGTATTTAGCTGAGCTATTCTTCGTTTAAATGCAAGATTTATTAACTCAGCCGTACACAATAGTACTAAGTGCAGATAGCATTTACTGGCAAGTCTCTAGTCTGGATTATGGCATAAACGAACCAATTAAATATTAATAGTCTTATTTAAGTCATAGACTTAGACCGACTAACGTACTTGATCAAAACGTATATTGCTTGATTAAATGATGATCGGATAGAATGTAGGTTAAAACCGACAAGTACTTTGACTTGTATAATATGGGCAAACTATAAACATTCTGGATTTTGAGACTTAAATGACAGGGTTAGACCCGTTTCGGTTAATTTTCGTAGCCTAATTACATATGCTTAACCGTACACATATTAGCGATATCTGGTAACTGGATAGGTCATGGACAAGTTCTATATGCCATTACATTTTAAATAAGTTTTAATATCAGTTGGATATTAACTTATATGCCCGTTATGGTTATAAAGTGAAACTACGCCTCATAAGGGGGTTTCAGTAATTTTATATCATATAGAAAAGGAACTTGAATATAACTTAATGTTGTTATAACTATAAGTATTCTAGAAAAATAATTAATTTATGATATAATATCAGTAGGATATTAATTATATGTGTAATTTATCTTTTATGACCAAACTGTGCATCAAAAGGGCATTTTGGTCATTTTACACATAGTTTTATAAATTATTTCGGATTCTGAGTTCATATCATATACCTACTGTAAAAGTGTTTAAAATAGGTTTTGAAATCAGTAGGTAACAAGTCTTGGTTGATAATTATGGTTTAAAACCAAACTATGCGCCGAAACGGCGCTTATGTCGTAAAATGACGATTTGTGTGATGTTCAACGAAAACTGATGTTAAGGTCGGATTAAAATGTCTTGGATATGTTATTTAACATAACGTATTAGTAGGTAAAATATTTACCTTGAAAATATATGATTAAAACTATTTTATAAGCCATAAGGGCTTATCTTCATTTACCGACATATTACAAGGACTTGTTTAAAAACTCAGTTTATAATTTGTTTTAACATCTTAAATAATCCTACTTATAATATTACATCAGTAGGAAACTCATTTTCAAATTCATTATCATTTAAATCTCTTTTTATGCAAAAAGGGCATTTTAGTCAAAATGGCGTAATTACGGAACTTGTGCATAAAATCAGATTCTGATTATGATAATGTAATATAACCTCAGAGGGTTATGCTACATTATATTACGATCGTAATGCAGAAGCCAAACTTCGCGACTTTCGGTTACGAACCGACCCTAGAACTGAAATTGACGAGCCGAACATGTTCTTACATGTTCTAATAATTATTAGCACCTTGTTTAAGTGTCAAACAGGTTTCATAACATATATAAGATCAATTTATGATTTTTACGAAAAATGGTATGTTTGGCTTTTTAATATCATAACTTTGACCCGTCAATTGGTCCAGCAAACGTGATCTTCAGGAGGTGCTCTTTATAGGGACTAACACCTACCTTATCACCATCACTTAGCCATGTTCATTTCAAAGAATGGCTGGACCATAATGGTCTTAACCGAAAGTCAAGGCGTTTTCCGCAAAACGCTTGACTTTTGGCTATAAAAGCCTATAAACGAAAATGCAAGAGGAAGGAAAACTTACAAGAGGTTCCTGGAATGCAATAGAACTAAGTTGGATGCTCCTTTCAGTTAGGAACTTCCAGAGGAGGGAGATAGAGTTGTGAATGAGATAGGTATAAGTTCAAATGGTGAACCTTGGCACCTATTTATAGTTGGAGAGCTTGAAGGAGGTGATGCCAGGTGTTAATGGGTGTACAAGGAAGCTTACAAGTGTCCTAAAACGTGGCATAGCAGTTTGGTAAGCCATGGTTTCGAATCAAATGGTTTTTGGAACTTTGTGTGGAGGCCAAGGCAATTTTCTGCAGACACAGCATCTCGCGCCCCGCGAGAGGCCAAGGCCTTGCCTCTCGCGCCCCATGGCCAGTTTCAAAGTTTGACACTTTTAGCCCCTCAACTTATTAAACCCTCTAAAACCTTCTAAAACAATTTTTTAGCATATTTAGCCCTCCGTAGCCAATATTTGGTGTATCCGGGATTATGCCCGGACATTGTCGAGCTCTCGGTTCGTTAAAAGGTCACTCGGATGTATAAATTAACATGTTGACACTTTTAACCCCTCCATTATCCAACTTTCACACATTTACATAATTGAACCCTCTCGTCCAACAAATGGGACATATGAGAGTTAGGACTTTATAAAGGATCACTCAGAGGCTCATTATAAGCATGTTGACTCCGATGTCACTCAGAGGCTGGGCATGTTGACACAATGGTCACTCAGAGGACAAGTTTTAAGCATGTTGACTCTAATGGTCACTCAGAGGCTATGTTTTAAGCAAGTTGACACCAATGGTCACTCAGAGGCTATGTTTATGCATGTTGACATCAGAATATCACTCAGAGACTTAGTTTGAGCATGTTGACGCTTTTAGTCCCTGATAGTCTTTAATAGACTTAAAATAAAAATATAACACGCGTCGCTATATTATTGGACACGATTTTACAGGGTTTTACATCCTCACCCCCAAAAAGAAATCTCGACCTCGAGATTTTATTCAAAAAGATGGGGGTACTTTTGTCGCATAGTGGACTCAACCTCCTATGTAAACTCGGGACCTCTAAGGGCATCCCATTTAACCTTTACTATAGGTATCAGCTTCCTTCGGAGCTTCTTAACCTGCCGATCCTCGATCGAAATTGGTTTCTCAACGAACCTCAGGTTTTCATCTATTTGCACATCTTTATGTGACATTGCTAGCGACTCATCGGCTAGACATTTCTTAAGGTTACTGATGTGGAACACATCAAGAATCCCACTTAGCTCCTCGTGTAGCCTAATCTTATAAGCCAAAGAACCAACAAATTCAATGACCTCAAACGGTCCAATAATCTCCGGCTTAACTTGCCCTTCTTTCTAAAGTGCATCACACCTTTCCAGGGTGATACCTTCAACAATACTATGTCCTCTATTTGGAACTTAAGAGGTTTTCGCCTCTTGTCTGCATAACTCTTCTGCCTATCACGGGCAGCTTTGAGACGATCACGGATTTGCACAATCTATCCGTGGTCTCCAGGACGATCTCAGGTCCTGATAGTTGGGCTTCCCCAACTTCTGCCCAGTACACGGGCGTTCGACACTTTCTCCCATACAAGGCCTCATAAGGAACAACCTTGATGCTCGTATGATAACTATTATTATAGGAGACTTATATTAGGGGTAAGTGGTTATCCCAACTTCCACCTAGATCAATCACACATGCCCTAAGCATGTCTTCCAATGTCTGGATAGTACGCTCACTTTGACCATCAGTCTGTGGATGGTAAGCCGAACTAAAATTTAATTTTGTGCTTAAAGATTGTTGCAAACTTTTCCAAAAAAGAGAGGTATATCTAGTATCTCTGTCAGATACAATAGATACCAGCACACCATGTAGGGACACAATCTTGTCCACATACAACTTAGCCAATTTGTCTGAATTATACGTTTCCTTGATTGGTAAGAAATGTGCTGACTTAGTCAGCCTATCCACAATGACCCAAATAGTGTCATTTCCACTTTTGGTCTTAGATAACTTGGTAATCAAGTCCATAGTTACCATTTCCCATTTCCATGTGGGAATTTCCAATTGTTGTGGAGATCCTGACGGCTTCTGATGTTCGGCCTTAACTTGCGAACACGTCAGACACTTAGCTACAAAAGTGGCTATGGATTTCTTCAGACCTATCCACCAATAATTCTTTTTCAAATCTTGATACATCTTGTCACCGCCCGGGTGAACTGAGTATCTTGAATTATGCGCTTCGTGGAGGAATACATCTCTAAGTCCTCAAAAAATTGGAAACCAGATTCTATAATTAAACCTAAGGATTCCATCTTTTCTAGGTGCCAACTGATCAACAGTTCTGCCTAATCCTTCATTAGGAGCATTTGCCTCTAATAGAGCTTGTTTTTGCGCATCTAATAGCTTCTCATTTAAGCTATTTCTGAGCTCAATGCTCTTGGCGTTAATCCTTATAGGCTTAACCCGTTCTTTGCGACTTAAGGCATCAGCAACTACATTTGCTTTGCCTGGGCGGTAGCGAATTTCGCAATCATAATCGTTAAGTGTTTCCATCCAACGACGTTGTCACATGTTCAATTCTTTCTGATCGAACAAATGTTGGAGGCTCTTATGGTCAGTGTATATAAGACACTTTGTTCCATACAAGTAATGTCTCCATAGCTTAAGTGCAAATACAACGGCACCCAATTCTAAGTCATGGTTGGTGTAATTCCTTTCGTGCACCTTTAATTTTCGTGATGCATAGGCAATTACTTTGCCTTTTTGCATTAGCACACAGCCCATGCCAGTGTGCGATGCATCACAGTAAACAATAAAGTCTTCAACACCCTCAGGTAGGGATAACACAAGAGCATTGCTCAACTTGTGTTTCAGAATCTCAAAGATTCTTGTTGTTTTGGACCCCAAATAAACTTAACATTTTTACAGGTCAAGGTAGTTAAAGGAGTGGCTATCCTTGAAAAGTTCTCGATGAACCTTCTATAGTATCCAACCAATCCTAAGAAGCTACATATTTCTGACGGGGTTTTGGCGGTACCTCCCAATTCATTATGGCTTCTATTTTGGCGGGATCCACATGGATACCACATTCACTTACAATATGTCCAAGAAACTAGACTTCTCTAAGCCAAAACTCACACTTAGAGAACTTAGCATAAAGTTTCTCTTGCCTTAGCAGTTCTAAAATGCACCGAAGATGTTTCTCGTGATCAATTTGATTGCGAGAGTAGATAAGTATGTCGTGTACGAAGACAATGACAAACTTATTCAAATGTGGTTTGCAGATTCTATTCATGATATCCATGAATGCTGCAGGTGCATTTGTGAAACGCCCGCGGAAATCCTTGCCTTAGAGAACTGAATCACAACGAAGATACGACAGGCCACAGAATACACCGGGAAGGACCGAGTACTCCCCGGGTAGGGCGAAGTCAGATTTTCCTACGGTAAGTAAAACGCCCACGGAAATCCTCGCCTTAGAGAACAACCTGAAGCTCAACCCACCAAATCCTTTAAATGACTTGCCTAGAAAAAAATCTTCAATATATTGTGAGTACCACAAAGGGCACGACACTAATCATTGGTCGATATACCTTGGGCAAGTTGGATGCTATGGTCTTCACGGCGCGAGAACTCATGAAGTTCCCAACTCCAAGAAGAGTGGCAACAATGTATCACGATCATGTGGGTGAAGTGATGAACGTAAAAAGATGCAGGCATGGCCCAATAGAGGCAATCGGACTAGAGAAATGGGTATTGATCACTGAACACCCTAATCAAATGGTCACGATCGGAGACACCCTTTCTCCAGAAATAAGAGATAGCCTCAAAATGTTGCTCTTTAATAAAATGGATGTCTTTGCTTTTGAACATGGCGACATGACCGGTATACCCCGTGACAGAGTGGGGCATCGCTTATCTACACTGCCAGGAGTTAAGCCAATTGCCCAGAGAAAACCAAGAATGGCTCCAGACAGAAAGGAGGCGATTGTGAAGGAATTGCAAAAATTAACTGCAGCGAGGATTTTGCGAGAAACAAATTATCATACTTGGGTGGCAAACCTAGTCATGGTAAAGAAAACTCATGTTACGTAGAGGATGTGTATAGATTACAAAGATCTAAATAAAGCGAGCCCCAAAGATGCTTACTCACTTCTTGAAATCAACTTCAAGGTTGAATCGCTAGTGCCATTCCGTTTCAAGTGTGTGCTCGATGTTTATAAGGGGTATCATCAGATCCAGATGCCAGAAGAAGACGAGGAAAAAACAGCTTTCCATACGGACATCGGGATCTACTGTTATACAAAAGTGCTTTTTAGATTGCGAAATGCAGGGGCAACCTACCAAAGGCTGATGGATAGAGCATTCGCTAATCAAATCGGGCAAAACCTGGAAGTATACGTAGACGATCTAGTAATTAAAAGCAGATGTGAAGGAAGTGCAAAAATTAACTGCAGCAGGGATTTTGCGAGAAACAAATTATAATACTTGGGTGGCAAACCCAGTCATGGTAAAGAAAACTGACGGTACGTGGATGTGTGTGGATTACAAAGATCTAAATAAAGCGAGCCCCAAAGATGCTTACTCGCTTCTTGAAATCAACTTCAAGGTTGAATCGCTAGTGCCATTCCGTTTCAAGTGTGTCCTCGATGTTTATAAGGGGTATCATCAGATCCAGATGCCAGAAGAAGACGAGGAAAAAACAGCTTTCCATACGGACATATGCAAAAATGCCTTCTAGATTGCGAAATGCAGAGGCAACCTACCAAAGGCTGATGGATACGGCGTTCGCTAATCAAATTGAGCGAAACCTTAAAGTATACATGGACGATCTGGTAATTAAAAGCAAAGAAGAAAAATCATGTTGTGGGACATCGAAGAAACATTTCGAACGTTGAGGGAGTACAACATCAAGTTGAATCCAAAAAAGTGTTCATTTGGAGTTGAGGAATGCAAGTTTTTGGGAGTCGTCGTTACGCGTGATGGTTTCAAAGCAAACCTAGAAAAGGTCATAGCAATCAGCGGCATGCCCTCTCCATGAACGCTCAAAAAAGCTGAAACGCTTAATGGTCGGTTAGTGGCAATTAACATATTTCTGGCCAAACACGCCAAACGATCCCTACCCTTCATAAAGACATTGAAATATTGTTTATATAAAAACAGTTTTCAATGGATGACGGAAGCGGAGGATCACTGCAAGAAATGAAGCGTTTCCTGGTTCATTTACCAACCTTAACTACCTCGAAGCCCAAAGAAACGTTGAAATGTATATGTCCGCGGCTCATTATGCGGTCAGCGCAGTTCTCATGGTAGAGTGTGGAGGAGTGCAAACGCCAATCTACAACGTCAGTAGAGTACTGGCAGACCCAGAAACTCGGTATCCCACATTGGAGAAATTGGTCTTAGTACTAGTCCACGCCTCTCGGCGCCTCAGGAGGTACTTTCAAGGGCACAAAGTTCAAGTCTTGACAAATTACTCGCTACATCAAATTTTGAACAAGTCGGAGATCTCAGGGCAGCTCGCAAAGTGGGTCATCGAGTTGAGGACGTTGGATATTGAGTACCGAAAGAGAAAAACAATTAAGGGTTAAATGTTGGCGGACTTCATAGCTGAAATCTCGGACGGGGAACGTATCTAGGGAGTAACCCCTGAAGTCCCGAAATCTAGTATCGCCAATGAAACTTGGAAACTGTGCACGGATGGGTCGTCCAGTGGTAAAGGAGAAAGAGCAGGTCTCATGTTAATTATCCTGGAAGGGATTAAATTGATGTACGCCCTAAAGTTCGGCTTCGAGTGTTCAAATAATGAATCTAAATACGAAGCGTTATTGGCAGGGCTGCGTATGGTGCATGCTATGGGAGCCACAAGGATTGATGTATATGTAGATTCATTGTTGGTTAATAACCAAATAAGTGAAACATATGAAGCTCACGATGAGTCTATAGCAAATATATCCGGCTAAAGCAAAAAGCCTGATCGCCCTGTTCAATAGCGTAAGCCTGACACATGTTTATAGGGGTAAGAATCAGACAGCTGATGCACTTAGCAAATTGGCCACATATGGAATGGAACATGAAGTGAGGGTAGAGACGCTGCATACACCATCGACTGCGCTTGGAGAAGTATCTACCATGGGCGCTATGGAAGAATGCTGGATGATACCCTTGTGAAGTACTTAACAAACGGGATACTACCAGCGTCCAAGGGTGAATCAAGGAAGATAAAAGCAAAGGCTTTACAATATATGAACTGCAAAGGGGGAACATTGTATCAGAAGTCATACTTGGGCCCGTTATTGCGTTGTGTTTCTCTCACGGAGGCAGAATACCTGATTAAAGATATACATGAAGGAATTTGTGGTATTCACGCCGGTCCCCGCTAAGTGGTAGCTAAGATAACCAATGTCGGGCATTATTGGCCCGGGATGCATGTGGATGCGGTGAAGGAATTACGCAAGTGTATGAGATGTCAACGCTATGCACCGCAAACCTTGCGCCCCAAGAACAGCATGATACTAGTAACTGCTGCATGGCCCTTCCAGAAAAGGGCAATCGATATCGTAGGCCCCTTTCTGATGGCCCCTGGAAAAGTCAAATTCCTCTTTGTTGTAATCCATTACTTCACTAAATGGATTGAGGCTAAACCTTTGGCAAAAACATTATAGCGGACAATGTCAAGAAGTTCTTATGGGAACACATAGTGTGTCGTTTCGGTTTACCATTATACATAGTCAGCGGCATGGGACGCAGTTTGCTGATAAAATAATCGAGGATTGGTGCAAAGAGCTTGACATACAACAAATTTTCACCTTAGTGGCCCACTCTCAAGGTAACGGCCAAGTGGAAAGAGCCAACAAAAGCATGTTAGATGGAATCAAGAAACGCCTCGATCGAGTGGATGTTGGGTGGATGAATTGCCAACAATCCTCTGGGCCCATCGAATTACGCCAAAGTCTAGGAATAAAGAAACGTCGTATAGTCTAATGTATAGCACGGAAGCAATGATTCCAACAGAGGTTGGGCTTCCGTCCTTAAGGCGTTTGACCACACAGGATGATAATGACCAGCACCTCCTTGAAAACTTGGACCTGTTGGAAGAACGGCGTGAAGCGGCTGCCATCAACGAAGCAAGATATAAACAGACCATGGCTAATTACTATAACAAAAGGGCGTCTCATTTGGATCTTCGGGTAGGCGATTACGTTCTAAGGGACAATGAAGCCAGTAGGGCGGAAAGCACTAGCAAATTGGGCCCTACCTAGGAGGGACCTTACAGGGTCAGCGAAGTTCTTGGCAAGGGAGCATATGCACTGAAACATTTGCCAAAGTCTAGGAATAAAGAAACATCGTTTAGTCTAACGTATAGCACGGAAGCAATGATTCCAACAGAGGTTGGGCTTCCGTCCTTAAGGCGTTTGACCACACAGGATGATAATGACCAGCGCCTTGGACCTGTTGGAAGAACGACGTGAAGCGGCTGCCATTAGCGAAGCAAGATATAAACAGGCCATGCCTAATTACTATAACAAAAGGGCGTCTCATTTGGGTCTTCGGGTAGGCGATTACGTTCTAAGGGACAATGAAGCAAGTAGGGCGGAAAGCACAGGAAAATTGGGCCCTACCTAGGAGGGACCTTACAGGGCCAGTGAAGTTCTTGGAAAGGGAGCATACGCACTGGAACATTTGGATGGAACTCCCATCCCGCGATCTTGGAACATCGCCTAGCTCAAGAGATGTTATATGTAATGCTCGCCCCTAACGGCGGGATGATTATTTTGTTCTTTTCTCTTTATCATATGTCTTTATTCATTTATAATAAAAATTCGATCTTTTGATTACATACAATAAACTTCGACAATAAATATTTATGCCTAATACAACTAAAACCTTTACTTCCAATATTAAGTGATAAGGACTTCGACAATAAATATTTATGCCTAATACAACTAAAACCTTTACTTCCAATATTAAGTGATAAGGTGTATACATCATGTTAGCCGTTTCGACCAAAAATCTCTAAGAAACTTACAGCACTAATAGATGAGTTCCTTGGTCATAGGCACACTAACTATCTAATACTTGACTTACATGAAACTTATATGTTTTCATCATAGTCTAAAAACAAGTACTTGTTCTATTTCTACACAGTTGAAAACAAAAAAAGCAAAATTTTCAACAAATATGCTAATCAACACTTGAGAGCATCTCCATCACTTTTGTAGGGTGATCTCTAGTTCTTTAATCACTTTTCATATTAAAAGGAAGATCATAGATTAGCAACAAAAGAAATGTTAACTAAGCAAAACCATAATATTCATTCACACCCTTGTTTGTAATTGAAAATGGTGATATATACTAACTAAGATTAAGAATAAGGAGATGTTTATTTACCTTTTAATAGAGCTCTGAATAGTTTAGATCTCTTACTGGTTCAGCACTTAATTGTTCAGACTGTCTGTTTCACGAACAGATGTCTGAATAGTTCAGACATTGCCTCTGAATGGTTAAGCATTATACTGAGTCTGAATGGTTAAGACCTCCAATCTGAATTGGACAGACATTTGCCTCTAAGCGGTTAAGCATTATGCTAGCTCTTAATGGTTCAGAATTCTTACTGATTCAGCACTTAATGATTCAGACATCTTACCGATTCAGCACTTAACTATTCAGTAGTTGTCAAACAGCCCCTAAGTTATAAATCGATCTCTACCTTTAGCGAAGAGAAGGTTAAAGATTCTACTAATTAGATTAGAGAGAAAGTTGTAATGGTTATATACTTGTATAAGATAAAACCTATTATGCACTACCAAGATTTTCGATATGGTACAAGCCTCTTGAAGTCATTTTAAAACAATGTCCTCGGACTCCGTTTTGTGAACTGATGCACCCGGTCCATCTCTAGTGATATTTGGGGCAAGTTGTTCAACCATGAAAATAGTGACCGATCTATAAACTCATTATAGGGGTAACATTTTCAAAAAGAGAGCAGTAATGAAATTCAAAAAACTTTAAATTTTTTTCAAAATTTATACTACCGTTGGAGCGTCAAAAGGCAAAGAAGGTTACCCTTCTAATAAGGTAGATCCGCCCCTCTATGACAATACAACTACTTCACTTGTATCCTGATAAGCAAACAACAAATTAGTGAATCATGAGAAAGCGCAAATCAATATTTAAGTATATCATAATTAAATAGCGCATGTTTAGACTTTACTTGGATTAATAATATGAAGATAACATATAAATCACACCAATATTCAATAACTACTATTCTTTTAAAATAAAAACTCATCAACTCTATTCCGTGTGGGTTCCAAGTTCTTTACTTGTTCTACATATATATTTATATTTATATGAAGAAAGAGCAACCGTACACGTTTCAAGCTAAGATATGTTTAGCGAAGCAGTAGTATTCACTCTGGGCCCAATCTCAAAGATTTGTGCCACGTGGTATGTTTTTCTCTGGGTTTGTGACGCGTGGGAATGCCTAATTGGTTTATGATACACGAAACACCTAATTATGTGGGGCCGGTAGACTAAAATAACTTGGCCGACACCTAAAAGTATTACAAGAAAAATAAGAAAAACAAATAAACTTTGGTATAGATATGGCCCTCCAGTTATTATATTTGTGCTATATTGGCCATTTAACTTTTTTTATGGTTTTCATATGAACATATTATGCTTCTCTCTTGCTTTGAAAAGAATAAGTTATTGATGGATTAATGAAATTATTTTGTATATCATATATAGCTTGATTAACTATGCTAGAGTATTTTAAAATGAAATCATATCTAAAATATTTCGAAATATTTTGAGTTCCGAAAGAAAATTTTTTCTTTCAAATTATGTGTGATTGAAAAGGAAATCACGCTAGACGAGTCATCTCGTTGGACTTGTTATGGTACAAGAATGAAAAAACTAGTGTAAGTCACTATTTTGCATGTCTCATTGCTAATGCCCGTTACCGTCATTCATGTGATCTTTTATTGTCATTAGCAAACTATTAACACATATGCTCTTGTATCATTTGTTACCATTCACCACAATCATACAATATTGGCTAGTTATGAAAATTCACAATAATATTAGTGTCTTATTCACATTGGTTTATTAATTGTTGCTTTATTTGTAACAGTGTCACATTGATACACTACCTTTTTAAAATATTTGACATTAACAAAATCTTTATAAAACTAAATTAGAATAACTTAGCAAGTGGAACACACCCTAGTCAAGGCACTATATTTGACTGTCTCTTAAGTGAAGTTGGAACAATGGGTCGAGTATGAGATGAGCATTGGTAATATCATTCATAAACCTTGTTATCTACCTAATTGTAAAACCGTGTCTTATATTTGGTCCCATACATGTTAGGTACATGTTACTTATTACACATCGGTTTCACAAATCTTCACAAATTAACTGAAGCTTTATCCTAAACTCATCTAAAAAGGACTTGTAATATCGTATCTCAACTACAATTCTACCATTTCAATAATTTACAGTTTCGAATAACTTTAACATGTTATATATTATGTTCTTTAAACTAATGTAAAATCTTTATATATTTAGATAAAGATGTTTGGTTAATCATGCATGCATCATCTATACATGTCTCAAGTTCAAACTGAATCTCATACCCGCTTTAATAAAGAAAGAGGGGCGCCTCCTATCGTTTTTCTTAGTCAAAGGATGCAAGAAAAACACAGCTTTAAGTTGATGGGTTGTATTCCCTGATTAAGAAAAATAAAATAATAGCAAAAAATAAATATATATAAGTAAAAAAAATAAAATATTTGACACGTAGCAATTTGTGAGTGGCATATTGGAACACCTCTCTAACCTAAAAAGTTAGTGGACTTGGTCTTATTTGTCTAGACGTGAGCACTCTTCATAATTAAGTAACATCCATTTCAATGAATTTAAAATGTGTGGTTATATATAACGATAATATATAAATATATGAAAGTGCTTATTCAGGTTTATACATTTTTTTTTATCATGGATCAATAATGGAACACGTAACATGGTTTATTAAGATAGATTTTTGTGTTTTCTCAAACAAATGGTAGTTGAATTGGGTTGGACGTCATAAATAATTTAAAACAAAAAATGATTTAAAGCAAAGTACAAAAACTACCTTTATCTTTTACGTGGGTTTAAAATGCTAACAAAAGATGAAGTTTGAAATAAATGAAATATGGAGGGATAACCATTCTGGTTAATCGGTCCCCAATCACCATTCTGATTAGCCGGTTTTAACCAATCCGATTTATAACCAATCAACCCAAATATTGAATATGACTCATGAGTATGCAATCAAGACTGGTTATGTAGATGGTTCTGATCCGGTATTAGAGGAGGGATTTGGGTTTTGTATTTTGCATTTAACTTCCAACTAATTTTTTTTAAATAATATTATATAACAGTATTCATATTCCTTCTATCATTTTTTATTTTATATTACACTAAAATACACTATATTTTCTATTTCATTTTAATTAAATAATACATTTTTTATACCTTTACCATTACATTTTTTCTCTTCTATACTCACAACCATTTTCAAAATATATTAAAAAATAATAGGAGTGGAGCAGTGTCCGTTAAATATACAAATAAACATTAACATTTTTTATTTTCTTCACTCACAACCATTTCTTATATTTTTTATACTCTAAAAAACTCTACTCATAATTTTTTGAAAGAGATGTGAACGCTCTAATGTTATCTTTTCGTATGGTTTAATCTCATCTTGAAAAGTTATGAATCCGTACACGTTCCCAAATAAAATAGAAAAAGGTTACTATTTTCGCCATGGGGACATGGTTTGAAACTTGGTCCGGAGATGTGTTTAAAGTGTGGATTCATAATCGCTACATGTTTTTATTTTAATTGGTCATATTTAAATCAATCGTTTAAAAAGTTACAATGATTAATATTAAATCATAACAAAAGCACTCATTTTGTTTTGCACAATCCTTTTCATGGTCTAACAAAAATCCCCATTTACTTTAGCCTTTACTCCATGCAACTTCCACCATATGTGTGGCTCATATAAGCTTAACCCTAATTATAATCCAAACCCCTTTACTCCACTACCCTAGAACCACCATGTCCACCCAGCCTTCCACAAGCACACTGCGCCAACACAACAACGATGACGAAGATGAAAACATACGCGAAATACACGCCCTAACACCCCAACCACCACCACAACCACCGCGATACCACCCTCACCGTGGAGAAGTGTGGGAAACCACTAGCCACAGATCATCAAATCTGTCCGTTGCCAGCAACGAGACTGAGAACTTCACGACCATGAGCCGCGAGTTTAATGCTTTGGTGCTAGCCGGAAACGACATAGATGTTAATGAACATAACGAGCCAATTGCGAGTTTGGAGAGAATTCGGGAAGAAGAGATTCCTGGGGACACTAACCCATTGGCGAATGTGGCGGATAATAATCCGAGAGTGGCGTCTCCGACTAGAGGTGGTGGGATGAGTTTGATTAGTACTGATGGGAGTGGTCGTAGCAGCGATGTTTCGTCGGTCCAGCGAGTGAAGAAAGAGGAGGTGGAGTCGAAGATATCGGCATGGCAGAACGTTAAGATCGCAAAGATTAATAATCGGTTCAAGAGGGAGGATGCGATCATCAATGGGTGGGAGAGTGAGCAAGTTCAGAAGTCGACATCTTGGATGAAGAAAGTTGAGGTATGTAAGTGTAATAACACAAAGTTAGAGGACTTGTTTGCAACCTTTTACTTCATCATGTTTTAACATAAATAAAATGGTAAATTATACCGGTGAAAAAACAAAAATCGATGGTAAAAAACGAGTTAAAAAGGTTGGATTGAAATTATTAATTCTTACATATTTGATATTTTTTTTGTAAGTTACTCTTTTAGTTTTGGTTTTGTTAATCTTATACTTAGATATATAATTAATGAAGTACAAATAAAGTAATTTTTTAGATTTTTGAATATGTGAAGTTTATGTAAAATGAATATCGTGTAGAGGAAACTGGAGGAAAAACGAGCAAAAGCATTGGAGAAAATGCAAAACAATATGGCAAAAGCTAAAAGAAAAGCAGAGGAAAAACGTGCAACAGCTGAGGCTAAAAGGGGAACCAAAGTAGCTAGGGTTTTAGAAATAGCAAATTTGATGAGAGCCGTGGGCCGAGCTCCTACAAAACGCTCTTTCTTTTAAGCTCGTTAAATCAAGGATAGAAAACAAAGGGTAATTTAATTTTGTAATATTATGGGTCTTTGTGTTTATCAGGGTGATTTGTACACCAAATGCATCACTTCACATATCACACTAAAAAAACTTTTATAGCAAATGATACGAGTATATAATAAGTGGTTATGGTATGTGAAGTATCTTTTTTGTTGCGTACAAACTACTTTCTTTTTTTATGGATCGACACTTGTAAAGGTTAGGGGACAATCTAAAGATGTGTATGTGAAGTATCTTTTTTGTTGCGTACAAACTACTTTCTTTTTTTATGGATCGACACTTGTAAAGGTTAGGGGACAATCTAAAGATGTGATACCCTAAAACTACAAGTCTCCGAGGTGTATTGATGTGCATTTGACCAATGCACAATGATGAATGCTGTATTTGAGTGTGTTAGCATCATTAGAAAGCTTGTGATCACAAGAACCTTTTGTACGCTTATGTTGTATATATTATAAAGTTAAAAGTTTTATTTGCATGATACTAGTGAATATGGTATTTGTAATTTTTGTAACATTGATTTCTTTTATAACTATATACTACCTAACCTTCTATAAGCAAGAATTTGAAGTCACCTTACTTTTACGAGAGACAAGTAGTATACCCCTAGACCAATAGTTTATTTTGTATTTTGTGAAGCTAGCCAAATAACACAATTTAGAACGATCAAGATCATAATATATGTGAATGCAAAATTTTATTTTAATTTATTAATATAAAATAGTTAAATGGAGAAAAAGTGAACCAATATGGAATCATACTAAGTAAATTATATTTAAACTTTTCAATTTGTTTTAATTTATTAAAATAAAATAGTTAAATGGATAAAAAGTGAACCAATATGGAATCATACTAAGCAAATTATATTTAAACTTTTCAAATGTTAAAAGTAATGGGCTCTATATTTTAATAGTAATAAAAATTACATCTAATGCTAAATAGCATTCTTTCCTTTAACATATTTTTAATTAATGGTACATGACATTTTCACTTTTAAATTATCAATAATATATATAATTAATATCTAATTCTAATTTATGATTAAAAATAATGTATAACTTAAAAAACTATGATTTTAATACTTTTTAAAATAAAATTATTTAAATTACAAAAAACTTGACATCCATATATGAGATTATATATAAAATGGATATATGAGCTTTTCAAACATATAAATAAAAGCTAAAAAAGAGCAAATAACAAAATGACTATCTCGCAAAAATACTAAAATTTTGTTGACCTCTGTTTTAAATTATAGACGGAGAGAACTTAATGTTTTGAAGTTTTATAGAGGAGATAATATTAAGGTTTGTAGCTACAACAATTTATGATTAATAAATGTGTTTTTAATTTAACAGAGCTAAGAAATATATTAATTTAATTTATACCAATTTATGACATAGTCAGTTAACCTTTAATAATGAAAATATTTTACTTATCATATGCAAACCTTTAACTTATATCATGACTTTACAATAACTATTTATTAATTAAATCCGCATAACAACTATTAGTAATAATAAAAAAATCTAATTTATGTCATGCCAATGATTGGCTTTTTACCAATAAAGAGAAAAAGCACAACTTTAATAATGAATTTTGTAAACATAATTGAGGTCTTATAAATTTATTTCAAATAAAAATTATATTTAAAAGATACACAATGATAAAAAATATATTACTATTTTTATACACTGTTATATGTAACGTAATACATAATTTCATTTATATTAATAATATATATAAACTTATGTATTACATATTTTTTTTCAGTATTCAAACCTTTGTAATACATGGCTATTATGATATTTTTAGCGTTACTAATTAAGATGGGGCGGATTTTTTTTTTGTGACAAATTCAAATTAGTTATGTGAACAATCATATGATAATAAAAATTCATTTATATAAAGTTTCGTTACTAATTAATATAGGCCGTTAGTTATATAAAGTTTTTAAAGATTAAATAATTATATTATATTGTTTATATTTCAGAAACTCATGTAGCACGAATATATAAACTAGTTAACAATATAAATGTAAAAATCTTAAAGGGGTAACTAGGTTTGTCGGTTCTTTAATATTGCGGTGACCACTACGATAATATTAGTAGATTATGCTGGTATAACAAAAGTCGTCAAATTATGGTTTTTCGAATACCTTTATGATAAGAAGAGATTAAGAACAATTGTGAGATACATACAAGTTTATTAATTTCTGGAAATGGTTGGTTACTATATAGGTGGCTTTGAGTATAAATTATTTTGTAAAATAAATAAGTTTAACAGTTTGGATGACGAGTGAGACGCTCCAACTTAAAACAAACAGATTAAAGTTATGCGAAGGGTGAAAGTGATAACTGAACATAAAATCTCTTTAGAAAATTACAAACGTTCATTCTTTGACCGATAACTAAGATACTAAATATCAAGGATACATCGGCATAATGAGATTGGTAATGAGTAGGTGTAGATGGCAAAGTGTTTCAAACAAACATGTTTGATAGAAGGTTTCCCAAGGGATGTGCGGTCATAGGCAAATGAGCGTAAGAAGATGGTTGGATTGGTTGCACGGTAAGTTGTGGTATGTGCTTTAAGGGTTGAAACATATGGTAGTTGTTCATGATGATGGTGTAGTTCAGTCTCAGACTATGACTACATTGGGATTGGGAGTTGGTAGGCTCAAAAATCGGTTCCCATATAAAGGTGTTTGAGATACTACTTTTACGGATTTTAACATATTTCTTCCACCTAAAAGGTCTTATTACATATTTACCCAACTATTTAATTTAATTACATATTTCTTCTTCTCATAAGAAATTACCAAATTACCCTTTTCAATTCTCCTGGTTCTTCACATTCACCAAACCCTACTAACGCCCCTGGCTCTCCTTCGCCTTCACAAAAACGTTGCAAACATCATGACGCCAAAAATGTTGTAAACGTCATGTTGCCAAAACGCTGCAAACATCATGACCCTGCAAACCCTACCCTACCTTCACAAACACGTAAGTCGATTTCGGCAGAAACAGTAATTTAAATATGTCTTTTGCTATAATATTGAATGTTGGTTTTGAATATGTACTCTTCTTTTCATTCAACGGTGATGCTGTTAATTTTGATGTTGGTTTGCAGTTTTGTATGTTATTAGTTGTTTGAATACAAATTCTTATCTCATGTTTACTTTAATTAAATCGAATCATATGGATGTTGGTGTTAGTTTGCGGTTCTGCATGTTAGTGTTACTTTAATTTTAATTTTAGTTGTTTGAATAATAATAAAGCAAACTCTAAGCATATGCATATTGATTATAACTATTTGAATAATAATTCTTATCTCATGCATATATTTTAATTAAAATATAATTAAAAACGATGATTGCAACTAATATACAATAATTCAAGTGAGCGATCTTAAACATATTAAAGATTAAGATTAGTGTTTAGATGGGGAAAATATGTAATTAATTTGGAAGTGTAGCAAGTAGAGGAATTCAGATATATAAATGATATTAAAGGGGAAATTGTAAATATTAATTTAATAAGCCAAGTAAAATAATAATTTAATAAGGGAAATTTAATGAAAAGAATAAATATATATAATATATATATATATATATATAGTTTAAGAATGAAAAATATGTAAATGGTTTAGAAAAAGAAATATATAATTTCTTTTAAAGATCGGATAAATATGAAATAAGGCCTTTAAATAAGAAAAATATAAAAAAAAACCCACTTTTAAAACCTCAGATGTACCTATTACTTTCGTTTAGATTTCTAGATGTCTTTATTCCAAATTGGTCATGTATTTTTAGTGCTTTACCATATCCAATCTTCATTTTTGATGCTCATACACCGACATCCCATGTCACTATTCTTGGAAGGTTAACCCTCGAGTTCATTGATTAGCTTATGTTAATATGTATCTATTGAATAGCTAAATTTATATATCATGGAATTTGAACCCATAATTTTTTCCTATTTCTATCTTAAACTTTATCTAATTCACTAACATTAAGCTATTCCGAAATGATATATGACTGTCTCAAATCCTGTTAACTTGCCTTATGTAACCAATCAAATAGTCTCAGGCAAATCCATCATTCAAACAAAATCTTAAAATAAAAAAAATGTTGAAAGGTATTTGGTAATTCATTGGTGATCACTAACGGATCAAATAAATTAAATAGAAAAAAAAAAGAAAAAATTTACTTGTCTAGCTTGTCGTTAATCTGCCTGGAAATATTGACGTTGTATTGTGTACATGAAGATGAATTTTCCTTGATAACAACTATACTTTCTTAATCTTAGGGGTGTTCAGAATTCGGTTCGGATTCGAAAAATTCGAAATTTAACTCGATTTGAATTTGATTAATAAGGTCCGAATTTAAGTTGATTCGTATTTGAGTCCAGTAATCGAATTCGAATCGAATACGATTTGTCATTTTCAATTCGATTCGAAACTCGAATTCAATTTTATATATTTTTATTTAATATATGTATATACAAAACATATATATAGGGGCAAGATTTAGAGAAAATGATTGGAAGTGTGAAAACAGTGAGAACGCCTCTCTTTCGTTGGATCAAAACAATCTATAGATTAGATTGGCGCGGTGGCGTTTTTGTAAATAACATCAACTTTATTACGTTGACGCGCTTCATTAAGGGTAAAAGGGTCTTTTGACTTCTATAAAATAAAACGCCAAACTCAGGTATAAAAAGCAATCTTTATCTAAAATGCCAATCTCATGTCATTCATACAAACGCAAAAAATTAATGATGGGACGCGTTACAGTATTAACAGAAAAAACTTAACAAACAATAACTGAAACTTTATTACTAACATTTATTATAAAAATTCCCCCCTGAACTACGTGCCAAACACATCATTATATAAATGATGTTAACATCCCTTCCATTGATCAGACTCAGAAAACACCATCTTTAACCAAAACGCTGAAATTGAAAAAAATCACAAAAAAGAACAATGGCAAACATCGTTTCATGGAGATTCAACACTAGAATCAATAAATTCGTAATCGTGTTTGACAACAGAAAAATAGCGTTTTTGAAAACCGCCCAAGCCATACTGAACTTGGACGAAGAAGTTTAAATGGGGATCCTAGCACTTGGCATTCCTCTTGATAACCTCTGTGAGAAAACACAAACGGTTATAAGAAGATTAAACAGAAAATTCACACGGTACCTTGAAATCCAATTGTGAATCCAGTCATCCAATCTTGGTGTGATGAAAACGCAGACTTATTGAGTGTTGTATGGGACAACGGGGAGCAGGAAGCCTACACGATTGAAAACATCATGACCGAACAAAGACTTGTCTTCCTACAGGAGTTATGCAACGCAACATGTTTGAACCCAAATATGAGCATAAAATTGGCGTTGTTGAATGAAATGTTCATATGGAAGTGTCAGATTCTTCAAGATGAAATAAATGATGACAGTGAAGATCTGGATGAGAATTTAGATGAAGAATCGGAAGAAGAAACGAGGAGAGCGAAGGATACTTCTCAGACCAGATTCCTTCTGACGAGGGGTTTTAATTTTTTTTTTCATTTGTTTTTGTGGATGTCATTTTCAGTGGTTTTTAATAAAAATAATTTATTTCACTATTTAGATGTAGCAACGCCAAAATCACCACTAACTATAATAATTACCTCTAATCACATATTATTAAAAAAATACAAAAATAACACAATTATATAAAACAAAATGCAAGAGAATATTAATTAAATTGTGCAAGTCTGATATGTCTCAAAACGCCATGTTTTGTTTCAAACGTCATAACATTACTTTTACTTACAAAAGTTAATTAGTTGTATTTTCCCATTTTTTAAATCAAAACACAATTCATACAAAACGCCAAAATTAGTGATGCGACTGAGGAGTTGCAGATTTAACAAATAAAGCTAAACAAACAGTAACTTAATGATAGGACGTGCCATCTTTATTACTAAAATTTATTATAGAAAATTTCCGACCAAACTACGCGCCAAAAACATCTTATATAAACAACCTCAGACCCTTCCATTGATTACACCAAAAGCAAATGCCATATTTTACTAAATACCATATGGCAAAATCTCGTTTCTTGGATATTTAGTTTCGTTCCCGATAAAGTTTCACTGAATGAGGTGGACAACATTCTTAGGTCATTTTAAGTGAGCATTAACAATGTTGTCCATCTCATTCAGTAAAATCTTATTGAGATAAACTTTACCTTGTTCAAATTAAAACGCCAAAAAGTTCAAAAATAACGGATGCCAAACCTGTAAGTTGTGTGTACTAACATGCTCAAAGATTGCATATGAAAAAATAAAAAGGTCAAATGAGTGTATGTTGTGTATTCTAACATGCTCAAAGATTGAATAAGAAAAAAATATAAAATATAAAAACGCAAAATTACTCTTTACTTGCTCTCGAATACCGTGTCGTTCTTCTTTTAGTTACGGGCTTCGTGCATGTCGATGCGTAGTGTCCGAAAACTTTACATTTCTTACATTGTCTTTCTTTCGCCCAGGCTTCCCTTTTATTTTTTTTCAATGCTTCCTTCTATTTGGATTTCAACCACTTGCGAGATCCAGAACCTTTCAACTTATACCCAACAGAGACTCTTATCGAATTCTTGTCGTTTTGATATTACCATTGTCACACCCCGACCCGCAACGGATAAGGTGATCGGGGCATGATTGGGTTATCATCAAAGCTCATGACATTTATTATACGTTTCATATTCATTAATACAATTTAATGGAAGTTTACAATAAGAATTACAACATGTTCTAACTATCAATCTAAGCTTCTTTGTTCTCTTCTAAGGCATTTCCTATGTTTTCCTTGCTTCAACCTGTTCACCTGTATCATGTGTAGAAAGGTTTTTGGATCAACATAAAGTTGGCGAGTGAATCCTATGGAAAACATTTGAACAAGTTTATTTAATTGATTATGAAATAAGTGCACAACCAAACATGAGTAAAAATAGATGTAAACTTATTCAACAATCATTAGATATTAAATAAAGCACATATGAACAATAATGGAACATTTAGAGGCACGCGTTGCTCTACTCGTCTCTCACGAGGAACTGATGGGCCTAATGAATGAATTGCATAAACATGATAATATGAATGACACAACTACAAACAATATAAACTCAATGATACACACATGAACAATAATGGATTGGTTTTGAGGCACGCGTTGTTCAACTCGTCTCCCACGAGGAACTGATGGGCTTAATGAATGAATTTCATATAATTTGACAAAATGAAATAAGTAATCACAACAATATAAACAATCTAAGTTTAGATCACGATATGGTATGGCACAAGTTTAAATAAACGAGTTAATTATTTTTATGACACATGACACACCCCAAAACGTGTAATTTAAAAGGGGGAGTTGTAAGATTCACTCACAGTGGGTGCGTTCGGTTGATGATGTTGAATGCACGCGAAGTGGTTTTAACCACGAGTGAGATTAACCTAGATAAATCGCATTATGGTTCGGTAAGTAAACGGATTTTATTAATCTATTTTAGTAGGATTGTTGGGTGCATTTTTGTGAGTTTAAGGCTATTTTCTAACCTTAAAAATGTTATTTTTAAGTATTTTTAATTGATTTTTAAATAAAATAAATAAATAAAAATAATAAAAAAATTTGACTTTTTTGACCGTTGACCGTTGACCTTGACCGTTGACCTTGACCCTTGACCGGTTCTTATGCGTTTAATTGTGCGCTGAGTGAGGCTCGAACCCGAGACCTCCCGTACGCGTGCACGCAGCTCTACCAACTGAGCTACGTGTCTAACCCGAAATATTTCTGTTTTTTATTACATTTATATATTAATTAGGTTAAACAGAAAATCCTTTATTTTTTTAAAAACGATTTTAAATCAAAGAATCGGTGCGCTCCACAGGTCTCGAACCTGGGACCTGTGGCTTATACTAACACACAGTCCACCGCTGGACTGTGTGTCCAACTTGTTAACTTAACTGATTTTTATTATACTTAAACACAAACTAATTATTTTTATTTCTGACTTATTTAAAAAGGTAAATAATTGTCCGGGTCGATGCAGAAGACCGGACTCGAACTCGTGCGCTTTGATTAAACATACACACAGTCCACCACTGGACTGTGTGTCTAACTTGGTTATTATTCCGGTTATTAATATACTTAACATATACATAAAATGAATCCGGTTCAGTTAACAAAAAAAAATGCATTTTTATTAAGGCAGCGTGTGTGGAAACAAGATTCGAACTCGAGACGTTAGTGTGTTTATTGTGCACACAGTCCACCACTGGACTGTGTGTCTAACCCGAGTTATTTCTTGATTTAAATTATACTTATATGTTCCGTAACTTCGTCTTCTTCGTTGTGTTATAACCAGAAGTGATGACTGACTGGTTCGAAGTGTTTATTCAGGTTTCTTTAGCGTTTTATGATTAATTACAGATGAGATATAAATAAAAATAAAGGAAATTAGGCGTGAAATATACCGACTGGCTTCCTCTGTTTTTCCGGCAAAACTCCGGCGACAGCAACAGGCTCCGGCGTCGGGTGTCTTGCAGCAGCGAGTCTCCAGAAAGCTTACAAAGGATGTGGGTGACTTCGGTATAAGCTTAGGGGGTTCAGTAAGGCTCAGAAATGAAGAACCCGGTTTTCCGGTGATGATTAGAAATATTCCGGCGAGTGATTTTTTTCGCCGAGAAAGGGTGCGGTTTGAGCGAAAATGTTTGCAGAGGTTCGATGGGGTATTTATAGTGCAGGTTATCGATGAACTTGGTCTGATTTTCAACTTGATTCGTTGGTTTGAATTTCTCCGGCGGTTATAGATGGTGTCGCGGACTCAGATGTCAGTTATAACCGATATAGGTTTAAAGTTTACGTTATAACGGAAGGATTGGTTAAATTATTGGCGAGATCGCCGGGATTTCCGACGGTTGCATTTGGGCGCCGGTTTTGAATTCGGAAAGTCATGATATGAATTTAATGATCTTAATAATTAACAGAGAACATCAGTGGCGCAGTGGTTTATGTGTTGAGTGTTAAGACTTTGCTGACCGGTACTGACCCGGGTTCGAAACCCGGCAAAACCAAAGTATTTTTATTTTCTTATTTTTGACAGTTTTTCAAAAACTAATTATATATTCCCGTATAATAATTGATTACGTATCGTTTAAAATTATTTTGGGCATTTAATTCGCAACGAAAATTTTAACTGATTGTTCGGTTAATAAACGGAGCGGGTTTGGTAAATCCGTTTTTTGACGGATGTTACAGTATCCCCTGCTTTTTAGAAATTTCGTCCCGAAATTTAAATAGAGATATATTTGACTAAAAGAATGATGGTGTTGACAGTTACATGCTTAGAAAAGTAAGGGTTTAAGTTTTTGTTCGAGGCGGTAACGTCCCTTGTAAGGGTTAAGTACCCTATCACAGGAATCGTTTTTTGTTGCCTACTGTAAAAGTATTGATAAGCAGAATTGATTCGCTAACTATGATATCATGCATAAGAGTTTGGATATGTTTGGAAGGGTATGGTTATATCCTAAGGCAAAACTTCTAATACTACAACCTACATGGAACATAAATAAACACAACAGCTAATATTTGAACATAAATAAACACAACAGCTAATATTTGAATCCACATTCTGATAGCATATATGTTTGAATGGTGGCAGTTCCTCTCTCGTTTGTTATGATGGAGAGGTTAGTTTATGTAGAAATGGAACACAATCCAATCTCTTTAAATAGCAAGACGATATAAATGTAACACAAAATTCAACCAAGGCAATACTAAATCCTATATGGAACTTCTCATAACCGCCTGATAATGCCTCTGATCCTTTGGCAAGAATACTTATATATAGGAAGTACCAGCGGCGTATCCACCATATTCTTGCCAAATTTTCATTGGTTTTATCCACAAGTTATGATTAGTTACCAAGGAACTACTAAATCCTACATAGAACTTCTCATAACCATCTAACAATGCCTCTGATCCTTTGACAAGAATACTTATATATAGGAAGTACCAGCGGCGTATCCACCATATTCTTGTCAAATTTTCATTGGTTTTATCAGTGAATTATGATTAGTCCTATATAACTCTACAACCAATACAACAAACATAAAATACTGAAATGAAAAATGTCTGTGCGATCAAGGCTCAATCAAACGGAGCCGATCGTATTGCATGTACTGAAAATGAAATTGTCTGTGCGCTCAAGGCTCAATCAAACGGAGCCGAGCGTATTGCATGTACTGAAAATAATAAACTTAATCTACACAAACAGCCTATGCATGGAACCTCTCATAACCGCCTGATAATGCCTCTGATCATTTGACAAGAATACTTATATATAGGAAGTACCAACGGCGTATCCACCATATTCTTGTCAAGTTCTCATTGACTTCATCCGCAAGTTATGATTAGTTCTACGCGACTCTACAACAAACACAACAACCACAAGATACTGATAATGAAAATGTCTGTGCGATCAAGGCTCAATCAAACGGAGCCGATCGTATTGCATGTACTGAAAATGAAAATGTCTATGCGCTCAAGGCTCAATCAAACGGAGCCGAGCGTATTGCATGTACTGAAAATGAAAATGTCTGTGCGCTCAAGGCTCAATCAAACGGAGCCGAACGTATTGCATGTACTGAAAATGAATAACTTAATCTAAACAACAATCACACAAACAGCCTATGCATGGAACCTCTCATAACTGCCTGATAATGCCTCCGATCATTTGACAAGAATACTTATATATAGGAAGTACCAATGGCGTATCCACCATATTCTTGTCAAATTTTCATTGACTTTATCCGCAAGTTATGATTAGTTCTATGCGACTCTACTACAAACACAACAACCATAAAATACTGATAATGAAAATGTCTGTGCGATCAAGGCTCAATCAAACGGAGCCGATCGTATTGCATGTAATGAAAATGTAAAATGAACTGTGCGATCAAGGCTCAATCAAACGGAGCCGATCGTATTGCATGTAATGAAAATGTAAAATGAACTGTGCGATCAAGGCTCAATCAAACGGAGCTGATCGTATGCGGGCACGCCAGGTTCAACCGCATAATAAAATGGGGAACAGGCTCAACGCTCATAAATGGGGAGCAGGCGGCCTCGGCAATTGCATATACTGAAAATAATAAACAATAATTACTCTAACAGTCTACACATGGAACCTCTCATAACCGCCAGATAATGCTTCTGATCCTTTGACAAGAATACTTATATATAGGAAGTACCAGCGGCGTATCCACCGTATTCTCGTCAAAGTTTCATTGGCTTTATCCTTAAGTTATGTTTGGTTCTATGTGATAAAGAAAAACATAAAACTAAACGATAGGAGTTGAATCTGGATCTTCGGTGAAGAGGACTAGTTGGGTATCTTCGTTTGGGCCGTCCTTATCTTCGACATGATTAGCGTTGATATTGAAGACTCTTCCTCTTGCTGGTGGCCTAGCGGTTGGGTTTTCTTGGTTTACTTGGTTAACTGGGTTTGATTGGGCTTGAGTGTTGATGACGTTAACCAATTGAGGGCATGTGTTTCTAAAGTGGGTAGGGTCGCCACAATTGAAACAAGCTCGAACATATGGGAACACAGGGTAATGGGGTTGTTGATAGGTTTGGGCCATGCTTTGAGTAGGGGAAAAGGTTTGGTTTCGAAAGGTGCGACAAACCTTGCTCAAATGACCATAGCGTCCACAAGTTGCACATAGTCGACAAGGTAAGGTAAGGGGATGGTGATAAAAACAGTTGTTGCATTGAGGGTGAGGTCCAAGATATGGTTTCTTATTTGGGTAGGTTGAGTTGGGTGCCACTTGGGTGATTGGGATAGCTTGGATGGGTATGGCGTGTGAAATTGGTTGATTCCATTGGGTAGCAGCGAAAAGTTGCCCGTCTCTTTTTCTCTTAGAGTTGGGTTGAGAAGGGGATTCGGTTTGGGTGTAGTCGGAGGTTTCAGTCGGTTCTTTATCCTTCTTCTTCTCCTCCTTGAAGTCTTTGTTTCGGATTTGGTTCTCGGTAAGCTCTGTTGCTAGCTCCATTGCTGCTTCCAAAGTTGCAGGCTTGGTACTTATTACAGAGTCTTGAATCTTTGACGGAAGACCACGAATGTAGTGCTCGATCAAACGGTAAAGGGGAGTGAACATGTTGGGAACCATTTGATGTAACTCGAGGAATCTTTTGTTGTATGAGGTGTGGTCTCCTTCCTTTTGCTTCAACGAATAAAATTCATCTTCTAATTTCTTGATTTCGCTCCTTGGGCAAAATCGTCTGGTCATGATTTCCTTCAATTCGTTCCAAGTTAAGGTCATAACATCTTCAACACCTCGTTTGGCCTTCTCTGTATTCCACCAAGTAAGAGCTATTCCATATAAACGACCAGTAGCATAACGCACTTTGCGATCATCGGGACAATCGCAATTTAGAAAGGTGTTCTCCATTTCTTCAAACCAATGGAGGAGAGCGGTGACGCCTTCAGTCCCTTTGTATTTTGGAGGGTCGCATGATTTGAAATGCTTGTAGGTGCATTTAGTGATATTTGAGGGAGAGTTGATAATGTTTTGGTTTTCTTGATTGACAGGATTAACGGTAAGTGCTTGTTGTACTTGGATTACAATGTTGGGTATCACGGCAGCCATTTGTTGAGCGATTTGGGATCATGGGTCGCATTAGGAATGAACATTCATAAAATAATTATAGAAAAATAAATCTACTACATCCATAGGATGTCTTGGGCTTTGCTCGCCATTAGGCCCTACATGCCGCCATACTTTACCTTTGTAATCATGTGGGCCCCCATGAATACCGGTTTTTCATATGGTTCGCACGGGTTTGCCAGGTTGCGTACACTAAAACCCGGAGAAAATCGAGAAATAGTATACAACGTGTGATATTCGGAATGTGTCCAGGTGTAGACACGGTGACACCTCAAAGTGGGATTAGTTCGAACGACGTTTGGTGTGGCATGCTTTGGCCTAATAGGTCCTTCGTACTCTCATCGTTGGTCCCCAGGTAGGCAAACTGGTCCGTTATATTGGATTTATACGAATGCCAACCTAGATAGGACGTTCCGACTACCGGTACTTGTACCCTTCCAGTTACTACATGCCCGTCGCAGAACTTACTTTGATGAGATTTGAAAATTGCAACAAAATCTTTGAATAATGAGAGTATGAAAATAAATTGAATACATGAACATCGATATATGTATAATGAATATGTATATAAGTATGTATGTTCGACTGTAAATAAAAACAAATATGAAACAGATAAATATCACAAGTTTGTATGTAACCACCTAATCAATTAAAATTTAGGCAGACTATAGTATAGGCTCTAAGGGTCTAATAACCTATCCTATATCCCTATAGTCATGGCTCTGATACCAATCTGTCACACCCCGACCCGCAGCGGATAAGGTGATCGGGGCATGATTGGGTTATCATCAAAGCTCATGACATTTATTATACGTTTCATATTCATTTATACAATTTAATGGAAGTTTACAATAAGAATTACAACATGTTCTAACTATCAATCTAAGCTTCTTTGTTCTCTTCTAAGGCATTTCCTATGTTTTCCTTGCTTCAACCTGTTCACCTGTATCATGTGTAAAAAGGTTTTTGGATCAACATAAAGTTGGCGAGTGAATCCTATGGAAAACATTTGAACAAGTTTATTTAATTGATTATGAAATAAGTGCACAACCAAACATGAGTAAAAATAGATGTAAACTTATTCAACAATCATTAGATATTAAATAAAGCACACATGAACAATAATGGAACATTTAGAGGCACGCGTTGCTCTACTCGTCTCTCACGAGGAACTGATGGACCTAATGAATGAATTGCATAAACATGATAATATGAATGACACAACTACAAACAATATAAACTCAATGATACACACATGAACAATAATGGATTGGTTTTGAGGCACGCGTTGTTCAACTCGTCTCCCACGAGGAACTGATGGGCTTAATGAATGAATTTCATATAATTTGACAAAATGAAATAAGTAATCACAACAATATAAACAATCTAAGTTTAGATCACGATATGGTATGGCACAAGTTTAAATAAACGAGTTAATTATTTTTATGACACATGACACACCCCAAAACGTGTAATTTAAAAGGGGGAGTTGTAAGATTCACTCACAGTGGGTGCGTTCGGTTGATGATGTTGAATGCACGCGAAGTGGTTTTAACCACGAGTGAGATTAACCTAGATAAATCGCATTATGGTTCGGTAAGTAAACGGATTTTATTAATCTATTTTAGTAGGATTGTTGGGTGGATTTTTGTGAGTTTAAGGCTATTTTCTAACCTTAAAAATGTTATTTTTAAGTATTTTTAATTGATTTTTAAATAAAATAAATAAATAAAAATAAAAAAAAAATTTGACTTTTTTGACCGTTGACCTTGACCGTTGACCTTGACCCTTGACCGGTTCTTATGCGTTTAATTGTGCGCTGAGTGAGGCTCGAACCCGAGACCTCCCGTACGCGTGCACGCAGCTCTACCAACTGAGCTACGTGTCTAACCCGAAATATTTCTGTTTTTAATTACATTTATATATTAATTAGGTTAAACTGAAAATCCTTTATTTTTTTAAAAACGATTTTAAATCAAAGAATCGGTGCGCTCCACAGGCCTCGAACCCGGGACCTGTGGCTTATACTAACACACAGTCCACCGCTGGACTGTGTGTCCAACTTGTTGACTTAACTGATTTTTATTATACTTAAACACAAACTAATTATTTTTATTTCTGACTTATTTAAAAAGGTAAATAATTGTCCGGGTCGATGCAGAAGACCGGACTCGAACTCGTGCGCTTTGATTAAACATACACACAGTCCACCACTGGACTGTGTGTCTAACTTAGTTATTATTCCGGTTATTAATATACTTAACATATACATAAAATGAATCCGGTTCAGTTAACAAAAAAAAAGGCATTTTTATTAAGGCAGCGTGTGTGGAAACAAGATTCGAACTCGAGACGTTAGTGTGTTTATTGTGCACACAGTCCACCGCTTGACTGTGTGTCTAACCCGAGTTATTTCTTGATTTAAATTATACTTATGTTCCGTAACTTCGTCTTTTTCGTTGTGTTATAACCAGAAGTGATGACTGACTCGTTCGAAGTGTTTATTCAGGTTTCTTTAGCGTTTTACGATTAATTACAGATGAGATATAAATAAAAAGAAAGGAAATTAGGCGTGAAATATACCGACTGGCTTCCTCTGTTTTTCCGGCAAAACTCCGGCGACAGCAACAGGCTCCGGCGTCGGGTGTCTTGCAGCAGCGAGTCTCCAGAAAGCTTACAAAGGATGTGGGTGACTTCGGTATAAGCTTAGGGGGTTCAGTAAGGCTCAGAAATGAAGAACCCGGTTTTCCGGTGATGAGCAGAAATATTCCGGCGAGTGATTTTTTTTCGCCGAGAAAGGGTGCGGTTTGAGCGAAAATGTTTGCAGAGGTTCGATGGGGTATTTATAGTGCAGGTTATCGATGAACTTGGTCTGATTTTCAACTTGATTCGTTGGTTTGAATTTCTCCGGCGGTTATAGATGGTGTCGCGGACTCAGACGTCAGTTATAACCGATATAGGTTTAAAGTTTACGTTATAACGGAAGGATTGGTTAAATTATTGGCGAGATCGCCGGGATTTCCGACGGTTGCATTTGGGCGCCGGTTTTGAATTCGGAAAGTCATGATATGAATTTAATGATCTTAATAATTAACAGAGAACATCAGTGGCGCAGTGGTTTATGTGTTGAGTGTTAAGACTTTGCTGACCGGTACTGACCCGGGTTCGAAACCCGGCAGAACCAAAGTATTTTTATTTTCTTATTTTTGACAGTTTTTCAAAAACTAATTATATATTCCCGTATAATAATTGATTACGTATCGTTTAAAATTATTTTGGGCATTTAATTCGCAACGAAAATTTTAACTGATTGTTCGGTTAATAAACGGAGCGGGTTTGGTAAATCCGTTTTTTGACGGATGTTACAGCCATGTTATCTCCGCAAATCTATTCCTTAGTACTAGGAGTAGGAGCAACAATCTGCATATCTTGAACCTTCTTGATATAAGTCCGAACATGCTTGTTGAATAAGGATAGTACCTCCTTATTACCACATAAACGGTTCAAAGTATACTCCATTGCAAAAATAATTTCTCGCATCATACTTTACACATCGGGGTCAAGCTCGGTTTGAATAAAATCATGACTCATTGAGTAATCTGAAGAACACTTTGGAGAAGCCTCTTTATGCCATCTATTCAAAATGTATTGTTTTGGAAATTCCATAATATCCGAACTTCTCAAAACATAAATATATGTCTACCTAGCAAACCAAGTTGCTCAAAACGCCTACATGAGCAAGTGCTAGTGCAATCAGACTTATGATGCATTACCTAAAAAATGCCAAGGACAATAGATGTATAAAACACCATGCACCTACTGTAGATATAAAAAAACCATCAAACGACAAACAAAAAACGCCATACTCAGAATCTCTAAGCCAAAAATATCAAAAAACCAGTCATTATCTTCTAAATTGAATTCTTTAATAACCTCTTCCCATACTGATTCAAACTCTTTGGGTGTAATAATATCCGTCCACACAACACCACAAATACGTTCTTTGAAATTGGTTGAATTGCATAGCCTAACACAAACCTATATAAAAAACGAAAACGCCATGGAATAAAATACCATATGAACAAAAAACTAACATGGAACACACTTATAAATGACAAAACGTGATATATCTTAAAACACCAAACACATGAAAATAAGAAAATCAACCTTTAGAGAAAGTTTATGCATCACGTGCCACATGCATAACCGATGCCTCGTTTCAACAAATACAACAAAAACAGCCTTCTTCATTGCTGGATCCTGATTAGTGACAACAACTTTTGGTTGAGAACCAACAGCTTTTAGAAAAACTTTCAACAATCATATATACGTATCAACAGTTTCTGACATCAATAATACAACACCAAATGAATATTGCAATGCTGATTGTCTATACAAGTGAATGGTACAAAGACCATAGAGTATCTGCATATGAAAATGCCATTGATAAATGAAACTGAAACAAAAGGCCAATGCAGCTAATAATTGAAAATGCCAAAACACACAGAAAAAATAGAATTTTAAATATTACTTGTTGGAACGATACGTGGCGTCATACGAAATCACATCACCAAACACGTGGTAGTTACGTTTGCATTGATCATCACACCAAAAAAGTCCCTTCAAACGATTATTATTGTCGGTGAAGTAATCATACGAGAAACTAGGCTGGGACTGTTTTTTTATGCAAATGTCTCACAACCATCTCATCGTCATATTCCCTTATAAACAAGTTAATTTGCCTTTTATATTTCTTAAGATCAACTTTACTTGCACCCACGTCTTCAAAACCACCAAAACAAGTCTACATAACATTAAACGCCTTATCCGGTCACAAATTCAACTTAGACATGCTATGTATAACATGCTTATGGAGCAGAGTGAGGTGTTATTCAGACGGGAGAAAATGCTAATCAGGCTATTCAACAAAACCATGGTTGTGCTCCTCAACAAACTTATAGACCTTCTATGATTCAGACTCAAATATTACACATAATTATGCTCCACAACCAGTCCTCTTTGTAAAATTGGATCGCACAATCCTTTTCTTTTGATTTGGGTCCAACGTATCAACCTTCCGTCCTATATACCCCAGATCTCGTACACATGTGATACTTAATATGTCTTTCTCCTTTGGCATATATCTTTTCAGTCCTTTTCCTAAATGAAAAACCACAAGTCGTCGCATACCTAATATACATTGAATAACAATCATCGAGGCTTGGGAATATCATGTCTATTTTTGGCTCGATCTCTTCACTAACGTCAGGAATGATAAATGGAAAACCAGTTTCGAAGAAACACCTCGTCTGAAAAAGCATTATCGATAAAAACGTCATTAATTGAATAATAAACAATAAGAATAACTTATGTTACTTTCTTAATAAAACATATTAACGAAAACGCCAAATGAAAACGCCATTAGTGGAATAATAATCGATATGAAGAACTGATAATACAGTAATCCTGAAACATGTTAATGAAAATGCCATAAGTTGAATAATCAACATAGTAAGAACTTATGCTTACAAATTAACGCAAATATCTACAACTAATCAGATGTACGTAAGAACTAATGTTTACAAATGTAAAACGCCATTGATCGTAAAAAAATAAACATATATTAGATCCGAACGACTAATGATGAAAACGTCATTAGTTGAATAATAATCAATATGAAGAACTGATAATACAGTAATCCTGAAACTTGTTAATGAAAACGCCATAAGTTGAATAATCAACGAATAGTAAGAACTAATGTTTACAAATTAATGCCAATATCTACAACAAGTCAGATGTACGTAAGAACTAATGTTTACAAATGTAAAACGCCATTGATCCGAAAAGAAAATAAACATATTTCGACAATTGAGATTAATAATTAAAACGAAAAATATTGAATACATGAAGAACAACATTAAAAAAAAATAAAACGCCTTTGTAGGTCAGAATCTACAATACACGCCATAGATCTCAAAAGCTTGGGGAGGATGTAACAGCAACACGGAGTTTTTGGAATTTTGTTTGAAACGAAATTAAAATGCCTTTTATTGGGCGGAAACTGCATAATGACAATCATACCATGCATATCATTTAGCGCCCCTCTGCCAAGTGTTCGGCCAGGATCCGTTCTCACAGTTTTCACACTTCCAATCGTTTTCTCCTGATCCCGTTTCTATATATATATACACACACACACATACATATAACTTCTAAATTTAACCAAAGTATGAAATACATCCATAAGTGATAAGTTTATTATTCATAACATTACTAAACCTATTGACAAATAGCTCATATTACTTATTTCTAAATTTTATTCTAAGTTGAATCACTATTAGTAACCAAGATATCTTCTAAATTCTGGTGTTTTGACATACTGATAGTTAATTAATTTTGCAGATTATTATATTTTATGTTGAAAATAATTAGTTTGTAGTAGTTTTAAAAATGAAAGTAAAATAATTTATTGTTTAAGGTGAATTATATATATATATATATATATATATATATATATATATATAATGTGTATATAATCAAAAAACAAAGCTAATGAATAGTATTAGATCCATTTTGTGGGAGGATCGACTTTTCTCCGAAAGCACCGGACCGGATTTGAACTAACTAACGTGCGCGGAATTTATCGTTAGCAAGTTGAAAGTGATCAGAACTACTATATAAATGCTGCAGCTTCTTTGTATTAATAAACGTTGAAGAATACAGATGCAAACTGACAGGGCTTCACCACAATATCAGAAAAACAGCTCCAGACTCAACACCCTTGAGCTTCTATATATAGACATGCTCAACTGGCACAAGGGTGGAAGGGGTCAACTCGTACGAGGTGCAACTCGTACGAAGTAGCAAGTAGCACTTCGTATGAGGCAGTCATCAACTCATACGAGGTGACCCTATAACAAACAAAACGTAATAAAATCTAACATTTTAAGCCCTGTTACATGTATGACATGACCCTAAGACGTAGGCTATAGACATTTAGCACTAACAAACTCCCCCTTGGATATTGTCGCAGTCTTGGTTAGTCTTCAAAATCTTTTGACAGTTAGTGCCCAAAGAAATGCTTCCTCGGTTTTCGACGCTCCTCAGATAGAATAGGCATTTGATCTGCGGGAGGAGGTCTATTGTAAGTATCTCCAAACTGAAATCTTTTTTAAGAAGCTTGTTTTATCTTTTCATCAATTTTGGCTTCAGTTTGATCTTTCTTCCGTTGCTCTTTGCCTGTTATCTTTCTCCATTCGGTGTTCTAGATTTTACTTGTGTGAATATTGTTAGCCTAACAAACATTAATAACCTCCTGGAACTTTAACGCTTGATCTTTGTCTTTCTCTTCAAAACTGATTTTGCTGAAGAAGAGACATTCAACATCTTTCTTGGAGCAGTTAACCATCCACATCGGGTCTAGCACACGTATACCTCTCTACAAACTAAAAATCCTCTTATGAGCAATCACTGCTTTTGTCAACTCTTCAGTGATCTTCCAGGAGTCATCATCATGTTGTACGCAGATTACCACTTCTCTGTCTTAGAATCATAACGCCACCAGTTAAAGAGCTTATGGAAGTCTTGTTCAATCTTTATCAGTGGCATATTCTTCATAACCTGAGGCTACTTTGACAATCAGTGTTACATCCTTCTTCTTAGTCACTAGATCAAACTTGATAACTATTCGAGGAATATGCGGTTCTAGTATCTAAAACCATGTGTAGCTTCAAACTCTATCAGCTTCCATAGACGTTGATCATGAAATCTATCTGGAGATTTATGCATTTTGTCTACACTAACTCTTCAACATCCCAAAACGGCAACTTCTTTATATCACTTAGGTACCTGAAATATTGAACACCAAATTCTCTTTTAATTGCATAAACGTTTAGCTCCTCTATCCACCCCTAGCTAAGTATATCTACCAAAGATTTGTTTGGATCATGTATAAAGAAAGCTAGTGGATGTTTGAACTTTCTTTTGGAAGGCATCTCTTTAAACTAGTATTTCTTAGCCACAACAATCTCCTCTTTGGATAAACGCTTTGGCACATTTCCTTCTTTCACGGCTTCCTCGACTTTCCTTCTCAACAAATCATCATTCGCTACTGAAAACAACTCTCCAAAGGTTGGGAAGTCATCTGTTCATTCACTAGAATATCTAGCATTACCGTCTTCGTCAGAATCATCCTCCACGACAACCCTAACATAATTATCAGCCTCTGGCACATACTTATAGAGATAATCATTAGGCTGTGAAGCACTAATGCCATTCCATTCATCTTCAAAATCAAATACAAACGATCCTTCGTCTACACCTAACATTTCTGCTATTTCTTCCTTAGTGTAACTATGAACGAGTTCTCCTTTTTCTACATTGTGCTCCAAATAGAAGACTCTTGGATTTTGCACATCAGGAACAACCGAAATAGGGACAGCTGTGAGGATCCCTGATTGCTCAGCTTTGGTTACAGGGTCCTTCCTCTCCCCATGAACTTGTGATTCATTCTCTTGGTTAGCTGAATCATTTAGGAAGGCATCATAATCAAGCGTTTCACCACTCTTTTCAGTTTCAACAATCAATCATGTACCCCCTTGATCATTATCATCATCACCTTTATCGTCCTTCTCCTTTTTTCTCATTCTTGTAACCTTCCTCTTTATCGTCTTCATCACCGTCCTCGAAAAAAGAATCCACCTCAGCATCGATTTCTGCGTGCAATCTCTTTTTCTCTAAATACTTTTGATTACTTTTTAAGATCTCTATAATGTCAATAGGTTTACCGATAAGCACAAAGTTCACTCGTGAAGATTACCCACCTTTAATAATAGAACTAGAATCTGGCATAGACTCAGCTTCTGCGTAAATTGAACACTCAAAGGAATCTCATCAATCTTGTCTTTCCCGTTACCAGCAACAACAACTTCAGCTATATGTGCACGTTCAACTGCTCTGGCTTTGGCTTCTTCAATCTCAATTTCATCATGTTCAGCCGCGAAGTTGATATTATATCTCTTGTGCAGTACTTTAAACAACATATCAAACTTCTTAGAATTTTTAGCTTTTTCAGTCTCCAAATCTTTAACCACCAGATGTAACCTTTCATTCTCAGTAGTGACAGTTGTAAGCATTGACAACAAGTTCATGTTCTCTGTCTCAAGCTGTTTAATCGTAGCATCATGTTCTTTGATCTTGCTTTGCAGTTCACCCATCTTTTCTTTATCATCCCCAATACTATCAGCAACGCATCCAATCTTTTCTTATCTTCATCAAGAAACTTGATTCGGCCTTCATTTTCTTTCACTTTTGACTCTATCTCATTGACCTTGCTGTCGTTGAACATATCACTTTCAAGGCCTTCTGAAAACAAAATATCACAAAAATCAGTGGGAAATTTATCAGCTAAAGATTGTCTTGGTCCAGATTGAGGAGTAGATCGTGATGGCATAGGTGGTGTTGGTTATAGTGGAGGTATAATCGGTGGTGTGATGTTGGCTGTGGTGGTGATTGTGGAGGATGTTGTATTTGTGGTGGAGATGGTGGAATAACCGACTCAACATTCCCACTAGGAGCAACCATACTACTTCATGGGTTTTCTTCTTTCCATACTTCTTCCTTGCCATTTTAGCAGTCGGAGAACAAGTAGTTTTTGCAGCATCCGAAGCTTTACTATTTGTACGCTTAGCTGGCTTCCGTGTAGGTTTGACAATAGTAATATCTTCTTCAGACTCGTATACACATCATCATCATCCCCCAGTGCCCTTTTCTTCTTTAACTCTGCCTTCTTAGCTGCACCCTCAGCTTCAGGATCAGGGCTATCATCAGACGGCCCTTCGTCATCTCCATCATCTCCCCAGCACCAGCTGTGCTTGCAACATTCTCACCTTGCTCTCTACCCTGTTCCGAATTAGCAGAAAAGACATCATCATGTACGTTCTTTGTCACATTCACATTATCTTGAATTTCAACATTCACTTGCCCTTTTGCTTGTACTTCTTCTACCTCTGCCTCATTAACAAGTAATGTTCGAACGATAGCATGCTTTCTTTGAGGTGTTAAGGAAGAATTGTTAGTAGATTTCTTTTGTGAAGATGCACGTCGTCGTTTCTTTGTTTCTTCCTTTTCATATCAACTACTACGTTTAGCAACAAACCCTTCTAAACACGCAACCTCATCTCTTTCATCCTCGCTAGTAGCTTTCTCCACTTTCCCTTTGGGGGTGCAACATAGTCTTTATCCTTGATAACTCCAAATACTGGCTTAGCAATCGGTTCATCTATTTGCTTCATGTAACGATTGAAATGGACCAGCGTCTCAATTTCCATGTGCTCTAAAACCAACTCATCATCATTCTTTTCTAGATTTGGAAACTGATCATCCAACATCATTTGTATGAATCTTGGATAATATAAAAACTTCTCTATGTTAATATTCAGCACCATCTACTCAAAGATCAACTTAGTGAAGTTGTATGGCAGGTTTAGAATAAGAGTTGTAATCATACACATCTGATAGACGATAATGTCGTCAAAACCTCCCTTTCGATGACTGAGTGCGTGAATCACAGAGTGCATGCAAAATTTGTAAGGTCTGCCAAGATTCGCTTTCTTGAAAGGTGAGGCAGTTACGTGACCCCATTCGATAGAAGCAACCCTTAACCATCCTTTCCGGGTAGCCTGTTGGATCACTATCTTTGTCTGTAAATCCCAGCACTCTTTAGATTAAGTCTTCGGTTATCTTAACTTTGAATTCTTCATTACCAATCTTTACTGCAGCCACTATTGCTCATGGTTTTTCCCAAAGTTTAGCAGCTGCCCAAAAATGTTCAACATGCGAGCGGTAGGCTTTATGTCTATTAGTTAGTGCCTTTGTAATCGGTAATCGTCCCATAAATTTTAGCAAATCTTTGAAAGGCGCAATTTCCGAGATCTTATCATCAAGAAGACAATAGATATTATGTATCGGCTCGAATGGCATCTTATTTTTCTGCACATACACAACAACCCAACACTTAGACAAATTTTCAAAAATTTCAACACATATCACTTCGTATGGAGTGTGCATATTCACTATGTATTAAGTGTGCATAAAGTTTAACATTGTATAATATTGTCACTTTGTACGAGGTGTGCTTATGCACTTCGTACGAGGCGGATATTCTAGAAATATTTAGCAATTAACACTTTGTACGAAGTGTACATCCTCCTCGTACGAGGTGACACCTCGCATAAAAACAACATTCATGAACACCAAACACCAAATTTGTGATTTTCATGAAATTGAAAGTTCCATAACATCCTAAAGACGCCGATATGCACTAGGGTGTGTTCAATTTTGATTTTAGCCGACTAATTTTTCTTAGATCTACGTTTAAAGGTCCATTTGGCCGAACACATCAAAATAAGCGGTTGATTCGTGATTATTTACCTTAACCATTGTAAGAGGTGTGTAGATCAACCTCCCCAAGGTGTATATAGGCAGTAATTTGATTAAACACGCTCAAAGTGTTCGATTCGCACAAAGGGTTCTCTCAACTCGTACAAGCAGATAATGATCGCTTCGTACGAGTTAGCTTCGTATGAATTGACCCATATATATAGGACCTGGTTCACTTCGTACGAGTTGGCTTCTGATTTGTGCGAGGTGTCTAACTCATACGAGGTGACTTCCAACTCGTGCGAGGTGACCTTTAAACTTCAAATTTTCAATTTGTTTTGCGTATTTTATCAGTTTTAGCGACCTACTCAGTTGACCAATGTCCAAGTAAATGACTAACTGATTTGACTACCAAGTCCAAATTAATGACCTTGGTTGAACACTTTATGACCAAACTGATGTTTTTCGTCAATTTTAAGTTTCAAATTAATGAACTTCTTAACGTTTTTAGGACATTTTCTCTTTCCGGATTAGCTCCCAACCCGTAATCCTTCAGATTTCCTTCAGCAACTGTCGCTTTGGACTTAAAAGATCGTTTTTTCCATCATCGATGGTTAAAATTAAGATAGAAATAAAATCTTTTTTGTATTTTCCAAATTTTAGGTTAAAACACACTAAAAATCTTTTTGGGTTTCTGAAAAAAAATGTAAGTACTGTACAAACATATTTTTTGTGAGTTTGTGTTAGAGGATCATATCAGTTTTTTAAGACATATCACAAGTACCGTTGATCTTTGATAAAAACTTTAAGTTCTAAATAAATTTACTTAGATTGTAAGTATACTGATTCATTTAAACTTCTAGACATTTCTCAATTGGTTCAAGATATGTTAGGTAATTTTTAGGAACATGAATTAACTGTGTTACCCACCTAAGAATATACTCCCGTATCGAGATTCCCTAGACTTTTTCACACATGTGAATATACCTAACTAATATCTGTAAGGGGATAGTGCGAGGCCTTGAGAGCTCAGGTTAGTACTTTCGTACAGAAAAAGAGATGAATGCTCTTCTTGTAGGTGGTGTTCCATATTAGGAATCTTTTATGCTTCAATTGTTGATTCTTTATATATATATATATATAAATCTTTTGATGCAGCTTTAGGATGTAAATGCGAAAAATATTATACAAGTTCTAGGCCATTGCTAACGCAAAATCAAAAAAACTAGTAAAATACCCCAGATATTAGTTAAATATAAATACCTAGTATCTCAGAATCTGCCATTCTCTCAAACGAAATTTTGGACTACCAAGTCCATATATCCAAGAGATGTTAAACCACAGATTAATCATGTTTTCTTCTTTTAAGTTTGTATCTTGAAAGCAATTTACTAGTTGTGTGAAGCCTACTAAAGCATCATTAGTAAAATCTGTTTAATCACTTTTTAACATTACATTTCTTTAGCATACTGTGATAGTCCACTGATATACTAACATTTCCTCTTTTCACACGAAAACTCTTTGTCTTTTATCATGTTTTTGTACTTTAAAATTTTTAAATGTTTTTATATTTTGCACAACCTTTTCTCCCCTAAAATTAAAAACAAAATTTTGAAATGGATAATTTAAAACAGTAAAACTAAAAAGAATGTAACACATCGATGAGGATTACGTCAAGTCCTCGTCATCCTTGAATTCAACCTCAACTCCATCCCCTGATGTCAGATTTCTTAAACCGTTTAATTCCAAAAGATTTTTAAATCTTGCTCTATCAAAAGCTTTGGTAAAAAATCTGCTTTTAAGTCATCAGTGTGGATTTTTCAATTCGCACCAACTTTTTCTCGTAGAAATCACGGATAAAGTGGTGTCGAATATCTATATGTTCAGTTTTAGAGTGTTGAACCAGATTCTTTGTGACATCAATGGCTGTCTTGTTATCTATGTATATGGGCGTGTCAAGAAATTGCAGTCCGATGTCTCTCATCTATTGTTGTATACACAATATCTGGGGACAACAACTGGATGCTGAAACGTATTCAGCTTCACAAGCAGAGAGAGCGACCGCGGTCTGTTTCTTGTACTGCCAAGTTACCAAATGAGTTTCGAAGAACTGGCAACCAGCCATAGTAGATTTAGCATTAAGCTTGCAGCAACCAAAATCAGAATCAGAATATCCTGCGAGATTGAACCTGTCGTCTTTTGGATACCACAAAACGGTGCTGGGGCAACCCTTTAGATAACACATTATCCTTTTGACGATCAGCAAGTGTGAGTCTCTAGGATTGGACTAATATCAGGCACAACGGCATGTCGGATACATGATATCCAATATAGAAGCTGTAAGATACATCAATGAACCGATCATGGAGCGATATAGTGTTTCATCAAGTTTCACTCCGTTAGGATATGGATGAATGCCTTGATTGATGGCCAATGGAGTTGATACTGGTGATGTTCTCATCATGTCGAATTTCTCCAACACATCGTAAACATATTTCGTCTGACGGATAAAGATCCCATCAGGCAGCTGATAAATTTGAAGTCCCAGAAAGAACTTCATCTCCCCCATTGCACTCATCTTGAATTTCTTCTTCATGACCTTTTCAAAGTCTTTAAACAACGATTCATTTGTCGATCCAAAATGATATCGTCCACATAGATTTGTACGATGATCAGATATCCATCCACTTCTCTGAGAAAGAGGGTACAGTCTACTGTTCCTTTGGTGAAGCCGTTCTCCAAAAGATATTTAGAAAGCATCTCATACCAGGCTCTTGGGGTCTGGTGTAAACCATAGAGTTCCTTGTTCAGTAGATAAACCTTATCTTTGTATATCGGATCGGTAAATCCCAGTGGTTGACCGACATACACTTCCTCTTTGACCTTACCGTATAGAAAAGCAGATTTAACATCCAATTGGTACACCTTAAACCCTTTCCATGACGCAAAGGCCATGAATATGCGGATAGCTTCTAAACATGCGACAAGAGCATAGACCTCAGTGTTGTCTATCCCTTCTTCCTGATGAAAACCTTGGACCACGAGTCGAGCTTTGTTTCTGACCACGACCCCTCTATCATCTCGTTTGCACTTGAAGACCCACCGTGTATTAATTTTCTTGTGTTCATCGGGTAGATCAACAAGCTTCCATACCCCAACTTTTTCAAATTGTTGCAACTCTTCCTGCATAGCTTCAACCTAGCTTTCTTCTTTAAGAGCTTCTTTCCAAGTCGTGGGCTCAACCTGTGAAATAAAGCAACCCTAAGAAATAGTATCTAGCAGTGGTGCAATTCTAGAGTAAAAGCAACTTAGATCCTTATTGATCTGATTTCGCGTTTTAACTCCCGTTTGCAAGTTCCGATGATATTCTCTGACGGATGATATGAATAAGTTCTTGGCATCACTTCATTGGAGACATTCACTTCGCTTTCAAGATTTGTAACATTCTGTTCAGCAACATGTTTTGAAGTAGTTAGATCATTCCTAGCACTTGATTCACTAGTTTGAATCTGTTCTGAATCTTTATCTGAACTGGATCCCGCATTGTCATACGTAGGCCCTTCATCAGAATCAGAATCCTCCGACTGATCGAAAGATGGTGTTGTATTGTGTACCGATGGTTCAATGACAGGTTCAGTGATAGGTTCTGGTTGAGAATTGCTCGGACCTGCTTCAGATGCATGTGTACTATTTTGAGGTTGTGAAATCACCAATGGTCTAGAAACTTACTCTTGATTAAATGCTTGATGTTGTTGAAATAATAACACAAGTTCTTCAGCTGTTGGTTCTTCCGGCATGTCAAATGAATTCCACAAACTCTCGTAGTTAAACATCCAGAGATCACCAAGCTTCTGTGTTGGAGATGTATATCTTTGACAATCAACGTGCTGAGCTAGGATAACCTGGTTTAAGCTTGGCAGATAAACTCTTTTCTGAGGACTGGCGTATCCCACGAAGAAACCTTCCAAGGATTTAGCACTGAATTTTCCATCTGGGTCAATGAGCGTACATGGAGATCCAAACGGTTCTAGAAATTTCAAGTTAGGCTTTCGTTGGCTAAGCAGCTGAAAGCAAGTTTTCTTATGTGCCTTGACAGTTAAACCTTGTTTAACGTGTAACATGCAGAGACACCAACTTCGCTCCAAAAACTTACTGGTAACTTTGAATCGGCGAGCATTGTGCGTGCAGTTTTGATGAGATTATGATTCTTACGTTCAGCTACTCCATTTTGCTGAGGAGTATAGGGGGTGCTGAATTCATGAAAAATACCTTTAGCGTGCCAGAATTCAAGCATCTTGTTGTTTTTGAACTCCATACCATTGTCATTGCGTATTCTTCTGATTGGCAAATGGTATAAGTTCTCCACCTTTCTAAAGAGGATCATAAGATTTTCAAAAGTTCGTCTTTACTATCCGAAAATAGAACCCATGAGAACCTTGAATAGTCATCGGTCACAACAAGACTGTATAGATCACCAGATATACTTCAAACATTAACTGGCCCAAATAGATCCATATGCAGCCTTTCCAGTGGTAGTTAGATTGAATTGAGAAGCTTCCTTGGATGAGATTTCTTCTGCTGCTTCCCCTTTTTGCAACTAAGACAATCATCATTCAAATGAAAACTTTTGACATTTACTCTCTCCACTATATTTCGTCTTTCGAACATGGATATGACCCATCTTTTGATGCCAAAAGATGGATTCTTTTTCTGTTGCCTTTGTAACAAAACATTGACCTGCTTTCGATGTAGTCAGAGCAACGCTCATGTCAAGGACATACAGATCATTTTCTCGTGGAGCGCGCATGAGGATCCACTCTTCGGGAGTTTTGAATCCTGGCTTGAGAATGAGACATTCTTTATCGTTGAAGTGGGTTGTGAACTTCTTGTCACAAATCTGTGAAATGCTTAGCAAATTGTTTTCTAATTCTACAATGTAGTTGACCTTATCAAAAGACACCACACCGTTTGTGAGAATGCCTTCACCAATTATACGACCTCCTTGTGTGCCTGTAAACCCTACATAGTCTCCGCGAATAGCTTTTACATCGTACAATAAGGCTAGCATTCCTGTCATATGCCGAGATGCTCCATTGTCAATGATCCACTTTGTGACATCCCGGTTTTTCGGATATCTTAAACGCACTACTTCACGGTTATTCGTTCCTACGATAAATTGATTCGGAGACTTAAATTTGCACACTCGAAATAATTACGATAATCTCATGAACTTGTCAAATGAATTATGTGCTATGTGTATTAAACGGTTATGAGTTGGTGAATTATTATGTGATATCCGATTTCGTGTTTTATTTTAGTTATAAAGTATAGACGTAGTAAATAAATAAATGAATCGAATCGAGCCGTGACACGAGCCGACTTCACTTCCTTGCGACTCAAGTAGTCTAAACTTGAGGACCAAGTGCTAGACCCAAACCAACCCACCCAAACCCTCTCGGCCGCGTGCACCCCAAACCGCAACCCTTCCCTTTTTCCTTTCACCCTTCTTGCGCTATATATACACACACATGCATGCTTTGCTTCACAAAACAAAACACAAAAACCCTAGTTGAGAAATCAGCCGACGGCAGCCCTCTACTTGTTCCCTCGATCGCCAATTCAGCCTTGATACACCCCATCTCGATCGCAAACAGCTTGGCTTCATCTCCCGGTCGCGAACAAGCCTCCCTTCTCGGTCGCGATCTTCCTTCAATCCGAATCAAGTCCCACCTCGCTCCCGGTTCGTTAATCACCATTATTAAAGGTTAGGATTTATCATTGTTTGCAAGATTACATTCGGATTTGTATGTTTGAATGTAGTGTTATGTTAGCCGATTAGTTTATGATGTTTGCAAGTTTGATGTTGTTCGAAATCTGGAAACATAGGCTGTGTTTTGTTGATAAAAACTCTAGGTTATGATTAGGGTTTGCATGGGTATGATATATATGATGATATATGATTTGTAATTCAGTTCTTGATCGCCTATGTTCATTGTATCGAGGGTTTAAGCTAGTTAGTTGTGATAAAGTGCTGAATCAGATTGCTGAATGGTGGTTACAGCCAACTTCAACTGGCTGTAACTAGGTCATTCGTTGTAGAAAAACGGATTTTCTGAAGTCTAAAACGTAGAGTTTTAAATAACGAATCTAATGTCACTGGATTCATATTTTTCTGAAGTCGTTTGATATTTTTAAGTGGCCAATTAAGTTCAGTAACTAAAGCTGTGAAAATACTGAAATTTTGTTAGTTGTTTATCGAGTTGGATCTAATAATCTGTAGGGAGTCGAATCATGAAATTTGTACAGCAACTAGGTATGGAAATTTCCGGGCAACTCCCATTGGAATTTTGTTAATTGGACGAACAGTGATTTTTCAATAAATTCTTCCGTAGACTGCAGTCAGAAAGTGACGAATCTGACTGCAGCCTAGTATATTAATATTTATGGATAATTGCTAAAGTATTAGGACTTGAAAAATTTATATAAATTTCTACAGTATAGTTGTCACCTGCTGTAAAATAATTGGAATTTTTGGAACGTTGGAACTATTATATAAAAATCCTAGAAAACAGCCGAATTATGAGTATGTAAGCTGAAACTTGATAACTTGTGAATGTGTGCACCAAAGTGTTGCATGGATTGGATTATGTTCATGATAAATTGTTTTGATTACTATGTTCACATGAGGATACTTGCATGCATGTTTGAGTGTTAGGAATTTTGATTGTGTGTATCACTTTGTGCGTAAATTATGTGTAGAATTTGTATTGGTGTGTTCACACACTGACTTGAAATCAATTGGTTTATTAGGACGCAATTAGCGGTCCCATCATTTGCAACTTCTGTGTTACACTAACCGAGCAACTAAAGGTGAGTTCATGGCCCCTAATTTTATCCGGTTTTAAACAACAGGGGGAGAAACATGTATACACTCTTCAACTCAATCTCTTTACGTTATACGAAATCAACGTCACATAACTATTTGGTAACTAAGTTAATGTTAATGTAATGTTATGGTCACTAAGCAGCTATATCACATAAGTCCTCGACAATCTCTCGGATCTTTAGTATTGGGTTTAAATAGCGGGGAAATTATAAGTAGTACTACTGGGCCCGACAAGCCCCATCCGAGCTAGTCGCGCTAGCCGACCGGATATGGTCAACGGGTGAATAATTTGGCCTTACTTCGCCATGGTCAGTGATAGGCCTGGCAACACGGAGGCACAATAGTCAGCTTCGATCGCGAACACTTACGTGACATAACTTTAGGCTAGCTACCTATATATGTTAACATTGAACTTAATTACGAATCAACTATATTATCCCGGGTTAGGGATAATGGAAACAACAACTATATTATCCCGGGTTAGGGATAATGGAAACAACAACTATATTATCCCGGGTTAGGGATAATGGAACCAACAACGTTATTATTCTAGGTTAGGAATAATGGGACATCAGTATTATTCCGGGTAAGGAATAATGGAACATCAGTATTATTCCGGGTAAGGAATAATGGAACTATCAGTATTATTCCGGGTTTGGAATAATGGAACTATCAGTATTATTCCGGGTTGGGAATAATGGAACTAAACCGTTATCCCGGGTTAGGGATAACGGGGGAAACAAACTTATAACTAAACAAACGAATTTATGAAAACCTGTGAACTCACTCATCTTTAATGTTGACACTTGTTTCTTTACATGTTTCTCAGGACGCTAGGAGCTCTAGCTGCACTCACTTGCATTGATCAAGACACCTTTTATCGAGTCTCATTTACAAACATTGTTTTGGGTTTTCCATTTGTTTTGGCGTTTGTGTTGGCGCCCGTTCTCTACTTATTTTTATGCTTCCGCTCAACCATAAAAACTAATGCTTCCGCTAAACATAGGAAACTAACTAAGACAATATAAAATCTACAATGAATGGTTAAACAAATGTTTTTGGAAAACGTATTATCAATTCATATAGAGTCGTTCGACGTACTAGTGTCTCAGATTCTAGTTTGTTCACACGCCTCGCGGTAAAACTCCGCAAGTGGAAATTGAGGGTGTGACAGATTGGTATCAAAGCCTCTAGCTATAGAGAACCAGGTTTGCATTAGAAGTAGACCTAAACTATAGCTGATTACACGACACTAGACTTAGTTTGGCACCGAACTGTTATATCTTGTTATGTGATGTACCACAACTATGTTATGTGAAATATGAATGCATAATTGAAACGAATGCAACTCGTAACTAACTACACAACCTAAAAGCAATGTCATCATCATCCTCATCATCATCCGACAAACTTACGCAACCAAGGGCGCCAGGAAAGGCACCTATGGTGGAACCCTTACCATCTTATGGCGTGGAGACACGCTCAGCTGCTAGGAAAAGACTCGCTCTAGGGGAGAAGTCGTCCTCACGCCCGACCATCGCTGTGACGGTCGAACCGGTTAACTTGTTAGAAGTAGGGAACGGCCTACTTAGAGATATGATAAGAACGCAACAAGAACAACTAGAAAGAATGCATGAAACCATCCTAGCACAGGGATGGATGATACGACAACTGACAGGTAAAACTGGATCGCTCGAGGAAGAGCAACATACGAGTAAGATAGCTCGTAACACTTTAGCCAGAGATCTTCGTGCTGAGCAGCTGAGGGCTGACTGGCAAGAAGACAGAGTTCTTGAGTCTAGCTGGAGAATTCAAGAACTAGAACAGAATCAGGCACCTGTACCAGTACCCGCACCAGCACCGGCCCCTCCAATGCCGGTAGAGGATCCAGAGGAGGATCCAGAGGAGGAAGACCCACCTGTAGAAGCTGGAAACACCACGGAGGATGACGGCAACGATAGCGATTTGGGGGATGGAGACGTAGAAGACTGACACGTCTCGCTTATTTTATTTACTTTCCTTCAGTCTATTTATTTTCTACTTAGATCTAAAATGGCAACTGGACGTCGCGGAAATCTCAACATGACGCCTTAAGAATTAGCCGCAATGATCCAAGAACACGTGAATGCTGCTCTAGCAGATGTTCAAAACCCACCAGCAGCAGGAGGGGTCTTAACCCCTACAAGATGTTCCTCGATACGAAACCGAGCAATTTCACGGGTGCAGAAGGACCCATAGGACTGGTCCGTTGGATCGAAAAGTCCGAATCAGTGTTCAAAATGTGCAATTGCCTTGAGGCCAATAAGGTCAAGTATGCTGCCTCAACGCTGGAAGATGGGGCATTAACCTGGTGGAACGCGCAAGTCCAAACGCGTGGACTTATTGCTGCAAATGCAATGGCCTGGGCCGAGTTTAAGGCCCTAACCAAAGGAGAGTACTATCCGCAAGACAGAGTTCAACAATTGGAGCAGACATTATGGAACCACAAGATGGTGGGATCTGAAATCGAAGCATACACAGCGAAACATCACGACTTGGTATTTCTATGTCCCGATCTGGCCAACACTGTTGAGAAACGACTCGAGTTTTACCTTGGGGGTCTGGTTCCGGAGATTCAGGGTATGGTAATGGCTAGTAACCCTGCAACGGAGCATCAAGCAATCAGGTTGGCGCACAAACTCAGCGATAAGGCGGTGGAACAAAGAAAGTTGCCAACTAGGGGTACAACTGAAGTTGCCCCTGATAATAAAAGAAAGTTTGAAGACTCGTCCGTTGGACAGTCTTCGTCATCCCAGCCACAACAGGGGAACTAGAAACGGTTCGATAATTACAACAGCCACCGGGGTCACCAAAATCAGCCTGCCAACAACAACAACAACCAGAACGCAAGCGGCTATGTAGGTCGAAAGCCGCAGTGCAATCGCTGTAATCTTCATCATCACGGCCCTTGTGCCGGGAATCGCTGCCAACGATGTGGCAAGGTGGGACATGCGGCAAAGGATTGTCGTGGGGAAATCATGTCCCGACAGAACCAAAATCAACCCCAAGGCCCACAACAGGGTGTTAACCGGGGATGCTATCAGTTTGGTAGCACTGCCCACTTCAAAAGAGACTGCCCACAGCTGCGTAACAACAACAACAATGGTGGGAACAACCACAACCACAATAACCACAACAACAATAATGGAAATGGTGGCACAGGAGGTGCCAAAGGTCGCACATCTACACTGGGCCGCGGAGAGGCCAGAAACGACTCGAACGTGGTCACCGGTAAGTTTCCCCTTAATGAACATTTTGCTACTGTGCTTTTTGATACGGGTGCGGATAGGAGTTTTATATCTGAGTCTTTTAGGAAGAACCTAAATCTCACGCCTAAACCCTTAGAGACCCCTTATATCATAGAACTAGCCGATGGTAAATCTGTAGACGTGACCCATATAGTATCCGGCTGTCAACTCAAACTCGCGGGTCACACCTTTACCATTGATCTGATGACAACTACCCTGGGTAGTTTTGACGTGGTAGTCGGAATGGACTGGCTATCCGACGTCCGAGCTGAAATTCTCTGTTTCGAAAAATCTATCCGTATTCCGCTCGCTAACGACAAAATCTTGACGGTGCAAGGCGAGAAGGCAGGCGCCGACACAAACATCATCTCTTACATGCAAGCGCAGAAGTATCTTCGGAGGAAGAACTCTTTCGTTTTACTCGCACTGGTTACCGAACAGCCTAAGGACGAGAAACGTATAGAAGACATCCCTGTCGTCCGTGATTTTTTCTGATGTATTCCCAGAGGAGTTACCTGGTCTCCCACCCCATCGACAATTGGAGTTTGAAATTGAATTGGCGAACCATGCAACTCCTATCGCCAAAGCCCCATACCGCCTAGCTCCAGCCGAGCTGCAGGAGCTGTCTACCCAACTTCAGGAGCTGTTAGAAAAAGGATTTATCCGACCAAGCGCTTCGCCATGGGGAGCCCCAGTCCTTTTTGTCAAGAAGAAGGACGGGACCTTCCGCATGTGCATCGACTACAGGGAACTCAACAAGGTTACTGTCAAGAACCGATACCCGTTACCTCGCATCGACGACCTCTTCGACCAACTGCAAGGGTCAAGCTACTACTCCAGATTGATCTACGGTCCGGTTACCACCAGCTACGCGTCAGGGAGGAGGATATCGTTAAGACGGCATTTCGTACTCGGGATGGCCATTATGAGTTCTTGGTCATGCCCTTCGGTCTCACCAACGCACCCGCGGTGTTCATGGACCTCATGAACCGTGTGTGTAAACCATACCTCGACAAGTTTGTCATTGTGTTTATCGATGACATACTCATCTACTCTAAAAGTGAAGAAGAACATGCTGAACATCTACGGTTACTGCTAGGATTACTTCAACAGGAGAAACTTGTGATTTCTGGATTCGGGAAGTTCAGTTTCTCGGGCATATCGTAAATGAAAAGGGTATCCACGTCGACCCTGCCAAGATTGAAGCTATCAAAAACTGGGAAGCACCCAGGACACCGAGGGAGATCCGCCAATTTTTGGGTTTGGCTGGTTACTACAGACGTTTCATCGAGGGATTTTCAAAGATCGCACAGCCGCTTACTACCCTCACCCAGAAAGGCATCAAGTATGCGTGGGGTGACAAGCAGGATGCAGCATTTCAATTGCTAAAGCAGAAACTTTGCAGGGCACCCATTCTGTCCTTGCCGGAAGGGACAGATGATTTTGTAGTATATTGTGATGCTTCCATTCAGGGATTGGGATGCGTACTCATGCAGCGCGACAAGGTCATCGCGTATGCGTCCCGACAACTGAAGGTTCACGAGAAAAACTACACAACACATGACCTGGAATAGGGAGCAGTAGTGTTTGCACTTAAAATTTGGAGACACTACCTATATGGAACGAAGTGCACAATCTTTACAGACCACAAGAGCCTCCAACACATCTTTGATCAGAAGGAGTTGAACATGCGACAGCGTCGCTGGGTCGAACTCTTGAACGATTATGAGTGTGCCATTCGGTATCACCCGGGTAAAGCTAACGTGGTAGCTGATGCCCTCAGTAGGAAGGAACACTTGAAACCTCGTCGAGTACGAGCATTACAGCTCACTATTCATTCAGGGTTACCCGAACAGATACGCGACGCGCAGTTAGAAGCAGTTAAGGAAGAAAACATCAAGGCCGAATCGGTGGGAAAAATGGAACGCGATTGGGAAGTAAAACCCAATGGAGCCCGGTATTTCATGAATCGCATATGGGTACCTCTCTACGGAAACCTCAGAGAGCTAGTCATTGACGAAGCTCACAAATCCCGATACTTTGTCCATCCTGGTTCGGATAAGATGTATCAAGACCTTAAAGCTGCGTATTGGTGGCCCAACATGAAAGCTGATATAGCCACCTACGTGAGTAAGTGTTTGACTTGTGGAAAAGTCAAGGTAGAGTATCAAAAGCCATCGGGGCTACTCCAACAACCTGAGATCCCAGTGTGGAAATGGGATCAGATCTCGATGGATTTCATCACTAAACTCCGGCGAACTTTGGGTGGTTGCGATACCATCTGGGTGATTGTGGATCGGTTAACTAAGTCCGCACACTTCCTAGCTATTAAAGAAACAGATAAGATGGAGAAGTTGACTCGCATCTACATTAAGGAAGTAGTTTCTCGGCACGGAGTGCCAACGTCCATCATCTCAGACAGAGATGCTCGCTTCACGTCCAACCTTTGGCAGTCACTTCAGAAAGCGTTGGGAACACGCTTAGATATGAGCACTGCTTATCACCCTCAGACTGATGGTCAAAGCGAAAGGACCATACAGACCTTGGAAGACATGCTTAGGGCATGCGTAGTAGACTTCGGAAATAGTTGGGAAATCCACCTGCCTTTAGTGGAATTCTCGTATAACAACAGTTACCATACGAGTATTTCGGCAGCACCGTTTGAGGCATTATATGGTCGTAAATGTAGATCACCGGTCTGTTGGGCAGAAGTCGGTGACAGTCAACTCACAGGCCCTGAGTTGATACTTGAGACTACTGAAAAGGTTGTACAAATCGGAAACCGCATGGCGGCGGCACGAGATCGACAGAAAAGCTACGCTGATCAACGACGCAAACTGCTCGAATTTCAAGTAGGCGACCGCGTCCTACTGAAGGTGTCACCCTGGAAGGGTGTAATCCGCTTCGGAAAACGGGGCAAACTAAACCCACGGTACGTAGGTCCGTTTGTGATCTTGAAACGTATTGGACCCATAGCTTATCAATTAGACCTTCCTGCCGAACTCAGTGGAGTTCACAACATTTTTCACGTGTCAAATCTGAAGAAGTGTCTATCAGATGAAACCCTAGTCATTCCATTGGATGAGATCCAAGTGGATGAACAACTGCACTTTGTGGAACAGCCTATTGAGATCATGGATCGTGAGATCAAGACTCGAAGGCATAGCAAGATTCCGATCGTTAAGGTTCGTTGGGACTCTAAGCGTGGACCGGAGTTCACGTGGGAAAGAGAGGACCAAATGAAAAGCAAATACCCACACCTCTTTGCAGCTGAGCAGCAAACTAACGATACCAGCAACTAAATTTTCGGGACGAAAATTCTTTCAACATGGGGATGATGTCACAACCTGGGAATTTCTCATAATTTCGCGTACCATTGTTAACTAAATCCTTGTGCATGGCACTTGGGAATCTTTGTGCATGGCACTTGGGAATTTCTTGTAATTTCGCGTACCATCGTTAATGAACTAAATCTTTGTGCGTGGCACTCTAAACATGTACGCTGCATTCTAAACCGCGTTTACTCAATTTTCGGGACGAAAATTCTTTCAACATGGGGATAATGTGACATCCCGGTTTTTCGGATATCTTAAACGCACTACTTCACGGTTATTCGTTCCTACGATAAATTGATTCGGAGACTTAAATTTGCACACTTGAAATAATTACGATAATCTCATGAACTTGTCAAACGAATTATGTGCTATGTGTATTAAACGGTTATGAGTTGGTGAATTATTATGTGATATCCGATTTCGTGTTTTATTTTAGTTATAAAGTATAGACATAGTAAATAAATAAATGAATCGAATCGAGCCGCGACACGAGCCGACTTCACTTCCTTTCGACTCAAGTAGTCTAAACTTGAGGACCAAGTGCTAGACCCAAACCAACCCACCCAAACCCTCTCGGCCGCGTGCACCCCAAACCGCAACCCTTCCCTTTTTCCTTTCACCCTTCTTGCGCTATATATACACACACATGCATGCTTTGCTTCACAAAACAAAACACAAAAACCCTAGTTGAGAAATCAGCCGACGGCAGCCCTCTACTTGTTCCCTCGATCGCCAATTCAGCCTTGATACACCCCATCTCGATCGCAAACAGCTTGGCTTCATCTCCCGGTCGCGAACAAGCCTCCCTTCTCGGTCGCGATCTTCCTTCAATCCGAATCAAGTCCCACCTCGCTCCCGGTTCGTTAATCACCATTATTAAAGGTTAGGATTTATCATTGTTTGCAAGATTACATTCGGATTTGTATGTTTGAATGTAGTGTTATGTTAGCCGATTAGTTTATGATGTTTGCAAGTTTGATGTTGTTCGAAATCTGGAAACATAGGCTGTGTTTTGTTGATAAAAACTCTAGGTTATGATTAGGGTTTGCATGGGTATGATATATATGATGATATATGATTTGTAATTCAGTTCTTGATCGCCTATGTTCATTGTATCGAGGGTTTAAGCTAGTTAGTTGTGATAAAGTGCTGAATCAGATTGCTGAATGGTGGTTACAGCCAACTTCAACTGGCTGTAACTCGGTCATTAGTTGTCGAAAAACGGATTTTCTGAAGTCTAAAACGTAGAGTTTTAAATAACGAATCTAATGGCACTAGATTCATATTTTTCTGAAGTCGTTTGATATTTTTAAGTGGCCAATTAAGTTCAGTAACTAAAGCTGTGAAAATCCTGAAATTTTGTTAGTTGTTTATCGAGTTGGATTTAATAATCTGTAGGGAGTCGAATCATGAAATTTGTACAGAAACTAGGTATGGAAATATCCAGGCAACTCCCACTGGAATTTTGTTAATTGGACGAACAGTGATTTTTAAATAAATTCTTCCGTGGACTGCAGTCAGAAAGTGACGAATCTGACTGCAGCCTAGTATATTAATATTTATGGATAATTGGTAAAGTATTAGGACGTGAAAAATTTATATAAATTTCTACAGTATAGTTGTCACCTGCTGTAAAATAATTGGAATTTTTGGAACGTTGGAACTATTATATAAAAATCCTAGAAATCAGCCAAATTATGAGTATGTAAGCTGAAACTTGATAACTTGTGAATGTGTGCACCAAAGTGTTGCATGGATTGGATTATGTTCATGATAAATTGTTTTGATTACTATGTTCACATAAGGATACTTGCAGGCATGTTTGAGTGTTAGGAATTTTGATTGTGTGTATCACTTTGTGCGTAAATTATGTGTAGAATTTGTATTGGTGTGTTCACACACTGACTTGAAATCAATTGGTTTATTAGGACGCAATTAGCGGTCCCATTATTTGCAACTTCTGTGTTACACTAACCGAGCAACTAAAGGTGAGTTCACGGCCCCTAATTTTATCCGTTTTTAAACAACAGGGGGAGAAACATGTATACACTCTTCAACTCAATCTCTTTACGTTATACGAAATCAACGTCACATAACTATTTGGTAACTAAGTTAATGTTAATGTAATGTTATGGTAACTAAGCAGCTATATCACATAAGTCCTCGACAATCTCTCGGATCGTTAGTATTGGGTTTAAATAGCGGGGAAATTATAAGTAGTACTACTGGGCCCGACAAGCCCCATCCGAGCTAGTCGCGCTAGCCGACCGGGTATGGTCAACGGGTGAATAATTTGGCCTAACTTCGCCATGGTCAGTGATAGGCCTGGCAACACGGAGGCACAACAGTCAGCTTCGATCGCGAACACTTACGTGACATAACTTTAGGCTAGCTACCTATATATGTTAACATCGAACTTAATTACGAATTAACTATATTATCCCGGGTTAGGGATAATGGAAACAACAACTATATTATCCCGGGTTAGGGATAATGGAACCAACAACGTTATTATTCCAGGTTAGGAATAATGGGACATCAGTATTATTCCGGGTAAGGAATAATGGAACATCAGTATTATTCCGGGTAAGGAATAATGGAACTATCAATATTATTCCGGGTTTGGAATAATGGAACTATCAGTATTATTCCGGGTTGGGAATAATGGAACTAAACCGTTATCCCGGGTTAGGGATAACGGGGGAAACAAACTTATAACCGAACAAACGAATTTATGAAAACCTGTGAACTCACTCATCTTTAATGTTGACACTTGTTTCTTTACATGTTTCTCAGGACGCTAGGAGCTCTAGGTGCACTCACTTGCATTGATCAAGACACCTTTTATCGAGCCTCATTTACAAACATTGTTTTGGGTTTTCCATTTGTTTTGGCGTTTGTGTTGGCGCCCGTTTCTCTACTTATTTTTATGCTTCCGCTTAACCATAAAAACTAATGCTTCCGCTAAACATAGGAAACTAACTAAGACAATATAAAATCTACAATGAATGGTTAAACAAATGATTTTGGAAAACGTATTATCAATTCATATAGAGTCGTTCGACGTACTAGTGTCTCAGATTCTGGTTTGTTCACACGCCTCGCGGTAAAACTCCGCAAGTGGAAATTGAGGGTGTGACACACTTTGAAATGATTGACCTTGGGAGCCCTGTACATGTAAATAAGAAATTACTTAAACAAAGAAACCCAAGCCTTCTCGGTCTTGGGTGGGTTTGGAACATCAAATTTGGGAATTTTAATTTCAATCTCCTGTCCAACCTTTGGTATTATTATTTCTTTTGTTTTGGTTGGCATAGTGATTGTTTGTCTAACAACAGAAGATCGTTTGGTTTTGACCACCCAAGTTTGTGCCTTAGAATATGCCTTTTGGATACAATTTAGAATCCTTTAGTTCTTTGTTGGTCGATGATTCACAAACTTCAAAATTTAAAAAGTTACAACTGTTGGCTTCACATTTTTGTTAGATTCATTGTTTCTATTTAAATTCGTGTTGGCACAAACTCAAGGCCCTTTTGTTTCACATCTTCTATCTATTATATTTAACATAATGAACATGTTTTGGATTGCGTTGAGAACATTGTCATGCAATATGCCCAACTTTGTTGCATTTGTAGCATGTTCTACTGTCGTTTCCAACACAAGAATCCAAAGTCTGTTCACGCAGATTCTTTTCCTTTTGAAACTCGTCATTTGATTGTTTACCAAATAGTATTTGTTCCAAAAACAAAATCAACTTTCTTTTTATAGTTTGCCTTTTGAAATCTTTTGTCATTTCTTTTACTTTCATACCCCAACCCTTTCCTTTTGTTTTCAGGGTAGTCTCTACCCTTCTGATAGTAACTGTGTGAATTCTTTTGGGTTTGGAGTAGAATGAAGCATCCTTCTTTTCAAGATCAGACTTGTTAACTTCAATAAGTTTGAAAAATTTATCAACCCGATAAAAGTTTACATTCTGAATTGGAAATTCTTCATAAGAATACAGCTTATCTAATCCATTCATTTTGTAAACAATCATATTTGGATCATCACTTAAATTGTCTTTAGATGATGAAACATTCTTTTGAAACCTTTTATCATTTTTAGAATGTGAACTTGAGTCAGATTTTGCAAGATTTGATTTAGCATTTTCAAACTTAGTGCTGTCAGACTCATTACCTAAAACATTCTTGACCATTGTTTTGACAACATCTGGTTGGCAGTAATAGGTTATGCCAACGTTTTCAGGCAGCTCTTCTTTCTATCAGTCAGATTTAAGTTTTAAATTAAGCGCCTTATCCACCCCATCTGGATATGTCTTACCATAGTTATTCCACATAAGGGGTGGACATTGATGATAACCAAGATCTTTGCTTTGTTTCTCATATTCAGTTTCTTCTTGTTCTTTCTTCTCGAGTTAATAGTTTGTTGACTTGTTCAGACTCAATTTTTATGGCTTCGAGTTCTGTTTTTTTAACTTGCAATAGTATCTATGTGCATATTAATTGTCATTTGTTTATCCATTACAGTAGCTTTTAACATTGATTTTAAAGCCATGTCCTCTCTACTGACTTCCTGAAACTGTTTGATTGATTTGCTTAATTTATCATAAGCAACTTTCATGTGTTGAAAGTCACCTGTGACATTTTCAGTATGTTTCTTTAAACCGGTAAATTTGAAGTCCTTTTCGGAACATTCTTTGCACGGCTCTAGGCATTTCGTGCATGGTTTCGCAACTTCCTTAATCACGACTTTGATTTCTATTATTGATTCAACAACTGACTCTTTCTCTTCTTCTTTACTCTGTTAAGAAACTACCTCGTGTAGTTTAGCCATCATCGCTTTGTTGGCTATTATTTTTAAATTTTCTACGTCCATCTCCTTTGTTACATCAAATAATTTCTTCTGTGAATTGGTAGGATTCTTCTGGCTTTGAAATATCTTGAATTTAGCTCGAATCTCTTCCGAAGAAATCTGCAAAAGAATTATAAACATCAGAAGGAATCATAGACTTAAGTAGATGGTGAATCATGTCTTCCTCAGCACATCGATCATAGTATAGTGCATCAAGGCATTCTTCAGCACTTTGATCAAGCAATTCTTCAAAAACTATCTCACTTTCGTCATCCTGACTTTCCTCGATCACTTCATCAAATACCGATTCTACTATGATTTCAGCAAGCAGTGCCAAGGTCTCGTTTTTTGAGATGTACTTGTTCCAATCAAATCCCTCATCCTCTTGAACGATAACTAGTGCTTTGTTCTTTGAATTTGATGGACCTTCTTCAATTTGCACTATCCTTGTTGTTGTTTGAGGAGGAGAAGTTTTGTGATAGATTGATTTCTTGTAATAATCTTTTCCAAAAGGATTATGATTGCCCTATACTTCTCTGTTTGGGCATTCTCTTTTAAAATGACCTTTTTCTCAACATTTGAAACAGGTTACTTATGACTTGTCGAAACCCAGCTTTCCATCCAAACCTACCAAGTTGTTGTGTCCAGTAATTTCCATGAAACGCTGAGCCTGTCTAACTATACTAGCCATGCACCATTTGATGTCGATCAGCTCTAATTCTTCAGGGTCAATCTGATCATAATCCTCTTTGGTCATGTTTGGATTCCCAATCTTCCCAGCCACTAAGCTCTCATATGACTCAAGCACTGAGGCAAGCAGAGCCATATGTTGTGTAGCTATCTGTTCATTAAAATTCTGTGTGTTTTCCAGGTTGACAGCAATGTTACATTGAAGAACTTTCTGACTGGAATCCGGTTGGTTGTTCTAGCAGTGGCTAAAGATAGAGCTTTGGGATGATTGTAGGGTGGGAGGAGAATTTGTTTCATAGCTCTGAAAAGAAGTGAAACCAGTATTGCTGCATGATTGATTCTGGATGTTTACCGCATTGTTTGCACTAAATGTCGTTTGTATTTTTGGACTATGAATGCTTGTAACTGGATTTCCCTTGTAGTACAAGTTCACATCTTGTTGTGCATTTGACCCCTTTGATTTTGCCATTTCTTTGCAATTCAAGCTCATGAGTTTCAAGCTTCTTGATACACTTTGCCAAAGTCATCGTGCCACTATTATATTCAGAACTATTCTTAACAATCGTAAGATATGTCGACCATTCACCTTCTAGCATAGCATCTGCTAACTTTTCTACTAAGTCTTCGTCTTCTTTGTTAATACCCAGACGTTTCATTTCTACGACCAGATGACAATATCTTCTAATGAGTTGTTTTAATGATTCACCTTTTAACGGATGAAAAATATCAAACTCTTTCTTTAGCAGCGACTGTTTGCTTTTCATCATCTGTTTACTGCCTTGGTACTTGACTTTGAGAGCATTCCATAATGACTGAGAAGTGTTATCATGTTGCAATAAAGTGAGTATGTCTTCTTTGAGAGCATTTCATCATCTTTTTCTCACGTTTGAATAAATCCTTTTCTTGCTCGGTATATTGATTCAACACTTTCTCGAGGCCCGTTTCTCCAACCGGAGTAGAATAACCCTCCTCTATAGCATACCAGTTCTGGAGATAATTCGTTTGCACCTAGTTGGTAAAGCATTCATGCCACCCCTTATAGTCTTCGAGATACATGAGTTTAGGCAGCTTGGCCATAGTTCCCCTTTCATATTCTAGTTTTATATTTTGGGCTGTGACGGTTGTTATGTCGGTTGTAGCAAATGCATTGTAAATTTCTTCTTCTATTTTATCAAAAAACTTGTCAAAAATATGTAACTATCCAATTTGGTGCGAAGTGTCACTTCGTGCGAAGTATACACAAAATCCTTTTAAAAATGTTAAAAAAGACACTTCATACGAGTTGCTATGCACTCCGTACGATGTGTTGTATGCTTCGTGCGAGGAGACAACTATGATTACTTAAAACTTGTTTTGTGCGATGTGCACTTCGTACGAGGTGTCTAGTCTTCTCGTACGAGTTGCTATGGTCACTTTGAACGAGGTGTTCTCACATATTCGTGTTATGTGTAATTTTCATCAGGAATTTGGTTAATTTTAGGTCTGAAAGTGTCAGGGGTTCGGTTAAACTGATTTTAATAAGTTATACTAAAAACTGAGTCCAATTCGTCCATGAATTTGTCTAGATCTTGATAATCGTAACAAGAAAGAGTAGAAATAACTTGATCAATTGTCTTCAAATCAGGCCTCCAGGTTCTGGTACCACTTTGGGAGGATCGGCTTTTCTCCGAAAGCACCGGACCGGACTTGAACTAACTAATGTGTGGAATTCACCGTTAGCAAGTTGACAATGATCAAAACTGCTACATAAATGCTTCTGCTTCTTTCTATTAATAAACGTTGAAGAATACCGATGCAAACTGACAGGGCTTCGCCACAATATCAGAATAACAACTCTAGACTCAACACCCTTGAGCTTCTATATATAGACATGCTCAACTCGCACAAGGGTGGAAAGGGTCAACTCGTACGAGGTGCAACTCGTACGAAGTAGCAAGTAGCACTTCGTATGAGGCAGTCATCAACTCTTACGAGGTGACCTTATAACAAACGAAACGTAATAAAATCTTACATTTTAAGCCCTGTTACATGTATGGCATGACCCTAAGACTTAGGCTATAAGGATTCTGCACTAACACATTTAGAAGTTGCCACGTGACGGCTGGCCCATTAAGAAGTTACCATGTGACAACTTTATATATATATATAGGGTGAGGTTATTATGAGAAAATTTAAAAGTGTGAGAAGGATAAGAAAGAATCTAAACCATTAGATATCTAATCTAATGGTTGAGATCATAGTGGCAATTCTGTAAATAATGTTAACTATTATACTAACTAATTTTTTAGATTAAGGGTATAAAGGTAAATTTACTATTTTTAAATTAAGAAACTAACATTAAAACACATGCAAAGTTCCCCCTTCTTTTTTAAACATAAATAACTTTTTATACGTAACTCTTTTTTTTAAAAAAAATTAGACCATAATAATGAGTGGTTTTTATCTTTAATATGAGTACCATATTGATTTACGTATGTAGATTTATTTCTGTTTTTATATATTTAGGGTGTTATTTCTGTTTTGATTCTGATTAAAGTGTTGACTGGTGTTATATTAGTGTGTTATATCTGTTATATTCAATGTTAGGGTGTTCTTTATAATAATGAGTGGTTTTTATCTTTAATATGAGTACCATGTTCTCAACAATGATCACTCACAATTGACTTGATGAATTACAACTATGATTGGTATGGTCATTCAAGGGCAATGATAATCATAGTTGGTTAATATAAGTAGATCACAATTATACTTGATTGATTAATGTCAATCACAACAAATCTTGGTCAATCTAGTTCAATCATAACCCAACTTAGCCAATACTGGTAGCACAACTAAACTTGATGAATCTAGGTCAATCGTAACCAAAATGGTGATCACATCCATACTTGGCCAAACCAGGCTAGTCGCGGTCACCATGGTCATTCATAATCAAACTTGGTCAATATTGTTCAATCGTGGTCAATAACGTTCGATCGTGGTCAACACCGGCTTGAAGCATACTTAGTCAAATCATAATGTTTTTTGTGTGTGTGGTATACAATTTAAAATCGTGTGCAATTAGTATATTTTACTTAAAAGAAAAAATAATATTCTTTTATATTATCTGTTAGAAATTAATAAGGAATCACTAATGGATGACTAACATTTTGTTAATATCATGTTTGTGGCAATGACTCCTAATCCATCTTATGGTTGGGCATAGCCCCAATACTAAAAGATAGGGGGCATCATTATCTTAATGATTGATCGAGCTTTGGCTCATAAGAGGTTGGGAAGTTCAGGTGGCATAAAAGTATAAGAACTTAGACTAATATTTCTTCTATTGTACTTATTTTACTTTAGTAGCTTGTATACCTGCATGTTGTCTAGGAGATGACACTGGTATTCAAGTTGTCTTTATGTGGTCCTTTGGCTCATTAGAAACATGTCCAAGAGGCTAAGCGCCGATACAGAAGGAGTGTATCTGTAGGACCCCAACCTAGACGAGCAAGTGTTTGTATTGGCGGTACAACTTAGCAAAGTCAACAATGTCAGAGATTTATTTTTGTATCAAATTTGTATTTATTAGTCTTCCTTGATTAGAGCTTGTATAATTGTAATATCTCTATATATTGTTAGTAATGTATCAACCACATCCTCGGTCAAAATCATTGCACTCTTATTAGGGGAACTAAAAGAACACGAAGAAAGCTTTGTTCTTGTTCCTGTTTGTTCATTAAGGAACAAGCTTCTTCATGAAGTATTCGGGAACTCTTATCTAATAAGATTTCTTGTTTGTGTTTATTTATTAAGGAAATGAACGTGTTCATGAACTATTCACGAACACTTATCAAACGCAAATGAATTCAAACAAATTTTCATGGACACAAATGAACATAAACATCGTTTATGAAAGAAAACAATACGCACAGACATATATTCATTGGAATAACATACGCATTTTCATCACAATGATTACAAAGAATCTACTAATAAATAAATAAGCACTTAACATAATTAGCTGAACACAGTGGACATAATTAACATACAATTAAGAAGTTTGTCATGCTTTAATACAAACTTAAATTGAAATGGTTAAACGAGGAATGTTGGGGAAGACATATAGCATAAATAGGTCTTAAGATTTTAAACTAACACAAATGAAAAGCCATGAACGTAAATGAACGAATATAAATAAAGACATTACCAAACGTTCACGAAACGTTCACGAACATAAACGAACAAACTCAACCTCTGTTCATATTTGTTCAGGAACGAAATTTCTTGTTCGTTCATTTACTAACCGAACAAACATAAACGAACTTCCCGCCGAACAGTTCATGAACTATACGCTAAATGTTCGGTTCATTTACAACCCTAATTTTCATATGGTGTCAGCGATATCTCGATCATTCTTCTAAACCCTACTACCGTCACCCCCTTCTCATCCCAAACATGTTGACGTCTGCTCCTGAACTGCCAGTGGCCACCCTTTTGCATACATTAACCCTCAAATTCTCTTCTCCAATTATCTAGTATGAAGAAATCAACGCCTTCCCCTACTTTCCATCAACAACTCAATAGATACGTTGATAACTCTATTATGCCACATCCAGCAACCTTCTCCCTAATGGAAAAAAGTCTCTGAATCTCGATTATCTCAAGTGGCATGAGCCAGATGAAAGGGTTCGCTTACTTCTCAACTCCTCCCTCTTTAAAGAAGCCCTGGCCGAAACTCTCGTCTCTACTTTGGATTGTTAAATCGTCTTATAGCCATGATTCTCTTGAAAGAACACAAAATCTTCATGACTCTTTGACAACTAAAGAAATGTAACGATTTACTTCTTGACTATGGTAGAAAGTTCAAAGCCCTTTGTGATGACCTAAGGACTGTTGGACAACTAGTGGCTGTGATGGATAAAACCCTTTGGTTATTATGTGAATGAGGCTCTGCTTTCGAAATCTTTTCAACTACTTACCATGCTATTTAACCTCTTCCTACCTTCCGTGAATATCTGTCAACAATTGAAGGCCATGAGTTATTCATGGTTTCCCTTCACGGATCCACCCCAACTCACGTTACTTATACGACCTGGTACAAGTCCTCTTCTAACCGAGAATATGTGTCTTGTGGTAGGGAAAATCAATCAATAGGAAACCATGGTCGTTCCTATGGAAATCATGGTCGGGGCAGGCGACCTCCACATCGCCAATTGTGTCAAATTGGTGGCCATTATGCACCGATCTGTCCAAAACTTTCATCATTTGTCGAGAATCCATCTTATTTTGTAGCAAATCTTGCTCAACCCTTCCATTCCGCTAGCAATGTTGTTGATCATGTACCAAACTGGATTGCTTAGTCCAATTCTACAACTCATATGGCGCCTTCCACCCGTTCTTTACCCATCTCTCACATTTTTCCAAAACTATTCCTTTAAAAGATGTTTTAATCTCTTCAAACCTTTGCATTCGGTTAGTAAGCTAACCCATGATTATATCTTTAATATATTATTCTCTTGGCACTATTTTGCCAATCAGGTTTGGTTGACAGGGAAGGTTTTGGCAAACGAGAAACATGAAGATGCACTCTAGATTCTTAGTCCGGTCTTGCAAGCAAATATAGCTATCACTATATTATTTCCGCCTAAAGTCTCATATGAAGTATAACATTCAAGGCTTGGACATGCCACTTATGATATTATTTCTTTATTAAACAAGCATAGTTTCTTTTTTATCTATTACTTCCATGTTACTTAAACCAACTTTATGTTCTTCATGTCAATTGGCAAAACAAAATCGGATACCTTTTGGTTTAAATAAGAAACATGCTTAGACTGTTCTTGATTTGGTCCATCTTGATTTATGGGACCGGCACCAATCACCTCAAGGGAAGGTTATCGATACTATGTTATTTTTATTGATGATTTTTCATGATTCACCTGGTTCTATCTGTTTAAATGTAAATTGGATTTCTTTGATGTTCTAAATGTTTTCCTACCTTTCGTTCAAGCTTAGTTTTCCAAAAACTAATTTTTTTTTAAAGTGACGGCGGCACCGACTTCCCAAACAGTCGTGTTCAAAAATTATTTACTAAAAATGTTACACATCACCAACTCTCTTGTCCATACGCTCAGGAACAAAATGCTCATGCCAAAAGGAAAGAACGACATGTCACCGAGACCGGTTTAACTAGGTTATTTACAGCAAATGTTTTATCTTCATTTTGGGTTTATTTTTCACCTCTGCCACTCATGTTATAAACCCATTGTATACATCCATTTTAAGAATAAGTCATCGTCCACCGTAATATGCCAACATAAGGGTTTTGGTTGTCATGCATATCCATACTTGAGGGATTATACACCTGATAACTAGAACCATGCGTCATCTCGTATTTGCATGACATGACATACGAGATTTAATGAGACAATTTTCTAGTTTTGTGGCACTATCCCACCCTCTAATATGTCCTCCTTAAGTTCTACCACATATGTTGAAGAAACAAAACCTTCTTATTCACAAATTAAACCTTCCACCACCCTTTTTACCTTTAAACTCATGCTCTAGTTCCTATAATACGCCATGCACTTTATGCCCTACACCTAACCCCATCATTCATATCCATATAGATCCCACACCAGTGATTCATCCTAACCATATCTCACATATACTAAATGCAGCTCCAACACCATCCAAAAATGAAATTGTTCCACCACTGGCTCACCCCATTCTCACTCTGTCAAAAACAAGAAACAGTCTACCAAAATACCGGCGGACTTGGTTTCTCTTACTTCATCCCCACTCCATTGCGCCTTAGTGGTTGCCAAAGAACCAAAAGGATTCAAGACTGCCTCAAAGGATCCTAGATGGATGAATGTCATGCTTGACGAGCTTAAGGTCTTTCACCAAAACAATACATGAGATTTAGTCCCATGACCCTTTTCTTTTGCTATTGGATCAAAATGGGTTTATTGTATAAAATACAAGGTGAATGGCTCATTGATAGACTCAAAGCTCATCTTGTTGCACAAGGGTTCAGTAAATTACCTGGGTTTGATTACTTTCATACCTTCAGTCTTGTGGTTAAGGCGGCTACAATTTGCGTTGTCCTTTCATTGGTCATTTCCAACAACTGGTGTTTACATCAACTTGATGTAAAAAATGTGATTTTAAATGACAGTTTAACCCAAACTATTTTCATGGAACAACCCCCTGGATATGCAAACCCCTGGGTTCCAAATCATGTTTATCAGCTCAAGAAAGCCCTTTACAGGCTTAAACAAGCTCCGCGGGCCTGGTTTCAACGTTTAAGTGCCTTGCTTCTTCAACAAGGATTCTCTTGTAGTCAAGCCCACACTAGTTTATTCATTTTTCTTTGAGGTTCTTACATGATTTATCTATTGGTGTACGGTGATGACATTATTCTAACAGGTAATCATGAACCCTCTATTCGGAAGTTTATTGATTCACTTTACAAGGAATTAGCAATCAAAGACCTTGTAGATCTAAATTTCTTTCTTTTCATTGAAGTCACCCGTACTTCTATCGGATTATTACTTAGCCAAATCAAGTATGCCTTAGACATTCTTACCAAGTCTGGATTACTTGATTTAAAGTTAGTTGGTGCTCCACTAAGCACCAATGATGTCTTTACTTCCGCAAAGATGCTACCCATAGATCAAATTATTTTGTGTGATGTTCTACATACGGATACTAAATTTTTCTTGGTGGGAACCTCGACTCTTGGAGTGTAAAGAAATAACCTATTGTTTCATGATCCACTTGTGAATCCGAATACTAAGCCATGGCAAATACCGTATATTTGGATTACACATTTACTTCAGACCTCAATGCTCTCCCTACTGGTCGACCTACCTTACGTTGTGAAAATTTTAGTGTCATTTTCCTAAGCCAAAATCCGATTGTTCATAAGCATGCCAAACATATTGATATTGACTATCACTTTGTTCATGAACTGGTCTCTTATGAAAAAGTACATACTAAGTTCATTACCACCAAGCTCTAGGTGGCAGACATCTTCACGAAGCCTCTTGTTAAACTTCTCTTTGCAAATACCGCCTTTGAAATATTTGGATTACACATCTACTTCGGACCTCAATGCTCTCCCTACTAGTCGACCTACCTTGCTCTGTGACAATTTTAGTGCAATTTTCGAAAGCCAAAATCCGATTGCTTATAAGCATGCCAAACATATTGATATTGACTATCATTTTGTTCATGAACTGGTCTCTTATGAAAAACTACATACTAAGTTCATTACCACCAAGCTCCAGGTGGTAGACATATTCACGAAGCCTCTTGTTAAACCCCTCTTTGCTTGTACAGTTGTAATATCCCTATGTATTGTTAGTAATGCATCAATACATTCATTGTCAAAATCATTGTATTCTCAAAGCATGCTACATGAGGTGATTGATATGCTTAAAATTATACATATTTTCGTATCAAATTTCCTACATTTTGAGTTGTTTGTGTATAGTTTTCCCGTATTTCGAAATTGATTTGGTTAATACGTATATTTGTAGGAATCTGTGAGAAATCAGTCGAGTTTGCAGAAAAACGAAGTATAATGGTCGAGGAGGAGAGATCACGGAAAATTGTTAGAGTAAAGTGTTGTTTGAAAGCATCAAAGTGTTGTTGAAGACCCCCTACGGATCATAAGGGGTGTGGATACGGTCTGTAAGGGACCCCAGGTGCGTGTTTAAATTGTAATAAGCTTCAGAACTGTAAGGGTATGGATATGGTCTGTAAGAGGTGCGGCTTTGCGAAAAAATTATAAATATTGGCATTAGTCTAGAGTTTGATCATTCTAGCAACTCGGCTGACATAGGGCAACACTTGGACGATTTTGGAGAAGCTTGTTGAAGGTCTTGGAAGCAATCGATTCGTGTTTGGAGTGTACTGGGTTCGTTAAAACTTAATTGTTCGTGTTCTTTTTGGTTTAAATCATGATTTCAATGGTTTTCAAACCTGATTATGCTTTGATTATGAACATTATGAGCAGTTAAACATTATGTACTACATAGATTAGATGAATTGAACGGATTGTGATGTTGAACGATTACAATTTTGATTTAAAGTGTTTATTTATGCGTTTATACCTTGTTATTGAACCCGATTGTCATAAATTAATGCCTTTTGATCTTGTGAATGTTTGTGGTTTGATGATTTAGGAAAATAGAAGTATACGATAGATTGACAAACTTATTGGATCTGTTTATTCATTAGGGTTTCAAGTGAGATCTTGTGTTTAGAGGTAAAACAAGTCAACCAATCAGAAAAATCAATTAGTATAGGTTTGTGATTCCCTTCCTTTTATTTGAGAGATACTACGGGATTTCTTGGTTATTAGCTAAACATTGGGTAATAGTCGGGTGACTCATAGCTCGGGTTCGGTTATTTATTTGTGTTTAGGGTTTCAATAAACTAGGTGTATTCAGCTTCGTGATTTGAGGATTGTGACACCATAGTTGTCAATTATTTGATTATCACGGGATTTGATACCAATTGTTCGAGCCAATCCATATTAGCACTTCAGCACTTTGTCCTGCCTTCGTGCACGATTCATCATCCATAGCGGGAGGTTTATCAGGTAGGTTAGGGTCTTTAATTAGATACCCTAGTCAGGATAACATTGCTTTAGTTTAAGGAGTCAAAATCTAGGTAGTCCTTCTCACCATATTTGTTCCTAGATCATTCTCACCATAATTGAAAAATACATATTTTCACACATCAATTTTTGGCGTCGTTGCCAGGGACACTAGCAATTTCAAGAACGACTCGCATCGTCAATCTAGTTTTTCCTTGCTGTATTAGATTATTATTTTTCCTTTAGGTTCCTTTGATTACAATTTGTGCCTTTAGATTTAGGTTGTTTCTAAATTCTTGATTTAGTAATTGTTTATGCCACAAACTCGTTTACAAGGACCGCCTACTTTCACTATGAGGGGCTTCACGCCAGTCGAGCTAGCAAGGTAGACATTCCTTATTCTACTTTCACTATAGACGATCAGGTTGACCCCCAGCTAGGAGAGTTGTTACTAACTACGTCCGGCCGAACTGTCACACCCCAACCAATGGCGGAAACATCGGGGCGGCACAAAATAGATTGCTCCAGACTTCATAACACTATCGTGCGACGAGTATTTAAATAACAAAATTTCATTTTATTTCTAAAATTCAAGTACATTGATTGAAACAAAGTACAACAACATAATTAAGAAACATGATCAACATTACATCTAAATTTAAAATGAGTTTCTAGTTCATCCTACTAGATTCCATGCATCGTCGTCATCATCAAATTCCTACAACATGTATTAAAGTATAGTTCAACACACAAGGCATTGGCGAGTATACAAGTTTCAATACTAGATAATGTAAAAGTTTAAACATTCCACATGGCATAAACGTTACTTAAAACTATCATACAGTACTACCAATGTAACTATACATGTCAACCCAAAGTTTCCCGCTGGTGTAATCTAATCATTGTAATGACTAGACCATTTTGTTTACTTAACATGACCTCAAGAATACAGGCAGTGCGTTACTCCTATAGCGCTACACATGTTAAGGGTGGCTCGTACGAAGTTAATGACGTCATATAAAACATTTGAACTCTAGCATATATAAGTTTGCAAGTATTACGTATTAACCATGTGTGAAGGAATCTTGGTTTATGATTAAGCGTAAAGTATGTGTGATTTATGTTTTTTTATAGTTCATATATGTTGCACCCCAAAAGTGTAAAAGATAAGAAGGGGAGTCGACTATACTTACGGTTTTGCAAAGCTTTCCGAGCAATCCACGAGTCGTTATGGTGATGGATAGAGCACCGAAGTTACCCTACACGAGAAAACAAAGTTGTGTGAGTAATATGAGTTGACGATGGATTCAGATTTAGAATTGAAAAGTAAATAAAAAGTGAACATAGGGAAAATACCACTTCGTACAAAGAGACAGTTCACTTCGTGAGAAGTGACAGTCTACTTCGTACGAAGTTGACAGTTCTAGAAAATGTAGCATGTCTAGACACCCGTTTCGACACTGAGTTCTGTTGAACGCGGAATTTAGGAACTAGACAGATTAGCTCCAACTCGTAACACTAACCATGAGTTGGTCAGTATCAGGAACTTGGCTAGGTATAAATGTAAATACTTTATAGTTTATAATATATATAAACATATATATAGATTATGTCCATAGTCCGTTAGATACATCATAAATATCAAGCACGGAGGTAGGAAAATCTCACTATAAGATTCACCAAAGAACTAAGTTTATCGACATATTCGATAACCCAGTTGGTCAGGAATGAACAGAAAATAAAATACATGTAAAAAGTGTACAATTAAGGTGTGCGAGTTAATTCGGAAAGCCAAGGCTCTCATTGTTCTCACAATTGCTAGAACACAAGTTCATCTATATGGTGAACTTGGTTAGCTTTCACACTTGGTAAAAAGAAAAAGAAGAGAAGAATCACACGAACAATAATGTAATAGTGAGCTAAAACTCACTTAGAACGGCTGAGTGTATTCTGCCATGTCTGGGAATTCCGAAGTGAAATTGTGAAGATTCGGAAAGTTTGAAGGAGTGAAGTGAGCTCTTATTTTTAGTAGAGTACTCGTTGGCAGCTTCACTTCGTGCGAAGTGATTGTTGGTTATGCGAAGTGCACTTCACTTCGTATGAACTGGGCTCACTTCATGCGAAGTAGGTTCAGTTCGTACAAGGGTGTTAGTTTAGGCTGTTTGTACGTATTTTAGCCGGTTTTCAAGTATTTCAAGTATGAAGGTGTAATGTATGAGTATTACACGTATAACAAGTGTTGATTTGCATGAAAACACATATATAAATAATTGATTGCATGTATAACAAGTATGAATAAAGCATGAATATTTATTATGATCAAAGTCTTGGATTACAAGGTTGGAGACGAAATACGAACATGACATGGATACAAGTTTCCATAAATAGAAATACGATTACAGTTTCTAAGTAAGGAAAGTACAAAAATGCAAAGCGTTATAGTTTCCCCTACTTCGGGAAACTTCGTCCCAAAATTTATTCAAGAGGAAGACTCAATGAAAAGGTGCAGATGCTTGGTATTCATTTCATTCTCGAGTTATCAAGTGAATTCGGTGCCACATTTGCCTTCCCATCGAACCTTGACTATGGGAATGCGACTGCGCCTAACCTGCTTGGTTCTTCGGTGCATGATTTCGACCGGTTTTTCCACAAAGTGTAAGGACTCATTGATTTGGAGATCGTCGAGTGGAACTTAAAATCCTTCTTCAGCTAGACACTTCTTTAGATTCGAAATGTGAAATGTCACTTGAACATTGTTGAGCTCTTGAGGTAGATCCAGTCGATATGCTACCTCGCCTATCCTTTCAAGAATCTTGAAAGGACCTACGTTGCGAGGAGCGAGTTTGCCTTTCTTACCAAATCGAACTACTCCCTTCCAAGGGGATACCTTGAGAAGTACATGATCACCAACATTAAATTCCAAAGGCTTGTATCGTTTGTCAGCGTAGTTCTTTGTGACTTCTAGCTTTGAGTAAATTATCATGAATCTGCAAGATCTTGTCCGTCGTCTCCTATATGAGCTCGAGACTGGTGATTTGAGATTCTCTGATCTCGTGCCAACAAATAGGCGAACGACACTTACAACCATACAGTGATTCAAATGGTGCCATTTGAATACTAGCGTGATAACTGTAGTTGCCACCAAAATCGATTACGCATGAATGAAGTATATCCTCAACATTTTGGATAGTTCGCTCGGTTTGATCATTGGACTAAGGATGAAAAGCGGTACTAAAGTTAAGATGAGTACCGAGGGCTTTTTGAAAGGTTTGCCAAAGACGTGAGGTGAAACGACCATCACGGTCAGAAATTATGTCAATGGGGATCCCATGACGACAAATGACTTCATCCGTGTAGATATGAGCCAATTTCTCGACCTTGTAATATTCACGAATGGGGAGAAAGTTAGCAGTTTTGGTCAGACAATCAATGATTGCCCAAATGCTATCATGACCAGAGGAAGTACGAGGAAGTTTGGTGATGAAATCCATAGCTATGCTCTCCCACTTCCAGACCAGAATTTCTGGTTGTTCGGACAAGCCAGAGGGACGTTGGTGTTTAACTTTTACCTTGGAACAAGTGAGGCATTTCGAAACGTAGGTGGCGACATCTTTTTTCATACAAGGCCACCAACAAGACGTACGACGGTCTTGGTACATCTTGTCGGCGTCAGGATGAATCGAGTATCGAGATTTATGAGCTTCTTTCATCAGGAAGTCACAAAGGTTATCACGGTTTGGAATCCAAATGTGGTCCAGATAGTAAAAAATACCATCGGATTTAGATACGAGCTGGTTTTCAGCCCCATACTTCATCTCATTGTATACATTATTCTCGTTAACAGATGAGTATTGTGCTTCGCGAATGCGTTCAAGAAGGTCGTTTAGACTTTGGAAACAACGAATACTCTTCACATTAGTTTTACGAGTGAGAGCATTGGTCACAACATTCTCTTTACCAGGATGGTAGCTAATTTCACAGTCGTAGTCGTGAGCAACTCTACCATTGATGTTGACGCATGTTGAGTTCTTTTTGGTTAAAGATGTGCTAATGGTCGGTGAAGACAACACACTTAGTACCATAAAGGTAGTGTCACCATATCTTTAACATAAAAACAACTTCACCAGGTTCAAGGTCGTGAGTAATGTAGTTCTTCTCGTGTATTTTAAGTTGCCTCGAAGTGTAAGCGATGACCTTGTCTCATTGTATGAGAACACAACCAAGACCTTGGTTAGATGCATCGCAATACATGACAAAATTGTCGTTACCATCAGGATGAGCAAGAACAGGAGCATTGCAAAGCATGTCGTTGAGTGTTTGAAAAGACTCATCTTGTTCGGATCCCAAAACAAAAGGTTGATCTTTTTTAGTCAATGAGTTGAGAGGCACGACGATCTTCGAAAAGTTGGAAATGAACCGGCAGTAATAACCCGCCAATCCAAGGAACGAACAAATTTCAGATGGAGACTTTGGTGCAATCCAGTTCTTTACTGCTTCGGTTTTGGAAGGATCCACATGTATGCCTTTCTCGTTCCCCTGTCCGAGAAATTGAACTTCCATTAACCAAAATTCACACTTGGAGAATTTGGCGTACAGTCGTTTACCACATAGAAGTTTGAGGATTAGGCGTAAGTGTCGTTCATGCTTGTCTTAGGTTTTAGAGTAAATGAGGGTATCGTCTATGAATAACATCACGAAGCTATCCAAGTATAACTTACACACACGATTCATTAAATCTAAGAAAACCGCGGGTGCATTGATCAAACCAAAGGCATGACTACAAGTTCATAGTGACCATATCTAGTACGGAAGGCGGTTTTTGGAATATCCTCTTCGAGGACTCGAAGTTGAAGGTAGCGAGAACGAATATCGATCTTAGAAAAACACTTTGCGCCTTGAAGTTGATCGAAGAGGTCGTCAATGCGAGGAAGTGGATAATGGTTCTTGACGGTGAGTTTGTTAAACTCGCGATAATCGATGTACATTCAAAATGATCCATCTTTCTTCTTGACGAAGAGACTGGTGCGCCCCATGGAGAAGTACTAGGACGTATAAAGTATAACTTACACACACGGTTCATCAAATCTAAGAAAACCGTGGGTGCATTGGTCACACCAAAGGCATGACTACAAGTTCATAGTGACCATATCTAGTACGGAAGGCGGTTTTTGGAATATCCTCTTCAAGGACTCGAAGTTGATGGTAGCGAGAATGAAGATCGATCTTAGAAAATCACTTTGCACCTTGAAGTTGATCGAAGAGGTCGTCAATGTGAGGAAGTGGATAATGGTTCTTGACGGTGAGTTTGTTAAACTCGCGATAATCAATGTACATTCGAAATGATCCATCTTTCTTCTTGACGAAGAGACTGGTGCGCCCCATGGAGAAGTACTAGGATGTATAAAGTATAACTTACATATACGGTTCATCAAATCTAAGAAAACCGCGGGTGCATTGGTCAAACCAAAGGCATGACTACAAGTTCATAGTGACCATATCTAGTATGGAAGGCGGTTTTGGAATATCCTCTTCGAGGACTCGAAGTAGATGGTAGTGAGAACGAAGATCGATCTTAGAAAAACACTTTGCCCCTTGAAGTTGATCGAAGAGGTCGTCAATGCGAGGAAGTGGATAATGGTTCTTGGCAGTGAGTTTGTTAAGCTCGCGATAATCGATGTACCTTCGAAATGATACATCTTACTTCTTGACGAAGAGACTGGTGCGCCCCATGGAGAAGTACTAGGACGTATAAAGCCATTATCAAGTAATTCTTGAAGTTGGCTCGATAGCTCTTGCATCTCCGAGGGTGCGAGGCGGTAACGGGATTTAGCAACAGGGGTAGCGCCAGGAATGAGGTAAATGCAACGTATCGAGGAGCAGGAGGACCAGGTTGGTCTTCGGGAAAAATGTTAAGAAAATCGCAAATGACAGGAACATCACTCACGCTTTTTCCTTTATCTTACTTTTCCACAACGTGGGCAAGAAAGGCAAAGTACTCTTTGTGTAAGTACTTGTTTTCTTGAGTACACGACATAATTTTGAGACCTTTTGAAGGTTTTTCACCATAGAAGCGTAAGGAATCACCAGATGGAAGAGGAAGACGAATAAACCTCTCCGAACAAACAACTTCGGCACAGACTCTTCAAAGACAATCCATGCCTACTATGATATCGAAACTACCCAATTGCATGGGTATGAGGTCAATTGAAAACTTGTGATCATTAGGTTTGAGGGTACAATTAAGAAGAACATAATCGATTGTTATAGATTCCCCGTTAGCGACTTCGACATTAAACGATCTTGGCAACTTAGAGCATCTACACTTAAGCAATTGTTCAAATTCAGAGGATACAAAACTTTTATCTGTGCTAGTATCAAATAAACAAGAAGCATATACATCGTTTACGAGGAACATACCGTTGATAACATTGTTGTTGTTCTGGTTGTTGACAAAAGCTCGTCTACGAGGAGCTTGCTACTGGTTGTTACGTTGAGGGCAAACATTGCTGAGATGGTTTGGGTCGCCATACTTGTAACAAGTGTGACCATTGTTTACTGGCTGCTGGGTTTGGTTCTAGGCAGGTGGTTGGGTTTGGTTACCTTGTGGCTTTTGGCCCATTTGGCATTGGGTGTTAAAGTGTCTAAACCTATTGCATGTAGTACAAAGGCGGCAAGGTGTGGTGGTTAGGTGATGGTAGGTGCAAGTCATACACTTGGGAAGAGTCTCAGTGTACGCTTGCTTGGCTGGGTCAGGGTTTTAGGTTAGAGCTAGTTGTTGTTGTGGAGGGTTTTGCGGAGTAACAACCGCACAGTTTCAGTTTGAAGCCTTTCGCTTCTTAACGTTGGTGTTGGGTTTGGGTGAGGGCTTGGAAGATTCAGCGATTGGTTCGGTGGTAGCTTGGTGAACCATTTTGTAGAACCCTTTGTTTCAAAGGTTCCATCCAAGATTCATTTATGGTTAAACGTGGTGGCTAAACGATAGGCATTTCCTAGGATTTTGGGTTGAGCGGACTCAATATAGTTGGAGAAGGAGGAAGGAAGGGCTCGGATGTATTTGGCGATCGCCTTGTCGGTAGAATTGACTTGACCAGGGCAAAGGGCACAAAGTTTCTTGAACCTAGTGGTGAGGCCGATGTTGTCGCTCCCGACTTGCTTAATATTCCATAACTCGTTCTCGAGCTGTTAGAGTTCGTGGGAAGACAGAACTGGTCGTTCATGAACGCCTGAAGCTCGTTCCAAATTAACTCATAAGCGGTGTCGTCTCCGCATGCGTTATGTTCAGCAGTCCACCAATCAAGAGCTCTTGATCAGAAGATGCCGGTGGCGTTGGTGGTGCGTAGGTGTTCGGGACACCCATTTTGACGGAAGGTGACCTCAATGGCATCGAACCATTGGAGCATCTTGGTCGCTCCCTCTTCGCCCGTGAATGGCATCGGGCTCAAGAGTTGAATTATTTAAACGAAAAGGTTGACTTGGGTGGGTCGACCTTGGAGTCGACTGAGGTAATAGGGGAATTGACATTGTTGGGGGTTGGTTGGATCTTACTAACAATGTCGGGTATGACCTTGGCCATCTGCTTAGCCATGAACTTCATCATGTTTGTCTAAGACATCGAATCGGATTTAGAGTTGGACTTGGAGTCTTCCTTGCATTCGAGTTTCGTGAGGAAGACGTCTAAAGGTTTGAAAATAAGGGGAAAAAGATAAGACTTGACCATAACATGTTTATAAAATAATGTTTGTTTTCATGAATGAGCATAGAATATTACACGTATCACATAGGTTTCACATAGTCACAATGTATATCACGTATTTGCATGGCATAATCACGTATAAAGACGATAAGAGTAGTAAATTTAGTTTGTCCATGATTAATAGTATCATTTAGATTGCGGATTACGTGCGATTCGTGCTTCGGTTGGAAATGATAAATGTATCAAATGTAAAACACATAGAAATGGATATAACATAAATAAGATACACTGTAAAACTTGGAATGTCTCGGAACAAAACTAAGACTATTCCAAAGTGATCAAAAGTTCCTTCGAGTTAGGGAAAACATGCTTTGGCCTAATAGGTAGAATACTCTCACCGAGGAGCAGTTAACGACATTCACCCTTCTGGTTACTACATGTCCCTAGTCGATAGAAAATTAAAGACTTTGGCAGGATTGAAAATCGAGGAGTGAGACTAGTTATCAAGATGCGGGTTTCACCCCTAACTTGATAATTTTGTTCCCTAAACGTGGTTAGTACTTACCAAAGGAGGAGAAAATTCCGACTCGTTGGTAAGGGTCCACTGAGTATGAAATGGAAATTTTCCATCAAGATGTCGATATCACTCCTTACTTGATGGCGTAATTTCATGAAAAAGTAAATACGCGGATTGAGAGTGATCACCAAAGTGCGGGTTTCACCCATATTTTGGTGAGATCGTCTCGTTTGTAGTATGAGTGTCTTCATGTCTTCATGTGTGTATTGTGTTAGCCTTAGGAAAGGCATGTAACATTTAAGTCAAAAGGGTTGGATCAGAAGCATAATAAGAAAAGTTTAGACTTTTTAATCGAGGAAAACAGGTCACTTTGTGGGAAGTGAATTTACTTCGTGCGAAGTAAAAAGTTACTTCGTTCGAGGTTGTGCGAAGTGACCACTTCATGCCAAGGCAATTCCAGTTCGCACAAAGGGGGTTTGATTTTGTACTAAGACTATAGATTAGGTCAAATCATGGAAATGTTTCCTAATTCCCTATAGTTAAAGCTCTAATACCAATCTGTCACACTCCAAAAGATGGTGGAAACTTCAGGGCGGGACGAAATAGATTGCTCGAGACTTCATAATACTATCGTGCAACGAGTATTTAAATAACAAAATTTCATTTCATTTCTAAAATTCAAGTACGTTGATTGAAACAAAGTACAACAACATAATTAAGAAACACAATCAACATTACATCTAAATTTAAAATGGTTTTTTAGTTCATCCTACTAGATTCCATACATCCTCATCATCATCAGCAAATTCCTGTAACATTTATTAAAGTATAGTTCAACACAAAAGGCATTGGCGAGTATACAGGTTTCAATACAAGATAATGTAAAAGTTCAAACATTCCACATGGTATAAACGTTACTTAAAACTATCATATAGCACTAGCAATGTAACTATACATGTCAACCCAAAGTTTCCCGCTAGCGTAATCTAATCATTGCAATGTAACATCTGACGAAAAACGGGACTCTAAAACCCGCTTTGTTTTGTAATCAAGTTTTAATGAAATCTTTTCATTTCAAAACTTATGATTTAATCGTTTAAGGGTTCGTTATATTAAAAATATATAGATAATAATAAAGATAATAAAAAAATAATAAATATAAGTAATATATATATTAATAATTCTAAAAGGTAGTAAATAAAAATAAAAAAAATATATGCTGACCTCGGGACTCGAACCCAGGTCGCATAGATTCACACACACACAACACACCACTGCAACACACGCACAACATCTGAAAGAAACCGAATCCAATAACCATTTATATTTTCGTTCCTTTGATCCGGATTCAAAAGAAGACTGAAACAGCCACGCTTAATCACCGGCAAACATCAAGATTCCGTTCTTCTCTGCAATTAAACGGATGAAACCATTTTATAATCATGCATTTTGACTCAATCATCGAGTCAGCACATTCAAATCAGTATTGCAATCACCTCGCCATTATTGATTTTGACCGAAACCGAAAGCCTAAATCCAAGCTTCTGCCTCATCTATAAATAGGAGTTTAAGAACTCAATTGAAATGCACACTCTCGAAAACCTTGCTACACCTCTCCTGTTCATCAAGGACTCCTCGCCGGAATCATATTCAGTCGCCGAAATCCCGCCGGAGATCGGAAACACCTCTGTTCGGTATACCACTAGACTTAATTCTTTTCATTCTTCTATTAGTTCTCATCAGTAGGTGTCTAAAGGTTTAATTGTTAACCAGAACAATCAAATCGGGTTTAACATTTCTGTGTTATCAAAATGAAGAAGACGAACTGGAGTCTGTGTTAAAAGAAATTAAACTTGAGTTAAAACTGGGTTAGACACACAGTCCAGTTGGATGGACTGTGTGCACATGACGTCTAGGTCACGAGTTCGAGTCTATATACGTTTCCGGTTCGCCAGATTATACAAATCCATTTAAAATAACCTAGTTATAAAACAACTCAGAATGTGTATAAGATTAATTAAAATCTTATATCCAATGAGTTAGACACACAACCCAATTGGTCGGGCTGTGTGCACACGAAGTGATAGACGCGGGTTCGAATCGGTTCATTAAATGGTCCCTGAAATTATCAAAACCTTTTAATTAAATAAAATTATGCTTAGCTGTAGTATGTGTATTAAAATCTGATATATTTCGGGTTAGACATGTAGCTCAGTTGGTCGAGCTGCATGCACGTAAGCGAGAGGTCACGAGTTCGAATCCCACACGCTGCCTAAATATCCGACCGGTCCGATTCAAGGGGGAAAACATATTTTTTTATTAACAAAAACCTTTAATTATTTTCCTTAAAAATATATTTTGATATATTAAATTTTATTCACAAATTAAAATATATATAGTAATAAATCAATCTAAATAATTTAACCAATAACAAACTAATTAAGAAAATACTAAACTTAACCAAAAGAATATATTTATCTCAGTTATTATGTGAATATTTAGGTTAGCCTTATCGTCGCTTGGCATCTCAATCGTGCGTAATCTTCGTCAAATCTTAATTGCACCCACTGTGAGTGAAATCTTACAACTCCCCTTTTTATTCATGTTTTTGGGGTGTATCATGTATCGCTTTTGTTTATCTCACTAATTCAAACCTCGTGCTATTACCATAATGTGATCTAACGTGCTATGTGATATTGTTGTTGTAGGTCCAACTGCGGATGGTGTTAAACCAGTTCCTTGTTCATATGACACACACACAAGTGCGGAATCCAAGTGTGCATGCAACCAAAGCAAAGTAAAGAACATGGGGTAACCAAAGATTCACTATCTTGATTAATGATTGGGAACAAGTACAAACATATACTCATAATGCTCGTATGACTCAAACAAACTTGCTGTGTTCTTGTGTCTTCGTCTACACCAGAAATGCTAACTTAGAGATCTCACCAAAAGATCAGTTTGCTAGCTCGTTCTTTCAGTCTGGTCTGTCACCTTAACTGAGAGGTGCATGTCTGCTTATATAGTGTCAGTCTAGATTTCGTACGAAACACTATTCTAGACATACGAAACACACTATTTCACACGAGACACATTCCAGAGATTTGGCACGAGTCAACTGTTTCGTACGAAATACTCATTTCGTACGAAACAAGTAACACACTTGTTACTTAAGATTATTTCGTATGAATCATGTGGTTCGTACTAAATACTTGATTCATACGGAGCATCTTGCTCGCACTAAAACATTATCTTTGGAGAACGTGTGCAGACTTGACTTTTTCAAGACTTATCAGTATACACACATGCAACTGATTAACACAGACAAACTAAGATGTCATACTAGATCAAGATAGAAGGATATCTCGATCTATTCGACATGACCAAACCTATACAGACACTTGAGCAAAGACCATACAATTACAACTGTAATTAAGAACAAGTGACAGACACAAAACTGTATCAACAAACTCCCCCTTTGATGTTGCTTGGTCTTCGGTCTTCGGTCTTTGGTCTTCACATATTATAGTTAGGAAGTGCATCAGCAAACTCCCTTTTGAATGTATCTTGTGGTGTTGAAAAGTGGTCAGCTATGAAAATTGATCTTCTTGATTACAGCTTGTATTCATGTTGTGTCTTCTCTCCCGTAACTTGTTTTCTTCAAACTTGTTCTCTTTGTATTAGCTTGCTTGGATATTTTATCTGCACATACAACAAGGCTAAACGCATAATGAGAACAACTGTAGGGATGTAAACAACCTTAGAGAAATTTCACTGAAAATTTCACAAAGGATTGGTTTTAATCAGAATTAGCAAAAGACACATATGAGAGTAATTCTTATTCAACTACCAACTGACAATGCTTTAAAAGTTTTTAAGATTGCTTAATTTTTAAATTGTTAAACTTTAAAGCTTGTCAACTTCGACCATTTATGAGGATGCAGTTGTTTTTCGGCTTATAATCAGGATTTAAGATAGGATAGACTTGAGTTCCAACATCGATTAATCAAAAATAAACTAGAAGCAAAATCGTTTTGGCTTTTTGCAAAAAATTTTAAGGTAAGGACGGAAAACATCAAATAAATAGTTACAAACATTCTTTTTGCGATTTTCGAGGGTAAGAGAATCATATTAGTATACGGTTCTGTCCAAACACACTTGTTGTTTGATTAGATAGAATTAAGATAAGTATCCTATATCAATTATCGGTATTGTTATCCACGTAAACTCAACTTATCTGATGTAATCGTGGTTAGGGGATACGATTAATGTATGATTTACACTTACCGACCGGTGTTTATCCACTTCACAACACATTCCCGTATCAAGATATGCACGATAGAAAATCTTACCGGTGAGTATACTGCTTTATCATATGTTTTGGCGTATATGAATGATGTGAGATACTCACTTATTTTATTTGATTGAAAACAAGCCTTTTGTGATTTAATCACTTATTTATGAGGAACTTGATTTTCATATGCATGAGGGCACAGGAGTAAGTCCGTGATCAGGTTAGTACCATCGTACCGACAAAGAGACGAACTTAGCTCCCGCATAAAACTGTGATATTTTATCACTTATTTTGTGGTCATATGCAGTATGTACACGTATGTATGGTATCATGGAAGTTCTATACTTGCGCCACCGTTATTTTCGGCAAAAGATTCAACCATGATACCCAGATGACAAGCCAGTATAAAGACCGTACATCTCAGAACCTTGGCACTCTATCAAACGAAATTTCGGTATCAAGACCATATGCCAATGAATGGTTCCCACCTAGTCTTCAGTCGATTATGTTTATACCGCCCTGTGCACACTTTAAAATGATTGAGAGCAAAGGTCTTTGTTTTTCTCCTTGAGAAGTAGTGTGCGGTTGTTCAAACCATGCTAAGGCATCCGCACACCCAGTTGATTTGTTCAAACAAACACACTTTCTTCAATCACACCCTAGGAGAAATGTATATTGCACGATCATCTTGTAAGCTTTTTCTTTCTTTTGGAAGATATAAGACATGATTCTTTGATAATCTTCCATTGTGCTGCAGGTGCATACATTTCTATTGAATCTATCCTGTGGATCTGATACAAGCCTTAAACAAACAAATTGTTAGTTGTTTTTCATCTTGTCGAAGTTTTCAATGTTATCCTTTCATTCTTTTCTCCAACAATGGCAACAACTCCTTAATATAACAGTATTTTGGAGCCGTATGTTACCTATCTTGTGCCTGGATGCTCCCCTATCAAAAGTCCTAAAACTATCAATAGTTCCTCATGGAACATCCTGCACACTCATCAAAGATTAGTTGGAGGTGGGGACCCGAGTTATTGCTGACTTGGGTCGTCCAACATCATCGACAATTGATACCTTGTTTTTCTGATCATTCGGAATGGATTGTGCTCCCCCTGAAACAATTTCCGATTTTGATTTCCAAATCTGTTTTTGTTTGTAAACTTTAACATCTGATTTTATTTGGACAACCTTTGGTTTCAAAACCTTTTCAACCATCTTCTGTTGTTTCTTTCTCTGTTTTATTTTTCTTTGTTTAACAAGACGAGGGTCCTGTTTTGATGAAACAGATTTTGTGTGGTAACGTTTACCATGGGGTGCAACAACCTTTGCTTTTCCTTTTGTAAGATATGGACAATTTTTGATGATGTGTCCATACTTACCACACTCAAAACATGATCTCCGCTCAACAAACCTCGAAGTATGATGAGATTGACATCTTGATAATGAACTTCGTGATCTTGAGGTACTTGGTCCTTCATCACAACAATGTGTGTGTTATGTGTGGTTGTTCTGATTGTTTTGCTTTGAAATTTTTCTTTGTTTAACAAAATCCATGTTGGATTTGTTTACAAAAGATTCAATTTTATCAGTCCCTTCGGATTTCATGAAGTTCACCTTTGGGATTTTCTCCTTGTTTTGCTTTGGTTTGCTCTTTTCTTTTCCTTGATTAGCATGATTTTGCTTCCGTTGATTGTTTTGAGATTTCCTCTTTTGATTTCTGTTTTTATTTCTATTTTCAGCTTTTGGGGTAGGGGCACGCTTAGTTATTACAACTTTTGTGCTCGTATTTCTCAAAAACTTACTAGTAGAATCTTCAAAAACTTTATCAATCAAGGATTGAGTGACATTTTTTATGGGAAAATCTTGGTTTGAGTAAACTTTGTCAGAACCAATCAACTTATAAAGCAAATTCATGTTTTCACAGTTTTCAACATGAGCTTTAACATTCTTGACATTGGCAGTCATACACGGTTTCGTTGAAGGATCACATAGAATGTGATTTTCGAGAGGTATATTTTCCTCTTTTGTTACCGTGTTTGACTGTTTAGGTTTATCCTCAGTTGACTCGTCATCCGAACTATCATAATCCTCAATAATGAGAGAATTTTGATTATCCTTAGATTTTGAGTCATTGACATCATCCGATTGGCTTTGACTTTAAGATGTGCCTTTTGTGAACCCTAGACCAGGTTTAAACTCATCTAGGTCTAGTGAAACAGTGGGTTCAAAATGTGGCATATCTTCATCATCGGGCATTTTGGTGTAACTGTGCTTAACCGGAGGAGGACAAGCCTGATAACCTATACATTTTACATCACCTTTCTTCTTTTGACTTTCGATGATGTGATCCAAAACATATCTTGAGTTGGAATAACTGTCCAACTTGAGTTTGATTACGTCATGTTCACATTTTGCACAGGCTAGCTCCTTTTTTGCTTCTTCAAGCATGTTAATGTAATTGTTAATGGCTATTTGTTTTCTTGAAACATTTTTTGACAATTCAGAAACATCTTTCTTTAAAGTTTCAATTGTTGTTTTGAATTCTTTATCCTTTTTCTTAAGAGCTGCGTTTGCCTCGGTGCATTTTGTTAGATCCACAATCAAGCTCTGATGATGTTTCTTCATGTGATCAAATTTACCTTCCTGTTCTAAGTATTTTCCTTTTAAAAATATACAATTAGAACATTTAGACACAGTAGGTTTATCGGGACTTACCTGACTGGATTGAGAATCCAAGCGTGTCATGAAAGCTGCACGAAGTGTTGAAGATCCAATTGATGAGAGATGCTTGGAAAATTCATCAGATGGTTCTTTAGTTTCATGCTCTGAATCTTCTTCACTGCTATCTGTTGATTCAGTCATCGTGACTACCTCATCTTCAGATTGTTCTCTACTAGAAGTCGATTCTGCTTCATTTGAACTGCTGCTGTCCCCTGAACTGTTGTCATTTCTGGAAGATTCTTCATCGTTACTGTTCTTTGCAACTTTGGCATATAATGCAGTTCCTCCTCCACCAATGTTTCCCAATTGAATTGACCAATCACAGTGTTCGTCAGCTTGAACCACTAATGCTCGGTTGGAATTGTTTGCGGGAACCATTGCTCTTTCGTTGTTGGCAGCTTGATTTCTGGTAAAAGGATATTGATTCCCTTGTTGTGGAGGTTTCATGCATTCTCTTTTAAAATGCCCTTTTTCCTTGCAGTTGAAACAAGTAACTTTTCTTTTATCAAAACTGTATGGAGTATCTTTGTTACTTTCCAGATCAGTTCTTCCGGTTCTCTCCATAAAATCTTTTGCTCTACGAACTGCACTTGCGAACGCCCATTTGATATCAATTAACTCCATTTCTTCTTTATCAATTTGTGCATAATCTTCACTGGTTAAGTTGACATTACCAATTTTACCAGCTACTAATCCACAGTAAGAACTCACCAATGTGTTCAGAAGCTCCATATGTTCCCGTGCAACTTCCACACTTACCTTGGAAAGGTTTGATGTATCTAGTCTGACGGTGTTTGAAGTTGAAGGTTGAGAATTTGTACCATAGAAGGCTTGTTGTTGAACTTGAGGTGTGGCAACTTGAGGTTGAGGAAGAAAAGCCTTTGGATCAAAAGTTCGTTCATAAGTTTGAGCACTTGTACCAACGGACTGATCAGATTTCACTGGACATTCCCAAAAAGGAATTGTATTTGACACGAATGCTGTTTGAAGTTTTGGTTGTTGAACTTCACCTGTACTCGGTTTAATGCCACCAAAATACATTTCTGGATTTTGCTGAACTGGAAATCGTTTAGCTTTGCGAATTTCTTCTTCATCTTTATTTTCAAGTTTCTAAATAAATTCGTAAATGTTGATCGTATCCATCACACTTGTATGTTTTAACAATTCTATAAATTGATTCCAGTGGTAAGGCATCAGCAAAACACTTAACAATCTCCTGTTGTGACACAAGAACCTTGTATGAGTGCATCTCACTCATCAAATGATAGAAACGAGTTGTCATATCATTTAATGTTTCATTTTCCATAAAATGAAATCCTTCAAATTCCTTCTTTAAAAGATCATGTCTAACTTTCCTTGTTGCTGCGTTTCCTTCTCCTCTTATTTTTAAAGCGTCCCACAAACTCTTCGTAGATGTATAATGCAAGAATTGATGATAAATGTCTCTGTGAAGTGCTTGTGTAAGAATTGCAAAGGCCTTCTTTTCAAGATCATATGCCCTTTTATCATTCTCATCTAATTCAGCTAATGATGCAGAATTTGATACGACGTCTTCGAGAGATTCTCTGTATGGAGAAACAAAACATGTCCACAATTCTGTAATCTGACCAAGAATATATGTATGAAAATGATTGTTCCATGAAGAATAATCGTTCATGTGATTTAGTTTTGGTGGACGGTTGTTGCTCCCAGTTTCACTTTCGCTAAGAAGGAGGTGTTGAACGCTTTGGTTTTGATTTGTAACAAAAGCCCATTGACCAGCAGTAAACACGTTTGGAGGTATCATCGATTTGGCCCATGAGATAGTTTCCTGACTTGTAGTACACTCCCAATCCTAAGGATTTGTACTCATTTTGTATTTTCTTGATTTATGACAAATTTAAAGGTTTAAAGTTTCAAAATTATAATTACCTTTTAAAATTTTCAGATTTGAAAATATGACAAATTCTTAAGATCACAAAGCTTTGAAAAACACGAAAAACAATTAAAAACAGTTTCGTGCGAGACAACTGTTTCGCACGAAATAGTTGTCAAGTACTGATCAGATGTTTCGCCCGAATCAGATGTTTTGTGTGAATCAGATGATTCGTGCGGAACAGATGTTTCGTGTGGATCAGATGAATCGCACTAATCTTTTCAGTCGCACCAAAATGTTTTGTTCAGCTTTTTTCAGAGGAATCTTTTCAGAAATGGTTTGGTGAGAAATTTCCTTTCGTGTTTAGACCTGCTTTTTTGAAAATACCTGTTGTCTTACCCACTTTTAGTTAAAACACAGATTTTAACAGTCTATAGTCCAAGTCCAGATCCAAGTCAGACAATGTCAACCCTACCAAAACTAGTCAGATTCAAATTTTTGCAGATTTCTTCTTCAAGGGTGTTCTTCAGAAAAATTTTACCATAAAATTTTCTGTATGCAACAGATTTTAACCAAGTTTTAAGTTAGTTATCTATCCAAAACTTAAGTTTTCTGCTAGAGGCTCAAGAACACTTCAGAAATCTTCAAACTAGCTCAGACACAACTAAGCCCGGTTTTGAACAAGGAAAGAGCCAACGCTCTGATACGACTTGTAGGTCCAACTGCGGATGGTGTTAAACCAATTCCTTGTTCATATGACACACACACAAGTGCGGAATCCACGTGTGCATGCAACCAAAGCAAAGTAAAGAACACGGGGTAACCAAAGATTCACTATCTTGATTAATGATTGAGAACAAGTACAAACATATACACACAATGCTCGTATGACTCAAACAAACTTGCTGTGTTCTTATGTCTTCGTCTACACCAGAAATGCTAACTTAGAGATCTCACTAAAAGATCAGTTTGCTAGCTCGTTCTTTCAGTCTGGTCTGTTACCTTAACTGAGAGGTGCATTTATGCTTATATAGTGTCAGTCTAGATTCCGTACGAAACACTATTCTAGACATACGGAACACACTATTTCACACGAGACACATTCCAGAGATTTGGCACGAGTCAACTGTTTCGTACGAAATACTCATTTTGTACGAAACAAGTAACACACTTGTTACTTAAGATTATTTCGTACGAATCATGTGGTTCGTACGAAATACTTGACTCGTACGGAGCATCTTGCTCGCACTAAAACCTTATCTTTGGAGAACGTTTGCAGACTTGACATTTTCAAGACTTATCAGTATACACACATGCAACTGATTAACACAGACAAACTAAGATGTCATACTAGATCAAGATAGAAGGATATCTCGATCTATTCGACATGACCAAACCTATACAGACACTTGAGCAAAGACCGTACAATTACAACTGTAATTTAGAACAAGCGACAGACACAAAACTGTATCAACATTTGTTTATTGTTATTTGTTTTTACATTTCTCATTACAGTCAAGCTCTCATTAGGCCCATTTGTTCCCCGTTACATACGGGTGGAGCGTGGCGTTGCCTAATATATTAGATCGGCTCCGCTTGATTGAGCCTTGATCTCATAGCACGTCGCTTATCGTGCTCACATGTACATTACTAGTTGATTGTGTGGTTTGTGATTTAGATTACATATACGTTTCTCATATTTTGGTAATGCACATTTTATTAAAATAATAAACATATCATTTTTAATGATTAAATGGGATTCACTCACCAACTTATGTTGACCCAAATCTCTATTTTACACATGATACAGGTGAACAGGTTTGAAGCAAGGAACACATAGGACATGGGCCTTAGAAAAAAATAAAACGTTACTTGAAAGCTTTGTTTAGAACATTTTGTGTTTGTATGGATTATGTGTTGATTGGAATATTTCATTTAAATTTGAAATAATAAATATGAAACTTTTATAATAGTATATGTCATGAGCTTTGATGAAAACTCAATCATGCCCCGACTACTATATCCGCTGCGGGTCAGGGTGTGACAGATTGGTATCAGAGCTAGTGACTATAGGGATATAAGATAGGTTATTAGACCCTTAGAGCCTATACTATAGTCAATTGGAATTTAATTGCTTACGTGTTAAGTTGGTTACATGCAAACTTATGACATTTACTTGTTTTACATCTCTCTCACACACAATTTATGCAAACACTTTCATTACTATATGATTTTGTGTGACTATCAATGTGTTATAAATATAGTCAATATAACATGCATATATTATATGCATATATTATCGTCTTAACGCATGTCTTGATTCTCACATATTTACACATTTTTCTTGCTTTTCTTTCATTTGTGATGTTTTCATTTTTTTTCAATCTCATCAAAGTGAAATCTACGATGGGCATGTAGTAACTAGAAGGGTACAAGTACCAGTTGTCGAAACGTCCTGTCTAGGATTGGCACTCGTATAAATCCAAAATAATGGAACAGTTTGCCTACATGGGGACTAACGAGAGTACGAAGGACCTATTAGACCAAAGCATGCCACACCAAACGTCGTGTGAACTAACCCACTTTGAGTTGTCACTGTGTCTACACTAGGACACCTTCTGACCTTACACCTCGCAATCATGTTTTATGATTTTCATTCAAGTGGTGCGAGTGTTAACAGGCCAAAACCAATGTGAACCTTACAAAGCCCAGTGATCATGGGGGCCCACATGACTACCTAGGCCAGGTATGGAGGACATATGGAGGCCCAAACATGAGCAAAGCCCAAGACATACTATCGGTGTAATGGATTTTATTTAGTTTGTGGATGTTTAATTTTATGCGACACACATGACACCTATACGCCAAACTCATAATCTCGTTACGTATTTCCTGTAGATGTCTTCTAGGAACTCTTGTGGAGGTAGGATATCAGGAAAATCCGGCGAGCGCATGGCTACTCAAATAACTCAACAAATGGCCGCCGTGATTCCCGATATCGTAATTCGAGTTCAACAAGCTCTCGCCGCTAACCCTGTCAACCCAATCAATCAAGAGGGACAAAATGCTGCCAACCCTCCCACAAACACCACCAAGTGCACTTACAAGCACTTCAACTCATGTGACCCTCCAAAGTACGAGGGAACTGAAGGGGTCCCTGCTCTCCTTCGATGGTTTGGAGAGTACCTTTCTCAATTGTGACTGTCCCAACAACTGTAAGGTTTGTTATGCTACTGGTCGTCTATTTGGGGTAGCACTAGCTTGGTTGAATGCTGAAAAGGGTAGAAGAGGCGCCGAAGCCGTAGTAGCCCTAACTTTCCCAATAAGCGAAATTAAGAAGCTTGAAGATGAGTTCTATTTCTTGAAGCAGAAAGAGGGGGTCATATAACCTACAACAAGAGGTTTCGCGAGTTGAACCAAATGGTTCCAAATTTGTTCACTCCCCTCTATCGTCTGATCGAGCACTACATTCGAGGTCTTCCTTCGAAGATTTAGGACCCGGTGATGAGTACTACGCCTGCAACTCTAGAAGAAGCAATGGAGCTAGCTACTAAGCTCACCGAGAACCATATCAGGAATGGGGATTTCAAAGATGAAAAGAAGAAAGATAAAACACCGACCGAAACCCCAACCCAACTCAAGCCGGATCCTGTTCTCGATTCACTAGCAAGAGAAAGCGAAATGGGAAAAAATTTTGTTGTCACTCAAACCAATCAGCCAACTCTATACAGCCAACCCATTGCAGTCGCTCCCATCACCCAAGTTGCTCCCCCTACCACTCCATTCATGAAGCAATACACATGACCTCACCCAAAGTGCAATCGATGCCAATACCATCATCCTCTTGAGAACCCATGTCTCCACTGCACAGGGTGTGGCCGAGTAGGCCATACAATCCAAACCTGCCGTTCACTTCAAAGACAAACCTGCAACCAACCACAAGCCCAACCCAAAAACCAAATAGTGGGCCAAGTTCCCCACCAACAACCTCTACTACTACCACCTGCTCAGTCCATAGCCCAACCCTTCTACCAACCTAATTACCCCATGATGCCACACGTCAGAACTTGCTTTAATTGTGGTGATCCAACCCATTTTCGCAACACCTACCCGCTTAGCCCAAGCTAATCCTGTGACCCAAACCAATCAAGCCAACCCGCTAGCACGAGTTATAGCTTTTAACATCAATGCCAATTAGGCTAGAGCGGATAACAATGTGGTCAACGATACGTTTCCCATTAATAATAGTTATGCACTATTCTTTTTGACACTGGTGCGGATAAGAGTTTTGTGTCCCTAGAGTTCGAATCTATTCTTGGGTTACCATGCGTTAGTCTAGCTGAATCAATTACAGTGGAAGTAGCAGACTGTGAACCTAGTATGTTGGATTCTATAATTCGCGACTGCACTCTAACTGTTAATGATCATGATTTTCCAATCGATCTCATTCCCATGAAATTGGGAAGCTTCGATGTCATCATTGGTATGGACTGGCTCAGTCAGTATCATGCCGAAGTGGTATGTTATGAAAAATTCATTCGAATTCCACTCTCCGACGGCCAAACCCTTCGTATTTTTGGTGAAACCCCATCCAAAGGACTCAAGTTGATGTCGTGTCTTCAAGCCCGAAAGTATCTTCGCAAGGATTACATAGAATTCTTAGCCCACATCATCAAGAAAGAAGACAAGAAGAAGAAACTCGAAGATATTCCGATCGTTATTTTCCTCAAGTCTTTCCAGACGACGTCTCAGGACTTCCTCCTATGCGAGAAGTCGAAATTCGAATCGATCTTGTACCTGGTGCCACTCCGGTTTCAAAATCTCCATATCGGTTAGCCCCATCTGAAATGCAAGAGTTAGTTTGTCAGCTACAAGAGCTGACTGACAAAGGGTTCATACGCCCTAGCTCAACACCTTGGGTGCGCCGGTTCTTTTCGTCAAGAAGAAAGATGGAACTTTCCGAATGTGTATCGACTAGCGAGAGCTCAACAAGCTGACCATCAAGAACCTTTACCCTTTACCTTGCATTGATGACCTTCTAGACCAACTTCAGGGTGCCACATGTTTTTCAAAAATGGATCTTCGTTCTTGCTATCATCAGCTTAGAGTACGTGAAGAAGACATTCCAAAGACTGCCTTTCGAACTCGCTACGGTCACTACGAATTCATGGTCATGTCCTTTGGGTTGACCAATGCTCCCTCCGTTTTTATGGATCTAATGAATAGGGTGTGCAAACCCTACCTCGATCGTTTCGTCATTGTATTTATAGATGACATTCTCATTTATTCCAAGACCAAGTCAGATCATGAACGACATCTTTGACTTATCCTAACACTTTTGAATACCGAAAGGCTTTATGCTAAGTTTTCAAAGTGTGACTTCTGGTTAAAGAAGTTCAATTCCTTGGTCACGTCGTCAACAACAAGGGAATTCATGTTGACCCTGCAAAGATCAAAGCAGTGCAAGAATGGCAGGCGCCACACACTCCTACTGAAGTTAGATCATTCCTCGGCTTAGTGGGTTATTATCGACGTTTTATTATCCATTTCTCCTGAATTGCCTTACTGCTCACAGCCTTGACTCATAAGGGCAAGCCCTTCGATTGGGGGCCCAATCAAGAGGAGGCTTTCCAAACCTTGAAACAAAGACTTTGTGATGCACCTATTCTCACTCTCCCTGACGGTTGTGATGACTTTGTGGTCTATTGTGACGCATCAGGGCAAGGGCTTTGGTGTGTCTTAATGCAAAGGGGTTAGGTGATAGCCTACGCCTCAAGGCAACTAAAAGTCCATGAGAAGAATTACACCACTCATGACCTTGAACTCGGAGCAGTCGTGTTTGCACTAAAGATATGGAGACATTATATCTATGGTACAAAGTGTGAGATTTACACTGACCACAAGAGCCTTCAACATATCTTCAACTAGAAAGAGTTAAACATGAGACAACGATGATGGGTCGAACTCTTAAATGATTATGATTGTGAAATTCGTTATCAACCTGGTAAAGCCAATGTCGTAGCAGATGCTCTTAGTCGAAGAAAATATGCTAACTCCATTCACCTATTGTGCTCTCAAATCTTAACTGACCTTCAGAAATGCATTCGCGAAGCTCAGCATACCTCTGTCACAGAAAATGATTTGCGAGATGAATTATCTTGTAGAGCCAAAACCAAGTTAGAACCAAAGTTCGATGGTATTCTTTATTATCTGAATTGTATATGGATACCTGATCGTGACAGTCTTCGTACATTTCTCATGAATGAGGCGCACAAAACACGATACTCCATACATCCGGGTGCTGATAAGATGTATCAAGATCTGTGATACTCTTACTGGTGGCCTGGAATGAAGAAGGGTATCGCCATTTTTGTCTCCAAGTGCCTCACATGTTCGAAAATTAAAGCCGAACATCAAAGACCCTCAGGTTTACTGGTACAACCCGAAATACCCGTTTGGAAGTAGGAAAACATAACCATGGATTATTACCGGGTTACCTCGCACCTCCAGTGGCATGACATGGTTTGGATTATTGTCGATCGTCTTACCAAATCAGCTCATTTCATTCCGATCCGTGAAGATTACAAAAACGAGAAGTTAGCTCGTATGTACATCGATGAAATTGTAAGTCAACACGGTGTGCCTTTGAGCATCATCTTGGATCTAGATGGGCGTTTTACTTTACGAACATGGCAAGCCGTTCAATCAGCGTTAGGCACACGCTTAGATCTCAGTACCGCCTTTCATCCTCAAACTAATGGTCAATCTGAGCGCACCATACAGACTGTTGAAGACATGCTACGATCATGTGTTATTGACTTCAAGGGCAATTAGGATACTCATCTACCTTTGGTCAAATTTTCATACAATAATAGTTATCACTCGAGCATCGGTATGGCTCCTTTTGAAGCATTATACGGTCGTAAGTGCGGATCACCTGTATGTTGGCATGAAATCGATGAATCACATATCACTGGACCAGAATTAATTCAAGAAACAACCGATAAAATTATCCAAATCCGCAACAATCTTCTAGCAGCTCAAAGTGGTCAAAAGAGTTACACTGACAAACGACGAAAGCCACTCAAGTTTTGTATTGGCGATCAAGTACTTTTGAAAGTGTCACCATGGAAGGGAGTTGTTCGGTTTGGATAAAAAAGCAAGCTAGCACCCCGCTATGTTGGACCTTTTAAAATACTTGAGAGAGTTGGTCTTGTAGCCTACAAGCTTGACTTACCTGAAGAACTCAACAAGATTCATCGGACGTTCCATGTTAACTTGAAAAAGTGCATTGCCGACGAAAACCTTCATATACCATTAGAAGATATCCAAATTCACAAGTCGAGGCATTTTGGTAGAACGACATGTATAAATCATGGACTTCGGTGAGAAACGTTTAAGACAAAGTCGAATTCCAATAGCCAGGGTTCGTTGGGAGTCAAAACGAGGACCTCAGTTCACTTGGGAACGTGAAGACTCAATGCGCGAAAAATACCCTCATCTCTTTCTAGACAAACCTACTACCTCTTAGATTTCATGACGAAATTTCTAAAAGTAGGGGATACTGTAACATCTGACGAAAAAAGAGATTCTAAAACCCGCTCCGTTTTGTAATCAAGTTTTAATGAAATCTTTTCATTTCGAAACTTATGATTTAACCGTTTAAGAGTTTGTTATATTAAAAATATATAGATAATAATAATAATAAAAAAATAATAAATATAAGTAATATATATATATATATATATATAATAATTCTAAAAGGTAGTAAATAAAAATAAAATAATATATGCTGACCGCGGGACTCGAACCCAGGTCGCATAGATTCACACACACAACACACCACTGCAACACACGCACAACATCTGAAAGAAACCGAATCCAATAACCATTTATATTTTTGTTCCTTTGATCTGGATTCAAAAGAAGACTGAAATAGCCGCGCTTAATCACCGGCAAACATCAAGATTTCGTTCTTCTCTGCAATTAAACGGATGAAACCATTTTATAATCGTGCATTTTGACTCAATCATCGAGTCAGCACATTCAAATCAGTATTGCAATCACCTCGCCATTATTGATTTTGACCGAAACCGAAAGCCTTAATCCAAGCTTCTGCCTCATCTATAAATAGGAGTTTAAGAACTCAATTGAAATGCACACTCTCGAAAACCTTGCTACACCTCTCCTGTTCATCAACGACTCCTCGCCGGAATCATATTCAGTCGCCGAAATCCCGCCGGAGATCGGAAACACCTCTGTTCGGTATACCACTAGACTTAATTCTTTTCATTCTTCTATTAATTCTCATCAGTAGGTGTCTAAAGGTTTAATTGTTAACCAGAACAATCAAATCGGGTTTAACATTTCTGTGTTATCAAAATGAAGAAGACGAACTGGAGTCTGTGTTAAAAGAAATTAAACTTGAGTTAAAACAGGGTTAGACACATAGTCCAGTTGGATGGACTGTGTGCACATGAAGTCTAGGTCACGGGTTCGAGTCTATATACGTTTCTAGTTTGCCAGATTATAAAAATCCTTTTTATAACCCAGTTATAAAACAACTTAGAATGTATATAAGATTAATTAAAATCTTATCTCCAACGCATTAGACACACATCCCAATTGGTCGGGCTGTGTGCACACGAAGTGGTAGACGCGGGTTCGAATCGGTTCATTACATGGTCCCTGAAATTATCCAAACCTTTTTAATTAAATAAAATTATGTTTTGCTGTAGTATGTGTATAAGATTAATTAAAATCTGATATATTTCGAGTTAGACACGTAGCTCAGTTGGTCGAGCTGCGTGCACGTAAGCGAGAGGTCACGAGTTCGAATCCCACACGCTGCCCAAATATCCGACTGGTCCGATTCAAGGGGGAAAACATATTTTTTATTAACAAAAACCTTTAATTATTTTCCTTAAAAATATATTTTGATATATTAAATTTTATTCACAAATTAAAATATATATAGTAATAAATCAATCTAAATAATTTAACCAACAACAAACTAATTAAGGAAATACTAAACTTAACCAAAAGAATATATTTATCTCAGTTATTATGTGAATATTTAGGTTAGCCTTATTGTTGCTTGGCATCTCAATCGTGTGTAATCTTCGTCAAATATTAATCGCACCCACTGTGAGTGAAATCTTACAACTCCCCTTTTTATTCATGTTTTTGCGGTGTATCATGTGTCGCTTTTGTTTATCTCACTAATTCAAACCTCGTGCTATTATCATTATGTGATCTAACGTGCTATATGATATTGTTGTTTATTTTTATTTGTGTTTACATTTCTCATTACAGTCAAGCTCTCACATTAGGCCCATTTGTTCCCTGTTACATACGGGTGGAGCGTCGCGTTGCCTAATATATTAGATCGGCTCCGCTTGATTGAGCCTTGATCTCGCAGCACATCGCTTATCATGCTCGCATGTACATTACTAGTTGATTGTGTGGTTTGTGATTTAGATTACGTATACGCTTCTCATATTTGGGTAATGCACATTTTATTAAAATAATAAACATATCATTTTTAATGATTAAATGGGATTCACTCACCAACTTATGTTGACCCAAATCTATATTTTTACACATGATACAAGTGAACAGGTTTAAAGCAAGGAACACATAGGACATGGGCCTTAGAAGAAAATAAAACGTTACTTGAAAGCTTTGTTTAGAACATTTTGTGTTTGTATGGATTATGTGTTGATTGGAATATTTCATTTAAATTTGAAATAATAAATATGAAACTTTTATAATAGTAAATGTCATGAGCTTTGATGAAACCTCAATCATGCGCCGACTACTATATCCGCTACGGGTCAGGGTGTGACATGCAATGACTAGACTGTTTAGTTTACTTAATCTGACCTAAGAATACGGGTGGTGCGTTACTCCTACAACGCTATACATGTTAAGGGACGCTTATACGAAATTAATGACGTAGTATAAAACATTCCAATTCTAGCATATATAAGTTTGCAAGTATTACGTATTGCATGTGTGAAGGAATGTTGGTTTATGATTAAGCGTAAAGTTTGTGTGATTTAGTGTTTTTTTATAGTTCATATATGTTGTACCCCAAAAGTGTAAGAGGTGTTGTCTCAAGTTGTCTATGTGGAATTCTTGTTTACTTCTTTCCAAATAAATTAGGTTATTAGAAAATCACAAACTTCCAATTTAAAATTAGCAAGGTTTTTTTATAGACGTTAAGTATCGAAATATCGCCCATAGTGTCAACGGTTTAATATCCGGTCTTGCCATCTACATTACACTGTGTCCGGTGTACTTGCCGATTGCGTGTGGTTTAGTTAGTGATTCCACTTTAACATTTGTTTCGAAATAAATATACATATTTTTCACACATCAATTTTTTGGCGTCGTTGCTAGGGACACTGGCAATTTCGAGAACGACCCACGTCGTCAATCTAGTTTTTCCTTGCTTTATTATATTCTTCTTTTCCCTTTAGGTTCCTTTGATTACAATCGATGCCTTTAGATTTAGGTTGGTTCTGAATTCTTAATTTAGTAATTGTTTATGCCACAAACTCGTTTACAAGGACCGCCTACATTCGTTGCTTCGTGTGAGCCCGAGCAAGATTTCCATGAGGGTCTTCACGTCAACCGAGCTAGCAAGGTACACATTCCTTATTCTACTTTCACTATAGACGATCAGGTTGACCCCCAGCTAGGAGAGTTGTTGCTGACTACGTCCGGCCGAACTGTCACACCCAACCGATGGCGGAAACATCAGGGCGGCACAAAATAGATTGCTCCAGACTTCAACACTATCGTTTGAAGAGTTTTTAAATAACAAAATTTCATTTCATTTCTAAAATTCAAGTACATTGATTGAAACAAAGTACAACAACATAATTAAGAAACACGGTCAACATTACATCTAAATTTAAAATGGGTTTATAGTTCATCCTACTAGATTCCATGCATCCTCGTCATCATCAAATTCCTACAACATATATTAAAGTATAGTTCAACACACAAGGCATTGGCGAGTATACAAGTTTCAATACTAGATAATGTAAAAGTTCAAACATTCCACATGGCATAAACGTTACTTAAAACTATCATATAGTACTAGCAATATAACTATACATGTCAACCCAAAGTTTCCCACTAGCGTAATCTAATCATTGTAATGACTAGATGTTTACTTAACATGACCTCAAGAATACAGGCGGTGCATTACTCCTATACCGCTACACATGTTAAGGGCGGCTTGTACGAAGTTAATGACGTCGTATAAAACATTCGAACTCTAGCATATAGAAGTTTGCAAGTATTACGTATTAACCATGTGTGAAGGAATGTTGGTTTATGATTAAGCGTAAAGTATGTGTGATTTATGATTTTTATAGTTCATATATGTTGCACCCCAAAAGTATAAAAGATAAGAAGGGGAGTCGAGTATACTTACGGTTTTGCAAAGCTTTCCGACCAATCCACGAGTCGTTATGGTGACGGATAGAGCAATGAAGTTACCCTACACGAGAAAACAAAGGTGTGTGAGTATTCTGAGTTGACGATGGATTCAGATTTAGAATTGGAAAGTAAATACAAAATTAACGTAGGGAAAATACCACTTCGTACGAAGAGACAGTTCACTTCGTGCGAAGTGACAGTCTACTTCGTATGGAGTTGACAGTTCTAGAAAATGTAGCATGTCTAGACACCCGTTTCGACATTGAGTTCTGTTGAACGCGGAATTTAGGAACGAGACAGATCAGTCCCAGCTCGTAACACCTAACCATGAGATGGTCAGTATCAGGAACTTGGCTAGGTATAAATGTATGTTGATGCACTTTTGTGTCTGTCGCTTGTTCTTAGTTACGTATGTAATTGTTCGGTCTTTGTTTGTTGTGTCTGTATAAGTTTGGTCATGTCGACCAAATCAAGATATCCTTCTATCTTGGTTTCATACGACATCTTAGTTAGTCTGTGTTAAACGGGTGCATGTGTGCATACCGTTGAGTCTTGTGTACGTCATTGCTCCATACGAAATTGGTTGCTTCGTACGAAATTGGTTGCTTCGTACGAAACGAGTTGCTTCGTACGAAACGAGTTGCTTCGTACTTGGTTGCTTCGTACGAAATTGGTTGCTTCATACGATATTGGTTGCTTCGTACGAAACCAGTTGCTTCGTATGAACCAATTTCGTATGGATGACCAGCATGGACACTATATAAGCAGACATGCACCTCTCAGTCAGTGTTGGTACAGTGAGCCTTGAGAGAGAACCTTTGAGTGGAGACGAGAGGTTAGCCGTGCGAGACAAGACCAGACGTGTGTGAGCACTAGAGAGATAAAGCAGTGTATTCAAGAGTCTATGTACTCAGTCTCTCTTCATATCAATATAGTGAACATTTGAAGATACATCTTTGTCATATTGATTGTGCTCTTGCTTTGGTTTCATACACACTTGGATTCTGCACTCATGTGTGTGTTATTGTACAAGGAATAGGTTTAACTCCATCCGCAGGTGGACCTACAATGTAAATACTTTATAGTTTATAATATATATATATATATTATGTCCATAGTCCGTTAGATACATCATAGATGTCAAGCACGGAGGTATGAAAACCTCACTATAAGATTCACCAAAGCACTAAGTTTATCGACATATTCGATAACCCGGTTGGTCATGAATGAACAGAAAATAAAATACATGTAAAAAGTGTACAAGTAAGGTGTGGAACTTAATTCGGAAAGCCAAGGCTCCAATTGTTCTCACACTTGCTAGAACACAAGTTCATCTATATGGTGAACTTGGTTAGCTTTCACACTTGGTACAAAGAAAAAAAGAAGAGAAGAATCACAAGAACAATGATTTAATAGTGAGCTAAAACTCACTTAGAACGGCTGAGTGTATTATGCCAAGTCTGGGAATTCCGGAGTGAAAGTGTGAAGATTCGGAAAGTTTGAAGGAGTGAAGTGAGCTGTTATTATGGTGGAGAAGCTGCTGGCAGCTTCACTTCGTGCGAAGTGGGTTCTTCACTTCGTGCGAAGTGGGTTCTTTACTTCGTGCGAAGTGGGTGTTAGTTGTGCGAAGTGCACTTCACTTCGTATGAAGTGGGCTCACTTCATGCGAAGTGGGTTTAGTTCGTACAAGGGTGTTAGTTTAGGCTGCTTCTATGTATTTTAGCCGAGTATTTCAAGTATGAAGGTGTAATGTATGAGTATTACACGTATAACAAGTGTTGATTTGCATGAAAACACATATGTAAATAATTGATTGCATGTATAACAAGTATGAATAAAGCATGAATTTTCATTATGATCAAAGTCTTGGATTACAAGGTTGGAAACGAAATACGAACATGACATGGATACAAGTTTCCATAAATAGAAATACGATTGCACTTTCTAAGTAAGGAAAGTACAAAAATGCAAAGCGTTACACTTTCCCCTACTTTAGGAAATTTCATCCCGGAATGTATTCAAGAGGAAGACTCAATGAAAAGGTGCAGATGCTTGCTATTCATTTCACTCTCGAGTTATCAAGTGAATTCGGTGCCACTTTTGCCTTCCCATCGAACCTTGACTATGGGAATGCGACTGCGCCTAACCTGCTTGGTTCCTCGGTCCATAATTTCGACCGTTTTTTCCACAAAGTGTAAGGACTCATTGATTTGGAGATCGTCAAGTGCAACTTGAAATCCTTCTTCAGCTAGACACTTCTTTAGATTCGACATGTGAAATGTCAGATGAACATTGTTGAGCTCTTGAGGTAGATCCAGTCGATATGCAACCTCGCCAATCCTTTCAAGAATCTTGAAAGGACCTACGTAGCAAGGAGCGAGTTTGCCTTTCTTACCAAATCGAACTACTCCCTTCCAAGGGGATACCTTGAGAAGTACATGATCACCAACATTAAATTCCAAAGGCTTGTATCGTTTGTAAGCGTAGTTCTCTATGACTTCTAGCTTTGAGTAAATTATCATGAATCTGTAAGATCTTGTCCGTCGTCTCCTATATGAGCTCGAGACCGGTGATTTGAGATTCTCTGATCTCGTGCCAACAAATAGGCGAACGACACTTACGACCATGCAGTGCTTCAAATGGTGCCATTTGAATACTAGCGTGATAACTGTTATTGTACAAGAATTTTACCAAAGGTAAGTGTGAATCCCAGTTGCCACCAAAATCGATTACGCATGAATGAAGCATATCCTCAAGTGTACGGATAGTTCGCTGGGTTTGATCGTCGGACTAAGGATGAAAAGCGGTACTAAGGTTAAGATGAGTACCGAGGGCTTTTTGAAAGGTTTGCCAAAGACGCGAGGTGAAACGACCATCACGGTCATATATGATGTTAATGGGGATCCCATGACGACAAATGACTTCATCCGTGTAGATATGAGCCAATTTCTTGACCTTGTAATATTCACGAATGGGGAGAAAGTGAGCGGATTTGGTCAGACGATCAATGATTGCCCAAATGCTATCATGACCAGAGGAAGTACGAGGAAGTTTGGTGATGAAATCCATAGCTATGCTCTCCTACTTCCAGACCAGAATTTCTGGTTGTTCGGACAAGCCAGAGGGACGTTGGTGTTTAACTTTTACCTTGGAACAAATGAGGCATTTTGAAACGTAGGTGGCGATATCTTTTTTTCATACAAGGCCACCAACAAGACGTACGACGGTCTTGCTACATCTTGTTGGCGTCAGGATGAATCGAGTATCGCAGATTTCTGAGCTTCTTTCATCAGGAAGTCACAAAGGTTATCACGGTTTGGAATCCAAATGTGGTCCAAATAGTAAAAAATACCATCGGATTTAGATATGAGCTGGTTTTCAGCCCCACACTTCATCTCATTGTATACGTTATTCTCGTTAACGGATGAGTATTGTGCTTCGCGAATGCATTCAAGAAGGTCGTTTAGACTTTGGAAACAACGAATACTCTTCACATTAGTTTTACGAGTGAGAGCGTCGGTCACAACATTCTCTTTACCAGGATGGTAGCGAATTTCACAGTCGTAGTCGTTGAGCAACTCTACCATCGTTGTTGACGCATGTTGAGTTCTTTTTGGTTAAAGATGTGCTGATGGTCTTATGGTCGGTGAAGACCACACACTTAGTACCATAAAGGTAGTGTCGCCATATCTTTAACATAAAAACAACTTCACCAAGTTCAAGGTCATGAGTAGTGTAGTTCTTCTCGTGTATTTTAAGTTGCCTCGAAGCGTAAGCGATGACCATGTCTCGCTGCATGAGAACACAACCAAGACCTTGGTTAGATGCATCGCAATACACGACAAAAATCATCGTTACCATCAGGAAGAGCAAGAACAGGAGCATTGCAAAGCATGTCCTTAAGTGTTTGAAAAGTGAATGTAGGGAAAATACCACTTCGTACGAAGAGACAGTTCACTTCGTGTGAAGTGATAGTCTACTTCGTACGAAGTTGACAGTTCTAGGATGTGTAGCATGTCTAGACACCCGTTTCGACACTGAGTTCTGTTGAACGCGGAATTTAGGAACGAGACAGATCAGCCCAGCTCGTAACACCTAACCATGAGTTGGTCAGCGTCAGGAACTTGGCTAGGTATAAATGTAAATACTTTATAGTTTATAATATATATATAGATTATGTCCATAGTCCGTTAGATACATCACAGATGTCAAGCATGAAGGTATGAAAACCTCATTATATGATTCAGCAAAGCACTAAGTTTATCAACATATTCGACAACCCGGTTGGTCATGAATGAACAGAAAATAAAATACAGGTGTTGTACCCCAAAAGTGTAAAAGATAAGAAGGGGAGTTGAGTATACTCACGATTTTGCAAAGCTTTCCGAGCAATTGCGCGAGTCGTTATGGTGACGGATAGAGCATCAAAGTTACCCTACACGAGGGAACAAAGGTGTGTGAGAATTCTAAGTTGACGATGGATTTAGATTCGGAATTGAAAAGTAAGTAAAAAGTGAACATAGGGAAAATACCACTTCGTAGGAAGAGATTGTGCACTTCGTGCAAAGTGATTCTTCACTTCGGGGACAGACTACGTCGTACGAAGTTGATAGTTCTGGAAAATGTATCACGTCTAAAAACCCGCTTCAACACTGAGTTCTGTTGAACGAGGAATTTAGGAACGAGACAGATCAGCCCCAGCTCGTAGCACCAAACCATGAGTTGGTCAGTATCAAGAACTTGGCTAGGTATAAATGTAAGTACTTTATAATTTATCATATATAGATTATGTCCATAGTCTGTTAGATACGTCATAGATGTCAAGCAAGGAGGTATGAAAACCTCATTGTATAATTCACCAAAGCACTAAGTTTATCGACATAGTCGATAACCCGGTTGGTCATGAATGAAAAGTAAATAAAATACATGTAAAAAGTGTATAAGTGAGGTAATTCGGAAAGCCAAGGCTCCCATCATTCTCACACTTGCTAGAACACAAGTTCATCCCTATGGTGAACTTGGTTAGCTTTCACACTTGGTACAAAAAGAAAAAGGAAGAGAAGAATCACAAGAACAATAAGGTAATAGTGAGCTAAAACTCACTTAGAATGACTGAGTGTATTCTGCCAAGTCTAGGAATTTTGGAGTGAAAGTGTGAAGATTCAGAAAGTTTGAAGGAGTGAAGTGAGCTCTTATTTATATCGCAGAAGTTGCTGGCAGCTTCACTTCGTAAGAAGTGGGCTCAATTCGTACAAAGTGGGTTCAGTTTGTACAAGGGTGTTAGTTTGGGCTACTTTACGTATTTTAGCCAGGTTTCAAGTATTTCAGGTATGAAGGTGTAATATATGAGTATTGCACATATAACAAGTGTTGATTTGCATGAAAACGCATATATAAATGATTGATTGCATGTATAACAAGTGTGAATAAAGCATGAATTTTCATTATGATCAAAGTCTTGGATTACAAGGTTGGAAACAAAATAGGAACATGACATGGATACAGGTTTCCATAAATAGAAATACGATTACACTTTCTAAATTAGGAAAGTTCAAAAAATGTGAAGCTTTACACGAACGTGACCAGTACTCGGTCCAGCATTGCCCAACCCGCTATTGGTGTCAGTAGATGGTAGATTCCGCCCAAGATTGGTTGTTTAGCTATCGGTCCAGCATTGCCCACGCTTGGTTGGAATCCTTTCCTACGGGATCCATCACTGAGGAGAATGATTCAGGAGTATTTTCCCCTTCCAAAACTACATGTCTGAGGAGCATGATTCAGGAGTATTGCTAGAAAGGTGGAGAATCTTTTCACGAGACGTGGGAGCGATTCAAGGAGTTGTTGAACAAATGTCCACATCATGGGTTCGAGGATTGGGCGTTTGTCGAGAAGTTTTATCATGGAGTGACACCCGCCATGAAGAACATGCTGAACACTATTGCTTGTGGCAATCTGATGCCCACCAAAACACCTGAGGAGTGTAGCGAGACGTTCAAGGACATAGCGATAAACAGCTATGAATATCAAGATTCTAGAGACCTGGCTGCTGCAAAGAGAGGTGTGCACAAAGTCGATTCTAACACCGCCTTGTAGGCCTAGGTCAATTTCTTGAAGAAGCAGATGAAAGATATGCAGATGCAGACGAAGGACCAGTTGGGCGAGATCTACACGGGAGGTCACGACACAGCTGCTTGTCCTATTGCTCCTGTGGATTTTCAAGAAAATGTAGAGTATGTGGGTAACCCAACCAAAATCAGAAGTTTGGTAACAGCTATAATCCGAGTTGGAAGAATCTCCCGAACATCTGTTGGAAGGATAGTAACCTGCCAGGATTTCAGCCGTGTTAGAATTTGTTCCATGATGCAGGCGTAGGGTTCAGTGGCAGGGATAAGAAACCCACAATGGAGGAGATGCTAAAGCAGAACCAAGAGACGAAGACTCAGAACCAGGAGACCCTGGTTAAGCAGGCACAGTTACTAAGCTTGTTCATGAATAGAGAGCAGACTCAACCTTAGGAGACTCATTCGATGTTCATGGAGCATGAGGCTTTCATGAAGAGTTAGGGCACGACGTTGCAAATCTTGAGAGAACTGTGGGAACAATGTTGAATTACCTGAGTCATAGATCTGAGGGTGATTTTCCTAGTAACACCACTCTGGACCCGAATTCCACCGTGAAGGTTGTTACTACTAGGAGCGGGCGAGGAGCTGTTGAGGTTGAGACAATAGTTAATGAAGAACCGGTCGAAGAGAGATTGAGATGGGGACCCCTGCTGGCAAGGTGCACGAGAAGTTTTGCCCAACAAGTATAGCACAATCCAACGGGTCTTCAGGGGAGAAAAAGATAGCGGAGAAGGAGCCGACGAGGTTGTATAAGCCGACACCCGCTTACCCAGTTAGGTTAGTGAGGGGTAAGGATGCGGAGTAGTATGGTTATTTTAAAGAGATGTTGAAGAAGCTACACGTGAATTTTCCATTTGTCGAAGCATTGTCCAATATGCCTAAATATGCAAAATTTCTAAAGGACCTTCTCGCGAATAAGAAGTAGTAGAAGGATCTCTTTATTTTGATGTTGACCGAGGAGTGTTTTGTTGTCTTGAAATACAAATTCCCGAAGAAGATGACTGATCCAGTAGTTTCACCATTTCGTACCTGATTTGGAATCTTACTGTCAGCAACGCGCCAGCTAACCTAGGTGCTAGCAAAAATCTTATGCCCTATTCTGACTTTGCTAAGCTTAACCTAGGAGAGCCATCCCCTACGTGCAAGGGTATCTAGCTCGCCGATCGTTCAGTGAAGTTCCCGAGGGGCATTGTTGAGAACATGTTGGTGAAAGTCGAGAAGTTCGTTTTCCCGGTTGACTTTGTCATTCTTGACGTGGACGAAGACTCTGAGGTTATATTAGTTTTTGGTCATCCATTCCTTGCCACCGCATGTGCAGTCATTGATGTGTATGATGACAAGTTGACTCTTCGTATCGATGAGGATGAGGTCACGTTCGATATTCAGCGTTCTATTAGGCATACCCGACAGCATAATGACACTCTTTACATTGCCAATACTATCATGTCACATGTGGTAGCCTCTTTAGCGAGATATGCGGGAGAGATGCGTCTGATATGTAGTTGTCGAGTTTAGATTATCAGGAGAGTGAGGTCACTGAGTTCGATCTCGAGCAGATTCTAGAGGTCTTCGAGGATTTCGAGAGCGAGCCTTCCCCTAGGTATGAGTGTTCTGAGGTCTTCGAGGTGATTGGGAGAGAGATTTCGGAGGGGAAGCCATCTGTAACATTTGTAAAAATCGGGTTTTCAAAACCCGCTCCGTTTTGTAATCGAATATCAAGTTATAAAGTTATGTCGAATATTTATGATTATTTTGATTTAAAACAATACATAATTAATAAATAAACTAAACTATAAAAATTATATTTGATGAAAAGTTAAAATAAAATAAATAAAAAAATTATAACGCTGCCGGGACTCGAACCCGGGTCAGCCAAGGCACCCTTCAACAACTTAACACTCACTCCCAAGACCACTCCGCCACATTGTGTTTTCTGCTAACTCTAGGAACACAAATGAAATTTATACACAAACCCAGTTGAAACCGGTTGCGCTATCTGAGAAACGGTAATCGGCAAACCAATCGTCATTTCGTTGTTTATTTCACACATTCAGTTTATAACCGATGCACGACGGTTTCTAAGCAAATCGGAATTGATTAAACTTAAAGAATCATCATTGTTGGTTTTTAAAACCGAAAAATCATCAAGTCCAGAATTACACAAACTTCAGACCACTCTCGCGACTCAGAGATACCATACCAACACTCCATTTCATTTTCGTCGCATTTTCGGACCACCAGAACACCTAAAACAGCTCGCCGTAATTTTCTGCAAAAGTCGCCGGAAAACCGTATTCAACTCAAACCGGTAAAATACTTCTAATTTACGGTTTCTATCCATTGTTAGAACCTTACTAACAATAACCCATCGCTCATAATCAACCACAGACGACATTGCTGGACATTCTGTTTTCGCCGGAAAACTTCTGGAATTGTCGGAAACTCGTTGATTACCGGTATGCTCATTCCAACGTACTGATAATCAATACTCATTAGTTCAATTTCACATTTAATCCCTTAAACCTGTTAATTGATTCTCACAGCCGAAGGTTCCAAAAACAGAGCCGACAAGTTTTGCCGGATTCTCTGAAGAAGACGATCTGTTCGGTATCTTCTTTCCCCAAGCTTTTCGGTTTAATGCATTCTAACTGGACATCATATTCATTAATTAAATTAATCGCGTATCGGTTGTTTGATTGATGTCTGCAATTGTAATGAAGAAGACGAGTTCAGTGATGATATAAGGTTAATTAAAAACGGAATTATAAACGGGTTAGACACACAGTCCAGCGGTGGACTGTGTGCAAACAAAAACCATACACGTCCCGAGTTCGATCCCTGCTCCACGCACTCCTTGTATAATAAAAGGACTTTTTGTTTAAACTAAATCGGGATAACCCAGTTAGTTGTTAAGTATAATAAAAACTGAGATAATAACCAGGTTAGACACACAGTCCAGCGGTGGACTGTGTGCAACATGAATCACACGTCGCGCGTTCGAAACCCGTCACAAGCACCGGTCCGATTGAATTAAAATGTTTTTGTAAATAAAGGAAATTCGGATTTAACTGAATAAGTGTATAAGTATAAATAAAAACAAGATTATTTCGGGTTAGACACGTAGCTCAGTTGGTAGAGCTGCGTGCACACGTACGGTAGGTCGCCGGTTCGAGCCTCACCCGGCGTAGATTAATTCGCTGACCGAACCGGTCAACGGTCAACGGTCAACGGTCAACGCTAAATAAACAATTTTTTTTATATTTTAATTTATTTAATTTAATTTAAAAATAAATTAAAAATACTTAAAAATAACATTTTAAAAGATAGAAAATGGCCTTGAACTCACAAAAATATATCTAAAAATTTCATTAAAAACCCTTAATAAAATCCACTCGTTTAATATATTTTTCCGTTATTATTTAGGTTAGTATTTCTCGTTGTCCGCCCATCTAATTCGTGCGCATCTCACCATCTCCAATCCAACGCACCCAAGGTGAGTGAATCTTACAAATTCCCCGTTTTAATCATGTTTTGGGGTGTATCATGTGTCTTTGTATATATACTATATCTAAACCATTGTGCATACATCATATCATGAAATGTGTATTTAGTTTGATGCTGTTAAGTAGTTATTATTGGATGCAATTTATTATTCAGTACATGCAATTTCATAGGCCGCCGCTCCCCATTACATTATGAGCGTTGAGCATGTTCCCCATTTTATTATGCGGTTGAACCTGGCGTGCCCACATACGATCGGCTCCGTTTGATTGAGCCTTGATCGCACAGACATTTTCAGTTTTAGTACATGCAATACGATCGGCTCCGTTTGATTGAACCTTGATCGCACAGTTTCATTTTCAGTACATGCAATACGATCGGCTCCGTTTGATTGAGCCTTGAACGCACAGTTTCATTTATGTTATTTACAGTATGATGTTGGTATGTTCATGTATGTTGCCATGTGTTATTGTATGTTATAGTTGTGACTGCTATTTGCCATTACTTGATTATTTACATTTGCTCATCTATGATTATGCACAACTTTTCATTGATAAACTAACCATAAATTCTTTAATAAATGTTTATCTAATAAGGTTCACTCGCCAACTTATGTTGACCAAAAAACCCCCATTTTACACATGATACAGGTGAAGCAGCAGCAGCAGCTAGGAACACATAGGACTTGGACTAGAAGAATAAAACGTTTTAGAGTTGGGATTGTTATGTTTGGTTTATTTCCTTTGTATTGAATGAACATGTTTGGATATTTGAAAATGTAACTTTGACTTTATTAAATATGAAACATAATAGTAAATGTCATGAGCTTTGGTGATAACCCAATTATGCCCCGACTCTTATTCCGCTGCGGGTCGGGGTGTGGACAGATTGGTATCAGAGCCATGACTATAGGGATATAGGATAGGTTATTAGACCCTTAGAGCCTATACTATAGTCGATTAGAAACTTATAAGATTTTTGTGTGTTACATGCCAAATTTCATGATGTTTATATGTTTTATGTTAAATGTTACATTTGATATTGTGCAAGCATGTTCATAAGTATGTATTATCATATAATGCCTATCATGAAATCGTATGCTCATAACATATCACATCCATGAAAGCACACACCACATCATGATTGTTTTTACAATGATTTTCGTGTTTTCAAATCTCATCAAAGTGAGTTCTCATGACGGGCATGTAGTAACTGGAAGGGTACCAGTACCGGTAGTCGGAACGTCCTGTCTAGGCTGGCATTCGTATAAATCCAAAATAAAGGACCAGTTTGCCTACCTGGGGACTAACGATGAGAGTACGAAGTACCTATTAGGCCAAAGCATGCTATACCAAACGTCGTGTGAGCTAACCCCACTTTGAGTTGTCATTGTGTCTACACCTGGACACGTTCCGACCAAACATCTCATGAACATATTTTGTGGTTTGCATTCGGGGGATGCGAGAGTTCAATTGCCAATACTGATGTGAATCCTACCAAGCCAATAGCCATGGGGGCCCACATGACTATGTAGGTGAAGGTATGGGGGACATTTGAGGCCCAACATGAGCGAACCCAAGACATCCTATGGATGTAGTTGCATTATTGATATTTATGTTATTTTCATTTTCTTAAAGACACATGACACCTAAAAAGACTCCATAAACTCACAATCTTCTTATGTACTTTCCTGTAGATGTCGTCTAGACAACATCGAAGGGGTAAAAGATCAGGAAGGTCTCAGGAACGCTTGGCTGCACAAATCGCGAAGCAAATGGCCACGATACTGCCTGACATTGTGGTCCAAATACAACAAGCTCTCGTTACAAATCCTACTAACCCTCCCCAACAACATGACCAGAACATCGACAACCCTCCTACCAGCAAGTGATCTTAAAAACATTTCAAGTCTTGTGATCCTCCTAAATTCGAAGGGACCGAGGGTGTCACTGCTCTCCTACATTGGTTTGAGGAAATGGAGAACACTTTCCTCAACTGCGATTGTCCTGATGATCGCAAGGTTCGATACGCCACCGGGAGACTATTTGGGGTAGCTCTCACTTGGTGGAATACTGAAAAGGGGAAGAGGGGAATTGACGATGCAATGGCCTTAACTTGGGAGGAGTTAAGGGAAATCATGACTAGGCGTTTCTGTCCTAGGAGTGAGATTAAAAAGTTGGAGGACGAATTTCATTCCTTAAAGCAAAAGGAGGGAGATCATACCATCTATAACAAGAGGTTCTTAGAGTTGAACCAAATGGTCCCTAACTTGTTCACCCCAACTTATCGCTTGGTCGAGCATTATATTCGAGGACTTCCCTCGAAAATTCAAGATTCAGTTCTCAGCACTTCACCAGCAACACTTGAAGCTGCTATGGAACTAGCCACTGAACTGACCGAAAATCGCATTCGAAACGGTAAATTCAAAGAGGAGAAGAAGAAAGTCCCCATTGAGGCTCAAACTTCAAACCATTCTGGTTCCCCCTCGAAGTTTACTGGTAAAAGGAATCGAAGCACAAGAAACTTCACCGTCACACAAACCAATTACCCTATTCCTGCTGCACCCATTACCCAAGTCGCCCCTTCACCTGCACCATACAAAAGACCATACTCTGGCCCATTACCAAAATGCAACCGTTGCCAATACCACCATTCTCCTGATCATCTTTGCCAATATTGCACCGGCTGTGGTCGCGCAGGTCATACTGTTCAAACCTGTCGCATGCCTCAGCGAACGAACCATCACCAGCCTTCAAACCAAACCCACCACCAAATAATGGGTCAAGCCCAACAACCCCTACTACTACCACCTACCCAACATTTAGCCCAAACCTACTATCAACCCAACTATCCCATGGTACAACCTATGCGGGCTTGCTACAATTGTGGAGACCCAAGCCATTTTAGAAACACTTGTCCACGTTTGGTGAACATCATTCATGCCCAAGCTCAAGCAAATCCGGTGAATCAAACTAACCAAGCCCCACCACCTGCAAGAGGAAGAGCTTATAACATCAACACCAATACTGTTGAAAATAATAACGGCCCAAACGAACCACCCAACTAATTTCTCCTCGCCAAGAATCAAGACTCAACTCTAATCGTCTAGTTTCAATGTTTTTTCTTTATGTTATCTCCATCTTTCCGTATTCCAGTTGTAAAATTTGGAAATTATGTATCCAAGAATTTTAATGCGATTTGATATTACAGTTTTGTTCTATACTCATTGATTTAACATTTATATCATCATACATCTCGACGTATCTCAATCTCATCATTTAAAGAAGTTGGGTTGCGTCACACTTTTACATAGACTGACCCCTTCATCAAAACCAACGAGAGAGGTACTGTCAACATTTAGTCATGAATCATTTCAGAATTGAGACTCAAGTTTTGTTGTTATGTTGATTATGTTTTAGAGTCACATAGAACTGATCATGATTTACTAATAAAGCCAATGAAAATTTGACAAGGATATGGTGGATACGCCGCTGGTACTTCCTATATATAAGTATTTTTGGCAAAGAATCAAAAGCATTATCAGGAGGTTATGAAAAGTTCCGTGTAGGTTTAAATAACGCCATGGTTGAAGTTTTTGTTTATGATACATACCATATCATTACAAATGTATCAGTTCCCTCAAAACAACTATACATAAAATCGTAAGCAATCAACGATCAAAATCCGAGAAGCTCAGCATGTTTCAGTAACAGAAAGGAGACGTACGCAAGGAGCTGTCTCGTAGAGTTTAACTTAAAATTTAAACTAAATCCGACGGTATTCTAAACTGTCTAGATCGCATATAGATTCCTGACTACAATAATCTTCGTGATATTTTTCTTGTGAATGAGACGCACAAAACACGATATTCTATACACACAGGAGCCGACAAGATGTATCAGGACCTTGATACACCCACTGGTGGCCTGGAATGAAAAAGGATATTGCTGATTTTGTTTCCAAGTGTTTTTCATGTTCCAAAATAAAAGCTGAACACCAAAGACCCTCGGGATTTCTGGTCCAACCTGAAATACTTATATGGAGGTGGGAAAATATAACCATGGATTTCATTACCAGGTTACCTCTCACTTCTGGTGGGTATGACATTATATGGACAGTAACTGATCAACTTACAAAATCAGCTCACTCTATTCCTATCCGCGAAGATTTTAAGAACGAAAAGCTAGCTCGTATTTATATCCGCGAAATCGTAAGCCGACACGGAGTACCGTTAAGCATTATTTCTGATCGTGATGGTCGTTTCACTTCACGAACATGGCAAGCAGTACAAGCCGCCATGGGCACACGATTAGATCTCAGTACCGCCTATCACCCTCAAACTGATGGTCAATCTGAACGCACCATACAAACTCTTGAAGATATACTTCGAGCATGTGTCATAGATTTCAAGGGAAATTGGGACGCTCATCTCCCATTAGTTGAATTTTCGTGCAACAACAGCTATCGTTCAAGCATCGGCATGGCACCTTTTGAAGCCTTATATGGTCGTAAGTGCCGATCTCCTGTATGTAGGCATGAAATTGAGGAAGCTCAAATCACTGGTCCAGAATTGATCCAAGAAACCGCAGACAAGATCCATCAAATCCGAGACAATCTTTTAGAGACCTAAAGTTGTCAAAAGAGTTATGCAGACAAACGACGGAAGCCTTTAAGAGTTTAACATTTGTGATCATGTACTTCTAAAAGTATCACCGAGGAAGGGAGTAGTTCGTTTTGGTCAAAAGGGGAAGCTAGCACCTCGTTACGTAGGACCTTTCAAGATACTCGAAAGAGTAGGTCCTGTAGCATACAAGCTTGACTTACCAGAAGAACTCAACAGGATTCATCCCACATTCCACGTGTCGAACTTGAAGAAGTGCCTCGCTGATGGGAATCTCCATATTCCGCTGGAAGATATTCAGATTGATGAATCTATGCATTTTATTGAAAGACCAGTGGAGATACGGGGAGAAACGTCTTCGGCGAAGTCGCATTCCAATTGTTAGGGTACGCTGGGAGTCGAAACGGGGACCTGAGTTTACTTGGGAACGTGAAGACTCAATGCGTGAAAAATACCCGCATCTTTTTCCTACTACTTCAACTACTTAAATTTCGGGACGAAATTCCTAAAAGTAGGGGATACTGTAACATTTGTAAAAATCGGGTTTTCAAAACCCGCTCCGTTTTGTAATCGAATATCAAGTTATAAAAGTTATGTCGAATATTTATGATTATTTTGATTTAAAACAATACATAATTAATAAATAAACTAAACTATAAAAATTATATTTGATGAAAAGTTAAAATAAAATAAATAAAAAAATTATAACGCTGCCGGGACTCGAACCCGGGTCAGCCAAGGCACCCTTCAACAACTTAACACTCACTCCCAAGACCACTCCGCCACATTGTGTTTTCTGCTAACTCTAGGAACACAAATGAAATTTATACACAAACCCAGTTGAAACCGGTTGCGCTATCTGAGAAACGGTAATCGGCAAACCAATCGTCATTTCGTTGTTTATTTCACACATTCAGTTTATAACCGATGCACGACGGTTTCTAAGCAAATCGGAATTGATTAAACTTAAAGAATCATCACTGTCGGTTTTTAAAACCGAAAAATCATCAAGTCCAGAATTACACAAACTTCAGACCACTCTCGCGACTCAGAGATACCATACCAACACTCCATTTCATTTTCGTCGCATTTTCGGACCACCAGAACACCTAAAACAGGTCGCCGGAATTTTCTGCAAAAGTCGCCGGAAAACCGTATTCAACTCAAACCGGTAAAATACTTCTACTTTACGGTTTCAATCCATTGTTAGAACCTTACTAACAATAACCCATCGCTCATAATCAACCACAGACGACATTGCTGGACATTCTGTTTTCGCCGGAAAACTTCTGGAATTGTCGGAAACTCGTTGATTACCGGTATGCTCATTCCAACGTACTGATAATCAATACTCATTAGTTCAATTTCACATTTAATCCCTTAAACCTGTTAATTGATTCTCACAGCCGAAGGTTCCAAAAACAGAGCCGACAAGTTTCGCCGGATTCTCTGAAGAAGACGATCTGTTTGGTATCTTCTTTCCCCAAGCTTTTCGGTTCAATGCATTCTAACTGGACATCATATTCATTAACTAAATTAATCGCGTATCGGTTGTTTGATTGGTGTCTGCAATTGTAATGAAGAAGACGAGTTCAGTGATGATATAAGGTTAATTAAAAACGGAATTATAAACGGGTTAGACACACAGTCCTGCGGTGGACTGTGTGCAAACAAAAACCATACACGTCCCGAGTTCGATCCCTGCTCCACGCACTCCTTGTATAATAAAAGGCCTTTTTGTTTAAACTAAATCGGGATAACCCAGTTAGTTGTTAAGTATGATAAAAACTGAGATAATAACCAGGTTAGACACACAGTCCAGCGGTGGACTGTGTGCAACATGAATCACACGTCGCGCGTTCGAAACCTGTCACGAGCACCGGTCCGATTGAATTAAAATGTTTTTGTAAATAAAGGAAATTCGGATTTAACTGAATAAGTGTATAAGTATAAATAAAAACAAGATTATTTCGGGTTAGACACGTAGCTCAGTTGGTAGAGCTGCGTGCACACGTACGGGAGGTCGCCGGTTCGAGCCTTACCCGGCGCAGATTAATTCGCTGACCGAACCGGTCAACGGTCAACGGTCAACGCTAAATAAACAAATTTTTTTTATATTTTAATTTATTTAATTTAATTTAAAAATCAATTAAAAATACTTAAAAATAACATTTTTAAAGATAGAAAATGGCCTTGAACTCACAAAAATATATCTAAAAATTTCATTAAAAACCCTTAATAAAATCCACTTGTTTAATATATTTTTCTGTTATTATTTAGTTTAGTATTTCTCGTTGTCCGCCCATCTAATTCGTGCGCATCTCACCATCTCCAATCCAACGCACCCAAGGTGAGTGAATCTTACAAATTTCCCGTTTTAATCACGTTTTGGGGTGTATCATGTGTCTTTGTATATATATACTATATCTAAACCATTGTGCATACATCATATCATGAACATGTGTATTTAGTTTGATGCTGTTAAGTAGTTATTATTGGATGCAATTTATTATTCAGTACATGCAATTTCATAGGCCGCCGCTCCCCATTACATTATGAGCGTTGAGCATGTTACCCATTTTATTATGCGGTTGAACCTGGCGTGCCCACATACGATCGGCTCCGTTTGATTGAGCCTTGATCGCACAGACATTTTCATTTTCAGTACATGCAATACGATAGGCTCTGTTTGATTGAGCCTTGATCGCACAGTTTCATTTTCAGTACATGCAATACGATCGGCTCCGTTTGATTGAGCCTTGAATGCACAGTTTCATTTATGTTATTTACAGTATGATGTTGGTATGTTCATGTATGCTGCCATGTGTTATTGTATGTTATAGTTGTGATTGCTATTTGCCATTACTTGATTATTTACATTTGCTCATATATGATTATGCACAACTTTTCATTGATAAACTAACCATAAATTCTTTAATAAATGTTTATCTAATAAGGTTCACTCGCCAACTTATGTTGACCCAAAAACCCCCATTTTACACATGATACAGGTGAAGCAGCAGCAGCTAGGAACACATAGGACTTGGACTAGAAGAATAAAACGTTTTAGAGTTGGGATTGTTATGTTTGGTTTGTATTGAATGAACATGTTTGGATATTTGAAAATGTAACTTTGACTTTATTAAATATGAAACATAATAGTAAATGTCATGAGCTTTGGTGATAACCCAATTATGCCCCGACTCTTATTCCGCTGTGGGTCGGGGTGTGACACCATCAGTTGAGGTACCCTCACCCCTAGAGCTTAAAAAGTTGTCGTCTCATCGGGAGTACACATTTTTGGGCGAATGATCCAATTGCCCATCATCATTTCTACGAGATTGACGAAATAGGAGAAGAAGAAACTAATGAGTGTTCCTAGGTTACATAGACACGGCATTGCGCGGAAGCTCATGGACATAAAGGGTATAAACCCTCATTTTACACGCATAAAATCTTGATGTAGGAGGAGTTCAAGCTGGTGGTTCAGCTCAGAGAAGGCTAAACCCAAATATGCAGGAGGTAGTAAAGAAGGACATGATTAAGCTGCTGGATGTAGGGCTGATTACCCGATAGGTGAGTCCCGTCCAGGTGGTCCACAAGAAGGGGTATGACTGTGGTCATCACGAGAAAAATGAGTTGATACCCACCCGGGCCGTCAACGGTTGGAGAGTATACATAGACTATCGTAGACTCAATGATAACACTTAGAAGGATCATTTTCCTTTACCATTCACCGACCAAGTGCTGAGTGATTTTCGGGTCAGCAATTTTATTGCTTTCTTGACGGCCTTTCTTGTTATTTCCAGATCCCCATCTCACCAGAGGATCGGGGGAACCACGTTTACATGCCCCTACAGCACGTTTGCATATCGATGTAGTCCGGAGATCTAATCAGAATAATCCTAGTCCTAATTCAGCGGGCCACTTTTCATTTTTCTTTGAAAACTCCAAGTCGGGATGGAACTTCTTTAGGTTATGTAACGCTTTAGCCACTTTTCAGCGTTCTATGGTGGCTTTTTTCACGAGATGATCATGGACTCCATGGAGGTCTTTATGGGCGATTTTTCTGTTTTTTGGGAGTTTTTTATCTATGTCTGCATTATCTAGATCGTATGCTTACTCGGTGTGAGGAAAAGAATCTCATGCTTAACTGTGAGAAGTGTCATTTATGGTTCGTGAGGGAATTGTGCTAGGGCACAATATTTCACAGGCGGGGCTTAAGCTTGACAAAGCCTAAATTGATACTATTTCCAAGCTTCCACCACCAAAATTGATACTATTTCTAGGCCATGTAGTATTCTATTGTAGGTTCATTTGTGACTTTTCTAATATCGCCCGCCTAATGACCAAACTTTTAGATAAGGATAGGTCGTTCATATTTTCTGATGAGTGTGTTAGGGCCTTTAAGTTGCTAAGGAGAGGTTAGTGAGTGCTCCTATTCTGATTGCTCCCGATTGGAGCCTTCCGTTCAAGATTATGTGTAATGCAAGCGACTTTGCGGTTAGGGCCATGTTAGGACAGCGTAGAGACAAGCATTTCCATCCCATTTACTACGCGGGTAAAACCCTAAACGACGCCCAGGAGAACTACACCACTTTGGAGAAGGAGTGAAGAAACACTGCTGAACATAGAGGGTAACCGGAGATAGTTACAGCTCAACATCTCTTCATAATAGGCCATCTCTCGTTTGCTTTTGGAACGGTCTTGCTTCAAGCTCACTGCAAAACTAGAAACGTCGTTAGCCTCGTCACATGAGAAAGGGGGAGGGTTTTCTCCGTGACCACACTCCGACGTGAGAATAAGTATTGGGGATTGCAAGTAATAAGCAGGTAATGAGTGAGTGAGCTCAAAGCAGTGTAATGCAGATGATTTTACCTTGAGGTGTGATCCTTATTTTAAAGCCGAAGAGAAGTGTGTAAGAGATGAGCTGATGGGCCTTAGGCCTAGACCCGACAACCAGGAATATCCATTATGTCTCCTCTTAATCGACCATTAATGGTCTTTGGCAGGAGGTGCGCTTGGTGCATGGTGAGTGGATCCATGTGTCCTGGCAGTTGTCCTTGGTATCAGACCTGTCATCAGCCGGTAGTGGAGAGCGTGTGACATTCGTTGGCCTTAGTTGGTTGGTGCCACGTTTACGTCCTTGCATACAGTCTGCCCTCTGCATGACTGTTCATCTTGCAACGTAGTCTGGCACAACCTGCCGAGCGGTTATTGGGTCACATCTCTGCCACTCTATACCCTTGTACTTTGTCAATGCCTCTTATGCTTCTCCCTTTCGTGTGGATTTTCAGTGCTTTTTGGCTAGCGTGAAGTTGTAGGGATTAAGTCCTTTTGTTCTCCAGACTAGTATGAGTTGCTTTCATTTAATCCTTGGCCTTCTACAAGGTTTTAGGACTTTGCGGCTAGAGAGTTGTTTGATCCGCACAGGGTCACGGACCTGCGCTTCCGGTCTAACTTGCCGTTGCGCAGTGTGCACAAGGTTTGTTGGGCAACTTGCTAGTATCAAGAATGGCGCACCGTTGCACGTTGTGCGCAAGGTCATTCTTGTGATCTGTTATCATTATGAGGGTATGGTTCCTTGTGAGGGCGCAGAGTTTTTGGGACCATACCCCTCCAAGTCCTCCCAGTCCGGTGGTGCTCCTATGCACATGTTGGCAAGTAGGTGGAGCTCTGGACTATAACAATTCATGTATGCACGCTTATTTAAACGGCGAGAATTCAATAACTTCAAGGGATAAAGAAAATCTTTATGTGGGGGAAACCTTTGGTCATGATGAGGTCTTTGAAATTTGAATCTTCGTCATGCTGATGTTGCAGGTGAGTTGGTGAGAAAAAAGGTGAGGTGGAAGTGACTTTTGACAGCCGCAACATGCTATCAATAGTGCATCTTCCTTTTCATTAAGGAATGGCAGAGAAAATACCAGCCACGCGCGCGTGGCGACTGTCAGTTGCCACTTGCCCTCCACGCGTCATGCGCAGATTGGCTGAGGGGCCTGCGGATGCGTCACGCTTCGCCATCGCATTAAATGCGATGGGTATAAATAGACGAACTGTCTTAGGATTACAACCACGCTTTCAAATCTTCTTCTTTGTTTTCTCTGAATCCTTATCTCTATATTTCTTCTTGTTCTTTCAGAGATCTTTTCTTCTTTCTCTCCCGTGATATCATATGGCGACCAGGGGTCCTGAGAGTGCTTCTGCCAGTGAGGTTTCGACATCACTACCAGTGTTGAAGCGGACTTCAACTATTTTCCAAAGGCTGGCCTCCAGGTTTCGGTTCCCCGAGGAGTGGGACGCCGGTACCCTTCTGACGAAGAGACTGCCGCCGACGCTCCGATCGGTTACAGTACATTATTTTTTTGATTTTTTCGCCGACGGCAACTTCCAGTTGCCGGCAACGAAATTTTTCTTGACGTACTGGACCACTACCAATTCCTCATCTCCCAACTCAATCCGTTGGGGATGGTGAGGATAAAACATTTTGAGTTTTTGTGCAGATCTATGGGTATTCACTCAACCATTGACCGGTTTAGGGTACTTTACCAGTTGCATTGTTCGCTTGGGTTTTATTCCTTTCAGCACAGGATCCAGGCGAAGAAGATCCTGCATGCTCCGCCAAAGTCCTACCATAACTAGAAGGCAAAAATTTTCTTCATAAAGGCCGGCGTGATTCACCTCCGGATGCATTTTTGGGGGGGCGGAGGACATCGCTATGGAGACGATGTCCATACCAGTTGAGGAGTCCTGGTTTAAGGACATGAAGGAGATCCTGGCGGTACAGTTGCCGGAGAGGGCATTGGTGGCGGCGGGTATGAACGTTGTGTGGAAGCCCAACCGCCGGGAGAAGCCGGTTTATATGGAGGAGGACAAGAGTAAGTATCCATAGTTCATTATTTCATTATCTCTTTATGTCTCCTTGTGTGCGGACTAACATTATGCGCGCTTTTGCAGACGTGGCGCTGTACGTGGTGGCCTTCCGGTGCGAGAGGGGGCGGATGGAGAATATCTCCTTCGGCCCAGAGGATCGAACCTGGTACGTGCAAATCCTTGGAAATTTTGAGCAACCAAGGAGCGCAGATCTGGCGGCCCCTGCGCCTGAGAGTGGTAAGTATGCATAGTTTAATTGTTTACATCTTCAGATTGCTTACTGTGTTGCGCCATGATGCAGGTGCGCTGAAGAACTTGGGGGTTGGCCCAGACTCCAAGAAGAATAAGTGCACAGGGCCAAGCGTGGTAGCCCCAAGGAAGTTGGCGCAACCCAGGGCAAGATTGGTATCAGAGCGAGTGATTATAGGGATATAGGATAGGTTATTAGACCCTTAGAGCCTATACTATAGTCAATTAGAATTTAATTGCTTACGTGTTAAGTTGGTTATGCAAACTTATGACATTTACTTGATTTACACTTCTCTCACACACAATTACATGCAAGCACTTTAATTGCTATTTGATTTTGTGTGACATTCAACGTGTTATAAATTTTGTCAATATAACATGATTATATATATATATATATATATATACGCGTATGTTACCGTCATAGAGCACGTCTCAACTCTCACATAAACATTTTCTTACTTTTCTTTTCAAAAATTTGTGATGTGTTTATTTTCAAATCTCATCAAAGTGAGTTCTTACGACGGGCATGTTTTAACTGGAAGGGTACAAGTACCGGTAGTCGGAACGTCCTGTCAAGGATTGGCATTCGTATAAATCCAAAGTAATGGGCCAGTTTGCCTACCTGGGGACTAACGATGAGAGTACGAAGGAACTATTAGGCTAAAGCATGCCACACCAAACATCGTGTGAACTAACCCCACCTTGAGTAGTCACTGTGTCACACAAGGACACCTTCCGACTTTACACCTCGCAATCAAGTTTTACGATTTTCGTTCGGATGGTGCGAGTGTTAACAGGCCAAAACCAATGTGAACCCTACAAAGCCCAGTAGCCATGGGGGCCCACATGACTACCTAGGCCGAGTATGGAGGACATATGGGGGCCCAACATGAGCAAAGCCTAAGACATCCTATGGATGTAATGGATGTATTTTTCTCATTTATTTTGTGGATATATAATTTTATTTCTAAACGCTACGAGACACACATGATACCTATACGCCAAACTCATAATCTCGTTACGTATTTCCTGCAGATGTCTTCTAGGCACTCTCGTGGAGGTAGGAGATCAGGAAAATCCGGCGAGCGCATGCTGCTCAAATTGCCCAACAAAATGGCCGTCGTGATTCCTGATATCATAATTCAAGTTCAACAAGCTCTCGCCGCTAACCCTGTCAACCCAATCAACCAAGGAGATCAAAATACTGCCAACCCTCCCGTAAACACCACCAAGTGCACTTACAAACAGTTCAACTCATGTGACCCTCCAAAATATGAGGGAACTGAAGGGGTCACTGCTCTCCTTCGATAGTTTGAGGAAATAGAGAGTACTTTTCTCAATTGTGACTGCCCCAACGACCGTAAGGTTAGTTATGCTACTTGTCGCCTATTTGGGGTAGCACTCACATGGTGGAATGCCGAAAAGGGCAGAAGAGGCGCCGATGTCGCAGTAGGCCTAACTTGGGAACAACTTCGAGAACTCATGACAAGACGCTTCTGCCCAAGAAGCGAAATTAAAAAGCTAGAGGATGAGTTCTATTTCTGAAGCAAAAAGAGGGAGATCATATAACCTACAACAAGTGGTTTCTCGAGTTGAACCAAATGGTTCCAAATTTGTTCACTTCCCTCTACCGTTTGATCGAGCACTACATTTGGGGTCTTCCTTTCAAGATTCAGGACTCTATGATGAGTACTGTGCCTGCAACTCTGGAAGCAGCAATGGAGCTAGAAACTACGCTCTCCGAAAACCACATCAGGAATGGAGATTTCAAGGACGAGAAGAAAAAGGACAAAACACCGACCGAAACCCCAAACCCAACTCAAGCTGGATCCTCTTCTCGATTCACTGACAAGAGAAAGCCAAATGGGAAGAATTTTGCTGTCACCCAAACCAATCAGCCAACTCTACACAACCAACCCATTACAGCCACTCCTATCACCCAAGTTGCTCCCCCTACCGCTCCATTCAAGAAGCAATACACAGGACCTCACCCGAAGTGCAACTAATGCCAATACCATCACCCACTCGAAAACCCATGTCTCCACTACACAGGGTGTGGCCGAGTAGGCCATACAATCCAAACATGTCATTCACTTCAAAGAAAAGCCCACAACCAACCTCAAGCCCAACCCAATAACCAAATGGTGGGCCAAGTTCCTTACCAACAACCTCTACTATTACCACCTGCTCAGCCCTTAGCCCAACTCTTCTACCAACCTAACTAACCCATGATGCCACACGTCAGGGCTTGCTTTAATTGAAGTGAACCAACACATTTCTGCAACACCTGCCCGCGATTAGTGATCATCATCAATGCACAGGCCCAAGCTAATCATGTGAACCAATCTAATCAAGCCAATCCGCCAGCAAGAGGTAGAGCTTTTAACATCAATGCTAATCAGGCAAAGAGCGGATAACAACGTGGTCAATGGTACGTTTCTCATTAATGATAACTATGCATCTATTCTATTTGACACGAGCGTGGATAAGAGTTTTGTGTCCCTAGAGTTTGAGTCTATTCTTGGTTTACCTTGCGTAAGTCTATTCGAATCATTCACAGTGGAAGTAGCAGAAGGCGAACCTATTACGTTGGATTCTATCATTCGCGACTACACTCTTACACTTAACGAGCATGATTTTCCAATTGATCTTATTCCCATGAAATTGAGAAGCTTCGACATCATTATTGGTATGGACTGGCTCAGTCAGCATCATGCCGAAGTGGTATGTTATGAAAAATTCATTCGAATTCCACTCGCCGACGACCAAACCCTTCGTATTTTTGGTGAAACCCCATCCAAAGGACTCAAGTTAATGTCGTGTCTTCAAGCCCGAAAGTATTTTCGCAAAGATTACATAGCATTCTTAGCCCACATCATCAAGAAAGAAGACAAGAAGAAGAAACTCGAAGATATTCCGATCGTTAGAGATTTTCCTCAAGTCTTTCCAGACGACGTCTCAGGACTTCCTCATATGCGAGAAGTTGAATTTCGAATTGATCTTGTACCTGGTACCACTCCGGTTGCAAAATCTCCATATCGGTTAGCCCCATCCGAAATGCAAGAGTTAGCTAGTCAGCTACAAGAGCTGACTGACAAAGGGTTCATACGCCCTAGCTCATCACCTTGGGGTGCGCTGGATCTTTTCGTCAAGAAGAAAGATGGAACTTTCCGAATGTGTATCGACTATCGAGCGTTCAACAAGCTGACCATCAAGAACCGTTACCCTTTACCTCGCATTGATGACCTTCTTGACCAACTTCAGGGTGCCACCTGTTTTTCAAAAATTGATCTTTGTTCTGGCTATCATCAGCTTAGAGTACGTGAAGAAGACATTCCAAAGACTGCCTTTCGAACTCGCTACGGTCACTACGAATTCATGGTCATGCCCTTTGGGTTGACCAATGCTCCCGCCGTTTTTATGGATCTAGTGAATAGGGTGTGCAAACTCTACCTCGATCGTTTCGTTATTGTATTTATAGATGATATTCTCATTTATTCCAAGACCAAGTCAGATCATGAACGACATCTTTGACTTATCCTAACACTTTTGAATAACGAAAGGCTTTACGCTAAGTTTTCAAAGTGTGAATTCTGGTTAAAGGAAGTTCAATTCCTTGGTCACATCGTCAACGACAAGGGAATTCATGTTAACCCTGCAAGATCAAAGCAGTGCAAGAATGGCAGGCTCCATGCACTCATACCAAAGTCAGATCATTCCTCGGCTTAGCGGGTTAGTATCAATGTGTTATCGCCAATTTCTCCCATATTGCCTTACCACTCACAGCCTTGATTCATAAGGGCAAACCCTTCGATTGGGGGCCCAAACAGGAGGAGGCTTTTGAAACCTTGTAATAGAGACTTTGTGATGCACCCATTCTCACTCTCCCTGACGGTTGTGATGACGTTGTGGTCTATTGTGATGTCACATCCTAGTCGTAGCGGAAGCATAAACGTGTGACTATAAGGTAATCATTGCATCCAATCATGTAAACAACTGTAAATCAAAAACGATGCCATGCTTATAATAACTTGCAAACAATTTTTACAAGTTTCCAAAAGTGAAATCATGAGTTTCCAAATAGTTTCACATTGTCATAAAAATTGTGGTTTGAAATACATTACATCATAATAAAAGATTGTTTTTATCGTAAGACCATGTTGAGGTTTTGACTCCTATATACCCACACAAGGTTGGGATATAAGAGACAAATTCTCCAAAAGGTGGCATTCGTCGTCACGTCATCTCCCATATGCCGAAGTGTATCACCAGCTCAAGTCTTGTGTCTTGAAATACATGTAATATTAAAAAGTCAACATAAAGTTGGCGAGTTCATGTAGTTATTGTTTTCTCATAAAATGTCATACTTGTAATCTAGTAATGAAATCTGAGTATGTTATTAACATTCATGGAGTTTACGGATCTATCAGTGTGTAGCTAGCACCCTGACATAGGTGCCATAAGTAAGTAACCAAACTGAGACAACTCTTGACATCATTTGGGATCACAAAAGCACTCCGAAGGGTATACCAACCAGGAGTGGAGTGTGTCTCAAACTCTATGGATATATACCTTTTGCACCTTGGTCAGTAAGTGATTAATGGTTACTCTTGTCATCATCCTACTTACACACATCGATCGTGTTATCAACTCCCCATAGCTAACATACCGTTTGTAATGACATGTATTTCCCCTCGATAGTTTTAAAACAAAACTTTAAAATAATTGAAATTAGGGACATGAACTCACTGCTTTGCGTTCCGTATGTTGTACTATTCACAGTTCGGTGTTCGTACACGCGTGTAACCTACATTTGTATTAAGTTTATTAGACACCTAGGCCTCGTTGGACTTTGTACCATTTGTTCATCTTGAATTCTTGTTATGTATTTCTTCATTACAATAGAACAACTTTTAGTGTTATCGTAGTGTTGGTAGTTCGTTTGTTCGATTAATATGTTTATACATATATTTCTCGTCTTAAATCGTGTGTGAACTGGGCCTTGCCCTTCACATGTCCTTGTGCCTTGCACGCGTGTCATTGGGCCTTGCCCATGTTATTTATTTCCTTGCGCTCATGTTTTCATGTCATTGGGCCTAGCCCATGTAATTTATGTCCTTGGGCCTAGCCCATGTTTTCATGTCATTGGGCCTAGCCCATGTAATTTATGTCCTTGGGCCTAGCCCATGTTTTTATGTCATTGGTCCTAGCCCATGCAATTTATGTCATTGGCCTAGCCCATGTTTTCATGTCATTGGGCCTAGCCCATGTAATTTATATGCTTTTGGGCCTTGTCCATATATTTTATACAATTGGGACTTGCCCATATATTTTTATGCAATTGGGCCTTGCCCATATATTTTATGCAATTGGGTCTTGCCCATGTCTTTTATAAAATGGGCTTAGCCCAAATTTATTTTCAAGAGCCCAATATTTATAAGTCTTACACTTATAATTTATACTAAGCATAGATTTTAAGCATACTTATTTTGTATACTTTTATAAATTCACTTAGTTACTTCTTTATGTTTTAACTTTCCTGGTTTTGATATCGATAACATATATACATGTTAAGTGTCTAAATTTATATTTTAGACTTGTCATCATCGTCGTTTAATACATGCTTTTTCCCGTCGACAATCGCTAGTTGTCGTAATAACTGTTCGTGTTGGCGATTTATTCGTTGGTCGACGACACGATGGTGTATTTGTGTATGTTCGCCCATCGTCCGCATTGCTTCGTTTGTCGAATTATTATTTTGACGTATTGTAATACCCTAAGCTTCTAAATACATACACATACAATACACATGTATTTACACATAATTCTTGGTGACAAAATATGTATATATACTTTTATTTCCACAAGTATCCATATATATATATATATATTTATAAGGATCACTTATTTTTAACTTGTAAAAATATATATTTATATACTTGCCAAACACTTGGGTGTTTAGGGTTTAGCCCTTGTCATTAGAACTTACCTAATGATGATTTAAGTTACTAATCGTGTTTGGTCCCGCTAATCACCCTGTTAATCATACCTTAATCACGGTTAGATTTTTAGAAAATTTCACCATAGTTTCCCCTAAACTATGGCGTTTTCTACGTTTTTAAAACATATTTAAACCCTGTTTAAACTCATAATGAAGATCAACAGATAACTTAAAGCTTCCATATTATTTGTTTACAGCTTATGTACATCATCATCCATAGCATTTTGGTAGTCAAAATCTTACTAAAAATGTAATGTGATTTCAACATTTATTAGCATATTTAAACCATCATTTTCGTTACATCATTATATCAAGCCCATTAATTTAAACTCCTATGATTACTACACCTTTTCAGATGGTTATATCTTAAATCATAGTGTTTATTCCTTATAAAAATTGCACGTGTGTAATAAAATTACTTTTAGATAGTATTAATCTTCATGGATGATGTAGTGGATGATCTTGTTTAGATTTAAATCTTACCATGTTTAAATCATCATTTTCCTATTTAATCCATACAAGATCATCTAACTTTTACACTTACTTTAACATAAACAACACCATCCTGCTAACTAGTTAACATATAAGCACATAATCAACATATAATACTATATTTAGTGTTATTATTCTTGTGAGGTTTAGGGTGTTTGGGTTATATTTTCTTCACTTTCAAGATGATCAACTTGTACTTTCTTAAACTAGAAATTGTAAGAAGCTAAAATATGAAGGAATTTATCTTACAATGGTTGCAAAAGATTAGTGAATATTTAGGAAGAAGATGAAGCTCCAAGAAAGCCCTAATGATCCTCCACCTTTGCTAGCATCTTGGATGGTCTTGAAGTGGCATTAAAGTGAGTGGAATGAGGTGGTTAATGGTGTTTTTATTGTGGTTATATGGAGGTGGTTGTGACCGTGGGAATGAGGGACGAAGAAGAGATGGTTTCAAGTTTTTTTAAGTGGTGAAAATGATGGAAAATGTGAGGTGATGTTGATATACAATCATCATCTTTCAAAATTACTAACCATATCTATCTCCCTGCTAATAATCCCTCATTTTCAACAAGAATCAACTGGGTAGGGGCCCACATGGGGGGTTAAATGTAAATGTTAATTATAACATGTGTTAAAAAATATATATTTAGGTTTTAATTTAAGTATGGTTAGTAGGGATTGATCTTGTATCATTAGCAAGTAATAAGGTTTTAGGGTGCTAATCTATGATAATTAGTCCACTTGATAGTTTAATATAAGTTCCGGATGACGAAAATGTCACTAGTTCGTCTTCGACACATTAATTGCTGATAAACGAACCTTATTATTTAATACCGGAAGCTTTGGTTTTTTTTACCACCGCAAGTGTCATGGCATTCATTTAGTGCACTTCTGATCTAACAATATGCTTAACTAGTTTGCTAGATGAATATATGTTGAGTTAGGATGGCCGAAATGCCTTTCGTTCGATCGTTCGCTCGATATCGGCACTTATATATCCTGCCGTCGAACTTTTCTGGAAGTTGTGTTTCCGTGACAACAAGATAGTTGAATGGATTCCGAGTCCCAAATGAGGTTTAACTAGTTATCTAGATGTATGAATGAGGCTATCTGCCACTAAAATGTTCGTCGGTTCGACAAACGGTCGCTTTTCCGGTCGAGTTGTGCACTGTTTGTCGCATGACCGGAAACGATGTCTTTTATGCATTTTTGCTATTGTCATATTGTTTTAGGATGTTCAGCATTGTTTTATTATTATTCTAACATCCGGAATCCACCGAATTAGTATTGCGGCTTTTTGGTCGAAACGGACAATTTGCAAGTTGGGCGTTGTACCGGAAAGTTATTTATTTTGGCAATGGGTGTTCTCATATAAATGTTTTCATTTATATATGGACTCAATCATGGCATTAGCATGCCGTTATTCGCTGTTCTGCTTTGTTTTAGCGTTTTGCCAACACAAATAGTGCCACCGCAAATAGTGCGCCCAACACTTTCTACCAACACTTTTAGGGCATTGTTTGGTTTGTTCCGCATCGTAACAGAAACTAGTACATGTTATGATCTGATTTACTTGCCCTAATACTTAGGATATGACGTACGACTCATTTACGCAATTAAATTACAATAATATGCATGAGATTATAAAATAAAAATAGTGGTTAGATTGTATGGAATTATTGGTTATTTGCCATTTGTCATATACTCCTCCTATTAAAAAGAATTTCGTCTTGAAATTCACTTTGAGGCATCCTCTGAAGGAGTCTCCTTGAACAGGTGGGGATACTTTTTCTTGATTTGATCTTCACGTTCCCACGTATACTCGGGTCCGTGATGTGAATTCCAACGTACTTTGACTAGTTTGATTTGACTTTTTCTTGTCTTTCCAGTCCATAACGTCAACGTGTTCCTCGGTAAACTGGAGTATGTCATCAATATGACTTTCATTCGCTGAGATCATAACCGTGTCATTAGTCGGGCTTTTCTTTAGATTAGACCCATGAAATATGTCGTGTATATTGTTGAGTTCCTCTGGCAGTTTCAACTTGTAAGCCACTATACCAATCTTTGCCATAATTTGAAAGTCCCAATGTATCTCGGGTTTAGTTTTCCGCGCTTCCCGAATCTAGCTACTCCCTTCCAAGGTGAGACTTTCAGTAACACTTTGTCTCCAACCTCGAAGGATAATGGTTTGCGTCTCCGATCTGCGTAGCTCTATTGTCTATCTCGGGCCGCTTTGATACGCTCACGGATCTTGAATATTTTGTCTGTGGTCTCTTGTACTAGTTCGGGACCAATGAGTTTTCTGTCACCGACTCCCGCCCAACATAGCGGAGATCGGCACTTTCGTCCATATAGTGCTTTAGATGGCGTGGCCTTGATACTGGTGTGATAACTGTTATTTGTGGGAAAACTCTACCAACGGTAAATGAGTATCCCAGTTTCCGCCTAAATCCATCACACAGGCTCGAAACATGTCTTCCAACGTTTGGATGGTTCACTCGCTTTGACCATCGGTCTGCGGGTGAAAAGTGTGCTTAAATCTAAGCAAGTACCAAACGATGTTTGAAATTATTGCCAGATCCGCACATGAAATGACCATCTCTATCAGAGATTATCGAGATTGGCACTCCATGACGTGCCATGATTTCCTTAAGATACAGTTCAGCTAACTTCTCGGTACTGTCTTTTTCACAGATGGGTAAGAAGCGAGCTGACTTGGTTAACCGATCGATGATAACCCAGATCATGTCATGACCTCGAGAGGTCCGTGATAGTTTTGTAATAGAATACCTTGAGATTTGTTCCCACTTCCAAACAGGGAACTCAGGTTGTTCTAATAAACCAGATGGTTTTAGGTATTCGGCCTTGACCTTTGCACAAGTTAGGCATTTCCCAACATAGGTGCCAATATCTCCCTTGAGATCAGGCCACCAATAATACTCTTTTAGATCCTAGTACATTTTATCCGATCCTGGGTGTATCGAGTATTTGTACTTATGTGCTTCATCCAGCACCAAGTCTCGCAAATCGTCATAATGGGGAATCTAGATCCTTCCCATGAAATATAGAGTCCCATCCTTGTTCGGTTCCAGTTTTTTTTCGTTCCCCGTAATGATTCCGCTGGAATGTTTTCTGGTTTCAACGCTTCTTGTTGTGCATCGTGCACTCAAGCCGCAAAGTTTGTCTGGATCGTCATTTCTAAAGCTCGTACCTGTAAATTTTTGACTCGTTCCTTCCTGCTCAAAGCATTTGACTTGCCTAGGTGATACTTGATCTCACAGTCATAATCATTCAACAATTCTACCCAACGCCGTTGGCGCATATTTAGTTCCTTTTGAGTGAATATGTGTTGAAGATTTTTATGATCTGTGAGTGGTACACTTAGTGCCATATAAATAATGAAGCCAGATTTTTAAACCAAATACCACTACACCTAGTTTTAGGTCATGAGTAGTATAGATCTTTTCGTGAACTTTCAACTGACGATATACATACGCGATGACTTTTTTCACGTTGCATTAACACGCAACCCAAGCCTTGATGTGACGCATCACAATACACCACAAAGTCATCGGTACCGTCTGGAAGTGATAATATCGGGGCCTTACATAATTTATCCTTTAATAGATGAAATGCCGATTCTTGCTTTTCTCCCCAATCGAACTTATTATCCTTTTGTGTAAGCGAGGTTAGTGACTGAGCAACTTTTGAGAAGTTCTCAATAATCTCCTGTAATATCCCGCTAAACCTAGAAATTGTTGTATTTCCATGGGGGTTTTGGGTGTGGTCCAATTCTTTATAGCCTCGATCTTTGAGGGATCGACGTGTATCCCATTCTCGTTCACCACGTGACTGAGAAACTATACTTCACTAATCCAAAATTAGGCATTTTGAGAACTTGGCTTATAGTTGCTCCTTCTTTAGCAACTCCAGTATAGTTCTCAAGTGTTGTTCGTGTTTATCCTCAGTTCGCGAGTATATCAATATGTTATCGATAAATACTATCACGAACTTGTCGAGGTAAGGCTTACATACTGTTTTCATCAAATCCATAAATACTGCAGGGGCGTTTGTTAACCCAAAAGGCATAAGAAGGAACTCGTAATGAGCGTAGCGAGTCCAAAACGTTATCTTAGGGATAATTCCTCTTGGATTCTTAACTGATGATATCCCGATCTTAAATCAATCTTTGAGTAAACACTCGACCCTTGTAATTGATCGAACAGATCTTCAATCCTTGGTAATGGGTACCGATTCTTGAATGTTAACTTGTTTAGTTCCCGGTAGCCTATGCTCATTCGGAAGGTTCCATCCTTCTTCTCGACAAATGGCACCGAAGCTCCCCATGGCGAGGAACTCGTTCTAATGAATCCTTTGGCTAACAAATTTTGTAGTCGTGTAGATAGTCTTTGTATTTATGACGGAGCTAATCGGTATGGAGGCTTTGCTACTGGTGCGGCTCCTAGCACGAAATCAAAGCGATAGTTGGCGTTCCTTGCGGAGGTAATCCAGACAAGTATGATGGAAAGACCTCGAGGGAATTCCTTCACAACATTTATTTCCTCCAAATTTGGGCTCCTCAATTTCTTATCGACTACGTGAGCTGGAAAGGCTATGCAACCTTTCTGTAGGCACTTCTTGCCTTCATGCAATTAATGATTCGTAAAGGTGCTCGTGCTTCTCTTCCTGTACTACAAGTGTTTCTTCATCTGGCAGGGGATGCAGATAGTTTTCTCAGGACAACCTACTTTCGCTCGGTTATATGTCAACAGTTCTATTCCAAAAGCTACGTCGTAACAACCCAGATAAACGGGTAAAAGATTAACATTAAATTCTCGTTCTCCAAGTTCCAAAGTGCATCCTTTTATAACTTCCCCTGACTTGACTAATTTACCGTTGTTAAATCCTATAGAATGAGGGAACGCCTATCTTACTTGACTCTATGTCAAGTATATTTTGAATTCTATGGAGATGAACTAAATCGGCACATGTATCAACAAGATGGATGCGAGATGTTGGTTGATAGGAAAAGTGTCGGTGGCCTTTTAATGATTCCACATGACTCAGTGATCAAAACAGTGCATCTCGGGTCTTTGGTATTGATTCCGGACCATCTCGGATAGCAATTCGGATTACCATCTCGGACTATTGTTTCGAATTAGGTATTGTTCCCAGTTAAACTAGAAAAGGTGGAAAGTTAACCGGCTGAGTAATAAATGTTTTGGTACACAGATATTGATCCATAAACAATTTTACAAACCAATTGCACAGTTAGAATCGTGTGATTTTTAGGAAAAAAAATTGGACATTATATATCACTGGATTCGTATCGGCGAGACGAGTCTAACGCTAATTCTCCATTAGCTAACTTGATAACGTGTCTAATTTACAAGACTATAATTCGAGTATAAGCTTAACACCTAAAGGCACTAGCTAAGCTTGGTATTTATCAAAAGAATTGACACGTAATGAATGTAGAGTAGAACGTATGCATGATGTCATCAGGATCTTGTGGGGTATCCATAGTTTCTGCTCACTCACACTTTAATTCACTTTCCTGATTCATTCTTGAGACGTTCATGCTTGAAGTGGCCTTCATGCCACACTTAACATCCTTGTTCTTGGTTGACTCTTACTAACTTATTAGTTTATGCTTTGTGTCTTGATTCACCACACTTCTACTCTTGGCACTTCTGCAAGTGCCCTCTTGAGGAAATTTTCACTTATCACATTTAGGATTTCAGTAAGTTATTAGCATATTTCTTGGTGCTAGCATCAATTATGGCAGCAATTGCCTTCGTTTCTATCATCACGGGAGTTCCCCTTTCGTTTGTTACTCCCTCTCGATCCTGCCTTAAGGGTGAGTATTTTCACTTCCCATCGCTAGTAGATTCCACATGCGTTTCCTTCATTTCTGCACCTTTCTTTGATAATTCTCATTCTCAACGCATCCTTGGTGAGACGAACTGCGAGAGTTACTGTTTGAGTGATGAAGGTAGGGTGGGATGATGTGGTCATGTTTTGGTTCTTAGAGGCTAAGCCCCAAATGTAGTGCTCAATGCGTTTGATTTCAGGTGTTCCCAAGTATGGAACAACCCTGGAGAGATCGTGAAGGCGTCGAGTGTAACCAACAACGTTGGCTACAATCATGATCGAGTTCTAGGATCCTGTTTCTACCCTTGGAATTCAAGTTAGCGAGCAATACTCTTCTCGCATAAGATTCTTGAGTTCTTCCCCTCATAACCTCTTCGTAGTATCACTCCTTAAAGTTTCTACTTGAGGATTTCACCAAGTTGATGCTGCATTTAGTAGGAGACTCTTTGTTTACCTAATCGTTTACTCAGGAGTGCATTTACTAGCATTCTTAACCGATGTTGTCTTTATTTAGCGGACCTAACCTACCGCACCTCTCGCACCAATGAGGTCTCGCGGCTTACCGTCCGGGAAGGCCTTAGAATTTAAAACCTTGTATGATCGCATCTCTAGGTGTAGCGATGCCACTCGTTCCTAATCTATTAGGATCCGAACCATTTGAACTACCGGTACCACCAGTTTTGCCACTAGTGTCGACTAAGTTACCCTCATGCCGTGCGATTTCTGTGACTGTATGTCCTTCCATAAGAACTCTAGTTCGGCTTACCCAGTAAGTCATGGATTAACTAACCCCTTTCGGGTGTAACCTTCCGTTTGGCGCCATGTTTCTTCTTAATACCCAAGACTAAAAAAAGCTAGACATATATGTGGATAAATATAGTCTACCCTGCGCCTAAGAATAAAGAATGCCATCGGTCATGGAAACCTCAAGATTGCATTGTTCATACATGTATAAGACAATGACAACATGAATAACAACAATCCAAAATTCGTGGTACCTCTTGCGTGTATCGGCCATATGTCTAATTGGAAAGGAAGTAACTCGTTGAGGAGGAGAAACCCAATGGTCGTCTCCAATCTTATAGCATGTACCCCATACTTCGTGGACTTCGATCGTCCAAAGCAGGAAAACAAAATCCTCTGCCACACAACCCGTGTGACGAATTTGTTGATATCCTTTGAGCTCCACGAGCTCCAGCTAGATTGTTATAGTTTCCATAGATATCAAATAGAATGCAATGAGGGTGTTGAAGCATGGCTCGTGCCATACCATCCCTTGGAATAAGACAAATGTCAAACGACGGAGTTTAATGTAATCTCTTTTCAATAAATAAGATGAGGTGCCATAGACACCATGGAACCAAATGTACAAGAACTCTAGACCGTTGAGGAAATATCCTCCTTGGGTGGCCAACCAGTTTTTGTTTGTTTAGATGACTAGTCTCAATCAACTCGTGATATAGATCGAATGTTAGATGCGAACAAATACGTGTGGTGTTTCTGTATCGTAGGGTGTTATAGCAATCACCCTAGTTAGCGTCCCACTAGATAGAAACTTGAACAACTTTACATTTCGAATGGATAGTGATCATTAGCTTGACCCGCATAGCCCACCAGGATTCTCATCCACTGCAAGTTATTATTACGTGGGCCCCTGTAATAATAAATTGCCTCGCATGGTCACCCTAGCGTTCTATCGTTCAAAGACGACGATCAGTCAGAGAGAGGACGTTTGACTATGAGGTAATCATTGCATCCAATCATGTAAACAACTGTAATCAACAACGATGCCATGCATATAATAACTTGCAACCAATTTTTACAAGTTTCCAAAAGTGAAATCATGAGTTTCCAAATAGTTTCACATTGTCATAAAAATGTGTTTTGAAATACATTACATCATAATAAAAGATTGTTTTCATCGTAAGAGCATGTTGAGGTTTTGACTCCAATATACCCATGCGAGATTGGGATATAAGAGACAAATTCTCCAAAAGGTGGCATTCGTCGTCATGTCATTTCCCATATCCCAAAGTGTATCACCAGCTCAAGTCTTGCGTCCTGAAATACATGTAATTTTTAAAAGTCAACATAAAGTTGGCGAGTTCATGTAGTTATTGTTTTCTCATAAAATGTCATGCTCATAATCCAGTAATGAAATCTGAGTATGTTATTTGCATTCATGGAGTTTAAGGATCTATCAGTGTGTAGCTAGCACCCTGACATATGTGCCATAAGTAAGTAACCAAACTGAGACAACTCTTGACATCATTTGGGATCACAAAAGCACTTCGAAGGGTATACCAACCAGGAGTGGAGCGTGCCTCAAACTCTATAGATCTATACCTTTTGCACCTTGGTCACTAAGTGATTAATGGTTACTCTTGTCATCATCCTACATACACACATTGATCGTGTTATCAACTAACACCATAGCTAACATACCGTTTGTTATGACATGTATTTCCCCTCGAATAGTTTTCAAACAAAACTTTAAAATAATTGAAAGGAGGGACATGAACCCACTGCTTTGCGTTCCTTACGTCGTACTATTCACAGTTCGGTGTCCGTACACACGTGTAACCTTCATGTGTATTAAGTTTATTAGACACCTAGGCCTCGTTGGACCTTGTACCAGTTGTTCATCTTGAATTCTTGTTATGTATTTCTCCATTACAATAGAACAACTTTTAGTGTTATCGTAGTGTTGTTAGGTCGTTTGTTCGATTAATATTTTTATACATATATTTCTCAAAATATATATATATATATATATATATATATATATATATATATATATATATTCTTATTCTTAAATCGTCTGTGAACTGGGCCTTGCCCTTCACATGTCCTCGTGCCTTGCACGCGTGTCATTGGGTCTTGCCCATGTCATTAATGTCCTTGGGTGTAGCCCATGTTTTCATGTCATTGGGCCTAGCCCATGTAATTTATGTCACTGGGCCTAGCCCATGTAATTTATGTCCTTGGGCCTAGCCCATGTTTTTATGTCATTGGGCCTAGCCCATGCAATTTATGTCATTGGCTTAGCCCATGTTTTCATGTCATTGGGCCTTGCCCATGTAATTTATGTCATTGGGCCTAACCCATGTAATTTATATGCTTTTGGGCCTTGTCCATATATTCTATACAATTGGGCCTTGCCCATATATTTAATGCAATTGGGCCTTGCCCATTTATTTTATGCAATTAGGCCTTGTCCATGTCTTTTATAAAATGGGCTTAGCCCAAATTCATTTTCAAGAGCCCAATATTTATAAGTCTTACACTTATAATTTATACTAAGTATAGATTTGTAAGTATACTTATTTTGTATACTTTTATAAATTCACTTAGTTAATTCTTTATGTTTTAACTTTCCGGTTTTTGATATCGATAACAAATATACATGTTAAGTGTCTAAATTTATATTTTAGACTTGTCGTCGTCGTCATTTAATCGCCCGTCGTCGTAATAACTCTTCGTGTTGGCGATTTATTCGTTGGTCGACGACGCGACGGTGTATTTGTGTATGTTCGCCCATCGTCCGCATTGCTTCATTTGTCTGATTATTGTTTCTACGTATTGTAAAAAATGTATTTGTTTGTGTCACCAACACTTGGTAATATTTTCAAGTGTTTGTAGTATTTTGTGTATTGTTGGGTATTTTTATGGTGAAAACCCTAAGCTTCTAAATACATACACATACAATACACATGCATTTACACATAATTCTTGGTGACAAAATATGTATATATACTTTTATTTCCACAAGTATCCATATATATATATATATATATATATATATATATATATATAAGGATCACTTATTTTAAACTTGTAAAATATATATTTATATACTTGCCAAACACTTGGGTGTTTAGGGTTTAGCCCTTGTCATTAGAACTTACCTAATGATGATTTAAGTTACTAATCGTGTTTGGTCCCGCTAATCACCCTATTAATCATACCTTAATCACGGTTAGATTTTTAGAAAATTTCACCATAGTTTCCCCTAAACTATGGCGTTTTCTACGTTTTTAAAACGTATTTAAACCCTGTTTAAACTCATAATGAAGATCAACAGATAACTTAAAGCTTCCATATTATTTGTTTACAGCTTATGTACATCATCATCCATAGCATTTTGGTAGTCAAAATCTTACTAAAAATGTAATGTGATTTCAACATTTATTAGCATATTTAAACCATCATTTTCGTTACATCATTATATCAAGCCCATTAATTTAAACTCCTATGATTACTACACCTTTTCAGATGGTTATATCTTAAATCATAGTGTTTATTCCTTATAAAAATTGCTCATGTGTAATAAAATTACATTTAGATTGTAGTAATCTTCATGGATGATATAGTTGATGATCTTGTTTAGATTTAAACCTTACCATGTTTAAATCATCATTTTCCTATTTAATCAATACGATATCATCTAACTTATACACTTACTTTAACATAAACAACCACCATCCTGCTAACTAGTTAATATATAAGCACATAGTCAACACATAATAACTATATTTAGTGTTATTATTCTTGTGAGGTTTAAGGTTTTTGGGTTATATTTTCTTCACTTTCAAGATGATCAACTTGTACTTCCTTAAACTAGACATTGTAAGAAGCTAAAATATGAAGGAATTTATCTTACAATGGTTGCAAAAGATTAGTGAAGATTTAGGAAGAAGATGAAGCTCCAAGAAAGCCCTAATGATCCTCCACCTTTGCTAGCATCTTGGATGGTCTTGAAGTGGCATTAAAGTGAGTGGAATGAGGTGGTTAATGGTGGTTTTATTGTGGTTATATGGAGGTGGTTGTGACCGTGGGAATGAGGGAGGAAGAAGAGATGGTTTCAATTTTTTTAAGTGGTGAAAATGATGGAAAATGTGAGGTGATGTTGATATATAATCATCATCTTTCAAAATTACTAGCCATATCCATCTCCATGCTTATAATCCCTCATTTTCAACAAGAATCAAGTGAGTAGGGGCCCACATGGGGGGTTAAGTGTAAATATTAATTATAACATGCGTCAAAAAAATAGATATTTAGGTTTTAACTTAAATATGGTGATTAGAGGTTGATCTTGTATCATTAGCAAGTAATAAGGGTTTAGGGTGCTAATCTATGATAGTTGGTCCACTTGATAGTTTAATATAAGTTCCGGATGACGAAAATGTCACTAGTTCGTTCTTCGACACATTAATCGCTAATAAAAAAACTTTATTATTTAATACCGGAAGCTTTGGGTTTTTTTACCACCGCAAGTGTCATGGCATTTATTTAGTGCACTTCTGATCTAACAATATGCTTAGCTAGTTCACTAGATGAATATATGTTGAGTTAGGATGGCCGAAATGCCTTTCGTTCGATCGTTCGCTCGATATCGGCACTTATATATCCTGTCGTCGAACTTTTCCGGAAGTTGTGTTTCCGTGACCTCAAGATAGTTGAATGGATTCCGAGTCTCAAATGAGGCTTAACTAGTTCTCTAGATGTATGAATGAGCCTATCGGCCACTAAAATGTTCGTCGGTTCGACAAACGGTCGCTTTTCCGGTCGAGTTGTGCACTGTTTGTCGCATGACCGGAAACGAGGTCTTTTATGCATTTTTGCTATTCTCATTATTGTTTTAGGATGTTCAACATTGGTTTATTATTATTCTGACATCCGGAATCCACCGAATTAGTATTGCGAACAAACTGACATTTGTTGTCTTTTTGGTCGAAACGGACAATTTTGGAAGTTGGGCGTTGTACCGGATGTTATGTATTTTTGTAATGGGTGTTCTCATATCAATGTTTTCATTTATATATGGACTCAATCATGGCATTAGCATGTTGTTATTCGATGTTCGGCTTCCTTAGCGGTTTTGCCGACACAAATAGTGCCACCGCAAATAGTGCGCCCAACACTTTCTACCAACACTTTTAGGGTATTGTTTGGTTTGTTCCGCGTCATAACGGAAACTAGTACATGATATGATCTGATTTACTTGCCCTAATACTTAGGATATGACGTACGACTCAGTTACGCAATTAAATTACAATAATATGCATGAGATTATAAAATAAAAATAGTGATTAGATTGTATGGAATTACTGGTTATTTGCCATTTGTCACATGTGACGCATCAGGGCAGGGACTAGGGTGTGTCTTAATGCAAAGAGGTAAGGTGATAGCCTACGCCTCAAGGCAACTCTAATTCCATGAGAAGAATTATACCACTCACGACCTAGAACTCGGGGCAGTCGTGTTCGCTCAGGAGATATGGAGACATTATCTCGATGGTACAAAGTGTGAGATTTACACTGACCACAAGAGCCTTCAACATATCTTCAGTCAGGAAGAGTTAAACATGAGGCAACGACGATGGGTCAAACTTTTGAATGATTATGATTGCGAAATCCGTTATCATCCTAGTAAAGCCAATGTCGTAGCAGATGCTCTTAGTCAGAGAGAATATGCTAACTCCATCCACCTATTGTGTTCTCAAATTGTAAATGTTATTCAAAAACACATTCGTGAAGCACACCATACCTCTGTCATGGAAAATGATTTGCGAGACGAGTTATCTTGTGGAGCTGAAACTAGGTTGGAATCAAAATCCGATGGCATTCTTCATTATCTAAATCGTATTTGGGTACCTGATCGTGACAACCTTCGCACATTTCTCATGAACGAGGCCCACAAAACACGATATTCCATATAAGATGTATCAAGATTTACGATACTCTTACTGGTGGCCTGGAATGAAGAAAGATATCGCCATTTTTGTCTCCAAGTGCCTCACATGTTCGAAAGTTAAAGCCGAGCATCAAAGACCCTCAGGCTTACTTGTGCAACCCGAAATACCCGTTTGGAAGTGGGAAAATATAACCATGAATTTTATTACCGGGTTACCTTGCACCTCTAGTGGGCATGATATGATTTGGGTTATTTTCGATCGTCTTACCAAATCCGCTCATTTCATTCCGATCCGCGAAGATTACAAAAATGAAAAGTTAGCTCGTATATACATCGATGAAATTGTAAGTCGACACGGTGTGCCTTTGAGCATCATCTCAGATCGAGATGGGCGTTTTACTTCACGAACATGGCAAGCCGTGCAATCAGCGTTAGGCACTCGCTTAGACCTCAGCACCGCCTTTCATCCTCAAACTGATGGACAATCTGAGCGCACCATACAGTCTCTTGAAGACATCTACGATCATGTGTTATCGGATTCAAGGACAATTGGGATACTCATATACCATTGGTCGAATTCTCATACAATAATAGTTATCACTCTAGTATCGGTATGGCTCCTTTTGAAGCTCTATACGGTCGTAAGTGCCGATCACCTGTATGTTGGCACGAAATCGGTGAAGCACAGATCACCGGACAGAAATTAATCCAAGAAACAACCGATAAGATTCTTCAAATCCGCAACAATCTTCTAGCAGCTCAGAGTTGTCAAAAGAGTTATGCTAACAAACGACGAAAGCCGCTCGAGTTTTAAGTTGGCGATCAAGTACTTTTGAAAGTATTACCATGGAAGGAAGTTGTTCGATTTGGACAAAAAGGCAAGCTAGCACCTCGCTATGTTGGACCATTTAAAATACTCGAGAGAGTTGGTCCTGTAACCTACAAGCTTGACTTACCTGAAGAACTCAGCAAGATCCATCCAATGTTCCATGTATCTAACTTGAAAAAGTTCCTTGCCGACGAAAACCTTCATATACAGTTAGAAGATATCCAAATTGACGACAATGCATTTTGTAGAGCGACCAGTAGAAATCATGGACTTCGGTGGGAAACGCTTAAGATGAAGTCGAATTCCTATAGTCAGGGTGTGTTGGGAGTCGAAACGAGGACCCGATTTTACTTGGGAACGTGAAGACTCAATGCGCGAAAATACCCTCATCTCTTTCAAGACAAACCTACTACCACTTAAATTTCGAGACGAAATTTCTAAATATAGGGGATACTGGGTTCTGAAACCCGCTCCGTTTTGTAATCTAGTTTAATGAAATCTTTTGTTTTGAATTTATGATAATCGTTTAATAGACTTGGGTATATTAATAATACAAATAATAATATAGAAATTAAAAATAATAAATAATATATATATATATGTATATATATAATATAGTAAAATAAAAAAATATGTGCTGACCGCGGGACTCGAACCCGGGTCGCACAATTATACACACACAACACACCACTACACCACTCGCCCACATCTGATATATCCCAAACCAAATAACCTTTTATATCAAAATAACTTTTGAAACCAAATTCAAAATACCCGCCACTGGCGGCTGTAATAATCGGCAATCACCAAAATTGCAAATTCTTCGCAATTAACGGAAGAAAACGCTTCCAGTCTTGACCCAAGACTCAAATCAAGTCAAAACACGCCCAATTAAAGTTGCAAACACCCTGCCTATAACCGTTTTTGACTTAAAACTCTCGAAACCGAAAATCGATCTCTGCAACTGTCTTCAACTACAAATAGAGGTCTATGGAACCTTTAGAATGCTCACACATACTCTCGCAAACCTCTCTACAAGCTTCTGTTCACCTTTAACACTTCGCCGAAAACATACGCTTGTCGCCGGAACTTCACTGGAGAAATCGAAGAACACCTCTGCTCGGTATATAAACTCACTTAATCCTTTTCATTCTTTTATTTAATATCATCAGTAGTTGTTAAAAATTTAATTGTTAATCGAATAAGCCCAAACGGGTTTTAAAGATTCAATCTGTGTTTTAAATGAAGAAATAAACTGGATTTACGTTTATAGAATTTAAAATGGTGTTTAAACTGGGCTCGACACATAGTCCAGTGGTTGGACTGTGTGCATATGAAGTACAAGGTCTTCGGTTCGATCCTGTTCATGTCCGATTCGCTACAATATTCAAACCCTTTTTATAAAACTCAAATATGAAACTGGCAGTAAGTATATAAAAGATATAAAAATCTTATATCCAACGGGTTAGACACACAGCCCAATCGGTCGGGCTGTGTGCACACGAAGCAATAGACGCGGGTTCGAAACCGGTTCCATCACACGATTCCTATAATATACAGAGCCTTTTTATTAAATCAGAATATAGTTTGATCCAGTAAGTGTATAAGTATAATTAAAATTCAATATATTCCGGGTTATACACACAGCTTAGTTGGTCGAGTTGCGCGCACGCAAACGAGAGGTCACGAGTTCGATCCCCACACGTTGCCTAGTTCGGTTCAATCCGATTAAATCAGAGAAAAACATTTTTTTATTAATTAAACTTTTAAATTACTCTCCCCAAAAACTACATTTTTTTTATAACCAAATATATTAGTGGCAAATAAAAGTTTAAGTGAATAAAAAATATAATAATAAACACAATAAATTTATCTAATATACATAATAAAATGTGTAAATAAAAAGTTAAGTAAAAATACAAAATTCAATCAAAGGAATATATTTTTATCTAAATTATTATGTGAATATTTAGGATAAGCTTTTCTCATCGCTTGGTATCTCAACCACACAATTGTGCGCAATCTTCATCGAATCGTAATCGCACCCACTGTGAGTGAATCTTACAACTCCCTTTTTATGTCACGTTTTTTGGGTGTATCATGTGTCGCTATTATTATCTCGTTATTTTAAATCTCGTGCTATTACCATTATGTGATCTAAGGTGCTATGTGATATTGTTTGTTTATTGTCATTTTGTGATTATATTCTCATTACAATCAATCTCTCACATTAGGCCCATTTGTTCCCCATTACCTACGGGTGGAGCGTCGCGTAGCCTAATATACTAGATCGGCTCCGTTTGATTGAGCCTTGATCTTGCAGCACATCGCTTATCGTGCTCACATGTACATTATTAGTAATGATGTGGTTTGTGATTTAGATTACATACACGATATTCCCATATTTCATTGATGCACATTTTTATAAAATACTAATTCACTCACCAACTTATGTTGACCAAAAACTTTATTTTTACACATGATACAGGTGAACAGGTTTGAAGCGTGGATCACATAAAACATGGGCCTTAGAAGAAAATAAAATGTTATTTGCAAGTTTGTTTGGAACATTATAGTGTTTGTATGAATTATATGTTGATTGGAATGTTTTATTTAAATTTGAAATGACAAATATGAAACTTTTATAATAGTAAATGTCATGAACTTTGATGAAACTCAATCATGCCCTGACTACCATATCCACTGCGGGTCAGGGTGTGACAAGACCTGCCCAAAGGTACGTGTTCTGTTCTAGACACTTAGAATGACTATGTAGTAGTCTTTGATTCCTTGGAGAGTCTTGCGCCTGTAGGTTTGAGGAAGCCAAAACCAGAGCCACAAGAGATGGCGAATATTCCGGTTGCCAACCCGGATGACCCCATCGACATGGAGTTAAGCTCGGAGCCTCTTAAAAGGAAGAGGGCTTCTAAAAGCGATATTGCCGCGCAGCCTCACAAAAAGGTTGCCGCCAAACTTTCCCCAGGTAAACACTTGTGTTTTATTTATCTTCCTGTTTCACTTTTCTAACTTTTTGTCATCCTGTAGGGGGTGAGACAGTTTTTGTTGCCCCAGCTGCTCCGGCCGCGCCCATTGAGATCCTTATGCCCCCACTTGTGTTTGAGATGGTGCAAGCATCGAGTGTAAAGGGTAGGGAGCCCAGTGTCGGGGCGGCGCAAGTTCAAGCGGACGTGGAGGTCGTGGTGCCTGAAGAGGAGATGGCGGAGGAGGTTGTGGTTTAAGGTGCTGATGATGTGGTGGTTGGTGAACCGGTTGAGGAGGAGATGGTGGTTGGTAAGCCGGTTGAGGAGGTGCCTCGGGGTGCTCATGCAGCAGAGCCGGCACCCGGGGGTGAAGCCACGGGATCTAGGGGGCGCCCTTCTGATGAAGGGTCCCCAATCCGCCCAGATGAAACCCTGGGTGATTATTATTACAGGTCATATTCTGATGGCCGCGCTGTTGAGATCCACACCCCCGTGTGGAAGTTGAGGCAGGGAGACAAGTTCACCCACAGCAGGCTTGCCATGAATGGTTCAAGGGTGCCTTCCCCCAAGCAGAGGTACGTGTGCACGCGGAGCAGAGTTATGAGCAAACCTATCGCGCGTACCTCCAGTCTGCTGCTAGCTCCGCCTCCAACACACATAAGATCATAAGGGATTTGCGTAGCATGCATAGGGACCAGGAGAAGTTTGAAGCTGCCAAGAAAGAGATGGTCCAAGAGCGAGCCAAGTGGTTGCGCAAAAATCAGAGCTAGAGGCAGAAAAAGCCAAATTTGCCGAAGCTCAGCGTACCGAAGAATGGTCTGTGCTGGGTGGAGGAAGAAGGTGGAAGGCTCCGCTGCCACACTTGCGGAGGAGTGCAAGTTGTGGAGGGAGGCCTGTGAGAGGGATAACGCAAAGAAAAAAATCATTAAAGGATGAGATGATGAAGATGCGCGGAGAGGTAGAGCGCCTAAAGAAGGAAAAAGAGGCAGCCTCTGCTGCGGCCGAGGAGGCAAGGGCGCATCGTGAGCGCAGTGAGCATAAGGAGGTAAAAGTTTTCTGCCCTTCTTTATTTTATAGGATAAAAAATTGCCAGACTAACCTTTTGTGTAACCAGGTGGATGCTTGCGCAGCACTTGAGAGTGCGAAGAAAGATCTCAAGGTTGCCTCGGTTGAAAAGGCTGAACTACAGCGCATGCACCTGGAGGATCTGGAAAAGTTGCGCGTGGCAGAAACCAAGGTGGACGCGGGCGCGGAAAAGTTGGAGAATTCTGAGGCCGCCCGTGCCATCACGGAGAGTTTGCTGGAGTCGCTGACGAACAACATGCTATGGATGCAACAACATGGATTTGTCAATGTAAGTTCTCTGTTGTTATTTTGATCACTTTATTTTGATTCTCATCCTGTTTTCCTTGCATTGTGCAGATCGCAAATTCCATCCAAAACTCAGTGGAGTTGAACAGTGCTGTGGCCAAGCTGATGGTCACAGTGCACCATGATGGATATGTACATGGCTATGCCGAGTGCGCACACCATGTGACTCGTGCAATGGACGTTCAATGGGATACAGGCCACGCTTCCACTCGTGGGGTCGATACTGAAGCTGCCTTCTCTCAGGCAAAGTGAGTGTACGATTGTCTTCAACAGCCGGTGATAGATTTAATGAGCGAGCGCTCCAGCATAACGAATACGTGGATCGCTTAAAAGATATATTTCAAGATGTGGCAGAAGTTGAAGAAAGTGAAGGATAGACTGTTGTTTGTAGGATCCTGAATGTTATATCTGAATGTAATTGCGCATTGCGCTTGCTTGTACTTATCTTTTCATGAAATGAATGTTGTCTTTGAAGTTATAATACTTGCGTGAACATAACAACTTTGTGTAGGTATAGCGAATAAAACTGGTAATGAACTCGTGTATGAACGTCACATCCCATGCGCATACAGTAGGTAGTGAATTTTGTTCATGAGTCATGTTGTACCATGGTGTTTTCGGGTATACCCAAAATGGCTTCGCGTATTTGTAACGAGATATCTAAATAATGAAGACCATGTATCCATTGTCTTTTTTTAACAATAAGGCGCAAAAGTCATGTACAGGATAGACAAAACAAGATCATAGGTTTTGCTGGTTTGCTGCGCGGATATTGATGAGTCATGAAGCCTTGCCATTTGAACATGCTTATATTACACGTTGCACTGCCTTAACGCATTCCAGAACCTAGGAATGTTTGTGTCGTCCAAACGTTTGAGGGTGTATGCACCCTTTCCTAGGACTTCGTGAATTATGTATGGGCCTTCCCACTTAGGCGCGAGTTTTCCTGGACTTTCAGCGTTGGACGCTTCGTTGTCTCTTACAACGAAATCGCCAAGTAGGAAGGTACATATGTGGACTCGCGCGTTATAGTACTTCTTAAGCGTGGACTTGTATTTGGCTTCGTTGATCGCGGCGTTTTCACACCTTTCTTCCAGAAGGTCCAAGTCGAGTCTGTGCTCTTCCTCATTGTTTTAACTTTGCATAGCAACCATGCGCGGTGATGGGAGGCCTATTTCTATGGGAATGACAGCCTCCGTCCCATAAACCATGCTAAATGGTGTCTCGCGGTGCTGGTTATTGGCATGGTTCGATGAGCCCAAAGGATACTTGGCAACTCATCTTCCCAACCTCTTGCACCGTCCCCAATCTCGTCTTGATGCCTTCAACTATACTTTTATTTATGCTTTCCACCTGGTCGTTCCCTTGGGGATGCGCAACCGAAGTGAACACATGTTCGATATGCATTTCCTCCATCCACCGCAGTGCTTTCTGGCCAGCGCAGAGTTGTAGGGATTAAGTCCTTTTGTTCTCAAGACTAAGTATGAGTTGCTCTCATTTAAGCCTTAGCCTTGTCAAAGGTTTTATGACTTCGTGGATAGAGGATTGTTTGATCCGCGTAGGGTCAGGGACCTGTGCTTCCAGGTCTAACTTGTCGTTGCGTAGTGTGCGCAAGATTTGTTAGGCAACCTGCTAGTATCAAGAATGGCGCACCGTTGCACGTTGCGCGCAAGGTTATTCTTGGGATCTGTTATCATTATAAGGGTATGGTTCCTTGCGTAGGCGCAGAGTTTTTGGAACCATACCCCTCCAAGGAGCTACTAGTAGTGGTGTTCGCGTGTGATAAATTCCCATCTTATCTTGTGCTTTCAAAGATTATCATTTTGATCAGCTCTTCAGTATTTGTTTGCGAATAAGGATGCAAAACCGAGACTGATTCAATTGATCTTGTTGCTTCAGGAGTTTGATCTTGAGATTAGGGATAAGAAAGGCGTTGAGAACGTAGTTGTGGACCATCTGTCCACACTAAGAGACCCGAGATGGAGAAGACTTAGGAGGATAGGATTGGGGATGACTTTCCCCATGAGGTGTTGATATTTCTGAAAGCCCACGAGGAAGGCTTTCCCAGTTTCAATGATCTAGCGAATTATTTGTCCACATATGATCTTCTAGAGGGCATAACATATCAGCAAAAGAAGAAATACTTTGTGATGTCAAGCACTACATTTGGGTGGATCTTTACTTGTTTAGGAGCAGTGCGGACTAGGTTGTGAGGAGATGTGTGTTCGACTCAGAGTCCCGCAGTATCTTGCGGCATTGTCATGAGGGACCAACTTGTGGTCCTTACCTAGTTACTTACACCGTCAAGCGGGTGTTCGATGTGGGCTTCCGTTGGTCGTCCATTTTTAGGGATGCACACAAGTTCCATTTTTAGGGATGCACACGAGTTTGTGCGTAGTTGTGATGCCTGTCAAAGGACGGGTAATATCTCATCCCGAAATGAGATGCCTCAGAACCCCATTTAGGTGGTTGAAGTTTTTGATATTTGGGCATTGATTTCATTAGTCTGTTGTCCATGTCTTGTGGGAGCCAACACATCCTAGTCATGGTCGACTATGTCTGTAAGTGTGTAGAGGCACAAACCTTGGCTACGAAAGATGCGAGGTTGTTGTGAGATTTCTGAGAAAGTTGTTTGCTAGGTTCGAGATACCTAAGGCCTTGATTTCTGATCGAGGCACCCACTTTTGTAATTTACATATCGAGAAAGTCTTGAAAGGCTATGGGTCACCCATTGGCTTTCAACGGTTTATCCACCACATACGAGTGGGCAGGTGGAAAACTCAAATAGGGGGATTAAGAGGATCTTAGAGAAAACTGTCGGGAACTGTCGCATTAACTAGTCCCACAAGTTAGATGACCCTCCGTGAGCTTTTCGGACTGCTTATAGGATGCCTATCGGGACTACACCCTTTAGGCTATTTTATAGGAAAGCATGTCATCTACCGATTGAGCTAGAGCACCATGTGTTTTGGGGACTGAAGGAAGTCAATCTTGACTTGCCAGCTGCAGGTAAAAACCGGTTTCTTCATATTCATGAGCTTGAGGAGTTACGCGACGATGCATATGAGAAGTCGTGGGTATATAAAGAGCGTACCAAGGAGCTACACGACAGACACTTGAAGCAGGTAAAAGAGTTGAAGTGTGGGGAGAAGGTGTTGCTATATAATTCCCTGTTGAAGTTATTCCCAAGAAAGCTTAAGTCGCGTTGGACGGGTCCATATGATGTTACGCAAGTTTTCCATATGGCACGATAGAGGTAGAGAGTGAGGACAGTCAGCGGTTTAAAGTTAACAATCGATGTTTAAACATTTCGTCAAGGCACCGACTGAGGAGAGAGGAGGAGGTGATTGACTTCCCAGCTGTGAGCACGTGAGAGTTTTGTTGGTGCATAATGTCTATTGCCTACGTCTGTGTGTCATGCCTTGTGATTTAATGTATAGTTTTACATGTAACAGGGAAAATGTTAAGAGTATGGTTTTGATTTGTAAAAGTACTCATCCCTACGGTTGAGGTCATCCGCATGGATGAGAGCTCATCTGCACGAATGAGCTAATCCTTCTCTAGCATCCTCCAATGTCTATAAATAGGAGCTTGGTGTGTGAGTATTAGTTAACTTGTTCACTTTGATGTGAAGCTCTGTCAAATTTGTTCTATGAATGTAAACTTGTTAAAAGTTAATGAAAACATAGAAGATTGAAGAATTCTTGTGTTTCTACTTCCGTATGATAGATTCCACACTTCATACTAAAGAGTAGATATCACTAAGTGTTTAAACGTCGATCGATTCGATCCTAACAAGTTAAATTTGCACACTCGGGTTACCCGAGTTGTAGAGTTTTTGGTGTGTCTTTCTGTGTATGTTCGTCATTTTTGTCTTGGCTTGTCATCGAATGTATTGATTTTTTTGTTAAGATGCGCAGCCTACAGGTGAAAGATCAAACCAAGGAAACTTTGTGAGTTTGGAATAAGCGGGTGAGTTTAAATTGGGGAGTTTATAATAATAATAACAACATAATAATAATAACTATGAAAACTTATCTAAAAGAATTGACTTTTGAGGCTTGCGGAACGCAAGAGTAATGCCTCATGGTCCGCATGGCATAAATTTTTATTAAAAAATGAGTGATAAGGAACGCAAGGCTAAAGCCTTACCGTCCGTAAGACCTGCTATTGAAAAAAATTAAAAAACTCCAAGTGGGGTCGGTCTTCTTCATTTCCCACAATCACCACCGCCCACCTCCATAACCTCCATCATCACCACCGTACACCTCCGCCGTCAACCACCCCACATCACCCCCAAATATAACCATCGCCCCCACCGAATCTCCACAATCATCACCCATTTCCACCGTCCTCCACCACTACACCTCTGATCAATCCCCACCCGAGGATCACCACTCAACCACCGTCAGCCACTATCTACACAACCACCCTTATCCTTCCTCACCACTAATTCACATCTACTCAACCACCTCCATCTCCGTCATCGGCCACCACTGTGCACAGCAGGTCTAGGTCTTGATTCATCTCTGTTCGGGTCTACAATCAGGTTAGTCTTTGTTGTTTTGTGTTCGTTTTATCGTATAATTTATGGCCCCTAGATTTACAGTTACAAGTTGGTAAAGTGAGTCTCTTTATGGTGTGTCGGTTCGTTTTGAGGATCGTTAATGTAGGCTCGTTGAATTTAGTTGTAGCATAGTGCCCTTGTTGTTCAGTCGTGTCGTTCGGGAATGATAAAGCTTTTGATTAGGGCCATTGTTGTATTCTCGTTGAGTTGGTTTAGTTTTGTTTTTCGTTTTTTTTTTTGGATGTGTCTTTTAGTCGAACTGCACCTTGATGGGTATATAGTGGATTTTAGTAACTCTGTCGAGTCAGGTCTAGAGAGGGGTGTCTTGTTTTTAAGTCATGAGGTTTTGGTATTTTGGTCGAGTCTAGTTTGGGCCTCGTAGAGTTGTAGTCTTAGATTCTGTCGTTTTGAGTTTTACGTCGTGCCTTTAGAGTCGTTGGCTTGTGTTAGTCGTGCACTTGTTTAGGATTCATTATTGTTGTGGTTGTGCATTAGAATAGCGCTTTGTGTCGAGTCCACGTAAACATTTTTGACACTTTGTACTTTTAATTGAAAAATACTTATAGTTGTGGAGGATGTTTGGATTTTGTTTGCAGGTTGTGATGTCCTCGCCCGTACTCAATCTCCATTCGGGCGAGGAAGATCTGGTTTATTGTAAATACGTCGGGGTATAATTGAATTTTTTGTTTTCATTTATTTTTGTTTTCTCAGTTGCGACCGCGAATGAAATGCTATACGGTCGCAACCACCGCCTCCGAACACACCAAAAACACATTTTTCGTTATTCATATATTATAAAAAGAATAATAATAAATAATAAAAACTTGTAGCATCGAAAAACGTGTTGGGGGCGGGCCTGTTTACTAACCTATGGTTTCTATTTAAATAAAATGCAGGTACAGCTTCATCTTCACAGGGACCCCGCAAGCGGGGCCGACTTTCATGCGCTTCTACTTCGCAGAAGCAGCCACCTGTTCCCGTAGATCCAGCGGCTCCAGCGCCACCTGCGAGGGAGATCCGTTATCTACTAAGCGAGGTCCTTTCAGATCAGTTAGGTGCACAACCAAGGCCAGAGGATCTTCCAGTAGTGGAGGACAGTACATTGTTGAAGTTTCATCCAGATACTCAGGAGTATATGGATCTCCAAAGATTCTTAGGGTTGAGGTTTCATCAACCGAAGGTGATAGATTGGTCATTGATGGAGCATATGGAGGCCACGACTAGGTTAGAGGGTCTCTTAGACCTCGTTGGAGGAGATTATTAGACAAGAGATGTGCAGCTTATCAGGAGCTTACACTGGAGTTCCATTCGACTTTCCGTTTCCATTCTGCACGTTTGACATCTACTGCTGCAGTTAGTTTTGCTCTGGGACGGCGGACACACACCATGTCTATCGCTCAGTTCGCCGTCCACGTTGGGTTATATACATTAGCGGAGCCTACCCAGCTGATTTTCAATGAGAGCCTTATGGGATGGACCGAGAGGGAGACCAGTGTGTGACTACCTATGATGCACTGGGACGGGTACGGGAACGGGGTACGGGTACGGGGACGGGCACGGGAAACGGCAAAACTAAAAAATTTAAGAAGCGGGGACGGGACGGGTACAGGAATAAAAACATATAAAAAAATAAATATATATCAAAGATAATGTAACACAAAAACTCAAATTAGTTATTTATCATTTTATTGAATAAATGATAAACTTGAAATGCCCAACACACATAATAATTATAAATTTGAAAGAGCAGGGGTATTATAACTTTGATCAGCAACCCGACCCAAACCTGATAAACCTGTCAGTGTCCTACGGTTTCATATTTTCGTACCTTTTATACCGAGCAAGTGTGCTCTAACTCTTGAATACGATCCTTGTCGATTTTCACCACAAACTTTGCACTTGAATTATTAAAAAAAAATAAAAAAAAAATCTGGATCTTGTTCTACCAATCCTAATCTCAACAACCCAAATCAATTTTCACAAAATCAAGTGAAATATTCCAACAATGTGCACTTAAACTCAAAAAATTAACTTAAAAATCAAACATTTTTAACACAATTGCTTCTTCAAGAGCACAACAGAGGCTGGACTCCTGATGACCGAGACCTTCGCACGACTCACAGTGTTTTCCGGGACAGTCAATTCGGTTTCCCCAATACAAAAACTTCTCTGAATCACTGTGATGAATGCGATTATTGTGATTGTTGAACTGTAAAATGGGGGTTTGAAGTGGGTTTGATCCGGTGGTTGAGAGGAGAGATGAGAAGAGGTAGAGGAGTGCGATTGCGGAGATGGTGACTGTAAGGAGCCAAATTGGGGATCTGGATTTGGGTTTGGTTCTTGAGAGTTTGGGGATCGCCATTGGGGTTGTCGATTTTCACCACAAACACGCAGGAAACGTTTCGGTTGGACGTTTCTTCGCCGTCCCGTTCGCCTGCCCGTTTCCTCCACGTTTCCTAACCGCCGGGGACGTTTCCCGGCCGTACCCGTCGCGTTTCCGTCCCCTTGCAGTCCCCGGGACGGGAGACGGCTGCTCCAGGACGTTTCTGTGCTTCAGAGGTGACTACTACTGAGTTAGTGGCATTATGCCTACCATAGGTGACGGTGTATGAGTTCCGGATATCCTATCATCGCTATCAGGGATCCAGTTATCATTTTTGTACATAGGATTTTAGCCTTCACCACCCTACTACGATACGTTTGCTCTGTACCGCATAATAGGGGGCCGGGAGGCCTTTTGGCCGTGTTTTTGCTTCATGCTTTTGCAAGTGATCGAGGGTGAGCCTTAGATTCCAAGATTTTCATGGGTTCCTACGTCAGTGTTTCAGCCGAGAGCTTGGATGTGTTTGATGATTACCCGACAGATTGGTTGTATGAGGAGCCTGTAGGGGGTAGTTTTAGATTGGGTGATATGAGGCAGAGTGGTTCAGTTAGTCCTTGTGCATGAGGCAGTGGCACCAGACGATGCTCCAGTTATTGGGCCACGTCATCTATATGAGGGTCGACAGCGGCCACTTCTAGGGCAACAGGAACATCACGGGCCCTCAGATCGGTTACTTTAGAGATGATATATGAGGAACAGTTGGCACAGCGAGATCGCATCGACAGCATGCAAAGAGAGTTCAGACAGGAGTAGTTGGATATGAGGGGGTTGTTACAGAGCATCGTGGATCACTTTCACATTCAGCCTCCTCAGATGTAGTAGCCACCACCACAGGACCAGCAGTAGACTTCTCAGAGCTGGATTTTTTGTTTACTTTTGTACTTTTTCCTTTATTTTGTTTTTTATTATTTGGTCTGTACTGATACTTATATTCTGGGGAAAACTGTATGGGTAACCCGTTGGGTGGTTGTCTATATTTGAACTTTTATATTTATGTATATTATGGTTGCGTTTGATATGCTTGTCTTTTTAACTATACTTCGTGAGCACGTCTGACTCTAGATAGAGGATTTTTCACATGTGTTGGATTGATTGAGCTGAATGTTTTGGATTATTATACGAGCAATGTAGCAGGCATATTTCTTTTTCCCTTTTTTTATATTTTTTTCTTTTTTGTATATTTCCTTTAGTTCACATTGAGGACAATATGTCTTTTAAGGGGATTAGGGAATTTGTAAATATTAAAAAAATAAAAATTAAAAAATATTTGTTTACTTTCAAGGCTTACGAACTGCAATAGTAACCCATTCAAGGTTGACGAATGTTTGAAAAAATGGAATTTTGAAAAAAAATGGTTGGTTTTGTGTCTCCGTCCGTTGGCACATAGAAAACGAAAAACCTTTTCAAGGCGTCCATTAAAAATGGGTCGGTTGTCGTGTTTACAAGTTGATGGCACGTGTTTCTTTAAGTTGCGGGGCTTTAGGCTTAACTAATCGGTTTTTGGAAGTAAAATTTTGGGATGCCTAGGATAGTGGATCAAGCTAGAGAGTCGATTAATTGTGAAGTGTTACCATCGGTAACCCGTTTTCCACATGATAGTGAGTTTTGAGCCTTTAAATGTTTGATATGTATATTCACTGGTTTGTTTCATGTGTGTTCACGACTTGTTACGTTACTTTAGAACTTGTGCGTTTTAATATAGTTTGAGACCTTAGGCTGGGTTTAGACGTAGATATGATAGAGGAATTAAGATTACCCATGTTTGTTAGCCTTTTTGTTTTGAGTTATTTGACTCGTTTCACCATTACTCTTAGACACCACTTTTAGCCTAAAACCTTTCGGTTGTTTCTTTTTTATAACTGGATCATATGCTAGCATTATATTCTTGTGTATTTATTTACGTATTAAAAAAGAAAGAGAAAGAGAAAAGAAAATAGAATAAAAATGGTGTGTCGAAACGACCATGGTGTTTTGTTCATGTTTAGTACATTTTCCGGTTTATCGGTTATTTTTCTTTTAGCCACTTTACCTAATAAATTAACCTACCTTTAGCCCTTACCTACCCATTAAAGACCTCTTGATCTGTGTTTGAATTCTAAGCAATTAGGTGTAGATCTGATTGACGTACAAGCTTACGATAGTCGTGCTTTGTAGTTTGGTTTTGAGAGTTTACTCGGTATTCATATATATAGCCATGAGTTGAGTGAAATTGTGAGGGATGTTGACATTACATAGTTGGTTGCTTGAAGGTAAGAGAAGCTTGATTAGGTAAGCCCGGTTTTAGAAAGTGTCACATCTTAATTGGTCGGTCTTTTAAACGTTGTAAGTCTTGCAAAACCACTGTGTCTTATGACTTTGTAGCCTGCTCTTGACTTTGTTGGAAATTTGCGTTCTTGTTAAGTGTTTAAGTTGGATATGTTACCTAGGATTTTTCTTATGGATAAGCAAAAGGTTAAGTGTGGAGATATTTGATATGCTTAGAATTATATAGATTTTCCATATCGAATTTCCTACATTTTGAGTTCTTTGTGTATGGTTTTTATGGATTTTCAATACTGATTTGGTTAATACGTATATTTGTAGGAATCGGTGAGAAATAAGTCGAGTTTGTAGCAAAAACGAAGGATAATGGTCGAGGCGGAGAGATCACGGAAAATTGTTGAAGTAAAGTGTTGTTTGAAAACAACAAAGTGTTGTTGAAGACCCCTTATGGATCGTAAGGGGTGTGGATACGGTCCGTATGAGACCCCGGCTGCGTGTTTTAATTATAATTAGCTTACGGACTGTAAGGGTATGGATACGGTCTGTAAGAGGAGCGGGTTTGTTAAAAACGATATAAAACATTGGCCATTCGTCTAGGGTTTGATCATTCTCGCAACTCAGCCGACATAGGGCCGCACTGTAACATTCGTCGAAAAACGGGTTTTCCAAACCCGCTTCGTTTAATAATCAAGTATTCAGTTATAAGATTTCGTTGCGTATTTATTGTTCAAATTATTTTAAGTAGTACATAATTAATGAACATTTTAGAATTTAAAAACCATAATTGATAAATAATAATAATAAGTGAATAAAAAATAAAATGGAGCTGCCGGGTCTCCAACCCGGGTCTCCCACAAATACAAACACACACCACACCACTCCGTCACACACTACACTTGTGATAAACACTGATTCAAATAACACTTAAAGTAAAACCCGAAAATCAAAACCGGAAATCAGCGCGCCCAGAACTCGCAATCACCCGAAAAACCGAAACTCCGCGATTTTGGCTATTCTCCTTTGACTCAAACGCATGAACGGATCGCGACATCAGTTATAACCGTTGCCTGCACTCAATTTCAGTCAAAAACCGATGAAATCATTGATCGCGATTGTTGACCCCTAATTCAGACCAATCGACCTGCCCCCTTATAAATACCCACTCAAACTTCATGTAAACCTTTCGCTCAGAACCACACTCACTTCCAAGCTTTATTCCTTCCAAAATACATCGCCGGAGATTTTCGCATTCGCCGGAATTTCACCGGAAAAACGAGGCTTTACTCCTAATCGGTATAATTCTCGACTCTTTTTTTGGTAATCCATTATTCGGCATGTATTAACCTTAATCGGTCAACCAGAGTCTGTCTCAAACAACGTCGCCGGAAATTCTAGCACTCGCCGGAATATCACTGGAGAACCGAAGCCTCACTGCCGATCGGTATAATCATCTAAACCTTCTTGCTATCTCTTGCTTAGTAATCTAATTGCTTAACACAATAATCGAAACTGTTAATTCAGTTCGTTCAGCCGGATTCACTGTCGGAAATTTCTGTAAGTGAAGAAGATGAAGTTGATTATGTGTATTAATATAATTAAAATCAGATATTTAACCGGGTTAGACACACAGTCCAGCGGTGGACTATGTGCAAATACAATACACACGTCCCGAGTTCGAATCGCACATGTTACCGACTTTCAGAAATAAAACCAACATTTTTAAAACCTAATCAGATCAAGTCACAGTATATACATAAGAGGAATATAATCCAGTAGTTAAACAGATTAGACACACAGCCCAACTGGTTGGGCTGTGCGCACTCGAACCGAAGGTCCCGAGTTCGACTCCGGGTCTCTGCAACCGGTTCGGCCATATAAATCATTTTTAATAAAAACCAAATAAGGTTAAAGTTAATTAGTATATATATATAATTAAAACAGAGAATATTTCAAGTTAGACACGTAGCTCCGTTTGTAGAGCTGCGTGCACGTATACGAGAGGTCCCGAGTTCGAACCTCACTAGCCGCATAAAATAAACACAGTATGACCGGTCAAGACCCGGTCAAACCTGACAAAAGTCAACCCTTTTTATTTCAATTTTTATTTATTTATTTAATTGGAATATTAATTAAAAATACTTAAAAATAGGATTTTTAAAGTTAGAAAATTTCTTTAAACTCACAAAAATAAATCTAAAAATCCCTTTAAGAGCACTAATTAAAAATATTAATCTCAAATAAAATTTATTTATTTATCAAATCATTTCGTTATTATTTAGGTTAGTTTTTTCCCTCGTCGATTGAATCATAAATTCGTGCGCATTCATCGTCACCAAAGAACGCACCCACTGTGAGTGAATCTCTACAAATTCCCCGTTTTAATCATGTTTTGGGGTGTATCATGTGTCGTACAATTCTTTTATTTTATTTAAACACTTGTGCATACATCATATCCGTGATCAAATGTGTATCAATTGTTGTGTGAATTATATGTAGATTGGATTTATCATTTTCAGTGCATGCATTTCATTAGGCCCATCAGTTCCCCGTGGGATACGGGTTGAGCATCAGGAGCCTCATTTGATCGGCTCCGTTTGATTGAGCCTTGATCTCACATACATCATCATTCATTTCATATACTCATCCAAAGTGGTTTGTGATTGTTTATCTATATATGTTTGCTCACATGTGATTATTGCACGAATTTTCTTTATTAAATAAAACAAGAAATTAGTAAAAATGTTTTATCAAGGTTCACTCGCCAACTTTTGTTGACCCAAAATCTCCCCCGTTTTACACATGATACAGGTGATCCAGCTGAGACAGGAAACACTTAGGAAGACCTAGAAGAATAAACAAGTTTATGCTTTGGAATAATTATGTAGTTTCATTTTCTTGTAATTGTATGAATTTTGTTTTGGATTTTTAAGTTTGTAATTTGAATTTAATAAATATGAAACATCTTAGTAAACATCATGAGCTTTGGTGATAACCCAATTATGCCCCGACTTTTATTCCGCTGTGGGTCGGGGTGTGACAGATTGGTATCAGAGCTTGTGACTATAGGGATATAGGATAGGTTATTAGACCCTTAGAGCCTATACTATAGTTGATTAAATTTTAAATTGTTTATGTGTTACATACAAAATTCATGATGTTCATATGTTTTATGTTTATTTTCACACTCAATGTTATGCAAGCACGCTCACAAATACATGTTATTATGCAATTCTCATCATAAACCATATCCTCATAACATATCATATCCATGAGAGCACACCTCACGATTCCCATGATTTTTGCAATGATTTTTGTATTTTTCATATCACATCAAAGTGAGTTCTCATGACGGACATGTAGTAACTGGAAGGGTACAAGTACCGGTAGTCGGAACGTCCTGTCTAGGCTTGGCATTCGTATAAATCTAAAATAAAGGACCAGTTTGCCTACCTGGAGACTAACGATGAGAGTACGAAGGACCTATTAGGCCAAAGCATGCTATACCAAACGTCGTGTGAGCTAACCCCACTTTGAGTTGTCATTGTGTCTACACCTGGACACCCTCCTACCATACATCTCGCAATCATGTTTTACGATTTTCATTCGGGTGATGCGAGTGTTAACCCGCCGACACCAATGTGAATCCTACCAAGCCCAATAGTCATGGGGGCCCACATGACTACACAGGCAATGGTATGGGGGACATTGGAGGCCCAAACATGAGCAAACCCAAGACATCCTATGGATGTAGTTAAATTATTGCCAATTATGTTGTTTTTCATTCTTTTTACGACACATGACACCTAGAAAATTCTTAAACTCACAATCTTCCTATGTATGTTCCTGTAGATGTCGGCTAGGCAACTACGTGGAGGTAGAAAGTCAGGAAGATCAAATGAACGCTTGGCCACACAAATTGCTAAACAAATGGCCGCAGTGCTTCCTGACATCATGATTCAAGTTCAACAAGCTCTCTCCGCAAATCCCATCAACCCTCCCAATCAAGAAAACCAGAGCGTCGCCAACCCTCCTTCCAAAAAGTGCTCCTACAAACACTTCAATCTTGCGATCCCCCAAAGTATGAAGGGACCGAAGGTGTTACCGCCCTCCTTCACTGGTTTGAAGAAATGGAGAACACTTTCCTCAATTGCGATTGTCCCGAGGACCGTAAGGTACGTTATGCAACTGGAAGACTGTTTGGGGTAGCCCTTACCTGGTGGAACACGGAAAAAGGTAAGCGAGGAGTTGAAGATGCCATGGCCTTAACATGGGAAGAGTTAAGGGAACTCATGACAAGACGCTTCTGTCCAAGAAGCGAAATCAAAAAGCTGGAAGACGAATTGCACTCACTGAAACAAAAGGAAGGAGATCACACTTCCTATAATAAGAGATTTCTCGAGCTGAACCAGATGATCCCTAATTTGTTCACCCCCGTGTACAGCTTGGTTGAACATTAGATTCGAGGTCTTCCCTCGAAAATTCAAGATTCGGTTTTAAGCACATCGCCTGCAACACTTGAAGCCGGGATGGAGTTAGCTACAGAACTCACTGAAAATCGCATTCGAAACGGCAAGTTCAAAGATGAAAAGAAGAAAGCATCCATAGAGACCTCAACTACAAACCACCCATTCTCATCCTCAAAGTTTACTGGTAAGAGGAAACGTAATGGCAAGAATTTCGCTGTCACTCAAACCAACCCTCCTATCACTGTTGCACCAATCACCCAAATTGCTCCCCCAGCTGCACCATTCAAAAAGCCTTATACTGGCCCACACCCAAAATGCAACCGCTGTCAATACCATCACCCTCCCGAAAACCCCTGCCAACATTGCACAAGCTGTGGCCGTGCAGGTCACACCATCCAAACCTGCCGTACCCTTCAGCGAATGAACCGCAATCAACCTCAAACCCAAACTCAAAATCAGATAGTGGGTCAAACCCAACAACCCTTAGTTCTACCACCTGCACCACACGCAGCCCAAACTTACTACCAACCCAACTACCCCATGATGCAACCCATGCGAGCTTGTTTCAACTGTGGGGACCCAAACCACTTCAGAAACACATGTCCGCGCCTAGTGAACATTATCCATGCCTAAGCTCACGCAAACCCGGTAAACCAAGCTAATCAAGCTCCCCCACCTGCCAGAGGGAGAGCTTTCAATATCAACGCCAACCAAGCTAGGGCTGACAACAACGTGGTCAACGGTACGTTTCTCATCAATGGTAGTTATGCATCCATATTATTCGATACTGGTGCGGATAAGAGCTTTGTGTCCTTAGAATTTGAACCTATCCTCGACCAACCTCGTGTTAATCTCATCGAGTCTCTAACTGTGGAAGTTGCTGATGGAAAACCCGTTTCACTAGATTCTATTATACGCAATTGTACTCTCACCCTAAACGATCATGATTTTCCAATTGACCTTATTCCTATGAAGTTGGGAAGTTTTGATGTTATAATTGGTATGGACTGGCTCAGCCAGCATCACACTGAAGTGGTGTGCCACGAAAAGTTCATTCGCATTCCTCTCGCAGACGATCAGACACTACGTATTTTTGGGGAAACCCCTTCGAAAGGACTCAAATTAATGTCCTGTCTCCAAGCCCGAAGATATCTCCGCAAGAACTACGTCGCATTCCTAACCCACGTCGTCAAAAAGGGAAACAAGGAAAGAAAACTTGAAGATATCCCAGTTGTGAAAGAATTCCCACAAGTCTTTCCCGACGACATTTCAGGACTTCCTCCGGTGAGAGAAGTCGAATTTCGCATCGATCTTATGCCTGGCGCTACACCAGTCGCAAAATCTCCTTATAGGTTAGCCCATCCGAAATGCAAGAGCTGGCCAGTCAACTGCAAGAGCTGACTGACAAAGGATTCATACGTCCTAGCTCATCGCCTTGGGGTGCACCTGTTCTCTTTGTGAAGAAGAAAGATGGAACGTTTCACATGTGCATTGATTATAGAGAACTCAACAAGTTAACGGTTAAAAATCGCTATCCACTACCTCGCATTGATGATCTTCTAGATCAACTTCAAGGTGCCACCTGCTTTTCAAAAATCGACCTTCGTTCTGGTTACATCAGCTCAGAGTGCACGAAGAAGATATCCCAAAAACCGCCTTCCGGACTCGTTATGGTCATTACGAGTTCATGGTCATGCCTTTCGGTTTAACCAACGCCCCCGCCGTCTTCATGGATAATGAATAGGGTATGCAAACCCTACCTCGATCGTTTCGTCATAGTCGTCATCGACGACATCCTTATCTACTCCAAGTCTAAGTCCGATCATGAGCGACATCTTCGTCTCATCCTTACACTCTTAAGGACTGAAAAGCTTTACGCTAAGTTCTCAAAATGCGAATTCTGGTTAGGAGAAGTACAATTCCTTGGACATGTCATCAATGACAAGGGAATTGATGTCGATCCCTCAAAAATCAGGGCAGTACAAGAATGGCAAGCGCCGCGTACCCCTACCGAAGTAAGGTCATTTCTTGGTTTGGCTGGTTACTATCGACGCTTCATTGCCAATTTTTCCCGTATTGCTATACCACTCACAGCCTTGACTCATAAAGGAAAACCCTTCATATGGGGACCTAAGCAAGAGGAGGCTTTCCAAACTCTAAAGCAAAAACTTTGTGACGCACCTATCCTCACACTCCCTGAGGGTTGCGATGACTTTGTGGTATATTGCGACGCATCAGGGCAAGGGCTAGGCTGTGTTTTGATGCAAAGAGGAAAAGTGATAGCCTATGCCTCTAGGCAACTCAAGGTTCACAAGAAGAATTACACCACCCACGACCTGGAACTTGGAGCCATTGTGTTCGCTCTCAAGATATGGAGACATTACCTCTACGGTACTAAGTGTGAAATATACACTGACCACAAGAGTCTCCAGCATATCTTCAACCAAAAGGAGTTGAATATGAGGCAACGAAGATGGTTCGAACTTCTCAACGACTACGACTGTGAAATTCGGTATCATCCTGGCAAGGCAAACGTAGTGGCCGATGCGCTCAGTCGAAAAGGTTATGCGAACTCCATTCGTCTTCTCTGTTCGCAAATCATAACCGACATCAAAGATCGAATCCGAGCAGCTCAACATGTTTCTGTAACAGAAAATGATGTACGCGATGAGCTGTTGTGGAGCTGAACTCAAAATCGAAACCAAATCTGACGGCATTCTATACTATTTAAACCGCATATGGATTCCTGATCGCGATAACCTTCGTGATTTCCTCATGAATGAGGCGCACAAAACATGATACTCTGTACACCCAGGAGCCGACAAAATGTATCAAGACCTACGATACACCTACTGGTGGCCTGGCATGAAAAAGGATATCGCTGTTTTTGTTTCCAAGTGCCTTACCTGTTCCAAAGTAAAAGCTGAACATCAAAGACCTTCAGGACTTCTAGTCCAACCCGAAATACCTGTATGGAAGTGGGAAAACATAACCATGGATTTCATTACCGGGTTACCTCACACCTCCAGTGGGTATGACACCATATGGGTAATAATCGATCGTCTTACAAAGTCATCTCACTTCATTCTGATTCGCGAGGACTTCAAGAATGAGAAGTTAGCTTGTATCTACATCAAAGAGATCGTAAGCCGTCATGGAGTACCATTAAGCATCATTTCAGACCGTGATGGTCGTTTCACTTCACGAACATGGCGAGCCGTACAAACCGCCTTGGGTACACGATTAGACCTCAGTACCGCTTTTCATCCTCAAACTGATGGTCAATCTGAACGCACCATCCAAACCCTTGAAGACATGCTACGAGCATGTGTCATAGACTTCAAAGGGAACTGGGACGTTCACCTACCATTAGTGGAATTTTTGTACAACAATAGCTATCATTCAAGTATCGGCATGGCACCTTTCGAAGCTTTATATGGTCATAAGTGCCGATCTCCAGTATGTTGGCACGAAATTGGGGAAGCGCAAATCACCGCTCCAGAATTAATTCAAGAAACAACCGACAAGGTCCTTCAAATTCGAAACAATCTTCTAGCGGCTCAAAGTCGTCAAAAGAGTTATGCAGACAAACGACGAAAGCCCTTGGAGTTTGACATTGGTGATCAAGTACTTTTAAAAGTATCACCATGGAAGGGAGTGGTTCGTTTTGGCCAGAAGGGCAAGCTAGCACCACGCTACGTAGGACCTTTCAAGATACTCGAAAGAGTAGGTCCTGTAGCATACAAGCTTGACCTACCAGAAGAGCTCAACAGAATTCATCCCACATTCCACGTATCAAACTTGAAAAAGTGCCTTGCCGATGAAAATCTCCACATTCCTCTAGAAGACATTCAAGTCGAAGAAACGATGCACTTCGTTGAAAGACCAGTAGAAATCATGGACTTCGGTGAGAAGCGTTTAAGGCGAAGTCGTATTCCAATTGTCAGGGTGCGTTGGGAGTCGAAACGAGGACCCGAGTTTACTTGGGAACGTGAAGACTCAATGCGCAAAAAATACCCGCATCTCTTTCCAGTTACCACTACTACTTAAATTTCGGGACGAAATTCCTAAAAGTAGGGGATACTGTAACATTCGTCGAAAAACGGGTTTTCCAAACCCGCTTCGTTTAATAATCAAGTATTCAGTTATAAGATTTCGTTGCGTATTTATTGTTCAGATTATTTTAAATAGTACATAATTAATAAACATTTTAGAATTTAAAAACCATAATTGATAAATAATAATAATAAGTGAATAAAAAATAAAATGGAGCTACCGGGTCTCGAACCTGGGTCTCCCACAAACACAAACACACACCACACCACTCCGCCACACACTACACTTGTGATAAACACTGAATCAAATAACACTTAAAGTAAAACCCAAAAAAAAAACCGGAAATCAGCGCGCCCAGAACTCGCAATCACCGGAAAAACCGAAACTCTGTGATTTTGGCAATTCTCCTTTGACTGAAACGCATGAACGGATCGCGACATCAGTTATAACCGTTGCCGGCACTCAATTTCAGTCAAAAACCGATGAAATCATTGATCGGGATTGTTGACCCCTAATTCAGACCCAATCGACCTGCCCCCTTATAAATACCCACTCAAACTTCATGTAAACCTTTCGCTCAGAACCACACTCACTTCCGAATCTTTATTCCTTCCAAAATACGTCGCCGGAGATTTTCGCATTCGCCGGAATTTCACTGGAAAACCGAGGCTTTCCTCCTAATCGGTATAATTCTCGACTCTTTTTTTTGGTAATCCATTATTCGGCATGTATTAACCTTAATCGGTCAACTAGAGTCTGTCTCAAACAACGTCGCCGGAAATTCTCGCACTCGCCGGAATATCACTGGAGAACCGAAGCCTCACTGCCGATCGGTATAATCATCTAAACCTTCTTGCTATCTCTTGCTTAGTAATCTAATTGCTCAACACAATAATCGAAACTGTTAATTCAGTTCGTTCAGCCGGATTCACTGTCGGAAATTTCTGTAAGTGAAGAAGATGAAGTTGATTATGTGTATTAATATAATTAAAATCGGATATTTAACCGGGTTAGACACAGAGTCCAGAGGTGGACTATGTGCAAATACAATACACACGTCCCGAGTTCGAATCGCACATGTTACCGACTTTCAGAAATAAAACCAACATTTTTAAAACCTAATCAGATCAAGTCACAGTATATATAAGAGGAATATAATCCAGTAGTTAAACAGATTAGACACACAGCCCAACTGGTTGGACTGTGCGCACTCGAACCGAAGGTCCCGAGTTCGACTCCGGGTCTCTGCAACCGGTTCGGCCATATAAATCATTTTTAATAAAAACCAAATAAGGTTAAAGTTAATTAGTATATATATATAATTAAAACAGAGAATATTTCAGGTTAGACATGTAGCTCAGTTGGTAGAGCTGCGTGCACGTATACGAGAGGTCCCGAGTTCGAACCTCACTAGCCGCATAAAATAAACACAGTCTGACCGGTCAAGACCCGGTCAAACCTGACAAAAGTCAACCCTTTTTATTTCAATTTTTATTTATTTATTTAATTGGAATATTAATTAAAAATACTTAAAAATAGGATTTTTAAAGTTAGAAAATTTCCTTAAACTCATAAAAATAAATCTAAAAATCCCTTTAAGAGCACTAATTAAAAATATTAATCTCAAATAAAATTTATTTATTTATCGAATTATTTCGTTATTATTTAGGTTAGTTTTTCCCTTGTCGATTGAATCATAAATTCGTGCGCATTCATCGTCACCAAAGAACGACACCCACTGTGAGTGAATCTCTACAAATTCCCCGTTTTAATCATGTTTTGGGGTGTATCATGTGTCGTACAATTCTTTTATTTTATTTAAACACTTGTGCATACATCATATCCGTGATCAAATGTGTATCAATTGTTGTGTGAATTATATGTAGATTGGATTTATCATTTTCAGTGCACGCATTTCATTAGGCCCATCAGTTCCCCGTGGGATACGGGTTGAGCATCAGGAGCCTCATTAGATCGGCTCCGTTTGATTGAGCCTTGATCTCACATACATCATCATTCATGTCATATACTCATCCAAAGTGGTTTGTGTTTGTTTATCTATATATGTTTGCTCACATGTGATTATTGCACGAATTTTCTTTATTAAATAAAACAAGAAATTAGTAAAAATGTTTTATCAAGGTTCACTCGCCAACTTTTGTTGACCCAAAATCTCCCCCGTTTTACACATGATACAGGTGATCCAGCTGAGACAGGAAACACTTAGGAAGGCCTAGAAGAATAAACAAGTTTATGCTTTGGAATAATTATGTAGTTTCATTTTCTTGTAATTGTATGAATTTTGTTTTGGATATTTAAGTTTGTAATTTGAATTTAATAAATATGAAACATCTTAGTAAACATCATGAGCTTTGGTGATAACCCAATTATGCCCCGACTTTTATTCCGCTGCGGGTCGGGGTGTGACACGCACTTGGATGATTTTGGAGCATTTTGAAGCTGGTTGAAGGTCTTGGAAGCATTCGGTTCGTGTTTGGAGTGTACTGGGTTCGTTAAAACTTTGTTTTTCATATTTTTTTCGGTTTGAATCATGATTTAAATTGTTTTCAGACTTGATTATGCTTTGATAATGAACATTATGAGTAGCTAAACATTATGTACTACCTAGATTAGATGAATTGAATGGATTGTGATATTTAACGATTGTGGTATTTGATTGAAAGTGTTTATTTACGCGTTTATACCTAGTTATTGAATCTGATTGTCATAAATTCATGCTTTCTGATCATGTGAATTTTTGTGGTTTGAGGATTTAGAAAGATTGAAATATACCCTAGATTGACAAACTTATTGAATTTGTTTATTAGTTAGGGTTTCGGGTGAGATCTTGTGTTTCAAAATAAAACAAGTCAAACAATCATAAATATTAATCTGTATAGGTTTCTCTTCCTTTGATTTGAGAGATAATTCAGGAGTGCTTGGTTATTAGCTAAACATTGGGTAATAGTAGGTGACCGATAGCTCGGGTTTGGTTATTTATTCGTGTTTAAGGTTTCCTAGTGTTTCAATCAACTAGGTGTATTCAGATTCATGATTTGAGGGTTGTGACACCATAGTTGTCACATATATGATTATTGCGGGGGATTTGGTATCGATAGGTCGAGCCGGTCCATTTTAGCACTTCAACACTTTGTTCCGCCTTCGTGCATGATTCATCATCCTTAGTGGGAGGTTTACTGGGTAGATTGGGGTCTTCAATTAGATACCCTAGTCAGGATAACATTGCTTTAGTTTAATGAGTCGAAATCTGGGAAGTCCTTCTGACCATATTTGTTCCTAGATCCCGTTTGCGTTTAGTTTGCTGTCTCAAGTTGTCTATGTGGAATTCTCATTTAGTACTTTCAAAATTAATTAGGTTATTAGAAAATCACAAAATTCCATGTTAAAATTAGCTAGGTTCTTTATACAGGTTAAGTATCAAAATTTCGTCCATAGTGTCCACGGGTTGATATCCAGCCTTGCCATCTACACTACACTGCAACCGGTGCACTTGCCGATTGTGTGTGGTTTAGTTAGCGACTCCACTTTAGAACTTGTTTCGAAATAAATATACACATTTTTCACATATGGGTGAGGTTTAATGAGGAGGATGTCGCTAGCTCAAGGCAAATCACCCTCTTGTGATCCTAGAGATACATTTGTGTGTGGTGATCAACCAAGTACATGGTACGTTTACGTATTTATGATATATTGTAATATTGTTTATTACTAGTTTGCATCTCATGTTTGTAATAGATAAGAAGCACACTTTGAGAGGTGTCTTCTAGGCCCACCAGGGGGGAGGCGAGGGTGATCTGTGTTGTAGAGCGTTGTTATTGAGTGGCAAGTCTACTGACTTGTACTAATATATTTTTATAATAACTAACAAGTTAAACTGATATTGTAGACCAGCATAGTTATGCACCCCGTTCTTTCGAGATCTTTGACAGGATATGTTTTTGTTGTAGTTTTTTATTTATTAAAAACAACTATTATGGATGGTATTCCGTTGGTGACAGTGTTGGTGAGACCAATGTAAGTTGTCGTTGGTGCTCTATCAGTAAAGTAAAGGTTGACCATTGGTAATCCCTTGGTAACCTATATGAAGTCTTTACCTTTCGAGATCTTTGACAGGATATGTTTTTGTTGTAGCTTTTTATTTATTAAAAACAACTATTATGGATGGCATTCTGTTAGTGACAGTGTTGGTGAGACCAGTGTAAGTTGTCATTGGTGCTCTATCAGTAAAGTAAAGGTTGACCATTGGTAATCCCTTGGTAACCTATATGAAGTCTTTACGAACAACCTGATTTGTCACTAACTTCAATGATAGACTATCGACGGTTGGTATTTTTCCTGACGGATATCTCCGTCGATGAAAGTCCCCTCGTATGTGATTAAGCTTAACTTAATTCAAGATTTTAACAAACCAGTCTTAATAGCTTACAAAGATCTTGACTAGTTTAGTTCAACTCAATCCTTAAGATGAAGATATGAAATTATAAACTAATAAATTGCCTTTCATGGATTTACTTTTTTTATCGTCAAATTAACAATCTCAGCTCTATGACGTGATCAACTGCCACGCCTATAGTTGGATGAAAACGTAATGTAATAGTATAATTGTCGTATCATTTGGAGGTACAAGTAATATACACAAACATGGAGTTGGTAGATATGATTTACCTCTACAAAAACGCGTTTTCCTTATTTTATAAACCATTTATACTTTAAACCACTCCAATCACTTGTTCTAAATGACGTGAGATTAGCATTTAATTGTTGATAAAGGACCCATGATATGAACCTTTATATATTCAAATCCTTTTCTTTACCTAATGCAGAAAAAATTACATTAAATTATTCAAGAAACCCCAAAAATATCATGGAAAGGAGTCAATTATAGATCTTGTTTGTCATGTTAATATAGTGCATATTTGGTCCATCATAAATCACCTTTTTTGTATACTAAACTAAGGAATTGAGTCTTTAAACCCCATTTCAAATTATTTTTTTTCAAATGCCTAATTATGACCAAGGGGTTCAAAATCTTTATGGTAGTGAAGATATTAGGGTTTTGCATACTTTGACTCCACCATTTCACTCTAATTCAATGGCTACAAGTGATCAAGCTTCACATGGTGGTTTTTCTAATATGAGTGTTACCAATAGTACACTAGTTTTGGCAGGATCTCCTATTGCAAGCAGCACAATTGACAATGATAGTGCTAGCAACTGGGGTGTGGGATCGCATCCTTCATCATCTCCGTCTCGAGGAGATCGTACGTTTGTTGTCAGTGGTGGTGGTGGTGGTGGTAGAGAGGTGCCGGTATTGATGAGGAGCTTGAAGAAGGAGGAGGTTGAATCCAAGATAACGGCTTGGAAGAATGCTAAGATTGCTGAGATTAACAATAGATTTAAGTGCGAAGATGCGATAATTAGTGGATGGGAGGACGAGCAGGCTCAGCGATCTACACTACGGATGAAGAAAGTTGAGGTATTAATCTTGAGCATGCTTACATGCATAATCAAAGGGTATGCAGATGCATATTCTAGAAGGAAAAAAGTTATAATGCATCTAATAATTTGTTATGATAGTATATCAAAAAAATTTAAAGTTGTTACTAGAAGTCACAAAACGCGCAGAGTGGGTTGGGTAACGCTATAACGTTCTTGGGTCATCTAGGTTTTTTTAGAAATGCGCTTTTGTCCAAAAGTTTAACCATTGTATAAAATAAATCGACCCTTTATACAAATAATTAGATTGTGAAGTATGATCATAAAAAGTATGTCATTAGATTTTGTCTACTAGAATTACACTTTATGTGACTTTCAATGTATTTTATTTGTTTTGTAATAACATATTCTGTTTATCCCTTAGATATGAAAATAACTCTTACGGAGAATTATCACTACTACAAAACAAAAACAGGTATTCGTGAGGTCATTTACGGCCGGTAGTATTCGTGGCTGGTTATGGTAAGACTTTGCGACGGAAACCAGGAGATGTACAATTGTGTTTCGGTTTTTTTGTTTCTATATATTAGTTGCTGTTAATATTGCAACAAGAAAATATTAGGTCAAGTTCATCATGTTACATTCAAATTAAGTTCTATGGTCTAACCAAATTTGTTGGGTCGTTTATTTGTTATGTTTGTGTAGCGAAAGCTTGAAGAGAAGCGAGTGAAAGCAATAGAAAGAATGGAAAACGAGATTGCAAAAGCGCATCAGAAGGCCGAAGAAAGGAGAGCAACAGAAGAAGCTAAAAGGGGGACCAAAATTGCTAGGGTTTTTGAAGTAGCTAACTTGATGAAGGCTGTGGGGAGAGCTCCTGTTAAGAGTTCATTTTTTTGAGCATCTTGACTATCTTAGTGTATATATGATCCATGATGATTGGAGTTTTAAGGGGATACTAATATGAACTGGACTATATTATATATGGTTCATATTGGTAATTGACAAAGCTACTATTGTTTGATGTATCAAAGTGTGTAATGATAGCATATTGTATGGTATTGTCAAATACAAGATGCCACTATTTAAGATTAACTATGTATGTTACTGGGCGGAACTAGAATTTTTTTCACTGGGATTGAGATGTTTTGGTGTTTAGATGTAAGGATGAGCATTCCGTATAGGAACCCATCTCCCGTTTTTCGATACCCGTATTTACGAGATAACACAGTAAATACCAGTAGATTCGGTACCAGTACAAATTTTCTCCGTTTTTCGGTACTGGTTTGGTACCGAGCGGGTACTATCTCATCCCCATTTATTAACCTTTATAATCATCAGAAAATAAAATCTTTAAAACTAATTTGGACATGATAATTTGGAAGACGGCAAGGGAAAAAGATAATCCCTACATAAAAGGTTTGAAACCTTGTCAAGGGAAAAAAAACTCCATCCAACAACTGTCACAAATCAGCTTGTCATCAGGCTGTGACAAGTGGCCGGGCATGCGCTGCAGCCCGGTCCGGTCCTTTCATGGTCAAATCTGTCCGGAAACTTATCACGGGTACAAATGATACTACTGACTCAAAAGTATACGAATGGAACAGTTGGGTGCGGCGTAAAATCAACATTTTTGGCTGGAGGATGTTATTGGATAGATTACCTACTAGATCGGCTTTGGAGAAAAGGAACATCACCATGCCATCCATGCTTTGCCCACTGTGCAACGACCTAGAGGAGACAGCTATACACTTGTTCACTTCTAACTATGTTTGCTCAGTTATATGGCAAATGATGTCCACTTGGTTATCCATTCCACCAGCCTTCGCATTCTCGGTTGATGACCTTCTAAACATTCAAAAGCATACACACGGGTCAGAGCTAAAAAGGCTTATGAAACATGCATTATATTGGTCTCCTGCTGGAACATTTGGAAATTAAGGAATGAAGTAGTATTCTCGGGCAAAAGGATTGATCTCTCCAAGCTAATGGCGGATATAAAGGCTACAAGTTTCCTTTGGATTAAAAATAGAGCAAAAATGTATTCCATTGAGTGGTCGAGTTACGGTTGTTTTCATTTCTTTTAAACTTTTTTTTTCTTTTGTCCTAGCTTCTTTAAAAAAAATAGATTCAATTGAGACGGGTAACCACTTCAACCATTTATCATTGTTGATTTCAATGACACAACTTCTTCCTTCAAAATATTTGGGGTCAATAAAAAACGACCTCCCATGCATGGAGATCAACACACCTAGAGATCAACACATTAGATGAGAGGTCTATCATGTGAAAGGTAAATTAAGTTCACTCAAGTAACCTTTTTTAATAAATCATGTTTCTCATTGGCATCGTTAAGGTCTAAACTCAGGCCTCTTCATAAATCTTCTATTTTTAGAACTAGGGTTGTCTAAAACGCTCGCTTGATGTGGCTCAGTTTGAAAGTGAACCAAGCCGGCTTGGCTCGATTAGAAAGTGAGTTTAGCTCGACTCGGTTCGTAACGAGCCGGATTGGCTCGTTTTGGCTCGCATACCAACTCGCTCGGCTTAGCTCGGATTATTTACTTTTAATATATTTTATTTTTATATACATTATAATATATCACAAAAACTGATTATTATTTACATGTGATTAGGAGTGTAATTTGATATCTACTAGCACATTTAAAGGTTGATTATCATACTAATAAACTTATATTGTATTTCGCTGAAATTAAGAACGTATTTTTTGTTGTTAAACTTGATTTTGGCTTATAATGTATTAAACTGAGCTTATTTTGAATATGTTCTTTTAAACTATTAAATAATATTTTAAATTACTAAATTTTGATAGCCATATATTAATTTTTCTTTTCAAAATTGTGCCAAGCCGAGCCGAGCCTGAGCTTTGATTTCCAACTCGGTTTCAAATCCGAGCCAAGCCAACTTGATTTATAATCGAGCCGAGCCTGAGTTTTACCCTAGCTCGGCTCGTGAACAACCCTTTTTAGAACTAACTTGGCCACATGAAGGTGTTGACGTAAAAAAGTCAGTGTGCATTTGGAGAAAAATATGTTAAGTTTAAACATGAACTCATAGTTAGTTTCCAGGGCAAAGAATATGGTAGTTTTGTATAACTTCATGTATTTTCTAACTGATATAATGAATTATTTAGCCAAAACATGAGGTATCATTTTCATTGTCTCATTATTTGGGGTTTAATTTGTTGTATGTTTCTTATGGGGTTCTCTTTTTAAAGAATATTCATTTGCATAAGATGGGTCAGAATGACATACTCCAGAGTCTGTGTTCTACTTGGACTTGCAAGAAAAATATAAGGCCATTTTGGAGTTTATACTTATATTTGACTTAAGCTTCCAGTTAGCATCCGAAAAAAATAAAAAAAAAACCTTTGCATTTTATCTGTCACCCTCTCGATTTCCCGGTGGGCCAGAACATTGGATTTATGTGTGACGATTGATTACTGTATCACAAATGGCAGCACAAGATGAAACAAAATAAAATAAATAATGTAAAAGTTTGAATATAGCATATAAAAGTTATACAAGCTGTTCGTGCAAAATATCCACATGCGGGATCGAAATAAAAAGTTACTTGAGACTAATATGGATCTTTTATTGTGGAGTTACAAGTTCCACTATATCTAAGACCAAGCCCGCTCAAGCCTATTCCGTATGTGTTTTAACCTCCGCTTAGTCTTTTGAAAAAATGTCCAGTTTCACTAGTAAATACAATTAACCGACTATTTTGAAAAGCTTTTCAATATTTATTTAATACCATATGGTATTTCACTTTTAAATAACTTTGGACATACTATATCTTTGTTACTAGTTTTAAATGCTTGTCAATACAGTCGGGGACCAGAAATTAAAATTCGGTACAGGATTAATAGACACACCACATTTATATTTATATATTTATATATATATGTGTGTGTGTAAGGGATGGATCATGAGAAAACCAAAAAACTAACTAAAAGGCCTAAAAAACATATCAAAATTTTTTTATTATTTATTTTTGAATTTTTTAATAAAAATCGCTATATATAATATGTAAAAAAAACTTTTTTTCAAAAAAAAAAGTTGTACTATACATGTGTATTAATGTGAAAAAGCCTAAACCACCTAACCCGCTTATATGTGTGTGTGCGTATCAGTATGTCATGTGTATGCCTGCACCCTGCGCTTTAAGTCGTGGCTATTTGCAATTAAATGAGTCGGGACGCCAGGACACGATTATATTAACCCCCAAGGGTTTAAGTTATTACTGATTAAAACCGGTTATTTGCATTTCTATGACATTATTCATCATTTTGCAATCTTATATGTGGTCTCAAGGACTATCTCAAGCCCAGATAGTTGTCTTTCCCCAACTTCAGCCCAACAAACGGGTATTCTACATTTTCTCATGTATAAAGCCTCAAATGGAGTGGCCTTTATGCTTGTATGAAACTGTTATTAGGAGAATTCAATTAGTGGTAGGTGAGCATCCCAACTACCACTAAATCAATAACACACGCTCTCAGTATGTCCTCTAAAGTTTGGGTCGTACGCTCACTTTGTCCATCTGGCTATGGATGATAAGTCATACTGAAATTTAGGCATGTACCTAATGCTTCTTGGAAACTTTTCCAAACATGCGAGGTATATCTAGTATCTCTATCAGATACTATGGACATTGTTACTCTGTGGAGGGATACCATGTTGTCCACATACAGTTTGGCCAAATTTTCTGAACTAAACGTTTCTTTAATTGGTTGAAGATGGTCCGACTTAGTCAATATGTCGACTATAATCCATATCGTGTCATTGCAACGTTTTATCCTTGGTAATCAAGTCCATTGTTATCATTTCCCATTTCTATGTGGGTATTTCAAGATGTTGAAGCAAACCTGACGGGTTCTGGTGTACAGCCTTAACTTCTGAACACGTCAAACATTTCGCTGCATGGGTATTTATGGACTTCTTCATTTCCATCCACTGGTAATTCTCCTTCAAATCCTGGTACATTTAATCTCCTCCGGGATGTACTAATTTTTTTGAATTATGTTCCTCCAAAATGGGAACCCAAATTCTATCATTAAATCTCAAAGTTCCATCATTTCTAGGTGCTAAGTATTCAGCAGTTCCACTTAATCCTTCATTAGGAGCATTTGCTTCTAATAAGGCTTGTTTTTTAGCATCTAACAGTTTCTCACTTAAACTGGTCCGCAAGCTCGATCCTCTTAGCATGAACTCTTATTGGTTTTATTCTTTCTTTACGGCTCAAAGCATTGGGAACAACATTAGCCTTGCAAGGATGATAAAAAATCTCACATCCGTAATCATTTAATGTTTCCATCCATCGGCGTTGATGCATATTCAAATCTTTTTGATTAAATATGTGTTGGAGGCTTTTGTGGTCCGTGTATATAATACATTTCATGCCATATAGACAATGCCTCCACAGTTTTAGTGCGAATACTACTGCACCCAGTTCTAAGTTATGGGTGGTGTAGTTCTTTTCGTGCGCTTTGAGTTGTTGTGATGCATAGGCAATTACTTTGCATCTTTGCATTAATACGCAACCCAATCCTGTGTGCGAAGCATCACAGTAGACCACGAAGTCTTCACTCTTTCTGGTAATGATAGAACTGGGCATTGCTCAACCTTTTTTTAGAATCTCAAAAGATTCCTTCTGTTTTGGTCCCTAGCCAAACTTAGCATTCTTGCGAGTCAACACAGTCAGGGGAGTGGCTATTCTAGAAAAGTTCTAAATAAATCTTTTATAATAACTAGCCAATCCCAGGAAATTGCGGATTTCAGAAGGTGTCTTGGGTGCTTCCCAATTCATGATAGCCTCTATCTTTGTTGGATCTACCTGAATTCCACATTCACTGATTGCGTGTCCCAAGAATTAGACTTCTCTAAGCCAAAACTCGCACTTAGAGAATTTTGCATAAAGCTTCTTGCTTTAGCAACTCTAGAATACATTTAAGACATTTCTCGTGATCATTATTATTGCGAGAGTAGATAAGTATGTCGTCTATGAAGACAATAAAAAACTTATCCAGATAAGGTTTGTAGACTATGTTTATGAGATCCATGAAAGCTTTTGGTGCATTAGTGAGTCCAAATGGCATAACTAAGAACTCATAATGACAGTACCTCGTTCTGAAAGTAGTCTTTGGAACATCTTCATTCCTAACCTTCAGTTGATGATAACTCGATCGAAGATCGATCTTTGGGAAGAAACTTGCTCCTTGCAATTTATCGAATAAATCGTCAATTCTTGGCAAGGGATAACGATTCTTGATCGCTATCTTGTTCAACTCACGGTTTTCTTCTTAACAAACAGGATAGGAGCTCCCCAAGGGGATGAGCTCGGTTGTATAAAACCTTTCTCTAATAGCTCCTCCAGTTGCATCTTCAATTTCTAAACTTGACCTGTCTTTCTGGGAGTAATCCTGGTAGATCTTCTAGAACACATCAGGATATTCAAAGATAACTGGTATGTCTTCTATTCTTGGTTTCGGTGTATCCACGGTCACCTTTTCCATGTAAATGATGCATCCTCTTTTTAGACACTTGGGCGTCTTAAGCAGCGATGCATTCTCAAGCAACCCATAATGTCGATCTCCATGAATGGTAAGTGTCTCACTAGAAGGGGATTTAATTTCGATTAGCTTTTTGTTGCAGACAATGTGAACCTGATTATGGGCTAACCAGTCCATGCCTAAACTACATCGAATCCCGCAAGAGTCATAGGTAAGAGATTGATAGGAATGGATTGATTCTTAATGGATATAACGCATCCCTCTAGAATCTTAGAGGCTATCTCTATAGTACCATCTGCCATTTCAACCTCATATGAAAGCTCTAGAGTTCTTATGGGTAGACATAATAGTTTACTAAACTTATCATCTACAAAACTCCTATCAGCTCCAGAATCGAATAAGACATGTTAAAATATGTTATTAACAAGGAACGTACCCGTTATAACATTTATACCCTTCATTTCCTAATTTGCGGTCAACTGGAAATCTCGAGCATCCAACTTCTTGGCTTCCACAACCTTGGAACTTCCACCTGTTGCACGCTTGGTGCAGCTGGTTCTAATGTGACCCTTCTCGCCACATACGAAGCAAACTGCGTTCTTGATCTCTTTGCACTCATGAGTTATGTGGCTACTTTTCTTGCATAAGCCACAAGGCTATTGTTGTTGTTCAAACCGACATTGTCCCAAATGTCTCTTTCCACACGTCTTGCACTCAGTCCTATTCTCACTAGACCTGGGTTAATTCCTTTTTGGGTTGAATTTCCTTTTCTTCAAATCTCTAAAATGGTTTTCCTCGTGTTTCCTCTTTCCATCAACCTCGATTTTAATTGCCTATAATCTCACTTCGTCTTCAATTAATGAAAGGGCTAAGTCCACCGCTACTCTAAAAGTAGCAGGTTTGGATGATTTAATCATCCCTTTTATCTCAGGTGTGATGCCCCCAATAAAATGTGTAATGTGCTTAGAATCGGGTGAGATGAGGTAGGGTACTAGCCTGGACATGGAGTTTTAGTCAGATACTTACATCCTACAATCCAAATTCTTCATTGTTAAAGTCAGAAAATCTGACTCCACTTTCTCAACCTCATGTCATGTGGAGGGCAATAGGTTTCTTTGATCAAATCCACAAACTTTTCCCAACCCATATGGTACTAGGAAACCTTTCCAGTAGATTGTATCATTGCTTTCAACCATGTCAAAGCATCCACATTGAAAGATTGAGATACATATTTGATTATGTCTTTTTCAGCAAAACCGCAGATGTCGACCATAGTATCCATCTCATCCAACCATTTCATGGCATCTATCGCTCCTTTTTTCCCTCAAGTCATGAGGTTTGCACGAGACAAAGTACTTATAAGAACACCATTCCTTGGAATTCCGAGTATCTTTCTTGGCAACATGTTTGGACCCGCTCCTCTCACTCTTTGTGTAGTGCCCAAAATCTTCATGAGTCAAACACTTTCTAATAATGACAAATTTTGAGTTTATGTTTTGAACTTTTTAAAACCAACTTCATAATTACCTTCAAAAGTGATTCAAGTGGTACATGATTCAAGTTGTTCAACACATTTAACTCAGCAAAGTACCATATTCACAAAAATACAAGTTTAAGTATTTAACCAAAACAACCAAAGATCCTAACCATAAACTTTACATAACCCAAAAGTTTGACCCATTTGACATTATGGAATCGCGGAAGCGCATCTTCTTGTGTGTTTGCTCCAAGCTTGGCACTAAGCTAAATTGAGAATTTACCCACAACATTTTCAACATAGTTAGTAAATACAATTTCATGCAACCATAATCCATTCTCATCCTTTCAACCCAACTAGCAATAGACATACTTTATATGTTTTTCATACTTGAGAACATACTAGTTTGTTCGTCAATATAGATTACTCTACTTCATCCTATACCATTCTTCTCATTCTCCAACTTTACATGTCATGTAAAATGACCATATTATTCAACCAAATAAGAACCCAAGTTCCATGCCTTGGATTTTTAATATCCACCATTCTTTACTCAAACTGAACCATTTCAAACGGGTCATGTTAGTTCCACTACATTACCACTTAAACGTACTTTATGCATAAACTTGACTAATTGAACATTACCAACTATCATTAAACAAACTTGTAAGCTAGGAAAAACTTACCTCGATCTTGACTTCCTTGTCGCTTGGTGTTGCTTGAGTGTTCTTCTTTCACTCCTACACTTGTGATAAATTCATTCTTAGTTTCATAAATTCGATTCATTATCATACTTTACAACAAGAGGACGTTAGAATCACCGTATACATAAACTTTTACATTCTAAGCATTATTATCATGAAGTATTCATCACCAATTCACATAATTTACATACAAGGCATTTCATCGAACATTTGATGTGCAACATTCCTAGATGTGTAGAAAACTACAATTTTCATGACATTATACTCCATTGTTCCTTCGTACATCATTTTTCAAGTTATTCCATACTCCTCGTAACATCATTTCAACATAATATCAACAATTTCTCTTAAGAGCTTCAATTTCATGATTATGTCATGAACCCACTTCATACAACATGAGAGTTCTTACTTAGAGCATATGCATACATCAATTCTATACATATTTTCATTCATAACATTCTTCTAAACAAGAATTCTACATCAATTTGCATCATAGTATCAATACCCATTCAAGATTTAGCTATTTCATACTCATTCTTCCTACAACTTTCACCAAATCAAAAATTGTAACTTACCTTAAGATTACCAAGCCTAGATGATCAAGAAATTGAGTTCATGCATGTGATAAATCTTCAATTTGATCAGAATCTTGCTAAATTTTGTGATTTGGTGTGCAAGTGATTTCCCAGTTTTTTTCCCCTAAGTCATTCCACACACACATATACTCACCCAATTTTATTTTTTTCCTTTTTGTTATATTATCTTTCACAATGTACACATTTAATCCCTAAAGTTTAGTATTTATTTTTCGTTGGCCAATAGTTACATGCCTTCTTACTAATATACAACATCATTTAACTAGGTTAAGTATCACTAGTTATACAACATAAAGTTATGACATTTTAATGCACATAAGCCGTTATTTTGTTTAGTTACCATGACATATTTACTTCTAAAACATTCTACATGACCTTGTTAAATATTACCACTTTTCAAACCTCATTCTAAAACATTTAAAAAGATACACATAATAGTTAAAATACGAATTTTGAGGCGTTACACTTTGTAGAGGAGAAATGTGAGCTTTGGGTTTTATGAGTGGAAGATTAAGGGATAGAGATAGATTTGGGTTTTGTTGGCTCTGGCCCTTTGTACTTAGCCATGAAATTAGTCATGGCTTTGCTAACTTCAACAGCTATTAGGGCTTGGAGGTTATTTGCTCCACCCTCTCAACTGGTGTGCACCACTTTGGCACGCCCGCCATTATCAACGCCATAATTTTGGCTTGCCATAATATTAAATTTGAGCTACAATCCACCAAAAAATTTATCCCACAGGCAGATCATTTAAATGCCGACTTTTAAATGTTGAGACAAATGCTCAAATTTGCAATATAATAATTAAAAATTAAAATTTCATAAATTCAAATAGATTACAATATTCTGTCCAAAATAGACGTTTGAAATAATAAAAATACTGTATGATGTCCTAAACGGACTTCTTCAAATATAAACTTACAATAAGATTTCCTTAAAGGACTCTTGGAATAATAAAATTACAATACACGAATGACATAAAATCTTTATTCATCTTTCCTTCCTCACTAGCTTTGAAAGCTTTTTATACATCTTGCTTGTCCTCTTCTCGCTTCGTTGGACTTGACGTTGAATTCGTTCGTTCATTTCTTTTCCCTGGTTTATAACTTCGTTGGTTGAGGTGGTTGTGGTAGAGGCACAACCGAATATTGGTATCCATAATTTGGATAACTAGGGTATGCATTTGCAATTACCGCATATAAGGGTCACAGGATGGAGCTGGATAGGTGTAATTCGTAGTAGTTCGGCATAAGAGCTATCATATCCAGTCAAGTTTGGATATGTGGGAATGGGTTTATCATAACCCGTAGGTGTTGGCTCTGTAACAGGAGCCGTGTTGGAGGGTCCACCCATTTTGTGGGGTCCGCTAGTACTGGTGGATATGAAGGTGGAAGCGGTGGAAGAGAACTAGACCATTCTCCATCACACACCGACATCCGAGCGTCGGTAGGGTCCTTCTGTTGTTGTTGTTGTTGTTGTTGCTCCACGAGTTGGTGCATTAGCACTAGTCCATCGTCTTGTGGAGGTGATGGAGCTTGAGGAGGTGGATATGTCGATAGTGGATGCTCAGAGGTATGATAAAAGGTAAACTGATTAAAGTATTGGTCCATTCATCAGGACCTTGATACGGCAAACCTACGTAAGATGAAGTATCGCTGGATAGGTCTATAGGATGTTGGTTAGTTTTGGATGGCGGCATTTCCGGGTCTAAATAATTATCTAACTGGTTTGACTAGGGTGAGGGGAGTTTAGATAGTTAGATGCATGAAAGGAGTCATGTGAGTGGTGAGAGTGGGAGTGTTGAGGAGGTTGTGATGAGTGAGACTCATGAGAGTGGCAATGTTGGGAATGTGATGGTTGTGGTTGTGAAGGTCCCCGTCCTCTCATGGGTCCTTTTCCCATTCATCCTCTTCTTGACGGCATGATTGCCTATCAAATATACATATTTGAAAACATTAATAACAATAGGATTTATAGCCTAACCTTATAGCAAGACCTAGACAAAGAATTGTCCGATCTTCAATTGTGATATTTGAGCTTAAACACAAAAGGTTAGTGTGTAATTCGCTCAAACTATGGCTATGCTACCAACATATCACACCCTGATTTCCCGATGGGCCCGAACTTGGGGTTTATAGTGAAGGTTGATAACAATATCACAAATGGCAGCGGAAGATGGAATAAAATAAAGTAAATGATGTAAAAGTTTGAATATAATAAATAAACGCTATACAAGTTGTTCGTACAAAAATGACCACATGGGATCGAATTAAAAACTACTTGAGACTAATATGAGTCTTTTTTTGTGGAGTTGCAAGTTCCAATATCTAAGACCACGCCCGTTCCAACCTATTGTGTATTTGCTTTTAACTTAAGCTTTTTGAAAATACGTTAGTTTTCACTAGTAAACACAATTAACCGACTCTTTTGAAAATCTTTTCAGAATTTATTTAATATCATATGGTATTTCATTTTAAATATGGGACAAACTATATCTTTTGATACCAGTTTTACATGCTTGTCAATACAGTCCGGGATTGGAAATCAAATGCCGGTACATGATTAATAGACACACCACATTTATATATATATATATATATATATATATATGCTTGTCAATACAGTCCGGGATTGGAAATCAAATGCCGGTACATGATTAATAGACACACCACATTTATATACATATATATATATGTATGTATATATATATAAAATATGTATGTATATATATGTATGTATATATATATATGTATATATATATATATATGTATATATGTATAGGAGAAGGATCCGTTAGGAACCACCTATTATCGCGAGAACCGTGAGAATCAATGTGAACACAACCAAAAATACCTAAAAATGTTAAAAAAAAACATACAATTTTTTAATATTTTTTATAATCGCTAGTTTTTTAATTCTTTTTGACAAAAACCAACAATTTTTTTATAAAAAATATTAAAAAGAATCGTATCATTTTAGATTTTTTTAGGTTTTTTTTTGGGGGTTAGTTTTATGGTTTAGTTTTTAGCATTTAGTTTGAGTGGGGGTGGGGGTTAGTTTTTTTTAGGTTTTTGGGGTGGGGGTTCGGTATTTTTTTAGGCTTTTGGGGGGTTTAGTTTTATGATTTAGCTTTTAAGCATTTAGCTTGGGTGGGTGGGGGTAGGTTTTTTTAGGTTTTGGGGGGTGGGGGTTAGGTTTTTTTTTAGGTTTTGGGTGGTGGTGTAGTGGATTTATTTTTTTTGTGTTCACATTCGTTCTCCTAATCCTCGTAATAAAGATGGTTCTCGCATGAACCTTACCCTATATGTGTGTGTATCATTTTGCGTATGTCAGGTGTATGCCTACACCTCGCGCTTTGAGTCGTGGCCATTTGCAATTAAATGAGTCAGGACGCTCGGACATGGTCGTATTAACCCCCAAGGGTTTAAGTTATCAAGGATTACGGATTAAAACCAGTTATTTGCATTTCTATGACATTGTTCGCCATTTTGTAATACTCGAACAAGTGGCGAATGCCATATCCCAAGCCTTTATGAAATAAAATAGGCTAAGAGTATTTACATGTACTAGTTTTTTATAATATCAATATATATTTAGCACAATTGTATTCAAAACAGTTCAGCTTAGGTGCAATTGACTGGAGGCTTCTAGTCTAGAATGAACGAAAATATTATCCGTTAGAATGTTAACGGGTCAATTATAAGTCTTTGGCTTTGATCGGTTAACTTAAGGATACGCTCGGTTCCTTAGATTAATCGTTGACCGGATAGAATGTGGTTTATACCCTTCCAAGTGAAAGGACTCGTACAATATGGGTTTAATAACCAAAGGTTCTGATTTGAAGTGATTTTGAAAGGTTTTGATCTGATTCAACTAGTTTATTTATTTTATTTTATTTAAACTAGCCGTACACGTATATACAGTATCGGGTGGTCGAATAGGTATATGACGAACCCGTTATATCAAAACACATTTTATAATGTTGTATGATCAATTTCAAAGTCAGATTATATGTGTCATAAGTTTTAAAACTATTTTTATGTCATAAGGGCATTTTTGGTATTTTTAAAGCATATAATATTAACTCATCAATTAACCCATCAAACGACATGACCAGAAGATATAATCTCAGAGGGTTATTCTCTATAATATTATGGTCATATAACAAGCCTTAAATGGGTTCTAGGTTTGACCAAACGGGTCAAAATTGAAAGTTAAAGCAGAAGTTAGCGTGTTTGACTTTCGACAAGGAAATGAGCTCTAAACTGGAAATGACAAGTTAGACATGATAAACATGTCTGAATATGTTATATAAACTGTTATGATGTTAAAATTTTAGGTTGTGATACTTAGGAGTTCATTTATCATAATTTGTAAAATTTGCATTTTTGACTTTTATTTTATACATGTTTGACTTGTCATTTCGCCTACTTAACGTGACTATCAGAGGGTGTAATAAGAAGGGATTAACACCTTCATTATTAATATCTTGTTGCGAAGTTCAATTTGAACTTTGACTCGACCAAAAATGGTCAGAACAGAAAGTCAAAGCAAAAGTCAATTTGTTTGACTTTCGGCTAATAATTAGCCTAATAATGGAAAACAAAAACCAGGGAGAACACTTACAAGTGTTCAAGAGGAAGATTTGACTTCAGAGAAGGAGGCTTCTTAGTCCAGAAGCTACTCCAAATTGTTTAGAGAGAAAGAATTGAAAGGTGCAAGGAAAAATGGATGTAAAAGGAGGTTATTTATACTTGCACAAGACTCATGAGGTGGTGCCACATGTCCCTGAGCTCTTAGGTGAAGATTAGTGACATACCAAGTGTAGGAAGGAGGAGAAAGGTGGAAGAATCGCGAGCAAGGTAGCATGGATGCAAGGCTACAGCTACCGGCTGTAGTTTGCTGTCTGAAGACCCCTTACGCAACGTAAGGGTCACGCATTGCGCCTCGTAAGGACCCCTCACGCGCCCTTTGTTTTCAAACCCCCCTGCGGATCATAAGGGACCTCTAGAAGCCAAATTTTTGGCATTTTAGAACTTTGACCCCTCAACTTGTCTCCACATCCCACTTTCATGAATTTTGCCCCTCTTCTCCAACAAATCTAGATTATTTGAAGAGTTTTCGAACACGTGTTGCCATATGAGGTGTTACATTATCCAAATATTTTCACGCGTTAATGGGCAACCTGTTTTTTTATACGGGCCAACCCAAACCAATATGATGATATATGATGTGATGATAACCTATATGATATATAAAAAAGATATATTACGATGATTATGATGGTGATGATGATTTCATATGTTACCTTTTTTTATATCAACCAATCCCAACAACACCCAATGAAAACTAAACACTTTAAATTGTTAGTCTGCAAAGAATATGAAGGTCTAGGTCTATAAAGCGTGTGTGCATAGATCTTGATTTGTTACTAGAATGGTTTTGGAGGTTAAGACGGAACCCGAAGCATAATGGGTCAAAATTATATTATAAGTATTCATTCAGGAAAAAGAATATGGGCATGCTTTCCATTAAGATAGGAGGGGGCAATCCTTTTGCCTACTCTAGAACCCACCAATCCTGCACTACCACCTTATTTCTACACTCAATTACCTTGATAAAGCAAAATCACAGGTAGCACTCATTCAACTACCTTAGAACTTCTTTTAAATAAAAAATAAATTGAATAATTAAATATAACTAAGGTTAAAAATCAAAATACTACATAATTCGTACTAAATAAAAAAAATACAAAGATTTAATAAAAAGCATCATTCGTCTAGTTAATCTGTTGGCCAACCATATGTTTTCAGTGGCTATAGCTATTTCCTTCAGCGGGCCGATAAGAGATCGTAGGCTCGAGTAAACGTCTCAAAGTCCCGGTCAAACGTCATTCTCCTCACATTCTTGCGTTGTGTCGCCATCAACGTGATAGATTCGTCCATGTTTTTCGTTCTTTCCTTGACGTGTAGTCATTAAGTTTGATGCCCAAATCACTTTTGCTTGACGACTCAATGGCTCTCTTATCTTTCCGTTTTGGTCGAGTAGGTCTAACTTCTTCGTTCTAGTCCGGCCCCTACGTACTAGTTGTGGAAATATTGTCGGAGGTACCCAGGTAGTAGTTGTCAGATTCCGATTCCGATGACCTTCTTTGCTTGTCGGAACTACCACCGGAGTCCTCACCTATTAATGGGACATTGGTCCAATTTTCATGTTGTTTAATAATCCCACATGCATCAACGTGCTTAAAACCGGCCTTGTATATTTTTTTTTTCTGAAATCACCTAGTGCTTTTTCATAAAATCAAGATCGGCGCACCCACTATCTCGTATACACGATCCCATAGAGTTAAAAAATATAAATTAAAATTAATATTATTACAAACTTAATTAAAAATGAATATAAATTGTACCCACAGTATCCAAAGTCCTTTGAACCAATTCATTTGTGTCAACATAGCCGCCCATTTTGAATATAGTTAATGAACCGTCCGATTGGTTCCGCCCACGAGTTCGGTGTAGTGTTTAAACACGACGTTTCATATAAACTATCTTTTTTTTGTTGATTTCCTTTTCTCTTGGTTTGAGAGCAATAAACCCATGCCTTAGCTAAAGCTACTTCTTCTGTGGTTGTTCATTCTTGACGATCGACCCGTTTAATGAATTTTGATTTCTTTCCATCAACACATTCAACTTCAACTTCATCTTCGTCTTCCTACTCCTTATCTCCAACTTGCATTTCAAAACATCATCTCCAAATTATTTTCAACTTGCATTTTTGGCACAAAATTCGGATCATCCTTGCCTTCTCAAACCGGGAATGTTTGTTCCACATTCTCAAGCGAGAACCGACAAGGTGGACTCCTATATCTAGCAAATGGGTCGAACTTGAGAGAGCTCAAGTTGACCGGGTGCAATCATAGTAAAACTTGAAGGTTGTGAAAAAAATATTGTGGTGAATATTGTTGTGGGAAAATATTTAGTTGAAATGATTGTGATTCTGAATAAAAAGGTTGTGGAGTATACCCGTAACCACCCGCGCCCGAAACACCAACACACACCCATTACCTAAAGTATGCCGTTCTACCCTAATTAAAAAGCTTACAGATCAATAATCTAAATATTGAAATTATTTGATTGTTGAAAATTATAGAAAACATAGACATATGTGTTGGAGATTCCTTTACATTAATATATACAATAAAAAGAAAAAGCTTATGGGTCAATAATCTAAATGTATTGATATTATTTGATTGTTGAAAATTATAGAAAACATAGACATTTGTGCCCAAGATTTATTTAAATACAAATATATACAATAAAATATTGCCACTTGCATGCTAGAGGTGTTGCTACTAAAACATATTTTTACGTTGGAAACTACTTTTTTAGATGTGCCGAAGATTCATTTACCTAATAATAAATACAATAAAATATTGCTACTTGCCTGCTAAAGGTGTTGCTACGAAACATATTTTTACGTTGGAAACTACCTTTTTAGACAAATTTAGAACATAATATTAAGGGAAAAAAATACAAAAACACTTTTTCCTGTTCCATAAATATTCTCAAAACCAGCCAAGTCACACATTCTACTAGGTCTCAGAATAATTAAATTCATACCTTTACTAAAAGCAAATTCTTTTAGTTTTGTTTTCTGTAAGACTTGAAATCAAACATCCAAATTTAAATGTTTCTAAGAACTTTTGTTTTTATCGATAAACCACCAACTCTATTGCTTCATACAAATTATCTAGTCATCTCAAAATTATTGGGAAGTTCTATGTTTTTTAGAGGATTTTGAATAATTTATAATTATGATTTTGTTCCCCATAGTTGGTGACTAAAAAAACTAAAAGTGAAAATAATTTAAGCATTTTAAAAGTATCCGGTGTAATTTCACTTTTTACACTCTATGAAACCTGCTATGTAATTTTTAACGACAAATTTTTACTTCTTGTGGGATTTGAACATATGACCTTCCCAACTTAGGTATTTCTAAAAGATTTTTGCAACTCCTTGTGCTAGGTAGTTACCATATCATTTTCATATTGTTTTCACGAATGAGTTTCCATATCCAGGTTCCTCACCAAAAAAAAGTCCACCCTCACAAATTCTTTCCATGTCGCATTGAAGAGTCCACGAGCAAAGTTCACACCAGCATTCCACGGCCAAGAGGGATGATTTCAAGGCAGTATCATGAGTTTCAAGTTGGACCATGGTGTGGCAACCAAGGACCACATTGGATAGTCTAAATTGTATTATACTAATTTATCGACATCAACTAATGTAAAATTACGGGAGTTTAAAATCTCTAAAAAAGTCTGGTACTGTAAGTCTCTATAGATTGTATTGTTGTTGTATTAAAGTGTAAAGTAGAATGTATATGTAATATTATAAGTTTTTATATGGTATTTTAGTTAGACCTTTCTATCTTGATTTGATTTGTCAACTTAACTTTGCAATGACAAAAGTCATGATATAAGATCTAGATCCCTAAGACTAAAGGGTGTGGGGAAGGCTTCGGGCCGTCGAGCCCTGATGAGTTCCGTCCACACTGCCCCCATCAGAGGTCGTTGCGTCGTCTCCAAGCCGGTTTTGACGGGCCACTTGCTTTTTTTCTTTGGTTTTTTGTATTCTTCATATTTTGTTAATTCAGCAACTGAATACGATCAGGCAACGAAAGCATGACCATATGCGTTGATTTTTCTGTAGATATGTAACTCGTGAAAGAAGGAAAGGTAGAAAGAATAGGAGACGGCTGCATAGCGATGAAGATATAAGTTTAAAATTTAACCTAAAAATTAACTATTATTATATATTATAATAGAATATAGGGAATTGAAGATTAACCCATGGATATTCAAAAGTGACTTTTTGGAATTGGCAATTTCTAATTCTTTAAGTTTGCTTTTTAAAGGGTTTAAGATCAACCCATGGATATTAGAAAGTGTCTTTTTGGAATTGGGTCTAATGTTATCTAATTTGAAATAACGTTCAGGGTATGTTTGACATGGGGTAATAAAATGTATGAGAGAATATTTCGATGAGGTAATGGAATGGACAAAAGATTGAAATAGATCATTACATTTCATGGTTTTGTTTGGTTACCATGTTGAAATCGAATGAATCATTTTCTTGTGTTGTTTGGTAGGCAGCAAAATATGAAGGAATATAAAATCAAAAATGGGTGGCGAGGGCGACGGTGGTGGGTGGTGGCAGTGTTGGGGTGTCGGTGGTGGGTGGTGTGGTGGTGGCAGTGGTCGGTGATGGTAGGGGGGGGGGGTAACCGTGGTCGGCGGTGGTGGAGGGTAACGACGCCGGTGGGTAGCGATGGTCGGGCGGTGGTGGTGGCAAGCAGATGGCAGTGATGACAGGTGGTGGTGGTTAGCGTAAGCGGTGTTCGGTGGCGGAGGGTGACGAAGGCGGTGGGTGGTAGAGGCGAAGCGGGGTGGCGGTTGTCGACGACAGGTGTTGATGGTGGTGGTGGTGGTCGGCGTTAGCGCCAGTGGTCGGTGGCGGAGGGTGACGACGGGGTTGGGCGGCGAAACGGGGTGGCGGTGGCGGTTGTTGGCCACGACGGTGGGTGGTGGTGGTAACGGGTGGTGGTAGTGATGGGCGGGATGTTGATGAAAAAGGGTGAGAGGGAATGGAATGGGAAAAAAACATGGGTGGTGAATGGAATGAATTTGAGGGAATAGAATGCCTTATGTAATGGGTTATTCCATTACCTTGACCAACCAAACACATGTTTTTTCATTGCTTTGTGATAATTCCATTTCGACTGTCATTCTTGCATACCAAACGCTACCTTAATTTATTTAACTTCTAATGTTATATTAATTTGAATATTATTTTGACAAATAAAAATAAAAAAGGGAGGCTTATCCTCCACACCCTAAGCTCATCCACAAGGGGTAGTGGATGGAATGAATTTGAGGGAACGTAATACCTTATGTAATGGGTTATTCCATTATCTTAACCAACAAAACATATGTTTTTTCATTGCTTTGTAATAGTCCATTCCATTTCGACTCTCATTCTTGCATATCAAACATTACCTTAATTTATTTAACTTCTAATGTTATATTAATTTAAATATTATTTTGACAAATAAAAAATGAAGGCCTAAGCTTATCCATAAGGTGTGATGATGACCCTCTCCTGCTTAAATAGAGAGCCATTCTCAAAGAATGGAGCTCCTCTACTTCCTTTTATCTATTAAGTCAGGCCATAAGAAGTAAAACAATGAGACATGACAATATCAGAAGAATATATACAGAGATTAAGGATGATGTTACATGTGATCATCTTGTGACAGATGCTTATACCATGCTCTTGTTTGTTTCCAAATAGAAAGAAAACTTTTCAAAGATGTGTGTATTTCCAATTAAAAGATTGAAGGTTCACATCTTACCAAATTTAGATTTTAGTGTAATTATCCTAGAAAATTCTAGAAATTGTTCAAAAATGAAATGGAATAAAAAAAAAAAACTTATATTGACAGAAAACATAAAATTTGAAATATATGCGAGGGTTATATAAGTATGAAATTAGGTATATGATTCATCATATAAAAAAGGTTTGGGACGGGATGGTATCAATCCATGTGTGGACAATTATTCTAATCTGGTTACCCGCATTGAGTATACTAGCATACTATATATTGTTTAAGTTGTTAAAATTTGGAAAATCATTAAAATGATGAATGGTTGAAAGGGTAGTTAAGTATTTAATAATATACGAATAAGCTGAGTATACGTTTGCTAATGATACATGAATAAAAAGTAAATTGCAAATTCTCCTATGCACAAGACAAGGATTTGGGTCTAGAAAAGTAAGCTTTATGTTAAATGTTTTAAAAATCAGTTCTTAAATCGTACAGAGTTTGGTGTAGAAATAATTTAACTGGTTGAACCGGATTGTACTAAACAGTTCAGCTGGTTTAGCTAATTAATCCTATAAATTTAGAAAATACAATTTCAAGTAAAAAAATAATCCTAAACTCATCATTCCATGATAAAGAAATATCCCAAAAGCTAATCAATAAAAAGTAATCAAAAAATTCACTATTGATACCTTTTTTACACTAGATTTTACTTAGAAGGTAAATCGTCAACTTTTGGGTCCATACAAAATTAAAAGTCCAAATTTTAACCTTTGACTCGATACCGGTATACCGGTATAATCCAATTTTACCGACGACACAACTTCTTTGCAATTCTCTCAATTTAACTGTATGATTCGTGACAGCCAAACTTATAATTTAACCGGTCAATATAAACCAGTTTTTAAAACATTGGATAAATCTCACACCGAGGTAAATAGAAAAAAATTAGTTTATAAGGAATGTCATGTCACAAATGAATAAATGAATATGTTTCCGCAACGCATCTTAAATAACAACAATAATGATTTTGATGTGAAGCGAGGTGAACAAGTTTTGAGTGAATATGAAGAGGTCGACTTCCCCCTCCTCTCTCTCCATAAATATGGCGGTCTACGTTTCTTCTTTCATTACCTTGACTTTTTCAATCCCAACTTGCTCCTCTTTCAATATCTCTACCCTAATCTTTCACATGGGATCTACCATTTTCATACCATTCTTCCTCTAGATTCTCTTCCTCATTAATCAATTTTCTCCCTCAGGTAAATCTTCCCCCAATTTCTTTACATATTTTGCTAAAATCACATTCATTTTTATTTTATTGAATTACTCATTTACTTTGATTTAATTCAAGAAACACTAATTGCTCTGTAGTCTAGTTTCACATTCTTGTATTTAATCTTTAATTGTTTATTTATTTTTCTTAATTTTCATTGGTTGATTGCATTTTTAGGGCTATTTTTATTTTTATTTTTTGGGTTTTGGGTTTTAATCCTTTTCAAATAATTAAAGTTTTTTTTGTTGTTTGTTGGATCTCAGATCTTTGATTTTTGAGTTCTGATCAATAATCTGTTGGAAAGCTTGATCTAATGGTGAGTTAAACCTTTGTCTTTGAAGATGTGATTAAACGAAATGTGAAATTAGGTTTTTTTTTAATTTGTGTTTTTTGTGATTAATTAGGGGGAAGCTCCAGTTTTCAATAATAGCGATTTACATGCCAGTATTTCAAATGGGTGTTATTTGAAACTGAAGGAATCCGAATCAGCCATTGTTGTTGGGAATAAGACAGTATGTTGTTGAACTAATTCTAGTTTGTTTTATTTAATATTTTTAAAGGATTGTGTCCAATTTGAATTATGTCATTGTTTTTATCAGTATGTCATTGGTGGGCTTGATGATCCTGCGGCGAATGGAGTTTGTATATTCGATAAATCCACCGGTGAATGGTGAGTTTGAAGCTTTCCCATGGTGCTAAATCGACATGTAGATGACGCTTTTAATCTGAATGCATTTGTTTTTCTTTTGTAAAGGGTGATCCCAATCGTTCTAGGAACAAAACCGAATGGACTCAAGGGTCATTCGATGATGCTTTTGAAGAATGATAGGATCTTGATTATCAAACACAATTCAAAATCTAACGATTGTGCTTGGTTTCTTGAGGTGGGTCTAAAATCCTTTTTCTTGAATCATGTGATCATGTTATGACAGTTGATTACTTGCTAATTGTTGAGTAATTACGGGCCAATAGGTGGACACTCGGTTTGTTCAAGAACAAAAGAAGAAATTTGGAACCGAGGTAGTTTCTTGGAGTAAAGGAGTTATAGGTGATGCGGAGCGACCCATAGTAATTAGTGGCCCGTCTGGCGTGGGTAAGGGTACGCTAATCAATATGTTAATGAAAGAGTTCCCGACAATGTTCGGGTTTTCGGTTAGCCACACAACACGCGCACCGAGAGAAAAAGAGCAAAACGGTGTTCATTATCATTTCACGAACAGAGACATTATGGAAGAAGAGATTAAAGCTGGAAAGTTTCTAGAATTTGCTTCGGTTCATGGAAATCTTTACGGGACTAGTATTGAAGCTGTTGAGGTGGTTGCTGATGCTGGAAAGGTATACATTTTATATTCATTTATTTGTCATATGACTCATATATACACAAATATTATGACTTAGTTCTAGGGGTGCAAACGAGCTGAGACCGAGCTCCACCAGGCTCAAGCTCGAGCTCGATTAATATATGAGAGCTCGAGCTTGGCTCATTGGTAGTTTCTCAAGCTTGAGCTCGGCTCGTTTATAATCTATTAACTCATATATTAAATAAAAATGTTATAAATAATAGACTCGTTTAGCTCCCGAGCTCGACAAGTGAAGCTCGGGCTTGGGCTCGTTTACTAAACAAGCTTATTTTTAGGTTCGGGCTCGGCTCGTAAACGAGTTTAAATAAACTTGGCTCGGATCGTTTACTAGACAACTTTAAATAAGGGGTAAACTGTTATTAAATATTAACAAAGCTTAATATTACACAAAGGGTCGATAAGGCTCGACGAGCTTGACAGGTTTCAAATGCAGGCTCGAGCTCGGGCTTGATAAATAAACGAGCTTTATTTTAGGCTCAAGCTCGGCTTGAGCTCGATATGGCTCGGCTCATTTCGAGCTTCTTGTCGAGCAGCCCGGGCCGCTTGGCTCGTTTGCCCCTAGTTCTCTACCAAAATAAAATGTTTTGCATACATAATTAGTTCTGAGTTTGACCAAGAAAGGCAAATTGTATATATATATGTAGAGATGTATCCTTGACATTGATGTTCAAGGAGCGAGGTCTGTGAGGGCTAGCTCACTTGAAGCTATTTTCATCTTTATTCGCCCGCCTTCGTTTGAGGAGCTTGAGAAACGCCTTCGTGCGAGGTTTGAGCTTTGTGAAAAGCAATATTCAATCTTGTATTGTGAATGTTATTGATTACATAATTCTTTAATTTGGTCAAACAGAGGGACGGAGTCTGAAGAAGTGATCCAAAAACGTCTTCGTAATGCTAAGGCTGAACTTGAACAAGGAACTTCTAGTGGTCTTTTTGATCATATATTGGTTAATAATGACCTTGAGGCTTGTTATGAACGACTTAAGGTGAATTTACTTTTTGCCCATTATTTTTCTTTAGCAAGCTTTTGTTCGGTATCTAATCTGATTGTATTTCTTATAGAAAATCTTAGGTCTTGATGGAAATACAGACATCACCGTAAAAACCCGTAAGTTGTTTTAAACGTTTGTTTTAGGGTGTGTTTGGATGTGTTTTCAAATGGGATATTTGATGTTGGTATACTAAGTTTATAAATACTGGTTTTTGATTCTGCTTCTGATTATTTAGCGGTGAAATAATGGTTTTTAAATGATGGGTTCCATACCAGCTGCAGCAAAATCACCTATATACCCTTTATTACAAAACACTTTACGATCGTCTGTTATTACCGTTTACAACTTTATACATCAGAAACTCATTCAAACACCTTTTATATCCGCTGAAATCTTTTATAGTTTCATGGAGGTTTATAATATTTGAATGCAGCAACGGAAGTGTTTGCATTGCCAATGGAGATCTCACTGTCGAAAGTTGATGAAAAGATCATTATAAACGGTGTGAATTCTGATCACAAGTAAGTTCTTACAAAAACATGAATACATTTAATTCGTTAAAACTGAATTCTATATATATTATGCAAACTGATTGGTTTGTACTTGATGCAGGATTGTGCTTGATTTAACTTGTATGAAAGGCGGGGCCCCTGGGCGGACGAGAGGGCTAAGAATGTATGCTGCGGGTCTGCATACAGACGATGACACCGATGAAGATGAAGGCGTCTAGCAGCTGGTCTTTTCGACTTCGTTTTGTACTAACATTGGTCATAAATTTCTTCTTTTTAATTTTTTTATATAAAAACCGAGGAACACCTTAAAGAACTAACTTGAAGAGAAAGCACAATTCCAGGCACTTTGCTCCTATGATGGTCATTTTGATAAATGTAGAAGTGATTTACTCAAGGAATCTCGGATTTGTGAATTGTGGTTGCCATTGTTTGTGTGTATCCAGGCTCTTGTTTAACAGAAAACTCATAGGACCCACAAATACTATGTTAATCAATGAGATGAGATGTCCTTAAAGGCGGAAAACCAAACGCTTACTACTGTGCCACCTCTTTGAAGGTTCAATGATCTTGTTTTTAGTAAGTGTAAAGGCCTAAATTTTCTATTAATATGTGTATCTAATGGTTTTGCATTCTTGTATTTTGACCTCTCAAATTGTCGGTATTATACTTTTATATTGGTGGTTGGGTCATGGGTGGTCCACTTCAGGCAGGCCCTCCATCTAGTATGTTCTGGTCATAGAAAGATTGGTCCAGCATGCAACGGTTTAACGGAAAATATTCTGGTAAAATGGTCCCAATAATTAGGTGACATGGTGCACATGTAATAATTTAATTTCGGCTGAAATTTATTATTTTTAGTCTTCTGTTTTTCTTGTTGTAGTGTTATGTTTTCATACATTTGCGCTCTCTTTTCTTAAAAGGGTGTGGTCTTAAAAACTCTGCGTCTGCGCAAGGAACCGTATCCTTAATGACAACTAACAAGAATAACCTTGCGCGCAATGCGTAATGGTGTGCCTTTTTTGAAACTAGCAGGTCATACAACGAACCTTGTGCAGCCTGTGCAATGGTAAGTTAGACCTAGAAGCACAGGCACCTTGACCCTGTGCTGACACACAAACCTTGCGCGCAACGCGCAATGGTACTACAACTACAATACTTACAGGTCGCACACACGAACCTTGTGTACATGGCGCAGCGGCAAGTTAGACCAACTCTTACAGGTCGCACAACGAACCTTGTGCACTCAGCGCAACGGCAAGTGAGACCAAACAATATAAGTCACACAACGAACCTTGTGTACTTTGCACAACGGCAAGTTAGACTTAGACGCGCAGGCTACTTGATCCTGCGCGGACCAAACAACCCTCTAGTCGCTCAAGTCCTAAAACCTTGGACAAGGGCAAGAAAAACATGAGATCTACTCATAGTCTTATAGACAAAAGGATTTATCCCCGCAACCATGCGCTGGCCAGAAAGCACTGACAGCCTCGCAGAAGGGATAAGCGCAAAGAGGCGTTGACTATATACGAGGGTTCAGAGTGGCAGAGCTGTGACCCAATGGCCGCTCGGCAGGTTGTGTCAGACTGTATCCCATGAACTGTAATACAGAGGACTGTCCGTGCACCAACCAAACATACGCCTGCGACTGTCACACCTGCTCCACTTTCGGCTGATGACAAGTCCTATGCCAGAGACAGCTGCCATGACATGTGGTATCATTCAACATCCGACAAAGCATCCCCCTGCCAGAGATAATTAATGATCTCTGCAGAGGGACATAACGGATAAATCTGGTCGTCTGGGCCAGACCCAAGGCCCATCAGCACATCTCCTAAACCACTTCACTTCGGTTATAAAATAAGGGTTGTACCACAAGGTAAAGGGATCTTAATGCTTTCCTGCTCACTCACTACTTGCAACTACTTGCTTGTTACTACCTTGCAATACACCAAATACTTATTCTCAAGCCGGATTGTGGTTACGGAGAACCCCCCCTCTCCGTGACGAGGCTAACAACGTTGCTAGTTTTGCAGATCAGCCAGAGTGAGTTCACCCAGAAGAACAAGCGAGAGACGAACCTTTTATGCAGAAATACTAGGTTGTAACTAAGATATCTCCGGATACCTCTCGGTTCAACCGGTGAATCTTCATTGGCGCCATCCGCTATTTACTCTCTCACATCCGTTTTCTCGTTTCGTTTTTTATCAAGCCTTATATTAAATGGCTGACTTTCCATCCGGCACACCACAAGGTCCTCGAGCTGAAGGCAAGAACCCAGTTCATGCCTCTCGGCTCGACGGACAAGTGGAAGAAGGTTCCTCCGGGAATGCCGACGTCCACCATGACTCCGGTCGTGTGAACATCCCGGTAAACCTCAGAGTTCAAATGGAGACTCCTTGTGTACCAATCACCTCGGTTTTGCCGGCGGTCGAAACTCCGATGTCTTGGTACATCAAGTCTCAAACAGCTCTGAATGTCGTTGACGTGCAGCTCTGCGCACAAGCAAACACTCCTGCTGCGCCAGTGCAGCCTCCAACCACTCACGTGCAGGCTACACCTGCACCACGAGTACTCAACTACGACTCGCCGGCGAGAGCGAGCGTTCCATCACAACTTTGTCCACAAGAAACGGAGTACCCTCTATCATTGCCTAAACATGAGTCTCATACTCGTAGGCGAGCGTCCGTACACTCACGGTTGGCCCACATCCTCTAGGGGGCGGGACACCCAGCGCGAGGCGGACCGAACATATGGCGAGGGTGATAGCGCCAGTTTGTTTCACCGGCTGCCAAAAGATCATGTCGCTTACAGATATGCGCCACGGGTTGTATACAACCCGGAAGCGGAGTACAACTATAGTTTGATCTACTGGCCGGCTGAAGCAGCCAAACACTCAAAATTTATCAAGGAGATCGCGCTTGCATCATTGGAGCGCGCAAAACTTCCCTTCAACGTGGGAAAGTACAATGGGTTGACTGACCCAGATGATCACCTGCGCCATTCACCAACGCAAGACTGAAGTTGCCCATGTGGTGTCACATGTTTGTCCAAACTCTTACAGGCGCTGCACGCCTATGGTTTGACAACTTGCCACAGGCAAGCTTGCATCATGGAACGATCTCAAAGACAAGTTCCTTACGCATTTCAGCCAGCAAAGGCGTTATGTCAGAGATTCCTCTGACGTAATGAACATCTGGCGGCGTGACAATGAAAGTCTCGAAGACTTCATCACCCGTTATAATAAAGAAGTGCTAGAAATTAGGGATGTGCACAAAGACCTGATTCGCGCATAGTTCAAGTACGTTGTCCGCTGCGAAGAGATGATCAAAGTCTTATCGAGCACTACTAGACTCCCAAAAAGCTGGGAGAAGCTGATGGCGGCAGCAAAGGTATACGCACAGACAGAGTGCAACATGAATGCCAGCAGACCTCCCGTACCGCACTATCGTCCCCAAGACATGAGCAAGAGTTTTGGGAAGAAAAATAAGAGCTGGAGGGAACACAGCCAAAACCCTCCTCACTCAACGGTCGATGTACGCGCAACCATAAATAAGATTGCTGCCCAGACATCAATCAAGCAGGAAAATCGGGATCGTCAGTGGACACCACTGACGAAACACTGGCGGAGGTGCTCAGCACGGAAGGCCACCAATATAAACCGCCCACGCCGATGCGTAATAAAAAAGGTCAAGACCCTAATCTCTTCTGGGATTATCACAAGGATACGGGACATACGACCGATAACTGCTTCTCCTTGTGCATAGAGATAGAAAAAAGCCTTGCAAAGTGGGAAGCTCTCCCACTTACTTCAAAACGTGCACAAGGAGATATGTCGAATTACACGCGGCGAGAAAGGCCCAAGCAATAAAAAGATGAAGACCATTTGTTAACATGATCCAGGGTGGCCCAGCGCGCAAGTGCAGCCATCAGAAGAGTGTACGCCACACTAAGGCGACACTACATGTTACCCAAGCATGTTCAAATGTCAAGGCTTCATCAACTGTCTACGCAATACACTAGCACACCTATCTTATTGTCTACGTTGTACATGGCTCTTACGCCTTATTAATTAATAAAGACAATGGATACATATTTTTCTTTATCTAGATGTTTTGTTACAAATGCGCGAAACAACTTTGGGTCTATCCGAAATCACCATGGTACACAATGACTCATGAACCAAAATTCACTACCTACTGCATGCGCATGGGAGGGGATGTTCATACACGAGTTCATTACTAGTTCTATTCGCTATACCTACACAAAGTCTTTCTATTCAAGCAAATATTGTAACTGGAAAAACATTCATTTCATTACAAGAAGAAAAATATTTACATCAACGCGCAGTACATTCAAGCTACAAAGATATCACAATGAAGACCCTACGCTATTCTTCATCCCCTGCGGCCTCGGCTTCTTCCGGAAATATGTCTTTAAGGCGATCAACAAAGTCGTCATGTTGGAGCGCCTCGCTCACCAATTCCATAGCCGGGAGCTGTAGATGGTCATACTCCCGCTTAGCCTGGGAGAAGGCCGCTTCGGTATCAACACCATGAGTGGCAGCACGGGTGTTGTCCTATTGCACATCCATTGCATGAGTGACATGATGCACACACTCAGCATAGCCCTGCGCATACCCATCCTGGCGCGCAGTGACCATCAGCTTGGCTACTGCGTCGTCCAGCTCTGCGGAGTTCAGAATGGAGTTTGTGATCTGCACTGCATGAACAGGGTTAGAAGCAAAACAAAGTGACCAAAAAACAAATGGAGTACTTACATTGACAACTCCATGCTGTTGCATCCACAGCATGTTGTTGGTCAGCGACTCCACCAATGACTCAGAGATGGCGCGGGCGGCTTCAGAATTCTCAAATCTTTTCTCGCCCGCGTCCACCTTGCCTCTGCCAATCGCAGCCGCTCCTTATCCTCCAGGTGTCAGCGTTGTAATTCAGCCTTTTTCACCAAAGACACCTGGATATCCTTCTTCGCGCCCTGGAGATCCTTCTTGGCACCCTCCAACCCGGCGCAAGCTGCAACCTGGTCACATACAATAAGGTTAGTATGACATCATATAGATCATACATATGAAGGAAAAACAATAAGAGGCAAGTTTTTACCTCTTTCTACTCACGGAATGTAACGGATTTTTAGCATGTACAACCATCAAACCAGAGACCAAAGCAAGGCTTGACAAAACCTACGCTCGCGGTGCGCCCTGGCCTCCGCGGCCGCAGCAGAAGCTGGTTACTTCTCCTTCCTTTCGCGCTCTACTTCTCCGCGCAACCTGGCCAGTTCATCCCTCAGAGATATTTTCTCGTTGTTATCCTTTTCACAAGCCTCCCTCCACAACTTGCGCTCCTTAGCAAGTGTGGCAGCGGAGCTTTAGGCCCTCGTCTTCCACCCCAGCGCGGCCCACTCCTCGACCCGTTAGGTTTCGGAAAATTTAGCCTGATTAGCCTCCAATTCAGATTTCTACGCAGCCACTTGGGCTCGCTCTTTAACCAGGTCCGCTTGGGCAGCTTCGAATTTGGCTTGTTTCTTCAGCATGCTCCGCCATTCCCTTACTATCCTGTGCGTGATCGAGGCGGAGCTAGCGGCTACATGGAGGTACGTGCGGTAAGTTTGTTCTTGTTCTTGTTCAGTGCGCGCATGCATCTCTGCTGGGGGGAAGGTCCCTTTAAACCACTCACGACACGCCGGCCAGCGAGAAAAGTTATCTCCTTTCTTTAACTTCCACACATGGGTGTGGATCTCTTCAGCACGGGCCGCGGTATATGACCTGTAATAATAATCACCTGAGGTCTCATCCGGGCGGATTGGAGATCCTTCGGCGGAAGGGCTTCTACCAGATTCCCCGGCCTCAACCCCAGGCGTCGGCTCTTCTACATGCACCCTCTGTGGAGCATCAGTTTGCTCACTTTCATCAACAACCGTAACCATCGGTTCTGTCTCTTGAAAAACACCCTCGCCACCACAACCTGAGGATCTTCCACCACCACCTCAGGTTCTACAACCTGAGTCTCCACCTGCACCTCCGTAGCCCCAGCAGTTGACTCCCCACATTGTTCGTTAGACGCTTGCGCGCTTTCACCCACAGGAGGGGGCATGGGAGTATCCTTGGGCACGGCCGGAGTGGTAAGAGCCACAAACACTGTCTCACCTCTCCCTGCGGGAAGACAAACTGTCAGACAAACATACTACCAAAAGAAAGAGGTGGTGTGACAAACAAGTAAAAAGGTGTTTACCTAAGGAGATTTTAGCCGCAAGCACGTCCATACTCCCGCGCTTCCCAATAATCTTCTACGCAGCTTTTTAGAGGGTTACGCAGAGATATCGCTTTTGGGAGCCCTCTTTCTCTTCATGGGCTCCGGACTGGACTCCACATCGACCGGGTCGTCTAGGTTGGCAGCCGGAATCACCACCGGCTCTAGTTTGGGCTTCCTCACACCTACAGGCGCAAGACCCTCCAATGAGTCAGTGACTACTACATAGTCTTTCTAATGATCGGAAATAATGTGCTTACCTTTAGGATGGTCTGCCCTGGGTTGAGGCGCCCCCTTCCCAGCCGCCGCGCTGGCCCCGCGCGCCTTTTCTTCTTTGATTCAGGGCCAATGCCCAAGTCTTTCAAAGCACCTGCACAATGACGCAACACAGTGAGTAATCTGCAAAGATGTCAACACTCGAACAATATGAAGGCTTACCAGTCGAAGGCGCAGGGGCTAACAAATCTGCACTCCTGGGGAGTTCAAAATTCCACAGGATTTGCGTGTACCAGGTGGGCTCCTCCGGGCCCAGGGCGACATTTTCAATGTGCCCTTCCTTCCTCTCGAATGCCGCCAAGAACAGCGGCGTCCCTGCAAAAGAAAAACACAAGGTCAGCCTACACAAGGCGAAATCAAGAAATAATGCAACAAAAAAGCAAAAATACTTACTCCTATCCCCTTCCATATAAACCGGCCTCTCCCGGCAGTTGGGCCTCCACACTAAACTTATCCCAGCTGCCACCAATGCCCTCTCCGGCAGTTGGATTGCCGGGATATCCTCCACCCCCCAGAAATGCATCCGAAGAGGAATGACACCAGACTTCACATAAAAAAATTTAGCCTTCCAATCGTGGAAAGACTTGGGAGGGGAGAGCAAAATTTTCTTTGCCTGTACACGGTGCTGAAAAGAATAAAACCACATAGAACAATGGAGTTGGTAAAAAATCCGTTAATGGTTGGGGTAGCACTAGTGGATCTACACAAAAACTCAAAATGCTTTGTTCTCACCATCACCATCGGATTGAGTTGGGAGATGTGGAAGCCGTAAAAATTCAAAATTTAAAGAAAAAATTTTGTGTGGCCGGTAACCGGAAGTTACCATCGTCGAAAAATCAAAAAATAAGGTGATATAGCCAGCCGGAGCATCGGCGGCTGTATCCCTCTCGGCCGGGTACCGGGCATCCCAGTCCTTGTAGAACCGGTAGCCGTAAACCAGGTGTTCAAAACTGATCGGGTTCCATTTCAAAACCGGCAAAGATGTCGAAGCCTCGGCAGAAGAAACAGTCTCAGGACCCTTAGTCGCCATGAGAATCAGAAAACAAAGGTTTTGAAGACGAAAAGTTTTGAAGATGAAAAGTTTTAAAAACAAGAACACAAGAACTCAAGAAGATTGCAGAGAATTTTAAAGAAAAGTTTGAAGGTGTGAATGGAAACCCTAGACGGTTACCCCTAATTATACACATCGCATTTAATGCGATGGACAACTGTGACGCACGCGAGAAATTCACAACCAATCTGCACAAGACGCGTGGCACACCAGTGGCAACTGACGGTCGTCACACGTGCGTGGCGGCCACTTTCTCTACCAATTCATTAAGGAAATAGGGGCTGCACTGTTAACAGCAGGCCACAGTTGTCAGACGTCCCCTCAAGGTCTCCTTTTTCGCACTAACCCATTTGCAACGTTAGCTTGACGATTCAAATTTCAAGATTTCATCATGAAAAAAGGTTTCCCTTACACAAAGGTTTTCTCCAATAGAATTTTTCCCTTGAAATAAGCGCGCATACAATAATTCTTTTAGTCCAGCACTGCTCCTACTTGCCAACATGCGCATAAGAGCAGAACTAGACTGGGGGACTTGGAGGGGTATGGTCCCAAAAACTCTACGCCTGGGCAAGGAACCATACCCTCAATGACAATTAACAAGAATAACCTTGCGCACAATGCATAATGGTGCACCTTTCTTGGAACTAGCAGGTCATATCGCAGCCTGCGCAACGGTAAGTTAACTTAGAAGCACAGGCCCCTTGGCCCTATGCTGACAGACAAACCTTGCGTGCAACGCGCAATGGTACTACAACTACAATACTTACAGGTCGCACAACGAGCCTTGCGTACATGGCGTAGCGGAAAGCTAGACCAACTCTTACAGGTCGCACAACGAGCCTTGCGTACATGACGTAGCGGCAAGCTAGACCAACTGTTATAGGTCGCACAACGAGCCTTGCGTACATGGCGCAACGGCAAGTTAGACCAACTCATACAGGTCACACAACGAACCTTGCGCACTCAGCGCAACGGCAAGTGAGACCAAACAATATAAGTCACACAGCGAACCTTGTGTACTTGGCACAACGGCAAGTTAGACTTAGACGCGCAGGCTACTTGACCCTGCACGGACCAAACAACCCTCTAGTCGCTTAAGTCCTAAAACCTTGGACAAGGGCAAGAAAAACATGAGAGCTACTCATAGTCTTATAGACAAAAAGGATTTATCCCTGCAACTCTGCGCTGGCCAGAAAGCACTGACAGCCTCGCAGAAGGGATAAGCGCAAAGAGGCGTTGACTATATACGAGGGTTTAGAGTGGCAGAGCTGTGACCCAATGGCCGCTCGGCAGGTTGTGTCAGACTTCATCCCATGAACAGTAATACAGAGGACAGTCTGTGCACCAACCAAACATACGCCAGCGACTGTCACACCTGCTCCACTTTCGGCTGATGACAGGTCCTACGCTAGAGACAGCTGTCATGACACGTGGTATCATTCAACATCCGACAAAGCATCCCCCTGCCAATCATTAATGATCTCTGCAGAGGGACATAACGGATATCTCTGGTCGTCTGGGCCAGGCCCAAGGCCCATCAGCCCATCTCCTAAACCACTTCACTTCGTCTATAAAATAAGGGTTGTACCACAAGGTAAAGGGATCTTAATGCTTTCCTGCTCACTCACTACTTACAACTACTTGCTTGTTACTACCTTGCAATAAACCAAATACATATTCTCACGCCGGAGTGTGGTTACGGAAAACCCCCCCTCTCCGTGACGAGGCTAACGGCGTTGTTAATTTTGCAGATCAACCAGAGTGAGTTCACCCAGAAGAACGAGCGAGAGACGAACCTTTTATGCAGAAATACTAGGTTGTAACTAAGATATATCCGAATATCTCTCGGTTCAACCGGTGTTTTCTTCAGATACAATCAGAATGTTGATTATTATTTTATAACATTTACTACTAATAATATTATTAAATAAAAGAATGCGTTTGGTGAATTACTATATTACTTTTTCTCCCCAATTTTCAGTTTTTAATTCTAATTCTAACTATTATTATCGGCAGAATTACATGCTTAAAAATGGATAGACCGTTATTTTAGTTTTTTTTTTTTAAATTGGAGAGCCATGTTGTCATATTCATCTGGAAATAAAAGGTGAATGTTGAAGAGGCTAAAGGTTTTTGTTTGAAATTTTTGTTTAAGAACGTTAATAAGTAAGTTCGCTTTTACCTTTGTTTGCAGTTTGTTGTTGGAATAGATATGAGCATGTCCACATTTTTTTGTTCACAAAGGTCAACACATGTACGTATTCGCATTTGTCAATTTTTGTTCAAAAGGTGGTTAACACATGTGCCCAGTTTTAGTTGTATTTCTTTTTCAGTTTTGTTCAAGCAAGTGGCATATTTTGAAATGAACATAATAGAGTGGGTTTTGTTAGTTTTTATTACATGAAGCAGATGTGTTAGTTTACAAAAGTTAATGTGGTTTATATGAATGTAACATTTGGGTCTTAATAATATGTTGTGTACATTTTTTTATTATTTTACTTTTGTGTTTTAGTGTTAAAATTATGGTCTGATGCGAATGTGGAAACAAAGTGGGTTTTGCTGTAAAAAGAATAAAAAATAAAGTGTGTTGTTACATTTTTGTGTTACAAAAATAGATTAAGTTGTAACAGAAATAAAGTGTCTTGTTACATTTTGTGTCATAAAAATAAAGTACGTTTGTTACTACAAACTGATGTATGTTATATTTTTTATGTTACAGAAATAAGGTACGTTGTTACTAAAATAAAGTGTGTTGTTACATTTTTATGATACAAAAATAAAGTACGTTGTTACATATGAGACGTAAAATAAAATGTGTTGTTATTGATGTAAAAGTGACAATTACAAATGTAACATTTCACTTATCTAATTACAGATGTAAAAGTGATAGTTAGAAACGTAACATGTCGCTAAATATTAATGTAAAAAGTGACAATTACAAACGTAACATTTTTTACTTATCTACAAAATGTGAGAATGGAGTTGAGAAAAAAAAAAATAAACATGAGAGAGAAAATTTGGTGATGAAAGAGAAAAATTTAAGCTCAAGTAGAGAGAAACTGAAAAAATGTGTCAGGTCAAGGAAATAAAAAAAATTGCAATTGATGTAACTGTATCAGCGTACAAGTTTCTGAAATTACCCTTTTGTTTTGCATTTCCCCTATTTATAGTGAAGAAAATGTGATTATTTGTCATCATCTAAGGAGAGCTATAGGTTGAAACATAATTTCTAAAGTTTTCTGAACTCAATAGGATTTTTTTAGTATCGTTTCCATATATATATATATATATATATATATCAAAGAGTTCAAATGAGAAGAAATCACAAATTAAGAATAAAAAGAATAAAGGATATAAAGGTAATTTGAACAAATCATTTAACCCTATCCTTTATTTTTAATATTTAGATTAATTAATAATCCCTAATCATTTAATAAGTTTATTCTATTTAATAGTTGTGCACCTTACACAATATAAACAATCGCACATGATCCTACATATTCAATATTTCCTACACCATAAAAACAAAGTTTCTTACACCACAAAAATATTGTTTTGGTGTAGGGTACAGAATATGTAGGACCCCAACAATTTTAAATAATTTTACGACTCATAATAAAAAATGTTTATGATACAACACTTTTAAATAACTTTGTCTCCTAATAAAATTGGTGCAGGACACAACACATTAATTGTGATGAAGGGGGATATTATGATGACATTAAGATTTAAGTAACTCTTATTATATTTATTAGTATTCTATATCAAATTGTCTATTATACCCTTATTAATTAAAACATTAGTTAAAAGTGGATAAAACTCATATCTTGATCACAATTGATAAAAAGGGTTTAGATTAATTTATTTTTCTTCTTAAAAGAATATTCTTCTCAAATGAACCTCCATATATATATAATATATATATATATAGAGAGAGAGAGAGAGGGGAGTGTTACCTTGAGAAGGCTAAATATTACGAGAACCGTGAGAACGAATGAGAAAACCAATCAATACCATTTTTTATAATACAATCATCATTTTAATTAAAATACAACATCAAAAAAAGAAATTACAACATCAAATAACTCATTTCTCTTCTCAAAATCACTCTTATTAGATTTTTTACACATGTGTAAATATAAAAAATTTACACATGTGTAAATTTTCTTTATTTTCGAAGTCACGTAAATTTAAATATGTAATTAAATTTCTAGAATTGTATTCGAATAATAATGACAATTGTAAAAAGAAAATTTGAATTTCACTTGTTTTTGACCAAGTTCTAGTAGTCTTTTCATTCGTTCTCACGGTTCACGCGATATTTAGCGTTCTCATTTAAACTGTCACCTATATATATGTGTGTGTGTGTGTGTGTGGATATTAAGAGAAGTCTACCGTATTGAGAACTTGAGAAGCTTTTTGAACCACACATTTCCCTAAGCTTTTCGTAACATACACATATGTATATAATCAATTTTAAACTATACATATGTGTATATTACGAAAGCTTAGGGAAAATGTGTGATCCAAAATGCTTCTCAAGTTTATCAATTATCCTTGTGCTTCTCACACAATCCTAGCCCTATACACACACACACACACATATAGGGTGGGGTTCTAGAGTGAACACCAGTGTATTTGTGAACTTAGTGAACAAATCCTGACAATGGAACACTAGTGTAGTTGCGAACTGAGTGAACAAATCTTTTCCATTCACGTGTGACTAGGATTTCATCATAAAATACATTAGTGTATTTCATCATCAAATCCTGGTCATTGATTTACACACGTGTATGGCAAGGATTAGTTCGATCAGTTCGCAAATACACTAATGTTCACTCTTGAACCTAATCCTATATGTGTGTGTGTATATATATATAGGGGTAGAGGTGTACAAATCGGTTAATTTTCAAAACCGGTTACGGTTATTAACCGGTTCGGTTATTTTCTTCGCATATAAAAACCGGTTCCGGCTAGTAACCGGTTTAAGACCGAAAACATGTAACTGGTACTAACCGGTTGTATAATTGGATGTAGAAAAACCGGTTTTGTAACTCATATTAAAACCGGTAAAAAAATCGATAAAAAAACTGGTTCATTATAAAATGCAGATTTCTTGTGGTTTTTTTCAATTTTTTCTGTTTTTTTTTTGCTGAAAATGCATTTTTTTTAATATTAAACTTAACTATGAAAATATAAAAACATAAAATATAATATCATTAAGTCTTGGAACAAACGGTTTTACATAACAATGAAAATACGAACGATAAATGTAAAATGAAATACATAACTTAAAATATTAATCTGCAAGTAGGTCCACTAATATATATATATATATATATATATATATATATATATATATATATATATATATATATATATATTTAGTGCGACTACAATATTAATAATATATCTTGAGCCTCGTTTAATCTTCTTCGTTCGAACCCGAACTTGAATTATTGCGTAGGAAATCATCCAATGCGACTTCTTCGTCGGTCATTGGGGTTGTCGATTCGGCTTCGACCTCGTCCTCGTACACTTCGCCTTCGTATTCCAATTCTCCCTCGAGTGAGCGTATGTGTTGACATCTCTCCGCCGCATCCAAGTAATCTTTCAAGCAAATCGACATCTCAACCTCTTTTGGTGTTAGTCGAGTCCTCCTTATCGAAATCACCCTACCACTAATAGAAAAATCAGTTTCTGAAGCTACCGTGGAAGCTTGGACCGTTAGTAAATCTCGGGCCATTGTGGCTAAGATCGAAAATTGATCTTTCTTACTTTTCCACCAAACCAACAAATCAAAATTTTTAAATTCTTGTGAAGTCATCGTTTGTAGAAAGTTCGACCCACCATACCGACCAAGTTCGCTACTAGTAGTGTTACCACGTTGCATTTGACTCGACTCATCAAACAATTGGTTATAAACATACAAATCTTGATCTTCCATACTTGAACCTTCGCCGAAAGCGGCATTTCTCATTGACTGGTGAGTGTGTGACAAGGTTGAACCATAAACATCAAATATTTTTGAAAGTTGACCGTTGAAACGAATTTTTGCGGCTTCACCAAAGTTAGTTTTTGTTCGGTGTTTAAATTCAACTCGTTTGCAATTTTTTCAATCAAAGACCCGGTTCCAAAAACATTAAAGCAAGGGTTTAAAGCGGCGGCACAAGTGAAAACCGCGGGTAGTTCTGTAAAATATTTTCTTAGTTTTTCCTTCATCGGGGTTACCAAATCACAATATGGCCTACCTCTAACCAACATCTCGTTTAATTTTAAACACATTTTAAACAAATTGTGAAGCACCAATAAACTTGTTGGATAATAAACCCCCGATAAAGTTTTTGTTGATGTTTTGAAAACTTGAAGCAATTGTGTAACCGTTTCAATAGTAGCCCAACCCGATGGGTGGTATGGCGAAACCTTTCTATGACTAGACAAAGAGTTATGAAATTCTATTAAACTTTCTTTTTGCAAAATAGTTTTTTCAAACATCGTGCAAGTCGAGTTTCATCTATGAGCAACGTCTCAATTGGGTCCTAAGCATATTCGACCCGCTTCCTTACACATTTTTACATATTTTGAATGTCTATGCGTGTGACTATATATGACGCAACAATTTTTTGAAAGATTATTTTTGTGGTTCAATAACCTTTAAACCGTCTTGAACGGCCAAATTTATTATGTGTGCAATACATCGACTATGGAAAAAAAATACCGTCATAAATTGGTTTGTATTTTAATTTTATGTGCATTACCGAAACCGTATTGTTTGAGGCGTTGTCAAAAGATATTGAAAAAAAATCTTTTTTCCAATTTGTATGTTGTAATATTGCTCTATAAATAGCTTCACTGGTGTGAGGGTAATCAAATAATTTAAACAAAATCGTGCGTTTCATCATTTGCCACGTCGCCGGTTGAATCCAATGGGCGGTGACACAAATATATGAGTCGGGTGAACCGTGCGGTGCGGACCAAACGTCGCTAGTCAAGTTAACACCGGTTTCTAATTTTTCAAAATAAGAAATTAATTCTTGTTTAGCATTTTTCCACAATTTTAAACAATCCCTCCTAAAAGAGTAGTACGACTTACATGGGTGTATCGTGGTTGGAGAGTTCTTTGAACCATCTTTGTGTAGCGTTGGTTGTCGAAATGGTTGAACGACGAACTTTCTTGGATTTCAAACTTCGCCATTTCCACCCTAGCCATTTCGTAATTGTAGGCGAACAAAGAAGCACCTTCACTTGCCATGGAAGCTTGACTACTAGCGGATTATTGTTTCAACGCCTTGCAAAACGGTTTTTCGATGTGGTTGTCTCAATGTGGTGTTTGCTCCTTTGGCGTAAAAACCATTACAATGATGACAACACGTTTTTTTCTCCCATTGGCCATCTCGCACAAAGCGAAATGTGACCAAATTTCGGGGTTGCGCTTCGTTGGAATAACACGAACCACCGTGTCGGTTGTAGACTCGCCAACATTGACCGAATCATGAGCACTAGAGCTTTCCATACTTTTTTAAGAATTATCGAAGAAGATTGTGAGCGTTTTTAAGATTTTTTGGAGATTTAGAGAGTTGTGTAATTGAAACTAAACACCCACAACCCTTTTATACTACTTGGATGAGGTTTCTAGCAAAAAAAAAAACAAAAAAACGGTAACGTGCAGCCCAAACGTCATATGACCGTTAATTACTAGTTGGCGCAAAAAACCGGTTTGACCGGTTTTAAAAACCGGTTTTTATATACGTTAGCGGTTAACCGGTTAAAAACCGGTTTTTGTTTCATCCGGTTTTTAACTAGTTTTTATAATAACCGGGTTTCGCGTCAAACATTATAATCGGGTCGTAACCGGTCAAACCGGCTAATAACCTGACCGGTTATATAAAACCGGATACAAAAATAACCGCTGTCGGTTTTTTTGTCGGTTACGGTTATACAACCGGTTTTTTTGTACATCTCTATATAGGGGCGGGTTAATTGGGGAACACTAAAAAAGTGGGAAACAATGGGGAACCACTCAAACAAACTTCAATTAGATTCATTTCAGCGGCATTAAAACCGGCTCGTCAAACTTTAACTAGGATCTCTTAACCCTAAACTTTAAACCTAAGCCTTAAAGCCAAACAATAAGGCTAAAATTTAAGCTAAATCGTAAAATCTATAGTGAAATGTAAAAATGGACGTAAAGGAAAATAATTTAAGACCCACGTTGGATGTGAATGAACCGGAATATGGCACGTATCAATCACCTTGAGCTAAATGAATTTGTAGCCATTAGATCCAGAATTGTTACTAAGGTATATGGTTTGGTGATAACTGGTAAGCTACAGATTAAGGATTAAAATTTTGTAAAGCATAGGTATTTGTGGTTAATAGAAGTAGATTAGAAGCAGGTTAGTTCGTTGTAAAAAAAGTAGTGAGAACTACGAGAGACGTGCAATTTAACTAGTAGATAGAGAAGACTTAACTATAGCAAAAGAAAAACCACAAAATAGAGAAACGCCAAAAGATTTATATCACTTGATAAAGTATTACGAAATAAAAAAAAGAGTTTTATAAAAGTAAGATACTTTATAAAGCAAAGACTTACAGATTCAAGAGATTAACTTGTAAAATTTAAAATTTCATAAAATATAGGAATATTGGATTTTAATAATCTCAACTATTCGTCGTTATCCGCCGACAGTCCAACTTAAAAAATAACCACTGTCAGTCCCAACTATTAACATATTGGCCTCCAATTGACACTGACTAACAAAACCTTAACGTCGTTAGTCTTTGGTGGCCGAAAAAACGTTTTTGGCAAAAAAAAAAAAGGTTTCTAAAGGTACGATCTAAAGTTACAAAAAGGTTTTAGATGATAATGTTGAGTTTTCCGGCCAAAAAAATGAGATTTCCGACGACCTCAATAATTGAGGATTTTAATAGAAAAAAGTTTTTAAAGATCCGTAATAAGGTTATAAAGAGGTTCAGAACGAGAAGATTGAGTTTTTTGGCCATAAACGTTTTTCTGTAGACCGAAAACTAACAGCATTAGAGTCCTGCTGGTTAGGGTTTATTGGAGACCAGTATGTTAATAGTTGGGACTGCCAATGGTTATTTTTGAAGTTGGAATTGTAGCGGCCAGTGGTAAATAGTTACGATTATTAAAATCCAATATTCCTGAAATATATTCAGATCTTCAGCCATTTTTATAAAAACGGAATACTTACAAAATACATTTAAGATTTTGAAAATTTCGACTAAAACAAACCAAGTTTTATAGGATCAGAGAGTATAATTTCAAGAATGTGCAAGCCAAGGATTGACGGCCAACAGGAATCAACCACGAATTTCTAGGAGCACTATTTATAGGGTTGGTGGTTCAATAACAAAGACAATATTTCTAGGAGCACTATTTATAGGGAGGTTGGGGTTTAATCCTGGACAAGTGTAATATTTGAAGTGTAGTTTAGAAGCAAATTGAATTGCAACTTTAAAAAAATAAAAGACTTATAAAAGATTAACATTGACATTCCACTCATACATCTAATCTAACTTACAAGATGTTTAAGATCAAACGATTGAATAAAAGAAAAGTTTTTGTGCCTAACATTATAACGTTGAGCACACATTTTTTGTATATCTAGTTGAAAAATATGATCACTATCTAGATTACAGGTTGATGTAAGTCACAAACAGGGCATTTTTAACTCCAAATCTCAAAGTTAGTAATTTGACACAATATCTTTGCCAAAACTGGCCGGACCGAACCAGGAACATTATACCTAGCTAAAACACATAAGTTTATGCCAAACTGATTTAAGAAAACAGGTAAGTGAATGACAATAAGCACAAACCCTTCCTGTCAAATGTCTTACTCCAAAATTGTTTGTAATTGCACAAGTCCTACATAAAATATTATCTCAAAGACTTACCTCCCCAGACAAAAAACAAACAAATAAAGCAATTAAGGATCCGCAATTGTAACTTCAACCTCAACACCAGGTTCAATAGTGATGGAGGTGATCTGCTTAACCACATCTGGAGAGCTGAAAAGATCAATGACACGCTTGTGAACGCGAAGCTCAAATCGGTCCCATGTGTTTGTTCCTACAAAACAAGAAAGTTTATCGACCATCCAAGATCATAAACCTTATCTAAACAAAAACATGTTTAGTTTAATTAATACCTTCACCACAGGGGGATTTCCTGGTGGTGATGTGAAGAACCTTGGTTGGCATTCTTACAGGTCCCTTCACCCTCAATTTCTTGTCCTTTGATCCACGAATCAGATCCGTGCAAACTTTAAAAATAGAAAGAAAAATCATGCACATTATATATCATAAAAACTGCGGTGTCTCATCCATAAAGACAAGATTATAAAATTCTAATCCAATATTCTTGGTCTAACATCAGGGGAGTTCATAAACCATTGAAACTTGAAAGCAACCTAAAACCAAAGCAGATTGGCTCTTTGGATAGTTACATAGTTCAGGTCATAGTTTAAAACTTGGAACTGGCAATTACCCTTTACTATGTAAAGTCTTCTCTATTTTTGAAATCTGCAGTTATGAATTATTAATGAACAATTATTATTATTATCACTTTTAAAACATGATACAAATTAACAATTTCCCCACTTGTGGGATTAGGGGGTAGTGCCTTGACAACCAGCGCGTGTTGAGTTCAAAGGGTCATGCATAGTAATGCTATGACCCCGAGATCTATGGACGTAATTTTTAAAAGACTTAGTTTTGCTATTAAAAAAGGGGTAGCGGCGCAGCTTGATGCCCGTTTCCCATCTATGTCGATGTAAATTTATAAAAGAGGAATTTTAAACAACAAGCAATTACATTTGAAACTAAAATGGTTCAAAGCGCAAAACTAAACTGTTTATAAAATCCGCAGTTAGCAGTTCAAGTCAGAATCTTTTTTCAAATCCCCTAAATCATCTTGTGATCCCATAAAAGAACCATGACAAGTAAATTAACAACACTTTGTATGCATCACCGTCTTACCAAGGTTGGGGACATACTAGAAGCAAATCAGGCTTAACACAAGAAAATATTCTTTCAGGTCTAATTGACAAAATGAATACCTTTCTCAAGATTCTTAACATTCTTTGATGACAGTGTGATTCTAATCTTGTGAATCTGTTCTTGAGGCTCTTCTAGCCCCAGCTTTCCTGGCTTCACTGCTGCATATGCTGCTGCCGCCATCTTCCTGCAATTACAAAACAAAATTATATAATCCTGTGAATTATAATGTTTTTAACAGTTTCAAAGATCTATTACAATCACATTATTATTATTATATGTATATGAAATTAGATAGTTGAGATCAACGAACCTATTCCGGCGAGAAGCTGCTAACTGCGAATAAAAACCCTTGTTAAAACCCTAGTGCATCAATTTATTTTTCCTGATGTCAAACATTGGGCCTAGGAAATCAATTGAAGGCCCACATACACAATTAATTCCCTGTGAAGAATTTTATTGTAAAAAAATCACCCGAAACCGGTTTGAACCAAATCTCCGATCTGTATATTGGTTCCTACTTTTATTATTGAAATCATTCTTTTAAAAATTGTTTGGTGTCAGTTGGTCAGTGGGGCTATAGACTAGCGGTTAATAGGATTGATATTTTTATATGTAATTCAAAGTTATATATACATATATTTTATATGTAATTTTTTAAAGAAGACATAATTCATTTCATCAAGTAATTGACGGGAATTTATAAGGTTTGTAGAAATTTGGCTAAGATCTAGTCAAAATTTGCCCTAAATAGGACCGCCATTGACCACCTAGCTATTAATCGGTCATTAATTGTTGAACCTCTGATTAGTGATTAATCAGAGGCTAATCGGGGGATTTACAACCATGATTGAAACTAGTTTGAACACTTGAGCCAATTCTTGTTGTTTTCTTAGTTTAAGTGCCGGTTTGGACATAAACCTGCTTTCAACCTGACCCAAACAAATTTACATTAGGTTCAATTTTTTTTCATCTTAAACCGATTTATGACCCAAGCCGGTTTTGACTCAAAACGGTGACAACCAAAGTTGGCCAACCAAAACCGATTTATAACATGTACTGATTTGGGAAAAAAAAGGATTCTTATAACTCTTAAGAATTTTGGATTTGATATATATGAAATTAAGTTTGCATACGGAAGTTTTCCTATATATAAATTAAAATATTATTATATATAATAAAAGTTTACGTCATAGACAAGATATTTTATAAATTAAATGGATATGATATTCTATAAACTATACATCTTTTCATATTAGTATAGACATAATAAAAGTTTATGTCATAGACATGATATTTTATAAATTAAAAGATATGATATTCTATAAACTATACATGTTTTCATGTTAGTATAGACGTTTTTTTTATAGAGTGATGCCATATTCGCTGCTTAAGAACAACATACGTAATTTGCATCATCATCATCATACTCAGTAAATCTCATCAATAGTAAATTTAAGGTAACATCTGAGGAGGGTAAGATGTATATAATTTTACCTCTACACCGTAGGAATAAAGAGGCTGCTTCTAGTGAGACCATGGCTCAATAGCGGTTTTGTATCAAGCCTTGGACATAAGGTACATAACAGTCAGTAATTGAGACAAAGGCCGATTAGTGCATGTACCCCCCTTGTCTTTCGGCTAACAACGCCACCACATGATGCATGATTAACCATCCCCCTCTTTTAACGTTATATTCACAAAATTAGTACAATGACGTTAAAATTAGTGCACTTTCACTTTTGCTCCCGAGTGGCCATACATATATATACATTATATGCGCATATCGCAAGTTGAAGCTGTGTCATGCATGTGTGAATCTATTATCTATAAGATTACCTGTAGTTGGGTTTTTTGGCACATTTTTCCTTAAAAAAACACCCAATCACGCCTTGGGACCCCTCCCAGAGGCGTTTTTTTCAAAAGAAAAAGGCCTGGAGCGTTTTGTTTAAAACGCCAAAATTTGCACCACTTTCAAAATAAGACCGTTGCTTTCAAGGGTAAGAAACAAATTATTATTTTTATTTAATTTCACTTTTAACCTATAAAACACCCCACTTTTCACTCATTTTTATAAACTTTACCCTACTCTCTTCTATAGTACTTTAAATTTTATAAAAAAAACATCATAAATACTTCCGATCCCTTTTAGTGTTTCGTCTAGACCCGGTTATCCCACTACATATCGCCCGAACACTACCCAACCGCAACCAAACTTCAATTTTCAAGAGATGGGCCCGAGTATATTGATGTAACGTTCCGCATTTTGGACTTTCCTTATTTAGAAAGTGTATTCGCATTTCTATTCTTGGAAACTTGTAATTACATTCGTATCTTTCATTTCCCACTCTTGTACTATGATATTATGATGATAATGGAAACTCATTTTATACTTATACCTGTTACATACTTGAATTATGCTTTACAATTCTCAATACATGATTACATGCGAGAAACTCATACTTGAATGCTTGGATACTCAACTTTTATGCACTACCATACTTGTACATCATTCATACATGCTAAAAACGCTTAAAAACCAACAAATCGTACGAAAACAACTCCAAATAGCCAACCTCGCACAAAGCGTAGCCGTTCCGTACGAAGCGAGGCACCTCGTACGAGGTGATGCCCAACTCGTACGAGGTGACTCCAACTCGTACGAAGTGGCCTGTTTTCCTATAAATACGACCCTTCACCCATGGTTCCAACCTTTCGAAATCTCACTAACTCCCACTCGAAATTGCGAGAACTTGGCAGATTATGGTCAGTTCCTTAGTGAGTCTTATAGCTCACTATACATAAAAAAATATATAAAAGTACTTTCAAAACCTTTCTTCTATTTAGCTTCTGTTTTCTTTTCTTTTGTACAAACCAGTGAACTAAGTCCAAGAGACTAGGTTCAGCTAATGTGAAAACATTGGGAGATTTGGCTACCCTAATAAAGTTTCACACTTCACTTGAACAAATCTTTCCTTTCTGTTATTCATGACCAACCGGGTTACGAACCTTGTGCTTTGGTGAATCATATAATGAGGTGTTCGCACCCCCATGCTTGACTTGTATGATATAATTGAAGAATTCGATAAACTGTACTTGCATTTTACTTACCACTGATCCAGACATAATATTAATCACAATATGATCTAGTGTTATGACTCGGATTATCCTGCCCCGTTACCACGGACTCCATTCACAGAGATCAGTGCGGAAATGGATACGAAACGGGCTAACACATTCCAAAACTGACACCTTGCACGAGGTGAACAGCCAACTCGTACGAGGTAACAGTCAACTCGTACGAGTTGCAAGTCAGCTCGCACGTGGAGGTCAGCCCACTTCGTATGAAGTGGTATTTTTTCCCGTTTTCATTCCATACTTTCTGCCTCATAATTTGGACCAATCATTCCACTCCGATTACTCACGTCCTCCTGTTTACCCCTTATAGGGTAACTCCGTGTGACATCACCTGATCACTCGTTCATCCACGAACTCGCTTAAGAAGCTTGCAAAATTGTGCGCATACTCGATCCCTTTTTACGCTTTATCACCTTTGGGTGCAATACATGTACATTATGCAAAATTACACAAACATGCTTATACTCAATGCACGATCAATCTTTGTACATGCTCTTAAGCCAAACTTGGAATCACACATGCTTTTACTCGTTATGCTTATACTCAGTCATTAACTTTGATCAAGCCTCCCTTAACATGTATAGCGCTATAGGAGTAACGCACCGCCTAGGAAACTTGGGGTCATGTTAAGTCATACACATCTGGTCCTCTCATGTTATGAAAGGATTATGCTTGCAGGAAACTTTGGGTTGACTTATATACTTATGCAGAATAGTTTAATGTATATTAGCCTCAAGAATAGATAAGTACGCATGAAGATTTGTTTAAACGTTTATACTATGCTATTATTCAAACTTGTGTGCTCGCCAATGCCTTGTGTGTTGAACTATACTTTAACATATATTGCAGGGTGAGGTTGATGATAACTACGGATGGAAACGAATAGGGCGACTTAGATACATACCTAGAATTGTAACACTAAAGTTGTTGTACTTGAAATTTGTTATCCATGATGTTGTATCCCGAATTTGTACTTTGTACTAGTTATTTCAATGAAATGAAATTTTATAATTTATTGTCACAATTTAGCCTTTTGAAGTCTCGAGCAATCTCTTTCGTCCCGCCCCGATGTTTCCGCCATCGAGTGGGGTGTGACAGATTGGTATCAAAGACATAACTATAGGGAATTAGGTAGAAGTGCCATGTTTGACCTAGTCTATAATCTAAGCACCAAATCCAGACCATTCTGTGCAAACTGGACACTTCGTACGAAGTGAAACCAGCCTCGCACGAAGAGCGCAAATTAGCCTCGTGCGAAGTGGAGCCATCCACTTCCTGCGAAGTGGGGTTGTTCATTTCGTGCGAAGTTGAGAGCTACTTCGTGCGAAGTGGACTGTCCTGTCTGTTTAAAACACTTATATTCTTCCTATCTTGCTTCTTATCTACCCTTTTGTCTTAATTATTAAATGCCTTTCCTAAGGCTACCATGAAAACACACACTTGGGGACATGAAGACACTCATACCTTACAATCGAGACGACCTCGCCAAAATAGGGGTAAAACTCGCACTTTGGTGATCACTCTCAGTCCGCGTATTTGATTTTACACGAAATTACACCATCAAGCTAGGAGCGAATTCCATATCTTGATGGAAAAATTTCCATTTTATACTCAGGTGGACCCTTATCAACGAGTCGGAACATGCTCCTCGCTTGGTAAGTATCAACCACGTTTAAGGAACGATATTATCAAGTTAGGAGTGATATCCACATCTTGATAATTAGCTCCACTCTTCGATTTTCAATCTCACCAAAGTTTTGAATTTCTGATCAATTGGGGATATGTAGTAACTGGAAGGGTAAAATGCCGTTAATCACTCTTCAGTGAGAGTATTTTACCTGTTAGGCCAAAGCAAGCCTCCCTAATTTGAAAGGATGATCCGTTTTGGAATAGTTAATGTTTCTAACCTAAAACACTCCTATGTTTTACCAAGTCTCTTCCTTTATGTGACTCAATTTCTATGTGTTTTACTTTGATACAAAGATCGTTTTAAATGCACAAATCGCACTCTCCTTGCAATCCAAAACAATGCTAATAATCGCGAACCAACTAAATTTACAATCCTTACGCATTTTACTCTCTTTATACGTGATTATACTTCATGAAAACATGTTATGCGTATACTTTGTATGTGATGCTTATGTGCTACCTGAATTACTCATGCGAATCATGTGAAAACTTATGAGATACGTGGAACACTTACACTCATTCATGCAATCTAAACATTATCTTAAAATCATTTTGATCAAATCTCACCTTTTCCCTCTATTCCAACTCTTTAAATGTCTTTTGACGGTGAAAACTTCGACTCCAAGAAGGTCACTAGCAATGCCAGCGACTCCATGACCAAGAAAGAGATGATGAAATTTATGGCCAAGCAGATGGCCAAGATACTTGCAACACCCTGTAAAATCGTGTCCAATAATATAGTGACATGTGTTGTATTTTTAAATATAGTCTATTAAAGACCAATAAGGACTAAAGGCGTTAACATGCTCAAATTGAGCCTTTGAGTGACGAACCGATGTCAACATGCATAAATAACAGCCTCTGAGTGACTGATATGTCAACATGCTTAAATCATTAGCCTCTGAGTGACTGATATGTCAACATGCTTAAATCATTAGCCTCTGAGTGACTGATATGTCAACATGCTTGAAATTTGGCCTCTGAGTGACCGTTGTGTCAACATGCCTAGCCTCTGAGTGACATCGGAATCAACATGCTTATAATAAGCCTCTGAGTGATCCTTTACGAAGTCCTAACTCTTATATGTCCTGTTTGTTGGACGAGAGTGATTAAATCCAATAATATTTGAAAGTTTGATGGAGGGATTAAAAGTGTCAACGTGTTAATTCTTACCTCTGAGTGACCTTTTAACGAACCGAGAGCTCGACAATGTCCGGGCATAATCCCGCGTATGCCAAGTATTGGCTACGGAGGGCTAAAAGTGCCAAAAGGGTGTTTTAAAAGGCTTTTATAAGCTTTAATAAGTTAAGGGGTTAAAAGTGTCAAACTTTGAAACTGGCCAAGAGGCGGTCGCGGGCCGCGAGAGACCAGGCCTGGGTCTCTCGCGGGGCGCGAGAAAGGCTTTGCAGCAGAAAGTTTTGCTTGGCCTCCAAACAAAAATCCAAAACCATTAATTCGAAACTATGGCTTCTCCAAACTGCTATGCCACGTTTTGGGATACTTGTAAGCTTCTTCTTACACCTCTAAACACCTGGCTTCACCTCCTTTGAGCCCTCCAACTATAAATAGGTGTTCAAGTGCTTCATTTCAACTTGCACCTTTCTTATTCACTATTCTCCTTCCTCTGGAAGTTCCTGTCTAAAAGGAGCAATCCAACATAGTTCTTTTGCATCTAGGAATCACTGGTAAATGTTCCTTCTTTGTGCATTTTCATTTATAGGATTTTATAGCCAAAAGTCAAGCGTTTAACGGAAAATGCTTTGACTTTCGGTTAAGACTATTATGGTCCAGCCATTGTTTGAAATGAACATGGCTAAGTGATCGTAATAAGGTAGGTGTTAATCCCTGTAAAGGGCACCTTTTGAAGATTACGTTTGCTAGACCAATTGACGGGTCAAAGTTATGATATTAAAAAGTCAAACAGGCCATTTTTCAGAAAATCATAAATTGATCTTATATATGTTATGAAACCTGTTTTGACACTTAAACAAGTTGGTAACAATTATTAGAACATGCAAGAACATGTTCGGCTTGTCAATTTCAGTTCTAGGGTCGGTTCGCAACCGAAAGTCGTGAAGTTTGACTTCTGCTTTGACTTCGATTCTGAGCGAATTTAGATTAGTTACCTACTGATCTAAAGTTGCATTATGATCGTAATATAATATAGCATAACCCTCTGAGGTTATATTACATGATCATAATCAGAATTTAAGTTTATGCGCAAGTTCCATAATTATGTCATCTTTGACCAAAATGTCATTTTTGTATAAAACAAGGTTTTAAATGGTAATGAACTTGAAAATGAGTTTTCTAATGATATAATATTATAAGTAGGATTATTTGGGATGTTAAACCAAGTTATAAACTGAGTTTTCAAACAGGTCCTTAAACTATGTCGATAAATGACGATTTTAGCCCTTATGGCTTATAAAATAGTTTTAATCAAATCTTTTCAAGGTAAATCAATTACCTACTAATATGTTATATTAAATAACATATTTTAAACATTTTAATCAGATCATAATGTCAGTTTTCATAAATATCGCATAAAGACGTCATTTTACGATATAAGCGCCGTCTTGGCGCATAGTATAGTTTTAAACCATATTAATGGACCAAGACTTGTTACCTACTGATTTTAAAACATATTTTAAACATATTTACAGTAGGTACATGTTATAAACTCAGAATCCCAAATAATTTATAAACTAAGTGTAAAATGACCAAAATGCCCATTCGGTGCATAGTTTGGTCATAAAAGATAAATTACACAAATAATTGGTATTTTACTGATATTATATCATAAATAAAGTATTTTTACAGAATACTTATAATTATAACATTAAATTTTATTCAAGTTCCTTTTATACGGTATAAAATTACCAAAATGCCCTTATAAGGCATAGTTTCGTTTTAAAACCTTAACGGACATATAAGTTGATATCCTTCTGATATTTTAACTTATTTAAAATACAATAGCATATAGAACTTTTCTATGACTTATCCGGTTACCCGATATCGCTGATATGCGTACGGTTTAGTATATGTAACAAATTTACGGAAATTAACCAAAACGGGTTTAACCTTGTCATTTATGATTCAAAGTCCAGAATGTTTATAGTTTACCTTTATTATACAAGTCAAGGAACTTGTCGGGATTAAACTACATTCTATCCGATCATCATTTAATCAAGCGTTATACGTAATGATCATGTACACTATTCGGTTTATAAGACCGTTAGTATTTTATTGGCTAGCTTATGCCATAATCCAGACTAGAGCCTTGCCGGTAAATGCTATATGCACGTTGGTACTTTTGTATACGGCTGAGTTATTAAAAATTAAAAGAAGAAGATTAGCTCAGGTAAATACTCTCGACTTATTTTCCCTATATGGGCTTGGGATACGGTAAACTATTACCGCTTGGTCCGAAATGGGGTCAATCGAGTGCCCGCTTGTGGCTAGTAAACCCACATATTCCGTTTTAATTCGTTTTTTTTGATAACTTAAACATCGGGGGTTAAATTAACGTGTCCTGGATATCCTCGGCTCAATACATTAGTTATTGGCCACGACCTTAGCACGGGGTGTAGGCATACACCTTTTGATGCTCATATGCATAATGCCCAAGACGTTGGGGATAACTCCTTCGTGAGTTCCTGAGTGGTGTGTATTTAATCATGTCTCGGTTTCTGTACTTGGCCCTGTATGTATTGACCAACATGTGAATCTGATACAAGATTGCAAGGTCAACTTTTCCAAGTTAATAAAAGATTTTGTGCCGTTTTGCACTTAAAATCATTTTAAAGTTTTCAAAATGAGTCAGTTGGGTGTATTTACCAGCATAAGCTGAAGTATCGTCCAAAGGCTAAACTGCAGGTACAATACGAAATAGGCCAGAAGCTGCTCGGTAGTGAATAAGAGGATCTTGCAAATCCTCAGATCTGCCTAAAGTCTGTTTTATATTCTTTTTGTACATTTTATGATCCGCCTGTGGATCTTCTATTACGAGCCTGTATATTATTTTATATTTCGAACACTTGGTTTGTAATAGTAATTTTACTCCAAGACTTCTGCTGTGCTAATGTTTAATTGACAATGATGTTATCAACTTACGTCACGATACTCCCCACCCGGGCCCATCGGTGCATGGATTCCGGGTTGCAAATCCGGGGTGTGACAATACTCCCCGACATCATCAACCGTATCCAACCTACTTCTACCTCTTCTAACACCAAGAACCTCGATGACACGGCTAAACCTAAAGACGAAAGGCCTAAACCTTCCTTCACCTTTAAGCAGTTCAACTCCTACAGCCCAACGCTTTTCACAGGTGAAGACGGGGCAACAACGATGCTCCAATGGTTCGACGCAATGGAGGTCACCTTTCGCAAGAGTGGTTGTCCCAACGATGAATGAACCGTCAATGCTACTAGCGTATTCGATCGAGAGCTCTCGATTGGTGGACGTCAAACGCAATAGGCGTGGAAACGATGCGACCTACCCCCTGACCTAGTCCGAACTTTAGAAACTCATGAGATATGAGTTTTGTCCTCCTCATGAAACCCAACAACTCAAAAACGAGTTTTGTAACCTCAAGCAGGTGGGAAGTGACAAAGCTGGGTTGACAGCGAGGTTCAAGCAACTCAGTATCATTTGCCTTGGTCAAGTCGACACTGTTGAAAAGGCCATTGCCAAGTACATTCGAGCCCTACCCTCTTCTTTCTCCAACTATGTTGAGTCTTCTCGACCAACAACTATCGAGGATGTCTATCGCCTCATGGCCAAGTTTAACCACAACTTGATGATGGAAGGAGCCTTAAACCAAAGGGTTCAACCAAATCAGCTCACCAAGCCACCACTGAACCCACCCCAGAGCCTGCACCTACTAAACCACCTACAAAGAACAACAGGAATGGTAAGAAGTGGAAGGCTTCAAACCAAAATTTTGTGGTTGTTACTCCGCAAAACCCTCCACATTAGCAGATAGCCCTAACCCAAAAACCTTAACGTACACAACGCGCCTAAACTGGAACGCAACCTAGGTGTGTAACTTGTACCTATCACCATCCAGCCCATACACCCTATCGCCTTTGCTCAACCTGCAACAGGTTTGGACACTTTAGCACTCATCGTCGGAATGGGCTGAAACCCCAAATCAACCAAAACCAGGTGCAAACCCCTGCCAACAACCAAGCCCTTGCCAACAATGGACGTATTTTCTACAAGTGTGGTGACCCAAACCATCATGGCAACGTTTGTCCTCAGCGCAACAACAACCAGCAGCAGCAAGCTCCACGTGGCCGAGCTTTCGTCATCACAGCTGCTCAGGCACAAAACAACAACGAAGTTATTACTGGTACATTCCTCATTAACAGCGTTTATGCTTCATGTTTATTTGATACTAGCGCGGATAAAAGTTTTGTATCCGTTGAATTCGAACCTTTGCTTAAGTGTAGTCGTTCTAAGTTGCCTAAATCATTCGCGGTCGAAGTCGCTAACGGTTAATTTGTCAATGTTGACTCTATCCTTTCTAATTGTTCCCTCAACCTTAATGACCTCAAGTTATCAATCTTATACCTATGCAAATGGGTAGTTTCGACATCATAGTAGGCATGGATTGGCTAGGTGAGTTCATGCTGAAGTCGTTTGTTCTAAAAACTTCATTTGTCTTCCTCTTCCTAACGGTGATTCCTTACATGTCTATGGCGAGAAACCTTCTAAAGGTCTCAAACTTATGTCGTGTACTCAAGCGAACAAATACCTACGACAGGAATACTTTTCCTTTCTTGCCCATATTGTGGAAAGGAAGGATAAAGGTCCAAGCATAAGTGATGTACCTGTTGTTTGCGATTTTCCTGACGTCTTCCCAGAGGATCTACCTGGTCCTCCTCCTCCACGTTCTATTGACTTTCGTATCAACGTCATCCCCGGCGTAACTCCTGTCGCTACATCCCCCTATCATTTAGCACCCTCGGAAATGCAAGAGCTATCCAGCCAACTTCAAGAGTTACTTGAAAAAGGCTTTATACGCCCTAGTACTTCTCCTTGGGGCGCTCCAGTCCTCTTTGTTAAGAAGAAGGACGGTTCTTTTCGTATGTGCATATATTATCCCAAACTTAACAAACTCACTGTCAAGAATCGCTATCCTCTTCCTCGTATCGATAACCTCTTTGATCAACTCCAAGGCGCAACGTGCTTCTCCAAGATCGATCTTCGTTCTTGCTATCACCAACTTCGAGTTCTCGAAGAAGATATCCCTAAAACCACGTTTCGTACTAGATATGGTCACTATGAGTTCGTGGTCATGTCTTTTGGTTTGACTAATGCACCAGCGGTTTTCATGTATTTGATGAACCGTGTGTGTAAACCTTATTTGGACTATTTCATGGTCGTATTCATAGACGACATCCTAATCTATTCGAAAACTCATGCTGAAGACGAACGTCATTTGCGCTTGATCCTTGAGCTTCTGTGTGTTGAACGTCTTTATGCCAAATTCTCCAAGTGTGAGTTCTGGCTAAAGGAGGTTCAATTCCTTGGACGCATCGTCAACGAACTTGGTATTCACGTCGACCCTTCGAAAATCGAAGCTGTGAAGAATTGGATCGCACCTAAATCCCCATCTGAAATTCGTTCATTCCTTGGTCTAGCTGGTTACTATCGTTGATTCATTTTAGACTTTTCCAGAATCACCGTCCCTCTCACCTCTTTGACTCAAAAAGATAAACCTTTTGTTTGGGGTTCTAAACAAGAGGAGTCTTTTCAAGCACTTAAGGACATGCTTTGTAATGCTCCTATTCTAGCTCTTCCCGATGGGAATGACGATTTCGTCGTGTATTGCGATGCATCTAACCAAGGTCTTGGTTGTTCTCATGCAACGAACTCAAGATACATGAGAAGAACTACACTACTCACTACCTTGAATTTGGTGCAATTGTTTTTGCATTAAAGATATGGCGACACTACCTTTATGGTACCAAGTGTGTGTCTTCACCGACCATAAGAGCCTTCAACACATCCTTAATAAAAAAGAACTCAACATGCGTCAACGTCGATGGGTAGAGTTGTTCAACGACTATGGCTGCGAGATTCGCTACCATCCTGGCAAAGGAAATGTTGTGGCTGATGCTCTTAGTCGTAAGACTCATGTAAAGAGTATTCGTTGTTACCAAAGGATGAACAATCTTCGTGAACGCATCAGTGAAGCCCAATACTCATCAATCAATGAGAACGACTTATACAATGAGGTGAAATGTGGTGCTGAAAAACAACTTGAGACTAAACCTGATGGTCTTCTTTACTATCTCAATCGTGTCTGGATTCGTAACCGCAACAACCTTCGTGACTTCTTAATGAAGGAAGCACATAATTCCCAATATTCCATTCATCCTGGCGTTGACAAGATGTACCATGATCTGCGTAAGTCTTATTGGTGGCCTGGCATGAAGAAAGATATCGCCCTCTATGTCTCCAAATGCCTTACTTGTTCCAAGGTAAAAGCTGAACATCAACGTCTTCTGGCTTACTCGAGCAACCAGAAATTCTCATCTGGAAATGGGAGAGTATTGCTATGGATTTCATTACCAAACTTCCTCGCACACCTTCTAGTCATGATAGTATCTGGGTAATCATTGATCGTTTGACCAAATCCGCTCACTTTCTCCCTATTCATGAAGACTACAAAGTCGAGAAATTGGCTTGTATCTACACAGATGAGATCATTTATCGTCATGGTATCCACATCGACATCATTTCTGATCGCGATGGTCGTTTCACTTCGCGCCTTTGGTAAACCTTTCAGAAAACCCTTGGTACTCATCTTAACCTTAGTACCGCTTTCCATCCTCATGTCACACCCCAACCGATGGCGGAAACATCGGGATGAGACGAAAACGAGATTGCTCATTGCTCACAACATTATTAAGTGACAATAATTAATTAAACCATATTTCATTTCATAAGAATTGTCAAATACATCAATGTAACAAAACAAAGAACAACATAACATTTGCAAAGTCATAACAAAATTGATACATCGACATTAAACCTAACGTCTAATTTGTGTGTATCTAGTCCTTGCTATATTGTTATCATAGCATCATCTCCTTCAACCTGTAACATGTTTTAAAATAATGTCAATACGAAAGCAAAGGCGAGTACACAAGTTTAGGCATAGCATACGTATACGAATAAGTTTAAACAATCCACATGGCAACCAAATCTATACAAGAGCAATATCAAGGCATGCAATACTAATAATTAAAACCCTTAACGCAATCACGATGTTTTAACATGACCTCACGAATAACACGATGGAGGTGGATGCGTGAATTCCTATAGCGCTAAGCATGTCAAATGAAGGCTAAAAATAGTTAATTACTAAAGCATAGCAATACGAATATCCAAGACAAGCATCAAGTATAAGATTCAAGCTTTCATGTATATGGGATCGTTTGTGTGTTTTATAAAGTTTAAGTGTTCGTGATTTTGTATATGGAAACATGTTACACCCGAAAAGTGTTATAAACAAAGTGGGTCGAGTGTACTCATGGTTTTGCTAAGTCTTTTCTACACTTGACAATCCGTGAAGACGTTGGTTCGAGGATGACGCCGAATTATCCTACAAGAGGAAACAAGGCGTATGAGTATAGAGTTTCAACGGGAGATTAGGAGTATTCGTGCATGATTAAAAATAAGTTTGATAAAGTATTATGATACGAAAGTATTCACTAAGATGTAACACTCGTTCTTGACACTATAGTAACTCTTACGAGTTGGATGTGATTTTATAGGTTCGGGACCTATTAGAATCGTGACAAGGAATTACATACTTTAGTGTTAAACTTAATAACTTGATAGGTGATTATAAGTTCATTATCAAGGTTTCGGTTTTAGTATTATAATATATTTATATATATCATTATAATCATGTAGGAGGTGGGAGGATGAACCATCCACTTTGTAACCTCTAGTGTCATGTTGACAATCCGTGAAGACGTTGGTTCGAGGATGACGCCGAATTATCCTACAAGAGGAAACAAGGCGTATGAGTATAGAGTTTCAACGGGAGATTAGGAGTATTCGTGCATGATTAAAAATAAGTTTGATAAAGTATTATGATACGAAAATATTCACTAAGATGTAACACTCGTTCTTGACACTATAGTAACTCTTACGAGTTGGATGTGATTTTATAGGTTCGGGACCTATTAGAATCGTGACAAGGAATTACATACTTTAGTGTTAAACTTAATAACTTGATAGGTGATTATAAGTTCATTATCAAGATTTCGGTTTTAGTATTATAATATATTTATATATATCATTATAATCATGTAGGAGGTGGGAGGATGAACCATCCACTTTGTAACCTCTAGTGTCATGTATGTCAAGTATGATGTGGGAGGTTAAACCATCCACTTTGAACCTCGGATTATGTTCACCACTACACAAGTTACCATTGGTAACAAGGAGGGTACAAGAACTATATACTGTACAAGAATGATAAGGTGTCATCTAGATACCAAGTAGCCAAGTATTCAACAACCCGACGAGCACACGAGGACAATCGTCAACGGCTTTGTGGGGTTGTGACACTTTAAGTCTAGCAAACTATCTTGGGATCTTGATGAAAATCATCAAGTGATGTGTGGTCTCAAGTTAGGATAGCCCAAGCTTCCTTGGTGGACACACATGAACAAGTTTAAGAACTTGCATCACTTGTGAGCTCAATGCTCTTCAAAAACAGAAAGTTTGGAGTGATTAAACACTCCTATTTACAAGTTTAACAACCTAGGTTAGTCCCCATACTCATATATGTGATTAGGAGTTCAAGAACACTAGGATGAATGAGAAAAATATGAGATTTAACAAGTTTTTGAAAAGTTAAATCATAACAGAAAGTTCTCGGACATTTTGGGGCATTTCCAGGTCTGGATTCTCCATGGAGAGCCCTAGGAATTCAGCCCAAAGTTTATCCAAGCAAGTAGGAAGAAGAATGAGATGATTTGGTTAAGAAATGAGCAAGATATGCTCACTTTTGTAAGAGGTATACAATCTGCCCGAATTCTGAAGTTTCAAGGGTTCTTGAGATGATTTTGGAGAGATTATGGAGTTGTGAAAGTGGAAAAAGGCTTGAAAAACACTTGAGTTTTATAAGGAAAGGATTAGGGTTAGTTAGGTGGGGTTTAAGTGAGTATTAAAGGCCTCAAAAACACAAAAAATATAAAAAACCGCCCAAAAGGGCTGTTGTCCGCCCTCCCTTTGCGACCAGCCTTACCCGAAAACAAAGCTTAACAGCTTTGTGTTTCCGGGTTCTAACACAAGTGGCCCGCTGGTGGAGTGGCTGTGTTGTTGTTTGTTGAACCGGAGGTCCTGGGTTCGAGTCCCGCGGATCCGGTTTTGTTGATTTATTTTTTTTTCATTTAAAAATCATTAAATCAGGTTTCATAAATGAAAAGAATAGCCCCTGTAGTTTGAGAATCCAAGAATTACACTTTAAACCTTGGACTTATTAAAAAGGGGTATATATTAACATCTAAAAACTAAATGTTAATATATATATATATATATATATATATATATATATATATATATATATATATATAAACTAAATATCATTTTAATTTTTTTTGTAAAAAGAAATTAATTAATTTTATTAACTAATTTAATTAATTAATTAATTAATTTAATTAATTAACTTAATAAATAAATAGGTAATTATATTTTCGTAACGAATTTAGTTTAACGATTACAAGTTTCACGTTTAAGTCTCGATTACGCATACATACCATGTTTGCAAGATATCACACGTTTACGATTGAGAGTACCACGAATACATTTACATGTTTAAAGTATGAACAAGTATAAGTGTAACAAGATTATGATTAACACAACATGAATAAAATACGAGTTTCTCATTACGATCCAAGTCTCGGTTTACAACGTTTACAACAAAAGACGAATACAAGATACAACGATTACAGAAAATAGAAGTACGGTACAAGGTTTCCAATATAGAAAGTATAGAAACGCGGGGCGTTACAATCTCCCCTCCTTTAGGAAATTTCGTCCCGAAATTTAGGAAGATGTAACGAAGAGATACGGATACTTAGTCTTCATATCACTTTCAAGTTCCCAAGTGAATTCGGCGCCACGTTTACCTTCCCATCAAACCTTGACAATAGGAATTCAACTGCGCCTCAGTTGCTTGGTTCCTCGGTCCATGATTTCAACCGGTTTCTCCACGAAGTGCAAAGTATCATTGATTTGAAGATCTTCGAGTGGAACTTGAAGTCCTTCTTCGGCTAGACACTTCTTCAAATTCGAAACATGAAACACAGGATGAACATTGCTGAGCGTTTGAGGTAGATCCAGTCGATACGCTACCGTGCCTATCCTTTCGAGAATCTTGAAAGGACCCACATAGCGAGGAGCGAGTTTGCCTTTCTTACCAAAACGAACAACACCTTTCCAAGGTGCAACCTTGAGAAGTACGTGGTCACCTATGTCGAATTCCAAAGGTTTGCGTCTTCTATCAGCATAGCTCTTTTGTCGGCTTCGAGCTTTGAGCAAGTTGTCACGAATCTGTAGGATCTTGTCCGTCATCTCTTGTATAAGTTCGGGACCGGTGAGTGTACGTCTCCGATCTCATGCCAACAAATAGGCGAACGACATTTGCGACCATACAGTGCTTCAAATGGAGCCATTTGAATATTTGCGTGATAGCTGTTGTTGTACGAGAATTCTACCAAGGGTAAGCGCAAATCCCAGTTGCCGCCAAAATCGATTACGCATGATCGAAGCATATCCTCTAGAGTTTGAATAGTACGCTCGGTCTGACCGTCAGATTGAGGATGAAAAGCGGTGCTAAGATTCAAACGAGTGCCAAGGGCGGATTGGAAAGTTTGCCAAAGGCGAGAAGTGAAACGAGCATCACGATCAGAAATAATATCAAGAGGAGTACCGTGACGACTAATGATTTCACTCGTGTAGATACGATCCAGTTTCTCGACTTTGTAATCTTCACGAATGGCGAGGAAGTGTGCGGATTTGGTCAAACGATCGATGATAACCCAAATGCTGTCGTGACCAGACGAGGTACGAGGCAATTTCGTGATGAAATCCATGGCTATGCTCTCCCATTTCCAGACCGGAGTTTCTGGTTGTTCGAGCAAACCGGAGGGACGTTGATGTTCTGCCTTGACTTTGGAACACGTAAGCATTTGGAGACGTAGAGAGCGATATCACGTTTCATTCCAGGCCACCAATAGGATGCGCGCAAGTCATGATACATCTTATCAGCTCCAGGATGAACGAAGTATCGGGATTTGTGAGCTTCGTCCATCAAAGTAGTCCGAAGATTGAGACGATCGGGATTCCAAATGCGACTATGGTAGTAAAGAATACCATCAGGCTTAGCTTCGAGTGGGTTTTCGATTCCACAATTCAACTCGTTATCGAGGTTACCCTCGTTAATGATGGCAAATTGTGCTTGTCGAATCAACTCATTGAGTTTTCCCACGATTTGGTAGCAACGAGCACTCTTGACATGAGTCTTACGACTAAGTGCATCGGCCATGACATTCGCCTTACCAGGGTGGTAGCGGATATCACAGTCGTAGTCGTTTAACAATTCTACCCAACGACGTTGACGCATGTTGAGTTCCTTTTGATCAAAGATGTGTTGGAGGCTCTTATGGTCGGTAAAGACCGTACACTTTGTACCATAAAGGTAGTGTCGCCAAATCTTTAATGCAAAAACAACTGCACCAAGTTCAAGGTCATGAGTAGTATAGTTTTTCTCATGAATTTTGAGTTGTCTCGACGCGTAAGCGATTACTTTGTCCTGTTGCATGAGAACGCAACCAAGACCCTGGTTACAGGCATCGCAATACACGACAAAATCGTCGTTCCCATCGGGGAAAGTGAGAATAGGAGCATTACAAAGCATGTCCTTGAGTGTTTGGAAAGATTCTTCTTGTTCGGGACCCCAAACAAAAGGTTTATCTTTTTGAGTCAACGAAGTCAAAGGAACGGCAATCTTCGAGAAGTTCGAGATGAAACGGCGATAATACCCAGCTAGGCCAAGAAATGAACGAATTTCAGAGGGCGACTTAGGTGCAATCCAATTCTTCACAGCTTCTATCTTTGCAGGGTCAATATGAATACCAAGTTCATTGACGGTGTGACCTAAGAATTGAACCTCTTTTAGCCAAAATTCACACTTGGAGAATTTGGCATAAAGACGTTCGGTTTGCAAAAGCTGAAGAATAAAACGCAAATGTCGTCCATGTTCTTCTCTCGTCTTGGAGTAGATTAGGATATCGTCGATGAATACAATGACGAAATGATCGAGAAAAGGCTTACACACACGGTTCATGAGATCCATAAACACTGCAGGAGCGTTGGTCAAACCAAAAGGCATGACCACAAACTCGTAGTGTCCATAACGTGTGCGAAATGCGGTTTTGGGTACATCTTCCTCGGAAACCCGAAGTTGATGATAGCCAGAACGGAGGTCAACCTTTGAAAAGCACTTCGCGCCTTGCAATTGATCGAAGAGATCGTCAATACGAGGAAGTGGGTATCGGTTTTTGACTGTAAGTTTATTGAGCTCACGATAATCAATGCACATCCGAAAAGACCTATCTTTCTTCTTGACGAACAACACGAGAGCGCCCCAAGGGGAAGTACTAGGGTGTATAAAGCCTTTATCAAGAAGCTCTTGAAGTTGGCTTGATAGCTCTTGCATCTCCGAGGGTGCTAAACGATAGGGAGCCTTCGCAACAGGAGTTGCGCCAGGAATGAGGTCAATACGAAAATCGACAGCTCGAGGAGGCGGAGGACCAGGGAGATCCTCGGGGAAAACAGAAGGGAACTCACAAACGACAGGAACATCACTTATGCTAGGACCTTTGTCTTTCTTTTCCACAACGTGGGCGAGAAAGGCAAAGTACTCCTTACGCAAGTACTTGTTCGCTTTGATGCACGACATAAGCTTGAGACCCTTAGAAGGTTTCTCACCATAGACGTGTAAAGAGTCACCTTGAGGTAGGGGAAGGCGAATGAATTTCTCAGAACAAACGACTTCAGCACGAACTCGCTTAAGCAAGTCCATGCCTACTATGACGTCAAAGCTACCCATTTGTATAGGTACGAGGTCGATGGAAAACTTATGATCATTTAAGATTAGGGAGCAACCAGAAAGAACAGAGTCAATGGAGATGGTCTTACCATTAGCGACTTCGACAGCAAAAGGATTAGGCATTTTAGTTCGTTCGTACTTAAGCAAGGGTTCAAATTCAACGGATACAAAACTTCTATCCGTGCCAGTATCAAACAAACAAGTAGCATAGATATGGTTCACAAGGAACGTACCAGTGATGACATCATTCGAACTTTGGGCTTGAGCTGAGGTGAGAACGAAAGCTCGTCCTTTTGCAGGTTTGGTTTGTTGTTGCTGCTAGTTGATGGTGCGTTTCGGGCAAACGTTGGCGAAATGGTTAGGATCGCCACAATTGTAGCAGGTTCAACCAGGTGTAGCTTGGGTTTGGCGGTTTGGGTTAGGATTGGGTAAAAGGGCTTGGGGTTGCTGGTTCCGGGGTAGGCGACAGTAGTTGGAGAGGTGTCCCAACCTATTACAGTTGGCACATTTTCGGCATGAGGTGCCAACAGGGTGATGGTAGTTGTAAGTGGTACACTTGGGGTGAGAGCCAATGTAACCTTGTCCAGGTTGGTTGGTGTTTTGGGTAGGCGGAGTGACGACAACATTGTTTTGAGAAGAAGCCTTCCGCTTCTTGTTCTTGTTGTGGGGCGTTTTGGCTGGAGGGGTAGGTGATTCGGTGGTGTTGTCAATGGTTTGGTGCGCATGCTTCGTAGGGACCTTGTCGTAGCCCCCCTGAAGGATGCAGTTATGGTTGAGTTGGAGGGTTATGGTATAGGCTTCCTCGAGGGTTTTCGGGTTGGCTACGGCTACATGGTTCATGATCACCGGTGAGAGGCAACGGATGAGCTTGGCGATTGACTTGGGAACAGTATCGACTTGCCTAGGGTAAATGATACTTAACTGTTTGAAGCGCGCAATCAATCCTTCAGCGTCGCTCCCCTGTTGTGTGAGATTCCAGAACTCGTTTTCAAGTTTCTGGGTCTCATGGGGAGGACAGAATTGCTCCTTCATGAGCTCCTTAAGCTCTTCCCAAGTCATCGCATGGGCTGCTTCGTTGCCACGCGTGTTTGGTTTGGTGGTCCACCACTCGAGGGCTCTCTTGCGGAAGACCCCGGTGGCATTAAGGGTTCGGAGTTCCTGAGGGCAGCCGCCCTGAAGGAAGATAAGCTCCATTGAATCAAACCAATTGATCATGGCGGTAACACCGTCCATGCCAGTGAATTCCACTGTTACAAGCCATGAAATGCTTGAATTGGTAAGACGGTTTGGGGGTATCGGCTTTGGAATCAACGGATGATTTAGGTGTGGCTTCGGCGTGTATGGTGTGGATTTGGCTAATAATGTCGGGTATGATCTTAGCCATTTGCTCCGAAATGAGCCCAATCAGTTCTTGCTTCGATATTGAGTCCTCGTTGTTGGATTCCTTCTGGGAATCCGTCTTCTTGGACTTCTTGAGGCGGTTCATCGAGTTACAGAAAGGAGGCATCTAGAGGTTGTAAACAAGACAAAAGCATGAGACTTGATTGTAATAAAGAAAATAGGTTTTGCATGCATGAGTATGAATAAAATTCACATAAGTTTCACATAAGAAGCATGTGTTCATCAAGTATGGTTCACATAGTTTGCATGAGTTCAACAAGTATAACATATATACTCACGTATGAATACAAATAAAGAGTATAAATTTAGTTTGTTCACGAGGATTAGTATTGTTTTTTATTGCGATAAACGTGCGAGTGTGTAACGGTTTGAAATGAACGAGGTAAGAAGTAATAAAACACATAAAATTTGAGTCACATAAAAAGAATAGTCTCATAAAACATGGGAATGATTCGGGTAGAGAATCGTCGACAATTCCAAAGTGAATCGAAGATCTTTTCGAATTAGAGGAACGTGCTTTGGCCTATAGGTAAAATGCTCTCATCGAGAAGCGACTAACGACATTTTACCCTTCCAGTTACTACACGGCTCTAACCGATCGGAAGATCGAGACTTTGGCGAGAGCGAAAATCAAGGAATGGGACTTAATCGACAAGGTGCGGGTTTCACCCCTAACTTAACGATTTCGTACCCTAAGTGTGGTTGGTACTTACCAAATGAAGAGCAAATTCCGATTCGTTGGTAAGGGTCCACTAGAGTTTTAAGTTGGAAATTTTCCATCAAGGTTTGGATTTCACTCCTAACTTGATGGCATAATTGCGTGCAAAAAGAATAAGTATAGCGGATTGAGAGTCATTCACCAAATTGCGGTTTTCACCCTATTTTAGGGAAGTCGTCTCGTTTATATTACGAGTTTCTTCAAGCGTCCAAACGTGTATTGTGTAAAAGTGTCTTAGGAAGACACCATGTATATGTATTAAGACCAAAAGGAAAGAGAGAAGCAAAGTAGGAAGCATAAAGTTTTAAGCATAATCAAGAATGGTCACAACGGGTACTTAGAACTATAGACTAGGTCGAACATGGCAATTCTACCGAATTCCCTATAGTTATGGCTCTGATACCAATCTGTCAAACCCCAACCGATGGCGGAAACATCGGGATGAGACAAAAACGAGATTGCTCATTGCTCACAATATTATTAAGTGACAATAATTAATTAAACCACATTTTATTTCATAAGAATTGTCAAATACATCAATGTAACAAAACAAAAAACAACATAACATTTGCAAAGTCATAACAAAATTGATATATCGACATTAAACCTAACGTCTAATTTGTGTGTATCTAGTCCTAGCTATATTGTTTTCATAGCATCATCTCCTTCAACCTGTAACATGTTTTAAAATAATGTCAATGCGAAAGCAAAGGCGAGTACACAAGTTTAGGCATAGCATACGTATACGAATAAGTTTAAACAATCCACATGACAACCAAATCTATACAAGAGCAATATCAAGGCATGCAATACTAATAATCAAACCCTTAACGCAATCACGATGTTTTAACATGACCTCACGAATAACACGATGGAGGTGGATGCGTGAATTCCTATAGCGCTAAGCATGTCAAACGAATGCTAAAAATAGTTAATTACTAAAGCATAGCAATACGAATATCCAAGACAAGCATCAAGTATAAGATTCAAGCTTTCATGTATATGGGATCGTTTGTGTGTTTCATAAAGTTTAAGTGTTCGTGATTTTGTATATGGAAACATGTTACACTCGAAAAGTGTTATAAACAAAGTGGGTCGAGTGTACTCACGGTTTTGCTAAGTCTTTTCTACACTTGACAATCCATGAAGACGTTGGTTCGAGGATGACGCCGAATTATCCTACAAGAGGAAACAAGGTGTATGAGTATAGAGTTTCAATGGGAGATTAGGAGTATTCGTGCATGATTAAATTAAGTTTGATAAAGTATTATGATACGAAAGTATTCACTAAGATGTAACACTCGTTCTTGACACTCTAGTAACTCTTACGAGTTGGATGTGATTTCATAGGTTCGGGACCTATTAGAATCGTGATAAGGAATTACATACTTTAGTGTTAAACTTAATAACTTGATAGGTGATTATAAGTTCATTATCAAGGTTTCGGTTTTAGAATTATAATATATTTATATATATCATTGTAATCATGTAGGAGGTGGGAGGATGAACCATCCACTTTGTAACCTCTAGTGTCATGTATGTCAAGTATGAGGTGGGAGGTTAAACCATCCACTTTGAACCTCGGATTATGTTCACCACTACACAAGTTACCATTGGTAACAAGGAGGGTACAAGAAGTATGTACTATACAAGAATGATAAGGTGTCATCTAGATACCAAGTAGCCAAGTATTCAACAACCCGACGAGCACACGAGGACAATCGTCAATGGCTTTGTGGGGTTGTGACACTTAAAGTCTAGCAAACTATCTTGGGATCTTGATGAAAATCATCAAGTGATGTGTGGTCTCAAGTTAGGATAGCCCAAGCTTCCTTGGTGGACACATATGAACAAGTTTAAGAACTTGCATCACTTGTGAGCTCAATGCTCTTCAAAAACAAAATTTTGGAGTGATTAAACACTCCTATTTACAAGTTTAACAACCTAGGTTAGTCCTCATACTCATATCTGTGATTAGGAGTTCAAGAACACTAGGATGAATAAGAAAAGTATGAGATTTAACAAGTTTTTGAAAAGTTATATCATAACAGAAAGTTCTCGGACATTTTGGGGCATTTCCAGGTCTGGATTCTCCATGGAGAGCCCTAGGAATTCAACCCAAAGTTTATCCAAGCAAGTAGGAAGAAGAATGAGATGATTTGGTTAAGAAATGAGCAAGATATGCTCACTTTTGTAAGAGGTATACAATCTGCCCGAATTCTGAAGTTTCAAGTGTTCTTGAGATGATTTTGGAGAGATTATGGAGTTGTGAAAGTGGAAAAAGGCTTGAAAAACACTTGGGTTTTATAAGGAAAGGATTAGGGTTAGTTAGGTGGGGTTTAAGTGAGTATTAAAGGCCTCAAAAACACAAAAAAATATAAAAAAACCCGCCCAAAAGGGCTGCTGTCCGCCCTCTCTTTGCGACCACCCTTACCCGGAAACAAAGCTTAACAGCTTTGTGTTTCCGGGTTCTAACACAAGTGGCCCGCTGGTGGAGTGGCTGTGTTGTTGTTTGTTGAACCGGAGGTCCCAGGTTCGAGTCCCGCGGATCCGGTTTTGTTGATTTATTTTTTTTCATTTAAAAATCATTAAATCAGGTTTCATAAATGACAAGAATAGCCCCTGTAGTTTGAGAATCCAAGAATTACACTTTAAACCTTGGACTTATTAAAAAGGGGTATATATTAACATCTAAAAACTAATGTTAATATATATATATATATAAACTAAATATCATTTTAATTTTTTTTTTGTAAAAAGAAATTAATTAATTTTATTAACTAATCTAATTAATTAATTTAATTAATTAACTTAATAAATGAATAGGGAATTATATTTTCGTAACGAATTTAGTTTAACGCTTACAAGTTTCACGTTTAAGTCTCGATTACGCATACATACCATGTTTGCAAGAAATCACACGTTTACGATTGAGAGTACCACGAATACGTTTACATGTTTAAAGTATGAACAAGTATAAGTGTAACAAGATTATGATTAACACAACATGAATAAAATACGAGTTTCTCATTACGATCCAAGTCTCGGTTTACAACGTTTACAACAAAAGACGAATACAAGATACAACGATTACAGAAAATAGAAGTACGGTACAAGGTTTCCAAATATAGAAAGTATAGAAACGCGGGGCGTTACACCTCAATCCGACGGTCAAACCGAACGCACTATCCAAACTCTCGAGGATATGCTTCGTTCATGCGTAATCGACTTTGGTGGCAACTGGGATTCTCACTTACCTTTGGTGGAATTCTCGTACAATAACAGTTATCACGCTAGTATTTAAATGGCACCGTTTGAAGCCTTGTATGGTCGAAGGTGCCGATCTCCTATCTGTTGGCACAAGATCGGAGAAGCTCAACTCACTAGTCCTGAACTCATACAAGAGACAACTGATAAAATTATGCAAATACGTGACAATCTGCTCAAGGCTAGTAGTCGACAAAAGAGCTACGCAGATAAGAGACGTAAACCTTTGGAATTCAACATGGGTGATCACATACTTCTCAAGGTATCCCCTTGGAAGGGTGTAGTTCAATTTGGTAAGAAAGGCAAACTCGCTCCTCGCTACATAGGTCCTTTCAAGATCCTCGAAAGGATTGGCAAGGTAGCGTATCGACTAGACCTACCTCTAGAACTTAGCAATGTTCATCGAACGTTCCATGTCTCAAATTTGAAGAAGTGTCTAGCTGAAGAAGAACTTCATGTACCGCTCGACGATCTCCAAATCAATGAGTCCTTGCACTTTGTGGAAAAACCGGTCGAAATCATGGACTGAGGAATCAAGCAACTTAGGCGCAGTCACTTTCCCATAGTAAAGGTTCGATGGGAAGGCAAACGTGGTGCTGAATTTACTTGGGAACTCGAGAGTGAAATGTATACTAAGTACCCACACCTCTTAGTTGAGTCTTCCTCTTGAATACATTTCGGGATGAAATTTCCTAAAGGAGGGGAGACTGTAATGCTCCGCATTTTGGACTTTCCTTATTTAGAATGTGTATTCGCATTTCTATTTTGGAAACTTGTAATTACATTCATATCTTTCATTTCCCACTCTTGTACTATGAGATTATGATCATAATGAAAACTCATTTTATTATGCTTTACATACTTGAATTATGCTTTACAATTCTCAATACATGATTACATGCGAGAAACTCATACTTGAATGCTTGAATACTCAACTTTTATGCACTACCATACTCGTACGTCATTCATACATGCTAAAAACGCTTAAAAACCAACAAATCGTACGAAAACAACTCCAAATAGCCAACCTCGCACAAAGCGTAGCCGCTCTGTACGAAGCGGGGCACCTCGTACGAGGTGATGCCCAACTCATACGAGGTGACTCTAACTTGTATGAAGTGGCCTGTTTTCCTATAAATATGACCCTTCATCCATGGTTCCAACCTTCCGAAATCTCATTAACTCCCACTCGAAATTGTGAGAACTTGGCAGATTACGATCAGTTCCTTAGTGAGTCTTATAGCTCACTATACATCAAACATTTATAAAAGTGCTTTCAAAACCTTTCTTCTATCTAGCTTCTGTTTTCTTTTCTTTTGTACAAACTAGTGAACTAAGTCCAAGAGACTAGGTTCAGCTAATGTAAGAACGTTGGGAGATTTGGCTACCCGAATTAAGTTCCACACTTCACTTGAACAAATCTTTACTTTATGTTATTCATGACCAACCGGGTTACGAACCTTGTGCTTTGGTGAATCATATAATGAGGTGTTCGCACTCCCATGCTTGACTTCTATGATATAATTGAAGAATTCGATAAACTGTACTTGTATTTTACTTACCACTGATCCGGACATAATATTAATCACAATATGATCTAGTGTTATGACTCGGATTATCCTGCCCCGTTACCACGGACTCCATTCACAGAGATCAGTGCGGAAATGGATACGAAACGGGCTAACACATTCCAAAACTGACACCTTGCACGAGGTGAACAACCAACTCGTACGAGGTGCAAGTCAACTCGTAGGAGGTAACAGTCAACTCGTATGAGTTGCAAGTCAGCTCGCACAAGGAGGTCAGCCCACTTCGTATGAAGTGGTATTTTTTCCCGTTTTCATTCCGTACTTTCTGCCTCTTAATTTGGACCAATCATTCCACTCCGATTACTTTGTCCTACTGTTTACCCCTTATAGGGTAACTCCGTGTGACATCACCTAATCACTCGTTCATCCACGAACTCGCTTAAGAAGCTTGGAAAATTGTGCGCATACTCGATCCCTTTTTACGCTTTATCACCTTTGGTTGCAATACATGTACATTATGCAAAGTTCCACAAACATGCTTATACTCAATGCACGACCAATCTTTGTACATGCTCTTAAGCCAAACTTGAAATCACACATGCTTTTACTCGTTGTGCTTATGCTCAGTCATTAACTTTGATCAAGCCTCCCTTAACATGTATAGCGCTATAGGAGTAACGCACCGCCTAGTAAACTTGGGGTCATGTTAAGTCATACACATCTGGTCCTCTCATGTTTTGAAAGGATTATGCTTGCGAGAAACTTTGGGTTGACTGGTATACTTATGCAAAATAATTTAATGTATATTAGCCTCAAGAATAGATAAGTACGCATGAAGATTTGTTTAAACGTTTATACTATGCTATTATTCAAACTTGTTTTCTCGCCAATGCCTTGTGTTGAACTATACGTTAACATGTATTGCACGGTGAGGTTGATGATAACTAAGGATGGAAACGAATAGGGTGACTTAGATACACACGTAGGATTGTAACACTAAAGTTGTTGTACTTGAAATTTGTTATCCATGATGTTGTATCCCGAATTTGTACTTTGTACTAGTTATTTCAATGAAATGAAATTTTATAATTTATTGTCACAATTTAGCGTTATGAAGTCTCAAGCAACCTTTTTCGTCCCGCACCGATGTCTCCGCCATCGGTTGGGGTGTGACTATTGGCGTACGGACAAATACTAGGCATGGGCGGTTCGCAACCGTTCTTTCACGATCCACAAGGCTTTGCATCCATGGACGGCTCGCGACCATCTAAAGAAGAAACCGAACCCGACGTAGAAATGGTACGGAGACGCAACCCGATCCCGTTGCCAAGGCATCTCAACATGGTAACAATCTCATAAAAAAAGACCCACACGCTCCTTGCCGGAATCGAACCTACCTATATTGGGACAAAAGACGAGGAATATGCGTTAGCACGAGCGTGACTCGACGTATCGGAGGACCCCGAAGTTGGTAAGCGGGCTTAAAATATATTCGTTTATTTTTTTTTAAATATTTCGTAACCGTTTATTTTTATTTTTTAAGAAATTAACATTATATTTTTTATATTTTTTGTAGTAAACTATCAAACTTCACCATTTTTTTGAAATAAAATTCGTGAAACTTTTTTTAAAGCGATGGGTAAAGGTGAGTATCAGGACAAAGATTCGATATCTAGCAAATGAACCGATATAAACCATAAATGTCATCAGTTCCAATAAGCTTTCCAACACACGGGGGATAATTGTGGTAGCAAACAAAACGATACGGGTATTTTAATAAGAGCGTTGGAAGAGTACAACCAAATGAGAGCCGTTTCACATACTTGAAATGTTGGGAGATTTTACGCGGAAGTCCCAAATGGTCTAACGTACCGAGCATGACGTCTAGTGGTAGACATAAAACAAAACGGTTCAAAACATCATCCTCGGTTGATCCGGAGACACCCACTTTCGATGCTCGTAACGTCGAGTTAAACATTAATTTGGCCGGCGACGAGGGTGTGGAGTTGGCCCGACCGCCCGGTAGAAAAAGCGGGTAAAAAGGGGGAAAGACGGAGTCTTCTTCGGCTAATTTCGAAATGAAAGAAGAATTTAAAAAGATGAACCGACGCTTACAAGACATTCGAGATATCGGTCATAGGCGTTTGGAGACAATGCAAGAAAGAAACGCCGAAAACAAAAAAAATTGTCGCGCTACAAGAAGCGAGACAAATGGAGAAAGACATAGAATTTTTGTCTAAACCGAACAATAGCCTCGTAGGAGACACGTTGATCTTAGCGGAAATGTGTTGGCAACAAACCCGTGACAAATACGGACTTTAAACTTTATGTTGTTTTCTTGCATTTTTCGTTTTTTTTTATTTTTAGCAATGTAATTTTTTTATTTAATGAAAGATTATTAGTTTTAATTTGAAAAAAATAATAATTGGGTAATCATTGGTTGGGGCATTATGGGACATTATACTGCTACACCCGTTTAATATAATGCTTCATAATGCTCACATGCTAACTGGACCGCCACATGGCGCAAAACACCTTAGGGTGAGGGCATTATCTTCCCCTCCCACTACACATGGTCTAAGAGGGTGTTTGGGGTTGCTTATTTAACTCTAAGAGTAATTTTAGTCAAAAGTGCTTATTGACTTATAATTTTCTCAAAAGAAGTTTTTAAAAAAGTCTTTGGCTTAATTTTTATGGTGGGAAAAGTAAAATTTCAAAAAAAGATATAGAAAGTTTCCATATTTAGTTGCTATTTTAAATGGTGAAGGTTAGATTGATAATTTTATATTAAAAATCCAAAAGAAATGTAAAATATTAGGTTTTTGTAGCTTTTGAAAAACAACTTTCTACTTCTCAAAAACCAAAACAAAAAGGACTTTTATTAAAGCCCACACACTTTTTTAACTTATTGAATTCTTAAAACCACCAATAAATTAATAAGTTATTTCCAAACTTAATCCCACACACCCTCGAGAAAAACAAAGAAATTGAAAACAAATGGATATGTGCTTTTATAAAGTGCAATAATGTGGTTTTATTCCACTTACATGACTACTCACAAACTCCACACCTGGGTATATATTGTTAAGAGCTTCAACAAATTAGCCTATGAAAACAAGTGGAATGTAAGCTCAAGTGCACATTCCATAGAAATCAAGTTCCCACGCCCTAACCACCAGTCATGCTTTGTAGGGTGACCACCCCAAGCTAAGTTGCTAACACCGCGCAGCCCCTACGTCATGTGTGGTCGTGAAAGTGTTTTCATAGGTGAGACCATGCTCATAAAAGTGGTGAAAAAATTACCCGGTCGCATCATGGCCATTCAACGGCTTTATTTAAATAATGATTTTTAGTATTAATACCCTTATTATAAATAGTAGGTGAATATTTCTCTTCATGTTCCTGACAAATTTTATACCAAATAATATCCATTTTGTTGCCATTGTTTTTACCAATCTCAATCCGTCACCATGAACCTAAACAACTAGTTCAATCCAACTGATCCTAATGCTTAAAATCCTGGAATAGATTTTTTTTTCAAAATTCGCCTTAACTGATTGTAGCCATAAACTTCTTCTCGGAACATAACCTGAACCTGATCGTGTTCTCTAAACACAACCCAATTGATTCGTGTTCCCAAAACAACCTCCTCTAGAAAGTTTACCAAAAGGAAAGGAAAAAAGAATGACCATGAAGTAATATCTAAAACAACCATTCTTACACATAAAAATTAATCCACAGAAGAAGAACTCGCGTTGGCTTGGACTTAGAGAACAACGAATCTGTTGGGAATCGCGGTGTACAATTTTATAAATTAAATAAAATCATATTTTATTTATTCTAACTAATATCTCATATCAATTGTTAAGCGAAAGCGTGTGCGTTTTAAAACAAAAAAAAACCCGTCCAATGATCCATTTGCAATATGTTAAAAAAATTAAACAAACCATAGGCTATTTAGTAGAAAACTAACCTTTAGACGAAAAATTGAAGCTTCACACCTTGAATCGACGAATCTTTACGCTAGTTGATGTTTATTCACAAACCCGATATCCCGAATCAACTCCTTGACCCATATCTTTAAAAACCCGAACATGTGACCCGAGAACCCCCTCATGATCAAAACCCGGTCAAACCGGAAGTCCGGTTCAAGCTGGAGCTAGGCGGCGATGACGGGTGGTGACTGGTGCTGCAGCTGGTTGTGTCGGGTGGCGGTATGGAGGCCAGAACAGAGGTCCAGTGGAGTTGCGGTGGTAGGCGACGTGAAAACCGACGGCGACAGTGTTGGTCCGGTAAGGGGTGGCTGTGACAACCAACAAAATACTTGGTAATTCCGTACAACTTAATCACTATTTGTGAAAGCACTAGATCGATGACGAACATCAACATTGCACTTGATTCATGACGTGAAAATAACATAAACAAACAAGATAGAAACATGTAGGAGATGAAACCCTTTATTATTGAATTATTCATCACATATTACATAAACTGAAAGAGTATACATCATCTACAAGCTGGTTTGGATCACAAAGATCTAAACCTAGCTTTCTCTCACTAACACATAGTCACTCTCTCTCTAGAATGTGCACACACTGTTGAGGGATTACTAGGGTTTGTGAGAGTTGCACAAAGCTTGCCCTAATCTATGCTATATAACACATATATATATAGACTAGGGACTTTCAGGATATTACAAACTTAGGGAAGGCCTTCATTACTTGGATCTTTGACTTTGTTGACCAAAACTGATAAAGCACAGTTACTCAACGAGAGTTGCGCTTATAGACTCCCTCTTAACTGTTGCTATCAGTTATGTGTGGCATTGATAATCTTCAGTCACCAGATACTGCACTTACAAACTCCCCATTAACTGATGATATCATGCCTGTGTTGGTGCATATTTGTGACAACAGCTTAGATTTGCTCTTTGGATATCTTGTAATTAGTAAACGATAAATAGTTAGCGGGTTTAGTTTTGTAATAGTTAGTTGTAGTGATTGGGCCAAACCAACCCCACATAATAGGTGTCACACCCCGACCCGCAGCGGAATAAGAGTCGGGGCATAATTGGGTTATCACCAAAGCTCATAATGTTTACTAAAATGTTTCATATTTATTAAATTCGAATTACAACTTCAATATTCAAAACAAGTTCATACAATTACAAGGAAAAAGAAACTAAGTAAAACAATCCAAAGCCTAAACTGATTTATTCTTCTAGGCCGTCCTATATATTTCTTGCTTCAACTGGATCACCTGTATCATGTGTAAAAATGGGGGATTTTGGGCCAACAAAAGTTGGCGAGTGAACCTTGTTAAAAACATTTTTACTAATTTCTTGTTGTATTTAATATGGAAAAATTGTGCAATAATCATATGTGAGCAACCCTATATAAACAACCAAACACAAACCACCTTGAATGAGTATATGAGATGAATGATAATGTATATGTTGGCAACGTCACGTTCCGCTCATAGGTAATGGGGAAAGGACAAGCCTATGATGATGTATGTGAGATCAAGGCTCAATCAAACGGAGCCGATCGAAATGAGGCACCTGTACTCAACCCGTCTCCCACGGGGAGCTGTTGGGCCTGATGAAATGTATGTACTGAAAATGATAACTTTAAACTAAACATAATCCACACAACAACTGATACATATTGGATACACATTTGATCATGGATATGATGGATGCACAAGTGTTTAAATATAATAAATAATTAAGCGACACATGATACACCCCAAAATGTGATTAAAACGGGGAATTGGTAGAGATTCACTCATACTGGATGCGTTCTTTTGATGATGTTGAATGTGCACGAGTTTTGGGATTTGATCAACGAGGAATAACTAACCTAAAATAATAACGAAATGATTCGGTAAATAAGTGGATTTTATTAACAATTTTAATAGGATTTTTAGATTTATTTTTGTGAGTTTAAGGTCATTTTCTAACTTTAAAAATATTATTTTTAAGTATTTTTAATTGATTTTTAAATTAAATAAATAAATAAAAAATACAAAAAATTTGATTTTTTTGTTGACCGTTGACCGGTCGGACTATGTTTATTCATGCGCTGAGTGAGGTTCGAACCCGGGACCTCTCGTAAGCATGCACGCAGCTCTACCAACTGAGCTACGTGTCTAACCCGAAATATTCTATGTTTTAATTATATATATATACTAATTAAATGTTAATTTATTTGGTTTTTATTAAAAGGATTTAAACTGGTTGAACCGGTTGCAGGGAAGCGGATCGAACTCGGGTCCTTTGGTTTGTAAGCGCACAGCCCAACCAGTTGGGCTGTGTGTCTTATCTGTTTAACTTACGGTTTATATTAATCTTATAAACATACTGGGACCTGATCTGATTCAGTTTAAAAAAATGGTTTTAATTCGGAAAGTCGGTGCGTTTGTAAGGTTCGAACTCGTGACGTGCGCTATGTGTTTGCACACAGTCCACCGCTGGACTGTGTGTCTAACCCGGTTTAATATCTTGTTTTAATTAAACTTATACATAATATTCAACTTCGTCTTCTTCATTCAAAGACACAGACAAACGTTATCCGACTGTTCTGGTTTAAATCGTTCGTCGAACATATAAGTGGTTGATATGTAATGGATAAAAAAAAATTACGGAATCGAACGTACCGAACAGACTGTTTTTCTCAGAATTCCGGCAATGGTCGTTGGCTCTGATTTGTGAATTCCGTCTGATTGAATCAATTAACAATTTTGATCGATGAGTTATGAAATTAAATGACTAAACAAGAGATATCAGGAGGTTTAGATGATTGTACCGATTTACAGTGTGATTTCGGAAATGTCCAGAGATTTTCCGGCGAGTGCAGAATATCCGGTAACGTCGTCTGGGACCGATTCTGTTTGAAGGATTTAAGTTAGTATAAGTCTAACAACGGATTGAAAACGAAAGAGTCGAGAAATTTACCGATTTGATGTATGTCTCGGTTTTCTGGCGAAAGTCCGGCGATAGCAGATAACGATTCCGATGAACTGAAGTTAGAGTGAAAATGAAATTGAGGGTTCTGCGAGTGTTTCCGAGATATGAAGCGATGATATTATTAGCGTAACTTAGGAGTAATATCATTTCGGTTTTAACTCTCAACAATCATATGAATCGAATTCATTGAAGATAGCATTGATTAAGAACGTGGGTTGACATTGATTTATCGGTTATACTCAGGAACTCTCGATCACCCAAAAGCCTCTGGATGTTTGAAAGCCGATGAGCGGTTTCAATTCTTCACGCAACCAGATGAATTCACGGGTGGAACTTAAGTTTTATTTGATTCATTGATTACACAAAAGAATCAAGTGGCGGAGTGGTGAATCGCTTGATTGTTAAACCGGCTGACCCGGGTTCGAAACCCGGCAGCGGCATTTATTTTTTTCTTCGACCGTTTTTATTGTTTATAAATTAGAGTTTATAAATTCTAATATATTTATTAATTATGTATTGTTTAAAATTAAAAAGAGCATTAAATAAGCAACGATAATTGTAACTGACTATTCGATTAATAAACGAAGCGGGTTTTGAAACCCGTTTTTCGACGGATGTTACAGTATCCCCTACTTTTTGAAATTTCATCCCAAAATTTAAGTAGTAGTGGTAACAGGAAAAAGATGCGGGTATTTTTCGCGCATTGAGTCTTCACGTTCCCAAGTAAACTCACGTCCTCGTTTCGACTCCCAGCGTACCCTAACAATTGGAATACGACTCCGTCTTAAACGTTTTTCTCCGAAGTCCATGATCTCTACTGGTCTTTCAATGAAGTGCATAGATTCATCGATCTGAATATCTTCTAGGGGAATATGGAGGTTTTCATCGGCGAGGCACTTCTTTAAGTTTGATACGTGGAATGTGGGGTGAATTCTGTTGAGTTCTTCTGGTAGGTCAAGCTTGTATGCTACAGGTCCTACTCTTTCGAGTATCTTGAAAGGTCCTACGTAGCGTGGTGCTAGCTTGCCCTTCTGGCCAAAACGAACTACTCCCTTCCACGGTGATACTTTTAAAAGTACTTGATCACCAATGTTAAACTCCAAGGGCTTTCGTCGTTTGTCTGCATAACTCTTTTGACGACTTTGTGCCGCTAGAAGATTGTTTCGAATTTGATAGATCTTGTCTGTTGTTTCTTGAATCAATTCTGGACCGGTGATTTGAGCTTCCCCAATTTCATGCCAACATACTGGAGATCGGCACTTATGGCCATATAACGCTTCGAAAGGAGCCATGCCGATACTTGAGTGGTAACTATTGTTGTACGAAAATTCAACTAATGGTAGATGAGCGTCCCAATTCCCTTTGAAGTCTATGACACATGCTCGAAGCATATCTTCAAGAGTTTGGATGGTGCGTTCAGATTGTCCATCAGTTTGAGGATGATAAGCGGTACTGAGGTCTAATCGTGTACCCAAGGCGGCTTGTACGGCTTGCCATGTTCGTGAAGTGAAACGACCATCACGGTCTGAAATGATGCTTAAAGGTACACCATGACGGCTTACGATCTCGCTGATGTAGATACGAGCTAACTTCTCGTTCTTGAAGTCCTCGCGAATTGGAATGAAGTGAGCTGATTTTGTAAGACGATCAATGATTACCCATATAGTGTCATACCCACTGGAGGTGCGAGGTAACCCGGTAATGAAATCCATAGTTATGTTTTCCCACTTCCATACAGGTATTTCGGGTTGGACTAGAAGTCCTGAGGGTCTTTGATGTTCAGCTTTTACTTTAGAACATGTAAGGCACTTGGAAACAAAAACAGCAATATCCTTTTTCATGCCAGGCCACCAGTAGGTGTATCGAAGGTCTTGATACATCTTGTCGGCTCCTGGGTGAACAGAGTACCGTGTTTTGTGCGCCTCATTCATAAGGAAATCACGAAGGTTATCGTGATCGGGAATCCATATGCGATTTAGATAGTATAGAATACCGTCGGATTTAGTTTCGATCTTAAGTTCAGCTCCACAAGACAGCTCCTTGCGTAGGTCGTTTTCTGTTACTGAAACATGTTGAGCTTCTCGGATTCGATCTTTTATGTCGGTTATGATTTGCGAACATAGAAGACGAATGGAGTTCACATAACCTTTTCGACTGAGCGCATCGGCCACCACGTTTGCCTTGCCAGGATGATACCGAATTTCACAGTCGTAGTCGTTAAGAAGTTCGACCCATCTTCGTTGCCTCATATTCAACTCCTTTTGGTTAAAGATATGTTGGAGGCTCTTGTGGTCAGTGTATATTTCACACTTGGTACCGTAGAGGTAATGTCTCCATATCTTAAGAGCGAACACAACGGCTCCAAGTTCCAGGTCGTGGGTGGTGTAGTTCTTCTCATGAATTTTGAGTTGTCTAGAAGCATAAGCTATCACTTTTCCTCTTTGCATCAGTACACAGCCTAGTCCCTGCCCTGACGCGTCGCAATAAACCACGAAGTTATCACAACCTTCAGGAAGTGTGAGGATAGGTGCGTCACAGAGTTTTTGCTTTAGAGTTTGGAAGGCTTCTTCTTGTTTGGGTCCCCATATGAAAGGCTTTCCTTTATGAGTTAAAGCCGTGAGTGGTACAGCAATACGGGAGAAATTTGCAATGAAACGGCGATAGTAACCAGCCAAACCAAGAAATGATCTTACTTCGGTAGGGGTTCGTGGCGCTTGCCATTCCTGTACTGCCTTGATCTTTGAGGGATCAACATGAATTCCCTTGTCATTGACGACGTGTCCAAGGAATTGTACTTCCCTTAACCAGAATTCACATTTCGAAAACTTAGCGTACAACTTTTCTGTCCTTAAGAGTGTAAGGATGAGTCGAAGGTGTCGTTCATGATCAGACTTAGACTTTGAGTAGATGAGGATGTCGTCGATGAAGACTATGACAAAACGGTCGAGATAGGGTTTGCAGACTCTGTTCATTAGATCCATGAAGACAGCTGGGGCGTTGGTTAAACCAAATGGCATGACCATGAATTCGTAATGACCATAACGAGTTCGGAAGGCGGTCTTTGGGACGTCTTCTTCATGTACTCTGAGTTGATGATAACTAGAACGTAGGTCGATTTTTGAAAAACAGGTGGCGCCTTGAAGTTGGTCTAGAAGATCATTGATGCGAGGTAATGGGTAGCGGTTCTTGACCGTTAACTTGTTGAGTTCTCTGTAGTCGATACACATGCGAAACGTTCCATCTTTCTTCTTCACAAAAAGGACAGGTGCACCCCAAGGCGATGAGCTAGGACGTATGAATCCTTTGTCAGTTAGCTCTTGCAGTTGACTGGCCAGCTCTTGCATTTCGGATGGGGCTAACCTATAAGGAGATTTTGCAACTGGTGTAGCTCCAGGTATAAGATCAATGCGGAATTCGACTTCTCTCACGGGAGGAAGTCCTGAAATGTCGTCAGGAAAAACTTGCGGAAAATCTTTTACTACTGGGATGTCTTCGAGTTTCTTCTCCTTGGTTCCCTTTTTGACGACATGAGTTAGGAATGCGACATAATTCTTGTGGAGATATTTTCGGGCTTGAAGACAGGACATTAATTTGAGTCCTTTCGAAGGGGTTTCTCCAAAGATTCGTAGAGTCTGACCGTTTGTAAGAGGAATGCGAATAAACTTTTCGCGGCATACAACTTCAGCATAATATTGGCTGAGCCAGTCCATACCAATTATAATGTCGAAACTTCCAAACTTCATAGGAATGAGGTCAACTGGAAAATCGTGATCGTTTAGGGTGAGAGTACAATTGCGTATAATAGAGTTTAATGAGACCGGTTTTCCGTCAGCAACTTCTACCGTTATGGACTCCATGAGTTTATCACGAGTTTGGTTGAGGATGGGTTCAAATTCTAAGGACACAAAACTCTTATCCGCGCCAGTATCAAATAACATGGATGCATAACTACCATTGATGAGAAACGTACCGTTAACCACGTTGTTGTCAGCCCTAGCTTGATTAGCGTTGATGTTGAAAGCTCTTCCCCAAGCAGGTGGAGGAGCTTGGTTAGCCTGGTTTACTGGATTTGCTTGAGCTTGGGCATGGATGATGTTCACCAAGCGCGGACAGGTGTTCCTGAAGTGGTTCGGGTCTCCACAGTTGTAACAAGCCCGCATAGGTTGCATCATGGGATAGTTGGGTTGGTAGTAGGATTGGGCTACATGTTGGGCAGGTGGTAGGAGTAAAGGTTGTTGGGCTTGACCCACTATCTGATGGTGGGTTTGGGTTGAGGGCTGATTGCGGTTCGTTCACTGAAGTGTGCGACAGGTTTGGATGGTGTGACCTGCGCGGCCACAGCCGGTGCAATGTTGGCAGGGATGTTCGGGAAGGTGATGGTATTGGCAACGGTTGCATTTTGGGTATGGGCCGGAGTATGGCTTTTTATATGGTGCAGCTAAGGGGGCAACTTGGGTGATGGGTGCAGCAGTAATAGGGAGGTTTGTTTGTGTGACAGCAAAGTTTCTGCTGTTTCGTTTCCTCTTACTAGCAAACTTTGAGGAGGAGGTGGAATGGTTTGAAGTTTGGCCCTCAATGGGGGCTTTCTTTTTCTCATCCTTAAATTTGCCGTTTCGGATGCGATTCTCGGTAAGCTCGGTAGCTAGTTCCATAGCGGCTTCAAGTGTTGCAGGCGAAGTGCTTAGAACCGAGTCTTGAATTTTCGAGGGGAGGCCTCGAATATAGTGTTCGACTAAGCGGTATACTGGGGTGAACAAGTTGGGGATCATTTGGTTCAACTCTAGAAACCTTTTGTTGTAGGAAGTATGATCTCCTTCCTTTTGCTTTAACGAGTGGAATTCATCCTCTAACTTTTTGATCTCGCTTCTTGGACAGAAGCGTCTCGTCATGATTTCCCTTAACTCCTCCCATGTTAAGGCCATTGCATCTTCGATTCCTCTCTTACCTTTTTCTGTATTCCACCAGGTAAGAGCTACTCCAAACAGTCTCCCGGTTGCGTAACGTACCTTGCGATCCTCGGGACAATCGCAATTGAGGTAGGTGTTTTCCATTTCCTCAAACCAGTGGAGGAGAGCAGTGACACCTTCGGTCCCTTCATATTTCGGGGGATCGCAAGACTTGAAGTGTTTGTAAGAGCACTTTTTGGAGGGAGGGTTGTCGACGTTCTGGTCTTCTTGATTGGGAGGATTGATGGGATTTGCGGCGAGAGCTTGTTGGACTTGAATTACGATGTCAGGAAGCACCACGGCCATTTGTTTTGCGATTTGGGTGGCCAAGCGTTCGTTTGACCTTCCTGACTTTCTACCCCACGTTGCTGCCTAGCCGACATCTACAGGAATATACATAAGAAGATTGTGAGTTTAAGGAGTCTTTTTATGTGTCATGTGTCGTCAAATGAATAAAAATAACATAATTATCAATAATGCAACTACATCCATAGGATGTCTTGGGTTTGCTCATGTTTGGGCCTCCAATGTCCCCCATACCATCGCCTGTATAGTCATGTGGGCCCCCATGACTATTGGCTTAGTAGGATTCACATTGGTGTTGGCGGTTTAACATTCGCGTCACCCGAATGAAAACCATGAAATATGAATGCGAGATGTATGGTAGGAGGGTGTCCAGGTGTAGACACTATGACAACTCAAAGTGGGGTTAGCTCACACGACGTTTGGTATGGCATGCTTTGGCCTAATAGGTCCTTCGTACTCTCATCGTTAGTCCCCAGGTAGGCAAACTGGTCCTTTATTTTGGATTTATACGAATGCCAAGCCTAGACAGGACGTTCCGACTACCGGTACTTGTACCCTTCCAGTTACTACATGCCCGTCATGAGAACTCACTTTGATGTGATTTGAAAATACACAAAAAAAAAAAAAATCGTTGCAAAAATCATAAGAATTGTGTGGTGTGTGCTCTCATGGATATGATATGTTATGAGGATATGATTCTGATGAGCATTGTATGATAATATGTACTTATGAACATGCTTGCATAACATTGAATGTAACAATAAACATAAAGCATATAAACATCATGAATTTTGTATGTAACACATTAAAAAAATTTAAAATTCTAATCAACTATAGTATAGGCTCTAAGGGTCTAATAACCTATCCTATATCCCTATAGTCATGGCTCTGATACCAATCTGTCACACCCCGACCCGCAGCGAAATAAGAGTCGGGGCATAATTGGGTTATCACCAAAGCTCATGATGTTTACTAAAATGTTTCATATTTATTAAATTCGAATTACAACTTCAATATTCAAAACAAGTTCATACAATTACAAGGAAAAAGAAACTAAGTAAAACAATCTAAAGCCTAAACTGATTAATCCTGTAGGCCGTCCTATATGTTTCTTGCTTCAACTGGATCACCTGTATCATGTGTAAAAATGGGGGATTTTGGGTCAACAAAAGTTGGCGAGTGAACCTTGTTAAAAACATTTTTACTAAGTTCTTGTTGTATTTAATATGGAAAAATTGTGCAATAATCATATGTGAGCAACCCTATATAAACAACCAAACACAAACCACCTTGAATGAGTATATGACATGAATGATAACGTATATGTTTGCAACGTCACGTTCCGCTCATAGGTAATGGGGAACGGACAAGCCTATGATGATGTATGTGAGATCAAGGCTCAATCAAACGGAGCCGATCAAAATGAGGCACCTCTACTCAACCCGTCTCCCACGGGGAGCTGTTGGGCCTAATGAAATGTATGTACTGAAAATGATAACTTTAAACTAAACATAATCCACACAACAACTGATACATATTGGATACACATTTGATCATGGATATGATGGATGCACAAGTGTTTAAATATAATAAATAATTAAGCGACACATGATACACCCCAAAATGTGATTAAAACGGGGAATTGGTAGAGATTCACTCATACTGGGTGCGTTCTTTTGATGATGTTGAATGTGCACGAGTTTTGGGATTTGATCAACGAGGAATAACTAACCTAAAATAATAACGAAATGATTCGGTAAATAAGTGGATTTTATTAACAATTTTAATAGGATTTTTAGATTTATTTTTGTGAGTTTAAGGTCATTTTCTAACTTTAAAAATATTATTTTTAAGTATTTTTAATTGATTTTTAAATTAAATATATAAATAAATAAATAAATAAATAAATAAATAAATAAAAATTTGATTTTTTTGTTGACCGTTGACCGCACCGTTGACCGGTCGGACTATGTTTATTCATGCGCTGAGTGAGGTTCGAACCCGGGACCTCTCGTACGCATGCACGCAGCTCTACCAACTGAGCTACGTGTCTAACCCGAAAGATTCTGTAACATCCGTCGAAAACGGATTTACCAAACCCGCTCCGTTTATCAACCGAACAGTCAGTCAAAATTTTCGTTGCGAATTAAATGCCCAAAATATTTTTAAACGATCCGTAATCAATTATTATATGGGAATATATATTTAGTTTTTGAAAAACAGTCAAAAATCGCAAAATAAAAATGAATTGTCTCTGCCGGGTTTCGAACCCGGGTAGGTACCGAGTCACCCAGCGATTTATCACCTCACACACAAACCACTGCGCCGCGGACTTTGTTTGTTGTATAATAAAATCATTTAATTGATAAAGTGTCGTTACAAATTCAAAACCGGCGCCCAAACGGTTCAGTCGTCGGAATCCCGGAATTCTCGCGAGTTTTAACACCAATTTACGTTATAACGTAAACCATTAAACAGATATCGGTTATAACCGATGTTTGAAGTCCGCGACACTTTTCAAAACCGCCGGAGATTTTAAATAAACGAATGCAGTCCAAAATCAGACCAAATACATCTCGTTTTCTCCTATAAATTGACCCACAACCGACGACAAACACTTTCGCTCAAAAATCACACCTTTTCTCGGCGAAATTCCACTCGCCGGAATAAACCTGTTTTTCGCCGGAAAACCGAGTTTTAATCCCTGAGCTTTACTGAACCCCCTAAACCTTTACCGAAGTCACTCTTACCTCTTCCAAGCTTTCCGGAGACTAGCTGCTATACGGAACACGTCGCCGGAGGTGAATTCTGTCGCCGGAGTTCTGCCGGAAAACAGAGGATCCAGTCGGTATAATTCTCCGCCAAATTTCTTTTCCTTTTTCACTTTTATCTTACCTTAATCGACTGTAAAACACTAATAAAACTGATAAAAATCTCGAACCAGTCAGACTTCATCTCTGGTTATTTTTCAGTGAAGAAGACGATGCACTTTCGTATCTTATAAGTTTAATTAAAATCATGATATTAATCGGGTTAGACACACAGTCCAGCGGTGGACTGTGTGCACATAAAACGTTAATCATGCAAAGGTCTCGAGTTCGATTCCCGTCTCACACACGCTGCCTTTAATAAAAACCAATTTTTTTGTTTAACCGAACCGGAGTCGTCACTAGTATATGTTAAGTATATTGATAACCGGAATAATAACCAAGTTAGACACACAGTCCAGCGGTGGACTGTGTGTTTGTTTATATCACTGGTCACAAGTTCGAGTCCGGTCTCTTACATCGACTCGGACAATTATTAACTTTTTTTAAATAGAGTCAGAAATGAAAGCGGATAATTTGTATTTAAGTATAATAAAAGTGGAAATATATAACATGTTAAACACACAGTCCAGCGGTGGACTGTGTGTTAGATTAAACCACAGGTCCCGAGTTCGAGACCTGTGGAGTGCAAGACCGGTCCGCTTAAACTGTTTTTAAAATAAATGATTTTCTGTTAACTCTAATTAATGTATATATGAAATTAAAATCGGATATATAACGGGTTAGACACGTAGCTCAGTTGGTAGAGCTGCGTGCACGCGTACGGGAGGTCTCGGGTTCGAGCCTCACCCAGCGCACAACAATATGCCTCGAACCGGTCAACGCCAGTCAAAGTCAACAGGTCAAAGTCACTGTAGCAAAAATAAAATAATTTTTTTATTATTTTTATTTAATTATTTTAATTAAAAATCAATTATAAATACTTAAAAATAACATTTTTAAGGTTAGAAAATAGCCTCAAATTCACAAAAATACACCCAAAAATCCTACTAAAATAGTTTAATAAAATCCGTTTACTTACCAAACCATAATGCGATTTATCTAGGTTAAATCTCACTCGTGGTTAAAACCACTTCGCGTGCATTCAACGTCATCAACCGAACGCACCCACTGTGAGTGAATCTTACAATTCCCCCTTTTAAATTACACGTTTTGGGGTGTGTCATGTGTTATGATAATAATTAATTAATTTATTTAAACTTGTGCCATACCACATCATGACTTAAACTTAGATTGTTTTTATTGTTGTGATTTACTTATTGCCTTTTGTCAAGTCATATGAAACTCATACATTAAGCCCATCAGTTCCTCGTGGGAGACGAGTAGAACATCGCGTGCTTCACATCAAATTCATTATTATTCATGTGTGTATCATTGAGTTTATATTTTTTGTAGTGTGTTATTCATATTATCATGTTTATGCAATTCATTCATCAGGCCCCTCAGTTCCTCGTGAGAGACGAGTTGAGCATCGCGTGCCTTTAATTGTTCCATTATTGTTCATGAGTGTTTTCATTTAACATCTTATGATTATTGATCAAGTTACATCTAATTTTACTCATGTTTGGTTGTGCACATATTTCATAATCAATTTAAATAAATTGTTCAAATGTTTTCCATAGGATTCACTCGCCAACATTATGTTGATCCAAAAACCTTTTTACACATGATACAGGTGAACAGGTTGAAGCAAGGATAACATAGGATATGCCTTAGAAGAAAACAAACAAGTTAGATTGTTAGTTAGATCATGTTGTAACATTATTGTAAATTTCCATTTAATTTGTATTAATGAATATGAAACGTTTAATAAATGTCATGAGCTTTGATGATAACCCAATCATGCCCCGATCACCTTATCCGCTGCGGGTCGGGGTGTGACAGATTGGTATTAGAGCCATGACTATAGGGATATAGGATAGGTTATTAGACCCTTAGAGCCTATACTATAGTCTGCCTAAATTTTAAATTGATTAGGTGGTTACATACAAACTTGTGATATTTATTTGTTTCATATTTGATTACATTTCAGTCAAACATACATGCTCATATACATATTCATTATACATATATACATTATACATATATCGATGTTCATGAATTCAATTTATTTTCATATTCTCATTATCCAAAGATTTTGTGCAAATTTTCAAATCTCATCAAAGTAAGTTCTGCGACGGGCATGTAGTAACTGGAAGGGTACGAGTACCGATAGTCGGAACGTCCTGTCTAGGCTGGCATTCGTATAAATCCAATATAACGGACCAGTTTGCCTACCTGGGGACCAACGATGAGAGTACGAAGGACCTATTAGGCCAAAGCATGCCACACCAAACGTCGTTCGAACTAACCCTACTTTGAGGTGTCACCGTGTCTACACCTGGACACATTCCGAACATCACACGTTGTATACATATTTCTTGATTTTCTCCGGGTTTTTGTGTACGCAACCAGGCAGAAACCGTGCGAACCATATGAAAAACCGGTATTCATGGGGGCCCACATGATTACACAGGTAAAGTATGGCGGCATGACGGGCCTAACAGCGAGCAAAGCCCAAGACATCCTATGGATGTAGTATTTTTGTATAATTATTTTATAAATGATCATTCTTGAATGCGACCCATGATCCCAAAAGCATCCAACTCATACTCTTGTCATGTATTCATTGTAGATGTCTTCTAACCTCGCCCGTAGGAAGACGAGAGCAAGAAAAGCCCGCGAACGCATGGCTACCTTAATCGCTCAACAAATGGCTGCCGTAATACCCAACATTGTAATCCAAGTTCAACAAGCACTTACCAATAATCCTGTCAATCAAGCAAACCAAAACATTTTCAACTCTCCCCCAAATACCACTAAATGTACCTACAAGCATTTCAAATCATGCGACCCTCCGAAATACAAAGGGACTGAAGGTGTCACCGCACTCCTCCATTGGTTTGAAGAAATGGAGAATACTTTTCTAAATTGCGATTGCCCTGATGTTCGCAAAGTGCGTTATGCTACCGGTCGACTATATGGGATAGCACTTACTTGGTGGAATACAGAGAAGGCAAAGCGAGGTGTTGAAGATGCTATGACCCTAACTTGGAATGAATTGAAGGAAAACATGACCAGACGATTTTGCCCAAGGAGCGAAATCAAGAAGCTAGAAGATGAATTTTATTCATTGAAGCAAATGGAAGGAGACCACACCACCTACAAAAAAGGTTTCTCGAATTACATCAAATGGTTCCCAACATGTTTACTCCCCTCTACCGTTTGATCGAGCACTACATTCGTGGTCTTCCGTCAAAGATTCAAGACCCTGTAATAAGTACCAAGCCTGCAACTTTGGAAGCAGCAATGGAGCTAGCAACAGAGCTCACCGAGAACCGAATCCGAAACAAAGACTTCAAGGAGGAGAAGAAGAAGGATAAAGAATCAACTGAAACCTCCGACTCCACTCAAACTGAATACCCTTCTCAACCCAATCCTAAGAGAAGAAGAGTCGGGCGACTTTTCGCTGCTACTCAACGAAATCAACCCGTTTTTCATGCCATACCCATCCGAGCTATCCCAATCACCCAAGTGGCACCCAACTCAGCTTACCCAAATAAGAAACCATATTTTGGACCTCACCCTCGATGCAACAACTATTTTTATCACCATCCCCATACTCTACCTTGTCGTCTATGTGCAACTTGTGGACTCTATGGTCATTTGAGCAATGTTTGTCGCACCTTTCAAGACCAAACCTCTTCCCCTACTCAAAACATGGCCAAAACTTATCATCAACCCCAATACCCCATGTTCCCATATGCTCGAGCTTGCTTCAATTGTGGCGACCCTACCCACTTTAGAAACACATGCCCTCAATTGGTTAACGTTATCAACACTCAAGCCCAATCAAACCCAGTTAATCAAGTAAACCAAGAAAACCCAACCACTATGCCACCAACAAGAGGAAGAGTCTTCAATATCAACGCCAATCCTGTCGAAGATAATGACGGCCCAAACGAAGATACTCAGCTAGTCCTCTTCGCTGAAGATCCAGATTCAACTCCTATCGTTTAGTTTGATGTTTTTATCACATGTGTAGACTGTTAGAGAAATTATTGGATATTATATATTATATATTGTTTTCAGTATATGCTTTTGCTGAGGCCGTAGCTCCCCATCCATCGAGGTTGAGTTTGATCCCCATTTTATTATGGGTTGATCAGGGCGTGCCCGCACGATCGGCTCCGTTTGATTGAGCCTTGATCGGTCATTTTATTTACATTTCAATACATGCAATACGCTCGGCTCCGTTTGATTGAGCCTTGAGCGCACATTTCAATTTACATTTCCAGTTCATGCAATACGTTCGGCTCCGTTTGATTGAGCCTTGAGCGCACATTTCAATTTACATTTCCAGTTCATGCAATACGTTCGGCTCCGTTTGATTGAGCCTTGAGCGCACAGACAATTTCATTATCAGTATCTTATGGTTGTGGTGTTTGTAGTAGAGTCGCATCGAACTAACCATAACTTTCGGATAAAGTCAACGAAAATTTGACAAGGATATGGTGGATACGCCGATGGTACTTCCTATATATAAGTATTCTTGTCAAATGATCGGAGGCATTATCAGGCAGTTATGAGAGGTTCCATGCATAGGCTGATTGTGTGATGGTTGTTTAGATTAAGTTGTTCAATTTCAGTACATTCAATACGTTCGGCTCCGTTTGATTGAGCCTTGAGCGCACATACAATTTCATTCAATACGTTCGGCTCCGTTTGATTGAGCCTTGAGCGCACATACAATTTCATTATCAGTATCTTGTGGTTGTTGTGTTTGTTGTAGAGTCGCATAGAACTAATCATAACTTACGGATAAAGTCAATGAAAATTTGACAAGGATATGGTGGATACGCCGATGGTACTTCCTATATATAAGTATTCTTGTCAAATGATCGGAGGCATTATCAGGCGGTTATGAGAGGTTCCATGCATAGGCTGTTTGTGTGGTTAAGTTATTCATATTCAGTACATGCAATACGCTCGGCTCCGTTTGATTGAGCCTTGAGCACACAATTTCAATTTCAGTACATTCAATACGTTCGGCTCCGTTTGATTGAGCCTTGAGCGCACATCCATTTCATTTTCAGTACATGCAATACGATCGGCTCCGTTCGATTGAGCCTTGATCGCACAGATATATTTCATTTCAGTAATTTATGTTTGTTGTATTGGTTGTAGAGTTATAGGACTAATCATAATTCACTGATAAAACTAATGAAAATTTGGCGAGAATATGGTGGATACGCCGCTGGTACTTCCTATATATAAGTATTCTTGCCAAATGATCAGAGGCATTATCGGACGATTATGAGAAGTTCTATGTAGGATTTATTAGTTTCTTGGTAACCAATCATAACTTGTGGATAAAACTAATGAAAATTTGGCAAGAATATGGTGGATACGCCGCTGGTACTTCCTATATATAAGTATTCTTGCCAAAGGATCAGAGGCATTATCAGGCGGTTATGAGAAGTTCCATATAGGATTTAGTATTTGCCTTGGTTGGAATTTGTGTTACAATTATATCATCATGTTATTTAAAGAGATTGAATTGTGTTCCATTTCTACATAAACTAACCTCTCCATCATAATAAACGAGAGAGGAACGTCCATCGTTCAAACATATATGCTATCAGAATGTGGATTCAAATAGTTGCTGTTGTGTTTATTCATGTTCAAATATTCGCTGATGTGTCTATTCATGTTCAAATATTTGCTGTTGTGTTTATTCATGTTCAAAATATTCGCTGATGTGTCTATTCATGTTCGAATATTTGCTGTTGTGTTTATTCATGTTCAAATATTCGCTGATGTGTCTATTCATGTTCGAATATTTGCTGTTGTGTTTATTCATGTTCAAATATTTGCTGATGTGTTCAGTCATGTTTGAATATTAGCTGTTGTGCTTACTTATGTTCAAACATCAGCTGTTGTGTTTTTATGTTCCATGTAGATTGTAGTGTTGGAAGTTTTGCCTTAGGATATAACCATATTTTCCCAAACGTATCTAAACTCTTATGCATGATATCATTTTTTAGCAAATCATTCCTGTTTATCAATACTCATACAGTAGGCAACAAAAAGCGATTCCTGAATAGGGTACTTAACCCTTCCACGGAACGTTACCGCCTCGAACAAAAAACTTAAGCCCTTATTTTGCTAGGCATACAACTGTCAAACAAAACATCACCATCCTTTTAGTCAAAATATTTCATTATTTAAATTTCGGGACGAAATTTCTAAAAAGCAGGGGATACTGTAACATCCGTCGAAAACGGATTTACCAAACCCGCTCCGTTTATCAACCGAACAGTCAGTCAAAATTTTCGTTGCGAATTAAATGCCCAAAATATTTTTAAACGATCCGTAATCAATTATTATATGGGAATATATATTTAGTTTTTGAAAAACAGTCAAAAATCGCAAAATAAAAATGAATTGTCTCTGCCGGGTTTCGAACCCGGGTCTGTACCGAGTCACCCAGCGATTTATCACCTCACACACAAACCACTGCGCCGCGGACTTTGTTTGTTGTATAATAAAATCATTTAATTGATAAAGTGTCGTTACAAATTCAAAACCGGCGCCCAAACGGTTCAGTCGTCGGAATCCCGGAATTCTCGCGAGTTTTAACACCAATTTACGTTATAACGTAAACCATTAAACAGATATCGGTTATAACCGATGTTTGAAGTCCGCGACACTTTTCAAAACCGCCGGAGATTTTAAATAAACGAATGCAGTCCAAAATCAGACCAAATACATCTCGTTTTCTCCTATAAATTGACCCACAACCGACGACAAACACTTTCGCTCAAAAATCACACCTTTTCTCGGCGAAATTCCACTCGCCGGAATAAACCTGTTTTTCGCCGGAAAACCGAGTTTTAATCCCTGAGCTTTACTGAACCCCTAAACCTTTACCGAAGTCACTCTTACCTCTTCCAAGCTTTCCGGAGACTAGCTGCTATACGGAACACGTCGCCGGAGGTGAATTCTGTCGCCGGAGTTCTGCCGGAAAACAGAGGATCCAGTCGGTATAATTCTCCGCCAAATTTCTTTTCCTTTTCACTTTTATCTTACCTTAATCGACTGTAAAACACTAATAAAACTGATAAAAATCTCGAACCAGTCAGACTTCATCTCTGGTTATTTTTCAGTGAAGAAGACGATGCACTTTCGTATCTTATAAGTTTAATTAAAATCATGATATTAATCGGGTTAGACACACAGTCCAGCGGTGGACTGTGTGCACATAAAACGTTAATCATGCAAAGGTCTCGAGTTCGATTCCCGTCTCACACACGCTGCCTTTAATAAAAACCAATTTTTTTGTTTAACCGAACCGGAGTCGTCACTAGTATATGTTAAGTATATTGATAACCGGAATAATAACCAAGTTAGACACACAGTCCAGCGGTGGACTGTGTGTTTGTTTATATCACTGGTCACAAGTTCGAGTCCGGTCTCTTACATCGACTCGGACAATTATTAACTTTTTTTAAATAGAGTCAGAAATGAAAGCGGATAATTTGTATTTAAGTATAATAAAAGTGGAAATATATAACATGTTAAACACACAGTCCAGCGGTGGACTGTGTGTTAGATTAAACCACAGGTCCCGAGTTCGAGACCTGTGGAGTGCAAGACCGGTCCGCTTAAACTGTTTTTAAAATAAATGATTTTCTGTTAACTCTAATTAATGTATATATGAAATTAAAATCGGATATATAACGGGTTAGACACGTAGCTCAGTTGGTAGAGCTGCGTGCACGCGTACGGGAGGTCTCGGGTTCGAGCCTCACCCAGCGCACAACAATATGCCTCGAACCGGTCAACGCCAGTCAAAGTCAACAGGTCAAAGTCACTGTAGCAAAAATAAAATAATTTTTTTATTATTTTTATTTAATTATTTTAATTAAAAATCAATTATAAATACTTAAAAATAACATTTTTAAGGTTAGAAAATAGCCTCAAATTCACAAAAATACACCCAAAAATCCTACTAAAATAGTTTAATAAAATCCGTTTACTTACCAAACCATAATGCGATTTATCTAGGTTAAATCTCACTCGTGGTTAAAACCACTTCGCGTGCATTCAACGTCATCAACCGAACGCACCCACTGTGAGTGAATCTTACAATTCCCCCTTTTAAATTACACGTTTTGGGGTGTGTCATGTGTTATGATAATAATTAATTAATTTATTTAAACTTGTGCCATACCACATCATGACTTAAACTTAGATTGTTTTTATTGTTGTGATTTACTTATTGCCTTTTGTCAAGTCATATGAAACTCATACATTAAGCCCATCAGTTCCTCGTGGGAGACGAGTAGAACATCGCGTGCTTCACATCAAATTCATTATTATTCATGTGTGTATCATTGAGTTTATATTGTTTGTAGTGTGTAATTCATATTATCATGTTTATGCAATTCATTCATCAGGCCCCTCAGTTCCTCGTGAGAGACGAGTTGAGCATCGCGTGCCTTTAATTGTTCCATTATTGTTCATGAGTGTTTTCATTTAACATCTTATGATTATTGATCAAGTTACATCTAATTTTACTCATGTTTGGTTGTGCACATATTTCATAATCAATTTAAATAAATTGTTCAAATGTTTTCCATAGGATTCACTCGCCAACATTATGTTGATCCAAAAACCTTTTTACACATGATACAGGTGAACAGGTTGAAGCAAGGATAACATAGGATATGCCTTAGAAGAAAACAAACAAGTTAGATTGTTAGTTAGATCATGTTGTAACATTATTGTAAATTTCCATTTAATTTGTATTAATGAATATGAAACGTTTAATAAATGTCATGAGCTTTGATGATAACCCAATCATGCCCCGATCACCTTATCCGCTGCGGGTCGGGGTGTGACATATTCTATGTTTTAATTATATATATATATACTAATTAAATGTTAATTTATTTGGTTTATATTAAAAGGATTTAAACTGGTTGAACCGGTTGCAGGGAAGCCGGATCGAACTCGGGTCCTTTGGTTTGTAAGCGCACAGCCCAACCAGTTGGGCTGTGTGTCTTATTTGTTTAACTTACTGTTTATATTAATCTTATAAACATACTGTGACCTGATCTGATTCAGTTTAAAAAAAAATGGTTTTAATTCCGAAAGTCGGTGCGTTTGTAAGGTTCGAACTCGTGACGTGCGCTATGTGTTTGCACACAGTCCACCGCTGGACTGTGTGTCTAACCCGGTTTAATATCTTGTTTTAATTAAACTTATACATAATATTCAACTTCGTCTTCTTCATTCAAAGACACAGACAAACGATATCCGACTGTTCTGGTTTAAATCGTTCGTCGAACATATAAGTGGTTGATATGTAATGGATAAAAAAAATTACGGAATCGAACGTATCGAACAGACTGTTTTTCTCAGAATTCCGTCAATGGTCGTCGGCTCTGATTTGTGAATTCCGTCTGATTGAATCAATTAACAATTTTGATCGATGAGTTGTGAAATTAAATGACTAAACAAGAGATATCAGGAGGTTTAGATGATTGTACCGATTTACAGTGTGATTTCGGAAATGTCCAGAGATTTTCCGGCGAGTGCAAAATATCCAGTAACGTCGTCTGGGACCGATTCTGTTTGAAGGATTTAAGTTAGTATAAGTCTAACAATGGATTGAAAACGAAAAAGTCGAGAAATTTACCGATTTGATGTATGTCTCGGTTTTCCGGCGAAAGTCCGGCGATAGCAGATAACGATTCCGACGAACAGAAGTTAGAGTGAAAATGAAATTGAGGGTTCTGCGAGTGTTTCCGAGGTATGAAGCGATGATATTATTAGCGTAACTTAGGAGTAATATCATTTCGGTTTTAACTCTCAACAATCATATGAATCGAATTCATTGAAGATAGCATTGATTAAGAACGTGGGTTGGCATTGATTATCGGCTATACTCAGGAACTCGCGATCACCCAAAAGCCTCTGGATGTTTGAAAGCCGATGAGCGGTTTCAATTCTTGACGCAACCAGATGAATTCACGGGTGGAACTTAAGTTTTATTTGATTCATTGATTACACAAAAGAATCAAGTGGCGGAGTGGTGAATCGCTTGATTGTTAAACCGGCTGACCCGGGTTCGAAACCCGGCAGCGGCATTTATTTTTTTCTTCGACCGTTTTTATTGTTTATAAATTATAGTTTATAAATTCTAATATATTTATTAATTATGTATTGTTTAAAATTAAAAATAGCATTAAATAAGCAACGATAATTGTAACTGACTATTCGATTAATAAACGAAGCGGGTTTTGAAACCCGTTTTTCGATGGATGTTACAATAGGGAGTGGTAGGCGAATTGGGCCTAGCCCATGTGGTTAAACCCTAGCCCAGTTGCAAACCTGTCTCTATATAAAGAGAGTTTTGCATTAGGGTTGAGGTTGCTTAGTTAGTCACTTTAGAGAGAGTTGAGAGAGAATTCGTAGAGAGATTGGCTTGGACGAATTCATGGGATCTGGATTGATTGTAATCGTTGTGATAGATAATTAATAAAGATCAGGTTTATTGTGATTTATGTTGCTGCTCATATTTGTGTGATAATCTAATCTAGAGGATTCCGTACTCTAGATTGGATAGACGACTCGATGAAGATCCATACGGATTAGGGGACCTACAATTGGTATCAGAGCCTAGGCTCTGGTTTTTGCTCGGTTCAGAATCGTAACAACAGGAAAAGTTGAAGTTTTGGACCTTTTTAACGGTTAGTTCGAAGTTTAAAGGCTGTTTTAGGGTTTCTGCTGATGTTTCGGATAAACATCAAGGATCTCGGATAAAAGGAGTGCATCTCGGATCATAAGTGAAGCATCTCGGATCAGAAAACTTGCATCTCGGATCAGAAAACTTGCATCTCGGATCATAAGTGAAGCATTTCGGATCAGAAAAATTCGCATCTAGGATCCGAAAAACAATGCATCTTGGATCATTGGTGTTGATCTCGGATTGCATCTCAGATCAAAACAGTGTATTTCGGATAAATGGGAACCATCTCGAATAAAGTAGGAAGCATCTCGGATCATAACAGTGCATCTCGGATTTTTGGTATTGATTTTGGATCATCTCGGATCATCTCTAATACCATCTCGGATTACTGTTCCGAATCACCATCTCGGATTGGTATCTCGGATCACTATTCCAAATTTCCATCTCGGATTGTTAATCCGAGTTACTGTTCTGAATTGGGTACTGTTCCGAGTTGAACTCGAAAAGGTGGAAAGTTAACCAGCTGACGTAATCGGAGATAAACGTTTTTATACACAGAATTTGATCCGTAAACAATCTTAACAAACCAACTGCACGGTTAGACTCGTGTGATTTTTAGGAATAAAAAGGCATGAAAGTTCCTAAAAAGGGTCTCGGATATTATACATCATTGGATTCGTATTGTCGAGACGAGTCTAACGGTACAATTTGGTAATCACACATTTCACACAAATTTTTAAACGATTTTAGCGAGCCGGTTCGGTAAAAATGTCGAATATGTCAAACTTGAACAAATTGTTGAGAATGGAGCATGAGGAGGCACGGCTAACAAGCCGCCAAAGATGTTGAAGGTAGAGAATTACCTTACATGGAAGGATAGATTTCAGTCATTCATAGAATATTAGGATACACAGATGTGGATCTGTATTCAAGATGGGTACATAAACCCAACTCATGATTTTGAAGGCAGACAACGTGTCACTGCCTATGTAAACATGTCAGAGGTTGATAAGAGAATGTATGAGTCTGAGAAGAAGGCCTTAGCTGCAATAAAAATGTCGTTACCAGATAGCATCAAACATACATTCAAGCGATATACTACTTTGAAGGGGATGTGGGATGCTCTAGAGAAGAGGTATGAGGGCAATCCTGATGTGAAGAAAAACAAAGTTGACTTGCTGAAGAAGCAATTTGCTATTTTTAAAGGCATGAGAAATGAGTCTCTCGAAGATATCATCACGAGATACTATCATCTAATGTCAGAAATGGACAATTATGACATAGAGGGATACACAGACGTTGAGATAAACGATAAGTTGCTAGATGCTTTACCTACCAAATGGGATATTTATACTCTTATGATAAAGGGTGAAGCTGACTCTGAAGATAAAGACTTGGAAGAGGTTGTTGGAAAACTGAGAGCTTATGAGCTCAACATGAAGAAGAAGGAAACTGGATATGATCAGTTTCAAGATCCGGGAATTTATAAAAGGGATTCCTTCTTCATCCTCCAACAATGCTTCAAGTGATTCGGCAACTACGTTTCTCTCATGTGAAAATGAGTAGGTTGTGACAAATGCTGATGGTGATGTATGTTTTGTAGCTACTTCAGGAGGTTCGTCAAGGGAAAATAGACAATAATCCAGCAATATAACAACAATACTAGGTCTATGCCTCTGAGTGTGAAGGCCGTAGAAGAACATCTGGCCCTGCTTGCTTTATTCATTGCTTCATATGAGAACTACATTCAGGGACGAATATCTGATCATGCTACTTTTGATGAAGATTATGATCAGATTGACCCTGATGATCTAGAGGAGATGGATTTACAATGGCAGATGGCCATGATCTCTAGAAGAGTGAAGAGGTTCATGAATAGGATGGGCAGAAAGTTCGTTGGAAAGAATGTAGGTTTTGACAAGTCTAAAGTGAGGTGTTACAATTGTCAAAATTACGGACACTTTGCTAGAGAATGTCAAAGACCTAAGACTAAATCTCATTCTAGCTCATCTTTTCAAGATTTTCCTGGTCATGGATCAAGCAACAGGAATGCATCAACTAACACCGGTTCAAAAGCCTTGATATCTACTGCTAGAGAAGGTTCTTATGATTGGAGTGTTCATCTGGAAGGTGATGACAATGCCACACAGGCGTTCATGGCTGATAGCCCCATTTGATGATGCAGAAGTAAAGGCTGATGCTGAGGTTGAACAAGAGACTGTAGCTGAAAAAGTTGATGATGATCAGCCGACTGAAAACATGAAATCTGATGAAGAACAGAATGCTACAGATAAGAAGATGGTTGCAGATTTTGCGGCTTTCATGGCTGATCTAAGCAAATCAACAGGAGAGGTACATTCTAACTCTGGTAGTTCTGTTTGCTTAAAATGTCGTGAACTGCAAAGTGAAGTTGACAGGTTAACAAAACAAAACCAAAGTCTGGTAAATGAGCTCTCGTGCGTAAAAGAATCAAACTTTTCCATAAAAAGAAACGAGTCATTATATTTGAAGAAAATTAAGGGTGATGAAGAAGAAATCAAAATTTTAACCTGTAAACTAAATGAAAAACTTCAAAATATTGACTTAGCTTCTGATACAATGAGTGAGAAAACAAAAGAGATTTCTGAAAAATGCAAAGAGTTGTCAAAAACACAACTGCAAATTTGTGAACTTCAAAAATTGAATTAATTCAGAGATTCATCTTTTGTTATGAAACACATGATGAATAGCTTGAAGAAAAGTAATGACAGGACAAGTGTGGGCTTCAAAGGTTTCAATGAAGTTCTACCACCTCTTGGTTATGACTATTCATTCTTGCCAAATGAAGAAAAGCTAACAGACTTTGTGTCAACTACACCTAGTAGTTCCACATCAGGGAATGTTGATGTATCTAAACATGCCAAGAAGGATTATAACAGGGAAGTGGTTTTGAAAACAAAGAATGCACACCCTAAGAATAAAAAGCAAATTTTTGTTGAAAAAGTTGATTATGTTAAAGGATGAAAGAAGAGACAACTGTTATTAAAAGAGAGTCAAATGTGTAGTTTGCTAAAAATAAAAAAACATAGAAAAATCAGAAATTGAGCAAACTAAACAAGATCCTTCAAGGGCATCATCATCATCGTCACCTAATGAATCTAAACCAGAGACTTCCATTAAGAAGTCTTCGGCTAGAAGATCTTGCTTCAAATGTCACACCAAGGGACATGTAGCTAGCTGTTGTCCTAACAAAAAGAATGAAGCACAAGTGACTGAGAGAAAGAGAGAAAAATCACTAGAAAAGATTGGTGATGGTGAGCAAGAAGTTTCTAACTCACCGAAGACATCTGCTACCAAGCGACAGAGTATTTTGGTTGGTGTAGATAAGGCTGAAAAAGGAACTGACCAAGTTCCTCATTTTCAAAGAAATCAACAAAGATTTCAGCCTGAATCTACATCAGGCAGATATCAAAGACCTAGAAGTAGTTCACCAAGAATGAATAACTTTAATGGTCAATCAAGTAATTTCAGAAGTCAAGGTCAATATCAAACTCGATATCAGAATGTTGGTAGTCAAAATTTTTATAACAACGGCATCAGAAATTATCACCATCGAAATTCAAGGAATCAAAACCATAATTTCCAAAGGTCACAAAGTCCAAACATGTATAGGAAACCTCAGGACCAGAGACCTAGTAGAAATCAAAAACCATTTCCATCAACAAGTCTGAGATCTAAGACTCCAGTTAAAAATGATGGATATCGGATGGTTGTTCCGGTGGTTGATGAATCTTGAAGACCGAAGACCATTAAGGCTTGGGTCCCCCAATCTAACTAATTTTTGTTGGGTTGTGTAGGAGCTTCTAAGGAGGATTATTAACTTGTGGTATATTGATAGTGGCTGCTCCAGGCACATGACGGGGGATGTGAGGTTGTTGACCGAGTTTGAAAACATAGATAGGGGTTATGTGAATTTTGCAGGTGCTAAAGGAGGGCACATTACAGGTCGAGGAAAAGTGAGCAACGGGAAGATCACATTGGACAAAGTGAACTATGTCGAGCAGCTGAAGCACAATCTGATGAGCGTGTCTCAAGTCTGTGACGAGGGTCACTTGGTCCACTTTACTAAGTCTGAAGCTTTGGTGTTGAAACCTGGTTTGGTGATACCGGATGATTGGATAGTGATGAGAGAGCCAAGGAGGAATGATACTTATGTCATGGACATGGTGCTAAGGATTCTTCCACTGTGGTGGCGTGTTTATTGTCAAAAGCATCTAAGGCTGAGTCAATGTTGTGGCACAGACGCATGGCCCACATCCACCACCGAAAAATGAATTGTATTAATAAAAACGATTTAGTGGAAGGGTTGCCAGTACAATGGTTTCATGTGGAAGATAAATGTCTTCCATGTCAAAAGGGAAAACAACATAAGAAACCTCACAAAACCAAAACAGTAAATTTCATAGATGCCCCTTATGAATTACTTCATATGGATCTTTAGGTTTGGTGAACGTAAGAAGCATAGGTGGAAAGTACTATTGTTTAGTTGTCATGGTTGATTACTCACGGTATTGATGGGTTTTCTTTTTAGGTACAAAAGATGAGACAACGGAGATGCTGATAGATCTTTTTACAAAATTGGAAAATGTCCATACTGCATGGATCAAGAGGATAAGGAGTGATAATGACACGGAGTTTAGGAATCAAATTCTGGATCTCTATTTTCTTCACAAGGAAATTGAACATCAATATTCTGCTCCTTATACACCTCAACAGAATGGAGTTGCTGAGAGGAAAAACAGGATGTTGATTGAAGCCACTAGGACTATGCTTTCTGATTCAAAGTGTCCAGTTCTTTTCTGGGGAGAAGCTGTGAACACAGCTTGTTATGTCCTCAACAAAGTTTTGATGGTTAAACGGTTTAACAAAACATGTCACAAACTATTGTTTAACCGGAAACCAAACTTGAAAGGCTTTGAACCATTTGGATTACCCTACACCATAGTGCGAAATAAAGATAAGCAAAACTTCAGTGAGGTAGCTGACGAAGGATACTTTCTAGGTTATATGCCTGGAACACCGAATAAGGGTTTTTAATCTAAAAATTGGTAAAATTGAGGTTGTGTTTAACATGGAAATCACTAGTTATTCACCTCAACAATTAACGAGTGGTCCTGCTATATTATATGATTATGAAAGCGTTTTTAGATCATTTAATATTCCTGAGTTTTCCAATGCAGATGAGTCTTAAGTGATTCAAACTGTGATAAGTGAAGATGAAGAGGGTGACTTCATGCCTAGATCGAGTATATCAATGACAGATGCTCGAGAAACTTCTTCCAGTGCAGCTCCATAGGATTCAAGTGATAGTGATCTGAACCTATTCATGGGGAGGATTTTACTAATCCGTTTGCTAATAAGAACATTCAAGGGGAGATTGTATCTAATCTAAGAGATAATTTAGTTGTTGACACCATTGCTACTACACACGCAAACATAGATCATCCAGTTGAGAACATCATAGGTGATGCTGCTGCAGGTGTTCGGACAAGAAGAGGTGTGATCGAAGGTTCATGTTTATTTACTTTGATTCAGAAGACTAGGATGATAAATGAGTGTTTGTATAGCTGTTTTATTGCCCAAGAGGAGCCAAAGAATATTCACATGGCTCTTAAAGATAATTCTTGGGTTGAAGCGATGAAAGAGGAGTTAGCTCAGTTCAAGAAATTGAAAGTTTGGGAGCTAGTCGACTTGCCAGAAGGAGAAAAGGAAATAGGCACCAAGTGGGTGTTTAAGTGCAAGAAAGATGACCGAGGGATCGTGACAAGGAATAAGGCTCAGCTAGTGGTGAAAGGATTCAATCAGCAAGAGGGGATTGATTACAATGAAGTGTTTGCACCGGTAGCTAGGTTGGAAGCAATTTGTTTGTTCCTAGCTTTTGCTTCATTCAAGGGCTTCAAAGTTTACCAACTTGACATGAAGAGTGTATTTCTTTATGAGAAAGTCCAAGAAGTGGTGTATGTCTCACAACCAAATGGGTTTACTGATCCAGATTAACCAGATCGAGTCTATTGACTTGATAAGGCATTGTATGGATTGCATCAGGCACCTACGGCGTGGTATGAGACACTGTCAGCACATTTATCAAAGAATGGTTTTGAAAGAGGTCAGATTGACAGTACACTTTTCATTAAAAGAAAGAAGGAAGACGTTCTGTTGGTACATGTATACGTAGATGATATTATTTTTGGGTCATCTGATAAGAACATGTGTCATGAATTCGAGGAGGTAATGAAGAGCAAGTTCGAAATGAGTGTGATGGGTGTACTGTCTTACTTTCTGGGTTTGCAAGTTGAACAGAAGAAGGCTGTGATGTTTATACATCAGACAAAGTATGTGTATGACATTTGTCTCGTTTCAAAATGGAGGATTGCGCTACTTTCAACACCCCTATCTACGAGAATCACAATCTTGGTCCAGATCATGAAAGTGTGGATGATGTTGATCTAACTCAGTACAGGGCAATGATTGGTTCTCTAATGTACTTGACTGCTTCAAGACCAGACATTATGTTCACAGTGTGTCTTTGTGCCAGATATCAAGAGAATCCAAAAGAGTCACATATGAAAGCGGTGAAGCGGATTCTTCGTTACTTGAAGGGGAAACCTAAACTTGGGTTATGGTATCCAGCTGCTAGTGATTTGAAGTTTGTTGCTTTCACTAATTTGGACGTTGGAGGATGCAAATCATCCAGAAAGTCTACCACAGGTGGTTGTCAGTTCTTAGGAGGGAGGATCTTGTCATGGCAATGCAAGAAGCAGTCTTGCGTGTCTACCTCTATGTGTGAAGCTGAATTATATTGCTGCGGGTAGCTGTTGCTCTCAGGTTCTCTGGATACAACAGCACATGCGCGATTACGGTTTGAATTTCACTCGTACTCCGATTATGATAGACAATAATGCCACTATTTCAATCACAAAGAATCCCGTAAAACACAATTGCATAAAACTTATTGATATTCGTCATCATTTTATATGGGATTGTGCTGAAAAGAAATTGATTGAACTGCATAGAGTCGACACACTAGATAACCTAGCAGATCTTTACACAAAAGCATTTCACAGGGCTCGTTTTGAACATCTAGTCGAACTCAACGGGATGAGGAATCCTGAATAACCAGTTTTCCATAAGAATTTTGTAAATAATTTAATGTTTTTCAAAATTCAAAACATAAAAAGAAGAAAATCAAAAATGAGTTTTCACTGTGTGGAAAAGAAGAAATGATAGTACATCAGCAGGTTAGACTATCATACTGGAATTAAAATTAAATTGCTTTAGTGTGATAGCAGCTTCATCATATGATGTACCAGTAGGCGAAAAATATGAAATAATCAACTTACCTTGGTGATATAAACATAACAAACTGTGTAGGAGTGGGTAAGATATCAGTGGCGTATGCTTTTCTAACCTTAAATCTTCCGTTGATAGATTGCCAAAATATGAGGTTTTAGGTCTTTATATCGCTATTTCATCCGTGATATCAGGGTTGTCCTTCTGCTGCATCTAGATATATGCTGACCTAGGCACAACAAGGATATCTTAAAAGAGATAAAATTCAAAAACCCAGAAATTGAAGACGCTCTCCTAGAGAGTCATTCAAATGTGCAAAATGCATTCATCGTACCAATTTTTGGTATTTACCTTACCCTCGTTGGATATTGGTCTCTTTGTTGTACGAAAGTACTGACCTGATCACCAATTATCTAACATTGTAACTAAAAAAGAATGAACTCGGTATACTTACCTACTACGAGGAATCTTTGTACATACCTTGATCGCGGGGGTATGTCCTGTAATGGGACACACTAGTACATCAGTATAGTATTACCTTAATCGTATCACTAGGTAAAGGTACTTGAAATGTTCATGTATTTTGTTTAAGCGGATAAACAATACGCATAATCATCTTGAAATGCTTTTCATAAACATTACATATAGAATTATCTAATAGTGTGAAAACAGTTTGATATTGCTGATATGATCTTCTTCTTGGTGATTCTCACAAAAACAGAGTGTTTATTATTTTGTTATTAATTTGCTTTTAGAAAATATAAAAATCCCAAAAAGATTTTGTTTTTCTTGAAAATTCTTAACGTACGGAAAATGGTTGTTCATGGAGGAGTTCTTACCAATAGGGGAGATGATGTTAGAAGTTGATTCAACATTGTAAAATCTTGCAGGGTCAGTGTGCTTAAAATTTTAAGTGTGTAGTTTAAGTTGAAAATTGCTTAATCTGTGATACAGTATTACCATCTCTTGAATAATGAAAATTTGTTAACTTGTGCTAAAAAATTCTTATGGTTTCTCGAGATGTTTATTTTATAGTGTACAGATTATAGCAGTGTGTTGCGGAGAAGTTTGGTGAAGAGGAGTTTGCTTGGATGCATGGTAGAACCTCCTTTCTACATTGAAGACAAAGTTGAAGAGTTTGAAGATTGCTATGCAAGTGCTAAACTGGAGTTTTCTCAAACGCTAACGATTTAGAAGATTTTGTGATTGGATGCATCAACTTAGGGGGAGTCTGTTGCTCACAGAAGCTATTAAAGCCGAAGCTATCCAAAGACTATAGATGTTGAAGATTGCAAGATGACTGAAGACAAAGTTGTTTTATGAAGATATTGTCAAGGGGGAGTTTGTTGGTGCATATTTGTGACAACAACTTAGATTTGGTCTTTGGATATCTTTTAATTAGTAAAACGATAAACAATTAGCAAGTTTAGTTTTGTAATAGTTAGTTGTAGTGATTGGGCCAAACCAAACCCACATAATAGGGAGTGGTAGGCGAATTGGGCCTAGACCAATTTGCATCCCATGTGGTTAAACCTTAGCCTAGTTGTAAACCTGTCTCTGTATAAAGAGAGTTTTGCATTAGGGTTGAGGTTGCTCAGTTAGTCACTTTAGAGAGAGTTGAGAGAGAATTCATAGAGAGATTGGCTTGGATGAATTCGTGGGGTCTAGATTGATTGTAATCGTTGTGATAAATAATCAATAAAGATCGGGTTTGTTGTGATTTCTGTTCCTACTCGTATTTGTGTGATAATCTGATCTAGAGGATTCTACACTCTAGATTGGATAGACGATTCTATGAAGATCCATACAGATTAGGGGACCTACAGCCTGCTTTCAACTTTGGCTGAGACTTGATCTTTTCGGTATAGCACAACGATCTTCAACCCTTCTAACGAAAGACTTGCTGACGATCACTTAAAATGGCCACTTTGTGAAACCTAAAGAATCCGACATCAACCACTATAGATCCTCCCCCTCAAACTACTCCCAAATCAAGTTAACGCAAACCGACCTACAAAAAAATGTAAGAACATCGCTCGATCCATGATCTTCAAACTTAACCGACAAAAGAACGAAACGTAAGATTTCAAGTGCCCAACATTGAACACGTCATTCTGCAAAGACATGAAGTTTGGTTCGATAAGTTAATAACAAGCCAAACTCCGAAAATGTACATCCACCATCTTGATCAAAGTCTTCAACCGAGTGTCTGAAATCTTTTCATCTCAAATCTTCAAGATCCAATCTCGTAACTTCACAAATCCACCAATTACCCGATGACTTTCGTCTCCGATCTCCCCCTCAATGCAAGAACCTCATTTTGACAATCCGATCAGTCACGACCTTGGAAGAGGGACCAAGAAGACTAATCTTCCCTACTCTAACCGGCATATGATAAAGGCTCAATCTTCAAGTAGTTGCCAAACGAACAATCAACTTCATCATGTCAACACTTGATTAAACCTCGAACAAACTTGACGAAACTCAATCAAACATACTAGCTGTAAACTTGTATCACGTTTTTAACTTTTCTGCATCGGCGATATTAAACCTCATTTAATCTAACGATTGTAAACACAAACTTGTTTCACTGTCGCACCATGAGCTTTTAGAAATTTACAAAGAGACTAGGATATTTTAAATTTTTACTACCCCTTTTTCTTTGTAAACTTTCGAAGTCCAAGTCACTTCATATTTATTTTTTATTCGAAAACTCGATAGAAGTCCCCAAGATAATAAGACGTGCTCCTCACTTGATCCGGACAACATAAGTACCCTTGAACTTTCAGTAATCTACAACCGACTTTAAGTTTCCGAACTACAAAAAATTCTGACTCTTAGCTAATTATCTGGTACCCCAGGTAACCCGGGATAACTAGAAAAACTCGGAACATGCACAAATCCGAACTTCTGAACTACACAAACTTCTAAACTTAGCTAATAAACTGGTAACCCAGGTAACCCAGAATTCTTGAAAATTCAGAACTCGTAAAACCCGGAAGCTCTTAAAATCTTGGATCAGATCATCTGAATAGTACTTTAGAATACAAATAAAGAAATTCCGAATATAACTCATAAATTCTGTTTGAGCATTGAACTCTAACAAATTAAACTCTGATTGACTAAACTCTGACAAGAGGAAGCACAAACTCTGAGCCTAAGAAAGCTTACAAATCTGACAGAGATGAACAAATCGGACAAGGAGGAATGAACAAATTCGGACTCCACACAAATCCTTACAATGAATTTTGAAAAAATTCGGACAAAGAAGGAGATCAAATTCGGACTCTACACAAATCCATACAATGAATTTTGAACAAATTCTGACAAGGAGGAATGAACAAATTCGGACTCCACACAAATCCTAACAAAACTTAAATTCGGACAACGAAATGAAATCCACAAACCTTTCCAAACTCTCAAACCCTTACAAGTTCACAAATCCTTACAAGCTCACAAACCCTTACACACCCACAAATCCTTACAAACTCTCAAACCCTTACAAGTTCACAAATCCTGACAAGCTCACAAACCCTTACAAGTTCACAAATCCTGACATGCTCACAAACCCTTACAAGTTCACAAATCCTTACAAGCTCACAAATCCTTACGAGCTTACAAACCCTTACGAGTTCACAAACTCTTACAAGCTCACAAATCCTTACAAGCTCACAAACCCTTACAAGTTCACAAACTCTTACAAGCTCACAACCCCTGACAAACTCACAAATCCTTACAACCTTTAAATTCAGATAAGTAAAAGAAACAACAAATTCGGACAAGTTTCACACTCACAAACTCAGATCCAAATAAAACCCACAAACCCTAACACAATGAGCAATAAATTCGGACAAGTTGACTATTCAACAAATTCGGACAGGGAAAAGGTTATACAAATTCGGATGAGTACAAACTAGCAAATTCGGACAGCCAAAAAGCCTCACAAATTCATATAACACCCTTGAACAAATTCGGACTCAGGAACATTCCAACAAATTCGAACATAAGACCTTTGAACAAATTCGGACAAGTGCAATTATCCAAATTCGGACTAATATCCCAGTAACCTTCTTCAAAAACTTGTTCCCAAGCGTGACTTCACATATGGTCATAAACAAACTCGGAAGATACAAATACGGACAGAAAATTTGGTATCTCTAACTCATAAAGAAATCTAGACAGATTAAAAAACAGATCAAACCTCAGATCTGCAGCAACTTGGAAAACAAGAAAACCATATCAGTCGACAAAAACTTCAATTTCTTCAAGTTTTCTGCAGAATCTTAACGTCTTCATGACATTTAGCGGAAACAAACATCAAATCAAGCAATGATGATTCGGAAGGCGGTTAGACCATTCCGAATCAATAACCATGCTCTGATACCATTGTGAAAGCACTAGATCGATGACGAACATCAACATTGCACTTGATACATGACGTGAAAACAACATAAACAAACAAGATAAAAAGATGTAGAAGACGAAGCCCTTTATTATTGAATCATTTATCACAGATTACATAAACCGAAAGAGTATACATCATCTACAAGCTGGTTTAGATCACAAAGATCTAAACCTAGTTTCTCTCACTAACATATAGTCACTCTCTCTAGAATGTGCACACACTGTTGAGGGATTACAGGGATTTGTGAGAGTTGCACAAAGCTTGCCCTAACCTATGTTATACAACACATATATATGGACTAGGGACTAAACCCAGACAAAACATATTGTCCGGGATATTACAAACTCGGACAAGGCCTTCATTACTTGGATCTTTGACTTCTCTAGACTTTTTTGACCTTGACTTTGTTGACAAGAACTGATAAAGCATAGATACGCAGCAAGAGCTGTGCTTACACTATTTATGCATTTAACTATGTACATTAGACTTGATTGTCAATGATTGAGTGGTGCAAAGTCTAGCAATTGTAGGACATGTTGTTACATTACAACTTATATTGTCATTTTCACCGTGTCGCGAAACCGAACAACTATGTCCGAATACGTTGGTAAACAATGCGAACACACTATTCATGCTAGGAGAGTTCCGGTAATCCCTAAAACAATTATCAAATGATGTGAAAACGTATCAAGTTAAACATATATACAAAAGCCCTAATTAGGGGAAACACTTGTAACATTATATAAACTTTCCAAAAAAATGCCTAAACACCTAATTTGTCTTATCCGAATTATAAAATAACCAACTCAGCATTTCGCAGCAAAATTCATCATTTTGTGGGATTAACAAATCCATAGATAATGTTAATTTATCTTAAACAACATCAAGGATATTGAAGATATCATAAAGATGCATACACATATATTGCTATACTCCTTTCATAACTTATCCGGTAATGACCCAATAACGAAATCAGTGCTAAATTTATTATCCTAACAACTAAATAACTAGTCAAGTGAACTAGTTAAGATTAATTAGCACCCTAAAACATCATTAGCATGTTAAATATGCAAGAAAACCACTAATGACCTAAATATCAAATTCAAATATTTCCCACATGTCTATATGAATTATATAATGGCAAGAGCATGCTTACCCCCTCTCCATAATTTGGTCATGTAAGGGTCCCCACAAGCCCCTTACCTATGATAGATGATGATGATAATGCTAGAAAAAGATGACCATAGAAGATCTTGTGAAAGATTGAAGATTATAATAACAACATACCACATCCTTTATTCATACCCTCATTTCAAAAACACAACACTAAAATCCTTTCATCTCTCTCTACCTATGGCTCACATCACACACCCATACACCTCCATTTCTTTAACACTAAACACCATATAACAAGCATTCAAGTCCCAAATTAATATGATCTAAGGAAGTTCAAGGCTTGGAAGCTTGCAAGGAGCGTTGTTCTTTAGTGTGGAGCTTCAACATCTTCATCTCATCTTTATCTTCTTCATCTAAGTATCATCCCTAGCCTAGAGCTAGTAGTGAGTCTTCAAACTTGTATTTTCATGCTTCTTATCTTATGTAGATTAAAGAAGTACAACTTGATAATCTTGATACCAAAGACAAAATACAACGAAACCCTAAAATAAACAAGATAATCGAACTTAACTATGTGTTTTTCTTGTTATTCTTGATGTTAGTTTAGTGTAGATTATGGTAGATTAAAAGATCTTGCATGATTATGTTCAAAATTATGATCTAAGCATGTAGATGCTTAGATCTAGCAAGATCTACAAACTTGAAGTATCATGAACTTTGATCTAGTCTTAAAAATGATTCTGGGAAGATATAAAGTTTATAAAGAAGCTAAAAATATACTTTTAAAGTGTTGATCTTGAAGTTACAACCTAAACAAGTTTATAAAATACGGTAAAGTAAGAAGATGAACATAAAAGTATTATTATTTTTTAAGATCTTTACAAAATATACATAAAAGTTGTTGATGCTAGAAGTTGTGTGTATGTGAAAATGCATGGAAAATGATATTGTTTGAATTTGATTGAGTTTTGATGTTCATAATGTGGTGGAAAATTGATTAAAATACGTTTTGAAAACATGAAAAACGTCTATAGTATAGGGGAAATTATGGCTAAATTTTCTAAAATTCTAATCATGATTAACATGGGATTTAACAACCTTAATGAGATTAACAACCTTAATCATGATTAGGCAAAATTTGGTGAAATGTTTAAGTTAACCACTTATGAATATTCTCTTAAACTAAAATGGAAGTGTGTGTATATATATGTATATATATATTTAGGATGAAATATATTTTAGAAAACACCTCCATATGTGTATATATATACTTGTGTATATATATACTTGTGTATTTAATTGTATGTATTTAGAATCCTTAGGATGCATACTGTCAAAATACTAATACACACAAATACATGGAACCATATACTTGAAGTAACCAAGTATAAGAATACATGTTCACATATATACACACATATCCATAAGTGGATAAATGGAAGTTTAAGACAAAGAAGGATATATACAAGTACATTTATATTATATCCCAAACTTATATTCAGACAAACGGACCATTCAGACAATGGACAAACTTATATATATATATAGACACACACACACTAAACTGACAAGTAAAATATACTAAAGACTTGGTAAGAAACAAATATATATAGTCACCAACAAGTATCATACATATCGTCATGACAAGGAGTATATATATTATACGGACGCAACGCTTGGGCATTTTCACCGACGAAATATATATATATATATGTGTGTGTATATATATATATGTGTGTGTATATATATATATATGTGTGTATATATATATGTGTATATATATATATATATATATATAAACTACTTCACCGAAGAGTTCTAAAAATAATATATTTTTTTAGACACATAGTTAATATATATTTTCACCATTCTTAAAATCCGGAAAGTATCATATATAAAATCAACTAAGTGTAATGATACAAGTATATGAGTATACTATACGTATAAAATACGTACATCGAAACACTTACTAAGAATACAAGGATTACGAGTAATGTAAGTTTGTATATACAATGAAACAATTTGCATATACCATGTAACAAATGTATACAATGGAACATATTTGCATATGCAAAGGAACAATGCATGTAACAATGGAACAAATGTTTACAGCACCCGCATATATATTGGAAGAATATATATAATAATCATAACAATGAAACACTCGTGCGAGACACAAAGACACATAAGGGCTAGGCCCATTCACACTCGTGCACGACACGAAGACATATGAAGGGCGAGCCTGTTCATACACAACAAGAATACACAAGTGTGTATATATATATATATATATATAAATATATTAACAACGAACAATAAACAAAATACCAACGTGTATTATACGAACAAGGGTCTTCAAACAAAAAAATACAACTCCTAACGAACATTTAAGATAAGCAACTTGTACACGGTCCAGTAAAGACCTAAGTGTCTAGTGAGATTAGAACACTTGTAGGTTGTGATACATTTACGAAACCCAAGCTTTCTAGCACACTACACATCCTGGACACAAACAGTGAGCTCGTGTCCTTTTTTTTCTTTTAAATGCTTTTCAGTTTTAAACTGTCAGGAGAGATACATGTTACAATGGTATGATAAGCTTGGGAATGAAACACACTTAGATCATGTGAGAATATGGTGAAACTTAAGCACCTTTAATCATATATAGACCGAGGAACGAAAGGGGTAGATCTATCGGGTGTTGGCGAGCACCACTCTTGGTCTGTGAGACCTATTAGAGTGCTTTTGTGTCCCAGTCGAGGGTAATCGACACAAAAATCGTCAAGGGTTGGATTGCTTCCTATGTCGGCACACATATTAATGTCCTTGCAAAACATTAATGATCAACGATTTCATAGACACTTTACATACCGGGTTTTCAATACAATACTTTCAAATGTTTTTGAAGATTCATTTTATACAAGGCAAAACACATGAATTCACCAACATTATGTTGACTCTTCAAACTTACATGTATTTGAGGCAATTAGTGGATCCTTGCATATCAAGAATGTCAGGAAAGCGATGTCATCCTTCTTGGAGGGTTTGGTTCACATCTTTCGCCCTCAAGCGAGAAGTGGAATGCAAAGCCTCAGATTGTTAAACTATATTTTTGAAAACAAGTCTTATGTTAAAACATTATAACATTGTGTTGTCTTTTGAGAACAAATCGTGACTTGTAAACTTTATTTCGAATCAATGACATAGATGAACATCTTACTTATTTATTCATTTAGTATGTTTACTTATATCGTATGCAATGAGAACTAATCACGACCACACCTCGTTCTTCCGCCTATGAGAAGGTGTGACAGTGGCCGACAATAGTATGAGTGATGTTGGTTTAATGTGTTTTGATTCACAATCTGGTCTAACTAGTTAATCTATAACCCAAACCATATTAATAGTGAACTATCAATTATAATCCCACTCAAATACTTCCACCATTAGTATTTTCCTCATATATATATATATATATATATATATATATATATAGGATGAGTGTCTATTAGGAATCACCTTTTATTGCGAGAATCATGAGAACCAATAAACACACATTTTTTTTTAATTTTCCATTGCAAATCATAACATTTTATTTATAAATATATATATATATATATATATATATATATACACACACAGATTGTAAAAAGTGATGATTTAACCGTTTTGGGGTTTAGCTTTAGAATTTAGTTTTTAGCATTTAGCTTGGGTGGTGGTGGGGGGAGGGTTAGGGGGTTCATATTGGTTCTCGTGGTTCTCGAGTTAAAGGTGGTTCTTGCATGAACCCTACCCTACACACACTTGTATATATATATATATATAGGGAAGGGTTAAATTCAAAACCCATAGTTAGTAAGAGAACTCCAAAACTCCTTATTAATTGAGAATTGGACTAAGCAGAATAAGCAAATAATCAAATCATAGTCGAAATACTTAATCAATTCAGAAAGATATTATTCAGTTATGATTTTTTACAACTGATTTGTATGGTTATTTTGTGGTTATATGTGTATGAATAATAAAAACCAACACTAAAACAACCATCGTATATTTTTTAATTCATATATAAAACATCTAGGTTTAAAAGAAGTCTTCATGGGCAATGCATACGCTATACATGTAGAAGTTAATCTTGAATTGAAAAGATATATATAAAGTAGAGTTATAGATAATTAATAGGATGTCCACGTGATGCGGCGGGGGCGATACTTTGTATTGCGGCAGTCGTTTCTGGTAGTTTTTTATTCGTATAATATTTATGGTAGCATTATTTTAGTGGATATATGTTATAAGTGTTACACATGTCTAGTAATTATTAAATTTAGAATTTAAATTATCAAGTACTACAAGAAACTACTAATGCAATAAAGTAACACATGAATTAGAAAAAATAAGTCTTAAACATAAATCAAAGTTATATGAAAGTAGCACATGAATAAGGAAATATAAGTCTTAAACATAAAAGTTGAAAACTAAAAGCTTAAGTGTCAAGTATTTTTCATCATGATTAGATCAATTTAGTAGTCATATGGCTTAAACATCTCAAGCATGTCATCTATATTGTCACACCACCATTTGTCATCATCGAGATCAACGCCATTCGAAATTGTTTGATTGTTACATCATTTGGAAGATGAGTTCCTTCTATGTTCTACTCTTTAACTGATACAACGGTAGTAGTAGTTGGAGCAGTTTGGGGAACTGAATAAAAAGAGATATTCATAGTTAAACATAATATAAAAACAAAAAAAGCAATATATAATGTTTTAGACATATACATACCTGTGTAAAGATATGAAACGATAAATATTGAAACTCCAAAACCACTGAATAATTAATAAGATGAATGTTAATTGTGAGCATAGAAGAATAATTCAAAGTTATAAACAACAGAAAACTAAAGTACGTGTAAACCAAAAATTCAAAAGAACAAAAAATTTCTGGAAATGAAAAAAGACTAATGAATAACTATACTATATATAGAACCTATAAACTAACGAATTGAATAACCTGTATTTTTTTAACTAACTAATATTATATGAGAGTATTTTTGAACTTATAATCTCTAAAAAAATGCAACACAATCTAGTATGTTTCTAGTTAAGTAAAATGTTTAAAACTATCGAATAACTATACTATATATAGAACCTATAATAGTGGGCTAGCCCATATGGTTATTTAATTGGGGTTAATCCATGTTTTAAATACTTACTAGTAATAATTTATAAAAATTAGTTTATAAAGCTATTGATATTTTATATAAGTTATTTTTATAAATTCTAGTATGTATACTATTGTATGCTGTGTGACTGTTTGTTTTGACCGTTTCGTTTGCATCGTTCGCTTCGTTTGCGATATTCGTTTCTTCATGTCGTTTAAAACTAATGAATAACAATACTATATATGGAACCTATAAACCAACGAATTGAACAACGTGTAGTTTTTTTCAACTAACTATTATTATCTATGACAATATTTTTAAACTTATAATCTCTAAAAAAATGCGAAACAATCTAGTATATATCCAGTCAAGTAAAAAGTTTTTTGTAACTAACTATTCTGATCTATAGGAGTAAAGTTTGAATTTATTATCCCTTACTTATCTATAAGAAACTAAAGTATATAGTTTGAACTTGCTATCCCTTTAAATTGCAACACAATCTATTAAGTATCCAGTCAAGGTTGAAAATTTCTGGATTATTTTCTGTTACTTTTTACAAGTTTTTTTTATAAAAATACATTAATTTGTTTTTTATAAATAGAATGTTTTGTGTATCTCAAAAATGAAATTCAAAAAAGTTGTTTGTTTGTTTTACACCTATAAAGTTTTATTTTTTTAAAAAAAATAATACTGTAAGATAAGTTGTTATAGTTTTAAAGTAAGTTTGTTTTTTGGTTAAATTGCTAAGTTTTAATTTTCTTTTCTTTATTATCATTATTATTATTATTATTATTATTATTATTATTATTATTATTATTATTATTATTATTATTATTATTATTATTATTATTATCTATTGTTATAAAGTTCATAACTTTTTTAAATATCCACATAGTACCCATCCAATTAACCTTAAATTTGTAAAATTTTCTTTTTTATAAAACAAAAAAATAGTAGTTAACTCTTAAGTATGTTTTAGAGCTTTACCTTCAATTGTAAATTTCGTTTTTTTATAAATATAAAAAATTCTACTTTATAAGAAGATAAATTTGTTTTATAAAAAGTAGGATGCTAAGAGTTTATCTCTATAAGTATATATATATAAAATTCAAATAGGATTTTAGGAGTTTATATAGAATCACACATATAAAGCCCTAAATTTTTAATTAACATGGTCTTTTGAACTTTTTAAGTGATAGTATATACTTTAAAAACATGTTTTTTTTTAATTTCTCATGATCTACATTAGTTAATATTTTTAAAGTCAATATTTTAAATATCATAGTAATTTTAGTTTTTTAATTAAATAATAATTTCATCACTTGTACACTAAGGCATCATCTATTTGTACATTTTAATCCGTGCGTCGATATTGAACAAGAGAGCTACGGGGGAAACGCCGACAAAAATGCGTAGGTCGTCATGCTATCTTTGGATTTTTTTAAAACATTATAGTTTATAAGATATGACAAGAATATGTAAAAGAATTATAAGTTTATTGTTGATGAGAGAAAAGTGTGAACGGGGATCGAGCTCCCAAAATGAGCAATCGACCTGATCTCGCTCAACTAGCAGAGACGAAATTCATTGCTAGAGAGGTAGACAAGACAAACAAGGTAGTATTTACTGTTTAACTGCTTCTGTTGTATTAATGACGTTCAAATACATACGTGAGTAAACAAACTGGCAGTGCTTCGCCGTACCAATTAACAAATCACTAACTAGTTCTAACACAACACTTCCCTATTTATAGGTCGACATGACTCGTACCGAAGTGCGTGCTAAACAACTGACTATATTTCATACGAGCCTGTGTTTCGTACGAGTAAGATACTCGTACGAAACATGAAGATACTTCGTACGAAGCATAGTATCAAAACATATAAAAATTACTTTTTAACAAATAAACATTGATGTGTAAACTCTATAAACATTACAGACGTATCCTAGACGTAGGCAATTGATATTATGCATCAACAAACTCCCCCTTGGATGTTGCCGCAGTCTAGATAGTCTTCAAAAATCTTCAACTAGATTTGACTCTAACGTCCAAAAAATCTCTTCACTGGCTTGCGACGCTCCTCAAAAGCAATTGGTGTTTGATCAGTCGCAGGAGGTCAGTTTACAAACTGAAAGCTCCTTAGAGATGCTATTCTTGTACGTTCTGCAATTCGAGCTTCTTTTTCCTCCTTTTTCTTTGTCTCTTTCTTTTCAAGCTTCCTCCAAGTCGTCTTCCAATCAGAACCAGAATGTATATCATTTGCAAAACACACATTAACGATCTTCTGAAATTGGAGCACTTGTTCTTTATCCTTCTCTTCAAAACTTATCTTACTGTAGAATAAACATTCTATATCCTTCTTTGAACAGTTGACTAGCCAGATCGGGTCTAGTACTCGAATGCCACGCCATAGACCATATATTCGTTTGTGCACTATGACGGCTTCAGTTAATTCCTTAGTGATTTTCCAAGAGTCATCATCTGGATGTACACAAATAACAACTTCACCTGTACTCGAATCATAGTGCCACCATTTGAATATCTTGAAGAAATCGTGTTCCATTTTAATAAGAGGCATGTTCTTCATCACACGCGGCTTCTTCACAATCAATGTAACATCTTTCTCGTTTGATATTGGATCAACTTTAATAATACGACGAGGATAGTGAGGTTTCCAATGTGTAAAACCATGCATAGCTTCAAACTTAATCAATCTCCAAAGCCTTTGGTCATGAAATTTCATCTTTAGATTTATCATCTTTATTTGAACAAGCTCCTTTATATCCCAATATGGGAATGTTTTGATGTCGCTCAAATATCTGAAATATCTGAGAAGTGCATTCGCCTTCCCCTTCCTAATGATGATTCCTTGCATGTCTATGGCGAGAAACCTTCCAAAGGTCTCAAACTTATGTCGTGTATTCAAGCGAACAAGTACTTGCGTAAGGAATACTTCGCCTTTCTTGCCCACATTGTGGAAAAGAAGGAGAAGGGTCCAAGCATGAGTGAAGTTCCAGTTGTGCGTGAATTCCCTGATGTCTTTCCCGAGGTCTTCCTGGTCCTCCTCCTGCTCGTTTTGTTGATTTTCGCATCGACCTCATCCCCGGTGCAACTCCGGTCGCAAAATCCCCCTATCGTCTAGTACCCTTGGAGATGCAAGAGCTGCTTCTTGAGAATGGCTTCATATACCCTAGCACATCTCCTTGGGGTGCTCCCATTCTGTCGTCAAAAAGAAAGACAGATCCTTTCGCATGTGCATTGACTATCGTGAGCTCAACAAGCTTACAGTCAAGAATTGTTACCCTCTTCCTCGCATTGACGGCCTTTTCGATCAGCTTCAAGGCGCGACTTGCTTCTCTAAAATCGACCTTCACTCTGGTTATCATCAACTTCGAGTCCTCGAAGAAGATATACCCAAAAATACGTTCCGCACACGTTATGGACACTACGAGTTCGTAGTCATGCCATTCGGTATGACCAACGCACCCGTCGTGTTTATGGATTTGATGAATCACGTATGTAAGCCTTATCTTGACCGATTCATAATCTTTTTTATTGACGATATCCTAATCTATTCCAAGACGCGAGAAGAGTATGAGCGACACTTGCGTCTTATCCTTCAGCTGTTGCGAACCCAACGTCTCTACGCCAAATTTTCCAAGTGTGAATTCTGGTTAAAAGAGGTTCAATTTCTTGGCCATGTCGTCATCGAACTTGGTATTCACGTTGACCCTGCGAAAATCGAGGAAGTGAAAAATTGGATTGCTCCTAAGACTCCGTCCGAAATTTGTTCGTTTCTCGGCTTAGCCGGTTATTACCGTCGCTTCATTTCGAACTTTTCAAAAATTGCCGTGCCTCTCACTTCCTTGACTCAGAAGGATAAATCTTTTGTTTGGGGTTCCGAATAAGAGGAGTATTTTCAAACACTCAAGGACATGCTTTGCAATGCTCCTATCCTAACCCTTCCCGATGGTAACGATGATTTTGTTGTGTATTGCGATGCCTCAAGACTAGGTCTTGGTTGCGTTCTGATGCAACGAGATAAAGTTATCGCTTACGCATCACGTCAACTCAAAATTCATGAGAAAAATTACACTACCCACGACATTGAACTTGGTACAGTTGTTTTTGGGTTAAAGATATGGCGACACTACATTTATGGTACAAAGTGTACGGTTTTCACCGACCATAAGAGCCTCTAGCGCATCTTCAATTAAAAAGAACTCAACATGCGTCAGCGTCATTGGGTAGAGTTGTTAAACGACTATGACTGCGATATCTGCTACCACCCTGGTAAAGCGAATGTCGTGGCCGACGCACTTAGTCGGAAAACTCATGTTAAGAGTGTACGTTGCTACCAAACTTTGGGAAAGCTTAAAGAGATTATTCGTGAGGCACAATACTCGACCGTTAATGAGGGCAACCTCGATAATGAGTTGAAGTGTGGTGCTGAAACCTAACTCGTGACCAAACCCGATGGCATCATATGCTATCTCGGCCGTATTTGGATTCCTAATTGTGATAATCTTCGTGATCTCTTGATGAGTGAAGCTCATAAATCTCGATATTCAATTCACCCAGGCACCGATAAGATGTATCACGACCTCCGAGCATCATACTGGTGGCCTGGAATGAAGAAAGATATTTCCTGCTATGTTTCGAAGTGCTTTACTTGCTCCAAGGTAAAGACCGAGCATCAAAGACCATCTGGCTTACTCGAACAACCAGAAATTCCTGTATGGAAATGGGAGAGTATTGCTATGGATTTCATAACCAAGCTCCCTCGTACATCGTCTGGTCACGATAGTGTTTGGGTAATCATTGAACGTTTGACTAAGTCGGCTCATTTCCTCCCCATACGTGAAGACTACCGAGTTGAGAAATTGGCTCGTATCTACACAGATGAAATCATCTGTCGTCACGGTGTCCCCGTTGACATTATCTCCGACCGTGATGGTCGCTTCACTTCTCGCCTTTGGCAAACATTTCAAAAAGCCCTTGGCACTCAACTCAATCTTAGTACTGCTTTCCATCCCCAGTCCGATGGTCAAAACCGAGCGTACTATCCAAACTCTAGAGGACATGCTTCGTTCTTGCGTAATTGATTTTGGTGGCAACTGGGACATGCACTTGCCTTTGGTCGAATTCTCGTACAATAATAGTTACCACGCGAGTATTCAAATGGCACCATTCGAGGCATGGTATGGATGCAAGTGCCGAACGCCTATTTGTTGGCACGAGATCGGGGAAGCTCAAATCACCGGTCCCGAGCTTATACAACAGACGACGGATAAGATTTTGCAGATTCGGGACAACTTGCTGAAAAGTAGAAGACGATAAAAGAGTTACGCAGATAAAAGACGCAAGCCCTTGGAATTCCACGTTGGTGACTTTGTACTTCTCAAGGTATCCCCTTGGAAGGGTGTGGTTCGTTTCGGGAAAAAGGGAAAGCTCGCTCCTCGCTACATTGGTCCTGTCAAGATTCTCGAGAGGATTGGCAAGGTAGCCTACCGACTGGAACTACCACAAGAGCTCAACAACGTTCATCCTACCTTCCACGTCTCAAACTTAAAAAGATGTCTCGCTAAAGAAGGACTCCAAGTTCCACTTGAAGATCTTCAAATCAATGAGACTTTGCATTTCATGGAAAAAACCAGTCGAAATCATGGACCAAGGTACTAAGCGGCTAAGGCGCAGTCAATTTTCTATCGTAAAGGTTCGGTGGGAAGGAAAACGCGGCACTGAATAGACTTGGGAACTTGAAAGCGACATGAAGTCTAAGCATCCGCATTTGTTCGTTGCATCTTCCTAAATTTCAGGACGAAATTCCCTAAAGAAGGGGAGACTGTAACGCTTCGCATTTGTATCTTTCCGTTTTTAACAAGTCTGCTTCGTGTTTCTATTTTTGGAAAGTCCAAACCTTGTAATCTTATTTCTTTTTTCAATCCATTGTATTCTAAGGCTTTTATTGTAATCAAGATTAACCAATTATGCTAAATTCACAAACTTTATTCGCGTTTAAACTTATGATCATGCTATACTTTATTCTTCGTAAATCAATTCAAAACAACGTGTACACGTGTGATTAATGTTTATCAATCTTATACTAAACTCAAGCTAAACAATTGGTGATATTATTCAAAGAATCCAAGCATCCATTATCCTAAAATCATGTCTTCTTATGTTCAAGAAAATACTTGTTTTAATTATTCTTTTAGGGTTTTTAAAACAACAATATACACCACATTATACCATATTCAAGACCCACACATGTCACACAAATAAAATAAAAATTTATAAGAATAATACATGCTTTATTTATTTGAGAAAAAAAAGAAAAAGAAAACAGCCATGTTGTAGCCGCAACATGTGGCTGTCTTCCCACTCTTTTTTTTGAATTCAAACTCCACCAAACCACATTGAATGCAACCTAAACCCTAACCGTAATACTTACCCTATATAACCAAAGGTTCCTCCATCCATTTCTCACTTTTACAAGCCTCCACACACCTCAAACAAGTCCCTAACTTCATAATTTCTTTGCTGAAACTCAGCAGCTTGCAAGTGAGTTTCGACTCACTTTTCTTCTTCTTTTTACCTTGTTTTTCTTCCTAACACTCTTGGATAACCTCTAGGAAGGTTCTCACAAGTTTGCTTGGGTAAACTAAGGTGAAACCACACCATTTTGAGGTCCAAAAGTGCACAAAACTTTCTGCCTAAATCTTTATCTTTCAAACTTCAAAATTTTTCAATATTTTCACTTGGTTTTCTTCCTCACCATTGTTTGATAAGCCCTATGAGTGTTACCATAGGTTTTCCATGGAAAACCAAGGTGGAATCACACCATTTTTGGGGCGAAACATTCTATTTTGGATGATAACTTATAAAACTTTTTCGAGCATGTTTTTAACATAACAAATTTATGCAATATATACCACTAACTAAACTTGTGGTTAGTGTGTTAAGCTAGACTTGTTCACATACAATCAAGAGGCATATCTTGTCTCTAAACTTGTGGTTTTTATTAGGGTTTCAAACCCACAAGTGTTGAGCCATCCGAGCTTTCAAGCTTGTGATGGTGTAGGTGTGATTACATGAAGGCCTTGGCCATTCAACTATTCAATCCACCCTCACTTGATGATTTCTATAACTCTTGACAATCTGAATTGTCCTTTTGTCAATCTTGTGTAATGGTGAATCTATGAAAGAGGTTTAGCATGGTTATCCTCCTAACTCCATGCATGACTTACATGACTTACATGACTTCCATGAAATACATGAACTATATGATTAACTAATAGTAATATAACTATATGTAAATACTTAATATAACCAAAACTTAGACCAAGACCAAATGGTTAGTTGTCTTAAAAAGTAGGTTATTTTATCTTAGACATAACAATCGTTACGATTCTATTGGGCATGACCCATACAAACACAAACACCCTTCGGGGCTTATTAGTGTCAAAAAAATGAGCGTTAAATGTCTAGATAAATACTTTCGTATATATACTTTCTTGCACATTTTAAATTCCTAAACTCATTAAACTCCCCGCCAATCTAATACTCACACACCTACGTTTGCCTTGTGTAGGATAAACTTGGTGTTCCATCCCCTAAATCAACCTAACTCTCTCACGGATATTACTTTGCAAAACCGTGAGTACACTCGACCCCTTTTTATGTTTTCCACTATTTGGGTGCAACATGATTATTTTACAAAAACTACACTAAATCACACTTTATTCTCTACACAAACAATCCATAAACATGCTTTAGTCTTATGCTACTTGAATTGTTACTTGGTACATTCTTATGTGATCTAAATGTCATTAACTTTGATTGAGCCTCCCTTAACATGTATAGCACTATAGGAGTAACGCACCGCCCGTATTCTTGTGGTCAATGTTACGTTTTAATCTATTTTGCGGTACACTAGAGGATTGACTTGTAGATTCGCATGCCTTGTTTACATTTATCTTGTATGCTAGCTAATCATGTGGATTTGTTCAATCGGATTTTATGCATACGCTATGATATTAAACTTGTGTACTCGCCAATACTTTGTTATTGAACTATATTTTTTAACATGTTGTAGGTTGATGAAGTGGTTATGATGGAACTTAGTAGGAATGGCATAGAAACACGTGTAGAATACTAAGTTAATTATTATGTTATTGTTGAACTTATTCGTTGATGTTACTCTTATTTGGATTTTGATGTAATATGACAAATGATGTTTTGAATGAAATGAAGTTCGGTTGATTTAAATATTGTCGCAAATAGTGTTATAGTGCAATGAACCATCTAGCCGTCTCACTCCGATGTTTCCGCCATCGGTTGGGGTGTGACATCTCTCAATAAGACGTTGCTATGAATCCAACCGTCAGTGTCTTTATCATCGGTAAACTAAAAATAAGACTATCAAGCTAAGAAAACTGAAAATCTTTTTGAGTTTTGAGATATTTTTCGAAAGTAATAACATATTTTTGTGAATTTTGCGTTTTTAGAGGATCATTTCAAGCATATATAAAAGTCATAAGTACCGTTGATGTAGAAACACCCCTTAAGATTTTAAACAAATTTACCTAGATTGCCAATACATTTGTCCATTTAAACCTCTTCTCATTTCTCAACTGTTTCAAGATATGTTAATGTAATATTAGAAACATGAAATAACTGTGTTTCCCATCTCAGAATATACTCCTATATCGAGATTCCCAGAATGTCATTTTACAGGTGAATATATCGAATTGATATCTGTATATAGGGTGAATGCGAGACCTTGAGAGCTCAGGTTAGTACTTCCGTACAGACAGAGAGATGAAGGCTCGTCTTTAGGTGGTGTTCCATTAAGGAATCTTTTGAACTGCAAATGTCGTAATTGCTTAAGACATAACCATATTTTTATGCAGCTTTTGGGGAAATAATGCGAAAATATTATAGGAGTTCTAGGCCATTGCTTTCGTAAAATCAGAAGAACTCGAATAATACCCCAAATATCAATCAAATATAAAGACCTAGTATCACATAATCTGGCATTCTCTCAAATGAAATTTCGGAATACTAAGTCCATATATCCGAGAGATGTTAACCCACAAGTTATTCAGTTTTGCTTTTTAGGTTTATATCTTGAATACAATTTACTGAACGAGTGAAGTCTATTGGCATATCCATAGTAAGACTTGCTTAATCACTTTTAAACAATACATTTCTTTAGCATATTATGACTATCTTTTTTGATTTACTATGATCACTCTTTTACACAAAACTCTTTTTGCCTTTAATGTTTTTGTATTTTCCTCAAACATTCTCCCCCTAAAATCAAAAACATATTTTTGGATTTTTTAGGAATTTATAAGAAAGAAGATACAGAAAAACGTTTAACCGATGACAAATTCACATTAGGTCGTCATCATCCTCAAACTCAACCTCAAATACATCTCCTGAGATCATATTTTTTAAACCATTTAGCTTTAACAAATTATTAAACTTTGTTTTATCAAAAGCTTTGGTATATAAATCTGCTATTTGGTTATCAATGTGGATTTTCTCAATTCGCACCAACTTTTTCTCGTAGCAATCACGGATAAAGTGGTGTTGAATCTCGATATGTTTAGTGCATGAGTGTTGGCATGAGTTTTTAGTGATATCGATCGCGGACGGATTATCTACATATATAGGCGTATCAAGAAATTGCAAACCAAAATCTCTCATCTGTTGCTGTATCCAGAGAATCAGAGCATAACAACTGGATGCCAAAACGTATTCAACCTCACAAGTAGAGAGAGCGACCGCAGTTTGTTTCTTGTACTGCCACGTTACCAAACAGGTTCCGAAGAACTGGCAGCCAATCGTTGTAGACTTTGTATTCAGTTTGCAGCATCCGAAATCAGAATCCGAGTATCCTGCAAGATTAAAATCATCATGTCTAGGGTACCACAAGCCGGTGCTTGGAAAACCCTTCAGATATCTCATTATGCGTTTGACAACAAGCAGGTGTGACTCTTTTGGATTAGACTGATAACGGGCGCACAGACACGTTGGATACATGATATCTGGTCGAGAAGCTATAAGATACATCAAGGATCCGATCATGGAGCGATATAAAGTTTCGTCAACTCTTTCTCCAATAAGATCTGGACAAATGCCGTGATTTGGAGCTAACGGGTAGATGCTGGTTTAGCTCCTGTCATGTTGAATTTCTCCAATATTGTCATGAACATATTTCGTCTGATGAATAAAAATACCATCAGGCAACTAATCGACCTGAAGCCCTAGAAAGAACTTCATTTCCCCCTTGCGCTCATTTCAAATTTGCGCTTCATGACTTCCTCAAAGTCTTTACACAGCTTATCATTTGTCGATCCGAAGATAATATCATCCATATATATTTGTACAATGATTAGATGCCCATCTACTTCCTTTGTGAAGAGGGTAGAATCTACTGTTCCCCTGATAAAGCCATTGTCTAGAAGATGACTCGATAACGTTTTATACCAAGCTCTCGGGGCTTGATGAAGACTGTATAAGGCTTTATTCAGAAGGTAGACTTTATCTTTGTGCACTGGATCAACGAACCCCCGTGGTTGGCCGACGTACACCTCCTCTTTCACTTTTCCGTATAAGAAAGCAGATTTAACATCTAATTGGTACACCTTGAACCCTTTCCATGAAGCAAAGGCCAAGAATATGCGAATCGCTTCAAGACGAGCAACTTCCCTTCTTGCTGATGGAAACCTTGAACCACAAGTCGAGCTTTGTTGTGTACCACAACTCCTCGATCGTCTCTTTTGCACTTAAAGACCCATCTCGTGTTAATCTTTTAGTGATGATCTGGCAGGTCAACAAGCTTCCAGACTCCAAGTTTCTGGAATTGAAGTAACTCCTCTTGCAGTGCCTCCACCCAACTTTCTTCTTTTAATGCATCTTTCCAGCTTCCCGATTCAACCTGAGAAACAAAACAACTATTTGAAAAACGAGCATGAAGTGGAGCAATACTAGTATAGAAACAACTTAGATCTGATTTCGAGTTTGCACTCTAGTTTGTAAGCTGCCTATGATGTTCTCTGACGGATGATATGAAAGTGTTCTTGGTATCACTTAAGTTGGAACATCTACTCGTGGTTGCAAATTTGTTAGAATTTCATCGGCAACCAGTACAGATGAAGAAGCTTTATTCCTAGCATTAGACTGATCAGCCTGTTGTTTCAAAAAGCTTTCAATCTGTTCAGATCCTTCATCAGAACTGGATCCTCCATCGTCGAAAGTTGGTTCCTGATTAGAGTCAGCATCAACATTTGGCTGGGCAGATGATTCAGTAATATTGACATTTGGTGCAAGAACAGGAACTTGAACAAAAGAGCTTTGACCGATATCAGACGTGTTGACCGGTAATGATGTAGAAATCACCAATGGTCTAGGAACTTGTTCTTGATTAGATAACTGATGTTGTTGAAATAACATAACAAGTTCTTCTTTTGTTGGCACATCTGGTAGATCAAACGAATCCCACAATCCATCGTAGTTAAATAGCCATGAATTGCCAGGTTTCTGCGTAGGCGTTGTATATCTTTGATAATCTACATGCTGCGCTAGAACTACCTGGTTCAGACTCGGCAAGAAAACACGTTTTTGAGGAGTAGCGTAACCAAAAAAAAATCCTTCCAAGGATTTGGCTCCAAATTTACCAGCCGGGTCCAAGACGGTACACGGTGATCCAAAAGGATCCAAAAATGTTAAGTTGGGCTTTCGTTGATTCAGTAACTCGAAACATGTCTTTTTGTGAGGCTTAACTGTCAACACACGATTTAGGGTATAGCAAGCTGATGCTACTGCTTCACTCCAAAAACTGATCGGTAATTTCGAATCAGCTAACATTGTTCTTGCAATTTCTATCAGTGTGCGATTCTTTCGTTCAGCTACTCCATTTTGTTGCGGAGTATAGGGGCGCTGAATTCATGAGGAATCCCATTTCATTGCAGAACTCTTGCATTTTCTTGTTCTTAAACTCCGTTCCATTATCACTGCGAATTTCTTAATGGGCAAATGATATAAATTTTCAAGTTTTCTGAAGAGGATCATAATAGTTTCGAACGTTTCATCCTTACTTTCCAGAACGAACACCCATGAGAATCAAGAATAATCATCTGTAACGACAAGGCAGTATAGATCTCCAGAAATACTTTTGACATTGACTGGCTCAAAGAGATCCATGTGTAGCCTTTCTATTGGTAGCTTTATCGAATTCAAAAGCTTTCTTGGGTGTGATTTCTTATGCTGCTTCCCTTTTTTACAGCTAAGCTAATCATCAGATAGATGAAAACTTTTCAGATTAACACCCTCCACTAAGTCATTATGCACAAGAAAATTCATCTTTCTAAGATGAATGTGCCCCATTTTTCGATGCCATAAAATTGACTCTTTCTCGGTAGCTTTTGGAAACAAAGCATTGAACTTTCGTTGACGTGGCAGAAGCATTGCTCATGTCAAGAACATACAAATCATTTTCTCTCGGAGCTCGCATCAAAATCCATTCTTCTGGAATCATGAAACCGGGTTTTAAGATTAAACATTCTTTATCATTGAAATGTGTCGTGAACTTCTTGTAACAAATTTGCGAGATACTAAGCAGATTGTTCTCAAGTTCAGCAATATAGTTCACTTTATCAAACGATACAACTCCGTTCGAGAGAATCCCTTCTCCGACAATTCTACCTCCCTGTGTTCCAGCAAATCCTACATATCCTCCACGAATAGCTTTAACGTCATTGAGCAACGCAGGCATTCTTGTCATTTGGCGAGACGCTCCACTATCCATGATCCATTTTGACAATATCGAACGTTGGAGCCCCTGCACACATGATTATCAAAACTCATTTAAACAGAGAAACCCAAGCCTGTTTGGTCTTGGGTGGGTTAGGAATATCAAATTTTGAACCCACTTTGTTTTTATCAATATTTTTAAGCTCAGTTTTGTTTGGAACAAAAGGTCTTTGTTCAACCTTGGATGATTTAATTTGACAACTTTAGCAACCCATTTTTGTGTTTGTGGTTTAGCCCTTTTAACATAAAATTTTGAATCTACTTGTTGAATTTTGTGTGATGTTTCACCAATTTCAAATTTAGATTGAGTTTGAATAGTTAGTTTAACATTTTGATGAGATTCATTATTTCTTTTAAGAATTTGTTTCAGCATGAACATGGGTGCTTTTTGTTTTTCATCCTTGGTGAACTTTTTCGGATAAGAAACTGGTTTTGAACTTTCTTGTGAGCAATATCGTTTGATATGTTCAACTTGCTTGCATTTAAAGCATGTCCTGCTGTTCTTATGAACAGAGGTATTCAAAACTTGTTTCTGTTTTTGTTTCTCTTTTTCTTTAAGAAAATCATCATTTTATTGTGTTCCTATGACCTCCTTTTCTTTCTCTGTTGTTGTCCCAAAAACAAAACTGATTTTCTTTGTAAAGTTCAATTTTTGGGACCTGTTGTTTTTATGGTGCTTCTGGAAACCCAACCCTGCTCGTTTATTTTCCGGATAATCTTTATTTTTACGATAGTAAGGTCGGTTGTTAGTTTTTGATTTAGAATAGAAAGATGCATCATGTTTATCTAAGTCATCATGACTTACCTCCATAAGCTTGAACATTTTATCTACACAATCCTTTTTCACATTCTTGATCGGAAAGTCCTCATCCGAAAATAGTTGATCAGACCCTTTCTTTTTTTAAACTATGACATTGGGATCAACATTTAAACTATTTTCTGATGTATCATTAGACTTTGACTTCTCAGATTGTTAAGACTCAGACCCTTCATATTCATTTTTTAACACCTTTTCAACCACATTATTTACCACTTCAGAGTCACATTCATCATCATTTTTTAGTGTAAGTTACATCTATGTCCGAAGGCAGCTTTTCAGTTTTCAATTTAAGATTTAGCGCCTTTTCCACCCAGGGGATTTTTGCATGCATAACTGTTCCACATGGGTGGTGGAACTCGATCATAACTGGCACTTTTTGTCCACCATTTTTAGATTCTTCAGTATTTTCAATTTTCGGTAAAATGTGATCTATGCCGTATGAGCTTGTGGAGTAACTGATTAACAATTTGTTAACCCGTTCAGTTTCAATTCTCATTTTCTCAAGCTCACTTTTGAGCTCAGCAATAGTGTTTAGATGAATATTTTATAGCCATTTGTTTATCCATCACTGTTGCTTTAAGCATCATAAGTGTTGCGTCATTTTCTCTGAGTGCTTTATTATATTGTTTAACAGACGCACCTAATTTGTCATAAGCTTCCTTTGTGGATTTGTAATCGCTTGACAAATTATCTGTTAAACTTTGCAATTCAGCAAATCTTTTGTCTTTTACAAGACACTCACCACACGGCTCTGCACAATTTAAACAAGATTTTTCAATCACACTCTCAGATGTTGACTCGTTTACCTCATTTCCATTGGCCATGCATGCTTTAATGATGTCTTCTTTCAACATTTCCATTTTCTCATCAGCTTTGACATCTTCAACCGGTTTCTTTTGCTCTTCATCTGTTGAATGTTGACTAGGTGCGAAATATCCTGCAAAAGTTTTTAAAACATCGTTAGGCAAAATATGTTTGAATGGACCATTCAAATGCTCCTCCTACTCTGATGAAGTATGATAGTAATAATCGTCATCATCAGGTCCTTCATCAAAAGATGCCCCCGATTCTTCTTCCGGTTCCTCAATAATTTCAGCCACTAACGCCAAACTTTCTCCTTTCAAAATAAACTTGTTCCAATTAAACCCTTCGTCTTCTTGTGTAACAACCAATGCCTTGTCTTTAGATTCAGGTTGCTTATCTTAAATCGGCACGATTCTTGTTCTTGGTTGAGGTTGGTGGTAGATCGCTCTCTTGTAATAGTCATCGGTGAAAGGATTATGATATGCTTGAACCTCTCGGTTTGGACATTCTCTTTTGAAATGACCTTTCTCCCGACACTTGAAACAAGTAACTTTTGATTTATCAAATCCAAGTTTCCGATCCAAACCTCCCAAATTTTCTTTACCAGTGATTTCCATAAATCTCTGTGCACGTCGAACGATCAAAGCGATACACCATTTTATATCTATCAACTCCATCTCAACTTGATCAATTTGATCATAATCTTCACGTGTCATTTCAGAATTTCCGATCTTCCCAGCAACGAGGCTATCAGACGATTCAAGAACTAAAGCAAGTAGAGAAATGTGTTGCTTTGCTGCCTTTTCATCAAAATTTTGCGCATTCTGAAATCAACGGCAATGTTGCATTGCAAAACTCTTTGATTCAGATTGGATGATGAAGTAGTCTGGTTGTTCTGAGGTTGGTTTGATCCGAAAGAAGACTGTTGGCTTGAAGGTGTATTTGGATCAACTGATGGAAATGATTGGAAACCACTTGTCTAAGTTGGTGGTGTGCTTGATGAACTGTATGCACTGAAAGCGGTCTGAATCTTTGGCGCTTGAATTTGAGCAGCAGAACTGTTTTTGAAATAAAGATTAACATCTTGTTGAACTTGTACAGTCTTGTTTTTTGCCATCTTTTGCATCTCTAATTCATGACCCTCCAGCCTTTCAATGAAACGAAGGCAGCGAGAAATTGATGTACTCAATTCCATTCTTTAGTATGTTTAGGTAAGTCGGACCATTCACCTTGTGGTAGAGAATCAGCTAGTTTGTCAACAAGCTCTTTATTTATCTTTACAATTCCCATTCTCTTCATATGAACCCCCAGATGACAATATCGCTTAATCAACTGCTTTACTGTTTCTCCTTTAATCAGTGTGAATACATCGAACTCTTTGCTTAACAACGCCCTCTTGCTTTTGCGAAGTTGAGCACTACCTTGATTCTTTAGTCGAAGAGCATTCCATAAGGATTGCGCATCATCATCATGTTGCAATAAAGCCAAGATGTCTTCTTTAATCGATTGTTGAAGAATATTCATCATTTTCTTTTCGTTGATAAACCTTTCATGTTCCACATCAGAGAATTGAGCAAGGGTCTTTTCAAGACCATTTTCACCAACTGGTGCGATATATTTTGCCTCGATTGCAAACCAGCAAGTAAAGTGGTTAGCTTGAACCCAGTTCATAAACCTTTCACTCCAACTATCAAAGTCTTCTAGATTCATGAGCTTTGGCTGTTTCGTCATTGTTCCCATCTCATTCTCTAGATTGATATTTTGAGCTGCTCCAGTGGTAACGACTGATGTGGCGAAAGCATTGTAAAATTCCTCAGACATTTTTTTCCTGTGAAAAATTAAGAACACACTTTTCAAAAACAAACTGATCAGATCATAAGATTTTTTGTGCGGACAAACTGTTCGTAAAAAACAAGTTTTCAAAAACAATTAGATTTTTTACACAAACAATATTTCGCGCGAATCAAAGAATTCCGTACGAGCTCCCGAAATGAGCAATCGATCTGATCTTGCTCAACTAGCAGAGGCGGAATTCATTGCTAGAGAGGTACACAAGACAAACAAGATAGTACTTACTGTTTAACTGCTTCTGTTGTATTAATGACGTTCAAATACAGACGCGAGTAAACAAACTGGCAGAGCTTCGCCGTACCAATTGACAAATCACTAACTAGTTCTAACACAACACTTCCCTATTTATAGGTCGACATGACTCGTACCGAAGTGCGTGCTAAACAACTGACTATATTTCGTACGAGCTTGTGTTTCGTACGAGTAAGATACTCGTATGAATTTAAAGTTGGTACAAATTTCTTTGAAAATATGAAAAATTGTAAAATTCTGTGAACTTTTTTTAGCACTTGTTCGTGTGAAATTTTGAATTAATTCGTACAAAAGTTAAGTCAATTTTTCATGCCAAACTCGTACGGAATAATTAGTCTCCAAACCGAAAAATCTTATCGATTTCAACATGATTTAGTTCAATTTTAAGTCTGAATTATGATATGGATTGATAGATTGAAGATTAACTTGAATTACTAAAATCCTAGTCCATTTTGTCCATGGATTCGATCAAAATTCGTCCAAAATCCAGTATAGGTCAGAAAAATGATGAAGATGAAGATATATCCAAGTCTGAACGCCTAGTAGCCTGTAACTACTTGTTGTCTATCTGTAGATCAGATCTCATGGCTCTGATACCACTTGTGAACGGGGATCGAGCTCTCGAAATGAGCAATCGACCTGATCTGGCTCAACTAGCAGAGGCGGAATTCATTGCTAGAGAGGTAGACAAAACAAACAAGATAGTACTTACTGTTTAACTGCTTCTGTTGTATTAATGACGTTCAAATACAGACGCGAGTGAACAAACTGGCAGAGCTTCGCCGTACCAAAATCACTAACTAGTTCTAACCCAACACTTCCCTATTTGTAAGTCGACATGACTCGTACCGAAGTGCGTCCTAAACAACTGACTATATTTCGTACGAGCTTGTGTTTCGTACGAGTAAGATACTCGTACGAAACATGAAGATACTTCATACGAAGCATAGTATTAAAATATATAAAATTACTTTTTAACAAATAAACATTAACGTGTAAACTCTATAAACATTACAGCATATCCTAGACGTGAGCAATAGACATTATGCATCAACAAAAAGTGTAACTAATCATCTATAATTTTGACTCTCATTTTAGGGGTCTATATATAAATAAAGAGGAGAAAAGTTCTTATTTTTTGGGTATCTTAAAATACCACTGCCTCATGTATTATAATATCTAGGGCATCCATTCACAAAATAAAATAAATAAACAATTTTATTAATCAAATTCGGATTATATTACATAAACAGGAACTGAAGTAGACTGAATCAAAATACAATACAAAATGTCAACTAAACTGAGAATAAATTATAAAAAAATAAAGAAAATATAAAACAATTGTGACTGAGGCACATGAATGTCACGCTTCCCTTAATACAGATGTCGGGCCACCCAAGTGAATCCTTTTGTTTCCTAGGGTACAACAGCCAGAGCAAATTGTACTGTCGGGGATAGCCAAGCACCTGAAAGAATACATGAAACAAGAGTTCTCAGGGATGCAAAGTTAGGAAATTATGTGGAAGTAGAGTGTGTGCTATGAACGATACGAAATTTCTATATCCGTATCTCCTAAACAAACACAAAGCTTTGTATATAATGTGTTTAGAATTCCACGATGAAAGGTCATAATTGAATACAGAATTCAATAAAAATTTAGTCTCAAATTCAATGACCTAATGAATTTTGAGGACTTAATTCACTTGACCAGTAGGAATGTAAACAGTCACCAGTGCGCCATTAAAGCGCCACATTGCGCCCATCGCCCTCATCCCGGTCCCGTGCCCGGGCCCACGCGAGTGCGCGTGTCGAGTGCTTCATACCCTCCTGGTTGCCACTGAGTGTGACTTGTCACATAGGAATACATTCGTGTAGAGTATTATATATATAAATCAACAAAAGATTTCTCTCTCCACCAATGTGGGATAAACACAACTTCCCACACTTTAAAGTCCCAACACACAATTATGATCTCTCATTCATTTTGCTTTATCACTAAATAAGTATTATATTAATCACTAATATAATATTATTTTTCACAATTTCCAACAATACCCCACATGAATGGAGATCATCCCACACACTCAAGTATCACGATAAAATTTCAGTGGTTAAGTAATGCAGGATAGGTAGGTTTCCTTTTGAACACTCCTTTGTGACATATACTTAGTCTCCTAGCAGTTAGTAGACGCGATGTGCTTGAACCAACCCCTTTTTACATAGATGTTATTACACATCACACATTACTATTCCTGGTCTGGCTAACTCCTCATAGCTTTGTCCGTTATGGTCATGGAACACTATCCCGGTTCTGCGAGAGCTCTAGGAATTGTGCCCCCAATTCCATTTTAAGCGACCCCACTTCGCTCTAACATAGGTGCTTTACAAATCATGAAAATCCATATGCTTAACCTCTCTTGATATACTGATTTAAGTACGAACGGACTAGGAAGTTTGTAACTCCCTTTGTATGTTGAGGTACTCCCCCACATTGACCTTAGTTCGTACAATTAGGTGGTCCTATTGAGCCTAGATCATGGAATCTCCAATCTTCTAGGATAGGTTTTCCATTGTACAAACTTACTCCAAGGGCTTTAGTCCCATTCCCATTGACGACTTATGTACTACCTATTTGCTTAAGCCTTTTGTAAGAGGATCCTCAATGTTATCCTTTGACTTCACATAGTCAATCATGATAACTCCATTTGAGAGTAGTTGTTGTATCGTGTTATGCCGATGTCGTATTGTGTAGGTCCCCTAATCCGTATGGATCATCACAAAATCATCTATCTAATCTAGAGTGCGGAATCTAGATCAGATTTCACAGAAAACCAAACAAGAACACGAACGAATACTTTCCAACTGTCTTCTATTGATTATCCAACACAATGGTTTACAATCAATTCAAGACTCTCTCTTTCAACTCTCTCTGAAGTAATTAGCTAATTCTTTGATCAACTGAACAAGCAACCTTAACCCTAATGACAACCTCCTTTATATAGAGACAAGTTTGCACCTGGGCTAGGGTTACAACATATGGACTGCTAATGGGTCTAGGCCTAATTCGCCTACCATATGCTATATGGTGTCTAGTTTAGCCCAATTACTTCTTATTAACTATTACAAAACTAAACCCGCGAACCATTTATCATTTTACTAATTACAAGATATCCAAAGACCAAATCTAAGTTTTTGTTACAAATATGCACCAATAAACTCCCCCTTGACAATAGCTTCATAAAATAACTTTGTCTTCAGTCATCTTGCAATCTTTAGCTTCTTTAAAAAACGTTGGTCTTTGGATAGCTTCAGCTTTAATAGCTTCTGTCAGCAACATACTCCCCCTAAGCTGATGTATCCAATCACCAAATCTTCTAAATAGTTAGCGTTGGAATAAACTCCAGTTTAGTACTTGCATTGCAATTTTCAAAAACTCTTCAACTTTGTCTGCAATGTGGAAAGGAGGTTCTACCATGTATCCAAGCAAACTCCTCTTCACCAAACTTCTCAGCAACACACTGCTACAATATGTATACTATAAAACAAACGTCTCGAGAAACCATAAGAATTTTTCAACACAAGTTAAACAAATTATTATTATTCAAGAGATAGTAAAACTGTATCATAGATTAAGCACTTCTCAACTCAAACCACATACTTAAAATTTTTAACACATTGAACCTGCAAGACCTGAAATTTTGAACTCATCTTCTAACATCATCTCCCCCTATCGGTAAGAACTCCACCATGAACAACCATATTCCGTACATTAAGAATTTACAAGAAAAATGAAATCTTTTTGGATTTTTATATTTTCTGAAAGAAAATAAAAACGAAATAATAAACACTCTGTTTTTTTGTGAGAATCACCGTTAAGAAGATCATATCAGCAACATCAAACAATTTTCACACTATTTGATAATTCTATATGCAATATTTTTGAAAAATAGTTCAAGACGATTACCAGTATTGTTTATCCACTTAAACAAAATACACTAGTGTGTCCCACTTCAGGACATACCCCCGCGATTAAGGTATGCATAAAATTTCCTCGTAGTAGGTGAGTATACCGAAATTCATCCCTTTTTATTTTCAACGTTAGATAGTTGGTGATCAGGTTAGTAATTCCGTACAACAAATAGACCAATATCCAACGCGGGTTAGGGCAAATACCAAATTTTGGTACGAATAAAGCAAATTGTACATTTGAATGACTCTCTAGGAGATCTTCTTCAATTTTTGGGATTTGGCATTTTAGCTCTTTTAAGATATCCTGGTTGTGCCTAGGTCAGCATATATCTGGATGCAGCAAAAGGACAACCTTGATACCCTGGATGAAATAACGATATAAAGACCTAAAACCACAGATTTTGACAATCTATCAACGCAAGATTTAAGGTTATAAAACCATACGCCACTGATATGTTACCCACTTAATACACAGTTTATTATATTTGTATCACAAGGGTAAGTTGATTATTTCATGCTTTTTGCCTACTGGTACATCTATGATGAAGCTGCTATCACACTTAAGCAATTTAGTTTTAAATATTAGTGTGACAGTCTAACTTGCTGATGGACTATCATTTCTTCTTTTTCACATAGTGAAAACTCATTTTTGATTTTTGATTTTTTATGCTTTTGATTTTTGAAAAGCAGTAAATTATTTACAAAATATTTTTATGGAAAAATGGTTATTCAGGATTCCTCATCCCGATTGAGTTCGACTAAATGTTCAAAACGAGCCCTGTCAAAAGCTTTTGTGTAAAGATCTACCAGGTTATCTAGTGTGTCGACTCGATGCAGTTCAATTAATTTCTTTTCAGCACAATCCCGTATGAAATGATGATGAATGTCAATATGTTTTGTGCGACTGTGTTTTACGGGATTGTTGGTGATTGAAATAGTGGCATTATTGTCTATCATAATAGGAGCACGAGTGAAATTCAAACCGTAATCACGCATCTGCTGTTGGATCCAGAGAACCTGAGAGCAACAGCTACTTGCAGCAATATATTCAGCTTCACACATCGACGTAGACACGCAAGACTACTTCTTGCATTGCCATGACACGAGCCTCCCTCCTAAGAACTAACAACCACCTGTGGTAGACTTCCTTGTTGGTTTGCATCCTCCAAAGTCCGAATCAGTGAAAGCAACAAACTTCAAATCACTAGCAACTGGATACCATAACCCAAGTTTAGGTTTCCCCTTCAAGTAACGAAGAATCAGCTTCACCGCTTTCATGTGGGACTCTTTTGGATTCGCTTGTTGTCTGGCACAAAGACATACTGCGAACATGATGTCTGGTCTTGAAGCAGTCAAGTACATTAGAGAACCAATAGTTGGATCAACATCCTCCACACTCTCATGATCTGGACCAAGATTGTGATTCTTACTGATAGGTGTATTGAAAGTAGCGCAATCCTCCATTTTGAAATGTCATACACATACTTTGTCTGATGTATAAACATCCCATCCTTCTTCTGTTCAACTTGTAAACCCAAAAAGTAGGATAGCTCACCCATCACACTCATATCAAACTTGCTCTTCATAACCTCCTCGAAATCATGAGACATGTTCTCATCTGATGACACAAAAATGACGTCATCTACGTATACCTGTACCAGCAGAAAGTCTTCATTCTTCCTTTTGATGAAAAGTGTACTGTCAATCTGACCTCTTTCAAAACCATTCTTTAACAAATGTGCTGAAAGTGTCTCATACCACGCCCTAGGTGCCTGATGCAATCCATACAATGCCTTATCAAGTCAATAGACTCGATCTGGATAGTCTAGATCAGTAAACCCATCTGGTTGTGAGACATACACCACTTCTTGGACTTTCCCATAAAGAAATGCACTCTTCATGTCAAGTTGATAAACTTTGAAGCCCTTGAATGAAGCAAAAGCTAGGAACAAACGAATTACTTCCAACCTTGTTGCTGGTGCAAACACTTCATTGTAATCAATCCCTCTTGATAATTGAACCCTTTCACCACCAACCGAGCCTTATTCCTTATCACAATCCCTCGGTCGTCTTTCTTGCACTTAAACACCCACTTGGTGCCTATTTCCTTCTCTCCTTTAGGCAAGTCAACTAGCTCCCACACTTTCAACTTCTTAAACTGAGCTAGTTCCTCTTGCATATCTTCAACCCAACCATTATCTTGTAGAGCCATGTGAACATTCTTCGGCTCCTCTTGGGCAATAAAGCGGCTATACAAACATTCATGAATCAACCCAGTCTTCTGAATTGAAGTAAACAAACAGGAACCTTCGAGCACACCTCTTCTCGTCTGAACACCTGCAGCAGCATCACCTATGATGTTTTCAACTGGATGATCTCTGTGTAAACGTGTGGTAGCAATGGTGTCAACAACTAGATTATCTCCCAGATTAGATCCAACCTCCCCCTAAATGTTAGCATTATTAAACGGATTAGTGAAGTCCTCCCCCTGAAGAGGTTCAGACTCACTATCACTGGAGTCCTATGGAGCTGCACTGGAAGAAGTTTCTGGAGCATCTGTCATCGTTATACTCGATCTAGGCATGAAGTCACCCTCTTCATCTACACTGATCACAGTTTGAATCACTTGAGACTCATCTTCATTGGAAAAATCAAGAATATTAATTGATTTAAAAACACTATCATAATCATATAATATAGCAGGACCACTCGTTGATTGTTGAGGTGAATAACTAGTGATTTCCATGTTAAACACAACCTCAATTTTACCAGTTTTTAGATTAAAAACCCTTTTATTCGGTGTTCCAAACATATAGCCTAGAAAGTAACCCTTGTCATCTACCTACCCGAATTTTTGCTTATCTTTATTTCACACAATGGTGCAGGGTAATCCAAATGGTTCAAAGCCTTTTAAGTTTGGTTTTCGGTTAAACAATAGTTCATGACATGTTTTGTTAAACCGTTTAACCGTCAAAACTTTGTTCAGGACATAACAAGCTGTGTTCACAGCTTCTCCCCAAAAAGAACTGGATTCTTTGAATCAGAAAACATAGTCCTTGCAGCTTCAATCAACGTCCTGTTTTTCCTTTCAGCGAATCCATTCTGTTGAGGTGTATATGGAGCAGAATATTGATGTTCAATTCCCTTGCGAAGACAATAGAGATCCAGATTCTGATTCTTGAACTTCGTGCCATTATCACTTCTTATCCTCTTGATCCGTGCATCATGGACATTTTCCAATTTTGTAAAAAGATCTATCAGCATCTCCGCTGTCTCATCTTTTGTACCTAAAAAGAAAACCCATGAATATCATGAGTAATCATCTGTGGCAACTAAACAATAGTACTTTCCAACAATAGTCCTTACGTTCACCGGACTGAATAGATCCGTATGAAGTAATTCATAAGGGCATATATGGAATTTACTGTTTTAGACTTGTGAGGTTTCTTATGTTGTTTTCCCTTTTGACATGGAAGACATTTATCTTCCACGTGAAACCTCTGCACTGGCACCCCTTCCTCTAAGCCATTTTTAATAATATAATTCATTTTTCGTAGTGGATGTGGGCCATGCGTCTGTGCCACAGCAATGACTCAGCCTTAGATTCTTTTGAAAGTAAACACGCCACCACAATGGAAGAATCCTTAGCACCCATGTCCATGACATAAGTGTCGTTTCTCCTTGGCGCTCTCATCACTATCCAATCATCCAGTATCACCAAACCAGGTTTCAACACCAAAGCTTCAGACTTAGTAAAGTGGACTGAGTGACCCTTCTCGCAGACATGAGACACGCTCATCAGATTGTGCTTTAGCTGCTCAACATAGTTCACTTTGTCCAATGTGATCTTCCCGTTGGTTACTTGTCCTCGACCTGTAATGTGCCCTCCTTTAGCGCCTGCAAAATTCACATAACCATCCATCTATATTCTCAAACACAATCAACAACCTCGCATCCCCCGTCATGTGCCTGAAGCAGCCACTATCAACATACCACAAGTTGATAATCCTCCTTAGCAGCTCCTACACAACCCAACAAAAAATTAGTTAGATTGGGGGACCCAAGCCATAATGGTCTTGGGTCTTCCAGATTTATCAACCACCGGAACATTCATCCAATATCCATCACTCCTAACAGGAGTCTTGGATCTCAGACCTGTCGATGGAAATGGTTTTTGATTTCCACTAGGTCTCCGGTCCTGAGATTTCCTAACATGTTTGGACTTTGTGACCTTTGGAAATTTTGGTTTTGGTTCCATGAATTTTGATGATAATAATTTCTAAAGCCATTGTTATAAAAATTTCGACTACCAGCATTCTGATATCGAGTTTGATATTGACCTTGACTTCTAAAATTACTCGATTGACCATTAAAGTTATTCATTCTCAGTGAACTACTTCTAGGTCTTTCATATCTGCCTGATGTAGATTCAGGCTGAAATCTTTGTTGAGTTCTTTGAAAATGAGGAACTTGGTGAGTTCCTTTTTCAGCCTTATCTACACCAGTAGCAACACTTTGTTGCTTGGTAGCAGATATCTTTGGCGAGTTAGTAACTTTCTTCTCACCATCACCAAGTTTTTCTGGTGATTTTTCTCTTTGTCTCTTACTCACCTGTGCTTCATTCTTTTTGTTAGGACAGCAGCTAGCTATATGTCCCTTTTTGTGACATTTGAAACACGATTTTCTAGCCGAGGACTTCTTAATTGAAGTCTCTGGTTTAGATTCATCAGGTGATGATGATGATGAGGAGGATGCCTTTGAAGAATCTTGTTTAGTTTGCTTAATTTCTGTTTTTTTCTTTGTTTTTATTTTTAGCAAACTGCACATTTTTCTCTTTTGTAATAGTAGTGACCTCTTCTTTCATATCACTCCCTTGAACAAAACCAACTTTTTAATAAAAACTTGCTTTTGATTCTTAGGGTGTGTATTCTTTGTTTTCAAAACAGTGTCTCTGTTATTATCCTTCTTGGCATTCTCAGAACCATCAACATTTTCTGATGTGGAACTACCAGGTGTAGTTGACACAAAGTCTGTAAGCTTTTCTTCATCTGGGAAGAAAGAATAGTCGTGACCAAGAGGTGGTGGAACTTCATTTAAACCTTTGAAGCCCACACATGTCTTGTCATTACTCTTCTTTAGGACATTCATCATGTGTTTCATAACAAAAGATGAATCTCTGAATTGATTTAGTTTCTTTTCAAGTTCACAAATTTTAAGTTGTGCTTCAGACAACTCTTTGCATTTTTCAGAAATTTCTTTTGTTTTCTCACTCATCGTATCATGAGCTAAGTCAATTTTTGAAACTTTTCATTAAGCTTACAAGTTAGAATATTAATTTCTTCTACATAACCTTTAATTTTCTTCAAGTATAATGACTCATTTCGTTTTAACGAAAATTTTGATTCTTTTAGGTTTGAGAGCTCATTTACCAGACTTTGGTTTTGTTTTTGAACGTGTCAACTTCACTTTGCAGTTCACGACATTTTAAACAAACAGAACTACCAGAGTTAGAATGTACATCTCCTGTTATTTGCTTAGATCGGCCATGAAAGCAGCAAAATCAACAGCCATCTTCTTCTCAGCATCATTCTGTTCTCCGTCAGCTTTTTCAGCTACCTTCTCTCGCTCTACCTCAGCATTAGCTTTCACTTCCTCATTATCAACTAGGGCTATCTCAGCCATGAACGCCTGTGAGGCATTGTTATCACCCTCCTGATAAACACTCCAATCATAAGAATCCTCTCTAGCATTCGAGATAAGGGCCTTTGATCTAGTATTGATTGATGCATTCCTGTTACTTGAACCATGACCAGGAGAATCTTGAAAGAATGAGTTAGAACGAGATTCAGTTTTTGGTCGTTGAAATTCTCTAGCTAAATGTCCGTAGTTTTGACAACTGTAACACTTCACTTTAGACTTGTCAAAACCCACACTCTTTCCAACGAACTTCCTGCCCATTATGTTCATGAACCTCTTAACTCTTCTAGAGATCATGGCCATCTGCCATTGTAGATCCATCTCCTCTAGGTCGTCAGGGTCAATCTGATCATAATCTTCATCAAACGTAGCAGGATCAGATATTCTTCCCTGAATGTAGTCCTCGTAGAAAGCAATGAAAGAAGCAAGTAATGCCAGATGATCTTCAGCACTTTTGACACTCAAAGGCATAGACCTAGTATTGCTGTTACTATTACTTGATTGTTGTCTCTTTGCCCCTGACGAGCCTCCTGAAGCAGCTACAAAACATACTTCACCCTCAGCATTTGTCACAATCTGCTCATTTTCACATGAAAGAAACGTAATTGTAGTATCACTTGAAGCATTGTTGAAAGATGAAGGTGTAAGCCCTTTAAAAATCCCTGGATCTTGAACCTGATCATATCCAGTCTACTTCTTCCTCATATTGAGCTCATAAGCTCTCAGTTTCCTGATAACCTCTTCCAAGTCTTTAGTTTGATAGTCAGCTTCACCCTTTATCATCAACGTATAAATATCCCACTTTGTAGGTAAAGCATCTAGCAACTTATCATTTATCTCCACATTCGTGTATCCCTCTATGTCATAATTATCCATTTCTGACATCAAATGATAATATCTCGTGATAACATCTTCAAGGGATTCATTCCTCATGACTTTAAACACAACAAACTGTTTCTTCAGCATATAAACCTTGTTCTTCTTCACATCAGGATTACCCTCATACCTCTTCTCTAGGGCATCCCACATCACCTTCGATGTATTATAACGCTTGAATGTATGTTTGATGCCATCAGGTAATGACATCTTTATAGCAGCTAAGGCTTTCTTCTCATACTCATACATTCTCTTTTCAGCTTCTGACATATTTAAATAAGTAGTGACACGTTGTCTGCCCTCAAAGTCATGAGTGGGATTAGTGTACCCATCTTGAATACAGATCCACATCCGTATATCTAGATATTCAATGAACGACTGAAACTTGTCCTTCCATGTAAGGTAATTCTCTACTTTCAGCATTTTTGGAGGTTTGTTAGTCGTGCCAGCCTCGTGCTCCATTCTTAACAGTTCATTTAGGCTAGACATATTCGACATTTTCACCAAACCGTCTCGTTAAAAACGTTAAAACTTGTCCGAAATGAGTGGTCATCAAATTATACTGTTAGACTCGTCTCGACGATACGATTCTAATGATGTATATTGTCTGATTATGATTTTAGGAATTTTCATGCCTCTTTTTTTGTCCTAAAAATCATACGAGTCTAAATGTGGAACCGGTTTGTCAAGATTGTCTGTGGATCAAATTCTATGTCCGAAAACGTTTAACTTCAGTTACGTCAGCTGATTAACTTTCCACCTTTTTGTGTAGAACTCGGAACAGTACCGAATCCGGAACAGTAACTCGGATAGTCAATCCGAGATGGAAACCCAGAACAGTAATCTGAATTGCTTATCCAAGATGGTGATTCGGAATAGTGATCTGAGATGGAATCTGGAATGTACTATTCTGATCTGAGATGGAATCCAGAATAGACTATTCTGATCCGAGATGGAATCCGGAATACATTGCTGATTTGAAATTCAATCTGAAATGGACTGATCTTAATCCGAGACAGACTGTTCTAATCCGAAATGCAACTCTGATGATCCGAATTGCAAGTCTGATGATCCGAAATGCAAGTTTCTGATCCGAAATTCAAGTCTTCAATCCGAAATGCTTCACCTTTGATCTGAGATGCCTTACTGTTAATCCGAAATCGCTGCAAAACCCTAGAACAACAGCAGAAACCCTAAAACAGCCGTCAAAACTTCAAACCAGCCTCCAAAAACGTCCAAAAACCCAACTTTTTCTGCTGTTACGATTCTGAACCGAGCAAAAACAAGAGCCGAATGCTCTGATACCAAATGTAGGTCCCCTAATCCAATCGTCTATCTAATCTAGAGTGCGGAATCCCCTAGATTAGATTTCACAGAATACCGAACAAGAACACGAACAAATACTTTCCAACTGTCTTCTATTATTATCCAACATAATGGTTTACAATCAATTCAAGACTCTCGCTTTCAACTCTCTCTGAAGTAATTAACTAATTCTCTGATCAACTGAACAAGCAACCTTAACCCTAATGACAACCTCCCTTTATATAGAGACAGGTTTGCACCTGGGCTAGGGTTTCCACATATGGACTGCTAATGGGTCTAGGCCCAATTCGCCTACCATATGCTATATGGTGTCTCGTTTAGCCCAATTACTTCTAATTAACTATTACAAAACTAAACCCGCTAACCGTTTATCATTTTACTAATTACAAGATATCCAAAGACCAAATCTAAGTTGTTGTCACAAATATGCACCAACAATGTGCCTTGATATGCCATTATACATTGCATTTTGAGCTCTACCAATAGTTTATTGGTAGTCACAATGTAAACAAATAGCCGTAACGGGCTTAGGCCATCTTGGAACATATTCCAAGAATTGACATTCTGCCTCTTCTCTATTTTTATCTAACGTAATAAAGTTAGATTCCATCGTGGATCTAGCTATGAGTGTTTTGGACGACTTCCAAGATATAGTTGCTCCTCCAAGGGTAAACACATAACCACTTGTAGATTTGGAATCTTTCATATCGGATATCCAGTTGGCATCACTGAATCCTTCCACAACAGCTTGATTTTGGCCATAATGCAGTCCATAGTTTCTCGTTATCTCAAATACCTTAATAATCTTGTCATACCCTTCCAATGCTCTGAACTAAGATTACTAGTACATCTACTTAGCCTACTCACAATATATGCTAAGTCTGGCCAAATACATGACATGAGATACATAAGACTGCCAATGATCCTTGAGTATTCCAATTGAGCAACACTCTCGCTTCTACTTTTTGACAAATTTTGAGAGGTATCAATTGGAACTTGAGCTACACTCATGTCCTCTAGATTGAACTTCTAAAGGATCTTATCAACATAATGAGATTGACTTAGCACCAAACTAGTTTGGGTTCTAATGATCTTTACTCCAAGAATCACATCAGCAAGACCCATATCTTTCATGTCAAATCTTGCTTTCAACATGTCTTTAGTAAATCTGATGATCTTATCATCACTCCTAATGATAAGCATATCATCTACATAAAGGATAAGCTCACATAACCTTTAGAAGGGTCTTTCACATAGACACATTTAACGCATTATTAATTTTGAAACCATTGTTAAGCATAACTTGGTCAAACTTTTGATGCCATTGTTTTGGAGCTTGCTTCAAGCCATATAATGACTTGACGAGTTTACACACTTTGCCCTCTTGGCCAAGATCAGAGAAACCCTCTGGTTGCTCCATGTAAATCTCTTCCTCTAATTCCCCATTGAGAAATGCGGGTTTTACATTCATTTGATGTATTTCTAAATTTCACAAAGCTACAATTGGAAGCACCAATCTAATAGAGGTTATTCTAGTCACAGGTGAGTATGTGTCAAAATAGTCAAGACCTTCCTTTGTCTAAACCCTTTGATCACAAGCCTTGCCTTATACTTCTCGACAAAGCCATTAGCTTTCATCTTTTTCTTAAATATCCATCGGTATCCAAGTGGCTTGCACCCTGGTGGAAGATCTACTAGCTCCCAAGTATGATTCTTCAAAATAGAATCAATTTCACTCTTGATGGCTTCTTCCCATTGAGGTCCATCTGAAGAGGTGATTGCTTCTTAATAGGTCACTCTCAACCATGTATGTAAGAAAGTCAGGCCCAAAGGATTTCTCAGTCCTTTGCCTTTTACTTCTTCTTGGCTCACCTTCTTCAGCCTCTGATTGTTCTTGAGTTTCCTCTCGAACAATCTCATCAACCATTGTTGATGAACTTGCATTATTTGAAGAACTCGTATGAGTTTGTACTAACATTGGAAACTCTTCTTCAAAGTAAGTCATATTTCCTGGCCTTGTCTCTATGATAGAGTCCTTGTGCACAGCAGGATTCTTGGATTCATATACAAGAAAACAATGTGAACTACCGTTTTTGTCACATCCAATGAAAATGCAATCAACAGTTTTGGGCCCTATTCTAAGTGCCTTAAAGGGTGTAACAATAACCTTGGCCAGGCACCCCCACACATTCAAGAATTTATAGGATGATCTATGTTCCCACCACAACTCATGAGGTGTTACATCCTTATTCTTGAAAGGTATTTTGCTTAACAAAGAATTGGATGAGAAAATGGCATCCCCCCACATGTCCTGGCTCATCCCAGAACTTATCAACATGGCATTCATCATTTCTTTTAGTGTATGATTCTTTCGCTTCGTGATGCCATTTGATTATGGTGTATAAGGAGGGGTACACTCGTGTATTATGCCACTATTTTTGCATACACTTCCCCAAATGGTGAAACATATTCACCTCCTCTATCACTTCTCACATGTTTTATTTTCTTGTTGAGTTGATTCTCAACTTCAGGTTTATACAAGATAAACTTGTGAATTGCTTCATCCTTACTCTTAAGTAAGTATACATAACAATGCCTTGTATTGTCATCGATAAAGGTAATAAATTATTTATTACCACCTCTGGTGGGAATTGATTTTAAATCACACACATCAGTGTGTATCAGATCAAGGGGTTCAATTATTATTTCAACTGATTTGAAGGATCATCTTGTTTGTTTGGCTTCAACACATATTTTACATTTTGTTTTAGAGTCAATAACAAAAGTTGGTATGTATTCTAATTTAATCAAGCAACGCATCGAATTAAAATTTACATGACCAAGACGTCCATGCCAAACATTAGGAGACTCAGCCAAGTAAGCGGAAGTACTAGCATTTTTATTCATGTTTTTTTCTTAATAGACATTACATTAAGTTTGAACATGCCATTTTGGGCATAACACTTTCCAACAAACATAACACACTTACTGAAACAAATATATTACTTTCAAAAACAAAACAAAAGCCAAACTTTTTAAGCATCCAACCTAACACAAGACTCTTGCGCAAGTCAGGAACATAAAGCACATTCTTCAAAGTGAGCTCTTTCCTAGAAGTCCACTTTAAGATCACATCACCTTCTCCGTTGATATCAGCTGCAACAGCATTTCCCATGTACAACTTCTCTTCTCCCACCACCTCTTTAAACGTATTAAAAAGGGTCTTGTCTGGGCACACATGGCGGGTTGCCCCAGTGTCAAGACACCACCCTTTTGGCTCATTAGCCATAAAATTTACCTCCTCCGTCATGGCAGAGAGGTCTAAAATCATGGCCACTAAAGACATACCATCATCATCAACCATAAGAGTTGTGTCATGTTTAGGCTTTTTGCATTGGTCAGCACGATGACTAGTTTGTTCGCAGTTGTAACACTTCCCTTTAAAGGGACCAACCTTTTTTTTCACACTACCTTTCTTTAGCCTAAGGTCAACACCTTTGTTTTTCCCCTTTGCCATTGAACTTGTGGCCTTTGTTACCCTTGTGACCCCTTGAGGAGTGACCATGTTCCACAAGGTTCGCTTTTGTGGAATCTTCAACTTGACTTTCTTTGTGTGACTGCCTGTTGTCTTCTTCAATACGAAGACGAACCACAAGGTCTTCAATGGTCATTTTCTTTCGCTTATGCTTAAGATAATTCTTGAAGTCCACCCAACTAGGAGAAAACTTTTCAACAATTGTTGCCACTTGGAATATTTCACTAAGATTCATTCCTTGAGACAAAATGTCACTAAGAATAATCTGCAATTCTTGAACTTGACGCATAATAGTCTTTGAATCAATCATTTTATAGTCCAAAGATCTAGCTACAACATACTTTTTAGTACCCGCATCCTTAGTCTTGTATTTTCGTTCCAACGACTCCCATAATTCTTTGGTAGTTGGAACCTTGAGATACACGTTATACAAGGCATCTGACAAGCCGTTAAACACACAGTTGTGACATAGGTACTCAGAATGTTTCCAAGAATCAACAGCACTCACAGATTGAACATCAGATGTCCCTTCTGGTGAGAACTGGAGGGGACGCGGTCAAAAACCTCGCAAGGTTTAGAGTGGTCAGATAGAACAACATCTTCTGTTGCCATCTCTTAAAATTTAATCCAATAAAATTCTCTGGTTTTTCAGCATGGTTAGCAACCGCTTGGGTACCAACTAATGGTCCCATGGTAGTGGATGTGGATCCAATAGTGGTTGATGTGGTTGCTTGAACAATACCCATTTTGAAACAAGAGTGAAAATGCAATCAGTTTATGGTAGAAATGAATTGTTTTACAGAACACCAATGCAAACTACAAAAGTTTTGCTAATAAATAAAAGAAACATTCTATAAAAAATTTTAAACCAAAACAGTGAACGCGTTTTAAAATCTATTTTAAGCTTGTAAGGCATCCGTTCACAAAATAAAATAAAATAACAATTTTGTTAATCAAATTCGAATTACATTGCATAATCTGAAGTAGACTGAATCAAAATACAATACAAATTGTAACTAAACTAAGAACAAATTACAAAAAAGAAACCTAATGAAATAACCGTAGTAAAAAACGAAAAGAAAAAAAAAAGGTGGTCGTCAGTCGAAGGTTACAGAGTTGGTGGATATTGTTGTTAATCACATTCATATTTTGATTGAATTGTTATAGTGGATGGTGCACAATTAATTCATAAAGTGGTTGATGAATTTTATTTGAATTCAGTTTCATAACATATAAGAAGGAATTAATATTGTAAGCCAGAAAGTGGGTTGCAAGGGACGCTAACCAAAATTCATGTGGAAATGGATTTTATGTGGATACAAGATAATTGGTTGGGGATTTTTTTCTTATTTTTTTCTTAATTCATTGTGGGTAGGCGTATAATGAATTTTCAGTTTTGAAGAATTATTGGTGATTTTCAGTTTTGAAGAATTATTGGTGAACGAGTTTTATTTGGTGGGAAATTAACTCAAGTTTTATTGTGTTTTATTTGTGTCAGATACTCTTTCTCGCCAAGAGAAAAATCACAGCAAGAAGTTCAATTTTTTATGCCGGAAAAACCAACGGGCGTGTCACGGAAGGAACGGAAGATCGAGGAGGTTTAGGGATTCATTTGGCGACCGAGAGACGGAACAATAGGTGGTTGTTGTTTTTGTTAGTAGGTTGATATTAGCGGGACATATCAAGAAGGAGTCTGACAGGGTGGTAAAACTATGATCAAAGAAGGGATAAAACTATTTGACATATATTAAAGCGAACAGTGGTTCGGGTCAATGGTGTCACAAGGAGTATCATTGGGAAAGCGGTGGTGACAGGTGATCAATTCAGTTCGGTTTAGCGATGATGAGTTTCACGCATTAGCAACTTTCAATCCAGGTAAGATCAAGACCCAGTCCTTCCTGCCAAGGATAGGAACGGAAAAACCGATGTAGGTTGTACTTATTGGCAGAAGTATCTGATCAGAACTTGCGGATAGACGGACGGAAGAAGATTCATCCAAGCGGTGAGGATTTGAATCTTATTGTGTCTATCATGGAAAGAAGAAAATGGTAGAAGCGGGGAGCTCGTTTTTTTTCTTTGATTGGTGGTCAAGAATGGATTTGTTCTGGTGACCCGGGAAGTGGGATGTCAAACTTGATCAATCGATAATGGTACGAATGTGAAGAAACGAGTCTAATTCAAGATTAGGGGGGGGGGGGGGGGGAATGTAGATGTTAATCTTGAATCAAAGAGATAGATCAAGACGGGTTATAGATAATTATGGTGAATTATTTGTTTAGCTTTTTTATATTTTAATTAGGGATAATTGTTGGTTCATTAGATATGTTTATTAGTTAAATTTTTTATTATTTAAAATAGAACATAGTTGTGTTAGGACTAGAATGAGTCTAATATAAACAGACGGCTAGGTCTATTGTAATTTGGTGTGCTTTAATTGATAAACAATATAAGATTCGAACAGTTCTTTCAATCTCGTGTTTATTTGTTCGATCAAGGGGTCTGATTTCCAATAATGCAAACAAGATGGTGGCTAAAACACACAAGGAGAGGTGATTTACAACGTTTCCACCATGAATTAAAATGATGCCCTATATGTCATGCCCTTTTTTAAATAAAAAAGATAAAACTTGTGGTGGGTTAGTTTACTTCTAGGAGATGATATGACTTGTTTTTGTTTTATGCACGATTGCAATTAGTTAAGCCTCGTCTAAGTTTTTTCAAACGATATACATATACACATTGTTTCATAATTATATTAAACATATCAAAAGTTCTAGATTTGAGAGTAGTAATATGGTATTAGATTATTTATACATTTTTGTAGTTTGGTTACAAATATAGTATTAGAAGACTCCGACTTGAAACTAATATCATGGTTAATTTTGGGCATTGACAACGAGTGTCTATTAATATTTTATATAACATCTATTAAATAACAAAATAGTTAAGAATGGTAAGAATATAAAACTATTAAAATTATGATACTTATGGGAATGTGTGTAAATTATTATATTTCAATTTAGTATCATAATAAAATCTATAACTTATAGGACAAGTTTTAAAGATTAACTAGTCATTATTTAAAATGAACTAAACTCATATGTACATGCTGAACTTTAAGAAAGCTTAAAAGTTTAATATGCAACTTTAGTTTAGTGTTCTTTTATAATACTTTCATAGCACACTAGTTATTTGGTCAGTGACATCACACATGTGAACAAAATATTAACACACTTGCTAATTTGGACAGTTGACTTGACGTGTGTGAAAATTGTTAAATCTATACTTCACTAATTAAAAGATTCAAGCATCAAGATCTTCTATGTGTAGATGGGGAAAACTGTATTTTTCACATCTTGACAAATAAGTTGCTTACATTATATTTAGGGGAGTTCATTACATATCAATATATTCTTTTGAAATTGAAACATGTGACAAAAATTGAATTTTCTAATAAATTGTAATTTGTTACATATTTGGGTTGATATAATATTTATGGATGGTTTGTAATTTAGTTAAAAACTAGGTTAGATACCTGTGCTACGTGATGGGGACATAGATAAGAAAGGCGATGAGCGCATTTTTGTAACCAAAGGTCACATGTACGACACCACGATCAACAAAGAAACTACATAGTTTGTCTTGTTCCTAATAAAAAAAATTTATGAATACATTTATATTTTTTTATAAAATTTATATTTGAACGTTGAGAAAAAACTGACCCGGTACTAATTTGTTTCTAAAAAAATAAGAAAAACAAGTTGCTTGAGAAAATAAAATTACTATAAAATATGAATGGGTTAAACATGTATATAGTTTGTACTATAATAGTTGAAATCTATAAAAGTGAACACAGATCCCGATAATAATTCATTCTATGGCAAAAAAATATTTTATTTAGTAACTCTTTTTTTTTTTTTTTTGCAAAACACATATATAGAAACGTTTGAGAAAAAGAAATTGATTACAACTACGTAATTAGTTTTTTTATGTTCAGCTAAGTTATTAGTAAACAAAAAATTACTAAACTTAAATGAGTTACGGACGTGTATAAGATATGTATTATTAATAGTGTAAGGCGTAAATTATTTATTTTCATATTCTATGGCAAAAAATCTTTTATTTAGTAACTCTTTTTTTAAATACCTATATGGAAACATTTGAGAAAAAGAAATTGATTACAACTATGCAATTAATTTTTTTTAAGTTCACGTAAGTTATTAGTAAACAATAAAATTACAAAACTGAAATGAGTTATGAACATGTATTAGATACGTATATTTAATACTGTAAGTAGTGAATTATTTATTTTCATATTTCTTTCCTAACTATTTATTATTTTCAAATTTACCATAATAATAATAATAAATATACATATTTTTGTAATTTTCTTTGTCTTATCAAATAGTAAATTTAAATAAATACATACCTATGATAAGATGCTTTAGAAAATTATAATTACTACAAAACATAAATAGGTTAAATATGTATATGGTTTCTCCTATAATGGCCGAAATCCATAAAAGCGAATACCGAATAAATGGCAAAAAAGTCTTTTATTTAGTAATATAACTGTATTTTGCAAAATACATATATTGAAACGTTTGAGAAAACAAATTTACTACAACCACGTAATTAGTTTTTTTAGGTTCACACAAATTATTAGTTAACAATAAAATTACTAAACTTAAAGGAGTTATCGACGTGCATTAGATATATGTATTGTTAATAATGTAAAGTTGGATATTATTTATGAATGGATATCCGTCAGAAACATATGAAAGGTACAATGAAATCTCGACGGTTGAATTCTACCTAGGATATGTATATGTTATCTTTGAACATTTTATTGTGAAAACATACTTTAGTCTTTTAGTCATCATTGTGAACTACATAAAATGAACTGCTTGTTGATTTCCATCATGCCCACACACGAATCCTTTCGAAACGCCCATTTCGATTAACATTGGTGATTTTTCACAAATCACTAAAAGTTGTATGCTTGACTGAGGCTTATTTATCCCCCTCGACTATTTTAGTTAATCTAATAGTGACATCTCTTAGTGATATATAAGTAGCTTTTATCTATAGTATTTGAAGGGGTATGGTCTCAAATCTTGCACTGACCATATGAGTCATACTCAGGTCACGCGCGGGGCAATACTCAAAGTAGACCAAAGTGTTGACTTCCCCGACCTTGCACCAACTACAAAGGTATATTTCAAGTCACGTGCGAGGCCATGACCAAAAGTCATACTCAGGACCAAGTTAAGAAATCGAATACGAAGGGGTAAAATAATGTAAGGGAGAAAATGAATCTTGGCCTCATAGATCATTTATAACCTATTCAAGAGGCCGACTATTAATCTTCTATATTAAACAAGCAATCTAGAGCACACAATATGCAAGATTTATGAGTTAAGAACGTCATCTCAAGATTTAGTTACGAAGAAACACCAAGTTAATCCGGTGATTAGCTTGTGGTTTGTGTCTCGTCCAAATAAGGTTAATCTTCTTCTGAGCTCGATAAACAACTACGTCGATCATTCAAAACAATTAACACACCGTGAAGCTCGTTACAAGGAGGAGAAAGGGGGGGTCTCCTTGTAACCACCATCCGATGTGACAATAAGAATTTGCTTTGAGGATAAAAGTGTGTGTATTAAGTAAGAGAGCAAGAGAGCGATCTTTAAACCTGGAGATGAAGTTCTCTATTTATAGTCGAGGTGAATTGTGAAGGAGATGGACTGATGGGCCTTGGGCCCGAGATCGACAACAAGGAATATCCCTTCTGCTTCCCTGTCACGACCGTTAGTGATTCTAGGCGAGGGAGGAGTTGGCGCACGCTGAATGGATCCACGTATCCTAACAGTTGTCCTTATTGTCTGGTCTGTAATCAGCAGTTAGGTGGAGATCATGGAGCAGTGGTCGGCACATGCTGATTGGTGCCATGTATGTCCTTGTGTGCTTCTTGTCTGCTGCACGATTACTCATCGTGTTGACACCATAGAATACAACCTGTCGAGTATCTATTGCTCCACTGCTATGTCACTCGTACTTTCTGTACTGCCTGATGTTGCATTGCGCTTCTTGTTTCCGCGCACGACCCGGGGTAAATCGTGTAGTCGGCGCAAGGTCCGGGAAGCTGGGTCTTTTGTCAACTGAGTTAAGTGTCAAAATTGATTCTATCTTGGTCCTGACCTCGCGCGTGACTTGAAATATACCTTTGTAGTTGGCGCAAGGTCGGGGAAGTCAACACTTTGGTCTACTTTGAGTATTGCCCCGCGCGTGACCTGAGTATGACTCGTATGGTCAGTGCAAGATTTGAGACCATACCCCTTCAAATACTATAGATAAAAGCTACTTATTACCACTAAGAGATGTCACTATTAGATTAACTAAAATAGTCGAGGGGGATAAATAAGCCTCAGTCAAGCATACAACTTTTAGTGATTTGTGAAAAATCACCAATGTTAATAGAAATGGGCGTTTCGAAAGGATTCGTGTGTGGGCATGATGGAAATCAACAAGCAGTTCATTTTATGTAGTTCACAATGATGACTAAAAGACTAAAGTATGTTTTCACAATAAAATGTTCAAAGATAACATATACATATCCTAGGTAGAATTCAACCGTCGAGATTTCATTGTACCTTTCATATGTTTCTGACGGATATCCATTCATTTAGTAATATAACTTTATTTTGCAAAATACATATATGTATTATTTTTTTATAATTTTACCACAAGTTATATAAAATAATTTTAAAGTTGGATATTATTTATAATCTTATTGGCAGCTTTAAAGTTCATTGATTTTTATTTTGTGCCATATTATTTAAGATGAAATTCGAAATTTGGTCATGAGATATTCGTCATTAATACATATAATATATTTTTTAATTATGAACTTCTATGAATTTTCTTAAAAAAAGAGCCATTGTTTAACAACCATAATAAGTAGAAAGGTTGCGTTTAGTCCACCCTTATTTATATAACGACTTTTATATACTTTTTTCATAAGTTAAAAGAAATTTATTAAAAGTCTCCTATTATTTATAATCTTATTTGGCAAAGTTTTAAATTATCTTTGATTTTTATTTTGTGCGATAACTATTAAGATGAAATTCAAAATCTAATTTGGATGCGATGTATTTGTCATTTAAGCTTATATGAACTTTTAAAACTTTTCTTAAACAAAAAATAGCTATTATTTAACAAACATAATTAGTTAAAGAATTTCCATATAAAATCTAGCACAAAATATAAACATTAATTGCTTAAGATTTGAAACGCTTATAAATACACAAGTCATGTGGTTTCATAATCATCCAGTTTAGTTTATACGATTCGTTGTCACCTGGATCATGAAAATCACCATGTTTACTACAACATTTCTTCTACTTGTAGTACGAATGTCTACGTAGAAGCGAAGTATCGAGAGTAAGCATTATGAATTCGAGACCGACCCGGAGGCATGCCATAAAATCCCACCTCCACTTATTCGGATGTCACAAATCTTGAATTTAGGACTGACCCCAGGTGCAGGGCATAAATTCCCACCTCTACTTGGCTGCTCGTTAGAGATCATGAATTTGAGATCGACCCCGGTGAAGGACACATAAATCTACCTCCACATGGGCGGCTCATAGATGAGTCTATGTCTAAAATGTCACATATCATAGAATCAAAACCGAGCCCGTGAGGTGCGGGGCATTAAATCCCACCTCATGATTTGCTCATTGATTAGCTTACGTCTTCCGGGTCCCAAGGCGTGAGGCATTATAGCACCACATCCAAATGGCTCAAGCTAAACCAATGTTCTTGATTCTATTTTACTTAACTATTGTTTTTATCTATCATTAATAATATTTACTTATAAGCGGATCAATATTCATCAACTGTTAGTTGCTACTCTTTTATGTCCAGAAGTTTTATGTGGCTGATTGTACCTTTATTTGAATGCCCTTCATGCCATGCCCTTATTTAAATAAAAAGATAGAACTCGTGGTAGGTTTGTATATTTCTCGGAGATGAAATGACTAGTTTTTAGTTTATGCACGATTTAGTTAAGTAAGCCTTGTCTAAGTTTTTGCAAACGATATACATATACACATGGTTTCATAATTCTATTAAACATATCAAAAGTTTTATGATTTGAAAGAAGTAATATGGTATGAGATTATTCGTAAAATTTTATAGTTTGGTTACAAGTATAGTATTAGAAGACTCTGACTTGAAACTAAAATCCTGGCTAATTTCTTGCACTCAAAACAAATGTCTTAATATTTTATAATACATCTGTTAAAGAACAAAAAAGTTAAGATTGATAAGAATAAAAAATTATTCAAAATATGAAACTTATGGGAATGTGTGTAAATTTATAATATATATCAATTTCGTATGATAATAAAATCTATAACTTATAGGACAAATTTTAAAGGAACTAGTCATTATATAAATTCAACAAAACTCGTATCTAAACTTAAACAAGCTAAAAAGTATAATGTGCAATTTTTGTTAAGTGTTCTTTTTAGAGTACTTTCATAGCAAACTAGTTATTTGGTCACTAACACCACTAATAACTTACGTGAACATAAAAAAAACTAATTACTTAGTTGTAATCAATTTCTTTTTCTCAAACATGTATATAGTTTGTACTATAATAGTCAAAATAAATTAAAGTAAACACCAATCCCGATAATAATTCATTCTATGGCAAAAATTCTTTTATTTAAGTAACTCTTTTTTTTTTATTTTTGCAAAATACATATATGGAAACGTTTGAGAAAAAGAAATTTGATTACAACTACCTAATTAGTTTTTTTATGTTCACATAAGTTATTAGTAAACAATAAAATTACTAAACTTAAATGAGTTATGGACGTGTATAAGGTATGTCTTATTAATAGTGTAAAGAGTGAATTATTTATTTTCATCTTCTATGACAAAAATCTTTTATTTAGTAACTCTTTTTTTTTGCAGAATAGATATATGGAAATGTTTGAGAAAAAGAAATTGATTACAACTACACAATTAGTTTTTTTATGTTCACATAAGTTATTAGTAAACAATAAAATTACTAAACTTAAATGAGTTATGGACATTCATTAGATATGTATTATTAATAGTGTAAGTAGTGAATTATTTATTTTCATATTTCTTTCATAACTAATTATTATTTTCAGATTTACCATAATATTAATAATAATAATAACAATAATAATAATAATAATAATAAATATACTTATTTTTGTAACTTTCTTTGTCTCATCAAATGATAACTTTAAATATATTTAAATAAATACATATTATGATAAGATGCTTTAGAAAAATAAAATTACTTAAAAACGTAAATAGGTTAAATCTGTATATGGTTTGTCCTATAATGGTCTAAATCCATAAAAGCGAATACGGAACTCGATAGATGGCAAAAAAGTCTTTTATTTAGTAGTATAACTGTATTTTGCAAATTACATATATTGAAACGTTTTAGAAAAACAAATTGGTTACAACCATGAAATTAGTTTTTTTAGGTTCACGCAAATTATTAGTTAGCAATAAAACTACTAAACTTAAATGAGTTATCGACATGTATTTAATGTGTTTTGTTGATAGTTTAAGGAGTGATTAATTATCTAGATATTTCTTTAAAAACTATTTAATGTTTTTAAGGTTACCATATTAATAATAATAATAAATATATTTATTTTTGTAATTTTCTTTGTCTTATAAAATAATAAATTTAAATGTATCTAAATAAATACATGCTTAAAATAATACTTTTTTTATAATTTTGCCACAAGTTATACAAAATAATTTTAAAGTTGAACATTATTTATAATCTTATTGGGCAAAGCTTTAAAGTGTCATTGATTTTTATTTTGTGCCATAATATTTAAGATGAAATTCAAAATTTGGTGATGAGATATTCGTCGTTAATACATATAGTATGTTTTTTAATTATAAACTTGTATGAATTTTCTTTAAAAAAAGAACAATTGTTTAACAACCATAATAAGTAGAAGGGTTACATTTAGCCTACCCTTATTTATATAACAAGTTTTGTATATTTTTTTACAAATTAAGAGAAATATATTGAAAGTTTGCTATTATTTATAATTTTAATGGGCGAAGTTTAAATTATTTTTAATTTTTATTTTGTGCTATAACTATTAAGATGAAATTCAAAATCTAATCTGGATGCGATGTATTTGTCATTTAAGCCTATATAAACTTTTACAACTTTTCTTAAAAAATAGCTATTATTTAACAAACACAATTGGTAAAAGAATTTCTATATAAAATCTACCACACAACATAAAAATTAATTGGTTAAAATTTGAAAGGCTTATAAATACACAAGTCATGTGGTTTCATAATCATCCGGTTTATTTATACGGATTTCTTCTTCTACTTGTAGGACGAATGTCTACGTACTAAATCGAAGCGAAGCATCGAGAGTAAGCATTATGAATTTAGGACCGACCCTGGTGCATGCCATAAAATCCCACCTCCACTTATTCAGATGTCAGAAATCTTGAATTTAGGATCGACACCATGTGCAGGGCATAAATTCCCACCTCTACTTGGCCGCTCGTTAGAGATCATGAATTTGAGATCGACCCCCAGTGAAGGACACATAAATCTACCTCCACATGGGCGGCTCATAGATGAGTCTATTTCTAAAATGTCACATATCATAGAATCAAAACCGAGCCCGTTAGGTGCGGGGCATTAAATCCCACCTCATGATTTGCTCATTGATTAGCTGACGTCTTCCAGGTCCCAAGGTCCCAAGGCGTGGGGCATTATAGCATCACATCCAAATGGCTCAAGCTAAACCAATGTTCTTGATTCTATTTTACTGTTTTTATCTATCATTAATAATATTTACTTATAAGTGGATCAATATTCATCAACTTTTACTTGCTACTCTTTTATGTCCAGAAGTTATAAGAGTATGTGGCTGATTGTACTTTTATTTGAATGCCCTTCATGCCATGCCCTTATTTAAATAAAAAAATAGAACTCGTGGTAGGTTTGTATACTTCTCGGAGATGAAATGACTAGTTTTTAGTTTATGCACGATTTAGTTAAGTAAGCCTTGTCTAAGTTTTTGCAAACAATATACATATACACATGGTTTCATAATTCTATTAAACATATCAAAAGTTTTATGATTTGTGAGTAGTAATATGGTATGAGATTATTCGTAAAACTTTATAGTTTGGTCACAAGTATAGTATTAGAAGACTCCAACTTGAATCTAAAATCCTGGTAATTTCTTGCACTCAAAACAAATATCTTAATATTTTATATTACATCTATTAAACAACAAAATAGTTAAGATTGATAAGAATATAAAATTATTCAAAATATGAAACTTATGGGAATGTATGTAAATTTATAATATATCAATTTCGTATCATAATAAAATCTATAACTTATAGGACAAGTTTTAAAGGAACTAGTCATTATATAAATTCAACAAAACTCGTATCTGAACTTTAAGCAAGCTAAAAAGTTTAAAGTGCAATTTTAGTTTGGTGTTCTTCTTACAATACTTTCATAGCAAACTAGTTATTTGGTCACTAACACCACGTATGTGAACTAAATATTAACACACTCGCTCATTCGGACAGGACATGTGACTTGATGTATATGAAAATTGATAAATGTATATATTACTATTACTAATACTAATACTATTTATAAGATTCAAGCATGAAGATCTTATGTGTAGATCGGGGAAAACTGTATTTTTTACATCTTGAAAAATAACCTGCTTTCATTATATATAAAAATTTAGGGAATTCGTTAGATATCTATAAATTCTATTGAAATGAAACATGTGACAGAAATTGAATTTTCCAAGAAATTATAATTTGTCACATATTTGGGTTGATATAACATTTATGGTTGGGTTGTAATTTAATTGAAAACTAGGTTAGATGCCTGCGCTACGCGACAGGGTATCTGATAAGAAATGCAGTGACCTAATGTTTGTACCAAATGGTCACATGACGATACCACGATCAACAAAGAAACTATATAGTTTGTCTTGTTCCTACTAAAAAAATTATTATGAATATATTTATGTTTTTAATAAAATATATATTTGAACGTTGAGAAAAAAATGACCCAGTGCTTATTTTTTCTAAGTAGATAAGAAACGCAAGTTGTTCGAGGAAAATAAAATTACTGCAAAATATAAATGGGTTAAATATGTATATAGTTTGTACTATAGTGGTCGAAATCCATAAAAGTGAATACCGATCTCAATTGATAATTTGATGGCAAAAAATCTTCTATTTTTAAAACAACTCCTTTTTGCGAAATACATATATCGAAATGTTTGAGAAAAACAAATAGATTACAGCTACGTAATTAGTATTAGTTTTTAGGTTCACGTAAGTTATTAGTTAACAATAAAATTATTAAACTTAAATGAGTTAACAAATTATTTATTTTCATATTTCTTTCATAAGTGTTTATTATTTTCATCATCATAATAATATTAATAATAATAAGAATAAATATACTTATTTTTTAATTTTCTTTATCTTATCAATTAATAAATTTAAATGTATTTATGTTAGTCCCAAAACGAGATCACAATGATATCACACGTGTTTGATTGACGGCGGAATCACACAATCAAACTTGATTCTAACAAAAGAAATAAAGATGAAGTAGAAAGATTGATTCAAAGGTTAACTTCCATACAATAAAGATTGTTTAGTACAAGTTATGGCAAAATTCCAAGAAGCTCCAAAACCCTAAACATGCTTAACTATTTCTAGGGAGGGTCTAGTGCACCACTCCCCCTAAACCCTAAGCCCATTAGCCCCTGAGCCCATTTAATACAAGCCTTACTTAATTAAATAACTAATGTATAAACCTTAAAGACCTAACAGTCTCCCCTAGGTCTATAACTTTAGTGCTGCATCAGCTTGACGTTCCACCAGCTGCACCACCTCCAAACAGGGGACTAGCATCTACATATATTCTTGCACTAATCACGTTAGCCACCGTACCAGTCCAAGATTTCGCACATATTTTGTACTTTTCATTTGGGCGAATCTGGTTCATGCCCAAGACGTTAATATCCTTTTCATGAAAGCTTATTAGATCCAACGTGTTAGCTAAACGATAGGCATATTCTTTTGCAACATCCACAGCCTCACACATCTTCGGATAGTCTGCCCAAAATTGGACGTTCTTCGGCACACCTTTTGGGAATTTAGGAGCAGTAGAAATAACTTTCTCTTTATCAGTTGGTGGCAAAATCACTGATTTCATAGTCTTGCGAGTATGTGGGTCACGAATTCCCCGATTCTCTTTAACATATGATTCAACAAATTTCATCGTTGAAAAGTTGTTTTTCACTTCTCGTTCAAGTTTTGAATGAAACGCCCATCCTGGACCACACTGATTTGGATCAGAGTCATGATAAGGAGCTCGTAACAGATTCTTCAAGTCAATCTTGGTCCATGATTCGAACTGAGACTCCTTAGCGTAATAATCTTTGTGTCCACTTTCTCTGATCACCAGTCACATCTTCTTATTATGATCATACCTTCAACTCGCAATGCAAGATTTGTTTTAAATTTTGTCATAATGGCTAACACTCAATTCCATTACATAGTAATCAGAAGTTTGTGTTGGATCCTTAAGCTAGATGTTTTCATCAAGAGGATTCACATCTTGGTTATTTATGATAAGCATTTGCTTGCTATTTGGATTCTTCGATAGCAGCTTCCTCTTCCTTTTCTGTTCAGCTGCCAGTTAAGCATTCAAACCAGCTTCACGTTCAGCGTCAGCAATAATTTTTCTTCAGCTGCATGTTGAGCAACGTTCATTGGATCATCATTTTGATCAGCAAATAAACATTTTCTCTAGCTTTGCTTTCAAATCATAACACAATTATTAACAAATTTACATCACCTTGTAGCTGATTTATGGTTTGGTCTTTACTAAATACTTGAGCTTGCAATAACGATATCTGAGCATCTTTCAAGGCAGAGTTTTGCTCTAATACAACCACTCTTCTTTGCAACTTCACAACATCCACTTCCATGTCTTCATCACTATCAGATTGTTTCGATAAATTTCATTTTTTCTGCAATAACTCTCATTGCTACTTCATCATGCTCAGACAAACCACCACCGAAACTACCCGCATCAAAACAAACACTGCTAGAGCTTTCTGGTTGCGATCTAGCAGTTGTCTCTGGCATATCAAAGTTAAAGAAATCTAGTATGTCTGTATCTTGAGTTGTAGTAGGAACTTTAGGTTCAGCTTGCATAACGGGCTCAGGATCAACATTTAGGCTTACATGTTCAGTATCTAGTTCAGGTTTGGTTCTTTGTTTCTTGCGTGATTCTTGTTTAGCACCTTATTGTGGCATCTTCAGTTTGTTCTTCTTGAGTAGGAATTATTCCAGGAGGAAGTTTCCTGAGATTAACCTTCAATGATGAAATCAATACTTGAAGATTCTTAGAAGTCATCAACATTAAATCTCTAATAGTTTCCTCAGCTTTCTCAAATCCAATTATTTCCACATCACTGTCATCATCAGTTCCTTCTTCATCCGCAACCAACACTTCTGTCTGTACTTCAGTCTTAGCACCCATGAGTTGCAAATCATGTGTTGGATCTTTTGAGATCGTTGGTACTAGTTTTAATAGGTTTTGGATATTTTGTAATAGTTTAATGTGTTTTAGAATCAGGGGCTAAAAGTGGTAAATACAGGAAAATATCCTGTAGCGGTGTATCTGTGTACCCAGCGTATTTAATAAATACGCTGGGTAGTCAGTGTGTATATATATGCTGGCAATGAAAACCCTAGTTCAAGGTTCTTGGACAAGTTTTTGGTGATTTCTCTTGTGTTGTGATTGTTGTTCTTGTGCTAAATCCGAACACCCAGGTGCACTCACTGATTATATCTTTTGGGATTCTATATGCAACACTTGTTGTTTGATCCATACAAGAATCTTCATCTTCATCTTTTGGTTTTTCTTAACTTTTGAACATTCAAACAACTAATCTATAGTTGTTTGGGTGATAATAATCAAACCGCTGTGATCCGAATCTGTTTGGGATTCACAATTTGGTATCAGAGCCTTTGTGCTCTTCATTGTTTAAGTTTTTGTTAAGATTCTTAAAGTTTTGAAGGTTTTTCAATAGTGTTCAAAGTTTCAAGGGTTTTCAAATTTTTGGACTTAAAATGCTTGATCTGGTGTGTTTAATCATTGGGTTGTTGTTAATTAGTGTATTGGTAAACATTTGGGTCATTTTGGTACAAAGAAACATGGATTTTGAGCCGTTTTTAGGTGAATAGAGGGTTTTTGTTCATGCTTAAACCCTGCTGGGCGTATTTAAGTTTGAAGTTAGTGTCGATAAATTTGAATGTAGCGTTTTTAACTTGAAGTTCGCGTAATTAACAAATACGCCGGCATTACACCAGCGATTTCCAGCGAAATAGTGTCAGCGTAATTAATCGAAGGCGACTTCAAAGTCAGTGATAAAAATCCTCAGTGATTTTATCACGGTGACTGGCGCATTTAGCCAAACTCACGTTTGTTTTGTGTGTTCCAGCGGATTTAGCTATTCTCACCGGTCAAGCAGCCAAGCGTCACCACCATAATTGCTATTTCCAGCGTATTTGCTCTCTGATCTATCTAGTTCCAGCGTATTTAATCCAAGATCAAGATTTTGAACTCAAAATCAACCAAAATGTCTCTCAGTCAACTTAATCCAATAGCACAAGCCGAACTAGAGACAGGAACTGCTATCAGACCTCCTAAGTTGAAAGGATCTGAAGACTTCAGTAGCGAGAAGAATCGAATCAAAGCATTCTTTGAGTATACAAACTATAGTCAATGAATATCTGTCATGGTAGGACTGCATATTCCTATGATAATTCGCGACGATGTTCGAACAATCAACGAAGACCCTTCAACATTCACCGAGGAGGACAAAACTCTCATTCAACGTGATCGTAGGGCTCATGCTGCTCTAACAATGGCTCTGTCCAAGGATGATACCAATTGGTTTGAAGAATACACTTCAGCTCATGAACTGTGGTTGTGCCCTTATTGATCACTATGAAGGGAACGAAGAGTTGATGATAACAAAAGAGATATGGTTCAGAAAGAATATGATATGTTTGGGAGTGTTCGTGGTGAAAGTTTGTCAGATCATATTAGTCGATTCTTAAACGTGCTAACAAAAATGAAGAAAGTTGGCAATCCAGTTGCCAACTATGCCTCCATCAAGAAACTTTTGGACTCTCTTCCAAAAGAATGGAGTCTACAATGCATGATGATCAAAAGAACCTTCTTGACCAGTACAACTCCTGTCACTCTTTCAGAATTGATCAATACACTGAAGGCCTTTGAAATGGATGTGCTCAAAAGAGAAATGAATCAATCCGGATACTCTCAGAAATCTACTCAATCTGCTACTGTTACTTCTGTTCCCAAAAACATGGCATTCCTTGCCCCCATAACCTCCTGTGGTTCAGGTTCTCAAAGTGCTAACGCATCTTACTCAACACTTCCTCAAGCTCTGCAATGGCTCCATCATCTAATGAGAAGACCACTATGGTCAGTGATGCTCAAGCACTCAAGATATCCACTGAACATGTTGCATTGTTTAACACCTTCCTGAGTAGCTATGAAGCTCTCATGTCAGGTGAGCTAAAAAAGGATTTTCTCACTACTGAAGACATGTATCAGGTAGATCTAGATGATATGGATGAAATGGACTTGAAGTGGCAAATGGCAATGATTACCCTGCGACTAAAGAAGTTTCAAGAGAAAACAGGAAAGAGACTGGCACTGGGAAAATCCGGTTTCGACAAGTCCAAGCTAAGATGCTACAACTGCAAGAATATGGGTTACTTCAAAGAGAGTGCCCACTGTTGAAGAACAAAAATGCTGAAGTTGTTCCGACAAGAAGGCCAATAGCTATCGAGGGTAGTGAAAATGTTGCTGATAACACCCCAAAAGCATTGGTGTGGAAGATTATGACTAGGCAGAAGAAATATCTGAAGCAAAAGAAGAAGTCAACAAAGCACTCATGCTAAAATCTCCACTACTGCAAGAATTCCCAAGGACGACAAAGGTTTGAAAATCATAATAGCTCCTACCAACCATCTACAGACCAGGGAAAGAAGAAGGCTGAGAAAACTGAATCAAAGAAGACAGTCCAAGGAGCAACAAGCGACATCAAGAATGAGAAAGCTGGAACTCTGTAACCGCCATGAAAGCTGAGTCTGCAAAAGACAAAGAGGATAAGGATTTGGTAAACAACATACCGTATGAATTTGAAGCTAAACTATGCTCCCAATCATGTTTGAACATCGTGGCACATTACAAATCACTCAACTATGACCTGATTAAGAAAAAGAAATGTTTTTGAAATCTAACAAAGTAATGAAAGAAAATGAAGCTGCATATCAGAGAAAGTTGAACTCAACTTTGGCAACTTTGGCAGAGATGCAGACATGAAAAGAATTCGTTTTTAGAAAAGATTTTATCATAAATGATCCAACTGAAAGATTAGAAAAATCTCAAAATGAAAATAACAAACTATAAATCACAATTGATAAATGAAAGTTAGTCAAAAGGCATTGGTTGATATTGAAAATTGCCAACAACTGACATTCGTGAAGGATGGGATAGGATACAAGGATAAGCTCAGAAATCAAAGAAAAATCTTTCCTCCTCCACACAGCAAAAACTATGTACCTATGCCATCTCCTCATCCTAAAATGACTTAATTGATAAACATAATCTGTTTGCTCAAAATATCTTTTACAAAAATGAAATAATACCAACATTTCTGAAACTAATGCAAATATGTTTAAGCGTAAAGAAGATGTGTGCGATGAGGAGGATGAATGTGGAGGATCAAAAATAGGAATTGGATACTCAGGCGACAGTTATTCCACAGTTAACTGGTTTGCCTGGAATTGTAACAAGAAAAACAATACTTCTATTCAGGATAACTGTAATAGTTTTACTAGGATGGATGACTGTAATGGCTATGCGCCTAAATTTAATATTCAGGATGACTGTAATGGCCACGTCCCTACATTTAAGACTCACAACCCATGAAACACCGTGGTTGAAATTCATGACCTAACTTATATTCGTAATGATGAAAATGTTGTGCTTGAATCTCCTGTATATTTGTTCCAGAATTAAAGAAAAACAGATTTGGGAAGTTCCTCACAGAGGAAATTCCCGAGTTTATTCTATCATGTACAGGTACATCAGAGTCTGATGAAGAATCAACACAAGTCAGCAATAGTGAAGACTTGAGCACATCAACTTCAGAAAGTGGTGAAGAAACGTCAAGCGAAGATCAGGAATCTAGCGGCTCAAGTGAAAATAAAGAATCAGCTTCGTCATCAGATAGCGAGAGCGATGAAGACTGCATTAATAATGAAAATCGTCTTAACAAGAAAGTGAAGAAAGTAAGAAATTCAAGCTATATTGCATCATCAGAAAACGCTTCAAGCAGATCTAGACTCTCATCACATACATCATCTTCACACGCGGCATCCACCAAAAGGAAAAGAGCAAATTGCAAGCAATGCTTTCACTGTGGTCATCTAGGACATACCGCTAAACATTGGAAGAGCACGAAATTTTCTAAACCTAAACAAGTTCTTGTCAAAAGTTTCATCGAGCAATTTGATAACTTTAGAAAATCAGTCAAATGCATAGTTAACTCATAATGTTTTTGGAAAAGAAAAGAGAATATTCTTGTTCAAAATCACAATAGATTAAACTTGAAACAAGTCTGGATTCCGAAAACTAACTAACTTGTACATATTTTTGTTTATTGTTGTGTAATAGAATAAATTACAAAAATAGCTCTGAATGCTGATGGAATACATTTGGCACGTGGATAGTGGATGCTCAAGGCATATGACCGGATTGAAGGACCTCTAAGAACTTTCGAGTCATCGATGGCGATTTCGTATCTTTTGCCGGAGATGAAAAGGGAAGGAAAATTGTTGGAATGGGAGACGTAGTATATGAAGCACTTACATTGGAGAAGGTCAATTATATACCAGAACTGTGTTACAATCTCATGAGCGTATCACAAGTCTGTGACAAAGGAATTTCAGTGCTGTTCAACGACGTGGAATGTCTATTCCTCAAGCCCGAATACTCCGTTCCTGCCAAAATGATTATGCTCACAGCTCGTCGTCAAAACAACACCTACGTTCTTAATATGAAAAACGCAAAATCCAATGAGCATATGACGTGTCTAACCTCAAAAGCGTCAGAATCGGAATCACTGCTTTGGCATAGGCGGTTGGGCATATGAACTTCAAAAATATGAATAAACTTTCCAAATTAAATTTAGTGAGAGATTTACCTATAAAAGAATTTCCATTTTTAGAAAAACATATCGCATGCGCCCAAGGCAAGCAACACAAAAAGCCTTACAAATCCAAATAGTGAATACGATATTCGCTCCATTGCAACTACTGCACATGGATCTTTTCGGTCCTATTAGTGTTAAAAGTATAGCTAAAAGATCGTATTGCTTGGTGATTACAGATGATTTCTCCCGTTTTACATGGGTATATTTTCTTGAAGCCAAAAGCGAGACCGCCTCCAGTCTCAAGAACTTCATTCCCATGATTGAAAACGTGATCAAGCTGAAGGTCAAATCAGTCAGAAGTGACAAAGGATTGGAATTCAAAAATCAAACGTCTATCTCCTTTGGCGAAGAAAAGGGATACGCATTCAGTACAGTGCAGCCAGAACTCCTCAGCAGAATGGCGTAGCAGAACGAAAGAATAGAACACTCATTGAAGCTGCTAGAAGTATGCTCGTAGACTCCAAGCTTCCCATCATCTTCTGGACAGAAGCAGTCAACGCAGCATGCCGTGTTTTGAATTGAGTTCTCATCGTTAAACCTCATGGGAAAACAGCCTATGAACTTCTTTTCAAAAGAAATCTTCTGATAGATCTCTTTAGACCATTAGGATGTTCCTGTACGCTTCTCAACACTGAAGATAATCTTATCAAGTTTGAAGCAGTTGGTGATATGTGCTACTTCATGGGTTACTCATCTTCTTAGAAGGCGTATCGAGTCTACAACAAACGGACCAAGATGGTGATTGAATCATACTATGTTGACTTTCAAGAAGGAAACTCCACCAACTGGAAGTTTTCCAAACTGATTTTATGATGTAGACGCTGTTTTCAACACTTTTGACATTGATGAACCACTAACTGAAACGGAACCTGTAGAAACGACCCAAATAGAACCATTGTTTAATCCTTCAGACATTAGCTTCACTCCTTTTACAATTCGATTCACCTCAGTCTCTGCCGATCCAATCCTTCCTGTTGACGAAGCTAATGGCGACACTTCGGCTGAGAATGTATCTGCATGTGATGCTTCTTCTTCACAGCCTATTTTGGAGTACCAACTAAAGAAGACGAACCTCCAATTATCTATGTCGACGAACACTTCACCAATCTACCTCAACAAATTGAAACCCACACCAACGCAGGTTACAAGACAAATCAAAATCATCCCATTGAAAATGTCATTGGTCCTGTGGAAGATGGAGTTCGAACTCGTAAAATAACACATACCATTAACAATGGATTGTATGTTGCCTTTCTTTCACAGTCTGTACCCAGTGACATTAAAGAAGCTATTCAAGACTCCTGCTGGGTGCAGGCTATGCAGGAAGAGTTATCTCAGTTTTGTAAGCTCAAAGTCTAGGAACTCGTGATCTACCAGATGGAAAGTATCCCATTGGCACCAAGTGGGTATTTTGTAATAAAATGGATGATCGTGGTGTAGTAATCAAGAACAAAGCAAGATTGGTAGTTCAAGGATTTCGACAGGGGGAAGGGATTGGTTATGAGGAAGTTTTTGCTGCGGTAGCACGTTTGGAAGCTATTAGAATATTCTTAGCATATGCTTCGTACAAAAACATCAAGGTGTTTCCGATGGATGTAAAGAGTGCGTTTCTACATGGGAAGGTGAAGGAAGAAATCTATGTTTGCCAGCATCTAGGATTTGAAGATCCACATTTTCCTACACGACACTATAAGCTTAACAAAGCTCTCTATGGTCTTCAGCAAGCTCCTCGAGCCTGGTATGAGAATTTGTCAACATATCTTTTGGAATGGGTACACAAGAGGTAAAATTGATATGACTCTCTTAACCAAAAGTGGAGATAATGTGATGTTGGTGCAGATCTATGTAGACTATATTATTTTTGGGTCAACCAATGAGGCCCTATGCAAGGAGTTTGAGCAACTTATGAAGGCAAAGTTCGAAATGAGCATGATGGGAGAACTCACATTTTTCTTAGGATTGGAGGTGAAGCAGAGAGAAGACAGTATCCTCATTCATCAAGAAAAGTATATCAGGGATATTCTCACAAAGTATAGCATGAACGACTGCAAAACCGCCAGCACACCATTTGCAGCTCAGACAGAACTCACATCTGATCTTCAAGGAAAACAAGTGAACAAGTCCTTCTATCGCTCGATGATAGGCTCGTTAATGTATCTTAGCGCAACTAGGCCTGACATTATGTGGGCTGTTTGCATCTGTGCACGATTTCAGACGAATCCAAAAGAATCACATGAAGCTGTTGTCAAACGAATTTTTTGCTATCTGAAAGGAACACCCAAGCTCGGATTATGGTATCCTAAAGTTAGTAATTTTGATTTAATTGCTTATTCTGACAGTGATCATGCAAGTTGCAAGGTTGACAGAAAGTCCGTCTCCGAAGGTTGTCATCTTAGGAAATCGTCTCATATCGTGGCAAAGCAAGAAGCAGACACCAGTTTCCACATCCACTACTCAAGCCGAATATACCACAGCTTACAGTTGCTGCTCACAAGTTCTTTGGATACAAAATTAGTTACTGGATTACGGAATCAACATCATGAAGACTCCGATATTCATTGACAACGAGGCATATCTAGGAATTGTGAAGAATCCTATCCACCACTCCAGAACAAAGCACATCGAAATTCATATAGAACAAAGCACATCGAAATTCATATTCATGAGATTAAAGATGCATACGAGAAAGGATACATTCAAGTGGTGCCTGTGGATACTATGCAACAGAAAGCTAACATTTTTATGAAAGCCTTTGACAAAACCCGTTTCAACCAGTTGGTAACCTAGTTGGAAATAGTCAATTTCCTTGAGTGGAAATGAATTGGGTCTTCATAACAGTTTTTGTTGATTAAAAAAATGTGTGCCCAACAAAAGGATTTTCTACAAAATTAAAATTTCATTTTCAAACACCGGAGTTTCAAAAATCAAATATTAGGGGGAAGATTTCCAAAATGTGAGCAATTTTTAACGATTTGATCTTTTGATTGACACCTGCTTAAGAAATGATAGAAAACTGCTGACACTTTGATTTTTCTTCAAACAAAAAAAAGAATGGAAAATGATGATTTTAAACAAGGCAAATCGAGGTGCCAAGCAATGACGTGTCAGTAGATTCAGCAATGCCATCGAGTAAACTGCGATTAGGCGAAAAAAGTTAATGCTTACACAAGAATTATGGATACCCACAATGTTGTGTAACTTGCGGGTAACACGTTGCGGCATATGGCGTAATGGTCTTAAATCTTGTGTTGATAGATTGCCAAAGTCTGAGATTTCGGGCCTTTATATTGACTAATCATTCAAGGATATCATAATTGCTCTTCAGCTGCATCCGGATATATGCTGACCTATACACAATTATGATATCTTTACAAAAGAGCCAATGTGGCCAAAACCCTACACAGAGGAAGCTCTCATTAAGGATCATTCAAGTGCTTAAATCGTACCGTCTATGGTATTTGCCTTAACCCTCGTTAGACATTGGGGGCCATTGCAATTTTTGTCAATATTACCACAACATGATAAAAAAGCTCACCGAAAGCATGTTGAAAGAACGATGCATGGATTTAAGAGGACAAACATACCAATAGTTTTTCTTGTGCCTTGGTTATTTTTTTTTTTTAAATAATTAACTGACAAGTGTTCCCAGTATGATCTTTTGCAGGAAAGTCACAGGATTTGAATCAAAAGAAATTTGTTAAAAAGGAAGCTTCGTGGCTCTAAAAATTATTTTCGAGGTCCAAAATTGCAAATTTGTGTTTTTCTTAAGATTATTTTCAGCTTTTGCATTATTATTAGATAAAAACGGCACGTTTTTCGAAAAAGCATAAGATTTTCGAGCGTATTTGGTTTGAACTTCTTAACTTTGAAGAAACCTCAAAAAGTAACTTATGCGGCATAATTATTCTTCTAGCGTATTTAATAAATACGCCGGAAGATAATTTAGTGTGTGTGTATGCATATATATATCAGATATGTATATGCTTCAGTTTCAAACTCTTTCTTCTTTCACATCTCAAAAACCCACTCTCAAAACATTCAAATTCAAACCTCATCAAAACTTTAAGGCTGGTTTTTTTGTGTTCGATTTCGTATGAATTCATTGTTTATGCATTGATTGTCTATTGTTTGTTAATCAGAAACCATAACCAAAATTGAGACAATAAATAGATTTGTTTGAATCAGTGTTCAAAGTTCTTTTATGGGTTTATCAAGAAAATTTTGATGCCTGCGTATTTGTGTTTGAATGTAGCGTAGTTATAATGTTTATGGCGTATTTACGAGGAAGACAAATGATCGCGTATTTAAGTCTTGAACGCGAGTTCAAGCAACTGGCGTATTTGACAAATACGCCGGTCAAGCAGCGTAGATAAGTATCTACGCTGACTGCTTTCCCAAAACAAGACTTAAATACGCGACATATTATCAGCGTAAATAAGCTACAACCGGCGTATATATCATTATGTCTCGTGTATATAAGTTGCATATCTGGCGTAAATAGTTGATGAATCATGCGTATTTAACAGCGGATGTACCAACGAAATTATAACCTATTTATAAAATTTCTTTTATATTTAAATTTGTTTTAATTTTTTTTAATTTTGTAAATAATTCAATATAGTCTTGTATAGATCCGCACAATCAACCGTGCAACATACAACCGCCACCAAAAGACTTTGAAGATATGGCAGAATGGATATACTCAAGCAAAATAAGCTACGCAGTCCAAGCTGATCCAATTGTAAACAACATTCACATTGAAAAATTCTCGAAAACAACCAAAGTTTCAACCGTCAATGACAAGCATATGAAACAACCAAAGGATCATGGCAACTGTATGAAACAAGAAAGTCATTGTGACAGAAGACAATGTTCGAAGAGTGCTCAGTCTTGGAGATGATCACAAAGACCCACTCAGAGTAAAGAAAGATGATATTCTGGATGGTTTCAAAGGAATGGTCGGAGATTTCAGAGAAAAGAATGAGATTAAACCGAAAGGTCTCACAAAGGATTGGCGATTTATTCTTCATGTGTTTGCAATGAGTTTAGCACACAGAAAGGGAGGCTATGATGGTTTGAACCTACAATGGTCAGCTGCTATGATCAATCTATGCACCAGACAACTGTTCAACATCACATGTCTAATCTTCTACTGTATGGTCGACAATGCTAACACCTCTACATGGGCCATGTATCCTCGTTTTGTTTAGCTTCTCATTAATGATCAGCATTCAAATCTTCCACACGACAATGACACTCACAAATTTTAGTTGCCAATTGGCCGACAAATCACGAAACTGAAAACTCAAGAGTGGGTGATGCCACACCAATGGATGTATAGAGAGGAGAGATTTCCTCTAGTAAAAGCTGTGTACGAAAAATATAGAGAAGGTGTTAAAAGAAAGAGACAGACATTGAAGAAGAAGCAGATGAAGAAGAGGAAGAAACCGAACAACTGATAAGAAGGAATAAAGGAAAACAACCTGTAAAGGAGGGGGATTCATCAAAGAAAAGGAAAAACACTTCGACTCAAGAACGTCTGATGGAAAGCAGCTTTCGGGCTGGTGGCACTAGAGAACACAGGGAGCATATTGAAGACTTACATGCCATACATGAAGCCGAAGAAAGAGATAAGAGAGAAGCAATGAGAAAGAGATGTGAGATGACAGAATCTGAGACGCCAGTGAATGTCACTACCGAACAGAACAATTAGATGCATTTGTTGATCAACTAATTGTAGATCCAGAAGCTCCTAGCAGGTCACCTCCCTAGAAACGAAAGAAAACAGGGGAAGGGTCTTCGAAAAGTGCACCAACAAAGCAAATGCCTCAGCAAGTTCCACGCAAACCTCGTCCATTTTAGGAACTTTATGATAAATTGTCAAAGGATATCAGGAGAGGTCCTGCTCAAGAAATATGCCTTCTGAAGCATCAAGTAAGCAACACTAATGTGATCCGTGAAAAGCTGAGAGAGTAGAGAAAGAAAAACAAGGAGCTTCATGCGTATGTCAAGGAATAAACAAGATTCGTTAGATTCCAGCAAGATGGTTTGGAGAAGATGTATAGAATGATCAGAGAACTATGTGCTAAAGCAGAAATACAACCAGTGTTCTTAGCTACAGATTATCTTCAACTACGAGAAGTTTAAGGTTGAAGAAGACAAACGTAAGGTAGAGGAATATGAGAAAAAGAAGAGACGCTTAGAATCTGCAGTGAAGAAGATGAAAGTGAGGAAGAGGACGTGGATAGGGGTGAGATGCCAGCACATTTTGTTGAACGTGTTGAATGGGGGTTAGAGGAAGATATTTTGTATGAAACTGAAGATGGTGATGAAGTGACCCCAATACATCCTGAATGGTTTAGAAAAGAAAGAGAAAAGCTCCCAGATTTTTATCAAGTTGTCATAGTTTATAAGATAGAAGTTACTGACAAGATAATCAGCTGGAGGTACTGCAATTTGAAAGGGATGTTCATCATGAAAAGACGGGGTGGAGTCAACCAAAACTTAAAAAGCGAAGTAGACATGAAAATTCTTCCTCGGTGGGATATTCGTGAGCTTGGAAGTTTAGATATGATAAACCCTACCAACAGTAGTATTGGTGCTGATTTTGAAAGATTGATCTTAAGAGAATGCAATTGAGGGTTCACTATGTTCAAGCCGCAGCGCCCCCACAGAAGGGTTTCAAAGGCAACAAAAGATCCCATTACTGGCAAGGGAGTGGTCACGTGGGTTATTGATCCTTCTAAACGAGAAACCAGAGTCAAAATCCCTCCGAAACAACCTGTGATGCTCACAAACTTCAAGAAATGGTTCTACGATAGGAAATAGGAGAAGGAGTGATCAGATCTGATTCTAACGAAGATATTTGTATTCTGGACCCAATGGATGTCTTTATGTTTTGCCTATCTGATCTATATTTTCTTTATGGCCACAAGATTCATGTCAGTGCCGAAAATGAGTATAAAGAAGAAGGCATGTTTTTCCAAAGGGCGGTAGAACGAGCAAGAGAAAGAAAAATCGAAATGATGGACATCGTGACCAGAATTGAAAACAAAAAGAGAAAGAGGAGGCTAGGAAAAGGAAAAGAAAGCAAAAATCATCAGCTCAACAGAAAGCTCCATCACCCACTCCAGTTGCATCAAAATCTCAACCTCCTGCCTCATCCACATATGAGGCCACAACGGAGGATCCACCCACCACAAGTGAAGCTATTGTTATCCCAACTAAAGCACCACATGAATAGATTGTAGACCAAGCTGCCTCAAATCTAGAAACCGATGATCAAGAATGAAGAACCATCCAAGTACGCAACGATCTAGGGAGGATATTGTTGGATCTTTTGAGATCGTTGGTACTTAGTTTTAGTAGGTTTTGGATAGTTTTGTAATAGTTTAATTTATTTTAGAAAGAACAGGGGCTGAAAGTGTAAATACAGGAAAACATCCTGTAGCGGGTATTTGTGTACCCAACGTATTTAATAAATACGCTGGCTAGTCAACGTGTATATATATGCTGGTAATGAAAACCCTAGTTCAAGGTTCTTGGACAAGTTTTTGGTGATTTCTCTTGTGTTGTGATTGTTGTTCTTGTGCTAAATCCAAACATCCAGGTGCATTCAGTGATTATATCTTTTGGGATTCCATATACAACACTTGTTGTTCGATCTATACAAGAATCTTCATCTTCATCTTCATCTTTTGGTTTTCTTTTGAACATTCAAACGTTGTTTGGGTGATAACAATCAAACCACTATGATCCAAATCTGTTTTGGGACTCACACCATATTCTTCGGCAATCTTAGCATTCAAAGGTTTCGGTGCTGGTACGACAGGTGCAAACTTCCCATGCTTTTTTAGCGCATACTTTCCCATAAATTTGTGCTTCTTTGGAGTATCTCTATTTTTGCTCATAACTTCAAAGCAACCTGGACCCATTGGCTTCAAATTCAGAAAGTTTGTGCTTTTGACGAGATTTGGATACTTCTCATTGAGAATCATTTGTAGAAACCGAGGATAGAGCATGATGATTTTCTTCTTTGGATTCTCTAACATCTTTCACATATTGTCAAAGATAAAAGCAAAGAAGTTATACTCCTAATCATTTACCAAAGCAACCATCACAGGCATTTGAGTTTGATTCCGCCTTTGTTCTCTAAGATACATAACAATAAGACATGCTCTAAACTTCTTTAACATGGTCGGATAATCGCCTTCATAGCTCATTCAACGCAGAGCCTTAACAACATTATCTCTGTCATATGATGTTGGGTGGTGAAGTTGATCGTCAAACTTTAAAACCTCACGAACCACAGCTTCTGTAATGACAGTATACTTTCCTTGGACCTTGGATTCTACAAAACCTCTACTGTCAGCTCCTTTTCTGTTAACTTTGGCATTCAGCCAGAAGTCTCTAATCATGTTGTGGCAAATAACTGGATTAGTCTCCAAGGCATGTATGATGCAAAAGGAATTTAATCCCACGATCATAGAATGAAAAATGTCATAATACTCTGCTGGAGGATCTGATAAGAAACCCGCCTGGTTGTGAAAAACTTCAATGTCGAGCTTACGTTTTTCTACAATTTTCTGAGCCATTGTCTGTACAAAACTAACCAAGTTAAAATTTATCGTTGAAACTGGGTTAACTTAGTGAACAAGTCAACTCGTCAACTGGCCAGTTCGGAAGGATCAAGGGGTCAACCACTATTCAAAAAGGTCAAAAGCTATTCGAAAGCTCAAAGGGGTCAAGTACAATTCGGATGGTCAAAAGGTCAAAGACAATTCGCATGGTCAGAATTAATGTTTCGAAAACCCTTGTTAGTTTTTCAAAAAATCTAACACTTCGGATAAAATACGTCAGATTTCAGATACATCATGTTGATTATCCGAAATGTAAGTCAATGATCCGAAACCCATCCGAAATGCAAGTCGATAATCTGAAGTCCATTCGAAATCCATCCAAAAAGCATAGGAAACCTACAAACCTTGAAATCTGAATTAGTAGTCCAAGGAAGATTAGAGAGAATTCGGAAAGCTTAGGATTCTGATTAGTTGGTGATGTGAATCGAATCACTAGAAATGGCCTTTATAAACTGTTTCGAATTGGGCCGAGAACCAATGGGCCTGGTCCAATTCGGAACAGTGGTCCGAATAGTAATTCAAATTAGTGGGCCTTATCTGATCTGGACTGTATTTTATCTAAAATCAGTTAGCCTGATCTAAACAATACTTTATTCCTTTTTATGACAGGAAATCATCTTTTTCAAAATCAACGATCCAACCAACCGAGCAACCTTTTTGAACACCATCACATAAATTCACTCAGATAAAATAAAATAACATAATAATGAAAGAAATTGCTACGGGATCAAATCGTTCTTAAACTGATTAAGTAACACTTTCCAGGTCATGTCTAAGTAGACTGGTCCACGCGATTGACAATATATTTGTCCTTCCAAACCTAGCGCTCAACCTTCAATTTTCAACCTCGTGGTACGAATAAGGTAAAATTATACTATAATACTAGTGTGTCCCATACCATGACATACCCTTGGATCAAGGTAAGCGCAACAATTCATCGTATCGGGTGAGTATACTGAGTCCATCCCTTCTTTTTACAATGTCAGACTTATTGGTGAACAAGTTGGTACTTTCGTATAGCAGAGTGACCAATAAAATGTCTTATGACGGTTGGGCAAATTTCTTTTACGGTACATATTTAGCTTTAAAAGCACGCAAAAATTTCTCGTTGTGAGATTTTCTTCCTTATTGGGTTTTAGCCCTTTTATGGCTATATTAGGATATCCTAACTATACCTAGGTCTGCATATAATCTAGATGCAACAGAATGACAACCCTGATATCCCGGATGACTCATCAGTATAAAGACCCAAAACCTCAGATGTTAGCTCTCTATCAACGCAAGATTTAAGACCATGAAATCATATGCCGATGGTATGTTACCCACATGATGTATAGTTTGTTGTATTTATATCACTTGGCATCTTTATGCTTTTTGAGCGATAGGCCTATCAACACATCGCGGTAGATCCTCATCTTTTCAGGTTCGATACCTTACATTGTGTTAATCAAATTCTTTAGCACAAATGCTTGTTTCATTTCCCAACAAATATTTCTCCCCCTAAATTTGTGCAAAAGTAGAATAGCAGAATACTTTATGCTCAAACTTATTTAAGTTATTACAAAAACCACGTTTTTTTATAAACGCTCAGTCGGTGAAACGGATGATTTTTAAAAGATTCACAAGCACTTTTAATCTTGATTTGTTGAGAGGTTTTGTAAAAAGATCCGATGTATTTGCATCAGTATGGATCTGTTCAAGTTTAATCAGTCCTCTATCATAGCAATCTCTAATAAAATGAACTTTGATATCAATGTGCTTGGTTTTGAAGTGAAAACAAGGTTTTTAATAATTTGGATAACGACATCATTATCACAATAAATAGTAGTATTTAGATAAGTCAAACCGTAATCCTTAAGTTGGTGTAGCACCCAAAAATAACCTGGGAGCAGCAAGCAGATGCTATAACATATCTTGCTACCGCAGTTGAGAGGGACACAGTCTGTTTCTTCTTGCATTGCCACGAGATGAGTCTGTCTCCCAAGAATTGGCATCCAGCCGATGTAGACTTCATGTCCCTGTCTGTCCCTCCAAGGTTACTGTCAGAAAAAGCAAACAGATCAAAGTCGGAATCTCTAGGATACTAGAGTCCAAGTTCTGGAGCTCCTTTTAGATATCTAAAAATTCTTTTAACGAAAGTAAGGTGAGAAAGTTTAGGATTAGCTTAATAACAAGCACATTGACAGAAGACAAACATAATGTCTGGCCGACTTGCAGTAAAGTACATCAATGAACCAATCATAGATTGGTACAATGTCTGATAAACCGGGCTCCCTTCAACATCCCCATTCAGGAAAGGCCGCTCTACAATTGGGGAGTCCATAGGCTTTGAATCTGCAAGTACATCCGGAATATATTTGCCTTGCTGAATCAAAATCCCTTGACTACTCTAACGATCTTGCAAGCCCAAAAACATCGTCATTTCTCCCAACGAGCTCATCTCGAACTTCTTCTTTATCACTTCTTCGAATTCCTTACATAGATTTTCATTGGTTGACCCAAAAATGACGTTATCCATGTAGATCTGAACAAGAATAAGATCCTTGTCAACACGTTTGAAGAACAACTTTTGATTTATCGTCCCCATATGTGCAAGTAGATGCTATGTTAAGGTTGCATACCATGCACGGGGTGCATGGTGTAACCCATACAAAGCTTTATCTAGCTTGTAGGTATAACCTTTTTTTTCTGAATCAACAAACCCAGGGGGTTGAGCGACATAAATTTTCTCCTTGACCTTCCTGTACAGAAATGTCGTCTTGACATCCATTTGGTAAACAGTAAATTCCATGTAAGATACATATGCCAAGAAGATATGAATGGCCTCTAGTCATGCCACCGGCGCGTACACCTCGTCATAATCCAGTCCTTCAATCTGTCTGAAACCTTGGACCACTAATCGTGCTTTGTTTCTCACGATCACTCCATAGTCCTTCAATCTGCCTGAAACCTTGGACCATAAAATCAAATATTATTTACAATCTTATTAGGAAAAGCTTTAAATTATCATTGTGCCATATTATTTAAGCTGAAACTCGAAATTTGGTCGTGAGATATTCGTCATTAATACTTATAGTATTTTTTTAAGTTATGAACTTCTATGAATTTTCTTAAACAAAAAAAGAGTTTTGTTTAACAACCATAATTGGTAGAAGGGTTGCATTTAGCCCACCTCTATATATATAACAACTTTTGTATACTTTTCTCACAAGTTAAAGGAAATATATTCAAAGTTTCCTATTATTTGTAATAGCAAAGCTTTAAATTATCTTTTATTTGTGCTATAACACTTAAGATGAAATTCAAAATCTAATATGGATGAGATATATTTTTCATTAATGCTTATATGAACTTTTACATCTTTTCTTAAAGAAAAAATAGCTATTATTTAACTAACATAATTAGGTAAAGAATTTCTAAATAAAAATCAGCACAAAATATAAATATTAGCTAAGATTTGAAATGCACAAGTCATGTGAATTCATAATCTTCCAATTTATTCGATTCTTTGTCACCTCGATCATGAAAATCACCATGTTTACTACAACATTTCTTATTCTAGTTGTAGTACGAATGTCTATGTATTCGATCCAAGCATCGAGAGTGAGCATTATGAATTCAGGACCGGCCCCGGGTGCAAGGCATAAAATCCTACCTCCACTTAGTTTGATGTCACAAATCATGAATTTAGGACCGGCCACAGGTGCAGGGCATAAACTCCCACCTCCACCATGTTTTTGATTCTATTTTGCTTAACTACTGTATTTATCTATCATTAATAATATTTACTTATAAGTTGATCAATATGCATGAACTTTTACTTGCGACTCTTTTGTGTCAAGAAGTTCTAAGATTATGTGGTTGATTGTACTTTTATGTGAATGCTCTTCATGTCATGCCTTTATTTAAATAAAATGTTAAAACTCGTGGTCTGTTCGTTTACTTCTCGGAGATGATATGACCAGTTTTTGTTTTATGCATGACTGCAATTTGTTAAGTAAGCCTTGTCTAAGTTTTTGCAAACGATATACATATACATTTGGTTTCATAATTCTATCAAACACATCAAAAGTTTTATGATTTGAGAGTAGTAATATGGTAATTATCTGTAAAATTTTATAGTTCGGTTACAAGTGTTGTATATAGAAGACTCCGACTTGAAACTAAAATCATGGCTAATGTCTTGCATTCAAAACGAATGTCTAAATATTTTATAAAACATCTATTAAATAACAAAATAGTTAAGATTGGTAAGAATATAAAATTATTAAAACTATATAACTTATGGGAATGTGTGTAAATTTATAATATTTCAATTTAGTATCATAATAAAATCTTTAACTTATAGGACAACTTTAATAGATTAACTAGTCATTATACCAACTCAACAAAACTCATATGTATGTACTGAACTTTAAGCAAGCTTAAAAGTTTAATGTTCAATTTTAGTTTAGTGTTCTTTGTACAATGCTATCATAGCACACTAGTTATTTGGTCATTGATATCACTTATGTGAATTAAATATTAACACACTCGCTGATTCGGATAGTCCGGTGACTTGATGTATGTGAAAACTGATAAATGTATATTTTACTAATTAAAAGATTCAAGCATCAAGATCTTCTACGTGTAGATGAGGAAAATTGTATTTTTTACATCTTGACAAATAACCTGCTTACATTATAGATAAGAATTTAGGGGAGTTCGTTACTTATCTATATATTCTTTTGAAATTTAAACATGCGAAAAAAATTGAATTTTCCAAGAAATTATAATTTGTTACAAATTTGGGTTAATATAAAATTTAAGGTTGGTTTGAAATTTAATTAAAACTAGGTTAGATACCTACGCTACACGGCTAGGCATCTAATAAGAAAGGCGGTCAGCGCATTTTTGTACCAAATGGTCGCGCGAACACGATCAACAAAGAAATTACATAGTTTGTCTTGTTCCTAAAAAGAGTTTTATTATGATACATTTATGTTTTTGTATAAAATTTATATTTTAACATTGAGAAGAAACTGACGGTGTATTTATTTTTTTCTAAAAAGATAAGAAAAGCAAGTTGTTTGAGAAAAATAAAATTACTACAAAATATAAATGGGTTAAATATGTGTATAGTTTGTACTATAATGGTCGAATCCGTAAAAGTGAATACCGATCCCGATAATTCAATGGTAAAATAATCTTGTATTTAGAATATATCTCTATTTTGCAAAATACATGTATCCAAACGTTTCAGAAAAAAATTGATTACAACGACTTAATTAGTTTTTTAGGTTCTCATAAGTTATTAGTTAAAAATAAAATTACCAAACCTAAATGAGTTATCTGTCATACCCGCAAAATCAGAGTTGGGCGTAATGACCGGTATATTCATTGCACAGCGGAAGTATAGTGCTAAGACTTCTAAAAAGTTAAATGCTCGCTAAAGTACTCGAAGGGGTCTCATATTTCAACCGTGTCATAGTTCATATGTGAAACCTGAGAAAGAACATGCTAAAAAGCCAACATAAAGTTGGCGAGTTTATAGTTTGTTTGAACAGACTTGAAATAAATCTTTTTGATAACCGGTTTAAATAATGTTAGAAAAGGTAATAAACCATTTTCCTCGGCATGTCATTGAAAACTTTTTACTTGTAAAACTTGTATAACCATCATTGTCCATGTAAGACAAGACAACATGTCGGCATGAACCTATAACTAATCTCGAGCTAGTGAGTGCGTTGACATATCGTGTACTAAGGACGATAGACTAGTAGTCGGTCATGTTCCGAAATGTAGCTAGACTTCATTGTACAGTTGTATCGTCTTGTAAGGACCCTACGGCCCTGATCGTTGAGTAGAGGACAATCCAGTCCTTATGTGTGTATGTAGAACAATCTAGTCTCGATGCCTGTATGTAGGACAACCCAGTCCCATTGTTTGTATGTAGGAAAATCTAGCCCCATCATTTGTATGTAGGACAACCCAGTTCCATCATTTGTATGTAGGATAATCCAGTCCCTAATTGTCACTAGAACAATCCTGTCACACCCCAATTTTCGTTATTGCGGAAACGTCAACGAGATGTGGCCAGAGCGACAATTGTTGCATTCAACCAAGTAAACGACAATTGTAAAACATAATAAGATGTTCATCCATACATTTTATTTGAACCAAATTTACAATCAACTACTTGTTTCAAAAACATAGTACAACTTTAACAACACTGTTTAATTTATAAAACACAAGTTTATACAACATGACAACTAAAAACTGGATGACATCAAACTACTTGACTTCAAACAGAACATATGTTTTGTAGGTCCCCTAATCCGCATGGATCGTCACAGAATCATCTATCCAACCTAGAGTGCGGAATCCCCTAGATCAGATTTAACAGAAAACCGAACAAGAACACGAACACGAACAATCACTTTCAATCAGTCTTCTATTGATTATCCAACACAATGTTTACAATCAATTAAAGACTTACAAGAAATATCTCAGCCACTCTCTGTAGATTTCTCATACTCCTCTCTGTCTCCTACCCAAAACCCTAATGCACAACATGTATATACTACATGTCTGCATACTGGGCTTTATAACTGGGCTAGGCCATTCTCCAAGCCCATTACAACTCTAAAGAAGCTAAACATAAATTCTAATCACAATACAAAATATCCAAAGACTAAAGTATTAAACTATTAAGTTGTTGTCACAAATTTGCACCAACAGACTCCCCCTTAACAATAGCTTCATAGTGTAATTTTATCTTCAAGCATCTTGTGATCTTTTGGTCTTTGGATAGCTTCAGCTACACACAGTTCTGATATGAACAGACTCCCCCTTAGCTGATGCTACCAATCTCCAAAACTTTCATTTGTTGTAGATTAGCAAGCTAGCATTCTCTGGTTAAGCTCTTATATCCAAGTTCCTCTATATCTCCGTTTGCAATGTAGTAGAAGGATCCTACCATGCATCTTCACACATTCTACACTCCATTCTTAAAATGTACTTTACTTTAATTCTGCACTATATTTTGATAACTACATCAATCTGTTTAGAAACATAAGCAAGTAACTCGAAAAACCATTAGTTCTTTTCGACATTAAAGATATACCAACATTTTATCTTTTCATGCAAAAATAACACCTTATCAGTTCAAACTAGGAGACTTTAAAAGCAAATCTTTTTGAATTTTTATATTTTCTGAAAATAAATAACTAACAAGAAAATTAAAACTCTATTTTTGTGAGAATCACCGGCAAGAAGATCAGTTAGCAACATCAAACTATTTTCACACTATTTGACAATTCTATATGCAGTATTCATGAAAAACAGTTCAAGGTGATTACCGGTATTGTTTATCCACTTAAACAAAATACATGAACATTTCAAGTACCATTACCTAGTGATATGTTTAGATAATTTATACTGATATACTAGTGTGTCCCATTTCAGGACATACCCCACGATCAAGGTATGCACAAAGATTCCTCGTAGTAGGTGAGTATACTGAAATTCATCCTTTTGAATTTACAACATTAGATAATTAGTGATCAGGTCAGCACTTTTGTACAGCAAAGAGACAAATATCCAACGAGGGTTAGGGCAAATACCAAATTTTGGTACGAATAATGCAATTTGCACATTTGAATGACTCTCTAGGAGAGCTTCTTCAATTTTTGGGATTTGGCATTTTAGCTCTTTTAAGATATCCTGGTTGTGCCTAGGTCAGCATATATCTGGATGCAGCAGAAGGACAACCTTGATACCCCGGATGAATAAACGATATAAGGACCTAAAACCTCAGATTTTGGCAATCTATCAACGCAAGATTTAAGGTTATAAAACCATACGCCACTGATATGTTACCCACTCCCACTCATACACAGTTCGGTATTTTTATATCACCAAGGTAAGTTGATTATTTCATGATTTTGCCTACTAGTACATCATATGATGAAGCTGCTATTACACTTAAGCAATTTAGTTTTAAATATGAGTGTGAAAGTCTAACTTGCTGATGTACTATCATTTCTTCTTTTCCAAACAATGAAACTCATTTTTTATTTTTGAAAAAAAAACTTTAAACTTTTCAACTTACTCTCCCTAAACGCACGCACTAACTAAACCTCTTTTTGGCTTAGGGAAATTTCTCCCCCTCAATTTTTTTTTTTATAGAGTAAGGTTTTAAAACAGAAATTTAAATACAAGCAGAGTCCCACTTCAACCTTACAAAAGGTTTTTCACTTTTAGTAAACATTTTCTATCACATAAGTAAATAATTCGTTACCATGGTAACCTATTATTCACCTCAGCTGCCTTACAGGAATAACCACTGTTGAACACATCAACAATCCTTCTTGGCCATCCTGCACTCACTCAACAACTTAGTTAGACTTGAGAACCCAAACCCTACCGGTTTTGGGTTGATCAAATATCAATATAACTTAATTATGTCCAATATCCATCACACCCTACTGGTGTCTTGGATGTCTTCCAAGATGTTGAACAAGATTCATAATTTTTATGAGATCTTTGATCGCGAGAGTTCCAATAAACTCTTGGATTTGCCAACCTTTGAAAATTATTATCTTGAAACCTTCTTCTCCTATTATCATAATCTGAACTTTGAAAATTTTTTGGATTATCTTGAACATTTGAGTTACTAAAACCCCTATATTCGTTTCTCCTTTGAAAATTCGATTACCAGAAGTCTGGTATCGATTTTGATATCTAAAATTTTTCTTTGTAAAACAATTTGATTGTCCATTAACATGACTTGATTTAGGAGAAAATTTTCTTGGACTATCAAATCTTCTTGATGTTGAAGATTTAGGTTGAAATCTTGGTTGATTTGTCTTAGAACTTGGTTTAACATTCTTATTTGACCCAACCTGATTTCCATCCTTAACCTCAACCTCAGTCTCCACTTTCTTATCCTTTTAGAAGGACAACAACTAGCCACATGTCCTTTGTTGTGACATTTAAAACACGATCTTTTCTTAAAAATTTTCTTCCTGTTAGATCCCTTTTTAAATGTTTTGACCGTTTTGTCTTTAGTATCCTCATCCACTTTATGAGGTGTACTGTTAGACCTAACCGATTCTTTCAAAGAACCTGGACTATTAGGTATGTCAACTGTTATCGGAGCCACTATAGCTGGTGTAGTAGGAAAAAAATCTGTTAGCTCATTTTCATTTGGTAAAAAGGAGTAACCCTGATCCTTAGAAGATGAAGCTTTACTAAACCCCACTCCCATTTTATCACTACACCTTTTCAAACCTTTCTGAATTTGAGTACTGACTAACGAGGATTTTCCAAATTTGTCTAACTTTTCATGAAGTTCAACAATTTTGGCTTGTGCACCAGCCAATTCTGTGCACTTTTTTGAAAGCTCGTTAGTCTTATCTTTCACCTTTCACGAGCCAACTCAATGATCTGTAACAATTCATTAACTTTGCTTGTCAAACTGTTGATATATTGTTCATTTGATTTGAGTTTATTTAAACTATTTGACTCACTTTTACTCAAAAGAACATTTGACTCTTTCTGATTTTCTAATTCAGCTAACAGAACTTTGTTTGTTCCGATAGTTTGTCAACTTTACCTTGTAGTTCAGTGCAATGACGATAATTATGACTTACAGATACCTGTACCTCGACTATAAACTCATCTGTATCATCCATGCACACTGTAGCACTAGCCTCCTTGACTTCCATTTTCTCCTTCTCAGCTTCCTTTTTCTCTTCTTTCTTAGCAGCTGGTTCTTCAATCTTCATAACTCCAGTCTCAGCTAAACATGCTTGTTCACATGTACTCTGTTTTGAAGAACTCTGATAACATTTTCCTAAAGCTTCCCACAGCTCTCTAGACGATCTATACCTATTACAAATGTGTTTCATATCAGTTGGCAAGGACATCTTTATTGCTGCTAAAGCTTTCTTCTCAGCCTCATACACACGTTTCTCAGAGTCGTCCATCTTCTCATATGAAAGTACCAGAATTCTCCTGTTATCTCGACGTGTGCGAGCAATGTACCCATCAATCATATAGTTCCACATATTAGAATTTTCATTTTGAACAAATTTCTCGAACTTCTTCTTCCAGTCTAGATAATATTCAGCATTTATCAACTTTGAGCAGTTATTTACACTCTCACTCATATTGTTCAATCTGACCATCTTTAACACACAGAGTATCAGCTTAAATGGATTTTGGTATACCTGTGTCAAAATCCAAGTCTAACTTCTCTCCTTTTCCTTCTTCGTGTTTTACCATAACCGTACCGTTAAAAATGTTCAAAAATTTGTCCAAAAAGTGCGTTTACCAAATTGTATTGTTAGACTCGTCTCGACGATACGAATCCAATGATGTATATTGTCCGATTATGATTTTAGGAATTTTCGTGCCTCTTTTTTGTCCTAAAAATCACACGAGTCTTACCGTACAGTCGGTTTGTTAAGATTGTTTACGGATCAACTTCTATATCCGAAAACGTTTAACTTCGGTTATGTCAGCTGATTAACTTTCCACCTTTTTGTATAGAACTCGGAACAGTACCGAATCCAGAACAGTAACTCGGATAGTCAATCCGAGATGATAACCCGGAACAGTAATCCGAATTGCTTATCCAAGATGGTGATTCAGAATAGTAATCCGAGGTGGAATCCGGAATGTACTATTCTGATCCGAGATGGAATCTGGAATGTACTATTCTGATCCGAGATGGAATCCGGAATACACTGCTGATCCGAAATTCAATCCGAAATGGATTGATCTTAATCCAAGATAGGCTGTTCTAATCCGAAATGCAACTCTGATGATCCGAATTGCAAGTCTGAGGATCCGAAATTCCAGTCTTCAATCCGAAATGCTTCACCTTTGATCCGAGATGCTTTCCTTCAATCCGAAATGCCTTGCTATTAATCCAAAATCCCTGCAAAACCCTAGTACAGCAGCAGAAATCCTAGTTCAGCCGTCACAAATTTCAAAACAGCCTCCAAAACGTCCAAAAACTATAAGTCCCGTTAGTCCGGATCTAACACTGATATCACACAATCACCAAGGATGGGCGGAATCCAAACTTGATGATCTTCAAGAAAACTGAAACGATGAAGAACAATAGGAAAATCACTTTAACACCTTGCACACGATTCTATTACTTGAAAAAGCAAAATCGTCTAGTACAAGATGGAGGTTCTCTAGAGAAAACCTGAAAGTCTCCAAAAGTCTTAACCCTAGAAATGAATAAGCTAAGCTTATATACCTAGGGTAAGGCATAATCCTAATGGGCTTGCCTGGCCCACATGGCCTATGGCATGCCCAAATGACCTATAAAGGTCCAAAACTAATACAAACTAACCTAGTTAAACCCAGTTAGCTACCATAGACCGTTACATATATTTGATGCTTCAGTCTCACAGTTCTAGGACCTAACAATCTCCCCCTAGACTGATGCATCAAATTGTCTTCATAGTGTAAATTCAGCAACGTCTTCAACAGAATCTATGGTTGTTGCTGTGCCGTAAGTGTTGTGGAAGTCAGTCTCATACTTTTAGGACCTCACTCTTCAATGAACTCTCAACACTGGGTATTTTTCTTCCGCTGTTGTGGTTAGCTTCATATCAGGATCTTGATCAGCTTTGCTTGAAACATCTTTGTCAGAAAGAATGCGAGCGGAGGAATCTCAGCAGCTCTTTTATTCTTCAGTTCTTCTCTTTCAAGCAAGCAGGTTCACAGGTACTTCTTCAAATGTACTATCACTGTCAGATGATGACTGGCATTTGGTTCTTCTGACTCAGGTACACTTTACTGTTGTGATGCTTCATGCTTTGTCGGCAACTAACAACATCTCAATTTCAGCAACCCATGTTTCTTGATCTAAATCAAGATCTGCACATTCTTAGAAATTTATAAGCAAAACATTCTTATGGAACAGGCAGAGTACCGCATGAACACCTGGTACATCCAAGTATTTATACTCGGATCGAAATTCAAATTTCTTTCATCCTTTGAAGATTAGCTAAATCTTCAAGAACGGTTAATAATTTTTAATAAAACAAATAAAGCACTCTATTTTTGGATTTTAATTTTTTTTAATTTTTTAATTATTTTTTTTAAATATAAGAATATAAATAGAAACACAAATAAACAAAGAAACTAACTCAATAGTTACAACTATACAATTACAATGGGATCAAAATCATTTTCAGACGGACCAAGGAACACTTTACAGTGTGAACTTATTCAGACTGGTCTAAGTGATTGCCAATATGTTTGTCCACTTAAACTTTAACGCTCAACATTCATTTTTCAACTTCGTGATATGCTTAAGATAGTATTATACTATATACCCATGTGTACCATACCATGACATACTCCCACGATCAAGGTAAGCACAACAATTCATCGTAGCAGGTGAGTATACTGAGATCATCCTTTAATTTTACAATGTTAGACTATTGGTGAACAGGTAAGTACTTCCGTACAGCAGAGAGACCAATAGTGACTGACGAGGGTTAGGCAAATACCTAATTTGGTATGTTTGAATTTTCAAGCACATGGAATTTTCTCGTGATGAGATTTCCTTTCTTTTAAGGTTCTGGCCTTTTTTATTTTTGCTCTTTTAAGAATATCCTGACTGTGCCTAGGTCTGCATATAATCTGATGCAACAGAAGGGCAGCCAAGATATCCCCGGATGACTCAACAGCATAAAGACCCGAAACCTCAGATGTTGGCTATCTATAAACGCAAGATTTAAGATCATGAAATCATACGCCGATGGTATGTTACCCACAAGATACATAGTTCGTTATGTTTATATCACTTAGTATCTTTTAATCACTTTGAGCGTCAAGCCTACCGACATATCACATTAGATCCTAGTCTTTTCAGCTACAACACCTTACATGTGTCAGTCACGCCCTTTATCACGAATATTCATTTCATTTCCCATGACTTTTTATTTTTGTATTTTTATAGTTTTCAAATAATGTTTTTGTATTTTTCTAATTTTCTCCCCCTCTGTCACATCCCAATTTTCGATGTAGCAGAAGCGTGTCGCGAGGTGTGGCCAGAGCGGCAATCGTTGCATTCAACCAAGTAAACGACAATTGTATTACATTACAAAACATTCATCCATACTTTTTATTTAACCATAATTCACATATAAACTTTTGTCTTTAAAACAAACCACATGTTTAACAACATTATTTAAAATTTAGACATAAGTTTATAAAACATAACAACAAAGACTGGATGAAACATAACATCTTGACTTCATAACAAACGAACAAGATTTTTCCCCGAAGTCCATCCACTAGTTTCCTGTAATACATGTTATTTTTGAAAACAATGTCAACAAAAGCTGGTGAATTCATGCTATAAATTTTGTATCAAATGAATTATCAAAAACATTTGAAATAAACTTGTTTAATATAGCTTAATGAAACTTGTAAGATCATTAATGTGTTGCAAGGACACTAATCTGTATGCCGAATAAGGTGGCAACCAAACCTTGACGATTTATTATGTGTCTGAGACACTCGTTTTAGACACAAAAGCACTCTAATACGATATGTTATTATTGCCGTAATAGAGTGGGGCTCGCCCAAACCCAATAGATCTATCCCCTTGTTCTTCGGTACTTGTCTTTCATTAATGGCCCCAATGCTTGAGCCTTATTCACATGTGATCTAAATATTTTCATTTCCCCAGCTATATTAATTGTAGCATGTATACATCCCCGCACGTTTAAAACTATAAAAACGTTAAAATAAAAGGGGAAACATGAACTCACAGATTTGCGTTCCGTACAAATCTCTATTCGATTCATGACACTTCGTTCGTTTTTCAACCTCCAAGTGTTCTAGCCCAATTCGTTTCATGTATGTGGGTCTAGCCCAACCTAATTTTGTTTTAAAATGAATTAAGCCCAATTGGTTTGTAAAGATGGGTCTAGCCCAAGTTAAAATGAAAGATTGGGCCTAGCCCAATATAACTTATAAAAATTAGATTAGCCCAAGTTTAGTTTATAAAAGTGGGCTTTAGTCCAAAGTTAGTATTTATAAAATGGATTAGCCCAATTTATTTATTTATAAAAGTGGGCTTGGCCCAAAGTTATCTTTTATTTAAATGGGTCTAGCCCATGTAAACTTTTATAAAGTGGGCTTAGCCCAAACTTTATTTTTATAAAAGTGGGCCTTAGCCCAAAGTTTGATTTTTATACAAGTGGGCCTTAGCCCAAAGTTAATTTTATGAAAGTGGGTTAGTCCATAAATTTTTATAAAAATAGTTTTAGCCTAATATAGTTTTTATAAAAATGGGCTTAGTCTAATAATTGTTTAGTTGGGCTTATCCAAAAATATTTACTAGTATTTGTTATAACTTAAAAGAATTTATTTATAAAAACTATAAGTTATATATATTTAAAAAACTAGTAAATATAAAGTGTATCGGTTTATGTGTTTATTTTGACCGTTAGGTTCGCGTCGACTATTTTATTGGTTTCGTCTTTGTCGTTTATTTCGTTTATACCATATATTTTATTTTGTTCGAATTGTCCGAGTTGTCCGAATTGTCCGATATATATTATTTTGTCAAAAATTGAATACTTACACATATTTTTATACAAAATATATCTGTACACATATTTGGTGATTTCAAAATATACATTTTTATCAAAAATATATATATTTATCTCCTTTTTAGTTTAAGAAAAACTTATGTAATTATATTCTTAACTTTTTCATCAAACCTTTATTTAAACAAGATTAAAGTTCCTAATCACTTTTAGTCACAAAATTTTTCGTTTGATCATATCTTAATCAAGATTAATTTTTATAAAATTTTTGTCATAGTTTCCTTTAAAAAATATAAGTTTCCTACGTTTTTATAAACATGTTTTAAGTAATTATATAAATGTATTAACAAATATTATATAAATGTATTAACAAAATGTCATGAACTTGTTATAATTTTTAATCTTTCTTAATATGGAAACTTTATTATAACTTTAATACAAAATTTTTAAATCATAATTTTTATTTAATGATCTAATACATGTATGATCATATGTAAAATATGAGATTATGTTCATGACATATTTTGTTAATGAATCTTGCTAATCTAAACATGCATTTGTTTAGATCATCTTTTTTATTCATAAATTTGCAAGATTTAAGTTTACTAGTTCATAACAACTTCAAGATCATCAAAATTTATCAAGAAAATCACATCATTATGTTAGTGATCTTAGATTTATTAGTGTTTTTTCAAGTGGGTTTTTATATAACTTTTATGATGATCTTATGAAATTTTTATAAAATAGAAAGTATAACATAAGGTTTAAGATCTTACTACTAGCACAATGGCTAGGGATGATCTAGAGGATGAAGAAAATGGATTGATCAAGAGTTCCAAGCATCCAAAGTGAGCTCTTAATCCTTGCAAACTTTTAGATTTTCCTTAGATCTTCGTGTAAGCTTGAAATGCTAAAGTTTGTTTTTTTTAAAAGAAAATGGAAGATGATGATGATAAAGTTGGTCAATTTTTGGAAGTAAAAGTGAGAGAGTTTCTTGAGTTTATGGTGTTTGGGAAAATGAATGAAATGGAGATAAGTGTTGGTTTTGATTTTAGGATTAGGAGTTTATACCTCATAACACACTAGTAATCTTCACACTTTGCCAACACAAAAAAAACTTAGTGGCATTGAAATTGCCATTATGGCCGTGAGTGGTGGTGGTGGTGTTGTTGTTGTTTTTTTTAATATATATATATTTTTATCTTTTATAAATTTTAATAAATTTATATATAAGTTTTTATAAAAACTAATGCCTCAATACTTTAAAGTGATGTTATAATATGCCAAAAATAACTTACTAGTCTTACTGATTTGTTGTTTGGTTGATAAAGTTGGTTCGGGTCTTGTACAGGGTGAAATACTGATACATAGTGTTACTTATAAAATTTTATGTTCATAATAATTCTAGTACAATTTTTATTGTTCCGTTAATTAATATAGCTTTTCAGATTAATAATTTTGTCATTTTGAGTTCGGTTATGGTACCGGCTTTGTTGTCAGGTTTTTTACTAACAAACCGTTTAGCTTTAAATAATAAGATTTAGATATGGGTTTTATACTATTTCTAACATTCTTTAGCTAAAAAATATTTATTTTTGGCTTTTCGGACAATTGTTTAATTTTGCTGCAGAATTGCTGAATTTTGCTGCAGACTTGGACAATTTGGTGTTTTAAATAAAATTTTTATGGTATAATAGTGCAGAAATATTTTATGTCTTAATTCTATTATATCAGACTGTACCATAACTAGTTCTGATATTTAATACATGTTCGCTTCGTTGTCATTTGTCTAGGATATGGTTTTATATATTCGTGATCATGACGAATCAATTATCATACCAAACTATGATTTGGTTAAATTCCTAGACTTTTAAGACTTAAAATAAAAAATTAAGTCATGTTATACGATAAATATACAATGTACTAGTTGTTCAAGTTGTACAAAATTACCGGAATTTTGCCAATTGTCACACAAACAATACATATATACATATATCGCCCTCTTCCCCCTAAATTTTTGCATCATACTTTATGCACAAAGTTACCTAATAAAGAAAACATATGCACAAAGTTTTAAACAACAGGAAAAGGAAAATATTTTTGTTTGTTTTTGCTTAACCATTCCGTCATTAGATTAAAAACTAATCAATTTCAAAATTAAAGCATGAAATTCAAATTTGTACCTTTTCGCTGATCTTTTCTTACCTCATCTCCTCCAAAGGAAACATCACAATCGTAAAAATTTGAACCTTTTTTGCAACAGTGAGATGTTATCCTTCATGTCCCTGGAACAACCGCTACCAACATTCCAGAGATTGTTAACAGCTTCTCCTTGGCTGTTCCTGAGAAATAAGGAGATTAGTAAGACAGTGGGACCCATGCCATCGTGGTCCTGGGTTTCCCTGAAGTATCAAAATAAGATACTTCTTTTAAACACAAATCCCCTTTTGTTTCAAGGATTGGTGATGTTGCTACCGTCTTGGATTTGGGTTTCCAAATCTGTTTTGTTTTAACAAATGCGGTCGTTGCCTTTGATTGAGCAACTTTGGCCGTTTCAGGTTTAGTCGTTTTAGAAAAAGATTTTTGTTTCTGAACAGCCTTGAGTTTGTTTTTGGCAACATTCCAATCCCCATCAGATGGTTAACCTTGGAATTCACATTCTTCATTGCCTTAGGTGATAATACCTTCATCGGCTTGGAATGATTGTTATTCTTTGGAGTAACCTTCTGATTTTTGGCATGACACGGAACATGGGGACCATGTGTACAGTTTCGAGCAATGTGACTAGAATGCTGCAATTGAAACATGTTTTTCTCTTCACATGTAAAGCATTCTGATCAGCTTGATTTGCTCGTGCAGGCCTTGAAGGACGAACTGATCCCTTCTGTGTTTGATATCCTTGCACATTTCCTGCAGACGAGGATGAATTTGGATGTCTGTACTTGTCGTTTGCAAGGGCCTTCTTTTGTTGTGGAGATTTATTTGGATTCTTCTTCTTTTGTTTAGACTGCAAGTCTTGTTCAGAAATCTCCCCAACCTTTCCAAAAGCTTTGCTAGCATGGTCAAAAGCATATTTTTCACATTTGCCATTAAAGACCGGCTCAACAAAGGCATTTTTCACAACACGTTTTGAGGGCTATTGCTGGCCACTGATGATTTAGGAGAGCAAGATTGTCCTTAACGTTTGGACTTCTGCTTTCTTCGTCTCCGATTTGCTCGTTTTTGCTCTTTTAGCTTGCTCTGAACCTTTTCATCAGAAGCAGAAGGTTCAGATTTTTCAGTTTGCGCACGTAGAGCCATGTTCATGTCAGCTCTCTCTTCATCAGCTGACTCATTAGAAGAGTCAATAGCACCAGATGGTTCCCGAGCATCTGGTGTAATCACTAGGTTTGCCGTACACCATATGTTGTGCTTTCTCAATATCTTCGTCAGTTTCTAGCATTGTTGTATAGTTGTGATTATACGGTGGGGCAACCTGATTGAATCCTAAACCCTTCCTTTTGTTCCCCTTATACGCCAGCTGCACATTGCACACGTCTTGAACAAGCTTGCTGGATGTATCAAACTGCTTTATATTAATTTCGTTTTGTTGATATTTTCTAGTAAGAAGTCCCAGCTCAACTCATACCAAGTCGTCCAGGGTTTTTGATTCTAATCTGCTTTTGTAATCATGGACCCAACATTTCTGTTGATTTACGTCCAAGTGGAGCTGAGCTATATCTTTCTTTTGTGCTTCAACCTTTTCTTTGAGTAACTTGTTGCTTTCTCGAAGGCTGATGCACTGAGCCATTGCATTGTTGTATTCATCGGTTATGTTGGAATTAAGAGCCCGGAGTTGAGCAACCCTATCCCTGCAAGGTTCAGTGCACAAAAGATAGTTGACTGTGTCAATGGACGAGCTAGATTTGTCAGCGTTAGTTTGGGCTTGAGGTCGAGTTTGGGGTTCTGGGCTGCTGATTGCTGCATCTTGGGCTGTTGATTTCTTCGGACACTTCTTCAGGATGAGACTTTGTAGATTTTGCATATCGATATTGGAGATCTTGGTTTGATTGTACCATAACCAAGATACAAAAGACTCTTTGTCATCACCCAAAAAGCTATTCAAATCATTCCTTACATCCTCTTTTTGCCTTCCACGATCAAGCAAACGCATCACATAGTTAGCAACCGGATCAACATTGTAGTCTCTGATAAGGTCATTCAGCTTTTCCTTCACTTCATCCCGCAAGTTCGGGTTTTGATTTGTGCTGGACTGAGAGCTATGTTCGAGTGCTGAGCCTGGGCTGCAAACATCTTCGGATATCGAAACCGGACCGGTAAACACGATAAAAAATGTCCGAAAACTGTTTTTTACCAAAATGTACCGTTAGACTCGTCTCAACGATACAATTCCAACGATATATATTGTCCGATGGTGATTTTAGGAATTTTCGTGCCTTTTTTTGCCCTAAATATCACACGAGTCTAGCCATTCAACCGGTTTGTTAAAATTGTCTAAGGATCAAATTTTGTGGATGAAAACGTTTAACTCCGGTTACGTCAGCTGGTTAACTTTCCACCTTTGGGGTAAAACTCGGAACAGTAACTCGGATTAACAATCTGGGATGGAATCCGGAAACAGTGATCCGAGATAGTAATTCGGAAAAGTGATCCGAGATGTAATCCGAAATAGAGAATCTAGTCCGGAATGAAACCCTGATCCGGAATGAAGACCACATCCGGAATGAAGATCAAATCCGGAACCGTAATCCGGAATGCTATCAGATGCACAGCAACAGTAAGAATCCGGAACAGTAATCCTGAATGAAAGTCTATCCGAATTCGGAACAGTTACGAATCCGGAATCTTTGAAGATTATCCGAAATCCTTGAAGATTATCCGAAATCCTTGAAAATTATCCGAAATCCTTGAAGATTATCCGAAATCCTTGAAGAAAATCTGAAATCCTTGAAGATTTATCCGAAATCTGGCAGAAATTCAAGATTTTTAACCGAAATGCAGCAGATTAATCCGAAACAATCCGAAATGCAGCAGATTAGTCCGAAATCAATCTGAAATGCAGCAGATTACTCCGAAATCAATCCGAAATGCAAGTAGAAAATCCGAAATTAATATGAAATTCTTGAATGTTCTTCGTGTTCTTCGTGTTCTTCAGCAGAAAACCAAACAGAATCTTGTAATATCAGATCTGAGCCTGGAAAACAGGTTCAACAGGCTCTGCTACCACTTGTAAGTCCCGTTTGTCCGGATCTAACACTGATATCACACAATCACCAAGGATGGGCGGAATTCAAACTTGATGATCTTCATGAAAACTGAAACGATGAAGAACAATAGGAAAATCACTTTAACACCTTGCACACGATTCTATTACTTGAACAAGCAAAACCATCTGGTACGAGATGGAGGTTCTCTAGAGAAAACCTGAAAGTCTCCAAAAGTCTTAACCCTAGAAATGAACAAGCTAAGCTTATATACCTAGGGTAAGGCATAACCCTAATGGGCTTGCCTGGCCCACATGGCCTTTGGCATGCCCAAATGACCTATAAAGGTCCAAAACTAATACAAACTAACCTATTTAAACTCAGTTAGCTACCATAGACCGTTACATATATTTGATGCTTTAGTCTCACAGTTCTAGGACCTAACAAAAACCCAACTTTTTATGCTGTTACAATTCTGAACCGAGCAAAAACAAGAGCCGAATGCTCTGATACCAATTGTAGGTCCCCTAATCCATATGGATCATCACAGAATCGTCTATCCAACCTAAAGTGCGGAATCCCCTAGATCAGATTTCACAGAAAACCGAACATGAACACAAACACGAACAATCACTTTCAATTAGTCTTCTATTGATTATCTAACACAATGTTTAAAATCAATTCAAGACTCACAAGAAATCTCTCAGCCACTCTCTGTAGATTTCTCACACTCCTCTCTGTCTCCTACCCAAAACCCTAATGCACAGCATGTATATATACTACATGTCTGTATACTGGGCTAGGCGATTCTCCAAGCCCATTACAACTCTAAACAAGCTAAACACAAAATATCCAAAGACTTAACTATTAAACTATTAAGTTGTTGTCACAAATATGCACCAACATGTTTCCAAAGCTGCCCACTAGTTACCTGTAATACATGTTAGTTTTGAAAAACGTCAACCAAAGCTGGTGAATTCATGTATTTAGTTTGCATCAAATAATTCTTGAAAGTATTTGAAGTATTGAATCTGGTATGTAATTAAACGAAACTTGTAAGATCATTAGTGTTTTGCAAGGACACTAATCTGTATGCCGAATAGGAGGCAACCAAACCTTGACGATAAGTGGTGTCTGAGACACTCGTTTTAGACACAAAATCACTCTGTAACGATCTGTTTTTATTGCCGTTCAGAGTGGGGCCCGCCAAAACCCAATAGATCTATCATTCTTGTTTCTCGGTACTTGTTTATACATAAATGGTCCCTTTGTTTAATCTTATTCACGTGTGATCTAAACATTTTCATTCTTTAAAAATAGTCATACCAATTGAAACATGCATTCTCCCTGAACATTTAAAACTATAAAACGATTAAAGAAAAGGGGAAACATGAACTCACAGATTTGTGTTCCGTGCAAATCTCTATGCGATATTTGATTCTTCGTTCATTTTCTCAACCTACAAGTGTTATATTCCCATTCGACACTTAGGTTTATGATCGTTTTCATATAAGTATTCATCTTGAATTCATAATTATACTTGTATTTCTTTGTTTTCTTTATTTGTTATACTTCATATATATATTCCATATTTCTTGTGTTTTAATAGGTCTAGCCCAATGGTTAAGTGTAAGAATTTAATTCTAATATTTTTTGTACGTGTGGGCCTAGCCCAATTGGTTTCATATGTGTGGGCCTAGCCCAAATGGTTTCATATGTGTGGGCCTAGCCCAAGTTATTTTAAATCTGTGGGCCTAGTCCAATTTATTTTACATGTATGGGCCTAGCCCAAATGAATTTGTTTAAAGTGAGTTAAGCCTAAAATAGGTTTGTTAAAGTGGGCCTGGCCCAAATTAACCATGTAAGAGTGAGCCTAGCCCAAAATAGTTTATTGAAGTAGGCTTAGCCCAAACTGATCTTATAAAAGTGGACTCTAGCCCAATTTAGTTTATACAAGTGGGCTCTATCCCAATTTAGTTTATACAAGTGGGCTCGAGCCCAATTTAGTTTATAAAGTGGGCTCTTGCCCAGTTTTAGTTTATAAAAGTGGGCTAGCCCATATGGTTATTTAATTGGGGTTAATCCATGTTTTAGATACTTACTAGTAATAATTTATAAAAATTAGTTTATAAAGCTACTGATTTTTTATATAAGTTATTTTTATAAATTCTAGTATGTATACTTTTGTATGCTGTGTGACAGTTTTTTTTACCGTTTCGTTTGCATCGTCCGCTTCGTTTGCGATATTCGTTTCTCCATATCGTTTAAAACTAATGAATAACAATACTATATATGGAACCTAAAACCAACGAATTGAACAGCATGTAGTTTTTTTCAACAAACTAATATTATCTATGAGAGTATTTTTGAACTTATAATCTGTAAAAAATGCAAAAACAATCTTGTATTTTATCTAGTCAAGTAAAAAGTTTTTTTGTAACTAACTATTCTGATCTATAAGAGTAAAGTTTGAACTTATTATCCCTTACTTATCTATAAGAAACTAAGAGTATATAGTTTGAACTTACTATCCTTTAAAATTGCAACACAATCTATTAAGTATCTAGTCAGGGTTGAAAATTTCTGGGTTATTTTCTGTTACTTTTTACAAATTTTGTTTTATAAAAATAGATTAATTTGTTTTTTAAAAATAGAATGTTTTGTGTATCTCAAAAATAAAATTAAAAAAAAAACTTGTTTTACACGTGAAAAGTTTTGTTTTTTAATAAAATTAATACTATAAGATAAGTTATTATAGTTTTAAAGTAAGTTTGTTTTTTGGATAAATTGCTAAGTTTTAAATTTTTTTCTTTATTACTATTATCTACTGTTATAAAGTTCATAACATTTTTAAATATGCACGTAGTACCCATCCAATTAACCTTAAAAATGTAAAATTTTTGTTTTTTATAAAAACAAAAAAATAGTAGTTAACTCTTAAGTATGTTTTAGACCTTTACCTTCAATTGTAAATTTCTGTTTTTATAAATATAAAAAATTCTATTTTGTAAGACTTAGATAAATTTATTTTATCAAAAGTAGGATGCTAAGAGTTTATCTCTATAAGTATATATATATAATTCAAATAGGATTTTAGGAGTTTATATAGAATCACACATACAAAGGCCTAAATTTTTAATGACCATGGTCTTTTGAACTTTTTAAGTGAGTATATACTTTAAAAACATGTTTTTTAAATTTTTCATGATCTATATTAGTTAATATTTTTAAAGTCAATATTTTTAAATATCATAGTAATTTTGTTTTTTAATTAAATAATAACTTAATCACTTGTACACAAAGGCATCATCTATTTGTACATTTTAATCCGTGCATCGATATTGAACAAGACAGCTACCAAAATGTCGACAAAAATATGTAGGTCATCATGCTATCTTTGGATTTTATTTAAAATTTTATTGTTTATAAGATATGACAAGAATATGTAAAAGAATTATAAGCTTATTTTAGATGAGGGAAAAGTCTAACTAATTATGTATAATTTTGTTAAAACTCAAGGAGTTAAGTGTAATAAGTTTAGGGGCTAAACTACAAATAGTGTTTAAAAGACCAAATTATCCTCATTTTAGGGGTCTATCTATAAATAAAGAGGAGAAAAGTTCTTATTTTTTTGGTATCTTAAAATACCACTTTCTCATGCATTATAATATGTAGAGCATCCGTTCACAAAATAAAATAAATTAACAATTTTATTAATCAAATTCGGATTACATTACATAAACAGGAACTGAAGTAGACCGAATAAAAATACAATACAAAATGTAAACTAAACTGAGAACAAATTACAAAGAAATGAAGAAAATATAAATGGTGACTGAGGCATGTGAAGGTCACGCTTCCTTTAAAACAGATTTTGGGCCACCCAGGTGAACCCGCCTGTTTCTTAGGGTACAACAGGAGAGTAGATTGTACTGTTAGGGATAACCAAGCACTTGAAAGAATACCTGAAACAAGAGTTCTCAGGGATGCAAAGTTAAGAAATTATGTGGAAGTAGAGTGTGTGCTATGAACCATACGAAATTTCTACATCCGTATCTCCTAAACAAAGCACAAAGCTTTGTATTTAATGTGTTTAGAATTCCACAGAAAGGTCATAATTGAATACAAAATTCAATAAAAATTAAGTCTCAAATTCAATGACCTAATTAATTCCGAGAATTTAATTCACTTGACCAATAGGAATATAAACAGTCACCAGTGCACCATCAAAGCGGCACATTGCGCCCATCGCCCTCGTCCCGGTTCCATGCCCGGGCGTGTGCGCTTGTCGAGTGCTTCGCACCCTCCTTGCTGCCACTGGGTGTGACTAGGAATACATTCGTGTAGAGTATTATAAATATAAATCAACAAAAGATTTCCCTCTCCATCAATGTGGGATAAACACAACTTCCCATACTTTAAAGTCCCAACACACAATTAAAGCATATGATCACTCATTCATTTTGCTTTAATCACTAAATAAGTATTATATTAATCATTAATATAATATTATTTTTCATAATTTCCAACAATCCCCCACATGAATGGAGATCATCCCACACACTCAAGTGTCACAATAAAATTTCAGTAGTTAAGTAATGCAGGATAGGCAGGTTTCCTTTTGAACCCTCCTTTGTGACATATACTTAGTCTCCTAGCAGTTAGTAGACGCGATGTGCTTGAACCAACCCCTTCGTAGATGTTATTACACATCACACATTACTCTTCCTGGTATGGCTAACTCCTCATAGTTGTGTCCGTTATGGTCATGGAACATTATCCTGGTTTAGCGAGAGCTCTAGGAATTGTGCCCCCAATTCCATTTCAAGCGACCCCGCTTCTCTCTAACTTAGGTGCTTTACAAATAATTAAAATCCATATGCTTAACCTCTCTTAATATCACTGATTTAAGTAGGAACAGACTAGGAAGTTTGTAACTCCATTTGTATGTTGAGGTACTCCCGGATAGTGACCTTAGTTCGTACAATTCGGTGGTCCTATTGAGCCTAGATCATGGAATATCCAATCTTCTAGGATAGGTTTTCCATTGTACAAAATTACACCAAGGGCTTTAGTACCATTCTTATTGACGCCTTATGTACTACCTATCGCTTAAATCTTTTGTAAGCGGATCCACAATGTTATCCTTTGACTTCACATTGTCAATCATGATAACTCCGTTTGACAGTAGTTGCCGTATCGTGTTATGCGGACGTCGTATGTGCCTTGATATGCCATTATACATTGCATGTTGAGCTCTACCAATATCTTATTGGCAATCACAATGTATGCAAATAGCCGTCATAGGCTTAGGCCATCTTGGAACATATTCCAAGAATTGACGTAACCATTCTGCCTCTTCTCCAGCTTTATCTAACACTATAAACTTAGATTCCATCGTGGATCTAGCTATAAGTGCTTTGGACGACTTCCAAGATATAGTTGATCCTCCAAGGCTAAACACATAATCACTTGTAGATTTGGCATCTTTCATATCAAATATCCAATTGGCATCACTGAATCCTTCCACAACAACTGGATTTTGGCCATATGGAGTCCATAGTTTCGTGTATCTAAAATACCTTAATAATCTTGTCATACCCTTCCAGTGCTCTAAACTAGGATTACTAGTATATCTAATTAGCTTACTCATAACATATGCTAAGTCTGGCCGAGTACATGACATGAGATACATAAGACTGCCAATGATCCTTGAGTATTCCAATTGATCAACACTCTCGCATCTACTTTTTGACAAATGTTGAGAGGTATCAATTGGAGTTTGAGCTACACTCATGTCCTCTAGATTGAACTTCTGAAGGATCTTATCAACATAATGAGATTGACTTAGCACCAAACCAGTTTGGGTTCTAATGATCTTTACTCCAAGAATCACATCAGCAAGACCCATATCTTTCATGTCAAATCTCGCTTTCAACATGTCTTTAGTAGATCAGATGATCTTATCATCACTACCAATGATAAGCATATCATCTACATAAAGGCATAAGATTACATAACCTTTAGAAGGGTCTTTCACATAGACACATTTATCGCATTCATTTATTTTGAAACCATTGTGAAGCATAACTTGGTCAAACTTTGATGCCATTGTTTTGGAGCTTGCTTTAAGCCATATAATGACTTGACGAGTTTACACACTTTGCCCTCTTGGCCAGGATCAGAGAAACCCTCTGGTTGCTCCATGTATATCTCTTCTCTAATTCCCCATAACACCAATCTAACAGAGTTTATTCTAGTCACAGGTGAGTATGTGTCAAAATAGTCAAGACCTTCCTTTTGTCTAAACCCTTTGATCACAAGCCTTTCCTTATACTTCTCGACAAAGCCATCAGCTTTCATATTTTTCTTAAATATCCATCAATATCCAAGTGGCTTCTTCCCATTGAGGTCCATCTGAAGAGATGATTGATTCTCAATAGGTTTGAGGCTCATTCTCAACCATGAATGTAAGAAAGTCAGGCCCAAAGGATTTCTTAGTCCTTTGCCTTTTACTTCTTCTTGGCTCACCTTCTTCAGCCTCTAATTATTCTTGACTGTCCTCTCGAACAATCTCATCAACCATTGTTGATGAACTTGCATGATTTGAAGAACTTGTATGAGTTTGTACTAACACTGGAAACTCTTCTTCAAAGTAATTCACATTTCCTGGCCTTGTCTCTATGATAGAGTCCTTGTGCACATCAGGATTCTTGGATTCATATACAAGAAAACGATGTGAACTACTGTTTTTGGCACTTCCAATGAAAAAACAGTCAACAGTTTTGGGCCCTATTCTAAGTACCTTAGAGGGTGTAACAATCACCTTGGCCAGGCACCCTCACACATTCAAGTATTTATAGGATAATTTATGTGCCTACCACAACTCATGAGGTGTTACATCCTTATTCTTGAAATGTATTTTGCTTAACAAAAAATTGGCTGACAAAATGGCCTCCCCCACATGTCCTGGCTCATCCCAGAACTTACCAACTTGGCATTCATCATTTCTTTTAGTGTACGATTCTTTCGCTCTGAGATGCTATTTGATTGGGGTGTATAAGGAGGGGTACACTCGTGTATGATGCCACTTTTTGCACACACTTCCCCAAATGGTGAAACATATTCACCTCCTCTATCACTTCTCACATGTTTTATTTTCTTGTTGAGTTGATTCTCAACTTCAGGTATATAAGATAAACTTGTCAATTGCTTCATCCTTACTCTCAAGTAAGTATACATAATAATGCCTTGTATTGTCATCGATAAAGGTAATAAAATATATATTACCACCTCTGGTAGGAATTGATTTTAAATCAACACATCAATGTGTATCAGATCAAGGGGTTCGGTTATTCTTTCAACTGATTTGAAGGATGATCTTGTTTGTTTGGCTTCAACACATGTTTTAAATTTTGTTTTAGAGTGAATAGCAAAAGTTGGTATGTAATCTAATTTAATTAAGCGACGCATCGAATTAAAATTTACATGACCAAGACGTCCATGCCAAATATTAGGAGACTCAGCCAAGTAAGCAGAAGTACTAGCATTTTTATTCATGTTTTTTCTTAATAGACGTTACATTAAGTTTGAACATGCCATTTTGGGCATAACACTTTCCAACAAACATACACACTTACTTAAAACAAATTTATCACTTTCAAAAACCAAACGAAAGCCAAACTTGTTAAGCATCCAACCCGACACAAGACTCTTACGCAAGTCAGGAACATAAAGCACATTCTTCAAAGTGAGCTCTTTCCCAAAAGTCCACATTAAGATCACACCACCTTCTCCATTGATATCAGCTGTAGCAGCATTTCCCGTGTACAACTTCTCTTCTCCCACCACCTCTTTAAACGTATTAAAAAGGGTCTTGTCTGGGCACACATGGCGGGTGGCCCCTATGTCAAGACACCACCCTTTTGGCTTATTAGCCACCAAATTTACCTCCTCCGTCATGGCAGTGAGATCTAAAATCATGGCCACTAAAGGCATACCATCGTCATCAACCATAAGAGCCGTGTCACCTTTAGCCTCTTTGCATTGGTCAGCATGATGACTAGTTTGTTCGCAGTTGTAACACTTCCCTTTAAAGGGACCAACCGTTTTTTTTCACACCACCTTTCTTTGCCCCAAGGTTAACACCTTTGTTTTTCCCCTTGCCATTGAACTTGTTGCCTTTGTTACCCTTGTGACCCCTTGAGGAGTGACCATGTATCACAAGGTTCGCTTTTGCAGAAGCTTCAACTTGACTTTCTTTGTGTGACAGCCTGTTGTCTTCTTCAATACGAAGACGAACCACAAGGTCTTCAATGGTCATTTTCTTTCGCTTATGCTTAAGATCATTCTTGAAGTCCATCCAACTAGGAGGAAAATTTTCAACAATTGCTGCCACTTGGAATGTTTCACTAAAATTCATTCCTTTAGACAAAATGTCACTAAGAATAATCTTTAATTCTTGAACTTGACTCATAACAGTCTTTGAATCAATCATTTTATAGTCTAAAAATCTAGCCACAACATACTTTTTAGTACCCGCATCCTCGGTCTGTATTTGCGTTCCAACGACTCTCATAATTCTTTGGTAGTTGGAACCTTGAGATACACGTTATACAAGGCACCTGACAAGCCGTTCAACACATAGTTGCGACATAGGTACTCAGAATTTTCCAAGCATCAGCAGCACTCATAGATTGAACATCAAATGTCCCTTCTGTGAGAACAGGAGAGGACTCAGTTAAAAACCTCACAAGGTTTAGAGTGGTCAGATAGAAAAACATCTTCTGTTACCATCTCTTAAAATTTAAAATAGTAAATTTCTCTGGTTTTTAGCATGGTTAGCAACCGCTTGGGTACCAACTAATGGTCCCATGGTAGTGGATGTGGATCCAACACTGGTTGATTTGGTTGCTTAAAAAGTACCCAATTGGAAACAAGAGTGAAAATGCAATCAGTTTATGGTAGAAAAGCATTGTTTTACAGAACACCAATGCAAACTACAAAAGTTTTGCTAATAAACAAAAGAAACAATCTATAAAATTTTTAAAACCAAAACAGTGAACAGGTTTAAAATCTGTTTTAAGCTTGTAAGACATCCGTTCATAAAATAAAATAAAATAACAATTTTGTTAATCAAATTCGAATTACATTACATAAACAGTATCTGAAGTAGACTAGATCAAAATACAATACAAATTGTAACGAAACTAAAAATAAATTACAAAGAAATAAAGTAACCTAATGAAATAACCGTAGTAAAAAACGAAAAAGAAAAGAAAAAAGGTGGTCGTCTGTCGAAGGTTACAGAGTTGGTGGATATTGTTGTTAATCACATTCAGATTTTGATTGAATTGTTATAGTGGATGGTTCACAATTAATTCATAAAGTGATTGATGAATTTTATTGGAATTCAGTTTCATAACATATAAGAAGGAATTAATATTGTAAGCCAGAAAGTGGGTTGCAAGGGACGCTAACCAAAATTCATGTGGAAATGGATTTTATGTGGATAAAAGATAATTGGTTGGGGTTTTTTTTCTTATTTGTAGAGAATGGATATGGTGTCCATATTAATTCATTGTGGGTAGGCGTATAATGAATTTTCAGTTTTGAAGAATTATTGGTAAACGAGTTTTATCTGGTGGGAAATTTAACTTAAGTTTTATGTGTTTTATTTATGTCAGATATTCTTTCTCGCCAAGAGAAAAATCACAACGAGAAGTTCATTTTTATGGTGGAAAAACCAACGGGCATGTGGCGGAAGGAACGGAAGAGAGAGGAGGTTTAGGAATTCATTTGGCGACCGAGAGAAGAAACAATAGGTGGTTGCTGTTTTTGTTGATGGGTTGATATTAGCGGGGCATATCAAGAAGGAGTCTGACAGGGTGGTAAAACTATGATCAGAGAAGGGTTAAAACTGTTTTACATATGTTGATGCACTTTATGGTCGTCACTGTGCGAATATGCTAGAAAGAGTGTGTATTGAATATTGTATAGATTAGATACGAACACACGACCCAAGTGCGAACGAGTGGCTCGTACGAGTGACATGTGCCTCGTACGAGTGACTTTGTGCCTCGTACGAGTGACTTTGTGCCTCGTACGAGTGACTTTGTTACTCGTACGAGTGATAACATCTCACTCGTACGAATGACCCTTCGTACAAGTGACAACCTGCTCGCTTCGCACAAGCTGTCATGTCTATAAATAGGTGTTGTGTGTTCATTGTTTGCAAGTTTTGGAAGTTCACTGAAGGAAAACTCTAGCGAATTCTCTCCGGGAACTCCGCCAGCTAGTCAAGATGTATACTCTTTTGCTATGAATGAATGAAAAGGTTCCGTTGATTTTGTTCATACTCCCTGTCTATATCGTTCTACCGAATCGGTACTTTCCCAAAGCTTACGTCTAGAACTGCCGCCCCCGAGACCACAACTAGTATCAGAGCTACGGTACCGATTCATTCAATCTAACAGTTGATGAATCACCTACGCTCATGAATTTTGGAAGTATGAGGGGTTTTAGACGTAAAACATCAAATAATCGGACAATCCACAGATATAATGTAAAATTGAAACCATAGGACTGTTAGAAACTGATTTTCGACCATATCTGTGCAAAAATCATGTTCAAATTCAGAGAAATGAAGATTCTGGATCGAAAAGACGTAATCAGTTTCGTTCGTACGAGAGACTCTGTGGCTCGTAGAGTGACAATTGGTCACTTGTACGAAGCACCACTCGTACGAAGCAAAACAACTATGTGAAATACCACTCGTACGAAGCATCAATCGTACAAAGTCAGCTCGTATGAAGTGGTGACAAAATAAAAAAACATTTTTTGATCGTATTGACGAGACGAGTGCCTAGAAAAAATTTGGTGATTACAATTTTTTTTGAGATTTTAACGTCTAATCTGGGCTGTTCGGGAATACCGTCTAGAGATTCAGATTTGATGATACGATCGCAAAAGGATGAAGATTTTGAGGTAGACACTGATACCTGCACAAAACGTTGATCATCTGGTGTAGTGACTATTAATGGGCCTCAACGTTAAGTCAACATTTGATCAAAATTGCAATTTTGGGAAATTTTCACAAAATTTGAGTACCATATGCTGCAGTCGCCCTATAATCTTCATTCCCATAAGAACTAAAGACGTCAGATTTTGCAAAAATGAGCGGGAATAAAAATTTTCACGTATATGTTAAAATTCCGCCATTTTTGAAATTCGTGACACTGCAACGGTATCCGGGTGGTTCAGACTGCAGATTATCTGGGAATCACAGAGGATCGAATATACATTTGGAATGTCGTGATAAAAAAATGTTCATAATTTTCAGATCATGTTACAGATTAATGCTCAAGGGCTAAATACCTTATCCCCAATGTGGAATTGGAAGCACATACGACTACCTATCTTTAACTCTGCAAGGCAAATGAACTGTTTTTTGGACTAACCGCTAGAAAACAAAAATGTCTTGTAGTTTCAGATGCCCCAATTCTAACGGAGATAGCTATATATATGTTATTGTGACTAAAAAGGAAGAATGCGATTCTGATTGCCGAAGAATGTTTCTCAGATTCGATGTGTTACCAGATAGTATGATTCCAATGATGATTTGTTGATTGAGAAGATTACAGATTTGCTGATCAATCGTGATTACGTAAATCGGGATTTCAGATTTTTGCGGATGTTCACTAATTTGAAGTTTCTGGTTGTGGTAATTCCAAGTTACTATCAATTGCCGGTTGGGTTTTGAAGATCAGAGGAACGAGCATCAGAGAGTGTGGTAAACCGAACGCGGATATGTGTAACGTCGAAACGGAGAAGATGCAGTATTTAATTTCAAGTTGGTAATTATTCGAGAAAATTTGTAGATCAAGCAAATCAGAGGAGGTCTTGAACCCTGCAAACAACGACTTGAAGATCAATTTCTGGAGAAAATTATTTCAGGGGAATGTTGCTTAACGTAGATAATGCAAACCCGGATCATCAATCAAGGGGGAATTATGAAGTCAATAGTTACCTGATTGAAGTTGCAGAATATTCAAACACAACTCTCAGATTTCAAGATCAAGTTCAAGCTTCAACAGTAACGTCCAAGGGGGAAATAGTTGATGACCTTTATGGTCGTCACTGTGCGAATAGGCTAGAAAAAGTGTGTATTGAATATTGTACAAATTAGATATTAACACACGACCCAAGTTCGAATGGGTACTGGCTCGTATGAGTGACATGTGCCTCGGATGAGTGACATATGCCTCGTACGAGTGACTTTGTTACTCGTACGAGTGATAACATCTCACTCGTACGAATGACCCTTCGTACGAGTGACAACCTGCTCGCTTCGCACAAGCTGTCATGTCTATTAATAGGTGTTGTGTGTTTATTGTTTGCAAGTTTTAGAAGTTCCCTGAGGGGAAATGCTGGCGGATTCTCTCTAGGAACTCCGCCAGCTAGTCACGATGTATACTCTTTTGGTATGAATGAATGAAAAGCTTCCGCTGATTCTATTCCTACTCCTTTCTATATTGTTCTACCGAATCGGTACTATCCCCAAAGCTTCCGTCTAGAACCGCCGCCCCCGGGACCACAACATATATTAAAGAGAATGGTGGTTCGGGTCAGTGGGTGTCACAAGGAGTATCATTGGGAAAACGGTGGTGACAGGTGATCAGTTCAGTTCGGTTTAGCGATGATGAGTTTCACGTATTAGCAACTTTCAATCCAGGTAAGATCAAGACCCAGTCCTTCCTGCCAAGGATAAGAATGGAAAACCGATGGAGATTGTTCTTATTGGTAGAAGTATCTGATCAGAATTTGCGGATAGACGAACGGAAGAAGATTCGTCTAAGCAGTGAGTCTTTGAATCTTATTGTGTCTATCACGGAAATAAGAAAATGGTAGAAGCGAGGAGCATGCTTTTTTTCTTTGATCGGTGGTCAAGAATGGAGTTTATCTGGTGACCCGGGAAGTGGGATGTCAAACTTGATCAATCGATAATGGTACAAATTTGAAGAAACGAGTCTAATTCATGATTAAGGGGGAGAATGTAGATGTTAATCTTGAATCGAAGAGATAGATCAAGACGGGTTATCGATAATTATGGTGAATTATTTATTTATTTATTTTATATTTTAATTAGGGATAATTGTTGATTCATTAGATATGTTTATTAGTTAAATTTTTTTATTATTTAAAATAGAACATAGTTGTGTTAGGACTAGAATAAGTCTAATATAAACAGATAGCTAGGTCTATTATAATTTGGTGTGCTTTCTTTGATAAATAATACAAGAGTCGAAAAGTTCGTTCAATCTCGTATTTATTTGTTCGACTAAGGGGTTTGATTTCCAACAATGCAAACAAGATGGTGGCTAAAACACACAAGGGGAGTGATGTACTTCCACCATGAATTAAAATGATGCCCTATATGTCATGCCCTTTTTTAAATAAAAAGATAAAACTTGTGGTGGGTTAGTTTACTTCTGAGAGATGATATGACCTGTTTTTGTTTTATGCACCATTGCAATTAGTTAAGCCACGTCTAAGTTTTTCCAAACCATATACATATACATATATATTTTGTTTCATAATTCTATTAAACATATCAAAAGTTTGAAATTTGAGAGTAGTAATATGGTATTAGATTATTTATAGATTTTTGTAGTTTGGTTACAAGTATGGTATTAGAAGACTCCGACTTGGAACTAAAATCATGGTTAATTTTGGGCATTGAAAACGAGTGTCTATTAATATTTTATATAACATCTATTAAATAACAAAATATTTAAGAATGGTAAGAATATGAAACTATGAAAATTATGAAACTTATGGGACGTGTGTAAATTATAATCTTTCAATTTAGCATAGTAATATAATCTATAACTTATAGGACAAGTCTTAAAGATTAACTAGTCATTATTTAAAATCAACTAAACTCATATGTACATGCTGAACTTTAAGCAAGCTTAAAAGTTTAATATGCAATTTTAGTTTAGTGTTCTTTTTACAATACTTTCATAGCACACTAGTTATTTGGTCAGTGACATCACGCATGTGAACTAAATATTAACATACTTGCTGATTTGGACAGTTGACTTGACGTATGTGAAAATTGTAAATCTATACTTTACTAATTAAAAGATTCAAGCATCAAGATCTTCTATGTGTAGAAGAGGAAAACTGGATTTTTCTCATCTTGACAAATAATTTGCTTACATTATATATAAGAATTTAGGGGAGTTCATTACACTTTTGAAATTGAAACATGTGACAAAAATTGAATTTTCTAAGGAATTATAATTTGTTACATATTTGGGTGGATATAATATTTATGGTTGGTTTGTAATTTAATTAAAAACTAGGTTAGATGCCTGCGCTACGTTACGGGGGCATCAGATAAGAAAGGCGATGAGCGCTCTACCAAATGGTCACATGTACGACACCACGATCAACAAAGAAACTACATAGTTTGTCTTGTTCCTAATAAAAAAAATTATTATGAATACATTTCTATTTTTTTATAAAATTTATATTTGAACCTTGAGAAAAATCTGACCCGGTACTAATTTTTTTCTAAAAAGATAAGAAAAACAAGTTGCTTTAGAAAAATAAAATTACTACAAAATATGAATGGGTTAAGCATCTATATAGTTTGTACTATAATAGTTGAAATCTATAAAAGTGAACACCGATCCCGATAATAATCCATTCTATGGCAAAAAAATATTTTATTTAGTAACTGTTTTTTCTTTTTCTTTTATTTTTTTTGCAGAATACATATATGGAAACGTTTGATAAAAAGAAATTGATTACAACCATGTAATTAGTTTTTTATGTTCAGGCAAGTTATTAGTAAATAATAAAATTACTAAACTTAAATGAGTTATGGACGTGTATTAGATATGTATTATTAAAAGTGTAAGGCGTGAATTATTTATTTTCATTTTCTATGGCAAAACATCTTTTATTTAGTAGCTTTTTTTTTTTTTTTTGCAAAATACCTATATGGAAACATGTGAGAAAAGAAATATTACAACTACGCAATTATTTTTTTTATGTTCATGAAAGTTATTAGTAAACAATAAAATTACTAAACTTAAATGAGTTATGGACATGTATTAGATATGTATAATTAATAGTGTAAGTAGTGAATTATTTATTTTCATATTTCTTTCATAACTATTTATTATTTTCAAATTTACCATAATAATAATAATAATAATAATAATAAATATACTTATTTTTGTAATTTCTTTGTCTTATCAAATAGTAAATTTAAATAAATACATACTTATGATAAGATGCTTTAGAAAAATAAAATTACTACAAAACATAAATAGGTTAAATATGTATATACTTTGTCCTATAATTGTCGAAATTCATAAAAGCGAATACCGAAACCGATTGATGGCAAAAAGTCTTTTATTTAGTAATATAACTGTATTTTGCAAAATACATATATTGAAATGTTTGAGAAAAACAAATTGATTACAACCATGTAATTAGTTTTTTTAGGTTCACGCAAATTATTAGTTAACAATAAAATTACTAAACTTAAAGGAGTTATCGACGTGTATTAGATATCTATTGTTAATATTGTAAGGAGTGAATTAATTATCTTGATATTTCTTTCATAACTATTTATTATTTTTAAAGTTATTTATAATCTTATTGGGCAGCTTTATAGTATCATTGATTTTTATTTTGTGCCATATTATTTAAGATGAAATTCGAAATTTGGTCATGAGATATTCATCATTAATACATGTAATATATTTTTTAATTATAAACTTCTTTGAATTTTCTTAAAAAAGATCAATTGTTTAACAGCCATAATAAGTAGAAATATTGCATTTAGCCCACCCTTGTTTATATAATAACTTTTGTATACTTTTTTCACAAGTTTAAAGAAATATATTAAAAGTTTCCTATTACTTATAATCTTATGGGGCAAAGATTTAAATTATCTTTGATTTTTATTTTGTGCTATAACTATTAAGATGAAATTCAAAATCTAATCTAGATGCGATGTATTTGTCATTTAAGCTTATATGAACTTTTACAACTTTTCTTAAACAAAAAAATAGCTATTATTTAGCAAACACAATTAGTTAAAGAATTTCTATATAAAATCTAGCACAAAATATAAACATTACTTGGTTAAGATTTGAAACGCTTATAATACACTAGTCATGTGATTTCATAATCATCCAGTTTAATTTATACGATTCGTTGTCACCTTCATCATGAAAATCACCATGTTTACTACAACATTTCTTCTTCTACTTGTAGTAGAATGTCTACATACTCAATCGAAGTGAAGCATCGAAGTAAGCATTATGAATTCGAGACCGACCAGGGGCCATGCCATAAAATCCCACCTCCACTTATTCGGATGTCACAAATCTTGAATTTAGGACCGGCCCCAGGTGCAACGCATAAACTCCCACCTCTACTAGGCCGCTTCTTAGAGATCATGAATTTGGGATCGACCCCCGGTGAAGGACACATAATCCTACCTCCACATGGGCGGCTTATAGATGAGTCTATGTCTAAAATGTCACTTATCATGGAATCAAAACCGAGCCCGCGAGATGCAGGGCATTAAATCCCACCTCATGGTTTGCTCATTGATTAGCTTACATCTTCCAGGTCCCAATGCGTGAGGCATTATAGCACCACATCCAAATGGCTCAAGCTAAACCTATGCTCTTGATTCTATTTTACTTAACTACTGTTTTTATCTATGATACTTATAAGTGGATCAATATGTATCAACTTTTACTTGCTACTCTTTTATGTCCAGACGTTCTAAGATTATGTGGCTGATTGTACTTTTATTTGAACGCCCTTCATGCCATGCCCTTATTTAAATAAAAAGATAGAACTTGTGGTGGGTTCGTATACTTCTCGGAGATAAAATGACTAGTTTCTGGTTTATGCACGATTTAGTTAAGTAAGCCTTGTCTAAGTTTTTGCAAACAATATACATATACACATGGTTTCATAATTCTATTAAACATATAGAAATTTTTATTATTTGAGAGTAGTAATATGGTATGAGATTATTCGTAAAATTTTATAGTTTGGTTACAAGTATAGTATTAGAAGACTTGACTTGAAACTAAAATCCTAACTAATTTCTTGCACTTAAAACGAATGTCTTAATATTTTATATTACATCTATTAACAAACAAAATAGTTAAGATTGATAAGAGTATAAAATTATTAAAAATATGAAACTTATGGGAATGTGTGTAAATTTATAATATATCAATTTGGTATCATAATAAAATCTATAACTTATAGGAGAAGTTTTAAAGGTTAACTAGTCATTATATAACTTCAAGAAAACTCGTATCTAAACTTAAGCAAGCTAAAAAGTTTAATGTGCAATTTTAGTTTAGTGTTCTTTTACAATACTTTCAAAGTAAACTAGTTATTTGGTCACTAACACCACTAATAACTTACCTGAACATAAAAAACTAATTACGTTTTAATCAATTTCTTTTTCTCAAACATGTATATAATGTGTACTATAATAGTCATAATCCATTAAAGTGAACACCGATCCCGATAATAATTCATTCTATGGCAAAAAATCCTTTATTAAGTAATCTCTTTTTTTTGCAATATACATATATGGAAACATTTGAGAAAAAGAAATTGATTACAACTACCTAATTAATTTTTTTTATGTTCATGTAAGTTATTAGTAAACAATAAAATTACTAAATTTAAATGAGTTATGGACGTGTATAAGATATGTATTATTAATAGTGTATGGAGTGAATTATTTATTTTTATATTCTTTGGCAAAAAATCTTTTATTTAGTGACTCTTTTAATTTTTTAATTTTTTTTGCAAAATACACATATGGAAATGTTTGAGAAAAAGAAATTGATTACAACTACCCAATTAGTTTTTTATGTTCACGTTATTAGTAAACAATAAAATTACTAAACTTAACTGACTTATGGACGTGCATTAGATATGTATTATTAATAGTGTAAGTAGTGAATTATTTATTTTCATATTTCTTTCATAAGTAATTATTATTTCCAAATTTACCATAATAATAATAATAATAATAATAACAATAATAACAATAATAATAATAATAATAATAATAATAATAATAATAATAATAATAATAATAATAATAATAATAATATAATTGTATTTTGCCAAATACATATATTGAAACGTTTTAGAAAAACAAATTGATTACAACCATGTAATTAGTTTTTTTAGATTCACGCAAATTATTAGTTAACAATAAAGTTACTAAACTTAAATGAGTTATCCACGTGTATTAGATATGTATTGTTAATAGTTTAAAGAGTGAATTAATTATCTTGACATAACTATTTATTATTTTTAAAGTTACCATAATAATAAATAAATATACTTATTTTTGTAATTGTCTTTGTCTTATAAAATAATAAATTTAAATGTATCTAATACATACATGCTTAAAATAATACTTTTTTATAATTTTACCACGAGTTATACAAAATAATTTTAAAGTTGGATATTATTTATAATCTTATTGGGCAAAGCTTTAAAGTATCATTGATTTTTATTTTGTGCCATATTATTTAAGATGGAATTCAAAATTTGGTCATGAGATATTCATCATTAATACATATAATATATTTTTAAATTATTAACTTCTATGAATTTTCTTAAACTAAAAAAGAGCAATTGTTTAACAACCATAATATGTAGAAGCCATAATAAGTAGAAGGGTTGCATTTAGCCTGCTCTTATTTATATAACAAGTTTTGTACACTTTTTTACAAGTTTAAAGAAATATATTAAAAGTTTGCAATTATTTATAATTTTAATGGGCAAAGTTTTAAATTATCGTTAATTTTTATTCTGTGCTATAACTATTAAGATGATGCAATTCAAAATACAATTTGGATGCGATGTATTTGACATTTAAGCTTATATGAACTTTTACAACTTTTCTTAAAAAGATAGCTATTATTTAACAAACAATTAGTTAAAGAATTTGTAGATAAAATCAAGCACAAAAATAAAACATTAAGTTGTTAAAATTTGAAACGGTTATAAATACACAAGTCATGTGGTTTCATAATCATCCAGTTTAGTTTATATGATTCGTTGTCACCTCGATCATGAAAATCACCATGTTCACTTCAACATTTCTTCTTCTACTAGTAGTACAAATTTATACGTACTCAATCGAATCGAAGCGAAGCATCGGGAGTAAGCATTATGAATTCAGAACCGACCCACGTGGATGCCATAAAATCCCATCTCCACTTATTCGGATGTGACATAGCTTGAATTTAGGACCGGCCCAAGGTGCATGGCATAAATTCCCACCTCTACTTGGCCGCTCGTTAGAGATCATGAATTTGGGATCGACCCCCGGTGAAGGACAAATGAATCTACCTCCATATTAGATGAGTCTATGTCTAAAATGTAACATATCATAGAATCAAAACCGAGCCCGTGAGGTGCAGGGCATTAAATCCCACCTCATGATTTGCTCATTGATTAGCTTACGTCTTTCGGGTCCCAAGGCGTGGGGCATTATAGCACCACATCCAAATGGCTCAAGCTAAACCTATGTTCTTGATTCTATTTTACTTAAAAACTGTTTTTATCTATCATTAATAATATTTACTTGTAAGTGGATCAATATGCATCAACTTTTACTTGCTACTCTTTTATGTCCAGAAGTTCTAAGATTATGTGGCTGATTGTACTTTTATTTGCATGCCTTTCATGCCATGCCCTTATTTAAATAAAAAGATAGAACTCGTGTTAGGTTTGTATACTTCTCGGAGATGAAATGACTAGTTTTTAGTTTATGCACGATTTAGTTAAGTAAGCCTTGTCTAAGTTTTTGCAAACAATATACATATACACATGGTTTCATAATTCTATTAAACATATAAAAAAGTTTTATGGTTTGAGAGTAGTAATATTGTATGAGATTATTCGTAAAATTTTATAGTTTGATTACAAGTATAGTATTAGAATACTCCGACTACTAAAATCCTGGCTAATTTCTTGCACTCAAAACGAATGTCTTAATATTTTATATTACATCTATTAAATAACAAAATAGTTAAGATTAATAAGAATATAAATTTATTAAAAATATGAAACTTATGGGAATGTGTGTAAATTTATAATATATCAATTTGGTATCATAATAAAATCTATAACTTATAAGACAAGTTTTAATGGTTAACTAGTCATCATATAAATTCAACAAAACTCGTATCTGCATTTTAAGTAAGACAAAAAGTTTAATATGCAATTTTAGTTTAGTGTTCTTTTTACAATACTTTCATAGCAAACTAGTTATTTGGTCAATAACACCACGTATGTGAACTAAATATCAACACACTTGCTCATTCGGACAGGATGGGTGACTTGATGCATGTGAAAATTGATAAATGTATATTTGACTAACTATAAGATTCAAGCATAAAGATCTTATAAAGATCTTATGTGTAGACTGACGTGATTGCCGTAGTCTCACGTAAATTTAATCCAAATACTACTAATAGCTAGCGGTAAGTAGGTATCGAATACATGGAGTTGTGGAAATTGTGTTATCTAGAGTTTGTAATACTTTGACTAATTTACCTAAATTGCAAGAAATTAAATTCATAGTTTTTGGTTTGTGGTTTTAGATTTTAACTAATAGCAAATCAAAGTTGGTTGTTTAACAGATTAAAAGAAAGTGACAATCTCAAGTTTTCGGTGTAAATTAAAGCATGTGTTTCAAATTCAACTAAAGGAGTCACATAGACATGACTCGTGTTTGATTACTTGTTTGTGATAAAAGGGAACTAAGTACTCGGATTATTACAATGCGAGGTTGTTACTCGATAACCAATTGACTAATATCCAACCCGTAAACCTCCACGTGATATCTCGATTGTCAATGACACCAAGAACGTATGATTAAGGCAAAGATTCAAACAGCAATCAACAATTTACTAACAAGAATCCAAACACGATAACAACAACAAATATAGAAAGTTATTATTCTAGAAATGAGAATTCAAAAAAAAAATTATTCAAACAAACCTTCCACTCAAGATGATCACAAAGAGTTCTAGCCACTCATGGTCTTGCAATTCATCACACCTTCAATAGTTTTGTTCATAGGAATCAAAAACACCAAAGCAATGTTTAGAAATTGTTTAGAACCCACAAGATTACTCAAATTCGCCCCTAAGCTCTGTAAAACATTCCCCAATGATTGGTATGTGAAAAGACTCTTCAAAACCGAGTATAAATGGGCAGTTACAACTTTCCCGCAGCTCACCACCGTAAGCTACGGTGAGCTACAGTGCCCACCGTAGCTTACGGTGGGCATAATTTCCTTTACGGTGCTGAGGGTCTGTCTTATGGTGGGTTTTGAAGGTGGACTCCACCGTAAGCTACGGTGCCCACCGTAGCTTATGGTGGTAAGCAAAATTTCCAGTTTTGCCCTTCAATCAATCTCTTGAGTCTTCGTCTTCAATAAGCTAATTACAAGCACCCGCCAAAGCACGTTTAAACTCCCTTGTTTATGCTCTTCGGTACCTGCGAAGCCATATACACTGTAGACATCAAATCATAACAATTAACCTATTTAAATTTGGAATATTGATCATTTTATTGCACTTTCGGGTTGTCCAATAGACCACCCGTCACATCCCCACACTTAAACGTTGCTTGCCCCAAGCAACACATCACAAACGTTTTCAAACTTAAAATTGATCACCATATAAACCAAACACAAACATATCATCCAATTGTCAACTTACCATCATACCACATAACACACCCCTCACAATAACTCTCATCTCGGTGACAAAAATGGTACTAGCAAGATTGTGCTAGATCACTCAATGCAAGTACGTGAATGTGCGACAATAAGCTTGGATAATAATCAAGTCTCTACCTACAAACTGCCTAACATGCTTACAAATCAAAAGGACTTTCGGGTTGTAACAAGGCTATGTGTAAGGGTGAGAATTGGTGGGATATATGCATGTAGCTCTTTTAATCAACCCGGTTTATTATTATAACAAAAAAAAATAACCACGCTATTTGTACAAGTAACTTCTTCTTTTTTTTCATGTTTTTTTTTTTCAAACAACTACAAATACATAGGAAGGAAGAACACATACATAACAAATCAAACTAACTAAACTCTTAAACCAGGTCGATTAAATAGGTAGAATTTTGTCGGACATAGGCTTGGGTAACAAATGAATGGTTAAAGCTCAAATTTTTGGCTACTAATATCTAAACCCTCGTCCCGCTCACTACCAAGCTCATATATGTAACTTATGAGGTCCAACCCCCCAAACCCACACTCAACACACATCCATATCAGGCTACCTAAATGCCCTTATCATATTCACAAGCATGTTACACCTAGGTTTTGACAAGCATTTATTATCCAAGTTATATTAACACAACACACATACCGCCACTCAACCAAACAGACTTTATTCTCTAGAACGCATCCATGTGGCTCAAAACTCACCAAGAAAAGGATAAAAGTGGATATCGATGTGTCATGTAGATTAAGGTAACATATTCAAATTGACAACTGTTTGGTTTGGTGCAGAATTTTTCAACATTTTTTCAAAAATTTCCCCCCATCCCCACACTTAGGATACACTGACCCCAATGTATGGTTTTGAGGGAAACAGTCACTCAAGTTACTTCAACTTAACCTTAAGTTCAAAAACTCAAATCCCAACTTTCTTTTTTTAAATCACATAAAACACCACCAACGTGCCACCAACCCATAACATGACTATCAACCAAAATACGCCCCCTTCTCCCAACCATAAACACAACATAATAAAATAATGTCTACAAACTGTACAAAGAAAGAACACAACCTGGTCAATAGTAACGCGGCTGAGGAGGTCCAAAGATGGAGGTCATCCTCTCCTAAAACTCACCGAATGCAAACGCGCCACTGCCACTTCCTCTTTCTCCTCCTTCTTGCTGCCTGGTGCTTTGCAGCTGCTGTTGTTGACCATAATGAGGATCCACCCATTGCGAATGATGCATCAGTGGTGTCGGATAAGAAACGCTACCATCATAGGGTGGCAGGGTCGAGTAGTCCACAGGTGGTGGGTCCACAACCACCGGTCGCCCCGCATGCCAATCAGCATGCATACGCCGGTTTTGATCATCCGGGTACCGGTTATTTATTTCTTGTTCAAAAGCGTAAGCGTGGGTACGGTTCCAAGATTCTTGACAATCGAAATTGTGCCTCAACGCACGCTCCATACTCGCACCCATAAACGTCTAATGATCAAAAAATGTTCTTTCAGTCCCACTCCAACTATCAAACACCGAAGGCCGTTGACTCTCAATCACCTCTTGCATCGTACCTTCACGAGCCCAGTTTGGCTCATAAGGATATCTTGAGAAATCAAAGAAACCCCCAGTCGGACCACTACTCGAGCCCTCGATCCACATTCATCGGGGCAATATGTGGGTCATCCATATAATCTTCGTCCCCACTTGGCCCTCTTCTTCACTCTCCAGTTCATCCTCTTCCCCTGGTCTAAGTGGCCGCACATCAGCCTTCAACACTCTCCATCTTTGACCTTCGCTCTTCAACTTGTGGTATCTTTAGGATGCTGTGTATTTCCATCCAGCCCCCAATTGTCTGATGTCGAACGGCTTGAATTTCTTGTATGACCCCTTGCCTTCCGCACCAATCACCCCATACATTTTCAAAAGCGCAGTAATGAGTCAGCAATGTGGGATGATCTTTCGATGATCGCTATTCCTGCTAATCCACACATTATTCAATATCAAAAAGCGAAACGGAAACAAGGGGCCAGTCAACAACGTGTAAAGCACCGGCACTTCCAGCCGTCGAACCTCAGTTTTGTCACCCTGGCCTAGGGATGACATTTTGCATACAGATGGCCAACATTAACTTCCCTTCGGTTCTTAAATTCTTGCGGTACAGCTTCCCGTGAGTGGTGCCCGACAAGAACAAAAAATCTAGCATTGTGTTCCACCGAGGATGCTTCTTGGGTTCAAAGTATAAGTCTTCCAACCTAGGAAACATATATTGATTAATCGGTTTACTGTCAAACTTTGCTACCCGCCGCAAAGAATCGAAAGACATTTCCACCTAATGCCATTTACGGTTCCGACTAGCCTCATTTTTTACGCTCCACCTCTATATGAAGGACACCTTAGAGTGGCAATCCACTCTTGAATCTCAGCATCATATAAATTCGTACCTTCATAATCATTACATTTTAAAGCCGCTTCCCAACCTAGTGCGCGAAACTTTTCCGTGACCCCAAATGGCCCAAAATCTGCTTCTGGAACCTCTTTCTCACAAACAAACTTCCTTTCGTTGTGCTAGTTTATTCATTTGATCGTTGAACAGTTCAGCTTGCCATTCCTCCGGTTGATCGTGTAGAGGACCAGATGTCCATCTTGGTTTCAGTCCCCGATCAGGCACTTCTTCTCATACTCTTCCTCTATGTCGCTTTCCATTACTAACCTTCTTTTTCTTTGCACCGGGTTACTCGAAGAACCCACCTTTTCCTTTCCTTTGCGCCCCATACTAATTCTTCAAAGCATAGAAACAAAGAACACAAATCATTCTTCTTCTCAATATCCCGCATTATCCCTAACTTGCTTAACACTATGGTCATGGAAACTAGCAAAATCATAAGTTCATCATTTGCAAAAACTTGAACAACAATTTCCTAAGTTAGTAAAATTTTTGCCCAAAAATCATATTTTTATCACATAATTAGCTTCCATAACCATAACCATTCAAAAACTCATCAAATTCATCTCAATGTAATCAACTATAAGCAAGTACGGGATCATGGTAACATAGCACTTACAATTCTACAATGCAATAACAACAGTATAAGAAAATACATACCTTAGCCTTGTAGAAAAGAAGAACACTAGAAACTTAAAGATTACCCAAAACCCAACAAGAACCCTAAAATGTTCGAAGCAAAAAGTTCCAAATTGATCACCCAACCGTTGGATTCTTCCAATTGTAAGCACAAATTTGGAATCCTAGTGAAATTTTGATCAAGATTGACCAAAAAATCTCTTGATTTGGTGAAAAATTGAGGGATTGTGTAGGTTAAAGTGGGTGTTCTTGAAAGGAAGATATAGAAGAAGAAGAAGAATGAATGAATGAATGTTGTGGCTGAGAAATATGCTGAAAATGGTTGGATAGGGTTAAATCCCGTGTTATGTTCACTTTTTCCGTGACCCCACATACTAGCGACCACCGTAAGCTACGGTGGTCACCATAGCTTACGGTGGACATGATTTTGTTTAAGCACCGTAAGACAGTGGGTAATCACCGTAATGGTTTCTGGGTACCACCGTAAGCTACGGCGGGGTCGTAAGCTACGGTGGTAACTAGAAATTTTTTTTATTTTGAATATATTTTTTACAAATAAGCTTCTTACTTCTATACTACCATCCCCCTTGAAAAACCCGTGTTGTCCTCAACACCGTGTATGAGAAATTACGAAAAACTTCCCCACACTTGTTTCAAACACTAGTCAAACAAGTTTGGATAATTATTTGAAACAACTAAACAAACAATTAAACGATATATTTACACTACCAAACCTGGGCCTCTTGTGTGTAATCCGCGTCCAAGGGGCGTAGAATGTAACCCACTTTGTCAAGCTTGAGATGTTTGATGTCATTCCCTTCCAAATATGGTTTGAGCCAATGCCCATTCACCGTTTGCTTCGTGTTAGTTTGAACATCCAAAATATCAACATCTCCAAACCTGGCCACTCTTGTAATAACATAAGGGCCCATCCACTTGCTTTTCAGTTTACCCGCAAACATCTTTAGCCTTGAGTTATACAACCACACCTTTTGACTCGTTTTGAAAGTTCGCTTCCGGAATTTTGCATCATGAACCTTTTTTAGCTTTTCTTTATATGTAGCCGCACACTCATATGCTTCATCCCGAATTTCTTCGATCTCACTCAATTGTAGCTTCCGGATTTTTCCCGCTTCATTATAATCTGCAATTATCGTCTTAATTGCCCAATACGCCCTATGCGCTAACCCCATCGGTATATGACATCCCTTCCCGTACACCAACCTGTAAGGGGTTGTACCAATAGGAGTTTTGTAGGCCGTTTGGTACGCCCACAACGCATCATCCAACTTGCTCGACCAATCCTTCCTATCTGTTCGCATCGTCTTCATTAAAATTTCCTTGATTTGACGGTTGGACATTTCAACTTGTCCACTAGTTTGTGGATGATATGGCGTGGCAATTCGGTGATTCACATTATACCTCTTCAATAATTTTCCAAAATTAAAATTCTTGAAATGTGAACCGCCATCCCTGATTATAACACGTGGAATCCCAAAACGAGCAAAGATATTTGATTGTACAAACTTGCAAACAACCGAATGATCATTAGTTCTTGTCGGTATGGCTTCAATCCTTTTTGAAACATAATCCACAGCCACCAAGATGTACAAGAACCCATTCGAACTTGGAAAAGGCCCTATGAAATCTATTTCCCATACGTCAAAAATCTCTACCACCAAAATGGGTTGCATTGGCATCTCATCCCTTTTGGAAATACTCCCCATCTTTTGGCAATCTAGACAATTTCGGGCAAATTCACATGCATCTTTGAAAATTGTTGGCCAATAAAACCCGCATGTGAGCACCCGGTACCCCGTCTTGTGACCATTAAAATACCCCCCAGCAGCGGATGAATGAGCATGGGTTAAAATTTCGGCCACTTCTGTTTCCGGCACACATCTCCTAATTACTTGATCGGGTCCAATTTTAAACAGATCCGGTTCATCCCAAATGCATTGCTTGACTTGGACCATAAACTGTTGTCGTCTTCTCTTCGTCCAATGACTAGGAATAACACCCGTGGCCAAATAGTTTACATAATGACATACCACGGTGCTACAGAAGTAGAAACAGCTAACAATTGCTCATCGGGAAACCATTCGTTAATCTCACTAGCATCGTCAACCCCTTCCATTGGAATTCGAGACAAATGATCCGCCACCACATTTTCACTTCCCTTCTTATCTCGAATTTCCAAATCAAATTCTTGTAATAAGAGCACCCACTGAATCAACCGGGGCTTCGCAACCTTTTTTTCCATCAAATACCGAACCGCACTATGGTCCGAATACACCACTACTTTGCTCCCCCATGTATACGATCGAAACTTGTCCAAGGCATACACCACTGCTAATAGTTCTTTTTCAGTTGTGTGTAATTCAGTTGCGCCTCGGACAATGTTTTACTCGCATAATAAATTTCCACCGGTTTCTTGTCGATTTTTTGACCCAAAACCGCTCCAATAGTAGTAACACTAGCATCGCACATAATCTCGAACGACTTTGACCAATCAGGTGGTTACAAAATAGGGGCTTTCACCAGTTGTTCCTTCAAAACAGTAAAAGCTTGCAAACATTCGTTAGTAAAGTCAAAGGGAACATCTTTCAATAAACATAAATTACATAAAGGTTTTGTAATACACTAAAACCCTTAATAATTCTCCAATAAAACCCAACATGCCCCAAAAACGACCTTACTCCTTTTACATTTTTAGGTGGAGGCAACGATGATATTACACGAATTTTTGCCTTGTCCACCTCCATCCCTTTTTCAGAAACAACATGGCCCAACACAATACCCTCTTGAACCATGAAATGACTTTTCTCCCAACTAAGCATTAAGTTTTTCTCGACATATCTTTTTGAAACCTTTTCCAATTCGTCAAGACAAGACTCAAAACTTGTGCCAAAAATCGAAAAGTCATCCATGAGCACCTCAAGTGACTCCCCAACCATGTCCGAGAAAATACTCATCATACATCGTTGAAAAGTCGACGGGGCATTGCACAAGCCAAATGGCATCCTCCTAAAAGCAAAAGTGCTACATGGACCTGCGAAAGTGGTCTTATGTTGGTCGTCAGGGTGAATAGCGATTTGGTTATAACCCGAGTACCCATCCCAAAAACAGTAGTATTTTTGAACCCATAGTTTTTTAATAATTTGGTCAATGAAGGGTAATGGGAAATGGTCCTTAGAGGTTGCGGCATTCAAATTCTATAATCGATACAAACACGCCACCCGGTGACCGGTCGGGTGGCGATTTATTCACCATTTTCATCCTTTACCACTTGAATACCGGCCTTTTTAGGCACCACTTGGGTAGGACTTACCCAAGCACTATCAGAAACATGATAGATGATACCTGCATCTAACCATTTGATTACCTCCTTCTTTACTACTTCTCGCAAGTTCGGGTTTAACCTTCTTTGAGCTTCCCTAGTCGGCTTTGCATCATAAGTTGTAATAATTTTATGCATAACAATGGATGGACTAATTCCTTTCAAATCAACGATTGTCCATCCAATAGTCGCCCTATTCCCTTTAAGCACCCTCAGCAATTCACGCTCTTGAGCCCCATCTAAATTAGAAGCAATAATGACCGGTAAAGTGTCATTATCTCCTAAAAATGCATATTTTAGATAGCTCGGCAAGTCTTTCAGCTCTAACATGGTGGCTCCTCCAACGATGGCTTCGTGCCCGAACTAATTTTCGCGGGCAAACTCTCAAACTGATGCGTCCATGGCGGTCGCCCTTCTTTCACAGCCATCACATCTTGTTTTTCTTCTTCCACCCTCAAATCACAAGCATGTACCTGTTCAGAAACATCACAAACACAAACACCCACTTCCTCATATTCATGCGGGTCACATCCATCCACTAGATCTGCCATGAAACACTCATCAACACCAACAGAGTTAGAAGTGTTAGTAAAAACAATTAACCTCCTTTTTCTATTATCGAATGTCATGTCAACCATACCAAGTCAACAATTGATCATGGCATGAGCGGTGCTTAAAAATGGCCGACCCAAAATAACGTTTTGTTGTTGTTTTGGGTCTGCTGATGAGTATCTAGGACCAAAAAGTCTACCGGGTAGTAAAATTCATCAACCTTCACAATAACATCTTGAACCATCCCTCGAGGTAACTTGTGAGGCAAATCGGCTAAAACCACTGTTATCTCGACCCGAGCTAACGGCCCAAAATCATACTGATCATACAAACCCCCGGTAATATACTTACTCTGGCTCCAATATCTAATAACGCCTTTGACATTGGAAAATTTTCAACTTGAATATTTATGAGTGGCGTTCCCGGATCTTGGGAGGAAGAATTCCTTTTAGCACCATACTTACTTGTCCGGTCAAATCTACCCGCTTAGGCAACTTTTTCTTTTGTTGTCTTTTTTGTGTGCATACTTCTTTTTAGAATTTTGCACAAGCGGGTAATTGCTTAATCGCATCAAGCAATGGAAGATTTACCTTAACCTGGTTAAAGACATCCAACAATTCCTCCTTTTCAGGACCTCTTGTTGAAATAAAGTTTTTCTTACCCGGGTCAACTAAAGTAGATGGAAATGGGACTTGACTTGGTCTCCTTTCCTCATTTGTTTCATTTAAAATTTCACCCAAACCCGGTTTTTAAATTACTTTTTCAACAATAGATTCCTTAGACACACTTGGTGATGAGACTTCATCCTTATCAATCTCAATTCCCGTAATATCCTCAACCACCCCTTCAACCAAACCCGGTGCCAAATTTGCTTTAAATTCTTTACTGCTTCTTAACACACTTACATGGTTAATAGGAATATTTCATGAAGAATTATGAGAGGGATTTACCTTTGTGTCGCTTGGAAGTTGGACCTTACCTTTTTTAAGCTTCGCTACCTCAGTTGCAAGTTGACCCATTTGAGTGGTTAGCGTTTGGATACTTTTATCCCGAATTTCATCCTTTTGCATCATTAAGTTGATTTCTCCTTTGCATGTCTTGTTGCATCATTCGGAGCATATCCATAACCTCGTTGCCACTTGATGAAGTTTGACCCGCATACCCACTTTGGTCACCCGTTTGTTGAAATTGACCTTGATAATCTTGACCATTTCCACCCCTAAAATTCCCTTGATTATATTGTTGAAGAGGAACAAAATTCTGTTGAGCTCCTTGGAAATTAGGGTTGGCTTGATTCGTCAGGTTCCCATAGCGGAAATTTGGATGATTTCGTAACCTGGGGTGGTATGTATTGGAGTTCATACTGAAATTTCGACCAACCCCCTCAATAGCATTAACCTCTTCAACTTGACTTCCACCCACTCCCACCAAACATACCTCCGCTGCATGACCCAATTCATTACAGTTAGTACAAACATCATATACCTGATTCGCTGCTTGCGCCCCTCCGTCCTCTACCGCGTACACTTGGGGTCTTGTGATAACATGTCTTTCCCTCCTTGAAAATTGTGCAATCTGTTTAGATGTGACCGCCATTTGCTTCAAGAATGCCCAATCATCATGCTCAAAGTTGTACCAAAAGTACCATTAGTGATGGACAACAAATCACGAGCATCTTCCGAGCTCAACCCCTCGTGAAAAGCATTCAACAATTCCCACAGTGCAATGCCATGATGAGGACAATTCTTTAGCATCATATTAAACCTTTCAAATGCTTTATGGAACATTTCGCCCGGTTGTTGTTGAAAACTTCGTAAACTCCTCCTAGCTTCATTTGTCTTTTGAGCCGTGAAAAATTATTCTAAAAATCTTTGTTGCATATCGACCCATGTATAAATCGATGCGCGGGGTAGAGTATGAAACCACCACTTTGCTTTATCTTCCAACGAGAACTGAAATAGTACCAATTTAACATCATCTGACGAAAAACCTTGCCCTCCAATAGTGTTGCAAATGGAATCATATGTTTCCAAATGGAAGTACGGTTCCTCCGTTGCTAGACCCTTGTACTTAGGCAAACTTTGTAATGCGGTTGTCCTAACCTCAAATAGTGTTGCAAATGGAATCATATGGTATCACCATCAGAGAAGGATTATTAGTAATGGCCCGTCGAAAATGTGCTTCAATCCCCCGCACTACCTCTCGATGATGTCACCGCGGAGCACCCAATGGTACTATTGGTCGACCCGCTTGACCTTGTCGTAACCCTTGAGGTACGAATTATTGTTGATATTGGGGTTGATGCATCGGTCTTGGAATTGAGGCTGTTGATGTTGACCTTGAACTTGTTGTAAAGGCATCGGTCGTTGGAACGGTGGCCCTTGAGGATGAATTTGTTGCACCTGTAGGTTGCCTAACCATTTCTTGTACTTGTTCCAATTATTGCCTTTGGGGGTAACCCATTCCCCCTTGAGGTCCTAAGTTACCTCCATCACCCCCATAGTAATAACCTTCTTCTTCATACCCTCCAAATCCTTCTTCGTAACCATCATCAGACCAATCTCCTCTTACTCCTGAAGATTGAACAAACTGAGAAGAAGGATAATGGGAAACAGGTTGGGTTGGTGGTTGAAATGTAGGGGAGGTATGAACAATGGTTGAACTTGGTGGAAAGTGACTTGGTAATGGTTGTTGGGTGGATGATGATTGACCCGATGTTGGGAAAAAAGATGAGAATGGTGGTACCATTGAAGCGGCGTTAGATGGGTTAACTTCATGTGTTGATGTTGGATTGGTGGTAGGAATTGGTGGAGGTGTGGATGGTGATGTTTGGCTTGTGGTGGTAGGTAACTGTTCCATGGTATTAGGTGGTGAAATTGGTGTAGTAGGTGTTGTTGGTGGACCACTAATCTTGTTTTTGCGTAATAATACCCTGTTTCATTGCAAAGTTCATTCGATCTCCGAATTAAATGCCAATGGTGATAGCTTGTGAGAGCCTCTAGTATGCATGCACCTGTAAATACCTGCACACTAACACAACCAACTTAAACCTTGAAAAATAACAAATGAAACTAAATTAAAGATAACACACGTTGCGTACTACTCGCCGGCAAAAACGCCAAAATTTGACGTGATTGCTGTAGTCTCACGTAAATTTAATCCAAATACTACTAATAACTAGCGGTAAGTGGGTATTGAACACAGGGAGTTGTGGAAATTGTCTTATCTAGAGTTTGTAATACTTTGACTAATTTACCTAAATTGCAAGAAATTAATTCAGAGTTTTTGGTTTGCGGTTTTAGATTTTAACTAATAGCAAATCAAAGTTGGTTGTTTAACAAATTAAAAGAAAGTGACCATCTCAGGTTTCCGGTTTAAATTAACGCATGGGTTTCAAATTCAACTAGAAAGAGTTACATAGACATGACTCGTGTTTGATTACTTGTTTGTGATAAAAGGGGACTAAGTACTCGGATTATTACAATGCGAGGTTGTTACCCGATAACCAATTAACTAGTATCCAACCCGTAAACCTTACCGTGATATCTCGATTGTCAATGACACCAAGAACGTACAATTAAGGCAATGATTCAAACATCAATCAACAATTTACTGATAAGAATCCAAACACCATAACAACTACAAATATAGCAAGTTATTATTCTAGAAATGAGAATTCAAAACACAATTGTTCAAACAAACCTTCCACTCAAAATGACCACAAGAGTTCTAGCCACTCATGGTCTTGCAATTCATCATACCTTCAATAGTTTTGTTCATAGGAATCAAAAACACCAAAGCATTGTTTAGAAATTGTTTAGAACCCACAAGATTACTCAAAATTCTCCCAAAGCTCTGTAAAACGTTCCCCAATGATTGGTATGTGAAAAGCCTCTTCAAAACCGAGTATAAATGGGCAGTTACAACTTTCCTGCAGCTCACCACCATAAGCTACGGTGCCCACCGTAGCTTACGGTGGGTATAATTTCCTTTAGGATGTTGAGGGTCTGTCTTACGGAGGGTTTTGAAGGTGGACTCCACCGTCAGCTACGGTGCTTACGGTGGTCAGCAGAATTTCCAGTTTTGCCCTTCTATAAATCTCTTGAGTCTTCGTCTTCAATAAGATAATTACAAGCACCCACCAAAGCACGTTTAAACTCCCTTGTTTATGCTCTTCGGTACCTGCGAAGCTATATACACCGTAGACATCAAATCATAACAATTAACCCATTTAAACATGGAATATTGATCATTTTAATGCACTTTCGGGTTGTCCAATAGACCACCCGTCATAGACCAGGGAAAACTGTATTTTTTACATCTTGACAAATAACCTGCTTTCATTATATATAAGAATTTAGGGGAGTTCGTTACATATCTATATATTCTATTGAAATGAAGCATGTGACAGAAATTAAATTTTCCAAGAAATTATAATTTGTTATATATTTGGGTTGATATAATATTAATGGTTGGTATGTAATTTAATTGGAAACTAGGTTAGATGCCTGCTCTACGCGATAGGGTATCTGATAAGAAAGGCGGTGACCTAATGTTTGTACCAAAATGGTCACATGACGACACCACGATCAACAAAGAAACTATATAGTTTGTCTTGTTCCTAATAAAAAACGTTTTATGATGAATATATTTATGTTTTTTAATAAAATTTATATTTGAACATTGAGAAAAAAAATGATCCAGTACTTATTTTTTCTAAATAGATAAGAAAAGCAAGTTGCTGGAGAAAAATAAAATTACTACAATATATAAATGGGTTAAATATGTATATAGTTTTTCTAAATATAATGGTCGAAATCTATAAAAGTGAATACCGATCTCAATTGATAATTTGATGGCAGAAAATCTTTAATTTTTAAAACTACTCCTTTTTGGGAAATACACATATCTAAACGTTTGAGAAAAACAAATAGATTACAACTACTGTTGGTGCATTACGTCTATTGCCTACGTTTAGGATATGTCGTTATTGTATATAGGGTTAAACGTCAAATGTATAAATGTTATTGTTTATTTTATATGTTTGTTAGAGACTCGTACGAGTGAGTTACTAGACTCGTACAAGTGACACTCTGTCACTCGTATGAGGCAATCACTCGCACGAGTCACAGTCTCTGTTTTACACAATACAGTGCGAGTCATGTCGACCTATAAATAGAGGAGTGTTGTGTCAGAGTTAGAGAGTGTTAGTTTAGTTGGTACGGCGAAGCCCTGCTGATTTGTTTACTTGCCTTGTACTTTGCACGTCAATCAATACATTCAGAGCAGTTAATCAGTAAGATCTCACTTGTTCGTTTGTCATCCTCTCTAGCAATGAATTCCGCCTCTGCTAGTTGAGTTAGATCAGGCCGGTTGCTCATCGGAGGAGCCGATCCCCGTTCACAATTACGTAATTAGTTTTTTTAGGTTTACGTAAGTTACTAGTTAATAATGAAATTATAAACTTAAATAAGTTATGGACGTGTATTAGATATGAATTATTAGTAGTGTATGGAGTGAATTATTTATTTTCATATTTCTTTCATAACTGTTTAATATTTTCATCATCATCATCATCATATTAATAATTATTAATAATAATAAATATAAATATACTTATTTTTGTAATTTTCTTTGTCTTATCAATTAATAAATTTAAATGTATATATGTTAGTACCAAAACGAGATCACAACGATATCACACGAGTTTGATTGTGGCGGAATCACACAATCAAACATGATTCCAACAAAAGAAATAAAGATGAAGTAGAAAGATTGATTCAAAGGTTAACTTGAATACAACAATGATTGTCTAATACAAGTTATGGCAAAATCCCAAGAACCTCCAAAACCCTAAACATGCTTAACTATTTATAGGGAGGGTGTAGTGCACCCCTCCCCCTAAACCCTAAGCCCATTAGCCCCTCAGCCCATTCAATACAGGCCTTACTTAATTAAAGAACTAATGTATAAACCTTAAAGACCTAACAATCTCCCCTAGGTCTACAATATTGGTGCTGTATCAACTTGACGTTCCACCAGCTGCACCACCTCCAAACAGGGGACTAGCATCCACATATGATCTTGCACTAATCACGTTAGCCACCGCACCAGTACAAGATTTCACACATACTTGGTACTTTTCATTTGGGCGAATCTGGTTCTTGCCCAAGACGTTAATATCCTTTTCATGAAAGCTTATTAGATCCAACGTGTCAGCTAAATGATACGCATATTCTTTTATAACAATCACAACGTCACACATCTTCGGATCGTATGCCCAAAATTGGAAGTTCTTTGGCACACCTTTGGGAATTTAGGAGCAGCAGAAATAACTTTCTCTTTATCAGTTGGTGGCTAAATCACTGATTTCATAGTCTTGCAAGTATGTGGGTCACGAACTCCACGATTCTCTTTAACATATGATTCAACATATTTCCTCGTTGGAAAGTTGTTTTTCACTTCTCGTTCAAGTTTTGAATGAAATGCCCATCCTGGACCACACTGATTTGGATCAGAGTCATGATAAGGAGCTCGTAACAGATTCCTCTAAGTCAATCTTGGTCCATGATTTGAACTGAGACTCCTTAGCGTAATACTCTTTGTGTCCACTTTTTCTAGTCACCAGCCACATCTTCTTATTATGATCATACCTCCAACTCGAAATGCAAGATTTGTTTTAAACTTTGTCATAATGGCTCGCACCCAATTCCATTACATAGCAATCAGAAGTTTGTGTTGGATCCTTAAGCTAGAAGTTTTCATCGAGAGGATTCACATCTTGGCTTTTTATGATAAGCATTTGCTTGCTGTTTGGATTCTTTGGTGCCAGCTTCCTCTTCCTAGTCTATTCAGCTACCAGATAAGCATTCAAACCAGCTTCACGTTCAGCGTTAGCAATAACATTTTCTTCAGCTGCATGTTGAGCAACGTTCATTGGATCATCATCTTGATCAGCAAATTCGCTTACAAACTTTTTCTCTAGCTTTCCTTTCAAATCATAACCACAATCATTAACAAATTTGCATCACCTTGTAGTTGATTTATGGTTTGGTCCTTACTAAATACTTGAGCTTGCAGTGACGATATCTGAGCATCTATCAAGGCAGAGTCTTGCTCTAATACAACCATTCTTCTTTGCAACTTCACAATATCTACTTCCATGTCTTCATCACTATCAGATTGTTCTGATAAATTTCATTTTTTCTGCAACAACTCTCATTGCAACTTCATCATGCTCAAACAAACCCCCACCGGAACTACCCGCATCAAAACGAACAACACTAGAGCTTTCTGGTTGCGATCTATCAGTTGTCTCTGGCAGATCGAAGTTAAAGAAATCTGGTATGTCTATATCTTGAGTTGCAGCATGAACTTTAGGTTCAGCTTGCATAACAGGCTTAGGATCAACACTTAGGCTTACTTGTTCAGTATCTGGTTCAGGTTCGCTTCTTTGTTTCTTGCGTGATTCTTGTTTAGCACCTTCAATTGTGGCATCTTCAGTTTGTTCTTCTTGAGTAGGAATAATTCCAGGAGGATTGTTCCTGAGATTATCCTTCAATGATGCAATCAATACTTGAAGATTCTCAGGAGTCATCGACGTTAAATCTCTAACAGTTTCCTCAGCTTTCTCAGATTCAATTATTTCCACATCACTGTCATCATCAGTTCCTTCTTCATCCGCAACCAACACTTATGTCTCTACTTTAGTCTTAGCACCCATGAGTTGCACATCATGTGTTGGATCTTTTGAGATTATTGGTACTTAGTTTCGTAGGTTTTGTATAGTTTTGTAATAATTTAATGTGTTTTCGAAAGTTCAGGGGCTGAAAGTGTAAATACAGGAAAATATCCTGTAGTGATGTAATTGTGTACCCAACATATTTAATAAATACACTGGGTAGGTAGCGTGTATATATATGCTGGTAATGAAAACCCTAGTTCAAGGTTCGTGGACAAGTTTTTGGTGATTTCTCTTGTGTTATGATTGTTGTTCTTGTGCTAAATCCGAACACCCAGGTGAACTCAGTGATTATATCTTTTGGGATTCTATATACAACACTTGTTGTTTGATCCATACAAGAATCTTCATCTTCATCTTTTGGTTTTTCTTAAATTTTGAACATTCAAACAACTAATCTATAGTTGCTTGGGTGATAATAATCAAACCATTGTGATCCGAATCTGTTTGGGATTCACAATTTGGTATCAGAGCTTTTGTGCTCTTGATTGTTTAGTTTTTGGTAAGATTCTTCAAGTTTTGAAAGTTTTTCAAAAGTGTTCAAAGTTTCAAGGGTTTTCAAATTTTTGGACTTAAAATGCTTGATCTGGTGTGTTTAATCATTGGGTTGTTGTTAATTAGTGTATTGGTAAACATTTGGGTCATTTTGGTACAAAGAAACATGGATTTTGAGTGGTTTTTAGGTGAATAGAGGGTTTTTGTTCGTGCTTAAACCCTGCTGGGCGTATTTAACTTTGAAGTCAGTGTAGATAAATTTGAATATAGAGTTTTTAACTTGAAGTTCGCGTAATTAACAAATATGCTGGCATTACACCAGTGGATTCGTTGATTTCCAGCGAAATAGTGTCAGCGTAATTAATAGAAGGCGACCTCAAAGTCAGTGATAAAAATCCTCAGCGATTTTATCACGGTGATCGGCGCATTTAGCCAAACTCACGTTTGTTTTGTGTGTTCCAGCGGATTTAGCTATTGTCGCTTGGTCAAGCAGCCAAGCATCACCAGCGTAATTGGTATTTTCAGTGTATTTGCTCTCTGATCTCTCTAGTTCCAGCGTATTTAATCCAAGATCAAGATTTTGAACTCGAAATCAACCAAAATGTCTCCCAATCAACTTAATCCAATAGCACAAGCGGAACTTGAGACATGAACTGCTATAAGACCTCCTAAGTTGAAAGGATCTGAAGATTTCAATAGCTGGAAGAATCAAATCAAAGCATTCTTTGAGGATACAGACTATACTCAATGGATGTGTGTCACGGTAGGACCGCATGTTCCTATGTTAATTCGTGACGATGTTCGAACAATCAACGAAGACTCTTCAACATTCACTGAGGAGGATAGAACTCTCATTCAACGAGATCGTTGGGCTCACACTGCTCTTGAATGGCTCTGTCCAAGAATGATAACAATTTGTTTGAAGAATACACTTCAGCTCACGAACTGTGGTTGGCCCTTATTGATCACTATGAAGGGAACAAAGAGTTGATGGATAACAAAAGAGATATTGTTCAGAAAGAATATGATATGTTTGGGAGTGTTCGTGGTGAGAGCTTGTCAGAACATATTAGTCGATTCTTGAACGTGCTTACAAAAATGAAGAAAGTTGGCAATCCAGTTGCCAACTATGCCTCCATCAAGAAACTTTTGGACTCTCTTCCAAAAGAATGGAGTCTACATTACATGATGATCAAAAGAACCTTCTTGATAAGTACAACTCCTATCACTCTTTCGGAACTGATAAATACACTGAAGGCCTTTGAAATGGATGTGCTCAAAAGAGAAATGAATCAATCTGGATACTCTCATAAATCTACTCAATCTGCTAATGCTGCTTCTGTTCCCAAAAAACATTGCATTCCTTGCCCCCATAACCTCCTGTGGTTCAGGTTCTCAAAGTGCTAACGCATCTTACCTCAACACTTCCGCATGCTCTACAAAGGCTCCATTATCTAGTGGACCACTGTAGTCGGCGATGCTCAAGCACTCAAGATATCCACTGAACATGTTGCATTTTTAACACCTTACTAAGTAGCTATGAAGTTCTCATGTCAGGTGAGCTAAAAAGGGATTTTCTCACTGCTGAAGACGTGTATCAGGTAGATCCAAATGATATGGAGGAAATGGACTTGAAGTGGCAAATGGCAATGATTACTCTACGACTAAAGAAGTTTCAAGAGAATGCAGGAAAGAGACTTGCATCGGGAAAAACCGGTTTCGACAAGTCCAAGCTAAGATGCTACAACTGCAAGAATCCGGGTCACTTCCAAAAGAGAGTGCCCACTGTTGAAAAACAAAAATGCTGAAGTTGTTCTGACAAGAAGGCCAATAGCTATCGAGGGGAGTGAAAATGTTGCTGATAACACCCCAAAAGCATTGGTGGTGGAAGATTATGACTGGGCAGAAGAAATAGCTGAAGCAAAAGAAGAAGTCAACAAAGCACTCATCGCTAAAAGCTCCCAACCATGTTTGAACATCGTGGCACATTACAAATCACTTAACCATGACCTAATTAGAGAAAAAGAAAAGGTTTTGAAATTTAACCAAGAACTGAAAGAAAACGAAGTTGCATATCAGAGAAAGTTGAACTCGACTTTGGTTGAGATGCAGACATTAAAAGAGTTCGTTTTTAAAAATATTTTATCATAAATCATCCAACTGAAAGATTAGAAAAATCTCAAAATGAAAATAACAAACTGCAAATCACAATTGATAAATGGAAAGTTAGTTAAAAGGCACCGGTTGATATTGAAAATTGCCAACGACCGACATTTGTGAAGGATGGGATTGGATACAAGGATAAGCTAGGAAACGAAAGAAAAATCTTTCCTCCTCCGCACAGCAAAAACTATGTACCTATGCCATCTCCTCATCCCAAAAATGACTTAATTGATAAACATATTCTGTTTGCTCAAAGTGTCTTTTACAAAAATGAAAATCATACTAACATTTCTGAAAGTAATGCAGATATGTTTAACCGTATCGAAGATGTGCACGATGAGGATGATGACTGTGGAGGATCAAAAATAGGAATTGGATACTCAGGACGCCAGTTATTCCACAGTTAACTGGTTTGCCTGGAATTGTAACAAGAAAAACAGTACTTCTATTCAGGATAACTGTAATAGTTTGACTAGGATGGATGACTGTAATGGCTGCGTGCCTAAATTTAATATTCAGGATGACTGTAATGGCCATGTGCCTACATTTAAGACTCACAACCACATGAATACCGTTGTTGAAAGTCATGACCTAACTCATGCTCGTAATGATGAAAAGGTTGTGCTTGAATCTCTTGTATATTTGTTCCAGAATTAAAGAAAAACAGATTTGGGAAGTTCATCACAGAGGAAATTCCCGAGTTTATTCCATCATGTCAGGTACATCAGAGTCTGATGAAGAATCAACATAAGTCAGCAATAGTGAAGACTTGAGCACATCAACCTCAGAAAGTGGTGAAGAAACGTCAAGAGAAGATCAGGAATCTAGCGGCTCAAGTGAAAATCAAGAATCAGCTTCGTCATCAGATAGCGAGAGCAATGAAGACTGCATTAAGAATGAAAATCGTCTTAACAAGAAAGTGAAGAAAGTCAGAAGTTCAAGCTATACTGCATCATCAGATAACACTTCAAGCAGATCTAGACTCTCATCACATACATCATCTTCACACGCAGCATCTACCAAAAAGAAAAGAGCAAATTGCAAGAAATGCTTTCACTATGGTCATCTAGGACATACTACCAAACCTTGCAAGAGCAAGAAATTTTCTAAACCTAAACAAGATCTTGTCAAAAGTTTCACCGAACAATTCGATAACTTTAGAAAATCAGTCAAATCCATAGTTAACTCACAATGTTTTTGTAGGTCCCCTAATCCGTTTGGATCTTCACAGAATCGTCTATCCAACCTAGAGTGCGGAATCCCTTAGAACAGATTATCACAGAAAACGAGTACGAACAATAATCACTATAAACCGGATCGTTATTGAGTATCTATCACAATGATTACAATCAATCTATATCACAAGAATTCTCTCTCAACTCTCTCTAAAGTGATTAACTGAGCAACCTTAACCCTAATGCAAAACTCTCTTTATATAGAGACAAGTTTGCAACTGGGCTAGCGTTTCACCACATGGGCTGCAAATTGGTCTAGGCCCAATTTGCCTACCACTCCTCATAATGTGTCTTGTTTAGCCCAATCACTTCTAATCAATTACTACAAAACTAAACCCGCTAAGCGCTTATCGTTTTACTAATTACAAGATATCTAAAGACCAAATCTAATTTTGTTGTCACAAATATGCACCAACAAACTCCCCCCGTAACAATAGCTTCAAAAAAGATCTTTGTCTTCAGTCATCTTGCAATCTTCAACGTCTTTGGTCTTTGGATAGCTTCAACTTTAATAGATTCTATTAGCAACAGACTCCCCCTAAGCTGATGCATCCAATCACCAAATCTTCTAAATCGTTAGCTTTTGAGTAAACTCCAGTTTAGCACTTGCATAGCAATCTTCAAAACTCTTCAAATTTGTCTGCAATTTAGAAAGGAGGTTCTACCATACATCCAATCAAACTCGTCTTTACTAAACATCTCAGCAACACACTACTACAATCTGTATACTATAAAACAAATATCTCGAGAAACTATAAGAATTTTTCAACACAAGTTAACAAATTGTTATTATTCAAGAGATGGTAAAACTGTATCACAGATTAAAACAATTTTCAACTCAAACCACATAATCAAATTTGAAGTACACTGAACGGGCAAGATTTTCAAATTTTGAACTCATCTTCTAACATCGTCTCCCCCTATCGGCAACAACTCCTCCATGAACAACCATATTCTGTACACTAAGAATTTACAAGAAAAAAATCTTTTTGGATTTTTATATTTTCTGAAAGCAAATAAATAACGAAATAAGAAACGCTCTGTTTTTGTGAAATCATCGAGAAGAAGATCGTATCAACAATATCAAACTGTTGGCACACTATTAGATAATCTATATGTAATTTTCAATACGATTACCAGTGTTGTTTATCCACTTAAACAAAATACATGAGCATTTCAAGTACCATTACCTAGTGGTATGTTAAGGTAATTTTGATACTGATATCCTATTTTGTCGCACCTCATGACGTACCCCCGCGATCAAGGTATGCACAAAGATTCCTCGTAGTAGGTGAGTATACCGAAATTTATCCTTTTTGAATTACAATGTTAGATAATTGGTGATCAGGTTAGTACTTTCGTACAACAAAGAGACCAATATCCAACGAGGGTTTGGGCAAATACCAAATTTTGGTACGATTTATGCATTTTCCACATTTGAATGACCCTCTAGGAGAGCTTCTTCAATTTCTGGATTTGGCATTTTAACTCTTTTAAGATATCCTGGTTGTGCCTAGGTCAGCATATACCTGGATGCAGTTGAAGGACAACCCTGATACCCCGGATGAAATAACGATATAAAGACCTAAAACCTCAGATTTTGGCAATCTATCAACGCAAGATTCAAGGTATATAACCATACACCACTGATAAGTTACCCACTCATACACAGTTCGTTATGTTTACATCACCATGGATATTTCATGCCTTTTGCCTACTTGTACATCATATGATGAAGCTGCTATCACACTTAAGCAATTTAATTTTAAATTTCAGTGTACAGTCTAACTTGTTAATGTACATCATTTCTTCTTTTCACACAATGAAAACTCATTTTTTGATTTTCTATTTTTTATGTTTTGATTTTTGAAAAACAGTAAATTATTTACAATTTTTTTATGGAAAACTGGTTATTCAAGATTCCTCATCTCATTGAGTTTGACTAAATGTTCAAAGCGAGCCCTGTCAAATGCATTCGTGTAAAGATCTGCTAGGTTATCTAGTGTGTCGACTCGATGCAGTTCAATCAATTTCTTTTCAGCACAATCCCGTATGAAATGATGTCGAATGTCAATATGTTTTGTGCGACTATGTTTTATGGGATTGTTTATGATTGAAATAGTGGCATTATTGTTTATCATAATAGGTGTACGAGTGAAATTCAAAGCATAATCACGCATCTGCTGTTGGATCTAGAGAACCTGAGAGCAACAGCTACCCGCAACAATATATTCAGCTTCACATGTAGAGGTAGACATGCAAGACTTCTTCTTGCATTGCCATGACACAATCCTCCCTCCTAAGAACTGACAACCACCTGTGGTAGAGTTTCTGGTTGATTTGCATCCTCCAAAGTCGGAATCAGCGAAAGCAACAAACTTCAAATCACTAGCAGCTGGATACCATAACCCAAGTTTAGGTTTCCCCTTCAAGTAATGAAGAATCCGCTTCACCGCTTTTACAAGTGACTTTTTTGGATTCGCTTGATATCTGGCACAAAGACACACTACGAACATGATGTTTGGTCTTGAAGCAGTCAATTACATTAGAGAACCAATCATTGCCCTATATTGAGTTGGATCAACATCCTCCACACTCTCATGATCTGGACCAAGATTGTGATTCTCACAGATAGGTGTGTTGAAAGTAGCGCAATCCTCCATTTTTAAATGAGACAAAATGTCATACATATACTTCGTCTGATGTATAAACATCCCATACTTCTTCTGTTCAACTTGTAAACCCAGAAAGTAAGACAATTCACCTATCGCACTCATTTCGAACTTGCTCTTCATTACCTCCTCGAATTCATGACACATATTCTCATTAGATGACCCAAAAATGATGTCATCTACGTATACCTGTACTAGTAGAAAGTCTTCATTCTTTCTTTTAATGAAAAGTGTACTGTCAATCTGACCTCTTTCAAAACCATTCTTTAAAAAATGTGCTGACAGTGTCTCATACCACGCCCTAGGTGCTTGATGCAATACATACAATGCCTTATCAAGTCGATAGACTCGATCTGGATACTCTGGATCAGTAAACCCATCTGGTTGTGAGACATACACCACTTCTTGGACTTTCTTGTAAAGAAACGCACTCCTCACATCATGTTGGTAAACTTTGAAGCCCTTGAATGAAGCAAAAGCTAGGAACAAACGAATTGCCTCCAACCTTGCTACTGGTGCAAACACTTCATTGTAATCAATCCTCTCTTGCTGATTGAACCCTTTCACCACTAGCCGAGCGTTATTCCCTTTCACGATCCCTCGGTCGTCTTTCTTGCACTTAAAAACCCACTTGGTGCCTATTTCCTTCTCTCCTTCATGCAAGTCAACTAGCTCCCGAACTTTCAACTTCTTAAACTGAGCTAGTTCCTCTTGCATAGCTTCAACCCAACAATTATCTTTTAGAGCCATGTGAACATTCGTCGGCTCCTCTTGGGCAATAAAGCAGCTATACAAAAACTCATATAACATCCCAGTCTTCTGAATCGAAGTAAATAAACAGGAACCTTCGATCACATGTCTTCTTGTCTGAACACCTGCAGTAGCATCACCAATGATGTTCTCAACTGGATGATCTCTGTTTGTGCGTGTAGTAGCAATGGTGTCAACAACGCCAGATTAGATCCAGTCTCCCCCTGAATGTTCTTATTATTAAATGGATTAGTAAAGTCCTCCCCCTGAATAGGTTCAAACTCACTATCACTTGAATCCTGTGGAGCTGCACTGGAAGAAGTTTCGGGAGCATCTGTCATTGATATACTCGATCTAGGCATGAAGTCACCCTCTTCATCTTCACTGGTCACAGTTTGAATCACTTGAAACTCATCTGGATTGGAAAAATCAGGAATATTAAATGATTTTAAAATGCTATCATAATCATATAATATATCAGGACCACTCGTTGATTGTTGAGGTGAATAACTAGTGATTTCCATGTTAAACACAACCTCAATTTTACTAGTTTCTAGATTAAAAATCCTTTTTTTCGGTGTTCCAGGCATATAACCGAGAAAGTAACCCTCGTCAGCTACCTCACCGATTTTTGCTTATCATTATTTCGCACAATAGTGCAGGGTAATCCAAATGGTTCAAAGCCTTTTAAGTTTGGCTTCCGGTTAAACAATAGTTCGTGACATGTTTTGTTAAACAGTTTAACCATCAACACTTTGTTTAGGACATAACAAGCTGTGTTTACAGCTTCTCCCCAGAAAAGAACTTGATGCTTTGAATCAGAAAGAATAGCCCTAGCGACTTCAATCAACATCCTGTTTTTCTTCTCAACGACTCCATTCTGTTGAGGTGTACAAGGAGCAGAATATTGATGTTCAATTCCCTTGCGAAGACAATAGAGATCCATAATCTGATTCTTGAACTTTGTGCCATTATCACTCCTTATCCTCTTGATTGGTGCATCATGGACATTTTCCAATTTTGTAAAAAAAAAATCAGCATCTCCGCTGCCTCATCTTTTGTACCTAAAACGAAAACCTATGAATATCGTGAGTAATCATCTGTGACAACTAAACAATAGAATTTCCCACCTATGCTCCTTACGTTCACCGGACCGAGTAGATCCATATGAAGTAATTCATAAGGGGCATCTATTGAATTACTGTTTTGGACTTGTGAGGTTATGTTGTTTTCCCTTTTGACATGGAATACATTTATATTCCACGTGAAACCTTTGCACTGGCACCCCTTCTACTAAACCGTTTTTAATAATATAATTCATTTTTCGGTAGTGGATGTGGGCCATGCGTCTGTGCCACAGCATTGACTCAGCCGCAGATGCTTTTGAAAGTAAACACGCCACCAAAGTGGTAGAGTCCTTAGCACCCATGTCCATGACATAAGTGTCATTTCTCCTTGGCACTCTCATCACTATCCAATCATCCGGTACACCAAATCAGGTTTCAACACCAAAGCTTCAGACTTAGTAAAGTGGACCGAGTGACCCTTCTCGCAGACATGAGACACGCTCATCAGATTGTGCTTTAGCTGCTCAACATAGTTCACTTTGTCCAATGTGATCTTCCCGTTGGTTACTTTTCCTCGACCTGTAATGTGCCCTCCTTTAGCGCCTGCAAAATTCACATAACCATCCATCTATATTCTCAAACACAATCAACAACCTCGCATCCCCCGTCATGTGCCTGAAGCAGCCACTATCAACATACCACAAGTTGATAATCCTCCTTAGCAGCTCCTACACAACCCAACAAAAAATTAGTTAGATTGGGGGACCCAAGCCATAATGGTCTTGGGTCTTCCAGATTTATCAACCACCGGAACATTCATCCAATATCCATCACTCCTAACAGGAGTCTTGGATCTCAGACCTGTTGATGCAAATGGTTTTTGACTTCCCTTCGGTCTTTGGTCCTGAGGTTTCCTAAACATTTTTGGACTTTGTGACCTTTGGAAATTTTAGTTATGATTTCTTGAATTTTGATGGTAATAATTTCTAAAGCTATTATTATAAAAATTTCAACTACCCAAATTCTGATATCGAGTTTTATATTGACCTTGACTTCTGAAATTACTTGATTGACCATTAAAATTATTCATTCTAGATGAACTACTTCGAGGTCTTTTATATCTGCCTGATGTAGATTCAGGCTGAAATCTTTGTTGATTTCTTTAAAAACGAGGAACTGGGTGAGTTCCTTTTTCAGCCTTATATACACCAACAGCAACACGCTATCGCTTGGTAGCAGATATCTTTGGTGAGTTAAAAATATTCTGCTCACCATCACCAATTTTCTCTGGTGATTTTTCTCTCTTTCTCTCAGTTATTTTTGCTTCATTCTTTTTGTTAGGACAGCAACTAGCTACATGTCCCTTGTTGTGACATTTGAAGCATGATCTTCTAGCCGAAGACTTCTTAATTGAAGTCTCTGGTTTAGATTCATCAGGTGACGATGATGATGATGCCTTTGAAGGATCTTGTTTAGTTTGCTCAATTTCTGATTTTTCTATGTTTTTATTTTTAGCAAACTGCACATTTCATTCTCTTGTAATAACACTGGTCTCTTCTTTCATATCACTCCCTTTAACAAAATCAATTTTTCTAACAATAATTTGCTTTTTATTCTTAGGGTGTGTATTCTTTGTTTTCAAAACCGCTTCCCTGTTATTATCCTTCTTTGCATTCTCAGACACATCAACATTCCCTTATGTGGAACTACTAGGTGTTGTTGACACGAAGTCTATTAGCTTTTCTTCGTCTGGCAAGAAAGAATAGTCATGACCAAGAGGTGGTTGAACTTCATTGAAACCTTTGAAGCCCACACTTGTCTTGTCATTACTTTTCTTCAAGTCATTCATCATGTGTTCCATAATAAAAGATGAATCTCTTAAATTGATTCAATTTCTTTTCAACTTCACAAAGTTGCAGTTGTGCTTCTGACAACTCTTTGCATTTTTTAGAAATCTCTTTTTTTCTCACTCATCGTATCATGAGCTAAGTCAATAATTTGAAGTTTTTCATTTAGTTACAGGTTAAAATATTGATTTCTTCTTCATAACCCTTAATTTTCTTCAAATATAATGACTCATTTCTTTCTACGAAAAAGTTTGATTCTTTTACGCTCGAGAGCTCATTTACCAGACTTTGGTTGTGTTTTGTTAACCTGTCAACTTCTCTTTGTAGTTCAAGACATTTTAACAAACATAACTACTAGAGTTAGAATGTACCTCTCCTATAGATTTGCTTAGATCAGCCATGAAAACAACAATATCGGTCTAATCATCATCAACCTTTTCAGCTACAGTCTCTCGCTCGACCTCAGCATCAGCCTTTACTTCTGCATCATCAACCGGGCTATCTCAGCCATGAATGCCTGTGTGGCATTATCATCGCCTTCCAGATGAACACTCCAATCATAAGAACCTTCTCTAGTAGTAGAGATCACCACCTTTGATCCAGTGTTGCTTGAACCATGACCAGGAAAATCTTGAAAAGATAAGCTGGAACGAGATTCAGACTTAGGTCTTTGACACTCTCTAGCAAAGTGTCCATAATCCTGACAGTTGTAAGACTTCACTTTTGACTCATCAAAACCCACATTCTTTCCAACGAACTTCCTTCCTGTCCTATTCATGAATCTCTTCACTCTTCTAGAGATCATGGCCATCTACCATTGTAAATCCATCTCCTCTAGGTCATCAGGGTCAATCTGATCATAATCTTCATCAAACGTAGCAGGATCAGATATTCTTCCCTGAATGTAGTTCTTATAGGAAGCAATGAAAGAAGAAAATATGGCCAAATGACCTTCAGCAGCCTTGACACTCAGAGGCATAAATCTTGTACTGTTGTTACTATTGCTAGCTTGTTGTCTCTTTGCCCCTGACGATCCTCCTGAAGCAGCTACAAAACATTTTTCACCCTCAGCGTTTGTCACAACCTGCTCATTTTCACATGAGAGAAACGCATATCAGAATCACTTGAAGCATTGTTGGAAGATGAAGATGTAAGCCCTTTATAAATTCCCGGATCTTGAACCTGATCATATCCAGTTTCCTTCTTCTTCATGTTGAGCTCATAAGCTCTCAGTTTCCCAACAGCCTCTTCCAAGTCTTTATCTTCATAATCAGCTTCACCCTTTATCATTTGAGTATAAATATCCCATTTTGCAGGTACAGCATCTAGCAACTTATTGTTTATCTCCACATCCGTGTATCCCTCTATGTCATAATTGTCCATTTCTGACATTAGATGATAATATCTCGTGATAATATCTTTAAGGGACTCATTTCTAATGCCTTTAAAGACTACAAATTGTTTCTTCAGCAGATCAACTTTGTTTTTTTTCACATCAGGATTGACCTCTTACCTCTTCTCTAGAGCATCCCACATCTCTTTTAAAGTGGTATATCGCTTGAATGTATGTTTGATGCCATCAGGTAACGACATCTTTAGAGCAGCTACGGCCTATCTTTAGAGCAGCTAAGGCCTGCTTCTCAGACTCGTACATTCTCTTATCAACCTCTGACATGTTTACATAGGCAGTGACACGTTGTCGGCCTTCAAAGTCATGAGTTGGGTTAACGTACCCATCTTAAATACAGATCCACATCCGTGTGTCCTGATATTCAATGATTTGAAACCTATCCTTCCATGTAAGGTAATTCTCTACCTTCAACATCTTTGGTGGTTTGTTAGTCGTGCCTGCCTCGTGCTCCATTCCTAACAATTCATTCAAGTTTGACATATTCGACATTTTTACCGAACCGCTCGCTAAAAACGCTAAATATTTGTCCGAAAAGTGTGATTACCAAATTGTACCGTTAGACTCGTCTCGATGATACAAATCCAATGATATATAATGTCCGAGGGTGATGTTAGGATTTTTTTGTTCTAAAAATCACACGAGTCTAACTGTGCAGTCGGTTTGTCAAGATTGTCTACAGATAAAATTCTGTGTACGCAAATGTTTATCTCCGGTTACGTCAGTTGGTTAATTTTCCACCTTTGTGAACACAACTCGGAACATATCGAATCCAAAACAGTAACTCGGATTAACAATCCGAGATGGGAATTCGGAACAGTGATCTGAGATACCAATCCGAGATGGTGATTCGAGATGGTATCCGAGATGCTTTCCTGAGATGATGATTCGAGATACTATCCGAGATGATCTGAGATCAATCACCTATGATCCGAGATGCCCTGTTCTTATCCGAGATGTAAGTATTTTGATCCAAGATGCTTCACCTATGATCTGAGATGCAAGTATTCTGATCCGAGATGCTTCACCTATGATCAAAGATACAACTCTAATGATCTGAAAAGCAACCTTCTGATCCAAAATGCAAGATTTTTATTCGAGATACCTTGCTGATGATTCGAAATACCTAGGTTTTATTCGAGATGCCTTGCTATTTATCAAAAATAGCAGCAAAAACCCTAGAATAACCTCCAAACTTCGAACTAGCCCTAAAAAACGTCCAAAACTTCAACTTTTTCTGCTGTTATAATTCTGATCCAAGCAAAACTAGAGCCAAATGCTCTGATACCAATTGGAGGTCCCCTAATCCATATGGATCTTTACAGAATCGTCTATCCAACCAAGAGTGCGGAATCCTCTAGATCAGATTATCACAGAAAACGAGTACGAACAACAATCACTATAAACTCGATCTTTATTGATTGTCTATCACTATGATGACAATCAATCTAGATCACAAGAATTCTCTCTCAATTCTCTCTGAAGTGATTAACTGCGCAACCTTAACCCTAATGCAAAACTCTCTTTATATAGAGACAAGTTGCAACTGGGCTAGGGTTTCACCACATGGGCTGCAAATTGTTCTAGGCCCAATTCGCCTACCACTCCTCATAATGTGTCTGGTTTAGCCCTATTACAAGATATCTAATTACTACAAAATTCAACCCCCTAACCATTTGTCGTTTTCTAATTACAAGATATCCAAAGACCAAATCTAAGCTATTGTCACAAATATGCACCAACAGTCTTTTGAAAAGAAAAGAGAATATTCTTGTTCAAAATCACAATAGATTAAACTTGAAACAAGTCTGGATTCTGAAAACTAACTAACTTGTACATATTTTTGTTTGTTGTTGTGTAATAGAATAAATTATAATAATGGCTTCGAATGCTCACCGAATACATTTGGCACGTGGACAGTGGATGCTCAAGGAATATAACCGGATTGAAGGACCTCCTGAAGAACTTTCAAGTCATCGATGGCGATTTTTATCTTTTGCTAGAGATGAAAAGGGAGGGAAAATTGTTGGAATGGGAGACGTAGTATCTGAAGCACTTACATTGTGGAACGTCAATTATGTACTAGAATTGTGTTACAATCTCATGAGCGTATCACAAGTCTGTAACAAAGGAATTTCAGTGTTGTTCAACAACGTGGAATGTCTATTCCTCAAGCCCGAATACTCCATTCCTGCGGAAATGATTATGCTCACAGCTCCTCGTCAAGACAACACCTACGTTCTCAATATGAAAAACGCTAAATCCAATGAGCATATGACGTGTCTAATCTCAAAAGCGTTAGAATTGGAATCACTGCTTTGGCGTAGGCGGTTGGGGCATGTAAACTTAAAAAATATGAATAAACTTTCCAAATTAAATTTAGTGAGTGGTTTACTTATAAAAGAATTTCCATTTTCAGAAAAATGTATGGCATGCACCCAAGGCAAGCAACACAAAATGCCGTACAAAGCCAAATCAGTGAATACGATATTCGCTCTATTGCAACTACTGCACATGGATATTTTCAATCCTATTAGTGTTAAAAGTCTAGCTAAAAAATCCTATTGCTTGGTGATTACAGATGATTTCACCCGTTTTTCATGGGTATATTTTCTTGAAGCCAAAAGCGAGACCGCCTCCACTCTCAAAAACTTCATTCCCATGATTGAAAATGTGATCAAGCTGAAGGTCAAATCAGTCAGAAGTGACAATGGATTGGAATTCAAAAATCAAACGTTTATCTACTTCAGCAAAGAAAAGGGAATATGCCTTCTGTACAGTGCAGCCAGAACTCCTCAGCAGAATGGCGTAGCAGAACGGAAGAATACAACACTCATTGAAGCTGCTCGAACTATGCTCGTAGACTCCAAGCTTCCTATCATCTTCTGGACAGAAGCAGTCAACACAGCATGCTATGTTTTGAATCGAGTTCTCATCGTTAAACCTCATGGAAAAACAGCCTATGAACTTCTTTTCAAAAGGAAGCCTCTGATAGATCTCTTTAGACCGTTTGGATGCTCCTGTACGCTCCTCAACACTAAAGACAATCTTATCAAGTTTAAAGCAGTTGGTGATGTGTGCTACTTCATGGGTTACTCATCTTCTCAGAAGGCGTATCGAGTCTACAACAAACAAACCAAGATGGTGATTGAATCATACTATGTCAACTTTCAAGAAGGAAACTCCACCAACTGGAAGTTTTCCAAACTAGTTTTATGATGCAGACGTTGTTTTCAACACTTTCGATACTGATGAACCACTCACTGAAACCGAACCTGCATAAACGACCCCAATAGAACCATTGTTTGATCCTTCAGACATTGGCTTCACTCCTTTAACAAATCGATTCACCCTAGTCTCTGCCGATCCAATCCTTTCGTTGAGGAAGCTAATGGCGACACTTTGGCTGAGAATGCATCTGCATGTGATGCTTCTTCTTCATAGCCTATTGTGGATGAACCAACTAAAGAAGATGAACCTCCAATTATCTATGTCGACGAACACTTCACCAATCTACCTCAACAAATTGAAACCCACACCTACGCAGGTTGAAAGACAAATCGAAATCATCCCATTGAAAATGTCATTGGTCCTGTGGAAGACGGAGTTCGAACTCGTGGAAAAACACATACCATTAACAATGGATTGTATGTTGCCTTTCTTTCGCAGTCCGTACCCAGTGACATTGAAGAAGCTATTCAAGACTCCAGCTGGGTGCAGGCTATGTAGGAAGAGTTATCTCAGTTTCAAAGCTAAAAGTCTAGGAACTCGCAGATCTACCAGATGGAAAGTATCCCATTGGCACCAGTGGGTATCTCGTAATAAAATGGATGATCGTGGTGTAGTCATCAAGAACAAAGCACGATTGGTAGTTCAAGGATTTTAACTGGGGGAAGGGATTAATTATGAGGAAGTTTTTGCTCCTGTAGCACATTTGGAAGCTATTAGAATATTCTTAGCATATGCTTCGTATAAAAACTTCAAGGTGTTTCTAATGGATGTAAAGAGTGTGTTTCTATATGGGAAGGTGAAGGAAGAAGTCTAGGTTTGCCAGCCTCCGGGATTTGAAGATCCACATTTTCCTACACGACGCTATAAACTTGACAAAGCTCTCTATGGTCTTCATCGAGCCTGGTATGAGACTTTGTCAACATATCTTTTAGAATGTGGGTACACAAGAGGTAAAATCGATATGACTCTCTAAACCAAAAGGATCAGAGATAATGTGATGTTGGTGCAGATCTATGTAGACGATATTATTTTTGGGTCACCCGATGAGGCCCTATGCAAGGAGTTCGAGAAACTTATTAAGGCAAAGTTTGAAGCATGATGGGAGAACTCACATTTTTCTTGGGATTGGAGGTGAAGCAGAGAGAAGACGATATCCTCATTTATTAAACAAAGTATATCAGGGATATTCTCGCAAAGTATAGCATGAACGACTGCAAAACTGCCAGCACACCATTTGCAGCTCAGACAGAACTCACATATGATCTTCAAGGAAAACAAGTGAACAAGTCCTTCTATCGCTCGATGATAGGCTCGTTGATGTATCTAACCGCAAGTAGGCCTGACATTATGTGGGCTGTTTGCATTTGTGCTTGATTTCAGACGAATCCAAAAGAATCTCATGAAGCTGTTGTCAAATAAATTTTTCGCTATTTGAAAGGAACACCCAAGCTCGGACTGTGGTATCCTAAAGATAGTAATTTTGATTTAATTGCTTATTCTAAAAGTGATCATGCAGGTTGCAAGGTTGACAGAAAGTCCATCTCTGGAGGTTGTCAATTCTTAGAAAATCATCTCATATTGTGGCAAAGCAAGAAGCAGACACCAATTTCCACATCCACTGCTCAAGCCGAATATATGACAGCTTACAGTTGTTGCTCACAAGTTCTTTGGATACAAAATCAGTTGCTGGATTACGGAATCAACATCATGAAGACTCTGATATTCATTGACAACGTGGCATGTCTAGGAATTGTGAAGCATCCTATCCACCACTCCAGAACAAAGCACATCGAAATTCGCATTCATGCGATCAGATATGCATACAAGAAAGGATACATTCAAGTGGTGCCAGTGGATACTATGCAACATAAAGCTGACATTTTCATGAAAGCCTTCGACAAAACCCATTTCAACCAGTTGGTAACCTGGTTTGAAATGGTCAATTTCCTTGAGTGGAAATGAATTGGGTCTTCATAACAGTTTTTGGTGATTAAAAAAATGTGTGCCCAACAAAAGGATTTTCTGCAAAATTAAATTTCATTTTCAAGCACTGGAGTCTTGAAAATCAAATATTAGGGGGGAAGATTTCCAGAAAATGAGCATATTTTTAACGATTTGATCTTTCGATTGACACCTGCTTAAGAAATGATAGAAAACTTCTGACACTTTGATTTTTCTTAAAATAGAAAAAGAATGGAAAATCAAGATGTTAAACAAGGAAAATCGAGGTGCCAAGTAATGACGTGTCAGTAGATTCAACAATGTCATCGAGTAAACTACGATTAGGCGACAAAAGTTAATGCTTACACAAGAATTCTGGATACCTACAATGTTGTGCAACTTGCGGGAAACACCTTTCGGCATATGGCTTAATGGTCTTAAATCTTGCATTGATAGATTGCCAAAGTCTGAGATTTCGGGCCTTTATATGGACTAATCATTCGGGGATATCATAATTGCTCTTCTGCTGCATCCAGATATATGCTGACCTACAACAATTATGATATATTTACAAAAGAGCCAATGTGGCCAAAACCCTACACAGATGAAGCTCTCATTAAGGATCATTCAAGTGCTTAAATAGTACCGTCTATGGTATTGCCTTAGCCCTCGTTAGACATTGGTCTCTCTGCTTTACGAAAGTACTGACCTGATGATCATTTGTCTTTCGTTGAAATTTAAAACGAATGAAGTCAATATACTCACCCGCTATGAGGAATCTTTGTGCATACCTTGATCGCGGGGGTATATCTTGAGCGGGACTCACGGGTACAACATTCTATCTGTCTAGCTTGAGTGGGGTCCATTACAATTTTTGTCAATATTACCACAACATGATAAAAAAGCTCACCGCCAGCATGTTGAAAGAAGGATGCATAGATTTAAGAGGACAAACATACTGACAGTTTTTCTTGTGCCTTGGTTTTTAAAATAATAAACTGATATGTGTTGCCATACGATCTTTTGCAGGAAAGTGACATGATCTAAATCAAATGAAATATGTGAAAAAGGAAGCGTCGTGGCTCTAAATATGATATTCGGGGTCCAAAATTGCAAATTTATGTTTTTCTTAAGCTTATTTTCAGCTTTTGCATATTATTAGTTAAAAAGGGCATGTTTTTCGAAAAAGGTTAAGATTTTCGAGCGTCTTTGGCTTGAACTTCTTAACTTTGAAGAAACCTCAAAAAGTAACTTATGCGGCATAATTATCCTTCCAGCGTATTTATTAGCGTATTTAATATATACGCTGGAAGATAATTTAGTATATATATATATATATATGTATATACATCAGATCTGTATATGCTTTAGTTTCAAACTCTTTCTTCTTTCACATCTCAAAAACCCACTCTCAAAACATTCAAACGCAAACCTCATCAAGACTTTAAGGTCGGTTTTTCTGTGTTCTATTTCGGTATGATTTCATTGTTTATGCATTGATTGTCTATTGTTTGTTAATCAGAAACCACAACCAAAATAGAGACAACAAATAGATTTGTTTGAATCAATGTTCAAAGTTATTTTATGGTTTAATCAAGAATATTTTGATGCCAACGTATTTGTGTTTCAATGTAGCGTAATTATAATGTATGTAGCGCATTTACCAGGAGACAAATGATCGCGCATTTAAGTCTTGAACGTGAGTTCAAGCAACCGGCGTATTTGACAAATACGCCGGTCAAGCATCTACGCTGACTGCTTTCCCGAAACAAGACTTAAATACGCGACATATTATCAGCGTAAATAAGCTACAACCGGCATATATATCATTATGTTTCATGTATATAAGTCGCATGTCTGGTGTAAATAGTTGACGAATCCTTCGTATTTAAATGCAGATTTACCAGCGAAATTATAACCTTTTTATAAAATTTCTTTTATATTTAAATTTGTTTTAATTTTTTTTATTTTGTAAATAATTCTATATAGCCCTGTATAGATCCTAACTAACTAACATTTGTGTTACGTAACTTAGATCTAACTTGGCTTGTTTCAATATTTTCAGAAATGGTGAAAGAAAATAGCCAAAGTTTCAATCGTCAATGAAGTCAAAAGGATCACAGCAACTGTACGAAACACGAAGGTCATTGTGACAGAAGACAATGTGCGAAGAGTGCTCAATCTTGGAGATGATCACAAAGACCTACTCAGAGTAAAGAAAGATGATATTCTGGATGGTTTCAAAGGAATGAGATATGTCGGAGATTTCAGAGAAAATAGTGAGATTAAACGGAAAGGTCTCACAAAGGATTAGTGATTTATTCTTCATGTGTTTGCAATGAGTTTAGCACACAGAAAGGGAGCTTATGATGGTTTGAACGTAGAATGGTCAGCTTCTATGCTCAATCTATGCACCAGACAACCGTTCAACATCTCGGGTCTGATCTTCTACTATATGGTCGACAACGCTAACACCTCTACATGGGCCATGTATCCTCATTTTGTTCAGCTTTTCATTAATGATCAGCATCCAAATCTTCCACACGACAATGACACGTACAAACTTCAGTTGCCAACTGGCCAACAAATCACGGAATTGAAAACTCAAGAGTGGGTGATGTTACACCAATGGATATATAGAGAGGAGAGATTTCCTCTAGTAAAAGCTGCGTACGAAAATATAGAGAAGGTGTTAAAATAAGGAGACAGACAGACATTGAAGAGGAAGTAGATGAAGAAGGGGAAGAAACCGAATAGTTAATAAGAAAGAATAAAGGAAACAACCTGCAAAGGAGGGGGATTCGTCAAATAAAAGGAAAGACACCCTGACTCAAGAACGTCTAATGGAAAGCAGCTTTCGGGCTGGTGGCACTAGAGAACACCGGGAGCATATCGAAAACTTACGTGCCATACATGAAGCCGAAGAAAGAGATAAGAGAGAAGTAAGGAGAAAGAGATGTGAGATGACGGAATCAGAGACGCCAGTGACTGTCACTACTGGACAAGAACAATTAGATGCATTTGTTGATCAACTAATTGTAGATCCAGAAGCTCCTAGCAGGTCACCTCCCCAGAAACGAAAGAAAACAGGGGAAGGGTCTTCGAAAAGTGCACCAACAAACCAAATGCCTCAGCAAGTTCCACGTAGACCTCATCCATCTCAGTAACTTTATGATAAATTGTCAAAGGATATCGGGACAGGTCTTGCTCAAGAAATATGCCTTCTGAAGCATCAAGTAAGCCACACTAATGTGATCCGTGAGAAACTGAGAGAGTAGAGAAAGAATAACAAGGGGCTTCATGCGTATTTCAAGGAACAAACAAGATTCGTTAGATTCCAACAAGATGGTATGGAGAAGATGTATAGAATGATCAGAGAACTATGTGCTAAAGCATAAATACAACCAATATTCTTAGCTACAGATATCTTCGACTACAAGAAGTTTAAGGTTGAAGAAGACAAACATAAGGCAGAGGAATCTGAGAAAAAGAAGAGACGCTTAGAATCTCTAGTGAATGTTACTGAAGAAGATGAAAGTGAGGAAGAGGAGGTGGATAGGGATGAGATGCCAGCACGTTTTGTTGAATGGGGGTTGGAAGAAGATATTTTGTATGAAACTGAAGATGGTGATGAAGTGACTCCAATACATCCTGAATGGTTCAGAAAAGAAAGAGAAAAGCTCCCAGACTTTTATCAAGTTGTCACAGTTGAAGGACAGATTTACTAACAAGATAATCAACTGGAAGTACTACAATTTCAAAGGGATGTTCATCGTGAAAAGATGGATTGGAGTCATCCAACACTTCAAAACTGGAGCAGACATGAAAAGTCTTCCTCGGTGGGATATCCGTGAGCTTGGAAGGTTAGATATGATAAACCCAACTAACAGTAGTATTGATGCTGACTTTGAATGATTGATCTTAAGAGAATGCAATCGAGGGTTCACTGTGTTCAAGCCGCAGCACCCCCTCAGAAGGGTTTCAAAGACAACAACAGATCCCATTATTGGCAAGGGAGTGGTCATGAGGGTTATTGGTCCTACTAAAGTTAGAAATCAGAGTCAAAATCCCTCCAAAACAACCTGTGATGCTCACTGTCACACCCTCAATTTCCACTTGCGGAGTATTACCGCGAGGCGTGTGATCAAACCAGAATCTCAGACACTAGCAATGTCGAACGAATCTATATGATTTATTTAAACGTTTTCCAAAAACATTTATCGTAAACATGCATAGTCATTTTCAAAATTCAAAGGTTTCAAAGTTTAGCGGAAGCATTAGAATAAAGTAACGGGCGCCAACATAAACGCCAAAACCAAAATCCCAAAAATAATCGTTAATAAAGACTCGATAAAAATGCCTTGATCAAATGCAAGTGAGTGCACCTAGCGCTCTTAGCATCCTGAGAAACATGCAAAGAAACAAGTGTCAACATTAAAGAAGAGTGAGTTCACAGGTTTTTTATAAGTTCACATGTTCAGTTTAAAAGATTGGTTTTCCCCGTTATCCCTAACCTGGAATAACGACACAGTTCCATTATTCCTAACATGGAATAATAATGTTGGTTTGTAAATAAGTTCAATGTTAACATGTAGGTAGCGAGCCTAAAGTTACGTCACGTAAGAGTTCGCGATCGAAGCTGACTGTTGTTGCCTCTGTGTTGCCAGGTCTATCACAGACTATGGCGAAAGTTAGGCCAAATTAATCACCCGTTGTCCATTCCCGGTCGGCTAGCGCGACTAGCTCGGGTGGGGCTTGTCGGGCCCAGTAGTACTACTATAATTTCCCCGCTATCTAACCAAATACTAACGATCTGAGAGTTGGTTGAGGACTTCCATGATATAACTACTTAGTGACCATAACATACATTAACATTAACTTAGTTACCGAATAGTTAACGGCGTTAATCTCGCATAACGTAAAAGATAGAGTTGTAGAGCGTATACATGTTTCTGCCCCTTTTGTTCAAAACCGGATAAAATAGGGGCCGTGAACTCACCTTAAATTGCTTGGTTAGATAAACGCAAAAGAAGCAAAGGATGGAACCGCTAATCGCGTCCTAACATGTCAACCGATTCAAAGTTAGTGTGTGAACACACTGACACAAAACCCTACGCATAACTAACACACAGTACGGCACACGTAATAACCAATTCGAAACCATAATCATGCATGCAAAGTATCACCATACAAAATAACGACCAAATCAACTTGTCATAAACTCAGGATAACTGATACAACACTTAGATACACACAAACACAAGTTATCATGTTTCAGCTTGTACACTCATAACTGGGCTGTTTTCAAGAATTTTTATAAAATATTTCCAACGTTCCAAAAATTCCAAGTTTTTTCAAAGAGGTGTCAATTAGAGTGTAAAATGTTGTGTAAAAGTTTCAAATCCTGAATCTTTACCAATTATTTACAACCATTTATATACTAAGCTGTAGTCAGATTCGTCGCTTTCTGACTGCAGTCCACGAGAAAAATCATTTAAAAATCATTGTTCATCCGATTAACGAAATTCCAGTGGAAGATTTTTAGAAGCTCACGTCTCCAGTTACTGTACAGATTTCGTGACCTAACCCCATAGAGACTATGAGATCTGACTCGATAAACAACCTGCAAATTTTGCAGAATTTAAGCAGCTTCAGCTGCTGCACTAAATGACCATTTAAAAATAGCAAACAACCTCATAAAAATATGAATCCAGCGCCATTTGAAGAGTTTTTCAAAAATATACGTTTTAGGCTTCAGAAAATACACTTTACGATAAATAATGATCAGGTTACAGCCAACTGAAGTTGGCTGTAATGTCAATCAACTTACTGTTTCGACTTTATCGCATTAGAACATGTGTAAACGGCCATGACGCTTAGTTGTATCGATTAACAGCAGGTTAACTTGTCAAATATCATCTAATATATCAATATTCATGCAAACCCTAAGTATATATCATGATCTTTATAGATAAAACGCAGCCTACAATTTTAATACTCAAACATATCATCACAACCGCAAAGATTCGCATATTCATCCGAACTAATCATACACCACAACACTTTTTAATAATATCATACAAGCACATAATCATGATCAAGACTACACAAAACCTAGTGTGAATCGTAATACAATTAAACCCTAACCTTGAAACGATGACAATTAGCGAACCAGGACAAGCTTGGAATCGATCCGAGGGATGTGGGATGCTTGCGCGACCGAGAGGGAGTGGGGCTGCTTCCGTCGCACACCTCTAGGGGAGTAGGTTTTAGGGTTTGCTATTTTTTTTTAATACCCCATGCATACATACGTATACATAAGGGGCAAGGGGGCGGTTTGGGCTTGTCCTTGGGCCGCAAGGGAGGGGTGGCGGGTTAGGTTGGGTTCGCAAGGGGGTGTGGGTGGTGGGTTGGGTTTGCTTGGTTGCTAAGTCGAAACGTTTCACAGGCTTGGTTCGGCTTATAAATAGAATTTACTAACCGATCATTATAATCTGATAAATAACTACACATAATACGACTCGACAATTATTCATAAACGTCTAATAACATGTGGCACGAATTTCAGATACAACCCGTTAGAATTTCCAAACATTGTGTATTCCCTAAATACTAAAGTTAGTGCAGTTATTGCGAGCGCGTAATTTAATTCTCCGAATTAAATCAGCGTAGGAATGAATAACAATAAAGTAGCGCGTTTAAGATACCTGAAATCCAGGATGTCACATTATCCCCATGTTGAAAGAATTTTCGTCCCGAAAATTGAGTTAACGCGGTTTAGAATGCAACGCACAAAAGTTCAATTTGTTAGAATGGTAAAAGGAAATCCTAGGCTGTCATATCATCCCCATGTTGAAAGAATTTCGTCCCGAACTTCAGTTGGCGGTAACATCAGATTGCTGCTGCGCTGCAAAAAGGTGTGGATATTTGCTTTTCATTTGGTCCTCTCTTTCCCACGTGAACTCCGGTCCACGCTTAGAGTTCCAACGAACCTTGACGATCGGTATCTTGCTGTGCCTTCGAGTCTTTATCTCACGGTCCATGATCTCGATAGGTGGTTCCACAAAATGCAGTTGCTCATCCACTTGAATCTCATCCAATGGAATGACTAGGGTCTCATCTGATAGACACTTCTTCAGATTGGACACGTGAAAAACGTTGTGAACTCCACTGGCAGGAAGGTCTAACTGATAAGCTACGAGCCCGATACGCTTCGAAATCACAAATGGGCCTACGTACCGTGGATTTAGTTTTCCTCGTTTCCCAAAACGAATTACACCCTTCCAGGGTGACACTTTCAGTAGGACGCGGTCACCTACTTGAAATTCGAGCGGTTTGCGTCGTTGATCAGCGTAACTTTAATGTCGATCCCGTGCCGCTGTCATGCGGTTTCTGATTTGCACAATCTTTTCAGTAGCCTCAAGTATCAACTCAGGACCTGTGAGTTGACTGTCACCGACTTCTGCCCAACAGACCGGTGATCTACATTTACGCCCGTACAATGCTTCAAATGGTGCTGCCTAAATACTCGTATGGTAACTGTTGTTATACGAGAATTCCACTAAAGGTAGATGGATTTCCCAACCGTTCCCGAAGTCTACCACGCATGCCCTAAGTATGTCCTCCAAGGTCTGAATGGTCCTTTCACTCTGACCAACCGTCTGAGGGTGGTAAGTTATGCTCATATCTAAGCGTGTACCCAACGCTTTCTAAAGTGACCGCCAAAAGTTGGACGTGAAACGAGCATCTCTGTCTGAAATGATGGACGTTGGCACCCCGTGCCGAGAAACTACTTCCTTAATGTAATTGCGAGTCAACTTATCCATCTTATCTGTTTCTTTGGTCGCTAGGAAGTGTGCAGACTTAGTTAGACGATCCACGATCACCCAGATGGTATCGCAACCACCCGGAGTTCGCAGGAGTTTAGTGATAAAGTCCATCGAGACCTGATCCAATTTCCACACTGGGATCTCAGGTTGTTGAAGTAGCCCTGATGGCTTCTGGTATTCCACCTTGACTTTCGTACAAGTCAAACACTTGCTCACGTAGGTAGCTATATCCGCTTTCATGTTGGGCCACCAGTACGCGACTTTAAGGTCTTGATACATCTTATCCGAACCAGGATGGACAGAGTATCGGATTTGTGATCTTCGTCCATAACTAGCTTCCTGAGGTTTCCGTAGAGAGGTACCCATATACGATTCATAAAATACCGGGTACCATTGGGTTTCACTTCCCAATCGCATTCCATCTTTCCCACAGATTCGGCCTTGATGTTCTCTTCCTTAACTGCTTCTAGCTGCACGTCGCGTACCTGTTTGGGTAACCCAGAATGAATTGTGAACTGTAGTGCTCGTACCCGACGAGGTTTCAAGTGCTCCTTCCGACTGAGGGCATCAGCTACCACGTTAGCTTTACCCGGGTGATATTGAATAGCACATTCATAATCGTTCAGGAGTTCGACCCAGCGACGTTGTCGCACGTTCAACTCCTTCTGGTCAAAAATATGCTGGAGGCTCTTGTGATCCGTGTAGATTGTGCACTTTGTTCCATATAGGTAGTATCTCCAAATCTTAAGTGCAAACACAACTGCTCCCAATTCCAAGTCATGTGTCGTCTAGTTCTTCTCGTGGACAGACCTTATCATGTTGCATGAGCACACATCCCAATCCCAGAATGGAAGCGTCACAATATACCACAAAATCATTCGTCCCCTCTGGCAAGGACAAAATGGGCGCACTGCAAAGCTTCTGCTTCAGTAATTGAAATGCTGATTCCTGTTTGTCACCCTAAGCATACTTGGTGCCCTTCTGAGTGAGAGTGGTAAGCGGTTGTGCGATCTTGGAAAATCCCTTGATGAAACGTCTGTAGTAACCAGCCAAACCCAAAAATTGGCGGATCTCTGTCGGTGTCCTGGGTGCTTCCCAGTTCTTGATAGCATCGATCTTGGCGGGATCAACGTGTATACCCTTTTCATTCACGATATGCCCGAGGAACTGAACTTCCCGAATCCAGAAATCACACTTCGAAAATTTGGCATATAGTTTCTCCTGTTGAAGTAGTTCCAGCAATAATCGAAGATGCTCAGCATGTTCTTCCTCACCCTTAGAGTAGATGAGTATATCATCGATTAACACGATGACAAACTTGTCGAGATACGGCTTACACACGCGGTTCATGAGGTCCATGAACACCGCGGGTGCATTGGTGAGACCGAAGGGCATGACCAAGAACTCGTAATGGCCATACCGAGTGCGAAATGCCGTCTTGGAGATATCCTCCTCCCTGACGCGTAGCTGGTGATAACCGGACCGTAGATCAATCTTGGAGTAGTAGCTTGACCCATGAAGCTGGTCGAAAAGATCATCGATGCGAGGTAATGGGTACCGGTCCTTGACGGTAACCTTATTGAGTTTCCTGTAGTCGATGCACATGCGGAAGGTCCCGTCCTTCTTCTTGACAAAAAGGACCGGAGCTCCCCATGGCGAAGTACTGGGTCGGATAAATCCTTTTTCCAACAATTCCTGAAGTTGGGTAGACAGCTCTTGCAACTCCGCTGGAGCTAAGCGGTACGGGGCCTTGGCGATAGGAGTCGCATGGCTCGCCAATTCGATTTCAAACTCTACTTGTTGATGTGGTGGAAGACCGGGTAACTCCTCTGGAAACACATCGGGAAAGTCACGGATGATAGGGATATCTTCAATCCGCTTCTCGTCCTTAAACTGTTCGGTGACCAGTGCGAGCAAAGCAAAAGAGTTCTTCTTCCGAAGATACTTCTGAGCTTGCATGTAAGAGATGATGTTCGTGACGACGCCTGCCTTCTCGCCTTGCACCATCAAGACTTCGTCGTTAGAGAGCGGAATACGGATAGCTTTCTCGAAACAGAGAACTTCAGCTCGGACGTCGGATAACCAGTCCATTCCGGCTACCACATCAAAACTACCCAGAGTAGTTGTCATCAGATCAATGGTAGAAGTGTGACCCGCGAATTTAAGTTGACAGCCGGTCAATAGATGAGTCACATCTACAGATTTACCATCGGCTAGTTCTATGACGTAAGGGGTCTCTAGGGGTTTAGGTGTGAGATTTAGGTTCCTCCTAAAAGACTCAGATATAAAACTCTTATCCGCACTCGTATCAAAAAGTACAGTAGCAAATGATCGTTAAGTGGAAACTTACCGGTGACCACATTCGAGTCGTTTCTGGCCTCCCCAAGGCCTAGCGTGAATGCACGTCCTTTGGCACCTCCTGTGCCACCATTTCCATTGTTGCCATTGTTGTTATTGTTGTTGTTGTTATTCCCACCATTGTTGTTGTTGCGAAGTTGCGGGCAGTCTCGCTTGAAATAGGCAGTGCTACTGCACTGATAGTATCCCCGGTTATTACCCTGCTGCTGACCCTGGTGCTGGTTCTGATTCTGTCGTGACATAATCTCCCCGCGACAATCCTTTGCCACGTGTCCTGCTTTGCCACATCGTTGGCAGCGATTTCCGACGCAAGGGCCGTGATGATGGAGGTTACAACGATTACATTGCGGCTTTCGACCCGCATAGCCGCTTGAGTTCTGGGTGTTGTTAGCAGACTGATTGTTGTGACCCCGATTGTTGTTGAAGTTGTTGGACCGCTTCTGGTTTCCTTGTTGTGGCTGGGCTGATGAAGACTGCCGAGCAGGTGAGTCTTCAAATTTCCTTTTGTTGTCATGGACAATTTCAGTCGCACCCCTAGGTGGCAACTTCCTTTGCTCCACTGCCTTATCGGTGAGTTTATGTGCCAGCCTAATCGCTTGTTGCTCCGTCATAGGGTTGCTAGACATTACCATGCCCTGGATCTCAGGGACCAGACCCCCAAGATAAAACTCAAGTCGTTTAACGACGGTGTTAGCCAAATCGGGACAAAGGAACACTAGATCATGATGTCTTGTCGTGTACGCTTCAATTTCTGACCCGACCATCTTGTGGTTCCATAACGCTTGTTCCAATTGCTGAACTCTGTCCCGCGGACAGTATTCCTCCTTGATTAGAGCTTTGAACTCGGTCCAGGTCATTGTGTTCGCCGCAGCAAGTCCACGCGTTTGGACTTGTGCGTTCCACCAGGTTAATGCCCCATCTTCCAACGTCGAGGCAGCATACTTGACCTTATTAGCTTCGAGGCAATTGCACATTTCAAAAACCGATTCAGACTTTTCGACCCAACGGACCAGTCCTATAGATCCTTCAACTCACGTGAACTTGCTCGGTTTCGCATCTAGGAACATCTTGTATGGGTTAAGACCCCCTCCTGAGCATAGAGGATAGGTAGTCAGCGAGAAAGTCTACTAGCCAAACTATTATATTTTCACATGAAAATTTAATAATGGTTACCTGCTGGTGGGTTAGGAACACCTGCCAGAGCAGCATTCACGTGTTGTTGGATTAAAGCGGCCAATTCTTCAGCTGACATGTTGAGATTTCCGCGGTGACCGGTTGCCATTTCAGATCTTTGCAAAACAACACAAACACACACCGATAAGTATACATCCAATATAGTTATCATATTCCACACTTAAATGATCACACAATTTATGTCAACCCAACAAATTAAACAATCAAAAAGGAACATTCGATTAAATAAATTGTAATGTCTCACAAAATACCGACCAAACATATCAGTTTAATTATAAAATTTCCAAGTTCAAACATAAGTGGAAACAAACAAACTAAAGGAAACCAAACGGAGATTGGCGAGACGAGTTAGTCATCTATGTCTCCATCTCCCAAGTCGCTATCATTGTCGTCTCCCTCTTCAGCGTTTTCAGCTTCAACAGCCGGGTCTCGTTCCGGCTCTTCTTCCTCCGGATCCTCCTCCGGGTCTTCCTCTGGATCCTCCTCTTCGTCTTCTACCGGCGCTGGAGGGGCCGGTGCTGGTGCGGGTACTGGGATAGGTGGTGCTTGGTTCTGCTCCAGTTCGTAAATCCTCCAACTGGACTCAAAAACTCTGTCTTAGAGCCAGTCAGCCCTCAGCTGCTCAGCACGAAGGTCCTTAGCTAAAATGCTTCGAACTCTCTTATTCTCATCTTGCTCTTCCTCGAGCTCTTCAGTTTTACCAGTCAGCTGACATATCAGCCATCCCTGTGCTTCGATAGTCTCTTGCATTCTCTCCAGCTGTTCCTGTTGTTTCCTTAGCACAACTCTAAGTAGATTGTCCCCCACTCCTGAAGAGCTGACCAGTTTGACCGGTACAGCGATGGTTGGACGGGAGGACGACTCCCCTCCTAGAGCGAGTCTTTTCCTGGCAGCTGAGCGTGTCTCCATGCCACGAGGTAGTGAGGGTTCGACCATGGGTGCCTTCCCGAAGCCCTTGATTGTCGAGATCTGTCGGATGATGATGGTGACATAGCCTGCTGGGTTGGTGTAGTTAGTTACGAGCTGCGTACATCACAATATGTATATGTATATATATGTATACATATATGTATACATATATATACATATACATATTGTGATGTACGCAGCTCGTAACTAACTACACCATATATATATATATGTATACCATATATATATATGTATATATATACATATATATATATATACATATTGTGATGTACGCAGCTCGTAACTAACTACACCATATATATATATATGTATATATATATATATATATATATATATATATATATATATATATCACATAGAACAATTGTAGCATAACACATAACAAGATATCACAGTTTGGTGCCAACTAAGTCTAGTGTCGTGTAACAGCTATAGTTTAGGTCTACTTTAAATGCAAACCTGGTTCTCTATAGCTAGAGGCTCTGATACCGATCTGTCACACCCTCAATTTCAACCTGTGGAGTATTACCGCGAGGCGTGTGATCAAACCAGAATCTCAGACACTAGCAATGTCGAACGACTCTATATGATTTATTTAAACGTTTTCCAAAAACATTTATTGTAAACATGCATAGTCATTTTCAAAATTCCATGGTTTCAAAGCTTAGCGGAAGCATTAGAATAAAGTAACGGGCGCCAACATAAACGCCAAAACCAAAATCCAAAAAATAATCGTTAATAAAGACTCGATAAAAATGCCTTGATCAAATGCAAGTGAGTGCACCTAGCGCTCTTAGCGTCCTGAGAAACATGCAAAGAAACAAGTGTCAACAATAAAGAAGAGTCAGTTCACAGGTTTTTTATAAGTTCACATGTTCAGTTTAAAAGATTGGTTTTCCCCGTTATCACTAACCGGGAATAACGACATAGTTCCATTATTCCTAACATGGAATAATAATGTTGGTTCGTAAATAAGTTCAATGTTAACATGTAGGTAGCGAGCCTAAAGTTACGTCACGTAAGAGTTCGCGATCGAAGCTGACTATTGTTGCCTCTGTGTTGCCAGGTCTATCACTGACCATGGCGAAAGTTAGGCCAAATTAATCACCCGTTGACCATTCCCGGTCGGCTAGCGCGACTAGCTCGGGTGGGGCTTGTCGGGCCTAGTAGTACTACTATATTTCCCCGCTATCTAACCCAATACTAACTATCCGAGAGTTGGTTGAGGACTTCCGTGATATAGCTACTTAGTGACCATAACATACATTAACATTAACTTGGTTACCGAATAGTTCACGGCGTTAATTTCGCATAACGTAAAAGATAGAGTTGTAGAGCGTATACATGTTATCCCCCTGTTGTTCAAAACCGGATAAAATAGGGGCCGTGAACTCATCTTAATTTGCTCGGTTAGATAAACGCAAAAGAAGCAAAGGATGGAACCGCGAATCGCGTCCTAACATGTCAACCGATTCAAAGTTAGTGTGTGAACACACTGACACAAAACCCTACGCATAACTAACAAACAGTACGGCACACGTAATAACCAATTCGAAACCATAATCATGCATGCAAAGTATCACCATACAAAATAATGACCAAATCAACTTGTCATAAACTCAGGATAACTCATACAACACTTAGATACACTCAAACACAAGTTATCATGTTTCAGCTTGTACACTCATAACTGGGCTGTTTTCGAGGATTTTTATAAAATAGTTCCAACGTTCCAAAAATTCCAAATTGTTTACAGGAGGTGTCAATTAGACTGTAGAATTTTTTGTAAAATTTTCAAATCCTAAATCTTTACCAATTATTTATAAATATTGATATACTAGGCTGCAGTCAGATTCGTCGCTTTCTGATTGCAGTCCACGAGAAAAATCATTTAAAAATCATCGTTTATCCGATTAACGAAATTCCAATGGGAGATTTTTGAAAACTCCCGTCTCCAGTTACTGTACAGATTTCGTGACCTAACCCCATAGAGACTATGAGATATGACTCGATAAACAACCTGCAAATTCTGCAGAATTTAAGCAGCTTCAGCTGCTTCACTAAATGACCATTTAAAAATAGCAAACGACTTTAGAAAAATATGAATCCAGCGCCATTTGAGGAGGTTTTTAAAAATACACGTTTTAGGCTTCAGAAAATACACTTTTCGATAAATAATGATCAGGTTACAGCCAACTGAAGTTGGCTGTAAATGTCAATCAGCTTACTGTTTTCGACTTTATCGCATTAGAACATGTGTAAACGGCCATGACGCTTAGTTGTATCGATTAACAGCAGGTTAACTTGTCAAATATCATCTAATATATCAATATTCATGCAAACCCTAAGCATATATCATGATCTTTATAGATAAAACGCAGCCTACGATTTTAATACTCAAACATATCATCACAACCACAAAGATTCGCATATTCATCCGAACTAATCATACACCACCACGCTTTTTCATAATAATATCATACAAGCACATAATCATGATCAAGACTACACAAAACCTAGTGTGAATCGTAATACAATTAAACCCTAACCTTGAAACGATGACAATTAGCGAACCGGGACAAGCTTAGAATCGATCTGAGAGATGTGGGATGCTTGCGCGACCGAGAGGAGGGGGGGCTGCTGCCGTCGCACACCTCTAGGGGAGTAGGTTTTAGGGTTTGCTATTTTTTTTTGAATACCCCATGCATACATACGTATACATAAGGGGCAAGGGGGCGGTTTGGGCTTGTCCTTCGGCCGCAAGGGAGGGGTTGGGTTCGCAAGGGGGTGTGGGTGGCGGGTTGGGTTTGCTTGGTCGCGAAGTCGAAACATTTCACAGGCTTGGTTCGGTTCGGCTTATAAATATAATTTACTAACCGATCATTAAAATCTGATAAATAACTACACATAATACGACTCGACAATTATTCATAAACGTCTAATAACATGTAGCCCGAAATTCAGATACAACCCGTTAGAATTTCCAAACATTGTGTATTCCCTAAATACTAAATTTAGCGTAGTTATTGCGAGCGCGTAATTTAATTCTCTGAATTAAATCAGCGTAGGAATGAATAACAATAAAGTAGCGCGTTTAAAATACCTGAAAAGCCGGGATGTCACACTCACGAACTTCAAGAAATGGTTCTACGATGGGAAAATAGGAGAAGTAGTGATGAGATCTGATTCTAACGAAGATATTCGTATTCTGGACCCAATGGATGTCTTTATGTTCTGCCTATCCGATCTAAATATTCTTTATGGCCACAAGACTCATGTCGATGCTGGAAATGAGTATAAAGAAGAAGGCATGTTGTTCCTAGGGCGGTAGAACAAGTAAGAGAAAGAAAAATAGAAATGATGGACATCGTGACTAGAATTGAAAAAAAAGGAGAACGAGGAGGCAACGAAAAGGAAAAGAAAGCAAAGATCATCAGCTCCACAGAAAGCTCCATCACCCACTCTAGTTGCATCAAAATCTCAACCTCCAGCCTCATCGGAGGATCCACCCACCACAAGTGAAGCTATTGTTAACCCAACTGAAGCATCACCTCAACAGACTATAGATCAAGCTGCTTCAAATCTAGAAACAGAAGATCAAGAATGAAGAATCAACCAAGTACACAACGATCTAGGGGGGATACTGTTGGATCTTTTGAGATCGTTGGTACTTAGTTTTAGTACGTTTAGGATAGTTTTGAAATAGTTTAATGTATTTTAGAAAGTTCAGGGGCTGAAAGTGTAAATACAGGAAAATATCCTGTAGCGGCGTATTTGTGTACCCAACGTATTTAATAAATACGCTGGGTAGTCAATGTGTATATATATGCTGGTAATGAAAACCCTAGTTCAAGGTTCTTGGACAAGTTTTTGGTGATTTCTCTTGTGTTGATTGTTGTTCTTGTGCTAAATCTAAACATCCAGGTGCATTTAGTAATTATATCTTTTGGGATTCCATATAGAACAATTGTTGTTTGATCCATACAAGAATCTATCGTTTTGAACATTCAAACAACTAATCTATAGTTGTTTGGGTGATAACAATCAAACCACTGTGATCCGAATCTGTTTTGGGACTCACTTCATGTTCTTCGGCAATCATAGCATTCAAAGATTTCTGTGCTTGTACGACAGGTGAAAACTTTCCATGCTTTTCTAGCACATACTTTCCCTTGAATTTGTGCTTCTTTGCAGTATCTCTATTTTTGCTCATAACTTCAAAGCAACCTGGACCCATTGGCTTCAAATTCAGAAAGTTTGTGCTTTTGACGAGATCTGGATACTTTTAATCGAGAATCATTTGTAGAAACCAAGGATAGAGCATGATGATTTTCTTCTTTGGATTCTGTAACATCTTTCACATATTGTCAAAGATAAAAGCAAAGAAGTTATACTCCTAATCATTCACTAAAGCAACCATCATAGACATTTGAGTTTGATTCACTTGATCCAAACCGCCTTTGTTCTCTAAGATACTTAACAACAAGACATGCACTAAACTTCTTTAACATGGTCGGATAATTGCCTTCATAGCTCATTCGACGCAGAGTCTAAACAACATTATTTCTGTCATATGATGTTGGGTGGTGAAGTTGATCGTCAAACTTTAAAACCTTACGAACCACAGCTTCTGTAATAACAATATCCTTTCCTTGGACCTTGGATTCTACAGAACCTCTGTCGTCAGCTCCTTTTCTGTTGATTTTGGCATTTAGCCAGAAGTCTCTAATCATGTCGTGGAAAATAACTTGATTAGTCTCCAAGGCATGTGTGATGAGAAAGGAATTTAATCCCACAATCATAGAATGAAAAATGTCATAGTACTCTGCTGGAGGTTCTAATAAGTAACCAGCATGGTTGTGAAAAACTTCAACGTCGAGCTTACGTTGTTCTACAATTTTCTGAGCCATTGTCTGCACAAAACTAACCAAGTTAAAATTTATCATTGAAACTAGGTTAACTTAGTCAACTTGTCAACAAGTCAGTTCAGAAGGGTCCAGGGGTCAACCATTATTCAAAAAGGTCAAAAGCTATTCGAAAGCTCAAAGGGGTCAAGTACAAATCGGATGCTCAAAAGGGTCAAAGACAACTCGAATGGTCAAAATCACAGTTTCGAATATCCTTGTTAGTTTTTCAGAAAATCTAACATTTCGGATAAAATACCTTAGATTTCGGATACATCATGTTGATTATCCGAAATTTAAGTCAATGATCCGTAACCCATCTAAAATGCAAGTTGATGACCCGAGGTCCATTCGAAATCCATCCAAAAAGCATAGGAATCCTACAAACCTTGAAATCTGAATTAATAGTCTAAGGAAAATCAGAGAGAATTCGAAAAGCTTAGGATTCTGATTAGTTCGAGATGTGAATCGAATCACTAGAAATGGCCTTTATAAACAATTTCGAATTGGGTCGAGAACCAATGGGCCTGGCCCAATTCGGAACAGTTGTCAGAATAGTTATTCAAATTAGTGGGCCTTATCTGATCCGGACTGTATTTCTCCAAAATCAGTTGGCCTGATCTGAACAGTATTTTATTCCTTTTTATGACATTTATCCATCTTTCTCAAAATCAACGATCCAACCAACCGGGCAACCTTTTTGAACGCAATCATATAATTTCACCTACATAAAATAAAATAACATAATAACGAAAGAAATTGTTACGGGATCAAATCGTTCTTAAACTGATTAAGGAACACTTTTCAGCACATGTCTAAATAGACTAGTCCACGTAATTGCCAATATATTTGTCCTTCCAAACCTAGCGCTCAACCTTCAATTTTCAACCTCATAATACGAATAAGGTAAAATTATACTATAATACCAATGTGTTTCATACCATGACATACCCTTGCGATGAAGGTAAGCGCAACAGTTCATCGTATCGGGTGAGTATACTGAGTCCATCCCTTCTTTTTACAATGTCAGACTTATTGGTGAACAGGTTAATACTTTCATACGGCAGAGTGACCAATAAAATGTCTGATGATAGTTGGGCAAATTCGTTTTACGGTACAGATTTAGCTTGTAAAGCACGCAAAAATTTCTTGTTGTGATATTTTCTTCCTTTTATGGCTCTTTTAGGGTATCCTGACTGTACCTAGGTCTGCATATAATCTAGATGCAATAGAAGGACAACCCTGATATCCCAGATGACTCATCAGTATAAAGACCCGAAACCTCAGACGTCGGCTATCTATCAACGCAAGATTTAAGACCATGAAATCATATGCCAATGGTGTGTTACCCACATGATGTATAGTTCGTTGTATTTATATCACTTGGTTTCTTTATGCTTTTTGAGCGATAGGCCTATCAACACATCGTAGTAGATCCTCGTCTTTTCAGGTTCAATACCTTACATGTGTTAATCAAATTCTTTAGAACGAATACTTATTTCATTTCCCAACAAATATTTCTCCCCCTAAATTTGTGCAAAAGTAGACTAGTAGAGTACTTTATGCTCAAATTAATTCAATTTATTACAAAAACCATGCTTTTTAATAAACGCTGAGTCGGTGAATCACATGATTTTTAAAAGATTCACAAGCACTTTGAATCTTGAGTTGCTGACAGGTTTTGTAAAAAGATTAATGTATTTGCATCAGTATGGATCTGTTCAAGTTTAATCAATCCTCTGTCGTAGCAATATCTAATAAAATGAACTTTGATATCAATGTGCTTGGTTTTGAAGTGAAAACAAGGTTTTTAACAATTTGGATAACGACATCATTATCACAATAAATAGTAGTATTTAGATAAGTCATACCGTAATCCTCAAGTTGGTGTAGCACCCAAAAATAACCTGGGAGCAGCAAGCAGATGCTGTAACATATCCTGCTACCGCAGTTGAGAGGGACACAGTCTGTTTCTTCTTGCATTGCCACGAGATGAGTCTGTCTCCCAAGAATTGGCATCCAGCCGATGTAGACTTCATGTCCCTGTCTGTCCCTCCAAGGTTATTGTCAGAAAAAGCAAACAGATCAAATTCGGAATCTCTAGGATACTAGAGTCCAAGTTCTAGAGCTCCTTTTAGATATCTAAAAATTCTTTTAACGATAGTAAGATGAGAAAGTTTAGGATTAACTTAATAATGAGCACATTGACAGATGACAACCATAATGTCTAGCCGACTTGCAGTAAAGTACATCAATGAACCAATCATAGATCGGTACAATGTCTGATTAACCGGGCTTCCTTCAGCATCCTCATTCAGCAAAGGCCGCTCTGCAATTGGGGATTCCATAGGCTTTGAATCTATCATGTCAAATTTTGCAAGTACATCCTGAATATATTTGCCTTGATGAATCAAAATCCCTTGACTACTCTGACGAACTTGCAAGCCCAAAAACATTGTCATTTCTCCCAACGAGCTCATCTCGAGCTTCTTCTTTATCACTTCTTGAATTCCTTACATAGATTTCCATTGGTTAACCCAAAAATGATGTTATCCATGTAGATCTGAAGAAGAATAAGATCCTTGTCAACACATTTGACGAACAACATTTGATTTATCGTCCCCGAGTATACCTATGTGCAAGTAGATGCTATGTTAAGGTTGCATACCATGCACGAGGTGCTTGGTGTAACCCATACAAAGCTTTATCTAGGTTGTAGGTATAGCCTTCTTATTCTAGAATCAACAAACCCATGGGGTTGAGCAACATAAATTTTCTCCTTGACCTTCTCGTACACCTAGTCATAATCCAGTCCTTCAATCAGCTTGAAACCTTAGACCATTAATCGTGCTTTGTTTCTCACGATCACTCCATTAGTCCTTCAATCTTCCTGAAACCTTGGACCACAAAATCGGGTATTATTTATAATCTTATTAGGAAAAGCTTTAAATTATCATTGTGCCATATTATTTAAGATGAAACTCGAAATTTGGTCATGAGATATTCGTCATTAATACTTATAGTATTTTTGAAGTTATGAACTTCTATGAATTTTCTTAAACAAAAAAGAGTTTTTGTTTAACAACCATAATTGTTAAAAGGGTTGCATTTAGCCCACCTCTATATATATAACAACTTTTGTATACTTTTCTCACAAGTTAAAGGAAATATATTCAAAGTTTCCAATTATCTGTAATCTATTTGAGCAAAGCTTTAAATTATCTTTTATTTGTGCTATAACACTTAAGATGAAATTCAAAATCTAGTCTGGATGAGATATATTTTTCATTAATGCTTATATGAACTTTTACATCTTTTCTTAAAGAAAAAATAGCTATTATTTAACTAACATAGTTAGTTAAATAATTTCTAAATAAAAATCAGCACAAAATATAAACATTAATTAGCTAAGATTTGAAATACTTATAAATACACAAGTCACAAGTCATGTGAATTCATAATCTTCCGGTTTATGCCATTCTTTGTCACCTCGATCATGAAAATCACCATGTTTACTATAAACATTTCTTATTCTACTTGTAGTACGAATGTCTACGTAATCGATCGAAGCATCAAGATTGAGCATTATGAATTCAGGACCGGCCACGGGTGCAGGCCATAAAATCCTACCTCCACTTAGTTTGATGTAACAAATCATGAATTTAGGACCGGCCTCAGGTGCAGGGCATAAACTCCCACCTCCATTATGTTCTTGATTCTATTTTACTTAACTACTATTTTTATCTATCATTAATAATATTTACTTATAAGTTGATCAATATGTATGAACTTTTACTTGCTACTCTTTTGTGTCAAGAAGTTCTAAGATTATGTGGTTATTGTACTTTTATTTGAACGCCCTTCATTTCATGCTCTTAGTTAAATAAAATGATAAAACTCGTGGTGTGTTCATTTACTTCTCGGAGATGATATGACCAGTTTTTGTTTTATGCATGACTGCAATTTGTTAAGTAAGCCTTGTCTAAGTTTTTGCAAACAATATACATATACACTTGGTTTCATAATTCTATTAAATACATCAAAAGTTTATGATTTGAGAGTACTAATATGGTATGAGATTATTTGTAAAATTTTATAGTTCGATTACAAGTGTTGTATTAGAAGACTCCGACTTGAAACTAAAATCATGGCTAATATATTGCATTCAAAATGAATGTCTAAATATTTTATAAAACATCTATTAAATAAAATATAGTTAAGATTGGTAAGAATAAAATTACTAAAAATATGAAATTATGGGAATGTGTGTAAATTTATAATATTTCAATTTAGTATCATAATAAAATCTATAACTTATAGGACAAGTTTTAAAGATTAACCAGTCATTATACAAACTCAACAAAACTCATATGTATGTGCTAAACTTTAAGCAAGCTTAAAGATTAATGTTCAATCTTAGTTTAGTATTCTTTGTACAATACTATCATAGCACACTAGTTATTAGGTCATTGACATCACTTATGTGAACTAAATATTAACACACTCGTTGATTCGAATAGGATAGGTGACTTGATGTATGTGAAAATTGATAAATGTATATTTTACTAATTAAAAGATTCAAGCATCAAGATCTTCTACGTGTAGATGAGGAAAATTGTATTTTTTACATCTTGACAAATAACCTGCTTACATTATATATAAGAATTTAGGGGAGTTCATTACTTATCTATATATTCTTTTGAAATTTAAACATGTGACAAAAATTGAATTTTTCAAGAAATTATAATTTGTTACAAATTTTGAGTTAATATAATATCTATGGTTGGTTTGTAATTTAATTAAAACTAGGTTAGATACCTATGCTACGCGGCTAGGCATCTAATAAGAAAGGCGATGAGCGCATTTTTGTACCAAATTTATAATCAACTACTTGTTTCAAAAACTAGTACAACTTTAACAACATTGTTCAATTTTAAAACACAAGTTTATACAACATGACAACTAAAAACTGGATGACATCACACTGCTTGACTTCAAAACACACGAACATATTTTTCCAAAGCTATCCACTAGTTACCTGTAATACATGTTAGTTTTGAAAAACGTCAACAAAAGCTGGTGAATTCATGTATTTAGTTTGCATCAAATAATTCTTGAAAATTGAAGTATTGAATCTGGTATGTAATTAAATGAAACTTGTAAGATCATTAGTGTTTCGCAAGGACACTATACTGTATGCCAAATAGGAGGCAACCAAACCTTGACAATAAGTTGTGTTTGAGACACTCGTTTTAGACACAAAAACCCTCTGTAATGATCTGTTTTATTGTCGTTCAGAGTGGGGCATGCCAAACCCAATAGATCTATCACTCCTGTTCCTCGGTACTTGTTTATACATTAATGGTCCCTTCGTTTAATTCTATTCGCATGTGATCTAAATATTTTCATTCTTTAAAAATAGTCAAAACATGCATTGTCCCCGAACGTTTAAAACTATAAAATGATTAAATAAAAAACGAAACATGAACTCATAGATTTGTATTCCGTCCAAATCTCTATGCGATATTTGATTCTTCGTTCGTTTTCTCAACCTACAAGTGTTCTATTCCCATTAGACACTTAGGTTTATGACCGTTTTCGTATAAGTATTCATCTTGAATTCATAATTATACTTGCATTTGTTTGTTTTCTTTGTTTGTGTGTATATATATATATATACATATATATATATATATACATATATATATATTCCATATTTCCTGTGTTTTAATGTGTCTAGCCCAATGGTTAAGTGTAAGAATTTAATTCTAATGTTTTTTGTATGTGTGGGCCTAGCCCAATTTGTTTTACATATATGGGCCTAGCCCAAATGAATTTGTTTAAAGCGGGTCAAGCCTAAAATAGGTTTGTTAAAGTGGGCTTGGCCCAAATTAATCATGTAAGAGTGAGCCTAGCCTAAAATAGTTTATGAAAGTGGGCTTAGCCCAAACTGATCCTATAAAAGTGGACTCTAGCTTAATTTAGTTTATACAAGTGGGCTCTAGCCCAATTTAGTTTATAAAAGTGGGCACTTACCCAATTTTAGTTTATAAAAGTGGGCTCTAGCCCAATTCAGTTTATAAAAATGGGCTCTAACCCAATCTAATTTATAAAAGTGGGCTAGCCCATATGGTTATTTAATTGGGCTTAATCCATGTTTTAAATACTTACTAGTAATAATTTATAAAAGTTAGTTTATAAAGCTACTAATATTGATATAAGTTATTTTTATAAATTCTAGTATGTATACTTTTGTATGGTGTGTGACGGTTTGTTTGTTTTGGCCGTTTCGTTTGCATCGTCCGATAAGTTTGCGTTATTCGTTCTCCGTGTCGTTTAAAACTAATGAATAACTATACTATATATAGAACCTATAAACCAACGAATTGAACAACCTGTATTTTTTTACAACTAACTGATATTATCTATGAGAGTATTTTTGAACTTATAATCTCTAAAAAATGCAAAACAATCTAGTATGTATCTAGTCAAGTAAAAAGTTTTTTGTAACTAACTATTCCAATCTATAAGAGTAAAGTTTGAACTTATTATCCCTTACTTATCTATAAGTAACTAAGAGTATATAGTTTGAACTTACTATTCCTTAAAATTGCAACACAATCTATTAACTATCTAGTCAAGGTTGAAAATTTCTGGATTATTTTCTGTTATTTTTACAAGTTTTCTTTTTTATAAAAATACATTAATTTGTTTTTTAAAATAGAATGTTTTGTGTATCTCAAAAATAAAATTAAAAAAAACTGTTTGTTTTACACGTGTAAAGTTTTGTTTTTTAATAAAAGTAATACTATAAGATAAGTTGTTATAGTTGTTTTTTGGTTAAATTGCAAAGTTTTAAATTTTTTTCATTATTACTATTATGTACTGTTATAAAGTTCATAACTTTTTAAAATATCCATATAGTACCCATCCAATTAACCTTAAAATTGTAAAATTTTTGTTTTTTATAATAACAAAAATTAGTAGTTAACTCTTAAGTATGTTTTAGACCTTTACCTTCAATTTTAAATTTTGTTTTTTTATAAATATAAAAAATTATATTTTATAAGACTTAGATAAATTTATTTTATAAAAAGTAGGATACTAAGAGTTTATCTCTATATGTATATATATAAAATTCAAATAGGATTTTAGGAGTTTATATAGAATCACACATATAAAGGCCTAAATTTTAATGAGCATGGTCTTTTGAACTTTTAAGTGATAGTATATACTTTAAAAACATGTTTTTTTTTTATTTCTCATTATCAACATTAGTTAATATTTTTAAAGTTAATATTTTTAAATATCAAAGTAATTATAGTTTTTAATTAAATAATAACTTAATCACTTGTACACTAAGACATCATCTATTTCTGCATTTTAATCCGTGCGTCGATATTGAACAAGACAGCTACCGAAACGTCAACAAAAATGCGTAGGTCGTCATGCTATATTTGGATTTTTTAAAATATTATTGTTTATAAGATATGACAGGAATATGTAAAAGAATTATAAGTTTATTGTGGATGAGGGAAAAGTGTAACTAATTATCTATAATTTTGTTAGAACTCAAGGAGTTAAGTATAATAAGTTTAGGTGCCTAAAAAAAATATTGTTTAAAAGACCAAATTATCCTCATTTTAGGGGTCTATCTATAAATAAAGAGGAGAAAAGTTTTATTTTTTGGGTATCTTAAAATACCATTTCCTCATGCATTATAATATGTAGGGCATCCGTTCACAAAATAAAATAAATTAACAATTTTATTATCCAAATTCGGATTACATTACATAAAAAGGAACTGAAGTAGACTGAATCAAAATACAATACAAAATGTAAACTAAACTGAGAATAAATTACAAAGAAATAAAGAAAATATAAAACAATGGTGACTGAGGCACGTGAAGGTCACGCTTCCCTTAAAACAGATTTCGGGCCACCCAGGTGAACCCGTCTGTTTCCCAGGGTACAACAACCAGAGCAGATTGTACTACCGGGGATAGGCAAGCACATTATAGAATGCCTGAAACAAGAGTTCTCAGGGATGCAAAGTTAGGAAATTATGTGGAAGTAGAGTTTGTGCTATGAACCATACGAAATTTCTACATCCGTATCTCCTAAACAAAGCACAAAGCTTTGTATATAATGTGTTTAGAATTCCACAATGAAAGGTCATAATTGAATACAAAATTCAACAAAAATTAAGTCTCAAATTCAATGAACTAATGAATTCTGATAACTTAATTCACTTGACTAGTATGAATGTAAACAGTCACCATTGTGCCATCAAAGCACCACATTGTGCCCATCGCCCTCGTCCCGGTCCCGTGCCCGTGCCCGAGCCCGGGCGCGTGCGCGTGTCGAGTGCTTCGCACCCACCTGGCTCCCACTGGGTGTAACTTGTCACATAGGAATACATTCGTGTAGAGTATTATAAATATAAATCAACAAAAGACTTATCTCTCCACCAATGTGGGACAAAGACAACTTCCCTCACTTTAAAGTCCCAACACAAATTTAAAGCTTATGATCTCTCATTCATTCTACTTTAATCACTAAATAAGTATTATATTAATCATTAATATAATATTATTTTTCGTAATTTTTAATAATCCCCCACATGAATGGAGATCATCCCACACACTCAAGTGTCACAATAAAATTTCAGTGGTTATGTAATGCAGGATAGGTAGGATTCCTTTTGAACCCTCCTTTGTGACATATACTTAGTCTCCTAGCAGTTAGTAGAAGCGATGTGCTTGAACCAACCCTTTCGTAGACGGTATTACACATCACACATTACTCTTCCTGGTCTGGCTAACTCTTCGTAGTTGTGTCCGTTATGGTCATGGAACCCTATCTTGGTTCTGCGAGAGCTCTAGGAATTGTGCCCCAATTCCATTTGAAGCGACCCCACTTCTCTCTAACATAGGTGCTTTACAAATAATTAAAAGCCATATGCTTAACCTCTCTTGTTATCATTGATTTAAGTAGGAACGGACTAGGAAGTTTGTAACTTCGTTTGTATGTTGAGGTACTCCCCCACAGTGACCTTAGTTCGTACAGTTAGGTGGTCCTATTGAGCCTAGATCATGGAATCTCCAATATTCTAGGATAGGTTTTCCATTGTACACACTTACTCCAAGGGCTTTAGTCCCATTCCCATTGACGACTTATGTACTACCTATCTGCTTAAGACTTTTGTAAGTGGATCCACAATGTTATCCTTGGACTTCACATAGTCAATCATGATAACTCCATTTGAGAGTAGTTGTGGTATCGTGTTATGCTGACGTCGTATGTGCCTTGATATTCCATTATACATTGCAAATTGAGCTCTACCAATAGCCTACTGGTAATCACAATGTATGCAAATAGCCGTCACAGGCTTAGGTTATCTTGGAACATATTCCAAGAATTGACGTAACCATTATGCCTCTTCTCCAGCTTTATCTAACGCGATAAACTTAGATTCTGTCACACCCCGACCCGCAGCGGAAAAGGTGATCGGGGCATGATTGGGTTATCATCAAAGCTCATGACATTTATTATGCGTTTCATATTCTTTAATACATATTAAATTGAAATTTACAATAAATGTTACAACATGTTCTAACTAACAATCTAAACTTCTTTGTTCTCTTCTAAGGCATATCCTATGTTTTCCTTGCTTCAACCTGTTCACCTGTATCATGTGTAAAAGGGTTTTTGGATCAACATAATGTTGGCGAGTGAATCCTATGAAAAACATTTGAACAAATTTATTTAAATTGATTATGAAATATGTGCACAACCAAACATGAGTAAAAATAGATGTAAACTTAACCAACAATCATAAGATATTAAATGAAACACACATGAACAATAATGGAACAATTTGAGGCACACGATGCTCAACTCGTCTCTCACGAGGAACTGAGGGGCCTATTGAATGAATTGCATAAACATGATAATATGAATGACACAACTACAAATAATATAACTCAATGATACACACATGAACAAAAATGGAACATTTAGAGGCACGCGATGCTCAACTCATCTCTCACGAGGAACTGAGGGGCCTAATGATTGAGTTTCATATAATTTGACAAAATGAAATAAGTAATCACCACAATATAAACAATCTAAGTTTAGGTCATGATGTGGTATGGCACAAGTTTAAATAAATAAGTTAATTATTTTCATAACACATGACACACCCCGAAACGTATAATTTAAAAGGGGGAGTTGTAAGATTCACTCACAGTGGGTGCGTTCGGTTGATGATGTTGAATGTACGCGAAGTGGTTTTAACCACGAGTGAGATTAACCTAGATAAATCGCATTATAGTTTGGTAAGTAAACGGATTTTATTAATCTATTTTAATAGGATTGTTGGGTGTATTTTTGTGAGTTTGAGGCTATTTTCTAACCTTAAAAATGTTATTTTTAAGTATTTTTAATTGATTTTTAATTAAAATAATTAAATAAAATAATAAAAAAAATTTTGATTTTTTTCTGACCGTTGACCGGACCGTTGACCGTTGACCTGACCGTTGACCGGTTCGAGTTGTGTATACAAGTGCGCTGAGTGAGGCTCGAACCCGAGACCTCCCGTACGCGTGCACGCAGCTCTACCAACTGAGCTACGTGTCTAACCCGTTATAAATCTGATTTTAATTATATATATATATTAATTAGTTTAAACCGAAAATCATTTTATTTTAAAAACAGTTTAAGCGAATCGGACGTGCACTCCACAGGTCTCGAACCCGGGACCTGTGGCTTAAACTAACACACAGTCCACCGCTGGACTGTGTGTTTAACATGTTATATAATCCGATTTTTATTATACTTAAATACAAATTATTTGTTTTCATTTCTGACTTTATTTAAAAAGAATAGATAATTGTCCGAGTCGGTGCAGTAGCCCGGACTCGAACGCGTGACCTGTGATATAAACATACACACAGTCCACCGCTGGACTGTGTGTCTAACTTGGTTATTATTCCGGTTATTAATATACTTAACATATATTTGTGGCGACTCCGGTTCAGTTTAACAAAAAAAAATGATTTTTATTAAGGCGACGTGTGTGAAACCGGATTCGAACTCGAGACGTGTGTATGCGTAATGTGCACACAGTCCACCGCTGGACTGTGTGTCTAACCCGAGTAATATCCTGATTTATATTATACTTATATGATCCGGATACATCGTCTTCTTCATCAAGTTTTAACCAGAATCGGTAACAGACTGGTTCGAAGTTTTTAATCAGTTTCTTAGCGTCTTACAGTTCATTAAGGTGAGATATGAGTATAAAGAAAAGAAAATAAGCGTGAGGTATACCGACTCGTTTTCCTCTGTTTTCCGGCAGAACTCCGGTGACAGAAATTAACTCCGGCGTCAGGTATCTTGCAGCAGGGAAACTTCAGAAAACTTACAAAGGGTGTGGGTGACTTCGGTATAAGCTTAGAAGGTTCAATAGGGCTCGGAAATGGAGAAACCGGTTTTCCGGCGACGAACAGATTAATTCCGGCGAGTGGAATTACGCCGAGAAAATGTGTGTTTTTGAGCGAAAAGGTTTGCAGTGGGTTGTGGGTGAATTTATAGGGAAAAACGTCGAAGAACCTGGTCTGATTTCCGACTGGATTCATTGATTTAAATTTCTCCGGCGGTTATAATTTTGGTCGCGGACTCAGACGTCGGTTATAACCGATGTCTTGTTAATGGTTTACGTTATAACGTATATTGTCGTTAAGACTCGCGGGATTTCCGGGATTTCCGACGACTGAACTGTTGGGCACCGGTTTTGAATTCGTAACGTCATAATATTAATTAAATGATTCCAATAATTCACAAGAAGCATCCGTGGCGCAGTGGTTCAAGTGCGCGTGTTAAGTTTGTTTGTTGAGCCGGTACAGACCCGGGTTCGAAACCCGGCAGAGGTATTTTATTTTTATTTTGCGATTTTTGACAGTTTTTCAAAAACTAATTATATATTCTTGTATAATAATTGATTATGTATCATTTAAAATTATTTTGGGCATTTAATTCGCAACGAAATTTTTGACTGACTGTTCGGTTGATAAACGGAGCGGGTTTGGTAAATCCGTTTTTGACGGATGTTACAGTATCCCCTGCTTTTTAGAAATTTCGTCCCGAAATTTAAATTGTGATATATTTGACTAAAAGAATGATGATGTTTAGTTTGACAGTTGTATGCTTAGAAAAATAAGGGTTTAAGTTTTTGTTCGAGGCGGTAACGTTCCTTGTAAGGGTTAAGTACCCTATTCAGGAATCGCTTTTTGTTGCCTACTGTATAAGTATTGATAAGCAGAAATGATTTGCTAAAAATGATATCATGCATAAGAGTTTAGATACGTTTGGGAAAATATGGTTATATCCTAAGGCAAAACTTCTAACACTACAACCTATATGGAACATAAATAAAAACACAACAGCTGATATTTGAACATAAATAAACACAACAGCAAATATTTGAACATGAATAAACACAACAGCAAATATTTGAATCCACATTCTGATAGCATATATGTTTGAATGGTGGAAGTTCCTCTCTCGTTTGTTATGATGGAGAGGTTAGTTTATGTAGAAATGGAACACAATCCAATCTCTTTAAATAACATGATGATATAAATGTAACACAAATTCCAACCAAGGCAATACTAAATCCTACATGGAACTTCTCATAACCGCCTGATAATGCCTCTGATCCTTTGGCAAGAATACTTATATATAGGAAGTACCAGCGGCGTATCCACCATATTCTTGCCAAATTTTCATTAGTTTTATCCACAAGTTATGATTAGTTACCAAGAATCTAATAAATCCTACATAGAACTTCTCATAACCGTCCGATAATGCCTCTGATCCTTTGACAAGAATACTTATATATAGGAAGTACCAGCGGCGTATCCACCATATTCTTGTCAAATTTTCATTGATTTTATCAGTGAATTATGATTAGTCCTATAACTCTACAACCAATACAACAAACATAAATTACTGAAATGAAATATATCTATGCGATCAAGGCTCAATCAAACGGAGCCGATCATATTGCATGTACTGAAAATGAAATGTCTGTGCGCTCAAGGCTCAATCAAACGGAGCCGAACGTATTGAATGTACTGAAATTGAAATTGTATGTGCGCTCAAGGCTCAATCAAACGGAGCCGAACGTATTGCATGTACTGAAAATGAACCACTTGATCTAAACAACAATCACACAAAACAGCCTATGCATGGAACCTCTCATAACCGCCTGATAATGCCTCTGATCATTTGACAAGAATACTTATATATAGGAAGTACCAGCGGCGTATCCACCATATTCTTGTCAAATTTTCATTGACTTTATCCGCCAGGATCAGAGAAACCCTCGGGTTGCTCCATGTAAATTTCTTCCTCTAATTCCCCATTGAGAAATGCAGTTTTTACATCCATTTGATGTATTTCAAAATTTCTCAAAGTCGGAATTGTAAGCACCAATCTAATAGAGGTTATTCTAGTCACAAGTGAGTATGTGTCAAAATAGTCAAGACCTTCCTTTTGTCTAAACCCTTTGATCATAAGCCTTGCCTTATACTTGTTGACAGAGCCATCAGCTTTCATCTTTTTCTTAAATATCCATCGATATCCAAGTGGCTTGCACCCTGGTGGAAGATCTACTAGCTCCCAAGTATGATTCTTCAAAATAGAATCAATATAACTCTTGATGGCTTCTTCCCATTGAGGTCCATTTGAAGAGGTGATTGCTTCTCAATAGGTCTGAGGCTCATTCTCAACCATATATGAAAGAAAGTCAGGCCCAAAGGATTTCTAAGTCCTTTGCCTTTTACTTCTTCTTGGCTCACCTTCTTCAGCCTCTAATTGTTCTTGAGTTTCCTCTCGAACAATCTAATCAACCATTATTGATGAACTTGCATGATTCGAAGAACTTGTATGAGTTTGTACTAACATTGTAAACTCTTCTTCAAAGTAAGTCACATTTCCTGCCCTTGTCTCTATGATAGAGTCCTTGTGCACATCAGGATTCTTGGATTCATACACAAGAAAACGATGTGAACTACCGTTTTTGGCACATCTAATGAAAATGAAGTCAACAGTTTTGGGCCCTATTCTAAGTGCCTTAGAGGGTGTAACAATAACCTTGTCCAGGAACCCCCACATGTTCAAGTATTTATAGGATGATTTATGTCCCCACTATAACTCATGAGGTGTTACATCCTTATTCTTGAAAGGTATTTTGCTTAACAAAAAATTGGCTGACAAAATGGCCTCCCCTACATGTCCTGGCTCATCCTAGAACTTATCAACATGGCATTCATCATTTCTTTTAGTGTACGATTCTTTCGCTCTATGATGCCATTTGATTGGGGTGTATAAGGAGGGGTACAATCAAGTATTATGCCACTTTTTTGCACACACTTCCCCAAATGGTGAAACATATTCACCTCCTCTATCACTTCTCACAGTTTTATTTTCTTGTTAAGTTGATTCTTAACTTCAGGTTTATACAAGATAAACTTGTCAATTGCTTCATCATTACTCTTAAGTAAGTATACATAATAATGCCTTGTATTGTCATCAATAAAGGTAATAAAATATTTAATACCACCTCTGGAGGGAATTGATTTTAAATCAACATATTAGTGTGTATTAGATCAAGGAGTTCAATTATTCTTTCAACTGTTTGAAGAATGACTTGTTTGTTTGGCTTCAACACATGTTTTACATTTCGTTTTAGAGTCAATGGCAAAAAGTTGGTATGTAATCTAATTTAATTAAAATAAGCGACGCATGGAATTAAAATTTACATGACCAAGACGTCCATGCCAAACATTAGGAGACTCAGCCAAGTAAGCAGAAGTACTAGCAATTTTATTCATGTTTTTTTCTTAACAGACATTACATTAAGTTTGAACATGCCATTTTGGGCATAGCACTTTCCAACAAACATACCACACTTAAAATAAATGTATCACTTTCAAAAACCAAACAAAAGCCAAACTTGTTAAGCATCCAACCCGACACAAGACTCTTGCGCAAGTCATAAAGCACATTATTCAAAGTGAGCTCTTTCCCAGAAGTCCACTTTAAGATCACATCACCTTCAACCTTGATATCAGTTGTAGCAGCATTTCTCATGTACAGCTTCTCTTCTCCCACCGCCTCTTTAAACGTATTAAAAGGGGTCTTGTCTGGGAACACATGGAGGGTTGCCAAGTGTCAAGCCACCACCCTTTTGGCTCATTTGCTACCAAATTTACCTCCTCCGTCATGGCAGTGAGGTCTAAAATCATGGCCACTAAAGCCATACTATCATCATCAACCATGAGAGCCGTGTCACCTTTAGGTTCTTTGCATTGGTCAACATGATGACCAGTTTGTTCGCAGTTGTAACACTTCCCTTTAAAGGGACCAACATTTTTCTTCACACCACCTTTCTTTGCCCCAAGGTCAACACCTTTGTTTTTTCCCCTTGCCATTGAACTTGTGGCCTTTGTTACCCTTGTGACCCCTTGAGGAGTGACCATATTCCACAAGGTTCGCTTTTGCAGAAGCTTCAACTTGACTTTCTTTGTGTGGCAGCCTGTTGTCTTCTTCAATACGAAGACGAACTACAAGGTCTTCAATGGTCATTTTCTTTCGCTTATTCTTAAGGTAATTCTTGAAATCCACCCAACTAGGAGGAAACTTTTCAACAATTGTTGCCACTTGGAATGTTTCACTAAGATTCGTTCCTTCAAACAAAATATCACTACGAATAATCTACAATTCTTGAACTTGACTCATAACAGTCTTTGAATCAATTCAGTTTATAGTCCAAAAATCTAGCCACAACATACTTTCTAATACCCGCATCCTCAGTCTTGTATTTGCGTTCCAACGACTCCCATAATTCTTTGGCAGTTAGAACCTTGAGATACACATTATACAAGGCATCTGACAAGACGTTCAACACATAGTTGTGACATAGGTACTCAGAATTTTCCAAGCATCAACAGCACTCACAAATGGAACATCAAATGTCCCTTCTGTGAGACAGGAGGGGACTCAGACAAAAACCTAGCAAGGTTAGAGTGGACAGATAGAAACACATCTTCTGTTGCCATCTCTTAAAATTTAAACAAGTAAATTTCTCTGGTTTTTTAGCATGGTTAGCAACCGCTTGGGTACCAACTAATGGTCCCATGGTAGTGGATGTGGATCCAACAGTGGTTGATGTGGTTGCTTGAACAATAGCCATTTCTGAAACAAAAATGAAAATGCAATCAGTTTATGGTAGAAACGAATTGTTTTACAGAAAACCAATGCAAACCTACAAAAGTTTTGCTAATAAACAAAAGAAACAATTTATAAAATTTTTAAAACCTAAACAGTGAACGGGTTTTAAAATCTGTTTTAAGTTTGTAAGACATCCGTTCACAAAAAAAAAATAAAATAACAATTTTGTTAATCAAATTCGAATTACATTACATAAACATGATTTCAAATAGACAGAATCAAAATACAATACAAAATGTAAACTAAACTAAAAACAAATTACAAAGAAATAAAGAAATCTAATGAAACAACCATAGTAAAAAACGAAAAAGAAAAGAAAAAAGGTGGTCGTCAGTCAAAGGTTACAGAGTTGGTGGATATTGTTGTTAATCACATTCATGTTTTGATTTAATTGTTATAGTGGATAGTTCATAATTAATTCGTAAAGTGGTTAACGAATTTATTTAAATTTAGTTTCATAAAATATAAGAAGGAATTAATATTGTAAGCCAGAAAGTGGGTTCCAAGGGACGCTAACCAAAATTCATGTGGAAATGGATTTTATGTGGAGACAAGATAATTGGTTGGGGATATTTTTTCTTATTTGTAGAGAATGGATATGGTGTCCATATTAATTCATTGTGGGTAGGCGTATAATGAATTTTCAGTTTTGAGGAAATATTGGTGAACGAGTTTTATTTGGTGGAAATTTAACTCAGTTTAATTGTGTTTTATTTGTGTCAGATACTCTTTCTCGCCAAGAGAATCACAGCAAGAAGTTCAATTATTTATGATGGAAAAACCAACGGGCGTGTCGCGGAAGGAAAGAGCGAGGAGGTTTAGGGATTCATTTGGCGACCGAGAGACGGAACAATAGGTGGTTGTTGTTTTTGTTGGTGGGTTGATATTAGTGGGGCATATCAAGAAGGTGTCTGACAGGGTGGTAAAACTATGATCAAAGAAGGGTTAAAACTGTTTTACATATGAAAGCGAACGTTAGTTCGGGTCAGTGGGTGTCACAAGGAGTATCATTGGGAAAACGGTGGTGATAGGTGATCAGTTCAGTTCGGTTTAGCGATGATGAGTTTCACGCATTAGCAACTTTCAATCCAGGTATGATCAAGACCCAGTCCTTCATGCCAAGGATAACAATAGAAAAACCGATGTAGGTTGTTCTTATTGGCAGAAGTAGTATCTGATCAGATTTTGCGGATAAACGAACCGAAGAAGATTCGTCTAAGCGGTGAGGCTTTGAATCTTATTGTGTGTATCATGGAAAGAAGAAAATGGTAGAAATCGGGAGCTTGTTTTTTTCTTTGATCGGTGGTCAAGAATGAAGTTGTTCTGGTGACCCGGGAAGTGGGATGTCAAACTTGATCAATCGATAATGGTATGAATGTGAAGAAACAAGTCTAATTGAAGATTAAGGGGAAGAATGTAGATGTTAATCTTGAATCGAAGAGATAGATCAAGACGGGTTACAGATAATTATGGTGAATTATTTATTTAATTTTTTTTATATTTTAATTAGGGATGATCGTTGGTTCATTAGCTATGTTTATTAGTTAATTTTTTATTATTATTTAAAATAGAACATAGTTGTGTTAGGACTAGAATGAGTCTAATATAAATAGATGGCTAGGTCTATTGTAATTTGGTGTGCTTTCATTGATAAATAATATAAGAGTCGAACAGTTCGTTCAATGTCGTGTTTATTTGTTCGATAAGGGGTTTGATTTCCAACAATGCAAACAAGATGGTGGCTAAAACATACAAGGGGAGGTGATGTATAAGGTTTCCACCATGAATTAAAGCGATGCCCTATATACCATGCCCTTTTTTAAAACTATTAAAATTATGAAACTTATGGGAATGTGAGTAAATTATAATATTTCAATTTAGTATCATAATAAAATCTATAACTTATAGTACAAGTTTTAAATATTAACTAGTTATTATTTAAAATCAACTAAACTCATATGTACATGCTGAAGTTTAAGCAAACTTAAATGTTTAATATGCAATTTTAGTTTAGTGTTCTTTTTATAATACTTTCATAGCACTAGTTATTTGGTCAGTGACATCACGCATGTGAACTAAATATTAACACACTTACTGATTTGGACACTTGACTTGATGTATGTGAAAATTGTTAAATCTATACTTTACTAATTAAAAGATTCAAGCATCAAGATCTTCTATGTGTAGATGGGGAAAACTGTTTTTTTCACATATTCACAAATAATTTGCTTACATTATATATAAGAATTTAGTGGAGTTCATTACATATCTATATATTCTTTTGAAATTTAAACATGTGACAAATATTGAATTTTCTAAGAAATTATAATTTTTTACATATTTGGGTTGATATAATATATATGGTTGGTTTGTAATTTAATTAAAAACTAGGTCAGATACCTGCGCTACGTGACGGGGGCATCAGATAAGAAAGGCGATGAGCGCATTTTTGTACCAAATGGTCATATGTACGACACCACGATCAACAAAGAAACTACATAGTTTGTCTTGTTCCTAATAAAAAATTATTATGAATACATTTCTATTTTTTTATAAAATTTATAACTGAACGTTGAGAAAAAAACTGACCCGGTACTAATTATTTTTTAAAAAGATAAGAAAAACAAGTTGCTTGAAAAAAAAAAAAATTACTACAAAATATGAATGGGTTAAACATGTATACAGTTTGTGCTATAATAGTTGAAATCCATAAAAGTGTAAAATTACTAAACTTAAATGAGTTATGGACGTATATTAGATATGTATTATTAGTAGTGTAAGGCGTAAATTATTTATTTTCATATTCTATGGCAAAAAATCTTTTATTTAGTAACACTATTTTCTTTTTGCAAAATACCTATATAAAACGTTTGAGATAAAAAAAAGTTGATTACAACTAGGCAACTAATTTGTTTATGTTCACGTAAGTTATTAGTAAATAATAAAATTACTAAATTTGAATGAATTATGGACATGTATTATATATGTATAATTAATAGTGTAAGTAGTGAATTATTTATTTTCATATTTCATTCATAACTATTTATTATTTTCAAATTTACTATAATAATAATAATTATAAATGTACTTATTTTTGTAATTTTCTTTGTCTTATTGATTAGTAAATTCAAATAAATACATACTTATGATAAGATGCTTTAGGAAAAAAAATTACTAAAAGACATAAATAGGTTAAATATGTATATAGTTTGTCCTATAATGGCCGAAATCCATAAAAGTGAATACCAAACCCGATAGATGGCAAAAAAGTCTTTTATATAATAATATAACTGTATTTTGCAAAATACATATATTGAAACGTTTAAGAAAAACAAATTGATTACAACCACGTGTATAGATATGTATTGTTAATAGTGTAAGGAGTGAATTAAATATCTTGATATTTCTTTCATAACTATTTATTATTTTTAAAGATATCATAATAATAAAAATAATAATATACTTATTTTTGTCTTTGTCTTATCAAATAATAAATTTAAATGTAACTAAATAAATACATGCTTAAAATAATACTTTTTTTTATAATTTTACCGCAAGTTATATAAAATAATTTCAAAGTTGAACATTATTTATAATCTTATTGGGCAATTGATTTTTATTTTATGCCATATTATTTAAGATGAAATTCGAAATTTGGTCATAGATATTCGTCAATAATACATATAATATTTTTTTAATTATAAACTTCTATGAATTTTCTTTAAAAAGAGCAATTGGTTAACAACCATAATAAATAGAAAGGTTGCATTTAGCCCACCCTTATTTATACAACAACTTTTGTATACTTTTTTCACAAGTTAAAGAAATATATTAAAAGTTTCCTCTTATTTATAATCTTATTGGAGTTTTAAATTATCTTTGATTTTTATTTTGTGCTATAACTTTTAAGATGAAATTCAAAATCTAATATGGATGCGATGTATTTGTCATTTAAGCTTATATGAACTTTTACAACTTTTCTTAAACAAAAAAAAGCTATTATTTAACCAACACAATTAGTTAAAGAATTTCTATATAAAATCTAGCAAAAAAATATAAACATTAATTGGTTAATATTTGAAACGCTTATAAATACACAAGCCATGTGATTTCATAATCATCTAGTTTAATTTATACGATTCGTTGTCACCTCGATCATGAAAATCACCATGTTCCCTACAACATTTCTTCATCTACTTGTAGTACGAATGTCTACGTACTCAATCGAAGCAAAGCATCGAGAGTAAGCATTATGAACTCAAGACCAACCCGTGGCCATGCCATTAAATCACCACCTCCACTTATTCGGATGTCACAAATCTTGAATTTAGGACCGGCCCCAGGTACAGCGCATAAACTCCCACCTCTACTTGGCCGCTCGTTAGAGATCATGAATTTGGGATCCACCCCCGGTGAAGGACACATAAATCTACCTCCATTGGGCGGCTCATAGATGAGTCTATGTCTAAAATGTCACATATCATAGAATCAAAACCGAGCCCGTGAGGTGCGAGGCATTAAATCCCACCTCATGATTTGCTCATTGATTAGGTTACGTCTTCCACGTCCCAAGGTGTGGGGCATTATAGCACCGCATCAAAATGGCTCAAGCAAAACCTATGTTCTTAATTCTATTTTACTTAACTATTGTTTTTATCTACCATTAATAATATTTACTTATAAGTGGATCAATACGCATCAACTTTTATTGCTACTCTTTTATGTCCAGAAGTTCTAAGATTATGTGGCTGATTGTACTTTTATTTGAATGCCCTTCATGCCATGGCCTTATTTAAATAAAAATATAGAACTCGTGGTGGGTTCGTATACTTCTCGGAGATGAAATGACTAGTTTCTCGTTTATACACGATTTAGTTAAGTAAGCCTTGTCTAAGTTTTTGCAAACAATATACATATACACATGGTTTCATAATTCTATTAAACATATCAAAAGGTTTATAATTCGAGAGTAGTAATATGGTATGAGATTATTTGTAAAATTTTATAGTTTGGTTACAAGTATAGTGTTAGAAGACTCCGATTTGAAACTAAAATCCTGGCTAATTTCTTGCACTCAAAACTAATGTCTTAATATTTTATATTACATCTATTAAATAACAAAATAGTTAAGATTGATAAGAATATAAAACTATTAAAATATGAAACTTCTGGGAATGTTTATTAATTATAATATATCAATTTCGTATCATAATAAAATCTATAACTTACCGGACAAGTTTTAAAGGTTAACTAGTCATTATATAACTTCAACAAAACTCCTATATGAATTTAAGCAAGCTAAAAAGTTTAATGTGCAATTTTAGTTTAGTGTTCTTTTTACAATACTTTCATAGCAAACTAGTTATTTGGTCACTAACACCACTAATAACTTACATGAACATAAAAAACTAGTTGTAATCAGTTTCATTTTCTCAAACATATAGTTTGTACTATAATAGTCGAAATCCATTAAAGTGGACACCGATCTCGATAATAATTCATTCTATGGAAAAAAAATCTTTTATTAAGTAACTCTTTTTTTTTTTGCAAAATACATATATGGAAACGTTTAAGAAAAAGAAATTGATTACAACTACCTAATTAGTTTTTTTATGTTCACGTAAGTTATTAGTAAACAATAAAATTACTAAACTTAAATCAGTTATGGACGTGTATATGATATGTATTATTAATAGTGTAAGGAGTGAATTATTTATTTTTATATTCTAATGCAAAAATCTTTTATTTAGTAACTCATTTTATTTTTTATTTTTTTCAAAATACATAAATAGAAATTTTTGTGAAAAAGAAATTGATTAAAACTACAAAATTAGTATTTTTATGTTCACGTAAGTTACTAGTAAACAATAAAATTACTAAACTTAAATGAGTTATCGACGTGTATTAGATATGTATTATTATTAGTGTAAGTAGTGAATTATTTATTTTCACATTTCTTTCATAACTAATTATTATTTTCAAATTTACGCTAATAATAATAATAATAATAATAATAATAATAATAATAATAATAATAATAAAAAAAAAAAAAAAAATATGCTTATTTTTGTAATTTTCTTTGTCTTATCAAATGATAACTTTAAAGTTGGATATTATTTATAATCTTATTGGGCAAAGGTTTAAAGTATCAATGATTTTTATTTTGTGTCATATTATTTAAGATGGAATACGAAATTTGGTCATGAGATATTCGTCAATAATACATATAATATATTTTTTAATTATAAACTTCTATGAATTTTCTTAAACAAAAAAGAGCAATTGTTTAATAACCATAAAAGTAGAAGGCATTTAGCATACCCTTATTTATGTAACAAGTTTTTTATACTTTCTTTACAAGTTAAAACAAATATATTCAAAGTTTGCTATTATTTATAATTTTAACAGGCAAAGTTTTAAATTATCTTTAATTTTTATTTTGTGCTATAACTATTAAGATGAAATTCAAAATACAATCTGGATGCGATGTATTTGTCATTTAAGCTTATATGAACTTTTAAAACTTTTCTTAAACAAAAAATAGCTATTATTTAACAAACACAACTTGTTAAAGCATTTCTATATAAAATCTAGCACAAAATATAAACAAAAATTGGATAAAATTTGAAACGCTTATAAATACACAAGTCATGTGGTTTCATAATCATCTAGTTTAGATTATATTATTCGTTGTCACCTCGATCATGAAAATCACCATGTTCACAACAACATTTCTTCTTCTACTTGTAGTACGAATGTCTATGTACTCAGTCGACACAAAGCATCGAGAGTAAGCATTATGAACTCGAGAGCAACCCGTGGGCATGCCATTAAATTCCACCTCCACTTATTCGGATGTCACAAATCTTGAATTTAGGACCGCCCCTAGGTACATCGCATTAACTCCCACCTCTACTTGGCCGCTCGTTAGAGATCATGAATTTGGGATCCACCCCCGGTGAAGGACACATAAATCTACCTCCACATGGGTGACTCATAGATAAGTCTATGTCTAAAATGTCACATATCATAGAATCAAAACCGAGCCCATGAGGTGCGGGGCATTAAATCCCACCTCAAGATTTGCTCATTGATTAGCTTACGTCTTCCAGGTCCCAAGGTGTGGGGCATTATAGCACCACATCCAGATGGCTCAAGCTAAACCTATGTGCTTAATCCTATTTTACTTAACTACTGTTTTTATCTACCATTAATAATATTTACTTATAAGTGGATTAATATGCATCAACTTTTACTTGCTACTCTTTTATGTTCAGAAATTCTAAGATTATGTGGCTGATTGTACTTTTATTTGAATGCCCTTCATGCCATGCCTTTATTTAAATCATAAGATAGAACTCGTGGTAGGTTTGTATACTTCTCGGAGATGAAATGACTAGTTTTTAGTTTTTGCACGATTTAGTTAAGCAGGTTTGTATACTTCTGGTGGTTGATTGTACTTTTATTTGAATGACCTTCATGCCATGCCTTTATTTAAACATATCAAAAGTTTTCTGATTTGAGAGTTGTAATATGGTATGATATTATTCGTAACATTTTATAGTTTTGTTACAAGTATAATATTAGAAGACTCCGACTTGAAACTAAATCCTCGCTGATTTCTTGCACTCAAACGAATGCCTTCATATTTTATATTACATCTATTAAATAACAAAATAATTAAGATTGATAAGAATATAAAATTATTTAAAATATAAAACTTATTGGAATGTGTGTAAATTTATAATATTTTAATTTCGTATCATAATAAAATCTATAACTTATAGGACAAATTTTAATGGTTAACTAGTCATTATATAAATTCAACAAAACTCGTATCTGAACTTTAAGCAAGCTAAAAAGTTTAATGTGCAATTTTAGTAAACTGTTCTTTTTACAATACCTTCATAGCAAACTAGTTATTTGGTCACTAACACCATGCATGTGAACTAAATATTAACACACTCGCTCATTCGGACATGACAGGTGACGTGATGTATGTGAAAATTGATAAATGTATATTTTACTAATTATAAGATTAAAGCATCGAGATCTTATGTGTAGACCGGGGAAAACTGTATTTTTTACATCTTAACAAATAACCTACTTTCATTATATTTAAGAATTTAGCGGAGTCGTTATATATATATATATATAATAACCTACTTTCATTATTTTAAGAATTTAGGGGAGTCGTTATATATATATATATATAATATATATATATATATATATATTATATATATATATTCTATTGAACTGAAACATGTGACAGAAATTGAATTTTCCAAGAAGTTATAATTTGTCACATATTTGGGTTGATATAATATTTATGGTTGGTATGTAATTTAATTGAAAACTAGGTTAGATGCCTGCGCTACGGGACAAGGTATCTGATACGAAAGGCGGTGACCTAATGTTTGTACCAAATGGTCACATGACGAAACCACGATCAACAAAGAAACTATATAGTTTGTCTTGTTTCTGATAAAAAAAAGTTTTGTTATGAATATATTTATGTTTTTTAATAAAATTTATATTTGATCATTGAGAAAAAAATGACCCAGTACTTATTTTTTTTCTAAATAGATAAGAAAAGCAAGTTGCTTGAGAAAAATAAAATTACTACAAATTATAAATAGGTTAAATATGTATATAGTTTATACTATAATTGTCGAAATCCATAAAAGTGAATACCAATCTCAATTGATAATTTGATGGCAAAAAAATCTTTTATTTTTAAAACAACTCCTTTTCTGAAATACATATATCAAAACGTTTGAGAAAAACAATTAGATTACAACTACGTAATTAGTTTTTTTAGGTTCACGTAAGTTATTAGTTAACAATAAAATTACTAAACTTAAATGAGTTATGGACATGCATTAGATATGTATTATTAATAGTGTAAGGAGTGAATTAACAATAATAATAATAATAATAATAATAATAATAAATATGCTTAGTTTTGTAATTTTCTGTGTTTTATCAAATGATAACTTTAAATATATTTAAATAAATACATACTTATCATAAGATGCTTTAGAAAAATAAAATTACTACAAAACATAAATAAGTTAAATATGTATATAGTTTGTCCTATAATGACGAAATCCATAAAAGAGAATACGGAACTCGATAGATGGCAAAAAAGTCTTTTATATAGTAATATAATTGAATTTTGCCAAATACATATATTGAAACGTATTAGAAAAACAAATTGATTACAACCACGTAATTAGTTTTTTTAGGTTCACGCAAATTATTAGTTAACAATAAAATTACTAAACTTAAATGAGTTATCGGCGTGTATTAGATATGTATTGTTAATATTTTAAGGAGTGAATTAATTATCTTGATATTTCTTTCATAACTATTTATTATTTTTAAAGTTACCATAATAATAATAATAATAATAAATATACTTATTTTTGTAATTTTCTTTGTCTTTAAAATAATAAATTTAAATGTATTTAAATAAATACATGCTTAAAATAATACTTTTTCTTATAATTTTTCGACAAGTTATACAAAATAATTTTAAAGTTGGATATTATTTATAATCTTATTTGGCAAAGCTTTAAAGTATCATTGATTTTTATTTTGTGCCATATTATTTAAGATAGAATTCTAAATTTGGTCATGAGATATTCGTCATTAATACATATAATATATTTTTTAATTATAAACTTCTATGAATTTTTTTAAACAAAAAAGCAATTGTTTAACAACCATAATAAGTAGAAGGGTTGCATTTAGCTTACCCTTATTTATATAACAAGTTTTGCATACTTTTTTTACAAGTTAAAAGAAATATATTCAAAGTTTGGTATTATTTATAATTTTAATAGGCAAAGTTTTAAATTATCTTTAACTTTTATTTTGTGCTATAACTATTAAGATGAAATTCAAAATACAATCTGGATGCGATGTATTTATCATTTAAAGCTTATACGAACTTTTAAAACTTTTCTTAAACAAAAAATAGCTATTATTTAACAAACACAATTTGTCAAAGAATTTCTATATAAAATCTAGCACAAAATATAAACACTAATTAGTTAAAATTTGAAACGCTTATAAATACACAAGTCATGTGGTTTCATAATCATCTAGTTTAGTTTATTCGTTGTAACCTCGATTATGAAAATCACCATGTTTACTACAACATTACTTCTTCTACTTGTAGTACAAATTTCTACGTACTCAATCGAAGCAAAGCGTCGAGAGTAAGCATTATGAATTCAGGACCAACCCGGGTGCACGCCAAAAAATCCCACCTCCACTTATTCGGATGTCACAAATCTTGAATTTAGGACCTGCCCCAGGTGCAGGGCATAAATTCCCACCTCTACTTGGCCGCTCGTTAGAGATCATGAATTTGGGATCCACCCCCGGTGAAGGACACATAAATACATAAATCTACGTCACTAGGCGGCTCATAGATGAGTCTATGTCTAAAATTTCACATATCATAGAATCAAAACCGAGCCCGTGAGGTGCGGGGCATTAAATCCCACCTCATGATTTGCTCATTGCTTAGCTAACGTCTTCCAGTTCCCAAGGCGTGGGGCATTATAGCACCACATCCAAATGGCTCAAGCTAAACCTATGTTCTTAATTCTATTTTACTTAAATACTGTTTTTATCTACCATTAATAATATTTACTTATAAGTGGATCTATATGCATCAACTTTTACTTGCTACTCTTTTATGTCCAGAAGTTGTAAGATTATGTGGCTGATTGTACTTTTATTTGAATGCCCTTATTTAAATTAAAAGATAGAACTCGTGGTAGGTTTGTATACTTCTCGGGGATGAAATGACTAGTTTTTAGTTTAAGTACGCCTTGTCTAAGTTTTTGCAAACAATATACATATACACATGGTTTCATAATTCTATTATACATATCAAAAGTTTTACATATCAAAAGTTTTATAGTTTAGTTACAAGTATAGTATTAGAAGACTCCGACTTGAAACTAAAATCCTGGCTAATTTCTTGCACTCAAACCGAATGTCTTACTATTTTATATTACATCTATTAAATAACAAAATAATTAAGATTGATAAGAATATAAAATTATTGAAAATATGAAACTTATTGGAATGTGTGTAAATTTATAATATTTCAATTTCGTATCATAATAAAATCTATAACTTATAGGACAAGTTTTAATGGTTAACTAGTCATTATATAAATTCAACAAAACTCGTATCCGAACTTTAAGCGAGCTAAAAAGTTTAATGCACAATTTTAGTAAATTATTCTTTTTACAGTACTTTCATAGCAAACTAGTTATTTGGTCCCTGTGAGGGGGGATCGACTCTCCTCTGATGAGCACCAAACCGATCTGACTTAACTAACAGAGGCGGAATTCATTGTAAGTGAGGTTGACAAACGAATAAGTGAGATCTACTGCTTAAATGCCTTGTATATATTGATTGACGTGAACAAGTACCGTGCAAGTAAACAATGCAGCAGGGCTTTGCCACACCAACCGGATTCCTAACTCTGACACAACACTCTTCTATTTATAGGTCGACATGACTCACACAGGAGAGTGTGTAACAGACTGTGACTCGTGCGAGTGGTTGCCTCGTACGAGTGACAGAGTGTCACTCGTACGAGTCATATGACTCACTCGTACGAGTCAGTGATGAAACAAATAAACTATACATTAACATTCACAAACTGACGATCTAAGCCCTATATACATAATCAACATATCCTAGACGTAGGCAATAGACATTATGCACCAACAAACTCCCCCTTGGATGTTGCCATAGTCTTGGATAGTCTTCAAAAAATCTTCTTGAGATCTGACGTTTATCGACCAAAGAAACGCTTCAGCGGCTTGCGACGCTCCTCAAAAGCTATAGGCGTTTGATCTGTAGGAGGAGGTCGGTTAACTGTATTGCCAAACCGAAAACTTCTTAGCGACGCAATAGGTGCTCGCTTCGCAATCCTCTCTTCCTTCTTATCTTTCTTCCTTTGCTATGTCTCCTCAAGTTTCCTCCATGAAGTGTTCCTTGTCGATCAAGAATGTATATCGTTGGTGAAATAGACAATAACTATCTTCTAAAACTGGAATGCTTGTTCTTTATCTCTCTCTTCATAGCTGATTTTGCTGTAGACCAAACATTCAATGTCTTTCTTCGAATAGTTGACGACTAGCCACATCGGGTCTAGTACTCGAATGCCATGCCACAGCCCATATATACGTTTGTGTGCTATGACGGCTTTGGTAAGCTCCTCTGTGATCTTCCAAGAATCATCATCCGGGTGCACACATATAACACCTTCTCCCGTATTCGAATCGTAGTGCCACCATTTGAAGATCTTGTGGAAGACTTATTCCATCTGAATCATAGACATAAATTACATGGGCTAGGCCCATTGACAAGAAAACATGGGCTAGGCCCAATGACAAGAAAACATGGGCTAGGCCCAATTACTTAGATGACATGGGCAAGGCCGAATGACACGCGTGCAAGGAACGACGACATGTGAAGGGCAAGACCCAATTCACACACGACTTAAGATGATAACAATATACATATATATATTTTGAGAAATATATATAACAATAATAATCGAACAAGCAAACTACCAACACTACAATAACATTAAAGGTTGTTCCATCATAACAAAAAGACACATAACAAGAATTCAAGATGAACAACGAGTACAAGGTCCATTGAGGCCTAGGTGTCTAATAAACTCAATACACATGTAGGTTACACACGTGTACGGACAACGATCGTGATTAGTACGACTTAACGGAACGCAAAACTGTGAGTTCATGTTCCTCCTTTCAATTATTTCAAGTTTTGTTTTAAACTATCGAGGGGAAATACATGTTATAACAACCAGTATGTTAGCTATGAGTTAGTTGATAATACGATCATTTATGCGTATGTAGGATGATGACAATAGTAACCATTAATCACTTAGTGACCAAGGTGCAAAAGAATTAGATCTATTGAGTTTGAGACCCGCTCCACTCCTGGTTGGTATACCCTTCAGAGTGCTTTTGTGATCCGAATGTATGTCAGGGTGCTCGTGACACATTGATAGATCCTTAAAACTCATTGATGCTAATAACATACTCTCGGATTTCAATACAGGATTTCAAGGGTGGCATTTTGATACGAAAACATTTAACTACATGAACTCGCCAACTTTTTGTTAACTTTTTTAAAATTACATGTATTTCAGGACGCAAGGCATGAGCTGGTGATAGGATTCGGGTATGGGTAAATTGTCAAGACAATGATGTACCACCTTTTGGAGGGTTTGCCTTTTATATCCCAACTTCGTATGGGTTTATAGGGGTCAAAGCCACAATATGAATTTGTGATGAAAACACTGTCTTATTTTGGAACAATGTGTTTTAAATTATGTTTTGTAATGGCAATCTAAAACAGATAACAATGTGATTTCACTTTTGATGGTTGTATATATGGAATAAAACGTATTAATGGCATGGCATCATTGTTCATTTATATTGTTTACTAGATTGGATGTAATGATTACCTAATAGTCACACACTTGCGCTTCCGCTACGACCAGGGTGTGATAGGTTGGTATCAGAGCTCCGATTGTAGTGAACCGGGGAAAAACTTTTTATTAAAAGTTTAGTCTACAATCACCAGGGGCTCACACATGAAAAAAAAGTTTAAAACATGATAGAAATGTTTTGGAATTATAACAAGATAACAAAAAGGTTTTCATTGTGTCATGATAACACGAGGATCTATCACACGAGCTCAACTATAAGTAATGAGCAGAGTCAATACATGATTAGTCTATAGTGAATAGACACAAAACAGTAAGGTTACATGGAAAATAGAAGAGAACAAGTCGTGCATGAGAATTGGTGATTAATATAAAATATATCATAAGTAATATTAAATTACTAACACGAATATATATGCATCGTATGGATTATTTGCCAGGACTATGTCTTCCTCATCAAGTTATGAAGAGGACCCCGACGAGTATATATCTGATGACGGATACGACCCTGATGCTAAGGCCCTACCCCTTGGGGAGGGAGCCGACCATGGAGCTTTGAGGACCTTCAGCCGCTTGCCATGATTGATCCTATGGAGGAGGATGCACCAATGGCAGACGACGTGCTAGCCATTCCGCAGCCTCCGCACGATGTTATCGTTTATGGCCATCCAGAGGCCGAGCATGCGATTGTACATTTGGCGGTGCCTCTTGCTATAGTTCCTTCAGTTATTGATCTGAACAATGATGATGACATACCAATGTTCCATGTTGAGCATATGGAGGATGACCTTGGTGACGGCGAGGTCTTTGATGACATAGCTATACTCGAGATCCCACCCCCTGACATACTAGTCGTTGACATCTCGTCATCCTCAGATGCTGCTCAGAGTGATCATATGGCAGATGATGCCTATTCTACCGCCCCAAATACACCTGTATCGATGTATTCACCCCCTGAAGCCTCACCGGCTCATGTTAGCTCATTTCCAGTCAGTACCCCGACCCATGGACCCGTTCCATACGCTGGACCCGCTCACTACTCTGGACCCGCCCGATATTATTCACTGAGCGGTACTCCACGTGCCCCAGAGCAGCCACCACCATTTTCCTCTGGGAGGTCCATTTACCACCCTGATTTCAACCCATCTTCAGCTGGACCTTCCCACATGGCAGGACCTTCTTTCTCTGATGGATCCCCTCCCATGTATGCTCCACGTCCCATACCACCTCCAGCAGGTATGTTTACTCCGACTCCCCCACCGGGCATGAGCCCTTCTGACCCTTATCACCCCTCACACTTCCCTCCGATTCCTGTGGAGGAGAGAGTGACTTCACATGACCTACAACTCTCTTTGATCTTCCGTAGGATCTGGGAGCTAGAGACTCAACGTATTGCCCACGCCGCTGCCAGAGCCACACCCCCACTTCCGTCATCACCACTACCACCCCCACCATCATACCCACCAACATCACCACCACCACTACCCCTTATCACCACCACCGACCCCACCTTTTTACTGCCCATTTCACCACTCGTCATGCCCATCTGAGGCACGAGTGTAGGAGTTAGAGTAGTTTCACACTGATGCTACTAGGCGCAATTCTGACCCCACCTAGAGGAGGAGATGGCCTACCATCGTGGTTTGCTCCCCCGATCACCATTTCCACCACCCCCTCCAACTCAGTAGCATGTTTGTACTTATATTTTGGGGATCAGATGTACTTTTGGTGACTTGGCTCATGAAGACATAGCTTTGAAGATCCCAGCCTTTGGAAGACAACTTGATGACGTGAAGAAGTAATGTAGAAGAAAATTTTACTTTTGTAATGTAAAAACTTGTATTGACTAGGGTTGTGTATCCCCTAGTCCTTTTTAGATCTTCACGAACAAACTGTAACAAGTTGTCATTGTATAAAAGTGTATTTTCTTTATTTTACATTGTATTTCTTTTATTTTATGGTTGATTATGTCATGATGTGGTGATATTATGGTTGATGCATTGTGTCGTGGTGATACTATGATTTATATCTTATGATGTGGCGACTATGTATGCGATGAGCTATGTGTATGATGACTATGAGTGTGCGTATGGCGTATACATATTTTTTTTTATTTATCATGTATCGATGCGCTATTACATATATGATATATATATATATATCAAACATATATAGTAATAATAATATGAAATTATATATATATATATATATATTACAATCAGCCGAATTTTAATAATAATTTCATATTATTATTACTATATATATATTTATATAGTAATAATAATATGAAATTATTATTAAAATTCGGCTAATTGTGAGCGACATATTATATTAGAAGACGATGCTGCCCCGCAGAAGAAGTTCAAACAATAACACCTTACCAACAACACAAGAGGAGCTAAATGAACGCATATCCCAAGCCATTGCGCAGTACGAGGCTAACCGCTCCGAGCATAGCGGTGGTATCAGAGGTTCAACAGGAGGCAATCCTCCAACTGGTAATACACGGTTACTCATAAAACCACACTATACTCTCATCCATTTTATTCGTGCTATTTGGTTACTCATGCTTAAATGGTGTATCCAGTGATTTCAGGTTGCACTTACAAGCAGTTTCTAGACTTCAAACCTCTAAATTTCGACGATACTGGAGGTGCTGTAACCTTCGTACGTTGGACGGAGAAGACAGATTCAGTCATTCGAATGAGCAAGTGCCCTACTGATCAGAGAGTCACCTATGTTGCTGGACTCTTCGTGGATGGAGCTTTATCTTGGTGGAACCTCCAGGTGCAAACTAAGGGTGATGATGCTGCATACGCCCTGACCTGGGAGGAACTTAAAGAGATGATGAGAAAGAAGTATTGCTCGAGATCGAAAATTCAAAAGTTGGAGACCAAATTCTGGAATCTAAAAATGATTGGTTCAGACATTGCTGGGTACACGTAGTGATTTCATGACTTATGCCGAGTGGTGCTATACTTAGTGGAGCCTGAATTTAAGCGAATTGAGAGGTACATCTGGGGACTTGCCCCTGAGATTCTGAGTCTGGTTACTTCTTCAAAACCTACTGAGATTGGTGAGGTGATTGATCTAGCTGTCAGCCTTACTGAGGAGGATGTACGTCAGGGGAGGTTGCCTAAATATAGTGGGAACAAGAAAGAATCTACTGAGGAGACTACTGATTCCAACAAATGAAAAATTTTCCATTAAAAGAAAGGCTCTCGAGGTAATATTAACAGTAACAAGAAACAAGTTGCGAGAGAATTCAAAGAAACTAAGGCATATGTTACCACTACCACAAACACTGCGGTTAAGAAATCTTATACTGGGGAAGCACCAAAATGCCCCAAATGTCCTTTCCACCACTATGGGGAATGTCGAGGCCCCAAGTGTGGAAAATGTGGTAAATTTGGACATCGCACCGATGTGCGCCGGGAACCACTATTAGAGATCAAGGTTGCTTTGGATGCGGAGACAAAGGGCATTTCAAGAAGGATTGCCTAAAAGAAAACCAAGCACGAGGAAGAGCATTTGTAATTGGAGCTAAAGATGCTCGCCAGGATCCGAACGTATTCACCGGTACGTTCCCTGTCAATGATCACTTTGCATCTATTCTTTTTGATAGCAGGGCAGATTTCAGTTTTATTTCTAAAGATTTAGAGATATACTTGGGGTAGCGTCTAGTAAATTAGATGTTCCCTACTCGATTGAGTTAGCTAACGGGATATTAGTAGAATCGAGAGAAATAATAAAGAAATGTACGTTAGAGTTGGGTGATCGAAAGTTTGATATTGATCTATTACCAGTTCAACTGGGTAGCTTTGATGTCATTATTGGGATGGATTGGCTATCCAATAATCGAGCCGAGGTTATATGTCATGAGAAAATCATTCGCATTCCTTTATCCGAGAACACTTGATAATTCACGGTGAGAAGCATGACACACCTCTACAAATCATAAACTGCATGAAGGCTCAGAAATGTTTGAGGAAAGGATGCATCGCTTTTCTTGCCCATGTGGTGGATAACAAGGCTGAGGAACGCACGATCGAGGACATACTAGTAGTGCGGGAATATCCTGAGGTCTTTCCGGAAGACTTGCCAGGACTACCTCCACAGCGACAAGTCAAATTCCGTATTGATTTAGTACCAGGAGCTGCAACTGTGGCAAAAGCTCCATATCGACTAGCACCCTCGGAGATGCAGGAATTATCTACGCAGTTGCAAGAGTTGCTTGACAAAGGTTTCATAAGACCGAGTTTCTCGCCTTGGGGAGCTCCGGTGCTGTTTGTGAAAAAGAAGGACGGAACCTTCCGAATGTGCATCGACTACCGAGAACTAAACAAGTTAACTATCAAGAACCGGTACCCATCACCAAGAATCAATGATCTATTCGATCAGTTGCAAGGGTCGAGTTTTTACTCAAAAATTGATTTAAGATCCGGGTATCATCAGCTGAGGATCTAAGAGGAAAGTATACCTAGGACGGCATTTAGGACTCGCTACAGTCATTACAAGTTCCTTGTTATGCCCTTTGGTCTAATGAACGCCCCTCCAGTATTCATGGATTTGATGAACCGGGTATGTAAGCCATACCTTGACAAGTTCATGATCGTTTTTATAGATGACATACTGATATACTCACAAACCGAGAAAGAGCATGTACACCACCTGAGAACCATTTTGGAATTGCTGAAGAAGGAGCAATTATATGCCAAGTTCTCGAAATGCGAATTTTAGATTCGCGAGGTCTCGGTCACGTGGTGAACGAGAACGGAATACATGTTGACCCTTCGAAGATCGAAGCAATAAAGAATTGTACCACGCCAAGAACCCCCACGGAAATACCATAATTCCTAGGATTAGTGGGATATTACAGGAGATTTATTGAGTACTTCTCCAAGGTTGCTCAGTCACTAACCTCGCTTACCCAGAAGGATAGAAAGTTTCATTGGGGAGAAAAGCAAGAATCGGCGTTCCAAGTGTTGAAAGAGAAACTATGTAAAACACCGATACTATCATTCCTGGACGGTACCGATGACTTTGAGGTGTACTGTGATGCATCGCATCAGGGCTTGGGTTGCGTGTTAATGCAACGTGAAAAAGTCATCCCGTACGCGTCACGTCAATTGAAGGTTCATGAAAGGAATTATACCACACATGACCTAGAATTAGGTGAAGTGGTATTTTCCTTGAAAATCTGGCATCATTATTTATATGGCACTAAGTGTACCATATTCACGGATCATAAAGGTCTTCAACATATATTCAACCAAAAAGAACTGAATATGCGCTAACTACGTTGGGTGGAACTGTTGAATGATTATGACTGTGAGATCAAGTATCAACTGGGCAAAGCAAATGTTGTAGCATATGCTTTGAGTAGAAAAGAACGAGTCAAAACATTATGGGTGTGTGCTTTCGAAATGATGATTCAGACGAACTTCACAACTCGAATGCGCGAAGCACAACCAGAAGCATTGAAACCAGAAAACATTCCAACGGAATCCCTACGGGGAATGGAAAAACAATTGGAACCAAACAAGGATGGAACTTTATATTTCATGGGAAGGATCTAGATTCCCTATTATGGTGAGTTGCGAGACTTGGTGCTGGATGAAGCACACAAGTCCAAGTACTCGATACACCCATGATCAGATAAAATGTACCAGGATCTAAAGGAATATTATTGGTGGCCGAATCTCAAGGGAGATATTGTGACCTATGTTGGGAAATGCCTAACTTGTGCAAAGGTCAAAGCTGAATACTAAAAACCATCTGGGTTATGACAACAACCTGAGATCCTGGTTTGGAAGTGGGAACAAATTTCAATGGATTTCATTACAAAATTACCGCGGACCTCTCGAGGTCATGACATGATCTGGGTTATCATGGATCAGTTAACCAAATCAGCTCACTTTTTACCCATCCGCGAGAAAGACAGTACGCAGAAACTAGCTGAACTGTACCTAAAAGAAATTGTGGCACGTCATGGTGTGCCAATCTCGATAATCTCTGATAGGGATGGCCGCTTTGTGTCACGGATCTGGCAATCATTTCAAAATTCGTTTGGTTCTCGCTTGGATTTAAGCACAACCTTTCACCCGCAGACCGATGGTCAAAGCCAGCGAACCATTCAAACACTAGAAGACATGCTTCGGGCCTGTGTGATGGATTTAGGCGGAAACTGGGATACTCACTTACCGTTGATAGAGTTTCCTACAATAACAGTTATCACACCAATATCAAGGCCGCCCCATTTGAAGCACTCTATGGACGAAAGTGCCGATCGCCATTATGTTGGGCGGAAGTCGGTGACAGACAACTCATTGGTCCCTAACTAGTACAAGAGACCACATACAAGATATTTAAGATACGTGAGCATATCAAAGGGGCCCGAGATAGAAAAAAGAGCTACGCGGATCAGAGACGCAAACCATTATCCTTCAAGGTCGGAGACAAAGTATTGTTAAAGGTCTCACCTTGGAAAGGCTTAGCTAGATTCAAGAAGTGCGGAAAGCTTAACCCGAGATATATTGGACCTTTCAAAATTCTGGAAAAGATTGGTACAGTGGCTTACAAGTTAAAACTGCCAGAGGAACTCAACAATGTACACGACACATTTCATGTGTCTAATCTGAAGAAAAGTCCGACTAATGACATAGTTATCATTCCAGCGGATGAGATTCATGTTGATGACAAATTACAATTCACCGAAGAACCAGTTGAAGTCATGGACTGGAAGGTCCAAAAGACAAGAAAAAGCCAAATCAAACTGGTGAAGGTTCGCTGGAATTCACGTCCCGATCCCGAGTATACGTGGGAGCGTGAAGATCAGATCAAGTCAAAATACCCCCACCTGTTCAAGAAGATTCCTTCAGTGATGCCTCAAACTGAATCAGGACGAAATTCTTTTTAACATGGGGAGTATGTGACAAATGGCAAATAACCGGTAATTTCGTACAATTTAATCACTAATTTTATTTTTTAATCTCATGCATATTATCGTAATTTAATTTCATAACAGAGTCGTAAGTCATTAGGGCAGGTAAATCTGATCATAACATATACTGGTTTCCATTACTATGCGGAACAAACCAAAACAATGCCCTAAAAGTGTTGGTAGAAAGTGTTGGGCGCACTAATTGCGGTGACACTAACCGTGTCGGTAAATCCGCTAAAACGAATCAGAACAAGGAATAACGGCATGTTATTGCCATACCCGAGTCCATATATAATGAAAACACTTATTTGAGATCAACCATTACAATAATACATAACTTTCCGGTACAACGCCTAAATTGCAAAATTGTTCGTTTCGACCAAAAAGGCGACAAATGTCGGTTTGTCCGCAAGACTAATTCGGAGAATTCCGGATGTAAGAATAAGAATAAAACAATGTTAATCATCCTAAAACAATATGAGAATAGCAAGAATGCACAAAAGACATCGTTTCTGTCAATTCGACAAACAGTGCACAATTCGACAGGAAGGCGACCGATTGCCCAAACGACGACTATTTTAGTAGCCAATAGCCTCATCCGGGCATCTAGCGAACTAGTTAAGCCTCATTTGGAACTCAGAATCCATTCAACTAACATGTGGTTACGGAAACACAACTTTCGAAAAAGTTCGACGGCGGAACATAAAAGTGCCCATATCAATCGAACGATTGAACGAAAGACATTTCGGCCATCCTAGCTCATCGTATATTCGTCTAGCGAACTAGTTATACACATTTTTAGGTCGGAAAAGCACTAAGTAGACACAATAACAATTGTAGTGATCGAAAACAAAAGCTTCCAGTACTAAATAAATAAGTTCGTTTATTAGCGATTATTGCGACGATGAGCGATCTAACGACATTTCTGTCATCCGAAACTTATATTGGAGGATCAAGTGGATTAATTAGCATGTAATAACACCCTAAACCCTAATCTTATGCAAAGGATGCTAGATCAAACCCTTAATCACCATGCTTAATATAATGACCAAAATATCTCCATTTATAACATGTGAAAAAAAGAGTTACATTTTACCCCCACCCCTTTTGACGGTTTCAAGTGGGCCCCATGCCCACTTGATTTTGTTGAAAATTGAAGACTTGAAGCATGGTGAGTTGAAGAAGTGTGATCTTGAAAGATGATGTGATCATAAATCATTACCTACACTTTGTCCTTACCATTTCTTTCATAAAAAATTGCAACCATTTTCCCCCTCACTCTCTCTCTAGTTCACGGCTCCACCACCACCACCTTGAACCACCACTTAGCCACCATAATACACCACATTTCATCCACTTTAAAGCCTAATCAAGATCACTCAAGAAGCTAGCAAGGATGGAGGATCACTAAGGCTTCTTTAGAGCTTCATATTCTTTTTAAAATCATCAAAAACTTGTGCACCCTTTGTAAGGCAAACTCATCCATAATCTAGCTTATTTTTTATGCTTAGATTGATAAAGTACAAGTTGATCATCTTGAAAATGAAGAAAAGATAAACCAAAAACCCTAACTCACACCACAATAATAACACTTAATATTGATTCTTTTGTGTTGATTATGTGTTTATATGGTAGTTAGTTAGCATGTTGAAGTTATTTATGTTAAATTATGATATAAAAGTTGGATGATCTTGTATGATTAAGTATAAAAATGAAGATTTAAACATGATAAGGTTTAAATCTAAACAAGATCATCAACTACATCATCCATGAAGAATACTACAACTTTAAGATAATTTTTATACACATGAATGATTTTTATAAATAGTAAACATTTGTATTTAAGTTGTAATCATCTTAAAAATGTGTAGTAATCAAGAGGTTAAAGGTATGAACTTGATTAAATGACATGATAAAAGTAGTGATTTGAAAGTGTTAATAAATATTGAAAACCCTCTTGATTTAATAGGATTTTTAACACTAGAAAGCCATGGATGATGATGTCTTGATGTTGTAGAATAAATATTAGACGGATTATTGATGTTGATTATGGGCTTAAATAGGTTTTAAATACGTTTTTGAAACGTGGAAAACGCCATAGTTTAGGGGAAACTGTGGTGAAATTTTCTAAAAATCTAATCGCGATTAAGACACGATTAATGGAGTGATTAGTGGGACTAAACACGATTTATAACTTAAATCGTCATTAAGTAGGCTCGAATGACAATGGTTAAACCCTAAATACCCAAGTGTTCAACAAAGTTATATATATATATATATATATATATTTACAAGTAAGAATAAATACTTTTTACAAATATATATATATTTACTTGGAAAATAAAATAAGTATACACATTTGCCACCAAGGAACTTGTATGAATACATATGTGTATTGTATGTGTATATATTTAGAAGCTTAGGGTATCCACAATAAAATACCCAATCATATACAAAAATACAAACACTTGATAATAATACTAAGTGTTGGTGACATAACAAATATATTCTTGCGATGCGTCAAAACAATAATCGGACAAACGAAACAATGCGAACGATAGGCGAACATTCAAGATTACACCGTCGCGTCAACGACCCATGGGTGAATCGCGGACACGAAAGGTCATTACGACAACGGGCGATTTTCGATGAAAGCAAGCACTTAATAATTAACGTCAGCGACAAGTCCAAATATATATGTTTAGACGTTTAACATATATATATGTTATCGAAATCAAAATTCGGAAAGTTAGAAATATAAAAAGCTAAAAATATTATAAGTATAATACTTAAAAGAAAATGGGCCCTTATAAATAAATTTGGGCTAGGCCCAAATTGTAAAAGTCATGTGCAAGGCCCAATCCCATAATATTTATGGACGAGGCCCACAACGAATAAAAGCCCAAAAGCATATAGAAACATGGGCTAAGCCCAAAAATATAAATTACATGGTCTAGGCCCAAAGACATAAATTACATGGCCTAGGCCCAATGACATGAAAACATGGGCTAGGCCCAAAGACATAAATTACGTGGGCTAGGCCCAATGACCTAAAAACATGGGCTAGGCCCAAAGACATAAATTACATAGGCTAGGCCCAAAGACATAAATTACATGGGCTAGGCGCAATACCAAGAAAACATGGGCTAGGCCAAAGACATAGATAACATGGGCTAGGCCCAATGACAAGAAAACATGGGCTAGGCCCAATGACATAGATGACATGGGCAAGGCTCAATGACACGCGTGCAAGGCATGACGACATGTGAATGGAAGGCCCAATTCACACACGACCTAAGATGATAATAATATACATATATATATATATATTTTGAGAAATATATATAACAATAATAACCGAACAAGCAAACTACCAACACTACAATAACATTAAAGGTTGTTCCATCATAACAAAAAGACACATGACAAGAATTCAAGATGAACAACGAGTACAAGGTCCATTGAAGCCTAGGTGTCTAATAAACTCAATACACATGTAGGTTACACACGTGTACGGACACCGACCGTGATTAGTACGACTTAACGGAACGCAAAACTGTGAGTTCATGTCCCTCCTTTCAATTATTTCAAGTTTTGTTTTAAACTATCGAGGGGAAATACATGTCATAACAACCATTATGTTAGCTACGGGTTAGTTGATAACACGATCATTTGTGCGTAAGTAGGATGATGACAATAGTAACCATTAATCACTTAGTGACCAAGGTGCAAAAGAATTAGATCTATTGAGTTTGAGACCCGCTCCACTCCTGGTTGGTATACCCTTCAGAGTGCTTTTGTGATCCCAATGATGTCAAAGTTGTCTCAGTTTGGTTACTTACTTATGGCACATGTATGTCAGGGTGCTCGCGACACAATGATAGATCCTTAAAACTCATTGATGCTATAACATACTTGGATTTCAATACAGGATTTCAATGATGACATTTTGATACAAAAACATATAACTACATGAACTCGCCAACTTTATGTTGACTTTTTTAAAATTACATGTATTCAGGACGCAAGGCATGAGCTATTGATAGGATTCAGGTATGGGAAAATTGTCAAGACAATGATGTACCACCTTTTGGAGGGTTTGCCTTGTATAGGGGTCAAAGCCTCAATATGAATTTGTGATGAAAAATGTCTTATTTTGAAACAATGCGTTAAAAAAATGTTTAGTAATGGTAATCTGAAACAGATAACAATGTGATTTCACCTTTGATGGTTGTATATATGGAATGAAACTTATTAATGGCATGGCATCGTTGTTAATTTATATTGTTTACTAGATTGGATGCAATGATTACCTAATAGTCACACACTTGCGCTTCCGCTACGACCAGGGTGTGACACTTCCAGTGTGTAAAACCATGTGCAGGCTCAAGCTTTATTAGTTTCCACAGCAGCTGGTCATGAAATCGCATCTTAAGATTTATCATCTTTGTTTGCACAAGCTCTTTAATATCCCAATACGACAGGGTCTTGATATCGCTCAAGTATCTAAAATACTGAATCCCATACTCCCTTTAATAGCATAAACATTTAGCTCCTCGATCCAGCCCCAGCTAATAATATCCCCTAGAGAAATATCCACATTACGCGTACAGAATGCTAGAGGATGTTTAAATTTGCGCTCTGCTGGTGTTTCTTTAAACCGTTTCTTCCTCATTTCTGCAATTTCAACCCTAGACATCTGTTGAGGAATCGTACCTTGTTTGGCAGCTTCTTCTACTTTATGTTTCACAATGTTGGTGCATAATGTCTATTGCCTACGTCTAGGATATGTTGATTTTGTATATAGGGCTTAGAACGCCAGTTTGTAAATGTTATTATATACTTTATTTGTTTTGTATCTGATTCGTACGAGGCAGGCACTCGCACGAGTCACACTCTCTGCTACACACTCTCCTGTGCGAGTTATGTCGACCTATAAATAGAGGAGTGTTGTGTCAGAGCTAAAGGTGTCAATCCACTTGGTGTGGCGAAGCCCTGCTGAATTGTTTACTTGCATTGTACTTGTTCACGTTAATCAATATATTCAAGGCATCTAAACAGTAGATCTCACTTGTTCGTTTGTCAACCTCACTAATAATGAATTCCGCCTCTGTTAGTTGAGTTAGATCAATCTGGTCCTCATCGGAGGAGAACCGACTCCCCTAACAAGTGGTATTAGAGCCTTGAGGCCTGATCTGCTGACAAACGTCAAGTTTCTGCAGGCTACCAACTGTTTCAGATTTAGATTTACCATTGAAGCTTTCTACTTCTACACTTTCCCAAACTGATCTCGGGATTGGACGAATTTACAGACAAAATGGACTAGGATTCTAGGATATCACGTTAAAATCAATCCTAATCAATACTTAACATATCAGATCTAAAATCGGACTTAATCATGTCAAAATTGGTAAAATTCATCCGTTTGCTGACCTAAGTTGTTTCGTACAGGTAGAGAGACCACTCGCATGAATGACTGTCCGTACGATTGAAGTCATTCGTACGAATTAGTAAACATAAGTTCATTTGTACGAGCAACTCAATCATACGAGCAAACTTTTTCATTCATACGAACATCTTGTTCGCACGAGCATCTACTTTGTACGAATCATCTCATTCGCATGAATCTCTGTGTCGTACGAACTAATCTTGGTCACACGAACTGTTTTGTTATCCGCACGAAGAAATTTTTTCATACTAATCAGTTTTTCGAAAGTGTGTTTTTAAAATCTTTACTGAAAAATGGCAGAAGAGTTTTATAATGCAATTGCTACCTCAGCGGTCACGACTACTACAGCTCAAAACATGAACCTCGAGAACAAAATGGGTACGATGACGAAGCCGCCAAAGTAGATGAACCTTGAAGACTTCGACAATTGGAGTGAACGTTTTATGAATTGGGTTCAGGCCAATCGTTTTACCTGTTGGTTTGCTATCAAAGAAAAGTATCAAGCTCCTGTTGGAGAAAATGGTCTCGAAAAGACATTGGCTCAACTTTTGGATTTTGAAAGAGAGAAGTTTATAAATGCGAAGAAAATGATGAACATTTTACAAAAATCAATCAAGGAAGACATATTGGCACTGTTACAACTTGATGATGACGCACAATCATTATGGAACGCTCTTCGATTAAAATTCCAGGGAAGTGCCCAGTTGCGTAGAGGGAAGAGGGCGTTGTTGAGTAAAGAATTTGACATCTTTACTTTGATCAAAGGAGAGACGGTAAAACAACTGATTGAAAGATACTGTCATCTGGTTGTGCAAATGAAGCGAATGGGAATCATCAAGATGAACGAAGAACTAGTTGATAAACTCGCCGATTCCTTACCACAAGGCGAATGGTCTACCTATTTGACCATTTTGAAGAATGGAACTGAATATGGTAATTCTCATTACCACGATTTATTGAGAGATTGGAGGGACATGAACTCGAAATACAGAAAATGGAAAGAACAAAGGCGCCCAAGTGCAACAAGATGTTAATGTTTATTTCAAGAATAGTTCTGCCGCTCAGATACAGTCTCCAAAGATCCAGACTGCCTTTAGCGCTTTCAGCACACCAAGTCATCGTTAAATCAAAACAGTGGTTTTCAATCATTCGCTACGGTCAATCTGAACACGTCTCAAAGTCTACAATCATCACATGGTTCGAGCAATCCCCAGATCAACCAGAATAGGCAATCAAATCCTACTCAAAGGGTATTACAATACAATATCGCCGTTGATTTCCAGAATGCACAAAACTTTGATGAGAAGACCGCAAAGCAACATATGTCACTATTAGCATCGGTTCTTGAATCTTATGAATCTCTTGTAGCAGGAAAGATTAGATATTTAGAAATGACCAGGGAGGACTATGATCAGATTGATCCGGCAGAGATGGAGTTGATCGACATCAAATGGTGTATGGCATCTATTGTTAGACGCGCACAACGCTTAATGGAAATCACCAGGAAAGAGAACTTGGGTGGATTAGATGGTGCAGATCGAAGATAGACAGCCAGAAACCAAAGATAAAGCGCTTGTAGTGACTCAAGAAGACGAAGGTTTTAACTGGAACAAATACATCTCCAAGAATGAGAGTTTGGCATTGGTTGCTGAAATAATCGAAGAACCTAATGAAGAATCAGAGGCATCTTTTGACGAGGCTCCTGAAGAAGATTATTATTATCACAAATCGTCAGAAGAGGAGGAGCTATTAGCAGTGCTTTTAAATATCTATTGCCTAATGATATTCTGAAAACTTTTGCAGGTTACTTTGAACCAAGTCATCGATCATCTTGCGAAGAACAGATAAGCCTGATGTTGAAAAGATAGTTGATGAAAAGATGGAGAAGTTGTCTGATGAGGCCAACAAAGCATGTATGGCAAATGTAAATGTGGTAAATGAGTCTAAATGTGAGCCTATGGTAGAAAAACCATGTTTGAAATGTACTGAGCCATGCAGTGAATGTGTTGTAAAAGACACACGATATAATGAGCTCAAAAGTTTAACAGATAATTTGTCGAGTGACTACAAATAAACTAAAGAAGCTTACGACAAATTTAGTAAATCTGTTAAACACTATGAAAAAGCACTCAGAGAAAATGACGGAACACTTTCTATGCTTAAAGCGACAGTAATGGACAAGCAAATGGCCATTAATATTCACTGAGCTTGAGAAGATAAAAATCGAAACAGAACAGGTTAACAAATTGTTAATCAGTTATTCCACAAGCTCATACGTCATTGATCACATTCTACCTAAGATCAAAAACAAAGAAGAATCTGAAAACGATGATAACAAGAGTGCAAGTTACGATCGTGTTCCACCACCCATGTGGAATAGTTATGCTTGTAAAAAGCCATCAGGTGTGGAAAAGGCGCTCAATTTATAATTGAAAACTGAACAGTCAAATGAGCTGCCTACGAACATTGATGTAACTTACACAAAATCTGAAAATGAATGTGACTCTGAGGTGGTTAAAACAGTGGTCAAAAATATTTTAAAAGGTGAATCTGACAAGTCTGAATCTGATGTTGAAACATCAGTAAATAGTTTAAATATTGATCCAAACGTCATAGTTTATAAAATGCATGGATTTGATAAACTATATTGTGATAAATTGTTCAAGCTTGTGGAGGTAAGCCATTCTGATTTAGACAAACACGATGTATCATTTTATTCTAAATTAAAATGTGTTAACAGAACCTACCATCATAAAACAGAGATTATCCTGAGAATAGGAGGGCTGGTTTAGGTTTCCAAAAGCGAAGAAGGAACAACAAGTCCCAAAAACTAAACTTCACAAAGAAAATCAATTTTGTTTTTGGGACAACAACTGAAAAGAAAAAGAAATCATCGAAACACAATCCAATGATGATTTCAAGAAAGAAAAATAAACTAGAAAACAAATTTTGGATTACTCTGTCAGTAAAGACAATAGGACATGCTACAAATATAAAAATGTCTGGCATATTTCACGGCATTGCTCACAAAAATATCTAAAATATGTTTCTAACTCTAACAGGTCTACCAAGGATGAGAAACAAAAAGGCACCTATGATTGCACCTAAGAAAATTTTGAAAAAAAACAATGAATCCTATAAAAATGTTAAACCAACGATTCAACGTAATTCTAAATTTGAAATTGGTGAACCTTCCACCAAGAATCGTCAATCGGACTCAAAGTTTTATGCTAAAAGGGCATATTGAAAACGCAAACATGGGTTGCAAAATACAAACCATACAAGGTAGAACTGAAACCTTTTGTTCTAAACAAAACCGAGTTTAAGCATAATGTTAAAAACAAAGTAGGTCCGAAATTTGATATTCTGCACCCACCCATCACCAAGTAGGCTTGGGTTTCTTTGTTTAAATAGTTTTTCCTCATGTGTGCAGGGGCTCCCGCGATCTATCATGTCTAAGTGGATTATGGATAGTGGAGCTTCTCGACACATGACATGGATGCTTGCGTTGTTACATGACGTCAAGGCTATCCGAGGAGGGTATGTAGGTTTTGCTAGAACACAAGGAGGAAGAATTGTTGGAGAGGGAATTCTCACGAATGGAGTGGTTTCGTTTGATAAAGTGAACTACATCGCGGAACTTGAGAACAATCTACTCAGCATTTCGCAGATTTGTGACAAGAAATTCACAACGCACTTCAATGATAAAGAATGCTTTATTTTAAAGCCGGGATTCAAGATTTATGAGGAATGGATTCTTATGCGTGCTCCGAAAGAGAATGATCTGTATGTTCTCGATATGAGTGTCACATCTACAATATCAAAGAAGGTTCAATGCTTTGTTTCTAAAGCTACTGAGAAAGAGTCTATTCTATGGCATAGGAATATGGGGCACATTCATCTGAGAAAGATGAATTATCTAGTGCATAACAACCTAGTTGAGCGTGTTAATCTAAAAAATTTCAATTATCCGATGATTATCTGAATTGTAAAAGGGGAAATAACATAAGAAATCACACCCAAGAAAGCTATTGAATTCTATCAAGCTACAACTAGAAAGGCTAAATATGGATCTTTTCGGGCCAATGAACGTCAAAAGCATTTCTGGTGATCTATATTGCCTGGTCGTTATAGATGATTTCTCAAGATTCTCATGGGTTTTCTTTCCGGAGAGCAACAATGAAACATTTTAAACTCTAATGATTCTCTTCAGAAAACTTGAAAACCTGTATCACTTGCCTAGCAAGAGAATCCGCAGTGACAATGGTACAGAGTTCAAGAACAAAAGGATGCTCAAATTCTGCAATGAAAAGGGGATTCTTCACGAATTCAGCACCCCCTATACTTCTCAACAAAATGGAGTAGCTGAACGTAAGAATCGCACAATGATCAAGACTGCCAGAACCATGCTAGCCGACTCTAAACTGCCAATTAGTTTTTGGAGCGAAGCAGTCGCATCAGCGTGTTACACCTTTTATCATGTGTTAACAGTCAAGCCTCGCAACAAGACTTGTTTCGAGTTACTAAATCAGTGGAAGCCTAACCTCGCGTTTCTGGAGCCTTTTGGATCATTGTGTACTGTATTAGACCCGGATGGTAAATTTGGAGCCAAATCCTTGGAAGGATTTTTCAGCGGTTATGCTACTCCACAAAAACGTGTCTTCTTGCTGAGTCTGAATCAGGTTATTCTTGCATAGCATGTTGAATGCCAATGGTATACTATGCCAACGCAGAAACCTGGGGATCCATGGCTGTTCAACTACGAAGGATTGTGGAATTCATTCGATCAACCAGACGTACCATCAGAAGAAGAACTTGTTATGCTCTTTCAACAACATCAAATCTCTAATCAAGAGCATGTTTCTAGACCGTTGGTGATTTCCCCGTCACTTCTTGTCAACACTTCTGATGTAGGTCCGAGCACTACTCGTCAAGAATCTATATCTGTACCGATCTTGAACACTGCTGAATCATCTGCCCAGCAACAGCCAAATGCCGACTCTGATCGTGAACTGAGTATCTATGATGGAGTATCTAGTTCTGATGAAGGATCTGAGCAGATTGAAAGCTTCCTGAATGCTCAAACTGATCCATCAAACCTCAGGAATGAAGCTTCATCGTCTACACCGGTTGTTGATGAAGTTATCACAAATTTGCAATCTCAAGTGGATGTTCCAAGTTAAGTGATGCCGAGGACACTTTCTTATCATCCATCAGAGAATATCATAGGTAGCTTACAAACAGGAGTGCAAACTTGCAATCAGATCAATAAGGATCTAAGCTGTTTTTATACTCGTTTGCTCCACTGCAAACCAGACTGTCTAATAGTTGTTTTGTTTCGCAGGTAGAACCCGGGAATTGGAAAGATGCGTTAAAAGAAGAGAGCTGGGTGGAGGCAATGCAGAAGGAATTGCTTTAATTCCAGAAGCTGGGAGTCTGGAAGCTTGTTGACCTACCAAATCATCACAAAAAGATAAACACTAGATGGGTCTTCAAGTGCAAGCGTGATGACAGAGGGATAGTGGTCCGCAATAAAGCTCGACTCGTGGTACAAGGTTTTCATCAGCAAGAATGGTAGATTATACTGAAGTCTATGCCCCAGTCGCCCGTCTAGAAGCGATCCACATATTCTTAGCCTTTGCTTTTGGAAAGGTTTCAAGGTGTACCAGTTAGATGTCAAATTTGCTTTCCTGCACGGAAAAGTCAAAGAGGAGGTGTATGTCGGCCAACCACCGGGGTTTTTCGATCCCATACACAACGACAAAGTCTACCTTCTGAACAAAGCCTTATATTGTCTACACCAAGCCCCGAAAGCTTGGTATGAAACACTGTCATGACATCTTCTAGAAAACGGCTTTTTCAGAGTAACTGTAGATTCTACCCTTTTTACCAAGGAAGTGGATGGGCATTTGATTATCGTACAAATATATGTGGATGATAATATCTTCAGATCGACAAATGATAAGCTATGTAAAGACTTTGAAGAAGTCATGAAACGAAAATTTGAAATGAGTGCTATGGGGGAGATGAAGTTCTTTTTAGGACTTTAGTTCGATCAATTGTCTGATGGTATCTTCATCCATCAGACGAAGTATGTTCATGACATATTGATGAAATTTGATATGACATGAACTAAACCAGCATCTACCCCATTAGCTCCTAATTACGACATTTGTCCCAACCTTCATGGAGTGAAAGTTGATGAAACATTATACTACTCTATGATCGGATCCTTGATGTATCTAACTACTTCTCGACCTTATATCATATATCCTACATGCTTGTGCACCCGTTTTCAGTCCAGTCCAAGAGATTCGCACTTGCTTGCCATCAAGCGTATCATGAGATATTTGAAGGAATGTCCAAGCACTGGCTTGTGGTATCCTCGTCACGACAATTTCAATCTTGCGCGTTACTCGAATTCTGATTTAGGTTGCTGCAAACTAAATGCCAAATCTACGATGGCTGGTTGCCGGTTCTTCGAAACCCGTTTGGTAACGTGGCAATGCAAGAAACAGACCGCGGTCGCTCTCTCTACGTGTGAAGCTGAATATGTTTCAGCATCTAGCTATTGTTCCCAGATTCTCTGGATACAACAGCAGATGAGAGACTTCGTACTGCAATTTCTTGACACGCCTATATATGTAGATAATTAGGCTACAATTGATATCACAAAAAACTCATGTCAACACTCCCGTACTAAACATATTTAGATTCGACACTACTTTATTCGTGACTTACGAGAAAAAGTTAGTCAGAATTGAAAAAATCCACACTTATGACCAAAAAGTAGATTTTTATACCAAAGCATTTGATCGTTCAAGATTTAAAAATCTTTTAAAATTAAATGGTGTTAGAATTTTTTCATTAGGGGATATTCATGAGGTTGAGTTTTAGGATGACGAAGACTTGACATGATTCTCATCGATATGACGTGTTTGCCGTACATTTTTTCTTAAAAATTCTAAAAATCAAAAAATATGTTTTTGATTTTAGGGGGAGAAAATTTGGGAAAATACAAAAACATTATAAAAGTCAAAAAAAATTTTTGTGAAAAAGAGAGATCATATTACATCAAAATGATAGTCACATTATGCTAAAGAAATGGAGTGTTTAAACAAGTTATTAAACAGGTCTTACTAAGGATGTGCCAATAGGCTTCACTCATTCAGTAAATTGTTTTCAAGATATAAACCTAAAAGAAAAACTAAGTAACTTGTGGGTTAACATCTCTCGGATATATGGACTTAGTACTCTGAAATTTTGTTTGAGAGAATGCCAGATTCTGCGATACCAGGTCTTTATGTTTAATTAAAATTTGGGATATTATCCGAGTTCTTCTGATTTTGCGTCAGCAATGGCCTAGAACTTGTATAATACTTTACGCATTATTCGCCTATACAAGTTGCACAAAAAAATGAGTATGTCATAAATATTTACGACATCTTCAGTTCAATAGATTCCTTTAAGGAACACCACCTAAAGGCGAACCTTCATCTCTTTGTCTATATGAAAATACTAACCTAAGCTCTTAAGGTCTCGCAATTCACCCCAATTACATATATAAATTGGATATATTCACCTGTGAAATGAAATTATGGGAATCTCGATGCGGGAGTATATTCTGAGATGGGAAACACAATTATTTCATGTTCCTAAATATTACCTAACATATCTTGAAACAGTTGAGAAACGAGAAGAGATTTCAGTGGATAAATATATTGGCAATCTAGGTAAATCATGAAGAGAAAGTTTACCTGAACGTCAACAAAGTTATTAATTTGAAACTTTACAATTTTTAAAATACATCTGTTTTGGTCAAACAATGGTCAACCAAGGTCATTAACTTGGACTTGTAGGCAAATCAGATAATCAGGGTCATTAACTTGGACTTGGTTAACTGAATGGGTATTAATCAGATAAAAACTTCATAAAAAATCAAAAAGTTTAAAAAGTATCAGAACTGACTCTACGAGTGGCACTGACTCGTAAGAGTGACATTTGTATTCATTCGCACGAGCCATTGACTCGTACGAGTGACTTATAAATTATTATAAAAGCCTCCTTCATTCGCACGAGTCAGTCTGTTGTCTCTGTGCGGTTGAGAGAGAATTCTGTGCGACCCAGTTCTTGTACTTCATTTTCTTGACATATACTGCATACCAATACATTGGGGAGGTCGATTTGCACACCTCTTGCAATGGGAAAGGTACTAATGCTTGTTTTAAGTCGTTATAATGCCGAATTTAGACCAAATGGACATAAAACATAGATTTAGGGGAATTGGACCGGTAAAACATAAAATTGAACTTAAAAACATTAAATTCGGCCCCAATAGTCTATCAATCAACCTTCAATGTGATAAAATCAACACGTTTTAAGTTCGGTTTAACTTGGTGTTATTTGGTACGGTTTACAACTCGTATGAATGTCCACTCGTACGAGCAAAGTTTTCAAAATGTTCCAAGTATCTTTTTCACTCGTACGAGTGAGTATTCGTACGAGTATGATCCTTAATTGTTAAATCTTGATGACTCGTATGAGTGAGATTCATCATTCGTACGAAGCAGTTCCGGTCAAACCTTTTGAAAAGTTACTAAGTATATGGTCATTCATACGAAGTAATGACTCGTACGAGTGATGACACATAATTGAAATTTTGTTTAAGTGTTTGACTCGTACAAATGACTCTGAAAGTTGAAATTTTTTGAAAGATTTTCTAACGGTTTGAAATGTCTATGTATACAGGTCAAGAAATCATCTTTTTCTCTGTTCCACATTGTTTGTTGTCTTCTTGATGAGTCTATTCCAAAAATCGCCGCCTATTGGGAAGTTTTAGATTTTTTGGGCAGAATTCCTATTACGAAGGCTCTTACAGATCGTCATGTCGCTTATAGATCTCATATTGAGTACTTTTGGAATGCAGCAGAGTTTGATACAAAGGAGAATGCAATTGTCTCGGCTGTGAGGATTAGAGATGAAGTTATTCAGGTAAAAATCACAGAAGAATTGATTAGAAAGGAGCTGGAATTTAATGACCATGAAGATGATCCGACGAGATTTTTGGAATATATGGTGAAGGGATGTTTTTATCTTATGGGTTACGCTGGGTTGGTGAATGTTGCACCCTTTAAGAAGGCTAACCTAAGTGCACCTTTCCGATATATCACACATTGTGTTACACATTCACTGAGTCACTGAAAAGGAGGTTTTGACGACTTAGTAGAGTACTAGATGTGTATGATCACTGCGCTTATTCTGAATCTACCATAAAACTTTTCAAAGGTGATATTTTCTCAGATGGTCTAGAACATGCAGAGAGAGAATTTTTTGCAGTACCCACGTTTCATCCGAATGCTGCTAGATCATCTGCATCCTAATCTGAAAAAAAGAAAGATGATGTGCTGAAGTTAGAACACATGGATGTCTCGACTCTGAAGAAGATGAATTTATATCTTAATATATTCACTAACGTGAAGCCTATGTTTGGAGCAATCATTTACAAAGATTATGTCGCTCTAACACCAGGAAAGTGGAGAAAAGAAGAGAGTGATGATGAGAATGAAGAGCTGACAGCGCTTGATGGGTTTATTGGGAAATGAAGCGCTTGGTTTGTTAAAGACGGGGGAAAGGGAACTAAGAGGAAGCCAACGTCTACATCTTCTTCTTCTACTCCTCAGAAGAAAAAGAAAGCTTCTGAAAGTTCAAGACTGATAGATGAATCAGAGCCTGAGGAGAATATTGAAGACATGGCTGCTGATATTGAGAGGCAAGCATTTGGAGAGAAAGAAAAAGTGGTTGAAGAAGCATCCTCTTCCAGTACAGATTTGGAAGACATGATTGCTGGAGAAAAGGAGAGATCTAAAGAAATAGAAAAAGAACGCTTAACCGAAAAGAAGAGAAAATCTGAAGAAAAGAGATGTAAGGCGACAGGAGAAGATGATTCGATGTATATACCTTCGGGTTCTGATTATGATACTCATGTGTGCAAGTCTGCCAAGAAGAAATCTCGACGTCTTAAATGACCTGCAGTTAGAAGCACTGACTCTCCTATAGACCGATCAAAAGAAAAGTGCAGAAGCAGACTGTGGAAGAACAGGTTGTTGAACCGATTCCACCATCTCCACAATGTCAGTCTGCACCACAACCGCCACCACAACAGACACCGCAGCCGAACCGCAACCGTCACAGTCGCAGCCTCATTTTGATTTTGATTTTGATTTTGATTTTGACTTTGGTGACATACCGGTGGGTGAAGATTTTACTGCTGACATGTTTAATGATCCACGCATTGAAGAGTTACAGAGCAGGTCATGTTAAACACGGTCAAGATTGCAGAATTACAGGAACAACTCAATGTTTTACACGAAGACAAACAGTAGCTCGAAGCTATGTTAGCAAGCATTGTATCAGAGAATGAGCGTTTACGGATTCGAATGGCTGAATATGAAGAAGAACGACTCAGGAGCGACATAAGGATGAATTTATTTGAGAAGATACTAACTAAGAAGCTGGGTATTAATATTGCTGCTGAGATTGATGAAATAGAAAGAGCTGAAGCGAGAGAGCGGGTTGTTGAGCATGAACGCCTTGCAAGAGAATTATTAGACGCGCAAGGCAATGGCAAAGCTAAAGTGGTTGAGGATCCTGTCATTGTTACTACTGAGCCAGAAGCTGAATCTGCGCCAGTTATTACATGTATTGTGGTGTATTCGGTCTCGAAGAAGTTTGTGTTAGTAGGTAAGCCAAAAGATGCGGATATCGACACGTCCAATCTTTCAACAAAACATTGTGAATGGCTACAGAAGAGGAAGCTAGAAAGAGAGATTGAAGTCGCGGTTGATGAGTTTGACGAGGATGCTGAAAAGGAGGCTGAAGATTTAGATGATTTTGATGATCTATTTTCTGATGAGTCTGATCACGATAGTGAAGATGGTGATGATGATGTAGGTGGTATGGGTGTCCGTGTAACAGAACTTGTATTAAATAAAGATATTGATTATTCTGCTTACTTGGATGATTCAGCGAATCAGGTAAGTGAAGATAGAGATCAGGGTAGATCTGAAGGTCCTACTAATGCTCAGCGGGCATGAATTCTCACCGTAACTGATATATCTACCGTTCCTGTCGTGCCAATGATTTTATATCTTGAGCCCGATGTTGAAGAGGGTGAATATGTCCATAGCTACACTAAGGAAGAGATTGCTAAAATGTTAGGCGTGGACGAAGAAAATTTCGAGTTTGATTTTGAAGATAAGCTGAATGATATTAGCGCTTTCAAGCCAGTTGATTATGTCTTCGAGCACTCTGATGATGCGTATGATTATGACAGAGTTGTCATGGAGGATGATTCTGATGACGATGTTACTTATCTTGCCAATCACAGGGTACAGATGACTCCCCAACTTTTAGTGAGTTGTTTGCAGCTGAAAAGGCTGATATTCTGAAATGTAAAGTCGAAGAAGCTGCCAAACACGGTACGATTCCTCAACAGATGTCTAGAGCTGAAATTGCATAAATGAGAAAGAGATGGTTTAAAGACATGCCAGCGGAGTGCAAATTCAAACGACCTCTACCGTTCTTTACGCGTGATGCAGATATTTGACTAGGGGATATAATTAGCTGGGGATGGATCGAGGAACTTAATGTTTATGCTATTAAGAGGGAGTTTGGGATCCAGTATTTCAGATACTTGAGCAACATCAAATCCTTGTCGTATTGGGATATAAAAGAGCTCGTGCAAACGAAGATGATTAATCTAAAGATGAAATTTTAGGACCAATGGCTATGGAAATTGATCAAGCTTGAAGCTACGCACGGATTTACTCACTGGAAGCCTCATTTCCCGAAGCGAATTACAAAGATCGATCCGATAACCAAAGAAAAAGGTTTTACGCTAGGTGTGAAGAGGCCAAAGGTAATGAAGAATATGCCTATGATTCAGATGGATCAAGACTTCCACAAAATCTTCAAATGGTGGCACTATGATTCGAATATAGGAGAAGCTGTTATATGTGTGCACCCGGATGACGATTCTTGGAAGATAACGGAGGAGCTTACCGAAGCTGTCATAGCACACAAACGTATATTTGGGTTGTGGCGTGGCATTCGAGTACTAGACCCGATGTGGCTAGTAAACTGTTCGAAGAAAGATATCGATTGTTTGTTCTACAGCAAAATCAGCTTTGAAGAAAAAGACAAAGAACAAGCACTCCAGTTTAAGAAAACTGTTCATGTATGTTTCGCCAACGATATACATTCTGGATTGACATGGAACACTTCATGGAGGAAACTGGAGGAGACAGAGCAAAGGAAGAAAGATAAGAAGGAAGAGAGGATTGCAGAGCGAGCACGTATTGCGTCGCTAAGAAGTTTTCGGTTTGGCAATACAGTTAACCGACCTCCTCCTACCGATCAAATGCCAATAGCTTTTGAGGAGCATCGCAAGCCACCGAAGCGTTTCTTTGGTCAATAAACGTCAGATCTTATAATTTTTTTTAAGACTATCCAAGACGGCGGCAACATCCAAGGGGGAGTTTGTTGGTGCATAATGTCTGTTGCCCACGTCTAGGATATGTTGATATTGTATATAGGGCTTAGAACGTCAATTTGTAGATGTTATTGTATACTTTATTTGTTTTGTATCTGACTCGTACGAGTGAGTCACATGGCTCATACGAGTGACACTCTGTCACTCGTACGAGGCAGCCACTCGCACGAGTCACACTCTCTGCTCTCCTTTGCGAGTCATGTTGACCTATAAATAGAGGAGTGTTGTGTTAGAGCTAAAGATGTCAATCCAGTTGGTGTGGCGAAGCCCTTCTGAATTATTTACTTGCGTCGTACTTGTTCATGTCAATCAATATATTCAAGGCATTTATACAGTAGATCTCACTTGTTCGTTTGTCAACCTCATTAACAATGAATTCCACCTCTGTTAGTTGAGTTAGACCGGTCCGGTGCTCATCGGAGGAGAGTCGATCCCCCCTCACACAGAAGATCAACATTTTTAGCTGCAAATAGTTCGCTAAAAGTTGGAGAGTCATATGTACCCTGATCGGCAATATCTGTATCATCAATATCTGAATCATCCTCTACGACAACTTGATCATAGTCATGTGCATCAAACCCATGCTCGAAGACGTAATCAGCTGGCTTGAAAGCACTAATATCATTCGGATCCTCTTCGAAATCAAAAACAAAATTTTCCTCGTCCACGCCCAGCATTTCAACAATTTCTTCTTTAGAATAGCTGTGGACAAACTCCCCTTCCTCTACATCATGCTCAAGATATAATATCTTTGGTTTTGGCATGACAGGAATGGTAGATATTTTGGTTACCGTGAGGATTCCTGTCTGCTGAGCATCAATAGGGCCTTCTGATCTTCCCTTATCACCACCCTCATTTACTTGATTCGCTGAGTCATCCAAGTACACAGAATAGTCAAAATCATCATTCACATTAGACTCTATTACAAGGACACCCGTACCACCTAAATCATCATCACCTCCATCACTATTGTCATCCGACTTATCTGATAATACATCATCAAAATCAACTAAGTCTTCTGCTTCCATCTCTGGTTCTTTGACAAACATATCAACCTCAGCCTCTATCTCTTTTTCCATCTTTTTCTTGATTAGCCATTCTCGATGCTTTGCTGTAAGATTCGACATATCAATATCAACATCTATAGGCTTACCCACCAAGACAAACTTCTTCAAACTCGAAAAACACATCACATTAGAATTACTAGCTCAGATTCAGCTTCTGGCTCAGTTATAACATTCACAGGATCCTCATCGACTTTCGCTTTGCCTTTGTCTTGAGCTTTAGATAATTCTTTAGCAAGACGATCGCACTCTGCAACCCTTTCTCATGCTTCAGCTCGCTCAATTTCGTCAATTTCAGCAGCAATATCAATTCCAAGCTTCTTAGTAAGTATCTTCTCAAATAAGTTCATCTTTCTTTGGCTCCTGAGACGTTATTCCTCGTATTTAGCCATGCGAATTCTTAAACGCTCATTCTCAGATACTATGCTTGCCAACATAGCTTCAAGCTGCTGCTTTTCTTCATTTAGCCCATTGAGTTTTTCCTGCAGTTCAGCAATTCTGACATTGTTCAACATAACCTGCTTCTCTAACTCTTAAACACGTGTGTCGTTAAACATGTCAGCAGAAAAATCCTCCCCCAGGTATATCACCAAAATCAAAATCAAAGTCAAAATGGGGTTCGGATTGCGAAGGTTGTGGCGTCGGCTGTGGTGTTGGTTGTGGTGCTTGCTATCGTAGTGGAGATGGTGGTGGCTATGGTATTTGTTGACCAACCGGTGATGATGGTAATGGTGGAGTCGGTTCAACATGCTCTTCTTCCACTTCTTCTTTTGTAACTTTCTCTTGGATTTGTCTAATGGAGAATCCGAGCTTCTAACTGCAGGTCTTTTAAGTCGTCGAGAATACTTCTTTGGAGTCTTTCGTATAGGAGTGTCACTATCAGAATGTGAAGTTAAATATGTCGTGTCATCTTCTCCAGACGCTTTTCACTTTTGCTCCTCGGCTTTACGCTTTAGCTCAGCTTGACGTTCACGTTCATGTTCTTTCGCTCTTTCTTTCTCTCCTATAATTCTATCTTCAGAGTCGGTACTAGAAGACGACGCTTCTTCAACTTCACCTTCACGAACACCGAACGCTTATCTTTCAATTTCTACAGCCATAGCTTCCAAGTTCTCTTCAGGCTCAGATTCATCAATCAATTGTGAACTTTCAGACGCTTTCTGCTTCTTTTGAAGGGTAGTTGAGGCAGATGTGGATGTTGGTTTACTTTTGGTTCCCTTACCCCCTCTTTTACAAACCATGCGCTTCTCTTCACGATAAAACCATCTAGCATTGCAAGCTCTTCATCCTCGTCACCGCTATCTTCATTTCTCCACTTCCCTAGTGTTGGAGCGATATAATCTTTGTCAACAATTGCTCCAAACACTAGTTTTGCGTTAGGGAATGTCTTGAAATGTAAATTCATTTTCTTCAGTGTCGAGACATCCATATGCTCCAATTTCAGCACATCATCCTTCTTTTTCTTCAGGTTGGGATGCAAATGGTCAAGCAGCATTTGGATAAAGCATGGGTATTGCAAGATCTCTCGCTGCGTGTTTTGGACCATTTGGGAAAATATCACCTTTGAGAAATTGTACGGCAGGTTCAGAACAAGTGGGGTGATAATACACGTCTGGTAATAAACTAAATCGTCAAATCCTCCTTTGCGATGACTGAGTGCATGTATAATGCAGTGAGCGATATATCTGAATGGCGCACTCAGGTTAGCCTTTTAAATGGAGCGGCATTTACGAACCCGGCATAACCCATTCGGTAAAAACATCCTTTCACCATATATTTGGAAAATCCAGTAGGGTCATCTTCGTTGTCGTTGAATTCCAGTACTATTATGATCAGGTCTTCAGTGATCTTAACCTGAATATCTTCATCGTTAATCTTCACAGCAGACACAATCACGTTCTCCTCCTCATCATACTCTATCGCATTCCAGAAATACTCAGTATGTGATCGATACGCGACATGTCGATCCGTGAGAGCTTTCGTGATCGGAATTCTGCCCAAAAAATCTAGAACTTCTCGATAAGCAGCAATTTCTGGAATAGAATCATCCAGAAGACAGCAGACATTATGGAATGGTAAAAATGAAGATTTCTTGACCAGCACGCATAAGCATTTCAACACTTAGAATTTTTTTCAAAAATTCCAACTTTGAGCCACTCGTATGAATCATCATTCGTACGGGTCATACACTTAGAGAAATTTCAAGTCTAGGTCAAAACATCACTCGCACGAGTCACTACTTCGTACGCATGACCAAAATACTTAGCAAATTTTCAATAATTTTGACCAAACTGCTTCGTACGAATCATCAAGATTTATAATTAAAGAATCCTACTCGTATGAATACTCACTCGTACGAGTGAAAATGATAATTAGACTTTTGAAAATTTGTTCGTACGAGTGGATATTCGTACGAGTTGTAAACCGTACCAAATAACACCTAGTTAAACCGAACTTAAAACATGTTGATTTTAACAATTTGAAGGTTGATTAATAGGTTAACAGGGCCGATTTTAACATTTTTAATTTCAATTTTATGTTTTACCGGTCCAATTTTCCTAAATCTACGTTTTATGTCCATTTGCTCCAATTTTGGCATTATAACGGCTTAAAATGAGCATAAGTACCTTTCCCATTGCAAGAGGTGTGCAAATCAACCTCCCCAACGTATCGGTATGTAGTATAGGTCAAGAAAATGAAGTGAGTAGAACTGATTCGCACAAAATTCGCTCTCAACCGCACATAGTTAATAGTCTGACTTGTGCAAATGAGTGACCCTTTTATACTCATTCAGTAGTCACTCGTACGAGCGATGGCTCATGCAAATGAAAACTTATATCACTTGTACGAGTCAGTGTTTCGTACGAGTCAGTTCTAACATTTGTTAAAATTTTTGATTTTTAGTTTTTTATAAAATTTTTATCTGTTAAATTACCTACTCAGTTAACCAAGTCCAAGTTAATGACCCTGATTATCTGATTTGCCTACCAAGTCCAAGTTAATGACCTTTGTTGACCAAAGTTTGACCAAAACAAATTTATTTAAAAATGTAAAGTTTTAAATTAATGAACTTCGTTGACGTTCAGGTAAACTCTTATTTTCTTGATTAGCTCCCAACCCGTGGTCTTCAGCTTTCCTCCAGCAAGTGTCACTATGACTTGAACTATCGGTGTTTTCATCATCGATAGACTAAAAACTAAGATAAAATGCTAAGAGAAACTGAAAATCTTTTTGGGATTTTTCTGAAAAGAATTAACAAGTAAAGATGTATATACATACATATTTTTGTGAGTTTTGTGTTAAGAGTATCATATCAGATTTGGATAAATCACAAGTACCGTTGATCTTGGTAGGTATCATTAAGTTCTTAAACCGATTTACCTAGATTGCCAATATACATACCCACTTAAACCTCTTCTCGTTTCTCAACTGTTTCAAGATATGTTATGTAATATTAAGGAACATGAAGTAATTGTGTTTCCCATCTCAGAATATACTCCCACATCGAGATTCCCAGAATATCCTTCCACATGTGAATTTCCAATTGATATCTATAAATAGGGTGAATTGCGAGACCGTGAGAGCTCAGGTTAGTATTTCCATATAGACAAAGAGATGAAGGCTCGACTTTTGGTGGTGCTCCTTAAAGGAATCTTTTGAACTGAAGATGTGGTAAATATTTATGGCATACTCATTTTTTTGTGCAGCTTTTGTAGGCGAATAATGCGAAAAGTATTATACAAGTTCTAGGCCATTGCTGACGCAAAATCAGAAGAACTCGGATAATACCCTAGATATCGATTAAATATAAAGACCTAGTATCGCACAATCTTGCATTCTCTCAAACGAAATTTCGGAGTACTAAGTCCATATATCCGAGAGATGTTAACTAACAAGTTACTCAGTTTTTCTTTTTGGTTTATATCTTGAAGACAATTTACTGAACGAGTGAAGCCTATTGACACATCCTTAGTAAGACCTGTTTAATACTTGTTTAAACATTCCATGTCTTTAGCATATTGTGATTATCATATTGATGTAATATGATCTTTCTTTTTCACAAAAACTCTTTGACTTTTATAATATTTTTGTATTTTCCCAAACTTTCTCCCCCTAAAATCAAAAACATATTTTTGGATTTTTTTTAAGAAAAAGATGTACAGAAACATGTCATACCGATGAGAATCACGTCAAGTCCTCGTCATCCTCAAACTCAACCCCATGAATATCCCCTGATGCCAGATTTCTTAAACCATTTAATTTTAGAATATTTTTAAATCTTGAATGATCAAATGCTTTGGTATAAATATCTGCTTTTGGTCATTAGCGTGGATTTTTTTCATTCTAACCAACTTTTTCTCGCAGCAATCATGGATAAAGTGGTGTCGAATGTTTAGTGCGTGAGTGTTGGCATGAGTTTTTAGTGATATCAATAGCAGCCTGATTATCTACATATATGGGTGTGTCAAGAAATTGCAGTCCAAAGTCTCTCATTTGCTGTTGTATCTAGAGTATCTGGGAACAACCGTTGGATGCTAAAACGTATTCAGCTTCACACATAAGAGAGCGATCGCGGTCTGTTTCTTGAATTGCCACGTTACCAAACGAGTTTCGAAGAACTGGCAACCAGCCGTCGTAGATTTGGCATTAAGTTTGCAGCAACCAAAATCAGAATTTGAGTAACCCGCAAGATTGAAGTCGTCGTATCGAGGATACCAAAAGTCGGTGCTTGGACATCCCTTCAAATATCTCATGATACGTTTGATGGCTATGTGCGAATCTCTTGGACTAGACTAAAAACGGGCGCACAGGCATGTAGGATACATAATATCAGGTCGGGAAGCTGTTAGATACATCAAAGATCCGATCATGGAGCGATATAATGTTTTATCAACTTTGACTCCATGAACGTCTGGACAAATGCCATGATTTGGAGCTAATGAGGTAGATGCTGGTTTAGATCCTGTCATATCAAATTTCTCCAATATGTCATGAACATACTTCGTTTGATAGATGAAGATACCATCAGGCAATTGATCAACCTGAAGTCCTAAAAAGAACTTCATTCCCCCATCGCACTCATTTCAAATTTTAGCTTCATAACTTCTTCGAAGTCTTTACACAGCTTATCATTTGTCGATCTGAAGATGATATCATCCACATATATTTGCACGATAATCAAATGTCCTTCCACTTCCTTGGTAAAGAGGGTAGAATCTACAGTTCCTCTGAGAAAGCCATTGTCTAGAAGATGTCCTGAAAGTGTTTCATACCAAGCTCTTGGGGCTTGGTGTAGACCATATAAGGCTTTGTTCAGAAGGTAGACTTTATCTTTGTGTATGGGATCGACAAACCCCGGTGGTTGGCCGACATACACCTCCTCTTTGACTTTGCCGTACAGGATAGCAGATTTGACATCCAACTTGTACACCTTGAAACCTTTCCAAGAAGCAAAGGCCATGAATATGCGGATAGATTCGAGACGAGCAACCTGGGCATATACTTCAGTGTAATCTATCCCTTCTTGCCGATGAAAGCCCTGTACCACGAGTCGAGCTTTGTTTCGGACCACTATCCCTTTGTCATCATGCTTGCACTTGAAGACCCATCTAGTGTTTATCTTTTTATGATGATCTGGTAGGTCAACAAGCTTCCAGACTCCCACCTTCTAGAATTGAAGCAATTCCTCCTACATTGCCTTCACACAACTTTCTTCTTTTAACACGTCTTTCAAATTTCCGGGTTCTACCTGCGAAACAAAACAACTATGAGAAAGTCTGGTTTGCAGTGGAGCAATACGAGTATAAAAACAGCTTAGATCCTTGTTGATCTGATTGCGAGTTTGCACTCCAGTTTGTAAGCTACCGATGATATTCTCTGATGGATGATAAGAAAGTGTCCTCGGCATCACTTGACTTGGAACATCCACTTGAGTTTGCAAATTCGTAATCACTTCATTAACAACCGGTGCAGAAGATGAAACTTCATTCCTGACATGTGATTGATCATCTTGAGCATTCAGGAAGCTTTCTATATGTTCAGATCCTTCATCGGAACTAGATCCTCCATCATCAAAAGTTGTCCCGCGATCAGAATCGGCATTAGGCGGTTGTTGGGCAGATGATTCAGAAGTGTTCAAGATTGGTACTGATATAAATTCTTATAGAGTAGTGCTCGGACCTACATCAGAAGTGTTGACAGGAAGTGACGGGGAAATCACCAATAGTCTAGAAACTTGCTCTTGATTAAATATTTGATGCTATTGAAAGAGCATAACAAGTTCTTCTCAGATGGCACGTCTGGTAGGTCGAATGAATTCCACAAACCTTCGTAGTTAAGCAACCATGGATCCCAGGTTTTTGCGTACGCATAGTATAACGTTGACAATCAGCACGCTGTGCAAGAATAACCTGGTTCAGACTCGGCAAAAAGACACACTTTAGTGGTGTAGCATAACCGACGAAAAATCCTTCCAAGGATTTGGCTCCAAACTTACCATCCGGGTCCAGTACAGTACACGGTGATCCAAAAAGCTCCAGAAACGCAAGGTTAGGCTTCCGTTGGTTTAGCAGTTCAAAACATGTCTTGTTGTAAGGCTTGACTGTTAACACACGATTGAGGGTGTAACACGCCGATGCGACTGCTTCGCTCCAGAAACTAATTGGCAGATTTGAATCAGCGAGCATGGTTATGGTAGTCTCGATCAGTGTGCGATTCTTACGTTCAGCTACTCCATTTGCTATGGAGTATAGGGAGCGCTGAATTCGTGAAGAATCCCCTTTTCATTGCAGAATTCGAGCATCCTTTTATTCTTAAACTCGGTACCATTGACACTGCGGATTCTCTTGATAGGCAAGTGATAAAGGTTTACAAGTTTCCTGAAGAGAATCATTCGACTTTCAAACATTTCATCTTTACTCTCTAGAAAGAAAACCCATGAGAATCTTGAGAAATCATCTGTAATGACCAGGCAATAAAGATCTCAAGAAATACTTTTGACATTTACTGGCTCGAAAAGATCCAAATGTAGCCTCTCTAGTGGTAGCTTGATAGAATTTAGAAGCTTTCTTGGGTATGATTTCTTATGATGTTTCCCCTACTTACAGCTCAGATAATCATCAAATAACTGAAAATTCTTCTGATTAATACCCTCCAGTAGGTCGTTGTGCACCAAATAATTTATCTTACGTAAAAGAATATGCCCCATCTTCCTATGCCATAAGATAGACTCCTTCTAGGTTCCTTTAGAAATAAAGCACTGAACCTTCTTTGATGTTGTAGATGCGACACTCATATCAAGATTATAAAGATCATTCTCTCTTGGAGCATGCATAAGAATCCATTTCTCAGGCATCTATTTCTCAGCAGATTGTTCTCTAGCTCCGTAATATAGTTCACTTTGTCAAATGAAACCACTCCATTCGTAAGAATACCCTCTTCGACGATTCTTCCACCTTGTGTTCCAGCAAAACCTACGTAACCTCCTCGGATAGCTTTGACGTCGTGTAACAACGCAAGCATCCCATTCATGTGTCGTGAAGCTCCACTATCCATAATCCATTTAGATATGATCGATCTCGGGAGCCCCTGCACACATGAGGAAGAAACTATTTAAACAAAGAAACCCAAGCCTGCAAGGTCATGGGTGGGTTCGGAATATCAAATTTCAGACCAACTTTGTTTTTGACATTCTATTTAGGCTCTGTTTTGGTTGGAACAGATGGTTCCAGATCTACTTTAGATGGTTTTATTTTTACAACCCCAGTTTGTGTTTTCAATTTGGCCCTTTTTGAATAAAACTTTGAATCCATTTGACGATTCTTAGTGGATGTTTCTCCAATTTCAAATTTATAATTTGATTGAATCGTTGGTTTAACATTTTTGTTGAATTCAATGTTTCTTTTCTAAATTTGTTTTTGTTCAAACATGGGTGCCTTTTGTTTTACATCTTTGGTAGATCTTTAGAGTTAGAAACAGGTTTTGGATTTATTTGAGAGCAATGTCGTGCAATATGCCCAACATTTTTACACTTGTAACAAGTCCTAATGTCCTTTCAAACAGAGGAATCCAAAACTTGTTTTCTACTCCCTTTTTCTTTCTTGAACTCATCATTGGATTGTGTACCAATGATCACTTTTTCTTTCTCTGTATTGTTCCAAAAACAAAGTGAACTTTCTTTGTAAAGTTCAACTTAACTTGTTGCTTGTTCTTTTATTTTGAAAACCCAACCGAGCCCTTCTATTCTCAGGATAATCTCTGTTTCTTTGATGATAAGGTTTGTTAACACATTTTGATTTAGAATAAAATGATGCATCATGGTTTTCTAAATCTGAATAGCTTACCTCAACAAGCTTGAACAAATTTTCGACACGATCCAGATTGATATTCTGGATTGGAAAATCTTCATCAGAATATAGTTTATCAGATCCATGCATTTTGTAAACAATAATGTTTGGATTAGTGTTTAAAGTATTTTCTGATGTTTCAACATCCGATTCAGATTTCTCAGATTCACTTTTTAAAACACTTTCAACCACAGTTTTAACCACATCAGATACACATTCATTTTCTTGTTTTGTGTAAGTTATATCAATGTTCGCAGGCAGCTCGTTTAAATTTTTGGTTTTCAATTTTAAATTAAGTGCCTTTTCTACCCCTGATGGCTTTTTAGTAACATAGCTATTCCAAATGGTGGTGGAACACGATCATAACTTGCACCTTTGGTTTCATCATTTTTAGTTTCTTATGTGCTTTAGATCTTTGGAAGAATATGATCAATGATGTATGAACTTGTAGAATAACTAATTAACAATTTGTTAACCCGTTCAGTTTCTATTCTCATTTTCTCAAGTTTACTTTTTAGCTCAGCGATTGTATTTAAATGAATGTTAATAGCCATCTGTTTGTCAATTACAGTAGCTTTAAGCATTGAAAGTGTTCCATCATTTTCTCGAAGCACCTTTTCATATTGTTTAACATATTTGCTTAATTTGTCATAAGCTTCTTTTGTTGATTTATAGTCACATGACAAATTATCTGTTAAACTTTTGAGCTCATTGTATCGTGTGTCTTTTACAACATATTCACGTCATGGCTCGTTACATTTTAAGCATGGTTTTTCAATCAAAGACTCACTGTTCAACACATTTACCTTATTCATGTTTGCCATACACGCTTTGTTGGTCTCATCAGTCGGTTTTTCCAACTCTTCATCAACTTTCTTTGCTTCAACTTCCGGCTTCTTCTTTTCTTCACAAGATGATCGATGGCTTGGCTCAAAATAACCTACAAAAGTTTTCAAAATATCATTAGGCAAGAGATGTTTAAAAGCACTGTTTAACAATTCCTCTTCTTCTGATGATGTTTGATAATATTCTTCAGGATCCTCGTCAAAAGATGCCTCTGTATCTTCTTCAGGTTCTTCGATTATTTCTGCGACCAACGCCAAACTCTCATTCTTGGAAATGTACTTGTTCCAGTTAAAGCCTTCATCTTCTTGAGTCATAACAAGCGCTTTGTCTTTGGTTTCTGGCCGTCTATCTTCGATTTGAACCATTCTTGTTCTTGGCTGAGGACAATGATAGATGGCTTTCTTGTAGTAGTCGTCGGCAAACGGGTTCTGATTACCCTGAACTTCTTTGTTTGGACATTCACGTTTAAAATGTCCTTTTTCCCGACACGTGAAACATGTAACTTTGTACTTGTCAAAGCCAAGTTTCCCATCTAATCCTCTCAAATTCTCTTTCCCGATGATTTCCATGAAGCGTTGTGCTCGTCTAACAATAGACGCCATACACCATTTGATGTCGATCAACTCCATCTCGACCGGATTAATCTGATCATAGTCCTCTCTTGTCATATCTGAATTTCCAATTTTGCCTGCTACAAGACTATCATTTGATTCGAGTACCAAAGCTAATAATGAAATATGTTTCTTTGTCGTTTTCTCGTCAAAGTTTTGAGCGTTTTGGAAATCAACAGCGATATTGCACTGTAAAACTCTTTGAGTAGGATGAGATTGACTGTTCTGATTGATTTAGGGATTGCTCGAACCATGTGATGATTGTGGGCTTTGAGACATGTTCAGATTGACCGTAGCAAAGGATTGAAAACCACTGTGTTGATTTGACAGTGGGCTTGGTATGTTGTAAGAGCTAAAGACAGTTTGGATCTTTGGAGACTGTATCTGAGCTGCAGAACTTCCTTTGTAATACAGATTAACGTCTTGTTGCATTTGGGTGCCTTTGTTCTTCACCATATTCTACATCTCAAGTTCGTGTCCCTCCAATCTCTCAATGAATCATGGTAATGAGAAATTACCATATTCAGTACCATTCTTCAGAATAGTCAAATAGGTAGACTATTCGCCTTGTGGTAAGGAATTTGCGAGTTTATCAACTAATTCTTCATTCGTCTTTATGATTCCCATTCACTTCATTTGCACAACCAGATGACAGCATCTTTCAATCAGTTGTTTCATTGTCTCTCCTTTGATCAAAGTAAAGATGTCAAATTCTTTACTTAACAACGCCCTATTCCCTTTTCGCAACTGTGTACTTCCCTGGAATTTCAACCGAAGAGCATTCCATAGTGATTGTGCATCATCATCATGTTGTAATAGCGCGAATACATCTTCCTTGATGGCTTGTTGTAAAATGTTCATCATTTTCTTCTCATTTATGAACTTCTCTCTTTCAAAATCTGAGAGTTGAGCCAATGTCTTTTCGAGACCGTTTTCTCCAACAGGAGCTTGTTACTTTTCTTCGATGGCAAACCAACAGGTAAAATGATTCGTCTGAACCCAATTCATAAAACGTTCACTCCAACTGTCAAAGTCTTCAAGGTTCATCAACTTTGGTGGCTTCGTCATCGTACCCATCTCATTCTCGAGGTTCATGTTTTGCGCTGCGGTAGTTGTGACCGCTGATGCAGCAAATGCCTTATAAAACTCCTCTTCCATTTTTCCGCAAAGATTTTAGAAACACACTTTCGGAAAACTGATTAGAATGTTAAAAATTTCTTCGTGCGGATAACAGAAAAGTTCGTACAACCAAGATTAGTTCGTACGACATAGAGATTCGTGCGAACGAGATGATTCGTACAAAGAAGATACTCATGCGAACAAGATGTTCGTACGACTGAAAAAAATTTGCTCGTACGAGTGAATTGTTCGTACGAATGAATGCCTCGTGCGAATCATAGTTTTTAACCTTTTAACTTGTAGATTTTAAGAACTTCCGTTTACTCATTCATACGAATAACTTAAATTGTACGGACAGTCATTCTTACGAGTTGTCTCTCTACCCATACGAAATAACTCAGGTCACTAAATGGATGAATTTTACCGAATTTGACATGATTAAGTTCGATTTTAGATCTAAAATTGTCAAGGATTGATAAGAATTGATTTTAACGTGATATCCTAAAATCCTAGTCAGTTTTGTCCATAAATTCATCCAATTCCAAGATCTGTATGGGAAAGTGTAGAAGTATAGAACTCCAATGGTGACTCTGAATCTGAAACTGTTGGTAGTATGCAGAAACTTGATGTTTGTCAGCAGATCAGGCCTCAAGGCTCTGATACCACTTGTGAAGGGGGGATCGGCTCTCCTTTGATGAGCACTAGACCGATCAGACTCAACTAACAGAGGCGTAATTCATTGTTAGGGAGGTTGACAAACAAACAAGTGAGATATACTGCTTAAATACCTTGAATTGTATTGATAAATATGAACAAGTACAGTGCAAGTAAACAGTTCAGCAGGGCTTCACCACACTAACAGGATTTATAGTTACTGACACAACACTCCTCTATTTATAGGTCGACATGCCTCGCACAAGAGAGGGTGAAACTGGGTGTGACTCGTGCGAGTGGAGCCTCGTACGAGTGACAGAGTGTCACTCGTATGAGTCATAAAACTCACTTGTACGAGTCAATATTTAAACAAATAAACAAATTTAACATATACAAACTGACGTTCTAAGCCCTATATACATAAACAACATATCCTAGACGTAGGCAATAGACATTATGCACCATCACAAGTCATGTGGTTTCATAATCATCCAGTTTAGTTTATACGATTCGTTGTCACCTCGATCATGAAAATCACCATGTCCACAACAACATTTCTTTTTCTACTTGTAGTACGAATGTCTACGTACTCAATCGAAGCAAAGCATCAAAAGTAAGCATTATGAACTCGAGACCAACCCCTGGGCATGCCATTAAATCCCACCTCCACTTATTCGGATGTCACAAATCTTGAATTTAGGACCGACCCCGGGTGCAGGGTATAAATTCCCACCTCTACTTGGCCGCTCATTAGAGATCATGAATTTGGGATCGACCCCCGGTGAAGGACACATAAATCTACCTCCACATGGGTAACTCACAGATAAGTCTATGTCTAAAATGTCACATATATTAGAATCAAAACTGAGCCCATGAGGTGCGGGGCATTAAATCCCACCTCATGATTTGCTCATTGATTAGCTTACGTCTTCCAGGTCCCAAGGTGTGGGGCATTATTGTTGGTGCATATTTGTGATAACAGCTTAATAGTTTGCTAGTTTAGTCTTTGTATATTTTGTATTGGGCTTAGCATTTGTATTTAGCTTGTCTAGAGTTGTAATGAGCTTGGAGAATGGCATAGCCCAGTATAAAGCCTAGTATGCAGACATGTAGTATATATACATGTTGTGCATTAGGGTTTTGGGAATGAGAAATAGAGGAGTGTGAGAAAAGAGAGTGGCTTAGAGATTTCTAGAGAGTCTTGAATTGATTGTAAACATTCATGTTGGATAATCAATAGAAGACTTTTTGAAGTAAATTGTTCGTGTTTGTGTTCTTGTTTCTGTAAAATCTGATTTAGGGGATTCCACACTCTAGATTAGATAGACGATTCTGTGAAGATCCATACGGACTAGGACCTACAATTGCTATCAGAGCATTTAGCTCTTGATTTTTCTCGGTTCAGAATTGTAACAATAGAAAAATTTGGGTTTTTGGATGTTTTGGAAGTTTGTGACGGCTGAACTAGGGTTTCTGTGGGTGTTTCTAGGGTTTAGCAGCGAATTTGGATTAACAACAAAGCATTTCGGATTGAAGACTTGAATTTCGGTTCCGAAACCTGCATTTCGGATTATCAGACTTGCAATTCGGATCATTAAACTTGAATTTCGGTTCAGAAAAGTACAATTCGGATCATCAAAGTTGCATTTCGGATTAGAAAAGCCTATCTCGGATTCCATTTCGGATTGAATTTCGGATCACAAGTGTATTCCGGATTCCATCTCGGATATGAATAGTCTATTCCAGGTTCCATCTCGGATCAGAATAGTCTATTCCGGATTCCATTTCGGACCAGAACAGTGCATTCTGGATTTTATCTCAGATCACTATTCTGAATCACCAATTTGGATTAGCAATTCGGATTACTGTTCCAGATTTCTATCTCGGATTGACTATCCGACTTACTGTTCTGGATTTAGTACTATTCCGGGATCGATACAAAAAGGTGGAAAGTTAACCAGCTGATGTAACCAGAGTTAAAAGGTTTCGGACATAGAATTTGATCTATAGACAATCTTGACAAACCGGTGGCACAATAAGACTCGTGTGATTTTTAGGACCAAAAAAGGCACGAAAAATCCTAAAATCACTATCGGACAATATACATCATTGGATTTGTATTGTCAAGATAAGTTTAACGGTACAATTTGGTAAACACACTTTTCGGACAAAGTTTTAAATGTTTTGAACGGTACGGTTACGGTAAAACACGAAGAAGGGCCAGAAGAGAAGTTAGATTTGGGTTTTGACACAGGTATACCAAAATTCATTTAGACTGATACTCTGCATGTTAAAGATGGTCAGAATGAACAATATGAGTGAGGGTGTTAATAACTGCCCAAAGTTGATTAATGATGAACAATATGTAGACTAGAAAGAGAAGTTTGAGGCATTTGTTCAATGTGAAGATTCTAAGATGTGGAGTTGTATGATTTATGGGTATATTGCTCCCACACGTTGAGTTAACGGGAGAATTCTGGTACTGTCATATGAGAAGACGGAAGACTCTGAGAAATGTATGTATGAGGCTGAGAAGAAAGCTTTAGCAACGATAAAGATGTCCATGCCTACTGATATGAAACACATTTGTAATAGGTAGGGATCATCTAGAGAGCTGTGGGAAGCTTTAGGAAAACGTTATTAGAGTTCCTTAAGACATAGTACATGTGAACAAGCATGTTTAGCTGAGACTGGAGTTGTGAAGTTTGAAGAACCAGCTGCTAAGAAAGAAGAAAAAAGGAAGCTGAGAAGGAGAAAATGGAAGTCAAGGAGGCAAGTGCTACAGTGTGCATGGATGACACAGATGAGATTACAGCCGAGGTACAGGTACAATTTCAATCTGTAAGTTATACTTGTCATAATTGCACTGAACAACAAGGTAAGGTTGACAAACTATCGGAGCAAAACAAAATTTTGTTAGCTGAATTAGAAAATCAGAAAGAGTTAAATGTTCTTTTGAGTAAAAGTGAGTCAAATAGTTTAAATAAATTCAAATCAAATGAACAAGAAATCAACAGTTTGACAAGCAAAGTCAATGAATTGTTACAGATCATTGAGTTGGCTCGTGAAACTGTGAAAGATAAGACTAACGAGCTCTCAGAAAAGTGCACAAAATTAGCTGGTGCACAAGCCAAAATTGTTGAACTTCATGAAATGTTAGACAAATTTGGAAAATCCTCGTTAGTCAGTACTCAAATTCAGAATGGTTTGAAGAGGAGTAGTGATAAAACGGGAGTGGGGTTTAGTAAAGCTTCATCTTCTGAGGATCAGGATTACTCCTTTTTATCAAATGAAAATGAGCTAACAAATTTTGTTCCTACTACACTAGCTATAGTGGATCCGATAACAGTTGACATACCTAATAGTCCAGACTCTTTGAAAGAATCTGTTTAGTCTAATAGTACACCTCATAAAGTGGATGAGGATACTAAAGACAAAACAGTCAACTCATTTAAAAAGGGATCTAACAGAAAGAAAACTTTTAAGAAGAGATCATGTTTTAAATGTCACAACAAAGGGCATGTGGCTAGTTGTTATCCTTTTAAAAAGGGTAAGCAAGTGGAGACTGAGGTTGAGGTTAATGATGGAAATCAGGTTGGGTCAAATAAGAATGTTAAACCAAGTTCTCAGACAAATCAACCAAGATTTCAACCTAAATCTTCAACATCAAGAAGATTTGATAGTTCAAGAAAATTTTCTCCTAAACCAAATCATGTTAATGGACAATCAAGTTGTTTTACAATGAAAAATTTTGGATATCAAAATCGATACTAGACTTCTGGTAATCGAAATTTTCAGAGGAGAAACGAATATAGGGGTTTTAGTAACTCAAATATTCAAAATAATCTAAAACTTTTTCAATGTTCAGATTATGATAAAGGTAGAAGAAAGTTTCGACATAATAATTTTCAAAGGTCGGAAAATCCGAGAGTTTATTGGAACTCTAACGATCAAAGATCTCGTGGAAATTATAAATCTTGTTCATCAACTTGGAAGACATCCAAGACACCAGTAGGGTGTGATGGATATTGGACAAAATTAAGTTATATTGATATTCATGGTCAACCCAAAACCGGTAGGGTTTGGGTTCTCAAGTCTAACTAAGTTGTTGAGTGAGTGCAGGATGGCAAGAAGGACTGTTAATGTGTTTAACAGTGGTTATTCCTGTAAAGCATCTGAGGTGAATAGTAGGTTACCCATGGTAACGAATTATTTACTTCTGTGATAGAAAATGTTTACTAATAGTGAAAAACCTTTTGTCAGGTTGAAGTGAGAGTCTGTTTGTATTTAAATTTCTGTTTTTAAAACCTTACTCCATAAATACAAAAATTTAGGGGGAGAAATTTCCCTAAGCCAAAAAGAGATTTAGTTTGTGCATGAGTTTAGGGTGAGTAAGTTGAAAAGTTTAAAGTTTTTTTCAAAATCAAAAATGAGTTTCACTGTTTGGAAAAGAAGAAATGATAGTATATCAGCAAGTTAGACTGTCACACTGAAATTAAACCTAAAATTACTTAAGTGTGATAGCAGTTTCATCATATGATGTACCAGTAGGCAAAATGCATGAAATAATCAACTTACCTTTGTGATACACATATAATAAACTGTGTATGAGTGGGTAACGTATCAGTGGCGTATGTTTTTATAACCTTAAATCTTGCGTTGGTAGATTGCCAAAATCTGAGGTTTTTGGTCTTTATATCGTTATTTCATCTGGGGTATCAAGGTTGTCATTCTGTTGCATCCAGATAAATGCTGACCTAGGCACAACCAGGATATCTTAAAAGAGCTAAAATGCCAAATCCAAAAAAACAGAAGAAGCACTCCTAGAGAGTCATTCAAATGTGCAAATAGCATTATTCGTACCAAAATTCGGTATTTGTCCTAACCCTCGTTGGATATTGGTCTCTTTGATGTACCGAAGTACTGACCTGATCACCAATTATCTAACGTTGTAAATTCAAAAGGATGAATTTCGGTATACTCATCTACTACCATGAATTTTTGTGTATACCTTGATCGTGGGGGTATGTCCTGAAGTGGGACACACTAGTATACAAGTATAAATTAACTAAACATATCACTAGGTAATGGTAATTGAAATGTTCATGTATTTTGTTTAAGTGGATAAACAATACTGGTAATCGTCTTGAACTGTTTTTCATGCATATTGCATATGGAATTATCAAATAGTGTGAAAACAGTTTGATGTTGCTGATATGATCTTCTTGCCGGTGATTCTCACAAACATAGAGTGTTTATTTTCTTGTTAGTTATTTGTCTTTAGAAAAGATAAAAATACAAAAAGATTTGTTTTTAAAGTCTCCCAGATTGATCTGATAAGTTGTTTGTTTTTGCATGACAAGATAAAATATTGGTTTATCTTTAATGTAGAAAAGGACTAATGGTTTTTCGAGTTACTTGCTTGTGTTTCTAAACAGATTGATGCGGTTATCAAGATGAAGTGTAGAATTCAAGTAAAGTACATTTCAAGAATAGAGTGCCGAATGTGTGAAGATGCATGGTAGGATCCTTCTACTACATTTCAAAGGGAGATATAGAAAAATTTGGTGATATGAGCTTAACCAGAGAATCCTAGTTCACTAATCTACAATGAATGAAAGTTTTGGAGATTGGAAGCATAAAAAAGGGGGAGTCTGTTGATGTCAGAATCTGTGTGTAGCTGAAGTTATCCAAAGACCAAAAGATCAAAAAGATGTTTGAAGACAAAATTACACTATGAAGCTATTGTCAAGGGGGAGTCTGTTGGTGCATATTTGTGACAACAACTTAATAGTTTGCTAGTTTAGTCTTTGGATATTTTGTATTGGGCTTAGCATTTGTATTTAGCTTGTTAGAGTTGTAATGGGCTTGGAAAATGGCCTAGCCCAGTTTAAAGCCTAGTATGCAGACATGTAATATATATACATGTTGTGCATTATGGTTTTGGGAGTGAGAAATAGAGGAGTGTGAGAAATCTACAGAGAGTGGCTGAGAGATTTCCAGAGAGTCTTGAATTGATTGTAAACATTCATGTTGGATAATCAACAGAAGACTATTTGAAGGAAATTGATCGTGTTTGTGTTCTTGTTTCTGTGAAATCTGATCTAGGAGATTCCGCACTCTAGATTAGATAGACGATTCTGTGAAGATTCATACGGACTAGGAGACCTACAATTATAGCACCACATCCAGATGGCTCAAGCTAAACCTATGTTCTTAATTATATTTTACTTAACTACTATTTTTATCTACCATTAATAATATTTACTTATAAGTGGATCAATATGCATCAACTTTTACTTGCTACTCTTTTATGTCCAGAAGTTCTAAGATTATGTGGCTGATTTTACTTTTTTTTGAATGCCATTCATGCCATGCTCTTATTTAAATAAAAAAATAGAACTCGTGGTAGGTTTGTATACTTCTCAGAGATGAAATGACTAGTTTTTAGTTTATGCATGATTTAGTTAAGTACGCCTTGTCTAAGTTTTTGCAAACAATATACATATACACATGGTTTCATCATTCTATTAAACATATCAAAAGTTTTATGATTTGAGAGTTGTTATATGGTATGAGATTATTCGTAAAATTTTATAGTTTGGTTACAAATATAGTATTAGAAGACTTGGACTTGAAACTAAAATCCTGGCTAATTTCTTGCACTCAAAACGAATGTCTTAATATTTTATATTACACTATTAAATAACAAAATAGTTAAGATTGATAAGAATATAATATTATTAAAAATATGAAACATATTGGAATGTGTGTAAATTTATAATATTTTAATTTCGTACCATAATAAAATCTATAAGTTATAGGACAAGTTTTAATGGTTAACTAGTCATTATATAAATTCAACAAAACTCGTATCTGAACTTTAAGCAAGCTAAAAAGTTTAATGTGCAATTTTAGTAAAGTGTTCTTTTTACAATGTTTTCATAGCAAACTAGTTAATTGGTCACTAACACCATGTATGTTTACTAAATATTAACACACTCGCTCATTCGGATAGGACAGGTGACTTGATGCATGTGAAAATTGATAAATGTATATTTTACTAATTATAAGATTCAAGCATCAAGATCTTATGTGTAGACCGGGGAAAACTGTATTTTTTACATCTTGACAACTAACCTACTTTCATTATATTTAAGAATTTAGGGGAGTTCGTTACATATCTATATATTCTATTGAAATGAAACATGTGACAGAAATTGAATTTTCCAAGAAATTATAATTTGTTACATATTTGGGTTGATATAATATTTATGGTTGGTATGTAATTTAATTGAAAACTAGGTTAGATGCCTGCGCTACGCGACATGGTATCTAATAAGAAAGGCGGTGACCTAATGTTTGTACCAAATGGTCACATGACGACATCACCATCAACAAAGAAACTATATAGTTTGTCTTGTTCCTAATAAAAGAAAGTTTATTATGAATATTTATGTTTTTTAATAAAATTTATATTTGATCGTTGAGAAAAAATGACCCAGTACTCTTTTTTTTCTAAATAGATAAGGAAAGCAAGTTGCTTGAGAAAAATAAAATTACTACAAAATAAATGGGTTAAATATGTATATAGTTTGTACTATAATGGTCAAAATCCATAAAAACCGATCTCAATTGATAATTTGATGGCAAAAAAATCTTTTATTTTTAAAACAACTCCTTTTTGGGAAATACATATATCAAAACGTTTGAGAAAAACAAATAGATTACAACTACGTAATTAGTTTTTTTAGGTTCACGTAAGTTATTAGTTAACAATAAAGTTACTAAACTTAAATGAGTTATGGACGTGCATTAGATATGTATTATTAATAGTGTAAGGAGTGAATTATTTACCATAATAATAATAATAAATATGCTTAGTTTTGTAATTTTCTTTGTCTTATCAAATGATAACTTTAAATATATTTAAATAAATACATACTTATCATAACATGCTTTAGAAAAATAAAATTACTACAAAACATAAATAGGTTAAATATGTATATAGCTTGTCCTATAGTGGTCGAAATACATAAAAGAGAATACCGAACTAGATAGATGGCAAAAAAGTCTTTTATTTCATAATATAATTGTATTTTGCCAAATACATATATTGAAACGCTTTAGAAAAACAAATTGATTACAACCACGTAATTAGTTTTTTTAGGTTCACGCAAATTATTAGTTAACAATAAAATTACTAAACTTAAATGAGTTATCGACGTGTATTAGATATGTATTGTTAATAGTTTAAGGAGTGAATTAATTATCTTGATATTTCTTTCATAATGATTTAATATTTTTAAAGTTACCATAATAATAATAATAATAATAATAATAATAATAATAATAATAATAATAATAATAATAATAATAATAATAATAATAATAATAATAATAATAATAATAATAATAAATATACGTATTTTTATAATTTTCTTTTGTGACAATCAGTATTTTTCGGTTGTAATTACGCGCATAACAAACATTAACATCATCATAAGTAGCGTAATTAGACATAAATTAACTTGATCTGGCCTTTGGAATGCCTAGGAACGTCTATCCGACTTTTCGGTACGCGAATTGTGATTTTTGGGAAAACTACTGAACGTCAAACGGGAACGAACTGACACCGGAAAAAAATACTGACAACGCTGACAAATACGAATTTAGAGGTATAAAGTATGCATAAGAATTTGGTTTTGATAAATTATTGTGCTTTCGAACGTCACAAAACGCTTATGTGAATGAAAAACACGTCTAAAGGATCGCACCGACAACGAAACGGAAGCAACGGACTTGAATTACGCCTCGATACTAATATATTATGATATATTTAGCTTCGTAATTGAATTAGTCGAAATCGGATCAAAAAATAGACAAGAAACGACAACCGAAGTATTTTACGCAATTTTAACGCAACCGACGAACGTACGCGTCAAACGCAAACTTCCGACATCATTTTACATGTTTTTGAACCTAAAACAATATTATATAACGTTTTATGAACTTCAGGTCCGAAAACGAGTCTCGTAGACGTGATTGGGCCGCTCAAAACACTAGAAACTGGCTTTTGGGCCTTGGGCCCAAACTCACAAAAACCCACCTATATAAACCCTTTTACCCTCTTTTTCTCTCATTTTTACCTATCACTTTCTCTCTCTAACTCTAAAACTCTCTCTATAGTTCCGGCACCGAAGTCCGGCGACTAGCGGCGGCCGACCACGGTGGCGCAGCGGCGGCGCCACCGGCGACGTCGGCGATGGAGGTTTTCCGGCGACCGTTTTTCGGCCAAGAGTATTTTCGGCTATCTTCGACATTCCGGATCGTGTGGTGATGTTGGTTTTAGCAGATTCGAAGCCGTTTGGGCTCGGGAGCAACTCCGGCGACATTCCGGCCAAACTCCGGCGAACCCGATTTGGACTATTCACTTCGTGCATGTTTAGACGGGTGGTTAAAGACCTTTCTGCAAGTTTTTATGAAAGTTTATTCTCCGGTGAAATTCCTACTTCTGGCATGGTTCTGGTGAGGTTCCAGTCATCCGTTTTTAACGAAAAATATATTTTTGGGCTCCTAGTAACCTGTAGAGTCCATACAAAACACTTTCGGCTCAGGTAAAAAATAAATTTCGAGACACTCTCGGGCTCGGGTCAACAGGTCAAATACGGGTCAAGGGATAGTTTTGGGTCATTTTTGGTGCCTCGGTTCAGTTTTGGGTTTGGTTAACTGCCGGTCAACCGTGGTCAACTATCGGTCAACTGGTCAACGTAGTCAACTCAGTCAACATGGTCAACTGTGGTCAAACTCAGTCCACGGGTCGACACGAGTTTCGGTAAAACATTTACGACGCGAATTTTCATTAGATTAACTATATAAATATTATTTTGCGGGAAACCAAGCTCTAAACCGACCTGACTAATGAAAATGACAAAAATTACACGTGAAACTTTCTAGCTACTTGGACTTGTACATATGTAACAACGAGGTTTATATAAATATACATGCGTACTAGTTAAAAACCAAACCGACACGCGATATTATCATATAATTATATGTTGAAATTATATAAGACAAAAGCCTACATTTTTAGCATATGACGAAAACATTATATATTGTAATTACATCATTTGTTGACTTTTGACAAATATATCCACAACTTGTATTGTCGGGATCGTCTAAAAATAGAGGAAACTCTGCCCGGTTTTCATTAAAAATAAATATATACTTGATCCAAAATTAACGAAAACGTATCATAATTCAAACTACTTTATAAAATAAAGATATGTGTGTTTATTTTCAACGACACTTTAGAAGTCGCGAAACAAGTTTACAACATTTCTTCGAATACGATTTGCAAGATAACAAAACTCGGGAACTATATAAAAATAAATATAATTATTTATAGTTATTCAGACGTTTACAGCTCGAAGATAAGTATAAGTATTTATTTCTAACGCCTAGATGGCATACGGTATATTACCAAACAATTTCAACACATTATCATTTGCGTCGTTTAGATAAACAAGCAAATGGAGCCGATCCTAACAAGCTACAACTATATACTTATTTTCAATGATTATCCACGAGAAACAACGTTTATATACATTTACATTTACACTTACATACATACATACATACATACATACATACATACATACATACATACATATATATATATATATATATATATATATATATATATATATATATATATATATACATCTATGCCTACATCTTATAAAACTGTACGACGAGTCATATTATTATCCGTCAACGTATACGACGACTATTCGGGAAACGCGCGAATACATTATACGAGTTACGATAACTTATTTCTTATACATATTCGTTACATACACGCACGGCCATTTGGAACTACTAACACGACATTATAAATATATTTATATTTATATATAAATATATTCTAAACCTCTTTGAAACTAAGTGTTCCCAAGACTTAATATTTATCACTGATAATAAATAGGATTAGACGAGTATAATAATATCGTTTCTATCAAGTTAATATCTTCCCCTCGAATCATTGGTTAGCGATTCGGTAGAGCTTGGTGACACGTAGTTTAGCTACATTTCAATAGAAACTTATAAGTTATTCCTTGATAGGAATGTTACAGATTGCATGCTAGCGAGTCATGTCTTGGAAACGACACTATGGAATCATATTAAGCTAGCTTTGCACTGGATCTCGAGGTGAGTTCATAACCCCCACTTTTTACAGTTTTTACATTTTTTATAAATGTTTTCGGGGGTAGAAAGACATGCAAGTTTTGCAAAAGTATACAAAATATCGATGAACGAAAATTTATATTTCTAAACCATGATACGAATGAATTCCAATAAACTCAAATGGTTTACAAAAGAAAATTCATATTTCTAGACCATGTTCCAAACGAATATCTATTAACTTAAATGGTTTATAAAAGGTTTATGCTAAAAATACTGGTTTTACTAATTACTCGCGTATTTTTGAAACATGCATGAGTTTCATGACTAGGGACGAGAAGGTCCTAGTTACTACGGACTGGTTTGTCCTGCAAACAAGTAAGGGGACTGGTTGGTCCTGCTTACAGACACAAGGACTGGTTTGTCCTATCTACGAATAAGGGGACTGGTTGGTCCTGCTACAGACTCAACGACTAGTGACGGGAATGTCCTAGTTGCTATGGGACTGGTTTGTCCTCCATACAAATAAGGGGACGGGTTGGTCCTGCTTATAAACACAAGGACTTGATTGTCCACTACTCAACACTAAGGGCCGTAGGGTCGCTTAAAACTGTACAGTGAAGTCCTCGCTGCTATCCGAACTATAACCGCCTGCTAGTCTGCCGTCTTGAGTAAATAGTTTGGCGAGGCATCTCCTAGCTTGGGGTGGGTTATAGGCTCATGCGGGCATGTTGTCTTTGTTGTACGCGGACATCGACGGTTATTCAAATAATACAAAAACAAGGTTTTCAATTGACATGCCAGGAAAAATTATTACGTTTTCTCAACGATATTTAAACCGGTTACCAGAAAGATTTATTTAAAAATCTTTTCGAACAAACTATGAACTCACCAACTTTATGTTGATTTTTCGCATTTTTTTCTCAGGTTATATTTTCAAATTATGGCACGGTTGGAATAGGAGAACCCATGAGGATTCGAGTACTTAGAGGGCGTTCTCACTTTTAGAAGTCTTAGTATTTCAAACACTTCCGCTGTGCAATGAAGATACCAGTTAGATCACGCCCAGCTTTGATGTGATGGAATTATAGGGGGTGTGACTGATTGGTATTATAGCTATAGGTTACAGCGAATTAGGTTTCTGTGGAGATACCTAGGCTTTAACCTCACTTTTCTTTGGGGACATTAGATCATTAAGACTTGAACATATACAAAACGCCTAGCACTCGAATATGGGTTCCAACCGTGGCCGAAACAATGAGTCAACTTTATGATTTTAATCTTGCACTAGTGTGGTGTTTCATACACGGTACGCGAAACATTACATACCGTAAGCAAAACTGTGAGAGTTTTGGCAACATGCATTTATGACCTTTGGAAAACTTATGTCGAAATCCATCAAAGGTCATTACGTAGGAACTGCGACTGTTAACTCGGGCAAACGCGATTACATATACTATTGATGCTATTTTATTTACCTGAGCCGGTGGCCTACGCAAAACGAAACACTAATGCGCAAATATACGTGAAAGTTAACCGATACGAGAATGGATGTTGAAGTACATCACATACGACTTTCGAGGCGCGACCTTGAGAAAGCATGACATTATGCCAACGATGCTAATCCCGTCAGTGGGAGAACTACCGACCAGGACGCGACAATTTGTCACGTGGTCCTGTAAGCGACATGAAACACGCTGAGTTACGTCCAAACGAGATTTCATAACAGTCGGTACTTGTTACTATGGAAATCACAATAATTGGCGCTGCAAAAGAAGTCACATGTCTTCGAATTCCCCCTACTTTATAAACGGCAATTACGCCACGTTTGACATTCGGTGGTAAGGTCACAAAACAATAAGTCATCACATGATATACCAGGTAAAGTCCTCAAATTCCTTTTGTTGAAATTTTAACTTTGCATATACTGAGTAGGTTTGCACACCTCTACTCCTCATAACGGTCATTGTGTCACGGGAAATTCTTTCTTGATTAGCGAACACCTATTGCATCATTTCTTGATAAAATTATACGATACGCATGCTTTGTTGCTACGCATGTGTTTAACTTGATACGTGGAGATCGTCAGGGTCTTCACTTCGAATGTTTATTTCATCGATAATTCAAAGGTTGGTTTGCTATACTCAAATTTTTCACTTTGTGATCTAGATGACCTACATTATTGTGAGTATTGACTCCTTGGTATCGAGTCAACGAATTCTTGAAATTTCTTTTCTTTCCAAGTTACATACATGGGTTTTCGTAGTAACCATATCGAAACTTCTTGGTCGAATCATGTATTTATTGTTGGATTATGTCACACCAAGTTCAATTGTTTTAACTTGATCTCTGTATAAAAAATTAAAATCAAGGATTTCATATGATGGATTGAGGCCGTCATATTCAAAGTAATGTCAACAAGCAATTCGTATATGTCGAACCATAGTAGACTGGTTCAGTCTCACCTTCATTAAATCATTTGTTGGTTACGACACCTTGTGGTGGCGTTTCACTAGTTGAAGCTTGCGCTGACATCGCTTTCACAACTCATGTACGGATTTAATTACTTAATTATTTATTTATTATTAAATTCACCTTGTTGGGTCATTTTCTTAAAATATACTGAATACAATCGTGTATTAAGAAAGGGTACACAAATTTATGGTCTATTTCAGGATACCTCGTAACGGTTCTTTCACCATCGGTCTAGAATTTTGGAATATTTATTGTTCTTCCACTATCGATCGAAAATTATATTTAATTGTTCTTTCATCTTCAGTTGAAAATCCTATGAGATCTATTTGGGATAGACATTCAGATTTACTTCGTTAAACTTTCCATCTGATTGCAAACATGGTGAATTTGTTCGGTCACCGCTATCATTGAATTATTTCGATCACTACGACACCTTGTGGTGTCGGTAAAAACTTGTAGCTTGGGCTAATCATGATCAATCATTTCAAGCCAAACTATGTAAGCCTTTTGTTTGACTCATCATTTGAATAGTCTTAATGCAATTATGTGTTGAGACAACGATGCACTAAGTTCTATTGTATATCAGTGTATCCTTGCAATTTAATAATGTCAACACACAAATTTTTATTCATGTTATGGTTGAAAGTTGACAAATTATTTTCATGTTTCCATTTCATTGAACTTGTTGATTCTAAGTTTTCACATATCCAATAACCAACGCTAGTTTCCGTTGGTAGTAAATTCCATCATTTCTAAAATCCATCTGTAGATTGTGAACATTCATTTGGACATCTATTGGTTTAATTCCTCTTTTGTTCGACCCATGTAAACTTAGTCACATTTGTTATTGTATCACTACACTTCATTCACTTGATATTGATTCTGAAAACAGATTCAATTAAACCAGTAGGTACATATCGTTGTAGTAAGTCATTGTATTCATATAATCTAGACAAGTCTCGATGCAATTACTTGGCCATTTACCTTGGTATTATTGATACCTACCTACGCATGACAAAACTCTAAGGAGATAACATAGTCTAAATTTCGAGGACGAAATTTCTGTAACAAGGGGTGTGACAACCGGTATTTTTCGGTTGTAATTACGCGCATAACAAACATTAACACCATCATAAGTAGCGTAATTAGACATAAATTAACTTGATCTGGCCTTTGGAATGCCTAGGGACGTCTATCCGACTTTTCGGTACGCGAATTGTGATTTGCGGGAAAACTGCTGAACGTCAAACGGTACCGAACTGACACCGGAAAAAAATACTGACAACACTGACAAATACGAATTTTACAGGTATAAATTATGCGTAAGAATTTGGTTTTGATACATTATTGTGCTTTCGAAGTCACAAAACACTTATGTGAACGAAAAACACGTCTAAAGGATCGCACCGACAACGAAACGGAAGCAACGGACTTGAATTACGCCTCGATACTAATATATTATGATATATTTAGCATCATAATCGAATTTTATTATTCGTAGTTGAAATCGGATAAAAAAAGGACAAGAAACGACAACCGAAGTATTTTACGCTATTTTAACGCAACCGACACACGTCAAACGCAAACTTCCGAAATTATTTTACATGTTTTAAACCTAAAACAATATTATACGGCATTTTATGAAGTTCGGGTCCGAAAACGAGCCTCAAAGATTTGATTGGGCCGCTTAAAACACTAGAAACTGGCTTTTGGGCTTTGGGCCCAAACCCACAAATACCCACCTATATAAACCATTTTACCCCATTTTTCTCTCATTTTTACCTATCACTTTCTCTCTCTAACTCGAAAACTCTCTCTACTCTCTCTATAGAAAACATTCCGGCACCGAAGTCCGGCGACTAGCGGCGGCCGACCACAATGGCGCAGCGGCGGCGCCACCGCCGAGGGCGGCGATGGAGGTTTTTCGGCGAACTTTCTGATGACCGTTTTCCGGCCAAGATTATACTTTTTCGGCTATCTTCAATGTTCCAGATCGCGTGGTGATGATGGTTTTAGCAGATTCGAAGCCGTTTGGGCTCGGGAGCAACTCCGGCAATATTCCGGCCAAACTCCGTCGAACCCGTTTTGGACTTTTCACTTCGTGCATGTTTAGATCGGGTGGTTGGAGACCTTTCTACAAGTTTTTATGAAAGTTTATTCTCCGGCGAAATTCCGACTTCTAGCATGGTTCTGGCGAGGTTCCGGGCATCCGTTTTCAACGAAAAATATATTTTTGAGCTCCTAGTAACGAGTAGAGTCCATACGAAACAATTTCGTCTCGGGTGAAAAATAAATCTTGGGACACTCTCGGGCTCGGGTTAACAGTAAAACACGGGTCAAGGGATAGTTTTGGGTCATTTTTGGTGCCTCGGTTCAGTTTTGGGTTCGGTCAACTACAGGTCAACCGTGGTCAACTATTGGTCAACTGGTCAACTACTGGTCAACGCAGTCCACTTAGTCAACATGGTCAATTGTGGTCAAACTCAGTCCACGGGTTGACACGAGTTTCGGTAAAACATTTACGACGCGAGTTTTCATTAGATTATTTATATAAATATTATTTTGCGGGAAACCGAGCTCTAAACCGACCCGACTAATGAAAACAACAAAAATTACACGTGAAACTTTCTAGCTACTTGGACTTGTACATACGTAACAACGAGGTTTATATAAATATACATTCGTACTAGTTAAAAACAAAACCGACACGCGATATTATCATATAATTATATGTTGAAATAATATAAGACAAAAGCCTACGTTTTAGTATATGACGAAAACATTATATATTGTAATTACATCATTTGTTGAGTTTTGACAAATATATCCACAACTTGTATTGTCGGGATGGTCTAAAGATAGAGGAAACTCTGCCTGGTTTTCATTAAAAATAAATATATACTTGATCCAAAATTAACGAAAACGTATCATAATTCAAACTACTTTATAAAATAAGGATATGAGTGTATTTATTTTCAACGACTCTTTAGAAGTCGCAAAACAAGTTTACAACATTTCTTCGAATACGATTTGCAAAATAACAAAACTCGGGAACTATATAAAAATAAATATAATTATTTATAATTATTCTGACGTTTACAGCTCGAAGATAAGTATAAGTATTTATTTCTAACGCATAGATGGCATACGGTATATTACCAAACGATTTCAATACATTATCATTTGCGTCGTTTTGATAAACAAGCAAATGGAGCCGATCCTAACAAGCTACAACTATATAATTATTTTCAGTGATTATCCACGAGACACAACGTTTATATACATTTACATTTACGCTTACATACATGCATACATATATATACATATATAAATATACATATATGCCTACATCTTATAAATCACTACGACGAGTCGTATTATTATCCGTCAACGTATATGACGACTATTCGGGAAACGCGCGAATACATTATACGAGTTTCGACAACTTATTTCTTATACATATTCGTTACATATATGCACGACCATTCAGGACTACTAACACGACTTTATAAATATATTTATATTATATATAAATATATTCTAAACCTCTTGGAAACTAAGTGTTCCCAAGACTTAGTATTTATCACCCATAATAAATGGGATTAGATGAGTATAATAATATCATTTCTATAAAGTTAAAATCTTCCCCTCGAATCATTGGTTAGCGATTCGGTAGAGCTTGGTGACACGTAGTTTAGTTACATTTCAATAGAAACTTATAAGTTATTCCTTGATAGGAATGTTATCGATTGCATGCTAGCGAGTCACGTTTTGGAAACGACACTATGGAATCATATTAAGCTAGCTTTGCACTGGATCTCGAGGTGAGTTCATAACCCCCACTTTTTACAGTTTTTACATTTTTTATAAATGTTTTCGGGGTGGAAAGACATGCAAGTTTTGCAAAAGTATACAAAATCTCGTTGAACGAAAATTTATATTTCTAAACCATGATACGAATGAATTCCAATAACCTCAAATGGTTTACAAAAGGTTTGATGAACGAAAATTCATATTTCTAGACCATGTTGCAAACGAATTTCTATTAACTTAAATGGTTTATTAAAGGTTTATGCTAAACATACTGGTTTTACAAATTACTCGCGTATTTTCGAAAGGTGCATGAGTTTCATGACTAGGGACGAGAAGGTCCTAGTTACTACGGGACTGGTTTGTCCTGCTAACAAGTAAGGGGACTAGTTGGTCCTGCTTACAGACGCAAGGACTGGTTTGTCCTATCTACGAATAAGGGGACTGGTTGTTCCTCCTAAAGACTCAACGACTAGTGATGGGAATGTCCTAGTTGCTACGGGACTGGTTTGTCCTGCATACAAATAAGGGGACGGGTTGGTCCTGCTTATAAACACAAGGACTGGATTGTCCACTACTCAACACTAAAGGCCGTAGGGTCGCTTAAAACTGTACAGTGAAGTCTTCGCTGCTATCGGAACTATAACCGCCTGCTAGTCTACCGTCTTGAGTAAACGGTTTGGCGAGGCATCTCCTAGCTTGGAGTGGGTTATAGGCTCATGCAGGCATGTTGTCTTTGACGTACGCGGACATCGACGGTTATTCAAATAATACAAAAACAAGGTTTTCAATTGACATGCCGGGAAAAATGGCTTTATTACGTTTTCTCAACGATATTTAAACCGGTTACTAGAAAGATTTATTTAAAAATCTTTTTGAACAAACTATAAAATCGCCAACTTTATGTTGATTTTTCGCATGTTTTTTCTCAGGTTATATTTTTAAATTATGGCACGGTTGGAATAGGAAAACCCATGGGGATTCAAGTACTTAGCGGGCGTTCTCACTTTTAGAAGTCTTAGTTTTTCAAACACTTTCGCTGTGCAATGAAGATACCAGTCAGATCACGCCCAGCTCTGATGTGATGGAATTATAGGGGGTGTGACAGATTGATATCAGAGCTATAGGTTTCAGCGAATTAGGATTCTATGGAGATACCTAGTCTTTACCCTCACTTTCCTTTGGGGACATTAGATCATTAAGACTTGAATATCTACAAAACGCCTAGCACTCGAATATGGGTTCTATCCGTGGCCGAAACAATGAGTCAACATTATGATTTTAATCATGCACTAGTGTGGTGTTTCATACACGGTACGCGAAACATTACATACCGTAAGCAAAACTTTGAGAGTTTTGGTAACATGCATTTAGGATCTTTGGAAAACTTTTGTCGAAATCCATCAAAGGTCATTACGTAGGAACTGCGACTGTTATCTCGGGCAAACGCAATTACATATACTGTCGATGCTATTTTATTTACCTGAGTAGGTGGCCGACGCAGAACGAAACACTAGTGAGCAAATATACGTGAAAGTTAACCGATACGACAATGGATGTTGAAGTACATCACATACGACTTTCGAGGCGTGACCTTGAGAAAGCATGACATTACGCCAACGATGCTAATCCCGTCAGCGGGAGAACTACCGACCAGAACACGGCAATTTGTCACGTGGTCCTGTAAGCGATATGAAACACGCTGAGGTATGTCCAAACGAGACTTCATAACAGTCGGTACTTGTTACTCTGGTAATCACAATAATTGGCGCTGCAAAAGAAGTCACATGTCTTCGCATTCCCCCTACTTTATAAATGGCAATTACGCCACGTTTGACATTCCGTGGTAAGGTCACAAAACAATAAGTCATCACATGATATACCAGGTAAAGTCCTCAAATTCCTTTTGTTGAAATTTTAACTTTGCATATACTGAGTAGGTTTGCACACCTCTACTCCTCATAACGGTCATTGTGTCACGGGAAATTCTTTCTTGATTAGCGAACACCTATTGCATCATTTCTTGAAAAAATTATACGATACGCATGCTTTGTTGCTACGCATGTGTTTAACTTGATACGTGGAGATCGTCAGGGTCTTCACTTCGAATGTTTATTTCATCGATAATTCAAAGGTTGGTTTGCTATACTCAAATTTTTCACTTTGTGATCTAGATGACCTACATTATTGTGAGTATTGACTCCTTGGTATCGAGTCAACGAATTCTTGAAATTTCTTTTCTTTCCAAGTTACATACATGGGTTTTCGTTGTAACCATATCGGAACTTCTTGGTCGAATCATGTATTTATTGTTGGATTATGTCACACCAAGTTCAATTGTTTTAACTTGATCTCTGTATAAAAAAATCAAATCAAGGATTTCATATGATGGACTGAGGCCGTTATATTCAAAGTAATGTCAACAAGCAATTCGTATATGTCAAACCATAGTAGACTGGTGCAGTCTCACCTTCATTAAATCATTTGTTGGTTACGACACCTTGTGGTGGCGTTTCACTAGTTGAAGCTTGCGCTGACATCACTTTCACAACTCATGTACGGATTTAATTACTTAATTATTTATTTATTATTAAATCCACCTTGTTGGGTCATTTTCTTAAAATATTCTTAATACAATCGTGTATTAAGAAAGGGTACACAAATTTATGGTCTATTTCAGGATACCTCGTAACGGTTCTTTCACCATCGGTCTAGAATTTTGGAATATTTATTGTTCTTCCACTATCGATCGAAAATTATATTTAATTGTTCTTTCATCTTCAGTTGAAAATCCTATGAGATCTATTTGGGATAGACATTCAGATTTACTTCGTTAAACTTTCCATCTGATTGCAAACACGATGAATTTGTTCGGTTACCGCTATCATTGAATTATTTCGATCACTACGACACCTTGTGGTGTCGGTAAAAACTTGTAGCTTGGGCTAATCATGATCAATCATTTCAAGCCAAACTATGTAAGCCTTTTGTTTGACTCATCATTTGAATAGTCTTAATGCAACTATGTGTTGAGACAACGATGCACTAAGTTCTATTGTATATCGGTGTATCCTTTCAATTTAATAATGTCAACATACAAATTTGTATTCATGTTATGGTTGAAAGTTGATAAATTATTTTCATGTTTCTGTTTCATTGAACTTGTTGATTCTAAGTTTTCACCTATCCAACAACCAACGCTAGTTTCCGTTGGTAGTAAATTACATCATTTCTAAAATCCATCTGTAGATTGTGAACATTCATTTGGACATCTATTGGTTTAATTCTTCTTCTGTTTGATCCATGTAAACTTAGTCACATTTGTGATTGTATCACTACACTTCATTCACTTGATATAGATTCTAAAAACAGATTCAATTGAACCAGTGGGTTCATATCGTTGTAGTAAGCATTGTATTCATATAATTTAGAAAAGTCTCGATGCAATTACTTGGCCATTTACCTTGGTATTATTGATACCTACCTACGCATGACAAATAAGGAGATAACATAGTCTAAATTTCGAGGACGAAATTTCTGTAACAAGGGAGAATGTGACAGCCGGTATTTTTCGGTTGTAGTTACACGCATAACAAACATTAACACCATCATAAGTAGCGTAATTAGACGTAAATTAACTTGATATGGCCTTTGGAATGCCTAGGAATGTCTATCCGACTTTTCGGTACGCGAATTGTGATTTGCGGGAAAACTGCTGAATGTCAAACGGTAACGAACTGACACCGGAAAAAAATACTGACAACGCTGACAAATACGAATTTTACAGGTATAAATTATGCGTAAGAATTTCGTTTTGATAAATTATTGTGCTTTCAAAGGTCGCAAAACGCTTATGTGAACGAAAAATACGTCTAAAAGATCTCACCGACAACGAAACGGAAGCAACGGACTTGAATTACACTCGATACTAATATATTATGATATAATTAGCGTTGTAATCGAATTTTATTATTCATAGTCGCAATTGGATCAAAAAATGGACAAGAAACGACAACCAAAGTATTTTACGCAATTTTAACGCAACCGACGAACGTACGTGTCAAACACAAACTTCCAACATCATTTTACATCTTTTTGAACCTAAAACAATATTATACGACGTTTTATGAAGTTCGGGTCCGAAAACAAGCCTCGTAGACATGATTGGGCCGTTCAAAACACTAGAAACTGGCTTTTGGGCCTTGGGCCCAAACCCACAAAAACCCACCTATATAAACCCTTTTACCCCATTTTTCTCTCATTTTTACCTATCATTTTCTCTCTCTAACTCTGAAGCTCTCTCTATAGAAAACATTTCCGGAACCGAAGTCTGGCGACTAGCGGCGGCCGACGACGGTGGCGCAGTTGCGGCGCCACCGTCGACGGAGGCGATGGAGGTTTTCCGGCAAGAGTATAATTTTTTGGCTATCTTCGATGTTCCGGATCGCGTGGTGATGTTGGTTTTAGCAGATTCGAAGCCGTTTGGGCTCGGGAGCAACTCCGGCCACATTCCGGTCAAACTCCTTCGAACCCGTTTTGGACTTTTCACTTCGTGCATGTTTAGATCGGGTGGTTAGAGACCTTTCTGCAAGTTTTTATGAATGTTTATTCTCCAGTGAAATTCCGACTTCTAGCATGGTTCTGGCGAGGTTCCGGGCATCCGTTTTCAACGAAAAATATACTTTTGGGCTCCTAGTAACTTGTAGAATCCATACGAAACAGTTTCGTCTCGGGTGAAAAATAAATTTTGGGACACTCCCGGGCTCGGTCAACAGGTCAAACACGGGTCAAGGGACAGTTTTGGGTCATTTTTGGTGCCTCGGTTCAGTTTTGGGTTCGGTCCACTGCCAGTCAACCGTGGTCAACTATCGGTCAACTGGTCAACTACTGGTCAACGCAGTCAGTCAACATGGTCAACTGTGGTCAAACTCAGTCTGCGGGTCGACACGAGTTTCGGTAAAACATTTACGACGCGGGTTTTCATTAGATTATTTATATAAATATTATTTTGCGGGAAACCGAGCTCTAAACCGACCCGACTAATGAAAACAACAAAAATTACACGTGAAACTTTCTAGCTACTTGGACTTGTAAATACGTAACAACGAGGTTTATATAAATATACATTCGTACTAGTTAAAAACAAAACCGACACGCGATATTATCATATAATTATATGTTGAAATAATATAAGACAAAAGCCTACGTTTTAGCATATGACGAAAACATTATATATTGTAATTACATCATTTGTTGAGTTTTGACAAATATATCCACAACTTGTATTGTCGGGATGGTCTAAAGATAGAGGAAACTCTGCCTGGTTTTCATTAAAAATAAATATATACTTGATCCAAAATTAACGAAAACGTATCATAATTCAAACTACTTTATAAAATAAAGATATGAGTGTATTTATTTTCAACGACTCTTTAGAAGTCGCAAAACAAGTTTACAACATTTCTTCGAATACGATTTGCAAGATAACAAAACTCGGGAACTATATAAAAATAAATATAATTATTAATAATTATTCTCACGTTTACAGCTCGAAGATAAGTATAAGTATTTATTTCTAACGCCAAGATGGCATACGGTATATTACCAAACAATTTCAACACATTATCATTTGCGTCGTTTTGATAAACAAGCAAATGGAGCCGATCCTAACAAGTTACAACTATATAATTATTTTCAATGATTATCCACGAGACACAACGTTTATATACATATACATTTACGCTTACATACATACATACATATATATACATATATATATATATATATATACACATATATAAATATACATATATGCCTACATCTTATAAAACACTACGACGAGTCGTATTATTATCCGTCAACGTATATGACGACTATTCGGGAAACGCGTGAATACATTATACGAGTTACGACAACTTATTTCTTATTCATATTCGTTACATACACGCATGACCATTCGGAACTACTAACAAGACATTATAAATATATTTATATTTATATATAAATATATTCTAAACCTCTTGGAAACTAAGTGTTCCCAAGATTTAGTATTTATCACCGATAATAAATGTGATTAGACGAGTATAATAATATCGTTTCTATCAAGTTAACATCTTCCCCTCGAATCATTGGTTAGCGATTCGGTAGAGCTTTGTGACACGTAGTTTAGCTATATTTCAATAGAAACTTATAAGTTATTCCTTGATAGGAATGTTATAGATTGCATGCTAGCGAGTCACGTTTTGGAAACGACACTATGGAATCATATTAAGCTAGCTTTGCACTGGATCTCGAGGTGAGTTCATAACCCCCACTTTTTACAGTTTTTACATTTTTTATAAATGTTTTCGGGGGTGGAAAGACATGCAAGTTTTGCAAAAGTATACAAAATCTCGATGAACGAAAATTTATATTTCTAAACCATGATATGAATGAATTCCAATAACCTCAAATGGTTTACAAAAGGTTTGATGAACGAAAATTCATATTTCTAGACCATGTTGCAAACGAATTTCTATTAACTTAAATTGTTTATAAAAGGTTTATGCTAAACATACTGGTTTTACTAATTACTCGCGTATTTTCGAAACCTACATGAGTTTCATGACTAGGGATGAGAAGGTCCTAGTTACTACGGGACTGGTTTGTCCTGCTAACAAGTAAGGGGACTGGTCCTGCTTACAGACACAAGGACTGGTTTGTCCTATCTACGAATAAGGGGACTGGTTGGTCCTGCTACAGTCTCAACGACTAGTGACGGGATGTCCTAGTTGCTACGGGACTGATTTGTCCTCCATACAAATAAGGGGACGGGTTGGTCCTGCTTATTAACACAAGGACTGGATTGTCCACTACTCAACACTAAGGGCCGTAGGGTCGCTTAAAACTGTACAGTGAAGTCCTCGCTGCGCTCGGAACTATAACCGCCTGCTAGTCTACCGTCTTGAGTAAACGGATTGGCGAGGCATCTCCTAGCTTGGGGTGGGTTATAGGCTCATGCGGGCATGTTGTCCTTGTCGTACGCGGACATCGACGGTTATTCAAATAATACAAAAACAAGGTTTTCAATTGACATGGCGGGAAAAATGGTTTTATTACGTTTTCTCAACGATTTTTAAACCGGTTACCAGAAAGATTTATTTAAAAATCTTTTCGAACAAACTATGAACTCGCCAACTTTATGTTGGTTTTTCGCATGTTTCTTTCTCAGGTTATATTTTCAAATTATTGCACTGTTGGAATAGGAGAACCCATGGGGATCGAGTACTTAGCGGGCGTTCTCACTTTTAGAAGTCTTAGTATTTCAAAAACTTCTGCTGTGCAATGAAGATACCAGTCAGATCATGCTCAGCTCTGTTGTGATGGAATTATAGATGGTGTGACATCTTTGTCGTATAAATAATAAATTTAAATGTATCTAAATAAATACATGCTTAAAAAAATACTTTTTCTTATAATTTTGCCACAAGTTATACAAAATAATTTTAAAGTTGGATATTATTTATAATCTTATTGAGCAAAGCTTTAAAGTATCATTGATTTTTATTTTGTGTCATATTATTTAAGATGGAATTCAAAATTTGGTCATAAGATATTCATGAATAATACATATAATATATTTTTAATTATAAACTTCTATGAATTTTCTTGAACAAAAAAGAGCAATTGTTTAACAACCATAAAAGTAGAAGGGTTGCATTTAGCCTACCCTTATTTATATAACAAGTTTTGTATACTCTTTTTACAAGTTAAAAGAAATATATTCAAAGTTTGCTATTATTTTAATTATAATAGGCAAAGTTTTAAATTATCTTTAATTTTTATTTTGTGCTATAACTATTAAGAAGAAATTCAAAATACAATGTGATGTATTTGTCATTTAAGCTTATATGAACTTTTACAACTTTTTCTTAAACAAAAAATAGCTATTATTTACAAAAACAATTTGTTAAAGATTTCTATATAAAGTATAGCACAAAATATAAAAATAATTGGTTAAAATTTGAAACGCTTATAAATACACAAGTCATGTGGTTTCATAATCATCCAATTTAGTTTATACGATTTGTTGTCACCTCGATTATGAAAATCACCATATTTACTACAACATTTCTTCTTCTACTTGTAGTACAAATTTCTATGTACTCAATCCAAGCAAAGCATCGAGAGTAGGCATTATGAATTCAGGAGTGACCCGGGTGCATGCCATAAAATCCCACCTCCACTTATTCAGATGTCACAAAATCTTGAATTTAGGACCGGCCCCAGGTGCATGGCATAAATTCCCACCTCTACTTGGCCGCTCATTAGAGATCATGAATTTGGGATCGACCCCATGTTAAGGACACATAAATCTACCTCCACATGGGCGGCTCATAGATGAGTCTATGTCTAAAATGTCATATATCATAGAATCAAAACCGAGCCTGTGAGGTGCGGGGCATTCAATCCCACCTCAGGATTTGCTCATTGATTAGCTTACCTCTTCCAGGTCCCAAGGCGTGGGGCATTATAGCACCACATCCAAATGGCTCAAGCTAAACCTATGTTCTTAATTCTATTTTACTTAACTACTGTTTTTGTCTACCACTAATGTACAACTTGTCACACCCCAACCGATGGCGGAAACATCAGAGTGAGACGAAATAGATTGCTCAAGGCATCATAACACTATATGCAACAATATTTAAATTCAAATTTCATTTCATTTCATTTCATAAGTCAAATACAATATAATTCAAATACAACAAATTCAACATAGTTACAACATAGAAACCTAGCATTCTAGATGCGTTTCTAAGGCATCCCTACTAGATTCGTCATAACTAACATCTTTAAACTGCAACATGTTAAAAGTATAGTTCAATATAAAAAGTATTGGCGAGTACACAAGTTTGAGTACATAGCATAAGTATAAAAGAATTTAATCAAATCCACATGGCAATTATATACAAGGTAAGCTAGCATGCAATACTAATTGTCAAACCCAAGTGTCCACCAGAATGAAAGTGTCCCTCGTCACACGAAGTAACAAGACTAAAGTATGAATTAAGAATGAATCAACTTAAAGCTTAACAATACCCCGATGGGCGGTGTGCTACTCCTATAGCGCTATATATGTTAAGTTGGGGCTAGCTAAGTTAATGAAAAGAAGCATCTATGAATCTAGCCTGAACCTAAGCATAACAATAAGCATGTATAATGGATCAAGTGTATAAAGCATGTATTGTGTGTATTCGTGTATTTTGTAAGTTAACATGTTAGAACCCAAATTGTGTAAAAAGGAAATGGGTCAAGTGTACTCACGGTTTTGCAAGCTGCCACTTGATATTTCCGTAAAGTGTTAGGGGAGTTTGGAAGATGGAGCACCGAGTTATCTTTTGAAAGTATTGAACTTTCAGATGGAGAAAGAGCTTTAGAGAGAAGAAGAGAAGTGTTTGAGGTGTGAAATGAGAGTGAGAGGAGGTGGGTATATATAGTTGAGGTGAAAGGGGTTGTTAGTTGATTGCATTTAATGCAGAAAACACAAATTGGATCAATCCACGGGCTAGAAACCACTTTCTTCGGATTATGCCATTTTTAGTCCTTGAACTTAGTTTATCTTTCATTTCAGGCTATAACTTGTCATTTTTGCATGTATAACGCATATAAGTATGATTTGAGTATCGAGTGTGAATGTATGAGTCTTTGCACGTATAACAAGTATTAGTTTAAACGATTGAATGCATGTAAGACATGTATATATAACAAGTATGAATTTTTATTACGATTCAAGTCTCGGATTACAAAATTGGGAAACGAAATACGAATACAAGTTTCCATAAATAGAAATACGATTATACTTTCTAATTAAGGAAAGTATGAAAAAGTAAGGCGTTACAGTCTCCCCTCCTTTGAAAAAGAAGTCATTTTGGTGAAAATGTTTGGCCAAAATAAAGATATTGAAGTTTAAAGTTTTTGCGGAGTTCATGTATAAGTGTGTCAATATGTATCGAAATCTTGAAGGATAAAAATGGTAGCTTCCGTGAAAGTAATTTGTTTGACTAAGGTGTTTTTGAGACACCAATCGTAAACGTGTATAAGGATAAGTAAAAACGTGTATGTGTGTTTGTAAGCAAGTGAGTTTGACTGGGTCTGGACAACTCTTTGTAAGGAATATTTTAAAAGAGTGCGACCTAAGAGGAATGTTTTAGTATGACTAAGGATGTATTTTGATTAAAATGAGCGGTCCGCACTGTAAGTTGTAAGAAAAGTTTTGTCAGTTCTAAGGCATATTAGTAAAATCACTTGTTGTAGAAAAATGTTTATTGGAGAGAGCTAGGATGGTAAATATTTACGGTTTCTAAAAGCTTTTGGCAGTAATAGACCGACTAGTTGAAGTTTGCGCGTAGATAAGAGTGAAAGATAGTTTTAAAAGAAAAGGAACATTTTGACAAGATTGAGCCAGTCTGGACGTTTACAAAAATGGATTGAAAGTTTAGGCTGACTCACTATAAATAAAGTTTGGGTGAAGGGTTAAGGGAATAATTGGGAATATCGTGGTATGGTAGTGAATGATTCGGTAGGTGTATGCGAGGGGTAAAAATGGTAAGAATATCGGATAAAATGCGACATGGAATGTTGAGAGATGCTAGTGATAGTTGTGGCGGTTAGAGCTAACGATTTTGAGAATGAAGATTTGTCATGGGTAATCGAGTACTAATCATTACGAAGTGGGGTCACCAAAGTTTGTTATCAATCAAATGTATTTAACAAGGTCCGGGAAAACACCGAATTTCTCATGGCACATTTTACGAAAGTTTGGTAACATGGTAGGGACACTTATATATAGGAAGTACCAGCAGCGTATCCACCATGTTCACACCATGTTACGTTGTTTCGTTATTCGGTGTCATGTTACGTTCCGTGTTGCGATACACAGTAGAACCCACTATGGTTTTCATGCGCCTGCCAATATAATCCCGTGTGCACCCGCGATTATTTTGGTTTGTGCATGATCCGCATAGTTTATACTAGTAGTGTACAGGTCAGGTTACATCTAGTATGCAAAGGGTACGTAAGATAGCGTATAACAAATTAAGTACGTAAGCATGATTGTATGTATGTATGAGTGTGTCAAACGTAGGCGAAACCACTCGGGTTATGCCTACTTATAGATTTCAAGTATGACTACCAAGTAGTGCAAATGCATAAATTTTGAGTATGATTGAAAACAAATACGTATAATATTAGCATGTAGTATCGAGCATATAGGTGGCATAAAATGGGATTTAGCATATATAAGTTACCATGAAGTTGCGAGTGTGTAAAATACGAAGTGTAATGGTGATATGCATAATACTGTCATGTAATATTGATGATGTAAATAGAAACGTGTATGGCGATATGCATGTGTATGGTCGCTTGAGTCAAAACATTGAGTTGGTTGAAATAAAATAAGTCAGGTTTGTCGGGAATGAAGGACCAAAATTGTGAATGTCGGGTGAATATTGAGAAAACTATTAATTTTTGATGTAAAATATGGTTTGTAAAAAGAAATGCTACTTTTGTTTTAAAATTTGTATTCGCATATGAAATTTTCTTGCCCATGTGTTCAGATTTAGATTTGCGTATTTTGAAAAAGTTGTAAAATAGCGAGCTTGCTTTATTTTATTTTATTTTATCTTATTGATGCAAAAAAAATCGTGTTTTGAAAATTTTCATTAAAACTTTAAATTTTGAAAAGTATTTTAGCAAAGTACTTATACGTATGTGAGAGAAAGTTTTCATTGGTTTCTTGTTGGAAATAAAATGTCTTTAGAATGGTAGTATAAAGTGAGTGTGTTTTCGACGAGTTGTGAAAATCAAGGGCAAGAGGTTCGTTTGACTGACTAAGTTGATGGGTAGCATTTCATAAAGTTTTTGAAAAGTTGTGAAAGAAATGTTTAAAGTGTCAGTAGGGATTTCGTGTATGTAATTTATGTAAATATGTTGTAGGGTGAGAAATCGTTTGGATAAAATAATAAGGTTTGAGGTTTATGCATAAATGAGAAAAATTTAAACAATGATAAAAAGGATTAGGTATAAGTTTTGATATAGTGATTTTTATGAAAATAGTCGAGTTGGAGTTGGATTTCGACTCATTTCTCCAACTTGAGTTTTGCGAAAAACGACATCTAGGTGATCGACAATAAAAATCACGTTTCAGCATGTAAGAATTGTATAACATGTATGAGTTCACATAGGTGACATAAGCATAACAAGTATTCAATAGCATAAACACGTATGATTGTGTAAGGAGCATGAATTTAGTTGGTTTGCGAGAATTATTATTGTTTTTTATTGCAAAAGATGTGTGAATCAGGTTCGAAATGAACGAGATAACAAGTATTGAAACACATAGAAATTGAGATAGCATAAAAGATAGGCTTAGTAAAATATTGGAGTGCTTTGGGTTGAGAAGCATCGACTATTCCAAAGTGAATTGAAGATCCTTTCAAATTAGAAGAATGTGCTTTAGTCTATAGGTAAAATGCTCTCGTCGAGAAGCGATTAACGACAATTTACCCTTTCAGTTACTACACGTATCTAATTGATCGAAAAATTGAAACTTTGGCGAGATCAAAAATCGAGAAATGGGACTAGTTGACAAGGTGCGGGTTTCACCCCTAACTTGGCAACATCGTACCCTAAGTGTGGTTGGTACTTACCAAACGAGGAGCGCATTCCGACTCGTTGGTAAGGGTCCACTAGAATATGAAATGGAAAATTTTCCATCAAGGTATGGATATCACTCCTAACTTGATGGCGCAATTTCGTGAAAAATCGAAATTAAAAAATTGCAAATCATTATTGATAAATGGAAAATTAGTCAAAAAGCGCTGGTTGATATTATAAACTGCCAACGACTGACATTTATCAAGCATGGAATTGGATATAAGGATAAATTCGAAATGAAAGAAAATTATTTCCTCCTCCACACAGCAAAAATTATGTTCCTATGCCATCTCCTCATCCTAAAAATGATTTAATCGATAAAAATGATCCTTTGGATCAAAATGCTTTTTACAAACAACAAAACGATAATAACATGTCTGAAAGCAATGCAGATCTGTGTGAGGGTTAAGAAGATGTGTGCGATGAGGAAGATGAATGTGGAGGTTCAAAAATAGGAATTGGTTACTCAGGCGACAGTTACTCAACAGTTAACTGGTTTGCCTGGAATTGTAATAAGACAAACATAATTTCTATTCAGGATAACTATAATAGTTTATCTAGGATGGATGACTATAATGGCCTTGAGCCAAAATTGAACATTCGGGATGACTGTAATGGCCTTGCGCCTACACTTAAGACTCACAACCAACTGCATGCTAAGGTTTAGAGTCATGACTTAAACTCCGTTTTTAATGATGAAAATGTTATGCTTGAATCTCCTGTCTTTGTGCCAGAATTGAAGAAAAATAAATTTGGTAAGTTCCTCACAGAGGAAATTCCCGAGTTTGTTCCATCAGTTGCAGGCACTTCAGAGACCGATAAAGAATTTACTGAAGAAAGCAGCAGAGATGAGTCAAGCACAACAACTTCAGAGAGTGATGGAGAAATGTCAAATGAAAGTCAAGAATCAACAACCTCGTCATCAGACAGTTAGCACAGTGAGAACGAAATTGAAGATAAACATCATCCTGACAAGAAGAAAGTCAGAGATTCAAGCCATGTTACATTATCAGATTCCTCAAGCAGCTCCAGATTCTCATCACATACTTCGTCTTCGCACTCAGCACCCAGGAAGAAAAGATCGAACTTGTCACACCCCGACCCGCAGCGGAATAAGAGTCGGAGCATAATTGGGTTATCACCAAAGCTCATGATATTTACTAATATGTTTCATATTTATTAAAGTCAAAATTACATTCCCAATAATCCAAACATGTCCATACAAATACAAAGAAAATAACCAAACAAAACAATTCCAAGCTCTAAATCATTTTATTCTTCTAGGCCAATCCTATGTGTTTCTTGCTGCAGCTGGTTCACCTGTATCATGTGTAAAAATGGGGGTTTTTGGGTCAACATAAGTTGGCGAGTGAACCTTGTTAGATAAACATTTATTATTGATTTTCTTGTTAGTTTATCAATGAAAAATTGTGCATAATCATAAGTGAGCAAATGTAAATAATCAAACAGTAGCAATAACAATCACAAACTATAACATACAATAACATACAATAATATACCAACATCATACAATAAATAACATGAATGTAACTGTGCGATCAAGGCTCAATCAAACGGAGCCGATCGTATTGCATGTACTGAAAATGATAAATGTCTGTGCGATCAAGGCTCAATCAAACGGAGCCGATCGTATGTTGGCACGCCAGGTTCACGCTCATAATGTAATGGGGAACATGCTCAACGCTCATAATGTAATGGGGAGCGGCGGCCTATGAAATTGCATGTACTGAAAATAATAAAATTTAATCTAACAATAACCATTCAAACAGTTGAAACAAACTGAATACACATTTGTTCATGATATAATGTATGCACAATGATTGAAATATCTATTAAATAGCAAGACACATGATACACCCCAAAACGTGATTAAAACGGGGAATTTGTAAAGATTCACTCACATTGGGTGCGTTTGATTGGAGATGGTGAGATGCGCACGAGTTGTAAGAGCGGAACAAGGAGAATTAACTAACCTAAATAATAACGGAAAATATAGTAAATGAGTGGATTTTATTAATAATTTTAATAAGATTTTTAGATATATTTTTGTGCGTTTAAGGCTATTTCCTATCTTTAAAAACATTATTTTTAAGTATTTTTAATTGATTTTTAAATTAAATTAAATAAATAAAAATATAAAAACATGTTGACTTTTTGCGACCGTTGACCGTTTGACTTGTTGACCGATTTATTGTGTAATCGTATGCGCCGGGTGAGGCTCGAACCCGAGACCTCCCGTTCGCGTGCACGCAGCTCTACCAACTGAGCTACGTGTCTAACCTGAAATAATTCTGTTTTTAATTATACGTATATACTAATTTAGTTTATTCAAAATTCTTTTACTTTCAAAAACATTTTAAATCCTCGGACCGGTGTCACCAACAGGTCTCGAACCCGGGACCTGTGCTTTAACGTGACACACAGTCCACCACTGGACTATGTGTCTAACTTGGTTAATATACAAATTTTTATTATACTTAACAACTAACGTGAATTAACCCGGTTCAGTTAGAAAAATAAAACATTTTTATTACATAGAGGGTGCGTGTATCAGGGATCGAACTCGCGGCATGTGCGTATTATTTGCACACAGTCCACCGCTGGACTGTGTGTCTAACCCGTTTAAAATACCAATTTTAATTATCCTTATAGTGTTAGCACAGTTCATCTTCTCCGTTAGTTTTTTTACAGACAGCAGATTACACCATTATATCTTGTTTAATTCGATTGATAAACATTTACAGACTAATATGAAATGGCAGAGACGATACTTAGAAGTAAACATACCGGTGAACGATTTATTTCAGAATTCCGGCAAGGCGTCGGCTCTGTTTTTATGAACTTCAACTGAGCAAGCAGATTAACTGTTTTGATTAGCTAATCGTGGAATTGAAGTGATAAACAAACGTTAACAGAGTGTTTGAATGTCCTTACCGTTTCACAGATGAAAATAAGGATTTCCAGAAGTTTTCCGGCGAACTGGAATTATCCGATAACAGCGTCTGAATTTGATTTCAATTGGAAGGTCTGAGTTAGAAATAGCTTAACAATTGTTAGACCACGACGGCATTGAAAGACTTACCGTTTTGATGAAGAATACGGTTTTCCGGCGACCTGTAGAAACTTTCCGGCGAGTTCAAAAAGCTTCTCCGGTGGACTGAAAAGTGTGCGGAAATGTAATTGGAGGTCTTGCAGAGTATTTTGAGTCGCGAGAGAGAACAAAGATTGAAGTAATCCAAGAATTGAAAGTTTTCGGTTATTAAACCGATTCACTCCCAAATTCAAGTTTCATTCAAAGCAAAATTGATTGGAATTGTCGGTGTATCGGTTAAACTCGGTGAACCGCGAGTAATCAAACGTCTTTGGACGTTTGGTGACCGATTTTAGTTACGGTTGGCGTAACCGGTTGATTTATGGTTGACTATAAGATTTATTTGTTTCCCTTAGATGACAGAAAACAAACAAGTGGCGGAGTGGTTATGTGTGTGTGTGTTAAGTCTTTGGAAGTTCATAACCTGGCTGACCCGGGTTCGAGTCCCGGCAGCCCCATTTTATTTTTAATTACTTTATTTATACTTTTTATCAATTATAACTTTTATAGTTTAGTTTGTTTATTAATTATGTATCATTAATAATCAAAATAAACATAAATAGGCAACACCACATTTATAACTTGATATTCGATTACAAACGGAGCGGGTTTGGTAAAACCCGTTTTCGACAAATGTTACAGAACTGCAAACAATGCTTTCACTGTGGTTATTTAGGACATACTGCGAAACATTGCAAAAGAAAGAAATTTTCTACCTAATGAAGATCTCGTTAAGAGCTTTACAGATCAATTTGACAATCTAAAGAATTCAGTAAAATGCTTTGTTGACTCAACTTGTTTTTGGAAAAGAAAAGAAAACTCTCTTGTTCAAAATCATGATAGATCTAATGTAAAGAAAGTCTGGGTTCCAAAAGCTAGCTAACCTGTAAATATTCTTTGTTGTTGTTGTTGTATAACAGAATAAGATTCAGAAATGGCTTCAGATGCTCATGGAATATATCTGGCATGTTGACAGCGGCTGCTCCAGGCATATGACCGGGTTAAAGGATCTGCCTACAAACTTTCGAGTTATCGATGGTGATTTTGTGTCCTTTGCCGGAGATGAAAAGGGAGGAAAGATCGTCGGAATGGGTGACGTGGTGTCAGAAGCACTTACTTTGGAGAATGTCAACTATGTTCCAGAATTGTGTTACAATCTCATGAGTGTTTCACAAGTCTGTGACAAAGGAATTGCGGTGCTGTTCAATGGCACGAAGTGCTTGTTCCTCAAACCCGATTACTCCATCCCTGCAGAAATGATCATGCTTAGAGCTCCCCGTCAAAATAATACCTACGTGCTAAATATGAAAAATGCCAAATCAAATGAGCAAATGACATGTCTTATTTCAAATGTATCTGAATCGGAATCACTGCTGTTGCACAGGCGTTTGGGGCATGTGAACTTTAAAAACATAAATAAGCTTTCTAAATTAAATCTTGTAAGAGATTTACCTATGAAAGATTTTCCTTTTTCTGAAAAATGCATCGTGCGCCCAAGGAAAGCAACATAAAAAGCCTCATAAGTCCAAAGCAGTGAATACGATTTCCGCCCCACTGCAATTACTTCACATGGATCTTTTCGGGCCTATAAGCGTTAAAAGTTTAGCTAAACGATCTTATTGTTTGGTAATTATAGATGATTTTTCATGGTTTTCATGGGTGTATTTCCTCGAAGCTAAAAGTGAGACAGCTTCCGTTCTGAAAAGCTTCATCCCTATGATTGAAAACGTAATCAAGCTGAAGTCCGTAAGAAGCGACAACGGTACAAAATTCAAGAATCACATGTTTGTCTCCTTCTGCGAAGAAAAATGAATTCGTCTTCAATACAGTGCTGCCAGAACTCCTTAGCAAAATGGTGTAGCAGAACGCAAAAACAACTCTCATCGAAGCTGCTAGAACTATGCTTGTCGACTCCAATCTTCCTATAATCTTCTGGGCTGAAGCGGTCAACACAGCATACTACGTTATGAATCGTGTTCTGATTGTCAGACCTCACGGAAAGACAGCTTATGAATTTCTTTTCAAAAGGAATCCTCTGATAGATTTCTTCAGAGCGTTCGGATGCTCATGCACACTTCTTAACACTGAAGATAATCTCATCAAGTTTCAAGCAGTAGGCGATGTATGCTAGTTCATGGTCTATTAAAGGCGTATCGAGTCTACAACAAACGGACGAAGATGGTGATTGAATCATATTATGTCGACTTTTAAGAAGGAAACTCCGCTAACACTGGAAGTGTTCCAAATTGGTTTTATGACGTAGACATTGTATTCGACACTTTCGACATTGCTGAACCCGTCACTAAATCCGAACCTGCAGAATCTACTCCATTGGAGCCATTGTTTGATCCTTCAGACATTGGTTTCACTCCTTTTACAACATATTTCACCCTTGCCTCTGCCTCTCCTACTCCTCCTGTTATCAAAGTAAATGGTGGCACATCTGCTGAGAATGCATCCGCACATGATGATTCTTCTTCACAACAGGCTGTGGATGAACCTCCTAAAAAAGACGAAACTCCAATTATCTACGTCGATGAACACTTCACTAATCTGCCTCAACAATTGGAAACTCACACCAATGCAGGGTACAAGACCAATCGAAACCATCCAATTGAAAATGTCATCGGTTTTGTTGAAGATGGAGTTCGAACACGCGGACAAAACACATACCATCAACACAGGACTGTATGCAGCTTTTCTCTCGCAGTCCGTCCCAAGAGATATCGAAGAAGCAATTCAAGACTCCAGCTGGGTACAAGCAATGCAAGAAGAATTAGCCCAATTTCGGAAACTTAAAGTCTGGGACTCGTTGACTTACCAGACGGAAAGTATCCAATTGGTACCAAGTGGGTGTTTCGAAACAAGATGGACGACCGTGGTGTAGTTATCAAAAAAAGGCAAGATTAGTGGTTCAAGGTTTTCGACAGGATGAGGGGATTGACTATGAGGAAGTTTTTGCACCAGTTGCATACTTAGAAGCTATCAAAATCTTCTTAGCCTATGCTTCGTTCAAAAACTTTAAGGTGTTTCAGATGGATGTAACGAGTGTTTTTCTGTATGGGAAAGTGAAAGAAGAAGTTTATGTCTGTCAACCTCCTGGTTTTGAAGATCCTCACTTCCCCACGAAATACTATAAGCTTGACAAAGCTCTCTATGGTCTTCATCAAGCTCCTCGAGCATGGTACGAGACTTTGTCAACGTATCTTCTGGAATGTGGATACTCAAGAGGGAAAATTGATATGACTCTTTTCACAAAGCGGATCAGAGACGATGTGATGCTGGTGCAGATCTACGTAGACGATATCATCTTTGGGTCGACTGATGAAGCTCTTTGTAGGGAGTTTGAGCAAGTGATGAAGGCAAAATTCGAAATGAGCATGATGGGGGAACTTACGTTTTTCTTGGGATTAGAAGTGAAGCAGAGAGAAGACGGCATAGTCATTCATCAGGTTAAGTATATTAGAGATATTCTCTCCAAGTACAACATGAATGACTGCAAATCTGCTAGTACTCCCTTTGCTGCTCAGACGGAACTTACTTCGGATGTTCAAGGAAAACCCGTGAATAAATCCTTCTATCGTTCTATGATAGGCTCATTAATGTATCTGGCCGCAAGTAGGCCTGACATTATGTGGGCTGTCTGTCTCTGTGCGCAATTTCGGACGAATCCGAAAGAATCTCATGAAGCTGCTGTCAAAAGAATCTTCCGCTATCTGAAAGGAACTCCCAAGCTTGGTTTGTGGTATCCTAAAGATAGTAGTTTTGATTTAATTGCCTATTCTGACAGTGATCATGCAGGTTGTAAAGTTGATAGAAAGTCCCTCTCCGGAGGATGTCAATTTTTAGGAAATCGTCTCATTTCATGGCAAAGCAAAAAGCAGACAACAGTCTCCACATCAACTGCTCAAGGTGAATACACGACAGCTTACAATTGTTGTTCACAAGTCCTTTGGATACAGAATCAGTTGTTGGATTATGGGATCAACATCATGAAGACTCCAATATTCATCGACAATGAAGCGTGTCTGGGAATTGTGAAGAATCCGATCCACCACTCCAGAACGAAACACAACGAAATTCGCATTCATGCGATTAGAGATGCGTATGAGAAAGGATACATCCAAGTGGTGCCAGTGGATTTAGTGCAACAAAAGGCTGATATATTTATGAAAGCCTTCGATAAAACTCGCTTCAACCAGTAGGTAACCTGGTTGGAGATGGTCAACTTCCTTGAGTGGAAGTGAAAAAGGGGGGGGGGGGTCTTTATAATAATAATCTCATAAAATGTGCCCAAGCAAAAAGATTTTCTACAAGTTTAAAATTTCTGTTCAAGCAATGGATTCTTGAAAATAAACTTTTAAGGGGGGAAGTTTTCCAGAAAATATTGTTGAGACAGAATCCTTTATTTGACACCTGTACGAGAAATGATAGAAAAACTGCTAACACTTTGTTTTAATTTTAAAAACAGAAGAAGATTGAGGCCTCAACCAAAGACGTGTCAGTAGATTCAGCAATACCTTGAAGTAAACTGCGAAAATGAGATAAACTCTAATGAACACACAAGATTCTGGATACCCACAATGTTGTGCAACTTGTGGGTAACACGTTGCAGCGTATGGCTTAATGGTCTTAAATCTTGCGTTGATAGATTGCCAAAGTCCGAGATTTTGGGTCTTTATATTGACTAATCATTCGGGGATATCATAGTTGCTCTTCTGCTGCATCCAGATATATGCTGACCTAGACACAATTATGATATCTTGTCAAAAGAGCCAATGCGGTCAAAACCCTACACAAATGAAGCTCTCATTGAGAATCATTCAAGTGATTAAATCGTACTGTACTTGGTATCTGTCATAGCCCTCGTTAGACTTTGGTCTCTTTGCTGTATGGAAGTACTGACCTAAACACCAATTTGTCTAACATTGAAACTTCAAATACGAATGAGGTCAATATACTCACCTGCTATGAGGAATCTTTGCGCATACCTTGATTGCGGGGGTATGTCCTGATGTGGGACTCATGGGCACAACATTCTGACTATATTAGCATGAGTGGGGGAACATCGAATTTCTTGTCAGTATTACCGCAACATGATAAAAGGCTCTCCGATCGCATGTTGAAAGATAGGTGCATGGATTTAAAAGGAAAAACATACTGATAATTTTTCTTGTGCCTTGATTATTCAAAATATCTAATATCCTATTTTCAATTAACAAAATGTTATCAGTATGATCTTGTGTAGGAAAGTCACAGGATTCAAGTCAGTAAGCATAAATTTTATGTGAAAAAGGAAGTTTCCTAGCCTCAAAGACAATCTTCAGAATCCAAATTGCAATTTTCTATTTTTGTTAAGCTTAATTTTAATTTCTTGCAATATTTTTAACCAAAAAGGGCACATTTTTCGAGAAAATTTGAAGTTTTTGAGCATAATTGATTTCAAGATTCTTAGGCTTGAAGAAACCTTACAAATATCAGGGCGGCGTATTTAATGTTCGAGCGTAATTGATAATTACGCTGGAATGTAAAATCGTATATATACTTCATTTTTCACCGTGTGTAAATATTTTCAAAAACATTCAAATTTACATCTTCTTCTTCAACAGAAAAACCCAATTACCCACTTACATATTTCAATCTTCCTTTAGCATAACTAAACAAAATCGATATCGGTATGATTTTGATATTCTAATGTCCATCGTTATTGTTTGAATGTGTTTCAATCATCGATTTCAATTTCTGTTTTGTTAATAGAGATTTTTATTGGGTTAGTTCTGATTTAAAAGGGTTTATCAAGAAATTTATGAATATGGCGTATTTAATTTTGAATATGGCGTACTTCTTTTGAAGATGACGTATTTAGTCTGGTCAATGATTGGCGGATTTAAGTCTTGAACGTGAGTTCAAGCAACCGGCGTATTAGACAAATACGCCGGTTAAGCTAGCGTAGATAGTCATCTACGCTGGTTGCACTTAAATACGCTCATCTATGATCAGTGTAAATATGTTTGATCAGCTTATTTGTACGTGACATCAGATGGCGGATTTAAGTCTTGAATGAGAGTTTAAGTAACCGGCGTATTAGAGTAATACGCCGGTCAAGCTAGTGTAGTTAATCATATACGCCGGTTTCACTTAAATTCGCCACTCGAATGGTTTGCGTATATAATCTTGACGTTCAGCGTAGATAACAACGATTTTAATTTTTTTAAAAATATGTTCTAAGTATAAGATATTATATATATATATATATATATTTTATATTATTTTTAATTTTATTTAATATTCATATCTGTATATATATACGTATACTTATGAATATAAATCTAACTTGTATTGTTTCCACATTTCAGGAATGGCTCAACCTTTAGTATGGGTCGGTACTAGAAAGCACAATCAGCCGATCACTCTAGTTCCTCCTAAGCCCGATTTTGAAGACGTGATGGACTGGATGTCACGGAGTAAAATCAGCTATGCAGTCCAAGCAAATCCCACTATTTACTCAATTCACATAGAAGAATTCTAGAAAACGGCAAGGGCAAGAACGCTGAACAACGTCAAACACATCACAACGACAGTGCGGAACAAGGAAATTAAAGTGACTGAGGAACGAATTCGAAAGGTTCTAAGCCTCAGAGACAATGCCAATGATCCATTGAAGTTAAAGAAAGAGGAAATTCTAGAAGGATATCGTGGGATGAATTACATTGGAGACTTTCGTTACAAAAAAGAGATCAAGAAGTCAGGGCTTACGAAAGACTGGAGGTTTATTTTGCACACGTTCTGTTTGAGTATCTGTCATCGAAAGGGCGGTTATGATGGGTTGAATTTAGAGTGGTCCGCGGCTATGCTGAATCTGTGCACGAATCAACCGTTCAACACTTATGGATTAATTTTCTATTGCATGATCAACAACGTGAATAAAGGTGCATGGGCCATGTATCCTAGATTTGTGCAATTGCTTATTGACGATCAGCATTGAAACCTGCCACATGATGGAAACACGTATCAGTTTCAACTACCCAGGAAGGCAGATTACCGAGTTGAAAACCAAAGAGTGGGTGATGTTACACAACTGGATGTGTCGTGAAGAAAGACTTCCAGTAGTTCTAGCTGCTTACAACAAGTATCTAGAAAAGACAAGAAAAAGTAGAGAAGGCGGAAGTCATCCAGTTGATGTTGATGAAGAGGCTGAAGTAGAAGAATAAATTCCTCTAGTACGTAAGCGTAAGGAAAAAGGAAAAAAACTGGTCGAAGAGGAAACGTCAAAGAAGAAAAGCAAGAAAGATGGACCTAATCTAGAACGAATCATGGCTGATAGCATTCGCGCTGGATCGACAAGGGAAGAAATTGAAAGAATGCAAGCAATCCATGCGGTTGCGGAAGCTGAGAAACGGGAGAGGAGAATGAAGAGAAGGGAAATGACTGAATCTGAAACCCCTGCAGTTGTTACGACAGAGCAAGAACAGTTGGATAAATTTGTGGAAGGACTTTTTGCTGATCCAATGGAACCCTCTCCAAGCGAGGCTGGTGTGCCAAAGAAGAGAAAAACATGGGAAGGATCATCAGCAAGCATTGCACCCAAACCTCCAGTATCGGCTCAACCTCCTCGTCAGCAAATTCCCTCTCGACCCAGACCTTTTCAAGAGCTTTACAACCGTCTATCTAAAGAAATCGGTTCATTTTCCGCTAAGGAGTTCTGTTTGTTGAAGAATAAAGTCAACGACACTGATGTTCTCAAGAGAAAGTTGAAAGAACAACGATCGAAGAACAAAGAACTGCACGCATACGTTGCTAAGCAAACATAATTTATTAGATTTCAACAAGAAGGGATGGAAAAGCTTCATGAAATGGTACAAAAGTTGTATGTGTCAGCAAACAGAAAGCCAAAGTACTCGAACGAAGACATCTTCAACTTTGACTTATTTAGGGCAAGAGAACAGAAAAAGAAAGCTGAGAGAGCCGAAAAGAAGAAGAAACGTCTTGAATCAGCAGTTGACGTTAGTCTTGATAACGACAAAAAATGAAGAGGAAGTCGACAAAGACGAAATGCCTGCTAAGTTTCTAGAATGGGGGTTGGAAAATGATGTGTTGTATGAAACGGACGGAGGAGATGAATTTGAACCACATCATCCAGAGTGGTTTAAAAGGGAAAGAGCGAAGATGCCAGATTTTTATCAAGTGATCACAGTTGAGAAGACTGAGTTCACGGATAAAATCATCAGTTGGAAGTACTGCAATCTAACCGGTTAGTTCGTGGTGAAACGAAGAGGTGGAGTGATACAATACTTTCGGAAATGCCCACGACATGCAAAGCTTACCTACATGGGACATACGAGAGCTCAACAAGCACTATCTGATTAATCCAACAAATAGCAGCGTTGGCGGAGATTTAGAAAGATTGATTCAAAGAGAATGCATGCGAGGATTTTCAGTGTTCAAGCCTCAGCGCCCTAGAAGACGTGTGTCTAAGACCACCAAAGACCCGTTCACTGGAAAGGGAAAGATAACATGGGTTATAAATCCAGCAAAGGTGGTTATAAGGGTGAAGCTTCCTCCAGAACAACCTGTGACGTTCACTAATTTCAAGAAGTGGTTTTATGGCGGCAAGACAGGTGAGGTAGTCATTAGGTCTAACTCAAATGAAGACATTCGCATTCTGGACCCTATGGACGTCTTTATGTTCTATCTTTCCAACCTGAATATCTTGTACTGACATAAGATAAACGTCGGAGCCGGAAATGAATATATTGAGGAAGGAATGCTCTTTCAGAGGGCAGTCGAGCGCGTGAGAGCTCAAAAGATTGAAGTGATGGAAATATTACTTAGAATGGAAGCTAAAAAGGAAAAAGAAGAGTCCAGAAAGAAGAAAGCAGCTGAGCCAGAACCATCCTCTCCACCGACCAAAGATCCATCTCCAGATTCAGATGTTCAGATCATTCAACCACCTCCGACTTCATCCACATATGAAGTCACAATGGAGGCCCATCCAACAAATAGTCAAGTTGTTGTCAAACAAACAACTGATGCAGCAACCGACCAACAAACAAAAGAATCAGCTGCAGACCCTAAAGCTCCGAAACAAGATTGAAGAAACTCAAGCACGCGACAGTCTATGGGGGATACTGTTAGAACTTTTTGAGACCGTTGGTACTTGTTTATCCATAGTTTGAGCTAGTTTGTAACAGTTAGACAATTTAGAAGGGTCAAAAGTGCAATTGTATGAAAGTTGTAAACTGGCGGCGTAATTAATAACCCAGCGTATTTATTAAATACGCTGGGTAATCAGTCTGTATAAATATGTTCATGAATGATAGTATGGTCCAAGTTTCTTGGACATATTTTGGTGGTTCTCTTGTGTTGTGATTTTTGCTATTGTGCTTACATCCGAATATCCAGGTGCTGTTATTGATTACATGTTATTGGGATTTCATATACAACACTAGTTGTTTGATCCATTCAAGATTCTTCATCTTCTTAGTTTGTTTTTTCTTAACTTGTACACATTCAAACAACTAATCTATAGTTGTTTGGGTGATAACAATCAACCACTGTGATCCGGATCTGTTTTGGACTCACAAGTGCTTTGGATTGAGAAAATCGACTATTCCAAAGTGAATCGAAGATCCTTTCAAATTAGAAGAACGTGGTTTAGCCTATAGGTAAAATGCTCTCGTCGAGAAGCGATTAACGACATTTTACCCTTTCAGTTACTACACGTATCCAATTGATCGAAAAATTGAAACTTTGGCGAGATCAAAAATCGAGGAATGGGACTAGTTGACAAGGTGCGGGTTTCACCCCTAACTTGGCAACATCGTACCCTAAGTGTGGTTGGTACTTACCAAACGAGGAGCGAATTCCGACTCGTTGGTAAGGGTCCACTAGAATATGAAATGGAAAATTTTCCATCAAGGTATGGATATCACTCCTAACTTGATGGCGTAATTTCGTGAAAAATCGAATACGCGGATTCAGAGTGATCATCAAAGTGCGGGTTTCACCCCTATTTTGGTGAGATCGTCATGTTTGTAGTACGAGTGTCTTTAAGTGTATATATTGTGTAAATGTCTTAGGAAAGACATATTGCATATATTAAGACCAAAAGAAATAGGAAGAAGCAAGATAGGGAGAGTTAGTATTTTAAACATGAATCAAGGATGGTCAAGTTTTGTCACTTAAACTATAGACTAGGTCGAACATGGCAATTCTACCTAATTCTCTATAGTTATGGCTCTGATACCAATCTGTCACACCCCAACCGATGGCGGAAACATCAGAGTGAGATGAAATAGATTGCTCAAGGCATTATAACACTATATGCGACATTATTTAAATTCAAATTTCATTTCATTGCACAAGTCAAATATAACATAATTTAAATACAACAAATTCAACAAAGTTACAACATAGAAACCTAGCATTCTAGATGCGTTTCTAAGTCGTCCCTACTAGATTCGTCATATCCAACATCTTTAACCTGCAACATGTTAAAAGTATAGTTCAATACAAAAAGTATTGGCGGGTACAAAAGTTTAAGTACATAGCATAAGTATAAAAGAATTTACTCAAATCCACACGACAATTGTATACAAGGTAAACATGTAATACTAATTGTCAAACCCAAGTGTCCACAAGAATGAATGTGTCCCTCGTCACACGAAGTAAAAACACTAAAGTATCAATTAAGAATGAATCAGCAACCTAAAAAGTTCAACAATACTCGTATCTGAACTTTAAGCAACCTAAAAAGTTATTTTAGTAAACTGTTCTTTTTACAATACTTTCATATGAAACTAGTTATTTGGTCACTAACACCATGTATGTGAACTAAATATTAACACACTCGCTCATTCGGACAGGTCAGGTGACTTGATGTATGTGAAAATTGATAAATGATTATTTTACTAATTATAAGATTCAAGCATCAAGTTCTTATGTGTAGACCGGGGAAAACTGTATTTTTTACATCTTGACAAATAACCTACTTTCATTATATTTAAGAATTTAGGGGAGTTCGTTACATATCTATATATTCTATTGAAATGAAACATGTGATAGAAATTGAATTTTCCAATAAATTATAATTTGTTTACATATTTGGGTTGATATAATTTTTATGGTTGGTATGTAATTTAATTGTAAACTAGGTTAGATGCCTGCGCTACGCGACTAGGTTAGATGCCTGCGCTACGCGACAGGGTATCTGATAAGAAAGGCGGTGACCTAATGTTTGTACCAAATGGTCACATGACGACACCACGATCAATAAAGAAACTATATGGTTTGTCTTGTTCCTAATAAAAAAAAGTTTTATTATGAATATATTTATGTTTATTTAATAAAATTTATATTTGATTGTTTGAGAAAAAAATGACCCCGTACTTATTTTTTTCTAAATAGGTAAGAAAAGCAAGTTGCATGAGAAAAATAAAATTACTACACAATATAAATGGGTTAAATATGTATATAGTTTGTACTATAATGGTCGAAATCCATAAAAGTGAATACCGATTTCAATTGATAATTTGATAGCACAAAATCTTTTATATTTAAAACTACTCCTTTTTGCGAAATACATATATCAAAACGTTTGAGAAAAACAAATAGATTACAACTACGTAATTAGTTTTTTTAGGTTGGGGTAAGTTATTAGTTAACAATAAAATTACTAAACTTAAATGAGTTATGGACGTCTATTAGATATGAATTATTAATAGTGTACGGTGTGAATTATTTATTTTCATATTTCTTTCATAACTGGTTATTATTTTTGTCGTCGTCATCATCATCATCATCATAATAATAATAATAATAATAATAATAATAATAATAATAATGATGATGATGATGATGATAATAATAATAAGAATAACAATATACTTATTTTTGTAATTTTCTTTGTCTTATCAATTAATAAATTTAAATGTATTTATGTTGGTCCCAAAACCAGATCACAACGATATCACACGAGTTTGATTGGTGGCGGAATCACACAAATTTGATTCCAACAAAAGAAATAAAGATGAAGTAGAAAGATTGATTCAAAGGTTACCTTGCATACAATAAAGATTGTCTAATACAAGTTATGGCAAAATCCCAAAAACCTCCAAAACCCTAAACATGCTTAACTATTTATAGGGAGGGTCTAGTACACCACTCCCCCTAAACCCTAAGCCCATTAGCCTATGAGTCCATTCAATACAAGCCTTACTTAATTAAACAACTAATGTATAAACCTTAAAGACCTAACAATCTTCCCATAGGTCAATAACATTATTGCTGCATCAGCTTGACATTCCACCAGCTGCACCACCTCCAAACAAGGGACTAGCATCCACATGTAATCTTGCACTAATCACGTTAGCCACCGTACCAATCCAAGATTTTGCACATATTTGGTACTTTCATTTGGGCAAATCTGGTTCTTGCCCAAGACGTTAATATCCTTTTCATAAAAGCTTATTAGATCCAACGTGCCAGCTAAACGATACGCATATTCTTTTATAACAATCACGGCCTCACACATCTTCAGATCGTATGCCCAAACTTTCTCTTTATCAGTTGGTGGCCAATTCACTAATTACAGTCTTACGAGTATGTGGATAACGAACTCACGGTTCTCTTTAACATATGATTCAGCATATTTCATCGTTGGAAAGTTGTTTTTCACTTCTCGTTCAAGTTTTGAATGAAACGCCCATCCTGGACCACACTGATTTGGATCAGAGTCATGATAAGGAGCTTGTAACAGATTCTTCAAGTCAATCTTGGTCCATGAGTGGAACTGAGACTCATTAGCTTAATACTCTCTGTGTCCACTTTCTCTGATCACTAGTCACATCTTCTTATTATGATCGTACCTCCAACTCGCAATGCAAGATTTGTTTTAAACTTTGTTATAATGGCTCGCACCCAATTCCATTACATAGCAATCAGAACTTTGTGTTGGATCCTTAAGCTGGAAGGTTTCATCGAGAGGATTCACATCTTGGTTTTTTATGATAAGCATTTGCTTGTTGTTTGGATTCTTCGGTGGTAGCTTCCTCTTCCTTTTTAGTTCAGCTGCCTGATAAGCATTCAAACCAGCTTCACGTTCAGCGTCAGCAATAACTTTTTCTTCAGCTGCATGTTGAGCAACGTTCATTGGATCATCATCTTGATAAGCAAATTCGCTTCCAAACTTTTTCTCTAGCTTTGCTTTCAAATCATAACCACAATCATTAACAAATTTACATCACCTTGTAGCTGATTTATGGTTTGTTCTTTACTAAATACTTGAGCTTGCAATGACAATATCTGAGCATCTTTCAAAGGAGAGTCTTGCTCTAATACAACCACCCTTCTTTGCAACTTCCCAACATCTACTTCCATGTCTTCATCACTATCAGATTGTTCCAATAAATTTCATTTTTTCTGCAACAACTCTCATTGCTACTTCATCATGCTCAGAAAAACCACCACCGGAACTACCTGCATCAAAATGAACGCCGCTAGAGCTTTCTGGTTGTGATCTAGTAGTTGTCTCTGGCACATTGAAGTTAAAGAAATCTGGTATGTCTTTATCTTGAGTAGTAGTAAGAACTTCAGGTTCAGCTTGCATAACAGGCTCAAGATCAACACTTAGGCTTACCTGTTCAGTATCTGGTTCAGGTTCGGTTCTTTGTTTCTTGCGTGATTCTTGTTCAGCACCTTCAATTGTGGCATCTTCAGTTTGTTCTTCTTGAGTAGGAATAATTCCATGAGGAAGGTTCCCGAGATTATCCTTCAATGATGCAATCAATACTTGAAGATTCTCAGAAGTCTTCAACGTTAAATCTCTAACAGTTTCCTCAGCTTTCTCAGATTCAATTATTTCTACATCATTGTCATCATTGGTTCCTTCTTCATCCGCAACCAACACTTCTATCTCTACTTCAGTCTTAGCACCCATAAGTTGCACATCATGTGTTGGATCTTTTGAGATCGTTGGTACTTAGTTTTAGTAGGTTTTGAATAGTTTTGTAATAGTTTAATGTGTTTTAGAAAGTTCAGGGGCTGAACGTGTAAATACAGGAAAATATCCTATAGAAGTGTATTCGTGTACCCAACGTATTTAATAAATACGTTGGGTACTCAGTGTCTATATATATGCCGGTAATGAAAACCCTAGTTCAAGGTTCTTAGACAAGTTTTTTGTGATTTCTCTTGTGTTGTGATTGTTGTTCTTGTGCTAAATCCGAACATCCAGGTGCATTCAGTTATTATATCTTTTGGGATTCCATATACAACACTTGTTGTTTGATCCATACAAGAATCTTCATCTTCATCTTTTGATTTTTCTTAACTTTTGAACATTCAAACAACTAATCTATAGTTGTTTGGGTGATAACAATCAAACCACTGTGATCCGAATCTGTTTGGGACCCATAATTTGGTATCAGAGCCTTTGTGCTCTTGATTGTTTAAGTTTTTGTTAAGATTCTTCAAGTTTTGAAGGTTTTTCAAATGTTTTCAAAGTTTCAAGATTTTTCAAATTTTTGGACTTAAAATGACTTGATATGGTGTGTTTAATCGTTGAGTTGTTGTTAATAAGTGTTTTGGTAAACATTTGGGTAATTTTGGTGCAAATAAACATGGATTTTGAGTCGTTTTTGGGTGATTAGAGGGTTTTTGTTCATGCTTAAACCCTACTGGGCGTATTTAAGTTTGAAGTCAGTGTAGATAAATTTGAATATAGCATTTTTAACTTGAAAATCACGTAATTAACAAATACGCCGACATTACACCAGCGGATCAGTTGATTTCCAGCTAAATAGTGTCAACGTAATTAATCGAAGGTGACTTCGAAGTCAGTGATAAAAATCCTCAGCGATTTTATCACGGTGATCGGCGCATTTAGCTAAACTCACGTTTGTTTTGTGTGTTCCAACGAATTTAGCTATTTTCGTCGGGTCAAGCAGCCAAGCATCACCAGCGTAATCGCTATTTTCAGTGTATTTGCTCTCTGATCTCTCTAGTTCTAGCGTATATTAATCCAAGATCAAGATTTTTAAACTCAAAATCAATCAAATTGTCTCTCAATCAACTTAATCCAATAGCACAAGCCGAACTGGAGACATGAACTGCTACGAGACCTCCTAAGTTGAAAGGATATGAAGACTTCAATAGCCGAAAGAATCGAATCAAAGCATTCTTTGAGTATACAGACTATACTCAATGGATGTCTGACATGGCAGGACCGCATGTTCCTATGGTAAGTCGCGACGATGTTCGAACAATAACGAAGACCCTTCAACATTCACTGAGGAGGACAGAACTCTCATTCAACGCGATCGTAGGCTCACGCTGCTCTAACAATGGCTCTGTCCAAGGATGATAACAATCTGTTTGAAGAATACACTTCAGCTCATGAACTGTGGTTGGCCTTTATTGATCACTATGAAGGGAACGAAGAGTTGATCGATAACAAAAGAGATTGGTTCAGAAAGAATATGATATGTTTGGGAGTGTTCATGGTGAAAGCTTGTCAGATCATATTAGTCGATTCTTGAACGTGCTAACAAAAATGAAGAACGTTGGCAATCCAGTTGCCAACTATGCCTCCATGAAGAAACTTTTGGACTCTCTTCCAAAAGAATGGAGTCTACAATGCATGGTGATCAAAAGAACCTTTTTGACCAGTACAACTCCGATCACTCTTTCAGAACTGATCAATACACTGAAGGCCTTTGAAATGGATGTGCTCAAAAGAGAAATGAATCAATCCGGATACTCTCAGAAATCTACTTAGTCTGCTACTGTTGCTTCTATTCCCAAAAACATCGCATTCCTTGCCCTCATAACCTCCTGTGGTTCAGGTTCTCAAAGTGCTAACACATCTTACCTCAACGCGTCCGCAAGCTCTACAAAGGATCTATCATCTCTGTGATCAGCGATGCTCAAGCACTCAAGATATCCACTGAACATGTTGCATTGTTTAACACCTTCCTGAGTAGGTATGAAGCTCTCATGTCAGGTGAGCTAAAAAGGGATTGTCTCACTATTGAAGACATGTATCAGGCAGATCCAGATGATATGGAAGAAATGGACTTGAAGCGTCAAATGGCAATGATTACTCTGCGACTAAAGAAGTTTCAAGAAAAAACAGGAAAGAGACTTGCACTGGGAAAAGCCGGTTTCAACAAGACCAAGCTAAGATGCTACAACTGCAAGAATTTTGGTCACTTCAAAAGAGAGTGCCCACCGTTGAAAAACGAAAATGCTGAAGTTGTTCCGAAAAGAAGACCAATAGCTATCGAGGGGAGTAAAAATGTTGCTGATAACACCCCAAAAGCATTGATGGTGGAAGATTATGACTGCGCAGAAGAAACAGCTGAAGCAAAAGAAGAAGTCAACAAAATACTCATGGCTAAAATCTCCACCGCACCTGTCTCGTCTTCATCAAACTGCGTGGAGAAGCAAGGTGCAAGAATTCCCAAGGACGACAAAGGCTTGAAAAGCATAATAGCTCCTACCGAACCATCTACAGAAATGGGAAAGAAGGAGGCTGAGAAGATTGAATCAAAGAAGTCAGTCCAAGGAGCAACAAGCGACATCAAGAATGAGAAAGCTCGAACTTCTCCAGTCACCATGAAAGATAAGTCTGCAAAAGACAAAAAAGGATAAGGATTTGGTAAACAACATATCGTATGAATTTAAAGCTAAGCTATGCTCCCAACCATGTTTGAACGTCATGGCACATTACAAATCACTCAACCATGAACGGATTAGAGAAAGAGAAAAGGTTTTGAAATTTAACCAAAGAAAACGAAGCTGCATATCAGAGAAAGTTGAACTCAACTTTGGCTGAGATGCATACATTAAAAGAATTCGTTTTTAGAAAATATTTTATCATAAATGATCCAACTCAAAGATTAGAAAAATCTCAAAATGAAAATAACAAACTGCAAATCACAATTGATAAATGGAAAGTTAGTCAAAAGGCACTCGTTGATATTGAAAATTGCCAACGTCCGACATTGGTGAAGGATGGGATTGGATACAAGGATAAGCTCGGGAACGAAAGAAAAATCTTTCCTCCTTCGCATAACAAAAACTATGTACCTATGCCATCTCCTCATCCTAAAAATGACTTAATTGATAAACATAATTTGTTTGTTCAAAATGTCTTTTACAAAAATGAAAATTATACTAAAATTTCTGAAAGTAATGCAGATATGTTTAAGCGTAAAGAAGATGTGTGCGATGAGGATGATGACTGTGGAGGATCAAAAATAGGAATTGGATACTCAGGCGACAGTTATTCCACAGTTAACTGGTTTGCCTAGAATTGTAACTAGAAAAACAGTACTTCTATTCAGGATAACTGTAATAGTTTGACTAGGATGGATGACTGTAATGGTTGCGGGCCTAAATTTAATATTCAGGATGAATGTAATGGCCATGTGCCTACATTTAAGACTCACAACCACATGAACACTTATGCTAGTAATGATGAAAATATTATGCTTGAATCTCCTGTATATTTGTTCCAGAATTAAAGAAAAATAGATTTAGGAAGTTCCTCACAAAAGAAATTCCTGAGTTTATTCCATCATGTACAGGTACATCAGAGTCTGATGAAGAATCAACACAAGTCAGCAACAGTGAAGACTTGAGCACAACAACTTTAGAAAGTGGTGAAGAAACGTTAAGCGAAGATCAAGAATCTAGCAGCTCAAGTGAAAATCAAGAATCAGCTTAGCCATTAGATAGCAAGAGCGATGAAGACTACATTAAGAATGAAAAGCGTCTTAATAAGAAAGTGAAGAAAGTCAGAAGTTCAATTTATACTGCATCATCAGATAACGCTTCAAGCAGATCTAGACTCTCATCACATACATCATCTTCACACGCGGCATCCACCAAAAAGAAAAGAGCAAATTGCAAGCAATGCTTTCACTGGGGTCATTTAGGACATACTGCGAAACATTGCAAGAGCAAGAAATTTTCCAAACCTAAATAAGATCTTGTCAAAAGTTTTACCAAGAAATTCGATAACTTTAGAAAATCAGTCTAATGCATAGTGAACTCACAATGTTATTGGAAAAGAAAAGAGAATATTCTTGTTCAAAATCACAATAGATTAAACTTGATGGACCTCCTGAAGAACTTTCGAGTCATCGATGGCAATTACGTATCTTTTGCCAGAGATGAAAAGGGAGGGAAAATTGTTGGAATGGGAGACGTTGTATCTGAAGCACTTACATTGGATTGTGTTACAATCTCGTGAGCGTATCACAAGTCTGTGACAAAGGAATTTCAGTGTTGTTCAACAACGTGGAATGTCTATTCCTCAAGCCTGAATACTCTATCCATGCCGAAATGATTATGCTCACAGCTCCTCATGAAAACAACACCAACGTTCACAATATGAAAAAAGCAAAATCCAATGAGCATATGGCATGTCTAATCTCCAAAGCATCAGAATCGGAATCACTGCTTTGGCATGAGCAGTTGGGGCATGTTAACTTCAAAAATAATAAACTTTCCAAATTAAATTTAGTGAGAGGTTTACGTATAAAAGAATTTCCATTTTTAGAAAAATGTATCGCATGCGCCCAAGGCAAGCAACACAAAAAGCCGCACAAATCCAAAGAAGTGAATACGATATCCGCTCCATTGCAACTACTGCACATGGATCTATTTTCGGTCCTATTAGTGTTAAAAGTCTTGCTAAAGATCCTATTGCTTGGTGATTACAGATGATTTCTCCCATTTTTCATGTGTATATTTTCTTGATGCCAAAAGCGAGACCGCCTCCACTCTCAAGAACTTCATTCCCATGATAGAAAACGTGATCAAGCTGAAGGTCAAATCAGTTAGAAGTGACAATGGATTGGAATTCAAAAATCAAACCTCCTTCAGCGAAGAAAAAGGAATACGCCTTCAGTACAGTGCAGCCAGAACTCCTTAGCATAATGGCGTAACAGAATGGAAGAAAAGAACACTCCTTAAAGCTGCTGGAACTATGCTCGTAGACTCCAAGCTTCCTATCATCTTCTGGGTAGAAGCAATCAACACAACATGCTATGTTTTGAATCGAGTTCTCATCATTAAACCTCTGGAAAAACAGCCTATGAACTTCTTTTCAAAGGGAAGCCTCTGATAAATTTCTTTAGACCGTTTGGATGTTCCTGTACACTCCTCAACACTGAAGACAATCTTATCAAGTTTGAAGTAGTTGGTGATGTGTGCTACTTCATGGGTTACTCATCTTCTCAGAAGGCGTATCCAGTCTACAACAAACGAACCAAGATGGTGATTGAATCATACTATGTCGACTTTCAAGAAGGAAACTCCACCAACTGGAAGTTTTCCAAACTGGTTTTATGATGTAGACGTTGTTTTCAACACTGTCGACATTGATGAACCACTCACTAAAACCGACCCTGCAGAAACGACCCCAATACAACAATTGTTTGATCCTTCAGACATTGGCTTCACTCCTTTTAAAACTCGATTCACCCCAGTCTCTGCAGATCCAATCCTTCCAGTTGACGAAGCTAATGGCGACACTTCGAATGAGAATGCATCTACATGTGATGCTTCTTCTTCACAGCCTATTATGGATGAACCAACTAAAGAAGACGAACCTCTAATTATCTACGTCGACGAACACTTCACCAATCTACCTCAACAATTTGAAACGCGCACCAATGTAGGTTACAAGACAAATCGAAATCATCCCATTGAAAATGTCATTGGTCTTGTGGAAGATGGAGTTCAAACTCGTGGACAAACACATACAATTAACAATGGATTGTATGCTGCCTTTCTTTCGCAGTCCATACCCAGTGACATTGAAGAACTATTCAAGACTCCAACAGGGTGTAGGCTATGAAGGAAGAGTTATCTTAGTTTCGTAAGCTCAAAGTTTGGGAACTCGTTAATCTACCTGATGGAAACTATCCCATAGGCACCAAGTGGGTATTTCGTAATAAAATGGATGATCGTGGTGTAGTCATCAGGAACAAAGCAAGATTGGTAGTTCAAGGCTTTCGACAGGAGGAAGGGATTGATAATGAGGAATTTTTTGCTCCGGTAGCAAGTTTGGAAGTATTAGAATATTCTTAGCATATGCTTTGTACAAAAACTTCAAGGTGTTTCAGATGGATGTAAAAAGTGTGTTTCTATATGTGAAGGTGAAGGAAGAAGTCTATGTTTGCCAGCCTTCGGGATTTGAAGATCCACATTTTCCTACACGACACTATAAGCTTGGCAAAGCTCTCTATGGTTTTCATCAAGCTCCTCGAGCTTGGTATGAGACTTTGTCAACATATCTTTTGTAATGTGGGTACACAAGAGGTAAAATCGATATGACTCTCTTCACCTAAAGGATTGGAGATAATGTGTTGTTGGTGCAAATCTATGTAGACGATATTATTTTTGGGTCAACTGATGAGGCCCTATGCAAGGAGTTCAAGAAAGTTATGAAGGCAAAGTTCGAAATGAGCATGATGGGAGAACTCACATTTTTCTTAGGATTGGAGGTGAAGTAGAGAGAAGACGGTATCCTCATTCATCAAGCAAAGTACATCAGGGATATTCTTGCAAAGTATAGCATGAACGACTACAAAACTACCAGCACACCATTTGTAGCTCAGACAAAACTCACATCTAATCTTGAAGGAAAACCAGTGAACAAGTCCTTCTATCGCTCGATGATAGGCTTGTTGATTTATCTAACCACAAGTAGGCCTGACATTATGTAGGCTGTTTGCATCTGTGCACGATTTCAGACGAATCCAAAACACCCAAGCTCGGACTGTGGTATCCTAAAGATGGTAATTTTGATATAATTGCTTATTCTTACAGTGATCATGCAGGTTGCAAGGTTGACGGAAAGTGCGTCTTCGGAGGTTGTCAATTCTTAGGAAATCGTCTCATATCGTGGCAAAGCAAGAAGCAGACAACAGTTTCCACATCCACTGCTCAAGCCGAATATACGGCAGCTTACAGTTGCTACTCACATGTTCTTTGGATACAAAATCAGTTGTTGGATTACAGAATCAACATCATGAAGACTCTGATATTCATTGACAAGGAGGCGTGTCTAGGAATTGTGAAGAATCCTATCCACCACTCCAGAACGATGCATACGAGATAGGATACATTCAAGTAGTGCCTGTGGATACTATGCAACAGAAAGCTGACATTTTCACAAAAGCCTTCGACAAAAGCCGTTTCAACCAGTTGGTAACCTGGTTGGAAATGGTCAATTTCCTTGAGTGGAAATGAATTGGGCCTTCATAACAGTTTTTGGTGATTAAGAAAAAATGTGTGCCGAACAAAACGATTTTCTGCAAAATTAAAATTTCATTTCAAGCACTAGAGTTTCGAAAATCAAATTTTAGGGGGGAAGATTTCCAGAAAATGAGCATATTTTTAACGATTTGATCTTTCAATTGACACCTTCTTAAGAAATGATAGAAAACTGCTGACACTTTGATTTTTTAAAATAGAAAAAGAATGGAAAATCAAGATGTTAAACAAGGAAAATCGAGGTGCCCAGCAACGATGTTTCAGTAGATTCAGCAATGCCATCGAGTAAACTGCGATTAGGCGACAAAAGTTAATGCATACACAAGAATTCTGGATACCCACAATGTTGTGCAACTTGCGGGTAACATGTTTTCGCATATGGCTTAATGGTCTTAAATCTTGTGTTGATAGATTGCCAAAGTCTGAGATTTCGTGCCTTTATATTGACTAATCATTCACTAATATCATAATTGCTATTCTTCTTCATCCAGATATATGCTGACCTAGAAACAATTATGATATCTTTACAAAGGAGCCAATGTGGCCAAAACCCTACATAGATGAAGCTCTCATTAAGGAACATTCAAGTGCTTAAATCGTACCGTCTATGGTATTTGCCTTAGCCATCGTTAGACATTGGTCTCTCTGTTGTACGAATGTACTGACCTGATGATCATTTGTCTTTCGTTGAAATTTAAAACGGATGAAGTCAATATACTCACCCGCTATGAGGAATCTTTGTGCATACCTTGATCGCGGGAGTATGTCCTGACGTGGGACTCACGGGTACAACATTCTATATGTCTAGCTTGAGTGGGGGCCATTGCAATTTTTGTCAATATTACCACAACATGATAAAAAAGCTCACCAAAAGCATGTTGAAATAAGGATGCATGCATTTAAGAGGACAAACATACTGACTGTTTTTCTTGTGCCTTGGTTATTCATAATTTTTAAAAATAATAAACTGACAAGTTTTGCCAGTATGATTTTTGTAGGAAAGTCACATGATCTGAATCAAAATAAATATGTGAAAAAGGAAGCTTCATGGCTCTAAAAATGATTTTTGAGGTCCAAAATTGCAAATTTGTGTTTTTCTTAAGCTTATTTTCAGCAATTGCACTATTAGTAGTTAAAAAGGGCACGTTTTTCAAAAAAGGTTAAGATTTTTGAGTGTATTTGGTTTGAACTTCTTAACTTTGAAGAAACATCTAAAAGTAACTTATACGGCATAATTGTCCTTCAAGCGTATTTAATATATACCCTGTACGCTAGAAGATAATTTAGTATATATATATATATATATATATATATATATATATATATATATATATATATATATATATATATATATATATATATATATATATATATATATATATATATATATATATATATATATATATATATATATATATATATATATATATATATCAGATATGTATATGCTTCAGTTTCAAACTCTTTCTTCTTTCACATCTCAAACACCCACTCCCAAAACATTCAAATCAAACCTCACCAAAAGTTTAAGGCCAGTTTTTCTGTGTTCGATTTCCGTATGATTTCATTGTTTATGCATTGATTGTCTATTGTTTGTTAATCACAAACCACAACCAAAACTGAGACAATAAATAGATTTGTTTGAATCAGTATTCAAAGTTCTTTTATGGATTTATCAAGAAAATTTTGATGCCATTGTACTTGTGTTTGAATGCAGCGTAGTTATAATGTATGTGGCGTATTTACGAGGAAGACAAATGATCGCGCATTTAAGTCTTGAACGCAAGTTCAAGCAACCGGCGAATTTGACAAATACGCCAGTCAATGAGCATAGATAAGCATCTACGCTTACTGCTTTCTCGAAACAAGACTTATATACGTGACTTATAAGCTACAACCGGCGTATATATCATTATGTCTCGTGTATATAAATCGCATGTCTGGCGTAAATAGTTGATGAATCCTGCGTATTTAACAGTGGATATACCAGCGAAATTATAACCTTTTTATAAAATTTCTTTTATATTTAAATTTGTTTTATTTTTTTTAATTTTGTAAATAATTCTATATAGTCTTGTATATATCCTATCTGACTAACATTTGTGTTACATAACTCAGATCTAACTTGGCTTGTTTCCATATTTTCAGAAATGGTGAAAGAAATTATCTGGGATAAAATACGGGAGCACAATCAACCGTGCAAAATACAATCGCCACCAAAAGATTTGAAGATGTGGCAGAATGGATAAACTCAAGCAAAATAAGCTATGTTGTCCAAGCTGATCCAATTATATACAACATTCACATTGATAAATTCTAGGAAACAGCCATAGTTTCAATCGTCAATGAAGTCAAAAGGATCACGAAAACCGTACGAAACAAGAAAGTCATTGTCACAGAAGATAATGTGCAAAGAGTGCCCAGTCTTGGAGATGATCACAAAGACGCACACGGAGTAAAAAAGATGATATTCTGGATGGTTTCAAAGGAATGAGATATGTCGGAGATTTCAGAGAAAAGAATGAGACTAAACGGAAAGGCCTCACAAAGGATTGGCAATTTATTCTTCATGTGTTTGCAATGAGTTTAGCACAAAGAAAGGGATGCTATGATGGTTTGAACCTAGAATGGTCAGTTGTTATGCTCAATCTATGCACCAGACAACCGTTCAACATCTCGGGTCTGATCTTCTACTGTATGGTCGACAACGCTAACACCTCTACATGGGCCATGTATACTTATTTTGTTCAGCTTCTCATTAATGATCAACATCCAAATCTTCCATACGACAATGACACGTACAAATTTCAGTTGCCAACTAGCCGACAAATCACGGAACTAAAAACTCAAGAGTGGGTGATACTACACCAATGGATGTATAAAGAGGAGAGATTTCCTCCAGCAAAAGTTGCATATGAAAAATATAGAGAATGTGTTAAAAGAAAGAGAAAGACAGACATTGAAGAGGAAGCAGATGAAGAAACCAAATAGCTAATAAGAAGGAATAAAGGAAAACAACCTGCAAAGGATAAGGATTCATCAAAGAAAAAGAAAGACACCCCGACTCAAGAACTTCTGATGGAAAGCAGCTTTCGGGCTGGTGGCACTAGAGAACACAGGGAGCATATCGAAAACTTACGTGCATACATGAAGCCGAAGAAAGGGATAAGAGAGAAGCAAAGAGAAAGAGACGTGAGATGACAGAATCTGAGATGCAAGTGACTATCACTACTGAACAAGAACAATTAGATGCGTTTGTTGATCAACAAATTGTAGTTCCAGAAGCTCCTAGCAGGCCACCTCCCCAGAACGAAAGAAAATAGGGGAAGGGTCTTCGAAAAGTGCACCAACAAAGTAAATGCCTCAGCAAGTTCCACTCAGACCTCGTTCATTTCAGGAACTTTATGATAAATTATCAAAGGATATCGGGACAGGTCCTTCTCAAGAAATATGCCTTCTGAAGTATCAAGTAAGCAACACTAATGTGATCTGTGAGAAGCTGAGAGAGCAGAGAGAAAAAAAGGAGCCTCATGCGTATGTCAAGGAACAAGCAAGATTCGTTAGATTCCAGTAGATGGTATGGAGAAGATGTATAGAATGATCAAAGAACTATGTGCTAAAGCAGAAATACAACCAATGTTATTAGCTACAGATATCTTCAACTACGAGAAGTTTAAGGTTGAAGAAGACAAACGTAAGGCGAAGGAATCTAAGAAAAAGAGGATACATTTAGAATCTGCAGTGAATGTTACTGAAGAAGATGAAAGTGAGGAAGAGGAGGTGGACAGGGATGAGATGCAGCATGTTTTGTTGAATGGGGGTTGGAGGAAGATATTTTGTATGAAACTAAAGATGGTAATGAAGTGATTCCAATACATCCTGAATGGTTCTGAAAAGAAAGAGAAAAGCTCCAAGATTTTTATCAAGTTGTCACATTAGAAAAGATAGAAGTTATTGACAAGATAATCAGATGGAAGTACTACAATTTGAAGGGATGTTCATCGTGAAAAGACAGTGTGGAGTCATCCAACACTTCAAAACTGGAGCAAACATGAAAATTCTTCCTCGGTGAGATATACTTGAGCTTGGAAGGTTAGATATGACAAACCCTACCAACAGTAGTATTGGTGCTGACTTAGAAAGATTGATCTTAAGAGAAGGCAATCGAGGGTTCACTGTGTTCAAGCCGCAGCGCCCTCGCAGAAGGGTTTCAAAGACAACAAAAGATCCCATTACTGGCAACGGAGTGTTCATGTGGGTTATTGATCCTGCTAAAGTAGAAACCAGAGTCAAAATCCCTCCAAAACAACTTGTGATGATCACGAACTTCAAGAAATTGTTTTACGATGAAAAATAGGAGAAGCATTGATCAGATCTGATTCTAGCGAAGATATTCGTATTCTGGACTCAATGGATGTCTTTATGTTCTTCCTATCCGATATAAATATTCTTTATGGCCTCAAGATTCATGTCGGTGCCGTAATGAGTATAAAGAAGAAGGCATGTTGTTCCAAAGGGCGGTAGAACGAGCAAGAGAAAGAAAAATCGAAATGATGGACATCGTGACCAGAATTGAAAAACAAAAGGAGAAAAAGGAAGCTAGGAAAAGGAAAAGAATGCAAAAATCATCAGCTCAGCAGAAAGTTCCATCACCCACTCCAGTTGCATCAAAATCTCAACCTCCAGCCTCATCCACATATGAGTCCACAATGGAGGATCCACCCACCGCAAGTGAAGCTATTGTTAACCCCACTGAAGCACTGCCTGAACAGACTATATATCAAGCTGCCTCAAATCCAAAAACCGAAGATCAAGGATGAAGAATCAACCAAGTACGCACCGATCTAGGGGGGATATTGTTGGATCTTTTGAGATCGTTGTGTGATATCCCGGGTTTTTCGGATAACTTACACGTGACACTTGTCGAATAATATATACGCTAAGTATTAAGCGTGCACGAATTAAATGAATACGTGTTGTGTGTTGTGTGATTGTTTTAGTAATTGAATCATTAGAGTAGATACGTACACGAACTGAACCGAACTGCGACACGAACCAAAGTGATTCATTGTGACTCTAGGAGTTAACAAGTTTTAAACCTTAACTCAAGAATTCGGCCAAGATCAAAACTCAAACCCATAACAAACCTACAACTATTCGGTCGATCAAACCAAACCAAACCAACCCGTGTGCAAACCCGGGTATGGTCAACGGGTGTATGATTGGCCTAACATCGCCATGGTCATGTGATAGGCCTGGCAAAACGGAGGCACAACAGTCAGCTTCGATCGCGAACACTTAGTGACATGACTTTAGGCTAGCTACCTATATACATTAATATTGAACTTAATTACGGAACGACTTAATATTCCGGGTTTGGAATATTGGAAACATCAACTTATTATCCCGGGTTGGGGATAATGGAAATAACAACTTAATATTCCGGGATGGGAATATTGGAAGCAACAACTTATTATTCCGGGATTGGAATAATGGAACTGATATGTTATCCCGGGTTGGGATAACGGAGTAACAAGCTATAACCGAACAAACGAATTTATGAAAACCTGTGAACTCACTCATCTTTAATGTTGACACTTGTTTCTTTACATGTTTCTCAGGACGCTAGGAGCTCTAGGTGCACGCACATGCATTGAACAAGACATCATTATAGAGTCTTATTTATTAATATTGTTTTGGGATTTTTCAAGTTGTTTTGGCGTTTGTGCTGGCGCCCGCATCACTACTTATTTATGCTTCCGCTCAAACTTTAAAACTAATGCTCTGCTAAATATTGGTAATTGATGTAAAATCTACAAAGAACAATTTTGGAAAACGTATAATCAAATCATATAGAGTCGTTCGACGTACTAGTGTTTCAGATTCTGGTTTGTTCACACGCCTCGCGGTAAAACTCCGCAAGTGGAAATTGAGGGTGTGACAGATTGGTATCAGAGCCACTAGCTATAGAGAACCAGGTTTGCATTAGAAGTAGACCTAAACTATAGCTGATATCATGACACTAGACTTAGTTTGGCACCGAATTATTATACCTTGTTATGTATACCACAACTGTGTTTGGTAGATTATGCCTTCATAATAAGAAATGAAAACAACTTATAACTAACTACACGACCTAACAGGCAATGTCATCATCCTCATCGTCATCATCATCCGACAGACTTACTCCACCAAGAGAACTAGGAAAGGCACCAATGGTGGAACCCATACTACCTTATGGCGTAGAGACATGCTCAGCGGCGAGGAAGAGGCTCGCTCTGGGGGAGGAGTCGTCGTTATGTCCAACTATTGCTGTACCGGTTGAACCGGTTAATCCTGTAGAAATAGGAATCGACATGCTTAGAATCCTAGTGCATACACAACAAAAACAGTTAGAAAGAATGCAGGAAACCATCTTAGCACAAGGATGGATGATCCGACACCTTACAGGAAAGACCGACTCGCTCGAGGAAGAGCATCGTACGAGTAAGATAGCTCGTAACACCATAGCCAGAGATCTGCGTGCTGAGCAGATAAGAGCTGACTGGCTTGAGGACAGAGTCCTGGAAAATAGTTGGAACATTCAGGAACTGCAAAATCAAGCACTTGAACCAGCACCGGCCCCTCCAGTGCCGGAAGAGGAGGATCATGAAGAGAATCCGGAGGAGGACCCAGCTGAGGAAGCTGGAAATGCCGCACAGGATGACGGCAACGACAGTGACTTGGGGAATGGAGATGTAGACGACTGACACGTCTCGTTTATATTATTTGTTTTCCTTCAGTTATTATTTTCCCACTTGTACTTAAACCTGAGACTTTATAGTGAATTCGTATGTTTGATTTACACTTTTGTAAGACGTTGAAATTTCAGTTAATCAAGTATTTCTTTTGATTATTTAACATATTGAGTTGACATAACTTACTAATTATTAAAGTACGAAGTAGAGTAGCTATATTGGATATATCGACTTATCGGGGTGTGTTTGTGTTGTGTTTCGAAGATCTAAATGGCGACTGGAAGACGTGGAAACCTTAACTTGACGCCCGAAGAGCTAGCGGCCATGATTCAGGAGCATGTGAACGCAGCATTAGCGGGTGTTCAGAACCAGCCGGCAGGTAACCATTATTAAATTTTCACGTGAAAATCTAATAGTGAGGCTAGTACAGTTCCTTGCTGACTTCCTGTTCTCTGTTAGCAGGAGGGGGCTTTAATCCCTATAAGATGTTCCTTGACGCAAAGCCAAGCAAGTTCTCGGGCCGGAAGGACCCATTGGATTGGTCCGCTGGATCGAAAAATCAGAATCCGTTTTTGAAATGTGCAACTGCCTAGAGGCAAACAAGGTCAAATATGCAGCCTCAACACTGGAAGAGGGGGCACTGACATGGTGGAATGCCCAAGTCCAAACACGTGGACTGTTAGCTGCAAATGCAATGGCATGGGCTGAGTTCAAGGCCCTAATTAAAGAGGAGTACTGTCCACGAGACAGAGTGCAACAGTTAGAGCAAGCTTTATGGAACCACAAGATGGTGGGATCGGAGATTGAAGCTTACACCGCAAAACATCATGATTTAGTATTTCTGTGTCCCGAATTAGCCAACACTGTGGAGAAAAGACTCGAGTTCTATCTCGGGGGTTTGGTTCCGGAAATTCAGGGCATGGTAATGGCTAGTAACCCTGTAACAGAACATCAAGCAATCCGATTGGCTCACAAACTCACTGATAAAGCGGTGGAACAGAAGAAACTGCCAGCACGGGGTACAACTGAAGTTGCCCCGGATAACAAAAGAAAATTTGAAGACTCCACTGTTCGACAGTCTTCGTCATCACATCCGCAACAAGGGAACCAGAAACGGTTCAATCATTACCATAGCCACCGGGGTCATCAAAATCATTCCAACAACAACAACAACAACAACTACAACAATAACAACCAGAATGCAGGCGGCTATGTAGGTCGAAAGCCGCAGTGCAACCACTGCAATCTTCACCATAACGGCCCTTGTGCCGGAAATCGCTGCCAAAGATGTGGCAAGATGGGACATGCGGCAAAGGATTGTCGTGGGGAAATCGTGTCCCGACAAAATCAGAATCAGCCTCAGGGTCAGCAGCAGGGTATAAACCGGGGATGCTATCAGTGTGGTAGCACTGCTCATTTCAGGAGAGACTACCCACAGTTGCGCAACAACAACAATAATGGTGGAACCAACCACAACAACCACAACAATAATCACAACAACAACAATGGGAACGGTGGCACAGGAGGTGCTAAAGGTCGTGCATTTACATTGGGCCGCGGAGAGGCCAGAAACGACACGAACGTGGTCACCGGTAAGTTTCCCCTTAATGAACATTTTGCTTCTGTGCTTTTTGATACGGGTGCGGATAGGAGCTTTATATCTGAGTCTTTTAGGAAGAACCTAAATCTCACGCTTAAACCATTAGAGACCCCTTATGTGATAGAATTAGCCAATGGTAAATCGGTAGATGTGACCCAAATCGTATCCGGCTGTCAACTCAAACTCGCGGGCCACACTTTTACCATCGATCTGATGACAACTACCCTGGGTAGTTTTGACGTGGTAGTCGGAATGGACTGGCTATCCGACGTCCAGGCTGAAGTTCTCTGCTTCGAAAAGTCTATCCGTATTCCACTCACGAACGACGAAATCCTGACGGTACAAGGCGACAAGGCAAGCGCCGTCACCAACATTATCTCATTTATGCAAGCGCAGAAGTATCTTCGGAGAAAGAACACTTTCGCTTTACTCGCACTGATTACCGAACAGCCTAAGGACGAGAAACGTATAGAAGACATCCCTGTCGTCCGTGATTTTTCCGATGTATTCCCAGAAGAACTACCTGGTCTTCCACCACATCGACAATTGGAGTTTGAAATCGAATTGGCAAGCAATGCAACTCCCATCGCCAAGGCTCCATACCGCCTAGCTCCAACCGAGCTGCAGGAGCTGTCTACCCAACTTCAAGAGCTGCTAGAAAAAGGATTTATCCGACCAAGCGTTTCGCCATGGGGAGCTCCAGTCCTGTTTGTCAAGAAGAAGGACGGGACTTTCCGCATGTGCATCAACTATAGGGAACTCAACAAGGTTACAGTCAAGAACCGATACCCGTTACCTCGCATCGATGATCTATTCGACCAACTGCAAGGGTCAAGTTACTACTCTAAGATTGATTTACGGTCCGGTTATCATCAGCTACGCGTCAGGGAGGAGGATATCGCTAAGACAGCATTTCGTACTCGGTATGGCCATTACGAGTTCTTGGTCATGTCATTCGGTCTCACTAACGCACCTGCGGTGTTCATGGACCTCATGAACCGCGTGTGTAAACCATACCTCGACAAATTTGTCATTGTGTTCATCGATGACATACTCATCTACTCCAAAAGTAAAGAAGAGCATGCTGAGCATCTACGATTACTGCTAGGATTACTTCAACAGGAAAAGCTATATGCCAAGCTCTCGAAGTGTGATTTCTGGATCCGGGAAGTTCAGTTTCTCGGGCACGTCTTGAATGAAAAGGGTATCCACGTAGACCCTGCCAAGATTGAAGCTATCAAAAACTGGGAAGCACCTAAGACACCGACGGAGATCCGCCAATTCTTAGGATTGGCTGGTTACTACAGACGCTTCATCGAGGGGTTTTCAAAGATTGCACAACCGCTTACTACCCTCACTCAGAAAGGTATCAAGTATACTTGGGGTGACAAGCAAGAAGCAGCATTTCAATTGCTGAAGCAGAAACTTTGCAGTGCACCCATTCTGTCCTTGCCGGAAGGGACAGATGACTTTGTAGTGTATTGTGATGCTTCCATTCAGGGATTGGGATGCGTACTCATGCAACGCGATAAGGTCATCGCGTATGCGTCGCGACAGCTGAAGGTCCACGAGAAAAACTACACGACGCATGACCTAGAATTGGGAGCAGTAGTGTTTGCACTTAAGATTTGGAGACACTACCTCTATGGAACAAAGTGCACAATCTTTACTGACCACAAAAGCCTCCAACACATCTTTGATCAGAAAGAGTTGAACATGCGACAGCGTCGCTGGGTCGAACTCTTGAACGATTATGAGTGTGCCATTCGGTATCACCCGGGTAAAGCTAACGTAGTAGCTGATGCCCTCAGTAGGAAGGAACACTTGAAACCTCGTCGCGTACGAGCACTACAACTCACTATTCATTCGGGGCTACCCGAACAAATACGCGACGCCCAGTTAGAAGCAGTTAAGGAGGAAAACTTCAAAGCCGAATCAGTGGGAAAAATGGAACGCGACTAGGAGGTAAAGCCCAATGGAGCCCGGTATTTCATGGATCGCATATGGGTACCTCTCTACGGGAACCTCAGAGAGCTAGTCATGGATGAAGCTCACAAATCTCGATACTCTGTCCATCCGGGTTCGGATAAGATGTATCAAGACCTTAAAGTTGCGTATTGGTGGCCTAACATGAAAGCTGATATAGCCACCTACGTGAGTAGATGTTTGACTTGCGCAAAAGTCAAGGTGGAGTATCAAAAGCCATCGGGGCTACTCCAACAACCTGAGATCCCAGTGTGGAAGTGGGAACAGATCTCAATGGATTTCATCACCAAACTCCCGCGAACTTTGGGTGGTTGCGATACCATCTGGGTGATTGTGGATCGTTTAACTAAGTCAGCACACTTCCTAGCTATTAAAGAAACAGATAAGATGGAGAAGTTGACTCGCATCTATATTAAGGAAGTAGTTTCTCAGCACGGAGTGCCAACGTCCATCATCTCAGATAGAGATGCTCGTTTCACGTCAAACTTCTGGCAGTCACTCCAGAAAGCGTTGGGAACACGCTTGGATATGAGCACAGCTTATCACCCTCAGACTGATGGTCAAAGCGAAAGGACCATACAAACCTTGGAAGACATGCTTAGGGCATGCGTGGTGGACTTCGGAAATAATTGGGAAATCCACCTGCCACTAGTAGAATTCTCATATAACAACAGCTATCACACGAGTATTTCGGCAGCACCGTTTGAAGCATTATACGGTCGTAAATGTAGATCACCGGTCTGCTGGGCAGAAGTCGGTGACTGTCAACTCACAGGCCCTGAGTTAATACTTGAAGCCACTGAAAAGATTGTACAAATCAGAAACCGCATGGCGGCGGCACGGGATCGACAGAAAAGCTACGCTGACCAACGACGCAAACCGCTCGAATTTCAAGTAGGCGATCGCGTCCTACTAAAGGTGTCACCCTGGAAGGGTGTAATCCGTTTTGGAAAACGGGGCAAACTTAACCCACGGTACGCAGGCCCGTTTGTAATCTTGAAACGTATCGGACCCGTAGCATATCAATTAGACCTTCCTGCCGAACTCAGTGGAGTTCACAACGTATTTCACGTGTCAAATCTGAAGAAGTGTCTATCAGATGAAACTCTAGTTATTCCATTGGATGAGATCGAAGTGGATGAACAACTACACTTCGTGGAAAAGCCTATTGAGATCATGGATCGTGAGATCAAGACTCGAAGGCACAGTAAGATTCCAATTGTTAAAGTTCGTTGGGACTCTAAACGTGGACCGGAGTTCACGTGGGAAAGAGAGGACCAAATGAAAAGCAAGTACCCACACCTCTTTGCAACTGAGCAGCAAACTAACGATATCAATACCTAAATTTTCAGGATGAAAATTCTTTCAACATGGGGATGATGTGACAACCTGGAAACTTCTCATACTTTCGTGTACTATTGTTGACTAAATTCTTGTGCATGGCACTTGGAAACCTTTGTGTATGACACTTGGGAACTTCTTGTAACGTTGCGTACCATCATTAACGAACTAACTCTTTGTGCATGGCACTCTAAACATGTACGTTACATGCTAAACCGCGTTTACTCAATTTTCGGGACGAAAATTCTTTCAACATGGGGATAATGTGATATCCCGGGTTTTTCGGATAACTTACACGTGACACTTGTCGAATAATATATACGCTAAGTATTAAGCGTGCACGAATTAAATGAATACGTGTTGTGTGTTGTGTGATTGTTTTAGTAATTGAATCATTAGAGTAGATACGTACACGAACTGAACCGAACTGCGACACGAACCAAAGTGATTCATTGTGACTCTAGGAGTTAACAAGTTTTAAACCTTAACTCAAGAATTCGGCCAAGATCAAAACTCAAACCCATAACAAACCTACAACTATTCGGCCGATCAAACCAACCCGTGTGCAAACCCAAAACCGAGATCAAAGTTAAACCTTAAACTAAAACAATCCGGCCGCAAGATCAAACCCGAAACCACATGATCAAAATCGCGGATTTATTTAGTTCAAACCCAAACCGAACCCACCCTATTCCTTGACCGCGAGATCAAGTCCAAACCAAACTAACTCACTTTAGTTCCTCGGCCACAATACTTATCCAAAATCGTAATCCTTATCTCTTGCGCCTATATCTACGAAACTTATGCATGCTTCCTTCTAAAACACAAACTCTAATCGCCTTCTCTTGCTCCATAAATCGCGAACGGCTGATCATTTATTCCATTCATCCGCAAACAGCCTTTGCTCACTTCTTTCGGTCGCGGCGGTCCTTGCTAATCACTTTCCCGATTACAACTTTCATCACATCCGAAGCAAGCCTATCCAAGTCTCGGCTTATTGATCGTCGATTCCTCATCTACTCACGGTTCATTAAGCTTAATATTAAAGGTTAGGAATTACAATTGTTTGCAAGATTTCATTCGGATCATATGTGTGTTAAAGGTAGTAAGTATGTTGTTAATCGGCTGAACTATCATTATTGCATGCATGATTGTTTTCGGAACTCATAGCTTATGACTGTGTTTTGCTTATAAAGACTAGAATTATTGAGTAGGGTTTGCATGGATAGGTTATTAGTATTAATCTATGATTAAAAATCGGTTCTTGATCGCCTAGATTAATCGCATGAACGGGATTACACGAGTTTATAATAATAACATGCTGAAACAGGATGCTGAGTGAAAGTTACAGCCGATTTCATCTGGCTGTAACTCGGTCGTTAGTTGTCGAAAAACGGATTTTCTGATGTCTAGAACGTAGAGAATTGAATAAGGAATCTAATGGCGCTGGATTCATAATTTTTCTGAAGTTGTTTGATATTTTTAAAGGGCTAAACAAGTTCAGTAACTAAAGCTGTGAAAATACTGGAATTTTGTTGGTTGTTTATCAAGTTGGATCATAAAATCAGTAGGGAATTGAGTCATGATTTTTGTACAGCAACTAGGTATAGAAATTTCCGGGCAACTCCAACTGGAATTTTGTTAATCGGACGATCAGTGATTTTTAAATAAATTCTTCCGTGGACTGCAGTCAGAAAGCGGTAAATCTGACTGCAGCTTAGTGAATTAATATTTATGATTAATTGGTAAAGATTTAGGACTTGGAAAAATTATATAAATTTCTATGGTATAGATGTCACATACTGTAAAAATATTGGAATTTTTGGAATGTTAGAACTATTTTATAAAAATCCTAGAAAACAGCTGAATAATTGAGTGTTAAGCAGAAAGTTGATAACTTGTGATTTTATGCATTAAAGTGTTGCATGGATTTGGAATATGTTCATGATAAGTTGTTTGATTACTATGATCACATGAGAATACTTGCATGCATGTTTGAGTGTTAGATATGTTGTTTGTGTGTATCACTTTGTGAGTAAATTGCGTGTGGAATTTGTATTGGTGTGATTTCACACTGACGAGAAATTAATTGGTTTGTTAGGACGCAACTAGCGGTCCCATCTCTTATAACATCTTTGCTACACTAACCGAGCAAATAAAGGTGAGTTCACGGCCCCTAACTTTATCCGGTTTTTAAACAACAGGGGGAGAAACATGTATACACTCTCAAACTCAAACTCTTTACGTTATACGAATTTAACGTCACATAACTACACGGTAACTAAGTTAATGTTAATGTAATGTTATGGCACTAAGCAGCTTTCTCACTTAAGTCCTCGACAATCTCCTCGGATCGTTAGTATTTGGGTTAAATAGCGGGGGAATTATAAGTAGTACTACTGGGTCTGACGAGCCCCATCCGAGCTAGTCGCGCTAGCCGACCGGGTATGGTCAACGGGTGTATGATTGGCCTAACATCGCCATGGTCATGTGATAGGCCTGGCAAAACGGAGGCACAACAGTCAGCTTCGATCGCGAACACTTAGTGACATGACTTTAGGCTAGCTACCTATATACATTAATATTGAACTTAATTACGGAACGACTTAATATTCCGGGTTTGGAATATTGGAAACATCAACTTATTATCCCGGGTTGGGGATAATGGAAATAACAACTTAATATTCCGGGATGGGAATATTGGAAGCAACAACTTATTATTCCGGGATTGGAATAATGGAACTGATATGTTATCCCGGGTTGGGGATAACGGAGTAACAAGCTATAACCGAACAAACGAATTTATGAAAACCTGTGAACTCACTCATCTTTAATGTTGACACTTGTTTCTTTACATGTTTCTCAGGACGCTAGGAGCTCTAGGTGCACGCACATGCATTGAACAAGACATCATTATAGAGTCTTATTTATTAATATTGTTTTGGGATTTTTCAAGTTGTTTTGGCGTTTGTGCTGGCGCCCGCATCACTACTTATTTATGCTTCGCCTCAAACTTTAAAACTAATGCTCTGCTAAATATTGGTAATTGATGTAAAATCTACAAAGAACAATTTTGGAAAACGTATAATCAAATCATATAGAGTCGTTCGACGTACTAGTGTTTCAGATTCTGGTTTGTTCACACGCCTCGCGGTAAAACTCCGCAAGTGGAAATTGAGGGTGTGACACGTTGGTACTTAGTTTTAGTAGGTTTTGGATAGTTTTGTAATTTTTTAATGTATTTTAGAAAGTTCAGGGGCTGAAAGTGTAAATATAGAAAAATATCATGTAGCAGAGTATTTGCGTACCTAACGTATTTAATAAGCAGATTGATCTTAAGAGAATGCAATCGAGGGTTCACTGTGTTCAAGCCGCAGCGCCCTCGCAGAAGGGTTTCAAAGACAACAAAAGATCCCATTGCTGGCAAGGGAGTGTTCATGTGGGTTATTTATCCTACTAAAATAGAAACCAGAGTCAAAATCCCTCCAAAACAACCTGTGATGATCACGAACTTCAAGAAATTATTTTACGATGAAAAATAGGAGAAGCATTGACCAGATCTGATTCTAGCGAAGATATTCGTATTCTGGACTCAATGGATGTCTTTATGTTCTGCCTATCCGATATAAATATTCTTTATGGCCTCAAGATTCATGTCGGTGCCGTAATGAGTATAAAGAAGAAGGCATGTTGTTCCAAAGGGCGGTAGAACGAGCAAGAGAAAGAAAAATCGAAATGATGGACATCGTGACCAGAATTTAAAAACAAAAGGAGAAAAAGGAAGCTAGGAAAAGGAAAAGAATGCAAAAATCATCAGCTCAGCAGAAAGTTCCATCACCCACTCCAGTTGCATCAAAATCTCAACCTCCAGCCTCATCCACATATGAGTCCACAATGGAGGATCCACCCACCACAAGTGAAGCTATTGTTAACCCCACTGAAGCACTGCCTGAACAGACTATAGATCAAGCTGCCTCAAATCCAGAAACCGAAGATCAAGGATGAAGAATCAACCAAGTACGCAACGATCTAGGGGGGATATTGTTGGATCTTTTGAGATCGTTGGTACTTAGTTTTAGTAGGTTTTGGATAGTTTTGTAATTTTTTAATGTATTTTAGAAAGTTCAGGGGCTGAAAGTGTAAATATAGAAAAATATCATGTAGCAGAGTATTTGTGTACCCAACGTATTTAATAAGAAGATTGATCTTAAGAGAATGCAATCGAGGGTTCACTGTGTTCAAGCCGCAGCGCCCTCGCAGAAGGGTTTCAAAGACAACAAAAGATCCCATTACTGGCAAGGGAGTGTTCATGTGGGTTATTTATCCTGCTAAAGTAGAAACCAGAGTCAAAATCCCTCCAAAACAACCTGTGATGATCACGAACTTCAAGAAATTATTTTACGATGAAAAATAGGAGAAGCATTGATCAGATCTTATTCTAGCGAAGATATTCGTATTCTGGACTCAATGGATGTCTTTATGTTCTGCCTATCCGATATAAATATTCTTTATGGCCTCAAGATTCTTGTCGGTGCCGTAATGAGTATAAAGAAGAAGGCATGTTGTTCCAAAGGGCGGTAGAACGAGCAAGAGAAAGAAAAATCGAAATGATGGACATCGTGACCAGAATTGAAAAACAAAAGGAGAAAAAGGAAGCTAGGAAAAGGAAAAGAATGCAAAAATCATCAGCTCAGCAGAAAGTTCCATCACCCACTCCCGTTGCATCAAAATCTCAACCTCCAGCCTCATCCACATATGAGTCCACAATGGAGGATCCACCCACCACAAGTGAAGCTATTGTTAACCCCACTGAAGCACTACCTGAACAGACTATAGATCAAGCTGCCTCAAATCCAGAAACCGAAGATCAAGGATGAAGAATCAACCAAGTACGCAACGATCTAGGGGGGATATTGTTGGATCTTTTGAGATCGTTGGTACTTAGTTTTAGTAGGTTTTGGATAGTTTTGTAATTTTTTAATGTATTTTAGAAAGTTCAGGGGCTGAAAGTGTAAATATAGAAAAATATCATGTAGCAGAGTATTTGTGTACCCAACGTATTTAATAAGCAGATTGATCTTAAGAGAATGCAATCGAGGGTTCACTGTGTTCAAGCCGCAGCGCCCTCGCAGAAGGGTTTCAAAGACAACAAAAGATCCCATTACTGGCAAGGGAGTGTTCATGTGGGTTATTTATCCTGCTAAAGTAGAAACCAGAGTCAAAATCCCTCCAAAACAACCTGTGATGATCACGAACTTCAAGAAATTGTTTTACGATGAAAAATAGGAGAAGCATTGATCAGATCTGATTCTAGCGAAGATATTCATATTCTGGACTCAATGGATGTCTTCATGTTCTTCCTATCCGATATAAATATTCTTTATGGCCTCAAGATTCATGTCGGTGCCGTAATGAGTATAAAGAAGAAGGCATGTTGTTCCAAAGGGCGGTAAGAACGAGCAAGAGAAAGAAAAATCGAAATGATGGACATCGTGACCAGAATTGAAAAACAAAAGGAGAAAAAGGAAGCTAGGAAAAGGAAAAGAATGCAAAAATCATCAGCTCATCAGAAAGTTCCATCACCCACTCCCGTTGCATCAAAATCTCAACCTCCAACCTCATCCACTATGAGTCCACAATGGAGAGATCACCCACCACAAGGAAGCTATTGTTAACCCCACTGAAGCACTGCCTGAACAGACTATAGATCAAGCTGCCTCAAATCCAGAAACGAAGATCAAGGATGAAGAATCAACCAAGTACGCAACGATCTAGGGGGATATTGTTGGATCTTTTGAGATCGTTGGTACTTAGTTTTAGTAGGTTTTGGATAGTTTGTAATTTTTTAATGTATTTTAGAAAGTTCAGGGGCTGAAAGTGTAAATATAGAAAAATATACATGTACAGCTGTAAGTATTTTGAATACAACCAAGCGCTGTATTTTAATAAATACATAGTGCTAGTAATCAGTGTAAATGTATATAATATGATGGTTAAATTGAAATACATCTCTATTTTAAGTTGTGTTGAACTAAGTTAGTTTTGGGTTATTTCTTTTGTGTTGTGATTGTTGTTCTTGTGCTAAATCCAAAATCCAGGTGCATTCAATGATTATATCTTTTGGGATTCCATATACAACACTTATTGTTTGATCAATACAAGAATCTTCATCTTCATCTTTTAACTTTTGAACATTCAAACAACTAATATATAGTTGTTTGGGTGATAACAATCAAACCAATGTGATCTGAATCTGTTTTTGGACTCACATCATGTTCTTCGGCAATTATAGCATTCAAAGGTTTCGGTGCTGGTACGACAGGTGCAAACTTCCCATGCTTTTCTAGCGCATACTATCCCATGAATCTGTGTTTCTTTGCAGTATTTCTATTTTTGCTCATAACTTCAAAGTAACCTGGACCCATTGGCTTCAAATTCAGAAAGTTTGTGCTTTTGACGAGATCTGGATACTTCTCATCGAGAATCATTTGTAGAAACTGTGGATAGAGCATGATGAATTTCTTCTTTGGATTCTCTAACATCTTTCACATATTGTAAAAGATAAATGCAAAGGAGCTATACTCCTAAGCATTCACCAAAGCAACTATCACAGCCATTTGAGTTTGATTTAGTTGATCTTAACCGCCTTTGTTCTCTAAGATACATAACAATAAGACATGTACTAAACTTCTTTAACATGGTCGGATAATCGCCTTCATAACTTATTCGACACGGAGCCTTAACAACATTATCTCTGTCATATAATATTGGGTGGTGAAGTTGATCGTCAAACTTTAAAACCTCACGAACCACAACTTCTGTAATGACAATATCCTTTCCTTCGACCTTGGATTCTATAGAACCTCTTCCGTCAACTCCTTTTCTGTTGACTTTGGCATTCATCCAGAAGTCTCTAATCATGTCGTGGCAAATAATTGGATTAGTCTCCAAGGCATGCGTGATGTGAAAGGAATTTAATCCCACGATCATAGAATGAAAAATGTCATAGTACTCTGCTGGAGGATCTGATAAGTAACCCGCCTGGTTGTGAAAAACTTTAATGTCGAGCTTACGTTGTTCTACAATTTTCTGAGCCATTGTCTACACAAACTAACCAAGTTAAAATTTATCGTTAAAACTGGGTTAACTGTCACACCCTCAAATTCCACATGCGGGGTTTTACCGCGTGGCGCGTGACAAACCAGGATCATCGACACATGACCATACAGATTTACCTCTACATGAACAAAACCGAGTTTTGACGCTGGATTAAATAAAAATGTGGAAGCGTAACAAAGTTTGAAAATATAATTTGTAGCGCCAACACAAACGCAAAACCAACATAGTGAATTGTAAATAATGCGAACTTTAAAACTAGTTTAGAATGTTCATGTGGGACTGCCTACTCGTGCTTGTGAATCCTTAGCCACCTAAGAGAACATGCAAAGAAATAAGTGTCAACATAATTGATGAGTGAGTTCACAGGTTTTAGTTTGTTTTAGTTATTTCCCAAACGAGACACTGGTTCAAACCCAAACCAAGGAGTATAAATGTTTCCCCCTGATTCTACCCCGAATCAGAAATGTATAAGTTACCCTTGATCCAATCCCATATCAAGAACCCCAAATTGATTTCCAAGTTCATGTTATATTTGTAGGTTGCTAGCCTAGGTTATGTCACTAAAGAGTTCGAACCGAAGCTAATGTTGTTGCCCCAGAAGTTTTCAGGCTATCACCAACCATGACTATGTTAGGCAAATTCAACACCCATTAGACCTTTACCGGTCTGGCTAGCGCAACTAGCTCGGTGGGGCTTGTTGGGTCCAATAGTACCACCATAAACTTCCTCGCTAAAGATCCATTACTAACGGCTCGTAAAGTTAAGAGGGGACTTAAATTGATATGCTACTTTGTGACCAAAACCGTATAACATAACTCAAATCAATTTAGAAAATATATGCATGTTACTAAACCGTAACACATAGTTGTAAGTTTATCAAAATAACGCTACTATACCGTAGCGAGCACATGTTCCCTCCCCTTGTATTTAAAACCATTTAAAAGTAGGAACCGTGAACTCACCTTAGTTTGCTCCGTAAGAATTTCAAGAGCAAGTGTTGTGTCCGGTTAATCGCTTCCTATAACGATTACCCTTTTTATAAGTTTTAATGTTGACACACGTTTATGCATACAATAACACTTAGCAAATTTTCTCGGTTAAGCATATATTCATGACATGTTAGACAAGTCGCAACACATAACAAGCAAGCATTCACAAAGCCACAAGCAAATAAGTTGATTTCATGCACAAGTGCATCTTTTACACACATCATTTAGTTTTTTCCAGATTTTCAACTGTGTTCAGGGATTTTTATAAAATAGTTACAGATCATTTAAAATTACCAAAAATTTACACGATGTGTTTAAATTTTCTTGTGTGCTTGTGTAAAATTTGCAAAGCCTAATTCCTTACAAGTTTTGCATAAAAAATCATACAATAGACAGTGGTCTGAATTTTGTCGATTCTGCCCCCTGTCCACTAAATATTTTATTTAAAAATCTCAGTGTATCTAAAAGAGTCGATTCCAGTTTAAGGTTTGTAAAATACTTAGGACCTACCACTTTATAAATTTCATAAGCTAACTACAACTATTCACCTAGATATGAAAAAGAACATACAACACAATTTCTGTAGAAAATTAGCAGCTATGATCACTGAAATGAATTAAATGTTTTTGCTGACCAAACAAAGTCCAAAAATTACGAAACCAACATGGTTTGAATGGTACTTCGAAGAGGTTCATTTTAGGCTTTTGAAAATCGTATTTTCATTATGTTTTGACCTGTTTACAGCCCACTGAAGTCGGCTGTAAACCTCCAACAACTTACTGTTTTTAGCGCTTAACCTCTTAAAGCATGTTCTAGTGGTTCCGTTAGTGTATTTAGCGATCACACAACCTATCCACACAAGTTCCTAACAGTCCATGACTGTATTTACCATAAATCCTACCTATAATAATTAAACTTCAACAAAAACATGAACTTTAGTAACTCGAAACTCGTATTAATACCCCGTATGCCTAACCGACAAATAACCTGAACCACTAAATGTTATAATCACGACTACCAATATTATCACATAACACTCACGACGAAACAAATTTCCTATGCATATAAACACGCATCAAGATCCTGCATCAACACGTAACACATAACCGAACCAAGTAATCACTAACAACCATACCATTCTTAACTAGCGTATTACCCCGATCCCTAGATCATCCTTAACCGTTATACGTAAAAACCATCATCAGGTTTTAATTATATATATATATATATAACCAATCTTTATTAAATAATATACCTAACCGATATCGAAGCCGAACCGGATTGGGAGATCGAGGGAAAGTGCGAGAGAGCCGAGAGAGATGCGAGAGAGTGGCGGTGTAGGTGTCGTGCCTCTGAGGGGAGGGTGTGTTCCTGCCGGCGCCCACTGTGATGAGTAGTTAGGTTTTTTTTAAACCACCGCATGCATAAATATGTATACATACATGTGAATGTTGGCGGTTACATGGTGAGCCGTAAGTGAGGGGTTGGGCCGCCATTTTTGGGTGGTTTTGTTGTTTCATTATTATTTTTTTATTTTAATTCATATACTAGAGTATGTATATGTATATATATATATATATGTATATATATATATATATATTAAATCGTCAAATAACGCGTGACAACGCTAGCGTGGAAGTCGTGAGCAAACACTAACCTGATTGTTCGGATTGTTACATTATCCTCATGTTGAAAGAATTTTCGTCCTAAAAATTGGCTTGAGTAAAGTGTTGTAAGATGCCAGAATCGGAATAAGAGCAAAATTGAACTTAAGCCACCTCACGAACAGTGGAGTAATAAGCCTCCTGTTATAGTGCCATGCCTTGCGGAGTAGTAAATAAACAATAAACATCCTGGGTTGTCGCAATACCCCCTGTTTAAGAAATTTAATCCCGAAGTTTAGTTAGCACCATCTGTGCTGCGTGTTTCAAAGAGCTAGGGGTACTTAGCTTTCATTTGGTCCTCTCGTTCCCACGTGAACTCTGTTCCACGCCCGAGAGTTCCAACGAACCTTGGCGATTGGAATTTTACTGTGCTTCCGTATCTTGGCATCACGGTCCATGATTTCGATTGCTTCTTCCACTAACCTTAGCTGTTTGTCCACTAGGATATCATCCAATGATGTGATTAAGTTTTCATCTGACAAACTCAGATTTGAGATATGAAACACGTTATGAACCCCACTGAGCTCATCAGGAAGGTTTAATTGATAAGCCACTGGACCAATCCTCTTCGTGATTTCAAATAGTCCAATATAGCGCGGATTTAGCTTTCCCTGTTTTCCAAAACGAATAACACCCTTCCAGGGTGAGACATTGAGTAAGACATGGCCTACTTAAAATTCTAACGGTTTGCAACGATGATCAGCATAGCTCTTTTTGCGATCGCAAGCTGCCGCCAAACGGTTTCTGATTTGCACTATCTTTTAAGTAGTCTCGAGTATTAACTCGGGACCATTGAGTTGACCATCACCCACTTCCGCCCAACAAACAGGTGATCAAAATTTTCTTCCGTACAGTGCCTCAAAAGGCGCTGCCTGTATGCTGGTATGATAGCGATTGTTATACGAGAATTATACCAATGGTAGATGAGTTTCCCAGCTATTTCCGAAGTCAATAGCACACGCTCGAAGCATGTCTTCAAGTGTTTGAATCATGCGTTCACTCTGGCCATCTGTTAGGGGATGATAGGCAGTGCTCGTATCCAAGCGCGTGCCCAATGCTTTTTGTAATGATTGCTAGAAATGTGAAGTGAATCGAGTATCTCGATCCGATATGATTGAAGTCGCTACCCCATGTCGGGAGACCACTTCCTTGATGTATAGCTGGGTTAGTTTCTCCATTTTGTCTGTTTCCTTAATCGCAAGGAAATGAGCTGACTTCGTTAGACGATCTACGATCACCCAGATGGTATCGTGTTCTGGGAGTTTAGTTAGGAATCCATGGAGATTTGTTCCCACTTCTACATTTGTTCCCACCTTCGCACATGTTAGGCACTTGTTAAAATAACGACCTTCATGTTGGGCCACCAATAAGTTGTTTTAAGATCATGATACATCTTGTCCGATCCTGGATGAACTAAGTACCTTGATTTGTGAGCTTCATCCATTATGAGTTCCCTTAAGTTTTCGTAGAGAGGTACCCATACCCGATTAAGAAAGTAATGGGTTCCATCTGATTTGGTTTCCCAATCACGCTCCATCTTGCGTAATTTCTTAGCTTTCAGATTTTCGGGTTTAACTGCCTCCAACTGAGAGTTGTGAATTTGTTCGGGTAAGTTAGAGTGTATCGTTAGTTGTAAGGACTGAACCCGTCGTGGCTTCTGGTGTTCCTTTCTACTGAGGGCATTGGCTACCACATTAGCCTTTCCTGGATGATACTGGATGGCACATTCATAGTCATTTAAAAGTTCGAGCAAACAATGCTGCTGCATGTTCAACTCTTTTCGATCAAAAACGTGTTGAAGGCTTTTGTGGTCGATGTAAATGGTACACTTGGTTCCATAAAGATAGTGCCTCCAAATTTTTAGAGCGAATACCACGGCTCATAACTCTAAGTCGTGAGTTATGTAGCTTTTCTCGTGTACCTTTAGCTGCCGAGTTGCATACGCAATGACCTTATCGCGTTGCATGAGTACACATCCAAGTCCCTGAATGGAAGCGTCGCAGTACACCACAAAGTCTTCAGTTCCCTCAGGCAGGGACAAAATAGGAGCACTACAAAGCTTCTGTTTCAGCACCTGAAAACTTCTTCTTGTTTGTCACCCTATATATACTTGGTTACTTTCAGAGTCAGGGAGGTGAGTGGTTGAGCGATTTTTGAGAATCCCTCAATAAAAAAACAATAATAGCCTGCTAACCCTAGAAACTGTCTTATTTCCGTTGGAGTCTTCGGTGCTTCCCAGTTCTTGATAGCCTCTATCTTAGCTGGATCAACATGAATACCCTGCTCGTTCACTATATACCCTAGAAACTAAACCTCGCAAATCCAGAAATCACATTTGAAGAACTTGGCATATAGCTTTTCCCATTGCAGTAACTCCAATAGTAGCCGCAGATGCTCTTCATGCTCCTCCTTGCTCTTCGAGTAAATTAATATGTCATCAATGAACATGATGACAAACTTGTAAAGATACGGTTTACTCACGCGGTTCATGAGATCCATGAATACTGTGGGTGCATTGGTGAGACTAAATGGCATGACCAAGAATTCATAATGGTCGTACCGAGTGCAGAATGCGGTTTTTGAGATGCCTTCCTCTCTAACACGGAGCTGGTGATAACCTAACCTTAGGTGAATCTTGGAATAATAACTTGATCCCTGAAGTTGATCAAAAAGATCATCTATGCGTGGAAATTGATATCGATTCTTGAAAGTAACCTTGTTAAGTTCCCATTCGATACACATACGAAAAGTTCCATCCTTTTTCTTGACAAAAAGTACCGGCGCTCCCAAGGGGGATGAGCTGGGACGGATGAAACCTTTATCCAATAGCTCTTGCAGCTGAGTGGATAATTCTTGCAGTTCGGACGACGCTAGATGGTAAGGAGCCCTAGCGATTGGAGCCGCGTGGTTCACCAATTGGATTTCGAATTCGACTTGCCTATGAGGCGGAAGACCAGGAAAATCTTCAGGAAAAACATCAGGGAAGTCGCGTACGTACGAAATGTCCTCGATTTTCCTCTCGCCTGTCGACGGTTCTGTAATAAGAGCAAAAATGGCTACCGAATTCTTCTAGCGAAGATATTTCTGCACCTGCATAAAGGAAATGAAATCCATGACGACACCACTTCGATCACCCTGAATGGATAGAGTTTCGCCACTAGGAAGAGGAATGCGAATGACCTTTTTGCGAAAAATTATTTCAGCCCGGTATTTGGACAACCAGTCCATACCAACCACTATATCGAAACTACCCAACGTAGTTGCATTAGGTTTATGTCAAAAGTGTTACCAGCGAGAGAGAGCTTACACCCTTTGAGTATGTGGGTTACTTCTACTAATTTACCATCGGCTAACTCTATAACGTAGTTGGTTTCTAGCAACACTGGGCAATATCTAACCGTTTCCTAAATGACTCTGATAAGAAACTTCTATCGGCACCGGAATCAAATATCATATTTGCAAAACAGTTATTCAAAGGAAATTTGCTAGAAACAACATTTGAGTTAAGTCGCGCCTCACCTTTGCCTAGAGTGAATGCACGACCTTTAGCCCCGCTGCTACTATCCGCATTCCCAGTATTGTCCTTATCCTGGTTTCCAGCACCGTTACCCCTGTTCAATGTGGGCAATCCTTCTTAAAGTGATTCACGCTACCACACTAAAAGCACAACCTTGTAACTCCTGTCAGCTGAGGTTGGGACTGATTTTTGTTTGACCTGTGCTGAGTATTCACACGGCAATCTTTGGCAGAGTGGCCTATCTGGCAGCATTGTTGGCATGAATTGCATTGACCAGTGTGATGTCGGGAGCATCTATTGCAGAAGGGCTCTTTGCCCGCATAACCACCCTGACCTTCGGTGTTGTTGTTGGTGTTACCAAACTGTTGACTGTTAAAGTTGCGGTTGCTGTTGTTGAACCGCTTCTAGGAGCTCTGCTGGTTTTGACCCGATAATGTTGGCTTTGAGGAATTGCTTTCCCACTTCCTCTTGTTGTCAGATTTGCCAGAAGATGAACCCTTCTTCGGTAGCCTTCCCTGTTCAATGGCCTTATCTGTTAACTTGTATGCAAGACGCACAACCTGCTAAACGGTGACCGGATTACTGGACATCACCATTCCCTGGATTTCAGGAGCCAAACCCTTCAGGTATAACTCCACCTGTTTGTGCATCGGCCTAGCCATCTCGGGGCACAGAGAGACAAAATCTTAGTGCTTTCTGGTGTAGGCCTCGATTTCTAATCCCTGTATTTCAAGCACCCACAACTCCTGTTCTAACTGATGAACTCGAACCCGATGATAGTACTCTTCCTGAATAAGTTCCTTAAACGCATCCCATCCCATGGCGTTTGCTGCCTCTAGGTCCTGAAGTTGAAGTCTGGAGTTCCACCAGCTCAAAGCGCCGTCTTCCAAAGTGGAAGCCACATATTTAACCCGATTCTCAGGTAGGCAGTTGCACATAGCGAAAAAAGATTCTGATTTTTCCAACCAGCGGACCAAGCCAAAAGGTCGTTCTTCCCTAGTGAACTTAGTGGGCTTAGCATCCAAGAACATCTTGTAGGGGTTTACTCTCATACCTGACAGATTAAAATTCGCAAAAATAACCTAAGGTAATTATGTGGGAGAAAGACTGATTGCATTAGTAGTTTAGATTGTATGAATTTAGAAGAGATTAAAATTTACCACCGTCCTACGGATTTTGAGCTTGAACATTCATGTTGTTCCGATTATGAGTAGCCATGGCCTCGGCAACCTGCTGTTGGATGAGAGCAGTCAGCTCAGCTTGTGTCATGGTAATGTTGCCCTGACCGTCACGTCTAGGTCGTCCAGCCATTCTGTTTTAGCACCAAAAGAAAGAAGACATAAGGTTATGTCACACATTTAGCACGTAGTTCAACAATTACATTAATTGTGCACACATAAAATTCAAGTAACCACACATTATATAAACGGATATTTAATCGTGGTTATCTCATGTGTTTCCCATAGTTTAGCGTTCCGAATCTAAGTTAAACATACAAGGGAATTGTAAGTTTTAAGGACTTAGGGTATAACTCAGAATTTGCTAAGTTGTGTGGAAATAGTGCAGGGGTCAAAAGATACGCGAGAATGGATTAGAGTTAGGATAGTAACTAGGGGCGTTATCGTTAGGAGAGTTCTACACGCTGCAATTGCTACTTAGGGTTTCGTCTAGCCTGCTTGTCAATGCTCTGCATCATAATAGAGCCGAATCGCGAACATATACAATAGTTTGAGAGTTTTAATAACACCATGGAAGTAATTCAAAACGTGAAAGTAATATAAATATCCAAAATAAACTGCATAATGTCAGAATTGTAAAGTCATGCTGAAACGAATAAATAAATAAATAAAAACGAAACGAAATGTTTAAACAGATTGTCTGATAAGTTGAAATAAATGGAAATATAATAATTAGAGAACGAGTCTTCAGTCATCGATCTCACCATCCCCCATGTTCACGTCTTCGTTAGCCGCTGCCTCTGCAGGTGCCTCCTCTGGTTCCTCCTCCGGGTCTTCGTCCGGGTCCTCTTCCTCCATTGCCTGGTTATTCTACTCCATGGCTATGATGCGGTTCCCTGTCATCTCTATTCTTTCAGTGAGGTCAATAACATGATGTGTAAGTGCTACCACCATCCCTTGGAGGTTATCGACCCGAGTGTTGCTGCCCTGAAGCGATCCCTTATATTGGTTCACCTCCTTCTTCAGTTCCGTGTTGCTCTCAATCAAGTCAGTGATAGCTCCTGCTGCCTCCCGCATATTGCGGACTTCCCTGGTTATCTTAGCTACAAACCCTGCGAAAGCTTCCTCAAGCAGAAATTCAATCGGTGGAAGTTCGCCTACGACAGGCCGATTAACGCTCGGGTACTCCCCGAGTGTCTTGGGTGGGACCTCTTCCTCAGCAATGATCTCTTTAATAATTCGGGGATACCAGCTCCAATCCCCATTGTAGTATCAATCGCGTACGACAAAAGGTTCGTACTTCATTTCCTCTTTCAGTGCCTCGGCATGAACTTGTCCCGCTAAGTAAGGAGTAAGTTGCGACGAATCGGGTGCGTCCGACCCATCGCTGGACCCGTGAGAGCTAGAGCTAGAGTTAGAGTTAGACATTCCTGTTAAATATATGTATAACATAAGTATGTATCATAGAATCACATTACAAATAAGGAACATAAAAATCATATAGTTGTGTTGTGTCGTGTTCGTGACTATAGTCAAGGTCTGAATGCAACCTAATTCTCTATAGCCAATTGGCTCTAATACCAATCAGTCACACCCTCAGATTCCACATGCGGCCTTTTACCACGAGGCGCGTGACAAACCAGGATCATCGACACATGACCATACAGATTTACCTCTACATGAACAAAACCGAGTTTTGACGCTAGATTAAATAAAAATGCAGAAGCGTAACAAAGTTTGAAATATAATTTGTAACGCCAACAAAAACGCAAAACCAACATAGTGAATTGTAAATAATACGAACTTTAAAAATGGTTTAGAATGTTCTTGCAGACTGCCTACTCGTGCTCGTGAATCCTTAGCCACCTAAGAAATCATGCAAAGAAACAAGTGTCAACATAATTGATGAGTAAGTTCACAGGTTTTAGTTTGTTTTAGTTATTTCCCAAACGAGCCACTGGTTCAAACCGTAACCAAGGTGTATAAATGTTTCACCTTGATTCTACCCCGAATTAGAAATGTATAAGAGGTCCTAAATCCAATCTCGTATCAAGAACCCCAAATTGATTTCCAAGTTCATGTTATATTTGTAGGTAGCTAGCCTAGGTTATGTCACCAAAGAGTTTGAACCGAAGCTAACGTTGTTGCCCCAGAAGTTGTCAGGCTATCACCAACCATGACTATGTTAGGCAAATTCAACACCCGTTAGACCTTTACCGGTCTGGCTAGCGCGACTAGCTCGGGTGGGGCTTGTTGGGTCCAGTAGTACTACCATAAACTTTCTCGCTAAAGATCCATTACTAACGGCTCATAAAGTTAAGAGGGGACTTAAAGTGATATGCTAATTTGTGACTAAAACCGTATAACATAACTCAAATCAATTTAGAAAATATATGCATGTTACTAAACCGTAACACGTAGTTGTAAGTTTATCAAAATAACGCTACTATACCATAGCGAGCACATGTTTTCTCCCCTTGTATTTAAAACCATTTAAAAGTAGGGACCGTGAACTCACCTTAGTTTGCTCGGTAAGAATTTCAAGAGCAAGTGTTGTGTCAGGTCAATCGCTTCCAAGAACGATTACCCTTTTTATAAATTTTAATGTTGACACATGTTTATGCACACAATAACACTTAGCAAATTTTCTTGGTTAAGCATATATTCATGACATGTTAGACAAGTCGCAACACATAACAAGCAAGCATTCACAAAGTCACAAGCAAATAAGTTGATTTCATGCACAAGTTCATCTTTTACACACATCATTTAGTTTTCCCAGATCTTCAGCTGTGTTTAGGAATTTTTATAAAATAGTTACAGGTCACTAAAAATTACCAAAAATTTACACGACGTGTTAAAAGTTTCTTGTGTGCTTATGTAAAATTTGCAAAGCCTAATGCCGTACAGATTTTGCATAAAAAATCATCCAATGGACAGTGGTATGAATTTTGACGATTCTAGCCCCTGTCCACTAAATATTTTATTTAAAAATCTCAGAGTATCGAAATGAGTTGATTCCAATTGGAGGTTCGTAGAAACACTTAAAACTTCCACTGTATAAGTTTCATAAGCTAACTACAACTATTCACCTAGATATGACAAAGAACATACAACACAATTTCTGCAGAAAATTAGCCGCTATGATTTCTGAAATGAATTAAATGTCTTTACTGACCAAACAAAGTCATAAAATTACGAAACCAACACGGTTTGAACGGTTCTTCGAAGAGGTTCATTTTAGTCTCTTGAAAATCGTATTTTCGCTACGTTTTGACCTGTTTACAGCTCACTGAAGTCGGCTGTAAACCTCCAACAGCTTACTGTTTTTAGCGCTTAACCTCTTAATGCACGTTCTAGTGGTTCCGTTAGCCTATTTAGCGATAACACAACCTATCCACACAAGTTTTTAACAGTCCATAACTGTATTACCATAACGCCTACCTATAATAATTAATCTTCAACAAAAACATGTTTAGTAACCCGAAACTCGTATTAATACCTCGTGTGCCTAACCGACAAATAACCCGAACCACTAAATGTTATAATCATGAAACTGTTAAGAATTACCAATACTATCACATAACAATCACGACGTAACAATTTTTCCTATGCATATAAACACGCATCAAGATCCCACATCAACACGTAACACATAACCGAACCAAGTAATCACTAACAACCGTACCATTCTTAACTAACGTATTACCCCGATCCCTAGATCATCCTCAACCGTTATACGCAAAAACCATCATCAAGTTTTAAATATATATATATATAACAAATCTTTATTAAATAATATACCTAACCGATATCGAAGCCGAACCGGGTGGGAGACCGAGGGAAAGTGCGAGAGAGCTGAGAGAGATGCGAGAGCGTGGCGGTGTAGGTGTCGCGCCTCTGAGGGGATGGGGTGTTCTATCGTCGTCCATTGTGATGACTAGTTAGGTGTTTTTTTTTAAACTGCATGCATAGATACGTATACATACATGTGAATGTGGGTGGTTACATGGTGGGCCGTAAGTGAGGGGTTGGGCCGCCATTTTTGGGTGGTTTTGTTATTTTATTTTTTATATTATTTCATATACTAAAGTATTTCTCTCTCTCTCTCTCTATATATATATATATATATAAATTAAATCGTCAAATAACGCGTGACAACGCTAGCGTGGAAGTCGTGAGCAAACACTAACCTGATTGTTCAGGTTGTTACATTAACTTAGTCAACAAGTCAACTCGTCAATAGGTCAGTTCGGAAGGGTCCAGGGGTCAACCACTATTCAAAAAGGTCAAAAGCTATTCGAAAGCTCAAAGGGGTCAAGTACAATTTGGATGGTCAAAAGGGTCAAAGACAACTCGAATGGTCAAAATCACTGTTTCGAAAACCCTTGTTAGTTTTTCAAAAAATCTAACATTTCGGATAAAATACGTCAGATTTCGGATACATCATGTGATTATCTAAAATGTAAGTCAATGGTCCGAAACCCATCGGAAATGCAAGTTGATGATCCGAAGTCCATTCGAAATCCATCCGAAAAGCATAGGAAACCTACAAACCATAAAATCTGAATTAGTAGTCCAAGGAAGATCAGAGAGAATTTGAAAAGCTTAGGATTCTGATTAGTTCTAGATGTGAATCGAATCACTAGAATGGCCTTTATAAACTGTTTCGAATTGGGTCGAGAATCAATGAGCCTGGCCCAATTCGGAATAGTGGTCCAAACAATTATTCAAATTAGTGGGCCTTATCTGATCTGGACTGTATTTTATCCGAAATCAGTTGGCCTGATTTGAACAATACTTTATTCCTTTTTATGACAGGAAACCATCTATCTCAAAATCAACGATCCAACCAAACGAGCAACTTTTTGAACATAGTCACATAAATTCACTCAGATAAAATAAAATAATATAATAATGAAAGAAATTGCTACGGGATCAAATCATTCTTAAACTGATTAAGAAACAATTTTTAGCACATGTCTAAACAAACTGGTCCACCTGATTGCCAATATATTTGTCCTTCCAAACCTAGCGCTCAACCTTCAATTTTCGACCTCGTGGTATGAATAAGGTAAAATTATGCTATAATACTAGTGTGTCCCATACCTTGACATACCCCTGCGATCATGGTAAGCGCAACAATTCATCGTATCAGGTAAGTATACTGAGTCCATCCCTTCTTTTTACAATGTCAGACTTATTGGTGAACAGGTTAGTACTTTCGTACAGTAGAGTGACCAATAAAATGTCTGATGACGGTTGCGTAAATTCCTTTTACGGTACAGATTTAGCTTTAAAAGCACACAGAAATTTCTCGTTGTGAGATTTTCTTCCTTTTCAGGTTTTAGCCCTTTTATGGCTCTTTTAGGATATCATGACTGTACCTAGGTCTGCATATAAACTAAATACAACACAGGACAACCCTGATATCCTGGATGACTCATCAGATAAAGACCCGAAACCTTAAACGTTGGCTATATATCAACGCAAGATTTAAGACATTGAAATCATATGCCGATGGTATGTTACCCACATGATATATAGTTTGTTGTATTTATATCACTTGGTATCTTTATGCTTTTTGAGTGATAGGCCTATCAACACATCGCAGTAGATCCTCGTCTTTTCAAGTTCGATACCTTACATGTGTTAATCAAATTCTTTAGCACGAATACTTATTTCATTTCCCAACAAATATTTCTCCCCCTCATTGTGCAAAAGTAGAACAGTAGAATACCTTATGCTCAAATTTATTTAATTTATTACAAAAACCACGCTTTTTTACAAACGCTCAGTCTGTGAAACGCATGATTTTTAAAAGATTCACAAGCACTTTGAATCTTGAGTTACTGACAGGTTTTTAAAAAGATCTGATGTATTTGCATCAGTATGGATATGTTCAAGTTTAATCAATCCTCTGTCATAGCAATCTCTAATAAAATGAACATTGATATCAATGTGCTTGGTTTTGAAGTGAAAGACAAGGTTTTTAATAATTTTGATAATGACCTCATTATCACAATAAATAGTAGTATTTAGATAAGTCAAACCGTAATCCTGAAGTTAGTGTAGCACCCAAATAACCTGGGAGCAGCAAGTAGATGCTGTAACATATCCTGCTACCGCAGTTGAGAGGGGCACAGTCTGTTGCTTCTTGCATTGCCATGAGATGAGTATGTCTCCCAAGAATTGGCATCCAGCCAATGTAGACTTCATGTCCCTGTCTGTCCCTCCAAGGTTACTGTCAGAAAAAGCAAACAGATCAAAGTCGAAATCTCTAGGATACTAGAGTCCAAGTTCTGGAGTTCCTTTTAGATATCTAAAAATTCTTTTAACGACGGTAAGATGAGAAAGTTTAGGATTATCTTAACAACGAGCACATTGACAGACGACAAACATAATGTATGGCCGACTTGAAGTAAAGTACGTAAATGAACCAATCATAGATCGGTACAACGTTTGATTAACCGGGCTTCCTTCAGCATCCTCATTCAGCAAAGGCCGCTCTACAATTGGGGAGTCCATAGGCTTTGAATCTGTCATGTCAAATTTTGCAAGTACATCCTGAATATATTTGCCTTGATGAATCAAAATCCCTTGACTACTCTAACGAACTTGCAAGCCCAAAAACATTGTCATTTCTCCCAACGAGCTCATCTCGAACTTCTTATTTATCACTTCTTCGAATTCCTTACATAGATTTTCATTGGTTGACCCAAAAATGTTGTTATCCATGTAGATCTGAACAAAAATAAGATCCTTGTCAACACGTTTGATGAACAACATTTGATTTATCATCCCCCGAGTAAACCTATGTGCAAGTAGATGCTATGTTAACGTTGCATACCATGCACAAGGTGTTTGGTGTAACCCATATAAAGCTTTATCAAGCTTGTAGGTATAGCCTTCTTTCTCTGAATCAACAAACCTAGGGGGTTGAGCGACATAACTTTTCTCCTTGACCTTCCCATACATAAATGTCGTCTTGACATCCATCTAGTAAACAGTAAATCCCATGTAAGATACATATGCCAAGAAGATATGAATGGCCTCTAGTCATGCCACCGGCGTGTACAGTTGGTCATAATCTAGTCCTTCAATCTGCATGAAACCTTGGAACACTAATCGTGCTTTGTTTCTCACGATCACTCCATTAGTCCTTCAATCTGCCTGAAACCTTGGACCACAAAATCGATTATTATTTATAATCTTATTAGGAAAAGCTTTAAATTATCATTATGCCATATTATTTAAGATGAAACTCGAAATTTGGTCGTGAGATATTCGTCATTAATACTTGTAATATCTTTTTAAGTCTACGAAGTTTCTTAAACAAAAAAGAGTTTTTGTTTAACAACCATAATTGGTAGAAGGGTTGCATTTAGCCCACCTCTATATATATAACAACTTTTGTATACTTTTCTCACAAGTTAAAGGAAATATATTCAAAGTTTCCTATTATCTGTAATCTTTTTGAGCAAAGCTTTAAAATATCTTTTATTTTGTGCTATAACACTTAAGATGAAATTCAAAATCAAATCTGGATGAGATATATTTATCATTAATGCTTATATGAACTTTAACATCTTTTCTTAAAGATAAAATAGCTATTATTTAACTAACATAATTAGTTAAAGAATTTCTAAATAAAAATCAGCACAAAATATAAACATTATTTAGTTAAGATTTGAAATGCTTATAAATACACAAGTCACAAGTCATGTGAATTCATAATCTTCCAGCTTATGCGATTCTTTGTCACCTCGATCATGAAAATCACCATGTTCACTACAACATTTCTTTTTCTACTTGTAGTACGAATGTCAACGTACTCGATTGAAGCATCGAGAGTGAGCATTATGAATTCAGGACCAGCCCCGGTGCAGGGCATAAAATCCTACCTCCACTTAGTTTGAGGTAACAAATCATGAATTTTGGACCGGCCACAGCTGCAGGGCATAAACTCCCACGTCCACCATGTTCTTGATTCTATTTTGCTTAATTATTGTTTTTATCTATCATTAATAATATTTACCTGTAAGTGGATCAATATGCATGAACTTTTACTTGCTACTCTTTTGTGTCAAGTTCTAAGATTATGTGGTTTATTGTACTTTTATTTGAATGCCCTTCATGTCATGCCCGTATTTAAATAAAATGATAAAACTTGTTGTGTGTTCGTTTACTTCTCAGAGATGATATGACCAGTTTTTGTTTTATGCATGACTGCAATTTGTTAAGTAAGCCTTGTCTAAGTTTTTGCAAACAATATACATATACACTTGGTTTCATAATTCTATTAAACACATCAAAAGTTTTATGATTTGAGAGTAGTAATAGGGTATGAGATTATTTGTAAAATTTTATAGTTCGGTTACAAGTGTTGTATTAGAAGACTACGACTTGAAACTAAAATCATGGCTAATGTCTTGCATTCAAAACGAATGTCTAAAGATTTTATAAAACATCTATTAAATAACAAAATAGCTAAGATTGGTAAGACTATATAATTAACAAAAATATGAAACTTATGGGAATGTGTGTAAATTTGTAATATTTCAATTTAGTATCATAATAAAATCTAAAACTTATAGGACAAGTTTTAAAGATTAACTAGTCGTTATACAATCTCAACAAAACTCGTATGTATGTGCTGAACTTTAAGCAAGCTTAAAAGTTTAATGTTCAATTTTAGTTTAATGTTCTTTGTACAATACTATCATAGCACACTAGTAATTTGATAATTGACATCACTTATGTGAACTAAATATTAATACACTCGCTGATTCAGACAGTATAGGTGACTTGATGTATGTGAAAATTGATAAATGTATATTTTACTAATTAAAAGATTCAAGCATCAAGATCTTCTACACGTAGATGAGGAAAATTGTATTTTTACATCTTGACAAATAACCTGCTTACATTATATATAAGAATTTAGGGGAGTTCATTACTTATCTATATACTTTTTTGAAATTTAAACATGTGACAAAAATTGAATTTCCGAAGAAATTATAATTTGTTACAAATTTGGGTTAATATAAAATTTATGGTTTGTTTGTAATTTAAATAAAACTAGGTTAGATAACTATGCTATGCGACGAGGCATCTAATAAGAAAGGCGATGAGCGCATTTTTGTACCAAATGTTCACGCGTACCACAACAGGATCAACAAAGAAATTACATATTTGTCTTGTTCCTAAAAAAAGTTTTATTATGAATACATTTATGTTTTTGTATAAAATCTGTATTTGAACATTGAAAAAAAAAATTTCTAAGAAGATAAGAAAAGCAAGTTATTTGAGAAAAATAAAATTGCTACAAAATATAAATGGGTTAAATATGTGTATAGTTGTACTATAATGGCCGAAATCCGTAAAAGTGAATACCAATCCCGATAATTCGATGGTAAAAAATCTTTTATTTAGAATATATCTCTCTTTTGCGAAATACATATATCCAAACGTTTCAGAAAAAAATTGATTACAATGACCTAGTTAGTTTTTTTAGGTTCACATAACTTATTCATTAAAAATAAATTTACCAAACCTAAGTGAGTTATTTGTCATACCCGCAAAATCAGAGTTGGGTGTAACGACTCGTATATTCATTGCATAGCGGAAGTATGGTGCTAAGACTTCTAAAACGTTAAATGCTCGCTAAAGTACTCGATCCCTGAAGGGGTCTGATATTTCAACCGTGTCATAGTTCACTGTGAAAACTGAGAAAGAACATGCTAAAAAGTGAACATAAAGTTGATGATTTTATAGTTCGTTTGAAAAGACTTGAAATAAATCTTTTTTGATAACCGGTTTAAATAATGTTAGAAAAGATAATAAACCATTTTCCTCGGCATGTCATATAAAAATTTGTACTTGTAAAACTTGTATAACCATCATTGTCTATGTAAGACAAGACAACATGTCGGCATGAACCTATAACCAACCTCGAGCCAGTGAGTGTGTTGACATATCATGTACTAAGGACGATAGACTAGTAGTCGTTTATAGTTCCGAAATATAACTTTACAGTTGTATCATTTTATAAGGACCCTACAACCCTTATCATTGAGTAGAGGACAATCAAGTCCTTGTGTGTGTTTGTAGGACAATCTAGTCTCAATGCCTGTATGTAGGACAACCCAGTCCCGTTGTTTGTATGTAGGACAATCTAGTCCTATCATTTGTATGTAAGACAACCCAGTTCCATTGTTTATATTTAGGACAATCCAGTCCCTAATTGTCACTAGAAGTGTTGGTGCATTATGTCTATTACCTACGTCTAGGATATGTCTGTATTGTATATAGGGCTTAAACGTCATTTGTTTAGATGATAATGTTTATTTTATATGTTTTGTAAATGGTTCGTACGAGCGAGTCAAGATGGCTCGTACGAGTGACTCACAATCACTCGTACGAAGTAGCTACTTGTACGACCAAGCTCTTTGTTTAACACACACTCAAGTGCGAGTCATGTCGACCTATAAATAGAGGATTGTTGTGTCAGAGCTAGTAAGTGTTAGTTCAGTTGGTACGGCGAAGCCCTAATGATTTGTTTACTCGCGTCTGTACTTTCACGTCATTAATACAATTCAGATCAGTTAAACAGTAAGATCTTTCTTGTTTCTTTGTCATCCTCTCTAGCCATGAATTCCGCCTCTGCTATCTGAGTTAGATCAAACCATTTGTTCATCGGAGGAGCCAATCCCCCGTTCACAAGTGGTATCAGAGCCTTGAGGCCTAATCTGCTGACAAACGTCAAGTTCTACAGGCTACCAACTGTCACCGTTGCAGCTTTCTACTTCTACATTTCTCCCAAACTGATCTCGAGTTTGGACAGAATTATGGACAAACTGGACTAGGATTCTAGGATATTCCGTTAAAATCAATTCTAAATAATCCTTAACAATTTCAGATCTAAAATCGAGCTTGATCATGTTAAAATCGGTAAAATTCATCCGTTTGGAGACTTAGTTGTTTCGGACGAGTAGAGAGACCACTCGCACGAACAACATTAGACCATTCGAACGAACAAGTAACCCGAAGTTTTTAAAATTTACAAGTTTCAAATTTTACAAGTGTGATTCGCACGAACTATACATCTGTACGAGCATCTCGTTCGTACGAGTGAAACCTCATCCGTAGGAAGTACATTTTGGTTCGCACGAGTTACTTGTTTTTGTCACCTTGTCCTTACAAATTTCTGGTTCATACGAACGAATCTTGATCGCACGAATTGTTTTATCATCCGCACAAAAGAATTTTTCCGCACTAATCAGTTTGTTCGAAAAGTGTGTTTTTGAATTTTTACAGAAAAATGTCAGACAAATTTTACAACGCATTCGCTACATTAGCAGTCACGACCACAGCTGCTCAAAACATGAATCTCGAAAATGAGATGGGTACCATGACCAAACCGCTGAAGTTAATGAACCTAGAATATTTCGACAGCTAGAGTGAACGGTTCATGAATTGGGTCCAGGCAAATCACTTTACTTGATGGTTCGCTATCGAAGTCAAATATCAAGCGCTGGTAGGTGAAAATGGCCTTGAAAAGACTCTAGCTCAACATTCGGATGTTGAAAGGAAAAGGTTCATAAACGAAAATAAAATGATGAACATTCTTCAACAATCTATCAAAGAAGATATTCTGGCGTTACTACAACACGATGATGATGCTCAATCATTATGGAATGCTCTTCGTTTGAAGTTTCAGGGAAATGCTCAGCTTCGAAAGAGTAAATGGGCGTTGTTAAGGAAAGAGTTTGATATCTTTACATTGATAAAAGGAGAGATAGTGAAGTAATTGATCGAAAGATACTGTCAATTGGTGGTTCAAATAAAGAGAATGGGAATCATGAAGACCAACGAAGAACTTGTTGATAAGTTGGCAGATTCTCTACCGCAGAGCGAATGGTCTACTTATCTGACCATATTGAAGAATGGAACTGAGTATGGTAATTTCTCATTACCACGTTACATTGAAAGACTGGAGGGACATGAACTAGAAATGCAGAAGATGGCAAAGAACAAAACCATCCAAGTTCAACAAGATGTTAATCTATACTTCAAGAACAGTTCTGCTACTCAAATTCAGTCTCCGAAGATCCAGACAACCTTCAGCACCTACAGCACGCCAAGTTCACCATCAAACCAAAACAATGGCTTTCAATCCTTTACATCAGTTGATCCTAACACACCTCCAAGCCCATAGTCATCTTATGGTTCAAACAAGCCCCAGATCAATCAGACTACTCAATCTAATCCTAATCAGAGAATCTTACAATGCAACATTGTTGTAGATTTCTAGAATGCACGTAATTTTGATGAGAAGACCGCGAAGCAACACATGTCTTTACTAGCTTCGGTACTCAAGTCATGTGATAGCCTAGTCACAGGAAAAATTGCAAACTCGGAAATGACAAGACATGATCACATAGATCCAGTTGAAATGGAGCTGATTGACATCAAGTGGTGTATGGCATCGATCGTTCGATCTGTACAAAGATTCATGGAGATAACTGGGAAAGACAACTTGGGAAGTCTGGATGGAAAACTTGGGTTTGATAAATCCATAGTTACTTGTTTTAAATGTCGGGAGAAGGGACACTTCAAGCGTGAATGTCGGAACAGAGAAGTTCAGGGTAACCATAAACCTTTTGCTGATGATTACTACAAGAGAGCAATCTACCACCATCCTCAGCCAAGATCTCGAATGGTGCCGATGGAAGACAAACAGCCAGAAACCAAAGATAAAGCACTGGTGGTTACTCAAGAATATGAGGGCTTCAACTGGAACAAATATGTATCAAAGAATGAAAGTTTGACTTTGGTTGCTGAAATTATTGAGGAACCTGGGAGGAATCAGGGGCATCTTTTGACGACGGTCCTAAAGATGATTTTTACTATCATAAGTCATCAGAAGAGGAGGAACTTTTTAACAATCCATTTAAACACCTTTTGCCTAATGATATCCTAAAAACTTTTGCAGGTTAGTTTACACCAAGTCAGCAATCATCATGGGAAGAACAAAAGAAGCCAATTGATGAAGAGAAAGTTGATGAATAGATGGAGAAATTGTCAGATGACATCATCAAGGCATGCATGGCAAATGGAAATGAGGTAATGAGTCAAAGAGTGAGTTTGTGTTTGAAAAACCGTGTCTAAAATGTGCAGAGCCATGTAGTGAATGTCTTTTAAAAGAAACACGATATGCTGAACTACAAAGTTTAACAGATAATTTTTCAAGAAATTACAAATCAACTAAAGAAGCGTATGACAAATTAAGTAACTCTGTTAAACAATACACAAAAGCACTCAGAGAAAGTGAGGCAACACTCTTGATGCTCAAAGCGACAGTAATGGACAACCAAATGGCCATTAATATTCTCTTAAACACTATCGCTGAGATAAAGAGTGAGCTTGAGAAGGTAAGAATCGAAACTGAAGGGGTTAACAAGTTGTTAATCAGTTATTCAACAAGCTCTTACGTCATTGATCACATTTTACCTAAAATTGAAAACAAAGAAGAATAAGAAAAGGTTGAAACCAAAGGTGTGAGTTATGATCGAGTTCCACCCCCTATGTGGAAAAGTTATGCATGCAAAAAGCCATCAGGGGTGGAGAAGGAACTCAATCTAAAACTAAAAACTGAACAATCGAATGAGTTGCCTACAAATGTCGATGTAACTTACATAGCTTCTGATAGTGAATGTGACTCTGAGGTGGTTAAAACTATGGTAGAAAATGTTTTAACAAGTGAATCTGAAAAGTCTGAAACGTTTGAGTCTGATGCTGAATCATCGGAAAATAGTTTGACCAATGATCCAAATGTCATAGTTTATAAAATGAAAGGATCAAATAAACTATTTTCTGATAAAGACTTTCTCATCCAGAACGTGAATCTCGATCGTGTTGATAAAATGTCCAAACTTATGGAGGTAAGTCATGCAGATTTAGATAATCATGATGCATCTTTCTACTCAAAATCAAAAAGTGACAACCACCCTACTATCATAAAAACAAAGATTATCCTGAAAATAAGAGGGAAGGGTTGGGTTTCCAAAATCCACGAATGAACAACAAGTCTCAAAAACTTAATTTTACCAAGAAAATCAACTTTGTTTCTAGGACAACAACAGAGAAAGGGAAGAAATCACTGGTACTCAATCAAATGATGATTTCAAGAAAGAGAAAGAGAAAAGGAAACATGTTTGGGAATCTTCTATTCGAAAGGATAGTAGAACTGGCTACAAATGTCAAACTGTTGGGGACATTGCAAGATATTGCTCACAAGAAACTCCAAAACCTATTTCTTATTCTAAAAAGTTCACCAAGGACGAGAAACAGAAAGCACCTATGATTGCGCCAAAGCAAATCTTGAAAAGAATAAATGAATCCTACAAAAATGTTAAACCAATTATTCGACGTCATTCAAAATTTGAAATTGGTGAAACATCAACTAAATATCGCCAAATGGATTCTAAATTTTATGGTAAAAAGGCAAATCTGGAAACGCAAAAATGGGTAGCAAAAGTAAAAATGTCCAAGGTAGAACCAAAACCTTTTGTTTCATTTAAAACTGAGCTTAAAAAGAATGTTAAAAACAAAGTAGGTCCGAAATTCGACATTCCGAACCCACCCAAGACCAAGATGGATTGGATTTCTTTGTTTAAATAGTTTCTTCCGTTTGTGTGCAGGGACTCCAACGATCGATAATGTCTAAATGGATAATGGATAGTGGAGCCTCCAGGCACATGACAGGGATGCTTGCGTTGTTACACGACGTTAAAGCTATCCGCAGAGGATATGTAGGTTTTGCCGGAACACAAGGAGGGATTGTCGGTGAAGGAATTCTCACGAACGGAGTTTATCATTTGATAAAGTGAACTACATCATGGAACTCGAAAACAATCTACTCAGTATTTCGCAGATTTATGATAAGAAATTCATGACGCATTTCAATGATAAAGAATGCTTGATCTTAAAACCGGTTTCAAGATTCCGGAGGAATGGATTCTGATACGGGCACCGAGGGAAAATGAGTTGTATGTTCTAGATATGAGTGTTGCATCAAAAACCTCGAAGAAAGTTCAATGCTTTGTTTCTAAAGCTACAGAGAAAGAGTCGATCCTTTGGCATAAAAAGATGGGGCACATTCAACTGCGAAAGATGAATTATCTTGTGCATAACGACCTAGTGGAGGGTGTTAATCTAAATAATTTTCAATTATCCGATGATTGCTTGAGCTGTAAAAAGGGGAAGCAACACAAGAAATTGCACCCACGAAAGTTGTTGAATTCAATCAAGCTACGACTAGAGAGGCTACATATGGATTTTTTTGGACCAGTAAACGTCAAATCCATTTCTGGTGATCTATATTGCCTTGTCGTTACAGATGATTTTTCAAGATTGTCATGGGTTTTCTTTCTGGAGAGCAAAGACGAAACATTTGAAACTATTATGATCCTCTTAGAAAACGCGAAAACCTATATCACTGTCTAATCAAGAGAATCCGCAATGACAACGGTACAGAGTTCAAGAACAAGCGGATGCTCGAATTCTGCAATGAGAAGGGGATTCTGCATGAATTCAGTGCTCCTTATACTCCACAACAAAATGGAGTTGTTGAACGAAGTATCGCACACTGATCGAGACTGCCAGAACTATGCTAGCTAATTCGAAATTGCTAGTCAGTTTCTGGAGTGAAGCAGTCGCGTCAGCGTGTTAACCCTTGAATCGTGTGTTAACAGTTAAGCCTCACAATAAGACGTGTTTCGAGTTACTTAATCAGCGTAAGCCTAACCTTGCATTTCTAGAACCATTTGGATCACCGTGTACTCTATTAGACCCGGCTGGTAAATTTGGTGCCAAATCCTTGGAAGGATTCTTCGTGGGTTATGCTACTCCTCATAAACGTGTCTTCTTGCCGAGCTTGAACCAGGTTATTCTTGCGCAGCATGTGGATTGTCAAAGATATACTACGCCAACGCAGAATCCTGGGGATCTATGGCTGTTTAACTACGATAGTTTGTGGAATTCTTTCGACCTGCCAGATGTGCCATCAGAAGAAGAACATGTTATGCTCTTTCAACAACATCAAATATCGAATCAAGAACAAGTTACCAGACCGTTAGTGATTTCCCCGTCACTTCCAGTGTCTTTAAGACTCTGTCCCTGTACCTAATGTCAACACTGCCGAATCATCTGCCCAGCAACAGCCAAATGCTGACTCTGATCGGGAACCAACTTTCGACGATGGTGGATCCAGTTCCAATGAAGGATCTGAACAGATTGAAGGCTTCTTGAACACACAGGCTGATCAGTCAAACCTCAGGAATGAAACTTCATCATTTGTACCAGTTGTGGATGAAGTCATCACAAATTTGCAAAGGCAAGTAGATGTTCCGAATAAAGTGATGCCAAGGACCCTTTCATATCATACTTCGGAGAATATTATAGGCAGCTTACAATCGGGAGTGCAACTCGCATCAGATCAACAAGGATCGAAGCTGTTTCTATACTCGTATTGCTCCACTTCAAACCAGACTTTCTAATAGTTTTCTTGTTTCTCAGATGGAACAGGAAAACTGGAAAGATGCATTAAAGGAAGAAAGCTAGGTGGACGCGATGCAAGAAGAGTTGCTTCAATTGCAGAAACTGGGAGTTTGGAAGCTTGTTGACCTGCCCAATCATCACAAAAAGATAAACACTAGATGGGTCTTCAAGTGCAAACGTGATGATAGAGGGATTGTCGTGCGCAATAAAGCTCGACTTGTGGTTCAGGGTTTCCATCAGTAGGAAGGGATAGATTACACCGAAGTCTATGCCCCGGTCGATCGTCTTGAAGCAATCCGCATATTCTTGGCCTTTGCCTTGTGGAAAGGGTTCAAGGTGTACCAGTTAGATGTCAAATCTGCTTTGCTGTACGGAAAACTAAAAGAGGAGGTGTATGTAAGCCAACCACCGGGGTTCGTCGATCCAATGCATAAAGACAAAGTCTACCTTCTAAACAAAGCCTTATATGGTCTGCATCAAGCCCCGAGAGCTTGGTACGAAACACTGTTAAGTCATCTTACAGACAACGGCTTTATCAGAGGAACCGTAGATTCTACCCTCTTTACGAAGGAAGTGGATGGGCATTTGTTTATCGTACATATATATGTGGATGATATTATCTTTGGATTGACAAATAAGAAGCTGTGTAAAGACTTTGAAGAAGTCATGAAGCGCAAATTTGAAATGTGCGCGATGGGGGAGATGAAGTTCTTTCTGGGACTTCAGGTCGATCAATTGCCTGATGATATTTTTATTCATCAGACCAAGTATTTTCATGAAATATTGGAGAAATTCGATATGGCAGGAGTTAAATCAGCATCAACCCCATTAGATCCTAATCACGGCATTTGTGCATATTTTACTGGAGTCAAAGTTGACGAAACTTTATACCGCTCCATGATCGGATCCTTGATGTATCTCACTGCTTCTCGACAAAATATCATGTATCCAACATGCCTGTGCGCCCGTTATCAGTCCAATCCAAGAGATTCGCACTTGCTCGCCGGCAAACGTATCATGAGATATCTAAATGGATTTCCAAGCACCGGCTTGTGGTACCCTAGACATGACGACTTCACTCTTGCGCGTTACTCAGATTCTGATTTCGGTTGCTGCAAACCCAACACTAAATCTACGACGGCTGGTTGCCAGTTCTTCGAAACCCGTTTGGTAACATGGCATTGCAAGAGACAGACCGCGGTCGCTCTCTCTACTTGTGAGGCTGAATACGTTTCAGCATCCAGCTGTTGTGCCCATATTCTCTGGATTCAACAGCAGATGAGAGACTTCGGACTGCAATTTCTTGATACACCAATATATGTAGATAACTAGGCTACGATCGATATCACGAAAAACTCATGTCAACATTCTCGAACCAAACATATTGAGATTTGACACCACTTTATCCGTGATTGCTACGAGAAAAAGTTGGTTAGAATTGAAAAAATCCACACGGATGACAAAAAAGCAGATTTTTATACCAAAGCCTTTGATCGAACAAGATTTAGAAATCTTTTAAAATTGAATGGTTTAAGAAATCTGACATGAGGGGATATACATGAGGTTGAGTTTGAGGATGACGACGACTTGACGTGAAAAATCATCGGTTTGACGAATTTTCTATACATTCTTTCTTAAAAACTCTAAAAAACCAAAAATATAATTTTTATTTTAGGTGGAGAAATTTTGGGAAAATACAAAAACATTATAAAAGTCAAAAAGAGTTTTTGGGAAAAAGGGAGATCATATTGCATCAATATGACAGTCACAGTATGCTAAAAAATTGGAATGATTAAACAAGTAATTAAACATATCTTGCTAAGGATGTGCCAATAGGCTTCACTCGTTCAGTAAATTGTTTTCAAGATATTAACCAAAATGAAAAACTGAATAACTTGTGGGTTAACATCTCTCGTATATATGGACTTAGTACTCCGAAATTTCGTTTGAGAGAATGCTAGATTCTGTGATACTAGGTCTTTATATTTAATCGATATCTGGGGTATTATCTGAGTTCTTCTAATTTTGCGTAAGCAATGACCTAGAACTTGTATAATACTTTACGCATTATTCACCTATAAAGCTGCATAAAAAATGATTATGTCATAACCTTTGTGACATCTGCAGTTCAAAAGATTCCTTTAAAGAACATCACCTAAAGACGAGTCTTCATCTCTTTGTATGTATGGAAATACTAACCTGAGCTCTCAAGGTCTCGCAATTCACCTCTTTACGGATATTAATTGGATATATTCACCTATGAAATGAAATTCTAGGAATCTCGATGCGGGAGTATATTCTGAGATGGGATACACAGTTATTTCATGGTTCTAAAATTACCTAATATATCTTGAATCAGTTGAGAAACCAGAAGAAGTTTAAGAGGATAAAAATATTGGCAATCTAGGTAAATCTGGTTAAAAGCTTAATGAGTATACCAAGATCAACGATACTGGTGATTGGTTAAACACTTGATATGATCTTCTTGAAACATAAAAGTCACAAAAAAATGTATTTTTACTTGTTATTTCATAAAACTCCAAAACCCAAAAAGATTTTCAGTTTCCTTAGCTTTTTAGTTTTGTTTTAGTCTATCGATGATGTAAACACTGATAGTTGAAGTCATGGCGACATCTTGCTGAAAGGAACCTGAAGACCATGGGTTGGGAGCTAATTTTAATCGAAAAATTTCTTGAACGTTAATAAAGTTCATTAATTTGAAACTTTACAATTTAAAATAAATCTGTTTGGTCAAAAATGGTCAACCAAGGTCATTAACTTGGACTTGGTAGGCAAATCAGATAACCAGGGTCATTAACTTGGACTTGGTTAACTGAGTGGGTATTAAACAGATAAAAAATTGATAAAAATTGCATAAAAATAAAATTATCAAAAAGTTTAAAAGTTTCAGAGCTGATTCGTACGAGCCTCACTAGCTTGTATGAACTACTAAGTTTGGGTTTGCTTCGCACGAACCGCTGGTTCGTACGAACGACTAAAACTAGTATAAAAGGTCTCATTCTTCGCACGAACAAAGTTTATGTTACTGTGCGAACTTTGTGTGAACTGAGAGAACTTTGTGCGAATACGTTCTGAACTTCACATTTCTTGATAATTTTTTAGTACTATTACATTAGAGAGGTTGATCCGCACACCTCTTGCAATGGGAAAGGTAATTTTGCTCAATCCTAGCCGTTATAATGCCATATTTGAACCAAACAGACATTAAACATAGATTTAGGGAGATTGACCGATAAAACTTAAATTGACCATAAAAACGTTAAAATCGGCCCTAATAACCTATAAATCGACTATCAATTTGTTAAAAACAACATGTTTTAGGTTCGGATTAAACTTGGTGTTATTAGAACGGTTCATCAATTGTACGAAGAAGTCATTCGTACGAAGCAAGGTTTTTCAATGTTATGTCTTTTCATTCGTACAATTGAACTGATTCGTACGAAGCAAAAATGTAAAAGTTCAGAACTTTTTTTAAGTGCTGATGATTCGTACGAAGCAAGTTTGGAGAAGCTTGAAAATTTTCTAAGTCTAAAAGTCATCCGTACGAAGAAGTGGTTCGCACGAATGATAATTTGTTTCAAACTTGTAAATTTGTCTAAGTGTTGACTCGTACGGTATGGTGGCTCGTACGAATGATATAGTGAATTTGAAATATTTGAAAATTTTTCTGACGATTTGTTGCTCTCTCTGTGTACAGGTCAAGAAAACGTCATTTTCTCCATTCCACAACATATGCTGTTTGATAGACGAGACTATACCAGAGATCGCAGCTCATTGAGATGTATTAGATTTTCTTAGCCGAATTCCAATCAAAAAGGCACTTATAGATCGTCACACAGTATATAGATCGCATGTTGAATTTTTCAAGGAACGCCACTGAATTCAGTGTTGAGGATAACGCAATTGTATTGGCAGTAAAGATTGATGAGAAGGATATTCTAGCGAAGATAACTGAAGAGTTGATCCGAACAGTATTGGACTTCAAAGATAAAGAAGATGATCCTACTAGCTTTTCGGAATACATGGTGAAAGGATGTTTCTACTGGATGGGATATGCAGGTTTCGTGAATGCAACACCATTTAAGAAGGAGAATTTGAGCGCGCCTTCTCGCTATATTGCACAGTTGTGGCTCATGCTCTTAGCCACCGGAAGGGAGGTTTTGATGATTTAGTTTATTATCAGATGTGTATGATCACCGCACTTGTCCTGAACTTGCCATATAACTTCTCCAGAGTTATTTTTACTCAAATGGTGCAAAACATTCAGCGAGAGAAGTTCTTACAGTATCCGCAGTTTGTTCAGATGCTATTAGATCATTTACATCCAAACCTTAAGAAGAAGAAGGAGGATGTGCTGAAACTTGAACACATGGATGTTTCGACGCTGAAGAAGATGAATCTGCACTTGAAGGCATTTCCTAATGCGAAACTAGTTTTCAGAGCGATAGTCGACAAGGATTATATTTCTCCAGCTCCTGGCAAATGGAGAAAAGATGATAGTGGAGATGAGAGTGAAGAATTAGCTGTGTTAGATAGTTTTGTTGCTAAACGCAAAAATGGTTTATAAAAGATGGTGAGAAAGGAGTTAAAGAAAAGCTACAGCTTCTGCATCAGCACCACCAAAGAAAAAGGCCGCAGCAGAAAGTTCTGGATTACGTGATGAACCAGACGTTGAAGAGAATGTTGAGGATATTGCTGCGGATATCGAACGTCAAGCTTTTGGTGAAGGTAAAGCAGCTGAAGACGCTTCGTCTTCGAGCAGAAATTCAGATGAAAGACGTGTTGGAGAGAGAAAAGGGACACACAAGATAGAGAAAAAATGTCAAGCTGAATTAAAGAAAAAGGCCGAGGAGCGAAAGCGTAAGGCTACAGGTGAGGATGATACCACATACGTACCTTTGGGTTCTGATCTAGATACTCCTATGCACACACCTGTAAAGAAAAAGACGAGAAGGTTAAAGCGTCAGGCAGCAAGAAGTTCTGAATCTCCAACTGTCAGATCAAAAGAGACAATGCCAGAACAAAACAGTTGAAGAAGAGGTTTTGGTCTGTAGGTCCCCTAGTCCGTATGGATCTTCACAGAATCGTCTATCTAATCTAGAGTGCTGAATCCACTAGATCAAATTTCACAGAAACAATAACCCGAAGACAAAGAATTCCTTCAAACTATCTTCTATTGATTATCCAACACAAAGGTTTACAATCAATTCAAGACTCTTCTCTCTAAACCGCAACATAGCAATAGAACTAGCAACTGAGCAACCTAAACCCTAATGCAAACCTCCCTATATATAGAGATAGGTTATGCAATTGGGCTAGGGTTTCCTACATGGACTGCTAATGGGTTTAACGCCCAATTCGCCTACCATGTGCTATTTTGTGTCTAGTTTAGCCCAAATACTTCTAATTAACTATTACAAAACTAAACTCACTAACCGTTTATCATTTTACTAATTAGAAGATATCCAGAGACCAAATCTAAGCTATTGTCACAAATATGCACCAACAAACTCCCCTTGACAATAGCTTCATAAAATAACTTAGTCTTCAGTCTTCTTGCAATCTTTAACATCTTTGAAAAACGTTGGCCTTTGGATAGCTTCAGCTTTAATAGCTTCTGTCAGCAACATACTCCCCTTAAGCTGATGTATCCAATCACCAAATCATCTAAATCATAAGCATTTGAGTAAACTCCAGTTTGGTCCTTGCATAGCAATCTTTAAAACTCTTCAGCTTTGTCTACAATGTAGAAAGGAGGTTCTACCATGCATCCAAGCAAACTCCTCTTCACTAAACTTCTTAGCAACACACTGCTACACTCTGTATACTATAAAACAAACATCTGGAGAAAGCATAAGAATTATTCAACACAAGTTAACAAATTATTATTATTCAAGAGATATTAAAACTGTATCACAGATTAAGCACTTCTCAACTCAAACCACATAAGCACACATAACCTGCAAGATCGTAAAAATTTTGAACTCATCTTCTAACACCGTCTCCCTCTATCGGTAACAACTCCTCCATGAACAACCAATATCCGTACAATAAGAATTTACAAGAAAATGAAAAATTTTTGGATTTTTATATTTTCTGAAAGCAAATAAATAACAGAATAATAAACACTCTGCTTTGTGAGTATCACCGTTAAAAAGATCATATTAGCGACATCAAACTGTTTTCACACTATTTTATAATTCTATATGCAACAATCATGAAACGCAGTTCAAGACGATCACCAGTATTGTTTATCTACTTAAACAAAATACATGAACATTTCAAGTACCATTACCTAGTGATCTGTTCAGATAATTTAAACTGATATACTAGTGTGTCCCACTTCAGGACATACCCCCGCGATCAAGGTATGCACAAAAATTCATCGTAGTAGGTGAGTATACCGAAATTCATCATTTTTGAATTATAACGTTAAATAATTGGGGATCAGGTCAGTACTTCCGTACAACAAAGAGACCAATATCCAACGAGGGTTAGGGCAAATACCAAATTTTGGTATGAATAATGCAATTTTGCACATTTGAATGACTCTCTAGGAGAGCTTCTTCAAATTTTGGGATTTGGCATTTTAGCTTTTTGAAGATATACTGGTTGTGCCTAGGGCAGCATATATCTGGATGCAGCAGAAGGACAACCTTGATACCCCGGATGAAATAACGATATAAAGACCTAAAACCTCTGATTTTGGCAATCTATCAACGCAAGATTTAAGGCTATAAAACCATACGCCACTGATTTGTTACCCACTCATACACAGTTTAGTTTATTTGAATCACAAAGGTAAGTTGATTATTTCATGCCTTTTGCCTACTGGTACATCATATGATGAAGCTATTATCACACTTAAGCAATTTTCTTTTAATTTCAGTGTGACAGTCTAACTTGCTGATGCACTATCATTTCTTCTTTTTCACACAGTGAAAAACTCATTTTTGATATTTCTTTTTTTTATGTTTTTGATTTTTGAAAAGCAGTAAATTTATTTATAGACTATTTTTATGGAAAATGGTTATTCAGGATTCCTCACCCCGTTGAGTTCGACTAAATGTTCAAAACGAGCCCTGTCAAATGCTTTTGTGTAAATATCTGCCAGGTTATCAAGTGTGTCGACTCGATGCAGATCAATTAATTTCTTTTCAACACAATCCCGTATAAAATGATGACGAATGTCAATATGTTTTGTGCGACTGTGTTTTACGGGATGGTTGGTGATTGAAATAGTGGCATTATTGTCTATCATAATAGGAGTATGAGTGAAATTCAAACCGTAATCGCGCATCTGCTGTTGGATCAAGAGAACCTGAGAGCAACAACTACTCGCAACAATATATTCAGCTTCACACGTCGAGGTAGACACGCAAGACTGCTTCTTGCATGGCCATGACATGAGCCTCCCTCCTAAGAACTGACAACCACCTATGGTAGACTTCCTTGTAGATTTTCATCCTCCAAAGTCCGAATCAGTGAAATCAACAAACTTCAAATCACTAGCAGCTGGATACCATAACCCAAGTTTAGGTTTCCCCTTCAAGTAACGAAGAATCCGCTTCACCTCTTTCATGTGGGACTTCTTTAGATTCGCTTGATATCTGGCACATAGACATACTACGAACATGATGTCGAGTCTTGAAGCAGTCAAGTACATCAGAGAACCAATCATTGCCCTATATTGAGTTGGATCAACATCCTCCACACTCTCATGATCTGGACCAAGATTGTGATTCTCACGGATAGGTGTATTGAAAGTAGCACAATCCTCCATTTTGAAACGAGACAAAATGTCATAAACACACTTCGTCTGATGTATAAACATCCCATCCTTCTTCTGTTCAACTTGTAAACCCAAAAAGTAGGATAATTCACCCATCGCACTCATCTCAAACTTGCTCTTCATTACCTCTTCGAAATCATGACACATGTTCTCATTAGATGACCCAAAGATGATGTCATCTACGTATACCTGTACCAGCAGAAAGTCTTCCATCTTCCTTTTGATGAAAAGTGTACTGTCAATCTGTCCTCTTTCGAAACCATGTTTTAACAGATGTCCTGACAGGGTCTCATACCATGCCCTAGGTGCCTGATCCAATCAACACAATGCCTTATCAAGTCGATAGACTCGACCTGGATAATCTGGATTAGTATACCCGTCTGGCTGTGAGACATACACCACTTCTTGGACTTTCCCGTAAAGAAACGCACTGTTCACGTCAAGTTGGTAAACCTTGAAGCCCTTGAATGAAGCAAAAGCTAGGAACAAACGAATTACTTCCAACCTTGCTACTGGTGCAAACACTTCATTGTAATCAATCCCTTCTTGCTGATTGAACCCTTTCACTACCAACAGAGCCTTATTCCTTATCATGATCCCTCGGTCGTCTTTCTTGCACTTAAACACCCACTTTGTGCCTATTTCCTTCTCTCCTTCAGGCAAGTCAACTAGCTCCCAAACTTTCAACTTCTTGAACTGAGCTAGTTCCTCTTGCATAGCTTCTACCCAACAATTGTCTTTTAGAGCCATATGAACATTCTTCGGCTCCTCTTGGGCAATAAAGCAGCTATATTAACATTCATGAATCAAACTAGTCTTCTGAATCGAAGAAAACAAACAGGAACCTTCAGCACACCCCTTCTCGTCTGAACACCTGCAGCAGCATCACCAATAATGTTTTCAACTGGATGATCTCTATGTACACGTGTAGTAGCAATGGTGTCAACAACCAGATTATCTCCCAGATTAGATCCAACCTCCTCCTGAATATTACTATTAGCAAATGGATTAGTGAAGTCCTCCCCCTGAATAGGTTCAGACTCACTATCACTGGAAGAAGTTTCTGGAGCATCTGTCATCGATACACTTGATCTAGGCATGAAGTCATACTCTCCATCTTCACTAATCACAGTATGGATCACTTGAGACTCATCTTCATTGGAAAAATCAGGAATATTAAATGATTAAAAAACACTGTCATAATCATATAATATAGGAGAACCACTCGTTGATTGTTGAGGTGAATAACTAGTGATTTCCATGTTAAACACCACCTCAATTTTACCAGTTTTTAGATTAAAAACCCTTTTCTTCGGTGTTCCAGGCATATAGCCTAGAAAGTAACCCTCATCAGGTACCTCACCGAATTTTTGCTTATCTTTGTTTCGCATAATGGTGCAGGGTAATCCAAATGGTTCAAAGCCTTTTAAGTTTGGTTTTCGGTTAAACAATAGTTCGTGACATGTTTTGTTAAACCGTTTAACCGTCAAAACTTTATTCAGGACATAACAGGCTGTGTTCACAGCTTCTCCCCCGAAAAGAACTGGAAGCTTTGAATCAGATAGCATAGTCCTTGCGGCTTCAATTAACGTCCTGTTTTTCCTCTCAGCGACTCCATTCTATTGAGGTGTATAAGGAGCAGAAAATTTATGGTCAATTCCTTTGCAAAGACAATAGAGATCCAGAATCGATTCTTGAACTCCGTGCCATTATCACTCCTTATCCTCTTGATCCATGCATCATGGACATTTTCCAATTTTGTAAAAAGATCTAGCAGCATCTCCGCTGTCTCATCTTTTGTACCTAAAAAGAAAACCCATGAATATCGTGAGTAATAATCTGTGACAACTAAACAATAGTACTTTCCACCTATACTCCTTACGTTTACTGGACCGAATAGATCCATATGAAGTAATTCATAGGAGCATCTATGGAATTTATTGTTTTAGACTTGTGAAGTTTCTTATGTTGTTTTCCCTTTTGACATGGAAGACATTTATCTTCCACATGAAACCTCTGCACTGGCACCCCTTCCACTAAACCATATTTAATAATATAGTTCAATTTCGGTAGTGGATGTGGTCCATGCGTCTATGCCACAGCAATGACTCAGCCTCAGATGCTTTTGATAGTAGACACAACACCACAGTTGAAGAATCCTTTGCACCCATGTCCATGACATAAGTGTCATTCCTCCTTGGCGCTCTCATCACTATCTAAGCATCCGGTATCACCAAACCAGGTTTCAACACCAAAGCATCAGACTTTGTAAAGTGGACCGAGTGACCCTTGTCACAGACTTGAGACACGCTCATCAGATTGTGCTTCAGCTACTGAACATAGTTCACTTTGTCCAGTGTGATCTTCCTGTTGGTCACTTTTCCTCGACCGGTAATGTGCCCTCCTTTCGCACCTGCAAAGTTCACATAACCACCATCCATATTCTCAAACTCAGTCAACATCCTCGCATCCCCCGTCAAATGCCTGGAGCAGCCACTATCAACATACCACTAGTTGATAATCCTCCTTAGCAGCTCCTGCACAAGCCAACAACATTAGTTAGATTGGGGGACCCAAGCCTTAATGGTCTTGGGTCATCCAGATTCATCAACTACGGGAACATCCATCCAATATCCATCACTCCTAACAGGAGTCTTATATCTTAGACATGTTGATGGAAATGGTTTTTGATTTCCACTATGTCTCTGGTCTTGAGGTTTCCTAACCATGTTTCGACTTTGCGACCTTTGGAAATTATGATTTTGGTGCCATGAATTTTGATGATGATAATTTCTAAAGACATCGTTATAAAAATTTCGACTACCAACATTCTGGTATCAATTTTGATATTGACCTTGACTTCTGAAATTATTTGATGGACCATTAAAGTTATTCATTCTTGGTGAACTACTTCTAGGTCTATCATATCTGCCTGATGTAGATCCAGGCTGAAATCTTTTGATTTCTTTGAAAGCGAGGAACTTGGTGAGTTCCTTTTTCAGTCTTATCAACACCAACAACAACACTATGTTGCCTGGTAGCAGATATCTTTGGTGAGTTAACATTTTTCTCACCATCACCACTTTTTGCTGGTGATTTTTCTCTGTCTCTCACTTACCTGTGCTTCACTCTTATTGTTTGGGCAGCAGCTAGCTATATGTCATTTTCCATGACATTTGAAGCACGATTTTCTAGCTGAAGACTTCTTAATTGAAGCCTCTTGCTTAGATTCATCAGGTAACGGTGATGATGAAGATGACAATGTCTTCGAAGGATCTTGTTTAGTTTTCTTAACTTCTGATTTTTCTTTGTTTTGATTTTTAGCAAACTGCACATTAGACTCTTTAGTAATAATCGGAATCTCTTCATTCATGTCACTCCCTTTAACAAAATCAACCTTTTTTAACAAAATTTTTTTTTATTCTTTGGGTGTGTATTCTTTTTTTTCAAAACTGGTTCCCTGTTATTATCCTTCTTGGCATTCTCAGAACCATCAACACTTCCTGATGTGGAACTACCAGGTGTAGTTGACACAAAATCTGTCAGCTCTTCTTCATCTGGCAAGAGAGAATAGTCGTGACCAAGAGGTGGTGGAACTTCATTCAAACCTTTGAATCCCACACATGTCTTGTCATTACTCTTCTTCAAGCCATTCATCATGTGTTTCATGACAAAAGATGAATCTCTGAATTGATTTAATTTCTTTTCAAGTTCACAAATTTTAAGTTGTGCTTCAGACAACTCTTGCATTTTTCATAAATTTCTTTTTTTTTCTCACTCATCGTATCATGAGCTAAGTCAATAACTTGAAATTTTTCGTTAAGCTTACAGGTTAGAATATTGATTTGTTCTTCGTAACCTTTAATTTTCTTCAAGTATAATGACTCATTTCGTTTTACGAAAAAGTTTGATTCTTTTAGGTTTGAGAGCTCATTAGCCAGACTTTAGTTTTGTTTTGTTAATGTGTCAACCTCGCTTTGCAGTTCACGACACTTCAAACAAACAGAACTACCAGAGTTAGAACATACCTCGCCTGCTGATTAGCTTAGATCAGCCATGAAAGCATCAAAATCAGCAGCCATCTTCTTCTCTATAGCAATCTGTTCTCCATCAGCTTTCTCAGCTACCTACTCTTGCTCTCCCTCAGCATTAGTTTTCACTTCTTCATAAAAAACTGGAGCTATCTCAGCCATGAACGTCTGTGAGGCATTATTATCACTCTCCAGATGAACACTCCAATCATAAGAACCCTCTCTGGCAGTAGAAATCAGGGCCTTTGATCCATTGTTGTTTGACGCATTCCTGTTGCTTGAACCATGACCAGGAGAATCTTGAAAGGATGAACTAGAACGAGATTCAGACTTAGGTCTTTGACACTCTCTAGAGAAATGTCCGTAGTTGTGACAATTGTAACACTTCACTTTTGACTTGTCAAAGCCCACACTCTTTCCAACGAACTTCCTGCCCGTTCTGTTCCTGAACCTCTTCACCCTTCTAGAGATCATGGTCGTCTGCCATTGCAAATCCATCTCCTCTAAGTCACCAGGGTCTATCTGATCATAATCTTCATCAAACGTAGCAGGATCAGATATTTTTCCCTAAATGTAGTTCTTGTGGAAGCAACAATATGTGATCTTCAGCACTTTTGACACTCAGAGGCATAGACTTAGAACTGCTGTTACTATTACTTGATTGTTGTCTCTTAGCTCCTGACGAGCCTCTAGAAGCAGCAACAAAACATACTTCACCCTCATCATTTGTCACGATCTGCTCATTCTCACATGAGAGAAACGCAATTGCACCATCACTTGAAGCATTGTTGGAAGATGAAGGTGTAAGAACTTTATAAATCCCCGGATCTTGAAACTGATCATATCCAGTCTCCTTCTTCTTCATATTGAGCTCATAAGCTCTCAATTTCCTAACAACCTCTTCCAAGTCTTTCTTTTCATAATCAGCTTCACCTTTTATCATCAAAGTGTAGATATCCCACTTTGCAGGTAAAGCATCCAGCACCTTGTCGTTTATCTCCACATCCGTGTATCCATCTATGTCATAATTATCTATTTCTGACATCAGATGATAATATCTCGTGATAATATCTTCAAGGGATTCATTTCTCATTCGTTTGAACACAACAAACTGTCTCTTTAGAAGATCAACCTTGTTCTTCTTCACATCGGTATTGCCCTCATACCTCTTCTCTAGGGCATCCCACATCTCCTTCGATGTAGTATAATGCTTATCAGGTAATGACATCTTGATAGCAGCTAAGGCTTTCTTCTCGGACTCACACATCCTCTTTTCAGCTTCAGACATGTTTACATAAGCAGTAACCCGTTGTCTGCCCTCAAAATCATGTGTTGGGTTAGCATACCCATCTTGAATACAGATCCACATCCGTGTGTCCTGATATTCAATAAAGGATTGAAACCTATCCTTCCAAGTAAGATAGTTCTCTACCTTCTGCATCTTTGGAGGTTTGTTTGTGGTGCCAGCCTCATGCTCCATTCTTAACAGTTCATTCAGATTAGACATATTCGACATTTTTACCGAACCCGCTAGTTAAAAATGTTAAAACTTGTCCGAAATGAGTTGTTACCAAATTATACTGTTAGATTCGTCTCGACGATACGCTTCTAATGATGTATATTGTCCGAAATGAGTGGTTACCAAATGGGTGATTTTTTTATCCTAAAAATCAGACGAACCTAACCGTGCTACCGGTTTGTCAAGAATGTTTGTGGATCAAATTCTATGTCCGAAAACGTTTTACTCTGGTTACGTCAGTTGTTTAACTTTCCACCTTTTTGTGTATAACTCGGAACAGTATCAAATCCGGAACAGTAACTCTGATTGACAATCCGGAACAGTAATTCGAATTGCTAATCCAAAATGATGATCCAGAATAGTGATCCGAGATGAAATCCGGAATGCATTGTTCTGATCCGAAATGGAAATCCAAAATCGACTACTCTGATCCGAGCTGGAATCCGGAATAGTTCTGATCCGAGATGGAATCCGGAATAGCTTCTGATCCGAAATTCAATCCGAAATAGCTTCTGATCCGAAATTTCAATCCGAAATTCAATCCGAAATGGAATCCGAAATGGCTTTTCTGATCCAAATTGCACTGTTTTCCAGATCCAAATTGCAAGTCTGATGATCCGAAATGCGGATTCTGGTCCGAAATTCAAGTCTTCAATCTGAAATACTTTGCTTTTTGATCCGGAATGCAATTCTTCAATCCGAATTCATGCTGTCAATCTGAAATCACTGCAGAAACCCTAAAAGCAGCCGTCGAAACCCTAATTCAGTCGTCACAAACTTCAAGAACAACCTCCAAAAACTCCAATTTTTATGCTGTTACGAATCTGAACCAAGCAACAATCAAGAGCCGAATGCTCTGATACCAATTGTTGGTCCCCTAGTCCGTATGGATCTTCACAGAATCGTCTATCTAATCCAGAGTGCGAAATCCCCTAGATCAGATTTCACAGAAACAATAACAAGAACACAAAGAATTCATTCAAATTGTCTTCTATTGATTATCCAACACAAAGGTTTACAATCAATTCAAGACTCTTCTCTCTAAATCAGCAACACAACAATAGAACCAGCAACTGAGCAACCTAAACCCTAATGCAAACCTCCCTATATATAGAGATAGGTTATGCAACTGGGCTAGGGTTTCCTACATGGACTGCTGATGGGTTTAACGCCCAATTCGCCTACCATGTGCTATTTTGTGTCTAGTTCAGCCTAAATACTTCTAATTAACTATTACAAAACTAAACCTACTAACCGTTTATCATTTTACTAATTACAAGATATCCAAAACCAAATCTAAGCTGTTGTTACAAATATGCACCAACATGGTCGAACCAGCTCAACAAATTCCAGTTTCGCCACCTCGACCGGCTGACCCACAATCGTCACCACAACCAACGCCACAGTAAACACCACAACAGCAAACTACACCGCAACAGCCACCACGAACTTCACAGACTTCACAGCCCCAGTTCGATTTTGATTTTGACTTCGGTGATATTCCTCGGGTTGAAGATTTTTCGTTTAATGATCCACGTGTTGATGAGTTGCAAAAGCAGGTTTTGTTAAATACAGTGAAGCTCGCTGAGCTGCAAGAAAAGATTAATGTGTTAAATGAAGAGCAACAGGAGTTGTTGAGCAGGTTAATGTTTTGTCTGAAGATAAACAGTAGCTTGAAGCCATGCTTGCTAGTATCGTGTCTGAGAACGAATGGTTGATACTTTGTATGGCAGAGTATGAAGAAGAAAGGCTTCAGAATGAAAGGAGGATGAGTATGTTTGAAAAAATCCTGACAAAGAAGCTAGGAGTGAATATTGCTGCCGAAATCGACGAGATAGAACGCACCGAAGCTCAAGAATGTGTCACAGAAAGAGAACGTCTCGTGAAAGAGCAGTCAGATGCATAGGGAAAGGGAAAAGAGAAGGTTGTTGATGATCCTATTATTGTTTCAAACTGAGCCAGAAGCTGAGTCTGTGCCAGTTACTTGTACATATATTGTGGTTTATCAGGTACCGAACAGGTATTGATTGGAAAACTGATAGATGTGGATATCGACATGTTAGATCTTTCTCAAAGACATCGTGATTGGTTGTTAAAGAAAAGGCTGAAAGAGACATTGAAGAAGCTGTTGAAGAGTTTGAAAAGGAAGCTGAGAACAATTATGAAGAGTTAGATGATGTTTTGCCTAGTGATTCTGATAGTAGTAGTGATGATGATGATAACGTATGAGGATCGGGTGTATGTTTAACTGATTCGGGTGTTAATGAAGAATCGATTATTCAGTGTATCTCAATGATTCTGCTAATCAGGCCACCGAAGAAGGAGTTAAAGATAGAGTTGAAGAGTCTGTAGATGCTCAGCAGGCAGGAATCTTCTTGGTGTTTGACTTATCCACCATTCTTGTCGTGCAGAAACCAAAGATCTTTTATCTTGAGCATGATGTTGAAGAGGGAGAATTCATTCACAGTTATTCTAAGGAGGAGATAGTCGAAATGCTAGGAGTGAATGAGTATAACTTTGAGTTTGATTTTGCGGATGAGCTGAACGAGATAAATGCGTTTGAGCCGAATGATTATGTGTTTGAGAATGTTGAAGAAGCGAACGAGTATGACAGACTTGTCGTGGAGGATGATTCTGATGACGATGCGAATATTGCCAATCAGGGTACAGAGGACTCCCCAACTTTTGCTGAATTATTTACAGCAGAAAATTCAGATGTGTTGAAGCATAAGGTTGAAGAAGCTGCAAAGGAAGGTACTATTCCTCAACAATTGAACAGTGCTAAAATTGCTGAAATGAGGAAAAAATGGTTCAAGAATGCACCAGCCGAGCGTAAATTCAAGCGTCCCCTAGCATTCTTTACTCGTGATGCTAATATAACTCTAGGGGAAATCATTAGCTGGGGTTGGATCGAAGAGCTAAACGTCTATGCGATCAAGAGGGAGTTTAGGATTCAGTATTTCTGATATCTACGCGACATCAAGTCCTTGCCCTACTAGGATACTAAAGAATTGGTGCAGACAAAGATGATAAATCTAAAGATGAAGTTTCATGACCAGAGGCTATGGAAGGTGATCAAGCTGGAGGCTTTACACGGTTTTACACACTGGAACCTCACTTTCCCAGATCCATCACAAAGATCTATCCAGTGACAAAGAAGAAAGATGTAACGCTCGTCGTAAAAAGGCCTAAAGTGATGAAAAATATGCATATGTTACGAATGGAGTGTGACAACCGGGGTTTTCCAATTGTAATTACGCGCATAACGAATGGTAATACCATCATAATCAACATATTAGACGTAAATTAACTTGATCAGGCCTTTGGAAAGCCTAGAAACGTCTACTTACTTCACGTTACGCGATTGGGCGACAATCGAGAACTTTAACGCGAATTTAAACGTTAAGCGAACTGATGCTGAACAAATACTAACAACGCCTGAAAATACGAATTTTTATACTTGTATTTATCATAAAGTTATAATTACGTGATAAATTTGGATCGTCGAATGTCGCAAAGAACAACGCGGAAGTTACACGGAAAATCGGAACGCACCGACAATGAAACGGAAGCAACGGACTCGAGTTATGCCTCGATATTAATATATTATGATATATTTAGCTCCGTAAGTGAATTTTAATACTCGCGGTTGAAACCAGGTTGAAAAACGGATTAGAAATGACAAACAGGGGAAACACGCAAATTTTTAACACAATGAACAGATTATGCGTCAAAACCCGACCACCGATATAATTTAAAACGTTTTGGGCTCCAAATAAACGTTAGACGATGTTCGGTTTCGATAACGAGCTGCGAAAGGCATATTGGGCTTGAACGATTAACGGGCCTTGGGCCCGACCCATTTAAGCAAACCCTAGCCATATATAAACAAACAAAACTCTAATCTTCTTTGTTTTTTCAAACAAACCCTAGCACACACTCACCTACTTCTTTCTCCCCCTCTGCTCCGATCGCCGTAGTCCGGCGAAGCCGGCGGCTCCGGTGGCCTTCTCCGGCGCACACCACCCACACCCACACCCACACCCGCAACCTTTTCCTCTTTCACCTTATACACACCCGCATACATACACAGAAGAGAGAGAGAGAGAGCAATGAGAGAGAGAGAGAGAGTGAGCAGTGAAGAGGGAGAAAGAACGACGGCAGTGGAGGATCCCGACGGGCATAGCGGCGATGATGTCGATGGTGGTGGTGTTTTAACCGTTTTGTTAGTGGCACGCCTCCAAAAATCTCCGAGTTTGATTCGACTCGATTAAAGTTTGGTTCGGATCTGGATTGTTTCGGATTGGGTTTGTCGGGATGGGGGTGTCAGCGGTGGCGGTACTATGGTTCCGGCGGACAAATGAAGTTGCCGCGTGGTGGCAACCGCCGGCGCAGTAGCGGCGGCGGCGGTTTATCCGGCGGCAGTGGTTTATTTCTCGGGTTCAGTCCACTCGGGTCTCAACTCAGATCCTCCCAGTTCGAACTCGGTTCAGTTCACCTTCGACTCGGGTTCGAGCCGAATCAGTCTCGGTTCAGATCAGTTTTGGATCCGGTTCGAGTATGTTCAGTTCCGATTCGTCTTCAGTTCAGGTTTTGGGTTTGGGTTCGATTCAAATATTTGTTTTATTTGCTTCACCTTCAGTTCAGTTTTGGTACCGGTCCCGGTTCAAGTTCGACACGGTTTCGCTATTTGTTTCGATTTAAGTTTTACATCGTTTCGGTTCTGATGCATGTTTGTTTCAGGTTCAATCTCGGTTCGTTTCGGTTCGGTCAACAAAAGTCGACACGGTCAACTGCTCAAACCCAGTCAACACGAGTCAACCCAGTCAAACCTGGTCAAACCCGGTCAACGGGACAACCCGAGACTCGGTAAAAATTAATTACGACGCGAAATTTAATTATTTTAGCTTATAATTATTATTAATAATTATCGCGAAACCGAGCTCGACCCGACCCATTAACGAATACGTATAGCCAAAAAGTATAAAAAAATAATGAATCGAACCGACTACGTTATTCGCGTAAAACTATTCGTTAAAAATCAAACCCACGATAGTTAAATATATAAATCGGAAATAATATTTGGCAAAACTTAATATTTGAAAATGACGAAAAATTTATATATACATTGTTTGTTTGCGTATATTGACAATTGCGTTTTGATAATTAAATCGACAACTTGTGTTGTCGGGATCGTCCAAAAACAGAGGAAACTCTGCCCGTTTTTCGTAAAAATCCGCAAAGTGAAACGTGTTTTAAACCTTTCCGATTCAAGTAATTTTGATAAAAATAAATATACATGTATAATTAGTTTAACCACTCTTATAACTTGCGAAACGAGGTTATAACCATCGAGCAAACGTGGTGTACTAACTAACGGAACTCAGAAAAACTTATATAATATAAATATAATTGTTTATATTTAAATCAAACATCGTTAATTCGTATACTTTTTATAAAAATAGTATAATTGTTTATTTTTATATCAAACGTCAGAAATTAGAATACCTTTTGTAAAATAAATATAATCGTTTATATTTATTTCAAACGATTGTATAAAATAAGAATACTTATTTATAATTATTTCAAACTTTTAAACGAAGCACGACACATTACTATGACATGGTAACACAATGTAGTATCCGAGTTATTACCTAAACAAACAACCGAAAGTCGATTCTAACGAGCGTACAATTATATAATTGTTTTATTAATTATAAACGGGAAGCAAGACTATTACGACTACTTGGGAATCATACGACCACATCCTACGAGTCTACAACGTATGATATTTTTATACCAACATTTTTCTACATACACGCTCAACCAATCAAGACGACTAACACGATCTTATAAATATTTATATTTTTTATAAATAAATAATCTAAACCTTTTGGAAACGAAGTATTCCAAATGCATAGTATTTATCACCGGTAATAAACGGGACTAAAACGAGTATAATAATACCGTTAATATTAAGTTAACATCATCCTATCGAATCGTATGGTTAACGATTCGGTAGAGCTCTGTGACAAGTAGTTTAGCTACATTTCAATAGAAACTTATAAGTTATTCCTTGATAGGAATCCTATAGATTGCATGCTAGCGAGTCACATTTGGAAACGATATTACAGAATCATATTATGCTAGCTTTACAGTAGATATCAAGGTGAGTTCATAACCCCCACTTTTTACTGTTTTACATTTTTATAAATGTTTTCGGGGGTGGAAAGACATGAAAGTTTTGCAAAAGTACACAATATTTCGTTGAACGAAAACAACAGATTTCTAAACCATGATACGAATGAATTCTAACAAACTCAAATGGTTTACAAAAAGGTTAAACCATGTTGCAAATGAATTTCAATAAACTCAACTGGTTTACGAAAGGTTTATGCTAAACATACCGGTTTTACAAAACACTCGCGTATTTTCGAAACGTGCATGAGTTTCATGACTAGGGACGGGAAGGTCCTAGTTACTACGGGACTGGTTTGTCCAGCTAACAAGTAAGGGGGCTGGTTGGTCCTTCTTACAGACACAAGGACTGGTTTGTCCTATCTACGAATAAGGAGACTGGTTGGTCCTGCTACAACTCAACGACTAGTGATGAGAATGTCCTAGTTGGTACGGAACTGGTTTGTCCCGCATACAAATAAGGGGACGGGTTGGTCCTGCTTATAAACACAAGGACTGGATTGTCCACTACTCAACACTAAGGGCCGTAGGGTCGCTTAAAGCTGTACAGTGAAGTCCTCGCTACATATCGGAACTATAACTGCCTGCTAGTCCACCGTCTTGAGTGAACGGTTTGGCGAGGCATTTCCTAGCTTGGGGTGGGTTATAGGCTCATTCGGGCATGTTGTCTTTGTCGTATGTGGACATCGACGGTTATTCAAATATTACAAAAACAAGGTTTTCAATTGACATGCCGGGAAAATGGTTTTATTACGTTTTCTCAACAATATTTAAACCGGTTACCAAAAAGATTTATTTAAAATTCTTTTCGAACAAACTATGAACTCACCAATTTTATGTTGATTTTTCGCATGTTTCTTTCTCAGGTTACTTTTACAAATTATGGCACGGTTGGAATAGGAGAACCCATGGGGATTCGAGTACTTAGCGGGCGTTCACTTTTTTAGAAGTCTTAGCTCTTTCAAAACACTTCCGCTGTGCAATGAACATACCAGTTTAGTTCACGCCCGGCTCTAATGTAATGGTTTTATCAGGCTGTGACATAGAGCAGGACAAAAGAGGCTGTTATATGCGTGCACCCAGACCAAGATTCGTGGAAGATTGCAGAGGAGCTGACCGAAGCTGTTATAGCCCACAAACGCATATACGGGCTATGGCGTGTCATTCGAGTACTAGACCCGATGTGGCTAGTCAACTGCACAAAGAAGGATATTGAATATTTATTTTATAGCAAGATCAGTTTCGAGGAGTAGGATGAAGAACAAGCTCTCCAATTCTAGAAGATTGTTAATGTCTGCTTTACAAATGATATTCATTCAGGATCGACATGGAACACTTCATGGAGGAAGCTTGAAGAGACAGAGCAGAAAAGAAAAGAGAAGAACGAAGCTAGGATTGTGGAGCGTGCTCGCATAGCATCGCTAAGGAGCTTTCGGTTTGGCAATACGGTGAACCGACCTCCTCCAACAAATCAAACACAATTAGCATTTGAGGAGCGTCGCAAGCCACCGAAAAGATTCTTTAGGTGTTAGAGTCAAATCATGTGAAGACTTTTTGAAGACTATCTAGTCTGTGACAACATCCAAGGGAGAGTTTGTTGGTGCATTATGTCTATTGCCTACGTCTAGGATATGTCTGTATTGTATATAGGGCTCATATGTCATTTGTTTATATGATAATGTTTATTTTATATGTTTTGTAACTGGTTCGTACGAGCGAGTGAAGATGGCTCGTACGAGTGACTCACAGTCACTCGTACGAAGCAGCTACTCGTACGACCAAGCTCTCTGTTTAACACACACTCCAGTGCGAGTCATATCGACCTATAAATAGAGGAGTGTTGTGTCAGAGCTAGTGAGTGTTAGTTCAGTTGGTACGGCGAAGTCCTGCTGATTTGTTTACTCGCGTCTGTACTTGCACCGTCATTAACACAATTTAGAGTAATTAAGCAGTATGATCTTTCTTGTTCATTTGTCATCCTCTCTAGCAATGAATTCCGCCTCTGCTAGCTGAGTTAGATCAGACAAGTTGCTCATCAGAGGAGTCGATCCCACATTCACAAGAACAATCCTGTCACACCCCGATTTCGTTATTACAGAAGTGTCGGCAAGATGTGGCAAGAGCAGCAATTGTTGCATTCAACCAAGGAAACGAAAATTGTAAAACATAATAAGATGTTCATCCATACATTTTATTTGAACCAAATTTACAATCAACTACTTGTTTCAAAAATATAGTATAACTTAAACAACATTGTTCTATTTTAAAACACAAGTTTATACAACATGACAACTAAAAACTGGATGGCATCAAACTACTTGACTTCAAAACACACTAACATATTTTTCTAAAGTTGTCCACTAGTTACCTGTAATACGTGTTAGTTTTGAAAAACGTCAACAAAAGCTGTTGAATTCATGTCTTTAGTTTGCATCAAATAATTCTTCAAAATATTTGAAGTATTGAACCTGGTATTTAATTAAATGAAACCTTGTAAGATCATTAGTGCTTTGCAAGGAGACTAATCTGTATGCCGAATAGGAGGCAACCAAACCTTTACGACAAGTTGTGTCTAAGACACTTGTTTTAGACACAAAAGCACTCTGTAACGATATGTTTTTATCGTCGTTCAAAGTAAGGCCCGCCAAAACCCAATAGATCTATCACTCTTGTTTCTCGGTACTTGTTTATACATGAATGGTCCCTTCGTTTAATCCTATCCGCATGTGATCTAAATATTTTCATTCTTTAAAAATAGTCATACCCATGCATTCTCCCCGAACGTTTAAAACTATAAAACGATTAAATAAAAGGGGAAACATGAAGTCACAGATTTGTGTTCTGTGCAAATCTCGATGCGATATTTGATTCTTCGTTCGTTTTCTCGACCTACAAGTGTTCTATTTCGTTAGACACTTTGGTTTATGATGGTTTTCGTATAAGTATTCATCTTGAATTCATACTTATAATTGTATTTGTTTGTTTTCTTTATTTGGGTGTATATATACTTCGTATATATATATTCCATATTTCTTGTGTTTGAATAGGTCTAGCCCAATGGTTAGGTGTAAGAATTTAATTTCAATGTTGTCCACTAGTTACCTTTAATACATGTTAGTATTGAAAAACGTCAACAAAAGCTGGTGAATTCATGTATATAGTTTGCATTAAATAATTCTTGAAAATATTTGAAGTATTGAATCTGGTATGTAACTAAATGAAACCTGTAAGATCATTAGTGTTTTGCAAGGACACTAATCTTTATGCTGAATAGGAGCAACCAAACCTTGACGATAAGTTGTGTCTGAGACACTCATTTTAGACACAAAAGCACTCTGTAACGATCTGTTTATATTGTCGTTCAGAGTAGGGCCCGCCAAAACCCAATAGATCTATCACTCTTTTTCTCGGTACTTGTTTATACACAAATGGTCCTTTTTTTACTCCCATTCGCATGTGCTCTAAATAATTTTATTCTTTAAAAATAGTCATACCCATGCATTCTCCCCGAACATTTAAAATTATAAAACAATTAAATAAAAGGGGAAACATCAAGTCACATATTTGTGTTTCGTGCAAATCTCTATGCGATATTTGATTCTTTGTTCGTTTTCTCGACCTACAAGTGTTCTATACCCATTAGACACTTAGGTTTATCATCGTCTTCGTATAAGTATTAATCTTGAATTGATAATTATACTTGTATTTGTTTGTTTTCTTTATTTGGGTGTATATATACTTCATATATATATTCCATATTTCTTGTGTTTGAATGTGTCTAGCCCAATGGTTAAGTGTAAGAATTTAATTCCAAAGTTGTCCACTAGTTACCTATAATACATGTTAGTTTTGAAAAACGTCAACAAAAGCCGGTGAATTCATGTATTTAGTTTGCATCAAATAATTCTTGAAAATATTTGAAGTATTGAATCTGATATGTAATTAAATGAAACTTGTAGGATCAGTAGTGTTTTGGAAGGACACTAATCTGTATGCCGAATAGGAGCAACAAAACCTTGATGATAAGTTGTGTCTGAGACACTCTGTTAAATACAAAAGCACTTTGTAACGATCTGTTTTTAATTGCCTTTCAGAGTGGGGCCCGCCAAAACCCAATAGATCTATCACTCTTGTTTCTAGTCGCTTGTTTATACATAAATGGTTCATTTGTTTAATCCTATTCACATGTGATCTAAATATTTTCATTCTTTAAAAATAGTCATACCCACGCATTCTCCCCGAACGTTTAAAACTACGAAACGATTAAATAAAAGGGGAAATATGAACTCACATATTTGTGTTTTGTGCAAATCTCTATGCGATATCTGATTCTTCGTTCGTATTCTCGACCTACAAGTGTTTTATTCCCGTTAGACATTTAGGTTTATCATCGTTTTCATATAAGCATTCATCTTAAATTCATAATTATACTTGTATTTTTTGTTTTCTTTATTTGTGTGTATACATACTTCATATATATATTCCATATTTTTTGTGTTTAAATGGGTCTAGCCCAATGATTAAGTGTAAGAATTTAATTCCAAAGCTGTCCACTAGTTACCTATAATACATGTTAGTTTTGAAAAACGTCAAAAAAAGCTCGTGAATTCATGTATTTAGTTTGCATCAAATAATTCTTTAAAGTATTTGAAGTATTGAATCCGGTATGTAATTAAATGAAACTTGTAAGATCATTAGTGCTATGCAAGATCACTAATCTGTATGCCGAATAGGAGGCAAGAAAACCTTGACGATAAGTTGTGTCTCAGACAATCATTTGACACAAAAGCACTTTGTAACGATCTGTTTTTATTGCCGTTCAGAGTGGGGCCCGCCCACTCCCGCCAAAACCCAATAGATCTATCACTTTTGTTTCTCGGTGCTTGTTTATACATGAATGGTCCCTTCGTTTAATCCTATCCACATGTGATCTAAATATTTTCATTCTTTAAAAATAGTCATACCCATGCATTCTCCCCGAACATTTAAAACTATAAAACGATTATATAAAAGGGGAAACATGAAGTCACAGATTTGTGTTTCGTGCAAATCTCTATGCGATATTTGATTCTTCGTTCGTTTTCTCGACCTACAAGGGTTCTATTTCGTTAGACACTTTGGTTTATGATGGTTTTGCATAAGTATTCATCTTGAATTCATAATTATACTTGTCTTTGTTTGTTTTCTTTATTTGGGTGTATATATACGAAGTATATATATATATTCCATATTTCTTGTGTTTGAATGGATCTTACCCAATGGTTAAGTGTAAGTATTTAATTTCAATGTTGTCCACTAGTTACCTTTAATACCTGTTAGTTTTGAAAAACGTCAACAAAAACTTGTGAATTCATGTATTTAGTTTGCATTAAATAATTCTTGAAAATATTTGAAGTATTGAATCTGGTATGTAATTAAATGAAACTTGTAAGATCATTAGTATTTTGCAAGGACACTAATCTGTATGCCGAATAGGAGCAACCGAACCTTGACGATAAGTTGTGTCTGAGACACTCGGTTTAGACACAAAAGCACTCTATAACGATCTGTTTATATTGCCGTTCAGAGTGGGGACCGCCAAAACCCAATAGATCTATCACTCTTGTTTCTTGGTACTTTTTTATACACAAATGGTCCCTCTGTTTAATCCTATTCGCATGTGCTCTAAATATTTTCATTCTTTAAAAATAGTCATACCCATGCATTCTCCCTGAATGTTTAAAACTATAAAACGTTTAAATAAAAGGGGAAACATGAAGTCACATATTTGTGTTTCGTGCAAATCTCTATGCGATATTTGATTCTTCTTTCGTTTTCTCGACCTACAAATGTTGTGGACTGGTTCAGGATCAGGCATTGATTGTTTAACAGGTTCTGATTCAGGTTGTTGCAGTGTTGGTTGTTGTTGTTCTTGTTCTGGCTCATGAACTAGTGATTGTTGAGCAGTGTTTATCTGTTCTTGCAATTCAGCTATGCGCACAACATTCATTGTCACCTGTTTTGGCAAATCATCAACTCTAGGATCATCTAAACGAAACTCATCTCCTCCTGGTAGATCGTCTAAACCAATCTCGTCAATAAATGCTTGCGAATCAAACGGTTGTGATGTGAGACGAGATTGTTGAGCATGAGATGGTTGAGACTTTTGTTGAGCTGACTGTTGTGACGCTGGTTGCTGGACTGGTTCAGGATCAGGCATTGATTGTTGAACAGGTTCTGATTCAGGTTGTTGCAGTGTTGGTTGTTGTTGTTCTTGTTCTGGCTCATGAACTGGTGATTGTTGAGCAGTGTTTATCTGTTCTTGCAGTTCAGCTATGCGCACAACATTCATTGTCACCTGTTTTGGCAAATCATCAACTCTAGGATTATCTAAACGAAACTCATCTCCTCCTGGTAGATCGTCTAAACCAATCTCGTCAAAAAATGCTTGCGAATCAAACGGTTGTGATGTAGGACGTTTCTCTGCTAATTTCTCTGCTCTTTTCTTCTCTCCTGCTCTTCTATCTTCTGAATCAGTACTAGATGATAGTACTTCTTCAGCTGCTGCCTTGTCAGCTCCGAAAGCCGACGTTCTATCTCTTCTGCCATCTTTTCAACTGTTTCTTCAACTTCAGGTTCATCTCGTAACCCTGAACTTTCAACAGTAGATGCAGTTTTTCTCTTTCTCCCTTTGTATGTAGCTTTTCCACCTTTATCTCCGTCTTTTACAAACCGCGGACTTCTCTTTTCCACAAACAACGATAATGATTTAACTTCCTCTTCATCGTCACCACTATCGTCATTCCTCCACTTTCCAGGTGCGGGTGAAATGTAATCTTTATTCAGAATAGCACCAAACATCGGTTTAGCTATGGGAGCAGACTTCAAATGCACGTTCATCTTTCGTAATGATTGAATATCCATATGCTCAAGTTTAAGAACATCGTCTGGAGATTTCTTCAAGTCAGGATGTAAATAGTCTAACATCATCTGTATAAACCTTGGATACTGCAAAAATCCTTCCTTCTGAATATTTTGGATCATTTGAGTAAATATAACTTTTGAAAAGTTAAAAGGAAGATTCAACACTAGCGCAGTAATCATGCACATATGATAATCCACGAAGTCATCAAAACCACCCTTCCTATGACCCAAACCATGAATAATAACGTGTGCAAGATATCTGAACGGCACACTCAAGTTTCCTTTCTTAAATGGAGCAGCATTCACAAACCCTGTATATCCCATCCTATAAAAACATCCTTTAACCATATATTCAGTGTAGCCTGTTGGATCATCCTTGTTATCCTTAAACTCCAACACTTTCTGAATCAACTCTTCAGTAATCTTCACTTGAATATTAACATCGTTAATCTTTACTGCTAAAATAATGGCGTTGTCGTCAATACGATACTCGGCAGAATTCAAGAAATATTCCACATGTGACAGATATGCCGTGTGTCTATCTGTTAATGCTTTCGTCACTCTAATCCTTGTAAGAAATTTCAAGATACTTCGATATGCTGCTATCTCTGGGATTGAAGCATCTGTGATACAACATATGTTGTGCACTGGAGAAAATCCAGTTCTCTTAGCCTGTACAAGAAAATAACAATCAACCGTTAAAAAATTTCAAACATTCAAAAACTTTCTTCACTGATTCGTACTAAACCCCCTATTTCGTACGAAAACACTATATTGATCTAAAGTTATAAACTTTCAAATTTTCTATCTCTTGTTTCGTACAAAAACTTATGTTTCGTACGAAAAATTCACTTGGTCAACGAATTTTGTACATTTTAAAATTTCTTTCTCTGTTTCATACAAAAACTATGTTTCATATGAAACATTCATTTGATCAAAACTTGAAATTTGAAGTTCATCACATTCATACGATTCACTTGCTTGGTACAAAAATTCTTCACTTAATCATTTTGCTTTGAAATCTTATTTCATGCGAAATAGTTCAGTCGTACCAAAACATCGTCGTCCCAAAATTTGTCCAAGTATAATCCGAACCTAAAACTTGATGTTTTTAGCAAATTGATAGTTGATTTTCAGGTTATTAGAGCCGATTTTAACGATTTTGTGATCAATTTTAAGTTTTACCGGTCCAATTTCCCTAGATCTAAGTTTTAGTCCGAATCGTATGAAATTTTGACATTATAACAGTGAGATCTTGACGAAATTATCTTGCCCATTGAAAGAGGTGTGTAAATCAACCTCAACAATGTGAATAACAAGCACAAGAACCAAGAAATGAAGTTTTTAAAGTCGAATCGCACAAAAACACTCTAAGTCGCTCAACAGTGCACAAAGAACAAAAACTTCATTTCTGTGCGAAACAAAGAGTATTTATACTCACCATGTTTCGCACGAAATCAGTATGAATCGCACAAAATGTTAACTCTTGTTTCGTACAAGAACGTCTCTTTTTGCAAGAATTTTGATTTTGTACGATTCAAAACTTAAAATTTTCAATTTCAATTTTATTTTTGTATTTTTCATTCATTTTATCAGTAATTTTATCTGTTTCAAAAATCCACTTGGCTAACCAAGTCCAAGTCCAAGTTAATGACCTTGATTGACCATGTTTGACCAAACAGATTTATTTTAACATGTAAATTTTCAAATTATGAACTTTCTTGACATTTGAGTAAACTTTTTGCGAAAAATTAGCTCCCAACCCATGATTCCAAGCTTTCCTTATCAAGATGTTGCTATGAATCCAACCATCAGTGTTTTTATTATCAGTAAACACAAATAAAACTATCAAGCTAAGAAAACTGAAATTTTTTTTGAGTTTTTAAGAAATTTTTCAGTGAATAATAACATTTTTGTGAATTTTGTGTATTAGAGGATCATTTCAAGCATTCATATAAGTCATCAGTACCGTTGGTCTAGAAACACCCGTTAAGCTTTTAAACAAATTTACCTAGATTGCCAATATATTTGTCCATTTAAACCTCTTCTCGTTTCTCAATTGTTTCAAGATATGTTAATGTATTATTAATAAATATGAAATAACTGTGTTTCCCATCTCAGAATATACTCCCGTATCGAGATTCCCAGAATGTCATTTTACAGGTGAATATATCGAATTGACATCTGTAAATAGGACGAATGCGAGGCCCTGATAGCTCAGGTTAGTACTACCGTACAGACAAAGAGATGAAGGCTCGTCTTTAGGTGGTGTTCCATAAAGGAATCTTTTGTACTGCAAATGTCATAATTGCTTATGACATAACCATATTTGCATGCAGCTTTCGGGAAATAATGCGAAAGTATTATATGAGTTCTAGGCCATTGCTTCCGCAAAATCAGAAGAACTCGAATAATACCCCAGATATCAATCAAATATAAAGACCTAGTATCGCAGATTCTGGCATTCTCTCAAACGAAATTTCAGAGTACTAAGTCCATATATCCGAGAGATGTTAATCCACAAGTTAATCAGTTTTGTGTTTTAGGTTTATATCTCGAATATAATTTACTGAACGAGTGAAGTCTATTGGCATATCCATAGTAATACTTGCTTAATTATTTTAAAGCAATATAATTCTTTAGCATACTGTGACTATCATTTTTTATTTACTACTATCACTCTTTTTACACAAAACTCTTTTTGTCTTTTTTAATGTTTTTGTATTTTCATCAAACATTCTCCCCCTAAAATTAAAAACATATTTTTGGATTTTTAAGATAAGAAAGAATGTACAAAAAAAACGTTTAACCGATGACAAATTCACATCAAGTCGTCATCATCCTCAAACTCAACTTCAAACACATCCCCTGAGATCATATTTTTTAAACCATTTAGCTTTAACAAATTTTTAAACTTTGTTTTGTCGAAAGCTTTGGTATAAAAATATGCTTTTTGGTCATCAGTGTGGATTTTTTCAATTCGTACCAACTTTTTCTCGTAACAATCACGAATAAAGTGGTGTCGAATCTCGATATGTTTAGTACATGAGTGTTGACATGAGTTTTTGGTGATATTGATCGCGGCCTGATTATCTACATATATAGGCGTATCCAGAAATTGCAAACCGAAATCTCTCATATGTTGCTGTACCCAGAGAATCTGAGCAAAACAACTGGATGCCGAAACGTATTCAGCCTCACAGGTAGAGAGCGATCGCGGTTTGTTTCTTGCATTGCCACGTTACCAAACGAGTTCCAAAGAACTGGCAGCCGGCTGTTTAGACTTTGTATTCAGTTTGCAGCATCCGAAATCAGAATCCGAGTAACCTGCAAGATTAAAATCATCATGTCTAGGGTACCACAAACCGGTGCTTGGAAAACCCTTCAGATATCTCATTATGCGTTTAACGATGAGCAGGTGTGACTCTTTTGGATTAGACTGATAACGGGAGCACATGCACGTTGGATACATGATATCTGGTCAAGAAGTAGTAAGATACATCAAGGATCCGATCATGGAGCGATATAAAGTTTCATCAACTTTTTCTCCGGTAAGATCTGGACAAATGCCGTGATTTGGAGCTAACGGGGTCGTTGCTGGTTTAGCTCCTGTCATAGTGAATTTCTCCAATATGTCATGAACATATTTCGTCTTATGTATAAAAATACCATCAGGCAACTGTTCAACCTGAAGTCCTAGAAAAAACTTCATCTCCCCATTGCGCTCATTTCAAATTTGCGCTTCATGACTTCTTCAAAGTCTTTACACAGCTTGTCATTTGTCGATCCAAAGATAATATCATCCACATATATCTGTACGATAATTAGATGCCCATCAACTTCCTTTGTGAAGAGAGTTGAATCTACTGTTCCCCTGATAAAACCATTGTCCAAAAGATGACTTGATAATATTTCATACCAAGCTCTCGGGGCTTGATGAAGACCATATAAGGCGTTATTCAGGAGGTAGACTTTATCTTTATGCACTGGATCAACAAACCCCTAATATCATCCACATATATCTGTACGATAATTAGATGCCCATCAACTTCCTTTGTGAAGAGAGTTGAATCTACTGTTCCCCTGATAAAACCATTGTCCAAAAGATGACTTGATAATATTTCATACCAAGCTCTCGGGGCTTGATGAAGACCATATAAGGCGTTATTCAGGAGGTAGACTTTATCTTTATGCACTGGATCAACAAACCCCGGTGGTTGGCCGACGTACACCTCCTCTTTCACTTTTCCGTAGAGGAAAGCAGATTTAACATCCAATTGATACACCTTGAACTCTTTCCACAAGGCAAAAGCCAAGAATATGCGAATTGCTTCAAGACGTGCAACTAGGGCATAGACTTCAGTATAATCTATCCCTTCTTGCTGATGAAAACCTTGAACCACAAGTCGAGCTTTGTTGCGTACCACGACTCCTCTATCGTCTCTTTTACACTTGAAGACCCATCTTGTATTAATCTTTTTGTGTTGATTTGGCAGGTCAACAAGTGTCCAGACTCCAAGTTTCTTGAAATAGAGTAACTCTTCTTGCATTGCATCCACCCAACTTTCTTCTTTCAACGCGTCCTTCCAGCTTCCCGGTTCAATCTGAGAAACGAAACAACTATGAGAAAATCGGACTCGAAGTGGAGCAATACTAGTATAGAAACAACTTAGATCTTTATTAATCTGATTGCGAGTTTGCACTCCAGATTGTAAGCTGCCTATAATGTTCTCTAACGGATGATATGAAAGTGTCCTAGGCATCACTTCAGTTGGAACATCTACTTGTGATTGCAAATTTGTCAAAATTTCATCGACAGCCGGTACAAATGAAGAAGCTTTATTCCTAGCATTAGACTGATCAGCCTGTTAGTTCAGAAAGCCTTCAATCTGTTCAGATCCTTCATCAGAACTGGATCCTCCATCGTCAAAAGTTGGTTCCCAATCAGAATCAGCATCGATATTTGGCTGGGCTGAAGATTCAGCAGCATTGACATTTGGAGCAGGAATTGGATTTAGAACAGAAGAGCTTTGACCAAGATCAGATGTGTTGACTGGTAATGATGTAGAAATCTTCAAAGGTCGAGGAACCTGTTCTTGATTAGATAACTGATGTTGTTGAAATAACATAACAAGTTCTTCTTCAGTTGGCACATCTGGTAGATCAAATGAATCCCACAATCCATCGTAGTTAAAAAGCCACGGAACCCCAGGCTTCTGCGTAGGCGTTGTATATATTTGACAATCTACGTGCTGCGTTAGAACTACCTGGTTCAAACTTGGCAAGAAAACACATTTTTGAGGAGTAGCGTAACCAACAAAAAAACCCTCCAAAGATTTGGCTCCAAATTTACCAGCCGAGTCCAAAACGGTACACGTTGATCTAAAAGGTTCCAAAAATGCTAAGTTAGGTTTTCGTTGATTCATTAACTCGAAACATGTCTTTTTGTGAGGCTTAACTGTCAACACACGATTTAGGGTATAGCATGCCGATGCTACTGCTTCACTCCAAAAACTGATTGGTAATTTCGAATCAGCTAACATTGTTCTAGCAGTTTCTATCAACGTGCGATTCTTTCATTCAGCTACTCCATTTTGTTTTGGAGTATAGGGGGCGCTGAATTCATGTAGAATCCCCTTTTCATTGCAGAACTCTTGTATCTTCTTGTTCTTAAACTCCGTTCCATTATCACTGCGAATTCTCTTTAGGGGCAAATGATATAAATTCTTGAGTTTTCTGAAGAGGATCATAAGTGTTTCAAAAGTTTCATCCTTACTCTCCAGAAAGAATACCCATGAAAATCGAGATAATCATCTGTAACGACAAGACAGTATAGATCTCCAGAAATGCTTTTGACATGACTGGTCTAAAGAGATCCATGTGTAGTCTTTCTAGTGGTAGGTTTATCGAATTCAACAGCTTTCTCGGGTATGATTTCTTATGCTGCTTCCCCTTTTTGCAGCTCAGACAATCGTCTGATAGATGAAAACTTTTCAAATTGACACCCTCCACTAAGTCGTTATGCAAAAGAAAATTCATCTTTTGAAGATGAATGTGCCCCATTTTTCTATGCCATAAAATTGACTCTTTCTCGGTAGCTTTGGAAACAAAGCATTGAACTTTCTTTGACGTGGCAGAAGCGATGCTCATGTCAAGAACATATAAATCATTTTCTCGCGGAGCTCGCACCAGAATCCATTCTTCTGGAATCTTAAAACCGGGTTTTAGAATTAGACATTCTTTATCATTGAAATGTGTCGTGAACTTCTTGTCACAAATTTGCGAGATACTAAGCACATTGTTCTCAAGTTTGGCGATATAGTTCACTTTATCAAACCATACAACTCCGTTCGAGAGAATCCCTTCTCTAACAATCCTTCTTCCCTGTGTTCCAGCAAATCCTACATATCCTCCTCGAATAGCTCTAACATCATCGAGCAGCGCAAGCATTCCTGTCATGTGGCGAGACGCTCCACTATCCATGATCCATTTTGACAATATCGAACGTTGGAGCCCCTGCACACATGATTAATAAAATTCATTTAAACAAAGAGACCCAAGCCTGTTTGGTCTTGGGTGGGTTTGGAATGTCAAACTTTGGACCCAATTTGTTCTTTTCAATCTTTTTAAGCTCAATTTTGTTTGGAACATTAGGTTTAGGTTTAACCTTAGATGATTTGGTTTTAACAATTTTAGCAACCCATTTCTGTGTTTGTGGTTTAGCCCTTTTAACATAAAATTTTGAATCTTTTTGTTGAATTTTGTGTGATATTTCACCAATTTCAAACTTAGATTGAGGTTGAATAATTTGTTTAACATTTTGATGAGATTCAGTCTTTCTTTTAAGAATTTGTTTTGGTATAAACATGGGTGCTTTTTGCTTTTCATCTTTAGTGAACTTTTTTCGGATAAGAAACTGGCTTTGAACTTTCTTGTGAACAATATCGTGCGATATGTCCAACTTTCTTGCATTTAAAGCATGTCCTGCTGTCCTTATGAACAGAGGTGTCCAAAACCTGTTTCTGTTTTTGTTTCTCTTTTTCTTTAAGGAAATCATCATTTGATTGAGTTCAGATGACCTCTTTTTCCTTCTCGGTTGTTGTCCCAAGTACAAAATTAATTTTCTTTGTAAAATTCAATTTTTGGGACCTGTTGGTTTTATGTTACTTCTGGAAACCCAACCCTGCTCGTTTGTTTTCCGGATAATCTCCATTTTTCCGATAGTAGGGTCGGTTGTCAGTTTTTGATTTAGAATAGAAAGATGCATCATGTTTATCTAAATCATTATGACTTACCTCCATCAGCTTGAACATTTTATCTACACAATCCTTTTTCACATTCTTGATTGGAAAATCCTCATCCGAAAATAGTTTATTAGACCCTTTCATTTTATAAACTATGACATTGTGATCATCATTTAAACTATTTTCTAATATATCATCAGACTTTAACTTCTCAGATTTTTCAGACTCAACCACTTCAGATTCATTTTTTAACACTTTGTCAACCACATCCTTTACTACTTCAGAAACACATTCACCATCATTTTTAGTGTAAGTTACATCGATATCCTCAGGCAGCTGTTCGGTTTTCAATTTCAGATTTAGCGCCTTTTCCACCCCAGATGGATTTTTGCATGCATAACTGTTCCACATGGGTGGAGGAACTCGATCATAACTACCACTTTTTATTTCACCATTTTTAGATTCCTCAGTATTTTTTATTTTTGGTAAAATGTGATCTATGACGTATGAGCTTGTGGAATAACTAATTAACAATTTGTTAACTCGTTCGGTTTCAATTCTCATTTTCTCAAGCTCACTTTTGAGCTCAGCAATAGTGTTTAGATGAATATTAATTGCCATTTGTTTGTTGCTTTGAGCATCATGAGTGTTGCGTCATTTTCTCTGAGTGCTTTATTATATTGTTTAACAGACGCACTCAATTTGTCATATGCTTCCTTTGTGGATTTGTAATCGCTTGACAAATTGTCTATTAAACTTTGCAATTCAGCAAATCTTTTGTCCTTTACAAGACACTCACCACATGGTTCATCACACTTTGAACAAGATTTTTCATTCTCAGATGACTTGTTTACCTTATTTCCATTCACCATGCATGCTTTAATGATGTCTTCTTTCAACAATTCCTTTCTCTCATCAACTTTGACATCTTCAACCGGTTTCTTTTGCTCTTCATCTGTTGAATGTTGGGTAGGTGCGAAATATCCTGCAAAATTTTTTAAAACATTGTTAGGCAAAAGATGTTTGAATGGACCATTCAAAAACTCCTCTTCCTCTGATGAAGTATCATAGTAATAATCGTCATCTTCAGGTCCTTCATCAAAAGATGCCTCCGATTCTTCTTCTGGTTCATCAATAATTTCAGCCACCAATGCCAAACTTTCTCCCTTCGTAATAAACTTGTTCCAATTAAACCCTTCATCTTCTTGTGTAACAACCAAAGCCTTATCTTTAGTTTCAGATTGCTTGTCTTCAATCGGCACGATTCTTGTTCTTGGTTATGGTCGGTGGTAGATCGCTCTTTTGTAATAGTCATGGGTGAAAGGATTATGATTTCCTTGAACCTCTCGGTTTGGATATTCTCTTTTAAAGTGACTTTCTCCCGACACTTGAAACAAGTAAATTTGGATTTATCAAATCCAAGTTTCCCATCCAAAACTCCCAAATTTTCTTTACCAGCGATTTCCATAAATCTCTATGCACGTCGAACGATGAAGCCATACACCATTTTATATCTATCAACTCCATTTCAACTGGATTAATTTGATCGTAGTCTTCACGTGTCATTTCAGAATTACCAATCTTTCCAGCAACAAGACTATCATATGACTCAAGAACTAAAGCAAGTAGAGACATATCTTGTTTTGCTGTCTTTTCGTCAAAATTTTGCGCATTCTGGAAGTCAACGGCAATATTGCATTGCAACACTCTTTGACTTGCATTGGATGATGGAGTGGTTTGATTATTATGCGATTGATTTGATCCGAAAGAAGATTGTTGACTTGAAGGTGTATTCGGATCAACTGTTGGGTATGATTGGAAACCACTTGACTGAGTTGGAGGTGTGCTTGGTGAACTATATACATTGAAAGCAGTTTGAATCTTTGGCGCTTGGATTTGAGCAGCAGAACTGTTTTTGAAATAAAGATTAACATCTTGTTGCACTTGAACCGTCTTGTTTTTAGTCATCTTTTGCATCTCTAATTCATGACCTTCCAATATTTCAATAAAGCGAGGCAGCGAAAAATTGCTGTATTCAACTCCATTCTTCAAAATGGTTAACTAAGTTGACCATTCACCTTGTGGCAGAGAATCAGCTAGCTTATCAACAAGCTCTTCATTTGTCTTCACAATTCCTATTCTCTTCATATGAACCACCAGATGACAGTATCGCTCAATCAACTGCTTAACCGTTTCTCCTTTGATCAATGTCAATACGTCAGACTCTTTGCTTAATAATGCCCTTTTGCTTTTGCGGAGTTGAGCACTGCCTTGAAATTTGAGTCGAAGAGCATTCCACAAAGATTGCGCATCATCATCATGTTGCCGTAAAGCCAAGATGTCTTCTTTAATCGATTGCTGAAAAATGTTCATCATCTTCTTTTCGTTGATAAATCTTTCTCGTTCAACATCAGAGAATTGAGCAAGGGTCTTTTCAAGCCTATTTTCGCCAACTGGTGCGATATATTTTGCCTCGATTGCAAACCAGCAAGTAAAATGGTTAGCTTGAACCCAATTCATAAACCTCTCGCTCCAACTATCAAAGTCCTCCAGATTCATAAGCTTTGGAGGTTTCATCATTGTTCCTATTTCATTCTCTAAATTGATGTTTTGAGCTGCTGTAGTGGTAACAACCGATGTGGCGAACGCATTGTAAAATTCCTCAGACATTTTTCCTTTAAAAAAATTAGAACACACTTCTCGAAAACAAACAGATCAGATTAGAAAACTTTTTGTGCGGATGAAGTGTTTCGTACAAAACAAATATTTTGCACGAAACAAATTATTTTTGTACGATTCAAATTTTCTCACAACAAATTTATAATTCGTACGAATCAAGTCATTTTGTACGAAACATACGTTTTTGAAAGACTAAATTTTGTACGGTTGAAATTTTGTATGAATCAAGTTTAAAATTCTGAAAAAATTTTCAAGATTCTGTATGAATTTTAAGCTGGATCGTATGAATTTTATGTGATTCGTACCAAAATCAAAACAACTTTATTTCGTGCGAAACTCGTACGAAACTGATTCAAACTTCAAACTGACCAAATTTTATCGATTTCAACATGATTTAGATCAATTTTCTGTCTGAATTATGGTATGGATTGATTAGATTGAAAATTAACTTGAATTACTAAAATCCTAGTCCATTTTGTCCATGAATTCGTCTGAAATTTGTCCAAAATCCAGCAAAGGTCAGAAAAATGATGAAGATGAAGATATATCCAAGTCTGAACAGTAACTACATGTTGTCTATCTGTAGATCAAATCTCATGGCTCTGATACCACTTGTGAACGGGGGTCGAGCTCCCGAAATGAGCAATCGACCTGATCTCGCTCAACTAGCAGAGGCGGAATTCATTGCTAGAGAGGTAGATATGACAAACAAGATAGTACTTACTGTTTAACTGCTTCTGATGTATTAATGACGTTCAAGTTACAGACGCATGTAAACAAACTGACAGAGCTTCGCCGTATCAATTAACAAATCACCCCCTAGCTCTAACACAACACTTCCCTATTTATAGGTCGACATGACTCGTACCGAAGTGCGTGCAAAACAAACAACTATGTTTCGCACGAAACTGTATTTCGTACGAGTGACTCACTCGTACGAAATCAGTATGTTTCGTGCGAATCACAGTGTACAAATATATAAAATTTAACTTTTCTCATTTAAACTTTAATGTGAAAACGTTATAAACATTAAAGATATATCCTAGACGTAGGCAATAGACATTATGCACCAACAACCTATAATACATGTTAGTTTTGAAAAACGTCAACAAAAGCTAGTGAACTCATGTATTTAGTTTGCATCAAATAATTCTTGAAAATATTCGAAGTATTGAATCAAGTATGTAATTAAATGAAACTTGTAAGATCAATAGTGCTTTGCAAGGACACTAATCTTTATGCCAGATAGGATGCAACCAAACCTTGACCATAAGTTGTGACTCAGACACTCATTTTAGATACAAAAGCACTCTGTAACGATCTGTTTTTATTGCCGTTCAGGGGGGGGGCACGCCAAAACCCAATAGATATATCCTCTGGTTTCTTGGTACTTGTTTATACACAAATGGTCCCTTTGTTTAATCCTATCCGCATGTGATCTAAATATTTTCATTCTTTAAAAATAGTCATACCCATGCATTCTCCTTGAACATTTAAAACTATAAAACGATTGAATAAAAGGGGAAACATGAACTCACATATTTGTGTTTCGTGCAAATCTCTAGGCGATATTTGATTCTTTGTTCGTTTTCACGACCAACAAGTGTTCTATTCCCATTAGACACTTAGGTTTATCATCATTTTCGTATAAGTATTCATCTTGAATTCATAATTATACTTGTATTTGTTTGTTTTCTATATTTGTGTGTATATATACTTCATATATATATTCCATATTTCTTGTGTTTGAATGGGTCTAGCCCAATGGTTAAGTGTAAGAATTTAATTCCAAAGTTGTCCACTAGTTACCTGTAATACATGTTAATTTTGAAGAACGTGAACAAAAGCTGGTCAATTCATGTATTTAGTTTGCGTCAAATAATATAAAACTATTTGAAGTATTGAATCTGGTATGTAATTAAATGAAACTTGCATGATCATTAGTGCTTTGAAAGGACACTAATCTATATGCCGAATAGGAGGCAACCAAACCTTGACGATAAGTTGTGTCAGAGACACTCGATTTAGACACAAAATCACTCTGTAATGATCTGTTTTATTGTCGTTTAGAGTGGAGCCCGCCAAAACCCAAGAGATCTATCACTCTGGTTTCTTGGTACTTATTTATACACAAATGGTGCCTTTGTTTAATCCTATCCGCATGTGATCTAAATATTTTCACTCTTTAAAAATAGTCATACCCATGCATTCTCCCCGAACATTTAAAACTAAACGATTAAATAAAACGGGAAAGATGAACTCACAGATTTGTGTTTCGTGCAAATCTCTAGGCGATATTTGATTCTTTGTTCGTTTTCACGACCTACAAGTGTTCTATTCCCATTAGACAATTAGGTTTATCATCATTTTCGTGTAAGTATTCATCTTGAATTCATAATTATACTTGTATTTGTTTGTTTTCTTTATTTGTGTGTATATATACTTCATATATATATTCCATATTTCTTGTGTTTGAATGGGTCTAGCCCAATGGTTAAGTATAAGAAATTAATTCCAAAGCTATCCACTAGTTACCTGTAATACATGTTAGTTTTCAAAAACGTCAACAAAAGCTGGTGAATTCATGTATTTAGTTTGCATCAAATAATTCTTGAAACTATTTGAAGTACTGAATCTGGTATGTAATTAAATGAAACTTGTAAGACATTAGTGTTTTGCAAGGGCATTAATCTGTATGCCGAATAGGAGGTAACCAAACCTTGACGATAAGTTGTGTCTGAGACACTCGTTTTAGACACAAAAGCAATCTTTAACGATCTGTTTTTATTGCCATTCAGAGTGGGGCCCGCGAAAACCCAATAGATCTACCACTCTGGTTTCTTGGTACTTGTTTATACACAAATGGTCCCTTCATTTAATCCTATCCGCTTATGATGTTCATATTTTCATTCTTTAAAAATAGTTATACCCATGCATTCTCCCCGAACATTTAAAACTATAAAACGATTAAATAAAAGGGGAAACATGAACTCACAGATTTGTGTTTCGTGCAAATCTCAATGCGATATTTGATTCTTTGTTCGTTTTCTCGACCTACAAGTGTTCTATTTCGTTAGACACTTAGGTTTATGATCGTTTTTGTATAAGTATTCATCTTGAATTCGTAATTATACTTGTATTTGTTTGTTTTCTTTATTTGTGTGTATATATACTTCATATATATTCCATATTTCTTGTGTTTGAATGGGTCTAGCCCAATGGTTAAGTGTAAGAATTTAATTCTAAAGCTGTCCACTAGTTACCTGTAATACATGTTAGTTTTGAAAAACGCCAACAAAAGCTTGTCAATTCATGTATTTAGTTTGCATCAAATAATTCTTGAAACTATTTGAAGTATTGAATCTGGTATGTAATTAAATGAAACTTGTAGGATCGTTAGTGTTTTGCAAGGACACTAATCTGTATGCCAAATAGGAGCAACCAAACTTTGACGATAAGTTGTGTCTGAGACACTCGTTTTATATGCAAAAGCACTCTGTAACGATCTATTTTTAATGTCGTTCAGATTGGGGCCCACCAAAACCCAATAGATCTATCACTCTGGTTTCTCGGTACTTGTTTATACATAAATGGTCACTTCGTTTAATCATATTCGCATGTGATCTAAATATTTTCATTCTTTAAAAATAATCATACCCATGCATTCCCCGAGAACGTTTAAAACTATAAAACGATTAAATAAAAGGGGAAACATGAATTCACAGATTTGTGTTTGGTGCAAATCTCTATGCGATATTTGATTCCTTGTTCGTTTTCTCGACAGACAAGTGTTCTATTCCGATTAGACACTTAGGTTTATCATCGTTTTCGTATCAGTATTCATCTTGAATTCATAATTATACTTGTATTTGTTTGTTTTCTTTATTTGTGTGTATATATACTTCATATATGTATATATATATTCCATATTTTTTGTGTTTGAATGGGTCTAGCCCAAAGGTGAAGTGTAAGAATTTAATTCTAAAGTTGTCCACTAGTTACCTGTAATACATGTTAGTTTTGAAAAACGTCAACAAAACCTGGTCAATTCATGTATTTAGTTTGCATCAAATAGTTCTTGAAAATATTTGAAGTATTGAATCCGGTATGTAATTAAATGAAACTTGTAAAATCATTAGTGCTTTGCAAGGACACTAATCTGTTTGCCGAATAGGAGGCAACCAAATCTTGACGATAAGTTGTGTCTGAGACACTCATTTTAGACACAAAAGCAATCTTTAACGATCTGTTTTTATTGCCATTCAGTGTGGGGCCCGCCAAAACCCAATAGATCTATCACTCTGGTTTCTTGGTACTTGTTTATACATAAAGGGTCTCTTCGTTTAATCCTATTCGCATGTGATCTAAATATTTTCATTCTTTAAAAATAGACATACCCATGCATTCTCCCAGAACGTTTAGAACTATAAAACCATTAAATAAAAGGGAAAACATGAACTCACAGATTTGTGTTCTGTACAAATATCGATGCGATATTTGATTCTTCTTTCGTTTTCTCGACCTACAAGTTTTCTATTTCGTTAGACACTTAGGTTTGTCATCGTTTTCGTACAAGTATTCATCTTGAATTCAAAATTATATTGTATTTATTTGTTTTCTTTATTTGGGTGTATATATACTTCAGATATATATTCCATATTTCTTGTGTTTGAATGGGTCTAGCCCAATGGTTAAGTGTAAGAATTTAATTCCAAAGCTGTTCACTAGTTACCTGTAATACATGTTAGTTATGAAAAACGCCAACAAAAGCTGGTCAATTCATGTATTTAGTTTGCATCAAATAATTCTTGAAAATATTTGAAGTATTGAATCTGGTATGTAATTAAATGAAACTTTTAGGATCGTTAGTGTTTTGCAAGGACACTAATCTGTATGCCGAATATGAGCAACCAAACCTTGACCATAAGTTGTGTCTGAGACACTCGGTTTAGACACAAAAGCACTCTGTGACGATCTGTTTATATTGCCGTTCCGAGTGGGCCCGCCAAAACCCAACAGATCTATCACTCTTGTTTCTCAGTACTTGATTATGCATAAATGGTCACTTCGTTTAATCCATTTCGCATGTGATCTAAATATTTTCATTCTTTAAAAATAGTCATACCCATGCATTCTCCCCGAACATTTGAAACTATAAAACGATTAAATAAAAGGGGAAACATGACCTCAAAGATTTGTGTTTCGTGCAAATCGCTATGCGATATTTGATTCTATGTTCGTTTTTTGACCTACAAGTGTTATCCAATTAGACACTTAGGTTTATCATCGTTTTCGTATAAGTATTCATCTTGAATTCATAATTATACTTGTATTTGTTTGTTTTCTTTATTTGTGTGTATATATTCCATATTTCTTATGTTTGAATGGGTCTAGCCCAATGGTTAAGTGTAAGAATTTAATTCCAAAGCTGTCCACTAGTTACCTGTGATACATGTTAGTTTTGAAAAACGTCAACAAAAGCTGGTCAATTCATGTATATAGTTTGCATCCAATTCTTGAAAATATTTGAAGTATTGAATCTGGTATGTAATTAAATGAAACTTGTAAGATCATTAGTGCTTTGCAAGGACACTAATCTATATGCCGAATAGGAGGCAACCAAACCTTGACGATAAGTTGTGTCTGAGACACTCATTTTAGACACAAAAGCGATCTTTAATGATTTGTTTTTATTGCCGTTCAGAGTGGGGCCCGCCAAAACCCAATAGATCTATCACTCTGGTTTCTCAGTACTTGTTTATACATAAATGGTCTCTTCATTTAATCCTATTCGCATGTGATCTAAATATTTTCAATCTTTAAAAATAGACATACCCATGCATTCTCCTAGAACGTTTAAAACTATAAAACGATTAAACAACAGGGAAAACATGAACTCACAGATTTGTGTTTCATGCAAATCTCTATGTGATATTTGAAACTTTGTTCGTTTTCTCGACCTACAAGTGTTCTATTACGATTAGACACTTAGGTTTATCATCGTTTTCGTATAAGTATTCATCTTGAATTCATAATTATACTTGTATTTGTTTGTTTTCTTTATTTGTGTGTATATATACTTCATATATATTCCATATTTCTTGTGTTTGAATGGGTCTAGCCCAATGGTAAAGTGTAAGAAGTTAATTCCAAAGCTGTCCACTAGTTACCTGTATTACATGTTAGTTTTGAAAAACGTCAACAAAAGCTGGTCAATTCATGTATTTAGTTTGCATCAAATAATTCTTGAAACTTTTGAAGTATTGAATCTGGTATGTAATTAAAAGAAACTTGTAAGATCATTAGTGTTTTGCAAGGACACTAATCTGTATGCCGAATAGGAGCAACCAAACCTTGACGATCAGTTGTTACTGAGACACTCGTTTTAGACACAAAAGCACTCTGTAACGATCTGTTTTTATTGCCGTTCAGAGTGGGTCCCGCTAAAACCCAATAAATCTATCACTCTGGTTTCTCGGTACTTGTTTATACATAAATGGTCCCTTTGTTTAATCCTATTCGTATGTGATCTAAATATTTTCATTCTTTAAAAATAGTCATACCCATGCATTCTCCCCAAACGTTTAAAGCTATAAAACGATTAAATAAAAGGGGAAACATGAACTCACAGATTTGTGTTCCATGCAAATCTCTATGCGATATTTGATTCTTCGTTCGTTTTCGCGAGCTACAAGTGTTCTATTTCGTTAGATACTTAGGTTTATGATCGTTTTGGTATAAGTATTCATCTTGAATTCATAATTATACTTGTATTTGTTTGTTTTCTTTTTTGTGTGTATATATACTTCATATATATATATTCCAGATTTCTTGTGTTTGAATGGGTCTAGCCCAATGGTTAAGTAAGAAGTTAATTCCAAAGCTGTCCACTAGTTACCTGTAAACATGTTAGTTTCGAAAAATGTCAACAAAAGCTGGTGAATTCATGTATTTAGTTTGCATCAAATAATTCTTGAAAATATTTAAAGTATTGAATTTGGTATGTAACTAAATGAAACTTGTAAGATCATTTGTGCTTTGCAAGGATACTAATCTGTATGTCGAATAGGAGGCAACCACACCTTGACGATAAGTTGTGTCACAGACACTCATTTAGACACAATAGCAATCTTTAATGATCTATTTTATTGTCGTTCAGAGTGGGGCCCGCCAAAACCCAATATATCTATTACTCTAGTTTCTTGGTACTTCTTTATACATAAATGATCCCTTTGTTTAATCCTATTCGCATGTGATCTAAATATTTTCATTCTTTAAAAATAGTCATACCCATGCATTCTCCCCGAACGTTTAAAGCTATAAAACGATTAAATAAAAGGGGAAACATGAACTCACAGATTTGTGTTCCATGCAAATCTCTATGCGATATTTGATTCTTAGTTCGTTTTCTCGACCTACAAGTGTTCTATTTCGTTAGACACTTTGGTTTATGATCATTTTCGTATAAGTATTCATCTTGAATTCATAATTATACTTGTATTTGTTTGTTTTCTTTTTTGTGTGTATATATACTTCATATATATATATATATATATATATATTCCAGATTTCTTGTGTTTGAATGGGTCTAGCCCACTAGTTACCTGTAATGCATGTTAGTTTTGAAAAACGTCAACAAAAGCTCGTCAATTCATGTATTTAGTTTGCATCAAATAATTCTTGAAACTATTTGAAGTATTGAAACTGGTATGTAATTAAATGAAACTTGTAAGATCATTAGTGTTTTGCAAGGACACTAATCTGTATGCCGAATAGGAGCAACCAAACCTTGACGATAAGTTGTGTCTCAGACACTCATTTTAGACACAAAACCAATCTTTAATGATCTATTTATTGTCGTTGGGGACCGCCAAAACCCAATAGATCTATCACTCTAGTTTCTTGGTACTTGTTTATACATAAATGGTCCCTTTGTTTAATCATATTCGCATGTGATCTAAATACTTTCATTCTTTAAAGATAGTAATACCCATGCATTATCCCCGAACGTTTAAAACTATAAAACGAGTAAATAAAAGGGGAAACATGAACTCACAGATTTATGTTTCGTGCAAATCTCTATGCGATATTTGATTCTTTGTTCGTTTTCTCGACCTACAAGTGTTCTATTTCGTTAGACACTTAGGTTTATGATCGTTTTCGTATAAGTATTCATCTTGAATTCATAAATGTACTTGTATTTGAATGTTCCATATTTCTTGTGTTTGAATGTTCTAGCCCAATGGTTAAGTGTAAGAATTTAATTCTAATGTTTGTATGTGTGTTCTAGCCCAATTGGTTTCATATGTGTAGGCCTAGCCCAGATAGTTTCATATGTGTGGGCCTAGCCCAACTTATTTTATATCTCTGGACCTAGCCTAATTTGTTTTACATATATGGGCCTAGCCCAAATGAATTTGTTTAAAGTGGGTCTAGCCTAAAATAGGTTTGTTAAAGTGGGTCTGGCCCAAATTAATCATGTAAGAGTGTGCCTAGCCCAAAATAGTTTATGGAAGTGGGCTTAGCCCAAACTGATCTTATAAAAGTGGACTCTAACCCAATTTAGTTTATAAAAGTGGGCTCTAGCCCAATTTAGTTTATAAAAGGGGGTTGTTGCCCAATTTTAGTTTATAAAAGCGGGCTCTGGCCCAATTTAGTTTATAAAAATAGGCTCTAGCCCAATCTAGTTTATAAAAGTGGGCTAGCACATATGGTTATTTAATTGGGCTTAATCCATGTTTTAAATACTTACTAGTAATATTTTATAAAAATTAGTTTGTAAAGCTACTAATATTTTATATAAGTTATTTTTATAAATTCTAGTATGTATACTTTTGTATGGTGTGTGACTATTTTTTTGTTTTGACTGTTTCGTTTGCATCGTCTGCTTCGTTTGCATTATTCGTTTCTCCGTGTCGTTTAAAACAAACGAATAACTATACTATATATAGAACCTATAAACCAAGGAATTGAACAACCTTTAGTTTTTTTCAACTAACTAATATATCTATGAGAGTATTTTTGAACTTATAATCTCTAAAAAAATGCAAAACAATATAGTATGTATCTAGTTAAGTAAAAAGTATTTTAACTAACTATTCCAATCTATAAGAGTAATGTTAGAACTTATTATCCCTTACTTATCTATAAAAAACTAAGAGTATATAGTTTGAACATACTATCCCTTAAAATTGCAACACAATCTATTAAGTATCTAGTCAAGGTTAAAATTTTCTGGATTATTTTGTGTTACTTTTTACAAGTTTTTTTAATAAAAATACATTAATTTGTTTTTTAAAGATAGAATGTTTTGTGTATCTCAAAAATAAAATAAAAAAAAACTGTTTGTTATACACCTATAAAGTTTTGTTATTTTAATAAAAATAATACTATAAGATAAGTTGTTTTAGTTTTGAAGTAAGTTTGTTTTTTGGTTAAATTGCTAAGTTTTAAATTTTTTTATTACTATTATTACTATCATCTACTGTTATAAAGTTGATAACTTTTTTAAATATCCACGTAGTACCTATCCAATAACATTAAAATTGTAAAATTTTCATTTTTATAAAAACAAAAAAATAGTAGTTAACTATTAAGTATGTTTTAGACCTTTACCTTCAATTGTAAATTTTGTTTTTTATAAATATAAAAATAATTCTATTTTATAAGACTTAGATAAATTTATTTTATAAAAAGTAGGATGCTAAGAGTTTATCTCTATAAGTATATATATATAATCCAAATAGGATTTTAGGAGTTTATATAAATCACATATATAAAGGCCTAAATTTTTAATGAACATGGTCTTTGAACTTTTTAGTCATAGTATATACTTTTAAAACATGTTCTTTTTTAATTTCTCATGATCTATATTAGTTAATAGTTTTAAATTCAATATTTTTAAATATCATAGTAATTTTAGTTTTTTAATTAAATAATAACTTAATCACTTGTACACTAAGGCATCATCTATTTGTACATTTTAATCTGTGCGTCGATATTGAACAAGACAGCTACCGAGACGTCGACAAAAATGTGTAGGTCGTCATGCTATCTTTGGATTTTTTTTAAATATTATTGTTTATAAGATATGACAAGAATACGTAAAAGAATTATAAGTTTATTGTGGATGAAGGAAAAGTGTAACTAATTATCTATAATTTTGTTAAAACTCAATGAGTTAAGTGTAATAAGTTTAGAGGTTAAAAAGTAAATAGTGTTTAAAAAACCAAATTACCCTCATTGTGGGGGTTTATCTATAAATAAAGAGGAGAAAAGTTGTTATTTTTTGGGTATCTTAAAATACCACTTCCTTATGTATTATAATATGTAGGGCATCCGTTCACAAAATAAAATAAATTAACAATTTTATTAATCAAATTTGGATTACATTACATAAACAGGAACTGAAGTAGACTAAATCAAAATTCAATACAAAATGTAAACTAATCTGAGAACAAATTACAAAGAAATAAAGAAAATATAAAACAATGGTGACTGATTTCGAGCCACCCAGGTGAACTCGTCTGTTTCCCAGGGTAACAACAGCCAGAGCAGATGTTGATGCGTTATGTCTATTGCCTATGTCTAGGATGTGTCTGTATTGTTTATAGAGCTTTAATGTTGAATGTATATACGTTAAAAGATTATTTTATGCTTTTTGAATGATTCGTACGAGCGAGTCAAGGTGGCTCGTACGAGTGACTCTTAGTCACTCGTACAGATCAGCTACTCGTACGAAGCATGTCTTTGTTTAACACGCATTCCAGTACAAGTCATGTTGACCTATAAATAGAGGAGTGTTGTGTCAGAGCTAGTACGTCAGTTCAGATAGTACGGCGAAGCTCTGCTAGTTTGTTTACTCGGGTCTGTAATTTGCACGTCTTTGAATACAACAGAGCAGTTAAACAGTAAGTTCTATCTTGTTTGTTTTGTCAACCTCTCTAGCAATGAATTCCGCCTCTACTAGTTAAGTTAGATCAGATCAGTTGCTCATCGGAGGAGCCCGATCCTTGTTCACAAGTAGTATCAGAGCTTTGAGATCTGATATACTGACAAACAACAAGTAATTGCAGGCTACCAGCTGTTTTAGACTTGGATTCATCTTCTTATTCTACACATTCCCGAATTGAACTGGATTTTGGACGAATTTACGGACGGAATGGACTAGGATTCTAGGAATTCATGTTAAACTACATTCTAATCAATCCTTAACAAATTCAGACCTAAAATCGGACTAAATCGGTAAAGTTCATTCATTTGGAGACGTAGTTGTTTTGTACGAGTAGAAGGACCACTCGCACAAACAACTTTCTTAAAATTTGAACCTTTAGTACTAACAAGTTATCAAAAGTTTCTAAAAATCTACAAGTTTAAAAAATCTACAAGTGTGATTCGCACAAAATTTACATCCGTACGAGCATATCACTCGTACAAACAAATTTTGATCATTCATACGAACTGCTGGTTCGCACGAGTAAATTGTTTTGTGAAAATCATCTTGTTCTTAACATTTCCTTGTTCGTACGAACGGATCTCATTCGCACGAATTGTCTATCATCCGCACGGAAGACTTTTTCCACGCTAATCAGTTTGTTTCGAAAAGTGTTTTTTGAATTTTAACAGAAAATGTCTGAAGAATTTTACAACGCTTTTGCTACATCGGCTGTTACGAACACAACAACACAGAACATCAATCTCGAAAACGAGATGGGGACCATGACCAAACCGCCAAAGTTAATGAACTTAGAAGACTTCGATAGCTGGAGTGAGCGGTTCATGAATTGGGTACAGGCTAATCATTTTACTTGCTGGTTCGCGATTGAAGCTAAATACCAAGCGCCGGTAGGAGAAAATGGCCTCGAGAAGACTCTCGCTCAACTTTCAGTTGTTGAAGGGAAAGGTTCATCAACAAGAAGAAAATGATGAATATTCTGCAACAATCCATTAAAGAAGACATTCTGGCGTTACTTCAACACGATGATGATGCTCAATCATTGTGGAATGCTCTCCGTCTAAAGTTTCAGGGAAGTGCTCAACTTCGCAAGAGTAAACGGGCGTTGCTTAGCAAAGAGTTTGATATCTTCATGCTGATCAAAGGTGAAACTGTGAATCAATTGATAAAGAGATACTGTCATTTGGTGGATCAGATGAAAAGAATGGGAATTATAAAGACCAATGAAGAACTTGTTCACAAGTTGGCTGATTCTCTTCCACAAGGCGAATGGTCTACTAATCTGACCATGGTGAAGAACAGAACTGAGTATGGTAATTTCTCATTACCGCGTTTCATCGAAAGGCTGGAGGGACATGAACTCGAAATGCAGAAGATGGCAAAGAATAAAACCGTCCAAGTACAACAAGATGTTAATCTGTACTTCAAGAATAGTTCTGCAGCTCAAATTCAATCACCAAAGATCCAGACAGCTTTCAGCGCTTTCAGTTCGCAAAGTTCACCACCATCAAACCAGAACGGTGGCTTTCAATCTTTTCCATCAGTTGATCAAACACGCCTTCAAGCCAACAGTCATCTTATTGTTCAAATCAACCCCAGATCAACTAGACTACATCATCTCATCCTAATCAAAGAGTCTTGCAGTGCAACATTGCTGTAGATTTTCAGAATGTGTAGAATTTTGATGAGAAGACCGCGAAGCAGCATATGTCTTTACTAGCTTCAGTGCTCGAGTTATGATAATCTGGTCGCAGGGAAAATCGAAAACTCGGAAATGACACGAGAAGATTATGATCAAATAGATCCGGTTGAGATGGAGCTGATTGATATCAAGTGGTGTATGGCATCGATTGTTCGTCACGCACAAAGATTCATGGAGATAACAGGAAAAGACAACTTGGGAGGTCTAGATGGAAAACTTGGGTTTGATGAATCCAAAGTTACTTGCTTTAAATGTCGACAGAAAGGACAATGCAAACATGAATGCCCGAACAGAGAGGTTCAGGGAAACCACAACCCTTTCACCGATGATTATTACAAGAGAGCAATCTACCATCGTCCCCAGCCAAGAACACGAATGGTGCCGATTGAAGACAAACAACTAGAAACCAAAGATAAAGCACTAGTGGTTACTTAAGAAGATGAGGGCTTCAACTGGAATAAATACATCTCAAAGGGAGAAAGCTTGGCTTTGGTTGCTGAAGATGAATCAGGGGCATCTTTTGACAAGGGTCCTGATGATGATGATTTTTTTATCACACTTCATCAAAAGAGGAGGAACTTTTGAACAGTCCGTTCAAATACCTTTTGCCTAATGATATTTTAAAAACTTTTGCAGGACATTTTGCACCAAGCCAGCATTCATCAGGAGAAGAGAAAAAGAAGCTAGTTGATGAAGAAACAGCCAATGAGAAAATGGAGAAGTTGTCAGAAGACATCATTAAAGCTTACATGGAAAATGGCAATGAGGTAAATGGGTCAATGTCTGAGTCTGTGAATGAAAAACCATGTTTAAAATGTGCAGAGCCGTGTGGTGATTGTCTTGTAAAAGATACATGATTTGCTGAACTTCAATGTTTAACAGACAATTTGTCTAGTGATTACAAATCCATCGAGGAAGCGTATGGCAAATTGAGTGCATCTGTTAAACAATATAATAAAGCACTCAGAGAGAATGACGCAACACTTATGATGCTTAAAGCAACAGTGATGGACAAACAGATGGCTATTAACATTCATTTGAACACTATGCTTAGCTCAAAAGTGAGCTTGAGAAAATTAAAATTGAATCTGAATGGGTTAACAAACTGTTAATCATTTATTCAACAAGCTCGTATGTTATCGATCATATTCTGCCTAAAATCAAAAATAATGATGAATCTAAAAATGATGAAACTAAAAGTGTGAGTTACGATCGTGTTCCACCACCCATGTGGAATAGTTATGCATGCAAAAAGCCATCTGGGGTGGAAAGGCACTTAATCTAAAGTTGAAAACTGAACCGTCTAATGAGTTGCCTGTGGATATCGACATAACTTACACTAAATCTGAAGGTGAAAGTGACCCAGAAGTGGTAAACACAGTGGTTGAAAATATGTTAAAAAATGAATCTGAAAATTTTGAGTTTGAAAAGTCTGAAAATTTTGCAAAGTCTGAGTCTGATGATATATCAGAAGATAGTTTAAATATTGATCCAAATGTCAAAGTTTACAAAATGAAAGGGTATGATAAACTATTTTCGGATGAGGACTTTCCGATCCAAAATGTGAACATGGATCGAGTGGATAAACTGTTCAAGCTTATGGAGGTAAGTCATGTTGATTTGGATAAACATGATACATCTTTCTCCTCTAAATCAAAAAGTGACAACCGACCCTATTATCATAAGAATAGAGATTATCCTAAAAATAAAAGGGCTGGTTTGGGCTTCCAGAAGTGACATATGAATAACAGGTCCCAAAAACTAAACTTTACAAAGAAAATTAACTTTGTTTTTGGGACAACAAATGAGAAAGAAAAGGAGATCATTGGAACTCAATCAAATGATGATTTCCGCAAAGAAAAAGAGAAACAGAAACAAGTTTTTGATACCTCTGTTCATAAGGATAGCTAGACATGTTTTAAATGTAAGAAAGTTGGGCATATCGCACGATATTGCTCACAAGCAAGTCCAAAACCTGTTTCTCATCCTAAAAAGTTCACTAAGGATGAAAAGCAAAAAGCACCCATGAGTGTGCCAAAACAAATCTTAAAAAGAAACAATGAATCCCACAATAATGTTAAACCAACTATTCAACGTCAATCTAAACTTGAAATTGGTGAAACATTAAACAAAAGACGTCAAGTGGATTCAAAATTTTATGTTAAAAAGGCTAAACCTGAAACGCAAAAGTGGGTTGCAAAAGTTAAAGCATCCAAAGTTGAACCTAAACCTTCCGTGTCACACAAAACCAAGCTTAAAAAGATTGATAAAAACAAAGTGGGTCCAAAATTCGATATTCCAAACCCACCCAAGACCAAACAGGCTTGGGTTTCTTTGTTTAAATAGTCTCTTCATCATGTGTGCAGGGGCTCCAAAGTGCGATAATGTCAAATGGATAATGGATAGTGGAGCTTCTCGCCATATGACAGGAATGCTTGCATTGCTCAACGATGTTAAAGCTATCAGTGGAGGGTATGTAGGTTTTGCTGGAACACAGGGAGGCAGGATTGTCGGAGAAGGGATTCTCACAAACCGAGTTGTTTCATTTGACAAAGTGAACTATATTGCTGAGCTTGAGAACAATCTACTTAGCATGTCACAAATTTGTGACAAGAAGTTCACGACGCATTTCAATGATAAAGAATGCTTGATCTTAAAACCCGGTTTCAAGATTCCGGAGGAATGGATCCTAATGCGTGCTCCGCGAGAAAATGATTTATATGTTCTTGATATAGGTATCGCCTCTACCATGTCAAAGAAAGTTCAATGCTTTGTATCTAAGGCTACCGAGAAAGAGTCAATTCTATGGCATCGGAAAATGGGGCACATTCATCTAAGAAAGATGAACTATCTGGTGCATAATGACCTAGTGGAGGGTGTTAATTTGAAGAATTTCTATCTATTTGATGATTGTCTTAGTTGCAAAAAGGGGATGCAGCATAAGAAATCACACCAGAGAAAGCTGTTAAATTCTATCAAGCTACCACTAGAAAGTCTACACATGGATCTCTTTGGACCAGTCAACGTCAAAAGTATCTCTGGTGACCTATACAGCCATATCATTACAGATGATTATTCGTGATTCTCATGGGTTTTATTTTTGGAGAGTAAAGACAAACGTTTGAAACTCTTATGATCCTCTTCAGAAAACTTGAAAACCTATATCACTTGCCAATCAACAGAATCCGCAGTGACAACGAAACAAAGTTCAAGAACAGGAAGATGCTAGAATTCTACAATGAAAAAGGGATTCTTCATGAATTCAGCGCCCCCTATACTCCTCAACAAAATGGAGTAGCTGAACGTAAGAATCGCACACTGATTGAGACTGCCAGAACAATGTTAGCATATTTGAAATTGCCCATCAGTTTCTGGAGTGAAGCAGTCGCGTCAGCGTGTTATACCTTAAATCGTGTGTTAACAGTTAAGCCTCACAACAAAACGTGTTTTGAGTTACTAAATTAGCGAAAGCCCAACCTTGCATTTTTTGAACCTTTTGGATCTCCGTTTACTGTATTGGACCCGGATGGTAAATTTGGAGCCAAATCCTTGGAAGGATTCTTCGTCGGTTACGCTACTCCTCAGAAATGTGTTTTCTTTCCGAATCTGAACAAGGTCATTCTAGCGCAACACGTGGATTGTCAAAGATATACGACGCTAATGCAGAAACCTAGGGATCCGTGGTTGTTTAACTATGATGGATTGTGGAATTCATTCGACCTGCCAGATGTGCCATCAGATGAAGAACTTGTTATGCTCTTTCAACAGCATCAAATATCTACACAAGAACAAGTCTCTAGACCGTTGGTGATTTCTACATCACTTCATGTCAACACGACTGACGTCGGTCAAAGCTCTTCTCAACATGTTCCTATTCCTACACCAAATGTCAATACTGCCGAATCATCTGCCCAACTGAATACTGATGCTGACTCTGATCAAGAACCTACTTTCGACGATGATGGATCCAGTTCTGATGAAGGTTCTGAACAGATTGAAAGCTTCTTGAACAAACAGGCTGCTCAGTCTAATGCCAAGAATGAAGCCTCTTCGTCTGTACCGGTTGTCGATGAAGTTCTTACGAATTTGGAACCGCAAGTAGATGTTCCAACTGAAGTGATGCCTAGGACACTTTCATACTATCCGTCGAAGAACATTATAGGAAACTTACAAACCGGAGTGCAAACTCGCAATTAGATCAACAAGGATCTAAGCTGTTTTTATACTAGTATTGCTCCACTCCAAACCTGACTTTCTAATAGTTGTTTTATTTCTCAGCTTGAGCCGGGAAGCTGGAAAGATGCTTTAAAGGAAGAAAGTTGGGTGGATGCGATGCAGGAGGAATTGCTTCAATTCCAGAAACTTGGAGTCTGGAAGCTTATTGACCTACCAGATCATCAGAAAAAGATAAACACTCGATGGGTCTTCAAGTGCAAGCGAGATGATAGGGGAGTTGTAGTCCGAAACAAAACTCGACCTGTGGTTCAAGGTTTTCACCAACAGGAAGCGATAGACTATACCGAAGTACGCCCAGTTGCCCGTCTTGAAGTGATTCGCATATTCTTGGCCTTTGCCTCATGGAAAGGGTTCAAGGTGTACCACCGAGGTTTGTCGATCCAGTGCACAAAGACACGGTCTACCTCCTGAACAAAGCCTTATACGGTCTTCTTCAAGCCCCGAGAGCTTGGTATGAAACATTGTCAAGTCAACTTCTGGACAACGGCTTTATCAGGTGAAAAGTAGATTCTACTATTTTTACCAAGGAAGTTGATGGAGATTTAATCATCGTACAGATATATGTGGATGATATTATCTTTGGATCAACAAATGATAAGCTGTGTAAAGACATTGAAGAAGTCATGAAACGAAAATTCGAAATGAGCGCGATGGGGGAGATGAAGTTCTTTCTAGGACTTCAGGTCGATCAGTTGACTGATGGTATCTTTATCCATCAGACGAAGTATGTTGATGACATATTGGAGAAATTCAACATGACAGGAGCAAAATCAGCATCTACCCCGTTGGCTCCAAATCACGGCATTTGTCCAGATCTTATTTGAGAAAGAGTTGACGAAACTCTATATCGCTCCATGATCGGATCCTTGATGTATCTTACTGCTTCTCGACCTGGTATCATGTATCCAACGTGTCTGTGCGCCCGTTATAAGTCGAATCCAAGAGAGTCGCACCTACTTGCAGTCAAACGCATTATGAGATATCTGAAGGGTTTTCTAAGCACCAGCTTGTGGTACCCTAGACATGATGACTTCAATCTTGCAGGATACTCGGATTCTGATTTCGGTTGCTGCAAACTGAATACCAAATCTACAACGGCCGGCTGCCAGTTCTTCGGAACTCGTTTGGTAACGTGGCAATGCAAGAAACACACCGCGGTCGCTCTCTCTACTTGTGAAGCTAAATACGTTTCAGCATCTAGCTGTTGTGCCCAGATTATATGGATTTAACAGCTGATGAGAGACTTCGGACTGCAATTTCTTGATACGCTAATATATGTAGATAATCAGGCCGCGATTGATATGACCAAAAACTCATGTCAACACTCACGCACTAAACTTATCGAGATTCGACACCACTTAATCCGTGGCTGCTACGAGAAAAAGTTGGTTAGAATTGAGAAAATCCATACTGATGACCAAAACGCATATTTTTATACCAAAGCTTTTGATAAAACAAGATTCAAAAATCTTTTAAAGTTAAATGGTTTAAAAAATCTGATATCAGGGGATGTTCATGAGGTTGAGTTTGAGGATGATGACGACCTAATGTGAATTTTCCATCGGTTAGACGTATTTTTGTATATTATTTATAAATTCTAAAAATCCAAAAATATGTTTTTGATTTTAGGGGGAGAATGTTTGGGAAAATATAAAAACATTACAAAAATTCAAAAAAGAGTTTTTGTTAAAAAGAGTGATCATATTATATCAAAAAGACAGTCACAGTATGCTAAAGAATTGGAATGTTAAACAAGTGATTAAACATGTCTTACTGAGAATGTGCCAATAGGTTTCGCTCATTCAGTAAATTACTTTCAAGATATAAACATAAAAATAAAAACTGAATAACTTGTGGGATAACATCTCTCGGATATATGGACTTAGTACTCCGAAATTTCCTTTGAGAGAATGCCAGATTCTACGATACTAGGTCTTTATATTTAATCGATATCTGGGGTATTATCCGAGTTCTTTTGATTTTGCATGAGCAATTGCCTCGAACTTTTATAATACTTTACGCATTATTCGCCCAAGCTGCATAAAAAATGAATATGTCATAAACTTTGTGACATCTGAAGTATAAAAGATTCCTGTATGGAACACCACCTAAAGACGAGCCTTCATCTCTTTTTCTGTATGGAAATACTAACCTGAGCTCTCAAGGTCTCGCACTCACCCTTTACAGATATCTATTGGATATATTCACCTGTAAAATGAAATTATGGGAATCTCGATACGGGAGTATATTCTGAGATGGGAAACACAGTTATTTCATGTTCGTAATATTACCAACATATCTCGATACAATTGAGAAACGAGAAGAGGTTTAAATGGACAAGTATATTGGCAATCTAAGTAAATCTGGTTAAAAACTTAATGAGTATACCAAGATCAACAATACTAGTGATTTGTTGAAAACTTGATATGGTCCTCTCAACACAAAACTCACAAAAATATATTTGTTGTTTTGATAATATTCTAAAACTCAAAAAGATTTTCAGTTTTCTTAGCTTTGTAGTGTTATTTTTAGTCTACTGATGTTGAAGACACTGATGGTTGAAATCATGGCGGCAACATCTTGCTAAGTCAAAGTTGAAAAACCATAGGTTGGGAGCTAATCTTTATCATAATTTATCTAAATGTTAATAAAGTTCATTAATTTGAAACTTTCCAAGGTCATTAACTCGGACTTGGTAGGCAAATCGGGTAACCAGGGTCATTAACTTGGAGTTGGTTAAACGAGTGGGTTTTAAATAGATAAAATTGGTTAAAGATGAAAAATTAAAAAAAGAAAAATCAAAAAGTTTAAAAACATTTTAGAATACCTCGTACGAAGGAAGGATGTTGGTTATGCTCCACATGAATCAACATTTCGTACGAGCGAGTCCTAACTTCTATATAACCCCTCATACTTCGTACGAAACAATTTTATGTTTCTAAGAACTGTTGTGCGAAGTAGAGAGAGTTTTGTGCGAAACACTATCTGAAATCTTCATATCTTGACATTCTCAATTCCTATCACATTAGGGAGGTTGGCTAGCACACCTCTTTCAATGGGCAAGGTAACTTCACTGAAACCAAGTCGTTATAATGCCAAAATCGAACCACTCGGACATAAAACTTAGATCTAGGGAGATTGGACCGGTAAAACTTAAAATTGACTACAAAAACGTTAATATTGGCCATAATAACCCAAAAATCGACTATCAATTTGTTAAAATCTACAAGTTTTAGGTTCGGATTGAACATGATAATTTTTGGAACGATTCACAGCTTGTATGAAGAGGTCGTTCATACGAAGCATGCTTTTCAATGTTTTATTGCTTTCATTCGTACAAAGATCTGATTTGTAGAAAGTAAAAACTTTAATGTTGAATTTCAAAAAAATATATTCTAAGTACTGATGATTCGTACGAAGAGCTTACTAGTACGAAGCAAGTTTGGAAAACATTAAAATTTTTCTAACTTGTGAATTTTGGCTAAGTGTTTGACTCGTACAAAGCTTTGACTCGTACGAATGTTATTGGTTTTGAACTGTTTGAAATTTTGTCTAACGGTTTGTTGTTCTCTTGGTATACAGGTCAAGAAATCATCGTTCTCACCATTCCATAACATATGCTGCTTGACTGATGATACTATTTCTGAGATCGCCGCATACCGGGATATATTGGATTTTCTTACACGTATTCGGATTACGAAGGCTTTAACTGATAGACATATCGTGTACAGATCACATATTGAGTATTTTTGGAATGCTGCTGAGTATAGCGTCGAAGATAATGCGATTATTTCTGCTGTTAAGATTGACGATGTGGATATTCAAGTTAAGATAACTGAGGAGTTAATTCGCACGGTTCTGGATTTCAAAGCTAATGCTGATGATCCCATAGGTTTTCCTGAGTATAAGGTTAAAGGTTTCTTCTATCGAATTGGATATGCCAGATTTGTTAACTCTGCACCTTTCAAGAAAGGAAATTTGAGTGCACCATATCGTTATCTTGCTCACGTTGTTGCACATGCTTTGAGTCATAGGAAAGGAGGATATGATGATCTCGTTGATTACCAGATGTGTATGATTACTGCATTAGTGCTGAACTTGCCATATAACTTTTCAAAAGTTATCTTTACACAGATGGTTCAAAATATTCAGTGGGAGAAGTTTTTACAGTATCCGAGGTTTGTGCAAATGATGTTAGATCACCTACATCCAGATCTGAAGAAAAGCAAGGAGGATATCTTGAAGCTAGAGCATATGGATGTTTCCACATTGAAGAAAATGAACTTACATCTGAAGGCTATTCCTACTGCTAAGCCTGTTTTTGGTGCTATTGTGGATAAAGATTATATATCTCCTACACCAGGCCGATGGAGAAAGGATGACAGTGGTGACGAGGATGATGAGCTAACTGCATTATTTGGGTTTTTTGCGAAGCGAAGTCCGTGGTTTATTAAAGACGGAGAAAAGGGTGCTAAGCGTAAAGCTGCTACTTCTACTTCTGCACCAGCGCAACAGAAAAAGAAAGCTACTGCTGAAAGCTCTGGTTTACGTGATGAACCGAACACTGAGGAGAATATAGAAGATATGGCTGCTGACATTGAACGTCAAGCATTTGGAGCAGAGAAAGCAGCTGAAGATGTTTCATCTTCTAGCACGAATTCTGATGAACGAATAGCAGGAGAAAAGAAAAGGGCGCAAAAAATAGATAAAAAAGCATCAAGCAGAGCTTAAAAGAAAGGCTGAAGAATGAAAGCGCAAAGCAATAGGAGAAGACGGTATGACGTATGTCCCATCTGATTCTGATTCTGAAGCTATGTTTCGAATGCCGACCAAGAAGAAACAAAGAAGGATAAAGCGTTCTGCTGCACGAAGTTCTGAGTTCTCCCACAGTGAGATCTAAAGAGACTACATTAGATGCAAATGTTGAAGAAGTCGTGGTTGATCCGTCTCAACAAGTGCCAACTTGACCACCACGACAGGCTCCACAATCACCACCACAATCGACACAGCAGCAAACACCTTAGCAACAGTCAGTGCCACAACAACAGCAGCAATCACCACAATCGCAACAACAACAACAACAACAACAATAGCAGCAGCAAGCTTCTCAACAAAAGCAAACGCCACAAAAGCAGCAAACTCCACAACAACCACCGCATACATCTCAGACATCACAGCCCCAGTTCGACTCCGATTTTGGTGATACACCAGGGGTGATGATTTCACTTTCAATGATAAGTGGGTGGACGATTTGCAAAAACAAGTTATGATGAACACAGTGAGGATTGCCGAGCTTCAAGAACAGATCAATGTGTTGACTGCAGAGAAACAAGAAATGCTCGAAAAAATTGGTGGTTTATCTGAAGACAAGCAACAACTTGAAGCTATGTTAGCGAGTATCGTTTTGGAGAACGAAAGGTTGAGATTGCGCATGACCGAATATGAAGAAGAGAGAATTCAGAGTGATAGGAGAATAAACTTATTTGAGAAGATATTAGTGAAGAAGTTGGGTGTGAATATAGCGGTCAAGATAGATGAAACTGAACGTACAGAGGCCCATGAACGTGTTGCCGAGAGGGAACGTTTAGCGAAAGAAAAATCTGATGCCCAGGGTAAAGGCATGGCCAAAGTTGTAGAGGATCCTATCATTGAACAAACTGAGCTAGAAGCTGAATCTATGCGAGTTACATGCACCGATATTGTTGTTTATTAGGAGCCGAAAAAGTTTATTCTTATTGGGAAGCCAAAAGGTGTTGATATTGATTTGTTAGATCTTTCACAAAGACATCAGAGTGGCTGTTGAAGAAAAAGCTTGACAAAGAGATAGAGGAAACTGTTGAAGAGTTCGAGGTGGATGAAGAGAATGAGGATGTTGAAATAGTTGATGATGATTCGAGTAGTTCTGATAGTGATAATGACAATGATGATAATGTAGGAGGTACAGGTGTTGGTGTTACAATTCAAGTGTTAATGAAGATGTTGATGTTTCTGTGTACCTTGATGATTACGTGAATCAGACTATAGAGGAAGGAAGGAATAATAGTGTTGATGATTCTATTGATGCTCTACAGACAGAAATCTTCCTGGAGATTGACATATTTTCCGTTTCTATCGTGCAAAAGCCTAAAGTATTTTATCTTGAGCATGATGTGGAAGAGGGCGAATTTGTTCATTGTTATACTAAGGAAGAGATAGCTGAAATGCTTGGAGTGAATGAAGAGAATTTTAAATTTGATTTCGAGAACGAGCTTAATGAGATAGACGCATTTGAACCAAACGAGTACATATTTGAAAATATTGAAGATGCGATTGATTACGATAGAGTTGTCGTGGAATGTTGGAACTTTTGGAGAGCGTTGGTACTTGATAAACCATAGTTTGAGCTGATTCTGTAATAGTGAGACAATCAAGAGGGTCAAAAGTGAAATATTGTTAAACTCATATGTATGCGGCGTAATTAATTGCCCAACGTATTTAACAAATACGCTGGGAGATCAGTCTGTATAAATACCATGTTCAATGAAGTTATGTCCAAGTTTCTTGGACAGATTTTGGTGATCTTCTTGGGTTGTGATTTTTGCTATTGTGCTTTCATCCGATTATCCAGGTGCTGTTACTGATTACATGTTATTGGGATTTCATATACAACACTATTTGTTTGATCCAAACAAGATTCTTCATCTTCTTTGCTTGGGTTTTCTTAGTATTTGCACATTCAAACAACTAATACATAGTTGTTTGGGTGAAAACAATCAACCACTATGATCCGAATCTGTTTTGGGACTCACAATTTGGTATCAGAGCCTTTGTGCTCTTGATTGTTTGAGTTTTTGTTAAGATTTGTGAAGTTTTGAAGGTTTTACAAAAGTTCTCAAAGTTTCATGGTTTTTCAAATTTTTGGGATTAAAATGGCTTGATCTGGTGCGTTTAATCTTTGGGTTGTTGTTAATCAGTAGTTTGGTAAACATTTTGGTCATTTAGCTGCAAAGAAACATGAATTTTGGGTCGTTTTTGGGTGATTAGGGGGTTTTTGTTCGTACTAAAACCCTTCTTGGCGTATTTAATGTTGAAGCTAGCGTAGATATATTTGAAGTTGGCGTATTTATTTTGAATCTAGCATATTTAACTTGAATTTCGTGTAGTTAACCACTACGCTGGTTCTTAAATCAGCGGAGTTATAAATTTGTCAGCGTAATTGTCCAGCGAATTTACTCGAAGGCGACTTCGAAATCAGTGATACTAATCCTCAGCGATTTTATCATGGTGTTCAGCGAAATTAACTAAACCTTTGCTTGTTTTCAAATATCCAGCGGATTTAGCTTTTTACAGGACAAAATCGCCGATCGCATCAGCGTAATTGTTTCCAAGTGCAGCGTATTTAATCTCTGGTCCAGCGTATTTACCTCCTAGCAAGCGTAATTATTCTCTGATTCACCAAAGCCCAGTGTATTTAATCACCAATCATCCATTATGTCTCTCAATCAACTCAATCTGATTGGTCAAGCCGAACTAGAAACTGGAACTGCAACAAGGCCACCAAAGTTGAAAGGTTCGGAAGATTTCAGCAGCTGGAAAAACAGGATTAAGTCTTTTTTTGAGTATACCTATTATACTCAATGGATGTCAGTCACTATGGGCCCGCATGTTCCCATGATAATACGTGACGACATCCGTACTATCAATGAAGATCCTTCAACATTCACAGATGAAGATAGGACACTCATTCAACGTGACCGGAGGGCTCACGTTGCTCTCACTATGGATCTGTCAAAGGATGATAACAATCTGTTTGAAGAATACACCTCGGCACATGAACTGTGGTTGGCTCTAATCGACCATTATGAAGGCAATGAGGAACTCAGGGAGAACAAATAAGACATGGTGCAGAAAGAATATGATATGTTTGGAAGTATTCGTGGCGAAAGCTTGTCCGACCACATAAGCAGATTTATGGGGGTGTTGACCAAGATGAAGAAGGTGGGAAACCCAGTTGCAAATTATGCATCGATCAAGAAGCTACTAGATTCTCTACCAAAAGAATGGAGTCTTCAATGCATGATGATTAAGAGAACTTTCCTCACCAGCACAACTCCAGTTACTGTCTCAGAATTGATTAACACTTTAAAAGCCTTTGAAATGGACATCATGAAATGAGAGATGAATCAAACTGGATATTCTCAGAAGACGTCTCAGCAAGCTGCTGCAACCTCGGTCCCCAAGAATATGGCATTTCTTGCTCCTGTCACCTCATGTGGATCAAATCCCCAAAGTGCTGTTGAATCCTATTCAAATGCTTCCGCAAACTCTGTGAAGGCCTTGTCATCTTCCAAGAAGACCACCGTGGCCAACGACACTCAAGCACTTAATATTTCCACAGAACATGTAGCTCTTTTTAATACTTTCTTAAGTAGCTATGAGGCGCTTATATCAGGAGAGTTGAAGAGAGAATTCCTAACAGCAGAGGACATGTATCAAGTAGATCCAGACGACATGGAGGAGATGGATCTGAAGTGGCAGATGGCAATGATCACTCTACGGTTGAAGAAATTCAAAGATAAAACAGGAAAAAGGTTGGCTCTTGGAAAAGCTGGATTTGACAAATCCAAGCTTAGATGTTATAACTGCAAAGACTTGGGCTCCGTTGCTGAAGAATGAGAATACCGAAATCAACTAGACAAGGAGGCCGATTGCCATTGAAGGAAATAATAATGCTGCTGAAAATAATCATAAGGCTTTAGTGGTGGAAAATTATGATTGGTCCGAGGAGATAGCTGAGGAAAAAGGTGAAGTAAACAAGGCCCTCATGGCAAACATTATCACTGTCTCTGCCACGGCTGCTTCAAATGCTGTTGAAAAACAAACCTCCAAGATTCCAAAAGATGACATTGGTTTGAAAAGCATGATCTCTCTTGCCTCAGAGAAGAGACAATAGAAAGCTAAAATGAATGAGTCGAAGCCTGTTGTACAAGAAGTCATCAGTACCAGCAAGAATGAAGCGGTCGGAACATCCTCTACCGCCATGAAATCAGAAGCCGAGGATAAGGATTTGGTAAACAGCATTCCATATGAATTTAAAGTAAAGTTGTGCTCAAAACCATGTTTGAACGTCGTGGCACACTACAAATCACTCAACCGTGATATAATTAAAGAAAAAGAAAAAGTTTTGAAAATAAATCAAGAACTAAAAGAAAATGAGACATATCAGCGAAAGTTGAATTCAACCATAGCTGAAATGCAGACTCTAAAGGAATTTGTTTCAGAAAAGATTTTATCATAAATGATTTGACCGAAAAGCTAGAAAAATCTCAAAACGAAAACAATAAGTCATAAATCATTATTGATAAATGGAAAATTATCCAAAAAGCACTGGTTGACATTGTAAACTGCCAACGGCCGACATTCATAAAGGATGGAATTAGATATAAAGATAAATTCGGAAATGAAAAAAATTATTTCCTCCTCCGTATAGCAAAAATTATGTTCCTATGCAATCTCCTCATCCTAGGAACGACTTAATCAATAAAAATGATCTTTTGGATCAAAGTAATGCAGATATGTGCGAGAGTAAGGAAGATGTGTGCGATGGGGAAGATGATTGTGGAGGGATGAAAATAGGAATAGGCTATTCAGGCGACAGTTATTCAACTGTTAACTGGTTCGCCTGGAATTGTGATAAGACGAACAAAATTTCTATTCGAGATAACTGTAATAGTTTATCTAGGAGGATGATTGTAATGGCTATATGCCTAAATTGACAATTCAGGATGACTGTAATGGCAATGTGCCTACACTTAAGGCTCACAACCAAGGGTTTGCCAAGGTTGAGGGTCATGACCTAAACTTTGCTCTCAATGATGAAAATGTTATGCTTGAATCTCCTGTATTTGTGCCAGAGTTAAAGAAAAGTTTTGGAAAATTCCTTACAGAGGAAATTCCCGAATTAGTTCCATCAGTTGCAGGTACATCAGAGACTGATAAATTTTCCCTGAAGATTCAAGCACAACAACTTCAGAAAGCGATGAAGAAAGGTCAGATGAAAGTCAAGAATCAATTTCCTCATCAGACAGTGAGCACAGCGGAAGTCGACATTGAAGATAAACATCATCTTGAAGAGAATCTGAAGAAAGCTAAAGATTCAAGCCACGTTACATCATCAAACTCCTTAAGATGCTCAAGACTCTCATCATCAGCATCGAGGAAGAAAGATCGAGTCAAAAACAATGTTTTTGCTGTGGTCACTTAGGACATACAGCGAAACATTGTAACAGCAAGAAATTTTCTAAACCTAGTCATGATCTCGTTAAAAGTTTTACTGCTCAATTTGACAATTTAAAGAAATCAGTAAAATGCATAGTTAATTCAACCTGTTTTTGGAAAAGAAAAGAAAACTCTGTTGCTCAAAATCATGATAGAACTAATGTAAAGCAAGTCTGGGTTCCAAAAACTAACTAATTTGTACATATTTTTTTGTTGTTGTTGTTGTATAACAGAATAAGATTCAGAAATGGCTTCGGATGCTCATGGAATATATCTGGCATGTTGACAGCGGTTGCTCAAGGCACATGATCGGGCTAAAGGATCTGCTTACCAACTTTCGAATTATTTATGGTGACTTTGTATCCTTTGCCAGAGACAAAAAGGGAGGAAAATCGTCGGAATGGGTGACGTCGTGTCAGAAGCACTCACTTTGGAGAACGTGAACTATGTTCCAGAATTGTGTTACGATCTTACGAGTGTTTCACAAGTCTGTGACAAAGGAATCACGGTGTTGTTCAATGACACGGAGTGCTTATTCCTCAAACCCGGCTACTCCGTCCCAAAAGAGATGATCATGCTTAGAGCTCCCCGTCAAAATAACACCTACGTGCTAAATATGAAGAATGCCAAATCAAATGAGCAAATGACATGTCTTATGTCAAAAGCATCTGAATCGGAATCACTGTTGTGGCACATGCGTTTGGGGCATGTGAATTTTAAGAACATAAATAAACTTTCTACATTAAATCTAGTAAGAGTTTACCTATTAAAGATTTTCCTTTTTCAAAAAAGTACATCGCATGTGCCCATGGAAAGCAGCATAAAAAGCCTCATACGTCCAAAGTAGTGAATACTATATCTGCTCCTCTGTAATTACTTCACATGGATCTTTTTGGCCCAATTAGCGTTAAAATTTTAGCTAAAAGATCTGTTGTTTGGTGATTACAGATGATTTCTCACGGTTTTCATGGGTATTCTTTCTTGAAGCCAAAAGCAAAACGGCATCCATTCTGAAGAGCTTCATTCCCATGATTGAAAACGTGATCAAGCTGAAAGTCAACTCCATCAGAAGCGACAACGGAACTGAATTTAAAAATCATACGTTTGTCTCCTTCTGTGAAGATAAGGGAATTCGCCTCCAATACAGCACTGCCAGGACTCCTCAGCAAAACGGGGTAGCAGAACGCAAAAACAGAATTCTCATTGAAGCTGCAAGAACTATGCTTGTCGACTCTAAGCTTCCCATAATCTTTTGGGCTGAAGCGGTCAACACAGCATGCTATGTTTTGAATCGTGTTCTTATCGTCAAACCTCACGGAAAGACAGCCGATGAACTACTTTTCAAAAGGAAGCCTCTGATAGATTTCTTCAAACCGTTCGGGTGTTCATGCACACTTCTCAACACTGAAGACAATCTCATCAAGTTTGAAGCAGTCGGTGACGTGTGCTACTTCATGGGCTATTCATCTTCTCAAAAGGCATATCGAGTCTACAACAAACGGACCAAGATGGTGATTGAATCATACTACGTTGATTTTCAAGAAGGAAACTCCACTAACACTGGAAGCGCTCCGAACTGGTTTTATGACGTGGATATTATATTCAACACTTTCAGCATCAATGAACCCATCACTGAATCTGAACCTGCAGAATCCACTCCGTTGGAACCTTTGTTTGATGCCTCGGACATTGGTTTTACTCCTTTTACAACCCGTTTCACCCCTGCCTCTGCCTCTCCTACTCTTCCGGTGTTCGAAGTAAATGGTGACACATCTGCTGAGAATGTATCTACACATGATGATTCCTCTTCACAGTAGGCTGTGGATGAACCACCCAAAGAAGACGAAACTCCTATCATCTACCTCGATGAATACTTTTCTAATCTGCCTCAACAAGTTGAAACTCACACCAATGCAGGGTACAAGACCAATCGAAACCATCCAATTGAAAATGTCATCGGTTCTGTTAAAGATGGAGTTCGAACACGTGGTCAAACACATACCATCAACACGAGACTGTATGCAGCCTTTCTTTCGCAGTTTGTCCAAAGGGATATCGAAGAAGCTATTCAAGATTCAAGTTGGGTACAAGCAATGCAAGAAGAATTGGCACAATTTCGGAAACTTAAAGTTTGGGAACTCATTGACCTACCAGACGGAAAGTATCCAACTGGTACCAAGTGGGTGTTTCGTAATAAGATGGATGATCGTGGTGTAGTTATCAAGAATAAGGCTAGATTAGTGGTTCAAGGGTTTTGACAAGAAGAGGGGATTGACTACAAGGAAGTTTTTGCACCTGTTGCACGGTTAGAAGCCATCAGAATCTTCTTAGCCTATGTTTCGTTTAAAACTTTAAGGTGTTTCAAATGGATGTAATGAGTGCTTTTCTGTATGGGAAAGTGAAATAAGAAGTTTCTGTTTGTCAACCTCCAGGTTTTGAAGATCCTCATTCTCCCACGAAATACTACAAGCTTGACAAAGCACTCTATGGTCTTCACCAAGCTCCTAGAGCATGGTACGAGACTTTGTCAACATATCTGCTGGAATGTGGATACTCAAGAGGTAAAATTGACATAACTCTCTTCACAAAAAGGATTGGAGAAGATGTGATGTTGGTTCAAATCTACATAGACGATATCATTTTTGGGTCGACAGATGAAGACCTTTGCAGAGAATTCGAGAAGGTGATGAAAGCGAAGTTCGAGATGAGTATGATGGGAGAACTCACGCTTTTCGTAGGACTAGAAGTGAAGAAACGAAAGGATGGTATTCTCATTCATCAGGCTAAGTATATCAGATATATTCTTTCCAAATACAGCATGAATGACTGCAAATCCGCAAGCACTCCTTTTGCTGCTCAGATGGAACTCACTTCAGATCTTCAAGGAAATCTAGTGAACAAATCTCTCTATCGCTCAATGATTGGCTCGTTAATGTATCTGGCCGCTAGTAGGCCTGACATAATGTGGGCTGTCTGTCTCTGTGCCCGCTTTCAGACGAATCACAAAGAATCGCATGATGCTGCCGTCAAGAGAATCTTTCGCTATCTCAAAGGAACTCCAAAGCTTGGTTTGTGTTATCCTAAAGATAGTAATTTTGATCTAATAGCTTACTCTGATAGTGATCATGCAGGTTGCAAAGTAGACAAAAAATCTGTCTCCGGAGGCTGCCAATTCTTGGGAAATCGTCTTATTTCGTGGCAGAGCAAAAAAGCAGACAACAGTCTCTACATCTACAGCTCAGGCTGAATACACAACAACTTACAGTTGCTGTTCACAAGTCCTTTGGATACATAATTAGTTGTTGGATTATGGGATCAACATCATGAAGACTCTGATATTCATCGACAATGAAGCGTGTCTGGGGATTGTGAAGAATCCCATCCACCACTCAAGAACGAAACACATCGAAATTCGTATTCATGCGATTAGAGATGCGTACGAGAAAGGATACATCCAAGTGGTGCCAGTGGATTCAGTGCAACAAAATGCTGATATATTTACGAAAGCCTTCGATAAAGCTCGATTCAACCAGTTGGTAACCTGGTTGGAAATGGTGAATTTCCTTGAGTGGAATTGAATTTTGGTTAAAAAAAAAGGTTTTCATAATAAGTAATAAATCTCATAAAATGTGCCCAACAAAAAGATTTTATGCAAGGTTAAAATTTCTTTTCAAGCAAAGGATTCTCGAAAATAAAATTTTAAGGGGGGGAAGTTTTTCCAGAAAATATTGTTGAGACTGAATTTTTTCTTTTGCTAAAACTTTTGTTCTTATCTTAAAACAGAAAAAGATTAAGGCCTCAAGAAACGACGTATCGGTAGATTTAGCAATACCTTGAAGTAAACTGCAAAACGGAGACAAACTCTAATGATCACACAAGAATTCTGAATACCCACAATGTTGTGCAACTTGCGGGTAACACGTTGTGGTGTATGGCTTAATGGTCTTAAATCTTGCGTTGATAGATTGCCAAAGTCTGAAATTTCGGGTCTTTATATTGGCTAATCATTCGGGGATATCATAGTTGCTCTTCTGCTGCATCCAGATATATGCTGACCTAGACACAGCTATGATATCTTTTCTAAAAGAGCCTATGCGGCCAAAACCCTACAAAAATGAATCTCTCGTTGAGAATCATTCAAGTGCTTAAATCGAAATGCATCTGGTATCTGCCATAGCCCTCGTTAGACCTTGGTCTCTCTGCTGTACGGAAGTACTGAACACCAATTGTCTAACGTTGAAATCTCAAAAAACGAATGAAGTCAGTATATTCACCTGTTATGAGGAATCTTTGCGCATACCTTGATCGCTGGGGTATGTCCTGACGTGGGACTCACGGGCACAACATTCTGACTGTTTCGGCATGAGTGGGGAACATTGAAGTTCTTGTCAATATTACCACAACATGATAAAAAGGCTCTCTGATCGCATGATGAAAGATAGGTGCATGGATTTAAAAGGACAAGCATACTGACAGTTTTTCTTGTGCCTTAATTATTTAATATATCCAATATTTTATCTCAAACGAGCGAAGTGTTACCAGTATGTTCTTCTGCAGGAAAGTCACAGGATTCAAGTCAGTTAGCAAAAAAAAAATTTGTGTGAAAAAGGAGGCTTCCAGACCCAAAAGCAACTTTCAGGATCCAAATTGCAATTTTTCTTTTCTCTTAAGTTTATTTTTAAATTCTTGCACTATTTTTTTATCAAAAAGGGGCATGTTTTTCGAGAAAAGTTAAAATTTTTGAGCGTATTTGATTTCAATTTCTTAGGCTTGAAGAAACCTTGTAAAATATATTAGCGGCGTAATTAATTATCCAGCGTAATTAATAATTATGTTGGAATGTAAAATAGTATAAATACTTAATTTTTTTCACCGTTTGTAAATATTTTCAAAAAGTTATCCAATCATCATCTTCTTCTTCACTCAACAAACACCCATACTCTGTTTTTCAATCCCCATTCAGTAAATCCGATCAAAATCGATATTGGTATGATTTCGATATTCAAATGTCCATTGCTATATGTTTAAGTGTTTTAAATCATCTCAGTCTGTTATGTTTATATCTATCTTTCTTGATCTAGCCGGTTCGAGTTTGGTAAAAGGGTTTATCAATAAATTTTTGAATATGGCGTATTTAAGTTTGAATGTGGCGTATTTATGTTGAAGATGGCGTATTTAGTCAGGTCAAGGATTGGCGGATTTAAGTCTTGAACGCGAGTTCAAGCAACCGGCGTATTTGTCAAATACCCTGGCTAAGATAAGCGTAGACAGTCATCTACGTTGGCACTTAAATACGCTCATCTATGATCAGCGTAAATATGTTTGATCAGTATTAGTTCAAAACATCTAACGGCGGATTTAAGTTTTAAACAAAAGCTTTATCAACCGGCGTATTAGAGTATTACGCCGGTCATGACAACGTAATAAATCATGTTAGCCGAAACTCACTTAATTCCGCCAAACCAGTTGGTCTGCGTATTTGTTCTTGATGATTCAGCGTATTTATCAGCGATTATAATTATTTTGTATATAAATATATATATGTATATTTTTTTTAATTTACTTTAATATTTGTTTAAACATATATAAATTCTAAACTTACATCGCTGTATGAAAATCTAACTTGACTCGTTTCCACATTTCAGATATGGCTCAACAGTTGGTATGGGACGGTACGAGGAAGCATAATCAACCAATTACTCTAGTGCCTTCGGAGCCAGATTTTGAAGACGTGATGGATTGGTTGTCACGTAGTAAAATTAGCTATGCAATCCAAGCTAATCCTACTATTTACTCCATTCACATAGAAGAATTTTGGAGAACGGCAAGAGAAAGAACGCTGAACAACGTCAAACATATCACAGCGACTGTTAGAAACAAAGAAATTAGAGTGACCGAGGAACGAATTCGGAAAGTTCTGAGCCTAGGAGATAATGCAAATGATCCATTGAAGCTAAAGAAGGAGGAAATTCTAGAGGGATTTCATGAAATGAACTACGTCGGAAATTTTCATCACAAAAACGAAATCAAAAAGTCAGGGCTAACGAAAGACTAGAGATTCATTTTGCACACGTTTTGTATGAGCATCTGTCATCGAAAGGGCGGTTATGAGGGCTTGAATCTAGAGTGGTCCGCGGCTATGCTGAATCTGTGTACAAATCAGCCATTCAACATTTCTGGATTGATTTTTTACTGCATGATTAACAACATCAATAAAGGTGCATGGTCGATGTATCCTAGATTCGTGCAATTGCTCATTGATGATCAGCATCGAAACTTGCCACATGATGGAAACACGTACCAGTTTCAGTTACCAAAGGAAGGCAAATCACTGAGCTAAAAACCAAAGAGTGGGTGATGTTGCATCACTGGATGTATCTTGAGGAAATACTTCCAGTTGTTCTTGCTGCTTACCACAAATATCGAGAAAAGACATGAAAAAGTAGGGAAGGTGGAAGTCGTCAAGTTGATGTCTCTGAAGAAGCTGAAGAAGAAGAAGAAATTCTTCTGGTACGTAAGCGGAAAGAAAAAGGAAAGAAAGTAGTAGAAGAGGAACCCCTGAGGAAGAAGAGCAAGAAAGATACGCCAAACCCAGAGCAAATCATAGCTGACAGCATTCGCGCTGGATCGACCAGGAAAGAGATCGAAAGGATGCAATCCATTCATGCAGTGGCAGAGGCTGAGAAATAGGAGAGGAGAATGAAAAGAAGGGAAATGACCGAATCTAAGACCTCGGAGGTTGTTACATCAGAGCAAGAACAGTTAGATAGATTCGTGGAGGGACTTTTTGCTGATCCACAGGAGCCTTCTCCAAGCGAAGCTGCAACGCCAAAGAAGAGAAAATCAGGAGAAGGATCATCTGCAAGCGTTCCACCCAAACCTCCAGTATCGGCACAACACCCTCGTCAACAAATTCCTTCTCGACCCAGACCTTTTCAAGAGCTCTACAACCGTCTATCTAAGGAAATCATGTCTTCTCTGCTAAGGAATTCTGTCTGTTGAAGAACAAAGTCAATGACACTGATGCTCTCAAGAGAAAGTTGAAAGAGCAAAGGTTGAAGAACAAAGAACTGCATGCATACGTTGCTAAGCAAACAGAATTCATTAGATTTCAGCAGGAATGGATGGAGAAGTTGCATGAAATGGTTCAAGAGCTATATGGTGCTGCAAACAAAAGCCAAAGTACTCAAATGAAGACATCTTTAACTTTGACTTATTTAAAGAAAGAGAGCAGAAAAAGAAAGCAGATAAAGCTAAAAAGAAGGAAAAGCGTCTTGAATCAGTGGTTGATGTTGGCCTTGATGACGACAGCGATGAAGAGGAAGTTAACAAAGCATAAATTCCTGCAAAGTTCTTGGAATGGGGGTTGGAAGAAGATGTGGTGTGTGAAACGGATGGGGGAGATGAATTTGAACCACAGCATCCAGAATGGTTCAAAAAGGAACAAGCGAAAATGCCTGACTTTTATCAGGTAATCACAGTTGAGAAAACTGAGATTACTGATAAAATCATTAGTTGGAAGTACTGCAATCTGACCGGGTGGTTCGTTGTAAAACGAAGAGGTGGAGTGATTCAATATTTTTGAAGCGCTCAAGATATGCAGAGCTTGCCCACATGGGACATACGTGAGCTTAGCAAGCATGAGCTGATTAATCCGACAAACAACAGCATAGGTGGAGATTTAGAAAGATTAATACAAAGAGAATGCTTGCGAGGATTTTCAGTGTTCAAGCCTCAGCACCCCAGAAAACGTGTCTCTAAAACCACCAAGGATCCGTTCACCGGTAAAGGAAAGATAACATGGGTTATAAATCCAGCAAAGGTGGTTACCAGGGTGAAGCTTCCTCCAGAGCAACCTGTTACGCTCACCAATTTCAAGAAGTGGTTCTATGACGGCAAAACAGGTGAGGCAGTCATAAGGTCTGATTCAAATGAAGACATTCGCCTTCTGGACCCTATGGATGTTTTTATGTTCTGTTTTTCTGACCTGAACATCTTGTTTGGACATAAGATAAACGTTGGGGCCGGAAATGAATATCTTGAGGAGGGAATGCTCTTTCAGAGGGCAGTCGAACGTGCTAGAGCTCGAAAGATTGAAATAATGGAAATCTTGCTCAGAATGGAAGCGCAAAAGGAAAAAGAAGCGTTAAGCAAGAAGAAAGCTGCTGAACAAGAATCATCCTCTCCTCCAACCAAAGATCCATCTCCAGATTCAGACGTCCAGATCATTCAACCACCTCCGACTTCATCCACATATGAAGTAACAATGGAGGCCCATCCAAGCATTAGTGAAGCTTTTATTCAACAATCAACTGATACAGCAACAGAGCAGTAAGCCGAAGATCCAGCCGTAGACCCTGATGCTCGGAAACAAGGTTGAAGAAAATCAAGCACGCAACAGCCTAAGGGGGGATATGTTGTGGAACTTTTGGAAACCGTTGGTACTTGATAAACCATAGTTTGAGCTGATTCTGTAATAGTTAGACAATCAAAAGGGTCAAAAGTGCAATATTGTGAAACTCATATGTACGCGGCGTAATTAATTTCCCAGCGTATTTAACAAATACGTTGGGTGATCAGTCTGTATAAATACCATGTTCAATGAAGTTATGTCCAAGTTTCTTGGACAGATTTTTGGTGATCTTCTTGTGTTGTGATTTTTGCTATTGTGCTTTCATCCGATTATCCAGGTGCTGTTACTGAATACATGTTATTGGGATTTCATATACAACACTAGTTGTTTGATCCAAACAAGATTCTTCATCTTCTTTGCTTGGTTTTTCTTAGCATTTGCACATTCAAACAGCTAATCCATAGTTGTTTGGGTGAAAACAATCAACCACTATGATCCGAATCTGTTTTGGGACTCACATGGAGGATGATTCTGATGAAGATGCAAATCTAGATGATCAGAGTACAGATGATTCCCCAACTTTCGCTGAGTTATTTGTAGCTGAAAATTCTGATATTTTGAAGAGAAAGGTTGCTGAAGCTGCAAAAGAAGGCACAATTCCTCACCAAATGTCGAGTGCTGAAATAGCTGAAGAGAGGAAAAAGTGGTTTTGAAATGCACCAGTTGAGCGCAAGTTTAAACGTCCCCTTGCATTTTTTACACGTGATGCTAACATATCTTAGGTGGATATTATAAGATGGGGGTGGATCGAGGAACTGAACGTATATGCAGTGAAGAGGGAGTTTGGAATTCAATGTTTTAGATATCTACGCGACATCAAATCCTTGCCGTTCTGGGATATCAAAGAATTGGTTCAAACAAAGATGATAAATTTGAAGATGAAGTTTCAGGACCAGCGACTATGGAAATTAATTAAGCTAGAAGCTCAACATGGTTTTACTCATTGGAAACCTCACTATCCTCGACGTATCGTAAAAATTGATCCAGTAACACAAGAGAAGGATATTACGCTTGTCGTTAAAAGGCCCAAAGTAATGAAAAACATGCCGATGATACGAATGGAGCAAGAGTTATTCGAACTTCAAGTGGTGGCATTACGACTCTAACACAGGAGAGGTTGTCATATGCGTACATCCTGAAGATTCGTCGAATATTGGTTAAGAGCTAACTGAAGCCGTTATAGCCCACAAACAAATATATGGGTTATGGCATGGCATTCGAGTACTAGACCCTATGTGGCTAGTCAAGTGTATGAACAAGGATATTGAATGTTTATTCTACAGTAAGATAAGCTTTGAAGAGAAAGATAAGGAACAAGCTCTCCAATTCCAGAAGATAGTCAATGTCTGCTTTCAAATGATATACATTCCGGATCGACATGGAATACTTCATGGAGGAAGCTTGAGGAGATAGAGAAGAAAAAGAAAGATAAGAATGAAGCTCGGATTGTAGAGCGTGCTAGGATAGCATCGCTTAGGAGCTTTCGGTTTGGCAATACAACGAAACGACCTCCTCCAATAGACCAAACACCGATTGCATCTGAGGAGCGTCGCAAGCCGCCGAAGAGATTCTTTGGGCGTTAACGTCAAATCAATTGAAGATTTTTGAAGACTATCTAGACTACGGCAACATCCAAGGGGGAGTTTGTTGATGCGTTATGTCTATTGCCTACGTCTAGGATGTGTCTATATTGTTTGTAGAGCTTTAACGTTGAATGTATATATGTTAAAAGATTATTTTATGCTTTTTGAATGATTCATACGAGCGAGTAAAGGTGGATTGTACGAAGCATCTCTCTGTTTAACACGCACTCGAGTACGAGTTATGTCGACCTATAAATAGAGGAGTGTTGTGTCAGAGCTAGTAAGTCAGTTCAGATAGTACGGCGAAGCTCTGCCAGTTTGTTTACTCGCGTCTGTAATTTGCACGTCTTTGAATATAATAAAGTAGTTAAACAGTAAGTTCTATCTTGTTTGTTTTGTCAACCTCTCTAGCAATGAATTCTGCCTCTGCTAGTTGAGTTAGATTAGATCAGTTGCTCATTGGAGGAGCCCGATCCTTGTTCACAGCAGATTGTACTGCCGGGGATAGCCAAGCACTAGAAAGAATACCTGAAACAAGAGTTGTTAGGGATGCAAAGTTAGGAAATTATGTGGAAGTAGAGTGTGTGCTATGAACCATATGAAATTTCTACATCTGTATCTCCTAAACAAAGCACAAAGCTTTGTATATAACGTGTTTAGAATTCCACAATGAAAAGTCATAAATTCAATGACCTAATGAATTCTGAGAACTTAATTCACTTGACCAGTAGGAATGTAAACAGTCACCAGTGCGCCATCAAAGCGCCACATTGCCCCCATCGCCCTCGTCTCGGTCCCGTGCCCGTGCCCGGACCCGGGCGCATGCGCGTATCGAGTGCTTTGCACCCTCCTGGCTGCCACTAGGTGTGACTTGCCACATAGGAATACATTCGTGTAGAGTATTATAATGTAAATCAACAAATGATTTATCTCTCCACCAATGTGGGACTATCACAACTTCCGACACATTAAAGTTGCAACACACAATTAAAGCTTATGATCTCATTCATTTTGTTTTAATCACTAAATAAGTATTATATTAATCATTAATATAATATTATTTTTCATAATATCCAACAATCCCCCACACGAATGGAAATCTTCCCACCTACTCAAGTGTCACGATAAAATTTCAGTGGTTAAGTAATGTAGGATAGGTAGGTTTCCTTTTGAACCCTCCTTTGTGACATATACTTAGTCTCCTAGCAGTTAGTAGACGCGATGTGCTTGAACCAACCCCTTTTTACGTAGACGTTATACACATCGCACATTACTCTTCCTGGTTTGGCTAACTCCTCATAGTTGTGTCCGTTATGGTCATAGAACACTATCCTGGTTCTGCGAGAGCTCTGGGAATTGTGCCCCCAATTTCATTTGAAGCAACCCCACTTCTCTCTAACATAGGTGCTATACAAATCATTAAAAGCCATATGCTTAACCTCTCTTGATATCACTTATTTAAGTAGGAACAGACTAGGAAGTTTGTAACTCCCTTTGTATGTTGAGGTACTCCCCATAGTGACCTTAGTTTGTACAGTTAGGTGGTCCTGTTGAGCCTAGATCATGGACTCTCCAATATTCTAGGATAGGTTTTCCGTTCTACAAACTTACTCCAAGGGCTTAGTCCCATTCCCATTGACGACTTATGTACTACCTATCTTCTTAAGCCTTTTGTAAGCGGATCCGCAATGTTATCCTTTGACTTCACATAGTCAATCGTGATAACTCCATCTGAGAGTAGTTGTCGTATTGTGTTATACCGACGTCGTATGTGCCTTGATCTGCCATTATACATTGTATTTTGAGCTCTACGAATAGCTTATTGGCAATCACAATGTATGCAAATAGTCGTCACAAGGCTTAGGCCATCTTGGAACATATTCCAAGAATTAACGTAACCATTCTGCCTCTTCTCCAGCTTTATCTAACGCGATAAACTTAGATTCCATCATGGATCTATCTGTAAGTGTTTTGGACGACTTCCAAGGTATAACTTCTCCTCCAAGGGTAAACACATAACCACTTGTAGATCTGGAATCTTTCATATCGGATATCCAGTTGGCATCACTGAATTCTTCCACAACAGCTGGATTTTAGCCATAATGCAGTCCATACTTTCTCGTGTATCTCAAATACCTTAATAATCTTGTCATACCCTTCTAGTGTTCTGAACAAGGATTACTAGTATATCTACTTAGCGTACTCACAGCATATGCTAAGTCTGGCCGAGTACATGGCATGAGATTTATAAGACTCCCAATGATCCTTGAGTATTCCAATTGAGCAACACTCTCGCTTCTACTTTCTGACAAATGTTGAGAGGCATCAATTGGAGTTTGAGCTACACTCGTGTCCTCTGGATTGAACTTCTGAAGGATCTTATCAACATAATGAGATTGACTTAGAACCAAACCAGTTTGGGTTCTAATGATCTTTACTCCAAGAATCACATCTGCAAGACCCATATCATTTATGTCAAATCTCGCTTTTAACATGTCTTTAGTAGATCTGATCATCTTATCATCACTCCCAATGATAAGCATATCATCTACTTAAAGGCATAAGATCACATAACTTTTAAAAGGGTCTTTCACATAGACACATTTATCGCATTCATTTATTTTGAAACCTTTGTTACCCTTGTGATCCCTTGAGGAGTGACCATGTTCCAAAAGGTTCACTTTTGTAGAAGCTTCAACTTGACTTTCTTTGTGTGACAGCCTGTTGTCTTCTTCAATACGAAGACGAACCACAAGGTCTTCAATGGTCATTTTCTTTCGCTTATGCTTAAGATAATTCTTGAAGTCCACCCAACTAGGAGAAAACTTTTCAACAATTGCTGCCACTTGGAATGTTTTGCTAAGATTCATTCCTTCAAACAAAATGTCACTAAGAATAATCTGCAAATCTTGAACTTGACTCATAAAAGTCTTTGAATCAATCATTTTATAGTCGAAAAATCTAGCCACAACATACTTTTTAGTACCCGCATCCTCAGTCTTGTATTTGCGTTCCAACGACTCCCATAATTCTTTGACAGTTGGAACCTTGAGATGCACATTATACAAGGTATCTGACAAGCCGTTCAACACATAGTTGCGACATGAGTACTCAGAATGTTTCCAAGCATTAACAGCACTCACAGATTGAACATCAGATGTTCCTTCTGAACAGGAGGGGACTCAGTAAAAAGCCTCGCAAGGTTTAGAGTGGTCAAATAGAACATCTTCTGTTGCCATCTCTTAACATTTAAACCAGTAAAATTTCTCTGGCTTTTCATCATGGTTAGCAACCGCTTAGGTACTAACTAATGGTCCCATGGTAGTGGATGTGGATTCAACAGTGGTTGATGTCGTTGCTTGAACAGTAGCCATTTGTGAAACAAGAGTGAAAATGCAATCAGTTTATGGTAGAAACGAATTGTTTTAAAGAAAACCAAGGCAAACTACAAAATTTTTGCTAATAAACAAAAGAAACAGTTTATAAAATTTCTAAAACCAAAACAGTGAACATGTTTAAAATCTGTTTAAAGCTTGTAAGGCATTTGTTCACAAAATAAAATAAAATATCAATTTTGTTAATCAAATTCGAATTACATTACATAAACAGACGCTGAAATACACTGAATCAAAATAGAATACAAAATATAAACTAAGCTAAGAACAAGTTAAAAAAAAAAAAAACCTAATGAAATAACTGTAGTAAAAAACGAAAAAGAAAAGAAAAAACGTGGTCGTCAGTCGAAGATTACAGAGTTGGTGGATATTGTTATTAATAACATTCATATTTTGATTGAATTGTTATAGTGGATGGTTCACAATTAATTCATAAAGTGGTTGATGAATTTTATTTGAATTCAGTTTCATAACATATAAGAAGGAATTAATATTGTAAGCAGAAAGTGGGTTGCAAGGGACGCTAACCAAAATTCATGTGGAAATGGATTTTATCTGGATACAAGATAATTGGTTGGTGATTTTTTTTCTTATTTGTAGAGAATGGAAATTGTACCCATATTAATTCATTGTGGGTAGGCGTATAATGAATTTTCAGTTTTGAAGAATTATTGGTGATATTTGGTGGGAAATTTAACTCAAGTTTTATTGTGTTTTATTTGTGTCACATATTCTTTCTCGCCAAGAGAAAAATCCCAGCTAGAAGTTCAATCTTTTACGGCGGAAAAACCAACGGGCATGTCGCAGAAGGAACGGAAGAACGAGGAGGTTTAGGGATTCATTTGGTGACCCAGAGACGGAACAATAGGTGGTTGTTGTTTTTGTTGGTGGGTTGATATTAGCGGGGCATATCAAGAAGGAGTCTGGCATGGTGGTAAAACTATGATAAAAGAAGGGTTAAAACTGTTTTACATATATTAAAGCGAACAATGGTTCGGGTCAATGGGTGTCACAAGGAGTATCATTGGGAACACGATGGTGACAGGTGATCAGTTCGGTTTAGCGATGATGAGTTTCAAGCATTAGCAACTTTCAATCCAGGTAAGATTAAGACCCAGTCCTTCCTGCCAAGGATAAGAACGGAAAAACCTATGAAGGTTGTTCTAGCATAGTATCTGATTAGAATTTGCGGAGAGACGGACGGAAGAAGATTCGTCCAAGCGGTGAGGCTTTGAATCTTATTGTGTCTATCATGGAAAGAAGAAAATGGTAGAAGCGGGGAGCTTGTTTTTTTTTCTTTGATCGGTGGTCAAGAATGGAGTTGTTTTGGTGACCTGGGAAGTGGGATGTCAAACTTGATCAATCGATAATGGTACCAATGTGAAGAAACGAGTCTAATTTCAGATTAAGGGGGAGAATGTAGATGTTAATCTTGAATCAAGAGATAGATCAAGACGGGTTATAGATAATTATGGTGAATTATTTATTTAGTTTTTTTTATATTTTAATTAGGGATAATTGTTGGTTCATTAGATATGTTTATTAGTTAATTTTTTTATTATTTAAAATAGAACATAGTTGTGTTAGGACTAGAATGAGTGTAATATAAACAGATGGCTAGGTATATTGTAATTTTGTGTACTTTCATTGATAAATAATATAAGTGTCTAACAGTTAGTTCAATCTCGTGTTTATTTGTTCGATCAAGGGTGTGATATCCGACAATGCAAACAAGATGGTGGCTAAAACACACAAGGGGAGGTGATGTACAAGGTTTCCACCATTAATTAAAATGATGCCTTATATGTCATGGCCTTTATTAAATAAAAAGATAAAACTTGTGGTGGGTTAGTTTACTTCTCAGATATGACCTGTTTTTGTTTTATGCACAATTACAGCTTCCTCTAAGTTTTTCCAAACGATATATATATATATATATATATACATTTTGTTTCATAAATCTATTAAACATATCAAAAGTTTTAGATTTGAGAGTAGTAATATAGTATTAGATTATTTATTGATTTTTGTAGTTTAGTTACAAGTATAGTATCAGAAGACTCCGACTTGAAACTAAAATCATGGTTAATTTTGGGCATTGAAAATGAATGTCTATTAATATTTTATATAACATCTATTAAATAACAAAATAGTTAAGAATGACAAGAACATAAAACTATTAAAATTATGAAACTTATGGGAATGTGTGTAAATGATAATATTCAATTTAGTACCATAATAAAATCTATAACTTATAGGACAAGTTTTAAAGATTAACTAGTCATTATACAAACTCAACAAAAATTATATGTAACTTTAAGCAAGCTTAAAAGTTTAATATGCAATTTTAGTTTAGTGTTTTTTTACAATATTTCCATAGCACACTAGTTATTTGGTAGTGACATCACGCATGTGAACTAAATATTAACACACTTGCTGATTTGGACGGTTGACTTGATGTATGTGAATATTGTTAAATCTATACTTTACTAATTAAAAGATTCAAGCATCAAGATCTTCTATGTGTAGATGGGGAAAACTGTATTTTTCACATCTTGACAAATAATTTGCTTACATTATATATAAGAATTTAGTGGAGTTCATCACATATCTATATATTCTTTTGAAATTGAAACACGTGACAAAAATTGAATTTTCTAAGAAATTATAATTTGTTACATATTTGGGTTGATATAATATTTATGGCTGGTGTGTAATTTAATTAAAAACTAGGTTAGAAACCTGCGCTACGTGACGGGGGCATAGATAAGAAAGGTGATGAGCGCATTTTTGTACCAAATGGTCACATGTACGACACCACGATCAACAAAAAAGCTACATAGTTTGTCTTGTTCCTAATAAAAAAATTATTATGAATACATTTCTATTCTTTTAATAAAATTTATATTTGAACGTTGAGAAAAATCTGACGCTGTACTATTTTTTTCTAAAAAGATAAGAAAAGCAAGATGCTTGAGAAAAATAAAATTGCTACAAAATATCAATGTGTTAAACATGTATATAGTTTGTACTATAATAGTTGAAATCCATAAAAGTAAACACCGATCCCGATAATAAATCATTCTATCGCAAAAAATATTTTATATAGTAACTCTTTTTTTTGCAAAATACATATATGGAAACGTTTGAGAAAAAGAAATTGATTACAACTACATAATTAGTTTTTTTATGTTCACGTAAGTTATTAGTAAACAATAAAATTACTAAACTTAAATGAGTTATGACGTGTATTAGATATGTATTATTAATAGTGTAAGGCTTGAATTATTTGTTTTCATATTTCTTTGATAACAATTTATTATCTTCAAATTTACCATAATAATAATAATAAATATACTTATTTTTGTATTTTTTTGTCTTATCAAATATTAAATTTAAATAAATACATACTTACGATAAGATGCTTTAGAAAAAATAAAATTACTACAAAACATAAATAGGTTAAATATGTATATAGTTTGTCCTATAATGGTCGAAATGCATAAAAGCGAATACCGAACTCGGTAGATGGCAAAAAAGTCTTTTATTTAGTAATATAACTGTATTTTGCCAAATACATATATTGAAACATTTGAGAAAAGCTACTTGATTACAACCACGTAATTAGTTTTTTTAGGTTCACGCAAATTATTAGTTAATAATAAAATTACTAAACTTAAATGAGTTATGGACGTGTATTAAATATGTATTGTTAATAGTTTAAGGAGTGAATTAATTATCTTGATATTTCTTTCATAACTATTTATTATTTTTAAAGTTACCATAATAATAATAATAAATATACTTATTTTTGTAATTTTCTGTCTTATAAAATAAAAAATTTAAATGTATCTAAATAAATACATGCTTAAAATAATACCTTTTTTATAATTTTGCCAAAAGAAATACAAAATAATTTTAAAGTTGGATATTATTTATAATCTTATTGGGCAAAACTTTAAAGTATCATTCTTTTTTTTTGTGCCATATTATTTAAGATGGAATTCGAAATTTGGTCATGAGATATTCATCATTAATACATATAATATATTTTTTAATTATAAACTTCTATGAATTTTCTTAAATAAAGAGAAATTGTTTAACAACCACAATAACCCTTATTTGTATAACAACTTTTGTATACGTTTTTCACAAGTTAAAAGAAATATATTAAAAGTTTCCTATTATTTATAATCTTATTGGGCAAAGTTTTAAATTATCTTTGATTCTTATTTTGTGCTATAACTATTAAGATGAAATTCAAAATCTAACCCGGATGTGATGTATTTGTCATTTAAGCTTATATGAACTTTTACAACTTTTATTAAACAAAAAATAGCTATTATTTAACAAACACAATTAGTTAAAGAATTTCTATATAAAATCAAGCACAAAATATAAATATTAATTGGTTAAGATTTGAAACGCTCATAAATACACAAGTCATGTGATTTCATAATCATCCAGTTTAGTTTATACAATTCATTGTCACCTCGATCATGAAAATCACCATGTTTCTTCTTCTACTTGTAGTACGAATGTCTACATACTCAATCGAAGTGAAGCATCGAGAGTAAGCATTATGAATTCAAGACCGAACCGGGGTCATGCCAAAAAATCCCACCTCCACTTATTCGGATGTCACAAATCTTGAATTTAGGACCGGCCCCAGGTACAGAAAATAAACTCCCACCTCTACTTGGCCGCTCGTTAGAGATCATGAATTCAGGATCGACCCCCGGTGAAGGACACATAATCCTACTTCCACATGGGCGGCTCATAGATGAGTCTATGTCTAAAATGTCACATATCATGCAATCAAAACCGAGCCCGCGAGGTGCGGGGCATTAAATCCCACATCATGGTTTGCTTATTGATTAGCTTACATCTTTCAGGTCCCAAGGCGTGGGGTATTATAGCACCACATCCAAAATGGCTCAAGCTAAACCTATGTTCTTGATTCTGTTTTACTTAATTACCGTTTTTATTTATCATTCATAATATTTACTTCTAAGTGGATCAATATGCATCAAATTTTACTTGCTACTCTTTTATGTCCAGACGTTCTAAGATTATGTGGCTGATTGTTGAATGCCCTTCATGCATTGCCCTTATTTAAATAAAAAGATAGAACTCGTTGTAGGTTTGTATACTTCTCGGAGATGAAATGACTAGTTTTTAGTTTATGCACGATTTAGTTTAGTAAGCGTTGTCTAAGTTTTTGCAAACAATATACTTATACACATGGTTTGATAATTCTATTAAACATATCAAAAGTTTTATGATTTGAGAGTAGCAATATGGTATGAGATTATTTGTAAAATTTATAGTTTGGTTACAAGTATAGTATTAGAAGACTCCGGCTTGAAACTAAAATCCTGGCTAATCTCTTGCAATCAAAACAAATGTCTTAATATTTTATATTACATCTATTAAATAACCAAATAGTTAAGATTGATAAGAATATAAAATTATTATAAATATGAAACTTATGGGATTGTGTGTAAATTTATAATATATCAATTTCGTATCATAATAAAATCTATAACTTATAGGACAAGTTTTAATGGTTAACTAGTCATTATATAAATTCAACAAAACTCGTATTTAAACTTCAAGCAAGCTAAAAAGTTTAATGTGCAATTTTAGTTTAGTGTTCTTTTTACAATACTTTCATAGCAAACTAGTTATTTGGTCACTAACACCACCTATGTGAACTAAATATTAACACAATCGCTCATTCGGACAGGTCTGGTGACTTGATGTATGTGAAAATTGATAAATGTATATTTTACTAATTATAAGATTTAAACATCAAGATCTTATGTGTAGATCAGGGTTTACTTCTTGACAAAATACCTGCTTTCATTGTATATAAGAATTTAGGGGAGTTCTTTACATATCTATATATTTTATTAAAATGAAACCTGTGACAGAAATTGAATTTTCCAAGAAATTATAATTTGTTACATATTTGGGTTGATATAATATTTATGGTGTGTTTGTAATTTAATTGAAAACTAGGTTAGATGGCTGCGCTACGCGACAGTGTATCTGATAAGAAAGGCGGTGACCTAATTTTTGTACCAAATGGTCACATGATGACACCATGATCAACAAAGAAACTATATAGTTTGTCTTCTTCCTAATAAAAAAAAGTTTTATTATGAATATATTTATGTTTTTTAATAAAATTTATATTTGAACGTTGAGAAAATGTCCCAGTACTTATTTTTTCTAAATAGATAAGAAAAGCAAGTTGCCTGAGAAAAATAAAATTACTGTAAAAAATAAATGGGTTAAATATGTATATAGTTTGTACTATAATGGTTGAAATCCATAGAAGTGAATACCAATCTCAATTGATAATTTAATGGCAAAAATCTTTTATTTTTAATATAACTCGTTTTTGCGAAATACATATATATGGAAACGTTTGAGAAAAACAAGTAGATTACAACTACATAGTTAGTATTTTTAGGTTCACATAAGTTATTAGTTAACAATAAAATTACAAAACTTAAATGAGTTATGTACGTGTATTAGACATGAATTATTAATAGTGTACAGAGTGAATTATTTATTTTCATATTTCTTTAATAACTGTTTATTATTTTCATCATCGGCATAATAATAATAATAATAATAATAATAATAATAATAATAATAATAATAATAAATATACTTATTTTTTTGTAATTTTCTTTGTCTTATCAATTAATAAATTAAAATGTATTTATGTTAGTCCCAAAACGAGATCACAACGATATCACACGAGTTTGATTGGTGGCGGAATCACACAATCAAACTTGATTCTAACAAAAGAAATAAAGATGAAGTAGAAAGATTGATTCAAAGGTTAACTTGCATACAATAAAGATTGTCTAATACAAGTTATGGTAACATCCCAAGAACCTCCAAAACCCTAAACATGCTTAACTATTTATATGGAGGGTCTAGTGCACCACTCCCCCTAAGCCCATTAGCCCCTGAGCCCATTCAATATAAGCGTTACTTAATTAAAGAACTAATGTATAAACCTTAAGACCTAACAATCGCCCCCTAGGTCTATAACATTAGTGCTGCGTTTGCTTGTGTTGGTGCATAATGTCTATTGTCTACGTCTAGGATATGTTGTTTATGTATATAAGGCTTAGAACTTCGGATAGTGTTTGTATATATGTTTTATTTGTTTAGAGAATGACTCGTATGAGTGAGTCTTATGACTCGTACGGGTGATTGCTGTCACTCTTACGATGCATCACTCGCATGAGCCACTCACACACGCTCTTCTCCTGTCCGAGTCATGTCGACCTATAAATAGAGGAGCCTGAGTGTTGTGTTAGGATCTGTTGGTTGATGTACAGCGAAGCCCTGTCAAACTGTTTTCTCGCTCTGTACTTGTTCACGTTTATTAATACAATTCAAGGCGTTTAAGAGTATATCGTACTTGTTTCTTTGTCAAACTCACTAACAATGAATTCCGCCTCTGTTAGCTGAGTCAAATCGGTCTGGTGCTCATCGGAGGAGAGTCGACCCCCTCTCACAAGTGGTATGAGAGCCTTGAGGCCTGATCTGAGGACAAACATCAAGTTTCTGCATACTACCAACAGTTTCAGATCCAGATTCACCATTGGAGTTTTACAACGCATTTGTAGAAAACTTTTGCAGAAAAATGGAAGAAGAGTTTTACAATGCATTTGTTGCTTCAGCGGTCACAACTATTACAGCTCAAAATATGAACCTCGAGAATCAGATGGGTACGATGACAAAGCCACCAAAGTTGATGAACCTTGAAGACTTTGACAGTTGGAGTGAACGTTTTATGAATTGGGTTCAAGCAAATCATTTTACCTGCAGATTTGCCATTGAAGCAAAATATCAAGCTCCGATCGGAGAAAACGGTCTGGAAAAAAAACTTTAGCTCAACTCTCGGATTTCGAAAGAGAGAAGCTCATAAACGAGAAAAAGATGATGAACATCTTACAACAAGCCATCAAAGAAGACATCTTGGCTCTTCTACAACATGATGATGATGCACAATCGTTACGGAATGCTCTACAGTTGAAATTCTAAGGAAGCGCACAGTTGCAAAAAGGGAAGAGAGCGTTGTTAAGTAAAGAATACGATATCTTTACTTTGATCAAGGGTGACACTGTGAAACAACTGACTGAAAGATACTGTCAGTTGGTTGTGCAAATGAAGCGCATGGGAATTGTAAAGACGAATGAAGAATTAGTCGGTAAACTAGCGGATCCATGTCACAAGGAGAATGGTCTACCTACTTGACTATTCTGAAGAATGGCACAGAATATGGTAATTTCTCATTACCAAGATTCATTGAGAGATTGGAAGGACATGAACTCGAGAGGCAGAAACTGGTGAAAAACAAAGGCAACCAAATGCAACCAGACGTGAATTTGTATTACAAGGGCAGTTCTGTTCCGCATATACAGTCTCCAAAAATCCAAACTGCCTTCAGCGCTTTCAACACATCAAGCCCACCGTCGAGTCAACACAGTGGTTTTCAATCCTTTGCTTCTGTCAACCCAAACACGCCTCCAAATCAACAATCATCACATAGTTCAAGTCATCCCCAGATCAACCAGAACAATCAAGCTCATCCTACTCAACGGGTTCTACAATGCAACATTGCTGTTGATTTCCAAAATGCTAAAAACTTTGACGACAACACTACAAAGCAACACATGTCTTTATTAGCTTTGGTTCTCGAATCATACAACAGTTTAGTTGCAGGAAAAATTGGAAACTCAGAGATGACAAGAGAGCATTATGATCAGATTGATCCGGTCGAGATGGAGTTGATCGATATCAAATGGTGTATGGCTTCTATTGTTAAACGAGTGCAAAACGTTTCATGGAGATCACCGATAAAGAGAATTTGGGAGGATTAGATGAGAAACCTGGCTTCGACAAGTCCAGAGTTAGATGTTTTAAATGTCTAGAGAAGGAACATTTCAAACGAGAATGTGCAAACAAAGAAGTCCATGGCAATCAAAATCCGTTCGCTGACAACTATTACAAGAAAGCCATCTATCATCGTCCTCAACCAAAAACAAGAATGGTGCAAATCGAAGATGGACCGTTGAACTCCAAAGACAAAGCTCTTGTAGTTACTCAGGAGGATGAAGGCTTCAACTGGAACAAGTATATCACGAAGGCATCTTTTGACGAATCTCCTGAAGAATATTATCACACATCGTCAGAAGAAGAGCAATTGTTAAACAATGCTTTTAAGCATCTCCTGCCTAATGAAATTCTTAAAACTTTTGCAGGTTATTTTGAGCTAAGCCATCGATCGTCTTGTGAAGAAAAGAAGAAGCCGGAAGTTGAAGAAAAGAGAGTTGATGAGGCGTTGGAAAAACAGACTGATAAGACCAACGAAGCTTGTATGATACATGTGAATGAGGTAAACATGTCGGAAAGTGAGTCTGTGATAGAAAAATCGTGTTTAAGATGTAACAAGCCATGCGGTGAATGTGCTGTAAAAGAAACACGTTACAATGAACGAAAAACTGATAATTTGTCATATGACTATAAATCTACAAAAGAAGCTTATGACAAATTAAGCAAATCTATTAAACAATATGAAAAGGTGATCAGAGAAATGAAAAAACACTTTCAATGCTTAAAGCGAATATTATGGACAAATAGATGGCCATTAACATTCATTTAAATACAATCATTGAGCTAAAAAGTGAACTTGAGAAAATGAAAATAGAAACAGAACAGGTTAACAAATTGTTAATCAGTTATTCTACAAGTTCATACGTCATTGATCACATTCTTCCAAAGATCAAAACCAAAGAAGAAACTAAAAATAATGAAAACAAAGGTGCAAGTTATGATCGTGTTCCACCACCCATGTGGAATAGCTATGCTACTAAGAAACCATCAGGGGTGTAGAAGGCGCTCAACTTAAAATTGAGAACTAAAAAAACAAATGAGCTGCTGATGTGCTTAAATTTATACATACTTATAGTATGATTTTATCCCCGTTTTACAATCATTTATCAGAATGTTCACTTGATTTGATACTTATTTTCCTCATTTGTGAAATTGTAGTGATGTAAAGGGCAAGGCCATGCCTCGCATAAACAAGGTCTTGCCCTAGTCAAAATGTTATTACAAGCAAGACCCTGCCTCACACAAAGCAAAGCAATAACCCTAATTCCTAAACCTGGCGATGTATCCTTGCTTCCACAAAAGAAAGGCGTGCACCCCCTTTTCTTCTTCAGAACTCAAGCAGACCCAAAAATAGCTTTAAACATATTCTCATGTTACCAATTCCTAGCTACTACTCTAGAATAGTTGTCTTGAACACCGGAGAACCAATGGGAGTGATAGATCGAGTCAACATCCAATTTCACATGGAAGCAAGGCCTTGTCTACAATCAACCTGGCCCTGCTCCTCATGCCCTATAAGAAAAAGTGAACAACTTCTCTTTGGGAGAGGCCCCTGGAGTTTTCAACCACCATTCTAAACTTCAAAATTTGGTGATTCCATCCATTTTCAATCATCACGAGGGCTTCCAAGGTCAAGAAGATCATCACTCATCAACCATCCAATTTCCTTGCTTGTTTATAGTTTGAAATTTCTTGATTTTAATCATGAATTTTGGACTTTAGCAAGCATGTTTTTGGTTCTTGTAAGCCCTATGGGCTAAACACTTGTTAGTATGATTCATAGCATGAAACTAGAAATAGTAATTGCTAACTGAATTGAATGGTGATTTGAACATGTGTATGGATTCTTGCATTTAGATTTGTAAAGATCAAAAGAATGTTTATATGAATTCTATAGTTTGTGTTTATGTTAGTATGATGATTTAGGCCAAGATTGTTGGCTAGCATGACCATACTTGTGGTTCATATCAAGAACATGATGAATATATTACTTACTTACAACCAAGTTAGGGTGATTAGTATGTTGTTCATAGTAGTTTTCCCCAACTTGTAGACTTAGGAGTTTTGACAAACAAATAACTCATCATTAAAGATTAACATCAACTTAGCAAGTGAACTTAAAAGAATAAATTTTAGGTGATCAGAATGTTATTTCGTTTTAGTTTTCCTAAGATTTATAAAACTAGGAAGCCTCGATTGGGGACTTAGTTGAATCTAGAGCTTGCATCACCACTAGTCTTCCCCATTCGTTGTCACATGTTTATTAGTGGATACTTAGTTTAGGCAACCTCTTTTAGATATTGTTCTTCCTTAGATTAGTTAGCAATTTGTTATTTTTGCATGATAGATTAGAAACAAGAAATCAACTCATTTATTGAAAAGGCTTAAAGTAGCAAGGGTTTAGTATTAAGACACCGCGCCCAGGATTGATATCCGGTTCTTCCGATTAACTATACTACCACCTGACGGGTACACTTGCCCTTTTGTGTGTGTAGTTAGGTTTTAAGTGAAAACCATTTTTAAAACCCAATTTGTGTGAAAGAAAATTATAACTATAAAAATATATTCAATTCACGCACATGATCTGCCTGCTAACATTGATATAACGTACACCAAACCAGATAATGAATGTGAGTCTGATGTGGTTAAAACCGTGGTTAAAAATGTTTTGAAGAGTGAGTCTGAGAAATCTAAATCAGGTGTTGAACCATCAGAAAATAATTTAAACAGTGATCCAAATGTCATCGTTTACAAAATGCATGGATCTGATAAACTATATTCTGATGAAGATTTCCCAATCCAGAATGTCACTCTGGATCGTGTTGACAAGTTGTTCATGCTTGTTGAGGTGAGCCATTCTAATGTAGAAAAACATGATGCATCATTTTATTCCAAATCAAAATGTGTTAACAAACCCTACCAACAAAGAAATAGAGATTATCCTGAAAAACAAGAGAGTTGGGTTGGGTTTTCAAAAGAAAGAACAAACAACAAGTTTCAAAAATTGAACTTTACAAAGAAAGTTAACTTTGTTTTTGGAATAACTACAGAAAAAGAAAAAGAGATCATTGGTACACAATCTAATGATGAGTTCAAGAAAGAAAAAGAGAGTAGAAAACAAGTTTTGGATTCCTCTGTTCGAAAGGACAGCAGGACATGCAACAAGTGTAAAAATGTTGGGCATATTGCACGACATTGTTCACAAAGAAATCCAAAACTTGTTTCTAACTCCAACAGATCTACCAAAGATGTGCAACAAAAGGCACCCATGGTTGTACCAAAACAAATTTTGAAAAGAAACAATGAATCCCACAAAAATGTAAAATCAATGATTCAACTAAATTCTAAATTTGAAATTGGTGAAACTTCCACCAAGAATCGTCAAAAGGATTCAAAGTTTTATGCTAAAAACGTGCATTTGAAAACACAAACATGGGTTGCAAAAATCAAACCATCTAAGGCAGAACTGAAACCATCTGTTCCAGCCAAAACAGAGCCCAAACAGAATGTAAAGACTAAAGTTGGTCCGAAGTTTGATATTCCAAACCCACCCAAGACCATGCAGGCTTGGGTTTCTCTATTTAAATAGTTTCTTCCTCATGTGTGTAGGGCTCCTGAGATCAATCATGTCTAAATGGATTATGGATAATGGAGCTTCACGACACATGACTGGGATGCTTGCGTTGTTACACAACGTTAAAGCTATCCGAGGAGGTTACTTAGGTTTTGCTGGAACTCAAGGTGGAAAAATCGTCAGAGCAGGTATTCTTACAAATGGAGTGGTTTCCTCCGACAAGGTGAACTATATTGCGGAGCTAGAGAAGAATCTTCTGAGTATTTCCCAAATTTGTGACAAAAAGTTCACAACACACTTCAACGACAAGGAATGCTTGATTCTAAAGCCGGGATTCAAGATTCCAGAGGAACGGATTCTTATGCGCGCTCCAAGGGAGAATGATCTTTATGTCCTTGATATGAGTGTCGCATCTACAACAACAAAGGAGGTTAAGTGTTTCGTTTCTAAAGCGACCGAGAAGGAGTCTATCTTATGGGATAGGAAGATGGGGCACATTCATCTGAGAAAGATGAATTATATGGTGCACAACGACCTAGTGGAGGGTGTTAATCTGAAGAATTTTTAGTAATCTGATGATTGTCTGAGCTGTAAGAAGGGGAAACAGCATAAGAAATCACACCCAAGAAAGCTTTTAAATTCTATCAAGATACACTAGAGAGGCTTCATATGGATCTTTTCGGGCCAGTAAACGTCAAAAGCATTTCTTGAGATCTATATTGCCTGGTCGTAACAATTGATTTCTCAAGATTCTCATGGGTTTTCTTTCTGGAGAGCAAAGATGAAATGTTTGAAAGTCTAATGATTCTCTTCAGAAAGCTGGAAAACCTGTATCACTTGTCTATTAAGAGAATCCGTAGTGACAATGGTACAGAAGAACAAAAGAATGCTCGAATTCTGCAACGGAAAAGGGATTCTTCACGAATTCGGTGCTCCCTATACTCCTCAAGAAAATAGAGTAGCTAAACGTAAGAATCGCACACTCATCGAAACTGCCAGGACCATGCTCGCTGATTCAAAACTGCCAATAAGTTTCTGGAGCGAAGCAGTCGCATCAGCGTGTTACACGCTCAATCGTGTGTTAATAGTTAAGCCTCACAACAAGACCTTTTTTGAGTTGCTAAATCAATGGAAGCCGAACCTTGCGTTTCTGGAGCCTTTTGGATCACAGTGTACAGTTTTAGACCCGGATGGTAAATTTAGAGCCAAATCCTTGGATGGTTTTTTTCGTTGGTTATGCTACTCCACAAAAGCGTGTCTTCTTGCCCAGTCTGAAGTAGGTTATTCTTGCACAGCATGTTGATTGTCAACGGTATACTACGCCGACGCAGAAACCTTGGGATCCATGGTTGTTCAACTACGAAGGTTTGTGGAATTCATTTGATCTACCGGAAGTGCCATCTGAAGAAGAACTTGTTATGCTCTTTCAACAGCATCAAATCTTTAATCAAGAGCAAGTTTCTAGACTGTTGGTGATTTCCCCGTCACTTCCTGTCAACACTTCTGATGTAGTTCCGAGCACTATTCTTCAAGAATCTGTATTTGTACCTATCTTGAACACTACTGAATCATCTGCCCAACAACCGCCTAATGTCAACTCTGATCGTGAATCAACTTTTGATGATGGAGGATCTAGTTCCGATGAAGGATCTGAGCATATTGAAAGCTTCCTGAATGCTCAAGCTGATCAATCAAGTGTTAGAAATGAAACTACATCTTCTTCCCCGGTTGTTGATGAAGTGATCACGAATTTGCAAACTCAAGTGGATGTTCCAAGTGAAGTAATATCAAGGACATTATCTTACCATCCATCGGAGAATATCATCGGCAGCTTACAAACTGGAGTGTAAACTCGCAATCAGATCAACAAGGATCTAAGTTGTTTTTATACCAGTATTGCTCCATTGCAAACCAGACTTTCTTACAGTTGTTTTGTTTCGCAGGTTAAACCCGGAAACTAGAGATACGCGTTAAAAGAAGAAAGTTGGGTGGAGGCAATGCAGGAAGAGTTGCTTCAATTACAGAAACTAGGATTCTGGAAGCTTGTTGACCTACCAGATCATCACAAAAAGATTAACACTCGATGGGTCTTCAAGTGCAAACGAGATGACAAAGGAATAGTAGTCAGAAACAAAGCTCGACTCATGGTCTAGGGCTTTCACCAGCAAGAAGCGATAGACTACACTGAAGTCTACGCCCCAGTCGCTCGTCTCCAAGCGATTCGCATATTCTTGGCCTTTGCTTCTTGGAAAAATTTCAAGGTGTACCAATTGGATGTTAAATCTTCTTTCCTTTATGGAAAAGTCAAAGAGGAGGTGAATGTCGGCCAACCACCAGGGTTTGTCGATCCCATACATAAGGATAAATTCTACCTTCTGAACAAAGCTTTATATGGTCTTCACCAAGCCCCGAGAGCTTGGTATGAAACGCTTTCAAGACATCTTGTTGACAACATTTCTCAGGGGAACTGTAGACAGTACCCTCTTTACCAAGGAAGTAGATGGACATCTGATTATTGTGAAAATATATGTGGATGATATTTTTTTGGATCGACAAATGATAAGCTGTGCAAAGACTTCGAAGAAGTCATGAAGAAAAAATTCGAAATGAATGTTATGGGGGAGACGAAGTTCTTTTTAGGGCTTCAGGTTGATCAATTTCCTGATGGTATCTTCATCCATCAGATGAAGCATGTTCATGACATATTAGAGAAATTTGATATGTCAGGAACTAAACCAGCATCTACTCCATTAACCCCAAATCACGGCATTTGTCCAGACGTTCATGGAGTCAAAGTCGATCCATGATCGGATCCTTGATGTATCTTACAGCTTTGCGACCTGATATCATGTATCCTACATGCCTATGCACCCGTTTTTAGTCCAATCCAAGAGATTCGCACATGTTAGCCGTCAAACGTATCATGCGATATTTGAAAGGATGTCCGAGCATCGGCTTGTGGTATCCCGTCACGATGACTTCAATCTTGCGGGTTACTCGGATTCTGATTTCGACTGCTGCAAGCTTAATGCTAAATCTACTACGGCTGGCTGCCAGTTCTTCGGAACTAGTTTGGTAACGTGGCAATGCAAGAAACAGACCGCAGTCGCTCTTTCTACATGTGAAGCTGAATATGTTTCAGCATCCAGTTGTTGTTCCCAGATACTCTGGATACAACAGCAGATGAGAGACTTCGGACTGCAATTTCTTGACACGCCCATATATGTAAATAATCAGGCTGCTATTGATATCACTAAAATCTCTTGTCAACACTCATGCACTGAACATACTGAAATTCGACACCACTTTATCCGTGATTGCTACGAGAAAAGTTTATTAGAATTGAAAAAATCCACACTGATGACCAAAAAGAAGATTTTTACACCAAAGCATTTGACCACACAAGATTTAAAAATCTTTTAAAATTAAATGGTTTAAGAAATCTGGCATCAGGGGATATTCATGAGGTTAAATTTGAGGATGAAGAGGACTTGACGTGATTCTCACCGGTATGACATGTTTTTCTGTAAATATCTTTTCTTAAAAATCCAAAAATATGTTTTTGATTTTAGGGGAGAAAGTTTGGGAAAATACAAAAACATTATAAAAGTCAAAAAGAGTTTTTGTAAAAAAAAGGGAGATCATATTACATCAATATGACAATCACAATATGCTAAAGATATGGAATGTTTAAACAAATAATTAAACGAGTCTTACTAAGGATGTGCCAATAGGCTTCACTCGTTCAGTAAATTGTTTTTCAAGATTTAAACTTAAAAGAAAAACTGAGTAACTTGTGGGTTAACATCTCTAGATATATGGACTTAGTACTCCGAAATTTCGATTGAGAGAATGCCAGATTCTGCGATACTAGATCTTTATATTTAATTGATATCTGCGGTATTATATGAGTTCTTCTGAGTTTACGTCAGCAATGGCCTAGGACTTGTATAATGTTTTACGCATTATTCGCCTACAAAAGCTGCACAAAAAATGAGTATGTCATAAACATTTATGACATCTACAGTTCAAAAGATTCCTTTATGGAACACCACTTAAAGTCGAGCCTTCATCTCTTTGTCTGTATGGAAATACTAACCTGAGCTCTAAGGTCTCGCAATTCACCCCATTTACAGATACCAGTTAGATATATTCACCTATGAAATTATATTCTTGGAATCTCGATGCGGGAGTATATTCTGAGATGGGAAACAGAGTTATTTCATATTCCTTAAATATTACCTAACATATCTTGAAACAATTGAGAAATGTGTAGAGGTTTAAGTGGATAAGTATATTGGCAATTTAAGTAAATATGTTTAAAAAACTTAAAAGATTCTACCAAGATCAACGGTATTGGTGATTTGTCCAAATACTTGATATGATCCTATTAACACAAAACTCACAAAAATATGTACGTAAATACATATTTGCTTGTTATTTCTTTTCAGAAAAATCCCAAAAAGATTTTAGTCTACCGATGATGAAAATACCATTAGTCCAAGACAAAGCGATGCTTGCTGGAGGAAAGCTGAAGTTCACGGGTTGGGAGCTAATCATGAAAAGAAAAGATTACCTGAACGTCAACAAAGTTCATTAATTTGAAACTTTACATTTTTAAATAAATTTGTTCAGGTCAAACAATGGTCAGCCAAGGTCATTAACTTTGACTTGGTAGGTAAATCAGATAACCAAGGTCATTAACTTGGACTTGGTTAACTGAGTGGGTTATTAAAACAGATAAAAATTTCATAAAAAAATAAAAAAGTTATTTAAGTGCATAAGAACTGACTCGTACGGGTGACACTGACTCGTATGAGTGACAAAAGTTTTCATTCGCAGGAGCCATCGCTCGTACGAGTGAATACTGAATGAGTATAAAAGGATGGCTCATTCGCACGAGTCAGACTATTGCCTCTGTGCGATTGAGAGCAAACTTTGTGCGAACCAATTTTTTACACTATACTTTCTTGATCTACGATCCGTATCTATACGTTTTGGAGGTTGATTTGCACACCTCTTTCAATGGGCTCGTTTTAAGCCGTTATAATGCCAAAATTGGACCAAATGGACATAAAACATAGATATAGGATAATGGGATCGGTAAAATATAAAATTGAACTAATAAATGTGAAAATCGGGCCTGTTAACATATTAATCAACTTTCAATTTGTTAAATTCAACATGTTTTAAGTTCGGTTTAACTAGGTGTTATTTGGTATGGTTTGCAATTCGTAAGAATATTCACTCGTACGAGCAAATTTTCAAATGTCTCATTATCATTTTCACTCGTATGAGTGATCGTTCGTACGACTAGGTCCTTTAATGGTTAAATCTTGATGACTCGTATGACGCATCACTCGTACGAAGAAGATTGTTCAAAACCCTTGAAGTTTGTTAAGTATATTGGTCATTCGTACGAAGTAGTGACTCGTACGAGTGTGGTTTTGACTCAAACTTTAAATTTTGTCTAAGTATATGACTCGTATGAATGGTGATTCGTACAAGTGATTAAAAAGTTGAAATTTTAGAAAATGTTTCTAGGTGTTGAAATGTCTATGCTTGAAGATTAAGAAATCTTCATTTTCGCTGTTCCATAATATTTGCTATCTTCTGGATGATACTATCCCAGAAATTGGTGCATATCAAGAAGTTCTGGATTTTCTAAGCAAACTGCCTATTACTAAAGGTCTCACTGATCGACACACATCATATCATTCTCACATTGAATATTTCTGGAATGCTGCCGAGTTTGATGAAGAAGAGAATGTAATTTTGTCAGCAGTTCGGATAAACAACAAAGATATTCAAGTTAAGATTTCTGAAGAGCTGATGAGAACTATGCTAGAGTTCAACGATCATCAGGACGACCCTACCGGTTTTTCTGAGTATATGGTAAAAGGGTACTTCTACCGAATGGGTTATGCCGGTTTTGTTAACGTAGCTACGTTCAAAAAGGCTAACCTCTGTGCTCCATTCAGATATATATCACACTGCATTATTCACGCTCTTAGCCACCGAAAGGTGGATTCGATGACTTAGTTGATTATCAGATGTACATGATCATTGCACTTGTTCTGAACCTGCCTTACAACTTCTCAAGAGTGATCTTTCCCAAATGGTCCAAAATACGCAACGAGAGAAGTTCTTGCAATATCCTCGTTTTATTCAGATGCTACTTGACCATTTACATCCGAATGTGAAGAAGAAAAAAATGATGTGTTAAAGCTAGAGCATATGGATGTCTCAACATTGAAGAAAACGAATTTTCATCTCAAGACCTTCCCAAATGCAAAACCTATCTTTGGAGCTATTGTTGATAAAGATTATGTGGCTCCATCTATAGGGAAGTGGAGAAAAGACAACAACAGAGATGAAGATGAAGAGCTTGAAGCATTAGATGGTTACAATGCTAAAAGAAGCGTATGGTTTGTAAAAGATGATAAAAAGGGGGGTAAGGGGACAAAACGAAAACAAGTGTCTGCATCTTCCTCCAATGCCCCTCAGAAGAAAAAGCAAATGTCTGAAAGCTAAACATTGATCGATGAATCAGAGCCAGAAGAGAATGTTGAAAGTATGGCAGCTGAAATCGAAAAAGAAGCATTTGGTGTTCTAGAAGGAGTGGTTGAAGAAGCATCCTCTTCAAGTACTGATACTGAAGATAGGATTGCTGGTGAAAAAGAAAGAGCTAAGGAAAGAGAGGTTGAACGTCAGACTGAGCTTAAACGTAAAGCCAAAGAGAAGAAAAGAAAAGCGTCAGGAGAGGATGATACGACATATATGCCTTCAGTGTCTGATAATGATACTCCTGTTCGCAAACTCCTAAGAAATCTTCTATGAGTCTTAAAAGGCCAACAGTTAGAAGCTCTGATTCTCCGATAGACAAATCCAAAAGAAAAGTACAGAAAAAGATTGTTCAAGAAGAGAATGTTGAGCCGTCTCCACAACCACCACCATCACCGGCTCCTCAGCTAACTCCACAGTAGCCACCATCTCCACCGCAATAGCCAACATCACAACCACCACCACAACCAACACCGTAGCCTACACCACAACCCTCACAATCTCAACCCTAGTTTAATTTTGATTTTGATTTCGGTGATATACCAGGGGGGAGGATTTCTCTGCAGACATGTTCAACAATGCGCGTATTGAAGAGCTTGAAAAACAAGTAATGTTAAACAATGTCAGAATTGCTAGACATTCGGAGCAACTCAATGGGCTGAATACAAAAAAGTAGCAGCTAGAAGCTATGTTGGCAAGTATAGTATCTTAAAATGAGCGTTTGAGAAACAGAATGGCAGAATATGATGAAGAACGTCTCAGGAATCAAAGAAAGATGAGCCTATTCGAGAAGATACTCACAAAGAAGCTCGGAATAAACACAGCTGCTGAAATTGATGAAATTGAGAAAGAAGAAGCCAGAGAAAAGGTTGCCGAGCATGAACGTATTGCTAAAGAACTATCTGATGCTCAAGGCAAAAGTAAGCCAAAGGTAGGTGAGGAACCTGTGATTGTTTCAACTCAACGAGAAGCTGAATCTGTACCAGTAACTTCTAAAGTGGTGGCATATGTTGTTTCAAAGAAGTTTGTATTGGTTGGTAAGCCTAAGGATGCTGATATTGACACGTCTACTCTTTCTGCTAAATATCGAGAATGGCTGAATAAGAGAAAGTTGGAGAGAGAGATCGAAATTGAGATAGATGAGTTTGTTGAAGAGCGTGAGAAAGAAACTGAAGACTTAGACGATTTAGATGATATTTTTTTTTCTGGTGATAAGTCTGATGACGATAGTGATGGTGGTGATGATGACTTAGGTGGATCGGGTGTCCTTGTAACAGAGTCTGATTTGAATGATGATATTGATTTTTCGGTGTACTTGGATGACTCAGCAAATCAAGTTGAAGAAGATAGAGATCAGGGAAAGATTGATAGCTCTAAGGATGCTCAGCAGGCAGGAATCTTCACGTTAATCCTATCTAACAAAACTGTCTTTAACATGAAGTATAGGATTGATCGAGCCTGTTAATTATGTCTTCGAACATGCGTCTGATGCACATGACTATGATAAAGTTGTCGTGGAGGATATTTCTGATGAACATGATACAAATATGGCTGATAAGGGTACAGATGACTCCCCAACTTTTAGTGATCTATTTACAGCCGAAAGTGATGATCTTTTGAAGCGAAAAGTATAGGAGGCTGCTAAACAAGGGACCGTTCCTGAACAACTATCTGCTGAAGAAATTGCTAAGATGAGGAATGGTGGTTTAAAGTAGCACCAGCTGAGCGAAAGTTCAAATGTCCCTTAGCATTCTTTACGCATGATGCGGATATTTCTTTGGGAGACATTATTAGCTGGGGATGGATCGAGGAGCTAAACATTTATGCTATTAAAAGGGAGTATGGGATCTAGTATTTTCGATACTTGAGCGATATCAAGACCCTGCCGTACTGGGATATCAAAGAGCTTGTGCAAACAAAAATGATAAATGTTAAGATGAGATTTCACGACCAGCGGCTGTGGAAACTGATAAAGCTTGAGGCTACGCATGGTTTTACACACTGGAAGCCGCATATCCCTAAGCGAATTACGAAGATTGATCCAGTAACACAAGAAAAAGATGTTACGCTAATCGTAAAGAGGCCGAAAGTTATGAGAAATATGCCTCTTATCAAGATGGAAGAAGACTTCTACAATATCTTCAAATGATGGCACTATGATTCAAGCACGAGTGAAGACGTTATTTGTGTGCATCTAGATGATGATTTTTGGAAGATTACAGAGGAAGTAACCGAAGCCGTCATAGCACACAAACGTATATACAGACTATGGCGTGGCATTCGGGTACTAGACCCGATGTGGCTAGTCAATTGTTTAAAGAAAGATATCGAATGCTTGTTCTAGTAAGATCAGTTTTGAAGAGAAAGATAAAGAACAAGCGCTCAAGTTCTAGAAGATAGTTAATGTCCGTTTTGCTAACGATGTACATTCAGGAACAACATGGAACACTTCTTGGAGAAAGCTGGAGAAGATTGAGCAGAAAATGAAAGTTAAGAAAGAAGAAAGAATTGCTGAGCGAGCAAGAGTTGCGTCGCTAAGGAGCTTTCGGTTTGGCAATACAGTTAACCGGCCTCCTCCTACAGATCAAACGCCGATAGCTTTTGAGGAGCGTCGCAAACCGCCAAAACATTTCTTTGGTCGTTAATTGTCAGATCTTTTGAAGATTTTTTTAAGACTATTCGAGACTACGGCAACATCCAAGGGGAGTTTGTTGGTGCATAATTTCTATTGCCTACGTCTAGTATATGTTGTTTATGTATATAGGGCTTAGAATGTCGAATAGTGTTTGTATATATTTGTTTTATTTGTTTAGAGAATGACTCGTACGAGTGAGTCTTGTGACTCATACGAGTGACTGTTGTCACTCGTACGAGGTATCACTCGCACGAGTCACTCACACACGCTCTCCTCCTATGCGAGTCATGTCGACCTATAAATAGAGGAGCCTAAGTGTTGTGTTAGGATCTGTTGGTTGATGTATGGTGAAGCCCTATCAAACTGTTTTCTCGCTCTGTACTTGTTCACATTTATTAATACAATTCAAGGCGTTTAAGCAGTAGATCTTACTTGTTTGTTTGTCAAACTCACTAACAATGAATTCCGCCTCTGTTAGCTTAGTCAGATCGGTCCGGTGCTCATCGGAGGAGAGTCAAACCCTTCTCACAAGGATACCCGTTGTGGTCCTGGGGGCGGCGGTTCTACACGGAAGCTTTGGGGATAGTACTGATTCGGTAGAACGATATAGACACGGAGTAGGAACAGAATCAGCGGAAGCTTTTCATTCATTCATACCAAAAGAGTTATAACATCTTGACTGGCCCGATGGGGTTCATGGATGAGGGAATCAGCCAGCGTTTCCCTCTAGGGAACTTCCAAAACTTGCAAACAATGACAACACAAACACCTTTTTATAGACATGACAGCTCGTGCGAAGCAAGCAGGTTGTCACTCGTACGAAGGGTCATTTGTATGAGTGAGATGTTATCACTTGTACGAGTAACAAATCACTCGTACGAGGCACAAGTCACTCGTATGAGGCACATGTGACTCGTACGAGCCAGTACTCATTCCCACTTGGGTCGTATGTTCCGTATCTAACTACAATATTCAATACACACTCTTTCTGGGATATTCGCACAGAGACAGCATAAAGTGCATCAACAGCTTGACATTCCACCATCAGCACCAGCTCCAAACAGGGACTAGCATCCACATATAATCTTGCACTAATCATGTTAGCCACCTCACCAGTCCAAGATTTTGCACATATTTGGTACTTTTCATTTGGGCGAATCTGGTTCTTTCCTAAGACGTTAATATCCTTCTAATGAAAGCTTATTAGATCCAACGTGTCAGCTAAACGATACACAGATTCTTTTGTTACAATCAAAGCCTCACACATCTTCGGATCATATGCCCAAAATTGGAAGTTCTTCGGCACACCTTTTGGGAATTTAGGAGCTGCAGGAATAACTTTCTCTTTATCAGTTGGTGGCCAAATCACCGACTTCATAGTCTTGTGAGTATGTGGGTCACGAACTCCACGATTCTCTTTAACATATGATTCAACACATTTCTTAGTTGGAAAGTTGTTTTTTCCTTTCTCGTTCAAGTTTTGAATGAAACGCCCATCCTGGACCACACTGATTTGGATCACAGTCATGATAAAGGAGCTCGTAACAGATTCTTCAAGTCAATCTTGGTCCATGAGTGGAACTGAGACTCATTAGCTTAATACTCTCTGTGTCCACTTTCTCTGATCACTAGTCACATCTTCTTATTATGATCGTACCTCCAACTCGCAATGCAAGATTTGTTTTAAACTTTGTCATAATGGCTCGCACCCAATTCCATTACATAGCAATCAGAACTTTGTGTTGGATCCTTAAGCTGGAAGGTTTCATCGAGAGGATTCACATCTTGGTTTTTTATGATAAGCATTTGCTTGTTGTTTGGATTCTTTGGTGGTAGCTTCCTCTTCCTTTTTAGTTCAGCTGCCTGATAAGCATTCAAACCAGCTTCACGTTCAGCGTCAGCAATAACTTTTTCTTCAGCTGCATGTTGAGCAATGTTCATTGGATCATCATCTTGATCAGCAAATTCGCTTCCAAACTTTTTCTCTAGCTTTGCTTTCAAATCATAACCACAATCATTAACAAATTTACATCACCTTATAGCTGATTTATGGTTTGTTCTTTACTAAATACTTGAGCTTGCAATGACGATATCTGAGCATCTTTCAGGGCAGAGTCTTGCTCTAATACAACCACTCTTCTTTGCAACTTTCACAACATCTACTTCCATGTCTTCATCACTATCAGATTGTTACGATAAATTTCATTTCTTCTACAACAACTCTCGTTGCTACTTCATCATGCTCAGACAAACAACCACTGGAACTACCCGCATCAAAACAAACGCCGGTAGAGCTTTCTGTTTGCGATCTAGCAGTTGTCTCTGGCACATCGAAGTTAAAGAAATATGTTATATCTGTATCTTGAGTTGCAACAGGAACTTCAGGTTCAGCTTGCATAACGGGCCCAGGATAAACACATAGGCTTACATGTTCAGTATCTGGTTCAGTTTCGGTTCTTTGTTTCTTGTGTGATTCTTGTTCAGCACCTTCAATTGTGGCATCTTCAGTTTGTCTTCTTGAGTAGGAGTAATTCCAGGAGGAAGATTCCTGAGATTATCCTTCAATGATGCAATCAATACTGGAAGTTTCTAAGAAGTCATCAATGTTAAATCTCTAACAGTTTCCTCAGCTTTCGCAGATTCAATTATTTCCACATCACTGTCATCATCGGTTCCTTCTTCATCCGCAACCAACACTTTTGTCTCTAATTCGGTCTTAGCACCCATGAGTTACACATCATGTTCTTTGGCAATCATAGCATTCAAAGGTTTTGGTGCTGGTACGACAAGTGCAAACTTCCCATGCTTTTCTAGCGCATACTTTCCCATGAATTTGTGCTTCTTTGCAGTATCTCTATTTTTGCTCATAACTTCAAAGCAACTTAGACCCATTGGCTTCAAATTCAGAAAGTTTGTGCTTTTGACGAGATCTGGATACTTCTCATCGAGAATCATTTGTAGAAACCAAGGATAGAGCATGATGATTTTCTTATTTGGCTTCTCTAACATCTTTCACATATTGTCAAAGATAAAAGCAAAGAAGGTATACTCCTAATCATTCACCAAAGCAACCATCACAGACATTTGAGTTTGATTCAGTTGATCCAAACCGCCCTTGTTCTCTAAGATACATAACAATAAGACATGCACTAAACTTCTTTAACATGGTCGGATAATCACCTTCATAGCTCATTCGACGCAGAGCCTTAACAACATTATCTTTGTCATATGATGTTGGGTAGTGAAGTTGATAGTCAAACTTTAAAACCTCATGAAGCATAGCTTCTGTATGACTGTATCCTTTCCTTGGACGTTGGATTCTATAGAACCTCTGCCGTCAGCTCCTTTTCTTTTGAGTTTGGCATTCAGCCAGAAGTCTCTAATCATGTTGTGGCAAATAACTAGATTAGTATCCAAGGCATGTGTGATGCGAAAGGAATTTAATCCCACGATCATAGAATGAAAAATGTCATAGTACTCTGCTGGAGGATCTTATAAGTAACCCGCCTAGTTGTGAAAACCTTCAACATCGAGGTTACGTTGTTCTACAATTTTCTGGGACATTGTATGCACAAAATTAACCAAGTTAAAATTTATTGTTGAAATTGCGTTAACTTAGTCAACAAGTCAACTCGTCAGTAGGTCAGTTCGGAAGGGTCCAAGGGTCAACCACTATTCAAAATGGTCAAAAGCTATTCGAAAGCTCAAAGGGGTGAAGTACAATTCGGATGGTCAAAAGGGTCAAAGACAACTCGAATGGTCAAAATCACTGTTTCGAAAACCCTTGTTAGTTTTTCAAAAAATCTAACATTTTGGATAAAGTACGTCAGATTTCGGATACATCATGTTGATAATCCAAAATGTAAGTCAATGATCTGAAACCCATCCGAAATGCAAGTTGATGATCCGAAGTCCATTCGAAATCCATCCGAAAAGCATAGGAAACCTACAACCCTTGAAATCTGAATTAATAGTCCAAGGAAGATCAGGGAGAAGTCGAAAAGCTTAGGATTCTGATTAGTTCGAGATGTGAATCGAATCACTAGAAATAGCCTTTATAAACTGTTTCGAATTGGGCTGAGAACCAATGGGCCTGGCCCAATTCGGAATAGTGGTCCGAACAGCTATTCAAACAGTACTTTATTCCTTTTTATGACAGGAAACCATCTTTCTCAAAATCAACGATACAACCAACCGGGCAACCTTTTTGAACACAGTCACATAAATTCATTTAGATTAAATAAAATAACATAATAATGAAAAAAATTGCTACGGGATCAAATTGTTCTTAAACTGATTAAGGAACATTTTCAGCACATGTCTAAACAGACTAGTCCACGCGATTGCCAATATATTTGTCCTTCCAACCTAGCGCTCAACCTTCAATTTTCAACCTCGTGATACGAATAAGGTAAAATTATACTATAATACGAGTGTGTCCCATACAATGACATACCCCTGCGATCAAGGTAGGGGCAGCAATTCATCATATCGGGTGAGTATACTGAGTCCATCTTTTCTTTTTACAATGTCAGACTTATTGGTAAATAGGTTAGTACTTTCATACAGCAGAGTGACCAATAAAATGTCTGATGACAGTTGGGCAAATTCCTTTTATGGTAAAGATTTAGCTTTAAAAGCACGCATAAATTTCTCGTTGTGAGATTTTCTTCCTTTTTGGGTTTTAGTCCTTTTATGGCTCTTTTAGGATATCATGACTGTACCCAGGTCTGCATATAATCTAGATGGAACAGAAGGACAACCCTGATATCCCGGATGATCAGTATAAAGACCTGAAACCACATACATTGGCTATCTATCAACGCAAGATTTAAGACCATGAAATCATATGATGATGGTATGTTACCCAAACGATGTATAGTTTGTTGTATTTATATCACTTGGTATCTTTATGCTTTTTGAGCGATAGGCCTATCAACACATCGTAGTAGATCCTCGTCTTTTCAAGTTCGATACCTTACATGTGTTAATCAAATTCTTTAGCACGAATACTTATTTCATTTCCCACAAATACTTCTCCCCCTAAATTTGTGCAAAAGTAGAATAGTAGAATACTATATGCTTAAATTTATTTAATTTATTACAAAAACCACGCTTTTTATAAACGCTCAGTCGGTGAAACGCATGATTTTTAAAAGATTCACAAGCACTTTGAATTTTGAGTTACTGATAGGTTTTGTAAAAAGATCCGATGTATTTGCATCAGTATGGATCTGTAAAAGTTTAATCAGTCCTCTGTCATAGCAATCTCTAATAAAATGAACTTTGATATCAATGTGCTTGGTTTTGAATTGAAAAACAAGGTTTTTAATAATTTGGATAACGACATCATTATTACAATAAATGGTAGTATTTAGATAAGTCAAACCGTAATCCTCAAGTTGGTGTAGCACCCAAATAACCTGGGAGCAGCAAGCTGATGCTATAAGATATCCTGCTACCACAGTTGAGAGGGATACAGTCTGTTTCCTCTTGCATTGCCACAAGATGAGTCTGTCTCCGAAGAATTGGCATCCCGCCGATGTAGACTTCATGTCCCTATCTGTCCTTCCAAGGTTATTGTCAGAAAAAGCAAAAAGATCAAAGTCGGAATCTCTAGGATACTAGAATCCAAGTTCTGCAGCTCCTTTTAGATATCTAAAAATTCTTTTAACGACAGTAAGATGAGAAAGTTTAGGATTAGCTTAACAACGAGCACATTGACAGACGACAAACATAATGTCTAGCCGACTTGCAGTAAAGTACATCAATGAACCAATCATAGATCGGTGTAATGTTGATTAACCAGGCTTCCTTAAGCATCCTCATTTAGCAAAGGCAGCACTGCAATTGGGGAGTCCATAGGCTTTGAATCTGTCATGTCAAATTTTGCAAGTACATCCTGAATATATTTTTCTTGATGAATCAAAATCCCTTGACTACTCTGACGAACTTGCAAGCCCAAAAACATTGTCATTTCTCCCAACGAGCTCATGTCGAACTTCTTCTTTATCACTTCTTCGAATTCCTTACACAGATTTTCATTGGTTGACCCAAAAATGATATTATCCATGTAGATCTGAACAAGAATAAGATTCTTGTTAACACATTTGATGAACAACGTTTGATTTATCGTTCTGTGAGTATACCTATGTGCAAGTAGATTCTATGTTAAGGTTACATACCATGCACGAGGTGCTTGGTGTAACCCATACAATGCTTTATCTAGCTTGTAGGTATAGCCTTCGACATAAATTATCTGCTTAACCTTCCTATACAGAAATGTCGTCTTGACATCCATCTGGTAAACAATAAATCCCATGTAAGATACATATGCCAAGAAGATATGAATGGCCTCTAGTCATGCCACCGGCGCATACACCTCATCATAATCCAGTACTTCAATCTGCCTGAAACCTTGGACCACTAATCGTGCTTTGTTTCTCATGGTCACTCCATTAGTCCTTTAATCTGCTTTGTTTCTCATGGTCACTCCATTAGTCCTTTAATCTGCCTGAAACATTGGACCACAAAATTGGATACTTTTTATAATCTTATTAGGAAAAGCTTTAAATAATCACTGGGCCATATTATTTAAGATGAAACTCGAAATTTGGTCATGAGATATTCGTCATTAATACTTAATAATATTTTTTAAAGTTATGAACTTCTATGATTTTTCTTAAACAAAAAAGAGTTTTTGTTTAACAACCGTAATTAATAGAAGGGTTGCATTTAGCCCACCTCTATATATATAACAACTTTTGTGTACTTTTCTCACAAGTTAAAGGAAATATATTCATAGTTTCCTATTATATGTAATCTTATTTAGCAAAGCTTTAAATTATCTTTTATTTTGTGCTATAACACTTAAGATGAAATTCAAAATCTAATCTGGATGAGATATATTTTTCATTAATGCTTATATGAACTTTTACATATTTTCTTAAAGAAAAAATAGCTATTATTAACAAACATAATTAGTTAAAGAATTTTTATATAAAATCAAAACAAAATATAAACATTAGTTAGTTAAGATTTGAAATGCATATAAATACATAAGTCACAAGTCATGTGAATTTATAATCTTTAGGTTTATGCGATTCTTTGTCACCTCGATCATGAAAATCACCATGTTTACTACAACATTTCTTTTTCTACTTGTAGTACGAATGTCTACGTACTCGATCGAAGCATCGAGAGTGAGCATTATGAATTCAGGACCGGCCCCGGGTGTAGGGCATAAAATCCTACCTCCACTTAGTTTGATGTCACAAATCATGAATTTAGGACCGGCCACAGGTGCAGGGCAGAAACTCCCACCTCCACCATGTTCTTCATTCTCTTTTGCTTAACTACTGTTTTTATCTATCATTAGTAATATTTACTTATAAGTTGATCAATATGCATGAACTTTTAATTGCTACTCTTTTGTGTCAAGAAGTTCTAAGATTATTTGGTTGATTGTACTTTTATTTGATTGCCCTTCATGTCATGCCCTTATTTTAATAAAATGATAAAACTCGTGGTGTGTTCGTTTACTTCTCGGAGATGATATAACCAGTTTTTGTTTTATGCATGACTGAAATTTGTTAAGTAAGCCTTGTCTAAGTTTATGCAAACAATATATACACACTTGGTTTCATAATTCTATTAAACACATCAAAAGTTTTATGATTTGAGAGTAGTAATATGGTATGAGATTATTTGTAAAATTTTATAGTTCAATTACAAGTGTTGTATTAGAAGACTCCTGACTTGAAACTAAAATCATGGCTAATGTTTTGCATTCAAAACCAATGTCTAAATATTTTATAAAACATCTATTAAATAACAAAATAGATAAGATTGTTAAGACTATATAACTAAAAAAAAGTATGAAACTTATGGGAATGTGTGTAAATTTATAATATTTCAATTTAGTATCATAATAAAATCTATAACTTACAGGACAAGTTTTAAAAATTAACTAGTCATTATACAAACTCAACAAACTCATATGTATGTGCTGAACTTTAAGCAAGCTTAAAAGTTTAATGTTCAATTTTAGTTTAGTGTTCTTTGTACATACTATCATAGCACACTAGTTTATCATAGCACACTAGTTATTTGGTCATTGACATCACATATGTGAACTAAATATTAACACACTCGCTGATTCGGACATGATAGGTGACTTGATGTATGCGAAAATTGATAAATGTATATTTTACTAATTAAAAGATTCAAGCAGCAAGATCTTCTACGCGTAGATGGAAAAAATTGTATTTTTTACATATTGACAAATAACCTGCTTACATTATATATAAGAATTTAGGGGAGTTCGTTACTTATCTATATACTCTTTTGAAATTTAAACATGTGACAAAAATTGATTTTTTCAAGAAATTATAATTTGTTACAAATTTGTGTTAATATAAAATTTATGGTTGGTTGTAATTTAATTAAAACTAGGTTAGATACCTACGATAGGCGGCGAGGCATCTAATAAGAAAGGCGGTGAGCGCATTTTTGTACCAACTGGTCACGCGCATGCCAACATGATCCACAAAGAAAATACATAGTTTGTCTTGTTCCTAAAAAAAGTTTTATTATGAATACAATTATGTTTTTGTATAAAATCTATAATTGAACATTGAGAAAAAACTGACCGTGTATTATTTTTTTCTAAGAAGATTAGAAAAGCAAGTTGTTTGAGAAAAATAAAATTACTACAAAATATAAATGGGTTAAATATGTGTATAGTTTGTACTATAATGTTCGAAATCCGTAGAAGTGAATACCGATCCCGATAATTGGATGGTAAAAAATCTTTTATTTAGAATATATCTCTATTTGGAAAAATACATATATCCAAACGTTTTAGAAAAAAAATTGATTACAATGACGTAATTAGTTTTTTAGGTTCACATAAGTTATTAGTTAAAAATAAAATTACCAAACCTAAATGAGTTATCTGTCATACCCACAAAATCAGAGTTGGGCGTAACGACTGGTACATTCATTGCATAGCGGAAGTATAGTGCTAAGACTTCTAAAAAGTTAAATACTCGCTAAAGTACTCGATCCCTGAAGCGGTCTTATATTTCAACCGTGTCATAGTTCATGTGTGAACCTGAGAAAGAACATGCTAAAAAGTCAACATAAAGTTGGCGATTTTATAGTTTGTTTGAAAAGACTTGAAATAAATCTTTTTGATAACCGGTTTAAATAATGTTAGAAAAGATAATAAACCATTTTCCTTGGCATGTCATTCAAAACTTTGTACTTGTAAAACTTGTATAACCATCATTGTCTATGTAAGACAAGACAACATGTCGGCATGAACCTATATCCAACCTCGAGCTAGTGAGTGTGTTGACATATGGTGTATTAAGGACGATAGACTAGTAGTAGTTTATAGTTCCGAAATATAGCGAGGACTTCATTGTACAGTTGTATTATTTTATAAGGACCCTCTGGCCCTTATCGTTGAGTAAAGGACAATCCAGTCCTTGTGTGTGTATGTAGGACAATCCAGTCTCAATGCCTGTATGTAGGACAACCCAGTCCTATTGTTTGCATGTAGGACAATCTAGTCCCATCATTTGTATGTAGGACAGCCTAGTTACATCGTTTGTATGTAGGACAATCCAGTCCCTAATTGTCACTAGAACAATCCTGTCACACCCTGATTTTCGTTATTACGGAAGCGTCGACGAGATATGGCCAGAGCAGCATTGCATTCAACCAAGTAAACGACAAAACATAATAAGATGTTCATCAAACCAAATTTATAATTAACTACTTGTTTCAAAAATATAGTACAACTTTAACAACATTATTCAATTTTTAAAACACAAGTTTATACAACATGACAACTAAAAACTAGATGACATCAAACTAATGGACTTAAAAAACATGAACATATTTTTCCAAAGTTGTCCACTAGTTATCTGTAATACATGTTAGTTTTGAAAAATGTCAACAAAAGCTGGTGCATTCATGTATTTAGTTTGCATCAAATAATTCTTGAAGATATTTGAAGTATTGAATCTGGTATGTAATTAAATGAAACTTGTAAGATCATTAGTGCTTTACAAGGACACTAATCTGTATGCCGAATAGGAGACAACCAAACCATGACGATAAGTTTTGTATGAGACACTCGTCTTAGACACAAAAACACTCTGTAACGATCTGTTTTTATTGTCGTTCAGAGTGGGGCCCGCCAAAACCCAACAGATATACACTCTTGTTTCTCGGTACTTGTTTATACATAAATGGTCCCTTCGTTTAATCCTATCCGCACGTGATCTAATATTTTCATTCTTTAAAAATAGTCATACCCATGCATTCTCCCCGAACGTTTAAAACTATAAAACGATTAATAAAAGGGGAAACATGAACTCACGGATTTGTGTTCCGTGCAAATCTATATACGATATTTGATTCTTCATTCGTTTTCTCAACCTACAAGTGTTCTATTCTTATTAGCCACTTAGGTTTATGATCATTTTCGTATAAGTATTCATCTTGAATTCATAATTATACTTGTATTTGGTTGTTTTCTTTTTTGTGTATATATATACTTCATATATATATTCCATATTTCTTGTGTTTGAATGGGTCTAGCCCAATGGTTAAGTGTAAGAATTTAATTCTAATGTTTTTTGTATGTGTGGGCCTAGCCCAGTTGGTTTCATATGTGTGGGCCTAGCCGAAATGGTATGGTTTCATATGTGTTGGCCTAGCCCAATTTATTTTAAATTTATGGGCCTAGCCCAATATAGTTTATACAAGTGGACTCTAGCCCAATTTAGTTTATAAAATTGGGCTATTGCCCAATTTTAGTTTATAAAAGTGGGCTCTAGCCTAATTCAGTTTATAAAAGTGGGCTCTAGCCCAATAATTTATAAAAGTTAGTTTATAAGCTACCAATATCTTATATAAGTTATTTTTATAAATTCTAGTATGTATACTTTTGTATAGTGTGTGATGGTTTGTTTATTTTGACTGTTTCGTTTGTATGGTCCGCTTCATTTGCGTTTTTCGTTTCTCTGTGCCATTTAAAACAAATGAATACCTATACTATATATAGAACCTATAAACCAACGAATTGGACAACCTGTATTTTTTTACAACTAACTAATATTATCTATAAGAGTATTTTTGAACTTATAATCTCTAAAAAAATGCAAAACAATATGTATCTAGTCAAGTAAAAAGTTTTTTGTTACTAACTATCTGATCTATAAGAGTAAAGTTTGAACTTATTATCCATTACTTATCTATAAGAAACTGGGAGTATATAGTTTGAACTTACTATCCCTTAAAATTGCAACACAATCTGTTAAGTATCTAGTCAAGGTTGAAAATTTTTGGATTATTTTGTGTTACTTTTTACAAGTTTTTTTTATAAAAATACATTAAGTTGTTTTTTTAAAAATAGAATGTTTTGTGTATCTCAAAAATAAAATTAAAAAAAATGTTTGTTTTACACCTATAAAAGTTTTTTTTAATAAAAATAATACTATATGATAAGTTGTTATAGTTTTAAAGTATGTTTACTTTTTGGTAAATTGCTAGTTTTAATTTTTCTTCTTTATTACTATTATTACTATGATCTACTGGTATAAAGTTTATAACTTTTTTAAATATTCATATTGTACCCATCCTATTAACCTTAAAATTGTAAAATTTTCATTTATTATAAAAACAAAAAAAATTAGTAGTTAACTGTTAAGTATGTTTTAGAACATTACCTTCAATTGTAAATTTCATTTTTTATAAATATAAAAAATTCTATTTTATAAGACTTAGATAAATTTATTTTATAAAAAGTAGGATGCTAAGAGTTTATCTCTATAAGTATATATATAAAATTCAAATATAATTTTAGGAGTTTATATAGAATTACACATATAAAGGCCTAAGTTTTTAATGAACATGGTCTTTTGAACTTTTTAAGTGTTAGTATATAGTTTAAAAACATGTTTTTTTAATTTCTCATGATCTATATTAGTTAATATTTTTAAAGTCACATTTTTAAATATCATAGTAATTTTAGTTTTTAATTAGATAATAACTTAATCACTTGTACACTAAGGTATCATCTATTTGTACATTTTAATTCGTGCGTCAATATTGAACAAGACAGCTACTGAAACGTTGACAAAAATGCGTAGGTCGTCATGCTATCTTTTGATTTTTTTAAAATATTATAGTTTATAAGATATGACAAGAATACATAAAATAATTTGTAACACCCCGACCACGTAAAACAACGAACCGCGGCGGAAACGTCGGGGAGTCATGTCACAGAACTATTGTTTCACAACTCATGGAATTTAAAATTTTGTTTTATTAAATTAAATGTTTACATTGTCTTGAGATAAACAGAAACAACACATAAATAAATTGTCGTTCATGTTTTAAGTCAATAAGGGTCGCGTCCATTCCTACGTGAAGCATGCATCGTATTATCAAGCATTCACTCCTGAAACATAGGTGAAAAGAGAGTCAGCATAAAAATGTCGGTGAGTACATCAGTTTTGTGAATGTGTCAAATTCATGGCTTTGTATACATATTGCAACACCTCGTCTGACTACAAGAGTCGTTAAGTGAAAATCTCGTATCAAAAGTGTTTGATATTGCAATACAATTAACCAACTAAAACAAGTTGGTTAGAGTTGTGAAAACCTTGTAGCCATGAATCTTGACCAAAACGTTTCTTTTGTATAAACCTTGTAATAGATTAATTCAAAAGAAAACTTCGTATGGTTTATATCTTTAAGTGAAAGTCATTGCGTGACATTATTCAAAACCATTTGTCTGTGTTATAAAGCATTTATCCGTGTTATAAACCATTCGTCCGTCTCATAAATCAATCGTCCGTCTCATAAACCAATTGTCCATGTCATAAACAAATCGTCCATGTTTTAATTGTGAAAACTTTTGATCGTTCTTTAATGAACACATTCAAACCTATGTTGACTATACCACCAAAGGGTATCTTTAATAGACCACCAAAGGGTCTCTTTAACTAGACTAACAAATCAACAAATGATTTGATAATCAGAAATAGTTTCTGTCATTACCCAAACTTCCACCGAATCCAGTGAACAGTCCGATAATGAGATTGTCAGTCCTATGGTATAATGTTAGTCCTTTGGTACCATAACATACTACTGGTCAGTTTGGTCAAAGCTAATGAATGTCATTCGTGTTATGGATAACGCATCAACAAGTTGTTCACATTATTGAAATCGTATTGTTTTATATATAAGCCATAGACATTGTTTTTGAAAACTTGAAAATGATTTAGCACATATGAGTCACCCCAAAACATTTTCAAAACGTAAAAGAGGGGGAACTATGTACTCACTTTGAAAATCATTTTGTATATATAAAACATGTATATTGTTTTGAAATCTCAAAAATAATTATAGTCACATATGAATCACCCCAAAACATTTAGAAAATGTAAAAGAGGGGAACTATGTACTCACTTTGAAAATAATTTTGTATATGTAAACCACGTATATTGTTTTGAAATCTTGGAAATAATTATAGGCACATATGAATCACCCCAAAACATTTGAAAACGTAAAAGAGAGGGGCTATGTACTCACATAAGCTTTGCGTAGTAAATATGTAGATTTGAAAAGATAGTTTAGCACATATAAATCACCCTAAAACATTTAAAACGTAAAAGAGGGGAACTATATACTCACATAAGCCTTGCATAGTAAATATGTAGATTTGAAAAGATTGTTTAGCACATATGAATCACCCCAAAACATTTAAAACATAGAAGATGGGAACTATGTACTCACTTGGGATTGCGTTGTTCTTGATCAATGGAATAAACAAAGCTCAAACGTGTCCTAATGTGTCAGATAAATATGTTAGCGTGTCGGGACTACAAACTGGAGATCGGATAGATTGAAGTCTTATAAACCGAACGAGTGTTGGAACTCATGTGATATGGTTTAAAAAACTTAACATTCTGATTTGGAAGGAACCTAAGTACTTTTGACCATTATGACTCGTTAAGGTAGTTTACGCTACTTTAACGGGTCATTAGCGTAAACGTGTGATCGGATGGTTAAACATGTCCTATGATAAGTCTTAAATGCTGAAACATGTTTGAAAATGTTATAACATCACTTTATATGTCAAAATTTTGGTTACATGTGTTTAAAATGGATTTATGCGCAAAAGGGCATTTTGGTCATTTTTAAGAACATAGAAGTAACTTATCATAATACTAACCAAATGTGGTGACCATAATGTATAACCTCAGTAGGTTATTCCTTATACAACTATGGTCACAAATATGTGTTTGGTCGGATCCTAAGATCGACCAAACGGGTCGGATTTGAAAGTCAAAACGGTGGTCAAGACCACTCGACTTACGACCCTAAATAAGCACTAAAGTAGAACTGACGAGTTAGACATGTTAAAATATGTCTAGCTAAGTTTATAAAACTGAATTGGTATCAAAACTTGGTGTGTTTATACACAAAAATAGTTTTGTCATAAAATGCACATCATGCGCATTTATGACCGAAACTTTGACTCGTCACTTCGACTAGTAAACGTGGTAGACAGAAGGTGAAATCGTTAGGGATTATAACCTTCGTGATTACAATCACGTTGCAAAGTTCAATTGAAATTTGACTTGACCAAATATGGTCAAAACCAAAAGTCAATCAGGATGCAAACTGTTCGACTTTTAGCTCAAAATAACTAAAATAATGAAAGAACTAGGAAGAGTACTTACTCGTGTTGAAGAACACTTTCGGAACTAAAGATAGGAGGCTTCCAAAGGCTGGAAACAAGCTCCAAGAAGGATAGAAAGAAGAACTTCACACTTTGCTTTGAAGTGTTTTGAAGTGGTGTGAAAAAATGGAAGAATCATGGGGTATTTATAGTATTTTAGGATCAAGGAGGTGATGACAAGTGTCATCAAGTGTGGATTAGTGTCCTAACATGTGTCAACACCAAATTAAGTGTGGCAAAATGAGTGTTAGGTGTCAAAAATTGGAAATAAGTTAGAAAACTTGGTGAAGAAGCAAAAACCTTTATTATATTTTTTTTACACTTTTGGCCCTTGGACTTGTATTTTCACATGTTTGCCATTTTAACCCCTTTAAGCTAATATTTTGGTTATATAAAGGTGTTAAGACATGTGTAACTTGGATTATTCCCGAAAATGTCATGGATGTCAGTTCGTTCGGTTGTACGGTTAAGCGTTTTGCAAAAATGCGTAAAACGCTTTAACGAACACGAAAAATGATAAATTGTGCGACGATTGAAATTTTTGCATTATCACAAATAAAATACAAGATTATTGAATACAAAAATATTTGGATTGCTACACATGGTTCGTATCTTGAATACGGACCAACAGACTTTCGTAGTTTGACGAAAATAGTCCCTGGACTTGTATAACGTATTTTTGTCATATCTAATCCTTCAAAACTTATACCTAAGTTATGTAAAGGGTATTTAGGGTATGTGTAGCTTATGTCCTTGTGTACATCGCGTTAAACTGATTGCGTTTGAGTGTCAGTTAAAGAATCACTTCCACAAAAATTTTTGAGGGTTCGAAATCGTGCAAGAAATTGAAATTGTGCAAATCTTAGATAATTATACAAATTTCGGAATTAAAACACCGGGTTTCATGAATACGAAATTGTTTGTAATTGTACAATGATTGAAAAGGCACAGATGTCACAGAATTTTAAGTTTATTGTGGATGATGGAAAAGTGTAATTAATTATCTATAATTTTTTTAAAACTCAAGGAGTTAAGTGTAATAAGTTTAGGGGCTAAAAAATAAATAGTGTTTAAAAGACCAAATTACCCTCATGTTTTGGGTATCTTAAAATATCACTGCCTCATGCATTATAATATGTAGGGTATCCATTTACAAAATAAAATAAATTAACAATTTTATTATTCAAATTCGGATTACATTACGTAAATAGGAACTGAAGTAGACTGAATCAAAATACTATACAAAATGTAAACGAAACTGAGAACAAATTAAAAAGAAATAAAGAAAATATAAAACAAGTGACTAAGGCACATGAAGGTCATGCTTCCCTTAAAATAGATTTCAGGCCACCTAGGTGAACCCGTCTGTTTCCCATGGTACAACAGCCAGCAGATTGTACTGCAAGGGATAGCCAAGCACCTGAGAGAATATCTGAAACAAGAGTTCTCAGGGATGCAAAGTTAGGAAATTATGTGGAACTAGAGTGTGTGCTATGAACCATACGAAATTTCTACATCTGTATCTCCTAAACAAAGCACAAAGCTTTGTATATAATATGTTTAGAATTCCACAATGAAAGGCCATAATTGAATACAAAATTCAATAAAAATTAAGTCTCAAATTCAATGACCTAATGAATTCTGAGAACTTAATTTACTTAACCAGTAGGAATGTTAACAGTCACCAGTGTGGCATCAAAGCGCCACATTGCGCCCATCGCCCTTGTCCCGGTCCCGTGCCCGGAACCGGGCGCGTGCGCGTGTCGAGTGCTTCGCACCCTCCTGTCTGCACTGGGTGTGACTTGTCACATAGGAATACATTCGTGTAGAGTATTATAAATATAAATCAATAAAAGAATTATCTCTCCACCAATGTAGGACAAACACAACTTTCCACACATTAAAGTCCCAACACACAATTAAATCTTATGATCTCTCATTCATTTTGCTTTAATCACTAAATAAGTATTATATTAATCATTAATATAATATTATTTGTCATAATTTCCAACAATCCCCCACATGAATGGAGATCATCCCACACACTCAAGTGTCACGAAAACATTTAAGTGGTTAAGTAATGTAGGATATGTAGGTTTCCTTTTGAACCCTCCTTTGTGACATATACTTAGTCTCCTAGCAGTAAGTAGAGTGCTTGAACCAACCCCTTTTTATGTAGACGTTATTACACATCACACAATACTCTTCCTGGTCTGCCTAACTCCTCAGAGTTGTGTTCGTTGTGGTCATGAAACACTATCCTGGTTCTGCGAGAGCTCTAGGAATTGTGCCCCCAATTCCATTTGAAGTGACCCCACATCTCTCTAATGTATGTGCTTTACAAATCATTAAAAGCCATATGCTTAACCTCTCTTGATATCATTGATTTAAGTAGGAACAGACTAGGAAGTTTGTAACTCCCTTTGTATGTTGAGGTATTCCCCCACAGTGACCTTAGTTCGTACAGTTAGGTGGTCCTATTGAGCCTAGATCATGGAATCTCCAATCTTCTAGGATAGGTTTTTTGTTGTACAAACTTACTCCAAGGGCTTTAGTCCCATTCCCATTGACGGCTTATGTACTATCTGCTTAAGCCTTTTGTAAGCGGATCCGCAATGTTATCCTTTGACTTCACATAGTCAATCGTGATAACTATTTTGAGAGTAGTTGTTGTAACGTGTTACACCGACGTCGTATGTGCCTTGATCTGCCATTATACATTGCATTTTGAGCTCTACCAATAGCTTATTGCCAATCACAATGTATACAAATAGCCGTCACAGGCTTAGGCCATCTTGGAACATATTCCAAGAATTGACGTAACCATTTTGCCTCTTCTCCAGCTTTATCTAAAGCGATAAACTTAGATTCTATCGTGGATCTAGCTATAAGTGTTTTGGACGACTTCCAAGATATAGCTGCTCCTCCAAGGATAAACACATAACCACTTGTAGATCTGGAATCTTTCATATCGGATATCAAGTTGGAATCACTGAATCCTTCCACAACAGCTAGATTTTGGCCATAATGCAGTCCATAGTTTCTCGTGTATCTTAAATACCTTAATAATCTCGTCATGCCCTTCTAGTGCTCTGAACTAGGATTACTAGTATATCTACTTAGCCTACTCACAGCATATGCTAAGTCTGGCTGAGTACATGACATGAGATACATAAGACTGCCAATGATCCTTGAGTCTTCCAATTGAGCAACACTCTCGCTTCTACTTTTTGAGAAAGAGGTATCAATTGGGGTTTGAGCTACACTCGTGTCCTTTGGATTGAACTTCTGAAGGATCTTATCAACATAATGAGATTGACTTAGCACCAAACCCGTTTGGGTTCTAATGACCTTTCATATACACACATTTAGAAGGGTCACATAACCTTTAGAAGGGTCTTACATATAGACACATTTATCACATTCATTTATTTTGAAACCATCGTTAAGCATAACTTAGTCAAACTTTTGATGCCATTGTTTTGGAGCTTGCTTCAAGCAATATTATGACTTGACGAGTTTACACACTTTGCCCTCTTGGCTAGGATCAGAGAAACCCTCTGGTTGCTCCATGTAAATCTCTTCCTCTAATTCCCATTGAGAAATACGTTTACATCTATTTGATGTATTTCCAAATTTCTCAAAGCTGGAATTCCAAGCACCAATCTAATAGAGGTTATTCAAGCCACAAGTGAGTATGTGTCAAAATAGTCAAGACCTTCCTTTTGTCTAAACCCTTTGATTACAAGCCTTGCCTTATACTTGTCGACAGAGCCATCAGCTTTCATCTTTTTTCTTAAATATCCATCGATATCCAAGTGTCTTGCACCCTGGTGGAAGATCTATTAGCTCCCAAGTATGATTCTGTAAAATAGAATCAATTTCACTCTTGATGGCTTCTTCCCATTGAGGTCCATCTGAAGAGGTAATTGCTTCTCAATAGGTTTGAGGCTCACTCTCAACCATGTATCTAAGAAAGTCAGGCCTAAAGGATTTCTCAGTCCTTTACCTTTTACTTCTTATTGGCTCACCTTCTTCAGCCTCTGATTGTTCTTAAGTTTCCTCTCGAACAATCTCATCAACCATTGTTGATGAACTTGCATGATTTGAAGAACACGTATGAGTTTGTACTAATTTTGGAAACTCTTTTTCAAAGTAAGTCTCATTTCCTGGTCTTGTCTCTATGACAGAGTCCTTGTGCACATCAGGATTCTTAGATTCATATACAAGAAAACGATGTGAACTACTGTTTTTGGCATATCAAATGAAAATGCAGTCAACAGTTTTGGGCCATTTTCTAAGTGCCTTAGAGCATGTAACAATCACCTTAGCCAGACACCCCACACTTTCAAGTATTTATAGGATGATTTATGTCCCCACCATAACTCATGAGGTGTTACATCCTTATTCTTGAAAGATATTTTGCTTAACAAAAATTGACTGACAAAATGGCCTCCCCCCACATCTCCTGGCTCATCCCAGAACTTATCAACATGGCATTCATCATTTCTTTTAGTGTATGATTCTTTCGCTCCGTGATGCCATTTGATTGGGGTGTATAAGGAGGGGTACACTCGTGTATTATGCCACTTTTTTGAACACACTTCCCCAAATGGTGAAACATATTCACCTCCTCTATCACTTCTCACACATTTTTTTTCTTGTTGAGTTGATTCTCAACTTCGAAGAAATGACCTTAAATCTTTGTGTACTGACCCCTAATCGAATAGTTTGGGATTCAGAAGTGAAAGAAATCATTTTATCTACTAATAGTGGACAAATTGGCGTATTACCAAATCACGCTCCTATTGCCACAGCAGTAGATATAGGTATTTTGAGAATACGCAGAAGATGAAATTTCACCTCTACCATCAATAGGTTTAGCCAGGGCGTTTATAGCACGACCCAAATAGGCCTCACTCACTGGTATCTGAGCAATTCTTCCTGTTGCTTTTACAGAACTCCCTTCTTGTATCAGCAAACCATCACCCATTAATACAACACCAACATTAGTTGATTCCAAATATACAAGATAAACATGTCAATTGTTGTATCCTTACTCTTAAGTAAGTCTACATAACAATGTCTTGTATTGTCATCGATAAAGATAATATAATATTTATTACCACCTCTAGTGGGAATTGATTTTAAATCACACACATCAGTGTGTATCAGATCAAGGGGTTCAGTTATTCTTTCAACTGATTTGAAGGATGATCTTGTTTGTTTGGCTTCAACACATGTTTTACATTTTGTTTTAGAGTCAATGGCAAAAGTTGGTATGTAATTTAATTAAGTGACGCATCGAATTAAAATTTACATGACCAACACATCCATGCCACATTAGGAGACTCGGCCAAGTAAGTAGAAGTACTAGCATTTTTATTCATGTTTTTTTCTTAACAGACATTACATTAAGTTTGAACATGCCATTTTGGGCATAGCACTTTCCAACAAACATACCACACTTACTTAAAACAAATGTATCACTTTCAAAAACCAAATGAAAGCCAAACTTGTTAAGCATCCAACCCGACACAAGACTCTTGCGCAAGTCAGGAATATAAAGCACATTCTTCAAAGTGAGCTCTTTCCCAGAAGTCCACTTTAAGATCACATCACCTTCTCCATTGATATCAGCTGTAACAGCATTTCCCATGTACAGCTTTTCTTCTCCCACCACCTCTTTAAACGTATTAAAAAGTGTCTTGTCTGGGCACACATGGCGGGTTGCCTTAATGTCAAGCCACCACCCTTTTGGCTCATTAGCCACCAGATTTACCTCCTCCATCATAACAGTGAGGTCTAAAATCATGGCCACTAAAGGCATACCATCATCAACCATAAGAGCCGTGTCACGTTTAGGCTCTTTGCATTGGTCAGCACGATGAACAATTTGTCCGCAGTTGTAACACTTCCCTTAAAAGGAAACAAACTTTTTCTTCACACCACCTTTCTTTGGCCGAAGGTCAACACATTTTTCCCCCTGCCATTGAACTTTTTGCCTTTATTACCCTTGTGACCCCTTGAGGAGTGACAATGTTCCACAAGGTTCGCTTTTGGAGAAGCTTCAACTTGACTTTCTTTGTGTGACAGCCTGCTGTCTTCTTCAATACGAAGGTGAACCACAAGGTCTTCAATGGTCATTTTCTTTCGCTTATGACTAAGATAATTCTTGAAGTCCACCCAACTCGGAGGAAACTTTTCAACAATTGTTGCCACTTGGAATGTTTGACTGAGATTCGTTCCTTCAGACAAAATGTCACTAAGAATAATATGCAATTCTTGAACTTGACTCATAATAGTCTTTGAATCAATCATTTTATAGTCCAAAAATCTAGCCACAACATACTTTTTAATGCCCGCATTATCAGTCTTGTATTTGCGTTCCAATGACTCCCATAATTCTTTGGTAGTGGAACCTTGAGATACACGTTATACAAGGCATCTGACAAGCCGTTCAACACATAGTTGCGACATGGGTACCCAGAATGTTTACAAGCATCAACAACACTCACAGATTGACCATCAGATAGAACAACATCTTCGCAAGGTTTAGAGTGGTCAGATAGAACAACATCTTCTGTTGTCATCTCTTAAAATTTGAACCAATAAATTTCTCTGGTTTTTCAGCATGGTTAGCAAACCGCTTGGGTACCAACTAATGGTCCCATGGTAGTGGATGTGGATCTAACAGTGGTTGATATGGTTGCTTGAATAGTAGCTATTTCCAAAACAAGAGTTAAAATGCAATCAGTTTGCGGTAGAAACGAATTGTTTTACAGAAAACCAATGCAAACTACAAAAGTTTTGCTAATAAACAAAAGAAACAGTTTATAAAATTTTTAAAACCAAAACAGTGAACGGTTTTAGAATATGTTTTATGCTTGTAAGGCATCCATTCATAAAATAAAATAACAATTTTGTTAATCAAATTCGTATTACATTACATAAACAGGAACTGAAGTAGACTGAATCAAAATACAATACAAAATTTAAACTAAACTAAGAAAAAATTACAAAGAAATAAAGAAACCCAATGAAATAACCCTAGTAAAAAAACGAAAAAGAAAAGAAAAAAGGTGGTCGTCAGTCGAAGGTTACAGAGTTGGTGGATATTGTTGTTAATCACATTCATATTTTGATTAAATTGTTATAGTGGATGGTTCACAATTAATTCATAAAGTGGTTGATGAATTTGATTTGAATTCAGTTTCATAACATATAAGAAGGAATTAATATTGTAAGCCAGAAAGTGGGTTGCAAGGGACGCTAACAAAAATTCATGTGGAAATGGATTTTATGTGGATACAAGATAATTGGTTGGGGATTTTTTCTTATTTGTAGAGAATGGATATGGTGTCCATATTAATTCTTTCTGGGTAGGCGTATAATGAATTTTCAGTTTTGAAGAATTATTGGTGAACGAGTTTTATTTGGTGGGAAATTTAACTCCAGGTTTATTGTGTTTTATTTGTGTCAGATACTCTTTCTCGTCAAGAGAAAAATCACAGCAAGAAGTTCAACTTTTTATGGCGAAAAAACTAACGGGCGTGTCGCGGAATGAACGGAAGAGCGAGAAGGTTTAGGGATTCATTTGGCTACTGAAAGACGGAACAATAGGTGGTTGCTGTTTTTGTTGGTGGGTTGATATTAGCGAACCATATCAAGAAGGAGTCTGATAGGGTGGTAAAACTATGATCAAAGAAGCATTAAAACTGTTTTACATATATCAAAGCGAACGGTGGTTCGGGTCAGTGGGTGTCACAAGGAGTATTATTGGAAAAACGGTGGTGACAGGTGATCAGTTCAGTTCGGTTTAGCGATGATGAGTTTCACGCATTAGCAACTTTCAATCCAGGTAAGATCAAGACCCAGTCCTTCTTGCCAAGGATAAGAACGGAAAAACCGATGTAGGTTGTTCTTATTGGTAGAAGTATCTGATCAGAATTTGTGGATAGACGGACAAAAGAAGATTCGTCCAAGCGATGAGGCTTTGAATCTTATTGTGTCTATCATGGAAAGAAGAAAATGGTAGAAGTGGAGAGCTTGTTTTTTTTCTTTGATCGGTGATCAAGAATCGAGTTGTTCTAGTGACCCGGGAAGTGGGAAGTCACACTTGATCAATCGATAATGGTACGAATGTGAACAAACGAGTCTAATTCAAGATTAAGGGGGAGAATATAGATGTTAATCTTGAATCGAAGAGATAGATCAAGACGGGTTATAGATAATTATGGTGAATTATTTATTATTTTTTTATATTTTAATTTGGGATAATTGTTGGTTAATTAGATATGTTTATTAGTTAGATTTTTTATTATTTAAAATAGAACGTAGTTGTGTTAGGACTAGAATGAGTCTAATATAAACATATAGCTAGGTCTATTGTAATTTGGTGTGCGTTCATTGATAAATACTATAAGAGTCGAACAGTTAGTTCAATCTCGTGTTTAATTGTTCGATCAAGAGGTCTAATTCCAACAATGCAAACAAAATGGTGGCTAAAACACACAAGGGGAGGTGATGTACAAGGTTTCCACCATGAATTAAAATTATGTCCTATATGTCATGCCCTTTTTGAAATGAAAAGATAAAACTTGTGGTGGGTTAGTATGACCTGTTTTTGTTTTATGCACAATTGCAATTAGTTAATATATATATATATCGTTTCATAATTCTATTAAACATATCAAAAGTTTTAGATTTGAGAGTAGTAATATGGTATTAGATTATTTATAGATTTTTGTAGTTTGGTTACAAGTATAGTACTAGAAGACTCCGACTTGAAACTAAAATCATGGTTAATTTTGGGCATTGAAAACGAGTGTCTATTAATATTTTATATAACATCTATTAAGTAACAAAATAGTTAAGAACGGTAAGATATAAAACTAATAAAATTATGAAACTTATGGGATTGTGTGTAAATTATAATATTTCAATTTAGTATCATAATAAAATCTATAACTTATAGGACAAATTTTAAAGATTAACTAGTCATTATACAAACTCAACAAAACTCATATGTAACTTTAAGCAAGCTTAAACGTTTAATATGCAATTTTAGTTTTTATTTTTTTACAATACTTTCATAGCACACTAGTTATTTGGTAGTGATATTATGCATGTGAACTAAATATTAACACACTTGATGATTTGAACGGTTGACTTGATGTATGTGAATATTGTTAAATCTATACTTTACTAATTAAAAGATTCAAGCATCAAGATCTTCTATGTGTAGATAGGGAAATTTGTTTTTTTCACATCTTGACAAATAATTTGCTTACATTATATATAGGAATTTAGGGGAGTTCATTACATATCTATATATTCTTTTGAAATTGAAACATGTGATAAAAATTGAATTTTCTAAGAAATTATAATTTGTTACATATTTGGGTTGATATAATATCTATGGTTGGTTTGTAATTTAATTAAAAAATAGGTTAGATACCTACGCTACGTGACGGGGGCATAGATAAGAAAGGTGATGAGCGCATTTTTGTACCAAATGGTAACATGTACGACACCACGATCAACAAAGAAGCTATATAGTTTCTCTTGTTCCAAATAAAAAAATTATTATGAATACATTTTTAATTTTAATAAAATTTATATTTGAACGTTGAGAAAAAACTGACGTGGTACTAATTTTTTTTCTAAAAAGATAAGAAAAGCAAGTTGCTTGAGAAATATAAAATTACTCCAAAATATGAATGGGTTAAACATGTATATAGTTTGTACTATAATAGTTGAAATCCATAAAAGTGAACACCAATCCCGATAATAATTCATTCTATGGCAAAAAATATTTTATTTAGTAACTCTTTTTTTTTTTTTTGCAAAATACATATTTGGAAACGTTTGAGAAAAAGAAATTGATTATAACTACGTAATTAGTTTTTTATGTATACGTAAGTTATTAGTAAACAATAAAATTACTAAACTTAAATGAGTTATGGACGTGTATTAGATATGTATTATTAATAGTGTAAGGCGTGAATTATTTATTTTCATATTCTATGGCAAAAAAAACTTTTATTTAGTAACTCCTTTTTTTTGGCAAAATACCTATATGGAAACGTTTGAGAAAAAGAAATTGAATACAACTACGCAATTAATTTTTTTATGTTCACGTAACTTATTAGTAAACAATAAAATTACTAAACTTAAATGAGTTATGGACATGTATTAGACATGGATAATTAATAGTGTAAGTAGTGAATTATTTATTTTCATATTTCTTTCATAACTATTTATTATTTTCAAATTTACCATAATAATAATAAATATACTTATTTTTGTAATTTTCTTTGTCTTATCAAATAGTAAATTTAAATAAATACATACTTATGATAAGATGCTTTAGAAAAATAAAATTACTACAAAACATAAATAGGTTAAATGTGTATATAGTTTGTCCTACAATGGCCCAAATCCATAAAAAGCGAATACCAAACCCCAAAGATGATAAAAAGTCTTTTATTTAGTAATGTAACTGTATTTTGCAAAATACATATATTGAAACGTTTGAGAAAAACAAATTGATTACAATCACGTAATTAGTTTTTAGGTTCACGCAAATTATTAGTTAATAATAAATTTACTAAACTTAAATGAGTTATTGACGTGTATTAGATATGTATTGTTAATAGGCTAAGAACTGAATTATTTATCTTGATATTTCTTTCATAACTATTTACATTTTTAAAGTTATCATAATAATAATAATAATAAATATACTTATTTTTGTAATTTTATTTTGTCTTATCAAATAATAAGTTTAAATGTATCTAAATAAATACATGTTTAAAATAATACTATTTTTTATAATATTACAAAAAGTGATATAAAATAATTTTAAAGTTGGATATTATTTATAACCTTATTGGGCAGCTTTAAAGTATCATTGATTTTTATTTTTACCATATTATTTAAGATAAAATTCAAAACTTGGTCATCAAATATTCGTCATTAATACATATAATATATTTTTTAATTATAAACCTCCATGAATTTTCTTAAAAAAAGAGCAAATGTTTAACGACCATAATAAGTAGAAAGGTTGCATTTAGCCCACCCTTATTTACATAACCACTTTTGTATACTTTTATCACAAATTAAAAGAAATATATTCAAAGTTTCTGATTATTTATAATCTTATTGGGCAAAGTTTTAAATTATCTTTGATTTTTATTTTGTGCTATAACTATTAAGATGAAATTCAAAATCTACTCTGGATGCGATGTATTTGTCATTTAAGCTTATATGAACTTTTACAACTTTTCTTAAACAAAAAAATAACTATTATTTAACAAACACAATTAGTTAAATAATTTCTATATAAAATCTAGCACAAAATATAAACATTACTTGGTTAAGATTTGAAACGCTTATAAATACACAAGTAATGTGATTTCATAATCATCCAGATTAATTTATACGATTCGTTGTCACCTCGATCATGAAATCACCATGTTTACTACAACATTTCTTCTTCTACTTGTAGTATGAATGTCTACGTACTCATTGAGAGTAAGCATTAGGAATTTGAGAACGACCAGGGGGCATGCCATAAAATCCCACCTCCACTTATTCGGATGTCACAAATCTTGAATTCAGGACTGCCTCAGGTGCAGCGCATAAACTCCTACCTCTACTTGGCCGCTTGTTAGAGATCATGCATTCAGGATCGACCTTCGGTGAAAGACACATAATCCTACCTCCGCATGGGCGGCTCATAAATGAGTCTATGTCTAAAATGTCACATATCATGGAATCAAAACCGAGCCCGCGAGTTGCGGGGCATTAAATCCCACCTCATGGTTTGCTCATTGATTAGCTTACATATTCCAGGTCCCAAGGCGTGAGACATTATAGCACCACATCCAAATGGCTGAAGCTAAACCTATGTTCTTGATTCTGTTTTACTTAATTACCGTTTTTATTTATCATTCATAATATTTACTTCTAAGTGGATCAATATGCATCAACTTTTACTTGCTAGTCTTTTATATCTAGACGTTCTAAGATTATGTGGCTGATTGTACTTTTATTTGAGTGCCCTTCATGCCATGCCCTTATTTAAATAAAACGATAGAACTCGTAGTGGGTTCGTATACTTCTCGAAGATGAAATGACTAGTTTCTGGTTTATGCACGATTTAGTTAATTAAGCCTTGTCCAAGTTTTTGCAAACAATATACACATACACATGGTTTCATAATTCTATTAAACATATAAATAGTTTTATGATTTGAGAGTAGTAATATGGTATGAGATTATTCATAAGATTCTGTAGTTTGGTTACAAGTATAGTATTAGAAGACTCCGACTGAAACTAAAATCCTGGCTAATTTCTTGCAATCAAAACAAATGTCTTAATATTTTATATTACATCTATTAAATAACAAAATAGTTAAGATTGATAAGAATATAAAATTATTAAAAATATGAAACTTATGGGAATGTGTGTAAATTTATAATATATCAATTTGGTATCATAATAAAATCTATAACTTATAGGACAAGTTTTAATGGTTAACTAGTCATTATATAAATTCAACAAAACTCGAACTTTAAGCAAGCTAAAAAGTTTAACGTGCAATTTTAGTTTAGTGTTCTTTCTACAATACTTTCATAGCAAATTAGTTATTTGGTCACTAACACCACATATGTGAACTAAATATCAAGACACTCGCTCATTCGGATAGGACAGGTGACTTGATGTATGTGAAAATTGATAAATGTATATTTTACTTATTATAAGGTTCAAGCATCAAGATCTTATGTGTAGACGGGTGAAAACTGTATTTTTTTACATCTGGACAAATAACCTGCTTTCATTATATATATATTATATATATAAGAATTTAGGGGAGTTCGTTACATATCTATATACTCTATTGAAAAGAAACATGTCACAGAAATTGAATTTTCCAAGAAATTATAATTTGTTACATATTTGGGTTGATATAATATTTATGGTTGGTTTGTAATTTAATTGAAAACTAGGTTAGATGCATGTGCTACGCGACAGGGTATCTGATAAGAAAAGCGGTGGCCTAATTTTTTACCAAATGATAACATGACGACACCACGATCAACAAAGAAACTATATAGTTTGTCTTGTTCCTAATAAAAAAAAGTTTTATTATGAATACATTTATGTTTATTTAATAACATTCATATTTGAATGTTGAGAAAAAATGACCTAGTACTTATTTTTTTATAAATAGATAAGAAAAGCAAGTTGCTTGAGAAAAATAAAATTACTACAAAATATAAATGGGTTAAATATGTATATAGAAATCCATAAAAGTGAATACCGATCTTAATTGATAATTTGAGGGAAAAAAATCTTTTATTTTTAATACAACTCCTTTTTGCGAAATACGTATATCAAAACGTTTGAGAAAAAAAATAAATTACAACTACCTAATTAGTTTTTTTTAGATTCACGTAAGTTATTAGTTAACAATAAAACTACTAAACTTAAATGAGTTATTGACGTGTATTAGGAATGAATGAATAATAGTGTACGGAGTGAATTATTTATTTTCATATTTCTTTCATAACTGTTTTTATTTTCATCATCATCATAATAATAATAGTAATAATAATAATATATATAATTATTTTTGTAATTTTCTTTGTCTTATCAATTAACAAATTTAAATGTATTTATGTTAGTCGCAAAACGAGATCATAACGATATCACACGAGTTTGATTGGTAGCGGAATCACACAATCAAACTTGATTCCAACAAAAGACATAAAGATGAAGTAGAAAGATTGATTCAAAGGTTAACTTGAATACAATAAATATTGTCTAATACAAGTTATGGCAAAATCCTAAGAACCTCCAAAACCCTAAACATGCTTAACAATTTATAGGGAGGGTCTGGTGCACCACTCCCCCTAAACCCAAAGCCCATTAGTCCATTCAATACAAGCCTTACTTAATTAAAGAACTAATGTATAAACTTTAAAGACCTAACAATCTCCCCTTAGGTATATAACATTAGTGCTGCATCAGCTTGACGTTCCACCAGCTGCACCACCTCCAAACAGGGGACTAGCATCCACATATAATCTTGCACTAATCACGTTAGCCACCGCACCAGTCCAAGATTTTGTACGTATTTGGTACTTTTCATTTGGGTGAATCTGGATCTTGCCCAAGACGTTGATATTCTTCTCATGAAAGCTTATTAGATCCATTGTGTGACGATACACAGATTCTTTTGTAACAATCATAGCCTCACACATCTTCGTATCGTATGCCCAAAATTGGAAGTTCTGCGGCACACCTTTTGGGAATTTAGGAGCAGCTGGAATAACTTTCTCTTTAGCATGGCCAAATCTCTGATTTCATAGACTTGTGAGTATGTGGGTCACGAACTCCACAATTCTCTTTAACATATGATTCACCATATTTCATCATTGGAAAGTTGTTTTTCACTTCTCATTCAAGTTTTGAATGAAACGCCCATCTTGGACCACACTGATTTGGATCAATCATGATAAGGAGCTCGTAACAGATTCTTCAAGTCAATCTTGGTCCATGATTCGAACTGAGACTCCTTAGCGTAATACTCTTTGTTTCCACTTTCTCTGATCACCAGCCACATCTTCTTATTATGATCATACCTCCAACTCGCAATGCAAGATTTTTTTTAAACTTTGTTATAATGGCTCGCACCAAATTTCATTACATAGCAATCAAAAGTTTGTGTTGGATCCTTAAGCTTCGAGAGGATTCACGTCTTGGTTTTTTATGATAAGCATTTGCTTGCTGTTTGGATGCTTCAGTGGCAGCTTCCTCTGCCTTTTCCGTTCAGCTACCAGATAAGCATTCAAACCAACTTCACGTTCAGTGTTAGCAATAGCTTTTTCTTCAGCTGGCATTGAGCAACGTTCATTCGATCATCATCTTGATCAGCAAATTCGCTTCCAAACTTTTTCTCTAGCTTTGCTTTCAAATCATACCACAATCATTAACAAATTTACCTCACTTTGTAGCTGATTTATGGTTTGTTCTTTAGTAAATACTTGAGCATGCAATGACGATATCTGAGCATCTTTCAAGGCATAGTCTTGCTCTAATACAACCACTCTACTTTGCAACTCCACATCTACTTCCATGTCTTCATTACTATTAGCTTGTTCCAATAAATTTCATTTTTTCTGCAACAACTCTCATTGCTACTTCATCATGCTCAGACAAACCACCACCGGAACTACCCGCATCAAAACGAACGCCGCTATAGCTTTATGGTTCCGATCTAGCGGTTGTCTCTGGCACATCAAAGTTAAAGAAATCTGGTATGTCTGTATCTTGAGTTATAGCAGGAACTTCAGGTTCAGCTTGCATAACGGGCTCAGGATCAACACTTAGGCTTACCTGTGCAGTATCTGGTTCAGTTTCGGTTCTTTGTTTCTTGCATGATTCTTGTTCAGCACCTTCAATTGTGGCATCTTCAGTTTGTTCTTCTTAAGTAGGAATAATTCCAGGAGGAAGGTTCTTAAGGTTATCCTTCAATGATGCAATCAATACTTGAAGATTCTCAGAAGTCATCAACGTTAAATCTCTAATAGTTTCCTTAGCTTTCTCAGATTCAATGATTTCCACATCACTGTCATCATCGGTTCCTTCTTCACCCACAAACAACACTTTTGTCTCTACTTCAGTCGTAGCACTCATGAGTTGCACATCATGTTCTTCGACAATCATAGCATTCAAAGGTTTTGGTGCTGGTACGACTGGTGCAAACTTCCCATGCTTTTCTAGCGCATACTTTCCCATGAATTTGTGCTTCTTTGCAGTATCTCTATTTTTGCTCATAACTTCAAAGCAACCTGGACCCATTGGCTTCAAATTCAGAAAGTTTGTGCTTTCGACGAGATCTAGATACTTCTCATCGAGAATCATTGTAGAAACCGAGGATAGAGCATGATGATTTTCTTCTTTGGATTCTCTAACATCTTTCACATATTGTCAAAGATAAAAGCAAAAAAGTTATACTCCTAATCATTCACCAAAGCAACCATCACATACATTTGATTTTGATTTAGTTGATCCAAACCGCCTTTGTTCTCTAAGATACATAACAATAAGACATGCACTAAACTTCTTTAACATGGGCGGATAATCTCCTTCATAGCTCATTCGAAACAGAGCCTTAATAACATTATCTCTTTCATATGATGTTGGGTGGTGAAGTTGATCATCAAACTTTAAAACCTCACGAACCACAACTTCTGTAATGACAGTATCCTTTCCTTGGACCTTGGATTCTGCAGGACCTTTGTGGTCAGCTCCTTTTGTGTTTTGTGTTGACTTTGGCATTCAGCCAGAAGTCTGTAATCATGTCGTGGCAAATAATTGGATTAGTCTTCAAGGCATGTGTGAGCGGAAAGAATTTAATCACATGATCATAGAATGAATAATGTCATAGTACTCTGCTCGAGGATCTGTAAGTAACCCGCCTGGTTGTGAAAAACTTCAACGTCAAGCTTACGTTGTTTTACAATTTTGTGAGCCATTGTCTGCACAAAACGTTGAAACTAGGTTAACTTAGTCAACAAGTCAACTCATCAACAGGTCAGTTCGGAAGGGTCAAGGGGTCAACCACTATTTAAAAAGGTCAAAAGCTATTCGAAAGCTCAAAGGGGTCAAGTACAATTAAGATGGTCAAAAGGGTCAAAGACAACTCGAATGGTCAAAATCACTGTTTCGAAAATCCTTGTTAGTTTTTCAGAAAATCTAACATTTTGGATAAAATGCGTCAGATTTCGGATACATCATGTTGATTATCCGAAACATAAGTCAATGATCCGAAACCCACCCGAAATACAAGTTGATGATCCGAAGTCCATTCGGAATCCATCCGAAAAGCATAGGAAACCTACAAACCTTGATATCTGAATGAGTAGTCCAAGGAAGATCAGAGAGAATTCGAAAAGCTTAGGATTCTAATTAGTTCGACATGTGAATCGAATCACTAGAATCGGCCTTTATAAACTGTTTTGAATTGGGCCGAGAACCAATGGGCCTGGCGCAATTCAGAACAGTGGTCCGAACAGTTATTCAAATCAGTGGGCCTTATCTGTTCCGGACTGTATTTTATCCAAAATCTGTTGGCCTGTTCTGAACAATACTTTATTCCTTTTTATGATAGGAAACCATCTTCCTCAAAATCAATGATCCAACCAACTGAGCAACCTTTTTGAACACAATCACATAAATTCACTCAGATAAAATAAGATAAGATAAAATAAAATAACATATAATGAAAGAAATTGCTAAAAGGATCAAATCGCTCTTAAACTGATTAAGGAACACTTTTTAGCACATGTCTAAACAGACTTGTCAACGTGATTGCCAATATATTTGTCCTTCCAAATCTAGTGCTCAACCTTCAATTATCAACATTGTGATACAAATATGGTAAAATTATACTATAATGCTAGTGTGTCCCATACCATAACATACCCCTGCAATCAAGATAAGTGCAACAATTCATCATATTAGGTGAGTATACTGAGTCCATCCCTTCTTGTTACAATGTCAGACTTATTGGTGAACAGGTTAGTGCTTTCGTACAATAGAGTGACCAATAAATATCTGATGACGGTTGGGCAAATTCCTTTTACGGTATGGATTTAGCTTTAAAAGCACGTAGAAATTTCTCGTTGTGAGATTTTCTTCCTTTTCGGGTTTTAGCCCTTTTCTGGCTCTTTTAGGATATCTTGACTGTACCTAGGTGTGCATATAATCTAGACGCAATAGAAGGACAACCTTGATATCCCGAATGACTCATCAGTATAAAGACCCGAAACCTTAGACGTTGGCTATCTATCAACGTAAAATTTAAGACTCTGAAATCAAATGCCAATGGTGTGTTACCCACATGATGTATAGTTCTTTGTATTTATATCACTTGGTATCCTTATGCTTTTTGAGCGATAGGCCTATCAACACATCCTAGTAGATCCTCGTCTTTTCTGGTTCGATACCTTACATGTGTTAATCAAATTCTTTCTGACGAATTCTTATTTCATTTCCCAACAAATGTTTTCCCCCTAAATTTGTGCAAATGTAGAATAGTAGAATACATAATGCTCAAATTTATTTAACTTATTACAAAACCCATGCTTTTTTATAAACGCTTAGTCGGTGAAACGCATGATTTTTAAAAGATTCACAAGCACTTTGAATTTTGAGTTGCTGATAGGTTTTGTAAAAAGATCCGATGTATTTGCATCAGTATGAATCTGTTCAAGTTTAATCAGTCCTCTGTCATAGCAATCGCTAATAAAATGAACTTTGACATCAATGTGCTTGGTTTTGAAGTAAAAAACAAGGTTTTTAATAATTTGGATAACGACATCATTATTACAATAAATAGTAGTATTTAGATAAGTCAAACCGTAATCCTCCAGTTGGTGTAGCACCCAAATAACCTGGGAGCAGTAACATATTCTGCTACTGCAGTTGAGAGGGACACAGTCTGTTTCTTCTTGCATTGCCATGAGATGAGTCTGTCTCCCAAGAATTGGCATCCAGCCGATGTAGACTTCATGTCCCTATCTGTCCCTCCAAGGTTACTGTCAGAAAAAGCAAACAGATCAAATTCGGAATCTCTAGGATACTAGAGTCCATGTTCAGGAGCTCCTTTTAGATATCTAAAAATTCTTTTAACGACAGTAAGATGAGAAAGTTTAGGATTAGCTTGATAGCGAGCACACTGACAGACGACAACATAATGTCTGGACGACTTGCAGTAAAGTACATCAATGGACCAAACATAGATCGGTACAATGTCTGAGTTTACCGAGCTTCCTTCAGCATCCTTATTTAGTAAAGGCCGCTCTGCAATTGGGGAGTCTATAGGCTTTGAATCTGTCATGTCAATTTTTGCAAGTACATCCTGAATATATTTGCCTTGATGAATCAAAATCTTTTGACTACTCTGACGAACTTGCAAGCCTAAAAACATTGTCATTTCTCCCAACGAGCTCATCTCAAACTTCATCTTTATCACTTCTTCGAATTCCTTACATAGACTTTCATTGGTTGACCAAAAAATGATGTTATCCATAAGAATAAGATCCTTGTCAACACGTTTGATGAACAACGTTTGATTTATCGTACCCCGAGTATAACTATGTGCAAGTAGATGCTCTGTTAAGGTTGCGTACCATGCACGAGGTGCTTGGTGTAACCCATACAAAGCTTTATCTAGCTTGTAGGTATAGCCTTCTTTTTCTGAATCAACAAACCCAGGGGGTTGAGCGACATAAATTTCTCCTTTACCTCCCATACAGAATGTCGTCTTGACATCATCTGGTAAACAGTAAATCCCATGTAAGATACATATGCCAAGAAGATATGAATGGCCTATAGTCTTGCCACCGACGCGTACACCTTGTCATAATCCAATCCTTTAATCTGCCTAAAACCTTAGACCACTAATCGTGTTTTGTTTCTCACGATCACTACATTAGCCCTTCAATTTTCCTGTTAGGAAAAGCTTTAAATTATCATTGTGCCATATTATTTAAGATGAAACTCGAAATTTGGTCGTGAGATATTCGTCCTTAGTACTTATAATATTTTTTAAATTATGAACTTCTATGAATTTTCTTAAACAAAAAAAAAGAGCAATAGTTTAACAAGCATAATAAGTAGAAAGGTTGCATTTAGCCCACCCTTATTTATATAACAACTTTTATATACTTTTCTCATAAGTTAAAGGAAATATTCAAAGTTTCCTATTATCTGTAATCTTATTGAGCAAAGCTTTAAATTATCTTTTATTTTGTGCTATCACACTTAAGATGAAATTCAAAATCTAATCTGAAGAGATATATTTTTCATTAATGCTTATATGAACTTTTACATCTTTTCTTAAAGAAAAAATAGCTATTATTTAACCAACATAATTAGTTAAAGAATTTCTAAATAAAATCAGCACAAAATACTAACATTAATCAGTTAAGATTTGAAATGCTTATAAATACACCAGTCACAAGTCATGTTAATTCATAATCTTTAGGTTTATGCGATTCTTTGTCACCTCGATCATGAAAATCACCATGTTTACTACAACATTTCTTTTTCTACTTGTAGTATGAATGTCTACGTACTCGATCGAAGCATCGAGAGTGAGCATTATGAATTCAGGACCGGCCCCGGGTGCAGGGCATAAACTCCCACCTCCACTTAGTTTCATGTCACAAATCATGAATTTAGGACCGCCCACAGGTGCAGGGCATAAACTCCCACCTCCACTATGTTCTTGACTCTATTTTGCTTAACTACTATTTTTTTCTATCATTAATAATATCTACTTATAAGTTGATCAATACGCATGATCTTTTACTTGCTATTCTTTTGTGTCAAGAAGTTCTAAGATTATGTGGTTGATTGTACTGTTATTTGAATGCCCTTCATGTCATGCCCTCATTTAAATAAAATGATAAAACTCGTGGTGTGTTTGTTTACTTCTCGGAGATGATATGACCGGTTTTTATTTTATGCATGACTGCAATTTGTTAAGTAAGCCTTGACGACTAAGTTTTGGCAAACAATATACATATACACTTGGTTTCATAATTCTATTAAACACATCAAAAGTTTTATGATTTGAGAGTAGTAACTGTTGTATTAGAAGACTCCGACTTGAAACTAAAATCATGGCTAATGTCTTGCATTCAAAACAAATGTCTAAATATTTTATAAAACATCTATTAAATAACAAAATAGTTAAAGATTGGTAAGAATATAAAAGTATTAAAAATATGAAACTTATGGGAATGTGTGTAAATTTATAATATTTCAATTTAGTATCATAATGAAATCTATAACTTATAGGACAAGTTTTAATGATTAACTAGTCATTATACAAACTCAACAAAACTCATATGTATGTCTGAACTTTAAGCAAGCTTAAAAGTTTAATGTTCAATTTGTGTTTAGTGTTCTTTGTACAATACTATCATAGCACACTAGTTATTTGGTCATTGACATCACTTATGTGAAATAAATATTAACACACACGCTGATTCGGACAGGATAGGTAACTTGATGTATGTGAAAATTGATAAATGTATATTTAATAATTAAAAGATTCAAGCATCAAGATCTTCTACGTGTTGATGAGGAAAATTGTATTTTTTTACATCTTGACAAATAACCTGCTTACATTATATTTAAGAATTTAGGGGAGTTTGTTACTTATCTATATATTCTTTTGAAATTTAAAGATGTGATAAAAATTGAATTGTCCATGAAATTATTATTTGTTACAAATTTGGGTTAATATAATACATATGGTTGGTTTGTAATTTAATTAAAACTAAGTTAGATACCTACGCTACGCATCAAATAAGAAAGGCGGTGAGCGCATTTTTGTAGCAAATGGTCACGCGTACGACAACACCATCAACAAAGAAATTTCATAGTTTGTCTTGTTCCTAAAAAGAAGTTTTATTATGAATACATTTATGTTTTTGTATAAAAGTAATATTTGAACTTTGAGAAAAAACTGACCGTGTATTTATTTATTTATTTCTAAAAAGATAAGAAAACAAGTTGTCTGAGAAAAATAAAATTACTACAAAATATAAATGGGTTAAATATGTGTATAGTTTATACTATAATGGTTGAAATCCGTAAAAGTGAATACCGATCCCGATAATTTGATGGTAAAAAATCTTTTATTTTGAATATATCTCTATTTTGCAAAATACATATATCTAAACGTTTCAGAGAAAAAATTGATTACAACGACGTATTTAGTTTTTTTAGGTTCATATAACATATTAGTTAAAAATAAAATTACCAAACCTAAATGAGTTATCTGTCATACCCGCAAAATTAGAGTTGGGCGTAACGACTTGTATATTCATTGCAAAGCGGAAGTATAGTGCTAAGACTTCTAAAAAGTTAAATGCTCGCTAAAGTACTCGATCCCTAAAGGGGTCTCATATTTCAACAGTGTCATAGTTCATATGTAACTTGAGAAAGAACATGCTAAAAAGTCAACATAAAGTTGGCGAGTTTATAGTTTGTTTGAAAAGACTTGAAATAAATCTTTTGATAACCAGTTTAAATAATGTTAGAAAATGTAATAAACCATTTTCCCCAGCATGTCATTTAAAACTTTGTACTTGTAAAACTTGTATAACCATCATTGTCCATGTAAGACAAGACAACATGCCGGCATGAACCTATAACCAACCTGTAGCTAGTGAGTGCGTTGACATATCGTGTACTAAGGACACTAGACTAGTAATCGGTTATAGTTCCGAAATGTAGCGAGGACTTCACTGTACAGTTGTATCGTCTTGTAAGGACCCTACGACCCTTATCGTTGAGTAGAGGACAATCCAGTCCTTGGGTGTGTATGTAGAACAATCTAGTCTTGATGCCTGTATGTAGGACAATCCAGTCCCATTGTTTATATGTAGGACAATCTAGTCCCATCATTTGTACGTAGGACAGACCAGGTCCATCGTTTGTATGTAGGACAATCCAGTCCCTAATTGTCACTAGAACAATCCTGTCACACCCCGATTTTCGTTATTGTGGAAGCGTCAGCGAGGTGTGCCTAGAGCGGCAATTATTGCCTTCGACCAAGTAAACGACAATTGTAAAACATAATAAGATGTTCATCCATACATTTTATTTGAACCAAATCTACAATCAACTACTTGTTTCAGAAACATAGTACAACTTTAACAACATTGTTCAATCTTTAAAACACAAGTTTATACAACATGACAACTAAAAACTGGATGACATCAAACTGCTTAACTTCAAAACACATGAACATATTTTTCCAAAGCTGTCCACTAGTTACCTGTAATACATGTTAGTTTTATATAATTAGTTTGCATCAAATATTTCTCGAAAATATTTGAAGTATTGAATCTCGTATGTAATTAAATGAAACTTGTAAGATCATTAGTGTTTTGCAAGGACACTAATCTGTATGCCGAGTAGGAGGCAACCAAACCTTGACGATAAGTTATGCCTGAGACACTCGTTTTAGACACAAAAGCACTCTGTAACCTATCTGTTTTTATTGTCGTTCAGAGTAGGGCCCACCAAAACCCAATAGATCTATAACTCTTGTTCCTCGGTACTTGTTTACACATTAATGGTCCCTTCGTTTAATTTTATTCGCATGTGATCCAAATATTTTCATTCTTTAAAAATAGTCATACCAATTGAAACATGCATTCTCTCCGAACGTTTAAAACTATAAAACGATTAAATAAAAGGGGAAACAAGAACTCATAGATTTGTGTTTCATGCAAATCTCTATGCGATATTTGATTCTTCGTTCGTTCTCAACCTACAAGTGTTCTATTCCCATTAGACACTTAGGTTTATGATCGTTTTCCTATAAGTATTCATCTTGAAATCATAATTATATTTGTATTTGGTTGTTTTCTTTATTTGTGTATATATATACTTCATATATATATTCCATATTTCTTGTGTTTGAATGGGTGTAGCCCAATGGTAAAGTGTAAGAATTTAATTCTAATGATTTTTGTATATGTGGGCCTAGTCCAATTGGTTTCATATGTATGGGCCTAGCCCAAATGGTATGATTTCATATATGTGGGCCTAGCCCAACTTATTTTAAATATGTGGGCTAGCCCAATTTCTTTTACATGTATGGGCCTAGCACAAATGAATTTGTTTAAAGTGGGTCAAGCCCAAAATAGGTTTGTTACAGTGGGCCTGGCCCAAATTAATCATGTAAGACTGGGCCTAGCTTAAAATAGTTTATGGAAGTGGACTCTAGCCCAATTTAGTTTATACAAGTGTGCTCTTGCCCAATTTTAGTTTATAAAAGTGGGCTCTATCCCAATTCAGTTTTATAAAAGTGGGCTCTAGCCCAATCTTGTTCATAAAAGTGGGCTAGCCCATATGGTTATTTAATTGGGCTTATACATGTTTTAAATACTTACTAGTAATAATTTATAAAAATTAGTTTATCAAGTTACTAATATTTTATATATTTTTTATAAGTTCTAGTATGTATACTTTTGTATAGTGTGTGCCGGTTTGTTTGTTTTGACCGTTTCGTTTGCATCATCCGCTTCGTTTACGTTATTCGTTTCTCCGTGTCAGTTGTTTCGTCCGTGTCATTTGTTCGTGTCGTTTCTTTTTCCCGTGTCATTTGTTTCGTTCGTGTCATTTGTTTTGTCCGTGTCATTTTATTTGTTTGATATGTCCAAATTGTTCGTTTTTGTCCGATTGTCTTATTGTTCGTTTGTTAGTTTATGTCCATGTTTGGACAAAAATATTTATACTTGTCATGTTTCAAGTATATGTACATATTCTTGTACTTTTTGGTAAAATTGTATATTTTTGTATTTATTCCTACGTGATCTAAATAAATAATATTTATACACAAAATACACATATATACTTGATCATAACTAAATAAATATTTCATCTAATAATATATATTTATCCATTATTAGTTTGAGAAAAACACTTGAAATTTTATTTAAACTTTTTCATCCAAATTTTGTTTAATCATGATTAAAATCCTTAGTCATTTTTAATCACAAAAGTCTTTAATTTAACCACACTTTAATCATAATATATTTTATAAAAGTTTTGCCATAGTTTCTTTTAAACTATGGGCTTTCCCATGTTTAAATAAACATGTTTTAAATTATTTTCAACTCAAATAATGATCAAGTATCAGTAACAAATTTTCTAGATCATAAATCTCTAACAAGTAATGTTATGAACTTGTAGTAACTTTACCCTTCCAAAAATAGAAACTTTATTAACACTTTTTAACAAAACTTTTAGAGTATTTATTTTATATAAAAATTCATATTTTATGTACCACATAAAATTGTTTTAAGTGTATAGATATGTTCATAGCCCTTTCAAAATGAGGACATGTTGATAATCTTTCCAAAAATGAAAACTATATTGGTGCTTTTCCACAAAATTCTTAGATTAGGTGATTTATGTAAAAATCTTTACTTCATATCATGTAATAGACCATCTTTAAGTGTGAAATCATGTTTGTAATATTTTTGTTAATGGATCTTGCTAGATCTAACCATGCATGTGTTTAGATCTTCATTTTTAACTATAAAAATGCAAGATCAATTCTACTACAAAAAGACAACTTCAAGATCATCAAAATCATCAAATAAGTTAATAATCATATTAGTATGTTTATTCTTGTTAATGTTTTTAAATGAATTTTAAGTAAGATTCAAGATGATCTTTTACTTTTTATATTAAATCATAATATAAGAACGTAGTAATAAAGTATGAAGCTTATTACTAGTTTGAAGAACAAGATGAAGGTGATGATTATATAAAGAAAAGATGATGATCCAAGAGCTTCAAGTCTTGAGAAATGCTCCAAGTGGGTCTTCAAGTCTTGTAAGTGCTTTGAATCATTCATGCACCTCCATACTTGCTAGAAATTCTTAAGTTTGAATTTTGAAAAGGTGAAGGTGATGGATGCTTGGTATGGCCGATTTTTAGAGAGAGAAACGAAGGAGGTGAAGAGTTTTGGTAGATGTTGGGAATGAGGAGGATGGTGGAGTGCAGAAGATTTGTTTTGATTATGTTTCTACACATCACCCAACACCAATCATCTCCTAGTTAATCCAACACATCAAGAAAAATCAAATGAGTGGGCATGGGGACCCATATAGCCATGAGCAAGGGGATGGTTTGGGTTTAATTTTTTTTTATAAAATCTTGTTATATTTTATAAACTTTTTAAACTTGGATATTATATATATATTAGTATTTGTAAAATCTAATGATCCAACACACTAAGGTCATGTTAAAACTTGTCAAACTTGTTTACTAGATTTATCGTTTCTTTGTTCGGGTGACCGATTCAGCTCATGTCTCGTACCCGGTCGAATACCGACATTTTATTTTACTTATGTAAATTTTTTACACAATTAACTTTGTGATAGTTTATTATCCAAATTTATTAATTTAGTTCTTGAGACTAATAAATTTGTTATTTTGGACACAGTTTCTGTACTGGCTTTGTTGTCGGGTAATTACCGAACCAGCTATGTAGCTTTAAAACTTAAAGTTTAAATATGAGTTTGTGTTGTTTTTAATACCCTATATATTGTTTATCATAAATAATATTTATTTCTGAATTTCATACATTTGCAGTTTTGTTCTGAGGAGTGCTGTACACTCCGCATAATTGTTTTATTTTTCTACGACCTAGACAATTTGGTGTTTTAATAAAATTTTTCGAAAAGTATTATTTGTACATTATTTACAACTAATGTTTCCATATAATATTTATCACGGACGTACTTTATTTCTTGTTTTTGCCATGTCGGATTGTACCGCGACTAGTCCTAGTATGAATAGTTTGTTCACATTTATGCCGCTAGTCTAGGATATATTTTTAAACTACTTCTAATTCCTAGTCTTTTAAGAATCAATTAAATAAACTCAATTCGATAATAGGAATGTAATAGTTGTTTAGGCCGTACGGATTTTCCGGTATTTTGCCGTGTGTCAAAAATCCCGTCACTAGTATGTAACTCATGCATGTTTCATAAAACGCGTATGTTTTGTAAAACCGGTGTATTTTGGCATAAAGCTTTGGTAAACCATTTGTGTTAGTTGGAACTTGTTTGTAACATGGTTTATAAATATATAATTTTCGTTTATCGAAATCTTGTATGCTTTTGCAAAACTTGCATGTCTTCCTTTCCCCCCAAATATTTATAAAAAAATGTAAAATTGTAAAAGTGGGGGTTATGAACTCAGCTTGATGTTCTTGTGTAAGATAAACTGACTTGAATCACAAGCTCGCTATGTATATGCTAATACTAAGGCACTCTTAGTAAATAGCAAAAAGGTAAGTGTCTATGGGAGCAGATACAGTTTTAATGTTCGTCACCGAGCTCTACCGAATCGTTAACCACACGACTCTATGGAAGTGTTGTTAACTTGATTTGATACACTAATTTTATGATTGTTTAATCCTTTTTATAGTCTGGATAAATACTAAGTCTAAAGAACAACTTAGTTTCTGAGAGATAAAGAATATATATTTATATATAGAAATATAAATACCGTGGAGGGTTCAAATAAAACGAAATTTTCTGTAAGAATAAAAAAGAAGAAATTTCTACCAATAAAATGTTTCATTTTACTTTATTTAATTTTTATTTAATATTAGTGTAAGGATATATTGATAAACTTAGATAAATCATTAATTGGTAGTCCTCCTTTTTAGTAGCTAACTACATTAAATTTATAACTTATTTTCAGGAAAAAAATTAAAGAAGAAAAAAATTAATTTAAAGTGTAGGATAAATTACGAGCTGTGTAGGATAAATTAAAAGTTGTGTAGGATATATTTTAATATGTGTAAGATAAATTGCAAAACGTGTAGAATAAATTTTGATATGTGTAGGCAAAAATTTTAGTGTGGATGATGATAGTTTTTTTATTACTAATAAATTAGTCAAAGCTAATAATAAATGAGATAAGAGAAAAACTATTTAATGTGTTACATTTGTATCATTTGTTCTTTTCTTCTCATTAATTTTCTTCTCATATGAACCCCCTATAAATACATTTATATATATATATATATATATATATAAATACATTTACGAACTCGTGTTAGTCATCTCGAATAGTAGCACGTGTCCGTAAGCACGTGTTTATGTAAGAATAATGCATTTTGTAAATCGATATATATATATATATATATATATATATGGATATGATTTTTCCAAGTAGTCGTCATATACAATATAAATTTATTAGAACATATATATAAGCGTATACATACGCAAAGCCAAAGGGTAAGTCGACGATGGGTTTGTGTAACGTTTATAATAAGAAATATATTTAATATTCATTTTGTTTTATTTGAATAATAAGAAATATTGAAGATAATATTATTTATTACAAAATAATATTCACGTCTTGTCTTTTGACTTAACGTTTAAATAAACGTGACGTATCTCGTTTAAGCGTTTGAAATAAATATAAATAATTATATTTATTTATATGAAATTTTCAAGTTTTTGTTGAAATGTTATAAACTCGTTTTTGTAAGTTATGAGAGTAGCCAAATTAAATATATACTTATATTTATTTTATGAAATACCTTGAATCTGGTTAGGTTTGGTTGTTGAAAATGATAACATATTCCGTATTATGTATTTTTATGAAAAAAAGGGCAGAGTTTCCTCTATTTTTAGGACAATCCCGACGATACAATTTGTGGATAATTTTCAAAACACAACAATTTAACATAACAATGTATATAAAAGATTTCCATCATGTACTTAACGCCATTTTTCGTTTCACATAAGTCAAGTGTGTGTGTGTGAGCATATATTATGTCACGTGTCACTTCGATTTTTAACTAGCATATATATATGTATATTTATAAAAACTACATAAATACGTTTATGTACAAGTCCGAGGGGTCATTTTTATACGGTGTCACTAGTCGATTCGGTTTTTGAGCTCAGTAAATCGTTAAAATAACGTTAATATAATCAATAAAAATTTCTAAACGCGTTATGTCAAATTTTACCACTTCTCGTGTTGACTAGTTGACTTGAATCGAAATTTAACCCGGCTTGACCCGTTAACCTGAACCCATTTCTGACTCGAGGCGCCAAAACACCAACCTTCTTGTTTCTTGTGACCCCAAACCCAACCAACACCACCCCCACCATTGGCCGGCCTAGCGCCGCCAGCTGTTGGTCACCGCCGTCGTAAGCCACCACCGCCCTACACGACTATCTCCGACACCTCCCCATCTCCCGTGATAACCCCCTTAACGCACCATAAACACCTACCATGGGCGACAACCACCACGCCCCCTTTTCCTCACTAGAGCTCCCAAATCCCCTAAAAAGAGAGGTAGAAGCTAAACAAAGATGGTTTTGTTAGGAAACTTATTGTAAGTGTTGAATAAAAATATGATCACTCTAAGTATGTACTGAAGATGATAAAGTCAAAAGATCATACAAGAAAAAGATACAAGATAACAAGACAAACAAAAAGACAAACAAGCATCTTCAACGAACATTAGAAATTGAACACAAGCAAATATGGACGAACAAAAAGAACCAATCTGATAAGTTCATCAGAATCTGGTGAAATCTATTCATAAGAAATCTGGTAATCAAGACAACAGATATCTAGTAAGTTATTCATCAGAAAAATTTGATTGACCAACTTGTCAAAAAGATAAGGCTCTGCCACCATTGTAAAGTAGTAAGTGGACCTTCGATGCATTCAATGAATATGCTAAAAAGCTACTTTATGCAGACAAGTACATGAATAAACTAATGTTTATTCATGTCAACCATTCACTATAAATAAAGAACCCAACACTGAAGGGAGAATGAGTTAAGCCAAACATTTATTACATACTACAAAACTCCACAGCCATCATTACAATGTTCTTGAAGCATTCATTTGTATTAGCCAATAATCTCACAAACAACTTGTTTCGAAGTGTTGTAGTTGTGTTTCTTGAAAGTTTGATTTCTAATTCCGCACATTATTTTCACATTTGTGTAAACCACTTGACAAATTTAGAAAAAGCATTGTTATCTAGGATCAACAATTGGTATCAGATCCGATTGAATAAACTATTTTCAAAATGATCAATTGGTCAAAGTTTTTTTTAACTTCTCTTTACCTAAATATGGCAAACTTTCAAACATGGAGTAATGCTTTCAATATTGGGTTTATATCAAAACCTTCGACCTTGGTCAGAGAGGAATACCCGCAATGGAGAATCAGGATGATCAACTTGCTAAATGGACATTTAAGCTCTGTTTCAATCCATTGAGAGAAGAACCCATATACCCAGTGTCGAAATATTAGCAGTTCCAGCAACTGAGCAAACACCAGAAATACCTGCATCTTGAGCTCCGAAACAAGAAAGAAATTGGAATAAAGAGGATAAGGAAAAGGTGGAAGCTGATGAAAGGGCCAAATCACTTTTGAAAATGGCACTTGTTGGATTTAGTGGACCCCACAAAAGAACAAATTATTAGAAAGCCAAAATAGTCTATAACCTCTGATTACAAATAATAGTGCTTTGAAGATCTGCTCCTCCCAAAGGCAAAGACTCAACATATGCTACTCTAAAAGTCTGCCAAGGCCAAGGTCTGTTTACAAGATCTGTTGAAGACAAACTCTGCTTAAAGCCAAAGGTTTGCCAAAGAGAACCTCTGCTGATGAAGACAAAGTCTGATGAAGCTAAGGTTTGTTGTGGATCAATAGATGATAAAACTCAATAGATGATGTTCAACAGAGTTTCTTTGTATTATCAATGTAACAGTGCGTAGGCTATAACAGATGTTAGGAGTTTGTTAGGCTGTTAGATGTCGCTGTCTAGGTGACGTCAGCTTAGATTCTTCAGATGTTTCGTATTTATCAGTTTTCATCTTGACATTTTGTACGAACAAATAAGGTGTGATCAGGCTGAGGGGGAGTTGTATTCTTCATGCATACGTTAATTAGTGAATTTATAAAAGCATGTTGATGAAAGCAATATCTTCATTGTTGTGATTGAAAAGTTAATTATTCCGTTGCATATTTCATCTTTGTTTTATCTTCTTTCATTATTTTCATCTTAACTTTCACAACCATCAAACTGAGATCCTAACAATTGATATTAGAGATTGGTCAATCAAATTTGATCTAAACAATCAATTTGATATAAACAGATCAACTCCTACTACTGATATTGTTTGTTCGTTGAATTGAAAATAGAGTAAAAGTTTATTTATGTTCAAAAGTATTTTAAACAAACCCTTAATAAAAAATGTCTCAAAATTCACAAGATCCACACAACACTGGTACTCTATACAAACCTCCGATACTTGTCAGATCGGCGTATACTATCTGGCAACGTCGGATGGGTCACATACTTTCTCAACAGAACACGGGTTGTTGGAAATCGGTTATCTTCGGACCACATGTTCCGATAGTGCCGAGTGCTGAAGACCCCAAGGTTCAAGTACCAAAGAAGCTGGAAAACTACTACGAGCAAGATTTTCAGAAAATCGAGCTAGATGCCAAAGCATTTAGTATCATTGCTACGGCTTTGCCGAATGATATCTATGCTGGCCTGTTGCATTGCAATGGTGCTAAGGAGTTGTGGGATACATTGAAAGAGAAGTTTGGAGGTACAGAGGAAGTTATCGAAAACAACCGAGAAGTTTTAAACCAACAGTATGAAATATTCTGTCACGTTAAAGGAGAATCATTAACTCAACAATTCAAAAGGTTTAGCTGTCTAATAAGTGAATTAAACTGGTAATGTTAGTTATCTTAATTCAACCTTGTATAGCCGATTTCTAAAATCACTACCAGATAAATGGGACACTATTGCTTTTGTAATAAGAAACTCTGTTGGTTTCAAAGAGATGAGTTTGACTCGGCTTCATGGTAGGCTTCTAACTTATGAGAGAGATCATAACCAGAAAAAGAAGCTTCACGGGTCAGGAAAAGTTGATGATGACTATGCTTTTGGTAGTTCAACACTTTTTGGTCAAGAGAAAACCTCTGGTGGAAGTAAGGATCAGGGTTATGATCATTTTATTGACATAACTTCTAGTGGAGGATTTAACCCTGATCCTTACTCACTAAATTATGCTTTTGCAGCAAAGGGGGAAAACCAATTTTCTGACAACTTATCTTTTGAGTTAAATGATTTTCAACATTTTGACCCTACTAATATGGAAGAAATGGACATTTTGCACCAACTTTCTTTGCTAAGTGTTAGGACTAGCAAATTTCCAAGGTTGCATGGAGGGTTGAAAGTTATGTTGGATAAATCTAAAATCAACTGTTACAAGTGTAATAGGTTAGGCCATTTTGCTAGAGAGTGTAGAAGCCAAACAAGTGGTCCTATTGTCACACATCCAAGTCCTAGACCTCAAAACGCTCAAAACACTGTCCATTATACCCAATATACCAATGCTCCACACATGCAAAACACTTCTCACTTTGCACACCCTACAACCAACATTCGAGTTCAGTATGTCCAAACCACAATTTCTCAGATACAATATATTCAAACCCTATTCCCTCAAGTTCAAGTGCAACCTAAACCTCAAGCTACACAAACCCCTACTCAGGTAGAAAACAGTAAAGAGAGCTTGTTCACACAAGGGTTTGTTGATTGGAGCAGCTTACCTGAAGAACTTACAGATGAAAAATTTGCTCTAATGGCCAATTTTGAAAAGAAAAATGATTATTTTTATGCCACTAGAGACTATAGGGCCTGAATCAGATCTCCCAATAGCTCAGTCACTAATTTGATAACCGAGTATAAACGTGCAAAATCTGTTATATAATTAGGCGATATAGTAAACACGATGTATTCTCTTTAATCACTGTTTCGTTAACACTTTGTACGTTACAAATCCTAGAAACAGTTGGACAGAGCTCCATCGTCCGAGTTACAAAACGTTTTAAATGAACTAGCTTGCATGTCTATTTATAGTCTTTGTGCTACCTTTGTGCAAAGCTAGCCTCACTTCGTGTGAAGGTAGGTTACCTTCGTACGAAGGTAAAATGATACCTCCGTACGAAGGTAAAATGATACCTCCGTATGAAGTGCATTCCCACTTCGTACGAAGTGACATTTCTAGATGTTCGTTCATATTACAAACTCAATATGAATCGATGACGTAGGTGACAGACATATGCATCAATAGTCTCCCCCTTGGCTGTTGTCGCAGTCTTTGAATCTTGGTTTCATCTCCAAAGTCTTTACTTTTCTCAAATCCTTGTTCTTGAATAACTTTTAGGATCCTTGATTTGCATATTATCTTCAATCTTCTTCTTTTCTATAGTTTGACTAGATAAACTTGAATATCAACATGCTCCCCCCTTTCTTTGAGCTTTCCTTTATCTTCATTCAACATGATTATCTAGCTCCCCATAAATTCAATTTCCTATTTAGAAATTCTCACACATTCAAATAAACATTTCAGACTCAAACTTCAAAATTTTTCATTACAAACATTTCAAAATTTTAATCACTTTATCAGTTTAAACCCTTTGAGTTAATCAAGTCCAAGTTAATGACCTTGATTATCTGATTCATCTACCAAGTTCAAATCAATGACCTTGGTTGATAACATTTTAATCTATTTCTTATTTCAAATTTTTGTTCAGCAGTTCTAGATTTTGAAAATCAGCTTTTCATCATTGGCAGTTGAAACATATATGAACCTAAAACCTTTTTGAAGTTTCTAAAATATACTGAAAGAACTATGTACACACATATATACAAACATATTTTTGTGAGTTTGTGTTAGAGGATCATATTAGTTTTTGAGACATATCACAAGTACCATTTACATTATTAAGACTTGAAGTACTAAAGAAATTCACTATAGATTGTCGGTATATTTGTACACTTAAACCTCTACACATTTCTCAATTGTTCCGAGATACATTAGGTAATTTTAGAAACTTGACTTAACTGTTTCCCACCTCAGAATATACTCCCGTATCAAGATTTGCTGGATTTCATCTTATAGGTGAATATACCAACATACCGACAAATAGATGAAGGTAGCGTTCCAACGTACCTTGAGAGCTCAGGTTAGTACCAACGTACCAAGAAAGAGATGAAGGCTCGTCTTGAAAGTAGTGTTCCAATTTGGAATCTTTTACTGCAATTGTTGGATCTTTCGATACTTACAATTTGCTGCCGTTTTTGGGTATAAAAGCAAAAGTATTCTACAAGTTCTAGTCCATTGCCGATGCAAAATCATAAGAACTTGTATAAGACCCCAGATATCAATTATTTATAAAGACCTAGTATCTCAGAATCCGACAATCTCTCAAACGAAATTTCGGTGTACTAAGACCATATATCCGAGATATGTTAAACCCCTAATTAAAAAGTTTTTCTTTTTAAGTTTATATCTCAGAAACAATTTACTGAATGTGCGAAGCCTACTGGCACATCATCAGTGAGACCTGTTTAAACACTTTTTGACACTTCAAATCTTTAGTACACCATGATAGTCCACTGATGTGCTATCATTTCCTCTTATCACACGAAAACTCTTTTTGTCTTTTTCATGTTTTGTACATTATTGCATTTTTTTAATGTTTTTGTATTTTCTACAACATTTCTCCCCCTAAAATAAAAAATATATTTTTTGATTTTTGTTTTATAAAAGAAAAAAATAACCAACCGATGAATTACTTCAATTTGCCATCCATTACTGCTTCACAATTACATTTTTAAGTTCTCTTCCCCTCAAGATGACAAAACTTTTGATACATTTGATTTTTTAAAGAACATTTATAAACCTATATTTTCAACCAGTTTTGTATATTCATGGCCATCTAAATATTTTCATATTAAACCGGCCAAGCTTCCTCCTCTTGTGCCATGGAACTACACTTTATTTAAGATCCACCTTAAGCACTAGAAGCTCCTGCACAAAAACACAAACAATTTGTTAAAAAGTTTAACCCAAGACTTCTCAATCTTAGGTTCAATCTCAATTCTGATTTTCTTTTCACAGTTAGGTTTATTTGTGAGTTTCTCAAGCTTAGGAAAGTCATCTAAACTTTCAATTTTCACTAAGTGTTCAGTCTTTTCAAGAGATTTTCCTTTTATTACCCATTTTTGTTCAACCCTATCTGATTTCTCGGTTGACACAAATTTTTTATCTTTTACAGGAAAAATTCCCTTTTTCATGAACCATGTTTGGTTTTTAGACATTGTTTCTTGAAATACAACGTAGAATCTTTTAGTTCAGCACTTTTTGAAGTTTCATCGGCTTCGAATTTTGAAAATTTAGTATTAACCGGTTTCACTTTGTTTGTAGATTCTTTGACTTGTTTCCAAACTTGTGTTGGTACAAACATTGGTGAGTTTTGCTTTAAATCTCCGAATTTTTTCTTAACATCGGAATAAGTTTAGGCTTTGATTGTGGACATTGTCTAACAATGTGTCCAACTTAGTTACATCAAAAACATTCCTTAACCTGTTCTCTTTGTATTTTTTAGCATCAAACATAACATTTGATTGTTTTTTCCCAAATTTTCTTTTTCTTTTTCTGAATTTGTTCCAAAAACAAATTTTTTTTCTTTGAATAATCTGGTTTTCGAAACCTGTGATTGTTTTTCTTCTTCATAACATATCCCAAACCTTTTCTTTCGTCTTCAAGATATTTTTTACCTTTATGATTATAAGAATGTTTAGGTTTCGAACTGTAAGACATTTTTAACTTTCTAAGCTCCGACAAACTTATTTCAACTAGTTTAAACACTTTCTTAATTTTTTTAACATCCACATTCTGAATCGGAAATTCCTTCATCAGAAAATAGTTTGTCAGATCCTTTCATTTTGTATGCTACCATCTTAGGATCATCATTCAAACTCTGTTCTGATTTTGAAATGTAACTTTTATGAAAACTTTCTTCATTTTAAGAACGTAAATTTGAATTATTCTTTTCAGCATCTATGTTTTCAAAAACATTTTCGACCACTTTTGTAACCATATCAAAATCACATTCATAGGTCACATCTATGTTCTCAGGCAACTCGACTTCTTGTTCCGTTGTCAGGTTCAGATTGAGCGCCTTCTCCTCTTCTTCATAATTTCTTCCAGAATAATTGTTCCAGATTGGGGGAGGAACACGATGATAACCCGATTCATTGTTCTGAACTCCACTTTTATTCTCTTCCTTGACAGTTTTTACTACTTGTTCAGGAAGAATATGATCAATTACATATTAACTTGTGGAGCAACTGATTAACAATTTGTTGACCCTTTCGGCTTCGATTCTTACTTTCTCCAATTCTTGTTTTAGATTAGCAATATTGTTCAAATGAATATTGATTTCCATCAATTTATCCATTACCGTAGCTTTCAACATGTCGATCGTAGCACCATCTTTCAGATTAGCATCACGGTGGATTTTGACGGTATAGCTTAGCTTGTCATAAGCTTCTTTCATTTGATTGTAATCTCTTGATAGACTATTTGTATGACATTTCAGCTCTTTATATCTCTCATCTTTAACACTTTATATCTCTCATCTTTTATAATACATGATTTGCACGATTTTGAGCACATTGCTTTATTATTTCATCGTTTTCAGCACATGATTTGCATGGCTCTAAACATTTTATGCATTTGTTTTCTATCTCAACCCACAATTTTGTTTTCCTCTTCCTAGGCACCCTCAATTTCTTTTAAGTATTTCAATTTTCTCACTTCCACTCTCTTTCTTTACATCTTCAACCATGACTTAATATTCAATTTGGAAAGTTTCATCTTCTTTGTTAACTGGTCCATTAATATTACAGCAATCAATACTTCTTTAATCTGAGTTTTCTGACTATTTCCTTGATTACTAAAGATCGATAAACATTAGGAGTATCACAGCAAAAGATCGATAAACATCAGGAGTATCAAAAACTTGACAAGCATGTTGTAAAATTTCTTTATCAGTATAATAGTGTTGATTAGATTCTTCTAAATCTTCATCATAAACAACATTGTTAATTTCTGTATTGTCGTATTCCATTTTAACCACATATTCTCTTTCCTTCTTTAGTTTTAACACTTTAGTTTTTTCAATTTCGGGAATGTGATCTTTAATCTTTTCTAAAAATTCATGTATAGTAAATATTTAAATATTTAGGCTCATTTTATAATTCATTCAAAAATCCATCCCACTCTGAAGGTAATGCATCTGCAAAATTTGATATCTTCTCATAATCCTGAAATCTAAACATGAATTCGAACTCTTTAATTTGTTATCCATAACACCAAATTGTTTTATCAAATCATTAACAGATTCATTCTTTTTACATTTAAACTTTTCAAATCTTTTAACCCAAATATTTTTACGCTCTTTAGAATTCAAATACAAAGGCGCCTCTTTCCAGTCATTCATCTTCTCAAACTCATCATCTTTCATTTTGTCAAAACAAAACTTGGTTTTTCAAATGCTTTACGCAAAATAAAATTTTATATTCAACAATTTTTACGAACCGGCTTGCTAAAAATATTTAAAACTGTCTGAAAAATGTTTTTACGAGATTATACCGTTATACTTATCTAGACAATACAAACCTAATGATATATAATGTCCGAGACCTTTTTCAAAAGTCTTTCTTCGTGTGAAGATAGGTTACCTTCGTGCAAAGTGACATACATACATATTAAATCTAACATGTTCATTCATATTACAAACTCAATATGATTTGATGATGTAGGTGACAAACATATGGATCAATAAAGACAATATTGTAAGGGGTAGTTCTGAGGAAGTGGTATCCAATTCTGATGTGGTTTGTGATAATGTGGAAACAGATTTTTCAGAAGAAAAGGTTGGTGAAGAAATGGTGAATCCTCTGTTAGACCCATAGGAGTCTAGTGTTTATGAAGGAAAATGTGACTGTGCCATGATGGCTACTGCCAAGGTATCACCTCAAGTTCTTAAAGACTTATGTTCTGACAAGTGTATCATTGCTTTTGCTAACATTAAAGAGGTGAATGAAAACCTTAGGAACAAGATCATAGTGATGAAATTCAGTTTAAAAAATTTGTTAAAGATTTAAAATCAAAATTGTTTGAAAAAAAAGTGAAATCAGCATTCTCAAACATGAATCAAGCATAACCAAGGATCAACTCCAAATAATGATAGAAAAATATCGTACTTGTAAAAAGGAGTTTCAATCTATCTAGATCACATGTGAAAAATGGGTAGAGTCCTGTAAAGGTTAGGAGTGAATGTTAGAAAAACAGATCAAAAGCAATGTAAAATTTGGCATAGGTTTTCGCAAAAATGACCAAGTTTCTCAAAACACTGTTGTAAATGATTCCGGTTTGGTTGAAATCATTCCTACCAAAATAGTTGGTCAAAAAATTAAAGTCACAGAACCAAATGGAAAGAAAATTGCTTTGGAAAGACCTGAAGTATCCTCAACTTTTGAGGAAATTGGAAAATATCAATTCAAACCAACATGGTCAGATTAATGTGACATTCTTGAAAATTTTAAGCCAGTGAATTTCTCAACCATTGAGGGTGTGAAAGCACCAAAAGTAAAAATCATTCTCTTGAAAGACTTTCCAGCAGATGTGATAACATCAATTAACAAAAAGGTTGAAAAAGGGAAGAAGAAAGAAAAAATAATAAACATGTTTTATGGCTTTTGTGAAAAGAAAAACCATGTTACTATAGACTGTATTCACTTAAAAGCAAATGACATAAACAAGACAAGTGTGATTGTTGTTGCACCTCATTGTAGTATATGCCGGAAGAAAAATAATAAAACTCAAGAGTGTGTTTCTCTCAAATATTTGATATCAAGAAAATGAGTATAAATCTAGAGCACTTAAGAGTCCACCGGCTAGTACTAAAAAAGGAAAGTCCAAACAAACCTTCATCCCAGTCCAATCACCTGTTACCAAACAGCTTAATATAACTTCTGCTCCCGGAGTGGTTCAGGTAACAGATGCAGCACCAGCAAACAAATTTCCAAGAGGATTTGGCTAACCCCTTATAAAAGTGCACCACTTGGTTATGAGATCTTCAAAAGACCTTCAAAACCAAGAGTGAAAAAGTATCCTCATGGTTACAAACACTTGATAGGAAATGGTCCACAATAGATGTTTCAAAAATCTGCTCAAAACTCTGACCATTCTTTTGGACTTGAGGCTAAAATGTCTGTGACCCCATCCAAGGACATTTTGGCTTTGTGTTGGTGCATTATGTCTATCGCCTATGTCTTAGGTTCATGTCTGTGTATGTAATAGGGAAAAACTGTTAGATTTGATATTTGTATGTATAAGGTTCACTTTGCACGAAGTTAAGTCTCACTTCGTATGAAGGTAACCTAGTTCACTTTGTACGAAGTGAAGATCAATAAAGCGAAGAGCCTCGCCTCGAATGAAGAGCCACGTCTATATATAGGTGTGTTGGGTCTTGAGTCTGTAATGCTGTTTTGTTGATCGATACAGCGAAGCTTTGTCGGATTTGACTCAGATTGTAAACGTTTATCATATCAATGATGTGAATGAGTTGAAATAGTAATCTTGATATTGTCACTAGTTAATATGATTTCCACACATATAAATTAGGTTAGACAGATTAATGCCTATGCTTATTGGATAAAGGTCCTACACTTTAGACACTCACCAAAGTTAATTTGTTACTGTGTAGGGAGCTTCTACTTGTTGTTGGTGCATATTTGTGACAACAGCTTAGATTTGGTCTTTGAATATCTTGTAATTAGTAAAATGATAAACGCTTAGCGGGTTTAGTTTTGTAATAGTGAATTAGAAGTAATTGGCTAAACTAGACACATTATAACACATGGTAGGCGAATTGGGCTTTAAACCCACTAGCAGTCCATGTAGGAAGCCCTAGCCCATGAGCATAACCTATCTCTACATATAGGGAGGTTGTGATTAGGGTTAAGGTTGCTAGTTCTATTGCTCAGTTAGTTGTTCAGTGCAGAGAGAATTGCTTTAGAGAGTTTTAGAGAGAGAGAGTCTTGAATTGATTATAAACACTTTGTGTTAGATAATCAATAGAAGATTGTTTGAAGGAATTGTGTTCATGTTCTTGGTTGTGTTTTTGTTATTTCTGTGAAATTTGATCCAGGGGATTCCGCACTCTAGATTAGATAGACGATTATATCAAGATCCATAAGGACTAGGGGACCTACAATTGGTATCAGAGCATTTGGCTCTTGATTATTGCTCGGTTCAGAATCGTGATAGCAGAAAAATAGGGTTTTTGGCCATTTTGGAGGCTGTTCTTGAAATTTGTGACGGTTGAATTAGGGTTTTGACGGCTGTTTTAAGGGTTTTGCAGGTATTTCAGATTTTCTGCAGTGATTTCGGATTAACAGTAGGAATTCGGATTGAAGACTTGCATTCCGGATTAAAAAGCATAGTATTTCGGATTGAAGGCTTGGATTTCGGATCTGAATCTGCATTTCGGATCATCAAACTTGCAACTCGGATCTGGAAAAGTGCAATTCGGATTGAATTTCCGATCAGAAGCCATTTCGGATTCCATTTCAGATTCCAATTCGGATAAGAAGTGTAATTCGGATCAGATCTATTCCGGATTTCCATTTCGGATCAGATCTATTCCGGATTTCCATTTCGGATCAGATCAGTGCATTCCGGATTTCATCTCGGATCACTATTCTGGATCACCATTTCGGATTAGTAATTCGGATTACTGTTCCAGATTTTCATTTCGGATTGTCAATCAGAGTTACTATTCCGGATTTGACACTATTCCGAGTTACTCATAAAAAGGTGGAAACTTAACCAGCTGACGTAACTAGAGTTAAACGTATTCAGACATAGAAATTGATCCATAGACAATTTTGACGAACCGATTGGACAGTTAGACTCGTGTGATTTTTAGGACAAAAAAAATTATAATCGGACATTATATATCGTTAGAATCGTATCATCGAGACGAGTCTAACAGTATAATTTGGTAACCACTCATTTCGGACAAGTTTTAACGGTTTTAATGAGCCGCTTCGGTAAAAATGTCGAATATGTCTAACCTAAATGAGCTGTTGAGAATGGAGCATGAAGCTGGTACCACAAATAAACCTCTAAAGATGCTAAAGGTAGAGAACTATCTTACTTGGAAGGATAGGTTTCAATCCTTTATTGAATATCAGGACACATGGATGTGGATCTGTATTCAAGAGGGTATGCTAAGCCAACGCATGATTTTGAGGGCAGACAACGGGTTACTGCTTATGTGAACATGTCTGAAGCTGAGAAGAGAATGTATGAGTCTGAGAAGAGAATGTATGAGTTTTAGTAGAAAGCCTTAGCTGCTATCAAGATGTCATTACCTGATGGCATTAAACATACATTCAAGCGTTATACTACATCGAAGGAGATGTGGGATGCCCTAGAGAAGAGGTATGAGGGCAATACCGATGTGAAGAAAAACAAGATTGATCTGCTAAAGAAGTAGTTTGCTGTGTTCAAAGGAATGAGAAATGAATCTCTTGAAGATATTATCACGATATATTATCATCTGATGTCAGAAATAGATAATTATGACATAGAGGGATACACATATGTGGAGATAAATGACAAGTTGCTGGATGCTTTACCTGCAAAGTGGGATATTTACACGTTGATGATAAAGGGTGAAGCTGATTATGAAAAGAAAGACTTGGAAGAGGTTGTTGGAAAATTATGAGCTTATGAGCTCAATATGAAGAAGAAGGAGACTGGTTATGATCAGGTTCAAGATCCGAGGATTTATCAAGGTCTTACACCTATATCTTCCAACAATGCTTCTAGTGACACTGCAACTGCGTTTCTCTCATGTGAGAATGAACAGATCATGACAAATTCTGAAGGTGAAGTATGTTTTGTTGCTACTTCAGGAGGTTCTTCAGGGGCTACGAGACAACAATCAAGTAACAGCAGTTCTAAGTCTATGCCTCTGAGTGTCAAAAGTGCTGAAAAACACTTGGCATTGCTTGCTTCTTTCGTTTCTTCCTACGAGAACTATATTCAGGGAAAAATATATGATCCTGCTACGTTTGATGAAGATTATGATCAGATTGACCCTAATGACTTAGATGAGATGGATTTGCAATGGCAGATGGCCATGATCTCTAGAAGGGTGAAGAGGTTCATGAACAGAACGAGCAGAAAGTTCGTAGGCAAGAGTGTGGGCTTTGACAAGTCGAAAGTGAAGTGCTACAACTGTCACAACTACGGAAATTTCGCTAGAGAGTGTCAAAGAGCTAAGTCTGAATCTCGTTCTAGTTTATCCTTTCAAGATTCTCCTGGTCATGGTTCAACCAACAGGAATGCGTCAAACAACACTGGATCAAAGGCACTGATTTCTACTGCTAGAGAGGGTTCTTATGATTGGAGTGTTCATCTTGAAAGTGATAACAATGCCTCATAGGCATTCATGGCTGAGATAGCTCCTATTGCTGATGAAGAAGTGAAACCTGATGTTGTGGAAGAGCAAGAGAAGGTAGCTGAAAAAGATGATGGAGAACAGAATACCACAGAGAAGAAGATGGCTGCTGATTTTGCTGCTTTCATGGCTAATCTAAGCAAATCAACAGGTGGGGTATGTTCTAACTCTGGTAGTTCTATTTGTATGAAGTGTTGTGAACTGCAAAGTGAAGTTGACACATTAACAAAGCAAAACCAAAGTCTGGCTAATGAGCTCTCGAATCTAAAAGAATCAAACTTCTTCGTAAAACGAAAGGAGTCATTATACTTGAAGAAAATTAAAGGTTATGAAGAAGAAATCAATATTCTAACCTGTAAGCTTCATAAAAAACTTCAAGTTATTGACTTAGCTTATGATACGATGAGTGAGAGAACAAAAGAGGTTTCTGAAAAGTGCAAAGAGTTGTCTGAAGCACAACTTAAAATTTGTGAGCTTGAAAAGAAATTAAATCAATTCAGAGATTCATCTTTTGTCATGAAACACATGATGAATGGCTTGAAGAAAAGTAATGACAAGACGTGTGTGGGATTCAAAGGTTTGAATGAAGTTCCACCATCACTTGGTCATGACTATTCTTTCTTGACATATGAAGAAGAGCTTACAGACTTTGTGTCAACTACACCTGGTAGTTCCACATCTGGAAGTGTTGATGGTTCTGAAAATGCCAAGAAGAATAATAACAGGGAACCTTGAAAACAAAAATTACGCACCCTAAGAATCAAAATTATTTTTTTGTTAAAAAGGTTGATTTTGTTAAAGGGAGTGACATGAACGAAGAGGTCCCTGTTATTACTAAAGAGTCTAATGTGCAGTTTGCTAAGAACAAAAACAAAGAAAATCAGAAGTTAAGCAAACTAAACAAGATCCTTCTAAAGTATCATCATCATCATCATCGCCTGATGAATCTAAGCAAGAGGCTTCAGTTAAGAAGTCTTCGGCTAGAAAATCGTGCTTCAAATGCATGAAAAGGGACATGTAGCTAGCTGCTATCCTAACAAAAAGAGTGAAGCACATGTAAGTGAGAGACAGAGAGAAAATCACCAGCAAAAAGTGGTGATGGTGAGAAGAAGGTTAACTCACCAAAGATATCTGCTACAAAGCAACAGAGTGTTGCTGTTGGTGTAGATATGGTTGAAAAGGGAACTCACCAAGTTCCTCGTTTTCTAAGAAATCAATAAAGATTTTAGCCTGCATCTACAATAGGCAGATATGATAGACCTAGAAGTAGTTCACCAAGAATGAATAACTTTAATGGTCCATCAAATAATTTCAGAAGTCAAGGTCAATATCAAAATCGATACCAGAATGTTGGTAGTCGAAATTTTTATAATGATGGCTTTAGAAATTATCATCATCTTCATGGAACTAAAATCATAATTTTCAAAGGTCACAAAGTCCAAACATGGTTAGGAAACCTCAGGACCACAGACCTAGTGGAAATCAAAAACCATTCCCATCAACAGGTCTAAGATCCAAGACTCCTGTTAGGAGTGATGGATACTGGATGGATGTTCCTATGATTGATGAATCTGGAAGACCCAAGACCATTAAGACTTGGGTCCCCCAATCTAAATAATTTTGTTGGCTTGTGCAGGAGCTGCTAAGGAGGATTATCAACTTATGGTATGTTGATAGTGGCTGCTCCAGGCACATGACGAGGGATGTGAAGCTGTTGACTGAGTTTGAGAATATAGATGGTGGATATGTGAATTTTACAGGTGCTAAAGGAGGGCACATCACTGGTCGAGGAAAAGTGACTAACGGGAAGATCACACTGGACAACATGAACTATGTTGAGCAGCTGAAGCACAATCTGATGAGCGTGTCTCAAGTTTGCGACAAGGGTCACTCGGTCCACTTTACAAAGTCTGAAGCTTTGGTGTTGAAACCTGGTTTGGTGATACCGGATGACTGGATAGTGATGAGAGCGCCAAGGAGAAATGACACTTATGTCATGGACATGGGTGCTAAGGATTCTTCCACTATGGTGGCATGTTTGCTATCAAAAGCATCTGAGGCTGAGTCATTGTTGTGGCACAGATGCATGGCCCACATCCACTACCGAAAAATGAATTATATTATTAAAATGGTTTAGTGGAAGGGGTGCCAGTGCAGAGGTTTCACGTGGAAGATAAATTTCTTCCATGTCAAAAGGGAAAATAGCATAAGAAACCTCACAAGTCTAAAACAGTAAATTCCATAGATGCCCCTTATGAATTACTTCATATGGATCTATTCAGTCCAGTGAACCTAAGGAGCATAGGTGGAAAGTACTATTGTTTAGTGGTCACTGATGATTACTCACGATATTCATGGGTTTTCTTTTTAGGTACAAAAGATGAGACAGCGGAGATGCTAATAGATCTTTTTACAAAATTGGAAAATGTCCATGATGGATCAAGAGAATAAGGAGTGATAATGGCACGGAGTTCAAGAATCAATTTCTGGATCTCTATTGTATTCGCAAGGGAATTGAACATCAATATTCTGCTCCTTATACACCTCAACAGAATGGAGTAGCTGAGAGAAAAACAGGACGTTGATTGAAGCTGAAAGGACTATGCTTTCTGATTCAAAGCTTCCAGTTCTCTTCTGGGGAGAAGCTGTGAACACATCTTGTTATGTCCTGAACAAAGTTTTGATGTTTAACCGATTTAACAAAACATGCCACGAACTATTGTTTGACCGAAAACCAAACTTAAAAGGCTTTGAACCATTTGGGTTACTCTGCACCATTGTAAGAAACGAAGATAAGCAAAATTCGGTGAGGTAGCTGATGAGGGTTACTTTCTAGGCTATATGCCTAGAACACCAAATAAAAGGGTTTTTGATCCAAAAACTGGTAAAATTGAAGTGGTGTTTAACATGGAAATCACTAGTTCTTCACCTCAACAATCAATGAGTGGTCCTCCTATATTATATGATTATGACAGTGTTTTTAAATCATTTAATATTCCTGATTTTTCTAATGCAGATGAGTCTCAAGTGATCCATACCGTGATTAGTGAAGATGGAGAGTGTGACTTCATGCCTAGATCAAGTGTATCGATGACAGATGCTCCAAAAACTTCTACCAGTGCAGCTCTAGACGACTCCAGTGACAGTGAGTCCGAACCTATTCTTGGGGAGGACTTCACAACTCCATTTGCTAATATTCAGGGGGAGGTTGGATCTAATCTGGGAGATAATCTGGTGGTTGACACCATCTCTACCACACGAGTACACAGAGATCATCCAGTTGAAAACATCATAGGTGATGCTGCTGCAGGTGTTCAGACAAGAAGAGGTGTGCTCGAAGGTTCCTGTTTGTTTACTTCGATTCAGAAGACTGGTTGATTCATGAGTGTTTGTATAGCTGTTTTATTGCCCAAGGAGGAGCCGAAGAATGTTCACATGGCTCTAAAAGACAATTGCTGGGTAGAAGCTATGCAAGAGGAACTAGCTCAGTTCAAGGAGTTGAAAGTTTGGGAGCTAGTTGACTTGCCTGAAGGAGAGAAGGAAATAGGCACTAAGTGGTTATTCAAGTGCAAGAAAGACGACCGAGGGATCGTGATAAGGAATAAGGCTCGGTTGGTAGTGAAAGGGTTCAATCAGCAAGAGGGGATTGATTATAATGAAGTGTTTGCACTAGTAGCAAGGTTGGAAGCAATTCATTTGTTCCTATCTTTTGCTTCATTCAAGGGCTTTAAAGTTTACCAACTTGATGTGAAGAGTGCGTTTCTTTACGGGAAAGTCCAAGAAGTGCTGTATGTCTCACAACCAGATGGGTTTACCGATCCAGACTATCCAGATCGAGTCTATCGACTTGATAAGGCATTGTATGGATTGCATCAGGCACCTAGGGCGTGGTATGAGACACTGTCAGCACATTTGTTAAAACATGGTTTCGAAAGAGGTCAGATTGACAATACACTTTTCATTAAAAGGAAGAAGGAAGACTTTCTGTTGGTACAGGTATACGTAGATGACATCATTTTTGGGTCATCAGATGAGAACATGTGTCATGATTTCGAAGAGGTAATGAAGAGCAAGTTTGAGATGAGTGCGATGGGTGAGCTATCTTACTTCTTGGGTTTACAAGTTGAATAGAAGAAGGATGGGATGTTTATACATCAGACGAAGTATGTGTATGACATTTTGTCTCGTTTCAAAATGGAGGATTGCGCTACTTTCAATACACCTATCTGTGAGAATCACAATCTTGGTCCAGATCATGAGAGTGTGGAGGATGTTGATCCAACTCAATACAGGGCAATGATTGGTTCTCTGATGTACTTGACTGCTTTAAGACCCAACATCATGTTTGCAGTATGTCTTTGTGTCAGATATCAAGCGAATCCAAAAGAGTCCCACATGAAAGCGGTGAAGCGGATTCTTCGTTACTTGAAGGGGAAACCTAAACTTGGGTAATGGTATCCAGCTGCTAGTGATTTGAAGTTTGTGGCTTTCACTGACTCGGACTTTGGAGGATGCAAATCTACAAGGAAGTCTACCACAGGTGGTTGTGGGTTCTTAGGAGGGAGGCTCGTGTCATGGCAATGCAAGAAGCAGTCTTGCGTGTCTACATCGACGTGTGAAGCTGAATATATTGATGCGGGTAGCTGTTGCTCTCAGGTTCTCTGGATCCAACAACAGATGCGCGATTAAATCACCAACAATCCCATCAAAACACCAACAATCCCGTCAAAACACAGTCACACAAAACATATTGACATTCGTCATCATTTTATACGGGATTGTGCTGAAAAGAAATTAATTGAACTGCATTGAGTCAACACACTTGATAACCTGGCAGATCTTTACACAAAAGATTTTGACAGGGCTCGTTTTGAACATTTAGTCGAACTCAACGGGATGAGGAATCCCGAATAACCATTTTTCCACAAAAATAGTTTGTAAATACTTTACTGCTTTTCAAAAACCAAAAACATAAAAATAGAAAATCAAAAATGAGTTTTCACTGTGTGAAAAAGAAGAAATGATAGTATATCAGCAAGTTAGACTGTCACACTGAAATTAAAAGAAAATTGTTTAAGTGTGATAGCAGCTTCATCATATGATGTACCAGTAGGCAAAAGGCATGAAATAATCAACTTACCTTTGTGATACAAATATATTAAACTGTGTATGAGTGGATAACATATCAGTGGTGTATGGTTTTATAATCTTAAATCTTGCGTTGATAGATTGCCAAAATCTAAGGTTTTAGGTCTTTATATCGTTATTTCATCCGGGGTATCAAGGTTGTCCTTCTGCTGCATTCAGATATATGCTGACCTAGGCACAACCAGGATATCTTAAAAGAGCTAAAATGCCAAATCTCAAAAATTGAAGAAGCTCTCTTAGAGAGTCATTCAAATGTGCATATTGCATTATTCGTACCAAAATTTGGTATTTGTCCTAACCCTCGTTGGATATTGGTCTCTTTGCTGTACGGAAGTACTGACCTGATCACCATTTATCTAACATTGTAATTCAAAAGGATGAATTTCGATATACTCACCTACTACGATGAATTTTTGTGCATACCTTGATCACGGGGGTATGTCCTGAAGTGGGACACACTAGTATATCAATATAAACCATCTAAACAGATCACGAGGTAATGGTACTTGAAATGTTCATGTATTTTGTTTAAGTGGATAAACAATACTGGTAATCGTCTTGAACTGCTTTTCATGAATATTGCATATAGAATAATCAGATAGTGTGAAAACAGTTTGATGTTGCTGATATGATCTTCTTACCGGTGATACTCACAAAAATAGAGTGTTTATTATTTAGTTATTTCTTTGCTTTCAGAAAATATAAAAATCCAAAAATATTTCATTTTCTTGTTTATTTTTAATGTACGGGATATTGGTTGTTCATGGCGGAGTTGTTACCGATAGGGGGAGATGGTGTTAGAAGATGAGTTCAAAATTTTTCAGATCTTGCAGGTTCTGTGTGTGTTTAAATTTTGAGTATATGGTTTGCATTGAGAAGTGCTTAATCTGTGATACAGTTTTACTATCTCTTGAATAATAATAATAATAATAATAATAATCTGTTTAACTTGTGTTAAAAAAATTTCTTATGGTTTCTCGAGATGTTTATTTTATAGTATACAGATTGTAGCAGTGTGTTGCTGAGAAGTTTGGTGAAGAGGAGTTTGCTTGGATGCATGGTAGAACCTCCTTTCTACATTGCAGACAAAGTTGAAGACTTTTGAAGATTTCTATGCAAGGACTAAACCGGAGTTTACTCAAACGCTAACGATTTAGAAGATTTGGTGATTGGATACGTCAGCTTAGGGGGAGTCTGTTGCTGACAGAAGCTGTTAAAGCTGAAGCTATCCAAAGACCAACGTTTTTCAAAGATGTTGAAGATTGCAAGAAGACTGAAGGCTAAGTTATTTTATGAAGTTATTGTCAAGGGGGAGTTTGTTGGGCATATTTGTGACAACAACTTAGATTTGGTCTTTGGATATCTTGTAATTAGTAAAATGATAAACGGTTAGCGGGTTTAGTTTTGTAATAGTGAATTAGAAGTAATTGGGCTAAACTAGACACAATATAACACATGGTAGGCGAATTGGGCTTTAAACCCATTAGCAGTCCATGTAGGAAGCCCTAGCCCATGAGCATAACCTATCTCTATATATAGGGAGGTTGTGATTAGGGTTAAGGTTGCTGGTTCTATTGCACAGTTAGTTGTTCAGTGAAGAGAGAATTGCTTCAGAGAGTTTTAGAGAGAGAGTCTTGAATTGATTGTAAACACTTTGTGTTAGATACTCAATAGAAGATTGTTTGAAGGAATTATGTTCGTGTTCTTGGTTGTGTTTTTGTTATTTCTGTGAAATCTGATCTAGGGGATTCCGCACTCTAGATTAGATAGACGATTCTGTCAAGATCCATAAGGACTAGGGGACCTACACTTGTCTTGATAGTTTATGGTACGTAGATAGTGGAGGCTCCAGGCAGATGAAAGGATGTAGAGCCCTTCTCAAATATTTTCTTGCACATGGAGGGATTGATATATCCTTTGGTAACAACTCAAAAGGTAAGTGTTAGGGTCAGGGACAGTTCTTTTGATGCATATTTATGTGGATGCGACTCAGTTTGATTCGTTCGACTCAGTTCGGTATTCACGCTGGAAGCTCATAGTCCGATGCAGTCCATTAGAAATGAAGACCGAAGACCAAGCAACATCCAAGGGGGGGTTTGTTGATACACTTTTGGGTCTGTCGCTTGTTCTTAGTTACGTCAGTAATTGTACGGTCTTTGTTTGTTGTGTCTGTAACGTTTGGTCGTCACCACCAAATCAAGATATCCTCCTATCTTGATTAGGTACGTCGTTTAGTTTATTCGTGCGAATGAAAGATGCTTCGTACGAGCAAGTTGCTTGCTCGTACGAGCCATTACATGTTTGTACGAGTTATTGCATGCTCGTACGAGTAACCCTATTAACAAGAACATTGCTTGTTCGTACGAATGACATACTCATTCGTACGAGCCATAAGTTGTTCGTTCGAGCAACCATCTCGGAATGTTCTTCGTGTCTTTGTAGTTCTTCGTACGATCAGTGACATTCATCGTACTGTTGCAAGGTGTTGGCACTATATATACAGACATGCACCAGTGGTGAAATGGAGAGACACCAGGGGAACACAGGAGAGCACAGAGAGAGTGTGTAGAGAGATAAGCAGTTTATTCAAGAGTCCATGTATTGAGTCTCTCTACAAATCAATATAGTGAACACTTGAAGATATATCTTTTGTTATTGGTTGTGCTCTTGCTTTGGTTTGCATATATAGTTGGATTCCGCACTCTTGTGTGTTTTGCATAAACAAGGATGCAGGTTTATCTTGATCCTCCAAGTAGACCTACTAGTGGTATCAGAGCTTTGGCTCTCTTCCTTGTTTAAAAACCAAGCTTAGTGTTGTGTCTGAGCTAGTTGTGAGGGTTTTTGGAAGTGTTATTGAACTTCTAACAAGAAATTTAAGTTTTTAAAAGATAACTAGTTTAAAACTTAGGTATTACTTGTTGTATCCAGAAAATTTTTCTAAAAACCTTGTTAGAATGCATAGAGACATGTTAGGATATGGTTTTTCTTGAAATTTTCTATCAAAGCTCAGTTGGACATATTTTCCGGTAAAACACCTGCCGGAAAACTTACCGGAATATTCCTGTATGGTTGACCAAATCTCAGGACTTAACTGTTCTGACTGAAAAGCTGACATTGGAATGTTTGTCTTTTTAACCAAAATTGCGTAGACAACTGACATCTTTCGAACAAACTTAGAATCAAGTCTCTGTTACAAAAGGAAAATTTTCACCAACCAACCCTACAAAAAGATTCCTCCCTATGAAAAACCAAACATCCACAAAAGACCTCCGTGCGAATAACCCATCTGCATGAAGAACAAGTTTGTTCGCGCATGCGAAAGACCAAATGACTCGCACGAAGAACTTGTTCGCATGAAGTATCAGTGGCTCGCACGAAGAAGAGTTGTTCGCACGAACAACCTAGTTTGTACGAAGAACAGCGACTCGTACGATTCACTGGTTCGTACGAAGAACTAAGTTTTTCGTGATTTGTTTTGATTGTTCATGAGAAATTTTTCAATACTTCGTGGTTTTTAAAATTGTGAACTTTAACAGTAGACTTTTATTTCAAGATTAATTTTTGAAATTTTAAGTTGATTTTCATAAACAAGCAAAAAAACGTACAACTACGAAGAGCTTATGGGACTCATTGAAAACAAGAGGATAAGGAAATGCAGCAATGAGAAAGATTCGACATGATCTTTTAAAGAAGAGTTTGAAGGGTTTCTATTTATGGAAAGTGAAACACTAAGTTATATGACAACTCGTTTCTATCATTTGCTTAGTTAGATGTACTCATTTAAGGTTATCGTATCACAACAGGAGATTGTTATGCATTTTGCTGATGCATTACCACCCAAATGGAGTCCATTTATTGAATTGCTAAAATATACAGGTGTTTTGGATGCGATCAACATTTACGAATTTGTTCAGAAACTTGAAAACAAAAATAAAGAAGAAATTCGCAAAGCAAAACGATTTCCAGTTCCGCAAAACCCAGAGAAGTATTTTGGGGGCATTAACATATGTATAAGTACAATTCAACACCAAAGCTTCAAACAGCATTCATGTCAAATACAAATCCTTTTCTGCCGCAAGTTAAACCAGATCAGTCTGTTGGTTCAAGTGCTCAAGTTTAAGAACAAGCTTTTGATCCAAAAGCCTTTCTTCCTCTACCTCAAGATGTTAGTTCAACTGCTCAAGCTTATGAACAACCATTTGATCTAAAGCATATCTTCCTCAACCACAAGTTGTTACACAACAAGTTCAACAACAAGCTTTCTATGGTAAAAACTTTCAACCCACAAATTCCAACATTGTCAGAATCGATACATCAAACCTTTCTAAGGTAAGTGTGGAAGTTGCCCGGGAACACATGGAGCTTCTAAACACTTTGGTGACCTCCTACTGCGGATTAGTAGTTGGACAAATTGGTAACATCAATTTTACCAGTGAAGACTATGCACAAATCGATAAGCAGGAGATAGAATTGATTGATATCAAATGGGTGTTTGCAAGTGCAGTGAGAAGGGCAAAAGATTTTATGGAGAAAACAGGAAGAACTAATCTAGAAAGCAACAAGGATACTCCATACAGTTTTGATAAAAGGAAAGTTACTTGTTTCAACTGTAGAGAAAAGGGGCATTTTAAAAGAGAATACACTAAGCCTCCACAACAAGGGAATCGATATCCTTTCAACAGAAATCAAGTTACTAACAACGAAAGAACAATGGTTCCTACAAACAATTTCAACCGAGCGTTAGTAGTTCAAGCAGATGAACGCTGTGATTGGTCTGTTCAATTGGAAAACAATGGAGGGGGAGGAACTGCATACTATGCCAAAATGACAAAAAATATAACAATGGAGAATTGTCCAGAAATGATGACAGTTCATGGGATAGCAGCAGTTCAGATGAAGCAGAATCGACTTCGAGTGAAGATCGATTTGAAGATGTTAATGCTGAAGTAGATGATGTGATCACTGAAACTAAATTGACGGATAGCGGCATAGAAGATTTGGAGCATGAAATTGATGGACCATCTGATGAGTTATCCAAGCATCTCTCATCAATCGGATCTTCCACTCTATGTGCAACATTCATGACCCGTTTAGATTGCCAATCCAGTCAGGTAAGTTTCGATAAACCTATTATGTCTAAGTGTTTTGAATGTATAGCTTTAAAAGGTAAATACTTAGAACTCGAAAGAAAAATTGATCACACAAAGAAGCATCATCAGAGTTTGATTGTAGATCTGATAAAATGCACTGAGGCAAACACAGCTCTCAAGAAAAACAAAAAAGAATTTAAAACAACAATTGAAACTTTAAAGAAAGATGTTTCTGAATTAACAAAGAATGTTTGAGAAAACAAAAATCCATTAACAATTATATTAACATGCTTGAAGAATCGAAAAAGGAGTTAGCCTGTGCAAAGTGTGAACATGATGCAATCAAACTCAAGTTGGACAGTTACTCCAACTCAAGATATGTTTTGGATCACATCATCGATGTTCAAAAGAAGAAAGGTGATGTGAAATGCATAGATTATCAGGCTTGTTCCCTCCGGTTAGGTACTATTACACCAAAATGCCAGATGATGAAGATATGCCACAGTTTGAACCCACTGTTCCATTGGATCTAGCTGAATTTACAACTAGTCTAGGATTCACTAAGGGCACACCTTCAAGTCAAGGATAATCGGATGACATCAATGACTCAAAGTCTATGAATGATCAAACTCCTCTAATTATTGAGGATTATGATAGTTTGGATGATGAGTCGGATGAGGACAAACCTAAGCAGTCAGATACGGTAACAAAAGAGGAAAATGTACCTCACAAAAATCACATTCTATGTGATCCTTTAACGAAACCTTGTGTGACTGCCAATGTTAAGATTGCTGAAGCTCATTTTGAAACTTGTGAAAGCATGAACTTGCTTTATACGTTGATTAGTTCTGGCAAAGTTTACTCAAACAAAGATTTTTCCATAAAAAATGTCAATCAATCCTTAATTGATAAAGTTTTCGAGGATTCTACTAGTAAGTTTTTGGGTAATTCGAGTCCAAGAGTTGTAGTAACTCAGTGTGCTCCTCTCCTAAAAACGGAAATTAGAAACAGAACTCAAAAATTGAAACCTCAAAATGATCAACGAAAGCAAAATCACGCTAACCAAGGAAATGGAAAAAGCAAACAAAGCCAGCACAAGAAGAAAATTCAAAATGTGAACTTCGTGAAATCCCGAGGGACTATAAAATTGAATCTTTTGAAAACAAATCCAACATTAATTTTGTCAAACAAAATAAAATTTTAAAGAGAAACAGTCAGAACAACTACACACAACACACAAGTTCTTGTAATGTAGGGCCAAGTACCTCAAGATCACGAAGTTTATCATCAGGCTACCACATTTATAATACTCCGAGGTTTGTTGAGTGGAGATCATGTTTTGAGTGTGGTAAGTATGGCCACATTGTCAAAAACTGTCCATATCTCACAAAGGGAAAAGCAAAAATTGATGCGCCCCACGGTAAACGTTACCATACAAAATCTGTTTCGGCAAAACAGGACCCTTGTCTTGTTAAACAACGAGAAATGAAACGGAGAAAGAAACAACAAAAAGCTATTGAAAAGACTTTAAAACTAGAGGTTGTCCAAACACAAACAACTGTTAAAAATTGAGAAACAAAAACAAATTTGGAAACCAAAACCGGTAATTGTTTCAGGGGGAGCACAATCCATTTCAAACAATTGGAAAAATGAAGTTCCAATTCTCGATGATGTCGGACGGCCCAAGTCAATAAAGGCTTGGGTCCCCATCTCCAACTAATCTTTAATGAGTGCAGGATGTTTCAGGAGGAACTATTGATAATCATAGAATTGTTAATAGTGGAGCATCCAGCCACAAGATCGGCGACATGCGACTCCAAAACATCGTTATATTAAGGAGTTGTTGCCTTTGTTGGAGAGAAAGTAAAGATAATGTCCGATGAGTGGAGCAAGTTTGGTGAATGAAGTTGATAACTTCGACAAGAAGAAAATAATCAACAATTTGTATGTTTAACGCTTGGATCGGATCCACAGGATAAATTCAATTGAAATGTACGTGCTTGCAGCACTTTACATTTCTCCACGGCTGTGATTGAAGAAAATGTGTCTGGTTGGACAAACCAACCAGGTGTGCGGATGCCTTGACCTAGATTGAACAACCGCACACTACTTCTCAAGGAGAAAGATGACCTTTGCTGGTGCAAAAACATGTGGACAACATCATGTATGGACCATCCAAAGATGATGTGTACAAGCTTCTCCACATGCACTCTTGCTTCTTACCAGTCGGACTAGGAGGTTTATGTTCTTGTTGTTGTGAAGAGACTTCTCAGTTATATGAAGTAGCTACAAAATCGACCTTGAAATCCACACAGGGTGGGTATCCAGTTGGGAGAGCACACAGATTCCTAGCAATGCACAGAGAAATTGCAGGATTACGGTTTTAAATTCTTAATCTCTCCTATCTCTGTCGATATTTAAGCTACTTTACAAATTTTCTACAAATCTCGTACAACACTCCAGACCAAACACGTTGATCTATAATATCACCTAACACGTGATTGTTTCAATATGAAACTCATCAATGTTGTTGTGGTCCACACCGATTACCAACGTGCCAACACAATTCTCAAATATTTTGAAAAATCATTTTTATTAAATTAATTTTAGTAAACGGCATTGAGGTAAAACATGAGTTAATCCACATCAGGAAATCGTTTTGTGAATATTTTTCTTGAAGACAATCCAAAAAGATGTATTTAAAGGATTAAATTTACTTTTTGCATTGTAGGGGAGTAAATTCTAATCCGAAATATACAAAAAACATTTCAAAATGTCAAAAACATGAGAAAAACAAAAATGAGTTTCCTGGAAAGAAAAAGAGAAAATGATAGTAAATTAGTGGTCTGACAAAACCTCTTTGAACTTAAAATGAAAAATGATAAGTAGCTCTATATTCAATGTATCGGTAGGCTCACAATCGTTTTGAAGTGTGCAAAAGGCGATATAAACATAATCGACTAAAGACCAAGTAGGAACCATTCACTAGCATATGGTCTTGTTACCGAAATTTGGTTTATAGTATGCCGAGGTTCTGAGATATGCGGTCTTTATGCTTGCTTATCATCTGGGTATCATGGTTGAATCTTTTACGAAAAAATAACGGGGACGAATGTCTAGAACTTCCTGGTACCATACATACGTGTAAATACTGCATACGACCATCAATAAGTGATACAAATATCACATTCACCAAAAATAAGTGATAAGATTTCACAGCTTTATGCGGGAGCTAAGTTCATCTCTTTGTCGGTACGATGGTACTAACCTGTTCACGGACTTACTCTGTGCAGTGATTTAATCACATCAGGCTTGTTTTCAATCAAAGTAAGTGAGTATCTCACATCATATACGTCAAAACAGATGATAAGCAGTATACTCACCGGTAAGATTTTCTCTCGTGCATTTCTTGATACGGGAATGTGTCATGAAGTAGATGAACACCGGTCAGTAAGTATAAATCATACATTAATAGTATCCCCTAACCGCAAGTACATCTGATAAGTTGAGCTTATGTGGACAACAATACCGTCATACATTAAGTATAAATCATACATTAATAGTATCCCCTAACCGCAAGTACATCTGATAAGTTGAGCTTATGTGGACAACAATACCGATAATTGATATAGGATACTTATCTAAATGCTAACTAATCAAACAACAAGTGTGTTTTGACATGACCGTATACTAATATGATTCTCTTACCCTCGAAATTCGCAAAAAGAATATATGTAAATATTTACTTGTTTAATTGCTTTCCGTCTTTGCTTTAAAAAAAATTAAAAATTGTCAAAAAGATTTTAGGTGAGTTTTAATATAAATTTTATAAAAGCCAAAAAGATTTTGACAAACTTTGAAGTTCAATAGATTAAAATTAAACAATCTTAAAACTCTTAAAGTATTGTTAATTGGTAGTTGATTCAGAGTTGATCTCATGTGTGTCATGTGCTAATTATGCTTAAAATCAATCCGTCATGAAATTTCCAAATGACAATTTTCTAAGGTTGATTAAATCCCTACAGTTGTTCTCGTTATGCGTTTAGCTTTGTTGTGTGTACAGATGACATATTCAAGCAAGCTAAAGGCAAAGAGGACGAGTTTGAAGAAAACAAGTTACGGGATTAAAGACACAACATAAATGCAAGCTGTGAATCAAGAAGATCAATTCATAGCTGACCACTTATCAACACCACAAGATATATTCAAGGGGAAGTTTGCTAATGCACATCCTGACTATGACGCCTGAAGACATCTAAAGATCCAACAGTATGAAGAACGAACCATCACGAGCAACATCCAGGGGGAGTTTGTTGATGCATATTTATGTGGATGCGACTCAGTTCGGTTCGGTTCAACTCAGTTCGGTATTCACACCGGAAGCTCATAGTCCGATGCAGGCCATTAGAAATGAAGACCGAAAGCCAAGCAACATCCAAGGGGGAGTTTGTTGATACACTTTTGTGTCTGTCGCTTGTTCTTAGTTACGTCAGTAATTGTATGGTCTTTTTTTGTTGTGTCTGTAATGTTGTGTCGCGACGACCAAATCAAGATATCATCCTATCTTGATTTGGTACGTCGTTTAATTTATTCGTGTGAATGAAAGATGCTTTGTACGAGCAAGTTGCTTGCTCGTACGAGCCATTACATGTTTATACGAGTTACTGCATGCTCGTACGAGTAACCCTGTTAACAAGAACATTGCTTGTTCGTACGAATGACATACTCATTCGTACGAGCCATAAGTTGTTCGTACAAGCAACCCTCTCTGAATGTTCTTCGTGTCTTTGTAGTGCTTCGTACGATCAGTGACATTCTTCGTACTGTTGCTAGGTGTTGGCACTATATATACAGACATGCACCACTGGTGAAATGGAGAGACACCAGGGGAACACAGGAGAGCACAGAGAGAGTGTATAGAGAGATAAGCAGTTTATTCAAGAGTCTATGTACTGAGTCTCTCTACAAATCAATATAGTGAACATTTGAAGATATATCTTTTGTTATATTGGTTGTGCTCTTGATTTGGTTTGCATATACACTTGGATTTTGCACTCGTGTGTGTATTGCATAAACAAGGAAGCAGCTTTATCTTGATCCTCCAAGTGGACCTACAAGTTAAAGCAGGGAAACTCAAGTTTGAAAAATGTTAATCTTATAGACAACTTAAAATTTAACCTCCTTAGTGTGTCTTAATGAGTGATAAAGACTATCGGTCATTCTTCACTAAGGAAACTTGTAAGATTGTTGGGCCAAATGTGGTGAAAAAGATTAAAAAAAATCAAAGTTGAGAGCAAAACACAGCTTGTTGCTCATAGGCGTGGCAATGTGTATGTGGTAGACATGTTCAAAGATAATCCAATGTCTAATGCCTGTCTATTCTTAGTTGCCTCTAACATAGAGACAAAATTATGGTATAGAAAACTTAGTCACACAAATCTCAAAACTGTGACATTTGTACATTTTTATTCATTGAACAATTCTGGAACATTTTCGTATTTAATAAAATCTTGTGTTTTATTTCCGATAATGTATATTTATCAATGATTATACAATCCCGAACATTTTTATTCAATAAAATTTTGCATTTTATTGGTAAGAATGCAAAAATGTCAATTTTTGCACAGATTTGTCGTGTTCGATAAAGTTTTATACTTTATTTACGAACATGTAACCGTACAATCTAACGAACTGACATCCACGACATTTACGGACATAATCCAAGTTACACATGCCTTAACGCCTTTATATAACCTAAATATTATGTTAGAGGGGTTAAAATGACAAAACGCAACAATACAAGTCCATGGGCCAAAATCGTCAACAAAAAAAACATTGCTTCATCACCAAGTTTGGCCACATATCTCTAATTTTTGACACCTTGCACTCATTTTGCCATAATTAATTTGGTGTTAACACATGTTAGGACACTAATCCACACTTGGTAACACTTGTCGTCACCTCCTTGATCCTAAAACACTATAAATACCCTTTGATTCATCTATTTTTTCAAAACACTTCAAAGCAATGTGTGAAGTTCTTCTTTCTCTCCTTCTTGGAGCTTGTTTCCAGCCTTTGGAAGCCTCCTACCTTGAGTTCTGAAAGTGTTCTTCAATACAGGTAAGTACTCTTCCTAGTTCTTTCATTATTTTACCTATTTTGAGCTAAAAGTCAAACAGTTTGGCTTCCTGTTTGACTTTCGGTTATGACCATTTTGGTCAAGTCAAAGTTCAAATTGAACTTTGCAATGTGATCGGAATCACGAAGGTATTAATCCCTTGCGATTGCACCTTTCGATTACCACGTTTAGTAAAAATGTATAAAAATGCAATTTTACGACGAAAACATTTTTGGGTATTCATACTTAAGGTTTCGGCACCAAATCGGTTTTATAACATTATTAGACATGTTCAAACATGTCTAACTCGTCATTTCTAGTTTAGTTCTTATTTCTTAGTCGTAAGTCGAGCGGTTTTACTACCGCTTTGACTTTCAAATCTGACCCGTTTGGTCAATCTTAGGATTCGACCAAGCGTATTTTTATGACCATAGTAATTTAGGAACTAACCCTCTGAGGTTATACCTTATAGTCATATAGTTTGGTTAGTTATATGATGAGTCAATTTATGTACTTTTAAAATGCCGAAAACACCCATTTGACGCATAAAATGGTTTTAAACATGTAAGAGCATAGTTTTGACATCTAAACTGATATTATAACATAAACAAACTTGTTTTGACATGTAAGACTCAATTAGGACATATTTCACCATCCAACCCATAGTTACGCTTGCGACCCGTTAAAGTGGCGTAAACCATTTTAACAAGCCGTAACGGGTCAAAGCACTTAGAAACTCTTCCAAATCAGAATGTAAGGTATTATAAACAATATCATACGAGTCCTAACACTCGTTTGGTTTATAAGACCTCATTCTATCCAATTCCTCCGATTAAAGTCTCGACACACTAACATAGTATTCCGATACATTAGGATTAAAGTCCGGACACACTAACATAGTATTTCGATACATTAGGACACACTTGAACTATTCAATCCTTGAGCTTTGTTTGATCATTTGAACAAGACATTAACCCTAAGTGAGTACATAGCCCCCTCTTTTACGTTTTTAAATGGTTTGGGGTGATTCATATGTACCTATCACTACTTTCTTGTTTTCATGACATTATACATGTTTTGCTTATCTAGTACATATAGTACATAATTTTAAAGACATTTTGCTTCAAATATTGACTTAGCATACCTAGTACATGATTTCAAAGAGATTTTTGTTTCGTATGTTGACTTAGCATGCCTAGTACATGATTTCAAAGACATTTTTGCTTCGTATGTTGACTTAGCATACCTAGTACATGATTTTAAAGACATTTTGCTTCATATGTTAACTTAGTATACCTAGTACACGCTTTCAAAGACATTTTTACTTCGTATGTTGACTTAGCATACCTAGTAGATGATTTCAAAGACATTTTGCTTCATATGTTGACTTAGCATGCCTAGTATATGATTTCAAAGACATTATTGCTTGGTATATTGACTTAGTATGCCAAGTACATGATTTCAAAACATTTTCATGACATGCTTACATTGTTCAAGACATATTAGTGTGTTGAATATACAATGATACATTCATTAACATTGATCACACCGACTGGTAGTATGTAATGGTACCATAGGATTGACAATCCCGTTCCCGCTTCCTAGGTTTGTTTGGAAGTGACTTTAGGGAATGACAAAATCCGATGATCATTTGATAAACCTTTGTCTTTATAAGGGTTTATCCGACTGTCAGCAAGGCTTGAATGTGTTCGCCAACAATCCATATATATGCGTCTACACAATAAAATAAATTGATTTATAAGACAAGAGTTTTTGTTTAAACAAGACCTTTGTTTATTCAAAACACATGTTTTATACAAGACATTTTAACAAGACAAGACAAGACAAGACATTTTGGTTATTTTATACAAGACATTTATTTTTTGGTTTAAACAAGACTTTTGTTTGCCATACAAGACATTGGTTTATACATAGACATTTGTTTATAAATAACATTTGGTTTACACAAGACGTTGGTTTATACATAGACATTTGGTTATAAAAGACATTTGGTTTGTACATGGCAGTGGTATATACGTGACATTGGTTTAAACTGGATAACTCAATTGTTGGCTCATAGTAAATGATTTAAATGACGAGATGTGTGTCATATGATAAAAGCATGGTGGATACGCCGATAGTACATCCTATATATGTGCTTTCATTATATTACATAACGTAGCATTGTCTAAACCACTTCAAAAAATACAAGACATGACATATTTTATACAAGGCACGTGTTATTTTGGTTATTAAGTTAACCATGCATCATTTCTTTTAAATCATTTGATTTTCATATGATTTCATAAAAGAAACATTTTTGTAAAGGATCATGGCTACTTTTGTAATAGCTGAACCTTTCTTTAACTTTCAAAGCCGTGAATCTTCATCACAAAACCTATGTTACTCACAGGCATTTTTATACTGATGTTTTATTTTCACATGTGTTTCAGGAGCTAATGTTTGACTTTGAGCATGCTTCACATTGGGCGCACTTGGGCCTTAGTGACTTTAAAATTTGCAAGACAATTGTTATTTTTTAATTTTATTCTCCCAAGACAATGTAAATAATTAAATTTAATAATACAAAACTTTATGTAACATGTGTTGTGATACAATAGTTTTGTGACATGACTCCCCGATGTTCCCACCACGGTTTGTTGTTTTACGCGGTCAGGGTGTTATAGAAACCATCACCACACTCTCAAAACAAGGTCTTGTAAGGGGCCTTCCACCAAAACAATTCACATGTGATGAACATTGTGTTTCCTGCCTTGTGGTTAATGGCCACTTCAACTCCAAGAAGATCTCTAAGAAAAGCTCCACGTCAAGCTCTGAATCGATGTCCAAAAAGAAGATGATGGCATTCATGGCCAAGTAGATGGCCAAGGTTATACCAGATATTGTTGGCAAAATCAATGCCACTAACTCCCTGAATAACACCGATTCCCCTAAAACCTTAGTTGAATCCAAGGTTGACCCTCCGAAATCAACCTTCACCTTTAAGCAATTTAACTCGTGCAACTAGATGCCATTTACGGGCGAAGATCGGGCAACGAAGATGCTCCAATGGTTTGAATCCATTGAGGTCACCTTCGGTCAAAGTGAGTGTCCCGAGCATCTTTGCACCACGAATGCCACCAGCGTCTTCCAATCGAGGGCACTCGATTGGTGGACTGCCTAACATAACTCTCGTGAAGACGAAGCCGCGTATGCATTGACTTGGACTAAGCCTAAGAAACTCATGACTGATGAGTTTCGCCCTCCCCATGAGCTCCAACAACTCCAGAACGAGTTTTGGAACATCAAACAAGTCGGGAATGACAACACTGCCCTCACCGCTAGGTTCAAACAACTTAGTGCCTTGGGCCCTAGCCAAGTGGACACCACTGACAAAACCATTGCCAAAGTACATCCGAGCCCTTCCACCATCTATATCCAATTTTGTGGAATCCGCTCAATCAAAAACCCTCAAGGAAACCTACCGTTTAGCCGCCAAATTCACCCATAACCGAGTCATGGATGGAACCCTAAAACCAAAATATTCCACCACAACTGTTCACCAAGCCTCCACAGAACCAATCATCGAACCACACAATCCAAACTACCACCCAAAACCAACTCCAACTATAAGAAATGAAAGGTTTCGAACTGAAAATTTGTGGTGGTTACTCCACAAAACCCACTTCCCCAACAACAACAATAACTCGCCCTAACCCAAAACCTTGAACCAGCCAAGCAGGCTAACACTAGGAACGTCCCTAAGTGTAGTACTTGCACTTACCACCACCCAACCCATGCTCCATGCCGCCTTTGCACCACGTTTTGGGCATTTTAACACCCAATGCTGAAGTGGCCAAAAACCACAAGGCAACCAAACCCAAGCTCCAGCCCAAAACCACAAATAAGCACCTACAAAAACAATCGCACTTGTTATAAGTGTGGCGACGTGAACGACCATAGAAACTAGTGTCCAAAGCGCAACAAATATGCTCAAAATCAAGCTCCTCGTAGACGAGCTTTCTTCATCACCACCGCTCAGGCACAGAACAATAACAACATCATCAATGGTACGTTTCTAGTAAATGATGTTTATGCTTCTTGCTTATTTGATATTGGTGCGGATAAAAGTTTTATATCCATAGAATTTGAATAATTTCTTAAGTGTAGACGCTCTAAGTTGCCAAAATCATTCGTCGTTGAAGTCCCTAATAGGAAATCTATAACCGTTGATCCATTCTTCGTTATTGTACTCTTAACATCAATGAGTACAAATTCCTGATCGACATCATTCCCATGCAATTGGGTAGTTTTGACATCATAGTAGGCATAGATTGGCTTTGAAAATTTTGTGCCGAAGTTTTTTGCTCCGAAATGTTTATTCGTCTTCCTCTACCGCCTGGCGATGCCTTGCACGTCTACGGTGAGAAACCCTCAAAGGGTCTTCAACTTATGTCGCGTACTCAAGCGAACAAGTACTTAAGCAAAGAGTACTTTTCCTTTCTAGCCCACATTGCGGAAAAGAAGGATAAAGGAAAAGGCGTGAGCGATGTTCGAGTTGTTTGCGAGTTTCCCGATGTTTTCCTGCAGACCTACCTGGTCCATATCCTCGTCCTGTTGACTTTCGAATTGACCTCTACATAGGGCGTGTGTTGAATATTTTATAGATTAGATACGAACACATGACTTAAGTGCAGACAAGAAAGGTGTATAAGTGTCAGTTCATACAAAGTTAAAGCTCTAAGTTCGCACGAGGGTAAACTCCTATATATAGTGTTGTGTGTTCTTTATTTGTTAAGTTTTGGAGTTCCTAGAGGGGAAATGCTAATTTCTCCAGCTTGTAAAGGTGTATACTTCTTCGGTATGAATGAATCATTCGACTTCTGCTTCCACTCTGTTCTTAATAACATTCTACTGAATTACCTCTATTCTACCCAAACTTCCGTCTAATACCGCCACTTACTGGACTATCAAGTAGTATCAGAGCTACAGTATAGATTCAATTGATCTAATAGTTAATTAAATCACCTACGCTCATGAATTATGGACTTTTGAGGGGTTTTAGACGTAAATCATCAAATAAACGAACGATCCACTGACAAAAATTAAAATTGAAACCATGGGTTTTTTTAGAATTGAATTACGACCATGTCTGTGAAAGAATCATTATGAAATTCGAAGAAATAAAGATTTGGATCGAGAAAACTAAATCAGATTACCTCCGCACGAAGGTACTACTTCGCATGAAGGTAACCAAAATGCCTAAAAAATAATAAATAAATAAGTCATTTTTTTTATCGTAGTGACGAGACGAGTGTTCAGAAAAAAATTGGTGATTGAAAATTTATTCTAGATTTTAACGACAAATACGGGCTGTTCGGGGACACCGTCGAGGGCTTCAGAGAACAGATTTGATGACACGATCAAAGAGGGTTGAAGAAAATGGGGTAGTCACAGATACAAATACAAATGGTGATCATTTAGTATAGTGACTACAAATAGGCCTTAAAAATCCGTGTTGATGAAAAACGGACTTTTATGGACCAAAATGACATATTTTCCGCCTAGTGGAGTTTTTCATGGAAAAGAGTGGACTAAATTTGCTAGATTTGAGGGGGAAATTTAGTGATATGTTTTAGAGAGGCCAGCATTTGCAAAAATGAGGGGGAATAAAAGTTTCAGAGAATATATTGAAAATTCTAGCATTTTTGAAATTCGTGACGTGCAATAGTAGTCGGGTGGTTCCGACTTTAGATTAACCAGGGATATATAAGATCTGGATTCGTTAGTTGTGATCATAGGAAATTCAGAGTATTCGCAACGTGATACAAATTGATGTCTTAGGGTTTGAGTCCTGGGTCTTCGTCAAGTCGGTTAGCAGGATTAGCGTAGGAGATGCAATAGTATTGTCGATAATTACAAGATATCACAACTTTGTGATGGTCTAAAGTGTCAGAATGGTTAATATTCAAGCAGAGGAATTTTTTTCTGACTAACCGCTAGGGAATGATGATGTTTGTTGATTAAGTTGTTGTCGGGTCTAATGGAGAAGACTATATATCTGTTATCGTGACTGAAGAGGAAGAATGTGATTCTGATTGTGGAAGAATGTTTCTAAGATTTGAATGTGTTACTAGATGATTTGTTATCTGATGAAGATTTGCTTATTGAAGAGATTATCATTTTGCTCATCAATCCTCAAGAGTGTGCTTAAAGGTGATTACGGAAAACAGGATTTTAGATTTCACGGGTATTCACTCAGTTGTAGTTTTTCAATGTGATATTCAAAGTTTTTATCAATTGTCGGTTCGGTTTTTTGAAGATTAAGAGACCAGCTCACGTGCTAAATCGTTAAATCAAAAACTGAACACGGATGCGATTATCGTCGAAACTGAGAAGTTACATTGATTAGTTTCGAGTTGATGATTATTTGTGAATATTGCAGTTAAGCAAATCAGAGGAGGTCGGGAACCATGCAAACAAAGACCTGAAGTTTCATTCCAGGGGGAATTTGTGCATAATGAAGATAATGCAAGCCCGAACCATCAATCAAGGGGGAATTATTTGAAAATTTCAAGATGCCTGATTGAAGTTGAAGAATATTCAAACACGGCTCTCATATTTCAAGATCAAGATCAAGCTTCGATAGTTATGTACAAGGGGGAAATTGTTGGTGCATGTTCGTGTGTCCGCCACTGTGTGAATAGGCTACATAGAACGTGTGTTTAATATTGTATAGATTAGATACGAACATATGACTTAAGTGCGGACGAGAAAGGTATCTAAGTGTCACTTTGTACGAAGTACCCAGTCCGTACGAAGGTTGTCACTTCGTACGAAGGAAACTACTTCGTACGAAGTTAAAGCTCTCAGTTCACACCAGGTTAAACTCCTATATATAGTGTTGTGTGTTCTTCATTTGTTAAGTTTTGGAGTTCCCAGAGGGGAAATGCTGGAGAAATTTTATACTCTTTCTATATCAATAAATCATTCGAATTTTGCTTCTACTATGTTCTTAATAACATTTGACCGATTTTGCTCTATTCTGCCCAAGCTTCTGTCTAATACTGCCAGTTCCTAGGCTATCACTTACCCGACGCTACGCCTGTTGCAAAATCTGCATACCGTCTCCCACCTTCGAACAAGCAAGAGCTGTCAAGCCAACTTCAAGAATTGCTTGATAAAGGTTTCATACGCCCCTAGCACTTCTCCTTGCGGCGCTCCAGTTCTCCTTGTCAAGAAGAAAGATGGTTATTTTCGTATGTGCATATTTTACTATGAACTCAAGAAATTCACCGTTAAGAATCGTTACCCGCTCCTTCATATCGACGACCTCTTCAATCACCTTCAAGGCGCAACTTGTTTCTTCAAAATCGACCTCCGATCCGGTTATCATCAACTTCGAGTCCTCGAAGAGGACATTCCTAAATATGTCTTTCATATTAGATACGGCCACTACGAATTCGTAGTCATGCACTTCGGTTTGACCAATGCACCTGCGGTATTCATGGATTTGATGAACCGTGTGTACACTTTACTTAGTTGTTTTCTGATCGTTTTCATAGATGTTGTCCTTATCTTTTCCAAAACCCAAACCGAACACGAGCGACAATTGCGTCTAATCCTCGAAGTCCTAAGTGCCGAACAACTATACGCCAAATTCTCCAGGTGTGAATGTTGGCTAAAAGAAATAAATTTCTCGGTCACGTTGTGAATGAGAAATGCATACACGTGGATCTCGCCAAAATTGAAACCCCTCAAGAATTGGATCACACCGAAATCTCCGTCAGAAATTCATTCGTTTTTTGTATTGGCGGGTTATTACTATCGAGTCATCTCTAACTTTTCAAAAATTATCGTTCCTCTCACTTGGTTGACTCAAAAGGATAAACGTTTTGTTGGGGTTCCGAAACAAGAGTTTTAGTTTTTTCAAACTCTTAAGGACTTACTTTGCAATGCTCCTATTCTCGCTCTTCCCAATGGTAACAATGATTTCGTTGTGTATTGCGATGCATCTATAAGGTCTATGGAAACGTTCTAATGCAACGAGACAAGGTTATCGCCTACGCTTCAAGAAAATTCAAGATAGATGTGAAGAACTACACTGCCCACGACCTTGAACTTGGTGCGGTTGTTTTTGCGTTAAAGACTTGGCGACACTAACTTTACGATAAAGTGTGTGGTCTTGACCGTCTAACCAAATCCGCTCACTTCCTCCCCATTCGTGAGGATTATCGAGTTGATAAATTAGCTTATATCTACACCAACGAAGTCATTTGCCGCCATCATTTCCGACCGAGATGGTTTTTTTTACCTATCGCCTTTGGCAAACGTTTCAAACCACTCTTGGTACTCAACTCAATCTTAGTACGGCTTTTCATTCTTAATCGAATGGTCAAACTAAACGTACTATCCCAAACACTTAAGGACATGCTTCGTTTCTGCGTAATTGATTTTGGTAGCAACTAGGATATACACTTACCTTTGGTAGAATTCTCGTACAATAACAGTTATAACGCTAGTACTAAGATGGCTCAATTCAAGGCCTTGTATGGTCGTAAGTGTTGTTCGCCTATTTGTTGGCACGGGATTGGAGATGCATAAATCACCGGTCCCGAGCTTATACAAGAGACGGCGGACAAGATTTTACAGATCCGCGACAACCTACTTAAAGCTAGAAGTCGACAAAAGAGTTATGCCGACAAAAGATGCTAACCCTTGGAATTCAACGTTGGTGATCTTGTACTTCTTAAGGTATCCTCTTGGAAAGAAGCGATTTGTTTTAGTAAGAAAGGAAAGCTCGCTCCTTGCTTCGTAGGTCCTTTCAAGATCCTCGAATGGATTGGCAAGGTAGCGTACCAACGAGATTTACCTCAAGAACTCAACAACGTTCATCTGACATTCCACATATCCAACCTCAAGAAGTCCTTAGCCGAAGAAGGACTTAAAGTTCCACTTTATGACTTACAAATCAACGAGTCGTCCTTACACTTTGTTGAGAAATCGGTTAAAATCATGGACCAAGGAACCAAGCAGCTTAGGCGCAGTCGAATTCCCATAGTCAAGATTCGATGGGAAGGAAAATGTGGCTTTGAATTCACTTGGGAACTTGAGAGTGATATGAAGACCAAGTATCCGCATATATTCGCCGAGTCTTCCTCTAAAATAAATTTCGGGACAAAATTTCCTAAAGTGGGGGAGATTGCAACGCCTTCGCATTTTTGTACTTTCCTTATTTAGAAAGTTGTAATTGTATTCTATTTTTAGAAACTTGTAATCGTATTGTATTCTTTATCATTTCCAAACTTGTAATCCAATACTTCGATCATCTTTTATACTTAAACTTATTATACTTGTGCTTATACGCAATCAATCTTTTGATACATGTTTTGTACAAACTGAGACTTATTATACGCTCGATTCTCATTTTTACATACACGATAAGTAAACTCACTTTCATTTTACTCATACAATATCTTGTTACACTTTAAATACCTAAAATTAGGCCAAAATGCAAGAAAATAGCATAAAATGATAAACATTACAAAGTATGGGGGCTAAATTGAATAAAAAATCAAACTTTGGATGAAAACCATAAGCTCGCGGGCCGCGAGCCAATTGGCTTCTCTACTCGCGGGTGGCGAGGAGACTCAATCCGCAGAAAGTTGTTAGCTGGTCATGGGTTGGTCACTTCTCCTCTCTTCTTCTTCACCCAATCACCTTATAATCTCATTATTACACAAACCTTAATCCACCATTATAAAACCAAACCTTCTACACCACCATATCACATTTCCAACTCTCTAAACACTCTCAACAGACTCTCCAATCAGCGGAAATCAAAAGTTGGAGGCATGATTCTCTAAGTACAAAAGTGGGCCTCGACCTCACTTTCTTTCGAATTTCTTCATCTTTTCTTCTTCTTGATATCTTGGAATCCTCTAGGAGTGTTTCCACAAGTTTACCATGGTAAACAAAGGTGGAACATCACCATTTTGAGGTCCAACTTTCTCTTTTGAAGAAAACTTTATTAAACATGTTCAAACTTACTCAATTTTGCACCTACCTTGCTTCTAGCCAAACTCATGGTTATGAAGCTTATGTGGGGTTAATTTCCATAACTTTAGAGGTGCAATCTCCCTCTAAACTTTCTGTTTTGATAATATTTTAAACAACCTTCAAGTGTTGAGGCCAATCCAAGATTCATCATCTTCAATATGGTGAAATTTATGTATTGGTGACATCTGTGAACTGTGAAAGCCTTTGCTTTCAAATCTAGTTCCACAATCTCACTTGTTGATTTGTTACTTGCCTTCATTCCACTAAGTCGCTAAAACAACTCCCTACACATAAAGTGAACAAAGCTACATCAAGTCCCCAAACACTTTCCATACTTTGGATGAACACATCTAGCCAGCTCACTTGGTTGTTTAAGTGACTTAGACAAATACTAAGTAGCCTCCAAGAATCAAATTAATTCAATCCCACATTGGCTCCAATATTTGCCATGTTGGTTATGACACGCCCGGGTTGTTCTTACTTGGCTACTTAGCAAGCTTAGTTAGTTGACTTTACTTTATTTGTTGATGCACCTTATGTCCGTCATTGTTCGAATAGGCTAGAAAGAGTGTGTATTGAATATTGTATAGTTTAGATACGAACACATGACCCAAGTGCGAACGAGAACTGGCTCGTATGAGTGACATTGTGACTCGTACAAGTGACAATGTGACTCGTACAAGTGATAATGTAACTCGTACAAGTGACAATGTGACTCGTACGAGTGATAATGTAAATCTACTCGTACGAAGCCAACTTGCTCGCTTCGCACGAGCTGCTCATGTCTATATATATGTGTTGCTTGTTCATTGTTTCAGTGAGTTTTGGAAGTTCCCTAAGGGGAAACGCTGGCGGATTCTCTCTAGGAATTCCGTCAGCCAGACAATATGTATACTCTTTCGGTATGAATGCATGCTTCCGCTGATTCTGTTTCTACTCCCTTTTTATAACGTTCTACCAAATCGGTACTATGATACGCCTAAACTTCCGTCTAGAACTGCCGTCAATGGGACTCACAACTGGTATCATAGCTACGATACCGATTCATTCAATCTAACAGTTGATGAATCACCTACGCTCATGAATCTTGGACGTATGAGGGGTTTTAGACGTAAAACATCAAATAATCGGACAATCCACTGACATAATGTAAAATTGAAACCATAGGATTGTTAGAAACTGATTTTCGACCAGATCTGTGAAAAAATCATCTTGAAATTCGAAGAAATACAGATTCTGGATCGAAAAAACGTAATCGGGCTTATTCGTACGAGTAAGCCTCTGTGGCTCGTACGAGTGACAATTTGTCACTCGTACGAATCACCACTTGTACGAAGTCAACCTCGTACGAAGTGGTGACCACCTCGTGCGAAGTAATCATACACCTCGTACAAAGTGTGGCATGCCTAAAAAAGGCATTTTTTGATTGTATCGACGAGACGAGTGCCCAGAAAAATTTGGTGATTGCAACTTTTTTCGAGATTTTAACGTCTAATTGGGGCTGTTCGGGGACACCGTCTAGAGCTTCAGAGTATAGATTTGATGATATGGTCATAAAATGTTGAAGATATTCGGGTAGTCGTTGATACCTGCACAAAAGGTTGATCATTTGGTGTAGAGACTTTTAATGGGCCTTAACGTTAAATCCGCATTTGATCAAAACTGCAATCTTGGGAAATTTTCCGCAAAATTTGGTTTTTGTGAGACGATTCTCAAGACGGCAGAATTTGCAAAAATGAGGGGGAATAAAAATTTTAACGTATATGTTAATATTCCGGAATTTTTGAAATTCGTGACCATGCAACAATATTCGGGTGGTTCCGACTGCAGATTATCTGGAAACACAGACCATCGAAGATTCATTAGTGATGAGATAAAGTTGATATCTATTTTTCGTAAAAGTGGGGTTGCATAACTGAGTCTTGGAGGAGTTGTTCATCGGATTCAGTAGTTGTGGCCACGTTGATGCCTGAGTCTTCATACAAGCCGGTTGCACACACAACTGCTTAGTGGTACAAAGTATCAAATTTAACTCCGCATGACAAATGAACTGTTTTCCGGACTAACATCCAGAAATAAGGAAGCTTTGTCGTTTCAGTTGTCACCGGGACTAACGTGGAAGGCTATATACTTGCAATTCATGACTAAAGAAGATGATATAATAAATCTTTCATACAAAAACTGTGTACTAGTTGCTCACGAAATGGACTATACATTTGGAGTTTCGTGATCAAAGGATGTTCAGAATTTTCAGATCATGATACAAATTAATGCTTAAAGGTTATATACTTGATCTTTGATGTGGAAGTGGATGCACATACGACTGCTTATCTTTAACTCTGCAAGGAAAATGAACTATTTTCAGAACTAACCGCCAGGAAATCAGGATGTTTTGTAGTTTGAGTTGCGCCATTCCAGCAGAGAAAGCTATACATCTATTATTGTGACTAAGAAGGAAGAATGTGATTCTGATTGCCGAAGAATGTTTCTCGGATTCGATGTGTTACCAGATAATATGATTCCGATGATGATTTGCTAATTGAGAAGATTACCGATTTGCTGATTAATCGTGATTACGTAAATCATGATTTCAGATTTATGCAGATATTTATTGATTTGAAGTTTATCGTTGTGGTAATTCGAATTTTCTATCAATTGTCGATTGGGTTTTGAAGATCAGAGGATCGAGCACTAGAGGAGTGCGCTAAACCAAACACAGATGTGGTTAAAGTTGAAACGAGAGAAGCTACATTGATTGATTTCAAGTTAGTCATTGTTCGAGAAAATTTGTAGATTAAGCAAATCAGAGGAGGTCTTGAACCGTGCAAACAAAGGCCTGAAGATTAATTTCTGGAGAAAATTATTTCAAGGGGAATGTTGCTTAAAGTAGATAATGTGTCACACCCCGACTCGCAGCGAAAGCGCACGCGAAGAGCAACAGATACATGGTATGAATACGTTATATAAAAAGATATTGTATTACACAACACAAGCATCGGTTACAACGTTTGATTACACACTAAGGCTTACTATACAGGCACTAATGTCCCAAAAGCGGTTGTCTTTGCTAAGCATGCTTCTATGCACAGTAGTATACGATCAACAAAACTTGAAACCCGTACGCACTTCACTTTATTCTTCTTTAGCTTTACCTGAAAAGCATGTTACGTTTGAACGGTCAACTATAAATAGCTGGTGAATTTCACTGTTTTAGGGTGTTTTCACAATATAGCTTTAACTAGTTGATTTTGCATGTTTGACATGAAATTATACTAAGCCCACAAGTGAAACCTTGACTGTTCTCAAGTGTCGTGTCCCACAACCGACACCTCAGCAGTTTACCACCCCAAGTAGTTATGTCTAGCACCACATAGCGTGTTCACAGAATTGCATGGACATATGCAATTACAGTAGAATCCATGGCATTTGTGCCAGATCAATTGGGTAGTGAAACTCACCTAGTATATAGCACGACTATCACAGGATGGGTAAGTATCAATGTTCTATCCCTTCGGTCCTGATATCAGTTCGTGTTTGGTTATTACCGAATACACTTTTCAATTCGATAATTGCAATAACTATGGCTCAGATGAGGATAATCATCTAAGACTTGACCTATATCCTAACAATAGAGTTGTGGGTATTATCTTAGTGTCAGATTTCAGTTTGGGTTCCGGGCACCGTTTTACGTGCCAATAAAAGTTGTTTGTTTTAGATGTTCAGAAAGTGGTATGATCATATGGATTGTACTAATGAGTTGTTCATTAGAAATGATTAACTTTATATTAAGGGAATTTAGTCGTTTGGGGATCCCAGGTTTCCCGATTTTAAGTTTCCTTTTTCGCCGTCGGGGAATCTCCAAAACTGGCGTGCAATGTACCCCAAGTACCCATTTTTCCTCGGAATAGTCCAGAATTACTCCTGTGTTCCACTTATTTCCAATGTAGTCATTGGTCATTTCGCGGTCCCGGCAGGTTCGTTATACGATTTTTAATAATAAGATTTTTAATTCCAAAAATCATTACTCAATCGATATACTTTATAAAATTCTAAAAAAATTTATATAAGTTGGTAAAAATGTACAAAATTCTGGAAAAATATTTTTAGAATTTATTAAATTAATATATTAATTTTAATAAATTCACGAGAAACTGTATTTTAACTGAACAATTTACATCCAAAATGATCCCACTTTCAAAAATTCCCAAAAATTTAAAAAAGTGACCCAATATTTCTAGGAACCTCCTGCAAAAATTTGAGATTTTTTTGAATTGGTTATACAGCTTTTCCGGCTACCGAAACTTCGCGAAAACGCAATTTTTGAAACCCATTTCAAACTCCGTCAATGGTCCCCAAACTTTTCCAAAATGTTGTACATATTAAACTCAACATACCTATAAGTTTTAGTGATTTATTGAGCTCGTTTAGTATTTTATCCAAATTTATTCCTTTAAACAGTTAAAACATTCACCAAAAATCCTCAAAATTTCAGAAAATTCTAAACTTTTAATCGAGTCTTACTGTCACCATGGGTGACCATCCTGCAAATTTTCAAGTCCTAACAATACCCACGTAAAAGGTTATATAAAAACTAAGTTTACGGCTACTAGTTTCCGTTTTCGGATGTTATACCTCGCGTTTCTCGATCAAGTGAGCGGTCTCTACCCTTCCAAAGGTTCGTCTAAAGCTAGGATCAGTACCTATATACCATGTACACACAAACATGCAAAAACCCATATCAATCAAGCCTTAAATCCGATCTTTTTCGCTTAAGATTTGATTTGTTCGGTTATTGGCGAATAGGTTGTATTTTTGTGTCATAAACCAATGTTTTGCATCCCTAAACACCATATATAATCTAATTATATATTAGTCATGTTAGAACAACCCATATTCCACCAAAAACCTCAAGATTTTATAGATGAAAACTTCTCTTTTTGTAGAAATCATATTTAGTATATGGAAATCATAATAAAGTCTTATCCAAATCATCTCAATACCTTAGATCACAGCTGAAGCGTAATGTTTCTTGGCTGGTTCCGATTGTTAGGCGTGAAGAAAAGTGTAAACTGGGATTAGAATTTTGGGTTTTTTAATTGAAAGAAGAAAAGGAATTGTAAATATATATCATGCTCATCTCATAAAGGCGGTTAAGTTTTTCTTTTAATTATTATTTTAACTTTATAATTAATTCGACTGCTTCACTCATTTTACTCGTATAACTTTCAAAGTATATGCGTATTATAAAACTATGAATATGCCATTGAGACGAGCTTATTTTTCTTCACATTTTGACCTAAGTTTCATTTAAAATGGAGTAGGGCCAAATATAATATATTTTATGATTATTATCAAACGGGCTCTTATACTACTATCTTTCGGTTAAGGTATCTCATAGTCCGAATTGTCATTCTACCCGTCAGTTTGGTAAATGATCGTACCACGCGTTGTTTTAAAAATACTAACCCGTCTTTAACTAAAAGTTGAACGCTTTCACGTATTTGCTTAAAATACATTATATTAGTGTTCGATAAGTAATGTTTTAGGATTGACTGACCATACAATGCATGTTTGGTTGTTTTCGTGTGTGTTAAAACAAAGGTGTTTCGTTAATCGAAACCGCCTCGTTTAACATGCCAACTACATGTTAAGGCCTCAAATCTTATGTTATTGTCTAAGTACCTTGTCTAGGTAATTCTGTACTCTTAGAATAGTCTCCGGCGCTTACTTTTGCATCTAAATCGTTATTATACGGTTTGCAAACTGTTAAACAGAAAGCTTCTGTTTAACCTGTTTTTAACACACTGAGGCATCAACATCGCACTGTTAGGTATTACTGTTTGCATGTTTCTCATAACGTACCCTCGGATTCCTCTGAGTCATACGTAGTATTGTTTTGTTATCCGTATAAGTCATACGTATAGATTAGGGTTTACCTGTTTTCACAACGGTTGTCACATTCTCCCCTGGTTAAGAAATTTCGTCCTCGAAATTCGATGTATTTAGTTGGGGAAAAGGTGCGGATATTTCTTGCGGAATTCATCTTCCATTCCCATGTGTATTCTGGCCCTCGCTGCGAGTTCCATCGTACCTTCACCAGCGAGATTTTGTTATGACATAGTTGCTTGGTTTTCTCGTCTAAGATTTCTACCGGTTCCTCCACGAAGTGGAGTTTGTCATTGACGTGCACATCTTTCAATGGTACAATAGCTGCTTCATCCATGAGACATTTCTGTAAGTTTGATACATGGAAAGCATCGTGAATGGTGCTCAGTTCGACTTGTAATTTTAGCCGATACGCTACAGGTCTAACCTTGGCAATAATTTCGTATGGTGCTATGTATCTCGGAGTCAACTTTCCGCCCTTGCCAAACCTTATAACTACTTTCCACGGTGACACTTTTAATAGCAACTTGTCACCTACTTCAAATGACAACGGTTTCCGGCGAACATCGGCGTAACTTTTATGCCGATCCCACGCTGCTTTCAGTCTGGTTTGGATCTGATGCACCTTGTCTGTCATTTCTTGAATCATTTCAGACCCTGTGAGTTGAGATCACCCACTTCAACCCAACAAAGTGGTGATCTGCACTTCCGACCGTATAGTGCCTCGTATGATGCCGCTTGTATGCTACTTTGATAGCTGTTATTCTAAGAAAATTCGATTAAGGGAAGGTGCTTGTCCCAACTTCCTCCAAATCTAGGACACAAGCACGAAGGAGATCTTCTAATGATTGGATAGTTCGTTCTAATTGGTCGTCAGTTTGGGGATGATAAGTCGTACTCAGTTCTATTATAAACCCCAAAGCATCTTGTAACTGTTGCCAATAGTGTGAAGTAAAATGACTATCACGGTCTGAAATGATAGCAACTGGTACATCGTGTCTAGCCACAATTCATTAGTGTAGAGCTCGGCCATTTTCAACAACTCCTGTAGTTGGGTGGCTAACTCTTGCATCTCGAAAGGCGCAAGGCAATAAGTTTCTTTGGCGATCGGAGCTGCTCCCGGAATTAAGTCAATACGGAATTCAACTTGTCGGTCGGGTGGCAATCCGGGTAGTTCTTCAGGAAAAACATCAGGGTAATCACGTACAACTGGAATGTCTTCAATACGTCTTTCCTTTGGTTCCATAGTTGCCACATTTGCGATGTACACCGCGCATCACTGTGGTAGGCACTTTAACACTTGAGGTGAGATATAAGGGGTAACATTGCGCCAGATTTTTCTCCTCGGGCCATCATCACTTCATTGTTAGGGAAAGGAATCCTAACAATCTTCTGTTGACAAATGTTGGTGCATAATGTCTATTGCCTACGTCTACGATATGTTGTTTATGTATATAGGGCTTAGAATGTCAGTTTGTATATGTTAAAATATGTTTTATTTGTTTAGAAGTTGACTCGTACGAGTTAGTATTGTGACTCGTACGACTGACACTTTGTCACTCGTACGAGGCTCCACTCACATGGTCACACCCAGTTTCACACTCTCCTGTGTGAGTCATGTCGACCTATAAATAGAGGAGTGTTGTGTTAGTAACAGGGAATCCTGTTGGTGTGGTGAAGCCCTGCTGAACTATTTACTTGCATTGTACTTTTTCACGTTTGTCAATATATTCAAGGCACTTAAGCAGTAGATCTCACTTGTTTATTTGTCAACCTCACTAACAATGAATTCCGCCTCTGTTAGTTGAGTCAGATTGGTCCGGTGCTCATTGGAGGAGAGAGCCGATCCCCCCTCACAAGTGGTATCAGAGCCTTTAGGCATGATCTACTGACAAACATCAAGTTTCTGCCTTCTACCAACAGTTTCAGATTCAGATTTATCATTGAAGCTTTCTACTTCTACACTTTCCCATATAGATCTTGGAATTGGATGAATTCATGGACAAAATTAACTAGGATTTTAGGATATCACGTTAAAATCAATTCTAATCAATCCTTGACAATATCAAATCTAAAATCGAACTTAATCATGTCAAATTTGGTAAAATTCATCCGTTTGGTGACCTGAGTTGTTTCGTACAGGAAGAGAGGCAACTCGTACGAACTACTGTCCGTACAGTTTAAGTCATTTTTACGAACGAGTAAACAGAAGTTCTTAAAATCTACAAGTTAAAACGGTAAAACTGTGATTCACACGAGGCATTCATTCGTACGAACAACTCATTCGTACGAGCAAACATTTTATGTCGTACGAACACCTTGTTCGCTCGAGTATCTTTTCTGTACGAATCATCTCGTTCGCACGAATCTCTGTGTCGTACGAACTAATCTTGGTCGCACAAATTGTTCTGTTATCCGCACGAAGAAATTTTTAACAGGCTAATTAGTTTTCCGAAAGCGTGTTTCTAAAAATTTTGTAGAAAATTGGAAGAAGAGTTTTATAACGCATTTTCTGCATCAGCCATCACAACTACCGCAACTCAAAATATGAACCTCGAAAATGAGATGGGAACGATGACGATGCCACCAAAGTTGATGAACCTTGAAGACTTTGACAGTTGGAGTGAACGTTTTGTGAATTGGGTTCAGGCGAATCATTTTACCTGCTGGTTTCCCATCAAAGAAAAGTATCAAGCTCTTGTTGGAGAAAACGTTCTCGAAAAGACATTGGCTCAACTCTCAGATTTTGAAAGAGAGAAGTTCATAAATGAGAAGAAAATGATGAACATTTTATAACAAGCCATCAAGGAAGACATATTGGCGCTTTTGCAACATGATGATGATGCACAATCGTTTTGGAATGCTCTAAGGGTGAAATACTAGGGAAGTGCACAGTTGAGAAAAGGGAAGAGGGCGTTGTTAAGTAAAGAATTTGACATCTTTACTTTGATCAAAGGAGAGACAGTGAAACAACTTATTGAAAGATACTGTCATTTGGTTGTGCAAATGAAGCGTATGGGAATCGCAAAGACGAATGAAGAATTAGTTGATAAACTCGCGGATTCCTTACCACAAGGCGAATGGTCTACCTATTTGACTATTCTGAAGAATGGTACTAAATATGGTAACTTCTCATTACCATGATTCATTGAGAGATTGGAGGGACACGAACTTGAGATGCAGAAAATGACGAAGAACAAAGGTGCCCAAATGCAACAAGACGTTAATCTGTATTACAAGAATAGTTCTGCCGCTCAGATACAATCTCCAAAGATCCAAACTGCCTTTAGCGCTTATAACACACCAAGCTCACCATCAAATCAACACAGTGGTTTTCAATCATTTGCTACGGTAAACCCCAACACGTCTCAAAGCCCACAGTCATCACATGGTTTGAGCAATCCCCAGATCACCAAGAACAGTCAATCTCATCCTACTCAAAGAGTTTTACAGTGTAATGTCGTTGTTGATTTCCAAAACGCTCAAAATTTGATAAGAAGACCGCAAAGCAACATATGTCCCTATTAGCTTCGGTTCTCGAATTTTACGACAGTCTTGTAGCAGGCAAAATTGGAAAATCAGAGAGGACTATGATCAGGTTGATCATGTCAAGATGGAGTTGATCGACATCAAATGGTGTATGGCATCTATTGTTAGACAAGCACAACGCTTCATGGAAATCACCGGGAAAGAGAACTTGTGTGGAGTAGATGGAAAACTTGGCTTCGACAAGTCCAAAGTTACTTGTTTCAAGTGTCGGGAGAAGGGACATTTTAAACGCGAATTGTCCAAACAGAGAAGTTCAGGGTAACCAGAACCCATTTGCCTAAGACTACTACAAGAAAGCCATCTATCATCGTCCTCAACCAAGAACAAGAATGGTGCAAATCGAAGATAGACAGCTAGAAACCAAAGACAAAGCGCTTGTCGTGACTCAAGAAAACGAAGGCTTTAACTGGAACAAGTACATTTCCAAGAATGAGAGTTTGGCATTAGTCGCAGAAATTATCGAAGAACCTGAAGAAGAATCAAAGGCATCTTTTGACGAGGCTTCTAAAGAATACTATCACACATCGTCAGAAGAAGAGGAATTGTTAAACAGTGCTTTTAAACATCTCATGCCTAATGATATTCTAAAAACTTTTGCAAGTTATTTTGAGCCAAGTCATCGATCATCTTGTGAAGAACAGAAGAAGCCTGATGTTGAAAAGATAGTTGATGAAAAGATGGAGAAGCTGACTGATGAGACCAACAAAGCTTGTATGGCAAACATAAAAGAGGTAAATGAGTCTAAAAGTGAGTCTGTGATAGAAAAGCCATGTTTGAAATGTGCAGAGCCATGCAATGAATGTGTTGTAAAAGACACACGATATAATGAGCTCAAATGTCTAACAGATAATTTGTCGAGTGACTATAAATCAACGAAAGAAGCTTATGACAAATTAAGCAAATCTATTAAACAATATGAAAACGCACTCAAAGAAAATGACGGAACACTTTCAATGCTTAAAGCGATAGTAATGGACAAGCAAATGGCCATTAATATTCATTTAAATACTATCACTGAGCTAAAAAGTGAGCTTGAGAAAATAAAAATAGAAACAGAACGGGTTAACAAATTGTTAATAAGTTATTCTACAAGCTCATACGTCATTGATCATATTCTACCAAAGATCGATACAAAGAAGAATCTAAAAATGATGAAAACAAGAGTGCAAGTTAAGATCGTGTTCCACCACCCATGTGGAATAGCTATGCTTGTAAAAAGCGATCAGGGTAGAAAAGGCGCTCGATTTAAAATTGAAAACTGAACAGTCAAACGAGCTACCTACGAACATTGACGTAACTTACCCAAAATCTGAAAATGAATGTGATTCTAAGGTGGTTAAAACAATGGTTGAAAATGTTTCAAAAAATGAATCTGAGAAATATGAATCTAATGTTGAAACCTCGGAAAATAGTTTAAATACTGATCCAAACGTCATAGTTTATAAAATGCATGGATATGATAAACTATATTCTAATGAAGATTTCCCAATCCAGAATGTCAATCTGGAGCATGTCAAAAAGTTGTTCAAGCTTGTTGAGGTGAGCCATTCTGATTTAGAAAAATACGACGCATCATATTACTCTAAATCAAAATGTGTTAACAAACCCTACCACCAAAGAAACAGAGATTATCCTGAAAACAGGAGGGCGAGGTTGGGTTTTAAAAGAAAAGATCAAACAACAGGTTTCAAAAGTTAAAATTTACAAAGAAAGTTAACTTTGTTTTTGGAACAACCACAGAAAAAGAAAAATAAATCATTAGTACACAATCCAATGATGAATTCAAGAAAGAAAAAGAGAGAAGAAAACAAGTTTTGGATTCCTCTGTCCCTAAAGACAGTAGGATATGTTACAAGTGTAAAAATCTTGGGCATATTGCACGACATTGCTCACAAAAATATCGAAAATTTGTTTCTAACTCTAACAGGTCTACAAAGGATGTGAAAAAAAAAGTACCTATGGTTGTACCAAATAAAATTTTAAAAAGAAACAATGAATCCTATAAAAATGTAAAATCAACGGTTCAACGTAATTCGAAATTTGAAATTGGTGAATCTTCCACCAAGAATCGTCAATTGGATTCAAAGGTTTATGCTAAAAAGGCAAATTAGAAAACACAAACATGGGTTGCAAAAGTCAAACCATCTAAGGTAGAACTGAAACCATCTGTTCCAACCAAAACCGAGCCTAAACAGAATGTCAAAAACAAAGTAGGTCCGAAATTTGATATTCTGAACCCACCAAAGACCAAGCAGGCTTGGGTTTCTTTGTTTAAATAGTTTCTTCCTCATGTGTGGAGGGGCTTCCGAGATCGATCATGTCAAAATGGATTATGGATAGTGGAGCTTCCCGACACATGACTGGGATGCTTGCGTTGTTGCACGACGTCAAAGCTATTTGAGGAGGCTATGTAGGTTTTGCTGGAACACAAGGTGGAAGAATCGCAAGAGAGGGTATTCTTACGAATGGAGTGGTTTTGTTTGACAAAGTGAACTACATTGCATAGCTAGAGAACAATCTGCTGAGTATTTCGCAAATTTGTAACAAAAAGTTCACAACACACTGCAACGACAAAGAATTTTTAATTCTAAATGGGGTTTCATGATTCCAGAGGAATGGATTCTTATGCGTGCTCCAAAAGAGAATGATCTTTAGGTTCTTTATATGAGTGTCATATCTACAACATCAAAGAAGGTTGTGAATGGGGATCGTGCTCCCGAAATGAGCAACCGACCTGATCCCGCTCAACTAGTAGAGGCGGAATTGATTGCTAGAGGGGTAGACAAAAGGAACAAGATAGTACTTACTGTTTAAATGCTTCTGTTGTATTAAAAGACGTTCAATTATAGAAGCGAGTAAACCAACTGGCAGATCTCCGCCGTACCAACTGACAAATCACTATGTAGCTCTAACACAACACTCCTCTATTTATAGGTCGACATGACTCGTACTGGAGTGCGTATTGTAACAGTGGCGTGACTATGCTTCGTACGAGTATGTGCTTCGTATGAGTGAGACACTCGTACGAATCACTTAGATGCTCGTACGAACCAATCTAACAAAACATATAAAATTTACATTTTAACATATAAACATTGACGTGAAAGCTCTATATACATTACAGACATATCCTAGACGTAGGCAATATCGTGCTCCCGAAATGAGCAACCGACTTGATCTTGCTCAACTAGCAGAGGCGGAATTCATTGCTAGAGAGGTAGACAAAACGAACATGATAGTACTTACTACTTAACTGCTTCTATTGTATTAAAAGATGTTCAATTACAGACGCGAGTAAACAAACTGGCAGAGCTTCGTCGTACCAACTGATAAATCATTATGTAGCTCTAACACAACATCCCTCTATTTATAGGTCGACATGACTCGTACTGGAGTGCGTGTTGTAACAGTGACGTGACTATGATTCGTACGAGTGAGACACTCATACGAATCACTTAGATACTCGTACGAACCAATCTAACACAACATATAAAATTTACATTTTAACATATAACCATTGACGTGAAAGCTCTATATACATTACAGACATATCCTAGACGTAGGCAATAGACATTATGTACCAACAAACTCCCCCTTGGATGTTGCCGCAGCCTGGATAGTCTTCAAAAAACATTCTTCAAAAGATTTGACTTTAGCGACCAAAAAATCTCTTCCATGGCTTGTGACGCTCCTCAAAAGCAATTGGTGTTTGATCTGTAGGAGGAGGTCGTTTCATTGTATTGCCAAACTGAAATCTCCTGAGCGATGCTATTCTAGCACGCTCTGCTATTTTAACTTCATTCTTTTCTTTCTTCTTTGTCTCATTTTCTTCAAGCTTCTTCCAAGAAGTATTTCACGTCGATTCTAAATTATATCGTTTGCAAATCAGACATTAACAATCTTCTGGAATTGGAGAGCTTGCTCCTTGTCTTTTTCATCAAAACTTATCTTACTGTAAAAAAGACATTCAATATCCTTTTTTGAACAGTTTACTAGCCACATTGGGTCTAGTACTCGAATGCCACGCCATAGACCGTAGAAACGTTTATGTGCTAGGACGGCTTCGGATAATTCCTCAGCAATTTTCCAAGAATCTTCATCTAGATAAACACGTATAAGAGCTTCTCCCGTACTCCAATCATAGTGCCACCATTTGAAGTACTTGTAAAAATCTTGTTCCATTTTTATGAGAGGCATGTTCTTCATCACACGAGGCTTCTTTATAATCAATGTAACATCCTTCTCGTTCGTCACTGGTTCAACTTTAATAATACGATGAGGAAAATGAGGTTTCCAATGTGTAAAACCATGCATTGCTTCTAGCTTAATCAACTTCTAAAGCCGCTGGTCATAAAATTTCATCTTCAGATTAATTGTCTTTGTTTGAACAAGCTCCTTAATATCCCAGTACGGCAAGGTTTTGATATCGCGTAGATATTGGAAATATTGAATACCAAATTCCCTCTTTATTGCGTAGACATTCAGCTCTTCATTCCATCCCCAGCTCAAAATATCCCCTAATGAAACATCAGCATCTCGAGTAAAGAATGCTAGGGGTCTTTTAAATTTACGCTCTGCTGGAACATTTCGAAACCATTTCTTCCTCGGCTCTGCTATTTTAGTGCTTGACAATTGTTGAGGAATAGTTCCATCTTTAATAGCTTCAGAAACTTTTCTTTTCAACATTTCGGAACTTTCAGCTGCGAATATATCTGCAAAAGTTGGGGAATCATCTATACTCTGATCAGCTAGATTAGCATCGTCATCAGAACCATCTTCCACGACAACTCTATCGTACACGTTTGCATCCTCAATTTCTTCAAAAACATACGAGTTCGGTTCAAATACATCTATCTCATTCATTGCGTCTTCAAAATCAAACTCAAAATTTCCATCATTTATTCCCAACATCTCTGCAATCTCCTCCTTTGTGTAAATATGCACAAATTCTCCCTCTTCCACATCATGCTCAAGATACAATACTTTGGGCTTTGGCACGACAGGAACAGATAATATTTCTATTTCTGGGAAGATTCATGCCTGCTGAACATCAACCGATTCGTTACCTCGCTCTTTCCTTCCATCTTCAACAGTTTAATTAGCAGAGTCATCAAGATACTTAGAAACATCCACATCTTCATTCATTTTTTACTCTGTTACAAGAATTCCAGTACCACCTACATTATCATCGTTTCTATCAGAACTACTAGGAACAATATCATCTTTATCAACATCCTCTAACTCTACATCCTTTTCAACTTCTTCAGCAGCATCATCAATCTCTTTCTCAATCTTCTTCTTCAACAACCAATCGTGATGTCTTTGAGAAATATCAAGCGAATCAATATCGACATCCGTTGGTTGTCCAATCAGAAAAAACTTTCTCGGCTCCACATATACAACTATATCCATACAAGTTACTGGCACATATTCAGCTTCTGGCTCAACATGATCAGTGATAGAATCCTCCATGATTTTAGCTTTACCCTTTCCCTGAGCATCAGATTGTTGCTTTGCAAGTCTTTCTCTTTCCACAACACGCTCTCAAGCCTCAGATCGCTCAATATCGTCAATTTCTTCAGCAATATTCACACCCAACTTTTCTACTAAAATCTTCTCAAACAAACTCATTCTTCTATCACTTTGCAATCTTTCTTCTTCATATTTTGACATTCGAAGTCTCAACCTCTCATTTTCGGAAACAATAATCGCCAAGCTTCCATTTGGTGCTTTTCCTCAGATAAACCCTCAATCTGTTCAACCATTTCCTGTTTCTCAGCAGTCAACACATTGATTTGTTCTTGCAGTTCGACAATCTTTACTGTGTTAAGCAAAACCTACTTTTGCAGCTCATCCACCCGTGGATCATTAAAAGAAAAATCACCCTCTGGAAGATCACCAAAATCAAAGTTAAGATCAAACTGAGACGGTGAAGTTTGTGAAGTATGTGGCGGTTGTTGTGGAGTCTTCTTTTGTGGCTGAGGTGTTCGTTGTTGAGGTTGTTGCTGAGGAACTTGTTGTTGTGGCGGTGTTGGTTGTTGATGTGGTTGCGATGGAGATTTTGGAGCTTGTTGTGGTGGAGACTGTGGAGTTTGTCGTGGTGGTGTTGATGGAATTTGCTGTGATGGTTCGACCATGACTTCTTCAACAGTATGTTCAGAAGTAGTCTCTTTGGATCTGATTGTTGGAGATTCAGAATTTCGAAAAGCAGATCGTTTTATCCTCCTTTGCCTTGTGATTGGCGTGCTAAAGATAGCTTCAGAATCAGATTCAGATGGTACATAAGTTGTATCATCCTCTCATGTAGCTTTACGTTTTCGCTCTTCAGCCTTGCGTTTGAGTTCGGCCTGACGGTTTTCTCTATCTTCGGTGCTCTCTTTCTTTCTCCTTCTCTGCGTTCATATGAATTAGTACGAGACAAAGAAACATCCTCAACTACTTTCTCAGTACCGAAAGCTTGATGTTCAATATCAGCAGCCATATCTTCAACGTTTTCTTCAATATCTGGTTCATCACGAAGACCAGAACTTCCAGCAGCTATTGTAGCTTTCTTTTTCTGAATTTTTGGAGCTGATGTAGACGTTGTAGCATCTTTATGCTTAGCTCCCTTTTCACCATCCTTCACAAACCACGGACTTCTTTTCGCAACAAACATAGATAAAGCTTCAAGTTCTTCGTCTTCATCACCACTATCATCCTTCCTCCATCGTCTTGGTGCTGGTGAAACATAATCTTTATCAACAATCGCACTGAACATAGGTTTAGCATTAGGAGCAGTCTTAAGATGCAAATTCATCTTTCTCAATGTAGAAACGTCCATGTGTTCAAGCTTCAAAATATCATCTGCACTTTTCTTCAAATCAGGATGTAAATAATCAAGCGTCATCTGTACAAATCTTGGGTATTGCAGAAATTTCTCCCTTTGAATGTTCTGAACCATTTGCGTAAAGATAACTTTGGAAAAGTTATATGGCAGATTCAGTATCAACGCAGTAATCATGCACATCTGATAATCCACAAGATCATCATATCCTCCTTTACGATGACTAAGACCGTGAGCTATAACATGAGCCAGATATCTAAAAGGTGCGCTCAAATTGGCTTTCTTGAAAGGTGCAGCATTAACAAATCCAGCATATCCTATACGATAAAAGCAACCTTTCACCATGTACTCTGAAAATCTTGTTGGATCATCCTCATTGTCTTTGAACTCTAACATTGTTCGAATCAATTCTTCATTAATCTTGACAGGAATATCTTCGTCATTAATCTTCACAGCAGACACAATAGCATTATCCTCTATACTGAACTCTGCAGCATTCCAGAAGTATTCAACATGTGATTGGTAAACAGTATGTCTATCAGTAAGCGCTTTAGTCACCCGTATACGTGTTAGAAAATCAAGAATTTCTCTCTATGCAGCAATTTCTGGAATTGATCCATTCGTTAGGCAGCAAATATTGTGAAACGGTGAGAATGAGGATTTCTTGGCATGTTCACAAACATAACAAACAAGTGTTAGAAAAATATTAAACTTTTCAAAATAACACTTTCATTCGTACGAAACATACTCTTGTACGAAGCAAATACTTAACAAAATTCTAAAATTCAACATTTTATTTTTACTTCGTACGAAACATCATTTTATACGAAGCAAACACTTAACACAATTTTTAAAATTCAACATCTCAGGTTTACTTCGTACGAAACAGTTTCTTAGTACAAACCAGAACATCAAAACAATGAAAGATTTGCTCTGTACGAGCCAATTCTTCGTATGAACCAATTCGTCGTTCCAAAATAACCAAGTGAAATCAGAACTTAAAACTTGTTGATTTTAACAAATTAATAGTCGATTTTCGGGTTATTAGTGCCGATATTAACGTTTTTGAAGTCAATTTTAAGTTTTATCAGTCAAATCTCCCTAGATCTAAGTTTTATGTCCGATTTGTTAAGATTTGACATTATAACAACATGGTTTCTATAAAAAAAAATACCTTTCCCATTGTAAAAGGTGTGCAAATCAACCTTCCCAATGTGATTAGAATCAAAAATAAGCCAAGAAATGAGATTTCAACAGATGTTTCATACAAAATCCTCTAACTTGTTCACAGCTCTTTAGAGACAAATAACCTTATTTCGTATGAAGTTTAGAGGATTATATAGTAGATGGTTTGCTTTGTACGAACTTGTTGGTTCGTACGAAATATCCTCATTTCATACGAAGTAATTTATTTCGTATGAATCATTGCTGAAATTTTGAACTTTTGATTTTTATTTTTGAAATTTTCATTTTATCCATTTTTTTATCTGTTTAAAATCCACTCGGTTAACCAAGTCCAAGTAAATGACCCTGGTTACTCGATTTTGTCTACCAAGTCCAAGTTAATGACCTTGGATGACCGTTTTTAACCAAAACAGATTTATTTGCACATGTAAAGTCTCAAATTAATGAACTTTATTGACGTTTAGATACATTTCTGATAAAGATTAGCTCCCAACCCATGGTTTCAGTTCTCGCTTAGCAAGATGTTGCTTTGATTTCAACCATTAGTGTCCTCAACATCGGTAGACTAAAATATATCTAATCAAGCTAAGAAAACTAAAAATCTTTTTGAGTTTTTAAGAAATTTATCAAAAATGACATACATATTTTTGTGAGTTATGTGTTTTTTTAGATAATCATATCAAGTACATAACAAACCGCCAGTACCGTTGATCTTGGTATACTTATTAAGTTTTTAACCAGATTTACTTAGATTGCCAATATATTTGTCCTTTTAAAGCTTCTTCTCGTTTATCAATTGTTTCAAGATATGTTAAGTAAATTTAAGAACATGAAATAACTGTGTTTCCCATCTCTGAATATACTCCCGTATCGAGATTCCCAGAATATCATTTTACAGGTGAATATATCTAATTGATATCTGTAAATGGGTGAGTGCGAGACCTTGAGAGCTCATGTTAGTATTTCCATACAGACAAAGAGATGAAGGCTTGTCTTTCGCTTGTGTTCCATACATGGAATCTTTTATACTGCATTTGTCACAAAGATTATGACATAATCATTTTTATGCAGCTTGGGCGAATAATGCATAAAGTATTATACAAGTTCTATGCCATTGCTTCCGCAAAATCAGAAGAACTCGGATAATACCCCAGATATCGATCAAATATAAAGACCTAGTATCGCAGAATCTGGCATTCTCTCAAACGAAATTTCGGAGTACTAAGTCCATATATCCGGGAGATGTTAACCCACAAATTATTCTGTTTGACTTTTTATGTTTATATCCCGAAAACAATTTACTGAACGAGTAAAGCCTACTGGCACATCCTCAGTAAGACCTGTTTAAACAACTTGTTTATCATTCCAATTCTTTAGCATACTGTGATTTTCTTTTTGATATAATATGATATCTCCTTTTTCACAACAACTCTTTTTGAATTTTTTCATGTTTTTGAATTTTCCCAAACATTTTCCCCCTAAAATCAAAAACATATTTTTGGATTTTTAGAATTTTTTAAGAAATAAAATACAGAAAAGCGTCTAACCGATGAAAAATTTACATCATGTCGTCATCATCCTCAAACTCAATCTCATGTATATCCCGTGATATCAGATTTTTTAAACCATTTAACTTTAAAAGATTTTTGAATCTTGTTTTATCAAAAACTTTGGTATAAAAATATGTATTTTGGTCATCAGTGTGGATTTTCTCAATTCTAACCAACTTTTGCTCATAGAAATCACGGATAAAGTGGTGTCGAGTCTCGATATATTTAGTGCGTGAGTGTTGGCAAGAGTTTTTGGTGATATCAATCGCGACCTGGTTATCTACATATATTGGCGTATCAAGAAATTGTAGTCCGAAGTCTCTAATCTGTTGTTGGATCCAGAGTATCTAGGCACAACAACTGGATGCTGTAACGTATTCAGCTTCACAAGTAGAGAGAGCGACTACGGTCTGTTTCTTGCACTGCCACGTTACCAAACGGGTTCCGAAGAACTGGCAGCCGACCGTTGTAGACTTAGTATTCAGTTTGTAGGATCCGAAATTAGAAATCCGAGTTCCCTGCAAGATTAAAATTATCATGTCTAGGGTACCACAAGCCGGTGTTTGGAAAACCCTTCAGATATCTCATTATGCGTTTGACGGCAAGCAGGTGTGACTCTCTTGGATTAGACTGATAACGGGCGCACAGGCACGTTGGATACATGATATCAAGTCGAGAAGCTGTAAGATACATCAAGGATCCTATCATGGAGCGATATAAAGTTTCGTCAACTCTTTCTCCAATAAGATCTGGACAAATGCCATGATTTGTAGCTAACGGAGTAGATGCTGATTTAGTTCCTGTCATATTGAATTTCTCCAATATGTCATGAACATACTTTGTCTGATGAATAAAGATACAATCAGGCAACTGATCAACCTGAAGTCCTAGAAAGAACTTCATCTCCCCCATTGCGCTCATTTCAAATTTGCGCTTCATAACTTCTTCGAAGTCTTTACACAGCTTATCATTTGTCGATCCAAAGATAATATCATCCACATATATTTGTACGATGATTAAATGCCCATCTACTTCCTTTGTGAAGAGGGTAGAATCTACTGTTCCTATGATAAAGTCGTTGTCTAGAAGGTGACTTGACAATGTTTCATACTAATCTCTCAGGGCTTGATGAAGTCCGTATAAGGCTTTGTTCAAAAGGTATACTTTGTCTTTGTGCACTGGATCAACGAACCTCGGTGGTTGGTGACGGGTGGCCTTTTGGACAACCCGTAAGTGCGTTAAAATGATAAATATTACACGCTTTAAACGTTTATTTGTTACGATTTGATGTCTATGGTGTGTATGGCTTCTCAGGTACCGAAGAGCATAATAAGGGAGCTTAAACATGCTTTATCGGGCATTTGCAAGAGCCTAGTTGAAGATGGAACTCAAGAGATTGAACGAGGGGCAAAATGGGAAAATCAAGCTGACCACCATAAGCTACGGTGGGCGTTGTAGCTTACGGTGGAGTCCATTCTCAATGCCACCGTAAGACAGTAGCTGACTGCCGTAAGGAAAAATTTGCCCGTAGCTTACAATGGTGAGCTACGGGAAAGTTGTAACTGCCCAATTTAAGTTGAGTTATGGAGTCTTTTCAGATTATCAATCATTGGAACGAATTGCAGACCAAATAGGAGGCGTTTTTGAGTAGTTTTCATTGATTCTAACAAGTTCTAAACAATGTTTTGGTGTTGTCGATTCGTATGAACAAGACAATTGAAGTATGTTTGATTGTGAGAACATGAGTGGCTAGACATTTTGGTGATCATCTTGTGTGGAAGGTTCGGTAACAATTGTGTTTCGATTTACATTTTTCTAGAATAATTGCTATGTTATGGTGGTTATGGTGTTGATTGATTGTTTGTAAATTGTTGGTTGATATTGTGCTTGTTGCTTATTTCGTACGTTCTTGGTGTCGTTGACAATCAAGATATCATGGGAAGGTTTACGGGTTGGGTATTCATCAATTGGTCATCGGGTAACGACCTCACATTTCAATCCGAGTACTTTGTTCCCTTTTATCACAAATAGTTGAGTCATGTCTATGTGACTCTTTCTAGTAAAATCGAAGTACATGCGTTTTGAACCAGAAACCCAAGATGATCATTCTCTTATTAATCTGTTAAAAGAACCGATTTTTGAATTGTTAAGTAGTTAAAATCCAAATCTATTAACCGAAAATCTGAAATTAAGTTAGTGCAAATTAGGTAATTAGTTTTATTGGCATAACCTTTTGATAACACTTGTTCCACAATTCCTTATGTTCGATACCCACTTACCGCTAGCTAATAGCAGTTTTGGGATTAAACTTGCGTGTGTCAACGACTTCACGTCAGTTGGCCGACGTGCACCTCCTCTTTCACTTTTCCGTATAAGAAAGCAGATTTAACATCCAATTCGTACACCTTGAACCCTTTCCATGAAGCAACGGCCAAGAATATGTGAATCGCTTCAAGACGAGCAACTGGGGCGTAGACTTTAGTATAGTCTATCCCTTCCTGCTGGTGAAAACCTTGAACCACAAGTCGAGCTTTGTTACGTACCACAACTACTCGATCATCTCTTTTGCACTTGAAGACCCATCTTGTGTTAATCTTTTTGTGATGATCTGGCAGGTCAACAAGCTTCCAGACTCCAAGTTTCTGGAATTGAAGCAACTCCTCCTGCATCGCATCCTCCCAACTTTCTTCCTTTAACGCGTCTTTCCAGCTTCGCGGCTCAACCTGAGAAACAAAACAACTATTAGAAAGTCGAGTTTGAAGTGGAGCAATACTAGTATAGAAACAGCTTAGATCTTTATTGATCTGATTGCGAGTTTGCACTCTAGTTTGTAAGCTGCCTATTATGTTCTCCGACGAATGATATGAAAGTATTCTTGGCATCACTTTGGTTAGAACATCTACTTGCGGTTGCAAATTTGTTAGAATTTCATCAACGACCGGTACAGATGAAGAAGCTTCATTCCTAGCATTAGACTAATCAGTCTGTTGTTTCAAAAAGCTTTCAATCTCTTCAGATCCTTCATCGGAACTGGATCCTCCATTGTTGAAAGTTGGTTCCCGATCAGAGTAAGCATCAGCATCTGGTTGGGCAGACGATTCGACAGTATTGACGTTTGGTGCAGGAACAGGAACTTGATTAGAAGAGCTTTGACCGCCATCGGACATGTTGACCGGTAACGATGTAGAACTCACCAATGATCTAGGAACTTGTTCTTGATTAGATAATTGATGCTGTTGAAATAACATAACAAGTTCTTCTTCTGTTGGCACATCTGGTAGATCAAAAGAATCCCACAATCTATCATAGTTAAACAGCCACGGATCCCCAGGTTTCTGCATAGGCGTTGTATATCTTTGACAATCTACATGCTGCGCTAGAACGACCTAGTTTAGACTCGGCAAGAAAACACATTTCTGTGGAGTAGCGTAATCGACGAAAAAACCTTCCAAAGATTTGGTTCCAAATTTACTAGTCGGGTCAAGAACGGTACACGGTGAACCAAAAGACTCCAAAAATGCTAGGTTGAGCTTTTGTTGATTCAGTAACTCAAAACATATCTTTTTGTGAGGCTTAACTGATAACACACGATTCAAGGTATAACACGTTGATGCTACTGCTTCACTCCAAAAACTGATTGGTAATTTCGAATCAGCTAACATTGTTCTGGCAGTCTCTATCAGTGTGCGATTCTTTCGTTCAGCTACTCCATTTTGTTGTGGAGTATAGGGGGCGCTAAATTCATGAAGAATCCCCTTTTCATTGTAGAACTCTTGCATCTTCTTGTTCTTGAATTCAGTTCCATTGTCACTGCGAATTCTCTTTATGGGCAAGTGATATAGATTTTCTAATTTTTTGAAGAGGATCATAAGAGTTTCAAATGTTTCATCCTTACTCTCCAGAAAGAAAACCCATGAGAATCTAGAGCAATCATCTGTAACGACAAGGCAGTATAGATCTCTAGAAATACTTTTGACATTGACTGGTCCAAAAAGATCCATGTGTAGCCTTTGTAGTGGTAGCTTTATCGAATTCAATAGCTTTCTCGGGTGTGATTTATTATGCTGCCTCCCCTTTTTGCAACTCAGACAATCATCAGATAAATGAAAACTTTTCAAATTAACACCCTCCACTAGATCGTTATGCACAAGAAAATTCATCTTGCGAAGATGAATGTGCCCCATTTTTCGATGCCATAATATCGACTCTTTCTCGGTAGCTTTTGAGACAAAGCATTGAACTTTCTTTGACGTGGTAGAAACAATGCTCATATCAAGAACATATAAATCATTTTCTCTCGGAGCTCGCATCAAAATACATTCCTCCGGAATTTTGAAACCAGGTTTTAAGATCAGACATTCTTTATCATTGAAATGTGTCGTGAACTTCTTGTCAGAAATTTGCGAGATGCTAAGTAAATTGTTCTCAAGCTCAGCAATATAGTTCACTTTATCAAATGATACAACTCCGTTCGTGAGAATACCTTCTCCGACGATCATGCCTCCTGCGTTCCAGCAAAACCTACATACCCTCCATAGATAGCTTTAACGTCACTGAGCAACTCAAGCATTCCTGTCATGTGGGGAGATTCTCCACTATCCATTATCCATTTTGACAGTATTGAACGTTGGAGCCCCTGCACAATGAATAACAAAACTTATTTAAACAAAGAAACTCAAGCCTGTTTGGTCTTGGGTGGGTTTGGAATGTCAAATTTTGGACCCACTTTGTTTTTATCAATCTTTTTAAGCTCAGTTTTGTTTGGAACAGAAGGTTTTTGTTCAACCTTGGATGATTTGGCTTTAACAACTTTAGCAACCCATTTCTGCATTTGAGGTTTAGTTTTAACATAAAATTTCGAATCTACTTGACGATTTTTGTTTGATGTTTCACCAATTTCAAATTTAGATTGACTTTGAATAATTGGTTTAACATTTTGACGAGATTCATTATTTCTTTTTAGAATTTGTTTCGGCACAAACATGGGTGCTTTTTGCTTTTCATCCTTGGTGAACTTTTTTAGATAAAAAACTGGTCTTGGACTTTCTTGTGAGCAATATCGTGCGATATGCCCAACTTTCTTACATTTAAAGCATGTCCTGATGTCCTTATGAATAGAGGTATCCAAAACTTGCTTCTGTTTCTGTTTCACTTTTTCTTTAAGAAAATCATCATTAGATTGCGTTCCGATGATCTCCTTTTCTTTCTCGGTTGTTGTCCCAAAAACAAAATTGATTTTCTTTGTAAAGTTCAATTTTTGGGACCTGTTTTTTTTATGTTGCTTCTGGAAACCCAACCCTGCCCGCTTGTTTTCCAGATAATCTATATTCTTACAATAGTAGGGTCGGTTGTCAGTTTTTGATTTAGAATAGAAAGATGCATCATGTTTATCTAAATCATTATGACTTACCTCCATTAGCTTGAACATTTTATCCACATAATCCATTTTCACATTCTGGATCGGAAAGTCCTCATCCGAAAATAGTTTATTAGATCCTTTCATTTTGTAAACTATGACATTGGGATCAACATTTAAACTATTTTCTGATATATCAGCAAATTTTTCAGACTCAGAAATCTCAGATTCACTTTTTAGAACTTTTTCAACCACATTGGTTACCACCTCAGAGTCACATTCCCCATCAATTTTAGTGTAAGTTACATCGATATCCGAAGGCAGCTCATTAGATAATTCAGTTTTCAATTTTAGATTAAGCGCCTTTTCCACCCCAGATGGCTTTTTGCATGCATAACTATTCCACATAGGTGGTGGAACTCGATCATAACTCGCACTTTTTGTTTCATCATTTTAGAATCATCATTATTTTCGATTTTGGGTAAAATGTGATCGATGACGTATGAGCTTGTTGAATAAGTGATTAACAGCTTGTTAACCCGTTCAGATTCAATTTTAATTTTCTCAAGCTCACTTTTAAGCTCAACAATAGTGTTTAGATGAATGTTTATAGTCAATTGTTTATCAATCACTGTTGCTTTAAGCATCATAAGTGTTACGTCATTTTCTTTGGAGTGCTTTATTATATTGTTTAACAGATGCACACAATTTGTCATAGGCTTCCTTGGTGGATTTGTAGTCGTTGGACAAATTGTCTGTTAAATTTTGCAATTCAGCATATCGTTTATCTTTCACACAACACTCACCACATGGCTCTACACATTTTAAACAAGGTTTTTCAACCATAATCTCGGACGTTGACTTGTTTACCTCATTGTCGTTGGCCATGGAAGCTTTAATGATGTCTTCTGACAACTTTTCCATCTTCTCATCCGTTTTGACTTCTTCAACTGACTTCTTTTGCTCTTCACATGATGAATGTTAACTTGGTGCAAAGTAACCTGCAAAAGTTTTTAAGATATCATTAGGAAAAAGGTGTTTGAATGGACCGTTCAAAAGTTCCTCCTCTTCTGATAAAGTGTGGTAATAGTAATCATCATCATCAGATCCTTCATCAAAAGACGCCCCTGATTCTTCTTCAGGTTCCTCTATGATCTTAGCAACCTAAGCCAAACTCTGTCCTTTTGAAATATATTTATTCCAATTAAATCCCTCATCTTCTTGAGTAACAACCAACGCTTTATCATTGGTTTCATGCTGCTTGTCTTCAATCGGCACCATTCTGGTTCTTGGTTGAGGTCGGTGGTAAATCGCTCTCTTGTAGTAATCATCAGCGAAAGGATTATGGTTACCTTGAACCTCTCTGTTAGGACATTCTCTCTTGAAATGACCTTTCTCCTAACACTTAAAACAAGTAACTTTAGATTTATCAAATCCAAGTTTCCCATCCAAACCTCCCAAGTTTTCTTTGCTAATAATCTCCATAAATCTCTGTGCGCGACGAAAAATCGAAGCTATACACCATTTTATATCTATCAACTCCATCTCAACTTGAACTATTTGATCATAATCTTCACGTGTCATTTTAGAATTTCCGATCTTCCCAGCATCTAGACTATCATATGATTCAAGAACTGAAGCTAGTAGAGACATGTGTTGCTTTGCTATCTTCTCATCGAAATTTTGTGCATTCTGAAAATCGATGGCAATGTTGCATTGCAAAACTCTTTGATTAGAATGAGATGATGAATTAGTCTGGTTGTTCTGGGTTGACTTGATCCGTAAGATGACTGTTTGGCTTAATGGTGTGTTCGGATCAACTGTTGGAAATGATTGAAAGCCACTAGTCTGATTTGGTGGTGTGCTTTGAGAGCTGTAAGCACTGAAAGCAGTCTAGATCTTTGGCGCCTGAATTTGAGCAGTAGAACTGTTCTTGAAGTAAAGATTAACATCTTGTTGAACTTGTATAGTTTTATTCTTTGCCATGTTTTGCATTTCTAGTTCATGACCCTCTAGTCTTTCTATGAAACGAGGTAGCGAGAAATTGCTATTCTTAGTTCCATTCTTTAGTATGGTCAAATAAGTAGACAATTCACCTTGCGGTAGAGAATCGGCCAATTTGTCAACAAGTTCTTCATTGGTTTTTATGATTCCCATTCTTTTCATTTGAACCACTAAATGACAGTATCTCTCAATCAACTGCTTCACAGTTTCACCTTTGATAAATGTGAAAATATCAAACTATTTGCTCCGTAACGCCCTTTTACTTTTTCTAAGTATAGCACTTCCTTAGAACTTCAATCGGAGAGCATTCCACAATGATTGAGCATCATCATCGTGTTGAAGTAAATCCAAAATATCTTATTTAATTGATTGTTGCAGAATGTTCATCATTTTCTTTTCGTTGATAAACCTTTCATGTTCGACATCTGAGAATTGAGCAAGGGTCTTCTCAAGGCCATTTTCACCAACCGGCGCTATATATTTCGCTTCAATTGCAAACCAACAAGTAAAGTGATTAGCCTGCACCCAGTTAATGAAACGCTCACTCCAGCTATCAAAATCTTCTAAGTTCATGAGCTTTGGCGGTTTCGTCATAGTGCCCATCTCGTTCTCAAGATTAATATTCTGAGCCACTGTGGTTGCGACTGATGTGGCGAATGCGTTATAAAATTCTTTAGACATTCTCCTGTTAAAACTTTAACAAACACACTTCCAAAAAAAACTGATTAGTACGGTAAAATCTTTCATGAAGATGACAAATACTTCGTACGAATAAACTCGTTCATACGAATCACACAGTTAAAACAATATTAAATTCTCACAACAAAAACTTGTGCGAACAAGTTATTCTGTGTGAACAAGATTCTCTTATGATTGTCAAGTTCGTACGGAAATTTGTAACATTTATGAACTTTTGGAATTTTTTTAGACTTCGTTCGTATGAAATATCAACTTATACGAAACAGTTAAGTCTCCAAACAGATGATTTTTACCGATTTCAACATGATTTAATCCTATTTTAGGTCTGAATTTGTTAAGGATTGATTAGAACGTAGATTAATGTGAATTCCCAGAATCCTAGTCCATTTCGTCCACAAATTCGTCCAAAATCCAGTTCAGTTTGGAAAAGTGATGAAGATGAAAGTGAATCCAAGTCTGAAATAGTTGGTAGCTTGCAACTACTTGTCGTTTGTCAGTAGATCAGATCTCAAGCTCTGCTACCACTTGTGAACGGGGATTGTGCTCCCGAAATGACCAACCGACCTGATCTTGCTCAACTAGCAGAGGCGGAATTCATTGCTAGAGAGGTAGACAAAACGAACAAGATAGTACTTACTGTTTAACTGCTTCTGTTGTATTAAAAGACGTTCAATTACAGAATCGAGTACACAAACTGGCAGAGCTTCGCCGTACCAACTAACAAATCACTATGTAGCTCTAACACAACACTCCTCTATTTATAGGTCGACATGACTCTTACTGGAGTGCGTATTGTAATAGTGACATGACTATGCTTCGTACGAGTATGTGCTTCGTACGAGTGAGACACTCGTACGAATCACTTAGATGCTCATACGAACCAATCTAACAAAACATATAAATTTACATTTTAACATATAAAAATTGATGTGAAAGCTCTATATACATTACAAACATATCCTAGACGTAGGCAATAGACATTATGCACCAACAAAGGTTCATCGCTTTGTTTCTAAAGCAACCGAGAAGGAGTCTATCTTATGGCATAGGAAGATGGGGCATATTCATTTGCTAAAGATGAATTATTTGGTGCACAACGACCTAGTGGAGGGTGTTAATCTGAAAAAATTTCAGTTATCTGATGATTGTCTGAGCTGTAAGAAAGGGAAACAACATAAGAAATCACACCCAAGAAAGCTTTTAAATTCTATCAAGCTACCACTAGAGAGGCTTCATATGGATCTTTTCGGGCTAGTAAACGTCAAAAGTATTTCTGGAGATCTTTATTGCCTGGTCATTACAGATGATTTCTCAAGATTCTCATGGGTTTTCTTTCTAGAGAGCAAAGATGAAACATTTGAAAGTCTTATGATTCTCTTCCGGAAGCTTGAAAACCTGTATCACTTACCTATAAAGAGAATCCACGGTGACAATGGTACAGAGTTCACGAACAAAAGGATACCCGAATTTTGCAATGAAAAGGGGATTCTTCACGAATTCAATGCTCCCTATACTCCACAACAAAATGGAGTAGCTGAACTTAAGAATCGCACATTGATCGAGACTGCCAGAACCATGCTTGCTGATTCAAATTTGCCAATTAGTTTCTGGAGAGAAGCAGTCGCATCAACGTGTTACACCCTGAATCGTGTGTTAACATTCAAGCCTCACCACAAGACTTGTTTTGAGTTGCTAAACCAACAGAAGCCTAACCTTGCATTTCTGGAGCCTTTTGGATCAGCATGTACTGTATTGGACCCAGATGGTAAATTTGGATCCAAATCCTTGGAAGGATTTTTCGTCGGTTATGTTACCCCACAAAAGCATGTCTTCTTGCCAAGTCTAAACCAGGTTATTCTTGCACAACATGTTGATTGTCAACGTTATACTACACCTACGCAGAAACCTGGGGATCCATGGTTGTTTAACTACAAATGTTTGTGGGATTCATTCGACCAGCCAGATGTGCCATCTGAAAGAGAACTTGTTATGCTCTTTCAACAACATCAAATATCTAATCAAGAGCAAGTTTCTAGACCGTTGGTGATTTCACCGTCACTTCCTGACAACACTTCTGTGTAGGTCCGAGCACTATTTTTCAAGAATCTATATCTGTACCCATCTTGAACACTGCTGAATCATCTGCCCATCAACCGCCTAATGCCGACTCTGATCGTGAACCGACTTTTGATGATGGAGGATCTAGTTTCGATGAAGGATCTGAACATATATCCTGAATGCTCAAGCTGATCAATCACACGTCAGGAATGAAGCTTCATCTTCTACACCGGTTGTTGATGAAGTAATCATGAATTTGCAAACTCAAGTGGATGTTCCAAGTGAAGTGAAGCTGAGGACACTTTCTTATCATCCATTGGAAAATATTATCGGCAACTTGCAAACAGGAGTGCAAACTCGCAATCAGATCAACAAGGATCTACGTTGTTTTTATACTCGTATTGCTCCACTACAAACCAGACTTTCTCATAGTTGTTTTGTTTCACGGGTAGAATCCATGAACTTGAAAGACGCGTTTAAAGAAGAAAGCTAGGTGGGCGCAATGCAGGAGGAATTGCTTCAATTCCAAAAATTAGGAGTCTGGATACTTGTTGACCTACCAGATTATCACAAAAAGATAAACACTAGATGGGTCTTCAAGTGCAAGCGTGATGACAGAGGGATAGTGGTCCGCAACAAAGTTTGACTCGTGGTACAAGGTTTTCATCAGCAAGAAGGGATGGATTCCACAGAAGTCTATGCCCCAGTCGCCCGTCTAGAAGCTATACGCATATTCTTGGCCTTTGCTTCTTGGAAAGGTTTCAAGGTGTACCAGTTGGATGTCAAATCTGCTTCCATGTACGTAAAAGTCAAAGAGGAGGTGTATGTTGGCCAACCACCGGGGTTTGTTGATCCCATACACAAAGACAAAGTCTACCTTCTGATCAAATCCTTATATGGTCTACACCAAGCCCCGAGGTCTTGGTATGAAACGTTGTCACGACATCTTCTAGACAACGGCTTTCTCAGAGGAACTGTAGATTCTACCCTCTTTACCAAGGAAGTGGATGGATATTTGATTATCGTGCAAATATATGTGGATGATATATCTTCGGATCGACAAATGATAAGCTGTGTAAAGACTTCGAAGAAGTCATGAAGCGCAAATTCGAAATGAGTGCGATGGGGGAGATGAAGTTCTTTCTAGGACTTCAGGTTGATCAATTGCCTGATGGTATCTTCATCCATCAGAAGAAGTATGTACATGACAAATTAGAGAAATTTGATATGAAAAGAACTAAACCAACATCTACCCCATTAGCTCCTAATCACAGCATTTGTCCAGACGTTCATGGAGTCCAAGTTGAGGAAACTTTATATCGCTCCATGATCGGATCCTTGATGTATCTAACAGCTTTCCGACCTGATATCATGTATCCTACATGTTGTGCGCCCGTTTTCAGTCTAGTCAAAGAGATTCGCACTTGCTAGACGTCAAACGTATCATGAGATATCTGAAGGGATGTCCAAGCACCAACTTGTGGTATCCTCTGTTGGAATCGGTATGACCAAGACACATATTAAATTGATGTGGCTAGTACGTTATGATCCAAGTCGGGTCATACCCAATAACAAGCTAGACAAACACCTATGATATTTATTTATGATATGATCAAACAAATAAATATTAACACTTACAATATTTAGAAATTGGTTTTCTAAATAATTGCACTTGAGAAACTAATAAATTATATGGATAATTTATTTTGAGAGAATATTTAATATTGTTATTTAAAAGGTTGAATAACATTATAAATAGTTATGAGATGTTGCATAAAGTCTTGTATTATGTTATGTTATATTTTATAAAACTTATAAAATATAAATACAAGATTTAAATAAATAAAAAAAAGTTTTTTTTCTATAAAAGACCCCATAGGGCCGTCCACTTTGGGTCTTCCCAAGGTGGATCTCCACCAATCATTTTGCATGCAAAAATCTCATAAATCTCCTACAAGATCATATGCATATGGTGGGTGATTCTCTCACATACAAGACTAACATTTTCAAGTGCAAGAACTTCTCATTTTAGCTCTCTAATTTTTGGCCATAGTAAGGTTCCAAGAGAGTTTAAGAAGTTTGATTTTTAAGTGTAAAATCCTAGCAACATAAGGTGTTTGTTGGTGGTTTGGGGTATGCAAGCTTGAGGTCTTCGTTTTGAAGATTACCACTCAAGAATCATCATTCTTTTTATTTCCTAACTACATTGAAATGTAGTATTCTAAACACCCTATGGTTGTATTTTTTATAGCATGCATGTTCATATATGGATCCGGTTTTTGGTTTTACATACAAAATGAGTTTTGTATCAACACAAGTAACATATTTTAAATAATTATTACGCTGAGTTTTTATTTTATATGGATAAAATAACTTTGATAAACATGTTCAAAAACCCTACAGTGGTATCAGAGCCGCTTATATGAATGCATGCTTCAATGGATTTAAAAATTTCGGGATTTTGGGTTTGTGGAAACCCTATGGCCGAAAATTTTAATCATGGTTTTCCCTTGTTTTTCAAAACACTTTTACTAACATGCATAAAGGTATCTTGAAAAATTATGTCATATGGATGATATGTTTGTTTGGACAAAATAAACCCATCTTTTTGGTTTTAACTAGGCCGAAAATTGGGTTACAAAAGGGAAACCATTTTCGCTCTTGAATTTAAATATATATGTGGATATATATTTTTGGTGTTCATAATCTAGCCATGACCTTGTGTTTGAATATGTTGAATGATTGTGTTTGTGATTTATTTTAATTATTTCAATGGGTTGTAATAATTAATTATCTTTGTTCTTCCATTTGTAAAGTTGTAATTTATTTATTTTCATTTGGTATGTAAATAAATAGATTAGGTGCATTTTATTTTACTAGAAAATGTATTAGGATACTTCATTGTAAAAGAAGATGCACACAAAAATGCGTTTTTGATTTTGGCCAATTTTGGGCCTAAAGAACCAGATGGTTCTTAACGGGATTTTAGCCCAATAATCAAAACACATTTTTGAGGCCCAAAGGAGTTTGGAGCTGAATATAAAGCCCATTTGGAAGCCCAAAGAAAGTGAAGAAATCCCAACACAAAAGGAAGACTTGAAGCATTTGGATGCGGGTTCAAGTGGGAGTTCAATGACACATTTTTTGTGTCAATATTCACCCTTTAGGAAGGACCTTTTGGCACACTTGTTTCGGCTAACAAGTGTTGTCAAAAATAGTGGGCTATGGTTATGCACCTATTGTTTTGTGTGTTATGCTTGTATGATTATTTATTTATGGTTGTTTAGATGATATTTGGATATGCATGCTTAACAACTTATAATCCATAACAAGCTTAAAATTGGTTCTTTAAAAATCATTAAAGTGGTTAATAAAATGGTTTTATTAAAAATTAATGATTTTATAATAAAATGGGTTTTATTAAAAGAACCTTGAAAAATGGTTTTCACAAAGGTACCATGAATTTGAATGCATGCAAATGTATGGTACATAAAGTTTTCTAAAACTAGAATTTTTGAAAACATTTAATCCCTTTTATAAAACAAGTCAAACACCATCCTTTTATACAACACTCGAATCACTTGGGAATTCTTTGTGGGATAAAGGTCACCTAACCGCATTTGAAGGAACTTGTGAATTGGAGGTAGGCTTACAATATTTGTGGGATAAAGGTCACCTAACCACTTGTATGTGTAAACTTACATGTGTGTGTAACTAGGACGATTTGATTTGGAAACCATGTGCTTAGGGTCACCGAAGCATGGCGTACAAAGGTGTTGATAGGATTAAACATGCCAACTAAACATTAAGATTTTTAACCGATCCCATATGGCTAGAAATTGCAAAGAGTTGCAATCGTCAAACGTTGACTACCTTGTTAATTTAAATAATGGGATAAATGTCACCTAACCAATATATAAATGTAACATTGGATTCTAGATTTTAATTATTAATTGTCTATGAGACATAAAAGGGTATTAATAATTAAAATTTAATAATATCGAAAAAACTGAACTTTGTTAAAATTTTGTAGATGGCCGCTAACAATGCAAACACAATTACCCAAACCGTCTGTAACCTATCACTAAGAACCATCATTGAAAAGGATCGTCTCAATCATAATAACTTCATGGATTGGTATCGAAACTTGAGAATCGTTCTCAAACAAGAAAGGATATCTTATGTGTTGGACGATCCTATTCCCGATGAACCTAACATGGAAGATGAGGAGGCCTATAACGATTGGGTTAAGTATACCGAGGACTCCATGCAAGCCTCTTGCCTCATGTTGGGAACTATGATTCCCGAGATTCAAAAGGATTTTGAACATCATGGGGCATACGACCTGATTACCCAATTGAAAGAAATGTTCCTTCAACAAGCAAGGGTAGAACGCTTCGAAACGGTTCGAGCGCTTCATGCATGTCGTATGGAGGAAACCCAATCGGTCTCATCTTATGTCCTTAAGATGAAAAGCCACATTGATCACCTCGAAAGGCTCAACTATCCCGTCTCTAAAGAGTTGGCTACGGATTTGATCCTCAACTCTTTAACAAAAAGGTTTGAGACTTTTGTCATGAATTATAACATTAACGGATGGGACAAGAGCATTGGTGAGCTTCATCCAATGCTCAAAACTGCAGAGGCGGGCATGGGTAAAAAGGCTTTACCCATTCTAACGGTCAATGAGGGAGGCAACAAGAAGAGGCCCCACCCCGACTCCAAGGAAAGTTTTGCCAAAAGGAAGGGCCACGTCAAAGGGAAGGGAAAGGAAAGGGAAAGGGAAAGGTTAAAGCGGAACCCACGAAACCAAAGGAAAAGAAGCAAAAGGTTGCTTCTACTGACCCATGCTTTGAGTGTGGAGAGATAGGACATTGGAAAAGAAATTGTCCAACCTATCTCAAGGAGTTGAATAACAAGAGGGATGTGGGGCAAACCTCAGGTACAATATTTATGATACATATTGACCTTAATGTTATTTCTTCAAACACATGGGTATTGGATACCTGGTGTGGAACTCATATTTGCAATTTGTTGCAGGGGTTCAAAAGAAATAAACATTACAAGAAGGGAGACATTAGTCTCTTCATGGGCAATGGAGCAAAGGTTCAAGTTGAAGCCTGAGGAGACTATGTTTTGAAACTTCCAAGTTGTTTGGAAATCATCTTGAAAAATGTTTTGTATGCTCCTAGTTTGACTAGGAACATTATTTCAGTTTCCCTCTTGCTACAATATGGTTTTAATTTAAAGTTTGTAAACGATGACATTTATGTTTTGATGAATGACATGTTTTACTTTAAAGCTATGCCTTCAAATGGTATTTATGAATTGGTTCATGATAATACATTTGATAGTTTAATGTACTCAAATTAGATTTGAGTGATTCCTATCTTTGGCATTGTCGCCTTGGACATATAAACAAAAATCGCATGCAAACACTTCGAAAGAATGGTCTTTTGGAAACAAATGGAGATGATTCATTTGATGTATGTGAATCTTGTTTACAAGGCAAAATGACTAAGGCGCCCTTCAATGGCACTTTTGAAAGGGCAAAAGACTTATTAGGTATAATACATTCGGATGTATGTGGTCCTTTTAAGCCAATGACTAGGAATGGTGAAAGATACTTCATTAGTTTTACCGACGGCTATAGTCGTTACGGTTAAGTGTACTTGATAAGACACAAAGATGAAGCATTTGAAATGTTCAAAGATTTCAAAAGTGAAGTAGAAAATCAACTCAAGAAAACAATCAAAGTCCTTCGTACCGATAGAGGAGGTGAATACCTTAGTGATGCTTTTCAAGATCATCTTAGGAGTTGTGGGATTATCTCACAACTTACTCTACCTGGAACACCACAACATAATGGTGTGTCTGAAAGGAGGAACTGAACTCTATTGGATATGGTTCGATCTATGATGGCTAGAAGCACATTGCCTCTATCATTTTGGGGTTACGCTTTGCTCTCCACGGCCCGTATACTGAATATGGCCCCAACCAAGAAAGTGGATAAGACATCTTTTGAAATATGGCATGGAAAGGCTCCATCATTATCATATTTGAAGGTATGGGGTTGTGAAGCTTATGTGAAGCAATACTCCCCAAACAAATTGGAAGTACGATCCACTAAGTGTATCTTTGTAGGATGTCCTAAAGATGATATAGGATATTACTTTTACGATCCAACAGAGCAAAAGGTATTTGTTGCTCGAAAGGGTAAGTTCTTGGAGGCTAAGTTCCTTATGGAAGGAACTAGTAGTAGAACAGTGGAACTTGATGAGGATCAAGAACCGAGCCGATACACGTTTGGTTGATACTAGCACTCAACAAGAGGTTGTTGAAGAGGATTAAGTGGTTGATCAATACACACAAAACGTTCGCATGTCTTGTAGAATTAGTAATCACCCGAAAGATATGGATTTTTCATGGATGGATGCTACGTGGTAGATTCGGATGAACCAACTACATACAATGATGCAATGTCACAATCCGATTGTGACAAATGGCTTGAAGCAATGAACGTAGAGATGCAATCCATGTATGACAACCAAGTATGGGAATTGGTTGTGCCACCTCTTAACTCCAAAGTAGTTGGAAGTAAGTGGGTTTTTAAGAAGAAAACTGATATGCATGGTAACTTGGATACTTATAAAGCGAGACTTGTAGCAAAAGGTTTCACTCAAACTCAAGGGGTTGATTATGATGAGACCTTCTCGCCCGTTGCGATGCTAAAGTCAATTAGGATATTATTTGCCATAGTTGCATACTACAATTTTGAGATTTGGCAAATGGATGTCAAAACGGCTTTCCTCAATGGATATCTTAATGAAGATGTCTATATGGTTCAGCCTGAAGGTTTTGTCGATCCAAGACATCCTAACAAAGTATGCAAGTTAAAGAAATCAATATATGGATTAAAACAAGCATCTAGAAGTTGGAATCATCGTTTTGATGAAGAAATTAGGAATTTTGGATTCATTAAGAATGCCGATGAAGCTTGTGTGTATAAGAAGGCTAGTGGGAGCATCATCACTTTCCTAGTACTGTATGTCGATGACATTCTACTATTTGGAAATGATATTCCAACCATGGAAGGTGTTAAAACCTGGCTTGGAAGTTGTTTTTCCATTAAGGATCTTGGTGAAGCCGCTTATATTTTGGGAATAAAGATCTACAAGGATAGATCAAGGCGCTTGATAGGTTTGAACCAAAGTGCATACATTGACAAAGTCTTGAAAAGGTTCAAGATGGAGAACTCTAAGAAAGGTTTGGTACCTATTCAAAAGGGAACGATATTGAATGCGTCTCAATGTCCAAGCTCAAAGGATGAGCAAGAGAGAATGAAAGGAGTCCCATATGCATCTGCTATAGGATCCATCATGTATGCAATGATATGCACTACACCGGACGTGTCATGTGCCTTAAGCATGACAAGTAGATACCAGCAAAATCCAGGTAACAATCATTGGATGACTGTTAAAAGCATATTGAAATACCTTAGAAGGACTAAGGATATGTTTCTAATATATGGATCTGGTGAAGAGGAACTCGTTGTAAAGGGTTACACGGATACGAGTTTCCAAACTGACAGAGATGTTTCTCGATCACAATATGGGTATGTCTTCATTTGAATGGAGCTGCAATCTCTTGGAAGAGCTCGAAGCAGGATGTTGTAGCATTGTCCACTACAGAATCAGAATACAGCGCCGCTTCATTAGCAGCACAAGAAGCTGCATGGTTGAAGAAATTCATCACCGACCTAGGGTTAGTCCCTACCATTCAGGATCCCCTAGAAATCTTTTATGATAACGAGGGTGAAATTGCACAAATTAAGGAACCTCGTGCACATCAAAAGACTAGGCACATTGAGCGGAGATTCAACTACATAAGGGATGAAGTTGAAAAAGGAAAGATATGTATTCGCAAAGTTCACACCGATCAAAACATTGCGGATCCACTCACGAAGCTCCTTCAACGGCCAAAGCATGAGGGTCATACTTGTGCCTTAGGACTTCGATATTCTAGTGATTGGATTTGATCTATTTAGTATTTGGATATGGTAACAATTGTGATTATGACTCATTTAATGATTATGGCATTTTGAGTTATGTTCCAACTTTAGCATGTTTAAATCTATGAATAAGTTAATTATTCTAAATGTCCGTAGTCGATCATATTTGTGGGAAAAAATATGAAGGTAAGACTATTATGAACTCGGATTGGTGGATATTCATTAGGTATGAATATAGAGCAAAGTGTTGCTGCAAAAGTTCATAGATATTTGTGGGATACAAATATTGGACTGACCCGCTCTCAAATATTACTACATGGAATCTTTGAGATTGATCATAAGTAAATTTGATTAAAGGCGAATATCCTTGTATCCTCTGACCTGAGATACATATTGGGTCTTGATATTCACCAAATATTGTACTTTGACTTGGTTCTTTGATGTCAGTAATGTGGCAGTACATAAGGCTCAGGTGTGGTACGAGGTGATTGTGAGAGACGTATGTACTCAAGATGGGATTTGTTCATCTTATTCGTTGAGAATAAGATGTCTAAGTCCTGCTAAAGTTAAATCAACAGAGAATGATCATACTATGTCTCTGGATTTGACATGACATCTAACACGAAAGGATAAATGATCGTTTCACCTAAATCATGTTCAAGTAAGGGACATGAAGGGGATGATGTTATTGAATGGCACTTCGTCATACGTATTAGGGGTAGTAAACCGTTGTTAGGCGGTATTTGCTACTTGCTTCAATCTTCTATGTATCTTATGCAAGTGGGAGATTGTTGGAAACGGTATGCCCAAGACACATATTAAATTGATGTGGCTAGTACGTTATGATCCAAGTCGGGTCATACCCAATAACAAGCTAGACAAACACCTATGATATTTATTTATGTTATGATCAAACAAATAAATATTAACACTTACAATATTTAGAAATTGGTTTTCTAAATAATTGCACTTGAGAAACTAATAAATTATATGGATAATTTATTTTGAGAGAATATTTAATATTGTTATTTAAAGGGTTGAATAACTTTATAAATAGTTATGAGATGTTGCATAAAGTCTTGTATTATGTTATGTTATATTTTATAAAACTTATAAAATATAAATACAAGATTTAAATAAATAAAAAAAAGTTTTCTTCTATAAAAGACCCCATAGGGCCGTCCACTTTGGGTCTTCCCAAGGTGGATCTCCACCAATCATTTTGCATGCAAAAATCTCATAAATCTCCTACAAGATCATATGCATATGGTGGGTGATTCTCTCACATACAAGACTAACATTTTCAAGTGCAAGAACTTCTCATTTTAGCTCTCTAATTTTCGGCCATAGTAAGGTTCCAAGAGAGTTTAAGAAGTTTGATTTTTAAGTGTAAAATCCTAGCAACATAAGGTGTTTGTTGGTGGCTTGGGGTATGCAAGCTTGAGGTCTTCGTTTTGAAGATTACCACTCAAGAATCATCATTCTTTTCATTTCCTAACTACATTGAAAGGTAGTATTCTAAACACCCTATGGTTGTATTTTTGATAGCATGCATGTTCATATATGGATCCGGTTTTTGGTTTTACATACAAAATGAGTTTTGTATCAATACAAGTAACATGTTTTAAATAATTATTCCGCTGCGTTTTTATTTTATAGGGATAAAATAACTTTGATAAACATGTTCAAAAACCCTACATCCTCGACACGATGACTTCAATCTTGCGGGTTACTCGGATTCTGATTTTGGTTGCTGCAAACTTAATGCCAAATCTACGATGGCTGGTTGCTAGTTCTTTGGAACCCGTTTGGTAACGTGGCAATGCAAGAAACAGATCGGGGTCACTCTCTCTACCTGTGAAGCTGAATACGTTTCAGCATCAAGTTGTTGTTCCTAGATACTCTGGATACGACAGCAGATGAGAGACTTCGGACTGCAATTTCTTGACACGCCCATATATGTAGATAATCAGGCTGCTATTGATATCACTAAAAACTCATGTCAACACTCACGTACTAAACATATTGAGATTCAACACCACTTTGTTGTGACTGCTACGAGAAAAAGTTGGTTAGAATTGAAAAAATCCACACTGATGACCAAAAAGCAGATTTTATACCAAAGCATTTGATCGTTCAAGATTTAAAAATCTTTTAAAATTAAATGGTTTAAGAAATCTGACATCGGGGAATATTCATGAGGTTGAGTTTGAGGATGACGAGGACTTGATGTGATTCTCATCGGTATGACATGTTTTCTATACGTTGTTTCTTAAAAAATCCAAAAATATGTTTTTGATTTTAGGGGGAGAAAGTTTGGGAAAATACAAACACATTATAAAAGTCAAAAAGAGTTTTTGTGAAAAAGATAGATCATATTACATCAATATGATAGTCACAGTATGCAAAAGATATGGAATGTTTAAACAAGTAATTAAACAGGTCTTACTGAGGATGTGCCAATAGGCTTCACTCGTCAGTAAATTGTTTTTCAAGATTTAAACTTAAAAGAAAAACTGAGTAACTTGTGGGTTAACATCTCTATGATATATGGACTAGTACTCCGAAATTTCATTTGAGGGAATGCCAGATTCTACGATACTAGGTCTTTATATTTAATCGATATCTGGGATATTATATGAGTTGTTCTGATTTTGCGTCAGCAATGGCCTAGAACTTGTATAATACTTTACGCATTATTCGCCTACAAAAGCTGCACAAAAAATGAGTATGTCATAAACATTTACGACATCTGTAGTTCAAAAGATTCCTTTATGAAACACCACTTAAATTCGAGCCTTTATCTCTTTGTCTATATGGAAATACTAACCTGAGCTCTCAAAGTCTCGCAATTCACCCCATTTACAGATATCAAGTGGATATATTCACCTGTGAATGATACTCTAGGAATCTTGTTGCGGGGGTATATTCTGAGATGGGAGACACAGTTACTTCATGTTCCTTAATATTATCCAACATATCTTGAAACAGTTGAGAAACGAGAAGAGGTTTAAGTGGTTAAGTATATTGGCAATCTAGGTAAATCTGTTTAAGAACTTAATGATTCTACCAAGATCAACGGTACTTGTGATTTATCTAAATATCTGATGAGATCCTCTTAACACAAAACTCTCAAAAAAAATATGTATGTATATACATCTTTACTTGTTTATTTCTTTTCAGAAAAATCCCAAAAAGATTTTCAGTTTTCTTAGCAATTTATCTTAGTTTTTAGTCTACCGATGATAAAAATACCGATAGTTGAAGTCATAGCAGCACTTGTTCAAGTCATAGTTCGATTCATAGCGACCACGGGTTGGGAGCTAATCATGAAAAGAAAACTTTACCTTAACGTCAACAAAGTTATTAAATCAAAACTTTTTTGGTCAAACTTTGGTCAACCAAGGTAATTAACTTAGACTTGGTAGGCAAATCAGATAACCAGGGTCATTAACTTGGACTTGGTTAACTGAGTGGGTAATTAAACAGATAAAAATTTCATAAAAAAATCATAAAAAATCAAAAAAGTTAACAAAGTGTATAAGAACTGACACCTACGAGTGACACTGACTCGTACGAGTGGCAAAAGTTCTCATTCGCACGAGCCATTTCTCGTACGAGCGACCACTGAATGATTATAAAAGGCTCACTCATTCGCACGAGCCATTTCTCGTACGAGCAAACCATTTCTTTTTCTTGACATATACTACATACCGATACATTGGGGAGGTTGATTTGCACACCACTTGCAATGGGAAAGGTACTTATGCTCGTTTTAAGCCGTTATAATGCCAAAATGGGACCAAATGGACATAAAACGTAGATTTAGGGAAATTGGACCGGTAAAATATAAAATTGAACTTAAAAATGTTAAAATCGGCCCTACTAACCTATTAATCAACCTTCAAATTGTTAAAATCAACTCATTTTAAGTTCGGTGTAACTAGGTGTTATTTGGTACGGTTTACAACTCGTACGAATATCCTCTCGTACGAGCAAAGTTCTCAAAAAATTGTTTCACTTTCACTCGTACGAGTGAGCATTCGTACGAGTAGGGTTCTTTAATGTTAAATCTTGATGATTCATACGAAGCATCATTCGTATGAAGCAGTTTGGTCAAAATTATTGAAAATTTACGAGGTATCTTGGTCATTCGTACGAAGTAGTGACTCGTATGAGTGATGTTTCGACCCAAACTTGAAATTTGTCTAAGTGTATGACTCGTACAAATGGTGATTCGCGCGAGTGGTTCAAAGTTGGATATTTTTTTTGTTGGAAAAAATTTCTTAGTGTAATGTTTATGCGTGCAGGTTAAGAAATCTTCATTTTCGCCATTCCATAATGTCTGCTATCTACTGGATGATTCTATTCCAGAAATCGGCATCTATCGGGAAGTTCTAGATTTTTTAGCCGACTTCGGATCACGAAAGCTCTTACGGATCGTCATGTCGCGTATCGTTCACATACTAAGTATATCTGGAATGCGGCAGAGTATGATGAGGAGGAGAATGTGATTGTGTCAACTGTAAGGATTAAAGATGAAGATATTCAGGTTAAGATCACCGAAGACTTAATCAGAAAAGTGCTGGAATTCAACTACCATGAAGATGACCCTACAGGATTTTCTAAATATATGGTGAAGGGATGTTTTTTTAGAATGGGTTATGCTGTGTTTGTAAATGCTGCTCCATTTAAGAATGCTAACCTGAGTGCGCCATTCAGATATATTGCACATTGTGTCATACACGCACTCAGTCATCGCAAATGAGGTTTTGACAATTTAGTTAATTACCAAATGTGTATGATCACCGCACTCGTTCTAAACCTGCCGTACAACTTCTCAAAGGTGATGTTTTCCCAAATGGTCCAAAACACACAGCAAGAGAAGTTCTTACAGTACCCACGTTTTATTCAAATGCTACTTGACCATTTGCATCCTAACCTGAAGAAAAAGAAGGATGATGTGCTGAAATTAGTGCATATAGATGTCTCGACACTGAAGAAAATGAATTTACATCACACAAAACCAGTGTTCGGAGCAATTGTTGACAAAGATTATATCGATCCAGCACTAGGGAAGTGGAGAAATGAAGATAGTGGTGATGAGGATGAAGAGATTAAAGCGCTAGATGGTTTTATTGCGAAGTGAAGCGCATGGTTTGTAAAAGAAGGGGTAAGGGAACCAAGAGAAAGCCAACGTCCACATCTTTCTCTTCTACCCCTCAGAAGAAATAGAAAGCATCAGAAAGCTCGAGACTGATTGACGAATCAGAGCCATAGGAGAATATTGAAGCTATGGCTGCTGATATTGAAAGACAGACGTTTGGAGAGAAAAAGAAAGTGGTTGAAGAAGCGTCCTCTTCTAGTACTGATTCGGAAGACAGGATTGCAGGAGAAAAAGAAAGAGCTAAAGAGATAGAGAAAGAACGTTCAGCCGAACTGTAGAGAAAAGCTGAAGAAAAGAGACGTAAAATGACAGGAGAGGATAATTTGACATATATACCTTCGGGTTCGGACTACGATGCTCCTGTGCGCAAACCAGCTAAGAAGAAATCTCGACGTCTCAAAAGATCGGAAGTGAGAAGCACTGATTCTCCAAAAGACAAATCAAAGGAAAAAGTGCAGGATAAGACTATTGAAGAAACTGTTGAGCAGACTCCACAACATCCACCATCACCACCGCCTCAACCTACTCCACAGCAAGCACCACAACCAACACCGCAGCCAACACCACAACCTTCGCAATCCCAACCCATTTTAATTTTGACTTTGACTTTGGTGGCATACCAGGGGGTGAGGATTTTTCTGCAGACATATTTAACGATGCACGCATTGAAGAATTAGAGAAACAGGTTGCGTTAAACAATGTCAAGATTGCTGAACTGCAGGAATAGATCAATGGGCTAAGTGAAGAAAAACAACAGCTTGAAGCCATGTTGGCTAGTATTGTGTCTGAAAATGAGCGTTTAAGGATTCGCATGGCTGAATACGATGAAGAATGTCTCAGGATTCAAAGAAAGATGAATGTAATTGAGAAGATACTTACTAAGAAGCTTGGAATTGAAATTGCTGCTAAGATAGACGAAATTGAGCAAGCTGAAGCAAGAGAAAGGGTTGTAGAGCATGAGCGTCTTGCTAAAGAATTATCTGAAACTCAAGGCAAAGGCAAAGTGAAAGTCGGTGAGGATCCTGTGAATGTCACAACTGAGCCAGAAGCTGAATCTGAGCCAGTAATTTCTGATGTGGTGGTGTTTTCGAGTTCTAAGAAGTTTGTTTTGGTGGGTAAGCTAAAAGATGTTGATATTGACACATCAAATCTTTCAGCAAAGCATCGTGAATGGCTAAATAAGAGGAAGTTAGAAAGAGAGATCGAAGCTGAGGTTGATGAGTTTATTGAAGAACCAGAGAAAGAAGCTGAAGACTTAGATGATTTTGATGATATATTTTTGGATAAGTCGGATGACGATAGTGATGGAGGTGATGATGATGTAGGTGGTACAGGTGTCCTTGTAACATATTCTAATATGAAAGATGATATTGATTATTTTGTGTACTTGGATGACTTAGCGAATCAAGTGAATGACGGTGGTGATAAGGGAAGATTAGAAGGCCTTATTGATGCTCAGCAGGAAGGAATTCTCACGGTAACCGAGCTATCTACCATTCCTGTCATGCCAAAACCAAAGATATTATATCTTGAGCATGATGTAGAGGAAGGGGAGTTCGTCCACAACTATTCTAAAGAAGAAATTGCTGAAATGTTGGGCGTGGACGAGGAAAATTTTGTGTTTGATTTCGAAGAGGAGCTGAATGATATTAGTGCTTTCGAGCCAGATGATTACGTCTTCGAACATGTGTCTGATGCACATGATTATGATCAAGTTGTCGTAGAGGATGATTCTGATGAAGATGAAACAGATATTGCCAATCAGGGTACAGATGACTCTGCAACTTTTAACGAACTGTTTGCAGCTGAAAATGCTGATCTTCTGAAGCGTAAAGTAGAAGAAGCTGCCAAACAAGGTACGATTCCTCAACAAATGTCTTGGGCTGAAATTGCAGAAATGAAGAAGAAATGGTTTAAAGATACACCAGCGGAGCGCAAATTTAAACATCCTCCAGCATTCTTTACGCGTAATGTGGATATTTCTCTGGGGGATATTATTAGCTGGGGCTGGATCGAGGAGCTGAACGTTTATGCTATATAAAAGGGAATATAGGATTCAGTATTTTAGATACTTGAGCGATATTAAGATCCTGCCGTATTGGGATATTAAAGAGCTTGATGATAAATCTTAAGATGCGATTTCACGACCAGCGGCTGTGGAAACTAATAAAGCTTGAGGCTGCACATGGTTTTACACACTGGAAGCCGGATTTCCCTAAGCGAATTACTAAAGTCGATCCAGTAACTCAAGAGAAAGATGTGATGCTAATCGTTAAGAGGCCGAAAGTGACGTAGAATATGCCTCTTATAAAGATGGAACAAGACTTCTACAAGATCTTCAAATGGTGGCACTACGATTCGAGTACGGGAGAAGCTGTTATTTGTGTGCACCCAGATGATGATTCTTGGAAGATCACAGAGGAGCTTACTGACCGTCATAGCACACAAACGTATATGTGGGCTGTGGTGTGGCATTCGAGTACTAGACCTGATGTGGCTAATCAACTGCTCGAAGAAAGATATTGAATGCTTGTTTTATAGCAAGATCAGCTTTGAAGAGAGAGATAAAGAACAAGCACTCCAGTTTCAGAAGATTGTTAATGTCTGTTTTTCAAACGACGTTCATTCCGGCACGACATGGAACACTTCGTGGAGGAAACTTGAGAAGATTGAGCAAAGCAAGAAAGACAAGAAGGAAGAAAGAATTGCGGAGCGAGCACGTATTGCGTCACTTAGAAGTTTTCGGTTTGGCAAAACAGTTAACCGACCTCCTCCTATAGATCAAACGCCAATAGCTTTTGAGGAACGTCGCAAGCCGCCGAAGCGTTTCTTTGGTCGATAAATGTCAAATCCTTTGAAGATTTTTGAAGACTATCCAAGACTGCGGCAACATCCAAGGGGGAGTTTGTTGGTGCATAATGTCTATTGCCTACGTCTAGGATATGTTGTTTATGTATATAACGTCAGTTTATGTATGTTAAAATATGTTTTATTTGTTTAGAAGTTGGCTCGTACGAGTGAGTATTGTGACTCGTACGAGTGACACTTTATCACTCGTACGAGGCTCCACTCGCACGAATCACACCCAGTTTCACACTCTCCTGTGCGAGTCATGTCAACCTATTAATAGAGGAGTGTTGTGTCAGTAACGGGGAATCCTGTTGGTGTGGCGAAGCCCTGCTGAACTATTTACTTGCACTGCACTTGTTCATGTTTATCAATATATTCAAGGCATTTAAGCAGTAGATCTCACTTGTTTGTTTGTCCACCTCACTAACAATGAATTCCGCCTCAGTTAGTTGAGTCAGATCAGTCTAGTGCTCATCAGAGGAGAGAGCCGATCCCCCCTCACAACAAATAATTTTCGCCTTGTACTTGGACAACCAGTCCATTCCCACTACTATATCAAAACTTCCAAGTTCTACAGGTAGAAGGTCAATGAGGAATTGGTGGTTGTTAAGGGACAAGGGACAGTCGCGGATAATTTAGTAACTAGTTATAGGTTTACCATTAGTGAGTTCTATAAAATAGGGACGTGTTAGCTCAGTAGCCGGCGTATTTAATAATGGTAGGAAGTTAATAGAAACAAAGCTCTTATCTGCACCAGTATCAAATAACACAGAAGCATACTGTGTAGAAACAAGAATGGTACCTGTCACTACATTAGGATTTTGTCGTGCGTCACCAGATCCTATAACAAATGCGCGTCCTCGAGTTTGATTGGAAGCTGAGACTTTCCCTTGGTTTGTCTTTCCTGTGGGTCCTTGATTCAGCTTTGGACAATTTCGTTTAAAATGCTCCGTACTGCCGCACTCGTAGCAGGTGCGAGGGTAGGTTAGTTGTGGGTTTTCTTGAGGTGGTCGTCGTTGACTTGTTTGGGGTCGGTTGGTTTGGGAACGAGTAGGTGGGTTCAGACGGTTTGTTGGTTCAGCAGGTATTCTACAATTACGGGCATAATGCCCCATTTTCAAACACTTGTTGCAGGTTACGGTTCGGTACTCGCCCAGGTGATGTAACCACATTTGTTACATTTTGGCCATGGTCCTTTATAGTTATCGGGTCTCGAATCTGAGGTAGTCATTGCATAGTTTTGGTTGTTCAACCGAATACACGTATGCATGTATGTAGGTATGTGAGAACAAAAAAACCCTAATTCCTTTCTCATCATCACCGGTGACGGCAACCCCCCTCTAATCGATCGCCGTTCCGACTCTCACTCTCTCTCTCTCGCTACTCTCTCTTTCACGTTAGCACTCTCATCAAGGTTAGCTATGTTTTGCTGTTGTTTCGATTGGAAATTCTTGTATGCATGGATGTGTTTTTGTGTGATTTGATACTCATGATGATAACTTGTGGTGCAAGGGTTCATAAAAATCAAGTGTTATGCTTAGAAATAGTCTTATGCATGTATAGATAGATATATCCTGATTAGGGTTTGAGATGCATGATGGTTGTGATGAACTAATTATTATATGATTTAATTTAGGATGTAATCTGTTGTGATTAAAGATTTTAGGTCGTTGGGTGCATTAGATAATCGTTTGTGGGGTTGGGTGATGAAGCGGAATCTGTTCAGAATGTTACATCCGACTTTAATCGGCTGTAACCGGGTCAAAAGTTAACAAAAGCTATTTTTTCTTGCGTCCATAATATATTTCCAGGAAATAACTTTCGAACCCCACTGGAATTGCATTTTTTTGACGAAAATTGAATGTTTTATGATTTTTTCCGTACCAAAGGTTCAGGCTGCGTTTTCTAGCAGAATTTGCAGCCCATTACGAATGTCTTAACTCGATGTAGGAATTGTTTTATGATCTCAAATTTCTACTATAAGTAGCTTCAGGAGTTACAAAAATCTCCAATTGGAATTACGTCAATCGGATAAATGAGGATTTTTAAATAAATTTTTCCGTTAACTGCAGCCAGAAAGTGACGAATCTGATAGCTGCTTAATTTTTCCGTTAGGCCTTGAAATTTTTACACAAAACCAACCTTTCCGAGGAATGCGCCACATATAAAATCATAATATTTTTAGCCCTATAAATAAGTTAAACGAGTCTCACAAAAAAGCCTAGTTTCAGTGATTTTTGATAGGCAGGAAACATGAATGTGTAAGAAACGAACTTGCTATTTTTAATATCCATGATTGCTTATTAATTGTATAAATAGCATATATCATATTGTCGGAAGGTTGTGAACACATTTATGGAACCATATAATAGAAGTGCCATGTTATTACTTGTTCGTGTGCTAGTTACTAAACAAGTGTAGGACTTTCGTGTTAATCATGCAGAACCTAATTTACTATTATAGGGTGTGGTTGATCACTCTAGATTCATATACTTAGTCTAATTTTACCAAGGGATACAAAGGTGAGTTCAGGCCCCTACATTTTTATACGGTTTTAAATACACATGGGGAGAAAAGATGTACCGTTACGGTAATGTAACGTCTTTACTATTGCATTAACGAACTATATTGGGAGGGGTTATGTTATAGGTTATGGTCACAAGGAAGCATTATATCACATGCCATTCCCCTTAAAACTTATGATGTAGTTAGTATTGGATTATAGCGGGGGAATTTTTAGTAGTACTATTGGGCCCGACAAGCCCCAATCGTGTTGGTCGCGCCAGCTAGACCGAACGTCAAAGGTCACGGGTGTAGAATTTCCCTAACACTTAGCCATGGTTTATGATAAACCTGGTACAACAGGGGCAGCAACGTCAGCTTCGGATCGAACACTTTGTTGGCATGACCTAGGCTAGCTACCTAAACATATAACATATACCGCTAAACAATATAACAACGTGATTCGGGAATTGAATCAGGAAACTTATGATAATCTAATTCGGGTGGGATCAGGGAAACTTTATAACACACTGGTTCGGGGCTGAACCAGTGGAAACAACTTACCTTTAAAAACTGTGAACTAAAACTTGTGAACTCACTCTCCATTAAATGTTAACACTTGATTTTACATGTTTTCCAGAGTAGGAGCACTTCACCACCATGAAAACTATTTTGTTAAATGTTTGCATCTTTACTTTTAAATGCTTTGGTTTGGGCGTTTGTTTTGACGCACACTTTACTTAAGTTTACTTACACTTCCGCATTTCTTTAACCCTGCATGTTTAAACTCGTTTAAACGTATTTTTACATACAAAGTCATTCTATGTGACTAGTGTTTTGGATCCTGGTTTGTCACACACCTCACGGTAAAACCCCGCAAGTGGATTTTGAGGGTGTGACATATAGGTATTATGAATCGGAATAAAGTGTGCAAATTTGGTTAGTCTATCCACGACTACCCAAATCGCATCATGACCTCGGGGTGTTTTTGGAAGGTGGGTCACGAAGTCCATCGTGATTTGCTCTCATTTCCATTGAGGTATCTCGGGTTATTGTAGCATTCCCGAGGGTTTAGGTATTTAGCCTTGACTCGGGCACAAGTTAAGCATTTACTAACATACTCCGCCACATCTTTCCTCATGCTGGCCACCAATAAAATTCCTTAAGGTCGTGGTACAACTTGTCTATACCGCGGTGAATATAGTACTTAGATTTATGAGCCTCATCTATAATCAATAGACGTAGGTCATGGAGAGTAGGAATCCATACCCTATCTTTGAAGTACATCACTTCATCAGTTTTCTTCTCAAAATTCTTCTCGTTCCCATGCAACTCCTCCTTTTCTATTTGACCTTTTGGTAAGGCTTCCATCTGTGCCGCACGAACCTATTCCTTGAGACTTGTTTGGACAAGCATCCCCAGGGCCCGTAGTCTCAGTGGTTCACCCTATCCTTTCTACTCAATGTGACTCGTACGAGTGATAAACAACTCTACTCGTACGAAGGACACTTCGTACGAAGCCAGCCTGCTCGCTTTGCAAGAGCTGCTCATGTCTATATATATATATGTGTTGTTTGCTCATTGTTTCAGTGAGTTTTGGAAGTTCCCAAAGGGGAAACGCTGGCGGATTCTCTCCAGGAATTCCGCCAGCCAGACAAGATGTATACTCTTTCGGTATGAATGAATGCTTCCGCTGATTATCTTTCTACTCCCTTTTTATAACATTCTACCGAATCGGTACTATCATACGCCCAAACTTCTGTCTAGAACTGTCGTCAACGGGACTCATATTATTCATGACCAACCGAACTCTTGTTCTTTGGTGAATCATACAACAAGGTTTAATGGATGGGAATCATCCTACCTCCATGCTTGACTTACATGATAATACATGATGGATGAAATTATAACATATACTATATACTATATATAATATACCTATTAACCAAACTCTTGATAGTAACCAGATTATGGTTAGATGCCAAGAACTTAGGGTGGTTATCTTAGTTTCTAGACTCCTTATTTGTGATTCTAATGGGTAACTTAGGACCCATGAAAGCATAGTGTCCAAACAAGTATCTAGACAAGATATATTTTCGTTGCACTTATACTTTCCATATTAATTCCGAATCCAAACTTTCTACAAACTCCATATACTCATACGCCTTCTTTTCCCCAATGTAGGGTAACTTTGGTGCTCCACCCTCAACAACTCATCAACTCACCTTTACTTTGGAACCTTAGCAGACCGTGAGTGTACATGACCCCGCATTTTATTTATTTTTGACCATTTTGGGTGCAATGCATATGACTTATTAAACTCACACAATCACATACAAACATGCTTGACATAAACGAACAATCCATTATACATGCTTAATACGTGATGCTTAGAAATTCATACATGCTAGAATCCTTACTTGCACTATTCTTGTCATTAAATTCGTACAACCCTCCCCTAACATGTATAGCACTATAGGAGTAGAACACCGCCTGTATTCTTAAGGTCATACTAAGTCATACGAAAACGGTCTTGTCGTTGCGACGACAAGATTACGCTATTGGGAAACTTTGGGTTGACAATTATGAGATGCATGCTAGTGCCGTAATGATATGTCTTAGTTTACGATTATGCCATGTGGATTTGTTTAAACCGTTTTATACTAATGATAGTAATTCAAACTTGTATGTATTACAAATAGTCGTTATGAAGTCTTTTACAATCTCGTTTTCGTCTAACTCTGATGTTTCCGCCATGGGTTGGGGTGTGACATAAAGGTTCCCCAAGTCAAAAGAAGATTAAAGTATGTTACAACCATGTCGAAAAGTTCACTTCTGGACAATAATGCAAACATTTGGCATCTACGGACGACTTCATAAGGGTATAGTACTGGACGAAGCGCCAGAGGAAGACAACAGGCCTCAAGCTCCGAGATAGGCATGGAAGGGTAAGATGACAACTGCACCAACACCGCGGGGACAAAACCATTAAAACCATCATGAAGATCGGTCAATAATTCCCTAGCAAGGGGATTATACTCTGGAGTCTCATCTAAACACACGCCCGGAGAAGAATAAGCATGTACATCTTCTAACCAAGATTGATACCCCACATCACGATAGGCCTGACAAACCTTGTGAAAGGAATCCTAATACTACGGAAACCCCCTAGAATGGGCAAAGAATAATCTAAAACCCCGGGACACCAACCAATGTCGTTTGGATGCCAATTTTAGGTTGTTTTCTTGCATCGCCAATAGTTCAAATTGAAGACGGTCCATGTTTTCCATTTCTTTTAAAGAGACTGACTAATAACACTTAAGTTGTTCTTCCAACATTGACAGGCATTCCAACAGCTGGAAACGACCCCCTGATTGACCTAGTTCCGCATCTTCATCGCCCTTCAAGAAATCCCGCACCACAAGATTAAAGAAAAATGACAATGTTAAACCAAAGATCGTTTGGAGACATAGAGGAAAGATACCTCACTTGTCACAAACGATCCCCCAGCATCAAGAATGTTAGAAGATGAACGAACCCCCAAAACCCCCTTTTTCTCTTTCCATGGTAGGGGCAACCTCCCAAGGAGGAATACAAGGCATCAAATACCCTCCCAAAAAAGAGAAACCAATGGTGCCAAACCAACCAAGGAACAGGAAGGAGTGGGTGGCCCTACCTCGTCGTAGAAGCCCAGGAGGAGAAACGCCGGAAGATGTGCCTATCGCAACCCTAGATTGAATGAACTAAGGGGGATGCATTGAAAGTACTCCTACAAGACATCTCCTGAATAAATAAAGGGGGGAAGACGTCAAGACAAAAATAGCACAAAGATATAAACCCCCAAACAACTTACAAGAACAGGCTCATCCATTGTTGGGCCCTCGAACTGGGCTCATTCCGAAAACAATGTAAATAGGCCCACTATTACCAAGCGGAAGCGCAACCCAAATTTAATATTGATCAATCAAAGGACTTAAAGGTAGAAGCCATGTTATACATGGTTAACTACAACTCTTGTAAGAAAAGAAGTGAATGCGAAACATCTCTAACATTTAATGCCAAGATATGGAAAGGATTTAGGCGGTGACCTCACTTAGGTAGGAGAGACAAACATTTAACTAAAGTTTCAGTATCTATACCTCAAAAGGCACAGAAACCTGCAACTTAACCGAACATCCCTATTGTCCGGTGGATAGAGAGCCGAACACCACTAAAACACCAAGATAGGCGATCTTCCTCGTTAGAAACTAGGGAGTTGATCAAAGGAAGGCAACATGGAACGCTCTCAATATTTTGATATCACAAATATTCCACACAACACATTAGAGACCACATTCAAACAAAACGAACCTGACCACTGAAACTCTGACCAGTTTATTATGTCGAAAAACTATTTCTTTTCCCGGCTAGATACTTATTCTCATGCGGGAGCTTGGTCACGGATCCCCGCTGAGGTCCCCCATGACGGGATCACAACGTTCTCTTTTGTAACGTTGAACTGGTGAAGAATGACACGATGGTGAGTTCCTAGACCCAGATACCACACCATGGTTTCTAAGAATTCGACATTGCCGAAATCCATGGGACCCTACGTTGAGGTGTCTTCATAATCTTCGAACGATTTCTTGTGCGAAAATCACACCGGAAGATGTAACAAACTGGCAACACCGTCCATACCACACTTCTCTAGCAAGGAAAGCACACCCGGTGAGAAAAACCAAAACTTATCCTCACCAAGAATCTCGCAAACTATAGAAAAAGAAAAGGTCCTTGTGGAATGTAAGTTTCGGATCTGGTGGGTTTAGACGGAAGTTTGGATACGATAGATCTAATTCGGTAGAAATCTCATAAGAATAGTCATAAGTAGAAGGTTCCATTTCATACCGAAAGAGTATACATCATTTTACAAGTTGGAGAGAGCATCATGCTATGTCACTAGCATTTCCCCTAGATTCCAAAAACTTAAAAACTAATGAACACATGACCCAATTTATACATGAAGTTTGGTGAGGATGAACACATCCGTGCGGTTGTGTCTTGTTCGTGCGGATGAGTTTCATTTGTACGAACGAGCTCTCATCCTCTCCAAGGTCTCATGTGTTCGAATCTAACAAGAAATATACAATATTCAACACACGCTCTATCTAGCCTATTCGCATAGTGGTGGGCATATATAATATGCACTAACAAATTCCCTCTTGGTTGTCACATTCGAATCTTGATCTTCAAATATGAGAGTCATGTTTGAATATTTTGCAACTTAAATCAAGTAATTGATGATACGATAGTTCCCCCTTGATTAATGATTCAGGCTTGCATTTGCAAAAGCATATTCCACCTGAAATAACAGTTCAGTTCTTTGTTTGCACGGTTACCGACCTCCTCTGATTTGCTTAACTTCAATTCTTCACAAATAATCACCACTTGAAACTAGTCAATGCAACATCTCTATATCAACATTAATCACATCCGCTTTCGGTTTTTGAATTACCACTATAGCTTAATCTCTTGATCTTCAAAAATCCAACCGGCAATTGATAGAAACTTAAAATCACCACACCAATAAACTTTAAGTCTGTGAATACCCACGAAAATCTGAAATCTCATCTTCCGTAATCAACTTAAGTACACTCTTGAATGATTGGTCAGTGTAAACGCTAATCTCCACAATCAGAAAATCTTCATCGGATAACAAATCATTTGATAACACACTTTGATCTAAGAATCATTCTTCCACAATCAAATTCACATTCTTCCTCTTCAGTCACAATAACATATGTATAGTCTTCCCCGTTAGTCTCGGTAGCAACTTAATCTACAAACATCCTTATTCCCTAGCGGTTAGTCTAGAAAACACCTCATTTGCTTGAAGAATAACCACTCTGACACTTTAGACAATCACAGAACTATCGGTTTTTGAAAGCCCTCTAATATCTTTTAATCATCGACAATACTGTTGCATCATTGCTGACACTAATCCTGCTAACCGGCTTATACGATGTCTCGGGACTCAAACCCTAATACATCAATCTTACCATGATTTGTAGAATCAAAAATTCCTATGATCATGGACTAACAAATCCAAATCCTATGCATCTCCGGACAATCTGAAGTCAGAACCACCCGAATACTTTTGCACATTTTCCCATCTAGATTTCCAAAAATGTCTAATCTTTGAAAAATTTTATTCCCCCTCATTTTTAGCAAATTCTGATATTCTAAACTCATCACTGAATTCCCCCTCAACTATGTGGAATATGTGACATTTTGTCCCACAAAAGTCTGTTTTCATCAATTCGGATTTGTCTATCTGGCCCATTAATAGTCATTTTACCCAAAGATAAACCTTTTGCATAGGTATCCATGACTACCCTACTAACTTCACTACTCTGTGATCTCATCATCTTAACCATTTTCCGAATCCTTTAACGGTGTCCCAGAACTGCTCATATTTTACGTTAAAATCTTGAAAAAATATTCAATCACTAAATTTTTTATGGAGACTCGTCTCGTCACCACTTGTAAGTTTTTTTTCAATCACCAAAAGTCTCGAAATTTTTTTAGCATTTTGACACATTCACGCAGATGAGAAAGGTCCATTTGTGCGAATGTCTCATTTGTGCGGATGACCTGATTGAATTTAGAATGAAATAGCTGGTTCTTGCGGAAGAGAACTATCAAGCGGATGAAGGTTTGTTCGTGCGGATGAAATACAGGTTCGTGCAGATGAAGCACAAATTTTAAAATGGATCAGGGTTCATGCGTGTGGATAAATGACTCCTTCGCACGAATAAACACTCCTGCGCAGGAAACAGGTCCGTCTGCTAGAAATCTCGCTAATCACATTTTTCGATCTAAAATCTTTATTTCTACGAATTAGATGATGATTCTTTCACAGACATGGTCAAAATTCAATTCTGATCAATACTATGGTTTCAATTTAACTTTTTATCCGTGAATTGACCATTAATTTTATGTTTTTCATCTAAAAACCCATAAAAACCCATAAATTATGAGTGTAGGTGATTCAATCAACTATTAGATCGATTGAATTGGTATCGTAGCTATGATACCAATTATAAGTTCTGGATCCAGTGGGTTTAGACGGAAGTTTAGATAGGATAGATCTAATTCGGTAGAAATCTCATAAGAATAGTCATAAGTAAAAGATTCCATTTCATACCAAAAGAGTATACATCATTTTACAAGCTGGAGAGAGCATCATGCAATCTCTCCAACATTTCCCCTAGATTTCAAAAACTTAACAACTAATGAACACATGACCCTATTAATGCATGAAGTTTAGTGAGGATGAACACATTTGTGCGGATGTGTCTTGTCCGTGCGGATGAGTCTTATCCGTACGAACGAGCTCTCGTCCTCGCCAAGGTCTCATGTACATGCTCTATCTAGCCTATTCGCACAGTGGCATACATACATAATATGCACTAACATGGAAGAAGGGACAAATGAACTCGTAAACACAATGGGTTCGGAATCGTTTTGCGTACAAGAAACTGACATAACACAAGAATCCAATATCAAGTTACTTGAGTTAATCCACGGTTTATTTGAATTATATATTTTTTAAACTTAATTCGAATTAACAATTTAACTCAGTTTAAAAGTTGAGTTGAGTTCGGCTTGATTTGATTCGAGTCAATAAAAATATATAATTCAACTTAAAAAGTTCGTATTATTAGAATTATGCCGTCAGACCGGCTCCCGACCCAACCAGAAAAAGGGACCCTAGTGGAAAAAAATCTTGGGTCTGCAACTGATAGTTACCTAGGGGCCTGGAAGAGGTCTCGAAGTTTAGTAAACAGATAGCCAAAGCCACACTCCCTTTGAAGTTAAAGCCACACTCCAACATGGGTAAATACGACAATACAAAAGACCTAGAGGATCACCTGCATGCTTTTAGAGGGGCAGGCCAAGTACGACGGTGACCGATGCCTACCTTTTACCAGATGTTTGCACAAACCTTGATGGAGGGAGCTCATTTATGGTTCGACAGCTTAACGGATGGCGGTATAGATAACTATGAAAATCTTTGTGACAGAAGGACAGTAAAAGGGCGAAATAGTATATGAGAAGGATCACAAAGGATAGCATGAACATAAAGGGCATCGCAGAAGTGATAAAGCTCAGTAATTTTATAAATGGTCTGAGAGACACACGATCGTATGAGAAACTGGGAGAAGAATTCCCTAAGACCTTCAGCAGTCTTATGGAAAAGGTCAAAGCCTTTGTAAGGGGGAAAGACACCAGCAACAAAGTAGAGGAGCTAGACAACAGTCCCTGGAGACCTAACATGATGTCCAGATTTCAAGAAAAAGGTACTATCTACCCTAAGGTTAAACCTCATTATGATAAATCTAAATAAGACAGGCTCCGACCCGGTTTCTTCCCCTATAAGCCGAATGGGGAAACCTAGCACCTTTTTATGATGCTTTCACCCTTTTAACCAAGATTCCCAGTGAGATACGATTAGGGGAAGAGAAGAAGACACTCATCCACAGACAGTGAAGGCCAAGATATTAGGGAACCCGAGCTGCATGAGGGCTCCCATCCTCTTGCTTTACTTAGAAGATCTCGAAGCTCAGAAGCTCCCCGGAACATATCTTCTAAGATAGGAGGACATAGAGTTACCAGGATACACGTGGATGGGGGAAGTGAAGTGAAGGTTGTATATGATACTACTCTTTGAGGATCGATAGAGATGTGTGGGATAGACTAGAGGAAGACTCCATGCCCCAGGACAGCTTCAACAATAACGTAACCCCCCCCCCCCCAGGAAAAATAAAGCTCCCATTCATAGTAGGGGTGGGAGATGGAGTCAGAAAAATAGAACTGGTATTCTTAGTAATCAGATTGCCTTCAAAATACAATACCACCCTATGCAGACCAGGGATATGGGAACTGAAAGCACAAGCTTCTACCATTCACAAAGGCCTCGTCTTCCAAACTCCAAAGGGATTGGCCTGGGTGAAATCGCTACACGAAATGGTATCATCAGTCTCAAACAATAAAGCGAGCGGAAGATCACAGAAAGAGGAAGTTGAAGAACAGATCACGAATGAAAGATTCCAAGAACAACCGATATGGGTTGGAGCCCAGCTAAGCAACAAGTGCAAAAGTTCCCTTAAAGAATTGTTGTTGCTCAACGTAGATGTATTCGCTCATCGACACAGGGCCATGCGAGGGATACCCCAGAGCCTCACAGAACATAAACTCAATACCCATAATTGGGTATAACGAGGTTAACAAATGAAACAAAATATGGTTCTCGATAAAAGAAAGGCAGCCCTTGAGGAGACAAGAAAGTCCCTGAGAGCAGGGATAGTGGAGGATGTCCGATGTCCCATGTGGATTACTAACCCAATAATGGTAGGAAAGAAAGATGGGAGTTGGAGAATGTGCATAGGTTACAAAGACTTAAACAAGGCGCGCCCCAAACACTACTACACCCCCCAAAAATAGACACACAAATATACTCCCTGGCCAGGTACCCTTTATAGTGTTTCTTGGACACATACAAGGGTTACCATCAAATTCAGGCGTCCTGGGAGGATGAAGAGAAAACATCATTCATAACAAACAAAGGAGTTCTTTTTTACACTAAGATGCCCCTCGGCCTCCGAAATGCCAGAGCAACATACAAAGATTCATGAACAAGTTGTTCAAGGAATAGGGGGCCGAAACTGGAAAGTTTATGTGGATTATACAGTCATAAAAGCATGGCATAAAAAGCAATGTTAGAACGTATAGCGGAGACAATACGAACAACTAAGGGGGTCAACATGAAGTTGAACCCCAGTAAATGTTACTTCAAGGTTAAGGAAAGCTCTTGAGCGTAATTGTCATCAAGCGCGGGATCAAAGTTAACCCAGAGAAGACCCAACTAGTAATAGATGTGAAGTCCCCGAGGACCTTGAATGATGTCCGGACCTTAAGCAGGAGATTGATTGCTCTAAATAGATTTTTATCCAATGGCGCTGACAAGACACTTTCACGTATGAAGGTCTTAAAAGAACGTTTGCAAACAAAAAGGTTCAAGTGGGATAAAGAAGCTAGGAGAACCTTCCAAGATATGAAAAGACTAACATGTAACTTATCAAACCTCGCCACTAACGTGTCGGAGCGTGGGTATAATTTTTAGTATATTTTAAGCACTTTCACTCGTTTATCAAGCTTTAAATTTATAAAACATGATATAACACAATCACTTTCTATAACATGCTAGGGCAAGTGCACCCATCGTTGGTGTAGTATAGTGATGGTAAGATACCGAGGTCATCCAAGGACACAAGAGCTTTTAATACCGGAATATCGTCAACGTCTAATCTAACCGAATTTTTGAGAAAAGATGTTTAATAAATAGAAATTAAAAAGAAACTGAAATATTTAAAAGAAAAATAAACAAGATAGAATCACTTAGTTCCGACTTATCTTTTACGTATCCTTTGATGATTTCCACACTTCGGGTTTTTTAAGAGATTATCTTAGTTATAGTAGCATGTCCCTCTTTTGGAGGCAATGCTACCCTCGGCCATATTGGTCTAAGTCAGTAGGGATACAGTCTCGCAAGCCGGAATGTTGAAAGATAATTAAGTAAGTTATTAATGAAAAATGTGGCATGTCCCTCTATTGGAGGCAACTCTACCCTTGGCCATATTGGTCTGAGTTAGTAGAGATACAGTCCCGTATGGCCGGTTTAAAGTTTTAGTAGTAGTTTGTTTATAAGGGATTTAAGTCGTTCTTACTTCCCCCATTTGATGTTATCTGCCTCAAGGGAAGTCCTAATAAGCTTTAATCAAGTCTTCGCAGGATCTATACACTGAACGAGGCAAGAGCGTTACCTAAACCACCCTTCTAACCCCCTTCCAGGTAGTTAACGTGCTTTATATAGACCATAAAGACACGAATGAGTGAATCAACAAAACATGAAGAGATGATAGAATAAAGTTCACTTTCAATATAAAAAATTAGTTATTAAAGTCCTTAATACATACCCAATTAAAAAGTTAACCAAAGCTTGGAAATCATTAGTAATACATAAAAGATTTGTCTTCACCAAGTGATGTAAGAGATTAGCCAAGCATGGCCATTGTTTGACAAGAACTCTTACTATCAATCTTGGATCCCGAGACTACTACACATTCTAAACTCTAACGATTGTGGTGGATGATGGTGTTGGAGTGGTGGTGAAGTGAGAGAGAGGACTGTCAAGGGATGGATTGCAATTGAACCAAACACCCCTATTTATAGCTGGAAATAGGCCTTTCACATGGCCCCATGCCCGGAGGGCACAGCCCCGTGTCTTCTTCTTTTCTATCTTGATTTAATGAGTTGTGTGAGTCCTTATGGACACACAGCCCTCATGTGTTAAAGGCACAGCAATGTGGTCTTCTACTTGCTATACTATAGGATATTTTGCAAATCTGGGAGTTGACCATGGCCCATGTCTCTTGTCTGCTTCTGTTTTTCTTTTCTTCATGGACTCTATGTTGGTACATATTTTGTGAAAAAAGCTTAATAGTTTAATAATTTAGTCTTTGGATATTTTGTATTGGTCTTAGCATTTGAGTTTAGCTTGTTTAGAGTTGTAATTTGCTTGGAGAATGGCCTAGCCCAGTCCAAAGCCCATTATGCAAACATGTAGTATAAACATGTTTTGTATTAGGGTTTCGGTTAATCCTGAGAGTTTCAGTTACACAGAGAGTGGCTGTGAGATTGAGTGAGAAATCTAGAGAGAGAGGCTGAGAGATTTTTGTGTCTTGAATTGATTATAAACATTTTTATTGGATAATCAATGGAAGACAGTTTGAAAGTGAATGTTCATGTTCTTCATCTGAATAATAGATTTATGTTGATACACTTTTGTGTCTGTAGCTTGTTCTTAGTTACGTCTGTAATTGTACGGTCCTTATGTATAGTGTTTGTATAGATTGGTCGTATCGGCCAGATCAAGATATCCTCCTATCTTGATCTAGTACGACGATTAGAATATCTGTGTACAACAGTTGCATGCGTGCATACTATTGAGTCACAGGTACGTCATGACTGTGGCACGATCTCCAAAGAAAACAATTGGTGCGAGTGGGAATGCTTCGTATGAGCAAGATGTTGCTCGTACGAGTCACACCATCCTTACGATCAAGCTTACCCAATCAGGCTTTCAGCTTGATTCGTACGAGCAAGGTTATTGATTTGTGCAAGCCAGTTCATTCGAACGAGTCTATTTGGAGAATGTCTTTCGTGTCTTTTGGTGTTTCGTATGTCCAGCAACATACTTCGTACTGGTTGCTTGGTGTTGGCACTATATAAGCAGACATGACCTTCTCAGTAGGGGAGTACATGTGTGAGAAAATTCATACGAGTGACCAGTGGATACTAAGCTGAGGCTTTGAGAACCCAGAATGAATGCATAGAGTCTGTATGAACATTGTTTGTATATTTTTGTACTAGTTCTCATCAGTTGATCAAGATATTGAATCTTTGATTATCCTATGTGTCTCCTACTTGGCTTTGGTTTGCATGCATACTTGGATTCCGCACTGGTATGTGTGTTGCATGAAAAGGAAGCAGGTTTATCTTGATCCTCCAGGTGGACCTACAAGTGGTATCAGAGCTTTGGCTCTCTTCCTTGTTCAAAACTAAGCTTAGTGTTGTGTCTGAGTTAGTTTGAAGGTTTCTTGAAGTGTTCTTCAACTTCCAGCAGAAAACTTAAATTTTGAAAAGATAACTAACTTAAACTTAGTTAAAATCTGTTATGTCCAGAAAATTTTCATAAAAACCTAGTTAGAATACATGGAGACATGTTAAAATCTGGTTTTCCTTATAATTTTCTTTTGTTCAAGTTGAACACATTTGCAGAAGAAACTCACCGGAAAACTCATCGGAATTGTGTTGTAGGGTTGACCAACTTTCTGACATTTGGACTTTGACTGTTATAACTGTAAAAACTAATGGAATTTTTGTCTTTTTAACTAAAATTGGGTAGACAACATGCCACTTTCGAAAACCAGTCTGTATAAGAAAATGAAAGTTTTCACCAAACCAACCCTGCAAAAGATTCCTCTGGGAAACACTACGAAAAACAGCCTGTGCGAATAACCCATCCACACGAAGAACCAAGCTGCTCGTGCGAAAGACTAGTCATCTGCACGAACAACCTGGTTCACACGAAAAAGATCCGCCGTACGAATTATCTTGTTCGTACGAGGAACATTTATCCGTATTAAACATTGGTTCGTACGAATAACCTTCTTCAGTAAGTATTTTTTGTGTTTCAGCTTTTCAAGCTTTGTGTTTTCAAATTTTGTATTTTCTTCAAAATTGTGAATTTTTAAAAGGGAACTGTTATTTTCAAAAATTCAAATTGTTACCTTTCAATTTTTCATAATCAAGAAAATATAATGAGTTCTAATCTGTGGGATTGGAGTAGTGGTTCAAACACAAATCAGGAGTCTTCGCAAAGCTCCGCAACCTCATGGGTTAAGTCATTTGATGCCTCAACATACGGCCATGATTACCGCAAATCAATGGGCGTGTGTCACAAACCAGAACCAGAGCATCCAAACTCTTCTAATGAGCGAGAGTAAAACTGGGAGTAATAACCATCTGGCTAAGCTAAACCATATGAACGGTTATCCTTCGTGGAAGAGTCGTTTTCACACATATGTTCTCGGTCAGAACACAGAATTGTGGACCTGTTTTACTACACCCTATAAAGAATCACTCGAAGAAGCCGGATTGAATCCAACCTCCTTAGCCTATCTAGATGAGAATGACAAAAAGGCATATGATCTAGAGAAAGAGGCATTTTCTATCCTTACACAAGCTCTTCACAAAGATATTTATCATCAGTTTGTGTATCGTATAACCATGAAAACTTGTGGGATACTTTGGAAGCGAGAGGAGAGGGGAATGATGCAACCAGAAAAAATCGGCATGATTTGCTCAAGAAGGAGTTTGAAGGTTTCATGTTTATGGAAAATGAAACATTGAATGATATGACCACACATTTTTTTCACATGCTCAGCTAAATGTACTCTTACAAAGTGTTAGCAGCTCCGCAAGAAATTTTGATGTGATTTGCTGACGCGTTACCACCGAAATGGGGTCAATTTATTGACTTGTTATAAGTTTCCTCTTCTTGACCGAATCTGTAACCTTCATTAGCAGATTCATTTTCTGTGGTTTCCCTGATCAAACTAGAGGTTACCAAGGAACCATGCATAGCACTAAATAGGGAGCCGCCGAATACACAAACTACGCCTAGCATGTGAAATGGGTGCATAAGAATGTTGTGCTCAGCCTGGAATACAATCATGAAGTTGAAAGTACCAGAAATTCCTAGAGGAATACCATCAGAAAAGCTTCCTTGACCAATTGGGTAGATCAAGAAAACAGCAGTCGCAGCTGCAACAGGAGCTAAATATGCAACAGCAATCCAAGGTCGCATACCCAGACGGAAACTAAGCTCCCACTCACGACCCATGTAAAAAGCTACACCAAGTAAGAAGTGTAGAACAATTAGTTCATAAGGACCACCATTGTATAACCATTCATCAACAGATGCTGCTTCCCATATTGGGTAAAAGTGCAAACCGATAGCTGCAGAAGTAGGAATAATGGCTCCGGAAATGATATTGTTTCCGTAAAGTAGAGATCCAGAAACAGGTTCACGAATACCATCAATATCTACTGGAGGAGCAGCAATCAATAAGTATTTATGAATTTGTGCAAAAGCTGGAGAACAAGAACGAAGAAGAACTTCGAAAGGCATAAAGAGTCACTGTTCCACAAAACCCTGAGATGTACTTCGGAGGTATTAATACAGGTACCCGTGCAAATCAGCAACCGAAGCTTCAAACGGCGTTTGTATCGAATATGAATCCCTTTCTACCACAACCTGTTCAAGGAAATCAATCTGCAAGCTCAAGTACTCAACCCTATGGGCAAGTATTTGATCCAAAAGCCTTCCTTCCACAGCCTCGAGATCTAGCACCTTAAGTTCCACATCAAGCTCCTCAATAAGCTTTCTATGGAAACAATTTCCAATCTGCAAATCCCAACACAGTTAAGTTTGACACGTCACATCTCTCCAAAGTCAGTGTAGAAGTTGTACAAGAACATATGGAACTTCTCAACACAATGGTCAGTGCTTATTGTGGTTTAGTCGTCGGTCAAATAGGAAACATCAATTTGACTAATGAAGACTACCAATAAATTGACCGAGCTGAGATGGAGCTGATGGATATCAAGTGGGCATTTGCAAATGCCGTGAGAAGAGCAAAGGATTATATGAGCAGAACAGGAAGAACCGGTTTGGATAGCAAAAAAGATACAAAATATGGTTTTGATAAAAATGTTGTTACTTGCTTCAACTGCGGTGAAAGAGGTCACTTCAAGCGTGAGTGCACAAGACCCAGCAAACAAGGAAATCACAACCCCTTCAAAAACCAACCACAACCATCCAATACAGCCCAAATTAGCAATGATAGAAGAATAGTGGCTGTTGGTAACCCAAACAACACCAATCAATCTGGACCTTCAAATAGCAAAGCTTTAGTTGTTCAAGCCGATGAAGGATGCGACTGGTTGATTCAATTGGGAAATGAGAGTAACGGAGGAACTGCATGTTACGCCAAGATCATCAACCGAATTAAGCATGTTCACAGCATTGATAGCTCAGATGATGATGATGATACTTCATGGTATACTGGTAGTTCTGATGAAGAATGCTCAAGTTCAGGTGGTTATGGATCTGATTCAGAGATCAGAGAAGGAAGTGATGCTGAGGTCAGAAAGTTGCTGAGTGAAGCTGAGAAGATGAAGAGTGAAAAGGTAGATTTAATGAAGAAAGTTGAATCTGCATCAACAGATACAGAAAATATTCTTTACAGATAGTGCAGCCTTTCCTCATCATACTACCTTCATGGTGAATGTTTCTGGTTCAACAAGTCAGGTAAATTCCGACTCTCCTAAAGTTTGCAATGACTGTGCTGAATTAAAAACAAAATATGAAACGATCAACAGTCATAATCAAAAGTTAGTTGTTGCACTATCTAAATGCAAAGAGGCGAACTTGGCTTTAACTCGAAACGAAAAAGAATTCAAATCTGTCATAGAAACCCTAAAGAAAAGTGTTTCTGAATTAACAAAAACAGTTTTGAATAAAGAGACAGGAATTAATAACTACATTAATCTCCTTGAAGAAACAAAGAAAGAGTTGGCCATCGCCAAATGCGAACATGATGCGATCAAGCTTAAATTGGGCAGTTATTCTAACTCCCGATATATGCTTGATCATATCATTGATGTTCAAAAACTAAAAGGAGATGTTAAATGCATTGGGTATAAGTCGTGTCCACCCCCAATGAAACACAACTATACCAAATTGCCTGATGAAGAGGAGATGACTCGCTTTGAACCCTCCGTACCACTTAATCCTGAAGAATTGCAGCAGGATTAGGGTTCAAACTAGAAAATTCCTCACAAGAACCAAGCAAACAAGAAAACTTGTCATCTGATGTTGATCAAAATCCATCTGAAATAGAGGAAGATGATACATGAGATGACAAATCAATCAGAAGTGATCAGGATCAATCTCTTGATAAAAGGAAAGGAGTAGAACTCTCTACTGCTCCCAGTACTAAATCTGTTGAAAATCAAGAGAATGATCCTAAGAAATCTGTAAAGACAAGAGTGTCTACAGCTGAAGAGGATAATGTGTTGTACACTTTGGTTGGAGACAAGAAAATATATTCTAACAAATATTTTCCAATCAAAAATGTAAATCCAACCTCCATTGATCAAGTGTTTGAAAAGACAACAACAAAATTTTTGGAGAAGAAAAAGCAAACCAAGTCACAACCATTATCAAAGAAAAACACCAAGAGAAGCGAGTTGAAAAGCCTAAAGTTCCACAACCAAAGGTTGAACAAAAGGCTCTCGCTACACGAAGAAGCTTAAGAATGTTAAATTTGTGAGTTCTAAGGGTACTGATAAAGCGAGACTTTTGAACACATGTCTAATGTAGATTTTGTAAACAAGGTCAAGATTTTGAAACGTAATAGTGAAAATGATTACACCCAACATATAAATGGGTGTAATGAAAATGAACCCAATACCTCAAGACCCACAAGTTCAACATCAATCCGTGAAACACGATCTCCTAATTTTGTTGAAAGGAGAACATGTTTCAAATGTGGAGAATTTGGCTACATTATCAAAAATTGTACAAATCCAGCCAAACCAAGATTTGTTGAACGAATCACTCCTGAGCCAACTTGCCAACGTCGATCTATTTCTCCAAAACAAGACAAAAGAATTGTTAAAGAACAAGAAAAAACAGAGTCGTAAACAAGTAAAAGCAATTGAAAAAGCTTTAAAACCAGATTCTTCAGAAAGGAATCCAAGATCTTCAAATTTAATAAAACCAAAAGTTGTTAAAACTGTAAATAATAGTAATTCTGGTAAATTACATAAATCTTGGAAACCTAAGACTGGTGATGGTTCAAGAGGAGGATCACAATTTGCAAATCATCAAGAAATAGAAATCACATTTCTTGATGATAGGGGCGACCCAAGACCACTAAGGCTTGGGTCCCCATCTCAAACTGATCTGGTTTTTGAAATGTGCAGGGTGTTCCAGGAGGAACTATGAATAGTCATTGGATTGTTGACAGTGGAGCATCGAGGCACATGACGGGTGACTTACGGCTCCTGTATGATGTGAAAAGCATTCGTGGTGGTTATGTTGCCTTTGCTGGTGATAAAGGTGGATACATCACTGGAGAGGGAATGCTCTCCAATGGTGTTGTGAGTTTTGATAAGATAAATTACGTCCGACAAATTGAACACAATCTTCTTAGCGTTTCTCAAATCTGTGACAAGAAGTTCACGGTACATTTTTATGATACTGGATGTTATGTGTTGAACCCAGTTTCAAGATTCCCAAGGAATGGATCCTCTTATCGGCTCAAAGAATTAACGACTTGTATATTCTTGATATGAGCCATGTTATTACAACGTCTGCGCAAGTCATATGTTTTGTCTCAAAAGCCACCGAAAAGGAATCAATCTCTTGGCACAAACGAATGGGACACATTCACCTGAGGAAAATGAACTATTTGGTGAAGAATAACCTTGTGAATGGTGTACCAGTCAAGAATTTTCATCTTCAAGACATCTGTATATCATGTCAAAAGGGCAAGCAAGTTAGAAAATCTCATCCCGTGAAGAAGATCAACACTGTGAATATGCCTCTGGAACGTCTTCATATGGACCTCTTTGGACCTATGAAACACAAGACTACCTTTAGTGGTTCTCATTGTTTGGTAGCTACTGATGACTACTCCAGATTTTCACGGGTGAATATGATGGCACACAAGAGTGAAGTTCCTGAAATCCTCAAGAATCTACCGACACTGTTAGAAAATTTGTACAATCTGAAGGTAAGGAGAATCAGAAGCGACAATGGCACCATTTAGGAATCATGTTATGGATGAGTACTGTTCTTCAAAGGGCATTTTGCATGAGTACAGTTCTCGCTACACTCCACAAAGAATGGTGTCGCTGAGAAGAAGAATAGAACTCTGATTGAAACAGCAAGAACCATGTTAGTAGAATCCGAACTTCCCGTTCAATTTTTGGGAGAAGCTGTTGCTACTGCATGTTACACAATGAATAGAGTTCTAACGGTGAAGAGACACGGGAAAACATGTTTTGAGTTGCTACATAAAAGGAAACTGGATGTTTCTTTCTTAGAACCTTTTGGAGCTCCATGCACTATGATTGATCCACATGGAAAGTTTGGTCTGAAGTCTATCGAAGGCTTCTTTCTTGGATATGCTACTCTGAATTTCAAGGTTCAAAGATACACTAATTCAGTAAGAGCTCCGGGTTCTCCTTGGATGTTTGACTACGATGGACTATTCGACTCCTTTAATCTTCCAACTTTTGATGATGCATCTGATGCGGCTCAAATGTTACTGGAAAGTGACACAGCAGTTGAATCGTCATTAGTTCAACCAATTATTGTTAACCCTCAAGTGTCGACTTCGGTTAACAATCTTGTTCAAAATGAGGAATTCGAGGATGTTGCAAATTATAATGTTTCATCAGAAGATGATGAGTTTCATGATGCAAATGAAGCAACCTCTGGTGCGGTCCCTGGAGTTTCAGATGTCACGTCAAATATATAACCTCAAGGGACGATTGAAGTTCATGCATCTACATCCTCATCAAATCCAGCACTCGATTTGACTATTGATCTAAATATCAACAATTTGGGTATAAACTCTCAAGTTCCCGATGTTCCAGAAACTCGAATCCATAATACCCATCCTCAGCAGTATTTTATTGGAGATGTTCAAAGTCGTGTGTAGAAGCGTAATCAGCTTCAAAATAACTAGAATGCTGGACTGTATTCGGAAATAAGAGAATCTGGGGGACAGAACGATTGGTCTTTTGCCTGCTATGTTTGCCAAGTTGAACCAAAATCTTGGAAGGAGGCAATGAAAGAAGACTCTTGGGTTGAAGCCATGTATGAAGAACTTCAACAGTTTCAGAAGTTGGGTGTGTGGAAGTTAGTTGACAGACCGGATAACTATAAGAAGATTGGTACACAATGGGTGTACAAATGTAAGAAGGATAGCAGAGGTGTTGTTGTGAGAAACAAAGCTAGATTGGTCGTTCAGGGCTTTAATCAGGTTGAAGGCATTGATTACAATGAAGTTTATGCACCGGTAGCTCGTCTTGAGGCCATAAGAATTTTCTTGGCTTATGCGTCCTACAAGAAGTTCACCGTTTATCAAATGGATGTGAAGAGTGCATTTCTTCATGGTGTGGTTGAGGAAGAGGTATATGTTGAGCAACCGCCAGGTTTTGAAGATCCCATCCATCCTGACAAGGTTTGGCTTCGCAACAAGGCGTTATATGGTCTTCATCAAGCTCCAAGGGCTTGGTATGAAACGTTGTCTACCTATCTTCAAAAGAATGGTTTTCAACGAAGATTGATCGACTGTACTCTCTTCATCAAGGAAAGGAGTGAGGATTTGCTGCTAGTGCAAGTATATGTTGATGATATTATTTTTGGGTCTACCAACGAACGAATGTACAAAGAATTCGAGCAGGTTATGCAGGAGAAGTTCGAGATGAGCGCCATGGGAGAAATGACTTTCTTTTTAGGTTTGTAGGTTCAGCAATCAAAGGAAGGAATCTTCATTCATCAAACCAAGAACGTCGGGGATATTCTCAAGCGATTAAATGGAAGACTCAAAGCCTTTGGGAACTCCATTAGCTCAGAATCATAGGATTACTCCTGACGGAATGGGTGAACATGTGGAACCATCTCTCTACCGTGCTACGATCAATATCTCTCATGTATCTTACTGCTTCAAGACCCGATATAATGTACCCAACATGTCTTTTGGCGCGCTACCAGTCCAGTCCAAAAGTTTCTCATTTGATGGCTGTGAAAAGGATCGTTCGTTATTTGAAGGGTCGCCCAGACACTGGTCTATGGTACCCTAAGGATGATAACTTTGATCTGACAGCATTCACTGATTCTAATCATGGTGGTTGCAAGATCGATGCCAAGTCAACATCAGCAGGATGTCAGTTTTTGGGAAATCGCCTAGTCACGTGGCAATGCAAAAAAGCAGACTTGTGTAGCTACATCAACCTGTGAAGCTGAGTATATTTCGGCTTCTAGTTGCTGCTCGCAGGTTCTATGGATTCAACAGCAAATGCGCGACTACGGTTTTGAATTTCTAACTACTCCTATTTTTGTTGATAACGATCCTGCTTTACAGATCACTCGTAATCCTGTACAGCACTCAAAAACCAAACACATCGAAATCAAGTATCATTTCATACGCGATTGCTATGAAAAGAGACTTATCAATGTTGTTAAAATCCACACCGATCACCAACGTGCCGACCTGTTTACCAAAGCTTTTGATAAGTCACGTTTTGATTATCTTCTTTTGGTCAATGGCATCAAGGTAAAACCCGAGTAATTCATTTTAGCAAATCTTTTTTTCATAAATAGTTTCTTAAAAAAACTACAAAAAGATTTTCTATTTTCTCTTAGTTTTATATTTTAGGGGGAGAATATTTCATGAAAATACAAAAACATGAAAATGCAAAAATACAAAAGTATGTTTTTTTTTATTTATTTAGCTTAAGTTTTTATGATCTTCTTTATATAAGGGGGAGAAAAATTTAGAAAAATACAAAAACAATAGAAAAACCAAATATCAAAAAAAAAAGTTTCTTGGATAGATAAGCTGAAAATGATGAAATACACCGGTGATCTGTCATAAACAGTCAAGAACAAAGAACGAAAATTGATAAGTAGCTTTACTAATGATGTATCGGTAGGCTGACAATCAGATTAAAATGTGCAGGTTGATATAAACTTAACGGACTGCAAGCCAGGGTGGAACCATTCATTGGCATATGGTCTTGGTACCGAAATTTCGTTTGATAATATGTCGAGGTTCTGAGATATGCGGTCTTTATGCTGACTTATCATCTGGGTATCATGGTTGAATTTTTTGCTGAAACATAACGGTGACGCAAGTCTAGAATTTCCATGATACCATATATATGTGTAAATACTGCATACGACCATCAATAAGTGATAAACATATCACATTCACCTAAAAATAAGTGATAAAATATCACAGCTTCATGCGGGAGCTAAGTTCATCTCTTTGTCGGTACGATGGTACTAACCTGTTCACGGACTTACTCATGTGCCCTGCATGCATATGAAAATCAAGTTCCTTATCAATATTTAATCACATAGGGCTTGTTTTCGATCAAAATAAGTGAGTATCTCACATCATATACGTCAAAACAGATGATAAGCAGTATACTCACCGGTAAGATTTTCTCTCGAGCATATCTTGATACGGGAATGTGTCGTGAAGTGGTTCAACACCGGCTAGTAAGTATAAATCATACATTAATCATATCTCCTAATCATGGTTACATCTAATAAGTTGAGCTTACGAGGACAACAATACCGATAATCATAGCAGAATACTTATTTATTTAATTTGATGTTTTAACAAAACCTGTTTTTTACAAGATTAAAAGCCGGTATGATTCTCTTACCTTGAAACTCTGGAAAAGATTATCTGGTAAATATATAGTTTATAGTTTTGAAGTTGTTTCAGTTTTGGTTTACTTTGTTGTTAAATTAAGTTTCTTTTTTAATTAGCCAAAATTGAAGCTCAAAGGTTTTCTACCAAGATTCGCCCTAAAAACCATTCGCTTAGATATCGCAACTTCAGAAAAGTACTTTCTTACAATGGTAAACTCATCTCAAAGAAACAAATATATGTTTAAAAGCACTTTTCCTAACATAACTTTGGGATTTGTGTGGATATGTGCAAAGTTTTAAACAGGTCAACGAAAAACCTAAGGTCCTCGCAGAACTGAAATCCAGATTTTTGAAAAACTTGGATTCGTACGAATCAGAGATATTTCGTACGAGTGTGTGTATCTCGTACGAATGGACCAATGATGGTTCATACGAAGGGCAGTGCTTCGTACGATCCAAGGGTATTTCGTGCGAGTATGATGTGGTATAAAAGGAAATGAAGTTCTGTGATAGAATTTCACTTTCACTTTACTCACGTCATCTTTACATCTCCCTTTCAATTTGTTTTTGATTTCTTTAAGGTATACTTAAAATGTATGGCCTACTTTGAAGTTGAACAGCTTAAACATTATCTGACCATGTGACCATGACTGACAAGAACAACAAACTTTAAACGAATCATTTTTAGCCGAAAAACAAGTAACTTTCTATGAAACTGTTTATACAAACTAGTTTTGTACAAATTAAACATCATTCGCACGGAAAATTGATCGTTCGTATGATTCATCTATCCGTATGAATGACTCAGTTTGTTGTTCCTAAATCATAATTTCGAAAAATGAGTTGTTCTTCGTACGAATAAGTTTGTATTCGTATGCGTCAGTATTTCTTTGTTCAGGGAATACATGCATACATAACGTTTGAAATAAAACTTTTGTGTATATTCCCTAATGATTTTGTGTTATTATCCTATTTGACTTATGTGTATATAATGGAATGAAAAAAACATAAAAGAAAACCAGCAACAAAGAGGACTGACGAGTCAGAAGAGAAAATTATGTCTGAGCCGAGACATAACATGGTGGCCTACTTGGATCCGAAAGACAAATTCGCTGAGTACAACGGTATAATGAAGTTTTTGCACAACTCAAGGATACATCATGCTATCATGCACAAGACCACAGTGTACAAGACGTTGATCAAGGAATTTTGGGAGTCAGCTAAAGTCATTGAAATTAATGGGAAGGAAGTCATCCACGGAAAAGTAAACAACTTGGATGTAGACGTGACTGCCGAAATCATTAACTCAGTATTGCAGCTTGGTGATGATCCTGAAGCTCCATTCTCAGTGGCGTTGAAGTGTCAACGTGGATGTTAGATGCGTATGAAGTGTGTTGGAGATTTTCTGGTAGGACAAATCAACAAATCATGGTTACCACTCCAATACAAGTTCTTTCTACATGTTCTAATTCAGTGTTTGAGCAATAGATGAAGTGGTTATGACATGGCAAATAACGACTTGGTTGGAATGATGATAGCTTTGACATTGAACAAACTGTTTAGTGTTTCAAAGTATATTTTCGCAAACATGAAAGAGAACCTGAGTAGAACTGTTATGGTGGAAACAAGTTTTGGATGTATCCCCGTTTTCTTCAGATGATCTTAAATACGCAACCCCTGAATCTTCCAAAGAATGACAATGATGTTCTAAAAGTAGAAGTTATGATGGAACATTCATTGAAAATCTTTAAAGGTGTTGCAGCAAAACGTTACAAGGAAAGCACACCTCCTCGAAGATTGATCTGTTTTCTGGCAAACGACGATTATGTTGCACCAGAAAACGACAACTGGCGCCATGATAACTGTGATTCCGATAATGCATAACCTATCTTGGAGAAAATGATCAAAGATAGATTTGGTCATAAAAAGGGAAATGGTGATGATGATGATGATGATATTGATGGTAATTGTGGTGCTAACGATGTAGGTACTTTAGTTGGTGACAAGAGTAGAAAGAAACAGAGGAGTTCGTCTACGAATACTTCCTCAACTCAACCTGAAATCATACAACCTACGACCTCACATCAAGAAACTGTACAGGAACCAGTTGCAGAAACTCAGTCTACCTTTACAATGGAGGAAACTGAACCTTTAATGACAGAACCTGCTACAGTTCCTTAACCACAACCATCAAGTACCACAGCAGCTAAAAGAATTTCAGCTAAAGATACTCCAGTTCAATCGCAACCTACTCCTTCTTCAGTTCAACAGTCCCCACCCATAGCTCATCAACAAAAGTCTAAACAAGGACGTCGTTTGTTCTCTTAAATGGATCAAGATGAGAAGGCGTAATTTTGTTCACTCAGTTGCAAGCTGCAGCAATGCAGATTAACAAGCATTCAGAATTTATATCTTCAAACTGAAACACAGCTGTCAAGCAAAAACTAGAGATAAATTCTTTGAAAGAGACTGTTAGAAAACAGGATTCTGTAATTGCACAGTTAAGGAAAGAAAATGAGCAATTGAAGGCTGCAGATGCAGAAAGGGCAACTCAGCTAAAACAAATGAGAGCAGCTGATAACTCTCAGGGTATTGAGTTGAACTGACTGAAAGAACGTAGTGCGGCTGTTTAACAATCTGCAGAAACATTGTCTACTAAGCATAACAACTTGAAGGAATGGTATCATTCTCGTAATGCTAAACTGGTGGAAGGCTTCAATGTTATTAAAGACGTCTTTGAAATGAGTAGAAAGCGAGTGAACATTCTGTTGAATGAGAGATGCAAAGCACAGGAGATCAAGCGTAAACGTGATCAGGATTCTGAAGACCCTGCTATTACTACTGCTTCAGCCTCATCCTCGTAGCCAAAAGTTTCTGTTCCACCACCAGTGGTAGATTGTAATGTGCAGCATATCGTGACCGATCCAGTTACCTCAAGTGACACTCAAGAGGAAACAGGAAAGGTTTGATGAGTCTGGAAAACAATGAAGAGCTGGATCCTCAATAAAACATGGATAGATTATCTTCAGGGGAGTTTGTCAATACAGCAAGCAGTTCAAAAAATGAAGATCGAAGACCAAGCAACAGCCAAGGGGGAGTTTGTTGATACACTTTTGTGTTTGTAGCTTGTTCTTAGTTACGTCTGTAATTGTACGGTCCTTATGTACAGTGTCTGTATAGATTGGTCGTGTCGGCCAGATCAAGATATCCTCCTATCTTGATCTAGTACGACGATTAGAATATATGTGTACAACAGTTGCATGTGTACATACTGTTGAGTCTCGGGTACGTCATGACTATGGCACGATCTCCAAAGAAAACAATTGGTGCGAGTGGGAATGCTTCGTACGAGCAAGATGTTGCTCGTACGAGTCACACCATTCGTACGATCAAGCTTACCCAATCAAGCTTCCAGTTTGATTCATACGAGCAAGGTTATTGATTTGTGCGAGCCAGTTCATTCGTACAAGTCTATTTGGAGAATGCCTTTCGTGTCTTTTGGTGTTTCGTATGACCAGCAACATACTTCGTACTGTTGCTTGGTGTTGGCACTATATAAGCATACATGACCTTCTCAGTAGGGGAGTGCATGTGTGAGAGAGTTCATATGAGTGACCAGTGGATACTAAGCTGAGGATTTGATAACACAGAGTGAATGCATAGAGTCTGTATGAACATTGTTTGTATATGTTTGTACTAGTTCTCATCAGTTAATCAAGATATTGAATCTTTGGTTATCCTGTGTGTCTCCTACTTGGCTTTGGTTTGCATGCATACTTGAATCCGCACTGGTATATGTGTTGCATGAACAAGGAAGCAGGTTTATCTTGATCCTACAGGTGGACCTACAGTTTATGTGTTCTTGTGATCTATCAAGGGGATTTCGCACCCTTGGTTAATTAGTCAATCTCGTAACGATCCACGTGTGATAGGGATCTACACTCTTGAGTGGGGCATGGCCCCATTCCTTGGTGGCACGGCCTTGTTCTTGTCTTCTGATTTGTTGTCTTGATCTTGGGGTGAAGTTCGGAAGGTCGGTATGATGTGTCAACTTCTCTTCTTTTTTATCTATGTTGATTTATGTCATTAGTTTGTTCTTTTTGTATATTTAAGCTCTTTTAATCCTGACAATCCAATGTATACAAAGAAACACACTTTTTTCCAACATTAGTACATAAAAGGGTTGATTTTATACCTTATTTGATATAACTATATATTGCATTGGTGCATATCAAATACCCCCACACTTGAATCTTTATTCGTCCTCAAGCAAAACTCTTTAATATTGCTTACACACCTAAATGGAATACGTAGAGAAGAAGTTTTTGAGTCTTGTTTTTAGAGTGTCGAGAATCCAAGTTCTTATTATTCTTGTTTCTGTTTTATTTACAACCCTATTTGACATGATTTATTTAGAACTCTTTTAAAAAAATATATATATTTAGGCATAACATACATTTTTAAGTTTCATTAAGTTATATACAATTTCACACACCTCACAAGTGATCACTCAACACTCGGCTGAAAATGTATAAGTGAAACGTTCGGTCTCGATATAGAACTTACTCTTACCATATGCTTGACAAGTAATTAATATCCTCCTTTCTGACATAAACCTTGTGAATATTAAGAGGACTTTAAAAATTGTAGGTTTTGGCTAGGGTAGGGATTTTTATTTGAAAAGTGGCTAAAGGCGTAAAAATATCTGGTTTCTTTTGAAAGTTGTTAATTTGTGACCTAGGTACAAATTAACGATTGTAAGCAAGGAACTTTTTTGAACCTGCTTAACTTACTTCAAGCAACTAGAGATTTTTTTATTTTTTTTACAAGATAATTAGGTCACATTTTTATACATTTCATAAGAACCTAATTTTTACTCAAATAAGGGGTGTAAAAAGGTTTAGGGTGATGGGTGATTGTTGCAAAAATTTGTATTTTGCGAGTTTTGAAACGAAAGGTTTTAGGCTCAAAGGGGTTAACTAAGTGATTTTTGCTGTTGGTAGGGAGATAGAAAGAAAGATAAGGTCGAAATGAAAAGGGTTTATAGTCCTAATGCCTCAATCTTTTACTTATTTTGATTAGTCGGTAAGGACAAGGAATGCATTGTCTTATCAAGTTCTAGATTTGTAAGAACCATACGGGCTGTCACACAAGAAATGTAAAGTGAGTATTTAGTAAACATATAATATTGAATGCTCGGTAAAGGCTCAAAACTCACAATTTGTAGGAAAAGGGGTAAAAGTGTGAAACTGTAGATACAATCAAATTTTAACAAGATTGTCATGCCCTTTTATAAATTTTTCTTATATGATTCTTTTTTATAACAGCGCTATCGGTTGTAAACTTGTAAAAACAAAATTTTTTAGAACTTGCTTTCTAACTTAAACTAAAAACAAGACAAATAAATAAAAAATAAAAATTAGGTTCTAAAAAAGATTTGGGCTATCTTAGCGATTCCAAGTAGAGTTTTGTGTAAGGCTTGTTTTGGGACAAACAATTCAAGTTCTCCCTACACTTAAATTATGCATTGTCCTCAATGTGTCCAAAATGGGTTAAATTTGATTAAATGTGTAATTGTATGCAAAAACAACAATTTTTTTAGAAATTAGCTACTGGGCATGGGGTCGTGTAAGGTAGGCACGGCCCCGTGTAAAAGTGCGAGTAACGTGGATTTATGAAAACTTACAAGAGGCAGGCACGGGGTCGTGTTTGTGAGGCATGGCCCTGTGTGACAAATCTAGAAGTCAAGTTTGTTTTAGCGATGAAGAGGCACGAGGCATGTTTGGTTGGCACGACCCCATGTTAGGCCACTGTCAGTTCTAGAAAAAGGTGTTTAAGTTGTTCCTGTTCCGGGTCCGAGATGTTGTATGCTTGGTGGATCCAAGCATCCCAAGGTACCTGTAAGCTCATTCATACTATAAAAACAACAATCTAACAAGAAAAATACTAAATTACCATGGTTCAAGTTGCATCATCCAAGCCAAACAAACAAAAAAAATGTAGAAAGTAAATTTTTTAGAAAAGTAAATTGTTCAAGGTGGGTCGCAGCCGCAATCAACCACATTGTTTTTGAAGAGAGGGGGAGTTAACCTGATACGTTACCACCTACGCCACCAACCATGCCACCACCTTCGTCGCCATCACCTAGTCCGAATCCATGTCCTCGCCTTCCTCCTCATCCTTTGCATCAGGTCGGTACGCCATGTGCTCCCGAATGTAGGTAATGTCGGACTGCATGGATGTGATGTTCCTTTCCATGCCACCGACCCGAGTGTTGGTGCTTTGTCCCAAGTTGAACGCATTTCGGGATCCTGAAGTGTTTCCTGCATGATGTTACACAAATTGTGAATATTAGGAAAATCGCTTCCCCCTTGGGCGGAAGATCCCAGAGTATAACCATAAGAGTAGCGTGGAGGACGATCAGGGGTATCTTCTATACCAAGGACTTGATCCGTATCATACGGGCTCAAAATTTTTCCTTTGTTGTCTTTGGAGCATTAGAGGTCGTTGTTGCAATCGGCGATGAGACCCAAACTTTAGCATAGATTAATATCGGCCCGGCTAATGCCGACCCCGGTGGTGAAGCTTCATGGGGTGGGTTACCCGTAGGCTTTGTAGAGCTTGGTGATCCAACCGCCAAAGAAGATGGGCGTCGAATGTGTGGCGTTGGCGTTAGTGGCCATGTTCCTCAAAAGCCTGTAAGTGACGTTGAGGGGTTGTCTGTTCAGAATGCAGTATAGGCAAGTTATCTCCCGAAGGTTCACGACACCCCCACTATCCCTCCTCTAGCAAAGTGTACCGCTTAGGACCTAGTGGATATATCGGATGAGCGGGTCCTGTATATTGGTGCTCTTGGTGGCGCTAGGATTGTATGGTTTGTTTCCAATTTATGCCCAAAACGTGTTTCCAGTGTTTTTGGGCATGTCACGGAGGCTATCCATGAAAAGTAGCTCAATAACTTCTTCTTCGGTGTAGATCCCAAGATTTACACCAAACTGAGCCACGGAGATGCTATACCATTCACCGCCGCATATAAATTGGACTACATCGATATCGAACATATCCTTGATGTCTTTCTAGAAAGTAAGTGAGCTCAAAATTTCCAAATTGAACTCATAAACTGACTAGAGCTCTTTTTCCAGAAAGATATGCAGAGGTCCCACAACCAAGCTGCCATAACGTTCTCTTTGGCCAACAGTTTCCAACGTGTCGTAGCACACTTGTCAAGGAGGTTCCTCATGTCGTGCACTTAGTCTTTCCAGTTTGGCTTTGCAATTTACGTGTGCAGTTGTGAACTTTAGCCACTTGTGGGGAGCCATTTTCCTGTAAAAAGTGAATGTTAAAATAGTTAGGTGTAATAAAATTTGTGAAAATAGAGAAATAGGGGTCTTCACACGGCCTTATGCCTTAGAGGCATGACCCTGTGCTGCAAGTTATTCAGGAGGCACGACCCCGTGTTTAGGAGGCATGGCCCCATGTAAACCTACTGTTTGCACAAAATCCAAGTTTTTCGAGCCAGCTTCGAAAAGTCTGAAATATTTGGTCTCCCATGTGCCGTTTACCCTAAAAAAAAACCCCAAAGTAAACAACCCGTTTTACCCCTTAATTTTTAGTTTTTTTCATTATGAACATGGGTTTCCATGAGTCACTTGAAGTCGCCCATTTTTTCAACAATGGTTTGATGTTTTACTCTTCAAAATACTTAACTATCTACTACTAACAAGATCTAAGAAAAAAATCGATTGACCCGGATTAAATTCAAGAACCATAGATTTTTCCCCAAATCTTGATCTTATTCTACATGCAAAACATTAAACGAACTAATCGTTAGGAACATACCTCGTTGGTAGATTATGGAAGAAAATCATCAAAAAGTAGCGGGAGCAAGCAGGAAACCGGTGGTTGTAGAGAAACGGTCCGTGTGAGTTATGAGAAGAAACAAAATGTAACTAAGGGTTTTATCCCGTCTGCAGGCAGGTAGGCACGGCCCTGTGCCTGGTAGACATAACCCCATGTCCTTTAAATTTTCTTTTAGTTATGGTCGTTTCTCTGTCCACTTGGTTCCTTGGCTTGTTTTACCTGGCACGTAGACTTTTTGGCATGATCTTTTTCACAATGTATCTACAAGATAGATTATTATAAGAAATATATACAAGTAGGTTTTGTTACCCGATTACTTATCTATTTCTCATAAGGTTATTTCTGTTTCTCGATCCTCGAGGAATCATTCATAGAATTTAAGCCTTTGTCTATTGAATTTGAATGGTTCTCCATTTGGAGGCTTAATATCTATGGCACCGTGTGAATAGACTTTGGTGATAGTAAAAGGTACGCACTATCAAGACTTGAGTTTTCTAGGAAAAAGACATAGCCTAGAGTTAAAGAGGAGCACTTGGTCTCCTTCTCTGAATTCCTTAGGTCCACCTATATATTTGCATGTAGCCTTTTTGAGCGCTCCTTTTAGATTTTGAGTTGGCATCTGAGCGATTTCTTAATTTATCTAAGTCATTTAACTGGTGTAGATGATCTTTTCCTGAAGTCTCTTGATCTAAGTTTACATTTTTTAGTTCCCAATATGGCCTGTTTGTCAATTTCTACTTTTCGGTGGTTGTGTAATTTATCAAATGCAAATACTACGGCTAGCAACTCTTTTTCGGTGGTTGTGTAATTTTCTTGAACGTCATTAAGGGTTTTGCTAGCGTAGTATATGGGATGGAATGTTTTTCCTTTCTTTGTCCTAGAACTGCTCCAACTGCAAAAATCGTTGGCATCACACATGATTTCAAAAGGTAATTTCCAATCCGGTGCTATCATGATTGGTGCCTTGACTAACATTTCTTTAAGGGCAATATATGTTGTCGTTCAATCCTTGTTAAAGATGAATGGGGCACCTTTTTCAAGTAGCTTGGTTAGAGGTCGAGAGATTTTGAAAAAGTCTTTGATAAATCGCCTAAAGAATCTGGCAAGTCCTAGGAAACTTCGGATGGCTCGAACTGATGATGGAGGAGGTAGTTGGGAACTAGTATCGATTTTTGCATGATCGACTTTCGTAGTTGCATTGGAAATTTTGTGACTGAGTACTATTCCCTCTGTGACCATAAAATGGCACTTTTCCTAATTAAGGGTGAGGTTAGTCTCCTCACATCTAGATAGCATTCATTCAAGGTTATTGAGTCATTGGTCGAATGAATCATTGAAGATTGAGAAGTCCATGAAAACTTCCATGATTTTTTCTATCGTATCATGGAAAATAGCTACCATGCATCATTGAATGTTACAGGGGTGTTGCATAGACCAAATGGCATGCGTCGATATGCGAGAGTTCCAAAGGGGCATGGGTGAATATCCCAAAGTCTCAATATATGTATATATGTTAAAGTTAAGTATTTATAAAACTAATCATTGTTAGAATGGTAAATAGGAGCATGAACTTAATTAAGGTGTAAGTAAAAGTCTTAAAGAATAGATTTTACCCTTAAAATAAAATACCCAAACATGAGTGGCCAAATTAGGATGAATTAAAAGATGATATATATAACCATAACTTAAAACCCAAACACACACACTAGTGTGTGAGGGTGTCGACGGGAGCAAGAGAAAGAAAAGGGAAACCCTCTAACTTAGCCAAATCAGTCAATTGAGAGGGAAACTGAAGCTTGATTGTATGCATAAACACAAATTCTACATCATCTAAGTCTGCTTAACATAAAGGTACGTTGAATTTCATGATTTGGTGATTTTGTAGAAAATGGGTTGTAACCAATCCTTGTGTTCATGTGAAAATTAGTATGATTTTAAGTTTGAATCACCTCATAGAACAAGAATTATGCTTGAATTCGGTTAACTAGTAGTAGTAGCAGCAGTAGTAGTAGCAGTAGCAGTAGCAGTAGAAGCAGCAGCTGCAGCAGCAGTAGCAGCAGCAGTAGTAGCAGTAGCAGTAGTAGCAGCAGCAGTAGTAGCAGCAGTAGCAGCAGCAGTAGCAGCAGCAGCAGCAGCAGTAGCAGTAGTTGCAGCAGTAGTAGCAGCAGTGGTAGCAGTGGCAGCAGCGGCCGCTGCGGCTGCGGTAGCGGTAGCGATAGCGGTAGCGGTAGCAGTAGCAGTAGCAGTAGCAGTAGCAGTAGTAGTAATAGTAGTATGATAAAATATGATGATCATGTAGATACAAATAGGTGTAATTTTGATGTATGAACTTGTACATAATGGAGTATTGTAAGATAGATTGATATGGGATGAAGATTATGTGAAATTGATTGATTATAATCATCCATGTTACAAAATAGGAAGAATGTGCATAGACTACTAGTACATTATGCTTTGATTTAAGTATGCACACAAGGTGTTTGATGAAAGGCCTAGAATAGAGATTTTTATATGATTCCAATGGTCTTAAATGAATATAATGCTAAATGGTTAATGTCAAGAATGTGAAAAATTGATGATGTGTTATGTTAAGAGAAGTATGAAATAAGAACATGAGACTAAAAAGCATGTTAATTGTGAAATTTAGGTGTGAAGGAAGAAGGCCCAAGTAACAAGAAAGCTCAAGATGTTCAAGATCAGGGTACGTTATTTGTACGAATTAGTTATGGTAGTAGTAGTAATACTCCTTGTTATATATTTGTAGTATAGTAATGTGATTGATTTGTTATGAGCGAGTCAACAAATTAGAATGTGATGCTAAGGAATGGTTATGTGAATGATCCGTTACGAACGGGTCAACAAACTAGAATGTTGAGAATGGTCATGTAAGTGAATCGTTGCGAATGGGACAAATAAGTGAAAGTGGTATAACGAAATTAAGGAAGAATGTGAAAGAAGCATAGTATATGTATAAGATAAATGAATGCATATTATTTTTGTGAAAGGTATTATGATGAAATAATATGTAATTGAGGTTTGGTTATCATGTTTGTCGGAAATTAGAATTCTATGTTAGTATGATGTATCATTATGTAGATGATAATAATTCTCGTTGTTATGAGTAGGTAAAACTCAAGTTTAGATGATCGTGCTAAGCTCGAAACGAACACACTCCATATTGCCCTCAGCGCGCTTCCGAATTTAAATGTTGTAAATGGGTCAAAATACTTTGTTGTCTTTTGGTCGTGGTGTTGAATAAACTTTACCCAATATCACATGTTTATAATTTTTGTAAATGTCGTTGGGTTTGTAGTTGTTTAAAATTGTTAAGTTTGTAGGTATAATCTAGTTTACTTTAATGACGCGTAAAAGTTTAAATTGGGTCGTAAATTTTGTTGTTTTAGCCTTGACTTTGACCTTTTGAGATATGTGGGTTTCAATGGGAATGTGGTTTTCTCTTGGTCTTTCGGTGGGATGGAGGTTTGGAAGTACCCAGAAAATCCACCCAGAAAATAGTAGAATTTGTGACCGGCTAATCGCTCTAACATTTGATCAAAGAAGGGAAAAGGAAAATGATCTTTTCTTGTGGCTTCATTGAGTCTTCTATAGTTGATGCAAACTCTCCATCTAGTGACGGTTCTGGTTGGTATAAGTTCATTCTTTTCGTTGTTCACAACCGTCATTCCTCCTTTTTGGTACTACTTGGACGAGAGTTACCCATGGGCTATTGGAAATGGGGTAGATAAGTTTGGAATCTAAGAGTTTGATGACTACCGTTTTTACTTATTCTTGCACGTTAGGCTTAACCCATCCTAATGTTTGGATCACTGCTTTGTAGCCGTCTTCCATCAAGATTTTAAGTGTGCAATGGAAGGACTAATGCCTATGATGTCCATTAGCTTCCATGTGATTGCCGTTTTGTTTTTTTTAGTAGATTAAGTAATTTTTCTTTTTCAAGAGAAGTGAGATTCGATGAAATGATGACGGGTAGCTTAACTTTATTATCTAAGAATGCGTATTCTAAGCCTTTCAAAAGTTCTTTGAGTTCAAGAGAAGGTGGGCTTCAATAGATGGCTTAGTTTTTGGTTCGTCCTTGCGGTCGATGGTCGAAAATATTTGTTCGATAGCGGCTTCCTCTTCGACGATTGGGTCATTTTGTTCCTCTGTATCGGCTGGTTCTACCTCATCTTCCAACGAGGAGTCGTATTTCCTATTGGGTAGTTTATAATTTATTTATATTAAAGTCCGTTTTTCGGCCCCAAGTTTAGTAGGAAGATTATGGTGTTTTTGTTTGAGAAAAGTTTGATGGGTTTTTTATGAATGGTTGGCTCATCACGAGTAGAGCATTATCTAGGATAATAAAGTTGGTTAGTACAACCGTTTGGTGCGTTTGAATGAGAACAACCTCAACCAGACCTGTAGCATGTTTAATTTTTCGATTAGCCAAGAGGTTAGGAATTTTGATTGGAAGAAAATCACCAATACCTAATCTTTCAAAAACATAACAAGGCATTACATTCACACAAAGATCTTTATCTATTGAAATGTTACTAATATAAATGTTTTGAATAAAACTTGTTACCGGTTTTATGTTTAATTCAATTTGTTCATCTTGTATTAGTGAGGTTTGATCTTTAGTTAAATTATTACTTGCCATTTCTTCAATTTCAGGATTAGTGTTTAGTTCTTTAAAAAACTTAGCATGAGATGGAACCAAACTATGATTTTTAAAATAAGGTTGTAGAATATGTATTTCTTGGAGGTCTTTTTGTTCCTCTACGAAATTTTCCTTTGTAGACTTATCTTCCGTGTGGCTCGGTTCGGCGTTTACATCTTCAAGTGTTGAGTTTTCTTTTATTGGTTCCTCTTTCTTCGGCTCTTGAGGTTTTATCTCTTCTATTATCACCTCCTTGGTACAAATAATCTCTTCACTTGCATGGGATTTCTTGATCAATAGTTCTAAGTTCTTGAGACTTTGTATGAGGCTTTCAGCTTCGGGGATGATTGTGGGTAGTGTCTTGTATGTTTCAAACGGTGAAGTGTCCCAATCAAAGCTTGATTTTGGGAGCTCAAACCTTGGTTCCTCATATGTTGTGTATGAGGTTGATGGCTAAAAGAGGTAACAAAAGATGGCTAAGGCAATGAACGTAGGTTTCTTCGGGAACGGAATATATATTAGCGTCATCGAAGAAATAAAAGATGTTACAACTGTCAAGTATGTGTTCTGATCGTGCATCAACACAAACACCCTATGATACTAGCATCTACGTCTTGACCCTTACAAAATGGGGCCATGGCATTGTAAGACCATTCCCTGTAGGTCCATGAGGAGTAAAATATGTGGTTGTGGCAGTGGACTACTTCATAAAGAAGGTCGAAACCAAGTCTCTGGCCAAGATCACAAATGAACAGACGAAACGGCTTGTACTAGACAACATTGTATGCCGATTTGGAATACCCCAAGAACTAGGCAACGACAACAGGTGCAATTCTCAAGCAAACCATCCAAGCTTAGGTGCGAAGAAATGTACATCAAACAAATCTTTGCTTTAGTGGCATGCCCACATAATAACGGCTTGGTTGAAAGGGCAAATCAAATAATGGTAATCAGCATGAATAGAAGACTAGGAGGAAAACAAAATGGTTGGTTGGAAGAACTTCCTTACGTCTTGTGGTCATATAGAACGGCCCAAAAGACATCGAATGGAGAAATCCCATTCAGGTTGACGTATGGAACAGAGGCAACGATCCCTACTGAATTTGAGTCCCCCACAGCAAGACTAAGGCTCTGAAAATGAAAGAGATCTTCGAACGGACCTTAACATGTTAGAAGAAAGACATGAGATAGCTGCCATTCGAGAGGCATGGTACCAAAAAAACATTACAACATGAGAATGAAAAAATTCAACCTGGTCTCGTGTGATTTAGTCCTCTGAGACAACGAGGCAAGCTTGACGATGAGGGAACATGGAAGCTTGGAATAAGTAGGAAGGCCTATATCGAATCACCTAGGCCAACTACAAAGGTACTTGCAAACTAGAAACAACTGATGGAAAAGAGATCCCAAGGACTTGGAACCTCATGTAGCTATGGAAATACTATGTCTAGGAGCAGGCTATCAGGAATAAGGAAACAAGGCAAGGACAACCAAGAGTAGAACTCATTGCTGATCATCAACCAGGGAACTAGACTCACACATTAGTTACTCTATTTTTGGATGGTTTCGTACTTAGAAAGTTTCCAATGAAAATGACGTCGAACATGTTGAAATCCAGACTCGTCCCAAAAGATTTTGACAATATGTGATAACATATTAACCACAAAAAAGAAGGATGGGACTATGATAGACATGCCTACTGGCCCCATCCCTTGAAACAACGTGTACACTAGCACAAGAACTGTGCAATAAAGCCTAGTCGTGAGGCAAGGACAATGTCGATTAGTCCATATGATAAATATTCACAATTTAACAAAAGTTACAAATAAACTATCTGTTATGCAAACAAACCATGACTTAAGCAAAGTTACGAATTCACAAACAATTTGTAATAAGTAAACACAAGAAAAGTTAATGAATAAAGACAACGGATTTTATTCAAAAGACCTTAAACAACAAACTATCATTCATGAAAACAATTTACAATCTATATGAAAAGTTACAGATTGAATGTAGATTGCAGGAAAGTACAAATGGCTTGATGCATTGCCCTACAGATTTGGCTATGCCACAAGGAACCAGACCGTCTCCTTGGGTCAACACCAATGCAAAAGCAGAACTCTTGGCAAAAATTAAAACAAATACATATCTTATGCACCAAAACACCTGTAAAGAGGGCATGCCAAGACAACCAACAAAATGCACCACAAAACGCCATTAAGGCATGGATATGTTAAAAAGACATACTAAAACAAAGCAAATAAAGGTCAAAGCTCAGAGCCTACTTCAAAAGGAAATGTTAATGGAACCCAACATAAAGGTTCCCCAAGTCAAAAGAAGATTAAAGTATGTTACAACCATATCGAAAAGTTCACTTCCGGACAATAATGCAAACGCTTGGCATCTATGGAAGACTTCCTAAGGGTATAGCACTGGATGAAGCGCTAGAGGAAGACAACAAAGCCACAAGCTCCGAGATAGGCATGGAAGGGTTAGATGAAAACTACCCCAACACCACGGGGACAAAACCATTAAAACCATCACGAAGTTTAGCCAATAATTCCCTAGCCAGTGGATTATACTCGGGAGTCTCATCCAAACACACGCCCTGAGAAGAACAATCAAGTCCATTTTCTAACCTAGATTGATACCCCAGATCACGATAGGCCTAATAACCTTGTGCAAGGAATCCCGAAACTCCGGGGACCCCCTAGAATGGGCAAAGAATAAACCAAAACCCCGAGACACCAACAAATGTCAGTCTGATGCCAATTTTAGGTTGCTTTCTTGCATCGCCAACATTTCAACTTGAAAACCGTCCACGTTGTCCCCGCTTCTGAAGTGACCAACTGACAACACTTAAGCTCTTCTTCCAACCTCGACAGGCGTTCCAACAGCTGATCGACCTGGCCCCGCATCTTCACCACCCTACAAGAAATCCCGCACCATAAAATTAAAGAAAAATGACAAGGTCAAATGAAGATCGTTCGGAGACAAAGAGGAAACATGCCTCAGTTGTCGCAAACGATCCCCAGCATCAAGAATGGCAAAGATGAACAGATGCCCAAAACTGTTGGTGCACTTTATGTCTGTCACTTTACGAATAGGCTAGATAGAGTGTGTGTTGAATATTATAGATATTAGATACGAACACACAACTCAAGTGAAAATGAGAAAGGTGCTTATGTGTCACTTCGTACGAAGTCAACATCTCGCTTCGCACGAGGTGAGCGGGTCTATATATGTGTGTGTGTTGTTTGTTCATTGTTTTGTAAGTTTTGGAGTTCTTAAAGGGGAAACGCTAGCGAAATTTCTCCAGGATTTTGCCAGCTTGACAAGATGTATACTCTTTTAGTATGAATGAACTTATGACTTCCGCTACTTCTACTCCTTTCTTAATAACATTTTACCGAACTAGTGTTATCCTCTACCCAAACTTCCGTCTAGAACTGCTGGATCCAGGACTTTCAATTGGTATCAGAGCTACAGTATCACATACGCTCATGATTTATGGACTTGGTAGGGTTTTAGACGTAAACATAAAATAAACGGACAATCCACGGAAAAAAAATTAAAATTGAAATCAAAGGATTGTTAGAAATTAATTTTCGACCAGATCTGTGTCAGAATCATCTCGAAATTCGAAGAAATAAAGATTTTGGATTGAAAAGTGTGAAAAAGAGTCACTTCGCACGAAGTGAGGATCCACCTAATAAAAAGTGAAGAAAATGCCTAAAAAGGCATTTCTTTATCATGGCGATGAGGCGAGTGTCCAGAAAAAATTTGGTGAAATAAAATTTTTTCGAGATTTTCACGACAAATACAGGATGTTCGGGGACACCGTCGAGGGATTCAGAGAACAAATTTGATGGCACGATCATAAAAGGTTGAAGATATTGGGGTAGTCACTAAAACAGATGCAGAATGATGATCATTTAGTATAGTGATTACTAATGGGCCTTAACATAAAATCCACATTTGTTGAAAAACTGAAGTTTCCAGATTTGAAGGGAATTCAGTAAAAGATTTGGTACGGTCAGAATTTGCAAAAATGAGGGGGAATAAAAATTTCAATGTAGATATGAAGATTCTGGCATTTTTAAAAATCGTGACTATGCAACTGTATTCGGGTGGTTTTCCGACTCTAGATTATCCAGGTATGCTGAAGATCTAGTTTCGTTAGTTTATGATCACAGGAGGTTCAGAATATTTAGATCGTGATACAGATTGATGCTTAAGGGTTAGAGTCTTGATCCTCGGTGAAGGGCTGGTTAGCAGGATTAGCAGTCCTTGATACTAGTGAGGATATGAGATTATTCAAGATATGTTTTGTGTACACGAATGGTCAGTGATGGTCTTAGGTGTTAATGGCTAGCTCAGGGTTCAGGGTTTCAAAAAAAGTACCTAGAAAATCTGAGATCATTCAAGATATGTTGTATACACGAATGATTGATGATACTCTTAGGTGCCATTATTTTTAGTCTTCAAGCAGATGAATTGTTCTTCTTAGACTAACCGCTGTTGAATGACGATGTTTGTTGATTAAGTTACGCATGTCTAGCAAAGATGCTATATATCTATTATTGTGACTGAAGAGGAAGAATGAGATTCTGATCGCGGATGAATGTTTCTTAGATCTGATGTGTTACCAAATGATTTGATTCCGATGAAGGTTTGCTGATTGAGCAGATTACTGATATGTTGATCAATCATTCAGGAGTACGCTGATTGAGCAGATTACTGATATGTTGATCAATCATTCAGGAGTATGCTTAAACGTGATTACAAAAATTGGGATTTCAGATTTTCGCGGGTATTCGTTGATTTGAAGTTTACTGATGTCGGTTGGGTTTTTGAAGATCAGAGGATCGAGCATAGGAGGAGTGCGCTAAAACCGAACGCGGATGTCGTTAAAGTTGAAACGGAGAAGCTTCATTGATTAGTTTCAAGTTGGTGGTTATTCAAGAAAATTTGTCAGTTAAGCAAATCAGAGAAGGTCGAGAACCATGCAAACAAAGACCTGAACTAGAGAAATTATTTCAGGGGGGAATGTATTGAAGATATTGCAAACCCGAATCTTCAATCAAGGGGGAGTTTGTTGATGTGTTCTACGACATCAACGATACCTGATTAAAGTTGTAGATTATTCAAAAACGGCTCTCGGATTTAAAGATCAAGATCAAGCTTCGACAGTGACATCCAAGGGGGAAATTATTGGTGTACTTTATGTTCTTCACTGTACGAATAGGCTAGATAGAGCGTGTGTTGAATATTATATAGATTAGATACGAACACACAGCTCAAGTGCGAATGAGAACAGTGCTTATGTGTCACTTCGTACGAAGTCAACATCTCACTTCGCACAAGGTGAGCAGGTCTATATATGTGTGTGTGTGTGTGTTGTGTGTTCATTGTTTTGTAAGTTTTGGAGTTCCCAGAGGGGAAACACTGGCGAAATTTCTCCAGGATTTCGCCAGCTTGACAAGATGTATACTCTTTCGGTATGAATGAAACTTATGACTTCCACTGCTTCTACTCCTTTCTTATTAACATTCTACTGAACTATTTCTATCCTCTACCCAAACTTCCATCTAGAACTGTCGGATCCAAAACTTTCAAAAAACCCCCTTTTCTCTTTCCAGGGAAGGGGAAACCTCCCAAGGAAGAAAACAAGACGTCAAATAACCCTCCTGAAAAAGAGAAACCAATGGTGCCAAACCAACCAACCAAACAAGGCGTAGCCCTACCTCGTCATAAAAACCCAGGAGGAGAAACGCCGGAAGACATGCCAGCCGCGACCCTAGACTGAACGGACTGAGGCACAGTAGCATCGAAAGTAATCCTACAAGACATCTCCTAAATAAATAAATAAAAAGGGAGCGAAGAAGACATCAAGAAAAAAAATAAAACAACGGTAAAACCAAGAAAAGACATGAACACCCAAACCACTTACATGAATAGGCTCATCAACGACTTCAAGATAATCACGGGAATAAATGGGAGCCAGCTGACTGGAGTTCCTAGAGGAACAGACCCCACAATCGGGAGCAAATTCAAGAGGAGCCCCCCCTGATAAGGTCAAAGTCGGCATACAGGGAATATACACCTTTGACACCCACCTGTAAGAGGTTCCACAAAGACATCTCTCCAAGATAAACAGTGTCCGTTAGCCCTAGCATCAAAATTCTAATAAGAGCTCTAATGTAATGAGGAGTAATAGGACTCTCCATCGATAGGAATCCTTCAGGGAAAGTAAAAGCAGCAGTAAGACTTTCACACATAAGCCTCCATAAAAGTGCATCAACGGTTGACAAAGGAGGGACGTCGTATTCTATCACGATGGAAGAGTCCCTGAAACCCAGAGCTCGGCAACATTTCTGGAGATACAAAGATGAACTTCTCCTTTCCACTGAAGCAAAGAAGAACATACTAAAGTGTGGCAAGGGAGGGGCACCACATCCTTCCTCCTTTCGAAAGTAAACCAGTCGCAATTCGCCTGCAGATAGTATAGACGCCGAAACAAAGATACCGATAGGGCATCGGCAAGGGCAACACAAGTGAGCTCAAAATGAATAACCCACAGAAAGGCCAAAAGGCGAATTTGGTGAAAATGGACCCTACAATGCTTGAACAAGTCCATTTTGAAGGGTGATAAAGGATAACGGACACCGTAGAGGAAGAAGGAGGGAATAAAGATCACCATACATTCCGAAGAACAAATAGCCGGCTCAAAGGAACCTGGTAGACAAGGGGAAAGCTCTTCCTGGATATGGTAGGTAGCAATAAAGGTTTGTAACTCTTCGTAAGTCACAGTAGAGTATATCGTGGAAAGATCCTTGCGGTCCTGGCAATGAGAGCTTGGAAAGAAAAAAGAAGAGTTTCTTCTAAGAACGAGAGAAAAAGATAAAGCAACTGTAACAGAAGCAAGAGATTTATAAGAAAATAAATAGGCGGCAACAATCACATCGTAATTTAAACTAAAATCTACCAGATTCGCCCATGTGCAGTAAGTCCCCCATCGTTGGATCACACATCTAGCAGACACAACCTCATAATATTCGGGACTCTTAATTTAAAGGGACCCACATGTCCCACTTGGAGAAGACTCTTAGTCCAAGTCCATTCATGAATATATCGGACGAGGACTAGGAACGACTTGATAACGAGGGTCCATTATCGAGCCCTCGACCTGGGCTCACTCCCCAAACAATGGAAGTAGGCCCACACTTATCAAGTGAAGTAGGACCAGGACTAGGGACGACTTTATACCCCCTTTTCCATTTTTTAGCTAGTTTGCACAATCAAACTTAACTGGTCTTAAAACAGAGAAGGAGGTTCAAAAGGTAAAGTTACAAATGCATGGTTGTTGAATTCAAGGGTCAACTTCCCATAGGGATACGGTGAGGTTTACTTTCCTAGGATGATATGGTATAATATATATATATATATATATATATATATATATATATATATATATATATATATATTTTTGAAAGGATAAATCGAAAAATCCACCTTAGTTAAAAAAACCTAGAAAAATTCGTCTCCACCATCCACTTATGTGATCAATGGTGGATATTAAAAAGGTACAAAAAGTTACTTTTTCAAACAAATGTTACAGTCTGAGTCTGAAAAAAACTGTAAAGAGTTACATTTTTCTCTCTCATCTCTTACAAAAAATATGACAGCTGACAGCTCTATTGTTACATAAAAATCTCATTGTAAAAAAATGTAACATATTTTTATGTGTATTACAAAATAAAAAATTTCGTAAATTATAAGTTTTAAAATCTATATGCTTCATATAATCTAAAAATTTGATGTCAAAGCACAAAAAAAAAGTGTTACAAATGAGTTACAAAAAATGTGAACAGCTGAAATGTAAAACATTCTCTCTCCTCTCTCCATTATTACATGAAAAGCGTGTTAGTGTTAGAAAATTTTGTAGCGAAAAAGTGTAACACGTGACAGTATGACGTCCATCCATTTGGGTTCTCAGAGTTTTTGCAACTCAATGGGATTTCTCCCTATAATTCACACACACACACACACAAATATATATATAGAAGGGATTATGGAAAAGTTCTCTTTCTGAGAAAACTTTATTTAATCATTCATAAACCTAAGAAATAAACCCTAAGGTAGCGTTTAGTACGAAATAATAGAAGTTGGAATAAAATGAGTGATTCTCATGGAATGAAAAGAAACATGTTTGATTATAAGTAATAATGGAATGGAGCATTTTACAAGGAATTTAACTCCTTCCATATATAACAATTTTCATTACTCGGTAAAGGGGTGTTTTTTTTCATACCTTCAAGCAATGAAAAAAATATATTATTATTTATTTGTTTGTTATTATTATTATTAGAAAAAACATATATTATTATTTATTTGTTTGTTATTATTATTATTAATCAGGCAAGTATATTATTGTCGTTTTTAATAAAGGGGTAATTGCATATATACCCTTATAAATATACTTAATTGTATATTTACCGAACTCAAAAACAAAATTGCATATATCCTCCCTTAATGAAATCAATTACAAATTTACCCATTTTGATTAATTTATTGAAAATAAAATATAAAATGACTATTTTACCCTTATTTATACTAGAACTTTAGAAAATGGCATATATGCCCATCTTTTAAGTATTTTCTTTTGTATACAACCCCCCCCCCCCCCCCCCAAAAAAAAAAACCAATACTTCAAGGTGGGGTATAGAAACTCACATGTGGGTAATGTTGTGAATACTAAGAACTACATGGATAACCTTTTGAACCCTCAAATGTGTACAAGTTTCACATGCGGAGTGGTTACTAAGTAGCGGTAACTATACCATGTGTATGCACTTGGACCAAGCGTGTGCTATCAAAAGTGAACTGCCATGAGTACGCTTTGATCGTGCGTACAAAGCAAGCCGTTAGCAGTGGAGGATTTATACGCATGGTAGGGTGGGCACAGCCCACCGTCCACCCCTCCGGTCCATCAAATATGTTGTTTATTGGGGTGTCGAAATGATGTTGTTTGTTGGGGTGTCGAAATGATAGGCTATTTTGTAGTTTGACCCTCCAAATCGTTTCATGAAGAACGTATAATAGTTTAAAGAAGAAGAAAATGAAAATGCCATTGTCGAAAGTTTTTCCAGCCCACATAAACTCTGCAACTTTAATAAAATGATGAAAAAGAATGATCTGCAACTTTAATAAAACATAATATTCTATTTACAATTTTTCTAATTTCTCGGAAAATAGCGTATACCCAACTCCCAAGTGGGCTCCACTAGCTAATTAGTTACAATTCATTCATTTTTCTTTATTATTATTTACTGATTTAAGTTTGTATAATTTTACATTATATATTACTTTAGTTTATTTGCCGCTCAAAAAAAGATATATTCTTGTTCACTACTTTACTTTATCATAGGTGAGAGTTTGTTACAAAGTGAATTTTTACAACAAAATGTAGAAAGTGTTTTGGTGATGACATGTGTCATCTCTAGTATTTTAATAAAAGGGTATAATTTTAATTGACTAAATAAGATATTTATGATAGAGATTACTATAAATAACTAACTGAGATTTCTATGAAAACTCTTTATTCTAAAACCCATGAGTGATTCAGTTATGGACACCACAATAATCGCATTGTTCATCTCACATTCATCCTATCCTTCGTCTAACGTATGCAAATGTAAAACACATTAACCAATTCTTGACGTTGTGTTTTATCAACATCTGGTTTCTTCACATTGTGTTATATCAGTTTCACAATAAAAGTAGTATCCTTCATTCACATTCATTTCATCCTTCATCCGAAGTTTGAAACACAAACACATTAATTATTTCTTGACGTTGTGTTTTATCAATTTCTAGTTTTTCACATTGTGTAATATCAATTTATGTTTCTTCAAATTGTGTTATATCATTTTCATAATAAAACATAGCATCCTTCGTGACACAATCATCCTATCTTTCATTCGAAGTTCGAAATACTAACACTAATTATTTGTTGGCATTGTGTTTATCATTTTTCTAGTTTCTTCATATTGTGTTATATCAGTTTTCACAATAGTATCCCTCACACATAAAACACACATGTGTCTAAAACACAATATAAAACACATCCAACATCTATAACACATTTATGTTCTATTTACACACATACAATCCAATATAAACTATAACATTTTAAATTACAAAAAAAACATAACCTAAATTTATCCTTGATTTTAGGAGAATTTGGTATGTTTTTTTGAGTTTTGGAGGTGATAAGAGAGAGAGATGTGAATATGTGTATTAAAGGAGAGGATTTAATGAATGACAGTTAGTTCCTTTTTTAAAACATGCTAATTAACTTTTTTGCTCTCTATCAATTAAATCAGACGTTATTTAAAAAATAAATATTACCAAAATGTCATAATTTATCCAATAGTTCAAATCACTTCCTAAACTTTGTATGAAAAACAAACTTTGTAAAGGAACCCAACCCTTTTATCATATATTACTTTTATTTGATTTGATTTTAGAGTCCATATTTTTTGTTGCAATTACAATAATGTCCTCCATGCTTTATCAAATGTATTAGATCCCAAAATTGCTTTTAACATCAAGCTTTTTCATGAACTATAATAAATACATAAGGTACAAAATTATAATCAAGAAGAAGTTAGGGTGTTACACTAATTCAAAGATCGAAGTTGGTTAACCTAATTTGGTGATCTCTTCAGATAACCTTATACAAGATGCCAATATTTTACCCTGTGATAGTCGATCCGTATTACGTCCACCGTATAAAAATTTTTTTTGAATTTGCCACTAGCCATTAGCCTCGTTGTGAGCCTTTGAATGTAGTCAACCACATTTAATGATTGCGACCAAACCCTTTGATGATGGCTATTAATGTACCTTTCAACATAATGCTAACATGTTGTATTAGGTTAATGTATCTTTTATAAGCTTCTTTTGCGTGTAGAATCTTGCGCTATGATTATCGTCGAGTTGTTGTCTAGATGAGGCAATACGCTCTGGATACATTACTTATTTTACCATCATCTAGTCCATGTGAGAGGATTATGGTCCAAGTTAAGCTGACACCACCTTTGAGGTCTCTTACAAACCTTGTCCTTGAAATTTCACCAATATTTTAATCATTGTGTCCAGATAATAGTTTTAGTTTTCACCTCCATAAGATAATGTTGAGATTCGAGATATGAGGATCATACTCAAAATACATGTATATGCTTTAATCCAGATTGATTTGTGCATGCAGGTTGGTGTCTCCACAACTTCATGGTGTTTTGCCTTTTCGTCATGCTTTGAGACAAAGTAGTAGGGATAAGCGGAAAAAGCAAATAATCAAACCAGAATCCAAGCACTTACCAATTGAGAAACATGTGGTTTGACTATGATTCTTTTACAACCGTTGTTATATGTATAAAAAACCAAACCAACATTAAAATCAACCATCATATATTTTAATTCATATATAAAGCATATTAGTTTATAAAATCTGGTGAGCAATGCATACAAGTTGCAAACGAGGTGGTGGCTAAAACACACAAGGGGGGATGATGTGCAAGCCTTCCACAGGGTAGTGCATCGCCTAATCCAACGTTTCCACCATGACTAAATATGATGGTTTATAAGCTCGTACCATGACTTGGGTGATTCCTTAATAAGTATCAAAATAGACTAATATTCATTCACTAGAATGTTAAAATGAGATCGTTTTATATTGTACATAACCTTCTCATGGTTATGCCTAAAACATCTTTATAGCTAAAAGCGGATGAAGATGTGGCAGTAGAGGTGGTGTCCAAAAGTGGACGTTTGATGGTTTGTCCATAATTTCGAACGTCAAAGGATGCGAGAAATATGTATCTTCAATAAATGGGTGTTAAAAATATGTGCATGCATGCGAGAGAAAATAGTATATTCAAAGGATGAGCAGAAACTTGATGTCTAGGATAACATGACAAGTTTGAGAAGGGATGCATTCGAAATGCTCTAACAACCTAATAACTTCCTTTTTACTTATTTATTTTAATACAGTAGTTTTTACTGTTTAAAATTTACCAGTTAAATAGTATTTGTAAATAATATTTTAGTAATTTTCATTACGAAATGCTTCAAGTAGAGAAGAAAGACATGTAACGGAAAAAATGGGAGAGAGATTCGAACGTGATTGAATTTTTTATTTTTTCTTAATTTCAATGATTTATTGCTTTATAGTGTTAGTATGTCGTGTTTTAAAGGTTGTATTTAAATAAAACTCTTAAAATGATGGCAAAATAATCTTTCTGCCGTAATCGTTAGAATATGTATATTACAATATAGTTTTGTAACTTGATTTATTAAATAAAATCAACATTAACCCGCCTACATCCAATTAGAGATGGCATCCGCCTACCAGGTACCAAATCAAACTGGGTCATCTTTTTTACCCATTTTTTACGATTTTCTGGGTCACTTTCGGTATCCATTTTTTACGATTTTCAGGTTTTAACATTTTACAATTTTCAGGTTTTAATATTTTACGTCCGCTGCAGGTATTTGGGTTGATCTACCTTTAAATATCGTACCAGATTTTCAGGTTTCAAGATGCAGGTATTTTGGGTTGATCTACCTTTAAATATCGTACCAGATTTCAGGTTTCAATATTTTACGTCTGGTACAAGTATTTTGGGTTGATCTATTTTTAAATACCGAACCATACCGGTAAGTCACTAGATCGTTCCCAACCCACTTACTTTCATCAACTTTCATGTGATCTGAATCAATTTCATCAATTGTTTCAAAGCCAACAGATTCACTTATTTCTTATCTTTCAGATCATAGAAACTAACAAATGAAAAATTAACACCAAGCAGTCAGATCCAGCTTCACAAATTCCACACTGATCTAACATCACATAAAAACACAACTATATTGTATAAAAAAATGTTCCAATCAACAACTGAGGTATGAATTTTGACCTAAATAAACGAGATCTGGAGAAACGATGACTGTTAACCAACACCATAGCCTCGAAAACTCAAGAACACTTCGTGTATGAAACAACTGACAGAATCGGTACGACGTGTTCTTGAGTTTCAGAGGCGATGAGATTAGGTTAGAGATAAAGCAGGATCTGAGATACAATACGGATCTGTGTATAGAAAGGATTGGAGACTTCGATTACTACGAGTATCGCCCGGTCTAAAACGGAGAAAACATCATGTATCGAAGATGAATTGAATGATCATGACGTTTTCCTCAGTTTTAGAGACGACGATATCGCATTATCATTTCAGATTATGGTTTGGTTGGGAGCAATTTGGGGGAATTTAAAGAGGGAGGCTGTACCTGTGTCAATGAAACCCAAGCTGTCGCCCATTTCTTTTTTTCTTTGAAGTTTGGGGCTTTTAAATGTTTTACAATTATTAACTGTGCCCATACGTGTTATGATCTAAATAATTTTGTACCAAAAATCAATAGTGCCCATACGTGTTATGGTCTAAAAGATTTTGTACCAAAAATCAGTACATAGTGTATACGCACTTATATTTTATAGTTTGTTGTTATGTGTGGTATGGTAACAGTTTAAGATTTTTAAAGGTATTGTATCATACTGATACGAACTAAACATGTATGATATAATATTCGTTTTTAGTTTAGCTAAATTTTGGTATCAGTACTGTATCACTATCGATCTCATCTAAAATTTGGTATCGGTACTATGCGGTATTTTCTAGTACCAATCTCATCCATATGCCTATGTAGTTGCTAGGGGTTAACCAAAGTTGCAGTTGTCAAATCCCTAATTGATAAGAAGGTTTTGCGTATTGCAGTAATAAGCGAATTTGAAATCCTTCGTACCACGATGGTGTAAATAGTAGCTTGTAGAGAGCTAGACAATTATTGGTAGTTGGGAGTAGCGAGCATAACGATTGAACAATACGTAATTAGTTACTGAGGTTCAATAAGAAACACTAAAAAGTCAATTTAAAATGTTAAGAATTATTTTTTTCAGAATTTTAAATATAAAGATGTGTATAAGCTATTTATAAAAAAATAATATTTGTAATTTTATTACCAAATAGGTAATAGAAGGGTAATTGTTAATCTAAAGAACAAATCGAATAATGTGCACAAACAGTATAAATACGCCATTCGTTAGAATAATTTATACTTGATAACTTGAAGTACAAATAAATCTACTAGTTTTAAGAACTTTCTAATTATCGGTACCAAGTTATTTGTTATTTTCACCAAAATTGTAGTTCTCAAATTTGTTCAGCTCCTCACAAAAATTTATGGATCCAATCACTACATATATGCATAGAAGAGAGCTAAATGGAAAACCACAAATATTACATGAATTACGAGAATTAATCGGAACCATTCAAAGAGTAGATTAACGGTCACAATTATGATATAAAAAACGAAGAGTAAATTGTGATTTTTGTATTTGTGATTTGATTATTTTCTCCACGAAAAGTTTTTTTTTCTTCATATCTCCCCGTCCATGTGATTTCAAAAACTTAAGGCATTCTTACACTTAATTCTAACAAAATTAATTATTAAATTGAGAGGTGTTTGTCTTTTTACTACACCTAGCAAGGTGTGTTCAAAACAAAACAAAAAATGATTACATGTACGTTATGGGTTCTTAAGCCACTTGATCCACTCCACTTTATCACATTTTTTATTTTTATGATTGTACCAACAAAAAGAGAAATGAGCAATAGCATTCACATTCAATTTCTTATACTTATTTATATAATTACACTAAAAATCACTATTTTCTCTTTTATTTTTAAATTAAATAATATTTTTTATAATTTTATCATTACCTTTTATTTCTCCTCACTTACATAGGGCAAAGGCAAAGTGAACACACAAAGGCTCTTATCCGTAAAAGAATCCAAGGGGCACCTGTGTTCAAGATGTCGTTTGATTACTGACTTTTATAATCACCAACTTAAACTTCAATCTTCCAAAATAGCCCTAATTTGGTTATTGATATTGATTTAAGATTTTAAATCTTTCTCGGTGATCTTAATACTTATATAAAAGGACTTATCACATAGCTTATCATAATTACTTCCAAAGAGAATCTCTTCATCCTTGCTATAGCTCCTTGGAGCATTAATTAAAAGCTCACTGATAGGTTTTAAAGCTGCTAAAGTATTAAAAGTTAATAGCTTTGTGCTACATTTTTGTAATATCAAGTTGGTATTTGTAATTACAGTGGTATGATTCATACAAAGATAATGAGGATTATGACAGAATCAAACAGATTCCCAGTGACAACTTTTGTAGGTCATTTGTCAGCCGTTTATAACCTGTACCAAATTGTCAAAACCTGCTGTGACCCGAACAAAAAAGGCCTTTTTTACAAAACAACCCATACCCATTTAACCCAAACCCATTCCGACCGGTCTAGCCCGAACTGACCTGCCTATTTTGCCAGGTATACTGATAAGAACATGTTTATCAAGATGTTAAATACCAGTTAATACAACAATAATCAAATAAACCTGTAGGCAACTGTATACAAATGCATACTGATTTAACTTGGATTTTTCTTGCTTGCGGCAGTTGTGCTTTCTTGTTATCTTACCGTCTTTGTTTCACTTGTACTATGAAAAATTACAAAAAAATATCTAGGACAAAAAACTCAGCACCCTATTGGCTGCAGCTCACAATCTGCAAAAACAATAAGTTTTAACTAGTCGTTATAATCTCGTCAATGAGTCGATTTAAATTGTATTGTTATCCCAAATGATATAAATATAAATAAGTTGCTAAAAACGCATGTCAAAAAGGTCAGTCAGTCTTGTATCACAAGCTGGATGCCACACGTTTAATGCATACATCTTAAAACTGCTTTATTGAAACAATTATTTTATTATTGTAACAAGTAACAACACCTTTTGTATGATCATATCCAACACATTATGAGAAACAAACAGAGCCCAAAATGTAGTGACAAGTCGGACTGCAAACAAGCTGAATGTTCAGGAAACAGTTTGTGAAGCATTCGGAGTGAAGTTCGTTTGTGTTCCTTACTTTAATAAATGAACGAACATGAAGAAGAAAATTTGTTCGTTTAGTTAAATTAACAAACATGAACAGAGGCTGCGTTCGTTCATTTATGTTTGTGAATGTTCGGTAACATGTTCATTTGTGTTTGGTGTTTTTAGTTTTTATCTTTTATTTAAATACTTCAAAATCCTAACAAATAAAATATTTAATAAGTATCAGAGTATTCGACTTGTTTGTGTACGTTTGTTTTCGTTAGGGTTCATGAATATTAGTTTGTGTCCATTACCTAAAATTAACAAACGAACACGTTCATTTCCTTAACAAACTAACACGAACATTAAATCTCATTCGGTAACTGTTCATGAACACATATATTTCCTTAACAAACGAACACGAACAAAGTCTTGTTTATCAAAACTACATTGCATGGCATGTAACATTGTATCAACACATCAGTTGTTAGTCTTGTTCGTGTTCGTGTTCGTTCGGTTCGTTTGCAGCCCTAGCGACAAGTCAGCCATTTATTACCTCTATGAAACTCATCATGGTCTTCAAGAATGGCTACTCTTGTGTTTCTTGGATTTCTTAATCCTATCATCAGTTAGTTTGCTATGATTCGCTGTTTGATGGTCTCTCCGTTTCTTGGTATTACTAAAAACACATTAAAGTTGAATAAAAAATTAACACGTGTGATGCTAATATAATGGTTTATTTCTCATAATAATAAAAAGATTGCACACCTCTCAACAAGATCTTCTGCATATTTATCAAGCCAGTTGACATTTCCTGTGTTAGGTTGAAGTAAAGACCCCGACAAGTGTAGCGTCTCTTCGTCAAAGCTACATTGCATGGCATGTAACATTGTATCAACATATATATCATTTTAATAAAATTATTTACAGCTCGGAGTAGCAAATCCGGACACCACCCATAATAGTCAAGTTGGGTTGATGTTTTCAATCGATGAACACAAACAGCACATGAAAATAATTTAGCTTTGAGTTGCATTGACCCGTTTATTTTACTGGTCGCGTTCAGGTTTTTTGTTTAATTACTGAATAATGTTATCTGTTTAAAGAAGATTAATTTTTTATAAGGTCAACCTGCTAACTTGTTTACTTTACAACCCGTTAACGCAACTATTACAACCTGCCAACCCGTTTACAACTTGATTACAACCCATTTAACACAATTATTACAACCTGCCACCTGATTTACAACCCATTTACATCAACTCAATCCACCAGCCCAACATGTATGAGACCGCTATTTACAGCATGAAGGACAGTATATAAGAAAACAGAACAGGCGTATTATATTACCTCTTAACTACAAATCGTACAACAGTCCCGATCTCTATCTTATGCCGCTTATTAACCGAGCTAGCAAACAATTCCTTCCCATGTTTCTGAAACACGAAATCACACCCAAAATTCATTTCATTCAGTAACAGGACCCCAACACAAAAAAATTGAGAAATCCCAGTAAACAAAGAAGACAATTATGATTTACTTACAACTTTGTAATCAAACTCTTCTCGAATATCTTCATCTATAATGGTGGCTGATGAAAACCCAAGAACAACTATATGTATAGACTGTGCACCAAGCTTAACCACCTTTCCTTCTGTAAAGAAACTGTTCTCGATGAGATTTAGTGCTAGGGTGTAAAACGAGCCAAGCTGCTCGTGAACTACTCGAGATTGGCTTGAAAAAAAACTCCAAACGAACTCGAGCCAAAATATAAGCTTGTTTAGGGGGTGTTTGGGATTCCTTCTCAAAACAACTTATTAACTCATACAAGTCGTAAGTTATAGTTACAAATACTAACTTATCATTTTCAACTTCTCAACACACAAAAACAACGTAAATAAGCTAACCCAAACACCCTCAACGAGTCCGAGTAACCAAGTATGTCATATATATATATAACTTTCATTTAATGTATGTTCACATATTAAATATATATATATATATATACTAATAAACGAGCCGAGCGGAGCACATAGTTTAAACAAGCTTTCATAAGTTAAACAAGCTCCGGTTAGGTTACACCCTTATTTAGTGCATAAAGTACCAAGGAAGAAGCAAATTATAAGAAAACATATTCATAACAACAAAAACTGACCTAAAATCATGTTTGGTTTAGGATCAAAAAGCAACAACTGAGCTTTCAATCTGACACCAAAAGAAGGATGAAGACCAGGAAGAATCTTTGCAAGTTCATCGTTAGTAGAAGCAGAGTAAGCCAATAAAACACCGTCAAACGTTTCACTATACCTGCAGAAGAATGATTTAATAGAATGTTTCATTCACATATAATAATAATTATAAGATTGTTTAAGAATAGAATGAAATTACTTGAAAAGCATTGAGCTGAGTTCATTATAAATGGCTTGAGAGACGTTTTTGGACTTTGAAGGATGTAAATAAACCAGCAAATCGGCCTCTGATACCTTCAATCCCTCCATTTCTTCTTCTTCTCTGCCAAAAACCCTAAGCAAAAGAAAAAGAATTCAAAAACCCTAGGTCTGGTTTTCTTTTTGCTCTGTGGGCCTCAACAAACATTTGTTCAATTTGACGGCCCGTATAATCAGTCCATACTTCGTGCCTAAAACTAAGTTACAAATACAATAATAGGCTTTTTTTTTTCACAAAATGTTACCTAACTAGTTGATGCCTCGAATTGTAAAAATACTATCATAGCTTTGTTAGAAAAAAAATAATGGTAAAACTGTAATTTATAAGGTTCAGTTAACGAGTGTTAGACAGCTTTCTCGTATGCATAAAAATTAAATCGAGTCACAATTAAAACAGAACACTTCCATAGGTTTGCTAAAAAAAAGCTAAAAGGATTGCAAGACAGTAAATTTAAACTGGGGGTAAAATTGTAATTTTGAACTGAGGTGATATTATAATTTGTCAAAAGATAAAGTGATGGCAATACTGTAATTTTGAACCAGAGGTAAAATCGTAATTTTGAGAAAGGGTGAATTCGTAATGTTAAACTGAGAATTAAAGCGTAATTTATCTAGGCAAATGGAGGAGAGCCAGGCAGCAGCCTGGCACTATTCCCCCACACCCTTTTTGTAGTGTATAATAAATAAATAGGCTTTTGGTTTTTTTTTACACCAAAATATTACCTAACTTGAAATATACCATTAGGTCATGGGTAATTAGACAAATAGTTAATTGCTTATTTAGTTAACCCGAATTAAGCAATTTGTAAAACACCGAATACTTTAAATACTTACTCGGTTTGGTTTTTTTGGGCTATAGTTCGTTTTTGGTTTAATTGGTTTCTAACTTAACAATGAACACCTCTATTCGTGTGGTTTGTTTTGTAAATAAGGCTAAAAACAAATAGCTAGGGAAAAGTCGATTCTAATTTAGTTGAAGCTTGTTGGTTTATGTAGAAATTTGAGTCGAGTTCGAGCTTGAGGTAGATGGATTAATAATTTTCTATTATGCATTTTTCATTTACAATTGTAGGTTGGTAGTTGGAGTTATTTGGTACTTATGTGATTTGATATTTTATACACTTTGTTTTATTTTAAATTTGTATAAAAGATTAAGAAAAATTGAGTCGGCTCACCAAGCTACAAGCAGACTTGAGTTGTATACCAACTCAATTTACGACATGGATTGAAGCATACAATCCGAGAGAGTCGACTCGTATTGTTATGAGCTTGAGTATGAACAAATGTTGGCACGATACAAAACTCTCATGTTCATCAAACATAAAAGAGCGAAAGAGGCCTCTGTGTTCGTTTAGTAAATTAAAGGAACATAAAACGATGTATATTCATTCAATACACAATGCAGATACAAATTACATGTCTAACAACTCACTAATGTTCGTTTAGTAAATTAAAGGAACATAAAACGATGTATATTCATTTATACATAATGCAGATACAAATTACGTGTCTAACAGCTCAATAATGTTTGGTTCATTTATAAACCTATACGCTTTTACTTTTGTTTAACCAAAACACAAATTATGAAAGTAATAATAAATCAAGCAAGCTTGTATATACACACATAACTACCATTAAATGATGTTTTAGAAATGTTTTTTTTTCTCCGTATTTTAACATAGTTAAATAAATTACAAAAATGGTCTTTGTATGTAAGCCCGCTAAGTGTGGCTTTATTTTACTATTTTTAAAAATATTTTTTACAATATTATTATATATGATGTGAAGAAATTAATATATATTAAGAAAACGCCATGGTCCCCTCGCAGTTCCAATCCTACAAATCATAAAACAAGTCTATAGCTTCAAGTTATGAAAAATGTACACCATGATTTTGTTATAATCATTTCAGATAAAAAAAAGTTACCTCCAGATCACCCGTAAACTCGTGAAATAAAAGCAGAGTTACTACAAAAAGGATAAAACAAGCAAAGGTTAGATGAGTCAGGTCAGAAAAAGATAAAACAAGCAAAGGTAAGATGAGTCAGGTCAAAGTCAAATTTACTTGAAGTACACAACCAGTAGCTACTTTGGCACTCTTGTAATCTTGTCTTGCAAGATTGATCCCAGCCTGGCTGACACAAAATGTGGCCACAATCACTCTCCTAAGTAAAACAAATTTTGAATCTAACAAACCCAAATGATCACCAGGTTGTATGTTAATATCGTCACTTACAAACAAAAAACTATGGTTTCCTCACACAGTTAGACTTCTGTAGTCAAAGAACTACCTATGCCATGGTGATGATAAAATTTTTCAAACCAGGTTTTATAAATTGGGTCTACATATTCACACACTCATCTGCCTATTTCCACACCTTCAAGATGTGTTGTCTAGACCTAGACGGGGCGTCTAAGGTTCCTTTCTCCGACCACATTCCTGCCCTCGTACAATGTCAAATCAGTCACATCAGACGGAGCCCGTAGACGACCTACCCAAGACGGGTCATCTAGGCCTAGACGGGGCGTCTTGAAGGTTGATTTTGACTTTGTTGGTCTGCATACATGTGAGTAAAAGCAGTAAAGTGATACGCACCGTCTAGGCCTAGACGGGGTGTAACACCATGTAAAAAATCGTGTCCAATAATATAGTGACACGTATTGTATTTTTAATATAGTCAATTAAAAGACTAACAAGGACTAAAAGTGACAACATGCTTAAACTGAGCTTCTGAATGACTTTCTGATGTCAACATGCATAAACGTAGCCTCTGAACGACCATTAGTGTCGTTATGCATAAAACGTAGCCTCTGAACGACCATTAGTGTCGTTGTGCTTAAACTCGTCCTCTGAGTGACCGTTGTGTCAACATGCCTAGCCTCTGAGTGACATTGGAGTCAACATGCTTATACTGAGCCTCTGAGTGATCCTTTACGTAGTCCTAACTCTCATATGTCCTGTTTGTTGGACGAGAGTGATTAAATCCAATAATATATGAAAGTTGGATAATGGAGGGATTAAAAGTGTCAACATGTTAATTTATACCTCTGAGTGACCTTTTAACGAACCAAGAGCTCGACAATGTCCGGGCATAATCCCGGGTATGCCAAATATTGGCTACGGATGGCTAATTATGCCAAAAAGGTGTTTTAGAAGGTTTTTTAAAAGCTTTAATAAGTTACGGGGCTAAAAGTGTCAAAGTTTGAAAGTGGCCGTGGAGCGGTCGGGGGCCGCGAGAGACATGCCCTGTGTCTCTCCGCGGGGCGCCAGAGGACATCTGTTGTAGAAAGTTTTGCTTGGCTCCCAAACAAAACTCCAAAACCATTAAAACCGAAACCATGGCTTCCCAAACTGCCATGCCACATTTTAGGACACTTGTAAGCTTCCTCTTACACTCCTAAACACCTGGCTTCACCTCCTTTGAGTTCTCCAACTATAAACAAGTGTTTAAGTTCACATTCCAACTTGCACCTTTCTCATTAATTCACTCTTCTCCCTCCTCTGGAAGTCCCTAGCTAAACGGAGCATCCAAATTAGTTCTCTTGCATTCCAGGAACCTCATGTAAGTGTTCCTTGCTCTTGCCATTTCGTTTATAGGCTTTTATAGCCAAAGGTCAAGCGTGTTTCAGAAAACGCTTTGACTTTCGGTTAAGACCATTATGGTCCAGCCATTGTTCGAAATGAACATGGCTAAGTGATCGTAATAAGGTAGGTATTAATCCCTATAAAGGGCACTTCCAGAAGATCACGTTTGCTAGACCAATTGACGGGTCAAAGTTATGATATTAAAATGTCAAACAGGCTATTTTTCGGAAAAAAATATAAATTGATCTTATAGATGTTATGAAACCTGTTTTGACACTTAAACAAGTGGGTAATAATTATTAGAACATGTAAGAACATGTTCGGCTCGTCAATTTCAGTTCTAGGGTCGGTTCGCAACCGAAAGTCGTGAAGTTTGACTTCTGCTTTGACTTTCGATTCTGACCCGATTTAGATTAGTTACCTACTGATCTAAAGTTGCACTATGATCATAATATAATGTAGCATAACCCTCTGAGGTTATATTACATGATCATAATCAGAATCCAAGTTTATGCGCAAGTTCCATAATTATGCCATTTTGACCAAAATGCCCTTTTTGCATAAAACAAGGTTTTAAATGGTAATAAACTTGAAAATGAGTTTTCTACTGATATAATACTATAAGTAGGATTATTTGTGATGTTAAACCAAGTTATAAACTGAGTTTTCAAACAGGTCCTTAAACTATGTCGATAAATGACGATTTTAGCCCCTGTGACTTATAAAATAGTTTTAATCAAATCTTTCAAGGTAAATCAATTACCTACTGATATGTTATATTAAATAACATATTTAAGACATTTTAATCTAACCCTAATGTCAGTTTTCATTAAACATCGACATAAGCGCCGTTTCGGCGCATAGTATGGTTTTAAACCATATTATTGACCAAGACTTGATACCTACTGCTTTTAAAACTTATTTTAAACATATTTACAGTAGGTACATGTTATAAACTCGGAATCCCAAATAATTTATAAAATATGTGTAAAATGACCAAAATGCCCTCGGTGCATAGTTTGGTCATAAAAGATAATTTACACATATAATTGACATCCTACTGATATTATATCATAAATAAATTATTTTTCCAGAATACTTATGATCATAAACTTGAAATATATGCAAGTTCCTTTTATACAACATATAATTACCGAAATGCCCTTATAAGGCATAGTTTCGTTTTAAAACCTTAACGGGCATACAAGTTGATATCCTACTGATATCTTAACTTATTTAAAATATAATGGCATATAGAACTTGTCCATGACTTATCCGGTTACCCATTATCGCTTATAAGCGTACGGTTGATTATACGTAACTAGCTTACGAAAATTAACTGAAACGGGTTTAACCTTGTCATTTAAGTTTCAAAATCCAGAATGTTTATAGTTTACCCATATTATACAAGTCAAGTACTTGTCGGGATTAAACTACATTCTATCCAATCATCGTTTAATCAAGCGTTATACGTAATAATCATGTACACTATTCGGTTTATAAGACAGTTAGTATTTAATTGGCTAGCTTATGCCATAATCCAGACTAGAGTCTTCCCGGTAAATGCTATCTACACTTGGTACTTTTGTATACGGCTGAGTTATTTAAAAATAAAAGAAGAAGACTAGCTCAGGTAAATACTCTCGACTTATTTTCCCAATATGGGCTTGGGATACGGTAAATTATTACCGCTTGGTCCGAAATAGGGTCAATCGAATGCCCGTTTGTGGCTAGTAAACCCACATATTCCATTTTAATCTGTTTTGTTTGATAACTTAAACATCGGGGGTTAAATTACCGTGTCTTGGATATCCTCGACTCAATACATTAGTTATTGGCCACGACCTTAGCGCGGGGTGTAGGCATACACCTGACAGACTGTAACACCCCAAAATCCATACACATGTAATTATGTAAAGATAATAATGTAAATAAAATATTAACTTAAAAAGAAAAAGGTTTGGGTCAAGAAAGATATAAACCCTACAATTGAGGGACCAAATGTGTACAAACTGAAAACTTAAGTTCATAAAAACAAACAAAACTCAATCCCACACACATCAGTAGTGTGTGTGTGTCGAGCAGAACAAGGGAGAAGAAAAGGAAAAACCCTAATGTCTCAAATCAGCAAGATTAATAAGGAAATTGAAGTTCTAATTGATGCATGAACCAAGAATCTTGATCATCTAAGTATTCTTATCACCAAGTAAGTTTAATTTCAAGATTTGGTGAATTTGATGAAGTGGGTTATGAATAATCTGTGAATGTTTAACGAAATTGAGCATGAATGTTAGGTATTATCAACATGTAGGATCTTCATTGTGCTTAATTTAGATCATATTGATGAAATGGGGTGGAAACCACTTGCATGATATTGAATGAAGAAGATGGAGAAGATTATGTGTAAATTAGTACAATGATAATGTTTGCAGTTATAAATGATAAGTAGTTTTGTTGGATAAATTGAGGTAAAACAAAAGTTACAGGATAATGATGTTGAATTGTGATGAATTAATGGTTTTGTTAATCAATGCATGAACCAAGAAGAATGTGCTTAAGATACTTGTACTTTGTGCTTTGCTAGTGGTATGCACTCCAGGTGTTTGATGAAATGCTTGGGTATTGGTTTTAAGTAATAAAGATGATTTCATATGCATATGATGATAATTGATTTAAAATATGTAAATGTTGAATTCTTAGCAGTTAGTATAAATGTGAAGATGAAAGCATGAGAATTGAAAGAATGTTGAATGCAATATTGTAGGTATAAAGGAAGAAGGTACAAGTCAAACCGGTTCGCAAGAAACGCAAAGTAAAGGTAAGTTCAATTGAACTTCGTTTCATATTATTACTAGTTGTTAATTTCGGTTAAGTATGGTAATGCAAAATGATGAACCTAGAGGAGTTTGTTAGATAATGGTATTGAGATGTATGTGTATTATCCCATTGTAAATGGGTTAGAATGGATGGTTAGTAAGGTGAGAGAATTGTGAACTTGACTCGTAGATAACGTGTCAATAAGAATAAAATGTTCGTTGCATGAATCCGTGTGATCGGGTTGGATGAATTGTGTATTTGGTGTTATAAGAATGAAAGACCACAATTTTGCTGTAGACGAAATTGTTAAAAGTATGGAATGAGAGTAGAAAGAATGCTTAAATATCACGACCTTGATTTCGGGTCAATCAAGAATGAAAGGATGGATGAAAGTTTGTGTTAACAAGTTATATTAACAAATGCATTTGTGTTGTGTATGATAGGAAAATCGCAAACTTGATAAAGGCGTCATTGGAATGACCACACACACTGCGTCGCCCCATTTTCACGCTTCCGTCTCAAGTTTTGATGCCAACGAGTCGAGCAAAAATACTTTTGGAATGTAACGCTGTTCTAAACATACTTATCTTTTCGTGTGTAAACTTGAAGCCTAAAATTTGTACAGTAAACTTAGGTTACGCCCCTTAATATCTAAAACTTGTGTTTGATTCGTAAGAATAGGAGGGGCATTTTGGTCAAAGTGTTACTTTATGTCATGAAAGCTTAGAATATATTACAATAAGACCTTACGGCAAAATGGGCGTTACACAGACGCTCATATCCAAATTACCCGACGTTGGGGACAACTCCTTCATGAGTTCGTAAGTGGTGTGTATTTAATCGTGAGTTCGTAAGTGGGGACAACTCCTTCGTGAGTTTCTGTACTGGGCCCTGTATGTATTGACAAACATGTGAATCTGATACAAGGTTGCAAAGTCAACTTTCCCAAGTTAATAAAAGATTTTGTACCGTTCTGCACTTAAAAATCATTTTAAAGTTTTCAAAATGAGTCAGTTTGGTGTATTTACCAGCGTAAGCTGATGTATCGTCCAAAGGCTACTGCAGGTACAATACGAAATAGGCCGGAAGCTGTTCGGTAGTGAATAAGAGGATCTTGCAAATCCTTAGATCTGCCCTAAAGTCTGTTTTATATTCTTTCTTGTATATTTTATGATCCGCCTGTGGATCTTCTATTATGAGCCTGTATATTATTTTATATTTCGAACATTCTGTTTGTAATAGTAATTTTACTCTAAGACTTCCGCTATGCCGTGTTTAATTGACAATGATGTTATCAACTGACGTCACGATACTCCCCACCCGGGCCCACCGGTGTATGGATTTCGGGTTGGAAATCCGGGGTGTGACAGGTTGGTATCAGAGCCAACGTTTGAGAGAATTAAACACTAACCTTTTGTGTTTAATGGCAAACTTACATGTGCACATTCCTTAGACTTCCAAGTCTAGGCATTGACCTAGGATTACTCATTTCATTATTAAGTTATTAGTATTGTTTTTGAATTGATTTTTAACAGGAAAATGCCGCCACGTGTACAAGGACAAAGTGGGAGAGGAAAAGGTCCAATGAGGGGAGGACCATCGGGGCGCATTCCCCCTCAACCTCATAACTCAGATGCCTATCAAGAATCAGGAGATTCGTCTCCTTGGCAACCAGCGAGACGTTCTGTCTCTAATAGACACTCGCCCTCACATTCCAAAAATTCTTACCACTCTCACTACTCCTATCATTCACACCATTCTCACCATTCCTATTCTCATCACTCTTACCATGAAGAATTTAACCCTAACCATTACTTTAACGCACCTCCAGCCGATCAAAATCAGTTGGACCAGCCAAACCCTATGGACGAGGACTCCGACCCGGAGATGCCACTCTCAGGATCAAATATGCATCCCATTGAAATATCAAGCGATTCGAACTCCTATACCGGATCACCCTACTAAGGCCCTAATGAATGGGACCAATAATGGAACCAATTCACCTTTGCCCACACTCCTTCTCATCACTCTCAACCACCCACAGTATAAGAAGATGTCCACATGGAACCAGTGGACCAACCTCAACCACCACCTGAACCACCAAGAAGGAAGCGTGGAGCACGTATGTCGGTATGTGCCGGACAAAGGTCGGGATCCCTGCCACCTTTGCCCAATTCCTACCCTACAATTCAAGAGGACCCACAAATGGGTGGACCCTCTAATGTTCCACCTATAGTGGAACCAACACCAACACCTGCTGTTCAACCACCATCGGGTTATACTATCCCAATCCCCACATATCCAGACACGTCTGGATATGATCCTTTTAACCCGTCTACACCGGTAGACTATCAAGCATGGTCGCAAGACCCCTATATGCAAGCCGTTATGCACAATACACTTTACCCACCTACTTTTCCGTTGACTGGATATCCAACTTATGGGTACCAGTATCCGGTTATGCCACAACCTCCGCCACCCCTCGAGGCCATTAATGAGGCCTTAGAAAGAATGAAGGAAATGCAATAGCAGGCGGAGAAGACGGAGAAGAAGACAAATAAGTTCTTCAAGAAACTCTCCAAGCTAGTTAAGGGAAAGAAGGACGAGTAAAGTCTCTTTTATTATATGTAGTCCCTACGTGGACATTGTTATTTCTTTAGTCCCTGCGTGGACATTTTATTTCTTCTAGTCCTTGCATGGACAATCAGTTTCTTTTATTTATTTCAAGTATTGTACTTTCTAATTATCATTTAATGAAATATTTTGGAATTATATATATGTACTTATCCTCTTCAAAGCGATCGTCTCGTGTTACTCAGAATTTTTGATCAGCTATATAATTCCAAAAAGATCTTAATGGTTTTGATTTGCCGAGTGGCACAGACCACATATATGGCCAAATATATAAATGATAGTTAAGAACGAAAGGGTCTTCTATCATTATAGTTAAGGGAAGTTATCCTTCTATCTAGAGGTGGTAGACTAAGTTCAAGCCTCCAAGTCATTAAGGTTAATGCGACCGGGACTATTAATCAACCATTAAGGTCCTCTTATGTTAACATTCAAGTAATGTTCATACTCATGGTAGTGTGACTTGAGGAATCACACTAGCCTTCAAGGTAATGGACTATGTCCTAACTTTATATATCCCATGTGATCTATTTGATCCTGGCTAAATATCACCAGTGCGGTGATGAATAAAACATCCATTAGTGATGTATTACCCTTTCGGGTTATGATTAATTTTATATAGCCTATGTGATGTATTTGATCCCGGCTTAATATCACCAGTGCGGTGATGAATAAAACATCCATTAGTGATGTATTATCCTTTCGGGTTATGATTAATTTTATGTAGCCTATGTGATCTCTTTGATTCCGGTTAATATCACCAGTGCGGTGATGAATAAAACATCCATTAGTGATGTATTACCCTTTCGGGTTATGATTTATTTTATTATAGCCTATGTGATCTATTTTGATCCCGGCTAATATCACCAGTGCGGTGATTAAACATCCATTAATAATGTATTGACCTTGGGGCTATGATACAAACATACATTAGTGATGTAGTGCCTACAAGTCATATTTTATGTCCATTAGTGACAGGCCTATGTGCCATATTTTATGTCTATTAGTGACAGGCCTATATGCCATATCTTATGTCCATTAGTGACAGGCCTATCTACCATATCTTATGTCCATTAGTGATAGGCCTACATGCCATATTTTATGTCCTTTGTGACAAGCTTAAAAGCTAAATAAAATTTGTCAAACTATGACAATGACAGTTGTGACAATGCGATCCACTGTCCAATATATATGGACTATGTCCAAATCGTAATTTGCCTTTGATGGTCCTATTAAGACCTAGGCCAAATGTAGTTATGTTAAGCCTAAGAGTTGTGATGTTATTCACACTAGAATAGGCAACGAATTGCTACATCCAATATCCTTAGTCCAATATGGTTGACATACCGTGGCTAAGTTAAGCTTATTTGGTGTATAGAACCCAAGACTTGAAGATGGCTAACTCAAATGAGGCACAAAGTAGCCACAGGAATGTGGAATCTAATAATGCTGAAAATAGAGCCATAGATAATAATGATTTCCAAGCGCGTATTGATGCGGCTGTGGAAAAAGCCATGGGTAAGGCCATAGAAAAGCTAAGAGAGTCGAGTGCTGCTCGCTCTAAACCACTGTCGATTACCCCATCCTCAGCTCATAAGGAGAGCTCTGTTCACTCATCAAATGCGAAGAGTGAACCTAAGAGGATAGACTATCCTGATAAGTCACGTTCTTCTAAGGACAGATGCACCTACAAGTACTTTGTCTCATGTAAACCCCGAGACTTTAATGGGGAAAAAGGAGCTGTAGAAGCCCTAAAGTGGCTAGACGAGATGGAAACCATCGTAGATATCAACGGCTGTGCTGAAAAGGATGTGGTCAAGTATGTATCACAATCCTTCAAGGGAGATGCCCTAACTTGGTGGAAAGCCATGATTCAGTCCACAGGTAAAGTATACTTGTATAATCTGGGATGGTCTAAGTTTATGGACCTTATTAAGGAAACCTACTGCCCACCCCATGAGGTGAAGAAAATAGAGACAGACTTCTTGTCTCTTTCAATGGAAAACCTAGACTGTCAGAAGTATGTCTCCGATTTCAATTCCCTATCTAGGTTAGTATCCTACTTAATCACCCCTGAATCCAAACGCATTGCGTGTTTTATCAATGGATTAGCGCCCGAGATTAAGGGCATGGTAAAGGCTGCTCAGCCTAATACCTATAGGTCTGCTATCGACCTATCTCTCTCTCACCCTTGATCTTGTAAGGCAAAAGCCAGTTAAGCCAGAAACTGACGGGAAAAGGAAGAGAGATGAAGACAACTCCCAAAGATTTAATAAGAAAAATAAAGGGAGATTCGGGTTCAAAGGGAACCAAGGCAAGTCGGCTGTGATGCCATTTTGCAAGACTTGCAACCGCAGACACTTGGGACAGTGCAATTCTGATTCACAAGCTAGACCTTGTGGTATTTGTAAAAGAAGAGGGCATAAGACCCTATGTTGTAAAGATCTTAAGGATGCTGTATGTTATATCTGCAATGAAAAAGGGCACATTGCAACTAACTGCCCTAAGAATTCAAAGAATAATAATCCGAAGCCAGGAGAGGCCAAGAAAGGGAATGCACATGCTTTTCGACTGATTGCTAAGGAAGCTGTTAATGACAATAACGTCATAACAGGTACTTTCCCCATTAACGATATTTATGCTAGAGTTCTTTTCGATTCGGGTGCGGATAAATTATTTGTTGATCATAAGTTTAGTAAACTATTAAATTTACCCATAAGAACTCTAGATAAAATTTATGAGATAGAACTTGCTGATGGAACCTTAGAAACTGCTTCTTCCATTCTTGATGGATGCTCTATATCCATTAAGAATCATTCCATCCCTATCTCTCTTCTGCCAATGAAATTGGCGGGATTCGATGTTGTCTTAGACATGGATTGGTTATCTCATAACCAAGCCCGAATTGCCTGCAATAAAAAGCTCATCGAAATTAAAACCCCATCTGGTGAAGTGATCATCATTCCCGGAGACTCACACTATGGATTGCCGGACAAGGTGTCGTTATTTAAGACATCCAAGTGTTTGAGAAAAGGTTGTGTCATCTATATGGCACAAGTAACCATAAATGAACCTAAACCGAACCTTGAAGATCAACCAATTATCTCATAATATTCAGATGTATTTCCTGAAGAATTACCTTGCTTACCTCCAGACAGACAAGTGGAGTTTAGAATTGATATCCTCCCAGGATCAGCACCCGTAGCTAGAGCTCCATATAGGCTAGCACCAACGGAAATAAAGGAATTGAGAACGCAACTAGACGAACTTTTGGAGAAAGGCTTTATTCAGCCTAGTTCCTCACCTTGGGGAGCTCCTATCCTCTTTGTAAAGAAGAAAGACGGTTCAATGCGGATGTGCATTGACTATAGGGAGCTGAACAAGTTAACAATCAAGAATAGATATCCTCTACCCAGGATTAATGATTTATTTGATCAACTTCAAGGGGCTAGCTATTTCTCTAAGATAGATTTAAGATCAGGATATCACCAGCTGAAGGTTAGAAGTGAAGATGTTCCTAAAACTGCCTTCAGGACCTGATATGGTCACTTTGAGTTCTTAGTGATGCCTTTTGGGCTCACAAATGCACCTGCAGCATTCATGGACCTCATGAATAGAGTCTGCAAGCCATATTTGGATAAGTTTGTCATTGTCTTCATAGACGACATACTTATTTATTCTCGTAATCAAGCTGATCACGAGAAACATCTTCGATGCATCTTAGAACTGCTAAGGCAAGAGAAGCTTTATGCCAAATTCTCTAAGTGCGAGTTTTGTCTTAGAGAGGTCCAATTTCTTGAACATATGGTAAGTGAGCGTGGTATCCAAGCGGATCCCGCCAAAATTGAGGCCATAATAAATTGGGAAGTACCCAAAACCCCAACAGAAGTTCGTAGTTTCCTAGGACTGGCTGGTTACTATCGGAGGTTCATTGTGAACTTTTCAGGAATAGCCCCTCCTTTAACTACCTTAACCCGAAAGAATGTTAAGTATAATTGGGGTCCAAAGCAACAAGAATCTTTTGAGGTTCTTAAACACAAGTTGAGTAATGCTCATGTGTTATCTATACCTGAGGGTATTGAGGAATTGTAGTCTACTGTGATGCATCGCACACTGGCATGGGCTGTGTGCTAATGCAAAAAGGCAAAGTAATTGCCTATGCATCACAACAGTTAAAGGTACATGAAAGGAATTACACCACTCACGATTTGGAACTGGGTGCCGTTGTATTTGCACTAAAACTGTGGAGACGTTAATTATATGGCACCAAGTGTATTATATACACAGACCATAAAAGTCTCTAGCATCTGTTCAATCAGAAAGAATTGAACATGCGACAACGTCGATGGATGGAAACGTTTAATGATTTTGATTGCGAAATTCGCTACCATCCAGGCAAAGCAAATGTAGTTGCTGATGCCTTAAGTCGCAAAGAACAAGTTAATCCTATAAGGATTAACGCTAAGAGCATTGAGCTCAGAAATAGCTTAAATGAGAAGCTATTAGATGTGTAGAAGCAAGCTTTGTTAGAGGCTAATATTCCTAATGAGAGATTAGGCGGAACTGTTGATCAGTTAACGCTTGGAAAGGATGGAATCCTAAGATTTAATAATAGAATTTGGGTTCCGATCTTTGGAGGACTTAGAGATCTAATCCTCCAAGAGGCCATAATTCAAGATACTCGGTTCACCCGGGAGGTGACAAGATATATAAAGATTTGAAGAAGAATTATTGGTGGATGGGTTTGAAGAAATCCATAGCCACCTATGTAGCTAAATGTCTGACGTGTTCGCAAGTTAAGGCCGAACATCAGAAATCGTCAGGATTACTACAACAATTAGAAATTCCCACATAGAAATGGGAAATGGTAACTATGGACTTGATTACCAAGTCACCTAAGACCAAAAGTGGAGATGACACTATTTGGGTCATTGTAGACAGACTGACTAAGTCAGCTCATTTCTTGCCAATAAAGGAAACGTATAATTCAGATAAATTGTCTAAGTTGTATGTGGACAAGATTGTGTCCCTACACGGTGTGCCGGTATCTATTGTATCTGACAGAGATACTAGATACACATCTCACTTTTGGAAAAGTTTCCAACAATCGTTAGGCACACGATTAAACTTTAGTACGGCTTATCATCCGCAGACTGATGGTCAAAGTGAGCGTATTATCCAGACACTGGAAGACATGCTCAAGGCATGTGTGATTGATTTAGGTGGAAGTTGGGATGACCACTTACCCCTAATAGAATTCTCCTATAATAACAGTTATCATACTAGCATTAAGGCTGCTCCTTTTGAGGCCTTATATGGGAGAAAGTGTCGAACGCCCATGTGCTGGGCAGAAGTTGGGGAAGCCCAACTATTAGGACCAGAGATTGTCCTGAAGACCACGGAAAAGATTGTGCAAATCCATGATCGTCTTAAAGCTGCCAGGGATAGGCATAAGAGTTATGCTGACAAGAGGCGTAAACCTCTTAAGTCCAAGTAGGGGACAAGGTCATGCTAAAGGTATCACCCTGGAAAGGTGTGATGCGTTTTGGAAAGAAGGGCAAGTTGAGCCCAAGATATATTGGACCATTTGATATAGTGACACATATTGTATTTTAATATAGTCAATTAAAAGACTAATAAGGAATAAAGTTACAACATGCTCAAACTGAGCCTGTGAATGACTTTCTGATGTCAACATACATAAACGTAGCCTTTGAAGGATAGTGTCGTTATGCATAAAACGTAGCATCTGAACGACCATTAGTGTCGTTATGCTTAAACTCGGCCTCTGAGTGACCGTTGTGTCAACATGCCTAGCCTCTGAGTGACATCGGAGTCAACATGCTTATACTGAGCCTCTGAGTGATCCTTTACGTAGTCCTAACTCTCATATGTCCTGTTTGTTGGACGAGAGTGATTAAATCCAATAATATATGAAAGTTAGATAATGGAGGGATTAAAAGTGTCAACATATTAATTTATACCTTTGAGTGACCTTTTAACGAGCCAAGAGCTTGATAATGTCCGGGCATAATCCTGGGTATGCCAAATATTGGCTACGGAGGGCTAACTATGCCAAAAAGGTGTTTTAGAAGGTTTTTTAAAAGCTTTAATAAGTTAAGGGGCTAAAAGTGTCAAAGTTTGAAAGTGGTCGTGGGGCGGTCGTGGGCCGCGAGAGACATGCCCTGTGTCTCTCGCGGGGCGCCAGAGGACATCTGCTGCAGAAAATTTTGCTTGGCTCCCAAAGAAAACTCCAAAACCATTAAAACCGAAACCATGGCTTCCCAAACTGCTATGCCACCTTTTGGGACACTTTAAGCTTCCTCTTACACCCCTAAACACCTGGCTTCACCTCCTTTGAGTTCTCCAACTATAAATAGGTGTTTAAGTTCATATTCCAACTTGCACCTTTCTCATTAATTCACTCTTCTCCCTCCTCTGGAAGTCCCTAGCTAAACAGAGCATCTAAATTAGTTCTCTTGCATTCCAGGAACCTCTTGTAAGTGTTCCTTGCTCTTGCCATTTCGTTTATAGGCTTTTATAGCCAAAGGTCAAGCGTTTTTCAGAAAACGCTTTGACTTTCGGTTAAGACCATTATGGTCCAGCCATTGTTCGAAATGAACATGGATAAGTGATCGTAATAAGGTAGGTAATATTCCCTATAAATGGCACCTCCTGAAGATCACGTTAATTGACGGGTCAAAGTTATGATATTAAAAAGTCAAACAGGCCATTTTTCAGAAAAAATATAAATTGATCTTATAGATGTTATGAAACCTGTTTTGACACTTAAACAAGTGGGTAATAATTATTAGAACATGTAAGAACATGTTCGGCTCGTCAATTTCAGTTCTAGGGTCGGTTCGCAACGGAAAGTCGCGAAGTTTGACTTCTGCTTTGACTTTCGATTCTGACCCGATTTAGATTAGTTACCTACTGATCTAAAGTTGCATTATGATCATAATATAATGTAGCATAACCCTCTGAGGTTATAATACATGATCATAATCAGAATCCAAGTTTATACGCAAGTTCCATAATTGTGCCATCTTGACCAAAATGCCCTTTTTGCATAAAACAAGGTTTTAAATGTTAATAAACTTGAAAATGAGTTTTCTACTGATATAATATTATAAGTAGGATTATTTGGGATGTTAAACCAAGTTATAAACTGAGTTTTCAAACAGGTCCTTAAACTATGTCCATAAATGACGATTTTAGCCCCGTGGCTTATAAAATAGTTTTAATCAAATCTTTAAAGGTAAATCAATTACCTACTGATATGTTATATTAAATAACATATTTAAGACATTTTAATCTAACCCTAATGTCAGTTTTCATTAAACAACGCATAAAACGTCATTTTACGACATAAGCGCCGTTTCGGCGCATAGTATGGTTTTAAACCATATTATTGACCAAACTTGATACCTACTGATTTTAAAACTTATTTTAAACATATTTATAGTAGGTACATGTTATAAACTCGGAATCCCAAATAATTTATAAAATATGTGTAAAATGACCAAAATGCCCTTCGGTGCATAGTTTGGTCATAAAAGATAATTTACACATATAATTCACATCCTACTGATATTATATCATAAATAAATTATTTTTCAAGAATACTCATGATCATAAACTTAAAATATATGCAAGTTCCTTTTATACGACATATAATTACCGAAATGCCCTTATAAGGCATAGTTTCGTTTTAAAACCTTTACGGGCATACAAGTTGATATCCTACTGATATCTTAACTTATTTAAAATATAATGGCATATAGGAACTTGTCCATGACTTATTCGGTTACCCATTGTCGCTTATAAGCGTACGGTTGATTATACGTAACTAGTTTACGAAAATTAACCGAAACGGGTTTAACCTTGTCATTTAAGTTTCAAAATCCAGAATGTTTATAATTTACCCATATTATACAAGTAGAGTACTTGTCAGGATTAAACTACATTCTATCCGATCATCGTTTAATCAAGCATTATACGTAATAATCATGTGCACTATTCGGTTTATAAGACCGTTAGTATTTAATTGGCTAGCTTATGCCATAATCCAGATTAGAGCCTTCGTGGTAAATGTTATCTACACTTGGTACTTTTGTATACGGCTGGGTTATTTAAAAATAAAAGAAGAAGACTAGCTCAGGTAAATACTCTCGACTTATTTTCCCTATATGGGCTTGGTATACGGTAAATTATTACCGCTTGGTCCGAAATGGGGTCAATCGAATGCCCGTTTGTAGCTAGTAAACCCGCATATTCCGTTTTAATCAGTTTTGTTTGATAACTTAAATATCGGGGGTTAAATTACCGTGTCCTGGATATCCTTGGCTCAATAGATTAGTTATTGGCCACGACCTTAGCGCGGGGTGTAGGCATACACCTGACAGACGCTCATATGCAAATTACCCAAGACGTTGGGGACAACTCCTTTGTGAGTTCCTAAGTGGTGTGTATTTAATCATGTCTCGGTTTCTGTACTGGGCCCTGTATGTATTGACAAACATGTGAATCTGTTACAAGGTTGCAAAGTCAACTTTCCCAAGTTTATAAAAGATTGTGTGCCGTTCTGCACTTAAAAATCATTTTAAAGTTTTCAAAATGAGTCAGTTGGGTGTATTTACCAGCGTAAGCTGACGTATCGTCCAAAGGCTAACTGCAAGTACAATACGAAATAGGCCGGAAGCTGCTCGGTAGTGAATAAGAGGATCTTTCAAATCCTTAGATCTGCCCTAAAGTCTGTTTTATATTCTTTCTTGTATATTTTATGATCCGCATGTGGATCTTCTATTAGAAGCCTATATATTATTTTATATTTCGAACATTCGGTTTGTAATAGTAATTTTACTCCAAGACTTCCGTTGTGCTATGTTTAATTGACAATGATGTTATCAACTTACGTCACGATACTCCCCACCCGGGCCCACCGGTGTATGGATTTCGGGTTGGAAATCCGGGGTGTGACAGGTTGGTATCAGAGCCAATGTTTGAGAGAATTAAACACTAACCTTTTGTGTTTAATCTCAAACTTACATGTGCACATTCCTTAGACTTCCGAGTCTAGGCATTGACTTAGGATTACTCATTTCATTATTAAGTTATTAGTATTGTTTTTGAATTGATATTTAACAGGAAAATGTCGCCACGTGTACGAGGACAAAGTGGGAGAGGAAAAGGTCCTATGAGGGGAGGACCATCGGGGCGCATTTCCCCTAAACCGCACAACTCAGATTCCTATCAAGAATTAGGAGATTCGTCTCCTTGGCAACCAGCGAGACGTTCTGTCTCTAATAGACACTCGCCCTCACATTCCCAAAATTCTTACCACTCTCACCACTCCTATCATTCACACCATTCTCACCATTCCCACCGGTGTATGGATTTCGGGTTGGAAATCCGGGGTGTGACACGGGGCATAAATTTATTTGTTAAATAGAGCCATGCAGAGCATTTGATATCATTGTTGAAAAAAACTTCGTCGATATTCTCTGCTTCTTCTTCTTTGGCTTATATTACTCCATTTGATATCATTCAAAGGTGGCGAAATGTTATCATACTTAGACGACAACTATTTCTTTGGGTCATATTCTGGCGAGTCATGGGTGCCCAAAGCCAATCCGGTAACAGTTATTAGGTTAAACTACTTGTTGTTTTAATTATTTACTCATGATGATACCGTTGTTAGGGGGAGACCGGCGTCCCGATTCTAACGAGCAAGAGCAGGTTGCGTCAAGTGTACAAGGAAATTAAACCATACCGTTTCCAATTTTGAACAAGCATCCTTCGGTTGTCAAAACATCCCCTGTGGACGACTCATACCATGTTGATGAACCATGTTATCCTGCGCAACAAGGGTTTCCGGATTATGGATACGGGTGTGAATATTCTTACGTGCAACAACACTATCCGGATTGATACGGTTACGAAAGTTACAATGAAACACAGTATTTGTACGGTCACCAACTCAATCCTGACGGTGGAGGTTACGGTGGTGCGGCACCACCAAGCGTAGGTAATCCGTACCTCACAAAGATGGTATCAAACTTATTTATTTATGTTCGACAGTTGAGTAAATATAAAATCTAACATAACGCTATCGATGTTACAGGTTTTCAACTCTCTAGATGAGTTAAAAAAACTGGGCACACGAAATGGCAAAGGCGGATGGTTTCGTTATTGTGACCCGACGATCAAAGAAAATTAGGGGAAGGACCGGGAGGGTATGGCTTGATGTGACCGTGGTGGTGAGCACCATACTACAGCAACGGTTAGAAAAGCTAGAACCGGTTGCCCGTTTTACCCGGTGGCTGTGCGAGACCATCTGTATGAACATGGGGGATAAAAGGGGGAAAGGCTGAACATAACCACGAACTTTGTGAGGACCTGTCGGCCCACGTGTTTGTGCGAAGGTTTACTCCTAACGAATACCGATTGATCGAGCAGCTGACAGCTCAAAACATGAAGCGACGCAGTATTTTTCAAACGATAAGGAAGCAGTTTCCCCATGTTCAGAAAGACGTACAAAACGCAGTTCAGAAGATTAGGGCTGAACAAAGATATGGACTGACTCCCATGCATTCGCTAGAAAACATCCTGATTACAAATGAATTTATTTACGACACACGAGAAGAACCCGAAACAAAGGTTGTTACATAATTCTTCTTTGTTCATCCATACTCGAGTGAAATGTGGCGTGCATTACCGCACGTTTTGCTGATCGATTCCATGTACAAAACAAACGTATACAATGTGCCGTTTGTCCAGATAGTTGGTATGACGCCCACCAACTATTCGTTTTGTATCGTGCTTGCCATTATCTGCAAAGAACGTAGTAATACTTTGTATGGGTGCTTGAGAGGATCAGGTCAATGTTGGATGAATGTATGGAGCCACGTGTTATTGTAACGGATAGAGACATGGCCCTAATTAACGCATGTGCTAAAGTTTTTCCAAACGCCACTCGGTATCTTTGCAGGTTTCACATACAACAGAATATTTGTAAACACTGAAGAGCGCCTTCACAGAAGAAGACTGGAAGAAAAAGTTTGTTATTCTGGGGGACATTGTGTGAGTTTCAATCAATACCCATATATGAGTACAACTTACACAACCTGCAAAAGCGACTTGTGGAGTGCAAATGTTCAAGTAAGTTTTTTGTAATAAAATATGACTTACCTATGTACATTTAATAAATTATGTATCTTTTAGGGGTGCTTACGTACGTGTATGATAATTGGCTGAAAGATTACAAGGAAATGTTCGTCTTTGCATGGACTGATCAGAGTCGCAACTTCGGGCAGCGTACTACAAACAGAGTTGAGATTCAACACGCCAATTTAAAGAGATACGTCCAAGATAGGAGCTCGCTGGACCGTATAGTAGGTTGTGCCGAGGATATAGTTGAAACACAATACAGTGAAATAAGGAGGAGCTTTCGAAAGCATCAGAAAAATAATGAACCACCATAAAAACCCGTTATTTGACCACATACGTGGAAAATTTTCCCATACAACGCTTGACTTTTGAGTGGAGAGCTACTTAGGAAACTAGATGTGTTGCAGCGCTTTCATTCATTGTGTGGTTGTCAGATCTGGTACAGCTTGTCACACCCCGACCCGCAGCGGAAAAGGTGATCGGGGCATGATTGGGTTATCATCAAAGCTCATGACATTTATTATAACGTTTCATATTCATTATTACAATTTAATGGGAAATATACAATCATAATTACATCATGTCCTAAACATCATTCTAGATTTCGTTGCTTTCTTCTAAGGCATTTCCTATGTTTTCCTTGCTTCATCCTGTTCACCTGTATCATGTGTAAAAATGGTTTTTGGATCAACAACAAGTTGGTGAGTGAATCCTATGAAAAATATTTGAACAAGTTTATTGAATTGATTATAAAATAAAGTGCACGACCACATATGAGTAAATATAGATGTAAACATATTCATAAAACACTTAATAACAGATAATGCACACACATACAATAATAAATTGTTTTGAGGCACACGTTGCTCAACCCGTCTCTCACGAGGAACTGATGGGCCTAATGAATGAGTTTTGCATACAACTTGACAATATGAAATACATGACTACAAACAATATATATACATTCTAAGTTTAGATCACAATATGGTATGGCACAAGTTTAAATAAACGAGTTAATTTTAGTGACACATGACACACCCCAAAACGTGTAATTAAAAAGGGGAGTTGTAAGATTCACTCACCTTGGGTGCGTTCAGTTGATGATGTTGAATGCGCACGAAGTTTGATTTAACCACGAGTGAAACTAACCAAGATAATAACATAATGGTTCGGTAAATAAGTGGATTTCATTAAATCAATTTTTGTAGGATTATTGGATATATTTTTGTGAGTTTAAGGCTATTTTCTAACTTTAAAAATGTTATTTTTAAGTATTTTTAATTGATTTTTAAATAAAATAAATAAATAAAAATAATAAAAAAATGTTGACTTTTTGACCGTTGACTTGTTGACCGTTGACCTGTTGACCGGTTTGATTGTGTAATTGTGTGCGCCGGGTGAGGCTCGAACCCGAGACCTCCCGTTCGCGTGCACGCAGCTCTACCAACTGAGCTACATGTCTAACCTGAAATATTTCTGTTTTAAATTATATTTATATACTAATTGAATTAATCCGAAAATCATTTATTTCTAAAACGATTTTAATGTCTCGCTCAGTGCTCTCCACAGGTCTCGAACCCGGGACCTGTGGCTTAGGTTGACACACAGTCCACCGCTGGACCGTGTGTCTAACTTGGTAAATAATCTGATTTTTATTATACCTATATACAAACTAGATAATTTCATTTCTGCCTTATATAAAAAGTTTGATAATTGCCAGAACCGGTGCGGTAGTCTGGACTCGAACTCGCGACGTATGTTTTAAACGCGCACACAGTCCCCCATTGGACTGTGTGTCTATCTTGGTTATTATTCCGGTTTTTATTAAACTTAACATCTATTTGCAGTGAATCCGGTTCAGTTAAAAAAGGACATTTTTATTAAGGCGAGTATGCGTGGGACAAGAATAGAACTCGGGACGTATGCGTGTTTATTTGCACACAGTCCACCGCTGGACTGTGTGTCTAACCCGAGATAAAACTTGATTTAGATTATATATATATATAACTGAAAACTTCATCTTCTTCGTTAATCTTAACCAGAATCGATGTCCGACTGGTTCGACGATTTAATCAAGTTCTTTAGTGTGTTGTGATTAATTACATGTGAGATTAATAAAAAGAATGAGAGATTATGTGTAAGATATACCGAACAGGGCTCCTCTGTTTCATCGGCGAAACTCCGATGACAGCAGGTTATTCCGGCGACGTGTGTCTTGCGGCAGAGGGTCTTCAGGGAGCTTGAGATGAGTGTGAGTGGCTTCGGTATGAGCTCTAGGTGTTCTGTTTTTAGAGTGATGCAGAGAGGTGAAAGGGTTCGGTTTTCCGGCGAGTTGCAGAAGTTTTCCGGCTAGTGAAATTACGTCGAGAAAGGGTGTGATTGTGAGCGAAAAGGCTAACAGAAGTTAGAGGGTGTATTTATAGGGCAGAACATTGACGAATTTGGTCCGTTTTCCGTCTTGATTCGTCGGTTAATAATTTTCTGGCGGTTATGACTTGTGTCGCGGGTTCAGACGTCGGTTATAACAGACGTAATAGTTAAGGCTTCGGTTAAATCAGAAGAAACCGTCCAATCTCGGCGAAATCGTCGGGATTTCCGACGACTGCGATTGGGCGCGTCAGTTTTGAATTCGAGTTTAATATTTGAATTAATTGTTCTGATATGTTACTAAAGAACACAAGTGGCGCAGTGGTTGGATGGTTGGAAGTTAAGGCGTTGTTGACCAGGTTGACCCGGCTGACCCAGCAGCCTTGTTTTATTTTTAAACCACTATTTTTAATACTTTTTCAAATATAAATTGTCTATTCCAATATACTTATTAATTATGTATCGTTTAAAATTAATTTGGGCACTAAATACGCAACGAAATTTTTAACTGATTGTTCGGTTAATAAACGGAGCGGGTTTGGTAAATCCGGGTTTTAACGGATATTACACAGCTGTGGGTTGTCGTGTGCTTGTAGGCTAGAAATATACGTACGTACAGGTAATACTTGCTAAACGTAAAACGATGTGTGTGTTATATATGTCTGTTAGTCATGTAACTTTAACAGTGCATTGTTTTAACCGTGTAGAGCATCCAATTCAACTCGAAGAGGTAGACATCTTCTGGCAGAAGCTTAACTTTCAGCCATGTAAATTGATATCGGATGACATTGACGTGATAGAAGAGCTCAATATTGTTCGGCAACAGTTAGAGTCACACCCCCTGCTCTAGAAAAAAAGTTTGTTGGCAAAGATTAAAGCGGTGTTGACTCGAACCAAATCTACCAAAAAACCACCGGTTGTCCAACAAAATACTCGTGGACGGCCATCAACAAAGCAATCACAACATCGGTTTGACGATGCCCCGCGCCATAGCTTATATGTTCCATCCCAGGGTTCCCAACAAAGTACATACGATGCCCCCTGCCACAGCTCGTGTGTTCCGTCCTAGGCCTTTAAATAGTCGGTCATAAAGTCTCAAAAACCCAGAGCGGGGCTAAGCCATTCAACGACTTCTAAAGAAAGAGAGATTTGAGACGATAACGGTTTTCTGTTGATAGTGGGTGTCGAGTGTGTGTCAACCATCAAACGATTTAAGTCTCTCCTTCCGACATTGTTCACTCATACATCTCGTGCATACAAGATGTGAGGATAGACGGTCGTTGTAGGTTTCGGTATGTGGCTGTGGGCTTGGGTATGGGAGAACGTTCATGGAGCCACATTCAAAAAGACCTTCTATATGAGATGGATCAGAACGCATCGATCTGGGTGCCAGTATTTGAAGCATGGGAGGAAGGATATTTTAACACGCATCGTCAGGGCCTAATTTGGGATTCAGTGGAGCGTTGTCCCCCCACTCACAGGATGGACTTCCCCCACGCAGGGCTTCTTATCGCACAAAGGTACGGTATATCGCGGTTCACCTGTTAAGCATCGATGGTTGTTCCACCTTCTTCCCGATAATGAGTCCTCCGACGTATCGAGAACCACGAATGATAACGCTTGCACATGTTAACAATAACCACTTCATACATATTAAGCTGGAAGGCCAATTTCCAATACCGACAATAAATGGGCTATGATTGACGCACTGAAGCCCCGCTGCAGAACAATGGCTATACATATACACGCCCCGTTTAGAATGGTATACGTCAATAATGAATCCCCCACCAAATCCAAACCCGAGTATTAATTACGTCGATAGTGAATCGGAAGAATGAGTTTTCATATACTTAGTACGAATTTTGTATACTTAATACGAATTTTGTATAATTAATACAATTTTTTGTATAATTAATATGATTTTTTGTATAATTAATATGATTTTTGTATAATTAATACGAATTTTTTATAGTTAATACGATTTTTTGTATAATTAATACGAATTTTTGTATCATTAATAAGTTTTATTGTATAATTAAAACAATTTTCGTATAAAAGAAAAGATAAAAAAATTATGAATATACGAGTCCTCTAGACCTAGACTATACATCTGTTGTTGGCCACAAGTCCATTTTACCCCTGGATAACACCCCGTCTAGGCCTAATTCAGGGGCAATGATAATATTAATCAACTAGACGCCCCGTCTAGGCCTTGACGTAGCATACACATTTGAGCGGCAACTGTTAACTGCTTGAATTTTAAAGGGGACTGGTTAATTACCATTTACCCCTGAATTGCCACCCGTCTAGGCCTAATTCAGGGGTACAATGGTAATTAACCATTTCATTATCCGGGACGTCTAGAGCTATACGCCACGTCTAGTGCTAATTACCATTTTACCCCCGAGTTGCCACCCGTCTAGGCCTAATTCAGGGGTAAAATGGTAATTAACCATCTGAGACTTTTTCTGCTCAGATGGTTAATTACCATTTTACCCTGAATTAGGCCTAGACGGGTGGCAACTTAGGGTAAAATGGTATTTCACCATTTCACCTAGACTGGTCATATATGACTGGAAAAACTAGACGCCCAGCTACATACGACCAACCAAACACACATACACAAAAACACACACATACGTATAATCCTTTGATCAGCCGTATACAGATCATTTTTTTCGAATTCAAGCATCTCTGGTATGTATTCTAGCCTATACTTCATATTTCTTTAATGTATTATACATTTAGACCGTATGTTGTATGTGAATTTGATGAATTCGTGGGTTTTAGGTGTGTGTGTGAAGAATATGGGTTATTGGTTGAACAGGATGGGGCGTCTACCCCTAGACGACCCATAGATGACCGGATTTCTGTTTTTTTTTCTTTTTGTTTCTTATTATTTAACAAATTTAATTGTTTGTCATATTGTTAAGTGTTATTATTATTGTTATTATTTGTGTTATATACGGTATTTTCTTTCAGATTGATTATGGACGAGATTAAAGATCAGATACACGACCCTCCACATCTGCATGGTCCGCGACGGGCTCCGACAGCGCCGGCGGATCCGCTACACGACCATCCGTATCTAGAGTTCCCGCCCAACACCGAGGCCGCCCGTTTTTGCGGGAAGCTTAGGCGGACGCACGTCGGATCATACGCCCCGGTCGACTAGGATGCGGTCAAGGCGATTGGTGAGATGCCGAGACTGCGTTATTTCGTTCCCGTTATTCACCGTGGCATCGTCTGTTTGACTTGGCTGGCATGCCGAATTATAGGGAGCTGCTGATCGAGTTCATGTCGACGTTCACGTTTCATCCTTTACGGGTCGAACAGCCGCCTCCCCAGCCACAGGCTCCTCCCCCTCCGCCTGAGGTTTGCTTTAGGCTTGCCAGTGTGTGGCGTTCGATGACGCTTGCTGAGTTTACCGTTCATAGTGGTTTATGCCTGCAGGAGGAAATCGCTACGGATGTTTATACGCGGGGGCTAGTGGTGGTGGATAGACCCACTCTTTTGGGATTTTGGGAGGTGGTCGCGGGACATGACACTTGGTAGAATGTCGGGGCGAAGGGGAGGATTTCACATGTTGACGACTCGTTGTACAGGTACGTACGTTTATTACAATAATTATTTGATTATTATTGTTATAATTTAATTTCCATAAAATTCTTCGCCCAGCCATTCCCCTGCTGCCTCCTTAAATTAGTGCCTAGAAGACCCGTCTAGGGTACCAAAGGTGTCCAAGTAGGCAGAAGGGGTGTCCAAATAGATTGAGCCAAAAAAATTAAATAATAATAATAATAATAATAAAATATAATAAATATATTTAGTAAATTTTCTACTTCATGCCAAAAATGTTTTCCTAAAATTTAACGAAATATTTTTTTCTAAATAAACCAAGTTGCTTTTGTACATGAACAATTTTAAATACTAATGTTTACACATGGTAAAGTGTAAATATAGTTAAAAGACGAAATAAACGTAAGACTAGTTATCAGAGTTATGGTTTCTTTATTCTTCTTAGGACCACTCTACCTTCGACCGAATCGTAAATCGCCTGACTAGTGGAAGTGTAAATCAATGACGCTACTTCATCCCTTTCGTCATTCGACTTCACGCTTAGTTTTCCCTCATTATTGACTTTATCCGCTACTCCCACTCCATATCCTTGACGTTCACACTAGTGCTAATCGATACAATTATCAACTCTTAATGAGTACCGTTGATAGCTTGTGTCGTTGTCACACTTTCAACGTTACTCATTGTTTTCATCCTATACTCTGACGTTTTGTGTGATCGCCATGTTATTCATTTATGTTATGTTTTATTGCTAGTTCATGTTGTTGTAGTTTCACATCTCATTCATCATGGCATACCTTCTCCCATAATTTATGCGATGTGGGGATCGTCTCACTTATTCATAGACCGACAATTCCCTGATAACTATGGATGTAGGTACTGCTATCATATAGTCGCGTCCTTTTTGGGTTCATGACCCGTGCTTTAGTTGTTTGTGGTTTGGATATGTTTAGTTAATCAGTAAGTTTGAGTCGTCGCATAGAACCAATCGAAATCGGTAACGAAGCTGATGAAATTTGATAAGAACATGGTGGATACGCCACTGGTACTTCCTATATATAAGTGTTCTTATCGAACTATCAAAAGCCTCGTTAGACTGGTCAAGAGAGGTTCTATATAAGTTGTGTTCGCGTCGTCAATCATGATCCGAATAACAAAGTCGATGAAATTCGATAAGGACATGGTGGATACGCCGCTGGTACTTCCTATATATAAGTGTTCTTATTTGAAGTATCAAAAGTCTCGTTAGACTGGTCATAAGTTGTGTGTTGTCAATCATGATTCGAATATTATGTGGATGAAAAATTGATAGAGACATGATGGATACGCCGTTAGAACTTTCTATATATAAGTGTCTATGTCAAATTTTCAAAAGCAGCATTCGACTAATCATGAGAGTTTTAGTTAGTTTGTTTTGATTCTGTGATTGGAGATTCAAATTATGTGATTTCACTCATTTAACTCAAAATGTGGCAATTTATTAGAATTTTTAAGATCCCAAGGCGTGACACGGATTGTAGTTTAAGCATCACGAGTATACTTCACGACTCTTTTGCAAACTCTCCCGTGTTACAAGTCACTTTTGGGACGTAATTTTCTCTTTAGCTGCAATAGATCCTCGATACGCCAATCTTGGGCTTTGTGATTGTGATGATCGTAGAGCCTATAACCAGATACCTTGTACATAACAGTTAACACTCTTCATTTTTTGCATCCTTGGCATTTGAAAGCGATTCCTTAATTGGGTATGTAGCCCGTATCAGGAACGCTATCACCTTTAATAAGTCTGCACCTTTTTGATATATCATAGTTTGAGCATATTCTCAGCAACGTTAAGACTCGTGTTTAACACTCGTTACTTTACAATCATAAGGAATCACCTGATCCTTAGATTCGAGTTTTAACGTTATTACTAAATCGAACCGTTATTGCTTACGTTTATAAAAGAAACCCCACATACCATACTACACACTACACGAGCGGTTTTCTCCTAATTTCGGAACGAAATTCTCAAAATTAGGGGAGACTGTAACAACCTCTAAAATAGGATCTTAGAAAACCCGACTCAATTTGTAAAGCGGATCCGAAGTGTAATTAATAAAAATGGATTTTTCATTGTGGTTTCATCTTTATTATTATTTATTTAAAGAATTGTGTTATATTAAAAAAACTAATAATTATTCAAGGGTAAAAAAAATAATTTTAATTATATAATCGAACTTTTCCATAACAAAAATAAAAGCTTGTACTATTAAAACTATTGTCATAAGTTATAAATATAAAAGATATAAATTTTCTTTAGATCATTAAAGTTTTATATGGTTTTAAAACATATCCAACCACAAGGCCTAAATTATTTGATGGCAAAAACTCAAGGGACTAAAAGAAAAAGATGTATGAAATTAATTGCAGTTATACTTTGAAGTTGGAGAATGAAATGGTTGTTGCCGTTTCCATTACTGGTAGCCGGTCAAACATCAAGGTTAACCGTTACCGATCGATTGAATAATTGAATGAGACAAATTGAATAATTGATTTGTTCCTGTTGCATCGGTAATGTTGTCTAAGTCAATGCATATTTTAGCTTGGAAATTTTCTTTAATGCAGTTAAACTAGTGGTGTTATGTTGAATTAAAAATTTGAGATTACATGTTTTAACTCATTTTATTGATCTTAATTTTATATATCAGTGCCTTTGTTAATAGTGGGTATCTTTACATCTAAAATCTTTTCATCTCCTCTTTTTATAAAAAGATAAAGAGCATATATGGATGCAAACGTTTTTATTTAAGTCTTAATCAGTTAATCTATTTTCATAAAGATTTGTTAGTTTTTTTGATAAGATGATTAGAATATACTGTTTAAAATAAATTGTGGTATTAATGATATTTACATGATTTTGGAATCAAGTTACTAGTTATAAGTAAATGGACGATGCAAGATTCACAAGGTTATTTTGTAAAAAAAAAAAAGCAAAACAAAACGAAAAGATCTTCAAATTAATTCTACAAACTTTATGTCTTTGTTTTTCGTTAAATGATTTTAGCTAAAAGATACTGTATGTGCAGATGCTTTTAGTGAGTGATTTTAGTAAGTGTTTTATAAATAAAAATTCATGTAATTTGAAAACTTATGGATCGTTGCAAGATTTGACATTTAACATAAAAATTATTAAGTGATATTTTGGATACATGGAATTAGAGGAATTTATAGAAATTTATATTGTCTTAGTCGTCGCAAGACAATCAATGAGTCAATAGATTATATAACGGGTTAACGTTAGTAAACTTAATAATAAAATTATAGGTCGCCTACGCGTCGAAGACGCTTGTCTTGGTTTGCTTGCGTATAAGCCATCGCGTAATACATCTTGTGCTACTAATCATGTACTCGTGCAGTAATTATCGTGGATTAATTCTTTGCAACAAGTGAGCAGATTCTATGTGTCACTCTTTTTCTCGATGTGTTTCTATGTGTCACTTGTTGCTAAATTATGTTGTTTCTCTATACGTGCTTCTATGTGTTACTCACTTTGTGTCACATGTTTCGCGTGGATTCACCTGGCTGACCGGTTCCCCATGGCCATGGGCCGAACTCGGTATCGTCATCATTGTTTCGCAGATTCGCCTTTTGGGGCTCGAATCTCTATGTGTCTATGGTTACTAATATTGTTATGTTTGTGTTGCTTATGAGATATGTGTGTTGTAAATTATGATAAATAATTTAGTGATTAAAGCAAAATGAATGAGAGATCATAAGCTTTAAGTGTGTGTTGGAATTATAATGTGTGGGAACTTGTGTTTGTCCACATTGGTGGCGAGATAAATCTTTTGTTGATTTATATCTATAATTCTCTACACGAATGTATTTCTATATGACAAGTCACACCCAGTGGCAGCCAGGAGGGTGCAAAGAACCCGATATGCGCACGCGCCCGCGCCTGGGCTTCGAAACGGGACCGGGATAGGGGCGATGGGCGTAATGTGGCGCTTTGATGGCGGCTGTTCAAGTTCCTACCTGCAAATGATTAAGTCACAGAATTATTATGCCATTGAATTTGAGAATTAATCTTATTGAATTGTGTATTCAATAGTGACTTATCAATTCAAATTCTATTCAATAAGTCACACTTCCAACAAATTTCCTAACTTTGAATCTCTGCACAGTCTTGTTTCAGGTATTCTTTCAGGTTCTAGGCTAATCCCGGCAGTACAATCTGCTTGGGCTGTTGTACCCTGGGAAACAGACGGGTTTACCTGGGTGACCCGTAATCTGTTTTAAGGGAAGCGTGTCCTTCACGTGCCTCAGTCACCTTTGGTTTTTATTTTCTTTGTTTCTTTATAATGTGTTTTTTAGTTCAGTATTGTTGTGTAGTTACGTTCTGTCTATTTTACTTTTTGGTTATGTAATGTAATTCGAATTTGATTAATAAAATTGTTATGTTAGTTTATTTTGTGAACGGATTTTTTACAAGCTTAAAACAGATTTTAAAATCCATTCACAGTTTTGGTTTTTAAAATTTTTTATAAAGTGTTTCTTTTGTTTATTGCAAAACTTTTGTAGTTTGCATTGGTTTTCTATAAACCAAATCGTTTCAACCTTAAACTGATTGTTTTTTGTACTCTTGTTTCAAAAATGGCTACTGCTCAAGCAAACACATCAACCACTGTTGGATCCACATCCACTACCATGGGACCATTAGTTGGTACCCAAGCGGCTCAAGCGGTTGCTAACCATGCTGAAAAACCAGAGAAATTTACTGGTTTAAATTTTAAGAGATGGCAACATAAGATGTTGTTCTATCTGACGACTCTAAACCTTGCGAGGTTTCTGACTGAGTCCCCTCCTGTTCTCATAGAAGGGACATCTGATGTTCAATCAGTGAGTGCTGTTGATGCATGGAAACATTCTGAGTACCTATGTCGCAACTATGTGTTGAACGGCTTGTCAGGTGCATTGTATAACGTGTATCTGAAGGTTCCAACTGCCAAAGAACTATGGGAGTCGTTGGAATGCAAATACAAGACTGAGGATGCGGGTACTGAACAGTATGTTGTCGCTAGATTTTTGGACTATAAAATGATTGATTCAAAGACTGTTATGAGTCAAGTTCAATAATTGCAGACTATTCTTAGTGACATTTTGTCTGAAGGAATGAATCTTAGTGAAACATTCCAAATGGCAGCAATTGTTGAAAAGTTGCCTCCTAGTTGGGTGGACTTCAAGAATTACCTTAAGCATAAGCGAAAAGAAATGACTATTGAAGACCTTGTGGTTCATCTTCTATTGAAGAAGACAACAGGCTGTCACACAAAGGAAGTCAAGTTGAAGCTTCTGCAAAAGCAAACCTTGTGGAACATGGTCAATCCTCAAGGGGTCACAAGGGTAACAAAGGTCACAAGTTTAATGGAAAAGGGAAAAACAAAGGTGTTGATCTTGGGCCAAAGAAAGGTGGTGTGAAGAAGAAGGTTGGACCCTTTAAAGGGAAGTGTTACAACTGTGGACAAATTGGTCATCGCGCTGACCAATGCAAAGAGCCTAAACATGACACGACTCTTATGGTTGATGATGATGGTATGCCCTTAGTGGCCATGATTTCAGACCTCACTGCCATGATGGAGGAGGTAAATTTAGTGGCTAACGAGCCAAAAGGGCGGTGGGTTGACACTAGGGCAACCCGCCATGTGTGCCCAAACAAGACCCTCTTTAATACGTTTAAAGAGGTGGTAGGAGAAGAGAAGTTGTACATGGAAATGCTACTACAGCTGATATCAAGGGAGAAGGTGATGTGATCTTAAAGTGGACTTCTGGGAAAGAGCTCACTTTGAAGATGTGCTTTATGTTCCTGATTTGCACAAGAGTCTTGTGTCGGGTTGGATGCTTAACAAGTTTGGCTTTCGTTTAGTTTTTGAAAGTGATACTTTTGTTTTAAGTAAGCGTGGTATGTTTGTGGAAAGGGTTATGCCCAAATGGCATGTTCAAACTTAATGTAATGTCTATTAAGCAAAACATGAATAAAAATGCTAGTACTTCTGCTTACTTGGTTGAGTCTCCTAAGTTTGGCATGGACGTCTTGGTCATGTAAATTTTAATTCGATGTGTCGTTTATTTAAATTAGATTACATACCAACTTTTGCCATTGACTCTAAAACAAAATGTAAAACATGTGTTGAAGCCAAACAAACAAGATCATCCTCCAAATCAGTTGAAAGAATAACTGAACCCATTGATTTGATACACATTGATGTGTGTGATTTAAAATCAATTCCAACCAGAGGTGGTAATAAATATTTTATTACCTTTATCGATGACAATACAAGGTATTGTTATGTATACTTACTTAAGAGTAAGGATGAAGCAATTGACAAGTTTATCTTGTATAAAGTTGAAGTTGAGAATCAACTAAACAAGAAAATAAAACGTGTTACAAGTGATAGAGGAAGTGAATATGTTTCACCATTTGGGGAAGTGTGTGTGCAAAAAGTGGCATAATACACGAGTGTACCCCACCTTACACACCCCAATCAAATGGCATCGAGGAGCGAAAGAACCATACACTAAAAGAAATGATGAATGCCATTTTGATAAGTTCTAGGATGAGCCAGGACATGTGGTGGGAGGCCATTTTGTCAGCCAATTTTTTGTTAAACAAAATACCTTTCAAGATTAAGGAGGTAACACCTCATGAGTTGTGGTGGGGTCATAAATCATCCTATAAATACTTGAAAGTGTAGGGGTGCCTGGCTAAGGTGAGAGTTACACCCCCTAAGGCTCTTAGAATAGGGCCCAAAACTGTTGATTGCATTTTCATTGGATATGCCAAAAATGGTAGTTCACATCGTTTTCTTGTATATGATTCCAAGAATCCTGATGTGCACAAGGACTTTATCATAGAGACTAGGCCAGGAAATGTAACTTACTTTGAAGAAGAGTTTTTGACATTAGAACAAACTCTCGCGAGTTCTTCAAATCATGCAAGTTCATCAACAAATGGTTGATGAGATTGTTCGAGAGGGAACTCAAGAACAATCAGAGGCTGAAGAAGGTGAGCCAAGAAGAAGTAAAAGGCAAAGGACTGAGAAATCCTTTGGGCCTGACTTTCTTACACACATGCTTGAGAGTGAGCCTCAAACATATCGAGAAGCAGTCACCTCTTCAGATGGACCTCAATGGAAAGAAGCCATCAAGAGTGAAATTGATTCTATCTTGTGAAATCATACTTGGGAGCTAGTAGATCTTCCACCAGGGTGCAAGCCACTTGGGTATCAATGGATATTTAAGAAAAAGATGAAATCTGATGGCTCTGTTGACAAGTATAAGGCAAGGCTTGTGATCAAAGGGTTTAGACAAAAGGAAGGTCTTGATTATTTTGACACATACTCGCCTGTAACAAGAATAACCTCTATTAGATTGGTGCTTGCAATTGCAGCTTTGAGAAATTTGGAAATACATCAAATGGATGTAAAAACCGCATTTCTCAATGGGGAATTAGAGGAAAAGATTCCCGGCCAAGAGGGAAAAGTATGTAAACTCGTCAAGTCATTATATGGCTTGAAGCAAGCTCCAAAACAATGGCATCAAAAGTTTGACCAAGTTATGCTTAACAATGGTTTCAAAATAAATGAATGCGACGTATGTGAAAGACACTTCTAAAGGTTATGTGATCTTATGCCTTTATGTAGATGATATGGTTATCATTGGAAGTGATGATAAGATGATCAGATCTATTAAAGACATGTTGAAAGCGAGATTTGACATGAAAGATATGGGTCTAGCTGATGTGATTCTTGGAGTAAAGATCACTAGAACCCAAACTGGTTTGGTGCTAAGTCAATCTCATTATGTTGATAAGATCCTTTAGAAGTTCAATCCAGAGGACACGAGTGTAGCTCAAACTCCAATTGATACCTCTCAACATTTGTCAAAAAATAGAGGCGAGAGTGTTGCTCAATTGGAATACTCAAGGATCATTGGCAGTCTTATGTATCTCATGTCATGTACTCGGCCAGACTTAGCATATGTTGTGAGTAGGCTAAGTAGATATACTAGTAATCCTAATTCAGAGAATTGGAAGGGTATGACAAGATTATTAAGGTATTTGAGATACACAAAGAAACTATGGACAGCATTATAGCCAAAATCCAGCTGTTGTGGAAGGATTCAGTGATGCCAACTGGATATCCGATACAAAAGATTTCAGAGCTACAAGTGGTTATGTGTTTACCCTTGGAGGAGCAGCTATATCTTGGAAGTTTCCAAATAAACACTTATAGCCAGATCCATAATGGAATCTAAGTTTATCGTCTTAGATAAAGCTGGAGAAGAGGCAGAATGGTTACGTCAATTCTTGGAATATGTTCCAAGATGGCCTAAGCATGTGACGGCTATTTGTATACATTGTGATTGCCAATCAGCTATTGGTAGAGCTCAAAATTCATTGTATAATGGCAGATCAAGGCATATACGACGTCGACATAACACGATACGACAACTACTCTCAACTGGAGTTATCACGATTGACTATGTGAAGTCAAAGGATAACATTGCGGATCCGCTTACAAAAGGCTTAAGCAGAGAGGTAGTACATAAGTCGTCAATGGGAATAGGACTAAAGCCCTTGGAGTAAGTTTGTACAACGGAAAACCTATCCTAGAAGATTGGAGATCCCATGATCTAGGCACAATAGGACCACCTAACTGTACGAACTGAGGTCACTGTGGGGAGTACCTCAACATACAAAGGGAGTTACAAACTTCCTAGTCCGTTCCTACTTAAATCAGTGATATCAAGAGAGGTTAAGCATATAGCTTTTAATGATTTGTAAATCACCTAGGTTAGAGAGAAGTGGGGTTGCTTCAAATGGAATTGGGGGCACAATTCCTAGAGCTCTAGCAGAACCAGGATAGTGTTCCATGACCATAACGGACACAACTATGAGGGGTTAACCAGACCAGGAAGAGTAACGTGTGATGTGTAATAACGTCTACGTAAAAAGGAGTTGGTTCAAGGACATCGCGTCTAATAACTGCTAGGAGACTAAGTATATGTCACAAAGGAGGGTTCGAAAGGAAACTTACCAATCCTGCATTACTTAACCGCTGAAATTTTATCGTGACACTTGAGTTTGTGGGATGATCTCCATTCATGTTAGGGATTGTTGGAAATTATGATAAATAATTTAGTGATTAAAGCAAAATGAATGAGAGATCATAAGCTTTAATTGTGTGTTGGAAATTTAATGTGTGGCAACTTGTGTTTGCCCACATTGGTGGAGAGATAAATATTTTGTTGATTTATATCTATAATTCGCTACACGAATGAATTCCTATGTGACAAGACCCAGTGGCAGCCAGGAGGGTGCGAAGCACCCGACACGCGCCTGCGCCCACGCCCGCGCTTGGGACCAGGACAAGGGCGATGGGCGTAATGTGGTGCTTTGATGGCGCACTTTGCACTTCGCACGCTCGCATCGCCAGAGCCGCTTGTAGCCGCCTTTAGTGTCTCGGCTTGGTGTTGTCAGCTAGAGACTGTTCAAGTTCCTACCTGTAAATGATTAAGTCATAAAAATATTATGCCATTGAATTTGAGAATTAATCTTATTGAATTGTGTATTCAATAGTGACTTATCATTTCAAATTCTATTTAGTAGATACAAAGCTTTGTGCTTTATTTTGAAGAAACAAACTGAAAATCGTATGGTTAATAAAACTCACACTTCCAACAAATTTTCTAACTTTGAATCTCTGCACAGTCTTGTTTCAGGTATTCTTTCAGGTTCTAGGCTAATCCTAGGAGTACAATCTGCTTGGGCTATTGTACCCTGGGAAACAGACGGGTTTACCTGGGTGACCCGTATCTATTTTAAGGGAAGCGTGTCCTTCACGTGCCTCAGTCACCTTTCGTTTTTATTTTCTTTGTTTCTTTATAATGTGTTTTTCAGTTCAGTATTGTTGTGTAGTTACATTCTGTCTATTTCACTTTTTGGTTATGTAATGTAATTCGAATTTGATTAATAAAATTGTTATGTTAGTTCATTTTGTGAACGGATTCCCTACAATGTGTTGAATTCTTGTTAATTTTGAGAGACCTAGTTTCACATTTGATAACGCATGTTATAAAATAAGGTTTTCTAAAACTAATAAAACAAAAACCGTTTTTAAATAAAACCCGAATCTATTCACCAACATGTTTGTTGACCTCAAAACTCTTTTACGCGTGATACAGGTACACAAGGGTGGGCGGATTTTGCGTTTAAAACATGTAGGATTGCATTATTAATAAACCGGCTATGATATACTGCTTTTATTATTTGATTTTGTAACTTGGTATTAATATTTCAATTCTATGTTGCATGTGACGACTTTAATTTGGTGGCATTAAAATCTAAACTTATACTAGTGTCATAAGCTATGGGCAATCATCATGACCCATACTATTCCGCTGTGGGTCGGGGTGTGACATTGCATTCGATAAGTAAACATACTATATGATAAAACAAATATGATGCCCGTCCATAGATTGTTTATAACAAATTACAAAGTCAAAGTATGTCTTCATAAGACATAACTCCAAAAGTTTTAAGTTCAACAAGAGACTTTTACAAAAAATAGTGTTTAAATAAATCAAGGCTTTGCATCATATATTTCAAGCGAATGCGAAATATATGAACCAAACCCTTCAACAGATGGCATCTACTTGTGATCCTTATGTCTTGACTTCAACCGTGCAAGATCCACTTACTTTTTTGAAATACAAGTAAGTTTGAAAAGTCAACATAAAGTTGGTGAATTCATGTGTTTTGTTTAATATTTAATGAATCTTTATTACATTTGAAATGCTTGTATTGAAAACCCGGTATGTAAAGCGTCAATGAAATTTGTTGATCATTAATGTTTTGCAAAGACATTAATATGTGTGCCAGCATAGGAAGAAACCAAATCTAGACGATGTATATTGATTCTCCTTGACTTGGGACACAAAAGCACTCTTAAGGGTCTCACAGACCAAGAGTGGAGCTCACCGAAACTCAATAGAGCTACCACTTTCGTTCTTCGGTTTGTATGTGTGATTAATGGCTACTTGTGTATTCTAACCTATGCGTACATGATCTATGGTTATTTCATTCCCTAGCTTATCATACAATTAGTAACATGTATTTCCCCTGATATTGGAAACATGAAATGCATTTGAAATAGGGGGCATGAACTCACAGTTTGCATTCAGAGTAAATGTTCTAGCAATCGCAGGGGGTTCCTTGTTTTGTATTCCGACCTATAAGTGTCCTAATTCGTGAAGGCACTTAGGTCTATAGTTTGACCATTGTACAAGTCTCTCACCTTGAATGTTTGTTATGACTTGTCTTTGTATCGTTTGTTTGGAACCTTTGTTTGTTTGATCACGTTGGTAGGTTGATTATTCATTAAGTTGTCATGTACGAACGACCTAGGTGACACCTGGCTATTTTGTGTTTGTACTGTACTAGTGTAACACGTGTTATCAATGAATGAAAAGGCATTATTTTATTTATTTTGATGTTAATTAGTGGTATTTGATGTGTTGGCAAGTCCAAACTTTGTTAAAAATTATGTTGGCAAATATAAGATATATGCTTACTGCGTAACAAACAAAATGCGAAACAAACGTTGGTGACTGCCTGATTAATGTTAAAATCCTAAAAATATTCAGTTATGATTCAAATGCTATTTTTAATCATATTCACGAGGAAAAATGAAGTAAAACGCTTAAAAACAATGTTTTGCGAATTAAAGCGCGTGCTGCGGGATACGACACGTATCTTACAAAATTGAAACGACCTAGTCAAGGCAAATAATATATTGTTCAGCAATATTATGGCGAGTTAATTTTTAAAGAGTGATAAAAATAATTTAAAACGCCTTAAAGCGCGATTAAAACACGAGATAATATACCCGGTAATCATTAAATACCTGTTTTTGCCTAAATATATAATATATATGTGTATGTATATATGATATATGTGTGTGTAAGTAGGTGGCGGCCCCTTAGGTTCCCACCTTTTCTTCGTTTTGACAAGTGTTGGATCTAGGGACTATATGCAACTATTAAACCTCCAACACTCCATAACATAACAATTTTCAAGATCAAAATCTCACTTCTTCTCATTCTCTCTCGCTTACGGCCGAAAACCCACCACCACCATTCCATATTCAAATTTTGAACATTTTCTTGAAGATCTTCCAAGCTAGTTTCAAGGGTGTTAAAAGATCCAAAGGTGTTTCCGAGTTGATTTTAAGGAGGCATATCATCATCAAAAATCTCATCAAAACCCACTAATATTCTTGAAAGGTATAAACTTATTTTTCAGGTTCATGTTCTTGTTTCTTGAAGATGATAGAAGGTTTCTCAAACACATGGATTCTTCACAACACTTGAATTCTAAACAACAAATGGTTTTTAATCAAAATAAAAATGGAAGCATATGTGTGTGTATGTATGGCCGTGAGTATGTATGTATGTATGTATATATGTATGTGGGTTATTGATTGTGTTTTGATTTTTAGTTAGTTCTTGATTGATGTGATTCTTGAAAGATGATTGCATGCATACTCAAAAAGGTTTTTGATAAAAGTTCATATGATTAAATATGAATAAATGAAAAATGGGTTCTTGGAAGTATGCGTGTGTGTCGTGTATATAGATGAGTATATATGCATGCATGAAATTTGTTTGCTAGTTCGTATAAGTAAGGAAATAATCCATGTAATGATGATTAGATGAAGATGATTTTTTGGATTATTTGAAGATGTGATAAATGTATGTTGGATGCATTTAAGTTCTTAGATGATGAAGATATGATGGTCATGCATTAAGTGCTTGTATATAAGTGTTAGTGATGATTAAATGATCATATGAAGGTGAACTTGTAATAGATTGAAATGATATGAGAAAAGTGAATCAAAACATATTATAAGCATGTTAAAATGATGCTAAATAATGTGTTTTGACAATATGAAGTTATGTCATAAGTTTAATAGCTTTGCATGTTGTACATGAAGCTTAAAAAGTTGTAAAATGTGTGAAATTGTATGATTTATGTGACTTACATTAAATCTACACTAATATGGATATCAATACCATTTTATTCTATAAATAGCATAAATTATGTTAAAATATGAAGTCGTGACGATTTGGGATGATTATAGTAAAGTTCGGTACAAGACTATGCGTTAAAAACGGTAAAAATCGACTTTTAATGTGTTTTTTACAAAATTGATTTAGATCAAGTTATAAAATGATATTTTTATGATAAATATAAGTATTTAAACTTATATTAAGTATCAACGATGTTTGGCTAGTCAAACGTGACTTCCGACACCTAAATACGTTACCAAAACGTTAAAAAATATGCATATTTTGACGTACACTAAAACGGGTTGTTCAAGGGTGAACTTTGCATGATGTGATATGATATGTGAATATGAGTATGTATAATGTGGAATGATAAGTGTTAACATGATGTTAGGAGGTAGAACTATGCATGTGCACTTGTACGGTTTAAACGGTAATATCGTTAAAAAGACACGTTATTATGCAACTTATTTGTCACGCATGAAAAAGATACACATGTTAACTTGTTAAGTTATTTCATGTATAAATGCTATAAAAAATCTAGAATATATAAGTTGATGGAATACATGCATTGCAATATTGATGATATGTTAACGTTTGTGTGAATATATGGTACGAAGAGCATATAGATATATTGTACATAAACAGGTATAATAACGGATATAACATAATGAGGGTCACCAATATAATTGTTCAAGTAGCAAAAATCTTAATATATATATATATTTAAACACGCCAATATAACCAAAATAAAGACTTCGAGAAAATCTCAAAGTTGTGTGAAAATATTAAGTATTGGATAAACTTAGGAATTTATAGAATAATTGGTCATTAAATCGTTCCTACTTGAAACTATGACTTGGAGACCAAATTTTGTGGGATTGTGCTAGTAGAAAACGCACCCAAAGGTGAGTTTCACTACCTCTCTTTTACTGTTTTATATAACTTTTTGGGGGAAGTACAATTACTTTAGTGAACACCGAGAGTTTGTATGTTTTGGGGGAAGTACGGTTCTTCCATGGCCAACCCCTTGTACTTCGGTAAACTTTGGAGTGAATGGGTTCTTACTTCAAATGTTCTTCCCTCGTGATTTTGAGGAATCCCCACCGGAGAAGGGTTATTAGTAATGATTGGTCTAAAATGAGCTTCAAATCCCCACACTACCTTGCGATTATGTCTCCTGGGAATGCCCAATGGTACTCTCTATTGTAAACCCGCTTGCCTTGGCATTTGCCTTTGAGGTGGATATGGTTGTGGCATCTGTCTTGGCAATGGTTGTCTTTTTATGATGCATCGGTTGTTGAGGAATATGTTGTTGCGGTCTACCAAACACTTGTCGAACGTGATCTGGTGGTTGTCTTTGTGCATATGCAAACCCACCTTGAGTTCTCATTTGATTCCCATCACCCCCAATTGCATATCCTTCATCGTCATACCCCATATATTCATCTTCCTAACCATTGTCATACCCATCATGTTGTGCCCTTACAAACGACATGAATGGAGGTTGTTGGTATTGTAACCTCGGTTGCGGTTGTTGTTGAGGGCCCGGGGTGGTAAATGTTATGGGTGGATCTTGTTGAAACAAGTGGTTGACTTTGTTGGGATGATGATTGACCATGAGCACAGGGAAAAAATGGCTAAAGGATGGGACACTCAATGAATGTTGGAAACTAAATGTATTTGGTGTGGGTGTACTCATGGGAATCGTGGTGTTAGAAGGCTTAACCTCACTAGATGTAGGAATTGTTACAGGCTAGAGGGGGGTGGTCGGTGCTGATTGACCAGAAGATGGAACTGGTGGATCCATTGTTCTACTTGGTGTACTAGGAGATCCAACAATTTTATCCTCCCGAAGAAGAACTCGGTTCCATCTAAGTGTTCATTCAATTTCAGGATCAAAGGTTAATGGTGATGACTTGTGAGAGCCTCTAGTATCCATATACTTGTAGGTACCTGCACACTAAATAACCAGCATAAATCTGACAAATAACAAACACAACTACCAAAGAAAACACACGTTGCTAACTACTCCCAGCAATGGCGCCAAAATTTGACGTGAGTTTGTGGAATATGTGTAATACACTAAATAGTTAGTGGTAAATGGGTATCGAACATAGGGAGTTTGTGGAATATATGTTCACTAAAGTAATTGTAATTCAACTAGGCAAGAAAGTAAAGTGTGTAAAAGTAACTTTTTCAATTAAGTTTGTTGATTTTTATTACTAGAAATTAAATTGCAAGAAAAATGAGTAGTTGTAAATGATTAAGAGAAAGAGTGTTCCTCCCGCTTTTCAGGTTTTATGCAACAACAAATGTTAATGTTCAACTGGAAAGAACCACATAGACATGACTCGTGTGTACGCAATTGTTTGTGATGAAAGGGGACCAAGTACTCGGATTCATGGAACGCGAGATTATCACCCGATGATCAATTAACATATCCAACCCGGATCCCTCCAACTATATTTTGATTGCCAACGACACCAAGAATGTATGGTTCAGAATAAAGATCAAACAATATTAACAAGTTACAAACAATCACACTAACACCATAATAATGCTAAACATCATATGTTAGATTATTATTCTAGATTTAAGGAACATAAACATAGTTGTCATAGGAAAACCTTACATTCGGGAAGAACACAAAGAAAACTAGCCACTCCTTGTTTGGATTATCACACAAACATCAAAAATCTGTAATCCATCAATGATAAGGGTTCAATCATCCCTTAGAAATCACCAAATATACTGTTCTCAAATACTAAAATCGCCTACCACTAGTTTCGGATTGAAAACAATGCAAAAGATACCGAAAAGTCACACCCAAAAATGAGTTTTAAAGCCAAACTAAGATTCTGCGTCTAGGCTCTACTGTAGGCTACAGTGGCTCCATCGTCTACGACAGCAAAAAAGGTCCTACGGTGTCGACTTGTGGTCTACGGTGATCCTTACGGTGCCAGAGGCCATTGTAGCCTACGGGAGCTACCGTACGCTATGGTGGAGGCCTAGCACATGGGGATTCGTTTTTCTTGTTCATCTTTCATGTTGTAAAATTCTACGATCAGCTCTGTGCCTCATTTTTATGCCTTGTGGACTCCTTTAGCCTGCAATAACACATTATACCGTGCCTCATTTTTTAAAACCTAAAACACTATTTACATGATCAACTAAACACCCCAACTTTTTGTGTCCCTTAAAAACATCAAGACACAAATTCTCCAAGTTCACTTAACTCCACCCAACCACCCATCTAAGATACTAAACCAAAAGAAAAAAAAGAACTATACAAGAATACAACCTTGTTAGCTGCCAACGCTGCTCAGAAGTAACGCGGCTGAGGCGGTCCAAAAATGGATGTCATGATGTCCGTGAACTCCCCAAAACCAAAAACACCTTCTTGACTACCCCTTGTTGTTGAGCCGGTTCTTGTGTTGCTTGATCATGATGAGGGTCTACCCACATCGAGTGATGCAAAGGTGGTTTATGATAAGTAACACTACCATCATATGGAGGCAAAGCAGTGTAATCCATAATCATCGGATCCGCCACGACCGGCTTCCCTGGGTACCATGCATCATACATTCGCCTATGTCTATCATCCTTGTACCGGTGGTTCATTTCCTGCTCAAACGCATAGCATGTATATGATTCCACGTTTCTTGATAGTCATAAATTTACTTCTCCGCCCTTTCCATGGCCGCCCCAATCCATGTCTAATGATCAAACAATGCCTAGGTAGTCTCAGCCTAATGATAATACTTAGGTGGTCGAGCATTTATAATAACATCTTGCATGGTTCCTTGATGGGCCCAATTAGGGTCAAACGATTGTGAAGCATAATCAAATGGTGCCCCTAGCATAAGCAGACCGACTGGATCCGGTCCCCGCTGTCTCCATAGGTATATTTCCACCCGGTGCCTCTTCATAATCGTCATCCCCACTCTGAGGTGCATCATCTTCGCTCTCCGGCTCATCCATCTCTCCCGGCCTTAATGGCCTAGCGTCAACTTTCAATGCCCTCCACCGTTAAGCTTCACTTTTCAGCTTGTGATACCTTTATGACTCCTTGTATTCCCATCCAGTACCTAACTTCTTCAAATCAAACGGTGTGTGCCGTTTCACCTTTCCCACTGTATCACTATCAATGGCCCCAATTTTAGCAAGGCCGTAATCCAACAACAGTGAGGTATTATCTTCCTTGCCACACTATCTCTACTATTCCACACATTATTAAGCACCAAATAGCGGAAGGAAATAAGGGGTGTCCCATGCATCAAAGTGTATAAAATGGGAACCTCAGGGTACCGGACCTCTACATTAACAACAACTTTGCTTCAATTTTAAGATTCTTTCTGTACAACTTCCCGGTAGTCTTGCCGGATAAAAACAAATCTTCCACCATTGTATCCCACATAGGATGTGTTTCGGGTTTAAAATATAGGTAATCCAAATATTTTCGGGTTTAAAATATAGGAATTGATAGTTTTTGGAAGCCTTACTATCAAACCTTGCAATTTTCCGTAATGTTCAAACGACATCGTCACATCAATTCCCCCCCCCCCTAACCATCCCAATCAACTTCATCTCTACGGGCTTCTTATATTTCGGACACTTTAATGTTGCCATCCATTCTTCTATCTCATCCATAAACAAATGGCGCTCATCATCATCATAGCATTTCAACGCCGCTTCCCATCCTAAAGCCTTAAATTTCTCAAATATGCCGAACGACCCAAAATCCCTATCTCGAACCTCTTTTTCACATATAAAGCCTTCCTTCTTATTCACCAACGACATCATCTTATCACAGAGTAGCTCATCCTGCCATCTATCCTCTTGGAAAGATAATGGACCGCTTGTCTAATTCGGCTTCACATAATGCACCTCTTCTTCTTCTTGTAGCACCAACCTCCTCCTTATTGGTTGATCATCTGGGTTGCCAGAGGATTCGGCTACACCCATGCCCTTGTCTCGACCCGATTGACCCATCTACATAACATTTACCACAAACAACACAACTTATAATTCTACAACCTTAACTCCCAATATCCCCACACTTGCTTGTTACAATGGTTGTGGACACAATAAACCTTAAAATGTTCAATTTTCAACAAAATTTTCTCAACATTTTGACTAATTAATAAAAATTAAGCCTAAAGCCTTTCTTTATTTATTCACTTGCCATCCACAACCATAAACATGTAAGAGTATCCATATTTTCATGCTATTTTACCAACCACAAGCAAGTATGTATAACTATGAATAATGGGTACCTCAAAAATTCTGCAATATTCAAGTAATAATGGGAGAAAAACATAGCTTGAAGCTTGAATTATGCTAACAACACACAAGCTCTCAAACAACTCGCAAAACCCACTTCACAACATAAATGTTCGGAACTTATTATTCAAAATTAGAACCCAAAACATGGAATTCGTTGAATACCAACCACAAATCATTAATGCTCTCGAAAATCCACACAAGATGGACCCAAGAATCACCAAGTTTGGTTAAGATTTGAGAGAATGTTAAATGGTTGCTAGGGTTTAATAGGAGAAGAAGATGAAAAGAGGATAAGGGTTATGTGGTGAAAGATATGGTAAAAAGAGGAAAAACCCATGTTTAATTATTATATTTTTTTCTCTTTGTTTTTATAAAGCAGTGCCCTCAACTCGTCAGGTGCCACCGTAGGCTATGGCTACCGTAGCTGTGACGCTGTAGAGTGTATCGTAAACCGAGGCTACCTACCATAGGCTTTTATTTCGTTTAGAGCCATCGTAGCCTACGGTGGCTATCGTAAGCTACAGTGGGAGCTGGGCAATTTCAAAAAAAAAATTCGTTTGCTTTTAAAACTCATTCAAAACAATCTTTTTTCAAAAATATCCTATCCCCCATGAAATGCACGTGTTGTCCCTAACACCATTTCGGGAAACAATTTATGCCAAGATGGATAACTTATTTAGACAAACACAAACTAAAAATACCCTACATAAACCTCGGTTAATTCAGATGGAAGAATCGTCCGGTAGGCTCGACAGAAAACCCACCTTGTCCACTTCAAGCATGTTCATGTCCTTCCCTTCCAAATATGGTTTTAGACTATGCCCGCTCACTACCTGTCTTACTTGATCTTGAACATCTTCAATCTCCACCTCGCTAAAACTACCCACTCGTTCATGATAAACGGCCCCATCCATTTACTTTTGAGTTTTCCTAGAAAAAGCTTAAGCCTCGAATTGTACGACCACACTTTTGACCAACTTCAAATATCCTCTTTCGCAATTTTGCATCATGAACCTTCTTCAGTTTGTCTTTATATGCGGATGCATACTCATAAGCTTCATCCCTCACTTCTTCCAACTCACACAATTGTAACTTTCTCAATTCACCAGCTTCATTGTAGTTCATGTTCATATTTTTTATCGCCCACAACGCACGATGAGCCAACTCCATTGGCAAATGACAACCTTTCCATATACTAATCGAGAGTCGTTCCAATAGGAGTCTTGTACGCAGTTCGATGTGTCCATAGTGCATCATCCAGCTTGACTGACCAATCCTTCCTACCAACACGAACCGTTTTCATAAAGATTTCCTTGATTTGCCGATTTGATACTTCAACTTAGCCACTTGTTTGAGGGTGATATGGAGTCGCCACCCTATTGTTTATACCATAATGTTTTGATATGCTCTAAATTATACATATTTATATGTAATATTTCATACATTTATGGGTCAATTTAGGGTTGTTTTTTATTATATTATACTCGAAATTGGTTCATATTTAGAGTTTGATAATTTTAAGAGGAAATCAGCTAAAATGGCGTATTTCCTATCAAAAGAAAATTATATCTAATTACCATATATCATCTTAATTGATTAATGATTATAGTATATTAAATTTGTGATCAGAGTGTTGTAAATAGGTTTTAATACTTATACTTTAATAAGTAATCAGTAATTAATAATGAAATTTAGTAGCATTAATTATTTTTTTTAATCATACGTAGGTGTGGATGGAGCAATTTTCTCAACGTATCATATTAAAAGTTTTGGATGGCCTAGCAAGAGCAAAGGTGCATCGTTTGAAATTTAAAGAATGTACACAAAATTACATATATGCCCTTAACAAAATTCATAATCACAACAACATGCCATTTTTGTTTGAGTTTGCTGCTAGAGTATCATGAGGGCAGGCCCACTACACTATCAAATATGCAATCTAAGAGCCCAAGCAATTGGATCTTTTGCATTGAGCTAATGGAGCCCAGTTCGTAGGATGGTTTGGAGACAAAATAGTTGTACTACATATTTTAGAGGTGGCCGTAAAAGAGAAAACCCTACTGTAGACGGCTCCATAATATTTGACGAAGGCAGACGGCATCGAGGGAGGAATTGGAGAGGTGAAGGAAGCTTGTGGTTGAAGATTTAGCGTAACTGTTTATAGCTTGTTTGGTTAGACTTATTTATTTTAGTTCAGTTTATTTAAACTTAAATATTATATACAATGTTTTCTTAATTGTTTTGCTTTAATTTATTTTTGTTTCGCATTCAAGTATGAGTAGTTAAATTTGTCATGGTTGCTTAAGTAGATGAACTAGAAGAATGGTTTGAATGATTAATTTTTGGTTTTAAATGAATGTGATGATTTACATGTTATAACTTTAGAACCCGATTCTAATTATTTGTGTGTTGGTGTTGATTGGTTTGATAATATATTTGTTAGTTCCATTGCTCTAGATACTTAGAAATATACTATAGAGTCGTGAGTCAGTCTAGGTTATTAATCTTTCGGTTTAGACCTTGAATGTGAGGAATCTAATTTAAGTTTAATAATTATTAAAACCAATAGAATAAAATGTGCAATCTTTTCTGGAGGTGAGAAATCTAATCTAGAATTGCTAGGTTATTAGCTAGGCATTGTTTGATAGTTTGGATGGCCGATAGCTCGGATTCATCTATTTATTCGCGTTTAGAGTTTCCTAGGGGTTCAGTGTTTTTAGTTATTTTAGCTTCATAACTTGGGGGTTTTAGTACATAAATTACTATATACATGATAGTTGTGGGACTTGGTGGTCGATAACTCGAGTCAGTCCATTTAGCACTTCTTCACTTGTCATACTGTTAGGTTCGGTTTACCATCCCGGGGTCTATCGGGTTACATAGAGTCTTCACTCAAAACCAAGGTTAGGATGTTATTCATGAGTAGAGGATTCTTGCCTATATAACCTACTTTATCATCTTTGATTTTACCTTAGTAGACTTTAGCCTGCGTTTAGGTAGTCTAGTTCGTCTTAGTTAATATTAAGATATTAGTTTATTAAAACACTCAAAATTGAAACAAACTAATTAAGTAATTAGTTGAGTCAGAGTCTAGTTCGTGTTGCTAGTGTCTCGTGGGTTCGATACTCGGACTTGGTTAGGCTTTACTACGTTCGATAGGTACACTTGCCTGTTAGTGGTCTAGCACTTAGAGAGTCTTAGTTTATAAATTTAAAACTAAGGTGTCTAGATTAGGTTAGTTTTTATAGACCACATTCAGCATATATCACGCTACAAGAATTTTTCAAAATTGAAGTTCTTAAAATAGGAACCACCATCACTTATTATAACTTGAGGAATTCCAAACCTTGAAAATATATTTGATTGAACAAATTCACAAACCACGGCGTAATCATTGCTCCTCGTAGCGATTGGTTCTACCCATTTTGAACATAATCAACCGCCACTAAAATGTACAAATTCCCACAAGAGTTTGGAAAAGGACCATAAAATCGATACCCCATGCATCGAATATGTCGACCACCAAAATGGGTTGTAAGGGAATCTCATCCCTTTTTGAAATACCTCCCATCCTTTGACAGTTAGGCAATGTCAGACATACTTGCTTGCGTCTTTAAAAATCGTGGGCCAATAGATACCGCATGTAAGAACCCGGTATCCCGTCTTTTGCCCACTGAAATGGCCACCGCAAGCCGATGAATGAGCAGGTGCCAACACTTCTTGCACTTTTGATTCGGGAATGCACTGCTGAATAATCTAATCCGCACCAATCTTGAAAAGGTCCGGCTCATCCCAAATGTACTATTTTACCTGGGCCAAAAACTGTTGCCTTCGCTTCTTGGTCCAATGTTTCGGCATTGTACCCGTGGCCTAATAAATCACATAATGAGCATACCTGTCACACCCTGTTAAAACCATCAGAGCTGGGCGTGATCTGACTTGTATCTTCATTGCACAGCAGAAGTGTTTGAAATGCTAAGACTTCTAGAAAGTGAACGCCCGCTAAGTACTCGAATCCCCATGGGTTCTCCTATTACAACCGTGCCATACTTTGTAAATGTAACATGAGAAAGAAACATGAAAAAATCAACATAAAGTTGGCGAGTTCATCGTTTGTCCAAATAGATTTAAAATAAATCTTTTTGGTAACCGGTTTAGATATTATTGAGAGAACGTAATAAAATCATTTTTCTCGGCACATCGATTGAAAACTTTGTAATTGTTTAAACTCCGGTATGCAAATGTTCTGAAATTGTAAGATGTATTTGTATCAAAATCGGTATGTAAAGCGTCTATGAAATCGTGATCATTAATGTTTTGCAAGGACATTAATATGTGTGACAAGATAGGAAGCATCCAAACCTAGACGATTTTCGTCGCTTAACCTCGACTGGGATGACAAATGCACTCTTCCGTGTGGGTCCATGACCAAGAGTGGGGCTCACCAACACCTGCTAGATCTAACCTTTGTACCGTGGTCTTAAACAAGATTAATGGTGCTTACATCCACCCTATTCGCACATGATCTAGTTATTTTATTCCCTAGCTTATCATACCATAGACATGTATTCCCCTGATAGTTGTAAAATTGTAAAACATTTAAGATAAAAAGGGGGACATGAACTCATTGCTGAGATGTATTACGGTGTATGATGTCCACCGGGATGCATTTTTGATGTATGATGTCCATATATATATTCCGTCGGATATATATATATATATATATATCCTTACATCTCGTGTGTTGTATGTACGGGTCTAGCCCTCTTGTTTCCGTTGTAACTAGGACAAACCTGTCCTTAAAATGTATGTAACTCATGCACGTTTCGTTTACGTGTGTGTATATAAACCGGTATGTTTAGCAATAACCTTTTGTAAACCATTTGAGTTTGTTGGAGTTCATTTGTATCATGGTTTAGAAATAACCTTTTGTAAACCATTTGAGTTTGTTAGAGTTCATTCATATCATGGTTTAGAAACATATAGTTTTCGTTCATCGAAATTTTGTGTACTTTTGCAAAACTTGCATGTCTTTCCACTCCCGTAAACATTTATAAAAATTCAAAACAGTAAAAAGTGGGGGTTATGAACTCACCTTGATATCAAGTGCAAAGCTAGCTTTGTGATTCCAATATGTCGTTTCCAAAACGTGACTCGCTAGCATGCAATCTATAACATTCGTATCAAGGAATAAGCTTATAAGATTCTACTAAAAACGTAGCTGAACTACCTGTCACTGAGCTCCAACTAATCTCTAATCGAACGATTCGACGAGATGATATTAACTTCACCGAAACAATATAATTATACTCATTTAGTCCCGTTTATTACCGGTGATAAATACTATGCATTGGGAACACTTCGTTTCCAAAAGGTTTAGATTATATATTTATATATAAATATAGATGTATTTATACAGTCGTGTTAGTGATCTCGATTGGTCGTGCGTGTACGTAGACAAATGTTGGAATAAAAATATCACACGTTGTAGATTCGTAGGATGTGGTCGTATGATTTCCATGTAGTCGTCGCGTAGTCGCAATGGTCTTGCGTCCGTTTATAATTAATAAAATAATTATATAGTTGTACGCTCCTTAGAATCGACTTTTGGTTGTTTGTTTAGGTAATAACTCGGATACCACATTGTGTTACCATCTTAGGGTAATGTGTCTTGCTTTGTTAGAAGTTTGAAATAAATACAAATATATATCTATTTATAAAAGTATACGACTTAACCACATTTGAAATAGATATAAACGGTTATATTTATTTATAAAAGTATAAGAATTTACCACGTTGGAAACAATTTATTTTTATTTATAAAAGTATTAAAAATCTCAACAATATAATTAATTATATTCATTTTATATGATTTTCGAATGCTAAACGTTTGAAATATAATTTTCGAATTCCGTCGTTTGAAATAAATATAACTAATTATATTTATTTTATAAAAATCCTCGAGCAAAGTGTTATAAATTCGTTTTTGTAAGTTATATAGTATCGCCAAAATAAATATACGCTTATATTTATTTTATAAAAATACTTTGAATCCCGATAGATTTAGTTCGGAGATAATAACACGTTTCGTATTACGGATTTTTACGAAAAACGGGCAGAGTTTCCTCTATTTTTGTACAATCCCGACAATACAAGTTGTCGATTTATTTGTCAAAACGCAAGAATTTGCAGAGTCAATAATTTATAATGAACATTGTACAACACAATATCATTTTACGTCCGATATTTAGATAATGTCAAGCTTTATAGTTTTATATTAGGTATCTTTACATATATATATATATATATATATACATATATGACTATATAATAAACCGATAGGTGAAATAATTAAGTATTATTATCTTGAGACTTAACGCATAATTTTAATCGGTCGGGTCGAGCTTGGTGCCGCATTTAAATGATGTTGATAAAAGAAATATTATAAATTTCACGTCGTAGTTAATTTTTACCAAGTCCTTCGTTGGCTTGTTGACCCGACAGTTGACCGAGTTTGACCGGTTAACCTGTTGACCGAGTTGACTCAGTGTTGACCGAGTTGACTGTTGTTGACTGCTGTTGACTAAGTCGACCCGAACACTGAACCCAACACTAAATTTGACCCGAACCACATATGACCATGTTGACCACTGCTTACCACCTATGACCAGTCAACCCGCTGTGTTGACTGGGTTGACCCGAACCCAAAACAAGATCCGAAATAAATGGTGACTGAACCCATGCCGAACTCGAACTGAAGCGAGACATAACCCGAGCCTGAAACAACCTGAACATCGCCACCACCATCATTTTCGCCGCCTGCGTCACCAACCCAACCCAACCCAACCCGAAACAAACCCAAACCGTCAACCGCCGCCGCCGTCCGTGGAGCCACTAGCTACGGCGTGTCCGCTGCCAGTACACGCCGCAGCCAGTAAGACCCAACCCAACACAATTCTGACCCAACTAAAAAACAACCACCATTATCGCCGTCGTCGTCCATCCATCGCTGCCGTGCCGCTACGCCGCCGCACTCTGTCTCTCTCTCCGCCGCCTCTATACCTTTCCGATCTGTCTCTCTACCTTTCCGATCTGTCTTTCTCTCTCTTCGTTCCAGATGTATGCGTGTGAGATGTTACAGGCTGGAGGTGTGTTGTGTGGTGTGTGTGTTGCCGGAAAAGAAGACCGGAAAAACGACTGCCACCGTCAGCGGCGGCAGCAACGTCTGCCGTTGCCGGATGTTCATCGGAGAGAGATGACAGGTGAGGTGTGTGTGGTCTGCTGGAAAGACGACCGGCACCGGCCGGATTCATAGCCGGAGTCCGGCGACCGGGCGAGAGAGAGGAGGGAAGGGTCTTGATGGGGGCTAGGGTTTCTAAATGTAGGAGATGAGAGTTGATATAGGTAGGGTTTTTAAGTGGGTTGGGCCTAAAGCCCTTTAACACGTGTGTAGTCTTCGTGCGGCCTAAACATATCTCTACTGCCCGATATTATTCCCGAACTTCATGAAACATTGTAAAATATTATTTTAGGTTCAAAAACATGAAAAACGACGGCAGAAACTTGCGTTTGACGCGCACGCTCGTCTGTTGTGTTAAACTTGCATATATTTATTCGGTCGTTGTTTCTTGTCCGTTTTTCGATCCGATTTCGAATGCGTATGTTAAAATGTGATTATGAAGTTGACATTATCAAAATATTTCAGTTTCAAGTAAGTAAACGAGTCTGATGCTTCCGTTCCGTTGTAGGTGCGTTCCTAAAATTGCGTTTTTCGCTCACATGTGTGTTTTGTGACGTTTGGAAAGTAGGATAACTGAACATAATCAATTCAAGTGTATAAAATATACGTATAAAACTCGTGTTTGTCGGCGTTGTCAGTATTTCTTTCAGTTTCAGTTCGTTACCGTTTAATATTCATTAATTTACCGCAAATCACCTTTCGCGCACTGTAAAATTGGATAGACGTTCCTAGACATACTAAAGGCCTAATTAAGTTAGTTTATGTCTAATTAAGCTACATATTATTGTCTTAATGTTTTTTATGCGCGTAATTACGATTGAAAAGTACCAGTTTTCACAATACCAAGGTGTTGTTGACACATCTAGCAAATGTTCATCCGGAAATTGCTCACTAATTTTTGCCGAGTCATCGACACCTTCTAATAGAATCTGAGATAAATGATCCACAACTACATTTTCACAACCCTTCTTATCTCGGATCTCCAAGTCGAATTCTTTTAACAATAACACCCAACGGATTAACCGTGGCTTAGCATCTTTTTTCACCATTAAGTAACGAACCGCATTATTCTGAGTAATTGATAACCTTACTCCCCCATATATAAGATCGAAATTTATCCAAGGCGTACACCACTGCCAATAATTCTTTTTCTGTGGTGGTGTAGTTTAGTTGTGCCTCGGATAATGTCTTGCTTGCATAATAGATTACAACCGGCTTTTCATCAACTCGTTGTCCCAGACCCCTCCAATCATGCTATCACTAACATCACACATAATTTCAAACGGCCGAGTCCAATTCGGTGGTTGTAAAATGGGAGCTTGCACCAACTGTTCCTTCAAAGTATTAAAAGCTTGCAAACATCGATCAGTGAAATATCAAATGGAACATCCTTTAACAACAAATTACATAAAGGTTTAGTAATTACACTAAAACCTTTAATAAATCTCTGGTAAAATCCGGCATGTCCTAGAAAGGATCTCACGTCTTTTACATTCTTCGAAGGTGGTAATGAAGATATAACTTAGTTTTAGCCTTGTCTACCTCCATTCCCTGACTTGAGACCACATGACCCAACACAATTCCTTCTTGTACCATGAAATGACTTTTCTCCCAACTTAAAACCAATTTTTTCTCGACACAACATTTTAAAACTTTTTCTAATTCGTTGAGACACATTTAAAAAGTTGGCCCAAAAATTGAGAAGTCATCCATGAATACTTCAAGAGAATCCTTGACCATGTCCAAAAAAATACTCATTATACATCATTGAAAAGTGTCCGGGTCATTGCACAGCCCAAATGGCATCCGCCTAAAGGCAAAAGTACCATACGGGCATGTGAATGTGGTCTTATGTTGTTCATCCGAGTGAATTGCAATTTGGTTATATCTCGAGCACTCATCTAAAAAAAATAAAATCTTTGACCAGAAAGTGTTTCAATAATTTGGTCGATAAAGGGTAACCGAAAATGGTCTTTCGAGGTGGCCACATTCAACTTTCTATAACCGATGCACACTCACCACCCTGTGACTGGCCGAGTGGCAATTTGTTCACCATTTTCTCCTTTTATCATGTGTGCCGCTTTCTTTGGCACTACCTGTGTAGGGCTCACCCATGCTCTATCTGAAATGGGATAGATAATCCCCGCATCCAACCACTTGATGACCTCCTTTTTTAACAAATTCCCGCAAATTAGGATTCAAGTTGAGTTTCTCTTGTAGGCTTTGCGTCATTCATGGTGATGATTTTGTGCATTACAATGGATGGACTAATACCTTTCAAGTCGGCTATCGTCCACCCAATAACCGCTTTGTGAGCCTTCAACACTTCCAATAGTCCCATCTCTTGAGCCTCATCCAAGTTAGAAGCAATTATGACCTGGAATGTCTCATTGTCTCCCAAAAATGCATACTTTAAGTGATTCAGCAAATCTTTTAATTCAACCTTTGGTGGACAAATCAATGAAGGTTTTGTGTCTGAATTGATTTCAGTGGGTAAACTCTCAACTTGATGGGTCCATGGCGGCCTCCCTTCTTGCATAGCTATCGCTTCTTGCTTTTTCTCTTCTGCTCTCAAAGCACATGCATGAACCAGTTCAGTATTATCACAAACACAAATATCTGAAGTATCGTCCTCATACTCATGTGGTTCACACCGATCCACTATATCTTCCATGAAACACTCATCACCACCCAAAGAGTTAGAAACATTAGTGAAAACATTATGCACATTTTTCTATTACCGAATGCCATGTCAACCGTATCGTACCAACAATCAATGATGGCATGAGCGTTATTTAAAAATGGTCGACCCAAAATGACATTTTGTTGTTGAGTAGGGTCAACTGATGAGTAATCCAAGACTAAAAAGTCAACGAGATAATAAAATTCTTCCACTTTAACAATCACATCCTACACAATCCCTCGGGGAAGCTTACGAGACAAATCGGCTAAAACTATTGTGGTCTCAACCCGTTTCAATGGACAAAAATGATATTGGTCATATAAGCTCCCCGGGAGAATGCTCACTCCAGCTCCAAGATCCAAGTATACCCTTGATTGCTTCAAGTAAAGGAAGATTAACCTTAACTTGCTTGAAGACCTCTTAAATTTCCTCTTTTTGAGGACCCCTTTTCGAAATCACATTTTTCTTTCCTGGGTCAACTAAAGCTGAAGGGAATAAATCAGTGTTGATTCCATTTCCTTGTTTTTATCTTTTAAAATTTTATGCTGGCCTAATTTTTCATTTGATTTTTGAAAAGTGGAATTTTTAAAGGGGTTTAACGGGTAAGGACTCTACATTATCACTATGATCCAACCCCGTTACATCCTCGACTACACCATCAACAAGTTTGGATGGAGAATCATTTTCGTACTCCTTACCACTACGTAAAGTACTAACATAATTATTGGCACATGACGAGATGTAGTATGGGAAGGATTCACCTTGGTATCACTCGGGAGTTGACCTTTGTTCTTCTTCAAATCTTCCACTTCGATTGCGAATCAACCTATTTGAGTAGTCAAAGACTGAATTGCCTTGTCACGAATTTCATCTTTTTGTAGGCGAGCATCATTCATTTGATTTCTATTTTGTATTTCCTGTTGCATCGTCTTACGCATATTCATGACTTCATTTCCACTCGAATTGGATGGTCCCGACACCCGGTTTGCACATTGCTTAGTTGTTGATATTGCCTTTGATAGCCTTGATTGTTCCCGCCCTGAAAAATCTCATTGATTTGCATATTGTTGACGAGGAACATAATTTGATTGAGGAGCCCCTTGAAAGTTTGAATTAGCCTGATTTGCTGGATTGCCATAGTGGAAGTTGGGGTGATTTATATGGGGTGAATTGCATGCTACATACATACATCTCAAAGGTATACACGCACACACATATAAACACGCCAACATAACCAAAATAAAGACTTTTCAAGAAAATATCAAATTTGTGTGAAAATATTAAGTATTGGAGAAACTTAGGAATTTAATTGGTCATTAAATCGTTCCTACTTGAAATTAGGACGTGTAGACAAAATTTTGTGGGATTGTGCTAGTAAAAAACGCACCCAAAGGTAAGTGTCATTACCCCTCTTTTACTGTTTTATATAGTGTTTTCGGGAAAAAACACGCCTTAAAAAGGATAATATATGTTTTTATATAAAACATGCCTTTGAATAAAATATCAATATATTTTCTAGAAAAATATGGTTTGAAAATGACGTATTGTGTTTTCGAGAAAAACATGGATTTGGAATGTGATAATATAAAATTGTTTTCCAAGAAAAATGGAAATGAATGGAACATAAATAATTATTTCGGGGAGAAACGAGGAGAATTACAATGTTTGGGGTAAAACGACTGTATAGATTTAAAAATGTTTAAATCTAAGTTGTGACGACTTTGCCCGATCTCAAGAGAGTAAGTATCGGAATAGGCATATGTCTCGGTGAGGACTTTGGGGAATTCGTACAACGCAAAATGTTAAATTTATCATTTTGGTAGGATATATATTTTTCATGAGCCAGGCGCCATAAGTGACCCAATATGAGGCACTTTGCACAAATTAGCCGTTTAATCATTAATATCGGTATACATAGAATTGTTGATAGATCTATCAGGTTGACCACCTGTCGTGACCAATAGCTCCATGTCAAATCAAACGACGAATTGATATTCTGTGATTATCTAGCGTTGATTATAACTTTATTGTTAATGTATAGCTTATAGGCGTTGCAACCCTATGAATCTGAAAACTTGATGCTAGAAATTTAATATATAAACCCTGGGAAGATGATTTGTGTCAAAGGTTTTTAGAGAAAACGCTTGCGATCAGAGAACTGACCCTTAAATTTTTAATAAGGAAATTAATTTGACTTTCTTAATTATATATGGATGTTTTGATATAAAATTCATAATAAGAAAGTTTTCCTTAAAAAATTGTTTACAATTTGAATAAGTGAAGTCACTAGACTTTTATGTTGACACTTGATTTTTATGTGTTCTTTAGGTACATGAGTTTGGCTTCGAGAATTTTGGCTTATTTTGTGGTTGTTGATGCAAGTTGTGTTAAATAATGTTTTGGACAACTTTTGAAACTTTTGGGGACTATGTGTACTAAGATCTACAAGGATCAAACAACTATGTTGTGGTTGTGGGTTATGTTTGAACTTTAAGCTTATGTTTTAGTTAAGTGACATATGCAAAATAAATATTGCATCATTCACTAAGATACTTATAGGTACCAACCTCCATCACCGCCACATTTATATTTCTGTTGCGACGTTTTTTGGGTGTGACAGCCTAGCCCTCGTATGTCTTCGTGTCTAGCACGATCGTTGTGTACATTGTTCATGTGATGTCGGGGGCTTAGCCCTTAGTATGTCTTCGTGCCTCGCACGATTGTTTTGTTGTCACGATCCATACATATTTATCCCGTGCAATTAAATTAATCCTTGTGTTATATATATATTTGTTCTCAGATATTTATATATATATACATATACATATATATATATATATATATATATATATATATATATATATATATATATATATATATATATATATATATATATATATATATATATATATCTTTACTAGATATATTTCTAAAAATAATATTTTTAACATAGTCATTGTGTATTGTGTATGTATACATGTATAACTAAAAATAATATTTTTAACATAGTCATTGTGTATTGTGTATGTATACATGTATACATACACAATACACAATGACTATGTTAAAAATATTATTTTTAGAAATATATCTAGTAAAGATATATATATATATATATATATATATATATATATATATATATATATATATCTTTACTAGATATATTTCTAAAAATAATATTTTTAACATAGTCATTGTGTATTGTGTATGTATACATGTATAATGTTCTCTTGTATGTGTACTTCTCAACTTATGTACTTGTATTTTTACATATACGTGTGTGTATACTTAATTTTATACTTTAATTAGGTATTTGTGTTGTATTTATACATATATGTTTATACATGTATAATACTTGTAAGTCTTGTATTTTTCTAAGTGCGTTATGGTGTATGCATTTATGTGTATAAGTATGTTTGTATACTTGTATTTCTACACTTAGCCATTTTATATATTTTCCGGATTTATTATCTTGTGACATACATACATACATACATACATACATACATACATACATACATACATACATACATACATACATACAAACATACATACACACACACACACACATATATATATATATATATATATATATAAATATATATATAGTAGAAGTTGGCTACAAAGTCAATTTTTCCTACAAAGTGTAGGAAGCCACCACATATATGTGACAAATAGTTATTTTAATGAAAAGGGAAAGAAAGTAATTTGATATTTATTCTATTTATGGTATATATTTATTATAACTAACACATTAGAAATTTAAGGAAACCAAATATCACATTGAAATCGGACTGGCTAAATTAGGATCGATTCTTTGTTTATCATTAAAGTCGCAATTCTTTTTCTTCTTCTAAAGTGGTTCGCTGAAAAAAAACCATGGCGTCACAATGTGTTTTAACACATCTACATAGCAGTCAGTAACAAGTTCGCAAGTTGTGTTTTATAAGTCAGTTGCTAACTGGTTCATCATTGTGTTTTATCGCTAAAACACACTACTATGAACACACCTAGTATCCAACATCAAGTGCAGTAAAAAATAGTACTATGATCAAACTTTAAAAAACACACTGTCTTCAACAAAATCTACAGAATACATGTATATGTAGGATCTAATCACATTGTAGTTTTAACACATCAATCCTTAAAACAATATCAATGTCAAAAACAACACCTTTACCAAATTAGTCACTTGTTTGTCACATTGTGTTTTATCAGCAGTAAAACACAATACTATTATCAAACTTAAAGAAACACATCGTCTTTAACAAAACACAGTGAATACATGTATATGCAGCATCTAATCACAATGTACACTATCATTAACATATCTAGTATCTAACATCAAGTGCAAAAAACATAATACTATAATCATCTCTTACACTTGTATTTCATGCCGAATTTTTAATCTTGATCCATGATTCTAACTAATATTGTTATGCAAGATGGTTAGTGGGTTTTATATATAGAGAAGGAAATGTGCGAAATTATAGGAGGTGTGTTATTTTTGACAGTTCTTCGATTAATTTAAAACATGGTAGATGCCCAAACTACCCCTAACCTATTATAACAATTGATTAATGACACACAAATATTACAAAAATGTCACCAATATATTTTACCTTTCTTCAATTAATTTAAAACATGGTAGATGCCCAAACTACCCCTAACCTATTATAACAATTGATTAATGACACACAAATATTACAAAAATGTCACCAATATATTTTACCTTTTTCACTAGTTCAAGCTTGTATATTTTACCATGTAGGTTTGTTATATATATATTCACATCAAATATATAATGTATATGCCCAAAAGTCCATTTATCGGATCGTCCGATATATTGACAAGGATATAAATAATACATTTTTCTTATATAATGTCCAAGTATCTTCTATATGTAAGTGTGTATAAGTATAAATGTCTATATACTTTGCCATGTTTCTTGTATACACTTGTCAGTGGATTTTGTGTTTGTGTTTAGTTAGTATGTATTCCTGCATCTTCTACATAAATCCACATAACACACAAGTATTTTACACACTTGTATGATTGTCTAAATATTTATCTTTCATCCAAAACACACACACGCGCGCGCGCATACACACACACATATATATATATATATATATATCCATTTTAGTTTATGAAAATTCTAGTAAGTTTAACTTAGACTTTTCCACCCAAAATTTTGTACAATCATGATTAAATGTACTAAATACATTTTTAGTCTTGTAAATCCTTTGTTAAACAAACTTTAATCATGATTTTAGTTTTAGAAAATTTCGCCATTGTTAAACACACTTTAATCATGATTATAATTTTTAGTCTTGTAAATCCTTGAATCTTTTCCTGAATCTCCGATTTTGAATCCTTGAACTTTAATAGCCCTTTTTCGCTTCTTCCTTCTGGTTTTGTCCAATCTCTAGGGTCTCAATCATTATATACAACCCATGTAGAGTTTAGGTGGTTTATTGTAACAGCCCAGCGTAACCGCACCATGATATTCTCCGCTTTGGCAGCCAGCACACCCTCAGCGCCTGCCCCTCACGGTTTTAAAACGCGTCATGATGGTGAAGGAATCAAGCCCCTTATAAGAAAGCCTTCGTTCCCCTTCACAACCGATGTGGGATATCACAATCCACCCTCCTTAAAGGGTCCAACATCCTCATGGGACCTAGCACTACCGGTCCGGCCCTGGCTCTGATACCATCTATAACAGCCCAGCATAACCGTACCATGATATTGTCCCCTTTGACAGCCAGCACGATCTCACCGCCTGTCCCTCACAGTTTTAAAACGCGTCATGATGGTGAAGGTATCAAGCCACTTATAAGGAAGCCTTCGTTCCCCTTCACAACCGATGTGGGAATGTGACGACTGGCAAATCCGGACTAGCATCCGTACAAACCCAAATCTTGCACATAGCGTGATCTTACATTATACTTCGTTTTTTTATATAAATTAGGTCGTCATATGCATAGAATGTCTATTCAAGTCATATTTTTCATTCAGTAATTTTTAGAAATTACCAAAAATTATTGGGTGATACATGAGTTAACTTGACACACAAATATTTGTGAATATAGCCCGAATGCTTAGAAAGCATCCCAATATGTCATTACATGTCTTATTATATAATGATACGTGTAAATACGCATCATGTGCTATTAACGACTTAAAAACGCGTATTTTACTAATCAAATAATATTGTTCCGCATAAAGTATATATATAATACACAAGAGCAGGCATTACTATGCACATGATTATAAAAAAGTGTAAATATTTGTATGTGTCTTGTAATTAGATGATTACTTACTGATCCATTTCCAACTAGAAAACCAAACCATGAAGTTACTTATCTTTGACTCCATAACCCTACCATGTCACTCAACAACCTACCCATCCTTCCATCGACCATACCACTCATCATCATGTGATGTGCCTTACCCAAAAAGAATATATAGTTCATAATTGCTTTCATATAAAAATCAATGTCTGATTATTTTCAAGAGTTTATCACCTCCAAGAACACATTCACATCTCTGCATCTCGTTTCCTCCCTCTTTCAAAACCAAGCCACCATTCTCCAATACTTGAAGATTGTTTACAAGTTCTCCAAGGCTACACCTTGTTCCATCACCTCCTTAGTCTTTGGTATGATTTGTTTTTAAAACCTTATTCATAATTATTAATACTGTGTCTAGATCAAGTCCGAGTCACCCAACACTTGAAAATTTTAAAAAGAAATAGAAGATGAAAACTTGTTTCTCCAAACACACTATTTCATAAATATATATATATATATATATATATATATATATATGATTTGGAATTTGCTACATGACATCAAAATCTTGTTTTCCTTCCTGTACCCTCTAAGTTTGTTTAATAACTTTTCATGTTGAGTTCTTACATATTCTATAAATATGTACATATTTGTATGGTAATAAACTTTGTAACTAGGCCTAACATCTTGCTCATTACATATGTCGTGATTATGTATAAATATTTTTGAACTTGATACAATAATAAATTACACTCAACAATCATTTTAAACAAAAAGCATAATATAAATTTTGTTTTAACCAATTATGCTAACTTCGTAGTAGTTAAGTCATATTTATAAATTTTTTCCTAGGTCTATTTGTTTCAAAAGCATGCTAAGCAATTACAATTTGTAAGAAAGTTGTGATTTTACAAAACCAGACGTCAACTTAAAGTATAGAGCTTTCAAAGGTGATCTATGAATTATTATTTAGCCTTATATTTAACTTATACATGTATTCAATAAATATGAATAGCACAAGATAGTTGGGTGGTATAGCATAATATATATGTATATATCTTGTGAACTAAAAGAATGAGAATCATAAATTAGTAGTGCTTTTACTAAAAATATGGTTTTGAATACAAAGTGGCTTTTTATAAAATAACGACCCTTCCATTCGTTGTGATGGGGCTTCGTAAAGATGTTCAATTTTTTATATAAAACACACACACTCTCTCACACACACATATATGTGTGTTTATATATTTGGTTGTAAAACGAAAATCGACTTATAAAATAAAAATAGTATTACTAGTATAAATTTTTGTATAAAACTAATATATATAATTTTTACTACGATACGTGACGTGTTTGGAAGTACGTTGTCTAAAAATAAATATATGATATATATTTATTTATTTATCCAGACTAAACACGAACTATGTGGTATACTACTTTGGTCATATTTACATCTAGATTATTTACAAGTCTAAATGAATATACTTGGGTGGTCGGGTAACATATCACCAACGCTTGTCGGGCCGGACCCATGAGTTGAGCCTTTGTAAAAGTGAAATATATTAGCACGTCGAGTCGTGTTGGGTGAATTGAATCATGTGAGGCATGAATGTCATGAACATAGAATAGACTTTAAATGTGTCTTTATATCACTTAGGGCACGGTTAGGTCGCCGCACGTACACGTGAACATTGCTATTTATTTGTGGTATTTGGAGCATATGCTTACTAATCAGGTGAGCTCATAACCCCCATTTTTTTACAATTTACATTTTTATAAATGTTTTCGGTGGTGGAGAGACATGCAAGTTTTGCAAAAGTACACAATATTTCGACGAACAAAAATTCATATTTCTAAACCATGTTGCAAACGAAATTCTATTAACTTAAATGGTTTATGAAAGGTTTATACTAAACATACCGGTTTTACAAAACACACGCGTATTTTCAAAACGTGCATGAGTTTCATGACTAGTGACGGGATTGTCCTAGTTACAACGGGACTAGTTTGTCCTACATACAAATAAGGGGACTGGTTGGTCCTGCTAACACACTCAAATAGGCTAGGCCCATTTTCATTTGTGCGAGGCACAAAGACTCGAGTGGGTTAGACCTACCTATACTCATGCGAGGCACGAAGACTCAAGGGCTGAATTGTCCACTACTCAACACTAAGGGGCCGTAGGGTCGCTTAAAACTGTACAATGAAGTCCTCGCTACATATCAGAACTATAACTGCCTGCTAGTCTACCGTCTTGAGTAAACGGTTTGGCGAGGCACTTACTAGCTTGGAGTGGGTTATCGGCTCATGCGGGCATGTTGTCTTTGTCGTACGTGGACATCGATGGTTATTCAAATGTTACAAAAACAAGGTTTTCGATGGACATGCCGAGAAAAAAAAATTTATATTATGTTTTCTCAACAATTATTTAAACCGGTTACTAAAAAGATTTATTTAAAATCTTTTATCAAATAAACTATGAACTCGCCAAATTTATGTTGACTTTTCCAATGTTCTTTCTCAGGTTACAAATTTCAAATTATGGTACGGTTGGAATAGAAGAACCTATGGGGATTCGAGTACTTAGCGGGCGTTCAATTTATAGAAGTCTTAGCATTTTATATACTTCTGCAATGCAAATGAAGATACTAGATAAATCACGCCTAACTCAGATTTTAGCGGGTGTGACATTTACGACCCGTCAACCCGAACCCGGTTCACAGCCTGTAAACAAGGAAAGTTGTTCCTTAATGTTCTATGGTTTCCAAACAATATGTTGGTGTACTAACTTGGGGCTCACGACTCGTACACTTATTCTAGGCTCACGGCCCGTAAACAACAGAACTAGGTATGCCTTCAGCAATCTTTAGAGTTCTGCAATTCTGGTCCGGAAATCCTAAATTTTACTTAGGAACTTGTAAAACACTCAGAAACAGAAATGAAATTTTAATCCAATTTAAGCAATATTTACTACAAACAATTATCAAAATGCATGTTTTTATACTTTAAAAACATGTTCTCTTTCAGACACATCAAATATCCTCACACTTAAACATTGTTTGTCCCTAAGCAATTCATTTCTCAACAAATTTATTTAACTTCCATTTGCACAAAGTTCAAACCAAGATAAATGATATTTCCAAATCATATACCCCATCCCAACTCCGAAGACTAACAGAGGCAAGAGATTGACATCTTCTACAAGTCATTTCTTTGATGATACATTAAAAAAAAAGAAATACCAAGCTTCGATCAGTCCACTTTTATAAAATACCTTCTAGTACATACAACTAACAATTTTCTCTCCTCTCGGCTATTTTATAAAAAAAACTAGCATAAGATATGCTAGATAAACTACTAAGCTCATCATCTATATGTATCATTATCATATGCTTGTACAGAAATCAACTACATATATCCACAAATAACATTAGTAGATCATAAGGACTTTTAAGGCTTTTGGCTTAAGGATAAAAAGATAGTAAGTGAACAAATGAAATGGGTTAACAAAAGGGGTTAAACAACCACACTTTTTCTCTTTCTTTTAGTGGCTTTGGATCTTTCTTTCATATTTTTATTAGGATCTTTGGTCCTACACTTTTTTTTAATGATATCTCTTTCTTTCCTTCTTTTCTTTCTGACTGTCACCTCTATACATTATCGTTAAATTATACTTCAAAGGGTAATAAATCGAAATAGGCTAACAAAGGGTAATATTGGTTTAAATCTTAGGGTAAACAAATGAAAAAGGTTTAAGGCTCAACATGGCTTCTAATGAAAAATATTAAAGGTAAGAATATGAAAGGGAAAAGGGTAAATAAGGGCTCATAAATATCCCACTTTTGTCTTAATCATATATATAGTAATCACCGTATCAACTAGCAAATTATATAACATTGATCAGTACATTTTAGATACACGTTATGGAATATTAATTATGAAAAAAATGCATTGATAATCATATAAAATCCACTACATTGATTTGTTTTTGTATTAAATGGGTTAGAAAGAAAATGTGCTAAAGAGATAAATTTAATTTTATGAAGTTGACAAAGTTGATCTATTGAATTAAATTAAAATGTTATTAGTAAATGCTTTCTAGAAATAATTATTTTTTTAACAGCAAAGATTACCCACTACTACTAAATTACACCAATTTTACCCATACAAACAATTAAAGGAGAGGAGAGAAGTTACGTAAAACCACATGCCAAAACCACTAAAGCAATTAAATGAGTCTTATAACTTCAAATATAATTATTGGTTAAATTAATTGGTTTCTAATATGGAATGCAGGAGAAAACGACAAGGTGAAAAGCAAGAGGATTTTATTGGCTGACTTAATATAATTAGGGTTCAAAACTATTACATACAATTAAAGCCCATAATAAATGACAAAGGCTTATGAGAATTAAAGCAAACAACCCCAAATGAAAAAGACGTCGGTGAAATGTATGGAATAAATTGAAAAGTTGTGACTGGACTTTGAGGGAGCTTTTGGAGCTCCCACGGAACAGAGTTTGCAGACGACAATACGTTTTGTCTGAATTGTTGTCTAACTATTGTAGGAAAACATGTTAAGGGATATGGATAATCTCAAATACCTAACCTTGCACGTAACAATGGTGAGCACACTACTTAGTATATCTTCATTGAGATGGTAATTTTGTTTTTAAGGATCTCCAAAGTAGTCTCCCCAACTGCCATTAGTTCGATCAGGTACTCCTTGGTAAAATGACCGGATATAGGGTTGAGGGTACTAACAGGGAAGGCATTAAGTCCCCCAAGTTTGCCACAATGGCAAGAGGTGTGAACGAGTAATAATGAATCTACAAAACCACACAGGTTGTGTAATATGACTACAGTAGTAGGATTATGCCATTTTGATACATGTGAAATCTATAGTATAATACCCCAGTTTAGTTTCGTTCCCACCTGCCTTCATTGATTGCTTTGACATACCCTCGCCACATAAGAGAGTAGTCAAGAGGGAAATTATTATACGAACCCTCTTACAATTGTTTCGGGTATGGCATTAACCCTTTAGCCCTCAGCAATTAGTAAGAAGCAAGATACGTAACCGGTGTGGTTATCAATCAAGTAACACTAAAATTGAAAGGCTACCATGCCTCATAGAAGTACAAGATCACGAGGGACGTCTTATCGCATTTTAAGAAAGATGTCCATAATTATAGAGCCAAAAATGAATGTAGAAGTGATAACAATTTTATAAAGGATGAAAAGCTAATGAGTCATTGAGTACCAATCCCTAGTCAACGTGGCACCACACGCATTATTAGAAACATAGACACTCTGTACCAATGTCCCACAAAGGAAGGTTATGTGGGAAGAGAGAATTAATTCTTCTTCGGATTGATTCATGAATGATTGAATTATGTACAGGCGAAATCTTGCCTATATTGATAAAAGAATTGCTTATCAAGATATGATACTCCCCGTTATTATTAACCAATCCACCAACATCGTCAACTTTAGCACAATTCCGGATAGCTTTACTAGTGTAGAGAAACAAACGATAGTTTCGTACAAGTTTTGCCTAGATTGCTCATTGCGCTTAGGGATCAACAAAATGGGTTTATTGTTCAGTTCTTACACAAGTAGCCAACGTATTCAAAGGATATCAATTCTGACACGAAGACAATTTCGGGGTCACCCAATTCCAATGTGAAATTTAATTTCAGGATCATTACTTACTCGGGCTGGCTCCAGCTTTCATATAAGTCTTGTATTCATGTTAGTTCATAGGATTAACTACAACCGAATATTTCTTGAACAATGAATTGCTTCAAAATGAAATGTACAGGTAGTATTGAATAAAAGTTAGTAGTTCCTTTGGGTATGTATAATTGGAAAGATAACACCAGATAGATGAGCTTGCCTTCCACTATTTTGTATATTGAATATGTATTAGGAAGTAACTTCGCACGAAAGTACATTGTATCATAGTTCCATCAACCTTCTCTTATCCACAGAGAAAAGACTTTGTATCGACTCGGCCTAAGTTGATAAGGTTTGGGGTTATTCTTTACACGACTTTACCACGATAGTGCTATCGGATGTTAAAATGAAGAAGTATCGTATCGTATCGTAGTACGACTAAACATAGAACAAGGAGTAAGAGGCACAAAAATTTAACTATAGAAATTAGGCACTAAAACCTCCAAGAGCTTTAGCAAGTAAAAGAATTTTGTTTAATAGACGAATCTGGTTAAGTCGTAGATCTAGTGCTCTTACTCACAATTGAATTACGCTTTCCGCAATAGTGGTTAACTAGGTTTATAGTTGAATTGGGCTACAAGTAATAATTTAAAATTTAGAAATATGATTATATATATAAGTGCCCTGAAAAAACAAAATTAGAAGGAATATTGATAAAATGTTTTGCCTCCAAAATTCACCTAGATCATGACTGTTACCGACTTCGAACACTTGGGTCACCAACAGTGGTGATAGTTGCACGCTCACGCTACTTGTTAGATGTTGTATTACCGGTCAACAAAATTCGTTCAGAAATATGATTCAAACGGATAAGTTTAATCCACATGACTAACGAAATAGATATGATTTGTTCTCCATGACATAAGGATTTAGATACATCAGAATCAGTCCTAGTGACTCTCGTCAGAGGGGATAAATTGTGCAGAAGTGTCTAAGTTGTGCAGAAGTGTCCTACCGATGATGACTTAGAAACGTTGTCGCATATCGGGTGCTAATCAATGAATCGAATGGATATTGAAAAATCATTAACAAAATGTAACAAAATCAACCCTTGCAGAGTACCGCCAGGGAGAGAGTACACCTCGGAGAATTTACACCAAGTGTTTACAAAACTGATCCCAAGAGAGATTAGAACAGAATGTCCTTATACACCAACCCATATTGTCCTTCACTTAAAGTTACCGCAAGGGGTTTACGGGCTTCATTACATGATGATGAAAAGACAATTTCATAAAATTAGTAAACGCATTAGATTACCCTCGACACTAACTCTCGCACAGTCGATGAACTATGATTAGAACACAAAGGTAAGCACCCGAATTAGTCGAGGTGATAGAATTCACCGTAATTCATACATCTGCTTGTAACTTTACAACAGTTGTTTGTTCCACATGCCCATCACTAACAAATCGTTAAACTCTTGTTAACTTAACTAGAAATCTTTCCGTTTAACTTCTGAAATCTAAGGCACCAATATCACTCTGTTACTTACTAATGCTCATATGTTAACTATAATGTGCCCTCAGGTTCGTCCGATGCACGCCCAGTACTGCTTTCATTGCGTTTGCTACTTCACGCTTCGATAATGGAAATTCATCGTAATTACTCAGGCATTACTACAAGCAATTGAATTCTCATTTATCCACCCATATGTCGATGTACACTATAGTTCATGCATTATCCAATTCGTGTTTCTAAACATTAACGAATTTGTAGTGTCTAAACACTCATGTAACGCATTGCGTAGTGTTACGCATGTAATGCATTGTGTCCAATTTATGGTTTATTGTGAATTTTCACGCACATAGTAACTCATGATCCATACAATACATCCTAGTAATCACATGCTAATACATTTTTGTCCTCAACATTGTCATAAGTCTACTCGATTGCACCTCGAGTTCTGTTGTTGCGAACTAGCAACAATTAGGGTTTACCGGATTTCATAGTTGTCACATTAATATAAAAAACGTATTTTAATTGCATTTAATACTACATCATAGTTCACATATAAAATTTTAAATACTTAAAATATTAATCATTAAATTCAAGAGATATCACTAATTATTTTAGTTATAAAATAGAATCATCTACCAAGACTTATGTAAAGCATGCCACTTTTCTTTACCACATAACCCCATCCATCAAGACTAGTTGCTACAACACCATACTATTCATAGAATTTTGTCAAGTATCACAATAAACTATTAAAAATTGATGAAATTATATGAACAAACAACGTGTTGTGGAAAATTATAACCATGTTTTTGTGAGCAATATTTATTTTTTTACATTTATTTCTTTTGTGGAAAATAACTACAACATGATGTTATTCATAATATTTCTTCAAATATTTCATATATCAATTAGCAAATAATTGATGAAATTCTATGAACACAGAGCATGTTGTAGAAAATTCTAACCAAGTTTTTGTTAGCATTAATTTTTTACACATAACCAAGCTTTGGTTCTTTTTAATTTCTTTTCTATGCGTTTACGCTAAAATTAAATGTATTATTCTTATTGTTAGAAAATTTTGATGCATATGTCTGTCGCCCACTGCATCGAATAGAATTGAGCCTGTAATAGGAGCACAAAGTTAAGTTAGATTTTGAATATGATCACTTCGCACGAAGTGAAGTCCACTTCATACGAAGAGAAGTCACTTCGTACGAAGTGAAGCCACCTCGTGCGAAGTGAACTTCTTGCCTTGTGCGAACTGGATTTCCTATAAATAGGCTAGAGGTGTTAATGTTAGAAGTGAGTGTAAACTAGACAAGGGAGCTCTGTCTAGTTGTTTGACTAAAAGTGAATCTTGTTATCAATATCGCCTAACTCTAATGTGGATTCCACACGTATATGACAAATTAGTGCCTGAGCTATCGGATCCGACAATGGACCTACAATTAGTATCAGAGCCTCGTGGCCTAATTTGAAGACATTCTACAAGATTTAGCAACACAACACTTCTCTTCTACTCATTTTTCTTATTTTTGATCATTTTTTAAAGATCTAACGGACAAAGTGGCCTAATTTTCTCAAGGATTAAGTAGAATCATGTTCTAATAAACCATTGAAAGAATCAGACCTAAAATCAACCGAATTCTAATTAAAATGGCAAAAAACATGAATTCTTGAACTCCACTTCTCACAATCTAAACTTCACTTCGTACGAAGTGAAACTTGTTCACATTCACACTCTCACTTCGCACGAAGGGAAAATTCAACTTTGCATGAAGTGTTTTTGCAAAAAAGCATTGAATTTTTTTTGTTGATTATACAAAATTTCATTTTGCACAAAGCAATTGAAAAACCAAGTTTTTTAACAAAATGGAAAATGAGTATAATGAAGTTTTTTTATGACGAGGAGATTTGTTTCAAAACACTATTCATGAATTTATATCTCCTGAGTTTTATAGTGCTCTTTTTGGTGATTAAGGAAATTATCAGAATACACAACAGGAAGAATAAATGATTGCTGAAAAGATAACGATGAATCGTGAAGAAGAGAATTTTAAAGTTATCAGAAATTTAAAGTTGAAAGAGTTCTATAAGAGAAGAAAATTAAGAAAGTTGAGATAGAAAGACAGTTTACAAAATGTTTAGAACCGTGCAAGTCTTATTTGGAAAAAGTTGAGAAGTACAGAGAGTTAAACGTCATCCTAATAACCTATCTAGTGATTTCAACGTCACGAAAGAGGCCTAAGATAAACTGAGCAAATCTGTTAACGAACTCCGTACTATAAGCATAAAAGATATGGATACAATTTCTATGCTCAAAGCAACAGTCAAGGATAAACAGATGGCTATATACACACTCATTGACATGATTGCCAAACTTAAACTTGAGCTATAAGCAATGAAAATAGAGATGGAGCAAGTTGATAAGAAGTTGATCAGTTATTCAACGACATCTTTCGTATTGATCACATTCTTCCCAAGCTGACAAGAAAAGATGAAAATTGGGAAGATATATATGGTTATTAAGATCGTGGTTTGGGTTATAATCAATGTCCACCCCCAATATGTAACAATTTTTCGATAAGAAAACCAGATGGGGTGGAGAAGGCACTGAACTTAAAGCTAAAAACACTAAAAACAAAATAGAAAGATCAGTTGCCTAACAACATTGATGTGACCTTTTTAAAGTCTAATGATGGTGATGATGGGTCAGACGTGATTAAGAAAGTGGTTGAGAATGTTTTAGGCAAAATAAAAGATAAAATTTTTGAATACACTAATCAAAATTTGAAAAAGGAAGTTCGAGTTCACAACCTGAAAATGATGAAAATTTTCATGATGCTTATCTTAAAACATCATAGAGTAGTTCAAATGATTATCCAAATATTTTAATGTACTAAATGGTTTGATCTGATCAACTAAATTCGGATTCAGAATGTGAACTTGGACAGACTTGAAAAAGTTTTCAAACTTATAGAAATCGAAATTTCTAAAATGCAAAGTTTAACAAATAAAACCGAAGTTTCAAACTTTAATAGAAATAAATCTTAGTATTCCAAACCCAAAAAATGTTTATTTTAACAACCAACTAAAAAACTATAATGGTTGGAATGGGTCAGGATATGGTAAGAGCAATTATAACAAGTTTGGAAAATCAAAGCTTTAAAAGAAATTGACTTTTGTACCTGCAAGTTCAGAAAACACAAAAGAAAGTCAAATTTATAAACAATCTAATGAAGAATTTTTCGTTCAACAACAACATAAACAGGTTGAGGAATCCTCTGTTGTAACAGACAGTAGGACATGCATTAAATGCAACAAAGTTGGACACATTGCTCGAAAATGTCCACAAAATAATCCTAAATCTGTTCATGATGTCAAGAAAAATTATGGGGATTTGAAACAGAGATCATCACTAATGTTTGTACCAACTTAGGTTCAGAAACAATATACAAAATCTACAAACAAAGTGAAACTAGTCAATACTAAGTTTTCCAATTTTGAAACTGGTGAATCTTCAAAAAGTAATGAACAAAAAAACTCTACATTGTATTTCAAGAAAACGTTAAAGAAAAACCAAACATGGGTGATGAAAGAAAAAGAATTTTTTTTAAAATCTATGAAAATTAAGGGTTTAGAAGAATTTCCTAAACTTGAAAGAGTTGAAAATAAATGTGTATGGGTAGAGAAATTAAAGTTGAAGAAATTACACCTAAGACCAAAACACTTGGGTATCTCTATTCAACTGATTGTGAATGTTTGTGTGCATGAACTTCCAAAAATGAAGTAAATCATAAAGATTAAGGTTCCTTGGCACTTGATGAATAATAAATGGGTTTAACACGTTTATTTGACACAAATTTGATAAGAAGATTAAAATCACAAAATCTTCACTGTTGAACAGAAAAAACTGATTGAAAAGACAGATTTGTAAATGTTTATAAAATCAAAACGGTCAAAGTTTTGTCATCATGAGGGGGAGAGAGCTTAAAAGAAAAATGTGAAGCAGTAATGGATGGCGAATTGAAGTGATTCTCATCGGTCGGTTAATGTTTCTTTCTTTAAAAAACAAAAATCCAAAAATATGTTTTTGATTTTAGGGGGAGAAATATTGTGGAAAATACAAAAACATATAAAAATTTGAAATATGTACAAAAACATGAAAAATACAAAAAGAGTTTTGGTGTAAAAAGAGGAAATACATGAATGGACTATCACAGTATGCTAAAGAAATGTAGTGTTAAAATTTTAAACAAGTCTCACAGTAGACTTCGCACATTCAGTAGATTGTTTCTGAGATATAAACATAAAGAAAAACTTCTTAATTAGTGGATTAACATCTTTCGGGTATATGGTTTTAATACATTGAAATTTTGTTTGAGAGATTGCCGGATTCTAAGATACTAGGTCTTTATAGATAATTGATATCTGGGGTATTATACAAGTTCTTCTGATTTTGCGTCAGCAATGGACTAGAACTTGTAGAATACTTTTTCTTTAAAACTCAAAAACTGCATCAAATTGAAAGTATCCAAAGATCTAACAATTGCAGTTAAAAGATTCCAAATTGGAACACCACTTTTAACTCGAGCCTTTATCTCTTTGTCTCTATGGTGGTACTCCTGAGCTCTCAAGGCCTCGCATACTCAGATACAGATATCAGTTAGATATATTCACTTGTAAGAAGAAATCTAGGGAATTTTGATACGGGAGTATATTCTGAGGTGGGAAACACTATTAAGTCAAGTTCTAAGACATATAATTAACGTAACTCAGAGCAATTGAGAAATGTGTAGAGGTTTAAGTGGATCAATATACTGACAAGCCAAGTGAATTTGTTTATAACATAATATCAAGATCAACGGTACTAGTGATATGTCTCAAAACTGATGTGATCCTCTAACACAAACTCATAAAAATATGTTTGTAAATATGTTTGTACATAGTTATTGCATTTCATTTTAGAAAAAACCCAAAAACATTTTCAGAGTATTTTAGCATAGACTTTGAAAAATACAAAACGAATTTGTTTCTATCTTAGTTTCGACCATTGATGATGGAAAGCTAATATTCTCTAAAGCCGTTAAACAAAATTTGAAATGAGAAATTGTTCTCAAATGATAAAAGTTCATTAATTTGAAACTTACATTTGATAAATACATAAGTTTGTTCACAAAGTGATCAACCAAGATCATGCATTTGAGCTTGGTAGATAAATCAGATAATCAAGGTCATTAAGTTGGACTTGGTTAAGTGTGAAGGTTGATAAAACTGATAAAGTGATTAAAATTTGAAAATTAGAAAATGATAAAAAGTTTGTGTTTGAAAATTTTAGGTTTGAATCTGAAATGTTTATTTGAATGTATATAAGAATGAACAGAATGCAGACTAATAGGAGGAGCAGATCAAAAAGTTGAATAAAGAATTCGAAGCTCAAAGAAAGGGGGAGTATGCTAATGTTCAATATTTACAAGTCAAAGATCATAGTATGGAATTAAAGAGGAGACTATTGATGATATGCTGAACAAGCACGTTGAAGAAATTCAAGCATTAAAGATATGAAGATCGTAAAAGACTCTGAAGCTTAAAAGAAAGATTCGATAACTGCGGCAACATCCAATGGGGAGACTGTTGATACATATGTTTGTCGCCTACGTCATTGAATAGAATTGAGTCTGTAATAGGAGCATAAAGTTAAGTTAGAGTTTGTATATGATCACTTCGCACGAAGTGAAGTCCACTTCGTACGAAGAAAAGTCATTTGGTACAAAGTGAAGCCACCTCGTGTGAAGTGAACACCTTGCCTTGTGCAAGCTGGAGTTCCTATAAATAGGCTAGAGGTGTTAATGCTAGAAGTGAGTGTAAACCAGATGGCAGAGCTCTGTCCAGTTGTTGCTAGGATCTGTAACGTTTGAAGTATAATGAAACAGTGATTAAAAGTGAATCTTGTTATCAATGTTGCCTAACTCTAATACAGATTCCGCACGTATAAGACTAGGTTTACAAATTAGTGCCTGAGCTATCGGATCCGATAACGGACCAAAAGAAATTTAAAGTGGAACTCACTTTGAAGGTCAAGGGTTCAAGGCTTAGGAGAAACATCACATTCAAAACAAAGTAAAAACAATTAACTATTAAATATGAAAACGTATCTTAATTTCATTAACTACTACATCTTATTATAGATGTATATCAAATAACTCAACATATAAGCACTGAATTCAAGTGATATCACTACTTTATTTTAGTTATATAAATACAACCGTCTAGGACGACTTGTGTATAACATTATCGCTATGCTTTACCACATAACAACTATAAGCTAGCTTGCTTTCATCTATATGTGTCATAAGTTTGTTCATATATGATTCAAAGTACATGTGAGGGTTTCTGTTGTGACAATATCCTAAAATACGATGTTCTTCACAGAATTTCGCCAGATATATCACATATTATTGTCAAAGAATTGATGAAATTCAATGAACAATAACCAAGTTTTTTTTATGTAACCAAGCTTTGGTTCTTTTAATTACTACATCTTTACTATAATTAGATGTATTATTATTATTACTAGAAAACTTATGAGAAACATCGTATTTAAAAAAATGTTAAATATTAACTATTAATTACAAAAACGTATCTTAATTGTATTAATTAGTACATACTAGTTTATATATAAAATCAGATAACTCAAAATATCACCAATGTGGGGCTACCCAGATCATAGAGACATATGCATCATGAGGGGATGCTTCAGGTCGGAACCTAGGCAAGGGTGCAATTTAGGATTTTTGATGTAATGTAACGAGGGTAGAAGTAATGTTTGTTGTTTAAAGAAACTGAAAATATCAAGCATTTAGTTCACTAGATATCACTATTATCTTTTAGTTATACATATAGAAACATCTAAGAACACTTGTATATAACATTATCACTTTTCACATAAGACATATAATCTAGCTGGTCTTCATGTTCTTTTCTTGTAAAATCATTTAAAAATGATTCCATGCACAAAATTTTAGGGTTTCGATCTAGAATAATTGCTACAACATGATGATCTTGATTATAGAAATTTATAAAATATTACACATATCATTGTCAAAGAATTGCAATTTACTTGTTTTAATTTTCTATTTTCTAGGTGTCTTTGTTAAAGTTAAAGTTAGATGTATTATTATTATTATTATTGTTATTGTTATTATTATTATTATTATTATTATTATTATTATTATTATTATCATTATTATTATTATTATCATTATCATTATCATTATCATTATCATTATCATTATCAAATTTACAAAATTTGGATATAAAAGTAAAGAATAATTCACTATGAAGACTAACATTTAACCATAAAAAATTAGAGAATGTAAAAATAAAATGAACAGATACCTAATTTCGCTAGAGAGACGAACGCAAAAAAACTACTATGTTGTTGTTAGTCAGTTGAGTGTACATGTAAAGTCCGTTTTATATGTTAAAAATCACTTACTGTAAATTTCAATAACAGTATATCTCCTATCTTCTAGTAATTTAATTGTTACACGTCAAGTCTATCATCTAATAATTTGTTGTTGAACAAATAATAACAACAAAATAGACAATGTTTTAACTTGAATAGAAATCACACTTTTAAAAGCCTTTAAGACATTTTTCTTTAATCACTTTAAGCTCGACGACTTATTTGATTGTTTTCGAAATATAACTTCTTTTTTTGGTTGCACTAAAATGTGCTTAGCGATTTATCTAGTTCCACCATCGTATTCATAATATTAGTTTGATTATTGTCTTCCAATGTACACAACTTTTTTTAGAAAACTAACTCATATTAGGAAAGTGTGAGAAATTGGAGTTTCACTATCACTTGCAACCCAACAAAATAGCTAATATAACATGAAAAATATGGTTAAATATAATTTTACGAAGAGCCACACAACATGATAGAACCCTATATTAAACAACCTCTTCATTTAGTTTGAAATATTATACATTTAATAATGGAGAAGTGCGAGTTACAAATTACATAGGAATACTATTAGTCATGTCGGTTAAAATTGTTTATCCAACACAACATGGTAAACTTAAGGTAAAAGTCTCCCACGCTTCAAATCCTAGTTCATACGACACATATTGCTTCATCTTTCTAATTTCACAACCATTAGACCCTTAAGATATGACTAGTTTAGTGATCTAATCTACAACACAACTCCAAGAGAAGGTTAAGTTGTTAGATAATTTTTATAAAAATATCTGATATGTAGTGCTATAGGTTGATAGAACTTGTTGAAAATCATTATTGTTTGACAACTTTTATAAAATATTTAATATATGTTTAATGTGAAGAACAAGCTTATGGTAGAGAATTTTCATTTTCCACGGAAAAAGTAACCAACCATTACACATCACAACATACACGTATATTTATGCACAACATTACAATTTGATTTTTTTACAACTTATTTCTTTTTTGTTTCACCTTTTCTTTATCTTCTAGTTATTCATTTTCATAAACTATGTTTTATGCACCCCATATTTAATAACAATCAGATTTGTACTTTCGTAGACTTTTACTTTGTAATTTGGAATATATATTAAACAACCATAGATATATTATAAGCAGAAAATATATCTTCCACCACCAAATGCATGCGTGCATATAATAATAATATTTACTAATATGTTATATTAGTAAGAAAATATATAAGTAAAATATTTCAATATAGATATACATACATATATTGACATTTGAATATATAAGTATATCAAGCATTTATTAGTCAAAGATATCATATTATGTTAGAACTTTATAAATTAACACCCATTATAGAATATAGAGAACCATTCTTAGCGTTAGAAATTAAAAAGAAGAATGCACGTTTTCATATATAAATTTTAATGAAGCTGTTTTTGATATTAAGAGAAGTTGTCACCACCTGCTCTTGTTCATGGCCTTTGGTCAATCATCAACATCATGATAGTTTGTAAGGATTAATGAAATTCTAGGAATAATGAATATGTTGTGGATAACTTTTAATGCTTTTTGGGTGAAGCTCAAGATATTAAGAGAAGTTGCTACAACATGCTCTTGTTCATAGTATTTCGTCAATCGTCAACATCAAAGTAGTTTTGCATGGTTGATGAAATTCTATGATCAATGAGCATGTAATGGATAACTTTGAAAGCGCTAATGAATTTGGGTGTACCTCAGGATACTAAAGGAAGTCGCTACAACCCTCTCTTTTTCATGATGTTTCCTCAATAGTTAACATCAAGATATTTTAAGGATTGATGAAATTCAATAAGTACTGAGCGTGTTGTGGATAATTTTTGAATGGCTGGTTAAATTCAAATGAAAATGTTGTTAATTTTTGAAAGATTGATAAATTTCTATAAACTATGGTGGATGATTTCATCTTGAAGGATAAAGTAATCAATTAACATAAAATCACATCGTCTCTTTTTTTGCTATTTTATTTATAAGCTCAAGTTTCATTCTTTCAACCTTGGAAAACAAGAAAGAGATATTAACTAATATATTTGAAACCTTATTTATCAACATCAAATAGGTTTTGTTTTACCGTTGTTGCAAGAGCATAGTCTACTTACAATAAAAAGTTCTTCAATTATACAAGAGTAAGATTAAAACGTATATCTAAGAGATATTTTGCCAAATATCTATGTTCTATAACTTTTATAACTAGAGAATTGACGTTAAAAGTAATATCATTATATGGACTGTTTGTAAAAAAATGTTAATTTGGATTATTTGAAAAATAATGAGAAACCGAGTCTCCTTCCCAAGGATCCTAAAGATTTTATAGAACGTACATATTCACGAATCCCAGTATCGCCATTTCATACTCTACCCCCAATTTGAGTAGTAATATTTATTAGAAGATTCAACGTAGCGCTATTATATGAAGTACAAAACCAGAAAATAAACTTTTAATAATAGATTGACCCACTCTCTTAAACTTATCAAACTTTAAATTTTCATTGTAGTGATTTTGAACTTGCACATATAAATGCCATTTAGATATTAGTAATCTCTCGTATAAAAACAGATTTTGATAGTCAGATTTTTACTATTAATCATGGCTTATTACGTGACTATCAAAGACCTCGAGTATGTAGTATATACAATTATAGTTGTTTTTAAAATTTCAAAAGGTAAGTTTTTTCTATTTCTGTTTGTACTGTTTTTCGGTCATCAACTTTTCAACGTATATAACTAAATTTATTAACATCATGTATCTTTCATTATGAAGACTGAAATATACACTAACACAAACATATTCTAAGCTCAATTTTTTTTACAATTATCATATTTTGTTAATTTTGAACATCACCAACATAGTTCAATTTTTATTTATGAGTCCTCAAGAAAAAAAACACATTATTAAAAAAATAAATAAATGAAATATAAGAGTGTGAAAAAAATTGATAAGCTTTGTCTTTTGAAAAAACCATTTAACTATTTAATATAAGAAAGTAGTTAATTGCATTAAATACTACATAACAGTTCACACAAAAAATTAAATACTAATAATATAATCATTTAATTCAAGATATATCACTAATTTATTTTTGTTATATATATAGAACTATGTACCAAGACTAACATAAAGCATTGACCTTTTGTATACCACATAATCCCATCCATCAAGACTAGTTGCTACAAAACCATGCTATTCATAGAGTTTCGTCAAATATCTCACATAAATTGTTAAAGAACTGATGAAATTCTATGAACAGTCAACATGTTGTGGAAAATTTTAACCATGTTTTTGTGAGCATTATTTCTTTTTTACATTTGAGACTAGTTGCTACAATATGATGTTGTTCATAGTATTTCTTCAAATATTTCACATATCATTGCCAAAGAATTAATGGAATTCTATAAACAATCAACATGTACTAGATAATTATAACCAAGTTTTTATTACCATTATTATTCTACATGTAACTAAGCTTTGTTTTTTTTATTTTACTTTTTTGAATTTCTTTTCTACGTGTCTATGCTAAAATTAGATGTATTATTATTATTATATTATTATTATTATTGTTTTTAGAAATTTGAAGTGAAACTTTCTTTGAAACATCACATTTAAAACAAACTTAACTATTAATATGAAAAAGTATCTTAATTACATTAACTTTTACATCTCATTACAAATGATGTTGTTGTTGTGGGTAATAATTAATTATACTAAGTCGTGTGACGTCAAGTAAAGCGTAGCAGCATAAACAAAAACAAGCGAGTAAGGCGAACAGTTCTATCCTTGAAATTGCGAGCTGTCACAAATATCACTATTTTATTTTAGTTATATAAACAGAGTCGTCTTGAAAGACTTGTATATAACATTATCACTTTTTTTTTGACTAAATAACAATTATAATCAAGTTGTCTTGTCATAAGTTTATTCATAAATGATTTTGTGTGCTACATTTGAGGGTTTCTATTGAGACATATTTGCTATTGCTTTGAGAATTTCGTCACATATATCACATATCATTGTCAAAGAATTGATGAAATTTCATGAAGAGTAACCAAGTTTTTATAGAATTATTTTTTATGTGTGTCTTTACTTCAATTAGATGTGTTGTTGTTACTAGAAGGACAACGGTTCAAGCTTTACGAGAAGTATGGTATTTCAAGAAAAATGTTAAAAAATTAACTATTAATTACAAAAATATACATTAATTGCATTAATTACTACATCTTAGATCAAATTTAAAATCAAATAACTCAAGATATCGTCAATGTGGGGCTAGCTTAGTTCGTAGAGACATAGGCCTCTTAAAAGGGATGTTTCAAAGGTTTTAACAAAGGCAAGGTGCACTTCAGGATTATTGATGTAGTAGGATATGAGTAACATTTTGCGGTTTAAAAACCTAAGAATATCAAGCATTTAATTCACCAGATATCACTACTATGTTTTAGATATATACTAGTGGGAATTCGGGATGAGCTCGGTACCGACCCAACTGGTACCGAACCGACCTGTACCAAAAATCCCTAAAAATGGATACGGGTACTGAATATGCCCGGTACGGTACGGCGGTACCGGTATTTGAGGGTAAAAACCAGTACCGGACGATACCGAAAATGTCAAATGTCGGTACCGTAAAATGTACCCGGTTCGGTAAATTCAGTATCGGTATCGGGTACCATTTGCTCATCCCTAATGGGAATGATTGTGCATTACGGTGGGCGTTCCGACTAATGTTAGATTCAATTTTGATGTCTATTACAATTGTTGATGTTAAAGCATAAAGACTGTTACTTATAAAAACTAACCCGTCACTCTAACCTAACAAAATATTGTTTTAGTAGTTTTGTTAGATATAAAACCTATCTTTAAACAGTTATTGGTCACTAGCTAAGTGAGGGTCTAGTGTGTCTAATGTTTCACCATCTTTTTTGTTAAGGTGTCATCCTTTTTTAACTGGTGAAATGGAAAATGTATGTTGTTAGCGGGAGCATTTTTGGTACGAGTATCTATTTTTGTCAATTTTCGAGGATTGGTACTTTGGTACCCAAACAGTACCGTACCGAGCTAATCTCTATAGCAACCAACCTTTTTTTAACTGATTCTTTCTATTAACCAATGATTGTGTAAAAAAATTAATAAAAGAAGTTATTTACAAATATAAAGAATGATTATTTGATATAAACTAAAAAGTACTCATCAAATGTCACATCGGATGACACATGGCATATACACTAAATTGATACTAAGATACTACATCACCCTAATTTCTAAAACTTAAAAAAGTTACATGGTAATCTGTTGCTAAAATTGGTGATAAAAAGTAATTTGTTTTCTACTTTGAGCATGAATTAAATTCAGTTGCTAAAATCAGGAAAATAATGTGAAGTTTGTTTCTGCGCGGTTTCCCCAATCTAAAACATTAGTAATTTATATCAAAGTTCTAGTTCTTAGATAGCAATGAGTAAACTGACCATATTCTTCCCACCCGTACCAAACAAAAATACATGTTTTGCCCTGAACTCATTTTGAAAACCAAACCGAATTTGCATTGGAAGCTTTTCAGCTGCGTTTGAAAAACCAAACCAAATTCGCATTCGAAATCATAATAGAATTTGGTTCAAACGGTTAACACTGACCTTAACTAAGTCAGTCCAAAGTCCAGGACCTACCATACTAACATGTGATCAGTGGCGCATTATTTTATTTTTCTACTGGGTCCCCTTTTTCGGTGTTAAGATTTTCCACTATCAAATCTTAGAATTTTCGGGTCGGTCGTGCAGGGGTGGCGGGGCGAGGAACATAATAAACTACAATATCAAATAAAACCATGTGTTTCTTACTCATTAAAAAACACAATAAAAATAGGATATTATTCCAAATAAAACTATATGTTCATTACTCGTTAGAAAGCTCTTCTTCCGCTTATCTAAGAGTATGTTGAAATTTCAACCTCAATGATGTTAGCCTTATTTTCTTCTATATTTAAGTCAACATGTTCTTCTTCCATTTTAAAAATTTAAATCTAATTTTTTTCGCAAAAAGATACCATATCTTTCATAGCTAAGTACATAAACTAAAATTACGACTTCGTCTAGTTAAGATAGTCTGCAACTTCAAATACTTCAAGGTGTAAATTTTTCCGAATAATGTTACTGTTTATACAATGATTAAATAACATTGATGTGTACATGATATGTGGTTTTCTAATAACAACAATGATGACACCATTAAACCTCCTACTATCCTAAGAATATTCAAAAATCCCAAACAATGTCACAAGGGGCTTCTAAAAAAGCAAAAAGGCTGGAGATAAAAGGGTCAAACCTGCAACTTTTTTGTATGCATACAAGGGATTTACCATTAGAGTTGTCTTACTTTTAATTTATTGGGTTCAACTATTTATTTTTATAAGGTTCTTCACAAATTTAATATACCAGTTCTATTAAGCTTTTAAAAATCATAGGGGTGCGAGGACCCGACCCACTCTATGTGGGTCCGCCGCTGCATGTGATTATACTCTATATTTCAGTTTTGTTTGGACTTTTATTTTAAATATAAGTACACGTTGCCAGGTTTTTTACTTTGTTTTTAAAAAATAGATACAAATAAAGGTATGATGGACCTGCACAAAAGTTAAATTCAGTAATCTATTCATCCAAACAGTTAAATTCAGTAATCTATTCATCCAACATGTTTTTTTGGTAAAGAAAACAAAATTGCAACTTTAACTTATCTGATTTGGCCAGGTTCATGAACCATTTGATTAATTTGTCCATTTTTTAAGGCTCCAACACTCTAAATGGACCCTCAAAATCTACCATCAATAGCACCATGAGGTTGTTGTGGTGACAAGGGACAAATAGGTAATTTTAGTTTGAAATTTGGGTATTGCTGTAATATATTGCTTTTGTTATCATAACTAAACCATTACTCACAAGAAATAAATATAAAATAAACAAAAAGGCATTAACCAGTCAATCCAACAAGGCCCATTTTGTACTAAAAATAACATGTTTCAACCTGAACACGGGTTAAACCGGTACCCATCCTGCAAATCTTGCCACTTCTGGAAATTATATAAAGCCAAAAGTACAACGTCTGATCACTGTATTTCCCTTTACCCAAAGAAAGCATCTAAGACCTGTGTTCTTAAATCACAGACTCAAATCGACTGGAATTGATAAACAAGCCTAGATCAAAGTATCCAAGAAGACAGGAAAAAGTTCCAATTTGGGTTCGTTTTTGTTTTTTTTATTATCAATAAAAATCCGAAATTATATTAGGAAGGTTCAGTATTCATGTATCATGCGAAGTCATTGATGGGATTAGAGTAACTCAAAATCGTTGGAAAAAGATGATACCAATCAATCATACTGATATCATCATGTATGGCCATTTAACCGCCACTGATAAAATAGGCAGACACGAAATGAAACATGAGGGAGGTCTTTGAAAATGTTTACCACAATTTGATGGTGTAAAGCCATATGTTAAAAACATGTCAGACATATCAAATTGTAAGGGCTTGTCCACCTCCTGAAACACCAAAGGTATAGATTTTAGTAACTCCATAAATCATAATTTATTGCATAATGTATTCCCTCATCTCACAATTCACAAAAATAAAAATGAAACATTTTTTGTTTTGGGTTGTCCAAAAAAATGCAATCTTTTTCCCTAAACACACTCTAACCCAAATTCTCCTAAAACACCTAAAACAAGTACAAGTACAAGCCAAGTCAATATTTGCGATGGGATGTGTAGGATCCTAACCACCAGAGGTGGCAGTTCAGTTACGGCCCATATACTTATGACTGGGTCGATTTAGGTTGTGGTTTGTCTAAAACACGTAAAACAGGCATGGTTAAGAAGTACAGCTGAAAATGGAACCGGAACTGTAAAGGGTCAAACGGGTTGAGGCATACCGGAGATTTGTTGCTCAATTCCTTACAATTCATATAACCTTTAGGAGAGAGCAAAATTCATCATGGTTTTCTTAGTGTATTAATCTAAAACAACATCAATCTTCAACAACAAAACTTCAATTGTTTATTTATTCCAATTAAAATAGAAACATCAGTTAACTACCATAAGCAATGTTCGTGGTGCTCGCAGCAGCCGTAAGTAAACTGTCATAGAAATCTGATAGATACTAGAAAAGAAAAGGCTGATTTATTGAATTGGTAAATGATAAGATAGTCGGTTTGATTCGAGAGGGGCTTTCTACAAAAAGACTCTTAATCAAAACAAACAAGACATGAAAAATAAGAACAGGAATTGGAATACTTATACGTAAAATAGAAGAGTTACTATCCCTAAAGTTCAGCCCCTAAAATAAGCTTTCTGACTTTGACTTTGATTGTCCTAACATTCAGCCTCCTACTAATTATGCCCTTAACTTTTGCTCTTGATTGACTCGGTTAAGTAACTGAACCGAGACATTGATAAGGTGGAGTCTTATCAATACCTTCTGCCTGAAGAAACGACTTGCCCTCAAGTCGATTAGGCGAAAACAGACCTGTCCCAATCAGCGATTGTTTCTTGAAAGGTTGGATGGATAGATGGTGGCAAGTAACTGAGTTGTGAGCTTCCGATTGCAGCCCCTGCAACTTATGTTCGCGACCATTGATAGTGAATATCATAATTTTTTACCGCAATTTGCTTGAACCGTGTTTAGGGTGGCTAGCCACTGAATGTCTACTGTACCACGTCATCGCCCCCTAATGCAAATGGGTAAAAGTCTTGTGTGATTTGAAGACCCCCAATTTTCAACAGCACCTTCTTAAAAATTTGGTGACAACTAATAATGTCCCCATTGCCAATCCTAACGCCAAACGAGTCTAAGGTTTTTGTTGGGAGCTGTATTTTCTTAACAAACAAGTCACTCACAAAATTGTGAGTTGACCCACTATCAATTAGAACCAACACATGGGAAGAATTAATGGTACCGTGAAGGATAAAGGTGGAGTTTTGTGGCTTTCCCGAATTGCATGAAGGCTGATTTCAGCCGATTCCACTTGATCGAATTGATGCTTCTCGTCTTCTGTTACAGCGTCATCCTTTGGAGGAGTAGCAGCTTCTAAGAGTTGAAAATTACCAGTTTTACAACGGTGACCAGGCCCATATTTATCCCTGCACCGAAATCACTCCCCTTTTGTGAATCGGGACTACTTTTCCGCAACAGAATTGTGAATAGGTGGGGCTGGTGAAGGTGTTACAACAGATTTTTTGGCTGTTGCAGTGAGTTTGCTGTCCAGAACCTCCGTAGAACGTTTCCCTCTTCCCTGATCGCATCTGGCCCATTTTTGTTTCATACTCGATAGCTAAGCTCATAGCCTTGTAGACTGTACGAGGTTTATGAATGCGAACATCTGACTTCAGTTTCAAAAACACCCCAGCAAGCAATGATCCGGCCAATCAGACACTCGTACGGATCGCTTAGCAAACTCTTGGCGGTATTCTTGAACACTACCCGTTTGCTTGATGTTGCAAAGAAACTCGACTGAAACTCAACATAAATAGCTTTTTTTAGAAAACTAACCCATATTAGGTAAGTGTGAGGGATCAGAGTTTCACTATCACATGGAAACCGACAGAATAGCTAATTTAACATGGAAAATATGGTTAAATTTAATTTTACAGTGATCCACGCAACGTGATTGAACCCTATTTTAAACAACCGCTTCATTAATGTTCTTAACCAATAACAATTTATCCAAAGAAATCTTTGAGATATTATACATTTAATAACAGAGAAATGCTAGTTACCAATTATATAGGAACACAATTAACAATGCGGGTTAGAACTGTTCATCCGATACAACATGATAAACTTAAGGTAAAAGTTTCCCAAGCTTCCAATCCTGCTTCATACGACACACATGCTGCTTCATCGTTCTACATTCACAACCACTGGATCCTTAAATATAACTCAACTCCAAAATTAGATGTCGCCACCACCTGCCTTCTCCTCCCTAATTCACCATGCTTCCGGTTTCAAACATTACCATCTATATAGCGCTTTCATCAAACCCTAAGTTGATACCTTTCTTTGAACCCTTAATTGACTCCTCATTTGTCGTACTTCATATCGATGCTTCATCAACTTACACTTAATCCCTAATTCGAACACATATGGGTGGCCTAAAGTCATGGAACCATTGGAGGTTCTCCACAAGCATGATAAATTGGAGCACTAAACTAATCATGCACACACTATCTACTTTATAGGTTGATCACTTCACATAATGACATATTACAAAACCTTTTAAATTAACACCCATTATAGAACGTTGAGTACCATTCTTAGCGTTAGAAATTAGAAAGAAGAATGCACATTCTCATACATAAATTTTAATAAAGTTGTTTTTGATATTAAGAGAAGTTGTTACCAACTGCTTTTGTTCATGGTATTTCGTCAATTGTCAACATCAAGGCAGTTTGGAAGAATTTATTGTCACACCCTCAATTTCCACTTGCGGAGTATTACCGCGAGGCGTGTGATCAAACCAAAATCTCAGACACTAGCAATATCGAACGACTCTATATGATTTATTTAAACGTTTTCAAAAACATTTGTTGTAATCTTTGATAGTCATTTTCAAAATATCATAGTTTCAAAGTTTAGCGGAAGCATTAAAGTAAAGTAACGGGCGCCAACATAAACGACAAAACCAAAATTTCAAAAATTATTCGTAAGTAAAGACTCGATAAAAATGTCTTGATCAAATGCAAGTGAGTGCACCCAGCGCTCCTAGCGTCCTGAGAAACATGCAAAGAAACAAGTGTCAACATTAAAGAAGAGTGAGTTCACAGGTTTTTATAAGTTCACAAGTTCGGTTTAAAAGATTGTTTTTCCCCATTATCCCTAACCCGGGATAACGACATAGTTCCGTTATTCCTAACCTGGAATAATAATGTTGGTTTGTAAATAAGTTCAATGTTAACATCTAAGTAACGAGCCTAAAGTTACGTCACATAAGAGTTCATGATCGAAGCTAACTGTTGTTGCCTCAGTGTTGCCAGGTCTATCACTGACCATGGCGAAAGTTAGGCCAAATTAATCACCCGTTGACCATTCCCGGTCGGCAAGCGCGACTAGCTCGGGTGAGGCTTGTCAGGCCCAGTAGTACTACTATAATTTCCCCGCTATCTAACCCAATACTAACGATCCGAGAGTTGGTTGAGGACTTCCGTGATAAACCTACTTAGTGACCATAACGTATATTAACATTAACTTAGTTACCGAATAGTTAACGGCGTTGATTTCGCATAACGTAAAACGATTGAGTTGTAGAGCGTATACATGTTTCTCCCCCTGTTGTTCAAAACCGGATAAAATAGGGGCCGTGAACTCACCTTAAATTGCTTGGTTAGAATAACGCAAAAGAAGCAAATGATGGAACCACTAATCCGTCCTAACATGTCAACCGATTTAAAGTTAGTGTGTGAACACACTGACACAAAACCCTACGCATAACTAACACACAGTACGGCACACGTAATAACCAATTCGAAACCATGATCATGCATGCAAAGTATCATCATACAAAATAATGATCAAACCAACTTGTCATAAACACAGATTAACTCATACAACACTTAGTTACACACAAACGCAAGTTATCATGTTTCAGCTTGTACGCTCATAACTGGGCTGTTTTCGAGGATTTTTATAAAATAGTTCCAACGTTAAAAAATTCCAATTTCTTTACAGGAGGTGTCAATTAGACTGTAGAATTTTGTGTAAAATTTTCAAATCCTAAATCTTTACCAATTATTTATAAACATTTATATACTAGGCTGCAGTCAGATTCGTTGCTTTCTGACTGCAGTCCACGAGAAAAATTGTTTAAAAATCATCGTTCATCCAATTAACAAAATTCCAGTGGGAGATTTTCGGAAATTCCTGTCTCCAGTTACTATACAAATTTCGTGACCTAACCCCATATAGACTATGAGATCCGACTCTATAAACAACCTGCAAATTCTGCAGAATTTACGCAGCTTCAGCTGCTGCACTAAATGACCATTTAAAAATAGCAAACGACCTCAGAAAAATATGTCTGGCGCCATTTGAAGCGTTTTTCAAAAATACACATTTTAGGATTCAGAAAATCTACTTTTCAATAAATAATGATCAGGTTACAGCCAACTGAAGTTGGCTGTAAATGTCAATCAGCTTACTGTTTTCGACTTTATCGCATTAGAACATGTTTAAATGATCATGACGCTTAGTTGTATTGATTAACAGCAGGTTAACTTGTCAAATATCATCATATATATCAATATTCATGCAAACCCTAAATATATATCATGATCTTTATCGATAAAACGCAGCCTACGATTTTAATATTCAACATATCATCACAACCGCAAAGATTCGCATATTCATCCGAACTAATCATACACCACAACACTTTTTCATACTAATAATCATACAAGCACATAATCATGATCAAGATTACACAAAACCTAGTGTGAATCGCAATACAATTAAACCCTAACCTTGAAACGATGATGATTAGCGAACCGAGACAAGCTTGGAATCGATCCGAGAGGTGTAGTTTGCGCGACCGTGAGAGGGGGGCGGCTGCCGTCGACCTCACTAGGGTATTAGGGGTTTTTTTTTGAAAGCTACCCACAACATGCATGTAAACATAAAAAGGGGGGGGGGGTCGCGATAGGGGGGGGGGGGGCGGTTTGGGTTAGTGCCTTGGGCCTCAAGTTTGGGTTATTTCCTTGGACCGCAAGGAGGTGTGGGTCGCAAGGGGGTGTGGATGGCGGGTTGGGTTTTCTTGGTCGCTAAGTCGAAATGTTTCACAGGCTTGGTTCGGTTTATAAATAGAAGTTACTAGAATATTATTCGCGACACGGAGTTTATAAAATATTAAATCACGTATTTGGAGTGAGAGCAATAGATTCACAAACGTCTAATAACACATAGCACGTAATTCAGATACAACCAGTCTAATAACACATAACACGTAATTCACCCTATAGATTCACAAAGTTAGCGTAGTTATTGCGAGCGTGTAATCTAATTCTCCGAATTAAATCAGCGTAGGAGTGAATAACCATAAAGTAGTGCGTTTAAGATACCTGAAAAGCCGGGATGTCACATTATCCCCATGTTGAAAGAATTTTCGTCCTGAAAATTGAGTAAACGCGGTTTAGAATGCAACGCACAAAAGTTCAGTTTGTTAGAATGGTAGAAGTAAATCCCAGGCTGTCACATCATCCCCATATTGAAAGAATTTCGTCCTGAAATTCAGTTGGCGGTAACGTCAGATTGCTGCTCAGCTGCAAAAAGGTGTGGATATTTGCTTTTCATTTGGTCCTCTCTTTCCCACGTGAACTCCGGTCCACGCTTAGAGTTCCAACAAACTTTGACGATCGGTATCTTGCTGTGCCTTCGAGTCTTAATCTCACGGTCCATGATCTCGATAGGTTGTTCAACAAAATGCAGTTGCTCATCCACTTGAATCTCATCCAATGGAATGACTAGGGTCTCATCTGATAGGCACTTCTTTAGATTGGACACGTGAAAAACGTTGTGAACTCCACTGAGTTCGGCAGGAAGGTCTAACTGATAAGCTACGGGCCCGATACGCTTCGAAATCACAAATGGGCCTACGTACCATGGATTTAGTTTGGCTCGTTTCCCAAAACGAATTACACCCTTCCAGGGTGACACTTTCAGTAGGACGCGGTCGCCTACTTGAAATTCGAGTGGTTTGCGTCGTTGATCAGCGTAACTTTTCTGTCGATCTCGTGCCGCTGCCATGCGGTTTCTGATTTGCACAATCTTTTCAGTAGCCTCAAGTATCAACTCAGGACCTGTGAGTTGACTGTCACCAACTTCTGCCCAACAGACCGGTGATCTACATTTGTGACCGTATAATGCTTCAAACGCTGCTGCCTGAATACTCGTATGGTAACTGTTGTTGTACGAGAATTCCACCAGAGGCAGATGGATTCCCCAACTGTTCCCAAAGTCTACCACGCATGCCCTATGCATGTCCTCCAAGGTCTGAATGGTCCTTTCACTTTGACCATCCGTCTGAGGGTGGTATGTTGTGCTCATATCTAAGCGTGTACCCAACGCTTTCTGAAGTGACCGCCAAAAGTTGGACGTGAAACGAGCATCTCTGTCTGAGATGATGGACGTTGGCACCCCGTGCCGAGAAACTACTTCCTTAATGTAGATGCGAGTCAACTTATCCATCTTATCTGTTTCTTTGGTCGCTAGGAAGTGTACAGACTTAGTTAGACGATCCACGATTACCCAGATGGTATCGCAACCACCCGGAGTTCGCGGGAGTTTAGTGATAAAGTCCATCGAGATCTGATCCCATTTCCACACTGGGATCTCAGGTTGTTGAAGTAGCCCTGATGGCTTCTGGTATTCCACCTTGACTTTCGCACAAGTCAAACACTTGCTCACGTAGGTGGCTATATCCGCTTTCATGTTGGGCCACCAGTACGCGGCTTTAAGGTCTTGATATATCTTATCCGAACCAGGATGGACAGAGTATCGGGATTTGTGAGCTTCGTCCATAACTAGCTTCCTGAGGTTTCCGTAGAGAGGTACCCATATACGATTCATGAAATACCGGGCACCATTGGGTTTCACTTCCCAATCGCGTTCCATCTTTCCCACAGATTCGACCTTGATGTTCTCTTCCTTAACTGCTTCTAGCTGCACGTCGCGTATCTGTTCGGGTAACCCAGAATGAATTGTGAACTGTAGTGCTCGTACCCGACGAGGTTTCAAGTGCTCCTTCCGATTGAGGGCATCAGCTACCAAGTTAGCTTTACCCGGGTGATACCGAATGGCACATTCACAATCGTTCAGGAGTTCGACCCAGCGACGCTGTCGCATGTTCAACTCCTTCTGGTAAAAAATATGCTGGAGGCTCTTGTGATCCGTGTAGATTGTGCACCTTGTTCCATATAGATAGTTTCTCCAAATCTTAAGTGCAAACACAACTGCTCCCAATTCCAGGTCATGTGTCGTGTAGTTCTTCTCGTGGACCTTCAACTGTCGGGATGCATACGCGATGACTTTATCACGTTGCATGAGCACACATCCCAATCCCTGAATGGAAGCATCACAATATACCACAAAATCATCTGTCCCCTCTGGCAAGGACAAAATGGGCGCACTGCAAAGCTTCTGCTTCAGTAATTGAAATGCTGCTTCCTGTTTGTCACCCCAAGCATACTTGGTACCCTTCTGAGTGAGAGTGGTAAGCGGTTGTGCGATCTTGGAAAATCCCTCGATGAAACGTCTATAGTAACCAGCCAAACCCAAAAATTGTCGGATCTCTGTCGGTGTCCTGGGTGCTTCCCAGTTCTTGATAGCATCGATCTTGGCGGGATCAACGTGAATACCCTTTTCATTCACGATATGCCCGAGAAACTGAACTTCCTGAATCCAGAAATCACACTTCGAAAACTTGGCATATAGTTTCTCCTGTTGAAGTAGTTCCAGCAATAATCGCAGATGCTCAGCATGTTCTTCTTCACCCTTAGAGTAGATGAGTATATCATCGATGAACACGATGATAAACTTGTCGAGATACGGCTTACACACGCGGTTCATGAGGTCCATGAACACCGCGGGTGCATTGGTGAGACCGAAGGGCATGGCCAAGAACTCATAATGGCCATACCGAGTGCGAAATGCCGTCTTGGAGATATCCTCCTCCCTGACGCGTAGCTGGTGATAACCGGACCGTAGATCAATCTTGGAGTAGTAGCTTGACCCTTGAAGCTGGTCGAAAAGATCGTCGATGCGAGGTAATGGGTATCGGTTCTTGATGGTAACCTTATTGAGTTCCCTGTAGTCGATGCACATGCGGAAGGTCCCGTCCTTCTTCTTGACAAAAAGGATCGGAGCTCCCCATGGCGAAGTACTGGGTCGGATAAATCCTTTTTCCAACAATTCTTGAAGTTGGGTAGACAGCTCTTGCAGCTCTGCTGGAGCTAGGCGGTACGGGGCCTTGGCGATAGGAGTCGCATGGCTCGCCAATTCGGTTTCAAACTCTACTTGTCGATGTGGTGGAAGACCGGGTAACTCCTCTGGAAACACATCGGGAAAGTCACGGACGATGGGTATATCTTCAATCCGCTTCTCGTCCTTAGACTGCTCGGTGACCAGTGCGAGCAAAGCAAAAGAGTTCTTCTTCCGAAGATACTTCTGAGCTTGCATGTAAGAGATGATGTTCGTGATGACGCCTGCCTTCTCGCCTTGCACCATCAAGACTTCGTCGTTAGAGAGCGGAATACGGATAGCTTTCTCGAAACAGAGAACTTCAGCTCGGACGTCGGATAGCCAGTCCATTCCGGCTACCACATCAAAACTACACAGAGTAGTTGTCATCAGATCAATGGTAAAGGTGTGACCCGCGAGTTTAAGTTGACAGCCGGTCACTAGATGGGTCACATCTACAGATTTACCATCGGCTAGTTCTATGACGTAAGGGGTCTCTAGGGGTTTAGGTGTGAGATTTAGGTTATTTCTAAAAGACTCAGATATAAAACTCTTATCCGCACCCGTATCAAAAAGTACAGAAGCAAAATGATCGTTAAGTGGAAACTTACCGGTGACCACATTCGAGTCGTTTCTGGCCTCTCCACGGCCTAGCGTGAATGCACGTCCTTTGGCACCTCCTGTGCCACCATTTCCATTGTTGCCATTGTTGTTATTGTTGTTGTTGTTGTTGTTGTTGTGGTTGTTGTTGTTATTCCCACCATTGTTGTTGTTGCGAAGTTGCGGGCAGTCTCGCTTGAAATGGGCAGTACTACCGCACTGATAGCATCCCCGGTTATTACCCTGCTACTGACCCTGGTGCTGGTTCTGATTCTGTAGTGACATAATCTCCCCACGACAATCCTTTGCCGCGTGTCCTGCTTTGCCACATCGTTGGTAGCGATTTCCGGCGCAAGGGCCGTGATGATGGAGATTACAACGATTACATTGCGGCTTTCGACCCGCATAGCCGCTCGAGTTCTGGGTGTTGTTGGCAGACTGATTGTTGTAACCCCGATTGTTGTTGAAGTTGTTGGACCACTTCTGGTTTCCTTGTTGTGGCTGGGCTGATGAAGACTGTCGAGCAAGTGAGTCTTCAAATTTCCTTTTGTTGTCGGGGACAATTTCAGTTGCACCCCTATGGGGTAACTTCCTCTGCTCCACCGCCTTATCGGTGAGTTTATGTGCCAGTCTAATCGCTTGATGCTCCTTCGTAGGGTTGCTAGACATTACCATGCCCTGGATCTTAGGGACCAGACCCCCAAGATAAAACTCAAGTCATTTATCGACGGTGTTAGCCAAATCGGGACAAAGGAACACCAGATCATGATGTCTTGCTGTGTACGCTTCAATTTCTGACCCGACCATCTTGTGGTTCCATAACGCTTGTTCCAATTACTGAACTCTGTCCCGCAGACAGTATTCCTCCTTGATTAGAGCTTTGAATTCAGTCCAGGCCATTGCGTTTGCCGCAACAAGTCCACGCGTTTGGACTTGTGCGTTCCACCAGGTTAATGCCCCATCTTCCAACGTCGAGGGAGCATACTTGACCTTATTAGCTTCAAGGCAATTGCACATTTCGAAAACCGATTCAGACTTTTCAATCCAATGGACCAGTCTTATGGGTCCTTTAACTCCCGTGAACTTGCTCGGTTTCGCATCCAAGAACATCTTGTAGGGGTTAAGACCCCCTCCTGAGGATAGAGGATAGGTAGTCAGCGAGAAAGTCTACTAGCCCAACCATTAGATTTTCCCATGAAAATTTAATAATGGTTACCTGTTGGTGGGTTAGGAACACCTGCCAAAGCAGCATTCACGTGTTGTTGGATTAGAGCGGCCAATTCTTCAGTTGACATGTTGAGATTTCCGCGGCAACCGGATGCCATTTCAGATCTTCGCAAGACAACACAAACACACACCGATAAGTATATATCCAATATAGTTATCATATTCCACACTTCAATGGTCACACAATTTACGTCAACCCAATAAATTAAACAATCAAAAGGAACATTCGATTAAATAAATTGCAATGTCTCACAAAATACCAATCAAACATCTCAGTTTAATTATAAAATTTTCAAGTTCAAACATAAGTAGAAACAAACAAACTAAAGGAAACAAAACGGAGATTGGCGAGACGAGTTAGTCATCTATGTATCCATCTCCCAAGTCGCTATCACTGCCGTCATCCTCTTCAGCGTTTTCAGCTTCAACAGCCGGGTCCTGTTCCGGCTCTTCTTCCTCCGGATCCTCCTCCGGGTCTTCCTCTGGATCCTCCTCTTCGTCCTCTACCGGCGCTGGAGGGGCCGGTGCTGGTGCGGGTACTGGGATAGGTGGTTCTTGGTTCTGCTCCAGTTCGTGAATCCTCCAACTGGACTCAAGAACTCTGTCTTCGAGCCAGTCAGCCCTCAGCCGCTCAACACGAAGGTCCTTAGCTAAAATGTTTCGAACTCTCTTATTCTCATATTGCTCTTCCTCGAGCTCTCCAGTTTTACCAGTCAGCTGACGTATCAGCCATCCCTGTGCTTCGATAGTCTCCTGCATTCTCTCCAGCTGTTCCTATTGTTTCCTTAACACATCCCTAAGTATATCGTCCCCCACTCCTGAAGAGTTGACCGGTTCGACCGGTATAGCGGTGGTCGGACGGGAGGACGACTCCCCTCCTAGAGCGAGTCTTTTCCTAGTAGCTGAGCTGTCTCCATGCTACAAGGTGGTGAGGGTTCGACCATGGGTGCCTTCCCCGGAGCCCTTGATTGTCGAGATCTGTCGGATGATGATGATGACATAGCCTGCTGGGTTGGTGTAGTTAGTTACGAGCTGCGTATATCACAATATACATATATATCTCACATAGAACAATTGTAGTATAACACATAACAAGATATCACAGTTCGGTGCCAACTAAGTCTAGTGTCGTGTAACAGCTATAGTTTAGGTCTACTTTTAATGCAAACCTGGTTCTCTATAGCTAGAGGCTCTGATACCAATCTGTCACACCCTCAATTTCCACTTGTCGAGTATTACCGCGAGGCGTGTGATCAAACCAGAATCTCAGACACTAGCAATATCGAACGACTCTATATGATTTATTTAAACATTTTCCAAAAACATTTGTTGTAACCGTTGATAGTCATTTTCAAAATATCATAGTTTCAAAGTTTAGCGGAAGCATTAAAGTAAAGTAACAGGCGCCAACATAAACGCCAAAACCAAAATTTCAAAAATTATTTGTAAGTAAAGACTCGATAAAAATGTCTTGATCAAATGCAAGTGAGTGCACCTAGCGCTCCTAGCGTCCTGAGAAACATGCAATGAAACAAGTGTCAACATTAAAGAAAAGTGAGTTCACAGGTTTTTATAAGTTCACAAGTTCGGTTTAAAAGATTGGTTTTCCCCGTTATCCCTAACCCGGGATAACGACATAGTTCCATTATTCCTAACCTAGAATAATAATGTTGGTTTGTAAATAAGTTCAATGTTAACATGTAAGTAACGAGCCTAAAGTTACGTCACATAAGAGTTCGCGATCGAAGCTAACTGTTGTTGCCTCAGTGTTGCCAGGTCTATCACTGACCATGGCGAAAGTTTGGCCAAACTAATCACCCGTTGACCATTCCCGGTCGGCAAGCGCGACTAGCTCGGGTGGGGCTTGTCGGGCCCAGTAGTACTACTATAATTTCCCCGCTATCTAACCCAATACTAACGATCCGAGAGTTGGTTGAGGACTTCCGTGATAAAGCTACTTAGTGACCATAACGTATATTAACATTAACTTAGTTACCGAATAGTTAACGGCGTTGATTTCGCATAACGTAAAAAGATTGAGTTGTAGAGCGTACACATGTTTCTCCCCCTGTTGTTCAAAACGGATAAAATAGGGGCCGTGAACTCACCTTAAATTTCTTGGTTAGAATAACGCAAAAGAAGCAAATGATGGAACCACTAATGGCGTCCTAACATGTCAACCGATTTAAAGTTAGTGTGTGAACACACTGACACAAAACCCTACGCATAACTAACACACAGTACGGCACAAGTAATAACCAATTCGAAACCATCATCATGCATGCAAAGTATCATCATACAAAATAATGATCAAACCAACTTGTCATAAACACAGATTAACTCATACAACACTTAGGTACACACAAACGCAAGTTATCATGTTTTAGCTTGTACGCTCATAACTGGGCTGTTTTCGAGGATTTTTATAAAATAGTTCCAACGTTCCAAAAATTCCAATATTTTTACAAGAGGTTTCAATTAGACTGTAGAATTTTTCGTAAAATTTTCAAATCTTTACCAATTATTTATAAACATTTATATACTAGGCTGCAGTCAGATTCGTCGCTTTCTGACTGCAGTCCACGAGAAAAATTATTTAAAAATCATCGTTCATCCAATTAATAAAATTCTAGTGGGAAACTTTCAGAAATTCTGGTCTCCAGTTACTGTACAAATTTCGTGACCTAACCCCGTACAGACTATGAGATCCGACTCGATAAACAACCTGCATATTCTGCAGAATTTACACAGCTTCAGCTTCTGTACTAAATGACCATTTAAAAATAGCAAACGACCTCAGAAAAATATGTCTGGCGCCATTTAAAGCGTTTTTCAAAAATACACGTTTTAGGATTCAGAAAATCCACTTTTCGATAAATAATGATCAGGTTACAGCCAACTGAAGTTGGCTGTAAATGTCAATCAGCTTACTGTTTTCGACTTTATCGCATTAGAACATGTTTAAACGATCATTACGCTTAGTTGTGTTGATTAACAGCAGGTTAACTTGTCAAATATCATCATATATATCAATATTCATGCAAACCCTAAATATATATCATGATCTTTATCGATAAAACGCAGCCTACGATTTTAATATTCAACATATCATCACAACCGCAAAGATTCGCATATTCATCCGAACTAATCATACACCACAACACTTTTTCATACTAATAATCATACAAGCACATAATCATGATCAAGATTACACAAAACCTAGTGTGAATCGCAATACAATTAAACCCTAACCTTGAGACGATGATGATTAGCGAACCGCGACAAGCTTGGAATCAATCCGAGAGGTGTAGTTTGCGCGACCGTGAGAGGGGGGGGGGCTGCCGTCGACCTCACTAGGGTATTAGGGTTTTCCTTTTTTTTTTTGAAAGCTACCCACAACATGCATGTAAACATAAAAGGGGGGGGGGTCGCGATGGGGGGGTTTGGGTTAGTGCCTTGGGCCTCAAGTTTGGGTTATTTCCTTGGGCCGCAAGGAGGTGTGGGTCGCAAGGGGGTGTGGGTGCCTGGTTGGGTTTGCTTGGTCGTGAAGTCGAAACCTTTCACAGGCTTGGTTCGGTTTATAAATAGAAGTTACTAAAATATTATTCGCGACACGGAGTTTATAAAATATTAAATCACGTATTTGGAGTGAGACGCAATAGATTCACAAACGTCTAATAACACATAGCACGTAATTCAGATACAACCCGTCTAATAACACATAGCACGTAATTCACCCTATAGATTCACAAAGTTAGCCTAGTTATTGCGAGCGTGTAATTTAATTCTCCGAATTAAATCAGCGTAGAGAGTGAATAACCATAAAGTAGCGCGTTTAAGATATCTGAAAAGCCGGAATGTCACATTTATGAAATTCTATAAATGATGAACATGTTGTGGATAACTTCTGATGATTTTTGGGTGATGCTCAAGATATTAAGAGAAATTACTACGACCTGCTCTTGTTCATGCTATTTTGTGAATCGTCAACATCAAGGTAGTTTTGAAGGGTTGATGAAATTCCATAAACAATGAGCATGTTATGGATAACTTTGGAAGTGTTAGTCAATTTTGGGTGTAGCTCAGGATATTAAGAGAAGTTGTTACAACCCGCTCTTTTTCATGGTATTTACTTAGTAGTCAATATCAAGGTAAGAGTTGATGAAATTCTTTGAACAATGTGCATGATGTGGATAATTTTGAATGGTTGGTTAAAATCAATTAAAAATGTTGGTAGCTTTTGAAGGATTGATATAATTCTATGAACAATGATGGATAACTTCATCTTGAAGGACAAAGTAATCAATTAACATAATATCACATCATGTCTTATTTTTTTATATTGTTTATAAGCCCAAGTCTCATTCTTTCAACCTTTTGGAAAACAAGAAAAGATATTAACTAAAATATTTGAAACCTTATTTATCAACACCTAATAGGTTTTTTTCGTTGTTGCAAGAGCATAGTTTACTTACAACAAAAAGTTATTCAATTGTACAAGAGTAAAATTAAAACGTATGAAAACATAAAAGTATCAAAGAGATATTTGTTAAATATCTATGCTCTTTAGCTTTTATAACTAGACAATTGACGTCGAAAGTGATATCATTATAGGGAGTATTTATTTATAAAAACATGTTAATTTGGAGTATTTAAAATACTAATGAGAAATCGATCTCCTTCCCAAGGATCCTAAAGATTTTGTAGAGCGTACATATTAACGAATCTAGTATTACCATTTCATACTCTAACCAATTTGAGTCGTAATATTTTTTAGAAGTTTTATCCTAGCACTATTATATGAAGTTTAAAAAAATAAACTTTCAATAATAGATCAACCCACTCCATTTATCAAACCTCAAATTTTCATTAGCATTTATTTTGAACTTGCACATGTTAATGCCATTACGACTAATCTCTGATATAAAACCGGATCTTGATAGTGAGCTGTTTACCATTACCACATGAGAGAATCTTGAATGGCTTATTACGTGACTATAAAAGATCTAGAGTATTTTCAGGGAGTATTAGACGTCAACTAGAGCAGTATTTTCAATGCGTATGAGATAATTATAAGAATAAACATTTACCAAGCAAAAATGCTTTATTCATGTGCCTAAAGTGAGACTGTGATTTTGATTGAATTATACATTTCTGGGTAATGGAGCTAGCATAATCCCCCTATAGAGATTATAGAAAGCTTAGATAATCTATTAAACCTATTATAATTTCTTAATCTTGGAAAAAGACCATGAAGCTTGTAGTGTCTTGAAATTATAATGATGATCTAAAGCTTTGAATAAAACTTTTTAGCCAAAAACCATGGCTTGAAATCATTGTCAAGTTGCTAAGGTATTAAATGAAAATGTTAGTCTATGTAAAAGAATATAAAAATGACAAAATAATTGAAGTGTAATGCATCTCAAGGAATAACATTCCAATGTTTGCGACTAAAATTTATATCATAACTTACAAAAAAATGCATTTATGTCAAAGTACTAACATTTAATTAACAAACTAAACGTCTTCTCATTATTAAACTAAAACTAAAGAGGATATAGAATGTTGTATTTTTTAAAAAGAATTATTGTTGTTTATCTTTGCATTATGATGTCTTTTTTTGTGTTGATCTTTGTTTTTCCGTCATCAACTTTTCAACCTATGTAACTATATTTATTGACATTGAAATATGGCTTAACACAACCATATTCTAAACTCAGGTTTTACAATTACCATATTTTGTTAATGTTTGAACATCACCAACATAGTATTTATACGATCTCTAGGAAAAAAACACATTATTACAGAAAAAGAAAATAAAATATAATAGATTGAAAAAAATTGGTAAGCTTTGTCTTTTAGAAAGACTATTTAATTTAAAAAGTATCTTAATTGCATTAAATACTACATCATAGTTAAAATAGAAAGTTAACTACTAATATTATCAATCATTTAATTCAAGAGATATCACTAATTTATTTTAGTTAAAATAAATAGAACCATCTACCAAGACTTGCATAAAATATTGTCACTTTTCTATACCAAATAACTCCATCCATCAAGACTAGTTGCTACAACACGATGCTGTTCATAGAGTTTCGTCAAATATCACCACAAATTCTTAAAGAATTGATGAAATTCTATGAACAGTCAACATGTTGTGGAAAATTATAACCATGTTCTTGTGAGCGTTATTTTCTTTTTTACATTTAAGACTAGTTGCTACAACATGATGTTGTTCATAGTATTTCTTTAAATATTTCACATATCATTGTCAAAGAATTGATAAAATTCTATGAACATAACCAAGTTTTTGTAAGTATTATTTTTCTACAAATAATTAAGCTTTGGTTCTTTTTTATTTTACTTGTTTTAAATTTCTTTTATGCGTCTTTGCTAAAATTAGATGTATTATTATTATTAGAAATTTTAAGAGGGAACTCTGTAAATGGTTGAAGGCTTGGGAGAAACATCACATTTAAAACAAAGTAGAAAAAAGTCAACTATTAAATATGAAGAAGTATCTTTATTGCATTAACTGCTACATGTTATTACAAATGTATAATCAAATACCTCAAAATATTAAGCACTGAATTAAGTGATACCACTACTTTATTTTAGTTATATAAACAGAACCGTCTAGTAAAACTTGTGTATAACATTATTACTTTTCTTGACCATATACAACTATAATCTAGCTTGCCTTCAACTACCTACATAAGAAGTTTATTCATGATTCCGTTTGCAACATTTGGGGGTTTCTATTGAGAGTATTTGCTATAATACGATGTTGTTTATAGAATTTTGTCAAATATATCACGTATCATTGTCAAAGAATTGATAAAATTCCATGAAGAGTAACCAAGTGGTTTTAGGATTATTTTTTTGCGTGTCTTTACTAATATCACTTTGTTACTTACTAATGCGCATATGTTAACTATAATGTGCCCTCGGGTTCGTCCGATGCGCGCCCAATACTGCTTTCATTGCATTTGCTACTTCACGCTTCAATAATCGGAATCTAATTCATCATAATTACTCAGACATTACTACAAGCAATTAAATTCTTACTTATCCACGGATACGTCCATGTTATACACAATAGTTCATGTATTATCCTATTCGTGTTTCTAGAGGTGTCTAAACACTCACGACTTCGTAGTGTTACGTATGTAACACATTGCGGCCAATTTAAGGTTTACAATGAATGTTCACGAACATAGTAACTTATGGTCCGTACAAACATACTAGTAATCACATGTGAGTACATTTTTCCCTCAACATTGTCATAAGTCTACTCGATTGCACCTCGAGTTCTGTTGTTGCAAACTAGCAACGGTTAGGATTTTTCGGGATTTCAAGTTGTCACATTAATATCGAAAGGTATCTTAGTTGCTTAAATACTACATCATAGTTTACATATAAAATTAAATACCTAAAATATCAATCATTAAATTCAAGAGATATCACTAATCTATTTTAGTTATATAAATAGAACCATCCACCAAGACTTGTGTAAAGCATTGTCAATTTTCTTTATCACATAACCACATCCATCAAGACTAGTTGCTACAACACTATGTTATTCATAGAGTTTCGTCAAATATCTCAGATAAATTGTTAAAGAATTGATGAAAGTCTATGAACACCAACATGTTGTGGAAAATTTTAACCATGTTTTTGTGAGAATGATTTCTTTTTTATATTTGAGACTAGTTGCTATAACATGATGTTGTTCATAGTATTTATTCAAATTTCACATATCATTGCCAAAGAATTGATGAAATTCTATGAATATAGAGCATGTTATAGAAAATTATAACCAAGTTTTTGTTAGCATTAAATTTTACATGTAACCAAGATTTGGTTCTTTTGAATTTCTTTTATGTGTGTCTATGCTAGAATTAGATGTATTATTATTATTATTATTATTATTATTATTATTATTATTATTATTATATTAGAAAAAGTGGAACTCACTTTGAAGTTCAAGGGTTCAAGGTTTAGGAGAAACATCGTTCAAAACAAAGTAAAAAAAATAACTATTAAATATGAAAACGTATCTTAATTTCATTAACTACTACATCTTATAACAGATGTATAATCAAACGACTCAAAATATAATCACCGAGTTCAAGTGATATCACTATTTTATTTTAGTTATATAAATACACCCGTCTAAGGAGACTTGTGTATAACTTATTGCTTTACTTTACCACATAACAACTATAATCTAGCTTGCCTTCATCTAGCTTTGTCATAAGTTTATTCATATATGATTACGTGTACATGTGAGGGTTTCTGTTATGACTATTTCCTACCGTACGATGTTGTTTACATAATTTTGTGAAATATGTCACATATCTTTGTTGGGCTGAAGTCGGAGATAGTCAAATCATTGGCCCTGAACTTGTGCTTGAAACTTCAGATAAGATCGTTCCAATCCGAAACCTAATGGCGGCAGCTCGTGACCATCAGAAAAGCTATGTTGATAAGCGTAAGAAACCGTTGGAATTCCAAGTTGGTGACAAGGTTTTCTTAAAAGTCCGACATTGGAAGGGTGTTGTCCATTTTAGGAAACGATGCAAACAAAACCGACGTTATGTCGGACCATTCGAGATCACAGAAAGAATTGGCACAGTGGCTTATAGACTGGATTTACCTAAAGAACTCACTGGTGTGCACAATGTCTTCCATGTATCTAATCTAAAGAAGTGTTTATCCGACGAAACACTTGTAGTTCCATTCAAAGAGCTAAAGATTGATGACCAACTCCATTTCATTGGGGAACTAGTTGAAATCATGGATCAGGTGGCCAAAACACTCAAGCGTAGTAAGATTCCTATTGTTCGGGTTCATTGGAACTCAAAACATGGCCCAGAGTTCACATGGGAATAGGAAGATCAGATGATGCGCAAGTACCCTCAGTTGTTCAAAAATAATGGCTACTACTGAATTTCGGCATGAAATTCCAATTCAACTTGGGGATGATGTGACACCCCACGAAAATGCTCAACCGCACTAACTTCTTCAAGGACTTGCCAAATTTTGGGACGAAATTTCATTCAACTTGGGGATGATGTGACAACCCGTACTTTCGAGGTTAGCACTTTTCGTGTTCGCGCATATAATTTACATTCATCATGTGTTACTTTTACATGTTACTTGTCGAGCATGATTAACATAAGATTGATGAATCGAAACCCAAACAACTATATGTATGTATATATATATATATATATGTATATTACTTTTGCGAAACGATTAACCCGTTAGCATGACCCGACCCACACCCTCCCCTATCCCTTTTAGGCCCAAACTGCTATGGAGCCCAAACCGAAACCCAAATCAACGAAGCCGCATCGCTCTATCTCTCTCTAATCGGCCCAACACACCCACTAAACGCTTAACTATTTCTGCCCAATACCAATCCCAACCTGCCACCCCGTCCCTTGGTCTTGGTTACGACCCACTTGTAGACCCCAAACCGTCACTCTTTGTCTTGGGTACAACCCAAACAATCTCAAGTCCATTTCCCCTCTAATTGTTTCTTGTGGGTTACGGACCAATAGTGCAAACCACCCCAACTCCTATCAGTTTGTTATGTATGTAACATTGCATGTTACATGATAACTTCTCAAAACCAAAAACCCTAATCTACACACAAACCTGCGATTGTGCTTGCCTCTCCTCTTCCCTCTTCTGCCGTCGCTATCAAGGTGCGTCAAGGGCTTCAAATCTTTTCGGTTCAAGTTTTTAGCATTCACTTCACACTTTTAACTAGGTAATCCTTAGTTATGGTTCTGAACTTTTGTATAAATCTTGTGTTTCACGACTATGTTTTCTATTGCAATGATGATCAGTGTTGTTTGTTGATGATATATTTGATTATGATTTGCGGTTAGTCTCTAGGGTTTGGTTTATGGGTTGAATATGGTAGTTTTCGATGAACTAAGTGCAATAGGACCTGAATTGTGGTGATAATCTGCTGTAGTCAAGGTTCATAAGTCGTTTGGGTGGTTAGGTAAGTTGGGTAACAAAACAGGAGACTGTCCACTATGTGAATAGGCTAAAGGGTGTGCATTGAATATTGTATAGATTAGATACGAACAGACGACCCAAGTGCAAACTAGTACTGGCTCGTACGAATGACATGTGCCTCGTACGAGTGATAATGTGCTTCGTACTAGTGACTCTGTTACTCGTACGAGTGATAACATCTCACTCGTACGAATGACCCTTTGTACGAGTGACAATATGCTCGCCTTGCACAAGCTGTCATGTCTATATATAGGTGTTGTGTTCATTGTTTGTAAGTTTTGGAAGTTCCCTTAGGGGAAACGCTGGTGGAGTTCCTCAACTCCGCCAGCGAGACAAGATGTATACTGTTTCGATATGAATGAATGAAAAGCTTCCGCTGACTCTGTGCCTACTCCCCGTCTATTTCGTTTTGCCGAATCTGTACTATCCGCAAAACCTCTATCTAGAACCGTCGCCGCCCACGAAACCACAACATATTTAATTAGACATTTCTGGATAAGGAACTAGCATAAGTCACCCTATATTAGAGATAATAGAAAACCTAGATAATCTATTAAACCTATCAGGATTTCTTAATCATGGAAAATGACCATGAAGCTTTAGGTGTCTTGAAACTATAATGATGATCTAAAGCTTTGAATTAAACTTTTTTAGCCAAAAACGATGGTTTGAAATGATGTTAAGTTACTAATGGAAGAACATGATTAAATGAAAATGTTCGTTTATGTAAAAAAGAATATAACATTGACAAAATAATTGAAGTGTAATGTATCTCAAGGAACAACATTCCAACGTTTGCGGCTAAAATTTATATCATGACGTACAAAAAATGCATTTATGTCAAACCATTAACATTTAATTAACAAATTAAATGTTTTGTGATTATAAAATTAAAGAGGATATAGAATGTTGTATTTTAAAAAAAATAATATTACGGTTTATCTTTGCATTACGGTGTCTTTTTCTATGTAGATCTTTGTTTTAAACTTATAGTTGTTTTTAAAATTTCAAAGAGTAAGTTTTTTTGTTTCTGTTTGTAGTCTTTTCCCATCATTAACTTTTCAACCTATGTAATTAAATATATTGACATCATGTATGTTTCATTAAGAAGATAGAAATATGCATTAACATAAACGTATTCTAAACTCAAGTTCTTTACAATTGCGATATTATGTTAATTTTGAACATCACTGTTATAGTGAATTTTTTATTTATGAGACTTGTAGAAAAAGAAAACACATAATGAAAAAATAAAAAAAAATTAAATATAATAGAGTGAAAAAATTGGTAGGTTTTGTCTTTTGAAAAGACCATTTAACTAGTTAATATAAAAAAGTTATTTAATTGCTTTAAATACTATATCATAATTCAAATAAAAAAAATACTAATAATATCAATCATTTAATCCAAGAGATATCACTAATTTATTTTAGTTATATAAATAGAACCATCTACCAAGACTTGCATAAAGCATTGCCACTTTTCTAAACCACATAACCATATCCATTAAGATTAGTTGCTACAACACAATGACGTTCATAGATTTTCGTCAAATATCTCATATAAATTGTTAAAGAATTGATGAAATCCTATGAACAATTAACATGTTGTGGAAAATTATAACCACGTTTTTGGGAGTATTATTTTCTTTTTTTACATTAAAGATTAGTTTCTACAACATGATGTTGTTCATAGTATTTCTTCAAATATTTCATATATAATTGTCAAAGAATTGATGAAATTATATGAACAATCAACATGTTCAGGATAATTATAACCAAGTTTTGTTACCTTTATTTTTCTACATGTAACTAAGCTTTGGTTCTTTTATTATACGTTTTGAATTGCTTTTCTGCGTGTGCATGCTAAAATAGAGGTATTATTATTATTATTGTTGTTGTTATTGTCAGAGAAAATTTGAAGCGGAACTCTACTTGAAATATCAAATTTAAAACAAAGTAAAAAAAACTTAACAATTAAATATTATGGCTTATTACGCGACTATGAAAGATCTAGTATGCATATATACAATTATACAAGAAATTCGTTGAAATGACTAGTGTAGTTTTTTGAGTGAGTATTAAGCGTCAACTAAAGCATTATTTTTCAATCAATATGAGATAATTATAAGAATAGATATTTAGCAAGCTAAAAATGCTTTAATCATGTGCGGAAAGTGAGACTATGATTTTGATTTAATTAGACATTTCTGGGTAACGAAACTAACATAGGTCCCCCTATATTGTAGATATAGAAAATCTATATCATCTATTAAACCTATTATGATCTCTTAATCTTGGAAAAAGACCATGTAACTTTAGGTGTCTTGAAATTATAATGATGATCTAAAGCTTTGAATTAAACTTTTAGCCAAAAACCATGGTTTGAAATGATTGTCAAGTTACAAATGAAAGAACATGATTAAATGGAAATTTTAGTTTACGTAAAAAGGAATATAAAATTGACAAAAAAATTGTGTGTGATGCATCTCAAGAAACAACATTCCAACATTTGCGGATAAAATTTTTATCATAACGTACAAAAAATGCATTTATGTCAAACCAGGAACATTTAAATAACAAATTACATGTTTTGTGATTATAAAATTAAAGAGGATATAGAATGTTGTATTTTAAAAAAAATATTATGGTTAATCTTTGCGTTACCATGCCTTTTTTTATGTTTTATAGATGTTTTAAAATTTTCAAACAATAAGCTTTTTGTTTCTGTTTCTGTTTGTAGTCTTTTCCCGTCATCAACTTTTCAACCTATGTAACTAAATATAATGACATCATGTATGTTTCATTAAGAAGATAGAAATATGCATTAACACAAACATATTCTAAACTCAAGTTTTTTACAATTACGATATTATGTTAATTTTAAACATCACTATCATAGTGAAATTTTTTTTATGAGACCCTTAAAAAAACACATAACGAAAAAATAAAAAAAAGTTAAATATAATAGAGTGAAAAAATTGGTAAGCTTTGCCTTTTTAGAAGACCATTTAACTAGTTAATATAAAAAAGTTATTTAATTACATTAAATTCTATATCACAGTTCAAATAAAAAAAATACTAATAATATCAATCATTTAATTCAAGAGATATCACTAAATTATTTTAGTTATATAAATAGAACCATCTATCAAGACTTGCAGAAAGCATTGTCTCTTTTCTATACCACATAACCATATCCATCGAGACTAGATGCTACAACACGATGACGTTCATAGAGTTTCGTCAAATATCTCATATAAATTGTTAAAGAATTGATGAAATCCTATGAACAATCAACATGCTGTGGAAAATTATAACCACGTTTTTGGGAGCATATTCTCTTTTTTACATTAAAGACTAGTTTCTACAACATGATTTTGTTCATAGTATTTCTTCAAATATTTCATATATAATTGTTAAAGAATTGATGATATTATATGAACAATCAACATGTTCAGGATAATTATAACAAAGTTTTGTTACCATTATTTTTCTACACGTAACTAAACTTTGGTTCTTTTATTATACTTTTTGAATTGCTTTTCTGCGTGTGCATGCTAAAATAGAGGTATTGTTGTTGTTGTTATTGTTAGAGAAAATTTGAAGTGGAACTGTACTTGAAATATCAAATTTAAAACAAAGTAAAAAACTAACAATTAAATATTATGGCTTATTACGCGAATATCAAAGATCTAGTATGCAGTATAGGCAATTTATGAAGAAATGCGTTGACATGACTAGTGTAGTATTTTCATTGAGCATTATTTTCAAGAGATAATTATAAGAATAGATATTTAGCAAGCTAAAATGCCTTAATCATGTGTGAAAAGTGAGACTATGATTTTGATTTAATTAGACATTTCTGGGTAACCAAACTAACATAAGTCCCCCTATATTGGAGATAATAGAAAACCTAGATCATCTATTAAACCTATTATGATTTCTTAATCTTGGAAAAAGACCATGAAGCTTTAGGTGTCTTGAAATTATAATGATGATTTAAAGCTTTGAATTAAACTTTTTCGCCAAAACCCATGGTTTGAAATGATTGTCAAGTTACTAATGGAAGAATATGATTAAATGAAAATGTTAGTTTACATAAAAAAAATATAAAATTGACAAAAGAAATGAAGTTCAAATAAAAAATAATTACGATATTATGTTAATTTTAAACATCACTGTTGTAGTGAAATTTTTATTTACGAGACTTGTAGAAAAAAAAACACATAATGAAAAAAATATGAAAATGTTAAATATAATAGAGTGAAAAAAATTGGTAGGCTTTGTCTTTTGGAAAGACCATTTAACTAGTTAATATAAAAAAGTTATTTAATTGCATTAAATACTATATATCAAAATTCAAATAAAAAATAATAATAATATCAATCATTTAATTCAAGAGATATCACTAATTTATTTTAGTTATATAAATAGAACCATCTACTAAGACTTGCATAAAGCATTGTCACTTTCTATACCACATAACCATATCCATCGAGACTAGTTGCTACAACACCATAATGTTCATAGAGTTTCATCAAATATCTCATATAAATTGTTAAAGAATTGATGAAATCCTATAAACAATCAACATGTTGTGGAAAATTATAACCATGTTTTTGGGAGCATTATTTTATTTTTTACACTAAATACTTGTTTCTACACTATGATGTTGTTCATAGTATTTCTTCAAATATTTCATATATAATGGTCAAAGAATTGATGAAATTCTATGAACATTCAACATGTTCAGGATAATTATAACCAAGTTTTTGTTATCATTATTTTTCTATATGTAACTTAGGTTTGGTTTTTTTTCATTATAATTTTTGAATTGCTTTTCTGCATGTGCATGCTAAAATAGAGGTATTGTTGTTGTTGTTGTTGTTATTGTTATTGTTAGAGAAAATTTGAAGTGGAACTCTACTTGAAATATCAAATTTAAAACAAAGTAAAAAATATTTAACAATTAAATATTATGGCTTATTACGCGAATATCAAAGATCTAGTATGCAGTATATACAATTATGCGAGAAATACGTTGACATGACTAGTGTAGTATTTTCATTGAGCATTATTTTTCAATCGGTATGACACAATTATAAGAATAGATATTAGCAAGCTAAAATGCTTTAATCATGCATGGAAAGTGAGACTATGATTTTGATTTAATTAGACATTTATGGGTAACGGAACTAACATAAGCCCCCCTATATTGGAGATAATAGAAAACCGAGATCATATATTAAACCTATTATGATTTCTTAATCTTGGAAAAAGACCATGAAGCTTTAGGTGTCTTGAAATTATAATGATGATCTAAAGCTTTGAATTAAACTTTTTAGCCAAAAACCATGGTTTGAAATAATTGTCAAGTTACTAATGGAAGAACATGATTAAATGAAAATGTTAGTTTACCTAAAAAAGAATATAAAATTGACAAAAGAAATGAAGCGTAATGCATCTCAAGGAATAACATTCCAACGTTTGCGGCTAAAATTTATATCATAACATACAAAAAAATGCATGTATGTCAAACCATTAACCTTTAATTAACAAATTAAATGTTTTGTGATTATAAAATTAAAGAGGATATAGTGTCACACCCCGATTTTCGATGTAGCGGAAGCGTGTCGCGAGGTATGGCCAGAGCGGCAATCGTTGTATTCAACCAAGTAAACGACAATTCTATTACATTACAAACATTCATCCATACTTTTTATTTAACCATAATTCAATATAAACTTTTGTCTTTAAAACAAACCACAAGTTTAACAACATTATTTAAAATTTAGACATAAGTTTTTAAAACATAACAACAAAGACCGGACGAAACATAACATCTTGACTTCACAACAAACGAACAAGATTTTTCCCCGAAGGCCATCCACTAGTTTCCTGTAATACATGTTAGTTTTGAAAACAATGTCAACAAAAGCTGGTGAATTCATGTTATAAATTTTGTATCAAATGAATTACCAAAAACATTTGAAATAAACTTGTTTAATATAGCTTAATGAAACTTGTAAGATCATTAGTTTGTTGCAAGGACACTAATCTGTATGCCGAATAAGGTGGCAACCAAACCTTGACGATTTACTATGTAACTGAGACACTCGTTTTAGACACAAAAGCACTCTAATACGATCTATTATTATTGGCGTAATAGAGTGGGGCTCGCCCAAACCCAATAGATCTATCCTCTTGTTCCTCGGTACTTGTCTTTCATTAATGGCCCCAATGCTTGAGCCTTATTCACATGTGATCTAAATATTTTCATTTTCCCAGCTATATTAATTATAACATGTATACATCCCCGCACGTTTAAAACCATGAAAACGTTAAAATAAAAGGGGAAACATGAACTCACTGATTTGCATTCCGTGCAAATCTCTATTCGATTCCTGATACTTCATTCGTTTTTCGACCTACAAGTGTTCTAATCTATTAGACACTTAGGCTTTCATTTTGTTTTTCGTACAAGTATTTTATCTTGAATTTCGTACTTGTATTTGTTGGTTTTTCTTTGTTGATACACACACACACACACACACACACATATATATATATATATATATATATATATATGTTAGATTGATTAAATGGACCTAGTCCATAATTTAATTGTAAATAACTCAATCTAATAATTCACTACATATGGGCCTAGCCCAAAAGCTTTTGTAAGTATGGGCATAGCGCAATTCGTTTTCGTTTCATGTATGTGGGCCTAAGCCAACCTAATTTTGTTTATTTATAAAAACTATAAGTTATATATATTTAAAAATTCTAGTAAATATAAAGTGTATCGTTTATTTGTTCGTTTTGACCGTTAGGTTCGCGTTGACTATTTTATTCGTTTCGTCTTTGTCGTTTGTTTCGTTTATACCATATATTTTATTTTGTGCGAATTGTCCGAGTTTGTCCAAATTGTCCGATATATATTAATTTGTCAAAAGTACACTTAAACATATTTTAATACAAAAATACATGTGCACATATAAGGTGGTTTAAAATATATATTTTATTAAAAATATATATTTATCTTATTTTTAGTTTAAGAAAATATAAGTAATTATATTCTTAACTTTTCATCCAAATCCTTTATGTAAACATGATTAAAGTTCCTAATCACTTTTAACCATCAAATCTTTAGTTTAATATATTTTAATCAAGATTAATTTTTATAAAAATTTTGCCATAGTTTCCTTTAAAAATATAAGTTTCCCATGTTTTTATAAACATGTTTTAAGTAATTAAACTAACTCAAATCAACATCAATCACAATTATTATATAAATGTATTAACAAAATGTCATGAACTTGTTATAATTTTAATCTTTCTTAAAATGAAAACTTTATTATCATTTATAAACAAAATTTTAAATCATATCTTTTATTTAATGATCTAGTTCATGTATGATCATTTTTAAAGTTTGAGATTATGTTTATGACATATTTTGTTAATGAATCTTGCTAATCTAAACATGCATGTGTTTAGATAACCTTTTTATTCATAATTTTGCAAGATTCAAGTTTACTAGTTCATAACAACTTCAAGATCATCAAAAATCACATGATTATGTTAGTGATCTTAGATTTATTAGTGTTTTTCAAGTGGGTTTTTATATAATATTTATGATGATCTTGTGAAATTTTATAAAATAAAAAGTATAACATAAGGCTTAAGATCTTACTACTAGCACAATGGCTAGGGATGATCTAAAGGATGAAGAAAATGGATTGATCAAGATTTCCAAGCTTCCAAAGTGAGCTCTTAATCTTTGCAAACACTTTAGATCTTCATGCAAGCTTGATTTCTTTGTGTTCGGTTTTTAAAAAGTTGAAGATGAAGATGATGATGTTGGCCGATTTTTAGAAGGACAAATGGGAGAAGTGTTCTTGAGTTTTGGTGTTAGGAGATGAAAGGAAATGGAAGTGTGAAATGGTTTTGGTTTGTGATTTAAGACCATGAGTTTACACCTCATTTTACACTAATAATCCTCACAATTTTCCAACTCATGAACAAAGGATTAGTAGCATGGGGAATACCCCTTGTTGTGAGGTTAGGGGGGGTGTTGGTTTACTTAATTTTTTATAAATAATATATAATTTTTATAACGTTTATCAACTTTAATAAATTTATATATAAGTTTTTATAAAAACCAATGCCCTAACACTTTAAAGTGATGTTATAGTAGGTCAAAATAATTTACTAGTCTTGTTGTTTCGTTGTTCGGTTGATAAAGTTAGTTCGGGTCTTGTACCGGGTGAAATGCTGATACATAGTGTTTCTTATAAAATTTTATGTTCATAATAATTCTAGTACAATTTTTATTGTCCCGTTAATTAATATAGCTCTTCAGACTAATAATTTTGTCATTTTGAGTTCGGTTCTGGTACCGGCTTTGTTGTCAGGTTTTTACTGAACAAACCGTTTAGCTTTAAATAATAAGATTTATATATGGGTTTTATGCTATTTCTAACACCCATTAATATTCTTTAGCTAAAACTATTTATTTTTGGCTTTTCGGACAATTGCTGAATTTTGCTGCAGAATTGCTGAATTTTGCTGCAGACTTGGACAGTTTGGTATTTTATATAAAATTTTTATGGTATAATAGTGCAGAAATATTTTATATCTTAATTCTATCATATTAGATTCTACCGTAACTAGTTCTGATATTTAATACATGTTCGCATCGTTGTCATTCGTCTAGGATATGGTCTTATATATTTGTGATCATGACGAATCGATTATCATACCAAACTATGATTTGGTTAAATTCCTAGACTTTTAAGACTTAAAATCAAAAACTAAGTCATGTTATACGATAAATAGACAATGTACTAGTTGTTCAAGTTGTACAGAATTACCAGAATTTTGACAATTGTCACATATAGAATGTTGTATTTAAAACAAAATATTGTGGGTTTATGTTTGCATTACCGTGTCTTTTTTTATGTTGATCTTTGTTTTAAACTTATAGCTGTAAGTTTTTTGTTTCTGTTGGTAGTCTTTTCCCATCATCAACTTTTCAACCTATGTAACTAAATATATTGACATCATGTATGTTTCATTAAGAAGATAGAAATATGCATTAACACAAACATATTCTAAACTCAAGTTTTTTACAATTACGATATTATGTTAATTTTAAACATTACTATCATAGTGAGATTTTTAGTTGTGAGAACGGTAGAAAAAAAACACATAATTAAAAAATAAAAAAAAGTTAATATGATAGAGTGAAAAAAATTGGTAAGCTTTGTCTTTTAGATAGACCATTTAAGTAGTTAATATAAATAAGTTATTTAATTGCATTAAATACCATATCACATTTCAAATACAAAAAATACTAATAATATCAATCATTTAATTGAAGATATATCACTAATTTATTTTAGTTATATAAATAGAACCATCTACCAAAACTTGCATAAAGCATTGTCACTTTCTATACCACATAACCATATCCATCGAGACTAGTTACTACAACACGATGATGTTCATAGAGTTTCGTCAAATATCTCATATATATTGTTAAAGAATTGATGAATTCATATGAACAATCAACATGCTGTGGAAAACTATAACCACGTTTTTGGGAGCATTTTTTTATCACTAAAGTCTAGTTTCTACAACATGATGTTGTTCATCGTATTTCTTCAAATATCTCATATATAATTATCAAAGAATTGATAAACTTCTATGAACAATCAACATGTTCAGGATAATTATAACCAAATTTTTGTAACCATTATTTTTCTACATTTAACTAAGCTTTGGTTCTTTTAATTAAACTTTTTGAATTTCAAACAATAAGTCTTTTGTTTCTGTTTGTAGTCTTTTCCCATCATTAACTTTTCAACCTATGTAACTAAATATATTGACATCATGTATGTTTCATTAAGAAGATAGAAAGATGCATTAACACAAACATATTCTAAACTCAAGTATTTTACAATTGCGATATTTTGTTAATTTTAAACATGCTATCATAGTGAAATTTTTATTTGTGAGAACTGTAGAAATAAACACATAATGAAAAAACAAAAAAAGTTAATATTGTAGAGTGAAAAAAATTGGTATGTTTTGTCTTTTGGATAGACCATCTAACTAGTTAATATAAAAAAGTTATTTAATTGCGTTAAATATTGTATATCAAAGTTCAAATAAAAAAATACTAATAATTTCAATCATTTAATTCAAGAGATATCACTAAGTTATTTTAGTTATATAAATAGAACCATCTACCAAGACTTGCATAAAGCATTGTCACTTTTTCTATACCACATAACCATATCCATCGAGACTAGTTGCTACAACACAATAATGTTCATAGAGTTTCCTCAAATATCTCATATAAATTGATAAAGAATTGATAAAATCCTATGAACAATCAACATTTTGTGGAAAATTATAAACACGTTTTTGGGAGCATTATTTTCTTTTTTTACATGAAAGACTAGTTTCAACAACATTATGTTGTTCATAGTATTTCTTTAAATATTTCATATATAATTGTCAAAGAACTGATGAAATTTTGTTACCATTATTTTTCTACATGTAACTTAGGTTTGGTTCTTTTTATTATACTTTTGGAATTGCTTTTCTGTATGTGCATGCTAAAATAGAGGTATTACTATTATTATTGTTGTTATTGTCAGAGAAAATTTGAAGTGGAACTCTACTTGAAATATCAAATTTAAAACAAAGTAAAAAAAAACTTAACAATTAAATATTATGGCTTATTACACGACTATCAAAGATGCAGTATGTGTCACACCCTCAAATTCCACATGCAAGGTTTTACCGCGAGGCGCATGACAAACCAGGATCGTCGACACATGACTACATAGATGGACCTCTGTACGAATAAAACCAAGTTTTGACACTAAATAAATAAAGATGCAGAAGCGTAACAAAGTTTGAAAATATATTTTGTAGCGCCAACACAAACGCTAAACCAACATAATGAGTTGGAAATAATGCAACTTTTAAAAAATTGTTTGGAATGTTCATGCGGGACTGCCTACTCGTGCTCGTGAATCCTTAGCAACCTAAGAAAACATGCACAAAACAAGTGTCAACATAATTGATGAGTGAGTTCACAGGTTTTAGTTTGTTTTAGTTATTTCCTAAACGGCCACCGGTTCAAACCCGAACCAGGGTGTAATAAATGTTTTCCCCTGATTCTATCCCGAATTAGAAATGTATAAGTTAACCTTGATCCAATCCCGTACCAAGAACCCCAAATTGATTTTCAAGTTCATGTTATATTTGTAGGTAGCTAGTCTAGGTTATATCACAAAAGAGTCCAAACCGAAGCTAACGTTGTTGCCCCTGAAGGTGTCAGGCTATCACCAACCATGACTATGTTAAGCACATTCAACACCCGTTAGACCTTTACCGGTCTGGCTAGCGCGACTAGCTCGGGTGGGGCTTGTTGGGCCAAGTAGTACTACCATAAACTTTCTCGATAAAGATCCATTACTAACGGCTCGTAAAGTTAAGAGGGGACTTAGAGTGATATGCTACTCTGTGACAAAAACCATATAACATAACCCATATTAATTTAGAAAGTATACACATGTTACTACACCATATCACGTTGTTGTAAGTTATTGAAATAACGCTGCTATACCGTAGCGCGCACATGTTTTTCTCCCCTGTATTTAAAGCCATTTAAAAGTAGGGGCCGTGAACTCACCTTAATTTGCCCGGTAAGAATTCAAAAGTAAGTGTTGTGCGCGGTCAATCGCTTCCTAAACGATTACCCTTTTGATTAGTTTTAAAGTTGATACATGTTTATTGCACACAATAACACTTAACACATATCTCAGTTAAGCATATATTCATGACATGTCATACAAGTTGCAAACACATAGCAAACAAACATCCACAAAGCCATGAGCAAATAAGTTGATTTCATGCAGAAGTTCATCTTTTACTCACACAGTTAGTTTTTCCAGATTTTCAGCTGTCTTTAGGGATTTTTATAAAATAGTTACAGGTCAATAAAAAATACCAGTAATTTACACAACGTGTTAAAAGTTCCTGCATGCTTGTGTAAAATTTTCAAAGTCTAATTCCTAATAGATTTATCTTAAAAATCATACAATGGACAGTGGTCCGAATTTTGACCATTCTGCCCCTTGTCCACTAAATATTTATTTAAACATACCAGAGTATCGAAACGAGTCGATTCTAGTTGAAAATTCGTGAGAACACTTAAGACCTGCCACTGTATAAATTTCATAAGCTAACACAACTATTCACCCAGATATGACAAAGAACATACAACACAATTTCTGCAGAAAATTCGCAGCTATGACCATTGTGAAACGAATTAAATGTTTTCACTGACTAAGCATGGTCCAAAAATTATGAAACCAATGTGTTTTGAATCGTACTTCGGAGAGGTTAATTTTAGGCTTTTGAAAATCATATTTTTGTTAGGTTTTGACCCGTTAACATCCTACTCAAGTCGGCTGTAAACATCCAACAAATTTATTTTTCAGCTTTTACACTATTAAAACGGGTTTAGTGATCATGCAACCTATTAACACTATTTAATTCAGATCATACATACCATATATGGTACCAAAAACCTCGAGAATCATCAAGATTATCAACACTAAATAACCTTTATGCGTCCTTGCAAACCACATAGATAACACAAGACATCATGCTTGATATTCATGCATTATACCCTACTAGTTACCCTTGTAAGCATCTAGATCATCATAGATATATACCAGCACAGCCATAATTACTCGATTTGACATAAAAAACATACATATAACGTTTATAATTTATAAACAAAAGAACCAAGAGGCAATACCTAACAGCCTATGGAGATTAGATGTGGTCTTGAAGGCAAAATTGAAGTCCCTTGGACTCTGGTTGTTTTCGACAGAAGCAAGAGGAGAGAAAGATTGGTAGTTGGCAGATTAGGTTTTATGCTTTTGAAGTTCTATGATAATAATCATGAGGTTACTTAACTAATAATGGGGCAAAGGGTGTGGGCGGTTTGGGATTTAATATGGGCTGAAAAAAATAAGTTTGATGTGGGTTTATTGGGCCGCAAGTAATAAAAGTGGGGCAAGGGAGTATTTGGTTTGCGATCAGATGCATGGACTATTTTGTGTGGGAATCAAGCTAGAAAGCTCATAGTTCAATTAATTAAGCTTACTAGCTCATAGGTCTTTTATCTCTCATGAATTTATGTTAGTAAACAAGTAAGCAAACACACACCTAGGTGACAAAAGTCTACCGTGTATTAGATATCACAATCCATCACATAAGCGTAGTTATTTGGAGGAGGGGTTGGGCTTTAGTTTGAGTCGAATGGTGGGGAATAGCGGGTTGGGTTTCAATACTTATATTTTATATATATATTAAACCCGTCACGTATAAAAATATCACGTAACAAACTAGCGTAGCAGTCGTAAGCAAACACTAACCTGATTGTTTGGGTTTGTCACATTATCCTCATGTTGAAAGAATTTTTGTCCTAAAAATTGATGTAAGCCACTTCACGAACAGTGGAGTAATAAGCTTCCCGTGTCACACCCCAACCGATGGTGAAAACATCGGAGTGAGACTATAACGAGATTACTCATTGCTCACAACGCTAATAATGACAATATTTAATTTAAAGTTGATTTTTATTTCAAGAATAATTGTCAAAATACAACATTGAAACAAATACAACAATTAAACAAAATTGATACAACAACATTAAACTAAACGTCTAAATGTGTGTATCTATGTCCTTGCTATTTGATTTCATAGCATCCTCTTCATTAACCTGTAACATGTTTTAAAGTACAATTCAATGCAAAAGCAAAGGCGAGTACACAAGTTTAAGCATAGCATACGTATACGAATAAAGTTTAGACAAGTCCTCATGGCAACTATGATCTTACAAGAGCATATACAAGGCATGCAATACTACTAGTCAAACCCTTAACGCAAACACGATGTTTTAACATGGCCTCAAGATTACACGATGGAGGGGGATGCGTTACTTCCTAAAGCGCTTATACATGTCAAATGAAGGCTTAAACAAGTTAATGACTAAAGTATCACATAAAGAATGTCCAAGATATAAGCATCACGTAAGCGTATCAAGTATTCATGTGTATAGGATTGTTTGTGCATTTCATAAAGTTTAAGTGTTGTGGTTTTGGTATAAGTAAACATGTTACACCCAAAAGTGTTGTAAACGAAAAGTGGGTCGAGTGTACTCACGGTTTTGCTAAGTCTTCAAACTTGACAAGTCCGTGAAGGTGGTTGATGGATGGGATGAACGCCGAGTTAACCTACAAGAGGAAGACGTAGGTTGGTAAGTATACGAACGACAATGGGAGATTAGGAATTTTTAAATATGCTAAAGTACGTTATACGAGAAAATAATCATCTAGACTTAATACTTGTTTTCGACACTATAAGACCCATTCGGGTTTATGTGTTTTCATGGGTTAGGTTACCCATTAGAATCGTAACGAGAGATTAAGTACATAGGTGATGTAACCTAGTACCATGACGGACAATCATTCGATTACCATCAAGAGTTTGGTTAGCGGATATATATATATATATACATATATTATATATCATACGTAATAAGTAAATCATAAACATCATGGAAGTTCATAGAAGTCATGCATGGATGTAGGAGGATAACCTTCCTTTTAAAATCTCTCTCGTATAGTTTAACAATGCACAAGTCGTCACAAGGACGACAAGGATGGTCATGAGTAAGTGTTGATACAGTTTTGTGTCTGTCGCTTGTTCTTAATTACAGTTGTAATTGTACGGTCTTTGCTCAAGTGTCTGTATAGGTTTGGTCGTGTCGAATAGATCGAGATATCCTTTTATCTTGATCTAGTATGACATCTTAGCTTATCTGTGTTAATCAGTTGCATGTGTGCGTACTGATAAGTCTTGGAAACTTCAAGTCTACACAAGTTCTCCAAGAATAAGAATTCTGTGCGAGTCAAGCATTTCATACGATACACAAGGTTTCGTACGAAACAAAGAGTATTTCGTACGAAACATGTATTTCATACGAAACACTGACTCATACCAATTCTGGAGTTCTGACTCGTGTGAAATAGTGTGTTCAGTATGTCTAGACTCGTATTTCGTACGAAATCTAGACTGACACTATATAAGCAGACATGCACCTCTCAGTCAAGGTCACTGGCCACTCTGAAAGAACGAGCTAGCAAACTGATCTTTTGGTGAGATCTCTAAGTTAGCAACTCTGGTGTAGACGAAGACACAAGAACACAGGAAGTTTGTTTGAGTCATACGAGCATTGTGTGTATATGTTTGTACTTGTTCTCAATCATTAATCAAGATAGTGAATCTTTGGTTACCCCGTGTTCTTTACTTTGCTTTGGTTGCATGCACACTTGGATTCCGCACTTGTGTGTGTGTCATATGAACAAGGAATTGGTTTAACACCATCCGCAGGTGGACCTACAAGTGGTATCAGAGCTTTGGCTCTTTCCTTGTTCAAAACCTGGCTTAGTTGTGTCTGAGCTAGTTTGAAGATTTCGGAAGTGTTCTTGAGCCTCCAGCAGAAAACATAAGTTCTGGATAGTTAAATAACTTAAAACTTGGTTAAAATCTGCTGCATGCAGAAAATTTTATGGTAAAATATTTTGAAGAACACTATTGAAGAAGAAATCTGCAAAAATTTGAATCTGATTAGTTTGGTAGGTTTGACATTTTCTGACTTGGATCTGGACTTGGACTGTTGACTGATTAAAAAATTCTATGTTTTAACTAAAAGCAGGTAAGACAACAGGTATTTTCGAAAAAGCAGGTCTATACAAGAAAGGAAATTTCTCACCAAACCATATCTGAAAAGATTCCTCTGAAAAACGCTAAACAAAACGTTTTTGTGTGACTGAAAAGTTTCGTGCGAATCATCTGTCCCGCACGAAACACGTGATTCGCACAAAACATACCTGTTTTGTGCAAAACAGGTGTCTCGTACGAAACATAATTGTTTGTTTTTCGCGTTTTTCAAAGCTTTATGATTTTAAGAATTTGTCATATTTTCAGATCTGTGAATTTTTAAACGGTAATTATAATTTTGAAATTTTAAAAACCTTTAAATTTTCATAAAACAAGAAAATATAATGAGTTCTAACCCGTGGGATTGGAGTTGTCCAAGCTCAAATCAGGAGTCTTCGCAATTCTCCGCAACATCATGGGTAAAATCTTTGATGCCTCAACATACAGCAATGATCTCTGCAAATCAATGGGCGTGTGTTGCGAATCAAAATCAAAGCATCCAAACTCTATTAATGAGCGAAAGTGAAACAGGGAGTAATAACCGACCGCCGAAGTTAAATCACATGAACGATTATCCTGCATGGAAAAGTCATTTTCATACGTATGGTCTCGGTCAAAACACGGAATTGTGGACGTGTTTCACTATCCCTACAGTGAAGCACTTGAAGAAGCTGGATCAAATCCAACCTCATTGGCCAATCTAGTCGAAAGTGACAAGAAAGCTTACGATCTAGAGAAAAAGGCATTTGCTATCCTCACATAAGCTTTGCATAAAGACATTTATCATCAGTTTGTGTTTTGTACTATAACGAAAAATTTGTGGGACAAATTGGAAGCAAGAGGTGAAGGTAACGCTGCTACCAGGAAGATTCGGCATGATCTGCTCAAGAAAGAGTTTGAAGGTTTCATGTTCATGGAGAATGAAACCTTGAATGATATGACCATTCGGTTTTATCATCTTCTCAGTAAAATGTACTCGTATAAAGTTTAGCAGCACCACAAGAAATTGTGATGCGATTTGCTGATGCTTTACCACCAAAATGGGGTCAATTTATTGATCTTTTAAAACATACAGGTGTTTTGGACTCAATTAGTATTTATGAATTTGTGCAGAAACTGGAGAACAAGAATGAAGAAGAACTACGGAAGGCACAACGACTCTCTGCTCCACAAAACCCTGAAATGTATTTTGGCGGTATAAATGCAGGTACAAGCTCAAGTCAGTAACCGAAGCTGCAGACCGCGCTTGTGTCAAACGTGAACCCTTTCCTACCCCATCCTGTCCAATCAAGTCAATCTACAGGTTCGAGTAATCAAGCCTATGGACAAGCTTTTGATCCGAAAGCCTTCCTTCCACAGCCAAGGGACTTAGCGCAGAAAGCTCCATAGCAAGCTCCTCAACAAGCTTTCTTTGGAAGCAACAGTCAATCTGCAAATCCCAACACTGTCAAACTTAACATGTCAAATCTCTTAAAAATCAACGTAGAAGTTGCACAGGAACATGCAGAACTTCTAAATACCATGGTCAGTGCATATTGTGGTTTAGTTGCAGGTCAAATAGGGAACATCAATTTGACAAACGAAGACTACGAACAAATTGACCGAGATGAAATGAAGATGATGGACATCAAGTGGGCATTTGCAAGCACTATGAGAAGAGCGAAGGATTATATGAGAAGAACGGGTAGAACCAGTTTGGAAAGCAAGAAGGATACCAAATACGGCTTTGACAAAACCGCCGTTACTTGCGTTAACTATGGAGAAAGAGGTCACTTTAAGCGGGAATGCACAAGACCCCGCAAGGAAGGAAATCACAACCCCTTTCGTAATCAGTCTCAACCATCCAACACAGCACAATACAACAACGAAAAAAGAATAGTAGCTATTGGCAACTCTAACAACACCAATCAATCAGGACCTTCAAACACGCACAGAGCTATGGTAGTTCAGTCTGATGAAGGATGCAATTGGTCAGTACAGTTGGGAACTGAGAACAACGGAAGAACTGCATGCTGTGCGAGGATCGTGGATCAAATCAAGCCTGATCACAACATCAACACTCCAAATAACGATGATACATCTTGGGATGCTGGTAGTTCTGATGAAGAATGTTCAAGTTCAGATGGTTATGGATCTGATTCTGATGTAAAGAAAGGAAGTGAAGCTGAGGTTGAAGAGTTGCTGAGTGAAGCTGAGATGTTGAATAGTGGAAAGGTAAGTATGACGAGGAATGCAGAAGCTGCGGAAAGAGAGACAGAGGCACTCTCTACAGATGATGCAGCTTTTCCTCATCACAATGCCTTCATGGAAAATGTTGAAGGTTCTTCAAAACAGGTAAATTCTAACCCTCCTACTGTTTGCAATGACTGTGTTAAGTTGAAAATAAAATATGAAATAGTCAACAGTCATAATCAGAATTTAGTTGTTGAACTATCAAAATGCAAAGAGGCGAACTTGGCGCTAACTAGAAATGAAAAAGAATTCAAATCTGTAATAGAAACCCTTAAGAAAAAGTGTTTCTGAATTGACAAAAACAATTTTGAATAAACAGACAGGAATTAATAACTACATTAATCTCCTAGAAGAAACAAAGAAAGAGTTAGCCATCGCCAAATGCGAATATGATTCGATCAAACGCAAATTGGAAAGTTATTCTAACTCCCAATATGTGCTTGATCATATCATTGAAGTTCAAAAACTAAAGGGAGATGCTCAATGCATTGGGTATAATTCGTGTCCACCCCCAATGAAACACAACTATGCCAAAATGCCTGATGAAGAGGAGATGCCTCGTTTTGAACCCTCTGTACCTTTAATCCCGAGGAATTCGCAGCAGGGTTAGGGTTCAAACTAGGCAATTCCTCTCAAGAACCACGCAAGCCAGAAAGTTCATCATCTGATGAAGAAGAGGATGATACATTAGATGATGAATCAAGAAATGATGATCAGGATCAGCCTCTTGATGAAAGGAAAAGAGTAGAATTGTCTGCTACTCCTAGTACTCAATCTGTTGAGAATCAAGAGACCGTTCCTAAGAAATCTATGAAGACAAGTGTGTCTACACAAGAAGTAGATAATGTGTTGTATACTTTGGTTGGAGATAAGAAAATCTATTCAAACAAAGATTTTCCAATTAAAAACGTAAATCCAATCTTTATAGATCAGGTTTTTGAAAAGTCAACAACCAAACCTTTAGAGAAGAAAAAGTCAACCAAATCAACCATTATCCGTTTCAAAAGAAATAGAATGGAAGCGAATTGAAAAGCCCACAACTTCTCAACCGGAGGTTGAAGCAAAAGGCTCTCGTTACCAGAAAAAGGTCAAAACTGTTAAATTTGTGAGTTCTAAAGGTACCGATAAAGTTGAAACTTTTCAAGGAAAATTTAATGTTGATTTTGTAAAGAAAGTTAAGATTTTGAAAAGAAATAGACAAAATAATACACCCAACGCACTGATGGATGTAATGAAAATGAACCCAGTACCTCAGGATCCACAAATTCAACATCAAGCCGAGAAACACGATCTCCTAGTTTTGTTGAAAGGAGACATGTTTCAAATGTGGAGAATTTGGCCACATTATAAAGGATTGTCAAAATCCTGCCAAATCAAGATGTATAGAGAAAACACCTCATGAACCAACTTGCAAACGTAAATCTGTTTCTCTGACATAAGATAAACGAATTATTAAAGATCAAAAAGAGAAAAAAAATGTAAACTAGTAAAAGCAGTTGAGAAAGCTTTAAAATCGGTTTCTTCGACAAAGGATCAAAGATCTTCAAAGTCAATAAAACCAGACACTGTTAAAACTGTAAATAATAGTAAATCCGGTAATAAACAAGGATCTTGGAAACAGAAGTCCGGTAATGTTTCAAAAGGAGTTTCTCAGTTTGTTAATCATCAAGAAATTGAGATCACATTTCTCGATGATAAGGGACGACCCATGACCACTAAGGCTTGGGTCCCCATCTCAAACTAATCTTGTTTGTGCAATATGCAGGGTGTTCCAGGAGGAACTATAAACAGTCATTGGATTGTTGACAGTGGAGCATCAAGGCACATGACGGGCGACTTACGGCTCCTATATGATGTGAAAAGTATTAGGGGTGGTTATGTTTCCTTTGCTGGTGACAAAGGTGGATACATCACTGGAGAAGGAATGGTCTCTAATGGTGTTGTGAGCTTCGACAAGATCAATTATGTGTGGCAAATTGATCACAATCTTCTTAGCGTTTCTCAAATCTGCGACAAGAAGTTCACGGTACATTTTGATGATGCCGGATGTTATGTGCTGAAGCCTGGATTCAAGATCCCCAAGGAATGGATTCTCCTGTCAGCTCCAAGAATTAATGATTTGTATATTCTTGATATGAGCCAAGGTATTACAACATCTGCACAAGTCACATGTTTTGTCTCTAAAGCCACCGAGAAGGAATCAATCTCCTGGCACAGACGTATGGGACACATTCACCTGAGGAAAATGAACTATTTGGTGAAGAACAATCTAGTGAATGGTGTACCAGTGAAGAGCTTTCATCTTCAAGACGTTTGTGTATCATGCCAGAAAGGGAAGCAAGCGAGAAAGTCCCATCCCGTGAAGAAGATCAACACTGTGAATATGCCACTGGAACGTCTTCATATGGACCTCTTTGGACCTATGAAACACAAGACAACCTTTGGTATTCTTATTGTCTGGTAGTTACTGATGACTATTCCAGATTCTCATGGGTAAACATGCTGGCACACAAGAGTGAAGTTCCTACTATCCTCAAGAATCTCCTGACTCTGCTAGAAAATTTGTACAATCTGAAGGTAAGGAGAATCAGAAGCGACAATGGCACCGAATTCAAGAATCAAGTTATGGATGAGTATTGTTCTTCAAAGGGTATTCTGCATGAGTACAGTTCTCGATACACTCCACAACAAAATGGTGCTGCTGAGAGGAAGAATAGAACTCTTATTGAAACTGCAGGAACCATGTTAGTAGAATCAGAACTTCCCGTTCAATTTTGGGGTTAAGCTGTTGCTACTCGTGCTACACGATGAATAGAGTTCTGACGGTGAAGAGACATGGGAAGACATGCTTTAAGTTGTTACAAAAAAGGAAACCGGATGTTTCCATCTTAGAACCTTTTGGAGCTCCATGCACTATGATCGACCCACATGGAAAGTTTGGTCCCAAGGCTATCGAAGGTTTCTTTCTTTGATATGCTACTCCTAATTTCCGAGTGTGGAATTTGTCTTTGAAGAAGATTGAAGAATGGGGTGAAGTCAAGGTTCAGAGATATACAGAAGCTACAAGAGCTCCGGGTGCTCCTTGGATGTTTCACTACGATGGGCTATTTGAATCCTTTAATCTGCCAACTTTTGATGATGCAACAGCTGCTGCTCAGATGCTTTTGGAAAGTGATACTGCAGTAGATTCATCACTAGTTCGACAAATTATTGTTAACCCTCAAGTGTTGACTTCGGTTAAGAATCTTGTTCAAAATGAGGAATTCGAAGACGCTGCGGATTATAGTGTTTCATCAGAAGATGATGAGTTTCATGATGCAAATGAAGCTGCCTCTGGTGCTGTTCCTGGATCTTCAAATGATACGTAAAATATTCAACCTCAAGGAACGACTGAAGGTCAGGCATCTACAACGTCATCAAATCCAGCTCTCGATGTAACTGTTGATCTGAATATCAACAATTTGGATATCAATTCTCGAGTTCCTGATGTGCCAGAAACTTGTATTCATAATATCTATCCTCGGCAGAATATTATTGGAGATGTCCAGAGTGGTGTGCAGACTCGTAATCAGCTGCGAAACAACCAGAATGCTGGATTGTATTCGGAAATCAGGGAATCTGGTGGTCTGAATGATTGGTCTTTTTCCTGCTATGTGTGCCAAGTAGAACCAAAATCTTGGAAGGAGGCAATGAAAGAAGACTCGTGGGTTGAAGCCATGCAGGAAGAACTTCAACAGTTTCAGAAGTTAGGCGTCTGGAAATTGGTTGACAAGCCTGACGGCTACAAGAAGGTTGGTACACGATGGGTGTACAAATGTAAGAAGGATGACCGAGGTGTTGTTGTGAGAAACAAAGCGTGATTGTTTGTTCAAGGTTTTAATCAGGTCGAAGGGATCGATTACAATGAAGTTTATGCACCGGTTGCACGACTTGAGGCCATAAGAATCTTTTTGGCTTATGCTTCCTTCAAGAAGTTCACCGTTTATCAGATGGATGTGAAGAGTGCATTTCTTCATGGTGTGGTAGAAGGGGAAGTATATGTTGAGCAACCGCCAGGTTTTGAAGATCCACTCCATCCTAACAAGGTTTGGCCTCTCAACATGGCGTTATATGGTCTTCATCAAGCTCCGAGGGCTTGGTATGAAATGTTGTCTACCTATCTGTTGAAGAATGGTTTTCGACGAGGCCTGATTGACTGTACTCTCTTCATCAAGGAACAGGACAAGGTCTTGCTGCTAGTACAGGTTTATGTTGATGATATTATATTTGGGTCGACTAACACTCGAATGTGCAAAGAATTCGAACAGGTTATGCAGGAGAAGTTCAAGATGAGCGCTATGGGAGAAATGACTTTCTTTTTAGGTTTGCAGGTTCAGCCATCAAAGGAAGGGATTTTTATCCATCAAACCAAGTACGTCAGAGATATTCTCAAGCGATTTCAGATGGATGACTCAACACCTTTGGGAACTCCATTAGCTCAAAATCATGGTATTACTACAGACGGAATGGGTGAGCATGTAGAACCATCTCTCTATCGTGCTATGATCGGATCTCTCATGTATCTTACTGCTTCAAGACCCGATATAATGTACCCAACATGCGTTTTGGCACGCTATCAGTCTAGTCCGAAGGTTTCTCATTTGATGGCTGTGAAAAGGATCTTTCGTTATCTAAAGGGTCGTCCTGACACTGGTCTATGGTACCCTAAGGATGATAACTTTGATCTGACAGCATTCAGTGATTCTGATCATGGCAGCTACAAAATCGATGCAAAGTCAACAACAGCAGGGTGTCAGTTCTTGGGAAATCGCTTAGTCACGTGGCAATGCAAAAAGCAGACTTGTGTAGCTACATCAACATGTGAGGCTGAGTATATTTCAGCTTCTAGTTGCTCCTCTCAAGTTCTATGGATTCAACAGCAAATGCGCGACTACGGTTTTGAACTTCTTACTACTCCTATTTTTGTTGATAATGAAGCAGCTTTACAGATCACTCGGATCCTGTACAGCACTAAAAAACACATTGAGATTAAGTATCATTTCATACGAGATTGTTACGGTTTTGAATTTCTTACTACTCCTATTTTTGTTGATAATGAAGCAGCTTTACAGATCACTCGGATCCTGTACAGCACTAAAAAAACACATTGAGATTAAGTATCATTTCATACGAGATTGTTATGAAAAGAGACTTATCGATGTTGTTAAAATCCACTGATCACCAACGTGCCGACCATTTTTTACCAGAGCCTTTGATAAATCACGTTTTAATTATCTACTTTTGGTCAATGGCATCAAGGTGAAGCCCGAGTAACTCAACCATGGCTAACTATTTTTGTATATACCTTTCTAAAAATCTAAAACTACAAAAAGATTTTCAGTTTTATATTTTAGGGGGAGTAAATTTCAAGAAAATACAAAAATATGTCTTTTATATACCTTGTTTGTTTAAGGGGTTGAAAAATTCAGAAAAATACAAAAACATTAGAAAAATAAAAAATGAGTTTCTTGGATAAGTTGAAGATGATGAAATTCACCGGTAAATCTGTCAGATATGGTTAAAAGCATAGAAAGAAGATTGATAAGTAGATTTTCTTATGATGTATCGGTAGGCTCACAATCAGACTAAAATGCGCAGGTTGATATAAACCTAACAGACAGAACGCCAGGTGGGAACCATTCATTGGCATATGGTATTGGTACCAAAATTTCATTTGATAGAGTGCCGAGGTTCTGAGATATACGGTCTTTATACTGACTTATCATCTGGGTACCGTAACGGTGGCGCAAGTCTAGAACTTCCATGATATCATACATACGTGTTCATACTGCATTCGACCTTCAAATAAGTGATAAAAATATCACATCCCCAAAATAAGTGATAAAATATCACAGCTTTATGCGGGAGCTAAGTTCGTCTCTTTGTCGGTACGATGGTACTAACCTGTTCACGGACTTACTCCTGTGCCCTGCATGCATATGAAATTCAAGTTCCTCATCAATAAGTGATTAAATCACAAAGGGATTTTTTTCAATAAAAAATAAGTGAGTATCTCACATCATTCATATACGTCAAACAGATGATAAAGCAATATACTCACCGGTAAGATTTTCTCTGGTGCATATCTTGATACGGGAATGTGTCGTCATGTGGTTGAACACCGGCTAGTAAGTATAAATCCATACCTTAATCATATCTCCTAATCATGATTACATCTGATAAGTCTGAGCTTACATGGACAACAATACTGATAATCGTAGTTGAATACTTATCTATTTAATTTTGAAGTTTAAACCAAATATCATTTTTGACAAAGATTAAAATGCTGGTATGATTCTTTTATCTTGAAACTCGAAAAAATTGTTCAAAAGATATATAGTTTATCTGTATATTTAGTCTTTAAGTCCAGTTTACTTGGTTGCTTATGTAATTACTTTTTGAAAGTTAGCCAAAGTTGATACTCGAAAGTTTCTACCAAGATACGCCAGAAAACCATTGGTTTGATATTGCAACTTCATAAAAGTAATATCTTGCAACAAGTAATCCATAAAAAAAAACCAAAATCTGAAATTCGTTTGAGTGTGTGTATCTCATACGAATGAACCTAGTCATTTGTTTGACTTGGTCACTTGTTTTTCTCAAATCTGCTGCTGGAATTCATACGAGTGTGTGTATCTCATTCAGGGAATACAATCATACGAAGATTTTATGATAAGTCTTTCGTGTGTATCCCCTGAGAAATTTGTGTTCTAATTATATTTGTCTATGAGTACAGATTGATACAAAAAGAACATAAACAAAGACCAGCAACGAAGAAATCTAACAAGTCAGAAGAGGAAGCAAGAAAGATTTGAAGTTTCTTAGAAGTTCGAAGACCTAATCATTGGATAGCAGATCTATCAATGAATAGCAGATCTTCAGGGGGATTTTGTTGATACTCCAAACCATTCTATGTGAAGACCAAAGTCTGAAGACCAAAGATCGAAGACCGAAGACCAAGCAACATCCAAGGGGGAGTTTGTTGATATAGTTTTGTGTCTGTCGCTTGTTCTTAATTACAGTTGTAATTGTACAGTCTTTCCTCAAGTGTTTGTATAGGTTTGGTCGTGTCGAATAGATCGAGATATCCTTTTATCTTGATCTAGTATGACATCTTAGCTTATCTGTGTTAATCAGTTGCATGTGTGCGTACTGATAAGTCTTGGAAACTTTAAGTCTACACAAGTTCTCCAAGAATAAGAATTCTGTGCGAGTCAAGCATTTCGTACGAAACACAAGGTTTCGTATGAAACAAAGAGTATTTCGTACGAAACACTGACTCGTACCAATTCTGGAGTTCTGACTCGTGTGAAATAGTGTGTTCAGTATGTCTAGACTCATATTTCGTACGAAATCTAGACTGACACTATATAAGCAGACATGCACCTCTCAGTCAAGGTCACTGACCACACTGAAAGAACGAGCTAGCAAACTGATCTTTTGGTGAGATCTCTAAGGTAGCATCTCTGGTGTAGAAGAAGACACAAGAACACAACAAGTTTGTTTGAGTCATACGAGCATTGTGTGTATATGTTTGTACTTGTTCTCAATCATTAATCAAGATAGTGAATCTTTGGTTACCCCGTGTTCTTTACTTTGCTTTGGTTGCATACACACTTGGTTTCCGCACTTGTGTGTGTGTCATATGAACAAGGAATTGGTTTAACACAATCCGCAGGTAGACCTACAGTAAGTTTAAATGTAAAAGTAAAAGAAAAAAGTAAACAAAATAATCAAGTGAGGTGGTGGTTTGAAAGTAGGATAGCCAAGGCTTCCAGGTGATCACACTCTACCAACTCAAGTCTTGTTTCGAGAAAAAGATTGGAAGGATACAACACTTGTGGGTAAAACCCTATTAAAACCAAAAAGACTCTTACACTTGGGACCTTAGATATGGTGATGTTCAAAGTTGGTCTTCCATGGAAGAGTTATGGAGACATTCCAAAGGTGCTTCAAGTGATAAGAAATGAGAAAGATCAAAAGGAGAGAGGTGAGTTAGAACTCACTTTTTGAAGCCTTGATCTTTTTAGAGAATAGAGCTCTTAGAGCTTTTAGAGAGAAGAGAAGAGATGAATTGAGGTGTGAAATGAGAGGAGATGGGGTGGGGTATTTATAGGTGAAATTGGGAGGGTGTTAGTTGGGGGTATAAATGCAGAAAATACAAAACTGGCCAATCCATGAGCTTGAAACCAACTTCTCCGGATTATGCCCCTCTCGCGGGCCGCGAGAGGGTGAAGATGTCTCGGTCGCGGGCCGCGAGAAGGTCTGGCGGGCCGCGAGAGTTAACAAAGGTTTGGTCGCGGGGCGCGAGATGAGTTATTCTAGAAGTTTCTTTGATTTTTATCACTTTTAGTCCTTGAATTTAGGTTAAGTTGCCATTTTTGCATGATTTAAGCGTATAACGTGTAAAAGGTCGAGTGTGAATGCGTATAACAAGTATCAGTTATGTATTAACGTTTGAATGCATGTAAGACAAGTATGTATCAAGTATAAGTTTCATTATGATTCAAGTCTCGGATTACAAATTGAGAAAAGGAACATGAATACGAGTTTCCAGAAATAGAAATACGATCCCACTTTCTAAGTAAGGAAAGTATGAAAAAACGAGGCGTTACATCACGTTATAGTGCTATGCCTTGCGTAGTAGTAAGTAAACACATCCCGGGTTGTCACAGTATCCCCCTGTTTAAGAAACTTCGTCCCGAAGTTTAGTTACACCATCCGTGCTACGTGTTTCAAAGAGTTGGGGGTACTTAGCTTTCATCTGGTCCTCTCGTTCCCTCGTGAACTTCGGTCCATGCTGAGAGTTCCAACGAACCTTGACGATTGGCATTTTACTGTGCCTTCATATCTTGACCTCACGGTCCATGATTTCGATTGGTTCTTCCACGAACCTCAGTTGTTCATCCACTTGGATCTCATCCAATGGCACGATTAAGTTTTCATCTGACAAACTCTTTTTCAGATTTGAGACATGAAACATGTTATGAACCCCACTGAGCTCATCCAGAAGGTTAAATTGATAAGCCACTGGACCCATTCTTTTCGTGATTTCAAATGGTCCAACATAGTGTGGATTCAGCTTTCCTCCTTTCCCAAAATGAATAACACCCTTCCAGGGTGAGACTTTGAGTAGAACCCTATCGCAGACTTGGAATTCTAACGGTTTGCAACGATGATCGGCATTGCTCTTTTGGCGATCGTGAGCTGCCGCCAAACATTTTCTGATTTGCACTATCTTTTCAGTAGTCTCGAGTATTAACTCAGACCACTGAGTTGACTATCACCCACTTCCGCCCAACAAACAGGTGATAAACATTTTCTTCCGTATAGTGCCTCAAAAGGCACTGCCTGTATGCTGGTGTGATAGCTATTGTTGTACGAGAATTCTACAAATGGTAGATGAGTTTCCCAGCTATTTCCAAAGTCAATAACACACACTCGAAGCATGTCTTTGAGTGTTTGAATCGTGCGTTCACTCTGGCCATCTGTTTGGGGATGATAGGCAGTGCTCATATCCAAGCGCGTGCCCAATGATTTTTGGAATGATTGCTAGAAATGTGAAGTGAATCGAGCATCTCGATCTGATATGACTGAAGTCGGTATCCCATGCCGGGAGACCACTTCCTTGATGTATAGCTGGGTTAGTTTCTCCATTTTGTCTGTTTCCTTAATAGCAAGGAAATGAGTTGATTTCGATAGACGATCTATGATCACCCAGATGGTATCGTATCCGCCTCGTGTTCCGGGGAGTTCAGTTATGAAATCCATGGAGATCTGTTCCCACTTCCACATTGGGATCTCTGGTTGATGTACTAACCCTGAAGGCTTTTGATATTCAACTTTCACCTTCGCACATGTTATGCATTTGTTGGCATAAGTTGCGATTTCAGCCTTCATGTTGGGCCACCAATAAGTTGTTTTAAGATCATGATACATCTTATCCGATCCCGGATGGACAGAGTACCTGGATTTGTGAGCTTCTTCCATTATGAGTTCCCTCAAGATTCTGTAGAGAGGTACCCATACCCGATTAAGAAAGTAACAAGTTCCATCTGATTTGGTTTCTCAATCACACTCCATCTTGCGTAATTTCTCAGCTTTCAGATTTTCAGGTCTAACTGCCTTCAACTGAGCGTTGCGAATTTGTTTGGGTAAGTTAGAGTGTATTGTGAGTTGTAAGGACCGAAGCCGTCGGGGCTTCTCGTGTTCCTTTCTACTAAGAGCGTCAGCTACCACATTAGCCTTTCCTGGATGGCACATTCATAGTCATTTAAAAGTTCGAGCCAGCGACGCTGTCGCATGTTCAACTCTTTTTTATCAAAAATGTGTTGCAGGTTTTTGTGGTCGGTGTAAATGGTACACTTGGTCCTATAAAGATAGTGCCTCTAAATTTTTAAATCGAATACCATAGCTCCTAACTCTAAGTCTTGAGTTGTGTAGTTTTTTCGTGCACCTTCAGCTGTCGGGATGCGTACGCGATGACCTTATCGCATTGCATGAGTACACATCCAAGTCCCTGAATGGAAGCGTCGCAGTACACCATGAAGTCTTCAGTTCCCTCAGGCAGGGACAAAATAGGCACACTACAAAGCTTCTATTTCAGCACCTGGAAAGCTTCTTCTTGTTTGTCAGCCCTAATATATTTGGTTCCTTTCTGAGTCAGGGAGGTGAGTGGTTGAGAGATTTTTGAGAATCCCTCAATAAAACGATGATAATAGCCTGCCAAACCTAGAAACTGTCTTATTTCCGTTGGAGTCTTTGGTGCTTCCCAGTTCTTGATAGCCTCTATCTTAGCAGGATCAACATGAATACCCTGCTCGTTCACTATATGCCCTAGAAGCTGAACCTCGTGAATCCAGAAATCGCATTTGGAGAACTTGGCATATAGCTCTTCCCGTTGTAGTAACTCCAATAGTAGCTGCAGATGCTCTTCGTGCTCCTCCTTGCATTTCAAGTAAATTAGTATTTCATCAATGAACACGATGACAAACTTGTCAAGATACGGTTTACACACGCGATTCATGAGATCCATGAATACTTCAGGTGCATTGGTGAGACCAAATGACATGACCAAGAATTCATAATGGCCATACCGAATGCGGAATGCTGTTTTTGAGATGTCTTCCTCTCTAACGCGGAGTTGGTGATAACCTGACCTTAGGTCAATCTTGGAATAATAGCTTGATCCTTGAAGTTGATCAAAAAGATCATCAATACGCGGTAATGGATACCGATTCTTGATAGTAACCTTATTAAGCTCCCGATAGTCGATACACATACGAAAGGTTCCATCCTTTTTCTTGACAAAAAGTACCGGAGCTCCCCACGGTGATGAGATGGGACGGATAAAACCCTTATCCAATAGCTCATGAAGCTGAGTGGATAGTTCTTGTAGTTCCGACGACGCTAGACGGTAAGGAGCTCTGGCGATTGGAGCCGTGTGGTTGCCAATTAGATTTCGAATTCGACTTGCCTATGAGGCGGAAGACCAGGAAAATCTTCAGGAAAAACATCAGGGAAGTCGCGTACGATAGGAATGTCCTCAATTTTCCTCTCGCCCGTCGACGGTTCTGTGATAAGAGCAAGAATGGCTACCGAATTCTTCTAGCGAAGATATTTCTGCGCCTGCATAAAGGAAATGATATCCGTGAGGACACCGCTTCGATCACCCTGAATGGACAGAGTTTTGCCACTAGGAAGAGGAATGCGAATAACCTTTTCGCGACAAATAATTTCGGCCCTGTTTTTGGACAACCAGTCCATACCACCTACTACATTGAAACTACCCAACGTAGTTGGCATTAGGTTTATGTCAAAAGTGTTACCAGCAAGAGAGAGCTGACACCCTTTGAGAATGTGGGTTACTTCTACTGTTTTACCATCAGCTAATTCAATAACATAGTTGCTTTCTAGCGACACTGGGCAATATCTAACTGTTTCCTAAATAACTCCAGTATGAAACTTCTATCGGTACCGGAATCAAATATCATATTTGCAAAACAGTTATTCAAAGGAAAATTGCCATAAACAACATTTGAGTTAAGTCATGCCTCACCTTTGCCTAGCATGAATGCACGACCTTTAGTCCCGCTGCCGCTACCCGCGTTCCCAGTATTGCCCTGATCTTAGTTTCCAGCACTGTTACCCTTGTTCAATTGTGGGCAATCCTTCTTAAGATGATTCGTGCTACCACACTAAAAGCATGACCTTGTAACCCCTGACTGCTGAGGTTGGTACTGATTGTTGTTTGACCTCTACTAGTATTCACACGACAATCCTTAGCAGAGTGGCCTATTCGGCCGCATCGTTGGCATGAAATACATTGACCAATGTGATGTCGGGATCATCTGTTGCATAAGGGCTTTTTGCCCGCGTAACCACCCTGACCCTGGGTGTTGTTGTTGTTGGAGTTACCAAACTGCTAACTGTTAAAGTTGCGGTTGCTGTTGTTGAACCGCTTCTGAGAATTCTGCTGGCTCTGACCCGATGATGCTGGCCTTGATGAATTGCTTTCCCACTTCCTCTTGTTGTCAGATGTGCCCAAAGATGAACCCTTCCTGGTAGCCTTCCCTGTTCAATGGCCTTATCTGTTAACTTGTGTGCCAGACGCACAGCCTGCTGAATGATGACAGGATTACTTGACATCACCATTCCCTGGATTTCAGGGGCCAAACCCTTCAGATATAACTCCACCTATTTGTGCATCGGCCTAACCATGTTGGGGCACAGAGAGACTAAATCATAATGCTTCCTGGTGTAGGCCTCGATTTCGGATCCCTGCATTTCGAGCACCCACAACACCTGCTCTAATTGATGAACTCGATCCCGGGGACAGTACTCTTCCCGAATAAGTTCCTTAAACGCATCCCATCCCATGGCGTTTGCTGCCTCTAATCCCTGAAGTTGAACTCTGGCATTCCACCAGCTTAAAACACCGTCTTCCAAAGTGGAAGCCGCGTATTTAACCCAGTTCTCTGGTAGGCAGTTGCACATTGCAAAACAAATTCTGATTTTTCCAACCAGCGGACCAAGCCAATAGGTCCTTCTTCCCCAGTGAACTTAGTGGGCTTAGCATCCAAGAACATCTTGTAGGGGTTTACTCAGATACCTGACAGATAAAATTTGCAAAAATAACCTTAGGTAATTATGTGGGAGAAATACTGATTGCATAGTAGTTTAGATTGTATGAATTTAGAAGAGATTAAAATTTACCGCCGCCCTGCGGATTTTGAGCTTGAACATTCACGCTGTTCTGATTATGAGTAGCCATGGCCTTGGCTACGTGTTGCTAGATGAGCGCAATTAGCTCAGCTTGTGTCATGGTAATGTTGCCTTGATCATCACATCTAGGTCGCCCTGCCATTCTATTTTAGCACCAAAAGAAAGAACACATAAGGTTACGTCACACATTTATCACATAGTTCAACAATCATATGAATTATGCACACATAAAATTTAAGTAACCCACATTATATAATCTGATATTTAATTGTGGTTATCTTATGTGTTTCCCACAGTTCAGCATTCCGAATCTAAGTTAAAAATACAAAGGAATTGTAGGTTTTAAGGACTTAGGGTATGACTCAGAATTTTCCAGATTATGTTGAAATAGTGCAGGAGTCAAAAGGATACGCAAGAATGGATTAGAGTTGAGATAGGAACTAGGGGCGTCGTCGTCCAGGAGTGCTCTACACACTGCAAATGCTTTTTAGGGTTCTGCCTGACTTGCTTGTCAATGCTCTGCATCATAATGGAGCCGAATCATGAATGCATACAATACTTTGAGAGTTTTAAATAACACCATGGAAGTAATTCAAAACGTGAAAGTAATATAAATATCTGAAATAAACTGCATAATGTCATAATGTAAAGTCATGCTGAAATGAATAAATAAATAAAAACAAAACAAGATGTTTAAACAGATTGTCTGATAAGTTGAAACAAAACGGAAATAGAATAATAAGATAGCGAGTCTTCAGTCATCGATCTCGCCATCCCCCATGTTCACATCTTCGTTAGCCACTGCCTCTTTAGGTGCCTCCTTTGGTTCCTCCTCCGAGTCTTCGTCCGGGTCCTCTTCCTCCATTGCATGGTTATTCTGCTCCATAGCTATGATGCGGTTCTCTGTCGTCTCTGTTCATTCAGTGAGGTTGATAACCTAATGTGTCAGTGCTACCACCATTTCTTGGAGGTTATGGACCCGAGTGTTGCTGGCCTGAAGCGATCCCTTTAGTTGGTCACCTCCTTCTTCAGTTCTGTGTTGCTCTCAATCAAGTCAGTGATAGCTCCTATCGCCTCTCGCATATTGTGGACATCCCTGGTCCTCTTAGCTACAAACCCTGCGAAAGATTCCTCAAGCGGAAACTTAATCGGTGGAAGTTCGCCTACGACAGGCCGATTAACGCCCGGATACTCCCCGAGTGTCTTGGGTGGGACCTCTTCATTAACAATGATCTCCTTAATAATTCGGGGATACCAGCTCCAATCCTCATTGTAGTATCGACCGCGTACGAGAAAAGGTTCGTACTTCATTTTCTTTTTCAGTGCCTCAGCACAAACTTGTCTCGCTAAGTAAGGAGTAAGTTGGGACGAATCCGGCACGTCCGACACGTCGCTATTTCTGTGAGAGCTAGAGCTAGACTTAGAGTTAGACATTCCTGTTAAATATGGATACAACATAAGTATGTATCATAGAATCACATTACAAATAGGGCAACATACAAATCATATAGTTGTACCGTGTCGTGTTCGTGACTATAGTCTACGTCTGAATGCAACCTAATTCTCTATCATCAATGGACTCTGATACCAATCTGTCACACCCTCAAATTCCACATGTGGGGTTTTACCACGAGGCACATGAGAAACCAGGATCATCGACACATGACTATATAGATGGACCTCTATATGAATAAAACCAAGTTTTGACGCTAAATAAAATAAAGATGCGGAAGCGTAAAAAGTTTGAAAATATATTTTGTAGTGCCAACACAAACGCTAAACCAACATAATGAGTTGTAAATAATGCAACTTTAAAAAAAATAGTTTGGAATGTTCATGCGGGACTGCCTACTAGTGCTCGGGAATCCTTAGCCACCTAAGAAACATGCATAGAACAAGTGTCAACATAATTGATGAGTGAGTTCACAGGTTTTAGTTTGTTTTAGTTATTTCCTAAACGGCCACCGGTTCAAACCCGAACCAGGGTGTAATAAATGTTTTCCCCTGATTCTATCCCGAATTAGAAATGTATAAGTTAACCTTGATCCAATCCCGTACCAAGAACCCCAAATTGATTTTCAAGTTCATGTTATATTTGCAGGTAGCTAGTCTAGGTTATATCACAAAAGAGTCCGAACCGAAGCTAACGTTGTTGCCCCTGAAGGTGTCAGGCTATCACCAACCATGACTATGTTAAGCACATTCAACACCCGTTAGACCTTTACCGTTCTGGCTAGCGAGACTAGCTCGGGTGGGGCTTGTTGGGCCCAGTAGTACTACCATAAACTTCCTCGATAAAGATCATTACTAACGGCTCGTAAAGTTAAGAGGGGACTTAGAGTGATATACTACTCTGTGACAAAAACCGTATAACATAACCCAAATCAATTTAGAAAGTACACGCATGTTACAACACCATAACACCTTGTTGTAAGTTATCGAAATAACGCTACTATAGCATAGCGAGCACATGTTTTTCCCCCTGTATTTAAAACCATTTAAAAGTAGGGGCCGTGAACTCACCTTAATTTGCTGGGTAAGAATTCAAAAGTAAGTGTTGTGCCTGGTCAATCGCTTCATAGAACGATTACCCTTTTGATTAGTTTTAATGTTGACGCACGTTTATTGCATACAATAACACTTAGCACATATCTCAGTTAAGCATATATTCATGACATTTTATACAAGTTGCAAACACATAGCAAGCAAACATCCACAAAGCCACCAACAAATAAGTTGATTTCATGCACAAGTTCATCTTTTACTCACACAGTTACTTTTCCCAGATTTTTAGCTGTGTTTAGGGATTTTTATAAAATAGTTACATGTCAATAAAAATTACCAAAATTTTACACGATGTGTTAAAAGTTTCCTGCGTGCTTGTGTAAAATTTAGAAAGTCTAATTCTTTACAGATTTTGCGTAAAAAATCATACAATGGACAGTGGTCTGAATTTTGATGATTCTGCCCCCTATCCACTAATTATTTTATTTAAAAATATCAGAGTATCGAAACGAGTCGATTCTAGATGGAAATTCGTAAGGACACTTAAGACCTGCCATTGTATAAATTTCATAAGTTTACTACAACTATTCATCCAGATTGACAAAGATTATATAACACAATTTCTGCAGAAAATTCGCTATTATGACCACTGAAACGAATTAAATGTTTTCACTGACCAAACAAAGTCCAAAATTTTGAAACCAACGCGGTTTGAATGGTACTTCGGAGAGGTTCATTTTTGGCTTTAAAAATCGTATTTTTGTTAGGTTTTGACCCGTTTACATCCTACTGAAGTCCGTTGTAAACATCCGGCAGATTTCAGTTGCTATTAAAACGGGTTTAGTGATCATGCAACCTATTAACACTATTTAATTCAGATCATACATGCCATATATCGTACCAAAAACCTCGAGAATCATCAAGATTATCAACACTAAACAACCTTTATGCGTCCATGCAAACTACAAAGATAACACAAGACATCATGCTTGATATTCATGCATTCTACCCTACTAGTTACCCTTGTAAGCATATAGATCATCACAGATATATACAAGCATAGCTAGAATAACTCGATTTAACACCGAAAAACATACATATAAACGTTTAGAATTTATAAACAAAAGAAACAAGAGGCAATACCTAACAGCCTATGGAGATTAGATGGGGTCTTGAAGGCAAACTTGAAGTCCCTTGGACTATGGTTGTTTTCGACAGAAGCAAGAGGAGAGAAAGATTGGTAGCTGGCATGTTAGGGTTTATGCTTTTGAAGTTCTGTGATAATAATCATGAGGTTACGTAACTAATAATGGGGCAAAGGGTGTGGGCGGTTTGGGATTTAATATGGGCTGAAACAAATAAGTTTGATGTGGGTTTATTGGGCCGCAAGTAATAAAAGTGGGGCAAGGGAGTATTTGGTTTGCGATCAGATGCATGGACTATTTTGTGTGTGAATCAAGCTAGCAAGATCATAGTTCAATTACTTAAGCTTACTAGCACATAGGTATTTTATCTCTCATGAATTTATGTTAGTAAACAAGTAAGAAAACACACAACTAAGTGACAAAGTCTACCGTGTATTAGATATCACAATCCATCACATAAGCACGGTTATTTGGAGGAGGGGTTGGGCTTTAGTTTGAGCCGAAATGGTGGGGAATAGCGGGTTGGGTTTCAACTACTTATATTTTTTTATATATATACTAAACCCGTCACGTATAAAAATATCACGTATCACGTATAAAAATATCATGTAACAAACTAGCTTAGCAGTTGTAAGCAAACACAAACCTGATTGTTCGGGTTTGTCACAGTATGCAGTTTATACAATTATGCAAGAAATACGTTGACATAACCAGTGTAGTATTTTCTGTGAGTATTAGACGTCAACTAGAGATTGTTTTTCAATCGGTATGAGATAATTATAAGAATAGATATTTAGCAAGCTAAAATGCTTTAATCATGTGTGAAAAGTGAGACTATGATTTTGATTTAATTAGACATTTCTGGGCAACGGAACAAATATAAGTCCCCCTATATTGGAGATAATAGAAAATCTAGATCATCTATTAAACCTATTATGATTTTTTAATGTTGGAAAACGACCATGAAGCTTTAGGTGTCTTGAAATTATAATGATGATCTAAAGCTTTGAGTTAAACTTTAGCCTAAAATAATGGTTTGAAATGATTGTCAAGTTACTAATGGAAGAACATGATTAAATGAAAATGTTAGTTTACGTAAAAAAGAATATAAAATTGACAAAAGAATTGAAGTGTAATGTATCTCAAGGAATAACATTCCAATGTTTGCGGCTAAAATTTATATCATAACGTATAAAAAAATGCATTTATGTGAAACCATTGACATTTAATTTACAAATTAAATGTTTTGTGATTACAGAATTAAAGTGGATATAGAATGTTGTATTTTTTTAAAAATATTGTTGGTTTATCTTTGCATTACCGTGACTTTTTTATGTTGATCTGTTTTAAACTTTTAGCTGTTTTTAAATTTCAAAAAGTAAGTTTTTTGTTTTTGTTTGTAGTCTTTTCCAACTTTTCAACCTATGTAACTAAATATATTGACATCATGTATGTTTCATTAAGAAGATAGAAATATGCATTAACACAAACATATTCTAAACTCAAGTTTTTTACAATTACGATATTATGTTAATTTTAAACATTACTATCATAATGAAATTTTTAGTTGTGAGAACTGTAGAAAAAACACATAATTAAAAAATAAAAAAAGTTAATTTGATAGAGTGAAAAAAATTGGTAAGCTTTGTCTTTTGGATAGACGATTTAACTAGTTAATATAAATAAGTTATTTAATTGCATTAAATACTATATCACATTTCAAATACAAAAAATACTAATAATATCAATCATTTAATTGAAGATATATCACTAATTTATTTTAGTTATATAAATAGAACCATCTACCAAGACTTGCATAAGCATTGTCACTTTTCTATACCACATAACCATATCCATGGAAACTAGTTGCTACAACATGATGATGTTCATAGAGTTTCGTCAAATATCTCATATATATTGTTAAAGAATTGATGAAATCCTATGAAAAATCAACATGCTGTGGAAAACTATAACCACGTTTTTGGGAGTATTTGTTTTACATTAAAGACTAGTTTCTACAACATGATGTTGTTCATCGAATTTCTTCAAATATCTCATATATAATTATCAAAGAATTGATAAACTTCTATGAACAATCATCATGTTCAGGATAATTATAACCAAATTTTTGTAACCATTATTTTTCTACATTTATCTAAGCTTTGGTTCTTTTAATTATACTTTTTGAATTGCTTTTCTGCGTGTGCATGCTAAAATAGAGGTATTATTCTTGTTGTTGTTATTGTTAGAGAAAGTTTGATGTGGAAGTCTACTTGAAATATCAAATTTAAAACAAAGTTTAAAAAACTTAACAATTAAATATTATGGCTTATTACACGTCTATCAATGATCTAATATGAAGTATATGCAATTATGCAAGAAATATGCTGACATGACTAGTGTAGTACATTCGATAATTATAAGAATAGATATTTAGCAAGCCAAAATGCCTTAATCATGTGTTGAAAGTGAGACTATGATTTTGATTTAATTAGACATTTCTGGGTAACGCAACAAACATAAGAACCCCTATATTGGAGATAATAGAAAATCTAGATCATCTATTAAACCTATTATGATTTTTTAATGTTGGAAAAAGACCATGAAGCTTTAGGTGTCTTGAAATTATAATAATGATCTAAATCTTTGAATTAAACTTTTTAGCCTAAAACCATGGTTTGAAATGATTGTCAAGTTACTAATGGAAGAACATGATTAAATGAAAATGTTAGTTTACGTAAAAAAGATTATAAAATTGACAAAAGAATTGAAGTGTAATGCATCTCAATGAATAACATTCCAATGTTTGCGGCTACAAAATTTAATTTACAAATTAAATGTTTTGTGATTATAGAATTAAAGTGGATATAGAATGTTGTATTTTTTTAAAAAATATTTTTGTTGGTTTATCTTTGCATTACCGTGTCTTTTTTTATGTTGATCTTTGTTTTAAACTTTTAGCTGTTTTTAAATTTCCAAAAGTAAGTTTTTTGTTTTTGTTTGTAGTCTTTTCAACTTTTCAACATATGTAACTAAATATATTGACATCATGTATGTTTCATTAAGAAGATAGAAATATACATTAACTCAAACATATTCTAAACTCAAGTTTTTACAATTACGATATTATGTTAATTTTAAACATTACTATCATAGTGAAATTTTTAGTTGTGAGAACTGTAGAAAAAAAACACATAATTAAAAAATAAAAAAAAAGTTAATGTGATAGAGTGAAAAAAATTGGTAATCTTTGTCTTTTGGATAGACCATTTAACTAGTTAATATAAATAAGTTATTTAATTGCATTAAATACTATATCACATTTCAAATACAAAAAATACTAATAATATCAATCATTTAATTGAAGATATATCACTAATGTTTTTTAGTTATATAAGTAGAACCATCTACCAAGACTTGCATAAAGCATTGTCACTTTTCTATACCACATAACCATATCCATGGAGACTAGTTGCTACAACACCATGATGTTCATTGAGTTTCGTCAAATATCTCATATATATTGTTAAACAATTGATGAAATCCTATGAAAAATCAACATGCTGTGGAAAACTATAACCACGTTTTTGGGAGCATTTTTTCTACATTAAAGACCAGTTTCTACAACATGATGTTGTTCATCGTATTTCTTCAAATATCTCATATATAATTATCAAAGAATTGATAAACTTCTATGAACAATCAACATGTTCAGGATAATTATAACCAAATTTTTGTAACCATTATTTTTCTATATTTAACTAAGCTTTGGTTCTTTTAATTATACTTTTTGAATTGCTTTTCTGCGTGTGCATGCTAAAATACAGGTATTATTATTATTGTTGTTGTAATTGTTAGAGAAAATTTCATGTGGAACTCTACTTGAAATATCAAATTTAAAACAAAGTTAAAAAAACTTAACAATTAAATATTATGGCTTATTACGCGAATATCAAAGATCTAGTATGAAGTATATACAATTATGCAAGAAATACGCTGACATGACTAGTTAGTACATTAAGTGAGTATTAGACGTCAACTAGAGCATTATTTTCAATCGATATGAGATAATTATAAGAATAGATATTTAGCAAGCTAAAATGCTTTAATCATGTGCGAAAAGTGAGACTATGATTTTGATTTAATTAGACATTTCTGGGTAACGGAGCTAAGATAAGCCCCCTATATAGGAGATAAGAGAAATCCTAGATCATCTGTCACACCCCGACCCGCAGCGGAAAAGGTGATCGGGACATGATTGGGTTTTCATCAAAGCTCATGACATTTATTATAATGTTTCATATTTATTATTCCAATTTAAAGGAGATCACACAATCAAATCATACAAATACAACATGTTCTATACATCTATCTAAACTTCATTATTTTCTTCTAAGGCACTTTCCTATGTGTTCCTTGCTTCATCCTTTCCACCTGTATCATGTGTAAAAATGGTTTTTGGATCAACAAAAGTTGGCGAGTGAACCTTGTTAGAAAACTTTTATTATTTATTTCTTATTGTATTTAATATGGAAAAATTGTGCAATATTCATATATGAACAAACGTAAATAAACATACAATAACAAACAAATAGCATACAATAACAAACCAATAGCATACAATAACAAACAACAACAAACAATAACATACAATAACAAACAACAACAAACAATAACATACAATAACAAACCATAACATACAATAACAACCCAACTTGCATGAATATATAACATGAATGAAACTGTATATGTTGGAAACGTCACGTTCACGCTCATAATGTAATGGGGAACGGACGACCTATGATAAATGTCTGTGCGATCAAGGCTCAATCAAACGGAGCCGATCGTGTGTTGGCAACGCCTGGTTCACGCTCATAATGTAATGGGGAACAGCTCAACGCTCATAATGTAATGGGGAGCGGCGGCCTATGATAATGTATGTGCGATCAAGGCTTAATCAAACGGAGCCGATCGTACGTTGGCAACGCCTGGTTCACGCTCATAATGTAATGGGGAACAGCTCAACGCTCATAATGTAATGGGGAGCGGCGGCCTATGATAATGTATGTACTGAAAAATGATAAATTTAATCTAAACAATAACCACACAAACAGTTGATACATGCTGAATACACATTTGTTCATGGATATGTTAGATGCACAATAGTTTAAATGTGATAAATAATAAGACACATGATACACCCCAAAAACGTGATTAAAACGGGGAATTTGTAGAGATTCACTCACCTTGGGTGCGTTCGGTGGATGATGTTGAATGCACACGAGTTCAGAGGATTGGTCGACGAGGAATAACTAACCTAGTTAATAACGAAAAGGTATGGTAAATAAGTGGATTTTATTAACAATTTTAATAGGATTTTTGGATATATTTTTGTGAGTTTAAGGCTATTTTCTAACTTTAAAAACGTTATTTTTAAGTATTTTTAATTGATTTTTAAATTAACTAAATAAATAAAAATAATAAAAAATGTTGACTTTTGACCGTTGACCATAACTGTTGACCGTTGACCGTTGACCGGTTCGGCTGTGAATATTATTGCATTGAGTGAGACCCGAACTCGTGACCTCCCGTACGCGTGCACGCAGCTCTACCAACTGAGCTACGTGTCTAACCTGAAATATTTCTGTTTTTAATTATATTTATACACTATTTAAGTTAATCCGAAAATCATTTATTTTAAAAAGGATTTAACTGTATCGACTCGGTGTTCTCCACAGGTCTCGAACCCGGGACCTGTGGTTTAGTTTGGCACACAGTCCACCACTGGACTGTGTGTCTAACTTGGTAAATATTCCGGTTTTTATTATACTTAACAGTTAACTGCGAGTGGATCCGGTTTAGTTTAAAAAGGAACATTTTTATTACCGAGAATGTGCGTGTGTCAAGGATCGAACTCGGGACGTATGCGTATTGTTTGCACACAGTCCACCGCTGGACTGTGTGTCTAACCCGTTTATAATACTGATTTTAATTAATCTTATAATCATAATAGTCTTCATCTTCTTCGTTCAAAACATAGACAACGGTTAAACCAACTGTTTCTTGTTTAATTCGGTTAACGAATATTATGAGCATTTGAAAGGTATTGAACGGAGAGGGTTTGGGGAAAGGATGTACCGAACAGGCGTCTTTCACAGAACTCCGGCAATGATTCGTCGGCTCTGTTTTGTGAACTTCGGCTGTTAGAATCAATTAACAGTTTTGATTGATTAGATATGAAATTGAACTACTGAGCAACGATTATCAGTAGGTTTAAATGATCATACCGGCTCACGGCGTGATTCTGGAAATTTCAGAAGTTTTCCGGCGAAAACAGAATTTCTGACAACGTCGTCTGGGATTGATTCTGGGTGATGGATTGATGTTAGTAATGGTCTAACAATAGAATGGAACAGAAAGAGTCGAGGTATTTACCGTTTTAAGGTGAGTCTCGGTTTTCCGGCGACTTGCAGAGAATTCCGACGATGTTCAAAAAGTAATTCCGACGACCAGAAAATAGAGTAAACGTGAAATTAGAAGCTCTGGGAATGTAATTGAGTCGCGAGATGAGGATTTTGTTGAAGTAATTCCATAAATGAATGTTTTCGGTTATAAAAACCAAACATCACATGAATTCAAGTTCATTAACGACTGAATTGATTTAAAATGTCGGTTTATCGGTTATGATCAAGATTCCGTGAGCACTCAAACGTCTTGGACGGTTTGAAAGCCGATATCGGTTTCAGTTAGCGCAAGCAGGTTGATTCACGGTTGTAGATATGATTTAATTGTTTCCTAGAACTCACAAAAACATCAAGTAGCGGAGTGGTTATATGTTTGTGTGTTAAGTCTTTGAAGTTACCCGGCTGACCCGGGTTCGAAACCCGGCATCAGCATTTAATTTTTATTTCACTATTTTTAATAAATTTTCAAATATAAATTTTATATTCTAATATACTTATTAATTATGTATCGTATAAAATTAATTTGAGCATTAAATATGCAACGAAATTTTTAACTGAATGTTCGGTTAATAAACGAAGCGGGTTTGGTTAACCCGGTTTTTGACGGATGTTACATCATCTATAAATCCTAATATGATTTCTTAATGCTGGAAAAAGACCATGAAGCTTTAGGTGTATTGAAGTTATAAAGCTTTGAATTAAACTTTTTAGCCTAAAACCATGGTTTGAACTGATTGTCAAGTTACTAATGGAAGAAAATGATTAAATGAAATGTTAGTTTAGGTAAAAAAGAATAACATTTTGTCAAAAGAATTGAAGTGTAATGTATCTCAAGGAATAACATTCCAACGTTTGCGGCTAAAATTTATATCATCACGTACAAATAATGCATTTATGTCAAACCATTAGCATTTAATTAACAAATTAAATGTTTTGCGATTATAAAATTAAAGAGGATATAGAATGTTATATTTAAAAAAAAAAATATATTGTGGGTTTATCTTTGCATTACCGTGTCTTTTTTCATGTTGATCTTTGTTTTACACTTATAGCTAGTAATTTTTTTTTTGTTTTTGTTTGTAGTCTTTTCCCGTCATGAACTTCTCAACCTATGTAACTAAATATATTGACATCATGTATGTTTCATTAAGAAGATAGAAATATGCATTAACACAAATATATTCTAAACTCAAGTTTTTTACAATTACGATATTATGTTAATTTTAAACATTACTATGGTAGTGAGATTTTTAGTTGTGAGAACTGTAGAAAAAAAAACACATAACTAAAAAAAAGTTAATATGATACAGTGAAAAAAATTGGTAAGCTTTGTCTTTTGGATAGACCCATTAACTAGTTAATATAATTATGTTATTTAGTTGCATTAAATACTATATCACATTTCAAATACAAAAAATACTAATAATATCAATCATTTAATTGAAGATATATCACTAATTTATTTTAGTTATATAAATAGAACCATCTAACAAGACTTGTATAAAGCATTGTCACTTTTCTATACCACATAACCATATCCATCCAGACTAGTTGCTACAACACGATGATGTTCAGAGAGTTTCATCAAATATCTCATATATATTGTTAAAGAATTGATGAAATCCTATGAACAATCAACATGCTGTGGAAAACTATAACCACGTTTTGGGAGCATTTTTTTACATTAAAGACTAGTTTCTACAACATGATGTTGTTCATCGTATTTCTTCAAATATCTCATACATAATTATCAAAGAATTGATAAACTTCTATGAACAATCAACATGTTCAGGATAATTATAACCAAATTTAAATTTTTGTAACCATTATTTTGCTACATTTAACTAAGCTTTGGTTCTTTTAATTATACTTTTTGAATTGCTTTTCTGCGTGTGCATGCTAAAATAGAGGTATTATTATTATTGTTGTTGTTATTGTTAGAGAAAATTTGATGTGGAACTCTACTTGAAATATCAAATTTAAAACAAAGTTAAAGAAACTTAACAATTAAATATTATGGCTTATTACGCGACTATTAAAGATCTAGTATGAAGTATATACAATTATGCAAGAAATACGCTGACATGACTAGTGTAGTACATGACTAGTGTAGGACATTCAGTGAGCATTAGACGTCAACTAGAGCATTGTTTTCAATCGGTATGAGATAATTATAAGAATAGATATTTAGCCAGCTAAAATGCTCTAATCATGTGCGAAAAGTGAGACTATGATTTTGATTTAATTAGACATTTCTGGGTAACGGAACTAAGATAAGCCCCCTATATAGGCGATAAGAGAAAACCTAGATCATATATTAATCCTAATATGATTTCTTAATGTTGGAAAAAGACCATGAAGCTTTAGGTGTATTGAAATTATAAAGCTTTGTATTAAACTTTTTAGCCTAAAACCGTGGTTTGAACTGATTGTCAAGTTACTAATTGAAGAAAATGATATAATGAAATGTTAGTTTACGTAAAAAGAATTTGTCAAAAGAATTGAAGTTTAATGTATCTCAAGGAATAACATTCCAACGTTTGCGGCTTAAATTTATATCATCACGTACAAATAATGCATTTATATTAAACCATTAGCATTTAGTTAACAAATTAAATGTTTTGCTATTATAAAATTAAAGAGGATATAGAATGTGGTATTTAAAAAAAATGTATTGTGGGTTTATCTTTGCATTACCGTGTCTTTTTTCATGTTGATCTTTGTTTTACACTTATAGCTAGTAAGTTTTTTTTGTTTTGTTTGTAGTCTATTACCGTCATCAACTTTTCAACCTATGTAACTAAATATAAGGACATCATGTATGTTTCATTAAGAAGATAGAAATATGCATTAACACAAACATATTCTAAACTAAAGTTTTATTTACAATTACGATATTATGTTAATTTTAAACATTACTATCATAGTGAGATTTTTAGTTGTGAACTGTAGACAAAAAAACACATAATTAAAAAATAAAAAAAAGTTAATATGATAGAGTGAAAAAAATTGGTAAGCTTTGTCTTTTGGATAGACCATTTAACTAGTTAATATAAATAAGTTATTTAATTGCATTATATACTACATCACATCTCAAATACAAAAAAATACTAATAATATCAATCATTTAATTGAAGATATATCACTAATTTATTTTAGTTATATAAATAGAACCATCAACCAAGACTTGCATAAAGCATTGTCACTTTTCTATACCACATAACCATATCCAACGAGACTAGTTGCTACAACACGATGATGTTCATAGAGTTTGGTCAAATATCTCATATATATTGTTAAAGTTAAAGAATTGATGAAATCCTATGAACAATCAACATGCTGTGGAAAACTATAACCACGTTTTTGGGAGCATTTTTTTTACATTAAAGACTAGTTTCTACAACATGATGTTGTTCATGGTATTTCTTCAAATATCTCATATATAATTATCAAAGAATTGATAAACTTCTATGAACAATCAACATGTTCAGGATAATTATAACCAAATTTTTGTAACCATTATTTTTCTACATTTAACTAAGCTTTGGTTCTTTTAATTATACTTTTTGGATTGCTTTTCTACGTGTGCATGCTAAAATAGAGGTATTATTATTGTTGTTGTTGTTATTGTTAGAGAAAATTTGATGTGGAACTCTACTTGAAATATCAAATTTAAAACAAAGTTAAAAAAACTTAACAACTAAATATTATGGCTTATTACGCGACTATCAAAGATCTAGTATGAAGTATATACAATTATGCAATAAATACGCTGGCATGACTAGTGTAGTACATTCATTGAGCATTATTTTTCAAGAGATAATTATAAGAATAGATATTTAGCAAGCTAAAATGCCTTAATCATGTGTGGAAAGTGAGACTATGATTTTATTTAATTAGACATTTCTGGGTAACCGAACAAACATAAGTCCCGATATATTGGAGATAATAGAAAATCTAGATCATCTATTAAACCTATTATGATTTCTTAATGTTGGAAAAAGACGATGAAGCTTTAGGTGTCTTGAAATTATAATGATGATCTAAATCTTTGAATTAAACTTTTTAGCCTAAAACCATGGTTTGAAATGATTGTCAAGTTACTAATGGAAGAACATTAGTTTACGTAAAAAAGAATATAAAATTGACAAAAGAATTGAAGTTTAATGCATCTCAAGGAATAACATTCCAATGTTTGCGGCTAAAATTTATATCATAACGTACAAAAAATGCATTTATGTCAAACCATTGATATTTAATTAACAAATTAAATGTTTTGTGATTATAGAATTAAAGTGAATATAGAATGTTGTATTTTATTAAAAAATATTGTTGGTTTATCTTTGCATTACCGTGTCTTTTTTTATGTTGATCTTTGTTTTAAACTTTTAGCTATTTTTAGATTTCAAAAAGTAAGTTTTTTGTTTTTGTTTGTAGTCTTTTCCAACTTTTCACCCTATGTAACTAAATATATTGACATGATGTATGTTTCATTAAGAAGATAGAAATATGCATTAACACGAACATATTCTAAACTCAAGTTTTTTACAATTACGATATCATGTTAATTTTAGACATTACTATGATAGTGAAATTTTAGTTGTGAGAACTGTAGAAAAAACACATAATTAAAAAATAAAAAAAAAAGTTAATATGATAGAGTGAAAAAAATTTGTAAGCTTTGTCTTTTGGATAGACCATTTAACTAGTTAATATAAATAAGTTATTTAATTGCATTAAATACTACATCACATTTCAAATACAAAAAAACACTAATAATATCAATCATTTAATTGAAGATATATCACTAATTTATTTTAGTTATATAAATAGAACCATCAACCAAGACTTGCATAAAGCATTGTCACTTTTCTATACCACATAACCATATCCATCGAGTCTAGTTGCTACAAAACGATGATGTTCAGAGAGTTTCGTCAAATATCTCATATATATTGTTAAAGAATTGATGAAATCCTATGAACAATCAACATGCTGTGGAAAACTATAACCACGTTTTTGGGAGCATTTTTTTACATTAAAGACTAGTTTCTACAACATGATGTTGTTCATCGTATTTCTTCAAATATCTCATACATAATTATCAAAGAATTGATGAACTTCTATGAACAATCAACATGTTCAGGATAATTATAACCAAATTTTTGTAACCCTTATTTTGCTACATTTAACTAAGCTTTGGTTCTTTTAATTATACTTTTTGAATTGCTTTTCTGCGTGTGCATGCTAAAATAGAGGTATTATTATTGTTGTTGTTGTTATTGTTAGAGAAAAAATGATGTGGAACTCTACTTGAAATATCAAATTTAAAACAAAGTTAAAAAAACTTAACAATTAAATATTATGGCTTATTACGCGACTATTAAAGATCTAGTATGAAGTATACACAATTATGCAAGAAGTACGCTGACATGACTAGTGTAGTACATTCAGTGAGTATTAGACGTCAACTAGAGCATTATTTTCAATCGATATGAGATAATTATAAGAATAGATATTTAGCAAGCTAAAATGCTTTAATCATGTGCGAAAAGTGAGACTATGATTTTGATTTAATTAGACATTTCTTGGTAACGAACTAAGATAAGCCCCCATATAGGAGATAAGAGAAAACCTAGATCATCTATTAATCCTAATATGATTTCTTAATGTTGGAAAACGACCATGAAGCTTTAGGTGTATTGAAATTATAAAGCTTTGAATTAAACTTTTAGCCTAAAAACTGATTGTCAAGTTACTAATGGAAGAAATTGATTAAATGGACTGTTAGTTTATGTTAAAAAGAATAACAAAATTGTCAAAAGAATTGAAGTGTAATGTATCTCAAGGAATAACATTCCAACGTTTGCGGCTAAAATTTATATCATCACATACAAATAATGCATTTATGTCAAACCATTAGCATTTAATTAACAAACTGAATGTTTTGCTATTTATAAAATTAAAGAGGATATAGAAAGTTGTATTTTAAAAAAAAAATATATTATGGGTTTATCTTTGCATTACGGTGTCTTTTTTCATGTTGATCTTTGTTTACACTTATAGCTAGTAATTTTTTTTTTGTTTGTAGTCTTTTCCCGTCATCAACTTTTCAACCTATGTAATTAAATATATTGACATGATGTATGTTTCATTAAGAAGATAGAAATATGCATTAACACAAACATATTCTAAACTCAAGTTTTTTACAATTACGATATTATGTTAATTTTAAACATTACTATCATAGTGAGATTTTTAGTTGTGAGAACTGTAGAAAAAAGCACATAATTAAAAAATAAAAAAAAGTTAATATGATAGAGTGAAAAAAATTGGTAAGCTTTGTCTTTTGGATAGACCATTTAACTAGTTAATATAAATAAGTTATTTAATTGCATTAAATACTATATCACATCTCACATACAAAAAATACTAATAATATCAATCATTTAATTGAAGATATATCACTAATTTATTTTAGTTATATAAATAGAACCATCTACCAAGACTTGCATAAAGCATTGTCACTTTTCTATAACCACATAACCATATCCATCGAGACTAATTGCTACAAAACGATGATGTTCGTAGAGTTTCGTCAAATATCTCATATATATTGTTAAAGAATTGATGAAATCCTATGAACAATCAACATGCTGTGGAAAACTATAACCACGTTTTTGGGAGCATTTTTTTTACATTAAAGACTAGTTTCTACAACATAATGTTGTTCATCGTATTTCTTCAAATATCTCATATATAATTATCAAAGAATTGATAAACTTCTATGAACAATCAACATGTTCAGGATAATTATAACCAAATTTTTGTAACCATTATTTTTCTACATTTAACTAAGCTTTGGTTCTTTTAATTATACTTTTTGAATTGCTTTTCTGCGTGTGCATGCTAAAATAGAGGTATTATTATTATTGTTGTTGTTGTTATTGTTAGAGAAAATTTTATTTGAAACTTTACTTGAAATATCAAATTTAAAACAAAGTTAAAAAAACTTAACAATCAAATATTATGGCTTATTACGCGACTATCAAAGATCTAGTATGTAGTATATACAATTATGAAAGAAATACGCTGGCATGACTAGTGTAGTACATTCATTGAGCATTATTTTTCAAGAGATAATTATAAAAATAGATATTTAGCAAGCTAAAATGCCTTAATCATGTGTGGAAACTGAGACTATGATTTTGATTTAATTAGACATTTCTGGGTAACGGAACAAACATAAGTCCCCCTATATCGGAGATAATAGAAAATCTAAATCATCTATTAAACATATTATGATTTCTTAATGTTGGAAAAAGACCATCAAGTTTTAGGTGTCTTGAAATTATAATGATGATCTATATCTTTGAATTAAACTTTTTAGCCTAAAATCATGGTTTGAAATGATTGTCAAGTTACTAATGGAAGAACATGATAAAATGAAAATGTTAGTTTACGTAAAAAAGAATATAAAATTGTCAAAAGAATTGAAGTGGATATAGAATGTCGTATTTTTTTAAATATTGTTGGTTTATCTTTGCATTACCGTGTCTTTTTTACGTTGATCTTTGTTTTAAACTTTTAGTTGTTTTTAATTTTCAAAATGTAAGTTTTTTGTTTTTGTTTATAGTCTTTTCCAACTTTTCACCCTATGTAACTAAATATATTGACATGATGTATGTTTCATTAAGAAGATAGAAATATGCATTAACACAAACATATTCTAAACTCAAGTTTTTTTACAATTACGATATTATGTTAATTTTAAACATTACTATGATAGTGAAATTTTTAGTTGTGAGAACTGTAGAAAAAACGCATAATTAAAAAATAAAAAAAAAGTTAATATGATAGAGTGAAAAAATTGGTAAGCTTTGTCTTTTGGATAGACCATTTAACTAGTTAATATAAATAAGTTATTTAATTGCATTAAATACTATATCACATTTCAAATACAAAAAAATACTAATAATATGAATCATTTAATTGAAGATATATCACTAATTTATTTTAGTTATATTTATAGAACAATCTACCAAGACTTGCATAAAGCATTGTCACTTTTCTATACCACATAACCATATCCATGGAGACTAGTTGCTACAAACACCATGATGTTCATATAGTTTCATCAAATATCTCATATATATTGTTAAAGAATTGATGAAATCCTATGAACAATCAACATGCTGTGGAAAACTATAACCAAGTTTTTGGGAGCATTTTTTTACATTAAAGACTAGTTTCTAAAACATGATGTTGTTCATCGTATTTCTTCAAATATCTCATATATAATTATCAAAGAATTGATAAACTTCTATGAACAATAAACATGTTCAGGATAATTATAACCAAATTTTTGTAACCATTATTTTTCTACATTTAACTAAGCTTTGGTTCTTTTAATTATACTTTTTGAATTGCTTTTCTGCGTGTGCATGTTAAACTAGAGGTAGTATTATTATTGTTGTTGTTGTTGTTATTGTTGGAGAAAATTTGATGTGGAACTCTACTTGAAATATCAAATTTAAAACAAAGTTAAAAAAACTTAACCATTAAATATTATGGCTTATTACGCGACCATCAAAGATCTAGTATGAAGTATTTACAATTATGCAAGAAATACGCTTACATGACTAGTGTAGTACACTAGTGTAGTACATTCAGTCAGTATTAGACGTCAACTAGAGCATTATTTTCAATCGGTATGAGATAATTATAAGAATAGATAATTAGCAAGCTAAAATGCTTTAATCATGTGCGAAAAATGAGACTATGATTTTGATTTAATTAGACATATCTGGGTAACGGAACTTAGATAAGCCCCCCTATATAGGAGATAAGAGAAAACCTAGATCATCTATTAATCCTAATTTGATTTCTTAATGTTGGAAAAAGACCATCAAGCTTTAGGTGTATTAAAATTATAAAGCTTTGAATTAAACTTTTTAGCCTAAAACCATGGTTTGAACTGATTATAAAGTTACTAATGGAAGAAATGATTAAATGGAATGTTAGTTTACGTAAAAAAGAATAACAAAATTGTCAAAAGAATTGAAGTCCAATGTATCTCAAGGAATAATATTCCAACGTTTGCGGCTAAAATTTATATCATCATGTACAAAGAATGCATTTATGTCAAACCATTAGCATTTAGTTAAATGTTTTTGCTATTATAAAATTAAAGAGGATATAGAATGATGTATTTTTTTTAAAATATATTGTGGGTTTATCTTTGTATTACCGTGTCTTTTTTCATATTGATCTTTGTTTTACACTTATAGCTAGTAAGTTTTTTTTGTTTTTGTTTGTAGTCTTTTCCCATCATCAATTTTTCAACCTATGTAACTAAATATATTGACATCATGTATGTTTCATTAAGAAGATAGAAATATGCATTAACACAAACATATTCTAAACTCAAGTTTTTTACAATTACGATATTATGTTAATTTTAAACATTACTATCATAGTGAGATTTTTAGTTGTGAGAACCGTAGAAAAAAAAACACATAATTAAAAAATAAAAAAAAGTTAATATGATAGAGTGAAAAAAATTGGTAAGCTTTGTCATTTGATAGACCGTTTAACTAGTTAATATAAATAAGTTATTTAATTGCATTAAATACTATATCACATTTAAAATATAAAAAATACTAATAATATCAATCATTTAATTGAAGATATATCACTAATTTATTTTAGTTATATAAATAGAACCATCTACCAAGACTTGCATAAAGCATTATCACTTTTCTATACCACATAACCATATCCATCGAGACTAGTTGCTACAACACCATGATGTTCATAGAGTTTCGTCAAATATCTCATATATATTGTTAAACAATTGATGAAAATCTATGAACGATCAACATGCTGTGGAAAACTATAACCACGATTTTGGGAGCATTTTTTTTTACATTAAAGACTAGTTTCTACAACATGTCGTATTTCTTCAAATATCTCATATATAATTATCAAAAAATTGATAAACTTCTATGAACAATCAACATGTTCAGGATAATTATAACCAAATTTTTGTAACCATTATTTTTCTACATTTATCTAAGCTTTGGTTCTTTTAATTATACTTTTTGAATTCTTTTCTGCGTGTGCATGCTAAAATAGAGGTATTATTATTATTGTTGTTGTTGTTATTGTTAGAGAAAATTTGATGTGGAACTATACTTGAAATATCAAATTTAAAACAAAGTCAAAAAAACTTAACAATTAAATGTTATGGCTTATTACGCGACTATCAAAGATCTAGTATGAAGTATATACAATATGCAAGAAATACGCTGACATGACTAGTGATGTACATTCATTGAGCATTATTTTTCAAGAGATAATTATAAGAATAGATATTTAGCAAGCTAAAATGCCTTAATCATGTGTGGAAAGTGAGACTATGATTTTGATTTAATTAGACATTTCTGGGTAACGGAACAAACATAAGTCCCCCTATATTGGAGATAATAGAAAATATAGATCATCTATTAAACCTATTATGATTTCTTAATGTTGGAAAAAGACGATGAAGCTTTAGGTGTCTTGAAATTATAATGATGATCTAAATCTTTGAATTAAACTTTTTAGCCTAAAACCATGGTTTGAAATGATTGTCAAGTTACTAATGGAAGAACATGATAAAATGAAAATGTTAGTTTACGTAAAAAAGAAAATAAAATTGACAAAAGAATTGAAGTGTAATGCATCTCAAGGAATAACATTCCAATGTTTGCGGCTAAAATTTATATCATAACGTACAAAAAATGCATTTATGTCAAACCATTGATATTTAATTAACAAATTAAATGTTTTGTGATTATAGAATTAAAGTGAATATAGAATGTTGTATTTTTAAAAAAATATTGTTGGTTTATCTTTGCATTACCGTGTCTTTTTTTATGTTGATCTTTGTTTAAACTTTTAGCTGTTTTTAAATTTTAAAAAGTAAGTTTTTTGTTTTTGTTTGTAGTCTTTTCCAACTTTTCACCCTATGTAACTAAATATATTGACATCATGTATGTTTCATTAAGAAGATAGAAATATGCATTAACACGAACATATTCTAAACTCAAGTTTTTTACAATTACGATATTATGTTAATTTTAAACATTACTATGATAGTGAAATTTTTAGTTGTGAGAACTGTAGAAAAAACACATAATTAAAAAATAAAAAAAAAGTTAATATGATAGAGTGAAAAAAATTGGTAAGCTTTGTCTTTTGGATAGACCATATAACTAGTTAATATAAATAAGTTATTTAATTGCATTAAATACTATATCACATTTCAAATACAAAAAAATACTAATAATATCAATCATTTAATTGAAGATATATCACTAATTTATTTTAGTTCTATAAATAGAACCATCAACCACGACTTGCATAAAGCATTGTCACTTATCTATACAACATAACCATATCCATCGACACTAGTTGCTACAACACGATGATGTTCAGAGAGTTTCGTCAAATATCTCATATATATTGTTAAAGAATTGATGCAATCCTATGAACAATCAACATGCTGTGGAAAACTATAACCACGTTTTTGGGAGCATTTTTTTATATTAAAGACTAGTTTCTACAACATGATGTTGTTCATCGTATTTCTTCAAATATCTCATACATAATTATCAAAGAATTGATGAACTTCTATGAACAATCAACATGTTCAGGATAATTATAACCAAATTTTTGTAACCCTTATTTTGCTACATTTAACTAAGCTTTGGTTCTTTTAATTATACTTTTTGAATTGCTTTTCTGCGTGTGCATGAAAAATAGAGGTATTATTATTGTTGTTGTTTTTATTATTAGAGAAAAATTGATGTGGAACTCTACTTGAAATATCAAATTTAAAACAAAGTTAAAAAAACTTAACAATTAAATATTATGGCTTATTACGCGACTATTAAAGATCTAGTATGAAGTATACACAATTATGCAAGAAGTATGCTGACATGACTAGTGTAGTACATTCAGTGAGTATTAGACATCAACTAGAGCATTATTTTCAATCCATATGAGATAATTATAAGAACAGATATTTAGCAAGCTAAAATGCTTTAATCATGTGCGAAAAGTGAGACTATGATTTTGATTTAATTAGACGTTTCTTGGTAACGAACTAAGATAAGCCCCCTATATAGGAGATAAGAGAAAACCTAGATCATCTATTAATCCTAATATGATTTCTTAATGTTGGAAAAAGACCATGAAGCTTTAGGTGTATTGAAATTATAAAGCTTTGAATTAAACTTTTAGCCTAAAACCATGGTTTGAACTGATTGTCAAGTTACTAATGGAAGAAAATGATTAAATGGACTGTTAGTTTACGTCAAAAAGAATAACAAAATTGTCAAAAGAATTGAAGTGTAATGTATCTCAAGGAATAACATTCCAACGTTTGCGGCTAAAATTTATATCATCACATACAAATAATGCATTTATGTCAAACCATTAGCATTTAATTAACAAACTGAATGTTTTGCTATTATAAAATTAAAGAGGATATAGAAAGTTGTATTTTAAAAAAAAATATATTATGGGTTTATCTTTGCATTACGGTGTCTTTTTTCATTTTGATCTTTTTTTACACTTATAGCTAGTAATTTTTTTTTGTTTGTAGTCTTTTCCCGTCATCAACTTTTCAACCTAAGTAATTAAATATATTGACATGATGTATGTTTCATTAAGAAGATAGAAATATGCATTAACACAAACATATTCTAAACTCAAGTTTTTTACAATTACGATATTATGTTAATTATAAACATTACTATCATAGTGAGATTTTTAGTTGTGAGAACTGTAGAAAAAAGCACATAATTAAAAAATAAAAAAAGTTAATATGATAGAGTGAAAAAAATTGGTAAGCTTTGTCTTTTGGATAGACCATTTAACTAGTTAATATAAATTAGTTATTTAATTGCATTAAATACTATATCACATCTCAAATACAAAAAATACTAATAATATCAATCATTTAATTGAAGATATATCACTAATTTATTTTAGTTATATAAATAGAACCATCTACCAAGACTTGCATAAAGCATTGTCACTTTTCTAAAACCACATAACCATATCCATCGAGACTAATTGCTACAAAACGATGATGTTAATAGAGTTTCGTCAAATATCTCATATATATTGTTAAAGAATTGATGAAATCCTATGAACAATCAACATGCTGTGGAAAACTATAACCACGTTTTTGGGAGCATTTTTTTTACATTAAAGACTAGTTTCTACAACATGATGCTGTTCATCGTATTTCTTCAAATATCTCATATATAATTATCAAAGAATTGATAAACTTCTATGAACAATCAACATGTTCAGGATAATTATAACCAAATTTTTGTAACCATTATTTTTCTACATTTAACTAAGCTTTGGTTCTTTTAATTATACTTTTTGAATTGCTTTTCTGCGTGTGTATGCTAAAATAGAGGTATTATTATTATTGTTGTTGTTTTATTGTTAGAGAAAATTTTATTTGGAACTTTACTTGAAATATCAAATTTAAAACAAAGTTAAAAAAACTTAACAATCAAATATTATGGCTTATTACGCGACTATCAAAGATCTAGTATGTAGTATATACAATTATGAAAGAAATACGCTGGCATGACTAGTGTAGTACATTCATTGAGCATTATTTTTCAAGAGATAATTATAAAAATAGATATTTAGCAAGCTAAAATGCCTTAATCATGTGTGGAAACTGTGACTATGATTTTGATTTAATTAGACATTTCTGGGTAACGGAACAAACATAAGTCCCCCTATATCGGAGATTATAGAAAATCTAGATCATCTATTAAACATATTATGATTTCTTAATGTTGGAAAAAGACCATCAAGTTTTAGGTGTCTTGAAATAATAATGATGATCTATATCTTTGAATTAAACTTTTTAGCCTAAAATCATGGTTTGAAATGATTGTCAAGTTACTAATGGAAGAACATGATAAAATGAAAATGTTAGTTTACCTAAAAAAGAATATAAAATTGACAAAAGAATTGAAGTGGATATAGAATGTCGTTATTTTTTTTAAATATTGTTGGTTTATCTTTGCATTACCGTGTCTTTTTTACGTTGATCTTTGTTTTAAACTTTTAGTTGTTTTTAAATTTCAAAATGTAAGTTTTTTGTTTTTGTTTATAGTCTTTTCCAACTTTTCGCCCTATGTAACTAAATATATTGACATGATGTATGTTTCATTAAGAAGATAGAAATATGCATTAACATAAACATATTCTAAACTCAAGTTTTTTACAATTACCATATTATGTTAATTTTAAACATTACTATGATAGTGAAATTTTTAGTTGTGAGAACTGTAGAAAAAACACATAATTAAAAAATAAAAAAAAAGTTAATATGATAGAGTGAAAAAAAATTGGTAAGCTTTGTCTTTTGGATAGACCATTTAACTAGTTAATATAAATAAGTTATTTAATTGCATAAATACTATATCACATTTCAAATACAAAAAAATACTAATAATATCAATCATTTAATTGAAGATATATCACTAATTTATTTTAGTTATATTTATAGAACAATCCACCAAGACTTGCATAAAGCATTGTCACTTTTCTATACCACATAACCATATCCATGGAGACTAGTTGCTACAACACCATGATGTTCATAGAGTTTCGTCAAATATCTCATATATATTTTTAAAGAATTGATGAAATCCTATGAACAATCAACATGCTGTTGAAAACTATAACCAAGTTTTTGGGAGCATTTTTTTACATTAAAGACTAGTTTCTAAAACATGATGTTGTTCATCGTATTTCTTCAAATATCTCATATATAATTATCAAAGAATTGATAAACTTCTATGAACAATAAACATGTTCAGGATAATTATAACCAAATTTTTGTAACCATTATTTTTCTACATTTAACTAAGCTTTGGTTCTTTTAATTATACTTTTTGAATTGCTTTTCTGCGTGTGCATGTTAAAATAGAGGTATTATTATTATTGTTGTTGTTGTTATTGTTAGAGAAAATTTGATGTGGAACTCTACTTGAAATATCAAATTTAAAACAAAGTTAAAAAAACTTAACCATTAAATATTAAGGCTTATTACACGACCATCAAAGATCTAGTATGAAGTATTTACAATTATGCAAGAAATACGCTGACATGACTAGTGTAATACATGACTAGTGTAGTACATTCAGTCAGTATTAGACATCAACTAGAGCATTATTTTCAATCGGTATGAGATAATTATAAGAATAGATAATTAGCAAGCTAAAATGCATTAATCATGTGCGAAAAGTGAGACTATGATTTTGATTTAATTAGACATTTTGGGTAACGGAACTAAGATAAGCCCCCCTATATAGGAGCTAAGAGAAAACCTAGATCATCTATTAATCCTAATTTGATTTCTTAATGTTGGAAAAAGACCATGAAGCTTTAGGTGTATTGAAATTATAAATATTTGAATTAAACTTTTTAGCCTAAAACCATGGTTTGAACTGATTATAAAGTTACTAATGGAATAAATGATTAAATGGAATGTTAGTTTACGTAAAAAAGAATAACAAAATTGTCAAAAGAATTGAAGTCTAATGTATCTCAAGGAATAACATTCCAACGTTTGCGGCTAAAACTTATATCATCATGTACAAAGAATGCATTTATGTCAAACCATTAGCATTTAGTTAGCAAATTAAATGTTTTGCGATTATAAAATTAAAGAGGATATAGAATGATGTATTTTTTTAAAATATATTGTGTGTTTATCTTTGTATTACCGTGTCTTTTTTCATATTGATCTTTGTTTTACACTTATAGCTAGTAAGTTTTTTTGTTTTTGTTTGTAGTCTTTTCCCATCATCAACTTTTCAACCTATGTAACTAAATATATTGACATCATGTATGTTTCATTAAGAAGATAGAAATATGCATTAACACAAACATATTCTAAACTCAAGTTTTTTACAATTACCATATTATGTTAATTTTAAACATTACTATCATAGTGAGATTTTTAGTTGTGAGAACCGTAGAAAAAAACACGTAATTAAAAAATAAAAAAAAGTTAATATGATAGAGTGAAAAAAATTGGTAAGCTTTGTCATTTGATAGACCATTTAACTAGTTAATATAAATAAGTTATTTAATTGCATTAAATACTATATCACATTTAAAATATAAATATACTAATAATATCAATCATTTAATTGAAGATATATCACTAATTTATTTTAGTTATATAAATAGAACCATCTACCAAGACTTGCATAAAGCATTATCACTTTTCTATACCACATAACCATATCCATCGAGACTAGTTGCTACAACACCATGATGTTCATAGAGTTTCGTCAAATATCTCATATATATTGTTAAACAATTGATGAAAATCTATGAACGATCAACATGCTGTGGAAAACTATAACCACGTTTTTGGGAGCATTTTTTTTTACATTAAAGACTAGTTTCTACAACATGTCGTATTTCTTCAAATATCTCATATATAATTATCAAAAAATTGATAAACTTCTATGAACAATCAACATGTTCAGGATAATTATAACCAAATTTTTGTAACCATTATTTTTCTACATTTATCTAAGCTTTGGTTCTTTTAATTATACTTTTTGAATTCTTTTTTGCGTGTGCATGCTAAAATAGAGGTATTATTATTATTATTGTTGTTGTTGTTATTGTAAGATAAAATTTGATGTGGAACTATACTTGAAATATCAAATTTAAAACAAAGTTAAAAAAACTTAACAATTAAATGTTATGGCTTATTACGCGACTATCAAAGATCTAGTATGAAGTATATACAATAAGCAAGAAATACGCTGACATGACTAGTGATGTACATTCATTGAGCATTATTTTTCAAGAGATAATTATAAGAATAGATATTTAGCAAGCTAAAATGCTTTAATCATGTGTGAAAAGTGAGACTATGATTTTGATTTAATTAGACATTTCTGGGCAACGGAACAAATATAAGTCCCCCTATATTGGAGATAATAGAAAATCTAGATCATCTATTAAACCTATATTATGATTTCTTAATGTTGGAAAAAGACGATGAAGCTTTAGGTGTCTTGAAATTATAATGATGATCTAAATCTTTGAATTAAACTTTTTAGCCTAAAACCATGGTTTGAAATGATTGTCAAGTTACTAATGGAAGAACATGATAAAATGAAAATGTTAGTTTACGTAAAAAAGAAAATAAAATTGACAAAAGAATTGAAGTGTAATGCATCTCAAGGAATAACATTCCAATGTTTGCGGCTAAAATTTATATCATAACGTACAAAAAATGCATTTATGTCAAACCATTGATATTTAATTAACAAATTAAATGTTTTGTGATTATAGAATTAAAGTGAATATAGAATGTTGTATTTTTAAAAAAATATTGTTGGTTTATCTTTGCATTACCGTGTCTTTTTTTATGTTGATCTTTGTTTAAACTTTTAGCTGTTTTTAAATTTTAAAAAGTAAGTTTTTTGTTTTTGTTTGTAGTCTTTTCCAACTTTTCACCCTATGTAACTAAATATATTGACATCATGTATGTTTCATTAAGAAGATAGAAATATGCATTAACACGAACATATTCTAAACTCAAGTTTTTTACAATTACGATATTATGTTAATTTTAAACATTACTATGATAGTGAAATTTTTAGTTGTGAGAACTGTAGAAAAAACACATAATTAAAAAATAAAAAAAAAGTTAATATGATAGAGTGAAAAAAATTGGTAAGCTTTGTCTTTTGGATAGACCATATAACTAGTTAATATAAATAAGTTATTTAATTACATTAAATACTATATCACATTTCAAATACAAAAAAATACTAATAATATCAATCATTTAATTGAAGATATATCACTAATTTATTTTAGTTCTATAAATAGAACCATCAACCACGACTTGCATAAAGCATTGTCACTTATCTATACAACATAACCATATCCATCGACACTAGTTGCTACAACACGATGATGTTCAGAGAGTTTCGTCAAATATCTCATATATATTGTTAAAGAATTGATGCAATCCTATGAACAATCAACATGCTGTGGAAAACTATAACCACGTTTTTGGGAGCATTTTTTTATATTAAAGACTAGTTTCTACAACATGATGTTGTTCATCGTATTTCTTCAAATATCTCATACATAATTATCAAAGAATTGATGAACTTCTATGAACAATCAACATGTTCAGGATAATTATAACCAAATTTTTGTAACCCTTATTTTGCTACATTTAACTAAGCTTTGGTTCTTTTAATTATACTTTTTGAATTGCTTTTCTGCGTGTGCATGAAAAATAGAGGTATTATTATTGTTGTTGTTTTTATTATTAGAGAAAAATTGATGTGGAACTCTACTTGAAATATCAAATTTAAAACAAAGTTAAAAAAACTTAACACTTAAATATTATGGCTTATTACGCGACTATTAAAGATCTAGTATGAAGTATATACAATTATGCAAGAAGTACGCTGACATGATTAGTGTAGTACATTCAGTGAGTATTAGACGTCAACTAGAGCATTATTTTCAATCGATATGAGATAATTATAAGAATATTTAGCAAGCTAAAATGCTTTAATCATGTGCGAAAAGTGAGACTATGATTTTGATTTAATTAGACATTTCTGGGTAACGAACTAAGATAAGCCCCCTATATAGGAGATAAGAGAAAACCTAGATCATCTATTAATCCTAATATGATTTCTTAATGTTGGAAAAAGACCATGAAGCTTTAGGTGTATTGAAATTATAAAGCTTTAATTAAACTTTTAGCCTAAAACCATGGTTTGAACTGATTGTCAAGTTACTAATGAAAGAAAATGATTAAATGAAATGTTAGTTTACGTATAAAAGAATAACAAAATTGTCAAAAGAATTGAAGTGTAATGTATCTTAAGGAATAACATTCTAACTTTTGCGGCTAAAATTTATATCATCACATACAAATAATGCATTTATGTCAAACCATTAGCATATAATTAACAAACTAAATGTTTTGCTATTATAAAATTAAAGAGGATATAGAATGTTGTATTTTAAAAAAAAATATATTCTGGGTTTATCTTTGCATTACGGTGTCTTTTTTCATGTTGATGTTTGTTTACACTTATAGCTAGTAATTTTTTTTTGTTTGTAGTCTTTTCCTGTCATCAACTTTTCAACCTATGTAACTAACTATATTGACATGATGTATGTTTCATTAAGAAGATAGAAATATGCATTAACACAAACATATTCTAAACTCAAGTTTTTTACAATTACGATATTATGTTAATTTTAATCATTACTATAATAGTGAAATTTTTAGTTGTGAGAACTGTAGAAAAAAAAAACACATAATGAAAAAACTAAAGGAAATTTAATATTATAGAGTGAAAAAATTGGTAAGCTTTGTCTTTTGTATGGACCATTTAACTATTTAATATAAATAAGTTATTTAATTGGATTAAATACTATATCAACCATTTAATTGAAGATATATCACTAATTTATTTTAGTCATATAAATAGAACCATCTGCCAAGACTTGCATAAAGCATTGTCACTTTTCTATACCACATAACCATATCCGTCGAGACTAGTTGCTACAGCACGATGATGTTCATAGAGTTTGGTCAAATATCTCATATAAATTGTTAAAGAGTTGATGAAATCCTATGAACAATCAACATGTTGTGGAAAACTATAATCACGGTTTTGAGAGTATAATTTTCTTTTTTACATTAAATACTAGTTTCTACAACATGATGTTGTTCATCGTATTTCTTCAAATATCTCATATATAATTATCAAAGAATTGATAAATTTCTATGAACAATCAACATGTTCAGGATAATTATAACCATATTTTTGTAACCATTGTTTTTCTACATTTAACTAAGCTTTAGTTCTTTTAATTATACTTTTTGAATTGCTTTTCTGCGTGTGCATGCTAAAATAGAGGTATTATTATTGTTGTTGTTGTTATTGTTAGAGAAAATTTTATGTGGAACTTTACTTGAAATATCAAATTTAAAACAAAGTTAAAAAAACTTAACAATTAAATATTATGGCTTTTACGCGACTATCAAAGATCTAGATCATCTATTAAACCTATTATGATTCTTAATGTTGGAAAAAGACCATGAAGCTTTAGGTGTCTTGAAATTATAATGATGATCTAAATCTTTGAATTAAACTTTTTAGCCTAAAACCATGGTTTGAAATGATTGTCAAGTTACTAATGGAAGAATATGATTAAATGAAAATGTTAGTTTACGTAAAAAAGAACATAAAATTGACAAAAAATTTGAACTGTAATGCATCTCAAGGAATAACATTCCAATGTTTGTGGCTAAAATTTATATCAACACGTACAAAAGATGCATTTATGTCAAACCATTGACATTTAATTAACAAATTAAATGTTTTGTGATTATAGAATTAAAGTGGATATAGAATGTTGTATTTTTTTAAAAAATATTGTTGGTTTATCTTTGCATTACAGTGTCTTTTTTATGTTGATCTTTGTTTTAAACTTTTAGCTGTTTTTAAATTTCAAAAAGTAAGTTTTTTGTTTTTGTTTGTAGTCTTTTCCAACTTTTCAAACTATGTAACTAAATATATTGACATCATGCATGTTTCATTAAGAAGATAGAAATATGAATTAACACAAACATATTCTAATCTCAAGTTTTTTACAATTACCATATTATGTTAATTTTAAACATTACTATCGTAGTGAGATTTTTAGTTGTGAGAACTGTAGAAAAAAAAACATAATTAAAAAATAAAAAAAGTTAATATGATAGAGTGAAAAAAATTGGTAAGCTTTGTCTTTTGGATAGACCATTTAACTAGTTAAATATAAATAAGTTATTTAATTGCATTAAATACTATATCACATTTCAAATATAAAAAATACTAATAATATCAATCATTTAATTGAAGATACATCACTAATTTATTATAGTTATATAAATAGAACCATCTACCAAGACTTGCATAAAGCATTGTCACTTTTCTATACCACATAACCATATCCATCGAGACTAGTTGCTACAACGCGATGATGTTCATAGAGTTTGGTCAAATATCTTATATATATTGTTAAAGAATTGATATAATCCTATGAAGAATCATCATGGTGTGGAAAACTATAACCACGTTTTTGGGAGCATTTTTTTTACATTAAAGTCTAGTTTCTACAACATGATATTGTTCATCGTATTTCTTCAAATATCTCATATATAATTATCAAAGAATTGATAAACTTCTATGAACAATCAACATGTTGAGGATAATTATAACCAAATTTTTGTAACCATTATTTTTCTACATTTAACTAAGCTTTGGTTCTTTTAAATATACTTTTTGAATTGCTTCTCTGCGAGTGCATGCTAAAATAGAGGTATTATTATTATTGTTGTGTTGTTATTGTTAGAGAAAATTTGATGTGAAACTCTACTTGAAATATCAAATTCAAAGTTAAAAAAACTTAACAATTAAACATTATGGCTTATTACGCGACTATCAAAGATCTAGTATGCAGTATATACAATTATGCAAGAAATACGTTCACCTGACTACTATAGTACTTTCAATGAGTATTAGACGTCAACTAGAGCATTATTTTTCAATCGGTATGAGATAATTATAAGAATAGATATTTAGCAAGCTAAAATGCTTTAATCATGTGCGAAAAGTGAGACTATGATTTTGATTTAATTAGACATTTCTAGGTAACAGAACTAAGATAAGCCCCCCTATATTGGGGATAAGAGAAAACCTAGATCATCTATTAAACCTAATATGATTTCTTAATGTTGAAAAAAGACCACTAAGCTTTAGGTGTCTTGAAATTTTAATGATAATCTAAAGCTGTGAATTAAACTTTTTAGCCTAAAACCATGGTTTGAAATGATTTTCAAGTTACTAATGGAAGAAAATGATTAAATGAAAATGTTAGTTTACGTAAAAAAGAATATAAAATTGACAAAATAATTGAAGTGTAATGCATCTCAAGGAATAACATTCCAACGTTTGCGGCTAAAATTTATATCATCGCGTACAAAAAATGCATTTATATCAAACCATTAGCATTTAACTAACAAATTAAATGTTTTGCGATTATAAAATTAAAGAGGATAAAGAATGCTGTAATTTTTAAAAATATATTGTGGGTGTATCTTTGCATTACCATGTCTTTTTTCATGTTGATCTTTGTTTTACACTTATAGCTAGTAAGTTTTTTTTTTGTTGTAGACTTTTCCCATCATCAACTTTTCAACCTATGTAACTAAATATATTGACAAAATGTATGTTTCATTAAGAAGATAGAAATATTCATTAACACAGACATATTCTAAACTCAAGGTTTTTACAATTACGATATTATGTTAATTTTAAACATTACTATAATAGTGAAATTTTTAGTTGTGAGAACTGTAGAAAAAAAACACATAATGAAAAAACTAAAGAAAAGTTAATATTATAGAGTGAAAAAAATTGGTAAGCTTTGTCTTTTGTATGCACCATTTAACTATTTAATATAAATAAGTTATTTAATTGCATTAAATACTATATCACACTTCAAATACAAAAAAATACTAATAATATCAGTCATTTAATTGAAGATATATCACTAATTTATTTTAGTCATATAAATAGAACCATCTGCCAAGACTTGCATAAAGCATTGTCACTTTTCTATACCACATAACCATATCCGTCGAGACTAGTTGCTACAGCACGATGATGTTCATAGAGTTTGGTCAAATATCTCATATAAATTGTTAAAGAGTTGATGAAATGGTATGAACAATCAACATGTTGTGGAAAACTATAATCACGTTTTTGAGAGTATTATTTTCTTTTTTTCATTAAAGACTAATTTCTACAACATGATGTTGTTCATAGTATTTCTTCAAATATTTCATATATAATTGTCAAAGAATTGATAAAATTCTATGAACAATCACCATGTTCAGGATAATTATAACCAAGTTTTAGTAACCATTAGTTTTCTACATTTAACTAAGCTTTGGTTCTTTTTATTATACCTTTTGAATTGCTTTTCTGTGTGTGCATGCTAAAATAGAGGTTTTATTATTATTGTTGTTGTTTTTGTTATTATTAGAGAAAATTTGAAGTAGAACTCTCTTGAAATATCAAATTTAAAACAAATTTAAAAAACTTAACAATTAAACATTATGGCTTATTACGCGACTATCAAAGATCTAGTATGCAGCATATACAATTATGCAAGAAATTCGTTCACCGACTAGTGTAGGACTTTCAGTGAGTATTAGACGTCAACTAGAGCATTATCTTTCAATCGATATGAGATAATTTTAAGATTAGATATTTAGCAAGCTAAAATGCTTTAATCATGTGCGAAAAGTGAGACTATGATTTTGATTTAATTAGACATTTTTGGGTAACGGAACTAAGATAAGCCCCCCTATATTGGAGATAAGAGAAAACCTAGATCATCTATTAAACCTAATATGATTTCTTAATGTTGGAAAAAGACCATGAAGCTTTAGGTGTCTTGAAATTATAACGATGATCTAAAGCTGTGAATTAAACTTTTTAGCCTAAAACCATGGTTTGAAATGATTGTCAAGTTACTAATGGAAGAAAATGATTAAATAAAAATGTTAGTTTACGTAAAAAAGAATATAAAATTGACAAAAGAATTGAAGTGTAATGCATCTCAAGGAATAACATCCCAACGTTTGCGGCTAAAATTTATATCATCACGTACAAAAAATGCATTTATGTCAAACCATTAGCATTTAACTAACAAATTAAATGTTTTGCGATTATAAAATTAAAGAGGATATAAAATGCTTTATTTTTTTAAAAATATATTGTGGGTTTATCTTTGCATTACCATGTATTTTTTCATGTTGATCTTTGTTTTACACTTATAGCTAGTAAGTTTTTTTGCTTTTGTTGTAGTCTTTTTCTGTCATCAACTTTTCAACCTATGTAACTAAATATATTGACATCATGTATGTTTCATTAAGAAGATAGAAATATGCATTAACACAAACATATTCTAAACTCAAGTTTTTTTACAATTACGATATTATGTTAATTTTAAACATTACTATAATAGTGAAATTTTTAGTTGTGAGAACTGTAGAAAAAAAAACACATAATGAAAAAACTAAAGAAAAGTTAATATTATAGAGTGAAAAAAATTGGTAAGCTTTGTCTTTTGTATGCACCATTTAACTATTTAATATAAATAAGTTATTTAATTGCATTAAATACTATATCACACTTCAAATACAAAAAATACTAATAATATCAGTCATTTAATTGAAGATATATCACTAATTTATTTTAGTCATATAAATAGAACCATCTGCCAAGACTTGCATAAAGCATTGTCACTTTTCTATACCACATAACCATATCCGTCGAGACTAGTTGCTACAGCAGCACGATGATGTTCATAGAGTTTGGTCAAATATCTCATATAAATTGTTAAAGAGTTGATGAAATGGTATGAACAATCAACATGTTGTGGAAAACTATAATCACGTTTTTGAGAGTATTATTTTCTTTTTTTCATTAAAGACTAATTTCTACAACATGATGTTGTTCATAGTATTTCTTCAAATATTTCATATATAATTGTCAAAGAATTGATAAAATTCTATGAACAATCACCATGTTCAGGATAATTATAACCAAGTTTTCGTAACCATTAGTTTTCTACATTTAACTAAGCTTTGGATCTTTTTATTATACCCTTTGAATTGCTTTTCTGCGTGTGCATGCTAAAATAGAGGTTTATTATTATTGTTGTTGTTTTTGTTATTATTAGAGAAAATTTGAAGTAGAACTCTCTTGAAATATCAAATTTAAAACAAATTTAAAAAACTTAACAATTAAACATTATGGCTTATTACGCGACTATCAAAGATCTAGTATGCAGCATATACAATTATGCAAGAAATTCGTTCACCGACTAGTGTAGGACTTTCAGTGAGTATTAGACGTCAACTAGAGCATTATCTTTCAATCGATATGAGATAATTTTAAGAATAGATATTTAGCAAGCTAAAATGCTTTAATCATGTGCGAAAAGTGAGACTATGATTTTGATTTAATTAGACATTTTTGGGTAACGGAACTAAGATAAGCCCCCCTATATTGGAGATAAGAGAAAACCTAGATCATCTATTAAACCTAATATGATTTCTTAATGTTGGAAAAAGACCATGAAGCTTTAGGTGTCTTGAAATTATAACGATGATCTAAAGCTGTGAATTAAACTTTTTAGCCTAAAATCATGGTTTGAAATGATTGTCAAGTTACTAATGGAAGAAAATGATTAAATAAAAATGTTAGTTTACGTAAAAAAGAATATAAAATTGACAAAAGAATTGAAGTGTAATGCATCTCAAGGAATAACATCCCAACGTTTGCGGCTAAAATTTATATCATCACGTACAAAAAATGCATTTATGTCAAACCATTAGCATTTAACTAACAAATTAAATGTTTTGCGATTATAAAATTAAAGAGGATATAAAATGCTTTATTTTTTAAAAAATATATTGTGGGTTTATCTTTGCATTACCATGTATTTTTTCATGTTGATCTTTGTTTTACACTTATAGCTAGTAAGTTTTTTTGCTTTTGTTGTAGTCTTTTTCTGTCATCAACTTTTCAACCTATGTAACTAAATATATTGACATCATGTATGTTTCATTAAGAAGATAGAAATATGAATTAACACAAACATATTCTAAACTCAAGTTTTTCATAATAACGATATTAAGTTAATTTTAAACATTACTATAATAGTGAAATTTTTAGTTGTGAGAACTGTAGAAAAAAAACACATAATGAAAAAAATAAAAAAAAGTTAATATTATAGGGTGAAAAAATTGGTAAGCTTTGTCTTTTGTATGGACCATTTAACTAGTTAATATAAATAAGTTATTTAATTGCATTAAATGCTATATCACATTTCAAATACAAAAAATACTAATTATATCAATATCACTAATTTATTTTAGTTATATAAATAGAACGATCTACCAAGACTTGCATAAAGCATTGTCACTTTTCTATACCACATCACCATATCCGTCGAGACTAGTTGCTACAAGACGATGATGTTCATAGAGTTTGGTAAAATATCTCATATATATTATTAAAGAATTGATGAAATCCTATGAACAATCAACATGTTGTGGAAAACTATAATCACGTTTTTGAGAGCATTAATTTCTTTTTTTACATTAAAGACTAGTTTCTACAACATGATGTTGTTCATAGTATTTCTTCAAATATTTATATATAATTGTCAAAGAATTGATAAAATTCTATGAACAATCAACATGTTCAGGATTATTATAACCAAGTTTTCATAACCATTAGTTTTCTACGTTTAACTAAGCTTTGGTTCTTTTTATTATTACTTTTTGAATTGCTTTTCTGCGTGTGCATGCTAAAAGAGAGGTTTTATTATTATTGTTGTTATTGTTATTGTTAGAGAAAATTTGAAGTGGAACTCTACTTGAAATACCAAATTTAAAACAAATTTAAAAAAAGTTAACAATTAAACATTATGGCTTATTACGTGATTATCAAAGATCTAGTATGCAGTGAATAAAATTATGCAAGAATACGTTGACATGACTAGTGTAGTACTTTGAGTGAGTATTTGACGTCAACTAGAGCATTATTTTTCAATAGGTATGAGATAATTATAAGAATAGATATTTAGCAAGCTAAAATGCTTTAATCATGTGCGAAAAGTGAGACTATGATTTTGATTTAATTAGACATTTCTGGGTAACGGAACTAAGATAAGCCCCCTATATTGGAGATAAGAGAAAACCTAGATCATCTATTAAACCTAATATGATTTCTTAATGTTGGAAAAAGACCATGAAGCTTTAGGTGTCTTGAAATTATAATGATGATCTAAAGTTGTGAATTAAACTTTTTAGCCTAAAAGCATGGTTTGAAATGATTTTCAAGTTACTAATGGAAGAAAATGATTAAATGAAAATGTTAGTTTACGTAAAAAAGAATATAAAATTGACAAAAGAATTGAAGTGTAATGAATCTCAAGGAATAACATTCCAACGTTTGCGGCAAAATTTCTATCATCACGTACTATGTCAAACCATTAGCATTTAACTAACAAATTAAATGTTTTGCGATAATTAAATTAAAGAGGATAAAGAATGCTGCATTTTTTTTAAATATATTGTGGGTGTATCTTTGCATTACCATGTCTTTTTTCATGTTGATCTTTGTTTTACACTTATAGCTAGTAAGTTTTTTTTGTTTTTGTTGTAGTCTTTTCCCGTCATCAACTTTTCAACCTATGTAACTAAATATGTTGACATCATGTATGTTTCATTAAGAAAATAGAAATATTCATTAACACAGACATATTCTAAGCTCAAGTTTTTTACAATTACCATATTATATTAATTTTAAAATTACTATAATAGTGAAATTTTTAGTTGTGAGAACTGTAGAAAAAAAAACACATAATGAAAAAACTAAAGAAAAGTTAATATTATAGAGTGAAAAAAATTGGTAAGCTTTGTCTTTTGGATAGACCATTTAACTAGTTAATATAAATAAGTTATTTAATTGCATTATATCAATCATTTCAAATACAAAAATTACTAATAATATCAATCATTTAATTTTAGATATATCACTAATTTATTTTAGTCATATAAATAGAACCATCTGCCAAGACTTGCATAAAGGATTGTCACTTTTCTATACCACATAACCATATCCGTCGAGATTAGTTGCTACAGCACCATGATGTTCATAGAGTTTCATCAAATATCTCATATAAATTGTTAAAGAGTTGATGAAATCGTATGAACAATCAACATGTTGTGGAAAACTATAATCACGTTTTTGAGAGCATTATTTTCTTTTTTTCATTAAAGACTAATTTCTATGGCTTATTACGTGATTGTCAAAGATCTAGTATGCAATGAATAAAATTATGCAAGAATACGTTGACATGACTAGTGTAGTACTTTGAGTGAGTATTTGACGTCAACTAGAGCATTATTTTTCAATAGGTATGAGATAATTATAAGAATAGATATTTAGCAAGCTAAAATGCTTTTATCATGTGCGAAAAGTGAGACTATGATTTTGATTTAATTAGACATTTCTGAGTAACGGAACTAAGATAAGCCCCAGTTTTCTATGGACCATTTAACTAGTTAATATAAATAAGTTATTTAATTGCATTAAATACTATATCACATTTCAAATACAAAAAATACTAATAATATCAATATCACTAATTTATTTTAGTTATATAAATAGAACGATCTACCAAGACTTGCATAAAGCATTGTCACTTTTCTATACCACATCACCATATCCGTCGAGACTAGTTGCTACAAGACGATGATGTTCATAGAGTTTGGTAAAATATCTCATATATATTGTTAAAGAATTGATGAAATCCTATGAACAATCAACATGTTGTGGAAAACTATAATCACGTTTTTGAGAGCATTAATTTCTTTTTTTACATTAAAGACTAGTTTCTACAACATGATGTTGTTCATAGTATTTCTTCAAATATTTATATATAATTGTCAAAGAATTGATAAAATTCTATAAACAATCAACATGTACAGGATAATTATAACCAAGTTTTCATAACCATTAGTTTTCTACATTTAACTAAGCTTTGGTTCTTTTTATTATACTTTTTGAATCGCTTTTCTGCGTGTGCATGCTAAAAGAGAGGTTTTACTATTATTGTTGTTGTTGTTATTGTTAGAGAAAATTTGAAGTGGAACTCTACTTGAAATACCGAATTTAAAACAAATTTAAAAAAAATTAAGAATTAAACATTATGGCTTATTACGTGACTATCAAAGATCTAGTATGTAGTGAATAAAATTATGAAAGAAATACGTTGACATACTAGTGTAGTACTTTCAGTGAGTATTTGACGTCAACTGGAGCATTATTTTTCAATCGGTATGAGATAATTATAAGAATAGATATTTGGCAAGCTAAAATGCTTTAATCATGTGCGAAAAGTGAGACTATGATTTTGATTTAATTAGACATTTCTGGGTAACCGAACTAAGATAAACCCCCCTATATTGGAGATAAGAGAAAACCTAGATCATCTATTAAACCTAATATGATTTCTTAATGTTGGAAAAAGACCATGAAGCTTTAGGTGTCTTGAAATTATAATCATGATCTAAAACTGTGAATTAAACTTTTTAGCCTAAAACCATGGTTTGAAATGATTGTCAAGTTATAATGGAAGAAAATGATTAAATGAAAATGTTAGTTTACGTAAAAAAGAATATAAAATTGACAAAAGAATTGAAGTGTAATGCATCTCAAGGAATAACATTCCAATGTTTGCGGCTAAAATTTATATCATCATGTACAAAAATGCATTTATGTCAAACCATTAGCATTTAACTAACAAATTAAATGTTTTGCGATTATAAAATTAAAGAGGATAAAGAATGCCGTATTTTTTTTTAAATATATTGTGGGTGTATCTTTGCATTACCATGTCTTTTTTCATTTGTTTTACACTTATAGCTAGTAAGTTTTTTTGTTTTTGTTGTAGTCTTTTCCCGTCATCAACTTTTCAACCTATGTAACTAAATATATTGACATCATGTATGTTTCATTAAGAAGATAGAAATATTCATTAACAAAGACATATTCTAAACTCAAGTTTTTTACAATTACGATATTATGTTAATTTTATACATTACTATAATAGTGAAATTTTTAGTTGTGAGAACTGTAGAAAAAAAACACATAATGAAAAAACTAAAGAAAAGTTAATATTATAGAGTGAAAAAAATTGGTAAGCTTTGTCTTTTGTATGGACCATTTAACTATTTAATATAAATAAGTTATTTAATTGCATTAAATACTATATCACATTACAAATACAAAAAAAATACTAATAATATCAATTATTTAATTGAAGATATATCACTAATTTATTTTAGTCATATAAATAGAACCATCTGCCAAGACTTGCATAAAAGATTGTCACTTTTCTATACCACATAACCATATCCGTGGAGACTAGTTGCTACAGCACCATGATGTTCATAGAGTTTCATCAAATATCTCATATAAATTGTTAAAGAGTTGATGAAATCGTATGAACAATCAACATGTTGTGGAAAACTATAATCACGTTTTTGAGAGCATTATTTTCTTTTTTACATTAAAGACTAATTTCTACAACATGATGTTGTTCATAGTATTTCTTCAAATATTTCATATATAATTATCAAAGAATTGATAAAATTCTATGAACAATCAACATGTTCAGGATAATTATAACCAAGTTTTCGTAACCATTAGTTTTCTACATTTAACTAAGCTTTGGTTCTTTTTATTATACTTTTTGAAATGCTTTTCTGCGTGTGCATGCTAAAATAGAGGTTTTATTATTATTGTTGTTGTTGTTATTGTTAGAGAAAATTTGAAGTGGAACTCTACTTGAAATATCAAATTTAAACAAATTTAAAAGAACTTAACAATTAAACATTATGGCTTATTACGTGAGTATCAAAGATCTAGTATGCAGTGAATAAAATTATGCAAGAATACGTTGACATGAATAGTGTAGTACTTTGAGTGAGTATTTACATCAACTAGAGCATTATTTTTCAATAGGTATGAGATAATTACAAGAATAGATATTTAGCAAGCTAAAATGCTTTAATCATGTGCGAAAAGTGAGACTATGATTTTGATTTAATTAGACATTTCTGGGTAACGGAACTAAGATAAGCCCCCCTATATTGGAGATAAGAGAAAACCTAGATCATCTATTAAACCTAATATGATTTCTTAATGTTGGAAAAAGACCATGAAGCTTTAGGTGTCTTGAAATTATAATGATGATCTAAAGCTGTGAATTAAACTTTTTAGCCTAAAACCATGGTTTGAAATGATTGTCAAGTTACTAATGGAAGAAAATGATTAAATGAAAACGTTAGTTTACGTAAAAAAGAATATAAAATTGACAAAAGAATTGAAGTGTAATGCATCTCAAGGAATAACATTCCAACGTTTGCGGCTAAAATTTATATCATCAAGTACAAAAAATGCATTTATGTCAATCCCTTAGCTTTTAAATAATAAATTAAATGTTTTGCGATTATAAAATTAAAGAGAATATAGAATGTTGTATTTTTTTAAAAATATATTGTGGGTTTATCTTTGCGTTACCATGTCTTTTTTTCATGTTGATCTTTGTTTTACACTTATAACTAGTAAGTTTTTTTTTGTTTTTGTTGTAGTCTTTTCCCGTCATCAACTTTTCAACCTATGTAACTAAATATATTTATGTTTCATTAAGAAGATAGAAATATGCATTAACACAAACATATTCTAAACTAAAGTTTTTCATAATGACGATATTAAGTTAATTTTAAACATTACTATAATAGTGAAATTTTTAGTTGTAAGAACTGTAGAAAAAAAACACATAATGAAAAATAAAAAAAAGTTAATATTATAGAGTGAAAAAAATTGGTAAGCTTTGTCATTTGTATGGACCATTTAACTAGTTAATATAAATAAGTTATTTAATTGCATTAAGTACTATATCACATTTCAAATACAAAAAAATACTATTAATATCAATCATTTAATTGAAGATATATCACTAATTTATTTTAGTCATATAAATAGAACCATCTATCAAGACTTGCATAAAGCATTGTCACTTTTCTATACCACATAACCATATCCATGAGACTAGTTGCTACAGTACGATGATGTTCATAGAGTTTCGTCAAATATCTCATATAAATTGTTAAAGAGTTGATGAAATCCCATGAACAATCAACATGTTGTGGAAAACTATAACCACGTTTTTGGGAGCATTATTTTCTTTTTAACATTAAAGACTATTCTCTACAGCATGATGTTGTTATAGTATTTCTTCAAATATTTCATATATAATTTTCAAAGAATTGATGAAATTCTATGAACAATAGGATAACTATAACCAAGTTTTTGTTACCATTATATTTCTACATGGAACGAAGCTAAGGTTCTTATTACTATACTTTTTGAATTGCTTTTTTGTGTGTGAATGCTAAAATACAGGTATTATTATTATTGTTGGTGTTGTTATTGTCAGAGAAAATTTGGAATGAAATTCTACTTGAAATATCAAATTTAAAACAAAGTAAAAAAACTTACAAATTAAATATTATAGCTTATTACACGACTATCAAAGATCTAGTATGCAATATATAAAATTATGCAAGAAATACGTTGACGTTGACATGACTAGTGTAACATTTTTAGTGAGTATTAGACGTTAACTAGAGTATTATTTTTCAATCGGTATGAGATAATTATAAGAATAGATATTTAGCAAGCTAAAATGCTTTAATCATTTGCGGAAAGTGAGACTATTATTTTGATTTAATTATACATTTTTGGGTAATGGAACTAACATAAGCCTCCTATATTGGAGATAATAGAAAACCTAGATCATCTTTTAAACCTATTATGATTTCTTAATCTTGAAAAAGACCATGAAGCTTTAGGTGTCTTGAAATTATAATGATGATTTAAAGCTTTGAATTAAACGTTTTAACCTAAAACCATGTTTTGAAATGATTGTCAAGTTACTAATGGAAGAACATGATTAAATGAAAATGTTAGTTTACGTAAAAAATAATATAAATTGACAAAAGAATTCAGTGCAATGCATCTCAAGGAATAAGATTCCAACGTTTGCGGCTAAAATTTATAACATTACGTACCAGAAATGCATTTATGTCAAACCATTAACATTAATTAACAAATTAAATGTTTTTTGATTATAAAATTAAAGAGGATATAGAATGTTTATTATAAAAAAAATATTGTAGGTTTATCTTTGCATAACCTTGTCTTTTTTATGTTTCTCTTTGTTTTAAACTTATAGCTGTCAGTAAGTTTTTTGTTTCTGTTTGTAGTCTTTTACCTTCATCAACTTCTCAACATATGTAACTGAATATATTGACATCATGTATGTTTCATTAAGAAGACAGAAATATGCATTAACACAAAGATATTCTAAACTCAAGTTTTTTACAATTACGATATTATGTTAATTTTAAACATTACCATCATAGTGAATTTTTATTTGTGAAAAGTGTAGAAAAAAAACACATAATGAAAAAACTAAAGAAAAGTTAATATTATAGAGTTAAAAAAATTTGTAAGCTTTGTCTTTTGGACAGACCATTTAACTAGTTAATATGAACAAGTTATTTAATTGCATTAAATACTATATCACATTTCAAATAAAAAATACTAACAATATCAATCATTTAATTCAAGAGATATCACTAATTTATTTTAGTTATATAAATTGAACCATCCACCAAGACTTGCGTAATACATTGTCACCTTGCTATACCACATAACCATATCCATCGAGACTAGTTGCTACACCACAATGATGTTCATAGAGTTTGGTCAAATATCTCATATAAATTGTAAAAGAATTGATAAAATCTTATGAACAATCAAAATGTTGTGGAAAACTATAACCATGTTTTTGGTAGCATTATTTTCTTGTTTTACATTAAAGACTACTTTCTATAACATGATGTTGTTCATAGTATTTCTTCAAATAAGTCATATATAATTGTCAAAGAATTAAAGAAATTTTATGAACAATCAACATGTTCAGGATAATTATAACCAAGTTTTTGTTACCATTATTTTTCTACATGGAATGAAGCTTAGGTTCTTATTATTATACTTTTTGAATTGCCTTGCTGTGTGTGCATGCTAAAATAGAGGTATTATTAAAACTATAACCATGTTTCTGGGAGCATTATTTTCTTTTTTACATTAAAGAATTGATGAAATTCTATGAACAATCAATATGTTGAGGATAATTATAACCGAGTTTTTGTTACCATTATTTTTCTACATGTAACGAAGCTTAGGTTCTTATTATTATACTTTTTGAATTGCTTTTCTGCGTGTGCATGTTAAAATAGAGGTATTATTATCATTCTTGTTATTGTTGTTGTTATTGTCAGAGAAAATTAGAAGTGTAACTCTACTTGAAATATAAAATTTAAATCAAAGTAAAAAAATTAACAATTACATATTATGGCTTATTACGCTTAGTATGCAGAATACAAGTATGCAAGAAATACGTTGACAGGACTAGTGTAGTATTTTCAGTAAGTATTAGACGTCAACTAGAGCATTATTTTCAATTGGTATGAGATAATTATAAGAATAGATATTTAGCAAGCTAAATGCTTTAATCGTGTGCGGAAAGTGAGACTATGATTTTGATTTAATTAGACATTTTTGGATAATGCAACTAACATAAGTCCCCCTCTATTGAAGATAATAGAAAACCTAGATCATCTATTAAACCTAATATGATTTCTTAATGTTGGAAAAAGACCATGAAGCTTTAGGTGTCTTGAAATTATAATGATGATCTAAAGCTGTGAATTAAACTTTTTAGCCTAAAACCATGGTTTAAAATGATTGTCAAGTTACTAATGGAAGAAAATGATTAAATGAAAACGTTAGTTTACGTAAAAAAAAATTGACAAAAGAATTGAAGTGTAATGCATCTCAAGGAATAACATTCCAACGTTTGCGGCTAAAATTTATATCATGACGTACAAAAAATGCATTTATGTCAAACCATTAACATTTAATTAACAAATTAAATGTTTTGTGATTATAATATTAAAGAGGATATAGAATGTTGTATTTTTTTTAAAAAATATTATGGGTTTATCTTTGCATTACTGTGTCTTTTTTATGTTGATATTTGTTTTAAACTTATAGTTGTTTTAAAATTTCAAAGAGTAAGTTTTTTGTTTCTGTTTGTAGTCTTTTCCCGTTATCTACTTTTCAACCTATGTAACTAAATATATTGATATCATGTATGTTTCATTAAGAAGATAGAAATATGCATTAACACAAACATATTCTAAACTCAAGTTTTTTACAACTACGATATTATGTTGATTTTAAACATTACAATCATAGTGAAATTTTATTTTTGAGAACTATAGAAAAATAACACATAATGAAAAAAAAAGTTAATATTATAGAGTGAAAAAATTTGGTAAGCTTTGTCTTTTGGAAAGACCATTTAACTAGTTAACATAAAAAAATTATTTAATTGCATTAAATACTATATCACAGTTCAAATAAAACAAATACCAATAATATTAATCATTTAATTCAAGTGATATCACTAATTTATTTTAGTCATATAAATAGAACTTGTAACACCCTGACCGCGTAAATCAACGAACTGCGGCAGAAATGTCGGGTAGTCATATCACAAAACTATTGTTTCACAACTCATGGAATTTAAAATTTTGTTTTATTAAGTTAAATGTTTACATTGTTTTGGGATAAACATGAACAACACATAAATAAATTGTCTTTCATGTTTTAAGTCACTAAGGCCGCGTCCATTCCTACGTGAAGCATGCATCATATTATCAAGCATTGACTCCTGAAACATATGTGAAAAGAGAGTCAGCATAAAAATGCCGGCGAGTACATAGGTATTGTGAGTGTGTCAAATTCGTGGCTTTGTATACATATCGCAACACCTCGTCCGACTACAAGAGTCGTTAAGTGAAAACCTTGTATCAAAAGTGTTTGATATTGCAATACAATTAACCAACTAAAACAAGTTGGTTAGAGTTGTGAAAACCTTATAGCCAAGTATCTTGACCAAAACATTTCTTTAGTAAAAACCTTGTAATAGATTGATTCAAAAGAAAACTTCATATGGTTTATATCTTTAAGTGAAAATCATTGCTTGACATTGTTCAAAACCATTTGTCCATGTTATAAACCATTCGTTCGTGTTATAAATCAATGGTCCGTGTCATAAACCAATTGTCCATGTCATAAAAAATCGTCCGTGTTTTTAATTGTGAAAACTTTTGATCGTTCTGTAATGAACACATTCAAACCTGTGTTGACTATACCACCAAAGGGTATCTTTAATAGACCACCAAAGGGTCTCTTCAACTAGACTAATAAATCAACAAATGATTTGTTAATCAGAAACAGTTTCTGTCATTACCCAAACTTCCACCAAATCCAGTGAACAGCCCAATAATGGGATTGTCAGTCCTATGGTACCATATTATACTACTAGTCGGTTCGGCCAAAGCTAATGAATGTCATTCGTGTTATGGATAACGCATCAACAAGTTGTTCACATTATTGAAATCATATTGTTTTATATATAAACCATAGACATTGGCTTTGAAAACTTGAAAATGATTTAGCACATATGAGTCTCCCCAAAACATTTGCAAAACGTAAAAGAGGGGAACATCTACTCACTTTGAAAATCATTTTGTATATATAAACCATGTATATTGTTTTGAAATCTTGAAAACAATTATAGGCACATATGAATTACCCCAAAACATTTGAAAACATAAAAGAGGAGGCTATGTACTCACTTGGGATTGCGAAAGTATTCTTGATCAACGAAATAAACAAAGCTCAAACGTGTCCTAATGTGTCAGAAAAATATGTTAGCATGTCGGGACTACAAGCGAGAGATCGGACATAATGAATTCTTATAAACCAAACGAGTGTTGGAACTCATGTGATATGGTTTAACAAACTTAACATTCTAATTTGGAAAGGATCCTAAGTGCTTTTGACCCATTATGACTCGTTAAGGTAGTTTACGCTATTTTAATGGGTCATTAGCGTAAATGCATGATCGGATGGTTAAACATGTCCTATGGTAAGTCTTAAATTCCCAAACATGTTTGAAAATGTTATAAAATTAGTTTGTATGTCAAAAATTTGGTTACATGTGTTTAAAATGGATTTATGCGCAAAAGGGCATTTTGGTCATATTTTTTAAGAACATAGAAGTAACTTATCATAACACTAACCAAGCGACATGACCATAAGGTATAACCTCAATAGATTATTCCCTATATAACTATGGTCACAAATATGTGTTTGGTCATATCCTAAGATCGACCAAACGGGTCGGATTCGAAAGTCAAAGCGGTGGTTAAGACCGCTCTACGACCTTAAATAAGCACTAAACTAAATGTGACGAGTTAGACATGTCAAAATATGTCTAACAAAGTTTATAAAACTCATTTGGTATCAAAACTTGGTGTTTTGATACCCAAAAATAGTTTTGTCGTAATATGCACATCATGCGCATTTTTGACTGAAATTTTGGCTCGTCACTTCGACTAGTAAATGTGGTAATCAGAAGGTGAAATCGTTAGGGATTATAACCTTTGTGATTACGATCATGTTGCAAAGTTCAATTGAACTTTGACTTGACCAAATATGGTCAGAACCAAAAGTCAATCACGAAGCCAAACTGTTCGACTTTTAGCCCAAAATAGCTAAAATAATGAAAGAACTAGGAAGGTACTTACTCGTGTTGAAGAACACTTTCGGAACTCAAGATAGGAGGCTTCCAAAGGCTGGAAACAAGCTCCAAGAAGGATAGAAAGAAGAACTTCACACTTTGCTTTGAAGTGTTTTGAAGTGGTGTGAAAAAAATGGAAGAATCATGGGGTATTCATAGTATTTTAGGATTAAGGAGGTGATGGCAAGTGTCCTCAAGTGTGAGTTAGTGTCCTAACATGTGTCAACAACAATTTAAGTGTGGCAAAATGAGTGCTAGGTGTCAAAAATTGGAGATAGGTGGCAAACTTGGTGAATAAGCAAAAATATTTATTATTTTTTTGACATTTTTGGCCCTTAAACTTGTATTTTCACTTGTTTGCAAATTTTTAACCCATTTAACCTAATATTTAGGTTAAATTAAGGTGTTAAGACATGTGGAACTTGGATTATGCCCGAAAATGTCGTGGATGTCGGTTCCTTCGGTTGTACGGTTACGCGTTTCGCAAAAATGCGTAAAACGCTTTAACGAACACGAAAATGATCGAAATTGTGCAACGATTGACATTTTTACATTCTCATCAATAAAATACAAGATTTTATAGAATACAAAATATTTGGAAATCAAACACAGGGTTTCATGAATATGAAATTGTTTGTAATTGTGCAATGATTGAAAATGCACAAATGTCACAGTCTCCCCTACTTTTGGAAATTTCGTCCCAAAATTTAATTAGAGGAATCCTTGTGAAAACAGGTGTGGATATTTCACTTTCATCTGGTCCTCTCATTCCCAAGTAAATTTTGGGCCACGTTTGGATTCCTAGCGAACTTTAACTATCGGTATACGTCAACGCTTGAGTTTCTTGACTTTACGGTCCAATATCTCCACAGGTTTCTCGACAGTGTGCATGGTGTCATCAATGTGAATTTCTTCGAGGGGAATGTGGAGGTTTTTATCGGCTAAACACTTTTCAATTGGACACGTAGAGTGTTGGGTGAATATTCCCAAGTTAAGGAGGTAGCTCAAGTCGGTAGGCCACCTTTCCGATTCTCTCAACGATCTTGAATGGTCCAATATATCGTGGTGCAAGTTTACCTTTCTTTCCAAATCTAATTGTAGGTCCCCTTGTCCTTATGGATCTTGACAGAATCATATATCTAATCTAGAGTGTGGAATCCCCTACATCAAATTTCACAGAATCAACACGAACAATTCCTTCAAATAGTCTTCTATTGATTATCTAACACAAAGTGTTTACAACCAATTCAAGACTCTCTATTCAAACTCTCTGAAGCAATTCTTTTACAACTAAATAATAGAACCAGCAACCTAAACCCTAATCACAACCTCCCTATATATAGAGATAGCTTATTGTCATGGGCTAGGGTTTCCTACATGGACTGCTAATGGGTTTAAAGCCCATTCACCTACCATGTGTTATATTGTGTCTAGTTCAGCCCAATTACTTCTAATTCACTATTACAAAACTAAACCCGCTAACCGTTTATCATTTTACTAATTACAAGATATCCAAAGACCAAATCTAAGCTGTTGTCATCAATATGCACCAACAAACTCCCCTTGACAATAGCTTCATAACGTAACTTAGTCTTCAGTCTTCTTGCAATCTTCAACATCTTTGAAAAATCCTGGTCTTTGGATAGCTTCAGTAACAGCTTCTGTCAGCAACAGACTCCCCCCTAAGCTGATGTATCCAATCACCAAATCTTCTAAATCGTTAGCGTTTGAGTAAACTCCAGTTTAGTCCTTGCATAGCAATCTTCAAAACTCTTCAACTTTGTCTGCAATATAGAAAGGAGGTTCTACCATGCATCCAAGCAAACTCCTCTTCACTAAACTTCTCAGCAACACACTGCTACAATCTGTATACTATCAAACAAACATCTCGAGAAACCATAAGAATTTTTTAACACAAGTTAAACAAATTATTATTATTCAAGAGATAGTAAAACTGTATCACAGATTAAGCAGTTCTCAACTCAAATCACATACTCAAAATTTGTAAACACCATGAACCTGCAGAATCTTAAAAATTTTGAACTCATGTTCTAACATCGTCTCCCCCTATCGGTAACAACTCCTCCATAAACAACCAATATCCCTTACATTAAGAATATACAAGAAAATGAAATATTTTTGGATTTTTATATTTTCTGAAAGAAAGTAAATAACAAAACAATAAACACTCTGTTTTTATGAGTATCACCGTTAAGAAGATCATATCAGCAACATTAAACTGTTTTCACACTCCTTTATATTTCTATATGCAATAGTCATGAATAGCAATCCAAGACGATTACCAGTATTGTTTATCCACTTAAACAAAATACATGAACATTTCAAGTACCATTACCTCGTGATCTATTTAGATAAGTTATCCTGATATACTAGTGTGTCCCACTTCAGGACATACCCCCGCGATCAAGGTATGCACAAAAATTCATCGTAGTAGGTGAGTATACTGAAATTCATCCTTGTGAATTACAACGTTAGATAATCGGTGATCAGGTCAGTACTTCCGTACAACAAGAGGGCCAATATCCAACGAGGGTTAGGGCAAATACCAAATTTTGGTATGAATAATGCAATTTGCACGTTTGAATGACTCTCTAGGAGAGCTTCTTCAATTTTGGGATTTGGCATTTAGCTCTTTTAAGATATCCTTGTGCCTAGGTCAACATATATTTGGATGCAGAAGGACAACCTTGATACCCCGGATGAAATAACGATATAAAGACCTAAAACCTCAGATTTTGGCAATCTATCAACGCAAGATTTAAGGTTATAAAACCATACGCCACTGATATGTTACCCACTCATACACAGTTTATTATAATTGTATCACAAAGGTAAGTTGATAATTTCATGCCTTTTGCCAACTGGTACATCATATGATGAAGCTGCTATCACACTTAAGCAATTTAATTTTGATTTCAGTATGACAGTCTAATTTGCTGATTTACTATCATTTCTTCTTTTTCACACAGTGAAAACTCATTTATTTTCTATTTTTTATGTTTTTGATTTTTGAAAAGCAGGAAATTATTTTCAAACAATTTTTATGGAAAACTGGTTATTCAGGATTCCTCGTCCCGTTGAGTTCGACTAAATGTTCAAAACGAGCCCTGTCAAATGCTTTTGTGTAAAGATCTGCCAGGTTATCTAGTGTGGCGACTCGATGCAGTTCAATTAATTTCTTTTCAGCACAATCCCGTATAAAACGATGACGAATGTTAATATGTTTTGTGTGACTGTGTTTTACGGGATTGTTGGTGATTGATATAGTGGCATTATTGTCTATCATAGTAGGAGTACGAGTGAAATTCAAACCGTAATCGTTCATCTGCTGTTGGATCCAGAGTACCTGGGAGCAACAGCTACCCGCAGCAATATATTCAGCTTCACACGTAGAGGTAGACACGCAAGACTGCTTCTTGCATCGCCATGACACGAGCCTCCCTCCTAAGAACTGATAACCACTTGTGGTAGACTTCCTTGTTGATTTGCATCCTCCAAAGTCCGAATCAGTGAAAGCAACAAACTTCAAATCACTAGCAGCTGGATACCATAACCCAAGTTTAGGTTTCCCTTTCAAGTAACGAAGAATCCGCTTCACCGCTTTCATGTGGGACTCCTTTGGATTGCTTGATATCTGGCACAAAGACATACTGCGAACATGATGTCGGGTCTTGAAGCAGTCAAGTACATCAGAGAACCAATCATTTCCCTGTATTGAGTTGGATCTACATCCTCCACACTCTCATGATCTGGACCAAGATTGTGATTCTCACATATAGGTGTATTGAAAGTAGCGCAATCCACCATCTTGAAATGAGACAAAATGTCATACACATACTTCGTCTGATGTATAAACATCCCATCCTTCTTCTGTTCAACTTGTAAACCCAGAAAGTAGGATAATTCACCCATCGCACTCATCTCAAACTTGTTCTTCATAACCTCTTCGAAATCATGACACATGTTCTCATCAGATGACCCAAAAATGATGTCATCAACATATACATGTACCAGCAGAAAGTCTTCCTTCTTCCTTTTAATGAACAGTGTACTGTCAATCTGACCTCTTTCGAAACCATGTTTTAACAAGTGTGCTGACAGTGTCTCATACCACGCCCTAGGTGCCTGATGCAACCCATACAATGCCTTATCAAGTCGATAGACTCGATCTGGATAGTCTGGATCAGTAAACCCGTCTGGCTGTGAGACATACACCACTTCTAGGACTTTCCCATAAAGAAACGCACTCTTCACGTCAAGTTGGTAAACTTTGAAGCCCTTGAATGAAGCAAAAGCTAGGAACAAACGAATTGCTTCCAACCTTGCTACTGGTGCAAACACTTCATTATAATCAATCCGCTCTTGCTGATTGAACCCTTTCACTACCAACTGAGCCTTATTCCTTATCACGATTCCTCGGTCGTCTTTCTTGCACTTAAACACCCACTTAGCACCTATTTCTTTTTTTCCTTTAGGTAGATCAACTAGCTCCCAAACTTTCAACTTTTTGAACTGAGCTAGTTCCTCTTGCATCGCTTCTACCCAAAAATTGTCTTTTAGAGCCATATGAACATTCTTCGGCTCCTCTTGGGCAATAAAGCAGCTATACAAACATTCATGTATCAACCCAGTCTTCTGAATCGAAGTAAACAGACAGGAACCTTCGAGCACACCTCTTCTCGTCTGAACAACTGCAGCAGGATCACCAATGATGTTTTCAACTGGATGATCTCTATGTACTCGTGTGGTAGCAATGGTGTCAACAACCAGATTATCTCCCAGATTAGATCCAACCTCCCCCTTAATATTAGCAAATGGATTAGTGAAGTCCTCCCCCTGAATAGGTTCAGACTCACTATCACTGGAGTCCTCTGGAGCTGCACTGGAGGAAGTTTCTAGAGCATCTGTCATCGAGACACTCGATCTAGGCATAAAGTCACACTCTCCATCTTCACTGATCATAGTATGGATCACCTGAGACTCATCTGCATTAGAAACATCAGGAATATTAAATGATTTAAAGACACTGTCATAATCATATAATATAGCAGGACCACTCGTTGATTATTGAGGTGAATAACTAGTGATTTCCATGTTAAACACAACCTCAATTTTACCAGTTTTTAGATTAAAAACACTTTTATTCGGTGTTCCAGGCATATAGCCTAGAAAGTAACCCATCAGCTACTTCACCGAATTTTTGCTTATCTTTGTTTCGCACAATGGTGCAGGGTAATCCAAATGGTTCAAAGCCTTTTAAGTTTGGTTTTCGGTTAAGAAATAGTTCGTGACATGTTTTGTTAAACCGTTTAACCGTCAAAACTTTGTTCAGGACATAACAAGCTGTGTTCACAACTTCTCCCCAGAAGAGAACTGGAAGCTTTGAATCAAATAGCATAGTCCTTGCGGCTTCAATCAACGTCATGTTCTTCCTCTCAGCAACTCCATTCTGTTGAGGTGTATAAGGAGCGGAATATTGATGTTCACTTCCCTTGCGAAGACAATAGAGATCCAGAACTTGATTCTTGAACTCCGTGCCATTATCACTCCTTATCCTCTTGATCCGTGCATCATGGACATTTTCCAATTTTGTAAAAAGATCTATCGGCATCTCTGCTGTCTCATCTTTTGTACCTAAAAAGAAAACCCATGAGTAACGTGAGTAATCATCAGTGACAACTAAACAATAATACTTTCCATCTACGCTCCTTACGTTTACTTGACCGAATAAATCTATATGAAGTAATTCATAAGGGGCATCTATGGAATTTACTGTTTTAGACTTGTGAGGTTTTTTATGTTGTTTTCCCTTTTGACATGGAAGACATTTATCTTCCACGTGAAACCTCTTCACTGGCACCTCTTCCACTAAGCCATTTTTAATAATATAATTCATTTTTCGATAGTGGATGTGGGCCATGCGTCTGTGCCACAGAAAAGACTCATCCTCAGATGCTTTTGATAGTAAACATGCCACCACAGAAGTAGAATCCTTAGCACCCATGTCCATGATATAAGTTTCGTTTCTCCTTGGCGCTCTCATCACTATCCAGTCATCCGGTATCACCAAACCAGGTTTCAACACCAAAGCTTCAGACTTAGTGGACCGAGTGACCCTTGTCGCAGACTTGAGACACGCTCATCAGATTGTGCTTCAGCTGCTCAACATAGTTCACTTTGTCCAGTGTGATCTTCTCGTTAGTCACTTTTCCTCGACCAGTAATGTGCCCTCCTTTAGCACCTGTAAAATTCACATAACCACCATCTATATTCTCAAACTCTGTTAACAGCCTCACATCCCCTGTCATGTGCCTGGAGCAGCCACTATCAACATACCACTAGTTGATAATCCTCCTTAGCAGCTCCTGCACCATCCAACAAAATTATTTTGATTGGGGGACCCAAGCCTTAATGGTCTTGGGTCTTCCAGATTCATCAATCATAGGAACATCCATCCAGTATCCATCACTCCTACCAGGAGTCTTGGATCTTAGACTTGTTGATGGAAATGGGTTTTGATTTCCACTAGGTCTGTGGTCTTGAGGTTTCCTAACCAAGTTTGGACTTTGCGACCTTTGAAAATTATGATTTTTGTTCCATGAATTTTGATGATAATAATTTCTAAAGCCATCATTATAAAAATTTCGACTACCAACATTCTGGTATCGATTTTGAAATTGACCTTGACTTCTGAAATTATTTGATGGACCATTAAAGTTATTCATTCTTGGTGAACTACTTCTAGGTCTAGCATATCTGCCTGATGTAGATGCAGGCTGAAATCTTTGTTGATTTCTTTGAAAATGAGGAACTTGGTGAGTTCCTTTTTCAGCCTTATCTACACCAACAACAACACTCTGTTGCTTTGTAGCAGATAACTTTGGTGAGTTAACCTTCTTCTCACCATCACCACTTTTTGCTGGTGATTTTTCTCTCTCCCTCTCACTTACCTGTGCTTCACTCTTTTTGTTAGGACAGCAGCTAGCTACATGTCCCTTTTTGTGACATTTGAAACACGATTTCCTAGCCGAAGACTTCTTAATTGAAGCCTCTTGCTTAGATTCATCAGGCGATGCTGATGATGATGCTTTAGAAGGATCTTCTTTAGTTTGCTTAACTTCTGATTTTTCTTTGTTTTTGTTCTTAGCAAACTGCACATTAGGCTCTTTAGTAATAACATGGACCTCTTCTTTCATATCACTCCCTTTAACAAAATCAACCTTTTTAACAAAAACTTGTTTTTGATTCTTAGAGAGTGTATTCTTTGTTTTCAAAACAATGTCTCTGTTATTATCGTTCTTGGCATTTTCAGTCACATCAACATCCTCTGATGTGGAACCACCAGGTGTAGTTGACACAAAGTCTGTAAGCTCTTCTTCATCTAGCAAGAAAGAATAGTCATGACCAAGAGGTGGTGGAACTTCATTCAAACCTTTGAAGCCCACATAAGTCTTGTCATTACTCTTCTTCAGGCCATTCATCATGTGTTTCATGACAAAAGATGAATCTCTGAATTGATTTAATTTCTTTTCAAGCTCACAAATTTTAAGTTGTGCTTTAGACAACTCTTTGCATTTTTCAAAAACCTCTTTTGTTTTCTCACTCATCATATCATGAGCTAAGTCAATAACTTGAAGTTTTCGTTTAGCTTACAAGTTAGAATATTTATTTCTTCTTCATAACCTTTAATTTTCTTCAAGTATAGTGACTCATTTCGTTTTACGAAAAAGTTTGATTCTTTTAAGTTTGAGAGCTCATTTACCAGACTTTGGTTTTGTTGTGTTAATGTGCCAACCTCACTTTGCAGTTCACGACATTAAACAAATAGAACTACCAGAGTTAGAACATACCTCTCCTGTTGATTTGCTTAGATCAGCCATGAAAGCATCAAAATCAGCAGCCTTCTTCCTCCCTGTAGCAATCTGTTCTCCATCAGCTTTCTCAGCTACATTCTCTTGCTCTCCCTCAGCATCAGCTTTCACTTCTTCATCAGCAACATGAGCTATCTCAGCCAAGAATGCCTATGAGGCATTGTTATCACTCTCCAGATGAACACTCCAATCATAAGAACCCTCTTTAGCAGTAGAAATCAGGGCCTTTGATCCAGTGTTGTTTGACGCATTCCTGTTGCTTGAACCATGACCAGGAGAATCTTGAAAGGATGAACTAGAACGAGATTCAGACTTAGCTCTTTGACACTCACTAGCAAAATGTCCATAGTTGTGACAGTTATAGCATTTCACTTTCGACTTGTCAAAGCCCACACTCTTTCCAACGAACTTCCTGCCTGTTCTGTTCATGAACCATTTCACCCTTCTAGAGATCATGGCCATCTGCCATTGCAAATCCATCTCCTCTAAGTCATCAGGGTCGATCTGATCATAATCTTCATCAAACGTAGCAGGAGAAAAATTTTACCTGAATATAGTTATCGTAAGAAGCAACGAAAGAAGCAAGCAATGCCAGATGATCTTCAGCACTTTTGACACTCAGAGGCATAGACTTAGAACTGCTGTTGCTTGATTGTTGTCTCTTAGCCCCTCACGAGCCTCCTGAAGCAGCAACAAAGCATACTTCACCCTCAGAATTTGTCACGATATGTTCATTCTCACATGAGAGAAACGCAGTTGCACTATCACTTGAAGCATTGTTGGAAGGTGAAGGTGTAAGACCTTTATAAATCCCTGGATCTTGAACCTGATCATAACCTGTCTCCTTCTTCTTTATATTGAGCTCATAAGCTCTTAATTTTCCAACAACATCTTCTAAGTCTTTCTTTTCATAATCAGCTTCATCCTTTATCATCAACGTGTAAATATCCCACTTGGCAGGTAAAGCATCCAACAACTTGTCGTTTATCTCCACAACTGTGTACCCCTCTATGTCATAATTGTCTATTCTGACATCAGATGATAGTATCTCATGATAATATCTTCAAGGGACTCATTTCTCATTCCTTTGAACACAACAACTGTTTCTTCAGAAGATCAACCTTGTTCTTCTTCACATCGGGATTGCCCTCATACATCTTCTCTAGGGCATCCCACATGTCCTTTGATGTAGTGTAACGCTTGAATGTATGTTTGATGCCATCAGGTAATGACATCTTGATAGCTGCTAAGGCCTTCTTCTCCGACTCATACATCCTTTTCTCTGCTTCAGACATGTTCACATAGGCAGTAACCCGTTGTTTGCCCTCAAAATCATGCGTTGGGTTAGCATACCCATCTTGAATACAGATCCACATCCGTGTGTCCTGGTATTCAATGAAGGATTGAAACATGTCCTTCCAAGTAAGATAGTGTAACGCTTGAATGTATGTTTGATGCCATCAGGTAATGACATCTTGATAGCTGCTAAGGCCTTCTTCTCCGACTCATACATCCTTTTCTCTGCTTCAGACATGTTCACATAGGCAGTAACCCGTTGTTTGCCCTCAAAATCATGCGTTGGGTTAGCATACCCATCTTGAATACAGATCCACATCCGTGTGTCCTGGTATTCAATGAAGGATTGAAACCTGTCCTTCCAAGTAAGATAGTTCTCCACCTTTAGCATCTTTGGAGGTTTATTTGTTGGTACCAACTTCATGCTCCATCCTTAACATCTCATTTAGAATTGCACTGTTTTCCATATCCGAAATGCAGATTCTGGTCCGAAATTCAAGCCTTCAATCCGAATTACTATGCTTTTTAATCCGAAATGCTTAGCTGTTAATCTAAAATGCTGCAGAAAATCCGAAATACCTGCAAAAACCCGAAAACAGTTGTCAAAACCCTAACTTAGCCGTCACAAACTTCAAGAACAACCTCCAAAACGCCCAAAAAACCAATTGTTCTGCTGTCACGATTATGAAGCTAAATGCTCTGATACTAATTGTAGGTCCCCTAGTCTTTTTGGATCTTGACAGAATCGTCTATCTAATCTAGAGTGCGGAATCCCTTAGATCAGATTTCATAGAATCAACACGAACACAAGCATAAACATGAACAATTCCTTCAAACAGTCTTCTATTGATTATCTAACACAAAGTATTTATAACCAACTCAAGACTCTCTCTCCCAACTCTCTGAAGCAATTCTTTCTGCAACTAAACAATAGAACCAGCAACCTAAACCCTAATCACAACCTCCCTATATATATAGATAGATTATGCTCATGGGCTAGGTTTCCTACATGGACTGCTAATGGGTTTAAAGCCCAATTCGCCTACCATGTGTTATATTGTGTCTAGTTCAGCCCAATTACTTCTAATTCACTATTACAAAACTAAACCCGCTAACCGTTTATCATTTTACTAATTACAAGATATCCAAAGACCAAATCTAAGCTGTTGTCATCAATATGCACCAACACTAATCACACCTTCCAAGGGGTTACCTTGACAAGGACGTGATCACCAACATGGAATTCCAAGGGCTTGCGTCGTTTGTCCGCATAACTCTTTTGACGGCTTCTAGATGTCAGAAGGTTATCGTGAATTTTCTTGACTTTGTCTGTTGTGATGTGAATGAGTTCAGGTCCGGTGAGCTGACCTTCACCGACCTCATTCCAGCAGACAGGTGAACGACATTTTTGACCGTATAGAGCTTCGAATGGCGCCATATTGATGCATGTGTGATAATTATTGTTGTAGGAGAATTCGACCAATGGTAGATGCGAATCCCAACTACCACCAAAGTTGATCACACATGCTCTAAGTATATCCTCCAGTGTTTGAATTGTCCTTTCAGATTGTCCATCTGTTTGAGGATGATAAGTAGTGCTCAGATTGAGTTTGGTTCCCATGGCAGATTGCATGGTCTTCCAAAAGTGAGATGAGAATCGAGCATCTCGATTGGATATAATGTTCAAAGGAACACCATGACGAGATACAATCTCTTCAACGTAGATCTTGGCAAGTTTGTCAACAGATAGATCCTCACGAATTGCCAAAAAGTGTGTTGACTTTCTTAGATAATCAATGATTACCCAAATGGCATCATGACCTCTAGGTGTGCGCGGTTGTTTAGTGATGAGATCCATCACAATGTTCTCCCACTTCCATACCGGTATTTCTAGTTGCTCAAGAAAACCAGATGGGCGTTGATATTCTGCCTTAACTTTAAGATAAGTTAGGCATTTTGACACATACAAGGCGATATTCGTCTTCATACCCGGCCACCAATACTGGGTTCGGAGATCCTTATACATTTTGTCTGCACTAGGATGGATTGAATAACGAGACTTATGAGCTTTGTCCATCAATAAGGTGCAGATATTGTCTTGACTAGGAATCCACAAACGGTTCTTATAGTAGAGTAATCGTTGTCTTTTGTTTCGAGTTAAAGTTTGAGATTTTGTGGCAGCTCATTTTTCAATAAGCTTTGGGTCACACATGTATGTTGTGCTTGAAGGATACGTGTCTGGATATCAGATTGAACTCAAACACAATGAAGTTTGACCCGTTCCTTATGACTAAGCGCATCAGCCACAACATTCGCCTTACCAGGATGGTAGCGAATCTCGCAGTCGTAGTCATTCCGAAGTTCGACCCAGCGTCGTTATCTCATGTTTAGCTCCTTTTGATTGAATATGTGTTGGAGACTTTTGTGGTCAGTGCAAACCACACATTTCGTACTAGAAAGGTAGTGTCTCCAAATTTTGAGAGCAAAAACTACGGCTCCTAACCCAAGATCATGAGTTGTGTAGTTCTTCTCGTGGATTTTCAATTGTCTTGACGCATAGGCTATGACTTTGTCTCTTGCATGAGAACACAATCAAGGCCTAGGTTTGATGCGTCACAATAGACAACGAAATCGTCGTTGCCGTCGGGTAAAGATAAAACAGGAGCATTACAGAGTTTTTGTTTTAGTGTTTGAAAGGTTTCCTCTTGTTTGGGTCCCCACTCAAAAGGTGTATTCTTCTAAGTCAAAGTGGTGAGGGGAACCGCGATCTTTGAAAAGTTCGCAATGAATCGTCGATAGTATCTAGCAAGACCAAGAAATGAACGAACTTCGGTAGGAGTAGTAGGTGTACTCCAATTCCTAATCGCACTGATTTTGGCGGGATCTACATGTATACCTTGTTCGTTAACAATGTGTCCCAAAATTGAACTTCTTTTAGTCAAAATTCACACTTTGAGAATTTGGCGTAAAGTTGTTCTTTCCTCAGAAATTCCATCATTAGAAGGAATGTTGTTCGTGATTGGCTAGAGACTTAGAATAAATGAGGATGTTGTCGATGAAAACAATGATGAACTTGACTAAATAAGGTTTACAAACCCTATTCATTAAGTCCATGAAGACGGTAGTAGCATTCGTTAAACCAAAAATCATGATAGTGAACTCGTAATGGCCATATCGAGTGCGAAAGCAGTCTTGGGAATATCTTCAAGTACATGAAGTTGATGATACCCAGAATGCAGATCAATCATTGAAAAGCAGGTTGCACTTTGTAGCTGATCAAAGTGATCATCAATGCGAGGTAGGGGATATCTATTTTTGATTGTCAGTGTGTTGAGCTCATGATAATCGATACACATACTGAAGGATCCATCCTTCTTTTTCACGAATAGGTTCGGAGCGCCCCAAGGTGAAAAGCTCGGATGAATGAATCCCTTGTCTGAAAGTTCTTGGAGTTGCTTTGACAACTATTGCATTTCGGACGATGCAAGACGGTAAGGAGATTTGGCAATTAGGTTGGCACCAGGTACAAGGTCAATACGAAACTCAACTTGACGAATTGGGGGTAAACCAGGTAGCTCTTTAGGAAACACCTCAGGATATTCCCGAACAACGGGGATGTCTTGAACAGTTTTGTCCTTGCCTTTTTCCTCTATGATATGTGCCAAGAAGGCTACATAATTCTTTCATAGGTATTTTTGGGCCTAGGTACAGGTCATGAGTTTTAGGCTACTAGAGGGTTTCTCTCCGTGAACTTCTAAGGTTTCGCCAGACGAAAGCGGTATACGAACAGTGCACGATTCGACCGGAAGGTGACCGATTGACGAAACGACGAGTATTTTAGTAGCCGATAGCCTCATCCGGGCATCTAGCGAATTAGTTAAGCCTCATTTAGAACTCGGAATCGATTCAACTAACATGTGGTCACGGAAACACAACTTTCAGAAAAGTTCGACGCCGGAACATAAAAGTTCCGATATCGATCGAACAATCGAACGAAAGACATTTCGGCCATCCTAGCTCATCGTATATTCATCTAGCGAACTAGTTATACACATTTTTAGGTCGGAAAAGCACTAAGTAGACACCGTAAAAATTGTGGTGATCGAAAACAAAAGCTTCCGGTACTAAATAAATAAGTTCGTTTATTAGCGATTATTGCGACGATGAGCGATCTAACGACATTTCCGTCATCTGAAACTTATATTGGAGGACTAAGTGGATTAATTAGCATGTAAAAACACCCTAAACCCTAATCTTATGCTAAAGATGCTAGATCAAACCCTTAATCACCATGCTTAATATAATGACCAAAATATCTCCATTTATAACATGTGAAAAAAAGTTACATTTTATCCCCACCCCTTTTGACAGTTTCAAGTGGGCCCCATGCCCACTTGATTTTGTTGAAAATTAAAGACTTGAAGCATGGTGAGTTGAAGAAGTGTTGATCTTGAAAGATGATATGATTATAAATTTTTACCTACACTTGGTCCTTACCGTTTCTTTCATAAAAAATTGCAACCATTTTCCCCTTCACTCTCTCTAGTTCACGGCTCCACCACCACCACTTGAACCACCACTTAGCCACCATAATACACCATATTTCATCTGCTTTAAAGCCTAATCAAGATCACTCAAGAAGCTAGCAAGGATGGAGGATCACTAAGGCTTCTTTAGAGCTTCATATTCTTTCTAAAATCATCAAAAACTTGTACACCCTTTGTAAAGCAAACTCATCCATAATATAGCTTATTTTTATGCTTAGATTGATAATGTACAAGTTGATCATCTTGAAAATGAAGAAAAGATAAACCAAAAACCCTAACTCACACCATGATAATAACACTAAATATTTATTATTTTGTGTTGATTATGTGTTTATATGGTAGTTAGTTAGCATGTTGAAGTTATTTATGTTAAAGTATGATATAAAAGTTGGATGATCTTGTATGGTTAAGTATAAAAATGAAGATTTAAACATGATAAGGTTTAAATCTAAACAAGAACATCAACTACATCATCCATGAAGAATGCTACAACTTAAAGATAATTTTTATACACATGAATGATTTTTATAAGAAGTAAACATTTGTATTTAAGTTATAATCATCTTAAAAATATGTAGTAATAAAGAGGTTAAGGGTATGAACTTGATTAAATGACATGATAAAAGTAGTGATTTTAAAGTGGTAATAAATATTGAAAAACCTCTTGATTTAATAGGATTTTTAACACTAGAAAGTCATGGATGACGATGTCTTGATGTTGTAGAATAAATATTAGATGGATTGTTGATGTTGATTATAGGCTTAAACAGGGTTTAAATATGTTTTTGAAACGGTGGAAAACGCCATAGTTTAGGGGAAACTATGGTGAAATTTTCTAAAAATATAATCGCGATTAAGACATGATTAATGGGGTGATTAGTGGAACTAAACGTGATTAGTAACTTAAATCGTCATTAACTAGGCTCTAATGACAAGGGTTAAACCCTAAATACCCAAGTGTTCAACAAAGTTATATATACATATACTTACAAGTAAAAATAAAATCCTTTTTACAAATATATATATATTTACTTGGGAAATAAAATAAGTATACACATTTGCCACCAAGGAACTTGTATGAATACATATGCGTATTGTATGTGTATGTATTTAGAAGCTTAGGGTATCGACAATAAAATACCCAATCATATACAAAAATACAAACACTTGATAATAATACCAAGTCTTGGTGACATAACAAATATATTCTTGTGATGCGTCGAAACAATAATCGGACAAACGAAACAATGCGAACGATAGGCGAACATTCAAGATTACACATCGCGTCAACGACCAACCGGTGAATCGCCGACACAAAAGGTCATTACGACAACGGGCGATTTTCGATGAAAACAAGCACTTAATAATTAACGTCGACGACAAGTCCAAATATATGTATTAGACATTTAACATATATATATGTTATCGAAATCAAAATCTGGAAAGTTAAAAATATAAAAAGCTAAAAATATTACAAGTATAATACTTATAAGAAAATAGGCCTTTATAAATAAATTTGGGCTAGGCCCAAATTGTAAAAGTCATGTGCAAGGCCCAATCTCATAATATTTATGGACTAGGCCCACAACGAATAAAAGCCCAAAAGCATATAGAAACATGGGCTAAGCCCAAAAATATAAATTACTTGGGCTAGGTCCAAAGACATAAATTACATGGGTTAGGCCCAATGACATGAAAACATGGGCTAGGCCCAAAGACATAAATTACATGGGCTAGGCCCAATGACATAAAAACATGGGCTAGGCCCAAAGACATAAATTACATAGGCTAGGCCCAATGACAAGAAAACATGGGCTAGGCCCAAAGACATAGATAACATGGGCTAGGCCCAATGACATAGATAACATGGGCTAGGCCCAATGACAAGAAAACATGGGCTAGGCCCAATGATACAGATGACATGGGCAAGGCCCAATGACACGCGTGCAAGGCACGAGGACATGTGAAGGGCAAGGCCCAATTCACACACGACCTAAGATGATAAGAATACACATTTTGAGAAATATATATATAAGAATAATAATCGAACACGCAAACTACCAACACTACAATAACATTAAATGTTGTTCCATCATAACAAAAAGACACATAACAAGAATTCAAGATGAACAACGAGTACAAGGTCCATTGAGGCCTAGGTTCCTAATAAACTCAATACACATGTAGGTTACACACGTGTACGGACACCGACCATGATTAGTACGACTTAACAGAACGCAAAACTGTGAGTTCATGTACCTCCTTTCAATTATTTCAAGTTTTGTTTTAAACTATCGAGGGGAAATACATGTCATAACAACCAGTATGTTAGCTATGGGTTAGTTGATAACACAATCATGTGTGCGTAAGTAGGATGATGACAATAGTAACCATTAATCACTTAGTGACCAACATGCAAAAGAATTAGATCTATTGAGTTTGAGACCCACTCCACTCCTGGTTGGTATACCCTTCGGAGTGCTTTTGTGATCCCAATGATGTCAAAGTTGTCTCGGTTTGGTTACTTACTTATGGCACATGTATGTCAGGTTGCTCGTGATACACTAATAGATCCTTAAAACTCATTGATGCTAATAACATAATCGGATTTCAATATAGGATTTCAAGGATTATATTTTGATACGAAAACATTTAATTACATGAACTCGCCAACTTTATGTTGACTTTTTAAAATTACATGTATTTCAGGACGCACGGCATGAGCTGGTGATAGGATTCAGGTATGGGAAAATTGTCAAGACAACAATGTACCACCTTTTGGAGGGTTTGCCTTTTATATCCCAACTTCGTATGGGTAAATAGGGGTCAAAGCCTCAATATGAATTTGTGATGAAAACAATGTCTTAATTTGGGACAATGTGTTTTAAATTATGTTTTGTAATGGCAATCTGAAACAGATAACAATGTGATTTCACTTTTGATGGTTTTATATATGGAATGAAACTTATTAATGGCATGGCATCGTTATTAGTTTATATTGTTTACTAGATTGGATGCAATTGTTACCTAATAGTCACGCACTTGCGCTTCCGCTACGACTAGGGTGTGACAGAAGATAGCTTTGTTCTCCTTTGTTTTCTCTCGAGTGGTCTTAGCTGCCTGTTTCTTGTCACCCTTGTGAAACAGTTTCCCCTTCTTGACCTGAGACTTAGTCAGGGTAGCAACTAATTCGATAGCCTGTCGAACAGTGGTAGGGTTGCTACTAGTAACAATGTCCTGAACGGGTTCATGCAGGCCATCGATGTACCTCTCGATTGCTTTATCCACCAGGGTGACCATGGCGGGACACAACAAGCTCAATTCTTCGTAACGGTCAGTGTAGGCATGATGCTCTCCACTATCTTGTTTAAGATTGTGGAATTCATCTTCCAGTGCCCGTTGTTCATGACGTGGGCAGAATTCCATCATCATTAGAGCTCGAAGCTCTTCTCACATTTGTGTCATTGCCACATCGGCACCCCTATCCTCACACCATTCCACCATGTAAGTTCTCTTTTCTGGAATACACTCGATGCAAACTCGACTTTTCGCTCATTCGGGCACTGAACATGACGAAATGTGTTTTCGAGACTGTCAAACCATTGTAGGAGTCTAGTAGCTCCTTCGGACCTAGTAAACTTGAGTGGTTTAGCCGAGTTAAATTGTTTGTAGTTGTACGGTGCGGGTGCATTGTTGTTGTTATTGTTGTTATTGTTTGCTTGGTTTATCTGGGTCACTAGGTTTGGGAGTACAATAGTAATTTGCTGAGCGATCATAGCTGCCATTTCGGCATCTTGAGTTGTATTACGTTGAGGAGGCATTCCAGTAGAAAACATGAGGGAAATATGGGAGATTGACATTGGATAATCAAGAGAGATCTTAAAAATATCGACAAAATATAAGGATGGTGGTCATTCGTTTGTTACTTAAAACAAACAAACGACATATGGTGACTAATCAAAGTAAATGGGTCTTTATAATGTATCGCGAAGACATGCTTTAGCCTATAAGTGGACACTCACCTCGAGAGTTCCCAGGTAAGAGTGACTGGTCCGATAATGCGGATTTGTACGAACACTCTAGCCTTAGACAGAAAACTCAGGGTACATGCATCCACCCTTCCAGATTGCACGTGTTCACATTAATAAAACCCAAACTTTGATGGGATTTTCAAAACTTACAAGGCTTTAAGCCAAAACAAATCATCTAAGGATAGATGACTGATTTATAAAACGAATTTGTAACCTTTTGTATTTGTTTCGGTAGTCACTTAAGGATAGGTGATGGTATTGTTTTAAGAATCTAAACGCAAGATAACTCGCGTTAGGGTCCTAGGAAGGTTATAGTCTAGGTAAGCATTACTATAACCTAATTCCCTATAACCATAAGCTCTGATATCAATCTTTCTGTAACCTGACCACGTAAAACAACGAACTGCGGCGGAAACGTCGGGGAGTGATGTCACAAACTGTTGTTTCACAACTCATGGAATTTAAAATTTTGTTTTATTAAGTTAAATGTTTACATTGTCTTGGGATAAATAGGAACAACACATAAATAAATTTTCTTTCATGTTTTAAGTCACTAAATCTAGTGAACAGTCCAATAATGGGATTGTCAGTCCTATGGTACCATAACATACTACGGGTCGGCTCGGCTCGGCCAAAGCTACTGAATGCCACAAAACCATCTACCAAGACTTGCATAAAGCATTATCACTTTTCTATATTACATAACCATATCCATCGATACTAGTTGCTATAACAGAATGATTTTCATAGAGTTTCGTCAAATATCTCATATAAATTGTTAAAGAACCGATGAAATCCAATGAACAATCAACATGTTGTGGAAAACTATAACCACATTTTTGGGAGCATTATTTTCTTTTTTAGATTAAACACTAGTTTCTACAACATGACGTTGTTCATAGTATTTCTTCAAATATTTCATATATAATTGTCAAAGAATTGATGAAATTCTATAAACAATCAACATGTTCAGGATAATTATAATCAAGTTTTTGTTACCATGATTTTTGTCTATGTAACGAAGCTTAGGTTCTTATTATTATATGTTTTGAATTGCTTTTCGGCGTGTGCATGCTAAAATAGAGGTTTTATTATCATTCTTGTTATTGTTGTTGTTATTGTACGAGAAAATTTGAAGTGTAACTTTACTTGAAATATCTAATTTAAAACAAAGTAAAAAAAATTAACAATTAAATATTATGGTTTATTACGCCACTATCAAAGACCTAGTATCAGCATATACAAATATGCAAGAAATACATTGACATGACTAGTGTAGTATTATCAGTGAGTATTAGACGTCAACTAAAGAATTATTTTCAATCAGTATGAGATAATTATAAGAATGGATATTTAGCAAGTTAAAATGCTTTAATCATGTGTAGAAAGTGAGACTATGATTATGATGTAATTAGACATTTCTCGGTAACGGAACTAACATAAGTCCCCCTATATTGAAGATAATAGAAAAACTAGATCATCTATTAAACCTGTTATGATTTCTTAATCTTGGAAAAAGACCATGAAGCTTTAGGTGTCTAGAAATTATAATGATTATCTAAAGCTTTGAATTAAACTTTTTAGCGAAAACTATGGTTTAAAATGATTGTCAGGTTTCTAATGGAAGAACATGATTAAATGAAAATGTTAGTTTACTTAAAAAAGAATGTAAAATTGACAAAATAATTGAAGTGTAATGTATCTCAAGGAATAACATTCCAACGTTTACGCATCAATTTATATCATGACATACAAAAAATGCATTTATGTCAAACCATTAACATTTTAGTTAACAAACAAAATGTTTTGTGATTATAAAATTAAAGAGGATATAGAATGTTGTATTTTTTTTTAAAATATTGTGGGTTTATCATTGCATTACCGTGTCTTTTTTTATGTTGATCTTTGTTTTAAACTTATAGCTGTTTTTAAAATTTCAAACATTAAGTTTTTTGTTTCTGTTTGTAGTCTTTTCCCGACATCGACATTTCAACCTATGTAACTAAATATATTGACATCATGTAATTTTCATTAATAAGATAGAAATATGCATTAACACAAACATATTCTAAACTCAAGTTTTTTACAATTACGATTTTAGGATAAGTTTAAACATTACAATCAAATTGAAATTTTTATTTATGAGAACTGTAGAAAAAAACACCTAATGAAAAAATAAAAAAAAGGTTAAATATTATAGAGTGAAAAAATTGGTAAGCTTTGTCTTTGGAAAGACCATTTAACTAGTTAATATAAAGAAGTTATTTAATTACATTAAATACTATACAGTTCAAATAAATAAGTACTAATAATATCAATTATTTAATTCTTTAATTCAAGAGATATCACTAATTTATTTTAGTTATATAAATAGAACCATCTACTAAGACTTGCATAAAGCATTGTCACTTTTCTATACACATAACCATATCCATGGAGACTAGTTGCTACAACACCATGATGTTCATAGAGTTTCGTCAATATCTCATATAAATTGTTAAAGAACCGATGAAATCCTATGAACAATCAACATGTTGTGGAAAAATATAACCACGTTTTTGGGAGCATTATTTTCTTTTTTACATTAAAGACTTGTTTCTACAACATGATGTTGTTCATAGTATTTCTTCAAATATTTCATATAAATTGTCAAAGAATTGATGAAATTCTATGAACAATCAAAATGTTCAGGATAATTATAACCAAGTTTTTGTTACGATTATTTTTGTCTATGTAACAAAGCTTAGGTTCTTATCATTATACTTTATTATACTTTTTGAATTGCTTTTCGGTGTGTGCATACTAAAATAGTGGTATTATTATCATTCTTGTTATTGTTGTTGTTGTTATTGTACGAGAAAATTTGAAGTGTAACTCTACTTGAAATATCTAATTTAAAACAAAGTAAAAAAAATTAACAATTAAATATTATGGCTTATTACGCCACTATCAAAGATCTAGTATCCAGTATATACAAATATGCAAGAAATACGTTGACATGACTAGTGTAGTATTTTGAGTGAGTATTAGACGTCAACTAAAGCATTATTTTCAATCGGTATGAGATAATTATAAGAATAGATATTTAGCAAGTTAAAATGCTTTAATCATGTGTAGAAAGTGAGACTATGATTATGATGTAATTAGACATTTCTGGGTAACGGTTCTAACATAAGTCCCCCTATATTGAAGATAATAGAAAACCTAGATCATCTATTAAACCTGTTATGATTTCTTAATCTTTGAAAAATACCATGAAGCTTTAGGTGTCTTGAAATTATAATGATTATCTAAAGCTTTGAATTATACCTTTTAGCGAAAAACTATGGTTTAAAATGATTGTCATGTAACTAATGGAAGAACATGATTAAATGAAAATGTTAGTTTACGTAAAAAAGAATATAAAATTGACAAAAGAATTGAAGTGTAATGCATCTCAAGGAATAACATTCCAACGTTTGCGCATCAATTTATATCATGACATACAAAAAATGCATTTATGTCAAACCATTAACATTTAGTTAACAAATTAAATGTTTTGTGATTATAAAATTAATAGGATATAGAATGTTGTATTTTTTTAAAAAAATATTGTAGGTTTATCTTTGCATTACCGTGTCTTTTTTTATGATGATCTTTGTTTTAAACTTATAGCTGTTTTTTGTTTCTGTTTGTAGTCTTTTGCCGACATCAACTTTTCAACCTATGTAACTAAATATATTGACATCATGTAATTTTCATTAAGAAGATAGAAATATGCATTAACACAAACACCTTCTAAACTCAAGTTTTTTACAATTATGATTTTATGTTAAGTTTAAACATTACTATCACTGTAAAATTTTTATTTATGAGAACGATAGAAAAAACACATAATGAAAAAAATAAAAAAGGTTAGATATAGAGTGAAAAAAATTGGTAAGCTTTGTCTTTGGAAAGACCATTTAACTAGTTAATATAAAAAAGTTATTTAATTGCATCAAATAATATATAGTTCAAATAAATAAATACTAATAATATCAATCATTTAATTCAAGAGATATCACTAATTTATTTTAGTTATATAAATAGAACTATCTACTAAGACTTGCATAAAGCATTGTCACTTTTCTATACCACATAACCATATCCATCGAGACTAGTTGCTACAACACGATGATGTTCATAGAGTTTCGTCAAATATCTCATATAAATTGTTAAAGAACCGATAAAATCCTATGAACAATCAACATGTTGTGGAAAACTATAACCACATTTTTAGGAGCATTATTTTCTTTTTTACATTAAACACTAGTTTCTACAACATGATGTTGTTCATAGTATTTCTTCAAATATTTCATATATAATTTTCAAAGTGTTGATGAAATTCTATGAACAATCAAAATGTTCAGGATAATTATAACCAAGTTTTTGTTACCATTATTTTTCTCTATGTAACGAAGCTTAGGTTCTTATTATTATAGTTTTTGAATTTCTTTTCGGCGTGTGCATGCTAAAATAGAGGTATTATTAGCATTCTTGTTATTGTTGTTGTTATTGTACCAGAAAATTTGAAGTGTAACTCTACTTGAAATATCTAATTTAAAACATAGTAAAAAAAATTAACAATTAAATATTATGGCTTATTACTCCACTATCAAAGATCTAGTATCCAGTATATACAAATATGCAAGAAATACGTTGACATGACTAGTGTAGTATTTTCAGTCAGTATTAGACGTCAACTAAAGCATTATTTTCAATCGGTATGAGATAATTATAAAAATAAATATTTAGCAAGTTAAAATGCTTTAATCATGTGCAGAAAGTGAGATTATGATTATGATGTAATTAGACATTTCTGGGTAACGGAACTAACATAAGTCCCCCTATATTGAAGATAATAGAAAACCTGGATCATCTATTAAACCTATTATGATTTCTTAATCTTGGAAAAAGACCATGAAGCTTTAGATGTCTCGAAATTATAATGATGATCTAAAGCTTTGAATTACTTTTTAGCGAAAAACTATGGTTTAAAATGATTGTCATGTTACTATTGGAAGAACATGATTAAATGAAAATGTTAGTTTACGTAAAAAAGAATATAAAATTGACAAAAGAATTGAAGTGTAATGCATCTCAACGAATAACATTCCAACGTTTGCGCATCAATTTATATCATGACATACAAAAAATGCATTTATGTCAAACCATTAACATTTAGTTAACAAAATAAATGTTTTGTGATTATAAAATTAAAGAGGATATAGAATGTTGTATTTTAAAAAAAAATATTATGGGTTTATCTTTGCGTTACCATGTCTTTTTTTATGTTGATCTTTGTTTTAAACTTATAGCTGTTTTTAAAATTTCAAACAGTAAGTTTTTTGTTTCTGTTTGTAGTCTTTTCCCGACATCAACTTTTCAACCTATGTAACTAAATATATTGACATCATGTATGTTTCGTTAAGAAGATAGAAATTTGCATTAACATAAACATATTCTAAACTCAAGTTTTTTACAATTATGATTTTATGTTAAGTTTAAACATTACTATCACTGTGAAATTTTTATTTATGAGAACTGTAGAAAAAAACACATAATGAAAAATAAAAAAAGGTTAAATATAATAGAGTGAAAAAAATTGTTAAGCTTTGTCTTTGGAAAGACCATTTAACTAGTTAATATAAAAAAGTTATTTAATTGCATTAAATACTATACAGTTCAAATAAATAAATACTAATAATATCAATCTTTTAATTCAATATATCACTAATTTATTTTAGTTATATTAATAGAACCATCTACTAAGACTTGCATAAAGCATTGTCACTTTTCTATACCACATAACCATATCCATAGAGACTAGTTGCTACAACACCATGATGTTCATAGAGTTTGGTCAAATATCTCATATAAATTGTTAAAGAACCGACGAAATCCTATGAACAATCAACATGTTGTGGAAAATTATAACCACGTTTTTGGGAGCATTATTTTCTTTTTTACATTAAATACTAGTTCTACAACATGATGTTGTTCATAATATTTCTTCAAATATTTCATATATAATTGTCAAAGAATTGATGAAATTCTATGAACAATCAAAATGTTCTGGATACTTATAACCAAGTTTTTGTTACCATTATTTTTCTACATGTAACGAAGCTTAGGTTCTTATTATTATACTTTCTGAATTGCTTTTCTTTCTGTGCATTTTAAAATAGAGATATTATTATCAATGTTGTTGTTGTTATTGTTAGAGAAAATTTGAAGTGGAACTCTACTTGAAACATCAAATTTAAAACAAAGTAAAAAAACCTAACAATTAAATATTATGGCTTATTACGCGACGATCAAAGATCTAGTATGCGGTACATACAATTATGCAAGAAATACGTTGACATGACTAATGTAGTATTTGCAGTGAGTATTAGACGTCAACGAGAGCATTATTTTCAATTGGTATGAGATAATTATAAGAATAGATATTTAGCAAGGTAAAATGCTTTAATCATGTGCGAAAAGTGAGACTATGATTTTTATTTAATTAGACATTTTTGTGTAACTAAACTAACATAAGTCCCCCTATATTGGAGATAATAGAAAACGTAGATCATCTATTAAACCTATTATGATTTCTTACTCTTGGAAAAAGACCATGAAGCTTTAGGTGTCTTGAAATTATATGATGATCTAAAGCTTTGAATTAAACCTTTTAGCCAAAAACCATGGTTTGAAATGATTGTCAAGTTACTAAAGGAAGAACATGATTAAATGAAAATTTTAGTTGACATAAAAAAGAGTATAAAATTGACAAAAGAATTGAAGTGTAATGCATCTCATAGAATAACCTTCTAACAATTGCGGCTAAATTTTATATCATAACGTACAAATTAAATGTTTTGTGATTATAAAATTAAAGAGGGTATAGAATGTTGTATTTTAAAAAAAAAAAATATTGTGGTTTATCTTTGCGTTATCGTGTCTTTTTTTATTTTGATCTTTGTTTTAAACTTATAGCCGTGATGTCCTAAAGTACTCTAATAAAAATAATTGAAATTAACCTAATTCTTGACTCAAAGTAATACTATAGACTCCTAAACTCGACTAAACTACTAACCGGCAAGTGGACCGATCAATTGTAGAAAAGCATAAGTATGTCCGGATATCGAACCTACGAGACTCTCTAATTACGTTAACGACTCTAATAAACTAAATTGACACACTTATTTTATTTTATGGATTAGGAGGGGGGTTTACTAAAAGTCCAAAAATTATAATTAAACAATATTATTTAACTAAGACGAATTAAGATGGACTTTTGAATCGGAGCTTCAATTCAATGATAGTGGAGTAGCTACCTAGGTTAGATTCCTTATTACTATTGAATGAGTCTTTTAGTTGATTAATAATGTGATAGGGAACCGGGATCTTAAAATACTAAATCCTAAGGAATACCAAACAGGAACCCCGTCACTTCTCGGGAAGACATCTATGATGTCCTAAAGGTAGTTGGGCTTACCAGTTTATATGTTTTCTTTCGGTTATCTAATATTCAATAAAGTGTCTAGATAGCTAATTATCTCTCAATAGAAAGCTTAAACTAACTAAGGTTCTTGATTTGGTTTAACCGACTCAAATTTGGCAAGTAAACTAAAACCGGTTTTTCTCAAAACCTAATCCTAGCAATTTACCTATTTAGTTCAGTTAATAAATTAATATTTCTCAATAATGAAATTTAGTATAATCTAAGATTATAATTATATTTTTCATTTAATGGTTTCTACAGTTTATTGGCCAATTTACCGACGATTACCCGAACCCGCTAATACTCGACAACCAACATAAACCTATTCTATAAAAGACATTCAACTAGATTCATGTAAGACAATCAAATAATCAATAATTAGATCAAAATATGCAAATACACCAAGTAAATTAACCAAAGTTTACTACTTTATCAAAAATCCCATAAACACATTAAATAGTCAATAAAAATCCAAATTTTCGTAATAAGTCGTCAAAACCTAGGTAGCATAAGTAAATCTAGCCAAGAATCATTGGTTTAAACATAATTAAATCAAAGTTAAAGAGTGAATTCATCAATACAAAGAATAAGGAAGCTAAAGATTAAGAAAATCGGTAATAAAACCTGTGATTTCTTGGATCTCTATGCTCCTAGCTTCAATCCGATGATTCCTAAACAGCTTAAACTCGAAACTTAGCTCCAAATCTCCAGAATTTTGCCTCTAAAACTCCAAAGTTCATCCAACCTCTTGTAATTATAGTTAAACTCTAATTATATAACCTTTTCAACGCAAATCTGATAACTTTTCGAAACTCTCTGACCAAACAAACCTCTCGCCACCCGCGAGAGCCACCAAGCAACCATTCGCGGGCTGTGACCCGGTTTAATTTCTCCGGGACTTATCCTCCTCTCGCCACCTGCGAGAGGGATGACCTTGGGCGGTCGCGGGCCGCCAGAGACCCAAATTCCCTGTTTTTCGATTCCTTTATTCTCTCGGCTTCCAATTTTGATCCGGCTCGGTTTCTTTCACCATTTCAGTTCGTTTTTCGTCTTTTCAGCTACTTCCACGAACCAAGACCTGCAAAACGTATTTGGATTAAAAGTAGATATATTATTGTAAAACCGAAACGAATATTAACTAAACTAGTAAAACTATACACGATAAATAGATGTATTATTCAATACATCAAATATCCCCACACTTACTCTTTTTTCGTCCTTGAAGAAGAATTATGCAAATGGAATCAGAGTCAAGTAATTATTTGATTTCAAAAATAAGATTATTTTATTAAGGTTGAAATTTGTATTAACCGCAGTTGCAAGTATTTGTATCCACTTAAACTCAAAACTCGGTTCAAAGTTCTTATCATGTAAATTTAATTCAAGTTCGGTCAATCTACCTAAGGTCTCACACTAGCAAACACAGTACACCTAATCTCACCTCGAGCTTATGGAACAAAAGGAACGAATCATTCGACCCATTTCTTAACCGTTTTATACCAAAATAAAGAGAATTAAAAACCAAGTAAAAAATTTTCTCTTCTTTTTTTTCCTTCTTTTTAAGCACTTGATTTGTTTTTTGCATACCTAACCTAGAGGCTGTCTCAACCAGAGTCACCATCCCTGAGAGTGACAACGTGGGCTTCGGCATTTTAGCAATTTTTTTCAACTTATTCTAGAGGGATTCTTCATCAGAGTCACTATCCCCAATGGAGATTCCATAGGCCTCATCTACTTTTTCCAATCAAGCTCAATTTTTTTCTATATCTTTTCTTCTACTTACATGATAAAAAATTCAAAAGATTTTGGCTTATAACGGCATTCCTTATACTATTTTTGGCGGTTTCGGCTTCCCATTTTTCCTAGATGAGTCCCACTAGTAGGCCGACATTTAAGGTATATTAATCTCAAAGAAACTAAGAACCGAATCGAGCTTACTCACATATCCCAAGTTAGACACAAACTCAACCTTATTAGCTTATCATTATTTGAAACCGAATAAAAACTCAAATTTTCTATCATTTTCGGTTTATTTTTTTGCAAACTTCTTCTTCAAAAGACATTTTCTAATTTTTTAAAGTTTTTTTTATCAAACCAACCAAATAAAACTACTCTATGACTCAACTACTCATCCCCACACTTAAATTAGCCTCTCATCTTTGAACATTTTTTTGATGGACGTCTAAAGAAAGGGGAACCCCATGTACCGAAGGGCATTGTCCCTAATGCAAGGGTGAGAATACTCAACTAACTAAATAATAAAAACTGAAAAAATAAATAAATAAAATACAAACTATACAAGTGAAACGACTTAGCTGATATGCAATACTGTCAATGTGCGAGTCAATTCCACCCATGCCCTCCAATCCGAACACGCTCAACAAACAATTCTCAACTCTCACACGCGAACGGAAGCGGCAAAACAAACACCAACCTATCAACCAACACAGATACTTTCAAACATAAAATAATAAATAAATAAATTGTTCAACTAAAGTTTACCACAACCATACCCAAACCAACACAAATACCCCAAATGTAAAGTGTTTAAAATACTCATACAGACCAATAGAAGGATGAAAACAACATAAAAAAAAAATAGAAACCATTCAAGAACCCCTATCTCTGACTAATCCTCCTTCTCCTCTTCTTCTGATTACTGAAACACTTGGTATTGCTGCACATGTTCCATACCGCTTGACTGACCCGGCTGCCCTCGATGCTGAAAGAATGATGGAACTCCCATGTGCAGGTTCTCCATCATGTACATCATTCCGTCTTCCAACCTACGTTGGCCCTCTTCGTGCATCCTACGGCTTTCCATCATCACCTGCCGGACCCACCGAACTGCTGATCCACATAACCCCTCAAATCTCCGAACCCAGTCTCCATCTTGTCATACAAAGAATCTAAAGTGAGTGGATCTGGACGAGGCTGTCTAAGAGGATACTGCATGCCCGACAGTTCTTGACGGGTCATTGGTCTCTAATAGTGCGGAGGAACAACGGATTGCATAGAAGAAGCAGCCTCAGAACCAGGAGGAGGCTGAACCTACGGACCGTGCCTAGTAGGTTCCCACGTGATAGGCTCACGAGAAGTTAGAATCCCGGCAGCCTGTAAATCCCGCACACCCATAAAGCAAGGAGATGGCCCCTCTCGCATCTTGTCCCGTGGGTACCTGTCGAATACCCCAAGACTTTCCGCTAACCATGTAATCAAGGGCCCACAGTATATCCGAGCCCCCGGACCTCCTCTCCATAACCGCTTCATCGACCTGGTTTACTTTGTTATCCCCCTGTCCCCTACCGATTAGTGTGGCTGCTAAAATCTTGTGTATAAACCGGTAAAATGGATCGATAATGTCACTAGCAACCATGTTATTTGAGTATGGCGCGGTTGAAATTGTACCCCAAAACCTAGCCAACTCGTCTGTTTGAACGCTGTGTGGATGCCTCCTCTTGAAAACCCCCCCACAAGCTAGTAATGATCTCCAACGATTGGACCTCATCCACCGTATAAAACTGGGTAGCCACGACGAACTGAGGGATGGTCATTTCATATACATGCCTTCCTAGGGCAAAAGACACAGCATCGCTTTCAGCAAAATTCCCTTGCTGGTACTCGAATGTCGAATGAAATTCAAGAGTGATTTCCTTGTATTGCCGCTCGTCACAATCTAGCACCCTCCTAAATTTATCGCCCAACAACTGCTCAATCCTGCCCCTCTGACCTAAATGGTCTAACATATCCTAGTCTATCCGCCTGTACGACAATAGGTCCACCGTAATCAGATTGGCTAGTCTCTCACTCTGAGTCTAGATCAAACTCCAGTAAAGGACTGTCCCGTAATCGCATGCTCTACCCATGGGGAACACCGACCCCTCTTTATCTAACGCTCCTTCTCTGCCCAAAATTCGGGGGCAGCGGTTGAGTTTTTGTTGGATCTCCTCTTGGTCGGGCTGCGGGCCCTTTTTTTCTTTTTCCCTGGTCTACTCGAGCTGCCTTCACCTAACATCTGCAGAAACGTTCAATTCACAAGCAAAAAATAGGTAGACCATCAGAAAAATAAACCATTTTTGAGCAATGACCGTATACCATTACATTCGCGGTCATGACCAGAAAAAACACTTTACGAAAAATTACTAGATATATTTTGAGTGATCGTTAGCAAAACTACCAATTTATTAGAACAAATCTCGCCTGAATGGAGATTGAGTACAGGCGAGAGATCTTATATTCATGAATGCCTAAATTGCCAACCTTGACCCAAAAATACCTAAATATACAATACTACCTCCTCCCGACACTTTAATTGTCCTCAATTACTACCCAAGTGCCAAAAAACAACCCAACATTGAGTCCCAAACATAAGATAAAACCTTACAGTCAATGCATAAAAACGGGTTAAAATTTCTATTAAAAATATGATTTCTATGACGACCATTACTAACCCGAATCCACACACTCAATGTTGAACCCTACCAAACCAATCCACCGGCAAAATGTAACCATTAGAACCCAAACCATCCCAACCAGAACCGTGTTCAGCCCCTACATCCAAAACTCAGCCGAATCCAAGTTCACCCCTAACCCTCAAGGAAACTAACATGCAACCTAAACAAGACCCGACACTAAAACATATGAAGCAACTAAGTAAAATACTGAAATTTAAGTACACAAGTTGCAAGAAACACATACCTCGGCATCGATCTACAAGAAAAACTAAGAAAATAGAGTGTAAGTTGCAAAAACCTTTGAAACGCTTGTTTGAATGGTAAAAGGGGAAAACTTTAAGTGAGAAATCAGTCAAGGACGATGTGGTGAAGTGGTGGTGGAAGATTAGGAAGAATGGAGGTGGTTGTAGGCGGATTATAGTGGTAGTATGAGTGGTGGCCGTGTATGTAAAATGAAGAAATTAGGTTAGATAGTGAATAAGGGATAATACGCGCATGTCTGGTGTTGTTGTCTCTCGCGGGCCGCGAGAGAGTCAAGGGTACCTCTCGCGGGCCGTGACCGTGTCAAAAGGTATCAGGGGTATTATTCTCTTGCGGGCCCCAATCGGGTTGTTTGTGACTCTCGCGGCCTGCCAGAGGGGTATTTTCACAGAAAGTTTCTTACTTTTAGCCAGTTCGTGCCTTTGAAAATTTTGTTGATTCAATGGAAACTTTGTGAAAAACCGTCATGACACCTGATTATGTATAACAACTTACCTACAACGCCACTTCTTCGTCGGTTGTGGCTTCATGTTGGTGATATAACCTGCAAACGACTAAACGACACAAGAAACACACAAACACAAACTACAAGAAATAATTATTAGCACTATAAAAACATGAAACGTAAACTACTACTAAATAGTACAAACTCTACACTTGAGTTTTCACTCAAGGCCCTATGCGGTGGTGCAAGGTGGAACTTCGAGAGGAGTTTCCTCCATCTCGGTAGGATCGATTGGCACTCCTAGATAATGCTTCAACCTATGGCCGTTTACTTTCCAAGTGCCTCCATCGGCTCCATCTCTCAACTCTACTGTTCCGTACAGAAATACTTCATTTACGACATAAGGACCCGTCCACTTGACTTCAGCTTCCAGGCGAATAATTTCAATCGTGAATTGCATAAAAGCACTTTGTCGCCGACTTTAAACTCTTCAGTCTCTTCAACTTCCTATCATGCAATCCCTTTGTTTTTCTTTGATACTCCATGATCACTCATAGGCTGCATCTCTAAGTGCTTCCAACTCATGAATTTGGAAGTAGCGTTTCTTAGCCGCTTCGGTAAGGTCTAAGCTTACGGTTTTAAGGGCCCATAGTGCTTGATGCTTGAGTTCCACCGGAAGATGGCAAGCTTTGCCACAGACAATCATGAATTGAGTGGTACCTAAAGGTGTCTTATAGGCGATTCTAAACACCCATAATGCATCCTCAAGCTTATTGGACCAATCCTTCCTACTCTTGCCTACCATCTTCTCTAAAATCCTCTTCACCCCTCGGTTCTCATTCTCAACTTGACCGCTTGTTTGAGGATGATCAGCGGTGGAAAAACCATGAGTGGCACTGTAGCGTGCTAATGCTTTCTCCATGACGACATTACAGGAGTGGGTGCCACGATCACTAATAATGGCTCGAGGTGGACCGAATCGAGTGAATAACTTCTTTAGAAATCTAACCACCACTCAAGCGTCATTTGTAGGTAAAGCTTGAGCTTCCACCCACTTAGAGATGTAGTCAATTGCCACAAGGATGTACTGATTCCCGCTAGAGATAGGAAACTGTCCCATGAAATCGATCCCCCAAACATCAAATATTTCAAGAAATTGGATCGGGTTTTAGGGCATCTCATCCTTAGATGAGATATTGCCGGTACGTTGGAAACGATCGCACTTCCTAACAAACTCTAAAGCATCCCTAACTATCAAGGGCAAATAAAAACCGCAATCAAAAACTTTTTGGGCACCATGGTGACCTCCCGTTAATCCTTCATGCACATACCTAAGGATCTCTATCCCCTCTTCTCGACTCACACATCGTCGAAAAATCCTCTCTCCTCCTACCCTAAACAGAAATGGGTCATTCCATATATACCTCCTGACATCCCTAAAGAATTTCTTCTTCTGCTGAGCGGTCATACCCTTAAGAACTACTCCATTGGCGAGGTAGTTTGCAAAATCCGAGAACCAGGGCATACCCTCCTTCTCTGCCGCACAAACTCTACCGATTCATGAGGGAATCTATCACCTATTTCCTCTACATGAATTTCTTCTCTACTCGGATCTTCTATTCGGGATAGATGATCAGCAGCTACATTCTCTGCTCCCTTCTTACCCTTAATTTCTATATCAAACTCAGAGAGTAGGAGAATCCACCAAATAAGATGAGGCTTCTCGTCCTTCTTTTGGAAGAGGTAATGCAAAGCCGCATGATCGGTAAAGACTATAGTCTTGGAAAGCACGAGACATGAATGGAACTTATCGAATGCAAAAACTACAGGTAGGAGTTCCTTCTCGGTAGTGGTATAATTCTCTTGGGCGTCGTTAAGCGTTTTGCTAGCATAATAGATAGGGTGGAAGTGTTTATCTCATCTTTGGCCCAAAACTGCACCAACTTCATAATCGATCGCATCACACATGAGCTCAAAAGTCAAGCTCCATTCGGGTGATACGAGACTGGGGGCACTCACGAGTTTCTCTTTCAAGATCGCAAATGCCTTAAGGCATTCTTCATCGAAGACAAAGGTGACATCCTTCTCTAGGAGTCGGGTCATGGGTCGTGTAATCTTAGAGAAATCCTTAATAAATCGCCTATAAAAACCTGCATGACAAAGGAAACTGCAGATGGATTTTACACTTGTCGGCGAAGGATAGTATCTATTTTAGCTCTATCTACCTCTATATCGGCTCGAGATATCTTGTGACCTAACACAATCCCCTCTGTCACCATGAAGTGACACTTCTCCCAATTCAACATCAACCTAGTCTCCACACACCTCTTCATCATCGCTTCACGATTACCAAGGCATTGATCGAAGGAATTTCCATAAACAGAAAAGTCATCCATGAAAACTTCCATCAAATTCTCGATCATATCTTGGAAAATGGTGACCATGCACTGCTAAAATGTCGTTGGAGCATTACATAATCCGAAAGGCATGCAGCGATACGTGTAACTGCCGTAAGGACATGTAAAGGTTCTTCTCTTGATCCTCTGGAGCGATAGGGATCTGGAAGTAACCTGAAAACCCGTCGAGAAAACAATAGAATTGTTGAACCATGAGACGCTCTTGCATCTGATCAATGAACGGAAGTGGGAAATGGTCTATTTGGGTGGCATCGTTCAATATTCGATAATTGATGCACACACGCCAATCGGTGACCGTACGCGATAGGATGAGTTCATTTTTCTCATTTATGACCACTGTCATTCCCCCTTTCTTGGAAACAACTTGAGTTGGACTCACCCAAGCAGGATCGGATATAGGATAGATTAGCCCCCGGCTTCAATCAACTTCAGAACCTCTTTCTTGACTACTTCTTGCATATTCGGATTGAGGCGTCGTTGAGGTTGTACCACCGGCTTATAGACATCCTCGATGAGGATCCGGTGAGTACAGAAAGTTGGGCTTGTTCACTTGATATCAGACAGCTTCCACACGATGGCCTCTTTGTTCTCTTTCAGAACATCTATCAGTTTCACCTTCTCCTCCGTTGACAATTTTGAAGAAATTATGACGGGTAAGCTCGAATTTTCTCCTAGAAAGGCATACGCAAGGTGGGAGGGAAGCACCTTAAGCTCTAATGGGGCCGGAGTGTCTACGGGTTTGCTCTCACTCTCCTCACGCATCTCACAGAAGTCTAATGTCTTGGGGACCCAAAGTGGGTCATCCTCTATGTCCTCTTCCTCAAAATCCTAATCTACTACCCCCTCATTCACTAAATCGGTTCCACTAATATAATCGAGCCAATGATCTACGCACATGATGAATGAATTAAGAAAATAGCCGAAGTGACATGGGCGACTATCATTATCACCACCTCTAGGGTGTTGCATTGACCTAGCGATTTCAAAAGTGACGTTCTCATCCCCAACGTGGAGTGTGATTTTACCGTGATGAACATTGATAATTGCTTTCGCAGTACGAAGGAATGGACGACCTAGGATGATGGGTACTTTCTCATCGGCCTCCATGTCTAAGATAACAAAATCCACAGGGAAAACAAATTTATCGACTTTAACTAGCAGGTTCTCTATGATTCCCGGGGATACTTAACTAACTGATCACCTAGAGACAATGACATACGAGTAGGAGTAAGATCCCATAAACCTAATTTCTCATAGAGCGAGAAAGGCGTCAAATTGATGCTAGCACCTAGATCGGCTAACGCATGAGCGGGAGCGATGGAACCACCAAAGAGACATGGAATAGTAAAGATACCCGGATCAGTGAATTTTTCTGGTAACTTATTTAGCACTACGGCGGAACATCCTCCAGTCAAAGGGACATTTGAAAGCTCCCCCAGCCTATCTTTGCGTTTAAGAAGGTCTTTCAAAAACTTGCCATATTTTGGCATATGCTGGAGGGCCTCAATGAATGGGAGATTGATCTTCAATTGGGTGAACATGTTGAGAAAATTCCCGTATTCCTTAGCATATTTTTTGTTACTTAAGGCGCGCGGGGTGGGGTAAGCATGAAGGATCTACTTATGGTGACGACCTAACCTCTACCGGTTTCTTTTCTGCTCTACTCTCGACTGAGGCTGTTCAATGCGGTACTTACTGGATCTAGCCTATTTTGCACCCTAGGTGGAGCCTCCATCTCTATCTCTTCATCTACCTCATCATCCTTATCCTCTAGCTCTACGCGCTCTCTAACCACTTCTCCTGGACTCTTACCGCTGCGGGTGGTTATTGCTTTTGTGTGTTGGTACGCCGTGTTAGGTTGAGTGTTACTCGAGAACTGACCGTGTGGTTGCTCTTGTGCTTCCTTAGCGATACTACCTACAGACCTTTGAAGATCTAAGGGTGCGGATTGCTGATTCTTTAAAAGAAGATCATGTTCCGCTAACGTTTTCTGGGTAGCTTGATCCTTAACCACTAGCTGAGACAGAAGTTTCTCTATCCTATCCAAACTACCTCCTGAACCTCCACTCCTATTTTGACCCTCTTGGTTTGAACCCCACCACTAAACTAACCTGGATGACCTGAACCTCCACTAGAATAATGACCATGCCCCCTGTTTTGATATTGTCCTGATTGGAAACCAGGGGTTACTGGAAGAACAAAAATTATTATTATTACGCCAGTTAGGGTTATAGTTTGAATTATTATTATTATAGTTCGTTTGGCCTCGACTCTGACCCGTGATGAACTCTACTTGCTCGACAGTGAGCGTAGGACACTCTATAGTATCATGACCTCCTCTACACACCTCACATCTATCTACCTTCTTTTTCAACTCCTGAATCTCCTTAGTGACCTCTCGCTTAAAGCTATCTAATGCAGCCGCTACCGTAGTTTCCAAGCTAACTTGGTGTAACCCCTGGTTGACCGGAGTGGTACGAGAAACAAGGATTGAATTTCTGCAGGCAGTGCTATAATCTATATCAGACTGCGTGAAACTCTTGAAGAGGTTGTTACACTCAACAACTGTCTTCTTTCCCATTAGTTGCCCTCCAGCAGAAGTGTCAAATCGGGCTCGGGTTTCGGGGGTGAGACCATTGTAGAATTTCTCTACAAGTGCCTAATCAGATAGACCGATGTTGAGAACAATAGGACACTAAGGTTTTGAAACGCTTCCATGCTAAATGGTAGGGTTCGTCGGGTTCCATCTGGAATGAATGGATCTGATCGCGAAGACGAGATGCTTTGGCGGATGAAAAATATTTCTTAAGGAAAGCATCTCGTAGGGCGGCCCAAGTAGTATAGGTACCAGCCGGCGGCCCAATCTCCAAGAGAGAAGGGAAATACTTGAAGGAAACGGGCATCGTTACCCGTACCTTCCATGTTAAATGTGTGACAGAGGCGGGTAAGGCAATTAATGTAGGCGGGCGCATCCTTATCATCACGACCGTGGAATTGGCACGAGTTGGTTATAGCAGTCATGATGTAAGATGGGAGTTGCCAGGCTTTGTCATTGTTCATTGGTGGAAGAGTGATGGGTGAGTTCGCACCGGTGAAACCAATGGTTGCTTGTTGGTAAACTGTTTGATTATTAGCCATATGGAAAACATGTGGTGTACTAGTGTTTCGGTGAATTATACGGGGAGGTGGGGAATTGTGCGATGAGGGCGTTGGTGTAAAGTCAAAGTTTGGTGGTATAAACGGGCGGGAAGAATCAGAAAAACCAGAAGATGAGGATGAAGAAGTACTAACCTTTTGCGCGGGAGAAAGAGACGTGTCCGTTGGCGGCTTCGACGAAGGTCCTTGCAAATGCGTATGGGGTATCCACTGAAAGCCGGAAACGAGACAAGTAAGAAAATTTAGAAAACACACTTAACAAAAACATATTAAACTAAAAAAAATTAAATTAACTAAATTAATTAGACTCCTACGACGCAAACAAAACGGAAAACACGTATGAATCGATTAAGCCTAAACAAAGTAATCAACGCAATTGCCAAAGAGAGTCCCCAGCATCACTGCCAAAAACTTGATGTCCTAAAAGTAGTCTAATAAAATAATTGAAGTTAACCTAATTCTAGACTCAAAGTAATACTCTAGACTCCTAAACTCGACTAAACTACTAACTGGCAAGTGGACAGATCAAATGTAGAAAAGCTTAAGTAAGTGTGGATATCGAACCCACGAGACGATCAAATTACGTTAACGACTCTATTTAAACTAAATTGACACACTTATTTTATTTTATGGTTTGGGGGGTGGGGTTTACTAAGAATCCTAAAATTATAATAAACTAATATTAATTTAACTAAGACGAATTAAGATGGACTTTTGAATCGGAGCTTCAATTCAATGATAGTGGAGAAGCTACCTAGGTTAGATTCCTTATTACTATTGAATGAGTCTTTTAGTTGATTAATAATGTGATAGGGAACCGGGATCTTAAAATACTAAATCCTAAGGAATACCGAACATGACCCCTGACACTTCTCGGAAAGACATCTATGATGTCCTAAAGGTAGTTGGGCTTACCGTTTTATATGATTTTCTCTCGGTTATCTAATATTCAATAAAGTGTCTAGATAGCTAATTATCTCTCAATAGGAAGCCTAAACTAACTAAGGTTCTTGATTTTGTTTAACCGACTCAAATTTAGCAAGTAAACTAAAACCGGTTTTTCTCAAAACCTAATCATAGCAATTTACCTATTTAATTTAGTTAATAAATTATTATTTCTCAATAATGAAATTTAGTATAATGTAAGATTATAATTATATTTTTCATTTAATGGTTTCTACAGTTTATTGGCCAATTTACCGACGATTACCCGAACCCGCTAAGACTCAACAACGAACATAAACCTATTCTATTAAAGACATTCAACTAGATTCATGTGAGACAATCAAATAATCAATAATTAGATCAAAATATATAAATGCACCAAATCAATTAACCAAAGTTTACTACTTTATCCAAATCCCATAAACCCATTAAATAGTCAATAAAAGTCCAAATTTGGGTAATAAGTCATCAAAACCTAGGTAGCATAAGTAAATCTAGCCAAGAATCATTGGTTTAAACATAATTAAATCAAAGTTAAAGAGTGAATTCATCAAAACAAAGAATAAGGAAGCTAAAGATTAAGAAAATCGGTAAACCTGTGATTTCTTCGATCTCTATGCTCCTAGCTTCAATCCGATGATTCCTAAATAGCTTGAACTCGAAACTTAGCTCCAAATCTCCAGAATTTTACCTCTAAACCTCCAAAGTTCGTCCAACCTCTTGTAATTAGAGTTAAACTCTAATTATATAACCTTTTCAACACAAATCGGATAACTTTTCGAAACATTACTATCTTAGTGAAATTTTTATTTATGAGAACTGTAAAAAAACACAAATAATGAAAAAATAAAAAAGGTTAAATATAATAGAGTGAATTAAATTGGTAAGCTTTGTCTTTTGGAAAGACCATTTAACTAGTTAATATAAAAAAGTTATTTAATTGCATTAAATACTATATCACAGTTCAAATAAAAAAATACTAATAATATCAATCATTTGATTCAAGAGATTTCACTAATTTATTTTAGTTATATAAATAGAACCATCTACCAAGACTTGCATAAAGCATTGTCAATTTTCTGTACCACATAACCATATCCATGGAGACTAGTTGCTACAGCACGATGATGAGTTTTGTCAAATATCTCATATAAATTGTTAAAGGGTTGATGAAATCCTCTGAACAATCAACATGTTGTGGACAATTATAACCACATTTTTGGGAGCATTATTTTCTTTTTTACATTAAAGACTAGTTTCTATAACATGATGTTGTTCATAGTATTTCTTCAAATATTTCATGTTTTTGTTACCATTGCTTTTCTACATGTAACTAAGCTTTGATTCTTTTTATTTTACTTTTTGAATTGCTTTTCTGCGTGTGCATGCTACAATAGAGGTATTATTATTGTTGTTATTGTCCGAGAAAATTTGAAGTGGAACTCTACTAGAAATGTTAAATTTAAAAAAGTAAAAAAAAAAACTTAACAATTAAATATTATGGCTTATTACTAGACTATCAAAGATCTAGAATGAAGTATATACAATTATGCAAGAAATACGTTGACATGACTAGTGTAGTATTTACAGTGAGTATTAGACGTCAACTAGAGCATTATTTTCAATGGGTATGAAATAATTATAAGAATAGATATTTAGCAAGCTAAAATGCTTTAGTCATGTGCAGAAAGTGAGATTATGATTTTGATTTAATCAGACAATTATGGGTAACGGAACTAACATAAATCCCCCCTATATCGGAGATAATAGAAAACCTAGATCATCTATTAAACCTATTATGATTTCTTAATCTTGGAAAAAGGCCATGAATCTTTAAGTGTCCGGAAATCATAATGATGAGCTTAAGCTTTGTATTAAACTTTTTAGCCAAAAACCATGGTTTGAAAAGATTGTTAAAGTTACTAATGGAAGAACAAGATTAAATGAAAATGTTAGTTTACGTAAAAAAGAATATAAAATTGACAAAAGGATTGAAGTGTAATGCATATCAAGGAATAACATTCCAACGATTGCGGCGAAAAATTATATCATAACGTACAAAAAATACATTTATGTTAAACCATAACCATTTAATTAACAAATTAAGTGTTTTGTGATTATAAAATTAAAGAGTATATAGAATGCTGTATTTTTAAAAAAATATTGTAGTTTATCTTTGCATTACCGAGTCTTTTTATGTTGATCTTTGTTTTAAACTTATAGCTGTTTATAAATTTCAAACAATAAGTCTTTTGTTTCTGTTTGTAGTCTTTTCCCGTAAATAACTTTTCAACCTATGTAACTAAATATATTGACATCATGTATGTTTCATTAAGAGGATAGAAATATGCATTAACACAAACATATTCTAAACTCAAGTTTTTTACAATTACGATTTTATGTTAATTTTAAACGTTACTATCATTGTGAAATTTTTATTTATGAGAACTGTAGAAAAAAAACACATAATGAAAAAATAAAGAAGGTTAAATATTGTAGAGTGAAAAAAATTGGTAAGCTTTGTCTTTTGGAAAGACCATTCAATTGAAGAGATACCACAGTTCAAATAAAAAAATACTAATAATATCAATCATTTAATTGAAGAGATATCACTAATTTATTTTGGTTATATAAGTAGAACCATCTACCAAGATATATCCATCGAGACTAGTTGCTACAGCACAATGATGTTCATGGAGTTTCGTCAAATATCTAATAAAAATTGTTAAAGAGTTGATGAAATCCTATGAACAATCAACATATTCTGAAAAACTATAACCACGTTTTTGGGAGCATTATTTTCTTTTTTACATTAAAGACTAGTTTCTACAACATGATGTTGTTCATAGTAGTTCTTCAAATATTTCATATATAATTTTCAAAGAATTGATGAAATTCTATGAACAAATTATAACCAAGTTTTTGTTAGCATTATTTTTGTACATGTAACTAAGCTTTGGTTCTTTTTATTATACTTTTTAATTGCTTTTATGCGTGTGCACGCTAAAATAGAGGTATTATTATTATTGTTGTTCTTATTGTTAGTGAACATTTGAAGTGGAACTCTACTTGAAATATAAAATTTAAAAAAAATTAAAAAACTTACAATTATATATTATGGCTTATTACTCGACTATCAAAGATCTAGTATCAAGTATATATAATTATGCAAGAAATATGTTATCATGACTAGAGTAGTATTTCAAGTGAGTATTAGACGCCAACTAGAACATTTGTTTCAATGGGTATGAGATAATTATAAGAATAGATATTTAGCAAGCTAAGATGCTTTAGTTATGTACGGAAAGTGAGACTATGATTTTTATTTAATTAGACATTTCTAGGTAACGTAACTAACATAATTCTCCTATATTGGAGATAATAGAAACCTAGATCATCTATTAAACCTATTATGATTTCTTAATCTTGGAAAAATACCATTAAGCTTTAGGTGTCTGTAAATTATAATGATGAGCTAAAGCTTTGAATTAAACTTTTTAACCAAAAACAATGGTTTGAAATGATTAACAAAATTACTAATGGAAGAACAAGATTAAATAAAAATGTTATGTTTACGTAAAAAAGAATATAAAATTGCCAAAAGAATTGAAGTGTAATGCATCTCAAGCAATAACATTCCAATGTTTGCGGCTAAAATTTATATCATAACGTACAAAAAATGCATTTATGTCAAACCATTAACATTTAGTTAACAAATAAATGTTTTGTAATTATAAAATTAAAGAGGATATAGAATGTTGTATTTTTTTTAAAAATATTGAGGTTTATCATTGCATTACCGTGTCTTTTATATGTTGATCTTTGTTTTAAACTTATAGCTGTTTTTTTTAAATTTCAACAGTAAGTTTTTTGTTTCTGTTTGTAGTCTTTTCCCATCATCAACTTTTCTGCCTATGTAACTAAATATATTGACATCGTGTATGTTTCATTAAGAAAATAGAAATATGCATTAATAAAAACATATTCTAAACTCAAGTCTTTTACAATTACAATTTTATGTTAACTTTAAACATTACTATCATTGTGAAATTTTTATTTATGAGAACTGTAGAAAAAAAAACAAATAATGAAAAATAAAAAAGGTTAAATATTATAGAGTGACAAAAATCGGTAAGCTTTGTCTTTTGAAAGACCATTTAACTAGTTAATATAAAAAAATTATTTAATTGTTTAAATACTATGTCACAGTTCAAATAAAAAAATACTAATAATATCAATCATTTAATTGAAGAGATATCACTAATTTTTTTAGTTATATAAGTAGAAACATCTACCAAAACTTGCTTAAAGCATTGTTACTTTCTATACCACATAACCATATCCATCGAGACTAGTTGCTGCAGCACGATGATGTTCATAAGTTGGTCAAATATCTCATAAAAATTGTTAAAGAGTTGATGAAATCCTATGAACAATCAACATATTCTGAAAAACTATAACCACGTTTTTGGGAGCATTATTTTCTTTTTTACATTAAAGACTAGTTTCTACAACATGATGTTGTTCATAGTATTTCTTCAAATATTTCATATATAATTTTCAAAGAATTGATGAAATTCTATGAACAAATTATAACCAAGTTTTTGTTAGCATTATTTTTGTACATGTAACTAAGCTTTGGTTCTTTTTATTATACTTTTTAATTGCTTTTATGCGTGTGCACGCTAAAATAGAGGTATTATTATTATTGTTGTTCTTATTGTTAGTGAACATTTGAAGTGGAACTCTACTTGAAATATAAAATTTAAAAAAAATTAAAAAACTTACAATTATATATTATGGCTTATTACTCGACTATCAAAGATCTAGTATCAAGTATATATAATTATGCAAGAAATATGTTATCATGACTAGAGTAGTATTTCAAGTGAGTATTAGACGCCAACTAGAACATTTGTTTCAATGGGTATGAGATAATTATAAGAATAGATATTTAGCAAGCTAAGATGCTTTAGTTATGTACGGAAAGTGAGACTATGATTTTTATTTAATTAGACATTTCTAGGTAACGTAACTAACATAATTCTCCTATATTGGAGATAATAGAAACCTAGATCATCTATTAAACCTATTATGATTTCTTAATCTTGGAAAAATACCATTAAGCTTTAGGTGTCTGTAAATTATAATGATGAGCTAAAGCTTTGAATTAAACTTTTTAACCAAAAACAATGGTTTGAAATGATTAACAAAATTACTAATGGAAGAACAAGATTAAATAAAAATGTTAGTTTACGTAAAAAAGAATATAAAATTGCCAAAAGAATTGAAGTGTAATGCATCTCAAGCAATAACATTCCAATGTTTGCGGCTAAAATTTATATCATAACGTACAAAAAATGCATTTATGTCAAACCATTAACATTTAGTTAACAAATAAATGTTTTGTAATTATAAAATTAAAGAGGATATAGAATGTTGTATTTTTTTAAAAATATTGAGGTTTATCATTGCATTACCGTGTCTTTTATATGTTGATCTTTGTTTTAAACTTATAGCTGTTTTTTTTAAATTTCAACAGTAAGTTTTTTGTTTCTGTTTGTAGTCTTTTCCCATCATCAACTTTTCTGCCTATGTAACTAAATATATTGACATCGTGTATGTTTCATTAAGAAAATAGAAATATGCATTAATAAAAACATATTCTAAACTCAAGTCTTTTACAATTACAATTTTATGTTAACTTTAAACATTACTATCATTGTGAAATTTTTATTTATGAGAACTGTAGAAAAAAAAACAAATAATGAAAAATAAAAAAGGTTAAATATTATAGAGTGACAAAAATCGGTAAGCTTTGTCTTTTGAAAGACCATTTAACTAGTTAATATAAAAAAATTATTTAATTGTTTAAATACTATGTCACAGTTCAAATAAAAAAATACTAATAATATCAATCATTTAATTGAAGAGATATCACTAATTTTTTTAGTTATATAAGTAGAAACATCTACCAAAACTTGCTTAAAGCATTGTTACTTTCTATACCACATAACCATATCCATCGAGACTAGTTGCTGCAGCACGATGATGTTCATAAGTTGGTCAAATATCTCATAAAAATTGTTAAAGAGTTGATGAAATCCTATGAACAATCAACATATTCTGAAAAACTATAACCACGTTTTTGGGAGCATTATTTTCTTTTTTACATTAAAGACTAGTTTCTACAACATGATGTTGTTCATAGTATTTCTTCAAATATTTCATATATAATTTTCAAAGAATTGATGAATTCTATGAACAAATTATAACCAAGTTTTTGTTAGCATTATTTTTGTACATGTAACTAAGCTTTGGTTCTTTTTATTATACTTTTTAATTGCTTTTATGCGTGTGCACGCTAAAATAGAGGTATTATTATTATTGTTGTTCTTATTGTTAGTGAACATTTGAAGTGGAACTCTACTTGAAATATAAAATTTAAAAAAAATTAAAAAACTTACAATTATATATTATGGCTTATTACTCGACTATCAAAGATCTAGTATCAAGTATATATAATTATGCAAGAAATATGTTATCATGACTAGAGTAGTATTTCAAGTGAGTATTAGACGCCAACTAGAACATTTGTTTCAATGGGTATGAGATAATTATAAGAATAGATATTTAGCAAGCTAAGATGCTTTAGTTATGTACGGAAAGTGAGACTATGATTTTTATTTAATTAGACATTTCTAGGTAACGTAACTAACATAATTCTCCTATATTGGAGATAATAGAAACCTAGATCATCTATTAAACCTATTATGATTTCTTAATCTTGGAAAAATACCATTAAGCTTTAGGTGTCTGTAAATTATAATGATGAGCTAAAGCTTTGAATTAAACTTTTTAACCAAAAACAATGGTTTGAAATGATTAACAAAATTACTAATGGAAGAACAAGATTAAATAAAAATGTTAGTTTACGTAAAAAAGAATATAAAATTGCCAAAAGAATTGAAGTGTAATGCATCTCAAGCAATAACATTCCAATGTTTGCGGCTAAAATTTATATCATAACGTACAAAAAATGCATTTATGTCAAACCATTAACATTTAGTTAACAAATAAATGTTTTGTAATTATAAAATTAAAGAGGATATAGAATGTTGTATTTTTTTTAAAAATATTGAGGTTTATCATTGCATTACCGTGTCTTTTATATGTTGATCTTTGTTTTAAACTTATAGCTGTTTTTTTTAAATTTCAACAGTAAGTTTTTTGTTTCTGTTTGTAGTCTTTTCCCATCATCAACTTTTCTGCCTATGTAACTAAATATATTGACATCGTGTATGTTTCATTAAGAAAATAGAAATATGCATTAATAAAAACATATTCTAAACTCAAGTCTTTTACAATTACAATTTTATGTTAACTTTAAACATTACTATCATTGTGAAATTTTTATTTATGAGAACTGTAGAAAAAAAAAACAAATAATGAAAAATAAAAAAGGTTAAATATTATAGAGTGACAAAAATCGGTAAGCTTTGTCTTTTGAAAGACCATTTAACTAGTTAATATAAAAAAATTATTTAATTGTTTAAATACTATGTCACAGTTCAAATAAAAAAATACTAATAATATCAATCATTTAATTGAAGAGATATCACTAATTTTTTTTAGTTATATAAGTAGAAACATCTACCAAAACTTGCTTAAAGCATTGTTACTTTCTATACCACATAACCATATCCATCGAGACTAGTTGCTGCAGCACGATGATGTTCATAAGTTGGTCAAATATCTCATAAAAATTGTTAAAGAGTTGATGAAATCCTATGAACAATCAACATATTCTGAAAAACTATAACCACGTTTTTGGGAGCATTATTTTCTTTTTTACATTAAAGACTAGTTTCTACAACATGATGTTGTTCATAGTATTTCTTCAAATATTTCATATATAATTTTCAAAGAATTGATGAAATTCTATGAACAAATTATAACCAAGTTTTTGTTAGCATTATTTTTGTACATGTAACTAAGCTTTGGTTCTTTTTATTATACTTTTTAATTGCTTTTATGCGTGTGCACGCTAAAATAGAGGTATTATTATTATTGTTGTTCTTATTGTTAGTGAACATTTGAAGTGGAACTCTACTTGAAATATAAAATTTAAAAAAAATTAAAAAACTTACAATTATATATTATGGCTTATTACTCGACTATCAAAGATCTAGTATCAAGTATATATAATTATGCAAGAAATATGTTATCATGACTAGAGTAGTATTTCAAGTGAGTATTAGACGCCAACTAGAACATTTGTTTCAATGGGTATGAGATAATTATAAGAATAGATATTTAGCAAGCTAAGATGCTTTAGTTATGTACGGAAAGTGAGACTATGATTTTTATTTAATTAGACATTTCTAGGTAACGTAACTAACATAATTCTCCTATATTGGAGATAATAGAAACCTAGATCATCTATTAAACCTATTATGATTTCTTAATCTTGGAAAAATACCATTAAGCTTTAGGTGTCTGTAAATTATAATGATGAGCTAAAGCTTTGAATTAAACTTTTTAACCAAAAACAATGGTTTGAAATGATTAACAAAATTACTAATGGAAGAACAAGATTAAATAAAAATGTTAGTTTACGTAAAAAAGAATATAAAATTGCCAATAGAATTGAAGTGTAATGCATCTCAAAGAATAACATTCCAATGTTTGCAGCTAAAATTTATATCATAACGTACAAAAAATGCATTTGTCAAACCATTAACATTTAGTTAGCAAATTAAATGTTTTGTGGTTATAAAAATAAAGTGGATATAGAATGTTGTATTTTGTTTTTAAAAAATATTGTGGTTTATCACTGCATTACCGTGTCTTATTTTATGTTGATCTTTGTTTTAAACTTGTAGCTTTTTAGTAAGTTTTTTTGTTTCTGTTTGTAATCTTTTCCTGTCATCGACTTCTCAACCTATGTAACTAAATATATTGACATCGTGTATGTTTCATTAAGAAAACAGAAATATGCATTAACACAAACATATTCTAAACTCAAGTTTTTTACAATTACGATTTTATTTTAATTTTAAACATTACTATCATTGTGAAATTTTTATTTATGAGAACGGTAGGAAAAAACACATAATGAAAAGATAAAAAACGTTAAATATAATAGAGTGAAAAAATTGGTAAGTTTTGTCTTTTGGAAAGACCATTTAACTAGTTAATATAAAAAAATATTAATTGCATTAAATACTATGTCACAGTTCAAATAAAAAAAAATACTAATAATATCAATCATTTAATTGAAGAGATATCACTAATTTATTTTAGTTATATAAGTAGAATCATCTACCAAGACTTGCATAAAGCATGGTCACTTTTCTACACCACATAACCATATCCATGGAGATTAGTTGCTACAGCATGACGATGATGTTCGTAGAGTTTGGTCAAATATCTCATAAAAATTGTTAAGGAGTTGATGAATTCCTATGAACACTCAACATGTTGTGGAAAATTATAACCACGTTTTTTAGAGCATTATAATTATCAAAGAATTGATGAAATTCTATGAACAATCAACATGTTTAGGATAATTATAACCATGTTTTTGTTACCATTAAATTTCTTCATGTAACTAAGCTTTGATTCTATAATTATACTTTTTGAATTGCCTTTCTTCGTGTGCATGCTAAAATAGAGGTATTATTATTATTGTTGTTGTTATTGTCAGAGAAAATTTGAAATATCAAATTTAAAACAAAGAAAAAAAACTTAATAATTAAATATTATGTCTTATTACGTGACTATCAAAGATCTAGTACGTAGTATATATAATTATGCAAGAAACACGTTGGCATGATAAGTGTAGTATTTTTAGTGAGTATTAGACGTCAAGTAGAGCATTATTTTCAATCAGTATGAGATAATTATAAGAATAGATATTTAGAAAGCTAAAATGCTTTAGTCATGTGTGGAAAGTGAGACTATGATTTTGATTTCATTAGTCATTTCTGGTTAACGGAACTAACATAAGTCCCACTATATTGGAGATAATAGAAAACCTAGATCATCTATTAAACCTATTATGATTTCTTAATCTTGGAAAAAGGCCATGAATCTTAAAGTGTCTGGAAATTATAATGATGAGCTTAAGCTTTGTATTAAACTAACCATGGTTTGAAATGCTAGTGGAAGAACAAGATTAAATGAAAATGTTAGTTTACGTAAATAAGAATATAAAATTGCCAAAAGATTTGAAGTGTAATGAATCTCAGGCAATAACATTCCAATGTTTGCGGCTAAAATTTATAATCATAACGTACAAAAAATGCATTTATGTCAAACTATTAACATTTAGTTAACAAATTAAATGTTTTGTGATTATAAAATTTAAGAGGATATAGAATGTTGTATTTTTTTAAAAAAAAATATTGTGGTTTATCATTGCGTTCCGGTGTCTTTTTTTGTTGATCTTTGTTTTAAATTTATAGCTGTTTTTAAAATTTAAAACAATAAGTTTTTTGTTTCTCTTTGCAGTCTTTTCCGTCATCAACTTTTCAACCTATGTAACTAAATATATTGATATGGTGTATGTTTCATTAAGAAGATAGAAATATGCATTAACACAAACATATTCAAAACTCAAGTTTTTTACAATTAGTTAATTTTAAACATTACTATCATTGTGGAGTTTTTATTTATGAGAACTGTAGAAAAAAAACACATAACGAAAAAAATAAAAAAAGCTTAAATATAATAGAGTGAAAAAATTTGGTAAGCTTTGTCTTTTAGAAAGACCATTTAACTAGTTAATATAAAAAATATTTAATTGCAATAAATACTATGTCACAGTTGATGAAATCCTATGAACAATCAACATGTTGTGGAAAATTATAACCACGTTTTTTGGAACATTATTTTCTTTTTTAAATTAAAGACTAGTTTCTCAAAATGATATTGTTCATAGTATTTCTTCAAATATTTCATATATAATTATCAAAGAATTGATGAAATTCTATGAAAAATCAACATGTTTAGGATAATTATAACCATGTTTTTGTTACCATTATGTTTCTACATGTAACTAAGCTTTGATTCTTTTTATTATACTTTTTGAAATGCTTTTCTACATGTGCATGCTAAAATAGAGGTATTATTATTGTTGTTGTTATTGTTAGAGAAAATTTGAATTGGAACTCTACTTGAAATATCAAATTTAAAACAAAGAAAAAAAACTTAACAATTAAATATTATGTCTTATTAGGTGACTATCAAATATCTAGTACGCAATATATATAATTATGCAAGAAATACGTTGGCATGACAAGTGTAGTATTTTTAGTGAGTATTAGACGTCAACCCGAGCATTATTTTTAATCGGTATGAGATAATTATAAGAACAGATATTTACCAAGCTAAAATGCTTTAGTCATGTGTGGAAAGTGAGACTAGATTTTGATTTAATTAGTCATTTCTGGGCAACGGAACTAACATAAGTCCCACTATATTGGAGATAATAGAAAACATAGATCATCTATTAAACCTATTATTTTGAAAAAGATCATGAAGCTTTAGGTGTCTGAAAATTATAATGATGAGCTAAGGCTTTGCATTTAACTTTTTAGACAAAAACCATGGTTTGAAATGATTATGAAAGTTACTAATGGAAGAACAAGATTAAATGAAAATGTTGGTTTATGTAAAAAAGAATATAAAATTGCCAAAAGAATTGAAGTGTAATGCATCTCAAGGAATAACATTCCAATGTTTGCGGCTAAAATTTATATCATAACGTACAAAAAATGCATTTATGTCAAACCATTAACATTTAGTTAACAAATTTAAAGTTTGTGATTATAAAATTAAAAAGGATATAGAATGTTGTATTTTTTTTAAAAAAAATATTGTGGTTTATCATTGCATTACCGTGTGTTTTTTTATGTTGATATTTGTTTAAAACTTATAGCTGTTTTTAAAATTTCAAACAATAAGTTTTTTGTTTCTGTTTGTAGTCTTTTCCCGTCATCAACTTTTACCTATGTAACTAAATATATTGACATCGTGTATGTTTCATTAAGAAAATAGAAATATGCATTAACACAAACATATTCTAAACTCAAGTTTTTTACAATTACGATTTTATTTTAATTTTAAACATTACTATCATTGTGAAATTTTTATTTATGAGAATGGTAGGAAAAAAACACATAATGAAAATATAAAAAAGGTTAAATATAAAAGAGTGAAAAAAATTGATAAGTTTTGTCTTTTGGAAAGACGATTTAACTAGTTAATATAAAAAAAATATTAATTGCATTAAATACTATGTCACAGTTCAAATAAAAAAATACTAATAATATCAATCATTTAATTGAAGAGATATCACTAATTTATTTTAGTTACATAAGTAGAACCGTCTACCAAGACTTGCATAAAGCATTGTCTCTTTTCTATACCACATAACCATATCCATCGAGATTAGTTGCTACAGCACAACCATGATGTTCGTAGAGTTTCGTCAAATATCTCATAAAATGTTAAAGTGTTGATGAAATCCTATGAAAAATCAACATGTTGTGGAAAATTATAACCACGTTTTTGAGAGCATTATTTTCTTTTTTACATTAAAGCCTAGTTTCTACAACATGATATTGTTCATAGTATTTCTTCAAATATTTCATATATAATTATCAAAGAATTGATGAAATTCTATGAACAATCAACATGTTTAGGATAATTATAACCATGTTTTTGTTACCATTAAATTTCTACATGTAACTAAGCTTTGATTCTATAATTATACTTTTTGAATTGTTTTTCTTGGTGTGCATGCTAAAATAGAGGTATTATTATTATTGTTATTGTTGTTATTGTCAGAGAAAATTTGAAGTGAAACTCTACTAGAAATATCAAATTTAAAACAAAGAAAAAAAACTTAACACCTAAATATTATGTCTTATTACGTGACTATCAAAGATCTAGTACGTAGTATATATAATTATGCAAGAAACATGTTGGCATGATAAGTGTAGTATTTTTAGTGAGTATTAGACGTCAAGTAGAGCATTATTTTCAATCAGTATGAGATAATTATAAGAATAGATATTTAGAAAGCTAAAATGCTTTAGTCATGTGTGGAAAATGAGACTATGATTTTGATTTAATTAGTCATTTCTGGGTAACGGAACTAACATAAGTCCCACTATATTGGAGATAATAGAAAACCTAGATCATCTATTAACCCTATTATGATTTCTTAATCTTGGAAAAAGGCCATGAATCTTTTAGTGTCTGGAAATTTTAATGATGAGCTTAAGCTTTGTATTAAACTTTTTAGCCAAAAACCATGGTTTGAAATGATTGTCAAAGTTACTAATGGAAGAACAAGATTAAATGAAAATGTTAGTTTACGTAAATAAGAATATAAAATTGCCAAAAGATTTGAAGTGTAATGCATCTCAGGGAATAACATTCCATTGTTTGTGGCTAAAATTTATATCATAACGTACAAAAAATGCATTTATGTCAAACTAGTAACATTTAGTTAACAAATTAAACGTTTTGTGATTATAAAATTTAAGAGGATATAGAATGTTGTATTTTTAAAAAAAAATATTATGGTTTATCATTACATTCCGGTGTCTTTTTTTGTTGATCTTTGTTTTAAACTTATAGCTGTTTTTAAAATTTCAAACATTAAGTTTTTTGTTTCTCTTTGCAGTCTTTTCCCCTCATCAACTTTTCAACCTATGTAACTAAATATATTGATATCATGTAAGTTTCATTAAGAAGATAGAAATATGCATTAACACAAACATATTCTAAACTCAAGTTTTTTACAATTAGTTAATTTTAAACATTACTATCATTGTGTAATTTTTATTTATGAGAACTGTAAAAAAAACACATAATGAAAAAAAAAAAAAAGCTTAAATATAATAGAGTGAAAAAAATGGTAAGCTTTGTCTTTTGGAAATACCATTTAACTAGTTAATATAAAAAATATTTAATTGCATTAAATACTATGTCACAGTTGATGAAATCCTATGAATAATCAACATGTTGTGGAAAATTATAACCACGTTTTTGGGAGCATTATTTTCTTTTTTAAATTAAAGACTAGTTTCTCAAAATGATATTGTTCATAGTATTTCTTCAAATATTTCATATATAATTATCAAAGAATTGATGAAATTCTATGAACAATCAACATGTTTAGGATAATTATAACCATGTTTTTGTTACCATTATGTTTCTACATGTAACTAACCTTTGATTATTTTTATTATACTTTTTGAAATGCTTTTCTGCATGTGCATGCTAAAATAGAGGTATTATTATTATTGTTGTTGTTATTGTTAGAGAAAATTTGAAGTGGAAGTCTACTTGAATTATCAAATTTAAAACAAAGAAAAAAACTTAACAATTAAATATTATGTCTTATTACGTGACTATCAAATATCTAGTACGCAATATATATAATTATGCAAGAAATACATTGGCATGACAAGTGTAGTATTTTTTAGTGAGTATTAGGCGTCAACCAGAGCATTATTTTCAATCGGTATGAGATATTTAGCAAGCTAAAATGCTTTAGTCATGTGTGGAAAGTGAGACTATTATTTTGATTTAATTATTTATTTCTAGGTAACGGAACTAACATAAGTCCCCCCTATATTGGAGATAATAGAAAACCTAGATCATCTTTATTAAACCTATTATGATTTCTTAATCTTGGACAAAGAACATGAAGCTTTAGGTGTCTGGAAATTATAATGATGAGCTAAGGCTTTGCATTAAACTTTTTAGACAAAAACCATGGTTTGAAATGATTATGAAAGTTACTAATGGAAGAACAAGATTAAATGAAAATGTTAGTTTACGTAAAAAAGAATATAAAATTGCCAAAAGAATTGAAGTGTAATGCATCTCAAGGAATAACATTCCAATGTGTGTGGCTAAAATTTATATCATAATGTACAAAAAATGCATTTATATCAAACCTTTAACATTTAGTTAACAAATTTAAAGTTTGTGATTATAAAATTAAAGAGGATATAGAATGTTGTATTTTTTAAAAAAAATTTGTGGTTTATCATTGCATTACCGTGTCTTTTTTTATGTTGATATTTGTTTAAAACTTATAGCTGTTTATAAAATTTCAAACAATAAGTTTTTTGTTTTTCTTTGTAGTCTTTCCTGTCATCAACTTTTCAACCTAAGTAACTAAATATATTGACATCGTGTATGTTTCATTAAGAAAATAGAAATATGCATTAACACAAACATATTCTAAACTAAAATTTTTTACAATTACGATTTTATTTTAATTTTAAACATTACTATCATTGTGAAATTTTTATTTATGAGAATGGTAGGAAAAAAACACATAATGAAAAAAAAAAGTTAAATATAATAGAGTGAAAAAAATTGGTAAGTTTTGTCTTTTCGAAAGACCATTTAACTAGTTAATATAAAAAAATATTAATTGCATTAAATACTATTTCACAGTTCAAATAAAAAAAATACTAATAATATCAATCATTTAATTGAAGAGATATAACTAATTTATTTTAGTTATATAAGTAGAACCATCTACCAAGACTTGCATAAAGCATTGTCACTTTTCTATACCACATAACCATATCCATGGAGAATAGTTGCTACAGCACGACGATGATGTTCGTAGAGTTTGGTGAAATATCTCATAAAAATTGTTAAGGAGTTGATGAATTCCTATGAACAATCAACATGTTGTGGAAAATTATAACCACGTTTTTTTTAGAGCATTATAATTATCAAAGAATTGATGAAATTCTATGAACAATCAACATGTTTAGGATAATTATAACCATGTTTTTGTTACCATTAAATTTCTACATGTAACTAAGCTTTGATTCTATAATTATACTTTTTGAATTGCTTTTCTTCATGTGCATGCTAATATAGAGGTATTATTATTGTTGTTGTTGTTATTGTCAGAGAAAATTTGAAATATCAAATTTAAAACAAAGAAAAAAAACTTGACAATTAAATATTATGTCTTATTACGTGACTATCAAAGATCTAGTACGTAGTATATATATAATTATGCAAGAAACACTTTGGCATGATAAGTGTAGTATTTTTAGTGAGTATTAGACGTCAAGTAGAGCATTATTTTCAATATAATTATAAGAATAGATATTTAGAAAGCTAAAATGCTTTAGTCATGTGTGGAAAGTGAGACTATGATTTTGATTGAATTAGTCATTTCTTGGTAACGGAACTAACATAAGTCCCACTATATTGGAGATAATAGAAACCCTAGATCATCTATTAAACCTATTATGATTTCTTAATCTTGGAAAAAAAGCCATGAATCTTTAAGTGTCTGGAAAATATAATGATGAGCTTAAGCTTTGTATTAAACTAACCATGGTTTGAAATGATTACAAAGTTACTAATGGAAGAACAAGATCAAATGAAAATGTTAGTTTACGTAAATAAGAATATAAAATTGCCAAAAGATTTGAAGTGTAATGCATCTCAGGGAATAACATTCCAATGTTTGCGGCTAAAATTTATATCATAACGTACAAAAAATGCATTTATGTCAAACTATTAACATTTAGTTAACAAATTAAACGTTTTGTGATAATAAAATTTAAGAGGATATATTATGTTGTATTTTTTTTTTTTAAAATATTGTGGTTTATCATTGCGTCCCGGTGTCTTTTTTTATGTTGATCTTTGTTTTAAACTTATAGTTGCTTTTAAAATTTTAAACAATAAGTTTTTTGTATCTGTTTGTAGTCTTTTTCCGTCATCAACTTTTCAACCTATGTAACTAAATATATTGACATCGTGTATGTTTCATTAAGAAGATAGAAATATGCATTAACACAAACATAGTCTAAAGTAAAGTTTTTTACAATTAAAATTACTATCATTGTGAAATTTTTATTTATGAGAACTGTAGAAAAAAACACATAATAAAAAAATAAAAAAAGGTTAAATATAATAGAGTGAAAAAATTGGTAAGCTTTGTCTTTTAGAAAGACCATTTAACTAATTAATATAAAAAAATATTTAATTGCATTAAATACTATGTCACAATTCAAATAAGGAAAGTTCTAATAATATCTATTATTTAATTGAAGAGATATCACTAATTTATTTTAGTTATATAAGTAGAACCATCTACCAAGACTTGCATAAAGCATTGTCACTTTTCTATACCACATAACCATATCCATCGAGAATAGTTGCTACAGCATGATGATGTTCATAGAGTTTCGTCAAATATCTCATATAAATTGTTAAAGAGTTGATGAAATCCTATGAACAATCAACATGTTGTGGAAAATTATAACCACGTTTTTGGGAGCATTATTTTCTTTTTCATATTAAAGACTAGTTTCTACAACATGATATTGTTCATAGTATTTCTTCAAATATTTCATATATAATTATCAAAGAATTGATGAAATTCTATGAACAATCAACATGTTTAGGATAATTATAACCATCTTTTTGTTACCATTATGTTTCTACATGTAACTAAGCTTTGATTCTTTTTGTTATACTTTTTGAATTGCTTTTCTGCGTGTGCATGCTAAAATAGAGGTATTATTATTATTGTTGTTGTTGTTATTGTCAGAGAAAATTTGAAGGGGAACTCTGTAGGATCGATTCGAGCCAAAATCTGATTTTGTATAAGAATCAAGATGAACACACTCAAAAATATGTAACTTTAAAACCCTTGCTTGATTTGCATAAGATGAATACAATTAGCCCGCCAAATCTCTCTAGAAAGTGTGTTGCTTAAACCCTAATATCTCTTTCTATTTATAGCCTAAACCACTTAGGCTAATTACATTTTCGCCCCTAGAGATAATAACATACCAAAAGTAGCACTAAACATGAAAAACTAATTAGCTAAGATAATAAATATATTTTGTCTTAAACAAAATATATTTAATTAACTAAAGCAATATAACTATTAGATCTTGATCTTCCACACGCCATATCTTTCTTCGATCTTCTCGTGTCGACTTGCGCGTTGACTTTGACTTGTTGGCATTCACTTTGTTGACTTAACTCATTGATAACATTAGACTACACGTTTTAGACTCAAAATCTCCCCCTTAGGCTAATGCTATCAAACTCTTGTATCATCTTTAGAACCGTCAACTTCAGGCGTGTTGTGATCTTTAATTTGGCAAGCTTTCATGTATGTCAGTCGTTGGCAGTTTTTAATATCAACCAGTGCCTTCTTGCTTACATTCCATTTGTCGATGGTGATAAAGATAAAGATCATATGATAATGTGGATACCCGCCTTGTTGTAGGATTGCACGAACCGATTATGTCCAAAAGGGGTTTCGAGATTAGATTTAGGCGTTCAAAAAGACACACAATGTTGTGCATATATATATATACTTATTGAAAAGACACCAATGTGTGCAACTAAAAGACACCAATTTGTGCAACCCAAAAAGAGCAAAAAGACACGCAATGTTAATGTCGTGCAATAGGACTAAAAGATACGCCAAAGCGCATGCATATATTAAGTAAATATATTATATTAGCTATGCTCTCTAATCAGATGATCATCTTCTCTGCTTATGGAAACATAGACCTGAAGCTCTCATCATCTGATTTAAGTTGATCTATCCTCTGCTTATGGAAACATAGATCTGGAGCTCTCATCACCTAGTATACACTATTTTAACGTTGTTACGGTAGTCATCTCAAAAGACCATGAGGACAAAAAAGTTTAACTGAACACGTGTGGGTCCACTAGCTTCATCCTAAGTTTACCCAAAACATGATAATTAATCACCGAATGTATGTCGAAAGAATGGTGCATGGATTTAAATGGACAAACATACCAGCAATCGTTCTTGAGTCGTAGCTATCCTATAGAAAGTTGAAGTGCGCATAGGCTTTTCAAGTTGGTATGATCTCATATCTGATCCCTTATATATCTCTAAGGTTGGAAGTTAAAAAAAATGTAATTCAAGAATATTTTGATTTATGTGTAGTTGTTTTTTTAAGTCTTCCATATCATATCAATTGTGTCTCAAAACCATTTGAGATACTCATTTGATTGCACACTATAGATGAATACGGTTTTGTTTGTATGTTGAATTTATCTAAAAGGAAACTTGGAGTTGTGTTGTCATTGTGAATAGGCTACTTCGACTCTTTACTGCAATGATGGCCGATCATCAGTTAAGCAAGATAACAGACGAAAGCACATGTTTCCTAAAGATTGTAGAAGATACTGAGCTAGGAATCCTCCTCGTACGTCTTCTGATTCACTCAAGAAAATGACAGGTAGAAAAGTTTGTTCCGACTTCTCAAAGATGATGCATGCAAAAAGGGGGAGCTTATCTAGATAATACTCAAAGAGCAAAGTGTCAAAAGAAGATCTTCAGTAAAGAAAAATTGGAAAGCATCAGCCTAGGGGGAGATTGTTGGGTCTAAAATTGAGACTGAAGCTTGCCAAATTAAAGATCACAACATGCATGAAGTTGACGGTTCTAAAGATGATACAAGAGTTTGATAACATTAGCCTAAGGGGGAGATAGTTGAGTCTAAAATGTGTAGTCTAGTGTTATCAACGAGTCAAGTCAACAAAGTCAATGCCAACAAGTCAAAGTCAACGCGCAAGTAGACATGAGAAGATCGAAGAAAGATATGGCGTGTGGAAGATTAAGATCTGATAGTTATATTGCTTTAGTTAATTAAATATATTTTGTTTAAGACAAAATATATTTATTATCTTAGCTAATTAGTTTTTCATGTTTAGTGCCACTTTTGGTAAGTTATTATCTCTAGGGGCCAAAATGTAATTAGCCTAAGTGGTTTAGGCTATAAATAGAAAGAGATGATTAGGGTTTAAGCAACACACTTCTAGAGAGATATGGGGGGCTAATTGTATTCATCTTTAGAACCATCAACTTCATGCGTGTTGTGATCTTTAATTTGGCAAGCTTCAGTCTAAATTTTAGACCCAACAAACTCTACTTGAAATATCAAATTTAAAACAAAGAAAAAAAAAACTTAACAATTAAATATGATGTCTTATTACGTGATTATCAAAGATTTAGTACGCAGTATATATAATTATGCAAGAAATACGTTGGCATGACAATTTTTAGTGAGTATTAGACATCAACCAGAGCATTATTTTCAATTAGTATGAGATAATTATAAGAATAGATATTTAGCAAGCTAAAATGCTTTAGTCTTGTGTGGAAAGTGAGACTATGATTTTTATTTAATTAGTCATTTCTAGGTAACGGAACTAACATAAGTCCCCTCTATATTGGAGATAATAGAAAACCTAGATCATCTATTAAACCTATTATGATTTATCAATATTGGGAAAAGACTATGAAGCTTAAGGTGTCTGGAAATTATAATGATGAGCTAAAGCTTTGAATTAAACTTTTTTTGCCAAAAATCATGGTTTGAAATGATTGCCAAAGTTACTAATGGAAGAACAAGATTAAATGAAAATGTTAGTTTACGTAAAAAAGAATATAAAATTGCCAAAAGAATTGAAGTGTAATGCATCTCAAGGAGTAACATTCTAATGTTTGCCACTAAAATTTATATCATAACATACAAATGCATTTATGTCAAACCATTAACATTTAGTTAACAAATTAAATGTTTTGTGATTAAAAAATTAAAAAGGATATAGAATGTTGTATTTTTTTTAAAAAAATATTGTGGTTTATCATTGCGTTCTGGTGTCTTTTTTTGTTGATCTTTGTTTTAAACTTATAGCTGTTTTTAAAATTTCAAACAGTAAGTTTTTTGTTTCTGTTTGTAGTCTTTTCCCGTCATCAACTTTTCAACCTATGTAACTAAATATATTGACATCGTGTATGTTTCAGTAAGAAGATAGAAATACGCATTAACACAAACATATTCCAAACTCAAGTTTTTTACAATTAGTTAATTTTAAACATTACTATCATTGTGGAATTTTTATTTATGAGAACTGTAGAAAAAAACACATAAAAATTAAAAAAAGCTTAAATATAGTAGAGTGAAAAAAATTGGTAAGCTTTGTCTTTTGGAAAGACCATTTAACTAGTTAACATAAAAAAGTTATTTAATTGCATTAAATACTATATCATAGTTTAAATAAAAAAATACTAATACTATCAATCATTTAATTCAAGAGATATCACTTATTTATTTTAGTTATATAAATAAAATCATCTACCAAGACTTGCATAAAGCATTGTCACTTTTCTATACTACATAACCATATCCATCGAGACTAGTTGCTACAACACCATGATGTTCATAGAGTTGCGTCAAATATCTCATATAAATTGTTAAAGAACCGATGAAATCCTATGAACAATCAACATGTTGTGGAAAACTATAACCAAGTTTTTGGGAGCATTATTTTCTTTTTTACATTAAAGACTAGCTTCTACAAAATGATGTTGTTCATAGTATTTCTTCAAATATTTCATATATAATTTTCAAAGAATTGATGAAATTCTATAAACAATCAACATGTTCAAAATAATTATAACCAAGTTTTTGTTACCATTATTTTTCTACATGTAACTAAGCTTTGATTCTTTTTTTATACTTTTTAGTTGCTTTTATGCGTGTGCATGCTAAAATAGAGGTATTATTGTTGTTGTTGTTGTTTTTTCTTATTAGAGAAAATTTGAAGTGGAACTCTACTTGAAATACTAAATTTAAAAAAAAGTAAAAAAAAAAACTTAACAATTAAATATTCTGGCTTATTACTCCACTATCAAAGATCTAGTATGAAGTATATACAATTATGCAAGAAATACTTTGACATCACTAGTGTAGTATTTTTCAGTGAGTATTAGACGTCAACTAGAGCATTATTTTCAATGGGTATGAGATAATTATAGGAATAGATATTTAGCAAGCTAAAATGCTTTAGTCATGTGCGGAAAGTGAGACTGTGATTTTGATTTAATTAGTCATATTGGGTAACCGAACTAACATAATTCCCCCTATATTGGAGATAATAGAAAACCTAGATCATCTATTAAACCTATTATGATTTCTTAATCTTGGAAAAAGACCATGAAGTAATGATGAGCTAGACCTTTGAATTAAACTTTTTAGCCAAAAACCATGGTTTGAAATGATTGTTAAGTTACTAATGGAAGAACATGATTGAATAAAATGTTAGTTTACGTAAAAAAGAATATAAAATTGATGAAAGAATTGAAGGGTAATGCATCTCAATGAATAACATTCCAATGTTTGCGGCTAAAATTTATATTATAACTTATAAAAAATACATGCATGTCAAACCATTAACGTTTTGTGATTATAAAATTAAAGAAGATATAGAATGTTGTATTTTTTTAAAAATATTGTGGTTTATCTTTGCATTACCGTGTCTTTTTATGTTGATCTTTGTTTTAAACTTATAGCTGTTAAAATTTCAACCATAAGTTTTTCTGTTTCTGTTTTTAGTCACTTTTCAACCTATGTAACTAAATATATTGACATCGTATATGTTTCATTAAGAAGATAGAAATATGCATTAACACAAACATATTCTAAACTCAATTTTTTTACAATTACGATATTATGTGAATTTTAGACATTACTATCATAGTGAAATTTTTATTTACAAGAACCGTAGAAAAAAACACATAATGAAAAAAATAAAAAAAGTTAAATATTATAGAGTGAAAAATATTGGTAAGCTTTGTCTTTTGGAAAGACCATTTAACTAGTTAATATAAAAAAGTTATTTAATTGCATTAAATACTATGTCACAGTTCAAATAAAAAATACTAATAATATCAATCATTTATTTGAAGAGCTATCACTAATTTATTCTAGATATATATAAATAGAACCATCTACCAAGACTAGCATAAAGCATTGTCACTTTTCTATGCCACATAACCATATCCATGGAGACTAGTTGCTACAGCACGATGATGTTCGTAGAGTTGCGTCAAATATCTCTCTTATAAATTGTTAAAGAACCGATGAAATCCTATGAACAATCAACATGTTGTGGAAAACTATAACCACGTTTTTGGGAGCATTATTTTCTTTTTTACATTAAAGACTAGTTTCTACAACATGATGTTGTTCGTAGTATTTCTTGAAATATTTCATATATAATTTCAAAGAATTGATGAAATTCTATGAACAATCAATATGTTCAGGATAATTATAGCCAAGTTTTTGTTACCAATATTTTTCTAAATGTAACTAAGCATTGGTTCTTTTTATTAAACTTTTTAATTGCTTTTATCCGTGTGCATGCTAAAATAGAGGCATTATTATTATTATTATTATTATTATTATTATTATTATTATTATTGTTATTATTGTTGTTGTTGTTGTTTTTGCTAGAGAAAATTTGAAGTGGAACTCTACTAGAAATTTCAAATTTAAAAAACAGTAAAATAAAGACTTAACAATTAAATATTATTGCTTATTACTCAACTAGAGCATTATTTTCAATGCGTATGAGATAATTATAAAAAAAAGATATTTAGCAAGCTAAAATACTTTAGTCATGTGTGGAAAGTGAGACTATGATTTTGATTTAATTTGACATTTCTTGGTAACGAAACTAACATAATTCCCCCTATATTGGAGATAACAGAAAACCTAGATCATCTATTAAACCTATTATATTTTCTTAATATTGGAAAATGACCATGAAGCTTTAGGTGTCTGGAAATTATAATGACGAGCTAGAGCCTTGAATTAAACTTTTTAGCCAAAAACCATGGTTTGAAATGATTGTCAAGTTACTAATGGAAGAACATGATAAAATTAAAATGTTAGTTGATGTAAAAAAGAATATACAAATTTACAAAAGAATTGAAGTGTAATGCATCTCAAGGAATAACATTCCAATGTTTGCGGCTAAAATTTATATTATAACGTACAAAAAATATATTTATGTCAAACCATTAACGTTTAATTAACAAATTAAATGTTTTGTGATTATAAAATTAAAGAGGAAATAGAATGTTGTATTTTTTTTAAAAAAATATTGTGGTTTATCTTTGCATTACCGTGTCTTTTTTATGTTGATCTTTGTTTTAAACTTCAAACCATGAGTTTTTTGTTTCTGTTTGTAGTCTCTTCCCCTCATCAACTTTCCAACCTATGTAATTAAATATATTGACATTGTGTATGTTTCATTAAGAAGATGGAAATATGCATTAACTCAAACAAATTCTAAACTCAGGTTTTTTACAATTACGATTTTATGTGAATTTTAAACATTACTATCATCGGGAAATTTTTATTTATGATAACTGTAGAAAAAAACACACAATGAAAAAATAAAAAAAGGTTAAATATAATAGAGTGAAAAAAATTGGTAAGCTTTGTCTATTGGAAAGACAATTTAACTAGTTAATATAAAAAAAATTATTTAATTGCATTAAATACTATGTCACAGTTCAAGTAAAAAAAATACTAATAATATCAAACATTTAGTTGAAGAGATGTCGCTAATTTATTTTAGTTATATAAATAGAACCATCTACCAAGACTTGCATAAAGCAGTCACTTTTCTATACCACATAACCATATCAATCGAGACTAGTTGCTATAGCATGATGATGTTCATTGAGTTTGGTCAAATATCTCATAAAAATTATTAAAGAGTTGATGAATCCTATGAACAATCAACCTGTTGTGGAAAATTATAACCACGTGTTTGGGAGCATTATTTTCTTTTGTACATTAAAGACTAGTTTCTACAACATGATATTGTTCATAGTATTTCTTCAAATATTTCATATATAATTATCAAAAAGTTGATGAAATTCTATGAACAATCAACATGTTTAGGATAATTATAACCATGTTTTAGTTATCATAATTTTTCGACATGTAACAAAGCTTTGATTCTTTTTATTATACTTTTGGAATTACTTTTCTGCATGTACATGCTAAAATAGAGGTATTATTATTATTGTTGTTATTGTTAGAGAAAATTTGAAGTGGAACTCTACTTGAAATATCAAATTTAAAAAAAAAGAAAAAAAACTTAACAATTAAATTTTATGGCTTATACGCGACTATCAAAGATATAGTACGAATTATATACAATTATGCAAGAAATACGTTGGCATGACTAGTGCAGTATTTTTAGTGAGTATTAGACGTCAACCAGAGCATTATTTTCAATCAGTATGAGATAATTATAAGAATAGATATTTAGCAAGCTAAAATGCTTTAGTCATGTGCGGAAAGTGAGACTATGATTTTGATTTAGTTAGTCATTTCTGGGTAACAGAACTAACATAAGTCACCCCTATATTGGAGATTATAGAAAAGCTAGATCATCTATTAAACCTATTATGATTTCTTTATCTTGGAAAAAGACCATGAAGCTTTAGGTGTCTGGAAATTATAATGATGAGCTAAAGCTTTGAATTAACCTTTTTAGCTAAAAACCATGGTTTGAAATGATTGTCAAAGTTACTAATGGAAGAACAAGATTAAATGAAAATGTTAGTTTACGTAAAAAAGAATATAAAATTGCCAAAAGAATTGAAGTGTAATGCATCTCAAGGAATAACATTCCAATGTTTTGGGCTAAAATTTAGAGTATAACGTACAAAAAATGCATTTATGTCAAACCATTAACATTTAGTTAACAAACTAAATGTTTTGTGATTATAAAATTAAAGATGATATAAAATATTGTATTTTAAAAAAATAAATATTGTGGTATATCTTTGCATTGCCGTTTCTTTTTTTTACGTTGATCTTTGTTTTAAACTTATTTCTTTTTTTAAAAAAAAAATTCAAACAATAAGTCTTTTGTTTGTGTTTTTAGTCTTTGCCCGTCATTAACTTTTCAACCTATGTAACTAAATATATTGACATCATGTATGTTTCATTAAGAAGATAGAAATATGCATTAACACAAACATATTCTAAACTCAAGTTTTTTTACAACTACGATATTCTGTTAATTTTAAACATTACTATCATAGTAAAATTTTTATTTATCAGAACTGTACAAAAAAAAAACACATAATGAAAAAAAAAGGTTAAATATTATAGAGTGCAAAAAATTGGTAAGCTTTGTCATTTGAAAACACCATTTAACTAGTTAATATAAAAAAGTTATTTAATTGCATTAAATACTATATCACAGTTCAAATAAAAAAATACAAATAATATCGATTATTTAATTCAAGTGATATCACTAATTTATTTTAGTCATATAAATAGAACCATCTGCCAAGACTTGCATAAAGCATTGTCACTTTTCTATACCACATAACCATATCCATCGAGACTAGTTCCTACAGCATGATGATGTTCATAGAGTTTCGTCAAATATCTCATATAAATTGTTAAACAGTTGATGAAATCCTATGAACAATCAACATGTTGTGGAAAACTATAACCACGTTTTTGGGAGCATTATTTTCTTTTTTACATTAAAGACTAGTCTCTACAGCATGATGTTGTTATAGTATTTCTTCAAATATTTCATATATAATTTTCAAAGAATTGATGAAATTTTATGTGTGAGTCCTAAAACAGATTCAGATCACAGTGGTTGATTGTTTTCACCTAAACAACTATGGATTAGTTGTTTGAATGTGCAAATACTAAGAAAAACCAAGCAAAGAAGATGAAGAATCTTGTTTGGATCAAACAACTAGTGTTGTACATGAAATCCCAATAACATGTAATCAGTAACAGCACCTGGATATTTGGATGAAAGCATAATAGCAAAAATCACAACACAAGAAGATCACCAAAATCTGTCCAAGAAACTTGGACATAACTTCATTGAACATGGTATTTATACAGACTGATCAACCATGGTATTTATTAAACACGCTGGGCAATTAATTACGCCGCGTACATAGATGTTTCACAAAATGACACTTTTGACCCTTTTGTTTTTCTAACTATTACAGAATCCGCTCAAACTATGGTTTATCAAGTACCAACGGTCTCCAAAAGTTCCAACAATATCCCCCTAGACTGTTGCTGGCTTGATTTTCTTCAATCTTGTTTCCGAGCATCAGGGTTTGCGGCTGGATCTTCGGCTTGCTGTTCGGTTGCTGCATCAGTTGATTGTTGAATAAAAGCTTCACTAATGGTTGGATGGGCCTCCATTGTGACTTCTGAATCTTGAGATGGATCTTTGGTTGGGGGAGAGGATGATTCTTGTTCAGCTGCTTTCTTCTTGCTTGACGCTTCTTTTTCCTTTTTCGCTTCCATTCTGAGCAAGATTTCCATTATTTCAATCTTTCAAGCTCTAGCACGTTCGACTGCCCTCTGAAAGAGTATTCCGTCCTCAAGATATTCATTTCCGGCCCCAACCTTTATCTTATGTCCAAACAAGATGTTCAGGTCGAAAAGACAAAACATAAAAACATCCATAGGGTCCAGAAGGCGAATGTCTTCATTTGAATAAGACCTTATGACTGCCTCACCTGTTTTGCCATCATAGAACCACTTCTTGAAATTGGTGAGCATCACATGTTGCTCTGGAGGAAGCTTCACCCTGGTAACCACCTTTGCTGGATTTATAACCCACGTTATCTTTCCTTTACCGGTGAACGGATCCTTGGTGGTTTTAGACACACGTTTTCTAGGGCGCTGAGGCTTGAACACTGAAAATCCTTGCAAGCATTCTCTTTGTATTAATCTTTCTAAATCTCCACCTATGCTGTTGTTTGTCGGATTAATCAGCTCATGCTTGCTAAGCTCACGTATGTCCCATGTGGGTAAGCTCTGCATATCTTGAGCGCTTCGAAAATATTGAATCACTCCACCTCTTAGTTTTACAACGAACCACCCGGTCAGATTGCAGTACTTCCAACTAATGATTTTATCAGTAATCTCAGTTTTCTCAACTGTGATTACCTGATAAAAGTCAGGCATTTTCGCTCGTTCCTTTTTAAACCATTCTGGATGTTGTGGTTCAAATTCTTCTTCCCCATCTGTTTCATACACCACATCTTCTTCCAACCCCCATTCTAAGAACTTTGTAGGCATTACTGCTTTGTCAACTTCCTCTTCGTTGCTGCCGTCATCAAGGCCAACATCAATCGCTGATTCAAGACGCTTTTCCTTCTTTTTAGCTTTGTCTGCTTTCTTTTTCTGCTCTCTTTCTTTAAATAACTCAAAGTTAAAGATGTCTATATTTGAGTACTTTGGCTTTCTGTTTGCGGCACCATATAGCTCTTGAACCATTTCATGCAACTTCTCCATCCCTTCCTCCTGAAATCTAATGAATTCTGTTTGCTTAGCAACGTATGCATGCAGTTCTTTGTTCTTCAACCTTTGCTCTTTCAACTTTCTCTTGAGAACATCGGTGTCATTAACTTTGTTCTTCAACAGACAGAATTCCTTAGCAGAGAAAGACCCGATTTCCTTAGATGACGGTTGTAGAGCTCTTGAAATGGTCTGGGTCAAGAAGGAATTTACTGACGAGGGGGTTGTGCCGATACTGGAGGTTTGTCTGGAACGCTTGCAGATGATCCTTCTCCTGATTTTCTCTTCTTTGGCGCTGCAGCTTCGCTTGGAGAAGGCTCCAGTGGATTAGCAAAAAGTCCCTCCACGAATCTATCTAACTGTTCTTGCTCTGATGTAACAACCTCCGGGGTTTCAGATTCGGTCATTTCCCTTCTTTTCATTCTCCTCTCCCTTTTCTCAGCCTCTGCCACTGCATGGATGGCTTGCATCCTTTCAATCTATTCCATGGTCGATCCAGCGCGAATGCTTTCGGCCATGATTCGCTCTGGGTTTGGCGTATTTTTCTTGCTCTTCTTCCTCGAAGGTTCCTCTTCTACTACTTTCTTTCCCTTTTCTTTCCGCTTACGTACCAGAGGAATTTCTTCTTCTTCTTCTTCAGCTTCTTCAGAGACATCAACTGGAGGACTTCCACCTTCCCTACTTTTTCTTGTCTTTTCTCGATATTTGTTGTAAGCAGCAAGAACAACTGGAAGTCTTTCCTGATAATACATCCAGTGGTGAAACATCACCCATTCTTTGGTTTTTAGTTCAGTAATCTGCCTTCCTTTTGGTAGCTGAAACTGGTACGTGTTTCCATCATGTGGCAAGTTTCGATGCTGATCGTCAATGAGCAATTGCACGAATCTGGGATACATCGCCCATGCACCTTCATTGATGTTGTCAATCATGCAGTAAAAAATCAATCCAGAAATGTTGAACGGCTGATTTGTACACAGATTCAGCATAGCTGCGGACCATTCTAGATTCAAGCCATCATAACCGCCCTTTCGATGACAGATGCTCATACAAAACGTGTGCAAAATGAATCTCAAGTCTTTCATTAGCCCTGACTTTTTGATTTCGTTTTTGTGACGAAAATCTCCGACGTAGTTCATTCCACGAAATCCCTCTAGAATTTCCTCCTTCTTTAGCTTCAATGGATCATTTGCATTATCTCCTAGGCTCAGAACTTTCCGAATTCGTCCTTCGGTCACTCTAATTTCTGTGTTTCTAACAGTCGCTGTGATATGTTTGACGTTGTTCAACGTTCTTGTTCTTGCCGTTCTCCAAAATTCTTCTATGTGAATGGAGTAAATAGTAGGATTAGCTTGGATTGCATAGCTAATTTTACTACGTGACAACCAATCCATCACGTCTTCAAAGTCTGGCTCCGGAGGAACTAGAGTAATTGGTTGATTATGCTTTCTCATACCGTCCCATACCAATTGCTGAGCCATGTCTGAAATGTGGAACCTAGTCAAGTTAGATTTTTTTATACAACGATGCAAGTTTAGAATAATATATATACACAAAACAATTAAAATCATTGATATTTACGCTGAGCTAGAAGACAAATACACGGAAACATCTAGTTAGCAAAATTAAGTGATATTCGACGAAAAAGCTTTATTAAGCTGGCTTGACCGGCTTATTGCTCTAATACGCCAGTTTACTTAAATCCGCTATAAGATGTCTTATACAAATACGCCACTCAGACATAATTACGCTGATTACAACTTAGCGTATTTAAGTGCCAGCGTAGATGACTATCTACGCTTAGCTTAGCCGGCGTATTTGTCTAATACGCCGGTTGCTTGAACTCGCGTTCAAGACTTCAATTCGCCAATCCTTGACAAGCATAATTACGCTATCTTCATATTAAATACGCCACATTCAAAAATTTCTTGATAAACCCTTTTTAAAATAGAACTGAACCGATAAAAAATACTATTAGACAGAACAGAAAACCAAAATCGTTGATTGAAATACATTCAAACAATGACCGATGTATATTAGAATATCAAAAACATACTGATACCGATTCTGATATAGATATACTGATTTTGGATTGAACAGAAAACAGAGAGTGTGGGTGTTTGATGAGTGAAGAAGAAGATGATGATTTAGATAACTTTTGAAAATATTTACAATCGGTAAAAAAAATTAAGTATTTATACTATTTTACATTCCAGCGTAATTATTAATTACACTCGACAAATAATTGCGCCGCCTTGATATTTTTCAAGGTTTCTTCAAGACTAAGAATTCGAAATCAATTACGCTCACTTCAAATTTTCTCGAAAAATGTGCCCTTTTGGTTAAAAATATTGCAAGAAATTAAAAATAAGCTTAATGAAAATAGAAAGTTGCAATTTTGGATCCTGAAATTTGTTTTTAGGTCCGAAAGCCTCATTTTTCACACCAGATTTATGCTAGCTTATTTGAATCCTGTGACTTTCCTGCAAAAGATCATACTGTAACACTTCGTTTGTTTAAGCTAAAATGTTAGATATATAAAATAATTAAGGCACAAGAAAAACTGTCAGTATGTTTGTCCTTTTAAATCCATGCACCTATCTTTCAACATGCGATAGGAGAGCTTTTTTATCATGTTGCGGTAATATTGACAAGAACTTCAATGTTCCCCACTCATGCCGAAGCAGTCAGAATGTTGTGCCCGTGAGTCCCACATCAGGACATACCCCGCGATCAAGGTATGCGCAAAGATTCCTCATAACAGGTGAATATACCGACTTCATTTGTTTTTGAGATTTCAACGTTAGACAGTTGGTGTTCAGGTTAGTACTTCTGTACAACAGAGAGACCAAGGTCTAACGAGGGCTATGGTAGATACCAGATGCGGTACGATTTAAGCACTTGAATGATTCTCAATGAGAGATTCATTTGTGTAGGGTTTTAGCCGCATAGGCTCTTTTAGAAAAGATATCATAACTGTGTCTCGGTCAGCATATATCTGGATGCAGCAGAAGAGCAACTATGATATCCCCGAATGATTAGCCAATATAAAGACCCGAAATCTCAGACTTTGGCAATCTATCAACGCAAGATTTAAAACCATGAAGCAATACACTACAACGTGTTACCCGCAAGTTGCACAACATTGTGGGTGTTAAGAATTCTTGTGTGATCATTAGAGCTTATCTCCGTTTCGCAGTTTACTTCAAGGTATTACTGAATCTACCGACACATCGTTGCTTGAGGCCTTCATCTTTTTCTGTTTTAAGATCATCACAAAAGTGTTAGCAGTTTTTCTATCACTTCTCGTGCAGGTGCCAAAGAAAAAATTCAGTCTCAACAATATTTTCTGGAAAAACTTCCCCCCATAAAATTTTATTTTCGAGAATCCATTGCTTGAAAAGAAATTTTAACTTTGCAGAAAATCTTTTTGCTGGGCACATTTTATGAGATTGTTATTTATTATGAAAACCTTTTTTTTTTTTACCAAAAGTCAGTTCCACTCAAGGAAGTTCACCATTTCCAACCAGGTTACCAACTGGTTGAATCGAGCTTTATCGAAGGTTTTCGTAAATATACCAGCTTTTTGTTGCACTGAATCCACTGGCACCACTTGGATGTATCCTTTCTCGTACGCATCTCTAATCGCATGAATGCGAATTTCGATGTGTTTCGTTCTTGAGTGGTGGATGGGATTCTTCACAATCCCCAGACACGCTTCATTGTCTATGAATATGGGAGTCTTCATGATGTTGATCCCATAATCCAACAACTGATTTTGTATCCAAAGGACTTGTGAACTTCAACTGTAAGCTGTCGTGTATTTAGCCTGAGCGGTAGATGTAGAGACTGTTGTCTGCTTTTTGCTCTGCCACGAAATAAGACGATTTCCAAAGAATTGGTAGCCTCCGGAGACATATTTTTTGTCTACTTTGCAACATGCATGATTACTGTCAGAGTAAGCTATCAGATCAAAATTACTATCTTTAGGATACCACAAACCAAGCTTTGGAGTTCCTTTGAGATAGCGAAAGATTCTCTTGACGGCAGCATCATGCGATTCTTTGGGATTTGTCTGAAAGCGGGCACAGAGACAGACAGCCCACATTATGTCAGGCCTACTAGCGGTCAGATACATTAACGACCCAATCATTGAGCGATAGAGAGATTTGTTCACTGGCTTTTCTTGAAGATCTGAAGTGAGTTCCGTCTGAGCAGCAAAAGGAGTGCTGGCGGATTTGCAGTCATTCATGCTGTATTTGGAAAGAATATCACTGATATACTTAGCCTGATGAATGAGAATACCATCCTTTTGTTGCTTCACTTCTAGTCCTAAGAAAAAGTGAGTTCTCCCATCATACTCATCTCGAACTTTGCTTTCATCACCTTCTCGAATTCTTTGCAAAGGGCTTCATTTGTCGACCCAAAAATGATATCGTCTACGTAGATTTGAACCAACATCACATCTTTTCCAATCCTTTTGTGAAGAGAGTCATGTCAATTTTGCCTCTTGAGTATCCACACTCCAGAAGATATGTTGACAAAGTCTTGTACCATGCTCTAGGAGCTTGGTGAAGACCATAGAGATTTGTCAAGCTTGTAGTATTTCGTGGGAGAATGAGGATCTTCAAAACCTGGAGGTTGACAAACATAAACTTTTTCTTTCACTTTCCCATACAGAAAAGCACTCTTTACATCCATTTGAAACACCTTAAAGTTTTTAAACCAAGCATAGGCTAAGAAGATTCTGGTGGCTTCTAACCGTGCAACAGGTGCAAAAACTTCCTCGTAGTCAATCCCCTCTTCTTGTCGAAACCCTTGAACCACTAATCTAGCCTTATTCTTGATAACTACACCATGATCGTCCATCTTATTACGTAACACCCACTTGGTACCAATTAGATATTCTGTCTGGTAGGTCAACGAGTTCCCAGACTTTAAGTTTCCGAAATTGTGCCAATTCTTCCTGCATAGCTTGTACCCAACTTGAATCTTGAATAGCTTCTTCGATATCCCTTGGGACAGACTGCGAAAGAAAGGCTGCATACAGTCCTGTGTTGAGGGTATGTGTTTGACAACGTGTTCGAACTCCATCTTCAACAGAACCAATGACATTTTCAATTGGATGGTTTCGATTGGTCTTGTACCCTGCATTGGTGTGAGTTTCAATTTGATGAGGCAGATTTGAAAAATGGTCATCGACGTAGATAATTGGAGTTTCGTCTTCTTTGGGTGGTTCATCCACAGCCTGCTGTGAAGAAGAATCATCATGTGCGGATGCATTCTCAGCAGATGTGTCACCAATTTCTTCGAACACCGGAAGAGTTGGAGAGGCAGAGGCAAGGGTGAAACGGGTTGTAAAAGGAGTAAAACTAATGTCTGAGGCATCAAACAATGGTTCCAATGGAGTGGATTCTGCAGGTTCGGATTCAGTGATGGGTTCATCGATGCTGAAAGTGTTGAATATAATATCCACATCATAAAACTAGTTTGGAGCGCTTCTAGTGTTAGTGGAGTTTCCTTCGGGAAAATCGACGTAGTACGATTCAATCACCATCTTGGTCCGCTTGTTATAAACTCGATATGCCTTTTGAGAAGATGAATAGCCCATGAAGTAGCACACGTCACTGACTGCTCCAAACTTGAGGAGATTGTCTTCAGTGTTGAGAAGGGTGCATGAACACCCGAACAGTCTGAAGAAATCTATCAGAGGCTTTCTTTTTAAAAGAAGTTCATAGGCTGTCTTTCCGTGAGGTTTGACAATCAGAACACGATTCAAGACATAGCATGTTGTGTTGACTGCATCAGCCCAAAAGATTATGGGAAGCTTAGATTCGACAAGCATAGTTCTTGCAGCTTCGATGAGAGTTCTGTTTTTGCGTTCTGCTACCCCGTTTTGCTAAGGAGTCCTGGCAGCGCTGTATTGGAGGTGAATTCCCTTATCTTCACAGAAGGAGACAAACTTATGATTTTTAAATTCAGTTTCGTTGTCGCTTCTGATGGAGTTGACTTTCAGCTTGATCACGTTTTTAATCATGGGAACAAAGCTCTTCAGAATGAATGCCATTTTGCTTTTGGCTTCAAGAAAGAATACCCATGAAAACCGTGAGAAATCATTTGTAATCACCAAATAATAAGATCTTTTAGCTAAACTTTTAACGCTAACTGGGCCAAAAAGATCCATGTGAAGTAATTGTAGAGGAGCAGATATCGTATTCACTGCTTTGGACTTACGAGGCTTTTTATGCTGCTTTCCTTGGGCACATGCGATGCACTTTTCTGAAAAAGGAAAATCTTCATAGGTAAACCTCTTACTAGATTTAATTTAGAAAGTTTATTTATGTTCTTAAAGTTCACATGCCCCAAACGCCTGTGCACAGCAGTGATTCCGATTCTGATTCTTTTGACATAAGACATGTCATTGGCTCATTTGATTTGGCATTCTTCATATTTAGCATGTAGGTGTTATTTTGACGGGGAGCTCTAAGCATGATCATCTCTTTTGGGACGGAGTAACCGGGTTTGAGGAATAAGCACTCTGTGTCATTGAACAACACCGTGATTCCTTTGTAACAGGCTTGTGAAACACTCATAAGATTGTAACACAATTCTGGAACATAGTTCACATTCTTCAAAGTGAGTGCTTCTGACACGACGTCACCCATTCTAATGATTTTTCCTCCCTTTTCGTCTCCGGAAAAGGATACAAAGTCACCATCAAAAACTTGAAAGTTGGTAAGCAAATCCTTTAGCCCTGTCATGTGCCTGGAGCAACCGCTGTCAACATGCCAGATATATTCCATGAGCATCCAAAGCCATTTCTGAATCTTATTCTGTTATACAACAACAACAACAACAAAAAAATATGTACAAATTAGCTAGTTTTTGGAACCCAGACTTGCTTTACATTAGTTCTATCATGATTTTGAGCAAGAGTGGTGTCTTTTCTTTTCCAAAATAGGTTGAATCAACTATGCATTTTACTGATTTCTTTAAATTGTCAAATTGATCAGTAAAACTTTTAACGAGATCATGACTAGGTTTAGAAATTTTTTTGCTTTTGCAATGTTTCGCCGTATGTCCTAAATGACCACAGCGAAAACATTGTTTTTGACTCGATCTTTTCTTCCTGGGTGCTGAGTGTGAAGATGATGTATGTGATGAGAGTCTTGAGCATCTTGAGGAGTTTATGATGTAACATGGCTTGAATCTTTAGCTTTCTTCAGATTCTCTTCAGGATGATGTTTATCTTCAATGTCGACTTCACTGTGCTCACTGTCTGATGAGAAAATTTATTCTTGACTTTCATCTGTCCTTTCTTCATCACTTTCTGAAGTTGTTGTGCTTGAATCTTCAGTGAAATCTTTATCAGTCTCTGATATAACTGCAACTATGGAACAAATTCTGGAATTTCCTCTCTAAGGAATTTTCCAAAACTGTTTTTCTTTAACCCTGGCACAAATACAGGAGATTCAAGCATAACATTTTCATCATTGAGAGCAAAGTTTAGGTCATGACCCTCAACCTTGGCAAACCCTTGGTTGTGAGCCTTAAGTGTAGGCACATTGCCATTACAGTCATCCTGAATTGTCAATTTAGGCATACAGCCATTACAATCATCCATCCTAGATAAACTATTACATTTATCTCTAATAGAAATATTGTTCGTCTTATCACAATTCCAGGCGAACCAGCTAACAGTTGAATAACCGTCGCCTGAATAGCCTATCCTATTTTCATCCCTCCACAATCATCTTCCCCATCGCACACATTTCCTTACTCTCGCACAGATCTGCATTACTTTCAGAAAGGTTAGTGTTGTTTTCGGATTTATAAAAAATACTTTGATCCAAAATATCATTTTTATCGATTAAGTCGTTCTTAGGATGCGGAGATGACATAGGAACATATTTTTTGTTCTGCGGAGGAGGAAATAATTTTCTTTCATTTCCGAATTTATCTTTATATCCAATTCCATCCTTTATGAATGTCGGTCATTGGCAGTTTACAATGTCAACCAGTGCTTTTTGGCTAATTTTCCATTTATCAATAATGATTTGTAACTTATTGTTTTCGTTTTAAGATTTTTCTAGCTTTTCGGTCAAATCATTTATGATAAAATCTTTTCTGAAAACAAATTCCTTTGGAGTCTGCATTTCAGCTATAACTTTCGCTGATATGCAACCTCATTTTCTTTTAGTTCTTGATTTATGTTCAAAACTTTTTCTTTTTCTTTAATTATATCACGGTTGAGTGAATTGTAGTGTGCCACGACGTTCAAACATGGTTTTGAGCACAGCTTTGCTTTAAATTCATATGGAATGCTGTTTACCAAATCCTTATCCTCGGCTTCTGATTTCATGGCGGTAGAGGATGTTCTAACCGCTGCATTCTTGCTGGTACTGATGACTTCTTGAACAGCAGGCTTCGACTCATTCATTTCATCTTTCTGTTGTCTCTTCTCTGAAGCAGGAGAGATGATGCTTTTCAAACCAGTGTCATCTTTTAGAATCATGGACGTTTGTTGTTCAACACCATTTGAAGCAGACGTGGCAGAGATAGTGGTGATGTTTGCCATGAGGGCCTTGTTTATTTCTCCCTTTGCCTCAGCTATCTCCTCCGACCAATCATAATCTTCCACCACTAAAGCCTTATGATTATTTTTAGCAACATTATTATTTCCTTCAATGGCAATCAGCCTCCTTGTCTAGTTGATTTCGGTATTCTCGTTCTTTAGCAACAGACACTCTCTTTTGAAGTGGCCCAAGTCTTTGCAGTTATAACATCTAAGCTTGGATTTATAAAATCCATCTTTTCCAAGAGCCAACCTCTTTCCCGTTTTATCTTGGAATTTCTTCAACCGTAGAGTAATCATTGCCATCTGCCACTTCAGATCCATCTCCTCCATGTCGTCTGGATCTCCTTGATGCATGTCCTCTGCTGTTAGGAATTCTCTCTTCAACTCTCCTGACACAAGCGCCTCATAGCTACTTAAGAAAGTATTAAAAAGAGCTACATGTTCTGTGGAAATTTTAAGTGCTTGAGTGTCGCTGGCCACGATGACGAGGCCTTCACAGAGTTTGCGGAAGCATTTGAATAGGATTCGACAGTACTTTGGGGATTTGATCCACATGAGGTGACAGGAGCAAGAAATGCCATATTCTTGGGTACCGAGGTTGCAGCAGCTTGCTGAGACATTTTATGAGAATATCCAGTTTGATTCATCTCTCGTTTCATGATGTCCATTTCAAAGGCTTTTAAAGTGTTAATCAATTCTGAGAGAGTAACTGGAGTTGTGCTGGTGTGGAAAGTTCTTTTAATCATCATGCATTGAAGACTCCATTCTTTTGGTAGAGAATCTAGCAGCTTCTTAATCGATGTATAATTTGCAACTGGGTTTCCCACCTTCTTCATCTTGGTCAACACCCCCAGAAATCTGCTTATGTGGTCGGACAATCTTTCGCCACGAATACTTCCAAACATATTATATTCTTTCTGCACCATGTCTCGTTTGTTCTCCCTGAGTTCCTCATTGCCTTCATAATGGTCGATTAGAGCCAACAACAGTTCATGTGCCGAGGTGTATTTTTCAAACATATTGTTATCATCCTTTGACAGAGCCATAGTGAGAGCAGCGTGAGCCCTCCGGTCAGGTTGAATGAGTGTCCTATCTTCATCTGTGAATGTTGAAGGATCTTCATTGATAGTACGGATGTCGTCACGTATTATCATGGGAACATGCGGGCCCATAGTGACTGACATCCATTAAGTATAATCGGTATACTCAAAAAAGGACTTGATCCTGTTTTTCCAGCTGCTGAAATCTTCTGAACCTTTCAATTTTGGTGGCCTTGTAGCAGTTCCAGTTTCTAGTTCGCCTTGAGCAATCGGATTGAGTTGATTAAGAGACATGATGGATGAATGATGATCAATTACGCTAAGATTTGCTGAATCAGAGAACAATTACGCTCGCTAGGAGGTAAATATGTTGGACCAGAGATTAAATACGCTACACTTGGAAACAATTACGCTGATGGGATCGTCGATTTTGTCATGCAAAAAGCTAAATCCGCTGGATATTTGAAAACAAGGAAAGGTTTAGTTAATTTCGCTGAACACCATGACAAAATCGCTGAGGATTAGTATCACTGATTTCGAAGTCGCCTTCGAGTAAATTCGCTGGACAATTACGCTGACAATAATATAAATCCGCTGAGAACCAGCATATTTGTTAACTATGCGAGATTCAAGTTAAATATGCCAGCTTCAAAGACAAGTAAGCTATCTTCAAGAATATCTACGCTGGCGTTAAGAATAATTACGCCCAGAAGGGTTTTAGTACGAACAAAAACCATCTAATCACCCAAAAACGACCCAAAATTCATGTTTCTTTGCAGCTAAATGACCAAAATGTTTACCAAACTACAGATTAACAACAACTCAAAGATTAAACGCACCAGATCAAGCCATATTAATCCCAAAAATTTGAAAAACCATGAAACTTTGAAAACTTTTGTAAAACCTTCAAAACTTGACAAATCTTAACAAAAACTCAAACAATCAAGAGCACAAAGGCCCTGATACCAAATTGTGAGTCCCAAAACAGATTCGGATCACAGTGGTTGATTGTTTTCACCCAAACAACTATAGATTAGTTGTTTGAATGTGCAAATACTACGAAAAACCAAGCAAAGGAGATGAAGAATCTTGTTTGGATCAAACAACTAGTGTTGTATATGAAATCCCAATAACATGTAATCAGTAACAGCACCTGGATATTTGGATGAAAGCACAATAGCAAAAATCACAACACAAGAAGATCACCAAAATCTGTCCAAGAAACTTGGACATAACTTCATTGAACATGGTATTTATACAGACTGATCACCCAGCGTATTTATTAAATACGTTGGGCAATTAATTACGCCGCGTACATAGATGTTTCACAAAATGACACTTTTGACCCTTTTGTTTTTCTAACTATTACAGAATCAGCTCAAACTATGGTTTATCAAGTACCAACGGTCTCCAAAAGTTCCAACACTATGAACAATCAACATGTTCCGGATAATTATAACCAAGTTTTTGTTACCATTATTTTTCTACATGTAACTAATCTTTGGTTCTTTTTATTATACTTTTTAATTGCTTTTATGCGTGTGCATGCTAAAATAGAGGCATTATTATTATTATTATTATTGTTGTTGTTGTTGTTGTTATTGTTAGAGAAAATTTGAAGTGGAACTCTACTTGAAATGTAAAATTTTAAAAAAGTAAAAAAAAACTTACAATTAAATATTATGGCTTATTACTCAACTATCAAGGATCTAGTATGAAGTATATACAATTATGCAAGAAATATGTTGACATGACTAGTGTAGTATTTTAAGTGAGTATTAGACGTAAACTAGTGCATTATTTTCAATGGGTATGAGATAATTATAGGAAGATATTTAGCAAGCTAAAATGCTTTAGTCATGTGCGGAAAGGGAGACTATGATTTTTATTTAATTAGACAATTCTGGGTAACGGAACTAACATAATTCCCCCTATGTTGGAGATAATAGAAAACCTAGATCGTCTATTAAATCTATTATGATTTCTTAATCTTGGAAAAAGACCATCAAGCTTTAGGTGTCTAGAAATTATAATGATGAGCTAAAGCTTTGAATTAAACTTTTTAGCCAAAAACCATGGTTTGAAATGATTGTCAAAGTTACTAATAGAAGAACAAGATTAAATGAAAATGTTAGTTTACGTAAAAAAGAATATAAAATTGCCAAAAGAATTGAAGTGTAATGCATCTCATGGAATAACATTCCAATGTTTGCGGTTAAAATTTATATCGTAACGTAAAAAATGGATTTATGTTAAACCATTAACATTTAGTTAACAAATTTAATGTTTTGGGATTATAAAATTAAAGAGGATATAGAATGTTGTATTTTAAAAAAAAAAATATTGTGGTGTATCTTTGCATTACGGTGTCTTTTTTATGTTGATCTTTGTTTTAAACTTATAGCTTTTTTTAAAATTTCAAACAGTAAGGTTTTTGTTTCTGTTTGTAGTCTTTTTTCGTCATCAACTTTTCAACCTATGTAACTAAATATATTGACATCATGTATGTTTGATTAAGAAGATAGAAATATGCATTAAGACAAACATATTCTAAACTCAAGTTTTTTACAACTACGATATTATGTTAACTTTTAACATTACTATCATACTGAAGTTTTTATTTATGAGAACTGTAGTAAAAAACACATAATGAAAAAAATAAAAAAAGGTTAAATATAATAGAATGAAAAAAATTAGTAAGCTTTGTGTTTTGGAAAGACCATTTAACTAGTCAATATAAAAAAATTATTTAATTGCATTAAATACTATATCATAGTTCAAATAAAAAATACTAATACTATCAGTCATTTAATTCAAGTGATATCACTAATTTATTTTAGTCATATAAATAGAACCATCTGCCAAGACTTGCATAAAGCATTGTCACTTTTCTATACTACATAACTATATCAAAGGAAACTATATCCATGGAGACTAGTTGCTGCAACACCATGATGTTTATAGAGTAGCGTCAACTATCTCATATAAATTGTTAAAGAACCGATGAAATCCTATGAACAATCAACATGTTGTGGAAAACTAATACCACGTTTTTTGGAGCATTATTTCCTTTTTTATATTAAAGACTAGTTTCTACATCATGATGTTGTTATAGTATTTCTTCAAATATTTCATATATAATTTTCAAAGAATTGATGAAATTCTATGAACAATCAACATGTTCAGGATAATTATAACCAAGTTTTTGTTACCATTATTTTTCTACATGTAACTAAGCTTTGGTTCTTTTATTAAACTTTTTAATTGCTTTTATGCGTGTGCATGCTAAAATAGAGGCATTATAATTATTATTATTGTTGGTGTTGTTCTTATTAGAGAAAATTTGAAGTGGAACTCTACTTGAAATATCAAATTTAAAAAAAAAAGTAAAAAAAATTAACAATTAAATATTATGGCTTATTACTCCACTATCAAAGATCTGGTATGAAGTATATACAATTATGCAAGAAATACGTTGACATGACTAGTGTAGTATTTTCAGTGAGTATTAGACGTCAACTGTAGCATTATTTTCAATGGGTATGAGATAATTATAGGAATAGATATTTTGCAAGCAAAAATGCTTAAGTCATGTGCGGAAAGTGAGACTATGATTTTGATTTAGTTAGTCATTTCTGTGTAACGGAACTAACATAATTCCCCCTATATTGGGGATAATAGAAAACCTAGATCATCTATTAAACCTATTATGATTTCTAAATCTTGGAAAAAGACCATGAAGCTTTAGGTGTTTGGAAATTATAATGATGAGCTAGAGCTTTGAATTAAACTTTTTAGCCAAAAACCATGGTTTGAAATGATTGTCAATTACTAATGGAAGAACATGATTAAATGAAAATGTTAGTTTACGTAAAAAAGAATATAAAATTGACAAAAGGATTAAAGTGTAATGCATCTCAATGAATAACATTCCAATGTTTGCAGCTAAAATTTATATCATAACGTACAAAAAATGCAATTATGACAAACCATTAACGTTTAATTAACAAATTAAATGTTTTATGATTATAAAATTAAAGAGGAAATAGAATGTTGTATTTTTTTTAAAACATTGTGGTTTATCTTTACAATAACGTGTCTTTGTTTTAAACTTCAAACAGTAAGTCTTTTGTTTGTGTTTGTTGTCTTTTCCCGTCATTAACTTTTCAACCTATGTAACTAAATATATTGACATCATGTGTGTTTCATTAAGAAGATAGAAATATGCATTAAAACAAACATATTCTAAACTCAAGTTTTTTACAACTACGATATTCTGTTAATTTTAAACATTACTATCATAGTAAAATTTTTATTTATGAGAAATGTAGAAAAAAAACACATAATGAAAAAAATAAAAAAATGGTTAAATATTATAGAGTGAAAAAAATTGGTAAGCTTTGTCATTTGAAAACACCATTTAACTAGTTAATATAAAAAAGTTATTTAATTGCATTAAATACTATATCCCAGTTCAAATAAAAAATACAAATAATATCGATTATTTAATTCAAGTGATATCACTAATTTATTTTAGTCATATAAATAGAACCATATGCCAAGACTTGCATAAAGCGTTGTCACTTTTCTATACCACATAACCATATCCATCGAGACTAGTTGCTACAGCACCATGATGTTCATAGAGTTTCGTCAAATATCTCATATAAATTTTTAAAGAGTTATTGAAATCCTATGAACAATCAACATGTTGTGGAAAATTATAACCACGTTTTTGGGAGCATCATTTTCTTTTTTACATTAAAGACTAGTTTCTACAACATGATGTTGTTCATAGTATTTTCTTCAAATATTTCATATATAATTATCAAAGAATTGATAAAAATTCTATGAACAATCAACATGTTTAGGATAATAATAACCATGTTTTTGTTACCAATATTTTTCAACATGTAACTATGCTTTGATTCTTTTTATTATACTTTTTGAATTGCTTTTTTGCGTGTGCATTCTAAAATAGATGTATTATTATTATTGTTGTTGTTGAATATTTGAAGTGGAACTCTACTTGAAATATCAAATTTAAAACAAAGTAAAAAAAAATTAACAATTAAATATTATGGCTTATTATACCACTATCAAAGATGTAGTATGCAATATATACAATTATGCAAGAAATACGTTGGCATGACAAGTGTAGTATTTTTAGTGAGTATTATCAAAGATCTAGTATGCAGTATATACAAATTATGCAAGAAATACGTTGGCATGACAAGTGTAGTATTTTTAGTATGTATTAGATGTCAACCAGAGCATTATTTTCAATGGGTATGAGATAATTATAAGAATAGATATTTAGCAAGCTAAAATGCTTTAGTCATGTGCGGAAAGTGAGACTATGATTTTGATTTATTATTTATTTTCTAGGTAACGGAACTAACATAAGTCCCCCCTATATTGGAGATAATAGAAAACCTAGATCATCTTTATTAAACCTATTATGATTTCTTAATCTTGGACAAAGACCATAAAGCTTTAGGTGTCTGGAAATTATAATGATGAGCTAAAGCTTTGAATTAAACTTTTTAGCAAAAACCATGGCTTGAAATGATTGTCAAAGTTACCAATGGAAGAACAAGATTAAATGAAAATGTTAGTTTACGTAAAAAAGAATATAAAATTGCCAAAAGAATTGAAGTGTAATGCATCAAACCATTAACATTTAGTTAACAAATTAATTTTTTTGTGACTATAAAATTAAAGAGGATATAGAATGTTGTATTTTTTTTAAAAAATATTGTGGTATATCTTTGCGTTACAGTGTCTTTTTTTATGTTTATCTTTGTTTTAAACTTATAGCTTTTTTTAAAATTTCAAACAATAAGTCTTTTGTTTTTGTTTGTAGTCTTTTTTGGTCATTAACTATTAAACCTATGTAACTAAATACATTGACATCATGTATGTTTGATTAAGAAGATAGAAATATGCATTAACATAAACATATTCTAAACTCAAGTTTTTTACAACTACAATATTATGTAAATTTTAAACATTATTATCATATTGAACTTTTTATTTATGAGAAATGTAGAAAAAAAAACATAATAAAAAAATAAAAAAAGTTAAATATTATAGAGTCAAAAAAATTGGTAAGCTTTATCTTTTGAAAAGACCATTTAACTACTTAATATAAAAAAGTTATTTAATTGCATTAAATACTATATCACAGTTCAAATAAAAAATACTAATAATATCAATCATTTAATTCAAGTGATATCACTAATTTATTTTAGTCATATAAATAGAACCATCTGCCAAGACTTGCATAAAACATTGTCACTTTTCTATACTATATAACCATATTCATCGAGACTAGTTGCTACAACACGATGATGTTTATAGAGTTGCGTCAAATATCTCATATAAATATTATGGCTTTTACTCCACTATCAAAGATCAAGTATGAAGTATATACAAAGAAATACGTTGACAAGACTAGTGTAGTATTTTTAGTGAGTATTAGACGTCAACTAGAGCATTGTTTTCAATGGGTATGAGATAAATATAGGAATAGATATTTTGAAAGCTAAAATGCTTTAGTCATGTGCGGAAAGTGAGACTATGATTTTGATTTAAATAGTCATTTCTGGGTAATGGAACTAACATAATTCCCCCTATTTTGGGGATAATAGAAAACCTAGATCATCTATTAAACCTATTATGATTTCTTAATCTTGGAAAAAGACCATGAAGCTTTAGGTGTCTGGAAATTATAATGATGAGTTAGAGCTTTGAATTAAACTTTTTAGCTAAAAACCATGGTTTGAAATGATTGTCAAGTTACAAATGGAAGAACATGATTAAATGAAAATGTTAGTTTACGTAAAAATTAATATAAAATTGACAAAAAATTGAAGTGTAATGCATCTCAATGAATAGCATTCCAATGTTTGCGGCTAAAATTTATATCATAACGTACGAAAAATACATGTATGTGAAACCATTAACATTTAGTTAACAAATTAAATGTTTTGTGATTATAAAATTAAAGAGGATATAAAATATTGCATTTTAAAAAAAAATATTGTGGTATATCTTTGCATTACCATGTCTATTTTTACGTTGATCTTTGTTTTAAAGTTATAGCTTTTTTTAAAAAAATAATTCAAACCACGAGTCTTTTGTTTATGTTTGTAATATTTTCCCGTCATTAACTTTTCAACCTATGTAACTAAATATATTGACATCATGTATGTTTTATTAAGAAGATAGAAATATGCATTAACACAAACATATTCTAAACTCAAGTTTTTTACAACTACCATATTATGTTAATTTTTAACATTACTATCATAGTGAAATTTTTATTTATGAGAACTGTAGAAAAAAACACATAATGAAAAAATAAAAGAAAAGGTTAAATATAATAGAGTGAAAAAAATTAGTAAGCTTTGTGACCATTTAACTAGTTAATATAAAAAAATTATTTAATTGCATTAAATACTATATCACTGTTCAAATAAAAAAAAATACTAATAATATCAGTCATTTAATTCAAGTGATATCATTAATTTATTTTAGTCATATAAATAGAACCATCTGCCAAGACTTGCATAAAGCATTGTCACTTTTCTATACCACATAACCATATGCATCGAGACTAGGTGCTACAGTACGATGATGTTCATAGAGTTCCGTCAAATCTCATTTAAATTGTTAAAGAGGTGATGAGTTTTGGTCCGGTGAGCTGAGCTTCACCAAAATCATTCTATCAGACACGTGGATGACATTTTCGACCGATGGAGCTTCAAAAGTAGCTTCAAAAGGAGCCATGTTAATGTTGGAGTGATAACTATTGTTGTAGGAGAAGTCGATCAAAGGTAGATGCGAATCCCAACTACCACCCAAGTCGATGAGAATCGAGTATCCTGGTCCGATATGATGTTCAAAGGAACACCATGTCGAGATACTATCTCATCAATTTAGATCTTCACAAGTTTGTCAGCAGATAGATCCTCACGAATTGGCAAAAAAGTGTGCTGGCCTGGTTAAACGATCAATGACTACCCAAATGGCATCATGACCTCTAGAAGTATGTGGTCGTTTGGTGATGAGATCCATAGCAATGTTTTCTCATTTCCAAACCCGAATTTCTGGTTGCTCAAGCAAACCATATGGATGTTGATGTTCTACCTTAACTTTAAGACAAGTTAGGCATTTAGATACGTATAAGGTAATATCCTTCTTCATACACTGTCACCAATATTGGGTACGAAGATCCTTGTACATTTTGTCTACACCAGGATGAACTGAATAAAACGAGATTTATGAGCCTCGTTCATCAATAGGATGCGGAGATTGTCTTGGCTTAGAACCCATAAACGGTTCATGTAGTAGAGTAACCCTTTGTCTTTTGTTTAAAGCTGAAGCTCAAGATAATGGGGTAGTTTGTTTTTAAAAAACCTTGGGTTACACAAGTGCGTTGGGCTTTTAAAATACATGTTTGGATATCAGATCAAACTTGAACACAATGTAGCTTGACACATTCTTTACGACTAAGAGCATCACCTACGACATTCACCTTACCAGGATGGTAGCGAATCTCGCAGTCATAGTTGTCTACAAGTTCAACCTAACGTCATTGTCTCAGTTCAGATTAAGAATATGTTGGAGACTTTTGTGGTTAGTGAAAACCACACATTTTGTACCATAGAGGTAATGTCTCCATATTTTGTGAGCGAAAACAACGACACCTAACTCAAGATCATGAGTTGTGTAGTTCTTTTCATTGATTTTCAATTGTCTTGATGCATAGGCTATGACTTTGTCTCTTTGCATGAGAACACAACCAAGGCCTAGATTTGATACATCACAATATACGACAAAGTCGTCGTTGCCATTAGGTAAGGATAAAATAGGAGCATCACATAGCTTTTGTTTCAAGGTCAGAAAAGCTTCTTCTTATTTGGGTCCCCACTCAAAATGTTTATTCTATTGAGTCAAAGCCGTGAGGGGAAGCACAATCTTGGAGAAGTTTGCGATAAAGCGGCGAAAAAAGCCAGCTAGACCAAAAAATGAACGAACTTCGGTAGGAGTAGTAGGTGTACTCCAATCCCTAATTGCACTGATTTTGGCGGGATCTACATGTAAAACCTTATTCATGGACAATGTATCCCAAAAATTGAACTTCCTTCAACCGAAATTCACACTTGCAGAATTTGGCATAAAGTTGTTCTTTCTTTAGGAGTTCCATCGTTAGAGGAAGATGACATTTGTGATCGGCTTGGGATTTTGAATAAATCAAAATGTCGTCAACGAAAACAATGATGAACTTGTCTAAATAAAGTTTACAAACCCTATTCATTAAGTCCATGAAGGCGGCAGGAGCATTTGTCAAACCAAAAGGGCATGACAGTGAACTCGTAATGGACGTATCGAGTGCGAAAAGCAGTTTTGGGAATATCTTCTCTGAGTAAACGAAGCTCATGATACCAAGAATGCAGACCAACCTTGGAGAAACATGTAGCACCATGTAGTTGATCAAATAGATCATCAATACGAGGTAGTGGATATCGATTTTTAATCGTGAGTTTGTTGAGCTCAAAATAATCAATGCACATGCGAAAGGATCCATCATTCTTTTTCATGAATAGGATAGGAGCACCCCAAGGTGAAAATCTCAGACGAATAAATCCTTTGTTTGAAAGTTATTGGAGTTGTTTTGACAACTCTTGCATTTTAGAAGGTGCAAGACAGTAAGGGCATTTTGGTAATTAGGTTGGCACCAGGTACAAGGTCTATGCGAACCTCAACTTGACATGCTGGGGGTAAACCCGGTAGTTCTTCAGGAAACACCTTAGGAAAATCTCGAACAACGGGGATGTCTTGAATACTCTTGCCCTTGCTTTTCTCTTCTACGATATGTACAAAAAAGGCTACATATTTCTTTCTTAGGTATTTTTGGGATTGGGTACATGTCATGCGTTTATGGCTATGAGAGGGTTTCTCTCCTTGAACTTCTAGGATTTCACCAGACAAAAGAGGGATGTGAACAATCTTATCAAAACAGATACTTCAGCATGGTGTTTGGTTAACCAGCCCATGCCTACTATGACATCAAAACTCCCAAGTTGTATAAGCATGAGGTCAATGGAAAAAAATGGTTATTGAGGTTCAATTGGCAGTTACGAATAACAGAATCAAGTACAAGAGGTTCGCCACTAGCTATCTCTACTATTAAGGGTTTTCCTAGTTTCGTTCATGGCGTTGAAAGATAAGGCTCAAAATCTAAGGATACAAAACTCCTATCGGCACCTAAATAAAAAAGAATAGAAGCAGGCTGATTATTGACAAGGAACGTACCGTTAACCACGTCATTGTCAACATGAGCCTCATTAGCATTTATGGTATATGCTTGTCCCGGGCTTGATTTGCATTAACTAGCTTCAGGTAGTTGTTTCGGTAGTGAGTAAGATCACCACAATTGTAGCAGGATCCAGCAGGATTGGCTTGTGGTTGAACAGGATTTCGAACCACTTGATTCGAGGAAGGAGGAAAACGACTAGTGTTGGCCAGATATCGTCCACAATTGGTACAATGACGACATGGTAGATGGGGTTGGTGATGACTATCACACTTGTTGCACAGAGGTGCAGTACCGACACATTGTCTCTTGGTGGGAGGCTATGCTGGTTGATTGGGAGCAACTTGGTTGGGTTGTGTAACAACAGCGAAATTCTTGGAAGCTTTACGCTTCCTAGACTTCTTGGAGGTTCCGGCCTTGTTTCCCTTTTGTTTCCCTTGTGCAGTCTTGGTAGATTGCTTCTTGTCGCATTTGAGAAAAAGTTTACCCTTCTTGACTTGTGAGTTAGTCAGGGTTGAAGCCAACTCGATAGCCTGTTTGACTGTAGCAGGGTTGCTACCAGTGACTATGTCCTGAAGTAGGTCAGGAAGGCCATCAATGTACTTTTCAATAGCCTTATCCAAGGGCGTGACCATAGCAGGACATAACAAACTTAGTTCCTCATAACGGTCAGTGTAGGTACGATGTTCTCCACTATCCAGTTTCAGGTCATCGAATTCATCCTCAAGTGCTCTTTGCTTGTGGCGCGGGCGGAATTCCTTCATCATAAGAGCTCAAAGCTCTTCCCATGTCTGAGCCATTGCAACATCAGCTCCCGTATCTCTCACCACTCTGTTCCACCATGTGAGTGCCCTCTTTTGGAATATAATCAAACCAAATTCTACTTTGCGCTTATTTGGACATTTAACATGATGAAATGTGCTCTCAAGACTCTCAAACCACTGTAGGATCCTAGTAGCTCCTTCAGAACCACTAAACTTGAGCGGTTTAGCCGTGTTGAATTGTTTAAAGTTGCACGCATCATGTGCATTGTTTTTGTTATTGTTGGCTTGGTTAACTGAGTCACAAGATTTGGTACCACAACAATTATCTGCTAAGCTATCATTGCCGCCACATCGGCTTCCTGCGCAGCATTTCGACGAGGAGGCATTCTATAAGAGAAGCAAATATGAGATAAAACGGGTGAGATTGATATTGGATAGTCAAAAGAAAACGTTTATTGGCGAAACATTAAGATTGTGATCATATGTTCGTTACCTAAAACAAATAAATGACGCACAGTGACTAATCAAAGTAAATGGGTCTTTATAATGTATCACGAAGACATGCTTTAGCCTATAAGTGGACACTCATCCCAAGTGTTCCCAGGTAAGAGTGACTGGTCCGATAATGCGGATTTGTATGAACACTCTAGCCTTAGACTGAAAACTCAGGGTACAGGCGTCCACCCTTCAAGATTGCACGTGTTCACATTATTAAAACCCAAACTTTGACAAGATTTTGAAAACTTTGAAGGCATGAAGCCTAAAAACAAATCATTTAAGGAAAGATGATTGATTTTCAAAACGAATTTGTAACTTGTGAATTTTTTTTGGTAATCACCGAAGGATAGGTGATGGTATTGTTTTAAGATCTCAACACAACATAACTTGTGTTAGGGACATAGGAAAGTTATAGTCTAGGTCAAAGTATTACTAATAACCTAATTCCCTATAACCATGAGCTCTGATACCAATCTTTCTATAACACCCCGACCGCGTAAAACAACAAACTGCGGTGGAAACGTCGGGGAATCATGTCACAGAACTATTGTTTCACAACACATGGTACATAAAGTTTTGTATTATTCAATTTATTTGTTTACATTGTCTTGGGTGAATGAAATAAAAAACATAACAACTGTCTTGCAAATTTTAAAGTCACTAAGGCCCAAGTCCGCCCTATGTGAAGCATGCTCAAAGTCAAACATTAGCTCCTGAAACATATGTGAAAAAAAACGTCAGCATAAAAATGCATGTGAGTAACATAGGTTGTGTGATGAAGATTCATGGCTTTGAAAGTTAAAAGAAATGTTCAACTATTACAAAAGTAGCCATGATCCTTTACAAAAATGTTTCTTTTTATGAAATCATATGAAAATTAAATGATTTAAAAGAAATGATGCATGGTTAACTTAATAACCAAATAACCTGTGCCTTGTATAAAATATGTCATGCCTTGTATTTTGTTTGAAGTAGTTTAGATAACGCTACGTTATGTAATATAATGCAAGCACTTATATATAGGAAGTACCAGCAGCGTATCCACCACGCTTTCATCATATTACACACGTCTCGTCATTTAAATCACTACCATGAGCCAACAATTGAGATGTCTTGTTTAAACCAATGTCATGTACAAACCAATGCCATGTATAAACCAAATGTCTTTTATAAAGAAATGTCTATGTATAAACCAATGTCTTGTATAATCCAAATGTTATTTATAAACAAATGTCTATGTATAAACCAATGTCTTGTGTGGCAAACAAAAGTCTTGTTCAAACCATAAAATATATGTCTTGTATAAAATAACCAAAATGTCTTGTCTTGTCAAAATGTCTTGTATAAAACATGTATTTTGAATAAAAAAGTTTTGAATAAACAAAGGTCTTGTTTAAACAAAAACTCTTGTCTTATAAATCAATTGCTTTTACTGTGTAGACACATATATATGGATTGTTGGCGAATACATTCAAGCCTTGTTGACTGTCGGATAAACCCTTACAAAGACAAAGGTTTGTCAATTGTTCATCGGATTCTGTCATTCCCTAAAGTCGATTCCAAACAAACCTAGGAAGCGGGAACGGGATTGTCAATCCTATGTCACCATTACATACTACCGTCGACGTGATCAATGTTATTGAATGTTTCATTATATATTCAACTCACGAATATGTCTTGAACAATGTAAGCATGTCCTGAAAATGTTTTAAAATCATGTACATGGCATACTAAGTCAATATACCATGCATAATGTCTTTGAAATCATGTACTAGGCATGCTAAGTCAATTTATGAAGCAAGAATGTCTTTGAAATCATGTACTATATGTACTAGATAAGCAAAACATGTAGAATGCAATGAAAACAAGAAAGTAACCACAAAACATTTGAAAACGTAAAAGAGGGGGTTGTGTACTCACTTGGGATTGCGTAAATGTCTTGTTCAAATGATCAAACAAAGCTCAAGGATTAAGAGTTCAAGTGGGTCCTAATGATTCGGAATACTATGTTAGTATGTCGAGACTTTAATCGGAGGATTGGGTAGAATGAGATCTTATAAACCAAACGAGTGTTGGGACTCATATGTTATGGTTTATAATACCTCACATTCTGATTTGGAAGAGTTTCTAAGCGCTTTGACCCGTTATGACTTGTTAAAATGGTTTACACCACTTTAACAGGTAGCAAGCGTAACTATAAGTTTAGATGGTTAAATAAGTCCTATGATGAGTCTTATATGTCAAAAAAAGTTTGATTATCTTATAATATCAGTTTAGATGTCATAACTATGGTCTTACATGTTTAAAACCCTTTTATGAGCCAAAAGGGTGTTTTTGTCATTTTAAAGGTACATAAAATCGACTCATCATATAATTAACCAAATTATATGACTATAAGGTATAACCTCAGAAAATTATTCTCTAAATTACTAAGTCATAAAAATGTGCTTGGTCGAATCCTAAGATACACCAAACGGGTCAGATTCGAAAGTCAAAGCGGTAGTAAAACTACTCGACTTACGACTAAGAAATAAGCACTAAACTAGAAATGACAAGCTAGACATGTTTGAACATGTCTAATAATGTTATAAAACAGATTTGGTGTTAAAACCTTAAGTTTTAATACCCAAAAACGTTTTCATCGTAAAATTCATTTTTAATACTTTTTTTACTTTTAATTCGTAAAACTTTGACTCGTCATCTCACCTACTAAACGTGGTAATCAGAAGGTGTAATCACAAGGGATTGATAACATCGTGATTATGATCACGTTGCAAAGTTCAATTTGAACTTTGACTCAACCAAAATGGTCAGAACCAAAAGTCAAACAGGAAGCCAAACTGTTTGACTTTTAGCTCAAAATAGCTAAAATAATGAAATTACTAGGAAGAGTACTTACTTGTGTTGAAGAACACTTTCAGAACTCAAGATATGATGCTTCTAAAGGCTAGAAATAAGCTCTAAGAAGGATAGAAAGAAGAACTTCACACTTTGCTTTGAAGTGGTGTGAAAAAAATGGATGAATCAAAGGGTATTTATAGTGTTTTAGAATCAAATAGTACTTACTTGTTTTACCAAGTGTGGACTATTGTCCTAACATGTGTCAACGCCAAATTAAGTGTGGCAAAATGAGTGCAAGGTGTCAAAAATTGGAGATATGTGGTGACGTGATGTCGTTGTCTCACGCAAATTTAATCCAAATACTGCTACTAGTTAGCGGTAAGTGGGTATCGAACACAAGGAATTTTGGAAATTGTACTATCAAAAGGTTGTGCCACTTTAACTAATTACCTACTTTGCAAGAAATTAATTTCAGAATTGGTTGATGTTTTTAGATTTTAACTACTAAGACTCAAAAATTGGTGTTTATAGCAGATTTAAAGGGAAGTGATCATCTTCAGTTTCCAGTTAAAAAACGCATGTGTTTCAATTTAACTAGAAAGAGTCACATAGACATGACTCGTGATTGATTAATTATTTGTGATAAAAGGGAACCAAGTACTCAGATTATTACAATGCAAGGTCGTTACCCGATGACCAAATGAATAATATCCAACCCGTAAACCTTCCCGTGATATCTCGATTGTTAACGACACCAAGAACGTACGAAACAAGCAATGAGTAAAATATCAATCAACAATTTACAAACAATCAATCAACACCATAACAACCATAATATAGCAATTATTCTAGAAAACATAAATTGAAACACAATTGTTCAACAACCTTCCACAAAAGATGATCACCAAGAATTCTAGCCTCTCATGTTCTTGCAATCAAACACACTTCAAATGTTTTGTTCATACAAATCAACAACACCAAAATAATGTTTAGAACTTGTTTTGAATCAATAAGAACACTCAAAATCGCCCCATTTGAAAAGTCTCACAAAAACGTTTAAAATAGGCAGTTACACATTTCCCGTAGCTCACCACCGTAAGCTACGGTGCCAACCGTAGATTACGGTGGGCAATAAATTCCTTAGGGTGGTAAGCCACTGTCTTACGGTGGAAATTGAAGGGGAGACTCCACTGTAAGCTACGGCGCCCACCGTAGCTTACTGTGGTCAGCATGATTTCCCGTTTTGCCATTCATTCAATCTCTTGAGTCTACATCTTCAGTTAGCCACTTGCAAGTCCCTGAAAAAAACACGTTTAAACTCCCTCGTTATGCTCTTCGGTACCTGCAAAGCCATACACACCGTAGACATCAAATTGTAACAATTAAATCGTTTAAAGGTGGAATATCTATCCTGTTATCACACCTACGGGTTGTCCAGAAGACCACCCGTCACATCCCCACACTTAAACGTTGCTTGCCCCAAGCAACACTTTCACAAAAGTTTCAAACTAACAAGTGATGATCATGCAAACCAAACACAAACAAATTGCCCTGTTATCAACTTTACCTTCATATTACGTAACACACCCCTCACTATACTCTCCTCTCGGTGACAAAAATGGTACTAGCAAGATTGTGCTAGATCACTCAATGCAAGTATGTAAATGTGCGACAATAAGCTTGGATAATAATCAAGTCTTTACCTACAAATTGCCTAACATGCTTATGAATCAGAAGGACTTTTGGGTTGTAACAAGGCTATGTGTAAGGGTGAGAATTGGTGGGAAATATTCATGTAGCTCGTTTAATCGACCCGATTTATTGTTACAATCAACATAAATAACTAACTCTATTTGTACAACTAACATCTTCTTCTTCTCTTTTTTTTCATTTCATTTTCATTTTCATCTTCCTTCTTTTTTTACCATAACAAGACAATATTGCATCAAGATAGCAACCATCGCATTACAACTATTGAAAGACAAATACAATCATAACAATATGAAACTATCTAAACCGGGTCTATTAAAAGGTAGAATTTTTTAGGACATAGGCTTGGGTGACGACTGAATGGTTAAAAGCTCAAATTGGGCTACTAATGTCCAAACCCCCGTCCCGCTCACTACCAAGCTCATATATGTAACTTATGAGGTCCAACCCCCCAAACCCACACTCAACACACATCCAGACGAGGCTACCTAAATGCCCTCATAATATTCACAAGCATGTAAACTTAGGTTTTGACAAGCATCTATTATCCAAGTTCTATTAACACAATGTACACACCGCCACTCAACCAAAAAGCATTTAATCTCTAAAGTACATCTATGTGGCTCAATCCTCACCAAGAAAGGAATAAAAATGGATACCGATGTATCATGTATATTATGGCAGTACCTTCAAACTTTGGCAACTGTTTGGTTCGATTCACACAAAAAAAAAATTCTAAAAAATTTCCCCCATCCCCACACTTGGGATACATTGTCCCCAATGTATGGTTTTGGAGGAATGATCACTCAATTACTCCCAATATCACCTTTTGTTTATAAACTCAAATCCAATATATTTTTTTTTATAAAACATGAGAAATCAGCAACAAAACCTCAAACTCAACATAACTATCAAACATACTACACCCCCTTCCTTCCAAACCATAAACAAAATGCAACAAAATAAGGATACAATACTGTACAGAGGAATCATACAACCTGATCAATAATAACGCGGCTGAGGAGGTCCAAAGATAGAAGTCATCATCTCTGAAAACTCATTGAATGCGAACGCGCCACTTCCACTTCCTCCTTCTTCTTGTTGCCCGGAGCTCTGTTGCTGCTGTTATTGCCCATACCGAGGATCGACCCATTGAGAATTATGCATCAGCGGCGTTGGATAACAAACACTACCGTCATAGGGTGGCAGGGTCGAGTAATCAACTGGTGGGGGGTTCACAACCACCGGACGCCCTGCATGCCAAGCATCATGCATCCTCCGATTTTGATCATCTAAATATCAATTATTGATCTCTTGTTCAAAGGCGTAAGCATGAGTACGGTTCCGGGATTTTTGTCTATCAAAATTGTGCCTCAATGCACGTTCCATGCTCGCGCCCATGAATGTCTGATGATTAAAAAACGTTCGCTCGGCCCTACTCCAGCTATCAAACACTGAAGGCCTTTGACTCTCATTACTTCTTGCATTGTACCTTCATGAGCCCAATTCGCCTCATACGGATATCTCGAAAAGTAAAAGAAACCTCCGGTTGGAACACTACTCGAACCTCCTTGCTCAACATTTATTGGGGCAACATGCGGGTCATCCATGTAGTCTTCATCCCCACTCGGGCCCTCTTCCTTGCTTTCCGGTTCATCCTCTTCACCCGGTCAAAGTGGCCGCGCGTCAGCCTTCAGTACTCTCCATCGTTGCCCCTCGCTTTTCAACTTATGATACCGCTTAGATTCCGTATATTTCCACCCAGCCCCTCACTGTCGGATGTAAAACGGCTTGAATTTTTTATAGGACCCCTTATCATCTCCACCGATCACCCCATACATTTTAAAGGAGCAGTGATGAGGCGGAAATGCGGAATGATTTTCTGCTGATCGCTATTCCTACTGATCCATAAATTGTTCATTACCAGAAAGCGAAACGGAAATATGGGCCCCCCAGTCAACAAGGTATAGAGCACTGGCACTTCCGGCTGTCGAACTTCGGTTTTGTCACCCCGCCTCGGGATAACATTCTGCATGTAAATGGCCAACATCAACTTTCCCTCATTCCTTTAATTCTTCCAGTATAGCTTTCCGTGCATAGTACCCGGTAAGAACAGATAATCCAACATGGTATTCCAACGCGGATGCTTCTCGGTTCAAAATAGAGGTCTTCCAATCTTGGAAGCACATACTGATTAATCGGCTTACTATCAAACCACGCAACCCGTTGCAAAGAATCAAAGGACATCTCTACCTCGATGCCATTCACAGTGCCTATCAACCTCATCTTCGACGCTCCACCCCTGTATGAAGGACACTTAAGAGTGGCCATCCACTCCTGAATTTCAGCATCATACAACTTGGTGCCTTCATAATCATAACACTTCAGGGCCGCCTCCCATCCTAATGCCCGGAATTTAGCTGTAATCCTAAACAGTCCAAAATCCACCTCCCTCACCTCCTTTTCACAAATAAACACCTCTTTTCTTTGTGCCAACCTATTAATCTGGTCGTTGAATAATTCAGCCTGCTACTCTTCTGGCTAATCATGTAACGGACCGGATGTCCATTGTGGCTTTGGCCCCCGATCAGGCACATCTTCTTCTATGTCTTCGTCACTACCACCTTGCATTACTAACCTTCTCTTTCTTGGCGCCGGGTTACTTGAAGAACCCACTTTTTCTTTTCCTTTTCGCCCATTATAACTTTGCAAAGCATAGACATGAAGTACACATATTATTCATCTTTTAAAAAACCCACATTATCCCCACACTTGCTTATTACTATGGTCAAGGAAACTAGTCAAAACATTAATTCATCATATGCAAAAATTTGAGCAACATTCTCCTAAATTAGTAAGATTTTTGCCCAAAAATCATATTTATATCACATAACTAGCTTCCATAACCATAATCATTCAAAACCCAATAAAGTTCATCTCAAAATAATCAACTATAAGCAAGCATGGGATCATGAAAAGCTAGAACTTACAATCCTACAAGGCAATGATAATAATGTAAGAAATTGCATACCTTGGCTTTGTAGAAAGGAAGAACCCTACAAACTTGAGGATTAACAAAAACCCAACAAGAACCCTTAAAAATTTCGGATCAAAAAGTTCCAACTTGATCCCCCAAACGATGGATTTGACCAAATGCAAGCACATAATCAAAATCCTTGTGAAATTTAAACAAGATTAACCCAAAAATCACTCGATTTTGTGAGAAATTGAAGGATTTGTGTGGGTGAAAGTGGGTGTTCTTGAAGGTAAATAAGGGGGAAGAAGAATGGAGGTTGTGGCTAAAAGAGATGCAGAAAATGGGTGGTTAGGGTGAATTCCCGTGTTTAAAACACTGTTTTGCGGACCCTAGAAGCCCAGTGGCCACCGTAAGCTATGGTGGTCACCGTAAGCTACAGTGGCCAGGGTTATAAAGGGGACCGTAAAACAGTTTATTAGCAGCAAAAGGAATTTTGGGGGCACCGTAGCTTATTGTGGGGACCGTAAGCTACGGTGGTATCTGGCATTTTTCCAAAATTATTATTTATTTATTTTTTTACACAACAGATTTTTACCTATGTTAACCTACCATCCCCCTCGAAAAACTTCCCTGCACTTGTTTCAAACACAAATTAACAAGTTCGGATAACGACTCGAAACAAACTAAGCACACAAACAAACAACAAAGTATTTACACTACCAAACATGGGCCCTCTATGTTTAATCCACATCCAATGGGCGTAGGATGTTGCCCACTTTGTCAAGTTCAAGATGTTTAATATCATTCCCCTACAAATACGGTTTGAGCCGATGCCCATTCACCGTTTGCTTCATGTTGGTCTGTTCAACCATGATATCAACATCTCCAAACCTTCCCACACGTGCAATAACATAGTGGCCCATCCTCTTGCTTTTTAATTTGCCCACGAACATCTTTAACCTTGAATTGAACAACCACACCTTTTGACCCGTTTCAAAAGTTCGCTTCTAAATCTTTGCATCATTAACCTTCTTGAGCTTATCTTTGTATGCAGCCGCACACTCATATGCTTCATCTCGAATCTATTCGATCTCACTCAACTGAAGTTTCCGGATCTTCCCCGCTTCGTCATAATCTGCGTTTACCGTCTTGATGGCCCAATGCGCCCTATGCGCCAATTCCATTGGTAAATGACACCCCTTCCCAAACACCATCTGGTAAGGAGTTGTACCAATAAGAGTTTTGTAGGCCGTTCGGTATGCCCACAACGCATCATCCAACTTACTCAACCAATCCTTTCTGTCTGTTCGCACCATCTTCATTAAAATTTCTTTGATTTTACGGTTAGACACTTTGACTTGTCCACTAGTTTGTGGATGATACGGTGTGGCAATTTGGTGGTTCACATTGTATCTATTCAATAATTTCCCAAAATTAAAATTCTTAAAATGTGAACCACCATCACTGATTATAACATTTGGAATTCCAAAACGAGCAAAGATATTCGATTGCACAAACTTGCAAACAACCGAATGATCGTTAGTCCTCGTCGATATGGTTTCAATCCATTTCGAAACATAGTCCACGGCCACCAATATATACAAAAACCCGTTTGAACTTGGAAATGGCCCCATGAAATCTATCCTCCACACATCAAAGATCTCTACCACCAAGATAGGTTGCATGGGCATTTCATCCCTCTTTGAAATACTCCCCTTCTTTTGGCAATTCAGACAATTCCGGGCAAATTCACATGCGTCTTTAAAAATTGTAGGCCAATAGAACCCGCATGTGAGTACCCGGTACCCCGTCTTGTGACCACTAAAGTGTCCCCCGCACGCCGATGAGTGAGCATGGGTTAAAATTTCGGCCACTTCCGTTTCCGGAACACACCTTCTAATTACTTGATCGGGCCCAATTTTGAACAAATCTGGTTCATCCCAAATGTACTGCTTAACTTGTACCATGAACTGTTGTCTTCTTCTCTTTGTATAATGACTGGGAATAGCACCCGTGGCCAAATAGTTTACATAATGTGCATACCATGGTGCCGTAGAAGTAGAGACAACGAGCAACTGTTCATCAGGATACTGTTCATTAATCTGACTTAAGTCATCAGCCCCTTCAATTGGAATCCGAGATAAGTGGTCTGGCACAACATTTTCACTTCCCTTTTTATCTCGAATTTCCAAGTCGAATTCTTGCAACAAAAGCACCCATCGAATTAACCGAGGTTTAGCATCCTTCTTCTCCATTAAATACCAAACTGCGTTATGATCAGAATACACTACCACTTTGCTCCCCCAAATGTATGACCGAAACTTGTCCAAGGCATACACCACCGCTAATAATTCTTTCTCGGTTGTGGTGTAATTCAGTTGCGCCTCGGACAGAGTTTTACTCGCATAATAGATCGCCACCGGCTTCTTATCAACCCTTTGCCCCAAAACCGCTCCAATAGTTGTATCGCTGGCATCGCACATAATCTCGAACGGCTTTGACCAATTCGGTGGTTGCAAAATAGGGGCCTTCACCAGCTGTTCCTTCAAAACATTAAGTGCTTGCAAACATTCATCAGTAAAATCAAAGGGAACATCTTTCAATAATAAATTACATAAAGGTTTAGTAATAACACCAAAACCCTTAATAAATCTTCTATAAAAACCAGCTTGCCCCAAATATGACCTTACCTCTTTAACATTTTTAGGAGGAGGCGGCGATGATATGACACGAATTTTCGCTTTGTCTACCTCCATCCCTTTTTCGGAAACAACATGGCCCAACACAATACCTTCCTGAACCATGAAACGACTTTTCTCCCAGCTCAGCACAAAATTTTTCTTGACACATCTTTTTAAAACCATTTCTAACTCATCGAGACACGACTCAAAGCTTGTGCCAAAAATAGAGAAGTCATCCATGAACACTTCAAGCGACTCTCCAACCATGTCCGAGAAAATACTCATCATACATCGTTGAAAAGTTGCCGGAGCGTTGGACAAGCCAAATGGCATTCACCTAAAGGCGAAAGTACCATAAGGACATGTATAGGTGGTTTTGTGTTGGTCATCAGGATGAATAGCAATTTGGTTGTATCCTGAGTACCCATCCAAAAAACAGTAGTATTTTTGACCCGAAAGTTTTTCAATTATTTGGTGAATAAAAGGTAATGGGAAATGGTCCTTGAAGGTTGCGGTATTCAGTTTTCTATAATCAATATAAACACGCCACCCGGTGACCGGTCGGGTGGCGATTTATTCACCATTTTCGTCCTTAATAACTTGAATACCGGCCTTTTTAGGCACCACTTGGGTAGTACTTACCCAAGCACTATCAGAAATAGGGTAAGTAATGCCTGCATCCAACCATTTGATTACCTCCTTTTTCACTACTTCGCTCAGATTCAGATTTAACCTTCTTTGTGCTTCCCTCGACGGCTTGGCCTCCTCCTTTGTAATTATCTTGTGCATAACAATAGATGGGCTGATTCCCTTTAGATCAGCGATTGTCCATCCTTTGGCCGCCCGATTCGCTTTGAGCACCCTTAGCAATTCATGCTCTTGAGCTACCTCTAAATTAGAGACAATAATGACCGATAATGTGTCATTATCCCCTAGAAATGCGTATTTCAAGTGGCTCAGCAATTCCTTCAATTCTAGTATTGGGGGCTCCTACAAAGATGGTTTTGTACCCGAACTAATTTCCGCCGACAGACTCTCGAACTGATGAGTCCACGGCGGTCGCCCCTCTTTCATCGCCATCACATCCTGTTTTTCTTCCTCCACTCCCAAATCACTAGCATGTACCTGCTCAGATACATCACAAACATAAACACAAACATCCTCTTCCGCATATTCATGTGGGTCACACCCATCCACTAAATCTGTCATGAAACACTCGTCAACAACATTGAATTAGACGTGTTAGTAAAAACATTTAATCACATTTTTCTGTTATCGAATGTCATGTCAACCATACCAAGCTGACAATCAATTACGGCTTGGGCGGTGCTTAAGAATGGCAGACCCAAAATAACGTTTTGTTGTTGTTTTGGGTCAGCGGACGAGTAGTCAAGTACTAAAAAGTCTACCGGGTAGTAGAATTCATCAACCTTCACAATTACATTTTGGACCATCCCTCAGGGTAACTTGTGAGACAAGTCGGCTAAAACCACCATTGTCTCGACCTGAGCCAATGGACCGAAATCATATTGATCATACAACCCACCCGGTAGTATACTTACTCCGGCTCCAACCCACCCGAGCCAATCAACCCCAGCCAATTTGACCGTTTAGAGCTTCGAAAGGAGCCATGTTAATGCTGGAGCGATAACTATTGTTGTAGGAGAATTCAATCAAAGGTAGATGCGAATCCTAACTACCACCAAAGTCGATCACACAAGCTCTAACTAATCGTCCAATGTTTGGATTGTCCTTTTAGATTGTCCATCCGTCTGAGGATGATAAGCAGTGCTTAAGTTAAGTTTGGTTCCCATGGAAGATTGCACGGTCTTCCAAAAGCGAGATGAAAATCAAGCATCCCGGTCAGATATGATGTTCAAAGGAACACCATGTCGAGATACTATCACATCAATGATCTTCACAAGATTGTCAGCAGATAGATCCTCACGAATTGGTGTGTGCTAACTTGGTTAAACGATCAATGACTACCCAAATGGCATCATGACCTTTAGAAGTATGTGGTAGTTTGGTGATGAGATCCATATTAATGTTTTCCCATTTCCAAACCAGAATTTCTGGTTGCTCAAGCAAACCATATGGATGTTGATTTATGTCTTAACTTTAAGACAAGTTAGGCATTTGGATATGTATAAGGCAATATCCTTCTTCATACCTTGCCACCAATATTGCGTACGAAGATCCTTGTACATTTTGTACGCACCAGGATGAATTGAATAACGAGATTTGTGAGCCTCATTCATCAATAGGATGTGGAGATTGTCTTGGCTTGGAACCTATAAACGGTTCATGTAGTAGAGTAACCCATTATCTTCTGTTTCAAGCTGAAGTCGAGATGATGGGGTAGTTCGTTTTCCAACAAACCTTGGGTTACACAAGTGCGTTGGGCTTTAAAAATACGTGTATAGATATCAGATCGAACTTGAACACAATGTAGCTTGACACGTTCTTTACGACTATGTGCATCACCAACGACATTCGCCTTACTAGGATGGTAGCGAATCTCGTAGTCATAGTTGTTTAGAAGTTCAACCCAATGTCGTTGTCTCATGTTCATTTTTTAACTTATTAAGAATGTGTTGGAGACTTTTATGGTCAGTGAAAACCACACATTGTGTACCATAGAGGTAATGTCTCCAAATTTTGAGAGAGAAAACAACGACAACTAACTCAAGATCATGATTTGTGTAGTTCTTTTCCTGGATTTTCAACTGTCTTGATGCATAGGCTATGACATTGTCTCTTTGCATGAGAACACAACCAAGGCCTAGATTTGATGCATCACAATATACGACAAAGTCGTCGTTGCCATTAGGTAAGGATAAAATAGGAGCATCACAAAGCTTTTGTTTCAAGGTCAGAAAAGCTTCTTCTTGTTTGGGTCCCCACTCAAAAGGTTTATTTTATTGAGTCAAAGCAGTGAGTGGAACCGCAATCTTGGAGAAGTTTCGATAAAGCGGCGTTAATAGCCAGCTAGACCGAGAAATGAACAAACTCCGGTAGGAGTAGTAGGTGTACTCCAATCCCTAATCGCACTGATTTTGGCGGTATCTACATGTACAACCTTATTCGTTGACAATGTGTCCCATAAATTGAACTTCCTTCAACCAAAATTCACACTTTGAGAATTTGGCATAAAGTTGTTCTTTCTTTAGGAGTTCCATCATTAGACGAAGATGGTGTTTGTGATTGGCTTGGGATTTCAAATAAATCAAAATGACGTTGATGAAAACAATGATGAACTTGTCTAAATAAGGTTTACAAACCCTATTCAATAAGTCCATGAAGACGGCAGGAGCATTTGTCAAACCAAAGGGCATGACAGTGAACTCGTAAGGTTCGTATCGAGTGTGAAAAGCAGTTTTGGGAATATCTTCATAGAGTACACGAAACTCATGTAGCACCTTTTCGTTGATCAAAAAGATCATCAATACGTGGTAGGGGATATCGATTTTTAATCATGAGTTTGTTGAGCTCAAAATAATCGATGCACATAGGAAAGGATACATCTTTCTTTTTTCACAAATAGGACAGGAGCGCCCCAAGGTGAAAAGCTCGGATGAATAAATCCTTTGTCTGGAAGTTCTTGGAGTTGTTTTAATAACTCTTGCATTTCAGATGGTGCAAGACGGTAAGGGGATTTGGCAATTGGGTTGGCACTAGGTATAAGGTCTATATGAAACTCAACTTGACCTGTTGGGGGTAAACCAGGAAACACCTCAGGAAAATCTCGAAGAATGGGGATGTCTTGAACACTCTTACTCTTGCTTTTCTCCTCTACGATATGTGCCAAAAAGGCTACATATTTCTTTCATAGGTATTTTTGGGCTTGGGTATTAAGGCTATGAGAGGGTTTCTCACCATGAACTTCTAGGATTTCACCAGAAAAAAGAGGGATGTGAACAATCTTATTAATACAGATCACTTCAGTATGGTGTTTGGTTAACCAGTCCATGCCAACTATGACGTCAAAACTCCCAAGTTGCATTGGCGTGAGGTTAATGGAAAAAATGGTTATTGAGGTTCAATTGGCAGTTACGAATAACAGAATCAAGTACAAGAGGTTCGCAACTAGCTATCTCTACTGTTAAGGGTTTTCCTAGTTTGGTTCGTGGTGTTGAATTATAAGGCTCATAATCTAAGGATACAAAACTCCTATCGACACCCGAATAAAAAAGAATAGAAGTAGGCTGATAATTGACAAGCAACGTACCGTTAACCATGTCATTGTCAACACGAGCCTCATTAGCATTTATGTTAAATGCTCATCCCTGGGCTGGATTTGCATTAACTAGCTTGGGGTAGTTGTTTCGGTAGTGAGTAAGATCACCACAATTGTAGCAGGATCCAGGTGGTAGTGGGGTCGTGCAGGATTGGCTTGTGGTTGAATAGGATTTCGAACCACTTGATTCGGGGCAGGAACAAAACGACTTGCGTTGGCCAGATGGCCATATCGTCCACAATTGGTACAATGACGACATGGTAGATGGGGTTGGTGATGACTATCACACTTGTGGCACAGAGGTGCAGTACCAGCATATTGTCTCTGTGTGGGAGGCTATGTTGGTTGATTGGAGCAACTTGGTTGGGTTGTGTAACAACAACGAAATTCTTGGAAGCTTTACGCTTCCTAGACTTCTTGGAGGTTTCGGCCTTGTTTCCCTTGTGCAGTCTTGGTAGATTGCTTCTTATCGCCTTTGCGAAAAAGTTTACCCTCTTGACTTGCAAGTCAGTCAGGGTTGTAGCCAACTCGATAGCATGTTTGACTGTAGCGGGGTTGCTACCAGTGACTATGTCCTGAACTGGGTCAGGAAGGCCATCAATGTACTTTTCAATAGCCTTATCCAAGGGCGTGACCATAGAAGGACATAACAAACTTAGCTCCTCATAACGGTCAGTGTAGGCACAATGTTCTCCACCATCCAGTTTCAGGTCATGGAATTCATTCTCAAGTGCTCTTTGCTCGTGACGTGGGCGGAATTCCTTCATCATAAGAGCTCAAAGCTCTTCCCATGTGTGAGCCTTTGCAACATCAGCTCCCCTATCTCTCACCACTCCGTTCCACCACGTGAGTGCCCTCTTTTGGAATACACTCGAAGCAAATTCTACTTTGCGCTCATTTGGACATTTAACATGACGGAATGTGCTCTCAAGACTCTCAAACCACTGTAGCAGCCCAGTAGCTCCCTCAGAACCACTAAACTTGAGCGGTTTAGCCGAATTGAATTGTTTAAAGTTGCACGAAACAGGTGCATTGTTGTTGTCATTGTTGGCTTGGTTTAATTGAGTCACAAGATTTGGTAGCACAACAGTTACCTGTTAAGCTATCATTGCCAACATATCGGCATATCCACCATGCTTTTATCATATTACACACTTCTCATCATTTAAATCACTTATCATGAGCCAACAATCGAGATGTCTTGTTTAAACCAATGTCATGTATAAACCAAAGCCATGTATAAACCAAATGTCTTTTATAAACAAATGTCTATGTATAAACCAATGTCTTGTATAATCCAAATGTTATTTGTAAACAAATTTATATGTATAAACCAATGTCTTGTATGGCAAACAAAAGTCTTGTTTGAACCATAAAATGTCTTGCATAAAATAACCAAATTTTATGGTCTTGTCATAATGTCTTGTATAAAACAAGTGTTTTGATAAACAAAGGTCTTGTTTAAAGAAAAACACTTTTCTTTTAAATCAATTTCTTTTATTGTGTAGACACATATATATCGATTGTTGGTGAATACATTCATGCCTTGTTGACTTTCGGATAAACCCTTATAAAGACAAAGGTTTATCAAATGTTCATCTAATTCTGTCATTCCCTAAAGTCACTTCCAAACAAACCTAGGAAGCGGGAATAGGATTGTCAATCCTATGTCACCGTTACATACTACCGGTCGGCATGATCAATGTTAATGAATGTTTCATTGTATATTCAATGCACGGATATGTCTTGAACAAGGTAAGTATGTCATGAAAATGTTTTGAAATCATGTACTTGGCATACTAAGTCAATATACCAAGCATAATGTCTTTGAAATCATGTACTAGGCATGCTAAGTCAATATATGAAGCAAAAATGTCTTTGAAATCATGTACTCTATGTACTAGATAAGCAAACATGTATAATGCCATGTAAACAAGAAAGTAGTGATAGGCACATATGAATCACCCCAACATTTGGAAATGTAAAAGAGGGGGTTGTGTACTCACTTGGGATTGCGTAAATGTCTTGTTCAAATGATCAAACAAAGCTCAAGGATTAAGAGTTCAAGTGTGTCCTAATGATTCAGAATACTATGTTAGTGTGTCAAGACTTTAATCAGAGGATTGGATAGAATGAGGTCTTATAAACCAAACGAGTGTTGGGACTCGTATGTTATGGTTTATAATACCTTACATTCTGATTTGGAAGAGTTTCTAAGAACTTTGATCCATTACGACTTGTTAAAATGGTTTACACCACTTTAACGGGTTGCAAGCGTAACTATGGGTTCGGATGGTTAAATAAGTTTTATGATGAGTCTTATATGTCAAAACAAGTTTGATTATGTTATGATAACAGTTTAGATGTCAAAACTATGGTCTTACATGTTTAAAACCATTTTGTGTTCCAAAATGGTGTTTTTAAAAGTACATAAAATCGACTCATCATATAACTAACCAAACTATATGACTATAAGGTATAACCTCATATGGTTATTCTCTAAATAACTATGTCATAAAAGTGCACTTGGTCGAATCCTAAGATAGACCAAACGGGTCAGATTCGAAAGTTAAAGCGGTAGTAAAACCGCTCGACTTACGGCTAAGAAATAAGCACTAAACTAGAAATGACGAGTTAGACATGTTTGAACATTTCTAATAATGTTATAAAACTGATTTGGTGTCAAAACCTTATGTTTTAATACACAAAAACATTTTCATCGTAAAATTCATTTTTAATATTTTTTTTACTTTCAACTCATAAAACTTTGACTCGTCATCTCGCCTACTAAACGTGGTAATCAGAAGGTGTAATCGCAAGGCATTGATACCTTTGTGATTACGATCACCTTGCAAAGTTCAATTTGAACTTTGACTCAACCAAAATGGTCAGAACTAAAACTCAAACAGGAAGCCAAACTATTTGACTTTTAGCTCTAAATAGCTAAAATAATAAAAGAACCAGGAAGAGTACTTACTTGTGTTGAAGAACACTTTCAGAACTCAAGATATGAGGCTTCCAATGGCTGGAAACAAGCTCCAAGAAGGATAGAAAGAAGAACTTCACACTTTGCTTTGAAGTGGTGTGAAAAAAAAATGGATGAATCAAAGGGTATTTATAGTGTTTTAGGATCAAGGAAGTAATGAAAAATGTTACCAAGTATGGATTAGTGTCCTAACATGTGTCAACACCAAATTAAGTGTGGCAAAATGAGTGCGAGGTGTCAAAAGTTGGAGATAGGTGGCAAACATGGTGATAAAACAATTTTTTTTTGACAATTTTGCCCCTGGACTTGTATTGTCGCGTTTTGTCATTTTTACCCATCTTAACCTAGTATTTAGGTTATATAAAGGCGTTAAGTCATGTGTAACTTGGATTTTGTCCGAAAATGTCATGGATGTCGGTTCGTTAGATTGTACGATTACACGTTTTGTAAATAAAGTATAAAACCTTATCGAACACGAAAATGACCGAGTTTGTGTAATGATTGAGATTTTTTCATTCTTACCAATAAAATGCAAGTTTTTATTGAATAAAAATGTCCGTGATTATATAATGATTGATAAATGTATATTCTTGCAAATAACACAAAAGATTTTAATAAATACGAAAATGTTTCGGAATTGTTCAATGACTAAAAATGTACAAATGTCACTGTCTTCCCTACTTTAGGAAATTTCGTCCCAAAATTTAATTTAGGAAACTTGCGAGAAAAGATGTGGGTATTTTGCCTTCATTTGATATTCTCATTCCCTCGTAAACTATAGGCTACGTTTAGACTCCCATCAAACTTTAACAATCGATATGTGTTTGTGTTTAAGTTTCTTGACTTCACGGTCCAATATTTCCACAGGTTTCTTGACAAGGTGCATTGTGTTTTCATCAGCCAAACACTTTTTCAAATAGGTTTCTCGACAAAGTGCATTGTTGTTATTGTTGTTGTTTTTCATGTTGTTGTTGTTGTTATTGTTAGAGAAAATTTAAATTGGAACTCTATTTGAAATATCAAATTTAAAACAAAGTAAAAAAAAAACTTAACAATTAAACATTATGGCATATTACGCGACTATCAAAGATCTAGTACGCAGTATATACAATTATGCAACAAATACGTTGACATAACTAGTGTAGTATTTTCAGTGAGTATTAGGCGTCAACTAGAACATTATTTTCAGTGGGTATGAGATAATTTTAAGAATAGATATTTACCAAGCTAACATACTTTAATCATGTGCGGTAAGTGAGACTATAATTTTGATTTAATTAGACATTCCTGGGTAACGGAACTAACATAAGTCCCCCTATTGGAGATAATAGAAAACCTAGATCATCTATTAAACCTATTATGATTTCTTAATCTTGGAAAAAGACCTTGAAGCTTTAGGTGTCTTGAAATTATAATGATGATCTAAAGTTTTGAATTAAACTTTTTAGCCAAAAACTATGGTTTGAAATGATTGTCAAGTTATTAATGGAAGAACATGATTAAATGAAAATGTTAGTTTACATAAAAACGAATATAAAATACACAAAAGAATTGAAGTGTAATGCATCTCAAGGAATAACATTCAACGTTTGCAGCTAAAATTTATATCATAAGGTACAAAAAATGCATTTATGTCAAAGCATTAACATTTAATTAACAAATTAGATGTTTTGTGATTATAAAATTAAAGAGGATATAGTTGTTGTATTTTTTTTTAAAATAATATGTTGATTTAGCTTTGCCTTACGATGTTTTTTTATGTTGATTTTTGTTTTAAACTTCTAAATCTTTTTAGATTTTCAAACAGTAAGTTTTTTATTTCTGTTTGTAGTCTTTTCCCGTCATCAACTTTTCAACCTATGCAACTAAATATATTGACATCATGTATGTTTCATTAAGAAGAACGAAATATGCATTAGCACAAACATATTCTAAAATCAAGTTTTTTTACAATTACGATATTATATTAATTTTAAACATCAGTATCATAGTGAAAGTTTTATTTATGAGACATGTAGAAAAAAACACATAATGAAATATAAAAGAAAGTTAAATATAATAGAGTGAAAAAATTGGTAAGCGTAGTCTTTTGGAAAGAACATTTAACTAGTTAATATAAATGTTGAAACACTTTATGTCTGTCACTGTGCGAATAGGTTAGAAAGAGTGTGCATTAAATATTTTATAGATTAGATACAAACACACGACCCAAGTGCAAACGAGAACTGGCTCGTACGAGTGACAATATGACTCGTACGAGTGATAATGTGACTCGTAATAGTGATAAAGTGACTAGTAGGAGTGATAAACAACTCTACTTGTACGAAGGACACTTCGTACGAAACCAACTTGCTCGCTTTGCACGAGCTGCTCATGTCTATATATATGTGTTGTGTGTTCATTGTTTTAGAGAGACTTGCATATTCCCTTAGGGGAAACGCTGGTGGATTCTCTCCAGGAATTCCGCAAGCCAGACAAGATGTATACTCTTTCGGTACGAATGAATGAATGCTTCCGCTGATTCTGTTTCTAATCCCTTTTTATAACGTTCTACCGACTCGGTACTATAATACGCCCAAACTTCCGTCTAGAACCGTCGTCACCGAGACTCAAAACTGGTATCAGAGCCAGATTACCGATTCATTCAATCTAACAGATGACGAATCACCTACGCTCATGAATTTTGGATGTATGAGGGGTTTTAGAGGTAAAACATCAAATAATCGGACAATCCACGGACATAATGTAAAATTGAAACCACAGGATTATTAGAAACTGATTTCGACTAGATCTGTGCAAAAATCATCTTGAAATTCGAAGAAATAAAGATTCTGCATCGAAAATTCGTAACCAGGCTTGTTTGTACGAGTGAGCCTCTACGGTTCGTATGAGTGACAATTTGTCACTCGTAAGAATCACTAGTAGTACGAAGCACCACTTATACGAAGTCCACCTCATGCGAAGTAATCATACACCTCGTACAAAGTGTGGCATGCCTAAAAAGAGAGAAGAAGAATGCATTTTTGGATCGTATCAACGAGACAAGTGCCAAGAAACAATTTGGTGATTATAATTTTGTTCGAGATTTTAACGTCTAATTCGAGCTGTTCGGGGAGAGCGTCTAGAGCTTTAGAGTAAAGATTTGATAATACGGTCACAAAATATTGAAGATATTGTGGTAGTCAAGGATACATGCACAAAAAGTTGATCATATGGTGTAGTGATTTTTAATGGGCCTTAACGTTAAATCCGCATTTGATCAAAACTTCAATTTCAGGAAATTTTCCACAAAATTTGTCATCTGTGAGACGATGCTCAAGATGTCAGAATTTGCAAAACTGAGGGGGAATAAAAATTTTCACGTATATGATAATATTCCGGCATTTTTGAAATTCGTGACCATGCAACAGTATTCGGGTGGTTCCGACTGCAGATTATCTGGGCAACACAGAGCATCTAAGATTCATTAGTGATGAGATAAAGTTGATGCCTATTTTTTCGAAAAAGTGGGGTTGCATAACTGACTCTTGGAGGAGTTGTTCATCGGATTCAGTAGTTGTGATCACATTGATGCCCGAGTCTTCGTACAAGCGGTTGCACACATGACTGCTTAGTGGTACAAAGTATCCAATTTAACTCCGTAGGGCAAATGAACCATTTTTTGGAAAAACTACCAGCAAATAAGGATGCTTTGTGGTTTCTGTTGTCACCGGGACTAACGAGGAAGGCTATATACTTGCAATTCATGACTAAAGGTGATGATATAATGGATCTTTTAGAAAAAAATATGTTTACCAGGTCTTCACGAAATAGACTCTACATTTGGAGTTTCATGATCAAAGGATGTTCAGAATTTTCAGATCATGATACAAATTGATGCTTAAGGGTTAAATACCTGATCTTTGATGTGGAAGTGGATGTACATACGACTACTTATCTTTAACTCTGCAACGCAAATGAACTGTTTTCAGGACTAACCGCCAGGAAACGAGGATGTTTTGTAGTTTCAGTTGCGCCATTCCAGCGGAAATAGCTATACATCTGTTATTGTGATTAAAAAGGAAGAATGTGATTCTGATTGCAGAAGAATGTTTCTCAGATTTGATGTGCTACCAGATAATATGATTCCGATGATGATTTGCTGATTGAGAAAATCACCTATTTGCTGATTAATGGTGATTTCGGAAATCGGGATTTCAGATTTATGTGGGTATTTATTGATTTGAAGTTTATCGTTGTTGTAATTCGAAGTTTCTATCAATTGCTGGGTTTTGAAGATCAGAGGATCGAGCATTGGAGGAATGCGCTAAACCAAACGCGGATGTGGTTAAAGTTGAAATAGAGAAGCTGCATTGATTAATTTCAAGTTAGTGCTTATTCGAGAAAATTTGTATATTAAGCAAATCAGAGGAGGTCTTGAACCGTGCACACAAAAACCTGAAGATTAATTTCTAGAGAAAATTATTTCAGGGGGAATGTTGCTGAAAGTAGATAATGCAAACCCGAATTATCAATCAAGGGGGAATTTGTTGATGCGTTGTACGACTTCGACAGATACCTGATTGAAGTTGAAGAATATTTAAACACGGCACTTAGATTTGAAGATCAAGATCAAGCTTAGACAGTGACGTCCAAGGGGGAATTTGTTGATGCACTTTATGTCCGTCACAGTGCGAATAGGCTAGAAAGAGTGAGTATTGAATATTATATAGATTAGATACGAACACACGACCCAAGTGTGAACGCGAACTGGCTCGTACGAGTGACAATGTGCCTCGTACGAGTGACAAAAAGCTCTACTCGTACGAAGGACACTTCATACGAAGCCAACGTGCTCGCTTCACACAAGCTACTCATGTCTACATATATGTGTTTTGTGTCCATTGTTTTAGAGTGTCTTGGAAGTTCCCTAAGGGGAAACGCTGGTAGATTCTCTCCAGGAATTCCGCCAGCCAAACAAGATGTATACTCTTTTGGTATGAATGAATGAATGAATGCTTCCGCTGATTCTGTTTCTAATCCCTTTTTATAACGTTCCACTGAATCGGTACTATCATAAGACTAAACTTCCGTCTAGAACCACCATCATCAGGACTCACAACTGGGATAAGAGCCAGGTTACCGATTCATTATATCGAACAATTGATGAATCACTCATGAATTTTGGACGTATGAGGGGTTTTAGACGTAAAACATCAAATAATTGGACAATCCATGGACATAATGTAAAATTGAAACCATAGGATCGTTAGAAAATGATTTTCGACCAGATCTGTCCAAAAATTATCTTGAAATTCGATGAAATAATGATTCTAGATCGAAAAAAGTAAATCAGGCTCGTTCGTACGAGTGAGCCTCTGTGGCTCATACGATGTCCACCTCATACGACGTGGTGACCATCTCGTGCGAAGTAATCATACAACTCGTACAAAGTGTGGCATGCCAAAAAAAGAGAGAAGAAGAAGGCATTTTTAGATCGTATCGACGAGACGAGTGCTCAGAAAAAATTTGGTGATTACAATTTTTTTCGAGATTTTAACGTCTAATTCGGGCTGTTCGGGGAAAGCATCTAGAGCTTTAGAGTAAATATTTGATGATACGGTCAAAAAATATTGAAGATATTGGGGTAGTCACGAATACCTGCACAAAAAGTTGGTCATCTGGTGTAGTGATTTTTAATGGGCCTTAACTTAAAATCCGCATTTGATAATAACTGCAATTTCAGGAAATTTTCTACAAAACTTGGCATCTGTGAGACGATGCTCAAGACGTCAGAATTTGCAAAATTGAGGGGAATAAAAATTTTCACGTATATGTTAATATTCCAGCATTTTTGAAATTCGTGACCGTGCAACAGTATTCGGGTGGTTCCGACTGCAGATTATCTGGGCAACACAGAGCATCTAAGATTCATTAGTGATGAGATAAAGTTGATGTCTATTTTTTTGTAAAAGTAGGGTTGCATAACTGAGTCTTGGAGGATTTGTTCATCGGATTCAGTAGTTGTGATCACGTTGATGCCTGAGTCTTCGTACAAGCCGGTTGCATACATGACAGATTAGTGGTACAAAGTATCCAATTTAACTCCGCAGGGCAAATGAACTTTTTTTCGGACTAACTGCTAGAAAATAAGGATGCTTTGTGGTTTCAGTTGTCACCGGGACTAATGAGGAAGGCTATATACTTGCAATTCATGACTAAAGGAGATGATATAATGGATCTTTCAAAAAAAATGTTTACCAGTTCCTCACGAAATAGACTATACATTTGGAGTTTCGTGATCAAAGGATGTTTAGAATTTTCAGATCATGATACAAATTGATGCTTAAGGGTTAAATACTTGATCTTCGATGTGGAAGTGGATGCACATACGACTGCTTATCTTTAACTCTGCAAGGCAAATGAACTGTTTTCAGGACTAACCGCCAGGAAACGAGGATGTTTTGTAGTTTCAGTTGCGCCATTCCAGCGGAGATAACTATACATATGTTATTGTGACTAAAAAAGGAAGAATGTTTCTCAGATTCGATGTGCTACCAGATAATATGATTCCGATGATGATTTGCTGATTGAGAAGATCATCGATTTGCTGATTAATGGTGATTACGGAAATCAGGATTTCAGATTTATGCGGATATTTATTGATTTGAAGTTTATCGTTGTGGTAATTCGAAGTTTCTATCAATTGCTGGTTGGTTTTGAAGATCAGAGGATCGAGCATTTGAGGAATGCACTAAACCAAATGTGGATGTGGTTAAGTTGAAACAGAGATGCTTCATTGCTTAATTTCAAGTTAGTGATTGTTCGAGAAAATTTGTAGATTAAACAAATCAGAGGCGGTCTTGAACCGTGCAAAAAAAAAAACTTGCAGATTAATTTCTGGAGAAAATTATTTCAGGGGAAATATTGCTTAAAGTAGATAATGCAAACCCCAATCATCAATCAAGGGGGAATTTGTTGACGCATTTTACGACATCGACCGATACCTGATTGAAGTTGTAAAATATTCAAACACGACTTCAGATTTCAAGATCAAGATCAAGCTTAGATAGTGACGTCTAAGGTGGAATTTGTTGACGCACTTTATGTCCGTCACTGTGTAAATAGGCTAGAAAGAGTGTGTATTGAATATTGTATAGAAAAGATAGGAACACACGACTGGCGTGATGTTGTTGTCTCACGTAAATTTAATCCAAATACTGCTACCAGTTAGCGGTAAGTGGGTATCGAACACAGGGAATTGTGGAAGTTAAGTTATCGAAAGGTTGTGCTACTTTAACTAATTACCTAATTTACAAGAAATTTAACTTGGAATTTTGTTGATGTTTTTAGATTTCAACTGCTAGTAATTCAAAAATTGATTTGTTAACAGATTAAAAAGGAAGTGACCATCTTAACTTTCTGGTAAAAAAACGCATGTGTTTCAATTCAACTAGAAAGAGTCACATAGACATGACTCGTGATTGATTAACTGTTTATGATAAAAGGGAACCAAGTACTCGGATTATTACAATGCGAGGTCGTTACCTGATGACCAATTGACTAATATCCAACCCGTAAACCTCCCCGTGATATCTCGATTGTCAACGACACCAAGAATGTACGAAATAGGCAATAACTAAAATACTAATCAACAGTTTACAAACAATCATTCAACACCATAACAACCATAACATAGCAATTATTCTAGAAATCATGAATTGAAACTCAATTGTTCAACAAACCTTCCACATAAGATGATCACCAAGATTTCTAGCCTCTCAGGTTCTTGCAATCAAACATTCTTCAATTGTTTTGTTAATACGAATCAACAACACCAAAATAATGTTCAGAAATTGTTTAGAATCATTAAGATCACTCAAAATCGCCCCTTGTTGCTCTGCTGTTCGTCTCCAATGATTGACACCTCAAAAGTCTCCTTCAATTCGACTTAAATTGAACAGTTACAACTTTTCCGTAGCTCACCACCGTAAGCTACGGTGCCCACCCTAGCTTACGATGGGCAATAATTTCCTTACGGTGGTAAGCCACTGTCTTACGGTGGTTTTTGAATGTGGACTCCACCGTAAGCTACGACGCCTACCGTAGCTTACGGTGGTCAGCATGATTTCCCATTTTGCCCTTCATTCAATCTCTCGAGTCCACATCTTCAATTAGCCACTTGCAAGTCCCCGAAAAAGAACGTTTAAACTCCCTCGTTATGCTCTTCGGTACCTGCAAAGCCATACACACTGTAGACATCAATGGTAACAATTAAACCATTTAAACATGGAATATCTATCATTTTATCGTACTTACGGGTTGTCCAATAGACCACCCGTCACATCCCCACACTTAAACGTTGCTTGCCCCAAGCAACACTTTCACAAAAAATTTCAACTTACAAGTGATCATCATGTAAACAAAACACAAACAAATTGCCCCGTTGTCAACTTACCTTCATACTACATAACACACCCCTCATTATACTCTCCTCTCGGTGACAACAAATGGTACAAGCAAGATTGCGCTAGATCACTCAATGCAAGTATGTAAATGTGTGACAATAAGCTTGGATAATAATCGATTGTTTTCCTACAATTTGCTTAACATGCTTATAAATCAAAAGGACTTTTGGGTTGTAACAGGGCTATGTGTATGGGTGAGAATTGGTAGGATATATGCATGTAGCTTGCTTAATCGACCCAATTTATTATTACAACCAACACAAATAACCAACTCTATTTGTACAACTAACTTCTTTTTTTTTCTTCTCTCTTTTTCTCTCTTTTTTTTCTTTTTTCATTTATCAAGACAATATTGCATCAAGATAGCAAACATCGCATTACAACTATTGAAAGAAAGAATACATACATAACAATATCAAACTATTTAAACCGGGTCGATTAATAGGTAAAATTTTTGTAAGATATAGGCTTGGGTAACAATTGAATGGTTAAAAGCTCAAATTGGGCTACTAATGTCCAAACCCCCGTCCCGCTCACTACCAAGCTCATATATGTAACTTATGAGGTCCAACCCCCCAAACCCACACTCAACACACATCCAGACGAGGCTACCTAAATGCCCTCATCATATTTACAAGCATGTAAACTTAGGTTTTGACAAGCATCTATTATCCAAGTTCTATTAACACATTGTAGACACCACCACTCAACCAAAAAACATTTAATCTATAAAGTACATCTATGTGGCTCAATCCTTACCAAGAAAGGAATAAAAATGGATACCAATGTGTCATGTATATTATGGTAGTACATTCAAACTTTGACAACTGTTTGGTTCGGTTCACACAAAAAGAAAATTAAATCCCATAAAATTTCCCCCATCCCCACACTTGGGATACATTGTCCACAATGTATGGTTTTGAAGGAATGATCACTCGAATTGCTTCCAACATCACCTTTCGTTTAAAAACTCAAATCCCATATTTCTTTTTTTAACAACATGAGAACTCAGCCACAAAACCACCAACCCAACATTACTATCAATCACAATACACCCCTTCACTCCCAACCATAAAATCAATGCAACAAAATAAAGTTTACAATACTGTACAAGGAAGAACACAACCTGATCAATAATAGCGCGGCTGAGGAGGTCCGAAGATGTAAGTCATCATCATCATCTTCGAAAACTCATTGAATGCGAATGTGCCACTACCACTTCCTCCTTCTTCTTGATGCTTTGCTGCTGCTGCTGTTGCCTATACCGAGGATCCACCCATTGAGAATGATGCATCAGCGATGTTGGACAAGAAACACTACTGTCATAGGGTGGCAGGGTCGAGTAATCTACTGGTGGTGGGTCCACAACCACCGGTCGCCCTGCATGCCAATCAGCATGCATTTGACGGTTTTGATCATCCAAATATCGGTTATTTATATCTTGTTCAAATGCGTATGCATGGATGCGATTCCAAGATTCTTGTCGGTCAAAATTATGTCTCAATGCACGCTCCATACTCACACCCATGAATGTCTGATGATTAAAGAACGTTCTCTCGACCCCACTCCAGCTATCAAACACCGAAGGCCTTTGACTCTCGATTACTTCTTGCACTGTACCTTCATGAGCCTAGTTCGGCTCATACGGATATCTATAGAAGTCAAAGAAACCTCCAGTTGGCACACTACTCGAACCTCCCCGCTCAATGTTCATTGGGGCAACATGTGGGTCATCCATGTAGTCTTCATCCCCACTTGGGCCTTCTTCCTCACTTTCCGGTTCATCCTCTTCACCCGGGCTAAGTGGTCGTGCATCGGCCTTCAACACCCTCCATCGTTGCCCCTCACTCTTCAACTTATGATACCGCTCAGATTCCGTATACTTCCATCCAGCTCCCAAATGTCGGATGTCAAACGACTTGAATTTTTTATATAATCCCTTATCATCCGCACCTGTCACCCCATACATTTTCAAGAGAGCTGTAATACGGCGAAAATGTGGAATGATTTTCCGCTGATCACTATCCCGACTAATCCATACGTTATTCATCACCGAAAAACGGAATGAAAACATAGGGGCCCCGGTCAACAATGCATAGAGCACCGGCACTTCCGGCCGTCTAACCTTATTTTTGTCACCCCGCCTCGGGATGACATTTTGCATGCAAATGGCCAAAATCAACTTTCCCTCAATTCTTAAGTTCTTTCGGTATAGCTTTCCGTGAGTGGTATCCGGCAGAAACAGGTAATCAAGCATCGTGTTCCACGACGGATGCTTCTCGGGTTCAAAGTAAAGATCTTCCAACCTTGGAAGCATATATTGATTTACTGGTTTACTATCAAACTTTGCCACCCGCCGCAAAGAATCAAAAGACATCTCCACCTCTATGCCATTTACAGTTCCAATTAACCTCATTCTTGACACTCCACCTCGGTATGAAGGACACTTAAGAGTGGCCATCCACTCCTGAATTTCAGCATCATACAAGTTTGTGCCTTCATAATCGTAACATTTCAGAGCTGCCTCCCATTCTAATGCACGGAACTTATCCATAACCCCAAATGGTCCAAAATCTGGTTCCCTCGCCTCCTTTTCGCAAACAAACGCTTCTTTTCTTTGTGCCAACCTATTGATCTGGTCATTGAATAACTCAGCCTGCCATTCATCTGGCTGACCATGTAACGGACCAGATGTCCACCTTGGCTTCGGCCCACGATCAGGCACATCTTCCTCTATGTCTTCTTCTACATCACTCTGCATCACTAATCTTCTCTTTCTTGGTGCCGAGTCACTCGAAGAACCCACTTTTTCTTTACCTTTGCGTCCCATAATAATAATTCTGCAAAGCATAGACATAAAGAACACACATTATTCATCTTCTCAAAAACCCACATTATCCCCACACTTGCTTATTATTATGGTCATGGAAACTAGAAAAAACATAAATTCATCATATGCAAAAATTTGAACAACATTCTCCTAAGTTAACAAAATTTTGCCCAAAAATCATACTTTTATCACATAACTAGCTTCCATAACCATAATCATTCCAAAATCCATTAAATTCATCTCAACATCATCAACTACAAGCAAGTATGGGATCATGATAATCTATTAATTACAATGCTACAATGCAATAATCAATATGATAAGAAATTACATACCTCAACCTTGTAGAAAAGTAAAACCCTAAAAACTTGAAGATTAACAAAAACAGAACAAGAACCCTAAAAATTTTCGGATCAAAAGGCTTCAATCGACTCCCAAACATTAGATTTGATCAAATTCAAGCACAAAATCAGAATCCTTGTGAAATTCTAGCCTAGATTGACCCAAAAATCACTCGATTTGGTGAAAAATTGAAGATTTAGTGTAGGTTAAAGTGGGTATTCTTGAAAGTAAATAGGGGAGAAGAAGAATGGAGTTGTGGTTGAATGAGATGAAGAATTTGGGTGGTTAGGGTGAATTCCCGTGTTTAAATCACTGTTTTGCGGACCCAACACGCCCAGTGGCGACCGTAAGCTACGGTGGCCAGGGTTTTAAAAAGGGACGTAAGATAGATCCTTGGCACCGTAAGGGTTTTGGGGTCCACCATAGCTTACGGTGGGGACCATAAGCTACGGTGGTCACTAGCAATTTTCAATTTTTTTTAACCTCAAAATAGCATTTTACATACTTTAACCTACCATACCCCTCGAAAAACCCGTGTTGTCCTCAACACCGTGTATGAGAAATTTCGAAAAACTTCCCCACACTTGTTACGAACACAAATCAAACAAGTTTGGATAATGACTCCAAACAAACAAACTATGTATTTACACTACCAAACCTAGGCCTCTTGCGTTTAATCCACATCCAATGGCCGTAGGATGTAGCCCACTTTGTCAAGTTCAAGATGTTTAATATCATTTCCTTCCAAATACAGTTTGAGCTGATGCCCATCACCGTTTGCTTCAAGTTGGTCCGTTCATCCACAATATCAATATCTCCAAACCTGCCCACTCGTGTCATAACATAGGGGCCCATCCACTTGCTTTTTAATTTGCCCGCAAACATTTTTAACCTGAATTGAACAACCACACCTTTTGACCCGTTTCAAAAGTTCGCTTCCGAATCTTTGCATCATGAACCTTCTTGAGCTTATCTTTGTATGTAGCCGCACACTCATATGCTTCATATCGAATCTCTTCGATCTCACTCAATTGAAGTTTCCGGATCTTCCCCGCTTCATCATAATCTGCGTTTACTGTCTTGATAGCCCAATGCGCCAATTCCATGGTATTAGACACCCCTTCCCAAACACCATCTGGTAAGGAGTTGTACCAATAGGAATTTTGTAGGCCGTTCGGTACGCCCACAACGTATCATCCAACATACTCCACCAATCCTTCCTGTCCGTTCGCGCCGTCTTCATTAAAATTTCCTTGATTTGACGGTTGGACACTTCAACTTTTCCACTAGTTTGAGGATGATACGGTGTGGCAATTCGGTGGTTCACATTTTATCTCTTCAATAATTTCCCAAATTAAAATTTTTAAAATGCGAGCCACCATCACTGATTATAACACGTGGAATCCTAAAACGAGCAAAGATATTCGGTTGTACAAACTTACAAACAACCGAATGATTGTTGGTCCTTGTTGGTATGGCTTCAATCTATTTCAAAACATAATCCACGGCCACCAATATATACAAGAACCCGTTTGAACTTGGAAACGGCCCCATGAAATCTATCCCCCACACATCAAAGATCTCTACCACCAAGATAGGTTGCATGGGCATTTCATCCCTCTTTGAAATACTCCCCATCCTTTGGTAATTTAGACAATTCTGGGAAAATTCACATGTGTCTTTAAAAATTGTAGGCCAATAGAACCCGCATGTGAGCACCCGGTACTCCGTCTTGTGACCACTAAAGTGTCCCCCACAAGCGGATGAATGAGCATGGGTTAAAATTTCGACCACTTTCGTTTCCGAAACACACCTTCTAATTACTTGATCGGGCCCAATTTTGAACAAATCCGGTTCATCCCGAATGTACTGCTTAACTTGAACCATGAACTGTTGTCTTCTTCTCTTTGTCCAATGACTGGGAATAGCACCCGTGGCCAGATATAGTTTACATAATGCGCATACCACGGTGCCTTAGAAGTAGAGACAGCTAACAACTGTTCATCGGGAAACTGTTGATTAATCTCACTAAAATCATCAGCCTCTTCTATAGGAATTCAAGAGAAGTGGTTCGCTATAACATATTCACTTCCCTTTTTATCTTGAATTTCCAAATCGAATTCTTGTAACAAAAGCACCCATCGAATCAACCGAGGCTTAGCATCCTTTTTCTCCAGCAAGTACCGAACTGCACTATGATCAGAATATACCACCACCTTGCTTCCCTAAATATACGAACGAAACTTATCCAAGGCATACACCACCGCTAATAATTGTTTTTTGGTTGTGGTGTAATTCAGTTGCACCTCAGACAAAGTTTTACTCGCATAAGAAATTGCCACCGGCTTCTTATCAACCCTTTGGACCAAAATCGCTCCAATAGTTGTATCGCTGGCATCGCACATAATCTTGAACGACTTTGACCAATACGGCGGTTGCAAAATAGGGGCCTTCGCCAGTTGTTCCTTCAAAACGTTGAAAGCTTGCAAACATTCTTTAGTAAAATCAAAAGGAACATCTTTCAATAATAGATTACATAAAGGCTTAGTAATAACACTAAAACCCTTAATAAATCTTCTATAAAAACCAGCATGCCCGAAAAATGACCTTACCCCTTTTACATTTTTAGGAGGAGGCAACGATGATATTACACGAATTTTTGCTTTGTCTACCTCCATCCCTTTTTGGAAACAACATGGCCCAACACAATACCTTCTTGGACCATGAAATGACTTTTCTCCCAACTCAGCACTAAGTTTTTCTCGACACATCTTTTTAAAACCTTTTCTAACTCATCGAGACACGACTCAAAACTTGTGCCAATAATAGAAAAGTCATCCATGAACACCTCAAGCGACTCTCCAACCATGTCCGAGAAAATACTCATCATACAACATTGAAAAGTTGCCGAGGCATTACACAAGCCAAATGGCATTCGCCGAAAGGCGAAAGTACCATACGGACATGTAAAGGTGGTTTTATGTTGGTCGTCAGGGTGAATAGCAATTTGGTTGTATCTTGAGTACCCATCCAAAAAACAGTAGTATTTTTGACCCGAAAGTTTTTCAATTATTTGGTCAATGAAAGGTAATGGGAAATGGTCCTTAGAGGTTGCAGTATTTAATTTTCTATAATCAATACAAACACGCCACCCGGTAACCGGTCGGGTGACAATTTGTTCACCATTTTCATCCTTAATCACTTGAATGCCGGCCTTTTTAGGAACCACTTGGGTAGGACTTACCTAAGCACTATCAGAAATAGGGTAAATAATACCTGCATCCAACCATTTGATTACCTCATTCTTTACTACTTCGCACAAATTCGGATTCAACCTTCTTTGTGCTTCCCTCGAAGGCTTGTCATCATCATCTGTAATTATCTTATGCATAACAATAGATGGGCTGATTCCCTTCAGATCAGCAATTGTCCATCCAATTGCCACCCGATTCGCTTTGAGCACCCTTAACAATTCATGCTCTTGAGCCACCTCTAAATTAGAGGCAATAATGACCGGTAACGTGTCATTATCCCCTAGAAATGTGTACTTCAAATGGCTCAGCAATTCGTTCAATTCTAATATTGGGGGCTCCTCAAAAGATGTGTTCGTACCCGAACTAATTCCGTCGGCAGACTCTCAAACTGAAGAGTCCACGACGGTCGCCCTTCTTTCATAGCCATCACATCCTGCTTTTCTTCCTCCACCCGCAAATGACTAGCCTGTACCTGCTCAGTTACATCACAAACACAAACATAAGCATCCTCCGAGCTCAACACTTCAGGGAAAGCATTCAACAACTCCCACAATGCAATGCCATGATGAGGACAATTCTTCAACATCATATTGAATCTTTAAAACGCCTCATGAAACATTTCATCCGGTTGCTGTTGGAAACTACGTAAGCTCCGCCTAGCTTCATTTGTCTTTTGGGCCGTGAAAAATTCTTCAAGAAACCTTTGTTGCATATCGGCCCAAGTATAAATCGATACGGACGGTAGAGTGTGGAACCACTTCTGTGCCTTATCTTCCAATGAAAACTGAAACAATACCAATTTCACATCATCTGCAGAAAAACCTTGCCCCCCGATGGTGTTGCAAATGGAATAATATGTTTCCAAATGGATGTACGGTTCCTCCGTTGCTAGACCCTTGTACTTTGGCAAGCTTTGCAATGCGGTCATCCTAACCTCAAATGTTCTCCCATCCGGGCATTGTGGTATCACTCCAGAGAAGGATTATTAGTAATAACCATACGGAAATGTGCTTCAACCCCCGGACTACCTCTCGCTGATGTCTTCGCGGAACACCTAAAGGTACTCTTGGTCGACCCGCGTAACCTTGTCTTACCCCTTGAGGTACAAAGTGTTGTTGATGTTGGGGTTGATGCAACGGTCTTTGAAATTGAGGTTGTTGGTGTTGACCTTGGACTTGTTGTAAAGGCATTGGTTGTTGGAACGATGGTCCTTGAGGACGAACTTGATGCACCCCATAGGTTGCCTAACCATCTCTTGTACTTGTTCCACTGGTTGCCTTTGTAGGTAACCTATTCCCCCTTGCGGTCCCAAGTTACCTCCATCACCCCATAATAATAACCTTCATCTTTATACCCTCCGAATTCTTCTTCATAACCATCTTCATACCCATCTCCTCCTACACCCATGTTTGCACAAACTGTGAGGAAGGATTATGAAAACCAGGTTGGGTTGGTGGTTGAAATGTCGAGGATTTATGGACAACTGTTGAACTTGGTAAAGTTTGACTTGGCAATGGTTGTTGGGTGGATGATGATTGACCGGAGGTTGGGAAAAAGGATGAGAGTGGTGGAACCATTGATGTGGTATTTGGGGGGCGGGGTTGACTTCATGTGTTGAGGGTGGATTGGTGGTAGGAATTGGTGGAGATGTAGATGGTGTTGTTTGGCTTGTGGTAGTAGGTAATGGTTCCATGATGTTGAGTGGCGTTATTGGTGTAGTAGGTGTAGTTGGTGAACCACTAATCTTGTTTTCTCGTAACAAAACCATGTTGCATCGTAAAGTTCGTTCAATCTTCGGATCAAATACCAATGGTGATAGCTTGTTAGAGCCTCTAGTATGCATACACCTGTAAGATCCTGCACACTAACACAACCAACGTAAACCTGGAAAAATAACAAACTATACTAACTCAAAACAATAACACACATTGCGCACAATTCTCCAGTAACGGTGCCAAAATTTGACGTGATGTGGTTGTCTCACGTAAATTTAATCCAAATACTGCTACCAGTTAGCGGTAAGTGGGTATCGAACACAGGGAATTGTGGAAGTTGCGTTATCGAAAGGTTATGCTACTTTAACTAGTTACCTAATTTGCAAGAAATTTAATTTGGAATTTGGTTGAAGTTTTTAGATTTCAACTACTAGTAATTAAAAAATTGATTTGTTAACAGATTAAAAAGGAAGTGACCATCTTAAGTTTCCGGTTCAAAAACACATGACAATTCAACTAGAAAGAGTCACATAGATATGACTCGTGCTTGATTAACTGTTTATGATAAAAGGGAACCAAGTACTCGGATTATTACAATGCGAGGTCGTTACCCGATGACCAATTGACTAATATCCAACCCGTAAACCTCCCCGTGATATCTCGATTGTCAACGACACCAAGAACGTACGAAATAGGCAACGACTAAAATATTTATCAACAGTTTACAAACAATCATTTAACACCATAACACAGCAATTATTCTAGAAATCATGAATTGAAACACAATTGTTCAACAAACCTTCCACATAAGATGATCACCAAGATTGCAATCAAACATACTTCAATTATTTTGTTGATACGAATCAACAACACCAAAAAAATGTTTAGAATCACTAAGATCACTCAAAATCGCCCCTTGTTGCTCTGTTGTTTGTCTCCAATGATTGACACCTCAAAAGTCTCCTTCAATTCGACTTAAATTGAACAGTTACAACTTTTCCATAGCTCACCACCGTAAGCTACGGTGCCCACCGTAGCTTACGATGGGCAATAATTTCCTTACGGTGGTAAGCCACTGTCTTACGATGGTTTTTGAATGTGGACTCCACCGTAAGCTACGGTGCCCACCGTAGCTTACGGTGGTCAGCATGATTTCCCATTTTGCCCTTCATTCAATCTCTCGAGTCCACATCTTCAATTAGCCACTTGCAAGTCCCAAAAAAGCACGTTTAAACTCCCTCGTTATGATCTTTTGTACCTTTAAAGCCATACACACCTTAGACATCATATCGTAACAATTAAACCATTTAAACATGGACTATCTATCATTTTATCATACTTACGGGTTGTCCAATAGACCACCTGTCAACGACCCAAGTGCGAACTCGAACTGGCTCGTATGAGTAACAATGTGACTCATACGAGTGATAAACAGCTCTACTCATACGAAGGACACTTCATACGCAACCAACCTGCTTGCTTCGTACGAGCTGCTCATGTCTATATATATGTGTTGTATGTTCATTGTTTTAGAGAGTCTTGGAAGTTCCCTAAGGGAAAACGTTGGTGGATTCTCTCCAGGAATTCCGCCAGCCAGACAAGATGTATACTCTTTCGGTATGAATGAACGAATGCTTCTACTGATTCTGTGGCTAATCCCTTTTTATAACGTTCTACCGAATCGGTACTATCATACGCCCAAACTTCCGTCTAGAACTGCCGTCACCGGGAGTCACAAGTGGTATCAGAGCCTTGAGGCCTGATTTGAGGACAAACATCAAGTTTCAGCATACAACAAACAAGTTTCTGCAGTTGCAAATCCAGATTCAACCATTGAAGATTTTCTATATCTACTCTTTCTTCATGAATATTTCAGATCTAGACGAATTCATGGACGAATTAGACTATGATTTTAGTATAACACGTTAAAATCAACTCTACAAAATCCCTGAAACTTACAGATCTAAAATCGAACAAAACCATGACGAAAATTATAGAAAGCATCTGTTTGGTGACCTGAATGTACCCGTACGAGTAGAAGGACAACTCGTACGAACAGCCATCCGTACAAATTCGTATGACCAAGAAAAACAAGTTTTCTTAAAATTTACAATTTTAAAACAGTCAATCGTACGAGTGAGTGATTCACACGAGGAGTCACTCGTACGAATCACTGTCTCTCTCTCACGAGTATCCTGCTCGCACGAAGCACTGATTCGCATGAGTATCTTGCTCGTACTAACCACCCGATTCGCACGAGTAGCTGTTCATTCGTACGAAGAACATAAGGAGTTTTTCTTAGATTTCACATTTTTGTCAATCTAATCAGTGTCTTCGATAGTTTGTGTTTCTAAAAATTTCAAATTTAATGGAAGAAGAGTTTTTCAATGCGTTTGTTGCTTCAGCTGTTATAACTACCGCATCACAAAACATAAATCTAGAAAATGAAATGGGAACCATGACGAAGCCTCCAAAGCTCATGAACTTAGAAGATTATGATAGTTGGAGTGAGAGATTCATAATATAGGTACAAGCTAATAATTTCACGTGTTGGTTTACCATTGAGTCAAAGTACACAGCACCTATAGGTGAGAATGGTCTTGAGAAGACACTGGCTTAGTTAACGGATATGGAGAGAGAAAAGTTTATCAATGGAAAGAAGATGATGAACATACTTCAATAGGCAGTAAAAGAAGATATCCTGGCACTTCTTCAACATGATGATGACACTCAGTCTCTGTGGAATGCTTTAAGACTAAAGTTTCAAGGAAGTTCTCAACTTCTAAAAGGAAGAAAAAAGCTGCTAAGCAAGGAATTCGATATTTTCAATCTAATGAAAGGTGAGAAAGTAAAGCAGTTGATCGAACAATATTGTCATTTGGTGGTTCAAATGAAACGAATGGAGATCTTTAAAACCAATGAAGAGCTAGTTGATAAACTGGCTGATTCTTTACCAGAAAGAGAGTGGACGACATATCTAACTATTCTTAAAAACGGCACAGAATACATTGACTTCACATTGTCAAGATTTATTGAAAGATTAGAAGGTCACGAGCTAGAAATGCAGAAAATGACAAAGAACAAAGGCATGCACATGCAACAAGATGTGAACCTCTACTAACAAAATAGTTCTGATGGTCACATACAAAGTCCCAAGGTTCAAACCGCCTTCAGCGCCAACAATGCTAAAAGACCACCATCAAACTAGTCCAGTGGGTTTCAGTCATTTTCATCATGCAACCCTATTTCTCCTCAAGCTCCACAATCTTCACAAAGCTCATGTAATACTTAGAATGGTCAAAACTATCCACCTAATGCAAACCACTGAATTCTTCAATGCAACATTGCTGTGAATCTTGAAACGCACAAGATTTCAATGAACACACGGCTAAACAACACATGGCCTTGCTTGCATCAGTTCTCGAATCACACGAAAGTCAGGTAGCCATAAGAATTGGGAATCCTGAAATGACCAAAGAAGACTATGATCAAATTAATCTAGTTGAGTTGGAGTTAATTGATATCAAATGGTGTATGGCGTCGATAGTCTGTAGAGCTCAACGCTTTATGGAAATCATGGGAAAAGATAGTCTGGGAGGTCTTGATGGGAAACTCGGGTTTGATAAGGCTAAAGTTACGTGCTTCACGTGCAGAGAAAATGGACATTTCAAGAGAGAGTGCCCAAATATAGAAGTCAAAGGAAACCATAATCCATTTGTAGACGACTACTACAAAAGAGCCATATATCATCAACCCCAACCTCAGACAAGTTTAGTGCAGATCGAAGATAGTCCATCGAATTCAAAGGATAAGGCTTTGGTTTTCACTCAAGAAGATGAAGAGTTCAACTGGAACAAATACATTACAAAGAACGAAAGCCTCGCACTGGAAGCTGAGATATTTGAAGAACCAGAACAGGCAGAAGATGAGGCCTCCTTTGACGAAGCACCAGAGGAATATTACAACACGTCGTCAGAGGAAGAAGAACTCTTAAATAGTGAATTTAAACATCTTTTGTCTTCAGACATTCTTAAACTTTTGCAGGTTATTTCGATTCAATCTATAAACCATCTTGTGAAGAAGAGAAAATATCTGATATAGAGGAGATGATCGATGTGACCAAAGAGTTGACTTTGGAGAATCTGACTAACGTTGTCGATAAAGCTCTAATGGCTAACATGAATGAGGTAGTTACTGAGGAAGCTCAGGTTGCTAGAGTCAAATCGGTAAATGTGTCAGTAAATGAGTCAGTAAAATAAACAGCTTGCATGAAGTGCAAAGAGCCATGCATTGAGTGTGTTGAAAAAAAAGAGATACAATGAGCTAAAAAGTCATGCAGATAATTTGTCATGTGATTATAATACAACAAAAGAAGCTTATGATAAATTAAGTACAACAATTAAATAATTTGAACAAGTGATCAGAGAAAATAACAAGACACTTTCGATGCTCAAGGCGACTATAATGGACAAACAAATGGCCATCAATATTCACTTAAATACAATTGCCGAGCTAAAAAGTGAGCTTGAAAAATGAAAATCGAAACAGAACGGGTTAACAAGTTGTTAATCAGTTATTCTACAAGTTTGTACGTCATTGATCACATTCTTTCAAAAATTTGAAAGCAACGAAGACAATAAAAGTGATTAACACAAAGGTGTAAGTTACGATCGTGTTCGACCACCCTTGTGGAATAGCTATGCAAGTAAGAAACCATCAGGGGTGGAAAAGACGCTCAATATAAAATTGAAAACTAAAAAGAAAAACGAGTTGCCTGTGAATGTTGATGTAACATACACCAAAACCGAAAGTGACCGTGTATCTAAAGTTGTAAAAACGGTGGTCGAAAATGTTTTGAAATATGAGTCTTGAAAATCTGAACTGGATGTATCATCAAAAAATAGTTTAAACAATGATCCAAATGTAGTCGTGTATAAAATGAACGGATCTGATAAACTATATTCCGATGAGGATTTCCCAATTCAGAATGTTAATCTTGATCGATTTGATAAGTTGTTCAAGTTAGTTGAAGTTAGTCATTTTGATTTAGAAACACAAGATGCATTGTTTTATCCTAAATCATAATGTGTCCACAAAAACCACCATCAGAGGGACAGGGATTATCCTGAAAAGAGGAGAGCAGGTTTGGGTTTCCAAAAGCAAAGAAAAAACAACAAGTTTCAAAAGTTGAACTTTGCAAAGAAAATTGATTTTGTCCATGGGACAAATACTGAAAAAGAAAAGGAGGGCCTTGGTAAACAATCTAATGTTGAATTTAAAAAGGAAAGGAGGGTAGAAAACAGTATTTGGATTCCTCTGTTAGAGATGACAGCAGGACGTGCTACAAATGTAACAATGTTGGGCATATTGCACGACAATGTTCTCAAAGAAATCCAAAACCTGTTTCCAACTCAAGCAGATCTACAAAAGATGTGAAGCAAAAAGCACCCAATTTTGTACCAAAACAAATTCTAAAAATAAATAATGAATCCAATAAAAATGTGACATCAACGATTCAACATAATTCAAAATTTGAAATTGGTGAAACGTCTACTAAGAATCGTCAAAAGAATTTAAAATTCTATTCTAAAAAGGCAATTCTGAAAACAGAACTTGGGTAGCAAAAGTCAAACCATCTTCAGTAGAAATGAAAACACCTATTCCACCTAAACAAAAATCAAATAAAATGTCAAACCCACACAAGACCAAGCAGACTTGGGTTTCTCTGTTTAAATAGTTTCTTCCACATGTGTGAAGAGGCTACCGAGGTCAATCATGTCAAAGTAGATTATAGACAGTGGAGCTTCCCGACACATGGCATGGATGCTTGCGTTGTTATACGACGTAAAAGCTATCCGGGGAGGTTACGTTCGGTTTGCTGGGATACAGGGTGGAAGAATAATAGGTGAAGGTATTCTCACAAACAAAGTGGTATCTTTCGACAAGGTGAACTAAATTGCTGAGCTTGAGAACACCTACTGAGCATCTCGCAAATCTGTGACAAGAAATTCACAACCCAGTTCAATGACAATGAATGCTTAATTCTCAAACCGGTATTCAAAATTCCTGAGGAGTGAATCCTCATGCGCGCTCCACGAGAAAATGATGTTTATGTCTTAGACATAAGCGTCGCATCCACTACGTCAAAGAAGGTTCAATGCTTTGTTTCTAAAGCTACCGAGAAAGAGTCAATCTTATGGCATCGTAAGATGGGGCACATTTACCAGGGAAAGATGAATTATTTGGTGCATAAAGACCTAGTGGAGGGTGTCAATCTGAAGAATTTTTTCATTTATCTGATGATTGTCTGAGCTGTAAAAAGGGGAAGCAGCATAAGAAATCACACTCGAGAAAGCTGCTTAACTCTATCAAGCTAACACTAGAAAGGCTTCATATGGATCTCTTTGGGCCAGTGAACGTGAAAAGTATCTCTAGAGATTTATATTGCCTGGTTGTGACAAAGGATTATTCAAGATTCTCATGGGCTTTCTTTCTGGAGAGTAAAAATGAAACGTTTGAAAGTCTTATGATTCTCTTTAGGAAGCTAGAAAACTATCTCACTTGCCAATCAAGAGAATCTGCAGTGATAATGGTACTGAGTTTATAAACAAGATAATGCTCGAATTCTGCAACGAAAAGGGTATCCTTCATGAATTTAGCACTCCCTATACTCCTCAACAAAACGGAGTAGCTGGACGTAAGAATCGCACACTGATCGAGACTGCCAGTGTCGCACCCCATGTTGTCCTTTTCACATCAGAGCCGGGGCGTGAACCGAATGGCATCTTCATCACACAGCAGAAGCAGACGTGATGGCTAAGGATTCTATAACTGAACGCCCACTAACTACTCGAATCCCTATGGGTTCCACTATTCCAACCATGCCATACTTGTAATCATAACCTGAGAAAGAACATGCGAAAGTCAACATAAAGTTGGCGAGTTCATAGTTTGTTTGTTTTGTTTCAAATGAGTCATAAAACATTTGAAAGTCTTGCATTCGAAAAACCGGTTTGCGGGATCATAGTATCCCAAATCATTTGAAATGCCAAGTCTGTATAACAGTATTGAAATGTTTTCCATGTTGTTTGCAAATCCATGCATATAACTGTTATGTTTATGAACCGGTGATAAAATGATTTCAATCATATCTGAAAATAAACCGGTAATGAAATGTTTTCTGTAATCTTTATAAACCAGTGTTGAAATCGTAGTATGTAGTTTTCCTACGGAATCTAAGGATCTGTCAGTGTGTAGCTAATACGCTGACCTATGTGACATAAGTAAGTAACCAAACCGAGACTTCTTTGACATTCTGGGATCACAAAGCACTCCTAACTGGTTATCATACCAGGAGTGGAGCGTGTCCCAAACTCGATAGATCTATACCTTTTGCACCTTGGTCACTACGTGATTAATGGTTACTATTGTTATTTCCCTACTTATACACATGTGATCTATTATAATCTAATCTCATAGCTACATACCAATTGTTATAAATCTGTGTTATTGGGCCTAGCCCATGTTCTTTTGTTATTTTGGGCCTAGCCCATGTTATTTTGTTCTTGTTGGGGCCCCGCCCCCTAATTGTGACTATGACTATCCCGTCACCGGTCATAAAACTCATGCATGTTTCGAAAAGCTTTGTACAGCTGTGAAAACCGGTAAGTTTAGCATAAACCTTTCATAAACCATTTGTGTTCATTGAAATCTATTTGTAACATGGTTTAGAAATATACGATTTTCGTTTCTCGAAACATTTTATGCTTTCGCAAAATTTGCATGTCCTTCCACCCCCGAAAACATTTATAAAAATGTAAAACGGTAAAAAGTGGCGGTTATGAACTCACCTGGATAATCCAGTTCAAAGCTAGCTTAATGTGATTTCGTAGTGTTTTCTCCACAACTTGACTTGCTATCATGCAACCTAAGGTATTCCTAAAATGGAATAACTTGTAACTTTCTAAGAATGACGTAGCTATACTACATGATACCGAGCTCTACCGAATCGTTACTCATATGATTCTCTGAAATTATTATTGACTTAACTCGGTTAACCAACCTATGGTTTTCTTAGAAACGATCTAGTTTTCGTGCGACTTGAAATATATGTTTATATAAAACATAACTATATTTCATGAAAATAATATTTAGTCCTTATGTACGTGGATGGATAATAGTACGACCCTTTGTAGTTTTCGTAGATTCAACGTATATATACTCGAAAATATATCCGTATAGATAATACATTTCGTATTCGCGCGAGAGCCTGGCGTATCGTCTATAATAAATAAATAACGATGTAATCGTACGCTTGTTATAGTCTTGCGGAGTCGTGTCGTACTTAGTTTACCGCTTGAATCGAATAAAAACAATATTCTATTGTTATAATATTATTCGAAAGTATCCGTACGTGTTCGCATCATCGACGTTAGAAATAAATATAACTATATTTATTTATAAAAGTATTTGACGTCTTGCCATTCGTATATATATGTAATTATATTTTTGTTATACGACTGTAGAATTCGAGATGTCTTTGATATACGATTTTTGAATGTTTGTTATCTCGTAATTCGTGCTCGTTGAATGGTTATCAGATCAAGATTTGAACGTTTTAATTAGCGTTGACGAAATAAATATATACTTATATTATTTTTATAATAATCGTATGAAATCGGACGTTTTATCTTTTAATTGTAACGAGTTTGGTTTTACAGATTTTACGAAAATCGGGCAGAGTTTCCTCTGTTTTTGGACGATCCCGACAATATTATTTGTCGATTTATTTATCAAAACGAAACCTGCAATGCACAAAATCAAACAATATATATAATTTTTCGTCGTTTCCAAATATTAAGTTTTCACCGATTAATATTTCCGATTTATATATTTAACGACGTCGGTTTGATTTTTAACGAATAGTTTGACGCGAATAACGTAGTCGGTTCGATTTATTATATATTATATTTGACGATATATATTCTTTAACGGATCGGTTTGAGCTCGGTTTACGCGATAATTATTAACTGTATTTATAACTATATAATTTAACTTCGCGTCGTAATTAATTTTTACCGAGTCGTGGGTTGACCTGTTGACCAGATTTGACCAGGTTTGAACGCGTTGACTGGGTTTGACCCGTTGACTTTTGTTGACCGACCGATCTGAATCCGAGAACCGAGACTGAACCTGAAAAAAACACGTATCAGAACCGAAAATAAACCCGAATCGAAACTAAAATATTGAAAAACCGTTTCGAACTTGAACCGGGTCGAACCGAGTCGAACCCGAAACCTATATATTTTGGAACCTTTTGGATCACCATGTACTATTTTAGACCCGGGCGGTAAATTTGGGGCCAAATCCTTGGAAGGAGTTTTCGTCAGTTATGCTAGTCCACAAAAGCGAGTCTTCTTGCCAAGTATGAACCAGGTTATTCTTGCACAACATGTTAATTGCCAAGGATACACAACGCCTACGCAGAAACTTGGGGATCCATGGCTGTTCAATTATGACGGGTTGTCGAATTCATTTGACCTGCCAAAAGTACCTTCAGATGAAGAACCTTTTATGCTTTTTCAACAACATCAACTCCCCAATCAAGAGCAAGTTTCTACACCATTGGTGATTTCCCCCTCACTACATGTCTCTAACACTTCTGAAGTAGGTCTGAGCAATACTCTGCAAGAATCAGTCTCTATACCAGTCTTGAATACTGCCAAATCATTTTTCCATCAACCAATTGATGCCAACTCTGATCGTGAACCGACTTTTGACGATGGAAGAACCAGTTCCGATGAAGTATCCGAGCAAATTCAAAGCTTTCTGAATACTGAAGCTGATGAATCCAATATCATAAATGAAGCTACATCCTCTGAACCAGTTGCTGATAAAGTTGTCACAAATTTGCAAAGTCAAGTAGACGTTCCGAGCGAAGTGATGCCAAGGACACTATCTTACCATCCGTCGAAGAATATTATTGGCAACTTACAAACCGGAGTGAAAACTCGAAATCAGATCAATAAGAATCTAAGTTGCTTTTATACAAATGTGGCTCCATTACTAGAAAGACGCCATGAAGGAAGAAAGCTGGGTGGATGCAATGCAAGAAAAGTTGCTTCAATTCCAGAAACTTGGTGTCTGGAAGCTTGTTGACCTACCAGATTATCATAAAAAGATTAATACTCGTTGGGTCTTTAAGTGCAACAGAGATGGAAGAAGTATTGTGGTCAGAAACAAAGCTCGGCTCGTGGTCCAAGGCATCTATCAGCAAGAAGGGATAGACTACAATGAAGTTTACGCCCCTGTTGCATGTCTTGAAGCTATCCGCATTTTCTTGGCCTTTGCATCGTGGAAAGGTTTCAAGTTGTACCGATTGATGTGAAGTCTGCTTGCCTATACGGCAAGGTAAACGAAGAGGTGTACGTTGGCCAATCACCGGGGTTTGTCGATCCGATACACAAGGATAAGGTCTATCTGTTGAACAAAGCTTTATACAGACTACACCTGGCCCCAAGAGCCTGGTACGATGCGCTCTCCATACATCTCCTCAGGAACGATTTCTCCAGAGGCACTAAATACAGTACCCTCTTTACCAAGGAAGTGGATGGACATTTGATTATAGTGCAAATCTATGTCGATGATATCATCTATGGATCGACAAATGATAAGCTATGTAAAGACGTTGAAGAAGTCATGAAGAGAAAATTCGAAATGATATGGGGGAGATGAAGTACTTCTTAGGACTTCAGGTTGAGCAATCGCCTGATGGTATCTTCATTCGTTAGACGAAGTATGTTCATGATGTGTTAGAGAAATCTAACAAGTCAGGAACTAAACCAGCATCAACTCCATTAGCCACCAACCACGGGATTTGTCCAGACGTTCATGGAGTCAAAGTCGATGAAACATTAAATCGCTCCATGATCAGATCCTTGATGTATCTCACAGCTTCAAGACCTGATATCATGTATCCAACATGCATGTGCACCCGTTATCAGTCTAATCCAAGAGATTCACACTTGTTAGCCATCAAACAAATCATGCGCTACTTAAAAGGATGTCCAAGCACCGGCTTGTGGTATCCTTGACATGACGACTTCAATCTCGCGGGCTATTCAGTTTCTGATTTCGGTTGCTGCAAGCTTAATGCCAAATCTACAACGTTGGCTGCCAGTTCTTCGGAACCCGTTTGGTAACATGGTAATGCAAGAAACAGACCACGGTCGCTCTCTCTACGTGTGAAGCTGAATATGTTTCAGCATCCAGCTGTTGCTCCCAGATACTCTGGATACAACAGCAGGTGAGAGAATTCGGACTACAATTTCTTGACACGCCCATATATGTAAATTACAAGGCGCTACTGATATCACTAAAAACCTAGTTCAACACTCACGCACTAAACACATAGAAATTCGACACCACTTCATCCGTGATTATTACGAGAAAAAGTTGGTTAGAATTGAAAAAATCCACACTGATGACCAAAAAGCAGATTTTTACACAAAAGCTTTTCATAGATCAAGATTTAAAAATCTTTTGAAATTAAACGGTTTAAAAAATCTAACATCAAGGATGGAAATGAGGTTAAATTTGAGGATGACGAGGACTTAACGTGATTCTCATCGGTATGACATATATTTTTTGTAAGTATTTTTCTTGCTTCCTTAAAAACTAAACCCAAAAATATATATTTATTTTAGGGGGAGAAAACTTGTGAAAAATACAAAAACATTAAAAAATGACAAAAAGAGTTTTTGTGAAAAAGAAGGAATCATATTTCATCAGCAGGACTATCACAGTATGCTAAAAATATGGAATGTCTAGACAAGTTTTTTAAACAGGTCTTACTGATGATGTGCCAATAGGCTTCACTCGTTCAGTAAATTGTTCTTCAAGATATAAACCTAAAAGAAAAACTGAGTAAATTTGTGGGTCGACATCTCTTGGATATATGGACTTAGTACTCCGAAATTTCGTTTGAGAGAATGGCAGATTCTGTGATACTAGGTCTTTATATTTAATTGATATATGGGGTATTATACGAGTTCTTCTGATTTTGCGTCAGCAATGACGTAGAACCTGTATAATACTTTTCGCATTATTCACCTCCATAAGCTGCATAAAAAATGAATATATGTCATAAAAAGATACGACACCTGCAGTTCAAAAGATTCCTAAATGGAACGCCACCTAAAGTTGAGCCTTCATCTCTTTCTTTGTATGGAAATACTAACCTAAGCTCTCAAGGTCTCGCAATTAACCCCATTATAGATATCAGTTAGATATATTCACCTATGAGATGAAGTTCTGGGAATCTTGATACGGGAGTAAATTCCCGAGATGGGAAACACAGTTACTTCATGTTCCTTAATATTACCTAACATATATTCAAACAATTGAGAAATGTGTAGAGGTTTAAGTGGATAAGTATGTTGGGAATCTAAGTAAATCTGTTTGCAAACTTAAAGTTATTACCAAGATCAACGGTACTAGTGATTTGTCTAAATAACAGATGTGATCCTCTAACAAAAAACTCACAAAAATATGTGTGTAAATACATCTTTATTTACTTTATCTTTCTTTTCTGAAAAATTCAAAAAGATTTTCAGTTCATTTTTAGCAATCTGTCTTAGATTTTAGTCTACCGATGATGAAAATACAGTTAGTCCAAGTCAAAGCGACAATTGCTGAAGGATAGCTGAAGATCACGGGTTGGAGAGCTAATCTAAAAAGAAAAATATCCTGAAACGTCAAAAAGTTCATTAATTTGAAACTTTAAAATTTTTAAAAGAAATCTGTTTTGGTCAAACAACAGTCAACCAAGGTCATTAACTTGGACTTGGTAGGCAAATCAGTTAACCGGGGTCATTAACTTGGACTCGGTTAACTGAGTGGGTCATAAAAGTAGATAATTTCATAAAAAAATAAAGGTAACAAGTGAAAGGAACTGGCTCGTACGAGTGACTTATATGACTCGTACGAGTGATAAAAAGCTACATTCATATGAATGGTGTCTCGTACGAATGACATGGCGAGTATAAAAGGGGCTTTCACTCGCACGAGTCACATTAGTTACTCTGTGCGGCTGAAAATTCTCTCTGTGCCATTCAGTTCCTTCTACACATTTTCTTGATCATTTTACGTATCTTATTCTTCGGGGAGGTTGATTGGCACACTTCTCATGATGGGAAAGGTACTAATACAAGTTTTGAATCGTTATAATGCCGAAATTGGACAAAAAGGACATAAAACATAGATTTATGATAATTGGACCGGTAAATGTAAAATTGAACTCAAATTCATGTAAATCGGCCCTTTTACCCTCTAAATCATCTTTCAATTTGTTAAAATTTAAACGTTTTAAGTTCGGTTTGATAAGGTATTATTTGGTGTGATTCGTAACTCGTATGAATCGTCACTCGTACGAGCAAGCTTTTTAAATGTCAGATTATCATCATCACTCATACGAGTGATCGTTCATACAAGCATGTCCTTAAATGTCATAAAACTCTTTGACTTGTATGAGGCACCACTCATACTAACAAGTCTGTTCAAATCCTATAAACTGTTAAGTATCAATTACAACTCATACGAAGAGTAACTCGTCCGAGTGTTTTTTGATTGAGACATAAATCATTGTCTTAGTGAGTATACGACTCGTACAAATGGTGACTCGTACGAGTGTGTAAGATTTGAAAATGTTTCTAAGTGTTTGAAATTTTTGTGTTTGCAGATCAAGAAGTCTTTGTTCCCACCATTCCACAACATCTGTTGTCTATTAGATGAGAACACTCAAGAGATAGTAGCATATAGAGAAGTGTTAGATTTTCTGAGTCGGCTGCCTATTACGAAAACTCTTACAGACAAACATACGACGTACCAATCACATGTGGAATATTTTTGGGATTCCGCTAAGTACAGTGAGGAAGATAATGCTATCTTGTCTGCAGTGCGAATCAATAACGAGGATATTGAAGTCAAGATCACCGAAGATCCAATTCGAACGGTGCTAGAGTTCAATGATAGTGAAGAAGATCCGACTGGTTATCCCGAATACATGGTCAAATGGTGTTTTTATTAGATGGGATACGCTGGATTCGTCAACACCGCACCTTTTAAGAAGGGAAATCTGAGTGCTCCCTTTTGATATATCGCACACTGCATTATACATGCCATAAGTCACAGAAAAGGGTGGTTTCGATGATTTGATTGATTACCAGATATGTATGATTACCACACTCATTCTCAATCTGCAGTACAACTTCTCAATACTCATATTTATGTAGATGGTACAGAACATTTAGCAAGAGAAGTTCCTTCAGTACCCGAGGTTTGTGCAAATGCTACTAGATCATCTTCACCCCAATCTGAAGAAGAAGAAAGACGATATTCTTAGACTTGAACATATGGATGTGTCTACTGAAGAAGATGAATATGTACTTAAAGGCCTTCCCTAACGCCAAGCCTATTTTTGGGCTATTACTGATAAAGATTATGTGGCACCGCCTAAGGGGAAGTAGCGAAAAGATGATAGTGGGGATGAGGCTGAAGAGCTTGAGGCGTTGGATGGGTTTATATCGAAGAGAAGCAGGTGGTTCTCCAAAGATGATAAGAAGGGGGTAAGGGGACTAAACGAAAGCAAGATGCGACATCTTCCTCCGCTGCCCCTCAGAAAGAGAAACGTGCATCTGCTAGCACCAGTTTGATTGATGAGTCAGAGCCTGAAGAGAACATTGAGACAGTTTCAGCTGATATAGAGCGACATGCGTTTGGTAGTGAAGTCGGTAGAGATGAATAGGCATCCTCCTCTAGCACCGATGAAGAGGATAGGATTGCCGGAGAAGCAAGAGAAAGAGTTGCAGAATGTGAACGTATTGGGAAAGAACTATCCGACGCTCAAGGAAAGTGAATAGAAAAGGTTGGAGAGGAGCCTATAATAGACAAAGCTGCGCTAGAAGTTGAATTTGGGCTAGTATCTTCAAAGTTAGTGGTGTATGTGCAAATGAAGAAGTTTGTATTGATTGGAAAGCCGAGGGATGTGGATATTGATATGTCAAATCTTTCTGCGAAACATCAGGAGTGGCTGAGGAATTGAAAGATGTTGAAAGAAATTGAGGAAGAGATAGATGCTTTTGCTGAAAATCCTGAGGAGGTTGATGAAGACTTAGATGAAACTGATGACACGTCAAAGAAAAACTCTGATAGTGATAGTGAGGATGATGATAGTGATATGGGTGGTTCAATAATTCTTGTAATGGAATCTGGTTTGAATGATGATATTGATTTTTCTGTGTACTTGAATGATTGAGCCAACCAATTTGACGATGACAAAGATCAGGGAAAGGTTGTATGATAGCTTGAAGGATTCTAAGCAGGCAGGAATCCTCACAGTGACTGATATGTCAACTGTTCCTACCGTGCCTAAACCAAAGATTTTATATTTGGAGCATGATGTGGAAGAAGTTGAATTTATCCACGATTACACAAAAGAATAGGTTGCGAGAATGTTAGGTGTGGATGAAGAAACGTTTGAATTTGACTTTGAAGACGAGCTAAACGACATCAGTGCTTTCCATCCTGAAGATTATCTCTTCGAACACTTTTCTAAACCAGACGATTATGATAAGGTTGTCGTGGAGGATGATTCAGATGACAATGATACTAAAAATGTTGCCGGAGAGGGTACGGATGACTTCCTAACCTTTAGTGAGGTGTTTTTAGCCGAAAGTGATGATTTATTAAAGCGTAAAGTAGAAGAGGCTGTGAAATAGGGAACGATGCCTAAAAGATTATCCAAGGAAGAGATAGCTGAGATGAGGAAATCGTGGTTTAAGGAGTTACAAGAGGAACGTAAATTCAAACGTCCCCTAGCATTCTTCATGCATGATGCTGATATTTCTCTAGGGGACATCATTAGCTGGGGATGGATCGAGGAACTAGACGAATACGGGATAAAGAGGGAGTATGGGCTCTAGTACTTCTGATACTTGAGCGATATAAAGACCCTACCGTTCTGGGATATTAAAGAACTGGTGCAGACTAAGATGATTAATCTTAAGATGAAATTCGACGACCAGAGGCTGTGGAAACTGATAAAGCTGGAAAGCTACTCATGGTTTTAGACGCTGGAAGGTGGCGGAAATATCGGAGTGAGACGAACTAGATTGCTCGAGACATCATAACACTATTTGCAACAATATTTAATTTAACAACCCATTTCATTTCATAGCATCAAAATTGTCAAGGTTACACCGAATATTCAAATACAAGAAACAACAAAGAAATAAATTCAACAAAAACATAATGATTAACTTAGTGTTCTACGCGTGTTTCTATGCCGTTCCTACAAAGTTCCATCATAATAACTTCATCACTGCAACATGTTAAAAAGTATAGTTGAATAACAAAGTATTGGCGAGTACACAAGTTTAATATCATAGCATAAGTATAAAATCCGTTTAAACAAATCCACATGAATAGCTAGCATACAAGATAAGTGTAAACAAGGCATGTGAATCTACAAGTCAATCCTCTTGTGTACCAAAAAATAGATTAAAACTTAACATTGACCATGAGAATACGGGCGGTGCGTTACTCCTATAGCGTTATACATGTTAAGGGAGACTCGATCAAAGTTAATGACATTTAGATCACATAAAAATATACCATGTAAAAATTCAAGTAGCATAAGACTATAGCATGTTGATGGATTGTTTGTGTGAAAACATAGAATAAAGTGTTATTTAGTGTAGTTTTAGTAAATTAACATGTTGCACCCCAAATAGTGGAAAGCATAAAAAAAGGTCGAGTGTACACACGGTTTTGCAAAGTAATATTCGTGAGAGAGTTAGGTTGATTTAGGGGAAGGAACACCAAGTTTATCCTACACAAGGCAACGTAGGTGTGTGAGTATTAGATTCACGGGGGAGTTCAATGAGTTTAGAAATTTAAAATATGCAAAGAAAGTGTATATAAACGAAAGTATTTATCTAGACATTAACGCTCGTTTTTTGACACTAATAAGCCCTGAATGGTAATTGTGTTTTTATGGGTCATGCCCAATAGAATCGTAACGATTGTTAGGTCTAAGATAAAATAACCTACTTTTAGGACAAATAATCATTTGGTGATTGTAAAAGGTTCGGTTATATTAAGTATTTACATATAGTTATAATATTACTAATTTATCATATAGTTCATGTATTTCATAGATATCATGTAAGTCATATAAGTCATGCATGGAGGTAGGAGGATAACCATCCTAAACCTCGTTCGTAAGATTCACCATTACACAAGACTGACACAAGGACAATCCGGATGGTCAAGAATTATGGAAATCATCAAGTGAGGGGTGGATTGAATAGTTGAATGGCCAAGGCCTTCATGTAATCACACCTACACCAACACAAGCTTGTAAGCTTGGATGGCTCAACGCTTGTGGGTTTGAAACCCTAGTAAAAACCACAAGTTTAGAGACATGTTATGCCTCTTGATTGTGTGTGAAAAAGTCTAGCTTATCACACTAACCATAAGATTGATTAGTGGTATAAGTAGCATAGATTTGTTATGTTAAAAACAAGTTTGAAAAAGTCTTATAAGTTATCTTCCAAAACAGAAAGTTTGGCCCCAAAAATGTTGTGATTCCACCTTGGTTTTCCATGGAAACCTATGGTAACATCCATAGGGCTTAGCAAATGGAAGAAAACAAAGTGAAAACATTGAAAAACTTGAAGTTTGAAAGATAAAAATTTGGGGAGAAAGTTTGTACACTTTTGGACCTCAAAATGGTGTGGTTTCACCATAGTTTGCCCAAGAAAACTTTTGAGAACCTTCCCAGAGGTTATCCAAGAGTGTTAGAAGGAAAAACAAGGTAAAAAGAAGAAGAAAAGTGAGTCGAAACTCACTTGCAAGCTGCTATGTTTTAGTAGAGAAATTCTGGAGTTTGGGACTTGTTTGAGGAGTGTGGAGGCTTGTAAAAGTGAGAAATGGGTGGAGGAACAATGGTTTATATAGGGGAACGATTAGGGTTAAGGTTATGGTTGCCATTAGTGCATTTAGGTGAGATTTTGAACTAAAAAAAGAGGGAATCCCCCACTTGTTGCGGCCACAAGGGCTGCTATGTTTTCATTTATTTAATTTTTTGATCTTTCAATTATTTAATTGTTGCATCTAGGGTTTTAAGTATTGCACATGATATATAAAACAAGTATGGGTCTTATAATGGTCTTTGGTCATGTGTAAGGTTGTTTGAAAACTCTAAAAAAACTACTTAGTAACAAGTATATTTTAAACATAACGCGACAAGATTTTTATGATAATTGAAGCTTGAATTCTTTGAATAAAACCACTAATTGTCTTGCTTGGGTTTAGTATAAGATTTATAACATTCATCAAACATTTACACGTCGTTTTGAATTGATTTATGAAGCCACAAAATAACGTATAGATTATAAGTTTAAACACGCATAAAGTTTGCGAATTTCGTATAATGATTAATCTTGGTTATAATCAAAGCCTTAGATTACAATGAATTGAAAATAGAAATACGATTACAAGGTTTGGACTTTCCAAAAATAGAAACACGAAGCGATCTTACTAAAAACGGAAAGTTACAAATGTGAAGCGTTACAGTCTCCCCTCCTTTATGGAATTTCATCCTGAAATTTAGTTAGACGCAACGAACAAATGCAGATGCTTAGTCTTCATGTCGCTTTCAAGTTCCCAAGTAAACTCAGCGCCATGTTTTCCTACCCATGGAACCTTCACGATAGGAATTCAACTGCGCCTTAGTTGCTTAGTACCTCGATCCCTAATTTCGACTGGTTTTTCCACAAAGTGCAAAGTCTCATTGATTTGAAGATCTTCAAGAAGTACTTGGAGTCCTTCTTCTGCGAGACATGTTTTTAAGTTTGAGACGTGGAAGGTAGGATGAACGTTGTTGAGCTTTCATGGTTGTTACAGTCAGTAAGCGACCTTGCCAATCCATTCGAGAATCTTGGAAGGACCTACGTAGCGAGGAGCGAGCTTTCTCATTTTCTCGAAACAAACCACACCCTTCCAAGGGGATACCTTGAGAAGTACAAAGTCACCAACGTTGAATTCCAAAGGGTTGCGTCTTTTATCTACGTAGCTCTTTTGTCGGCTCCTAGCTTTGAGCAAGTTGTCCCGAATCTGCAAAATCTTGTTCGTTGTCTGATGTATAAGCTCGGGACCGGTGATTTGGGCTTCCCCGGTCTCGTGCCAACAAATACGCGACCGACACTTGCGTCCATATAATGCCTCGAATGGTGCCATTTGAATACTCGTGTGATAACTGTCATTGTATGAGAATTCGACTAAAGGTAAGTGCATGTCTCAGTTGCCACCAAAATTAATTACGCAAGAACGAAGCATGTCCTCTAGAGTTTGGATAGTACGCTCAGTTTGACCATCGGACTGAGGATGGAAAGCAATATTATGATTGAGTTGAGTACCAAGGACCTTTTGAAATGTTTGCCAAAGGTGAGAAGTGAAGCGACCATCACATTCCGAGATAATGTCCATGGGGACACCGCGACGACAGATGATTTCATCCGTGTAGATACGAGCCAATTTCTCAACTCGCTAGTCTTCACGTATGGGAAGGAAATGAGCAGACTTGGTCAGACGGTCGATGATTACCAAATACTATCGTGACCAGACGATGTACGAGGAAGTTTGGTTATGAAATCCAATAAGCAATACTCTCCCATTTCCAAACAGGAATTTCCGGTTGCTCGAGTAAGCCAGAGGGTCTTTGATGCTCGGCCTTTACCTTGGAGCAAGTAAGGCACTTCGAAACGTAGTAGGCGATATCTTTCTTCATTCCAGGCCACCAATATGATGCTCGGAGGTCGTGATACATCTTATCGGCGCCAAGGTGAATAGAATATCGAGATTTATGAGCTTCACTCATCAAGAGGTCAAGGAGATTATCACGGTTAGGAATCCAAATACAGTCAAGATAGCACATGATGTCATCGGGTTTGGTCAAGAGTTGGTTTTCAGCACCACACTTCAATTCATTATCGAGGTTACCCCCATTAACGGTCGAGTATTGTGCCTCACGAATCATCTCTTGAAGCTTTCCCAAAGTTTGGTAGCAACGTACACTCTTAACATGAGTTTTCTGACTAAGTGCGTCGTCCACAAGATTCACTTTACCAGGGTGGTAGCGGAGATCGCAGTCGTAGTCGTTCAATAGTTCTGCCAACGACGCTGACGCATGTTGAGTTCTTTTTTATTAAAGATGTGCTGGAGGCTCTTATGGTCAGTGAAGACTGTACACTTTGTACCATAAAGGTAGTGTCGCCATATCTTTAATGCAAAAACAACTGCACCAAGTTCAAGGTCGTGTGTAGTATAATTTTTCTCATGAATTTTGAGTTGTCGTGACGCGTAAGCGATAACCTTGTCTCGTTGCATGAGAACGCAACCAAGACCTTGTCTCGAGGCGTTGCAATACATGACAAAATCATCGTTACCATCGTGAAGGGTTAGGATAGGAGCATTGCAAAGCATGTCCTTAAGCGTTTGAAAAGACTCCTCTTGTTCGGAACCCTAAACAAAAGGTTTATCCTTTTGAGTCAAGGAAGTGAGAGGCACGACAATCTTTGAAAAGTTCGAAATTAAACGACGGTAATAACTGGCTAAGCCGAGAAACTTGCGAATTTCGGACGGAGTCTTAGGGGCAACCCAATTTCTCATTGCCTTGATTTTCGCAGGGTCAACGTGAATACCAAGTTCGTTGACAACATGACCATGAAATTGAAACTCCTTTAACCAAAATTCACATTTGGAGAACTTGGCGTAAAGGCGTTGAGTACGCAAAAGCTTAAGGATAAGATGCAAGTATCGCTCATGCTCCTCTCGCGTCTTGGAATAGATTAGGATATCGTCAATGAAGATGATCACAAGTTGGTCAAGATAGGGCTTACACACGCAATTCATCAAATCCATAAACACGGCGGGTGCGTTGGTCAAGACAAATGGCATGACCACTAACTCGTAGTTCCCATAACGTGTGTGAAAAATGGTTTTGGGTATATCTTCTTCGAGGACTCGAAGTTGGTGATAACCAGAACAAAGGTCGATCTTAGAGAAACAAGTTGCGCCTTGAAGCTGATCGAAAAGGTCGTCGATGCAAGGAAGAGGGTATCGGTTCTTGACTGTAAGCTTGTTGAGCTCACGATAGTCAATGCACATGCGAAAGGATCCGTCTTTCTTTTTGAGGAACAGAACGGGAGCGCCCCAAGGAGATGTGCTAGGACGTATGAAGCCTTTGTCAAGAAGCTCTTGAAGTTGGCTAGACAGCTCTTGCATCTCCGAGGGTGCTAGACGATAGGGGAATTTTGCGACCGGAGTTGCACCAGGGATGAGGTCGATGCGAAAAGCAACAGAACGGGCAGGAGGAGGACCAGGAAGATCCTCAGGAAATACATCAGGGAAATCGCACACAATGGGAACTTCACTCACGCTTGGACCCTTCTCCTTCTTTTCCATAATGTGGGCAAGAAAGGTGAAGTATTCCTTATGCAAGTACTTGTTTGCTTGAGTGCACGACATAAGCTTGAGGCCTTTGGAAGGTTTCTCGCCATAGACGTGCAAGGAATCATTATTGGGAAGGGGAAGGCGAACGCGTTTTTCCGAACAAACAACTTCAGCACGTATTCACCCTAGCCAATCCATGCCTACTATGATATTGAAACTACCCATTGGCATGGGTATGAGGTCAGTAAAAAACGTATGATCATTGAGGTTTAAAGAACAATTACAAAGGACAGAATCGACGGTGACGGATTTTCAGTCGGCGACTTCGACTTTGAATGATTTAGCAACTTAGAACAACTACACATAAGCAATGATTCGAATTCAATGGACACAAAACTTTTATCTGCACCAGTATCAAATAAGCACGTAGCATAAACATTGTTAACAAGGAACGTACCCGATATGACATCGTTTGAGTTTTGAGCTTGAGTAGTCGTGATGACAAAGGCTCGGCCGCGAGCTTGCTGCTGCTGGTGGTTATTGTTCTTGTTGTTGCGCTGCGGGCAGTTGTTGGCGAAGTGATTTGGGTCCCCACATCTGAAGCAAGCATGAGCGGTAGGTGCAAGGGGTCGGTTTTGATTGACGGTAGGGTTTTGAGGGGGTGGGGTGGTCATGGCTCGGGCTTGGTTGATGGGGGCTTGCGGAGCATTCTAGAACTATTGGGTAAGGTGCCCATACCTATTGCAGATCGTGCATAGGCGGCACGGGGCGGTAACCGGGTGATGGAAGGGACAGGTGTTGCACTTGGGATGGGGTCCAGTGTACGTTTTCTTGATGGGTTTGGGTGCGGGCAAGGCAAGCTGCTGGGGGTTTGGCGGAGTGACTAGTGCGCAATTCGGGCTCGAAGCCTTTCGCTTCTTGCCCTTGGTGTTGCTTCTTGGGGGTTTGGGTGAGGCAGGTTTGCTAAGGCTTCAGTGGTTGCTTGGTGGGCCTTCCTTCGTGGAGCCTTGGAGGCTTCACGAAGGACTTGGCGGTTATTCAAGCGAGTAGCCAGCCGAAAAAACTTCCTCGAGGGTGTTGGGGGAGGTGGTATCGACCAGGTCAGCGAGGTTAGGAGGAAGGCAACGTATGTATTTAGCGACCGCTTTCTCAGTAGTGTCGACTTGACTTGGGCAAATCACGCACAGTTGCTTAAAACGGCCTGAGGCCAGCGTTGTCATTCCCCACTTTCTTGAGGTTCCAAAACTCACTCTCGAGTCGTTGGCGTTCGTGAGGGGGGCAAAATTCACTTTCCTTTAACTTCTTGAGCTCGGTCCAGGGGAGGGCGTGGGCGACTTCATTGCCACGAGCGCTACGCTCGGAAGTCCACCAATCAAGGGCTCTTGATCGGAACACTCCCGTGGCGTTCATGGTGCGCAAGTGGTCGGGACAACCACTTTGGATGAAGGTGAGTTCAATGGTGTCGAACCATTGTAGCAGTTTAGTGGCGTCCCCTTCGCCGGTGAAGGGTTAGGGATTGCAAGAACAAAATTGCTTATGGGTGAAGGTGGTTTTAGGTGGTTCGGCTTTGCAGTCAACAGAAGTGTGAGTGATTCGGCGTTAGGTGGGGGCTGGATCTTGCTGACTATTTCGGGGATGACCTTAACCATGTGCTCAACCATGAATTTCATGTAGTCCTTCTTTGACATGGAGTCGGATTGGGACTTCGACTTGGACCTTGACTTCCTTTTTCCCATAACGCTTTGAGAGAAAGACATCTAAAGGGTTTGACAATAGAAGATATATTTAAGCTTTGATTGTAAAGTGTCTTTATAAAGAAAAGTATTTGTTTTGAGCACATAAGTATCATGTAACACGTACGAATTCACATAGATAGCATAAGCATATTGGCATTCAAAAGCATAAACACGTATGATTTGCATAGAGGAGTATAAATTTAGTTGGTTCACGAGAATTATTATTATTGTTTTTGGTTACAAAAGGCATGCGAATCGTGCATCGGGTTTGAAATGAACGAGATAACAAGTACAAAAAAACACATAGAAATTGATATAGCATAAAAGATAGGCTTAATAAAATATTGGAGTGTGTTGGGTTGAGAAACGTTGACTATTCCAAAGTGAATCGAGATCCTTTCAAATTAGAGAAACGTGCTTTGGCCTATAGGTTAAGTGCTCTCGTCGAGAAGCGATTAACGGCACTTTACCCTTCCGGTTACTACACGTCTCTAACCGATCAAAAAATCGAAACTTTGGCGGGATTGAAAATCGAGGAATGGGACTAGTTGACAAGGTGCGGGTTTCACCCCTAACTTGACAACATTGTACCCTAGGTGTGGTTGGTACTTACCAAACGAGGAGCGTATTCCGACTCGTTGGTAAGGGTCCACTAGAGTATGAAACGGAAATTCCCATCAAGATGTGGATTTCACTCCTAACTTGATGGTGTAATTTTGTGCAAAACCAAATTTCACGGATTGAGAGTGATCACCAAAGTGCAGGTTTCACCCATATTTTGATGAGATCGTCTCGTTTGTAGTTTGAGTGTCTTCAAGTGTGTAAATTGTGTAAGTTCTTAGGAAAAACATATATATATTTTTAAGACAAAAGAAATTGGAAGAAGCAAATAGGAAGAGTTAACATTTTATTCATGAAGCAAGAATGGTTAAGGTGGTCACTTAAGCTATAGACTAGGTCAAACATGGCAATTCTAACTAATTCCCTATAGTTATGGCTCTGATACCAATCTGTCACACCCCAACCGATGGCGGAAACATCAGAGATAGACGAACTAGATTGCTCGAGACATCATAACACTATTTGCGACAATATTTAATTTAACAACCCATTTCATTTCATTTCATAGCATCAAAATTGTCAAGGTTACACCGAATATTAAAATACAAGAAACAACAACGAAATAAATTCAACAAAAACATAATGATTAACTTAGTGTTCTACGCGTGTTTCTATGCCATTCCTACTAAGTTCCATCATAATAACTTCATCAACCTGCAACATGTTAAAAAGTATAGTTCAATAACAAAGTATTGGCGAGTACACAAGTTTAATATCATAGCATAAGTATAAAATCCGTTTAAACAAATCCACATGAATAGCTAGCATACAAGATAAGTGTAAACAAGGCATGTGAATCTACAAGTCAATCCTCTAGTGTACTGAAAAATAGATTAAAACTTAACATTGACCACGAGAATACGGGTGATGCGTTACTCCTATAGCGTTATACATGTTAAGGGAGGCTCCATCAAAGTTAATGACATTTAGATCACATAAGAATATACCAAGGTAACAATTCAAGTAGAATAAGACTATAGCATATTGATGGATTGTTAGTGTGAAAACATAGAATAAAGTGTGATTTAGTGTAGTTTTAGTAAATTAACATGTTGCACCCCAAATAGTGGAAAGCATAAAAATAGGTCGAGTGTACTCACGTTTTTGCAAAGTAATATCCGTGAGAGAATTAGGTTGATTTAGGGGAAGGAACACTAAGTTTATCCTACATAAGGCAACGTTGGTGTGTGAGTATTAGATTGACGGGGGAGTTCAATGAGTTTAGAAATTTAAAATATGCAAAGAAAGTATATATAAACGAAAGTATTTATCGAGACATTAACGCTCGTTTTGGACACTAATAAGCCCTGAATGGTAATTGTGTTTTTATGGGTCATGCCCAATAGAATCGTAACGATTATTAGGTCTAAGATAAAATAATCTGCTTTTAGGACAAATAATCATTTGGTCATTGTAAAAGGTTCGGTTATATTAAGTATTTACATATAGTTATAATATTACTAATTTATCATATAGTTCATGTATTTCATAGATATCATGTAAGTCATATAAGTCATGCATGGAGGTAGGAGGATAACCATCCTAAACCTCGTTCGCAAGATTCACCATTACAGAAGACTGACACAAGGACAATCCAGATGGTCAAGAATTATGGAAATCATCAAGTGAGGGGTGGATTGAATAGTTAAATGGCCAAGGCCTTCATGTAATCACACCTACACCAACACAAGCTTGTAAGCTTAGATGGCTCAACGCTTGTGGGTTTGAAACCCTAGTAAAAACCACAAGTTTAGAGACATGTTATGCCTCTTGATTGTGTGTGAACAAGTCTAGCTTAACACACTAACCATAAGATTGATTAGTGGTATAAGTAGCATAGATTTGTTATGTTTAAAAAAAGTTCGAAAAAGTCTTATAAGTTATCTTCCAAAACAGAAAGTTTGGCCCCAAAAATGGTGTGATTCCACCTTGGTTTTCCATGGAAAACCTATGGTAACATCCATAGGGCTTAGCAAACAATGTTGAGGAAGAAAACAAAGTGAAAACATTGAAAAACTTGAAGTTTGAAAGATAAAAATTTGGGCAGAAAGCTTGTACACTTTTGGACCTCAAAATGGTGTGGTTTCACCTTAGTTTGCCCAAGTAAACTTGGGAGAACCTTCCTAGAGGTTATCCAAGAGTGTTAGAAGGAAAAACAAGGTAAAAAGAAGAAGAAAAGTGAGTCGAAACTCACTTGAAAGCAGTTGTGTTTTAGTAGAGAAATTCTGGAGTTTGGGACTTGTTTTAGGAGTGTGGAGGCTTGCAAAAGTGAGAAATGGGTGGAGGAACATTGGTTTATATAGGGGAACGATTAGGGTTAAGGTTATGGTTTCCTTTAATGCATTTAGGTGAGATTTTGAATAAAAAAAAGAGGGAATCCCCCACATGTTGTGGCCACAAGGGCTGCTATGTTTTCATTTATTTATTTCTTTTGATCTTTCAATTATTTAATTGTTGCATCTAGGGTTTTATGTATTGCACATGATATATAAAACAAGTATGGGTCTTATAATGGTTTTGGTCATGTGTAAGGTTGTTTGAAGCTCTAAAAAGAACAACTTAGTAACAAGTATCTTTTAAACATAACGCGACAAGATTTTTATGATAATGGAAGCTTGCATTCTTTGAATAAAACCACTAATTGTCTTGCTTGGGTTTAGTGTAAGATTTATAAACATTCATCAAACATTTACACGTCATTTTGAATTGATTTATGAAGCCACAAAATAACGTATGATCATAAGTTTAAACACGAATAAACTTTGCGAATTTCGTATAATTGATTAATTTTGATTACAATCAAAGCCTTAGATTACAATGAATTGAAATTAAAATTCGATTACAAGGTTTGGACTTTCCAAAAATAGGAACACGAAGCGATCTTACTACAATAAAAAGTTACAAATGCGAAGCGTTACAGCCACATATACCCAAAAGAGTCACGAAGATTGATCCAGTTACGAAAGAGAAGGATGTGACGTTGATTGTTAAGAGGCTAAGAGTGGGTGAAGAACATAACCTCTGATTAAATAGGAGCAAGGTTTCTTCAAGATATTCAAATGGTGTCACTATGATTCAAGCACAGGTGAAGCTGTTATTTGTGTCAAACCGGATGAAGATTCTTGGAAGATTACTGAAGAACTATCTGAATCCGTCATTGCGCACAAACGTATATATGGTCTATGGCGCGGCATTCGAGTACTAGACCCAATGTGGCTAGTCAACTGCTAAAAGAAGGATATAAAATGTCTATTCTACAACAAGATCAGTTATGAGGAAAGAGATAAAGAGCAGGCACTGCAATTCCAGAAGCTTGTTAATGTTTGTTTGCTAATGATATACATTCTGGAACAACGTGGAACACTTCATGGAGAAAGCTGGAAGAGAAGGAGCATCGGAAGAAGGAGAAGAATGATGAAAGAATTGCTGAGAGAGCTAGGATTGCATCTCTGAGAAGCTTTCAGTTTGGCAACACGTACAATCGGCCTCCTCCAACAGACCAAACACCAATGTCTTCTAAGGAGCGTCGCAAGCCACCGAAACGTTTCTTTGGACGTTAAAGGTCAAAGGATTTTTGAAGATTTTAAAGAAATTTTTGAAGACTATCCAAGACTGCGGCAACATCCAAGGGGGAGTTTGTTGGTGCATAATGTGTATCGCCTACGTCTAGGATATGTTAGTTATGTAAATAGGGCTTAGATTTGTCAATATTTTATATGTTTTATTTGGCTTGTACGAGTGACTGTTGTGGCTCGTACGAATGTCATCTTGTCACTCGTACGAGGCATCACTCGCACGAGCCTACACAAACTGACTCCATGTGCGAGCCATGTTGGCCTATAAATAGTGGAGCCATGTTGTGTCACGATCTGTTGGTGTGTGACTACGGTGAAGCCCTGTCTAGTTGCTTACTCGTTTGTAACTTTCACGTTTATTAATATACGAATAAAAGGCATTTAAGCAGCATACTTGATTGTTTGTTTGTCCAATTCGCTAGCAATGAATTCGGCCTCTGTTAGCTGAATTGAATTGGCATGGTGCTCATAAGAGGAGAGTCGATCCCCTCTCACAATAAAAAAGTATTCAATTGCATTAAATACTATATTACGGTTCAAATAAAAAATAATAATAATATCAATCATTTAATTCAAGAGATATCACTAATTTATTTTAGTTATATAAATAGAACCATCTACCAAGACTTGCATAAAGCATTGTCACTTTTCTATACCACATAACCATATCCATCGAGACTAGTTGCTACAACATGATGATCTTCATAGAGTTTCGTCAAATATCTCAAATAAATCATTATAGAATTGATGAAATCCTTTGAATAGTCAACATGTTGTGGAAAATTATAACCACATTTTTTGGAGCATTATTTTCTTTTTTACATTAAAGACTAGTTTCTACAACGTGATGTTGGTCATAGTATTTCTTCAAATATTTCATATATAATTGTCAAAAATTGATGAAATTCTATCAAGAATCAACATGTTCCGGGTAATTATAACCAAGTTTTTATTACCATCATTTTTCTAATATAACTAAGCTTTGGTTCTTTTTATTATTCTTTTTGAATTGCTTTTTTGCGTGTTCGTGCTAAAATTGAGGTATTATTATTATTGTTGTTGTTATTGTGACATTTGTGCCTTTTCAATCATTGCACAATTACAAACAATTTCGTATTCAATGAAACCATGTGTTTTATTTTCAAATATTTTTTTATTCAATAAAATCTTATATTTTATTGATGAGAATGCAAAAATGTCAATCGTTGCACAATTTCGATCATTTTCGTGTTCGTTAAAGCGTTTTACGCATTTTTGCGAAACGCATAACCGTACAACCGAACGAACCGACATCCATGACATTTTCGGTCATAATCCAAGTTACACATGTCTTAACACCTTTATATAACCTAAATAATAGGTTAAAGGGGTTAAAAATGGCAAACAAGTGAAAATACAAGTCCAAGGTCCAAAATTGTCAAAAAATAATAAATATTTTGGCTTCTTCACCAAGTTTGCCACCTATCTCCAATTTTTGACACCTAGCACTCACTTTGCCACACTTAGTATGGTGTTGACACATGTTAGGACACTAATCCACACTTGAGGACACTTGTCATCACCTCCTTAATCCTAAAATACTATAAATACCCCATGGTTCTTCTATTTTTTTCACACCACTTCAAAACACTTTAAAGCAAAGTGTGAAGTTCTTCTTTCTATCTTTCTTGGAGCTTGTTTCCAACCTTTGGAAGCCTCCTATCTTGAGTTCTGAAAGTGTTCTTCAACACGAGTAAGTACTCTTCCTAGTTCTTTAATGTTTTTTTTAGGTATTTTGAGCTAAAAGTCAAACAGTTTGGCAAAATGATTGACTTTTGGTTCTGACCATATTTGGTCAAGTCAAAGTTCAATTGAACTTTGAAACGTGATCGTAATCACTAAGGTTATAATCCTTAACGATTTCACCTTCTGATTACCACGTTTACTAGTCGAAGTGACGAGTCAAAGTTTCGGTCAAAAATGCGCATGATGTGCATTTTACGACAAAACTATTTTTAGGTATCAAAACACCAAGTTTTGATACCAAATTCGTTTTATAAACTTAGTTAGACATATTTTGACATGTCTAACTCATCACTTCTAGTTTACTACTTATTTAGGGTCGTAAGTCGAGCGGTCTTGACCACCGCTTTGACTTTCGAATCGGACCCGTTTGATCGATCTTAGGATCCTACCAAACGCATATTTATGACCATAGTTATATAGAGAATAACCTACTGAGGTTATACCTTATGGTCACATCGTTTGGTTAGTGTTATGATAAGTTACTTTTATGTTCTTAAAAAAAATGATGACCAAAATGCCCTTTTGCGCATAAATCCATTTTAAACTCATGTAACCAAATTTATAACATATAAACTGTTGTTTTAACATTTTCAAACATGCTTGGGCATTTAAGACTTGTCATAGGACATGTTTAACCATCTGATCGTACGTTTACGCTAATGACCCGTTAAAGTAGTGTAAACTACCTTAACGAGTCATAATGGGTCAAAAGCACTTAGGATCCTTTCCAAATCAGAATGTTAACCATATCACATGAGTTCCAACACTTGTTTGGTTTATAAGACTTCATTCTATCCGATCTCCCGTTTGTAGTCCCGACACGCTAACATATTTATATGACACATTAGGACACGTCTGAGCTTTGTTTATTTCGTTGATCAAGAACACTTTGCAATCCCAAGTGAGTACATAGCCCCCCCCTCTTTTACGTTTTCAAATGTTTTGGGGTGATTCATATGTGCCTATAATTATTTTCAAATTTTCAAAACAATATACATGGTTTATGTATACAAAAATGATTTTCAAAGTGAGTACATAGTTCCCCTCTTTTACGTTTTGCAAATGTTTTGGGGTGACTCGTATGTGCTAAATCATTTTCAAGTTTTCAAAAACAATATCTATGGTTTATATATAAAACAATACGATTTCAATAATGTGAACAACTTGTTGATGCGTTATCCATAACACGAATGACATTCATTAGCTTTGGCCAAGCCGACCAGTAGTATGTTATGGTACCATAGGACTGACAATCCCATTATCGGATTGTTCACTGGATTTGGTGGAAATTTGGGTAATGACAGAAACTGTTTCTGATTAACAAATCATTTGATGATTTGTTAGTCTAGTTAAAGAGATCCTTTGGTGGTCTATTAAAGATACCCTTTGGTGGTATAGTCAACACAGGTTTGAATGTGTTCATTAAAGAACAATCAAAAGTTTTCACAACTAAAAACACAGACGATTTGTTTATGACATGGACAATTGGTATATTACGCAGACGATTGATCTATAACACAGACAAATGGTTTGTAACACGGACAAATTGTTTTGAACAATGTCATGCAATGATTTTCACTTAAAGATATAAACCATACAAAGTTTTCTTTTGAATCAATCTATTACAAGGTTTTTACAAAATAAATGTTTTTGTCAAGATTCATGGCTACAAGGTTTTCACAACTCTAACCAACTTGTTTTAGTTGGTTAATTGTATTGTAATATCAAGCACTTTTGATACGAGGTTTTCACTTAACGACTCTTGTAGTCGGATGAGGTGTTGCAATATGTATACAAGGCCACGAATTTGACACACTCACAAAACCTATGTACTCGCCAGCATTTTATGTTGACTCTCTTTTTCACATATGTTTCAGGAATCAATACTTGATAATATGATGCATGCTTCAAGTAGGAATGGACGCGGGCCTTAGTGACTTGAAACATGAAAGACAATTTATTTATATGTTGTTTTTGTTTATCCCAAGACAATGTAAACATTTAATTTAATCAAACATAATTTTAAATTCCATGTGTTGTGAAACAACAGTTCTGTGACATGACTCCCCGACGTTTCCGCCGCGGTTCGTTGTTTTACGCGGTCGGGGTGTTACAGTTATTGTCAGAGAAAATTTGAAGTGGAACTCTATTCGAAATTTCAAATTTTAAGTAAAAAAAACTTAACAATAAAATATTATGGTTTATTACGCGACTATTAAAGATCTAGTATGCAGTATATACAATTATGCAAGAAACACGTTGACATGACTAGTGTAGTATTATTTTTAGTGAGTTTTAGACGTCAACTAGATAATTACTTCCAATCGGTATGAGATAATTATAAGAATAGATATTTACCAAGCTAAAATGCTTTAATCATGTGCAGAAAGTGAGACTATGATTTTGATTTAATTAGACATTTCAGGGTAACGGAACTAACATAAGTGTAGGTCCACTTGGAGGATCAAGATAACCTACTTCCTTGTTGTTTAACACACACACGAGTACGAAATCTAAGTGTATATGCAAACCAAAGCAAGAGCACAACTAATATAACAAAAGATATTGTAGAGAGATCCAGTAGATACACTCTTGAATAAACTACTTATCTCTATATACACGCTCAGTTACGTCACGAAGAATGTTACTAGTCGTACAAAGAAGCACTACAAAGCCCACGAAGAATATTCAGAATCGATCACTCATACGAACAACCTATGACTTGTACGAATAACCAACTCGCTCGTACAAACAAGTAATTCTTTCTTGAGAGAGTCACTCATACGAACAAGTAATGGCTCGTACGAGCAAGAAACTTGCTCGTACAAAGCACAGTTCACTCGCACGAATAAGTTTCTTCTTCGAAAAACCCAGCAAACAGACATACTACACTGTCAGCAAGATCAGAAACACAAAACTTATCAGTATGCCCACATGCAACTGTTTTACAACACAGATAAACTAAGCGTCATACTAAATCAAGATATGAGGATATCTTGATTCGGTCGAGACGACCAAAACTTTACAGACGCAACAACAAAGACCGTACAATTACTGTCGTAACTAAGAACAAGTGACAGACACAAAAGTGTATCAACAAACTCCCCCTTGGATGTTGCTTGGTCTTTGGTCTTCATTTCTAATGGCCTGCTTCGGACTATGAGCTTCCGGTATGAATACTGAATTGAGTCGCATCCACACAAATATGCATCAACAAACTCCCCTTGGATGCTGCTTGTGATGGTTTGTTCTTCACACTGTCGGATCTTCAGATGTCATTACGTGTCATAGTCAGGAGGTGCATCAGCTAACTCCCCCTTGAATATATCTAGTGGTGTTGATAAGTGGTCAGCTATGAATTGATCTTCTTGATTCGCATCTTGCATTTATGTTGTGTCTTTACTTCCATAACTAGTTTTCTTCAAACTCGTTCTCTTTGCCTTTAGCTTGCTTGGATATCACATCTGCACACACAACAAAGCTAAACGCGTAATGAGAACAACCGTTAGGGATTTAATCAACTTTAAAGAATTTTCATTTGAAAATTTCACGAAGGATTGATTTTAATCAGAATTAGCAAATGAAACACATATGACCAACTCTCATTCAATTACCAACTGACAATACTTTAAGAGTATAATATTGTTCAATTTTAATCCATTAACTTTCAAAGCTTGTCAACTTTGACCATTTATGAAGATGCAATTTGTTTTCCGGTTTACAATCAAGATTTTAGGTAGGATAGACTCGAGTTCCAACATCGGTCAATCAAAAATAAACTAGAAGCAAAATCTTTTTGGCTTTATAAAATTTATATTAAAACTAACATAAAAGCTTTTTGACATTTTTCAATTTTAATGTAAAGACGGAAAGCAACAAATAAATATTTACAGTCATTCTTTTTGCGAATTTCGAGGGTAAGAGAATCATATTAGTATATGGTCATGCCAAACCACAGTTGTTTGATTAGTTAGAATTTAGATAAGTATCCTATATCAATTATTGGTATTGTTCTCCACATAAGCTCAACTTATCATATGTAATTACGGTTAGGGGATACGATTAATGTACGATTTATACTTACCGACCGTGTTCATCCATTCGCGACACATTCCCGTAACAAGACATGCGCGAGAGAAAATCTTACCGGTGTGTTTATCATCTGTTTTGACGTATAGATTGTGAGATACTCACTTATTTTTCATGAAAACAAGCCCTATGTGATTAAATAACTTATTGATGAGGAACTTGATTTTCAGATGCATGCAAGGCACAAGAGTAAGTCCGTGAACAAGTTAGTACCAACGTACCGACAAAGAGACAAACTTACAAAGAGTAAGTCTGTGGTATATAATCACTTATTGTTGGGTGAATGTGATCTTTTTATCACTTATTGATGGTCGTATGCAATATTTACACGTATGTATGGTATCATGGAAGTTCTAGACTTGCGTCCCCGTTATTTTTCGGTAAAAGATTCAACCATGATAGCCAGATGATAAACAAGCATAAAGACCGCATATCTCAGAACCTCGACATACTATCAAACGAATTTCGATACTAAGACCATATGCCAATGAATGGTTCCCAGCTAGTTTTCAGTCTGTTATGTTTATATTGCCCTATGCACAATTTAAAATGATTGTGAGCCTACCAATACATTGAATATAGAGCTACTTATCGTCTTTCATTTTAAGTTCAAAGAGGTTTTGACAGACCAATAATTTACTATCATTTTCTCTTTTTCTTGTCAGGAAACTCATTTTTATTTTTCTTTGTTTTTGTCCTTTTTGACGTTTTGAAATGTTTTTGTATTTTTCGGATTAGAATTTACTCCCCCTACAATGCAAAAAGTAAAATTTAATCATTTAAATACATCTTTTTGGATTGTCTTCAAGACAAATATTCACAAAAACGATTTCCCGATGTGGATTAACTCATGTCATACCTCGATGTGGTTTACCAAAATTAATTTAATAGAAAGAAATTTATCAAAATTTTGGAAAAATGAGTTGGCACGTTGGTAATCGGTGTAGACCAAAACAACATTGATGAGTTTCATATTGAAATAATCACGTGTGAGGTGATATTCGAGATCAATGTGTTTGGTCTGAAGTGTTGTATGAGATTTTAGAAATCCGTAAAGCAGCTTAAATATCAACAGTGATAGGAAAGTTTAGAAATTTAAAACCGTAATCCTGCAATTGCTACATGCATTGCGAGGAATCTGTGTGTTCTCCCAACTGGATTTCCACCTGGTGTGGATTTCAGTTCGATTTTGCAGCTACTTCATATAACTGAGAAATCTCTTCACAACAATAAGATTATAAACCTCTGGGTCCAACTGGTAAGAAACAAGAGTGCATGTGGAGAAGCTTGTACACATCATCAATGGACGGTCCATACATGATGCTGTCCACATGTTTTTGCACCAATAAAGGTCTTCGTCTTTCTCCTTGAGATGGTTTGTTTAACCTAACACATTTTCTTCAATCACACCCGTGGAGAAATGTACACTGCACGATCATCTTGTAAATTTTGAACTTCTTGTGGAAGATATAAGACATAAATCATCGATAATCTTCTGTCGTGCTTCAGGTGCGTACAATTCGATTGAATATATCCTGAGGATCCGATCCAAGCATTAAACAAACAAATTATTGGTCGTTTTTCATCTTGTCGAAGTTATCAACTTCATTCACCAAACTTTCTTCACTTATCAGGCATTATCTTCTCTTTCTCTCCAACAAATGCAACAATTCCTTGATATAACAGTGTTTTGGAGCCGCATGTCGCTAATCTTGTGCCTGGATGCTCCACTATCAACAATTCTATGATTATCAATCATTCTGGAACATCCTACACACTCATTAAAGATTAGTTGGAGATGGGACCCAAGCCTTCATTGACTTGGGTCGTCCGACATCATCGAGAATTGGAACTTCAATTTTCCAATTATTCGAAATGGATTGTGCTCCCCCTGAAACAATTTCCGGTTTTGGTTTCTAAATCTGTTTTTGTTTCTCAATTTTAACATTTGATTGTGTTTGGACAACTTCTAGTTTTAAAGCATTTTCAACAGTTTTTTGTTGTTTCTTTCTCTGTTTCATTTCTTGTTGTTTAACAAGACGAGGGTCCTGTTTTGGTGAACCAGATTTGGTTTGGTAACGTTTTCCATGTGCCGCATCAATTTTTGCTTTTTCCTTTGTGAGATATGGACAGTTTTTGACAATGTGCCCATACTTACCACACTCAAAGCATGATCTCCGTTATTTTCGGTAAAAGATTCAACCATGATACCCAGATGATAAACAAGCATAAAGACCGCATATCTCAAAACCTCGGCATACTATCAGACGAAATTTCGATACTAAGACCATATGCTAATGAATGGTTCCCACCTGGTTTTCAGTCTGTTATGTTTTATATTGCCCTATGTACACTATAAATGATTGTGAGCCTACCAATACATTGAATATAGAGCTACATCATTTTTCATTTTAAGTTCAAAGAGGTTTTGACAGACCACTAATTTACTATCATCTTTCTTTTTCTTGCTAGGAAACTCATTTTTATTTTTCTCATGTGTTTGTCCTTTTTGACATTTTGAAATGTTTTTGTATTTTTCGGATTGGAATTTACTCCCCCTACAATGCAAAAAGTAAAATTAAATCATTTAAATACCTCTTTTTGGATTGTCTTCAAGAAAAATATTCACAAAAACAATTTCCCGATGTGGATTAACTCATGTTTTACCTCGATGCCGTTTACCAAAATTAATTTAATAGAAAGAAATTTATCAAAATTTTGGAAAAATGAGTTGGCACGTTGGTAATCAGTGTGGACCAAAACAACATTGATGAGTTTCATATTGAAATAATCACGTGTGAGGTGATATTTGAGATCAATGTGTTTGGTCTGGGTGTTGTACGAGATTTTAGAAATCCGTAAAGCAGCTTAAATATCGACAGAGATAGGAGAGTTTAGAAATTTAAAACCGTAATCTTGTAATTGCTACGTGCATTGCCAGGAATCTGTGTGTTCTCCCACATGGATTTCCACCTGGTGTGGATTTCAGGTCGATTTTGTAGCTACTTCATATAGCTGAGAAATCTCTTCAACAATAAGATTATAAACCTCTGGGTCCAACTGGTAAGAAGCAAGAGTGCATGTGGAGAAACTTGTACACATCATCTTTGGACGGTCCATACATGATGTTGTCCACAAGTTTTTGCACCAATAAAGGTCTTCGTCTTTCTCCTTGAAAAGTAGTGTGTGGTTGTTCAATCCACGCCAAGGCATCCGCACACCCGGTTGGTTTGTTTAACCAAACACATTTTCTTCAATCACACCCGTGGAGAAATGTACACTGCACGGTCATCTTGTAAGCTTTGAACTTCTTGTGGAAGATATAAGACATGAATCATCGATAATCTTCTGTCGTGCTTCAGGTGCGTACAATTCGATTGAATCTATCCTGAGGAGCTGATCCAAACCTTAAACAAACAAATTGTTGGTCGTTTTTCATCTTGTCGAAGTTATGAACTTCATTCACCAAACTTTCTTCACTTATCATACATTATCTTCTCTTTCTCTCCAACAAATGCAACAACCCATGGATATAACAATGTTTTGGAGCCGCATGTCGCCGATCTTGTGCCTGGATGCTCCACTATTAACAATTCTATGATTATCAATAGTTCCTCCTGGAACATGCTGCACACTCATTAAAGATTAGTTGGAGATGGGACCCAAGCCTTCATTGACTTGGGTCGTCCGACATCATCGAGAATTGGAACTTCGTTTTTTCCGATTATTCAGAATGGATTGTGCTCCCCCTCAAACAATTTCCAGTTTTAGTTTCCAAATCTGTTTTTTTTTCTCAATTTTAACATTTGATTGTGTTTGGCCAACTTCCAGTTTTAAAGCCTTTTCAACAGTTTTTTGTTGTTTCTTTCTCTGTTTCATTTCTTGATGTTTAACAAGACGAGGATCCTGTTTTGGTGAACCAGATTTGGTATGGTAACGTTTTCCATATGCCGCATCAATTTTTGCTTTTTCCTTTGTGAGATATGGACAGTTTTTGACAATGTGCCCATACTTACCACACTCAAAGCATGATCTCCGCTCAACAAACGTCAGAGTATTATAAATGTGATAGCTTGATGATGAAATTCGTGATTTTGAGGTACTTGGTCCTACATCACAACAAAATCCGTTGTTCTGACTATTTTTCTTCAAAATTCTATTTTGTTTAACAAAATCTGTATTGGATTTGTTTTCAAAAGATTTAATTTTATTAGTCCCTCGGGATTTCACGAAGTTCACATTTTGAATTTTCTTCTTATTCTGGCTCTGTTTGCTTTTCCATTTCCTTGATTAGCGTGATTTTCCTTTCGTTGATTGTTTTGAGGTTTCACTTTTTGATTTCCGTATTTGTTTCTAACTTCGGATTTTAGGAGAGGAGCACACTAAGTTACTACAACTCTTTGGCTCGAATTACCCAAAAACTTACTAGTAGAATCCTTGAAAACTTTGTTAATCAAAGATTGATTGACATTTTTTATGGGAAAATCTTTGTTTGAATAAACTTTTTCAGACCCAATCAACGTATAAAGCAAGTTCACGCTTTTATAGGTTTCAACATGTTGATATAGCAATCTTGACATGGCCAGTCACACACGGTTTTGCTGGAGGATCACAGAGAATGTGATTTTTGAGAAGTATATTTTTCTCTTTTGTTACCGTATCTGACTGCTTGGTTTGTCCTTATCAGACTCCTCATCCGAACTATCATAATCCTCAATAATGGGAGGATTTTGATCATTCATAGACTTTGAGTCATTGATGTCATTTGATTGACCTTGACCTGAAGATGTGCCCATAGTGAACCCTAGACCAGCTGTAAATTCAGCTAGATCTAATGGAACAGTGGGTTCAAACTGTGGCATATCTTCGTTATCTGGCATTTTAGTGTAATTGTGCCTAACCGGAGGGGGACAAGCATAACCAATGTATTTCACATCACCTTTCTTCTTTTGAACATTGATGATGTGATCCAAAACATATCTTGAGTTGGAGTAACTGTCCAACTTGAGTAAGAAATCAGTCAAGGACGATGTGGTGAACTGGTGGTGAAAGATTAGGAAGAATGGAGGTGGTTGTAGGGAGAATATAGTGGTAGTTTGAGTGGTGGCCGTGTATGTAGAATGAAGAAATTAGGTTAGAAAGTAAAGAACGGATAATAAGCACAGTTCTAGTGTTGTTATCTCTCGTGGGCCGCGAAAGAGTCAAGGGTACCTCTCGCGGGCCGCGACCGTGTCAAAAGGTATCAGGTGTATTATTCTCTCGCGGGTTGTGGCTGGGTTGTTATGTGACTCTCACGGCCCGCCAGAGGGGTATTTTCGCAGAAAGTTTCTTACTTTTAGCCATTTTATGCCTTAGAAAATTTTTTTGATTCAATGGAAACTTTGTGAAAAATCGTCATGACACCCGATTATGTATAACAACTTACATGCAACGCCAGTTCTTCGTCGGTTGTGACTTCGTCGGTTGTGGCTTCGTGTTCGTTATAACCTGCACACAACTAAACGATACAAAAAACACACAAACACAAACTCCGAGAAATAAATATTAGCACTATAAAAACATGAAACGTAAACTACTAGTAAATAGTACAAACTCTACACTTGAGTTTTCACTCAAGGCCCTATGCGGTGGTGCGAGGTGGAACTTCTAGAGGAGTTTCCTCCATCTCGTTGAAATCGATCAGCCCTCCTAGATAATGCTTCAACCTATGGCCGTTTACTTTCAAAGTGCCTCCATCGGCTCCATCTCTCAACTCTACCGTTCCGTACGGAAATACTTCCTTTACCACATAAGGACCCGTCCACTTAACTTCAGCTTCCCGGCGAATAATTTCAGTCTTGAATTGTATAAAAGCACTTTGTCACTGACTTTAAACTCTTTCAGTCCCTTCAACTTCCTATCATGCAATGCCTTTGTTTTCTCTTTGATACTCCTTGATCACTCATAGGCTGCATCTCTAAGTGCTTCCAACTCATGAATTTGGAAGTAGCGTTTCTTACCCGCTTCGGTAAGGTCTAAGTTTACGGTTTTAAGGGCCCATAGTGCTCGGTGCACGAGTTACACTGGAAAACGGCAAGCTTTGCCATAAACAATCATGAACGGAGTGGTACCTAAAGGTGTCTTATAGGCGGTTCTAAATGCCCATAATGCATCGTCAAGCTTATTGGACCAATCCTTCCTACTCTTGCTGACCGTCTTCTCTAAAATCCTCTTCACCCCTCGATTTGCATTCTCAACTTGACCGCTTGTTTGAGGATGATAAGCGGTGGAAAAACGATGAGTGGTATCATAGCATGCTAATGCCTTCTCCATGACGGCATTACAAAAGTGGGTGCCACGATCACTAATAATGGCTCGAGGTGTACCGAATCGAGTTAATAACTTCTTTAGAAATCTCACCACCACTCGGGCATCATTTTGTAGCTAAAGCTTGAGCTTCCACCCACATAGAGACGAAGTCAATTGCCACGAGGATGTACTGATTCCCGCTAGAGACGGGAAACGGTCCCATGAAATTAATCCCCTAAACATCAAATATATCAAGAAATTGGATCGGGTTTTGGGGCATCTCTTCCTTAGATGAGATATTGCCGGTACGTTGGCAACGATCGCACTTCCTAACAAACTCTAAAGCATCCTTCATGCACATGCCTAAGGATCTCTATCCCCTCTTCTCGACAAACACATCGTCGAAGAATCCTCTCTCCTCCTACCCTAAACAGAAATGGGTCATCGCATATATGCCTCCTGACATCCCTAAAGAATTTCTTCTTCTACTGAGTGGTCATACCCTTAGGATCTACTCCATTTGTAAAGTAGTTTGCAAAATCCGAGAACCAGGGCATGCCCTCCTTCTCCGCCGCCACAAACTCTACCGATTCATGAGGGAATCTATCACCTATTTCCTCCTCACGAATTTCTTCTCTACTCTGATCTTCTAGTCGGGATAGATGATCGGCAGCTACATTCTCTGCTCCTTTCTTATCCTTAATTTATATATCAAACTCAGAGAGTAGGAGAATCCACCAAATAAGACGAGGCTTCGTGTCCTTCTTTTGAAAGAGGTAATGCAAAGCCGCATGATCGGTAAAGACTATGGTCTTGGAAAGCACGAGTTATGAAAGGAACTTCTCGAATGCAAAATCTACAGCTAGGAGTTCCTTCTCGGTAGTGGTATAATTCTCTTGGGCGTGGTTAAGGGTTTTGCTAGCATAATAGATAGGGTGGAAGTGTTTATCTCGTCTTTAGCCCAAAACTGCACCAACTGCATAATTGCTCACATCACACATAAGCTCAAAAGGCAAGCTCTAGTCGGGTGATACGAGAATGGGGGCACTCACGAGTTTCTCTTTCAAGATCGCAAAGGCCTTAAGGCATTCTTCGTCGAAGAAAAAGGGGACATCCTTCTCTAGGAGTCGGGTCATGGGTCGTGTAATCTTAGAGAAATCCCTAATAAATTGCCTATAAAAACCCGCATGACCAAGGAAACTGCGGATGGATTTCACACTCGTCGGTGGAGAAAGTCTACTAATAGTATCTATCTTAGCTCTATCAACCTCTATACCGGCTCAAGATATCTTGTGACCTAACACAATCCCCTCTATCACCATGAAGTGACACTTCTCCCAATTCAACACCAACCTAGTCTCCACACACCTCTTCATCATCGCTTCAAGATTACGAAGGATTGATCGAAGAAATTTCAATAAACAGAAAAGTCATCCATGAAAACTTCCATCGAATTCTCGATCATATCTTGGAAAATGGTGTCCATGCACTGGTGAAATGTCGCTGGAGCGTTACATAATCCGAAAGGCACGCGGCAATACGCGTAAGTGCCGTAAGGACATGTAAAGGTTCTTCTCTTGATCTTCTGGAGCCATAGGGATCTGGAAGTAACCTGAAAACCCATTGAGAAAATAATAGAATTGTTGACTCACGAGACGCTCTAGCATCTGATCAACGAACGGAAGTGGGAAATGGTCTTTTCGGTGGCGTCGTTCAATTTTTTTAAACGATGCACACACGCCAACCGGTGACCGTACGCGATGGGATGAGTTCATTTTTCTCATTCATGACCACTGTCATTCCCCCTTTCTTGGGAACAACTTGAGTTGGACTCAGCCAAGCAGAATCGGATATAGGATAGATTGGCCCTACTTCGATCAACTTCAGAACCTCTTTCTTGACCACTTCTTGCACATTCGGATTGAGGCGTCGTTGAGGTTGAACCACCGGCTTATAGACAGCCTCCATGAGGATCCAGTGAGTACAAAAAGTTGGGCTTATTCACTTGATATCAGACAGTTTCCACGCGATGGCCTCTTTGTTCTCTTTCAGAACATCTATCAGTTTCACCTTCTCCTCCGTGGACAATTTTGAAGAAATTATGACGGGTAAGCTTGAATTTTCTCCTAGGAAGGCATACTCTAGGTGGGAGGAAAGGACCTTAAGCTTTAATGGGGCTAGAGTGTCTACGGTTTGCTCTCACTCACCTCATGCATCTCACAGAAGTCTAATGTCTCGGGGACCCAATGTGGGTCATCCTCTATGTCCTCTTCCTCAAAATCCTAATCTACTAACCCCTCATTCACTAAATCAGCTCCACTATTATAATCGAGACAATGATCTGCGCACGAAATGAATGAATTGAGAAAATAGATGAAGTGACATGGGCCCCTATCATTATCTCCACCTCTAGGGTGTTGCATTGACCTAGCGATTTCAAAAGTGACGTTCTCATCCCCAATGCGGAGTGTGATTTTACGGTCATGAACATCGATAATTTCTTTCGCAGTACGGAGGAATGGACGACCTAGGATGATGGGTACTTTCTCATCCGCCTCCATGTCTAAGATAACAAAATCTATGGGGAAAGCGAATTTATCGCCTTTAACTAGCAAGTTCTCTATGATTCCCAGGGATACTTAACTAACCGATCAACTAGAGACAGTGACATACGAGTACGAGTAAGATCCCCTAAACCTAATTTCTCATAGAGCGAGAAAGGCGCCAAATTGATGCTAGCACCTAGATCCGCTAACGCATGAGCAGGAGCGATGGAACCACCAAAGAGACATGGAATAGTAAAGATACCCGGATCAGCGAGTTTTTATGGTAACTTATTTAGCAATACGGCGGGACATCCTCCAGTCAAAGGGACTTTTGAAAGCTCCCCCAACCTATCTTTGCGTTTAAGAAGGTCTTTCAAAAACTTGGCATATTTTGGCATATGCTGGAGGGCCTCAATGAACAGGAGATTGATATTCAACTGGGTGAACATGTCGAGAAAATTCCCGTATTCCTTAGCATATTTTTGTTACTTAAGGCGGGCAGGGTAGGGTAAGCGTGAAGGATCTACGTATGGTGACGGCCTAACCTCTACCGGTTTCTTTTATGCTCTACTCTCGACTGAAGGCTCACTGTTCGGTGCTGTACATACTGGATCTAGCCTATTTTGCACCCTAGGTGGATCCTCCATCTCTATCTCTTCATCTGCCTCTTCATCCTTATCATCTAGCTCTACTCGCTCTCTAACCACTTCTCCTAGACTCTTACCGCTACAGGTGGTTATCGCTTTTGCGTGTTGGTTCGCCGGGTTAGGTTGAGTGTTACCCGAGAACTAACTGTGTGGTTGCTCTTGCAGTTGCTTAGCGATACTACCTATGGACCTTTGAAGATCTAAGAGTGCGGATTGCTGATTCTTTAAAAGAAGATCATGTTCCGCTAACATTTTCTGGATAGCTTGATCCATAACCACTAGCTGGGACAGAAGTTTCTCTATCCTATCCAAACTATCTCCTGAACCTCCACTCCTGTTTTGACCCTCTTGGTTTGAACCCCCACCGTTAAACTGACCTGGATGACCTGAACCTCCACTAGAATAATGACCCTGCCCCCTGTTTTGATATTGGCCTGATTGGAAACCAGGGGGGTTACAGGAAGAACAAAAATTATTATTATTATTACACCAGTTAGGGTTATAGTTAGAATTATTGTTATTATAGGGGTTCGTTTGGCCTCAACTCTAACCCGTGATGAACTCTACTTGTTCGACAGTGAGCGTAGGACACTCTATCGTATCGTGACCCCCTCTACACACCTCACATCTATCTACCTTATTTTTCAACTCTTGAATCTCCTTAGTGACCTCTCGCTTAAAGCTATCTAATGCAGCCACTAGCGTAGTTTCGAAGCTAACTTGGTGTAACCCCCGGTTGACCGGAGTGGTACGAGAAACAAGGATTGAATTTCTACCGACAGTGCTATAATCTATATCAGACTGCGCGAAACTATCAAAGAGGTCAGTACACTCAACAACTGTCTTCTTTCCCATTAGTTGCCCTCCAGCAGAAGTGCAAATCGGGCTCGTGTTTCGGGGTGTGACCATTGTAGAATTTCTCTAGAAGTGCCCAATAAGACAGACCGATGTTGAGAACAAGGGACACTAAGGTTTGGAAACGCTCCCATGCTAAATGGTAGGGTTCATCAGGTTCCATCTGGAATGAATGGATCTGATAACAAAGACGAGATGCTTTGGCGGGTGGAAATATTTCTTAAGGAAAGCATCTCGTAGGACGGCCCAAGTAGTAAAGGTACCAGCCAGTTGAGGTCAAGCCAGACGACGGCCAACCTCCAAGAGAGAAGGGAAATACTTGAAGGAAACGGGCATCATTGCCCGCACCTTCCATGTTAAATGTGTGACAGAGGCGGGTAAGGCAGTTAATATAGGCGGGCGTATCCTTGTCATCACGACCATGGAATTAGCACGAGTTGGTTATAGCAGTCATGATGTAAGATGGGATTTACCAGGCTTTGTCATTGTTCATTGGTGGAAGAGTGATGGGCGAGTTCGCACCGGTGAAATCGGTGGTTGATTGTTGGTAAACAGTTTGATTATTAGCCATATGGAAAACATGTGGTGTACTAGTGTTTCGGTGAATTATACAGGGAGGTGGGGAATTGTGCGGTGAGGGCTTTAATGTAAAGTCAAAGTTTGGTGGTATAAACGGGCAGGAAGAATCAGAAAAACCGGAAGATGAGGATGAAGAAGTACTAACCTTTTGCGCGGGAGAAAGAGACTTGTCCGTTGGCGGCTTCGGCGGAGGTCCTTGCAAACGCGTATGGGGCATCCACTGAAAACTGGAAACGAGACAAGTAAGAAAATTCAGAAAATACACTTATCAAAAATATATTAAACTAAAAAAAATAAACTAACTAAATTCATTAGACTCCTATGACGCAAACAAAACGGAAAATACGTATGAATCGATTAAGCCTAAACAAAGTAATCAACGCAATTGCCAAAGAGAGTCCCCGGCATTGGTGCCAAAAAACTTGATGTCCTAAAAGTAGTCTAATAAAAATAATTGAAATTAACCTAATTCTAGACTCAAAGTAATACTCTAGACTCCAAAACTCGACTAAACTACTAACCGACAAGTGGACCGATCAATTGTAGAAAAGCTTAAGTAAGTGCGGATATCGAACCCACAAGACTCTCAAATTACGTTAATGACTATATTTAAATAAATTGACACACTTATTTTATTTTATGGTTTGGGGGGGGGATTTACTAAAAACCCTAAAATTATAATTAAACTAATATTAATTTAACTAAGACGAATTAAGATGGACTTTTGAATTGGAGATTTAATTCAATGATAGTGGAGTAGCTACCTAGGCTGGATTCCTTATTACTATTAAATGGGTCTTTTAATTGATTAATAATGTGATAGGAAACCGGGATCTTAAAATACTAAATCCTAAGGAATACCGAACAGGACCCCCGACCCTTCTCGGGAAGACACCTATGATACCCTAAAGGTAGTTGGGCTTACCGGTTTATAAGATCTCCTTTCGGTTATCTAATATTCAATAAAGTGTCTAGATTAGCTAATTATCTCTCAATAGGAAGCCTAGACTAAGGTTCTTGATTTGGTTTAACCCACCCAAATTTGGCAAGAAAACTAAAACCGGTTTTTCTCAAAACCTAATCCTAGCAAATTACCTATTTAATTCAGTTAATAAATTATTAGTTCTCAATAATTAAATTTAGTATAATGTAAGATTATAATTATATTTTTCATTCAATTGTTTCTATGGTTTATTGGCCAATTTACCGAACGATTACCCGAACCCGCTAAGACTCGACAACCAACATAAACCTATTCTACGAAAGACATTCAACTAGATTCATGTGAGACAATTAAATTATCAATAATTAGATCAAAACATGAAAGTACACCAAATCAATTAACCAAAGTTTACTACTTTATCAAAATCCCATAAACACATTAAATAGTCGATAAAAATCCATACTTTCGTAATAAGTCATCAAAACCAAGGTAGCATAAGTAAATCTAGCCATGAATCATTGGTTTAAACATGACTAAATCAAAGTTAAAGAGTGAACTCATCAAAACAAAGAACAAGGAAGCTAAAGATTAAGAAAATCGGTAATAAAACACGTGATTTATTCGATCTCTATGCTCCTAGCTTCAATCTGATGATTCGAATAACAGTTTGAACTCGAAACTTAGCTCCAAATCTCCAGAATTTTGCCTCTAAAACTCCAAAGTCCGTCTAACCTCTGTTAATTAGAGTTAAACTCTAATTATATAACCTTTTCAACACAAATCTGATAACTTTTTAAAACTCTCTGACCAAACAATACTCTCGCCACCCGCGAGAGGCACCAAGCAACCGGTCGCGGGCCGCGACTGGGTTTAATTTCTTCGGGACTTATCCTCCTCTCGCCACCCGCGAGACGGATGACCATGGGCGGTCGCGGGCCGCTAGAGACCCAAATTCCCTGTTTTTCGATTCGTTTCTTCTCTCAGCTTCCAATTACGATCCAGTTCGGTTTCTTTCACCATCTCAGCTCGTTTTTTCATCTTTTCAGCTACTTCCATGAACTAAGACTTGCAAAACGTATTTGGATTAATGGTAGATATATTATTGTAAAACCAAAACGAATATTAATTAAACTACTACAAACTATTCAAGATAAATAGATGTATTATTCAATACATGAAGCTGACTTCAAACAGTAAGTTTTTGTTTCTGTTTATAGTCTTTTCCCGTCATCAACTTTTCAACCTATGTAACTAATTATATTGACATCATGTGTGATTCATTAAGAAGATAGAAATATACATTAACACAAACATATTCTAAACTCAAGTTTTTTACAATTACGATATTATGTTAATTTTAAACATTACTATCTTAGTGAAATTTTTATTTAAGAGAAATGTAGAAAAAAACAAATAATGAAAAAATTAAAAAAAGGTTAAATATAATAGAGTGAAAAAAATTGGTAGGCTTTGTCTTTTGGAAAGACCATTTAACTAGTTAATATAAAAAGTTATTTAATTGCATTAAATACTATATCTAAGTTCAAATAAAAAAATACTAATAATATCAATCATTTGATTCAAGAGATATCACTAATTTATTTTAGTTATATAAATAGAATCATCTACCAAGACTTGCATGAAACATTGTCAATTTTCTATACCACATAACCATATCCATGGAGAGTAGTTGCTACAGCACGATGATGTTCATAGAGTTTTGTCAAATATCTCATATAAATTGTTAAAGAGTTGATGAAATCCTATGAACAATCAACATGTTGTGGAAAATTATAACCACGTTTGTGGGAGCATTATTTTCTTTTTTACATTAAAGACTAGTTTCTACAACATGATGTTGTTCATAGTATTTCTTCAAATATTTCATATATAATTTTCAAAGAATTGATTAGATTCTATGAACAATCAACATGTTCACGATAATTATAACCAAGTTTTTGTTACCATTATTTATCTACATTTAACTAAGCTTTGGTTCTTTTTATTATCCTTTTTAATTGCTTTTATGTGTGTGCATGCTAAAATAGAGGTATTATTATTATTATTATTATTATTATTATTATTATTATTATTATTATTATTATTATTATTATTATTATTATAACTACTATTATTATTATTATTATTATTATTGTTGTTGTTGAAAATTTGAAGTGGAACTCTACTTGAAATATCAAATTCAAAAAAAGTAAAAAAATAACTTAGAATTAAATACTATGGCTTATTACTCGACTATCAAAGATCTAGTATGAAGTATATACAATTATGCAAGAAATACGTTGACATGACTAGTATAGTATTTTGAGTGAGTATGTCAACCAAAGCATTATTTCCAATGGGTATGAGATAATTATAAAAGTAGATATTTATCAAGCTAAAATGCTTTAATCATGTAAAAAATAATATATAATTCACAAAAGATTTGAAGTGTAATGCATCTCAAGGAATAACATTCCAACGATTGTGGCTAAAATTTATATCATAACGTACAAAAAATGCATTTATGTCAAACCATTAACATTTAATTAACAAATTAAATGTTTTGTGATTATAAAATTAAAGAGTATGTAGAATGTTGTATTTTTTTAAAATATTGTGGTTTATCTTTGTATTACGGAGTCTTTTTTTATGTTGATCTTTGTTTTAAACTTATATCTGTTTATAAATTTCAAACAATAAGTCTTTTGTTTCTGTTTGTAGTCTTTTTTCCGTCATCAACTTTTCAACCTATATAACTAAATATACTGACATCGTGTATTGTTAAGAAGATAGAAATATGCATTAACACAAACATATTCTAAACTCAAGTTTTTTACAACTACGATATTATGTTAATTTTAAACATTACTATCATAGTGAAATTTTTATTTATGAGAACCGTAGAAAAAAACACATAATGAAAAAATAAAAAAAGGTTAAATATAATAGAGTGAAAAAAATTTGTAAGCTTTGTCTTTTGGAAAAACCATTTAACTAGTTAATATAAAAAGTTATTTATTTCACTAAATACTATATAATAGTTCAAATAAAAAATACTAATAATATCAATCAGTTGATTCAAGAGATATCACTAATTTATTTTAGTTATATAAATAGAACCATCTACCAAGATTTGCATAAAACATTGTCACTTTTCTATACCACATAACCATATCCATCGAGAGTAGTTGATACAGCATGATGATTTTCATAGAGTTTTGTGAAATATCTCATATAAATTTTTAAAGAGTTAATGAAATCCTATGAACAATCAACATGTTGTGAAAAATTATAACCACGTTTTTGGTAGCATTATTTTCTTTTTTACATTACGACTAGTTTCTACAACATGATGTTGTTCATAGTATTTCTTTAAATGTTTCATATATAACCATCTTTTTGTTACCATTATTTTTCTACATGTAACTATGCTTTGAGTCTTTTTATTATACTTTTTGAATTGCTTTTATGTGTGTGCATGCTAAAATAGAGGTATTACTATGTTGTTGTTATTGTCAGAGAAAATTTGAAGTGGAACTCTACTTGAAATATCAAATTCAAAACAAAGTAAAAAAAAAAAAACTTAACAATTAAATATTATGGTTTATTACGCAACTATCCAAGATCTAGTATGCGGTATATACAATTATGCAAGAAATACGTTGACATGACTAGTGTAGTATTTACAGTGAGTATTAGGCGTCAACTAGAACATTATTTTCAATCGTATGAGTTAATTATAAGAATAGATATTTAGCAAGCTAAAATGCTTTAGTCATGTGCGGAAAGTGAGACAATGATTTTGATTTAAGTAGACATTTCTGGGTAACCGAACTAACATAAGTCCCCCCAATATTGGAGATAATAGAAAACCTAGATCATCTATTAAAGCTATGATGATTTCTTAATCTTCGAAAAAGACCATGAAGCTTTAGGTGTCTTGAAAATATAATGATGATCTAAAGCTTTGAATTAAACTTTTTAGCCAAAAACCATGGTTTGAAATGATTGTCAAGTTACTAATGGAAGAACATGATTAAATGAAAATGTTAGTTTACATAAAAAACAATATATAATTGACAAAAGAATTGAAGTGTAATGCATCTCAAGGAATAACGTTCCAACGATTGCGGCTAAAGTTTATATCATAATGTACAAAAAATGCATTTATGTTAAACCATAAACATTTAGTTAACAAATTAATTGTTTTGTGATTATAAAATTAAAGAGTATATAGAATGTTGTATTTTTTTATAAAAATATTATGGTTTATCTTTGCATTACCGAGTTTTTTTTATGTTGATCTTTGTTTTAAACTTATAGCTTTTTATAAATTTCAAATAATAAGTCTTTTATTTCTGTTTGTAGTCTCTTCCCATCATTAACTTTTCAACCTATGTAACTAAATATATTGACATCATGTACGTTTCATTAAGAAGATAGAAATATGCATTAACACAAACATATTCTAAACTCAAGTTTTTTACAACTACGATATTATGTTAATTTTAAACATTACTATCATAGTGAAATTTTTATTTATGATTACCGTAGAAAAAACATAATGAAAAAAATAAAAAAAAAGTTAAATATAATAGGTTGAAAAAAATTGGTAATCTTTGTCTTTTGGAAAGACCATTTTAGTAGTTAATATAAAAAAGTTATTTAATTGCCTTAAATAATATCATAGTTCAAATAAAAAAATACTAATAATATCAATCATTTAATTCAAGTGATATAACTAATTTATTTTAGTCATATAAATAGGACCATCTGCCAAGACTTGCATAAAGCCTTGTCACTTTTCTATCCTACATAACCATATCTATCGAAACTAGTTGCTACAACACCATGATCTTTATAGAGTTTGGTCAAATATCTCATATAAATTGTTAAAGAACCGATGAAATCCTATGAACAATCAACATTTTGTGGAAAACTATAACCACCTTTTTGGGAGATTTTTTTCTTTTTTACATTAAAGACTAGTTTCTACAACATTATGTTGTTCATAGTATTTCTTTAAATATTTCATATATAATTTTCAAAGAATTGATGAAATTCTATGAAGAACATATTCACGATAATTATAACCAAGTTTTGTTACCATTATTTGTCTACATGTAACTATGCTTTGGTTCTTTTTATTATACTTTTTAATTGCTTTTATGCGTGTGCATGCAAAAATATTATTATTATTATTATTATTATTACTATTATTATTATTATTATTATTATTATTATTATTATTATTATTATTATTATTATTATTATTATTATTATTGGTGTTGTTGTTGTTGCTAGAGAAAATTTGAAGTGGAACTCTACTTGAAATATAAAACATAAGAATTAAATATTATTGCTTATTACTCGACTATCAAAGATCTAATATGAAGTATATACAATTATGCAAGAAATACGTTGACATGACTAGTGTATTATTTTGAGTGAGTATTAGACGTCAACTAGAGCATTATTTCCAATGGGTATGAGATAATTATAAAAATAGATATTTATCAAGCGAAATGCTTTAGTCATGTGAAAAAGAATATATAATTCACAAAAGAATTGAAGTGTAATGCATCTCAAGGAATAACATTCCAACGATTGTGGCTATCATCACCTACAAAAAATGCATTTATGTCAAACCATTAACATTTAATTAACAAATTAAATGTTTTGTGATTATAAAATTAAAGAGTATATAGAATGTTGTAATTTTAAAAAAAATATTGTGGTTTATCTTTGCAATACCGAGTCTTTTTTTTATGTTGATCTTTGTTAAAAACTTATATCTGTTTATGAATTTCAAACAATAAGTCTTTTCTTTCTGTTTGTAGTCTTTTCCGGTCATCAACTTTTTCAACCCGATGTAACTAAATATATTGACATTTGATTAAGAAGTTAGAAATATCCATTAACACAAACATATTCTAAACTTAAGTTTTTTACAACTACGATATCATGTTAATTTTAAACATTACTATCTTAGTGAAATTTTTATTTATGAGAACTGTAGAAAAGAACACATAATGAAAAAATAAAAAAGGTTAAATATAATAGAGTGAAAAATATTGGTAAGCTTTGTCTTTTGGAAAGACCATTTAACTAGTTAATATAAAAAAGTTATTTATTTTAGTCATATAAATAGAATTATCTACCAAGACTTGCATAAAGCATTGTCACTTTTCTATATAACATAACCATATCCACCGAGACTAGTTGCTACAGCACGATGATGTTAATAGAGTTTCGTCAAAAATCTCATATAGGTTGTTAAAGAGTTGATGAAATCCTATGAAGAATCAACATGTAGTGGAAAAGTATAACCACGTTTTTTGGAGCATTATTTTCTTTTTTACATTAAAGACTAGTTTCTACAACATGATATTGTTCATAGTATTTCTACAAATATTTCATATATAATTATCAAAGGATTGATGAAATTCTATGAACAATCAACATGTTTAGGATAATTATTACCATGTTTTTGTTACCATTATTTTTCTACATGTAACTAAGCTTTGATTCTTTTTATTATGCTATTTGAATTGCTTTTCTGCTTGTGCATGCAAAAATAGATGTATTATTATTATTGTTGTTGCTTTTGTTATTGTTAGAGAAAATTTGAAATGGAACTCTACTAGAAATATCAAATTTAAAACAAAGAAAAAAAACTTAACAATTAGATATTATTGCTTATTACGTGACTATCAAAGATCTCGTACGCGGTATATACAATTATGCAAGAAATACATTGGCATGACAAGTGTAGTATTTTTAGTGAGTATTAGACGTTAACCAGAGCATTATTTTCAATTTGTATGAGATAGTTATAAGAATAGATATTTAGCAAGCTAAAATGCTTTAGTCATGTGCGGAAAGTGAGACTATGATTTTGATTTAATTGGACATTTCTGGGTAACGGAACTAACATAAGTCCCCCCTATATTGGAGATAATAGAAAACCTAGATCATCTATTAAACCTATTATGATTTCTTAATCATCAAAAAAGACCAAGAAACTTTAGGTGTCTTGAAATTTCAATGACGATCTAAAGCTTTGAATTAAACTTTTTAGTCAAAAACCATGGTTTGAAATAATTGTCAAGTTACTAATGGAAGAACATATTAAATGAAAATGTTAGTTTACATAAAAAGAGTATATAATTGACAAAACAATTGAAGTGTAATGCATCTCAAGGAATAACATTCCAATGATTGTTGCTAAAATTTATATCATAACGTAAAAAAATTGCATTTATGTCAAACCATTAACATTTAATTAACAAATTAAATGTTTTGTGATTATAAAATTAAAGAGTATATAAAATGTTGTATTTTAAAAAAGATTTTGTGATTTATCTTTGCATTACGGAGTCTATTTTTATGTTGATCTTTGTTTTAAACTTATATGGTCTTTTGTTTCTGTTTGTAGTCTTTTCCCGTCATCAACTTTTCAACCTATGTAACTAAATATATTTTCATCGTGTATCTTTGATTAAGAAGATAGAAATATGCATTAACACAAACATATTCTAAACTCAAGTTTTCTACAACTACAATATTATGTTAATTTTAAACATTACTATCATAGTGAAATTTTTATTTATGAGAACTGTAGAAAAAAAAAACCCATAATGAAAAAATAAAAAAAGGTTAAATATAATAGAGTGAAAAAAAAGGTAAGCTTTGTCTTTTGGAAAGACCATTTAACTAGTTAATATAAAAATGTTATATAATTGCATTAAATACTATATCACAGTTCAAATAAAAAAATACTAATGCTATCAATCATTTAATTCAACAGATATCAGTTATTTATTTTAGTTATATAAATAGAATCATCTACCAAGACTTGCATGAAGCATTGTCACTTTTCTATACCACATAACCATATCCATCAAGACTAGTTGCTACAGCACCATGATGTTCATAGAGTTTCGTCAAATATCTCATATAAGTTGTAATGAACAATCAACATGTTGTAGAAAATTATAACCACGTTTTTGGGAGCATTATTTTCTTTTCTACATTAAAGACTAGTTTCTACAACATGATGTTGTTCATACTATTTCTTCAAAGAATTGATGAAATTCGATGAACAGTCAACATGTTTAGGATAATTGTAACCATGTTTTTGTTACCATTATTTTTCTACATGTGACTAAGCTTTGATTCTTTTTATTATACTTTTTGAATTGCTATTCTACTTGTGCATGCTAAAATAGAGGTATTGTTATTGTTAGAGAAAATTTGAAGTGGAACTCTACTTGAAATATCAAATTTAAAACAAAGAAAAAAAAACTTAACAATTAAATATTATGGCTTTTACGCGACTATCAAAGATCTAGTACGCAGTATATATAATTGTGAAAGAAATACGTTGGCATGACAAGTGTAGTATTTTTAGGAGTATTAGACGTCAACCAGAGCATTATTTTCAATCGGTATGAGATAATTATAGGAATAGATATTTAGCAAGCTAAAATGCTTTAGTCATGTGCAGAAAGTGAGACTATGATTTTGATTTAATTAGACATTTCTGGGTAACGGAACTAACATAAGTCTCCCCTATATTGGAGATAATAAAAAACTAGATCATCTATTAAACCTATTATGATTTCTTAATCTTCGAAAAAGACCACCAAGCTTTAGGTGTCTTGACATTATAATGATGATCTAAAGCTTTAAATTAAACTTTTAGCCAAAAACCATGGTTTGAAATGATTGTCAAGTTACTAATGGAAGAACATGATTAAATGAAAATTTTAGTTTACATAAAAAAGAATATATAACTCACAAAAGAATTGAAGTGTAATGCATCTCAAGGAATAACATTCCAACGATTGTGGCTAAAATTTATATCATAACGTACAAAAAATGCATTTATGTCAAACCATTAACATTTAATTAACAAATTAAATATTTTGTGATTATAAAATTAAAGAGTATATAGAATGTTGTATTTTTAAAAAAAATATATTGTGGTTTATCTTTGCATTACAGAGTCTTTTTTTATGTTGATCTTTGTTTTAAACTTATATCTGTTTATAAATTTCAAACAACAAGTCTTTTGTTTCTGTTTGTGTGACAACCAGCGTTTTCCGATTGTAATTAAGCGTATAAAGAACCGTAATACCATCATAATCAACATAATTAGACGTAAATTAACTCGAACAGGCCTTTGGAAAGCCTTGAAACGTCTACTTACTTCACGTTACGCGATTGGGCGACAATCGAGAACTTTAACGCGAATTTAAACGTTAAGCGAACTGATGCTGAACAAATACTGACAACGCCTGAAAATACGAATTTTTATACTTGTATTTATCATACAGTTATAATTACGCGATAAATTTGGATCGTCGAACGTCGCAAAGCACAACGCGGAAGTTACGCGGAAAACGGGAACGCACCGACAACGAAACGGAAGCAACGCACTCGATTTATGCCTCGATATTAATATATTATGATATATTTAGCTCCATAAGTGAATTTTAATACTCGCGGTTGAAACCAGGTCGAAAAAACAGATCAGGAATGACAAACAGGGCAAACACACAAATTTTTAACGCAACGAACGGATTACGCGTCAAAACCCGACCCCCCCGATATAATTTAAAACGTTTTGGGCTCCAAAAAACGTTACACTGTTCAGTTTCGATAACAAGCTGCGGATTGTTTCGGATCTGGATTGTTTCGGATTGGGTTTGTCGGGATGGGGGTGTCAGCGGCGGCGGTACTGTGGTTCCGGCGGAGAAATGAAGCCGCCGGTAGCGGCGGAGGCGGTTTTTTCCGGCTCAACCGGTGACAGTGGTTTACTTCTCGGGTTCAGTCCACTCTGGTCTCAACTCAGATCCTCCCGGTTCGAACTCGGTTCAGTTCACTTTCGACTCGGGTTCGAGCCGAATCAGTCTCGGTTCAGATCAGTTTTGGATCTGGTTTGAGTATGTTCAGTTCCGATTCGTCTTCAGTTCAGGTTTTGGATTTGGGTTCGATTCAAATATTTGTTTTATTTGGTTCACCTTCAGTTCAATTTTGGTATAGGTCCCGGTTCAAGTTCGACATATTTCGATTTAAGTTTTACATCGTTTTGGTTCTATGCATGTTTGTATCAGGTTCAGTCTCGGTTCGTTTCGGTTCGGTCAACTGGTCAAACCCAGTCAACACGAGTCAACCCAGTCAAACCTGGTCAAACTCGATCAACGGGACAACCCGAGACTCGGTAAAAATTAATTACGATGCTAAATTTAATTATTTTAGTTTATAATTATTATTAATAATTATCGCGAAACCGAGCTCGACCTGACCCATTAACGAATACGTATAGCCAAAAAGTATAAAAAATTAATGAAACGAACTGACTACGTTATTCGCGTAAACTATTCGTTAAAAATCAAACCGACGATAGTTAAATATATAAATCGGAAATAATATTTGGTGAAACTTAATATTTGAAAACGACGGAAAATTTATATATACATTGTTTGTTTGCGTATATTGACAATTAGAGGAAACTCTACCCGTTTTTCGTAAAAATCCGCAAAGTGAAACCTGTTTTATTATAAAAACAAAACCTTTCCTATTCAAGTAATTTTGATAAAAATAAATATAAATGTATAATTAGTTTAACGACTCTTATAACTTGCGAAACGAGGTTGTAACCATTCGAGCAAACGTGGTGTACTAATTAACGAAACTCATAAAAACTTATATAATATAAATATAATTGTTTATATTTAAATCAAACGTCGTTAATTCGTATACTTTTTATAAAACTAGTATAATCGTTTATTTTTAAATCAAACGTCGGAAATTAGAATACCTTTTATAAAAAAAATATAATCGTTTATATTTATTTCAAATGATTGTTAATCCGTACACTTTTATAAAATAAGAATAATTATTTATAATTATTTCAAACTTCTAAAGGAAGCACGACACATTACTATGAGATGGTAACACAATGTAGTATCCGAGTTATTACCTAAACAAACAACCAAAAGTCGATTCTAACGAGCATACAATTATATAATTGTTTTATTAATTATAAACGGGAAGCAAGACTATTACGACTACGCGACGACTACTTGGGAATCATACCACCACATCCTACGAGTCTACAACGTATAATATTTTTATACCAACATTTTCTATGTACACGCTCAACCAATCAAGACGACTAACACGATCTTATAAATGTTTATACTTTTTTATAAATAAATAATCTAAACCTTTTGGAAACGAAGTTTCCAAATGCATAACATTTATCCAAGGTAATAAACAGGACTAAAACGAGTATAATAATACCGTTACTATTAAGTTAACATCATCTCATCGAATCATATGGTTAACGATTCGGTAGAGCTCGGTGACACGTAGTTTAGCTACGTCATTTCCATAGAAACTTATAAGTTATTCCTTGATAGGAATGTTATAGATTGCATGCTAGCGAGTCACGTTTTGGAAACGACGCTATGGAATCATATTAAGCTAGCTTTGCACTGGATCTTGAGGTGAGCTCATAACCCCCACTTTTTACCGTTTTACATTTTCATAAATGTTTTCGAGGGTGGAAAGACATGCAAGTTTTGCAAAAGTACACAATATTTCGTTGAACGAAAACAACAGATTTGTAAACCGTGATACGAATGAATTCTAACAAACTCAAATAGTCTACAAAAAGGTTATTTATAAACCATGTTGCAAATGAATTTCAATAAACTCAACTGGTTTATGAAAGGTTTATGCTAAACATACCGGTTTTACAAAACATTCGCGTATTTTCGAAACGTGCATGAGTTTCATGACTAGGGACGGGACGGTCCTAGTTACTATGGGAATGGTTTGTCACATTAACAAGTAAGGGGGCTGGTTGGTACTGCTTACAGACACAAGGACTGGTTTGTCCTATCTACGAATAAGGGGACTGGTTGGTCCTGCTACAACTCAACGACTAGTGACGGGAATGTCCTAGTTGCTACAGACTGGTTTGTCCTGCATACAAATAAAGGGACGGGTTGGTCCTGCTTATAAACACAAGGACTGGATTATCCACTACTCAACACTAAGGGCCGTAGGGTCGCTTAAAACTGTACAGTGAAGTCCTCGCTACATATCGAAACTATAACCGCCTGCTAGTCTACCGTCTTGAGTAAACGGTTTGGCGAGGCATTTCCTAGCTTGGGGTGGGTTATAGGCTCATGCGGGCATGTTGTCTTTGTCGTACGCGGACATCGACGGTTATTCAAATATTACAAAAACAAGGTTTTCAATTGACATGCCGGGAAAAAAAAATTTCTATTACGTTTTCTCAACAATATTTAAACCGGTTACCAAAAAGATTTATTTAAAAATCTTTTCAAACAAACTATGAACTCGCCAATTTTATGTTGATTTTTCGCATGTTTCTTTCTCAAGTTACTTTTACAAATTATGGCACGGTTGGAATAGGAGAACCCATGGGGATTAAAGTACTTTGCGGGCGTTCACCTTTTTAGAAGTCTTACCTCTTTCAAAACACTTCCGCTGTGCAATGAAGATAACAGTTTAGTTCACGCCAGGCTCTGATGTGATGGTTTTATCAGGGTGTGACAATTATCAAAACGCAATTGTCAATATACGTAAACAAACAACGTATATATAAATTTTCTGTCGTTTTCAAATATTAAGTTTTGCCAAATATTATTTCCGATTTATATATTTAACTATGGTCGGTTTGATTTTTAACGAATAGTTTTACGCGAATAAGGTAGTCGGTTCGATTCATTATTTTTTATAATTTTTGGCTATTCATATTCGTTAATGGGTCGGGTCGAGCTCGGTTTCGCGATAATTAATAATAATAATTATAAACTAAAATAATTAAATTTCGCGTCGTAATTAATTTTTACGGAGTCTCGGGTTGTCCTGTTGACCAGGTTTGACTGGGTTTACTCGTGTTGACTGGGTTTGATCAGTTGACCGCATTGACTTTTGTTGACCGAACCAAAACGAACCGAGACTGAACCTATAACAAAAACATGCATCAGAACCGAAACGATGTAAAACTTAAATCGACACAGATAGCGAAACCGTGTCGAACTTGAACACCTGTACCAAAACTGAACTGAAGGTGAACCAAATAAAACAAATGTTTGAATCGAACCCAAACCCAAAACCTGAACTGAAGATGAATCGGAACTGAACTACTCAAAACAGATCTAAAACTGATCTGAACCGAGACTGATTCGGCTCGAACCCGAGTCAAAGGTGAACTGAACCGAGTTTGAACCGGGAGGATCTGAGTTGAGACCCGAGTGGACTGAACCCAATAAGTAAACCACTACCGCCGGTCGAGCCAGAAAACCGCCGCCGCTACTGCCACCGGCGGTTACCACCACGCAGCGGCTTCATTTGTCCGCCGGAACCACAGTGCTGCCGTCGCTGACACCCCCATCCCGACAAACCCAATCCGAAACAATCCAGATCCGAACCAAACTTGAATCAAGTCGAATCAAACTCGGAGATTTTTGGAGGCGTGCCACTAACAAAACGGTCAAACACCACCACCATCGACATCATCGCGGCTACGCCCGTCGGGATCCTCCACTGCTGCTGTTCTTTCTCCCTCTTCACTGCTCTCTCTCTCTCTCTCTCTCATCGCTCTCTCTCTTTTGTGTATGTATGCGGGTGTGTATAAGGTGAAAGAGGAGAAGGTTATGGGTGTGGGTGTGGGTGGTGTGCGCCGGAGAAGGCGACCGGAGCCGCCAAAGCCGGACTCCAGAGCAGAGGGGGAGAAAGAAGCAGGTGAGTGTGTGCTAGGGTTTGTTTAAAAAATAAAGAAGATTAGGGTTTTGTTTGTTTATATATGGCTACTGTTTGCTTAAATGGGCCGGGCCCAAGGCCCGTTAATCATTCAAGCCCAATATGTCTTCCGCAGCCCGTTATCGAAACTGAACATTGAGTAACATTTATTTGGAGCTCAAAACCTTTTAAATTATATCGGGGGTCAGGTTTTGACGCGTAATCCGTTTATTGCGTTAAAAATTTGCGTGTTTGCCCTGTTTGTCATTTCTGATCCGTTTTTCGACCTGGTTTCAACCGCGAGTATTAAAATTCACTTATGGAGCTAAATATATCATAATATATTAATATCGAGGCATAACTCGAGTCCGTTGCTTCCGTTTCGTTGTCGGTGCGTTCTGGTTTTCCACGTAACTTCCACGTTGTGCTTTGCGACGTTCGACGATCCAAATTTATCGCGTAATATAACTGTATGATATACAAGTATAAAAATTCGTATTTTCAGGCGTTGTCAGTATTTGTTCAGCATCAGTTCGCTTAACGTTTAAATTCGCGTTAAAGTTCTCGATTGTCGCCCAATCGCATAACGTGAAGTAAGTAGACGTTTCTAGGCTTTCCAAAGGCCTGATCAAGTTAATTTACGTCTAATTACGTTGATTATGATGGTATTACTATTCGTTATGCGCTTAATTACAATCAGAAAACGCAGGTTGTCACATTCTCCCCTTGTTATAAAAATTTCGTCCTCGAAATTTAAGCTATGTTATCTCCTTAGATTTTTGTCATACGTAGGTAAGTATTAAAAATACCCAGGTAAATGATCATGTAATTGCATCAAGACTTGTCTAGATTATATGAATACAATGACTAACTACAACAACATGAACCCATTGGTTCAACTGAATCTGTTTTCAGAATCGATGCCAACTGAACGAAACGTAATGACATAGTCACCAATGTGACTGAGTTTACATGGTCATACAAATGAGAATCTCGACAATAGATTTCCAAGACGTTCACAATCTGTAAATGAATTTCAGAATCAATAGGAACCTCTACCAATGGAAACTAGAGTTGGTTGTTGGATCGGTGAGACTTAGAATCAACAAGCTTAACTGAATTAGAAACATGAAGATGATTTGTTAACTTTTTGAACCATAAGTTAACACTATTGAATTGCAAGGATACACCGAATTACAACCGAAGTTAGTGTATGATTCTCTTAATACATAGTTGCATTAAGCTACAAGTTTATACTGACGCCACAAGGTGTCATAGCTATTGAAATAATTCAATAATAGCGGTGATCGAACAAATTCACCGTGTTTACAACGAAAAGTTCAATCAAGTAAGTCTGAATATTTGTTCCAAATAAATCCCATAGGATTTTCAACTGAAAATGAAAGAACAAATAAATATAATTTTTCGGTCGCTAGTGGAAGAACAATAAATATCCCAAAATTTTCGACCGATATTGAAAGAACCGTTACGAGGTACACTGAAATAGGCCATAAAGTTGTGTACCGTCTTCTTAATACACGATTGTATTAAGAATGTTTTAAGAAAATGATCCAACAAGGGGATTTAAAAATGAATAACTAATCAAATAATTAAATCCGTACATGAATTGTGAAAGCGATGTCAGCGCAAGCTTCAACTAGTGTAACGCCACCACAAGGTGTCGTAACCAATAGATGACTTAACAAGGGTGCAGACTGAACCAGTCTGCTATGGTTCGAAATAGATGAATTGCTTGTCGCTATTACTTTGAATATGACGGCGTCAATCCATCATATGAAATCCTTGAATTGAATTTGTATATCGTGAGCAAGTTCAAGCAATTGAACTTGGTTTGACACAATCCAACAATAAATACATGATTCGACCAAGAAGTTTTGATACGATTACTACGAAAACCCATTTATGCAACTTGGAAAGAGAATGAATTTCAAGAAATTCGTTGACTCAATATCAAGGAGTCAATACTTGCAATAATGTGGGTCATTTAGATCACAAAGCGAAAATTTGAATATTGCGAACCAACCTTTGAATTTTTGATGAAATGACTATTCGAAGTGAAGACCCTGATGGTCTCCACGTATCAAGTTAACCACATGCATAACAAACAAAGCATGCTTATCATGTACATCTATCAAGAAATGATGCAATATGCGTTCGCTAACATAAAAGAAATTTCCGTGACACAATGACCGTTATGAGGAGTAGAGGTATGCAAACCTACTCAATATATGCAAAGTTGAAATTTCAACAAAAGCAATTCGAGGACTTTACCTGGTATTTCTTGTGATGACTTATTGTTTTCGTGACATTACCACCGAATGTCGAATATGGCGTAATCGCCATTAATAAAGTAGGGGAATGCGAAGACGTGTGACTTCTTTTGAAGTGCCAATTGTTGTAATTACCATTGTAATAAGAACCGACTGTTATGTATTCTAGTTTGAATGTACTTCAACGTTGTTCATGTCGCTTAAAGGACCATGTGACAAATTGATGCATTCTGGTCGGTAGTTCTCCCGCTGACGAGACTAGCATCGTTTTCGTAATGTTATGATTCCTCAAAGTCACGCCTTGAAAGTCGTATGTGATGTACTTCAACATCCGTTATCATATCGTTTAAGTTTTACGTATATTTGCGCACTAGTGTTTCGTTTTACGTAGGCTACCTGCTCGGGTAAATAAATTAGTAGCGACAATATATGTAATGTGTTTGTCCGAGCTAATAATCGTGGTTCCTACGTAACGACCTTTAATGAATATTGACATAAGTTTTCCAAAGGTCTTAAATGCATGTTGCCAAAACCCTCAAGGTTTTGCTTATGGTATGTCATATTTCGTGTACCGTGTATCATATACAACACTAGTGTATGATTAAATCATAATGTTGACTTATTGTTTTCGGCCACGGTTGGAACCCATATTCGAGTGCTAGGCGTTCTGTATGTATTCAAGTCTTAATGATCTAATGTCCCCAAAAGAACGTGAGGTTAAAGCCTAGGTATCTCCACAGAAACCTATCTATTATCATAGCTAAGTTTGATACCTAATTCGCTAGAACCTATAGCTCTGATACCAATCTGTCACACCCCGATAAATCCATCACATCAGAGCTGGGCGTGAACTAAACTGGTATCTTCATTGCACAACGGAAGTGTTTTGAAAGTGCTAAGACTTCTAATAAGTGAACGCCCGCAAAGTACTCGAATCCCTATGTGTTCTCCTATTCCAACCGTGCCATACTTTAAAATTTGTAACCTGAGAAAGAAACATGCGAAAAATCAACATAAAGTTGGCGAGTTCATAGCTTGTTCGAAAATATTTATAAATAAATCTTTTTGGTAACCGGTTTAAATATTGTTGAGAAAACGTAATAAAACCATTTTTCCCGGCATGTCAATTGAAAACCTTGTTTTTGTAGTATTTGAATAACCGTTAATGTTCGCGTACGACAAAGACAACATGCTCGCATGAGCCTATAACCCACCCCAAGCTAGAAAATGCCTCGCCAAACCGTTTACTCAAGACGGGAGACTAGCAGGCGGTTATAGTTCCGATATGTAGCGAGGACTTCACTGTACAGTTTTAAGCGACCCTACGGCCCTTAGTGTTGAGTAGTGGACAATCCAGTCCTTTTGTTTATAAGCAGGACCAACCCGTCCCCTTATTTGTATGCAGGATAAACTAGTCCCGTAGCAACTAGGACATTCCCGTCACTAGTCGTTGAGTCGTAGCAGGACCAACCAGTCCCCTTATTCGTAGATAGGATAAACTAGTCCTTGTGTCTGTAAGCAGGACCAACCAGCCCCCTTACTTGTTAGCAGGACAAACCAGTCCCGTAGTAACTAGGACCTTCCCGTCCCTAGTCATGAAACTCATGAACGTTTCGAAAATACGCGAGTGTTTTGTAAAACCGGTATGTTTAGCATAAACCTTTCGTAAACCAGTTGAGTTTATTGAAATTCATTTACAACATGGATTAGAAATAACCTTTTTGTAAACCATTTGAGTTTGTTAGAATTCATTTGTATCATGGTTTAGAAATCTGTTGTTTTCGTTCAACGAAATATTGTGTAGTTTTGCAAAACTTGCATGTCTTTCCACCCCTGAAAACATTTATAAAAATATAAAACCGTAAAAAGTGGGGTTATGAACTCACCTTGATATCCAGTGTAAAGCTAGCATAATATGATTCTGTAATATAGTTTCCAAATGTGACTCGCTAGCATGCAATCTATAACATTCCTATCAAGGAATAACTTATAAGTTTCTATTGAAATGACGTAGCTAAACTACGTGTCAACGAGCTCTACCGAATCGTTAACCATACGATTCGACGGGATGATGTTAACTTAATAGTAACGGTATTATAATACTCGTTTTAGTCCTGTTTATTACCGTTGATAAATGCTATGCATTTGGAACAATTCGTTTCCAAAAGCTTTAGATTATTTATTTATAAAAAAATATAAATATATATATGATCGTGTTAGTCGTCTTGATTGATTGAGTGTTTACGTAGAAAAATGTTGGTATTAAAATATTATACGTTGTAGACTCGTAGGATGTGGTCGTATGATTCCCAAGTAGTCGTCGCGTAGTCGTAATAGTCTTGCTTCCTGTTTATAATTAATAAAACAATTATATAATTGTACGCTCGTTAGAATCGACTTTCGGTTGTTTGTTTAGGTAATAAGTCGGATACTACATTGTGTTACCATCTCATAGTAATGTGTCGTGCTTCGTTTAGAAGTTTGAAATAATTATAAATAATTATTCTTATTTTATAAAAGTGTACGAATTAACAATCGTTTGAAATAAATATAAACGATTATATTTATTTATAAAAGGTATTCTAATTTCCGACGTTTGATATAAAAATAAAGGATTATACTTATAAAAAGTATACGAGTTAACGACGTTTGATTTAAATATAAACAATTATATTTATATTATATAAGTTTTTCTGAGTTTCGTTAATTAGTACACCACGTTTGCTCGAATGGTTACAACTTGGTTTCGCAAGTTATAAGAGTCGTTAAACTAATTATACATTTATATTTATTTTTATCAAAATTACTTGAATCGGAAAGGTTTTGTTTTTATAATAAAACACGTTTCACTTTGCGGATTTTTACGAAAACCAGGTAGAGTTTCCTTTGTTTTTGGACGATCCCGACAACGCAAGTTGTCGATTTAATTATCAAAATGGAATTGTCAATATACGCAAACAAAAAATGTATATATAAATTTTCCGTCGTTTTCAAATATTAATTTTCGCCAAATATTATTTCGGATTTATATATTTAACTATCGTCAGTTTCATTTTTAACGAATAGTTTTACGCGAATAACGTAGTCTGTTCGATTCATTATTTTTTATACTTTTTGGGTATACGCATTTGTTAATGGGTCGGGTCGAGCTCGGTTTCGCTATAATTATTAATAATAATTATAAACTAAAATAATTAAATTTCGCGTCGTAATTAATTTTTACCGAGTCTCGAGTTGTCCCGTTGACCGGGTTTGACCAGGTTTGACTCGGTTGACTCCTGTTGACTGGGTTTGACCAGTTGACCGCATTGACTTTTATTGACCGAACCGAAACAAGACTGAACCTGAAACAAACATGCATCAGATCCGAAACGATGTAAAACTTAAATCCAAACAAATAGCGAAACCTTGTCGAACTTGAACCGGGACCTGTACCAAAACTGAACTGAAGGTGAATCAAACAAAACAAATATTTGAATCGAACCCAAACCCAAAACATGAACTGAAGACGAATCGGAACTGAACATACTCGAACAAGATCCAAAACTGATTCTTTTTATTATACTTTTTGAATTGCTTTTCTACATGTGCATGCTAAAGTAGAGGTATTATTGTTGTTGTTGTTGTTAGAGAAAATTTGAAGTGGAACTCTACTTGAAATATCAAATTTAAAACAAAGAAAAAAAAACTTAACGATTAAATATTATGACTTATTACGCGACTATCAAGGATCTAGTACGCAGTATATACAATTATGCAAGAAATGCGTTGGCATGACAAGTGTAGTATTTTTAGTGAGTATTAGACGTCAACCAGAGCATTATTTTCAATCCGTATGAGATAATTATAAGAATAGATATTTAGCAAGCTAAAATGCTTTAGTCATGTGCGGAAAATGATACTATAATTTTGATTTAGTTGGACATTTATGGGTAACGGAACTAACCTAAGTCCCCCCTATATTGGAGATAATAGAAAACCGAGATCATCTATTAAACCTATTATGATTTCTTAATCTTGGTAAAAGACCATGAAGCTTTATGTGTCTTGACATTATAATGATGATCTAAAGCTTTAAATTAAACTTTTAAGCCAAAAACCATGGTTTGAAATGATTGTCAAGTTACTAATGGAAGAACAGGATTAAATGAAAATGTTAGTTTACATAAAAAAGAATATATAATTCACAAAAGAATTGAAGTGTAATGCATCTTAAGGAATAATATTCCAACGATTGTGGCTAAAATTTATATCATAACGTACAAAAAATGCATTTATGTCAAATTATTAACATTTAATTAACAAATTAAATGCTTTGTGATTATAAAATAAAAGAGTATATAGAATGTTGTATATTTTTAAAAAAAATATTATGGTTTATCTTTGCATTACCGAGTCTTTTTTTATGTTGATCTTTGTTTTAGACTTATATCTATTTATAAATTTCAAACAATAAGTCTTTTGTTTATGTTTGTAGTCTTTTCCCGTCATCAACTTTTCAACCTATGTAACTAAATTTATGGACATCGTGTATGTTTGCTTAAGAAGATAGTAATATGCATTAACACAAACATATCCTAAACTCAAGTTTTTTACAACTACGATATTATGTTAATTTTAAACATTACTATTATAATGAAATTTTTATTTATGAGAATTGTACAAAAAAACACATAATGAAAAAATAAAAAAGGTTAAATAACCACGTTTATGGGAGCATTGTTTTCTTTTTTACATTAATGACTAGTTTCTACAACGTGATGTTGTTCATAGTATTTCTTCAAATATTTCATATATAATTATCAAAGAATTGATGAAATTCGATGAACAACTAAAATGTTTAGGATAATTGTTACCATGTTTTTGTTATCATTATTTTTCTACATGTAACTAAGCTTTGATTCTTTTTATTATAATTTTTGAATTGCATTTTTGCGTGTGCATGCTAAAACAGAGGTATTATTGTTGTTGTTGTTGTTATTGTTAGAGAAAATTTGAAGTGAACTCTACTTGAAATATCAAATTTAAAACAAAGAAAAAAAACTTAACAATTAAATACGCGACTATCAAATATCTAGTACACAGTATATAGAATTATGAAAGAAATATGTTGGCATGACAAGTGTAGTATTTTTAGTATGTATTAGACGTCAACCAGATCATTATTTTCAATCAGTATGAGATAATTATAAGAACAGATATTTAGAAAGCTAAAATGCTTTAGTCATGTGCGGAAAGTGAGACTATGATTTTGATTTAATTGGACATTTCTGGGTACGGAACTAACATAAGTCCCCCTATATTAGAGATAATAGAAAACCTAGATCATCTATTAAACCTATTATGATTTCTTAATCTTTGAAAAAGACCACCAAGCTTTAGGTGTCTTGACATTATAATGATGATCTAAAGCTTTATATTAAACTTTTTTGCCAAAAAACATGGTTTGAAATGATTGTCAAGTTACTAATGGAAGAACATGATTAAATTAAAATGTTAGTTTACATAAAAAAAATATATATAATTCACAAAAGAATTGAAGTGTAATGCATCTCAAGGAATAACATTCCAACGATTGTGGCTAAAATTTATATCATAACGTACAAAAAATGCATTTATGTCAAACCATTAACATTTAATTAACAAATTAAATGTTCTGTGATTGTAAAATTAAAGAGTATAGAATTTTGTATTTTTTTTAAAAAATATTGTGGTTTATCTTTGCATTACCGAGTCTTTTTGTGTGTTGATCTTTGTTTTAAACTTATATATGTTTATCAATTTCAAACAATAAGTCTTTTGTTTCTGTTTGTAGTCTTTTCCCGTCATCAACTTTTCAACCTATGTAACTAAATATTTTGACATTGTGTATGTTTGATTAAGAAGATAGAAATATGCATTAACACAAACATATTCTAAACTTAAGTTTTTACAACTACGATATTATGTTAATTTTAAACATTACTATCATAGTGAAATTTCTATTTATGAGAACTGTAGAAAAAAAAAGAGGCTAATTAACCACGTTTTTGGGAGAATTATTTTCTTTTTTACATTAAACACTAGCTTCTACAACATGATGTTGTTCATAGTATTTCTTCAAATATTTCATATATAATTATCAAAGAATTGATGAAATTCGATAAACAATCAACATGTTTAGGATAATTGTTACCATGTTTTTGTTACCATTATTTTTCTACATGTAACTAAGCTTTGATTCTTTTATACTTTTTGAATTACTTTTCTGCGTGTGCATGCTAAAATAGAGGTATTATTGTTGTTGTTGTTGTTATTGTTAGAGAAAATTTGAAGTGGAGCTCTACTTGAAATATCAAATTTAAAACAAAGAAAAAAAACTTAACAATTAAATATTATGACTTATTACGCGACTATCAAAGATCTAGTACGCAGTATATACAATTATGCAAGAAATACGTTGGCATGACAAGTGTAGTATTTTTAGTGAGTATTAGACGTCAACCAGAGCATATATTCAAACAGTATGAGATAATTATAAGAATAGATATTTAGCGAGCTAAACTGCTTTAGTCATGTACGGAAAGTGAGACTATGATTTTACTTTAATTGGACATTTCTGGGTAATGGAACTAACATAAGTCCCAACTTTATTGGAGATAATAGAAAACCTAGATCATCTATTAAACCTATTATGATTTCTTAATCTTCGAAAAAGACCACGATGCTTTAGGTGTCTTGACATTATAATGATGATCTAAAGTTTTAAATTAAACTTCTTAACCAAAAACCATGGTTTGAAATGATTGTCAAGTTACTAATGGAAGAAATGAAAATGTTAGTTTACATAAAAAAATATATAATTCACAAAAGAATTGAAGTGTAATGCATCTCAAGGAATAACATTCCAACGATTGTGGCTAAAATTTATATAATAACGTACAAAAAATGCATTTATGTCAAACTATTAACATTTAATTAACAAATTAAATCTTTTGTAATTATAAAATTAAAGAGTATATAGAATGTTGTATTTTAAAAAAAAATATTGTGATTTATCTTTGCATCACCGAGTCTTTTTTTATGTTGATCTTTGTTTTACACTTATATCTGTTTATAAATTTCAAACAATAAGTCTTTTGTTTCTGTTTGTAGTCTTTTACTGTCATCAACTTTTCAACCTACGTAACTAAATATATTGACATGGTGTATGCTTGATTAAGAAGATAGAAATATGCATTAACACAAACATATTCTAAACTCAAGTTTTTTACAACTACGATATTATGTTAATTTTAAACATTACTATCATAGTGAAATTTTTATTTATGAGAACTATAGAAAAAAAAACATAATGAAAAAATTAAAAAGGGTAAAATAACAACGTTTTTGGGAGCATTATTTTCTTTTTTACATTAAAGACTAGTTTCTACAACATGATGTTGTTTGTAGTATTTCTTCAAATATTTCATATATAATTATCAAAGAATTAATGAAATTCTATGAACAATCAATATGTTTAGGATAATTGTTACCATTATTTTTCTACATGTAACTAAGCTTTGATTCTTTTTATTATACTTTTTGAATTGCTTTTCTGCGTGTGCATGCTAAAATAGAGGTATTATTGTTGTTGTTGTTGTTATTGTTAGAGAAAATTTGAAGTGGAACTCTACTTGAAATATCAAATTTAAAACAAAGAAAAAAAACATAACAATTAAATATTATGGCTTATGTCACACCTCGACCCGTAGCGGAAAAAGAGTCGGGCATAATTGGGTTATCACCAAAGCTCATGATGTTTACTAATATGTTTCATATTTATTAAATTCAAATTACATTTCAAAGTTCCAAGTCAAATTCATACAATACAAGGAAGGAAAAAATTTAACTAAACAATCCATAATCTAAACTGGTTTATTCTTCTAAGCCGTCCTATATGTTTCTTGCTTCAACTTGATCACCTGTATCATGTGTAAAAATGGGAAATTTTGGGTCAATAAAAGTTGGTGAGTGAACCTTGTTAAAAACATTTGTTATTAATTCATTATTGTAAATTTAGGAAAATTGTGCAATAATCATATATGAACAAATGTATTTAAACATAACAATCACAAACCACCTTGCTTAAGCATGAAATAAGAATGACAATGTATATGTTGGCAACGTCCCGTTCATGCTCATAGGTAATGGGGAACGGACGGCCTATGCTAATGTATGTGAGATCAAGGCTCAATCAAACGGAGCCGATCTTATGTTGGCAACGCCTGGTTCACGCTCATAGGTAATTGGGAAAACCTCACGCTCATAGGTAATGGGGAGCGGCGGCCTATGAAATGTATGTACTGAAATGATAAATTAAATCTAAACTTCAACCACACAAACAAACGATACATATCGAATACACATTTGATCATGGACATGATGGATGCACAAGTGCTTAATATAATAAATAAATAGCGACACATGATACACCCTAAAATGTGATTAAAACGGGGAATTGGTAGAGATTCACTCACATTGGGTGCGTTTGTTTGAAGGTGTTGGATGCGCACGAGTTTAGAGGATTGATCGACGAGAGATAACTAACCAAATAAATAACGAAAAGGTACGGTAAGTATGTGGAATTTATTAACTATTTTAATAGGATTTTTGAATATATTTTTGTGAGTTTAAGGCTACTTTCTAACTTTAAAAACGTTATTTTTAAGTATTTTTAATTGATTTTTAAATTAAATAAATAAATAAAAATAATAAAAAAAATGTTGACTTTTTGACTTTGACCGTTGACCGTTGACCATGACTTTGACCTTTGACCGGTTCGGGCCTTGTATTTGTTTGCGCTTAGTGAGGTTCGAACTTGTGACCTCCTGTACGCGTGCACGCAGCTCCGAGTGAGGTTCGAGCTACGTGTCTAACCCGAAATAATTCTGTTTTTAATTATACTTATATACTATTTAGTTAAATCCGAAAATCATTATTTTTAAAAAGGATTTTAAATGTATCGAACCGGTGCTGACCACAGGTCTCGAACCCGGGACCTGTGAGTTAACGTGCACACAGTCCACCGCTGGACTGTGTGTCTAACCTGGTTAATAACTCGGTTTTTATTATACTTAACATGATTTTGAGAGTTAACCTGGTTCAGTTAAAAAGGCATTTTTATAACAAGAGAGTAAGGCTGGGACAGGGTTCGAACTCGCGTCGTATGTGTATATGTTTGCACACAGTCCACCGCTGGACTGTGTGTCTAACCCGTTCATTAAACCGATTTTAATTAACCTTATATTATACCCCGTCTTCGTCTTCTTCGTTAACTTTACCCAGAAAACAAAGTCCGACTATTTTGACTGATTTATGCCTAATTTGGTTTTCAAACTTTATAAGTAATTTAAAGGTAACGAATGGAGAGAGTTTTGGGGGAAAGGATGTACCGATCAGTGTTTTTCACAGAATTCCGGCAGAGGTCCGTCGGCTCTTGATAGTTAACTCCGGCTGTTAACATCAATTAACAGTTCCGTTCGATTATTTATGAAATGAGATACTTAAACAAAGTTTAACAGAAGTTTGAAAGATCATACCAGCTCTCAGTGTGTTTCCGGAAGTTTCAGAAATTTTCCGGCGAAGGTAAGAATTTCGACAACGTTGACTGGGATTGATTCTGATGGTGGATTTGTGTTAGTGACAGTTTAATCAAATGATTGAAACAGAAAGAGTCGAAGGAATTACCGTGTGGATGTGAGTCTCGGTTTTCCGGCGACTTGCAGATATTTTCCGGCGAGTGAATTTTGGTCGAGAAAAGGTGCGATTTTGAGCGAAAAGGCTACCAGTGGATTGTGGGTGAATTTATAGGGAAGAATCGAGACGCATGGAGTCGGATTCCGGTCTTGATTCAAAGTCAGCCGTTCTTCGGCGGTTACGATTGGTGTCGTGGGTTCAGACGTCGGTTATAACCGTCGTTAAAGTTAATTCTTCGGTTAAATTGGAAGAAAACGTTAATTATCGGCGAAGTCGTCGGGATTTCCTACGACTGCTAATTGGGCGCGATTTTGACTGGATTTGACTACCCTGTTTTATTATTTGAATTAATTGATTTGATATGATATCAAATAACTAAAGTGGCGGAGTGGTTGATTGTGTGAATGTTAAGACTTTGGGGATTTCCGGCTGACCCGGGTTCGACTCCCGGCAGCCGGTTTTCCTTTTTAATTAATCTATTTTTATTTTTTTACAATTATAATTTATATCTTCTAATTTGCTTATTAATTATGTATGGTTTAAAACTAAAATAAGTCATAAATAAACAACAAAAATTTAAAACTGATTGTTCGGTTATTAAACGAAGCGGGTTTCGAAAACCCGTTTTTCGACGGATGTTACAGTATCCCCTACTTTTAGAAAGTTCGTCCCGAAATTTAAGTATTAGTAGTTATAGGAAAAAGATGTGGGTATTTCTCGCGCATTGAGTCTTCACGTTCCCAAGTAAACTCAGGTCCTCGTTTCGACTCCCAGCGTACCCTGACAATTGGGATGCGGCTTCTTCTTAAACGTTTTTCCCTGAAGTCCGTAATTGCTACTGGTCTTTCAATGAAATGCATAGATTCATCGACTTGAATGTCTTCTAGAGGAATATGGAGATTTTCATCGGCGAGGCACTTCTTCAAGTTCGATACGTGGAATGTGGGATGAATTCTGTTGAGTTCCTCCGGTAAGTCAAGCTTGTAGGCTACAGGTCCTACCCTTTCGAGTATCTTGAAAGGACCTACGTAACGTGGTGCTAGCTTGCCTTTTTGGCCAAAACGAACTACTCCCTTCCACAGCGATACTTTTAAAAGTACTTAATTGCCAACGTTAAACTCCAAGGGCTTTCGTCGCTTGTCAGCATAGCTCTTTTGACGACTTTGTGCCGCTAAAAGGTTGTTTCGGATTTGATGAATCTTGTCGGTTGTTTCTTGTATTAATTCTGGACCGCTGATTTGAGCTTCTCCAATTTCGTGCCAACATATAGGTGATCGGCACTTACGACCATATAGAGCTTCGAAAGGTGCCATGCTGATACTTGAATGAAAGATGTTGTTGTACGAAAATTCAACTAATGGTAGGTGAGCGTCCCAATTCCCTTTGAAGTCTATGACACATGCTCGAAGCATGTCTTCAAGAGTTTGCATGGTGCGTTCAGATTGACCATCAGTTTGGGGATGATAAGCGGTACTGAGATCTAATCGTGTACCCAAAGTGGCTTGTACAGCTTGTCATGTTCGTGAAGTGAAACGACCATCACAATCTGATATAATGCTTAACGGTACACCATGACGGCTTACGATTTCGCTGATGTAGATACGAGCTAGTTTCTCATTCTTGAAGTCTTCGTGAATCGGAATGAAGTGAGCTGATTTTGTAAGACGATCAATGATTACCCATATAGTGTCGTACCCACCAGGAGTGCGAGGTAACCCGGTAATGAAGTCCATGGTTATGTTTTCCCACTTCCATACAGGTATTTCAGGTTGGACCAGAAGTCCTGAGGGTCTTTGGTGTTCAGCTCTCACTGTAGAACAGGTAAGGCACTTGGAAACAAAAACAGCAATATCCTTCTTCATGCTAGGCCACCAGTAGGTGTATCGAAGGTCCTGATACATCTTGTCGGCTCCTGGGTGTACGGAGTATCGTGTTTTGTGCGCCTCTTTCATAAGAGTATCGCGAAGGTTAATGTGATCAGGAATCCATATGCGATCTAGGTAATACAGAATGCCGTCAGATTTTGTTTCGAGTTTAAGTTCTGCTCCGCAAGATAACTCATTGCGTATGTCGTATTCTGTTATGGAAACATGTTGAGCTTCTCGGATTTGGTCTTTGATGTTGGTCATGATTTGCGAACATAGAAGACGAATGGAGTTCGCATAACACTTTCGACTGAGTGCATCGGCCACCACATTTGCTTTGCCAGGATGATACCGAATTTCACAGTCGTAGTCATTAAGAAGTTCGACCCATCTTCGTTGCCTCATATTCAACTCCTTTTGGTTAAAGATATGTTGGAGGCTCTTGTGGTCAGTGTAAATCTCACACTTGGTACCATAGAGGTAATGTCTCCATATCTTAAGAGCGAACACAACGGCTCCAAGTTCTAGGTCGTGAGTAGTGTAGTTCTTCTCATGAGTTTTAAGCTGCCTAGAAGCATAGGCTATCACTTTTCCCCTTTGCATTAAAACACAGCCTAATCCCTGTCCTGATGCGTCGCAATAAACTACAAAGTCATCGCAACCTTCGGGGAGTGTGAGGATAGGTGCGTCACAAAGCTTTTGCTTAAGGGTTTGGAAGGCTTCTTCTTGTTTAGGTCCCCATGCGAAGGGTTTTCCTTTATGTGTCAAAGCCGTGAGTGGTACAGCGATACGAGAGAAATTTGATATGAAACGACGATAGTAACCAGCCAAACCAAGGAAAGATCTTACTTCGGTTGGGGTACGTGGCGCTTGCCATTCTTGTACTGCTTTGATATTTGCGGGGTCGACATGAATTCCCTTATCATTGACGACATGACCAAGGAATTGTACTTCTTTCAACCAGAATTCGCATTTGGAGAATTTAGCGTAAAGCTTTTCAGTTCTCAAGAGTGTGAGGATGAGTCGAAGGTGTCGTTCATGATCAGTCTTAGACTTTGAGTAAATGAGAATATCGTCGATGAAGACTATAACAAAGCGATCGAGATAGGGTTTGCAAACTCTGTTCATTAGGTCCATGAAGACGGCTGGAGCGTTGGTTAGACCAAATGGCATAACCATGAATTCATAGTGACCATAACGAGTTCGGAAGGCGGTCTTTGGGACGTCTTCTTCATGTACCCTGAGTTGGTGATAGCCAGAACGAAGGTCGATCTTTGAAAAACAAGTGGCACCCTAGAGTTGGTCTAGGAGATCATCGATGCGAGGTAAAGGATAGCGATTTTGACCGTTAATTTGTTGAGTTCCCTGTAATCGATACACATGCGAAACGTCCCATCTTTCTTCTTTACAAACAGAACAGGTGCACCCCAAGGCGATGAGCTAGGACGTATGAATCCTTTGTCGGTCAGTTCTTGTAATTGACTGGCCAGCTCTTGCATCTCGGATGGGGATAACCTATAAGGAGATTTCGCGACGGGTGTAGCACCAGGTATAAGATCGATGCGGAATTCGACTTCTCTCTTGGGAGGAAGTCCTGCGAATGTCGTCGGGAAAAACTTGCGGGAATTCTTTCACTACGGGTATATCTTCGAGTTTCTTCTCTTTGTCTCCCTTCTTGACAACGTGGGTTAGAAATGCTACATAATTCTTGCGGAGATATTTTCGGGCTTGAAGACAGGACATCAGCTTGAGTCCTTTCGAAGGGTTTCTCCAAAGATTCGTAGAGTTTGACCGTCTGCAAGAGGAATGCGAATGAACTTCTCACGGCATACTACTTCAGCCTGATGTTGGCTGAGCCAGTCCATGCCGATTATAATGTCAAAACTTCCCAACTTCATAGGAATGAGGTCAACAGGAAAATCGTGATCGTTTAGAGTAAGGGTACAGTTTGGATAATGGAGTTTAATGAGACCGGTTTTCCGTCAGCAACTTCTACCGTTATGGATTCCATAAGTTTATCACGAGTTTGGTTGAGGATGGGTTCAAATTCTAAGGACACAAAACTCTTATCCGTGCCTGTATCAAATAACACGGATGCATAACTACCATTGACGAGAAACGTACCGTTAACCACGTTGTTGTCGGCTATAGCTTGGTTGGCGTTGATGTTAAATGCTCTTCCCCTAGTAGGTGGAGGAGCTTGGTTAGCTTGATTCACCGGATTTGCTTGAGCTTGAGCATGTATGATGTTCACCAAGCGTGGACACGTGTTTCTAAAGTGGTTTGGATCTCCACAATTGTAGCAAGCCCGCATGGGTTGCATCATGGGGTAGTTGGGTTGGTAGTAGGTTTGGGTTGTATGTTGTGTAGGTGGTGGTAGTAGGGGTTGTTGGGCTTGACCCATTATTTGATGGTGGGTTTGAGTTGTGGGTTGGTTGCGGTTCGTTCGTTGCAGTGAGCGGCAGGCTTGGATGGTGTGACCTGCACGACCACAGCCGGTGCAATATTGACATGGGTATTTGGGAGAGTGATGGTATTGACAACGGGTGCATTTTGGGTAAGGGCCAGAGTATTGCCTTTTGTATGGTGCGGGTGAAGGAGCAACTTGTGTGATGGGGGCAGCAGGGATAGGGAAATTGGTTTGGGTGACAGCAAAATTTCTGGTATTCCGTTTCCTCTTGTTTGAAAAATTTGAGGAGGAGGTGGGGTGGTTGGAAGTTTGGCCCTCAACGGGGGCTTTCTTTTTCTCCTCCTTCAATTTACCGTTCCTGATGCGGTTCTTAGTAAGTTCGGTGGCTAATTCCATGGCGGCTTCGAGGGTTGCAGGCGAAGTGCTGAGGACTGAGTCTTGAATCTTCGAGGGAAGGCCTCGAATATAGAGTTCAACCGAACGGTACACGGGGGTGAACAAGTTAGGAACCATCTGGTTCAGCTCAAGAAATCTTTTGTTGTAGGAAGTATGATCCCCTTCCTTTTGCTTCAGCGAGTGGAACTCGTCTTCCAACTTCTTGAGTTCGCTTCTTGGGCAGAAGCGTTTTGTCATTATTTCCCTTAACTCTTCCCAGGTTAAGGCCATCGCGTCTTCTACTCCTCTCTTACCGTTCTCGGTGTTCCACCAGGTCAGGGCTACCCCAAATAATCTCCCGGTTGCGTAACGTACCTTGCGATCCTTGGGACAATCGCAATTTAGGAAGGTGTTTTCCATTTCCTCAAACCAGTGGAGGAGAGCGGTGACACCTTCGGTCCCTTCGAACTTTGGGGAATCGCAAGACTTGAAGTGCTTGTAGGAGCACTTCTTGGAGGAAGGGTTGTCGATGTTTTTGATCCTCTTGATTTGGTGGGTTGACAGGATTTGCAGTGAGAGCTTGCTGGACTTGAATTACCATATCAGGAAGTACTGCGGCCATTTGTTTTGCAATTTGAGTGGCCAAGCGTTCGTTTGACCTTCCTGACTTTCGTCCTCCACGTAGCTGCCTACCCGACATCTACATGAATATACATAGGAAGATGGTGAGTTTATGGAGTGTTTAGGGGTCATGTGTCTTAAAGAAAATGAAATTAACATAAATATCAATAATGCAACTACATCCATAGGATGTCTTGGGTTTGCTCATGTTGGGCCTCAAATGTCCCCCATACTATCACCGGTATAGTCATGTGGGCCCCCATGACTATTGGCTTAGTAGGATTCACATTGGTATTGGCGATTTAACACTCGCATCACCCGAATGAAAACCACGAAATATGTTTACGAGATGTATGGTCGGAGGGTGTCCAGGTATAGACACAATGACAACTCAAAGTGGTGTTAGCTCACACGACGTTTGGTATAGCATGCTTTGGCCTAATAGGTCCTTCGTACTCTCATCGTTAGTCCCCAGGTAGGCAAACTGGTCCTTTGCTTTGGATTTATATGAATGCCAAGCCTAGACAGGACGTTCCGACTACCGGTACTCGTACCCTTCCAGTTACTACATGCCCGTCATGAGAACTCACTTTGATGTGATTTGAAAACACAAAAATCGTTGTAACAATCGTATAAATTGTGAGGTGTGTGCTTCCATGGGTATGATAGTTATGAGAATATGATTTATGATAGGCATTGTATAATAATATGTACTTATTACATGCTTGCATAACATTGAATGTAACAATAAACATAAAGCATATAAACATCATGAATTTTGCATGTAACACACAAAAACTTAAAATTTCTAAGCAACTATAAGGGTCTAATAACCTATCCTATATCCCTATAGTCATGGCTCTGATACTAATCTGTCACACCCCGACCCGCAGCGGAATAAGAGTCGGGGCATAATTGGGTTATCACCAAAGCTCATGATGTTTACTAATATGTTTCATATTTATTAAATTCAAATTACATTTCAAAGTTCCAAGTCAAATTCATACAATACAAGGAAGGGAAAAATTTAACTAAACAATCCATAATCTAAACTGGTTTATTCTTCTAAGCCGTCCTATATGTTTCTTGCTTCAACTTGATCACCTGTATCATGTGTAAAAATGGGAAATTTTGGGTCAACAAAAGTTGGTGAGTGAACCTTGTTAAAAACATTTGTTATTAATTCATTATTGTAAATTTAGGAAAATTGTGCAATAATCATATATGAACAAATGTATTTAAACATAACAATCACAAACCACCTTGCTTAAGCATGAAATAAGAATGACAATGTATATGTTGGCAACGTCCCGTTCACGCTCATAGGTAATGGGGAACGGACGGCCTATGCTAATATATGTGAGATCAAGGCTCAATCAAACGGAGCCGATCTTATGTTGGCAACGCCTGGTTCACGCTCGTAGGTAATGGGGAACAGCTCACGCTCATAGGTAATGGGGAGCGGCGGCCTATGAAATGTATGTACTGAAATGATAAATTAAATCTAAACTTCAACCACACAAACAAATGATACATATCGAATACACATTTGATCATGGACATGATCGATGCACAAGTGTTTAATATAATAAATAAATAGCGACACATGATACACCCCAAAATGTGATTAAAACGGGGAATTGGTAGAGATTTACTCACATTGGGTGCGTTTGTTTGAAGGTGTTGAATGCGCACGAATTTAGAGGATTGATCGACGAGAGATAACTAACCAAATAAATAACGAAAAGGTACCGTAAGTATGTGGATTTTATTAACTATTTTAATAGGATTTTTGGATATATTTTTGTGAGTTTAAGGCTACTTTCTAACTTTAAAAACGTTATTTTTAAGTATTTTTAATTGATTTTTAAATTAAATAAATAAATAAAAATAATAAAAAAATGTTGACTTTTTGACTTTGATCGTTGACCATTGACCATGACTTTGACCTTTGACCGGTTCGGGCCTTGTATTTGTTTGCGCTGAGTGAGGTTCGAACTTGTGACCTCCTGTACGCGTGCACGCAGCTCTGAGTGAGGTTCGAGCTACGTGTCTAACCCGAAATAATTCTGTTTTTAATTATACTTATACACTATTTAGTTAAATCCGAAAATCATTATTTTTAAAAAGGATTTTAAATGTATCGAACCGGTGCTGACCACAGGTCTCGAACCCGGGACCTATGAGTTAACGTGCACACAGTCCACCGCTGGACTGTGTGTCTAACCTGGTTAATAACTCGGTTTTTATTATACTTAACATGATTTTGAGAGTTAACCCGGTTCAGTTAAAAAGGCATTTTTATAACAAGAGAGTAAGGCTGGGACAGGATTCGAACTCGCGTTGTATGTGTATATGTTTGCACACAGTCCACCGCTGGACTGTGTGTCTAACCCGTTCATTAAACCGATTTTAATTAACCTTATATTATACCCCGTCTTCGTCTTCTTCGTTAACTTTACCCAGAAAACAAAGTCCGACTGTTTTGACTGATTTATGCCTAATTTGGGGGTTTTCAAACTTTATAAGTAATTTAAAGGTAACGAATGGAGAGAGTTTTGGGGGAAAGGATGTACCGATCAGTGTTTTTCACAGAATTCCGGCAGAGGTCCGTCGGCTCTTGATAGTTAACTCCGGCTGTTAACATCAATTAACAGTTCCGTTCGATTATTTATGAAATTGAGATACTTAAACAAAGTTTAACAGAAGTTTGAAAGATCATACCAGCTCTCAGTGTGTTTCCGGAAGTTTCAGAAATTTTCCGGCGAAGGTAAGAATTTCGACAACGTTGACTGGGATTGATTCTGATGGTGGATTTGTGTTAGTGACAGTTTAATCAAATGATTGAAACAAAAACAGTCGAAGGAATTACCGTGTGGATGTGAGTCTCGGTTTTCCGGCGACTTGCAGATATTTTCCGGCTAGTGAATTTTGGTCGAGAAAAGGTGCGATTTTGAGCGAAAAGGCTACCAGTGGATTGTGGGTGAATTTATAGGGAAGAATCGAGACGCATGGAGTCGGATTCTAGTCTTGATTCAAAGTCAGCCGTTCTCCGGCGGTTACGACTGGTGTCGCGGGTTCAGACGTCGGTTATAACCGTCGTTAAAGTTAATTCTTGGAAGAAAACGTTAATTATCGGCGAAGTCGTCGGGATTTCCGACGACTACTAATTGGGCGCGATTTTGACTGGATTTGACTTCTGTGTTTTATTATTTGTATTAATTGATTTGATATGATATCAAATAACTAAAGTGGTGGAGTGGTTGATTGTGTGAATGTCAAGACTTTGGGGATTTCTGGCTGACCCGGGTTCGACTCCCGGCAGCCGGTTTTCCTTTTTAATTAATCTATTTTTATTTTTTTACAATTATAATTTATATATTCTAATTTGCTTATTAATTATGTATCGTTTAAAACTAAAATAAGTCATAAATAAACAACAAAAATTTAAAACTGATTGTTCGATTATTAAACGAAGCGGGTTTCGAAAACCCGTTTTTCAACGGATGTTACAACTTATTACGCGACTATCAAAGATCTACTATGCAGTATATACAATTATGCAAGAAATACGTTGGCATGACAAGTGTAGTATTTTTAGTGAGTATTAGACGTCAACCTGAGCATTATTTTCAATCCGTATGCCATAATTATAAGAATAGATATTTAGCAAGCTAAAATGCTTTAGTCATGTGCGGAAAGTGAGACTATAATTTTGATTTAATTGGACATTTCTTGGAAATGGAACGAACATAAGTCCCCCTTATATTGGAGATAATAGAAAACCTAGATCATCTATTAAACCTATTATGATTTCTTAATCTTCGAAAAAAACCATCAAGTTTTAGGTGTCTTGAAATTATAATGATGATCTAAAGCTTTGAATTAAACTTTTTAGCCAAAAACCATGGTTTGAAATGATTGTCAAGTTACTAATAGAAGAACATGATTAAATGAAAATGTTAGTTTACATAAAAAAGAATATATAATTCACAAAAGAATTGAGGTGTAACGAATCTCAAGGAATAACATTCCAACGATTGTGGCTAAAATTTATATCATAACATACAAAAAAAAGCATTTATGTCAAATCATTAACATTTAGTTAACAAATTAAATGTTATGTGATTATAAAATTAAAGAGTATATAGAATGTTGTATTTAAAAAAAAATATTGTGGTTTATCTTTGCATTACGGAGTCTTTTTTTATGTTGATCTTTGTTTTAAACTTATATCTGTTTATAAATTTCAAACAATAAGTCTTTTGTTTCTGTTCGTACTCTTTTCCCGTCATCAACTTTTCAACCTATGTAACTAAATATATTGACATCATGTGTGTTTGATTAAGAAGATAGAACTATGAATTAACACAAACATATTCTACACTCAAGTTTTTTACAACTACGATATTATGTTAATTTTAAACATTACTATCATAGTGAAACTTTTATTTATGAGAACTGTAGAAAAAAACACATTATGAGAAAATTAAAAAAAGGTTAAATATAATAGAGTTAATATAAAAAAGTTATTTATTTGCATTAAATACTATATCATAGTTGAAATAAAAAATACTAATACTATCAATCATTTAGTTCAAGAGATATTACTTATTTATTTTAGATATATAAATAGAATCATCTACCGAGACTTGCATGAAGCATTGTCACTTTTCTATACCACATAACCATATCCATGGAGACTAGTTGCTACAGCACCATGATGTTCATAGAGTCTGGTCAACTATCTCATATAAGTTGTTAAAGAGTTGATGAAATCCTATGAACAATCAACATGTTGTGGAAAATTATAACCACGTTTTTGGGAGCCTTATTTCCTTTTTTACATTAAAGACTAGTTTCTACCACATGATGTTGTTCATAGTATTTCTTCAAAGATTTCATATATAATTATCAAAGAGTTGATGAAATTCGATTAACAATCAACATGTTTAGGATAATTGTTACCATGTTTTTGTTACCATTATTTTTCTACATGTAACTAAGCTTTCATTCTTTTTATTGTACTTTTTGAATTGCTTTTCTGCGTGTGCATGCTAAAATAGAGGTATTATTATTGTCGTTGGTGTTATTGTTAGAGAAAATTTGAAGTGGAACTCTACTTGAAATATTAAATTTAAAACAAAGAACAAAAACTTAACAATTATATATTATGGCTTATTACGCGACTATCAAAGATCTAGTACGCAATATATACAATTATGCAAGAAATACGTTGGCATGACAAGTGTAGTATTTTATTGAGTATTAGACGTCAACCAGAGCATTATTTTCAATCGGTATGAGATAATTATAAGAATAGATATTTAGCAAGCTAAAATGCTTTAGTCATTTGCGGAAAGTGAGACTATAATTTTGATTTAATTGGACATTTCTGGGTAAAGGAACTAACATAAGTCCCCCCTATATTGGAGATAATAGAAAACCTAGATCATCTATTAAACCTATTATGATTTCTTAATCCTCGAAAAAGACCATGAAGCTTTAGGTGTCTTGAAATATAATGATGGTCTAAAGCTTTGAATTAAACTTATTAGCCAAAAACCATGGTTTGAAATGATTGTTAAGTTACTAATGGAAGAACATGATTAAATGAAAATTTTAGTTTACAAAAAAAAGAATATATAATTCACAAAAGAATTGAAGTGTAATGAATCTCAATGAATAATATTCCAACCATTGTGGCTAAAATTTATATCATAACGTACAAACAATGCATTTATGTCAAACATTAACATTTAATTAACAAACTAAATGTTTTGTGATTATAAAATTAAAGAGTATATAGAATGTTGTATTTTAAAAAAAATATTGTGGTTTATCTTTGCTTTACGGAGTCTTTTTTTATATTGATCTTTGTTTTAAACTTATCTCTGTTTATAAATTTCAAACAATAAGTCTTTTGTTTCTGTTCGTACTCTTTTCCCGTCATCAAATTTTCAACCTATGTAACTAAATATATTGACATCATGTATGTTTGATTAAGAAGATAGAAATATGAATTAACACAAACATATTCTAAACTCAAGTTTTTTACAACTACGATATTATGTTAATTTTAAACATTACTATCATAGTGAAATTTTTATTTACGAGAACTGTAGAAAAAAACACATTATGAGGAAATCAAAAAAAGGTTAAATATAGTAGAGTTAATATAAAAAGTTATTTAATTGCATTAAATACTATATCATAGTTGAAATAAAAAAATACTAATACTATCAATTATTTAATTCAAGAGATTTCACTTATTTATTTTAGTTATATAAATAGAATCATCTACCAAGACTTGCATGAAACATTAGCACTTTTCTATACCACATAACCATAACCATCAAGACTAGTTGCTACAGCACCATGATGTTCATAGAGTTTGGTCAACTGTTAAAGAGTTGATGAAATCCTATGAACAATCAACATGTTGTGGAAAATTATAACCACGTTTTTGGGAGCATTATTTCCTTTTTTACATTAAAGACTAGTTTCTACCATATGATGTTGTTCATAGTATTTCTTCAAAGATTTCATATATAATTATCAAAGAGTTGATGAAATTCGATTAACAATCAACATGTTTAGGATAATTGTTACCATGTTTTTGTTACCATTATTTTTCTACATGTAACTAAGCTTTCATTCTTTTTATTGTACTTTTTGAATTGCTTTTCTGCGTGTGCATGCTAAAATAGAGGTATTATTATGTCGTTGTTGTTATTGTTAGAGAAAATTTGAAGTGGAACTACTTGAAATATTAAATTTAAAACAAAGAACAAAAACTTAACAATTATATATTATGGCTTATTACGCAACTATCAAAGATCTAGTACGCAATATATACAATTATGCAAGAAATAAGTTGGCATGACAAGTGTAGTATTTTATTGAGTATTAGACGTCAACCAGAGCATTATTTTCAATCGGTATGAGATAATTATAAGAATAGATATTTAGCAAGCTAAAATGCTTTAGTCAATTTCGGAAAGTGAGACTATAATTTTGATTTAATTGGACATTTATGGGTAACCGAACTAACATAAGTCCCCCCTATATTGGAGATAATAGAAAACCTAGATCATCTATTAAACCTATTATGATTTCTTAATCTTCGAAAAAGACCATGAAGCTTTAGGTGTCTTGAAATGATAATGATGGTCTAAAGCTTTGAATTAAACTTTTTAGCCAAAAACCATGGTTTGAAATGATTGTTAAGTTACTAATGGAAGAACATGATTAAATGAAAATGTAAATAATTCACAAAAGAATTGAAGTGTAATGAATCTCAAGGAATAACATTCCAACGATTGTGGCTAAAATTTGTATTATAACGTACAAAAAATGCATTTATGTCAAACCATTAACATTTAATTAACAAATTAAATGTTTTGTGATTATAAAATTAAAGAGTATATAGAATGTTGTATTTTAAAAAAAATATTGTGGTTTATCTTTGCGTTACGGAGTCTTTTTTTATATTGATCTTTGTTTCAAACTTATATCTGTTTATAAATTTCAAACAATAAGTCTTTGTTTCTGTTTGTAGTCTTTTCCCGTCATCAACTTTTCAACCTATGTAACTAAATATATTGACATCAGGTATGTTTGATTAAGAAGATAGAAATATGCATTAACAAAAACATATTCTAAACTCAAGTTTTTTACAACTACGATATTATGTTAATTTTAAACATTACTATCATAGTGAAATTTTTATTTATGAGAACTGTAGAAAAAAAAAACACATAATGAAAAAATAAAAAAAGGTTAAATATAATAGAGTGAAAAAATTGGCAAGCTTTGTCTTTTGGAAAGACCATTTAACTAGTTAATATCAAAAAGTTATTTAATTGCATTAAATACTATATCACAGTTGAAATAAAAAATACTAATACTATCAATCATTTAATCCAAGAGATATCACTTATTTATTTTAGTTATATAAATAGAATCATCTACCAAGACTTGCATGAAGCATTGTACTTTTCTATACCACATAACCATATCCATCGAGACTAGTTGCTACAGCACCATGATGTTCATAGAGTTTGGTCAACTATCTCATATAAGTTGTTAAAGAGTTGATGAAATCCTATGAACAATCAACATGTTGTAGAAAATTATAACCATGTTTTTTGGAGTATTATTTTCTTTTTTACATTAAAGACTAGTTTCTACCACTTGATGTTGTTCATAGTATTTCTTCAAAGATTTCATATATAATTATCAAAGAGTTGATGAAATTCAATGAACAATCAACATGTTTAGGATAATTGTTACCATGTTTTTGTTACCTTTATTTTTATACATGTAACTAAGCTTTGATTCTTTTTATTATACTTTTTGAATTGCTTTTCTACGTGTGCATGCTAAAATAGAGGTATTATTATTGTTGTTGTTGTTATTGTTAGAGAAAATTTGAAGTGGAACTCTACTTGAAATATCAAATTTAAGACAAAGAACAAAAACTTAACAATTATATATTATGGCTTATTACGCGACTATCAAAGATCTAGTACGCAATATATACAATTATGCAAGAAATACGTTGGCATAACAAGTGTAGTATTTTATTGAGTATTAGATGTCAACCAGAGCATTATTTTCAATCGCTATGAGATAATTATAAGAATAGATATTTAGCAAGCTAAAATGTTTTAGTCATCTGCGGAAAGTGAGACTATAATTTTGATTTAATTGGACATTTCTGGGTAACGGAACTAACATAAGTCCCCCCTATATTGGAGATAATAGAAAACCTAGATCATCTATTAAACCTATTATGATTTCTTAATCTTCGAAAAAGACCATGAAGCTTTAGGTGTCTTGAAATGATAATGACGGTCTAAAGCTTTGAATTAAACTTTTTAGCCAAAAACCATGGTTTGAAATGATTGTTAAGTTACTAATGGAAGAACATGATTAAATGAAAATGTTAATTTACATAAAAAAGAATATATAATTCACAAAAGAATTGAAGTGTAATGAATCTCAAGGAATAACATTCCAACGATTGTGGCTAAAATATATTATAACGTACAAAAAATGCATTTATGTCAAACAATTAACATTTAATTAACAAATTAAATGTTTTGTGATTATAAAATTAAAGAGTATATAGAATGTTGTATTTAAAAAAATATTGTGTTTTTCTTTGCGTTACGGAGTCTTTTTTTATGTTGATCTTTGTTTTAAACTTATATCTGTTTATAAATTTCAAACAACAAGTCTTTTGTTTCTGTTTGTAGTCTTTTCCCGTCATCAACTTTTCACCCTATGTAACTAAATATATTGACATCATGTATGTTTGATTAAGAAGATAGAAATATGCATTAACAAAAACATATTCTAAACTCAAGTTTTTTACAACTACGATATTATGTTAATTTTAAACATTACTATCATAGTGAAATTTTTATTTATGAGAACTGCAGAAAAAAAAACACATAATGAAAAAATAAAAAAAATGTTAAATATAATTGAGTGAAAAAATTGGCAAGCTTTTTCTTTTTGAAAGACCATTTAACTAGTTAATATCAAAAAGTTATTTAATTGCACTAAATACTATATCACAGTTGAAATACAAAATACTAATACTATCAATCATTTAATTCAAGAGATATCACTTTTTTATTTTAGTTATATAAATAGAATCATCTACCAAGACTTGCATCAAGCATTGTCACTTTTCTATACCACATAACCATATCCATCGAGACTAGTTGCTACAGCACCATGATGTTCATAGAGTTTGGTAAACTATCTCATATAAGTTGTTAAAGAGTTGATGAAATCCTATGAACAATCAACATGTTGTGGAAAATTATAACCACGTTTTTGGGAGCCTTATTTCCTTTTTTACATTAAAGACTAGTTTCTACCACATGATGTTGTTCATAGTATTTCTTCAAAGATTTCATATATAATTATCAAAGAGTTGATGAAATTCGATTAACAATCAACATGTTTAGGATAATTGTTACCATGTTTTTGTTACCATTATTTTTCTATATGTAACTAAGCTTTCATTCTTTTTATTATACTTTTTGAATTGCTTTTCTGTGTGTGCATGCTAAAAATAGAGGTATTATTATTATTGTCGTTGTTGTTATTGTTAGAGAAAATTTGAAGTGGAACTCTACTTGAAATATTGAATTTAAAACAAAGAACAAAAACTTAACAATTATATATTATGGCTTATTACGCGACTATCAAAGATCTAGTACGCAATATATACAATTATGCAATAAATACGTTGGCATGACAAGTGTAGTATTTTATTGAGTATTAGACGTCAACCAGGGCATTATTTTCAATCGGTATGAGAAAATTATAAGAATAGATATTTAGCAAGCTAAAATGCTTTAGTCATTTGCGGAAAGTGAGACTATAATTTTGATTTAATTGGACATTTCTGGGTAACGGAACTAACATAAGTCCCCCTATATTAGAGATAATAGAAAACCTAGATCATCTATTAAACCTATTATGATTTCTTAATCTTCGAAAAATACCATGAAGCTTTAGGTGTCTTGAAATGATAATGATGGTCTAAAGCTTTGAATTAAACTTTTTAGCCAAAAACCATGGTTTGAAATGATTGTTAAGTTACTAATGGAAGAAGATGATTCAATGAAAATGTTAATTTACATAAAAAAGAATATATAATTCACAAAAGAATTGAAGTGTAATGAATCTCAAGGAATAACATTCCAACGATTGTGGCTAAAATTTATATCATAACGTACAAAAAATGCATTTATGTCAAACCATTAACATTTAATTAACAAACTAAATGTTTTGTGATTATAAAATTAAAGAGTATATAGAATGTTGTATTTTAAAAAAAATATTGTGGTTTATCTTTGCGTTACCGAGTCTTTTTTTATGTTGATCTTTGTTTTAAACTTATATCTGTTTATAAATATCAAACAATAAGTCTTTTGTTTCTGTTTGTAGTCTTTTCCGGTCACCAACTTTTCAACCTATGTAACTAAATATATTGACATCATGTATGTTTGATTAAGAAGATAGAAATATGCATTAACAAAAACATATTCTAAACTCAAGTTTTTTACAACTACGATATTATGTTAATTTTAAACATTACTATCATAGTGAAATTTTTATTTATGAGAACTGTAGAAAAAAAACACATAATGAAAAAATAAAAAAAAGGTTAAATATAATAGAGTGAAAATATTGGCAAGCTTTGTCTTTTGGAAAGACCATTTAACTAGTTAATATAAAAAAGTTATTTAATTGCATTAAATACTATATCACAGTTGAAATAAAAAATACTAATACTATCAATCATTTAATTCAAGAGATATCACTTATTTATTTTAGTTATATAAATAGAATCATCTACCAAGACTTGCATGAAGCAGTGTCACTTTTCTATACTACATAACCATATCCATCCAGACTAGCTGCTACAGCACCATGATATTCATATAGTTTGGTCAACTATCTCATATAAGTTGATAAAGAGTTGATGAAATCCTATGAACAATCAACATGCTGTGGAAAATTATAACAACGTTTTTGGGAGCATTATTTTCTTTTTTTACATTAAAGACTAGTTTCTAGCACATGATTTTGTTCATAGTATTTCTTCAAATATTTCAATCATAATTATCAAAGAATTGATGAAATTCGATGAACAATCAACATGTTTAGGATAATTGTTACCATGTTTTTGTTACCATTATTTTTCTACATGTAACTAAGCTTTCATTCTTTTTATTGTTCTTTTTGAATTGCTTTTCTGTGTGTGCATGCTAAAATAGAGGTATTATTGTTGTTGTTGTTATTGTTAGAGAAAATTTGAAGTGGAACTCTACTTGAAATATCAAATTTAAAACAAAGAAAAAAAAACTTAACAATTAAATATTATGACTTATTACGCGACTATCAAAGATCTAGTATGCGATATATACAATTATGCAAGAAATACGTTGGCATGACAAGTGTAGTATTTTTAGTGAGTATTAAACGTCAACCGGAGCATTATTTTAAATTGGTATGAGTGTGACAAATGGCAAATAAACGGTAATTCCGTACAATTTAATCACTAACTTTATATTATAATCTCATGCATAGTTATCGTAATTTAATTTTAAAACTGAGTCGTACATTATTAGGGCAAGTAAATCTGATTATAACATATACTGGTTTCCGTTACGACGTGAAACAAACCAAAAAAATGCCCTAAAAGTGTTGGTAGAAAGTGCTGGACGCACTAAATGCGGTGACACTAACATTGTCGGTAAATCCGCAAACACGAATCAGAACAAGGAATAACGGCATGTTAATGCCTTACCTGAGTCCATATACAAATGAAAACACATATTTGAGAACAACTATTACAATAATACATAACTTTCTGGTATAACGCCTAAATTGCAAACTTGTCCTTTTCGACCAAAAAGGAGACAAATGTCGATTTGTCCGCAAGACTAATTCGGAGGATTCTAGATGTCAAGATAAGAATAAAACAATGTTAAACATCCTAAAATAATGTGAGAATAGCAGGAATGCACAAAAGGCATCGTTTCCGGTCATTCGGCAAACAGTGCACAACTTGGCAAACAGTGCACAACTTGACCAAAAGCGGCCGATCGTCGAAACGACGAATATTTTAGTAGCCTATAGCCGCATCCGGGCGTCTAGTGAACTAGTTAAGCATTATTTGGGTCTCAGAATCCATTCAACTAACATGAGGTCACAGAGACACAACTTTCAGAAAAGTTCGACGACGGAACAGAAAAGTGCCGATATCGTTCGAACGGTTGAACGAAAGACATGTCGGCCATCCTAACTCATCGTATATTCGTCTAGCGAACTTGTGATACATATTTTTCGATCGGAAATACACTACTTAGACACCATATTAATCGTGGTAGTCGAAAACAAAGGCTTCCGGTACTAAATAAATAGTTCCGTTTATTAGCGATTATTACGACAATGGGCAATCTAGCGACGTATCCGTCATCCGAAACTTATATTGGAGGATCATGTGGATTTAATACCATGCAAATACACCCTAAACTCAAGTCTTATGCTTAAGATGCTAAAAGATTAACCCTAATCACTATACTTATCCTAATTACCTAAATATATCAAATTTCAACATGTGTGAAAAAATCAAAGTTACACTTCACCCCTCCCCCTCATAGTTCACGGCTCAAGTGGGTCCCACCCCACTTGATTTTGTTGAAAATTGAGATTTCAAGTATGGTGTATTAAGATTGTGATGGAACTTGAAAGATGTACATAATTATATATGATGAACTTTCATCATTCTTATCATTTTCTACATCAAAAACTTGCAACATTTCCTTTCCTTTTTCCCCTTCACCTCACAGCTCCACCACCTCCACCACAATCCACCACTTTTTACATCATTTGAAGCTTAAACAAGACCCTAAAGAAGCTAGCATGGATGAAGATCATTAGGGATTCCTAAGGAGTTTCATTTTCTTCTAAATCTTCAAGATACTTGTGCACCCTTTGTAAGCTAAACTCCTCCATAATTTAGCTTATGTTTATGTTTAAATTATTAGTGTACAAGTTGATCATCTTGATAATCAAGAAAAGATAAATAAAAAACCCTAACTCACAACATAATAATAACAATAAATATTGTTTATTTTGTGTTGATTATATGTTTATATGATTGTTAGATAGCATGTTGAAGTTGTTTATGTTAGAAATATGATATAAAAGTTAGATAATCTTGTGTGATTTAGTATAAAAATGAATATTTAAACATGTTAAGGTTTAAATCTAAACAAGATCATCAACTACATCATCCATGAAAAATACTACAATTTAAAGATAATTTTTATGCATATGAATGATTTTTATGAGAAGTAAACACTTATATTTAAGTTGTAATCACCTTAAAAATGAGTATTAATCAAGGGGCTAAGTACATGGACTTGTCTAAACAACATGATAAAAGTAGTGTTTTGAAAAGGCTTATAAATATTAAAAACCCACTTGATTTACTAGGATTTTAAACCATAAAAGTCATGGATGATGATGGTTTGACTATATAAAATAAATATTAGATGGTTTGTTGATGATGATTATGAGATTAAACAGGTTTTAAATACATTTTTAAAATGTGAAAAACGCCATAGTTTAGGGGAAACTATGGCGAAATTTTCTAAAAATCTAATGACTATTAAGACATGATTAGTGGGGTGATTAGTGGGAGTAAACGCGATTAGTAACTTAAATCGTCATTAAGTAGACTCTAATGACAAGGGTTATCTTAGATAACCAAGTGGTTAAACAAAGTTATAAATATATATTTAGAAGTAAAAATAAATACCTTTTTATAAATATATATTTCTACTTGGAAAATAATACAAATATTTCTATACATATTTGTTACCAATAAATTGTATGTATACATATGTGTATTGTATGTGTATGTATTAGAAACTTAGGGTATTCACAATAAAAATACCCCACCATATACAAAATACAAACACTTGAACAATACACCAAGTATTGGTGACATAATAAATATATTCTTGATAAGCGTCGAAACAATAAATCGGACAATTGAAACAACGCGAACAATAGGCGGACATTCAAGATTACACCTTGGTGTCGACGACCAACGGACGATTCTTGACGAAAACGAACATGTAGTGAACGACGCCGACGACGAGTCTAAATATATATTTAGACATTCAACATATATATATATATATGTTATCGAAATCAAAATCCAGAAAGTTAAAAATATTAAAAGTTAAAATACGCATGTGGTTACATACGTTACGGACACCGATCGATAAACAGTACGACTTAAACGGAACACGAAAACTGTGAGTTCATGTCCCTCCTTTCACTTATTTCAAGTTTTGTTTTAAACTATCGAGGGGAAATACATGTCATATCAAAACAGTATGTTAGCTATGAGTTAGCAGATAACAGATCACTGTGCGTAAGTAGGAAATAACAATAGTAACCATTAATCACTTAGTGACCAAGGTGCAAAAGAAGTAGATCTATTGAGTTTGAGACCTGCTCCACTCCTGGTTGGTATACCCATTGGAGTGCTTTTGTGATCCTAAAATGTCAAAGAAGTCTCGGTTTGGTTACTTACTTTTGGCACTAGTATGTCAGGGTGCTCGCGACACACTGATAGATCCTTAATTAACTCATGGATGCTAATAACATACTTGGATTTCAATACAGGTTTTCAAGGATGACATTTTGTTACGAAAACATTAAACTACATGAACTCGCCAACTTTATGTTGACTTTTTCGGATGTGTTTGAGCTGGTGATGGGATCCGGGTATGGGATTTATCAAGACAACGATGTACTACCTTTTGGAGGGTTTGCCTTTTATATCCCAACCTCGTTTGGGTATATAGAGGTCAAAGCCTCAGCATAACTTTGTGATGAAAAAATATCTTATTTTGGAACATGTGTTTTTAAACTATGTTGTAAGTGGTAATCTACCATAGTTAACAATGTGAATTCACTTTTGAATGTTGTAAATGTGTAATGAAACTTAGTAATGGCATGACATCCTTGTTGTTAATATTGTTTACTAAGTAGGATGCAATGATTACCTAATAGTCACACACTTGCGCTTCCGCTAGGACCAGGGTGCGACAATGAGATAATTATAAGAATAGATATTTAGCAAGCTAAAATGCTTTAGTCATGTGCGGAAAGTGAGACTATGATTTCGATTTAATTGGACATTTCTGGGTAACAGAACTAACATAAGTCCCCCTATATTGGAGATAATAGAAAACCTAGATCATCTATTATACCTATTATGATTTCTTAATCTTTGAAAAAGACCATGAAGCTTTAGGTGTTTTGAAATTATAATGATGATCTAAAGCTTTGAATTAAAATTTTTAGCCAAAAAACATGGTTTGAAATGATTGTCAAGTTACTAATGGAAGAACATGATTAAATGAAAATGTTACTTTACATAAAAAAGAAAATATAATTCACAAAAGAATTGAAGTGTAATGCATCTCAAGGAATAACATTCCAACGATTGTGGCTAAAATTTATATCATAACGTACAAAAAATGCATTTATGTCAAACCATTAACATTTAATTAACAAATTAAATGTTTTATGATTATAAAATGAAAGAGTATATAGAATGTTGTATTTTTTTTAAAATATTGTGGTTTATCTTTGCATTACCGAGTCTTTTTTGATGTTGATCTTTGTTTTAAACTTATTTCTGTTTATAAATTTAAAACAATAAGTCTTTTGTTTCTGTTTGTAGTCTTTTCCCGTCATCAACTTTCTAACCTATGTAACTAAATATATTGACATTGTGCATGTTTTGTTAAGAAGATAGAAATAATGATTAACACAAACATATTCTAAACTCAAGTTTTTTTACAACTACGATATTATGTTAAGTTTAAACATTGCTATCATAGTGAAATTTTTATTTATGAGAACTGTAGAGAAAAACTCAATGAAAAAATAAAAAAAGGTTAAATATAATAGAGTGAAAAAAATTCTTAAGTTTTGTCTTTTGGAAAGGCCATTTAACTAGTTAATATAAAAAAGTTATTTAATTGCATTAAATACTATATCACAGTTCAAATAAAAAAAATACTAATACTATCAATCATTTAATTGAAGAGATATTACTTATTTATTTTAGTTATATAAGTAGGATCATCTACCAAGGCTTGCATAAAGCATCGTCACTTTTCTATACCACATAACCATATCCATCAAGACTAGTTGCTACAGCACCATGATGTTCATAGAGTTTCGTCAAATATCTCATATAAATTGTTAAAGAGGGATGAAATCCTATGAACAATCAACATATTGTGGAAAATTATAACCACGTTTTTTGGAGCATTATTTTCTTTTTTACATTAAAGACTAGTTTCTACAACATGATGTTGTTCATAGTATTTCTTCAAATAAATTATTAATTCCAAATAATTAAATTTAGTATAATGTAAGATTATAATTATATTTTTCATTCAATTGTTTCTATGGTTTATTGGTCAATTTACAGAATGATTACTCGAACCCGCTAAGACTCGACAACCAACATAAACCTATTCTATGAAAGACATTCAACTAGATTCATGTGAGACAATCAAATAATCAATAATTAAATCAAAACATGCAAGTACACCAAATCTATTAACCAAAGTTTACTACTTTATCAAAAATCCGGTAAACTCATTAAATAGTCAATAAAAATCCAAACATTCGTAATTAGTCATCAAAACCTAGGTAGCATAAGTAAATCTAGCTAAGAATCATTGGTTTAAACATTACTAAATCAAAGTTAAAGAGTGAATTCATCAAAAAAAGAACAAGGAAGCTAAAGATTAAGAAAATCGGTAATAAAATCCGTGATTTATTCCATCTCTATGCTCCTAGCTTCAATATGATGAAACCTGAACAGTTTGAACTCGAAACTTAGCTCCAAATCTCCAGAATTTTGCCTCTAAAACTGCAAAGTTCATCCAACCTCTTTTAGTTAGAGTTAAACTCTAATTATATAACCTTTTCAACACAACACTGATAACTTTTCCAAACTCTCTGACCAAACAACACTCTCACCACCCGCGAGAGGCACCAAGCAACCGGTCGTGGCCGCGACCAGGTTTAATTTCTCCGGCACTTATACTCCTCTAGCCACGCGCGAGATGGATGACCTTGGGCGGTCGCGGGCCACTATAGACCCAAATTCCATGTTTTTCAATTCGTTTCTTCTCTTGGCTTTCAATTATGATCCGGCTCGGTTTCTTTCACCATTTTAGCTCTTTTTCATCTTTTCAGCTACTTCCATGAACCAAGACCTGCAAAACGTATTTGGATTAATAGTAGATATATTATTGTAAAACCGAAAAGAATATTAGTTAAACTAGTACAAACTATACAAGATAAATAGATGTGTTATTCAATACATGAAGCTGATTTCAAACAATAAGTTTTTGTTTCTATTTGTAGTCTTTTCTCGTCATCAACTTTTCAACCTATGTAACTAAATATATTGACATCATGTATGATTCATTAAGAAGATAGAAATATGCATTAAGACAAACATATTCTAAACTCAAGTTTTTTAAAATTACGATATTATGTTAATTTTAAACATTACTATCTTAGTGAAAATTTTATTTATGAGAATGAAAAAAACACATAATGAAAAAATAAAAAAAAGTTAAATATAATAGAGTGAATAAAATTGGTGAGCTTTGCCTTTTGGAAAGACCATTTAACTAGTTAATATAAAAAATATTTAATTGCATTAAATACTATATCACAGTTCAAATAAAAAATACTAATAATATCAATTATTTGATTCAAGAGATATCTCTAATTTATTTTAGTTATATAAATAGAACCATCTACCAAGACCTGCAAAAAACAATATCAATTTTCTATCCCACATAACCATATCCATCGAGACTAGTTGCTACAACACCATGATGTTCATAGAGTTTCGTCAAATATCTCATATAAATTGTTAAGGAGTCGATGAAATCTTATGAACAATCAACATGTTGTGGAAAATTATAACCACGTTTTGGGAGCATTATTTTCTTTTTTCATTAAAGACTAGTTTCTACAACGTGATGTTGTTCATAGTATTTCTTCAGATATTTCATATATAACCATGTTTTTGTTACCATATTTTTCTACATGTAACTATGCTTTGATTCTTTTTATTATACTTTTTGAATCGTTTTTCTGCGTATGCATGCTAAAATAGTGGTATTATTATTGTTGTTGTTATTGTCAGAGAAAATTTGAAGTGTAACTCAACTTGAAATATCAAATTTAATACAATGTAAAAAAAACTTAACAATTAAATATTATGGTTTATTACGCAAATATCAAAGATCTAGTATGCAGTATATACCACTATGCAAGGAATACATTGACATGACTAGTGTAGTATTTACAGTGAGTATTAGACGTCAACTAGAGCATTATTTTCAATCGGTATGAGATAATTATAAGAATAGATATTTAGCAAACTAAAATGCTTTAGTCATGTGCGGAAAGTGAGACAATGATTTTGATTTAATTAGACATTTCTGGGTAACAGAACTAACATAAATCCCCCCTATATTGGAGATAATAGAAAACCTAGATCATCTATTAAACCTATTATGATTTCTTAATCTTCGAAGAAGACCATGAAGCTTTAGGTGTCTTGAAATTATAATGATGATCTAAAGCTTTGAATTAAACTTTTTAGCCAAAAACCATGGTTTTAAATGATTGTCAAGTTAGTAATGGAAGAACATGATTAAATGAAAATGTTAGTTTTGTGAACGGGGATCGAGCTTCTGAAATGAGCAATCGACCTGATCTCGCTCAACTAGTAGAGGCGGAATTCATTGCTAGAGAGGTAGATATGACAAACAAGATAGTACTTACTGTTTAATACTTCTGATGTATTAAAGACGTTCAAGTTACAGACGCAAGTAAACAAACTGACAGATCTTCGCCGTATGAATTGACAAATCCGTTACCATCTCTAACACAACACTTCCCTATTTATAGGTCGACATGACTCGTACTGAAGTGTGTGCACTAACAAACAAACAACTCTGATTCGTACAAAATGGTATTTCGTACGAGTGACTCACTCGTACGAAATCAGTATGTTTCGTGCGAATCATAGCATTCAAACATATGAAATTTACATTTTCTCAAATAAACATTTACTTGTAAACTTTATAAACATTACGGATGTATCCTAGACGTAGGCAATAGACATTATGCACCAACAAACTCCCCTTGATGTTGTCGTAGTCTGGATATTCTTCAAAACTTCAATTTGATTTGACTCTAATGTTCAAAAAATATTTTTAACGGTTTTCGACGTTCCTCAGAAGCAATAGGCGTTTGATCGGTCAGAGGACATTGCTTCAAAAACTGAAAACTCCTTAACGATGCTACTCTTGAACATTCAGCGATCCGGGCTTCCTTTTCTTCAGTTGTCTTCAACACCTTCTTCTCAATCTTTCTCCAAGTTGTCTTCCAATTCGATCCCGAATGAATATCATTTGCAAAGCACACATTTACAACCTTTTGAAATTGAAGTGCTTGTTCCTGATCCTTTTCTTCAAAACTGATCTTGCTATAAAATAAATATTCAATGTCTTTCTTCGAACAATTTACTAGCCACATGGGGTCTAGTACTCGAATGCCTTGCCACAACCCAAATATTCTTTTGTGTGCTATGACGGCTTCGGTTAATTCCTCAGTTATCTTCCACGAATCTTCATCTGGGTGTACACAAATAACAACCTCACCTGTATTAGAATCGTAATGCCACCACTTGAAGATCGTATAGAAATCTTGCTCCATTTTGATCATCGGCATGTTTTTCAACACCCGTGGTTCTTCACAATCAATGTAATATATTTCCCTTTTGTCACTGGATCTTCTTTAATAATACGACGCGGATAATGCGGTTTCCAGTGAACAAAACCATGCTTCGCTTCAAATTTGATCAATCTCCACAACTTTTGATCATGGAACTTCATCTTTAGGTTTATCATCTTTGTTTGCACAAGTTCCTTAATGTCCCAATATGGTAGAGTGTTGATGTCACTTAGATATCGGAAGTATTGAATCCCAAATTCTCTCTTAATAGCATAAACATTCGGCTCTTCAATCCAACCCCAACTCAAAATATCTCCCAAAGAAATATCAGCATCTCTAGTAAAAAATGCCAGGGGTCTTTTAAACTTTCGCTCAGCTAGACTCTCCCTAAACCATTTCTTCTTTTGTTCGATAACCTCAGTTGTAGTCATCTTTTCAGGAATCGTTGCTTCTTTAACAGCTTCTGATACTTTCTTTTGTAACATCTCAGAGCTTTCTGCTGTAAATAAATCAATAAACGTTGGTAAAGCCTCTGTACCCTGAACGACATCATTAGCATCTTCATCAGAGTCACTTTCAATAACAACGTTATCATATACGTTTGTGTCTTCTATTTCTTCAAAAACATAAGCATTTTGTTCGAAAGCATCTATCTCATTCAGTTCATCTTCAAAGTCAAAATTGAACTTTTCTCCACTAATTCCGAGCATTTGAGCTATCTCTTCTTTCGAGCAACTATGCACAAACTCTCCCTCTTCAACATCATGCTCAAGATATAGAATAAATGGCTTTTGCATGACAGGAACAGAAGATGTAACATTCTCTGTGAAAATTCCTGCCTGCTGAGCATCTTTTGATTCATCAACTTTGTTTATCCATTCCTCTTCAGCAATTTAGTTCTCAGAATCATCAAAATACTCGGAAAGATCAACTAATTCACTAATATTTGAATCTATTACATGAACACCCGATCCACCCACATTATTATCATCATTACCATCATCCGAATCACTAGAATCTTTATCATCAACATCAACGTCTTCAGTATCCTCTATCTCTTACTCCTTTTCTTTTTCTTCAACCGATTCTTTACTATCTTTTCCTGTCTTTTTCATCAACCACTCTCGATGTCGTTGGGAAATATCAAGAAAAGCTATATCAACATCAACAGGCTTCCTATAAGAATAAAATTCTTCGGTTCCTCATATACTACGATATCCCAACACTGTACTGGCCCAGATTCAGCTTCTGGCACAGCTTCTTCAATCATAGAATCTTCCACAATCTTACCCTTACCTTTCCCTAACGCATCAGATTGTTGTTTTACCAACCGTTCTCGCTCTGCAACTCTTTCTCTTGCTTCTTCACGTGCAATTTCATCAATTGCTGTAGATATACTCAAACCAAACTTCTTCTCAGGAATCTTCTCAAATACATCCATCCTTTGATTATTTTTCAACCTTTCTTCTTCGTACTCAGTCATTCTCAATGATAATCTTTCATTTTCAGAAATAATACTTGCCATCATTGCTTCGAGTTGCTGTTTATCAACGATTAAAACTCCAATTCTTTCAAGCATCTCAAACTTCTCTGCTGTTAACAAGTTTATCTGCTCTTGTAATTTAGCAATGCGCACAACGTTCATCGTCACTTGTTTATGCAAATCATCAATTCTAGGATCATCAAACCGAAACTCATCTCCTCCTGGTAGATCGTCTAGATTAATCTCGTCAAAGAATGCTTGTGAGCTAAATGGTTGTGATGTAGGATGCGATTGCAGAGCATGAGATGGTTGAGACTGTTGTTCAGCCGACTGTTGTGGTGCTGGTTGCTCGACAGGCTCTGGATCAGGCATAGGTTGTTGAACAAGTTCTTGCACAAATTGTTACGATGTTGGTTGTTGCTGTTCAGGTTCTTGTTCACGAACTGGGGTTGTTGCGAAGATATTTCTGGTTCAATATGTGGCTGATCTGGCTCGGGATGCATATAATGTAGTGGAGATGGAATACTCTGTGTTTGTTCCTCCACATTTGCTTCAGTAGTTTGCTCAGCACCAGCTTCTGTTGGATAAACAATCGGAGATATGCGAGCTGCAGATCTTTTCATCCTTCTTTGTCATTTCTTGACCGGAGTTCTAAAACCAGATTCAAGCTCAGATTCAGACGGAATGTAAGTAGTATTGTCTTCGCTTGTTGCCTTTCTTTTTTCGTTCTTCGGCTTTACGCTTCAGCTCATCTTGACGTTTTTTTTGCCAATTTCTCCGCTCTTTTCTTTTCTCCTGCACGTCTATCCTCTGAATCGGTACTAGAAGATAGTACTTCTTCAGCTGTTGTCTTGTCAGCACCGAAAGCCTGACGTTCTATATCTTCTACCATTTTTTCAACTGTTTCTTCAATTTCAAGTTCATCCCTCAACCCTGAACTTTCAGCAGTAGATGCAGCTTTTCTCTTTCTTCCTTTGTATGTAGCCTTACCTCCCTTATCTCCGTCTTTCACAAACCATGGACTTCGCTTTGCCACAAACAAAGACAATGATTTCACTTCCTCCTCATCGTCACCACTATCGTCTTTCCTCCATTCCAGGTGCGGGTGAGATGTAATCTTTATTTAGAAAAGCACCGAACATTTCTTTAGTGGCGGGAGCAGACTTCAAATGTACGTTCATCTTTCACAAAGACTGAACATCCATATGCTCAAGTTTAAGCACATCATCAGAAGATTTCTTCAAGTCAGGATGTAAATAGTCTAATATCACCTGTATAAACCTCGGGTACTGCAAAAATCTCTCCTTCTGAATGTTTTGGATCATCTGAGTAAATATAACTTTCGAAAAGTTATAAGGAAGATTCAGCACCAGCGCGGTAATCATGCACATCTGATAATCTACTAAGTCATCAAAACCACCCTTCCTGTGACCCAAACAATGAATAATGACATGTGCCAGATATCGAAACGGCGCACTTAGATTTCCCTTTTGAAAGGAGCAGCATTCACAAAACCTGTATATCCCATCCTGTAAAAACATCCTTTCACCATATATTCAGTAAAGCCCGTTGGATCATCCTTGCTATCTTTAAACTCTAACACTTTCCGAATCAAATCTTCAGTAATCTTAACTTGAATATCCACATCATTAATCTTCACTGCTGATATAATGGCATTGTCATCAAGACTATATTCCGCAGCATTCCAGAAATACTCCACATGTGAAAAATACACAGTATGTCTATCTGTAATTGCTTTCATCACTCTTATTCTTATTCTGGTAAGAAAATCCAAGATACTTCGGTACGCAGCTATTTCAAGAAAAATCCAGATATGTAATGTACCGGAGAAAATCCGGATCTCTTTGCCTGTTCAAGAAAAATAACATTCAACCGTTAGAAAATTTTCAAACTTTCAATAAATTCTTTACTGATTCGTACAAAAACTCTTTATTTCGTTCGAAATACACATTTAAACAAAAATGTTAAACTTTCAAAGTTTCTATCTTGGTTCGTACAAAAACTTATGTTTTGTATAAAATCTTATGTTTCGTACAAAAAATTCACTTGATCAAAAAATTTTGAACAATTTAAAATTTCTTTCTCTGTTTCGTACAAAACCATGTTTCATATGAAACATTCATTTGATCAAAACTTGAAATTTGAAATTCATGACATTCATACGATTCACTTGTTTCGCACAAAATTCTATTCTTAATTATTTTGCTTTGAAATATTATTTCGTGCGTAACAGTTCACTCGTACCAAATCGTTGTCGTCCTAAAATTTGTCCAAGTATAATCCGATTCTAAAACTTGTTGTTTTGAGCAAATTGATAGTTGATTTTCAGGTTATTAGAGCCGATTTTAACAATTTTGTGGTCAATTTTAAGTTTTATCGGTCCAATTTCCCTAGATCTAAGTTTTAGTCGGAATCGTATTAAATTTTGACATTGTAACAGTGAGATCTTGATGAAATTACCTTGCCCATTGTAAGAGGTGTGCAAATCAACCTCAACAATGTGAATAGCAAGCACAAGAATCAAGAAATGAAGTTTTAGAGATGAATCGCATAAAATCTCTCTGAGTCGCTCAACAGTGCTCAAAGAACAGAAAACTCATTTCTATGCGAACCAAAAGGTATTTATACTTACTCTGTTTCGTATGAAAACTTGTGAACCGCACCAATTATTTACCCTTGTTTCGTACAAAAACGACTTAACCGCATGAAATTTGATTTTGTACGAATCAAATCTAAAAACTTTAAACCTTTTCAATTCCAATTTTTATTTTTTGTATTTTTCATTCGTTTTATCAAAAATTTTATCTATTTCAAAAATCCACTTGACTAACCAAGTCCAAGTTAATGACCGTGGTTATCCAATTTGCCTTCCAAGTACAAGTTAATGACCTTGGTTGACCATGTTTGACCAAACAGATTTATTTTAACATGTAAAGTTTCAATTTAATGAACTTTCTTAACATTTGAGTAAACTTTGTTAAAAATTAGCTCCCAGCCCATAATTCCAAGCTTTCCTCAGCAAGATGTTGCTATGAATCCAACCATCAGTGTTTTTATCATCGGTAAACAAAAATAAAACTATCAAGCTAAGAATTTTTTGGGTTTTAAGAAATTTTTCAAAGAATAACATTTTTGTGAATTTTGTGTTTTCAGAGGATCATTTCAAGCATTCATATAGGTCATCAGTACCGTTAGTCTTAGATACACATTTTAAGCTTTTAACCAAATTTACCTAGATTGCTAATATATTTATCCATTTAAACCTCTTCTCGTTTCTCAACTGTTTTAAGATATGTTAAGGTATTATTAAAAACATGAAATAACTGTGTTTCCCATCTCAGAATATACTCCCGTATCGAGATTCCCAGAATTTCATATTACAGGTGAATATATCGAATTGATATCTTTATATAGGGTGAGGTGCGAGACCTTGAGAGCTCTGGTTAGTACTACCGTACAGACAAAGAGATGAAGGCTTGTCTTTAGGTGGTGTTCCATTAAGGAATCTTTTGTACTGCAAATGTCATAAATGCTTAAGACATAATCATTTCATGCAGCTTTCGGAGAAATATTGCGAAAGTATAATATAAGTTCTAGGCCATTGCTTAAGCAAAATCAGAAGAACTCAAATAATACCCGAGATATCTTTCAAATATAAAGACCTAATATCGCAGAATCTGGCATTCTCTCAAACGAAATTTCAGAGTACTAAGTCCATATATCCGAGAGATGTTGATCCACAAGTTAATTAGTTTTTGTGTTTTAGGTTTATATCTCGACTTTATCATTCTGATACCACTTGTGAACGGGGATCGAGCTCCCGAAATGAGCAATCGACTTGATCTCGCTCAACTAGCAGAGGCGGAATTCATTGCTAGAGAGGTGATATGACAAACAAGATAGTACTTACTGTTTAATGCTTCTGATGTATTAAAGACGTTCAAGTTACAGATGCAAGTAAACAAACTGATAGAGCTTCGCCGTATGAAATGACAAATCCATTTGAGAGAATCCCTTCTCCTACAATCCTACCTCCCCGCGTTCCAACAAATCCAACATATCCTCCTCGAATAGCTCTAACATCATTGAGCAGCGCAAGCATTCCTGTCATGTGGCGAGATGCTCCCCTATCCATGATCCATTTTGACAATATCGAACGTTGAAGCCCCTGCACACATGATCAACAAAATTTATTTAAACAAAGAGACCCAAGCCTGTTTGGTCTTGGGTGGGTTTGGAATGTCGAACTTTGGACCCACTTTGTTCTTTTCCATATTTTTAAGCTCAATGATGTTTGAAACAGAAGGTTTGACTTCAAACTTGGATGATTTGGTGTTAACAATTTTAGCAACCCATTTCTGTGTTTGTGGTTTAGCCCTTTTAACATAAAATTTTGAATCTTTTTGTTGAACTTTGTGTGATGTTTCACCAATTTCAAACTTAGAATGAGGTTTAATAATTGGTTTAACATTTTGATGAGATTCAGTCATTCTTTTAAGAATTTGTTTAACATTTAGTGAACTTTTTCGGAGAAGAAACTGGCTTTGAACTTTCTTGTGAACAATATCGTGCGATATGTCCAACTTTCTTGCATTTAAAGCATGTCCGGTTGTCCTTATGAACAGAGGTGTCCAAACCCTGTTTCTGTTTCTGTTTTTGTTTCTCTTTTTCTTTAAGAAAATCATCATTTGATTGAGTTCTGATGATTTCTTTTTCTTTCTCGGTTGTTGTCCCAAATACAAAATTAATTTTCTTTGTAAAATTCAGTTTTTGGGACCTGTTGGTTTTATGTTGCTTCGGAAATCCCAACCCTGCACGCTTGTTTTCCGGATAATCTCCATTTTTCTGATAGTAGGGTCGGTTATAAGTTTTTGATTTAGAATAGAAAGATGAATCATGTTTATCTAAATCATCATGACTTACCTCCATCAGCTTGAACATTTTATCAACACAACCTCTTTTCACATTCTTGATGGGAAAATCCTCATCCGAAAATAGTTTATCAGATCCTTTCATTTTATAAACTATGACATAGGATCATCATTTAAACTATTTTCTAATTTGTCATCAGATTTTGACTTCTCAGACTTTTCAGACTCAGCCACTTTTGATTCATTTGTTAACACTTTTCAATCACATTTTCTACCACTTCAGACTAACATTCACCATCATTTTTAGTGTAAGTTATATTGATATCCTCAGGCAACTATTCGGTTTTCAATTTAAGATTTAGCGCCTTTTCCACCCAGATGGATTTTTGCAAGCATAACTGTTCCACATGGGTGGAGGAGCTCGATTATAACTTCCACTCTTTGTTTCACCATTTTTAGATTCCTCGGTATTTTAAATTTTTGGTAAAATGTGATCTATGACATATGAGCTTGTGGAATAACTAATTAATAGTTTGTTAACTTGTTCGGTTTCAATTCTCATTTTTTCAAGCTCACTTTTGAGCTCAGCAATAGTGTTTAGATGAATATTAATTGCCATTTGTTTATCCATCACTGTTGCTTTAAGCACCATAAGTGTTGCATCATTTTCTCTGAGTGCTTTATTATATTGTTTAACAGACGCACTCAATTTGTCATATGTTTCCTTTGTGGTTTTGTAATCGCTTGACAAATTGTCTGTTAAACTTTGCAATTCAGCAAATCTTTTGTCTTTCACGAGACACTCACCACATGGTTCATCACACTTTGAACAAGATTTTTCATTCTTAGATGATTTGTTTACCTCATTTCCATTCGCCATGCATGCTTTAATGATGTCTTCTTTCAGCAATTCCTTTTTCTCATCCACTTTGACATTTTCAACCGGTTTCTTTTGTACTTCATCTGTTGAATGTTGAGTAGGTGCGAAATATCCTGCAAAAGTTTTTAAAACATCGTTAGGAAAAAGATGTTTGAATGGACCATTCAACAGCTCCTCTTCCTCTGATGAAGTATGATAGTAATAGTCATCATCAGGTCCTTCATCAAACGATGCCTCCGATTCTTCTTCCGGTTCATCAATAATTTCAGCCACCAATGCCAAACTTTCTCCTTTCGAAATAAACTTGTTCCAATTAAACCCTTCGTCTTCTTGTGTAACAACCAAAGGCTTATCTTTAGTTTCAGGTTGCTTGTCTTCAATCGGCACGATTCTTGTTCTCGGTTGTGGTCGGTGATAGATCGCGTCTTCGAAAGGATTCTGATTTCCTTGAACCTCTCGGTTTGGACTTTCTCTTTTAAAGTGACCTTTCCCCGACACTTGAAAAAAGTAACTTTTGATTTATCAAATCCAAGTTTCCCATCCAAACCTCCCAAATTTTCTTTACCAATGATTTCCATAAATTTACGTGCTCGTCGAACAATCGAAGCCATGCACCATTTTATATCTATCAACTCCATTTCAACTGGATCAGTTTGATCATAGTATTCACGTGTCATTCTAGAATTACCAATCTTTCCAGCAGCAAGACTATCATATGACTCGAGAACTGAAGCAAGTAGAGACATATGTTGTTTTGCCATCTTTTCGTCAAAATTTGTGCGTTCTGAAAGTCAACGACAATGTTACATTGCAGAATTCTCTGACTTGCATTGGATGATGGAATGGCTTGATTGTTCTGAGATTGATTTGATCCAAAAGAAGATTGTTGACTAGAAGGTGTATCGGATCAACTGTTGGGTATGATTGGAAACCACTTGACTGATTTGGAGGTGTGCTTGGTGAACTATATGCACTGAACACAGTTTGAATCTTTGGCGCTTGGATTTGAGTAGCAGAACTATTTTTGAAATAAAGATTAACATCTTGTTGCATTTATACAGTCTTGCTTTTGGCCATTTTTTGCATCTCTAATTCATGACCTTCCAATCTCTCGATAAAGCGAGGCAACGAGAAATTGCTGTATTCAACTCCATTCTTCAAGATAGTTAAGTAAGTCGACCATTCACCTTGTAGCAGAGAATCAGCTAGCTTATCAACAAGCTCTTCATTTGTCTTCACAATTCCCATTCTCTTCATATGAACCACCAGATGACAGTATCGCTCAATTAGCTGCTTAACCGTTTCTCCTTTGATTAATGTGAACACATCAAACCCTTTGCTTAATAGTTCCCTTTTGCTTTTGCGGAGTTGAGCACTACCTTGAAATTTGAGTCGAAGAGCATTCCATAAAAATTGCGCATCATCATCATGCTGTAGTAAAGCCAAAATGTCTTCTTTGATTGATTGCTGAAGAATGTTCATCATCTTCTTTTCGTTGATAAATCTTTCTTGTTCAACATCAGAGAATTGGGCAAGGGTCTTTTCAAGCCCATTTTCGCCAACTGGTGTGATATATTTTTCCTCGATTGCAAACCAGCAAGTAAAATGGTTAGCTTGCACCCAGTTCATAAAGCTCTCGCTCCAACTATGGAAGTCTTCCAGATTCATAAGCTTTGGAGGTTTAGTCATCGTTCCCATTTCATTCTCTAAATTCATGTTTTGAGCTGCTGCAGTGGTAACAACCGATGTAGCGAATGCATTGTAAAATTCATCAGACATTTTTCCTGTAAAAAGTTAGAACACACTTCTCGAAAACAAACCGATCAGATAGACAGATTTTTGTGTGGTCGAGAAGTTTTGTATGAAAAAATAACAAAAATTTTACACGAAGTAGATTTTAGTATGATTCAAATTTCCTCATAAAACTATAATTTCGTACGAATCAATTCATTTTTATGCGAAACAAGTGTTTTTTACTAAGTAAAATTTTGTACGAATCAAATATTTTTGTGCGAATCAAGTTGAAATATGAAAATTGTAAGTTTTATGAAATTTCAACTGTTCCGTATGAAAATTCTAAATGGTATTTCGTACGAGTGACTCAATCGTATGAAATCAGTATGTTTCGTGTGAATCATAGCGTTCAAACATATAAAATTTACATTTTCTCAAATAAACATTTACTTGTAAACTTTATAAACATTACGGATGTATTAGACGTAGGCAATAGACATTGTGCACAAACAAGTTTACATAAAAAAGAATAATTGACAAAAGAATTGAAGTGTAATGCATCTCAAGGAATAACATTCCAACGATTGCGGCTAAAATTTATATCATAACGTACAAAAAATGCATTTATATTAAACCATAAACATTTAATTAACAAATTAAATGTTTTGTGATTATAAAATTAAAGAGTATATAGAATGTTGTATTTTTTTTTAAAATATTGTGGTTTATCTTTGCACTTTGGAGTCTTTTTTTATGTTGATCTTTGTTTTAAACCTATAGCTTTTTATAAATTTCAAAAAATAAGTCTTTTGTTTCTGTTTGTAGTCTTTTCTCGTCATTAACTTTTTAACCTATGTAACTAAATATATTGACATCGTGTATGTTTGATTAAGAGGATAGAAATATGCATTAACACAAACATATTCTAAACTCAAGTTTTTTACAACTACGATATTATGTTAATTTTAAACATTACTATCATAGTGAAATTTTTATTTATGAGAATTGTAGAAAAAAAAACATAATGAAAAAATAAAAAAAGGTTAAATATCACAGAGTGAAAAAAATTGGTAAGCTTTGTCTTTTGGGAAGACCATTTAACTAGTTAATATAAAAAGTTATTTAATTGCATTAAATACTCTATCACAATTCAAATAAAAAAATACTAATAATATCAATCATTTAATTCAAGTGATATCACTAATTTATTTTAGTCATATAAATAGAACCATCTGTCAAGACTTGCATAAAGCATTGTCACTTTTCTATACCACATAACCATATTCATCAAGACTAGTTGCTACAACACCATGATGTTCATAGAGTTTCGTCAAATATCTCATATAAATTGTTAAAGAACGGATGAAATCCTATATCAATCAACATGTTGTGGAAAACTATAACCACGTTTTTGGGAGCATTATTTTCTTTTTTACATTAAAGACTAGTTTCTAAAATATGATGTAGTTCATAGTATTTCTTCAAATATTTCGTATATAATACTCAAAGAATTGATGAAATTCTATAAACAGTCAACATGTTTAGGATAATTATAACCATGTTTTTGTTACCATTATTTTTCTACATGTAACTAAGCTTTGATTCTTTTTATTATACTTTTTGAATTGCTTTTCTGCGTGTGCATGCTAAAATAGAGGTATTATTATTATTATTGTTGTTGTTGTTGTTGTTGTTGTTGTTGTCAGAGAAAATTTGAAGTGGAACTCAAATTGAAATATCAAATTTAAAACAAAGTAAAAAAAACTTAACAATTAATTAATATGGCTTGTTACACGACTATCAAACAATAAGTCTTTTGTTTCTGTTTGTAGTTTTTTCCCGTCCTCAACATTCTAACCTACGTAACTAAATATATTGACATCGTGTATGTTTCGTTAAGAAGATAGAAATATGCATTAACACAAATATATTCTAAACTCAAGTTTTTTACAACTACAATATTATGTTAATTTTAAACTTACTATCATAGTGAAATTTTTATTTATGAGAACTGTAGAAAAAAACACATAATGAAAAAATAAAAAAAAGGTTAAATATAATAGAGTGAAAAACTGGTATGCTTTGCCTTTTGAAAAGACCATTTAACTAGTTAATATAAAAAAGTTATTTAATTGCATTAAGTACTATATCATAGTTCAAATAAAAAAATACTAATAATATCAATCATTTAATTGAAGAGATATCCCTAATTTATTTTAGTTATATAAATAGAACCATCTATCAACTTGCGTAAAGCATTGTCACTTTTCTATACCACATAACCATATCTATCTAGACTAGTTTCCACAACACCATGATGTCCATAGAGTTTCATCAAATATCTCATTTAAATTGTTAAAGAGTTGATGAGTTTTGGTCCGATGAGCTGAGCTTCACCATCCTCATTCTAGCAGACAGGTGGATGGCATTTTCGACCGTATATTGCTTCGAAAGGAGCCATGTTAATGCTGGAGTGATAACTGTTGTTGTAGGAGAAGTCGATTAAAGGTAGATGCGAATCCTAACTACCACCAAAGTCGATGAGAATCAAGCATCCCGGTCCGATATGATGTTCAAAGGAACACCATGTCGAGATACTATCTCATCAATTTAGATCTTCACAAGTATGTCAGCAGATAGATCCTCACGAATTGGCAAAAAGTGTGCTGACTTGGTTAAATGATCAATGACTACCCAAATGGCATCATGACCTCTAGAAGTATGTGGCAGTTTGGTGATGAGAGCCATAGCAATGTTTTCTCATTTCCAAACTAGAATTTCTGGTTGCTCAAGCAAACAATATGGATGTTGATATTCTACCTTAACTTTAAGACAAGTTAGGCATTTGGATACGTATAAGGCAATATCCTTCTTCATACCCTGCCACCAATATTGGGTACGAAGATCCTTGTACATTTTCTGTACACTAGGATGAACTGAATAACGAGATTTGTGAGCCTCGTTCATCTATAGGATGCGGAGATTGTCTTGGCTTGGAACCCATAAACGATGATGTAGTAGAGTAACCCATTGTCTTTTGTTTAAAGCTGAAGCTCGAGATGATGGGGTAGTTCATTTTAAAAATACATGTTTGGATATCTGATCAAACTTGAACACAATGCAGCTTAACAGGTTCTTTACGACTAAGAGCATCACCGACGACATTCGCCTTACTAGGATGGTAGCGAATCTCGCAGTCATAGTTGTCTAGAAGTTCAACCCAACATCGTTGTCTCATCTTCAGTTCTTTCTGATTAAGAATGTGTTGGAGACTTTTGTGGTCAGTGAAAACCACACATTTTGTACCATAGAGATAATGTCTCCATATTTTGAGAGCGAAAACAACGACACCGAACTCAAGATCATGAGTTGTGTAGTTCTTTTCATGGATTTTCAATTTATTGATGCATAGGCTATGACTTTGTCTCTTTGCATGAGAACACAACCAAGGCCTAGATTCGATGCATCACGATATACGACAAAGTCGTCGTTGCCTTGGGTAAGGATAAAATAGAAGCATCACAAAGCATTTGTCTCAAGGTCTGAAAAGCTTCTTCTTGTTTGGGTCCCCACTCAAAAGGTTTATTCTTTTGAGTCAAAGCTTTGAGGGGAAGCGCAATCTATGAGAAGTTTGCGATAAAGCGACGGTAATAGCCAGCTAGACCGAAAAAAGAACAAACTTCGGTAGGAGTAGTAGGTGTACTCCAATCCATAATCGCACTGATTTTGGCGGGATCTACATGTAAAACCTTATTCGTTGACAATGTATCCCAACAATTGAACTTCCTTCAACCAAAATTCACACTTGGAGAATTTGGCATAGAGTTGTTCTTTCTTTAGGAGTTCCATCGTTAGACGAAGATGACGTTTGTGATCGGCTTGGGATTTCGAATAAATCAAAAAGTTGTCGATGAAAACAATGATGAACTTGTCTAAATAAGGTTTACAAACCCTATTCATTAAGTCCATGAAGATGGCTAGAGAATTTATCAAACCAAAGAGCATGACAACTCGTAATAGCTGTATCGAGTGCGAAAAGCAGTTTTGGGATTATCTTCATCGAGTACACACCAAGCTCATGATACCAAGAACGCAGATCAACCTTGGAGAAACATGTAGCACATTGTAGTTGATCAAAAAGATCATCATACGAGGTAGGGGATATAGATTTTTAATCGTGAGTTTGTTGAGCTCAAAATAATCGATGCACATGCGAAAGGAGCCATCCTTCTTTTTCACGAATAGGATAGGAGCACCCCAAGGTGAAAAGCTCGGACGAATAAATCCTTTGTCTGAAAGTTCTTGGAGTTGTTTTGACAACTCTTGCATTTCAGATGGTGCAAGATAGTAAGAGGATTTGGCAATTGGGTTGGCACCAGGTACAAGGTCTATACGAACCTTAACTTAACGTGTTGGGGGTGAACCAAGTAGTTCTTCGGGAAACACCTTAGGAAAATCTCGAACAACGGGGATGTCTTGAATACTCTTACCCTTGCTCTTCTCCTCTATGATATGTGCCAAAAAGACTACATATTTCTTTCGTAGGTATTTTTGGGCTTGGGTACATGTCATGAGTTTAAGGCTATGAGAGGGTTTCTCTCCACAAACTTCTAGGATTTCACCAGACAAAAGAGGGATGTGAACAATCTTATCAAAACAGATACTTCAACATGGTGTTTGGTTAAACAGGTCCATGCCTACTATGACATCAAAACTCCCAAGTTGTATAAGCGTGAGGTCAATGGAAAAAAATGGTTATTGAGGTTCAATTAGGAGTTACGAATAATAGAATCAAGTACAAGAGGTTCGCCACTAGCTATCTCTACTCTTAAGGGTTTTCCTAGTTTAGTTCGTGGTGTTGAAAGATAAGGCTCAAATCTAAGGATACAAAACTCCTATCGGCACCTGAATAAAAAAGAATAGAAGCAGGCTAATTATTGACAAGGAACGTACCATTAACCACGTCATTGTCAACATGAGCCTCATTAGCATTTATGTTATATGCTAGTCCCCGGGCTAGATTTGCATTAACTAGCTTTGGGTAGTTGTTTCGATAGTGAGTAAGATCACCCCAATTGTAGCAGCATCCAGGTGGGTAGTGGGTTAATGCAAGATTGGCTTGTGGTTGAACAGGATTTCGAACCACTTGATTCGGGGCAGGAGCAAGACGACAAGTGTTGGCCAGATGGCCATATCATCCACAATTGGTATAATGATGGCATGGTAGATGGGGTTGGTGACACAAAGGTGCAGTACCGGCATATTATCTCTTGGTGGGAGGCTGTGCTGGTTGATTGGGAGCAGCTTGGTTGGGTTGTGTAACAACAACGAAATTCTTGGAAGCTTTACGCTTCCTAGACTTCTTGGAGGTTTCGGCCTTGTTTCCCTTTTGTTTCCCATGTGTAGTCTTGGTAGATTGCTTCTTGTCGCCTTTGCGAAAAAGTTTACCCTTCTTGACTTGCGAGTTAGTCAGGGTTGCATCCAACTCGATAGCCTGTTTTGCTGTAGCGGGGTTGCTACAAGTGACTATGTCCTGATCTGGGTAAGGAAGGCCACCAATGTACTTTTCAATAGCCTTATCCATGGGCATGACCATAGCAGGACATAACAAACTTAGCTCCTCATAACGGTCAGTGTAGGCACGATGTTCTCCATTATCCTGCTTCAGGTCATGGAATTCGTTCTCAAGAGCTCTTTGCTCGTGGCATGGGCGAAATTCCTTCATCATAAGAGCTCGAAGCTCTTCCCATGTTCGAGCCATTACAACATCAGCTCCCCTATCTCTCACCACTCCGTTCCACCATGTGAGTGCCCTCTTTTGGAATACACTCGAAGCAAATTCTACTTTGCGCTCATTTGGACATTTAACATGATGAATGTGCTCTCAAGACTCTCAAACCACTGTAGGAGCCCAGTAGCTCCCTTAGAACCACTAAACTTGAGCGGTTTAGCCGAATTGAATTGTTTAAAGTTGCACGAAACAGGTGCATTGTTGTTGTCATTGTTGGCTTGGTTTAATTGAGTCACAAGATTTGGTAGCAAAAAAATTACCTGCTGAGCTATCATTCCCGCCATATTGGCGTATCCACCATGCTTTTATCATATTACACACATCTCGTCATTTAAATCACTTACCCTGAGCCAACAATCGAGATGTCTTGTTTAAACCAATGTCATGTATAAACCAATGCCATGTATAAACCAAATGTCTTTTGTAAACAGATGTCTATGTATAAACCAATGTCTTGTATAATCCAAATGTTATTTATAAACAAATGTCTATGTATAAACCAATGTCTTGTATGGCAAACAAAAGTCTTGTTTGAACCATAAAATGTCTTGCATAAAATAATCAAAATGTATTGTCCTGTCAAAATGTCTTGTATAAAACAAGTGTTTTGAATAAACAAAGGTCTTGTTTAAACATACTCTTGTCTTATAAATCAATTTCTTTTATTGTGTAGACACATATATATGGATTGTTGGTGAATACATTCAAGCCTTGTTGACTTTCAAATACACCCTTATAAAGACAAAGGTTTATCAAATCTTCATCGGATTCTGTCATTCCCTAATGTCACTTCCAAACAAACCTAGGATGCGGGAACGTGATTGTCAATCTATGTCACCATTACATACTATCGGTCAGCATGATCAATGTTAATGAATGTTTCATTGTATATTGAATGCACGAATATGTCTTGAACAATGTAAGCATGTCATGAAAACGTTTTGAAATCATGTACTTGGCATACTAAGTCAATATTCCAAGCATAATGTCTTTGAAATCATGTACTAGGCATGCTAAGTCAATATATGAAGCAAAATTGTCTTTGAAATCATGTACTATATGTACTAGATAAGCAAAACATGTATAATGCCATGAAAACAAGAAAGTAGTGATAGGCACATATGAATCACCCCAACATTTGAAAACGTAAAAGAGGAGGTTGTGTACTCACTTGGGATTGCGTAAATGTCTTGTTCAAATGATCAAACAAAGCTCAAGGACTAAGAGTTCAAGTGTTTCCTAATGATTCGGAATACTATGTTAGTGTGTCGAGACTTTAATCAGAGGATTGGATAGAATGAGGTCTTATAAACCAAACGAGTGTTGGGACTCGTATGTTATGGTTTATAATACCTTACATTCTGATTTGGAAGAGTTTCTAAGAACTTTGACCCGTTACGACTTGTTAAATTGGTTTACACCACTTTAATGGGTCACAAGCATAACTATGGGTTCAGATGGTTAAGGAAGTTCTATGATGAGTCTTATATGTCAAAACAAGTTTGATTATGTTATAATAACAATTTAGATGTCAAAACTATGGTCTTACATGTTTAAAACCATTTTATGCGCCAAAATGGTGTTTTTGTCATTTTAAAAGTACATAAAATCGACTCATCATATAACTAACCAAACTGTATGACTCTCTTAATTACTATGTCAAAAAAATGCGCTTGGTCAAATCATAAGATAGACCAAACGGGTCAGATTCGAAAGTCAAAGCGGTAGAAAAACCGCTCGACTTACGACTAAGAAATAAGCACTAAACTAGAAATGACGAGTTAGACATGTTTGAACATTTCTAATAATGTTATAAAACTGATTTGGTGTTAAAACCTTAAGTTTTAATACACAAAAGCGTTTTCATCGTAAAATTCATTTTTAATACTTTTTTTTTTACTTTTAACTCATAAAACTTTGACTCATCATCTCGCCTACTAAACGTGGTAATCCGAAGGTGTAATCGTAAGGGATTGATACCTTTGTGATTACGATCACCTTGCAAAATTCAATTTGAACTTTGACTCAACCAAAATGGTCAGAACTAAAAGTCAAACAGGAAGCCAAACTGTTTGACTTTTAGCTCTAAATAGCTAAAATAATGAAAGAACTAAGAAGAGTACTACTTGTATTGAAGAACACTTTCAGAACTCAAGATATTAGGCTTCCAAAGGCTAGAAACAAGCTCCAAGAAGGATAGAAAGAAGAACTTCACACTGCTTTGCAGTGTTTTGAAGTGGTGTGAAACAAATGGATGAATCAAAGGGTATTTATAGTGTTTTAGGATCAAGGAGGTGATGAAAAATGTTACCAAGTGTGGATTAGTATCCTAACATGTGTCAACACTAAATTAAGTGTGGCAAAATGAGTGCAAGGTGTCAAAAATTGGAGATACGTGGCAAACTTGGTGATAAAGCAATTTTTTTTGACAGTTTTGGCCCCTGGACTTGTATTGTCTCGTTTTGTCATTTTTAACCCCTCTTGACCTAATATTTAGGTTATATAAAGGCGTTAAATCATGTGTAGCTTGGATTTTATCCGGAAATGTCATGGATGTCGGTTCGTTAGATTGTACGGTTACACGTTTCGTAAATAAAGTATAAAACTTTATCGAACATGAAAATGACCGAATTTTTGTAATGATTGACATTTTTGCATTCTTACCAATAAGATGCATGATTTTATTGAATAAAAATGTCCGGGATTGTATAATGATCGATAAATATACATTCTCGCAAATAAAACAAAAGATTTTAATAAATATGAAAATGTTTCGGAATTGTTCAATGACTAAAAATGTACAAATGTCACATTCTTCCCTACTTTAGGAAATTTCGTCCCGAAATTTAATTAGGGAAGCTTGCGAGAAAAGATGTGGGTATTTTGCCTTCATTTGATCTTCTCATTCCCTGGTAAACTCTATGCCATGTTTAGACTCCCATCGAATTTTAACAATCGGTATGTGTTTGTGTTTAAGTTTCTTGACTTCACTATCCAATATTTCCATAGGTTTCTCGACAAGGTGCATTGTGGTATCCATGTGAATTTAATCAAGAGGGATGTGGAGGTTTTCATCAGCCAAACACTTTTCAAATACGTTTCTCGACAAAGTGCATTGTTGTTATTGTTGTTGTTGCTGTTGTTGTTGTTGTTATTGTCATAGAAAATTTGAATTGGAACTCTATTTGAAATATCAAATTTAAAACAAAGAAAAAAAAACATAGCAATTAAATAATTTGGCTTATTACGTGACTATCAAAGATCTAGTATGTAGTATATACAATTATGCAACAAATACGTTGACATAACTAGTGTAGTATTTCCAGTGAGTATTAGACGTTAACTAGAGCATTATTTTCAATAGGTATGAGATAATTATAAGAATAGATATTTACCAAGTTAAAATACTTTAATCATGTGTGGTAAGTGAGACTATGATTTTGATTTAATTAGACATTCCTGGGTAACCGAACTGACATAAGTCCCCCTATATTGGAGACAATAGAAAAGCTAGATCATCTATTAAACCTATTTTGATTTCTTAATCTTCAAAAAAGACCTTGAAGCTTTAGGTGTCTTGAAATTATAATGATGATCTAAAGCTTTAGATTAAACTTTTTCTGCCAAAAACCATGGTTTGAAATGATGGTCAAGTTACTAATGGAAGAACATGATAAAATGAAAATGTTAGTTTACATAAAACAAATATATAAAATACACAAAAGAATTGAAGTGTAATGCATCTCAAGGAATAACATTCCAATTTTTGCAGCTAAATTTATATCATAAGGTACAAAAAATGCATTTATGTACATTAACATTTAATTAACAAATAGATGTTTTGTGATTATAAGATTAAAGAGGATATAGAAAGTTGTATTTTAAAAAAATAATAATAATATGTTGGTTTAGCTTTGCATTACCATGTCTTTTTTTATGTTGATCTTTGTTTTAAACTTATAGTTGTTTTAAATTTTCAAACAGTAAGTTTTTTTCTGTTTGCAGTGTTTTCCCGTCATCAACTTTTCAACCTATGTAACTAAATATATTGACATCATGTATGTTTCATTAAGAAGATCGAAATATGCATTAACACAAACATATTCTAAACTCAAGTTTTTTTACAATTTCGATATTATATTAATTTTAAACATCACTATCATAGTGAAATTTTATTTTTATGAGACCTGTAGAAAAAACATATAATGAAAAAATAAAAAAAGTTAAATATAATAGAGTGAAAAAAATTGGTAAGCGTTGTCTTTTGGAAAGAACATTTAACTAGTTAATATAAATGTTGATACGCTTTATGTCTCACTGTGCGAATAGATTAGAAAGAATGTGCATTAAATATTGTATAGATTAGATACAAACACACGATCCAAGTGCGAACGAGAACTGGCTCGTACGAGGGATAAATATGACTCGTACGAGTGATAATGTGACTCGTACGGGTGACTATGTGACTCGTACGAGTGATAAACAACTCTACTTGTACGATGGACACTTCGTACGAAGCCAACCTGCTCGTTTCGCATGAGCTGCTCATGTCTATGTATATGTGTTGTGTGTACATTGTTTTAGAGAGTCTTGGAAGTTCCCTAAGGGGAAAAGCTGGCGGATTCTCTCCAGTAATTCCACCAGCCAGACATGATGTATACTCTTTCCGTATGAATGAATGAATGCTTCCGCTGATTCTGTTTCTAATCCCTTTTTATAAGGTTCTACCGAATCGGTACTATCATACGCCCAAACTTTCGTCTAGAGCCGTCGTCACCGAGACTCACAACTTGTGGTCCCGTACTCGACGGCGGTTATAGACGGAAGCTTTGGGATAGAACAGATTCGGCAGAACGAAGTAGACGTGTAGTCATAGAATCAGCGGAAGCTTTTCAATTCATTCATTCATTCATACCGAAAGAGTATACATCTTGACTAGCTGGCGGAGTTCCTGGAGAGAATCCGCCAGCGTTTCCCCTAAGGGAACTTCCAAAAACTTACAAACTATGAACACAACACCTATTTATAGTCATGACAGCTCGTGCGAACCAAGCATTTTTTCACTCGTATGAATGAGCCATCCGTACGAAGGAGTCATCCGTACGAATGAGTCATTCGTACGAAGGGTCATCCGTACGAAGGGTCATCCGTACGAAGCACAAAGTCACTCGTACGAGGAACATGTCACTCGTAAGAGCCTGTAATTCTTCGCACTCGGGCTGTGTGTTCGTCTTTAATTTATACAATATTCAATACACACTCTTTCTAGCCTATTCGCACAGTGATGTCCATAAAGTGCATCAACAATTTCCCCCTTGGACGTCACTGTCGAAGCTTGAACTTGAAATCTGAGAGTTGTGTTTGAATCTTCTGCAACTTCAATCAGGTAGTTGTTGACGTCGTAATTCCCCCTTGATTGAAGATCCGGGCTTGCATTGTCTACGTTAAAGCAACATTCCCCCTAAAATAATTTTCTCTAGAAATTGATCTTCAGGTTTTTTTTTGCAGGGTTCAGATTCTCCTCTGATTTGCTTGATCTACAATTTTTCTTGAATAATTACCAACTTGAAATTAAACAACGCAGTTTCTCCGTTTCGACATTTAAGCATATCCGCATTCGGTTTGCGCACCCCCCTGATGCTCGGTCCTCCGATCTTCAAAACCCAACTGGTAATAGACAGAAACTTCGATATACCACCACGAAAAACTTCAAATCAATAAATATCCTCAAAAATCTTCTCGATCAGCGAATCATCGAAAATAAACTATCTGGTGACACATCGTATCTGAGAAACATTCTTCGGCAATCAGAATCACATTCTTCCTTTTTAGCCACAATAACAGTTGTATAGCTATCTCCGCTGGAATGGGGCACTGAAACTACAAGACATCCGTGTTTTCTAGTAGTTAGTCCGAAAAACAGTTCATTTGCAATGAAGAGTTACCGATAAAATGACGTGTGTACATCCATGTCGTCGTGTGTGCTTCCACTTCCACATCGGGGATCAGGTGGTTAACCCTTGAGCATCGATCTGAAACATGATCTAAAAATTCTGAATATTCTTCGATCACACATCCTGCCGCAATCTGAAACACATTCTTTCTTTATGACCGTAAAAATAGATGTATAGCTATCTCTGAGGGAATGGGGCACTGAAACTACAAGACATCCGTGTTTTCTGGCGGTTAGTCCAAAAAACAGTTCATTTGCAATGCAGAGTTAATGATAGAATGACGTGTGTACATCCACGTCGTTGTGTGTGCTCCCACTTCCACATCGGGGATTAGGTGGTTAGACCTTGAGCATCAATCTGTATCATGATCTGAGAAATTCTGATCATCTTTTGATCACGACATTCCAAATAATGAGTCTTCGATCCTCTATGTTTCCTAGATAAACTGTAGTCTGAACCACCCGAATACTGTTGAAGTGTCACGAATTTCAAAAATGCTGAAATTTTAAGATATACGTGAAAATTTTTATTCCCCCTCATTTTTGCAAATTCTGAGGTCGAGTTCTTATAGTAATGTGGATTACAGTGGGATTGCAGCATATGATATTTCAAATTTGCAGAAAATTTCCCAAAATTTACAGTTTTCATCAAATGCTGACTAAACTTTAAGGCTCATTAATAATCACTACACCAGATGATCAACGTTTTTGCACAGGTATCAGTGACTACCCCACAATCTTCATCCCTTTGCAACCGTATCATCAAATCTATACGTTGAAGCTCTAGACGGTGTCCCCGAACAACCCGAATTTGACGTTAAAATCTCGAAAAAGATTTGTAATCACCAAATTTTTTCTGGACAATCGTCTCGTCAATACGATCAATATTTTTTTGCTCCGTACGAGTGTGACTCCGTACGAGCGTTGCTTCATACGAGCCACGCTCTGTACGAGCGAAACTGATACGTTTTTCGATCTAGAATCTTTGTTTCTTCAAATTTTGACTCGGGTTTTGCACATATCTGGTCGAAAATCAGTTTCTAACAATCGTATGGTTTCAATTTGACATTATGTCCGTGGATTGTCGGATTATTAGTTGTTTTACATCAAAAACTCCTCATACATCCAAAATTCATGGGCGTAGGTGATTAATCAACTGTTAGATTGAATGAACCGGTACCGTAGCTCTGATACCAGTTGTGAACGGGGATCGTGCTCCCGAAATGAACAACCGATCTGATCTCGCTCAACTAGCAGATCCGGAATTCATTGCTAGAGAGGTAGACAAAACGAACAAGATAGTACTTACTGTTTAACTCCTTATGTTGTATTAAAAGACGTTCAAGTACAGAAGCGAGTAAACAAACTGACAGAGCTTTGTCGTACCAACAGATAAATCACTAACTGGCTCTAACACAACACTCTTCTATTTATAGGTCGACATGAGTCGTACTGGAGTGCATGTTGTAACAGTGACTATGCTTAGTACGAGTATCTGCTTCGTACGAGTGAGACACTCGTACGAACCACTTAGATTTGCTCATACGAACCAACCTAACAAAACATATAAATTTACATTTTAACATATAATCATTGCCATGAAAGCTCTATATACATTACAGAAACATCCTAGACGTAGGCAATAGACATTATGCACCAATAACTCCCCCTTGGATGTTGTCGCAGTGTGGATAGTCTTCAAAAAACATTCTTCAAAAGATTCGACTCTAGCGACCAAAAAATCTCTTCGATGGCTTGCGACGCTCCTCAAAAGCAATTGGTGTTTGATCTGTAGGAGGAGGTCGATTCATTGTATTGCCAAACTGAAATCTCCTAAGCGATGCTACTCTAGCACGCTCCGCTATCTGAGCTTCATTCTTTTCTTTCTACTTTGTCTCCTTTTCTTCAAGCTTCCTCCAAGAAGTATTCCATGTCGATCCTGAATGTATGTCGTTTGCAATGCAGACATTGACAATCTTTTGGAATTGGAGAGCTTGCTCCATGTCTTTTTCCTCAAAACTTATCTTATTGTAAAATAGACATTCAATATCCTTCTTTTAACAATTTACTAGCCACATTGGGTCTCGTACTCGAATGCCACGCCATAGACAGTATAAACATTTATGTGCTATGACGGCTTTGGATAATTCCTCAGTAATTTTCCAAGAATCTTCATTTGGATGAACATATATAACAGCTTCTCCCGTACTCGAATCATAGTGCCACCATTTGAAATTCTTGTAAAAATCTTGTTCCATCTTTATGAGAGGCATGTTCTTCATCACACGAGGCTTCTTTACTATTAACGTAACATCCTTCTCATTCGTACTGGATCAACTTTAACAATACGACGAGGAAAGTGAGGTTTCTAATGTGTAAAACCATGCATTGCTTCTAGCTAAATCAATTTTCAAAGCCGCTGGTCATGAAATTTCATCTTCAGATTAATCGTCTTTGTTTGAACAAGCTCCTTATTATCCCAGTATGGCAAAGTTTTGATGTCGCGTAGATATTGGAAATATTGAATACCAAACTCCCTCTTTTATCACATAGACATTCAGCTCTTCAATCCATCCCCAGCTCAAAATATCCCCTAACGAAATATCAGCATCTCGAGTAAAGAATGCTAGGGGTCTTTTATATATACGCTCTGCTGGAACATTACGAAACCATTTTTCCTCTACTCTGCTATTTCAGCGCTTGACATTTGTTGAGGAATAGTTCCATCTTTAACAGCTTCAGAAACTTTTCTTTTCAACATTTTGGAACTTTCAGCTGCGAATATATCTGCAAAAGTTGGGGAATCATCTATACTCGTATTAGCTTGATCATGGTCATCAGAATCATCTTCCACAACAACGCTATCATACACGTTTGCATCCTCAATTTCTTCAAAAACATACGAGTTCGGTTCAAATACATCTATCTCATTCAATTCATCTTCAAAATCGAACTCAAAATTTCCTTTATTTAATCCCAACATCTCTACAATCTCCTCCTTTGTGTAACTATGCACAAATTCTCCCTCCTCTATATCATGCTCAAGATACAATACTTTGGGCTTTGGCACGACAGGAACAAATAATATTTCTATTTCTGGGAAGATTCCTGCCTGCTGAGCATCAACCGACTCATTACCTCGATCCTTCCTTCCCTCTTCAACAGTCTGATTAGCATAATCATCAAGACACTTAGAAACATCCACATCTTCATTCATATTTGACTCTGTTACACGGATTCCAGAACCACCTACATTATCATCGTTATCATCGTTACCATCAGATCTATTAGAATTAATAACATCTTTATCAGCATCCTCTAACTCTACATCCTTTTCAACATCTTCAGCAGTATCATCAATCTCTTTCTCAATCTTCTTATTCAACAACCAATCGCGATGTCTTTGAGAAATATCAAGCGAATCAATGTTGACATCCGTTGGTCGTCTAATCAGAATAAACTTTCTCAGCTCCACATATACAACTATATCCATACAAGTTACTGGCATAGATTCAGCTTCTGGCTAAGTATGAACAGTGATAGGATCCTCCATGATTTTAGCCTTTCCCTTTCCCTGAGCATCAGATTGTTGCTTTGCAAGTCTTTCTCTTTCCGCAACACGCTCTCGGGCTTCATATATTTAAATATCATCAATTTCTTCAGCAATATTCACACCCAGCTTTTTCACTAAAATCCTTTCAAACAAACTCATTCGCCTATCACTTTGCAATCTTTCGTCTTCATATTTTGTCATTCGAAGTCTCAACCTCTCATTTTCCGAAACAATGCTAGCCAACATAGCTTCCATCTATTGCTTTTCTTCATTTAAACCTTCAATCTGTTCAACCATTTCCTGTTTTCTCAGCTGTCAACACATTGATTTGTTCTTGCAGTTCGACAATCTTCATTTTGTTAAGCAAAACCTGCTTTTGCAGCTCATCCACCTGCGGATTATTAAATGTAAAAGCACCCTCTGGAAGATCACCAAAATCAAAGTTAAGATCAAACTGGGACGGTGATGTTTGTGAGGTATGCGGTGGTTTTTGTGGAATCTACTTTGATGGTTGAGGCGTTTGTTGCTGAGGAACTTGTTGTTGTGGTGGTGTTGGTTGCTGATGTGGTTGTGGTGGAGATTGTGGAGCTTGTTGTGGTGGAGACTGTAGAGTTTGTCGTGGTGGTGTTGATGGTATTTGCTGTGAAGGTTCGACCACGACTTCTTCAATAGTAGGTTTAGAAGTAGTCTCTTTGGATCTGATCGTTGGAGATTTAGAACTTCGAACAGCAGATCGTTTTATCCTCCTTTGACTTTTGATTGGCGTGCTAAAGATAGCTTCAGAATTAGATTCATACGGTACATATGTTGTATCATCCTCTCCTGTAGCTTTATGTTTTCACTCTTCAGCCTTACGTTTGAGTTCAGCCTCACGCTTTTTCTCTATCTTTTGTGCCCTCTTTCTTTCTCCTTCTCTACGTTCGTCAGATTAGTACTCAATGAAGAAACATCCTTAGCTACTTTCTCAGTACCAAACGTTTGATGCTCAATATCTGCAGCCATATCTTCAATGTTCTCCTCAGTGTATGGTTCATCACGAAGACCAGAACTTTCAGCAGCTATTGTAGCTTTCTTTTTCTGAACTTTTAGAGCTGATGTAAACGTTGTAGCAGCTTTACGCTTAGCACCCTTTTCACCATCCTTCACAAACCACGGACTTCTTTTCGCAACAAACATAAATAAAGCTTCAATTTATTCGTCTTCATCACCACTATCATCCTTCCTCCACCGACCTGGTGTTGGTGAAACATATCTTTATCAACAATTGCACCGAACATAGGTTTGTCTTTAGATGCAAGTTCATCTTTCTCAATGTAGAAACATCCATGTGCTCAAGCTTCAAAATATCATCTGCACTTTTCTTCAAATCAATATGTAAATAATCAAGCATCATCTACACAAACCTCAGATATTGCAGATATTTCTCTCTTTGAATGTTTTGAACCATCTGCATAAAGATAACTTTAGAAAAGTTGTATGGCAGATTCAATATCAACATAGTGATCATGCACATCTGGTAATCCACAAGATCATCATATCCTCCTTTCGGTGACTAAGACCGTGAGCAATAACATGAGCCAGATATCTAAAAGGTGCGCTCAAATTGGCTTTCTTCAAAGGTGCAACATTCACAAATCCAGCATATCCCATTCAATAAAAGCAACCTTTCACCATGTACTCTGAAAATCCTGTTAGATCATTCTCATTGTCTTTGAACTCTAACACTTTTTGTATCGATTCTTCATTAATCTTGAGAGGAATATCTCGTCATTAATCTTCACAGCAGACACAATAGAATTATCCTCTATACTAAACTCTACAGCATTCCAGAAGTATTCAACATGTGACTGGTAAACAGTATGTCTATCGGTAAGTGCTTTAGTCACCCGTATACGTGTTAGAAAATCTAGAATATCTCTATAAGCAGCAATTTCTGGAATCGGTGCATTAGTTAAGCAGCAGATATTATGAAACGGTAAGAATGAGGATTTCTTGGCCTGTTCACAAACATCACAAACAAGTGTTAGAAAAATATTAAACTTTTGAAAGTAACACTTTCAGTCGTACGAAACATAGTCTTGTACGAAGCAAATACTTAGCAAAATTCTAAAATTCAATATTTTATGTTTACTTCGTATGAAACATAATTTTATACGAACCAAACCTGTCACACCCCGGATTTCCAACCCAAATCCATACACCGGTGGGCCCAGGTGGGGAGTATCATGTCGTCAGTTGATAACATCATTGTTAATTAAACATGGCACAACGGAAGTCTTGGGGTAAAATTACTATTACACACCAAATGTTCGAAATAAAATAATATACATGCTCGTAATAGAAGATCCACAGGTGGATCATTAAAATGTACAAGAAAGAATATAAAAACTGACTTTAGGGCAGATCTAAGGATTTGCAAGATCCTCTTATTCACTACCGAGCAGCTTCCAGCCTATTTCGTATTGTACCTGCAGTTTAGTCTTTGGACGATACGTCAGCTTTCGCTGGTAAATACACCCAACTGACTCATTTTGAAAATATTTTAAAATGATTTTAAGTGCATAGGGCACAAAATCTTTTATAACTTGGGAAAGTTACTTTGTAACCTTGTTAACAGATTCACATGTTTGTCCATACATACAAGCCCAGTACAGAGACCGAGACATGATTAAATACACACCACTTAGAACTCACAGAGGAGTTATCCCCAACGTCTTGGGTAATTTGCAGTTGAGCGTTGTCAGGTGTATGCCTACACCCCGCGCTAAGGTCGAAGCCATTAACTATCTAATGAGCCGAGGATATCCAGAACACGGTAATTTAACCCCTGATGTTTAAGTTATCGAACAAAACTGATTAAATAGCCAAGCGGTAATAATTTACCGTATCCCAAGCCCGTATAGGGAAAATAAGTCGAGAGTATTTACCTGAGCTTGTCTTCTTTTAAATTTCAATAACTCAGCCGTATACAAAAGTACTAATGTGCAGATAGCATTTACCGGCAAGGCTCTAGTCTGGATTATGGCATAAGCTAACAAAATTAAATGCTATCGGTCTTTAATTAAGTCGTAGACTTAGACCGTAGTGTACATGATCAAAACGTATAACTCTTGATTAAACGATGATTGGATAGAATGTAGTTTAAACCCGACAAGTACTTTGACTTACATAATATGGGTAAACTATAAACATTCTGGATTTTGAAACTTAAATGACAAGTTTAAACCTGTTTCGGTTAATTTTCGTAAAATAGTTTCATATATTTAACCGTGCGCATATTAGCGATATCGGGTAACCGGATAAGTCATGGACAAGTTCTATATGCCATTATATTTTAAATAAGTTAAAATATCAGTAGGATATCAACTTATATGCCCGTTAAGGTTTTAAAACGAAACTATGCCTCATAAGGGCATTTCGGTAATTTCATACCGTGTAAAAGAAACTTGAGTATAATTTAATGTTATAATCATGAGTATTCTGGAAAAACATTTTATTTATGATATAATATCAGTAGGATATCAATTATATGTGTATTTTATCTTTTATGACCAAACTATGCACCGAAGGGGCATTTTGGTCATTTTACACATAGTTTATAAATTATTTGGGATTCTGAGTTTATATCATGTACCTACTATAAAAATGTTTAAAATAAGTTTTAAAATCAGTAGGTAACAAGTCTTGGTCAATAATATGGTTTAAAACCATACTATGCGTCGAAACGACTCTTATGTCGTAAAATGACGTCTTTATGATATGTTTATGAAAACTGATGTTAAGGTCAGATTAAAATGTTTTAAATATGTTATTTAATATAACATATCAGTAGGTAAATGATTTACCTTGAAAAGATTTGATTAAAACTATTTTATGAGCCACAAGGGCTAAAATCGTCATTTATTGACATAGTTGAAGGACCTGTTTGAAAACTGAATTTATAATTTGGTTTAACATCCCAAATAATCCTACTTATAATATTACATCAGTAGGAAACTCATTTTCAAGTTCATTATTATTTAAAACCTTGTTTTATACAAAAAGGGCAATTTGGTCAAAGATTGTATAATTACGGAACTTGCGCATAAACTTGGATTCTTATTATGATCATGTAGTATAACCTCAGAAGGTTATGCTACATTATATATGATCATAATGCAACTTTAGATCAGTAGGTAACTAATCTAAACCCGGTCAGAATCGAAAGTCAAAGTAGAAGTCAAACTTCATGACTTTCGGTTGCGAACCGACCCTAGAATTGAAATTGACGAGCCGAACATGTTCTTACCTGTTCTAATAATTATTACCAACTTTTTTAAGAGTCAAAACAGGTTTCATAACGTATATAAGATCATTTTATGATTTTTCCAAAAAATGGCCTGTTTGACTTTTTAATATCATAACTTTGACCCGTCAATTGGTCTAGCAAACGTGATCTTCAGGAGGTGCCCTTTATGGGGACTAACACCTAACTTATTACGATCACTTAGCCATGTTCATTTCGAACAATGGCTGGACCATAATGGTCTTAACCAAAATTCAGAGCGTTTTCCGTAAAACGCTTGACTTTTGGCTATAAAAGCCTATAAACGAAAATGCACAAGGAAGGAACACTTACCAGTGATTCCTAGGGTGGAAAAGAACTATGTTGGATGCTCCTTTCATCTAGGAACTTCCAAAGGAGGGAGAAGAGTGTATGAATAAGAAAGATGCAAGTTCAAATGGTGAACTTGATCACCTATTTATAGTTGGAAAACTCAAAGGAGGTGATGCAAGGTATTTAGGGGTGTAACAGGAAGCTTACAAATGTCCCAAAACATGGCATAGCAGTTTCGGAAGCCATAGTTTCGATTTAATGGTTTTTGGAGCTTTGTTTGGAGACCAAGCAAAACTTTCTGCAGTAGAGGGCTTCTCGTGCCCTGCGAGAGACCCAGGCCTTGTCTCTCGCGGCCCGCGACCACCCCTTGGCCAGTTTCAAAAATTGACACTTTAACCCCTTAACTTTATAAAGCTTATAAAAACCTTTTAAAACACCTTTTTGGCACTTTTAGCCCTCCGTAGCCAATTCTTGGCATACCCGGGATTATCTCCAGATATTGTCGAGCTCTCGGTTCGTTAAAATGTCACTCAGAGGTATAAATTAACATGTTGACACTTTTAATCCCTCCATTATTCAACTTTCACATATTTGCAAAATTGAACCCTATCGTCCAACAATTGGCACGTATGAGAGTTAGACTTCGCAAAGGATCACTAAGAGGCTTATTATAAGCATGTTGACTCCGATGTCACTCAGAGGCTGGGTATGTTGAGATATTAGTCACTCAGAGGCCAAATTTCAAGCATGTTGACATATCAGTCACCCAGAGGCTACAGATTTAAGCATGTTGATATATCAGTCACTTAGAGACTGTTATTATGCATGTTGACATCGGACCGTCACTTAGAGGGTCAGTTAGAGCATGTTGACGCCTTTAGTCCTTATTGGTATTTAATAGACTATATTTAAAATATAACACGTGTCGCTATAATACTATTGGACATGATTTTACAGGGTGTTACAAAACACTTAACAAAATTTTAAAATTTAACATTTCAGGTTTACTTCGTACGAAACAATTTCTTCGTACAAACCAAATCATCAAAGCAATGAAAGATTTACTCCGTATGAGCCAATTCTTGGTACAAACCAATTCATCTTTCCAAAATAACCAAGTGTAATCGAACTTAAAACTTGTAGATTTTAACAAATTAATAGTTGATTTTCCGGTTATTAGTGCCCATATTAACATTTTTGAAGTCATTTTTAAGTTTTGTCGGTCAAATCTCCCTAGATCTAAGTTTTATGTCCGATTTGTTCAGATTTGGCATTATAACAACATGGTTTCTACAAAATTACCTTTCCCATTGTAAAAGTTGTGCAAATCAACCTTCCCAATGTGATTAGAATAAAAAATAAGCCAAGAAAATGAGATTCAGAAGATGTTTCGTACAAAATCCTCTAACTCGTTCAACAGTTCTCAGAGACAAATAAAACTTATTTCGTACGAAGTTCAGAGGACTATATAGTAGGCGGTTTGCTTCGTACGAACTTGTTGGTTCATACGGAATAATCACTTCTATTTCATACGAAGTACAGAATTTCGTACGAATCATTGCTGAAAAACATGAATTTTTTATATTTATTTTTGAACTTTTTATTTTTTAACCATTTTCATCTGTTTAAAATCCACACAGTTAACCAAGCTCAAGTTAATGACCCTGGTTGCCCGATTTAGTCTACCAAGTCCAAGTTAATGACCTTGGATGACCTTTTTGACAAAAACAGATTTATTTGAACACGTAAAGTATCAGATTAATGAACTTTATTGACATTACCATAAATTTCCAATAGAGATTAGCTCCCAACCCATGGTTTCAGTCTCACTCAGCAAGATGTTGCTTTGATTTCAACCATCAGTATCTTCAACATCGGTAAACTAAAATAAATCTAACAAACTAAGACAACTGAAAATATTTTGAGTTTTTAAGAAATTTATCAAAAATTTTTGTGAGTTCTGTGTTTTTATAGAATAATATTAAGAATATAACAAATCATCAGTACCATTGATCTTGGTATACTCATTAAGTTTTTAACCAGATTTACTTAGATTGCCAATATATTTGTCCTTTTAAACTTATTCTCGTTTCACAATTGTTTCAAGATATGTTAATGTAGATTTAAGAACATGAAATGACTGTGTTTCCCATCTCTGAATATACTCTTGCTCAGGTTAGTATTTCCATACAGACAAAGAGATGAAGGCTCGTCTTTGGTGGTGTTCCATACATGGAATCTTTTATATTGCATTTGTCACAAAGATTATTACATAATCATTTTTATGCAGCTTGGGCGAATTAATGCATAAAGTATTATACAAGTTCTAGGCCATTGCTTCCGCAAAATCGGGAGAACTCGGATAATACCCAAGATATCAATCAAGTATCATAGAATCTGGCATTCTCTCAAACAAAATTTCGGAGTACTAAGTCCATATATCCGAGAGATGTTAACCCACAAATTATTCAGTTTGACTTTTTATATTTATATCTCGAAAACAATTTAATGAACAAGTAAAGCCTACTGGCACATCCTTAGTAAGACATGTTTAATCAACTTTTTTATCATTCCAATTCTTTAGCATACTAGCACTGTCTTTTTGATATAATATGATATCTCCTTTTTCACAACAACTCTTTTTGAATTTTATCATGTTTTTGGATTTTCCCAAACATTCTCCCCCTAAAATCAAAAGCAAATTTTTGGATTTTTAGAACTTTTAAGAAAGAATATACAGAAAACGTCCAACCGATGAAAAATTCACATTAGGTCGTCATCATCCTCAAACTCAACCTCATGTATATCCCCTCATATCAGATTTTTTAAACCATTTAACTCTAAAAGATTTTTGAATCTTGTTTTATCAAAAGCTTTGGTATAAAAATCTGGCTTTTGGTCATCAGTGTGGATTTTCTCAATTCTAACCAACTTTTTCTCGTAGCAATCACGGATAAAGTGGTGTCGGATCTTGATGTGTTTAGTGCGTGAGTGTTGGCAAGAGTTTTTGGTGATACCAATCACGGCCTGATTATCTACATATATTGGCGTATCAAGAAATTACAGTTCGAAGTCTCTCATCTGTTGTTGAATCCAGAGTATCTGGGCACAACAACTGGATGCTGCAACGTATTCAGCCTCACAAGTAGAGAGAGCGACTGCTGTCTGTTTCTTGCATTGCCACGTTACCAACGGGTTCCGAAGAACTAGCAACCGGCCGTTGTAGATTTAGTATTCAGTTTGCAGCATCCGGAATCAGAATCCAAGTATCCTGCAAGATCAAAATCATCATGTCTAGGGTACCCTAAGCCGGTGCTTAGAAAACCCTTCAGATATCTCATTATGCGTTTGACGGCAAGCAAGTGGACTCTCTTGGATTTGACTGATAACGGGTGCACAGGCACGTTGGATACATAATATCAGGTCGAGAAGCCATAAGATACATCAAGGATCCGATCATGGAGAGATATAAAGTTTCGACAAATCTTTCTTCAATAAGATCTGGACAAATGCCGTGATTTGGAGCTAATGGGGTAGATGCTGATTTAGTTCTTGTCATATTGAATTTCTCCAATATCTCATGAACATACTTCATCTGATGAATAAAGATACCATCAGGCAACTGATCGACCTGAAGTCCTAGAAAGAACTTCATCTCCCCCATTGCGTTCATTTCAAATTTGCGCTTCATGACTTTTTCGAAGTCTTTACATAGCTTATCATTTGTTGATCCAAAGATAATATCATCCACATATATCTGTATGATGATTAAATACCCATCTACTTCCTTTGTGAAGAAAGTAGAATCTACTGTTCCTCTGATAAAGCCGTTGTCTAGAAGATGACTTGACAATGTTTCATACAAAGCTCTCGGGGCTTGATGAAGACCGTATAAGGCTTTGTTCAGGAGGTAGACTTTGTCTTTATGCACTAATCAACGAACCCCAGTGGTTGGCTGACGTACCCCTCCTCTTTCACTTTTCCGTATAAGAAAGCATATTTAACATCTAATTGGTACACCTAGAACCCTTTCCATGAGGCAAAGGCCAAGAATATGCGAATCGTTACAAGACGAGTAACTGGGGCGTAGACTTCAGTATAGTCTATCCCTTCCTGCTGGTGAAAACCTTGAACCACAAGTCGAGGTTTGTTGCGTACCATAACTCCTCGATCGTCTCTTTTGCACTTGAAGGCCCATCTTGTGTTCATCTTTTTGTGATGATCTGGCAGGTGAACAAGCTTCCAGACTCCAAGTTTCTGGAATTGAAGCAACTCCTCTTGCATCGCATCCACCCAACTTTCTTCCTTTAACGCGTCTTTCCAACTTCCTGGCTCAACCTGAGAAACAAAACAACTATTAGAAAGTCGAGTTTGAAGTGGAGCAATACTAGTATAGAAACAGCTTAGATCTTTATTGATCTGATTTCGAGTTTGCACTCCAGTTTGTAAGCTGCCTATAATGTTTTCCGGCGGATGATATGTAAGTGTTCTTGGCATCACTTCGGTTGGAACATCTACTTGCGGTTGCAAATTCGTTAGAACTTCATCAATGACCGGTACAGATGAAGAGGCTTCATTCCTAGCATTTGACTGATCAGCCTGTTGTTTCAAAAAGCTTTCAATCTGTTTAGATCCTTCATCGGAACTAGATCCTCCATCGTCGAAAGTTGGTTCCCGATTAGAGTCAGCATCAACATTTGATTGGGCAGACGGTTCGGCAGTATTGACATTTGGTGCAGGAACGGAACTTGATCAAAAGAGCTTTGACCGACATCAGACGTTTTGACCGGTAATGATGTAGAAATCACCAATGGTCTAGGAACTTGTTCTTGATTAGATAACAAATGCTGTTGAAAGAGCATAACAAGTTCTTCTTCGTTTGGCACATCTGGTAGATCAAACGAATCCCACAATCCATCATAGTTAAACAGCCACGGATCCCCAGGTTTCTGCGTAGGCGTTGTATATCTTTGAAAATCTACATGCTGCGCTAGAACGACCTGGTTTAGACTCGGCAAGAAAACACGTTTCTAAGGAGTAGCGTAACCGATGAAAAATCCTTCCAAGGATTTGGCTCCAAATTTACTAGCCAGATCTAGAACGGTACATGGTAATCCAAAAGGCTCCAAAAATGCTAAGTTGGGCTTTCGTTGATTCAGTAACTCGAAACATGTCTTTTTGTGAGGCTTAACAGTTAATCCACGATTCAGGGTATAACACGCTGACGCTACTGCTTCACTCCAAAAACTGATCGGTAATTTCGAATCAGCTAGCATTGTTCTGGCAGTCTCTGTCAGTGTGCGATTCTTTCGTTCAGCTACTCCATTTTGTTGTGGAGTATATGGGGCACTGAATTCATGAAGAATCCCCTTTTCATTGCAGAACTCTTGCATCTTATTGTTCTTGAATTCCGTTCCATTGTCACTGCGAATTCTCTTAATGGGCAAGTGATATAGATTTTCTAGTATTCTGTAGAGGATCATAAGAGTTTCAGATGTTTCATCCTTACTCTGTAGAAAGAAAACCCATGAGAATCTAGAGTAATCATCTGTAACGACAAGGCAATATAGATCTCCAGAAATACTTTTGACATTGACTGGGCCAAAGAGATCCATTTGTAGCCTTTCTAGTGGTAGCTTTATCGAATTCAACAGCTTTCTCGGGTGTGATTTCTTCGGCTACGTCCCCTTTTTGTAGCTCAGACAATCATCATATAAATGAAAACTTTTCAGATTAACACCCTCCACTAGGTCGTTATGCACAAGAAAATTCATCTTGCGGAGATGAATGTGCCCCATTTTCCGATGCCATAATATCGACTCTTTCTCGGTAGCTTTTGAGACAAAGCATTGAACTTTCTTTGACGTGGTAGAAGCGATGCTCATATCAAGAACATATAAATCATTTTCTCTTGCAACTCGCATCAAAATCCATTCCTCCGGAATTTTGAAACCGGGTTTTAAAATTAGACCTTCTTTATCATTGAAATGCGTCGTGAACTTCTTGTCACAAATTTGCGAGATGCTAAGTAGATTGTTCTCAAGCTCAGCAATATAGTTCACTTTATCAAACAATACAACTCCGTTTGTGAGAATCCCTTCTCCGATGATCCTGCCTCCCTGTGTTCCAGCAAAACCTACATACCTTCCACGGATAGCTTTGACGTCGTTGAGCAACGCAAGCATCCCTGTCATGTGGCGAGAAGCTCCACTATCCATTATCCATTTTGACAGTATCGAACGTTGGAGCTCCTGCACACATGATTAACAAAACTATTTAAACAAAGAAACCCAAGTCTGTTTGGTTTTGGGTGGGTTTGAAATGTCAAATTTTGGACCCACTTTGTTTTTTTCAATCTTTTTAAGCTAAATTTTGTTTGGAATAAAAGGTTTTGGTTCAACCTTGGATGATTTGATTTTGACAACTTTAGCAACCCATTTATGCGTTTGAGGTTTAGCCTTTTTAACATAAAATTTCAAATCTTCTTTCTAATTTTTGTTTGATGTTTCACCAATTTCAAATTTAGATTGACATTGGATAATTGGTTTAACATTTTGATGAGATTCATTATTTCGTTTAAGAATTTGTTTAGCCACAAACATGGGTGCTTTTTGCTTTTCATCCTTGGTGAACTTTTTCGAATAAGAAACATGTTTTGGACTTTCTTGTGAGCAATATGGTGCGATATGCCCAACTTTCTTACATTTAAAGCATGTCCTGCTGTCCTTAAGAACAGATGTATCCAAAACTTGCTTCTGTTTCTGTTTCACTTTTTCTTTAAGAAAATCATCATTTGATTGCGTTCGATGATCTCTTTTTCTTTCTCGGTCGTAGTCCGAAAAACAAAATTGATTTTCTTTGTAAAGTTTAATTTTTGGGACCCGTTGTTTTTATGTTGCTTCTGGAAGCCCAACCCTACCCGTTTGTTTTCTGGATAATCTCTATTCTTATAATAGCAGGGTCGGTGGTCAGTTTTTGATTTAGAATAGAAAGATGCATCATGTTTAACTAAATCATCATGACTTACCTCCATTAGCTTGAACATTTTATCCACACAATCCATTTTCACATTCTGAATTGGAAAGTCCTCATCCGAAAATAGTTTATCAAATCCTTTCATTTTGTAAACTATGACATTGGGATCAACATTTAAACTATTTTCTGATATATCATCAGACTTATGCTCAGCAAATTTTCAGACTCAGAAATCTCAGATTCACTTTTTAGAACCTTTTCAACCACATTGTTTACCACCTCAGAGTCACATTCCCCATCAATTTTAGTGTAAGTTACATCGATATCCGAAGGTAGCTCATTAGATAATTCAGTTTTCAATTTTAGATTAAGCGTCTTTTCCACCCCATATGGCTTTTTGCATGCATAACTATTCCACATTGGTGGTGGAACTCGATCATAACTTGCACTTTTTGTTTCATAATTTTTAGATTCATCATTCTTTTCGATTTTGGGTAAAATGTGATAGACGACGTATGAGCTTGTTGAATAGCTGATTAACAGTTTGTTAACCCGTTCAGATTCAATTTTAATTTTCTCAAGCTCACTTTTGAACTCAGCGATAATGTTCAGATGAATGTTTATAGCCATTTGTTTATCCATCACTGTTGCTTTAAGCATCATAAGTGTTGCATCATTTTCTTTGAGAGCTTTATTATATTGTTTAACAGATGCACTCAATTTGTCATAGGCTTCTTTAGTGGATTTGTAATCGCTGGACAAATTGTCTATTAAACTTTGCAATTCAGCATATTGTGTGTCTTTCACACAACACTCACCACATGGCTCTGCACATTTTAAACAAGGTTTTTCAACCACAATTTTGGACGTTGACTTGTTTACCTCATTGCCATTGGCCATGTAATCTTTAATGATGTCTTCTGACAACTTTTCCATCTTCTCATCGGTTTTGACTTCTTCAACCGGCTTCTTTTGCTCTTCACATGTTGAATGTTGACTTGGTGCGAAGTAACTTGCAAAAGTCTTTAAGATATCATTAGGCAAAAGGGGTTTGAACGGACCGTTCAAAAGTTCCTCCTCTTTGGATGAAGTATGGTAATAGTAATCGTCATCATCAGATCCTTCATCAAAAGACGTCCCTGATTCTTCTTCAGGTTCCTCTATGATCTCAGCAACCAAAGCCAAACTCTCTCCTTTTAAAATATACTTGTTCCAATTAAATCCCTCATCTTCTTGAGTAACAACCAACACTTTATCTTTGGTTTCAGGCTGCTTGTCTTCAATCGGCACCATTCTGGTTCTTGGCTGAGGTCGGTGGTAGATCACTCTCTTATAGTAATCATCAGCGAAAAGATTATGATTTCCTTGAACCTCTCTGTTAGGACATTCTCTCTTGAAGTGACCTTTCTCCCGACACTAAAACAATTGGATTTATCAAATCCAAGTTTCCCATCCAAACCTCCCAAGTTTTCTTTACCAGTAATCTCCATAAATCTCTGTCCGCGACGAACAATCGAAGCCATACACCATTTTATATCTATCAACTCCAAATCAAACCGGATCTATTTGATCATAATCTTCACATGTCATTTCAGAATTTCCTGATCTTCCTAGCAACTAGACTATCATAAGACTCAAGAACTGAAGCTAGTAGAGACATGTGTTGTTTTGCTGTCTTCTCATCGAAATTTTGTGCATTCTGAAAATCAACGGCAATGTTGCATTGCAAAACTCTGTGATTAGAATGAGATGATGAAGTAGTCTGGTTGTTCTGGGGTTGACTTGATCCGTAAGATGACTGTTGGCTTGACGTCGTGTTTGGATCAACTATTGGAAATGATTGAAAGCCCCTAGTCAGATTTGGTGGTGTGCTTGGCGAGCTATAATCACTGAAGGCAGTCTGGATCTTTGGCGCCTGAATTTAAGCAGCAGAACTATTCTTGAAGTAAATATTAACATCTTGTTGAACTTGTACAGTCTTGTGTTTCGCCATTTTTTGCATTTCTAGTTCATGACCCTCTAGTCTTTCTATGAAACGAGGTAATGAGAAATTGCTATACTCAGTTCCATTCTTCAGTATGGTCAAATACGTGGACCATTCGCCTTGCGGTAGAGAATCATCCAATTTGTCAACAAGTTCTTCATTGGTTTTTATGATTCCCATTCTTTTCATTTGAACCACTAAATGACATGATCTCTCAATCAGCTGCTTCACAGTTTCTCCTTTGATAAGTGTGAAATATCAAACTCTTTGCTCAGTAACGCCCTTTTACTTTTTCTAAGTTGAGCTCTTCCTTGGAACTTCAGTCGGAAAGCATTCCACGATGATTGAGCATCATCGTCGTGTTGAAGTAAAGCCAAAATATCTTCTTTAATCAATTGTTGTAGAATGTTCATCATTTTCTTTTCATTGATAAACCTTTCACGTTCGACATCTGAGAATTGAGCAAGGGTCTTCTCAAGGCCATTTTCACCAACCGGCGCTATATATTTCGCTTCAATTGCACACCAACACGTAAAGTGATTAGCCTGCACCCAGTTCATGAAATGCTCAATACAGTTATCAAAATCTTCTAAGTTCATAAGCTTTGGCGGTTTCGTCATAGTGCCCATCTCGTTCTCAAGATTGATATTCCGAGCCGTTGTGGTTGTGACGACTGATGTGGCGAATGCGTTATAAATTCTTCAGACATTCTCCTGTGAAAATCTAACAAACACTCTTTGGAAGCAAACTGATTAGTGCGGAAAAATCTTTTGTGCGGATGACAAATACTTCATGCGAATGACACTCGTTCGTACGAATCACAAAGTTCAAAACAATATGAAATTCTCACAATAAAAACTTGTGCGAACAAGTTGTTCGTATGAATCACAAGATTCTCGTACGATTTTCAAGTTCATACGAAATACTTGGTAAAATCTGAAAATTTGTAAAATTTATGAACTTTTTAGTATTCGTTCGTACGAAATATCAACTTATACGAAACAGTTAAGTCTCCAAACAAATGATTTTTACCAATTTCAACATGATTTAGTCCGATTTTAGGTCTGAATTTGTTAAGGATTGATTAGAATGTAGGTTAACGTGAATTCTTTGAATACTAGTCCATTTCGTCCACAAATTTGTCCAAAATCCAGTTCAGTTCGGGAAAATGATGAAGATGAAAGTAAATCCAAGTCTGAAATAGTTGGTAGCCCGCAACTACTTGTCGTTTGTTAGTAGATAAGATTTCAAAGCTCTGATACCACTTGTGAACAGGGATCGTGCTCCCGAAATGAGCAACCGATCTGATCTCGCTCAACTAGCAGAGGCGGAATTCATTGCTATAGAGGTAGACAAAACGAACAAGATAGTACTTACTGTTTAACTGCTTCTGTTATATTAAAAGACGTTCAAGTACAGACGTGAGTAAACAAACTGACAGAGCTTTGCCGTACCAACTGATAAATCACTAACTGGCTCTAACACAACACTCCTCTATTTATAGGTTGACATGACTCGTACTGAAGTGCGTGTTGTAACAGTTACTATGCTTCGTACGAGTGAGACACTTGTACGAACGACTTACATTTGCTCGTACGAACCAACGTAACAAAACATATAAAATTGACGTTTTAACATATAATCATTGACATGAAAGCTCTATATACATTACAGACACATCCTATACGTAGGCAATAGACATTATGCACCAAAACAATTGGTATCAGAGCCAAGTTACCGATTCATTCAATCTAATAGTTGACGAATCACCTACGCTCAAGAATTTTGGATGCATGAGGGGTTTTAGATGTAAAGCATCAAATAATCAGACAATCCACAGACATAATGTAATATTGAAACCAAAAGATTGTTAGAAACTGATTTTTTACAAGATCTGTGCAAAAATCATCTTGAAATTCGAAGAAATAAAGATTCTGCATCGAAAAAACATAATCAGGCTCATTTGTACAAGTGAGCCTCTACGACTCGTATGAGTGACAATTTGTATCACCAGTCATACGAGCACCACTCATACGAAGTCCACCTCATGCGAAGTAATCATACACATCGTACAAAGTGTGGCATGCCTAAGAAAAGAGAGAAGAAGAAGGCATTTTTGGATCGTATCGACGAGTCGAGTGCCTAGGAAAAATTTGGTGGTTACAATTTTTTTCAAGATTTTAACGTCTAATTCGGGCTGTTCGGGGATAGCGTCTAGAGCTTCAGAGTAAAGATTTGATCATACAGTCACAAAATATTAAAGATATTGGGGTAGTCAAGGATACATGCACAAAAAGTTGATCATCTGGTGTAGTGATTTTTAATAGGCCTTAACGTTAAATCCGCATTTGATTAAAACTGCAATTTCAGGAAATTTTCCACAAAATTTATCATCTATGAGATGATGCTCAAGACGTCAGAATTTGCAAAATTGAGGGGGGATAACATTTTCACGTATATGTTAATATTCCGGCAGTTTTGAAATTCGTGACCATGCAACAGTATTCGAGTGGTTCCAAATTCAGATTATCTGGGCAATGCAGAGCATCTAAGATTCATTAGTGATGAGATAAAGTTGATGTCTATTTTTCGTAAAAGTGAGGTTGCATAACTGAGTCTTGGAGGAGTTGTTCATCGCATTTAGTAGTTGTGATCACGTTGATGCCTCGGTCTTCGTACAAGCCGGTTGCACACACGACTGTTTAGTGGTACAAAGTATCCAATTTAACTCTGCAGGGCAAATGAACTGTTTTTCGGACTAACTGCTAGAAAATAAGTATGCTTTGTGGTTTCAGTTGTCATCGGGACTAACGAGGAAGGCTATATACTTGCAATTAATGACTAAAGGAGATGATATAATAGATGTTTCAGAAAAAAAATGTGTACCAGTTGCTCACGAAATAGACTATACATTTGGAGTTTCGTGATCAAAGGATGTTCAGAATTTTCAGATGATGATACAGATTGATGCTTAAGGGTTAAATACCTAATCTTCGATGCGGAAGTGGATGCACATACGACTGCTTATCTTTAACTCTGTAAGGAAAATGAACTGTTTTCAGGACTAACCGCTAGGAAACGAGGATGTTTTGTAGTTTCAGTTGCGCCATTCCAGAGGAGATAGCTATACATCTGTTATTGTGAATAAAAAGGAAGAATGTGATTCTGATTGTCGAAGAATGTTTCTCAGATTTGATGTGCTACCAGATAATATGATTCCGATGATGATTTGCTGATTGAGAAGATTACCGATTTGCTGATTAATCGTGATTACAGAAATCGGGATTTCAAATTTACGAGGATATTTATTGATTTAAAGTTTATCATTGTGGTAATTCGAAGTTTCAATCAATTGCAAGTTGGGTTTTGAAGATCAGAGGATCGAGCATTCGAGGAATGCGCTAAACCAAACATGGATGTGATTAAAGTTGAAACAGAGAAGTTGCTATGATTAATTTCAAGTTAGTGATTGTTCGAGAAAATTTGTAGACTAAGCAAATCAGAGGAGGTCTTGAACCGTACAAACAAAAACCTTAAGATTAATTTCTAGAGAAAATTATTTCAGGGGGAATGTTGCTTAAAGTAGATAATGCAAACCCGAATCATCAATCAAGGGGGAATTTGTTGACGCGTTCTATGACATCGACAGATAGCTGATTGAAGTTGCAGAACATTCAAACACGGCTCTCAGATTTCAAGATCAAGATCAAGCTTAGATAATGACGTCCATGGTGGAATTTTTTTAATGCACTTTATGTCCTTCACTTTGCGAATAGGCTAGAAAGAGTGTGTTGAATATTGTATAGATTAGATACGAACACACAACCCAAGTGCGAACGCAAACTGGCTCGTACGAGTGACAATGTGACTCGTACGAGTGATAAACAGCTCTACTCGTATGAAGGACACTTCGTACACAGCCAACCTCCTCTCTTCGTACGAGCTGCTCATGTCAATATATATGTGTTGTGTGTTCAATGTTTTAGAGAGTCTTGGAAGTTCCCCAAGGGGAAACGTTGGCGGATTCTCTCCAGGAATTCCGCCAGCCAGACAAGATGTATACTCTTTTGGTATGAATGAACGAATGCTTCCACTGATTCTATTTCTAATCCCTTTTTATAATTTTCTACCGAATCGGTACTATCATACGTCCAAACTTGCGTCTAGAACCGCCGTCACCGGGACTCACAAGTGGTATCAGAGCCTTGAGGCATGATTTGAGGACAAACATCAAGTTTCAGCAGACAACCAACAAGTTTCTGCAGTTTCAAATCCAGATTCAACCATTGAAGATTTTCTATATCTCCTCTTCCTTCATGAATATTTCAGATCTAGACGAATTCATGGACGAATTGGACTATGATTTTAGTATACACGTTAAAATCAACTCTAACAAAATCCATGAAACTTACAAATCTAAAATCAAACAAAACCATGACGAAAATTATAGAAAGCATCCGTTTGGTGACCTGAATGTACCCATACGAGTAGAAGGACAACTCGTACGAACAGCCATCCGTACAAATTCGTATGACCAAGAAAAACAGGTTTTCTTAAAATTTACAAGTTTTAAAACAATCAATCGTATGAGTGAGTGATTCACATGTAGAGTCACTTGTACGAATCACTCTCTCTCTCACGAGTATCCTGCTCACACGAACCACTGATTCGCATGAGTATCTTGCTCGCACTAACCACCTGATTCGCACGAGTAGCTATTCATTCGCACGAAGAACATAAGGTGTTTTTCTTAGATTTCACATTTTTGTCAATCTAATCAGTGTCTTCGAATGTTTGTGTTTCTAAACATTTCAGATTTAATGGAAGAAGAGTTTTTCAATGCGTTTTACTGTTTCAACTGTTACAACTACCGCAGCACAGAACATGAATCTAGAAAATGAAATGGGAACCATGACGAAACCTCCAAAGCTCATGAACTTAGAAGATTATGACAGTTGGAGTGAGAGATTCATAATCTGGGTACAAGCTAATCATTTCACGTGTTGGTTTGCCATTGAGTCAAAGTACACAGCACCTACAGGTGAGAATGGTCTTGAGAAGACACTGGCTTAGTTAACGGATATGGAGAGAGAAAAGTTTATCAATGAAAAGAAGATGATGAACATACTTCAACAGGCAATAAAAGAAGATATCCTGGCACTTCTTCAACACGATGATAACACTCAGTCTCTGTGGAATGCTTTAAGACTGAAGTTTCAAGGAAGTTCTCAACTTCTAAAAGGAAGAAAAAAGATGCTAAGCAAGGAGTTCGATATTTTCAATCTGATGAAAGGTGAGACAGTAAAGTAGTTGATCGAATGATATTGTCGTTTGGTGGTTCAAATGAAACAATGGAGATCTTTAAAACCAATGAAGAGCTGGTTGATAAACTGCCTGATTATTTACCAAAAGGAGAGTGGACGACCTATCTAACTATTCTGAAAAATGGCACAGAATACAGTGACTTCACACTGTCAATATTTATTGAAAGATTAGAAGGTCACGAGCTAGAAATGTAGAAAATGGCAAAACAAATGCGCACATGCAACAAGATGTGAACCTGTACTACCAAAATAGTTATGCTGGTAACATACAAAGTCCCAAGGTACAAACCGCCTTCAGCGCCAACAATGCTAAAAGTCCACCATCAAACTAATCAAGTGGGTTTCAGTCATTTTCATCATGCAACCTTATTTCTCCTCAAGCTTCACAATCTTCACAAAGCTCAAGTAATACTCAGAACGGTCAAAACTATCCACCTAATGCAAACCAGTGAATTCTTCAATGCAACATTGCTGTGAATCTTGAAATGCACAAGATTTCAATGAACACACAGCCAAACAACACATGGCCTTGCTTGCATCAGTTCTCGAATCACACGAAAGTCTGGTAGCCGGAAGAATTAGGAATCCTAAAATGACCAAAGAAGACTATGATCAAATTAATCTAGTTGAGTTGGAGTTAATTGATATTAAACGGTGATGGCGTCGATAGTCCATAGAGCTCAACGCTTTATGGAAATCACAGGAAAAGACAGTCTGGGAGGTCTTGATTGGAAACTCGGGTTAGATAAGGCTAAAGTTACGTGCTTCAAGTGTAGAGAAAAGGGACATTTAAAAGAGAGTGCCCAAACAGAGAAGTCAAAGGAAACCAGAATCCATTTGCAGATGACTACTGCAAAAGAGCCATCTAACATCGACCCCAACCTCAGACAAGGTCAGTGTAGATCGAAGATGGTCCATTGAATTCAAAGGATAAGGCTTTGGTTTTTACTCAAGAAGATGAAGCGATCAACTGGAACAAATACATTACAAAGAATGAAAGCCTCGCACTGGTAGCTGAGATATTTGAAGAACCAAAACAGGCAGAAGATGAGGCATCCTTTGATGAAGCACCAGAGGAATATTACAACACGTCGACAGAGGAAGAAGAACTCTTAAATAGTGCATTTAAACATCTTTTGCCTTCTGACATTCTTAAACTTTTGCAGGTTATTACGACTCAAGCTATCAACCATCTTGTGAAGAAGAGAAAATATTTGAAATAGAGGAGATGATCGATGTGAGCAAAGAGTTGACTTTGGAGAATTTCACTAATGTTATAGACAAAGCTCTAATGGATAACATGAATGAGGTAGTTACTGAGGAAGATCGGGAAGCTAGAGTCAAATCGGAAAATGTGTTGGTAAATGAGTCAGTAAAAGAAACCGCTTGCATGAAGTGTATAGAGCCATGCATTGAGTGTGTTGAAAAAGAAAAGAGATACAATGAGCTAAAAAGTCATGCAGATAATTTGTCATGTGATTATAATACAACAAAATAAATTTGAACAAGTGATTAGAGAAAATAACAAGACACTTTCGATGCTCAAGGCGACTATAATGGACAAACAAATGGCCATCAATATTAACTTAAATACAATTGCCGAGCTAAAAAGTGAAGTTGAAAAATGAAAATCGAAACAGAACGGGTTAACAAGTTGTTACTCAGTTATTCAACAAGTTCGTATGTCATTGATCATATTCTTACAAAAATTTGAAATCAAGGAAGACAATAAAAGTGATTAACACAAAGGTGTGAGTTACGATCGTGTTCGACCACCCTTGTGGAATAGCTATGCAAGTAAGAAACCATCGGGGGTGGAAAAGGCGCTCAATATAAAATTGAAAACTAAAAAGAAAAACGAGCTGCCTGCGAACATTGATGTAACAGACACCAAAACCGAAAGCGACCGTGAATCCAAAGTGGTAAAAACTATGGTCGAACATATTTTGGAATACGAGTCTGAAAAATGTGAACTGGATGTCTCATCAAAAAATAGTTTAAACAATGATCCAAATGTAGCCGTGTACAAAATGAATGGATCTGATAAACTATATTCCGATGAGGATTTCCCAATTCAGAATGTTTATCTTGATCGAGTTGATAAGTTGTTCAAGTTAGTTGAAGTCAGTCATTCTGATTTAGAAAAACGAGATGCATCATTTTATCCTAAATCAAAATGTGTCCATAAAAACCACCATCAGAGGGACAGGGACTATCCTTAAAAAAGGAGAGCAGGTTTGAGTTTTCAAAAGAAAAGAAAGAACAACAAGTTTCAAAAGTTGAACTTTGCAAACAAAAACTGATTTTGTCCATGGGACAAATACTGAAAAAAAGGAGGGCATTGGTAAACAATCTAATGCTGAATTTAAAAAGGATAAGGAGGGTAGAAAACATGATTTGGATTCCTCTGTTAGAAATGACAGCAGGGCGTGCTACAAATATATACAATGACAAGCATATTGCACGACAATGTTCTCAAAGAAATCCAAAATTGTTTCCAACTCAAGCAGATCTACAAAAGATGTGAACCAAAAAGCACCCAGTTTGTACAAAAACTAATTCTAAAAAGAAATAATGAATCCAATAAAAATGTGACATCAACAATTCAACATAATTCAAAATTTGAAATTGGTGAAACGTCTACTAAGAATCGTCGAAAGGATTCAAAATTCTATTCTAAAAAGGTAATTCTGAAAACACAAACTCGGGTAGCAAAAGTCAAACCATCTTCAGTAGAAATCAAACAAAATGTCAAGACCAAAGTTACAAAGTTTGATATTCCAAACCCAGCCAAGACCAAGAAGGCTTGGGTTTCTCTGTTTAAATAGTTTCTTCCACATGTGTGAAGGGGCTCCCGAGGTTAATCATGTCAAAGTATATTATAGACAGTGGAGCTTCCCGATACATGACAGGGATGCTTGCGTTGTTATACGACGTAAAAGCTATCTCGGGAGGTTACATTGGGTTTGCTGGGACACAGGGTGGAAGGATAGTGGGTGAAGGTATTCTCACAAAGGGAGTGGTATCTTTCGACAAGCTGAACCACATTGCTGAGCTTGAGAACAACCTACTGAGCGTCTCGCAAATCTGTGACAAGAAATTCACAACCAACTTCAATGACAAGGAATGCTTAATTTTCAAACCGGGATTCAAAATTCCTGAGGAGTGGATCCTCATGTGCGCTCCACGAGAAAATGATGTTTATGTCTTAGAGATGAGCATCGCATCCACTACGTCAAAGAAGGTTCAATGCTTTGTTTCTAAAGCTACTGAGAAAGATTCAATCTTATGGCATCGTAAGATGGGGCACATTTACCTGCGAAAGATTAATTATTTGGTGGATAACGACCTAGTGGAGGGTGTCAATCTGAAGAATTTTCATTTATCTTATAATTGTCTGAGCTGTAAAAAGGGGAAGCAACATAAGAAATCACACCTAAGAAAGCTGCTTAACTCTATCAAACTAACACTAGAAAGGCTTCATATGGATCTCTTTGGGCCAGTGAATGTGAAAAGTATATATGGAGATTTATATTGCCTGGTTGTGACAGATGATTATTCAAGATTCTCATGGGTTTTCTTCCTAGGGAGTAAAGTTGAAACATTTGAAAGTCTTATGATTCTCTTTAGGAAGCTAGAAAACCTATCTCACTTGCCAATCAAGAGAATCCGCAGTGATAATGGTACTGAGTTTACGAACAAGAGAATGCTCGAATTCTGCAACAAAAAGGGTATCCTTCACGAATTTAGCACTCCCTATACTTCTCAGCAAAATGGAGTAGCTGAACGTATGAATCGCACACTAATCGAGACTGCTAGAACAATGCTAGCTGATTCAAAACTTCCAATTGGTTTCTAGAGCGAAGCAGTCGCATCTGTGTGTTATACCCTTAACCGTGTTTTGATAGTCAAGCCTCACAACAAGACATGTTTTGAGCTACTAAACCATCGATAGCCGAACCTAGCATTTTTGGAACCTTTTGGGTCACCATGTACTATTCTAGACCCGGACGGAAAATTTGGGGCCAAATCCTTGGAAGGATTTTTCGTCTATGCTAGTCCACAAAAGCGAGTCTTCTTGCCAAGTATGAACCAGGTTATTCTTGCGCAACATGTTGATTGCCAAAGATACACAACGCCTACGCAGAAACTTGGGGATCCATGGTTGTTCAATTATGACGGGTTTTTGAATTCATTTGACCTGCCAAAAGTACCTTCAGATGAATAACTTTTTATGCTTTTTCAACAACATCAACTCTCCAATCAAGAGCAAGTTTCTAGACCATTGGTGATTTCCCCCTCACTACATGTCTCTAACACTTCTTAAGTAGGTCAGAGCAATACTCTGCAAGAATCAGTCTCTATACCAGTCTTGAATACTGCCAAATCATTTGCCCGTCAACCAATTGATGGCGACTCTGATCGTGAACCGACTTTTGACGATGGAAGAACCAGTTCTGATGAAGGATCCGAGAAAATTCAAAGCTTTCTGAATACTCAAGCTGATGAATCCAATATCATAAATGAAGCTACATCCTCTGAACCGGTTGCTGATAAATTTGTCACAAATTTGCAAAGTCAAGTAGACGTTCCGACGAAGTGATGCCAAGGACACTATCTTACCATCCGTCGGAGAATATTATTGGCATCTTACAAACCAGAGTGAAAACTCATAATCAGATCAATAAGAATCTAAGTTGCTTTTATACAAATGTTGCTCCATTACAAACCATACTTTCTAAAGTTATTTTGTTTTGAAGGTTGAACCAGAAACTAGAAAGACGCCATGAAGGAAGAAAGCTGGGTGGATGCATTGCAAGAAGAGTTGCTTCAATTACAGAAAATTGGTGTCTGGAAGCTTGTTGACCTACCCGATCATCATAAAAAGATTAATACTCGTTGGGTCTTCAAGTGCAAAAAGATGACAGAAGTATTGTGGTTAGAAACAAAGCTCAGCTCGTGGTCCAAGGCTTTCATCAGTAAGAAGGGATAGACTACAATGAAGTCTACGCCTCTGTCGCATATCTTGAAGCTATCCGCATTTTCTTGGCCTTTGCATCATGGAAAGGTTTCAAGGTGTACCAATTGATGTGAAGTATGCATTCCTATACGGAAAGGTAAACGAGGAGATGTACGTCGGCCAACCACCGGGGTTTGTCAATCCGATACACAAGGATAAGGTCTATCTGTTGAACAAAGCTTTATACGGACTGCACCTGGCCCCGAGAGCCTGGTACGAGACACTCTCCAAACATCTCCTGGGAAACGGTTTCTCTAGAGGCACTAAAGACAGTACCCTCTTTACCAAGGAAGTGGATGGACATTTGATTATAGTGCAAATCTATGTGGACGATATCATATTTGGATCGACAAATGATAAGCTGTGTAAATACTTTGAAGAAGTCATGAAGAGAAAATTCGAAATGAGTGCTATGGGGGAGATGAAGTACTTCTTAGGACTTCAGGTTGAGCAATTTCCTGATGGTATCTTCATTCATTAGAAGAAGTATATTCATGACGTGTTAGAGAAATATAACATGTCAGGAGATAAACCAACATCAACCCCATTAGCCACCAACCATGGCATTCGTCCAGACGTTCATGGAGTCAAAGTCGATGAAACATTATATTGCTCCATGATCGGATCCTTCATGTATCTCACAACTTAAAGACCTGATATCATGTATCCAACATGCATGTGTGCCCATTATCAGTCGAATCCAAGAGATTCACACTTGTTAGCCATCAAACGAATCATGCGCTACTTAAAAGGATGTCCAAGCACCGGCTTGTGGTATCCTTGACATTACGACTTCAATCTCGCGGGTTATTCAGATTCTGATTTCGTTTGCTGCAAGCTTAGTGCCAAATATATAACGCTGGTTGCCAGTTGTTTGGAACCCGTTTGGTAACGTGGCAATGCAAGAAACAGACCGCGATCGCTCTCTCTACGTGTGAAGCTGAATACGTTTCAGCATCCAGCTATTGTTCCCAGATACTATGGATACGACAACAGATGAGAGACTTCGGACTGCAATTTCTTGACACGCCCATATATGTAGATAATAAGGTGGCTATTGATATCACTAAAAACCTAGTTCAACACTCACGCACTAAACACATAGAAATTCGACACCACTTTATTCGTGATTGTTACGAGAAAAAGTTGGTTAGAATTGAAAAAATCCACACTGATGACCAAAAGGCAGATTTTTACACCAAAGTTTTTGATAGATCAAGATTTAAAAATCTTTTGAAATTAAACGGTTTAAAAAATCTAACATTAGGGGTTGGAAATGAGGTTAAATTTGATGATGACGAGGACTTAACGTGATTTTTCTTGCTTCCTTAAAAACTAAAACCCAAAAATATGTTTTTGATTTTAGGGGGAGAGAAGTTGTGAAAAATACAAAAACATTAAAAAAGGACAAAAAGAGTTTTTGTGAAAAAGATGAAATCATATTTCATCAGCATGACTATCACAGTATGCTAAAAATATGGAATGTCTAAACAAGTTTTTTAAACAGGTCTTACTGATGATGTGCCAATAGGCTTCACTCGTTCAGTAAATTGTTCTTCAAGATATAAGCCTAAAAGAAAAACTGAGTAAATTTGTGGGTCGACATCACTTAAATATATGGACTTAGTACTCTGAAATTTCGTCTGAGAGAATATCAGATTCTGTGATACTAGGTCTTTATATTTAATTGATATCTGGGGTATTATACGAGTTCTTCTGATTTTGCGTCGGCAATGACCTAGAACTGTATAATACTTTTCGCATTATTAACCTCCATAAGCTGCATAAAAATGAATATATGTCATAGAAAGATACGACATATGTAGTTCAAAAGATTCCTAAATGGAACACCACCTAAAGTCGAGCCTTCATCTCTTTCTTTGTATGGAAATACTAACCTGAGCTCTCAAGGTCTCGTAATTCACCCCATTTACAGATATCAGTTAGATATATTCACCTGTGAGATGAAGTTCTGGGAATCTTGATACGGGAGTATATTCTAAGATGGGAAACACAGTTACTTCATGTTCCTTAATATTACCTAACATATCTTGAAATAATTGAGAAACGTGAAGAGGTTTAAGTGGATAAGTATATTGGCAATCTAAGTAAATCTGTTTGAGAACTTAAAGTATTACCAAGATCAACGGTACTAGTGGTTTGTCTAAATAACTGATGTGATCCTCTAACACAAAACTCACAAAAATATGTCTCTAAATACATCTTTATTTACTTTATCTTTCTTTTCAGATAAACTCAAAAAGATTTTCAGTTCATTTTTAGCAATCTATCTTAGATTTTAGTCTACCGATGATGAAAATACCGTTAGTCCAAGTTAAAGCGACAATTGTTGAAGGATAGCCGAAGATCACGAGTTGGAGAGCAAATATAAAAAGAAAAATATCCTGAAACGTAAAAAAATTCATTAACTTGAAACTTTAAATTTTTAAAAGAAATTTGTTTTGGTCAAACAACAGTCAACAAAGGTCATTAACTTGGACTTGGTAGGCAAATTGGTTAATCAGGGTCATTAACTTGGACTCGGTCAACTGAGTGGGTCATAAAAGTAGATAATTTCACAAAAAATTAAAAGTAACAAGTGAAAGGAACTGGCTCGTACGAGTGACTTATATGACTCGTACGAGTGATAAAAGGCTACATTCGTATGAATGGTGTCTCGTACGAATGACTTGGCGAGTATAAAAGGGGCTTTCACTCGCACGAGTCACATTTGTGACTCTGTGCGACTGCAAATTCTATCTTGCGATTCAGTTCCTTCTACACATTTTCTTGATCATTTTACGTATCTTATTCTTCAGGGAGGTTGATTGGCACACCTCTCATGATGGGAAAGGTACTAATACAAGTTTTGAGTCGTTATAATGCCGAAATTGTACCAAAAGGACATAAAACGTAGATTTAGGATAATTGGACCGGTAAATGTAAAATTGAACTTAAATTCATGCAAATAGGCCCGTTTACCCTGTAAATAATCTTTCAATTTGTTAAAATTTACACGTTTTAAATTCAGTTTGATAAGGTATTATTTGGTGCGATTCGTAACTCGTATGAATCATCACTCGTACAAGCAAGCTTTTTAAATGTCAGATTATCATCATCACTCGTACGAGTGATCGTTCGTACGAGCATGTCCTTAAATTTCATAAAACTCTTTGACTCGTACGAGGCACCACTCGTACGAGCAAGTCTGTTCAAATCCTATAAACTACTAAGTATCAGTTACAACTTGTATGAAGAGTAACTCGTACGAGTGGTTTTTGATTCAGACTTAAATCTTTGTCTTAGTGAGTATATGACTCGTACGAATGGTGACTCGTACGAGTGTGTAAGATTTGAAATTTTTTCTAGGTATTTGAAATTTTTGTGTTTACAGATCAAGAAGTCTTCGTTCTCACCATTCCACAACATCTGTTGTCTATTAGATGAGAACATTCCAGAGATAGTAGCATATAGAGAAGTGTTAGATTTTCTGAGCCAGCTGCCTATTACAAAGGCTCTGACAGACAAACATACGGCATACCGATCACATGTAAAATATTTTTGGGATGCCGCTGAGTACAATGAGGAAGATAATGCTATCTTGTCTACAGTGCGAATCGATAACGAGGATATTGAAGTCAAGATCACTGAAGATCCAATTCGAACGGTGCTAAAGTTCAATGATACTGAAGAAGACCCGACCGGTTATCCGGAATACATGGTCAAAGGGTGTTTTTATTAGATGGGATACGCTCGATTCGTCAACGCCGCACCCTTAAAGAAGAGAAATCTGAGTGCTCCCTTTCGATATATCACACACTGCATTATACACGCCCTAAGTCACAGAAAGGGTTGTTTCGATGATTTGATTGATTACCAGCTGTGTATGATTACGACACTCATCCTCAATCTGCCATACAACTTCTCAATCCTCATATTTATGTAGATGGTATACCCAAGGTTTGTGCAAACGCTACTAGATCAACTTCACCCCAATCTAAAAATGAAGAAAGACCATATTCTTAGACTTGAACATATGGATGTGTCTACTTTGAAGAAGATGAATCTGCACTTAAAGGCCTTCCCTGACGCCCAGCCTATTTTTGGGGCTATAAGTCCAGTAAATCAGATCTAACATGTATTGTAAGACTAATCGATTGCAGAAATAAAGATTAGAATGAAGAACAATCCTTGAATCAAAACAACTTGCATACACCAGAATAGTGTCTGAAACAAGTTTTTCAAAAATAACTCACTAGCCCTAAAACCTGGACCTAATACATGTATTTATACTAATTACATAGTCCACACGTTACAACCCTAGGCCCATGAGGCACTAGGAAGCCCAAAACCGTTCAACTTAGCCCAAATGTAGCACTAATGTGTAAACCTTCAGTTGTAAGCCAAACAATCCCCCCTAGGTTCACAACATTTGGCCTTTAGTCTTTAGGTAGTGCATCAACTCCAAATCTTCCAGCAATGATCCCAGCTACACCAATCGTCCAATCTTTAGCACAAACTTCATAGAATTCTACTATTCGAATTTGATTTGCAGCAAAAACTTGCAAATCCACATCGTGAAAACTGACTAAATCCACCACGTCATTCACTCGGAAAGCCTTCTCTTTGGTGACGATCGCTACACTTCCAACGCTAGGATCATACATCCAGAAATTAAAGTTATTCAGAATACCTTTGGGGAATGTAGGAGCAACCGGTATCACAAGTTCCTTGTCTGTTGGGGCCACATCGCTGATTTAAACCGCCTCCCAGTTCTCGCATCACGAACCCTCTTAGCCGCTTGTAGATATGGCTCAGCCGTTTTCATCGTCTTAAAACCAGTCTTCACTTCTTGCTCCAAGCGTTTGAAGAACCTCCAACCACATTTTTGGGAGCATTATTTTCTTTTTTACATTAAAGACTAGTTTCTACAACATGATGTTGGTCATAGTATTTCTTCAAATATTTCATATATAATTGTCAAAAAAATGATGAAATTCTATGAACAATTAACATGTTCCGGATAATTATAAACAAGTTCTTATTACCATTATTTTCTAATGTAACTAAGTTTTGGTACTTTTTATTATACTTTTTGAATTGCTTTTCTGCGTGTGCATGCTAAAATTGAGGTATTATTATTGTTGTTGTTGTTGTTATTGTCAGAGAAAATTTGAAGTGGAACTCTATTTGAAATTTCAAATTTGAAACAAAGCATAAAAACCTTACAACTAAATATTATGTCTTATTACGCGACTATGAAAGATCAGGCATGCAGTATATACAATTATGCAAGAAATATATTGACATGAGTAGTGTAGTATTCTGGGTGAGTATTAGACGTCAACTATAGCATTATTTTCAATCGGTATGAGATAATTATAAGAATAGATATTTACCAAGCTAAAATTCTTTAATCATTTACGGAAAGTGAGACTATGATTTTGATTTAATTAGACATTCTAGGTAACAGAACTAACATAAGGTAGGTCCACTTGGAGGATCAAGATAACCTACTTCCTTGTTGTTTAACACACACACACACACGAGTGCAGAATCCAAGTGTATATGCAAACCAAAGCAAGAGCACAACCAATATAACAAAAGATATATCTTCAAATGTTCACTATATTGATTTGTAGAGAGACCTAGTACATACACTCTTGAATAAACTGCTTATCTCTATATACACACTCAGTGTTCTCTCTCTTTGCTATCTTATTGTGAATTGTGAAGTGCATGTCTATATATAGGCCCAACACCCAGTAACATCACGAAGAATATTATTGGTCGTACGAAGCACTACAAAGCCCACGAAGAATATTCAGAAATGGTTGCTCGTACGAAAAACCTATGGCTTGTACGAATACCAACTCGCTCGTACGAACAAGTAATTATTTCTTAAGTCTCAATCATACAAACAAGTAATGGCTCGTACGAGCAAGCAACTTGCTCGTACAAAGCACAGTTCCCTCTCACGAATAAGTGTTCTTCGGAGAACTCAGCTAACAGACATACTGCACAATCAGCAAGATCAGAAACACAAAACTTATCAGTATGCACACAAGTAACTATTTTACAACACAGACAAACTAAGCGTCGTACTAAATCAAGATAGGAGGATATCTTGATTTGGTCGACACGACCAAAACTTTATAGATGCAACAAACAAAGATGGTACAATTACTATCGTAACTAAGAACAAGCGATAGACACAAAAGTGTATCAACAAACTCCCCCTTGAATGTTGCTTGGTCTTTGGTCTTCATTTCTAAAGGCCTGCTTCGGACTATGAGCTTCCGATGTGAATACCGAACTGAGTCGCATCCACACGAATATGCATCAACAAACTCCCCCTTGGATGCTGCTTGTGATGGTTCGTTCTTCACACTATCGGATCTTCAGATGTCTTTACGTGTCATATTCAGGAGGTGCATCAGCAAACTACCCTTGAATATATCTAGTGGTGTTGATAAGTGGTCAGCTATGAATTGATCTTCTTGATTCGTATCTTGCATTTATGTTGTGTCTTTACTTCCGTAACTAGTTTTCTTCAAACCCGTTCTCTTTTCCTTTAGCTTGCTTGGATATCACATATGCACACACAACAAAGCTAAACGCGTAATGAGAACAACCATTAGGGATTTAATCAACTTTAGAGAATTTTCGTTTGAAAATTTCACGGAAGATTGATTTTAATCAGAATTAGCAAATGACACACATATGACCAACTCTCATTCAATTACCAACTCACAATACTTTAAGAGTATAAGATTATTCAATTTTAATCCATTAACTTTCAAAGCTTGTCCAACTTCGACCATTTATGAAGATGCAATTTGTTTTCCGGTTTACAATCAGGATTTTAGGTAGGATATACTCGAGTTCCAACATCAGACAATCAAAATAAACTAGAAGCAAAATCTTTATGGCTTTATAAAATTTATATTAAAACTCACCTAAAAGCATTTTGACATTTTTCAGTTTTTAAATGTAAAGACGGAAAGCAACAAATAAATATTTACAGTCATTCTTTTTGCGAATGTCGAGGGTAAGAGAATCATATTAATATACGGTGATGCCAAACCACACTTGTTGTTTGATTAGTTAGTATTTAGATAAGTATCCTATATCAATTATCGGTATTGTTTTCCACATAAGCTCAACTTATCAGATGTACTTGCGGTTAGGGGATACGAATAATGTACGATTTATACTTACCGACCGGTGTTCATCCATTCACGACACATTCCCGTATCAAGACATGCGCGAGAGAAAATCTTACCGGTGAGTATATTGTTTATCATCTATTTTGACGTATAGATTGTGAGATACTCACTTATTTTTCATGAAAATAAGCCCTATGTGATTAAATCACTTATTGATGAAGAACTTGATTTCAGATGCATGTAGGGCACATGAGAAAGTCCGTGAACAGGTTAGTACCAACGTACCGACAAAGAGACAAACTTAGCTCCCGCATAAAGCTATGGTATATAATCACTTATTGTTGGGTGAATGTGATATTTTTATCACTTATTGATGGTCGTATGTAGATTTACACGTATGTATGGTATCATGGAAGTTCTAGACTTGCGTCCTCGTTATTTTTCGGTAAAAGATTCAACAATGATACCCATATGATAAACAAGCATAAAGACTGCATATCTCAGAACCTCGCATACTATCAAATGAAATTTCGATACTAACACCATATGCCAATGAATGGTTCCCACCTGGTTTTTAGTCTGTTATGTTTATATTGCCCTATGCACACTTTAAAATGATTGTGAGCCTACCAATACATTGAATATAGAGCTACTTATCGTCTTTCATTTTAAATTCAAAGTGGTTTTGACACACCACTAATTTACCATCATTTTCTCTTTTTCTTGCCATAAAACTCATTTTTATTTTTCTCATGTTTTTGTCCTTTTTGACGTTTTGAAATGTTTTTGTATATTTCGGATTGGAATTTACTCCCCCGACAATGCAAAAAGTAAAATTTATTCCTTTAATACATCTTTTTGGATTGTCTTCAAGAAAAATATTCACAAAAACGATTTCCCGATGTGGATTAACTCATGTTTTACCTTGATGCGGTTTACCAAAATTAATTTAATAAAAAGAAATTTATCAAAATTTTGGAAAAATGAGTTGGCACGTTGGTAATCGGTTTGGATTAAAACAACATTGATGAGTTTCATATTGAAATAATCACGTGTGAGGTGATATTCGAGATCAATTTGTTTGGTCTGGAGTGTTGTAGGAGATTTTAGAAATCCATAAACAGCTTAAATATGGACAGAAAACCGTAATCCTTCAATTGCTACGTGCATTGCCAGGAATCTGTGTGTTCTCCCAACTGGATATCCACCTGGTGTTGATTTCAGGTCGATTTTCCAGCTACTTCTTATAACTGAGAAATCTCTTCACAGCAACAAGATTATAAACCTCTAGGTCTGACTTGTAAGAAGCAAGAGTGCATGTGGAGAAGCTTGTACACATCATCTTGGAAGGTTCATACAAGATGTTGTCCACATGTTTTTGCACCAGTAAAGGTCTTCGTCTTTCTCCTTGAGAAGTAGTGTGCGGTTGTTCAATCCAAGCCAAGGCATCCGCACACCCGGTTGGTTTGTTTAACTAAACACATTTTATTCAATCACACCCGTGGAGAAATGTACACTGCACGATCATCTTGTAAGCTTTGAACTTCTTGTGGAAGATATAAGACATGAAGCATCGATAATCTTGTGTCCTGCTTCAGGCGCATACATTTTCGAATGAATCTATCCTGAGGATCCTATCCAAGCCTTAAACAAACAAATTGTTGGTCATTTTCCATCTTGTCGAAGTTATCAACTTCATTCACCAAACTTTCTTCACTTATCGAACATTATCTTCTCTTTCTCTCCAACAAAGGCAAAAACTCCTTGATATAACGGTGTTTTCGAGCCGCATGTCGCTGATCTTGTGCCTGGATGCTCCACTATCAACAATTCTATGATTATCAATAGTTCCTCCTAGAACATCCTGCTTACTCATTAAAGATTAGTTGGAGATAGGACCCAAGCCATCATTGACTTGGGTCGTCCGACATCATCAAGAATTGGAACTTCGCTTTTTCGATTATTCGAAATGGATTGTGCTCCCTGTGAAATAGTTTCCGGTTTTGGTTTCCAAGTCTGCCTTTGTTTCTCAATTTTAACATTTGATTGTGTTTGGACAACTTCCAGTTTTAAATCATTTTCAACAGCTTTTTTGTTTTTTCTTTCTCTGTTTCATTTCTCGTTGTTTAACAAGATAAGGGTCCTGTTTTGGTGAAATGGATTTGGTATGGTAACGTTTTCCATGTGCCGCAACAATTTTTGCTTTTTTCTTTGTGAGATATGGACAATTTTTGACAATGTGCCCATTTTTACCACACTCAAAGCATGATCTCCGCTCAACAAACCTCGGAGTATTATAAATGTGATAGCTTGATGATGAACTTCGTGATTTTGAGGTACTTGGTCCTACATCACAACAATTTGTGTGTTGTGTGTATTTGTTCTGACTATTTTTCTTCAAAATTCTATTTTGTTTAACAAAATCCGTATTGGATTTGTTTTCAAAAGATTCAATTTTATCAGTCCCTCCGGATTTCACAAAGTTCACATTTTGAATTTTCTTCTTGTTCTGGCTCAGTTTGCCTTTTCCATTTCCTTGGTTAGCGTGATTTTGCTTTCATAGATTGTTTGGAGGTTTCAATTTTCTAACTTCGGATTTTAGGAGAGGAGCACACTAAGTACTACAACCATATCTTTGGCTCGAATTACCTAAAAACTTACTAGTAGAATCCTTGAAAACTTTATTAATCAAAGATTGATTGATATTTTTGATGGGAAAATCTTTGTTTGAATAAACTTTTTCGGAACCAATCAACGTATAAAGCAAGTTCACGCTTTCACAGGTTTCAACATGAGCTTTAGCAATCTTGACATGGCCAGTCACACACGGTTTTGCTGGAGGATCACAGAGAATGTGATTTTCGAGACGTATATTTTTCTCTTTTGTTACCGTATCTGACTGCTTAGGTTTGTCCTTATTAGACTCATCATCCGAACTATCATAATCCTCAATAATGGGGGGATTTTGATCATTCATAGACTTTGAGTCGTTGATCTCATTCGATTAACCTTGACTTGAATATGTGCCCTTATTGAACCCTAGACCTGTTGTAAATTCAGCTAGATCCAATGGAACGGTGGGTTCAAACTGTGGCATATCTTCGTCATCTGGCATTTTGGTGTAATTGTGCCTAACCGGAGGGGGACAAGTTTGATAACCAATGTATTTTCTCATCACCTTTCTTCTTTTGAACATCGATGTTGTTATCCAAAACATATCTTGAGTTGGAGTAACTGTCCAACGTGAGTTTGATTGCACATGTTAATATAATTGATAATCGTTGTTTGCTTTCTCAAAACATTCTTTGTTAATTCATAAATGTCTTTCTTTAAGGTTTCAATTGTTGTTTTAAATTCCTTTTTGTTTTTCTTAAGAGCTGTGTTTGCCTCAGTGCACTTTGTCAGATCTACAATCAAACTCTAATGATGTTTCTTCATGTGATCAAATTTACCTTCAAGTTCTAAGTATTTTCATTTTGAAACTACACATTCAAAACACTTAGACACAATAGATTTATCGAAACTTACCTGACTGGATTGGCAATCTAAATGGGCCATGAATGTTGCATAAAGAGTGGAGGATCCGATTGATCAGAGGTGCTTGGAAAACTTATCAGATGACCCTTCAGTTTCATGTCCCAAATCTGCTTCCCTGCTATCCGTCGATTCAGTTTCAGTATTCACTTCATCTACTTCAGCATTAACATCTTCAGATCGATCTTCACCTGAAGTCGATTATGCTTCATCTGAGCTGCTATCCCATGAACTGTCATAATTTATGGACGATTCTCCATCGTTATCATTTTTAGCAATTTCGGCATAGTATGCAGTTCCTCCTCCACCACTGTTTCCCAATTGAACAGACCAATCACAGCGTTCATCTACTTGAACTACTAACGCTCCGTTGGAATTGTTTGCGGAACCATTGCTCTTTCGTTGTTAATTACTTGATTTCCGTTGAAAGGATATTGATTCCCATGCTGTGGAGACTTCGTGCATTCTCTTTTAAAATGCCCCTTTTCTCTATAGTTGAAACAAGTAACTTTCCTTTTGTCAAAATCGTATGGAGTATCCTTATTGCTCTCCATATTAGTTCTTCCTGTTTTTTCCATAAAATCTTTTGCCCTTCTCACTGCACTTGGAAACGTCCATTTGATATCAATCAATTCCATATCCTCTATATCGATTTGTGCATAGTCTTTACTGGTTAGATTGATATTACCAATTTGTCCACCTACTAATCCGTAGTAAGAACTCACCAAAGTGTTTAGAAGCTCCATGTGTTTCCAGGCAACTTCCACACTCACCTTAGAAAGGTTTGATGTATCAAGTCTGACAGTGTTAGGATTTGAGGGTTGAAAGCTTTTACTATAGAAAGCTTGTTGTGGAACTTGTGGTGTAAAAACTTGTGGTTGAGGAAGATATGCTTTTAGATTAAATGCTTGTTCATTGACTGGAGCATTTGTTGGTCTAACATCTTGTGATTGAGGAAGAAAGGCTTTTGGATAGAAAGCTTGTTCATAAACTTGAGCACTTGAACCAACAGACTGCTCTGATTGAACTTGCGACAGAAAAGGATTTGTATTTGACACAAATGTTGTTTGAAATCCTTGTGAAGTGCTTGTGTAAGAATGGAAAAGGCCTTCTTTTCTAAATCATAAACCCTTTTATAATTCTCATCCAATTCGGCTAAAGAGGTTGAATTTGATACAACTTCTTCGAGAGATTCTTTGTATGGAGTAGTAAAACATGTTCACAACTTGGTACTCTTACCAAGAACATATGTATGAAAACAACTTTTCCATGAAGGATAATCGTTCATATGATTCAACTTTGGTGGACGATTGTTACTTCCAATTTCACTCTCGCTAAGGAGAAGAGTTTTAACGCTTTGAATTTGATTTGTAACACATGCCCCTTGACTAGCGGCAATCGTTTATGGAGGTATTAAAGAGTTTACCCATGAGGTTGCGAAGCTAGATTGTGATGAATCTGGGCTTGTACTTGAACTACACCCCCAATTCCAAGGATTTGTACCCATCTTGTTTGCTTGTTTATGAAAATCCACTTAAAGATCAAAATTAACTTGAATTAAAAGTCTTACTGTTTGAAGTTCTCGATTTTAAAAACAAGAAGTATTGAAAAACTGGTCACGAACAACCCAAAACAAATCACCAAAAACTTGGTTCTTCGTACAAACCACTGGTTCTTCATACGAGTCAATGGTTCTTCGTACGAGTCACAAGTTCTTCGTACAAACAAGGGTTCTTCGTGCAAACCACCGTTCTTCGTGCGAGTCAATGATTCTCGAACAACCCAAAATAAATCACGAAAAACTTGGTTCTTCGTACGAACCACTGGTTCTTCGTACGAGTCACAAGTTCTTCGTACATACAAGGGTTCTTCGTGCAAACCACAGTTCTTCGTGCGAGTCACTGATTCTTCAGCTGGTCCTTCGCACGAACAATTGATTCTTCATGCGGATGAGTTATTCGCACGGGGGTCTTTCGTAGATGTTGGGTTTTTCGCTGGGAGGAATCTTTGTAGGGTTAGTTGGTGAAAAAATTCCTTTTGTAATAGAGACTTGTTTCTGAGTTTGTTTGAAAGTTGTCAGTTGTCTACCCAGATTCGGTTAAAAAGACAAACATTCCAATATCAGCTTTTCAGTCAAGTCTTAAGATCTGGTCAACCCTAAAGGAATATTCTGGTGAGTTTATCGACAAGTGCTTCGCCGGAAAATATGTCCAACTAAACTCTAATAGAAAATTTCAAGAAAAACCGTATCCTAACATGTCTCCATGTATTTTAACAAGGATTTTTATAAAATTTTCTTGATACAACAAGTTTTACCTAAGTTTTAAGACACTTTTCTTTTAAAAACTTAAGTTTCTTGTTAAAAGTTCAAGAACACTTCCAGGAAGCTTCACAGCTTGCTCAAACACAACACTATGCTTGGTTTTAAACAAGGAAGAGAGCCAAAGCTCTGATACCACCTGTAGGTCCACCTGGAGGATCAAGATAACCAACTTCATGGTTGTTTAACACACACACGAGAGCGGAATCCAAGTGTATATGCAAACCAAAGCAAGAGCACAACCAATATAACAAAAGATATATCTTCAAATGTTCACTATATTGATTTGTAGAGAGACCCAGTACATACACTCTTGAATAAACCGCTTATCTCTCTATACACGCTCAGTGTTCTCTCTCTGTGCACTCTTACTGCGAATTATGAAGTGCATGTCTATATATAGGCCCAACCCCCAGTAACATCACGAAGAATGTTACTGGCCGTACAAAGCACTACAAAGCCCACGAAGAATATTCAGAAATGGTTGCTCATACGAACCTATGGCTCGTACGAATAACCAACTCGCTCGTACGAACAAGTAATTCTTTCTTGAGAGGGTCACTCGTACGAACAAGTAATGGCTCATACGAGCAAGCAACTTGCTCGTAGGAAGCACAGTTCCCTCGCACGAATAAGTGTTCTTCGGAGAACTCAGCTAACAGACATACTGCACAGTCAGCAAGATCAGAAACATATCAGTATCCACATGCAACTGTTTTACAACACAGGCAAACAAAGCGTCGTACTAAATCAAAATAGGAGGATATCTTGATTTGGTCGACATGACCAAAACTTTACAGACGCAACAAACAAAGATGGTACAATTACTGTCGTAACTAAGAACAAGCGACATATGTCAAACCCTGGTCGTAGCGGAAGCACAAGTGTGTGACTATTAGGTATTCATTGCATCCAATTTAGTAAACAAATATAATTCAACCACGATGCCATACTAATAATAAGTTGCATTCCAATGTTTACAGCCAACAAAAAGTTATTTCATAGTTTTAACTGTTTTCAACTTGTCATCATAAACATAATACAAAGAACATTACTTCAAAATAATATTTTCATCATAAATGCAAATGAGGTTTTGACCCCTATATACCGATACGAAGTTGGGATATAAAAGGGAAACCCTCCAAAAGATGGCACATCGTTGTCTTGACATTTTCCATAACCCGAATCATATCACCAGCTCATTCCTTGCGTCCTGAAATACATGTAATTTTGAAAGTCAACAAAAGTTGGCGAGTTCATGTAGTTAATGTTTTCATATAAAAATGTCATTCGTGAAATCAAGTAATGAAATTCTGAGTATATTATTAGCATCATGGAGTTTTAAGGAGCTATCAGTGTGTCGCGAGCACCCTGACATATATATGCCAAAAGTAAGTAACCAAATTGAGAAAACTTTGACATCATTGGGATCACAAAAGCACTCTGAAGGGTATACCAACCAGGAGTGGAGCGCGTCTCAAAGTTAATAGATCTACCTCGTTTGCACCTTGGTCACTATGTGATTAATGGTTACTATTGTCATCATCCTACTTACGCACAAATCATCGTGTTATCAACTAAACCGATAGCTAACATACTATTTGATATGACATGTATTTCCCCTCGATAGTTTTAAAACAAAACTTTTAAATAATTTAAAGGAGGGACATGAACTCACAGCTTTGTGTTCCGTATGTCGTACTCTTCGCAGTTTGGTATCCGTACACGTGTAATCTACATGTGTATTGAGTTTATTAGACACCTAGGCCTCATTGGACGTTGTACTGGTTGTTCATCTTGAATCCTTGTTATGTATTTCATTATTTCAATAGAACAACTTTTAGTGTTATCATAGTGTTGGTAGTTCGTTTGTTCGATTAATATTTTTATACATATATATGTTGGTTTTCTTAGGTCGTGTGTGAATGGGTCTCACCCTTCACATGTCCTCGTGCCTTGCACACGTGTCATTGGGCCTTGCCCATGTCATCTATGTCATTGGGACTAGCCCATGTTTTCATGTCATTGGGCCTAGCCCATGTAATTTATGTGATTGGGCCTAGCCCATGTCTTTATGTGATTGGGCCTAGCCCATGTAATTTATGTCATTGAGCCTAGCCCATATCTTTATGTGATTGGGCCTAGCCCATGTAATTTATGTCATTGGGCCTAGCCCATGTCTTTATGTGATTGGTCCTAGCACATGTAATTTATTTTCAAGAGTCCATAATATATTTATATAATTCTTCAAAGATATTTTAAGTATAGTGTACCTCGTTCTCATGTATGAATACGTATTTCGTTTCACTTTGTATGCAACAGTTCTATGGTATATACATATACTACATTGTATATGCAAATTGTTCCATTGTATGCATTTGTTTTAAGGTATATGCAAATATGCATTGTATATGCAAATTGTTACTTTGTATACATTTGTTTTAAGGTATATGCAAATACTGCATTGTATATGCAAATTGTTCTGTTGTATGCATTTGTTTTAGGGTATGTGGAAATACTGCATTGTATATGCAAATTGTTCCGTTGTATGCATTTGTTTTAGGGTATATGGAAATACTGCATTGTATATGCAAATTGTTCTGTTGTATGCATTTGTTTTATGGTATATGCAAATACTACATTGCATATGCAAATTATTCAGTTGTATGCATTTGTTTTATGGTATATGCAAATACTGCATTGTATATGAAAATTGTTCAGTTGTTGCATTTTTATATTTGTCATCTCCAAGTATTTGAAGGTTCTCATGTGTAGTGTATTGGTATTTAGTTAGTATTTTCCTAACTTTCTAATACATACACATAAATACACACGTGTCATTAGGCCTAGCCCATGTCATCTATATCATTGGGCCTAGCCCATGTTTTCATGTTATTGGGCCTAACCCACGTAATTTATGTCATTGGGCCTAGCCCATGTAATTTGTGTCATTAGGTCTAGCCCATGTAATTTATGTCATTAGGCCTAGCCCATTTCTTTATGTGATTGGGCCTAGCCCAATAAATTTATTTCATTTGGGCCTAGCCCATGTAATTTATGTCATTGGGCCTAGCCCATGTCTTTAGTGATTAGGCCTAGCCCATGTAATTTATGTCATTAGGCCTAGCCCATGTCTTTATGTGATTGGGCCTAGCCCATGTAATTTATTTTCAAGAGTCTATAATATATTTATATAATTCTTCAAAGATATTTGATGTATAGTGTACCTCGTTCTCATACGAAGACGTACGTTTCACTTTGTATGCACTAGTTCTATGGTATATGCAAATATTGCATTGTATATGCAAATTGTTCCGTTGTATGCATTTGTTTTAAGGTATATGCAAATACTGCATTGTATATGCAAATTGTTCCGTTGCATTCATTTGTTTTAAGGTATATGCAAATACTGCATTGTATATGCAAATTGTTCTGTTGTATGCATTTGTTTTAGGGTATATGCAAATACTGCATTGTATATGCAAATTGTTCCGTTGTTTGCATTTGTTTTAAGGTATATGCAAATACTTCATTGTATATGCAAATTGTTCAGTTGTATACATTTGTTTAAAGGTATATGCAAATACTGCATTGTATATGCAAATTGTTCAGTTGTATGCATTATTATATTTGTTCATCTCCAAGTATTTGAAGGTTCTCATGTGTAGTGTATTGGTATTTAGTTAGTATTTTCGTAACTTTCTAATACATACACATAAATACACACAAGTATTTACACATAGTTCTTGGTGACAAAACACGTATATTTTTATTTTCACAAGTATTTATATACATATATATACTTGATAAATACTTGGGTGTTTAGGGATTAACCCTTGCCATTAGAACTTCCTTAACGACGATTTAAGTCACTAACGCGTTTAGTCCCGCTAATCACCCCGTTAATCATACCTTAATCGCGATTAGATTTTTAGAAAATTTCGCCATATTTTCCCCTAAACTATGGCGTTTTCCACGTGTTTATTACATATTTAAACCCTGTTTAAACTCATAATCAAGATCAACATATAATTTAAAGCCTCCATATTATTTGTTTACAACTTATGTACATCATCATCCATAGCATTTTGGTAGTAAAAAAATCTTACTAAAATATAATGAGATTTCAACATTTGTTAGCATTTTTAAATCATCATGTGTGTTACATCATTAGATCAAGTCCTTCATTTTAAACCCCTTTGATTACTACACTATTTAAGATGGTTACATCTTAAATCATAGTGTTTAGTCTTATAAAAATTACTCACGTGTAATAAAATTACTTCCAGGTTGTCGTAATCTTTATTGATGGAAGTTGATGATCTTGTTTAGATTTAAACATTACCATGTTTAAATCATCATTTTCTTATTTATCCATACAAGAACATCTAACTTATACACTTACTTTAACATGAACAACACCATCATGCTAACTAGGTAACATATAAACACATAATCAACACAAAATAAACTATACTAAGTGTTATTATTAAGGTGTGATTTAGGGTTTTTAGGTTATCTTCTCTTCATTTTCAAGATGATCAACTTGTACTTCCCTAAACTAGACATGATAAAAGCTAGAATATGAAGAGATTTGTCTTACAATGGGTGCACAAGTTTAGTGAAGATCTAGGATGAAAATGAAGCTCCAAGAAAGCCCTAATGATCCTCCACCTTTGCTAGCATCTTGGATGGTCTTGAAGTGGCTTTAAAGTGAGTGGAATGAGGTGGTTAATGGTGATTTTATGGTGGTTATATGGAGGTGGTTGCAGCGTGGGAATGAGGGAGGAGGAGGAAAGTGATGAAGTGACAGAAATCTTAGTGTAGGTTATGATATAGATTTAGCCATCTTTCAAGTGTCACATATAAATCACTACCATGCCTCAAATCTCACATTTTCAACAAGGATCAAGTGGGTGTGGGGCCCACTTGAACCCGCCAACATGAAAGGGGGGTAAAATGTAAATTTTTTATCACACATACTTATTTATTAGATATTTTAGTACTTAGGTTAAATGTTGTGATTAGCGGATTGATCTTGCATCCTTTGCATATAACTAGGATTTAGGGTGTTAATCTATGATACTTGGTCCACTTGATAATTTAATATAAGTTCGGATGACGAAAACGTCACTAGTTCGCTCATCGACACAATATTCGCTAATAAACGAACCTTATTATTTAGTACCGGAAGCTTTGGTTTTTGACCACCATAATTGTCATGGCGTATAATTAGTTCATTTCCGATCTAGAAATATGCGTAACTAGTTCGCTAGACGAATATATGTTGAGTTAGGATGCCGAAATGCCTTTCGTTCGATCGTTCGCTCGATATCAGCACTTATATTTATTGCCGTCGAGCTTTTCTAGAAGTTGTGTTTCCTTGGCCTCAAGATAGTTGAAAATATCCTGAGTCCCAAATGAGGCTTAACTAGTTCTTTAGATGCATGAATGAGGCTATCGGCCACTAAAATGTTCGTCGGTTTGACAAACTGTCGCTTTCGGGTCGAGTTGTGCATTGTTTGTCGAATCACCGGAAACGATATCTTTTATGCATTTTTGCCATTCGTATATTGATTTAGGTTGTCAACATTGTTTTATTATCATTCTAAAATCCGGAACCCACCGAATTAGTTTTGTGGACAAAATGAATTTTGTCGCGTTTTTGGTCGAAACGGACAATTTTGCAAGTTAGGCGTTGTACCAGAAAATTATATATTTTTGTAACGGGTGTTCTCATATCAATGTTTTCATCTATATATGGACTCAATCATGGCATTAGCATGCTGTTATTCGTTGTTCTGTTTTGTTTTAGCGGTTTTGCTGACACAAATAGTGCAACCGCAAATAGCGCGCCCAACACTTTCTACCAACACTTTTAGGGCATTGTTTGGTTTGTTTCGCATTGTAACAGAAACCGGTATATGTTATGATCCTATGTACTTGTCCAAATACTTAGGATATGAGGTACGACTCGGTTATGAAATTAAATTACGATAATACGTATGAGATTATGAATTAAAAATAGTGGTTAGATTGTACGGAATTACCGGTTATTTGCCATTTGTCACATACTCCCCCTGTTGAAAAGAATTTCGTCCCGAAATTCACTTTGAGGCATCCACTGAAGGAGTCTTCTTGAACAGGTGGGGGTATTTTGCCTTTATCTGATCTTCGCGTTCCCACGTGTACTCGGGACCGTGGCGCTAGTTCCAGCGAACTTTTACCAGTTTGATTTGGCTTCTTCTTGTCTTTGAACTTTCCAGTCCATGACTTCAACGGGTTCTTGGTAAATTGAAGTTTGTCATTTACATGAATCTCATCCGCTGGAATGATAACTATGTTATTAGTCGGGCTTTTCTTCAGGTTAGACACATGAAATGTGTCGTGCACATTATTGAGTCCCTCTGGCAGTTTTAATTTGTAAGCCACTGTACCGATCCTTGCCAAAATTTCGAAACGCCCAATGTATCTCGGGTTTAGTTTTTCGTGCTTCCCGAATCTAGCTACGCCTTTCCAAGGTGAGACCTTTAGGAACACTTTGTCTCCGACCTCCAAGGATAATGGTTTGCGTTTCCGATCTGCGTAGCTCTTTTAACTATCTCGAGCCGCTTTGATACGCTCCTGGATCTTGAGTATTTTGTCTATGGCCTCTTATACTAGTTCGGGACCAATGAGTTGTCTGTCGTCGACTTCCGCCTAACATAGCGGTGATCGGCACTTTCGTCCATATAGTGCTTTGAATGGCACGGCCTTGATACTAGTGTGATAACTGTTATTGTAGGAAAACTCTACCAACGGTAAATGAGTATCCTAGTTTCCGCCTAAATCCATCACACAGGCCCGAAGCATGTCTTCCAACGTTTGGATGGTTCGCTCGCTTTGACCATCGGTCTGCGGGTGAAATGTTGTGCTTAAATCTAAGCGAGAACCAAACGAAGTTTGAAATGATTCCCAGATCCGTGACACACAACAACCATCTCTATCAGAGATTATCAAGATTGGCACTCCATGACGTGCCACGATAGTTCAGCTAACTTCACTGTAATGTCTTTCTCGCGGACAGGTAAGAAGGGAGCTGATTTGGTTAACCGATAAATGATAACCCAGATCATGTCATGACCACGGGAGGTCCGGGGTAGTTTTGAAATAAAATTCATTGAGAATTGTTCCCACTTCCAAACTGGGATTTCGGGTTGTTTCAATAAACCAGATGATTTTTGGTATTCAGCCTTGACCTTTGCACAAGTTAGGCATTTCCCAACATAGGTCACAATATCTCCCTTGAGATTAGGCGACCAATAATACTCTTTTAAATCCTAAAAAAATTTATCAGATCCTGGGTGTATCGAGTATTTGGACTTTTGTGTTTCATCCAGCACCAAGTCTCGCAAATCGCCATAATAGGGAATCAAGATCCTTCCCATGAAATATAAAGTTCCTCCTTGTTCGGTTCCATTTGTTTCTCCATTCCCCGTAATGATTCCACTGGGATGTTTTCTGGTTTCAGAGCTTCTTGTTGTGCATCGTGCACTCGAGCCACAAAGTTCGTCTCGATCGTCATTTCTAAAGCTCGTACTCGTAAAGTTTTGACTCGCTCTTTCCTGCTCAAGGCATCTGCTACAACATTTGCCTTTCCCGGGTGATACTTAATCTCACAGTCATAGTCAGTCAACAGTTCCACCCAACGTCGTTGGCGCATATTCAATTCCTTTTGGTTGAATATATGTTGAAGACTTTTATGATCCGTGAATATGGTACACTTAGTGCCATATAAATAATGACGCCAGATCTATAAGGCAAATACCACTGCGCCTAATTCAAGGTCATGTGTGGTATAATTTCTTTCATGAATTTTCAACTGACGTGATGCGCATGCGATGACTTTTTCACGTTGCATTAACACGCAACCCAAGCCTTGATGCGATGCATCACAATACACCACAAAGTCATCGGTACCGTCTAGAAGTGATAATATCGGCGCCTTACATAATTTTTCTTCCAATACTTGAAAAGCGATTCTTGTTTTTCTCCCCTATCAAACTTTCTATCCTTCTGTGTAAGCGAGGTTAGCGGCTGAGCAACTTTTGAGAAGTTGTCAATAAATCATTTGTAATATCCCGCTAAACCTAGGAATTGTCGTATTTCCGTGGGGGTTCTTGGCGTGGTCCAATTCTTTATAGCCTCGATCTTCGAAGGGTCAACATGTATTTCGTTCTCATTCAACACGTGACTGACAAATTGTACCTTGCGAGTCCAAAATTCGCATTTTGAGAACTTAGCATATAATTGCTCCTTCTTAAGCAACTCCAGTATAGTTCTCAAGTGTTGTTTGTGTTCTTCCTCAGTTCGCGAGTATATCAATATGTCATCTATAAAAACGATCACAAACTTGTCGAGATATGGCTTACATACCCGGTTCATCAAATCCATGAATACTGCAGGAGCATTTGTTAGGCCAAAAGGCATAACAAGGAACTCGTAATGACCGTAATGAGTCCTAAACGTCGTCTTAGGAATACTTTCCTCTTGGATTCTTAGATGATGATACCCAGATCTTAAATCAATCTTTGAGTAAACACTCGACCCTTGCAACTAATCGAATAGATCGTCGATCCTTGGTAATGCGTACCTATTCTTGATGGTTAACTTGTTTAGTTCCTGGTAGTCGATGCACATTCGGAAGGTTCCGTCCTTCTTTTTCACAAACAGCAGTGGAGCTCCCGAAGGCAAGAAACTCGGTCTTATTTACCCTTTGTCAAGCAACTCTTGCAACTGAGTAGATAATTCCTGCATCTCTAAGGGCGCTAGTCAATATGGGGCTTTCACCACAGGTGCAGCTCCTAGCACTAAATCAATGTGGAATTCGACCTGTTGTTGTGGAGGAAGTCCTTGCAAGTCTTCCGGAAAGACCTTGGGATATTCCTTTACTACTGCTATATCCTCCACCTTGCGCTCCTCAGCCTTTTTATCCACTACATGGGCAAGAAAGGCGATGCATCCTTTCCTTAAACATTTTTGAGCTTTCATGCAATTTATGATTCGTAGTGGCGTGTCATGCTTCTCACTGTGAATCATCAAATGTTCTCCGTTGGGTAGGGGGATGCGAATGATTTTCTCGTGACATATGACTTCGGCTCGATTATCGGATAGCCAATCCATACCAATAACAACATCGAAACTAACTAGTTGAACTGGTAATAGATCTATGTCGAACTTTCGTTCACCCAGTTCTAAGGTACACTTCTTTCTAATTTCTCTCAACTCTACCAATATCCCATTAGCTAGCTCAATCGAATATGGACCATCTAATTTACTCAACTCTACTCCAAGTATATCTCTAAATTGTTTAGAAATAAAACTAAAATCTGCCCCGGTATCAAAAACAATAGATGCAAAGTGATCGTTGATAGGGAATGTAACACCCTGTAAAATCGTGTCCAATAATGTGGTGACACATGTTGTATTTTTAATATAATCTGTTAAAGACCAATAAGGATTAAAGGCGTCAACATGCCCAATCTGAGCCTCTGAATGACGATCCGATGTCAACATGCATAAGTAACAGCCTCTGAGTGACTGATACGTCAACATGCTTGAAATTGGCCTCTGAGTGACTAATATGTCAAAATGCCTAGCCTCTGAGTGACATTGGAATCAACATGCTTATAATAAGCCTCTGAGTTATCCTTTGTGAAGTCCTAAACTCTCATACGTGTCAATTGTTGGACGAGAGAGTTTAATTTTGTAAGTATGTGAAATTTAGATGATGGAGGGATTAAAAAGTCAAACAGGTCATTTTCGGAACCTCTTGTACGTGTTCCTTACTCTTGCATTTTTGTTTATAGGCTTCTATAGCCAAAAGTCAAGCGCTTTATGGCAAACGCTTTGACTTTCGGTTAAGACCATTATAGTCCAGCCATTGTTCGAAATGAACATGGCTAAGTGATCATAATAAGGTAGGTGTTAGTCCCTATAAAGGGCACCTCCTGAAGATCACGTTTGCTAGACCAATTGACGGGTCAAAGTTATGTTATTAAAAAGTCAAACATGCCATTTTCGGAAAAATCATAAATTGATCTTATATATGTTATAAAACCTATTTTGAGACTTAAACAAGTTGGTAATAATTATTAGAACATGTATAAACATGTTCGGCTTATCAATTTCAGTTCAACGGTCGGTTCGCAACCGAAAGTCGCAAAGTTTGACTTCTGCTTTGACTTTTGATTCTGACCCGATTTGATTAGTTACCTACTGATCTAAAGTAGCATTATGATCATAATATAATTTAGCATAACCCTCTGAGGTTATATTACATGATCATAATCAGAATCTAAGTTTATGCACAAGTTCCATAATTATGCTATCTTTGACCAAAATGTCCTTTTTGCATAAAAAAGGTTTTAAATGATACTGAACTTAAAAATGAGTTTCCTACTGATTTAATATTATAGTGGATTATTTGGGATGTTAAACCAAGTAATAAACTGAATTTTCAAGCAGGTCGTTAAACTATGTTGACAAATGACGGTTTCAGTCCTTGTGAGTCATAAAATGATTTTTAATCAATCTTTTCAAGGTAAATCATTTACCTACTGATATGTTATATTAAATAACATATTTCAAACATTTTAATCTGATCCAAATATCAGTTTTCGTAAACATCGCATGAAGACATCATTTTACGACATAAGCGCCGTTTCGGCGCATATTATGGTTTTAAACCATATTATTGACAACAACTTGTTACCTACTGGCTTTAAAATTTATTTTACATGTATTTACAGTAGGTACATCTTATAAACTCAGAATATCAAATAATTTATAAACTATGTGTAAAATGACCAAAATGCCCCTTCGGTGCATAGTTTGGTCATAAAAGGTAAAGCACACATATAAATGATATGCTACTTATATTATATCATAAATAAAGTATTTTTCCAGAATACTTATAACAATAACATTAAATTATATTCAAATTCCTTTTATACGGTATATAATTACCGAAATGCCCTTATGAGGCATAGTTTCGTTTTAAAACTATAACGGGCATACAAGTTAATATCCTACTGATATTTTAGCTTACTTAAGGTATAAGGGCATATAGAACTTTTCCATGACTTATCCGGTTACCCGATGTCGCTAATAAGCGCATAGTTACGTATATGTAACTATTTTACGGAAATTAACCGAAGCGGGTTTAACATTGTCATTTAAGTTTCAAAATCCAGAATGTATATGGTTTACTCATATTATGCGAGTCAAGGTACTTGTCGGGTTTAAACTACATTCTATCCAATCATCGTTTAATCAACCGTTATACGAATGATCATGTACACTATTCGGTTTATAAGAACGTTAGTATTTAATTGGCTAGTTTATGCCATAATCCAGACTAGAGCCTTCCCTGGTAAATGCTATCTACACTTGGTACTTTTGTATACGGCTGAGTTATTTAAAAATAAAAGAAGAAGACTAGCTCAGGTAAATACTCTCAACTTATTTTCCTAATACGGGCTTGGGATACAGTAAATTATTACCGCTTGGTCCAAAATGGGGTCAATCGAATGCCCACTTGTGGCTAGTAAACCCGCATATTTTGTTTTAGTCAGTTTTGTTTGATAACTTAAACATCGGGGGTTAAATTACCGTGTTCTGGATATCCTAGGCTCAATACATTAGTTATTGGCCACGACCTTAGCACGGGATGTAGGCATACACCTTTTGATGCTCATATGCAATGTTCCCAAGATGTTGGGATGACTCCTTCATGAGACCTGAGTGGTGTGTATTAAATCATGTCTCGATTTCTTTACTGGGCCCTGTATGTATGGACAAACATGTGAATCTGATACAAGGTTGCAAGGTCAACTTTCCCAAGTTAATAAAAGATTTTGGTGCTGTTTGCACTTAAAAATCATTTTAATGTTTTCAAAATGAGTCAGTTGGGTGTATTTACGAGCGTAAGCTGACGTATCATCCAAAGGCTAAACTGCAGGTACAATACGAAATAGGCCAGAAGCTGCTCGGTAGATAGAGGATCTTGCAAATCCTAAATCTGCATAAAGTCGGTTTTGTATTATTTCCATGTACATTTTATGATCCGCCTGTGGATCTTCTATTACAAGAATGTATATTATTTTGTATTTTCAAACATTCGGTTTGTAATAGTAATTTTACTCCAAGACTTCCGTTGTGCCGTGTTTAATTGACTATGATGTTATCAACTGTTGTCACGATACTCCCCACCTGGGCCCACCGGTGTTTGGATTTCGGGGTTGGAAATCCGGGGTGTGACAGGGAACGTACCGGCGACCACATTTGGGTCCTTGCGAGCATCCTTAGCTCCAATCATGAACGCTCTTCCCGAGCTTGGTTCTCTTTAGGGCAATCTTTCTTGAAATGCCCTTTGTATCCACATCCATAACAACCTTGATCTCTGGAATTTGTTCCCCGCACGCATCGGTGGGATGTCCAAACCTACCACATTTGCCACATTTGGGGCCTTGGCATTCCCCGTAGTGGTGGAAAGGGCATTTGGGGCATTTTGATGCTCCATAGTATAAGATTTCATAGCAGAAGCGTTTATAGTAGTGGTAACATATGCCTTCATTTCCTTGACTTCTCTCGTGGCTTTGCTTCTTGTTACTGTTATTATTACCTCGAGAGGCTTTCTTGAAATGGGAGAATTTCCTTTTATTGGAGTCTGTAGTCTCCTCAGTAGTTTCCTTCTTCTTCACACCACACTTAGGTAACCTTCGCTGACGTACATCCTCCTCCGTAAGGCAGTAAGGAGGACAGCTAGATCAATTGCTTCTCCAATCTCAGTGGGTTTCGAAGAGGTAACTAGACTCAGAATTTCATAGGCAAGTCCCCAAATGTACCTCTCAATCCGCTTAAATTCAGGCTCCACTAAGTATGGCACCACTCGAGACAAGTCATGAAGCTGCGTGTACCCAACAATATCTGAACCAATCATCTTTAAATTCCAGAACTCTGTCTCCAACTTTTGAATTTCCGATCTTGAGGCAAGACTTCTTTCTCATCATGTCTTTAAGTTCCTCCCAGGTCAGGGTGTATGCAGCATCGTCGCCCTTAGTTTAGACTTGGAGATTCCACCAACATAAAGCTCCATCCACCAAGAGTCCAGTAACATAAGTGACTCTTTGTTCAAAAGGGCACTTGCTCATCCGAATGACCAAGTCAGTCTTCTCAGTCCAACGTACAAAGGCTACAGCACCTCCGGTACCGTCGTAGTTCAAAGGTTTGCAGTCTAGAAACTGCTTGTAAGTGCAACCTGAAATCATTGGATACACCATTTAAGTATGAGTAACCAAAAAGCACGACTAGAATAAATGAGAGTATCATGCGATTTATGAATAACCGTGCATTACCAGTTGGAGGATTGCCTCCAGTTGAACCTCCGGTTCCACCGCTATGTTCGGAGTGGTTAGCTTCGTACTACGCAATTGCCTGAGAAATGCGTTCATCTAACTTTGCTTATGTTGTCGGTAGTGTATTATTGTTGGAACTCCTTTGGCAGGGCAGCATCGTCTTCTAGTATAAAATGTCACTCACAATTAGCCGAATTACTTAACTAATATTATATATATATTTTTTTTGTCAAACATATATGTATAAGCATATTCGGTATATAATAAGTAGGAAAAAATATATGTATATGCCATACATACACCCGTTATCATCATAAACACATAACTCATCGCATAGATAGTCGCCACATCACAAGATATCAACCGTAATATCACCACATCATGACACTATCAACCATAACATGAAAGAGATACAATGTGAAATAAAGAAAATACATTTTTATACAATGACAACTTGTTACATTTTGTTCTTGAAGATCAAAAAGGACTTAGGGATACATAGCCCTAGTCAGTACAAGTTTTACATTACAAAAGTAAGATTTCTTTCTACATTGCTTCTTCATGTCTTCAAGTTGTGTTCCAAAACTCGGGATCTTCAAAGTTAAGTCTTCATGAGCTAGGTCATCAAAAGTAAGTCTGATCCCCAAATGATGATCACAAACATACTACTGTAGTGGTGGGGGTGGTGGAGATGGTGATCGGGGAGCAAACCGCGATGGTAAGCCACCTCCTCCTTTAGGCGAGAAATGTGCCTAGTGGCATCAGTCTGAAACTGCTCTAACTCATGCACTCGCGCCTTAGATGGGCAGGACGAGGGGTAAAATGGACAGTAGAAGGGTGGGGTCGGTGGTGGTGATAATGGTAGTGGTGGTGGCGATGGTGGTGGGTATGATGGTGGGGGTGGTAGTGGCGATGATGGTAATGGGGGTGTGGCTCTGACAGCGGCATGAGCAGTACGCTCAGTCTCAAGCTCCTAGATCTTTCGAAAGATCAAGGAGAGCTGAAGGTCATGCGAAGTCGCTCTCTCCTCCACATGAGTTGGGAAAGGGGAAGTGAGGGTGGTCATCTAAGGACTCATAGCCGGTGGGGGTATCGGGGTAGACATACCTGCAGTAGGTGGTATGGGGCATGGGGCATACATGGGTGGTGGTCCAGCCGAGAAAGAAGGTCCAGCCATGTGGGAGGGTCCAGCTGCAAATGGATCATAAACGGGATGATAAGTGGACCTCCCCGAGAAAAAATGGTGGTAGCTGCTCAGGGGCACGTGTCGTGCGAGTCCAGAGTAAGGAGCGGGTCCAATATATGGAACGGGTCCATAAGTAGGGGTACTAGTAGAAAACGAGCTAACACGGGCCGGTGAGGCTTCATGGGATGAGTGCATCAGTATAGGTGGATCTAGGGCGGTGGAAGAGGCATAATTTGCCTCGTGCTCACTCTGGGTGGTGGCTTAGGATGACGAGATATGGACAACTAGGATGACCGGGGGTGGGATCTCAAGTATAGCTATGTCATCGAAGACCTCGCCGTCTCCGAGATCATCCTCCATAAGGTCGATGAGAAACACTGGGATATCATCATCATCATCATCTAGATCGATGACTGGAAGAACCATGGCAAGGGGTACGGCCAAGTGTACTATCGCATGTTCGCCCTCCCTTTGAATGACCATAAACAATGACGTCATGTGGAGGCTGCGGAATGGCTAACACATCATCTCCCTGTGGGGCATCATCCTCCATAGGGTCAATAATAGCAAATGGCTGAAAATTGTCAAGGTCCTCGTCGTCAGGGACCTCATGGTCGACTCCATCCTGATGGGGTAGGGCCTTAGAGTCGGGGTCGTATCCATCATCGGTCATGTACTCCATAGGATCCTCCTTGTGGCTTGACGAAGAAGACATAGTGCTGGCAAATAATCTGTAAAATGCATATATATACATGTTAGTAATCTATTATTACATATGATATATTTTATATTAATCACCACTTCTCATTCAAGACTTGTTTTCTTTTGTTTTCATACGTAATCTTAATGATTCGTGTCTATCCATTATAGTCTAATCATGTATTGATCCTTGCTTGTTACTTATAGTTGAACTCGTGTGATAGATCCTTATGCTATCGTGACTCAATGAAAACCTTTTGTCATTTTGTCATATTTTCGAAAACATTTCTGTTATGTTATAACCCTTGTTTTCATGTGTGAGCCCCTGGTGATTGTAGTCCAAACTTTAATAGAAGAGTTTTTCCCCGGGTCACTACAATCGGAGCTCTGATACCAACTTGTCACACCCTTGTCATAGCGGAAGCGCAAGTGTGCGACTATTAGGTATTCACTGCATCCAATTTAGCAAACAAATATAATTCAACCATGATGCCATACTAATAATAAGTTGCATTCCAATGTTTACAGCCAACCAAAAGTGATTTCATAGTTTTAACTATTTTCAACTTGTCATCATAAACATAATTCAAAGAACATTACTTCAAAATAAGGTATTGTTTTCATCATAAATGCATAATGAGGTTTTGACCCCTATATACCCACACGGAGTTGGGATATAAAAGGCAAACCCTCCAAAAGATGGCACATTGTTGTCTTGATATTCCCCATAACCCGAATCATATCACCAGCTCATGCCTTGCGTCCTGAAATACATGTAATTTTGAAAGTCAACAAAAGTTGGCGAGTTCATGTAGTTAATGTTTTCATATAAAAATGTCATTCTTGAAATCCATAATGAAATTCTGAGTATGTTATTAGCATCATGGAGTTTTAAGGATCTATTAGTGTGTTGCGAACACCCTGACATATATGTGCCATAAGTAAGTAACCAAACCGAGACAACTTTGACATCATTGGGATCACAAAAGCACTCTGAAGGGTATACCAACCAGGAGTGGAGCGCATCTCAAACTGAATAGATCTACCTCTTTGCACCTTGGTCACTATGTGATTAATGGTTTCTATTCCCATCATCCTACATACGCACAAATGATCGTGTTATCAACTAAACCCATAGCTAGCATACTATTTGTTATGACATGTATTTCCCCTCGATAGTTTTAAAACAAAACATTGAAATAATTTAATGGAGGGACATCAATTCACAGCTTTGAGTTCTGTACGTCGTACTATTCGCAGTTTGGTGTCCGTACACGTGTATAACCTACATGTGTATTGAGTTTATTAGACACCTAGGCCTCATTGGACCTTGTACTAGTTGTTCATCTTGAATCCTTGTTAAGTATATCTTTATTATAATAGAACAACTTTTAGTGTTATCCAAGTGTTGGTAGTTCGTTTGTTCGATTACATTTTTATACATTATTTCTCAAATATATATATATATATGTTGTTGTTCTAAGGTTGTGTGTGAATGGTCTCACCCTTCACATGTCCTCGTGCCTTGCACACATGTCATTAGGCCTAGCCCATGTCATCTATATCATTGGCCTAGCAACATAATTTATGTCATTGGTCTAGCCAATGTAATTTGTGTCATTGGGCCTAGCCCATGTAATTTATGTCATTGGGCCTAGCCCATATCTTTATGTGATTAGGCCTAGCCCAATAATTTATGTCATTGGCCTAGCCCATGTAATTTATGTCATTGGGCCTAGCCATGTAATTTATGTCATTGGGCCTAGCCCATGTAATTTATGTGATTGGGCCTAGCCCATGTCTTTACGTTATTGGGTCTAGCCCATGTCTTTATGTGATGGGCCTAGCCCATGTAATTTATTTTCAAGAGTCCATAATATATTTATATAATTCTTCAAAGATATTTGAAGTATAGTGTACCTTCGTTCTCATGTACGAAGAGTACGTTTCACTTTGTATGCACTAGTTCTATGGTATATACAAATACTGCATTGTATATGCAATTGTTCCGTTGTATGCATTTGGTTTAAGATATATGCAAATACTGCATTGTATAGCAAATTGTTCCGTTGCATACATTTGTTTTAAGTAATATGCAATTGCATTGTATATGCAAATGTTCTGTTGTATCATTTGTTTTAGGGTATATGCAAATATTGCATTGTATATGCAAATTGTTCCGTTGTATGCATTTGTTTTAAGGTATATGCAAATACTTCATTGTATATGCAAATTGTTCAGTTGTATACATTTGTTTATAAGGTATATGCAAATATTCATTGTATTCAATTTCAGTTGTACATTTTAAGTATATGCAATACTGCATTGTATATGCAATTGTCATTGTATGCATTATTATATTTGTTCATCTCCAAGTATTTAAAGGTTCTCATGTGTAGTGTATTGGTATTTAGTTAGTATTTTCCTTACTTTCTAATACATACACATAAATACACACAAGTATTTACACATGGTTCATGGTGACAAAATATGTATATTTTTATTTTCACAAGTATTTATATACATATATATACTTGTTAAACACTTGGGTGTTTAGGGTTTAACCCTTGCCATTATAACTTCCTTAACGATGATTTAAGTCACTAATCGCGTATAGTCCCGCTAATCACCACGTTAATCATACCTTAATCGCGATTAGATTTTTAGAAAATTTCGCCATAGTTTCCACTAAACTATGGCGTTTTCTACGTGTTTAAAACATATTTAGACCCTGTTCAAACTCATTATCAAGAATAACATATAATTTAAAGCCACCATATTATTTGTTTACAACTTATGTACATCATCATCCATAGCATTTTGGTAGTCAAAAATCTTACTAAAATATAATGAGATTTCAACATTTATTAGCATTTTTAAATCATCATATTTGTTACATCATTAGATAAAGTCCTTCATTTTAAACCCCTTTGATTACTACACTATTTAAGATGGTTACATCTTAAATCATAGTTTTTAGTCTTTATAAAAATTAGTCATGTGAAATAAAATTACTTCTAGGTTGTCGTAATCTTTATGGATGGTGAAGTTGATGATCTTGTTTAGATTTAAACATTACCATGTTTAAATCATCATTTTCATATTTATCCATACAAGATCATCTAACTTATACACTTACTTTAACCTAAAAAACACCATCATGCTAACTAGGTAACATATAAACACATAATCAACACAAAATAAACTATATTAAGTGTTATTGTTAAGGTGTGATTTAGGGGTTTTAGGTTATCTTCTCTTCATTTTCAAGATGATTAACTTGTACTTCCCTAAACTAGACATGATAAGAAGCTAGAATATGTAGAGATTTGTCTTACAATGGGTGCACAAGTTTAGTGAAGATCTAGGATGAAAATGAAGCTCCAAGAAAGCCCTAATGATCCTCCACCTTTGCTAGCATCTTGGATGGTCTTGAAGTGGCTTTAAAGTGAGTGGAATGAGGTGGTTAATGGTGATTTTATGGTGGTTATATGGACGTGGTTGCAGCGTGGGAATGAGGGAGGAGGAGGAAAGTGGTTTCAATTTCTTTTAAGTGATGAAGTGACAGAAATCTTAGTGTAGGTTATGATATAGATTTAGCCATCTTTCAAGTGTCACATATAAATCACCACCATGCCTCAAATCTCACATTTTCAACAAGGATCAAGTGGGTGTGGGACCCACTTGAACCCGCCAACATGAAAGGGGGGTAAAATGTAAATTTTTTATAACACATACTTATTTATTAGATATTTTAGTACTTAGGTTAAGTGTTGTAATTAGCGGATTGATCTTGTATCCTTTGCATATAACTAGGGTTTAGGGTGTTAATCTAAGTTCGGATGACGAAAACGTCACTAGTTCGCTCATCGACACAATATTCGCTAATACACGAACCTTATTATTTAGTACCGGCAGCTTTGGTTTTTGACCACCATAATTGTCATGGCGTATAATTAGTTCATTTCCGATCTAGAAATATGCGTAACTAGTTCGCTAGACGAATATATGTTGAGTTAGGATGGCCGAAATGCCTTTCGTTCGATCGTTCGCTCGATATCGGCACTTATATTTATTGCCGTCGAGCTTTTCTAGAAGTTGTGTTTCCCTGGCCTCAAGATAGTTGAAAATATTATGAGTCCCAAATGAGGCTTAACTAGTTCTTTAGATGCATGAATGAGGCTATCGGCCACTAAAATGTTCGTCGGTTTGACAAACTGTCGCTTTCGGGTCGAGTTGTGCATTGTTTGTCGAATCACCAGAAACGATATCTTTTATGCATTTTTGCCATTCTCATATTGTTTTAGGTTGTTCAACATTGCTTTATTATCATTCTGAAATCTGGAATCCTCGAATTAGTATTGTAGACAAAATGAATTTTGCTGCCTTTTTGGTCGAAACGGACAATTTTGCAAGTTAGGCGTTGTATCAGAAAGTTATATACTTTTGTAACGGGTGTTCTCATATCAATGTTTTCATTTGTATATGAACTCAATCATGGCATTAGCATGCTGTTTTCATTTGTATATGAACAAATAGTGCAACCGCAAATAGTGCGCCCAACACATTCTACCAACACTTTTAGGGCATTGTTTGGTTTGCTCCACGTCGTAACGGAAACCAGTATATGTTATGATCCTATGTACTTACCTGAATACTTAGGATATGACGTACGACTCGGTTATGAAATTAAATTACGATAATATGCATGAGATTATGAATTATAAATAGTGATTAGGTTGTACGGAATTACCGGTTATTTGCCATTTGTCACAGCAGAAACAAAAGAGTATCAACAATAAGTCCCCCTATATTGGAGATAATAGAAATCCTAGTTCACCTATTAAACATATTATGATTTCTTAATCTTGGAAAAAGACCATGAAGCTTTAGGTGTCTTGAAATTATATTGATGATCTAAAGCTTTGAATTAAACTTTTTAGCCAAAAACCACGGTTTGAAATGATTGTCAAGTTACTAACGGAAGAAGAGGATTACGTGAAAATGTTAGTCTACGTAAAAAAAGAATATAACATTGACAAAAGAATTGATGTGTAATGCATCTCAATGAATAACATTCCAACGTTTGCGTCATAACATACAAAAAAATGCATTTATGTCAAAACATTAACATTTAATTAACAAATTAAACGTTTTGTAATTATAAAATTAAAGAGGATATAGAATGTTCTATTTTTTAAAAAAATATTGTGGTTTATCTTTGCATTACTATGTCTTTCTTTATGTTTATCTTTTTTTTTAAACTTAAAGCTAACAGTAAGTTTTTTGTTTCTGTATGTAGTCTTTTTCGGTGATCAATTTTTCAACCTACGTAACTAAATATATTGACATCATTTATGTTTGATTAAAAAGATCGAAATATGCATTAACACAAACATATTTTAAACTCAAGTTTTTTACAATTACGATATTATGTTAATTTTAAACATCACTATCATTGTAGCACCCCGACCGCGTAAAACAACCAAGCACAGCGGAAATATCAGGGAGTCATGTCACAGAACTATTGTTTCACAACTCATGGAATTTAAAATTTTGTTTTATTAAGTTAAATATTTACATTGTCTTGGGATAAACAGAAACAACACATAATTAAATTGTCTTTCATGTTTTAAGTCACTAAGGCCTGCGTCCATTCCTACGTGAAGCATGTATCATATTATCAAACACTGACTCTTGAAACATATGTGAAAAAAGAGTCAGCATAAAAATGAAGGCGAGTACATAGGTTTTGTGAGTGTGTCAAATGTGTGGCTTGGTATACATATTGCAACACCTCTTCCGACTACAAGAGTCATTAAGTGAAAACCTCGTATCAAAAGTGTTTCAGATTGTAATACAATTAAACAGCAAAATAAGTTGGTCAGAGTTATGAAAACCTAAGAATCTTGACCAAAACGTTTCTTTTGTGTAAAAAAAACTTGTAATAGATTGATTCAAAAGAAAACTTCGTATGATTTATATCTTTAAGTTAAAATCATTGCGTGACATTGTTCAAAACCATTTATCAGTGTTATAAACCAGTTGTCTGTGTTATAAACCATTTGTCGGTGCTATAAATCAATCGTCCGTGTCATAAACCAATTGTCCATGTCATAAACAAATCATCCGTATTTTTTTAATTGTGAAAACTTTTAATCGTTCTTTAATGAACACATTCAAACCTGTGTTGACTATACCACCAAAGGGTATCTTTAATAGACCTCCAAAGGGCCTCTTTAACTAGACTAAAATATCAACAAATGATTTGTAATCAGAAACAATTTCTATCATTACCCAAACTTCCACCAAATCCAGTGAACAGTTCGATAATGGGATAGTCAGTCCAATGGTACCATAACATACTACTAGTCGGCTCGGCCAAAGCTAATGAATGTCATTCGTATTATGGATAACGCATCAACAAGTTGTTCACGTTATTGAAATCGTATTGTTTTATATATAAACCATAGGCATTGTTTTTGAAAACTTGAAAATGATTTAGCACATATGAGTTACTCCAAAACATTTTCAAAACGTAAAAGAGGGGAACTATGTACTCACTTGGGATTGCCAAAGTATTCTTGATCAACGGAATAAACAAAGCTCAAATGTGTCCTAATGTGTTAGATAAATATGTTAGCGTGTCGGGACTACAAACGGGAGATCGGATATAATGAAGTCTTAAAAACCAAACGAGTGTTGGAACTCATGTGATATGGTTTAACAAACCTAATATTCTAATTTGGAAAGGATCCTAAGTGCTTTTGACCCATTATGACTCTTTAAGGTAATTTACGCTACTTTAATGGGTCATTAGCGTAAACGCATAATTGGATGGTTAAACATGTCCTATAATAAGTCTTAAATGCCCATACATGTTTGAAAATGTTCTAACATCAGTTTATATTTCAAAAATTTGGTTACATATGTTTAAAATGGATTTATGTGCAAAGGGCATTTTGGTCATTATTTTTTTAAGAACATAGAAGTAACTTATCATAACACTAACCAAACGACATGACCATAAGTTATAACCCCGATAGGTTATTCCCTATACAACTATGGTCACAAATATGTGTTTGGTCGGATCCTAAGATCGACCAAACGGGTCGGATTCGAAAGTCAAAGCAGTGGTCAAGACCGCTCGACTTACGACCCTAAATAAGCACTAAACTAGAAGTGACGAGTTAGACATGTCAAAATAGGTCTAACTAAGTTTATAAAACTGATTTGGTATCAAAACTTGGTGTTTTGATACCCAAAAATAGTTTTGTCGTAAAATGCACATCATACGCATTTTTGACTAAAACTTTGACTCGTCACTTCGACTAGTAAACGTAGTAATCAGAAGGTCAAATCGTTAGGAATTATAACCTTGGTGATTACGATCACGTTGCAAAGTTCAATTGAACTTTGACTTGACCAAATATGGTCAGAACCAAAAGTCAATCTGGAAGCCAAATTGTTCGACTTTTAGTTCAAAATAGCTAAAATAATGTAAGAACTAGGAAGAGTACTTACTCGTGTTGAAGAACACTTTCGGAAGTCAAGATAGGAGGCTTCCAAAGGCTAGAAACAAGCTTCAAGAAGGATAGAAAGAAGAACTTCACACTTTGCTTTGAAGTGGTGTGAAAAAAAAAATGGAAGAATCAAGGGGTATTTATATAATTTTAAGATCAACGAGGTGATGACAAGTGTCCTCAAGTATTGATTAGTGTCCTAACATGAGTCAACACCAAATTAAGTGTGAGAAAGTGAGTTATAGGTTTCAAAAATTGGAGATAGGTGGCAAAGTTGGTGAAGAAGCAAAAATCTTTATTATTTTTTAGACATTTTTGACCCTTGGACTTGTATTTTCACTTGTTTGCAATTTTTAACCCCTTTAATCTAATATTTAAGTTATATAAAGGTGTTAAGACATGTGTAACTTAGATTATGCCTGAAACGTGGCTGTCGGTTCGTTCGGTTGTACGGTTACGCGTTTCGCAAAAATGCGTAAAACTCTTTAACCAACACGGAAATGATCGAAATTGTGCAACGATTGACATTTTTGCATCCTCATAATAAAATACAAGATTTTATTGAATTCAAAAATATTTGGATTGATACACATGGTTTGTATCTTGAATACGAAATAACAGACTTTCGCGGTTTGACGAAAATAGTCCCTTGACTTATATAAGCGTGTTTTTGTCATGTCTAACCCTTCAAAACTTATATCTAAGTTATGTAAAGGGTGTTTATGGTATGTGTAGCTTACGTCCTTGTTTTGGAGTGTAGGTCTCATTAAACCGATTGAATACGAATTACTTCCACAAATATTTTTTAGTGTTCGAAATCGTGCAAATGTCTTAGATAATTATACAAACTTCGGATAATAAAACACAGGGTTTCATTGAATACGAAATTGTTTGTAATTGTACAATGATTGAAAAGGCACAAATGTCACAATCATAGTGAAATTTTTATTTATGAGACTTGTAGAAAAAAACACATAACAAAAAATTAAAAAAAAGTTCATTATAATAGAGTGAAAAAAATGGTAAGCTTTGTCTTTTGGAAAGACCATTTAACTAGTTAATATAAAAAAGTATTTAATTGCATTAAATACTATATCACAGTTCAAATAAAAAATACTAATAATATCATCATTTAATTCAAGAGGTATCACTAATTTATTTTAGTTATATAAATTGAACCATCTACCAAGAGTTTCATAAAGTATTGTCACTTTTCTATACCACATAACCATATGCATCAAAACTAGTTGCTATAACACGATGATGTTCATAGAGTTTGGTCAAATATCTCATATAAATTGTTAAAGAATTGATGAATCCTTTGAACAATCAACATGTCGTAAAAAAATATAACCACGTTTTTGGGAGCAGTATTTTCTTTTTTTTATTAAAGACTAGTTTCTACAACATCATGTTGTTCATAGTATTTCTTCAAATATTTTATATATAATTGTCAAAAAAATTGACGAAATTCTATGAACAATCAACATGCTCCGGATAATTATAACCAAGTTTTTATTACCATTATTTTTCTACTTGTAACTAAGCTTTGGTTCTTTTTATTATACTTTTTGAATTGCTTTTCTGTGTGTACATCCTAAAATAGAGGTATCATTATTATTATTATTGTTGTTGTTGTTGTTGCTGCTGCTACTGTTGTTGTTGTTGTTGTTATTATCAGAGAAAATTTGAAGTGGAACACTATTTGAAATTTCAAATTTAAGACAAAGAAAAAAAATTTAACAATTAAATAATATGGCTTATTATGCGACTATCAAAGATCTAGTATGGAGTATATACAATTATGGAAAAAATAATTAGACATGACTAGTTTATTATTTTTAGTGAGTATTAGACATCAACTACAACATTATATTCAATCGTCATGAGACAATTATAAGAATAGATATCTAGCAAGCTAAAATGCTTTATCATGTGCGGAAAGTGAGAATATGATTTTGATTTAATTAGACATTTCTGGGTAACGAAACTAACATAATTCCCCGTATATTAGGGATAATAGAAAACCTAGATCATCTATTAAACCTATTATGATTTCTTAATCATGGAAAAAGACCATGAAGCTTTAGGTGTCTGGAAATTATAATGATGATCTAAAGCTTTGGATTAAACTTTTTTTGCCAAAAACCATGGTTTGAAATGATTGTCAAGCTACTAATTGAAGAACATGATTAAATGAAAATGTTAGTCTATGTAAATATAACATTGACAAAATAATTGAAGTATAATGCATCACAAGTAATAACATTCCAACGTTTGCGGCTAAAATTTATATCATAACGTACAAAAAATGCATTTATGTCAAACTATTAACATTTAATTGTAGGTCCCATAGTCCTTATGGATCTTGACAGAATCGTCTATCTAATCTAGAGTGCGGAATCCCCTAGATCAGATTTCTCAGAAATAACAAGAACACGAACACGATTCCTTCAAACAGCCTTCTATTGATTATCAAACACAAAGTGTTTACAACCAATTCAAGACTCTCTAGAAAGCTCTCAGCCACTCTCTGTAGATTTCTCACACTCCTCTCTATTCTGTTCAACCAACTGTCTAACTCTAAAACCCTAATGCACCACATGTCTATATACTACATGTTTGCATGCTAGGCTTTATACTGGGCTAGGCCATTCTCCAAGCCCATTACAACTCTAAACAAGCTAAACACAAATGCTAAGCCCAATACAAAATATTCAAAAACTAAACTATTAAACTATTAAGCTGTTGTCACCAATATGCACTAACAGACTCCCCCTTGACAGTAGCTTCATAGTGTAATTTTGTCTTCAAACATCTTGTGATCTTTTGGTCTTTGGATAGCTTCAGCTACACACAGATTCTGACATTAACAAACTCCCCCTTTACTGATGCTTCCAATCACCAAGACTTTCATTCGTTGTAGATTAGCGAACTAGAATTCTCTGGTTAAGCTCATATCTCGAAATTCCTCTATATCTCCCTTTGCAATGTAGTAGAAGGATCCTACCATGCATCTTAACACATCCATTCTTAAAATGTACTTTACTTGAACTTTGCACTTCATTTTGATAACTGCATCAATCTGTTTAGAAACACAAGCAAGTAACTTGAAAAACCATTAGTCCTTTTCTACATTAAAGATAAACCAATATTTTATCTTATCATGCAAAAACAAACAACTTACCAGAACAAACAGGGAGACTTTAAAAACAAATATTTTTGTATTTTTATATTTTCTGAAAATACATAACTAACAAGAAAACAAACACTCTATTTTTGTGAGAATCACCGTTAAGAAGATCATATCAACACTATCAAGCTGTTTTCACACTATGTGATTATTCTATATGCAATATTCATGAAAAGCAGATCAATACGATTACTAGTATACCTATTACAAATGTTTTTCATATCAACTTGCAAGGACATCTTTATTGCAGCTAAAGCCTTCTTCTCAGCATCACATACACGTTTCTCAAAATCTTCCATCTTCTCATATGAGAGAACCATAATTCTTCCATTAACTTGACGTGTGGGAGCAATGTACCCATCGATCATACAATTCCACATCTTAGTATCTTCACTTTGAACAAATGCCTCAAACTGCTTCTTCCATTCTACATATTGTTCAACATTTATCAGCTTTGGCCAGTTTTAACACCCTCACTTAGATTGTTCAATTTGCTCATCTTTAACACGCAACTAACAGTTTAAATGGATTTTGGTATACCTGTGTCAAAATCCAAAGCTAACCTGCAGCTTATCATAACCAAACCGTTAAAAACGTTATGAAATTTGTCCGAAAAGTGTGATTTCCAAATTGTACCGTTCGACTCGTCTCGACGATACGAATCCAATGATATATAATGTCCGATAGTGATTTTAGGAATTTTCGTGCCTTTTTTTTGTCCTAAAAATCACACGAGCCTAACCGTGCAACCGGTTTGTCACGAATGTTTATGGATCAAATTCTATGTCCAAAAACGTTTAACTCCGGTTACATCAGCTGGCTAACTTTCCACTTTCTTAATCCTAATTTGGAACAGTGTCAAATCTGGAACAGTAACTCGGATTTACAATCCGGAGTAGTAATCCGAATTGCTAATCCGAAATGGTGATCCGGAATAGTGATCCGAGATGAACTCCGGAATGCACTGTTCTGATCCGAAATGGAAATCCAGGATACACTTCTGATTCGAATTGGAATCCAAAATGAAATCCGAAATAGCTTCTGATAAAAAATTCAATCCAAGATAAAATCCGAAATGGAATCCGAAATGGGCTTTCCAGATCCGAAATGGAATCCGAATTGGGCTTCCCAGATTCGAAATGGAATCCGAAATGCAGATTTTTGATGATCCAAAATGCAAATTTCTGATCCGAAATTCAAGTCTGCAATCCGAAATGCTTCACTTTTTGATCCGAGATGCCTTTCTTCAATCCTAAATACCTGCTGAAACCCTAAAACAGCTGTCAAAACCCTAATTCAGTCGTCACAAAATTTAAGAACAGCCTCCAAAACGCTCAAAAACATAATTTTTCTACTGTCACGATTCTGAACGAAGAAATAATCAAGAGCCGAATACTCTGATACCAATTGTAGGCCCCCTAGTCCTTATGGATCTTGACAGAATCGTCTATCTAATCTAGAGTGCGGAATCCCCTAGATCAGATTTCTCAGAAACAACAAGAACACGAACACGATTCCTTCAAACAATCTTCTATTGATTATCTAACACAAAGTGTTTACAACCAATTCAAGACTCTCTAGAAATCTCTCAGCCACTCTCTGTGGATTTCTCACACTCCTCTCTATTCTGTTCAACCAACTGTCTAACTCTAAAACCCTAATGCACCACATGTATATATACTACATGTTTGCATACCGGGCTAGGCCATTCTCCAAGCCTATTACAACTCTAAACAAGCTAAACACAAATGCTAAGCCCAATACAAAATATCCAAAGACTCAACTATTAAACTATTAAGTTATTATCACCAATATGCACGAACATTAATTAACACATTAAAGGTTTTGTGATTATAAAATTAAAGAGGATAGAGAATGTTGTGTTATTCTTTAAAAAAATAATGTGGTTTATCTTTGCATTACTATGTCTTTTTTATGTTGATCTTTGTTTTAAACTTATCGCTGAGCTTTTTGTTTATGGTTGTAGTCTTTTTCGGTCATCAGCTTTTCAACCTATGTAACTAAATATATTGACATCATGTATGTCTGATTAAGAAGATAAAATATACATTAACAAAAACATATTCTAAACCAAGTTTTTTACAATTACCATATTATGTTAATTTTAAACATCACTATCATAGTGAAATTTTTATTTATGATACCTGTAGAAGAAAAACACATAACCAAAAAATAAAAAAAATAGTTAAATATAAAAGAGTGAAAAAATTGGTAAGCATTATCTTTTGGAAATACAATAACTAGTTAATAAAAAAATATTTAATTGCATTAAATACTATATCACAGTTCAAATAAACAAAATACTAATAATATCAATTATTTAATTCAAGAGATATCAATAATTTATTTTAGTTATATAAATAGAACCATCTACCAAGACTTGGATAGAGCATTGTCACTTTTCTATACCACATAACCATATCCATCGAGACTAGTTGCTACAACATGATGATCGTCGTAGAGTTTCATCAAATATCTGAAACAAAATGTTATAGAATTGATGAAATCCTATGATGTCACACCCCAAGCGATGGCGAAAACATTGGAGTGAGACGAACGAGATTGATTGAGACATCATCACACTAAATGTAACAATATATAATTAAACAATTTATTTCATTTCATTCATCAAAATGTCAAGTACAACATAACTCTAATACAACGAAATTCAAATAATACAAGTTCAAAAAAAACATAATAAATAACGTAGCATTCTAAGTGTGTTTCTATGCCAATCCTACTAAGTTTTCGTCACATCAACATCCTCAACCTGCAACATGTGAAAAAGTATAGTTCAATACAAAGTATTGGTGAGTACACAAGTTTAAATCATAGCATAAGTAATAAAAAGAAACCGTTTAAACAAATCCACATGTTTAAGTTAGCATACGAGATTAATGTAAACATGGCATGCGAACTACAAGTCAATCCTCAAGTGTCACCGTAAAATAGAATAAACTTAACATGTCCACAAGAATACGGGCGGTGCGTTACTCCTGTAGCGCTATACATGTTAAGGGGAGGCTCGTACGAAGTTAATGACAATTAGTATCACATAAGAATGTTCCAAGTAAACAAATCGGGTATCACATAACTATAGCATGTATGATAGATTGTTTGTGTGATTGCATAATGTATAAGTGTGATTTAGTGTGTTTTGATAGATTAACATATTGACCCAAAAGTGTAAAGTGTAAAAGGGTGTCGAGTGTACTCACGGTTTTGCAAAGTTTAAAATCTGTGAAAGTGTTTGGTTGATTAGGGGACGAACACCGAGCTATCCTACACAAGGAAACGTAGGTGTGTGAGTATTGGAATGACAATGGAGTTCGTTAGTTTAGGAATTTAAAGTATCTAAAAGTATGTACTATGGAAAGTATATATCTAGATGTTAACGTTCGTTTTTGACATTATAAGCCCGTAGGGTGTTTGTGGTTTTATGGGTCATGCCCAATAGAATTGTAACCAAGGGTTAAGTCTTAGATAAAATAACCTAATGTTAGGACAAGTAACCATACGTCATTGCAAAAGGTTCGGTTATATTTATTATTTACATATATATGTTACATATTATATTATCAAGGTTATCATATAATTCATGGATTTCTTGGAAGTCATAGAAGTCATGCATGGAGGTAGGAGGATAATCCTCCTTAACCTCTTTCATAAGATTCACCAATACACAACTTGCTACAAGGACAATCCGGATGGTCATGAATAAAGTAAGATATATCACCAAACTATGTATGGACCGACTAAGCAAGCTAGGTGCGTAGATTCCGAACATTGCAACATTTGGGTACGTGTCATAGCCTTGTTACTCATGTGAAGCTTGAACATAGCTTAGTGGCTTAGAAATCAACAAGTGAGGTGGTGGATTGAAAGTTGGATAGCCAAGGCCTCCATGTAATAACACCTTTACCAAAACACAACCTTTGTAAGCTTGGATGGTTCCAACACTTGTGGGTTAAAACCCTTAGTAAAACAAAACGTTTAGAGGTATTTATACCTCTTAGTTTGTATGAAACAACTCTAGCTAGCTCACTAATCATGGGCTTGATTAGAGGCACAAATAGCATAAAGTTGTTAAGAGAGAACATGTTTAATAAAAAGTTTAAAAGTTTATCTTCCAAAACAAAATGTTTAGCCATAAAAATGGTATTGTTCCACCTTGATTTTCCATAGAAAACCTATGGTAACATCCCAAGAGGCTTATCAAACATTGTAGAGGAAGAAAAGATGAAGAAATCTTCAAGTTTTTTATGTTATGAAAAGATAAAAATGGGTAGAAAGTTTAATAAATTTTTGGACCTCAAAATGGTGAGGTTTCACCTTAGTTTGCCCAAGAAAACTTGTGAAAACCTTCCTAGATGTTATCCAAGTGTTTTAGAAGATGAAACAAGGTTTGAACACCAAAGGAAGTGAGTTAGAACTCACTTGCAAACTGAAGTGGGACTACAGAGAAATCTGGAAGTTTGAGAGGGTTTTGTGAAGTGTTGGAGGCTTGTAAAAGTGAAAAAAGATTAGGGAAAGGTGGGTTTATATAGAGAGAATATTAGGGTTAAGTTAGGTTAGCATTTAAGATAGTTAGGTGGTCGGAAATCTTGAAACAAGAAGAGTAATGAAGGTGACAGCTTGCGGCGGCAAGCTGTCTTCCTTTTTTTTGTTATTTAAAAAATTTAATTTGGTTTCTATATGTTAAATATTATACATTATGAATAATACAAGTTTGCTTTGTTTGGAAGACTAAAACCAAGTGTAAGGGTGTTATTTAACCCCTAAAAAGAACTTGTTACGTAGTAATTGTTTAACACAAACGTGACAAGATTTATGATGCCAAAAACTTAAGTATTTCGTGTTTAAATCACTAATTGTCTTGATTGATTAAAATGTTTAAATTTTACGAATGCACCATAAGAATCTACGACTTAATTCGAAGCTATAAATTGTGTAACAAATATGTGTATGAACATAAGTATAAATGCGTATAAAGTTTGCGAAATTCGTATAAAAATTGATTCGATTACAATAAAAGCCTTGGATTTACAATGATTCAGAATGCGATACGATTACAAGGTTTAGACTTTCTAGAAATAGAAACATGAAGCAATCCTTCTAAGAATAGAATGTTATAAAAAGCGAAGCGTTACATATGAACAGTCAACATGTTGTGGAAAATTATAACCACAAATTTGGGAGCATTATTTTCTTTTTTAATTAAAGACTAGTTTCTACAACATGATGTTATTCATAGTATTTCTTCAAATATTTCATATATAATTGTCAAAAGATGAAATTATATGAACAATCAACATGTTCCGGATAATTATAACTAATTTTTATTACCATTATTTTTCTACATGTAACTAAGCTTTAGTTCTTTTCATTATACTTTTTGAATTGCTTTTATGCGTGTGCATGCTAAAATAGAGGTATTACTATTGTTGTTATTGTCAGACAAAATTTGAAGTGGAACTCTACTTGAAATATCAAATTTAAAACAAAGTAAAAAAACTTAACAATTAAATATTATGGTTTATTACGCAACTATCAAAGATCTAGTATGCAGTATATACAATTATGCAAGAATACGTTGACATGACTAGTGTAGTATTTACAGTGAGTATTAGAGGTCAACTAGAACATTATTTTCAATAAGTATGAGATAATTATAAGAATAGATATTTAGCAAGCTAAAATGCTTTAGTCATGTGCGGAAAGTGAGACAATGATTTTGATTTAATTAGACATTACTGGGTAACGGAACTAACATAAATCACCCCTATATTGGAGATAATAGAAAACTTATATCATCTATTAAACCTATGATGATATCTTAATCTTCGAAAAAGACCATGAAGCTTTAGGTGTCTTGAAATAATAATGATGATCTAAAGCTTTGGATTAAACTTTTTTGCCAAAAACCATGGTTTGAAATGATTGTCAAGTTACTAATTGAAGAACATGATTAAATGAAAATGTTAGTTTACATAAAAATGAATATATAATTGACAAAAGAATTGAAGTGTAATGCATCTCAAGGAATAAGATTCCAACGATTGCATCTAAAGTTTATATCATAACGTACAAAAAATGCATTTATGTTAAACCATAAACATTTAATGAACAAATTAAATGTTGTGATTATAAAATTAAAGAGTATATAGAATGTTGTATTTTTTTTTTAAATATTGCGGTTTATCATTGCATTACGGAGTTTTTTTATGTTGATCTTTGTTTTAAACTTATAGCTTTTTATAAATTTCAAACAATAAGTCTTTTGTTTCTGTTTGTAGTCTTTTCCCATCATTAACTGTTCAACCTATGTAACTAAATATATTGACATCATGTACGTTTCTCTAAGAAGATAGAAATATGCATTATCACAAACATATTCTAAACTCAAGTTTTTTACAACTACGATATTATGTTAATTTTAAACATTACTACCATAGCGAAATTTTTATTTACGAGAACTGTAGAAAATAAACATAATGAAAAAAAATAAAAAAAGGTTAAATATAATAGAGTGAAAAAAATTGGTAATCTTTGTCTTTTGCCCATTTTAGTAGTTAATATAAAAAAGTTATTTAATTGCATTAAATAATATCATAGTTCAAATAAAAAAATACTAATAATATCAATCATTTAATTCAACTGATATAACTAATTTATTTTCGTCATATAAATAGAACCATCTGCCAAGACTTGCATAAAGCATTGTCACTTTTCTATACTACATAACCATATCTATAGAAACTAGTTGCTACAACACCATGATCTTCATAGAGTTTGGTCAAATATCTCATATAAATTGTTAAAGAACCCATGAAATCCTATGAACAATCAACATTTTGTGGAAAACTATAACAACGTTTTTGGGAGATCTTTTTCTTTTTAACATTAAAGACTAGTTTCTACATCATTATGTTGTTCATAGTATTTCTTCAAATATTTCATATATAATTTTCAAAGAATTGATGAAATTCTATGAAGAATCAACGTATTCACCATAATTATAACCAAGTTTTGTTACCATTATTTGTCTACATGTAACTATGCTTTGGTTCGTTTTATTATACTTTTTAATTGCTTTTATGCGTGTGCATGCAAAAATAGAGGTATTATTATTATTTGTGTTGTTGTTGCTAGAGAAAATTTGAAGTGGAACTCTACTTGAAATATAAAACTTAAGAATTAAATATTATTGCTTATTACTCGACTATCAAAGATCTAGTATTAAGTATATACAATTATGCAAGAAATACGTTGACATGACTAGTATAGTATTTTGAGTGAGTATTAGACGTCAACTAGAGCATTATTTTCAATCTGTATCAGATACTTATAAGAATAGATATTTAGCAACCTAAAATGCTTTAATCATGTGCGGAAAGTGAGACTATGATTTTGATTGAATTAGACATTTCTGGGTAACGGAACTAACATAAGTCCCCCTATATTAGAGATAATAGAAAATCTAGATCATCTATTAAACCTATTATGATTTCTTAATCTTGGAAAAAGACCATGAAGCTTTAGGTGTCTTGAAATTATAACGATGATCTAAAGTTTTGAATTAAAGTTTTTAGCCAAAAACCATGGTTTGAAATGATTGTCAAGTTACTAATGGAAGAACATGATTAAATGAAAATGTTAGTTTACGTAAAAAAGAATATAAAATTGACAAAAGATATGAACTGTAATGCATCTCAAGGAATAACATTCCTTGCGGCTAGAATTTATATCATAACGTACAAAAAATGCATTTATGTCAAACCATTAACATTTAATTAACAAATGAAATGTTTTGTAATTATTAAATTATAGAGGATATAGAATGTTGTATTTTTTTTATAAAATATTGTGGTTTATATTTGCATTACCATGTTTTTTTTCATGTTGATCTTTGTTTTAAACTTATAGCTGTTTTTAAACTTTCAAGAGTAAGTTTTTTGTTTCTGTTTATAGTCTTTTCCGGTCATCAACTTTTCAACCTATGTAACTAATATATTGACATCATGTACATTTCAATAAGAAGATAGAAATATGCATTAACACAAACATATTCTAAACTCAAGTGTTTACAATTACCATATTATGTTAATTTTAAACTTTCATAGTGAAATTATTATTTATTAGACCTCTAGAAAAAAACTCATGATGAAAAAAAAAGTTAAATATAATATAGTGAAAAAAATTGATAAGCTTTGTCTTTTGGAAAGACCATTTAACTAGTTAATATAAAAAGTATTTAATTGCATTAAATACTATATCTCAGTTCAAAGAAAAATATACTAATAATATTAATCATTTAATTCAAGAGGTATCACTAATTTATTTTAGTTATATAAATTGAACCATCTACCAAGAGTATCATAAAGCATAGTCACTTTTCTATACCACATAACCATATGCATCAAAACTAGTTGCTATAACACGATGATGTTCATAGAGTTTGGTCAAATATCTCATATCTGTTAAAGAATTGATGAAATCCTTTGAACAATCAACATGTTGTAAAGAATTATAACAACGTTTATTGGAGCAGTATTTAGTATTTTGTTTTTTACACTAAAGACTAGTTTCTACAACATGATGTTGTTCATAGTAGTTCTTCAAATATTTCATATATAATTGTCAAAGAATTGATGAAATTTTATGAACATTCAAAATGTTTTGGATAATTATTACCAAGTTTTTGTTACCATTATTTTTCTACATGTAACTAAGCTTTGGTTCTTTTTATTCTACTTTTTGAGTTGCTTTTCTGTGTGCACATGCTAAAATAGAGGTATTATTATTATTATTGTTATTGTTATTGTTATTGTTATTGTTATTATTATTATTATTATTATTATTATTATTATTATTATTTATTAAGTTGTTGTTGGTGTTGTTATTGTCAGAGAAAATTTGAAGTGGAACTCTATTTGAAATATCACATTTACAAGATGTAAAGCAAACTTAACAATTAAATATTATCGCTTATTACGCGACTATCAAAGATCTATAATATAGTATATACAATTAGGCAAGAAATACGTTGACATGACTAGTGTAGTATTTTCGGTGAGTATTAGATGTCAACTAGATCATTATTTTCAATCTGTATGAGATAATTATAAGAATAGATATTTAGCAAGCTAAAATGCTTTCATATGTGTGGAAAGTGAGACTATAATTTTGATTTAATTTGACATTTTCTGGGTAACGGAACTAACATAACTTCCCCTATATTAGAGATAATAGAAAACCTAAATCATCTATTAAACCTATGATTTCTTAATCTTAGAAAACGACCATGAAGCTTTGAGTGTCTTGAAATTATAACTTGAAATTATAATGATGATCTAAATCTTTGAATTAAACTTTTTAGCCAAAAACCATGGTTTGAAATGATTGTCAAGTTACTAATGGAAGAACATGATTAAATGAAAATGTTAGTTTATGTAAAAAAGAATAAAAAATTGACAAAAGAATTGAACTGTCATGCATCTCAAGGAATAACATTCCAACGTTTGCTGCTAAAATTTATATCATAAGGTAGAAAAAATGTCACATCCTCAAAATCCACTTGCGGGGTTTACCGCGAGGCGCATGACAAACCAGGATCCAAGACATTACTCACATAGAATGACTCTATATGTAAAAATTCGCTTAAACAAGTTTAACCATGCAGTTAAAGAAATACCGAAGTGTAAGTAAACATAAGTAAAGTGTGCGTCAAAACAAACGCCCAAATCAAAGAATTTAAAAGTAAAAATGCAAACGTTTAAACAAAATACTTTTAATGCCCGTGATGTGCTCCTACTCTGGAAGATACCTTAACAACCTAAGAAAACCTGTGAAAGAAAGTGTCAACATTTATTGAAGAGTGAGTTCACACGTTTTAGTTCACAATTTTTAAAGATAAGTTGTTTCCACTGGTTCGGCCCCAAACAAGTGTGTTATAAAGTTTCCCTGATCCCACCGATTTCAGATTATCATAAGTTTCCCGTTTCAATTCCTGAATCATGTTGTTATATTGTTTAGCGGTATATGTTATATGTTAAGGTAGCTAGCCTAGGTCATGTCAACAAAGTGTTCGATCTAAAGGTTGTGAACGGGGGATCGGCTCCTCCGATGAGCAACCGGTCTGATCTAACTTAGCTAGCAGAGGCGGAATTCATTGCTAGAGAGGATGACAAACAAATAAGAAAGATATTACTGTTTAACTGCTCTGAATTGTATTGATGACATGCAAGTACAGACGCAAGTAAACAAATCAGCAGGGCTTCGCCGTACCAACTGAACTAACATTACCTAGCTCTGACACAACATTCCTCTATTTATAGGTCGACATGACTGGCACTGGAGTATGTGAAACAGAGGCTGTGACTCATGCGAGTGGTTGCATCGTACGAGTGAAAGAATGTCACTCATACGAGTCAACTGACTCACTCGTACGAGTCATCTACAAAACATATAAAACAAATAATAACATTTATACAAATGATGTTTAGGCCCTATATACAACATCGGCATATCCTAGATGTAGGCAATAGACATAATGCACCACCAAACTTCCCTTTGGATGTTGCCGCAGTCTAGATAGTCTTCAAAAAACTTCAAATGATTTGACGCTTAACGACGAAAAAATCTCTTTGGTGGCTTGCGACGCTCCTCAAAAGCAATTGGCGTTTGATCTGTTGGAGGAGATCGGTTCACTATATTGCCAAACTGAAAACTCCTTAGCGACGCTATGCTAGCACGCTCATCAATCCTAGCTTCCTTCTTTTCCTTCTTCTTTAGCTCGGTCTCCTCCAGCTTCCTCCAAGAAGTGTTCCATGTCGATCCTGAATGTATATCATTTGCGAAGCAGACATTAACAATCTTCTGGAACTGGAGTGCTTGCTCCTTCTCTTTTTCTTCTTAACTGATCTTGTAGTAGAACAAGCATAACTAGCCACATCAGGTCTAATACGAATGCCATGCCATAGCCCATATATGCGTTTTTGAGCTATAACGGTTTCGATTAGCTCCTTTGTTTGGTCATTCAGGTTTAAAACGACCCTTTTCCCGAAACTTAATACAAGTAACTTTGGATTTGTCGAATCCCAGTTTCCATCCAAACCTCCCAAGTTCTCTTTTCCCGTAATTTCCATTATGCGTTGTGCACGTCGAACAATAGATGCCCTAGACCACTTTATGTCGATCAACTCCATCTCTACTGGATCAATCTAGTCGTAATCCTCTCTAGTCATTTCAGAATTTCCAATCCTTCCTGCTACAAGATTATCATAGGATTCGAGAACCGATGCTAATAGAGACATGTGTTGCTTCGTGGTTTTCTCATCGAAGTTTTGTGCATTCTGGAAATCTACTGTGATAGTGAACTGAAGAACCCTTTGAGTAGGATTTGACTGACTCTTCTGGTTGATTTGAGGAGTGCTTGATCTATGTGACAACTGTGGGCTTTGAGATGTGTGAGGATTAACTGTAGCAAATGATTGAAAGCCACTGTTTTGGTTTGATTGTAAACTTGGCGTACTGTAAGCGCTGAAGGCAGTCTGGATATTTGGAGATTGAATTTGAGCAGCAGAACTATTCTTGAAGTAAAGATTAACATCTTGTTGCACTTGAACATTCTTGTTCTTCGCCATCTTTTGCATTTCTAGTTCATGTCCGTCCAATCTTTCAATGAAACGTGGTAATGAAAAATTATTGTATTAAGATCCATTCTTCAAGATGGTCAAATATGTAGACCACTCGCCTTGCGGCAGAGAATCTGCCAACTTATCAACAAGTTCTTTTGGTTGGTCTTGATGATTCCCATTGTCTTCATTTGCACCACCAAATGGCAGTATCTTTCGATCAATTGTTTCACTATCTCTCCTTTAATCAACGTAAAGATATCAAAATCTTTACTTAACAACACCCATTTACTCTTACGTAGCTGGCAGTATCTTTCGATCAATTGGAACTTCAAACGAGGAGCATTCCACAATGATTGTACATCATCATGGTGTTGTAATAATGCTAGAATATCTTCTTTGATGGATTATTGCAGAATGTTCATAATTTTCTTTTCATTTATGAACGTTTCCCTTTCAACATTCGAGAGTTGAGCTAGAGACTTTTCGAGGCCATTTTCACCTACAGGAGCTTGATATATTACTTCGATAGAGAATCAGCAAGTAAAGTGATTTGCCTGAACCCAATTCATGAAACGTTCGCTCCAACTATCAAAGTCTTCGAGGTTCATTAACTTTGGCGGTTTCATCATGGTACCCATCTCGTTTTTGATATTCATGGTTTGAGCCACTGTGGTCATGACTGCAGATGTAGCAAATGCATTGTACAATTCTTCGGCATTTTTCATGTAAAGCTTTAGACACACACTTTTCGAACAAATTGATTAGTACGGAAAAGTTCTTTGGTGCGGATAACAAAAACAATTTGTGCGACCAAGATTTGTTCATACGAACTAGAGATTCATACGGACAAGATGGCTACAACAAGTAATTCGTGCGAATCAGAATGAAATTCGTATGGATGAAGTTTCACTCGTACAAAAGAGATTCTCGTACGAATGTGTAACTAGTGCGAATCACACCTGTAATTTTGAAAGTTGTAAGTTTAGAAGAAATCTGATTACTTGCTCATATGAATGGTCTAAATCTTATGGTCAGTTGTTCGTGCGAGTGGTCTCTCTACTCATACGATATAACTAAGTCTCCAAACGGATGAATTTTATCGATTTTAACATAATTAAACTTGATTTTAGATCTGAAATTGTTAAGGATTGTTTAGAATTGATTTTAATGTGATATCCTAGAATCCTAGTCCAATTTGTCCATAATTTCGTTTAAATCCGAGATCAGTTTGGGAGAAATGTAGAAGTAGAAAGCTGAAATAGTGAATCTGATCTGAAACAGTTGGTAGCCTGCAGAAACTTGACGTTTGTAAGCAGATCAGGCTTCAAGGCTCTGATACCACTTGTGACGGGGGATCGGCTCCTCCGATGAGCAACCGGTCTGATCTAACTCAGCTAGCAGAGGTGGAATTCATTGCTAGAGAGGATGACAAACGAACAAGAAAGATCTTACAGTTTAACTGCTCTGAATTGTATTGATGTCGTGCAAGTACAGACGCAAGTAAACAAATCTGCAGGGCTTCGCCGTACCAACTGAACTAACACTAATTAGCTCTGACACAACACTCCTCTATTTATAGGTTGACATGACTCGCACTAGAGTGTGTGAAACAGAGGCTATGACTTGTGCGAGTGGTTGCATCGTACGAGTGACTCAATTAACTCACTCGTATGAGTCATCTGCTGTTGGGCTTATACTAGTGAAGGTTTACACAATAGTGCTACATCTGGGCTTATTAGAGGTTATTAGGCTTCCTAGTGCCTTATGGGCCTAGGGTTGTAATTGTTGGGCTAGATGGTTAGTATAAATATATGTATTAGGTTAATGTTTCAGGGTTAGAGAGTTAGTATTGAAAAACTTGTATGAGACACTATTCTAGTGTATGCAAGTTGTTTGTTGATTCAAGAGTTGTTCTTCATCCTTATCTTTATTTCCGCAATTGATTAGGTTTACGATACCTGTTAGATCCGATTTCGGGACTTACAATTGGTATCAGAGCTTGCTGTTCAATACAGGCTCCAGGTATCGCATATTGAAGAGCTGTTCGGAATTGGAAATTGTTGTTGTTCAACCTGGATTACTGTTTAGAATTGAAGATTGGTGTGATTTGATCGAAATTGTTACTATTCTGAAGAACTCGAAGAAGGCTTTAGGATTTTAGATTCGATACTGTTGCGGATTCCAAAGAACACGAAGCAGTTTCAAGGATTTCGGATTGGCCACTGTTGAAGATCTGGAAGAACACGAAGGAGATCATCCATCTTGGATTGATCCCGGACTACTGTTCGTCAAAGATTTCAACAATTCAATCCGGATTTCTACTACTTCGGATACAGAACACTATTGGTGGTTATCTGTTGCAGGGAATTCCGACTACTGTTGCAGGGAATTCAGACTACTGTTGCATTCAGATAAGGACTATATTCCGGACTGATTTGATTTCGGATCAAGTTCATTCCGGATCAAGTCTCATTCCGGATTCTTTCTCATTCTAGACTAAGATTCATTCTGGATTCATTTCAAACTAGTTTTCATCCCGGATTTTCCCTCATTCCGGACCAAGTTTCATTCCGGATTTTTTTATTTCAGATATACACTGCTTTCCAGATCATCTCGGACTCGTCTATTTCGGATTGTTTTCGGATCTGGCTATCTCGGATTCGACCATCTCGGACTGATTTCGGATCTGCCTATCTCGGAGTTGTCTATCTCGGACTCATTTTGGACACATTTATCTTGGGCACATATTCAGATCACTGTTCATTATAAAATTCAAATTTAACTTTAATTTAATTTACTAGGTAATCTTAATAAAGTTAACCATGATGAACAGTTACATGACCGCTCAAGATTTGACCAATGCCACTTTGGCTACACTGCAATCACAGACTCTGGCCCTCCATCAGGAATTAGATCAAGTATTGGCACTTCAACTAAGGTGCCCCGTCTGTTATATGAAGATGAGTACTATGAGTAGAAGTGCAGATTCGAGTAGTATTGCAAGGCCAAAGAGCCTGCGGTGTGGAGATGTATTATGAATGGTCCTCGAATGATTGTTTACAGTACAGATCAAGATCCAGATACAAAGATTCCAAAGCCCAGTCACTTGTGGACTCCGAAAGATGTGAAAATTATTGAAGAATATGAAAAGGCTTCATCTGTGTTAACAATGGCTCTTGGACCTGACATTTCAATTGCGGTAAGAAATTGCAAGACCACTAAAGAAGTGTGGAGTGAATTGCAAAATCTTTATGAGGGAAATGCTGATATGAAGGCCAGCAGAGTAAATCAGCTGAATCAACAATTCTGCTCATTTAATCATTTTTGGGGAAAGCATTGAGAACCAGATTCGCAGATATACGAAGCTCGTTTCTCAGATGATATCATCTGAGATTACTCTTACCAATAGTGCTATGAACAGACAGTTGTTAAATTCATTACTGAAGAGTTGGGATGCTGATGTTGGAATGATCAAGAAGACAAAAAATCTAAATGATGTCACTCTCATAGAAATGATTGCAACTATTAAATCTTGTGAGATGGATAATACGCATAGAGACATCAATCATCAGAGTAGTTGGATGGTGGCTGGTATTACAGGGCAAAATGCCGCATTAATGTCACAAAATCAGGTTTATAGCCCTCTGCAAGGAAGTTCTCACACATCGGGTAGCTCAAACGTGGTGTACAGTCCTCTTGCCACACCACAGAAAACTCAGTACGTCTAAGGTCTTCAGTCTCAGACTCCTACTATGATTTCGGCAGCGCAAGTTCAGACACAATACCATGCTCAGTATCCTAACATGGTGTTCAGTCAGGCCATTCCAGCTGCAACTCAACAAGGCGGCGTTCCTCCATCTGCTGCTCGTGCACCGGCTCTGCTCAAGCTGTGTCCAATTTTGCGTTTCTTACTAAGGAAAATGAGGAGAAATTGGCCGTAGTTGCCTCAATGATGAACAGTCTAAATGCCTTTTTAGCAGGTGATCTAACTCCCCCATCTATTCTTCCAACTGAAGTAGATCAAATAATGGAGGCGGATCTGGACGAGATTGACGTGTCCTGGAATCTTGCAATGGCTGCTTTCCGTGTCAACAAGTTTCAAAAGAAGTATGGGCGGCAACCATTGTCAAATCTGAAGATTGGGCTCACAAAAGATTAACTCAGGTGTTATAGATGTCATGAGCAAGGACATTTTGCAAGGGAGTGCAAGAAGCCGCCATCTGGATATGTGTCATCCAGAGTGGTAGATATACAGAGTAGTGACAGACAGGTGGTGCCAGTTTCTCCTTCAAAGTCTACTACAAGTCCCTCAAGCAGCTCTGGCGGGAAATCAACAGCTTTGGTGGCACAGCAGCACGAAGGATTCAACTGGGCAAATGCTGGAGCCTAGATGGAGACTTTGAATCTTTCTAAGAACAGAAACCACTGCATGATCGAGTAGACAACTGAGACACCTGATCTTTCAGAAACGGTAAATCGAATTCTCTGTTCAAATAGTTGTCGTTTTAAATTATCACAAATGCCCGCCCATAATTCAACTCTTGTAGCTGAATATCAGCAAGCTGCATCGCAGAACATCGCCCTTAAACATAAGAACAAACTTCTTTTGGAAAAGGTCGAAGCTCAAAAACAAGATATAGCTCAGCTAAAGCTTGACCTGAACCAACAACGATGTTGGGTATATGACTATAAGCTAAAATTAGCTAAAAAAGACGTAGAACTTAAAGCAGCCTTAGCCAAGCTAAATTCCTTGACATGGAAGTTTCAAGAAAATGAAGTAAATATTAAAAAATTTGAAACTTCCAGCAAGCTAGTCAAGGACTTGTGTGATCTACAGCTTAATTATCAAAAAAAAATTATACAAAAGGTCATGGGTAGAATAGGACTCCTCCACCATATAATCATAACTATACAAGAATGCCTGAATCTGAGGCTGATCTAGAAAATGCAGAAAATATGATGTATGGTAAACCTTCAGATTATCTTTCTAAACCGTGGAAGCCCTATTACCCAAAGTTCTCAAAGCCAACTGAACTTAAGAGGAATGATGTTTTTGTAACTTCCACACCATTTTCACACGTATCTAGTGACCATCCATCTTGTAGTTCAGATGATTTAGAAAAAATGACGCCTAAGGCAGAGGCAGCAAAATCACCCACATAATCAAAAGGAGAAAATTCTTCTGAAACTGAAACTGACTCAGTGAACGATACTAACGTTTCTACCTCATGTGTAGAAGAAATATTAGTTGAGGATATTATAGATGGTGATCAAGAAGTATGATTGAATTCAAATTCAGACAATTCAGTTGCTGACTATGATTTTTATAAATTTGTTTTTGACATTTTAAATCAATTTCTTGCTGAACAATTTAAATTCTCAGATAGTGTTGGTTATGTTGATAACACAGACGGTTTTAATTTTTGTTTTTCATCTAATGTTGATGTTTTGAATGCTAATAATAAATGTTATAACTCATGTGATGAAAACATGAATTTTGCTACAGGTACAACATCGACAGATGATTTGGTTTCCTCAGTTATGACCGAAGAGACCGAAAGTTCTTCTCCAGAGGTTCTGTCTGTTGATGCTAATCACAGGGTTGACAGTGAGGAATTCAGCCAAGCAACTGACCCTATGAAGAATGACACTGGCATAGTACTTGAATCAGCTTCTTCAAAAAAAGAACAATGGACTAATTTTGAATGACAGAAAATGAGCATTCTCTTCCCACTAACTCAGACAAAAATCTTGAAACTGAATCTAAATCGGACTCTCAAACTTTTCAAAATTTAGAGATTCCTCCCACTTTTAATGATTTAAGCTTCTTGCAGTTCAAAAAAGGATGTCCCTGCTGAGTCACCCGTCTCCTCTGCAGAATTTTCCACGCAAAATGATTTGAAAACTAATAATTACAAACGGAGAACGCGTAGATCCAAAAAGAAAGAAACCAAACATGCGTCTCATAGAAATGAACAGGCGACTGCTGAGTCACTTCCTCATTTCGAGAAATTGACTCAGCAGCCCCAAACTGAATCTGTTAAGCTACCAGCTGAACATAAATCAGTTAAATTTGTGCCTAAGTCTACTCACTCGAATTGTTTAATTCAAATCACAAATCTAACAAGTGTGCTGATGGTTGTGCACAGGCAACAACCAAGAACAAAACCTTGCACCAGCCGTCAGTATCAGCAAGAAATAAACTGATAGACAAAATTCCTAGAATTTCCCAAACGGAACGGACTATTTTCTTCAAGAACAGGCAAACCTGTTTCAACTGTGGATTTTCCGAGCATATTTCAAGAAATTGTCAAAAAGCATTTACATCTTTCAAAGCATTATACTCAAAATATCAAAAAGTTATGCCTAATCGCCTATATCAGGATCGATTTACTACAGCTAAGCCTTTTGATCAAGACTGGAACATGGCCAAGAAACAAACTCACATATCTCTAAGACCGTCAGGTTTTCTGAATCCTTCTAGCACTCCAAGGACTATGCAGAAGTTTAAATTGCTAACCTGGAGGCCTAAGATCTTGACAAAGATTCCGTCTTCTCCCCAAAAATAAGACAAATCAAAAGCATCGTCGACCTCATCCTCAACTAATTTAATTTTCTGTGAGGTTACCTATATTGATGCATATGGCATGCCCAGATCGTCAATGGCATGAGTTGCAGCTTCTAACTAAAACCTGTTGAAATGTCTAGGAACAACTCTGGCGAACACTCATCAGACTCTTGTATATTGACAGTGGTTGTTCCAGGCACATGACCTGGGGACATCTCGCAATTGAATGACATTCAGTTTTTCGATGGCGGTTTTGTCTCCTTCGCAGGTGGTGAGACAAGAAAGATCACTCTGAGAGGAACACTATGCAACGAAGCTCTCAACTTCAAGAATGTGAATTACGTACCAGAGTTGAAGCATAGTCTTTTGAGTGTGTCTCAGCTATGTGACAATCATTTGGATGTTCTCTTTACAAAGAAAGGGTGTTATGTACTGAAACCAGGTCTCATCATTCCGGATGATTGGATTCTTCTAAAAGCCGTGCGAAAAGGAAAAGCATATGTCATTGACATGAACAAAGCTCCTAATGACAAGCTTACTTGCTTATTCTCGTCAACAGCTGAGCATGATGCAATGCTATGTCATAGTCGACTCGGACACATCAACATGAAGAACATAAATCGACTTGCAAAAGGTGGTTTAGTCAGAGATCTACCAGTTCGCTAGTTTATGCAGATTGAAAAGTGTGAATCATGTGCACGTGGGAAACAACATCAACAGCCGCACAAATCTAAACCCGCACCTTCCACGTCTTAAGTCTTAGAATTACTTCATATGGATCTTTTTGGTCCAACATATATCTGAGCATTGGCGGGAAGGCATACTGTGTGGTTATTATTGATGACTACTAACGATTCACTTGGGTCTTCTTTCTGGCACAAAAAGGTGAAACCGTTGAGTTAGTTAAACAATCATCACACTTATGGAGAACCAGACAGACACCACCGTGAAGGCTATTCGTTGTGATAATGGAACAGAGTTTAAGAATGCTACCTTAAATTCTTTATGTTCCTCCAAGGGAATTGAACGATAGTTTAGTACAGCCAGAACTCTACAACAAAATGGGGTTGTAGAACGGAGAAATCAAACACTGATTGAAACTGCACGTACTATGTTGGTTGAATCCGAGCTACCTCTTATTTTCTGGGTAGAAGCAATCAATACCACCTGTTATATTCAGAATCATGCCCTGATCAACAAAAGACACATGAAAACACCGTACGAAGTGGTTGAAGGTCGCAAACCTTCGGTCAACCATTTCCGCAAGTTCGGATGCCCTTGTGTTCTTCTGCTCACGAATGCCAAAGGAAAATTTTAATCACGCGGAGATCCATTCATTTTCATCGGATATTCTAAAAATACTTCTTATTGTGTCTATAATAAGATCATGCAAATGGTAGTTGAAACCTACAATGTGGATTGGCTGGAGGAGAATCCCAAGGACACACGCATTGGTCCTGACTGGTAGTATGATTATTCCTCCTTGTTTAACAATGTTAATGTTTCTTCGAATGTGACTGCCGGTACAAGCAACATTTCTGAACTTCCAACGATATTACCTGAAGACGATGCTGATGCTGTACAACTGCACGAGACTTTAAAGCAGCTGAGTGTGGATCCACCTGGATTTAATGAAGCTATATCTACACCTTCACCAGTATCGCAGCATCAGGAAACGACATCTGAACAAACTCCTAGGATGATTTCCCTGAAGTTGAGGCTCCAAACACAGAGCCTCCTACGACAAATGAAGGGTCTGCTCCTCCCAATGTCTTAGGTTCATCTCTTTTTCCTGAGCCTACACCGCCAGACTTTTCTATTGATTCATCGGTCAACACTACTACTGGTGCACCTAATGAGGGAGAGTCATTTGGAGTTGTCACACCGAGTGTTACCAACTTGCAAACATATCTTCTTGTCCCTGCTACGCCAATGCCACAACATCTACAGCGCGATCATCCAATTAAAAAAAGTTATTTGTCCTGTTACTACTGTCGTTCGAACCTACAGTCAATCAGGGGAAACCAATGCTTGTCTTTACACTTGCTTTATCTCAGAAATTGAACCTAAAATCATTGATGTCGCCTTGCAGGAACCAGGCTGGGTTGACGCTATCATGAAGAAATCAATCAGTTTGAGAAGCTTGGTGTATGGCAATTGGTGAAGCTTCCTCAAGGGAAACATACTCTCGGAACTCGCTGGGTATTTCACAATAAACATGATGACACTGGAGTCATTGTTCGGAATAAAGCTCGAATGGTCATTCAGGGTTTTCGTCAAATTGAAGGATTGGACTACGATGAGGTTTATGCACTGGTAGCTCGATTGGAGGCTATTCGCATTTTCTTGGCATATGCATCTTACATGGACTTCACCGTCTATCAAATGGATGTTAAGACTGCTTTTCTCTATGGCACGATGAAAGAGGAAATATACGTGGCACAACCACAGGTTTTACTGATCCTGACAAGCCAGACTATGCCTATAAATTGGATAAAGCTTTGTATGGGTTGCATCAAGCGCCTCGCACATGGTACGCAACTCTAACAGAGCATTTGCTTGCTCATGGATATACTTAAGGAACCATTGATCAAACTTTGTTCATCAAACGTGTTGACAAGGACATTATTCTTGTTCAAATTTACGTCGATGATATTATTTTTGGTTTACGGATGGTGGTCTGTGCCGGGAATTTGAAGAAATCATGAAGAAGAAATTTGAGATGAGCTCATTGGGGGAGATGACTATTTTTTGGGACTTCAAGTTCGTCAAAGCCCGCAAGGAATCTTGATTCATCAGGGAAAATATGTCAATGACGTTCTTGCGGAATTCAAGCTTACAGACTCAAAGACTATTGCTTCACCTATTGCAGAACGACCTTTGCTAAATGAAGTCGCTGAAGGAACGCCCGTTAGTCCAACCATGTACCGATCTATGATTGGTTCACTCGTGTATCTCACTGCAAGTCGGCCAGATATCATGTTTGTCGTTTGCCAGTGTGCTCGATATCAGGCTACTCCTAAACTCTCTCATTTACATGCTGTTAAAAGAATCTTTAGGTACCTCAAAGGGGCACCATCACTGGGCCTCTGGTATCCTAAAAAATTCGAATTTGAACTGTATGCTTTCTTTGATAGTAATCTTGGAGGTACAGATAGGGATATGTGCTGAACTTCAGCTTGATGTCAATTCTTGGTAGATAGATTAATCTCATAGCAATGCAAGAAGCAGCAGACGGTCTCGCTCTCTACAGCGGAAGCAGAATATGTCGCAGCATCTGCTTGCTGCTCCCAGGTTTTATGGATGCAACACCAGCTTGCAGATTACGGTTTGACTTATCTAAACACAACAATTTATTATGATAATGATACCAATATCCAAATATCAAAGTTCATTTTATTCTTGATTGCTATGAAAAGGGTCTGGTTAAACTTGAGCAAATCCACACCGATGCAAACGTGGCGGATTTGTTCATGAAACCCATTAGCAATGCGCGTTTTCAATTGCTTGTGGTTCTCCTCAAAATGATCTGTTTTTCTAACTGAGCATCTTATGTCCTTTCCGTTTAGTTTGTTGACTTTCTTTCATTTTTGTTTGCTTCATAAATTTGTTCATATATATGCACAAATTTAAGGGCAGAAATATTAAAAAATATATATATTTTTCTTTTAAACAACTTTTACAATGATTGGGAAATGAAATACTTTTTTCGTGATAAAGTTTGTAACTAACACATGTAAGGTGTTGAAGCGGGAAAGACTTGAATCGAAGGTGATTTGTTGATAGGTCTAGATCTGAACCGGATAGTGTAAGCCAAATGATATAAATATAAAGAACTATATATTCGGTGGGTCACAAACTATAGCCGTATGATTTCATGGTCTTATATCCTGTGTTGATAGATAGCCAATCCTGAGGTTTCGGGTCTTTATGTTGTTTAGTCATCCGGGGATATCTTGGCTGCCCTTCTGTTGCATCAAGATTATATGCAGACCTAGGCACAGTCAGGATATCTTTTTAAAAGTGTCAAAATAGAAGGGCCAAAACCTAAAAGAGCGGAAATCTCTTCATGAGAAAATTCCATGAATTCCTACGTACCACATAAAGTATTTTCCTAACCCTCGTCAGATACTATTGGTCACTCTACTATACGAAAGTACTGACCTGTTCACCAATAGTCTGACGTCGTGAAAGATAAAGGATGATTTCAGTATACTCACCTGCAACAATGAATCGTTGTGCTTACCTTGATCGCGGGGGTATGTCATGGTATGGGACCCACGGGTATCATAGTATAATACTACCTTAAGCATATCATGAAGCTAAAACTGGAGGGTTGAGTTTTAGATTTAAATGGACAAGTATATTGGCAATTGCTTAGACTAGTCTGACCCAGCTCACACTGAAAAAGTGCTCCTTAGTTGACTTTAGAAATGATTTGATCCCTTAGCAAGGCTGTGTCTGTGTTTGTGTTTGCTTTTGTGTTTGTGTTTTTGCTTAAACGTCTTACTTACTTTTGTAGTTGGTAAAAGGTGGTTGAATGCTTGGTTAGTCAAATTGCTGAATTTTTGTTTGATGTTTTCTGTCAAGGGATATTGGACTTGTCTGCTAAGTTTTGAAGTTGGGCCAATCCAACAGAATTTATGAAAGTCTTAAAATTGAACACTTATGGTTAATGAGTTACTGTTCCAGATAGGCCCACTAAGTAGTCACTATTCCAGATTGGGCATGACAAAAGCCCAATCCAGATCATTTGGGAATTCGGATGATGTATTCCGGATTGAGTTGGGCCCAAAAGGTTTTAGGCCTAAGCCCATTCCAGAAAAATACTTAATTGAATCAGAGATGCATTTCAGATTATTCACAAATTTTTCTGAAATCCTCTGATCATCTTTGAACTCCCTGTTCATTCTCATTTTGGATTTTTATCTTAGATTTCATCTGGATTAGGTATATAATGCTTTAAAATTATGAAATCTAATGATAATCTTCAAGTTTTCATGCATTTCGCATAAATTTTTGGGTTGGCCTTCAAAGAAACTGGTATTCGGGATCTCATTCCAGATGGACATTCAACCGAGTTGATGAACTCGGATTTCATCTCGGATAACGTTCATCCGGATTGATGATTCATCCGAATTACTATTGACCTGTTGGCTAATCCGGATTGATGATTCATCCGAATTACTGTTGACCTTTTAGCTAATCCGGATTGATGAAAGGTTCAACCGGATTACTGTTGAATTGTTGTGAATCCGGATTCTAATGTCTGAACCTTGAGCTCTTTTGAACCTTTCCAAGTGATTGAACCCCTCGAACTGGTTTAGACCTTTTTAATAATTGAACCTTTGAAATCTGTTTGAACCCTTTTTTCTAATGAACTCCCTTAACTTTTGTTAGTTGCATTAAAATTGAGTTAACCTGATTCTTGTTTTGACAGAAATGGTGGAAGAGGCTTTTGATGCAGTCATGCTGGTGGAGGAACAGGTTCATAATCAAGCGGGATATCTATCAAATCCACCAGCGGAACTTTTCCAAGAGTTCAAATCCATGGTGGCTGGTCTAAATGCATGCAAGATTGGGTATGCACTTCGTGCCAACCCGATTATATATAGAGATCTGGTGCACACCTTTTGGAAGAGAGCTAGATTCCACTTGAGAGGAGCTGATGGGAGGCCATACATTAGTTCTCAGATTCAGGGTAAAGATATCATAGTGAATGAAGCCTGTGTTTGAGAGGTACTATAGTTTACAGATGCTACAAGTGATCCAACTGTGTACGCAAAGGAGAAAGTGTTGCCTATTCGTATAGAGATGACTTATGAGGGATCATATCCGCCGCTGCTCAAGAAAATGTTTCCCGCTTACTAGAGATTGTTGGTGCATATGTTCATGCAATGTGTTTTTGAAAACAAGGGAGGGTTAGACCAACCAAATCAAACCCAAACTTCCGTGATCGTGGCTCTTATTATGGATTGGAAATATAACTTTTTTGGTTATATTGTCTAAAATATGAAGAAGATCTTAGAGCAGTCAAAGAGGATGTTTCTGCTATATCCGCGCTTCGTGCAGTTATTTTGGATGCTCGATATCCCGATTTAGCCAAGGATGCTTCTAATGCGAATCTACTAAATATGAAGCCAATGGGACGACTATTTTTAGCACTATGAAGAAAAACCGTTCGTCGAAGGCTGTGTTTGTTGGTCATTTTCCATTGAGGAAGTTTGGAAGGTTTGCTGAGGTGATCGGACAGGATGTCCCACCTCCTACACCAGTTAATGCTATCATTGCTGAAGAACATGATATGCCTGTGAAAGAGAAAGAGATTGAGGTTGAAGATTTGGTTACTGCTGCGGACACATATGAGGAACAAGCTTTCTTAGACGACCTTACTGAATTTAATATTAATCTGACTCCAGTTTTGCCAGAACTTTCTTCAGAGAACTTAGAAGCTCTTATTGCATACTTGAAAGAAATTCAAGAGCGACAAGGTGATCCTCCTCTTTTAATACCCTCTGTTGATGTTCCTGTCGGTGTGGTTGAGTCTAATGAAGAGGATGAAGAAGACGAAGTGCCTTTGATAAAGAGACGGCGGACGGAGACTATTAATGAACCAATTCATTCAGAAGTTCACGTTGTTAGTATTGCTGAAGAATCCACACCAGTGACATCTACTCCTACTTTATCTTCATTTCCTGTATCTTTGACGGATGCTCTGATGGTTGATCCTCATATTTTTTCTGAACCGACAACTGCTCATATTGCTACACATTCCACGGTCGTAGCTGTTCCAGCGGACTCTATATTGGAAATTATGGATTTTGGCGGTAGTTCAGTGGGTGCTGAGGGGTCTGGAGCAGGTGGAAGTGGTACAGGTGGTGTTGAGGGTGATGCTACAGAACATTCACAAAGATCTGAGATATGCGCCTTTGAGTTTGGTGGTCTAGATAGTGATGATGAAGATGTGGAGGTTGATGTTGTTGATTTGAAGAAGTGAGTGATTGTACTCGAACAGGAGGTCGTACTTAAAGATGCTCAGATTGCGTCATTGCAGACACTCTTAGACTTGAGGGACCAAACGATCGATCAGTTGCAAGGGGACGTTACTATGTTGATAACTTTGGTGTTTGATTTGAAGGCTAAGTTGGAGAACAAGTTTGGGCGAGAATTTTATGACCCTACTGATGATCCAATGAATGTAGAACACCGCCATAGAGCAGCCGAGCAGAGAGCAACCGAGTAAAGTGAAGCAGATCGGATAGCTGCAGAACAGTTGGCTTCTGACAGACAAGCTGGTTTTGATGATTATTTGCGTGATACGAGAAAGAAATACACTGCTAGTCAAAAGCGTCCAATGGCACAAAAGAGGAAACATATGGTTTTGATGAAAAATGTTGACGTTAATGCGCTTGATGAAAATTTTCAGTTGAAGGATCCGTCCAACCAATCTGAACGGTATATCATGGAACTCGGCTTGAGTTACTATAGCAAGGTTGGAAATAAATCAAAAGTGCTTAGTTGGATGTACGACCATGTGAAGAAGATGTGGATTATTGTCAGACAAGACGTTACTAGAGAATATTATTCTAAGGAGTCTCAGTTTGAAACTTGGATGAAGATTGCCTTGACTGATTTGTTACCAGCTCCTTATTTTGATGATGATACTATCGAACGAGGTCTAGCTAGAGGTTTTTCAAGAGGTTGGAACAGGAAGTGAAGACTGGATTTAAGGCAATGAAAACGGCTGAGCCTTATCTGCAAGCAGCAAAGGGGGTGCGTGATGCAAGGATAGGGAGGCGGTTTAAGTCGATGATGTGGCCTCCGACTGATAAAGAACTTGTTATACATGTTGCTCCAACATTTCCAAAAGGAATATTGAAGAATTTCAATTTCTGGCTATATGATCCAAAAGTTGGAAGTGTGGTAACTGTGACGAAAGAGAAGGCATTTCGGGTTAATGATGTGGTCGATTTGGTGAGTTTTCACGATGAAGATCTGCAGTTTCTTGCTTCAAATCAGATTCGAACAGCAGAGCTATTTGAAGCTTGTGCTAAAGACTGGACAGCTGCTGTGGCTGGAATCATTGCTGGAGGATTGGTAGTGGATGCGCAACCTAAAGATTAAAAGGCCAAATGTTGTAAACCTAGGGGGAGATTGTTGGGATTATACTAGTGAAAGTTTACACATTAGTGTTGCATTTGGGCTTATTAGAGGTTATTGGGCTTCCTAGTGCCTTATCGGCCTAGGGTTGTAATTGTTGGGCTAGATGGTTAGTATAAATATATGTATTAGGTTAATGTTTCAGGATTAGAGAGTTATTATTGAAAAACTTATATCAGACACTATTCTAGTGTATGCAAGTTGTTTGTTGATTCAAGAGTTTTTCTTCAACCTAATCTTTATTTCCGCAATTGATTAGGTTTACGATACTTGTTAGATCCGATTTCGGGATACATCTGCAAAACATATAAAACAAATAATAACATTTATACAAATGACGTTTAAGCCCTATATACATAATCGACATATCCTAGACGTAGGAAATAGACATAATGCACTAACAAAGCTGACGATGCTGCCCCTGTTGTACTAGGTTTATCACCAACCGTGGCTAAGTGTTAGGAAAATTCTACACTTGTGACCTTCGACCTTCGGTCTAACTGGCGCGTCCAATGCGAGTGGAGCTTGTCGGGCCCAGTAGTACTACTAAAAGTTCCATCTCTATAATCCAATTCTAACGGAATGCTAAGTTTTAAAGGGACTGACATGTGATATAATGCATCCTTGTGACAATAACCTTATAACATAACCTCTCCCAATATAGTCGGTTAACACATAACAATAAAAGCGTTACATTACCATAACGGTACATGTTTTCTCCCCCTGTGTATTTAAACCCGTTTAAAATGTAGGGACTGTGAAGTCACCTTTGTATTACTTGGTAGGATTAGACTAAGTATATGAAATCTAGAGCGATCAACAACGCCCTATAATAGTTAGCACTGTTTATTAGGTTTTGCTTATGATTAACAAGAAAGTCCTACACTTGTCTAGTAACTAGTACACGAACAAATATCACATGGCACTTCTATTATATGGTTCCATAACCGTGTTCACAACCTTTCTACGATATGATATATGTTGTTTATACAATTAACAAGCAATCGTGAATATTAAAAATCGCAAGTTCGGTTCTTACACATTCATGTTTCCTGCCTATCAAAAATCACTGAAACTAGGATGTTTTTAAGACTTGTTTAACCTATTTATAAGGCGGTAAAAATTAAGTTTTTTTATGTGACACACCCCTCGGGAGGGTTTGTCTTGTGTAAAAATTTTAAGGCATAAATCTTTACCAATAATTCCATAAAGATCATTTATTAAGCAGTTATCAGATTCGTCACTTTTGGACTGTAGTTTACGGAAAGATTTATTTAAAAATCCTCAATTAGTCTATTGACGTATTTCCAATTAGAGACTTTTTTGACCTCCTAAAACTACCTATAGTAGAAATTTTAGATCATAACTCAATTCCTACATTGAGTTATGACATTCGTAATGGGCTGCAAATTCTGCTAGGAAATGCAGCCTGAACCTTCGGTACGGAAAACTTCATAAAACATTCACTTTTCATAAAAAAAATGCAATACTAGTGGGGATCGAAAGGTATTTCCTAGAAGTACATCATGGACCCAAGAAACAACACTTTTGTTAACTTTTGACCTAGTTAACAACACCGATTAAAGTCGGCGATAACGTTACTGGACAGATTCGTTTCATCACCCAAACCCCACAAACAATTATCTGATGCACCCAACGACCTAAAATCTTAATCACAACAGATTATCATCCTAAATTAAATCATATAACAATTAGTTTCATCACAACCATCAAGCACTCAAACCTAATCGAGATATATCTATTTATACATGCATAAAAGTATTCATGCATCTACTTGATTTTTATGACCCTAGCACCAAAATTATCATCATGATTATCAAAGTACATAAAAACACATCCATGCATACAAGAAATCCACCGGAAAAACACCAAACATAACTAACCTTGTGGAGATGGATGAGAGTGCTAAGGTGAAAGAGTGAAGAGTAGCGAGAGAGGGAAGCGGCGATCAGGGGGGTATGCTTGTTGCCGATGACCAAGGGGGAATGAGAAGGAGAGGTGATTAGGGTTTTGTTTATTTTTTTTTGAAACTCCCATGAAAAAATATAATTAAATCCAGCCTTGGGCTCCAAGAGTGGGGGAACCTTGGGCCGCAAGGTCTTTGGGCTGCAAAGGTGGGGCCGCAAGGTGGGGGTGGTTTGGGCTTGGTTTGGATTTGATTGTTTTTTATATTAAATCCCGTCATGTTGATAAATATTGTTATTATGTAAGGTAATGTCGTAAATATAAAAGTAAAACCTATCACCTTAAATATAAAAACAAGGCGCTAACCTCAGATGTTCGGGTTATTACATTATCCCCATGTTGAAAGAATTTTTGTCCTGAAAATTGAGTGAGTAGGAGTTTGAAAGTCTTGGAATAAGAAAGATTTCCGAATTGTCACATTCTCCCCCAGTTAAAGGAATTTCTCCCTGAAATTCAATTTGCGTAGCTTGCACCTTGTGATTAGGTTGCAAAGAGGTGAGGGTACTTGTCTCTCATTTCATCCTCTCTTTCCCAAGTGTACTCCGGTCCACGCTTAGAGTTCCAACAAACCTTGACAATTGGTATTTTGCTATGTCACCGTGATTTGACCTCTCGGTCCATGATTTCGATTGGTTCTTCAATTAACCGTAGTTGTTCGTCCACATGGATCTCGTCCAATGAATGGTTATTGTTTCATCAGATAGACATTTCTTCAGATTTGAGACATGAAAAACGTTATGAACTCCACTGAGTTCATCAGGAAGGTTCAACTCATGAGCCACATAACTAATTTTCTTCGTAATTTCAAATGGGCCAACGTATCGTGGTTTTAGCTTACCTCTCTTGCCGATCGCCTACTTGAAATTCTAATGGGGTTTGCGACGATGATTGGCATAACTCTTTTTGCGGTCTTGAGCTGTTGCCATACGATTTTGGATTTGCACGATCTTTTTAGTTGCTTCTAGAACCAACTCTGGCCCCGTGATTTGACTGTCACTAACTTTCGCCCAACAAACGGGTGATCGACACTTCCTTCCATACAGTGCCTCGAATGGTGTCGCGTGGATACTCGTGTGATAGCTGTTGTTATAGGATAACTCTGCCAAGGGTAGATACTTCTCCCAACTTTTGCCAATGTTGATTACACACGCTCTGAGCATATCTTCTAGGGTCTGAATGATACGTTCACTTTGAGTATCAGTTTGAGGATTGAATGCTATGCTCAAATCGACGTGTGATCCGAAGGATTTCTGCACTGACCGCCACAGATGAGAAGTAAAACGTGGATCACGGTCAGATGGATGTTGGCACTCCGTGTCTGGCCACTATTTTCTTCAAGTACAGTGCTGCCAGCATATCAAACTTATCAGTTTCCTTGATTGCTAAGAAGTGAGCCAATTTGGTTAGCCGGTCAATAATCACCCATATAGTATCCTTTCCACTGGGTGTCCTAGGTATGCCTGTGATGAAGTCCATAGCAACTTGTTCCTATTTCCAAACAGGAATCTCCAGCTGTTGCAATAGCCCTGAGGGTTTCTGGTACTCTACCTTGACCTTGGCACAGGTTTGGCATTTGCTTACGTAGGTGGCTATTTCACCCTTAATGTTCAGCCACCAGTAAGTCGTTTTGAAATCTAAGTACATCTTATCCGAACCTGGATGAACTAAGTACCTTGATTTTTGAGCTTCGTCAATTATGAGTTCCCTCAAGTTCCCGTAGAAGGGTACCTATATCCAATTAAGAATGTAATGAGCTCCATCTAATTTGGTTTCCCAATCACGCTCCATCTTGCATAATTTCTCAGCTTTCAGATTTTCGGGTTTGACCGTGTGACATTTGTGCCTTTTCAATCATTGCACATTTACAAACAATTTTGTATTCAATGAAACCCTATGTTTTAGTTCTAAATGTTTTTGTATTCAATAAAATCTTGTATTTTATTGATGGGAATGCAAAAACTGTCAATCGTTGCACAATTTCGATCATTTTTGTGTTTGTTAAAGCGTTTTACGCATTTTTGCCAAACGCGTAACCGTAACAACCGAATGTGGACATCCAAGACATTTTCAGCCATACACATGTCATAACACCTTTATATAACCTAAATATTAGGTTAACGGGGTTAAAAATAACAAACAAGTGAAAATACAAGTCTTAGGGCCAAAAATGTCAAAAAAATAATAAATATTTTTGCTTCTTCACCAAGTTTGCCACCTATCTCAAATTTTTGACACCTAGCACTCATTTTGCCACACTTAATTTTGTGTTGACACATGTTAGGACACTAATCCACACTTGAGGACACTTGTCATCACCTCCTTAATCCTAAAATACTATAAATACCCCATGATTCTTCCATTTTTTCACACCACTTCAAAACACTTCAAAGCAAAGTGTGCAGTTCTTCTTTCTATGCTTCTTGGAGCTTGTTTCAAGCCTTTAGAAGAATCCTATCTTGAGTTCCGAAAGTGTTCTTCAACATGAGTAAGTGCTCTTCCTAGTTTTTTCATGATTTTAGCTATTTTGAGCTAAAAGTCGAACAGTTTGGCTTCCTGGTTGACTTTTGGTCCTGACCATATTTGGTCAAGTCAGCGTTCAATTGAACTTTGAAATGTGATCCTAATCACGAAGGTTATAATCCCTAACGATTTCACCTTCTGATTGCCACGTTTACTAGTAGAAGTGACCAGTCAAACTTTCGGTAAAAAATGTGCATGATGTGCATTTTACGACAAAACTATTTTCGGGTATCAAAACACCAAGTTTTGATACCAAATTAGTTTTATAAACTTAGTTAGACATATTTTACATGTCTAACTCGTCACATCTAGTTTAGTGCTTATTTAGGGTCGTAACTCGAGAGGTCTTGACCATCGCTTTGACTTTTGAATCCGACCCGTTTGGTCGATCTTAGGATCCGACCAAACACATATTTATGACCATAGTTATATAGGGAATAACCTACTTGTTGGTGCATATTTGTGACAACAGCTTAGATTTGGTCTTTGGATATCTTGTAATTAGTAAAATGATAAATAGTTAGTGGGTTTAGTTTTATAGTAGTTGATTAGAAGTGATTGGGCTAAACTAGACATATGTAGGCGAATTGGGCCTAGACCCATTTGCAGTCCATGTGGGGAAACCCTAGCCTAGGTGCAAACTTGTCTCTATATAAAGAGAGCTTTACATTAGGGTTTAGATTGCTCAGTGGATTAGTTCATAAAGAGTTGAGAGAGTCTTGAATTGATTATAAACATTTGTATTAGGGAATTACTTCATAGAGAGTTGAGAGAGAGTCTTGAATTGATTATAAACACTTATGTTAGATAATCAATAGAAGACAGTTTGAAAGGGATTGTTCCTGTTCGTGTTCTTGTTAGGTTTTCTATGAAATCTGACTAGGGGATTCCGCACTCTAGGTTGAATAGACGATTTTGTGAAGATCCATAGGGATTATGGGACTTACAATGGGTATCAGAGAATTCGGCTCTTGTTTTTGCTCAGTTCGGAATGTTACAGCAAAAAAATTGAAGTTTTGGACGTTTTTGGAGCCTGGTTAGAAGTTTTGACGGTTGTTTTAGGGTTTTGCTGCTATTTCAGATAAACAACAAGGCATTTCGGATAGAAGGAGGGCATCTTGGATCAAAAGTGAAGCATTTCGGATTGAAAGGTTGCATTTCGGATCATCAGAGAAGCATCTCGGATCTGAATAGTTGCATCTCGGATCAGAACAGTTCATCTCGGATTGTATCTCGGATAAAGACAGTCCATCTCGGATTGTATCTCGGATCAGAACAGACCATCTCGGATCAGAACTATCCATCTCGGATTGCATTTCGGATAACCAAGAACGCATCTCGGATACCATTTCGGATTACTATTCAGAATCACCATCTCGGATCATTGTTCCGAGTTTTCATCTCGGATTGTTAATCCGAGTTACAGTTCCGAATTCGGTACTATTCTGAGTTGCATAGAAAAAGGTGGAAAGTTAATCAGCTGACGTAACCGGAGTTAAACGTTTTTTGACATAGAATTTGATCCATAGAAAATTTTGACACACCGGTTGCACAGTTAGACTCGTGTGATTTTTAGGACAAAAAAGTCAGACATTATACATCATTGGATTCGTATCACCGAGACGAGTCTAACGGTATAATTTGGTGACCACTCATTTCGGGCAAATTTTTAACGTTTTTAACGAGCCGGTTCGGTAAGAATGTCAAATATGTCTAACTTAAATGAATTGTTGAGAATGAAAACGAGGCAGGCACGACTAACAAACCTCCAAAAATGTTGAAGGTAGAAAATTATCCTACATGGAAGGATATGTTCCGGTCGTTCATTGAATATCAGCGGATGTGGATCTGCATTCAAGATGGGTACATTAACCAAACGCATGACTTTGAAGGCAGACAACGTGTTACTGCCTATGTGAACATGTCAGAGGCTGAAAAAATGATGTGTGAGTCTAAGAAGAAGGCCTTAGCTGCTATAAAGATGTCGTTACCTGATGGCATCAAACATACTTTCAAGAGATATACCAGTTCTAAGTAGATGTGGCGTGACCTAGAGAAGAGGTATAAGGGCAATCCTGATGTGAAGAAGAATAAGGTTGATTTGCTGAAGAGACAGTTTTGCTGTGTTTAAAGGCATGAGAAATGAGTCCCTTGAAGATATTATCATCTGATGTCAGAAATGGACAATTATGACATAGGGGATACACAGATGTTGAGATAAACAATAAGTTGCTTGATGCTTTACCTGCAAAGTGGGATATTTATACTTTGATGATAAAGGTGAAGCTGATTATGAAGATAAAGACTTAGAAGAAGTTGTTGGGAAATTGAGAGCTTACGAGCTCAATATGAAGAAGAAGGAAACTAGATATGATCAGGTTCAAGATCCGGGAATTTATAAAGGGCTTACACCTTCATCTTCCAACAATGCTTCAAGTGATTCTGCAACTGCGTTTCTCTCGTGTGAAAATGAGCAAGTTGTGACCAATGCTGATGGTGAAGTATGTTTTGTAGCTTCTTCAGGAGGATCATCAGGGGCTAAGAGATAACAAGCCAGAAATAGTAACAACAGTACAAGATTTATGCCTTTGAGTGTCAAGGCTGCTGAAGATCATCTAGCGTTGCTGACTTCATTCATTGCTTCCTATGATAGCTACATTCAGGGAAGAATATCTGATCCTACTACGTTTGATGAAGACTACGATCAGATTGACCCTGATGACCTAGAGGAGATGGATTTACAATGGAAGATGGCCATGATCTTTAGAAGAGTGAAGAGGTTTATGAACAGAACGGGCTGAAAGTTTGTTGGAAAGAACGTAGGTTTTGACAAATCTAAAGTGAAGTGTTACGATTGTCAACATTACAGACATTTTGCTAGAGAGTGTCAAAGACCTAAGTCTGAATCTCGTTCTAGCTCATCTTTTCAAGATTTTCCTAGTCATGGTTCAAGCAACAGGAATACATCAACTAACACTGGATGAAAGGCCCTGATCTCTATTGCTAGAGAAGGTTCTTATGATTGGAGTGTTCATCTGGAGGGTGATGACAATGCCACACAGGCATTCATGGCTGAGATAGCCCCAGCTGATAATGTAGGAGTGAAGGCTAGTGCTGAGGAAGAGCGAGACATGGTAGCTGAAAAAGCTGACGGAGAACAGAATGTTATAGAGAAGAAGATGGCTGCTGATTTTGCTGCTTTCATGGCTGATCTAAGCAAATCAACAGGAGAGGTACGTTATAACTCTAGTAGTTCTGTTTGCTTAAAATGTCGTGAACTGGAATGTGAGGTTGACACGTTACAAACAAAACCAAAGTCTGGTAAATGATTTCTCGAACGTAAAGGAATCAAACTTTTCCGTAAAAAGAAATGGGTCATTATATTTGAAGAAAATTAAGGGTTACGAAGAAGAAATCAATATTTTAACCTGTAAGCTAAATGAAAATCTTCAAATTATTGACTTAGCTCATGATATGATGAGTGAGAAACCAAAAGAGATTTCCCAAAAATGCAAAGAGTTGTCAGAAGCACAACTTAAAATTTGTGAACTTGAAAAGAAATTGAATCAATTCAGAGATTCATCTTTTGTTATGAAACACATGATGAATGGCCTGAAGAAAAGTAACGACAAGACAAGTTGGGCTTCAAAGGTTTCAATGAAGTTCCACCACCTCTTGGTCATGACTATTCTTTCTTGCTAGATGAAAAAGAGCTAACCGACTTTGTGTCAACTACACCTGGTAGTTCCACATCAGGGAATGTTGATGTGACTGAGAATGCCAAGAAGGATAATAACAGGGTACCAGTTTTGAAAACAAAGAATACACACCCTACGAATAAAAAACATTTTTTTGTTAAAAAAGTTGATTTTGTTAAAGGGAGTGATATGAAAGAAGAGGTCACTGTTATTACAAAAGAGTCAAATGTGAAATTTGATAAAAATGAAAACAAAGAAAAATCAGAAATTAACCAAACTAAACAAGATCCTTCGAAGGCATCATCATCATCATCGTCACCTGATGAATGTAAACAAAAGACTTCAATTAAGAAGTCTTCGGCTAGAAGATCGTGCTTCAAATGTCACGACAAGGGACATGTAGCTAGCTGATGTCCTAACAAAAAGAATGAAGCACATGTGAGTGAGAGACAAAGAGAAAAATCACCAGCAAAAATTGGTGAAGGTGAGAAGAAGGTTACTAACTCACCAAAGATATCTGCTACCAGGCAACAGAGTGTTGATGTTGGTGAGATAAGGCTGAAAAAGGAACTCACCAAGTTCCTCGTTTTCAAAGAAATGAACAAAGATTTTAGACTTCATCTACATCAGGCAGATATGAAAGACCTAGAAGTAGTTCACCAAGAATGAATAACTTTAATGGTCAATCAAGTAATTTCAAAAGTCAAGGTCAATATCAAACTCGATATCAAAATGTTTGCAGTCGAAATTTTTATAACAATGGCTTTAGAAATTATTATCATCAAAATTCATGGAACCAAAACCAAAATTTCCACAGGTCACAAAGTCCAAACATGTTTAGGAAACCTCAGGACCAGAGAACTAGTGGAAATCAAAAACCATTTCCATCACCAAGTCTAAGATCCAAGACTCCTATTAGGATTGATGGATATTTGATGAATGTTCTTGTCGTTGATAAATCTGGAAGACCCAAGACCATTAAGGCTTGGGTCCCCCAATCTAACTAATTTTGTTGGGTTGTGAAGGAGCTGCTGAGGAGGATTATCAACTTGTGGTATGTTGATTGTGGCTGCTCCAGGCACATGACGGGGCATGCGAGGCTGTTGATAGAATTTGAGAATATAGATGGAGGTTATGTGAATTTTGTAGGTGCCAAAGGAAGGCACATTACAGGTCGAGGAAAAGTGACCAACGGGAAGATCACATTGGACAAAGTGAACTATGTGGAGCAGCTGAAGGAGAAATGACACTTATGTCATGGACATGGGTGCTAAGTCTCTTCCAATGTGGTGGCGTGTTTACTGTCAAAAGCATATGAGGCTGACTCATTTGTGGCACAGGCGCATGGCCTGTGCCACTACCGAAAAATGAATTATATTATTAAAAATGGTTTAGTGGAAGGGGTGCCAGTGCAGAGGTTTCACGTGGAAGATAAATGTCTTCCATGGAAAAAGGGAAAACAACATAAGAAACCTCACAAGTCTAAAACAGTAAATTCCATATATGCCCTTTATGAATTACTTCATATGGATCTATTCGGTCCGATGAATGTAAGGAGCATATGATTACTCACGATATTCATGGGTTTTCTTTTTAGGTACAAAGGATGAGACAGCAGAGATGCTGATAGATCTTTTTACAAAATTGGAAAATGTCCATGATGCACATATCAAGAGGATAAGGAGTGATAATGGCCCGGAGTTCAAGAATCAGATTCGGGATCTCTATTGCCTTCGCAAGGGAATTGAACATCAATATTCTGCTCCTTATACACCTCAACAGAATGGAGTCACTGAGAGGAAAAACAGGATGTTGATTGAAGCTGCTAGGACTATGCTTTCTGATTAAAAGCTTCCAGTTCTTTTATGGGGGGAAGCTGTGAACACAGCTTGTTATGTCCTAAAGAAAGTTTTGACGGTTAAACGGTTTAACAAAACATATGACGAACTATTGTTTAACCGAAAACCAAACTTAAAAGGCTTTGAACCGTTTGGATTACCTTGCACCATTGTGCAAAATAAAGATAAGCAAAAATTTGGTGAGGTAGCTGACGAGGGTTACTTTCTAGGCTATATGCTTGGAACACCGAATAAAAGGGTTTTTAATCTAAAAACTGGTAAAATTGATTGTGTTTATCATGGAAATCACTAGTTATTCACCTCAACAATCAACGAGTGGTCCAACTATATTATATGGTTATGATAGCGTTAATATTCCTGATTTTTCCAATGAAGGTCTCAAGTGATTCAAAATTTGATCAATATAGATGAAGAGGGTGACTTCATGCGTAGATCGAGTATATCAATGATAGATGCTCCAGAAACTTCTTCCAGTGCAGCTCCACATGACTCCAGTGATAGTGAGTCAGAACCTATTCAAGGGGAGGATTTTACTAATCCGTTTGCTACTAAAGACATTCAGGGGGAGATTGGTTCTAATCTAGGAGATAATCTAGTTGTTGACACCATTGCTACTACACGAGCAAACAGAGATCATCCAGTTGAGAACATTATAGGTGATGCTGCTACAGGTGTTTAGACAAGAAGAGGTGTGATCGAAGGTTCCTGTTTATTTACTTTGATTCAGAAGACTAGGATGTTACATGAGTGTTTGTATAGCTACTTTATTACCGTAGAGGAGCCGAAGAATGTTCACATGGCTCTAAAATATAATTGTTGGGTTGAAGCTATGCAAGAGGAACTAGCTCAGTTTAAGAAGTTGAAGGTTTGGGAGCTAGTTGACTTGCCTGAGGGGGAAATAGGCACCAAGTGGGTGTTTAAGTGTAAGAAAGACGACCGAGGGATCGTGATAAGGAATAAGGCTGGGTTAGTGGTGAAAGGGTTCAATCAGCAAGAGGGGATTGATTACAATGAAGTGTTTGCACCAGTATCAAGGTTGGAGGCAATTCGTTTGTTCCTAGCTTTTGCTTCATTCAAGGGCTTCAAAGTTTACCAACTTGACGTGAAGAGTGCATTTCTTTATGGGAAAGTTCAAGAAGTGGTGTATGTCTCACAACCAGATGGGTTTACGGATCCAGATTATCCAGATCGAGTCTATCGACTTGATAAGGCATTTTATGGATTGCATCAGGCACCTAGGGCGTGGTATGAGATATTGTTAGCTCATTTGTTAAAGAATGGTTTTGAAAGAGGTCAGATTGACAGTACACTTTTCATTAAAGGGAAGAAGGAAGACTTTCTGCTGGTACATGTATATGTGGATGACATCATTTTGGGTCATCTGATGAGAACATGTGTCATGATTTTGAGGAGGTAATGAAGAGTAAGTTTGAAATGAGTGTGTTTGGGTGAACTATCTTACTTTTTGGGTTTACAAGTTGAACAGAAGAAGGATGGGAGGTTTATACATCAGACGAAGCACGTGTATGACATTTTGTCTCGTTTCACAATGGAGGATTACGCTACTTTCAACACACCTATTTATGAGAATCACAATATTGGTCCAGATCATGAGAGTGTGGAGGATGTTGATCCAACTCAACAACAGACATTATGTTCATAGGGCAATGATTGGTTCTCTGATGTACTTGACTGCTTCAAGACTAGACATTATGTTCACAGTGTGTCTTTGTGCCAGATATCAAGCGAATCCAAAGGAATCACCTATGAAAGCGGTGAAGCGGATTCTTCGTTACTTGAAGGGGAAACCTAAACTTGGGTTATGGTATCTAGCTGCTAGTGATTTGAAGTTTCTTTCTTTCACTGATTCGGACTTTGGAGGATGCAAATCAACAAGAAAGTCTACCACATGTGGTTTCAGTTCTTAGGAGGGAGGATTGTGTCATTGCAATGCAAGAAGCAGTCTTGCATGTCTACCTCTACGTGTGAAGCTGAATATATTGTTGCGGGTAGCTGTTGCTCTCCGGTTCTCTAGATCCAACAGCAGATGCGCGATTACGGTTTGAATTTCACTCCTACTCCTATTATGATAGACAATAATGCCACTATTGCAAGCACCAACAATCCCATAAAACACAGTCGCACAAAAGAGATTGAGATTCGTCATCATTTTATACGAGATTGTGCTGAAAAGAAATTGATTGAACTGCATCGAGTCGACACACTAGATAACCTAGCACATCTTTACACGAAAGCATTTGACAGGGCTCGTTTTGAACATTTAGTCGAATTCAACGGGATGAGGAATCCTGAATAACCAGTTTTCCATAAGAATTTTCTAAATAATTTACTATTTTTCAAAAATCAAAACATAAAAAAATAGAAAAATAAAAAATGAGTTGTCACTATGTGGAAAAGAAGAAATGATAGTACATCAGCAAGTTAGACTGTCACACTGAATTCAAATTAAATTGCTTAAGTGTGATAGCAGCTTCATCATATGATGTACCAATAGGCAAAAGGCATGAAATAATCAACTTACCTGGGTGATCTATGCGAACGAGGGTCGTGCTCCTCCGATGAGCAACTGATCTGATATAACTCAACTACCAAAGGCGGAATTCATTGCAAGAGAGGCTGACACAACAAACAAGATAGAACTTACTATTTAACTACTCTGTTGTATTCAAAGACGTGCAAATTATAGACGCGAGTAAACAAACTGGCAGAGCTTCACCGTACTATCTGAACTGACTTCTAACTCTGACACAACACTCCTCTATTTATAGATCGACATGACTCATACCGGAGTGCGTGTTAAACAGAGACATGCTTCATACAAGCAACTGATCCGTACGAGTGACTAAGAGTCACTTGTACGAGCCACCTTAACTCGCTCATAAGAATCGTATAAAAAGCATAAAATAATCTTTTAACATATATACATTCAACATTAAAGCTCTATAAACAATATAGACACATCCTAGACATAGGCAATAGACATAACGCTTCAACAGACTCTCCCTTGGATGTTGTCGTAGTCTTGATAGTCTTCAAAAAAATATTCAATTGATTTGATGCTAACACCCAAAGAATCTCTTCGGTGGCTTGCGACACTCCACAGATGCAATCGGTGTTTGGTCTGTTGGAGGAGGTCGTTTCGTTGTATTGCCAAACCCAACTTCTTCACTATATCTTCTCAAATAAGTTCATTCTCCTATCACTCTGAATTCTCTCTTCAAGTTGTTGCTTGTCTTCAGATAAACCACCAATCTGTTCGAGCATTTCTTGTTTCTCTGTAGTTAACACATTGATTTGTTCTTGAAGCTCAGCAATCCTCACTATTCATCATAACTTGTTTTTGCAAATCGTCCACTCGTGGATCATTGAAAGTGAAATCGTCACCCCCTGGTATATCACCAAAATCGAAATTGAATTTGGACTGGGACTGTGATGTCTGAGATGTATGCAATGGTTGTTGCGGAGTTTGCTGCTTTTGTGGCGTTTGCTTTTGTTTAGAAGCTTGTTGCTTTTGTTGTTGTCTTTGCGGTTGTGGTGTTTGCTGCTGTGTTGGTTGCGGTGGTGATTGTGGAGCCTGTCATGGTGGTGAAGTTGGCACTTGTTGAGACGGCTCAACCAAGACTTCTTCAACACTTGATCTGCTATAGTCTCTTTAGATCTCACTGTGGGAGACTCAGAACTTCGTGCAGTAGAACGCTTTATCCTTCTTTGTTTCTTCTTGATCGGCGTTCGAAACATAGCTTCAAAATCAGAATCAGATGGGACATAAGTCGTATCATCTTCTCCTGTTGCTTTCTGCTTTCGTTCTTCAGCCTTTCTCTTAAGCTCTGCTAGACGCTTTTTCTCTATTTTCTGCGCCTTTTTCTTTTCACCTGCTCCACGCTCATCAGAATTAGTGCTAGAAGAAGAAACATCTTCAGCTGCTTTTTCTGCTCCAAATGCTTGACGTTCGATGTCAGCAGCTATATCTTCTATATTCTCTTCTGTGTCTGGTTCATCACGTAATCCAGAGCTTTCAGCAGTAGCTTTCCTTTTCTGCTGTGCTGGTGCAGAACTAGAAGTTGAAGCTTTACGCTTAACACCCTTATTTCTGTCTTTAACAAACCACGGACTTTGCTTTGCAAGAAACCCCGATAACGCAGTTAGCTAATCATCCTCATCACCACTATCATCCTTTCTCCATCGGCCTGGTGAAGGAGATATATAATCTTTATCCATAATGGCACCAAAAACAGGCTTAGCAGTAGGAATAGCCTTCAGATCTAAGTTCATTTTCTTCAACGTGGAAACATCCGTATGCTCTAGCTTCAAGAGATCCTCCTTGCTTTTCTTCAGATCCGAATGTAGGTGATCTAACATCATTTACACAAATCTCGGATACTGTAAAAACTTCTCCCTCTGAATATTTTGAACCATCTATGTAAAGAAAACTTTTGAAAAGTTATATGGCAAGTTCAGCACTAAAGCAGTAATCATACACATCTGGTAATCAACAAGATCATCGTATCCTCCTTTTCTATGACTCAGGACATGTGCAACAACATGAGCGAGATAATGATAAGGTGCACTCAAATTTCCTTTCTTGAAAGGTGTAGAGTTAACAAATCTGGCATATCCCATTCGATAGAAGCAACCTTTAACCATATACTCAGGAAAACCTGTGGGATCATCCTCATTCTCCTTGAAGTCTAAAACAGTATGTATCAACTCTTCAGTGATCTTGACTGGAATATCCACATAGTTGATCTTTCCCACAGAAACTATAGCGTTATCCTCTGTACTGAACTCCGCAGCATTCTAAAAATACTCAATGTGCAATCTGTACACTGTGTGTCTATCCGTTAAGGCCTTCGTAATCCGAATACGTGTAAGAAAATACAAAATATCTCGATATGCAGCGATCTCCGGAATAGAATCATTTGTCAAGTAGCATATATTGTGGAACAGTGAAAACGAAGATTTCTTGACCTGTACACAAATATAACAATCAAACTGATAGAAATTTTCAAACATTTCAGAATTAAACTGTCATTCGTACAAGTCAAAGCTTTGTACGAGTCCAACACAAATTCACAAGTTAGAAAAATTTTAAAGTTTTCCAAACTTGCTTCGTACGAGTAAGCTCTTCGTACGAATCATCAATACTTAGAATATTTTTGAAATTCAATATTAAAGTTTTTACTTCGTATGAAACAAATTTTTGTACGAATGAAAGCAATAAAACATTGAAAAACCTGCTTCGTACGAACGACCTCTTCGTACAAACTGTGAATCGTTCCAAAAATTACCGAGTTGAATTCGAACCTAAAACTTGTAGATTTTAACAAATTGATAGTCGATTTTCAGGTTATCAGGGCCGATATTAACGATTTTGTAGTCAATTTTAAGTTTTACCAGTCCAATCTCCCTAGATCTAAGTTTTATATCCGATTGGTTTGATTTTGGCATTATAACGACTTGGTTTTCAGTGAAATTACTTTGCCCATTGAAAGAGGTGAGCTAGCCAACCTCCCCAATGTGATAGGAATCGATAATGTCAAGAAATGAAGATTTCAGATAGTGTTTCGCACAAGACTCTCTCAAGTTCACACAACAGTTCTCAGAAACATAAAATTGTTTCTTATGAAGTATAAAGGTTTATATAGAAGTTAGGACTCGCTCGTACGAACCTTTGGCTCGTGCGAAACAAACCAAACAAACTTCCTTGGTACAAATTTAAGGAGATTCGTACGAAACCTTCTGAAACCTTTTTAAACTTTTTGATTTTTTTCCTTTTTGTACTTTTTCATTTTTAACCAATTTTATCTGTTTAAAAAACCCACTCATTTAACCAAGTCCAAGTTAATGACCTTGGTTACCCGATTTGTCTACCAAGTCCAAGTTAATGACCTTGGTTGACCATTTTTGACCAAAAGAGATTATTTTCTCATGTAAAGTTTCAAATTAATGAACTTTATTGACGTTTAGATAAATTCTGAAAAGATTAGTTTCCAACCCATGGTTTTTCAGCTTTCACTTAGCAAGATGTTGCCATGATTAAAACCATCAGTTTCTTCCACATCGGTAGACTAAAAATAACACTACAAAGCTAAGGAAATCTTTTTGAGTTTTAGAATATTATCGAAACAAGAAACATATTTTTGTGAGTTTTGTATTGAGAGAACCATATCAAGTTTTTAACAAATCACCAGTACTGTTGACTTGGTATACTCATTAAGTCTTTAACCAGGTTTACTTAGATTGCCAATATACTTGTCCATTAAAACCTCTTCTCGTTTCTCAATTGTATCAAGATATGATTGGTAATATTATGAACATGAAATAACTGTGTTTCCCATCTCAGAATATGCTCCCGTATCGAGATTCCCATAATTTCATTTTTACCTGTGAATATATCCAATTGATATCTATAAAGGGTGAGTGCGAGACTTTGAGAGCTCAGGTTAGTATTTCCATACAAACAAAGAGATGAAGGCTCGTCTTTAGGTGGTGTTCCATATAAGAATCTTTTATGCTGCAGATGTCACAAAGTTTATGACATATTCATTTTTGTATACAGCTTGGGCGAATAATGTGTATAGTATTACACAAGTTCTAGGCCATTGCTCATGCAAAATCAGAAGAACTCGGATAATACCCCAGATATCGATTACATATAAAGACCTAGTATCGCAGAATCTGGCATTTTCTCAAACGAAATTTTGGAGTACTAAGTCCATATATCCGAGAGATGTTATCCCACAAGTTATTCAGTTTTTCTTTTTAGGTTTATACCTTGAAAACAATTTACTGAATGAGCGAAGTCTATTGGCTATCCTCAGCAAGACCTGTTTAATCACTTGTTTAACATTCCAATTCTTTAGCATACTATGACTGTCTTCTTGAAATAATATGATCATTCTTTTTCTCAAAAACTCTTTTTGAATTTTATAATGTTTTTGTATTTTCCCTAAACATTCTCCCCCTAAAATCAAAAACATATTTTTGGAGTTTTAGAATTTTTAAGAAAGAATGTACAGAAATACGTCTAACCGATGAAAAATTCACATCAGGTCGTCATCATCCTCAAACCCAACCTTATGAACATCCCCAAATATAAAATTTTTTAAACCATTTAACTTTAAAAGATTTTTGAATCTTGTTTATCAAAAGCTTTGATATAAAAATTTGCCTTTTGGTCATCAGTATGGATTTTCTCAATTCTAACCAACCTTTTCTCGTAGGAGTCACGGATAAAGTGATGTCGAATCTCGATATGTTTAGTGCGTGAGTGTTGGCATGAGTTTTTGGTGATATCAATCGCGGCCTGATTATCTACATATATTGGCGTATCAACAAATTGTTGTCCAAAGTCTCTCATCTGAAGTTGAATCCAGAGAATCTGGGCACAACAGCTGGATTCTGAAACGTATTCAGCTTCACAAGTAGGGAGAGCGACCGCAGTCTATTTCTTGCATTTCCACGTTACCAAACGGGTTCCGAAGAACAGCCGACCGTTGTAGATTTGGTATTCAGTTTGCAACAACCGAAATCAGAATCCGAGTATCCTGCAAGATTGAAGTCATCATGTCTAGGGTACCACAAGCCTGTGCTCGGAAAACCCTTCAGATATCTCATAATGCGTTTGACGGGAAGCAGGTGCGACTCTCTTGGATTTGAATGATAACGGGCGCACAGGCACGTTGGATACATGATATCCGGTCGAGAAGCAGTAAGATACATCAAGGATCCGATAATGGAGTGATATAGAGATTCGTCAACTCTTTCTCCAATAAGATCTGGACAAATGTCGTGATTTGGAGCTAACGGGGTAGATGCTGGTTTTGCTCCTGTCATATTGAATTTCTCCAATATGTCATGAACATACTTCATCTGATGGATAAAGATACCATCAAGCAACTAATCGACCTAAAGTCCTAGAAAGAACTTCATCTCCCCCATCGCGCTCATTTCGAATTTACGCTTCATGACTTCTTCAAAGTCTTTACACAGCTTATCATTTGTCGATCCAAAGATAATATCATCCACATATATCTGTACGATGATTAAATGTCCATCCACCTCTTGGTAAAAAGAGTAGAATCTACAGTTCCTCTGATAAAGCCGTTGTCTAGAAGATGACTTGACAATGTTTCATACCAAGCTCTCGGGGCTTGATGAAGACCGTAGGCTTTGTTCATACCACGGTGGTTGGCCGACATACACTTCCTCTTTAACTTTACCGTATAGGAAAGCAGATTTAACATCTAATTGGTACAACTTGAACCCTTTCCATGAGGAAAAGGCCAAGAATATGCGAATCGCTTCATGATGGGCAACTGGTGCCTAGACTTCGGTATAGTCTATCCCTTCCTGCTAGTGAAAACCTTGAACCATGACTCGAGCTTTATTTCGGACCACAACTCCCCTATCATCACGCTTTCACTTGAACACCCATCGAGTGTATCTTTTTTGTGATGATCCGGTAGGTCAACAAGCTTCCAGACTCCAAGTTTCTGGAATTGAAGCAATTCCTGTTGCATCGCATCCACCTAAGTTTCTTCCTGTAACACGTCTTTCCAGCTTCCCGGCTCAACCTGAGAAACAAAACAACTATTAGAAAGTCAGGTTTGGAGTGGAGCAATACTAGTATAAAAACAGCTTAGATCCTTGTTGATCTGATTTCGAGTTTGCACTCCGGTTTGTAAGCTGCCTCTCCGCCGGATGATATGAAAGTGTCCTAGGCATCTCTTCAGTTGGAACATCTACTTGCGGTTGCAAATTCATAAGAACTTCATCGAAGACTGGTACAGACGAAGAGGCTTCATTTCTGGCATTAGACTGAGCAGCCTGTTTGTTGAAGAAGCTTACAATCTGTTCAGAACCTTCATCGGAACTGGATCTACCATCGTCAAAAGTAGGTTCCCGATCAGAGTCAGTATCAACAATCGGTTGGGCAGATGATTCTGCAGTATTGACATTTGGTGCAGGAATAGGAACTTGTTGAGGAAAGCTTTGACCGACATCAGATGTGTCGACAGGAAGTGATGTAGAAATCACCAATGGTCTAGAGACTTGTTCTTGTGTAGATAGTTGATGTTGTTGAAAAAGCATAACAAGTTCTTCATCTGATGACACATCTGGCAGGTCGAATGAATTCCACAATCCGTCGTAGTTAAACAACCATGAATCCCCAGGTTTCTGTGTTGGCGTCGTATATCTTTGACAATCTACGTGCTGTGCTAGAATGACCTGGTTCAGACTCGGTAAGAAAACACGCTTCTGAGGAGTAGCATAACTGACGAAGAATCCTTCCAAGGATTTGGCTCTAAATTTACGATCCGGGTCCAATAAAGTACACCGAGATCCAAAAGGTTCCAACAATGCAAGGTTAGGCTTTCGCTGATTCAGTAACTCGAAACACTTTTTATTGTGAGGCTTAACTGTTAACACACGATTCAAGGTATAACACGCTAATGCGACTGCTTCACTCTAGAAATTGATGGGTAATTTCGAATCAGCTAACATTGTTCTAGTAGTCTCGACCAGTGTGCGATTCTTACGTTCAGCTACTCCTTTTTGTTGAGGAGTATAGGGGGCGCTGAATTCGTGCATAATCCCTTTTTCATTACAGAATTCTAGCATCTTCTTGTTCTTGAACTCTATTCCGTTGTCACTGTGGATTCTCTTGATAGGAAAGTGATATAAGTTTTCAAGTTTTCGGAAGAGGATCATAAGAGTTTCAAACGTTTCGTCTTTACTCTCCAGAAAAAAAACCCATGAGAATCGCGAATAATCATCCGTAACGACAAGGCAGTATAGATCACTAGAAATACTTTTGACATTGACTGGTCCAAAGATATCCATGTGTAGCCTTTCTAGTGGTAACTTGATAGAATTCAACAGCTTTCTCAGGTGTAATTTCTTATGCTGCTTCCCCTTTTTGAAGCTAAGACAATCATCAGATAGATAGAAATTCTTCAAATTAACACCCTCCACTAGGTCGTTATGCACCAGATAGTTCATCTTTCTTAGATGAATAAGCTCCATTATTCAATGCCATAAAATTGACTCTTTCTCGGTAGCCTTAGATACAAAGCATTGAACTTTGTTTGACGTTGTGGAAGCGATACCCATATCAAAAACATATAAATCATTCTCTCGAGGCGGAATCTTGAAACCGGGTTTTAAGATCAAGCATTCTTTATCGTTGAAATGCGTCGTGAACTTCTTGTCACAAATTTGCGAGATGCTAAGAAGATTGTTCTCAAGCTTAGCAATACAGTTCAATTTATCAAATGAAACAACTCCGTTTGTGAGAATCCCTTCTTCAACAATCCTGTCTCCCTGTGTTCCAGCAAAACCTACATACCCTCCACGGATAGCTTTAACGTCATTGAGCAAAGCAAACATTCCTGTCATATGGTGAGAAGCTCCACTGTCCATTATCCATTTTGACATTATCGCACACTGGAGCCCTTGCACACATAATGAAGAGACTATTTAAACAAAGAAACCCAAGCCTGTTTGGTTTTGGGTGGGTTTGGAATGTCGAATTTTGGACGCACTTTGTTTTTATCAATCTTTTTAAGCTCGGTTTTGTGTGTCACAGAAGGTTTAGGTTCAACTTTGGATGGTTAACTTTTACAACCCACTTTTGCATTTTAGGTTTAGCCTTTTTAACATAAAATTTTGAATCCACTTGACGATTTTTGTTTGATGTTTCACCAATTTCAAATTTAGATTGACATTGAATAGTTGGTTTAGCATTTTTGTGAGATTCGTTGTTTCTTTTAAGATTTGCTTTGGCACAATCATGGGTGTGTTTTGCTTTTCATTCTTAGTGAACTTTTTAGGATGAGAAACAGGTTTTGGACTTGCTTGTGAGCAATATCGTGCGATATGCCCAACTTTCTTACATTTAAAACACGTCCTGCTGTCCTTATGAACAGAGGTATCAAAAACTTGTTTTTATTTCTCTTTTTCTTTGTGGAAATCATCGTTTGATTGAGTTCCGATGATCTCCTTTTCTTTCTCTATCGTTGTCCAAAAAACAAAGTTAATTTTCTTTGTAAAGTTTAGTTTTTGGGACCTGTTGTTCATATGTCGCTTCTGGAAGTCTAAACCCACCCTTTTATTTTTACGATAATCTCCATTCTTATGATAATAGGGTCGGTTGTCACTTTTTGATTAGAGTAGAAAGATGTTCATGTTTACCCAAAGCAACATGACTTACCTCCATAAGCTCGAACATTTTATTCACACCATCCATGTTCACGTTTTGGATCGGAAAGTCCTCATCCGAAAATAGTTTATCAGATCCTTTTATTTTATAAACTATAACATTTGGATCAACATTTAAACTATTTTATGATATATGATCAAACTTAGACTTATCAGATTTTTCAGACTTTTCAGACTCAAAAATTTCAGATTCACTTTTTAACACATTTTCAACCACTGTGTTTACCATTTCAGAGTCACATTCACCTTCAGATTTAGTGTAAGTTATGTCGATATCCACAGGTAGCTCATTAGACGACTCAGTTTTCAACTTTAGGTTAAGCGCCTTTTCCACCCCAGATAGCGTTTTGCATGCATAACTATTCCAAATGGGTGGTGGAACACGATCGTAACTTGCACTTTTAGTTTCATCATTTTTAGATTCATCATTATTTTTGATTTTGGGCAGAATGTGATCGATGACGTACGAGCTTGTTGAATAACTGATTAACAATTTGTTAACCCATTCAGATTCAATTTTAATTTTCTCAAGCTCACTTTTGAGCTCAGCAATAGTGTTCAAATGAATGTTAATAGACATCTGTTTGTCCATCACTGTTGCTTTAAGCATCATAAGTGTTGCGTTATTCTCTCTGAGTGCTTTATTATATTGTTTAACATATGCACTTAATTTGTCATACGCTTCCTTAGTGGATTTGTAATCACTAGACAAATTGTCTGTTAAACTTTGAAGTTTAGCAAATCATGTATCTTTTACAAGACAATCACCACACGGCTCTGCACATTTTAAACATGGTTTTTCATCCACAGACTCAGACATTGACTCATTTACCTCATTTCCATTTGCCATGCAAGCTTTAATGATGTCTTTTGACAACTTCTCCATTTGTTCATTGGCTTTATCCTCATCAACTGGCTTCTTTTGCTCTTCTCCTAATGAATGTTGGCTTGGTGCAAAATATCATGCAAAACTTTTTAAAAAACATTAGGCAAAAGGTGTTTGAACGGACTGTCCAAAAGTTCCTCTTCCTCTGCCGAAGTGTGATAATAGAAATCATCATCATCAGGACCCTCGTCAAAAGACGACCCTGATTCTTCTTCAGGTTCTTCTATAATCTCAGCAACCAAAGCCAAATTTTCTCCCTTTGAGATGTATTTATTCCAATTGAAGCCCTCATCTTCTTGAGTAACCACCAGTGCTTTATCTTTGGTTTCTGGATGTTTGTCTTCAATCGGAACCATTCGTGTCCTTGGCTGGGGATGATGGTAGATTACTCTTTTGTAATAATCATCGGCAAAAGGGTTATGGCTTCCTTGAACCTCTTGGTTCGGACATTTAAGTTTGAAGTGTCCTTTCTCCCGACATTTAAAGCAAGTAACTTTGGATTTATCAAACCCAAGTTTTCCATCTAGACCTCCCAAGTTGTCATTTCCTGTTATCTCCATGAATCTTTGTGCGCGACGAACAACCGATGCCACACACCACTTGATATCAATCAGCTCCATCTCAACTGGATCTATTTGATCATAATCTTCTCGCATCATTTCTGAATTTCCGATTTTCCTTGTGACTAGACTATCATAAGACTCAAGCACTGAGGCTAGTAAAGACATATGCTGCTTCGCGCTCTTCTCATCAAAATTCTGCGCATTCTAAAAATCTACAGCAATGTTGCACTGCAAGACTCTTTGATTAGGATTAGATGATGAAGTAGTCTGGTTGATCTGGGGTTGATTTAAACCATAAGATGACTATTGGCTTGAAGGTGTGTTAGGATCAACTGATGGAAAAGATTGAAAGCCACTGTTCTGGTTTGATGGTGGTGAACTTTGCGAACTGAAGGCGCTGAAAGCTGTCTAGATCTTTGGTGACTGAATTTGAGCAGCATCACTGTTCTTGAAATACAGATTGACATCTTGTTGTACTTAGACGGTTTTATTCTTTGCCACCTTCTGCATTTCGAGTTCGTGTCCCTCCAACCTTTCGATGAAACGCGGTAATGAGAAATTACCGTACTAAGTTCCGTTCTTCAGTATGGTCAGATAAGTAGACCATTCTCCTTGTGCAAGAGAATCAACCAACTTATCAACAAGTTCTTCATTGGTCTTCATAATTCCCATCCTTTTCATCTGAACCACCAAATGACAGTATCTTTCTATCAATTGCTTCACAGTTTCACCTTTGATTAGCGTGAAGATATCAAACTCTTTGCTAAGCAACGCCCGTTTACTCTTGCGGAGTTAAGCACTTCCCTGAAACTTTAGACAGAGAGCATTCCACAATGATTGAGCATCATCATCTTGTTGAAGTCACGCCAGAATGTCTTCTTTAATGGATTGTTGCAGAATATTCATCATTTTCTTCTTATTGATGAACCTTTCCCTTTCGACATCTAAAAGTTGAGCGAGAGTCTCCATTTTCACCAATCGGCGCTTGGTATTTAGCTTCAATCGCGAACCAGCAAGTAAAATGATTAGCCTGCACCAAGTTCATGACCGCTCACTCCAGCTATCAAGTCTTCGAAGTTCATTAACTTTGGTGGTTTAGTCATTGTCCCCATCTCGTTTTTGAGATTGATGTTCTGTGCCACTGTGTTCATAATAGCCGATGTAGCAAACGTGTTGTAAAATTCTTCAGAGATTTTTTGTTAAAAATTCAAAAAACACTTTTCGAAAAAACTAATTAGTGCGGAAAATTTCTTTCGTCCGGATGACAGACAATTCGTGCGAATTAGATCCATTCGTACGAACCATGAAATGTTAAGAACAAAATCATTTTCACAAAACAATTACTCGTGCGAGTGATCAAGATTTGTTCGTACGAGTGATATGCTCGTACGGATGTTAGGTTTGTGCGAATCACTTTGTAAAATCTGAAAACTTGTAAAATTTTGTGAACTTCTTAGAACTTGTTCATATGAAATGGTTCAAAATTTAAGAAAATTGTTTGTGCGAGTGGTCCTTCTACTCGTACAAAACAACTACGTCTTCAAACGGATTAATTTTACCGATTTCGACATGATTTAGTCCGATTTTAGGTCTGAATTTGTTAAGGATTGATTAGAATGTAGTTTAACGTGAATTCCTAGAATCCTAGTCAATTTCATCCGTAAATTTGTCCAAAATCAAGTTCAGTTTGGGAATTTGTAGAAGAAGAAGATGAATCCAAGTCTGAAATAGCTGATAGCCTGCAATTACTTGTTGTTTGTCAGTAGATCAGATCTCAAAGCTCTGATACTACTTGTGAACGAGGATCGTGCTCCTCTGATGAGCAACTGATCTGATCTAACTCAACTAGCAGAGGTGGAATTCATTACTAGAGAGGTTGACAAAACAAACAAGATAGAACTCACTGTTTAACTGCTCTGTTGTATTTAAAGACGTGTAAATTATAGACGCGAGTAAACAAACTAGCAAAGCTTCACCATAGGATCTGAACTGACTTCTAACTCTGACACAACACTCCTCTATTTATAGATCGACATGACTCATACTGGAGTGAGTGTTAAACAGAGACATGCTTCGTACGAGCAGTTGATCCGTACGAGTGACTGAGAGTCACTCGTACGAGCCACCTTGACTCGCTCGTACGAATCATACAAAAAGCATAAAATAATATTTTAACATATATACATTCAACATTAAAGCTCTATAAACAATGCAGACACATCCTAGACGTAGGTAATAGACATAACGCATCAACAATCTACACATAACGAACTGTGTATGAGTGGGTAACATATCAGTGGCGTATGGTTTTATAACCTTAAATCTTGCGTTGATAGATTGCCAAAATCTGAGGTTTTAGGTCTTTATATCGTTATTTCATCTGGGGTATCAAGGTTGTCCTTCTGTTGCATCCAGATATATGCTGACCTAGGCACAACCAGGATATCTTAAAAGAGCTAAAATGCCAAATCCTAGAAATTGAAGAAGCTCTCCTAGAGAGTCATTCAAATGTGCAAATTGCATTAATCGTAGCAAAATTTGGTATTTGCCCTAACCCTCATAGATATTGGTCTATTTGCTATACGGAAGTACTGACCTGATCACCAATTATCTAATGTTCTAAATCAAAAAGGATGAATTTCGGTATACTCACCTACTATGAGGATCTTTGTGCATACCTTGATCGTGGGGGTATGTCCTGAAGTGGGACACACTAGTATATCAGGATAAATTATCTTAACATATCACTAGGTAATGGTACTTGAAATGTTCATGTATTTTGTTTAAGTGGATAAACAATACTGGTAATCGTCTTAAACTGCTTTTCATGAATATTGCATATAGAATAATCAGATAGTGTGAACACAGTTTGATGGTGCTGATATGATCTTCTTACCAGTGATTCTCACAAAAACAAACTGTTTATTATTTCATTATTTATTTGCTTTTAGAAAATATAAAAATCCAAAAAGAATTCATTTTCTTGTAAATTCTTAATGTACGGATATTGGTTGTTCATGGAGGAGTTGTTACCGATAGGGGGAGATGATGTTAGAAGATGAGTTCAAAATTTTAATATCTTGCAGGTTCAGTGTGCTTAACATTTTAAGTTTGTGGTTTGAATTGAGAAATGCTTAATCTGCGATACAGTCTTACTATCTGTTGAATAATAATTTATTGACTAGTGTTGAAAAATTCTTATGGTTTCTCGAGATGTTAGTTTTATAGTATACAGATTGTAGCAGTATGTTGCTATGAAGTTTGGTGAAGAGGAGTTTACTTGCAGACAGAGTTGATGAGTTTTGAAGATTTCTATGCAAGTGCTAAACTATAGTTTACTCAAACGCTAACGATGTAAAGGATTTGGTGATTGGATGCATCGACTTAGGGGGAGTCTGTTGTTGACAGAAGCTTTTAAAGCTGAAGCTATCCAAAGACCAACGATTTTCAAAGATGTTGAAGATTGCAAGAAGACTGAAGACTAAGTTATTTAATGAAGCTATTGTCAAGGGGGAGTTTGTTGGTGCATATTTGTGACAACAACTTAGATTTGGTCTTTGGATATCTTGTAAATAGTAAAATGGTAAATATTTAGTGGGTTTAGTTTTTTAGTAGTTGATTAGAAGTGATTGGGCTAAACTAGACATATGGTAGGCGAATTAGGCCTAGACCCATTTGCAGTCCATGTGGGGAAACCCTAGCCCAGGTGCAAACTTGTCTCTATATAAAGAGAGCTTTGCATTAGGGTTTAGGTTGCTCAGTGGATTAGTTGCTCAGGGAATTACTTCATAGAGAGTTGAGAGAGAGTCTTGAATTGATTGTAAACACTTGTGTTAGATAATCAATAAAAGACAGTTTGAAAGGGATTGTTCGTGTTCTTGTTTGGTTTTCTGTGAAATCTGATATAGGGGATTCCACACACTAGGTTGGATACACGATTCTGTGAAGATCCATACGGATTAGGGGACTTACACTACTGAGGTTATACCTTATGGTCACGTCATTTGGTTATTGTTATAATAAGTTACTTCTATGTTCTTAAAAAAATGATGACCAAAATGCCCTTTTGCGCATAAATCCATTTTAAACACATGTAACCAAATTTTTGACATACAAACTGATGCTATAACATTTTCATAAATGTTTGGGCATTTAAGACTTATCATAGGACATGTTTAACCATCCGATCATGCATTTATGCTAATGGCCTGTTAAAGTAGCGTAAACTACCATAACGAGTCATAATGGGTCAAAAGCACTTAGGATCCTTTCCAAATAAGAATGTTAAGTTTGTTAAACCATATCACATGAGTTCCAACACTCGTTTGGTTTATAAGACTTCATTCTATCTGATCTCCTGTTTGTATTCCCGACACGATAACATATTTATCAGACACATAAGGACACGTTTGAGCTTTGTTTATTGCGTTGATCAAGAATACTTTCGCAATCCTAAGTGACTACATAGTTCCCCTCTTTTACGTTTTGCAAATGTTTTGGGGTGACTCATATGTGCTAAATCATTTTCAAGATTTCAATAAACAATGTTTATGGTTTATATATAAAACAATACGGTTTCAGTAATGTGAACAACTTGCTGATGCGTTATCCATAACACGAATGACATTCATTAGCTTTGGCTGAGCCGACCAGTAGTATGTTATGGTACCATAGGACTGACAATCCCATTATCGGACTGTTCACTAGAGCTGGTGGAAGTTTGGGTAATGACAGAAACTGTTTCTGATTAACAAATCATTTGTTGATTTGTTAGTCTAGTTAAAGAGACCATTTGGTGGTCTATTAAAGATACCCTTTGGTGGTATAGTCAACACAGGTTTGAATGTGTTCATTAAAGAATGATCAAAAGTTTTCACGATTAAAAACACGGACGATTGGTCTGTGACATGGACGATTGGTTTATGACACGGACGATTGATTTATAACACAGAAAATGGTTTATAACAAGAACAAATGGTTTATAACACGGACAAATGGTTTTGTTCAATATATGACGCAATGATTTTGACTTATAGATATAAACCATACGAAGTGTTCTTTTGAATCAATCTATTACAATGTTTTTACAAAAGAAACGTTTTGGTCAAGATTCATGGCTATAAGGTTTTTACAACTCTAACCAACTTGTTTTAGTTGGTTAATTGTATTGCATTATCAAACACTTTTGATACGAGGTTTTCATTTAATGACTCTTGTAGTCAGACGAGATGTTGCAAAATGTATACAAAGCCACGAATTTGACACACTCACAAAACTTATGTACTCGCCGACATTTTTACGGTGACTCTCTTTTCACATATGTTTCAGGAGTCAATGCTTGATAATATGATGCATGCTTCACGTAGGAATGGACGCGGGCCTTAGTGACTAAAAACATTAAAGACAACTTATTTATGTATTGTTCCTGTTTATCTCAAGACAATGTAAACATTTAACTTAATAAAACAAAATTTTAAATTCCATGAGTTGTGAAACAATAGTTCTGTGACATGACTCCCTGACGTTTCCACGGCGGTTCATTGTTTTACGTGGTCGGGGTGTTACAGACCACCTCCAACTGAGCGTTGCGAATTTGTTCAGGTAAGTTAAAATGTGTTGTGAGTTGTAAAGACTGAACCCGTCAGGGCTTCTCGTGTTCCTTTCTACTGAGAGTGTCGGCTACCACATTAGCCTTTCCCGGATGGTACTGAATGGCACATTCATAGTCATTTAAAAGTTCGATCCAGCGACGTTGTCGCATGTTCAACTCTTTTTGATAAAAAAATTGTTAAAGGCTCTTGTGGTCGATGTAAATGGTACACTTGGTTCCATAAAGATAGTGCCTCCAAATTTTTTAAGCGAATACCACGACTCCTAACTCTAAGTCGTTGGTTGTGTAGTTTTTCTAGTGTAGCTTCAACTACCGGGATGCGTACGCAATGACCTTATCACGTTGCATGATTACGCATCTAAGTCCCTGATGGAAGCGTCACAGTACACCACAAAGTCTTCAGTTCCCTCAAGTAGGGACAAAATAGGCGCACTACAAAGCTTCTGTTTCAACACCTGGAAAGCTTCTTCCTGTTTGTCACCCCACATATATATGGTTCCTTTCTGGGTTAGAGATGTAAGACGTTGAGTAATTTTTCAGAATCCCTCAATATAAGACGATAATAGCCTGCCAAACCTAGAAACTATCTTTTTCTGTTGGAGCCTTCAGTGCTTCCCAACTTTTGATAGCCTCATTCTTTGCCGGATCAAGGTGAATACCTTTTCGTTCACTATATGCCCAAGGAATTGGACTTCTCGAATCTAGAAGTCGCACTTAGAAAACTTGGCATACAGTTGTTCCTGTCGCAGCAGTTCCAACACCAACCACAGATGCTTTGTATGTTCGTCCTTAGTCTTAGAATACACTAGTATATCATTAATGAAGACGATGACGAATTTGACGAGATAAGGCTTACAGACACGATTCATGAGGTCCATGAATACCGCAGGTGCTTTAGTTAGCCCGAATGGCATGACCAAAAATTCATAGTGGCCGTACCGAGTACGAAAGGCGGTTTTGGAGATGTCTTCCTCTCGTAAACGCAGCTGATGGTATCGCGACCTTAGATCAATCTTAGAGTAGTAACTTGACCCTTGAAGCTAGTCAAACAAGTCATCGATCCTGGGTAGAGGGTACCTGTTTTTGATAGTGACTTTGTTGAGCTCCCTGTAATCGATACCCATACGGAAAGTTCCATCCTTCATTTTGACGAAAAGGAGTTGAGCTCCCATGGTGATGAGCTTGGACAAATAAAACCTTTATCTAAGAGTTCCTGGTGTTGAGTAGAAAGCTCTTGTAGTTCAGATGGAGCTAATCGGCAAGGAGCTTTGGCAATCGGTACAGCGTGCTTTGCCAGTTGAATTTCGAATTCGACTTGCCGATGTGGCGGCAGACCAGGAAAGTCTTCGGGGGAAATGTCAGGAAAATCATGCACGATTGGAAGGTCTTCAATCTTCCTCTCATTGTTTGGTTGTTCAGTAACAGTGGCTAAGATAGCGTATGAGTTTTTCTGTAGTAGGTACTTCTAGGCCTTCATGATGGAAATGATGTTGGCTACCACACCACCCTTCTCTCCATGAATGGTTGGGATCTCGCCTCTTGGGTGAGGCATATGAATAGTCTTTTCACCAAATAAGATTTCAGCTCCATTTTCGGATAACGAATCCATGCTTACTAAAACGTCAAAACTACCAAGTGTGGTTGGCATGAGATTGATATTGAATATATGACCAGCCAACTATAACTGACATCCGTGGATGATGTGGGTTATTTCTACCGATTTCCCATTGGCTAACTCTACAAGGTACTTGTGCCCTAGTTCATCAGGGTTAAGGTCTAATAGTTTTCTTAATGACTCAGTAATAAAACTCCTATCGGCACCTCTATCGAATAAAACAAGCGCAAAACTGTTGTTTAAGGGAAAATTACTAGTAACAACTTTAGAGTCACTTCGGGCCTCACCTTTTCCCAATGTAAATGCACGACCTTTAGCTCCACCACTCCCACTAGCATTGCTGTTATTATTCTGATTCTAGTGTTGGTTTCCACCACTATTTCCCATGTTAAGCTGTGGGCAATCCTTCTCGAAGTGATCATTGTTACCGCATTGATAACAGGTTCTGGTGACTCCTGACAGCTGCTTACCATGGCTAGTGTTTTTTTTCGGATGAAGATTTACCCTATAATCTTTAGCAGCGTGTCCTCCTCTGCCACATCACTGACATCCAGCACACGACCCAAAGTGGTGACGAGAACATTTGTTGCAAAAGGGCTTCTTTCCAGCGTACCTACCTTGGTCCTGGTTGTTGGCGTTGTTGTTGAACTCTTGGTTGTTGTTGTTGGTGAAGTTGAAGTTGCGGTTACTGTTGTTGAAACGTTTCTGAGACCCCTGTTGTGCTTGCCCAGTTGACACTTGCTTTGAGGATCCATCCTCCTACTTTCGTTTATTTTCATGGTGTTCCCAGCTGCACCCCTCTTCTGTAGTTTACCCTGTTCTACTTCCCTGTCGGTCAACTTGTGCGCTAGTCGCACTTCCTGATGGACGGTAACGGGATTACATGATTCAACCATTCCTTGAATTTCCGGAGCTAAACCCTTGATGTAAACCTTTATTTGCTTATATTCCGGCCTATCCATGTCGGGACATAAAGATACCAGGTCATAGTGTTTTGAGGTGTAGGCCTGTATTTCCGACCCTTCCATCTTCACCACCCATAGGGCTTGTTCCATTTGGTGAATGCGGTCCTGTGGATAGTATTCTTCCTTGATCAGATTCTTGAACTCGTTCCAACCCATTGCATTTGCTACTTCGAGTTCGAGAACCTGGACCCATGCATTCCACCAAGTGAGTGATGCGCCTACCAGAGTGGAAGCTGCGAATTTGACCCGATTCTCAAGTAGTCAGTTGCATATTGCAAACACAGATTCAGATTTCTCGAGCCATCTGACTAGCCCGATTGGCCCTTCTTCGCCGGTGAATTTAGTCGGATTAGCATCGATAAATTGTTTGTACGAGTTAGTCCCCATGCCTACAAGCACAAAGTTTGCAAGTAAAAAATTGGTGGAAGATGACCTAAGGAACGGTCGAGTATGTTAGCATACATGGAGTGTGGAGAATGTAGGTTCATACGAGGGTTACCTCCCACATTCAGATTATTGTTTTGAATGTTTTGGTTTTGATTCTGTGTTGTCAATGTTGTTGCGACTTTCTCCTGAATGAGCACGGCGAGTTCCTCATGTGTCATCATAATGTTACCTCGACCACCACCACGGGCGCCACTGTGTCCGTTTCTACCACCACCGCGGGCTGATATTCTATTCTTGACAACAAATTAACGAATACATGAGACAGTATATCACACATTTCATGACACATGTTCAAGAATAATGTAATAAGAAATGGGCATAACTCATCACACATAACATTCAAACCAAACATTCTATTAAAATATATTGCAATCCACCACAATGTATTAAATCAAATATTCTTCATAAATCCAAATGTTAACCAGATTTTCAAATGACTACGGAGTTCAAACAAGGAAACAAAAGAAAGTCATAGCAAGCAAAGAATAAACACTAATCATCTACTTCTCCCTCGCCCATATTCACATCCTCGTCAGTTGCTCCTTCCTCGGGTTCCTCATCAGAAACCTCCTCTAGTTCCTCTTCCTCTTGTTCATTCTCTGCCTCAAAGCAATGATCCTGTTCTCAGCCAACTCTAGTCTCTCAGTAAAGCCCACAATCTGCTCAGCCATCACCCTATTCACTTCTCTTAGAGCGTTTGTCCTGGTAGCTTCCTTTTGTTGAGTTGCCCTGACCTGCTCTAGTTCTCGCTTCAGTGAACTATTATTTTCTATTAGGCCCGTGATAGCTCTAGATGCCTCTCGCATATGACGAAACTCATGCTCGGTAGCAGCCACGAAGCTAACAAAAGCTTCCTCTATGGGGTAGCTAAGAGGTGGTAGAGTACCATATACCCCTCTATTGACATTATAAGAAGCCTCTAAAGTTGGGGGTGAGACTGCTTCATCAACAATATAGCTCTGAATTTGGTGAGGGTACCAACTCCAGTCGCCATTCCCTCCACTACCTCTGATAACGAAGGCTTCGTACATGCGGCGACTTGTCTAAGCCGCCCTAAGTGTTCCCGAGAAGATAGGGGACGTTGGTGGATATGGAGAACCTCCTTGTTCCTCACTAGGGTCCGAGGAATCAGACGAAGTAGACAAACCTGCCAGAGTGAAGTAGCGAAACATAAGATATATCGAGACATAGTGAGTAAGATAAGCATAAGAATTAAGTATTCGTGTTGGTTTTATACTAGTGTTAGGTTTGTGGCTATAGTGTAGGTTTACTAGTGTGATATGCAAACCTAATTCTTTATAACAAGTGGCTCTGATACCAATCTGTCACACCCTCAAGATACCTTACCAAACTAAGAAAACATGTAAAAGAAAATGTTAATATTTAATGAAGAGTAAGTTCACAGGTTTTAGTTCACAATTTTTAAAGATAAGTTGTTTCCACTGGTTCGGCCCCAAACCAGGGTTTTATAAAGTTTCCCTAATCCCACCAGAATCAGATATCGTAAGTTTCCCGTTTCAATTTTTGAATCACATTGTTATATTGTTTAGAGGTATATGTTATATATTTAGGTAGCTAGCCTAGGTCATATCAAACAATTTTTTCGATCCGAAGCTGACGTTGTTGCCCCTGTTGTACCAGGTTTATCACCAACCATGGCTATGTGTTAGGAAAATTCTACACTTGTGACCTTCGACGTTCAGTCTAACTGGCTCGTCTAGTACGAGTGGAGCTTGTCGGGCCTAGTAGTACTACTGAAATTTCCCTCGCTATAATCCAATACTAATGGCATCGTAAGTTTTAAGGGGACTGGCATGTGATATAATGCATCCTTGTGACCATAACCGTATAACATAACTCCTCCTAATATAGTTCGTTAATACATAACAATAAAAGCATTATAGTACTGCAATGGTACATGTTTTCTCCCCCTGTGTATTTAAAACCATTTAAAAATGTAGGGGATGTGAACACACCTTTGTATTGCTCGGTAGGATTAGACTAAGTATATGAAATCTAGAGCGATCAACCACGCCCTATGATAGTTAGCACGGTTTATTAGGTTTTGCTTATGATTAACCCGAAAGTCCTACACTGTCTAGTAACTAGCACACGAAAAAATAATCACATGGCACTTCTATTATATGGTTCCATGTTGGTGCATATTTGTGACAACAACTTAGATTTGGTCTTTGGATATCTTGTAATTAGTAAAATGATAAATGGTTAGCGGGTTTAGTTTTGTAATAGTGGATTAGAAGTAATTAGGCTAAACTAGACACTAAATAGTGCGTGGTAGGCGAATTGGGCCTTAAACCCATTAGCAGTCCATGTAGGAAACCCTAGCCCATGAGCATAACCTATCTCTATATAAAGGGTGGTTGTGATTAGGGTTAAGGTTGCTCAGTGAGTTGTTTAGTGCTGAAAGAATTGCTTCAGAGAGTTTTAGAGAGAGAGTCTTGAATTGGTTGTAAACACTTTGTGTTGGATAATCAATAGAAGACGATTTGAAGAAAATTGTTCTTGTTCGTGTTCTTATTTCTGTGAAATCTGATCTAGGGGATTCCGCACTCTAGATTAGATAGACGATTCTGTGAAGATCCATAAGGACTAGGGGACATACAATTGGTATCAAAGCATTCGGCTCTTGATTATTGCTCGGTTAAGAATCATGATAGCAGAAAAATTGGGTTTTTGGGCGTTTTGGAGGCTGTTTTGGAGTTTGTGATGGCTGAATTAGGGTTTTGACGGCTGTTTTAGGGTTTTTGCAGGTATTTTGATTTTCTGCAGTGATTTCGGATTAGCAGCAGCATTTTGGATTGAAGACTTGCATTCCGGATTAAAAAGAATAGTATTTTGGATTGAAGACTTGAATTTCGGATCAGAATCTGCATTTCGGATCATCAGACTTGTAATTCGGATCTTGAAAAGTGCAATTCGGATTGAATTTCAGATCAGGAGCCGTTTCGGATTCCATTCTGGATTCCATTTCGGATTGAATTTCGGATTAGAAGCTATTCCGGATTCCATCTTGGATCAGAACTATTCCAGATTCCATCTCGGATCAGAGTAGTCTATTTCGGATTCCATCTCGAATTAGAACTATTCCAGATTTCCATTTCGGATCAGAACAGTGCATTCCGGATTTCATCTCGGATCACTATTCCGGATCACCATTTCGGATTGTCAATCAGAGTTACCATTCTGGATTTGACACTGTTCCGAGTTATACACAAAAAGGTGGAAAGTGAACCAGCTGACGTAACCACAGTTAAACGTTTTCGGACATAGAAATTGATCCACAGACAATTTTGACGAACCGATTGGACAGTTAACCTCGTGTGATTTTAGGACAAAAAAAAGCACGAAAATCCCAAAAATCATAATCGGACAATATATATCATTAGATCGTATCGTCGAGACGAGTCTAACAGTATAATTTGGTAACCACTCATTTCAGACAAGTTTTAACGTGTTTAACGAGCCGGTTCGGTAAAAATGTCGAATATGTCTAACCTAAATGAGCTCTTAAGAATGGAACACGAGGCTGGCACAACAAATAAACCTCCAAAGATGCTGAAGGTAGAGAACTATCTTACTTGGAAGGATAGGTTTCAATCCTTTATTGAATATTAGGACACACGGATGTGGATCTGTATTCAAGATGGGTACGCTAACCCAACACATGATTTTGAGGGAAGACAGCGTGTTACTGGTTATGTAAACATATCTGAAGCTGAGAAGAGAATGTATGAGTCTGAGAAGAAAGCCTTAGCTGCTATCAAGATGTCATTACCTGATGGAATCAAACATACATTCAAGCGTTATACTACATCGAAGGAGATGTGGGATGCCCTAGAGAAGAGGTATGAGGGCAATACTGATGTAAAGAAGAACAAGGTTGATCTGCTGAAGAAACAATTTGTTATGTTCAAAGGAATGAGAAACGAATCCCTTGAAGATATTATCACGCGATATTATCATCTAATGTCAGAACTAGATGATTATGACATAGAGGGATACACGGATGTGGAGATAAACGACAAGTTGCTCGATGCTTTACCTGCAAAATGGGATATCTACACTTTGATGATAAAGGGTAAAGCTGATTATGAAAAGAAAGACTTGGAAGAGGTTGTTGGGAAGTTGAGAGCTTATGAGCTCAATATGAAGAAGAAAGAAATGGGTTATGATCAGGTTCAAGATCTAGGGATTTATAAAGGTCTTACACCATCATCTTCCAACAATGCTTCTAGTGACACTGCAACTGCGTTTCTCTCATGTGAGAATGAATAGATCATGACAAATTCTGATGGAGAAGTATGTTTTGTTGTTGCTTTAGGAAGCTCGTCAGGGGCTAAGAGACAACAATCAAGTAACAACAATTCTAAGTCTATTCCTCTGAGTGTCAAAAGTACTGAAGATCACCTGGCATTGCTTGCTTCCTTCGTTGCTTCCTATGAGAACTATATTCAGGGAGAAATATCTGATCATGCTACGTTTGACGAAGATTATGATCAGATCGACCCTGATAACTTAGAGGAGATGGATTTTCAATGGCAGATGGCCATGATTTCTAGACGAGTGAAGAGGTTCATTAACAGAACGGGCAGGAAGTTCGTTGGAAAAAGTGTGGGCTTTGACAAGTCAAAAGTGAAGTGTTACAATTGTCATAACTTTGGACATTTTGCTAGAGAGTGTCAAAGAACTAAGTCCGAATAATGTTCTAGTTCATCTTTTTAAGATTCTCTTGGTCATGGTTCAAGCAACAGGAATGTGTCAAACAACACTGGATCAAAGGCCCTGATTTCTACTGCTAGAGAGGGTTCTTATGATTGGAGTGTTCATCTGGAGAGTGATAACAACGCCTCACAGGCGTTCATGGCTGAGATAGCTCCAGTTGTTGATGAAGAAGTGAAAGCTGATGCTCAGGGAGAGCAAGAGAAAGTAGCTGAGAAAACTGATAGAGAACAAAATGCTACAGAGAAGAAGATGGCTGCTGATTTTGATGCTTTCATGGCTGATCTAAGCAAATCAACAGGCAAGGTATGTTCTAACTCAGGTAGTTCTGTTTGTTTGAGGTGTTGTGAACTGCAAAGTGAAGTTGACACATTAACAAAGCAAAACCAAATTCTAGCTAATGGGGAATTCATTCACAACCTTCCTAAGATATGATATATGCTATATATACAATTAACAAGCAATCGTGGATATTAAAAATAGCAAGTTCAGTTCTTACACATTCACGTATCCTACCTATCCAAAATCACTTAAACTAGGCTGTTTTTTAGACATGTTTAACCTGTTTACAGGGCTGCAATCAGGCTTGATCTTGAAATCTGAGGGTCGTGTTAGAATATTCGACAACTTCAATCATGTATCTGTCGATGTCATAGATTACGTCAACAAATTCCCCCTTGGTTGATGATCCGGGTTTGCATTATCTACATTAAGCAACATTCCCCCTGAAATAATTTTCTCCAGAAATTAATCTTCAGGTGTTTGTTTGCATGGTTCAAGACATCCTCTAATTTGCTTAATCTAAAAATTTTCTAGAACAATCACTAACTTGAAATTAATCAATGCAGCTTCTCAGTTTCAACTTTAACCACATCTGCGTTTGGTTTAGCGCACTCCTCCAATGCTCGATCCTCTGATCTTCAAAACCCAACCGACAATTGATAGAAACTTCGAATTACCAGAACAATTAACTTCAAATCAATAAATATCCACATAAATCTGAAATCCTGATTTCCGTAATCACGATTAATCAGCAAATCGGTAATCTTCTCAATCAGCAAATCATCATCGGAATCATATTATCTGGTTACACATCGAATATGAGAAACATTCTTCAAAAATCAGAATCATATTATTTCTTTTTAGTCACAATAACAGATGTATAGCTATCTCCGCTAGAATGGCGCAACTCAAACTAGAAAACATCCTCATTTCCTGGCAGCTAGTCCTGAAAATAATTCATATGCCTTGCAGAGTTAAAGATAAGTCGTATCTGCATCCACTTGGACATCGAAGATCAAGTATTTAACCCTTAAGCATCAATCTGTATCATGATCTGAAAATTTTGAACATCCTTTGATCACGAAACTCCAAATGTATAGTCTATTTCGTGAGCAGCTGGTACACATGTTTTGTGTGAAAGATTTATTATATCATCTTCTTTAGTCATGAATTGCAAGTATATAGCCTTCCTCGTTAGTCCCGGTGACAACTGAAACCACAAAGCATCCTTATTTTCTAGTGGTTAGTCTGGAAAATAGTTCAGTTTCCATGCGGAGTTAAATTGGATACTTTGTACCACTAAGCAGTCGTGTGTACAACCAGCTTGTACGAATACTCAGGCATCAACGTGACCACAACTACTGAATCCGCTGAACAACTCCTCCAAGACTCAGTTATGCAACCACACTTTTACGAAAAATAGACATCAACTTTATCTCGTCACTAATGAATCTTCCATGCTATGTGTTTCCAAGATAATTTGTAGTCGGAACCACCCAAATACTGTTGCATAGTCACGAATTTCAAAAATGCTGGAATCTTATGTCACACCCCGATAATTCCATCACATCAGAGCCGGGCGTGAACTAAACTGGTATCTTCATTGCACATCGGAAGTAAATGTGAGTGCTGAGACTTTTAGACAGTGAATGCTCGCTAAGTACTCGAATCACCATGGGTTCCCCTATTCCAACCATGCCATACTTGTAATTGTAACCTAAGAAAGAACATGCAAAAAATCAACATAAAGTTGGCGAGTTCATATTTTGTCTGTTTTTGTTTCAAATGAATCATAAAAAACTTGAAAATCTTGCATTCAGAAACCGGTTTGTGAGATCATTGTATCCCAAAGCATTTGGAATGTCATATCTGTATAACAGTATTGAAATGTTTTCTATATTGTTTGTATGCCGATGCATACAACTGTTATTTTTGTAAACCAGAGATAAAATGTTTTCAATCGTATCTATAAACGATATTGAAATGTTTTCTTGTTATATTCGTAAACTGGTATTGAAATCTTCGTATATAGGATGCCTATGGAATCTAAGGATCAATCAGTGTGTAGCTAATACACGGACTTATGTGCCATAAGTAAGTAACCAAACCGAGACATCTCTGACATCATTAGGATCACAAAAAAACTCCTAACGGGTTAACTAACCAGGAGTGGAGCGTGTCTCAAACTCGATAGATCTATACCTTTTGCACCTTGGTCACTACGTGATTAATGGTTTCTATTGTTATCCTCCTACTTACGCACAGTGATCTGTCATCATCTAATCCCATAGCTACATACCAATTGTTAAAATCTGTGTTTTCGATGTGTATGAACGGGCCTCGCCCTACATATGATTTTCGTTGCTCATACTTTTGATATTGGGCCTAGCCCATGTCATTTATGTTATTGGGCCTAGCCCATGTCATCCGTGTCATTGGGCCTTGCCCATGTTATCCGTGTTATTGGGCCTAGCCCATGTTATTCATGTTATTGGGCCTAGCCCATATTATTCATGTATTGGGCCTAACCCATGTTATCCATAAAATTTGGGGCCTAGCCCCTAGTCATGACTAAGACAATCCCGTCACTAGTCATAAAACTCATGCATGTTTCGAAAATAAACGAGTGTTTTGTAAAACCGGTATGTTTCGCCTAAGCCATTCATAAAACATCGTGTTTGTTGAAATCTGTTTGTAATATGGTTTAGAAATGTATGATTTCTGTTTATCGAAACATTGTGTGCTTTCGCAAAACTTGCATGTCTTTCCACCCCCTGAAATCACTTATAAAATGTAAAACTATAAAAGGTGGGGGTTATGAACTCACCTTGATATCCTTGTGCAAAGCTAGCTTAATGTGATTCCATAATGTCATCTCCACAATGTGGCTTCCTAGCATGCAATCTAAGGCATTCCTAAAATAGAATAACCCATAAGTTTCTAAATATAACGTAGCTAAACTACGTGTCACCGAGCTCTACCGAATCGTTAACCATACGATGAAAGTGTTGTGGTCTTGTCTCGGAATAACCAATCTATGGTTTTCTTGGAAATGACTTAGTTTCCATGAGATTTGAATTATATGTTTATATAGAACCAAATATATATTTCATGATTCGTATTAGTCGTTATATACCTTGCCAAATAATAGTACGACCCTTAGTGTTTTGTAAGATGTAATACATATATACTTGTAAATATACCCGTATATGTAAAGCGCTTGGTATCCGTTCAATAGTCTTGTGTATCGTTTATACTAAATAATGATGTAATCGTATGCTTGTTATAATCTTGTGGTATCGTGTCGTACTTTGTTAGGCATTTGAATCGAATATAACAAGTATATTATTGTTATAAAAGTATTCGAAAGTATCCGAGTCGTCGACGTTTGAAATGAATATAACTATATTTATTTTATAAAACTATTCAAGGTCTCGACCTTCGAATATATATAATTATATTCGTTTTATACAATTTCCGAATTCTAGATGTCTTAAATTGTGATTTCCGAATTCTAGGCGTTTGAAATAATTACACACGTTATATTTATCTTGTAAAAATGCTCGCAAATCTTGACGTTATACTTATTTTTATAACATCATTCGAATGAATTATCGATGTTTGAAATCAAATTTCCGAATTTCGAACATTATAGTAAATAAAAGTAACCATATTTGTTGTATAACGGATTGCCGAATCTTGTTGTCTTGTAACTACGCGCATTGTAAAGTAATCGGCTCGATCTTGTAAGTTCTAATAGTGTCGTCAAAATAAATATATATCAATATTTATTTTATAAAAATCGCTTGATTCGGTTAGTTCTTGTTTTAATAATAAAACACGTTTCTCTTTAGGAATTTTGGCGAAAAACGACAGAGTCTCCTCTGTTTTTGGACGATCCCGACAATACAAGTTGTCGATTTATTTGTCAAAACGCAATAATTAATGAAATCACAATATATAATATTTCCTGTCGTGTTCAAATATAAACTTTCGTCAAATATAAGTCCGATTTATTTATTTATATATATCGTAACATCGCGTCGATACGGTTTTAACTAATAATTATCCACCAGTAACGTAGTCGGATCGATTGTTGCTTTTAAATGTTGGCGAAATGTAATCATTAGCGGGTCGGTTTGAGCTCGGTCGCGCGCTAATTAATATTTATATAAACTAATATAAATAAATATCGCGTCATAATTAATTTTTATCGAGTCTTGATTGACCCATTGACCCGACAGTTGACCGGGTTTGATCGGTTGACTGTGTTGACTCGCGTTGACCATGTTTGACCGAGTTAACTGTTGTTGACCGAGTTGAACTGAAAACCGAACCAAGCTGAACTGAGTTGCCATATCTTGAACCGAGTCGAACCCGAAACCTGGCTTGAACCAAACCAAAATAACCAGACCACCACTACCACGTTACCTCTTCCGTCGGCCGGCAAGAAGCTGCCGCCGCCGGCTGCCGCCGTTGATACATCGACCCAATCGAACAAACCCAAACCTGAACAACACCACAGCCGCCTTCGAGATCCCCACCACCGCTGTCGCGCCATCGTGAATCATCGCCGACGACCGTCGGCTTTGCCGTCTTCTACCACCGGAACCCCCTTCTCTTCTTGCTCTCTCTCTCTCACTGATCTCTCTCTCTCCACCGTTCTCTCTCTCTCCGCTGCTCTCTCTCTCTATCTTGCTTTTGTCTGTGTGCGAGTATAAGGGTGCAAGAGAGGGGAGGGGTCTCGGTTGTGTGGTGTGTGTGCGTCGGAGATGTGACCGGAACCGTCGGAGGTTACCGGAATCCGGTGACGGGGTTCTGAGGAAAGAGGCAAAGAGTTCTTGTAGGCTAGGGGTTTTTTTTTAAATTAGGGAGAAGGGTTATGCTTGTTTATATCTAGGATTTGTCAAGTGGGTCGGGCCCAAGGCTCGTTAACGTGTTCAAGCCCAAACTTCAATCTACGGCCCGTTTATGAATCTGAGTGTCATCATATTTATTTATGCAGACTTGAAAGTGCTTAAAATTATATGAGAGATCGGTGCTTGATGTGTTCATTTGTCTGTTGCGTAAAAATTGCGTAAAAATCTCTACGGTTTCCGTTTCTTGTCCATTTTTCGATCTGGTTTTGACTATGAGCATTAAAATTCTAAAAGGAAGCTAAATATATCATCATATATTAATATTTAGACGTAACTCTAGTCCGTGGCTTTCGTGTCGTTGTCGGTGCATCCCGGTTTTCGCATAACTTTCGTGTTGTGATTTGCGATGTCCGACAATCCAAATATATCGCATAATCATAAATGTATGATAAATACAAGTACATCAGTATTTATTCGGCATCAGTTCGCTTAACGTTCAATTTTACGTTAAGGCTCTCCATTATCGCCAATTCACGTAACGTGAATCAAGTAGACGTTCCTAGGCTTTCCAACGGCCTGATCGAGTTAATTTACGTGTAATTACGTTAGTATGATGGTATTACTGTTCGTTACGTGCTTAATTACAACCGGAAAATGCCGGTTGTCACATATTAACATATACGTGAAAATTTTTATTCCCCTTCATTTTTGCAAATTCTGACGTCTGGAGCATCATCTCGCAAAAACCAAATTTTGCAAAAAATTTCCCAAAATTGCAGTTTTGATCAAATGCAGATTTAACGTTAAGACCCAACAAAAGTCACTACACCAGATGATCAACCTTTTGTGCAGGTATTAGTTACTACCCCAATATCTTTAACATTTTGTGACCGTATCATCAAATCTATACTCTGAACCTCTAGACGTTGTCCCCGAACAGCCCGGATTAGACGTTAAAATCTCAAAAAAATTGGTAATCACCAAATTTTTTCTAGGCACTCGTCTCGTCGATACGATCAAAAATGCATTCTTGTTTTTTTTATTTTAATTTTTTTAGGCATGCCACACTTTGTATGAGTGTTGCTTCATACGAGTGGTGATTCGTACGAGTGACAATTTGTCACTCGTACGAGCCACAGAGGCTGAATCTGTGTTTTTTCGATCCTGAATTTTTATTTCTTCTAATTTCAAGATGATCTTTGCACAGATCTAGTCGAAAATCACTTTCTAACAATCCTATGGTTTCAAAATTACATTATGTCCATGGATTATCCAATTATTTGATGTGTTACCTCTAAAATCCCTCATACGTCCAAAATTCATGAGCGTAGCTGATTCGTCAACTGTTAGATTGAATGAATCGGTACCGTAGCTCTGATACCAATTGTGAGTTCCAATGACGGTGGTTCTAGACGGAAGTTCGGGCGTATTATAGTACCGATTCGGTAGAACGTTACAAAAAGGGAGTAGAAATAGAATCAGTGGAAGCATTCATTCATTCATACCAAAAGAGTATACATCTTATCTGGCTGGCAGAATTCCTGGAGAGAATCCGCTAGCATTTCCCCTTAGGAATTTCCAGAACTTACTTAAACAATGAACACACAACACATATATATATATAGACATGAGCAGCTCGTGTGAAGCGAGCGGGTTGGCTTTGTACGAAGTGTCCTGCGTATTAGTAGAGCTATTTATCACTCGTACGAGCCAGTTCTCGTTCGCACTAGGGTCGTGTGTTCGTATCTACTCTATACAATATTCAATACACACTCTTTCTATTCTATTCACACAGTGACGGATATAAAGTGCATCAACAGACTCTATATGTAAAAAATACGTTTAAACATGTTTAAACCATGCAGTTAAAGAAATGCGGAAGCGTAAGTAAAAATGTATGTAAAGCGTTGAAACAAACGCTCAAACCAAAGAATTTAAAAGGAAAAATGAAATTGTTTAAATAAAATAGTTTTCATGCTCGTGATGTGCTCCTACTCTGGAGGATACCTTAACAACCTGAGAAAACATTTAAAATCAAGTGTCAACAATTAATGAAGAGTCAGTTCACAGGTTTTAGTTCACAATTTTTAACGATAAGTTGTTTCCACTGGTTGAGCCCCGAACAAGTGTGTTATAATGTTTCCCTGATTCCCCCCAAATTAGATTATCGTAAGTTTCCCGATTCAATTCCCGAATCATGTTGTTATATTGTTTAGCAGTGTGTGTTATATGTTTAGGTAGCTAGCCTAGGTCATGTCAACAAAATGTTCGATTCAAAGCTGACATTGCTGCACCTGTTGTACCAGGTTATCACCAACCATGGCTAAATGTTAGGAAAATTCTACACCCGTGACCTTCAACGTTCGGTCTATCTGGCACGACCAGTACGAGTGGGGCTTGTTGGGCCCAGTAGTACTACTAAAATTCCCTCGCTATAATCCGATACTAACGACATCATAAGTTTTAAGGGGACTGACATGTGATATAATGCTTCCTTGTGACCATAACCATATAACATAACCCCTCCCAATATAGTTTGTTACATTACCGTAATGGTACATGTTTTCTCTGCCTGTGTATTTAAAACCGTTTATAAATGTAAGGGCCACGAACTCACCTTTGTATTGATCGATAGGATTAGACTAAGCATATGAAATCTAGAGCGATCAACCACCCCCTATAATAGTTAGCGCGGTTTATTAGGTTTTGCTTATGATTAACACGAGAGTCCTACACTTGTCTAGTAACTAGCACACAAACAAATAATCACATGGCACTTCTATTATATGGTTCTGTAACCTTGTTCACAACCTTCCTATGATATGATATATGCTATTTATACAATTAACAAACAATCATGGATATTAAAAATAGCAAGTTCGGTTCTTATACGTTCATGTTTCCTGTCTAGCAAAAATACTGAAACTAGGCTGTTTTTAGAGACTCGTTTAACCTATTTACAGGGCTGCAAAAATTATAATTTTTTATGTGATGCACCCCTCGAAGGGGTTGGTCTTGTGTAAAAGTTTCAAGCCCTAATCTTTACCAATAAATTCCATAAAAATCACTTACTAAGCAGCTATCAGATTCGTCACTTTCTGACTGCAGTTTAGGGAAAATTTATTGACGTAATTCCAATTGGAGATTTGCACCGACAGCTAAGACCATCTACTCTACAACTTTCATGACCTGACTCCAAGTATTCCCCAAGTTATAATGTAAAATATAACATAGAAATTCTGCAGAAAAACGCAGCTTTGACCACTGACATGAAAATATTCTTTAAAATAGTAAACGACGTCCCAAAATTGCGATTCCTACGCCATTAGAAGCGTATTTCGAAACTCTACTTTGTCGACTCAAGAAAATCCAGTTTTTGTTAAATTATCACCCAGTTACAGCCAACTAAAGTTGCCTGTAACTATTAACAGCTTCTTGTTTTAATTACCCAACTTCTTTATATGATCCTAAACACATATTTAGCAAAAAAAACAACCTTTAACCTCACAAACAACAGGTTTTCATTTATTTACTCTCATTTTAACATGTTACCCATCAAAATCATAAACCCTAGTTAAGATATGCATGCTTCGAGTATAACTAATCGGTAAAGCAAGATACTACTCATGGTTTCTTGCATTCTACCCTGCAATATACCATTAAGATCATCATGATTATCAAAGCACACAAAAACACATCCATGCATACAAGAATTTCAAACCGAAACAACACCAAAGCATAACTACCCTTGTAGAGATGGATGAGAGTGCTAAAGTGAAAGAGAGAGTAGCGAGAGAGAGTTGGAGCAACGGTCGGTGGGGGGGGCGACTGCCGTCGAAGAATATGAGGGCAAGGTGAGTATTAGGGTTTTTGTTTTTGTGGGGAATACCGTATACATACATACATACATACATACATACATACATACATACATACATACATACAATACATACATACATACATACATACATACATACATACATACATACATACATACATACATACATACATACATCATGCATGCGTATATAACCGAAGGGGGATTGGGGGTCTGGGTTGCTTGGGCTGCAAGGGGTTTGGGCGGTTTGGGGGTTTCTTGGGTTGCAAGGGTGGGAAGGTGGGTTGGGTTTGGGGTTGGTTGGGTTTCGATTGTTTTTATTTTTATATTAAATCTTTCCGCATAGCTAAATATTGTTATTACGTAAGGTAATGCCGTAAACATAGAAAGTAAAACGTGTTGTCGTAAATATAAAAACAAGGCGCTAACCACAAATGTCCAGGTTGTTACATTAAGAATATCGGTATATGCAATAACACAAACATATTCTAAGCTCAAGTTTTTTTTTACAATTAGATATTATGTTAATTTTGAACATCACTATCATAGTGAAATTTTTATTTATGAGACCTGTAGAAAAAAAACATAATGAAAAAATAAAATAAAAAGTTAAATATAATAGAGTGAAAAAAATTGGTACGCTTTGTCTTTTGGAAAGATCATTTAACTAGTTAATAAAAAAAAATAATTAACTGCATTAAATACTATATCATAGTTCAAATAAAAAAAATACTAATAATATCAATCATTTAATTAAAGAGATATCACTAATTTATTTTAGTTATATAGATAAAACCATCTACAAATGTGAACGGGGGATCGGCTCCTCCAATGAGCACTGATCTAACTCAGCTAGCAGAGGCAGAATTCATTGCTAGAGAGGGTGACAAACGAACAAGAGAGATATTCTGTTTAACTGCTCTGAATTGTATTGATTGACGTTCAAAGTACAGACGCAAGTAAACAAATCAGCAGGGCTTCGCCATACAAACTGAACTAACACCCACTAGCTCTGACACAAGATTCCTCTATTTATAAGTCGACATGACTCGCACAGGAGAGTGTGAAACAAAGACTGACTCGTGCGAGTGGCTACCTCGTACGAGTGGCTACCTCGTACGAGTGACAGAGCGTCACTCGTACGATCCATCTGACTCACTCGTACAATCTCTACAAATTTCATAAAACAAACAATAACATTTATACATTCGACATTTAAGACCTATATACAATATTGATATATCCTAGACGTAGGCAATAAACATAATGCACCAACAAACACCCCTTGGATGTTCCCGCAGTCTGGACAGTCTTCAAAAAATCTTCACAAGATTTGATGCTTAATGACCAAAAAATCTCATCGGAGGCTTGCGACACTCCTCAAATGCCACTAATTTATTTTAGTTATATAGATAAAACCATTTACAAATGTGAACGGGGTATCGGCTCCTCCGATGAGCACTGATCTAAATCAGCCTACAGAAGCGGAATTCATTGCTAGAGAGGATGACAAACGAACAAGAGAGATATACTGTTGAACTACTCTGAATTGTATTGATTGACGTTCAAAGTACACACGCAAGTAAACAAATCAACAGGGCTTCGACGTACCAACTGAACTAACACCCACTAGCTCTGATACAAGATTCCACTATTTATCGGTCGACATGACTCGCACTATAGTGTGTGAAACAGAGACTGACTCGTGCGAGTGGCTACCTCGTACTAGTGACAGAGTGTCACTCGTACGATCCATCTGACTCACTCGTACGAGTCTCTACAAATTTCATAAAACAAACAATAACATTTATACATTCGACATTTAAGACCTATATACAATATTGACATATCTTAGACGTAGGCAATAACATAATGCACCAACAAACTCCCCTTGGATGTTCCCGCAGTCGGGACTGTCTTCAAAAGATTTTAACAAGATTTGACGCCTAATGACCAAAAAATATCTTCGGAGGCTTGTGACGCTCCTCAAATGCCACTAATTTATTTTAGTTATATGGATAAAACCATCTACAAATGTGAACCGGGGATCGGCTCCTCCGATGAGCACTGATCTAACTCAGCTAGCAGAGGCGGAATTCTTTGCTATGAAAGGACGACAAACGAAGAAGAGAGATGTACTGTTTAACTACTCTGAATTGTATTGATTGACGTTCAAAGTAGAGACGCAAGTAAACAAATCAGCAGGTCTTTGCCGTACAAACTGAACTAACACCCAGTAGCTCTAACATAAGATTCCTCTATTTATAGGTCGACGTGACTCGCACTGGAGTGTGTGAAACAAAGACTGACTCGTCCGAGTGGCTACCTCGTACGAGTGAAAGAGTGTCACTCGTACGATCCATCTGACTCACTCGTACAATCTCTACAAATTTCATAAAACAAACAATAACATTTATACATTCGACATTTAAGACCTATATACAATATTGACATATCCTAGACGTAGGTAATAAACATAATGCACCAACAAACTCCTCTTGGATGTTCCCGCAGTCTGGACAGTCTTCACAAGATTTGATGCTTAATGACCAAAAAATCTCTTTGGAGGCTTGCCACGCTCCTCAAATGCCACTAATTTATTTTAGTTATATAGATAAAACCATTTACAAATGTGAACGCGGTATCACCTCCTCCGATGAGCACTGATCTAAATCATCCTGCAGAGGCGGAATTCATTGCTAGAGAGGATGAGAAACGAAGAAGAGAGATGTACTGTTTAACTGTTCTGAATTGTATTGATTGATGTTCAAAGTACACACGCAAGTAAACAAATCAGCAGGGCTTAGACGTAAGAACTGAACTAACACCCACTAGCTCTGACACAAGATTCCTCTATTTATAGGTCGACATGACTCGCACTATAGTGTGTGAAACAAAGACTGACTCGTGCGAGTGGCTACCTCGTACGAGTGACAAAGTGTCACTCGTACGATCCATCTGACTCACTAGTACGAGTCTCTACAAATTTCATAAAACAAACAATAACATTTATACATTCGACATTTAAGACCTATATACAATATTGACATATCCTAGACGTAGGCAATAAACATAATGCACCAACAAACTCCCCTTGGATGTTCCAGCAGTCTGGACTGTCTTCAAAAAATCTTCACAAGATTTGACACTTAATGACCAAAAAATATCTTCGGAGGCTTGTGACGCTCCTCAAATGCCACTAATTTATTTTAGTTATATAGATAAAACCATCTACAAATGTGAACGGGGGATCGGCTCCTCCGATGAGCACTAATCTAACTCAGCTAGCAGAGGCAGAATTCTTTGCTAGAGAGGATGACAAACGAAGAAGAGAGATGTACTGTTTAACTACTCTGAATTGTATTGATTGACGTTCAAAGTACAGACGCAAGTAAACAAATCAGCAAGGCTTCACCGTACGAACTGAACTAACACCCACTAGCTCTGACACAAGATTCCTCTATTTATAGGTTGACATAACTCGCAATGGAGTGTGTGAAACAGAGACTAACTCGTGCGAGTGGCTACCTCGTACGAGTCACAGAGTGTCACTCGTACGATCCATCTGACTCACTCGTACGAGTCTCTACAAATTTCATACAACAAACAATAACATTTATACATTCGACATTTAAGACCTATATACAATATTGACATATCCTAGACGTAGGCAATAAACATAATGTACCAACAAACTCCCCTTGGATGTTCCCGTAGTCTGGACAATCTTCAAAAAATCTTCACAAGATTTGACGCTTAATGACCAAAAAATCTCTTCGGAGGCTTGCAACGCTCCTTAAATGCAATTACCTATTGATCTGTTGGAGGAAGTCGGTTCACTATATTACCAAGTCATCGATCATCTTGCGAAGAACAGAAGACGCCTGATGTTGACTAGAAAGTTGATGATAGATGGAAAAGTTGGCTGATGAAACTGTCAAAGCATGCATGGCAAACGTTAACCAGGTAAATGAGTTCAAATGTGAGTCTATAGTAGAAAAAACCATGTTTAAAATGTGTTGAGCCATGCAATGAATGTGTTGTAAAAGACACACGATATACTGAGCTCAAAAGTTTAACAGACAATTTGTCGAGTGATTTTAAATCAACTAAAGAAGTGTACGGCAAATTGAGCAGAACTATTAAACAATATGAAAAAGCACTTAGAGAAGGTAAGAGTGAGCTAGAAAAGGTATGAATTGAAAATGAACGGGTTAACAAGTTGTTAAACTCTTTCTATGCTCAAAGCGATAGTAATGGACAAGCAAATGGCCATTAATATTCACTTAAATACTATCGTTGAGCTAAAGAGTGAGCTAGAGAAGGTAAGAATCGAAACTGAACGGGTTAACAAGTTGTTAATCAGTTATTTAACAAGCTCTTACGTCATTGATCACATTTTACAAAAAAATCGAAAATAAAGAAGAATCAGAAAAGGTTGAAAACAAGAATGCAAGTTATGATAATGTTCCACCCCCTATGTGGAATAGTTATGCTTGTAAAAAGCTATCAGGGGTCGAAAAGGCACTCAATCTAAAAAATAAACTAAACATTCAAATGAGTTGCCTACAAACATCGATGTAACTTACACAACTTTTGAATCTGAATGTGACTCTGAGGTGGTTAAAATAGGGGTTGAAAATGTGTTAAAAAGTGAATCTGACAAGTCTGAATCTGATGTTGAAACATCAGAAGATAGTTTAAACAATGATCCAAACGTTATAGTTTATAAAATGCATGGATCTGATAAACTATTTTCTGATGATGACTTTCCCATCCAGAACGTGAATCTGGATCGTGCTGATAAATTTTTCAAGCTTGTGGAGGTAAGTCATGCTGATTTAGATAAATATGATGTATCATTCTATTCTAAATCAAAATGTGTCACCAGACCCTACCATCAGAGAAACAAAGACTATCCGGAAAATAGGAGGGCGGGTTTGGGTTTCCAAAAGCGAAGAATGAACAATAAGTTCCAAAAATTAAACTTTACAAAGAAAATCAATTTTGTCTTTGGAACAACCATAGAAAAGGTTCTGTTCGAAAGGACAGTAGGACGTGTTACAAATGTCAAAATGTTGGGCACATTGCAAGATGTTGCTCATAAGAATCTCCAAAACCTGTTTCTCATTCTAAAAAGTTTACCAAGGACGAGAAACAGAAGGAATCTATGGTTGTGCCAAAGCAAATTTTGAAAAAAAACCAATGAAGCCTACAAATATGTTAAACCAACTCTTCAACGTCATTCAAAATTTGAAATTAGTGAAACATCAACTTAATATCGACAAATGGATTCAAAATTTTATGCTAAAAAGGCAAATCTGAAAACGCAAACATGGGTGGCAAAAGTAAAACCATCCAAGGTAGAACCGAAACCTTCTGTTCCACACAAAACCGAGCCTAAAAAGAACGTAAAAAACAAAGTAGGTCCGAAATTTGACGTTCCGAACCCACCCAAGACCAAGCAGGCTTGGGTTTCTTTGTTTAATTAGTCTCTTCCGCATGTGTACAGGTACTCACATGATCGATAATTTCTAAATGGATAATGGATAGTGGAGCTTCCAGATACATGACACGGATGCTTGCGTTGTTACACGACATTAAAGCTATCTGCGGAGGGTACGTAGGTTTTGCTAGAACTCAAGGAGGAAGGATTGTTGGTGAATGAATTCTCACGAATGGAGTTGTATCGTTTGATAAAGTGACTACATCACGGAACTTGAGAACAATCTACTCAACATTTTGCAGATTTGTGACAAGAAATTCACAATGCACTTCGATGATAAAGAATGCTTGATCTTAAAACCGGGTTTCAAGATTTCAGAGGAATGGATTCGGATGCGTGCACCGAGAGAAAATGATCTTTATGTTCTTGATATGAGTGTCGCATCAACAACATCGAAGAAAGCTCAATGCTTTGTTTACAAAGCTACCGAGAAAGAGTCTATTCTATGGCATAGAAAGTTGGGGCACATTCATCTGCGAAAGATGAATTATCTTGTGCATAAAGACCTAGTGGAGGGTGTTAATCTGAAAAGTTTTCATTTATCTGATGATTGTCTGAGCTATAAAAGGGGAAACAACACAAGAAATCAAATCCTCGAAAACTGTTGATTCTATCAAGCTACCACTAGAGAGGCTACATATGGATCTTTTCGGACCAGTAAAGGTCAAAAGCATTTCTTGTGATCATACTGCCTTGTCATTACAAATGATTATTCAAGATTCTCATGGGTTCTCTTTCTGGAGAGCAAAGATGAAACATTTGAAACTCTAATGATCCTCTTAAGAAAACTCGAAAACCTCTATCACTTGCTAATCAAGAGAATCCGTAGTGACAACGGTACAAAGTTCAAGAACAAGAGGATGCTCGAATTCTACAATGAAAAGGGATTCTTCATGAATTCAGCGCTCCTTATACTCCACGGCAGAACGGAGTAGCTAAACATAAGAATCACACACTGATTGAGACTGCCAGAACTATGCTAGCCGATTCAAAATTGCCAATCAGTTTCTGGAGTGAAGTAGTCGCATCAGTGTGTTACACCTTGAATTGTGTGTTAACAGTCAAGCCTCACAAGAAGACTTGTTTCGAGTTACTTAATCAGTGGAAGCCTAACCTTTCATTTCTAGAGCCTTTTAGATCACCGTGTACTGTATTGGATCCGGCTGGTAAATTTGGTGCCAAATCCTTAGAAGGATTCTTCGTGGGTTATGCTACTCCTCAAAAAGGTGTCTTTTTGCCGAGTTTGAACAAGGTTATTCTTGCGCAGCATGTTAATTGTCAAAGATATACTACGCCAACGCAGAAACCTAGGGATCTATGGCCGTTTAACTATGATGGTTTGTAGAATTCGTTCAACCTGCTAGATGTACCATCAGAAGAAGAACTTGTTATGCTATTTCAAAAGCATCAAATATCTAATCAAGAACAAGTTACTAGACCGTTGGTGATTTCCCCGTCACTTCCTGTCAACACGTCTAATGTAGGTCCGAGCTCTACTCGTCAAGAATATGTAACTGTACCAATTGTCCACACTGCCAAATCATCTGCCCAGCAACAACGAAATGCTGACTCTCATCGGGAACCGACTTTCAATGATGGAGGATCCAGTTCCGATGAAGTATCTAAGTAGATTGAAAGCTTCCTGAATACTCAAGCTGATCAATCAAATGTTATGAATGAAGCTTCATCGCCTATACCGATTGTGGATGAAGTCATTAAAAATTTGCAAACACAAGTAGATGTTCCAAATGAAGTGATGCCAAGGACGCTTTCATATCATCCTTAGGAGAATATTATAGGCAGCTTACAAACGGGAGTGCAAACTCACAATCCGATTAACAAGGATCTAAGTTGTTTTTATACTCGTATTGCTCCACTACAAACCAGACTTTCTAATAGTTGTTTTGTTTCTCTGGTGGAACCTGGGAACTTGAAAGACGCGTTGAAAGAAGAGAGCTGGGTGGACGCAATGCAAGAGGAATTGCTTCAATTCCCGAAACTGGGAGTCTAGAAGCTTGTTGACCTACAAAATCATCATAAAAAGATAAACACTCGATGGGTCTTGAAGTGCAAGCGTGATGATATAGGTATCGTAGTCCAAAACAAAGCTCGACTTGTGGTACAAGGTTTTCATTAGCAAGAAGGGATAGATTTCATGGAAGTCTATGCCCCGATCGCCCATCTTGAAGCAATCCACATATTCTTGGCCTTTACTTCTTGGAAAGGTTTCAAGGTGTACCAGTTGGATGTCAAATCTGCTTTCTTATACGGAACAGTAAAAGAGGAGGTATATGTTGGCCAACCACCGGGGTTCATCGATCCAATGCACAAAGTCTACCTTCTGAACAAAGCCTTATATGGTCTACACCAAGCCCCGAGAGCTTGGTATGAAATGCTATCACGACATCTTACAAACAACGACTTCATCAGAGGAACTGTAGATTCTACCCTCTTTACGAAGGAAGTGGATGGCCATTTGATTATTGTACAGATATATGTGGATGATATCATCTTTGGATCAACAAATGACAAGCTGTGTAAAGACTTCGAAGAAGTCATGAAGCGCAAATTTGAAATGAGCGCGATGGGGGAGATGGAGTTCGTTTTAGGACTTCAGGTCGATCAGTTGCCTGATGGTATCTTCATCCATCAGACGAAGTATGTTCATGACATATTGGAGAAATTCGATATGGCAGGAGCTAAACTAGCATCTACCCCATTAGCTCCTAATCACGACATTTGTCCAGATCTTATTAGAGTTAAAGTTGACGAAACATTATATCGCTCCATGATCGGATCCTTGATGTATCCCACTACTTCACGACCAGATATCATGTATCCAACATGCATGTGCGCCCGTTATCAGTCAATTCCAAAAGATTCGCACTTGCTCGCCGTCAAACGTATCATGAGATATTTGAAAGGATTTCCAAGCACCGGCTTGTGGTACCCTAGACATGACGACTTCAATCTTGTGGTTTACTCAGATTCTGATTTCGGTTGCTGCAAACTTAACACCAAATCCACAACGGCTGTTTGCCAGTTCTTCGGAACGCGTTTGGTAACATGGCAATGCAAGAAACAGAACGCGGTCGCTCTCTCTACCTGTGAAGCTTAATATGTTTCAGCATCCAGTTGTTGTTCCAAGATTCTCTAGATTCAACAGCAGATGAGAGACTTCGGACTTCAATTTCTTGATACGCCTATATATGTAGATAGCCATAGCTGCGATCGATATCACTAAAAACTCATGTCAACACTCTCGAACTAAACATATTGAGATTCGACACCACTTTATCCGTGATTGCTACTAGAAAAAGTTGGTTCGCATTGAAAAACATCCACACTGATAACCAAAAAGCAGATTTTTATACCAAAGCCTTTGATCGTACAAAATTTAAAATTCTTTTAAAATTAAGTGGTTTACGAAATCTGACATCAGATATACATGAGGTTGAGTTTGAGGATGATGACGACTTGACATCATACTCATCAGTTTGACGACTTTTCTGTACATTCTTTCTTAAAAACTCTAAAAATCCAAAAATATGTTTTTGATTTTTGGGAAAATACATAAACATTTTAAAAGTCAAAAAGAGTTTTTGTGAAAAAGGGAGATCATATTACATCAATATGACAGTCACAGTATGCTAAAGATATGGAATGATTAAACAAGTAATTAAACAGGTCTTACTGAGGATATGCCAATAGGCTTCACTCGTTCAGTAAATTGTTTTCAAGATATAAACCTAACTGAAAATTGTATAACTTGTGGGTTAACATCTCTCGGATATATGGACTTAGTACTCCGAAATTTTGTTTTAGAGAATACCAGATTCTCCGATACTAGGTCTTTATATTTAATCGATATCTGGGGTATTATCCGAGTTCTTCTGATTTTGCGTCAGCAATGTCTAGAACTTGTATAATACTTTACGCATTATTCGCCCATTCAAGCTGCATAAAAAATGATTATGTCATAAACTTTGTGACATCTGCAGTTTAAAAGATCCCTTTATGGAACACCACCTAAAGACGAGCCTTCATCTCTTTGTCTGTATGAAAATACTAACCTGAGCTCTCAAGGTCTCGCAATTCACCCCTTTAAAGATATCAATTGGATATATTCACATGTGAAATGAAATTCTGGGAATCTCGATGCGGGAGTATATTCTGAGATGGGACACACAGTTATTTAATGTTTTAATATTACATAACATATCTTGAAACAGTTGAGAAACGAGAAGAGGTTTAAGTGGATAAGAATATTGGCAATCTAGGTAAATCTAGTTAAAAGCTTAATGAGTATACTAAGATCAACGGTACCAGTGATTTATTTAAGCACTTGATATGATTCTCCTAAACAACAAACTCAAAAAAATATGTATCTTTACTTGTTATTTCTTTTCGGAAAATCCTAAAACCCATGGGTTGGGAGCTAATCTTAAAAGAAAAATTTACCTGAATGTCAACAAAGTTCATTGATTTGAAACTTTACAATTTAAAATAAATTTGTTTTGGTCAAACATGGTCAACCAAGGTCATTAACATGGACTTGGTAGGCAAATCAGATAACCAGGGTCATTAACTTGGACTTGGTTAACTGAGTGGGTTTTAAACAGATAAAATATCATAAAAATTCTAAAAGTTTAAATAGCTTAAAAAGTTTCAGAACTGATTCATACGAGTATCACTAACTCGTACGAATAACTTTTGGTGTTCATTCGCACAAGTCTCTGGTTTGTTCGAATGACACTAAACTAGTATAAAAGGCCTTCTTATTCGCACTAGCCAAATTTAGTTTACTGTGCGACTGAGAGAGCATTTTGTGCAAACCAGTTCTAAACTTTGATTTTTCTTCACATATACCGTGTATCATTACATTGGAGAGGTTGATACGCACACCGCTTTCGATGGGAAAGGTACTATTGCCTGTTCTTAGCTGTTATAATGCCGGATTTGGACCAAACGAACATAAAACATAGATTTAGGGAGATTGGACTCGTAAAACTTAAAATTGAACTTAGAAACATTAATATCAGCCCCAATAGCCTACAAATCCACTACCAATTTGTCAAAAACAACATGTTTTGAGTTCAGTTTAAACTTGGTGTTATTTGGTACGGTTTATGATTCGTATGAAGGACTACTCGTACAAACTGTGTTTTAAAATTTGTTAAGTATTGTTGATTCGTATGAAACATTGTTCGTACCAAGCAAGTTTGGTAAAATCTTTGAAAATTGTCTAAGTTTTTAGTCGCCCGTACGAAGTAGTGACTCGTACGAGTGGTGATTTGACCAAACTTGAAAAAAATTCTAAGTATTAACTCGTACAGATGTATGATTCGTACGAATGACTTTGTAAGTTGAAAATTTTGAAAATATTACTAATGGTTTGAATTCTTTTTGTGTGCAGGTCCAGAAAATGTCCTTCTCTCTGTTCCATAATATCTGTTGTTTGCTTGACGAATCTATTCCAGAGATTGCTGCTTATCAAGATGTGTTAGATTTTCTGAGCAGAATCCTAAGCGCTTACTGATCGTCACACAGCATATAGATCTCATGTCGAATATTTTTGGAACGTGGCAGAGTTTAATGCTGAAGAGAATGCAATAGTCACAGCTAGACGATGAGGATATACAGGTTAAGATTACGGAATATTTGGTTAGGAAGGTTTTTGATTTTAAGGATAATGAAGACGATCCTAAAGGATTTTACGAGTATATGGTGAAGGGTTGTTTTACCGAATGGGTTATGCTGAATTTTTAAACGCTACGCCTTTCAATAAGGGAAACCTCAGTGCGCCATTTTGTTATATAGCTCACGTTGTTGTTCATGCGTTGAGTCATCGCAAACGAGCGTTTGATGATTTGGTCGATTACCTAATGTGTATGATTACTACAATGGTTCTGAATCTGCCATATAACTTTTTAAAGGTTATGTTAACATAGATGGTGCAGAATATACAGAGGGAAAAGTTCCTATAGTATCCACGGTTTATACAGATGCTACTAGATCACCTGCACCCGAATTTGAAGAAGAAAAAGGACGATGTGTTAAAGCTTGAACATATGGATGTCTCAACTCTCAAGAAGATGAATTTACACTTAAAGACATTCCCAAATGTCAAGCCAGTTTTTGGTGCTATTGTTTACCAAGTTTACATTGCTCTGGCTCCGGGAAAATGGAGGAAGGAAGAGAGTGGGGATGAGAGTGAGGAGTTGAATGCGCTAGACAGTTTTGTTGCTAAGCGTAGTTCTTGGTTTGTGAAAGACGGAGAAAAGGGTACAAATTCTACTTCTGCACCTCAAAAGAAAACGTAGGCAGCTGAAAGTTTTGGGTTAAGAGATGAACCAGAAATTGAAGAAAATATTGAAGATATTGCTGCAGACATTGAGAGGCAAGTGTTTAGTGGAGATAAAGTGGCTGAAGACGCATTGTCTTCTAGCACTAATTCAGAAGATAGAAGAGCAGGTGAAAGAAAGAGAGCCAAAAAGATAGAAGCAAAGTGTCTTGCAGAGAAAAATAGGAAAGATGAAGAGAAAAAAGATCAAAGCAGCAGGTGAGGATGATACTACGTATATACCTTCGGGTTCAGACTATGACACTCCTGTACGCACACCAGCAAAGAAAAAGACACAACGTTTCAAGTGCAAGAGAAGTCGATTGAAGATGAGATTGTTGTTAAACCAACTCCGCAAATTCCATCATCTCCATCAAGACAATTTGCACCACAATCACCACCTCGACAGGCTACTCCTCAGCCGACACCACAACCAACACCTCGACAGGCTACTCCTTAGGCGCCACCACAACCAACACCACGATAGGCTACACCACAGCCACTTCGCAGCCCAAGTCTCAATTTTATTTCGACTTTGATTTTGGAGATATTCCAGGGGGTGAAGACTTTACTACAGACATGTTTAACTACCGCGTGTTGAAGAGCTACAAAAACAGGTCATGTTAAATACTGTCAAAATTGCGGAGTTACAGGAGCAGCTTAATGTGCTTAATGAAGATAAACAGCAACTAGAAGCCATGCTCGCCAGCATTGTGACAGAGAATGAACGTTTACGACTCCGAATGGCTGAACGAGAGGAGGAACGTCTCAGAAGTGATAGAACAATGAATATGTTTGAGAAAATTCTGACGAAAAAGCTGGGAGTTAACATAGCTGCAGAAATTGATGAGATTGAACACGTACAGGCAAGAGAGCGTGTTGCTGAAAGAGAACGTCTTTCTAAAGAACTATCAGATGCGCAAGGTAAAGGAAAAGCGAAAGTGGTAGAGGATCCCGTGAATGTCGAAACTGCGCTAGAAGCTGAATCTATGCCAGCTATGACAGATATCGTGTTATATCAAGTGTCGAACAAGTTTGTGCTGATAGGAAAGCCTAAGGATGTGGAGATTGATATGTCCTATCGATCTAAGAGATATCACGAATGGCTTCAGAAAAAGAAGATAGAGAAGGAGATTAAGGCAGTGGTTGAAGAATTTGATGAAGATGCTGAGAAAGAAGATGAAGATTTAGATGATATCTTATCTGGTGATTCTGATTCGGATAGTGGTGATGATGATGATAATGTAGGTGGTGCGGGTATTCATGTAACAGAGTCTGGTCTAATGAAGAGATTGATTATTCTGTGTATCTAGATGACTCTGCAAATCAAACGACTGAGGAAGGTGATAAGGACAGAACAGAAGGTCCTTCTAATGCTTAGCAGACAGGAATCTTCTCGGTAATTGATACATCTACCGTTCCTGTCGTGCCGAAACCAAAGATCTTTTATCTTGAGCATGATGTTGAGGAGGGAGAAATTATCCACAACTATTCTAAGGAAGAGATTGCCTACATGTTAGGCGTGGATGAAGAAAAGTTTGAGTTTGATTTCCAAGATGAGCTGAACGAGATTAGCGTTTTCGAGCCAAACGATTATGTATTTGAACACGTTGAAGAGGCTAATGATTATGATCGAGTTGTCATGGAGGATGATTCTAATGACGATGTTTCTAGTCTTGCTAATCAGAGTACATATGACTCCCCAACTTTTGCTGAACTGTTTGCAGCAGAAAATGCCAATGTGCTTAAACGAAAAGTCAAAGAAGCTGCTAAATAGGGAACAAATTCCTCAACAGTTGAGTAGAGCTAAAATTGCCAAAATGAGGAAGAAGTGGTTCAAGAGTACACCAGCAGAGTGAAAATTCAAACGTCCTCTAGCATTCTTTACACGCGATGCGAATATTTCTCTTGGGGACTTTATAAGATGGGAGTGGATCGAAGAACTGAACATTTACGTGATCAAAACAGAGTTTGGAATCCAGTACTTTAGATAGTTAAGCGACATCAAATCCTTGCCTTATTGGGACATCAAAGAGCTGGTGCAAACAAAGACGATAAATCTGAAGATGAAATTTCACGACCAAAGGCTATGGAAGTTGATTAAGCTTTTAGCTGCACACGGATTTATACACTTGAAACCTCAATTTCTGAGATGTATTACGAAATAGATCCAGTGACTAAAGAGAAGGATGTTACACTCATCCTAAAGAGGCTGAAAGTAATGAAGATTATGCCTATGATACAGATGGAGCAGGATTTCCACAAAATCTTCAAGTGGTGGCACTATGATTCTAATACAGGAGAGGCTTTAATTTGCGTGCACCTGATGATGACTCGTGGATGATAACGGAGGAGCTAACCGAAGCCGTCATAGCACACAAACACATATATGGGCTATGTAAATTGTACAAAGAAAGATATAGATTACTAGACCCGATGTGGCTAGTAAATTGTATAAAGAAAGATATAGATTGCTTAATCTACAGCAAGATCAGCTACGAAGAGAAAGATAAAGAGCAAGCACTCCAGTTCCAGAAGATTGTTAATGTCTGCTTCTCCAATGATATACATTCTGGATCGACATGGAACATTTCTTGGAGGAAGCTAGAGGGAACCGAGCTAATGAAGAAGGAAAAGAAGGAAGCTAGGATTGCTGAGCGAGCTCGCATAGCATCGCTGAGAATTTTTCGGTTTGGCAATACAGTGAACCGACCTCCTCCAACTGATCAAATGCCAATTACTTTTGAGGAGCGTCGTAAGCCACCGAAGAGGTTTTTTGGTCGTTAAATGTCAAATCTTATGAAATTTTTTGAAGACTATCCAGACTGCGGCAACATCCATGGGGGAGTTTGTTGGTGCATTATGTCTATTACCTACGTCTAGGATATGTCGATATAGTATACAGGGCTTAAACGTCATTTGTATAAACGTTATTGTTTGTTTTATGTATTTTGTAAATGACTCGTAGGAGTGACTCTCTGTCACTCGTACGAGGCAACTACTCGCACAAGTCACGGTCTTTGTTTCACACACTCCAGTGCGAGTCATGTCGACCTATAAATAAAGGAGTATTGTGTTAGAGCTAGTCAGTGTTAGGGGAAGCCCTGCTGATTTGTTTACTTGCCTTGTACTTTGCACGTCAATCAATACAATGAGAGAAGTTAAACAATAAGATCTCACTTGTTCGTTTGTCATCCTCTCTAGCAATGAATTCCGCCTCTGCTAGCTGAGTTAGATCAGACCGGTTGCTCATCAGAGGAGCCGATCCCACGTTCACACTTTTTAGCCAAAAACCATGGTTTGAAATGATTGTTAAGTTACTAATGGAAGAACATGATTACATGAAAATGATAGTTTACCTAAAAAAGAATATAAAATATACAAAAGAATTGAAGTGTCAGAATAACACTCCAATGTTTGCGGCTAAAATTTATATCATAACATACAAAATATGCATTTATGTCAAACCATTAACATTTAATTAACAAATTAAATGTTTTGGGATTATAAAATTAAAGAGAATATAGAATGTTATATGTTTTTTTTTATTTTTTTTTATGGTTTATCTTTGCATTACGATGTCTTTTTTATGTTGACCTTTGTTTTAACCTTGTAGATGTTTTTAAAATTTCAAACAGTAAGTTTTATTGTTTTTGTTTGTAGTGTTTTTCGGTTATCAATTTTTTAACCAATGTAACTAAATATATATTGACATCATGTATCTTTCATTAAGAATATAAAAATATCCATTAATACAAACATATTCTAAACTCACGTTTTTACAATATTATGTTAATTTTGAACATCACTTGCATGGTGAAATTTTTATTTATGAGACATGTAGAAAAAAAAAACACATAATGAAAAAATAATATAAAGTTAAATATAATAGAGTGAAAAAATTGGTAAGCTTTGTCTTTTGGGAAGATGATTTAACTAGTTAATATAAAAAGGTATTTAACTACATTAAATAATATATCATAGTTCAAATAAAAAAATACTAATAATATCAATCATTTAATTCAAGAGATATCACTAATTTATTTTATTAATATAAATAGAACTATCTACCAAGACGTGCAAATAGTCACTTTTCTATACCAAATAACCATATCCATGGAGACTAGATGCTACAACACGATGATGTTCATAGAGTTTCGCCAAATATCTCATATAAATTCTCAAAGAATTGATGAAATCCTTTGAACAGTCAACATGTTGTGGAAAATTATAACCACGTTTGTCGGACCACTATTTTTTTACATTAAAGACTAGTTTCTACAACATGGTGTTGTTCATAGTATTTCTTCAAATATTTCATATATAATTGTGAAAGAATTGATGAAATTCTATGAACAATCAATATGTTCGGGATAATTATAACCAAGTTTTTGTTACCATTATTTTTCAACATGTAACTAAGCTTTGGTTCTTTTTATTATAATTTTTGAATTGCTTTCTGCGTGTGCATGATAACCAAGTGGTGTCTAACACATCATGAACATACTACATCTAATGAATGAAGATAACATCAGGCAATTGCTCAACCTGAAGTCCTAAAAAGAACTTCATCTCCCCATAGCACTCATTTGGAATTTCTTCTTCATGACTTCTTCGAAATCTTTGCACAGCTTATCATCTGTCGATCCAAAGATGATATCATCCGCATATATTTGTACCAAAATCAGATGACCATCTACTTTCTTTGTGAAGAGGGTATAGTCTACAGTTCCTCTAAGAAAGTCGTTTTCAAGAAGATGTCTCGAAAGCGTTTCGTACCAAGCTCTCTGGGCTTGGTGAAGACCATATAAATCTTTGTTTAGAAGGTAGACTTTATCCTTGTGTATTGGATCGACAAACCCCAGTGGTTGGCTGACAAACACCATATCTTTGACTTTGTCCTAAAGGAAAGTAGATTTAACATCTAAACCTTTCCAAGAAGCAAAGGCCAAGAATATGCGAATAGCTTCAAGACGAGCGACTAGGGCGTAGACTTCAGCATAGTCTATGCCTTCTTGATGGTGAAAGCTCTAGACCACGAGCCGAGCTTTGTTTCTGACCACGATACCTCTGTCATCTCGTTTGCACTTGAAGACCCAATGAGTGTTGATCCTTTTATGATGATCTGGTAGCTCAACAAGCTTCTAGACACCGAGTTTCTAGAATTGAAGCAACTCTTCCTGCATTACCTCCACCCAGCTTTCTTCTTTCAACGCGTCTCTCCAGTTTCATGGTTCAACCTGTGAAACAACACAACTGTAAGAAAGTCTGGTTTGCAATGGAGCAATACTGGTATAAAAACAGCTTAGATCCTTGTCTATCCGATTGCAAGTTTTCACTCCGGTTTGTAAGCTTCCGATGATATTCTTCGATGGAAAATAAGAAAGTGACCTTGGCAAATTCGTGATCACTTCATCAACAACCAGTGCAGAAGATGTAGCTTCATTTCTGACATTGGATTGATCAGCTTGAGCATTCAGAAAGCTTCCAATATGCTCAGATCCTTCATCAGAACTAGATCCTCCATCATCAAAAGTTGGTTCATGATAAGAGTCGGCATTAGGGAGTTGTTGGGCAGATGATTCAGTAGTGTTCAAGATAGGTACACAGATGGATTCTTGAAGAGTGTGCTCAGACCTACATCAGAAGTGTTAGAGACAGGAAGTGACAGGGAAATCACCAACAGTCTAGAAACTTGCTCTTGATTAGAAATTTGATGTTGTTGAAAGAGCATAACAAGTTCTTCTTTAGATGGCACTTCCGGTAGGTCAAATGAATTCCATAAACCTTCGTAGTTGAACAGCCATGGAACCCCAGGTTTCTGCGTTGGCGTAATATACCGTTGACAATCAACATGCTGTGCAAGAATAACCTGGTTTGGACTCGGCAAGAAGACACGCTTTTGTGGACTAGCATAACTAATCCTTCCAAGGATTTGGCTCTAAATTTACCATCCGGGTCCAAAACAGTACACGATGATCCAAAAGGCTCCAAAAATGCAAGGTTCAGCTTTTGTTGATTAAGCAGCTCAAAACAAGTCTTGTTGTGAGGCTTGACTGTTAACACACGATTGAGGGTGTAACATGCAAATGCGACTGCTTCGCTCTAGAAACTAATTGGAAGTTTTGAATCAGCGAGCATGGTTCTGCAGTCTCGATCAGTGTTGATTCTTAAGTTCAACTACTCCATTTTGTTGTGGAGTATAGTGAGCGCTGAATTCAAGAAGAATCCCCTTTTCGTTTCATAATTCGAGTATCCTCTTGTTCTTGAACTCGGTACCATTGTCACTGCGGATTCTCTTGATAGGCAAATGATACATGTTTCCAAGCTTCCTGAAGAGAATCATAAGACTTTCAAACGTTTCATCTTTGCTCTCTAGAAAGAAAACCCATGAGAATCTAGAGAAATCATCTGTCACAACCAGGCAATATAGATCTTCAGAAATGCTTTTGATGTTTACTGGCCCAAATAGATCCATATGAAGCCTTTCTAGTGGTAGCTTGATAGAAATAGTAGTTTTCTTGGGTGTGATTTCTTATGCTGTTTCCCCTTGTTATAGCTTAGACAATCATCAGATAACTGAAAATTCTTCAGATTAACACCATCCACTAGGTCATTGTACACCAAATAATTCATCCTTCCCAAATGAATGTGCCCTATCTTCCGATGCCATAAGATTGACTCCTTCTCCGTTTCTTTAGAAACAAAGCATTGAACCTTCTTAGATGTAGTGGATGTGACGCTCATTTCTAGGACATAAAGACCATTCTCTCTTGGAGTGCGCATTAGGATCCACTCCTCAGGAATTTTAAATCCCGGCTTGAGAAAAGCATTCTTTGTCGTTGAAGTGTGTTGTGAACTTTTTGTCACAAATTTGTGAAATACTCAGTAGATTGTCCTCCATCTCCGCAATGTAGTTCACTTTGTCTAAGCAAACCACTCCATTCGTAAGAATACCTTCTCCTACAATTCTTCCACCCTGAGTTCCAGCAAAACCAACGTAACCTCCTCAGATAGCTTTGACGTCGTGCAACAACACAAGCATCCAAGTCTGTGTGGTGAAGCTCCACTATCCATAATCCATTTTGACATGATCGATCTCGGGAGCCCTTGCACACATGAGGAAGAAACTATTTAAACAGAGAAACCGAAGCCTGTTTGGTCTTGGGTGGGTTTGGAATATCAAACTTCGGACCAACTTTGATCTTGACATTCTGCTTGGCCTCTATTTTAACTGGAACTAATGGTTTCAGTTCTAATTAGATGGTTTGACTTTTGCAACCAAGTTTGTGTTTTCAAATTTGCCCTTTTTGAATAAAACTTTGAATCCTTTTGACGATTCTTGGTGGAAGTTACACCAATTTCAAATTTAGAATTTAGTTGAATCGTTGATTTTACATTTTTGTGAGATTCATTCTTCTTTACAAAATTTGTTTTGGTACAACCATGGGTGCCTTTTGTTTCACATCTTTGGTAGATCTGTTGGAGTTGGAAACAAGTTTGGATTTCTTTGGGAATAATGTTGTGCAATATGCCCAACATTTTTACACTTGTAACGCGTCCTACTGTCTTTTTGGACAAAGGAATCCAAAACTTGTTTTCTACTCTTTTCTTTCTTGAATTCATCATTGGATTGTTTACCAATGATCTCTTTTTCTCTTTCGGTAGCTGTCCCAAAAACAAAGCTGACTTTCTTTGTAATGTTCAAGTTTCGAAACTTGTTGTTTCTTCTTTTCTTTTGAAAACCCAGCCCTCCTGTTTTCAGGATAGTCTCTATTTCTTTGATGGTAAGGTTTGTTAACACATTTTGATTTAGAATAAAATGATGCATCGTGTTTTTTTCTAAATCAGAATGGCTCACCTCAACAAGCTTGAACAACTTTCAACATGATCCAGATTGACATTCTGAATCGGGAAATCTTCATCATAATATAGTTTATCATATTCATGCATTTTGTATACGATTGCGTTTGGATCATTTTTTAAACTATTTTCCGATGATTCACCATCCATTTCAGATTTCTCAGATTCACTCTTTAGAACACTTTCAACCACATCAGAGCTACATTTATGATTCGGAGTAAGTTACACCAATGTTCACAGGCAGCTCATTTGTCTTTTTAGTTTTCCATTTTAAATTGAGCGCCTTTTCCTCCCCGATGGGTTTTTTACTAGCATAGCTATTCCACATGGGTGGTGGAACACGATCGTAACTTGCACCTTTGTTTTCATCATTTTTAGATTCTTCTTTGCTTTCGATCTTAGGAAGAATGTGATCAATGACGTATGAACTTGTAGAATAACTAATTAACAGTTTGTTAACCCGTACTGTTTCTGTTTTCATTTTTTCAATTTCACTTTTTAGCTCGGTGATTGTATTTAAATGAATATTAATGGCCATTTGTTTGTCCATCACATTCGCCTTGAGCATTGAAAGAGTTCCGTCATTTTCTCTGATCACCTTTTCATATTGTTTAACATATTTGCTTAATTTGTCATAAGCTTCTTTTGTTGATTTATAGTCACATGACATACTATTAGTTAGACATTTTAGCTCATTGTATCGTGCTTCTTTTACAGCACATTCACTGCATGGCTGAATACATTTCAAGCACATTTTTTCTATCACAGACTCATTTTCCGACATGTTTACCTCATTCACATTTTCCATACAAGCTTTGTTGGTCTTGTCAGTCAGCTTTTCTAACGTCTCATCAACTCTCTTATCTTCAACTTCCGGCTTCTTCTTTTCTTCATAAGACGATCGATGGCTTGGCTCAAAATAACCTGCAAACATTTTAAGAATATCATTAGGCAAGAGATGTTTAAAAGCACTATTTAACAATTCCTCTTCTTTTGGCGATGTGTGATAATATTCTTCAGAAGCTTCATCAAAAGATGCCTCTGCATATTCTTCAAGTTCTTCAATGATTTATGCGACCAATTCTAAACTTTCGTTCTTCGTCATGTACTTGTTCCAGTTGAAACTTCGTCCTCCTGAGTCATAACAAGAGCTTTGTCTTTTGAGTTTGACGGACCATTTTCGATTTGCACCATTCTTGTTTTGGGTTGAGGACGATGATAGATGGCTTTCTTGTAATAGTCGTCAGCAAACGGGTTTTGATTGCCCTGGATTTCTCTGTTTGGACATTCTCGTTTGAAATGCCCCTTTTCTCGACATTTGAAGCATGTGACTGTTAATTTGTCGAGCCAAGTTTCCCATCTAATCCTCCCAAATTCTCTTTTCCGGTGATCTCCATGAAAAATTGCATTCTTCTAACGATAGAAGCCATAGACCATTTGATGTCAATCATTTCCATCTCGACCGGATCAATCTGATCGTAATCCTCTCTCGTTATCTCCGAATTTCCAATCTTCCCTGCTACCAAACTGTCGTATGATTCGAGTACCTAGGCTAATAATGACATATGTTGCTTTGCGGTGTTCTCATCAAAGTTTTGAACATTTTGGAAATCAACAGCAATGTTGCATTGAAGAACCCGTTGATTAGGATTGGAATGATTGTTCTGGTTGATCTGGGGATTGCTCGAACTAGGGGATGACTGTGGACTTGGAGACGTATTCGGGTTGAAAGAAGCAAAAGATTGAAATCTACTGTGTTGACTTGACTGTGGACTTGGCGTGTTGAAGGCGCTGAAGGCAGTTTGGATTTTTGTAGACTGTATTTGCGCAAGAGGACTACCCTTGTAATACAAATTTACATCTTGTTGCATTTGGGTGCCTTTGCTCTTCACCATTTTTTGCATACCGAGCTCGTGCCCTTCCAATCTCTCATACTCTTTGCCATCCTTCAGAATAGTCAAGGAAGTAGACCATTCTCCTTGAGGTAAGGAATCTGCTAGCTTATCGACTAATTCTTCATTCGTCTTTACAATTCCCATGCGCTTCATTTGCACAACCAAGTGACACTATCATTCAATCAATTGTTTCACCATATCTCCCTTGATCAAAGTAAAGATATCCAATTCTTTACTAAACAACGCTCTCTTCCCATTGTGAAGTTGCGCACTTCCTTGAAATTTCAACCGTGAAGCATTCCATAACGATTAAGCATCATCATCATGTTGTAGAAGCGCCAAGATGTCTTCCTTGATGGCTTGCTGTAAGATGTTCATCATCTTCTTCTCGTTAATGAACTTATCCCTTTCGAATTCCGAGAGTTGAGCTAACGTTTTCTCAAGACCATTTTCTCCAATCGGTGATTGATATTTCTCTTCAATGGCAAACCAGCAGGTGAAATGTTTCGCTTGAACACAGTTCATGAATCTTTCACTCCAGCTATTGTTGATACACTTTTGTGTCTGTCGCTTGTTCTTAGTTATAGTTGTAATTGTATGGTCTTTGCTCAAGTGTCTGTATAAGTTTGGTCATGTCAAACAGATCAAGATATCCTTCTATCTTGGTTTAGTACGACATCTTAGCTTGTCCATGTTAATCAGTTGCATGTGCGCATACCGTTGAGTCTTGTGTACGTCGTTGCTTCATACGAAATTTGTTGCTTCGTACGAAACCAGTTGCTTCGTACGAAATTGGTGGCTTCATACGAAATTGGTTGCTTCGTACGAAATTGGTTGCTTCGTACAAAATTGGTTGCTTCGTACGAAATTGGTTGCTTCGTACAAAATTGGTTGCTTCGTACGAAATTGGTTGCTTCGTATGAAATTGGTTGCTTCGTACGAAATTGGTTGCTTCGAGCATGGACACTATATAAGAAGACATGCACCTCTCAGTGAGGTTTAGCCTTTGAGTCTTTCTGCTGACGAACTGATCTTTTGGTGGGATCTCTCAGTCAGCATTTCTGGTGAAGATGAAGACATAAGAACACAGCAAGTTTGTTTGAGTCATACGAGCATTGTGTGTATATGTTTGTACTTGTTCTCAATCATTAATCAAGATAGTGAATCTTTGGTTACCCCATGTTGTTTACTTTGCTTTGGTTGCATGCACACTTGGATTCTGCACTTGTGTGTGTGTTATATGAACAAGGAACAGGTTTAGCACCATCCGCAGGTGGACCTACAAGTGGTATCAGAGCTTTGGCTCTTTCCTTCTTTAGAACCAAGCTTAGTTGTGTCTGAGCTAGTTTGAAGATTTCTGAAGTGTTCTTGAATCTCCAGCAGAAAACTTAAGTTTTGGATAGTAAACTAACTTAAAACTGGGTTAAAATCTATTGCATGCAGAAAATTTTTATGGTAAAATTTTTCTGAAGAACACACTTGAAGAAGAAATTCACCAGAAAACTCATCCGTACCAAGTTTTCGTACGAAGGAACTCATCCGTATGAAGCTTTCCTACGAAGGAACTCATCCGTACGAAGTTGATTCATATGAAAGAACTCATCCGTACAAAATTGGTTCATACGAATAATCTTCGTTATTGTTTGTTTTTCGTACTTCAGATTTTCAAAGCTGTGTGCTTTTCAAATATTTTCAAAATTGTGAATTTTTAAAAGGTAATTCTAATTTTTGAAACTTTAAACCTTTATATTTTTCATAAATAAAGAAAATATAATGAGTTCTAACCCGTGGGATTGGAGTTGTCAAGCTCAAATCAGGAGTCTTCGCAAAGCTCCGCAACATCATGGGTAAAGTCTTTGATGCCTCAACATACAACTATAATCTCTGCAAATCAGTGGGCATGTGTTGCAAATCAGAATAAAAGCATCCAAACTCTGTTAATGAGCGAAAGTGAAACAGGGAGTAATAACCGACCGTCGAAGTTAAATCACATGAACGATTATCCTTCATGGAAAAGTCGTTTTTATACGTATGTTCTCCGTCAAAACACGGAATTATGGACGTGTTTCACTACCCCCTACAACGAATCACTTGAAGAAGCTGGATCAAATCCAACCTCATTGGCCAATCTTGTCGAAAGTGACAAGAAAGCTTACGATCTAGAGCAAAAGGCGTTTGCTATCCTCACACAAGCTCTGCATAAAGACATTTATCATCAATTTGTGTATTGTACTACAACGAAAAATTTGTGGGACACTTTGGAAGCAAGGGGTGAAGGTAATGCTGCTACCAGGAAGATTCGGCATGATCTGCTCAAGAAAGAGTTTGAAGGTTTCATGTTATTGGAGAATGAAACTTTGAATGATATGACCACACGGTTTTATCATCTGCTCAGTGAAATGTACTTGTATAAAGTGTTAGCTGCACCACCAGAAATTGTGATGCGATTTGCTGATGCTTTACCACCGAAATGGGGTCAATTTATTGATCTTTTAAAATATACAGGTGTTTTGGACTCAATTAGTATTTATGAATTTGTGCAGAAACTGGAGAACAAGAATGAAGAAGAGCTCCGGAAGGCACAACAAGTCACCGTTCCACAGAACCCTAAAATGTATGTTGGTGGGATTAATGCAGGTACAAGCTCAAGCCAGCAACCAAAGTTGCAGACCGCGTTTGTGTCAAACGTTAACCCTTTCCTACCACAACCTTTTCAGTCAAGTCAGTCTATAGGTTTGAATAGTCAAGCCTATGGACAAAGCTTTGATCCGAAGGCCTTCCTTCCACAACCAAGGGATTTAGCGCATAAAGCTCCACATCTAGCTCCTCAACAAGCTTTCTATGGAAGCAACAGTCAATCTACAAACTCCAACACTGTCAAACTTAACACGTCAAATCTCTCCAAAATCAACGTAGAAGTTGCACAGGAACATGCAGAACTTCTAAATACCATGGTCAGTGCATATTGTGGTTTAGTTGGAGGTCAAATAGGGAACATCAATTTGACGAACGAAGACTACGAACAAATTAACCGAGATGAAATGGAGCTGATGGACATCAAGTGGGCATTTGCAAGCGCTGTAAGAAGAGCGAAGGATTATATGAGAAGAACGGGTAAAACCAGTTTGGAAAGCAAGAAGGATACAAAATACGGCAACCGCCGTTACTTGCTTCAACTATGGAGAAAGAGGTCACTTCAAATGGGAATGTACAAGACCCAGCAAGGAAGGAAATCACAACACCTTTTAAAATCAGTCTCAACCATCCAACACAGCACAGTACAACAATGAAAGAAGAATGGTAGCTATTGGCAACTCTAACAACACCAACCAATCAGGACCTTCAAACACACACAGAGCTTTGGTAGTTTAGTCTGATGAAGGATGTGATTGGTCAGTACAGTTGGGAACTAAGAACAACGGAAGAACTGCATGCTATGCAAAGATCTTGGATCAAATCAAGCATGATCGCAGCATCAACACTCCAGATAATGATGATACATCTGGGGATGCTGGTAGTTCTGATGAAGAATGTTCAAGTTCAGATGGTTATGGATCTGATTCTAGTGAAAAGGAAGGAAGTGATGCTGAGGTTGAAAAGTTGCTGAGTGAAGCTGAGTTGTTGAAGAGTGAAAAGGTGTGTATGATGAGGAATGTAGAAGCTGCGGTAAAAGAGACAGAGGCACTCTTTACAGATGGTGCAGCTTTTCCTCATCACACTGCCTTTATGGCAAATGTTGAAGGTTCTTCAAAACATGTAAATTTTGACCCTCCTACTGTTTGTAATGACTGTGTTGGGTTGAAAATAAAATATGAAACCGTCAACAGTCATAATCAGAATTTAGTTGTTGAATTATCAAAATGCAAAGAGGCGAATTTGGCGCTAACTAGAAATGAAAAAGAATTCAAATCTGTAATAGAAACCCTTAAGAAAAGTGTTTCTGAATTGACAAAAACAGTTTTGAATAAATCTCCTAGAAGAAACAAAGAAAGAGTTAGCCATCGCCAAATGCGGATATGATTCCATCAAACGCAAACTGGAAAGTTACTCTAACTCCCAATATGTGCTTGATCATATCATTGATGTTCAAAAACTAAAGGGAGATGTTCAATGCATAGGGTATAAGTCATGTCCACCCCCAATGAAACACAACTATACCAAAATGTCTGATGAAGAGGAAATGCCTCATTTTGAACCCTCTGTACCTTTGAATCCTGAGGAATTCGCAGCAGGGTTAGGGTTCATATTAGACAAATCCTCTCAAGAACCATGCAAGCCAGAAAATTCAACGTATGATGTTGTTCAAACTCCATCTGTTGAAGAGGAAGATGATACATCAGATGATGAATCTAGAAATGATGATCAGGATCAGCCTCTTGATGAGAGGAAAAGAGTAGAATCTTCTGCTACTCCTAGTACTCAATTTGTTGAGATTCAAGAGATAGCTCCTAAGAAATCTGTCAAGACACAAGTGTCGGTAGATGAAGCAGATAATGGGTTGTACACATTGGATGGAGATGAGAAATCTATTCAAGCAAAGATTTTCCAATTAAAAACGTAAATCCAATCTCTATAGATCAGGCATTTGAAAAGTGAAAAAACCAAATTTTTAGAGAAGAAAAGCCAACCAAACAACGACCATTACAGCTTCAAAAGAAAAACAATGGAAGCGAGTTGAAAAGCCTATAGTTTCTCAACCAAAGGTTGAAGCAAAAGGCTCTCGTTACAAGAAAAAGGCTAAAACTATTAAATTTGTGCGTTCTAAAGGTACCGATAAAGTCAAAACTTTTCAAGGAAAATCTAATGTTGATTTTGTAAATAAAGTTAAGATTTTGAAAAGAAATAGTCAAAACAACTACACCCAACACACTGATGGATGTAATGAAAATGAACATAGTACCTCAAAACCCACAAGTTCAACGTCAAGCCGATAAACACGATCTCCTAGTTTTGTTGAAAGGAGAACTTGTTTCAAATGTGGAGAGTTTGGCCACATTATAAAGGATTGTCAAAATCCAGCCAAATCAAGATGTATAGAGAAAACCCCTCATGAACCAACTTGCAAACGTAAATCTATTTCTCCGACTCAAGATGAACAAATCATTAAGGATCACAAAGAGAAACAAAGACGTAAACAAGTAAAAGAAGTTGAGAAAGTTTTAAAATCGGATTCTTCGAAAAAGGATCAAAGATCTTCAAAGTCAATAAAACCAGACACTGTTAAAACTGTAAATAATAGTAAATCTGGTAATAAACAAGGATCTTGGAAACAGAAGACCCGTAATGATTCAAACGGAGGTTCTCAATTTGTTAATCACCAAGAAATTGAGATACATTTCTCGATGATAAAGGAAGACCCAAGACCATGTAAGCTTGGGTCCCCATCTCAAACTAATCTTGTTTGTGAAATGTGAAGGGTGTTCCAGGAGGAACTTTAAACAGTCATTCGATTGTTGACAGTGGAGCATCAAGACACATGACAGACGACTTGCAGCTCCTGTATGATGTGAAAAGCATTAGGGGTGGTTATGTTGCCTTTGCTGGTGATAAAGGTGGATACATCACTAGAGAAGGAATGGTCTCCAATGGTGTTGTGAGTTTTGATAAGATCAATTACGTGCGGCAAATTACGTTCTGATCATCAACATGCTGACCTTTTTACTAAAGCCTTTGATAAATCACGTTTTGATTATCTACTTTTGGTCAATGGCATCAAGGTGAAACCCGAGTAACTCAACCATGGCTAATCATTTTTCTACGTATTTTTCTAAAAATCTAAAAATACAAAAAGATTTTCCGTTTTATATTTTAGGGGGAGAAATTTTCAAGAAAATACAAACATATGTTTTTTATTTAATTACCTTTTTATTTAAGCCGGAGAAAATTCAGAAAAATACAAAAACAATAGAAATGAGTTTCTTCGATAAGTTGAAGATGATGAAATACACCGGTAAATCTGTCAGAAATGGTTAAAAGGATAGAAAGAAGATTGATAGGTAGCTTCACTAATGATGTATCAGTAGGCTCACAATCAGACTAAAATGTGCAGGTTGATATAAACCTAACAGACAGAACGCCAGGTGGGAACCATTCATTGGCATATGGTCTTGGTACCAAAATTTTGTTTGATAGAGTGCCGAGGTTCTGAGATATACGGTCTTTATGCTTGCTTATCATCTAGGTATCATGGTTGAATCTTTTGCCGAAATATAATTGACGCAAGTCTAGAACTTCCATGATATCACACATACGTGTACAAACTGCATACGACCATCAAATAAGTGATAAAAATATCACATCCCCAAATTAAGTGATAAAATATCACACTTTATGCGGGAGCTAAGTTAGTCTCTCTGTCGGTATGATGGTACTAACCTGTTCACGGACTTACTCCTATGCCCTCATGCATATGAAAATCAAGTTCCTCATCAATAAGTGATTTAATCACATAGGACTTGTTTTCAATAAAAAATAAGTGAGTATCTCAGATCATATATATACGTCAAAATAGATGATAAAGAGTATACTCACCGGTAAGATTTTATCTCGTGCATATCTTGATACGAGAATGTGTCGTGATGTGGTTAAACAGTGGATAGTAAGTATAATTCATATCTTAATCATATTTCCTAATCATGATTACTTCTAATAAATTTGAGCTTACGTGGACAACAATACCGATAATCATAGTTGAATACTTATCTATTTAATTTTGAAGTTTAAACCAAAGTATCATTTTTGATAAAGATTAAAAAGCTGGTATGATTCCTTTACCTTGAAACTCGAAAAAGATTGTTCAATAGATATATAGTTTATCTATAAATATTTGATTTCAAAGTTTAGTTTACTTAGTTACTTTTATTACTTTTGAAAGTTAGCCAAAAAGTTGAAACTCCAAAGTTTTCTACCAAGATACGCCAGAAAACCATATTTGTTTGATTTCACAACTTCATAACTCATCAAAGAAAACCAAAATCTGAAATTCGTTTGAGTGTGTGTATCTCATACGAATGAACCTAGTCATTTAATTGACTTGGTCACTTGTTTTTCTCAAATTAGCTGCTGGAATTTATAACGAGTGTGTGTATCTCGTTCAGGGAATACGATCATACAAAGAAATTATGATAAGTTTTTCGTGTGTCTTCCCTGATAAATTTGTGTTCTAATTATATTTTTCAATTGAGTACAGATTAATACAAAAGGAACATAAACAAAGACCAGCAACAAAGAACTCTGACAAGTCAGAAGAGGAAACAAGAAAGATTTGAAGTTTCTTAGAAGTTCGAAGACCTGATGCTCTAATCATTGGATAGCGGATCTATCAATGGATAGCAGATCTTCAGGGGGAGTTTGTTGATACTCCAAACCATTCAATGTGAAGACCAACATATGAAGACCAAAGACCGAAGACCAAGAAACATCCAAGGGGAAGTTTGTTGATACACTTTTGTGTCTGTCGCTTGTTCTTAGTTACAGTTGTAATTGTACGGTCTTTGCTCAAGTGTCTGTATAAGTTTGGTCATGTCGAACAGATCAAGTTATCCTTCTATCTTGGTTTAGTACGACATCTTAGCTTGTCTGTGTTAATCAGTTGCATGTGTGCATACCATTGAGTCTTGTGTACGTCGTTGCTTCGTACGAAATTGGTTACTTCATAAAAAATTGGTTGCTTCGTACGAAACCAGTTTCGTACAATGACCAACATGGACACTATATAAGCAGACATGCACCTCTCAGTGAGGTTTAGCCTTTGAGTCTTTCTGCTGACGAACTGATCTTTTGGTGGGATCTCTCAGTCAGCATTTCTGGTGAAGACACAGACACAAGAACACAGCAAGTTTGTTTGAGTCATACGAGGATTGTGTGTATATGTTTGTGCTTGTTCTCAATCATTAATCAAGATAGTGAATCTTTGGTTACCCCGTGTTCTTTACTTTGCTTTGGTTGCATGCACACTTGGATTCCGCACTTGTGTGTGTGTTATATGGACAAGGAACAGGTTTAACACCATCCACAGGTGGACCTACAGCTACCAAAGTCTTCAAGATTCATCAACTTTGGAGGCTTTGTCATCGTGCTCATCTCGTTCTCAAGATTCATATTTTGAGCTGTAGTAGTTGTGGCTGCTGAAGCAGCAAATGCATTATAAAACTCCTCTTCCATTTTTCTACAAAATTTTCAGAAACACACTTTCAAAAAATTGATTAGAGTGACAAAAGATTCTTTATGCGAGTCAGAGAGTCGTACGAATGAGTGATTCGTGCAAATGAAAGATTATTTCGTGCGAGTGACTAGTTCGTGCGAATGACTAGTTCGTACGAATCATGGCTTCGTGCGAATGAAAGATTACACGTGCGAATGACTAGTTCGTATGAATCACTGCTTCGTGCGAATGACAGCTTTTAAACTTGTAAGTTTTTATGAGAATTTGTTTGTTCGTTTTTACGAATGACTTAATTTGCACGGATAGCCGTTCGTACGAGTTGTCTCTCTACTAGTACGAAACAACTCAGGTCACCAAACGGATGATTTTTACAAGTTTCGACATGATTAAGTTCGATTTTATATCTGAAATTTTCAAGGATTGATTAAAATTGATTTTAACGTGATATACTAAAATCCTAGTCAATTTTGTCCATGAATTGGTCCATATCTAATATCTGTATGAGAAAATGTAGATGTAGAAAACTCCAATGATTAAATCTAGATCTGAAACTGTTGGAAGTATACAGAAACTTGATGTTTGTCCTCAGATCAGGCCTCCAAGCTCTGATACCCTTTGTGAAGGAGGACGGCTCTCCTATATGAGCACACGTCTAACCTGCAAGGCATACTTGGAGTGAAACGAGTTACTATCAGGAAGTTACTAGTACGTTTACAGGCTGGTACATAACAACATCGAAAGAATCATGCTACAACTACTTTATATAAATTCAACATATGACTAAAATTACGTGTACTCTAACGTTTCGTAAACACTAGGTTCACCTAAACACATGATGCCAGACTTTAGGATCATTTGCTACAACATTATTACAAAACCTATGTCACTTTAAATATTATATTAACATCATGTATCATTATCTAGACGTAGCAATGACATATGCACAACACTTTAATTATGTAATTAATATATATTGCATCAGTATCTTTCATTAGATTTCAAAATATGCATTAACACAAACATATTCTAAACTCAAGTTTTTTACAATTCGATATTAGGTTAATTTTGAACATCACTATCTTAGTGAAATTTTTATTTATGAGACCTGTATAAAACAAACACATAAGAAAAAGAAAAAAAAAACATTAAAGATAATAGAGTGAAAAAAATTGTTAACCTTTGTCTTTTGCAAAGACCATTTAACTAGTTAATATAGAAAAAGTATTTAATTGCATTAAATACTATATCATAGTTCAAATAAGAAAAATACAAATAATCCATATCTAAGATCTGTATGACAAAATGTAGATGTAGAAAACTCCAATAGTTGAATCTGGATCTGAAACTGTTGGAAGTATACAGAAACTTAATGTTTGTCCTCAGATTTGGCCTCAAGGCTCTGATACCCCTTGTGAGAGGGTATCGGCTCTCCTCTTATGAGCACCGGACCGATCTGACTCAACTAACTGAGGCGGAATTCATTGTTAGCGAGTTGGAAAAACAAACAAGAAAGGTATACTACTTAAATGCCTTGAATTGTATTGATAAACGTGAATAGTTACAGAGCTAGTAAACAGTTTGACAGGGCGTCGTCGTGCATCAACCAACAAATATCGAACACAACACTCAGGCTCCTCTATTTATATGTCAACATGACTCGCACAGGAGGAGTGTACGTGTGTGACTCGTGCGAGTGGTTGCTCGTACGAGTGACAAGGCATGATGCTCACTCGTACGAGTCATGCTACAAACATATAAATCATATATTAACAAACACTATTCGACGTTCAAAGCCCTATATACATAAACAACAAATCCTAGACGTAGGCAATGGACATTATGCACCAACACTTTTCAACTTATGTAATTAAATATATATTGACATCATGTATCTTTCATTAAGAATTTCAAAATATGCATTAACGCAAACATATTCTAAACTCAAGTTTTTTACAATTCCGATATTAGGTTAATTTTGAACATCCCTATCATAGTGAAATTTTTATTTATGAGACCTGTGGAAAACAAACACATAAGAAAAAATAAAAAAAGTTAAAGATAATAGAGTGAAAAAAATTGGTAACCTTTGTCTTTTGCAAAGACCATTTAACTAGTTAATATAGAAAAAGTATTTAATTGCATTAAATACTATATCATAGTTCAAATAATAAAAATACTAATAATCCATATCTCAGATTTGTATAACAAAATGTAGATGTAGAAAACTCCAATAGTTGAATCTGGATCTGAAACTGTTGGAAGTATACAGAAACTTAATGTTTGTCCTCAGATTTGGCCTCAAGGCTCTAATACCCCTTGTGAGAGGGGATCGGCTCTCCTCTTATGAGCACCGGACCGATCTGACTCAACTAACTGAGGCGGAATTCATTGTTAGCGAGTTGGAAAAACAAACAAGAAAGATATACTACTTAAATGCCTTGAATTGTATTGATAAACGTGAATAGTTACAGAGCTAGTAAACAGTTTGACAGGGCTTCGTCGTACATCAACCAACAAATATCGAACACAACACTCAGGCTCCTCTATTTATATGTCAACATGACTCGCACAGGAGAAGTGTATGTGTGTTACTCGTGCGAGTTGTCACTCGTACGAGCCATGATGCTCACTCGTACGAGTCATGCTACAAACATATAAAACATATATTAAGAAACACTATTCGACGTTCTAAGCCGTATATGCATAAACAATATATCCAAGACGTAGGCAATAGACATTATGCACCAACACTTTTCAACCTATGTAACTAAATATATATTGACATCATGTATCTTTCATTAAGAATTTCAAAATATGCATTAACACAAATATATTCTAAACTCAAGTTTTTTACAATTCCGATATTATGTTAATTTTGAACATCACTGTCATAGAGAAATTTTTATTTATGAGACCTGTAGAAAAAACACATTAGAAAAAATAAAAATAAAGTTAAATATAATAGAGTGAAAAAAATTTGTAACCTTCGTCTTTTGCAAAGACCATTTAACTAGTTAATATAGAAAAAGTATTTAATTCCATTAAATACTATATCATAGTTCAAATAAAAAAATATCAATAATCCATAAATAAGATCTGTATGAGAAAATGTAGATGTAGAAAACTCCAATGGTTGAATCTAGATCAGAAACTGTTGGAAGTATACAGAAGCTTGATGTTTGTCCTCAGATCAGGCCTCAAGGCTCTGATATCCCTTGTGAGAGAGGATCGGCTCTCCTCTTATGAGCACTGGACCGATCTGACTCAACTAACAGAGGCGAAATTCATTGTTAACGAGTTGGAAAAACAAACAAGAAAGATATACTGCTTAAATGCCTTGAGTTGTATTGATAAACTTGAATAATTACAGAGCTAGTAAACGGTTTGATAGGGCTTCGCCGTACATCAACCAACAGATATCGAACACAAAACTCAGGCAACTCTATTTATATGTATACATGACTCGCACAAGAGGAGTGTATGTGTGTGACTCGTGCGAGTGGTTGCTCGTATGAGTGACTGACAAGGTGTCACTCGTACGAGCCATGATGCTCACTCGTACAAGTCATGCTACAAGCATATAAATCATATATTAACAAACACTATTCAAGGTTCTAAGCCCTATATACATAAACAACATATTCTAGATGTAGGCAATAAACATTATGCACCAACACTTTTCAACTTATGTAACTAAATATATATTGACATCATGTATCTTTCATTACGAATTTCAAAATATGCATTAACGCAAAATATTCTAAACTCAAGTTTTTTACAATTCCGATATTAGGTTAATTTTGAACATCACTGTCATAGTGAAATTTTTATTTATGAGACTTGTAGAAAACAAACACATAAGAAAAAATAAAAAAAAGTTAAAGATAATAGCGTGAAAAAAATTGGTAACCTTTGTCTTTTGCAAAGACCATTTAACTAGTTAATAGAGAAAAACTATTTAATTGCATTAAATACTATATCATAGTTCAAATAAAAAATTACTAATAATCCATATCTAAGATCTGTATGACAAAATGTAGATGTAGAAAACTCCAATGGTTGAATCTGGATCAGAAACTGTTGGAAGTATACAGAAACTTAATGTTTGCCTCAGATTTGGCCTAAAGGCTCTGATACCCCTTGGAGAGGGGATCGGCTCTCCTCTTGTGAGCACCGGACCGACCTGACTCAACTAACAGAGGCGGAATTCATTGTTATCCAGTTGGAAAAACAAAAAAGAAAGATATACTGCTTAAATGCCTTGAATTGTATTGATAAACGTGAATAGTTACAAAGCTAGTAAACAGTTTGACAGGGCTTCGCCATACATCAACCAACAGATATCGAACACAACACTCAGGCTCCTCTATTTATATGTCAACATGACTCCCACAGGAGGAGTGTATGTGTGTGACTCGTGCGAGTGGTTGCTCGTACGAGTGACAAGGGGTCACTCGTACGAGCCATGATGTTCACTCATACGAGTCATGCTACAAACATATAAAACATATATTAAGAAACACTATTTGACGTTCTAAGCCCTATATGCATAAACAATATATCGTAGACGTAGGCAATAGACATCATGCACCACCACTTTTCAACCTATGTAACTAAATATATATTGACATCATGTATCTTTCATTAAGAATTTCAAAATATGCATTAACACAAATATATTCTAAACTAAATTTTTTTACAATTCTGATATTAGGTTAATTTTTAACATCACCGTCATAGTGAAATTTTTATTATTTATGAGACCTTTAGAAAAAAAACACATTAGAAAAAATAAAATAAAAAGTTAAATATAATAGAGTGAAAAAAATTGGTAACCTTTGTCTTTTGCAAAGACCATTTAACTAGTTAATATAGAAAAAGTATTTAATTCCATTAAATACTATATCATAGTTCAATTAAAAAAAATACTAATAATCCATATATAAGATCTGTATGAGAAAATGTAGATGTAGAAAACTTCAATGGTTGAATCTGGATCAAAAACTGTTGGAAGTATACAAAAGCTTGATGTTTGTCCTCAGATCAGGCCTCAAGGCTCTGATACCCCTTGTGAGAGGGGATCGGCTCTCCTCTTATGAGCACCGGACCGATCTGACTTAACTAAAAGAGGCGGAATTCATTGTTAACGAGTTGGAAAAAACAAACAAGAAAGATATACTGCTTAAATGCCTTGAGTTGTATTGATAAACGTGAATAGTTACAGATATAGAAAACAGTTTGACAGGGCTTCGCCGTACATCAACCAACAGATATCGAACACAACACTCAGGCAACTCTATTTATATGTATACATGATTCGCACAGGAGGAGTGTATGTGTGTGACTCGTGCGAGTGGTTGCTCGTACGAGTGACTGACAAGGTGTCACTCGTATGAGCCATGATGCTCACTCGTACGAGTCATGCTACAAACATATAAATCATATATTAACAAACACTATTCGACGTTCTAAGCCATATATACATAAACAACATATCCTAGACGTAGGCAATAGACATTATGCACTAACACTTTTCAACTTATGTAACTAAATATATATTGACATCATGTATCTTACATTAGGAATTTCAAAATATGCATTAACGGAAAAATATTCTAAACTCAAGTTTTTTACAATTCCGATATTAGGTTAATTTCGAACATCACTGTCATAGTGAAATTTTTATTTATGAGACCTTTAGAAAACAAACACATAAGAAAAAAAAAGTTAATGATAATAGAGTGAAAAAAATTGGTAACCTTCGTCTTTTGCAAAGACCATTTAACTAGTTAATATAGAAAAAGTATTTAATTGCATTAAATACTATATCATAGTTCAATTAAAAAATACTAATAATCCATATCTTAGATCTGTATGACAAAATGTAGATGTAGAAAACTCCAATGGTTGAATCTAGATCAGAATCTGTTAGAAGTATACAGAAACTTGATGTTTGTCCGCAGATCAGGCCTCAAGGCTCTAATACCCCTTGTGAGAGGGGATCGGCTCTCCTCTTATGAGCACCGGACCGATCTGACTCAACTAACATAGGCTAATTCATTGTTAGCGAGTTGGACAAACAAACAAGAAAGATATACGGCTTAAATGCCTTGAATTGTATTGATAAACGTTAATAGTTACAGAGCTAGTAAATAGTTTGACAGGGCTTCACCGTACATCAACCAACAGATATCGAACACAACACTTAGGCTCCTCTATTTATAGGTCGACATTACTCGCACAGGAGGAGTGCACGAGTGTGACTCGTGCGAGTGGTTGCTCGTACGAGTGACAAGGTGTCACTCGTATGAGCCATGATGCTCACTCGTACGAGTCATGCTACAAACATATAAATCATATATTAACAAACACCATTCGACGTTCAAAGCCCTATATACATAAAAAACATATCCTAGACATAGGCAATAGACATTATGCACCAACACTTTTCAACCTATGTAACTAAATATATATTGACATCATGTATCTTTCATTAAGAACTTCAAAATTTGCATTAACACAAACATATTCTAAACTCAAGTTATTTACAATTCTGATATTATGTTAATTTTTAACATCACTGTCATAGAGAAATTTTTATTTAAACCTATAGAAAAAAAAACACATTAGAAAACATAAAAAAAACTTAAATATAATAGAGTGAAAAAAATGGTAATCTTTGTCTTTTGAAAAGACCATTTAACTAGTTAATGTAGAAAAAGTTTTTAATTCCATTAAATACTATATGATAGTTCAAATAAAAAATACTAATAATCCATATATAAGATCTGTTTGAGAAATCTAGATGAAGAAAACTGCAATGGTTGAATCTGGATTAGAAACTGTTGGAAGTATAAAGAAACTTGATGTTTGTCCCCAGATCAGGCATCATGGCTCTGATACCCCTTGTGAGAGGGGATCTGCTCTCCTCTTATGAGCACCGGACCGATCTGACTAAACTAACAAAGGCGGAATTCATTGTTAGCGAGTTGGACAAACAAACAAGAAAGATATACTACTTAAATGCCTTGAATTGTATTGTTAAACCTGAACAGTTATAGAGCTAGTAGACAGTTTGACAGGGCTTCGCCATACACCACCCAAAAGATATGGAACACAACACTCAGGCTCCTCTATTTATATGTCAACATGACTCGCACAGGAGGAGTGTATGTGTGTGACTCGTGCGAGTGGTTGCTTGTCACTCGTACGAGCCATGATGCTCACTCGTACGAGTCATGCTACAAACATATAAATCATATATTAACAAACACTATTCGACGTTCTAAGCCATATATACATAAACAACATATCATAGACGTAGGCAATAGACATTATGCACGAACACTTTTCAACTTATGTAACTAAATATATATTGACATCATGTATCTTTCATTAAGAATTTCAAAATATGCATTAACAAACATTTTCTAAATTCAACTTTTTTTATAATTCCGATATTATGTTAATTTTGAACATCACTGTCATAGTGAAATTTTTATTTATGAGACCTGTAGAAAACAAACACATAACAAAAAAATAAAAAAAAGTTAAAGATAATAGAGTGAAAAACATTGGTAACCTTTGTCTTTTGCAAAGACCATTTAACTAGTTATTATAGAAAAAGTATTTAATTGCATTAAATACTATATCATAGTTCAAATAAAAAAATACTAATAATCCATATCTAAGATATGTATGACAAAATGTAGATGTAGAAAACTGCAATGGTTGAATCTGGATCAAAAACTGTTGGAAGTATACAGAAACTTATTGTTTGTCTTCAGATTTGGTCTCAAGGCTCTGATACCCCTTGTGAGAGGGGATCAGCTCTCCTATTATGAGCACCGGACCGATCAGACTCAACTAACAGAGGCGGAATTCATTGTTATCAAGTTGGAAAAACAAACAAGAAAGATATACTGCTTAAATGCCTTGAATTGTATTGATAAACATGAATAGTTACAGAGCTAGTAAACAGTTTGACAGGGCTTCGCCGTACATCAACCAACAGATATCGAACACAACACTCAGGCTCCTCTACTTATATGTCAACATGACTTGCACAGGAGGAGTGTATGTGTCTGACTCATGCGAGTGGTTGCTCGTACGAGTGACAAGGTGTCACTCGTACGAGCCATGATGCTCACTCGTACGAGTCATGCTACAAACATATAAAACATATATTAACAAACACTATTCGACGTTCTAAGCCCTATTTGCATAAAAAATATATCCTAGACGTAGACAATAGACATTATGCACCAACACTTTTCAACCTATGTAACTAAATATATATTGACATCATGTATCTTTCATTAAGAATTCAAAATATGCATTAACACAAATATATTCTAAACTCAAGTTTTTTACAATTCCGATATTATGTTAATTTTGAACATCACTGTCATAGTGAAATTTTTATTTATGAGACCTTTAGAAAAAAACAAATTAGAAAAATAAAAAAAAAATGTTAAATATAAGAGAGTGAAAAAAATTTGTGTCCTTTGTCTTTTGCAAAGACCAATTAACTAGTTAATATAGAAAAAATATTTAGTTCCATTAAATACTATATCATATTTCAAATTAAAAATACTAATAATCCTTATATAATATCTGTATGAGAAAATGTAGATGTAGAAAACGCCAATGGTTGAATCTGGATCAGAAACTGTTGGAAGTATACAGAAGCTTGATGTTTGTCCTCAGATCAGGCCTCAAGGCTCTGATACCCCTTGTGAGAGGGGATCGGATCTCCTCTTATGAGCACTGGAGCGATCTGACTCAACTAACAGAGGTGGAATTCATTAACGAGTTGGAAAAACAAACAAGAAAGATATACTTCTTAAATGCCTTTAATTGTATTCATAAACGTGAATAGTTACAGAGCTGGTAAACAGTTTGACAGGGCTTCCCCGTACATCAACCAACAGATATCCAACACCACACTCAGGCTCCTCTATTTATAGGTCGACATGACTCGCACAGGAGGAGTGTACCTGTGTGACTCGTGCGAGTGGTTGCTCGTACGAGTGACAAGGTTTCACTCGTATGAGCCATGATGCTCACTCGTACGAGTCATGCTACAAACATATAAATCATATATTAACAAACACTATTCGACGTTCTAAGCCCTATATACATAAACAACATATCCTAGACGTAGGCAATAGACATTATGCACCAACACTTTTCAACTTATGTAACTAAATATATATTGACATCATGTATCTTTCATTAAGAATTTCAAAATATGCATTAACAAACATATTCTAAATTCAACTTTTTTATAATTCCGATATTATGTTAATTTTGAACATCACTGTCATAGTGAAATTTTTATTTATGAGACCTGTAGAAAACAAACACATAAGAAAAAAAAACTTAAAGATAATAGAGTGAAAAAAATTGGTAACCTTTGTCTTTTGCAAAGACCATTTAACTAGTTAATATAGAAAAAGTATTTAATTACATTAAATACTATATCATAGTTCAAATAAAAAAATACTAATAATCCATATCTAAGATCTGTATGACAAAATGTAGATGTAGAAAACTCCAATGGTTGAATCTAGATCAGAAACTGTTAGAAGTATACAGAAACTTGATGTTTGTCCTCAGATCAGGCCTCAAGGCTCTAATACCCCTTGTGAGAGGGGATCGGCTCTCCTCTTATGAGCACCGGACCGATCTAACTCAACTAACAGAGGCGGCATTCATTGGGTTAGCGAGTTGGACAAACAAACAAGAAAGATATACGGCTTAAATGCCTTGAATTGTATTGCTAAACGTGAATAGTTACAGAGCTAGTAAACAGTTTGATAGTGCTTCACCGTACATCAACCAACAGATATCGAACACAACACTCAGACTCCTCTATTTATAGGTCAACATTACTCGCACAGGAGGAGTGCACGTGTGTGACTCGTGCGAGTGGTTGCTCGTACGAGTGACTAGGTGTCACTCGTATGAGCCATGATGCTCACTCGTACGAGTCATGCTACAAACATATAAATCATAAATTAACAAACATCATTCGACGTTCAAAGCCCTATATACATAAACAACATATCCTAGACGTAGGCAATAGACATTATGCACCAACACTTTTCAACCTATGTAACTAAGTATATATTGACACCATGTATCTTTCATTAAGAATTTCAAAATATGAATTAACACAAACATATTCTAAACTCAAGTTATTTACAATTCCGATATTATGTTAATTTTTAGCATCACTGTCATAGTGAAATTTTTATTTATGAGACCTGTAGAAAAAAAAACACATTAGAAAAAATAAAAAAAAAGTTAAATATAATAGAGTGAAAAAAATAGTAACCTTTGTCTTTTGCAAAGACCATTTAACTAGTTACTATAGAAAAAGTATTTAATTCCATTAAATACTATATCATAGTTCAAATAAAAAAATATTAATAATCCATATCTAAGATCTGTATGAAAAATGTAGATGTATAAAACCCCAATGGTTGAATCTGAATCAGAAACTATTGGAAGTATACAGAAGCTTGATGTTTGTCCTCAGATCAGGCCTCAAGGCTCTGATATCCCTTGTGAGAGGGGATCGGCCCTCCTCTTATGAGCACCGGACCGATCTGACTCAACTAACAGATGCGGAATTCATTGTTAGCGAGTTGGACAAACAAACAAGAAAGATATACTGCTTAAATGTCTTGAATGGTATTGATAAACGTGAATAGTTACAGAGCTAGTAAACAGTTTGACAGGGCTTCGTCGTACATCAACCAACAGATATCGAACACAACACTCAGGCTCCTCTATTTATAGGTCGACAATACTCGTATAGGAGGAGTGCACGTGTTACACCCCAACCCGCAGCGGAAAAGGTGATCGGGGCATGATTGGGTTTTCATCAAAGCTCATGACATTTATTTTAATGTTTCATATTTATTATTCCAATTTAAAAGAGATCATACAATCAAATCATACAAATACCACATGTTCTATACATCTATCTAAACTTATTATTTTTCTTCTAAGGCACTTTCCTATGTTTTCCTTGCTTCATCCTGTTAACCTGTATCATGTGTAAAAATGGTTTTTGGATCAACAAAAGTTGGCGAGTGAACCTTGTTAGAAAACATTTATCATTTATTTCTTGTTGTATTTAATATGGAAAAATTGTGCAATAATCATACAATAACAAACAACAACGAACAATAACATACAATAACAAACCATAACATACAATAACAAACAACAACGAACAATAACATACAATAACAAACCAACTTGAATGAATATATAACATGAATGAAACTGTATATGTTGGCAACGTCACGTTCACGCTCATAATGTAATGGGGAACGGACGGCCTATGATAAATGTCTGTGCGATCAAGGCTCAATCAAACAGAGCCGATCGTATGTTGGCAACGCCTCACGCTCATAATGTAATGGGGAACAGCTCAACGCTCATAATGTAATGGGGAGCGGCGGCCTATGATAATGTATGTGCGATCAAGGCTCAATCAAACGGAGCCGATCGTATGTTGGCAACGCCTGGTTCACGCTCATAATGTAATGGGGAACAGCTCAACACTCATAATGTAATGGGGAGCGGCGGCCTATGATAATGTATGTACTGAAAATGATAAATTTAATCTAAGCAATAACCACACAAACAGTTGATACATATTGAATACACATTTGTTCATGTATATGATGGATGCACAATAGTTTAAATATAATAAATAATAAGACACATGATACACCCCAAAAACGTGATTAAAACGAGGAATTTGTAGAGATTCACTCACATTGGGTGCGTTCGGTTGATGATGTTGAATGCGCACGAGTTTAGAGGATTGATCGACGAGGAAAAACTAATCTAATTTTAACGAAAAAGTAAGGTAAATAAATGGATTTTATTAACAATTTTAATAGGATTTTTGGATATATTTTTGTGAGTTTAAGGCTATTTTCTAACTTTAAAAATGTTATTTTTAATTGATTTTTAATTTAAATAAATGAATAAAATAATAAAAAAAATGTTGACTTTTTGACTTGACCGTTGACCGTTGACCATTACTGTTGACCGTTGACCGGTTCGGTCGTTTGTATGTGTGCGCTGGGTGAGACTCGAACCCGTGACCTCCCGTACGCGTGCACGCAGCTCTACCAATTGAGCTACGTGTCTAACCCGAAATATTTCTGTTTTTTAATTATATTTATACACTATTTAAGTTAATCCGAAAATCATTTATTTTAAAAAGGATTTAATGGTATCGACTCGGTGATCCCCACAGGTCTCGAACCCGGGACCTGTGGTTTAGTTTTGCACACAGTCCACCGCTGGACTGTGTGTCTAACTTGGTAAATATTATGGTTTTTATTATACTTAACATGATTCTGTGTGTAGATCCGGTTCGGTTTTATAAAAAAAAACATTTCTATTACAGCGAGTTGCGTGTATCAAGGATCGAACTCGGGACGTATGCATATTTATTTGCACACAGTCCACCGCTGGACTGTGTGTCTAACCCGTTCATAATACTGATTTTAATTAATCTTATAATCAAACACGACTTCGTCTTCTTCGTTCAAAACACAGACAATGATTAAACCAACTGTTTCTTGATTAATTCGGTTAACGAATATTATTAGCAATTGAAAAGTATTGAACAGAAAGGGTTTCGGGAAAGAAAGTACCGGAACAGATTATCTTCTTCAGAAATCCGGCAAAGATCGTCGGCTCTGTTTTATGAACTTGGCTGTTAGGATCAATTAACAATTTGGATGGATTAGATGTGAAATTGAACTACTGAGCAACGATTATCAGTAGGTTTAAATGATCATACCGGCTCACGGCGTGATTCTGGAAATTCCAGAAGTTTTCCGGCGAAAACAGCAAATCCGGCAACGTCGTCTGGGGTTGATTCTGGGTGATGGAGTGATGTTAGATTGGTCTCACAATGGAATGAAGTAGAAAAAGTCGAGGTATTTACCGTGTTGATGAAAGTCTCGGTTTTCCGGCGACTTGCAGAGAATTCCGGCGATGTTCAAAAAGAAATTCCGACGACCAGAAAATAGAGTAAACGTGAAATTAGATGCTCTGGGAATGTAATTGAGTCGCGAGATGAAGATTTTGTTGAAGTAATTCCAGATATGAATGTTTTCGGTAATAAAAATCAAACATCACCTGAATTCAAGTTCATTAACAACTGAATTGATTTAAAATGTCGGTCTATCGGTTATGTTCAAGATTCCGCGAGCACTCAAACGTCTTGGACGGTTTGAAAGCCGATATCGGTTTAAGTTGGTGTAACAGGTCGATTCCCAGTTGTAGATATGATCTAATTGTTTCATAGAACTCATAAAAACATCAAGTGGCGGAGTGGTTATATGAGTGCGAGTTAAGACTTTGGGGTTCCCGGCGGACCCGGGTTCGAAACCCGGCTTCGGCATTTAATTTTTTTCTCACTATTTTTAATAAATTTTCAAATATAACTTTTATATTCTAATATACTTATTAATTATGTATCGTTTAAAATTAATTTGAGCATTAAATATGCAACGAAATTTTTAATTGGTTGTTCGGTTAATAAACGAAACGGGTTTGGTTAACCCGGTTTTTGACGGATGTTACAGCACGTGTGTGACTCGTGCGAGTGGTTGCTCGTACGAGTGACAAGGTGTCACTCGTACGAGCCATGATGCTCACTCGTACGAGTCATGCTACAAACATATAAATCATATATTAACAAACACTATTCGACGTTCTAAGCCCTATATACATAAACAACATATCATAGACGTAGGCAATGGACATTATGCACCAACACTTTTCAACCTATGTAACTAAATATATATTGACATCATGTATCTTTCATTAAGAATTTCAAAATATGCATTAACACAAACATATTCTAAACTCAGGCTTTTTACAATTCCGATATTATTTTAATTTTGAACATCATTGTCATAGTGAAATTTTTATTTATGAGACGTTTCGAAAAAAAAAATTAAAAAAAAAAGTTAAATATCATAGAGTTTAAAAAACTGGTAACCTTTGTCTCTTGCAAAGACCATTTAACTAGTTAATATAGAAAAAGTATTTAATTGCATTAAATACTATATCATAGTTCAAATAAAAAAATACTAATAATCCATATCTAAGAGCTGTATAAAAAAAATGTAGATGTAGAAAACTCCAATGGTTGAATCTGGATCAGAAACTATTGGAAGTATACAGAAACTTGATGTTTGTCTTCAGATCAGGCCTTAAGGCTCTGATACCCATTGTGAGAGGGAATCGGCTCTCCTCTTATCAGCACCGAACTGGTCTGATTCAACTAACAAAGAAGGAATTCGTTGTTAGCGAGTTGGACAAACAAACAAGAGAGATATACTACTTTAATACCTTGAATTGTATTGATAAACGTGAAGAGTTACAGAACTTTTAAACAGTTTGACAGGGCTTCGCGGTACATCAACCGACATATATCGAACACAACACTCAAGCTCCTCTATTATAGGTCGACATGACTCGCACAGGAGGAGCGTATGTGTGTGACTCGTGCGAGTGGTTGCTCGTCACTCGTACGAGCCAGGATGCTCACTCGTACGAGTCATGCTACAAACATTTAAATGTTGTATTAACAAACACTATTCGACGTTCTAAGCCCTATATACATAAACAACATATCCTAGACGTAAGTAATAGGCATTATGCACCAACCATTTTCAAACTATGTAACAAAATATAAATTGACATCATGTATCTTTCATTAAGAATTTCAAAATATGCATTAACACAAACATATTCTAAACTCAAGTTTTTTACAATTCCGATATTATGTTAATTTTGAACCTCACTGTCCTAGTGAAATTTATATTTATGAGACCTGTAGAAAAAACACATAAGAAAAAATTAAAAAAAAGTTAAATATAATAGTGTGAAAAAAATTGGTAACCTTTGTCTTTTGCAAAGACCATTTAACTAGTTAATATAGAAAAAGTAGTTAATTGCATTAAATACTATATCATAGTTCAAATAAAAAAAATACTAATAATCCATATCTAAGATCTGTATGAGAAAATGTAGATGTAAAAACTCCAATGGTTGAATTCGGATCAGAAACTCTTGGAAGTATACAGAAACTTGACTTGATGTTTGTCCTCAGATCAGGACTCAAGGCTCCCATACCCCTTGTGAGAGGGTATCTGCTCTCCTCTTATGAGCACCGGACCAATCTGACTCAACTAACAGAGGAACAATTCATTGTTAGCGAGTTGGACAAACAAACAAGAAACATATACTGCTTAAATGCCTTGAATTGTATTAATAAACGTGAATAGTCATAGAGCTAGTAAATAGTTTGACAGGGCTTCATCGTACATCAACCAACAGATATCGAACACAACACTTAGGCTCCTCTAGGTCGACATGACTCGCACAGGAGGAGTGTATGTGTGTGACTCGTACAAGCCATGATGCTCACTCGTACGAGTCATGCTACAAACATATAAATCGTATATTAACAAACACTACTCGACGTTCTAATCCCTATATACATAAACAACATATCCTAGACGTAGGCAATGGACATTATGTCACACTCCGAAAAAACCATCACATCAGAGCCGGGCGTGAACTAAACTCGTATCTTCATTGCACAGCGGAAGTGTTTTGAAAGAGCTAAGACTTCTAAAAATGAACGCCCGCTAGGTACTCGAATCCACATGGGTTCTCTCACTCCAACCGTGCCATAATTTGTAAATATAACCTCAGAAAGAAACATGCGAAAAATCAACATAAAGTTGGCGAGTTCATAGTTTGTTTGAAAAGATTTTAAATAAATCTTTTTGGTAACCGGTTTAAATACTATTGAGAAAACGTAATAAAACCATTTTTTTCCCGGCATGTAAATTGAAAACCTTGTTTTTTTAGTATTTGAATAACCGTCGATGTCCGCGTACGACAAAGACAACATGCCCGCATGCGCCTATAACCAACCTCAAGCTAGGAAATGCTTCGCCAAACCGTTTACTCAAGACGGTAGACTAGCAGGCGGTTATAGTTCCGATAGCAGCGAGGATTTCACTATACAGTTTTAAGCAACCCTACAGCCCTTAGTGTTGAGTAGTGGACAATCCAGTCCTTGTGTTTTATAGCAGGACCAACCCGTCCTCTTATTTGTATGCAGGACAAACCAGTCCCGTAGAAAGTAGGACCTTCCCTCATTAGCCGTTGAGTCTATAGCAGGACCAACGAGTCCCCTTATTTGTTAGCCGGACAAACTAGTCCCGTAGTAACTAGGACCTTCCCGTCACTAGTCATGAAACTCATGCGCGTTTCAAAAATACGCGAGTGTTTTGTAAAATCGGTATGCTTAACATAAACATTTCGTAAACCATTTGAGTTTATTGAAATTCATTTGCAGCATGGTTTAGAAATAACCTTTTGTAAACCATTTGAGTTTGTTGCAGTTCCTTCGTATCATAGTTTAGAAACATATAGTTTTCGTTCGACGAAATTTTGTGTACTTTTTCAAAACTTGCATGTCTTTCCACCCCCAAAAACATTTATAAAATGTAAAGCAGTTAAAAGTGGGGGTTATGAACTCACCTGAATAATCCAGTGCAAAGCTAGCTTAATGTGATTTCTGTGATGTCGTTTCCAAAATGTGACTCGCTAGCATGCAATCTATAGCATTCCTATCAAGGAATAACTTATACGTTTAGAATAAAATGACGTAGTCAAAACTACGTGTCACCGAGCTCTACTGAATCGCTAACCGAACGATTAGACGATAAGTTGTTAACATAATGGAAAAGAATGTATTATACTTGTTAGGTTCCATTTAATGTCGGTCATAATACTAAGTTTGGATACACTTAGTTTCTTAGAGGTTTAGTGTAATTATATGTTTATATACAATTATAAAATATATTTAGGGTATCGTATTAGTCGTCTAGATTGATCGTGCGTGTACGTAGACAAATGTTGGTATAAAAATATCACATGGTGTAGATTCGTAGGATGTGGTCGTATGATTCCCAAGTGTTCGTTGCATAGTCGTAATAATCTTACGTCCGTTTATAATTAATAAAATAATTATATAGTTTTACGCTTGTTATAATCTGCTTTCATTTGTTCGCTACCAAAATAACTCGGATAATATTATTTGCTAAGATCGTACGGTAATGCGTCGTATTCCATACCAGGCGTTTGGAGTAAATAAAGCTTCGAAATCAAGACGTTTAAAGTAGATATAAACAATTATATCATTTTATAAAAGTATACGAATTTGCGAAGTTTGAAACAATTTATTTACTTATTTATTTTATAAAAGTATTAAAAACCTCGACGTTTGAATATATCTAATTATATTCATTTTATATGATTTTCGAATGCTAACCGTTTGAAATATAATTCCCGAATGCCGTCGTTGGAAATAAATTTAACTAATTATATTTATTTTATAAACATCCTCGAGTTTGGGTTAACCTGTAGACCTTGTTCGTTGAGATGTCGTAAACTTGTTTGGCGAGTTTTAAGGAGTCATCGAAGTAAATATATATTTATATCTATTTTATAAAAATACTTTGAATCCCGATAGATTTAGTTTCGAGAATATAACACGTTTCGTATTACAGATTTTTACGAAAAATGGGCAGAGTTTCCTCTGTCTTCGGACGATCCCGACAACATAAGTTGTCGATTTATTTATCAAAACGCAACCTGCAATGTACAGATTCAAACAATATATATAATTTTTCGTCGTTTTATATATTAAGTTTTTGCCAATTAATATTTCCGATTTATATATTTAACGACGTCGGTTTGATATTTAACGACGTCGGTTTTACGCATAACGTAGTCGGTTTGATTTACTATTTTTTTAATTTTGGCGATAAGTAATTGGTACGGGTCGGGTCAAGCTCGGTTTCGCAATAGTTAAATGTTAAAATTTATATAAACTATATAATTAAAATTTCGCGTCGCAATTAATTTTTACCGAGTCTCGCGTTGACTCATTGACCGGGTTTGACCAAGTTTACTCATGTTGACTGTGTTTGACCCGTTGACTTTTGTTGACCGCACCGAACCGAACACCGAGCCGAGACCTGAAACAAACCGTTAGACTTTTAAACTTAACTGAAGATAAACCCAAATCGAAACAAAAGTGAAATACTAAAACTTTTTCGAACTTGAATCGGGTCGAACCAAGTCGAACCCTAAATCTGAACCGGAGATGAAACGAGTGCCGTAACTTGAACTGAATCTGCAACTTGACCTGAAACACGAGTCGTGACGTGAGCCAAACTGAACTGAACCGAGACTGGTTCGTCTCAAACCGAACCTGAACCAAATTCTGATCCGAGTCAAGTATTATCGTATCAAATCAAACATATTCCTATAAACTGAACCGTACAAAATCCGACCAAGTTGATTTGGTCGGAACCATCGCCGGAGAACTTAGGGGTCATCCCTGAGACGGGGCGACTGCCGCCGCTGCTGGTCCGAACGTCGCCGGAGACCGTCGCTCGAACCCGGAACCGAAGCCGCTGCTGCTTTTCCCCACGATCGCTGCCGATCGAATCCCCCACCGCTGTCGCGCCACCACCCCCTCTCTTTAACTCGTCTCTCTCTCCTCACATTTCTCTCTCTTCTGTCTGTATGTATATATGCGGTGTGTGTGTTAGCAAGTAGACAAGAGTGTGGGAAAGTGGGTGTAACAGGAGAGACAAGAGGTGTCAGTGTGTGTGTGGGTGTGCGGTCGGAAATGGGCCGGCGGTCACCGAAATCCGGTGACCGGATTCATCAGGAGAGAGGGGCAGGGGAGGGTCTTGTGTGCTAGGGTTTATTTTGAAGAAAATGAAGGGAATTTAGGTTAAGAAGGTTTATATACTAGGGTTTTGAGCGGGTTGGGCCTAAAGCCCATTAGCGTGTGTTGAGCCCAATACGTCTTACCACGGTCCATTTTCAAAACCCGAACATCGTCATCTATCAAATTTTTATTTATATCGGGGGTCGTTGTTTGACGCGTAATTTGTTTGTCGCGTTAAAAATCGCGTAGTCGCCCTGTTTGTCGTTTCTGATCTGTTTTTCATTTTGGTTTCTACCGCGAATAATAAATTTAGTTACGAAGCTAATTATATCGTAATATATTAATATCGAGGCGTATCTCGAGTCCGTTGCTTCCGATTCGATGTCGGTGTGTTCCGGTTTTCCGCGTAACTTCCGTGTAGTCCTTTGCGACGTTCAACGATCCAAATTTATCACATAATTATGAATGTATGATAAATACAACTACAAAATTTATATTTTTAGGCGTTGTCAGTATTTGTTCGGCATCTGTTCACTTATGGTTCGATTTTGCGTTTAGAGTTATCGATTGTCGCCATATCGCGTAACGTGAATCAAGTAGACATTCCTAGGCTTTCCAAAGGCCTGATTGAGTTAATTTACGTCTAATTACGTTGATTATAATGGTATTACTGTTTGTTAAGCGCTTGATTACAACCGGAAATTGCCGGTTGTCACACATTATGCACCAACACTTTTCAACCTATGTAACTAAATATAAATTGACATCATGTATCTTTCATTAAGAATTTCAAAATATGCATTAACACAAACATATTCTAAACTCAAGTTTTTTACAATTCTGATATTCTGTTAATTTTGAAGATCACTATCATAGTGAAATTTTTATTTATGAGACTTGTAGAAAAAAAAACACATAAGAAAAATAATGAAAAGTTAAATATAATAGAGTGAAAAAAATTGGTAATCTTTGTCTTTTACAAAGACCATTTAACTAGTTAATATAGAAAAAGTATTTAATTACATTAAATACTAGGGATAACTTTGTAAAATAGTAACCAAGTTTTAAAAATGTTCCAATTAGGTCACTTAAGTTTCAAAAGTGTTCCAATCAGGTCACTCAACATTCGTTTTTCATTAAAATTAAGGGTCTTTTCATCCATTTCATAGATAATCGTGGTGATGTGAATTTTTGTTTCTTTTTTTGGTTTCATTTGATGGTAACGTCGAATGATGATGCGGATTTTAACTTGTTTTTCTAATTTTAACGTGATTAAAGTGTTTTTATTTTAAATAAAAATAATGTCATATATTAAAATAATCCGACTCCAACATCTTATGCTCCATTTTTTTCATGACACACTGAAAAAAGGATATGGATCGATTTGAATGTTAAGTTATCTAATTGGGACAAAAACTATACGAGTGACCTAATTAGAACACTTTTAAAACTTGATTACTATTCTATAACATATTCCCTAAATACTATATCATAGTTCAAATAAAAAAATACTAATAATCCATATCTAAGATCTGTATGAGAAAATGTAGATGTAGAAAACTCCAATGGTTGAATCTGGATTAGAAACAGTTGGAAGTATATGAAAACTTGATGTTTGTCCTCAGATCAGGCTTCAAGGCTCTTATACCCCTTGTGAGAGGGGATCGACTCTCCTCTTATGAGCACCAGACCGATTTGACTCAACTAACACAGGCGGAATTCATTGTTAGCGAGTTGGACAAACAAACAAGAAAGATATACTGCTTAAATGCCTTGAATATATTGATAAACATGAATAGTTAAAGAGCTAGTAAACAGTTTGACAGGTCAACCAACAGATATCAAACACAACACTCAGGCTACTCTATTTTTAGGTCGACGTGACTCGCACAGGAGGAGTGTACGTGTGTGACTCGTGCGAGTGGTTGCTCGTACGAGTGACAAGGTGTCACTCGTACAAGCCATGATGCTCACCCGTACGAGTCATGCTACAAACATATAAATCATATATTAACAAACACTAGTTGACATTCTAAGCCCTATATACATAAACAACATAGCCTAGACGTAGGCAATGGAGTTTATGCACCAACACTTTTCAACCTATGTAACTAAATATATATTAACAACATGTATCTTTCATTAAGAATTTCAAAATATGCATTAACACAAACATATTCTAAACTCAAGTTTTTTACAATTCCGATATTATTTTAATTTTGAACATCACTGTCATAGTGAAATTTTTATTTATGAGACCTGTAGAAAAAAAACACATAACAAAAAATTAAAAAAAAGTTAAATATAATAGAGGGAAAAAAACTGGGAACATTTGTCTTTTGCAATGCCATTTAACTAATTAATATAGAAAAAGTATTTAATTCCATTAAATATTATATCATAGTTCAAATAAAAAATACTAATAATCCATATCTAAGATTTGTATGAGAAAATGTAGACGTAGAAAACTCCAATTGTTGAATCTGGATCAGTTGGAAGTATACATAAACTTGATGTTTGTCCTCAGATCAGGCCTCAGAGCTCTGATACCCCTTGTGAGAAGGGATCGGCTCTCCTCTTATGAGCATCGGACTGATCTGACTCAACTAACAGCGAAATTCATTGTTAGTGAGTTGGACAAACTAACAAGAAAGATATACTGCTTAAATGCCTTGAATTGTATTGATAAACGTGAATATAGAAAAAGTATTTAATTGCATTAAATACTATATCATAGTTCAAATAAAAAAATCCTAATAATCGAAATCTAAGATCTGTATGAGAAAATATAGATGTAGAAAACTCAAATGGTTGAATCGGGATCAGAAACTGTTGGATCTATACAGAAACTTGATGTTTGACCACGGATCATGCCTCAAGGCTCTCATACCCCTTGTGAGACTGGATCCGCTTTCCTCTTATGAGCACCAGACCGATCTAACTCAACTAACAGAGGCGGAATTCATTGTTAGCGAGTTGGACAAACAAACAAGAAAGATATACTGCTAAAATGCCGTGTATTGTATTGATAAACGTGAATAGTTACAGAGCTAGTAAACAGTTTGACAGGGCTTCGCCGTACATCAACCAACAGATATCGAACACAACACTCAAGCTCCTCTATTTATAGGTCGACATGACTCGCATAGGAGGAGTGTACGTGTGTGACTCGTGGGAGTGGTTGCTCGTACGAGTGACAAGGTGTCACTCGTATGAGCCATGATGCTCACTCGTACGAGTCATGTTACAAATTGAAGCCCTATATATAAAAACAACATATCCTAGACGTAGGCAATGGACATTATGCACCAACACTTTTCAACCTATGTAACTAAATATATATTGACATCATGTATCTTTCATTAAGAATTTCAAAATATATATTAACACAAACATATTCTAAACTCAAGTTTTTTATAATTCTGATATTATGTTAATTTTGAACATCACTGTCATACTGAAATTTTTATTTATGAGACCTGTAGAAAAAAAACATATTACAAAAAATAAAAATAAAAATTTAAATATAATAGAGGGAAAAAAACTGGTAACCTTTGTCTATTCCAAAGACCATTTAACTAGTTAATATAGAAAAAGTATTTAATTCCATTAAATATTATATCGTAGTTCAAATAAAAAATACTAATCATCCATATCTAAGATTTGTATGAGAAAATGTAGATGTAGAAAACTCCAATGGTTGAATCTGGATAAGTTGGAAGTATACATAAACTTGATGTTTGTCCTCAGATCAGGCCTTAGAGCTCTGATACCCCTTGTGAGAAGGGATCGGCTATCCTCTTATAAGCATCGGACTGATCTGACTCAACTAACAGCGAAATTCATTGTTAGTGAGTTGGACAAACAAACAAGAAAGATATACTGCTTAAATGCCTTGAATTGTATTGATAAACGTGAATAGTTATAGAGCTAGTAAACAGTTTGACAGGGCTTCATCGTACATCAACCAACAGATATCGAACACAACACTCAGGCTCCTCTATTTATAGGTCGACATGACTCGCACAGGAGGAGTGTATGTGTTTGACTCATGCGACTGGTTGCTCGTACGAGTGACAAGAGCCATGATGCCTACTCGTACAGTCATGCTACAAACATATAAATCATATATTAACAAACACTACTCGACATTCTAAGCCCTATATACATAAACAACATATCTTAGACGTAGATAATGGAGATTATGCACCACCACTTTTCAACCTATGTAACTAAATATGTATTAACAACATGTATCATTCATTAAGAATTTCAAAATATGCATTAACACAAACATATTCTAAACTCAAGTTTTTTACAATTCCGATATGTAATTTTCAACATCATTGTCATAGTGAAATTTTTCTGTATGAGACATGTAGAAAAAAAAACACATAAGAAAAATAAAAAAAAGTTAAATATAATAGAGTGAAATAAATTGGTAACCATTGTCTTTTGCAAAGACCATTAAACTAGTTAATATAGAAAAAGTATTTAATTGCATTAAATACTCTATCATAGTACAAATAAAAATAATCCTAATAATCGATATCTAAGATCTGTATGAGAAAATGTAGATGTAGAAAACTCCAATGGTTGAATCGGGATCAGAAACTGTTGGATGTATACAGAAACTTGATGTTTGACCACGGATCATGCCTCAAGGCTCTCATACCCCTTGTGAGATTGGATCCGCTTTCCTCTTATGAGCACCAGACCGATCTAACTCAACTAACAGAGGCGGAATTCATTGTTAGCGAGTTGGACAAACAAACAAGAAAGATATACTACTAAAATGCCGTGTATTGTATTGATAAACGTGAATAGTTACAGAGCTAGTAAACAGTTTGACAGGGCTTCGCCGTACATCAACCAACAGATATCGAACACAACACTCAGGCTCCTCTATTTATAGGTCGACATGACTCGCATAGGAGGAGTGTACGTGTGTGACTCGTGGGAGTGGTTGCTCGTACGAGTGACAAGGTGTCACTCGTATGAGCCATGATGCTCACTCGTACGAGTCATGCTACAAACATATAAATCATATATTAACAACCACTATTTGACGTTTGAAGCCCTATATATAAAAACAACATATCCTAGACGTAGGCAATGGACATTATGCACCAACACTTTTCAACCTATGTAACTAAATATATATTGACATCATGTATCTTTCATTAAGAATTTCAAAATATATATTAACACAAACATATTTTAAACTCAAGTTTTTTATAATTCTGATATTATGTTAATTTTGAACATCACTGTCATACTAAAATTTTTATTTATGAGACCTGTAGAAAAAAACACATTAGAAAAAATAAAAATAAAAAGTTAAATATAATAGAGGGAAAAAAACTGGTAACCTTTGTCTTTTCAAAAGACCATTTAACTAGTTAATATAGAAAAAGTATTTAATTCCATTAAATATTATATCATAGTTCAAATAAAAAATACTAATAATCCATATCTAAGATTTGTATGAGAAAATGTAGATGTAGAAAACTCCAATGGTTGAATCTGGATCAGTTGGAAGTATACATAAACTTGATGTTTATCCTCAGATCAGGCCTCAGAGCTCTGATACCCCTTGTGAGACAGCTTTCCTCTTATGAGCATCGGACTGATCTGACTCAACTAACAGCGAAATTCATTGTTAGTGAGTTGGACAAACAAACAAGAAAGATATACTGCTTAAATGCCTTGAATTGTATTGATAAACGTGAATAGTTATAGAGCTAGTAAACAGTTTGACAGGGCTTCGCCGTACATCGACCAACAGATATCGAACACAACACTCAGGCTCCTCTATTTATAGGTCGACATGACTCGCACAGGAGGAGTGTATGTGTGTGACTCATGCGACTGGTTGCTCGTACGAGTGACAAGAGCCATGATGCTCACTCGTACAGTCATGCTACAAACATATAAATCATATATTAACAAACACTACTCGACATTCTAAGCCCTATATACATAAACAACATATCTTAGACGTAGGTAATGAGGATTATGCACCACCACTTTTCAACCTATGTAACTAAATATGTATTAACAACATGTATCATGCATTAAGAATTTCAAAATATGCATTAACACAAACATATTCTAAACTCAAGTTTTTTACAATTCCGATATGTAATTTTCAACATCACTGTCATAGTGAAATTTTTATGTATGAGACCTGTAGAAAAAAAAACACATAAGAAAAATAAAAAAAAAGTAAAATATAATAGAGTGAAAAAAATTGGTAACCATTGTCTTTTGCAAAGACCATTTAACTAGTTAATATAGAAAAAGTATTTAATTGCATTAAATACTATATCATAGTTCAAATAAAAATAATCCTAATAATCGATATCTAAGATCTGTATGAGAAAATGTAGATGTAGAAAACTCCAATTGTTGAATCGGGATCAGAAACTGTTGGATGTATTCAGAAATTTGATGTTTGACCACGGATCATGCCTCAAGGCTCTCATACCCCTTGTGAGATTGGATCCGCTTTCCTCTTATGAGCACCAGACCAATCTAACTCAACTAACAGAGGCGGAATTCATTGTTAGCGAGTTGGACAAACAAACAAGAAAGATATACTGCTAAAATGCCGTGTATTGTATTGATAAACGTGAATAGTTACAGAGCTAGTAAACAGTTTGACAGGGCTTCGCCGTACATCAACCAACAGATATCGAACACAACACTCAGGCTCCTCTATTTATAGGTCGACATGACTCGCATAGGAGGAGTGTACGTGTGTGACTCGTTGGAGTGGTTGCTCGTACGAGTGACAAGGTGTCACTCGTATGAGCTATGATGCTCACTCGTACGAGTCATGTTACAAACATATAAATCATATATTAACAAACATTATTCGAGTTCTAAGCCCTATATATATAAACAACATATCCTAGACGTAGGCAATGGACATTATGCACCAACACTTTTCAACCTATGTAACTAAATATATATTGACATCATGTATCTTTCATTAAGAATTTCAAAATATATATTAACACAAACATATTCTAAACTCAAGTTTTTTACAATTCTGATATTATGTTAATTTTGAACATCACTGTCATACTGAAATTTTTATTTATGAGACCTGTAGAAAAAAAAACACATTAGAAAAAATAAAAAAAAGTTAAATATAATAGAGTGAAAAAAATTGGTAACCTTTGTCTTTTGCAAAGACCATTTAACTAGTTAATATAGAAAAAGTATTTAATTCCATTAAATACTATATCATAGTTCAAATAAAAAAATACTAATAATCCATATCTAAGATCTTTATGAGAAAATGTAGATGTAGAAAACTCCAATGGATACAGAAACTTGACGTTTGTCCTCAGATCAGGCCTAAAGGCTCTGATACCCCTTGTGAGAAGGGTTCGGCTCTCATCTTATGAGCACCGGACCGATCTGACTCAACTAACAGAGGCGAAATTCATTGTTAGCGAGTTGGACAAACAAACAAGAAAGATATACTGCTTAAATGCCTTGAATTGTATTGATAAACGTGAATAGTTACAGAGCTAGTAAACAGTTTGATAGGGCTTCGCCGTACATCAACCAATAGATATCAAACACAACACTCAGGCTCCTCTATATATAGGTCGACATGACTTGCACAAGAGGAGTGTACATGTGTGACTCGTGCGAGTGGTTGCTCGTACGAGTGACAAGGTGTCACTCGTATGAGCCATGCTGCTCACTCATACGAGTCATGCTACCAACATATAAATCATATATTAACAAACACTATTCAACGCTCTAAGCCCTATATACATAAGCAATTCATTGTTAGCGAATTGGACAAACAAACAAGAAAGATATACTGCTTAAATGCCTTGAATTGTATTGATAAACGTGAATAGTTACAGAGCTAGTAAACAGTTTGACAGGGTTTCACCGTACATCAACCAACAGATATCAAACACAACACTCAGTCTCCGCTATTTATAGGTCGACGTGACTCTCACAGAAGGAGTGTACGTGTGTGACTCGTGCGAGTGGTTTCTCGTACGAGTGACAAGGTGTCACTCGTACGAGCCATGATGCTCACATCGTACGAGTCATGCTACAAACATATAAATCATATATTAACAAACACTATTCGACGTTCTAACCCCTATATACATAAACAACATATCCTAGACGTAGGCAATAGACATTTTGCACCAACACTTTCGAATCTATGTAACTAAATATATATTGACATCATGTATCTTTCATTAAGAATTTCAACATGTGTATTAACACAACCATATCCTAAACTCAAGTTTTTTACAATTCCGATATTATGTTCATTCTGAACATCACTATCATAGTGAAATTTTTATTTATGTGACCTGTAGAAAAAAAACACATAAGAAAAAATAAAAAAAAGTTTAATATAATAGAGTAAAAAAAATTGGTAACCTTTGTCTTTTGCAAAGACCATTTCACTAGTTAATATAGAAAAAAGTATTTAATTGCATTAAATACTATATCATAGTTCAAATAAAAAAATACTAATAATCCATATCTAAGATCTGTATGAGAAAATGTAGATGTAGAAAACTCCAATGGTTGAATCTGGAGCAGAAACTGTTGGAAATAGACATAAGCTTAATGTTTGTCCTCAGATCAGGCGTCAAGACTCTGATACCCCTTGTGAGAGGGGATCGGCTCTCCTCTTATCAGCACCGGACCGATCTGACTCAACTAACAGAGGCAGAATTCCTTGTTAGCGAGTTGGACAAACAAACAAGAAAGATATACTGCTTAAATGCCTTGAATTGTATTGATAAATATGAATAGTAACAGAGCTAGTAAACAGTTGGACAGGGCTTCGCCGTACATCAACCAAAAGATATCGAACACAACAATCAGGCTCCTCTATTTATAGGTCGACATGACTCGCACAGGAGGAGTGTACGTGTGTGACTCGTGCGAGTGGTTTCTCGTACGAGTGACAAGGCATGATGCTCACTCGTACGAGTCATGCTACAAACAAATAAATCATATATTAACAAACACTACCCGACGTTCTAAGCCATATATACATAAACAACATATCCTACACGTAGGCAATAGACATTATGCACCAACACTTTTGAACCTATGTAACTAAATATAAATTGACCTCATGTATCTTTCATTAAGAATTTCAAAATATGCCTTAAAACAACCATATTCTAAACTCAAGTTTTTTACAATTCCGATATTATGTTCATCTTGAACATCACTGTCATAGTGAAATTTTTATTTATTAGACCTGTAGAAAAAAGACATTAGAAAATAAAAAAAATGTTAAATATAATAGAGTGAAAAAAAATGGTAATCTTTGTCTTTTGCAAAGACCATTTAACTAGTTAATGTAGAAAAAGTATTTAATTGCATTAAATACTATATCATAGTTCAAATAAAAAATACTAATAATCCATATCTAAGATCTGTATGAGAAAATGTAGATGTAGAAAACTCCAATGGTTGAATCTGGATCAGAAACAGTTGGAAGTATACAGAAGCTTGATGTTTGTCCTCAGATCAGGTGTAACATTCGTCGAAAAATGGGTTTCAAAACCCGCTTCGTTTAATAATCAAATATTCAGTTATAAGTTCTTTGCGTATTTATTGTTCAGATTATTTTTAAATAATGCATAATTAATAAATATTTTAGAATTTAAAAACCATAATTAATAAATAATAATAATAAGTAAATAATAAATAAAACAGGGTAGCCGGGTCTCGAACCCGGGTCTCCCGCGAAGACACATACACACCACACCACTCCGCCACACACATGTTTGTGTTCAGTTACTGAAACAAATAACACTTATAGTAAAAACCGAAAGTCAAAACCTGTAAGTCCGTGCACCCAGAACTTGAAATCGCCGGAAAAACCGAAACTCCGCAAATGTTGCCATTTCCCCTTGACTGAAACGCGTAACCATTCGGCCTGTTTCCCTTATAAACACCCACCCAAACTCCTTGTAAACATTTCGTTCAGAACCACACTCACTTCCTGAAGCTTTAATCCTTTCAGAGCATTTCACCGGAGATTCTCGCACTCGCCGGAATATCACCGGAGAACCGAAGCCTTAATCCTAATCGGTATAATCATCTAAACCTTCTTGCTATCTCTTGATTAGTAATTTAATTGCTCAACACAATAATCGAAACTGTTAATTCAGTTCGTTCAGCCGGAATCACTGTCGGAAATTTGGAATGATGAAAAAGATGATGTTAAGATAGTGTTTTAATATAAATAAAAACGGGCATTTAACCGGGTTAGACACACAGTCCAGCGATGGACTGTGTGCAAATACAAAACACACGTCCCGGGTTCGAATCGCACATGTTTCCGACTTTCTGGAATATAACCAACATTTTTAAACTTATTCAGACCAATTCACAGCATGTGTATAAAATTAATATCATCCGGTGTTTATACAGATTAGACACACAGCCCAACTGGTTGGGCTGTGTGCACACCAACCCGAAGGTCCCGAGTTCGATTCCGGGTTCTGTAACCATTTCCGGCCATATTAAATCATTTTTAATAAAAACTAAATAAGGTTAAAGTTAGTTAGTATATATATGTAATTAAAACAGAGAATATTTCGGGTTAGACACGTAGCTCAGTTGGTAGAGCTGCATGCACGTATACGAGAGGTCCCGAGTTCGAACCTCACTCGCCGCCTGGAATACATGCTGTCTGACCGGTCAGACCCGGTCAAACCTGACAAAGTCAACCCATTTTTATTTATTTTTGTTTCTTTTTATTTATTTATTAAATTGAAAACTTATTTAAAAATACTTAAAAATAAGGTTTTTTAAAGTTAAAAATTTGCATTAAACTCACAAAAATAAATCTAAAAATCTCATTAAAGAACACTAATTAAAAATAATAATCTCAAATAAAATTTATTTATTTATCGAATTATTTCGTTATTATTTAGGTTAGTTTTCCCTCGTCAGTTGAATCATAAATTCGTGCGCATTCATGGTCATCAAGAAACGCATCCACTGTGAGTGAATCTCTACCAATTCCCCGTTTTAATCACGTTTTGGGGTGTATCATGTGTCGTACTATTCTTTTATTTTATTTAAACACTTGTGCATACATCATATCCGTGATCAAATGTGTATCAATTGTTGTGTGAATTATATGTCGATTGAATTTTATCATTTCAGTGCACGCATTTCATTAGGCCCATCAGTTCCCCGTGGGATACGAGTTGAGCATCAGGAGCCTCATTAGATCGGCTCCGTTTGATTGAGCCTTGATCTCAAATACATCATCATTCATGTCATATACTCATCCAAAGTGGTTTGTGATTGTTTATATATATATGTTTGCTCACATGTGATTAATGCACGACTTTTCTTTAATAAATAAAACAAGAAATTAGTCCACAATGTTTTATCAAGGTTCACTCGCCAACTTTTGTTGACCCAAAATCTCCCCCATTGTACACATGATACAGGTGATCCAGCCGAGACAGGAAACACTTAGGATGGCCTAGAAGAATAAACAAGTTCATGCTTTGGAATAAATTTATAGTTTCATTTTCCTTTGTAATTGTATGAATTTTGTTTTTGGATATTTAAGTTTGTAATTTGAATTTAATAAATATGAAACATCTTAGTAAATATCATGAGCTTTGGTGATAAACCAATTATGCCCCGACTTTTATTCTGCTGCGGGTCGGGGTGTGACAGATTGGTATCAGAGCTTGTGACTATAGGGATATAGGATAGGTTATTAGACTCTTAGAGCCTATACTATAGTTGATTAAATTTTAATTGTTTATGCGTTACATGCAAAATTCATGATGTTTATATGTTTCATGTTTATTTTCACACCCAATGTTATGCAAGCACGCTCACAAATACATGTTATTATGCAATGCTCATCATAAATCATATCCTCATAACATATCATATCCATGAGAGCACACACCTCATGATTTCCATGATTTTTGCAATGATTTTTGTATTTTTCAAATCACATCAAAGTGAGTTCTCATGACGGGCATGTAGTAACTGGAAGGGTACGAGTACCGGTAGTCGGAACGTCCTGTCTAGGCTTGGCATTCGTATAAATCCAAAATAAAGGACCAGTTTGCCTACCTTGGGACATACAATGAGAGTACGAAGGACCTATTAGGCCAAAGCATGCTATACCAAACGTCGTGTGAGCTAACCCCACTTTGAATTGTCATTGTGTCTACACCTGGATACCCTCCTACCATACATCTCGCAATCATGTTTTATGATTTTCATTCGGGTGGTACGAGTGTTAACCCGCCGACACCAATGTGAATCCTACCAAGCCCAATAGTCATGGGGGCCCACATGACTACACAGGCAATGGTATGGGGGACACTTGGAGGCCCAAACATAAGCAAACCCAAGACATCCTATGGATGTAGTTAAATTATTGTCAGTTATCTTGTTTTTCATTCTTTTTACGACACATGACACCTAGAAAATTCTTAAACTCACAATCTTCCTATATATGTTCCTGTAGATGTCGGCTAGGCAACTACGTGGAGGTAGAAAGTCAGGAAGGTCAAATGAACGCTTGGCCACACAAATTGCTAAACAAATGGCCGCAGTGCTTCCTGACATCGTGCTTCAAGTTCAACAAGCTCTCACCGCAAATCCCATCAACCCTCCCAACCAAGAAGACCAGAGCGTCCCTAACCCTCCTTCCAAAACCCCCAAGTGCACCTACAAACACTTCAAATCCTGCGATCGCCCAAAATATGAAGGGACCGAAGGTGTTACCGCCCTCCTTCACTGGTTTGAAGAAATGGAAAACACTTTCCTCAATTGCGATTGTCCCAGGGACCGTAAGGTACGTTACACTACTGGAAGACTGTTTGGGGTAGCCCTTACCTGGTGGAACACTGAAAAGGGTAAGCGAGGAGTTGAAGATGCCATGGCCTTAACATGGGAAGAGTTAAGGGAACTCATGACAAGACGTTTCTGTCCAAGAAGCGAAATCAAAAAGCTGGAAGACGAATTCCACGCACTGAAACAAAAGGAAGGAGACCACACTTCATATAATAAGAGATTTCTCGAGTTGAACCAGATGATCCCCAATTTGTTCACCCCCTTGTACCGCTTAGTTGAACACTACATTCGAGGCCTCCCCTCGAAAATTCAAGATTCGGTTTTAAGCACATCGCCTGCAACACTTGAAGCCGCAATGGAGTTAGCTACAGAACTCACTGAAAATCGCATTCGAAACGACAAGTTCAAAGACGAAAAGAAGAAAGCAACCATTGAGACCCCAACTCCAAACCACCCAGTCTCATCCTCGAAGTTTGATGGTAAGAGGAAGCGAAATGGCAAGAATTTAGCTGTCACTCAAACCAACCCTCCTATCACTGTTTCACCAATCACCCAAATTGCTCCTCCAGCTGCACCATTCAAAAAGCTATATACTGGCCCACACCAAAATGCAACCGCTGTCAATACCATCACCCTCCCGAAAATCCCTGCCAACATTGCACAAGTTGTGGCCGTGCGGGTCACACCATCCAAACCTGCCGTACCCTTAAACGAATGAACCGCAATCAACCTCCAACCCAAACCCAAAATCAGATAGTGGGCCAAACCCAACAACCCTTACTTCTACCACCTTCACAACACGTAGCCCAACCATACTACCAACCCAACTACCCCATGATGCAACCCATGCGAGCTTGTTTCAACTGTGGGGACCCAAACCACTTCAGGAATACATGTCCACGCCTAGTGAACATCATCCATGCCCAAGCTCATGCAAACCCAGTAAACCAAGCTAACCAAGCTCCCCCACCTGCCAGAGGGAGAGCTTTCAACATCAATGCCAACCAAGCCAGGGCTGACAACAATGTGGTCAACGGTACGTTTCTCATCAATGGTAGGTATGCATCCATATTATTCGATACTGGTGCGGATAAGAGCTTTGTGTCCTTAGAATTTGAACCTATCCTCGACCAACCTCCTGTTAATCTCATCGAATCTCTAACGGTGGAAGTTGCTGATGGAAAACCCGTTTCATTAAATTCTATTATACGCAATTGTACTCTCACCCTAAACGATCACGATTTTCCAATTGACCTTATTCCTATGAAGTTGGGAAGTTTCGATGTTATAATCGGTATGGACTGGCTCAGCTAGCATCACGCTGAAGTGGTGTGCCACGAAAAGTTCATTCGCATTCCTCTTGCAGACGGTCAGACGCTACGGATTTTTGGGGAAACCCCTTCGAAAGGACTCAAATTAATGTCCTGCCTTCAAGCCCGAAGATATCTCCGCAAGAACTATGTCGCATTCCTAACCCACATCGTCAAGAAGGGAAACAAGGAGAGGAAACTCGAAGATATCCCAATTGTGAAGGAATTCCCACAAGTCTTTCCCGACGACATTTCAGGACTTCCTCCTGTGAGAGAAGTCGAATTTCGCATCGATCTTGTACCTGGCGCTACACCAGTCGCAAAATCTCCTTAGGTTAGCCCCATCCGAAATGCAAGAGCTGGCCAGTCAACTGCAAGAGCTGACTGACAAAGGATTCATACGTCCTAGCTCATCGCCTTGGGGTGCACCTGTTCTTTTTGTGAAGAAGAAAGATGGAACGTTTCGCATGTGCATTGGTTATAGAGAACTCAACAAGTTAACGGTTAAAAATCGCTATCCACTGCCTCGCATTGATGACTTCCTAGACCAACTTCAAGGTGCCACCTGCTTTTCAAAAATCGACCTTCGTTCTGGTTATCATCAGCTTAGAGTGCACGAAGAAGATATCCCAAAAACCGCCTTCCGGACTCGTTATGGTCATTACGAATTCATGTTCATGCCTTTCGCTTTAACCAACGCCCCCGCTGTCTTCATGGATTTAATGAATAGGGTATGCAAACCCTACCTCGACCGTTTCGTCATAGTCTTCATCCACGACATCCTTATTTACTCCAACTCTAAATCCGATCATGAGCGACACCTTCGACTCATCCTTACACTCTTAAGGACTGAAAAGCTTTACGCTAAGTTCTCAAAGTGCGAATTCTGGTAAGGAGAGTTACAATTCCTTGGACATGTCGTCAATGACAAGGGAATTCATGTCGATCCTTCAAAAATCAAGGCAGTGCAAGAATGGCAACGCCACGTACCCCTACCGAAATTAGGTCATTTCTTGGTTTGGCTGGTTACTATCGACGCTTCATTGCCAATTTTTCCCGTATTGCAGTACCACTCACGGCCTTGACTCATAAAGGAAAACCCTTCATATGGGGACCTAAGCAAGAGGAGGCTTTCCAAACTCTAAAGCAAAAACTTTGTGACGCACCTATCCTCACACTCCCTGAGGGTTGCGATGACTTTGTGGTATATTGCGACGCATCAGGGCAAGGGCTAGGCTGTGTATTGATGCAAAGAGGAAAAGTGATAGCCTATGCCTCTAGGCAACTCAAGGTTCACGAGAAGAATTACACCACCCACGACCTGGAACTTGGAGCCGTTGTGTTCGCTCTCAAGATATGGAGACATTACCTCTATGGTACCAAGTGTGAAATATACACTGACCACAAGAGTCTCCAACACATCTTCAACCAGAAGGAGTTGAATATGAGGCAACAAAGATGGGTCGAACTTCTCAACGACTACGACTGTGAAATTCGGTATCATCCTGGCAAGGCAAACGTGGTGGCCGATGCGCTCAGTCGAAAAGGTTATGCGAACTCCATTCGTCTTCTATGTTCGCAAATCATAACCGACATCAAAGATCGAATTCGGGCAGCTCAACATGTTTCTCTAACAGAAAATGACCTACGCGATGAGCTGTCATGTGGAGCTGAACTAAAAATCGAAACCAAATCCGACGGTATTCTATACTATTTAAACCGCATATGGATTCCTGATCGCGATAACTTTCGTGATTTCCTCATGAATGAGGTGCACAAAACCCGATACTCTGTACACCCAGGAGCCGACAAGATGTATCAAGACCTACGATACACCTACTGGTGGCCTGGCATGAAATAGGATATCGCTGTTTTTGTTTCCAAGTGCCTTACCTGTTCCAAAGTAAAAGCTGAACATCAAAGACCTTCAGGACTTCTAGTCCAACCCGAAATACCTGTATGGAAGTGGGAAAACATAACCATGGATTTCATTACCGGGTTACCTCGCACCTCCAGTGGGTATGACACCATATGAGTAACAATCGGTCGTCTTACAAAGTCATCTCATTTCATTCCGATTCGCGAGGACTTCAATAATGAGAAGTTAGCTCGTATCTACATCAGCGAGATCGTAAGCCGTCATGGTGTACCATTAAGCATCATTTCAGACTAGGATGGTCGTTTCACTTCACGAACATGGCGAGCCGTATAAACCGCCTTGGGTACACGATTAGACCTCAGTACCGCTTTTCATCCTCAAACTGATGGTCAATCTGAGCGCACCATCCAAACCCTTGAAGACATGCTGCGAGCATGTGTCATAGACTTCAAAGGGAACTGGGACGCTCACCTACCATTAGTGGAATTTTCGTACAACAATAGCTATCATTCAAGTATCGGCATGGCTCCTTTCGAAGCTTTATATGGTCGTAAGTGCCGATCTCCAGTATGTTGGCATGAAATTGGGGAAGCGCTAATCACCGGTCCAGAATTAATTCAAGAAACAACCCACAAGGTCCTTCAAATTCGAAACAATCTTCTAGCGGCTCAAAGTCGTCAAAAGAGTTATGCTGACAAACGACGAAAGCCCTTGGAGTTTGACATTGGTGATCAAGTACTTTTAAAAGTATCACCGTGGAAGGGAGTGGTTCGTTTTGGCTAGAAGGGCAAGCTAGCACTACGTTACGTAGGACCTTTCAAGATACTCGAAAGAGTAGGTCCTGTAGCATACAAGCTTGACCTACCAGAAGAGCCCAACAGAATTCATCCCACATTCCATGTATCAAACTTGAAAAAGTGCCTTGCCAATGAAAACCTCCATATTCCCCTAGAAGACATTCAAGTCGATGAATCAATGCACTTCGTTGAAAGACCAGTAGAAATCATGGATTTCGGAGAGAAGCGTTTAGGGCGAAGTCGTATTCCAATTGTCAGGGTACGTTGGGAGTCAAAGCGAGGACCCGAGTTTACTTGGGAACGAGAAGACTCAATGCGCGAAAAATACCCGCATCTTTTTCCAGTTACCACTACTACTTAAATTTCGGGACAAAATTTCTAAAAGTAGGGGATACTGTAACATTCGTCGAAAAACGGGTTTCAAAACCCGCTTCGTTTAATAATCAAATATTCAGTTATAAGTTCGTTGCGTATTTATTGTTCAGATTATTTTTAAATAATACATAATTAATAAATATTTTAGAATTTAAAAACCATAAATAATAAATAATAATAATAATAAGTAAATAATAAATAAAACAGGGTAGCCGGGTCTCGAACCCGGGTCTCCCGCGAAGACACACACACCACACCACTCCGCCACACACATGTTTGTGTTCAGTTACTGAAACAAATAACACTTATAGTAAAAACCGAAAGTCAAAACTTGTAACTCCGTGTCACACCCCGACCCGCAGCGGAAATAAGAGTCGGGGCATAATTGGGTTATCACCAAAGCACATGACATTTACTATTATGTTTCATAATCAAAGTTACATTTCTCAAACATCCAAACATGTCCATTCATTACAAAGGAAAATAACCAAACATAATAATCCAAACACTAAATCGTTTTATTTCTTGTAATCCAGGTCCTATGTGTTCCTAGCTGCTGCTGGTTCACCTGTATCATATGTAAAATGGGAGGTTTTTGGGTCAACATAAGTTGGCGAGTGAACCTTATAGATAAACATTTGATAATGATTTTCTGGTTAGTTTATCAATAAAATATTGTGCATAATCATAAAAGAGCACATGTATGAAATCAAACATTGGCAAACATCAGTTACAATTATAACATACATCAACAATCGATAGCATACATGAACATACCAACATCATATAATAACTAACATAAATGAACTGTGCGATCAAGGCTCAATCAAACGGAGCCGATCATGAACTGGAAATGTAATTTGAACTGTGCGCTCAAGGCTCAATCAAACGGAGCCGAGCGTATTGCATGTATTGAAATGTAAAATGAAATGACCGATCAAGGCTCAATCAAATGGAGCCGATCGTGCGGGCACGCCCTGATCAACCGCATAATAAAAATGGGGATCAAACTCAACCTCGATGGATGGGGAGCTACGGCCTCGGCAATTGCATGTACTGAAATAATAATTTGCAAACAATAATAACTACTTAACAGCAACAAACTAATACACATGTCATGATATGATATATGCACAATAACTTGGTTATAATATGTAAATGAACAAGACACATGATACACCCCAAAAACGTGATTAAAACGGGGAATTTGAAGGGTTCACTCACATTGGGTGCGTTGGATTTGAGATGGTGAGATGCGCACGATTTAGACGAGCGAGTCGACGAGGAATATTAACCTAAATAATAATGGAAAGATATAATAATTGGATAGATTTTATTAAGGATTTTAATGGGATTTTTAGATATATTTTTGTGAGTTTATGGCTATTTTCTATCTTTAAAAATGTTATTTTTAAGTATTTTTAATTGATTTTTAAATTAAAATAAACAAATAAATATTTAAAAAAAAAATTTATTTTTTTACTGTTTGACCGTTGACCGTTGACCGGTTCGGTCAGCGGTAAATACTTGCGCCAAGCGGGATTCGAACCGGTGACCTTCCGTTCACGCGCACGTAGCTCTACCAACTGAGCTACGTGACTAACCCGTTAGAAACCCAGTTTTAATTATATTTATATACTTATTCGAATTTACCGAAAATTCCTTTATTTTGCAAAACGTTTTAATCTCATGGACCGGTGCTTGTGTCGGGACTCGAACGCGCGACGTGAAGTTTATTTTGCACACAGTCCACCGCTGGACTGTGTGTCTAACCCGGTTATATTCTTGATTTATATTATACTTAACAACTACCCGCCCTAACCCGGTTAGTTCATGAATAAAAAGAAATGTTATTACGTAGAGCGTGTGTGTAGTAAGGATCGAACTCGCGACGTGATTATTAAATGTGCACACAGTCCACCGCTGGACTGTGTGTCTAACCCGTTTATAAACCGAATTTTAATTACTCTTATATTCTGAAATAGATTCATCTTCTTCGTCGGCTTTCAACTGTCAGCGTAAATCAACTGGTTAAGGTTGATTTTGCGGTTTACTAAGATCTTAAACACTAACAGTAATTCAATAGAAGAAATAGAAAAAGTTTAAAGAGCAGGATTTACCGATTGGAGATAAACACAGAAATCCGGCGAAGGTTTTGTCGGTACAGGAATTGAACTCCGACTGTTGAAACAATTAACAGTGTGGTTCGATTATTTATAGAATGAAATCATCTAAACAAGGTTTAAATGAAGTGTAGGATATCTTACCCGTTCACAGTGGAATTCCGGCAATTTCAGAAACTTTCCGGCGAAGGTGAGATTTCCGGTAATTGTTGGCTAAGATTGATTCTGATGATAGAATTGTGTTAGAGATTGACTAATCACATGTTTTAAACAAAAAGAGTAGAAGGAATTACCGTGAGAATGCAAGTCCCGGTTTTCCGGTGAGTTGCAGAAAAGTTCCGGCGATCGAGTTTAGAGGATCTTACAGTTCAGAATCTTGACGAAAATGAAATTGAGTGTTGTTGTGATAGTTATGAATCGCGCAAATGATCAGGACTTGGATTAAATCAGGGTTTGGTATGTTTTCGGTTTCAAAAACCGGAAATGATGAAGTCTTTAAGTTCATTCAATTCGGACTTAATTAGAAACCGATATTCATCGGTTATAAGCTAGCCAAAAGAAGTCGAAATGATTTAGCGTTCGGTTTGCCGGTTTCCGTTATTCAGATGGTACCAATGGTTAATTCGAGTTCGCGTATAAGATCCATTTGGTTGCCAATTGTTAACAGAAAACACCTTGTGGCGGAGTGGTTTGGGAAGTGGATGTTAAGTTGTTGGAGGCAGTTGACCCGGGTTCGAGTCCGGTCAGCTACAATTTATTTTTATTTATTTTATTTTAACTTTTTATCCAATTTAATTTTTATAGTTTAGTTTATTTATTAATTATGTAACGTTTAAACCCAAAATAATCATAAATAATTAATGAAATTTCATAACTTGGTACAAGATTACAAAAACGGAGCGGGTTTTGGAGACCCGATTTTTACAAATGTTACAGTATCCCCTACTTTTAGGAATTTCGTCCCGAAATTTAAACAGTTGAAGTAGTAGGGAAAAGATGAGGGTATTTTTCACGCATTGAGTCTTCACGTTCCCATGTAAACTCAGGTCCCCGTTTCGACTCCCAGCATACCCTAACAATAGGAATGCGACTTCGTCGTAGACGCTTTTCTCCATAGTCCATAATCTCCACTGGTCTTTCAATAAAATGCATGGATTCATCAATCTGAATATCCTCCAGTGGAATATGAAGATTCCCATCAGCGAGGCACTTCTTCAAGTTCGACACGTGGAATGTGGGATGAATCCTGTCGAGTTCTTCTGGTAGGTCAAGCTTGTATGCTACAGGACCTACTCTTTCGAGTATTTTGAAAGGTCCTACGTAACGTGGTGCGAGCTTTCCCTTTTGACCAAAACGAACCACTCCCTTCCACGGTGATACTTTTAAAAGCACATGATCACCAACACTAAACTCCAAGGGCTTCCGTCGTTTATCTGCGTAACTCTTTTGACGACTTTGAGCCGCTAGAAGATTGTTTCGGATTTGATGAATCTTATCTGTGGTTTCTTGGATCAATTCTGGACCAGTAATTTGTGCTTCCCCAATTTTGTGCCAACAAACAGGAGATCGGCACTTCCGACCATATAAAGCTTCAAAAGGTGCCATGCCGATGCTAGAATGATAACTGTTGTTGTACGAAAATTCGACTAACGGTAGGTGGGCGTCCCAATTTCCCTTGAAGTCTATGACACATGCTCTAAGCATGTCCTCAAGGGTTTGAATGGTGCGCTCAGACTGTCCATCTTTTGAGGATGATAGGCGGTACTGAGATCTAGTCGAGTGCCCATAGCGGATTGTACTGCTTGCCATGTTCGTGAGGTGAAACGGCCATCACGATCAGAAATAATACTTAATGGAACTCCATGTCGGCTGACGATTTCGTTGATATAAATACGAGCAAGCTTTTCGTTCTTGAAATCTTCTCGAATAGGAATAAAGTGAGCTGATTTTGTAAGTCGGTCTATAATCACCCATATAGTGTCATACCCACTAGAAGTGCGAGGTAACCCGGTAATGAAATCCATGGTTATATTTTCCCACTTCCAAACAGGTATTTCTGGTTGGACTAGAAGTCCTGAGGGTCTTTGGTGTTCAGCCTTTACTTTAGAACAAGTGAGACACTTGGAAACAAAAACGGCAATATCTTTCTTCATTCCAGGCCACCAATAGGTGTACCGTAGGTCTTGATACATCTTATCGGCTCCTGGGTGTATAGAATATCGCGTCTTATGGGCTTCATGCATGAGTGTTTCACGAAGATTGATGTGGTTAGGAATCCATATACGATCTAGGTAATACAAAATACCATCAGATTTAGTTTCAAGTTTTAGCTCGGCTCCACAGGACATCTCTTTTTGTACATCTTCCTCTGTTATGGAAACGTGTTGAGCTTCTCGAATTTGATCCTTAATATTGGTTATAATTTGCGAACATAGGAGATGAATGGAGTTCGCATAACCCTTTCGACTAAGTGCATCAGCCACCACATTTGCTTTACCAGGGTGGTATCTGATTTCACAGTCGTAATCATTTAGAAGTTCGACCCATCTTCGTTGCCTCATATTTAACTCTTTCTGATTGAAGATATGTTGAAGACTCTTGTGGTCAGTGTATATTTCACACTTCGTACCATAGAGATAATGTCTCCATATCTTAAGAGCGAATACAACGGCTCCAAGTTCAAGGTCATGAGTGGTGTAGTTCCTTTCGTGTGTCTTGAGTTGCCTTGAGGCATAAGCTATGACTTTTCCTCTTTGCATGAGAACGCAACCTAATCCTTGCCCTGACGCGTCGCAATAGACCACAAAATCATCACAACCTTCAGGAAGAGTGAGGATTGGTGCATCACAAAGTTTTTGCTTGAGAGTTTGAAAAGCTTCTTCTTGCTTGGGCCCCCATACAAATGGTTTCCCTTTATGGGTTAAAGCCGTGAGTGGCACCGTAATGCGAGAGAAGTTTGAAATGAATCGACGATAGTAGCCAGCAAGTCCAAGAAAAGACCTTACTTCAGTTGGCGTACGTGGAGCTTGCCATTCTTGAACTGCTTTGATCTTTGATGGGTCCACATGTATTCCTTTGTCATTGACTACATGCCCGAGAAATTGCACCTCTTTTAACCAGAATTCACATTTAGAGAACTTGGCATAAAGCTTTTCCTTTTCTAGAAGTGCAAGAACAAGTTGCAGATGACGCTCATGATCAGCTTTAGATTTTGAATAGATAAGAATATCGTCGATGAATACAATAACAAATCGATCAAGGTAAGGTTTGCAGACTCTATTCATTAGGTCCATGAAAACAGCTGGTGCGTTGGTTAATCCAAACGGCATAACCATGAATTCATAGTGACCATATCGAGTTCGAAAAGCAGTTTTAGGGACGTCTTCTTCATGCACTCTAAGCTGATGATAGCCAGATCGAAGGTCGATTTTCGAAAAGCAACTGGCACCTTGTAGTTGGTCAAGAAGGTCATCTATGCGAGGTAAAGGATATCGATTTTTTATAGTTAACTTGTTGAGCTCTCTGTAGTCGATGCACATGCGAAAAGATCCATCCTTCTTCTTTACAAAGAGTACAGGTGCACCCCAAGGCGATGAGCTGGGGCGTATAAATCCCTTGTCAGTCAACTCTTGCAATTGACTGGCTAGCTCTTGCATTTCAGAGGGGGCTAACCTATATGGAGATTTTGCCACTGGTGTAGCACCAGGTATAAGATCGATACGAAATTCGACATCTCTGATTGGAGGAAGTCCTGAAATGTCGTCAGGAAAAACTTGTGGAAAATCTTTTACAACAGGGATATCTTCATGTTTCTTTTCTGAGGTCCCCTTCTTGATGATATGGGCTAAAAACGCGACATAATTCTTGCGAAGGTATTTTTGAGCTTGAAGACAAGACATTAAGTTGAGCCCTTTCGCCGAGGTTTCTCCAATAATTCGAAGAGTCTGACCGTTTGAAAGAGGAATACGAATAAATTTCTCACGACATACAACTTCCGCATGATGCTGACTGAGCCAATCCATTCCGATTATGATGTCGAAACTTCCCAGCTTCATAGGAATAAGATCGACTGAGAAATCGTGGTCGTTTAGGGTGAGCGTACAGTTGCGTAAAATAGAGTCTAATGAAACTGGTTTTCCGTCCGCAACTTCCACCGTTATGGATTCCGCGAGCTTATCCCGATTTTTACTTAAAATAGGTTCAAATTCTAATGACACGAAACTTCTATCCGCACCAGTATCAAATAACATAGAGGCATATCTACCATTTATAAGAAACGTACCGTTGACCACATTGCCGTCAGCTCTGGCCTGGTTTGCGTTAATATTGAAAGCCCTTCCTCTAGCAGGTGGAGGAGCTTGGTTTGCTTGATTCACAGGGTTGGCTTGGGCCTGAGCATGAATAATATTGACCAGCCTTGGACATGTGTTCCTGAAATGACTTGGATCACCGCAATTGAAACAAGCCCGCATAGGTTGGCCCATAGGATAGTTGGGTTGATAGTATGTTTGGGCTAAATGTTGAGTGGGTGGAAATGGTGGTTGTTGTTGGGCTTGACCCATTAATTGTTGGTGGGTTTGGGTTATAGGTTGGTGGCGGTTTGTTCGTTGAAGCGTGCGGCAGTTTTGAACAGTGTGTCCAGCGCGACCGCAGCCGGTACAGTATTGGCAAGGATAGTCAGGGGAGTGGTGATACTGACAACGGTTACATTTTGGTAGTGGCCCTGTGTATGGTCTTTTGTATGGCGCGGGTGGAGGAGTGGCTTGAGTGATGGGTGCAGCAGGAACGGGGGTGTTGGTCTGGGTGACTGCAAAGCTCCTGGTGTTACGCTTCCTCTTGTTAGCAAATTTAGAGGAAGGAGTGTGGTGATTTGAGGTTTGTCCCTCAGCAGGGGTTTTCTTCTTTTCCTCCTTGAACTTCCCATTGCGAATACGGTTTTCGGTCAGTTCTGTTGCCAACTCCATGGCAGCTTCGAGTGTTACCGGTGAAACGCTGAGGACCGAATCTTGGATTTTCGAGGGAAGTCCTCGAATGTAATGTTCGATCAGACGGTAGGTTGGAGTGAATAAGTTTGGTACCATTTGGTTCAACTCCAAGAACCTTTTGTTGTAAGTAGAGTGATCACCATCTTTTTGCTTCAAGGCATGAAATTCATCTTCCAATTTCTTAATTTCACTTCTAGGACAGAATCGCCTAGTCATGATTTCCCTTAACTCCTCCCAAGTTAAGGCCATCGCATCTTCCGTTCCCCTCTTTCCTTTCTCGGTATTCCACCAAGTGAGAGCTACCCCAAGTAGTCTCCCGGTGGCATAACGAACTTTGCGATCCTCAGGACAATCGCAGTTTAAGAAAACGTTTTCCATCTCCTCGAACCAATGTAGGAGAGCAGTGACTCCCTCAGTCCCTTCGAATTTTGGGGGATCGCAGGACTTAAAATGTTTATAGGAGCATTTGATGGTAGGAGGGTTGTTGATGATCTGGTCCTGTTGTTGAGGAGGGTTAGTAGGATTTGCAGCAAGGGCTTGTTGTACTTGTACTACGATGTCAGGTAATATCGTGGCCATTTGATTCGCGATATGAGTGGCCAAACGTTCCCGAGACTTTTCCGATTTCCTACTCCTTCGATGCGGTCTAGACGACATCTACAGGATCATAAAATGAGAAGATTGTGAGTTTATGGTATCTTTTTAGGTGTCATGTGTCTTTAAGAAAATGAAAATAACATAAATATCAATAATGCAACTACATCCAAAGGATGTCTTGGGTTCGCTCATGTTGGGCCTCAAATGTCCCCCATACCTTCACCTATATAGTCATGTGGGCCCCCATGGCTATTGGCTTGGTAGGATTCACATTAGTATTGGCAATTTAACACTCGCATCCCCGAATGCTAACCACAAAATATGTTCATGAGATGTTTGGTCGGAACGTGTCCAGGTGTAGACACAATGACAACTCAAAGTGGGATTAGCTCTCACGATGTTTGGTATAGCATGCTTTGGCCTAATAGGTATTTCGTACTCTCATCGTTAGTCCCCAGGTAGGCAAACTGGTCCTTTATTTTGGATTTATACGAATGCCAGCCTAGACAGGACGTTCCGACTACCGGTACTAGTACCCTTCCAATTACTACATGCCCGTCATGAAAACTCACTTTGATGAGATTTGAAAACACGAAAATCGTTGTAAAATCAATCATGATGTGGTGTGTGCTTGCATGGATGTGATATATTATGATCATATGATTTCATGATAGGCATTATTTGATAATACATACTTATGAACATGCTTGAACAATATCAAATGTAACATTTAACATAAACATATAAACATCATGAAATTTGGCATATAACACACAAAATTCTTATAAGTTTCTAATCGACTATAGTATAGGCTCTAAGGGTCTAATAACCTATCCTATATCCCTATAGTCATGGCTCTGATACCAATCTGTCACACCCCGACCCGCAGCGGAAATAAGAGTCGGGGCATAATTGGGTTATCACCAAAGCACATGACATTTACTATTATGTTTCATAATCAAAGTTACATTTCTCAAACATCCAAACATGTCCATTCATTACAAAGGAAAATAACCAAACATAATAATCCAAACACTAAATCGTTTTATTTCTTCTAATCCAGGTCCTATGTGTTCCTAGCTGCTGCTGGTTCACCTGTATCATGTGTAAAATGGGAGGTTTTTGGGTCAACATAAGTTGGCGAGTGAACCTTATAGATAAACATTTGATAATGATTTTCTGGTTACTTTATCAATAAAATATTGTGCATAATCATAAAAGAGCACATGTATGAAATCAAACATTGGCAGACATCAGTTACAATTATAACATATATCAACAATCGATAGCATACATGAACATACCAACATCATATAATAACTAACATAAATGAACTATGCGATCAAGGCTCAATCAAACGGAGCCGATCGTATTGCATGAACTGGAAATGTAATTTGAACTGTGCGCTCAAGGCTCAATCAAACGGAGCCAACGTATTGCATGAACTTGAAATGTAAATTGAACTGTGCACTCAAGGCTCAATCAAACGGAGCCGAGCGTATTGCATGTATTGAAATGTAAAATGAAATGACCGATCAAGGCTCAATCAAATGGAGCCGATCGTGCGGGCACGCCCTGATCAACCGCATAATAAAAATGGGGATCAAACTCAACCTCGATGGATGGGGAGCTACGGCCTCGGCAATTGCATGTACTGAAATAATAATTTGCAAACAATAATAACTACTTAACAGCAACAAACTAATACACATGTCATGATATGATATATGCACAATAACTTGGTTATAATATGTAAATGAACAAGACACATGATACACCCCAAAAACGTGATTAAAACGGGGAAATTGAAGGGTTCACTCACATTGGGTGCGTTGGATTTGAGATTGTGAGATGCGCACGATTTAGACGAGCGAGTCGACGAGGAATATTAACCTAAATAATAATGGAAAGATATAATAATTGGATAGATTTTATTAAGGATTTTAATGGGATTTTTAGATATATTTTTGTGAGTTTATGGCTATTTTCTATCTTTAAAAATGTTATTTTTAAGTATTTTTAATTGATTTTTAAATTAAAATAAACAAATAAATATTTAAAAAAAAAATTATTTTTTTACTGTTTGACCGTTGACCGTTGACCGGTTCGGTCAGCGGTAAATACTTGCGCCAAGCGGGATTCGAACCGGTGACCTTCCGTTCACGCGCACGTAGCTCTACCAACTGAGCTACGTGACTAACCCGTTAGAAACCCAGTTTTAATTATATTTATATACTTATTCGAATTTACCGAAAATTCCTTTATTTTGCAAAACGTTTTAATCTCATGGACCGGTGCTTGTGTCGGGACTCGAACGCGCGACGTGAAGTTTATTTTGCACACAGTCCACCGCTGGACTGTGTGTCTAACCCGGTTATATTCTTGATTTATATTATACTTAACAACTACCCGCCCTAACCCGGTTAGTTCATGAATAAAAAGAAATGTTATTACGTAGAGCGTGTGTGTAGTAAGGATCGAACTCGCGACGTGATTATTAAATGTGCACACAGTCCACCGCTGGACTGTGTGTCTAACCCGTTTATAAACCGAATTTTAATTACTCTTATATTCTGAAATAGATTCATCTTCTTCGTCGGCTTTCAACTGTCAGCGTAAATCAAATGGTTAAGGTTGATTTTGCGGTTTACTAAGATCTTATACACTAACAGTAATTCAATAGAAGAAATAGAAAGAGTTTAAAGAGCAGGATTTACCGATTGGAGATAAACACAGAAATCCGGCAAAGGTTTTGTCGGTACAGGAATTGAACTCCGATTGTTGAAACAATTAACAGTGTGGTTCGATTATTTATAGAATTAAATCATCTAAACAAGGTTTAAATGAAGTGCAGGATATCTTACCCGTTCACAGTGGAATTCCGGCAATTTCAGAAACTTTCCGGCGAAGGTGAGATTTCCGATAATTGTTGGCTAAGATTGATTCTGATGATAGAATTGTGTTAGAGATTGACTAATCACATGTTTTAAACAAAAAGAGTAGAAGGAATTACCGTGAGAATGCAAGTCCCGGTTTTCCGGTGAGTTGCAGAAAAATTCCGGCGATCGAGTTCAGAGGATCTTACAGTTCAGAATCTTGACGAAAATGAAATTGAGTGTTGTTGTGATAGTTATGAATCGCGCAAATGATCAGGACTTGGATTAAATCAGAGTTTGGTATGTTTTCGGTTTCAAAAACCGGAAATGATGAAGTCTTTAAGTTCATTCAATTCGGACTTAATTAGAAACCGATATTCATCGGTTATAAGCTAGCCAAAAGAAGTCGAAATGATTTAGCGTTCGGTTTGCCGGTTTCCGTTATTCAGATGGCACCAATGGTTAATTCGAGTTCGCGTATAAGATCCATTGGGTTGCCAATTGTTAACAGAAAACACCTTGTGGCGGAGTGGTTTGGGAAGTGGATGTTATTTTGTTGGAGGCAGTTGACCCGGGTTCGAGTCCGGTCAGCTACAATTTATTTTTATTTATTTTATTTTAACTTTTTATCCAATTTAATTTTTATAGTTTAGTATATTTATTAATTATGTAACGTTTAAACCCAAAATAATCATAAATAATTAATGAAATTTCATAACTTGGTATAGGATTACAAAAACGGAGCGGGTTTTGGAGACCCGATTTTTACAAATATTACACTCCGCGCACCCAGAACTTGAAATTGCCGGAAAAACCGAAACTCCGCAAATGTTGCCATTTCCCCTTGACTGAAACGCGTAAACTGATTTCGACATCAGTTATAACCGTTGCATAACACTCAATTTGGTCAAAACCGTTTCCTTTGAAGATTGAAATCTTTGACCGCGAATCATGGCCTCTAATTCGAAACCAATCGGCCTGTTTCCCTTATAAACACCCACCCAAACTCCTTGTAAACATTTCGCTCATAACCACACTCACTTCCTGAAGCTATAGTACTTTCAGAGCACGTCGCCGGAGATTCTCGCACTCGCTGGAATATCACCGGAGAACCGAAGCCTTACTCCTAATCGGTATAATCATCTAAACCTTCTTGCTATCTCTTGATTAGTAATTTAATTGCTAACACAATAATAGAAACTGTTAATTCAGTTCGTTCAGCCGGAATCACTGTCAGAAATTTGGAATGATGAAAAAGATGAAGTTAAGATAGTGTTTTAATATAAATAAAAACGGGTATTTAACCAGGTTAGACACACAGTTCAGCGGTGGACTGTGTGCAAATACAAAACACACGTCCCGGGTTCGAATCGCACATGTTTCCGACTTTCTGGAATATAACCAACATTTTTAAACTTATTCAGACCAATTCACAGCATGTGTATAAAATTAATATCATCCGGTGTTTATACAGATTAGACACACAGCCCAACTGGTTGGGCTGTGTGCACACCAACCCGAAGGTCCCGAGTTCGATTCCGGGTTCTGTAACCATTTCCGGCCATATTAAATCATTTTTAATAAAAACTAAATAAGGTTAAAGTTAGTTAGTATATATATGTAATTAAAACAGAGAATATTTCGGGTTAGACACGTAGCTCAGTTGGTAGAACTGCATGCACGTATACGAGAGGTCCCGAGTTCGAACCTCACTCGCCGCCTGGAATACATGCTGTCTGACCGGTCAGACCCGGTCAAACCTGACAAAGTCAACCCATTTTTATTTATTTTTTTTTCTTTTTATTTATTTATTAAATTGAAAACTTATTTAAAAATACTTAAAAATAAGGTTTTTTAAAGTTAAAAATTTGCATTAAACTCACAAAAATAAATCTAAAAATCTCATTAAAGAACACTAATTAAAAATAATAATCTCAAATAAAATTTATTTATTTATCGAATTATTTCGTTATTATTTAGGTTAGTTTTCCCTCGTCGGTTGAATCATAAATTCGTGCGCATTCATCGTCATCAAGAAACGCATCCACTGTGAGTGAATCTCTACCAATTCCCCGTTTTAATCACGTTTTGGGGTGTATCATGTGTCGTACTATTCTTTTATTTTATTTAAACACTTGTGCATACATCATATCCTTGATCAAATGTGTATCAATTGTTGTGTGAATTATATGTAGATTGAATTTTATCATTTCAGTGCACGCATTTCATTAGGCCCATCAGTTCCCCGTGGGATACGGGTTGAGCATCAGAAGCCTCATTAGATCGGCTCCGTTTGATTGAGCCTTGATCTCAAATACATCATCATTCATGTCATATACTCATCCAAAGTGGTTTGTGATTGTTTATATATATATGTTTGCTCACATGTGATTAATGCACGACTTTTCTTTAATAAATAAAACAAGAAATTAGTCCACAATGTTTTATCAAGGTTCACTCGCCAACTTTTGTTGACCCAAAATCTCCCCTGTTTTACACATGATACAGGTGATCCAGCCGACACAGGAAACACTTAGGATGGCCTAGAAGAATAAACAAGTTCATGCTTTGGAATAAATTTATAGTTTCATTTTCCTGTGTAATTGTATGAATTTTGTTTTTGGATATTTAAGTTTGTAATTTGAATTTAATAAATATGAAACATCTTAGTAAATATCATGAGCTTTGGTGATAACCCAATTATGCCCCGACTTTTATTCCGCTGCGGGTCGGGGTGTGACATCAGGCCCCAAGGCTCTGATACCCCTTGTGAGAGGGGATCGGCTCTCCTCTTACGAGCACCGGACAGATCTGACTCAACTAACAGAGGCGGAATTCATTGTTAGCGAGTTGGACAAACAAACAAGAAAGATATACTTCTTAAATGCCTTGAATTGTATTGATAAACGTGAATAGTTATAGAGCTAGTAAACAGTTTGACAGGGCTTTGCCGTACATCAACCAACAGATATCGAACACAACACTCAGGCTCCTCTATTTATAGGTGGACATGACTCACATAGGAGGAGTGTATGTGCGTGACACGTGCGAGTAGTTGCTCGTACGAGTGACAAGGTGTCACTCGTACGAGCCATGATGCTCACTCATACCAGTCATGCTACAAACATATAAATCATATATTAACGAACACTACTCGACGTTCTAAGCCCTATATACATAACCAACATATCCTAGACGTAGGCGATAGACATTATGCACCAACACTTTTCAATCTATGTAACTAAATATATATTGACATCATGTATCGTTCATTAAGAATTTCAAAATACGCATTAACACAAACATATTCTAAACTCAAGTTTTTTTACAATTCCGATATTATGTTAATTTTGAACATCACTGTCATAGTGAAATTTTTATTTATGAGACCTGAAGAAAAAAACACATTTGAAAAAAAAAGAAGTTAAATATAATAGAGTGAAAAAAATTGGTAACTTTTTTCTTTTGCAAAGACCATTTAACTAGTTAATATCGAAAAAGTATTTAATTCCATTAAATACTATATCATAGTTCAAATAAAAAAATACTAATAATCCATATCTAAGATCTGAATGAGAAATATAGATGTAGCAAACTCCAATGGTTGAATCTAGATCAGAAACTGTTGGAAGTATACAGAAGCTTGATGTTTGTCCTTAGATCAGGCCTCAAGGCTCTGATACCCCATGTGAGAGGGGATCAGCTCTCCTCTTATGAGCACCGGACCGATCTGACTCAACAAATAGAGGCGAAATTCATTGTTATCGAGTGGGACAAACAAACAAGAAATATATACAGCTTAAATGCCTTGAATTGTATTGATAAACGTGAACAGTTACAAAGCTAGTAAACAGTTTGACAGGGCTTCGCCGTACATCAACCAACAGATATCGAACACAACACTCAGGTCGACATGACTCGCACAGGAGGAGTGTATGTGTGTGACTCATGCGAGTGGTTGCTCGTACGAGCCATGATGCTCACTCGTACGAGTCATGCTACAAACATATAAACCATATATTAACAAACACTACTCGACGTTCTAAGCCCTATATACATAAACAACATATCCTAGACGTAGGCAATAGACATTATGTACCAACACTTTTCAATCTATGTAACTAAATATATATTGACATCATGTATCTTTCATTAAGAATTTCAAAATATGCATTAACACAACCATATTCTAAACTCAAGTTTTTTACAATTACCATATTATGTTCATTTGAACATCACTGTCATAGTGAAATTTTTATTTATGAGACCTATAGAGAAAAAACACATTAAATAAATATAAAAAAGTTAAATATAATAAAGTGAAAAAAATTGGTAACCTTTGTTTTTTGTAAAGACCATTTAACTAGTTAATATAGAAAAAGTATTTAATTTCATTAAATACTATATCATATTTCAAATAAAAAAATACTAATGATCCATATCTAAGATCTGTATGAGAAAATGTAAATGTAGAAAACTCCAATGGTTGAATCTGGATCAGAAACTGTTGGAAGTATACAGAAGCTTGATGTTTGTCCTTAGATCAGGCCTCAAGGCTCTGATACCCCTTGTGAGAGGGGATCGGCTCTCCTCTTATGAGCACTAGACCGATCTGACTCAACAAGACGATCTTACTCAACAAGAAAGATATACTGCTTAAATGCCTTGAATTGTATTGATAAACGTGAACAAAGGCGAAAGTAATCGTTATCGAGTTGGACAAACAAACAAGAAAGATATACTGCTTAAATACCTTGAATTGTATTGATAAACGTGAACAGTTACAGCTCGTACGAGCCATGATGCTCACTCGTACGAGTCATGCTACAAACCATATATTAACAAACACTACTCGATGTTCTAAGCCCTATATACATAAACAACATATCCTAGATGTAGGCAATAGACATTATGCACCAACACTTTTCAATCTATGTAATTAAATATATATTGACATCATGTATCTTTCATTAAGAATTTCAAAATATGCATTAGCACAACCATATTCTAAACTCAAGTTTTTTACAATTCCGATATTATGTTCATTTTGAACATCCCTGTCAAAGTGAAATTTTTATTTATGAGACCTGTACAAAAAAAAACACATTAGAAAAAATAAAAAAAGAAGTTAAATGTAATAGATGGAAAAAAATTGGTAATCTTTGTCTTTTACAAAGACCATTTAACTAGTTAATATAGAAAAAGTATTTAATCGCGTTAAATACTATATCATAGTTCAAATAAAAAAAATATTAATAATCCATATCTAAGATCTGTATGAGAAAATGTAGATGTAGAAAACTCCAATGGTTGAATCTCGATAGAAACTGTTGGAAGTATACAGAAGCTTGATGTTTGTCCTCAGATCCGACCTCAAGGCTCTGATACACTTTTGTGAGAGGGGATCGGCTCTCCTCTTATCAGCACCGGACCGATCTGACTCAACTAATAGAGGTGGAATTCATTGATAGCAAGTTGTGTAAACAAACAAGAAAGATATACTGCTTAAATGCCTTGAATTGTATTGATAAACGTGAATAGTTACAAAGCTAGTAAACAGTTTGACAGGGCTTCGCCGTACATCAACCAACAGATATCTAACACAACACTCAGGCTCCTCTATAAATAGGTCGACATAACTCGCACAGGAGGAGTGTATGTGTGTGACTCGTGCGAGTGGTTGATCGTACGAGTGACAAGGTGTCACTCGTACGAGCCATGATGGTCACTCGTACGAGTCATGCTACAAACATATAAATCATATATTAACAAACACTACTCGACGTTCTAAGCCCTATATACAGAAACAACATATCCTAGACGTAGGCAATAGACATTTTGCACAAACACTTTTCAATCTATGTAACTAAATATATATTGACATCATGTATCTTTCATTAAGAATTTCAAAATATGCATTAACACAACCATATTCTAAACTCAAGTTTTTTACAATTCCGATATTATGTTCATTTTGAACATCACTGTCATAGTGAAATTTTTATTTATCAGACCTGTACAAAAAAAAACACATTAGAAAAAATAAAAAAAAAGTTAAATGTAAAAGAGTGAAAAAAATTGGTAATCTTTGTCTTTGGCAAAGACCATTTAACTAGTTAATATAGAAAAAGTATTTAATTGCATTAAATACTATATCATAGTTCAAATAAAAAAATACTAATAATCCATATCTAAGATCTGTATGAGAAAATGTAGATGTAGAAAACTCCAATGGTTGAATCTGGATCAGAAACAGTTGAAGTATACAGAAGCTTGATGTTTGTCCTCAGATCAGGCCTCAAGGCTCTGATACCCCTTGTGAGTGGGGATCGGCTCTCGTCTTATCAGCACCGAACCGATCTGACTCAACTAATAAAGGCGGAAGTCATTGTTAGCAAGTTGCAAACAAACAAGAAAGATATACTGCTTAAAGGCCTTGAATTGTATTGATAAACGTGAATAGTTACAGAGCTAGTAAACAGTTTGACAGGGCTTCGTAGTAAGTTAACCAACATATATCGAACACAACACTCAGGCTCCTCTATTTATAGGTCGACATGAGTCGCACAGGAGGAGTGTATGTGTGTGACTTGTGCGACTGGTTGCTCGTACGAGTGACAAGGTGTCACTCGTACGAGCCATGATGCTCACTCATACCAGTCATGCTACAAACATATAAATCATATATTAACAAATACTACTCAATGTTCTAAGCCCTATATACATAAACAACATATCCTAGACGTAGGCAATAGACATTATGCACAAACATTTTTCAATCTATGTAACTAAATATATATTGACATCATGTATCGTCCATTAAGAATTTCAAAATATGCATTAACACAAACATATTCTAAACTCAGGTTTTTTTACAATTCCGATATTTTGTTAATATTGAACATCACTGTCATAGTGAAATTTTTATTTATGAGACCTCAAGAGAAAAACACATCTGAAAAAAAAAAAGAAGTTAAATATAATAGAGTGAAAAAAATTCGTAACTTTTTTCTTTTGCAAAGACCATTTAACTAGTTAATATAGAAAAAGTATTTAATTCCATTAAATACTATATCATAGTTCAAATAAAATAAATACTAATAATCCATATCTAAGATCTGTATGAGAAAATATAGATGTAGCAAACTCCAATGGTTGAATATGGATCAGAAACTGTTGGAAGTATACACAAGCTTGATGTTTGTCCTTAGATCAGGCCTCAAGGCTCTGATACCCCATGTGAGAGGGGATCGGCTCTCCTCTTATGAGCACCGGACCGATCTGACTCAACAAATAGAGGCGAAATTCATTGTTATCGAGTGGGACAAACAAACAAGAAATATATACTGCTTAAATGCCTTGAATTGTAATGATAAACGTGAACAGTTACAAAGCTAGTAAACAGTTTGACAGGGCTTCGCCATACATCAACCAACAGATATCGAACACAACACTCAGGCTCCTCTATAAATAGGTCGACATGACTAGCACAGAGGAGTGTATGTGTGTGACTCATGCGAGTGGTTGCTCATACGAGCCATGATGCTCACTCGTACGAGTCATGCTACAAACATATAAACCATATATTAACAAACACTACTCGACGTTCTAAGCCCTATATACATAAACAACATATCTTAAACGTAGGCAATAGACATTATACACCAACACTTTTCAATCTATGTAACTAAATATATATTGACATCATGTATCTTTCATTAAGAATTTCAAAATATGCATTAACACAACCATATTCTAAATTCAAGTTTTTTACAATTACCATATTATGTTCATTTTGAACATCACTGTCATAGTGAAATTTTTATTTATGAGACCTGTAGAGAAAAATCACATTAAAAAAATAAAAAAAAGTTAAATTAATAAAGTGAAAAAAATTGGTAACCTTTGTTTTTTGCAAAGACCATTTTAACTAGTTAATTATAGAAAAAGTATTTAATTCCATTATATCTAAGATCTGTATGAGAAAATGTAGATGTAGAAAACTCCAATGGTTGAGTCTGGATCAGAAACTGTTGGAAGTATACAGAAGCTTGATGTTTGTCCTCAGATCAGGCCTCAAGGCTCTGATACCCCTTGTGAGAGGGGATCGGCTCTCCTCTTATGAGCACCAGACCGATCTGACTCAACAAGACGATCTTACTCAACAAGAAAGATATACTGCTTAAATGCCTTGAATTGTATTGATAAACGTGAACAAAGGCGAAAGTAATCGTTATCGAGTTGGACAAACAAACAAGAAAGATATACTGCTTGAATGCCTTGAATTGTATTGATAAACGTGAACAGTTACAGCGCGTACGAGCCATGATGCTCACTCGTACGAGTCATGCTACAAACCATATATTAACAAACACTACTCGATGTTCTAAGCCCTATATACATAAACAACAATATCCTAGATGTAGGCAATAGACATTATGCACCAACACTTTCAATCTATGTAACTAAATATATATTGACATCACGTATCTTTCATTAAGAATTTCAAAATATGCATTAACACAACCATATTCTAAACTCAAGTTTTTTACAATTCCGATATTATGTTCATTTTGAACATCACTGTCAAAGTGAAATTTTTATTTATGAGACCTGTACAAAAAAAACACATTAGAAAAAATAAAAAAAAAGTTAAATGTAATAGATGGAAAAAATTGGTAATCTTTGTCTTTTGCAAAGACCATTTAACAAGTTAATATAGAAAAAGTATTTAATTGCATTAAATACTATATCATAGTTCAAATAAAAAAAATACTAATAATCCATATCTAAGATCTGTATGAGAAAATGTAGATGTAGAAAACTCCAATGGTTGAATCTGGATCAGAAACAGTTGAAGTATACAGAAGCTTGATGTTTGTCCTCAGATCAGGCCTCAAGGCTCTGATAAACCTTGTGAGAGGGGATCGGCTCTCGTCTTATCAGCACCGAAACCGATCTGACTCAACTAATAAAGGCGGAAGTCATTATTAGCAAGTTGTGCAAACAAACAAGAAAGATATACTGCTTAAATGCCATGAATTGTATTGATAAACGTGAATAGTTACAGAGCTAGTAAACAGTTTGACAGGGCTTCGTAGTACGTCAACCAACATATATCGAACACAACACTCAGGCTTCTCTATTTATAGGTCGACATGAGTCGCACAGGAGGAGTGTATGTGTGTGACTCGTGCGACTGGTTGCTCGTACGAGTGACAAGGTGTCACTCGTACGAGCCATGATGCTCACTCATACCAGTCATGCTACAAACATATAAATCATATATTAGCAAACACTACTCGACGTTCTAAGCCCTATATACATAAACAACATATCCTAGACGTAGGCAATAGACATTATGCACCAACACTTTTCAATCTATGTAACTAAATATATATTGACATCATGTGTCGTTCATTAAGAATTTTAAAATATGCATTAACACAAACATATTCTAAACTCAAGTTTTTTTACAATTCCGATATTATGTTAATTTTGAACATCACTGTCATAGTGAAATTTTTATTTATGAGACCTGAAGAAAAAAAACACATTTGAAAAAAAAAAGTTAAATGTAATAGAGTTAAAAAAATTGGTAACTTTTGTCTTTAGCAAAGACCATTTAACTAGTTAATATAGAAAAAATATTTAATTCCATTAAATACTATATCGTAGTTCAAATAAAAAAATACTAATAATCCATATCTAAGATCTGTATGAGAAAATATAGATGTAGCAAACTCCAATGGTTGAATCTGGATCAGAAACTGTTGGAAGTATATAGAAGCTTGATGTTTGTCCTCAAGGCTCTGATACCCATGTGAGAGGGGATCGGCTCTCCTCTTATGAGCACCGGACCGATTTGACTCAAAATATATTGTCGAAATTCATTGTTATCGAGTTGGAAAAACAAACAAGAAATATATACTGCTTAATTGCCTTGAATTGTATTGATAAATGTGAACAGTTACAAAGCTAGTAAACAGTTTGACAGGGCTTCACCGTACATCAACCAACAGATATCAAACACAACACTCAGGCTCCTCTATTTATAGGCCGACATGACTCGCACAGGAGGAGTGTATGTGTGTGACTCAAGCGAGTGGTTGCTCGTACGAGTGACAAGGTGTCACTCGTACGAGCCATGATGCTAACTCGTACGAATCATGCTACAAACATATAAACCATATATTAACAAACACTACTCGACGTTCTAAGCCCTATATACATAAACAACATATCCTAGACGTAGGCAATAGACATTATGCACCAACACTTTTCAATCTATGTAACTAAATATATATTGACATCATGTATCTTTCATTAAGAATTTCAAAATATGCGTTAACACAACCATATTCTAAATTCAAGTTTCTGCAATTCCGATATTATGTTCATTTTGAACATCACTGCCATAGTGAAATTTTTATTTATGAGACCTTTACAAAAAAAACACATTAGAAAAAATAAAAAAAAAGTTAAATATAATAGAATGAAAAAAATTGATAATCTTTGTCTTTTGCAAAGACCATTTAACTAGTTAATATAGAAAAAGTATTTAATTGCATTAAATACTATATCATAGTTCAAATAAAAAATACTAATAATCCATATCTAAGATCTGTATGAGAAAATGTAGATGTAGAAAACTCCAATGGTTGAATCTGGATCAGAAACAGTTGAAGTATACAGAAGCTTGATGTTTGTCCTCAGATCAGGCCTCAAGGCTCTGATACCCTTGTGAGAGGGGATCGGCTCTCGTCTTATCAGCACCGAACCGATCTGACTCAACTAATAAAGGCGGAAGTCATTGTTAGCAAGTTGCAAACAAACAAGAAAGATATACTGCTTAAAGGCCTTGAATTGTATTGATAAACGTGAATAGTTACAGAGCTAGTAAACAGTTTGACAGGGCTTCGTAGTACGTTAACCAACATATATCGAACACAAACTCAGGATCCTCTTTTTATAGGTCGACATGAGTCGCACAGGAGGAGTGTATGTGTGTGACTTGTGCGACTGGTTGCTCGTACGAGTGACAAGGTGTCACTCGTACGAGCCATGATGCTAACTCGTACGAGTCATGCTACAAACATATAAACCATATATTAACAAACACTACTCGACGTTCTAAGCCCTATATACATAAACAACATATCCTAGACGTAGGCAATAGACATTATGCACCAACACTTTTCAATCTATGTAACTAAATATATATTGACATCATGTATCTTTCATTAAGAATTTCAAAATATGCGTTAACACAACCATATTCTAAACTCAAGTTTCTGCAATTCCGATATTATGTTCATTTTGAACATCACTGCCATAGTGAAATTTTTATTTATGAGACCTTTACAAAAAAAAACACATTAGAAAAAATAAAAAAAAGTTAAATATAATAGAATGAAAAAAATTGATAATCTTTGTCTTTTGCAAAGACCATTTAACTAGTTAATATAGAAAAAGTATTTAATTGCATTAAATACTATATCATAGTTCAAATAAAAATACTAATAATCCATATCTAAGATCTGTATGAGAAAATGTAGATGTAGAAAACTCCAATGGTTGAATCTGGATCAGAAACAGTTGAAGTATACAGAAGCTTGATGTTTGTCCTCAGATCAGGCCTCAAGGCTCTGATACCCTTTTGTGAGAGGGGATCGGCTCTCCTCTTATGAGCACCGGACCGATTTGACTCAAATATAGAGGCGAAATTCATTGTTATCGAGTTGGAAAAACAAACAAGAAAGATATACTGCTTAAATACCTTGAATTGTATTGATAAACGTGAATAGTTACAAAGCTAGTAAACAGTTTGACAGGGCTTCGCGTACATCAACCAACAGATATCTAACACAACACTCAGGCTCCTCTTTAAATAGGTCGACATGACTTGCACAGGAGGAGTGTATGTGTGTGACTTGTGCGAGTGGTTGCTCGTACAAGTGACAAGGTGTCACTCGTACGAGCCATGATGGTCACTCGTACGAGTCATGCTACAAACATAAAACATATATTAACAAACACTACTCGACGTTCTAAGCCCTATATACAGAAACAACATATCCAAGACGTAGGCAATAGTCATTTTGCACCAACACTTTTCAATCTATGTAACTAAATATATATTGACATCATGTATCTTTCATTAAGAATTACAAAATATGCATTAACACAACCATATTCTAAACTCAAGTTTTTTACAATTCCTATATTATGTTCATTTTGAACATCACTTTCATAGTGAAATTTTTATTTATGAGACCTGTAGAAAAAAAAAACACATTAGAAAAAATAAAAAAAATAGTTAAATATAATAGAGTGAAAAAAATTGGTAACCTTTGTCTTTTGCAAAGAGCATTTAACTACTTAATATAGAAAAAGTATTTAATAGCATCAAATACTATATCATAGTTCAAACTAAAAAAATACTAATAATCCATATCTAAGATCTGTATGAGAAAATGTAGATGTAGAAAACTCCAATGGTTGAATCTAGATCAGAAACTATTGGAAGTAGACAGAAGCTTGATGTTTGTCCTCAGATCAGGCCTCAAGGCTCTGATACCCCTTGTGAGAGGGGATCGGCTCTCCTCTTATCAGCACCGGACCGATCTGACTTAACTAACAGAGGCGGAATTCATTGTTAGCGAGTTGGACAAACAAATAAGAAAGATATATTGCTTAAATGCCTTGAATTGTATTGATAAAAGTTAACTGTTACAGAGCTAGTAAATAGTTCGACAGGGCTTCGCCGTACATCAACCAACAGATTCGAACACAACACTCAGGCTCCTCTATTTATAGGTCGACATGACTCGCACAGGAGGAGTGTATGTGTGTGACTCGTGCGAGTGGTGCTCGTACGAGTGACAACCATGATGCTCACTCGTACGAGTCATGCTACAAACATATAAATCATATATTAACAAACACTATTCGACGTTCTAAGCCCTATATACGTTAACAACATATCCTAGACGTAGGCAATAGACATTATGCACCAACACTTTTAAACCTATGTAACTAAATATATATTGACATCATGTATCTTTCATTAAGAATTTCAAAATATGCATTAACACAAACATATTCTAAACTCAAGTTTTTTACAATTCCGTTATTATGTTAATTTTGAACATCACTGTCATAGTGAAATTTTTTTTATGAGACCTGTAAAAAAACATATGAAAAAATTAAAAAAAAGTTAAATATAATAGAGTGAAAAAAAATTTGTAACCTTTGTCTTTTGCAGAGGCCATTTAACTATTTAATATAGAAAAGTATTTAGTTGCATTAAATACTATATCATAGTTCAAATGAAAGAAATACTAATAATCCATATCTAAGATCTGTATGAGAAAATGTATATGTAGAAAACTCCAATGGTTGAATCTGGATCAGAAACTCTTGGAAGTATACAGAAACTTGACGTTTGTTCTCATATTAGGCCTAATACCCTTGTGTGTGACAATTGGCAAAATTCCGGTAATTTTGTACAACTTGTACATTGTCTATTTATGGTATAACATGACTTAATTTTTTATTTTAAGTCTTAAAAGTCTAGGAATTTAACGAAATCATAGTTTCTTATGATAATCGATTCGTCATGATCACGAATATATAAAACCATATCCTAGACGAATGACAACAAAGCAAACATGTATTAAATATCAGAACTAGTTACGGTATAGTCTGATATAATAGAATTAGGACATAAAATATTTCTACACTATTATACCACAAAATTTTTATTTAAAACACTAAATTGTCCAAGTCTGTAGCAAAATTCAGCATTCTGTAGCCAAATTCAGCAATTGTCCGAAAAGCCAAATATAAAAATTTTCAGCTAAAGAATAATAATGGGTGTTAGAAATAATATAAAACCCATATATAAATCTTATTATTTAATGCTAAATGGTTTGTTCAGTAAAATAAAAACCTGACAACAAAGCCGGTACCAGAACAAAACTCAACATAACAAAATTATTAGTCTGAAAGAGCTAGATTAATTAACGGGACAATAAAAATTGTACTAGAACTATGATTAACATAAAATTTTATAAGTTACACAATATATCAGTATATTACCCGGTACAAGACCCGAACTGACTTTATCAACCGAACAACCAAACAACAAGACTAGTAAATTATTTCGCATATTGTAACACCACTTTTAAGTGTTGGGGCATTAGTTTTTATAAAACTTATATATAAAATTATTAAAGTTATAAAAGTTTATAAAAAATTACATTTTATTTATAAAAAATATAAACCAACCCCCCCCAACCTCACGGCAACATGGGATCCCACTAACTTCAAATGTTGTGTGTTGGCAAATTGTAGGATTAGTTAGTGTAAGATGAGTTGTAAGAAAACTTAAACATAACACAAATTACCCTCATTACCTTCATTTCTCAAACACTAAAACAACAACACTTTCCTTTCCATTTCTCCTTCCAAAATCGGCCATATACCACCACTATCACCTTCAACTTTTTAAAACTCAAACACAAGAACTTTAAGCTTGCATGAAGATCTAAAGGAGATCTAAGGAACTTGCAAGGATTAGGAGCTCACTTTGGAAGCTTGTAACTCTTGATCAATCCATTTTCTTCATCCTTTAGATCATCCCTAGCCATTGCTATTAGTAAGATCTTAAACCTTATGTTATACTTTTTATTTTATAAAATTTCACAAGATCATCATAAAAATTATCTAAAAACCCACTTGAAAAACACTAATAAATCTAAGATCACAAACATAATCATGTGATTTTCTTGATAAATTTTGATGATCTTGAAGTTGTTATGAACTAGTAAACTTGAATCTTGCAAAATTATGAATAAAAGGGTGATCTAAACACATGCATGTTTAGATTAGCAAGATTCATTAAAAAAATATGTCATGAACATAATCACATATTTTAAATATGATTATACATGTATTAGATCTTTAAATAAAAATTATGATTTAGAAATTTTGTATAAAAGTTTTAATAAAGTTTCTATATTATGAAATATTAAAAATTATAACAAGTTCATGACATTATGTTAATACATTTATATAATAATTGTGCTTGATGATGATTTGAGTTAGTTTAGTTACTTAAAACATGTTTATAAAAAACATAGGAAAAACCTATATTTTTAAAGGAAACTATGGCAAATTTTTTTATAAAAATTAATCTTGATTAAGATATGATTAAACTAAAAATTTTGTGATTAAAAGTGATTAGGAACTTTAATCATGTTTAAATAAAGGTTTGGTGAAAAAGTTAAGAATATAATTACATAAGTTTTCCTTAAACTAAAAAGGAGATAAATATATATTTTTCCATAAAAATATATATTTTGAAATCACCAAATATGTGTGTATATATATATATATATTTGTATAAAAATATGTTTAAGTGTTCAACTGTTGACAAAATAATATATATCGGACAATTCGGTCAAACTCGGCAATTCGGACAAAATAAAATATACCGTATTAATGAATCAAACGACAAAGTCGAAACGAATAAAATAGTCGACGTGAACCTAATGGTCAAAACGAACAATACACTTTATATTTACTAGAATTATTAAATATATATAACTTATAGTTTTTATAAATAAATTTTTATAAGTTATAACAAATACTAGTAAATATTTTTGGATAAGCCCAACTACACAATTATTATACTAAGCCCATTTTTATAAAAACTATATTGGGCTAAAACTATTTTTATAAAAATATATAGACTAGCCCGCTTTCATAAAATTAACTTTGGGCTAAGGCCCACTTGTATAAAAATCAAACTTGGGCTAAGCCCACTTTTATAAAATCAAACTTTGGGCTAAGGCCCACTTTTATAAAAATAAACTTTGGGCTAAGCCCACTTTTATAAAAGTTTACATGGGCTAGACCCATTAAATAAAAGTTAACTTTGGGCCAAGCCCACTTTTAGAAAAAAATAAATAAATTGGGATAATCCATTTTATAAAAACTAACTTTGGGCTAAAACCCACTTTTATAAACCAATTGGGCTTAACCTACAAAATAAACAAAATTAGGTTGAGCTAGGCCCACATACATGAAACGAATTATTAGATTGAGTTATTTACAATTAAATTATGGACTAGGTCCATTTAATCAATCTAATATATATATATATATATATGTGTGTGTGTGTGTGTGTGTATAAACAAAGAAAAACCAACAAAATACAAGTATGAAATTCAAGATAAAATACTTGTACGAAAAACGAACGAAAGCCTAAGTGTCTAATTGACTAGAACACTTGTAGGTCGAAAAACGAAAGAAGTATCAGGAATCGAATAGAGATTTGTACGGAACGCAAATCAGTGAGTTCATGTATCCCCTTTTATTTTAACGTTTTTATGGTTTTAGATGTGCGGGGATGTATACATGTTACAATTAATATAGCTGGGAAAATGAAATTATTTAGATCACATGTGAATAAGGCTCAAGTATTGGGGCCATTAATGAAAGACAAGTACCGAGGAAAAAGGGGATAGATCTATTGGGTTTGGGCGAGCCCCACTCTATTACGGCAATAATAACAGATCGTATTAGAGTGCTTTTGTGTCTAAAACGAGTGTCTCAAACACATAATAAATCGTCAAGGTTTGGTTGCCACCTTATTCGGCATACAGATTAGTGTCCTTGCAACACACAAATGATCTTACAAGTTTCATTAAGCTATATTAAACAAGTTTATTTCAAATGTTTTTGATAGTTCATTTGATACAAAATTTATAACATGAATTCACCAGCTTTTGTTGACATTGTTTTCAAAACTAACATGAATTACAGGAAACTAGTGGATGGTCTTCGGGGAAAAATCTTGTTCATTTGTTGTGAAGTCAAGATGTTATGTTTCATCCAGTCTTTGTTGTTATGTTTTATAAACTTTTGTCTAAATTTTAAATAATGTTGTTAAACTTGTGGTATGTTTTAAAGACAAAAGTTTATATGTGAATTATGATTAAATAAAAAAGTATGGATGAATGTTTTGTATTGTAATACAATTGTCGTTTACTTGGTTGAATGCAACGATTGCCGCTCAGGCCACACCTCGCGACACGCTTCCGCAACATCGAAAATCGAGGTGTGACAGACCTGGTATTAGAGCTTCAATTGTAGTGAACTAAGATTCTTTTGAGTCTAGTCCTCAATTTCAAAATGCTCTTTTATAATTTTTTGTGAGTCGTTTACAAAAATTGAAATAAGTATTTTTGTTTTGTCATCCCGGGGAGAACTGTCCACTAGTATCAAATGTTTAAAACAAAAACAATAATGCAAGGTCATTATACAAAACTAGTCTATGAGAGATAGACACAATAACAGTAAGTTGAGTTGAACTTATGATTAGAAAAACTTACACAGAAACTTAGCGATTGCCCGATTATTTATCTTTAAACAAAAATTATTTATTAACAAAAATAAGTTGTACGGATTATGTTTGCCAGGACCATGTCTTCCGATAGTAGCCTTTCAGACACCGAGTCATTATATACCTATTATATTTCAGACCCTGAGATAGATTATATACCACTAGACGATCTATTCCCACCGGTCATTATCATTTCCGACGACGGGTCAGATCACGATGATTCTGACGATGACTGGATGGACGATAATTTCCAGCCTTTTGCCTTACCCTACCCTATACCCGATCCCATTCCCGGGGATATTCACGATGATGATGTTTTAGCTTTACCACTCTTTAACCACCAGATAGTTATCATTGGCCAGCCCGATGGTGAGCACATTGTGGAGCACCATGTTATACCACTTAACGTGGTAGATCCTTTTGTTGTCGACATCGATGGAGATGACGATGTCATTCCTATTGTTCACGTAGATCACCTTGAGGATGATCTGGGTATCGGAGATGATTTGGATATCACGCTACTGGAGGTAGCTCCTCAGGGCTGATGTCATTGAGATTACCTCATCTGCTCCATCATCTCCGAGATCACCCTCACCTGAGCCCTCACCTGATACTGCTCTACCACCACTTCCAGATACTTTTTCCACTGTTGATGATTCTATTACACCCACTTTTGTTGATCCCATACCATCTGATGCTATCACTACTAATCACATCTACCTATCTGGACTATCTCAATATTTACCTGTAGACGTTTCATTTATTAGTGATCGTTTCACTCTTCATCCTTTGTCTAGACCTTCACATTACTCTTTGGGAGGTACATCCTACTCATCTGAGCAGCCACCGTTTCACTATGTTGATGGATCATTACATATACCGCGTATACCCATTCCAGATCCTTTTATCACATCTAATCCTTATGCATCTTCTTACACTGCAGGACCCTCCCGAGTTATGTTCCCTGAGTCTAGTCAGTATGCGAGTAGACACCATCACTATTCACGACCACCCACTGTTGGAGGACCATCATACCCATCATCTCACCATACCGGTATTCACATTCGATCACCTCCACCTGGTATGAGCCTATCTGATCCCTATCATCCCAGTCATTTACCACCGACCACCACCGAGTTTCCAGTCACGTCTTCTGAGATACAGATTAGTATCTTATTTCGCCGTATCCGTGATGTGGAGGCTCAGATTTCCACTTTGCGAGCATCTCAGAGTACTCCATCTTTGTCATCTCAGTTACTACCATTACCCACTTCGACACCTCCCGTGACACCATCTCTGCTGACGACATCATCACCACCTTCGCCTGTTATACCACATCCACACCCTCTAGTGCAGAGTGTATTTCCATCCCACGAGGAGCGTATCCGTTCGCTCAAGGAGGAGGTCACATACCTCCGGAGGATCATCCATTCATCTCCACCTCCACCGTCTGTCAAGTTGGTATATGGTCATACCTCTAGGGTAGGTACTCATACCTAGTTTTGCTGAAGATAGAAGTTTTTGAAGAAGATATATGTCATCAACTTGAAGATTTTGAAGAACGATGTGAAGGAAAATATCTACTTTATAATGTATTGTGTATGACTTGTCTATCGGAGTGTTATAACTCTGAGTTATTTTTGTGTCTTCACAAAAATGATGTATCAAGTTGATAGTATATATATAATGGTTGATGTTTATCTTTTATTTATGCATTGTTGATTGTTCATTTTTATGTATCTGTTATGGTACTTATAATATGGATACCATACATAAAAATTGAATTATATCAATATTATATACACTTATACTATATAATACTAATCCATGAAAGATAATATTTTTTTCAAATATACGTCTAATCACTTCTATATGTTTCATATATGAAGATCATGGCATCTAGAGGAAGAGGTAGACCCCAAGTTAGACCATCACCAAGGGTTCAAGAACCACCAAGAGTTCAGATGCCCGTAAATGGTTTGTTATTTATAAAATTACCAAAGTATGATCATTAATATTTATTTCTAACAATATATATTATTGATGAGTCTTGAAATCTAGCTACTTCAGGATGTACATACAAACAACTTTTAGATTGCAAACCCTTGAATTTTGATGGCACAGGCGGTGCAGTAGCCTTTGTGCGTTGGACAGATAGACGGATTCCGTGATTCATATGAGTAACTGTTCTATAAACCAGATTGTGTCATATGTATCAGGCTTATTTTTGGATGAAGCATTGTCATGGTGGAATTTGCAAGTATAGACGCTTGGAGAAGCAATAGCTTATGCTATTACTTGGGATAGACTGAAGGATATGATGAGAGAGAAATACTATTCTAGAGCCGAGTTACAGAAATTGGAAACCGAATTTTGGAACTTATCCATGATAGGACCCGATGTGTATGGTTATACACAGCGTTTCCATGATCTTTTGCGAGTCGTTCCATATATGGTAACCCCTGAATTCAAACATATCAAACGATACATTTGGGGATTATCTCAAGAAATTCGAAGTATGGTTACTTCGTCACATCCAACAACCATCATTGAGGCATTTACGATTGCAGTAAGCCTTACCGAAGAAGCGGTGAGAATGAATAAGTTTTCGAGAAAGAATGCGGAGATGCCCAAGGAAACACATGTAGAATCAACCTCACATGGGAATAAGAGAAAGTTTACACACTTCAAGAAAGGTTCCCGACCGAGTAACAAGAAGAAAGAAACCCCCACAGCAAAAAGGAACAAAGTATTCATGGCAGCAGCGGAGACATAACCGAAAGGTTATACAGAAAATGCACCTAAGTGCAACAGGTACAATTATCATCATTATGGTGGATGCTGAACCACCAAATGTGATAAGTGTGGAAAGTTGGGACACCGCACCGAAAACTGTTGGAGTAATAACAAAGGAAACGGGAATGAAGGCAAGAAAGAAGGAGGTTATGAAAATGGAAACAACCGAGGAAGAAATCAAAGTTGTTATGGTTGCAGTGAATTGGGCCACTTTAGGAAGAATTGCCCAAAAGAGAACTAAGGCCACGGGCGAGCCTTTGTAATAGGAGCTCAAGAGGCACGTCAGGATCTGAATGTGATCACTGGTACATTCCCTGTCAATAATCATTTCGCATCTATATTATTTGATACTAGCGCATATTTTAGTTTCATATCTTTAGAGTTTAAAGATATACTCGAACTAAATTCAAATAAATTAGATATTCCATTCACTATTGAACTAGCTATGGAAAGATAATTGAATTTGATGAAGTTATTAAAGAATATTCTTTAGATTTAGGCGGACAAAAATTCAACTTTGATTTATTACCCGTCCAGTTAGGTAGTTTTGATGTTGTAATCGGTATGGATTGGTTATCCAATAATCAAGCCGAAGTCGTGTGTTGCGACAAAATTATTCGCATTCCATTTCCTAATAAAGAAACACTTCTTATACATGGCAAGAAGAGCGAAACGCCATTGCGAATTATTTCTTGTATGAAAGCTCAAAAGTGCTTGAGAAAAGGATGTATAACATTCTTAGCACACATTGTTGCTAAGAAATCCAAGGAGCCAAAACTTAGGGAGATCCCTGTTGTTAAGGAATTTCCTGAAGTCTTCCCAGAGGACTTGCCAGGAATACTACCCCAACGACAAGTCGAATTTCGCATAGACATAATTCCAGGAGCTGGCACCTGTTGCGAAATCCCCATACCGATTAGCTCCTTCAGAAATTGAAGAGTTGTCTACATAGCTTCAAGAGTTGTTGGACAAAGGATTTATTAGACCAAGCTTCTCACCTTGGGGAGCTCTAGTTCTATTCGTAAAGAAGAAAGATGGAAGCTTTAGAATGTGCATAGATTATCGAGAATTGAACAAACTCACGATCAAGAATCGGTATCCGTTACCGAGGATCGATGATCTGTTCGATCAACTTCAAGGATCAAGTTTTTGCTAGAAGATTGTCTTAAGGTCAGGATACCATCAGCTTATGGTGCAGGAAGAAAGTATTCCAAAGACAGCATTCCGAACCCGTTACGGTCACTACGAGTTCCTTGTTATGCCATTTGGTCTAACAAATGCACCGGCAGTGTTCATGGACTTAGTGAACCGTGTGTGCAAGCCTTATCTCGATAAATTTGTGATAGTATTCATTGATGACATATTGATATATTCATGAAATAAAAAGGATCACGAACATCATCTTAGGACCATTCTTGAGTTGTTAATGAAAGAGAAACTATATGCAAAATTCTCTAAGTGCGAATTTTTGCTTCGTGAAGTCCAATTTCTCGGACATGTAGTCAACGAAAAAGGCATACATGTCGATCCGTCAAAAATAGAAGCCATTAAGAGGAACGCACCTAAGACACCCACCAAAGTACGCCAATTTTTAGGATTGGCGGGTTATTATCAGAGATTCATTGAGGATTTTTCAAAGATCGCTAAACCACTAACCTCCCTAACTCAGAAAGATAAAAAGTTTGATTGGGGAGAGAAACAAGAAGTAGCTTTCCAACTACTAAAGGATAAACTTTGTGATGCACCGATTCTATCACTTCCGGACGGCATAGACGACTTTGTAATTTACTGTGACGCTTCACATCAAGGTTTAGGATGCGTATTAATGCAACGAGAGAAAGTTATTGCATACGCATCACGTCAATTAAAAGTTCATGAAAAGAACTATACTACAAATGACCTAGAGCTAGGTGCAGTGGTATTTGTGTTAAAAACTTGGCGTCATTATCTTTACGGCACCAGGTGCACAATCTTTACCGATCACAAAAGTCTTCAACATATATTTAACCAGAAAGAGTTAAATATGCGCCAAAGACGTTGGCTTGAATTGTTGAATGACTATGAATGTGAAATTTAATACCATCCGGGCAAGGTGTACGATCATTAAGACTCACCATTCACAATAACCTTACCTCTCGAATTCACAACACTCAACAGGAAGCCCTGAAGAGCGGAAATTTTAAAGCAGAGATGCTTAGAGGTATGGAAAAACAATTAGAACCAAATGAGAACGGAACTTTGTATTTTGCAAACAGAATTTGGGTTCCTCTTTTTGGTAATCTGCAAAACTTAATCCTAGATGAAGCCCATAAGTCCAAATATTCCATACACCCCGGAGCGGATAAAATGTATCACGATCTTAAAGAATTCTATTGGTGGCCTAATCTCAAAAGAGATATTGCAACTTAGGTTGGAAAATGTCTAACATGTGCAAACATTAAGGCCGAATACCAAAAACCTTCAGGATTATTACAACAACCTGAAATTCCCACTTGGAAATGGGAACAAATTTCTATGGATTTCATAACAAAATTACCCAGGACCTCTCGCGGTCACGATATGATTTGGGTAATTGTTGACTGACTAACCAAATCAGCTCACTTCTTGCCGGTACGTGAGAAAGATAAAACTAAGAAGTTAGCCGAACTTTATCTTAAAGAGATTGTGGCAAGACATGGAGTGCCTGTTTCCATAATCTCTGATCGAGATGGTCGTTTCGTATCAAGAGTTTGGCAATCATTTCAAAAGGCTTTTGGATCTCGCTTAGATCTAAGTACGGCCTTTCATCCCAAACAGAGGGCCAAAGTGAACGCACCATTCAAACCTTAGAAGATATGCTTCGTGCTTGTGTAATTGACTTAGGCAGAAATTGGGATACTCACTTGCCTTTAGTGGAGTTCTCATATAACAATATTTATCACACAAGTATCCAAGCTGCTCCATTTGAAGCATTATACAGACGTAAATGTCGATCTCCGTTATGTTGGGCGGAAATAGGCGACAAACAAATGATAGGTCCAGAATTAATTCAAGAAACTACGGATAAAATATTTAAAATCCGAGACCGTATTAACGCCTCTCAGGATAGACAGAAAAGTTATGCAGATAAACGCCGCAAACCATTGTCCTTTGAGATTGGAGACAAAGTGCTATTAAAGGTCTCGCCTTGGAGGGGGGTAGTTAGATTCAAGAAGCAAGGAAAACTTAGCCTGAGGCATATAGGACCTTACGAAATCTTGGAGAAGATTGGAACAGTCGAATATAAGTTGAAATTGCCTGAAACACTTAATAACGTTCACGACACTTTTCATGTGTCAAATCTTAAAAAGTGTCTTTCAGACGAGTCACTTATTATCCCCATGGACGAAATTCATATAGACGACAAACTCCATTTCATTGAAGAACCTGTCGAAATTTTAGATTCAAAAGTTCAGAAAACAAGGAAACGTATCAAACTAGTCAAAGTCCATTGGAACTCAGGCGCGGTCCTGAGTTCACTTGGGAACGGGAAGACGAAATCAAAAGAAAGTATCCTCACTTGTTTGAGAAATCCTACGCAAAGGATGACACGACTTAAATTTCGGGACGAAATTTTCTTGAACAAGGGGAGAATGTGACAATTGGCAAAATTCTGGTAATTCTGTACAACTTGAACAACTAGTACATAGTCTATTTATCGTATACATGACTTAATTTTTGATTTTAAGTCTTAAAAGTCTAGGAATTTAACCAAATCATAGTTTGGTATGATGATCGATTCGTCATGATCACGAATACATAAAACCATATCCTAGACGAATGACAACGAAGCGAACATGTATTAAATAACAGAACTAGTTACGGTACAGTCTGATATAATAGAATAAAGACATAAAATATTTTTGCACTATTATACCATAAAAACATTATTTAAACCAATAAATTGTCCAAGTCTACAGCAAAATTCAGCAATTGGGTGTTAGAAATAGTATAAAACCCATATATAAATCTTATTATTTAAAGCTAAACGGTTTGTTTAGTAAAAAAACCTGACAACAAAGCCGGTACCAGTACAGAATTCAAAATGACAAAATTATTAGTCTGAAAGAGCTAGATTAATTAACGGGACAATAAAAATTGTACTAGAATTATTATAAACATAAAATTTTATAAGTTACACAATATATCAGTATATTACCTGGTACAAGACCCAAACTAACTTTATCAACCGAACAACCAAACAACACGACTAGTAAATTATTTTGGCATATTGTAACACCACTTTAAAGTGTTGGGGCATCAGTTTTATAAAAACTTATATATAAAATTATTAAAGTTATAAAGTTTATAAAAAATTACATTTTATTTATAAAAAATATATAAACCAACCCCCCCCCCCCTAACCTCACGGCAACATGGGATCATTCCCCCATGCCACTAACTTCAAATGTTGTGTGTTGGCAAATTGTAGGATTAGTTAGTGTAAGATGAGTTGTAAGAAAACTTAAACATAACACAAAATCACTTCCATTCATACATTACCCTCATTTCATTCATTTCTCAAACACTAAAACAACAACACTTTCCTTTCCATTTCTCCTTCCAAAATCGGCCATATACCACCACTATCACCTTCAACTTTTTAAAAGTCAAACACAAGAACTTTAAGCATGCATGAAGATCTAAAGGAGATCTAAGGAACTTGCAAGGATTAGGAGCTCACTTTGGAAGCTTGGAACTCTTGATCAATCCATTTTCTTCATCCTTTAGATCATCCCTAGCCATTGTGCTAGTAGTAAGATCTTAAACTTCTGTTATACTTTTTATTTTATAAAACTTCACAAGATCATCATAAAAATTATATAAAAACCCACTTGAAAAACACTAATAAATCTAAGATCACAAACATAATCATGTGATTTTCTTGATAAATTTTGATGATCTTGAAGTTGTTATGAACTAGTAAACTTGAATCTTGCAAAAATATGAATAAAAGGGTGATCTACACACATGCATGTTTAGATTAGCAAGATTCATTAACAAATATGTCATGAACATAATCTCATATTTTAAATATGATTACACATGTATTAGATCATTAAATAAAAATTATGATTTAGAAATTCTATATAAAAGTTATAATAAAGTTTCTATATTAAGAAAGATTAAAAATTATAACAAGTTCATGACATTATGTTAATACATTTATATAATAATTGTGCTTGATGATGATTTGAGTTAGTTTAGTTACTTAAAATATGTTTATAAAAACATGGAAAAAATTATATTTTTAAAGGAAACTATTGCAAAAATTTTTATAAAAATTCATCTTGATTAAGATATGATTAAACTAAAAATTTTATGATTAAAAGTGATTAGGAACTTTAATCATGTTTAAATAAAGGTTTGGTGAAAAGTTAAGAATATAATTACATAAGTTTTTCTTAAACTAAAAAGGAGATAAATATATTTTTGATAAAAATATATTTTTTGAAATCACCAAATATGTGTATATATATATATATATTTGTATAAAGATATGTTTAAGTGTTCAACTTTTAACAAAATAATATATATCGGACAAACTCGGACAATTCGGACAAAATAAAATATAGGGTATAAATGAAACAAACGACAAAGTCGAAACGAATAAAATAATCGACGTGAACCTAATGGTCAAAACGAACTGATACACTTTATATTTACTAGAATTATTAAATATATATAACTTATAGTTTTTATAAATAAATTTTTATAAGTTATAACAAATACTAGTAAATATTTTTGGATAAGCCCAACTACACAATTATTATACTAAGCCCATTTTTATAAAAAACTATATTGGGCTAAAACTATTTTTATAAAAATATATAGACTAGCCCGCTTTGATAAAATTAACTTTGGGCTAAGGCCCACTTGTATAAAAATCAAACTTGGGCTAAGCCCACTTTTATAAAATCAAACTTTGGGCTAAGGCCCACTTTTATAAAAATAAACTTTAGGCTAAGCCACTTTTATAAAAGTTTACATGGGCTAGACCCATTTAAATAAAAGAAAACTTTGGGCCAAGCCCACTTTTATAAAAAAAAATAAATTGGGCTAATCCATTTTATAAAAATAAACTTTGGGCTAAAACCCACTTTTATAAACCAATTGGGCTTAACCTACTAAATAAACAAAATTAGGTTGGGCTAGGCCCACATACATGAAACGAAATATTAGATTGAGTTATTTACAATTAAATTATGGACTAGGTCCTTTTAATCAATCTTATATATATATATATATATATATATATATATATATATATATCAACAAAGAAAAACCAACAAATACAAGTATAAAATTCAAGACAAAATACTTGTACGAAAAATGAACAAAAGCCTAAGTGTTTAATAGACTAGAACACTTGTAGGTCGAAAATTGAACCAAGTATCAGGAATAGAATAGAGATTTGTATGGAACGCAAATCAGTGAGTTCATGTTTCCCCTTTTATTTTAACCTTTTTATGGTTTTAAACGTGCGGGGATGTATACATGTTACAATTAATATGGCTAGGAAAATGAAAATATTCAGATCACATGTGAATAAGGCTCAAGTATTGGGGCCATTAATCAAAGACAAGTACCGAGGAATAAGGGGATAGATCTATTGGGTTTGGGCGAGCCCCACTCTATTACGGCAATAATAACAGATCGTATTAGAGTGCTTTTGTGTCTAAAACGAGTGTCTCAGACACATAATAAATCGTCAAGGTTTGGTTGCCACCTTATTCGGCATACAGATTAGTGTCCTTGCAACATAGTAATGATCTTACAAGTTTCATTAAGCTATATTAAACAAGTTTATTTCAAATGTTTTTGATAATTCATTTGATACAAAATTTATAACATGAATTCACCAGCTTTTGTTGACATTGTTTTCAAAACTAACATGTGTTACAGGAAACTAGTGGATGGCTTTCGGGGAAAAATCTTGTTGGTTTGTTGTGAAGTCAAGATGTTAAGTTTCATCCGGTCTTTGTTGTTATGTTTTATAAACTTATGTCTAAATTTTAAATAATGTTGTTAAACTTGTGGTTTGTTTTAAAGACAAAAGTTTATATGTGAATTATGGTTAAATAAAAAAGTATGGACTAATGTTTTGTAATGTAATACAATTTTCGTTTACTTTGTTGAATGCAACGATTACCGCACTGGCCACAACTCGCGATACGCTTCTGCTACATCGAAAATCGGGGTGTGACATTGTGAGAGGGGATCGGCTCTCCTCTTATGAGCACCGGACCGATCTGACTTAACTAACAGAGGCGGAATTCATTGTTAGCGAGTTGTGCAAACAAACAAGAAAGATATATGCTTAAATGCCTTGAATTGTATTGATAAACATGAACAGTTATAGAGCTAGTAAACAGTTTGATAGGGATTCGCCGTACATCAACTAATAGACATCGAATACAAAACTCAGGCTCCTCTATTTATAGGTCGACATAACTCGCACAGGAGGAGTGTATGTGTGTGACTCGTGCGAGTGGTTGCTCATACGAGTGACAAGGTGTCACTTGTACGAGCCATGATGCTCACTCGTATGATCATGCTACAAACATGTAAATCATATATTAACAAACACTATTCGACGTTCTAAGCCCTATATACATAAACAACATATCCTAGACGTAGGCAATAGACATTATGCACCAACACTTTTCAATCAATGTAACTAAATATATATTGACATCATGTATCTTTCAGTAAGAATTTCAAAATATGCATTAACACAACCATATTCTAAACTCAAGTCTTTGAGAATACCGAAATTATGTTAATTTTGAACATCATTGTCATAGTGAAATTTTTATTTATGAGACCTGTAGAAAAAGAAACACATAAGAAAAAATTAAAATAAGTTAAATATAATAGAGTGAAAAAATTGGTAACCTTTGTCTTTTCCAAAGACCATTTAACTAGTTAATATTTAAAAAGTATTTAATTGCATTAAATACAATATCATAGTTCAAATAAAAAAATACTAGTAATCCATATCTAAGATCTGTAAGAAAAAATGTAGATGTAGAAAACTCCAATGGTTGAATCTAGATCAGAAACTGTTAGAAGTATACAGAAACTTGATGTTTGTCCTCAGTCAGGCCTCAAAGGCTCTGATACCCCTTGTGAGAGGGGATCGACTCTCCTCTTATAAGCACCAGACCGATCTGACTCAACTAACATTGGCGGAATTCATTGTTAGCGAGTTGGACAAACAAATAAGAAAGATATGCAGCTTAAATGCCTTGAACTGTATTGATAAATGTGAACAGTTATAGAGCTAATAGGGCTTTGCCATACATCAACCAACAGAAATCGAACACAACACTCAGGCTCCTCTCTTTACAGGTCGACATAACTCGCACAGGAGGAGTGTATGTGTGTGACTCGTGCGAGTAGTTGCTCATACGAGTCGTCCTACAAACATATAAATCATATATTAACAAACACTATTCGACGTTCTAAGCCCTATATACAGAAACAACATATTCTAGACGTAGGCAATAGACATTATGCACTAACACTTTTCAATCTATGTAACTAAATATAGATTGACGTCATGTATCTTTCATTAAGAATTTCAAAATATGCACTAACACAGATATATTCTAAACTCAAGCTTTTTATAATTCCGATATTATGTTATTTTTGAACATCGCTGTTATAGTGAAATTTTTATTTATGAGACCTTTAGAAAAAAAACACATAAGAAAAAATAAAAAAGTTAAATATAATAGAGGGAAAAAATTGGTAACCTTTGTCTTTTGCAAAGACCATTTAACTAGTTAATATAGAAAGAATATTTAATTCCATTAAATACTATATCATAGTTCAAATAAAAAAATACTAATAATCCATATCTAAGATCTGTAAGAGAAAATGTAGATGTTGAAATTCCAGTGGTTGAATCTGGATCAGAAACTGTTGGAAGTATACAGTAACTTGATGTTTGTCCTCCGATCATGCCTCAAGGCTCTGATAACCCTTGTGAGAGGGGAACGACTCTCCTCTTATGAGCGCCGGACCGATCTGACTCAACTAACAGGGCGGAATTCATTGTTAGCGAGTTTGGACAAACAAATAAGAAATATATACTGCTTAAATGCCTTGAATTGTATTGATAAACATGAACAGTTACAGAGCTAGTAAACAGTTTGATAGGGCTTCACCGTATATCAACCAACAGATATTGAACACAACACTCAGGCTCCTCTATTTATAGGTCGACATGACTCACACAGGTGGAGTGTATGTGTGTGACTTGTGCGAGTGGTTGCTCATACGAGTGACAAGGTGTCACTCGTACGAGCCATGATGCTCACTCGTACGAGTCATGCTACAAACATATAAATCATATATTAACAAACACTATTCGATGTTCTAAGCCCTATATACATAAACAACATATCCTAGACGTAGGCAATAGACATTATGCACCAACACTTTTGAACCTATGTAACTAAACATATATTGACATCATGTATCTTTCATTAAGAATTTCAAAATATGCATTAACACAAACATATTCTAAACTCAAGTTGTTTTACAATTCCGATATTATGTTAATTTTGAGCATCATTGTCATAGTGAAATTTTTATTTATGAGACCTGTAGAAAAAAACACATAAGAAAAAAAAAGTTAAATATAATAGAGTGAAAAAAATTGGTAACCTTTGTCTTTTGCAAAGACCATAAAACTAGTTAATATGGAAAAAGTATTTAATTGCATTAAATACTATACAATAGTTCAAATAAAAAAATACTAATAATCCATATCTAAGATCTGTAAGAGAAAATATAGATGTACAAAATTCCAATGGTTGAATCTGGATCTGAAACTGTTGGAATTATACGTAAACTTGATGTTTGTCCTCAGATAAGGCCTCAAGGCTTTCATTCCCCTTGTGAGAGGGGATCGGCTCTCCTCTTATGAGCACCGAACCGATCTGACTCAACTAAAAGAGGCGGAATTCATTGTTAGCGAGTTGGAGAAACAAATAAGAAATATATACTGCTTAAATGCATTGAATTGTATTGATAAACGTGAACAGTTACAGAGCTAGTAAACTGTTTGACAGGGCTTCGTCGTATATCAACCAACAGATATCGAACACAACACTCAGGCTCCTCTATTTATAGGTCGACATGACTCGCATAAGAGGAGTGTATGTGTGTGACTCGTGCGAGTGGTTGCTGTGTCACTCGTATGAGCCATGATGCTCACTTGTACGAGTCATGCTACAAACATATAAATCATATATTAACAAACACTATTCGACGTTCTAAGCCCTATATACATAAACAACATATCCTAGACGTAGGCAATAGACATTATGCACCAACACTTTTCAACCTATGTAACTAAATATATATTGACATCATGTATATTTCATTAAGAATTTCAAAATATGCATTAACACAAACATATTCTAAACTCAAGTTTTTTTATAGTTCCGATATTGTGTTAATTTTGAACATCACTATCATAGTGTAATTTTTATTTATGAGACCTGTAAAAAAAACATATAAGAAAAAATTAAAAATAAGCTAAATATAATAGAGTTAAAAAAATTGGTAACCTTTGTGTTTTGCAAAGCCCATTTAACTAGTTAATATAGAAAAAGTATTTAATTGCATTAAATAGTATATCATAGTTCAAATAAAAAAAATACTAATAATCCATATCTAAGATCTGTATGAGAAAATGTAGATGTAGAAAACTCCATTGGTTGAATCTGGATCAGAAACTGTGGAAGTATCCATTAACTCGATGTTTGTCCTCAGATCAGGTCTCAAGGCTCTGATACCCCTTGTGAGAGGGAATAGGCTCTCCTTTTTTGAGAACCGGACCGATCTAACTCAACTAAAAGAGGCGTAATTCATTGTTAGCGAGTTGGACAAACAAATAAGAAATATATACTGCTTAAATGCCTTTAATTGTATTGATAAACGTGAACAGTTACAGAGCTAGTAAACAGTTTGACAGGGCTTCACCGTACATCAACCAACATATATCGAACACAACACTCAGGCTCCTCTATTTATAGGTCGGCATGACTCGCACAGGAGTGTATGTGTGTGACTCGTGCGAGTGGTTGCTCGTACGAGTGACAACGTGTCACTCGTACGAGCCATGATGCTCACTAGTACGAATCATACTACAAACATATAAATCATATATTAACAAACACTATTCAATGTTCTAAGCCCTATATATATAAACAACATAATCCAGACGTAGGCAATAGACATTATGCACCAACACTTTTCAACCTATGTAACTAAATATATATGACATCATGTATCTTTCATTAAGAATTTCAAAATATGCATTAACACAAACATATTCTAAACTCAAGTTTTTTACAATTCTGATATTATGTTAATTTTGAACATCACTGTCATAGTGAAATTATTATATATGAGATATGTAGAAAAAAAAACACATAAGAAAAAATAAAAAAAAAAGTTAAATATAAAAGAGTGAAAAAATTGGTAACCTTTGTCTTTTGCAAAGACCATTTAACTAGTTGATGTAGAAAAAGTATTTAATTGCATTAAATACTATATCATAGTTCAATTACAAAAATACTAATAATCCATATCTAAGATCTGTATGAGAAAATGTAGATGTAGAAAACTCCAATGGTTGAATCTGGATCAGAAACTGTTGAAAGTATACAGAAACTTGATGTTTGTCCTCAGACCAGGCCTCAAGGCTCTGATACCCCTTCGGCTCTCCTCGTATGAGCACCAGACCGATCTGTTAGCGAGTTGGACAAACAAATAAGAAAGATATACTGCTTAAATGCCTTGAATTGTATTGATAAACGTGAACAGTTACAGAGCTAGTAAACAGTTTGACAGGGCTTCGCAGTACATCAACCAACAGTTATCGAACACAACACTCTGGCTCCTCTATTTATAGGTCGACATGACTCGCACAGGAGGAGTGTATGTGTGTGACTCGTGCGAGTGGTTGCTCGTACGAGTGACAATGTGTCACTCGTACGAGCCATGATGCTCACTCGTACGAGTCATGCTACAAACATATAAATCATATATTAACAAACACTATTCGAAGTTCTAAGCCCTATATACATAAACAACATAATCCAGACGTAGGAAATAGACATTATGCACCAACACTTTTCAAGCTATGTAACTAAATATATATTGACATCATGTATATTTCATTAAGAATTTCAAAATATGCATTAACACAAACATATTCTAAACTCAAGTTTTTTACAGTTCCGATATTATGTTAATTTTGAACATCACTATCATAGTGTAATTTTTATTTATGAGACCTGTAAAAAAACACGTAAGAAAAAATTAAAAAAAAAGCTAAATATAATAGTTAGTTAACCTTTGTGTTTTGCAAAGCCCAATTAACTAGTTAGTATAGAAAAAGTATTTAATTGCATAAATAGTATATCATAGGTCAAATAAAAAAAAATACTAATAATCCATATCTAAGATCTGTATGAGAAAATGTAGATGTAGAAAACTCCAATGGTTGAATCTGGATCAGAAACTGTGGAAGTATCCATTAACTCGATGTTTGTCCTCAGATCAGGTCTCAAGGCTCTCATACCCCTTATGAGAGGGGATAGGCTCTCCTTTTATGAGCACCGGACCGATCTGACTCAACTAACAGAGCCGGAATTCATTGTTAGCAAGTTGGACAAACAAATAAGAAATATATACTACTTAAATGCCTTGAATTGTTTTGATAAACATGAACAGTTACAGCGCTAGTAAACAGTTTGGCAGGGCTTCGCCGTATATCAACCAACAGTTATCGAACACAACACTCAGGCTCCTCTATTTATAGGTCGACATGACTCGCACAGGAGGAGTGTATGTGTGTGACTCGCGCGAGTGGTTGCTGTGTCACTCGTACGAGCCATGATGCTCACTCGTACAAGTCATGCTACAAACATATAAATCATATATTAACAAACACTATTCGACGTTCTAAGCCCTATATACATAAACAACACATCCTAGACGTAGGCAATAGACATTATGCACCAACACTTTTCAACCTATGTAACTAAATATATATTGACATCATGTATCTTTCATTAAGAATTTCAAAATATGCATTAACACAAACATAATCTAAACTCAAGTTTTTTACAGTTCCGATATTATGTTAATTTTGAACATCACTGTCATAGTGAAATTTTATATTTATGAGACCTGTAGAAAAAAAAAACACATAAGAAAAAATAAAAAAAAGCTAAATATAATAGAGTGAAAAATACTGGTAAACTTTGTGTTTTGCAAAGACCATTTAACTAGTTTATATAGAAAAATTATTTAATTGCATTAAATACTATATCATAGTTCAAATAAAATAAATACTAATAATCCATATCTAAGATCTGTATGAGAAAATGTAGATGTAGAAAACTCCAATGGTTGAATCTGGATCAGAAACTGTTGGAAGTATACAGAAACTTGATGTTTGTCCTTAGATCAGGCCGCAAGGCTCTGATACCCCTTCGGCTCTCCTCGTATGAGCACCAGACCGATCTGTTAGCGAGTTGGACAAACAAATAAGAAAGATATACTGCTTAAATGCCTTGAATTGTATTGATAAATGTGAACAGTTACAGAGCTAGTAAACAGTTTGACAGGGCTTCGCCTTACATCAACCAACAGATATCGAACACAACACTCTGGCTCCTCTATTTATAGGTCGACATGACTCGCATAGGAGGAGTGTATGTACGTGACTCGTGCAAGTGGTTGCTCGTACGAGTGACATTGTGTTGCTCGTACGAGTGACAATGTGTCACTCGTACGAGCCATGATGCTCACTCGTACGAGTCATGCTACAAACATATAAATCATATATTAACAAGCACTATTCGACGTTCTAAGCGCTATACACATAAACAACATATCCTAGACGTAGGCAATAGCCATTATGCACCAACACTTTTGAACCTATGTAACTAAATTTATATTGACATCATGTATCTTTCATTAAGAATTTCAAAATATGCATTAACACAAACATTTCTAAACTCAAGTTTTTTTACAATTCCAATATTATGTTAATTTTGAGCATCACAGTCATAGAGAAATTTTTATTTATGAGACCTGTAGAAAAAAAATCACATAAGAAAAAAAAAGCTAAATATAATAGAGTGAAAAAAATTGGTAACCTTTGTGTTTATCAAAGACCATTTAACTAGTTAATAGAGAAAAAGCATTTAATTGCATTAAATATATATCATAGTTCAAATAAAAAAATGCTAGTAATCCATATCTAAGATATGTATGAGAAAAGGTAGATGTAGAAAACTCCAATGGTTGAATCTGGATCAGAAACTGGATGTATACAGAAACTTGATGTTTGTCCTCATATCAGGCCTGATACCCCTTGTGAGAGGGGATCGGCTATACTCTTATGAGCACCGGACCGATGTGACTCAACTAACAGAGGCGTAATTCATTGTTAGCGAGTTGGACAAACAAACAAGAAAGATGTAATGCTTAAATGCCTTGAATTGTATTGATAAACGTGAAAAGTTATAGAGCTAGTAAACAGTTTGACAGGGCTTCCCGTACATCAACCAACAGATATCGAACACAACACTCAGGCTCCTCTATTTATAGGTCGACATGACTTGCACAGGAGGAGTGTATGTGTGTGACTCGTGCGAGCGGTTGCTCTTACGAGTGACAATGTGTCACTCGTACGAGCATGATGCTCACTCGTACGAGTCATGCTACAAAGATATAAATCATATATTAACAAACACTATTCGACATTCTAAGCCCTATATACATAAACAACATATCCTAGACGTAGGCAATAGACATTATGCACCAACACTTTCCAACCTTGGTAACTAAATATATATTGACATCATGTATCTTTCATTAAGAATTTCAAAATATGCATTAACACAAACATATTCTAAACTCAAGTTTTTTTACAATTCCGATATTATGTTAATTTTGAGCATCACTGTCATAGTGAAATTTTTATTTATAGAGACCTGTAGAAAAAAACACATAAGAAAAAATAAAAAAAAAGTTAAATGTAATAGAGTTAAAAAATTGGTAACCTTTGTCTTGTGCAAAGACCATTTAACTAGTTGATTTAGAAAAAGTATTTAATTGCATTAAATACCATACAATAGTTCAAATAAAAAAAATACTAATAATCCATATCTAAGATCTGTAAGAGAAAATATAGACGTACAAAATTTCAATGGTTAAATCTAGATCTGAAACTGTTGGAATTATACATAAACTTGATGTTTGTCCTCAGATAAGGCCTCAAGGCTCTCATACCCCTTGTGAGAGGGGATCGGCTCTCCTCTTATGAGCACCGGACCGATCTGACTCAACTAACAGAGCGGACTGAATTATGTAGCGAGCTGGACAAACAAAAAAGAAAGATTATGTATGTAAATGCCTTGAATAGTATTGATAAACGTGAACAGTTACAGAGCTAGTAAACAGTTTGACAGGACTTCGCCGTACATCAACCAACAGATATCGAACACAACACTCAGGCTCCTCTATTTGTAGGTCGACATGACTCGCACCGGAGGAGTGTATGTGTGTGACTCGTGCGAGTGTTTGCTCGTACGAGTGACAAGGTGTCACTCGTATGAGCCATGATGCTCACTCGTACGAGTCATGCTACAAACATATAAAACATATATTAACAAACACTATTCAACGTTCTAAGCCAAATATACATAAACAACATATTTAAAAAGTATTGAATTGCATTAAATACAATATCATAGTTAAAATAAAAAAATACTAATAATCCATATCTAAGATCTGTAAGAGAAAATGTAGATGTAGAAAACTCTGATGGTTGAATCTTGATCAGAAACTGTTGGAAGTATACAGAAACTTGATGTTTGTCCTCAGTCAGGCCTCAGAGGCTCTGATACCCCTTGTGAGAGGGGATCGACTCTCCTCTTATGAGCACCAGACCGATCTGACTCAACTAACATTGGCGGAATTCATTGTTAGCGAGTTAGACAAACAAACAAGAAAGATGTAATGCTTAAATGCCTTGAATTGTATTGATAAACGTGAAAAGTTATAGAGCTAGTAAATAGTTTGACAGGGCTTCCCGTACATCAACCAACAGATATCGAACACAACACTCAGGCTCCTCTATTTATAGGTCGACATGACTTGCACAGGAGGAGTGTATGTGTGTGACTCGTGCGAGCGGTTGCTCTTACGAGTGACAATGTGTCACTCGTACGAGCATGATGCTCACTCGTACGAGTCATGCTACAAAGATATAAATCATATATTAACAAACACTATTCGACATTCTAAGCCCTATATACATAAACAACATATCCTAGACGTAGGCAATAGACATTATGCACCAACACTTTCCAACCTAGGTAACTAAATATATATTGACATCATGTATCTTTCATTAAGAATTTCAAAATATGCATTAACACAAACATATTCTAAACTCAAGTTTTTTTACAATTCCGATATTATGTTAATTTTGAGCATCACTGTCATAGTGAAATTTTTATTTATGAGACCTGTAAAAAAAAAACACATAAGAAAAAATAAAAAAAAAAGTTAAATATAATAGAGTTAAAAAATTGGTAACCTTTGTCTTCTGCAAAGACCATTTAACTAGTTGAGTTAGAAAAAGTATTTAATTGCATTAAATACTATATAATAGTTCAAATAAAAAAAATACTAATAATCCATATCTAAGATCTGTAAGAGAAAATATGGATGTACAAAATTTCAATGGTTGAATCTAGATCTGAAACTGTTGGAATTATACATAAACTTGATGTTTGTCCTCAGATAAGGCCTCAAGGCTCTCATACCCCTTGTGAGAGGGGATCGGCTCTCCTCTTATGAGCACCGGACCGATCTGACTCAACTAACAGAGGCGGAACTTATTGTTAGCGAGCTGGACAAACAAAAAAGAAAGATATACTGCTTAAATGCCTTGAATTGTATTGATAAACGTGAACAGTTACAGAGCTAGTAAACAGTTTGACAGGACTTCGCCGTACATCAACCAACAGATATCGAACACAACACTCAGGCTCCTCTATTTATAGGTCGACATGACTCGCACAGGAGGAGTGTATATGTGTGACTCGTGCGAGTGATTGCTCGTACGTGTGACAAGGTGTCACTCGTATGAGCCATGATGCTCACTCGTACGAGTCATGCTACAAACATATAAAACATATATTAACAAACACTATTCAACGTTCTAAACCAAATATACATAAACAACATATTTAAAAAGTATTGAATTGCATTAAATACAATATCATAGTTCAAATAAAAAAATACTAATAATCCATATCTAAGATCTGTAAGAGAAAATGTAGATGTAGAAAACTCCAATGGTTGAATCTAGATCAGAAACTGTTGGAAGTATACAGAAACTTGATGTTTGTCCTCAGTCAGGCCTCAGAGGCTCTGATACCCCTTGTGAGAGGGGATCGACTCTCCTCTAATGAGCACCAGACCGATCTGACTCAACTAACATTGGCGGAATTCATTGTTAGCAAGTTGGACAAACAAACAAGAAAGATGTAATGCTTAAATGCCTTGAATTGTATTGATAAACGTGAAAAGTTATAGAGCTAGTAAACAGTTTGACAGGGCTTCCCGTACATCAACCAACAGATATCGAACACAACACTCAGGCTCCTCTATTTATAGGTAGACATGACTTGCACAGGAGGAGTGTATGTGTGTCACTCGTGCGAGCGGTGTGTCACTCGTACGAGCATGATGCTCACTCGTACGAGTCATGCTACAAAGATATAAATCATATATTAACAAACACTATTCGACATTCTAAGCCCTATATACATAAACAACATATCCTAGACGTAGGCAATAGACATTATGCACCAACACTTTCCAACCTAGGTAACTAAATATATATTGACATCATGTATCTTTCATTAAGAATTTCAAAATATGCATTAAGACAAACATATTCTAAACTAGTTTTTTTACAATTCCGATATTATGTTAATTTTGAGCATCACTGTCATAGTGAAACTTTTATTTATGAGACCTGTAGAAAAAAACACATAAGAAAAAATAAAAAAAAAGTTAAATATAATAGAGTTAAAAAATTGGTAACCTTGGTCTTGTGCAAAGACCATTTAACTAGTTGATTTAGAAAAAGTATTTAGTTGCATTAAATACTATACAATAGTTCAAATAAAAAAAATACGAATAATCCATACCTAAGATCTGTAAGAGAAAATATATATGTACAAAATTTCAATGGTTGAATCTGGATCTGAAACTGTTGGAATTATACATAAACTTGATGTTTGTCCTCAGATAAGGCCTCAAGGCTCTCATACCCCTTGTGAGAGGGGATCGGCTCTCCTCTTATGAGCACCGGACCGATCTGACTCAACTAACAGAGGCGGAACTTATTGTTAGCGAGCTGGACAAACAAAAAAGAAAGATATACTGCTTAAATGCCTTGAATAGTATTGATAAACGTGAACAGTTACAGAGCTAGTAAACAGTTTGACAGGACTTCGCCTTACATCAACCAATAGATATCGAACACAACACTCAGGCTCCTCTATTTATAGGTCGACATGACTCGCACAGGAGGAGTGTATGTGTGTGACTCGTGCGAGTGATTGCTCGTACGAGTCATGCTACAAACATATAAATCATATATTAACAAACACTACTCAACGTTCTAAGCCCTATATACAGAAACGACATATTCTAGACGTAGAGGGAAAAAATTGGTAACCTTTGTCTTTTGCAAAGACCATTTAACTAGTTAATATAGAAAGAATATTTAATTGCATTAAATACTATATCATAGTTCAAATAAAAAAATACTAATAATCCATATCTAAGATCTGTAAGAGAAAATGTAGATGTTGAAATTCCAGTGGTTGAATCTGGATCAGAAACTATTGGAAGTATACAGAAACTTGATGTTTCTCCTCAGATCAGGCCTCAAAGCTCTGATACCCCTTGTGAGAGGGGATCGGCTCTTCTCTTATGAGCACCAGACCGATCTGTTAGCGAGTTGGACAAACAAATAAGAAAGATATACTGCTTAAATGCCTTGAATTGTGTTGATAAACATGAACAGTTACAGAGCTAGTAACCAGTTTGACAGGGCTTCGCCGTACATCAACCAACAGATATCGAACACAACACTCTGGCTCCTCTATTTATAGGTCAACATGACTCGCACAGGAGGAGTGTATGTGTGTGACTCGTGCGAGTGGTTGCTCATACGAGTGACAAGGTGTCACTCACTCGTACGAGTCATGCTACAAACATATAAATCATATATTGACTCATACGAGCCATGATGCTCACTCGTACGAGTCATGCTACAAACATATAAATCATATATTAACTCATACGAGCCATGATGCTCACTCGTACGAGTCATGCTACAAACAATATAAATCATATATTAACAAACACTATTCGACATTCTAAGCCCTATATACATAAGCAACATATCCTAAACGTAGGCAATAGACATTAAGCACCAACACTTTTCAACCTATGTAACTAAATATATATTGACATCATGTATCTTTCATGAAGAATTTCAAAATATGCATTAACACAAACATATTCTAAACTCAAGTTTTTTACAATTCCGATATTATGTTAATTTTGAACATCATTGTCATAGTGGAATTTTTATTTATGACACCTGTAGGAAAAAAACACATATGAAAAATTAAAAAAAAGTTAAATAAAATAGAGTGAAAAAATTGGTAAACTTTGTCTTTTGCAAAGACCATTTAACTAGTTGATGTAGAAAAAGTATTTAATTGCATTAAATACTATATCATAGTGCAAATAAAAAAATACAATACTATCGAGTGGACTTAAAAAATAAGAATGTAGAAACTCAATGTTAATTGCTAGAAATGTTGGTTATTAAAACTATGAACAGTTACAAGGCTGAACCCCTTGTGAGAGGAGGCTCTCCGTTTAGCATTGAACAGATTCGACACACTAACACGAGCGGAACCCTTATTTTAGGGTTACACATACAACAAAATTATATTTAATGTCATGAATGGATTGATCAACTGACAGTTACAGAGTGTAATACAGTTTACAGGCTTCGCTACATAACATAATATACAATAAGACTCATCAGCCTGATGTATAGTACGATGACACGCACAAGGATATATTGACTTCAGTGAAATGTACTCGTACGAGCCATGATGCTCACTCGTACGAGTCATGCTAAAACAAATAAATCATGTATTAACAAGCACTATTCGACTTCTAAGCCCTATATACATAACAACATATCCTAGACGTAGGAATAGAATTAAGCACCAACACTTTTCAACCTATGTAACTAAATATATATTTAATCATGTTCAAGTATTCATTGCATTAACACAAACATATTCTAAACTCAAGTTTTTTACAATTTCCCATATTATGTTAATTTTGAACATCATTGTCATAGTGAATTTTTATTTATGAACCTGTAGGAAAAAAACACATAATGAAAAATTAAAAAAAAGTTAAATAAAAGAGTGAAAAAAATTGTAACTTTGTCTTTTGCAAAGACCATTTAACTAGTGATTAGAAAAAGTATTTAATTGCATTAAATACTATATCATAGTTCAAATAAAAAATACTAATAATCCATATCTAAGATCTGTAGAGAAAATGTAGATGTAGAAAACTCCCAAAGGTTGAATGTGTAACAGAAACTGTTGGAATTATATAGAAACTTGATCTTTGTCCTCAGATCAGGCCTCAAGGCTTTGATACCCTTGTGAGAGGGATCGGCTCTCCTCTTATGAGCATTGGACCGATCTGACACAACTAACAGAGGCGGGAACTTATTGTTAGCGAGTTGGACAAACAAACAATAAATATATACTTCTTAAATGCCTTGAATTGTATTGATAAACGTGAACAGTTACAGAGCTAGTAAACAGTTTGACAGGGCTTCGCCGTACATCAACCAATAGATATCGAACATAACACTCAGGCTCCTCTATTTATAGGTCCGCATGACACGCACAGGAGGAGTATATGTGTGTGACTCGTACGAGTGACAAGGTGTCACTCGTACGAGCCATGATGCTCACTCGTACGAGTCATGCTATAAACAAATAAATCATGTATTAACAAGCACTATTCGACGTTCTAAGCCCTATATACATAAACAACATATCCTAGACGTAGGGAATAGATATTATGCACCAACACTTTTCAACCTATGTAACTAAATATATATTTAAATCATGTATCTTTCATTAACACAAACATATTCTAAACTCAAGTTTTTTACAATTTCGATATTATGTTAATTTTGAACATCACTGTCATAGTGAAATTTTTATTTATGAGACCTGTAGAAAAAAACACATAAGAAAAAATAAAAAAAAGCTAAATATAGAGAGTGAAAAAAATTGCTAACCTTTGTGTTTTGCAAAGACCATTTAACTAGTGAATATAGAAAAAGTATTTAATTGCGTTAAATACTATATCATAGTTCAAATAAAAAATACTAATAATCCATATCTAAGATCTGTAATAGAAATGTAGATGTAGAAAACTCCAATGGTTGAATCTGGATCAGAAACTATTTGAAGTATATAGAAACTTGATGTTTGTCCTTAGTCAGGCCTCAAGGCTCTGATACCCCTTGTGAGAGGGTATCGGCTCTCCTCTTATGAGCACCGAACCAATCTGACTCAACTAACAGAGTCGGAATTCATTGTTAGCCAATTGAACAAACAAACAGGAAAGATATACTGCATAAATGCCTTGAATTGTATTGATAAACGTGAACAGTTACAGAGCTAGTAAACAGTTTGACCGGGCGTCACCGTACATCAACCAACAAATATCGAACACAACACTCAGGCTCCTCTATTTATAGGTCCGCATGACTCGCACGGGAGGAGTGTATGTGTATGACTCGAGCGAGTGTTTGCTCGTACGAGTGACAACGTGTCACTCGTACGAGCCATGATGCTCACTCGTACGAGTCATGCTACAAACATATAAATCATATATTAACAAACACTATTCGACGTTCTAAGCCGTATAAACATAAACAACATAATCCAGACATAGGCAATAGACATTATGCACCAACACTTTTCAACCTATGTAACTAAATATATATTGACATCATGTATCTTTCATTAAGAATTTCAATATATGCATTACACAACCGTATTCTAAACTCAAGTTTTTTACAATTCCGATATTATGTTAATTTTGAACATCACTGTCATAGTGAAATTTTTATTTATGAGACCTGTAGAAAAAAAAAACATAAGAGAAAATAAAGAAAGCTAAATATAATAGAGTGAAAAAAATTGGTAACCTTTGTGCTTTGCCAAGTCCATTTAACTATTTAATATAGAAAAAGTATTTAATTAATTTAAACCTATATCATAGTTCAAATAAAAAAAATACTAATAATCCATATCTAAGATCTATATGAGAAAATGTAGATGTAGAAAACTCCAATGGTTGAATCTGGATCAGAAACTGTTGGAATTATACAGAAACTTGATGTTTGTCCTCAGATCAGGCCTCAAGGCTCTGATACCCTTGTGAGAGGGGATCGGCTCTCCTCTTATGAGCACCGGACCGATCGGACTCAACTAACGGAGGCGGATTCATTGTTAGCGAGTTGGACAAACAAACAAGAAAGATATACTGCTTGAGTGCCTTGAATTGTATTGATAAATGTGAACAGTTACAGAGCTAGTAAATAGTTTGACAAGGCTTCGCCATACATCAACCAATAGATATCGAACATAACACTCAGGCAACTCTATTTATATGCATACATGACTCGCACAGGAGGAGTGTATGTGTGTGACTCGTGCGAGTGGTTGCTCGTACGAGTGACAGACAAGGTGTCACTCGTACGAGCCATGATGCTCACTCGTACGAGTCATGCTACAAACATATAAATCATATGTAACAAGCACTATTTGACGTTCTAAGCCCTATATACATAAACAACATATCCTAGACGTAGTCAATAGACATTATGCACCAACACTTTTCAACCTATGTAACTAAATATATATTGACATAATGTATCTTTCACTAAGAATTTCAAAATATACATTAACACAAACATATTCTAAACTCTAGTTTTTTACAATTCCAATATTATGTTAATTCTGAACATCACTGTCATAGTGAAATATTTATTTATGAGACCTGTAGAAAAAACACATAAGAAAAAATAAAAAAAAAGCTAAATATAATAGAGTGAAAAAAACTGGTAACCTTTGTGTTTTGCAAAGACCATTTAACTAGTGAATATAGAAAAAGTATTTAATTGCGTTAAATACTATATCATAGTTCAAATAAAAAATACTAATAATCCATATCTAAGATCTGTAATAGAAAATGTAGATGTAGAAAACTCCAATGGTTGAATCTGGATCAGATGCTGTTGGAAGTATACAGAAACTTGATGCTTGTCCTCAGTCAGGCCTCAAGGCTCTGATACCCTTGTGAGAGGGGATCGGCTCTCCTCTTATGAGCACCGGACCGATCTGACTCAACTAACAGAGGCGGAATTCATTCTTAGCCAATTGGACAAACAAACAGGAAAGATATACTGCTTAAATGCCTTGAATTGTATTGATAAACGTGAACAGTTACAGAGCTAGTAAACAGTTTGACAGGGCTTCACCGTACATCAACCAACATATATCGAACACAACACTCAGGCTCCTTTATTTATTGGTCGGCATGACTCTCACAGGAGTGTATGTGTGTGACTCGTGCGAGTGGTTGCTCGTACGAGTGACAACGTGTCACTCGTACGAGCCATGATGCTCACTCATACGAATCATGGTACAAACATATAAATCATATATTAACAAACACTATTCGACGTTCTAAGCCATATATACGTAAACAACATAATCCAGACGTAGGCAATAGACATTATGCACCAACACTTTTCAACCTATGTAACTAAATATATATTGACATCATGTATCTTTCATTAAGAATTTCAAAATATGCATTAACACAAACATATTCTAAACTCAAGTTTTTTACAATTCCGATATTATGTCAATTTTGAACATCAATGTCATAGTGAAATTTTTATATATGAGACGTGTAGAAAAAAACATATAAGAAAAAATAAAAAAAAAGTTAAATATAATAGAGTGAAAAATTGGTAACTTTTGTCTTTTGCAAAGACCATTTAACTAGTTATGTAGAAAAAGTATTTAATTGCATTAAATACTATATCATAGTTCAAATAAAAAAATACTAATAATCCATATCTAAAATCTGTATGAGAAAATGTAGATGTAGAAAACTCCAATGGTTGAATCTGGATCAGAAGCTGTTGGAATTATATAGAAACATGATGTTTGTCCTCAGATCAAGCCTCAAGGCTCTGATACCCCTTGTGAGAGGGGATTGGCTCTCCTCTTATGAGCACCGGACTGATCTGACTCAACTAACAGAGGCGGAATTAATTGTTAGCGAGTTGGACAAACAAACAAGAAAGACATACTTCTTAAATGCCTTGAATTGTATTGATAAACGTGAACAGTTACAGAGCTAGTAAACGGTTTGACAGGACTTCGCCGTACATCAACCAACAGATATCGAACACAACACTCAGACTCCTCTATTTATAGGTCGACATGACTCGCACAGGAGGAGTGTATGTGTGTGACTCGCGCGAGCCATGATGCTCACTCGTACGAGTCATGCTACAAACATATAGATCATATATTAACAAACACTATTCTATGTTCTAAGACTATATACATAAATAACATATCCTAGACGTAGGCAATAGACATTATCCACCAACACTTTCTAACCTATGTAACTAAATATATATTGACATCATGTATCTTTCATTAAGAATTTCAAAATATGCATTAACACAAACATATTCTAAACTCAAGTTTTTTACAATTTTGAAATTATGTTAATTTTGAGCTTCACTGTCATATTGAAATTTTTATTTATGAGACCTGTAGAAAAAAAACACATAAGAAAAATAATAAAAAGTTAAATAGAAAAGAGTGAAAAAAATTGGTAACCTTTGTCTTTTGCAAAGAACATTTAAATAGTTAATATAAAAAAAAGTATTTAATTGCAATAAATACTATATCATTGTTCAAATAAAAAAATACTAAAAAAATCAATCATTTAATTCAAGAGATATTACTAATTTATTTTAGTTGTATAAATAAAACAATTTACCAAGACTTGCATATTATCACTTTTCTATACCAAATAACCATATCCATCGAGACTAGTTGCTACAACACGATGATGTTCATAGAGTTTCGTCAAATATCTCATATAAACTGTTAAATAATTGATGAAATCCTATGAACAGTCAACATGTTGTGGAAAATTGTAAGCATGTTTTTTGGAGCATTATTTTTTTTTACACTAAAAACTAGTTTCAACAACATGGTGTTGTTCATAGCATTTCTTCAAATATTTTCATATATAATTGTTGAAGAATTGATGAAATTCTATGAACAATCAACATTTTCAGGATAATTATAACCAAGTTTTTGTAACAATTATTTTTCAACATGTAACTAAGCTTTGGTTCTTTTTATTATACTTTTTGAATTGCTTTTGGCGTGTGCATGCTAAAATAGAGGTATTATTATTATTGTTTTTGTTGTTGGTGCTACTGTTGTTGTTGTTGTTGTTATTGTCTGAAAAAATTTGAAGTGGAACTCTACTTGAAATATCACATTTACAACAAAGGAAAGAAAACTTAACACTTAAATATAATGGCTTATTACGCGACTATCAAAGATCTAGTATGTAGTATATACAATTATGCAAGACTAGTGTAGTATTTCGAGTGTGTATAAGACGTCAACTAGAGCATTATTTTCAATCGGTATGAGATAATTATAAGATAGATATTTACAAACTTTAAATACTTTAATCATGTGCGGAAAGTGAGATTATGACTTGATTTAATTAGACATTTCCGGGTAACGGAACTAACATATGTCCCCCTATATTGGAGATAATAGAAAACCTTGATCATCTATTAAACCTATTATGTTGGAAAAAGACCATAAAGCTTTAGGTGTCTTTAAATTATAATGATGATATAAAGCTTTGAATTAAACTTTTTAGCCAAAAACTATGGTTTGAAATGATAGTTAAGTTACTAATGGAAGAACATGATTAAACGAAAATGTTAGTTTACGTAAAAAACAATATAACATTGACAAAATAACTGAAGTGTAATGCATCTCAAAGATAACATTCCAACGTTTGTGGCTAAAATTTATAGCATAACGTATAAAAATGCATTTACGTCAAACCATTAACATTTATTAACAAATTAAATGTTTTGTGATAATAAAATTAAAGAGGATATGGAATGTTGTATTTTTTTTTCAAAAAAAAATATTGTGGTTTATCTTTTTGCACTAATGTCACACCCACAAATTCCACATGTGGGGTTTTACCACGAGGCGCGTGACAAACCAGGATCATCGACACATGACCATACAGATTTACCTCTACATGAATAAAACCGAGTTTTGACACTGGATTAAATAAAAATGCAGGAGCACAAAATAAAATTTTCTACTCCCATGATGTTTACCGAGGTCAAACCCCTTTCTGCAAGAAACCAACTTACTTATGTGTAACTTCGTCTTCATCAACCTCCTTATTTATGTACTTACTTTCTCTTAGACCGGGAGTTGGTCATCTAGAGCAATCAACTGCAACCGATAAAACATTATGAGTTCCTGGTTATGCCATTTGGGATGGATCTCCTGAACCGAGTGTGCAAACACTATCTTGACAAATCCCTCATTGTTTTCATCGACGATATCCTTATTTACTCAAAGAGCCAGAAGGAACACGAGCAACACTTGTATCTCATTTTGGAACTGATACAGAATGAAAAACTTTATGCGAAATTCTCTAAATGTGACTTTTGGATTCGTGAAGTCCATTTGTTTGGACATGTAGTCAACGAAGCCGGGATACTTGTCAATCCAGTCAAGATTGACTCCATTTAAGAATTGACTTCATTGAGGGATTTTATGAAAATCGCTCAACCTCTCACTATTGTAATTCAGAAGGGTACCACTTACATGTGGGGTGATGCCCAAGAGTCTTCATTTCAACTCCTAAAGGAGAAACTATGTAGCGCACTCATCTTATCCCTACTCGAAGGTACCGTCAATTTTGTCATGTATTGTGACGCATCTATTCAAGGTCTCGGTTGCCTTCTGATGCAACACGAGAAAGTAATTGCCTACGCATCTCGTCGGCTCAAGGTTCACCAAAAGAACTACATTATCCACAATTTGCAATTAGGAGCAAATTTCCATGAATTTCACTACCGGTCTACCCATAACTCCGAGAGGGAACGAAACCATTTGGATGATCATGGACTGTCAAACCAAGTCAGTTCACTTCCTCGCCATCAAGGAAACCGATAAGTTTACCAAATTTGCCAGCATATACTTGAAGGAAGTAGTCTCTAGGCAGGGAGTGCCATCTCCATCATCTCCGATCGTGACCCACGTTTCACGTCTGATCTGTGGCGAGCTATGCACAAGTCATCCAGCTCATGTCTAGACATGAGCACCGCCTATCACCCACAAACTGATGGTCAAACCGAGCATCATGTCTAGACATGAGCACCGCCTATCACCAAACTCTAGAAGACATGTTGCAGCATGTATCATTGATTTCGGTAACGGTTGGGAAACACACCTACCTCTGGTGGAAATCTCTAATAACAATAGTTACCACACCAGTAATCAGACCACACCATTCGAGGCTTGTACGGACGGAAATGCCGATCACCTCTTTGTTGGGCTGGGTGGAGACAGTCAAATTACTGGCCCTGAATTCGTGCTTGAAACTTCGGAGAAGATTATTCAAATCCGAAACCGAATGGCGGCAGCTCATGACCGTCAGAAAAACAACGCTGATAAGCATAGGAAACCATTGGAATTCCAAGTTGATGACAGGGTTTTCTTAAAAGTCTCAACTTCGAAGGGTGTTTATCGTTTCGGGAAATGGGGCAAACTAAATCCGCGTTATGTCAAACCATTCGAGATAATGTCAAGAATTGGCACAGTTGAGTATAGACTAAAGTTACCTGAAGAACTCAGTGGTGTGCACAATGTCTTTCATGTATCTAATCTAAAGAAGTGCCTATCTGATGAGACACTCGTAATTCCATTCAAAGTGCTCAAGATTAATGATTAACTTCGTTTCATCGGGGAACCAGTCAATATCATGGATCGGGAGATCAAAACATTCAAGCACAGCAGGATTCCGATTGTGTGAGTTCGTTGGAACTCAAGTATCCTCAGTTGTTCAAGAATAATGTACCCAGTCCTGAAGCTACTACTGAATTTCGGGACGTATTCCAAATCAACTTGGGGATGATGTGACACCCCGCGAAAATGCTTAACCACACTAGCTTCTTTAGCGACTTTTTGCAAATTTCAGGACGAAATTTCTTTCAACTTCGGGATGATGTGACAACTCGCAAATCAAGGTTCATACCGAGCACCTTTTTAAAAAAAATAGTATGCCATGTATCATTTTGTTGTTAATGTTTTATGTTTTATAGTTTTTGCCTTAACTATACAACATTCTTATTTCACAATATGGCCCTAATAATTGTTATAACAATCAAGCTTAACCCACCAAACATATAACCTTCTGCCCATCTAGAGTTCGCAACCCATTACACCAACTGTCCCCAACTCAATTCTAATAAAAACACAATTACATGTTTTATTATGTTCAGGCATTCAAAACCAAACCCTAACCCTAGTGTGCAATCTGTGAAGAAGTGGCCCCTTCCCCCATCCGATCTCACCTCTCAGCTTTCTCTCTCTCTCTCTCGCGCGCGGATCTCTCTCTAGCTCTCCCTCACTTAGGTTCTTGGCATGTTTTTGTTTATGTACAAGGTTGCGTTTTTATGTGTTGTGTATATGATTGATGATCTTGATGGTTATGATGTTAATTTGTAGTCTAGAGTTCATTAAAATGAAATATAATGGTTCCTTTTACTACTTATGTATGTATAGACATGTATATGTTCATTAGGGTTTTGATTCTTTATATAATGTGATGTATCTTGCCTGCGTTTTTAGATTATTGATAATTCTTGATGTTCTTTGTTGATTACTTGTAATATAGGGTGCTAGGGTTCATGCTTGATTGGGTTATGAGTGTAAATGGGTTGTTTGGTTACTAGGGTTTGAAATCGTGTATGATTGTGTTGTATCTTGATGGATCTTGATGAATTAGGTGTTACATAATCTAGGTTAGGATGAAAACCTGCTATAGATGATGTATAGATGCCATTCTTAGTTGCTAAGTATGGGATTTAAGCCATAGGAATCGTTTTAAGAAGTTGAGTGATGAAATAGAATCTGTCCTGAAAGTTACAGCCGACTTTAATAGGCTGTAACCGGGTCAAAAGCTAACAAAAATTGATGAATGGCATGTCGTAGTGTACATTATGAACCTATACTTGAAAGCTACTCAGTATTATGTTGTGACAACTTGTTTGCATGATAATTTTAGATGTGTGTAAGGCTTGCGTGAATTACATAAATGACCCCTAATGTTCTTGGTAACCATCCTAGGACGCGGTTAATCATCTTCGCTACTATTTGCATTTTATTTCTTACCGAGCAAAACAAAAGTGAGTTCACACCATTACTAAAAGCATGTATTCCCGGTGGTTGGGAACCTCATTTTCCCGGGCATGGGATTGTCTTAGTATTCCGTATGGGATACTGTTAACTTCACTTTCCCTGGTTAGGGTATTGCCTAGTATTCCTGGGGATGGAATACTGTTAAATACTATTTATATTTTATGTTTAGCGGACTAAACGAACTCTATCTGAAAGTCCCAACACATTACACCAATTAATCGCCGGGGCCTAGCAAACGGGATATTAGTTGATAGCGCTATTAGGTTCGACAAAACTCACACCATACCTGGGGGGACAGGCATGAACCTTTATGCCTTGGCAACTGGTTAATGATGATAGACATTGACCTTGGGCACAAACAACTTAAACAGTCAAAGTTTCGGTACCACACAGTTTAGTAGCTTAAAGATGGGGTAGCTCCCCATGACAAGTTGTATAAATTAAATAATTTAACAACCTAAGTTTTTTTGAAAACAATACTGAAAAGCCGTGAACTCGCCGACTTTATGTTGATATACTATTACATGCTTTGCAATTAGGTACAGCTATGGGCGGGCGTTGCAATCGGCTGGAGTATGTGGTTTGTTAACGCTTTATGTTTCAATCATTTATTAAACTTGTTATTTTAAGTTCCGATGGGTTTTGCTTTATTTTTCCACTGCAACATAAACTGTGTTTTGGACATTTAAACTTTATCGCTAATCATGATGATAGTGAAGCTTTTATAATTTGAATGGTTGGTTCAACATGATTAGTGGCTAGATCCTGGTCAGTCTTACACCTCGCGGTAAAAAGCCGCATGTGGATTTTGAGGGTGTGAAAGATAATGTAACAACCGGAACAATCAGGTCAGTATTATTTCTGAATTACACGCTAGTTTTGTCACGCGATATTTTACAACTTAGTTTATATACATATATATATACATATATATATATATATTTACATATATATACATAGTGATTAGTTAAAAAAATTAAAATAACAAATCAATCCACAACTTGCGGCCGCCCAATCTTTGTGTACAGGTATACATATGTATGCATGTAGTGTTATTAAAAAAAAACTTAAAACAACAAACAATCCATAACTTGCGGCCCAACAACCCACAACCGCCAACTCCATATATGTTCGTATGCATGTATGGTGTGTGTTTAAAAAAAAAGAAAAACCTTAAATACTACACACCACCACCGCGGCGGTAGTCGGCAGAAGGCTCCCCACCAGTGCGACACCCACACCTCACCAGCCTCTCGCTCTCTCTCGGCTCTCTCACACTTTCTCTTGGTCTCGCGCTCCAGTTTTGATCGACGTTTGTCTAGGTATCTTGTTTAATATTGAATTTTTATGTGATTTAACTTGAAGATAATTGTGTGTATACGGTTGAGGGTGATCTAGGGATTGGGGTATTACATTAGGTAAAAAGGGTATGATTGTGAATGACTACTTGATTAGGTTATGTGTTACATATCGGTACATGAACGTGATTTATGTGTAAAGTTTCATTAGCGGGTGAAATCGGGTTTGTTGTAACGGATACTAGGGTTCCTTGCATGACGGGTTGGTGTTTTGTGGTTGCGTTAATGGTTATAGTGTCGGGTTATGGATCGGCGATAATAAAAAAATCAAGTATGATGACTTATTACGATAAGCTATGTATGTCGTGATGCGTTAGTTAATCAAGTTTGATCAGGGTGTGGGTTAGTTAATGATGTTGTGTTTAATAATAGTCAATGTAACATGATCTGAGTTCCGATAGAAACCTGCGGTGAATGACGAATTTAAGTTGTTGGGGTTGTTAGAAAAATGTTTGGGGGATTCGGGTAACAAAACTGTAAGTTGTCAAATGGTTATAGCCGACTTTAGTTGGCTGTAACTAGGTCAAAATATAACGAAAATAGGATTTTCAAAAGCCTTAAATGAACCTCTTCGGAGTTCGGTTCAAATCGCATTGGTTTCGTAATTTTTGGACTTTGTTTGGTCAGTGAAAACATTTAATTCGTTTCAGTGGTCATAGCTGCAAATTTTCTAAAGAAATTGTGTTGTATGTTCTTTGTCACATCTGGGTGAATATTTGTAGTTAGCTTATGAAATTTATACAGTGGTAGGTCCTAAGTGTCTTTACGAATCTCCAACTAGAATTGACTCATTTTGCTACTCTGAGATTTTTAAAATGTTTAGTGGACAGGGGGCAGAATCGTCAAAATTCAGACCACTGTCCATTGTATGATATTTTTATACAAAATCTGTAAGGAATTAGGCTTTGCAAATTTTACACAAGCACACGGGGAACTTTTCACACGTCTTGTAAATTTTTGATAATTTTTGGTGACATGTAACTATTTTATAAAAATCCCTAAACACAACTGAAAATCTCGGAAAAACTAACTGATGTGTATAAAAGATGAGCTTGTGCATGAAATCAACTTATTTGCTCGTGGCTTTGTGAATGCTTGCTTGTTATGTGTTGCGACTTGTATAACATGTCATGAATATGTGCTTAACTGAGAAAATGTGCTAAGTGTTATTGTGTGCAATAAACGTGCGTCAACATTAAAACTAATCAAAAGGGTAATCGTTCTAGGAAGCAATTGGCCGGACACAACACTTGCTCTTGAAATTCTTACCGAGCAAACTAAGTAAGTTCACGGCCCCTACTTTTAAGTGGTTAAATACAGGGGGAGAAACATGTGCTCGCTACGGTATAGTAGCATTACTTCGATAAACTTACAACAACGTGTTACGATTTAGTAACATGCAAATATTTTCTAAATTGATTTGAGTTATGTTATACGGTTTTGGTCACAAAGTAGCATATCACTTTAAGTCCGATCTTAACTTTACGAGCCGTTAGTAATGGATCTTTAGCGAGGAAGCTTACGGTAGTACTACTGGGCCCAACAAGCCCCACCCGAGCTAGTCGCGCTAGCTAGACCGGTAAAGGTGTAATGGGTGTTGAATTTGCCTAACATAGTCATGGTTGGTGATAGCCTGACACCTTCAGGGGCAACAATGTTAGCTTCGGTTCGGACTCTTTGGTGACATAACCTAGGCTAGCTACCTACAAATATAACATGAACTTGAAAATCAACTTGGGGTTCTTGATACGTGATCGGATCAAGGGTAGCTTATACATTTCTGATTCGGGATAGAATCAGTGGGAAATATTTATACACCCTGGTTCGGGTTTGAACCAGTGGCTCATTTGGGAAATAACTAAAACAAACAAAAACCTGTGAACTCACTCATCAATTATGTTGACACTTGTTCTTGTCATGTTTTCTTAGGTGGCTAAGGATTCACGAGCATGAGTAGGCAGACCCGCATGAACATTCTAAACTATTTTTAAAGTTTGTGTTATTTTCAATTCACTATGTTGGTTTTGCGTTTGTGTTAGCGCTACAAATTATATTTTCAAACTTTGTTAAGCTTCCGTATTTTTATTTAATCCAGCGTCAAAACTCGGTTTTATTCATGTAGAGGTAAATCTGTATGGTCATGTGTCGATGATCTTGGTTTGTCACGTGCCTCGCAGTAAAACCCCGCATGTGGAATTCGTGGGTGTGACAGACTGCGACAACCCGGGATGTTTACTGTTTATTTACTACTCCGCAAGGCATGGCACTATAATAGGAAGCTTATTACTCCACTGTTCGTGAGGTGCTTACGTTCAATTTTGATCTTATTCCGATTCTTACATCTTACAACACTTTACTCAAGTCAATTTTTGGGACGAAAATTCTTTCAACATGGGGATAATGTAACAACCCAAAAAATCAGGTCAGTATTGTTTCCGACTTCCACGCTAGTTTTGTCACGCGATATTTGACGATTTATATATATATATATATATATTGTGAATAGTTAAAAAATAAAATAACAAATCAATCCACAACTTGCGGCTGCCCCATCTTTGTGTACAGTATACATAAGTATGCATATAGTGTTATTCAAAAAAAATCTTAAAACAACAAAAAATCCATACCTTGCGGCCCAACAATCCACAACCGCCAACTCTATATATGTACTTATGCATGTATGGTGTATGTTTAAAAAAAAAGAAAAACACTAAATACTACACACCACCATTGCGGCGACAGTCGGCAGAAGGCCCCCCACCGGCGCGACACCCACACCTCGCCACCCTCTCGCTCTCTCTCTCGGCTCTCTCGCACTTTCTCTTGTTCTCGCTCTCTCTCTCGGCTCTCTCGCACTTTCTCTTGTTCTCGCACTCCGGTTTCGATCGTCTAGGAAGCGATTGACCGGACACAACACTTGCTCTAGAAATTCTTAACAAGCAAACTAAGTTGAGTTCACGACCCTACTTTTAAATAATTAAATACATGGGGAGAAAACATCTGCTTGCTATGGTATAGTAGAGTTACTTTAATAAACTTACAACAACGTGTTACGGTTTAGTAACATGCAAATATTTTCTATATTGATTTGAGTTATGTTATACGGTTTTGGTCACAGAATAGCATATCACTTTAAGTCCCCTCTTAACTTTACGAGCCGTTAGTAATGGATCTTTAGCGAGGAAGTTTATGGTAGTACTACTGGGCCCAACAAGCCCCACCCGAGCTAGTCATGCTAGCCCGATCGGTAAAGGTCTAACGGGTGTTGAATTTGCCTAACATAGTCATGGTTGGTGATAGCCTGACACCTTCAGGGGCAACAATGTTAGCTTCGTTCGGACTCTTTGGTGACATAACCTAGGCTAGCTACCTACAAATATAACATGAACTTGAAAATCAATTGAAGGTTCTTGATATGTGATTAGATCAAGGGTAACTTATACATTTCCGATTCGGGAGAGAATCAGGGGGAAACATTTTTACACCCTGGTTCGGGTTTGAACAAGTGGCTCATTTGGGAAATAACTAAGATAAATTAAAACATGTGAACTCACTCATCAATTATGTTGAGTGAGTTTTTAGTTTGTTTTAGTTATTTCCCAAATGAGCCACTAGTTCAAACCCGAACCAGGGTATCCAAATGTTTCCCCCTGATTCTATCCCGAATCAGAAATGTATAAGTTACCCTTGATTCAATCCCATATCAGGAACCCCAAATTGATTTTCAAGTTCATGATATATTTATAGGTAGCTAGCCTAGGTTATGTCACCAAAGAGTCTGAACCGAAGCTAACGTTGTTGCCCCTAAAGGTGTTAGGCTATCACCAACCATGACTATGTTAGGAAAATTCAACACCCGTTAGACCTTTACTGTCTGGCTAGTGCGACTAGCTCGGTGGGGCTTGTTGGGCCCAATTGTACTACCATAAACTTCCTCACTAAAGATCCATTACTAACGGCTGGTATTGATAAGAGGGGACTTAAAGTGATATGCTACTTTGTGACCAAAACCGTATAACATAACTCTACTATATCGCTTCCTAGACAAACGTCGATCGAAACCGGAGCGCGAGAACAAGAGAAAGTGCGAGAGAGCCGAGAGAGAGCGAGAGGGTGGCGAGGTGTGGGGGTCGCGCCGGTGGGGGCCTTCTACCGACTATCGCCGCAGTGGTGGTGTCTAGTATCTAGTGTTTTTCTTTTTTTTTAAACACACACTATACATGCATGCGTACATATATGGAGTTGGCGGTTGTGGGTTGTTGGGCCATAAGTTATGGATCGTTTGTTGTTTTAAGATTTGTTTTTGAATAACACTACATGCATGTTGTGGATTTATTTGTTATTTTAATTTTTTTAACTAATCACTATATATATATATATATATAAACTAAATCGTCAAATATCGTGTGACAAAACTAGCGTGGAAGTCGGAAATATTATTGACCGGATTGTTCGGGTTGTTACATTATCCCAATGTCAAAAGAATTTTCGTCCCGAAAATTGACTTGAGTAAAGTGTTGTAAGATTTCAGAATCGGAAAGAGCAAAAGTGAACGTAATCTACCTCACGAACAGTGGAGTATTAAGCACCCTATTATAGTGCCATGCCCTGCAGAGTAGTAAATAAACAGTAAACATCCCGGGTTGTCGCAGTCTGTCACACCCACGAATCCACATGCGGGGTTTTACCGCGAGGCGCGTGGCAAACCAGGATCATCGACACATGACCATACAGATTTACCTCTACATTAATAAAACGGAATTTTAACGCTGGATTAAATAAAAATGCGGAAGTGTAACAAAGTTTGAAAATATAATTTGTAGCGCCAACACAAACGCAAAACCAACATAGTGAATTGTAAATAATGCAAACTTTAGAAATAGTTTAGAATGTTCATGCGGGTCTGCCTACTCGTGCTCGTGAATCCTTAGCCACCTAAGAAAACATGCAAAGAACAAGTTTCAACAAAATTGATGTGTGAGTTCACAGGTTTTAGTTTGTTTCAGTTATTTCCTAAATGAGCCACAGGTTCAAACCCGAGCTAGGGTATATAAATGTTTCCCCCTGATTCTATCCCGAATCAGAAATGTATAAGTTACCCTTGATCCAATCCCGTATCAAAAACCTTAAATTGATTTTCAAGTTCATGTTATATTTTTAGGTAGCTAGCCTAGGTTATGTCACTAAAGAGTCCGAATCGAAGTTAACGTTGTTTCCCCTGAAGGTGTCAGGCTATCACCAACCATGACTATGTTAGGCAAATTCAACACCCGTTAGACCTTCACCGATAGCGCGACTAGTTCGGGTGGGGCAAGTTGGGCCCAGTAGTACTACCATAAACTTCCTCACTAAAGATCCATTACTAACGACTCGTAAAGTTAAGAAGGGACTTAAAGTGATATGCTACTCTGTGACCAAAACCGTATAAATAACTCAAATCAATTTAGAAAATATTTGCAAGTTACTAAACCGTAACACGTTGTTTTAAGTTTATCGAAGAAACGCTACTATACCGTAGCGAGCACATGTTTTCTCCCCCTGTATTAACCATTTAAAAGTAGGGGCCGTGAACTCACCTTAGTTTGCTCAGTAAGAATTTCAAGAGCAAGTGTTGTGTTCGGTCAATCGCTTCCTAGATAAACGTCGATTGAAATGGAGCGCGAGACCATGAGAAAGTGCGAGAGAGCCGATAGAGAGCGAGAGGGTGGCGAGGTGTGGATGTCACGCCGTGGGGGCCTTCTACCGACTGCCGTCACGGTGGTGGTGTGTAGTATTTTGTGTTTTTCTTATTTTTTGAAACACACACCATACATGCATACGTACATATATGGAGTTGGCGGTTGTGGGTTGTTGGGCTGCAAGTTATAAATTGTTTGTTGTTTTAAGATTTTTTTAATAACACTACACGCATACGTATGTATACCTGTACAACAAGATGGGGCGGCCGCAAGTTGTGTATTGATTTGTTATTTTATTTTTTTAACTATCAATATATATATATATATATATATATATATATATATATATATATATATATATATAAACTACATCGGGAAATATCGCGTGAGGAAACTAGCGTGGAATTCGGAAATAATACTGACTTGATTGTTCGGGTTGTTACATTATCTCCATGTTGAAAGAATTTTCATCCCGAAAATTGACTTGAGTAAAGTGTTGTAAGATGTCAGAATCGGAATAAGAGCAAAATTGAACGTAAGCCACCTCATGAACAGTGGAGTAATAAGCTTCCTGTTATAGTGCCATGCCTTGCGGAGTAGTAAATAAATAGTAAACATCCCGGGTTGTCATAGTATCCCCCTGTTTAGGAAACTTCGTCCCTAAGTTTAGTTTGCACCATCCTTGCTACGTGTTTCAAAGAGCTAGGGGTACTTAGTTTTCATCTGGTCCTCTCGTTCCCATGTGAACTCCGGTCCACGCCGAGAGTTCCAACAAACCTTGATGATTGGAATTTTACTGTGCCTCCGTATCTTGAACTCACGATCCATGATTTCGATTAGTTCTTCCACGAACCTCAGATGTTCGTCTACTTGGATCTCGTCTAATGGCATGATTAAGTTTTCATCTGACAAACTCTTTTTCAGATTTGAGACATGAAACACGTTATGAACCCCACTGAGTTCATCGGGAAGGTTTAATTGAGAAGCCATTGGACCAATCCTCTTCGTGATTTCAAATGGTCCAATGTAGCGCGGATTTAGCTTTCCCCTTTCCCAAAACGGGTAACACCCTTCCAGGGTGAGACTTTGAGTAGAACCCTATCACCTACTTGAAATTCTAATGGTTTACAACGATGATTGGCATAGCTCTTTTGGCAATCACGAGCTCCCGCCAAATGGTTTCTGATTTGCACTATCTTCTCAGTAGTCTCGAATATTAACTCAGGACCAGTGAGTTGACTATCACCGACTTCCGCCCAACAAACAGGTGACCGACATTTTCTTCCGTACAGTGCCTCAAAAGGCGCTGCCTGTATGCCGGTGTGATAGCTATTGTTGTACGAGAATTCTACCAATGGTAGATGAGTTTCCCAGCTATTTCTGAAGTCAATAGCACACGCTCAAAGCATGTCTCCGAGTGTTTGAATCGTACGTTCACTCTGGCCATCTGTTTGGGGATGATAGCCAGTGCTCATATCCAAGCGCGTGCCCAATGCTTTTTGTAATGATTGCAAGAAATGTGAAGTGAATCGAGCGTATCGATCCGATATGACTGAAGTCGGTACCTCATGCCGGGAGACCACTTCCTTGATGTATAGCTGGGTTAGTTCCAGTTTGTTTGTTTCCTTAATCGCAAGGAAATGAGCTAATTTCGTTAGTTGATCTACGATCACCAAGATGGTATCGTATCCGCCTCGTGTTCTGGGGAGTTTAGTTAGGAAATCCATGGAGATTTATTCCCACTTCCACATTGGGATCTCCAGTTGCTGTAGTAACCCTGATGGCTTTTGATATTCAATTTTCACCTTCGCACATGTTAGGCATTTGTTGACATAAGTTGTGATTTCAGCCTTCATGTTGGGCCACCAATAAGTTGTTTTAAGATCACGATACATCTTATCTGATCCTGGATGAACCGAGTACCTTGATTTGTGAGTTTCATCCATTATGAGCTCCCTCAAGATTCCATAGAGAGGTACCCATACCCGATTAAGAAAGTAACGAGTTCCATTGAATTTGGTTTCCCAATCACGCTCCATCTTGCGTAATTTCTCAGCTTTCAGATTTTTGGGTTTAACTACCTCCAACTGAGCGTTGTGGATATGTTCGGGTAAGTTAGAGTGTATCGTGATTGTAAGGACCGAACCCGTCGGGGCTTCTCGTGTTCCTTTCTACTGAGAGTGTCAGCTACCACATTAGCCTTTCCTGGATGATACTGGATGGCACATTCATAGTCATTTAAAAGTTCGAGCCAGCGACGCTGCCGCATGTTCAACTCTTTTTTATCAAAAATGTGTTGAAGGCTTTTGTGGTCGGTGTAAATGGTACACTTGGTTCCATAAAGATAGTGCCTCCAAATTTTTAGAGCGAATACCACGGCTCCTAACTCTAAGTCATGAGTTGTGTAGTTTTTCTCGTGCACCTTCAGCTGCCGGGATACGTACGCAATGACCTTATCACATTGCATGAGTACACATCCAAATCCCTGAATGGAAGCATCGCAATACACCACGAAGTCTTCAGTTCCCTCAGGTAGGGACAAAATAGGCACACTACAAAGCTTCTGTTTCAGCACCTGGAAAGCTTATTCTTCTTTGTCACCCCAGATATACTTGGTTCCTTTCTGAGTCAGGGAGGTGAGTGGTTGAGTGATTTTCGAGAATCCCTCAATAAAATGATGATAATGGCCTGCTAAACCTAAAAAACTATCTTATTTCCGTTGGATTCTTTGGTGCTTCACAGTTCTTGATAGCCTCTATCTTAGCTGGATCAACATGAATACCCTGCTCGTTCACTATATGCCCTAGAAACTGAACCTCGTGAATCTAGAAATCGCATTTGGAGAACTTGACATATAGCTTTTCCTGTTGCAGTAACTCCAATAGTAACCGCAGATGCTCTTCATGCTCCTCCTTGATCTTCGAGTAAATTAGTATGTCATCAATGAATAAGATGACAAACTTGTCAAGATACGGTTTACACATGCGGTTCATGAGATCCATGAACACTGCGGGTGCATTAGTGAGACCAAATGGCATGACCAGGAATTCATAATGGCCATACCGAGTGCGGAATGCGGTTTTAGAGATGTCTTCCTCTCTAACGCGAAGCTGGTGATAACCTGACCTTAGGTCAATCTTGGAATAATAGCTTGATCCCTAAAGTTGATCAAAAAGATCATCAATACGCGGCAATGGATATCGATTCTTGATAGTAACCTTATTAAGCTCCCGATAGTTCAATTGTGGGAAATCCTTCTTGAAGTGATTTGTGCTACCACACTGAAAGCACGACCTTGTAACTCCTGTCTACTGAGGTTAAGAATGATTGTTGTTTGACCTCTGCTGAGTATTCACACGGTAATCCTTAGCAGAGTGGCCTATCCGGCTGAATCGTTGGCATGAATTACATTGACCATTGTGATGTCGGGAGCACTATTGTAGAAGGGCTTTTTCCCTCATAACCACCCTGACCTTGGGTGTTGTTGGAGTTACCAAACTGCTGATTGTTGAAGTTGTGGTTGCTGTTGTTGAACCGCTTCTGAGAGTTCTGCTGGTTTTGACCCGATGATGCTGGCTTTGAGGAAATGCTTTCCCATTTCCTTTTGTTATCAGATGTGCCCGAAGATGAACCCTTCTTCAGTAGCCTTCCTTGTTCAATGGCCTTATCTGTTAACTTGTGTGCTAGACGCACAGCCTGCTGAACGGTGACTGGATTACTGGATATCACCATTCCCAGGATTTCAGGGGCCAAACCCTTCAGGTATAACTCCACCTGTTTGTGCATCGGCCTAGCTATGTCGGGGAACAGAGAGACCAAATCATAATGCTTTCTCGTGTAGGCCTCAATTTCCTATCCCTGCATTTCGAGCACCCACAACTCCTGTTCTAACTGATGAACTCGATCCCGAGGACAATACAGTTTCCGGATAAGTTCCTTAAATGCATCCCATCCCATGGCATTTGCTGCCTCTAGACCCTGAAGTTGAACTCTGGCGTTCCACCGGCTCAAAGCACCGTCTTCCAAAGTGGAAGCAGCATACTTAACCTTGCTCTAATACCAATCTGTCACACCCACAAATTTACCGCGAGGCGCATGACAAACCAGGATCATCGACACATAACCATACAAATTTACCTCTACATAATAAAACCAAGTTTTGACGCTGGATTAAATAAAAATGCAGAAACGTAACAAAGTTTGAAAATATAATTTGTCGCGCCAACACAAACACAAAACCAACATAGTGAATTGTAAATAATGCAAACTTTAGAAATAGTTTAGAATGTTCATGCGGGTCTGCCTCCTCGTGCTCGTGAATCCTTAGCCACCTAAGAAAACATGCAAAGAACTAGTGTCGACATAATTGATGAGTGAGTTCACAAGTTTTTGTTATTTCCCAAATGAACCACTGGTTCAAACCCGAACCAGGGTGTATAATGTTTCCCCCTGATTCTATCCTGAATCAAAAATGTATAAGTTACTCTTGATCCAATCTCGTATCAAGAACCCCAAATTGATTTTCAAGTTCGTGTTATATTTGTAGGTAGCTAGCCTAGGTTATGTCACCAAAGTGTCCGAATCGAAACTAACGTTGTTGCCCCTGAAGGTGTCAGGCTATCACTATCCATGACTATGTTAGGAAAATTCAACACCCGTTAGACGTTTACCGGTCTGGCTAGCGCGACTAGCTCGGGTGGGGCTTGTTGGGGCCAGTAGTACTACCATAAACTTCCTCACTAAAGATCCATTACTAACGGCTCGTAAAGTTAAGAGGGGACTTAAAGTGATATGCTACTTTGTGACCAAAACCGTATAACGTAACTCAAATCAGTTTAGAAAATATTTGCATGTTACTAAACCGTAACACGTTGTTGTAAGTTTATCAAATTAACGCTACCATACCGTTTCGAGCACATGTTTTCTTCCCCTGTATTTAACCATTTAAAAGTAGGGGCCGTGAACTCACCTTAGTTTTCTCGGTAAGAATTTCAAGAGCAAGTGTTGTGTCCAGTAAATCGCTTCCTAGACAAACGTCGATCGAAACCGGAGCGCGAGACCAAGAGAAAGTGCGAGAGAGCTGAGAGAGAGCGAGAGGGTGGCGAGTTGTGGGTGTCGCGACGGTGGGGGGCCTTCTGCCGACTTCCGCCGTGGTGGTGGTGTGTAGTATTTAGGGTTTTTCTTTTTTTAAACACACACCATACATGCAGACGTACATATATGGAGCTGGCGGTTGTTGGTTGTTGGGTCGCAAGTTATGGGTTGTTTTTTGTTGACTAACACTACATGCATACATATGTATACCTGTACACAAAGATGGGGCGGCCACAAGTTATGGACTGATTTTTTATTTTAATTATTTTAACTAATAACTATATATACATATATATATATATATATATATATATATACTAAATCGTCAAATATCGGGTGACAAAACTAGAATGGAAGTCGGAAATACTATTGACCTGATTGTTCCGGTTGTTACAATTACCATGTCTTTTTTTATGTTGATCTTTGTTTTAAACTTGTAACTACTTATAAAATTTCAAACAGTAGGTTTTTTGTTTCTATTTGTAGTCTTTTCCCGTAATCAACTTTTCAACCTTTGTAACTAAATATATTGATATCATGTATGTTTCATTAAGAAGATAGAAATATGCATTAACACAAACAAATTCTAAACTCAAGTTTTTTACAATTACGATATTATGTTAATTTTGAACATCACTGTCATAGTGAAATTTTTATATATGAGACCGGTAGAAAAAAAAACACATAATGAAAAAATAAAAATAAAAAGTTAAGTATAAAGAGTGAAAAAATTGGTAACCTTGGTCTTATGCAAAGACCATTTAACTAGTTAATATTAAAAAAGAGTATTTAATTGCATTAAATACTATATGATAGTTTAAATAAAAAAATACTAATAATATTAATCATTTAATTCAAGAGATATCACTAATTATTTTAGTTTTATAAATAGAATCATCTACCATGAGTTGCATAAAGCATTGTCACTTTTCTATACCACATAACCATACTAGTTGCTAGAACATGATGATGTTCATAGAGTTTTGTCAAATATCTCATATAAACTGTTAAAGAATTGATGAAACCCTATTAACAGTCAAGATGTTGTGGAAAATTATAACCACGTTTTTGGGAGCATTATTTTCTCTTTTTCAGTAAAAACTAGTTTCTAAAACATTATGTTGTTCATGGTATTTCTTCAAATATTTCATATATAATTGTCAAAGAATTGATGAAATTCTATGAACAATCAAGATGTTTAGGATAATTATAACCAAGTTTTTGTTACCATTAATTTTCAACATGTAACTAAGCTTTGTTTCTTTTTATTATACTTTTTGAATTGCTTTTTGCATGTGCATGCTAAAATAGAGGTGTTATTATTATTGTTGTTATCGTTGTTGTTATTGTTGTTGTTGCTACTGTTGTTGTTATTGCCAGAGAAAATTTGTAATGGGACTCTATTTGAAATATCACATTTACAACAAAGTAAAGAAAACTTAACACTTAAATATTACGGCTTATTACACGACTATCAAAGATCAAGTATGCAGTATATACAATTATGCAAGAAATACGTTGACATGACTTGTGTAGTATTTCCAGTAAGTATTAGACGTAAACTAGAGCATTATTTTCAATCGTATGAGATAATTATAAGAATAGATATTTACCAAGCTAAAATGCTTTAATCATGTTCGGAAAGTGAGATTATGATTTGATTTAACTTGACATTTTTGGTAACGGAACTAACATAGGTCCCCCTATATTGGAGATAATAGAAAACCTAGATCATCTATTAAACCTATTATGATTTCTTAATCTTGGAAAAAAGACCATAAAGCTTTAGGTGTCTTGAAATTCTAATGATGATCTAAAGCTTTGAATTAAACTTTTTAGCCAAAAACCATGGTTTGAAATGATTGTTAAGTTACTAATGGAAGAACATGATTAAATGAAAATGGTAGTCTATGTAAAAAAGAATATAACATTGACAAAATAATTGAAGTGTAATGCATCTCAAGGAATAACATTCCAACGAATGCGGCTGAAATTTATATCATAACATACAAAAATGCATTTACGTCAAACTATTAACATTTAATTAACAAAATAAGTGTATTGTGATTAAATTAAAGAGGATATAGATTGTTGTATTTTTTTTTTTAAAAAGTATTGTGGTTTATCTTTTCATTACGATGTCTTTTCTTATGTTGATCTTTCAAACAACAAGGTTTTTGTTTTTGTTTGTAGTCTTTTTCCGTCATCAATTTTTCAACCTACGTAACTAAATATATATTGACATCATGTATCTTTCATTAAGAATAATAAAATATGCATTAACACAAACATATTCTAAACTCAAGTTTTTTACAATTACCATATTATCTTAATTTTGAACATCACTGTCATAGTGAAATTCTTATTTATGAGACCAGTAGAAAAGAAAACTCATAATGAAAAAATAAAAAAAAAGTTAAATATAATAGAGTGAAAAAAATTGGTAACCTTTGTCTTTTGCGAAGATCATTTAACTAGTTAATATAAAAAAGTATTTAATTGCATTAAATACTATATCATAGTTCAACTAAAAAAATACTAATAATATCAATCATTTAAATCAAGAGATATCACTATTTATTTTTGTTATGTAAATAGAACCATTTACCAAGACTTGCATAAAGCATTGTCACTTTTCTATACCACATAACCATATCCATCTAGACTAGTTGCTACAACACCATGATGTTCATAGAGTTTCGTCAAATATGTCATATAAATTGTTAAAGAATTGATGAAATTCTATGAACAGTCAACATGTGCTCGAAAATTACAACCACGTTTTTGGGAGCATTATTTTCTTTTTTACATTAAAAACTAATTTCTACAACATGATGTTGTTCATGGTAATTCTTCAAATATTTCATATATAATTGTCAAAGAATTAATTAAATTCTATGAACAATCAAGATGTTCAGGATAATTATAACCATGTTTTTGTTACCATTAATTTTTAACATGTAACTAAGCTTTGTTTCTTTTTATTATACTTTTTCAATTGCTTTTTGCGTGTACATGCTAAAATAGAGGTGTTATTATTATTGTGGTTGTGGTTGTTGTTATTGTTGTTGTTGCTACTGTTGTTATCAGAGAAAATTTGTAGTGGAAGTCTATTTGAAATATCACATTTACAACAAAGTAAAGAAACTTAACACTTAAATATTATGGCTTATTACACGACTACCATATATAAAGTATGCAGTGTGACAACCGGTACTTTTCGATCGTAATTACACGCATAACAAACATAAGACAATAATACATAGCCTAATTTGACATAAAATAACTTAATTTGGCTTTCGGAAAGCTGAGGAGCGTCAACTTGATTCACGTTACGCGATTTGTATTCGAAAATTTTAGCGCGTGTTTGAACGTTAAGCGAACTGACACCGAACAAAATACTGACAACGCTTAAAAATACAAATTTTGCGATTATATTTATCATATATTATAATTATGCAAATTATTCGGATTGCTAAACATTACCGAGCACAAACGCAGAAATTGCACAGAAAACCAGAACGCACCGGCAATTAACAACGAAACGGAAGCCACGGACTAAAGTAACGTCTAAATATTAATATATTACGATATATTTGGCTTTGTTTTCAAATTTTAATACTCGCGGTAGAAACCGGATCGAAAAACGGACAAGAAACGACCATCGAATCATTTTACGCAACTTTAACACAACGAACAGATTTACGCGTCGTAACCGACTTATGGTATAATTTTAACGTTTTCAAGTACAAATATATAAATTTCGATAAATCACGAGATTCGGGAAACGATAACGGGCTGCGGATGCGTATTAGGCTTAGACACGATTAACGGGCCTTGGGCCTGACCCGTCTAGCAAACCCTAACTATAAATGCTCTTTTAAGCTTCACCACCCTCATTTTTGTAAGAAACCCTAGCCCCCATGTTCAACAACATCCCTGCTCTCTCACTACAAGTCCGGTCGCCGGGCTCCGGCAACAAAACCGACGACTCCGGTCGTCTTCTCCGGCAATCGCGCACACATACACGCACACCACCCAACCTGCAAAATCCTCTTGTATCTCACACACCTGAAACGTAGAGAGAGAGCAGAAGAGAGAGAGAGCGGCGGAGAGAGAAAAGGACGGCGGCGGCAGCCGCCGTATCTCAACGGCGACCACTCATCTCTCGGTTCTCCGACTGCCGAAAACGGCAGCCGCCGGCGACGCCTCCGAGCCGGTCAGTCGGCGATGATGACGATGGTGGATTATGTTGGTCCTTTTCCGGTCGGATCTGGATTGATTCGGGTTGGGTGTGTCGGGTTGCGGGATTCAGTGGCGGCGGTTCTCCGGCTCGCCGGCGACAGCGGCGGCGGTGTTTTGAGTCTCCGGTTCAACATAGTTCAACCCGGTTGAGTTCAGAAATCGGTTCAGGTTTTGGGTTCGGTTCACTCGGGTCTCGACTAAGTTCAGCTTCGGTTCACTCTGGTCAGATCAACCTGGTTCAGTCCAGATCTCGGTTAAGTTTCGATATTACTGTTTTGCTATTTGTTTTGATTTCAGTTTTACATCGTTTCGGTTCTGATGTATGTTTGTTTCAGGTTCAGTCTCGGTTCGGTTCGGATCGGTCGGTCAATAAAAGTCAACGGGTCAAACCCGGTCAACATGAGTCAAACCTGGTCAACGGGTCAACCCGAGACTCGGTAAAAATTTAATTACGACGCGAAGTTATATTAAATAGTTTATAAATATAGTTAATAATTATCGCGTAAACCGAGCTCAAACCGATCCGTTAATGAATATATATCGTCAAAATTATAATAATAACAATCGAACCAACTACGTTATTCGCGTAAAACTAGTAGTACAATCGAACCGACGTCGTTAATTATATAAATCAAAATTTTTAATTGACGAAACTTAATATTTGAAAATAACGAAAAATTTATATATATTGTTCGTTTGCGTACATTGCAGGTTGTGTTTTGATAAATAAATCGACAACTTGTGTTGTCGGGATCATCCGAAAACAGAGGAAACTCTGCCCGATTTTTGTAAAAATCCGTAATACTAAAACGTCTTTCATTATAATAACGAAATCAGTCGGAATCCAAAGTACCTATTAAATAAATATGAATATATATTTTCTTTCGACGACTCTTTCTAATCCGCAAAACAAGTTTACGACATCTCGACGAACAAGTTTTACAAGATAACCAAAATCAGAAATTTTCATAAAATAAATATAATTAGATATATTTATTTCAAACGACGGAATTCGAAAATTATATTTCAAACGTTTAGCATTCGAAAGTCTTATAAAATGAATATAATTAATTATATTCAAACGTAGTAAATTCGTACACTTTTATAAAATGATATAATTGTTTATATCTACTTTAAACGTCTTGAAGTCGAAGCTTTTTTTGCTTCAAACGCCTAGTATTCGGCAATTATATATAATAAGTATGATTATTTATATTTGTTTAAAACGTCTAGACTACGGACGTAATACAAAATAATTATAATGATTTATATTTATTTTGAACGTCTAAATGGAATATGACGCGTTACCGTACGATCTTAGCAAATAATATTATCCGAGTTATTTTGGCAACAAACAAATGAAAGTCGATTCTAACGAGCGTGCAACTATATAATTATTTTATTAATTATAAACGGGACGCAAGACTATTTCGGCTACACGACATTTATGTACATATACATCTACGCTTACATTTACATATATAAATATATATGTGTCTACCTTATTATCTGACAACGTATATGACGACTACCCGGGTAATATGTGAACAATTACGAGGTTACAATATATTATTTTTATATAACTATTCGTTACACACACGAACTACCTCTCGAGACAACTAACACGATCTTATAAATATTTATATTTTATATAAATATATACCCTAAACCTCTTGGAAACTAAGTGTATCGAAACTCAGTAACTATCACCGAAATTAAATGGAACTTAAAAAGTATATCTTATTAGTTCCCACGTAGATAACAACTTACCATCGAATCGTTTCGGTTAGCAATTCGGTAGAGCTCGGTGTCACGTAGTATAGCTAAGTCATTCTTAGAAACTTACGAGTTATTTCGTTTTAGGAATACACTAGATTGCATGCTAGCAAGTCAAGTTGTGGAAATAATACTATGGAAACACATTTAAGCTAGCTTTGCACTGGATTATCTAGGTGAGTTCATAACCCCCACTTTTAACCGATTTACATTTTTATAAATGTTTTCGGGGGTGGAAAGACATGCAAGTTTTGAGAAAGTATACGATATTTCGATGAACGAAAACAACAGATTTCTAAATCATGATACGAATGAACTCCATCAAACTCAAATGGTTTACGAAAGGTTTATGCTAAACATACTAGTTTTACAAAACACTCGCGTATTTTCGAAACGTGCATAAGTTTCATGACTAGTGATGGGAAGGTCCTAGTTAAAACGGGACTGGTTTGTCCTGCATACAAATAAGGGGACTGGTTGGTCCTGCTTACAGACTCAGATGGGCTAGGCCCATTCTCACTTGTGCAAGGCACAAAGACTCGAGTGGGTTAGACCCACCTATACTCATGCGAGGCACGAAGACACAAGGACTGGATTGTCCTCTACTCAATAATAAGGCCGTAGGGTCGCTTAAAACTGTACAGTGAAGTCCTCGCTACATATCGAAACTATAACCACCTGCTAGTCTACCGTCTTGACTAAACGGTTCGGCGAGGCACTTACTAGCTTGGGGTGCGTTATAGGCTCATGCGGGCATGTTGTCTTTATCATACGCGGACATCGATGGTTATTCAAATATTACAAAAACAAGGTTTTCAATTGACATGCCGAGAAAAATTGTTTTATTACGCTTTCTCAACAACACTTCAATACCGGTTTACAAGGATAACAGAAAACATTTCAATACCGGTTTATTTACAGATACGATTGAAAACATTTTATCACCGGTTTATAAATATAACAGTTATATGCATGGATTTGCAAACAACATGGAAAACATTTAAATAATGTTATACAGACATGACATTTCAAATGCTTTGAGATACAATGATCCCACGAACCGGTTTTTCGAATGCAAGACTTTTAAATGTTTTATGATTCATTTGAAACAAAAACAGACAAACTATGAACTCGCCAACTTTATGTTGATTTTTCGTATGTTTCTTTCTAGGTTATATTTTCAAATTATGGCACGGTTGGAATAGGAAACCCATGGGGATTCGAGTACTTAGCTGGCGTTCACCTTTTAGAGGTCTTAGCACTCACGTTACTTCCGCTGTGCGGTGAAGATACCAGCCAGATCACGCCCGGCTCTGATGGCTAAATTGGGGTGTGACAGATTGACATCAGAGCTATAGGTTCTAGCGAATTAGGTATCAAATCTGGCTATGATAACAGATAGGTTTCTGTGGAGATACCTAGGCTTTAACCTCACGTTCCTTTGGGGACATTAGATCAATAAGACTTGAATACATACGGAACGCCTAGTGCTCTAATATGGGTTCCAACCGTGGCCGAAAACAGTAAGTCAACATTATGATTTTAATCATACACTAGTGTTGTGTGTGGTACACAGTACACAAAAACATTGCATACCGTAGGCAAAACTTTGAGAGTTTTGGGAACATGCATTTAGGACCTTTGGAAAAATTATGTCAATATCAATTAAAGGTCATCACGTAGGAACTGCGATTATTAACTCGGACAAACATATTACATATATTGTCGCTGTTATTTCATTTACCCGAGCAGGTAGCCTACGTAAAACGAAAACACTAGTGCGCAAATATATGTGAAACTTAAACGATACGACAATCGATGTTGAAGTACATCACATACGACTTTCAAGGCGCGACCTTGAGGAAGCACGACATTACGACAATGATGCTAGTCCCGTCAGCGGGAGAACTACCGACTAGAATGCAACAATTAATCACGTGGTCCTGTAAGAGACACGAGCAACGTTGAGGTACGTTCAAACGAGAATTCATAACAGTCGATACTCATTACAATGGTAAATGACAACAATTGGCGCTGCAAAAGAAGTCACATGACTTCGCATTCCCCCTACTTTATTAATTACGATTACGTCATGTTCGACATTCCGTGATAATGTCACGCAACAACTAGGCATCACAGAAAATTCCGGGTAAAGTCCTCAACTTTCTTCTATTGAAATTACAGTTTTTGCATATAGCGAGTAGAATTTTTTTCTCACACCTCTACTTCTCCTAATGGTCATCGTGTCACGAGAATTCCCTTCATAATTAGCGAACATTTATTTGCATCTTTTCTTGACAAATTTCTTTGTTTCGCATGCACTGTTTGTTACGCATGTGGTTAACTTGATTCGTGGAGACCATCAGGGCCATCACTTCGAATGGTTGTTTCATCAATAATTCAAATATTGTTTCGCTATGCTTAATTTTTGCACTGTGATCTAGATGACCTGCAGTATTGTAAGTGTTGATTCCTTGATACTAAGTCAATGAATTCGTGAAAAACTATTTTTCTTGTTAAGTTACATACATGGTTTTCCAATGTAACCATGTCGAGATTCCCTTGTCAATACTTGTATTTATTGTTGTGTTGTATCTAAACCAAGTTCAATTGTTTGAACTTGCTCATTTCATATATATTCAATTCACGGTTCCGTATGATGCATTGAGGGCATGATATTCACAGTAATCACAACAAACACTTCATTTATTTTGAACCATAGCAGACTGGTTCAGTCTGCACTCTTATTAAGTCATTTATTGGTTACGACACCTTGTGGTGGCGTTTCACGAACTTGAAGCTTGCGCTAATCCCATTTGCACACCTCATGTACGAGTTAGATTATTTATCTAATTATTTATTTTAAATCCATCTAATTGATTTATTATTTTAAAGCAATCTTAATATAATTGTTTATTAAAATAATGGTACATATATTCATGTTGTATTCAGCGTACCTCTTAATAGTTCTTTCATCATCGGTCGGTCGAAAATTTTGGGATATTTATTGCTCTTCCACTAGCGACCAAAAAATTTATATTTATTTGTTATTTCATTTTCAGTTGAAAATCCTATGAGATTATTTGGAACAAATATTCGATTTTCTTTGTTGAACCTTTCATCTGATTGTAAACATGGTGAATTTGTTCGGTCACCGCTATCATTGAATTACTTTGATGATTATGACACCTTGTGGTGTCGGTATAAACTTGTAGCTTGGGCTAATTATAATCAATCATTTCATGCACAACTTTGTGTGCCTTTTGTTTGGCTCATCATTTGAATAGTCTTAACGCAACTATGTGTTAAGACAACAATACACTAAGTTCTATTGTATATCGGTGTATCCTTGCAATTCAATAATGTCAACACACAAATTTTTATTCATGTTATGGTTGAAAGTTGATAAATCATTTTCATGTTTCTATTTCATTGAACTTGTCGATCCTAAGTTTCATCCATCCAACAACCAATGCTAGTTTCGTTGGTAGTAAATGCTATCATTTCTAAAATCTATTTGTAGTTTGTGAATATTCATTTGGACAACTATTGGTTAAATTCCTCTTTTGTTGGACCTCTATAAACTCAGTCACATTAGTGATTATATCATTACATTTCGTTCACTTGACATTGATTCTAAAAACAGATTCAGTTGAACCAGTGGTTTATATTGTTGGAGTAAGTCATTGTAAAAGTCTCGATGCAATTACATGGTCATTTACCCTGGATTATTGATACCTAGCTATGCATCACAAAACCCTAAGGAGATAACATAGTCTAAATTTCGAGGACAAAATTTTTGTAACAAGGGGAGAATGTGACAACCGGTACTTTTTGATCGTAATTACACGCATAACAAACATAAGACAATAATACATAGCGTAATTTGACATAAAATAACTTAATTTGGCCTTCGGAAAGCCGAGGAGCGTCTACTTCATTCACGTTACGCGATTTGGCGATATTCGAAAATTTAAGCGCGCGTTTGAACGTTAAGCAAACTGACACCGAACAAAATACTGACAATGCTTAAAAATACAAATTTTGAGATTATATATATCATATATTATAATTATGCAAATTATTGGGATTGCTAAACATTACGGTGCACAAACGTGGAAATTACACGGAAAACCGGAACGCACCGGCAATTAACAACGAAACGGAAGCCACGGACTAAAGTAATGTCTAAATATTAATATATTACGATATATTTGGCTTCGTTTTCAAATTTAATTACTCGCGGTAGAAACCGGATCGAAAAACGGACAAGAAACGACCATCGAATCATTTTACGCAACTTTAACGCAACGAACGGACTTACGCGTCGTAACCGACTTACGGTATAATTTTAAACGTTTTCAAGTCCAAATATATAAATTTCGATAAATCACGAGATTCGGGAAACGATAACGGGCTGCGGATGCGTATTGGGCTTAGACACGATTAACGAGCCTTGGGCCCGACCCGTCTAGCAAACCCTAACTATAAATGCTCTTTTAAGCTTCACCACCCTCATTTTTGTAAGAAACCCTAGCCCCCATGTTCAACAACATCCCTGCTCTCTCACTACAAGTCCGGTCGCCGGGCTCCGGCAACAAAACCGATGACTCCGGTCGTCTTCTCTGGCAGTCGGCACACACACGCGCACACCACCCAACCTGCAAACCCCTCTTGTACCGCACACACCTGAAACGTAGAGAGAGAGAGAGCGGCAGAGAGAAAGAAGGACGGCGGCGGCAGCCGCCATATCTCAACGGCGACCCCCTCTCTCGGTTCTCCGACAGCCGAAAGCGGCAGCAGCTGGTGACGGCTCAGAGCCGGTCAGTCGGTGATGATGACAATGGAGGATTATGTTGGTCCTTTTCCGGTCGGATCCAGATTGATTCAGGTTGGGTGTGTCGGGTTGGGGGATTCAGCGGCGGCGGTTCTCCGGCTCGCCGGCGACAGCGACGGTGGTGTTTTGAGTCTCTGGTTCAACATTGTTCAACCCGGTTGAGTTTGGAACTCAATTCAGGTTTTGGGTTCGGTTCACTCGGGTCTCGACTCGGTTCAGCTTCGGTTCACTCCGGTCGACTCAAATCAACACGGTTCAGTCCAGATCTTGGTTAAGTTTCTATATTACAGTTTTGCTATTTGTTTCGATTTCAGTTTTACATCATTTCGGTTCTGATGTATGTTTGTTTCAGGTTCAGTCTCGGTTCGGTTCGGATCGGCCGGTCAACAAAAGTCAACGGGTCAAACCCGGTCAACATGAGTCAAACCTGGTCAACGGGTCAACCCGTGACTCGGTAAAAATTTAATTACGACGCGAAGTTAAATTATATAGTTTATAAATATCGTTAATAATTATCGCGTAAACCGAGCTCAAACCGATCCGTTAACAAATATATATGGTCAAAATTAAAATAATAACAATCGAACCGACTACATTATTCACGTAAAACTAGTAGTACAATCGAACCGACGTCGTTAATTATATAAATCAAAAATTTTAATTGACGAAATTTAACATTTGAAAATAACGAAAAATTTATATATATTGTTTGTTTGCTTACATTGCAAGTTGTGTTTTGATAAATAAATCGACAACTTGTGTTGTCGAGATCATCCTAAAACAGAGGAAACTCTACCCGATTTTTATAAAAATCCGTAATACTGAAACGTGCTTCATTATAATCACGAATCAGTTGGAATCCAAAGTACCTATTAAAATAAATATGACTATATATTTTCTTTCGACGACTCTTTCTAATCCGCAAAACAACTTTACGACATCTCGACGAACAAGGTTTACAAGATAACCAAAATCGGAATTTTTTATAAAATAAATATAATTAGATATATTTATTTCAAACAACGTAAATTGGAAATTATATTTCAAACGTTTAGCATTCGAAAGTAATATAAAATATAAAATGAATATAATTAATTATATTCAAACGTGGTAAATTCGTACACTTTTATAAAATGATAAAATTGTTTGTATCTACTTTAAACGTCTTGAAGTCGAAGCTTTATTTACTTCAAACGCCTAGTATTCGGCAATTATATATAATAAGTATAATTATTTATATTTGTTTAAAACGTCTAGACTACGGACGTAATACAAAATAATTATAATGATTTATATTTATTTCGAACGTCTAAATTGAATACGACGCGTTACCGTACGATCTTAGCAAATAATATTATCCGAGTTATTTTGGCAACAAACAAATGAAAGTCGATTCTAACGAGCGTGCAACTATATAATTATTTTATTAATTATAAACGGGACGCAAGACTAGTTCGGCTACACGACATTTATGTACATATACATCTACGCTTACATTTACATATATAAATATATATGTGTCTACCTTATTATCTGACAACGTATATGACGACTACCCGGGTAATATGTGAACAATTACGAGGTTACAATATATTATTTTTATATAACTATTCGTTACACACACGAACTACCTCTCGAGACAACTAACACGATCTTATAAATATTTATATTTTATATAAATATATACCCTAAACCTCTTGGAAACTAAGTGTATCGAAACTCAGTAACTATCACCGAAATTAAATGGAACTTAAAAAGTATATCTTATTAGTTCCCACGTAGATAACAACTTACCATCAAATCGTTTCGGTTAGCAATTCGGTAGAGCTCGGTGTCACGTAGTATAGCGAAGTCATTCTTAGAAACTTACGAGTTATTTCGTTTTAGGAATACACTAGATTGCATGCTAGCAAGTCAAGTTGTGGAAATAATACTATGGAAACACATTTAAGCTAGCTTTGCACTGGATTATCTACGTGAGTTCATAACCCCCACTTTTAACCGATTTACATTTTTATAAATGTTTTCGGGGGTGGAAAGACATGCAAGTTTTAAGAAAGTATACAATATTTCGATGAACGAAAACAACAGATTTCTAAATCATGATACGAATGAACTCCATCAAACTCAAATGGTTTACGAAAGGTTTATGCTAAACATACTGGTTTTACAAAACACTCGCGTATTTTCGAAACGTGCATGAGTTTCATGACTAGTGATGGGAAGGTCCTAGTTAAAACGGGACTGGTTTGTCCTGCATACAAATAAGGGGACTGGTTGGTCCTGCTTACAGACTCAGATGGGCTAGGCCCATTCTCACTTGTGCAAGGCACAAAGACTCGAGTGGGTTAGACCCACCTATACTCGTGCAAGGCACGAAGACACAAGGACTGGATTGTCCTCTACTCAATAATAAGGGCCGTAGGGTCGCTTAAAACTGTACAGTGAAGTCCTCGCTACATATCGGAACTATAACCACCTGCTAGTCTACAGTTTTGAGTAAACGGTTCGGCGAGGCACTTACTAGCATGGGGTGGGTTATAGGCTCATGCGGGCATGTTGTCTTTGTCATACGCGGACATCGATGGTTATTCAAATATTACAAAAACAAGGTTTTCAATTGATATGCCGAGAAAAATTGTTTTATTACGCTTTCTCAACAACACTTCAATACCAGTTTACAAGGATGACAGAAAACATTTCAATACCGGTTTATTTACATATACGATTGAAAACTTTTTATCACCGGTTTATAAATATAACAATTATATGCATGGATTTGCAAACAACATGGAAAACATTTCAATACTGTTATACAAACATGAGATTTCAAATGCTTTGAGATACAATGATCCCACCAACCGGTTTTTCGAATGCAAGACTTTCAAATGTTTTATGATTCATTGAAACAAAAACAGACAAACTATGAACTCGCCAACTTTATGTTGATTTCGTATGTTTCTTTCCCAGGTCATATTTTCAAATTATGGCACGGTTTGAATAGGAGAACCCAGGGGGATTCGAGTACTTAGCTGGCGTTCACCTTTTAGAAGTCTTAGCACTCACATTACTTCCGCTGTGCGATGAAGATACCAGCCAGATCACGCCCGGCTCTAATGGCTAAATCGGGGTGTGACATGCAGTATATACAATTATGCAAGAAATACGTTGATATGACTTGTGTAGTATTTTTAGTGAGTATTAGACGTCAACTAGAGCATTATTTTCAATCGATATGAGATAATTATAAGAATAGATATTCACCAAGCTAAAATGCTTTAATCATGTGCGGAAAGTGAGATTATGATTTGATTTAATTAGACATTTCTCGGTAACCGAACTAACATAATCCCCCTATATTGGAGATAATAGAAATCCTAGATCATCTAGTAAACCTATTATGATTCTTTATCTTGGAAAAAGACCATAAAGCTTTAGGTGTCTTGAAATTATAATGATGATCTAAAGCTTTGAATTAAACTTTTTATCCAAAAACCATGGTTTGAAATAATTGTTAAGTTACTAATGGAAGAACATGATTAAATGATAATGTTAGTTTACGTAAAAAAGAATATAACACTGACAAAATAATTGAATTTAATGCATCTCAAGGAATAACATTTCAACAAATGCGGCCAAAATTTATATCATAACATACAAAAAATACATTTATGTCAAACCATTAACATTTAATTAAGAAAATTAATGTATTGTGATTACGAAATTAAAGAGGATATAGAATGTTGTAGTTTTTTTTAAATTGTTGTGGTTTATCTTTGCATTACCATGTCTTTTTTTATGTTGATCTTTGTTTTAAACTTATAGTAGTTTTTAAAATTTCAAACAGTACGTTTTTTGTTTCTGTTTGTAGTCTTTTCTGGTCATCAACTTTTCAACCTATGTAACTAAATATATATTAACATCATGTATCTTTCATTAAGAATATCAAAATATGCATTAACACAAACATATTCTAAACTCAAGTTTTCTATAATTACGATATTATGTTAATTTTGAACATCACTGTCATGGTGAAATTTTTATTTATGAGACCTGTAGAAAAAAGCTACACATAAAGAAAAAATAAAAAAATTTAAATAGTAGTTAATATAAAAAAGTATTTAATTGCATTAATACTATATCATTGTTCAAATAAAAAATACTAATAATATCAATCATTTAATTCAAGAGATATCACTAATTTAATTTAGTTATATAAATAGAACCATCTACCAAGACTTGCATATTGTCACTTTTCTATACCACATAACCATATCCATCGAGACTAGTTGCTACAAAACGATGATGTTCATTTTGAACATCACTGTCATGGTGAAATTATTATTTATGAGACCTGTAGAAAAAAACTACATATAAAGAAAAAATAAAAAAATTTAAACTCAAGTTTTTAAAAATAACGATATTATGTTAATTTTGAACATCACTGTCATGGTGAAATTTTTATTTACGAGGCCTGTAGAAAAAAACTACACATAAAGAAAAAATTAAAAAATTTAAATATAATAGTTAATATAAAAAAAGTATTTAATTGCAAATACTATATCATTGTTCAAAAAAAAAATACTAATAATATCAATCATTTAATTCAAGAGATATCACTAATTTAATTTAGTTATATAAATAGAACCATCTACCAAGACTTGCATATTATCACTTTTATCAATCATTTAATTCAAGAGATATCACTAATTTAATTTAGTTATATAAATAGAACCATCTACCAAGACTTGCATATTATGAGACCTGTAGAAAAAAACTACATATAAAGAAAAAATAAAAAAATTTAAACTCAAGTTTTTAAAAATACGATATTATTTTAATTTTGAACATCACTGTCATGGTGAAATTTTTATTTACGAGGCCTGTAGAAAAAAACTACACATAAAGAAAAAATTAAAAAATTTAAATATAATAGTTAATATAAAAAAAGTATTTAATTGCAAATACTATATCATTGTTCAAATAAAAAAAATACTAATAATATCAATCATTTAATTCAAGAGATATCACTAATTTAATTTAGTTATATAAATAGAACCATCTACCAAGACTTGCATATTATCACTTTTCTATTCCACATAACCATATCCATCGAGACTAGTTGCTACAATACCATGATGTTCATAGAGTTTGGTCAAATATCTCATATAAATTGTTAAAAAGTTGATGAAATCCTATGAACAATCAACATGTTGTGGTAAATTATAACCACGTTTTTGGGACCATTATTTTCTTTTTTACATTAAAGACTAGTTTCTACAGCTTGGTATTGTTCATAGTATTTCTTCAAATATTTCATATATGATTGTGAAAGAATTGTTGAAATTCTATGAACAATCAACATGTTCATGATAATTATAACCAAGTTTTTGTTACAATCATTTTTCAACATATAAGTAAGCTCTGGTTCTTTTTATTATACTTTTAGAATTGCTTTCTGCGTGTGCATGATAAAATAGAGGGATTATTATTATTGTTGTTGTTTCTATTGTTTTTGTTGTTGTTGTCAGAGAAAATTTGAAGTGGAACTCTATTCAAAATATCACATTTACAACAAAGTAAAGAAAACTAAACAATTAAATATAATGGCTTATTACGCGACTATCAAAAATTTAGTATCCAGTGTATATAATTATGTAAGAAATACGTTGACATGACTAGTGTAGTATTTTCAGTGAGTATTAGACATCAACTAGATCATTATTTTCAATAGGTATGAGATAATTATAAGAATATATATTTACCAACCTAAAATTCTTTAATCATGTGCGAAAAGTGACATTATGATTTTGATTATCAATTTGTGGGTAAAGGAACTAACATAAGTCCCCCTATATTGAAGATAATAGAAAACCTAGATCATCGATTAAACTTATTATGATTTATTAATCTTGGAAAAAGACCATGAAGCTTTAGGTGTCTTGAAATTACAATGATGATCTAAAGCTTTGAATAAAACTTTTTTGCCAAAAATCATGGCTTGAAATGATTGTTAAGTTACTAATGAAAGAACATGATTACATGAAAATGTTAGTTTGTCTAAAAAAGAATATAAAATTGACAAAAGAATTGAAGTGTAATACATCTAAAGGAATAACATTCCAACCTTTGCGGCTAAAATTTATGTCATAACTTACAAAAAATGCATTTATGTCAAACCATTAACATTTAATTAACAAATTAAATATTTTCTCATTATAAAATTAAAGAGGATATAGAATGTTGTATTTTTTTTAAAAAAAAATATTGTAGTTTATCTTTGCATTACAATGTCTTTTTTTACGTTGATCTTTTTTTTTAAATTATAGTTGTTCTTAAAATTTCAAACAGTAAGGTTTTTGTTTCTATTTGTAGTCTTTTCCCGTCATCAACTTTTCAACCTATGTAACTAAATATATTGACATCATGTAAGTTTCATTAAGAAGATAGAAATATGCATTAACACAAACATATTCTAAAGTCAAGTTTTTTACAATTACTATGTTATGTTAATTTTGAACATCACTGTCATAGTGAAATTCCTGTTTATGAGACCTGTAGAAAAAACACATAATGAAAAAATAAAATAAAAAGTTAAATCTAATACAATGAAAAAGAATTGGTAAGCTTTCTCTTTTGGAAAGACGATTTAACTAGTTAATATAAAAAAAGTATTTAATTGCATTAAATACTATATCACAGTTCAAATAAGAAAAGTACTAGTAATATCAATCTTTTAATTAAAGAGATATCAGTAATTGATTTTAGTTATATAAATAGAACCATCTACTAAGAGTTTGATAAAGCATTGTCACTTTTCTAAACCACATAATCATATCCACCGAGACTAGTTGCTACAACACCATGATGTTCATAGAGTTTCATCAAATATGTCTTATAAATTGTTAAAGAATTGATGAAATTCTATGAACAGTCAACATGTTCTCGAAAATTATAACCACGTTTTTGGGAGCATTATTTTCTTTTTTACATTAAAAACTAATTTCTACAACATGATGTTGTTCATGGTAATTCTTCAAATATTTCATATATAATTGTCAAAGAATTAATGAAATTCTATGAACAATAAAGATGTTCACAGGATAATTATAACCATGTTTTTGTAACCATTAATTTTAACATTTAACTAAGCTTTGTTTCTTTTTATTATACTTTTTGAATTGCTTTTGGCGTGTGCATGCTAAAATAGAGGTATTATTATTATTATTATTATTATTATTATTATTATTATTATTATTATTATTATTATTATTATTATTATTATTATTATTGATGTTGTTGTTGTTGTTGTTTTATTATTGTTGTTGTTGCTTCTTTTGTTGTTTTTGTTATTGTCTGAGAAAATTTGAAGAGGAACTCTATTTGAAATATCACATTTAAAACAAAGTAAAGAAAACTTAACACTTAAATATTATGGCTTATTACGCGACTATCAAAGATCAAGTATGTAGTATATACAATTATGCAAGAAATACGTTGACATGACTAGTGTTTTTTCAGTGAGTATTAGACGTCAACTAGAACATTATTTTCAATCGGTATGAGATAATTATAAGAATAGATATTTACTAACCTAAAATGCTTTAATCATGTGCGGAAAGTGAGATTATGATTTTGATTTAATTAGACATTTCTGGGTAACGGAACTAACATAAGTTCCCCCATATTGGAGATAATAGAAAACTTAGATCATCTATTAAACCTATTAAGATTTCTTAATCTTGGAAAAAGGCCATGAAGCGTTAAGTGCTTGACATTATAATGATGATCAAAAGTTTTGAATTAAAATTTTTAGCCAAAAACTATGGTTTGAAATGATTGTTAAGTTACTAATGGAAGAACATGATTACATGAAAATGTTAGTTTACCTAAAAAATAATATAAAATTGACAAAAGAATTGAAGTGTAATGCATCTCAAGGAATAACATTCCAACGTTTGCGGCTATAATTTATATCATAATGTACAAAAAATGCATTTATGTCAAACCATTAACACTTAATTAACAAATTAAATGTTTTCTGATTATAAAATTAAAGAGGATATAGAATGTTGTATTTTTTTTTTCAAAAAAAAACAATATTGTGGTTATCTTTGCATTACCATGCCTTTTTTAATGTTGATCTTTGCTTTAAACTTATAGATGTTTTTAAAATTTCAAACAGTAAGTTTTTTGTTTCTGTTTGTAGTCTTTTCCAGTCATCAACTTTTCAACCTGTGTAACTAAATATGCTGACATCATGTATGTTTCATTAAGAAGATAGAAATATGCATTAACACAAACATATTCTAAACTCAAGTTTTTTACAATTACGATATTATGTTAATTTTCAACATCACTGTCATAGTGAAATTTTTATTTATGAGACCTATAGAAAAAAACACATAATGAAAAAATAAAATAAAAAGTTAAATATAATAGAGTGAAAAAAATAAAAGCTTTCTCTTTTAGAAAGACGATTTAACTAGTTAATATAAAAAAAGTATTTAATTGCATTAAACACTATATCACAGTTAAAATAAAAAAGTACTAGTAATATCAATCATTTAATTTAAGAGATATCACTAATAGATTTTAGTTATATAAATAGAACCATATACCAAGAGTTTCATAAAGTATTATCACTTTTCTAAACCACATAATCATATCCATCGAGACTAGTTGCTACAACACGATGATGTTCATAGAGTTTGGTCAAATATGACATGTAAATTGTTAAAGAATTGATGAAATCCTATGAACAGTCAACATGTTGGGGAAAATTATAACCTTGTTTTTGGAAGCATTATTTTCTTTTTTACACTAAAAACAAGTTTCTATAATATGGTGTTGTTCATAGTATTTCTTCAAATATTTCATATATAATTGTCAAAGAATTGATGAAATTCTATGAACAATCAACATGTTCGGGATAATTATAACCACGTTTTTGTTACCATTATTTTTCAACATGTAACTAAGCTTTGGTTCTTTTTATTACACTTTTTGAGTTGCTTTTGGCGTGTGCATGCTAAAATAGAGGTATTATTATTATTATTATTGATGTTGTTGTTGTTGCTACTGTTGTTGTTATTGTCAGAGAAAATTTGAAGTGGAACTATATTTGAAATATCACATTTACAACAATGTAAAGAAAACTACACTTAAATATTATGGCTTATTACGTGACTATCAAAGAACTAGTATGCACTATATACAATTATGAATGAAATACGTTGACATGACTAGTGTTGTATTTTCTGTGAGTATTAGACGTCAACTAGAGCATTATTTTCAATCGGTATGAGATAATTATAAGAATAGATATTTACCAACCTAAAATGCTTTATTAATCATGTGCGAAAAGTGAGATTATGATTTTGATTTAATTAGACATTTCTAGGTAACCGAACTAAAATAATCCCCCTATATTGGAGATAATAGAAAACCTAGATCATCTATTAAACCTATTATGATTTCTTAATCTTGGAAAAAGACCATGAAGCTTTAGGTGTCTTGAAATTATAATGATGATCTAAAGTTTTGAATTAAACTTTTTAGCCAAAAACTATGGTTTGAGATGATTGTTAAGTTAATAATGGAAGAACATGATTGCATAAAAATGTTAGTTTACCTAAAAAAGATTCTAAAATTGACAAAAGAATTGAAGTGTAATGCATCTCAAGGAATAACATTCCAAAGTTTGCGGCTAAAATTATATGATAATGTACAAAAAATGCATTTATGCCAAACCGTTAACATTTAATTAACAAATTAAATGTTTTCTGATTATAAAATTAAAGAAGATATAGAATGTTGTATTTTAAAAAAATATTGTGGTTTATCTTTGCATTACCATATCTTTTTTTATGTTGATCTTTGTTTTAAACTTATATCTGTTAAGTTTGTTGTTTTTGTTTATAGTCTTTTCCCGTCATCAACTTTTCAACCTATGTAACAAAATATATTGACACATGTATGTTCCATTAAGAAAATAGAGATATTCATTAACACAAACATATTCTAAGCTTAAGTTTTTTTACAATTACCATATTATGTTAATTTTAAACATCACTGTCATTGTGAAATTTTTATTTACGAGACCTGTAGAAAAAAACATATAATGAAAAAGTAAAATAAAAAGTTAAATATAATACAATGAAAAAGAATTGATAAGCTTTCTCTTTTGGAAAGACAATTTAACTAGTTAATATAAAAAAGTATTTAATTGTATTAAATACTATATCATAGTTCAAATAAAAAACTGCTAGTAATATCAATCATTTAATTTAAGAGATATCACTAATGGATTTTAGTTATATAAATAGAACCATATACCAAGAGTTTCATAAAGTATTGTGACTTTTCTAAACCACATAATCATATCCATGTGACTAGTTGCTACAACACGATGATGTTCATAGAGTTTCATCAAATATGTCATATAAATTGTTAAAGAATTGATGAATCCTATGAACAGTCAACATGTTGGGGAAAATTATAACCATGTTTTTGGAAGCATTATTTTCTTTTTTACACTAAAAGCAAGTTTCTACAACATGGTGTTGTTCATAATATTTCTTCAAATATTTCATATAATAATCAAAAGTCGATTCTAACGAGCGTACAACTATATAATTATTTTATTAATTATAAACGAGATGCAAGGCTATTGCGACTACGTGACGACTACTTGGGAATCATACGACCACATCCTACGAATCTACGACGTGTTTTATTTTTTATATAAACACTGGTTTGCATACACGCGCGACCAATCGAGACGACTAACACGATCTTATAAATATTTATATTTTTATATAAATAATAATCTAAACCTTTTGGAAATGAAGTGTTCCAAATGCATAGTATTTATCATCGGTAATAAAGGAGACTAAACCAGTATAATAATATGGTTTCTATTAAGTTAACATCATCCCGTCGAATCGTTCGATTAGTGATTCGGTGGATCTTGGTGACACGTAGTTTTACTATGTCATTTTATTAGGAACTTATAAGTTATTCCTTGATAGGAATGCTATAGATTGCATGCTAGCGAGTCGCATTTTGGAAACGACATCACAGAATCATATTAAGCTAGCTTTGCACAAGTGTATCAAGGTGAGTTCATAACCCCCACTTTCTACTGTTTTACATTTTAATAAATGTTTTCGGGGGTGGAAAGACATGCAAGTTTTGTAAAAGTACACAAGATTTCGATGAACGAAAAACTATATGTTTCTAAACCATGATACGAACGAACTTCAACAAACTCAAATGGTTTACAAAAGGTTATTTCTAAACCATGATACGAATGAACTTCAACAAACTCAAATTGTTTATGAAAGGTTTATGCCTAACATACCGGTTTTACAAAACACTCGCGTATTTTCGAAACGTGCATGAGTTTCATGACTAGTGACGGGAAGGTCCTAGTTACAACAGGACTGGTTTGTCTCGCATACAAATAAGGGGACTGATTGGTCCTGCTTACAGACTCAGATGGGCTAGGCCCATTCTCACTTGTGAGAGGCACAAAGACTCGAGTGGGTTAGACCCACCTATCCTTGTGCGAGGCACGGAGACATAAGGACTGGATTGTCCTCTACTCAACAATAAGGGTCGTAGGGTCGCTGAAAACTGTACAGTGAAGTCCTCGCTACATATCAGAACTATAACCGCCTGCTAGTCTACCGTCTTGAGTAAACGGTTCGGCGAGGCACTTACTAGCTTGGGGTGGGTTATAGGCTCATGCGGGCATGTTGTCTTTGTCGTACGCGGACATCGACCGTTATTCAAATATTACAAAAACAAGGTTTTCAATTGACATGCCAGAAAAAATGGTTTTATTACGTTTTCTCAACAATATTTAAACTGGTTACCAAAAAGATTTATTTAAAAATCTTTTTGAACAAACTATGAACTCGCCAACTTTATGTTGACTTTTCGCATATTCTTTCTCAGGTTATGATTACAAGTATGGCACGATTGGAATAGTGGAACCCATGGGAATTCGAGTACTTAGCGGGTGTTCACATTTCTAGAAGTCTTAGCTTTTCAAACACTTCCGTTGTGCAATGAAGATACCGGTTTAGTTCACGCCCAGCTCTGATGGTTAAATCGGGGTTGTGATAGATTGGATCAGAGCTATAGGTTTCAGCGAATTAGGTTTCTGTGGAGATACCTAGGCTTTAACCTCACGTTCCTTTGGGGACATTAGATCATTAAGACTTGAATATATACAGAACGCCTAACACTTGAATATGGGTTCCAACCGTGGCCGAAAACAGTAAGTCAACATTTGGGTTCCAACCGTGGTCGAAAACAGTAAGTCAACATTTTGATTTTTGATCATACACTTGTGTTGTATATGATACACGGTACACGAAAACATTACATACCGTTGGCAAAACTTTAAGAGTTTTGACAACATGCATTTAAGACCCTTGGAAAACTTATGTCAATATCCATTAAAGGTCAGCACGCAGGAACCACGATTATTAACTCGGGCAAACACATTACGTATATTGTCGCTACTATTTTATTTACTCGAGCAGGTAGCCTACGCAAAACGAAACACTAGTGCGCAAATATACATGAAACTTAACCTATACGGCAACGGATGTTGAAGTACATCACATACGACTTTCAAGACACGACATTGAGAAAACACGACATTACGACAACGATGCTAATCCCGTCAGCGGGAGAACTACCGACCAGAATGTGGCAATTTGTCACGTAGTCCTGTAAGCGACACGAACCACGCTTAGGTACGTCCAAACGAGATTTCACAACAATCGGTACTTATTCCAATGGTAATCACAATAATTGGCGTTGCAAAAAAAAGTCATATGTCTTCACATTCCCCTACTTCATTAACGACGATCACGCCATATTCGACATTCTGTGGTAATGTCACGAAAACAATAAGTCATCACAGGAAATACCAGGTAAGGTCCTGGAATTCCTTTTGTTGAAATTTAAACTTTGCATATATTGAGTAGGTTTGCACACCTCTTCTCCTCATAACAGTCATTGTGTCACGGAAATTCTTTCTTGATTAACGAACGCATATTGCATCATTTCTTGATAGATTTACATGATACGCATGCCTTGTTTGTTATGCATGTGGTTAACTTGATATGCGGAGACCATCAGGATCTTCACTTTGAATGTTCATTTCATCAATAATTCAAAGGTTGGTTCGCTATATTCAAATCTTCGCTTTGTGATCTAAATGACCTGCATTGTTGTAAGTGTTAATTCCTTGATATTGAGTCAACGAATTCTTGAAAAACTATTTTTCTTGTTAAGTTACATACATGGTTTTTCGTTGTAACCATGTCGAGATTTTCTTATCGATACTTGCATTTATTGTTTGGTTGTACCTGAACCAAGTTCAATTGTTTGAACTTGCTCATTTCATATATTCAATTCAAGGTTCCATATGATGCATTGAAGTCATCATAATCAAAGTAATCTTAACAAGCACTTCATTTGTTTCGAACCATAGTAGACTTGTTTGGTCTTCAACTCCATTGAAATCGTTTGTTAGTTACGACACCTTGCGGTGGTGTTCACGAACTTGAAGCTTGTGCTAAACCCATTTGCAGACCCCATGTACGATAGATTATTTATTTAATTATTTAATTTTAAATCCATCTTATTGAATTATTTTTTTAAAAGCAATCTTAATACAATCGTGTATTAAGATAATGGTACATATATATTCATATCGTATTCCAGTGTACCTCTTAACGGTTCTTTCATCATCGATCGAAAATTTTGGGATATTTATCGTCTTCCACTATCAACCGAAAATTTATATTTAATTATTCTTTCATCTTCAATTGAAAATCCTATGAGATTTATCTGGGATAGATATTCAGATTTACTTCGTTAAACCTTTCATCTGATTGCAAACACGGTGAATTTGTTCGGTCACCGCTATCATTGAATTATTTCGATTACCACGACACCTTGTGGTGTCAGTATAAACTTGTAGCTTGGGCTAATCATAATCAATCGTTCCATGAAAACCAAGTAAGCCTTTCGTTTGACACATCATTTAAATAGCCTTAATGCAACTATATGTTAAGACAACGATACACTAAGATTTATTGTATATCAGTGTATCCTTGCAATTCAATAATGTCAATACACAAATTTTTTTTCATGTTATGGTTGAAAATTGACAAACTATTTTCATTTTTCTATTTGATTGAACTTGTTGATTCTAAGCTTCATCCATCCAACAACCAACGCTAGTTCCATTGGTAGTAAATTCTACCATTTCTAAAATCTATTTGCAGTTTTGAACATTCATTTGGACACCTATTGATTAAATTCCTCTTTTGTTGGACTTCTATAAACTCAGTCACATGGTGATTATATCATTACGTTTTGTTCAGTTGGCATTGGTTCTGAAAACAGATTCAGTCAAACCAGTGTGTTCATATTGTTGCATTAAGTCATTGTATTCATATAATTCAGACAAGTTTCAATGCAATTACATGGTCATTTACCTTGGTATTATTGATACCTACCTACGCATGGCAAAACCCTAAGGAGATAACATAGTCTAAATTTCAAGGACAAAATTTTTATAACAAGGGGAGAATGTGACAACCGGCAGTTTCCAGTCATAATTAAGCGCTTAACAAACAGTAATACCAATTAGCATAATTAGACGTAAATTCACTCGACCAGGCCTTTGGAAAGCCTAGGAACGTCTACTTGCTTCATGTTACGCGAGTTGGCGATAATCGAAGACACTAAACGCAAAATTGAACGATAAGCGAACTGATGCCGAAAAATACTGACAACGCCTAAAAATAAGAATTTTATACTTGTAATTATCATACAGTTAAGATTATGCGATAAATTTGGATCGTTGAATGTCGCAAAGCACAACGTGGAAGTTACGTGGAAAACAGGAACGTACTGACAATAAAACGGAAGCAACGAACCAGAGATACGCCTAAATATTAATATATTATGATATATTTAGCTCCGTAATTGAATTTTAATACACGCGGAAGAAACCAGAACGAAAAACGGATCAGAAATGAAAAACAGGGCAATTACGCGATTTTTAACGCAACGAACGGATTACGCGTCAAAACCCGACCCCCGATATAATTTAATAAGTTTTCGAGTCTAAATGAATAGATTTCTATAAATAACAACACTCGGATCGAAAAACGGACTATAGATGGCTATCGTAGAAATTTTAGGCAATTTTGACGCAAACAACGAGCGGGAGCGCCAAACACCGACCTACGACATAATTTTATGTATTTTGAACACTAAATAAACATGTTACGATATTTCACGAGGTTCGGGAGTAAAATCAGGTCGTAAAGATGTGTTTGGGCCGCACGAAGACTTCACACGCGTTAACGGGCCTTAGGCCCAAGCCCACATGGGAAACCCTACCTGTAAATTCATCTTTTCCTCTCATCACCTCATTATAACCCTAGCCCCACTCAAGAACACTCCCTGCTCTCTCTTTAAACTCCGGCCACCGGAGCTGGATTCCGGCGACCTCCGGCGGACCTATTTCCGGGCGACTACACATACACACACCCTTCAACTGTCCTCTCTCTCCGATAAACATCCGGCGCCGCCTTTCCGGCGAGACACGCCCAAACACCCGAAACCTCCTCCCTCTTTTGTGTCACACCCCGACCCACAGCGGAATAAGAGTCGGGGCATAATTGGGTTATCACCAAAGCTCATGATATTACTATTATGTTTCATATTTATTTAGATCAAAATTACATTCTCAATAATCCAAACATGTCCATACAAATACAAAGAAAAATAACCAACTAAACAATTCCAAGCTCTAAACCATTTTATTCTTCTAGGCCAATCCTATGTGTTTCTGGCTGCAGCTGGTTCACCTGTATCATGTGTAAAAATGGGGGTTTTTGGGTCAACATAAGTTGGCGAGTGAACCTCGTTAGATAAACATTTATTATTGATTTTATTGTTAGTTTATCAATGAAAAAATGTGCATAATCATAAGTGAGCAAATGTAAATAATCAAACAGTAGCAATAGCAATCACAACTATAACATACAATAACATATGATAGCATACATTAACATACCAACATCATACTATAAATAACATGAATGTAACTGTGCGATCAAGGCTCAATCAAACGGAGCCGATCGTATGCATGTACTGAAAATGATAAATGTCTGTGCGATCAAGGCTCAATCAAACGGAGCCGATCGTATGTTGGCACGCCAGGTTCACGCTCATAATGTAATGGGGAACATGCTCAACGCTCGTAATGTAATGGGGAGCGGCGGCCTATGAAATTGCATGTACTGAAAATAATAAAATTTAATCTAACAATAACCACACAAACAGTTGAAACAAACTGAATACACATTTGTTCATAATATGATGTAAACACAATGATTTAAGTATAGTAAGTGGCAAGACACATGATACACCCCAAAAACGTGATTAAAACGGGGAATTTGTAAAGATTCACTCACATTGGGTGCATTTGGTGGGAGATGATGAGATGCGCACGAGTTGAAAAGATTGAGCAACGAGATTTAACTAACCTAAATAATAACGGAAAAATATAGTAAATGAATGGATTTTATTAATGATTTTAATAAAAAAATTTTAGATATATTTTTGTGAGTTTAAGGCTATTTCCTATCTTTAAAAACATTATTTTTAAGTATTTTTAATTGATTTTTAAATTAAATTAAATAATTAAAAACATAAAAATATGTTGACTTTTTGGGTTGACCGTTGACCGTTGACCGTTTGACTTGTTGACCGGTTTTGTTGTGTAATGGTATGCGTCGGGTGAGGCTCGAACCCGAGACCTCCCGTACGCGTGCACGCAGCTCTACCAGCTGAGCTACGTGTCTAACCCGAAATAATATGTTTTTAATTATACTTATATATTAACTCAGCTTATCCAAAATTCTTTTATTTTCAAAAACATTTTAAATCATCAAACCGGTGCCATGTATAGGTCTCGAACCCAGGACCTGTGCTTTAACGCTACACACAGTCCACCGCTGGACTGTGTGTCTAACTTGGTTATTATACAGATTTTTATTATACTTAACAACTAACGTAGTTAGTCCGGTTCAGTTATAAAAATAAAAACATCTTTATAACAGAGTGGGTGTGTGTATCAGGGATCGAACTCGCGGCGTGTGCATATTGTTTGCACACAGTCCACCGCTGGACTGTGTGTCTAACCCGTTTAAAATACCAATTTCAATTAATCTTATATTGTTATCACACTTCATCTTCTTCGCTGAATTTACAGTCAACTGTTTTCTAATCTGTTTCTTGCTTTTAAACGATTAACAATCATTCATAAGACTAAAATGAAATGGCAGAGACGGTGTTGGAAGTAAACATACCGGAGGAATGATTCAACTCAGAAATCCGGCAGGGCGTCGGCTCTGTTTTTTTATGAACTTCAACTGAGCAAACAAATTATTCGTTTTGATTAGTTAAACGTGGAATTGAAGCGTTAACAGGGTGTTTAAATGTCCATACCGTTTCACAGCTGAAAATAAGGATTTCCAGAAATTTTCCGGCGAACTGGAATTATCTGATAACAGCGTCTGAATTCGATTTCAATTGAAAGGTCCGAGTTAGAAATAGCTTAACAATTGATAGACCACGACGGTATTGAAAGACTTACCGTTTTGATGAAGAATACGGTTTTCCGGCGACCTGCAGAAACTCTCCGGCGAGTTCAAAAAGCTTCTCCGGTGGACTGAAAAGTGTGCGGAAATGTAATTGGAGGTCTTGCAGAGTATTTTGAGTCGCGAGAGAGGACAAAGATTGAAGTAATCCAAGAATTGAAAATTTTCGGTTATTAAACCGATTCACTCCCGAATTCAAGTTTCATTCAAAGCAAAATTGATTGGAATTGTCGGTGTACCGGTTAAACTCAGTGAACCGCGAGTAATCAAACGTCTTTGGACGTTTGGTGACCGATTTCAGTTACGGTTTGCGTAACCGGTTGATTTATGGTTGACTATAAGATTTATTTGTTTCCCATAGATGACAGAAAACAAACAAGTGGCGGAGTGGTTATGTGTGTGTGTGTTAAGTCTTTGGAAGTTCACAACCTGGCTGACCCGGGTTCGAGTCCCGGCAGCCCCATTTTATTTTTAATTACTTTATTTATACTTTTTATCAATTATAACTTTTATAGTTTAGTTTGTTTATTAATTATGTATCATTAAAAATCAAAATAAACATAAATAGGCAACAACACATTTATAACTTGATATTCGATTACAAACGGAGCGGGTTTGGTAAAACCCGTTTTCGACAAATGTTACATTTTGTATCGCCACACACTTACACCCATCTAGACAGTATAGAGAGATAGACAGTATAGAGAGAGACAGTATAGAGAGAGAGACAACGTAGAGAGAGAGAGAGATACGAAACAGATCGATGGCGGCAGTGGCTGTCTTGGCCACCCTCGCCGGCGACAGTTCGCGGTGGGGGCCGGCTCGGTTCAGGCAGATTCGGGTTTGGGTTCGTTGGGTTGGGTTGGTTTCGATCGATGGCGGTGGTGGGTGATCAAGCGGAAGATAGGACGACGGCGTGGAGGCGGAGCAGCGTCGCGGCTGCGACGATGCATCAGACTAGCGGCGGCGACAGTCACCGCGTCTCAGCGGCGGCTGCGGTATTTTGAGTTCCCGGTTCAGTTTAGTTTTGCCTCAGGTTTTGTTTCCCTCGGGTCGACACAGTTCACCTCCGGCGCGGGTTCAGTCAACGGCCGGATCCAGTTCGGCTCAGGATCGGTTCGGTTCAACAAAGTTTCGGTTCAGTCCATCTCGGTTCAGTTTCGATATTACAGTTTTGATTTGATTCGGGTTTATTTTTGGTTCTGATACGTGTTTGTTTCAGGTTCAGTCTCGGTTCAGTTTGGATCGGTCGGTCAACAAAAGTCAAACCTGGTCAAACCCGGTTGACGGGTCAACCACGACTCGGTAAAAATTAATTACGACGCATTTAATTATATTAATTTGTAATTATTATTAAAATATAATTGTCGTGAAACCGAACTCGTCCCGACCTGTTAACAATTCGACATCGCCAAAAAGTTTAAAAATAACAATTTAACCGACGAACGCTACTTGCGGATAGTTATTAGTTAAAAACGAACCGAAGTCAATATATATAAATCGGAAATTAAATCGGCGAAAATTATATTCAAAATCCGACGAAAAATTTTATATAGATTGTTTGTTTGCGAAACTGCAGGTTGTGTTTTGATAATAAATCGACAACTAGTATTGTCGGGATCGTCCAAAAACAGAGGAAACTCTGCCCAATTTTTGTAAAAATCCGTAATACGAAACGTGTTATATTCTCGAAACTAAATCTATCGGGATTCAAAATTTTATAAAATAGATATAAATAAATATATTTACTTCGACGACTCCTTAAAATTCGCCAAACAAGTTTACGACACTCAACGAACAAGGTCTACAAGTTAACCAAACTCGAGGATTTTTATAAAATAAATACAATTAGTTATATTTATTTCAAACGAAGGAATTCGGAAATTATATTACAAACGGCTAGCATTCGAAAATCATATAAAACGAGTAAAATTATTTATATCCAAACGTCGAGATTTTTAATACTTTTATAAAATAAATATAAATTGTTTATATCTATTTCAAACGTGGTTAAGTCATATATTTTTATAAAATCAGTAAAATTATTTATATTTATTTCAAACTTTAAACGAAGCAAGACACATTACCGTAAGATGGTAACACAATGTAGTATCCGAGTTATTACCTAAACAAATAACCAAAAGTCGATTCTAACGAGCGTACAACTATATAATTATTTTATAAATTATGAACGAGACGCAAGGCTATTGCGACTACGCGACGACTACTTGGGAATCATACTATCACATCCTACGAATCTACGACGTGTATTATTTTTATATAAACACTGGTTTGCGTACACGTGCGACCAATCGAGATGACTAACACGATCTTATAAATATTTATATTTTTATATGAATAAATAATCTAAACTTTTGGAAATGAAGTGTTCCAAATGCATAGTATTTATCATCGGTAATAAGCGAGACTAAACCAGTATAATAATATCAATTCTATTAAGTTAACATCATCCCGTCGAATCGTTCGATTAGTGATTCTGTGGAGCTCGGTGACACGTAGTTTAACTATGTCATTTTATTAGGAACTTATAAGTTATTCCTTGATAGGAATGCTATAGATTGCATGCTAGCGAGTCGCATTTTGGAAATGACATCACAGAATCATATTAAGCTAGCTTTGCACAAGTATATCAAGGTGAGTTCATAACCCTGGAAAGACATGCAAGTTTTGCAAAAGTATACAAGATTTCGATGAACGAAAAACTATACGTTTCTAAACCATGATACGAACGAACTTCAACAAACTCAAATGGTTTACAAAAGGTTATTTCTAAACCATGATACGAATGAACTTCAACAAACTCAAATTTTTTATGAAAGGTTTATGCCTAACATACCGGTTTTACAAAACACTCGCGTATTTTCGAAGCGTGCATGAGTTTCATGACTAGTGACGGGAAGGTCCTAGTTACAACAGGACCGGTTTGTCCCGCATACAAATAAGGGGACTGATTGGTCCTGCTTACAGACTCAGATGGGCTAGGCCCATTCTCACTTGTGCGAGGCACAAAGACTCGAGTGGGTTAGACCCACCTTTACTCGTGCGAGGCACGGAGACATAAGGACTGGATTGTCCTCTACTCAACAATAAGGGCCGTAGGGTCGCTGAAAACTGTACAGTGAAGTCCTCGCTACATATCGGAACTATAACCGCCTGCTAGTCTCCCGTCTTGAGTAAACGGTTCGGCGAGGCACTTACTAGCTTGGGGTGGGTGATAGGCTCATGCGGGCATGTTGTCTTTGTCGTACGCGGACATCGACGGTTATTCAAATATTACAAAAACAAGGTTTTCATTTGACATGCCGGGAAAAATGGTTTTATTACGTTTTCTCAACAATATTTAAACCGGTTACCAAAAAGATTTATTTAAAAACCTTTTCGAACAAACTATGAACTCGTCAACTTTATGTTGACTTTTCACATGTTATTTCTCATGTTATGATTACAAGTATGGCACGGTTGGAATAGTGGAACCCATGGGAATTCGAGTACTTAGCGGACGTTCACATTTCTAGAAGTCTTAGCTTTTAAAACACTTTCGCTGTGCAATGAAGATACCAGTTTAGTTCACGCCCAGCTCTGATGGTTAAATCGGGGTGTGACACAAAGAAAACTAAACAATTAAATATAATGGCTTATTAAGTGAATATCAATGATCCAGTATGCACTATATACATTTATACAAGAAATACGTTGACATGACTATTGTAGTATTTTCAACGAGTATTAGACGTCAACTAGAGCATTATTTTCAATCGGTATGAGATAATTATAAGAATTGATATTTACCAACCTAAAATGCTTTAATAATATGCGGAAAGTGAGATTATGATTTTAATTCAATTATACATTTCTGGGTGAAGGAACTAACATAAGTCCCCCTATATTAGATATAATAGTAAACCTAGATAATCTATTAAACCTATTATGATTTCTTAATCTTGGAAAAAAACCGTGAAGCTTTAGGTGTCTTGAAATTATAATGATGATCTAAAGATTTGAATTAAACTTTTTATTTAAAAACCATGGTTTGAAATGATTGTTAAGTTACTAATGGAAGAACATGATTAAATGAAAATGTTAGTTTATGTAAAAAAGAATATAACAGTAACAAAATAATTGAAGTGTAATGCATCTCAAGGAATAACTTTCCAATGTTTGCAGCTAAAATTAAATTCATAACATACAAAAATACATTTATGTCAAACCATTAACGTTTAATTAACAAATTAAATGTTTTGTGATAATAAATTAAAGAAGATATAGAATATTGTATTTTTTTTCAAAAAATAAAAAATATTGTGGTTTATCTTTACGTAACCATGTCTTTTTTATGCTTATCTTTGTTTTAAACTTATAGATGTTTTTAAAATTTCAAACAGTAAGTTTTTTGTTGCTGTTTGTAGTCTTTTCATGCCATCAACTTTTCAATCTATGTAACTAAATATATATTGACATCATGTATATTTCATTAAGAATATCCAAATATGCATTAACCCAAACATATTCTAAACTCAAGTTTTTTACAATTACCATATTATGTTAATTTTGAACACTATCATACTAAATTTTTATTTACGAGTCCTGTAGAAAAAAAACCCCAAATGAAAAAATAATAAAAAGTTAAATATAAAAGAGTGAAAAAAATTGGTAGGTTTTGTCTTTTGGAAAGACCATTTAACTAGTTAATATAAAAAAATTATTTAATTGCATTAAATACTATATCACAGTCCAAATAAAAAAAAGTACTGATAATATCAATAATTTAATTCAAGAGATATCACTAATTGATTTTAGTTATATAAATTGAACCATCTACCAAGAATTTCATAAATCATTGTCACTTTTCTAAACCATATAACCATACGCTTCCAGACTAGTTGCTACAACACGCTGACGTCAAATATCTCATATAAATTGTTTAACAACTGATGAAATCCTATGAACAACATGTTATGGAAAATTATAACCACGTTTTTGGGAGCATTATTTTTGATTTTACATTAAAGACTAGTTTCTACAACATGATGTTGTCCATAGTATTTCTTCAAATATTTATATATAATTGTCAAAGAATTGATCAAATTCTATGGACAATCAACATGTTCAGGACAATTATAATCAAGTTTTTGTTACCATTAGTTTTCGACATGTAACTAAGCTTTGGGTCTTCTTATTATACTTTTTGAATTGCCCTTTGCGTGTGCATGATAAAATAGAGGTACTATTATTATTGTTGTTGTTATTGTTGCTGTTGTAAGAAACTATGAAGTGGAACTCTACTTGAAATGTCAAATTAAAAACAAAGTAAAAAAAACTTAACAACTAAATGTTAGGGCTTATTACGCGACTAATAAAGATCTAGGATGCAGTATATACAATTATGCAAGAAATACATTGACATGACTAGTGTAGTATTTTTAGTGACTATTAGACGTCAACTAGAGCATTACTTTCAATCGGTATGAGATAGTTATAAGAATAGATATTTAGCAAGCCAAAATGCTTTAATCATGTGCGGAAAGTGAGACTATGATTTTGATTTGATTAGACATTTCTGGGTAACATAAGTCCCCCTATATTGGAGATAATAGAAAACCTAGATCATCTATTAAACCTATTATGATTTCTTAATCTTGGAAAAAGACAATGAAGCTTTAGGTGTCTTGAAATTATAATGATGATCTAAAGCTTTGAATTAAACTTTTTAGCCAAAAACCATGGTTTGAAATGATTGTTAAGTTACTAATGGAAGAACATGATTAAATGAAAATGTTAGTTTACATAAAAAAGAATATAACTGTAAGTCCCGATAATCGGATCTAATAGGTATCACAAACCTAATCAGTAGCGAAAATAATGATTAGGAAGAAGAACAATCTCTTGAATTAAAACAACTTGCATACACTATAAAAGTGTCTGATACAAGTTTACAATTACCACTCTCTAACCTCTTAACCTTGACTTAAGACATATATTTATACTAATCACTAAGCCCAACAGTTACAACCCTAGGCCCACAAGGCACTAGGAAGCCCAAAACCCCCTCAAAGCCCAAATGTCGCTCTAATGTGTAAACCTTTATTAATATAATCCCAACAATCTCCCCCTAGGTTTACAACATTAGGCCTTCTAGTCTTTAGGTTGCGCGTCCACTCCTAGTCTTCTAGCAATAATACCAGCCACAGCAGTTGTCCAATCTTTTGCACATACTTCATATAACTCTGCTGTTCGGATCTGATGAGAAGCAATAACCTGCAGATCTTCATCGTGAAAGCTTACTAAATCAACCACGTCATTTACCCTGAACGCCTTCTCCTTCGTCACAATAGCTACACTACCAACCTTGGGATCATACAGCCAGAAATTAAAGTTCTTCAAAATTCCTCGCGGAAAATTTGGAGCTACCGGTATAACCAATTCCTTATCCATTGGGGGCCACATCAACGAATTAAACCTTCTCCCTGTTCTCGCATCACGTACTCCTTTCGCAACTCGCAAATACGGTTCAGCTGTCTTCATCGTCTTGAACCCATTTTTCACCTCTTGTTCTAATTTCTTGAAAAATCTCCAGCCTGGGCCACGTTCAGTTTTATCATCGTCAGAGTACGGAGCTCATAATAAATCAGTCAGAGTTATTTTCATCCATGTTTCAAACTGACACTCCTTAGAATAATACTCCCGAGTCCCGTCCTGTCGAACAATGATCCATATTTTCTTGACATGGTCGTACATCCAGCTCAACACTTTCGATTTATTCCCAACCTTGCTGTAGTAGCTCGAGCTAAGCTCCACGACCTACCGTTCCAATTGGTTTGAAGGATGTTTCAATTGAAAATTCTCATTAAGCGGATTGACATCAACGTTTTTCATCAACACCATCTGCTTCTTCTTTTGGTCGCTGGACGCTTCTAACTTGCAGTATTTCTTTCTCGGATCACGCAGATAGTCATCCAACCCAGCTTGTCGTTGAGAAGCCAACTATTATGCTGCTAACCTGTTTTCTTCACTTTCCTCTGCCGCTCGCTGCTCAGCTGCTCTATGTCTGTGTTCTATGTTAATCGGATCATCTGTAGGGTCAAAGAATTCCCTCCTAAACTTGTTCTCCAATTTAGCTTTCAAATCAAACACCATAATCATCAGCATCGTGACGTCTCCTTGCAGTTGATCTATCGTTTGGTCTCTCACGTCTAAGGGTGTCTGCAACGATGCGATCTGAGCATCCTTAAGGATAACCTCCTGTTCTAACACAACCACTCGCTTCTTCAAATCCACAACATCAACCTCGACATCTTCATCATCACTGTCCAAACCACCAAACTCAAACGCCGCTTCTCAGATCTCCGCAAGTATTCCGTAGCATCATCCTCAGCACTACCTATACCACTTCCACCTGCGCCAGACCCTTCAGCACCCATCGAACTTCCGCCAAAATCCATCATTTGTAATATCGAGTCTGCCGGAATCGAAACAACTATGGAATGCGTAGCAACGTGAGCAGTTGTTGGTTCAGATGAAATAGGAGTATCAACCATTGGAGTGTCTATAATAGATGCAGCAACTGAAGATAAAAACAGTAGTAGGTGTCACCAGTGTAGACTCTTCAGCAATACTAACAATATGAGCTTCTGATTGACTTGATTGAACACTAGGCTCTGTTCGCGTCTCTTGATCAATGGTACTTCGTCCTCTTCATCCTCTTCATCATCTTCAACCACACCTACCTGAGCATCAACAGAGGGAATTACCAGAGGAGGATCACCCTGTCGTTCTTGGATTTCTTTCAGATGAGCAATTAGGGCTTCTAAGTTCTCCGAAGACAGTTTTGGCAAGACTGGAGTTAGATTAGCATTGAACTCAGTAAGATCATCTAAGAAAGCTTGTTCCGCATCAGTATCCTCATCTGCAACCAGATCTTCGATCTCGACCTCTATCTCTTTGGCAGGCACGTTATGCTCTTCAGTTCAATAGCATTGACCGGTGTAGGAGCTGGCACATCCTGTCCGATTACTCAGCAAACTTTCCAAATTTCTTCAACGCAAAACGGCCAACAAAGACAGTCTTTAACGTTGAGCGATTCTTCTTCATTGTGGTGAAGATAGTATGTCCCATAGGCTTCATATTTAGAAAATTCGCATCTGAAGCATCTTTGGCCAAGTCAGGATATCGAGCATCTAAAATCAGCTGTACAAAACGTGGATATAACAGAAACATCCTCTTCTTGGGCTGCTCTAAAATCTTCTTCATGTTTTTGAAAATATAAACTGAGAAGTTATACTTCCAGTCCATAATAAGAGCCATGATCGCAGAGGTCTGGGTTTGATTCGGTTGATCTAGGCCTCCCTTGTTTTCTGAAATGCACTGCATAAACATATGTACTAGTAATCTGCAGTAGGCAGGAAACATCTTCTTGAGTAACGGCGGATATGGCCCTTCATAACTCATCTCTGCAAGTATCGGCAACACTTTTTCCTTAGCGTACACAGTCGGGTCACTTGTAGCATCAGCAATCTGTAAAACCTCTCTAACGCAGGCTTCATTTACTAAGATCTCCTTCCCTTGTATCTGAGAACTAATATACGGTTTCCCATCATCTCCTCTCTGGTGGAATCGAGCTCTCTTCCAACATGAGTGCACTAGATCTCTGTATATAACTAGATTATCACGAAGAGCATAAGCAATCTTGCACGCGTTCAGACCCGCTATCATCGATTGGAACTCCTGATAATATTCATCTGGTGGGTCCGATAAGTATCCTGCCTGATTATGGACACTGCTCCTCTACCAACATAACCGCATCAAAGGCCTCTTCTACAATTTATGTTAAAACAATAACCAGGTTAAATCAATTTAAACACAACTTATGGACAGCTATCTCTCGAGCACAGGTTTAGGTTCGGCCTCAATGGGAAAATAAAATGGAGCACCTAACAACGCATCTTCACAGACCAAGAACTACGAGATCACCCCTTTCATTCTGGGGGCGAATTGCTGCATTTATTCGAGTGATCAACAAACGACGAAAATTGATTTTTTGCCTATCCCTATCCCGATGAGCCGAAACCAAAGCTCTTATTTTTTGTTGAGTAATAGTTCGAGTAAGTCGGTCATCATTCCCTTTGGTTCGCACAACCAAAAAATTATTCTGAGGGCCTGCAAGAAGATCAAAAAATAACAGAAGTTAACGAAGTTTATCAGGATAAAAGATCAACACTAATTGGATGGTTCAAACAGATTTCAAAGGTTCAATTATTGGAAGGTTCAAATCAGTTTAAAGAGTTCAATCATTTGAAAAGGTTCAAAAGGGTTCAAATGTTCAAACCCTAGAATCCAGATTCACTAACAGGTCAACAGTAATCCGGATGAACCTTTACATCAATCCGCATTAGCAAAGAGGTCAATAGTATTTCAGATGAATCATCATTCCGGATTAGCAAACAAATCAACAGTATCTTGGACAAATCATAAATCCGGATGAAAATTATCCGAGATGAAATCCGAGTTCATCAACTCGGTTGAATATCCATCCGGAATGAGATCCAAAATGCATGTTACTTTTAAGTCCAATCCGAAGTGCCATCCAAAATGCATGAAGCATGAAGATTATCATCCGAATTTTATGATTTTAAGCATGATTTACCTAATTCGGATGAAATTCGAGATACAAATCCGAAATGCACAGTGGGAAATCAGAGAGAAAATCAGAGATTTTGGAAATTTATGGATAATCCGAAATGACATCTCTGATTCACTTAAGTACTTTCCAGAATGGGCTTGGGCCTCACATCTTTTGGGCCCAACACAGTCCGGAATCCGAATTCCAAAGGGTTCGGATTGGGTTTTTGACAGTCCCAATCCGGAACAGTGATAGCTAAATGGGCCTATCCGGAAAATAATGGAAAGCCCAATCCAGAACAGTAACTTATGAATTCTAAATTTTCAAGTTTTAAACACTTTCAGAAATTCTACTAGATGGGCCCAACTTTGAAACTCAGCAGACCAGTCCAATATCCCTTGACAGAAACCATCTAACCAAAAATTAGCAATTTGACTAACCAAGCATCCAACCACCTTTTACCAACTACAAAAATAAGATATTTTAGCACAAACACAAACATAAACACAGCCTTGCTAAGGGATTAAATCATTTCAAAAGTCGACTATGGAACACTTTTAAGTATGAGCTCGGTCAGACTAGTCTAAGCGATTGCCAATATACTTGTCCATCTAAATCTAAAACTCAACCCTCCAGTTCAAGCTTCGTGATATGCTTAAGGTATACTATGATACCCGTGTGTCCCATACCATGACATACCCCCTCGATCAAGGTAAGCACAACAATTCATCGTAGCAGGTGAGTATACTGAGGTCATCCTTTATCTTTTACAACGTCAGGTTATTGGTGAACAGGTCAGTACTTTCATACAACAGAGTGACCAATAGTATATGACGAGGGTTAGGCAGATACCTTATATGGTACGTAGGAACTTATGGAATATTCTCATGAAGAAATTTCCATTCTTTTAGGTTTTGGCCCTTCTATTTTGGCTCTTTTAGAAGGATATCCTGACTGTGCCTAGGTCTGTATATAATCTGGATGCAATAGAAGGGCAGCCAAGATATCCCCGGATGACTCAACAGCATAAAGACCCGAAACCTAAGACGTTGGCTTTCTATCAACACAAGATTTAAGACCATGATATAATATGCCTATAGTATGTGACCCACTGAGTAGATAGTTCTTTATGTTTATATCATTTGGCTTACACTATCCGGTTGAGATTTAGACCTACCAACATATCACCTTCGATCCAACCTTTTCCCGCTTCAACACCTTACATGTGTTAGTCAGACATTTTATCACGAAAAAGTATTTTGTTTCCCAATCATTGCAAAAGCTATTTTAAAAAAAAACATTTTTTTAGATATTTCTCCCCCTAAATTTGTGCATATATATGAACAAATTTACGAAGCAAACAAAAATAAATGAAAGACAATAATCAAAACAAAAAGGACAGAGGATGCTCAGTGAGAAAACCGAATAATTTTGAGAAGATCTACAATCACTTGAATACGCGCGTTGCTAACGGGTTTCGTGAACAAATCCGCAACTTTTGCTTCGGTGTGGATTTGCTGAAGTTTAACGAGACCCTTTTCATAGCAATCACGGATAAAATGAATTTTGATATTTATGTGCTTGGTTTTGGAGTGGAAACACAGGGTTTTTTACGATTTGGATAACGACATCATTGTCACAATAAATTGTGGTGTTTAGATAAGTCAACCGTAATCCATAAGCTGATGTTGCATCCATAAAACCTGGGAGCAGCAAGCAGATGCTGTGACATATTCTGCTTCTGCAGTAGAAAGCGAGACCGTCTGTTGCTTCTTGCATTGCCACGAGATTAACCGGTCTCCCAAGAATTGACATCCAGCTGAAGTTGAGCGCATATCCCTATCTGTACCTCCAAGATTACTGTTAGAGAAAGCATACAGTTCAAATTCAGGGTTTTTAGGATACCAGAGGCCTAGTGATGGTGCCCCTTTTAGGTACCTAAAAATTCTTTTAACAGCATGTAAATGAAAGAGTTTAGGAGTAGCCTGATAACGAGTACACTGGCAAACGGCAAACATGATATCTGGCCGACTTGCAGTGAGATACATGAGTGAACCAATCATTGATCAGTACATGGTTGGTAACAGGCGTTCCTTCAGCATCTTCATTTAGCAAAGGCCGTTCTGCAATAGGTGAAGCCGTGGGCTTTGAGTCCGTAAGCTTGAATTCGTAAGAACGCATGGACAAATTTTCTTTGATGAATCAAGATTCCTTGCGGGCTCTGACGAACTTGAAGTCCTAAAAACATAGTCATCTCCCCCAGTGAGCTCATCTCAAATTTCTTCTTCATAATTTCTTCAAATTCCTGACACAAACCATCATTTGTAGAACCAAAAATGATATCATCAACATAAATTTGAACAAGAATAATGTCTTTGTCAACACGTCTGATGAACAGGGTTTGATCAATGGTTCCCCGAGTATATCCATGAGCAAGCAAATGCTCTGTCAGAGTTGCGTACCATGCGCGAGGCGCTTGACGCAACCCATACAAAGCGTTGTCCAATTTGTATGCATAGTCCAGCTTGTCAGGATCAGTAAAACCCGGTGGTTGTGCCACGTATATTTCCTCTTTCACCGTGTCGTAGAGAAATGCAGTCTTGACATACATTTGATAGACAGTGAAATCTACGTACGATGCATATGCCAAGAAAATGCGAATAGCCTCCAAACGAGCGACCGGTGCGTAAACCTCATCGTAGTCTAATCCTTCAATCTGACGAAAACCCTGAACCACCAGTCGAGCTTTATTCCGAACAATGACTCCAGTGTCATCCTGTTTGTTGCGAAAAACCCAGCGAGTTCCAAGAGCACGTTTTCCTTGGGGAAGCTTCACCAATTGCCAAACACCAAGCTTCTCAAATTGATTCAGTTCTTCATGCATAGCATCAGCCCAGCCTGGTTCCTTGCAAAGCGACATCAATACTTTTAGGTTCAATTTGTGAGTAAGAGTAAAGACAAGTATTGATATCCCCGATTGACTACGGGTTCGAAGAGCAGCAGTAACAAGACCAATAATACTTTCAATGGGACGATCACGCTGTAGACACTGTGGTATTGGCGTAGCAGGGACAAGAATATCCGTTTGCAAGTTGGTAATACTTGCTGAAGCAACTCCAGATGACTCCCCCTCATTAGTTGCACCAGTAGAAGTATTAGCTGATGAATCAACAGAACAGTCTGGTGGTGTAGGCTTAGGAAACAGAGATGAACCCAAGACATCGGGAGGAACAGCCCTTCATTTGTCGTAGGAGGATCTGTGTTTGGTGCCTCAACTTCAAGGGAATCATCCAAAGGAGTCTGATCAGATGCAGTTTCTAGATGTTGCAGTACTGGTGAAGGAGTAGAGATAGCTTCATTAAATCCAGGTGGATCCGCACTCAGCTTCTTAAACGTCTAATGCAGTTGTGTAGCATCGGCATCGTCTTCAGGTGAGATGGGTATTGTTAGAAGGTCAGAAATTTGGCTTGTACCTGCTGACACATTCGAAGGAACATCAACATGGTTAAACAAGGTGGAATAATCATACAGCCAGTCAGGACCAATGCGTGTGTCCTTGGGATTTTCCTCCAGCCAACCCACATTGTAGGTTTCAACTACCATTTTCTTGATCTTATTAAAGACACGATATGAAGTATTTTTGGAATAGCCAACGAAGATGCATGTATCCCCTCGTGATTCAAATTTCCCTTTAGCATCCATGATCAAGAGAACACAAGGGCATCTGAACTTACGGAAATGCTTGACCGAAGGTTCGCGACCTTCAACCACTTTGTACGGAGTTTTCATGTGTCGTTTATTGATCAGGGCATGATTCTGAATCTAACAGGCGGCATTGATTGCTTCTGCCCAGAAAATGAGAGGTAGCTCGGATTCAACCAGCATAGTACGTGCAACTGCAATTAGCGTTCGATTTCTTCGTTCTGCAACCCCATTCTGTTGTGGTGTTCTGGCTGCACTGAACTAGCGGTCAATACCCTTGGAGGAACAGAAGAATTTAAGGTGACATTCTTAAATTCTGTTCCGTTATCACAACGAAAGCCTTCATGGTGGTGTCTGTCTGGTTCTCCATAAGCGTGACGAACTGCTTAACTAACTCAGCGGTTTCACTTTTATGTGTAAGAAACAAAACCAGGTGAATCGTGAGTAGTCATCAATAATGACCAGACAGTATGCCTTCCCGCCAATGCTCAGAATATATGTCGAACCAAAAAGATCCATGTGAAGTAATTCTAAGACTTGAGACGTTGACGGGGCGGTTTTAGATTTGTGCAGCTGTCCATGTTGTTTCCCGCGTGCACATGATTCACACTTTTCAACCTGCATAAAATTGCGAACGGTAGATCTCTGACGAAACCACCTTTTGCAAGTCGATTTAAGTTCTTCATGTTGATGTGTCCTAGTCTACCATGCCATAACATTGCATCATGCACAGCTGTCGACGAGAATAAGCAAGTGCGCTTGTCAGAGGGAGCCCTGTTCATGTCAAAGACATATGCATTTTCCTTTCGTGCGGCCTTAAGAAGAATCCAATCATCCGGAATAATAAGACCTGGTTTTAGTACATAACACCCTTTCTTGGTAAAGAGAACATCCAAATGATTGTCATAGAGCTGAGACACACTCAAAAGAATGTGCTTCAATTCTAGTACGTAGTTCACATTCTTAAAGCTGAAGGCTCCATTACACACTGTTCCTCTCATAGTGATCTTCCCGGTATCACCACCTGCGAAGGAGACAAACCCGCCATCGAAAAACTGAATGTCATTCAACTGCGAGATGTCCCCATTCATGTGCCTGGAACAACCACTATCAATATACCAGAGTCTGACCAGAGATCGCTAGAGCTGTTCCTACACATTTCAACAGGTTTTAGTTAGAGGCTGCAACCCATACCATTGAAGATCTGGGCATGCCATTTCCATCAACATAAGTAACCTCACGGAAAATCAAATTAGTTGAGGATGAGGTTGATGATGCTTTTGATTCATTTGATATAGGGGCAGAAGACTTAATCTTGGTCAAGATCTTAGGCCACCATGTTAACGAATCAGACTTCCGCACAATCCTTGGATTTCTAGAAGGATTCAGGACACCTGGAGCTCTTGTATATTTTTGAGTCTGTTTCTTGGCCATGTTCCAGTCTTGATCAGAAGACTTAGCCATAGCAAATCCAGCCTGAGGTGGGCGATTAGGCATAGCCTTTGATATTTGAGTATAATGTTTTAAACAGTGTAAAAGCCTTTTGACAATTTCGCGCAATATGCCCGGGTAATCCATAGTTGAAACAGGTCTGCCTCTTCTGGAAGAAAACAGTCCGTTCAGCTTGGGAAATTCTAGGCAATTTGTTTGTCAGTTTCTTACTTGCGAGTACCGACGGCTGATGAACGATGTTGATCTTAGCTGTTGCCTGCGCACAACCATCAGCACACTTGTCATTTTTGTGATTTGAATTAGAAAATTTGGAATGTGCAGACTTAGGCGCAATTTTAACTGATTTTTGTTCAGCTGTTCGCTTAACAGATTCAGTTTGGGGCTGATGAGTCAATTTCTCAGAGTGAAGAAGTGACTCAGTAGATGCCTTTGCATTTGTCAGAGGTGCCTGTTTGTTTTTCTTATTTTTGGATCGACGTGTTCTCCGTTTCTTAATTTTAATTTTCAAATCACTTTGCGTGGTAGATTCTGCAGAGGCCATTGGTGGCTCAGCAGGGACATCATTTTCTGAACTTTCACAAGATGAGCTTGAAACATTACAAGTAGGTGAAATCTCTAAATTTTGAAAAGTTTGAGAATCCGATTCAGATTCAGTTTCAAGATTTACATCTGAATCAGCATAAAGAGAATGCTCATCATCTGTCATTTCAGAATCAATCCCTTGTTCTTGGTTTGAAGACGCTGAGTCGCCCGAATCTTCTAGAATTATGCCAACTTCAATTTTCACAGGGTCCGTTGGTTGGTTGAATTTCTCACTGTCAACCCTGGGATTAGCATCAACAGACGGAGCCTCTGGAGAAGAGCTTCCGGTCTCTTCAGTAGGAACTGATGAAACCGAATCATCTGTCGATGCTGTACCTGTAGCAAAATTCATGTTTTCATCACAAGAGTTATCACAGTTATTAGTAGCATTCAAAACATCAGCATTAGATGAAAAACCAGAATTAAAACTGTTTGTGTTATCAGCACAACCAACACTATCCGAGAATTTAAATTGTTCAGCAAGAAATTTATTTAAAATGTCAAAAGCAGGTTTATAAAATTCATAATCAGCAGCCGAATTGTCTGAATTCTCATTCAGACATTCCTCTTGATCACCATCTGTAATATCCTCAACTAATATTTCTTCTGTACATGAGGTAGAAACGTTAGTATCGTTTACTAAGTTAGTTTTAGTTTCAGAAGAGTTTTCTCCTTTATATTCTGTGGAGGATGTTGCTGCCTCTGCCTCAGACGTCACTTTCTCCAAATCATCTGTACTACATGAAGGATGATCACCAGATTCATGTGAAAGTGGTGTGGAAGTAACGAAAACATCATCCCTCTTGAGTTCAGTTGGTTTAGAGAACTTTGGGTAATAGGGCTTCCATGGTTTAGAAAGATAATCTGAAGGTTTACCATACATTATATTTTCTGCATTTTCTAGATCAGCCTCAGATTCAGGCATTCTTGTATAGTTATGATTATATGGTGGAGGAGCCCTATTGTACCCAAGAACTTTTGTGAAGTTTTTCTGGTAATTGAGTTGTAGATCACACAAGTCCTTGACCAGCTTTCTGGAAGTTTCAAATTTTTTAATGTTTATTTCATTTTCGTGAAACTTCCCTGTCAAGGAATTTAGCTTGGCTAAGGCTGCTTGAAGTTCTACGTCCTTTTCAGCTAATTTTAGCTTATAGTCGTATACCCAACATTGTTGTTGGTTCAAGTCTAGCTTTAGCTGAGCTATATCTTGTTTTTGAGCTTCGACCTTTTCCATAAGAAGTTTGTTCTTATGTTTAAGGGCGATGTTCTGCGATGCAGCTTGATGGTATTCAGCTACAAGAGTTGAATTATGGGCGCGCATTTGTGATAATTTAAAACGACAACTATCAGAATAGAGAATTCAATTTACCGTTTCCGAAAGATCTGGTGTCTCAGTTGTCTGCGCCATCATGCAATACTTGTTGTTCTTAGAAAGATTTAAAGTCTCCATCTGAGCTGCAGCATCCGCCCAGTTGAATCCTTCGTGTTGTTGTGCCACCAACGTTGTTGATTTCCTGCCTGAGCTGCTTGAGGGACTCGTGTAGACTTTGAGGGAGAGACTGGCACCAGCTGTTTGTCGCTGCTCTGTATATCTGCCACTCTGGATGACACATATCCAGATGGCGGCTTCTTGCACTCCCTGGAAAAATGTCCTGGCTCGTGACATCTGTAGCACCTGAGTTTATCCTTTGTAAGACCAGTCTTCAGATTTAACAATGGTTGCTGCCTATACTTCTTTTGAAAGTTGTTGACACGAAAGGCAGCCATTGCAAGATTCCAGGACACATCAATCTCGTCCAGATCCTCCTCCATTATTTGATCTACTTCAGTTGGAAGAATAGATGGGGGAGTCAGATCACCTACTAAAAAGGCGTTCAAGCTATTGAAGCAGCTATGGCCAATTTCTCTTCATTTCCTTAGTGAGAAAAGCGGAATTAGACACAGCTTGAGCAGGTGCCGGTGCTGGAGCAGCAGATTGAGGAATGCCGCCTTGTTGAACTGCTTGAGGAATGGCATGACTGAAAACCATGTTAGGATACTGAGCATGGTACTGTGTCTAAACTTAGGCAGCAGAAATCATAGTGGGAGTCTGAGACTGAAGACCATAGATGTACTGAGTCTTTTGTGGTGTGGCAAGAGGACTTTAAGCGACGTTTGAGCTACCTGGTGTTTGAGAATTTCCTTGCAGAGGGCTATAGACCAGTTTTTGCGACATCAATGCTGCATTTTGCCCTGTAATACCGGCGGCCATCAAACTACTCTGATGATTGATGTCTCGCTGCTTATTATCGATCTCACACGATTTAATAGTAGCTATCATTTCTGTGAGAGTGACATCATTCAGATTCTTCGCCTTCTTGATCATTCCAACATCAGCACCCCAACTCTTCGGTAATGAATTTAACAATTGTCTGTTCATAGCACTGTTGGTAAGAGTAATCTCAGCTGATATCATCTGGAAAACAAGCTTTACATATCTCTGAATCTGGTTCTCAATGGTTTCCCCGTAAATGTGGATTAAATGAGCTGAATTGTTGATTCAGCTAATTTACTCTACTGGCCTTCATGTCCGAATTTCCCTCATAGAGATTTTGCAATTCACTCCATACTTCTTTAGCGGTCTTGCAATTTCTGAACGCAATTGAAATGTCGGCTCCAAGTGCCATTGTCAGTATAGTTGAGGCCTTTTCATCTTCCTCAATGATTTTAACATCTTCTGGAGTCCATAAGTGACTGGGCTTTGGAATCTTTATATCTGGATCTTGGTCAGTACTGTAAACAATTGTTCGCGGACCATTCATAATACACCTCCACACTCCAGGCTCTTTGGCCTTGCAATATTGCTCGAATCTAAACTTCCATTCGTAATACTCATCTCCATACAACAGACGGGGCACTTTAGTTTAAGTGCCAATCACTTGATCCAATTCTTGATGGAGAGCCAGAGTCTGAGATTGCAGTGAAGCCAAAGTGGCATTGGTTAAATCCTGAGCTGTATGTAGCTGTTCATCATGATTAACTTAATTAAAATTACCAAGTAAATTTAAATTCAGTTAATTTTAAATTCTATAATATGAACAGTGATAAGTCCGAAATCAGTCAGAATAGTCAACTCTGGATCGGCAGATCTGAGATGGATGAATCCAGATTGATGTTGATCTGAGATGGATGAATCCGGAATGATGTTGATCCGAGATGGTTGATCCGGAAAGAGAATCCGGAGTGAATAATCCAAGATGGATAATCCGAAATTGAAAAATCCGAAATGATGATCTGGAAGGCAGTGTGTATCCAAAATAAGAAATCCGAAATGATGTTGATCCAGAATGAAAACTAGTCCGAAATGAATCTGAAATCAGGAAGAATCCGGAATGAGACTAGATCTGGAATGAAATCAATTCGGAATCTAATTCTTATCCAAATGCAACAGTGGTCCGAATTCTAAGCAACAAAATTTTGAATTCCAAGCAACAGAAATCCGAATTCCAAGCAACTGATAATCACCAACAGTGTCTCGGATCCGAAATGGTCGCAATCCGGATTGAACAGTAGTCCGGGATCAATCCGAGATGGATGATCTCCTTCGTGTTCTTCAGGATCTTCAACAGAAAGAAATCTGAAATCCTTGAAGCTTCTCCGAGTTCTTCGGAATCCGTAATAGTAGCAGATCCGAAATCTTCAAATCTTCTTCGAGTTCTTCGGAACAGTAACAATTCTGAACAAGCACAGCAACTCTTCGATTCTGAACAGTAATCCGGATGAACAGCAGCAACACCACTTCCGATCAGCTCTTCAGTCAGCGATACATGGAGCCTGTATTGTACATCAGGCTCTGATACCAATTGTATGTCCCGATAATCGGATCTAACAGGTATCACAAACCTAATCAGTAGCGGAAATAATGATTAGGAAAAAGAACAATCTCTTGAATTAAAACAACTTTCATACACTAGAAGAGTGTCTGATACAAGTTTGCAATTACCACTCTCTAACCTCTTAACCTTGACCTAAGACATATATTTATGCTAATCACTAAGCCCAACAGTTACAACCCTAGGCCAACAAGGCACTAGGAAGCCCAAAACCCCCTTAAAGCCCAAATGTAGCTCTAATGTGTAAACCTTTATTAATAAAAGCCCAACAATAACATTGACAAAATAATTGAAGTGTAGTGCATCTCAAGGAATAACATTCCAACATGCAGCTCAAATTTATATCATAACGTACAAAAATGCATTTATGTCAAACCATTAACATTTAATTAGCAAATTAAAAGTTTTGTGATAATAAAATTAAAGAGGATATAGAATGTTGTTTTTTTTTTCAAAAAAAAATATTGTGGTTTATCTTTGCATTACCATGCCTTTTTTATGTTGATCTTTGTTTCAAACTTATAGTTGTTTTTAAAATTTCAAACAGTAAGTTTTTTTTCTATTTATAGTCTTTTCCCGCCATCAATTTTTCAACCTATGTAACTAAATATATTGACATCAAGTATGTTCATGTTTCATTAAGAAGATAGAAATATGAATAACACAAACATAATCTAAACTCAAGTTTTTTACAATTATCATATTATGATAATTTTAAACATTACTATCATAATGGAATTTTTATTTATGTGACCTGTAGAAAAAACACATGATGAAAAAATAAAAAAAGTTAAATATAATAGATTTAAAAAAATTGGTGGCTTTTTCTTTTGGAAAAACCATTTAACTAGTTAATATAAAAAAATATTTAATTGCATTAAATACTATATCACAGTTCAAGTAAAAAGTAATAATAATATCCATTATCTAAATCAAGATATATCACTAATTTATTTTAGTTATATAAATAGAACCATCTACCAAGAGTTCCATTAAACATTATCAGTTTTTTAACCACATAATCATATCCTTCAAGACTAGTTGCTACAACACCATGATGTTGATAGAGTTTTGTCAAATATCTCATATAAATTGTTAAAGAATTGATGAAATCCTATGAACAGTCAAAATGCTTTAATCATGTGCTGAAAGTAAGACTATGATTTTGATTTAATTAGAAATTTCTAGGTAAGGGAACTAACATAAGTCCCCCTATATTGGAGATAATAGAAAACCTAGATCATCTATTAAACCTATTATGATTTCTTAATCTTGGAAAAAGACCATGAAGCTTTAGGTGTCTTGAAATTATAAAGCTTTAAATTAAACTTTTAAGCCGAAAACCATGGTTTGAAATGACTGTCAAATTACTAATGGAAGAACATGATTATATAAAAATGTTAGTTTACGTAAAAAAAGAATATAAATTTGACAAAGAAAATTGAAGTGTAATGCATCTCAAGGAATAACATTCCAACGTTTGCAGCAAAAATTTATATCATAACATACAAAAAATGCATTTATGTCAAACCATTAACATTTAATTAACAAATTAAATGGTGATTATAAAATTAAAGAGGATATAGAAAGTTGTATTTTTAGAAAAAAATATTGTGGTTTATCTTTGCATTACCATGTCGTTTTTTATGTTGATCTTTGTTTTAAACTTATAGTTGTTTTTAAACTTATAGTTGTTTTTAAAATTTCAAACAGTAAGTTTTTTGTTTCTGTTTGTAGTCTTTTCCTGTCATCAACTTTTCAACCTATGTAACTAAATATATTGACATCATGTATGTCACACCCCAACCGATGGCGTAAACATCAGAGTGAGACGAACGAGATTGCTCGAGAAGACATAACACTAAATGTGACAATCTTAATTAAACAATTCATTTCATTTCATCCATCAAAACGTCAAGTACAACATAATTCCAATATAATGTAAATTCAAACAAGACAAGTTCAACAAAGCATAAAAAATAACTTAGCATTCTAAGTATGTTTCTATGCCATTCCTACTAAGTTTCGTGACATCAACATCCTCAACCTGCAACATGTTAAAAAGTATAGTTCAATACAAAGTATTGGCGAGTACACAAGTTTGAACCATAGCATAAGTAATAAAAACGTTTAAACAAATCCACATGATAAGCTAGCATATGAGATTAATGTAAACAAGGCATGGGAACTACAACTCAATCCTCAAGTGTCACCGCATAATAGATTAATCATAGCATGACCACAAGAATACGAGCGGTGCGTTACTCCTATAGCTCTATACATGTTAAGGGGAGGCTCGTACGAAATTAATGACATTTACTACCACATAAGAATGTTCCAAGTAATCAAATCGGGTATCACATAACTATAGCATGTATGATGGATTGTTTGTCTGATTGTATAGAATAAAAGTGTGATTTAGTGTGTTTTTGATAGACTAAGATATTGCACCCAAAAGTGTAAAGCGTAAAAGGGTGTCGAGTGTACTCACGGTTTTGCAAAGTTAAATCCGTGAAAGTGTTGGTTGCTTAGGGAACGAACACCGAGTTATCCTACACAAGGAAACGTGGGTGTGTGAGTATTGGAATGACAATGGAGTTCGTTAATTTAGGAATTTAAAGTATGCAAAAATATGTATAGTCGAAAGTATTTATCGAGACGTTAACGCTCGTTTTTGACACTATAAGCCCCGTAGGGTGTTTGTCGTTTTATTGGTCATGCCCAATAGAATCGTAACGAGAGGTTAAGTCTTAGATAAAATAACCTAATGTTAGGACAAGTAACCATACGGCCATGCCAAAAGTTCGCTTATATTTATTATTTACATATATATGTTACATATGATATTATCAAGTTTATCATATAAATCATAGATTTCATGGAAGTCATAGAAGTCATGCATGGAGATAGGAGGATAACCGTCCTTTAACCTCTTTCATAAGATTGACCAATACACAAATTGTCACAAGGACAATTCATATGGTCATGAATGAAATAAAAGGAAAATACTTCACTAAACTATGTATCGACCAAGTAAGCAAGCTAGGTGCGTGCATCCCGAACATGGCAATGTTTGAGGACGTGTCATAGCCTTGTTACTCAATTGAAGGTTGAACATAGCTTAGTGGTTATACTTAGAAATCATCAAGTGAGGTGGTGGATTGAAAGTAGGACAGCCAAGGTCTCCAGGTAATCACACCTTTACCAAAACACAAGCTTTGTTAAGCTGTGATGGTTCCAACATTTGTGGGTAAAAACCCTTTTTAAAACAGCAAGTTTAGAGGTATTTTACACCTCTTAATTTGTATGAAACAACTCTAGCTAGCTCACTAATCATGGGCTTGATTAGTGGCACAAGTAACACAAAGTTGTTTAGAGAAAACATCTGTAAGAAAAGTTACAAGTTTATCTTCCAAAACAGAATGCTTGGCCATAAAAATGGTATTGTTCCACCTTGGTTTTCCCTGGAAAACCTATGGTAACATCCTTAGAGGCTTATCAAACATTGTAGAGGAAGAAAACATAAAGAAAACATGAAATTATTGAAGTTATAAGAAGATAAAAATGGGCAGAAAATTTATGGCACTTTGGACCTCAAAAATGGTGAGGTTTCACCTTAGTTTGCCCAACCAAACTTGTGAAAACCTTTCTATAGGTTATCCAAGTGTTTTAGAAGAAGAACAACGAAGAATTAGTTGAAGAAGTGAGTTAGAACTCACAAAAAAAAACTCAAATTGTAACGCTTCGCTTTTGTAACTTTCCGTTTTTAGTAAGTTTGCTTCATGTTTCTATAATTGGAAAGTCCAAACCTTGTAATCGTATCTCGTTTTCGATTCATTGTAAATCAAGGCTTTGATTTTTTTGTTAGTTAATTGATATTATAAGGTTAATTGATGTTCATTTTATATATATGTGACCTATATAAACAGGTGGCTTCATATCTTAAGCATACTGACATTAAAATCTAACTTTTCCTTCATAAAAAGAACACGTTTTTTAAGAGTTTAAAGAAATGAAGTGTATAATAAGCGTGAATCATTTAGTGCGGTGCAAATAATTATAAGTTTCGTATTTGAATCACCAAATGTCTTTCTTGAATGAAGCGTTTAAGAATTATGAATACACAATAAGGATTTGCGGTAACTTTATAAATCATGTAAAAAATATGTGTACAAGTATACGTACAAATGTGTATAAAGGATGCGAATTTCGTTTAAACGATCAACTCAATTAAAATCAAAGCCTCGGATTTACAATGATTCAAAATGCGATACGATTACAAGGTAAAGACTTTCTGAAAATAGAAGCACAATACATTCTTTCTAAAAACGGTAAGCTGCAAAAAGTGAGGCGTTACAGTCTCCCCTCCTTAGGAAATTTCATCCCGAAATTTAGGAAGATGTACGAACAGATGCGGATACTTAGTCTTCATATCGCTTTCGAGTCCCCAAGTAAACTCAGCGCCACGCTTTCCTTCCCACCAAACCTTCACGATAGGAATTCTACTGTGCCTTAATTGCTTGGTGCCTTGATCCTTGGTCTCGACTGGTGTCTCCACGAAGTGTAAGGTCTCATTGATTCGAAGGTGTTCAAGTGGGACTTGGAGTCCTTCTTCGGCTAGACATCTCCTCAAGTTCGAGACGTGAAAAGTAGGATGAAGGTTGTTGAGCTCTTGTGGTAGGACGAGTCGGTAAGATACCTTGCCAATCGTTTCGAGAATCTTTAAAGGACCCACATAGCGAGGAGCGAGCTTTCCCTTCTTTCCAAAACGAACCACACTCTTCCAAGGGGATACTTTGAGAAGTACAAAGTCACCAACGTTGAATTCCAAGGGCTTGCATCTTTTATCTACGTAACTCTTTTGTCGACTTCTGGCTTTTAGCAAGTTGTCCCGAATCTGCAAAATCTTGTCCGTCGTCTCTTGTATAAGCTCAGGACCGGTGATTTGAGCTTCCCCGATCTCGTGGCAACAAATAGGCGATCGGCACTTGCGACCATACAATTCCTCGAAAGGTGCCATTGAATACTCGCGTGGTAACAGTTATTGTACGAGAATTCGACCAAAGGCAAGTGCATATCCCAGTTGCCACCAAAATCGATTATGCAAGAACGAAGCATGTCCTCTAGAGTTTGGATAGTACGCTCGGTTTGACCATTAGATTGAGGATGGAAAGCAATATTAAGATTGAGGTGAGTACCAATAGCTTTATGAAACGTTCGCCAAAGACGAGAAGTGAAACGACCATCACGGTCCGAGATAATGTCAACGGGGACACCGTGACGACAGATGACTTCACGTATGGGAAGGAAGTGAGCAGATTTGGTTGGACGGTCGATGATTACCCAAATACTATCATGACTAGACGATGTACGAGGGAGTTTTGTAATGAAATCCATGGCAATGCTCTCCCATTTCCAAACATGAATTTCCGGTTGTTCGAGTAAGCCAAAGGGACGTTGATGTTCAGCCTTTACCTTGGAACAAGTAAGGCATTTCGAAATATAGCAAGCGATATTTTTCTTCATACCAGGCCACCAATAAGACGTACGAAGGTCATGGTACATCTTATCAATGCCGGGATGAATAGAATACCGAGATTTATGAGCTTTACTCATCAAGAGGTCACGAAGATTGTCACGCTTCGGAATCTAAATACGGTGAAGATAATACATAACGCCATTGGATTTGGTTACGAGTTGGTTTTCTACACCACACTTCAACTCATTATCGAGGTTACCCTCATTAACGGTTGAGTATTACACCTCGCGAATCAGCTCATGAAGCTTCCCCATGGTTTTGTAGCAACGTATACTCTTAGCATGAGTTTTCCGACTAAGTGCGTCCCCTACAACATTCGCCTTACCAGGGTGGTAGCGAATATTGCAGTGGTAGTCATTTAACAATTTCTCCCAACGACGTTGATGCATGTTGAGTTCCTTTTGATTGAAGATATGTTGGAGGCTTTTATGGTCGGTGAAGACTGTACACTTTGTACCATAGAGGTAGTGTCGCCATATCTTCAATGCAAAAACAACTACACCAAGTTCAAGGCCGTGCGTAGTATAGTTTTTCTCATGAATCTTGAGTTGTCGTGAAGCGTAAGCGATAACCTTATCTTGTTGCATCAGAACGCAACCAAGACCTTGTTTTGAGGCATCTCAATACACGACAAAGTCGTCGTTACCATCAGGAAGGACTAGGATAGGAGCATTGCAAAGCATGTCCTTGAGCGTTTGAAAAGACTCCTCTTGCTTGGAACTCCAAACAAAAGGTTTATCCTTTTGAGTCAAGGAAGTGAGAGGCATGACAATTTTAGAGAAATTTGAGATAAACCGACGGTGATAACCAGCTAAGCTGAGAAACGAACGAATTTCGGACAGAGACTTAGGAGCAATCCAATCTTCACCGCCTTGATTTTCGTGGGGTCAACATGAAATCCAAGTTCGTTGATGACATGACCAAGGAATTGAACCTCCTTTAGCCAAAATTCACACTTGGAGAACTTGGCGTAGAGACGTTCAGTACACAAAAGCTGAAGGATAAGAGCCAAGTGTCGCTCATGCTCTTCTCGTGTCTTGAATATATTAGGATATCGTTAATGAAGACAATCACGAATCGGTCGAGATAAGGCTTGCACACGAGATTCATCAAATCCATAAACACGGCGGGTGCGTTGGTCATGCCAAATGGCATGACTACAAACTCGTAATGCCCATAACGTGTGCGAAACACGGTTTTAGGTATATCTTCTTCGAGGACTCGAAGTTGATGATAACCAGAGCGAAGGTCGATTTTCAAGAAACAAGTCGAACCTTGAAGCTGATCAAAAAGTTCATCGATGCGAGGAAGAGGATATCGGTTCTAGACCGTGAGCTTGTTGAGCTCACGATAGTCAATGCACATTCGGAAGGATCCGTCTTTCTTTTTGATGAATAGAACAGGAGCGCCCCAAGGAGATGTGCTAGGGCGTATGAAGCCTTTATCAAGAAGCTCCTAAAGTTGGCTAGACAGCTCTTGCATCTCCTAGGGTGCTAGGAGATAGGGGGATTTTGCGACAGGAGTTGCGCAAGGGATGAGATCTATGCGAAAGTCGACTGAACGAGGAGGAGGAGGACCAGGAAGATCCTCACAGAAGACGTCGGGGTAATGACGAACAACGGGAACTTCACTCACACTTGGACCCTTATCCTTCTTTTCCACAATGTGGGCAAGGAAGGCGAAGTATTCCTTATACAAGTACTTGTTTGCTTGGATAGACGACATAAGCTTGAGACCTTTGGAGGGTTTCTCTCCATAGACGTGTAAGGAATCGTCATTGGGAAGGGGAAGACAGATGAACTTTCCAGAACAAACAACTTTAGCACGGACCGCCTAAGCCAATCCATACCTACTATGGTATCAAAGCTACCCATGCAAGGTCAATGGAAAACGTATGATCATTGAGATTCAAAGAATAATTAGAAATGACAGATCGAAAATGACGGATTTTCCATCAACGACTTCGACTTCGAATGATTTAGGCAACTTAGAATGTCTACGCTTAAGCAAAGGTTCGAATTCAGCGGATACAAAACTTTTATCCGCACCAGTATCAAATAAACACGTAGCATAAACATTGTTAATGAGAAACGTACCCATGATGACATCTTTGCCGTTTTGAGCTTGTGCGGCAGTGATGACGAAGGCTCGACCACGAGCTTGCTGCTGGTTGTTGTTGTTGTTGAACTGCGGGTAGGTGTTGGCGAAGTGATTGGGATCTCCACATCTGAAGCAGGCACGAGTTATGGTTACAGGTGGTCGGGTTTGGTTTGCTGTGGGGTTTTGCGGTGCGGTGATGGCTCGGGCTTGGTTAGTCGGGGGCTTGCAGAGCACTTCGACATTGCGGAGCAAAGTGTCCATACCTATTGCAGCTTGTGCATAGGTGGCAAGGGGCATTCATGGGATGGTGGTAAGGGTAGGTGTTACACTTGGGATGCGGCCCAGTGTATGTCTTTTTGACAGGCTCGGGGTTAGCTAACGCCAGCTGATGAGAGGGTTGAGGGTTTGGCGGAGTTACTACCGCGTAGTTTTGGCTTGAAGCCTTCCTTCTTGCCTTTGTTGTTGCTCTTTGGTGGCTTGGGTGAGGTAGGTTCGGTGAGGGTTTCGGCGTGGCTTGATGGACTTTCCTCGATGAAGCCTTGGAGGCTTCACGAAGGACGTGGTTGCTGTTTAGTCGGTCAGACATGCGAAAGGTTTCCTCGAGAGTTTTGGGCGAGGTGGCGTCAACGAGGTCCGTGAGGTGGGGAGGGAGGCAGAGAATGCATTTGGCAACTGCCTTTTCGGTCGTGTCGACTTGACTTGGGCAAATCGCACTCAGCTGCTTGAAACGGGCTGTGAGGCCGGTGTTGTCGTTCCCAACCTGTTCAAGGTTCCAAAACTCGTTTTCGAGTCGTTGGCGTTCATGAGGAGGGCATAATTCATTTTCCATTAGCTTTTTGAGCTCGATCCATGGGAGGGCATGTGCGGCATCTTTCCACGAGCGTTACGCTCGGAGATCCACTAATCAAGAGCCCTTGATCGGAAGACTCCCGTCGCGTTAATGGTACACAGGTGGTCGGGACAACCACTTTCTTCGAAAGTCACCTCAATGGTGTCAAACCATTGTAGTAACTTGGTGGTGTCCTCTTCGCTGGTGAATGGTAGTGGGTTGCATAAACAAAACTGCTTAAAGGTGAACATCGACTTAGGTGCTTCGACCTTAGAGTCGACGGAGGCGTGGGGTGAGTCAGCATTCGGCGACGGTTGAATCTTGCTAAAAATGTACGGGATAACATTGGCCATTTGCTCGGCCATAAACTTCATGAAATCCCTCTTTGACATCCAGTCGGAGCGGGATTTTGACTTTGACTTCTTCTTTCCCATGACGCTTTGTGAGAAAGACATTTATAGGGTTGACAATAGAAGAGAGAGATTAAGGCATTGATCATAATGCATTTTTATAAAAGAAATCGTTTTTGAGCATATAACTATCATGTAACATGTATGAATTCACATAGATAGCATAGGCATACAAGCATTCAATAGCATAAACGCGTACGATTTGCGTAAGGAGTATAAATTTAGTTGGTTCAGAAGGATTATTATTATTGTTTTTGGTTACGAAAGGCGTGTGAGTTGTGCATCGGGCTAGAAATGAATGAGGTAACAAGTATTAAAACACATAATAATTGAGATGACATAGAAGATAGGCTTAATAAAACATTAGAGTGTTTCAGGTTGAGAAACGTAGACCTAATGAATCGAGATCATTTCGAATTAGAGATACGTGCTTTGGCCTATACGTAAAATGCTCTCGTCAAGAAGCGATTAACGACATTTTACCCTTCCAGTTACTACGCATCTCTAACCAATTGAAAAATCGAGACTTTGGCGTGATTGAAAATCGAGGAATGGGACTAGTTGACAAGGTGCAGGTTTCAGCCCTAACTTGACAACATCGTACCCTAAGTGTGGTTGGTACTTACCAAACGAGGAGCGAATTCCGACTTGTCGGTAAGGGTCCACTAGAGTATGAAATGGAAATTTCCATCAAGGTGCGGATTTCACTCCTAACTTGATGGTATAATCTCGTGTAAAATCGAACACGCGGATTGAGAGTGATCACCAAAGTGCGGGTTTCACCCCTATTTTTGTGAGATCGTCTCGTTTATAGTATGAGTGTCTTCAAGTCTTCAAGTGTGTAAGTTGTGTAAGTGTGTTAGGAAAGACATATTTAATATATATTAAGACAAAAAGAATTAGGAAGAAGAAAATAGGAAGAATTAACATTGTAAGCATGAATCAAGAAAGGTCAAGTTGGTCACTTAAACTATAGACTAGGTCGAACATGCAATTCTACCTAATTCCCTAAAGTTATGGCTCCGATACCAATCTGTCACACCCCAACCGATGGCGGAAACATCAGAGTGAGACAAATGAGATTGCTCGAGACATCATAACACTAAATGTGACAATATTTAATTGAACAATTCATTTCATTTCATCCATCAAAACGTCAAGTGCAACATAATTCCAATATAATGTAAATTCAAATAAGACAAGTTCAACAAAACATAATAAATGACTTAGCATTCTTAGTGTGTTTATATGCCATTCCTACTAAGTTTTGTCACATCAACATCCTCAACCTACAACATGTTAAAAAGTATAGTTCAATACAAAGTATTGGCAAGTACACAAGTTTGAATCATAGCATAAGTAATAAAAACATTTACAGAAATTCACATGATAAGCTAGCATAAGACATTAATGTAAACAAGGCATGTGAACTACAAGTCAATCCTCAAGTATCACCGCATAATAGATTCAACTTAACATGACCACAAGAATACGGGCGGTGCATTACACCTATAACGCTATACATGTTAAGGGGAGGCTCGTACGAAGTTAATGACATTTAGTATCACATAAGAATGTTCTAAGTAAAACAATCGGGTATCACATAACCATAGAATGTATGATGGATTGTTTGTGTGATTGCATGGAATAAAAATGTGATTTAGTGTGTTTTGATAGATTAACAAATTGCACCCAAAAGTGTAAAGCGTAAAAGGGTGTCGAGTGTACTCACGATTTTGCAAAGTTAAATCCATGAAAGTGTTGGTTGATTAGGGAACGAACACCGAGTAATCCTACACAAGGAAACGTGGGTGTGTGAGTATTGGAATGACAATGGAGTTCGTTAATTTAGGAACTTAAAGTATGCAAAAATATGTATAGTTGAAAGTATTTATCTAGACGTTAACGCTTGTTTTTGACACTATAAGCCCGTAGGGTGTTTGTGGTTTTATGGGTCATGCCCAATAGAATCGTAACGAGAGGTTAAGCCTTAGATAAAATAACCTAATATTAGGACAAGTAACCATACGGCCATGCCAAAAGTTCGCTTATATTTATTATTTACATATATATGTTACATATTATATTATCAAGTTTATCATATAAATCATAGATTTCATGGAAGTCATAGAAGTCATGCATGGAGGTAGGAGGATAACCGTCCTTTAACCTCTTCATAAGATTGACCAATACACAAATTGTCACAAGGACAATTCATATGGTCATGAATGAAATAAAAGGAAAATACTTCACTAAACTATGTATCGACCAAGTAAGCAAGCTAGGTGCGTGCATCCCGAACATGGCAATGTTTGAGGACGTGTCATAGCCTTGTTACTCAATTGAAGGTTGAACATAGCTTAGTGGTTATACTTAGAAATCATCAAGTGAGGTGGTGGATTGAAAGTAGGACAGCCAAGGTCTCCAGGTAATCACACCTTTACCAAAACACAAGCTTTGTTAAGCTGTGATGGTTCCAACATTTGTGGGTAAAAACCCTTTTTAAAACAGCAAGTTTAGAGGTATTTTACACCTCTTAATTTGTATGAAACAACTCTAGCTAGCTCACTAATCATGGGCTTGATTAGTGGCACAAGTAACACCAAGTTGTTTAGAGAAAACATCTGTAAGAAAAGTTACAAGTTTATCTTCCAAAACAGAATGCTTGGCCATAAAAATGGTATTGTTCCACCTTGGTTTTCCCTGGAAAACCTATGGTAACATCCTTAGAGGCTTATCAAACATTGTAGAGGAAGAAAACATAGAGAAAACATGAAATAATTGAAGTTATAAGAAGATAAAAATGGGCAGAAAATTTATGGCACTTTGGACCTCAAAAATGGTGAGGTTTCACCTTAGTTTGCCCAAGCAAACTTGTGAAAACCTTTCTATAGATTATCCAAGTGTTTTAGAAGAAGAACAACGAAGAATTAGTTGAAGAAGTGAGTTAGAACTCACAAAAAAATAACTCAAATTGTAACGCTTCGCTTTTGTAACTTTCCGTTTTTAGTAAGTTTGCTTCATGTTTCTATAATTGGAAAGTCCAAACCTTGTAATCGTATCACGTTCTCGATTCATTGTAAATCAAGGCTTTGATTTTAAGGAAATTCATCAATTATGCGAAATTTACAATCTTCATACGCAGTTATACTTATGGTCATATACGAATTCGATAAGCAATGTATAGCTTCAATTCTTCTTGTACATTCTTATCATATATTTGTGAAACTAGAACGTATCAATCAAGCAAAGCAGTTAGTGTCCGAAACATGAAAAACATAAGCAATGTCATCTTATAACTCTTACATGATCACGCAATGATTAATTGTCACTTAATTAGGTCTCGTTTGGATTATATAACAAGCATGCATCTAGAAATAGGCCACCATTCAATCAAATATGGCATAAACACATCATAACACAACAAATAAACTAACAAAAACAATTAACTAACAAATAAAAAATAAACATAAGGAAGCTTGCGGCTGCAAGCTGCCACACTCTCAATCCTCACTTGTTTCAAGCTTAACCAACCACCTAAACAAATTAAATACAACCCTAACTTAAACCCTAATCCCTCCTCTATATAAACAAGCATTCCCCCATCCATTCCCACTTTTTCAAGCCTTCAAACACTCCAAAAACTCTCTCAAAGTTCAGAACTTTCTGCTGAAACACTTCAGCTTGCAAGTGTGTTTCAACTCACTTCCTTCTTTGTTTAAACCTTGTTTCTTCTTCTAACACCCTTGGATAACCTCTAGGAAGGTTCTCACAAGTTTTGAGGTCCAAAAGTGTGTTAAACTTTCTGCCCATTTTCATCTTTTCAAACTTTAAAAGTTCAAAGTTTTCTTCATGTTTTCTTCCTCAACAATGTTTGCTAAGCCCCATGGAATGTTACCATAGGTTTTCCATGGAATACCAAGGTAGAACAATACCATTTTTAGGGCCAAACTTTCTGTTTTGGAAGTAAATTTATAAACTTTTCTTAAACTTGTTTTAACCATAACAACTCTATGCTACTTGTGCCTCTAATCAAGTTTATGGTTAGTGAGGTAGCTAGACTTGTTCCATACAAAATCAAGAGGTATAACATGCCTCTAAACTTGTGATTTTTACTAGGGTTTCTAACCCACAAGTGTTGAGCCATCCAAGCTTACAAGCTTGTGTTTGATGTAGGTGTGATTACATGGAGGCCTTGGCTATCTAACTTTTCAATCCACCACTCACTTGATGACATCTATCCATTAAGCTACGGTTTACCTTCACTAGAGTAACAAGGCTATGACACGTCCCCAAACATTGCCATGTTCAGGATGCATGCACCTAGCTTGGTTATTCGGTTCGAAGCGTAGCTTAGTGAAGTACTTTATTCTTGACCATCCGGATTGTCCTTGTGGCAATTTGTGTATTGGTGAATCTTACGAAAGAGGTTTAGGACGGTTATCCTCCTACCTCCATGCATGACTTCTATGACTTATATGGAGTCTATGATAAACTTGTAATAATATATGTAAACTTTATATGTAAATAATAAATATAACCAAACCTTTGATGATGACCATATGGTTACTTGTCCTAATATTAGGTTATTTTATCTAAGACCTAACCATCGTTACGATTCTATTGGGCATGACCCGTAAAAACACAAACACCCTTCAGGGCTTATAGTGTCAAAAACGAGCGTTAACGTCTAGATAAATACTTTCGACCATACATACTTTTGCATACTTTAAATTCCTAAAATTACCGAACTCCATCGTTAATCCAATACTCACACACCTACGTTTCCTTGTGTAGGATAACTTGGTGTTAGTCCCCCTAATCAACCAAAACGCTTTCACGGAATTTAACTTTGCAAAACCGTGAGTACACTCGACACCCTTTTTACGCTATAAACTTTTGGGTGCAGCAAGTTAAACTATCATAAACACACTAAATCACACTTTTATTCTATGAAATCACACAAACAATCTGTCATACATGCTATAGTTATGTGATACTTGAATTGTTTACTTGGTACATTCTTATGTGATACTAAATGTCATTAACTTCGATCAAGCCTCCCTTAACATGTGTAGCACTATAGGAGTAACGCACCACCCGTATTCTTGTGGTCAATGTTAAGCTTTCTTTTAATCTATTATGCGGTACACTTGAGGATTGACTTGTAGTCCACATGCCTTGTTTACATTTATCTCGTATACTAGCTTATCATGTGGATTTGTTTAAACGTTTTTACTACTTATGCTATGATACTAAACTTGTGTACTCGCAAATACTTTGTTATTGAACTATACTTTTTAACATCTTGCAGGTTGAGGGATTGATATGACGAAACTTAGTAGGATCGGCATAGAAACATGCTTAGAATGCTAAGTTAATTATAGGTTTTGTTGAACTTATCTCGTTGTTGCTATTTCGTATTTGAATTATGTTGTATTTGACAATTTGATGAATGAAATGAAATGGATTGTCTAATTAAATATTGTCACAATTAGTGCTATGATGTCTCGTACAATCTCGTTCGTCTCACTCAGATGTTTCCGCCATCGGTTGGGGTGTGACAGATTGGTATCAAAGCCATAACTATAGGGAATTAGGTAGAACTGCCATGTTCGACCTAGTCTATAGTTTAAGTGTCCAACTTAACCTTTCTTGATTCATGCTTAAAATGTTAATTCTTCCTATTTGCTTCTTCCTATTTATTTTGTCTTAATATATATGCAATGTATTTTTCCTAAGACACTTACACAACTTACACACTTAAAGACTTGAAGACACTCATACTATAAACGAGACGATCTCACCAAAATAGGGGTGAAACCCGCAATTTGGTGATCACTCTCAATTCACGTATTCGATTTTACATGAAATTACACCATCAAGTTAGGAGTGAAATCCACATCTTGATGGGAATTTCCATTTCTCACCCTAGTGGACCCTTACCAACGAGTCGGAATTCACTCCTCGTTTGGCAAGTACCAACCATGCTTAGGGTACAATGTTGTCAAGTTAGGGGTGAAACCCGCACCTTGTCAACTAGTGTCATTCCTCGATTTTCAATCTCACCAAAGTTTCGATCGGTTAGAGACGTGTAGTAACTGGAAGGGTAAATGTTGTTAATCGTTTCTCGACGAGAGCACTTTACCTATAGGCCAAAGTACATTTCTCTAATTTAAAAGGATCTCTATTCACTTTGGAATAGTTGACGTTTCTCAACCCGAGACACTCTTATGTTTTATTAAGCCTATCGTTTATGTATCTCAATTACTATATGTTTTAATACTTGATACCTCGATCATTTCTAAACCGATGCACAAATTGCATACCTTTCGTAACAAAAAAACAATAATAATAATCCTCGTGAATCAACTAAATTTATACTCCTTACGCAAATCATGCGTGTTTATGCTTTTGAATGCGTGTATGCCTATGCTATCTATGTGAATTCATATGTGTTACATAATACTTATATGCTCAAAAACGAATTCTTTTATAAAACGCATTAGATCAAAGCCTTAATCTCTCTTCTAATGTAGAGGAAGTCCAAGTTAAGGTCCCATTCCGATTCGATGTTCAAAAAGGACTGCATGAAGTTCATGGCTGAACAAATGGGTGAGCAAATGACCAAAGTCATACCCGACATCGTCAGCAAGATCCAACCCCCACCTAATGCCGAATCACCCCACACCTCCGTTGACTCCAAGGCGGAAACGCCTAAATCAACCTTTGCCCATAAGCAGTTTGTTGGTGCATAATGTATATTGCCTACGTCTAGGATATGTTGATTTTGTATATAGAGCTTAGAACTTCAATTTGTAAATCTTATTGTTTGAATTATTTGTTTAGTTACTAACTCGTACGAGTGAGTCATATGACTCGTATGAGTGACACTCTGTCACTCGTATGAGGCAGCCACTTGCACGAGTCACACACTCTGTTTCACACTCTCCTATGTGAGTCGTGTCAACCTATAAATAGAGGAGTGTTGTGTCAGAGCTAGCTAGTGTTAGTCCAGTTGGTGTGGCGAAGCCCTGCTGAATTGTTTACTTGTGTTGTACTTTTTCACGTCAATCAATACATTCAAAGCAGTTAAATAGTAGATCTTACTTGTTCGTTTGTCAACCTCACTAACAATGAATTACGCCTCTATTAGTTGAGTTAGATCAATCTGTTGCTCATCGGAGGAGAGCAAATCCCCCCTCACAAGTGGTATCAGAGCCTTAAGGCCTGATTTGCTGACAAACGTCAAGTTTCTGCAGGCTACCAACTGTTTCAGATTCAGATTCACTGTTGCAGCTTTCTACTTCTACACTTTCCCAAATTGATCTTGGCATTAGACGAATTTACGGACAAAATGGACTAGGATTCTAGGATATCACGTTAAAATCAATCCTAATCAATTCTTAACAATATCAGATCTAAAATTGAACTTAATCATGTCAAAGTCAGTAAAATTCATCCAGTCGGAGACTTAAGTACCACTCGCACGAACGACTGTCCGTACGACTTAAGTCATTCATATGAACGAGGAAACAGAAGTTCTTAAAAATTTACAAGTTAAAAATAAAACTGTGATTCGCACGAGTTACTAACTCGTATGAGCAACTCACTCGTACGTGCCAACACTTCACCCGTACGAATAGCTTGTTCACATGAGTAGCTTCTTTATTTGAATCATCTTGTCTGCACGAATTTCTAAGTCATACGAACTAATCTTGGTCGCATGAACTATTTTTGTTATCCGCAAGAAGAAAGTTTTATTATTCTAATCAGTTTTTTTGGAAAGTGTGTTTCTAAATCTTTAAAGAAAAATGGCAGAAGAGTTTATAACGCATTTGCTACATCAGCGGTCACGACTACTGCAGCACAAAACATGAACCTCGAGAACGAAATGGGTACGATGACGAAACCACCAAAGTTGATGAACCTCTAAGACTTCGACAGTTGGAGTGAACGTTTCATGAATTGGGTTTAGGCAAATCATTTTACCTGTTGGTTTGCTATCGAAGAAAATTATCAAGCTCCTGTTGGAGAGAACGGTCGCGAAAAGACATTGGCTCAACTTTCGGATTTTGAAAGGGAAAAGTTTATTAATAAGAAGAAAATGAAGAACATTTTACAATAATCTATCAAGGAAGACATACGGGCGCTGTTACAGCATGATGATGACGCACAATCATTGTGGAATGCTCTTCAATTAAAATTCCAGGGAAGTGCCCAGTTATGTAAAGGAAAGAGGGTGTTATTGAGTAAAGAATTTGACATCTTTACTTTGATCAAAGGAGAGACGGTAAAATAACTGATTGAAAGATACTGTCATCTGGTCGTGAAAATGAAGCGAATGGGAATCATAAAGACGAACGAAGAACTAGTTTATAAACTCACTGATTCCTTACCACAAGGAGAATGGTCTACTTATTTGACCATTTTGAAGAATGGAACTGAATATGGTAATTTTTCATTACCATGATTCATTGAGAGATTGGAGGGACATGAACTTGAGATGCAGAAAATGGCGAAGAACAAAAACGTCCAAGTGCAACAAGATGTTAATCTTTATTTCAAGAGTAGTTCTGCTGCTCATATACAGTCTCCAAAGATCCAGACTGCGTTCAGCACCTACAGCACACCAAAACACACCGCTAAATCAAAACAGTGGTTTTCAATCATTTGCTACGGTCAATCCGAACACGTCTCGAAGCCCACAGTCATCACATGGATCGAGCAATCCCCAGATCAACCAGAATAGTCAATCAAATCCTACTCAAAGGTATTACTATGCAACATTGCTGTTGATTTCCAAAATGCACAACACTTTGATGAGAAGACCGCCAAGCAACATATGTTACTTTTAGCATCAGTTCTCGAATCTTATGACAGTCTTGTAGCAGGAAAGATTGGAAATTTAGAAATGACGAGAGAGGACTATGATCAGATTGATCCGGTAGAGATGGAGTTTATCGACATCAAAAGGTGTATGGCATCTATTGTTAGACGCGCACAACGCTTTATTGAAATCACCGGGAAAGAGAACTTGGGAGGTTTGGATGGAAAACATGGATTCGACAAGTCCAAAGTTAATTGTTTCAAGTGTCGAGAAGGGACATATTAAACGTGAATGTCCAAACAGATTCAGGGTAATCAGAACCCATTTGCCGATGACAACTACAAGAAAGCTATCTACCACCGTCCTCAACCAAGAAGTCGAATGGTGCATATCAAAGATAGACAGCTAGAAACCAAAACAAAGCGCTTGTAGTAACTCAAGAAGATGAGGGATTTAACTGGAACAAATACATTTCCAAGAATGAGAGTTTGGCATTGGTTGCTGAAATAATCAAGAACCTGAAAAAGAATCAGAGGCATCTTTTGACGAGGCTCCTGAAGAAGATGTCTATCATACAACTTCATAAGAGGAGGAGCTCTTAAACAGTGCTTTTAAACATCTTTTGCCCAATGATATCTTGAAAACTTTTGCAGGTTACTTTGGACCAAGCCATCGATCATTTTGTGAAGAACAAAAGACTCCTGATGTTGAACAAAGAGTTGATGAAAACATGGAGAAGTTGATTGATGAGACCAGCAAAGCGTGTATCACAAACATAAATGAGGTAAATGAGTCTAAATGTGAGTCTTGGTAGAAAAACCATGTTTGAAATATGTTGAGCCATGCAGTGAATGTGTTGAAAAAGACACACGATATAATGAGCTCAAAAGTTTAACGGATAGTTTGTCGAATGATTATAAATCAACAAAAGAAGCATACGACAAATTAAGCAAATCTGTTAAACAGTATAAAAAAGCACTTAGAGAAAATGACGGAACACTTTCTATGCTCAAAGCGACAGTAATGGACAAGCAAATGGCCATTAATATTCACTTAAATACTATAGCTGAGCTAAAAAGTGAGCTTGACAAGGTAAAATCAAAACTGAATGGGTTAACAAATTGTTAATCAGTTATTCCACAAGCTCATACGTCATTGATCACATTTTACCCAAGTTCGAAAACAAAGAAGAATCTAAAAATGAGGAAAACAAGAGTGCGAGTTACTATCGTGTTCCACCACCCATGTGGAATAGTTATGCTTGTAAAAAAGCCATCAGGGGTGGAAAAAGGCGCTCAATCTAAAATTAAAAAATGAACAGTCAAATGAGCTGCCTACGAACATTGACGTAACTTACACAAAATCTGAAAATGAAGTGACTGTGAGGTGGTTAAAATAGTGGTCGAAAATGTTTTAAAAGGTGAATCTGACAAGTCTGAATCTGATGTTGAAACATCGGAAGATAGTGTAAACATTGATCCAAATGTCATAGTTTATAAAATGCATGGATCTGATAAACTATATTCTGATGAGGATTTTCCCATCCAGAATGTGAATCTGGATCGTGTCGATAAATTGTTCAAGCTTGTCGAGGCAAGCCATTCTGATTTAGATAAACACAATGTATCATTTTACTCTAAATCAAAATGTGTTAACAGACCCTACCATCATAAAAACAGAGATTATCCTGAAAATAGGAAGGCTGGTTTGGGTTTCAAAAAGCGAAGAATGAACAACAAGTTCCAAAAGCTAAACTTTACTAAGAAAATCAATTTTGTTTTTGAGACAACAACAGAAAAGGAAAAAGAAATCATCGGGACACAATCAAATGATGATTTCAAGAAAGAGAAAGAGAATAAGAAACAAGTTTTGGATTCCTCTGTCCGTAAAGACAGTAGGACATGCTACAAATGTAAGAATGTCGGGCATATTGCACGATATTGCTCTAAAATATCCAAAATCTGTTTCTAACTCTAACAGAATGACAAAAACAAAGTAGGTCTGAAATTTGATATTCCGAACCCACCCAAGACCAAGCAGGCTTGGGTTTCTTTGTTTAAATAGTTTCTTCCTCATGTGTGCAGGGGCTCCCGCGATCAATCATGTCTAAATGGATTATGGATAGTGGAGCTTCCAAACACATGATAGGGATGCTTGCGTTGTTACATAACGTCAAGGCTATCCAAGAAGGATATGTAGGTTTTGCCGGAACACAAGGAGGTAGAATTGTCGGATAAGGAATTCTCACGAATGGAGTAGTTTCATTTGATAATGTGAAGTACATTACTGAACTAGAGAACAATCTACTCTGCATTTCATAGATTTGGGACAAGAAATTTGAAACGCACTTCAATAATAAAGAATGCTTGATTCTAAAGCCAGGATTCAAGATTCCTGAGGAATGGATATGCGTGCTCCGAGGGAAAATGATCTGTATGTTCTCGATATGAGTGCCACTTCTACAACATCAAAGAAGGTTCAATGCTTTGTTTCTAAAGCTACCGAGAAAGAGTCTATTCTATGGCATAGGAAGATGGGGAACATTCATCTGAGAAAGATGAATTATCTAGTGCATAACGACCTAGTGGAGGGTGTTAATCTGAATAATTTTCCGTTATCCGATGATTGTATGGGGAAACAGCATAAGAAATCACACCCAAGAAAGTTGTTGAATTCTATCAAGCTACCACTAGAGTGGCTTTATATGGATCTTTTTGGGCCAGTAAAAATCAAAAGCATTTTTGGTGATTTATATTGTCTTGTCGTTATAGATGATTTCTCAAGATTCTCATGGGTTTTCTTTCTAGAGAGCAAAGATGTAACATTTGAAACTCTAATGATTCTCTTCAGAAAACTTGAAAACCTGTATCACTTGCCAATCAAGAGAATCCATAATGACAACGGTACAGAGTTCAAGAACAAAAGGATGCTCGAATCTGCAATGAAAATGGGATTCTTCACGAACTCAGCGCCCCCTATACTACTTAACAAAATGGAGTAGTTGAACGTAAGAATCGCACACTGATCAAGACTGCCAGAACCATGCTCGCCGATTCGAAATTGCCAATCAGTTTCTAGGGTGAAGAAGTCGCATCAGCATGTTACACCCTCAATCGTGTGTTAACAGTCAAGCCTCACAACAAGACTTGTTTTGAGTTACTAAATCAACGAAAGCCTACCCTCGCGTTTCTGGAGCCTTTTGGATTACCGTGTATTGTATTGGACCCGGATGGTAAATTTGGAGCCAAATCCTTGGAAGGATTTTTCGTTGGTTATGCTACTCCACAAAAATGTGTCTACTTTCTGAGTCTGAGCCAGGTTATTCTTGCACAACATGTTGATTGTCAACGGTATACTACGCCAACGCAAAAACCTGGGGATCCATTGCTGTTCAACTACGAAGGTTTGTGGAATTCATTCGACCTACCAGACGTGCTATCAGAAGAAGAACTTGTTATGCTCTTTCAACAGCATCAAATATCTAATCAAGAACAAGTTTCTAGACCGTTGGTGATTTCCCCAACACTTCCTGTCAACACGCCTGATGTAGGTCCAAGAACTACTCCCCAAGAATCTGTATCTGTACCAATTGTAAACAATGCTGAATCATCTGCCCCGCAATGGCCGAATGCCGACTCTGATCATGAACCGAATTTCAATGATGGAGGATCTAGTTCCGATGAAGGATCTGAGCAGATTGAAAGTTTCCTGAATACTCAAGCTGATCAATCAAATGACAGGAATGAAGCTTCATCTTCTGCACCGATCTTTGATGAATATATCACAAATTTGCAAACTCAAGTGGATGTTCCGAATGAAGTGATTCCGAGGACACTTTCTTATCATCCATCGGAGAATATTATCGGCAACTTACAAACAGGAGTGCAAACTCGCAATCAGATCAACAAGGATCTAAGCTGTTTTTCTACTCGTATTGCTCCACTACAAACCAGACTTTCTAATAGTTGTTTTGTTTCGCAGATAGAACCTGGGAACTGGAAAGACACGATAAAAGAAGAGAGCTGGGTCTCCAGAAGCTGGAAGTCCGGAAGCTTCTTGACCTACCAGATCATCACAAAAAGATAAACGCTACACGGGTCTTCAAGTGCAAGCGTGATGACAGAGGAATCGTGGTCCGCAACAAAGCTCGACTCATGGTACAAGGTTTTCATCAGCAAAAAGGGAAAGATTATACTGAAGTCTATGCCACGGTGGCCCATCTTGAAGCGATACGCATATTCATGGCCTTTGCTTCTTGGAAAGGTTTCAAGGTGTACCAGTTGCATGTCAAATCTGCTTTCTTGTATGTCAAAGATGAGGTGTATGTCAGCCAACCACCGGGGTTTGTCGATCCCATACACAAAGACAAAGTCTACCTTCTGAACAAAGCCTTATATGGTCTACATCAAGCCCCGAGAGCTTGGTATGAAACGCTGTCACGAAATCTTCTAGACAATGGCTTTCTCAGAGGAATTGTAGATTCTACCCTCTTTACTCAGGAACTGGATGGGCATTTGATTATCGTACAAATATATGTGGATGATATCATCTTCAGATCGACAAATGACAAGTTGTGTAAAGACTTCGAAGAAGTTATGAAGCGCAAATTTGAAATGAGTGCGATGGGGGAGATGAAGTTCTTTTTAAGACTTCAGGTCGATCAATTGCTTGATGGTATCTTTATCCATCAGACGAAGTATGTTCATGACATATTGGAAAAATTTGAGATGACAGGAACTAAACCAGTATCTACCCCATTAGCTCCTAATCACGACATTTGTCCCGATCTTCATGGAGTCAAAGTTGACGAAACATCATACCATTCCATGATCGGATCCTTGATGTATGTAACTTCTTCTCGTCTTGATATCATGTATCCTACATGCATGTGCGTCCGTTTTCAGTCGACTCCAAGAGATTCACACTTACTCGCCGTCAAACGTATCAAGAGATATTTGAAGGGATGTCCAAGCACCGGCTTGTGGTATCCTCGACACGATGACTTCAATCTTGTGGGTTATTCGGATGTTGATTTCGGTTGCTGCAAACTAAATGCCAAATCTATGACGGCTGGTTGCCAATTCTCGAAACCCGTTTGGTAACGTGGCAATGCAAGAAACTGACCATGGTCGCTCTCTCTACATGTGAAGCTGAATACGTTTCAGCATCCAGCTGTTGTTCCCAGATATTCTAGATTCAACAGCTGATGAGAGACTTTGCACTACAATTTCTTGACACGCCTATATATGTAGATAATCATGCTGCAATTGATATCACTAAAAACTCATGTCAACACTCATGTACTAAACATATTGAGATTCGACACCACTTTATCCATGACCGCTACAAGAAAAAGTTGGTTAGAATTGAAAAAAATCCATATTGATGACCAAAAAGCAGATTTTTATACCAAAGCATTTGATCGTACAAGATTAAAAATCTTTTTAAATTAAATGGTTTACGAAATCTGACATCAGGGGATATTCATGAGGTTGACTTTGAGGATGATGAGGACTTAACGTGATTCTCATCGGTATGACGTGTTTTCTGTACATTCTTTCTTAAAAATTCTAAAATTCCAAAAATATGTTTTTGATTTTAGGGGGAGAAAGTTTGGGAAAATACAAAAACATTTTAACAGTCAAAAAAGAGTTTTTGTGAAAAAGAGAGATCATATTACATCAATATGACTGTCACAGTATGCTAAAAATATGGAATGATTAAACAAGTAATTAAACAGGTCTTACTAAGGATGTGCCAATAGGCTTCACTCGTTCAGTAAATTTTCTTCAAGATATAAACCTAAAAGAAAAACTGAGTAACTTGTGGGTTAACATCTCTCGGATATATGGACTAAGTACACCGAAATTTCGTTTGAGAGAATGCCAGATTCTGCGATACTAGGTCTTTATATTTAATCGATATCTGGGGTATTATCTGAGTTCTTCTGATTTTGCGTTAGCAATGGCCTAGAACTTGTGTAATAATTTACGCATTATTCACCTATTCAAGCTGCACAAAAAAATGAGTATGTCATAAATATTTACGACATCTGCAGTTCAAAAGATTCCTTTAAGGAACACCACCTAAAGAAGACCCTTCATCTCTTTGTCTGTATGGAAATACTAACCTGAGCTCACAAGGTCTCGCAATTCACCCCTTTACGGATATCAATTGGATATATTCACCTGTGAAATGAAACTCTGGGAATCTTGATGCGGGAGTATATTCTGAGATGGGAAACACAGTTATTTCATGTTCCTAATATTACCTAACATATCTTGAAACAATTGAGAAACGAGAAGAGGTTTAAATGGATAAGGTTATTGGCAATCTAGATAAATCTGTTTAAGATCTTAATGATTCTACCAAGATCAATGGTACTGGTGATTTGTTTAAATACTTGATATGATTCTCTTAACACAAAACTCACAAAAATATGTATGTATATATTTCTGTACTTTGTTATTTCTTTTCGAAAAAATCCTAAAACCCAAAAAGATTTTTAGTTTTCTTAGCATTTTAGCTTAGTTTTAGTCTATCGATGATGAAAACATCGATAGTTCAAGTCATGACGACACTTGCTGAAGGAAAGCTGAAGACCGCGGGTTGGGACCTAATCAAGAAAAGAAAAGTTTACCTGAACGTCAACAAAGTTCATTAATCTAAAACTTTACATTTTTAAATAAATCTGTTTTGGTCAAACAAAGGTCAACCAAGGTCATTAACTTGGACTTGGTAGGCAAATAAGATAACCAGGGTCATTAACTTGGACTTGGTTAACTGAGTGGGTTTTAATCAGATAAAATTTCATAAAAAATCAAAAAGTTTAACAAGTATCAGAACTGACTCATACGAGTGGCACTGACTCGTATGAGTGGCACTGACTCGTATGAGTGACATTTGTAGTCATTCGTACGAGCCATTGACTCGTACGAGCGACTACTGAATGAGTATAAAAGGCTCCTTTATTCGCACGAGTCAGCCTAATGTCGCTGTGCGATTGAGAGAGAACCTTGTGCGAACCAGTTCTATACTTCATCTTTCTTGACATATACTACGTACTAATACATTGGGGAGGTCGATTCGCACACCTCTTACAATGGGAAAGGTACTAATGCTTGTTTTTAGCCGTTATAATGCCGGATTTGAACAAAATGGACATAAAAGATAGATTTAGGGAAATTGGACTGGTAAACATAAAATTGAACTTAAAAACATTAAAATCGGCCCCAATAACCTATAAATCAACCATCAATATGTTAAAAACAACACGTTTTAAGTTTGGTTTAACTTGGTGTTATTTGATACAGTTTACAACTCGTACGAATGACAACTCGTACGAGTGAAGTTGTCAAATTGTTCCAAGTATCTTTTTTACTCGTACGAGTGACTGTTCCTACGAGTAAGATTTTTAATTGTTCAAGTGTTGATGACTCGTACGAAGCATCATTCGTACGAAGTAGACCTGATCAAAATTGTTGAAAATTTTTCTAAGTATGATTGTTCATTCGTACGAATTAGTGACTCGTACGAATGATATTTTGATTCAGATCTTAATGTTTAGTTATTATAGGTGACTCGTACAAATGAATGGGTCGTACGAGTGATTCGGAAAGTTAAAATTTTTAAAAACTTTATAACAGTTTGAAATGTCTATGTGTGCAGGTCAAGAAATCTTCTTTCTCTCCGTTCCACAACGTTTGCTGTATTCTTGATGAGTCTATTCCAGAGATTGCTGCCTATCAGGAAGGTTTAGATTATTTGGGAAGAATTCCTATTACGAAGGCTCTTACAGACCGTCATGTCGCCTATAGATCACATATAGAGTACTTCTGGGATGCAGAGGAGTTTGATACTAAGGAGAATGCGATTGTCTTGACTGTGAGGATTAGAGATGAGGATATTCAGGTTAAAATCACAGAAGAGTTGATCAGAAAGGTGCTAGATTTTAAAGACCATGAAGATGATCCGACAGGGTTTCTCGGAATATATGGTGAAGGGATGTTTTCATCGCATGGGTTACGCCAGGTTCGTCAATGCTGCTACTTTAAGAAGGCTAACCTAAGTGTACCTTTTCGATATATCGCACACTGTGTTATACAGGCATTGAGTCACCGAAAAGGAGGTTTTGATGACTTAGTAGATTATCAGATGTGTATGATCATCGTGCTTGTTCTGAATCTTCCGTATAATTTTCGAAGGTGATATTCTCTCAGATGGTCCAGAATATACAGAGAGAGAAATTTCTGTATCCACGGTTCATTCAGATGCTGCTATACCATCTGCATCCAAATTTGAAGAAAAAGAAAGATGACGTGCTGAAGTTGGAACACATGGATGTCTCGACTCTGAAGAAGATGAATCTACATCTTAAGACATTCCCTAATGCGAAGCCAGTGTTGCAACAATCATTGACAAAGATTATATCGCTCCAGCACCAGGAGAGTGGAGAAAAGAAGAGAGTGGTGATGAGAATGAAGAGTTGACAGTGCTTGATGGTTTTATTGCATAGCGTAGTGCTTGGTTTATTAAAGATGGGGAAAAGGGAACAAAGAGGAAGTCAACGTTTACATCTTCTTCTTCTACTCCTCAGAAGAAAAAAACTACAGAAAGTTCTAGACTGATAGATGAAACATAGCTGGAAGATAATATAGAAGATATGGCTGTTGACATTGAGAGACAAGCATTTGGTTGTGAAAAAGTGGCTGAAGAAGCGTCGTCTTATAGCACTGATTGTGAGGATAGAAGAGCTGGAGAAAAGTAGAGGGCTAAAGAGATAGAATCCGAACAACAAGCAGAGCTAAAGCGTAAGGCTGAAGAGAAAAAGCGTAAAGCAACAGGAGAGCACGATTCGACGTATATACCTTCGGTTTCTGATTTTGATACTCCTGTTCGCATGTCTACAAAGAATAAAACTCGACATCTCAAACGTCCAGCAGTTAGAAGCATTGATTCTCCCATAGATCGATCAAAAGAAAAATGCAGAAGCAGACTGTGGAAGAAGAGGTTGTTGAACCAATTTCATCTCCACCACGTCAGTCTACACCACAACCGCCACCACAACCGACACCGTAGCCGACGCCATAACCCTCACAATCACAGCCTCATTTTGATTTTGACTTTGTTGATACACTAGGGGGCGAAGACTTTACTGCTGACATGTTAATGACCCACGCATTGAAGAGTTACAGAAGCAGGTCATGTTAAATACGGTCAAGATTGCAGAGTCACAGGATCAGCTCAATGCTTTAAACGAAGACAAACAGTAGCTCAAAGCTATGCTAGCCAGCATTGTATCTGAAAATGAGCGTTTATGGATTCGTATAGCTGAATATGAAGAAGAATGACTCAGGAGCGTTAGAAGGATGAATTTATTTGAGAAGATACTGACGAAGAAGCTAGGTATTAATATTGCTGCTGAAATAGACGAAATAGAAAGAGCTGAAGCAAGAGAGCGGGTTACTGAATGTGAACGCCTTGCAAAGGAATTATCAGATGCGCAAGGAAAAGGCAAAGCTAAAGTGGTTGAGGATCCTGTGAATGTCACAACTGAGCCAGAAGCTGAATTTGCGCCAGTTATTACAGATATTGTGGTGTATTCATTCTCGAAGAAGTTTGTTCTGGTAGGAAAGCCAAAAGATGTTGATATTGACACTTCCAATCTTTCAGCAAGACATCGTGAATGGCTACAGAAGAGAAAGTTAGAGAGAGAGATTGAAGCAGCGGCTGATGAGTTTGACGAGGATGTTGAAAAGGAGACTGAAGATTTAGATGAGTTTGATGATCTATTTCTGATGTGTCTGATCACGATAGTGATGATGGTGATGATGATGTAGGTTGTATGGGTGTCCGTGTAACAAAATCTATTTTAAATGAAGATATTGATTATTCTACTTACTTGGATGACTCTTCGAAGCAGGTATGTGAAGATAGAGATCAGGGAAGATCAGAAGGATCTAAAGGTGCTCAGCAGGCAATAATCCTCAAGGTAACCGATACATCTACCGTTGTTGTCATGCCAAAGATGAAGATTTTATATCTTGAGCACGATGTTGAAGAGGGTGAATATGTCCATAGCTACACTAAGGAAGAGATTGCGAAAATGTTAGGCGTGGACGAAGAAAATTTCGAGTTTGATTTTGAAGACAAGCTCATTGATATTAGTGCTTTCAAGCCAGTTGACTATGTCTTCGAACATGTTGAAGATGCGAATGATTATGGTAGAGTTGTCATGGAGGATGATTCTGATGACGATGTTACTAATCTTGCCGGTCAGGGTATAGATGACTCCCCAACTTTTAGTGACTTATTTGCAGCGGAAAATGCGGATGTCCTGAAACGTAAAGTTGAAGAAGCTGCCAAACACGGGACGATTCCTCAATAGATGACTAGAGCTGAAATTGCATAAATGAGGAAGAAGTGGTTCAAAGTTTCACCAGCGGAGCGCAAATTCAAACGTCCTATAGCGTTCTTTACACGTGATGTAGATATTTCTTTAGGGGATATAATTAGTTGGGGATGGATCGAGGAACTTAATGTTTACGCTATCAAGAGGGAGTTTGGGATCTAGTATTTCAGATATTTGAGCGACATCAAATCCTTGCCGTATTGGGATATAAAAGAGCTCGTGCAAACGGAGATGATGAATCTAAAGATGAAATTTCACGACCAACGGTTATGGAAGTTGATCAAGCTTGAAGCTACGCATGGATTTATACACTTGAAGCCTCATTTCCGTAGTGAATTACAAAGATCGATCTGATTACCAAAGAAAAAGATGTTACGCTCGTAGTGAAGAGGCCAAAGGTAATTAAGAATATGCCTATGATTCAGATGGAGCAAGACTTCCACCAAATCTTCAAATGGTGGCATTATGATTCTAACACGGGAGAAGCTATTATTTGTGTACACCCTAATGATGATTCATGGAAGATAATAGAGGAGCTTACCGAAGCCGTCATAGCACACAAACGTATATATGGGCTGTGGTACCCGATTTGGCTGGTAAATTGTTCGAAAAATGACATTGAATGTTTATTTTATAGCAAGATTAGCTTTGAGGAAAGAGAAAAAGAACAAGCACTCCAGTTTCAGAAGATTATTAATGTCTATTTCGCCAATGATATACATTCTGGATCGACATGGAACACTTCATGGAGGAAACTGGAGGAGACAGAGCAAAGGAAGTAAGATAAGAAGGAAGAGAGGATTGTAGAGCGAGCTCGTATAGTGTCGCTGAGAAGTTTTTGGTTTGGCAATACAGTTACCTCCTCCAACAGATCAAACGCCAATAGCTTTTGAGGAGCGTCGCAAGCCACCGAAGCGGTTCTTTGGTCGGTAAACAACAGATCTTATGAATATTTTTTAGGACAATCCAAGACTACGGCAACATCCAAGGGGGAGTTTGTTGGTGCATAATGTATATTGCCTACGTCTAGGATATGTTGATTTTATATATAGGGCTTAGAACGTCAATTTGTAAATGTTATTGTTTGAATTATTTGTTTACTTACTAACTCGTACGTGTGTGTCATATGACTCGTACAGTGACACTCTGTCACTCGTACGAGGTAGCCACTCGCACGAGTCACACACTCTCCTATGCGAGTCATGTTGACCTATAAATAGAGGAGTGTTGTGTCAGAGTTAGCTAGTGTTAGTCCAGTTGGTGTGGAAAAGCCCTGCTGAATTGTTTACTTGCGTTGTACTTTTTCACGTCAATCAATACATTCAGAGCAGTTAAACAGTAGATCTCACTTGTTCGTTTGTCAACCTCACTAACAATGAATTCCGCCTTTGTTAGTTGATTTAGATCAGTCTGGTTGCTCATCGGAGGAGAGCCGATCCCCCCTCACACAGTTTTGCTCTTGCAACCCTCAGCCTTTCACCGGCGAAGGGGACGCCACCAAGTTACTACAATGGTTTGACGCCATTGAGGTTACTTTTATCCAAAGTGGTTGTCTTGACCACTTGCGTCCATGAACGCTACAGGTGTTTTTCGATCAAGGGCTCTTGATTGGTGGACTTCCGAGCGTAACGCTCGTGGGAACGATGCCGCTCATGCGCTCCCATGGATCGAGCTGAAAAAGCTGATGGAAGATGAATTATGTCCTCCCCACGAGCCAACGACTCGAGAATGAGTTTTGGAACCTTAAGCAGGTAGGGAATGACAACGCCGGCCTCACGGCTCGTTTTAAGCAACTGAGTGTTATTTGCCCTAGCTAAGTCGATACGGCTGAAATGGAAGTTGCCAAGTACATACGTTGCCTCCCTCCTCACTTCAGGGACCTTGTCGACACCACCTCACCCAAAACTCTTGAGGAAGCTTTTCGCCTGTCTGCCCGACTAAACAATAACTACGTCCTTCGTGAAGCCTCCAAGGCTTCATTAAGGAAAGCCCACCAAGCCACCACGGAAGCCCTCACCGAACCTACCTCACCCCGTTTATACACTTTTGTGTATGTAGCTTGTTCTTAGTTACGTCTGTAATTGTACGATCCTTATGTACTGTGTCTGTATAGATTGGTCGTGTCGGCCAGATCAAGATATCCTCCTATCTTGATCTAGTACGATGATTAGAATGTATGTGTACAACAATTGCAGTGTATGCATACTGTTGAGTCTCAGGTACGTCATGTATGTGGCACGATCTCCAAAGAAAACAATTGGTGCGAGTGGGAATGCTTCGTACGAGCAAGATGTTGCTCGTACGAGTCACACCATTCGTACGATCAAGCTTACACAATCAAGCTTTCAGCTTGATTCGTACAAGCAAGGTAATTGATTCGTGCGAGCCAGTTCATTCGTATGAGTCTATTTGGAGAATGTCTTTCATGTCTTTTAGTGTTTCGTATGACCAGCAACATAGTTCGTACTGTTGCTTGGTGTTTGCATTATATAAGCAGACATGACCTTCTCAGTAGAGAGTGAATGTGTGAGAGAGTTCATACGATGACCAGTGGATACTAAGCTGAGACTTTGAGAGCACAGAGTGAATGCATAGAGTCTGTATGAACATTGTTTGTATATGTTTGTACTAGTTCTCATCAGTTAATCAAGATATTGAATCTTTGGTTATCTTGTGTGTCTCCTACTTTGGTTTGGTTTGCATGCATACTTGGATTCCACACTGGTATGTGTGTTACATGAACAAGAAATCAGGTTTATCTTGATCCTCTAGGTGGACCTACAAGTGGTATCAGAGCTTTGGCTCTCAACCGTGTTCAAAACCAAGCTTAGTGTTGTGTCTGAGCTAGTTTGAAGTGTTCTTGAACTTCCAGCAGAAAACTTAAGTTTTGAAAAGATAACTAACTTAAAACTTAGTTAAAATCTGTTATGTCAAGAAATATTTCATAAAATCTAGTTAGAATACATAGAGACATGTTAAAATCTGGGTTTTCTTAAAATTTTCTTTTGTTCAAGATTGAACACATTTGTAGAAGAAACTAACCGGAAAACTCATCGGAATTGTGTTGTAGGGTTGACCAACTTTCTGACATTTGGACTTTGACTGTTATAACTATAAAAGTTGATGGAATGTTTGTCTTTTTAACTAAAATTGGGTAGACAATAGGCCACTTTCGAAAACCAGTCTGTACAAGAAAAGGAAAGTTTTCACCAAACCAGCCCTGCAAAAGATTCCTTTGGGAAACACTACGAAAAACAGCCTGTGCGTATATCCCATCCACACGAAGAACCAAGCTGCTCGTGGGCGAAAGACTAGTCATCTGCATGAACAACGTGGTTCGCACGAAGAAGATCCTCCGTACGAATTATATTGTTCGTACGAAGAATATTTATCCATACGAAACATTGGTTCGTACGAATAACCTTCTTCAGTAAGTGTTTTTCGTGTTTCTGCTTTTCAAGCTTTGTGTTTTCAAAATTTGTATTTTCTTCAGATTGTGAAATTTTAAAAGGGAACTGTTATTTTCAAAAATTCAAACTTTAAACCTTTCAATTTTTCATAATCAAGAAAATATAATGAGTTCTAATACGTGGGATTGGAGTAGTGGTTCAAACACAAATCAGGAGTCTTCGGAAAGCTCTGCAACCTCATGGGTTAAGTCATTGATGCCTCAACATACGGCCATGATTACCACAAATCCATGGGCATGTGTCCAAAACCAACACCAGAGCATCCAAACTCTGCTAATGAGCAAAAGTGAAACTGGGAATAATAACCATCACCGAAGTTAAACCATATGAATGATTATCCTTCATGGAAGAGTCGTTTTCACACATATGTTCTCGGTCAGAACACGGAATTGTGGACATGTTTTACAACACCCTATAAAGAATCACTCGAAGAAGCCGGATCGAATCCAACCTCCTTAGCCAATCTAGATGAGAGTGACAAAAAGGCATATAATCTAGATAAAAAGGCATTTGCTATCCTAACACAAGCTCTTCATAAAGATATTTATCATCAGTTTATGTATTATACAACCACGAAAAACTTGTAGGATACTTTGGAAGCGAGAGGAAAGGGGAATGCTGCAATGAGAAAAATTCAGCATGATCTGCTTAAGAAGGAGTTTGAAGGTTATATGTTCATGGAAAATGAAACGTTGAATGATATGACCACACAGTTTTACCATCTTCTTAGCGAAATGTACTCTTACAAAGTGTTAGCAGCTCCGCAAGAATTTGTGATGCGATTTACTAATGTGTTACCATCGAAATGGGGTCAATTTATTGACTTGTTAAAACATACAGGTGTTTTGGACTCAATAAGTATTTATGAATTTGTGCAGAAACTGGAGAACAAGAATGAAGAAGAACTTCGAAAGAAATAAAGAGTCACTGTTCCACAAAACCCTGAGATGTACTTCGGAGGTATTAATACTGGTATTAGTGCAAATCAGCAACCGAAGCTTCAAACCGCGTTTGTACGAATGTGAATCCCTTTCTACCACAACCTGGTCAAGGAAATCAATCTGCAAGCTTAAGTACTCAACCCTATGCGCAAGTATTTGATCCAAAAGCCTTCCTTCCACAGCCTCGAGATCTAGCACCTCAAGTTCCACAACAAGCTCCTCAACAAGCTTTCTATGGAAACAATTTCCAATCTGCAAATTCCAACACAGTCAAGCTTGACACATCACATCTCTCCAAAGTCAGTGTAGAAGTTGCACAGGAACATATGGAACTTCTCAACACAATGGTCAGTGCTTATTGTGGTTTAGTCGCCAGTCAAACAGGAAACATCAATTTGACTAATGAAGACTTCCAACAAATTGACCAACATGAGATGGAACTGATGGATATCAAGTGGGCATTTGCAAGTGCCGTGAGAAGAGCGAAGGATTATATGAGTAGAACAGGAAGAACCAGTTTGGAGAGCAAGAAGGATACGAAATATGGTTTTGATAAAAAAAAGCCGTTACTTGCTTTAATTGCGAAGAAAGAGGCCACTTCAAACGTGAGTGCACGAGGCCTAGCAAACAAGGAAATCACAACCCCTTCAGAAACCAACCACAACCATCCAATACAGTCCAAATTAGCAATGATAGAAGAATAGTGGTTGTTGGTAACCCAAACAACACCAATCAATCTGGACCTTCAAATAGCAAAGCTTTAGTTGTTCAAGCCGATGATGGATGCAATTGGTCTATTCAATTAGGAAATAAGAGTAATGGAGGAACTGCATGTTACGCCAAGATCATCAACCGAATCAAGCACATTCACAGCGTTGATAGCTCAGATGATGATGATACTTCAGGGTATACTGGTAGTTCTGATGAAGAGTGCTCAAGTTCGGGTGGTTATGGATCTGATTCAGAGATCAGAGAAGGAAGTGATGCTGAGGTCAGAAAGTTGCTGAGTGAAGCTGAGAAGATGAAGAGTGAAAAGGTGGGTTTGATGAAGAAAGTTGAAGCTGCATCAACGGATACAAAAAGATTCTTTATAGATAATGCAGCCTTTCCTCATCATACTGCCTTCATGGCGAATGTTGTCGGTTCAACAAGTCTGATAAACTCTGAATCTTCTAAAGTTTGCAATGACTGTGCTGAATTAAAACAAAATATGAAACGATCAACAGTCATAATCAAAAGTTAGTTGTTGAACTATCTAAATGAAAGGAGGCGAACTTGGCTTTAACTGGAAACGAAAAAGAATTCAAATCTATAATAGAAACCCTAAAGAAAAGTGTTTCCGAATTAACAAAAACAGTTTTGAATAAACAGACAGGAATTAATAACTACATTAATCTCCTTGAAGAAACAAAGAAAGGGTTAGCCATCGCCAAATGCGAACATGATGTGATAAAGCTTAAATTGGACAGTTATTCTAACTCCCGATATGTGCTTGATCATATCATTGATGTTCAAAAAGTAAAAGGAGACGTTAAATGCATTGGGTATAAGTCGTGTCCACCCCCGATGAAACACAACTATACTAAATTGCCCGATGAAGAGGAAATACCTCGCTTTGAACCCTCCGTACCGCTTAATCCTAAAGAATTTGCAGCAGGATTAGGGTTCAAACTAGACAATTCCTCAAAAGAACCAAGCAAACAAGAAAACTCGTTATCTGATGTTGATCAAAATCCATCTGAAATAAAGGAAGATGATACATCAGATGATGAATCAATGCGAAGTGATCAGGATTAATCTCTTGATAAAAGGAAAGGAGTAGAACTCTCTGCTGCTCCCGGTATAAAACATGTTGAAAATAAAGAAAATGATCCTAAGAAATCTGTCAAGACAAAAGTGGATCATGTGTTGTATACTCTAGTTGGAGATAAGAAAATCTACTCTAATAAAGATTTTCCAATTAAAAACGTAAATCCAATCTCTATATATCAAGTGTTTGAAAATTGAACAACCAAATTTTTAGAGAAGGAAAAGCCAACCAAATCAAAACCATTATCATTTTCAAGAGAAAAACAAGAGAGGCGAGTTGAATAGCCTAAGTTCCACAACCAAAGGTTGAAGCAAAAGGCTCTCGCTACAAGAAGAAACTTAAGAATGTTAAATTTGTGAGTTCCAAGGGTACTGATAATGTCAAGACTTTTGAACACATGTCTAATGTAGATTTTGTAAACAAAGTCAAGATTTTGAAAAGAAACAGTCAAAATAATTTAACTCAACATACAAATGGGTGTAATGAAAATGAACCCAGTACCTCAAGACCCACAAGTTCAACATCAAGCCGTGAAACACGATCTCCTAATTTTGTTGAAAGGAGAACATGTTTCAAATGTGGAGAATTTGGCCACATTATCAAAAATTGGTCAAATCTAGCCAAACCAAGATTTGTTGAAAGAATCACTCCTGAACCAACTTGCCAACGTCGATCTGTTTCTCCAAAACAAGAAAAAAGAATTGTTAGAGAACATGAAGAAAAACAGAGACATAAGTAAAAGCAATTGAAAAAGCTTTAAAACCAGATTCTTCAGAAAGGAATCCAAGATCTTCATATTTAAAAAAACCAGAATTTGTTAAAACTGTAAATAATAGTAATTCTGGTATATTACATAAATCTTGGAAACCTAAGACCTGTGATGGTTCAAGAGGAGGCTCACATTTGCAAATCATCAAGAAATAGAAATCACATTTCTTGATGATAAAGGGCGACCCAAGACCACTAAGGCTTGGGTCCCCATCTCAAACTGATCTGGTCTTTGAAATGTGTAGGGTGGTTTTGTTGCTTTTGCTGGTGATAAAGGTGGATTCATCACTGGAGAGGGAATGGTCTCCAATGGTGTTGTGAGTTTTGATAACATCAATTATGTGCGACAAATTGATTACAATCTTCTTAGCGTTTCTCAAATCTGCGACAAGAAGTTCACGGTACATTTTGATGATACCGGATGTTATGTGCTGAAACCCGGATTCAAGATCCCAAGGAATGGATTCTCTTATCGGCTCCAAGAATTAATGACTTGTATATTCTTGATATGAGCTAAGCTATTACAACATCTGCGCAAGTTACATGTTTGTCTCAAAAGCCACCGAAAAGGAATCAATCTCTTGGCACAGACGGATCGAACACATTCACCTGAGGAAAATGAACTATTTGGTGAAGAACAATCTTGTGAATGGTGTACCAGTCAAGAATTTTCATCTTCAAGACATCTGTGTATCGTGTCAAAAGGGCAAGCAAGTTAGAAAATCTCATCCCGTGAAGAAGATCAACACTGCGAATATGCCTCTGGAACGTCTTCATGTGGACCTCTTTGGACCTTTGAAACACAAGACTACCTTTGGTGATTTTTGTTGTTTGGTAGTTACTGATGACTACTCCAGATTTTCATGGGTGAATATGCTAGCACACAAGAGTGAAGTTCCTGATATCCTCAAGAATCTCCTGACGCTGTTAGAAAATTTGTACAATCTGAAGGTAGGGAGAATTAGAAGCGATAATGGCACCGAATTTAAGAATGAAGTTATGGATGAGTACTTTTTTCAAAGGGCATTTTGCATGAGTACAGTTCTCGTTACACTCCACAACAGAATGGTGTCGCTGAGAGGAAGAATAGAACTCTGATTGAAACAGTAAGAACCATGTTAGTAGAATCAGAACTTCCAGTTCAATTTTGGGGAGAAGCTGTTGCTACTGCATGTTACACGATGAATAGAGTTCTAACGATGAAGAGACACGGGAAAACATTTTTTGAGTTGCTACATAAAACGAATCTGGATGTTTCTTTTTAGAACCTTTTGGAGCTCCATGCACTATGATTGATCCACATGGAAAGTTTGGTCCTAAGGCTATCGAAGGCTTCTTTCTTGGATATGCTACTCCGAATTTTAGGGTGTGGAATTTGTCTTCTAAGAAGATTGGAGAATGGGCTGAAGTCAAGGTTCAAAGATACACTGAATCAGTAAGAGCTCCGGGTGCTCCTTGGATGTTTGACTACGATGGACTGTTCGACTCCTTTAATATGCCAACTTTTGATGATGCATCTGCTGCGGCTCAAATGTTACTGGAAAGTGATACAGCAGTTGACTCGTCATTAGTTTGACCAATTATTGTTAACCCTCAATTGTCTTCTTCGGTTAACAATCTTGTTCAAAATGAGTAATTCGAAGATGCTATAGATTATAATGTTTCATCAGAAGATGATGAGTTTCATGATGCAAATGAAGCAACCTCTGGTATGGTCCCTGGAATTTCAGATGTCACGTCAAATATACAACCTCAAGGGACGACTGAAGGTCATGCATCTACATCCTCATCAAATCCAGCACTCGATTTGACTGTTGATCTGAATATCAACAATTTGAGTATAAACTCTCGAGTTCCCGATGTTCCAGAAACTCGAATCCATAATACCCATCTTTAGCAGAATATTATTGGAGATGTCCAAAGTGGTGTGAAGACGCGTAATCAGCTTTGAAACAACCAGAATGCTGGCTTGTATTCAGAAATAAGAGAATCTGGGGGACAGAACGATTGGTCTTTTGCCCGCTATGTTTGCCAATTTGAACCAAAATCTTGGAAGGAGGCAATGAAAGAAGACTCTTGGGTTGAAGCTATGCAGGAAGAACTTCAGCAGTTTCAGAAGTTAGGCATCTGGAAGTTGGTTGACAGGCCTGACAACTATTAGAAGATTGGTACTCGATGGGTTTACAAATGCAAGAAGGATGACCGAGGTGTTGTTGTGATAAACAAAGCAAGATTGGTCGCTCAGGGTTTTAATCAGGTCGAAGGCATTGATTACAATGAAGTTTATGCACCGGTTGCATGACTTAAGGCCATAAGAATTTTCTTGGCTTATGCGTCCTACAAGAAGTTCACTATTTATCAAATGGATGTGAAGAGTGCATTTCTTCATGGTGTGGTTGGGGAAGAGGTATATGTTGAGCAACTGCAAGTTTTTGAAGATCCAATCCATCCTGATAAGGTTTGGCTTCTCAACAAGGCATTATATGGTCTTCATCAAGCTCCAAGGGCTTGGTATGAAACGTTGTCTACCTATCTTCTGAAGAATGGTTTTCGACGAGGATTGATCGACTGTACTCTCTTCATCAAGGAAAGGAATGAGGATTTGCTGCTAGTGCAAGTATATGTTGATGATATTATTTTTTGGTCTACCAACGAACGAATTTGCAAAGAATTAAAGCAGGTTATGCAGGAGAAGTTCGAGATGAGCGCAATGGGAGAAATGACTTTCTTTTTAGGTTTGCAGGTTCAGCAATCAAGCGAAGGAATCTTCATTCATCAAACCAAGTACGTCGGGGATATTCTCAAACGGTTTCAGATGAAGACTCAAAGCCTTTGGGAATTCCTTTAGCTCAGAATTATGGGATTACTCCTGATGGAATGGGTGAACATGTGGAACCATCTCTCTACCGTGCTATGATCGGATCTCTCATGTATCTTACTGCTTCAAGACCCAATATAATGTACCCAACATGTCTTCTTGCTCGCTACCAGTTCAGTCTGAAGGTTTCTCATTTGATAGCAGTGAAAAGGATCTTTCGTTATTTGAAGGGTCACCCAGACACTAGTCTATGGTACCCTAAGGATGATAACTTTGATCTGAAGCATTCAGTGATTCTGATCATGGTGATTGCAAGATTGATGCAAAGTCAACATCAGCAGGATGTTAGTTTTGGGAAATCGCCTAGTCACGTGGCAATGCAAAAAAGCAAACTTGTGTAGCTACATCAACCTGTGAAGCTGAGTATATTTCGGCTTCTAATTGCTGCTCGCAAGTTCTATGGATTCAATAGCAAATGCGCGACTACGGTTTTGAATTTCTAACTACTCCTATTTTTGTTGATAACGAAGCTGCTTTACAGATCACTCGTAATCCTGTACAGCACTCAAAAACCAAACACATTGAAATCAAGTATCATTTCATACGTGATTGCTATGAAAAGAAACTTATCAATGTTGTTAAGATCCACACTGATCACCAACGTGCCGACCTGTTTACCAAAGCTTTTGATAATCTTCTTTTGGTCAATGGCATCAAGGTGAAACCCGAGTAAATCTTCTTTGGCTAAACAGTTATTGTAAATATTTTTCTAAATCTAAAACTACAAAAATACAAAAACATCAGAAAAATGCAAAAATACAAAAATATGTCTTTTATTTATTTACCTTCTATATTTAAGAGGGAGAAAATTTCAGAAAATACTAAAACAATAGAAAACCAAAAATCAAAATTGAGTTTCTTGGATAGATAAGTTCAAGATGATGAAATACACCGGTGACCTGTCATAAATAGTCAAGAACAAAGAATGAAAATTGATAAGTATCTTTACTAATGATGTATCGGTAGGCTCAGAATCAGATTAAAATGTGCAGGTTGATATAAACATAACAGACTACAAGCTAGGTGGGAACCATTCATTGGCATATGGTGTTGGTACCGAAATTTCATTTGACAGTGTGCCGAGGTTCTAAGATATGCGGTCTTTATGCTGACTTATCATCTGGGTATCATGGTTGAATCTTTTTCCGAAAAATAAAGGTGACGCAACTCTAGAACTTCCATGATACCATACATACGTGTAAATATGGCATACGACCATCAAATAAGTGATAAAATATCACATTCACCAAAAAGTAAGTGATAAAATATCACAGCTTTATGCGGGAGCTAAATTCGTCTCTTTGTCGGTACGATGGTACTAACCTGTTCACGGACTTACTCATGTGCTCTGCATGCATCTAAAAATCAAGTTCCTCATCAATAAGTGATTTAATCACATAGGACTTGTTTTCAATCAAAATAAGTGAGTATCTCACATCATATACGTCAAAACAAATGATAAGCAGTATGCTCACCGGTAAGATTTTCTCTCGAGCATATCTTGATACGCGAATGTGTCGTGAAGTGACTGAACACCACCTAGTAAGTATAAATCATACATTAATCATATCTACTAATCATGATTACATCTGATAAGTTGAGCTTATGAGGATAACAATACCGATAATCGTAGCAGAATACTTATTTATTTAATTTGATGTTTTAACAAAACCTGTTTTTGACAAGATTAAAAGCTGGCATGATTCTCTTATCTTGAAACTCTGAAAAATATTATCTGGTAAATATATAGTTTATAGTTTAGTAGTTGTTTTACTTTGGTTTACTTTGTTGTTAAATTAAGTTTCTTTTTGAATTAGCCAAAATTGAAGCTCAAAGGTTTTCAACCAAGATTCACCCTAAAAACCATTCGCTTAGATATCGCAACTTCATAAAAGTACTTTCTTACAATGGTAAACTCATATCAAAGAAACAAAATCAGTTTAAAAGCACTTTTCCTAACATAACTTTGGGATTAGTGTGGATATGTGCAAAGTTGTTAAACAGGTCAACGAAAAACCTAAGGTCCTCGAAGAACTGAAATCCAGTTTTTGAAAACTTGGATTTGTACAAATCAGAGGTATTTCGTACGAGTGTGTGTATCTCATACGAATGGACCAATGATGGTTCGTACGAAGGGCAGTGCTTCGTACGTTCCAAGAGTATTTCGTGCGAGTATGATGTGGTATAAAAGTAAATGAAGTTCTCTGATAGAATTTCACTTTCACTTTGCTCAAGTCATTTTTACATCTCCCTTTCAAGTTGTTTTTGATTTCTTTAAGGTATACTTAAAATGTTTGGCATACTTTGAAGTTGAACAACTTAAACATTAACTGACCGTGTGACCATGACTGACAAGAACAACAAACTTTAAACGAATCACCTTTAGCCGAAAAACAAGTAACTTTCTATGAAACTGTTTATACAAACTAGTTTTGTACAAAATAAACATCATTCGCATGGAAAATTGATCATTCGTACGATTCATCTATCTGTATGAATGACTCAGTTTCTTGTTTTTAAATCAGAAATTCGTAAAAATGAGTTTTTCTTCGTATGAATAAGTTGTTATTCGTATGTGTCAGTATTTCTTTGTTCAGGGAATACATACATAAAGTTTGAAATAAAACTTTTGTGTATATTCCCTGATGATTTTGTGTTCTTATCCTTTGACTTATGTGTATAGAATGGAACGAAAAGAACATAAAAGAAAACCAGCAACAAAGAGGACTGACAAGTCAGAAGTGGAAATTATGTCTGAGCCGAGACATAACATGGTGGCCTACTTGGATCCGGAAGACATATTCGCTAAGTACAACGGCATAATGAAGTTTTTGCGCGACTCAAGGATGCATTATGCTATCACGCACAAGACTACAGTATACAAGACATTGATCAAGGGATTTTGGGATTCAGCTAAAGTCATTGAAGTTAATAGGAAGGAAGTTATCCACGGAAAAGTAAACAACTTGGATGTAGACGTGATTGCCGAAATCATTAACTCAGTATTGCAGCTTGGTGATGCTCCTGAAGGTCCATTCTCAGTGGCGTTGAAGTGTCAACGTGGATGTTTGATGCGTATCAAGTGTGTCAGAGATTTTCTGGTAGGACAAATCAACAAAGCCTGGTTACCACTCTGATACAAGTTCATTCTACATGTTCTAATTCAGTGTTTGAGCAATAGACAAAGTGGTTATGACATGGCAAATAACGAATTGGTTGGAATGATGATAGTTTTGACACTGAACAAACTGTTCAGTGTTTCAAAGTATATTTTCGCAAACATGAAGGACAACCTGAGTAGAACTGGTTATGGTGGAAACAAGTTTTGGATGTATCCCCGTTTTCTTCAAAAGATCTTAAATACGCAACATCCGAATCTTCCAAAAAATGACAATGATGTTCTAAAACTACAAGTTATGATGGAACATTCATTGAAAATCTTTAAAGGTGTTGTAGCAAAACGTTACACGGAAAGCACACCTCCTCGAAGATTGATATGTTTTCTGGCAACGACGATTATGTTGAACCAGAAAACGACAAGTGGCGCCATGATGACAGTGATTCTGATAATGAAGAACCTATCTTGGAGAAAATGATCAAAGATAGATTTGGTCAGAAAAAGGGAAATGGTGATGATGGTGATTTAGTGGTAATTGGAGACAAGAGTAGAAAGAAACAGAGGAGTTCGTCTACGAATACTTCCTCAGCTCAACCTGAAATCATACAACCTACAACCTCACATCAGGAAACTGTACAGAAACCAGTTGTAGAAACTCAGTCTACCTTTATAATGGAGGAAACTGAATCTGTAATGACAGAACCTGCTACAGTTCCTGAACCACAACCATCAAGTACCACAGCAGCTGAAAGAATTTCAGCTGAAGATACTCCAGTTGAATCGCAACCTACTCCTTCTTCAGTTCAACAGTCCCAACCCAAAGCATATCAACTAAAGTCTAAACAAGGAATTTTTTTGTTCTCTGAAATGGATCAAGATGAGAAGGTGGAATTTTTGTTCACTCAGTTGAAAGCTATGGCAATGTAGATTAACAAGAATTCAGAATTTATGTCTTCAAACTGAAACACAGCTGTCAAGCAACAATTGGAGATAAGTTCTTTGAAAGAGACTGTTAGAAAACAGGATTCTGTAATTGCACAGTTAAGGAAAGAAAATGAGCAACTGAAGGCTGCAGATGCAGAAAGGGCAACTCAGCTAAAACAGATGAGAGCAGTTGATAACTCTCGGGGTATTGAGTTAAACTGACTGAAAGAACGTAGTGCAGCTGTTCAACGATATGTAGAAACATTGTCTACTAAGCATAACGACTTGAAGGAATGGTATCATTCTCGTAATGCTAAACTGGTGGAAGGCTTCAATAGTATTAAAGACGTCTTTGAAATGAGCAGAAAGCGAGTGAACATTCTGTAGAATGAGAGATGCAAAGCACAGGAGATCAAGCGTAAATGTGATCAGGATTCTGAAGACCCTGGTATTACTACTGCTTCGGCCTCATCCATGCAGCCAAAAGCTTCTGTTCCACCACCAGTGGTAGATCGTAATGTGCAGCAGATCGTGACCGATCCAGTTACCTCAAGTGACACTCAAGAGGAAACAGGAAAGGTTTGATGAGTCTGGAAAACAATGAAGACCTGGATCCTCAATCAAATATGGATAGATTATCATCATGGGGAGTTTGTTGATACAACAGGCAGTTCAAGAAATGAAGATCGAACACCATGCAACAACCAAGGAGAAGTTTGTTGATACACTTTTGTGACTGTAGCTTGTTCTTTGTTACGTCTATAATTGTACGGTCCTTATGTACTGTGTCTGTATAGATTGGTCGTGTCGGCAAGATCAAGATATCCTCCTATCCTGATCTAGTACGACGATTAGAATGTCTGTGTACAACAGTTGCATGTGTGCATACTGTTGAGTCTCACATACACCATGTCTGTGGCACAATCTCCAAAGAAAACAATTGGTGCGAGTGGGAATGCTTCGTACGAGCAAGATGTTGCTCATACTAGTCACACCATTCGTACGATCAAGCTTACATAATCAAGCTTTCAGCTTGATTCGTACAAGCAAGGTTATTGATTCGTGCGAGCCAGTTCATTCATACGAGTCTATTTGGAGAATGTCTTTGGTGTCTTTTGGTGTTTCGTATGACCAGCAACATACTTCGTACTGTTGCTTGGTGTTGGCACTATATAAGCAGACATGACCTTCTCAGTAGAGAGTGAATGTGTGAGAGTTCATATGAGTGACCAGTGGATACTAAGCTGAGACTTTGAGAGCACAGAGTGAATGCATAGAGTTTGTATGAACATTGTTTGTATATGTTTGTACTAGTTCTCATCAGTAATCAAGATATTGAATCTTTGGTTATCCTGTGTGTCTCCTACTTTGCTTTGGTTTGCATGCATATTTGGATTCCACACTGGTATGTGTGTTGCATGAACAATGAAGCAGGTTTATCTTGATCCTCCAGGTGGATCTACACACCCAAACCCCCAAGGAGCAACACCAAAGGCAAGAAGTGGAAGGCTTAGATCCAGAACTGCGCGGTAGTCACTCCGCCAAACCCTCAATAGTTAGCCTTAGCCCCTCCCGAGCCTATGAAGAAGGCATACACTGGGCCACATCCAAAGTGTAACAGCTACCCTTTTCACCATCGCGTTACTGCCCCTTGCCGCCTATGCACTATTGGCAATAGGTATGGACACTTCGCACAACAATGTCGAAATGCTCCGCAAGCCCCTACCAACCAAGCCCGAGCCATAACCACACCCCAAACCCTACCGCCAACCAAAACTGACCACTTGCACCTACGGCTCATGCCTGCTTCAGATGCGGAGATCCAAACCACTTCGCTAACAACGGCCCGCAACGCAACAACAACAACCAGCAGCAACCGCAAGCTCGCGGTAAAGCCTTCGTCATCACAGCCGCACAAGCTCAAAATGCCAACGATGTCATCTCTGGTACGTTTCTGGCTAACAATGTTTACGCAACGTGTTTATTTGATACTGTGCGGATAAAAGTTTTGTATCCGTTGAATTCAAACCTTTGCTTATGTGTAGATGTTCTAAGTTGCCTAAATCATTCGAAGTCGAAGTCACTGACGGAAAATCCGTCATTGTTGATTCTGTCTTATCCGATTGTTCTTTAAATCTCAATGATCATACATTTTCCATTGACCTTATACCCATGAAAATGGGTAACTTCAACATCATAGTAGGTATGGATTGGCTTAGGCGAGTCCGTGCGGAAGTTGTTTGTTCCAAAAAGTTCATTCGTCTTCCCCTTCCCAATGATGATTCCTTACACGTCTATGGCGAAAAACCCACCAAAGGACTCAAGCTCATGTCGTGTATCCAAGCGAACAAGTACTTGCGTAAGGAATACTTTGCCTTTCTTGCCCACATTGTGGCAAAAAAGGATAAGGGTCCAAGCGTGAGTGAAGTTCCCGTTGTGCGTGATTACCCAGAAGTTTTCCCCAAGGATCTTCCTAGTCCTCCTCCTCCTTGTTCAGTTGACTTTCGCATCGACCTCATCCCCAGCACAACTCCGGTCGCAAAATCCCCCTGTCGTCTAGGACCCTCGGAGATGCAAGAGTTGTCTAGCCAACTTCAGGAGCTTCTTGATAAAGGCTTCATACGTTCTAGCACATTTCCTTGGGGCGCTCCCATTCTATTCGTCAAAAAGAAAGACGCATCCTTCTTGATGTGCATTGACTATCATGAGCTCAACAAGCTTACGGTCAAGAACCGATATCCTCTTCCTCGTATCGACGACCCTTTTGATCAGCTTCAAGGCGCAACTTGTTTCTTGAAAATCGACCTTCGCTCTGGTTATCATCAACTTCGAGTCCTCGAAGAAGATATACCCAAAATAGTGTTTCGCACACGTTATGGCCACTACGAGTTTGTAGTCATGCCATTTGGTTTGACCAACGCACCCGCCGTGTTTATGGATTTGATGAATCGCGTGTGTAAGCCCTAACTCGACCTATTCGTGATCGTCTTCATTGACGACATCCTAATCTATTCCAAAATGCGAGAAGAGCATGAGCGACACTTGCGTCTTATCCTTCAGCTTTTGCGTCAGAACGTCTTTATGCCAAGTTCTCCAAGTGTGAATTTTGGCTAAAGGAGGTTCAATTCCTTGGTCATCTCGTCAACGAACTTGGTATTCACATTGACCCCGTGAAAATTGAGGTGGTGAAGAATTGGATAGCTCCTAAGTCTCCGTCTGAAATTCGTTCGTTTCTTGGCTTAACCGGTTATTACCGTCGGTTTATTTCGAATTTCTCTAAAATTGTCGTAACTCTCACTTCCTTTACTCAAAAGGATAAGCCTTTTGTTTGGAGGGTAACCTCGATAACGAGTTGAAGTGTGGTGCTAAAAACAAACTTGTGACCAAATCCAATGGCATCATGTGCTATCTTGACCGTATTTGGATTCCTAACCATGATAATCTTCATGACCTCTTGATGAGTGAAGCTCATAAGTATCGGTATTCTATTCATCCTGGCACCGATAAGATGTATCATGACCTTCGTGCGTCATATTGGTGGCCTGGAACGAAGAAAGATATCGCTTGTTACGTTTCAAAGTGCCTTACTTGTTCCAAAGTAAAGGCCGAACATCAACGACCCTCTTGCTTACTCGAGCAACCGGAAATTCCTGTTTGGAAATGGGAGAGTATTGCTATGGATTTCATTACCAAACTCCCTCGTACATCATCTGGTCACGATAGTATTTGGGTAATCATCGACCGTCTGACCAAATATGCTCATTTCCTTCCCATATGTGAAGACTCTCGAGTAAAGAAATTGGCTCGTATCTACACGGATGAAGTCATCAGTCGTCACGGTGTCCCCGTTGATATTATTTCGGACCGTGATGGTCGTTTCACTTCCCGTCTTCGGTAAACGTTTCAGAAAGCTCTTGGTACTCACCTCAATCTCAGTACTGCTTTCCATCCTCAGTCTGATGGTCAAATCAAGCGTACTATCCAAAATCTAGAGGACATGCTTCGTTCTTGCGTAATCGATTTTGGAGGCAACTAGGACATTCACTTGCCTTTGGTCGAATTCTCGTACAATAACAGTTACCACGCAAGTATTCAAATGGCACCTTTCGAGGCATTGTATGGACGCAAGTGCCGATCGCCTATTTGTTGGCATGAGATCGGGGAAGCTCAAATCACTGGTCCCGAGCTTATACAACAGACGATGGACAAGATTTTGCAGATTCGGGACAACTTGCTCAAAGCCAGAAGCCGACAAAAGAGTTACACAGATAAAAGACGCAAGCCTTTGGAATTCAACGTTAGTGACTTTGTACTTCTCAAGGTATCCCCTTGGAAGGGAGTCGTTCATTTCGAGAAAAAGGGAAAGCTCGCTCCTCGGCTTTGTAGGTCCTTTCAAGATTCTCGAAAGGATTGGCAAGGTAGCATACCGACTGGACCTACCACAAGAGCTCAGCAACGTTCATCCTACCTTCCACATCTCAAACTTGAAGAGATTTCTCGCCGACGAAGGACTCCAAGTTCCACTTGAAGATCTTCAAATTAATGGGACCTTACACTTCGTGGAGAAACCAGTCGAAATCATGGATCGAGGCACTAAGAAACTAAGGCGCAGTCGAATTCCTATCGTGAAGGTTCAATGGGAAGGAAAGCGTGGCACTGAATTTACGTGGGAACTTGAAAGCGACATGAAGACTAAGTATTCGCATTTGTTCGATGCAGCTTTCTAAATTTCGGGACGAAATTCCCTAAAGGAAATGAGACTGTAACGCTTCGCTTTTGTAACTTTCCATTTTTAGTAAGTTTGCTTCGTGTTTCTATAATGGAAAGTCCAAACCTGGTAATCGAATCTCGCTTTCGAATCATTGTAAATCCAAGGCTTTGATTTTAAGCTAATTGATCAATTATGCGAAATTCACAATCTTCATCAGTTATACTTATGTTCATATACGAATTCGATACGCAATTTATAGCTTCAATTCTTCTTGTACATTCTTGTCATATGTTTGTGAAACTAGAACGTATCAATCAAGCAAAGCAATTAGTGTTTTAAACATGAAAAACATAAGCAATGGCATCTTATAAATTTTACATGATCATGTTGTGATTAATTGTCACTTAATTAGGTCTTATTTGGATTATATAACAAGCATGCATCTAGAAATAGGCCACCATTCAATCAAATATGGCATAAACACATCATAACACAACAAATAAACTACCAAAAACAATTAATTAACAAAAAAAATAAGGCAGCTTGCGCCGCAAGCTGCCACACTCTCAATCCCCACTTGTTTCAAGCTTAACCAACCACCTAAACAAATTAAATGCTACCCTAACTTAAACCCTAATCCCTCCTCTATATAAACAAGCATTCCCCCATCCATTTCCCACTTTTTCAAGCCTCCAAACACTCAAAAAACTCTCTCGAAGTTCAGAACTTCTGTTGAAACACTTCAGCTTGCAAGTGAGTTTCAACTCACTTCTTTCTATGTTTAAACCTTATTTCTTCTTCTAACACCCTCGGATAACCTCTAGGAAGGTTCTCACAAGTTTTCTTGGGCAAACTAAGGTGAAACCCCACCATTTTGAGGTCCAAAAGTGTGTTAAACTTTCTGCCCATTTTCATCTTTTCAAACTTTAAAAGTTTCAAAGTTTTCTTCATGTTTTCTTCCTCAACAATGTTTGCTAAGCCCCATGGGATGTTACCATAGGTTTTCCATGGAAAACCAAGGTGGAACAATACCATTTTTAGGGCCAAACTTTCTGTTTTGGAAGTAAACTTATAAACTTTTCTTAAACTTGTTTTAACCATAACAACTCTATGCTACTTGTGCCTCTAATCAAGTTTATGGTTAGTGAGCTAGCTAGACTTTTTCCACACAAAATCAAGAGGTATAACATGCCTCTAAACTTGTGGTTTTTACTAGGGTTTCTAACCCATAAGTGTTAAGCCATCCAAGCTTACAACCTTGTGTTTGGTGTAGGTGTGATTACTTGGAGGAATTGGCTACCCAACTTTTCAATCCATGCCTCACTTGATGATTTCTATCCATTAAGCTACAGTTCACCTTCACTAGAGTAACAAGGCTATGACACGTCCCCAAATGTTGCCATGTTCAGGATGCACACCCCTAGCTTGCTTATTCGGTTCGAAGCGTAGCTTAGTGAAGTACTTTATTCTTGACCATCCAGATTGTCGTTGTGGCAATTTGTGTATTGGTGAATCTTACGAAAGAGATTTAGGACGGTTATCCCCCTACCTCCATGCATGACTTCTATGACTTATATGACATCCATAACTTATATGGAATCTATGATAAACTTGTAATAATATATGTAAAGTATATATGTAAATAATAAATATAACAGAACCTTTGACGATGACCATATGGTTACATGTCCTAATATTAGGTTATTTTATCTAAGACCTAACCATCGTTACGATTCTATTGGGCATGACCCATAAAACACAAACACCCTTTGGGGCTTATAGTGTCAAAAACGAGTGTTAACGTCTAGATAAATACTTTCGACTATACATACATTTGCATACTTTAAATTCCTAAAATTACCGAAATACATCGCCAATCCAATACTCACACACCTACGTGTCCTTGTGTAGGATAACTCGGTGTTTGTCTCCCTAATCAACCTAAACGCTTTCATGGAATTTAACTTTGCAAAACCGTGAGTACACTCGACATCCTTTTTTATGCTTTACACTTTTGGGTGCAACATGTTAACCTATCATAAACACACTAAATCACACTTTTATTCTATGAAATCACACAAACGATCCATCATACATGCTATAGTTTTGTGATACTTGAATTATTTACTTGGTACATTCTTATGTGATACTAAATGTCATTAACTTCGATCAAGCCTCCCTTAACATGTATAGCACTATAGGAGTAACGCAATGCCCGTATTCTTGTGGTCAATGTTAAGTTTTCTTTTAATCTATTATGCAGTACACTTGAGGATTGACTTGTAGTTCACATGCATTCTTTACATTTATCTTGTATACTAGCTTATCATCTGGATTTGTTTAAACGTTTTTACTACTTATGCTATGATACTAAACTTGTGTACTCGCCAATACTTTGTTATTGAACTATATTTTTTAACATGTTGTAGGTTGAGGAGATTGATATGACGAAACTTAGTAGGATCAGCATAGAAACACGCTTAGAATGCTAAGTTAATTATTAGGTTTTGTTTAACTTATCTCGTTGTTGCTATTTCGTATTTGAATTATTTGTATTTGTCAATTTGATGAATGAAATGAAATGGATTGTTTAATTAAATATTGTCACAATTAATGTTATGATGTCTCGAGCAATCTCGTTCGTCTCACTCCGATGTTTCCACCATCGGTTTGGGTGTGACACAAATATGGCTGTTGCGTTTTCTGAATATGTTAGGGACTTTGAGAGTGTTTTTGAAGTGTTTGGAGGCTTGTAAAAGTGGGAAATGGATGGGGAAAATGTAGTTTATATAGGGAGGGATTAGGGTTTCAGTGGTTTGGGCTTTGGACAAGATTAGTGGGTGTTTAAACTTGAAACAAGCCCAAAACATTAACATATGGCAGCCTTCTTTTGTTTTGTTTTTTTTTTTGTTAATTAATTGATATTATAAGGTTAATTGATGTTTATTTTATATATAAGCGACCTATTGTAACGGGTGGCTTGATATATGAAGCATACGGACATTATAATCTAACTTTTCCTTCATAAAAAGAACACGTTTTTAAGATTTTAAATGAAATGAAGTGTATAATAAGCGTGAATGTAAAATCGTATAAAATTAGAATTGTAAGAAAAATATATGTATTTGGAAATCCCAACGTAATAAAACTAACGGATATACTCGATACTTGACGGGTAATTACCCGACATATACTTTGTAACATTTGTCGAAAAACGGGTTTTCGAAACCCGCTTCGTTTAATAACCGAACAATCAGTTTTAAAATTTTGTTGTTCATTTACGGCTTATTTTAATTTTAAACGATTCATAATTGATCAACAAATTAAAAGATATAAATTAAAATTGTAAAAATATCAAAATAAATTATTTAAAAAGAAAAACCGGCTGCCGGGAGTCGAACCCGGGTCAGCCGGTTATTTCTTCAAAGTCTTAACTCACAACCATAAACCACTCCGCCACTTTGGTTTTCTGTTAAGATAAGGGATTTATTAAATCAAATAATGATATACGGAATTCAAATTCGGTCAACTTGCGCCCAAACAGCAGTCGTCGGAAATCCCGACGACTTCGCCAATAAATTACGTTACCACCCGAATTAACCATTGAATTAACGTTAGCGACGGTTATAACGGACATCTGAACCCGCGACAACAGCCGTAACCGCCGGAGAACGGCTGACTTCGAATTAAGACCAAATTCAGACCACATTCACCTCGATTCTACCCTATAAAATCAACCACAAGTCGCCAGAAAACTTTTCGCTCCCAAATCGCACTTTCTCTCGACGAAAATCTACTCGCCGGAAAACATCTGCAAGTCGCCGGAAAACCGAGACTTCCACCTGCACGGTAATTACTTCGATTTTTCTGGCTCGTTCCTTTATTAGACAAGTTCTAATATAAATCCCTCACCCAGAATCCTTTGCAGTTGACGTTGCCGGATTATCTGATTCGCCGAAGAAATTTCTGAACATTCAGGGGAACTGCTGATTATCGGTATAACTCATTTGTTTCACTGATAGTTATTACCCAGTAGTCCCACTTCGCATCTAACCCCTCTAATTTATTGATAGACTCTATCAGCCGCAGCTCACCAAGACGGAGCCGACGACCTTGCCGGACGTCTGAAGAAAAGCGAACAGTTGGTACAATAAACCCTCCAATCTCTTTCCATTCACTTTATTTTCGATGACTCATAACCTGCATTGAACTATCTTAGCAAATAACAGTCTCTTGATCAAAGTTTATGTTTTGAACGAAGAAGATGAAGTGTGGTATAATATAAGTATAATTAAAATCGGTTTAATAAACGGGTTAGACACACAGTCCAGCGGTGGACTGTGTGCAACAAACATACACGAGACGCGAGTTCGAATCCTGTCCCCGCTTTACCCACTTGAAATAAAATTCCGCCTTTTTAATTGAACCGGGTTGAGCACAGTATATGTTAAGTATAATAAAAACCGAGTTAGTAACCAAGTGACACACACAGTCCAGCGGTGGACTGTGTGTACGCTAACCCACAGGTCCCGGGTTCGAGACCTGTGGTCAGCACCGGTCCGTTAAGTTTAAAAGCTTTTTAAAAATAAATAATTTTCGGTTTAAAGTAAATAGTATATAAGTATAATTAAAAACAGAATTATTTCGGGTTAGACACGTAGCTCAGTTGGTAGAGCTGTGTGCACGCGTACGGGAGGTCTCGGGTTCGAGCCTCACCTAGCGCACAAGTTCGCACAATTAAACCGGTCAACAGTAACGGTCAACGGTCAACGGTCTCGGTCAACGGTCAAAGTCAACTTTTTTTTATTATTTATTTTATTTATTAAATCAATTATTTAAATTAAAAATCAATTAAAAATACTTAAAAATAACGTTTTCAATATTAGAAAGTAGTCTTAAACTCACCCAAAAATCTTATTAAAATAGTTAATAAAATCCACATACTTACCGTGCCTTTTCATTTCTTACTTGGTTAGTTATCTCTCGTCGATCAATCCCCTAAACTCGTGCGCATCCAACATCTTCAATCAAACGCATCCAATGTGAGTGAATCTCTACAAATTCCCCGTTTTAATCACATTTTGGGGTGTATCATGTGTCGTACTTATTTATTATAATTAATCATTGTGCATCCATCATGTTTATGATCAATGTGTATTCAAGGTGTATCAATTGACTGTGTGGTTGAAGTTTAGATTAATGTTATCATTTCAGTACATACATTTCATAGGCCGCCGCTCCCCATTACCTATGAGCGTGAGCTGTTCCCCATTACCTATGAGCGTGAACCAGGCGTTGCCAACATAAGATCGGCTCCGTTTGATTGAGCCTTGATCTCACATACATTAGCATAGGCCGTCCCTTCCCCATTACCTATGAGCGTGAACGGGACGTTGCCAACTTATACATTGTTATTTTTATTTTCATGCTTAAGCAAGGTGGTTTGTGATTGTTATGTTTACATACATTTGTTCATATATGATTATTGCACAATTTTTCCTAAATTAAATTACAATAATTAACCAATAACAAATGTTTTAAACAAGGTTCACTCGCCAACTTTTGTTGACCCAAAATTTCCCATTTTTACACATGATACAGGTGATCAAGTTGAAGCAAGATACATATAGGGCGGCCTAGAAGAATAAACCAGTTTAGATTATGGATTTGTTTAGTTAATCTTTCCTTTCCTTGTATTGTATGAATTTGACTTGAAACTTTGAAATGTAATTTGGATTTAATAAATATGAAACATATTAGTAAACATCATGAGCTTTGGTGATAACCCAATTATGCCCCGACTCTTGTTTCCGCTGCGGGTCGGGGTGTGACAGATTGGTATCAGAGCCATGACTATAGGGATATAGGATAGGTTATTAGACCCTTAGAGCCTATACTATAGTTGCTTAGAAAATTTAAATTTTTGTGTGTTACATGCAAATCTCATGATGTTTATATGCTTTATGTTTATCATTACATTCGATGTTATGCAAGCATATTCATAAGTATATACTATCATATATTGCTCACCATGAACCATACTCTTATAACATATCATATCCATGAAAGCACACACCACATCATTTTCATGATTGCTTTACAATGATTTATGTATTTTCAAATCTCATCAAAGTGAGTTCCCATGACGGGCATGTAGTAACTGGAAGGGTACCAGTACCGGTAGTCGGAACGTCCTGTCTAGGCTTGGCATTCGTATAAATCCAAAATAAAGGACCAGTTTGCCTACTTGGGGACTAACGATGAGAGTACGAAGTACCTATTAGGCCAAAGCATGCTATACCAAACGTCGTGTGAACTAACCCCACTTTGAGTTGTCATTGTGTCTACACCTGGACACATTCCGACCATACATCTTGTAAACATATTTTGTGGTTTTCATTCGGGTCATGTGAGTGTAAATCGCCAATACTAATGTAAATCCTACCAAGCCAATAGTCATGGGGGCCCACATGACTATACAGGTGAAGGTATGGGGGACATTGAGGCCCAACATGAGCTAACCCAAGACATCCAATGGATGTGGTTGCATTATCGGTATTTATGTTAATTTCATTTTTTTGTTTTGACACATGACCCCTAAACAATCCATAAACTCACCATCTTCCTATGTATATTCCTGTAGATGTCGGCTAGGCAGCTACGTGGAGGACGGAAGTCAGGAAGGTCAAACGAACGCTTGGCCGCTCAGATAGCAAAACAAATGGCCACGGTACTTCCTGATATTGTAGTTCAAGTTCAGCAAGCTCTCACTGCAAATCCTGTTAATCCACCAAACCAAGAGGATCAAAACATTGACAACCCCTCCTCCAAGAAGTGCTCCTACAAGCACTTCAAGTCATGCGATCCCCCGAAGTTCGAAGGGACCGAAGGTGTCACTGCTCTCCTCCACTGGTTTGAGGAGATGGAAAACACTTTCCTAAATTGCGATTGTCCCGAGGATCGCAAGGTACGTTACGCGACTGGGAGATTATTCGGGTAGCCCTGACCTGGTGGAACACCGAGAAGGGTAAGAGAGGAGTGGAAGACGCTATGGCCTTAACTTGGGAAGAGTTAAGGGAAGTAATGACAAAACGCTTCTGCCCAAGAAGCGAACTCAAGAAGTTAGATGATGAATTCCACTCACTGAAGCAAAAGGAAGGGGATCACACTTCCTACAACAAAAGATTCCTTGAGCTGAACCAGATGGTTCCAAACTTGTTCACCCCCGTGTATCGATTGGTGGAACACTATATTCGAGGCCTTCCCTCGAAGATTCAGGACTCAGTCCTCAGCGCTTCGCCTACAACGCTCGAAGCCGCCATGGAATTAGCCACCGAACTTACCGAGAACCGCATCAGAAACGGTAAGTTCAAAGAGGAGAAAAAGAAAGCCCCCATTGAGGGCCCAACTTCCAACCACCCCATCTCATCCTCAAAATTTTCAAACAAGAGAAAGCGAAATACCAGAAATTTTGCCGTCACTCAAACAAATTTCCCCACCCCTGTTGCCCCCATCACACAAGTTACTCCTTCACCCGCACCACACAAAAGGCAATACTCTGGCCCTTACCCAAAGTGCACCCGTTGCCAATACCATCACTCCCCCGATTACCCCTGTCAATACTGCACCGGCTGTGGCCGTGCAGGGCACACCATTCAAGCCTGCCGCACACTGCAACGAATGAACCGCAACCAACCCACAACTCAAACCCACCATCAAATGATGGGTCAAACCCAACAACCTTTTCAACCACCGCCTACACAACATACAACCCAAACCTACTATCAACCCAACTACCCCATAATGCAACCCATGCGGGCTTGCTATAATTGCGGTGACCCAAACCATTTTAGAAACACGTGTCCACGCTTGGTAAACATCATACATGCTCAAGCTCAAGCGAATCCAGTGAACCAAGCTAACCAAGCTCCTCCACCTGCTAGAGGAAGATCATTTAACATCAACGCCAACCAAGCTAGGGCCGACAACAACGTGGTTAACGGTACGTTTCTCGTCAATGGTAGTTATGCATCTGTATTATTTGATACTGGCGCGGATAAGAGTTTTGTGTCCTTAGAATTCGAACCCATCCTCAATCAAACTCGTGTCGAGCTTATGAACTCCATAACGGTAGAAGTTGCTGACGGAAAGCCAGTCTCATTAAAATCCATTATCCGGAACTGCACCTTTACTCTAAACGATCACGACTTTTCTGTTGACCTCATTCCTATGAAGTTGGGAAGTTTCGACATTATAATCGGCATGGACTGGCTCAGCCAACATCAGGCTGAAGTAGTATGCCGTGAGAAGTTCATTCGCATTCCTCTTGCAGACGGTCAAACTCTACGAATCTTTGGAGAAACCCCTTCGAAAGGACTCAAGCTAATGTCCTATCTTCAAGCCCGAAGATATCTCTGCAAAAATTATGTAGCATTTCTAACCCACGTTGTCAAGAAAGGAGGCAAAGAGAAGAGACTCGAAGATATACCCGTAGTGAAGGAATTCCCGCAAGTTTTTCCGACGATATCACCGGACTTCCTCCCAAGAGAGAAGTCGAATTCCGTATCGACCTTATACCTGGCGCTACACCCGTCGCGAAATCTCCTTATAGGTTAGCCCCATCCGAGATGCAAGAGCTGGCCAGTCAATTGCAAGAACTGACCGACAAGGGATTCATACGTCCTAGCTCATCGCCTTGGGGTGCACCTGTTCTGTTTGTAAAGAAGAAAGATGGGACTTTTCGCATGTGCATTGATTACAGGGAACTCAACAAATTAACGGTCAAAAATCGCTATCCGTTACCTCGCATCGATGATCTTCTAGACCAACTCCAGGGTGCCTCTTATTTTTCAAAAATCGACCTTCGTTCCGGCTATCACCAACTCAGAGTACATGAAGAAGACGTTCCAAAGACCGCCTTCCGAACTCGATATGGTCACTACGAGTTCATGGTTATGCCTTTTGGTCTAACCAACGCTCCAGCCGTCTTCATGGACTTAATGAACAGAGTTTGTAAACCTTATCTTGATCGTTTTGTTATAGTCTTCATCGACGATATTCTCATTTACTCAAAGTCTAAGACTGATCATGAGCGACACCTTCGGCTCATCCTCTCACTTTTGAAGACCGAAAAGCTTTATGCTAAATTCTCCAAATGCGAATTTTGGTTACAAGAAGTACAGTTCCTTGGTCATGTCGTCAATGACAAAGGAATTCATGTCGACCCCGCAAAGATCAAGGCAGTACAAGAATGGCAAGCGCCACGTACCCCAACTGAGGTACGATCTTTCCTTGGATTGGCTGGTTACTACCGTCGTTTCATATCGAATTTCTCTCGTATCGCTGTACCACTCACGGCTTTGACGCATAAAGGAAAACCCTTTGCATGGGGACCTAAGCAAGAAGAAGCCTTTCAAACTCTTAAGCAAAAGCTATGTGACGCTCCTATCCTCACACTCCCCGAAGGTTGCGAAGACTTTGTTGTATATTGCGACGCGTCAGGACAGGGTTTAGGCTGTGTCTTAATGCAAAGGGGAAAAGTGATAGCCTATGCTTCTAGGCAGCTCAAAACTCATGAGAAGAACTACACTACTCATGACCTAGAACTTGGCGCCGTTGTATTCGCTCTTAAGATATGGAGACATTACCTCTATGGTACCAAGTGTGAGATTTACACTGACCACAAGAGCCTCCAACATATCTTTAACCAAAAGGAGTTGAATATGAGGCAACGAAGATGGGTCGAACTTCTTAATGATTATGACTGCGAAATTCGGTATCATCCTGGCAAGGCAAATGTGGTGGCTGATGCACTCAGCCGAAAAGGTTATGCGAACTCTATTCGTCTTCTATGTTCGCAAATCATGACCAAAATCAAAGACCAAATCCGAGAAGCTCAACATGTTTCCATAACAGAATACGACATACGCAATGAGTTATCTTGTGGAGCAGAACTTAAACTCGAAACCAAATCTGACGGCATTCTGTATTATCTCGATCGCCTATGGATTCCTGATCACAACAATCTTCGCGATACTCTTATGAAAGAGGCTCACAAGACACGATACTCTGTACATCCAGGAGCCGACAAGATGTATCAAGACCTTCGATACACCTACTGGTGGCCTGGCATGAAGAAGGATATTGCTGTTTTTGTTTCCAAGTGCCTTACCTGTTCAAAAGTGAAAGCTGAGCACCAAAGACCCTCAGGACTTCTGGTCCAACCTGAAATACCCGTATGGAAGTGGGAAAATATAACCATGGATTTCATTACCGGGTTACCTCGCACTCCTGGTGGGTACGACACAATATGGGTAATCATTGATCGTCTTACAAAATCAGCTCACTTCATTCCTATCCGCGAGGACTTCAAAAATGAGAAGCTAGCCCGCATCTACATCAGTGAAATCGTAAGCCGTCATGGTGTACCTTTAAGCATTATATCGGATCGTGATGGTCGTTTCACTTCACGCACATGGCAAGCTGTACAAGCCGCATTGGGTACGCGATTAGATCTCAGCACTGCCTATCATCCCCAAACTGATGGTCAATCTGAACGCACCATTCAAACTCTTGAAGACATGCTTCGGGCATGTGTCATAGACTTCAAAGGGAATTGGGACGCTCACTTACCATTAGTTGAATTTTCGTACAACAACAGTTTTCATTCAAGTATCGGCATGGCACCTTTCGAAGCGTTATATGGTCGTAAATGCCGATCACCTATATGTTGGCACGAAATTGGAGAAGCTCAAATCACCGGTCCAGAATTGATACAAGAAACAACTGACAAGATTCATCAAATCCGAAACAACCTGTTAGCAGCACAAAGTCGTCAAAAGAGCTATGCTGACAAGCGACGAAAGCCCTTGGAGTTTGACGTGGGCGATCAAGTACTTTTAAAGGTATCGCCGTGGAAGGGAGTAGTTCGTTTCGGCCAAAAAGGCAAGCTAGCACCACGCTACGTAGGTCCTTTCAAAATACTCGAAAGGGTAGGACCTGTAGCCAACAAGCTTGACTTACCGGAGGAACTCAACAGAATTCATCCCACATTCCACGTATCGAACTTGAAGAAGTGCCTCGCCGATGAAAATCTCCATATTCCTCTAGAAGACATTCAAGTTGATGAATCTATGCATTTTATTGAAAGACCAGTAGAAATTATGGACTTCGAAGAAAAACGTTTGAGAAGAAGCCGCATCCCAATTGTCAGGGTACGCTGGGAGTCGAAACGAGGACCTGAGTTTACTTGGGAACGTGAAGATTCAATGCGCGAAAAATACCCACACCTTTTTCCTGTATCTACTACTACCTAAATTTCGGGACGAAATTTCTAAAAGTAGGGGATACTGTAACATTTGTCGAAAAACGGGTTTTCGAAACCCGCTTCGTTTAATAACCGAACAATCAGTTTTAAAATTTTGTTGTTCATTTACGGCTTATTTTAATTTTAAACGATTCATAATTGATCAACAAATTAAAAGATATAAATTAAAATTGTAAAAATATCAAAATAAATTATTTAAAAAGAAAAACCGGCTGCCGGGAGTCGAACCCGGGTCAGCCGGTTATTTCTTCAAAGTCTTAACTCACAACCATAAACCACTCCGCCACTTTGGTTTTCTGTTAAGATAAGGGATTTATTAAATCAAATAATGATATACGGAATTCAAATTCGGTCAACTTGCGCCCAAACAGCAGTCGTCGGAAATCCCGACGACTTCGCCAATAAATTACGTTACCACCCGAATTAACCATTGAATTAACGTTAGCGACGGTTATAACGGACATCTGAACCCGCGACAACAGCCGTAACCGCCGGAGAACGGCTGACTTCGAATTAAGACCAAATTCAGACCACATTCACCTCGATTCTACCCTATAAAATCAACCACAAGTCGCCAGAAAACTTTTCGCTCCCAAATCGCACTTTCTCTCGACGAAAATCTACTCGCCGGAAAACATCTGCAAGTCGCCGGAAAACCGAGACTTCCACCTGCACGGTAATTACTTCGATTTTTCTGGCTCGTTCCTTTATTAGACAAGTTCTAATATAAATCCCTCACCCAGAATCCTTTGCAGTTGACGTTGCCGGATTATCTGATTCGCCGAAGAAATTTCTGAACATTCAGGGGAACTGCTGATTATCGGTATAACTCATTTGTTTCACTGATAGTTATTACCCAGTAGTCCCACTTCGCATCTAACCCCTCTAATTTATTGATAGACTCTATCAGCCGCAGCTCACCAAGACGGAGCCGACGACCTTGCCGGACGTCTGAAGAAAAGCGAACAGTTGGTACAATAAACCCTCCAATCTCTTTCCATTCACTTTATTTTCGATGACTCATAACCTGCATTGAACTATCTTAGCAAATAACAGTCTCTTGATCAAAGTTTATGTTTTGAACGAAGAAGATGAAGTGTGGTATAATATAAGTATAATTAAAATCGGTTTAATAAACGGGTTAGACACACAGTCCAGCGGTGGACTGTGTGCAACAAACATACACGAGACGCGAGTTCGAATCCTGTCCCCGCTTTACCCACTTGAAATAAAATTCCGCCTTTTTAATTGAACCGGGTTGAGCACAGTATATGTTAAGTATAATAAAAACCGAGTTAGTAACCAAGTGACACACACAGTCCAGCGGTGGACTGTGTGTACGCTAACCCACAGGTCCCGGGTTCGAGACCTGTGGTCAGCACCGGTCCGTTAAGTTTAAAAGCTTTTTAAAAATAAATAATTTTCGGTTTAAAGTAAATAGTATATAAGTATAATTAAAAACAGAATTATTTCGGGTTAGACACGTAGCTCAGTTGGTAGAGCTGCGTGCACGCGTACGGAGGTCTCGGGTTCGAGCCTCACCCAGCGCACAAGTTCGCACAATTAAACCGGTCAACAGTAACGGTCAACGGTCAACGGTCTCGGTCAACGGTCAAAGTCAACTTTTTTTTATTATTTATTTTATTTATTAAATCAATTATTTAAATTAAAAATCAATTAAAAATACTTAAAAATAACGTTTTCAAGATTAGAAAGTAGTCTTAAACTCACCCAAAAATCTTATTAAAATAGTTAATAAAATCCACATACTTACCGTGCCTTTTCATTTCTTACTTGGTTAGTTATCTCTCGTCGATCAATCCCCTAAACTCGTGCGCATCCAACATCTTCAATCAAACGCATCCAATGTGAGTGAATCTCTACAAATTCCCCGTTTTAGTCACATTTTGGGGTGTATCATGTGTCGTACTTATTTATTATAATTAATCATTGTGCATCCATCATGTTTATGATCAATGTGTATTCAAGGTGTATCAATTGACTGTGTGGTTGAAGTTTAGATTAATGTTATCATTTCAGTACATACATTTCATAGGCCGCCGCTCCCCATTACCTATGAGCGTGAGCTATTCCCCATTACCTATGAGCGTGAACCAGGCGTTGCCAACATAAGATCGGCTCCGTTTGATTGAGCCTTGATCTCACATACATTAGCATAGGCCGTCCCTTCCCCATTACCTATGAGCGTGAACGGGACGTTGCCAACTCATACATTGTTATTTTTATTTTCATGCTTAAGCAAGGTGGTTTGTGATTGTTATGTTTACATACATTTGTTCATATATGATTATTGCACAATTTTTCCTAAATTAAATTACAATAATTAACCAATAACAAATGTTTTAAACAAGGTTCACTCGCCAACTTTTGTTGACCCAAAATTTCCCATTTTTACACATGATACAGGTGATCAAGTTGAAGCAAGAAACATATAGGGCGGCCTAGAAGAATAAACCAGTTTAGATTATGGATTTGTTTAGTTAATCTTTCCTTTCCTTGTATTGTATGAATTTGACTTGAAACTTTGAAATGTAATTTGGATTTAATAAATATGAAACATATTAGTAAACATCATGAGCTTTGGTGATAACCCAATTATGCCCCGACTCTTGTTTCCGCTGCGGGTCGGGGTGTGACATACTTGACCAGTATTGTGCCAGATATGGGACATGGTTTACAACTGGATATGGGACTGAGATTACCAATAATCTGTCCAAACCCAGCTCATTGCCATCTCTACTCTTGATATGGTTTCAAATACATCATTACTATCATTTTTCACATCTTATTCAATTATTGATCCACTAAGTTATCATCTATAAGAGTTTGACTCATTTCGTTGTTCTAAGTCACATTTTGACTCTTACGAAACTGGTTCTTTGGCTAAAGGTGTTGATTGCACGTTGTAAAGCTCACTTCTATTCTTTTGTTTATTTTCATAGATTCCTCTCGCGGTTAGGACATTAGGTAGGTTGATGTAAATTAATCGTTCATGCGTGCCAACGGCCAACACGTTTTGTTAACTCTGACTCTTGGTTTATCAACCTATCTTCCGCACTTGTTGATCTTGGTTTTGTACAATGCATGTTTCATGCGTCATTGTTTGTGTGATTCACAAACATTGCTCCTTGGGCTCTTGTGTTTGTAATTAAATTTTCAGGCATTATCCGTATATATTATTTAATAAATTATCAAGTATCCATAAATTAGTCTCTTGGTAATACTTCTGGTATTGTGCAAGGGTTAATAATAATATTCTAAATAGCATTAGAGGTCAACTAAGTGTGCATCGGGTCGGAACTGGACTGGATCAAGTGAACCACCCGAATTAAACTCGAAACGAAATGCATTAGAAAACCCAAACTGAAGATCATATTAAAAGATGTTCGGACGGTCTTGGGTTACTCAGTGAACTCGAACTCAGGTTGGGCCAACCGAAAAGTTATTTGATCATTGTTGGTCAGGGTGCAAATACATCAAAATGTAGGCCCATTTGAGTAACAGGCCCTAAACTAAGCTTACACTTTGTATGGACTCAACAACCCACCCTTCACTGGTGTGCTTTCTTAAATATTTTTACAAAATATTGTTCAGGTTATCCTGTTTCAGGCCGATAAACTCCTGAAAAATTAACCCAAGGACCTACCATAAAACGTTTTTGGTAGGTTTGGGTTATCAGATGTGCACAAGTCGGTTTTTAGGCGCAAACCGGTTCAGTTTTGGTCAAACAACTTTTATTCCTTTCTAAAAAATAAGGGGAAAATGGTTTGAAACCGATTTTTAGAGTCAAATGTCATTTTAATCCATGTAGTTTGGGTCATTTTGCTAGTTTAGTCCAAAGGTTTGAAATATTGCCAATTTAGTCCAAACAGTTTCAAACGTTACCATTTTAGTCCATTAGGTTAACTTCTTCCATTTTTTCTGTTAACGAGAATGGCAATTTGATTATTTTATATGGCCGACTTGCCTTACTAGTTAATAGAAAAAATGAATGGAGTTAATCCAGTTGACTTAGAATGGCAACGTTCGAAACTATTTAGACTAAAATGGCAACGTTTCAAAACTTTGGACTAATCTAGCAAAAATAACTCAAACTACAATAACTAAATTGGCATTTAACTCCGAGTTTTATAAACTTTCAACGAAGGAATTCTCAAATCGATTACAAACCAGTTACTAGAGCGGATCGGTTTCAATTTAGGTTAGTGAACCAGTTTTTTCCGGTTTCTTGGGCTTCCGGTTCCGGACTGAATTTTACTCAGCCCTAAACTAAGTTAACAATTTGTTTGGACTCAGTAACCCAAAAGCCCATTTGATCATCAACTATTGGACAAAATGTAAACACTAGCTCTACAATGTGACACGAGTAGAGATAGAAACAGAGCCACATAGTTTCTTTTCTCCAACTCATCTTCAACCTCATTCTAGTTTCTCTAAATTCCAAATTAATTTCAACCAATAACAACCTCTCATCTCAATTTCAAGCTATCCCTCATTCTCTGTTCATACATCTGTGAACAGAGCCCCATAACAATGGAGATGACTGTTGGAATACACAATTATGTCACTCCAAAACTTAGCCCTAATTACAACAACTCATATTTTTTAAGAACCCAACTGCCTGTTGCTCGCAAATTGTCTTCTTGTTCTTCTTCCACCATAAAGTTTCCATCTTTTTTGCATTCTAGAAGAACCCCACTTCACAGTTTTATTAAATGCTCTGTTTCTGAAGCTGAGGTAACTGATACTGCCACTGGTAAATTTCTTTGATTGCTTGCTTTTAGTTCCATTGATTATATTGTTTTAAGGTTATTTGACTTGCAATTAGTAGAATATTGCATAATTTTGCTTATTTGTGATTATTGTACCTTAGTGGTTGGATATGATTCTAGAGATATTGGTTGTTTGCTTAGGGATTAATATGATTAAAAACTCCAACTTGATCATTTCCCACGAAAAGATTCGACTAATTTTGGTATATTAATATTTTTTAAAATGGGTGACTTGTTACGCTTAACATTTAATGTGGTGGTCCATGTCACCAAAAGAGTCTACATGACATACTCGTCGACAAAGGGTTGCTTACGTAGCCTCTACGTAGGTACTGATGGTGCTAGACTGCTAGTAACCGAATTCTATTGTTGATTTTACGAATACTTGTATTTGAACAAGTTCAGGGACTTTTATTAATGTATCAAATATGAGTTGGAGAGATTTTTTCATGCAGAACAAGAAATTATGCTGTTTTTTTTATGTGTTAACCCTTTCGTTAGTTATATAGTCTATGTTGTATGCTTATTTTCCGCCCAATATTACTTTTAAGTATCCACGATATTCCTCATGCGCAGTGATTCTACTTTGCAATAAGGTTTATTATTCTAGATTATAATTTGTGCATTGAATAGTTTGGTGCATTTTCAAGCTTTATTTTTTGTACCTTATTGCCTCAGAGAAGGTGGAATTAGTGAGGCGAAATGATATAAGGAACATAGCAATCGTTGCTCATGTTGATCATGGAAAGACAACTCTAGTGGATGCAATGTTGAAACAAGCAAAGGTTAGCATAGTACTCACTTAATTTATACTACTTATATGATTGTTTTCCACTTTCTTGTAATGATGAACTAGCAATTTGTTGCTCTTTGACGCAGGTATTTCGTGATAATCAAGTTGTAGAAGAAAGAATAATGGATTCAAATGACTTAGAGCGCGAAAGGGGAATTACAATCCTCAGTAAAAACACATCTATTACTTATAAAGATACGAAAATGAACATTATCGACACTCCGGGTCATTCGGACTTTGGAGGTGAAGTAGAACGTGTTCTCAATATGGTGGAAGGAATTCTATTAGTGGTAATCAATCTAAACCTCCTTTCTTACTTACCCATTAATGTATTAATTTTTCTCTTTTTAAACAATAACCGGTATTAAATAAGGCTGCAAACGAACCAAACAAACACAAACAAGACCTTGTTCGTGTTAGTTTTTTAAGAAAATATATGTTTTCACGAAATGTTCATGAACACTTACCAAACTAGATTTTATGTTCGTGTTCATTCGTTAAGGAAATGAATGTTTTCATGTTCGTTTGTTAATTTTAGGCAACGAACGCAAACGAACGTTCATGAACACAAACTAATGTTCATGAACACAAATGGAAACGAATGAACACAAACAAGCGTTTATGAACATAATATATAATACAATGATACTTGTTAAACATTTTATTTGTCGGAATTTTGAAGTATTAAAATAAAATATAAAAACTATAAACACTAATGAACTATCGAACACAAGCGGTCATGCTACCGAACATTCATGAACATAAATGAACGAACGCGGCCTTCGTTCATTTAATTAAACAAACGAAATTTCTTGTTCGTGTTCGTTCATTTATTTAACGAACGAACACAAATGAACTTCCCGCCGAATGGTTCACGAACCGTTCGCTAAACGTTCAGTTCATTTACACACTGAATTTGTTTGTTTTGATTTTCAGGTGGATTCCGTTGAGGGCCCAATGCCACAAACAAGATTTGTTTTAAAGAAAGCTCTTGAATTCGGTCACGCGGTTGTTGTGAATAAGATTGATAGACCATCTGCACGCCCTGAATTCGTTATTAATTCCACTTTTGAACTCTTTATTGAACTCAATGCATCTGATGAACAGGTATATCATATGATAAAATTAACCAAATTTCTATAATATTATAACATAATTTACTATTCTTTTTAATTGTGGTGCAGTGTGACTTTCAAGCAGTGTATGCAAGCGGTATAAAGGGAATGTCTGGACTTTCTCCTGATAGTTTGGCAGATGATCTTGGACCACTTTTCGAGACGATAATTAGATGCATACCTGGGCCACGTGTTAAGAAAGATGGCTCACTTCAAATGCTTGTTAGTTTAACTTTATAATCTGTTCTAATTTATATTTTCTTTCTATTAATTTTCTTTTAAAGTTTTGTTCATTTATATGAAGGTCACGAGCACTGAGTATGATGAGCACAAGGGAAGAATAGCTATTGGGCGGTTACACGCCGGAATTTTGAATAGAGGCATGGATGTTCGGGTAAGTCTGATGAACAGTTGACATTTCATTTATGTGAAATTTTAAACAAGTTGTGTTTTTCATATGTTTTATTGGTATAATGTCAGATATGCACACCAGATGATGCATGCAGATTTGGAAAAGTTAGTGAGTTGTTTGTGTTTGAGAAGTTTTCAAGGGCACCTGCAGAGAGTGTTGAGGCAGGTGATATTTGTGCTGTGTGTGGTGTTGGTGATGTTCAGGTAAGTTTAATACTTACACAATGGAATATTAATTATATAAGTAGTCACTAAATTGTATAACTAATGACATATAACAGTAGTATGAATGTTAAGGGAGCATTTGATGTCAATCTTGTTCTTATCTTTCCTGAAACAGTTTGCTTCTCTTAGAAAAATTGAAAATATATTGAAGCTATTAATCATTAATTATTATTTTTTTAATTAGATTGGAGAGACCATTGCTGATAAAGCTGACGGGAAGCCTTTGCCTACTATTAGTGTGGAAGAACCCACCGTAAAAATGGCTTTCTCTATCAACACTTCACCCTTTGTTGGTCGTGAGGTATGTGGCGCACAAAAAATATATCAAAATATGTATGCCAGTCCATTTAATATAAATGAGTCGATTTGGGTTATGTTTTATATCTGACCATTCAAATGGATGAATTCAAAATAATCAGTTACAAAGATATTATTGTCATTATGTAATTTTATAATTTTCATAATCATGTTGAACAAATTAGTTACATATATTTTTATTACAATGATATAATTCTTTTGTTAATTTGTTAATTCAGGGGAAGTATGTTACCAGTAGAAATTTAAGAGACAAACTGTACCGCGAATTGGAGAGAAATTTGGCCATGAAAGTCGAAGATGGTGAAACCGCGGATACTTTTCTTGTTAGTGGACGTGGTACTTTACATCTCACTATACTGATAGAAAACATGTAAGTCACTTTAATTTGTTATTGAATCCTTTCTTACAAATTAAACATTTCATTTACTGAATAACGGTGTCCAGGCGAAGGGAAAATTACGAATTCATGGTGGGTCCTCCGAAAGTAATTAACAAAAAGGTCAATGATCAGGTTCTTGAACCTTATGAGGTAACGATACACTTAACTGAATTTTAAACTCATTAGTTACTGATATTACAGTTAATAGTTATATTTATAATAATAACATCTTTTTTCAGATTGCGACTGTAGAGGTGCCTGAAGAACACATGGGTGTGGTCGTTGAACTTCTAGGCAAAAGGCGTGGATAGATGTTTGACATGCAAGGAGTTGGGTATGAACACGAGTCACTTTAAATTTCCAAAGGAATTATTGGGTGTAAATGATTTTGTAATTTAATTTTTTTCTCAGTTCTAAAGGATGAAATACAAGATACCGACTCGTGGGCTTCTTGGGCTAAGAAATGCCATTCTAACGGCTTCCCGAGGAACAGCTGTTCTCACACGATCTTTGATAGTTATGGGCCCTGGGCCGGCGATATGACAACCCGTGATCTGGGATCCCTGGTAACACAAACTTTTATCTAAATGGTTGTTAGAAACTTGATTATTCGATTTTTTTTTCATAAAATATTACTACATAAGTTGTTTGTGAATGTCTTTTTATATTATTTTAATAGTTGATTAAAGTTTAATTGTAATTTTTGGTTAATAATATATAGGTCGCGTTTGAGGATGGGACGTCAACTTCTTATGCTCTTTGTAGTTCTCAAGAACGAGGACAGTTGTTTATATACTAAATCGATATATACCAATTATTTTACAATGTATATTACTACAATTAAATGCATGTTGTCATACATCCACACACATACACATACATATATATATATACACATACATATATATATATATATATATATATATATATATATATATATATATATATATAATCATGTGTTCTCTTGGTGTCTAAAGCATCCATAAACTTCACAAACGATGAGGTGGAGCACTAATCTATGTAGGCCAGTTCTTATGTTTTGGTGCTATATGTTCATGAAACAACATCGTATCCTCACTACTACAGAGTTGAAATTGGTAATGGTCTTCAAGTGCCCGAAGATATGTTGACGGCGGAATGTTGGTTGGCTCATGATAAACTTGGAGTTCATATTCTGAGAAACAATCAGATATATTCTTGGAGCTTTATTGATTACATTTTACCCTGGGAACATGTGAAATATTATTGCCTGTTCCATTGGAAGACGGATTTTCATAACCAACTTATGGTTATCAACACTGGGTGGCCAAACAAATGTAACGGCGACAACCAGTATACGTCAAACAACATTCCTGGTTGCAGAACGTATCGCTGGTTGGTGAAGGAAGACAGGTTCTATTTAGCCGTTAAGAATGATCCTATAGTTCCTTCTGATTTTATATTCAACGCTCCATGGCTAAAAAATGGGCTCAATAAATCGATCAATGTACGATGAACAATGTGGTAAAGTGATATCATATTGATATACATATGAGAATAATAAAAAAAATGAGTACCTCTGATCTAATTCATGTTATAATGTTCAGATGGTGATTATATATGTGGTTATCAGTTTTATATATATATATATACACACACACGCTAGGTTAAAATCCATGTATGTAAATAAAAGTGTGGGTCGTGAACGTTTTGAATAATCACATAAGTGTATCACCAGACACTCACTAACATTTGGACCAATCAATCAAGTCAGTTTGATTTTTTGGTAAGAGCATGTGTTATCGTTGTTGGGTTTTTACAACGATGCTGACCCGTTCTATATATTATAGAATCTTCCGTCGTTTAGAAAAAAGAAAAAAAAGTGTTATCATTGCGCCCAAAGAAGCGACGTCAGCAAACACCACACCTGCACACCACCATACTGCATGTCTGAGCGTGGGGATCTGCCCAGAGTGCCATTCACGACGCTGTGGAGGAAAAGGAAAAAAAAACGCATGTAGGGGATTTCATTTGCAGAAGATGTTAATTGGAGGAATTTGTCGTGGGAGTTGAACTTTTGCATAATAAATTAATTGGAGAATTGGTTTGCAGAAGTATTAATTTAGGGGTTACATTAAATGCATTTATAGAAATTAATTTTAGGAGATTATTTGGGGGGTTATAATGCATTTACAGAAATTAATGTTAGGAGATTATGATAAAATACAAATAGCATTATTGTACAAAATATACGAAAGACATGAAAAGGTAAAAAGTGCGATTGTATTTTTCGTAATTATTTACTCGTAGAGAAATTACTAAAATTACCCTACAAATGATTTTATATGATATTTTTAATCCTGTAGGATAATTTTATAGAATATCATAATTACTCTACAAATGTTCTTTTAGGGTAATTTTATCCTATAAGGTAATTTTGTAGAGCATCATAATTAGTCTACAAATGATCTTGTAGCATAATTTAGATCTTGTATGGTAATTTTAAGTTTGTAGGGTAATTTTGTTGAGTATCATAATTACTCTACAAATGATCTTGTAGGGTAATTACGAGTAAAATAATTACGAAAATGCCATCGCGTTTTTACGTTTTCTTTTCTTTCATACGTTTTATACGTTAAGGCTATTTGTACATGATCTTTACCCTATTTGTTAAACCTACTTTGATTCTTGTATTATTACCGTTAGAATTTCTAACAACAAAAAAATAAATTTTAATACTTCTAGAAACATCACATTTTATAATTCAAACTTGATCGGGCCAAAATATTCTTCTTCTCTTAAACTTTTTATATTCTTGAACTTCAGAATTTATAAAAAAATATGGATCAAAGAGGGCAATACAAACCCTCATTCTAGTTCGACTAATTCATTAATAACGGGCTAGCAGTTTATATTTACCCGATTTGCAAACGCCCTTTGTGCGTATTTGGTGGAGCATGTTTGGCGTTATATATCATTCTCATGAGTTAGGTTCGTACTTAGAGGAGGAGCCGGCTTAGTTATATTTATTTTATATGTATTTGTTTTGCTTTTTGTGTCTGGTTCTTTCCTTTTTTAAAAAAAATTCTTAACATTTTAGATTTTAAGTGTATTTAAAAAGAGTAAATTGCTAAAATCATCTTTGAGGTTTGGTCAATTTTGTTAGATCCATGCGAAAAAGTTTTTTTTTTTTCCTCACATGAACCACTAGGTTTACAAATTGTTGCCAAATTCATCCAATCTCTAATACCATTTAAATTCAATGTTAAATAAGGGTATTCTTGTCGTTCTCTTTATTTATTTAATATTTCTAATTTCTATATTTACTATTATTATTTTATTTACGTATTATTTTATATTAATAATAATATTAAGCACATATAAGTTTATAAAACTTATATATTAATAAACTGTACTAAAATATTATAAAGATGGTTGGAAAAATAAGTTTAAAAATAATTATTAATTTATTTACATTTATTCTTTAGCTTTACCCTTTAGCAATTAAGAGTTTGTTAGACTTCTTCTAAACATGCATTTTACTTCTTTGATTGTTTAAAGTGTTCATTTTTAAACTATTAGGTTACAGGGTGTGGGATCGCATCACCCAACCAGATCAATAAAAATGGCGTCCTCGCCCACCCATGCATGTTAAAGGGGGGTGGGGGGTATCCCTTCTCCGCCATGGTGCTAATGGCCAAAGTTTGGCAATTTTGAGGCATTTGGTGAAAGATGGATTTGGCAAATGGTCAGTTTAATAAAAGAAGTTTTTTAATTCTAATATATATATACAAAACTATCACAAAACTAAAACACACACGAATCACAAAAAAATATATAAATTTTCTCCAATCATTTTTAAATATGTCATCTGATTCGTCCGGCTCTTCATCTGACGGTCGACGATATGCTTATCACAGTGACGCATAAGGTGATTAATTATTTGCAAGAAGAAGCCCAATAGTCTACATCACGTACCAGAAAAGCGTCTCTTGAACGAGATCGGTTAGGTGCTCATGAACGTTTAATGCACGATTATTTTGTGAAAATCCGTTGTATGATGATGCGCAGTTTAGGCGTCGGTTTCGTATGAGCCGTCATCTTTTCTTAAGAATTTCTAATGATCTTGCAGCCGAATTCCCTTTTTTCACACAAAGAGAAAGTGCTAATCGCAAAATTGGTTTATCTGGGATACAAAAGTGTACTACCGCAATTAGGCAACTAGCGTAGGGCACAACGAGTGATGCATGAGATGAATATTTAAGGATGTTGGTCAGAAGTTGTCGTGTTGTCTTGAAAATTTCTGTGAACGTATTTTTATTATTAGTATTGTTATTATTATTATTTTTATTACTTATAGTTTATTAACACTATTATATTAGGTGTTAACTTTCTTTACAGGAGGCGAAATTTGAGGATGCCAACCGCTGCCGATGTTCCACTTTTATACGAGGCCCATCAGCGGATACACAGGTTTCCTGGGTTGTTAGGTAGTCTTGATTTTACGCACTGGGAGTGGGTGACATGTCCAACCACTTGGAAAGGGAAACACCATCGTGGTGACCACGATGGTCCTACCCTAATATTACAAGCGGACGCGTCTCAAGATTTATGGATTTGGCACGCGTACTTTGGCATGGCCGGTGCGAACAATGACATCGCAGTTTTACAATCTTCGAATCTTTTAGACGATGTCATAGATGGTTTTGCACAAAATACTTCATTCTATGCAAACGACGTGGAGGTCAAGTATGGGTACTATCTCGCAGACGGTATTTATCCGGAGTGGGCGACGTTTGTGAAAACTCTTTCGTGTCCAGACGACGAGCAAAGAATGTGTTGTAAGAAGAAACAATAGTCAGCAAGAAAAGATATCGAGCGGGCTTTCGGTGTGTTAAAAAATAGATGGTCTATCATTGCCCAACCGTCGAGGATACTTGAAAAAGTAAAATGAGAAACGTCATGTATACGTGCATCATCTTTTGTAACATGATATTGGAGGACTTGGGCAAAGCGTTTTGTGGAGAAAGTTATGATAAAAGTAACCAACCGACAAACCCACTATTCACATACGCTGAAAAAGAAGTTAATCCGAGTGAGGATACGTGACAGGACACACACCATAACCTTCGAGCTGATCTGACCGAGCACCTATGGTTTTATCGTGAACAAGGAGGAGACGACGAAGACGAGAGTGATTTTTTATTTTAATTTATGGCATTGTTTAAATTTAACTAAAAAATAATTAGATAATAATGAAGGAGACTTTAAAACATTGCATGCAAGTTAAAGAAAGAGGCTTTAAAGCAAAACTAATTATGACTTGTTTTTGACAGGTAAAGTTGCAAAGCAAACCGAAAGTTGTAATATTAATCATACAAATAACAAAAACACTAATTTTATATTAAAAATACAAGTTAAAAACATCTTAATAAATTACTACTGTTCTAATTTTATTTTTTCAACCATCACTATATTTTTAGTACTGTTTATTAATATATTAGTTTTATAAACTTATATATGTTTAATATTATTTTTGTAAAATAGTGTATAAATAAAAGCCGGTTTTTGAGAGCATAAAGAGGGTCTTATTTTTTTGAACGGCAGCAGATTTATATAAAAATAAAAAGGCCAGCGAAAGGCTGGATACAAAGGAAAGAACAGACAGAAACAAAGGCCGTACAGCCCTACAAGAAGCCAAGAAAACTAACATTGTTAAGGGGATCTGCAGACCAATCCTCCCAACAACAACCTACACCCTTAGCTCTATTTTTTTATCCAGCCATACAAAGTAGACACAACCTCTTCCTTAATAGAGACTGTCGAACGATTACACCCCTTGAAGATGGTATCGTTTCTCGCTTTCCAAAGGCACCAGATGACTGTATAAAGAGGGTCTTATAACTCAAACTAGATACCAGATGAAAGTGTATAATAATATTAAATAATAAAAAGATAGAAATATTAAATACATAAAGAGAATGATAAAAATAGCCCTCGTTTAACATTGAATTTAAATGGTGTTAGAGATTTGGATGGATTTGACAACTAATAAACCTCAATGGTTCAGGTGAGGAAAAAAACTTTTTTGGATGAATCTGGCAAAATTGGCAAAATAACATAATGATAATGATAATGATAATGATAATGATAATAATAATAATAATAATAATAATAATATGTAACACCCCAAAAATCTATAAATATGTAAACATAAACATTGTTTAAATGGTAACTAAAATAAAAAATCCTAGTTAAGATATAAGTGAAGCTTTGACTTATAGGATATGTTTGGCCATAATAATATAAACATCAAACTAGAGGGGTCATAATAATGAGTCCGTGAAATTTTATGAAATTAGGCATGGATATTGGTTAGATTCTTTATGTAGAAGATGAAATATACTTGAAATTTGATTATCTTGATAAATTGAAGTAAAACCCACTTGTAGTAGTAGCATGATGAAGTGTTATGATCATGTAGATGCAAAATTAAGTGCAATGTTGATGTATGAATGTGTATGTACTAGAGAACTTGTTAAATGAATTTGATATAGAATGAAGGTTATGTGAGTTTAGCTGATTTGTTGAATCTTGATATGATTGGGTAAATTATACATTAGAACACTAGTACATGATGCTTAAAGTGTTGTACGCATACCAAGTGTTCGAAAAAATGCCTAAGAGACGATTATTGTGGCTTATTATGAATTGAAAGTTACTAGCTTATAATTATGATGAAAATTGAGTTAGTTATGTGACAACCGACAATTTCCGATTGTAATTAAGCGTGTAATGAACAATAATATCATCATAAACAACATAATTAGACGTAAATTAACTCGATCAGGCCCCTGGAGAGCCTAGGAACGTCTACATGGTTCAAGTTACGCGAATTGGCGATAATCGAAGACACTAAACGCGAATTTGAACGATAAGTGAACTGATGCCGAACAAATACTGACAACGCCTAAAAACACGATGTATCTATCATACAGTTATGATTATGCGATAAATTTGGATCGTTGAACGTCGCAAAGCACAACACGGAAGTTACGCGGAAAACCGGAACGCACCGACAACAAAACGGAAGCAACGGACTCGAGTTACGCCTCGACATTAATATATTATGATATATTTAGCTCCGTAATTTAATTTTATTATTCGCGGTAGAAATCGGATCGTCCGAAAACTCGCGGTAGAAACCGGATCGTCCGAAAACAGAGGAAACTCTGACCGATTTTCGTAAAATACGCAATACAAAAACGCGACACATTTCAAAGATTAAACGTCCGATTTCAAATGGTTATTACAAAATAAATATAGGTATATATTTATTTGACGACGCTAATTAAAACATTGAAAACTCGAGCCGACAACATTTCAACGAGCGCGATTTCAAGATAACAAACATTCGGCAATCGACTACAAGATAAATAATGTTTATTTATGTTTAATTTAACGTCAAAATTCAGAAACTAGATTTCAAACCTCGAAAATTATTCGGACGATTTCAAACCAAGATTTCCGAACGCTGTTACAAGACGAATACAAGGCGCGTATTATTTCAAACGACAAAAATTCGAAGATCGTATAACACAAATATAACCATATATATACGAATGGCGAGACGTCAAATACTTTTATAAAATAAATATAGTTATATTTATTTCAAACGTCGACGATTCAGGAACTTCAAATGCTATTTGTTATATTCGATCTCAACGCCTAAACGAAGTACGACGCAACTCCGTAGGACTATAACAAGCGTACGACGACGCAGTTATTTATTATAAACGATACGCCAGAGTCTTGTTCAGATACGAAATGTATTATCAATATTGATATATTTACAAGTAATATATATATATATATATATATAATATACCTTACGAAAACTACGAAGGGTCGTACTATTAACCGTCAATGTAGGCGACGACTAAATACGATTTCAAGAAATATAGTTACGTTTATATGTAAGCATGTATTTCAAGTCTCTCGAAAACAGAATCTTTTCTAAGAAAAACCATAGGTTGGTTAACCGAGTTAAGTCAATAACAATTTCATAGAATCGCATGAGTAACGATTCGGGGGCGAGGCCCTAATTTTATTTATAATAGGGGCTAGGCCCAATGACAAGAAAACATGGGCTAGGCCCAGTGACAAGAAAACATGGGCTAGGCCCAATGACAAGAAAACATGGGCTAGGCCCAATAACAAGAAAACATGGGCTAGGCCCAATAACATAGATTTATAACAATTGGTATGTAGCTATAGGATTAGATTATAACAGATCACTTTGCGTACGTAGGAAGATAACAATAGTAACCATTAATCACGTAGTGACCAAGGTGCAAAAGGTATAGATCTATCGAGTTTGAGACACGCTCCAATCCTGGTAACTTAACGGGTTAGGAGTGCTTTTGTGATCCCAAAATGTCAAAGAAGTCTCGGTTTGGTTACTTACTTATGGCACATAGGTTAGTGTATTAGCTACACATTGATTGATCCTTAGATTCCATGGAAAGCTATATACTTCAATTTCAACACCGGTTTACAAAGATAACAGAAAACATTTCAATACCGGTTTATTTACAGATACGATCGAAAACATTTTATCACCGGTTTATAAACATAATAGTTATATGCATGGATTTGCAAACAACATGGAAAACATTCAACACTGTTATACAGACATGAAATTTCAAATGCTTTGGGATACTATGATCCCACAAACCGTTTTTTCGAAGGCAGAACGCTCAAATGTTTTATGACTCATTGAAACAAAACAAATAAACTATGAACTCGCCAACTTTATGTTGATTTTCGCATGTTCTTTCTCAGGTTATGATTACAAGTATGGCACGGTTGGAATAGTGGAACCCATGGGGATTTGAGTAGTTAGCGGACGACTAGAAACCTTAGCACTCACGCTGACTTCTGCTGTGCGATGAAGACGCCATTCAGGTCACGCCCCACTCTGATGTGAACGGATAACACGGGGGTGTGACAGAGTGGTATCAGAGCTATAGGCTTTAGCAAATTAGGTATCTAATCTGGCTCTGATAACAGATAGGTTTCTGTGGAGATACCTAGGCTTTAACCTCACGTTCCTTTGGGGACAATAGATCATAAGACTTGAATACATACATAACGCCTAGCACTCGAATATGGGTTCCAACCGTGGCCGAAAACAATAAGTCAACATTATGATTTTAATCATACACTAGTGTGTGTTTGATACACGGTACACGAGAATATTACATTCCGTAGGCAAAACTTTTAGAGTTTTGACAACATGCATTTAGGACCTTTGGAAGACTTATGTCAAGATTCATTAAAGGTCGTTACGTAGGAACCACGAGTATTAACTCGGGCAAACACATTACATACTGTCGCTACTATTTTATCTACCCGAGCAGGTAGCCTACGCAAAACGAAACACTAGTGCGCAAATATACATGAGACTCAAACGATACGACAACACATGTAGAAGTACATCACATACGACGTTCAAGGTGCGGCCTTGAAGAAGCACAACATTACGCCAACGATGCTAATCCCGTCAGCGGGAGAACTACCGACCAGAATGCGGCAACTTATCACGTGGTCCTGTAAGCGACACGAAACACTCTGAGGTACGTTCAAACGAGAACTCATAACAGTCGGTACTTATCACAATGGTAATCACAATAATTGGCGCTACAAAAGAAGTCACATGTCATCGCATCCCCCTACTTCATTTATGAAGACTACGCCATATACGACATTCGGTGGTAATGTCACGAAACAATAAGTCATCACAGGAAATACCAGGTAAAGTCCTCGAATTCCTTTTGTTGAAATTTCAACTTGGCATATACTGAGTAGGTTTGCACACCTCTACTCCTCATAACGGTCATTGTGTCACGGAAATTTTTTATTAGCGAACGCTTATTGCATCATTTCTTGACATATTTACATGATACGCATGCTTTGTTTGTTACGCATGTGGTTAACTTGATACGTGGAGACCATCAGGGTCTTCACCTCACCTTGAATTGTAATTTCATCAATAATTCAAGGTTGGTTTGCTAAATCCAAATTTTTGCTTGTGATCTAGATGACCTGCGTTATTGTGAGTATTGACTCCTGGTATCGGGTCAACGAATTCTTGAAGTTTCTTTTCTTTCCAAGTTGCATACATGGGTTTTCATAGTAACCATATCGAAACTTGTTCGAATCATGTATTTATTGTTGGATTGTGTCAAACCAAGTTCAATTGTTTGAACTTGCTCACTGTACACAAAATTCAATTCAAGGATTTCATATGATGGATTGAGGCTGTCATATTCAAAGTAATACCGACAAGCAATTCATTTGTTCGGAACTATAGCAGACAGATTCACTCTGCACCCTTATTAAGTTATTTATTGGTTACGACACCTTGTGGTGGCATTTACACTAGTTGAAGCTTGCGCTGACATCGCTTTCACGACTCATGTACGGATTTAATTACTTGATTATTCATTCATTTTAAAATCCCCTTTGTTGGATCACTTTCTTAAAACACTCTTAATACAATCGTGTATTAAAAAGACGGTACACAATTTTATCGTCTAGTTAAGTGTACCTCGTAACGATTCTTTCATCATCGGTAAAAATTTTTGGGATATTTATTGTTCTTCCACTAGCGACCGAAAGTTATATTTATTTGTTCTTTCATTTTCAAGTTGAAAATCCTATGATATTTATTTGGAACAAATACTCATACTTACTTGATTGAATCTTTCATTCAATTGTAAATACGGTGAATTTGTTCGATCACCGCTATTATTGAACTATTTCAATGGCTATGACGCTTGTGACGTCGGTATAAACTTGTAGCTTGGGCTAATCATTGAAAGTGGTCTTAATACAACTATGTATTAAGACAATGATACACTAACTCGGTTGTAATTCGGTGTATCCTTGCAATTCAATAGTGTTAACTTATGGTTCGAAAAGTTAACAGATCATCTTCATGTTTCTAATTCAGTTGAGCTTGTTGATTCTAAGTCTTACCGATCCAACAACCAACGCTAGTTTCTGTTGGTAGAAATTCAGTTGAGCTTGTTTACAGATTGTGAACGTCCTGGAAATTTATTGTCGAGAATTCTCAAGTGTATGACCCATGTAAATTCAGTCACATTGGTGTTTATGTCATTACGTTTCGTTCACTTGGCATCGATTCTGAAAACAGATTTAGTTGAACTAGTGGGTTCATGTTGTTGTAGTAAGTCATTGTATTCATATAATCCAGGCAAGTCTCGATGCGATTACATGGTCATTTACCTTGGTATTATTAATATCTACGTATGACAAAAGGCTAAGGAGATAACATAGCTTAAATTTCGAGGATGAAATTTTTATAACAAGGGGAGAATGTGACACCCGACAATTTCCGGTTGTAATTAAGCGCGTAATGAACAATAATATCATCATAAGCAACATAATTAGACGTAAATTAACTCGATCAGGCCCCTGGAGAGCCTAGGAACGTCTACATGATTCAAGTTACGCGAATTGGCGATAATCGAAGACACTAAACACGAATTTGGACGATAAGCGAACTGATGTCGAACCAATACTGACAACACCTAAAAACATGAATTTATACTTGTATCTATCATACAGTTATGATTATGCGATAAATTTGGATTGTTGAACGTCGCAAAGCACAACACGGAAGTTACGCGAAAAACCGGAACGCACCGACAACAAAACGGAAGCAACAGACTCGAGTTACGCCTCAACATTAATATATTATGATATATTTAGCTCCGTGATTTAATTTTATTATTCGTGGTAGAAACCGGATCGCAAAATGAATAAAAATGGTGACTGTAGCAAAATACGCAACTTTAACACAACCGGCGGATTTACGCGTCGTAACCGACTCTCGACTTGAATTTCACACGTTCAGGCTCCAAATAAACATTATACAATTTTTGGGTTTTGAAAATGGGCTTTGGATACGTAGTGGGCTCATCACACGCTAACGGGCTTCAGGCCCAACTCGCTTAAAACCCTAAATATATAAACACCCACTAACCCTAAATCCCCTCATTTCTCAAAACTTCAATACCGGTTTATTTACAGATACGATCAAAAACATTTTATCACCGGTTTATAAACATAACAGTTATATGCATGGATTTGCAAACAACATGGAAAACATTTTAACACTGTTATACAGACATGACATTTCAAATGCTTTGGGATACTATGATCCCACAAACCGGTTTTTCGAATGCAGAACGTCAAATGTTTTATGACTCATTGAAACAAAACAAACAAACTATGAACTCGCCAACTTTATGTTGATTTTCGCATGTTCTTTCTCAGGTTATGATTACAAGTATGGCACGGTTGGAATAGTGGAACCCATGGGGATTCGAGTAGTTAGCGGACGTTCATTTACTAGAAACCTTAGAACTCACGCTGACTTCTGCTGTGCGATGAAGATGCCATTCAGGTCACGCCCCTCTCTGATGTGAACGGATAACATAGGGGTGTGACTAGTTGTGGGTTAAGTTGTAAAAGTGAGCTAAGAATAACATGGATTGTGTAAAAGCGAACAAGTAATCTAAGTATGAATGAATTATGTGTAGGATTAAAAGAAGAAGGAACAAGCTCAGAGAAACGACTGAAAGCTCAAGACTAAGGTACGTTACTCGTATGTTGTATTTTCACTTGTATATTGTTGGTGCATATTGTCTATTGCCTGTGTCTAGGATATGTTGTTTATGTTTATAGGGCTTAGAATGTCAGTTTGTATTTGTTAATGTATGTTTTATTTGTTTAGTAGATGACTCGTACGAGTGACACTCTGTCACTCGTACGAGGCAACCACTCGCACGAGTCACACTCTGTTACACACTCTCCTGTGGGAGTCATGTCAACTTATAAATAGAGGAGTGTTGTGTCAGAGCTGGTTAATCCTGTTGGTGTGGCGAAGCCCTGCTAAACTATTTACTTGCTCTGTACTTGTTCACGTATATCAATACAATCAAAGGCATTTAAGCAGTAGATCTCACTTGTTTGTTTGTCAAGCTCACTAACAATGAATGCCGCCTCTGTTATTTGAGTCAGATCGGTCCGGTGCTCATTGGAGGAGAGCCGATCCCCCCCTCACAAGTGGTATCAGAGCCTTGAGGCCTGATCTGCTGACAAACATCAAGTTTCTGCATATTACCAACAGTTTCAGATTCAGATTCACCATTGGAGCTTTCTACTTCTACACCTTCCCATACAAATCTCAGAATCGGACAAATTCGTGGACACAATTGACTAGGATTTTAGGATATCATGTTAAAATAAATTCTAATCAATCCTTGACAATTTTAGATCTAAAATCAAACTTAATCACGTCAAAATTGGTAAAATTCATCCGTTTGGTGACCTAAGTTGTTTCGTACGGGTAGAGAGACCACTCGCACGAACGATTGTTCGTACAATTTAAGCCACTCGTACGAACGAGTAAACAGAAGTTCTTAATAAATACAAGTTAAAAGTTAAAACCTGTTATTCGCACGAGGCATTCACTCGTACGAACAACTCACTCGGACGAACAAACGTTTTCAGACGTACGAACATCCTATTCGCACGAGTATCTTTTTTGTACGAATCATCTTGCTCGTACGAATCTCTGTGTCGTACGAACTAATCTTGGTCGCACGAAGAAATTTTTATCATTCTAATCAGTTTTCTGAAAGTGTGTTTCTAAAATCTTTGCAGAAAAATGGCAGAAGAGTTTTATGACGCATTTGCTACATCAGCGGTCACAATACTGCAGCTCAAAACATGAACCTCGAGAATGAGATGGGTACGATGACGAAGCCGCCAAAGTTGATGAACCTTGAAGACTTTGATAGTTGGAGTGAACGGTTTATGAATTGGGTTCAGGTGAATCATTTTACCTGCTGGTTTGCTATCAAAGAAATGTATCAATCTCCTGTTGGAGAAAACGATCTCGAAAAAACATTGGCTCAACTTTCGGATTTTGAAAGAGAGAAGTTCATAAATGAGAAGAAAATGATGAAAATTTTACAACAAGCCATCAAGGAAGACATATTGGCGTTGTTACAAGATGATGATGATGCACGATTATTATGGAATGCTCTTCGATTGAAATTCCAAGGAAGCGCACAATTGCAAAAAGGGAAGAGGGCGTTGTTGAGTAAAGAATTTGACATCTTTACTTTGATCAAAGGAGAGACAGTAAAACAACTGATTGAAAGATACTGTCATTTGGTTGTGCAAATGAAGCGAATAGGAATCATAAAGACAAATGAAGAATTAGTTGATAAACTCGTAGATTCCTTACCACAAGGCGAATGGGGTACCTACCCGACCATTTTGAAGAATGGAACCGAATATGGTAATTTCTCATTACCACGATTCATTGAGAGATTAGAGGGACGCATACTTGAGATGCAGAAAATGGCGAAGAACAAAGGCGCCCAAATGCAATAAGACGTTAATCTGTATTACAAAGGAAGTTCTGCCGCTCAGATGCAGTCTCTAAAGATCCAAACTGCCTTCAGGGCTTACAACACACCGAGCCTACCGTCAAGTCAACATAGTGGTTTTCAATCATTTGCTACGGTCAATCCAAACACGTCTCAAAGCCCACAATCATCACATGGTTCGAGCAATCCCCAGATCAACCAGAACAATCAATAAAATTCTACTCAAGGGGTGCTACAATGCAATATCGCTGTTGATTTCTAGAATGCATAAAACTTCAACGAGAACACTGCCAAGCAACATATGTCACTATTAGCTTCAGTTCTCGAATCTTATGACAGTCTTGTAGCAGGCAAAATTGGAAATTCAGAGATGACCAGAGAAGACTATGATCAGATTGATCCGGTTGAGATGGAGTTGATCGACATCAAATGGTGTATGGTATCTATTGTTAGACGAGCGTAACGCTTCATGGAAATCACCGGGAAAGAGAACTTGGGTGGATTAGATGGAAAACTTGGCTTCGACAAACTGAAAGTCACATGTTTCAAGTGTCGTGAAAAAGGGGCATTTTAAATGCGAATGTCCAAACAGGGAAGCTCAGGGTAATCAATACCCGTTTGCCGAAGACTACTACAAGAAAGCCATCTATCATCGTCCTGAGCCAAGAACAAGAATGGTGTAAATTGAAGATAAACAACCAGAATCCAAAGACAAAGCGTTGTCGTAACTCAAGAAGATGAAGGCTTTAACTGGAACAAGTATATCTCCAAGAATGAGAGCTTGGCGTTGGTCGCAGAAATCATCGAAGAACCTGAAGAATATTCAGAGGCATCTTTTGACGAATCTCCAGAAGATTATTATCACACATCATCAGAACAAGAGGAGTTGTAAAACCGTGCTTTTAAATATCTCTTGCCTAATGATATTTTGAAAACTTTTGCAGGTTATTTTGAACCATGCCATCTATCATCTTATGAAGAAAAGAATAAGCCGGAAGTTGAAGCAAAGAGAGTTGATGAAGAGTTGGAAAAACCGACTGATGAGACCAACAAAGCTTGCATGGCAAATGTGAACGAGGTAAATGTGCCGGAAAGTGAGTATGTGATAGAAAACCCGTGTTTAAAATGTAATGAGCCGTGCAGTGAATGTGTTATAAAAGACACACGATACAATGAGCTAAAATGTTTAACACATAATTTGTCATGTGACTATAAAGCCACAAAAGAAGCTTATGACAAATTAAGCAAATATGTTATACAATATGAAAAAGTGGTCAGAGAAAATGACGGAACACTTTCAATGCTTCAAGCGACTGTGATGGGCAAAAAAATGGCCATTAACATTCATTTAAACACAATCGCTGAGCTAAAAAGTGAACTTGAGAAAATGAAAATTGAAACGGAACGAGTTAAAAAATTGTTAATCAGTTATTCTACAAGTTCATACGTCATTGACCATATTTTACTAAAGATTGAAAGCAAAGATGAATCTAAAAATGATAAAAATAAAAGTACAAGTTACGATCATGTTCCACCACCCATGTGGAATAGTCATGCTAAAAAACCAACGGGGTGGAAAAGGCGCTCAACTTAAAATTAAAAACTGAACAATCAAATGAGCTGCCTACCAACATAGATGTAACTTACACAAAATCTGAAAATGAATGTGATTCTGATGTGGTTAAAACAGTGGTTGAAAGTGTTTTGAAGAGTGAATCTGAGAAATCTGAATCGGATGTTGAAACATCGGAAATAGTTTAAACAGTGAACGTTATCGTTTAGAAAACGCATGGATCTGATAAACGATATTCTGATGAAGATTTCCTAATCCAGAATGTCAATTTGGATTGTGTTGATAAATTGTTCAAGCTTGTTGAGGTAAGCCATTCTGATTTAGAAAAACACGATGCATCATTTTACTCTAAATCAAATGTGTTAACAAACCCTACCATCAAAGAAACAGAGATTATCCTGAGAACAGGAGGGCTAGTTTAGGTTTTCAAAAGCAAAGAATGAACAACAAGTCCCAAAAGCTAAACTTTACAAAGAAAATCAAATTTGTTTTTGGGACGACGACAGAAAAAGAAAAAGAGATCATTGGTACACAATCCAATAATCAGTTTAAAAAAGAAAAAGAGAGTGGAAAACAAGTTTTGGATTCCTTTGTTCAAAAGGACATCAGGACGTATTACAAGTGTAAAAATGTTGGGTATATTGCACGATGTTGCTCACAAAAACATTCAAAACCTGTTTCTAACTCTAACAGATCTACCAAGGATGTGAAACAAAAGGCACCCATGGTTGTATCAAAACAGATTTTGAAAAGAAACATTGAATCCAACAAAAATGTTAAATCAATGATTCGACTTAATTCTATATTTGAAATTGGTGAGACTTCCACCAAGAATTGTCAAAGTCAAAAGGATACAAAGTTTTACTTAAAAAGGGCAAAGTTGAAAACACGAACATGGGTTGCAAAAGTCAAACCATCTAAAGTAGATTTGAAACCATCTGTTCCAACCAAAACCGAGCCTAAACAGAAAGTCGAAAACAAAGTTGTTACGAAATTTGATATTCCGAACCCACCCAAGACCAAGCAGGCTTGGGTTTCTTTGTTTAAATAGTTTCTTCCTCATGTGTGTAGTGTAACATTCGTCGTAAAACGGGTTTCAAAACCCGCTCCGTTTAAAAACCCAAATATTTATTCGAAGTTCGTCGCATAATTAATTGTATTGTTTTAAGCGAAAATAATAATAATAATAATAACTATAATAATAATAACAACAATAATAATTAATCAAGTAATTTAGATTTAATGTAAAAAAAAAAAATCAAAAACGAGCAGCGCCCGGACTCGAACCCGGGTCACCCCGCCTCCATCACACACACATAAACCAGTCGGCTGCCAAGCCTCATTCGGTTTATTTTAGAATTCATTAATATATGTATACACGTTCAAATTGATGGAGATTTCAAAAAAATGCCGCTCAAAGGTTCAGTAGCTACAATTTCAAAAGGAAAAAAAAAACGCATTCATTATCAGTTACCAAATCATGTTTTAACTCAAATTCAGTTATCAATCATGCTCTGATTCAAAGGAAATCGTTATTAATCATAGAGAGGAATCGAAACCGAAAACTTTAAACCTCAATTTTGAAATTGAAACCGTTTACGAATCATCTGATCTGTAAATACTGAAACATCTCGTTCACCAAATGATCACTCAAAAGCTTTCTGTTCAAACACTCTGCTGCCGGAATTGTCTGGTAGTCTCCAGAAAATATCACCGGAAAACCGAAATCGTGGTGGATCACATCACCTATAAATACCTTGCTAACCTCGTTTCCAAACTCGGTCAAACCATTCTCGAAATCCTCTGCTTATTCTCCCCAGCACCGCTGACCTCAAAGCTTCATCTGCAAGTCGCCGGAATTCGGAACAGAAATCGGGATTGACTGGTTACTCCATAAATACCAATCGTTTCACCACAAACGAATTCGCTCATTCCCTCAAAACACTCTCTACATCAGCACTTAAAAATTCTCTGTTTTCTTTTCTGCACTTCGCCGGAAAAATTGGAACTCGCCGGAGTTGGTCACCGGGATCATCAGAATTCTATCTTCCAGTTGGTATGAATCTTTAAAACCTTTCTATGTTCATGTTTAATTCCGTTAGTTTGTAAACCAGTAACCAGAATTGATAAAATTTAGATAACAGTCGGATCTTGTTTCTGTGTTTTGATTCAAGGAAAAAGATGAAGTTACAAAAAGTTTATAAATATAATTAAAAATGGGATTATAATCGGGTTAGACACACAGTCCAGTGGTGGACTGTGTGCATTTGAAACGCGAAGATCCCGAGTTCGAGTCCCATACATAATGCCGAATCCTTTATATAAACCGAGCATTTTTATAACGTTAATATAAAACAAAACATATAATATATAAATATAATTAAAATCCTTTATTTACCGGGTTAGTCACACAGCCTAGTTGGTTAGGCTGTGTGCATACGAAGCTCATGGTCTCCGGTTCGAGTTCTGTTTGTGTTCCGATCCACTGAAATAACATACCCTTTTTATAAAAGCCAAATCCTGAACCATGTGATAAGTGTATAAATATAATAAAAACCGGAATAATAACCAGGTTAGACACACAGTCCAGTGGTGGACTGTGTGCAAAAACAATATGCACGTCGCGGGTTCGAGGCGGACTGTGTACACCGGTTCATCATATCTTAAAACCTTTTAAAAATAAATGATTTCTGAATAATCTAAATAGTATATAAATATAATTAAAATCAGAAATATTTCGGGTTAGACACGTAGCTCAGTTGGTAGAGCTGCGTGCACGTATACGAGAGGTCCCGAGTTCGAACCTCACTCAGCGCATGGAAAACACAGTCTGACCGGTCAGACCCGGTCAACGTTCAGAAAGTCAATTTTTTTTATTTCTTTTTATTTATTTATTTAAATTGAAAAATCAATTAAAAATACTTAAAAATAGGATTTTTAAAGTTAGAAAATTTCCTTAAACTCACAAAAATAAATCTAACAATCCCATTAAGAGCACTAATTATAAATATTAATCTCAAATAAAATTTATTTATTTATCGAGTTATTATGTTATTATTTAGGTTAGTTTTCCCTCGTCGGTTGAATCATAATTTCGTGCACATTCATCATTATCAAGGAACGCACCTACGGTGAGTGAATCCTTACAAATTCCCCTTTTTATTCATGTTTTGGGGTGTATCATGTGTCGCTTTAATTATTTCGTTTATTCAAACTTGTGCTATTACCATTATATGACCTAAACTTATGATGTAAATATTGTTTGTTGTGATGCGTGTTTACATTTTGTCAAGTTGCGTGCAAATCATTCATTAGGCCCATCAGTTCCTCGTGGGAGACGAGTTGAACATCGCGTGCCTCATTAGATCGGCTCCGTTTGATTGAGCCTTGATCTCATTGTTCATCATTTGGTGTGTGTGCTTATGAATTAATTGATATTATGTGTTTTGTGATTAAATTTACATTTACGTTTACTCATATGTGGTTATGCACCTTTTTATAACCAATATAATAAATTCGTTCAAATGTTTTCATAAGATTCACTCGCCAACTTTTGTTGACCCCGAAAACCCTATTTTTACACATGATACAGGTGATCCATTTGAGAAAATAAACACGTAGGATGGCCTAGAAGAATAAACAAGTTAATGCTTTGGAATAGACATTTAGTTTTGTTTCCTTTTGTAATTGTATGATTTTTGTTTAATACTTTAGTTTGTAATGAAAGTGTATTTGAACTTGTTATGCTTGTATGTCTATTGTAACTTCTTCTTTAAAGAGAAATAATAAATATGAAACTTTATAGTAAATGTCATGAGCATTGATGAAAACCCAATCATGCCCCGACTACCATTTCCGCTGCGGGTCAGGGTGTGACAGATTGGTATCAGAGCTTTTGACTATAGGGATATAGGATAGGTTATTAGACCCTTAGAGCCTATACTATAGTCGATTAGATTTTAATTGTTTATGTGGTTACATGCAAACTCATGATGTTTATTTGTTTCGTATTTATTACACACATAAATGCATGCAAACACTTCCACTATCATATTGTATGATATTTAATGAGTTATACTTATTGTCAAACATAACATGCTTACATATACACTCATCACGCATATTTCAATGTTCACATGTTCAAATCATCATCATATTTCCTTTATTCAAGATTTTGTGACATTTCTTGTTTTTCGATCTCATCAAAGTGAGTTCTACGATGGGCATGTATTAACTGGAAGGGTACAAGTATCGGTAGTCGAAATGTCCTGTCTAGGTTGGCATTCGTATAAATCCAATATAACGGACCAGTTTGCCTACCTGGGGACTAACGATGAGAGTACGAAGGACCTATTAGGCCAAAGCATGCCACACCAAACGTCATTCGAACTAACCCTACTTTGAGTTGTCATTGTGTCCATACCAGGACACCCTCCGACCTTACACTTTGCTGTCATGTTTTACGATTTTCATTCGGGTTGCGCAAGTGTTAACAGGCCAACACCAATATGAACCCTACCAGAGCCCAGTAGTCATGGGGGCCCACATGACTACCAAGGCCAAGTAAGGGGACATATGGGAGCCCAAACATGAGCAAAGCCCAAGACATCCTATGGATGTAGTAAATTTATTTTATTCATTTGTTTTTGTGAATGTTCATTTCTAAATACGACACATGACACCTAAAACGTCAAACTCATACTCTCGATACGTATTTCTTGTAGATGTCTTCTAGTCTCTCTCGTAGAAGTATGAGATCAGGAAAATCCCGCGAGCGCATGGCTGCTCAAATCGCTCAACAAATGGCTGCCGTAATACCCAACATCGTAGTTCAAGTACAACAGGCCCTTACCGCTAATCCCGTCAACCCAAACAACCAAGAAGATCAAAACATTGTCAATCCTCCCCCAAATGCCACTAAATGCACCTTCAAGCATTTCAAATCCTGCGATCCTCCAAAATACGAAGGGACTGAAGGTGTCACCGCTCTCCTCCATTGGTTTGAGGAAATGGAAAACACTTTTCTTAATTGCTACTGCCCCAATGATCGCAAGGTGCGATATGCTACCGGTCGTTTGTTCGGAGTAGCACTTACATGGTGGAATACAGAGAAAGCTAAGCGAGGTGCTGAGGATACTATGAACTTGACTTGGGAAGAGTTGAGGGAAATCATGACAAGACGTTTCTGTCCAAGAAGCGAAATCAAGAAAGTAGAATGAGTTCTACTCTTTGAAACAAAAGGAGGGCGACCACACCACATACAACAAGAGATTCCTTGAGTTGAATCAGATGATCCCCAACTTGTTTACTCCCCTCTACCGTTTGATCGAACACTACATTCGAGGTCTTCCTTCAAAAATTCAAGACCCTGTAATAAGTACCACACCTGCAACTTTGGAAGCAGCATTGGAGTTGGCTACAGAGCTCACCGAAAACCGCATACGGAATAAAGACTTCAAGGAGGAGAAGAAGAAGGATAAAGCATCATCCAAAACCTCAAACTCAACCCGGACCGAATCCCCTCCTCAAACCACTCCTAAGAGAAAATGAGATGGGCAAAATTTCGCTATCACCCAAGGCAATCAACCAGCTTCACAAGCCGTACCCCTCCAAGCGATCCCAATCACTCAAGTAGCACCCAACTCTACTTACCCAAATAAGAAACCTTACATTGGACCTCACCCTCAATGCAACACCTGTTTTTATCACCATCCATCTACCGTACCTTGTCGATTGTGTGCAAATTGTGGGCGTTATGGTCATTGGAGCAAAACTTGTCGTGCCCCTCAAAACCAAGCCTCACCCCCTACTCAAAACATGATCCAAACATATCAACAACCCCAATACCCCATGTTCCCATATGTTCGAGCTTGTTTTAATTATGGCGACCCTACCCACTTTAGAAACACGTGCCCTCGATTGGTTAACATCATAAACGCCCAAGCTCAAGCAAACCCAGTTAACCAAGCAAATCAAGTAAACCCAGCTCCACCACAAGCAAGAGGAAGAGCTTACAACATCAACGCCAATCCTGTTGAAGATAATAACGGCCCAAACGAATCACCCAACTAGCTTTCCCTCACCAAGAATCAAGACTCAACTCCAATCGCCTAGTTTTAATGTTTTCTTTATGTTATCTCAATCTTTACGTATCCCAGTTATAAATTGGGAATTTATGTATCCAAGAATTTTAATGCGAATTGAAATTACGGTTTTATACCTTTACTCATTGATTTAACTCTCATATCATCATACATCTCGACGTACCTCGATCTCATCATTTAAAGAAGTTGGGTTGTGTCGCACTTTTACATAGACTAACCCCTTCATCATAACAAACGAGAGAGGTACTGTCATCATTCGATCATGTATCCTTTCAGATTTGAGACTCAAGCTTTGGCTGTTGTGTTTGTTTTGTAGATTTTAGAATCACATAGAACTAATCATAACTTACTGACAAAGCCAATGAAAATTTGACAAGAATATGGTGGATACGCCGCTGGTACTTCCTATATATAAGTATTCTTGTCAAAGGATCAAAAGCGTTGTCAGGCGGTTATGAGATTTCCGTGTAGGTTTTAATATTGTCATGGATGAAGTTTTGTTTTATGAAATAACCTCATCTTTCCAAACGTATCAATTCTCTCAAAACTCTTATGCGTGAGATCATACCTAGTCAATCAACTCTGTTTATCCATGTTCCGCATTTTCATACTTTAGGCATCAAAAACGATTCCTGTAGCAGGTTATTCAACCCTTACTAGGAACGTTACCGCCTCAAATAAAATTTAAACTCTCACCCTCTTCTAATTATGTAATTGTCAAATTAAAACACCCTCCCTTCAAGCCAAATATACCACTACTAAAAGTAGGGGATACTGTAACATTCGTCGTAAAACGGGTTTCAAAACCCGCTCCGTTTAAAAACCCAAATATTTATTCGAAGTTCGTCGCATAATTAATTGTATTGTTTTAAGCGAAAATAATAATAATAATAATAACTATAATAATAATAAAAACAATAATAATTAATCAAGTAATTTAGATTTAATGTAAAAAAAAAAAATCAAAAACGGGCAGCGCCCGGACTCGAACCCGGGTCACCCCGCCTCCATCACACACACATAAACCAGTCGGCTGCCAAGCCTCATTCGGTTTATTTTAGAATTCATTAATATATGTATACACGTTCAAATTGATGGAGATTTCAAAAAAATGCCGCTCAAAGGTTCAGTAGCTACAATTTCAAAAGAAAAAAAAAACACATTCATTATCAGTTACCAAATCATGTTTTAACTCAAATTCAGTTATCAATCATGCTCTGATTCAAAGGAAATCGATTATTAATCATAGAGAGGAATCGAAACCGAAAACTTTAAACCTCAATTTTGAAATTGAAACCGTTTACGAATCATCTGATCTGTAAATACTGAATCATCTCGTTCACCAAACGATCACTCAAAAGCTTTCTGTTAAAACACTCTGCTGCCGGATTGTCTGGTAGTCGCCAGAAAATATCACCGGAAAACCGAAATCATGGTGGATCACATCACCTATAAATACCTTGCTAACCTCGTTTCCAAACTCGGTCAAACCATTCTCGAAATCCTCTGCTTATTCTCCCCAGCACCGCTGGCCTCAGAGCTTCATCTGCAAGTCGCCGGAATTCGGAACAGAAATCGGGATTGACTGGTTACTCCATAAATACCAATCGTTTCACCACAAACGAATTCGCTCATTCCCTCAAAACACTCTCTACATCAGCACTTAAAAACTCTCTGTTTTCTTTTCTGCACTTCGCCGGAAAAATTGGAACTCGCCGGAGTTGGTCACCGGGATCATCAGAGTTCTATCTTCCAGTGGGTATGAATCTTTAAAACCTTTCTATGTTCATGTTTAATTTCGTTAGTTTGTAAACCAGTAACCAGAATTGATAAAATTTAGATAACAGTCGGATATTGTTTCTGTGTTTTGATTCAAGGAAAAAGATGAAGTTACAAAAAGTTTATAAATATAATTAAAAATGGGATTTTAATCGGGTTAGACACACAGTCCAGTGGTGGACTGTGTGCATTTGAAACGCGAAGATCCCGAGTTCGAGTCCCATACATAATGCCGAATCCTTTATATAAACCGAGCATTTTTATAACGTTAATATAAAACAAAACATATAATATATAAATATAATTAAAATCCTTTGTTTACCGGGTTAGTCACACAGCCTAGTTGGTTAGGCTGTGTGCATACGAAGCTCATGGTCTCTGGTTCGAGTTCTGTTTGTGTTCCGATCCACTGAAATAACATACCCTTTTTATAAAAGCCAAATCCTGAAGCATGTGATAAGTGTATAAATATAATAAAAACCGGAATAATAACCAGGTTAGACACACAGTCCAGTGGTGGACTGTGTGGAAAAACAATATGCACGTCGCGGGTTCGAGGCAGACTGTGTACACCGGTTCATCATATCTTAAAACCTTTTAAAAATAAATGATTTCTGAATAATCTAAATAGTATATAAATATAATTAAAATCAGAAATATTTCGGGTTAGACACGTAGCTCAGTTGGTAGAGCTGCATGCACGTATACGAGAGGTCCCGAGTTCGAACCTCACTCAGCGCATAGAAAACACAGTCTGACCGGTCAGAAAGTAAATTTTTTGTATTTCTTTTTATTTATTTATTTAAATTGAAAAATCAATTAAAAATACTTAAAAATAGGATTTTTAAAGTTAGAAAATTTCCTTAAACTCACAAAAATAAATCTAACAATCCCATTAAGAGCACTAATTAAAAATATTAATCTCAAATAAAATTTATTTATTTATCGAGTTATTATGTTATTATTTAGGTTAGTTTTCCCTCGTCGGTTGAATCATAATTTCGTGCGCATTCATCATTATCAAGGAACGCACCCACGGTGAGTGAATCCTTACAAATTCCCCTTTTTATTCATGTTTTGGGGTGTATCATGTGTCGCTTTAATTATTTCGTTTATTCAAACTTGTGCTATTACCATTATATGACCTAAACTTATGATGTAAATATTGTTTGTTGTGATGCGTGTTTACATTTTGTCAAGTTGCGTGCAAATCATTCATTAGGCCCATCAGTTCCTCGTGGGAGACGAGTTGAACATCGCGTGCCTCATTAGATCGGCTCCGTTTGATTGGGCCTTGATCTCATTGTTCATCATTTGGTGTGTGTGCTTGTGCATTAATTGATATTATGTGTTTTGTGATTAAATTTACATTTACGTTTACTCATATGTGGTTATGCACCTTTTTATAACCAATATAATAAATTCGTTCAAATGTTTTCATAAGATTCACTCGCCAACTTTTGTTGACCCCGAAAACCCTATTTTTACACATGATACAGGTGATCCAGTTGAGAAAAGAAACACGTAGGATGGCCTAGAAGAATAAACAAGTTAATGCTTTGGAATGGACATTTAGTTTTGTTTCCTTTTGTAATTGTATGATTTTTGTTTAATACTTTAGTTTGTAATGAAAGTGTATTTGAACTTGTTATGCTTGTATGTCTATTGTAACTTCTTCTTTAAAGAGAAATAATAAATATGAAACTTTATAGTAAATGTCATGAGCATTGATGAAAACCCAATCATGCCCCGACTACCATTTCCGCTGCGGGTCAGGGTGTGACATGCAGGGACTCCCCAGATCGATCATGTCAAAATGGATTATGGATAGTGGAGCTTCCCGACACATGACTAGGATGCTTGCGTTGTTACACGACGTTAAAGCTATCCGAGGAGGTTACTAAGTTTTGCGGGAACAAAAGGTGGAAGATGTAATGCGCTTTTTCGTATTTTTATTAATTAGAAAGTCTAATCGTATTTCTATTTATGGGAACTTGTATTCGTATCGTATTCGTATTTCTTTTCCCAACCTTGTAATCCGAGACTTTGATCGTAATAAAAATTCATACTTGATACATACTTGTGTTACATGCATTTTATTGTTAAATACATGTTTACATACAAACCGATACTTGTTATATGTGCAAATACTCATACATTCATACTTGATACCTAAAATATACTTACATATACATTATACACTTGAAAACATGCGAAAATATCAAGTTTTACCATGAAATAAAAGATAAACTAAGTTCAAGGACTAAAAATACCATAATCCGGAGAAAGTGGTTTCTTGCCCATGGATTGGTCCATTTTTTGTTTGTTGCATTAGATGCACCCAACTAACAACCCTCTAACCCTATCTATAAATATCCACCTTCTCCCACTCTCATTTCACAACTCAAACACTTTTTCACTTCTCTCTAAAGCTCTCTCTATCTAAAGGTTCAAGGCTTTCAAAAGATAGCTCGGTGTCCTCCAACCCTCCAAACCCTTCACGAAGTAACAAGTGAAAGCTTGCAAAACCGTGAGTACACTTGACCCATTTCCCTTTTTACACAATTTGGGTTGTAACATGTTAACTTAAAAAAATACATGAAGACACACACACTACATGCTTTATACACTCGATCCGTTATACATGCTTATGTTTGACGAGGGACACATTCATTCTTGTGGACACTTGTGTTTGACAATTAGTATTGCATGCTAGCTTACCTTGTATACCATTGCCATGTGGATTTGAGTAAACTCTTTTATACTTATGCTATGTACTTAAACTTGTGTACTCGCCAATACTTTTTGTATTGAACTATACTTTTAACATGTTGCAGGTTAAAGATGTTGAATATGACGAATCTAGTAGGGATGACATAGAAATGCACCTAGAATGTTAGGCTTTTTATGTTGTAATTTTTGTTGAAGTTGTTATGTTGTAATTGACAATTTGATTTTATGAAATGAAACGAATCTTTGAATTTAATATTGTCACAAATAGTGTTCTGATGTTTCGAGCAATCTATTTTCATCTCACTTCGATGTTTTCGCCATCGGTTGGGGTGTCACAGAAGAATCGTTGGAGAAGGTATTCTTACCAATGGAGTGGTTTCGTTTGACAAAGCAAACTACATTGCAGAGCAAGAGAACAATCTGCTGAGTATTTCACAAATTTGTGACAAAAAGTTTACTACTCACTTCAATGACAAAGAATGCTTGATTCAAAAGCCGGGATTCAAGATTCCTGAGGAACGGATTCTTATGCGCGCTCTGAGAGAGAATGATCTTTATGCCCTTGATATGAGTGTCGCATCTATAACATGAAAGAAGGTTCAGTGCTTTGTTTCTAAATCAACCGAGAAGGAGTCTATCTTATGGCATAGGAAGATGGGGCATATTCATCTCAGAAAAATGAATTATCTAGTGCACAACGACCTAGTAGAGGGTGTTAATCTGAAGAATTTTTAGTTATCTGATGATTGTTTGAGCTATAAGAAGGGGAAACAGCACAAGAAATCACACCCAAGAAAGCTTCTCAATTATATCAAGCTACCACTAGAGAGGCTTCAAATGGATCTTTTCGGGCCAGTAAACGTCAAAAGTATTTCTAGAGATCTATATTGACTGGTCGTTACAGATGATTTCTCAAGATTTTCATGGGTTTTCTTCCTAGAAAGCAAAGATTAAACGTTTGAAAGTCTAATGATTCTCTTCAAGAACCTTGAAATCTTGTATCGTCTACCAATCAGAGAATCCGCAGTGACAATGGTACGGAGTTAAGAACAAAAGGATGCTCAAATTCTACAATGAAAAGGGGATTCTTCACGAATTCAGCACCCCCTATACTCCTCAACAAAATGGAGTTGCTGAACGTAAGAATCGCACACTAATCGAGACCGCCAGAACCATGCTTGCCGATTCGAAACTTCTAATCAGTTTCTGGAGTGAAGTAGTCGCATCAGCTTGTTACACCCTCAGTTCTGTGTTAACAGTCAAGCCTCACAACAAGACTTGTTTTGAGTTGCTAAATCAATGGAAGCCTAACCTTGCGTTTCTAGAGCCTTTTGGATCACCATGTACTGTATTGGACCCGGATGGTAAATTTGGAGCCAAATCCTTGGAATGATTTTTCGTCGGCTATGCTACTCCACAAAAGCGTGTCTTCTTGCCGAGTCTGAACCAGGTCATTCTTGCTCAGCATGTTGATTGTCAACATTATACTACGCCTACACAGAATCCTAGGGATCCATGGCTGTTCAACTACGAAGGTTTGTGGAATTCTTTCGACTTACCAGACGTGCCATCTGAAGAAGAACTTGTTATGCTCTTTCAACAACATCAAATCTTTAATCAAGAGCAAGTTACTATACCGTTGGTGATTTCCCCGTCACTTCCTGTCAACACGTCAGATGTCGGTCCAAGTACTACCCTTCAAGAATCCGTCTCTGTACCTATCTTGAACACTGCTGAATCATCTGCCCAACAACCGCCCAATGCCGACTCTGATCGAGAACCAACTTTTGATGATGGAGGATCTAGTTCCGATGAAGGATCTGAACATATTGAAAGCTTCTTGAATGCTCAAGCTGATCAATCAAACATTAGAAATGAAGCTACATCTTCTGCTCCGGTTGTTGATGAAGTGATCACGAAGTTGCAAACTCAAGTGGATGTTCCAAGTGAAGTAATGCCGAGGACACTTTCTTATCATCCATCGTAGAATATCATCGCAACTTACAAACATGAGTGCAAACTCGCAATCAGATCAATAAGGATCTAAGCTGTTCTTATACCCGTATTGCTCCATTACAAACTCAAATTTCTTACAGTTGTTTTGTTTCACAGGTTGAACCTGGGAACTGGAGAGACGCGTTAAAAGAAGAAAGTTGGGTGGAGGCAATGTAGGAGGAATTGCTTCAATTCCAGAAGCTAGGAGTCTAGAAGCTTGTTGACCTACCAGATCATCAGAAAAAGATAAACACTAAATGGGTCTTCAAGTGCAAGCGTTATGACAGAGGGATAGTGGTTCGCAACAAAGCTCGACTTGTGGTACAAGGCTTTCATCAGCAAGAAGGGATAGACTACACCGAAGTTTATGCCCCGGTCGCTCGTCTCGAAGCAATCCGCATATTCTTACCTTTGCTTCTTAGAAAGGGTTCAAGGTGTACTAGTTAGATGTCACATCTGCTTTCTTGTACGACAAAGTAAAAGAGGAGGTGTATGTCGGCCAACCACCGGGGTTTATCGATCCCATACACAAAGATAAAGTCTACCTTCTGAACAAAGCTTTATATGGTCTACACCAAGCCCCGAGAGCTTGGTATGAAACACTGTCACGGCATCTTCTAGACAACGGCTTTCTCAAAGGAACTGCAAATTCTACCCTCTTTACCAAGGAAGTGGATGGACATTTAATTATCGTGCAAATATATGTGGATGATATCATCTTCGGATCGACAAATGATAAGCTGTGTAAAGACTTCGAAGAAGTCATGAAACGAAAATTTGAAATGAGTGCGATGGGGGAGATGAAGTTCTTTTCAAGACTTCAGGTCGACCAAATGCCTGATGGTATCTTCATCCATCAGACGAAGTATGTTCATGACATATTAGAGAAATTTGATATGACAGGAACTAAATCAGCATCTACCCCGTTAGCTCCAAATCACGGCATTTGTCAGACGTTCATGGAGTCAAAGTTGATGAAACATTATATCGCTCCATGATCGGATCCTTGATGTATCTAACAGCTTCTCGACCTGATATCATGTATCCTATATGCCTGTGCGCCCATTTTTAGTCCAGTCCAAGAGATTCGCACTTGCTAGCCGTCAAACGTATCATGAGATATTTGAAAGGATGTCTAAGCACCGGCTTATGGTATCCTCGTCACGACGACTTCAATCTTGTGGGTTACTCAGATTCTGATTTCGGTTGCTGCAAACTAAATGCCAAATCTACTATGGTTAGTTGCCAGTTCTTCGGAACTCGTTTGGTAACGTGGCAATGCAAGAAACAGACCGCGGTCGCTCTCTCTACCTGTGAAGCTGAATACGTTTCAACATCCAGCTGTTGTTCCCAGATTCTCTAGATTCAATAGTAGATCAGAGACTTCATACTGCAATTTCTTGACATGCCCATATATGTAGATAATCAGGCTGCTATTGATATCACTAAAACCTCATGTCAACACTCACGTACTAAACATATTGAGATTCGACACCATTTTATCCGTGACTGCTACGAGAAAAAGTTGGTTAAAATTGAAAATATCCACACTGATGACCAAAAAGCATATTTTTATACCAAAGCATTTGATCGTTCAAGTTTTAAAAATCTTTTAAAATTAAATGGTTTAAGAAATCTGGCATCAGGGGATATTCATGAGATTGAGTTTGAGGATGACGAGGACTTGACGTGATTCTCATCGGTATGACATTTTTTCCGTGCATCTTTTTCTTAAAAAAAATCCAAAAATATGTTTTTGATTTTAGGGGGAGAAAGTTTGGGAAACTACAAAAAAATTATAAAAGTCAAAAAAGAGTTTTTGTGCAAAAGAGAGATCATATTACATCAATATGACAATCACAGTATGCTAAAGATATGGAATGTTTAAACAAGTAATTAAACAGCTCTTACTGGGGATGTGCCAATAGGCTTCACTCGTTCAGTAAATTGTTTTTCAAGATATAAATCTAAAAGAAAAACTGAGTAACTTATGGGTTAACATCTCTCGGATATATGGACTTAGTACTCTGAAATTTCGTTTGAGAGAATGCCAGATTCTGCGATACTAGGTCTTTTTATTTAATCGATATCTGGGGTATTATATGAGTTCTTCTGATTTTGCATTAGCAATGGCCTAGAACTTGTATAATACTTTACGCATTTTTCGCCTACAAAAGCTGCATAAAAATGATTATGTCATAAACTTTGTGACATCTACAGTTCAAAAGATTCCTTTGTGGAACACCACCTAAAGACGAGCCTTTATCTCTTTGTGTGTACGGAAGTACTAATCTAAGCTCTTAAGGTCTCGCAATTCACCTCATTTACAGATATCAATTGGATATATTCACATGTGAAATGATATTCTGGGAATCTCGATGCGGAGTATATTCTGAGATGGGAAACACACTTACTTCATGTTCCATAATATTACCTAACATATCTTGAAACAGTTGAGAAATGAGAAGAAGTTTAAGTGGATAAGAATATTAACAATCTTGGTAAATCTGTTTAAGAACTTAAAGTTACTACCAAGATCAAACGGCACTGGTGATTTGTCTAAATACTTGATATGATCTTCTAAACACAAAACTCAAACATATATGCTTGTGAATATATCTTTACTTTTCATTTCTTTTCAGAAAAATCCCAAAAAGATTTTCAGCTTTTAGCAATTTATCTTAGATTTTAAGTCTACCGATGATGAAAACACCGTTAGTTCAAGTCATAGCGACGATTACTGGAGAAAAGCTGAAGTCCACGGGTTGGGAGCTAATCTTGAAAAGAAGAGTTACCTGAACGTCAACAAAGTTCATTAATTTGAAACTTTACATTTTTAAACAAATCTGTTTTGGTCAAACAATGGTCAACCAAGGTCATTAACTTGGACTTGGTAGGCAAATCAGATAACCGGGGTCAATAACTTGGACTTGGTTAACTGAGTGAGTTACTAAACAGATTAACAAAGTGTCAGAACTGACTCGTACGAGTGACATAAGTATTAATTCGCATGAGCTTTGCTCGTACGAGCGACTACTGAATGAGTATAAAAAGGTCACTCATTCACACGAGTCAGACTATTGACTCTGTGCGGTTGAGAGAAACTTTTGTGCGAACCAGTTCTTTTACTTCATTTTCTTGATCTACGATATGTACCGATATGTTGGGGAGGTTGACTCGTACACCTCTTGTAATGGGAAAGGTACGAATGCTCGTTTTAAGCCGTTATAATGCCGAATTTGAATCAAACGGACATAAAACGTAGATTTAGGGAAATTGGACCGGTGAAACATAAAATTGAACTTAAAAACGTTAAAATCGGCCCTGTTAACCTATAAATAAACCCTCAATTTGTTAAAATCAACACGTTTTAAGTTCGGTTTAACTAGGTATTACTTGGTACGGTTCACAATTCGTATGAGAATTCATTCATACGAGCAAGATTTTCAAAAGTTTAATTATCACATTCACTCGTACTAGTGAGTATTCGTACGAGTAGGATCCTTAATTGTTAAATGTTGATGATTCGTACAAAGCTTCATTCGTACGAAGCAGTTTGGTCAAAATTCTTGAAAATTTTCTAAGTATTTTGGTCCTTCGTACGAAGTAGTGACTCGTACGAGTGATGTTTTGACTCAAACTTGAAATTGTTTAAGTGTATGACTCGTATGAATGGTGATTTGTACGAGTGGATAAAAAGTTAGAATTTTGTGAAAATTTCTAAGTGTTGAAATGTCTATTCTTGCAGGTCAAGAAATCTTCCTTTTCTTTGTTTCATAATATATGCTGTCTTCTGGATGAGTCTATTCCAGAAATAGCCGCTTATCGAGAAGTTCTAGATTTTTAGCAGAATTCTGATTACAAAGGCTCTTGTAGATTGTCATGTAGCTTATCGCTCACATATTGAGTATTTCTGGAATGCGGCAGAATATGATGTAGAGGAGAATGCGATTATATCTGTTGTAAAGATTAAAGATGAAGATATTCAGGTTAAGATCACCGAAGACTTGATCAGAAAAGTGTTGGAATTCAATGACCACGAAGATGACCCTACAGGATTTTCTGAATATATGGTGAAGGGATGTTTTTATCGTATCGGTTATGCCGGGTTCGTTAATGTTGCTCCTTTAAGAAGGTTAACCTAAGTGCGCCATTCAGAGCATTTAAGAAGGCTAATCTAGGTGCGCCATTCATATACATTGCTCTTTGTGTCATACATGCACTTTGCCATCGGAAAGGAGGTTTTGATGATTTAGTAGATTACCAGATGTGTATGATCACCGCACTCGTTCTGAATCTACCATACAACTTTTCGAAGGTGATATTTTCTCAAATGGTACAGAACACACAGCGAGAGAAGTTTTTGCAGTACCCACACTTTATTCAAATGCTGCTAGACCATTTGCATCCCAACCTGAAGAAAAAGAATGATGATGTGCGGAACTTAGAGCATATGGATGTATCGACACTGAAGAAAATGAATTTACATCTCAAGACATTCCCTAATGCAAGGCCTGTGGTTGGGGCAATTATTGACAAAGATTATATCGCTCCAGCACTAGGAAAGTGGAGAAACGAAGAAAGTGGTGACAAGAATGAAGAGCTTACAGCGCTTGATGGTTTTATCGCAAAGCGAAGCGCTTGGTTTGTAAAGAAGGAGGTAAGGGAACCAAGAGAAAGCCAATTTCAACATCTTCCTCTTCTACCCCCTCAGAAGAAACAAAAAGCATCAGAAAGCTCGAGACTAATTGACGAATTAGAGACGGAGGAGAATATTGAAGATATGGCTACTGATATTGAAAGACATGCATTTGGAGATAAAGAGAAAGTGGTTGAAGAAGCGTCCTCTTCCAGTACTGATTCGGAAGATAGGATTGCTGGAGAAAAGAAAGAGCTAAAGAGATAGAGAAAGAACGTTTAGCCGAACTGCAGAGAAAAGCTGAAGAAACGAGACAAAAAGCGATAGGAGAAGATGATTCGACATATATACCTTCGGATTCTGACAGAGATACTCCTGTGCGCAAACCAGCTAAGAAGAAAACTCAACGTCTCAAAAGATTGGTAGTGAGAAGCATTGATTCTCCACAAGACAAATCAAAGGAAAAAAAATGTAGAAACAGACTGTAGAAGAAGTGCATGCTGAGCCGACTCCATCGATACCACCATCACCGGCTCATCAACAAACACCTCAGCCTCCACCTTCACCACCATGACAGCAAGCACCACAACCACCACCGCAGTCGACGCCACAACCCTCACAGTCTCAACCCCATTTTGATTTTGACTTTGACTTTGGTGACATACCAGGGGGTGAAGATTTTTCTGCTGACATGTTTAACGATGCACGTGTTGAAGGTTAGAGAAACAAGTTGCGTTAAACAATGTCAGAATTATAGAACTGCAGGAACAACTCAATGGGCTAACTGAAGAAAAACAGTAGCTTGAAGCAGTGATGGCTAGTATTGTGTCTGAAAATGTGCGTTTAAGGATTCTCATGGCTAAATACGAAGAAGAACGTCTCAGGAGCCAAAGAAGGATGAATCTATTTGAAAAGATACTTACTAAGAAGCTTGGTATTAATATTGCTACTGAGAATGACGAGATTGAAAGAGCTGAAGCACGAGAACGGGTTGTAGAGCGCGAGCGCCTTGCTAAAGAGTTATCTGACGAGTAAGGCAAAGGCAAAGCGAAAGTCGATAAGGATCCTGTAACTGCACAACTGAGCCAGAAGCTGAATCTGCGCCAGTAATTACTGATATTGTGGTGTATTCGGTCTCGAAGAAGTTTGTATTAGTGGGTAAGCCAAAAGATGTTGATATTGGCGCGTCAAATTTTTCTGCAAGGCATCATGAATGGCTAAACAAGAGGAAGTTAGAGAGAGCTCGAAGCTGAGGTTGATGAGTTTGTTGAAGAACCAGAAAAAGAGGCTGAAGACTTAGATGATTTTGGTGATCTATTCTCTGATAAGTCTGATAACGATAGCGATGATGGTGATGATAATTTAGGTGGTACGGGTGTCCGTGTAATAGAGTCTGTTTTGAATGATGATATTGACTTTTCTGTGTACTTGGATGACTCGGCAAATCAAGTAAATGAAGGAGGAGATCAGGGAAGATCTGAAGGTCCTACTGATGCTCAGTAGGCAGGAATTTTCTCGGTAACTGAAATATCTACCGTTCTTGTCATGCAGAAACCAAAGATATTATATCTGGAGCATGACGTAAAGGAAGGGGAGTTTGTCCACAGCTATTCAAAAGAAGAAATTGCTAAAATGCTGGGCTTGGACGAAGAGAATTTCGAGTTTGATTTCGAAGAAGAGCTGAATGATATTAGTGCTTTCGAACCAGCTGACTACGTCTTCGAACATGTGTCTGATGCACATGATTATGATCAAGTTGTCGTAGAGGGTGATTCTGATGAAGATGATACAGGTATTGCCAATCAGGGTACAGATGACTCTCCAACTTTTAGCAAACTGTTTGCAACTGAATATGTTGATCTTCTGAAACGTAAAGCCTAAGAAGCTGCCAAACAAGGTACGATTCCTCAATAGATGTCTAGAGCTGAAATTGCAGAAATGATGAAGAAATGGTTTAAGTTGTAACGAATTATCTAGCATCATTGTGAAGGATTATAGTTGTTTTTGTTTTGACTAGAGAATTGCCAAAAGAATGGTTTCGCGTTAACTCATGTTGATGGGTCAACCAGACAAGAAATAAGAAAGTAAAAGAATGGTTTTGCGTTGACTCATGTTGAATGGGTCAACCGGACAAGAAATAAGAAAGTAAAAGTATGGTTTGTGTTGAGTCATGTTGAATGGATCAACCAGACAGGAAATAAGAAAGTAAAAGAATGGTTTCACGTTGACTCATGTTGAACGAGTCAACCGGACAAGAAATAAGAAAGTGAAAGTATGGTTTCGTGTTGACGCGTGTTGAACGGGTGAACCGAGTAAGAACAAGAATTTAAAGGTATGAAATTGTGTTGCATCGTATTGAGCGATCAACCGAATAAGAACGTGAAAGTTAAATGACGATTTAGTGTAGAGCTAATATAAATGAGTCTATAAGTTCATGTTGTTCATGTCAATGAAAGACTTTGATAAAAGTTAAAGAATGTGATAATCGATTAACTATTGAAATTGTTATAAATTATTACATGAAACGTTAACCGAACTCTTGTGATGTTTAGGTAAAACTTCCACTTGACGCTGTGCCTCGCTTGGAACGACACACTTTTTGCCCTCTTTACGCTTCCGGATAAGATAATGACAAATGGGTCAAAATACCTTTGGTTTGGTAAATGATGAATTTTGCTTCCAAATTTACTTTTGTAAGAAGATGAATTAACTTTAGTACTTAGTAGTTTGAATTCATGTTGTTGAAATATTTTGTGGATGTGTTGGTCGTATTAAAATTAAAGGGTATAATGGGAATTTTGTGCTATGTTTTTAAAAGTTCGAAATTTTATAGCTTTCTAGTCATAAAAATAGGTTGGGCGTTACAAGTTGGTATTAGAGTCCAGGTTTGAGGGATTCAAGCATGATTGACGTGCTTGAACTCAAACCGAAAGCTCGTGCACATGTGTGTTCGTTTCAAGGCATCAATCAAGTAAGTGTTCTTTATTATGAGTCATAAACACATGACAGATTGATGTATGGATGAATACGGGGTGTTATGGGATGTTGCGGACAAAATGGGGCAGTTCGGATTGAATCGGGGCCTGTGAACGGGTTCCATGAGTTGAAAAACGAAAAAACTGCGTCTGCAGCACAGATGGGGTGTCGCCGACGCTACCTCTTATTGCCGACGGCCCTCCTAATCCCAACATGCTTTCTTTTCACATTATATGAACCAAGTTTCTTAGAACACAATCCGTAATTCATATGGAATCCGAAAAGTGAAATTTAATTATAAGAAGTTGTGTAAAATTATTTTTTTAAACCATGATAAAGTATGTCGGGAACGTAACATGTCAAAACAAATAGTAAGAATGTATAAAGGAATAAGTAAACGAGTGGATGATTCTTGACCATTTATGATCATTTTACAGAATGAACATTTCAAGTATGAAATATGATAACAATTGCTATAAATGATCATGACAAAGCTAATGAATGAATATTCTAATGAAAGTAACATATACCTATGTTAATGGAAGATGAAAGAGACTTGAATGATAACGATTTGGCATGTCAAGAAGCAATGAATGAGAAGATCTCAGAGGAAGTTACAAAAGCTATGCAAGCCAGTCTGCCTCAACTAACGCAAGAGGTAGAAAGTCATGTTTTAGAAACAGTAGAGGCTATTATGACTAGCAAGATTGAAGAACTGAAAGAATGGATGGGCGTAGGTTAAAACAAAAAACAGGTAAGCGAAGGCTCTCTCTCTCGCTCTCTGGTCTTATGTGAACTCTTAAAAGGGGACTCGTAGATGCACATATAGGGACTTCATGGCTTGTAAACCTACAACGTACGATGGTAAATTAGATCCTATCATATGCCAAAGATGGATTTCCCACATGGAGGCCGTGTTTATCCGAAACAGGTGTGAAAATGAGGATCATGTGATGTTTGCAACGGGCCAACTCCAACTCCAAGCAAAGGATTGGTGGGACGCCCATTGCAAGGAATTGGGAGAAGAGAAGCTTCAGGAACTTACATGGCAAGAGTTTAAGGAGCCTTTCTTAAAGTTCCATTGCTCGCAGTCTGCAGTTGATCAAACTCAAGAAGTGTTTTTACGCCTTTGGCAAGGCACGGAATCTATTGATGAGATCACAAATGTGTTTCTTGACAAATTAAAGTTTTTCCAAGACCTTATGAAGACAGAAAGAATGAAGATTAACCGTTATCATGACATGTTAAAGGCGGAATTTAGGGAGTTCATTACTCCCTCGAAGTGTGAGACTTTAAACGAACTGATCAACTGGGCAAGGGATCGAGAGATAGAGCTCAAGCGTAAAATAGAATGGAGGGAAAAAAGGACGATGGAAAGGAGTATTAACCCGACTCCGGCGAAGAAACAAAAAGTCTATGATTACAACAAGAAGAATAATGTGAAGGGTGGCATTCCTCGATGCAAAAATTGTGGAAAGCTTCACTCAGGAGAATGTTTGTTGAGTAAGAAAGGATGCTACAATTGCGGACAAGAAGGACACCCTTACTATAAATCCCAAGTACGGCCAGAACTTGTTTCAATTGTTTCTCACCGGGAAATGTCAAGGCAGATTGCCCAAAGCTGAAGGAAAAATGGGGTAAGGATGGGAAGAAAGATAATACCCCAAAAGCTAAAGGAAGAATGTTCCAAATCACCACCGAAGAAGCTAAGACACTTCCTAATGTTGTGTCAGGTATTTTCTTAATCAATTTAATACCTACAAATGTGTTGTTTGATTCCGAGGTAAGTAGAACATTTGTATCACGCGAACTTATAACGCATCCCTCCTTTAAACTAAACGAATTCCAATACCTTTAGAGGTAGAAACAACTGATAACAAGAACTACTTATTAAACGAAGTATGTAAAGGAAGTAAAATTGTTATAGAAGACGAGGAATTCGAAATAGGTCTTGTGCCCATGGTACTAGGAGAGTTTAAAGTAATAGTAGGCATGGATCGCCTATCCCGATACCATGCAGGAATTCAATGTGAGACTAAGATCATACGAGTGCTATCTCCGAGTAGGAAAGGGGTAAGCATCTACGGAGAAACAAAAGTTGAGATGAAGCTATGCACCATCGTAGAGGCAGTCAAATATGTACAAAATGAAGGTAAGGCGTTCCTAGCTTACATAGTTGTCACACCCCTGAATTTACAACCAAACACCGGTGGGCCCGGGTAGGGAATATCGTGACGTAAGTTGATATCATCATAGTCAATTAAACACAGCATAGTGGAAGTCTTGGAGGTTAAATTACTATTACAAACCAATGTTCAAAGTACGAAAAATAATATACAGACGACTTGTAATGGAAGATCCATAGGCGGATCGTAAAATGTACAAAATGGGTATAATAGACTTTGGGTAGATTCAAGGATTAGCAAGATACTTTTATATCACTACCGAGCAGCTTCCACCCTACTTCGTATTGTACCTGCAAGCTTAGTCTTTTGAAAATATGTCAGCTTTCGCTGGTAAATACACCCAACTGACTCATTTTGAAAACATTTAAAAAAAGGATTTAAGAGCACAGAGCACAAAAAATCTTTTATAACTTGGGAAAGTCAACTTTGTAACCTTGTTAATATATTCACATGTTTGTCCATACATACGGGGCCCAGTACAGAGACCGAGACATGATTAACGTACACACCACTTATTAACTCACGAAGGAGTTATCCCCAAATAGTGGGTAAAAATAATTATGCAATAGTATCTGTCAGGTGTATGCCTATACCTTGCGCTTTTGTCGTGGCCATTAACTAATGTAATGAGCCGAGGATATCCAGGAAACGGTCGTTAACCACCAATGTTTAAGTTATCAAACAAAACTGATTAAAACGACATATGCGGATTTACTAGCCACAGTCCGGCAATCGATTGATCCCATTTTTGACCAAGCGGTAATAGGTTACCATAACCTAAGCCCGTGTAGGGAAAATAAGTCGAGAGTATATACCTGAGCTAGTCTTGATTTTCAAATGCAAGATTTAATATCTCAGCCGTATCCAAAACGAAATAAATGCAGATAGCATTTACCAGAAGGCTCTAGTCCGGATTATGGCATAAGCTAACCAATTAAAATGCTAACGGTCTTAATTAAGTCAGAGACTTAGACCGATTAGCGTACAGGATCAATAACGGTATAATACGCTAGATTAAGCGATGATCGGAGAGAATGTAGTTTAAACCCAACAAGTACTATGACTTGTATAATATGGGTAAAGTATAAGTATTCTGGATTTTGAGACCAAAATGATAAGGTTAAACCCGTTTCGGTTAATTTCCGTAAACTAGTTACATATACTTAACTGTGCGCATATAAGCGATATCGGGTAACCGGATAAGTCATGGACAAGTTCTACATGCCATTATATATTAAATAAGTTGTAATATCAGTAGGATATCAACTTACATTCCCGTTAAGGTTTTAAAATGAAACTATGCCTCAAAGGAGCGTTTTGGTAATTATACACCGTATAAAAGGAACTTGAGTATATTTTAATGTTATGATCTTAAGTATTATGGAAAAATAATTAATTTACGATATAATACCGAAAATGTTCTCACATGTTCTAATAATTATTACCAACTTGTTTAAGTGTCAAAACATGTTTCATAACATATATAAACTCAGATTATAATAATTTCGAAAACTGGCCTGTTTAACTTTTTAATATTAAAACTTTAACCCATCAATTGGTCTAGCAAATGTGATCTTTAGGAGGTGCCCTTTATAGGGATTAACACCTACCTTATTACGATCACTTAGCCATGTTCGTTACGAACAATGGCTGTACCATAATGGTCTTAATCGAAACTTAAGGCGTTTTCCATAAAACACTTGACTTTTGGCTATAACAGCCTATAAACGAAAATGCAAGAGAAAGGAACACTTACAAGTGATTCCTAGGATAAAATTGAACTAAGTTGGATGCTCCTTTCTGTTAGGAATTTCCAGAGGAGGGAGATAGAGTGATAATTGAGAATGGTGCAAGTTAACTAATGCACCTATTTATAGTTGAGGAGCTTGAAGGAGGTGATGCCAGGTGTTAGGGAGTGTTTGAGGGAGCTTACAAGTGTCCTAAAACGTAGCATAGCAGTTTGGAAGTCCCTAGTTTCGAATCAAATGGTTTTTGTCAATATGTGTGGAGGCCAAGCAAATTTTCAGTAGACACAGCCCTCTAGCGCCCCGCGAGAGACCAGGCCAGTGTCTCTCGCGGCCCGCGAGCGCCTGTTGGGAACTTTGAGAACTTGCCACATTTAGCCCCTCAACTTATTAAACCTCCTAAAACACCTTTATAGCATATTTTGCCCTCCGTAGCCAACATTTGGTGTACCCGGGAGTATGCCCTGACATTGTCAAGCTCTCGATTCGTTTAAAGGTCACTGAAAGGTATAAATTAACATGTTGACACCTTTAACCCATCCGTTGTCCAAGTTTACATATTAACAGAATTAATCCCTCTAGTCCAAAAAGTGGCTCATATGAGAGTTAGGACTTCACAAAGGATCACTCAGAGGCTCAGTATAAGCATCTTGACTCTGATGGTCACTCAGAGGCTAAGCATGTTGACACTAATGGTCACTCAGAGGCTAAGTTTAAGTATGTTGACACTAATGGTCACTCAGAGGCTAAGTTTAAGCATGTTGTCACTAATGGTCACTTAGAGGCTCGATTTAAGCATGTTGACACTAATGGTCACTCAGAGGCTCAGTTTATGCATGTTGACACCAGAGGGTCACTCAGAGGCATAGTTTGAGCATGTTGACACCTTTAGTCCTTATTAGTCTTAATAGACTTATAAAAAATATAACACGTGTCACTATATTATTGGACACGATTTTACCAGGTGTTACATCCTCACGCCCTTAAAAGAAATCTCAACCTCGAGATTTTATTCAAAAAGATGGGGTAATTTTATCGCATAGTGGACTCAACCTCCCATGTATACTCGGGGCCTCGAAGGGCATCCCACTTAACCTTTACTATAGGTATCTTTTTCTTTCGGAGCTTCTTAACCTGTCGATCCTCGATCGAAATCGATTTCTCAACGAACCTCAGGTTTTCATCAATTTGCACATCATGATGTGACATTGCTAGCGACTCATCGGCAAGACATTTCTTAAGGTTATAGATGTGGAACACATCATGAATCCCACTAAGCTCCTCTGGCAGCTTGAGGTTATAAGCTACAGTGCCGACACATTCGATTATCTCGAATGGTCCTATATATGTTGGGCTTAACTTGCCCTTTTTTCCAAATCTCATTACACCTTTCCAAGGTGACACTTTCAGCATGACTTTGTCCACTATTTGAAACTTAAAAGGTTTACGCCTCTTATCAGCATAGCTCTTATGCCTATCACAGGCAGCTTTGAGTCTATCACGGATTTGCACAATCTTATCCATGGTTTCTAGGACAATCTCCGGTCCTGATAGTTGGGCTTCCCCAACTTTGGCCCAGCACACAGGCGTTCGACATTTTCTCCCATACAAGGCCTCAAAAGGAGCAGCCTTGATGCTCGTATGATAACTATTAATATAGAAGAATTCTATTAGGGGTAAGTGGTCATCCCAACTTCCACCTAGATCAATCACACATGCTCTAAGCATGTCTTCCAAGGTTTGAATAGTACGCTCACTTTGTCCATCCGTCTGTGGGTGGTAAGCAGTACTAAAATTTAATCTTGTGCCTAAAGATTGTTGGAAACTTTCCCAAAAAAGAGATGTATATCTAGTATCTCTATAGGATACAATAGATACTGGCACACCATGTAGGGACACGATCTTATCCACATACAATTTAGCCAATTTGTCAGAATTAAAAGTCTCATTAATTGGCAAGAAATGCGCTGACTTAGTCAGTCTATCTACAATTACCCAAATCGTGTCATTACCACGTTTGGTCTTAGGTAATTTAGTAATCAAGTCCATAGTTACCATTTCCCGTTTCCAAGTGGGAATTTCTAATTGTTGTAGAAGTCCTGACGGTTTTTTATGTTTGGCTTTAACTTGCGATCACGTCAGACACTTAGCTACATAAGTGGCTATGGATTTCTTCAAACCCATCCACCAATAATTCTTTTTCACATCCTGATACATCTTGTCACCACCCGGGTGAACTGAGTATCTTGACTTATGCGCTTCTTGGAGGATTAGATCTCTAAGTCCTCCAAAGATTGGAACCCAGATTCTACCATTAAATCTAAGGATTCCATCTTTTCCTTGCATTAACTGATCAACAGTTCCGCCCTAATCCCTCATTAGGGACATTAGCCTCTAATAGGGCTTGCCTTTGTACATTTAATAGCTTTTCATTCAAGCTATTTCCAAGCTCAATGCTCTTGACATTAATCCTTATAGGCTTAACCCTATCTTTGCTAAGGCGTCAGCAACGACATTTGCCTTACCGGGATTATAGCGAATTTCGCAATTATAATCATTAAGTGTTTCCATCCAGCGGTGTTGTCGCATGTTCAAATCCTTTTGATTGAACATATATTTGAGATTCTTATGGTCAGTGTATATAATACACTATATGCCGTATAAGTAGTGTCTCCACAATTTAAGTGCAAATACAATGGCACCTAATTCCAAGTCACGGGGGTGTAATTCCTTTCGTGCACCTTTAGCTGTCGTGATGCATAAGCAATTACTTTGCCTTTTTGCATTAGCACACAGCCCATGCTAGTGTGCGAGGTATCACAATAAATGACAAAGTCCTCAATACCCTCAGGTAGAGATAATACAGGAGCATTGCTCAACTTGTGTTTTAGAATCTCAAAAGATTCTTGTTGTTTTAGACCCTAGTCAAACTTGACGTTCTTATGGCTCAAGGTAGTTAAAGGAGTGGCTATCCTCGAAAAGTTCTCAATGAACCTCCTATAATAACCAACCAATCCTAAGAAGCTACGAATCTCTGATGGAGTTTTGGGTATTTCCTGATTCATTATGGCTTCTATTTTGGCGGGATCTACTTGGATACCACGCTCACTTATAACATGTCCAAGAAATTGGACTTCTCTAAGCCAAAATTCACATTTAGAGAACTTAGAATAAAGTTTCTCTTGTCCTAGCAGTTCTAGGATGCACCGAAGATATTTCTCGTGTTCAACTTAATTACGAGAATAGATAAGTATGTTGTCTATGAAGACAATGACAAACTTATCTAGGTACGGTTTGCAGACTCTATTCATGAGATCCATGAATGCTGTAGGTGCATTTGTGAGCCCAAAGGCATCAGGAATTCATAATGACCATAACGGGTCCTAAAGGAAGTTTTAGAAACATCCTCATTTCTAACCTTCAGTTGATGATATCCTGATCTTAAATCGATCTTAGAGAAGTAGCTAGCCCTTTGAAGTTGATCGAATAAGTCATCAATCCTAGGCAGAGGATAACGATTCTTGATCGTTACCTTGTTTAACTCACGGTAATCAATGCACATTCGCATTGAACCGTCCTTTTTCCTAACGAAAAGAATAGGAGCTCCCCAAGGTGAGGAACTAGGCTGAATAAAGCCTTTCTCTAAAAGTTCATCTAATTGTACTATTAATTCCTTCATTTCCGCCGGTGCTAACCGATACGGAGCTCTAGCAACAGGTGCTGATCCTGGTAGGATATCAATCCTAAACTCAACTTGCCTATCTGGAGGTAGACCTGGTAATTCTTCAGGAAAGACATCGGAATACTTCAAGATAACTGGAAGGTCTTCAATCGTTGGCTTAGGCTCGTTGATAGTTACTTGTACCAGGTAAATGACACAACCTCCCCTCAGGCATTTGGATGCCTTGAATAATGACACCTTGTCTGGCATTCCATGGTGTGAATCTCCAAGGATGGTGATCGTTTCACTAGATGGGGTTTTAACCTCGATGAGTTTCTTATCACAGGCATGCGGGCTTGGTTATGGGATAACCAATCCATACCTAAGACTACATCGAACCCCGCCAATTTCATTAGCAAAAGAGAGATAGGAATAGAATGGTTCTTAATGGATATAAAACATCCATCAAGAACAGAAGATGTTGTTTCTAAAGTTCCATCAGCAAGTTATACCTCATAGGTTATGTCTAGAGTTCTTATGGGTAAGTTTAATAGTTTACTAAACTTATGGTATATAAAAGACTTATCTGCACCCGAATCAAAACGTACTCTAGCATATACATCATTGATGTAGAATGTACCTGTTATGACATTATTGTCATTAACGGCCTCCCTAGCATTCATCTGGAAGGCACGAGCATCCCTTTCTTAGCCTCTCCAGGCTTTGCATCATTTCCTTTGGGGATCTTGGGGCAGTTGAACTTAATATGCCCTTTTTCATTACAGCCATAACAAACTGCATCCTTAAGATTTTTGCATTTTAGGGTCTTATGCCTTTTTCTTTTGCAAATACCATATGGTGTAATCTGTGGGTTAGCATTGCATTGCCCCCAATGCATGCGGTTACAGGTCTTGCACAGAGGTCTATCATCGGACCTGTACTGGCTCTTCTTGAACCCAAAATTTCCTTTCTTCTTAAACCTTTGGGAGTTATCATCCTCCCGTTTCGTTTTCCCATCAGTCTCTGTCCTAACTGACTTTTTCCTCACTAAGTCTAAGGTGAGGGAGAGAGATAGGTCAACAGTAGACCTATAGGTACTAGGCTGAGCAGCCTTTACCATGCCCTTAATCTCGGGCGCTAACCTATTAATGAAATGCACAATGCGTTTGGATTCAGGGGTGATTAGATAGGAAACTAATCTAGACAGGGAATTAAAGTAAAAAACATACTTTCGACAGTCCAAATTTTTCATCGTAAGAGTCACGAAGTCTGACTCTATCTTCTCCACCTCATGAGGTGGGCAGTAAGTCTCCTTTACAAGGTCAACAAACTTAGACCATCATAAGTTGTACAAGTATACTTTACCTGTTGATTCGACCATTGCCTTCCACCAAATCAAGGCATCACCGTTGAAGGACTGTGATACATACTTTACCACGTCTTTATCAGCACAACCGTTGATATCCACTATCGTCTCCATTTCATCAAGCCATCTCAAGGCTTCTACAGCTCCCCTTTTCCCCATTAAAATCTCAGGGCTTACAGGAGATGAAGTATTTATAGGTACATCCGTCTTTAGAAGAACGAGACTTATCATTAAGTTCTAGTTTCTTTGGTTCACTCTTCGCATTTGAAGAGTGAATAGAGCTCTCCTTACGAGCTGATGATGGTGGAATTGATAAGGGTTTGGAGCGAGTAGCACTCACTTCTATAAATTTTTCCAAGGCCTTTTCCATGGCCTTTCCAACATCTGCATCTATGCAAGCTTGGAAATCATCATTATTAATGGCTATATTTTCGGCGTTGTTAGAGTTAATATCTCGGTGGCTACTTTGCGCCACATTCGAGTTAGCCATTCTTGAAGCCTTGGTTCTAAACACCAAATTAAACTTCTCTTAGCCATGGCATTAATAACTACATTGGCTTAAAAATCAGATATATAAATCCATTGCCTAATCAAACTAGTGTGAATATAATCACAACTCTTAGGCGCTTTACATTTCTATGAATGTTATCTATATTTGGCCTAGGTCTTAACTGAACCATCAAAGGCAAATTACAATTTGGACATAGTCCATATATATTTTAGACAGTGGATCTTAATGTCACAACTGTCATTGTCATAAGATAATTATAAATAGCTCATTGGCTTCTCATGAAGGACATTAAAAATATGGCACATTGGCCTGTCACTAATGGACATAAAAATTACGGCACATAGGCCTGTCACTAATGGACATAAAAATTACGGCACATAGGCCTGTCACTAATGGACATAAAAATACGGCACATAGGCCTGTAACTAATGGACGTAAGAATACGGCACATTAGCCTGTCACTAATGGACATAAAAATACGGCACATTGGCCTGTCACTAATGGACATAATTTTGGGCAGAGGGTTATATTAACCACAACTGTCATTGTCTTAATTGACAATATAATATTGCTCAAAGGCAAATCATCACTAATGGATGTTTAATCATGGCCCGTAGGCACTACATCACTAATGGATGTCAATTATGGCCCGTAGGCACTACATCACTAATGGATGTCAATTATTATCATCGCATTGATGATATTAGCCGGGATCATATTGATCACATAGGCTATATAATAGGTTTGGGACGTAGTCCATTACCTACACGACTAGTGTGGTTCCTCAAGTCCCACTACCAGGAGTATGAACATTACCTGAATGTTAACATAGGAGTATCTTAATGGTCAATTAATAGTCACGGTCGCATTGACCTTAACGACTTGGAGGCTTAAGCATAGTCCACCACCTCTGGATAGAAGGATAACTCTCCTTAACTATCATGATAGAAGGCTATTCATCCTTAACTATTATTTATAAGCTGGCCAATTAATGTGGTCTGTGCCACTTGGCTAATCAAAACCATTAAGACCTTTTGGAATTATATGCAGAACATAAATTTCGAGTAAAATCGAGACGTTCGCTTGAAGTGGATGAATACATATATATATAATATTCCAAAATATTTCATTAAATGCAAATAAGAAATTACAATACTAGAAATAAATAAATGAAACAAATTGTCCATGCAAGGACTTAAAAAAGAAATAAAAATATCCACGCAGGGACTAAAGAAATAACAATGGCCTCGCAGGGACTAAATATAATATAAGAGACTTCACTCGTCCTTCTTTCCCTTAACCAACTTGGAGAGCTTCTTGAAGAACTTATTCGTCTTCTTCTCTGTCTTCTCCACTTGTTATTGCATTTCTTTCATTTGTTCCAAGGCCTCATTGATGGCCTCAAGTGGCGGCGGAGGTTGTGGTTGTGGTTGTGGTTGAGGTATAACAGGATACTGGTACCCATAACTTGGATATCCAGTAGGTGGATAAGTAGGTGGGCAAGGAGACGGGTAAAGTGCGTTATGCATGACCGCTTGCATATAAGGGTCATGCAATAGTGCCTGGTAGTTTACCGGCGTAGATGGGTTAAAAGGATCATATCCAGATGTATCTGGATATGTAGGGATAGGGTTATTAAAACCCAATGGTGGTGGTTGAACCACAGGTAGTGGTGTTGGTTTCACACAGGTGAAGCATTGGAGGGTCCACCCATTTGTGGTTCTTGTGAATGATAGGGTAAGGTTTGGGCAACGGCGGCAGCGAACCCAACCGTTGACCTGCACATACCGACATACGCGCTCCACGTTTCCTCCTTGGTGGCTCAGGTGGCGGCTAAGGTTGTTCCACCGGTTCCATATGAACATCTTCTTGTATAGGAGGTGTTGGGGAGTGGTGGGAAGGACTGTTAGCAAAGGTGAATTGCTTCCAATATTGGTCCCATTCTTAGGACCTTGGTATGGTGATCCAGCGTAAGAGTTTTAATTGCTAGAGATTTCGATAGGATGTGTGTGCGATCCTGACGGCGATATTTCTGGATCGGAGTCCTGGTCCATGGGACTGGGTTGTTCCAACTGATTCTATTTAACTGGGCGTGTGTTGGAGTAGTGGTTAAGGTTAAACTCATCATGATATGAATGATGAGAGTGATGGGAATGGTGTGATTGATAAGAATGATATGAGTGGTACGAGTTTTGTGTGTGAGTAGGTGAATTTTTCTCTAGTGGCCAAGAGTTCCCTGAATCCTCATAGGGATTTGAGTGATAGGGTTGTGAAGGGATATTTCATGATGGTCCTCCCCTCATAGGTCCTTTACCTCTTCCTCATACTCTTGCCGCTATTTTCCTGATAAAAATCAAATAAAAAAACTATACTAATAACTTAATAATGAGATGAGTAATCCTAGATCAAAGCCTAGACTCGGAAGTCTAAGGAATGTGTTTTTGTGTAAGTTTGAGACTAAACACAAGGAGGCTAGTGTTTAATTCTCTCAAACGTTGGCTCTGATACTAGCCTGTCACACCCTGAATTTACAACCAAACACCGGCGGGCCCGGGTGGGGAATATCGTGACGTAAGTTGATATCATCATAGTCAATTAAACACAGCACAACTGAAGTCTTGGAGTTTAAATTACTATTACAAACCAATGTTCAAAGTATGAAAATAATATACAGACGACTTGTAATGGAAGATCCATAGGCGGATCGTAAAATGTACAAAAAGTGTATAACAGACTTTGGGCAGATCTAAGGATTTGCAAGATCCTCTTATATCACTACTGAGCAGCTTCCAGCCTATTTCATATTGTACCTGCAAGCTTAGTCTTTTGAAAATACGTCAGCTTTCGCTGGTAAATACACCCAACTGACTCATTTTGAAAAAAATTTAAAAATGGATTTAAGTGCACAGGGCACGAAAAATCTTTTATAACATGGGAAAGTCAGATTTGTAACCTTGTTAATAAATTCACATGTTTGTCCATACATATGGGATAAGGTACAGATACCAAGTATGATTAACGTACACACCACTTATGAACTCACGAAAGAGTTATCCCCAACTAGTGTGTAAAAATAATTTAGCATGAGCATCTGTCAGGTGTATGCTACACCTTGCGCTTTTGTCGTGGCAATTAACTAATGTAATGAGCCAAGGATATCCAGGACACGGTCGTTAACCCCCAATGTTTAAGTTATCAAACAAAACTGATCAAAACGGAATATGCGGATTTACTAGCCACAATCCGGTATTCGATTGATCCCATTTCTAACCAAGCGGTAATAGGTTACCGTAACCTAAGCCCGTATAGGGAAAATAAGTCGAGAGTATTTACCTGAGCTAGTCTTGATTTTCAAATGCAAGATTTAATATCTCAGCCGTATCCAAAATGAAATAAGTGGAGATAGCATTTACCAGAAGGCTCTAGTCTGGATTATGGCATATGCTAACCAATTAAAATGCTTACGGTCTTAATTAAGTCATAGACTTAGTCCGACTAGCGTACATGATCTATAACGGTATAATACGCTAGATTAAGCGATGATCGGATAGAATATAGTTTAAACCCAACAAGTACTATGACTTGTATAATATGGGTAAACCAGAAGCATTCTGGATTTTGAGACCAAAATGATAAGGTTAAACCCGTTTCGGTTAATTTCCGTAAACTAGTTACATATACTTAACCGTGCACATATAAGTGATATCGGGTAACCGGATAAGTCATGGACAAGTTCTACATGCCATTATATTAAAGAAGTTGTAATATCAGTAGGATATCAACTTATATTCCCGTTAAGGTTTTAAAATGAAATTATGCCTCATAAAGCGTTTTGGTAATTATATTTCGTATAAAAGGAACTTGAATATATTTTAATGTTATGATCATAAGTATTCTGGAAAAATAGTTAATTTACGATATAGTATCAGTAAGGTAGTAAGATATTGATTATATGTGTAATTTATCATTTATGACCAAACTATGCACCGAAGGGGCATTTTGGTCATTTTACGCATAGTTTTATAATTTTTTTAGGTTTATGAGTTTACATCATGTACTCACTGTAAAAATATTTTAAATAAGTTTTAAAATTAGTAGGTAACAAGTCTTGGTTGATTAATATGGTTTAAAACCATACTATGCGCCGAAATAGTGTTTATGTCGTAAAATGACGATTTATGCAAAGTTTAATAAAAACTGAAGTTAAGATCAGGTTTTATTTTTTTAGATATGTTATTTAATATAACATATCAGTGGGTAAAAGATTTGATATGAGAAGGTATGATTAAAACTATTTTATGTGCCACAAGGGCTTTATCGTCATTTGTCCACATAATATAAGAACTTGTATGTAAACTCAGTATATAATATGTCTTGACATCCCAAATAATCCTACTTATGATATTACATCAGTAGGTAGTTCATTTTCAAGTTCGTTATCGATTAAACTTTATTTTACATAAAATGGACATTTTAGTCAAAATGACATAATAATGGAACTTGTGCATAAACTTGGATTCTGATTATGATCATGTAATATAACCTCAGGGGGTTATGCTACATTATACTACAATCATAATGCAACCTTAGATCAGTAGCTAACTAATCTAAATCGGGTCAAAATCGAAAGTCAAAGCAGAAGTCAAACTTTACGACTTTCGGTTGCGAACCGACCCTAAAACTGAAATTGACGAGCCGAGCATGTTCTCACATGTTCTAATAATTATTACCAACTTGTTTAAGTGTCAAAACATGTTTCATAACATATATAAACTCAGATTATAATAATTTCGAAAACTGGCCTGTTTGACTTTTTAATATTAAAACTTTAACCCGTCAATTGGTCTAGCAAACGTGATCTTTATGAGGTGCCCTTTATAGGGATTAACACCTACCTTATTACGATCACTTAGCCATGTTCGTTACGAACAATGGCTGCACTATAATGGTCTTAATTGAAACTCAAGGTATTTTCCGTAAAACGCTTGACTTTTGGTTATAAAAGCCTGTAAACGAAAATGCAAGAGAAAGGAACACTTACAAGTGATTCCTAGGATGAAATAGAACCATGTTAGATGCTCCTTTCAGTTAGGAACTTCCTGAGGAGGGAGATAGAGTGATAATTGAGAATGGTGCAAGTTCAAGTGGTGAACTAATGCACCTATTTATAGTTGAGGAGCTTAAAGGAGGTGATGCCAGGTGTTAGGGAGTGTTAGAGGGAGCTTACAAGTGTCCTAAAACATGGCATAGCAGTTTGGAAGTCCCTAGTTTCGAATCAAATGGTTTTTGGCAATATGTGTGGAGGCCAAGCAAATTTTATGCAGATACAGCCCTCTCGCGCCCCACGAGAGACCAGGCAAGTGTCTCTCGCGGCCCATGAGCGCCTGCTGGGAACTTTCAAAACTTGCTACATTTAGCCCCTCAACTTATTAAACCTCCTAAAACACCTTTATAGCATATGTAGCCCTCCGTAGCCAACATTTGGCGTACCTGGGAGTATGCCCTGACATTGTCAAGCTCTCGATTCGTTAAAAGGTCACTCAGAGGTATAAATTAACATGTTGACACTTTTAACCCCTCCGTTGTCCAACTATTACATATTTACAGAATTAATCCCTCTCGTTCAAAAAGTGGCTCATATGAGAGTTAGGACTTCACAAAGGATCACTTAGAGGCTCAGTATAAGCATGTTGACTCTGATGGTCACTCAGAGGCTAAGCATGTTGACACTAATGGTCACTCAGAGGCTAAGTTTAAGCATGTTGACACTAATGGTCACTCAAAGGCTAAGTTTAAGCATGTTGACACTAATAGTCACTCAGAGGCTCGATTTAAGCATGTTGACACTAATGGTCACACAGAGGCTCAGTTTATGCATGTTGACACCAGAGGGTCACTCAGAGGCTTAGTTTGAGCATGTTGACACCTATAGTCCTTATTAGTCTTAATAGACTTATAAAAAAATATGACACGTGTCACTATATTATTGGACACGATTTTACGAGGCGTTACAATAGTGGACACCTCTAAGGACGCGCCGAAATTTGATGATGTAGAAATTGTAAACGAATATCCGGATGAACTACCGGGACTCCCTCCCGAGCGAGACATGGAGTTTCGCAGGTTGAACTAAACCTAGGTGCGATACCGGTGGCTAAGACGCCCTATTGATTAGCTCCTACAGATATGTGGGATTTAATTACCCAAATACAAGAATTGCTCGATAAGGGCTTCATACCCCCGAGCATGTCACCTTGGGGAGCCCCCATATTATTCGTGAAGAAGAAGGATGGATTGATGCGCATGTGCATCAACTATCGAGAATTAAACAAATTAATGGTTAAGAATCGATATCTTTTACCCTGAATTGATGACCTTTTTGACCAATTGCAAGGGGCAAGTTGGTTCTCAAAGATCGACTTGCGCTCGGGATATCACCAATTGAGAGTATGCAAATAAGATGTGGCAAAAACTACGATTAGAAATCGATATGGACATTATGAGTTTTTGGTAATGTCTTTTGGGTTAACCAACGCGCTGGCTGCGTTTATGGACCTTATGAATCGAGTATGCCGACCCCTGCTAGATAAATCCGTAATAGTGTTTATAGATGACATCTTAATGTATTCCCGGCCGATCATGCAAACCATTTGCGTGAAGTATTAGAAATTCTTTGTAAGGAAATGTTATATGCGAAGTTTTCTAAGTGTGCCTTTTGGCTCAGAGAGGTGCAATTTCTCGTCCATGTGATTAACAAAGATGGTGTTTTAGTGGATCCGTCAAAGTTAGAGGCAATTATGAAATGGATCACTCCGAAGAATCCAAATGAAGTAAGAAGTTTTCTGGGACTAGCGGGCTACTACCGAAGATTTATTCAAGATTTCTCCAAATTAGCCCTACCCATGACCAAGTTAACAAAGAAAAGTGAGAAGTTTGTATGGGGACCCGAACAAGAAAAAGTATTTCAAGTTCTAAAAGAGAGACTCTCTAATTCACCGGTGTTAACTCTACCAGATGGAACAGAAGATTTAGTTGTGTACACGGACGCCTCGTGTCAGGGGCTAGGAGGTGTTTTAATGCAACGAGGTAAAGTTATAGATACGCCTCAAGACAGCTCAAACCACATGAAGAAAACTATGGCGACATTATTTATACGGATGAAAGTGCACCATATACTCGGATCATATAAGTTTCAAATACTTCTTTAAACAAAAAGATCTCAACATGAGACAACGAAGGTGGTTAGAACTGATTAAGGATTACAATTGTGAAATCCTTTATCATCCAGGTAAAGCAAATGTAGTGGCGGATGCTCTTAGCCGAAAGGAACATTCACCCCCAATTCAGGTGAAGTCTATGAGAATGATTGTTACGCCGCATCTCCTTGAGATGATACGGGAAGCACAAATCAAGTCATTAAATGTAGATGATCTTAAGAAAGAAAGAACAAAAGGGATTGTGGATAAACTGGAGGAAAATGCAACTTGAATCAAAACTCGGTTTGGGAGAATCTGGATTCCTTGGTTATGCAAAGTAAAGGCGATATTACTCGAAGAAGCTCATAAATCACGATACTCGATACATCCAGGAGCAACAAAAATGTATCGAGATTTAAAAAAGAACTACTGGTGGCCGGGAATGAAACGAGATATTGTCAAACATGTCGCTAAATGTTTAACATGTTCACAAGTGAAGGCAGAACATCAGAAGTCGCATGATAAATTACAACCTTTGGAAATTCCGATGTGGAAATGGGAAAACATGACAATGGATTTGGTGACTAAACTCCCCAAAACACGAAAAGGGTATGATGCCATATGGGTAGTTGTGGATCAACTTACCAAAAGTGCCCACTTCCTACCTGTCCGAGAGGCCTATTCGTCAGCAAGGATGGCATAAATTTTTACAAATGAAATTGTAGCTCGTCATGTAGTACCCGTCTCCATTGTGTCGGATCGAGACACTAGATTTACATCACGTTTTTGGCAAAAGTTTCTGAACGAATGGGGACAAAACTTCATTTTAGTACCGCCTACCACCCTCAAACGGATGGACAATCAGAGAGGACTATTCAAACACTTGCGGATATGTTAAGAGCATGTGTCTTAGATTTTGGGGGAAACTGGGACGACCATTTGCCATTAGTTGAGTTCGCATACAATAACAGCTATCATAATAGCATTCAAATGGCACCATACGAGATGTTGTATGGAAGAAAGTGTCGAACCCCCATGTGTTGGGGGAGTAGGTCAAAGAGATATCACGCCCAAAGACGTAGTAGCTAAAATTAATGAGAAGATCGATATCGTAAGGGCCCGATTGAAGGCGGCACAAGACTGACAAAAAGCTTATGTAGGATGAAGAAAACGACCCATCGAGTTTCAAGTAGGGGATCATGTGTTGTTAAAGGTTTCACCATGGAAGGGAGTGATTCAGTTCCGTAAACGAGGAAAGCTTGGTCCCTGTTACATTGGGCCTTTTAAAATTATAGCTCGGATTGGAAAGGTGGCGTATCAGCTGGATTTACCACCAGAGTTAGATGGAATACATGACACATTTTATGTGTCACAATTAAGAAAATGTCTCGTGGATGAAACCGCTTATGTGCCCCTTGATGATATCGAGTTGGATAAAAAATGAGTTATATTGAAAAACCGATAGCTATAAAAGATTTTCAAGTTAAGCACCTTCGCAACAAGACCATTAGACAAGTCTTGGTCCGATGGCAACATCGAAAGGGATCAGATCTTACTTGGGAGACAGAAGATGAGATGGGCAAACACTACCCATAATTATTTGATACGTAATTAGGTTTCGAGGACGGAACCTCCTTTAAAAGGGGTAGATTTGTAACACCCAAAAAAATCTACAAATATGTAAACATAAAAATTGTTTAAATGGTAACTAAAATCTAAAATCCTAGTTAAGATATAAGTGAAGCTTTGACTTATAGGATAGGTTTGGCCATAATAATATAAACATCAAACTAGAGGGGCCAATATTGGAATGGATAGTAATTCAAAATACAAAAACAAATTAAAACACACACACACACACACACACAACCAGAAGTGTGTGTGTGTGTGTGTCGCCTGGATAAAAGAGGAGAAAGGGAAAACCCTTTTCTTTAAAGATTCAAGAATTGAAAGAAGAATTGAAGATCAAACTGATGCATGAACACCAAATCATCATCATCTAACAATTCTTAATATAAGGTAAGTCGAATTTTATGATTTGATGATCATTCATAAAGTGGGTTGTAATGAATCCGTGAAATTGTATGGAATTAGGCATGGATAGTGGTTAGATTCTTAATGTAGAAGATGAAATATACTTGAATTTGACCATCTTGATAAATTGAAGTAAAACCCACTTGCAAGTAGCATGATGAAGTGTTATGATCATGTAGATGCAAAATTAAGTGCAATGTTGATGTATGAATGTGTATGTACTAGAGAACTTGTTAAATGAATTTGATATAGAATGAAGGTTATGTGAGTTTAGCTGATTTGTTGAATCTTGATATGATTGGGTAAATTATGCATAAGAACACTAGTACATGATGCTTAAAGTGTTGTACGCATACCAAGTGTTCGACAAAATGCCTACGAGACGATTATTGTGGCTTATTATGAATTGAAAGTTACTAGCTTATAATTATGATCGAAATTGAGTTAGTTATGGGTTAAGTTGTAAAAGCGAGCTAAGAATAACATGAATTGTGTAAAAGTGAACAAGTAATCTAAGTATGAATGAATCATGTGTAGGATTAAAAGAAGAATGAACAAGCTCAGAGAAACGAATGAAAGCTCAAGACCAAGGAACGTTACTTGTATGTTGTATTTTCACTTGTATATTATGTTTAGTCGTAACGAATTATCTAGCATCATTGTGAAGGATTATAGTTGTTTTTGTTTTGACTAGAGAATTGCCAAAAGAATGGTTTCGCGTTGACTCATGTTAAATGGGTTAACCGGACAAGAAATAGGAAAGTAAAAGAATGGTTTCGTGTTGACTCATGTTGAACGGGTCATCCGGACAAGAAATAAGGAAGTAAAAGTATGGTTTCGCGTTGACGCGTGTTGAACGGGTCAACCGAGTAAGAACACAAATGTAAAGGTATGAAATTGTGTTACATTGTATTGAGCGATCAACCGAATAAGAATGTGAAAGTTAAATGACAATTTAGTGTAGAGCTAATATAAATGAGTCTATAAGTTCATGTTGTTCATGTTAATGAAAGACTTTGATAAAAGTCAAAGAATGTGATAATCGATTAACTATTGAAATTATTATAAATGATTACATGAAACGTTAACCGAACTCTTGTGATGTTTATGTAAAACTTCCACTTGACGCTGCGCCTCGCTTGGAATGAACACACTTTTTGCCCTCTTTACGCTTCCGGATAAGATAATGACAAACGGGTCAAAATACCTTTGGTTTTGTAAATGATGAATTTTGCTCCCAAATTTACTTTTGTAAGAAGATGAATTAACTTTAGTACTTAGTAGTTTGAATTCATGTTTTCGAAATATTTTGTGGCTGCGTTTGTTGTATTAAAACTAAAGGGTATAATGGGAATTTTATGCTATGTTTTTAAAAGTTCGAAATTTATAGCTTTCTAGTCGTAAAAATAGGTTGGACGTTACATAATAATAATAATAATAATAATAATAATAATAATAATAATAATAATAATAATTACCTAATCCTCAACCAAACCCTTCCTTTACACCTAGCAACACTTTTTTTTTCACCCAAACGCCTAATCAAATCCTATAATACATAGCCTAAAAGAAATTCAATATCAAAGGGGCATTGTTCTACGGTATTCGGAAAACTTTTTTTAGGGAGGTCGTCAGTTAGAGTCTTATATTGTAACAAAATGACATACGTAAACTAGGGCTTTAATACGGTGCACCTTTAGACGATAAGTTTCTTTAGAATTAATAATGAGCTGAGTCATTAACACTGTCAACGATCACGGACATAGAAAATCTATTGCCTACGAATGTACTCAATGGTGAATACATAAATAGTATTGGGACACAATACAGCCGGCTAAAAATGAGTCTGACAAAGAAAGTGATAATGAAGTAAAATAATTCATTAAATATTAAAATTTGATATAGTTCTTAAGAGATGAAATTTCATCATTCGAAACAGACTTTTTTTCCTTAAATAACTTCTCAAAATATGGAAAAAAACATATTATGTTATGTTGTTATCTAATAAATATAAATAATATAATATATAATAGTTATGGATTAAAAAAACCTTACGAATAACAAATTGGACGTACTTATGTTATAAATTTTCAGCTAATAAAAAATAAAATTCATCCTCTATAAATAATCAAACGGTCAATTAAAAATAATAACATAAAGAGTAAAATGCAATTGCGTTTCTAAGGTTATAGGGTGGTGTTAGCTTGAGTCCCTCAAACAATATTTAAGAACGTCTGAGTCTTCATCTTTTAAAAAACGCTACAACTTAAGCCTCTGCCACTAACTCGGTTAACCAAAATAACATAATGCTCATTTATCCCTTTTCTTTTAGTCCTTGTGGTTTTAACAACTTATCCACTTGAGTCTCTAGTTGAATATTAATTGTATTTAAATAGTGTATTTTGTGAATATGGTTTTTTAAAGTATATTAATTGTATTTAAATTGCGTGTTTTGCAAATATTAACATAAACACCTACCAAAACATATTAAAATGCATAATATAGTTAGATTACATACCAAAATGAATAAAATTAGTATAATCTTTTCAGATATATTATTGTCTTTTATATATCATTGATTACATAATATGCGCAAAACTTTTGTAACTCATGATTTGTCATTATTTTACCTTTACACGCTAAATGAAAATTTAAATTTACATAGCGTATAAAAATCGCATAATTACATCATCTAATGTCTTTATCCAAACACATAACCTTAGTATATAATAACTGTATATGGTATATAATATGTACACGTGATTGTTCGACTTTTACGTTCTTTTGATTATAAATTGTCATGTATTTTATGATCTTGTAGTTTATTGGTACAAATGTAATCTAGACTTAAATCTTTTAAAATATAGGTTAATTAGGTAGTAATTAAGAGTATAAAATATTACACAATAGATTAAAAATAGTAAATAACACACCCCTTATTTGATATAGTTTTAGTGTAAAATAAAATAAAAAGATGGATCTTTAATGTATAGAAATACATATATTCAGTTGCTAGATGTTGATCTTAATATACCAAATAAATGATAGAAATGAGAGTCAAGAACGAGTCTTTATACTAGAAACAAAAATAGTTTTTATTATTTTTAATTTTAAATGTCATTAACGTTTTATCCCTTTTAAAATCATACTTTAACATTCATCGTCATCTACAACTCTCCGTAAAATTAGTATAATCCTTTCATAAAACTTTATTATATGAAAACGATATTCGTAGGAGTTTATATTAATCTTATGTTAATATTCACAAAATACCCAATTTGAATACAATTAATATACTTTATAAAACCATATTCACAAATTACTTTATTTAAATACAATTAATATTCGACTAGGGAATCAAGTGGATAACATGATTTAAACCATAGGGGCTCAAAGAAAAGGATAAATGGGCATTCTTTTAGTTTAGTTAACTAAGTTAGTGGCAAGGACTCAAGTTGTAGAGTTTTTTCCAAGATGGATGATGTAGCTGTCGTGGGCTAAAAAATAAGTATTCTATAACTTAACTACCTTGAATAGTATAGGTAACTAAGGCCATATCCACAGGGAATTTGTGGTTAGTGTTTAGTGATTTAACTAATTAATTAACTATTGGACTAAGTTAGGGGTTTGTTTGGTTTATTGAAAGAATGAAAAAAAATTGATTAAAAATGTGTATCAGATTTAGAAAAAGTAACCCCCAGTCGAAATCCCGATTGCAAGCTTAACACAAAATTCGGTTTCAATGATCTAAACACCACCTAGACATGGTCTTGGGCTTGATGAACTTGAATAATGATTAAGGACAATTTTTAATACTAATTGTAAGTGTAGTATCCGGTAACTAAAGATTATCGATGCTAGACAGAACTGATAGCAACAGTTAAGGGGGAGTCTATAAGTGCAGCTCTTGCTTGGTAACTCTGCTTTATCAGTTCTGGTAAACGGTCAACAAAGTCGAAAGACAAGAATGTCAAGGTCAAATTTAGGAGTCTGAATTTGTAAGGAGTAGTCCAAATATAGTATAAATTCGGACCTCTCTTGTGTCCGAGTTTGTTGGTTTAAGTTTAGGGTTTACTTGTTTGTTTATGGTATATGTCCGAATTTGTTAAATCACAAGTTCGGACTAGATGTTTGTCATGACTTAGTGTCTGAGTTTGTTGGGTTTGTTTCGCTAGCCTATATATATGTAGTGTATAGGTTAGATTAAAAAAAAGTTGTGCAATCTTCTAGAGCCTCCTGGGTGTGCATATTCTAGTGAGAGAAACTATGTGTTAGGGAGGGAATCTAGGGTCTAGATCTTTGTGATCTAACCAGCTTGTAGAAGATGATGTATATTTGTTTGGTATGTAATGTGTGTTGATTGTAATAAAATGAATGAGTTCCTCCTACATCTTCTTCTCCATCTTCTGTGTTTATGTTGTTTCACATTTTCAATCAAGTGCAACGTTAATGTTCATCATTGATCCAGTGCTTTCAAGTGGTATCAGAGTATGGTTACCTATTCGAAATGGTCTAAACGCCTTCCGAATCACCATTGCTCTTGATTTGATGTTTGTTTCCGCCAAACATCATGAAGACGTGTAATTTTTTGCAGAAAAGATGAAGTAATATGGTCTGAAAAGCTGGGGTTTTGCAGATTTCTACGATTTTGATATGGTAATTGCTATGTCCGAACTTCTGTAGGTGTTAGAGTGCCTTCCGAATTTATTTCAGCATTATCTTTTCCGAATTTGTGTGCTTCCGGACTATCAGTGACCTTAATGTGTCATTTAGGTAGATAATCTAGAACAAGATTGTATATTCCGGACTATGTGCCTTCCTAATTACTATAATCCTTCGAGTTTCAGGTTATCCAATTTTAGTGTTCTAGGTTTGTGTTTTTTTTATTTCGGAGTAAAACTTCTTCCGGGTTAAGAGATCTCTGAATTTGAGATTCAAACTTTTGTCCGAATTTGGGGGTTTATTTCTATCCGAGTTTGTTATTAAGTAGGTTTGGATTTGTGAGAGTGGAAATGGAATTTGTCCAAGTTTGGGTGATTAGTTCCATTGTTTCGAGTTTACCAAGACTCTCAGAAGAAATGTCTGAGTTTTCAACTGTGCTGAGTTTAATCAAATATTAACTTCGGACTAGGTGAGGACATTAAGTTTTGAGTGTTTTATTGGTGTTGTGTATTCCAGATTAACTTTTCAGGATTTGTGAGTTCTAAAGGAAGTCCGGGTTTGGAAAAAAATGAACACAAATTCGGAATAGAAAGGCTGTAAGCCCCGAAAACCGGATCTACAATATCACACGAGGCTTATTTGGTGGCGAAATCACACAAACAAGCTATGAATCAAGATAGAAGAAATAAGATTAAATAGATAAAGATCAACTTGCATACAAATCTTGGAATTTGTCTAATACAAGTGAAATGAAACCAAAAAGACACTAACCCTAATATAACATTATCTATTTATACTAGAAGGTTAGGGCACCATTAACCTAAGCCCTTAGGCCCAAAAGCCATCCTAAACCTAAATCTACAAGTTAGCCCCAAACCACTACTTTAACGAGTCTCAGTTCGAGTCGTGGACATAGATCGACCTGAAGAACTTACTATGAGCTCACTATTCTGATTCTAATCCAAATTAACGTGGTCGAGGATGGCACTTTCACTAAAAGCTCGAGTACGAAGTGAAACATGATTTCCAAACATTGAAGACTGCAGAATCCTATCTCAAGAAAAGTCTAGGTATTCATTAGTCATAAACTCATGTCATGATCATACTTCCAACACTTGATGTCTGATATGTTTCCAACCTTGTTATAATGACTTGATCCTATTTCCATCACATATCGATCTGACTTTTGTTGAAAATTTTCATCAAAAGGATTCAGATCTTGGTTCTTCATGACGAGCATCTGTTTGTTACTTGGTTTCTTCTGAGGCGGCTTTCTTTTCTTCGTTTGCTTGTAGTTAAACCATCATTCAAACCATCTTCATGTTCTATGTCAGCTGCAACCTTTTCTTCAGTAGTTCTCTCGTGATGTGTTACTTTTTGAGGATCATCGTCCTTATATGCAAATTCACTGCCAAACTTCTTTTGAAACTTAGCTTTCATCTCATAAATCTCTGCCATTAATAAGCTCACGTCACTCTAAAGTTGTTCAATAGCTTGATCTCTGATTGTCACTTGATTTTGCAGAGATGCTATTTGAGCATTTTTCAACTCATTATCTTGTTCCAACAAAACTACTCTTCATTGCAGTTTCCCAACATCCACTTCTTCATCATCATCATTGTCAGACTGTTTGATAAACTTTTTCTTTTCTGCAGCTATTCTCATCGCAGCTTCATTTTGCTCAGTAAACCCCCACTAGAACTGCCTGATTCGAATCTAGCTCCACTAGAGCTTTCTGATAGTGATCCAGTGGTGAAGAAATCAGTAATCTTCATTTCTTTATCAGCAGCTTGAGTTCGGGGGCATCTCGTGTGATTTGCTTTGGGATGGTACTCGAGCTTGTGAGCTTAGGATCAATGGGGGTTTCTGGTTCAAGTCTTTGTCCATTCGGAGATTCTTTTAGGAGATTCTTGCTCTTGAACAGTATCATCTTTTGTTTGTTCTTCTTCAGTAGGAACGGTTTTGGGAGGAGGGATCGCCCTTTAATGATGCAAGCAAAGTAGCAAGATTCTCTACCGATATCAGGTTCAGATCTCTGACGAGCTTCTCAACTTTCTCTGACTCCTTATATCCTGACCCAACCTCAATCTCTTCGTCATTAGATATCAGATCTTCAACCTCAGGTTCAAATTTTCTTTTCGTACCAATGATTTGTATGCCGTGTTCCTCAGCAATTGTGGTATTCACTGGTTTGGGAGCAGGTACAACTTCTTTGAACTTTTCATGTTTCTCCAGATCATACTTTCCAACAAATTTGATCTTTGCTGTATCACGCTGCTTGCAAACCGTCTCAAAACAATTGGGACCCCATAGCTTCAGATTTAGAAGGTTTGTGATCTTTACTAGCTCCGGATACTTCTCATTGAGAATCATTTGCACAAACCTTGGGTACAACAGAAAACCCTTCTTCTTTGTGTTCTCTAACATGTTCTTCATATTGTCGAAAATGAATGCCGAGAAGTTGTAATCCCAATCGTTTACCAAAGCAACTAATGCAGCCGTTTGCGTCTGATTTAACTAGTCCTGGCCATCTTTGTTTTCGGAGATACACTATAGAAAAATGTGAGCAAGATACCTCCAGTATGGCGGAAACAGTTTCTTTAACACAGTTGGATAAGCACCCTCGTAGCTACGATTCAAAATGGTCTAACCGCCTTCCAAATCACCATTGCTCTTGATTTGATGTTTGTTTCCGCCAAACATCATGAAGACGTGTAATTTTCTGAAGAAAAGATGAAGTAATATGGTCTGAAAGCTGGGGTTTCACATATTTGTGATCTAAACCAGCTTGTAGAAGATGATGTATACTTGTTTGGTATGTAATGTGTGTTGATTGTAATAAAATGAATGAGTTCCTCCTACATCTTCTTCTCCATCTTCTGTGTTTATGTTGTTTCACATTATCAATCAAGTGCAAGGTTAATGTTCATCATTGATCCAGTGCTTCCAAGTGGTATCAGAGTATGGTTACCGATTCGAAATGGTCTAACCGCCTTCTGAATCACCATTGCTCTTGATTTGATGTTTGTTTCCGCCAAACATCGTGAAGACGTGTAATTTTTTGCAGAAAAGATGAAGTAATATGGTGTGAAAAACTAGGGTTTTGCAGATTTCTATGATTTTGATATGGTAATTGCTATGTCCGAACTTCTTTAGGTGTTAGAGTGCCTTCCGAATTTATTTCAGCATTATCTGTTCCGAATTTGTGTGCTTCCGGACTATCAGTGACCTTAATGTTTCATTTAGGTAGATAATCCAGAACAAGATTGTATATTCCAGACTATGTGCCTTCCGAATTACTATAATCCTCTGAGTTTCAGGTTATCTAGGTTTAGTCTTCTAGGTTTGTGTTTTTTTATTTCGGAGTAAAACTTCTTCCGGGTTACAAGATCTCTGAATTTGAGATTCAAACTTTTGTCCGAATTTGGGGGTTTATTTCTATCCGAGTTTGTTATTAAGTAGGTCTGGATTTGTGAGAGTGGAAATGGAATTTGTCCAAGTTTGGGTGATTAGTTCCATTGTTCCGAGTTTACCAAGACTCTCAGAAGAAATGTCTGAGTTTTCAACTGTTCCGAGTTTAATCAAATATTAACTTCGGATTAGGTGAGGACATTAAGTTCTGAGGGTTTTTTTGGTGTGTGTATTCCAGATTAACTTTTAAGGATTTGTGAGTTCTAAAGGAAGTCCGGGTTTGGAAAAAATGATCACAAATTCGGAATAGAAAGGCTGTAAGTCCCGAAAATCGGATCTACAATATCACACGAGGCTTATTTGGTGGCGAAATCACACAAACAAGCTATGAATCAAGATAGAAGAAATAAGATGAAATAGATAAAGATCAACTTGCATACAAATCTTGGAATTTGTCTAATACAAGTGAAATGAAACCAAAAAGCCATTAACCCTAATATAACACAATCTATTTATACTAGAAGGTTAGTGCACCATTAACCTAAGCCCTTAGGCCTAAAAGCCATCCTAAGCCTAAATCTACAAGTTAGCCCCAACCCACCACTTTAAGGAGTCTCAGTTCGAGTCATGGACAAAGATCGATCTGAAGAACTTACTATGAGCTCACTATTCTGATTCTAATCCAAATCAGCGTGGTCGAGGATGGCACTTTCACTAAAAGCTCGAGTATGAAGTGAAACATGATTTCCCAACATTGAAGATTGCAGAATCCTATCTCAAAAAAAGTCTAGGTATTCATTAGTCAAAAACTCATGTCATGATCATACTTCCAACACTTGATGTCTGATATGTTTCCAACCTTGTTATAATGACTTGATCCTATTTCCATCACATATCGATTTGACTATTGTCGGATCCTGTGGTTGAAAATTTTCATCAAAAGGATTCAGATCTTGGTTCTTCATGACGAGCATCTGTTTGTTACTTGGTTTCTTCTGAGGCGGCTTTCTTTTCTTCGTTTGCTTGTAGTTAAACAATCATTAAAACCAGCTTCATGTTCTATATCAGCTGTAGCCTTTTCTTCAGCAGTTCTCTCGTGATGTGTTATATTTTGAGGATCGTCGTCCTTATCTGCAAATTTACTGCCAAACTTCTTTTGAAACTTAGCTTTCATCTCATAAATCTCTGCCATTAATAAGCTCACGTCACCCTAAAGTTGTTCAATAGCTTGATCTCTGATTGTCACTTGATTTTGCAGAGATGCTATTTGAGCATTTTTCAACTCATTATCTTGTTCCAACAATACTACTCTTCGTTGCAGTTTCCCAACATCGACTTCTTCATCATCATCATTGTCAGACTGTTCGATAAACTTTCTCTTTTCTGCAGCTATTCTCATCGCAGCTTCATTTTGCTCAGTAAACCCCCACTAGAACTGCCTGATTCGAATCTAGCTCCACTAGAGCTTTCTGATAGTGATCCAGTGGTGAAGAAATCAGTAATCTTCATTTCTTTATCAGCAGCTTGAGTTCGGGGGCATCTCGTGTGATTTTCTTTGGGATGGTACTCGAGCTTGTGAGCTTAGGATCAATGGGGGTTTCTGGTTCAAGTCTTTGTCCTTTCGGAGATTCTTTTAGGAGATTCTTGCTCTTGAACAGTATCATCTTTTGTTTGTGCTTCTTCAGTAGGAACGGTTTTGGGAGGAGGGACCCCAGAATCGCCCTTTAATGATGCAAGCAAAGTAGCAAGATTCTCTACCGATATCAGGTTCAGATCTCTGACGGGCTTCTCAACTTTCTCTGACTCCTTATATCCTGACCCAACCTCAATCTCTTCGTCATTAGATATCAGATCTTCAACCTCAGGTTCAACTTTTCTTTTCGTACCAATGATTTGTATGCCGTGTGCCTCAGCAAATATGGCATTCACTGGTTTGGGAGCAGGTACAACTTCTTTGAACTTTTCATGTTTCTCCAGATCATACTTTCCAACAAATTTGATCTTTGCTGTATCACGCTGCTTGCAAACCGCCTCAAAAAAGTTGGTACCCCATAGCTTCAGATTAGAAAGTTTGTAATCTTTACTAGCTCCGGATACTTCTCATTGAGAATCATTTGCACAAACCTTGGGTACAACAGAAAACCCTTCTTCTTTGTGTTCTCTAACATGTTCTTCATATTTTCGAAAATGAATGCCGAGAAGTTGTAATCCCAATCGTTTACCAAAGCAACTAATGCAGCCGTTTGCGTCTGATTTAACTAGTCCTGGCCATCTTTGTTTTCGGAGATACACTATAGAAAGATGTGAGCAAGACACCTCCAGTATGGCGGAAACAGTTTCTTTAACACAGTTGGATAAGCACCCTCGTAGCTACGATTCAAAATGGTCTAACCGCCTTCCAAATCACCATTGCTCTTGATTTGATGTTTGTTTCCGTCAAACATCATGAAGACGTGTAATTTTCTGAAGAAAAGATGAAGTAATATGGTCTGAAAAGCTGGGGTTTCACATATTTGTAATCTAAACCAGCTTGTAGAAGATGATATATACTTGTTTGGTATGTAATGGGTGTTGATTGTAATAAAATGAATGAGTTCCTCCTATATCTTCTTCTCTATCTTCTATGTTATGTTGTTTCACATTATCAATCAAGTGCAATGTTAATGTTCATCATTTATCCAGTGCTTTCAAGTGGTATCAGAGTATGGTTACCGATTCGAAATGGTCTAACCGCCTTCCGAATCACCATTGCTCTTGATTTGATGTTTGTTTCCGCCAAAAATCATGAAGACGTGTAATTTTCTGCAGAAAAGATGAAGTAATATGGTCTGAAAAGCTGGTTTTGCAGATTTCTACGATTTTGATATGGTAATTGCTATGTCCGAACTTCTGTAGGTGTTAGAGTGCCTTCCGAATTTATTTCAGCATTATCTGTTCCAAATTTGTGTGCTTCCGGACTATCAGTGACCTTAATGTGTCATTTAGGTAGATAATCCGGAACACTATTGTATATTCCGGACTATGTGCCTTCCTAATTACTATAATCCTCTGAGTTTCAGGTTATCCAGTTTTGGTGTTATGGGTTTATGTTTTTTTTTATTTCGGAGTAAAACTTCTTTCGGGTTACAAGATCTCTGAATTTGAGATTTAAACTTTTGTCCGAATTTGGGGGTTTATTTCTATCCGAATTTGTTATTAAGTAGGTCTGGATTTGTGAGAGTGGAAATGGAATTTGTCCAAGTTTGGGTGATTAGTTCCATTGTTCCGAGTTTACCAAGACTCTCAGAAGAAATGTCTGAGTTTTCAACTGTTCCGAGTTTAATCAAATATTAACTTCGGACTAGGTGAGGACATTAAGTTCTGAGTGTTTTTTTGGTGTGTGTATTCCAGATTAACTTTTCAGGATTTGTGAGTTCTAAAGGAAGTCCGGGTTGGAAAAAAATGATCTCAAATTCGGAATAAAAGGGCTGTAAGTCCCGAAAACCGGATCTACAATTTCACACGAGGCCTATTTGGTTGCGAAATCACACAAACAAGCTATGAATCAAGATAGAAGAAATAAGATGAAATAGATAAAGATCAACTTGCATACAAATCCTGGAATTTGTCTAATACAAGTGAAATGAAACCAAAAAGCCACTAACCCAAATATAACATTATCTATTTATACTAGAAGGTTAGTGCACCATTAACCTAAACCCTTGGGCCCAAAAGCCATCCTAAGCCTAAATCTACAAGTTAGCCCCAAACCACTACTTTAAGGAGTCTCAGTTCTAGTCGTGGACCAAGATCGATCTGAAGAACTTACTATGAGCTCACTATTCTGATTCTAATCCAAATCAGCGTGGTCGAGGATGGCACTTTCACTAAAAGCTCGAGTATGAAGTGAAACATGATTTCCCAACATTGAAGACTACAGAATCCTATCTCATGAAAAGTCTAGGTATTCATTAGTCATAAACTCATGTCATGATCATACTTCCAACACTTGATGTCTGATATGTTTCCAACCTTGTTATAATGACTTGATCCTATTTCCATCACATATCGATTTGACTTTTGTTGGATCCTTGGTTGAAAATTTTCATCAAAAGGATTCAGATATTGGTTCTTCATGACGAGCATCTGTTTGTTACTTGGTTTCTTCTGAGGCGGCTTTCTTTTCTTTGTTTGCTTGTAGTTAAACAATCATTCAAATCAGCTTCATGTTCTATATCAGCTGCAGCCTTTTCTTCAGTAGTTCTCTCGTGATGTGTTACATTTTGAGGATCATTGTCCTTATCTGCAAATTCACTGCCAAACTTCTTTTGAAACTTAGCTTTCATCTCATAAATCTCTGCCATTAATAAGCTCACGTCACCCTAAAGTTGTTCAATAGCTTGATCTCTGATTGTCACTTGATTTTGTAGAGATGCTATTTGAGCATTTTTCAACTCATTATCTTGTTCCAACAAAACTACTCTTCATTGCAGTTTCCCAACATCCACTTCTTCATCATCATCATTGTCAGACTGTTCGATAAACTTTCTCTTTTCTGCAGCTATTCTCATCGCAGCTTCATTTTGCTCAGTAAACCCCCACTAGAACTGCCTGATTCGAATCTAGCTCCATTAGAGCTTTCTGATAGTGATCCAGTGGTGAAGAAATCAGTAATATTCATTTCTTTATCAGCAGCTTGAGTTCGGGGGCATCTCGTGTGATTTGCTTTGGGATGGTACTCGAGCTTGTGAGCTTAGGATCAATGGGGGTTTCTGGTTCAAGTCTTTGTCCTTTCGGAGATTCTTTTAGGAGATTCTTGCTCTTGAACAGTATCATCTTTTGTTTGTGCTTCTTCAGTAGGAACGGTTTTGGGAGGAGGGACCCCAAAATCGCTCTTTAATGATGCAAGCAAAGTAGCAAGATTCTCTACCGATATCAGGTTCAGATCTCTGACGGGCTTCTCAACTTTCTCTGACTCCTTATATCCTGACCCAACCTCAATCTCTTCGTCATTAGATATCAGATCTTCAACCTCAGGTTCAACTTTTCTTTTCGTACCAATGATTTGTATGCCGTGTTCCTCAGCAATTGTGGTATTCACTGGTTTGGGAGCAGGTACAACTTCTTTGAACTTTTCATGTTTCTCCAGATCATACTTTCCAACAAATTTGATCTTTGCTGTATCACGCTGCTTGCAAACCGCCTCAAAACAGTTGGGACCCCATAGCTTCAGATTTAGAAGGTTTGTGATCTTTACTAGCTCCGGATACTTCTCATTGAGAATCATTTGCACAAACCTTGGGTACAACAGAAAACCCTTCTTCTTTGTGTTCTCTAACATGTTCTTCATATTGTCGAAAATGAATGCCGAGAAGTTGTAATCCCAATCGTTTACCAAAGCAACTAATGCAGCCGTTTGCGTCTGATTTAACTAGTCCTGGCCATCTTTGTTTTCGGAGATACACTATAGAAAAATGTGAGCTAGACACCTCCAGTATGGCGGAAACAGTTTCTTTAACACAGTTGGATAAGCACCCTCGTAGCTCAGTTGGATAACACTGTTTCTTTCACTCGAGATCAATCCGAGATCCATCCGAGATGTCACTAGTTTCATCCAAGATCCATCCGAGATGCAAAGGATATAGCTAACCTATGAGTTCGAGATGCTATGTCCGAGAGAAGTCATTGGATTCGAAATGACTCGAAACCATTCGAGACAGGCTACTTAAAGACTCGAATTGGGCCTGGCCCATTTCGAAACAATAATCCTAATATGCCACCCTGTCTGAGATATGTGGGCCCCTCCGAAACAGTAATTTCAATAGTGATTTTATCCTTGTGGGCCCCATTCTTGTTCTAAACAGTAACACCTTTTGTCAAGATTCCCGATCCAACCAACCGAGTAACCCATTTTATAATAATAATAATAATAGTAATAATAATAATAAACTAATATAAAAAAATAAAAGGGGAGAATTGCCATGGGATCAAACCGTTTTTGAACCAATTAAGGAGCGTTTTTCAGCACGAGCTTAGTCAGACTGTTCCGTGCGATTGCTGATATATTTGTCCACTTAAACTTATCGCGTCATCCTTCATCTTTCAACCTTGTGACTTAATAAAATAAGTTTGCTATATCATTCGTGTGTCATATATCAAGGCATACCCCTACGATCAAGGTAAGCACAACAGTTCATCGTAACTAGTGAGTATATCGAGATCATCCTTTCATTTTACAACGTCCGACTTGTTGGTGAGGAGGTCATTACATCGTACCGCAAAGTGACCAAACAGCATTAGACGAGGGTTAGGCTTAATACCTTATATGGTATTTTTGACTATTAAGCACGTGGAATTTTCTCGTGATAAGATTTCCTTTCTATCAAGGTTTTGGCCTTAAATTTTGGCTCTTTTGAGGATATCCTAACTGTGCCTAGGTCTGCACGTGTCTAGATGCAACAGAAGGGCAGCACTGATATCCTAGATGACTCATCAGCATACCGACCGAGAACTTCAGACGTCGGCTATCTATCAACGCAGGATTTAACACCATGAAATCATATGCCGATGATATGTTACCCACGAGAACTATAGCTTATAGAATTTTGTCACTTGGTATCTTTTTGCCTTTTGAGCGATAAGCCTATCAACACATCGCAGTGGATCCTCGCCTTTCAGCATCGACACCTTACATGTGTTAACCGAATTCATTAGAGCCAACAATTTAATTTTATTCTCCCAAAGCGCAGCAAATATTTCTCCCCCTAAATTTGTGCAAAAGTAGAATACTTTATGCTCAAATTTAGTTATTTTGCTGATAGCTATTTACATATATGTACCCCCTGTTTTAATTGGTTGCTTAGTCAGTGTAACGCATCATTTTTAAAAGGTCCACAAGCACCTTGAATCCCGAGTTGCTGACATGTTTTGTAAAAAGATCCGATCTATTAGCATCAGTGTGGATCTGTTCAAGCTTAATTAAACCTCTGTCGTAGCAATCTCGAATAAAATGAACTTTGATATCAATGTGCTTGGTTTTGGAGTGAAAAACAAGATTTTTGATGATTTGGATAGCGGCACCGTTATCACAGTAAATAGTAGGTCAAGATAAGTCAAACCGTAATCCTCGAGTTGATGTTGCATCAAAATAACCTGGGGCAACAGGCAGATGCTGCAACATATTCTTCTTTTGTAGTTGATAGAGGTACCATTTGATGCTTCTTGCACTGCCATGACATAAGCCTATCTCCCAATAATTGACATCTTGCCGATGTGGACTTCATATCCTTGTCCGTCCTCCAAGTTTACTGTCAGAAAAAGCAAACCAATCAAAGTTAGAATCTCTAGGATACCAGAGTCCCAATTTTGGAGCTCCCTTGAGGTATCTAAAGATTCGTTTAACTGCAGAGAGATGAGAAAGTTAGGGATTAGCCTGATATCAAGCACATTGGTAGACAACAAACATATCCGGTCGGCTTGTAGTTAAGTACATCAATGAACTAATCATAGATCGTTACATTGTTTGATTGACCAGGCTTCCTTCAGCATCCTCATTCAGTAGGGGCCATTCAGCTATGGGGGAGTCTATAGGCTTAGAATTTGTCATGTCGAATTTTGCAAGAACATCCTGAACGTATTTTCCTTGATGAATCAAGATCCCTTGACTACTCAACGAACTTGCAAGCCTAGAAACATAGTCAATTCACCCAGTGAGCTCATCTCGAACTTCTTCTTCATCACCTCCTCGAACTCTTTGCATAAATCTTCATTCGTTAACCTGAAAGTGATGTTGTCAACTTAGATCTAACAAGGATAAGATCCTTGCCAATGCGTTTAATGAATAATGTTTGTTCTATTGTCCCCCAGGTATATCCGTGTGCAAACAAATGCTCTATTAAGGTTGCGTACCATGCACAGGGTGCTTGGTGCAGTCCATACAAAGCTTTATCTAACTTCTAGCATAGCCTTGATTCTTTGAATCAACAAACCCAGGGGGTTGAGCGACATAAATCTCTTCCTTGACCTTCTCGTACAGAAACACCATCTTGACATCCATTTGATAAACAGTGAAACCTATATAGGATTCATATGCCAAGAAGATGCATATGGCTTCCAGACGAGCTACTGGTGCGTACACCTCATCATAATCAAGGCCTTCAATTTGTTTGAATCCCTGGACCACCAACCGGGCTTTGTTTCTCACAATCACTCCAGTATCATCTTGTTTGTTACTATATACCCATGAGTACTAAGAGCTCGCTTTCCTTCCGGCAGTTTCACTAATTTCCATGCTCCCAGCTTCTCAAACTGATTAAGCTCTTCATGCATTGCATCAACCCATCCAGGTTCCTGCAAATCAACATCAATGCTCTTAGGCTTAATCTGTGAGATGAAACATGAATTAAACATGTGTTAATGGTTCCTGATCTACTGCGGGTCTGAACACTAGTAGTTACTGGGCCAATAACGTTTGTAATTGGATGGCTTCTCTGAACATGCTATGGGATTGCTACAACAGGTGCCTACAACTTTGATTGAAGATTAGAAAAGCTTCCTGACACTATCCAAGATTGCTCCTCTTCATTTGATGCAGCAACAGTGTTGATCACCGGTGGATCTACAGTGCAATCTGATGGAATCGGCTCCGGAAACAATGAAGCTCCTTGAATGTTTGTATTTGAAGGATCAGAAACAGTTTGCTGTGTGGAGGGTTCATTGTTGTGAACTGCATCATCAGGAGTAGCTGTTGTAGTAGGTTCTAGAACCAGCTCTTAGACTGGTGAAGAACGATACGTTGCAGAAGTAGCTTCATGAAATCCCTGTGGATCCATTGTAAGCTTCTTGAAAGCATCTTGAATAGGTCATCATCATCTTCAGTCATGATGGGAATAGGTATCACTGTACTTAAGACATTTGTACTAACAATCACATCAGACAGAATATTAAATGACTTAAACAAGGAGGAATAATCATATAACCAATCAGGTCCAACTCGTGCATCTTTGGGATCTTAAGCCATCCCCAAGTCCACGATCTGCTTTTTGATTCTGTTGTATACTCGATAGGTGGTGGTTTTGGCATAGTTGATGAAATAGCATGGATCACCTCTTTTTGCTTCAAATTTACCTTTGGCATCCATGGTTAGAAGAACACAAGGACAACAAAAAGTCCGGAAATGTTGTACAGAGGGTTTTTGTCCTTCAACTATCTCATATGGATTTTTCATGTGACGCTTGTTGATTAGTGCATGATTTTGAACATAGTAGGCGATGTTCACTGCTTCTGCCCAAAATATCAGTTGAAGGTCGGAATCTATTAGCATCGTACGAGCAGCTTCATTGAGAGTTCAATTGCATCTTTCAGCAACTCCGTTTTGTTGAGGAGTTTGAGTTGCACTATATTGATGATTAATTCCTTTTAAAGTGCAGAAATTCAGTTCAATATTCTTGAACTCCATCCCATTGTCGCAACAAATAATTTTTACTCGCTCATTCGTTTGGTTCTCCATGAGGGTGACAAACTTCTTTATCAGACCTGCAGTTTCACTCTTGTGTTCCAAGAAAAATACCCAAGTGAAGCGAAAGAAATCATCAGTGATGACCAAGCAATAAGCCTTTCCTCCAATACTCAGTACATTTGCAGGACCAAAAGGATCCATGTGAAGCACTTCCAAAACTTTAGATGTCATACGCACGGGCTTAGGCTTGTGAGGCTTGCGATGCTGCTGCCCACGAGCACATGATTCACATTTCTCGATCTGCATAAAATCTCTAATTGATAAGTTTCTGACTAAACCTCCTTTTACCATTCGATTAATATTCTTCATGTTCAGATGACCAAGTCGTCGGTGCCATAGCATAGCGTTATGTTCGGCAATTTTAGAAAACAGATAGGTAACTTGATCAGTGGGTGCCTTATTCATATCAATTACATAAGCATTTCCCCGGCGTTCAATCAGGTACCAATATTCGGGTTTGAAAAATCCTGGCTTCAAAACTACATATCCACCTTTTGTGAAGAGAACTTCTAAACTGTTGTCGCACATTTGGGATACACTAAGAAGACTATGTTAGAGTTCAGGAACATAATTAACATCAGAGAAGCAGAGGACCCCGTCTCTGACCGTGCCTTTCGTACTAATTCTTCCCGTTTCTCCACCTACAAAGGTGACAAATCCGCCGTCGAAGATTTTGATGTCGTTCAACTGGGAGATATCCCCTATCATGTGTTTGGAACAACCATTGTCGATAAACCAAAGTTTAACAACAGCCCTCCATAGCCGTTCCTGCGCACATTATGGGATTAGTGAGAAATTGGAACCCATACCATATTCGATTTAGGTTGACCTTCACTTTTCGTACGCGAAACCTTATGAAAGATCATATGCCTTTTCGTAGTGTTTGAGGTTCGAGAAGAAGAGGATGTAGAGTTCGATGATTGAGAACACTAAGACTGAGATCTAGCAAGGATTTTGGTTTTCCAGATTTTTAAATCTTTGTTGGTCGGAACAAATTTTGTAGATGTTGCATTTAACTTTTAACTGATTTTGTTTCCTAGATTCCAGTCTCCATCAGAAGGCTTGGCTTGAGGGAATTTATGTCCATGACGTCGATAGTGCGAAGTCGTCTGATGATAGGTGTTCCTGGAATTGTAAGATACGAGAGGACGATGAACACAATTTCTTGCTGTGTGCCCTGGAATTCCACAATTAAAACAATTTTGTCTTTTTGAGAAAAAGACTCTTAGTTCTGCTTATGTTATTCTGGGGAGCTGATTTGGTCTCTTCTTTCCACTAGGTGTTGATTTCTTGTGTGAATATTTACTCTTGAATGAAACCTGCTCACAATCATCAGCACAAGAGTGAGTATCCATAACTTTACCCTTTAACTTAGCTTCAGTTAGCTTTTGAGATGGGTTTTTCTTTTGATTTTGGTTAACAACATCTTAGGAGATTTCCTCTTTGTTTTCGTTTTGTGCTATTTTTTGTTTTTTTTGAGATCGCCTTTTCTTTGTAGGAGTGGATCCTGTAGGCTTAGTTTCATTTGAAACCTTTTCTTTAGAAACTGAGCTTGTGGAGCCGACTGAATTAGTTTCTTTGGAAACCATTACATCAGACAAAGCTTTCAGTATAAATGGATTCTAGGTTACTAGATGATGAGCAGATTTCATCAATAATTTGATCATCACAAACACCTTGCTCATTATCAAGATGAGTCAGAATCTTCAGCCTGATCCATATCAGACAACTCCTGTTCATCAATAATTTCATTCACACAATCCATCACAACAATATTTTGAATTTCACAATTTTCAGAGAAATCTGAAGTATCAGTTGAAGTTTCAGGAAGACTAGAATAGTTTTCTGAATCACTCGAAATGGATTCCTCAGACTCCTCTGGTAAAATAGTTAAGTCATAATCAGAATAAAAACGACATCACTCAAATTTTCAGTTTCAACAACTTCTGAAAAACTCTGAGTCTCAAAAACCATGGACTAAACAAAGTTACAAACGCAATTACCATGTTTATCACACAAAGAAACATCCGAATCATCAGCATCAATTGGATGTGGTTATCATCCACTTTCGACCGCTCCTCGACTATCACTGACTCTGCACATGCACTAAAACAATTAATATTATTTATAGACTTAGAGGTAGATGTCGTTTCCTATGGTTCCTCGGGTGGGGTTTTTATCGACTCCTTTTCATGTTTTAAATTTTCAACTGATTCATTTAAGCATTCTTGATGAATATTTTTGATAAAACTCATAGGCTTTTGAAAATCAATGGGTCTAGCGTTCTTTGGTTTAAAAGGTTCCAAAGGAACGTAGTCGCTTGGTTTGCCATACATCATTTTATCATAATTTTCCTATTCTTGCTCACTAATAGGCTTTCTTCAATAATTATGATTATATGGCGGAGGAACTTGTGTATGACCCAACCCTTTGCTCTTGTTTTCCTTGTACGCCAATTTTACATTACAAAGATTACGAACAATGTCACTAAAAGTATCAAATTTTTAATGTTCAACTCAGTTTGTTGATACTTTCTAGTAACTGTCACACCCTCAATTTCCACTTGCGGAGTTTTACCGCGAGGCGTGTGAACAAACTAGAATCTGAAACACTAGTACGTCGAACGACTCTATATGATTTGATAATACGTTTTCCAAAAATCATTTGTTTAACCATTCATAGTAGATTTTATATTGTCTTAGTTAGTTACCAATGTTTAGCGGAAGCATAAGTTTTTAAAGTTGAGCGGAAGCATAAAGTAAAGGAACGGGCGCCAACATAAACGCCAAAACTAAAGAAAAACCCAAAACAATGTTTGTAAATGAGACTCGATAAAAGATGTCTTGATCAATGCAAGTGAGTGCACCTAGAGCTCCTAGCGTCCTGAGAAACATGTAAAGAAACAAGTGTCAACATTAAAGAAGAGTGAGTTCACAGGTTTTCATAAATTCGTTCGTTCGGTTATGAGTTTGTTTCCCCCGTTATCCCTAACCCGGGATAACGATTTAGTTCCATTATTCCCAACCCGGAATAATACTGATAGTTCCATTATTCCCAACCCGGAATAATAATGATAGTTCCATTATTCCCAACCCGGATAATAATGATGTCCCATTATTCCTAACCTGGAATAATAACGATGTTGGTTCCATTATCCCTAACCCGGGATAATATTGTTGATTCGTAATTAAGTTCAATGTTAATATATATAGGTAGCTAGCCTAAAGTTATGTCACGTAAGTGTTCACGATCGAAGCTGACTGTTGTGCCTCCGTGTTGCCAGGCCTATCACTGACCATGGCGAAGTTAGGCCAAATTATTCACCCGTTGACCATACCCGGTCGGCTAGCGCGACTAGCTCGGATGGGGCTTGTCGGGCCCAGTAGTACTACTTATAATTTCCCCGCTATTTAAACCCAATACTAACGATCCGAGAGATTGTCGAGGACTTGTGTGATATAGCTGCTTAGTGACCATAACGTACATTAACATTAACTTAGTTACCGAATAGTTAAGCGACGTTAATTTCGTATAACGTAAAGAGATAGAGTTGATAGAGTGTATACATGTTTCTCCCCCTATTGTTTAAAACCGGATAAAATTAGGGGCCGTGAACTCACCTTTAGTTGCTCGGTTAGTGTAAGACAGAAGTTTCAAATGATGGGACCGCTAATTGCGTCCTAACAAGTCAATTGATTTAGAGTTAGTGTGCGATCACACTGATACAAGTCCTACACATACTAACACACAATGCGGTTCATACAATGACAATTCCTTAAACTCAAATCATGCATGCAAGTATCATCATGCCAATATAGTGATCAAAACAACTTATCATGAACACAATCAATTCATACAACACTTTGGTACATACATTCGCAAGTTATCAAGTTTCAGCTTATATACTCATAACTAGGCTGTTTTCAAGGATTTTTATAAAATAGTTTCAACGTTCCAAAAATTCCAATTATTTTACAGAAGGTGACAACTATACTGTAGAATTTTATATAAAATTTTCAAGTCCTAACAATTTACCAATTATTCATAAATATTAATATACTAGGCTGCAGTCAGATTCGTCGCTTTCTGACTGCAGTCCACGGAAGAATTCATTTAAAAATCACCGTTCTTCCAATTAACAAAATTCCAGTGGGAGTTTCCCGGAAATTTCCATATCTAGTAGCTGTACAAATTTCATGATTCGACTCCCTACAGATTATTATATCCGACTTGATAAACAACTAACAAATTTTCAGGATTTTCACAGCTTTAGTTACTGAACTTAATTGGCCACTTAAAAATATCAAACGACTTCAGAAAAATATGAATCCAGTGCCATTAGAATAGTTTTTCAAAACTTTACGTTTTAGACTTCATAAAATCCGTTTTTCGATAAATAATAACCAAGTTAGAGCCAGTTGAAGTTGGCTGTAAACACCATTCAGTATCCTGATTCAGCACTTTATCACAATCTAACTCGCTTAAACCATCGATACATTGAACATATACGATCAAGAACAGAATTTCCAATCATATACTATCCTATATATCATACCCATGCAAACCCTAATCATAGCATATAGTTTTTATCAAACAAAACGCAGCCTAACGTTTCTTAATTCCGCAAAACATCAAACTTGCAAACTAGCCAAATCAATCGGTTATCATCCTACTACTTTCCACCATTACATACACACACGATCCATAATTCATAACATATATGATTAGTGAAATAACATAAAATTCTAACCTTAACAATAGGATTAATGAGCCGAGAACTAGATGGGACTGATTCGGATGTTGGCGTGACTTGCGACCGAGAAGGAGAATGGTGAGGGGAGGGCTGCCGCGATTCAAGAGGAAGTGTAGCAAGGCTGTCTTGCGATCGAGGAGGTGAATGAGTGGCTGCCGTCGGCTGTTTTCTCAACTAGGGTTTGTGTTTTTGTTTTGTAAAGCAAAGCCTCATGCATGTGTGTGTGTATATAGCGCAAGAGATATGGGAAAGGGAAGGGTTTACGGTTTGGGATACTCGCGGCCGCAAGGGACTCGGGTGGGTTGGTTTGGGTCTAGCACTTGGTCCCCAAGTCTTGGTTAACTCCTAGAGTCACAAGGAAACGAGGTTGGCTCGTGTCGCGGCTCGATTCAATTCATTTATCTATTTACTACATCTACATCACATAATAACGTACTAACTTATAAACGTTTAAGACTAGCATGTAATTCATTTGACAAGTACACAAAACTATCGTAATTATTTCGAGCGTGCAATTTAAGTCTCCGAATCGATTTAGCGTAGGAACGAATAACCGTGAAGTAGTGCGTTTAAGATATCTGAAAAACCGGGATGTCACATTATCCCCATGTTGAAAGAATTTTCGTCCCGAAAATTGAGTAAACGCGTTTTAGAATGCAGCGTACATGTTTAGAGTGCCACGCACAAAGAGTTAGTTCGTTAACAATGGTACGCGAAATTACAAGAAATTCCCAGGTTGTCACATCATCCCCATGTTGAAAGAATTTTCGTCCCGAAAATTTAGTTGCTGGTATCGTTAGTTTGCTGCTCAGCTGCAAAGAGGTGTGGGTATTTGCTTTTCATTTGGTCCTCTCTTTCCCACGTGAACTCCGGTCCACGCTTAGAGTCCCAACGAACCTTAACGATCGGAATCTTACTGTGCCTTCGAGTCTTGATCTCACGATCCATGATCTCGATAGGTTGTTCCACAAAGTGCAGTTGTTCATCCACTTGGATCTCATCCAATGGAATGACTAGGGTTTCATCTGATAGACACTTCTTCAGATTTGACACGTGAAAAACGTTGTGAACTCCACTGAGTTCGGCAGGAAGGTCTAATTGATAAGCTACGGGTCCAATACGTTTCAAGATCACAAACGGACCTACGTACCGTGGGTTTAGTTTGCCTCGTTTTCCAAAGCGGATTACACCCTTCCAGGGTGACACCTTCAGTAGGACGCGGTCGCCTACTTGAAATTCGAGTGGTTTGCGTCGTTGATCAGCGTAGCTTTTCTGTCGGTCTCGTGCCGCCGCCATGCGGTTTCTGATTTGTACAACCTTTTCAGTAGCCTCAAGTATCAACTCAGGGCCTGTGAGTTGACTGTCACCGACTTCTGCCCAACAGACCGGTGATCTACATTTACGACCGTATAATGCCTCAAACGGTGATGCCGATATACTTGTATGGTAACTGTTGTTATACGAGAATTCCACTAAAGGCAGGTGGATTTCCCAACTATTCCTGAAGTCTACTACGCATGCCCTAAGCATGTCTTCCAAGGTCTGTATGGTCCTTTCGCTTTGACCATCAGTCTGAGGGTGATAAGTTGTGCTCATATCTAAGCGTGTGCCCAACGCTTTCTGAAGTGACTGCCAAAAGTTGGACGTGAAGCGAGCATCTCTGTCTGAGATGATGGACGTTGGCACTCCGTGCCGAGAAACTACTTCCTTAATGTAGATGCGACTCAACTTCTCCATCTTATCTGTTTCTTTAATAGCTAGGAAGTGTGCGGACTTAGTTAAACGATCCACGATTACCCAGATGGTATCGCAACCTCCCAAAGTTCGCGGGAGTTTAGTGATGAAGTACATCGAGATCTGATCCCATTTCCACACTGGGATCTCAGGTTGTTGAAGTAACCCCGATGGTTTCTGATACTCTACCTTGACTTTTGCACAAGTCAAACACTTGCTCACGTAGGTGGCTATATCAGCTTTCATGTTGGGCCACCAATACGCAGCTTTAAGGTCTTGATACATCTTATCTGAACCAGGATGGACAGAGTATCGGGATTTCTGAGCTTCGTCCATGACTAGCTCTCTGAGGTTTCCGTAGAGAGGTACCCATATGCGATTCATGAAATACCGGGCTCCATTGGGTTTTACTTCCCAATCGCGTTCCATTTTTCCCACCGATTCGGCCTTGATGTTTTCTTCCTTAACTGCTTCTAACTGCGCGTCGCGTATCTGTTCGGGTAACCCCGAATGAATGGTGAGCTGTAATGCTCGTACCCGACGAGGTTTCAAGTGTTCCTTCCTACTGAGGGCATCAGCTACCACGTTAGCTTTTCCCGGGTGATACCGAATGGCACATTCATAATCGTTCAAAAGTTCGACCCAGCGACGCTGTCGCATGTTCAACTCCTTCTGATCAAAGATGTGTTGGAGGCTCTTGTGGTCTGTAAATATTGTGCACTTCGTTCCATAGAGGTAGTGTCTCCAAATCTTAAGTGCAAACACTACTGCTCCCAATTCCAGGTCATGTGTTGTGTAGTTTTTCTCGTGAACCTTCAATTGTCGGGACGCATACGCGATGACCTTATCGCGTTGCATGAGTACGCATCCTAACACCTGAATGGAAGCATCACAATATACTACAAAGTCATCTGTCCCTTCCGGCAAGGACAGAATGGGTGCACTGCAAAGTTTCTGTTTCAGCAATTGAAATGCCGCTTCCTGCTTGTCACCCCAAGCATACTTGATGCCTTTCTGGGTGAGGGTAGTAAGCGGTTGCGCGATTTTTGAAAATCCCTCGATGAAACGTCTGTAGTAACCAGCCAAACCCAAAAATTGGCGGATCTCCGTCGGTGTCCTGGGTGCTTCCCAGTTTTTGATAGCTTCAATCTTGGCAGGGTCGACGTGGATACCCTTTTCATTTACGATATGCCTGAGGAACTGAACTTCCCGAATCCAGAAATCACACTTCGAAAGCTTGGCATATAGTTTCTCCTGTTGAAGTAATTCTAGCAGTAATCGTAGATGTTCAGCATGTTCTTCTTCACTTTTAGAGTAGATGAGTATGTCATCGTGAACACAATGACAAACTTGTCGAGGTATGGTTTACACACACGGTTCATGAGGTCCATGAATACCGCGGGTGCGTTGGTGAGACCGAAGGGCATGACCAAGAACTCATAATGGCCATACCGAGTACGAAATGCCGTCTTAGCGATATCTTCCTCCCTGACGCGTAACTGATGGTAACCGGACCGTAGATCAATCTTGGAGTAGTAGCTTGACCCTTGAAGTTGGTCGAAGAGATCGTCGATTCGAGGTAACGGGTATCGGTTCTTGACAGTAACCTTGTTGAGTTCCCTGTAGTCGATGCACATGGGGAAGGTCCCGTCCTTATTCTTGACAAAAAGGACTGGAGCTCCCCATGGCGAAGTGCTTGGTCGGATAAATCCTTTTTCTAACAGCTCCTGAAGTTGGGTAGACAACTCCTGCAGCTCGGCTGGAGCTAGGCGGTATGGGGCCTTGGCGATGGGAGTTGCATGGTTCGCCAATTCAATTTCAAACTCCAATTATCGATGGGGTGGGAGACCAGGTAACTCCTCTGGGAATACATCGGAAAAATCACGGACGACGGGGATGTCTTCTATACGTTTCTCGTCCTTAGGCTGTTCGGTAACCAGTGCGAGTAAAGCGAAAGAGTTCTTCCTCCGAAGATACTTCTGCGCTTGCATGTAAGAAATGATGTTTGTGACGGCGCCTGCCTTCTCGCCTTGCACCGTCAAGATTTCGTCGTTAGTGAGCGGAATACGGATACATTTTTTGAAACAGAGAACTTTAGCTCGGACGTCGGATAGCCAGTCCATTCCGACTACCACGTCAAAACTTCCCAGGGTAGTTGTCATCCGATCAATGGTAAAGGTGTGACCCGCGAGTTTGAGTTGACAGCCGGATACTATATGGGTCACATCTACAGATTTACCATCGGCTAGTTCTATGATATAAGGGGTCTCTAAGGGTTTAGGCGTGAGATTTAGGTTCTTCCTAAAAGACTCAGATATAAAACTCCTATCCGCACCCGTATCAAAAAGCACAGTAGCAAAATGTTCATTAAGGGGAAACTTACCGGTGACCACGTTCGAGTCGTTTCTAGCCTCTCCGCGGCCCAGCGTAAATGCACGCCCTTTGGCACCTCCTGTGCCACCATTTCCATTATTGTTGTTGTTATTGTTGTTGTTGTGGTTATTGTGGTTGTGGTTGTTCCCACCATTGTTGTTGTTGTTGTTACGGAGCTGTGGGCAGTCTCTTTTGAAGTGGGCAGTGCTACCACACTGATAGCATCCCCGGTTAACACCCTGTTGCTGGCCCTGGGGTTGATTTTGGTTTTGTCGGGACATGATTTCCCCGCGACAATCCTTTGCCGCATGTCCCACTTTGCCACATCGTTGGCAGCGATTCCCGGCACAAGGGCCGTGATGATGAAGATTACAGCGATTGCACTGCGGCTTTCGACCTACATAGCCGCTTGCGTTCTGGTTGTTGTTAGCGGGCTGATTTTGGTGACCCCGGTGGCTGTTGTAATTATTGAACCGTTTATGGTTCCCCTGTTGTGGCTGGGATGACGAAGACTGTCGAACAGACGAGTCTTCAAACTTTCTTTTATTATCAGGGGCAACTTCAGTTGTACCCCGAGTTGGCAACTTCTTTTGTTCCACCGCCTTATCGGTGAGTTTGTGCGCCAACCTGATTGCTTGATGCTCAGTTGCAGGGTTGCTAGCCATTACCATACCCTAAATCTCCGGGACCAGACCCCCAAGGTAGAACTCGAGTCGCTTCTCCACAGTGTTGGCCAGATCGGGACACAGAAATACCAAGTCATGATGTTTTGCTGTGTATGCTTCAATTTCAGATCCCACCATCTTGTGGTTCCATAATGTTTGCTCCAACTGTTGAACTCTGTCTCGCGGATAGTACTCTTCTTTGATTAGGGCCTTAAACTCGGCCCAGGCCATTGCATTTGCAGCAATAAGTCCACGCGTTTGGACTTGTGCATTCCACCAAGTTAGTGCCCCATCTTCCAATGTTGAGGCTGCATACTTGACCTTGTTGGCCTCCAGACTGTTGCACATTTCAAATACTGATTCAGATTTTTCGATCCAGTGGACCAGTCCTATGGGTCCTTCTGCCCCCGTGAATTTACTTGGCTTCGCGTCGAGGAACATCTTGTAGGGGTTAAGACCCCCTCCTGCTGACAGAGGACAGGTAGTCAGCGAGGAATTCTACTAGCCCAACTATTAGATTTTCCCATGAAAATTTAATAATGGTTACCTGCCGGTTGGTTCTGAACACCCGCTAGAGCTGCATTCACGTGCCCTTGGATCATTGCAGCTAATTCTTCGGGCGTCATGTTAAGGTTTCCGCGACGTCCAGTTGCCATTTAGATCTTCATAAGACAACATAAACACACACTGATAAGTCTATATATCCAACATAGTTATCCTATTCCGTACTTAAATAATTCTTCAAGTTATGTCAACTCAAATAAATTAAATAGTCAAAAGAAATACTTAATTAAATAAAGTTTTAACGTCTTACAAAGTGCCAACCAAACATATCAGTTTACTATAAAGTTTCAAGTTTAAACACAAGTGGGAAAATAAATAGACTGAAGGAAAGTAAATAAAATAAGCGAGACGTGTCAGTCTTCTACGTCTCCATCTCCCAAATCGCTATCGTTGCCATCATCCTGCGCAGCATTTCCAGCTTCTACAGCTGGGTCCTCCTCCGGATCCTCTTCTGGATCCTCCTCTGGATCCTCTTCTGGATCCTCTTCAGGATCCTCCTCTGGATCCTCTTCCGGATCCTCCTCCACCGGCACTAGAGGGGCCGGTGCTGGTGCGGGTACTGGTGCAGGTGCTTGATTTTGTTCTAGCTCCTGAATTCTCCAACTAGACTGCAGGATTCTGTCTTCGAGACAGTCGGCCCTTATCTGCTCAGCACGAAGATCTCTAGCTAAAGTGTTACGAGCTATCTTACTCGTATGTTGCTCTTCCTCGAGCGATCCAGTTTTACCTGTCAGTTGTCGTATCATCCATCCCTGTGCTAGGATTGTTTCATGCATTCTTTCTAATTGTTCTTGTTGTTTCCGTATCATATCTCTAAGTAGGTCATTCCCTACTTCTACCGAGTTAACCGGTTTGACCGGCACAGCGATGGTTGGGCGTGATGACCACTCCTCCCCCAGAGCGAGCCTTTTTCTCGCAGCTGAGCGTGTCTCCACGCCATAAGATGGTAAGGGTTCCACCATAGGTGCCTTTCCTGGCGCCCTTGGTTGCGAAAGTTTGTCGGATGATGATGATGATGATGACATGGCCTGTTAGGTTGTGTAGTTAGTTATGAGTTGCATTTATTTCTTACTATGCATTCACATTTTACATAGCACAGTTGTGGTACATCACATAACAAGATATAACAATTCGGTGCCAAACTATGTCTAGTGTCGTGTAATCAGCTATAGTTTAGGTCTACTTTTAATGTAAACCTGGTTCTCTATAGCTAGTGGCTCTGATACCAATCTGTCACACCCTCAATTTCCACTTGCGGAGTTTTACCGCGAGGCGTGTGAACAAACCAGAATCTGAAACACTAGTACGTCGAACGACTCTATATGATTTGATAATACGTTTTCCAAAAATCATTTGTTTAACCATTCATAGTAGATTTTATATTGTCTTAGTTAGTTACCAACGTTTAGCGGAAGCATTAGTTTTTAAAGTTGAGCGGAAGCATAAAGTAAAGGAACGGGGCGCCAACATAAACGCCAAAACTAAAGAAAAACCCAAAACAATGTTTGTAAATGAGACTCGATAAAAGATGTCTTGATCAATGCAAGTGAGTGCACCTAGAGCTTCTAGCGTCCTGAGAAACATGTAAAGAAACAAGTGTCAACATTAAAGAAGAGTGAGTTCACAGGTTTTCATAAATTCGTTCGTTCGGTTATGAGTTTGTTTCCCCCGTTATCCCTAACCCGGGATAACGATTTAGTTCCATTATTCCCAACCCGGAATAATACTGATAGTTCCATTATTCCCAACCCGGATAATAATGATGTCCCATTATTCCTAACCTAGAATAATAACGATGTTGGTTCCATTATCCCTAACCCGGGATAATATTGTTGATTCGTAATTAAGTTCAATGTTAATATATATAGGTAGCTAGCCTAAAGTTATGTCACGTAAGTGTTCGCGATCGAAGCTGACTGTTGTGCCTCCGTGTTGCCAGGCCTATCACTGACCATGGCGAAGTTAGGCCAAATTATTCACCAGTTGACCATACCCGGTCGGCTAGCGCGACTAGCTCGGATGGGGCTTGTCGGGCCCAGTAGTACTACTTATAATTTCCCCGCTATTTAAACCCAATACTAACGATCCGAGAGATTGTCGAGGACTTGTGTGATATAGCTGCTTAGTGACCATAACGTACAATAACATTAACTTAGTTACTGAATAGTTAAGCGACATTAATTTCGTATAACGTAAAGAGATAGAGTTGATAGAGTGTATACATGTTTCTCCCCCTGTTGTTTAAAACCGGATAAAATTAGGGGCCGTGAACTCACCTTTAGTTGCTCGGTTAGTGTAAGACAGAAGTTGCAAATGATGGGAACGCTAATTGCGTCCTAACAAGTCAATTGATTTAGAGTTAGTGTGCGATCACACTGATACAAGTCCTACACATACTAACACACAATGCGGTTCATACAATGACAATTCCTAAAACTCAAATCATGCATGCAAGTATCATCATGCCAATATAGTGAGCAAAACAACTTATCATGAACACAATCAATTCATACAACACTTTGGTACATACATTCGCAAGTTATCAAGTTTTAGCTTATATACTCATAACTAGGCTGTTTTCAAGGATTTTTATAAAATAGTTCCAATGTTCCAAAAATTCCAATTATTTTACAGAAGGTGACAACTATACTGTAGAATTTTATATAAATTTTTCAAGTCCTAACACTTTACCAATTATTCATAAATATTAATATACTAGGCTGCAGTCAGATTCGTCGCTTTCTGACTGCAGTCCACGGAAGAATTCATTTAAAAATCACCGTTCGTCCAATTAACAAAATTCCAGTGGGAGTTTCTCGGAAATTTCCATATCTAGTTGCTGTAAAAATTTCATGTTCGAATCCCTAGAGATTATTAGATCCGACTTGATAAACAACTAACAAATTTTCAGGATTTTCACAGCTTTAGTTACTGAACTTAATTGGCCACTTAAAAATATCAAACGACTTCAGAAAAATATGAATCTAGCGCCATTAGAATCGTTTTTCAAAACTCTACGTTTTAGACTTCAGAAAATCCGTTTTTAGATAAATAATAACCAAGTTAGAGCCAGTTGAAGTTGGCTGTAAACACCATTCAGTATCCTGATTCAGCAGTTTATCACAATCTAACTCGCTTAAACCATCGATATATTGAACATATGCGATCAAGAACAGAATTTCCAATCATATACTATCATATATATCATACCCATGCAAACCCTAATCATAGCATATAGTTTTTATCAAACAAAACGCAGCCTAACGTTTCTTAATTCCGCAAAACATCAAACTTGCAAACTAGCCAAATCAATCGGTTATCATCTTACTACTTTCCACCATTACATACACACACGATCCATAATTCATAACATATATGATTAGTGAAATAACATAAAATTCTAACCTTAACAATAGGATTAATGAGCCGAGAACTAGATGGGACTGATTCGGATGTTGGCGAGACTTGCGACCGAGAAGGAGAATGGTGAGGGGAGGGCTTCCGCGATTCAAGAGGAAGTGTAGCAAGGCTGTCTTGCGATCGAGGAGGTGAATGAGTGGCTGCCGTCGGCTGTTTTCTCAACTAGGGTTTGTGTTTTTGTTTTGTAAAGCAAAGCCTCATGCATGTGTGTGTCTATATAGCGCAAGAGATATGGGAAAGGGAAGGGTTTACGGTTTGGGATACTCGCGGCCGCAAGGGACTCGGGTGGGTTGGTTTGGGTCTAGCACTTGGTCCCCAAGTCTTGGTTAACTCCTAGAGTCACAAGGAAACGAGGTTGGCTCGTGTCGCGGCTCGATTCAATTCATTTATCTATTTACTACATCTATATTTTATAACTAAAATAAAACACGAAATCAGAACATCACATAATAACGTACTAACTTATAAACGTTTAAGACTAGCATGTAATTCATTTGACAAGTACACAAAACTATCGTAATTATTTCGAGCGTGCAATTTAAGTCTCCGAATCGATTTAGCGTAGGAACGAATAACCGTGAAGTAGTGCGTTTAAGATATCTGAAAAAAACCGGGATGTCACAGTAAGAAGTTCCAGCTTAGCTCTCACCAAGTCGCATTCTATAGTTTTTGAATTTAGTCGATTTTTCTATTCATGGACCAACAATTCTATTGAATTTACGTCCAGGTGGAGCTGAGCTATGTCCTTCTTTAGCGCATCAATCGTTTCATATAGAATTCTATTGTTCTTTCGAAGACCGATGTACTTAGACATGGCGCTATTGTAGTCACTGATCAGATTGAAATTATGTGCTCTCATCTGTGCAATTTTATTTCTATAGTGTTTGTTGCACAAGAGAGTGTTACCGTTTTGGAGAGAGTTTTAGGTTCCTTAGTCTGCGCCATCAAACATTGGAGATGATTTTCAGCAACTTCTGCGATCATTAGGGATTCCACTTAAGCTGTAGCATCAACCCAGCTGAATCCATGTAGCTCTTGCACCATCAGCTGGGTTGATAAACCTTTCCTACTCTTGAGCCTCCTTGGCTAGATAAAGTTGAAGTTGATGTTTGTGCTGGAGTAACAGGAACCATGGATCTCTCTGAGTTTGTAGCAGCTGCGGCTTGAGTTTCTTCATAACCCACTGGTGTCTTCTTTCAATCTCTGGCAAATGTCCTGGTTCATGGCACTTGTAGCACCTCAGCTTGTCTTTCACAGATCCAGTACGAATGTTTGACATGAGACGACGACCGTATATCTTCAGAAACTTCTCTGCTTGGAATGATACCATAGCCAGATTCCAGGATGCATCCAATTCTTCAATGTCTTCTACAACAACTTTATTTATCTCTATAGCAAGAACGGACAGAGGCAAAAGATCACATGCAAGGAAAGCATTCAAACTATTGAGGACTGGATGCTACGAGGCCCAACTTCATTCTGCTTGGTTAGGAAAGCAAGGTTTTCAGTAGAGGAAGTGGATGAGACATTCTAAGAAGCTGAGGGGTTCACATGACTGTAAACCATGTTCGCGTGCTGAGGATATCGCTGACCAGTAGTAGGTGCAGCTGAGTTGCTTGGAAGAGACATACCGTACATGTAATTTGTGTTCTGAGCATGTTGCCGAGCTTGAGTTATCGAAATGAAGAAAATGTTCGGATTACTGTTCGTCACCTGGCTGAAAACAAGGTTAGGATGACTTTGAGACACCAAGGCAGCATTAGAACTGGTCACCCATGCAGCAATCATGGAGTTCTTGTGGTTTAGCTCTCCCTGCTGGTTGTTAATTTCACAAGATTTGATGGTAGCGATCAGTTCGGTGAGAGTAACTTCATTTAGACTTACGGTTCGCTTAATCATCAAGACATCAACATCCCAACTCTTTGGCAGCGAGTTCAAAAGTTGGCGATTCATCCCACTGTTAGTAATAGAGATACCAACACTTATCATCTGTGAGACAAGCTTGACAAACCTCCTGATTTGGTTTTCCACAGTCTCCCGGTAGATATGATTGAACAAACTGAATTGGCGGTTCAACATGTTTACCCTCATAGCCTTCATGTCGGTGTTTCCTTCATATAGATTCTTCAGCACATCCTAGATCTTTTTCGCATTTGTGCAATTTCTAACAACAATCAAGATGTTAGGACCAAGAGCCATAGTAAGATTCGCCATTACCTTATCGTCTTCGTCTTTGATTCTTCGATCATCGTTCGTCCAAAAGCTTTCAGGTTTCGGAATCTGAGTGTGAGGATCATCTTCAGTTACGTGCATGATAGTACGAGGACCATCATGAATACACCTCCAGATACCGAGATCCTTAGTTTTCCAGTACTGCTCAAAATGCCAGGTCCACTCTAAATAATCATCTCCATACAACAACCTCAGAATTTTGGTAGAAGTCCGATAATTTGATCCAGTTCTTGATGCGACGCCTTTGAGACTGGATGGTCGTCAAGGTAGCGTTGCCGAGATCCCCAGCAGTCAAAATACCGTTCGGGTTCATCATTTTTAGTTTTACCAAATAGGAATTAATCAATTAATATTTTATGAAAGTGACAAGTCCAAAAGTCCAATCCGAAATGGTCAAACAACAAAAGTCAACTCTGAACAGTAATTCTAATAGTTACTCGATTCGAAACAGTGATTAGATTTGGAATAGTGATTTGATTCGGAACAGTAACTCGGATTGGAACGGTAACCTATTCGATATACAATCCAAGATGCCTTGATGATGATCTGCAATAGATAATCTTCAACAGCTATGATCTGAGATACAATGATGATGATCCGAGATACAACGATGATGATCTGAGATGCCTTATGGCTGATTCGAGATGCAACGGTTCTATCCGAAATGGATTCGAGTATTCAAAGGAATGATCTGAAATGATCCATGATATTCAAGCAGAAGATCTGAGATGGTCCGAGATCTAATCCAAGATTCAATAGAACTCCAAAACAATAGAAGATTTAGTCCAAAACCGTGTGATATCAGATCTGAGCCTAGAAATAGGTTCAAACAGGCTCTAATACCAATTGTATGTCCCGAAAACCGGATATACAATATCACACGAGGCTTGTTAGGTGGCGGAATCACACGAACAAGCTATGAATCAAGATAGAAGAAATAAGATGAAATAGATAAAGATCAACTTGCATACAAATCTTGGAATTTGTCTAATACAAGTGAAATGAAACCAAAAAGCTATTAACCCTAATATAACATTATCTATTTATACTAGAGGGTTAGCGCACCACTAACCTAAGCCCTTAGGCCCAAAAGCCATCCCCAAGCCCAAATCTACAAGCTAGCCCCAAACTAGTATTATGGCTAATGCATACACCTAACAGGGCCTACCAAAGGCTACATTTGGACATGATGGGTAAAAAAATTATACAAATTTGTTAACTAAATTCGGAAAATTTGTTAATTAAAATCGGAAAATTTGTTAATTAAATTCGGAAAATTTGTTATGTTCGGAATATATTTGGTAGTTTCGGACTTAAAAAAAATTTCAAATCTATGAGTTATATTTGGAATTTCTTTGCTTGTGCTGAATTTCATTGTATTCAGAACTGTTCAGATGATCTGATCCGAGGTTTCAAAAGCTTCCGGGTTTTATGAGTTCTGAATTTTCTAGAATTCTAGGTTACCTTGGGTATCGATTTTTATCTAAGTTTAGAAGTTTGTGTAGTTCAGGAGTTCTTTTTTGTATGTTTTGAGTTTTTCTAGTTATTTTAGGTGACCTGGGGTACCAGATAATTAGCTAAGAGTCAGAATTTTGTGTAGTTCAGAAATTTGAAGTCGGTTTTGGATAATTGAAAAGTTCCAGGGTACTTATGTTGTCCGGATTAAGTGAGGATTTTTTTTGCTCGTGGGGAGGAGACGCAGTAATGGTGGTCCACAGTGTTCCTTTCAAGATTCTCGAAGTTTGGAATTAGTCCTACTAGAGTTTTGGAACAATTTTGGGCTATTATCATGCATTAGAGGTGGAGATGATAACGACTTGGTTGGACTTTGACAGTTGATGAAGAAACAGGGGGAGTAAAAATTTCCTATTTTCTTCGAAAATCTAAAGCTTGTGCGTGAAAAAGCTCGTGTGTGGTGGAGTTTTGTCAAGTGTGTTTGTGTTTTTAATCAACTAATGAAATGATGAAGTTGATTTCTCGGTTGACGACTAGTTAAAGATTGAGCCTTATGAGTTGTTGTTTAGAGTAAAGACGATTAGTTTCTTGGTCCCTCTTCCAAGACGGTTGCTAGTCGGTTCTCGAAATAATGTGGTTCTTCTTGATTTGAGAAGAAGATCGGAGATGAAAGCCATCGAGGATTCAGTGGATTCATGAAGATAAGAGATTGATTCATGAAGATACGTGACGAGATGAGATCATACATGATGTGCGCAAAATGCAACACATAAATTACATCAATCAAGGCACAAAATCAACCCTTTTTCAGTACTAATGTTGGAAAAAGCATGTTTCTTTGTTTACTTTTAAATTACAGGATCAAAAGAGCTTAAACGAGTAAAAGGAACAAATTAACAGCAGAAACCAACACAAATACAAAGAGGAAGGATTGACGCAACCTGCCGAACCACCATCCACATTCAAAACAACAAAAATAACAAGAACAGAAGCTTAGGTACAGGGCCGTGCCCAGCCAAGATTCTCTACAGAACAAGGCAACAACAAAAGACAAACCAACACGGGGCCGTGCCAACCCAACATGGGTCGTGGTCAACTACAAGATTCAAAGAATCTGGATAGTACAACAAGTACACTGACCACGGGGCCATGCCATGTCACCACAGGGCGTGTTGGTACACAATATGACATCTGCAGTGAATGAAGGGAGAGAATATATTTCCAGCTATAAACAGAGGTGTTTGGCTCAAGAGAAAGGCATCCCATGGAAAACCATTTCTCTTACACTTGCCATCAGTCCACCACCACTGCAACACCAACACCCACCACCATCGTCCATATTTATCCTTTAGAGTTTGTAGTAGTCTCGGGATCCAAGATTGATCATAAGAGTTCTTGTCAAACAAAGGCCATGCTTGGCTAAATCTCTTACATCATTTGGTGAAGATAAATCTTTTATGTATTACTTTTGATTTCCAATCTTTGGCAACTTTTTATTTAGGTATGTATTAATGACGTTAATAACTAATTTTTTATATTGAAAGTAAATTTGGTTAAATATTTCTTTATGTTTTGTTAATTCACTCGTTTGTGTCTTTACGACCTATATAAAGCGCGTTAACTGCATGGAAGGGAGTTAGAAGGGTGTTTAGGTATAGTTCTTGCCTCGTTTAGTATGTAGATCCTGCGAGGACTTGGTTCAAGCTTGTTAGGACTTCCCTTGAGGCAGATAGCATCAAATCGGGGGAAGTAAGAACAGCTTGAACACCTTATAAATAAACTACTATTAGAACTTTACCCAACCTTGCAGGACTATAGCCCTGCTGACTCAGACCAATATGGCCGAGGGTAACGTCGCCTTCATAAGAGGGGCCTACCACTTTTCGCATAAATAACTTATTTAATTATCTTTCCATATTCTGGCCTTGCGGGACTGTATCCCTGCTGACTCGGACCAATATGGCCGAGGGTAACATCGCCTTCACAAGAGGGGCCCTACCACTTTAACTAAGATAATCTCTTAAAAAGCCCAAAGTACGAAAATCATCAAAGGATACGTAAAAGAGGAGTTGGAACCAAGTGATTCTTTCTTATCTATTTGTTTTTAAATTTGTTTTATCTATTTTTATCTTTAAAAACTTTCAAAACTTTTAGCAAAATTTTGTTAGATTAGACGTTAATGATAAGCCGATATTAAAAGCTCTTGTGTCCTTGGACGACATCGGTATCTTACCATCACTATACTATGTCTACAATGGGTGCACTTGCCCTAACCTGTGTAGAGTGGTAGTATTGTATCGTGTTTTATAAATTTAAAGCTTGATCCGCGAGTAAAAAGTGATTAAAATATAACAAAAATTATAAACACACTCGACCACGTCAATACATGAAGGGTTGAAGACTTTGATTAAGCTGGTGGATGTATATTTACGGAGTTCTGCTTGTTGTTAAGTATCAAACTGAACTTCATGTCTTAGTGAAGTTTGAAGTGTTCAAGGTTGGGCATTGGCAATCCGACATTTCGTTCTTCTAATGGTTAAGTTTGAAGATTAATGTTTCGAGCAATATTCTTACACGTGGTTGTAGGTTGGTTCATGTTAACTTTATTCAGGGATTAGTTTGACGGGGGGGAATCTACAGTGTTTGATGTTGGATTCTTCATGTTTCACAAAGCGGCCATTTAAGTGATCGTCATCAAGTCTTTCGTTAGAAGGGTTGAAAATTGTTGAGCTCTACCAGAAAGATCAAATCTCAGCCAAAGTTCAAAGCAGGCATGATATTATCAGTCAAGGGGGAGTCTGTAAGTGGAATATCCAGTGACTGAAGATTATCAACGCCAGACAAAATTGATAGCAACAGTTAAGGGGGAGTCTGTAAATGAAGCTCTTACTGGGTAACTGTGCTTTATCAGTTCTGGTCAACGGTCAACAAAGTCGAAAGTCAAAGAAGTCAAAGGTCAAATTTAGGAGTCTGAATTTGTTAGGAGTAGTCCGAATATAGTATAAATTCGGACATCTCTTGTGTCCGAGTTTGTTGATTTAAGTTTAGGGTTTACTTGTTTGTTTACGGTATATGTCCGAATTTTTTAAGTCACAAGTTCGGACTATATGTTTGTCATGACTTAGTGTCAGAGTTTGTTGGGTTTGTGTCGCTAGCCTATATATGTGGTGTATAGGTTAGATTAAAAATATTGTGCAATATTCTAGAGCCTCCTGGGTGTGCACATTCTAGTGAGAGAAACTATGTGTTAGAGAGATAAAGCTAGGGTTTAGATCTTTGTGATCTAAACCAGCTTGTAGAAGATGATGTATACTCGTTTGGTATGTAATCTGTGTTGATTGTAATGAAATGAATGATTCCTCCTACATCTTCTTCTCCATCTTCCCTGTTTATGTTATTTCACGTCATGAATCAAGTGCAATGTTGATGTTCATCTTGGATCCAGTACAACCTAATGATCCGTTAAGATATACCAACTAACCGTCGAATTACCAACATGCTAATGATGCAAAAAAACCGCCAATACGTTTGATAGATGTTGGATTTGAGAGAGTGTGATGTCTTGTTTTGAGTAAAATAGAGTGAATATATATAAGAATTCACGTAAAACAGTTAAGATCAACACATCATCATCAACACAGTTGGATATGTGAATGATTGCATACTGATTTCATTCAATATGTTTACATTACAATTAAACAATATAATATCATACTCCCCATCACCAAGTGTACTCTCACTCGTTAATTTCTTATGCCTATGGTTCTTAGTGTTAGCTATTACAGTGAACACGAAGAACTGTATATATGAGGAGAGAACTACTGGTGACGTCACCATGAAAACGACTCCTAATACTGATTAAATGGTGTAATTTCCAATGGTTGGTAAAACTACTGGATAGTTACACTATTACGTTGAACTACTGCTTATGTTGTGTAATAAAGAGAGCAATTGGATTCTTTAGAACAACTGGTTTGATCCAGCGCTTTTATGAATTAAGCATTTCTGGTCTTTGACTTGTTGACTTGATCTTCTAGTCTTCAGTATTAACTTTGACTTGACTTGATTGTTGTGACATTTCTATTTTATAGATTAAAATAAAGTATATAAAACTTATATTATTAAACAAGCCGATTACGAGTAAGTTGACTATTAGAAATATGAGGTATCTCGTCGAACATATACTTTTATAGGAACAATTTAATAATTAATAATAAAATAAATTATAATTGACCTCACTAAGTTTTTAATGAAAACTTAGGTCAAAATGTACATAAAAATATGCTCGTTGTATTGACATATTCGTCGTTTTTATAAAACGTTATATTTTAAAAGTTATACGAGAAAAATGGGTGAAGCAGTTGAATTAATTATATTATTTTTATAATAAAATAAAGATTTCAAAAAAAAAACGAAAATTTCGTACATAAAATATTAAATGCATGGAATCAAATGAATATTCCAAAAAACTAAAAGGATAAAAATACAAGATTGAAAACAATCTGCATCTACGAATTTTTGTTTTATTTGAAACATCAATCTATAAATAGAACAACATATAGGCCTTCCAAATTGCTCAAAATTTCCTTTCTCTCTCACTCTCTCTGCTCTGTTGTTTTTATACCCGATATCTTGAAACCCTAAACTCTGCTCGGTAGTAAGTGTTTTTAACTCTTATCACCGGCACGATACCCTGTCCGATCGGTCTGAAACCCATCAACGGATGTCAAGGTGGTGCTTGAATAAGGCTATACTTTGTTAACTACGTTGGGGTTATGATCTCGTGATTTATCGTTAAAAGTTTGAATTTGGTTGATACACTAATACGTGTTGCAGTGTGTTTTTATCAGGAACCAAGGCTTAACACCATGAGACTATAGTAATAAACCCTAAATCTATAATGTGAGTCATTCTCTTTTTATTAAATGTTTTCAAAACTCCAAATGTTTATCAATTATATTTACAATGATTAAGTTTTTGTACTCTAAAATTACTACCGGTATGTGGGGTTTGTATACCCTACTTGATAATCTTTACTATTGGACGAATTATGAAATTTTCCTAATTACGATCCTGATAAAATTATCCACTGCAAATTTAATAAACACTGGCACCACTTGTAACTGTCCACAGCTCCGTCCAGGGTGTGGTCGGGGGTTGTGACAGAAGGTGGTATCAGAGCCACTTGTTTAAGCCATTGAGGTGTTATTGTAATACCAAAACTTAAACATTAATGTTAGGAAATTAAGATAAAATAACCCATGTGTTATTTATGTGAATATAAATTTAAACAAATATAAATAATTTTCGAAAATATTATTTTAACGATTTTTGAGTCTACAATGAGTGACAAAAACGTATCTTAAGCATTCCAACACATTTCTGATCTTGAAACGGACGTAAGGCCATTCGGAACGAAATCAGGATATGAGGCTGATACAGGTGAACCTATCATTTTCCAAGCACAGCCAACTGAAACCCAACTCCCTAAGAAACGAGGTTGGTTTAATAAGGAAAAAAGAGAAAAGAGAAGGAAGAAGAAAAACCAAGTTGCCACTATAACCCTGAAGGAAGGTTTAGCCTAAATACTTGTTAAAAACCCTTGTGGGAAGAACTAGACCAAAGGTTGGCCAATTGTGACCTATTCCAGCCCATAGAAACGAGATAATCTTAAACCTACCAGCAAACCCTGAACTAATACTACCACTTTACCCATATCAACTAAGAGAACCTATACCTCTCTATCCCGAACCTGTACCAAACAATCCCCAACCAATACCCATTTTTAACCTAGAAGAAATCCCAAGGATACCTGCACTAGTACCAGATCCAAAATCTCATGCACGGCCGCTATCTCCAGCCACTAAATTTCCCACCATACATAGCGAATGCCTTTCCAACCATGAGCACCGAGAACGTAGCAGAGCTTAGGCAATATGGAGAGGAACTGATAACGATAGGAAACCAGATCCGTACAATTGGGGAAAATCTCATATGGAAGTATGACGAGAGAGATATCAATATTGAACACATGACCAGCCTACTATGATATCATATATATCTGTATAACAATATATTAATATAGGGAGAGGATCATGAGAAAACTATATATATATGAGAAAACTAAAAAACTAACTAAAAAGCCAAAAAAAAACATGCCAGTTTTCAAAAAAAAATTATGTATAATTTAAAAAAAAAAAAAACTTGTACTGCATATGTGCATTATACTAGTACTTCACATGTGCATCATATGCTTAAAGTTGGCATTTGAGTTTAGTTTAGCTTTTAGGGTCAGGTTTTTTGGAGGTTTAGGATTATTATTAGGCTTTTGGGTGTGGGGGGGGGGGTTTAGGTGTTTTTTTTTTTTTTTTTTTTTTGGGGGGGGGGGGGGGGGGGGGGGGGGGGGGTGGGGGGGGGGTTTAGGGTTTTTGAGGGTATCGGTGGTGGGTTTAGATTTTTTGGGGTTTATGTTTACTGTATAGTTTTAGGTTCTTTTCGAGGGTGGGGTGGGGGGTTAGGCTTTTGGTGGAGGGTGGATTTAGGTTTTTTTTTGGGAGGGGGGAGTTTAGGTTTTTGGGGGGTGTCGGTGTGTGGGGGGGGGTTAGGTGTTTAGCTTTTCTGTATTATTGCACATGTGCGCTTTTTTTTTTCTTTTGAAAAATTTTTTTTATATATTATTTTTAGCGATTTTTAATAAAAAAATTAAAAGAAATTTTATCTGTTTTTTTAGGGTTTTTTAGTTAGTGTTTTTGGTTTTCTCATTTAAAGTAGTTTTCTCATGATCCCTCCCCTATTAATATATATATATATATATCGACACATACTAAAATTAAAATACTGACATGTATAAGTATGGTTTGTATTTATTACGCAATATATAAAAAAAAGTAGAACGTCGCAATGTTCGACGATTTTGATAAAATGTGTTGAATATTTGTTTAGTTTTAATTATTATGTGATACTAATAGCTGATAATGTTTGCAATTCAGATGTCGAATGAAGTAAATCAAGAAATTCACGCTAGTAACGATAACGGAAATCATATGGATAAAAGTGCTACAGAAAATATAGTAGCCCAAGGAATAGCCGATGCCATACCTCTAATCATTGAAGCTATTAAATATTTTATGCCTGTAAAATATAATACTATTATAGGAAGTAAGCGTACTCATCACACTGAACCTAGCCACAATGTCAATGGAGACAATGGTATCCTTGTAAAGCCCCATTTCCCATATGAAAGAAGACCATCGCCTATGGTTGTTCTTATAAAGAATTCTTGTCTTGTAAACCGATTGAATTTTCTAGTAATGAAGGAGCCATTGCAGCTTTGCGCTGGCTATAAAAGAATGAAGTAGTTTTGAAAATTAGTAAGTGTGCTGAAGAAGATAAAATATTGTATGGTTCTAATCTTTTCAAAGATGAAGCATTAGAATGGTGGAATACCATTCTTCAATCAAAAGGGAGTGACATTGTTTATACAATGGAATGGAATGAATTTAAGGAAATGACCAAAAGAAAATTTTGTCCTCCTCATGAAAAGGAACAAATAGCGAATAAGTTCTTAAACCATAAGATGATTGGTGTAATTACGGCGAATTTAATACCAAATTCTTCGAATATGCAAGGATAGTACCAACCCTTGCTTCACCAGAACCGGTATTAATTTCTCGTTATATCTTGGGTTTGGTTAGCGAAATCAGAGACATGGTCAAGGTAGCTAGACCACAAACTATTGAAGAAGCAGTTGAACTGGCTAACACTTTAACAGATGGACTGATTCGCACGCATGAAGAGAATCAGAAAAAAAGATTTAGCCCAAAAGATTACCCAAGAATTACGTTCTAGTAATTCTTACCATAGAAAAAGAGCAGTTTCATCTTCTTCACCACCTTTATGTAAGTTCTGTAAAAGGGAGCATTCAGGAAGATGTACGGTATACTACAACTTGTGCAAGACACCTAGACATAAAGAAAAAGAGTGTAGAAGAAAAATTAATATGAAAAGATGCTTCAACTGCAGAAAGGCAGGCCATATCCGACCTAACTGCCCAAAACTAGCCACAACACCTAACAACAAGGCAAAAGCAACTGAAGGACCCAAAAAGAATGCAAGAGCTTTTGTACTGATAGCACAAGAAGCAAAATTAATTCCCGATGTGATCACCAGTATATTTCTGGTTCATGATGTCTATGCTAAAGTATTATTTGACTCTGGTGCAAACCAAAGTTTTATAAATACTACTTTCTGTCAATTACTCAATCAACCTTTAACTAAACTTCGCCAAGACTGTATGGTGGAAACGACAAATGGAAATTCTGTCAGCATACGTGAAATCCTTCTGAAAGGAAAGATAAAATTATTAGGACATAAGTTCACAACCAACTTGTTACCAATAATTCTAGCCGGATTCGATGTTGTATTAGGAATGGATTGGTTGGTAGCCAATCATGCACGAATCTTGTGTGATCAAAATTCCATTGAGATTCTTGCGCCAACAGGAGAAGGGATCACAATCTAGGGAGACAAGGCGAAAACATCAACAAAATTCATCTTTGTGATGAAACCTACAGGCTACACACGAAAAGGAGGAATAGTGTATATGATCTCTACGATCATTAGCACTAAAGTAAAAGAATTAAAAGATATTTCTGTAGTATCAAATTTTTCATATATTTTTCTAGAAGAGCTACCTGGACTACCACATGACCGCGAGGTTGAATTTAGAATTCATCTAATACCTGGAACAACAATTGCCAAAGCACCTTATCGTTTACCACCAATGGAGATGTTGGAACCGAATAAACAACTGGACGGATAATTAGAAAAAGGTTTGATACAACCTAGTTCATCGCCTTGGGGAGCACCTGTGTTATTTGTTAAGAAGAAAGATGGATCGATGAGCACGTGTATTGACTACAGAGGATTAAATAAGGTTCCAATTAAAAATTGGTACCCAGTACCGAGAATCAATGATCTATTTGATCAACTTCAAGGAGCTCGATTCTTTTCAAAGATTAACTTAAGCTCAGGATATCACCAATTGAAAGTACAGGAAAAGGACATTCCTAAAACTGCTTTTAGAACAAGGTATGGACATTATGAGTTTACAGTCATGCCATTTGGTTTAACAAATGCTCTAGCTGCATTGATGGACATGATGTACTAGATATGTACACCATACATGGATAAGTTTGTAATTGTCTTCATAGAAGATATACTTATATATTCCAAGAGCAAGGAAGAGCATGCTTAACATCTACAAGTACTTCTGACAATATTGAGAAAAGAAAAGCTTTATGCTAAATTCTTAAAATGTGAGTTATGGTTACAAGAGGTACATTTTCTTAGACATCTAATTAATCACGAAGGAATTCATGTGGATCCTACAAAGATTGAGGCAATTAACAAATGGAAAGTCCCTAATTCACCAATGAAAGTAAGAAGTTTTGTTGGATTGAAAGGATACTATAGACGCTTTATTCACGATTTTTCTAGGATAGCCATACCATTAACCAAGTTAACATGTAAATCAGTTAAATTTGAATGGGGACCAAACCAGGAAGAAGCTTTCAAGATCCTAAAGCAAAGATTAACTAATGCACCGATACTAGCTCTACTAGAAGGAACTGAAGATTTTATAGTGTACTGTGATGCATCAAAATCAGGTTTTGGATGTGTGTTGATGCAACGCCAGAAAGTGATTGCTTACATCTCTAGACAATTAAAGAAGCATGAAGAAAACTACACAACGCCATGATCTGGAATTAGGAGCGATAGTTTCTTGCCCTCAAAATATGGAGACATTATCTTTATTGTAGTAAGTTCACTGTCTTTACAGATCATAAAAGTTTAAGATATATTTTCAGGAAAAAAGAACTGAACATGAGGCAAAGACGTTGGATGGAGATGCTTAGTGACTACGCTTGTCATATTCAATATCACAAAGGAAAAGCTAACGTAGTAGCTGATGCTTTAAGTTGTAAGTATCATGAGAAGCCAAGAAGGATGTGCACTCTCAGATTAAACCTATAGATAGACCTAATGGAACAATTGAAAGAAACTCAGGAAGCAACAATCAAAGATGATGCTCAAGGATTAAAAGGAATGATGAAAGAATTAGAAAAATGAACAGATGGAATTTGAAAATGTCATAAGAAAAGAGTTTGGTACCTGTCCAAGGTAATTTACCAAATCGAATTTTAGAAGAAGCTCATAAATCCAAGTATATGATGCATCCTAGATGTGACAAGATGAATCAAGATTTAAAGAAAAAATTCTGGTGGATAGGAATTAAAAAGGATATAGCAAGTTATGTTCTAAGTGTTTAACTTGCTACAAGTTAAAGCTGAACATAAAAAACCTTCAGGTTTACTTCAGCAATTGGAGATGCCAGTTTGGAAATAGGAACTGATAACAATGGATTTTGTTACAAAACTACCCAAGACATGAAAAGGTAACGACACAATCTGGGTGATTGTGGATAGATTCACTAAGTCTACACATTTCCAACCAAAGTAGGAAACTTTCATTATGGAACGTTTAGCTAAACTATATGTGGATTAAATAGTTTCATTACATGGAGTCCCTTTTATCTATTGTGTCCGACAGAGACAGTCGTTTTACCTCTCATTTTTGGACAAGTTTCCAAAAAGCTATGGGAACCCAATTAAATTTAAATACATCTTATCACCCTTAAACAGATGGACAAAGTGAAAGGACGATTAAGACTTTGGAAGACATGTTCAGAGCCTGTGTGATAGACTTTGGAGGAAGTTGGGATGAACATTTGCCACTAATAGAATTCTCTTATAACAATAGTTATCATACAAGCATTAATGCTTCCCCATTTGAAACACTCTACGGATAAAAATGCCGAACACCTGTGTGTTGGGTAGAAATAGAAGAAAAGCAATTGTTAGGACCCGAGATTGTGCAAGAAACAACTGACAAAATAATTCAAGTCAAAGCAAGACTGAAAAACAACACGAGATCGTCAAAAGAGTTATGCAGATAATCGTCGAAAGCCGTTAGAATTTCAAGTCGGGGACAAAGTGCTATTAAAAGTTTCACCTTGGAAAGGAGTCATCAGATTCGGTAAAAGAGGAAATAAGCCCAAGATATATGGACCATTTAAAGTTATCAAGCGAATAGGACCAGTAGCTTATCAGCTACAGTTACCCGAAGAAATGACTAATATACATGATATATTTCATGTATGTAACCTAAAGAAAGATTTAGCCAATGACCCATTGATAGTACCTCTTCAAGACAAAGAGGTAAATGAGAAACTGAAATTTGTTGAGAAACTCCTACAAATTGAAGACAGAAGGGTCAACAACCTCAAATTTAAAAGATTGATTCTAGTCAAAGTGAAATGGGATTCAACAAGAGGACTGAAATATTCCAGGGACTAGAGTCGAAGATGAAAAAGAAATACCCACACTAGTTCAGCTAAATCTTGAGGACGATATTTAAATAAAGGTGGGGAGGATCTAACATTTCCGCTTTATAGATTAAAATAAAGTATATAAAACTATATTATTAAACGAGTAGATTACGAGTAAGTTGACTATTAGAAATATAAGGTATCTAGAAGAACATATACGTTTATAGACACCGTTTAATAATTAATAATAAAATATATTATAATTGACCTTACTTTGTTTTTAATGAAACTAAGGTCAAAATATGCTCATTCTATTGACATATTCCTTGTTTTATAAAATGTTATATTTTAAAAGTTATATGAGAAAAACGGGTGAAACAGTTGAATTAATTATACTATTTTTATAACAAACTAAAGATTTCAAAAACAATTTACAAAAATTTCGTATATAAAATATTAAATGCATGGAATCAAACGAATATTCTAAAAACTAAAAGGATAGGAATACAAGATAAGAAGGAATCTGCATGTACGAATTTTTGTTTTATTTGAAACATCAATCTATAAATAGAGCAGCATATAGGCCCTCCAAATTGCTCAAAATTTTCTTTCTCTCTCACTCTCTCTGCTCTATTGCTTTTATCCCCGATACCTTGAAACCCTAAACTCTATTCATAGTAAGTGTTTTTAACCCTGATCACTAGTACGATACTCTGTCCGATCAATCTGAAACCCATCAACGGATGTCAATGTGCTACCTGAATAAAGCTATACTTTGTTAAGTACATTAGGGTTTTGATCTCGTGATTTATCGTTAAAAGTTTGAATTGGGTTGATACACTAATACGTGTTGCAGTGTGTTTTTATTAGGAATCCAGGCTTAACACATGGCGACTATAGTAATAAACCCTAAATCTACAATGTGAGTCATTCTATTTTTATTAAATGTTTTCAAAACTCTAAATGTTTTCCAATTATATTTACAGTGATTAAGTTTTTGTGCTCTAAAATTACTGTCGGTATGTGGGGTTTTGTATACACTACTTGATAATCTTCACTATTGGACGAAAGTTAGCCAATTGAGTGATATAACCACCGTCACATCAGAACTGCTACCGAGTGACAAATACTGATTTGAGTAATTGATAGATATAAACAAATGTAAAAACTCTTAGTGCTGTAAATTATAACAATGTGTCTTTTTATAAAATTGAATGAACTCACCAGTATTTTTCGCTGATAAAATGTTTTTTTGTGAAAGTAATAGAAGCAAGCTATAAGGCACTACAGGCTTAAATAAAGTGCCTATGTTACCAGATTAAGGAAAAGCAATTATGTTTTATCAAATAGGGTTTATCCCTATAAAAACCTTTGTTTGTAATATGGGTTTTATCCAAGTTGTTTAATATTAAACTTTGGTGTTTTACAAACTCTGAAATTTTCCTAACTACGATCCTGATAAAATTATCTGCTGCAAATTTAATAAACACTGGTACCACTTGTAACTGTTCACGGCTCCCGTCCAGGGTGTGGTCGGGGTTTGTGACAATTGTTGTCTTGTTAACAAGCTCTTTTGCAATCCAGCACTTGTTCTTTTATTCTCTATACTTTGAAGGCACTTGTGTAATAGGAGTTGGGCAGTTGTTTTAGGAAGCCTTCAAGGGGGAAACTACTGGACACTTCAACTTATGTCAAGCGGGGAAGATGGTTCTCTTGGGTTTTGGCTTTCACCATCCTTACATAATCAAACAATCTCCCCCTAGATTTGTGGATGCCAATATCACACTTATTGAAGTCTGTCTTTTATTCTCTTATTTGATGAAGTCTTTCTGCCTTTCCCTGATCATGCCTTTGATTCTATGTTCAAGAAACTTGATCAACATCAGCATCCTTTTCTAAATCAAGGTTAAGTATAACCTTGATATCTTATGGGCTCAGACTTTGGACACCACACCCATTCACCTGTATTCTAGAGCCATCTTCTCTAAAAATTTCCACGTCATCCGAGTTCTGCATTGCTTTCATATCACAATTATTGGGTTAGGGAGATTATGTGGCAAGTCCAAGACCTCAGTGGGAGCCACTGATTGAAGTGATAGATTTTGTGGATCTTCTTGTGGAGATTCCTTCAATGCAATTATATAGGTTCATGTTGTTGGCTTGGTAAACACATGTGTAGTATTAGGCATACAAGAGACTAGCACAATTTCTCTTCTTCATCCAAGTCAACAATTCATCTTGCAGAACCATGTTTTTTCTTTGAAATTGTTCATGTAGTTTTTCACGATTTTAGGATTGTAGCAAGAAAATTTCTTGGGGTTTAAATGGAACAACAACAGACTCATTCTTCTTATCAGCAAGGTAGATCTCTGTGTTCTCCTAGTTAGTTTTGGTGGGAAGTTTTTAGGATTTTTCTTTCTTGCATCAAGATAATTCGTGTGTTGTTTTGACACAGTAGTGTCCTTCCACCTTACAATTGAGCTTTTACGAGCCCATTTAACACGTATCAGCTCCTGCCTCATCATAAACATCTTTACTACCTCTTCTAGAGTTGGTTGCCTATTACTGCAAAGCTTCCAATTTGGAGGTGTAATCTTGATGGTTAGGTCTGCAAATATTTTCTTAACTATGGTTACTTCACTCAACAGTTTCTCTTCACATGATTGGGAACATTCTTTTGAGCCATTCTATTCTTTCTTCTTTTGAAGCATTAGCCAAAGATGGATGCTTGAATAGAGGAATTTGAGAAAACTTTTATGATTCTTGAAACATGTGTTGTTCATAATTTCTGATTTCTCTTATCCTCCTATCCATGATATATTCTGCCTTCCTATATGTCATCTAGCCTTGGTTTTGTGTGAATTACTAAACAACTTCCTCTTCCATCTTCTTTGTGATTTCATCATAATTTAACTTGTCATCAATTTTTTGCAGTGGAAACTTTTGAAGTGAATTAATGAATCTTAGGGGGAGGTTCTTCAGCAAATGGTTCTGTGAAAATTGTTGTAGTCACAGGTTTTGTTGTTGTTGTTTTCCGTTCATTTTTAGGGTCATCTTGCAATACCATCTTCCTTTTAGTTATTAGTTGGGTAGTTGTTTCCTTAGGAGCTTTTGGTTCGCTTGTAACTATTGGTTATGGGAAACTACTGGCTTTTTGACAGATAGTTTACTAGTAGTTTTGATAGCAATTTGTTTAGCCCCAGACTGTGTGTTTGGTTATGATCTGGTTGTTAGTGGAGTTTACGGTGTTTGAGAACCAACAGTTGGGCCTACAAAAGAATAGATGATATCCAAAAGCCAAAGCATGATCCACTGATCAAAAAATAAGCAAAAGATTGAACCAGTCTCTCCCCAAAGATAGTGAATCTTGAAAACCTTATCAGAAAATCTGTTCAAATCTTGGAACCGTTGTTCAAGAGGATACAACATCTTTGAAGCTAAAGACTGTTGAAGACCAAAGCCCTGATCAAGCCAAAGGTCTGATGAAGAAGACCAAACATCCGTATGGCCAAACAGATGTTTGGACAACTGCAACAGAAGATAATTTAGATAGTGGTTTCTCAATGTAACAATATTTATCTTATCAGCGTTTAGAATAGCTGAGATCAGCTGATAGGATTTGCACAGATGTTTGTAGCATCTATGGAATCTTTCCTGTTAGGAATGTTAGATACCACTATCAGGGTGATGTCAGTCAATCACTAAACAGAGCTTTCGTACTTAGTATGAGTAGATCACACCTGTTAGTGATCTATTTGTCACACACTTCACCTTTTCTCTTGTATATTTATCACACACTTCACCTTTTCTTTTGTACGAACATATTTGTTTACTTGATTAGCTAAGGGGGAGTCTATAGAGTCGATCGAGTTGTAAAACATTGAATTCTTGATGATTAATGAAAAAATATTGTTGATGATGACTTCAGTTTGTGAATTATAATGTGTTTAATCAATATTTTTTTACAAACATCAAACTCAGTTTCTAACAATTGGTATCAAAGCTTGGTCACATTTAAACTTGATTTCATAATCAGTTTAACACAAAAAGATTAGCTCACAAAAGATCCAATTTCAGTTCATAGCTCAAGGTTGTATAGTGAAAACTAAACAACTGTCTTTCACATACTATGTTTTTCTTTAAAAGAACTTAGGAAAATGACACAAAATGATCCCCATAACACCGGCTTTTGTAATAAACCACTTATACTTGTCAGATCAGAGTTCAAAATCTAGCAATGTAGGATGGGGCATATACTAGCTTAGCAAAATACGGGGTGTTGGAAGTCTGTCATCTTCTGACCCCATGTTCCAATGGTTCCAAGTGCCGAAAACCAAAATTTATCTGAGCCCAAAAAGCCAGAAAACTATTCCGAGCAAGATTATCAAAAATTCAAGATAGATGCAAAAGTCTTTAGCATTGTGGCTATGGCTCTTCCGAATGATACCTATGCTGGCCTGTTGCATTGTAACAGTGCTAGGGAGTTGTGGGATTCACTGAAGGAACAATTTGGTGGGAAGGAGTGTGTTATCGAGAACACTCGAGAAATCCTTAACGAGCAATATGAAACCTTCAATCATGTCAAAGGGGAGACCCTGACTCAGAAGTTTGAGCATTTCATGTCTTATCAATGAATTGAAATTGGTTAACAAGGAATTTACTAAAACCACTTTAAGTAACTGAGCTTTAAGATCTTTTCCTGAGAAATGGGATACCATTGCAATAGTGATGAGAACATCCCTGATTTCAAGGACATGAGCCTGACCCAGCTACATGGAAAGCTCCTAACCTTAGACAGGGAGCTTGTCCAAAAGAAAAAAGCGCGAAGAAACTGGAAAGGTGCCTGGTAGTTACGTTTTTTGTAACACAACACTTTTGAGTTGGGAATGTTCATCATCTAGAATGGGAAATGATGAGAGTTTCAATCATTTTATTGATATATTAACTCTGATCAACATTCCACGAGCTATGCTTTTGCAACAAATGTTGAAACTCATTGTAAGTCCCGAAAACCGGATCTAATGATATCACACAAAGCTTGATTGGTGACGGCATCACACAACAAGCTAGATTCAAGCGAAAGAAATAAGATGAAGTAGAAAAGATTCAATGGTATTAACTTGCATCCAAAAGCTTGTCTAATACAAGTTAATTACAAAAGCCACCAAAGAACCCCTAAATCCTAATACATCATTTACTATATATAGCAAAGGTTTAGTCCACCATTACCCAAAACCCTAGGCCCATAAGCCTTCCCAAGCCCACTCCAATACAAACTAACTAATAAAGCATACAAGTTATCCCAAACATCTAAAAATGACTAATGCATAAACCTTAAGGGTCTAACAATCTCCCCTAGGTTTACTGCATTAGTGCTGCATTAGCTTGAGGATCCACCAGCTGCACTACCTCCAAATAGTGGACTTGCATCCACATACTGTCAGCTTTCGATCACATTTTCCACCGAGCTGGTCCATGAATTCACACAAACTTCATACTTATCATTTGTTCGCATCTGATGCTGCCCTAAGACCTTGATGTCTTCTTCATGAAAGCTTATAAGATCCAATTTGTCCACTAACCGGAAGGAGCTTTCCTTTGTTCCGATCACTGCTTCAGCCATCCTTGGATCGTATGCCCAAAATTGGAAGTTCTTGAGTATACCTTTTGGAAACTTTGGGGCAGCAGGAATGACCTTTTCTTTATGGTTGGAGGCCACATTACGTTCTTGATTGTTCGTTTGGTGTGTGGATCACGAACACCAGGACTCTTCTTCATATATGATTCAGTAGTTTTCATCGTTGGGAAATTATTCTTCACTTCCTTTTCAAGCTTATCGTGAAATGCCCAACCTCTCCCTCGCTGATTTGGATCAGAATCATGATATGGAGCACGTAATAAGTTTTGCAAGTCAATCTTTGTCCAGGACTCAAATTGTGACTGCTTCGAGTAGTATTGTCTCTCCAGCTTGCGACCTTTGAGTTGTTACTGAATTTATCATAAATACTCGATCCCAGCTCCATAACATACCGGTCAGACGTTCTCGTTGGATCCTTCAGTTGGAAGTTTTCATCAAGAGGGTTCACATCCTGATTTTTCATGATTAGCATTTGCTTGTTGCTTTGTGTCTTTGGTGCTAGTTTTCTTTTCATCTTTTGAGTTGAAGTTAGGTAAGCAGCTAACCTTGCTTCGTGTTTTGAATCTGCAGCATCTTTCTCCTCAGCTATTCGTTCATGATGAGCAACGTTCATAGGATCATCATCTTTATCGACAAACTTACTTCCGAACTTCTTTTCTAATTTCGCCTTTAAATCAAACACCACCAACATTAGTAGAGTCACATCACCTTGAATTTGTTCAATCATTTGATCTTTGTTGGCTACTTGAGCTTGTAGAGATGATATTTGAGCATACTTTAATGCTGAGTCTTGCTCCAAGATAATCACCCTTCTTTGTAGTTTCTCAACTTCCACATCCATGTCTTCCTCATTGTCTGCTTGCTCAATAAACTTCAAATTATCTACAGCAATACGCATCGCTGCTTCATCGTGCTCACTGAAACCTCTACTGGAGCTACTAGCTTCCAATCGCACTCCACTTGGGCTTTTAGGTTGTGATCTAGCAGTTGATTTGACATTGTGGATGTCTAGAATATTTGTATCTTGGGCTGTAGTAATGACTTCAGGAGTTGCTTGCATAATGGTCTCAGGCTCAACACTTGGACTTATGAGTTTACGGTCAACAATGATTTCTAGTTCTGTTCTTTGTTTCTTTCGGGATTCCTTTTCAACACTTGTATCATCTTTAGCACGTTCTTCATGAGTAGGAAAAACCTCAGGAGGAGGGTTCTTGATGATTCCCTGTAATGATGCGAGCAGTGCTTGAAGATTTTCAGCAGAGATGGGATTCAACATCCATCTGATCAACTCAACCTTATCATTTTCGTAATCAGTAACTAAATCTTCAATGATGGCTTCTCTCTAATCTTCAAAGCATTTAACGGTTTTGGTGTTGACACGGTATTTCCAAACTTTATGTGCTTCTCTAACGGAATTCTTCCCAAAAACTTGTGCTTCGTAGTATCTCGACTTTTGCATGCAACTTCAAAACAACTTGGACCCATTGGCTTTAGATTTAGAAGATTATCGCTCTTCACCAAGTCTGGATACTTCTCGTCAATGATCAATTGAATAAACCTTGGATATAGCAGGAAAACTTTCTTCTTGGGATTTTCCAGCATATTCTTCATATTGTCGAAAGTAAAGGCGAAGAAGTTGTAATCCCAGTCATTTACTAAAGAAACTAGTGTAGATGCTTGAGTTTGGTTGAGTTGATCCAAACCACCTTTGTTCTCCGAGATACACTGCAAGAACATGTGTACTAGAAATCTCCAATATGGTGGAAACAACTTCTTCAACACCGTAGGATAATCTCCTTCGTAGCTCATGCGACGAAGTGCTCTAATAACATGATCTCTATCATATGACATTGGGTGGTGAGTTTGATCATCAAACTTCAACACCTCACGCACCGCTGCTTCTGAAATAATAATCTCTTTCCCTTGGATCTTAGATTCAATCGCTCCTTTGCCACTAGTTCCACTTCTCCTAACTTTGGCGTTCAACCAGAAATCCTGAACCATATCCATAAATAATCAAATTTATCTTCAAGGCATTCATGATGCGGCAGGAATTCAAACCTACTATCATGGAATGGAACATATTTTTGAGCCATTTTCATCACAAAAACTAACCGGGTTAAGTGTTGTTGTTAAACTAAGTTAACTTAGTTGACAAGTTGACGGTCAACATTAGTCAACAGGTCAACAGTTAAGTCTGGAAAGGGTCAAGGGGTTAAAAAGCAGCTTGAACTGGTCAAACTTGATTCCGATGGTCAAAGGGTCAACAATGTTTTGGATGGCCAAAAGGTTCAAAAGACATTCGGATGAACCCTTGTTAGTTATCCCAGATAGTCTAACATTTCAAATGGAAACATGTCAAATTTTGGATAATCAAGATGATTATCCGAAATGCATATTGAAGATCTGAAATGCATGGAAGTCATCCGAAACTCATCCAAAATGCTTGTAGATATATGAAGTCCATCCGAAACCTACAAACCTTGAATTCAAGTTAGTAGTCCAAGAAAGTCCAAAATGTATCCGAAATGCTCAAATGTTAGAAATGAGATTCGTATTATTCGAAATGCCATTTAATACTTCTTCGAATTGGGCCTTTCCAGAATAGTGGGCCTGACCCAATTAGGAACAGTACTTTATCTGAAATAATTGGGCCGAATTCGAATCAACGGGGTCCATTCGGAACAATGATTTGAAATGATTACGCCTGTCCGAAATGGGTGGGCCAAATTCGAATCAGATGGCCCATTTGGAACAATGATTCATTGGAAATGTTGTGGGCCCACCCCTTGCCTTTTTCTAAATAGTAACATCGTTTCAAAATCAACGATCCCACCAACCGAGCAACCTTTTGAACACAGACACAAAAGCAATAAAATAATAAAATAGTAAAATAATATAAGATGAGAGAATTGTTACTGGATCAAATCGTTCTTGAACTGATTAAGGAACACTTTTCAGCACTTGCCTGATCAGACTGGTCCACGCGATTGCCAATATACTTGTCCACTTAAACTTATCTCTTCAATCTTAAATTTTCAACCTCGTGACTTGATTTGTTTAAGTATACGATAACACCAGTGTGTCCCTAATCATGAAATACCCCCGCGATCAAGGTAAGCACAACAATTCATCGTAGCGGGTGAGTATACTGAGTTAAACCTTGGTTTCTACAATGTCAGACTTATTGGTGTACATGTCAATACGTTGTACAGAAAAGTGACCAATAAGATGTCTAATGAGGGTTAGGCAAATACCTTATACGGTACGTATTTATCTTTGAAGGCACACGGAATTTTCTCGTATGAGATTTCCTTCACGTTAAAGGTTTTGGCCCATCTTTGGCTCTTCTGAGGATATCCTGACTGTGCCTAGGTCTGCATGTAATCTAGATGCAATAGAAGGGCAGTCTTGATATCCCGGATGACTCAATAGTATACAAACCTGAAACCTCAGATGTGGCTATCTATCAACGCAAGATTTAAGACCATGAAATCATATGCCGATGATATGTTACCTACTTATTGTATAGCATTTTATATGTTTGTCACTTGGTGTCTTTTTTCCTTTTGAGCTAGGGCCTATCAACATATCGCAGTGGATCCTCGCCTTTTCGGCTTCGATACCTTATATGTGTTAATCAAATTCTTTAGCACATAAATTTATTTCACTTCCCGGCAAGTATTTCTCCCGCTTAATTAAATATTTCTCCCCCTAAATTTGTGAACAAGTAGAATACTTCATGCGCAAATTTATTTATTGATTTATTTGTTTATAAAAACCCGTTTTTTAGTTGCTCAGTCGGTGAAACACATTAGTTTTAGAAGACCCACAAGCACCTTGAATCTCGAGTTGCTGACAGGTTTTGTAAAAAGATCCGTTGTATTTGCATCAGTATGGATTTGTTTGAGTTTAATCAGTCCTCTGTCATAGCAATCTCGTATAAAATGAACTTTAGTATCAATGTGCTTGGTTTTGGAGTGAAAAACAGGGTTTTTGATGATTTGGATAGCAGCGTCATTATCACAAAAGATAGTAGTGTTTAGGTAAATCAAACCATAATCTTATAGGATCGACTCATCCAAATAATCATAGGACCTAACTTAAAATCTAGTCAATATATGCGGAATTTATGATTAACTAGTGACAATATGATCGTTACTGTTTAAATGTTCAGTTTCATTAATATCGTTCAACGTTTACAATTTTGAAACTAACTGGACAGGGCTTCGCCTTCACAGTTCATAAAACAGCTAGCTAACCAAGACCACTACTCGCCTATTTATAGACTTTGACACTTTCTACGAGTTGTCCTTTCCCACTTCGTACAATATTGCCACAGTCTTGGTCAGTCTTCAAAATCTTTATAACTTTAACAATCATCATCCACAGAAATTCTTCCTCGGCTTTCTACATTCTTTAGATGGTATCGGTGTCTGATAAGTAGCTGGTGCCCACTTGATAAATTGAAATCTTCTAATCGCAACTTTCTTCATCATAACAGCAATCCATTCTTCTTTTCTAATCTCTTTTATAAACTCTTTACGTTCGAATTCCCTCCATTTTGATTTCCACATCTTTCCGGAGTTAATCCCATGAGCATAACAAATATTGATTACCCCCTGATACTGCATCGCTTGAGTTTTCTTTCTAACTTCATAGCATATCTTGTTGAAGAACAAACACTCTATATCTTTCTATAAACTGTTAACTAGCCACATCGGGTCTAGTATGCATATCATTCTCCATATACCTTCATTCTTTAACACTATCACCGCCTCACCTATTTCTTCATCACATTGCCACCACTTAAAGAATTCATAGAAATTTTGTTTGATTTTCTTTAACGACATATTCTTCATGGCGTGTGGGCGTTTTACTATCATGTGACATCTTTCTCTTTTGTAATTGGATCAATCTTGATTATCTTTTTCGGTATATGTGGTTTCCAGTAATTGAAACCGTGAACAACTTCATACTTGATCAGTTTCCATAATCGTTGATCATGCAGCGTCATCTCATAGTTTATCATCTTTGTTTGCACTAGTTCTTCAAGATCCCGATATGGTAACATCTTGATATCAGATAAGTATCGGGAGTATTGTACACCAAACTCCCTCTTGATTGCATATACGTATATCTAACCCCAACTGATAATAGCCCAGCATCATTCACAGGGTCCTTCGTCCCCCCTGTCTATCAGCTTCCCTCTCTTTATTCACATTATCTAACAAATAAGTATCGTAACCAAACAACTCATTCTCTTTCGCATCCACCACTTCCACACCTATTCCAACCTGGGTGTTGTCATCATTGTCACCCTTGTCATCATCATCTTTCTTATCTTTATCACCTTTATCACTTGCACCATCATTATCATCATCTTCATCAAATGCATCAATTCAGCATCAATTTCTGGTGTCTCGCAGAAGTTTCAAGTATTGTTGGTGTCTCATAGAAATTTCAGTAACATCTATAGGTCCATCTAGCATTACATAGTTGATCGGCTTCGGTCTAGTTTCAGTTTCAACTTTAACTTCTTTCATAGGCTCTATTTGTATAACCTCCTCAGCTTCCATCTCAACAACAATTGTTTCAACTTTTGTTACTGGCACAAATTCAGCTTCTGGCTCTGATGGAACAATCACAAGAATTTTATCTATTTTTTCTTTCCCGTTTCCCAATGCTTCAGCCTCTTCTTCAGCTTTTCAAGCTTTTTCAGCAGCTTTTTGTTTAACCTCTTCAATCTCAATTATTTCTTAAATATGATCTCTGAAACATCTCCATGTTTTTATTGCTTCGAATATGTTCTGCTTCATAATTAACAATCAATCTTCTCAATCGTTCATTCTCAGACAGAAAACTTCACAACACTGCTTTTAGATTCTTACAATCATCTTCCAAATACTTGATCCTACTTTCTAATTCTGTAATTTTAATATCATTGAAGAAATCAGCATCCAACCCTCCTTCATACTGAGTATTAGGAATATCACCAAACATGTCTGATGGGAAAGATTGACTCTTTTCTACAGATTGTGGTGTTCTCTGTTGTACTTGAGGTGTTGGTTATTTTGGTGTTGAAGCTAGTTGTGATGGTGGTGTAATTTGTTGTGGCAATGTTGGTGGTTGTTGTTGTGGTGATGTGGGAAATGGTGGTGCTATTGGTGGTTATTGTTGTGTTGGAGGTGGTTGTTGTAGTGGTAATGGTGGAACAATAGATTCAAACATTTTCAGCAGTAAATACTATCACCTCAGGCATCTTCCTGGCTTTCCTACTCTTTGGTCGTGACTTTCTAGTCACAGGAGACCTTGTTATTTTCTTTTGAACATCAGATGCTTTACTCTTTGCTCTCTTTGTCTTTCTTACTTTCATCTCAGTTTCCTCTTCAACCTCTGAAGGAACATATGTAACATCGGCATCACCAACTTCTTTATGCTTTCGCTGTTGTAATCTCTGTTCCTCTCATTCTTTCACCCCTTCGATCTCTAAATGAATACTATCATTTGAGCTTTCCTCATCGTCACCTTCGACAGCTTCTTTCTCAGCATCAACAACAACCTTAATCACATTCACAACATCTTTATCATTATCATATGTTGCAGAGAAAACGTCATCATCATGAGCAGTTTCAGCCATTGGTTCATCAACAGGCTCATTCACTTGTGTCTCTTCTAGTTCATCAACTAGCAAAGTTCGTATTGTTGCACATTGGTGAGCTTTTGTAGGCTTCTTCTTTGGAATCACCCATTTTCTTTTCTTTTTATTTCTTTTCTTCTTTTTCATACCAACTGCTATGTCTCGGAATAAGATCCTCAAGATACTCTACTTCATCCTTCTCAGATCCACTATTATCCTTTCTCCATTTTCCTTTAGGAGGTGCCACATAGTTCTTATCTAGAATAGCTCCAAATACTGGCTTTGCAACAGGCTCAGATTTCTGCTTCAAGTATAATCTCAATCTGATCAATGTCTCTTTATCCATGTGATTCAATACCAGCTCATCATCCTCTTTCTTTTCCAAATTCGGAAATAAGTCATCCATCATCATCTGTAAGAACCTTGGGTACTAGAGAAACTTCTCTCTGGTAATATTCGATACCATCTGATCAAAGATAACTTTAGTGAAGTTATATGTTAGATTAAGCATTAAAGCAGCAACCACACACATTTGATAGTCTAGAATATCATCATAATTACCCTTCCTATGACTGAAATCATGAATGATAGAATGCACAAAGAACTTATACGTTTTGCCAAGATTTGCTTTCTTGAAATTTGGAGAATTAACATGATCTTATAGCCCATACGGTAAAAACAACCTTTAACCATCCTCTCTTGATAACCTGTTGGATCATCATCTTTATCTTTCAGATCCGAAACTCTGGGAATCAGCTCTTCAGTTATCATAAGTTCATACTCTTTATCATCAATCCTTACAGCAGAATGAATTGCTCTATCTCAGGAACAAACTTCGCCACATTCCAGAAACGCTCTATATGCGAAATGGTATCAAATAAATTTTACCAATTTTCACTCCGTGCGTGTCACTTCGTACAAAGTTCCACTTCGTACCAACTGTTTTATACATCATTTTTAAAACTTGACATTTATAAAAAATTGATGGTTCTAATGTATACAATACACGCCGATATATAGAAATATATGTTCAATTTTTTATTTGGCCGACTATATTTTCCTAGATCTAAGTTTTAAAGTCCACGGTTCCGAAATTAGTGTTTTCTCGTTCAATTCATGGCCAATACGTTCACCATTGTAAGAGGTGTTCTAATCAACCTCCCAAATGTAAAATTTGGCAGCACTTCGTCTTAGTTTGTACAAAATCCCCAAATCACACTAATAGACTCTCAGATCGTACGAAGCAGATAATGGTCACCTCGTGCGAGTTGAGTTCTATTAAAGGACAAAGATCCACTTCGTACAAAGTGAACTCTTCATGCGAGTTGGAAACCTCTTCGGGTGAAGTGGTTTGCAATTTTTCAAATGTTTCACTTTTTCAAACATTTTATCAGTTATAACAACCCACTCAGTTGACCAAGTCCAAGTTAATAACCCTGGTTAACTGATTTGTCTACCAAGTCCAAGTTAATGACCTTGGTTGAACACTTTGTGAACAAACTGATGTTTTTAGGCAATGTGAAGTTTCAAATTAATGAACTTTTCTCATTTTAGATAAGCTCCCAACACATTGTCCTCTAGATTCTCCTCAGCAGATAACATCTTTGGACTTTGAAGGTCCGCTTTCCATCATCGACAGTCAAAACTAAGATAGAAATAAAATCTTTTTGATTTTTTCAAAGTTTATGCTAAAACACACTGAAAATCTTTTTGGGTTTTCCTAAAATGAAATGCAATAACTATGTACAAACATATTTACAGACACATTTTTGTGAGTTTGTGTTAGAGGATCATATCAGTTTTTTGAGACAAATCACCAGTAACGTTGACCTTGATTAGACTTTAAGTTCTAAAAATATTCACTTAGATTGTCAGTATACTTGTCGAATTAATTACACATTTCTCAATTGTTCCAAGATATGTTAGGTAATTTTAGGAACTTGACTTAATCGTGTTTCCCACCTCAGAGTATGCTCCCGTATCAAGATTCACTTGATTTCATCTTACAGGTGAGTAGATCTGACTGATATCTGTATATAGGTTATGCAAGACCTTGAGAACTCAGGTTAGTACCACCGTACAACCAAATATATGAAGGCTCGACTTAAAAGAAGTGTTCCAATTTGGAATCTTTTGACTACAATTGTTAGATCTTTCGATACTTTCAATATGCTGCAGTTTTCAGGTTTAAAAACAAAAGTATTCTACAAGTTCTAGGCCATTGTTGATGCAAAATTAGAAGAACTTGTATAATAGCCCAGATATCAATTATCTATAAAGACCTAGTATCTTAGAATCTTGCAATCTCTCAAACGAAATTTCAGTGTACTAAGACCATACTTCCGAGAGATGTTAAACCACTTAATTAAGAAGTTTTTCTTTATGTTTATATCTCAGAAACAATTTACTGAATGTGCGAAGCCTACTGGCACATCATCAGTGAGACATGTTTAAACATTTTAACACTACATTTCTTTATCATACTATGATAGTCCACCGATGTACTATCATTTCCTCTTTTCACACAAAAACTCTTTTTGTCTTTTTCATGTTTTTGTACATTTTTCAAAATTTTTATATGTTATTGTATTTTCCACAACATTTCTGCCCCTAAAATCAAAAACATATTTTTGGATTTTTGTTTTTCAAAGAAAGAAATTCTAAAATACTAAAACATGACTAAACCGATGAGGATCACGTCAACCCGTTGTCCCCCTCGAATTCAACATCCTCTAGAATCCTCCTGATGTCAGATTTTTTCAACTCATTAAGTTTCGAAAGATATCTGAATGTAGTTTTATTAAAAGCCTTGGTGTAAAAATCTGCCTTTTGTTAATCAGTGTGAATTTTTTCAATCCTAACCAACTTTTTCTCGTGGCAATCGCAGATAAAGTGGTGTTGAATTTCAATATGTTAAATTTTAGAATGTTGAACCGGGTTTTTAGTTATATCAATGGCCTCTTGTTATCTACATAAATAGGCGTATCAAGAAACTGCAAGCCATAGTCTCTCATATGTTGTTGTATCCACAAGATTTGGAACAACAATTGGAAGCTGAAATGTATTCTGCTTCACAAGTAGAGAGAGCGACCGTGGTTTGCTTCTTGCATTGCCATGTTACTAATCCGTTGCAAAGCGTCCATTCACTTCTCGAATATGATGTCACCCACATAGATTTGTACGATCAGCAAGTGTCCATTCACTTCCCGTGTGAAGAGAGTGCTATCAAAAGTACCTCTGATAAAACCGTTGCTCAACAGGTGTTGAGAGTGTGTCTCTTACCAGGCTCTCGGGGCTTCGTGGAAACCATGCAATGCCTTATCTAGTAAGTAAACCTTTTCTTTATGCACTGGATCGACAAACCCCGGTGGTTGGCCGACATATACTTCCTCTTTCACCTTGCCGTATAGGAAAGCGGACTTAACATCAAGCTGGTACACCTTAAAACCTTTCCATGACGCAAAAGCCAGGAATATACGGATGGATTCTAGTCTAGCTACAGGAGCATAAACCTCTTTTTAATCAATACCCTCCTACTAATGAAAACCAGTCGAGCTTTATTACGTACGATAACTCCTCTGTCGTCTCTCTTACATTTGAAGACCCACTGAGTACTGATTGACTTGTGACTATCAGGTAGATCTGCAAGCATCCAAACTCCAAGTTTCTTAAATTGTTGCAGCTCTTCCTACATTGCGTTTACCCAACTTTCCTCGGTAAGCGCTTCTTTGTAAGTTTTAGGATCAACCTGTGATATAAAACAACTATATAAGAATTTTTCTTGAATAGGTGCAATTTTAATATAAAAACAACTTAGATCCTTATTGATCTTATTTCTCATTTTTACTCAAGCCTCAATTCTCCAATAATGTTGTCTAAAGGGTGGTAAGACAACATCCTCGGCATTACCTCATTAGAAACACTCACTTCATTTTCCAGATTCGTAATGTTCTGTTCAGCAACACGATTATTCGTTGAAGCTTCATTCTGATTGCTAGGACCCACAGATTGATTAAGTAAACTTGTTATCTACTCGGAACCTTCATTGTGGAACTAGATCCTTCGTTATCATATGTTGGCTCACTTTCAGAATCAGAATCATCGAACTGATCAAAAGTGGGTGTTGTGATGTTCACATCTGGGTTGACTACGGGTTCTTGTTTAGTATTGCTCGGACCTGCTTCAGAATCGTTTATGCCAACTTGTGATTGTGAATTCACTATTGGTCTTTGAATTTGTTCTTGAGCAAAAGATTGTTGTTATGATATAGCAATACAAGCTCTTCTTCAGTAGGTTCTTCTGGTAGTTCGAAAGAATTCCACAAACTCTCATAGTTAAAAAACAAAGGATCACCAGGCTTCTATGTTAGTAACCTATATCTCTGGCAGTCAACATGTTGAGCAAGAATGAACCGGTTTATGCTAGGTAAAAATACTCTTCCCAAAGTACTAGCATACCTTACGAAAAACCCCACTAGAGACTTAGCTCTCAATTTACCATCCGGTTCAATGACTGAGTACGGAGATCCAAACAGTTCTAAAAACTCCAAATTTGGTTTCGCTGATTAAGCAACTCAAAGCATGTCTTCTGATGAGCCTTGACTGTTAATACTCGATTAGCCTTGTAACAAGTAGAGGCAACCACTTCGCTCCAAAAACAGACAGGTAATTTAGAATCTGCGAGCATTGTGCGTGTTGATTCAATAAGAGTTCGGTTCTTTTGTTCAGCGACTCCATTTTGTTGTGGAGTATAAGGTGCATTGAATTCATGAAGTACTCCTTTTGTGTTGCAAAACTCTTCCATTCTTTTGTTTTTGAACTCAGTACCGTTATCGCTGTGAATTCTTCTTAACGGTAGATGGTACAAGTTCTCCAACTTTCTTAAAAGAATCATCAGATTTTCAAACGTCTGGTCTTTGCTTTCCAGAAATAGTACCCATGAAAATCTTGAGTAGTCGTCAGTCACAACAAGATAATATAGATCACCAGATATACTTTTGACGTTAACTGGCCCAAACGGAGCCATATGTAACCTCTCAAGTGGCAACTTGATAGAGTTCAGAAGTTTTCTTGGGTGAGGATTCTTGTGCTGCTTGACCTTTTTACAGCTGATTCAATTATCACTCAAGTGGAAACTCTTAAGATTCACACCCTTCACCAGATTGTTGTGCACCAGATAATTCATCTTCCATAAATGGATATACCCCATCTTTCGATGCCAAAAGATCGATTCCTTTTCTGTAGCCTTTGATACAAAACATTGAGCCAATTTTGTAGTAGTGGATGCGACGCTCATGTCAAGGACATAAAGATCATTTTCTTGTGGAGCGCGCATGAGGATCCACTACTCGGGAATTTTGAATCCCGGCTTCGGAATTAGGCATTCTTTATCCGTAAAGTGAGTTGTAAACTTCTTATCGCAAATCTATGAAATGCTTAGCAAGTTGTTTTCCAATTCGGCGATGTAGTTGACTTTGTCAAAAGATACCACACCATTCATGAGTATTCCCTCTCCAACTATTCGTCCTCCTTATGTACCCGAAACCCTACATAGCCTCCACGTATTGATTTCACGTCATAAAGCAAGGCTAGCCTTCCCGTCATGTGTCGAGAAGCTCCACTGCCCAATATCCACTTTGAAACGATTGACCTCGGAAGCCCTAGACATGTAAATAAGCAATTACTTAAACAGTGAAACCCAAGCCTTCTTGGTCTTGGGTGGGTTTGGGATATCAAACTTTGGTCCACTAATTTCATCTTTAACTTCAACATCCTATCTAACATTTGATTCAGGTTTAACTTCCAGTTTTGTTGGAATAGGTGTTGTTTTCATTTCTGCAGAAGATGGTTTGGATTTAGCCACCCAAGTTTGTGTTTTCAAAAATGCTTTCTTAGAATAAAATTTGAATCCTTTTGTTTGTTTTTAGTTGACGATTCACCAACTTCAAATTTTGAAGCATTAAAAACTGTTGGTTTCACGTCTTTGTTGGATTCGTTATTTCTTTTAAGATCTGTGTAGGTACAAACTCAGGGGTTTTTGGTTTCACATCTTTTGTAGACTTCTTCCCACTGTAAGAAGGTTTTGGGTTGTTTTGAGGACATCGTCGTGCAATGTGCCCGACTTTGTGACATTTGTAGCATGTCATGTTGTCATCTCATAAGAGGAACCCAAAGCCTATTCATGGCATTTTTTCTCTACATAAAATTCATTATTTGATTGTTCTTTAGTCAGACTTTCTTTCTCATTATCCGTGCTTGTTCCAAAAGCAAATTTAAATTTTCTTTTTGTAATCTGGTTTTCGAAACCTGTTGTTATTTTTCTTCTTATCGAAACCCAAACCCTTCCTTTTGTTCTCAATATAATCCCTTCCCTTTCGATGGTAATTATTATAAACTTTCTTTGGTTTTGAATAGTAAGCTGAATTTTGCTTTTCAAGATCAGAAAGACTAACTTCAACCAATTTGAACAATTTATCCACTTTATCAAAATTCACGTTCTAAATCGGAAATTCCTCATTAGAATACAGTTTGCCCGATCCATTCATTTTGTAAACTACCACATTAGGATCATCATTTAGACTATTTTCCAATGTTGAAATGTAATTCTTATGAAAACTTTCTTCATTTTCAGAACGAGAGCTTGATTCAGACTTTTCAAAATTTGACTTAGCACTTTCAAAATCAGTGCTAGCAGATTCATTTACATTTTCGACAACGTTTTTCACAACATCTGCTTATATTCATAAGTCACATCAATGTTTTCTTGCAACTCGTCTTCTTTTTGTTCAGTTTTTAGCTTTAAATTGAGCGCCTTTTCCACCCCATCTGGATATTTTTTAGCACAATTGTTCCACATTAGGGTGGACATTTATTTTAACCTAGACCTTTGTTTTGTTTTTCAGGATCATTTTCTTCCAGTTTGGTTTTCTCAAGTTGTTGTAGAAGAATATGATCAATCACGTAAGAGGACGTTGAGTAACTAATCAACAATTTGTTGACTCGTTCAGACTCAATCTTTATGGCTTCAAGTTCAGTTTTAAGCTTAGCAATGGTGACTATGTGATTATTAATTGCCATTTGTTTATCTATTATAGTAGCTTTTAGCATTGATTTTATTGTCATGTCCTCTTTACTGACTTCTTGAAATTACTTGATTGATTTACTCAATTTATCATAAGCAATTTGGTGTCTCATAAGTCACTTGACAAGTTATCAGTCTATTTTTTTAGTTCTTTATATTTTAAATCCTTTTCTTAGTATTCCTTGCACCCCTCCAAGCATTTCGTACATGGTTTCTCGACTTCATTGATTACAACCTTAGCCTCTTCTTTAATCAACTCATTGGCCGACTCTTCCACTTCATGACTCTCCTCAGGAACTACCTCTTGTAACTGAGCCATCATGGTTTTGTTAGCTATTTCTTTCAAATGTTCACCATTCATCTCCTTTGCAACGTCAATAATTTCTTCAACTGGCTTCTTGGATTCTTTTGTATTTGGCACGCATTGGTATTGACTTAATCCTCCAAAGAAACCTGGAAAAGAATTATAACATCAGGAGGAATCACGGATTTAAAAGCATGATGAAATATGTCTTCCTTAGCACAACGTTCATAATAAATTTTTCAGCCAGCTCTTCAGCATTATTATAAGGTGTTTCATCAAACACAACTTCACATTCTTCATTCAAACTTTCCTCGATAACCTCCTCAAACACTGTTTCTTCTATTATCTCTGTAAGCAATGCCAAACTCTCTTTTCTCGGAATATAATTGTTCCAGTTAAATCCTTCATCCTCTTCACCACGAGTGCTTTGTTAGCTTTTTCCGAACCATCCTCAATGGCAATAAGCTTTGATATGCTTTGAGGAGGAGAAGTCTTGTGATAGATCACTTTCTTGTAGTAATCATCAGCAAATGGATTATGATTACCCTGGACTTCTCTGTTCGGACACTCACGCTTAAAGTGACCTTTTTGTCAACATTTAAAGCATGTCACCTTCGGTTTATCAAATCCCAGTTTACCATCTGGTCCTCCCAAACTGTTACGCCCAGTTATTTCCATAAAGCGTTGAGCTCGTCTAACTATACTGCCCATACACCATTTGATGTCTATCAATTCCAGTTCTTCAGAGTCGATTTGATCGTAATCCTCTTTTGTCATATCAGGATTCCCGATCTTACCGGCTACACGGCTCTCATAATATTCAAGCACGGATGCGAGTAGAGCCATATGTTGCTTAGTTATATTTTCCGTGAAATCTTGTACATTTGTCAAGTACATAGCTATGTTGCACTCAAGAACCCTCTGATTTGGATTTCATTAGTTGTTTTGGCTACTGTTGTAGTTGTTAGAGCTCTAGGATGATTGTGGAGTACTAGGAGTATTCAGATCATAACTTGCGAATGAAGTAAACCCAGTACTACTGCTTGACGAAGTATTTGAAGAGTTATTATCAATGAAAGCCTTTTGAATTTTCGGGCTTTGGTTATTAGCAATGACACTTCCTTTATAGTACAAATTAATGTCTTGCTATGCATGTGCACTTTTGGATTTTGCCATATTTTGTAAATCCAATTCATGGACTTCAAGCTTCTCAATAAACTTTACAAGACTCAACGAGCGGTTGTAGTCAGGATTGTTCTTTAAAACCATGAGATAGGTTGACCATTCGCCTTCTTGTAGTGCATCAGCTAATTATTTCTTCACCAGTGATTGCTTGCTCTTGATCATTTGTGCACTTCCTTGAAATTGAAGCTTGAGTTCATTCCATATCGATTGAGCGTAGTTTTTGTGCTGTAACATCATAGAAATATATTCATTAATGGCCTGTTGTAAGATATTCATCATCTTTTTCTCACGAGTAAACAACATTTTTTCTTGATCATTCAATTGCATCACTCCTTTCAACAAATGATTCTCATCTGTCGGAATCTTATAACCTTCTTCAACCGTGTACCAACTGTAACCCGACCGCGTAAAACAATGAACCACGGCGGAAATGTCAGGGAGTCATGTCACAGAACTGTTGTTTCACAACTCATGGAATTTAAAATTTTGTTTTATTAAGTTAAATGTTTACATTGTCTTGGGATAAACAGAAACAACACATAAATATATTGTCTTTCATGTTTTACGTCACTAAGGCCCGCGTCCATTAATACGTGAAGGATGGATCATATTATCAAGCATTGACTCCTGAAACTTGTGTGAAAAGAGAGTCAGCATAAAAATGCTGGCGAGTACAAGGTTTAGTGAGTGTGTCAAATTCGTGGCTTTGTATACATATTGCAACACCTCGTCCGACTACAAGAGTCGTTAAGTGAAAATCTCGTATCAAAAGTGTTTGATATTGCAATACAATTAACCAACAAAAACAAGTTGGTTAGAGTTGTGAAAACCTTGTAGCCATGAATCTTCACCAAAACGTTTCTTTTGTAAAAATCTTGTGATAGATTGATTCAAAAGAAAACTTCGTGTGGTTTATATCTTTAAGTGAAAATCATTTCATGGCATTGTTCAAAACCATTTGTCCGTGTTATAAACCATTTGTCCATGTTATAAATCAATCGTCCGTGTCATAAACCAATTCTCCATGTCATAAGCAAGTCGTCCGTGTTTTTAATTGTGAAAACTTTTGATCATTCTTTAATGAACACATTCAAACCTATGTTAACTATACCACCAAAGGGTATCTTTAATAGACCACCAAAGGGTCTCTTTAACTAAACTAACAAATCAACAAATGATTTGTTAATCAGAAACAGTTTCTGTCATTACCCATGTTGTTCACAAGTTGTTCACATTAGAAATCATATTGTTTTATATATATACCATAGACATTGTTTTTGAAAACTTGAAAATGATTTAGCACATATGAGTCACCCCAAAACATTTCCAAAACGTAAAAGAAGGCAACTATGTACTAACTTTGAAAATCATTTTTTATATATAAACCATGTATATTGTTTTGAAATCTTGAAAATAATTATAGGCACATATGAATCACTCAAAAACATTTAGAAAATGTAAAAGAGGGGAACTATATACTCACCTAGGTTTGATGCATCACAATAGACAACGAAATCGTCGTTTTCGTCGGGTAAAGATAAAACAGGAACATTACAGAGTTTTTGTTTTAGTGTTTAAAAGGCTTCCACTTTTTTGGATCCCCACTCGAAAGGTTTATTCTTCTGAGTCAAAGTCTTGAGAGGAACAATGACCTTTGTAAAGTTCACGATGAATCGTCGATAGTATCCAGCAAGACCAAGAAATGAACGAATTTCGGTAGGAGTAGTAGGTGTACTCCAATCCCTAATCATAGTCGCGTTGCGGGATCTACATGTATACCTTGTTCGCTAACAATGTCTCCCAAAAATTGAACTTCTTTTAGCCAAAATTCACACTTGGAGAATTTGGTGTAAAGTTGTTCTTTCTTCAGGAGTTCCATCGTTAGACAGAGAAGTTGTTCATGATAGGCTCGAGACTTAGAATAAATGAGGATGTCGTTGATGAAAACAATGATGAACTTGTCTAAATAAGGTTTACAAACCCTATTCATTAAGTCCATGAAGACGGCAGGAGCATTTTCAAACCAAAAGGCATGGCAGTGAACTCGTAATGGCCGTATCTAGTGCGAAAAGCAATCTTAGGAATATCTTCTTCGAGTACACGAAGTTGAGGATACCCAGAACGCAGATCAATCTTTGAAAAGCAGGTCGCACCTTGTAGCTTATCAAAGAGATCATCAATGCGAGATAGGGATATCGATTTTTTATTGTGAATTTGTTGAATTCATGATAATTGATACACATACGGAAGGATCCGTCCTTTTTTTCACGAATAGGATAAGAAAGAATCCCTTGTCTGAAAGTTCTTGGAGTTGCTTTGACAACTCTTGCATTTCAGACGGTGCAAGACGGTAAGGAGATTTGGAAATTGGGTTGGCACCAGGTACAAGGTCAATACGAAACGCAACATGACGAATTGGGGGTACGAAAGGTAGCTCTTCAGGAAACATCTCAGAATATTCCCGAACAACGGGATGTCCTGAACATTTTTCCCTTGCCTTTTTCCTCTACGATGTGTGCCAAGAAGGCAACATAATTCTTTCGTAGGTATTTTTGGGCCTGGGTAAAGGTCATGAGTTTTAGGCTACTAGAGGGTTTCTCTCCGTGAACTTCTAAGGTTACGCCAGACAAAAGAGGTATACGGACAACCTTGTCGAACCATATCACCTTAGCATGGTGTTTGGTTAACCAATCCATTCCTATGATGACGTCAAAACTCCCGAGTTGCATTGGTGTGAGGTCAATGGGAAAAATGTGGTTATCCAGGTTCAATTGGCAACTACGAATGACATAGTCGAGCACAAGGTGTTCACCACTAGCTATTTCCACCGTTAAGGGTTTTCCTAGTTTAGTTCTAGGCATCCTTAGAAGAAAACATGAGGGAAAATATATGAGATTGACATTGGATAATCAAGAGAGATGTTAAAAATATCGACAAAATATAAGGATGATGGTAATTCGTTTGTTACTTAAAAACAAACAAATGACACACGGTGACTAATCAAAGTAAATGGGTCTTTATATTGTATCGCGAAGACATGCTTTAGCCTATAAGCGGACACTCACCCCAAGAGTTCCCAGGCAAGAGTGACTGGTCCAATAATGCGGATTTGTACGTAACTCTAGCCTTAGACAGAAAACTCAGGGTATAGTCATCCACCCTTCTAGATTGCACATGTTCACATTAATAAAACACAAACTTTGACAAGAATTTGAAAACTTACAAGGCTTTAAGCCAAAACAGATCATCTAAGGATAGATGCCCGAAAATTTTGTTTTATTAAGTTAAATGTTTAGATTGTCTTGGGATAAACAGAAACAACACATAAATAGATTGTCTTTCATGTTTTAAGTCAGTAAGGCCCGCGTCCATTCCTACATGAAGCATGCATCACATTATCAAGCATTGACTCCTGAAACTTATATGAAAAGAGAGTCAGCATAAAAATGCCGGCGAGTACATAGGTTTTGTGAGTGTGTCAAATTCGTGGCTTTGTATAAACATTAATACGTGAAGGATGGATCATATTATCAAGCATTGACTCCTGAAACTTATGTGAAAAGAGAGTCAGCATAAAAGTGTCGGCGAGTACATAGGTTTTGTGAGTGTGTCAAATTCGTGGCTTGCGTCGTTTATCCGCATAACTCTTTTGACAACTTCTAGCTGTCAGAAGGTTATCGTGAATTTTCTTGACTTTGTCTGTTGTGTCGTGAATGAGTTCAGGTCCAGTGAGCTGAGCTCCACCGACCTCATTCCAGCAGACAGGTGAACGACATTTTCGACCGTATAGAGCTTCAGAAGGCGCCATATTAATGCTGGCGTGATTACTATTGTTGTAGGAGAATTCGACCAATGGTATATACGAATCCCAACTACCACAAAAGTCGATCACACATGCTCTAAGCATATCCTCTAGTGTTTGAATTGTCCTTTCAGATTTGTCATCCATTTGAGGATGATAAGCAGTGCTCTGATTGAGTTTGGTTCCCATCGCAGATTGCATGGTCTCCGAAAAGTGAGATGAGAATCGAGCATCTCGATCGGATATGATGTTCAAAGGAACACCATGACGAGATACAATCTCATCAACGTAGATCTTGGTGAGTTTGTCAGCAGATAGATGCTCATGAATTGCCAAAAAGTGTGCTGACTTTGTTAGACGATCGACGATTACCCAAATGGCATCATGACCTCTAGGTGTGCGCGATAGTTTAGTGATGAGATCCATCACAATGTTCTCCCACTTCCATACCAGTATTTCTGGTTGCTCAAGTAAACCAGATGGGCGTTGATGTTCTGCCTTAACTTTTAGACAAGTTAGGCATTTAGACATATACAAGGTAATGTCCTTCTTCATACCCGGCCACCAATACAGGGTACGAAGATCCTTATACATTTTTTTCTGCACTAGGATGGATTGAATAACGATACTTGTGAGCTTCATCCATCAATAAGGTGCGGAGATTGTCTTGACTAGTAATCTACAACCGGTTCTTGTAGTAGAGTAATCCGTTGTCTTTTGTTTCTAGTTGAAGTTCGAGATTTTGTGGCAGCTCTTTTTTCAACAAGCTTTGGGTCACACATGTATGTTGTGCTTGAAGGATACTTGTCTAGATATCAGAGTGAACTAGAACACAATGAAGTTTGAACGTCCTTAGGACTAAGCGTATCAGCCACAACATTAGCCTTACTAGGATGGTAGTGAATCTCGTAGTTGTAGTCGTTCAGAAGTTCGAACCAGCGTCGTTGTCTCATGTTTAGCTCCTTTTGATTGAATATGTGTAAGAGACTTTTGTGGTTAGTGAAAACCACTCATTTCGTACAGTAAAGGTAGTGTCTCCAAATTTTGAGAGCAAAAACTACGGCTCCTAACTCAAGATCATGAGTTGTGTAGTTCTTCTTGTGGATTTCCAATTGTCTTGACGCATAGGCTATGACTTTGTCTCTTTTAATGAGAACACAACCAAGGCCTAGGTTTGATGCATCACAATTGATAACGAAATCGTCGTTGTCGTCGGGTAAAGATAAAACTGGAGCATTATAGAGTTTTTGTTTTAGTGTTTAAAAGGCTTCCTCTTTTAGGTGGTCCCCACTCGAAGGTTTATTCTTCTGAGTCAAAGTCGTGAGGGGAACGATGATCTTTGAAAAGTTCGCGATGAATCGTCGATAGTATCAACAAGACCAAGAAATGAGTGAATTTCGGTAGGAGTAGTAGGTGTACTCCAATCCCTAATCGCATATCTTGTTCGTTAACAATGTGTCCCAAAAATTGAACTTATTTTAGCCAAAATTCACACTTGGAGAATTTGGCATAAAGTTGTTCTTTCTTCAGGAGTTCCATCGTTAGACGGAGATGATGTTCGTGATAGGCTCGAGACTTAAAATAAATGAGGATGTCGTTGATGAAAACAACAATGAACTTGTCTAAATGATGTTTATAAACCCTATTCATTAAGTGCATAAAGATGGCAGGAGCATTCTTCAAACCAAAAGGCATGATAGTGAACTCGCAATGGCCGTATCTAGTGCGAAAAGCAGTCTTGGGAATATCTTCTTCGAGTACACGAAGTTGATAATACCCAGAACGCAGATCAATCTTTGAAAAGCAGGTCGCACCTTGTAGCTGATCAAAGATATAAGCAATGCGAGGTAGGGGATATCGATTTTTGTTTGTGAATTTGTTGAGCTCAGATAATCGATAAACATACGGAAGGATCCGTCCTTCTTTTTCACGAATATGATAGGAGCGCCCCGAGGTGAAAAGCTCGGACGAATGAATCCCTTGTCTGAAAGTTCTTGGAGTTGCTTTGACAACTCTTGCATTTCAGATAGTGCAAGACGGTAAGGAGATTTGGCAATTGGGTTAACACAAGGTACAAGGTCAATACGAAACTCAACTTGACGAATTGGGGGTAAACCATGTAGCTCTTCAGGAAACATCTTAGAATTTTCCCGAACAACGGGGATGTCCTGAACATTTTGCCCTTGACTTTTTCCTCTACGATATGTGCAAAGAAGGCTACATAATTCTTTCGTAGGTATTTTTGGGCCTGGGTACAGGTCATGAGTTTTAGGCTACTAGAGGGTTTCTCTCTATGAACTTCTAATGTTTCGCCAGACGAAAGAGGTATACGAACAACCTTGTCGAAACAAATCACCTTAGCATGTGTTTGGTTAACCAATCCATTCCTATGATGAGGTCAAAACTCCCGAGTTGTATTGGTGTGAGGTCAATGGGAAAAAGGTGATTATCCAGGTTCAATTGGCAACTACAAATGACATAGTGGAGCACAAGGTGTTCACCACTAGCTATTTCCACCGTTAAGGGTTTTCCTAGTTTAGTTCTAGGCATCCTTAGAAGAAAACATGAGGGAAAATATGGGAGATTGACATTGGATAATCAAGAGAGATGTTAAAAATATCGATGAAATATAAGGATGGTGGTCATTCGTTCGTTACTTAAAAACAAACAAACAACACACGGTGACTAATCAAAGTAAATGGGTCTTTATAATGTATCGCAAAGACACGCTTTAGCCTTTAAGTGGACACTCACCCCAAGAGTTCGCAGGTAAGGGTGACTGGTCCAATAATGCGGATTTGTACAAACACTCTAGCCTTAGACAGAAAACTCACGGTACATGCATCCACCCTTTCAGATTGCACGTGTTCACATTAATAAAACACAAACTTTGAGGAGATTTAGAAACTTACAAGGCCTTAAGCCAAAATAGATCATCTAAGGATAGATGATTGATTTTCGAAACGAATTTGTAACTTGTGTATTTGTTTTGGTAGTCACCTAAGGATAGGTGATGGTATTGTTTTAAAGAATCTAAACGCAAGATAACTCACGTTAGGGTCCTAGGAAGGTTATAGTCTACGTCAAAGCATTACTAATAACCAAATTCCCTATAATCATAAGCTCTGATACCAATCTTTCTGTAACACCCCGACCGCATAAAACAACGAACCGCGGCGGAAACGTCGGGGAGTCATGTCACAGAACTATTGTTTCACAACTCATGGAATTTAAAATTTTGTTTTATTAAGTTAAATGTTTACATTGTCTTGGGATAAACAGAAACAACACATAAATAGATTGTCTTTCATGTTTTACGTCACTAAGGCCCGCATCCATTAATACGTGAAGGATGGATCATATTATCAAGCATTGACTCCTGAAACTTATGTGAAAAGAGAGTCAGCATAAAAATGCCGGCGAGTACATTGGTTTTGTGAGTGTGTCAAATTCGTGGCTTTGTATACATATTGCAACACCTCATCCGACTACAAGAGTCGTTAAGTGAAAACCTCGTATCAAAAGTGTTTGATATTGCAATACAATTAACCAACTAAAACAAGTTGGTTAGAGTTGTGAAAACCTTGTAGCCATGAATCTTAACCAAAACGTTTTTTTTTTGTAAAAACCTTGTAATAGATTGATACAAAAGAAAACTTCGCATGGTTTATATCTTTAAGTGAAAATCATTGCGTGACATTGTTCAAAACCATTTGTGACATCCCGGTTTTTCGGATAACTTAAACGCAATACTTGTCGAATAAATTGTATGCTACGTAGTAAACGTGTACGAGTTAGTGAATACGTAATGTGCGATTATGTGATTGTTTTAGTTATAAAATAATTATGGTAAATATGTACACGAACCGAACCGAATCGCGACACGAACCAAACCTTAAACTCCTTGTGACTCTAGGAGTGAACCGAGTTCTAACCCAAACCACTTTCGGCCGAGAACAAGCCCAAACCGCAAACCCATTGTGTGAAAACCCAAACCGCAAACCCATTGTGTGCAACCCAAACCTTAAACCCCAGTCTTCGGCCGCAAGATCAAACCCAAACCGAACCAACCCAAGTCCTCGGCCACGAGCTCAAACCAAAACCGTAATCCTTATCTCTTTGCGCCTATATATACTAGCCATGCATGCTTCATTCACAACACAAAACCCTAGTTGATAAAGACAGCCGACGGCAGCAAATCCTCCATCCCCTCGACCGCAAACAGCCCCTTTGCACTCCCTTTTAATCGCGAGCAGCCTCCCCTTTCAGTCCCTTTCAGTCTCGGTCGCAACAGCAGAACTGCTCATCCCATTCGGTCGTGATCTTGCTTGAACAGCCGAATCATTCTCGTCCAAGTCTCGGCTTACTTACCTAGTTATTAAAGGTTAGGATTTATCTTTTGATTACAAGATCATATTCGGATATATGTGCTTGAATGAAGTGATTGGTTTGTTTTCGGATTATATGTGTTTGAATCGGCTGATTTATCATTGTTACATGTATGATTGTTTTCGGAACTTATAAGTTTGCCAAGTATGTTTTGTTTATAAAAACTAGAGGTGTGGATTAGGGTTTGCATGGATATGTTATAGGTATCGATCTATGATTAGAAAATCAGTTCTTGATCGCCTAGGTTAATGATATGGACGGTTTATGCGAATCTATGATAACAATATGCTGAAACAGGTTGCTGAGTATTAGTTACAGCCGACTTCATCTGGCTGTAACTCGGTCATTAGTTGTCGAAAGACGGAATTTCTGATGTCTAGAACGTAGATATTTGAATAACGAATCTAATGGCACTGGATTCATATTTTTCTGAAGTCGTTTGATATTTTCAAATGGCCAAATAAGTTCAGTAACTAAAGATGTGAAAATCCTGAAATTTTGTTAGTTGTTTATCGAGTTGGATTTTATAATCAGTAGGGAGTCGAGTCATGAATTTTGTACAGCAACTAGGTATGGAAATTTCCGGGCAACTCCAACTGGAATTTTGTTAATTGGACGATCAGTGATTTTTAAATAAATTCTTCCGTGGACTGCAGTCAGAAAGCGACGAATCTGACTGCAGCCTAGTATATTAATATTCGTGGTTAATTGGTAAAGATTTAGGACTTGGAAAATTTATATAAATTTCTACATTATAAATGTCACCTGCTGTAAAATAATTGGAATTTTTGGAACGTTGGAACTATTTTATAAAAATCCTAGAAAACAGCTGAAATTTGATAACTTGTGATTGTGTGCACCAAAGTGTTGCGTGGATTGGATTATGTTCATGATAAATTGTTTTGATTACTATGATCACATGAGGATACTTGCATGCATGTTTGAATGTTAGGTATGTTGTTTGTGTGTATCATTTTGTGCGTAAATTAAGTGTAGAATCTGTATTGGTATGTTCACACACTGACTTGAAATCAATTGGTTTGTTAGGACGAAATTAGCGGTCCCATCCCTTACAACTTCTTTGCTACAATAACCGAGCAACTAAAAGTGAGTTCACGGCCCCTAACTTTATCCGGTTTTTAAACAACAGGGGGAGAAACATGTATACACTCTTCAAACTCAATCTCTTTACGTTATACGAAAATTAACGTCACATAACTATTCGGTAACTAAGTTGATGTTAATGGAATGTTATGGTCACTAAGCAGCTATATCACTTAAGTCCTCGTCAATCTCTCGGATCGTTAGTATTGGGTTTTAATAGCGGGGGAATTATAAGTAGTACTACTGGGCCCGACAAGCCCCATCCGAGCTAGTCGCGCTAGCCGACCGGGCATGGTCAACGGGTGAATAATTTGGCCTAACTTCGCCATGGTCAGTGATAGGCCTGGCAACACGGAGGCACAACAGTCAGCTTCGATCGCGAACTCTTACGTGACATAACTTTAGGCTAGCTACCTATATATGTTAACATTGAACTTAATTACGAATCAACTATATTATCCCGGGTTGAGGATAATGGAAACAACAACTATATTATCCCGGGTTGAGGATAATGGAACAACAACTATATTATCCCGGGTTGAGGATAATGGAAACAAAACTTATTATTCCGGGTTTGGAATAAAGGAATCAACATCATTATTATTCCGGGTTGGAATAATGGAACTAAATCGTTATCCCGGGTTAGGGATAACGGGGGAAACAAACTCATAACCGAACAAACGAATTTATAAAAACCTGTGAACTCACTCATCTTTAATGTTGACACTTGTTTCTTTACATGTTTCTCAGGACGCTAGGAGCTCTAGGTGCACTCACATGCATTGAACAAGACACCTTTTATCGAGTCTTATTTACAAATATTGTTTTGGGTTTTCATTTGTTTTGGCATTTGTGTTGGCGCCCGCTTCACTACTTATTTTATGCTTCCGCTCAACCACTTAAACTAATGCTTTCGCTAAACTTTGGTAACTAACTAAGACAATCTAAAATCTACGATAATTGGTTAATCAAATGATTTTTGGAAAACGTATTATCAAATCATATAGAGTCGTTCGACGTACTAGTGTTTCAGATTCTGGTTTGCTCACACGCCTCGCGGTAAAACTCCGCAAGTGGAAATTGAGGGTGTGACAGATTGGTATCAGAGCCACTAGCTATAGAGAACCAGGTTTGCATTAGAAGTAGACCTAAACTATAGCTGATTACACGACACTAGACGTAGTCTGGCACCGAACTGTTATATCTGTTATGCAATGTACCACAACTGTGTTATGTAGATTATGACTTCATAATAAGAAATGAAAACAACTCGTAACTAACTACACGACCTAACAGGTAATGTCATCATCATCATCGTCATCATCATCCGACAAACTTATGCCACCAAGAGCGCCAGGAAAGGCACCTATGGTGAAACCCTTACTATCTTATGGCGTGGAAACACGCTCAGCTGCGAGGAAAAGGCTCGCTCTGGGGGAGGAGTCGTCATCACGCCCAATCATCGCTGTGCCGGTTGAACCGGTTAACTCTGTAGAAGTAGGAAATGACCTACTTAGAATCATGATACAGAAACAACAAGAACAGTTAGAAAGAATGCAGGAAACCATCCTAGCACAGGGATGGATGATCCGACAACTGACAGGTAAAACCGACTCGCTCGAGGAAGAGCAACATACGAGTAAGATAGCTCGTAACACCTTAGCCAGAGATCTGCGTGCTGAGCAGATAAGAGCCGACTGGCTCGAGGACAGAGTCCTGGAGAATAGTTGGAACATTCATGAGTTAGAGTAAAATCAAGTACCTGCACAGCACCGGCCCCTCCAGTGCCGGTAGAGGAGGATCCGGTAGAGGATCCAGAAGAGGACCCTGAAGAGGATCCGGAGGAGGATCCGGAAGAGGATCCAGAGGAGGACCTTGAAGAGGATCCGGAGGAGGATCCGGAAGAGGACCCAGAGGAGGACCCTGAAGAGGATCCGGAGGAGGACCCAGCTGTAGAAGCTGGAAATGCCGCGCAGGATGACGGCAATGACAGTGATTTGGGGGATGGAGACGTAGACGACTGACACGTCTTGCTTATTTTATTTACTTTCCTTTAGTCTGTTTATTTTCCCACTTGTGTTTAAATTTGAGACTTTATAGTGAATTCATATGTTTGGTTGGCACTTTGTAAGACGTTGAAATTTCATTTAATCAAGTATTTCTTTTGACTATTTAGTATATTTGAGTTGACATAACTTGATAATTATTGAAGTACGAAGTAGGATAACTATATTGGATATATAGACTTATCGGGGTGTGTTTGTGTTGTGTTTCGAAGATCTAAATGGCAACTGGACGACGTGGAAACCTTAACTTGATGCCCGAAGAACTAGCTGCCATGATTCAAGAGCACGTGAACGCAGCTTTAGCGGGTGTTCAGAACCAACCGGCAGGTAACCATTATTAAATTTTCGTGTGAAAATCTAATAGTTGGGCTAGTAGAATTCCTCGCTGACTACCTGTTCTCTGTCAGCAGGAGGGGGCTTTAAACCCTACAAGATGTTCCTCGACGCGAAACCAAGCAAATTCTCGGGGGCGGAAGGACCTATTGGACTGGTCCGCTGGATCGAAAAATCTGAATCCGTATTTGAAATGTGCAACTGTCTAGAGGCCAACAAGGTCAAATATGCAGCCTCAACACTGGAAGATGGGGCACTAACTTGGTGGAATGCACAAGTCCAAACGCGTGGACTTATTGCTGCAAATGCTATGGCCTGGGCCAAGTTCAAGGCCCTAATCAAAGAGGAGTACTGTCCACGAGACAGAGTGCAACAGTTGGAGCAAGCCTTATGGAACCACAAGATGGTGGGATCTGACATCGAAGCTTACACGGCAAAACATCATGACTTGGTATTTCTATGTCCCGATTTGGCCAACACTGTGGAGAAAAGACTCGAGTTCTATCTCGGGGGTCTGGTCCCGGAGATTCAGGGTATGGTAATGGCTAGTAACCCTGCAACTGAACATCAAGCAATCCGATTGGCGCACAAACTCACCGATAAGGCGGTGGAACAAAAGAAGTTGCCAGCACGGGGTACAACTGAAGTTGCCCCTGATAACAAAAGAAAGTTTGAAGACTCGTCTGCTCGACAGTCTTCGTCATCCCAGCCGCAACAGGGGAACCAGAAACGGTTCAATCATTACAACAGCCACCGGGGTCACCAAAATCAGCCCGCCAACAACAACAACCAGAACGCAAGCGGCTATGCAGGCCGAAAGCCGCAGTGCAACCGCTGTAATCTTCATCATAACGGCCCTTGTGCCGGAAATCGCTGCCAACGATGTGGCAAGATGGGACATGCGGCAAAGGATTGCCGTGGGGAAATCATGTCCCGACAGAACCAAAATCAACCCCAAGGCCCAGAACAGGGTGTTAACCGGGGATGCTATCAGTGTGGTAGCACTGCCCACTTCAAAAGAGACTGCCCACAGCTCCGCAACAAAAACAACAATGGTGGGAACAACCACAACCACAATAACCACAAACGGTGGCACAGGAGGTGCCAAAGGTCGCGCATTTACATTGGCCTGCGGAGAGGCCAGAAACGACTCGAACGTGGTCACTGGTAAGTTTCCCCTTAATGAACATTTTGCTACTGTGCTTTTTGATACGGGTGCGGATAGGAGCTTTATATCTGAGTCTTTTAGGAAGAATCTAAATCTCACGCCTAAACCCTTAGAGACCCCTTATGTTATAAAATTAGCCGATGGTAATTCTGTAGATGTGACCCAAATAGTATCTGGCTGTCAACTCAAACTCGCGGGCCACACCTTTACCATTGATCTGATGACAACTACCCTGGGTAGTTTTGACGTGGTAGTCGGAATGGACTGGCTATCCGACGTCCGGGCTGAAGTTCTCTGCTTCGAAAAATCTATCCGTATTCCGCTCTCGAACGACGAAATCTTGACGGTACAAGAAGATAAAGCAAGCGCCGTCACCAACATCATCTCTTACATGCAAGCGCAGAAGTATCTCCGGAGGAAGAACTCCTTCGCTTTACTCGCACTGATTACCGAACAGCCTAAGGACGAGAAACGTATAGAAGACATCCCTGTCGTCCGTGATTTTTCCGATGTATTCCCAGAGAAGAACTACCTGGTCTTCCACCCCATCGACAATTGGAGTTTGAAATCGAATTGGCGAACAATGCAACTCCTATCGCCAAGGCTCCATACCGCCTAGCTCCAGCCGAGCTGCAGGAGCTGTCTACCCAACTTCAGGAGCTATTAGAAAAAGGATTTATCCGACCAAGCGTTTCGCCATGGGGAGCTCCGGTCCTTTTTGTCAAGAAGAAGGACGGGACTTTCCGCATGTGCATCGACTACAGGGAACTCAACAAGGTTACTGTCAAGAACCGATACCCGTTACCTCGCATCGATGATCTCTTCGACCAACTTCAAGGGTCAAGCTACTACTCCAAGATTGATCTACGGTCCGGTTACCATCAGCTACGCGTCAGGGAGGAAGATATCGCCAAGACGGCATTTCGTACTAGGTATGGCCATTATGAGTTCTTGGTCATGCCCTTCGGTCTCACCAACCACCTGCGGTGTTCATGGACCTCATGAACCGTGTGTGTAAACCATACCTCGACAAGTTTGTCATTGTGTTCATCGATGACATACTCATCTATTCCAAAAGTGAAGAAGAACATGCTGAACATCTACGATTACTGCTAGGATTACTTCAACAGGAAAAGCTATATGCCAAGCTTTCGAAGTGTGATTTCTGGATTCGGGAAGTTCAGTTTCTTGGGCATATCGTAAATGAAAAGGGTATCCACGTAGACCCTGCCAAGATTGAAGCCATCAAAAACTGGGAAGCACCCAGGACACCGACGGAGATCCGCCAATTTTTGGGATTGGCTGGTTACTACAGATGTTTCATCGAGGGATTTTCAAAGATCGCACAACCGCTTACTACCCTCACCCAGAAAGGCATCAAGTATGCTTGGGGTGACAAGCAAGAACCAGCATTTCAATTGCTGAAACAGAAACTTTGCAGTGCACCCATTCTGTCCTTGCCGGAAGGGACAGATGACTTTGTAGTATATTGTGATGCTTCCATTCAGGGGTTGGGATGCGTACTCATGCAACGCGATAAGGTCATCGCGTATGCGTCGCGACAACTGAAGGTTCACGAGAAAAACTACACGACGCATGACCTGGAATTGGGAGCAGTAGTGTTTGCACTTAAGATTTGGAGACACTACCTCTATGGAACGAAGTGCACAATCTTTACAGACCACAAGAGCCTCCAACACATCTTTGATCAGAAGGAGTTGAACATGCGACAGCGTCGCTGGGTCGAACTCTTGAACGATTATGAGTGTGCCATTCGGTATCACCCGGGTAAAGCTAACGTGGAAGCTGATGCCCTGAGTAGGAAGGAACACTTGAAACCTCGTCGTGTACGAGCATTACAACTCACTATTCATTCGGGGCTACCCGAACAAATACGCGACGCCCAGTTAGAAGCAGTTAAGGAGGAAAACATCAAGGCCGAATCGGTAGGAAAAATGGAACGCGATTGGGAAGTAAAACCCAATGGAGCCCGGTATTTCATGAATCGCATATGGGTACCTCTCTACGGAAACCTCAGAGAGCTAGTCATGGATGAAGCTCACAAATCCCGATACTCTGTCCATCCAGGTTCAGATAAGATGTATCAAGACCTTAAAGCTGCGTATTGGTGGCCCAACATGAAAGCCGATATAGCCACCTACGTGAGTAAATGTTTGACTTGTGCAAAAGTCAAGGTGGAGTATCAAAAGCCATCGGGGCTACTCCAACAACCTGAGATCCCAGTGTGGAAATGGGATCAGATCTCAATGGATTTCATCACTAAACTCCCGCGAACTTTGGGTGGTTGCGATACCATCTGGGTAATTGTGGATCGTTTAACTAAGTCCGCACACTTCCTAGCTATTAAAGAAACAGATAAGATGGAGAAGTTGACTCGCATCTACATTAAGGAAGTAGTTTCTCGGCACGGAGTGCCAACGTCCATCATCTCAGACAGAGATGCTCGCTTCACGTCCAACTTCTGGCAGTCACTCCAGAAAGCGTTGGGAACACGCTTAGATATGAGCACAGCCTATCACCCTCAGACTGATGGTCAAAGCGAAAGGACCATACAGACCTTGGAAGACATGCTTAGGGCATGCGTAGTAGACTTCGGAAATAGTTGGGAAATCCACCTGCCTCTAGTAGAATTCTCATATAACAACAGTTATCATACGAGTATTTCGGCAGCACCGTTTGAGGCATTATACGGTCGTAAATGTAGATCACCGGTCTGTTGGGCAGAAGTCGGTGACAGCCAACTCACAGGCCCTGAGTTAATACTTGAGGCTACTGAAAAGATTGTACAAATCAGAAACTGCATGGCAGCGGCACGAGATCGACAGAAAAGCTACGCTGATCAACGACACAAACCGCTCGAATTTCAAGTAGGCGACCGCGTCCTACTAAAGGTGTCACCCTGGAAGGGTGTAATCCGTTTTGGAAAACGGGGCAAACTTAACCCACGGTACGTAGGCCCATTTGTAATCTTGAAACGTATCGGACCCGTAGCTTATCAATTAGACCTTCCTGCCGAACTCAGTGGAGTTCACAACGTATTTCACGTGTCAAATCTGAAGAAGTGTCTATCAGATGAAACTCTAGTCATTCCATTGGATGAGATCCAAGTGGATGAACAACTACACTTTGTGGAACAGCCTATCGAGATCATGGATCGTGAGATCAAGACTCGAAGGCACAGCAAGATTCCGATCGTTAAGGTTCGTTGGGACTCTAAGCATGGACCGGAGTTCACGTGGGAAAGAGAGGACCAAATGAAAAGCAAATACCCACACCTCTTCGCAACTGGGCAGCAAACTAACGATACCAGTAACTAAATTTTCGGAACGAAAATTCTTTCAACATGGGGATGATGTGACAACCTGGAAATTTCTCATACTTTCGCGTACCATTGTTAACTAAATTCTTGTGCATGGCACTTGGGAACTTCTTGTAACTTCGCGTACCATTATAAACGAACTAACTCTTTGTGCGTGGCACTCTAAACATGTACGCTGCATCCTAAACCGCGTTTACTCAATTTTCGGGACGGAAATTCTTTCAACATGGGGATAATGTGACATCCCGGTTTTTCGGATAACTTAAACGCAATACTTGTCGAATAAATTGTATGCTACGTAGTAAACGTGTACGAGTTAGTGAATACGTAATGTGCGATTATGTGATTGTTTTAGTTTATAAATAATTATGGTAAATATGTACACGAACCGAACCGAATCGCCACACGAACCAAACCTTAAACTCCTTGTGACTCTAGGAGTGAACCGAGTTCTAACCCAAACCACTTTCGGCCGAGAACAAGCCCAAACCGCAAACCCATTGTGTGCAAACCCGAACCGCAAACCCATTGTGTGCAACCCAAACCTTAAACCCAAGTCTTCGGCCGCAAGATCAAACCCAAACCGAACCAACCCAAGTCCTCGGCCATGAGCTCAAACCAAAACCGTAATCCTTATCTCTTTGCGCCTATATATACTAGCCATGCATGCTTCATTCACAACACAAAACCCTAGTTGATAAAGACAGCCGACGGCAGCAAATCCTCTATCCCCTCGACCGCAATCAGCCCCTTTGCACTCCCTTTTAATCGCGAGCAACCTCCCCTTTCAGTCCCTTTCAGTCTCGGTCGCAACAGCAGAACTGCTCATCCCATTCGGTCGTGATCTTGCTTGAACAGCCGAATCATTCTCGTCCAAGTCTCGGCTTACTTACCTAGTTATTAAAGGTTAGGATTTATCTTTTGATTACAAGATCATATTCGGATATATGTGCTTGAATGAAGTGATTGGTTTGTTTTAGGATTATATGTGTTTGAATCGGCTGATTTATCATTGTTACATGTATGATTGTTTTCGGAACTTATAAGTTTGCCAAGTATGTTTTGTTTATAAAAACTAGAGGTGTGGATTAGGGTTTGCATGGATATGTTATAGGTATCGATCTATGATTAGAAAATCAGTTCTTGATCGCCTAGGTTAATGATATGGACGGTTTATGCGAATCTATGATAACAATATGCTGAAACAGGTTGCTGAGTATTAGTTACAGCCGACTTCATCTGGCTGTAACTCGGTCATTAGTTGTCGAAAGACGGAATTTCTGATGTCTAGAACGTAGATATTTGAATAACGAATCTAATGGCACTGGATTCATATTTTTCTAAAGTCGTTTGATATTTTCAAATGGCCAAATAAGTTCAGTAACTAAAGCTGTGAAAATCCTGAAATTTTGTTAGTTGTTTATCGAGTTGGATTTTATAATCAGTAGGGAGTCGAGTCATGAATTTTGTACAGCAACTAGGTATGGAAATTTCCGGGCAACTCCAACTGGAATTTTGTTAATTGGACGATCAGTGATTTTTAAATAAATTCTTCCGTGGACTGCAGTCAGAAAGCGACGAATATGACTGCAGCCTAGTATATTAATATTCGTGGTTAATTGGTAAAGATTTAGGACTTGGAAAATTTATATAAATTTCTACATTATAAATGTCACCTGCTGTAAAATAATTGGAATTTTTGGAACGTTTGAACTATTTTATAAAAATCCTAGAAAACATCTGAATTATGAGTATTAAGCTGAAATTTGATAACTTGTGATTGTGTGCACCAAAGTGTTGCGTGGATTGGATTATGTTCATGATAAATTGTTTTGATTACTATGATCACATGAGGATACTTGCATGCATGTTTGAGTGTTAGGTATGTTGTTTGTGTGTATCATTTTGTGCGTAAATTAAGTGTAGAATCTGTATTGGTATGTTCACACACTGACTTGAAATCAATTGGTTTGTTAGGACGCAATTAGCGGTCCCATCCCTTACAACTTCTTTGCTACACTAACCGAGCAACTAAAGGTGAGTTCACGGCCCCTAACTTTATCCGGTTTTTAAACAACAGGGGGAGAAACATGTATACACTCTTCAAACTCAATCTCTTTACGTTATACGAAAATTAACGTCACATAACTATTCGGTAACTAAGTTGATGTTAATGTAATGTTATGGTCACTAAGCAGCTATATCACTTAAGTCCTCGTCAATCTCTCGGATCGTTAGTATTGGGCTTTAATAGCGGGGGAATTATAAGTAGTACTACTGGGCCCGACAAGCCCCATCCGAGCTAGTCGCGCTAGCCGACCGGGCATGGTCAACGGGTGAATAATTTGGCCTAACTTCGCCATGGTCAGTGATAGGCCTGGCAACACGGAGGCACAACAGTCAGCTTCGATCGCGAACTCTTACGTGACATAACTTTAGGCTAGCTACCTATATATGTTAACATTAAACTTAATTACGAATCAACTATATTATCCCGGGTTGAGGATAATGGAAACAACAACTATATTATCCCGGGTTGAGGATAATGGAACAACAACTATATTATCCCGGGTTGAGGATAATGGAAACAACAACTTATTATTCCGGGTTTGGAATAATGGAATCAACATCATTATTATTCCGGGTTGGAATAATGGAACTAAATCGTTATCCCGGGTTAGGGATAACGGGGGAAACAAACTCATAACCGAACAAACGAATTTATAAAAACCTGTGAACTCACTCATCTTTAATGTTGACACTTGTTTCTTTACATGTTTCTCAGGACGCTAGGAGCTCTAGGTGCACTCACATGCATTGAACAAGACACCTTTTATCGAGTCTCATTTACAAATATTGTTTTGGGTTTTCATTTGTTTTGGCGTTTGTGTTGGCGCCCGCTTCACTACTTATTTTATGCTTCCGCTCAACCACTTAAACTAATGCTTCCGCTAAACTTTGGTAACTAACTAAGACAATCTAAAATCTACGATAATTGGTTAATCAAATGATTTTTGGAAAACGTATTATCAAATCATATAGAGTCGTTCGACGTACTAGTGTTTCAGATTCTGGTTTGCTCACACGCCTCGCGGTAAAACTCCGCAAGTGGAAATTGAGGGTGTGACAGATTGGTATCAGAGCCACTAGCTATAGAGAACCAGGTTTGCATTAGAAGTAGACCTAAACTATAGCTGATTACACGACACTAGACGTAGTCTGGCACCGAACTGTTATATCTGTTATGCAATGTACCACAACTGTGTTATGTAGATTATGACTTCATAATAAGAAATGAAAACAACTCGTAACTAACTACACGACCTAACAGGTAATGTCATCATCATCATCGTCATCATCATCCGACAAACTTATGCCACCAAGAGCGCCAGGAAAGGCACCTATGGTGAAACCCTTACTATCTTATGGCGTGGAAACACGCTCAGCTGCGAGGAAAAGGCTCGCTCTGGGGGAGGAGTCGTCATCACGCCCAATCATCGCTGTGCCGGTTGAACCGGTTAACTCTGTAGAAGTAGGAAATGACCTACTTAGAATCATGATACAGAAACAACAAGAACAGTTAGAAAGAATGCAGGAAACCATCCTAGCACAGGGATGGATGATCCGACAACTGACAGGTAAAACCGACTCGCTCGAGGAAGAGCAACATACGAGTAAGATAGCTCGTAACACCTTAGCCAGAGATCTGCGTGCTGAGCAGATAAGAGCCGACTGGCTCGAGGAGAGAGTCCTGGAGAATAGTTGGAAAATTCATGAGTTAGAGTAAAATCAAGTACCTGCACCAGCACCGGCCCCTCCAGTGCCGGTAGAGGAGGATCCGGTAGAGGATCCAGAAGAGGACCCTGAAGAGGATCCGGAGGAGGATCCGGAAGAGGATCCAGAGGAGGACCCTGAAGAGGATCCGGAGGAGGATCCGGAAGAGGACCCAGAGGAGGACCCTGAAGAGGATCCGGAGGAGGACCCAGCTGTAGAAGCTGGAAATGCCGCGCAGGATGACGGCAATGACAGTGATTTGGGGGATGGAGACGTAGACGACTGACACGTCTTGCTTATTTTATTTACTTTCCTTTAGTCTGTTTATTTTCCCACTTGTGTTTAAATTTGAGACTTTATAGTGAATTCATATGTTTGGTTGGCACTTTGTAAGACGTTGAAATTTCATTTAATCAAGTATTTCTTTTGACTATTTAGTATATTTGAGTTGACATAACTTGATAATTATTGAAGTACGAAGTAGGATAACTATATTGGATATATAGACTTATCGGGTGTGTTTGTGTTCTGTTTCGAAGATCTAAATGGCAACTGGACGACGTGGAAACCTTAACTTGATGCCCGAAGAACTAGCTGCCATGATTCAAGAGCACGTGAACGCAGCTTTAGCGGGTGTTCAGAACCAACCGGCAGGTAACCATTATTAAATTTTCGTGTGAAAATCTAATAGTTGGGCTAGTAGAATTCCTCGCTGACTACCTGTTCTCTGTCAGCAGGAGGGGGCTTTAAACCCTGCAAGATGTTCCTCGACGCGAAACCAAGCAAATTCTCGGGGGCGGAAGGACCTATTGGACTGGTCCGCTGGATCGAAAAATCTGAATCCGTATTTGAAATGTGCAACTGTCTAGAGGCCAACAAGGTCAAATATGCAGCCTCAACACTGGAAGATGAGGCACTAACTTGGTGGAATGCACAAGTCCAAACGCGTGGACTTATTGCTGCAAATGCTATGGCCTGGGCCAAGTTCAAGGCCCTAATCAAAGAGGAGTACTGTCCACGAGACAGAGTGCAACAGTTGGAGCAAGCCTTATGGAACCACAAGATGGTGGGATCTGACATCGAAGCTTACACGGCAAAACATCATGACTTGGTATTTCTATGTCCCGATTTGGCCAACACTGTGGAGAAAAGACTCGAGTTCTATCTCGGGGGTCTGGTCCCGGAGATTCAGGGTATGGTAATGGCTAGTAACCCTGCAACTGAACATCAAGCAATCCGATTGGCGCACAAACTCACCGATAAGGCGGTGGAACAAAAGAAGTTGCCAGCACGGGGTACAACTGAAGTTGCCCCTGATAACAAAAGAAAGTTTGAAGACTCGTCTCCTCGACAGTCTTCGTCATCCCAGCCGCAACAGGGGAACCAGAAACGGTTCAATCATTACAACAGCCACCGGGGTCACCAAAATCAGCCCGCCAACAACAACAACCAGAACGCAAGCGGCTATGCAGGCCGAAAGCCGCAGTGCAACCGCTGTAATCTTCATCATAACGGCCCTTGTGCCGGAAATCGCTGCCAACGATGTGGCAAGATGGGACATGCGGCAAAGGATTGCCGTGGGGAAATCATGTCCCGACAGAACCAAAATCAACCCCAAGGCCCACAACAGGGTGTTAACCGGGGATGCTATCAGTGTGGTAGCACTGCCCACTTCAAAAGAGACTGCCCACAGCTCCGCAACAAAAACAACAATGGTGGGAACAACCACAACCACACTAACCACAACAACAATAATAACAACAAAAATAATGGAAACGGCGGCACAGGAGGTGCCAAAGGTCGCGCATTTACATTGGGCCGCGGAGAGGCCAGAAACGACTCGAACGTGGTCACTGGTAAGTTTCCCCTTAATGAACATTTTGCTACTGTGCTTTTTGATACGGGTGCGGATAGGAGCTTTATATCTGAGTCTTTTAGGAAGAATCTAAATCTCACGCCTAAACCCTTAGAGACCCCTTATGTTATAGAATTAGCCGATGGTAATTCTGTAGATGTGACCCAAATAGTATCTGGCTGTCAACTCAAACTCGCGGGCCACACCTTTACCATTGATCTGATGACAACTACCCTGGGTAGTTTTGACGTGGTAGTCGGAATGGACTGGCTATCCGACGTCCGGGCTGAAGTTCTCTGCTTCGAAAAATCTATCCGTATTCCGCTCTCGAACGACGAAATCTTGACGGTACAAGAAGATAAAGCAAGCGCCGTCACCAACATCATCTCTTACATGCAAGCGCAGAAGTATCTCCGGAGGAAGAACTCCTTCGCTTTACTCGCACTGATTACCGAACAGCCTAAGGACGAGAAACGTATAGAAGACATCCCTGTCGTCCGTGATTTTTCCGATGTATTCCCAGAAGAACTACCTGGTCTTCCACCCCATCGACAATTGGAGTTTGAAATCGAATTGGCGAACAATGCAACTCCTATCGCCAAGGCTCCATACCGCCTAGCTCCAGCCGAGCTGCAGGAGCTGTCTACCCAACTTCAGGAGCTATTAGAAAAAGGATTTATCCGACCAAGCGTTTCGCCATGGGGAGCTCCGGTCCTTTTTGTCAAGAAGAAGGACGGGACTTTCCGCATGTGCATCGACTACAGGGAACTCAACAAGGTTACTGTCAAGAACCGATACCCGTTACCTCGCATCGACGATCTCTTCGACCAACTTCAAGGGTCAAGCTACTACTCCAAGATTGATCTACGGTCCGGTTACCATCAGCTACGCGTCAGGGAGGAAGATATCGCCAAGACGGCATTTCGTACTAGGTATGGCCATTATGAGTTCTTGGTCATGCCCTTCGGTCTCACCAACCACCTGCGGTGTTCATGGACCTCATGAACCGTGTGTGTAAACCATACCTCGACAAGTTTGTCATTGTGTTCATCGATGACATACTCATCTATTCCAAAAGTGAAGAAGAACATGCTGAACATCTACGATTACTGCTAGGATTACTTCAACAGGAAAAGCTATATGCCAAGCTTTCGAAGTGTGATTTCTGGATTCGGGAAGTTCAGTTTCTTGGGCATATCGTAAATGAAAAGGGTATCCACGTAGACCCTGCCAAGATTGAAGCCATCAAAAACTGGGAAGCACCCAGGACACCGACGGAGATCCGCCAATTTTTGGGATTGGCTGGTTACTACAGATGTTTCATCGAGGGATTTTCAAAGATCGCACAACCGCTTACTACCCTCACCCAGAAAGGCATCAAGTATGCTTGGGGTGACAAGCAAGAACCAGCATTTCAATTGCTGAAACAGAAACTTTGCAGTGCACCCATTCTGTCCTTGCCGGAAGGGACAGATGACTTTGTAGTATATTGTGATGCTTCCATTCAGGGGTTGGGATGCGTACTCATGCAACGCGATAAGGTCATCGCGTATGCGTCGCGACAACTGAAGGTTCACGAGAAAAACTACACGACGCATGACCTGGAATTGGGAGCAGTAGTGTTTGCACTTAAGATTTGGAGACACTACCTCTATGGAACGAAGTGCACAATCTTTACAGACCACAAGAGCCTCCAACACATCTTTGATCAGAAGGAGTTGAACATGCGACAGCGTCGCTGGGTCGAACTCTTGAACGATTATGAGTGTGCCATTCGGTATCACCCGGGTAAAGCTAACGTGGTAGCTGATGCCCTCAGTAGGAAGGAACACTTGAAACCTCGTCGTGTACGAGCATTACAACTCACTATTCATTCGGGGCTACCCGAACAAATACGCGATGCCCAGTTAGAAGCAGTTAAGGAAGAAAACATCAAGGCCGAATCGGTAGGAAAAATGGAACGCGATTGGGAAGTAAAACCCAATGGAGCCCGGTATTTCATGAATCGCATATGGGTACCTCTCTAAGGAAACCTCAGAGAGCTAGTCATGGATGAAGCTCACAAATCCCGATACTCTGTCCATCCAGGTTCAGATAAGATGTATCAAGACCTTAAAGCTGCGTATTGGTGGCCCAACATGAAAGCCGATATAGCCACCTACGTGAGTAAATGTTTGACTTGTGCAAAAGTCAAGGTGGAGTATCAAAAGCCATCGGGGCTACTCCAACAACCTGAGATCCCAGTGTGGAAATGGGATGAGATCTCAATGGATTTCATCACTAAACTCCCGCGAACTTTGGGTGGTTGCGATACCATCTGGGTAATTGTGGATCGTTTAACTAAGTCCGCACACTTCCTAGCTATTAAAGAAACAGATAAGATGGAGAAGTTGACTCGCATCTACATTAAGGAAGTAGTTTCTCGGCACGGAGTGCCAACGTCCATCATCTCAGACAGAGATGCTCGCTTCACGTCCAACTTCTGGCAGTCACTCCAGAAAGCGTTGGGAACACGCTTAGATATGAGCACAGCCTATCACCCTCAGACTGATGGTCAAAGCGAAAGGACCATACAGACCTTGGAAGACATGCTTAGGGCATGCGTAGTAGACTTCGGAAATAGTTGGGAAATCCACCTGCCTCTAGTAGAATTCTCATATAACAACAGTTATCATACGAGTATTTCGGCAGCACCGTTTGAGGCATTATACGGTCGTAAATGTAGATCACCGGTCTGTTGGGCAGAAGTCGGTGACAGTCAACTCACAGGCCCTGAGTTAATACTTGAGGCTACTGAAAAGATTGTACAAATCAGAAACCGCATGGCAGCGGCACGAGATCGACAGAAAAGCTACGCTGATCAACGACGCAAACCGCTCGAATTTCAAGTAGGCGACCGCGTCCTACTAAAGGTGTCACCCTGGAAGGGTGTAATCCGTTTTGGAAAACGGGGCAAACTTAACCCACGGTACGTAGGCCCGTTTGTAATCTTGAAACGTATCGGACCCGTAGCTTATCAATTAGACCTTCCTGCCGAACTCAGTGGAGTTCACAACGTATTTCACGTGTCAAATCTGAAGAAGTGTCTATCAGATGAAACTCTAGTCATTCCATTGGATGAGATCCAAGTGGATGAACAACTACACTTTGTGGAACAGCCTATCGAGATCATGGATCGTGAGATCAAGACTCGAAGGCACAGCAAGATTCCGATCGTTAAGGTTCGTTGGGACTCTAAGCATGGACCGGAGTTCACGTGGGAAAGAGAGGACCAAATGAAAAGCAAATACCCACACCTCTTCGCAACTGGGCAGCAAACTAACGATACCAGTAACTAAATTTTCGGGACGAAAATTCTTTCAACATGGGGATGATGTGACAACCTGGAAATTTCTCATACTTTCGCGTACCATTGTTAACTAAATTCTTGTGCATGGCACTTGGGAACTTCTTGTAACTTCGCGTACCATCATAAACGAACTAACTCTTTGTGCGTGGCACTCTAAACATGTACGCTGCATCCTAAACCGCGTTTACTCAATTTTCGGGACGAAAATTCTTTCAACATGGGGATAATGTGACATCCCGGTTTTTCGGATAACTTAAACGCAATACTTGTCGAATAAATTGTATGCTACGTAGTAAACGTGTACGAGTTAGTGAATACGTAATGTGCGATTATGTGATTGTTTTAGTTATAAAATAATTATGGTAAATATGTACACGAACCGAACCGAATCGCGACACGAACCAAACCTTAAACTCCTTGTGACTCTAGGAGTGAACCGAGTTCTAACCCAAACCACTTTCGGCCGAGAACAAGCCCAAACCGCAAACCCATTGTGTGCAAACCCGAACCGCAAACCCATTGTGTGCAACCCAAACCTTAAACCCAAGTCTTCGGCCGCAAGATCAAACCCAAACCGAACCAACCCAAGTCCTCGGCCATGAGCTCAAACCAAAACCGTAATCCTTATCTCTTTGCGCCTATATATACTAGCCATGCATGCTTCATTCACAACACAAAACCCTAGTTGATAAAGACAGCCGACGGCAGCAAATCCTCCATCCCCTCGACCGCAAACAGCCCATTTGCACTCCCTTTTAATCGCGAGCAGCCTCCCCTTTCAGTCCCTTTCAGTCTCGGTCGCAACAGCAGAACTGCTCATCCCATTCGGTCGTGATCTTGCTTGAACAGCCGAATCATTCTCGTCCAAGTCTCGGCTTACTTACCTAGTTATTAAAGGTTAGGATTTATCTTTTGATTACAAGATCATATTCGGATATATGTGCTTGAATGAAGTGATTGGTTTGTTTTAGGATTATATGTGTTTGAATCGGCTGATTTATCATTGTTACATGTATGATTGTTTTCGGAACTTATAAGTTTGCCAAGTATGTTTTGTTTATAAAAACTAGAGGTGTGGATTAGGGTTTGCATGGATATGTTATAGGTATCGATCTATGATTAGAAAATCAGTTCTTGATCGCCTAGGTTAATGATATGGACGGTTTATGCGAATCTATGATAACAATATGCTGAAACAGGTTGCTGAGTATTAGTTACAGCCGACTTCATCTGGCTGTAACTCGGTCATTAGTTGTCGAAAGACGGAATTTCTGATGTCTAGAACGTAGATATTTGAATAACGAATCTAATGGCACTGGATTCATATTTTTCGGAAGTCGTTTGATATTTTCAAATGGCCAAATAAGTTCAGTAACTAAAGCTGTGAAAATCCTGAAATTTTGTTAGTTGTTTATCGAGTTGGATTTTATAATCAGTAGGGAGTCGAGTCATGAATTTTGTACAGCAACTAGGTATGGAAATTTCCGGGCAACTCCAACTGGAATTTTGTTAATTGGACGATCAGTGATTTTTAAATAAATTCTTCCGTGGACTGCAGTCAGAAAGCGACGAATCTGACTGCAGCCTAGTATATTAATATTCGTGGTTAATTGGTAAAGATTTAGGACTTGGAAAATTTATATAAATTTCTACATTATAAATGTCACCTGCTGTAAAATAATTGGAATTTTTGGAACGTTTGAACTATTTTATAAAAATCCTAGAAAACATCTGAATTATGAGTATTAAGCTGAAATTTGATAACTTGTGATTGTGTGCACCAAAGTGTTGCGTGGATTGGATTATGTTCATGATAAATTGTTTTGATTACTATGATCACATGAGGATACTTGCATGCATGTTTGAGTGTTAGGTATGTTGTTTGTGTGTATCATTTTGTGCGTAAATTAAGTGTAGAATCTGTATTGGTATGTTCACACACTGACTTGAAATCAATTGGTTTGTTAGGACGCAATTAGCGGTCCCATCCCTTACAACTTCTTTGCTACACTAACCGAGCAACTAAAGGTGAGTTCACGGCCCCTAACTTTATCCGGTTTTTAAACAACAGGGGGAGAAACATGTATACACTCTTCAAACTCAATCTCTTTACGTTATACGAAAATTAACGTCACATAACTATTCGGTAACTAAGTTGATGTTAATGTAATGTTATGGTCACTAAGCAGCTATATCACTTAAGTCCTCGTCAATCTCTCGGATCGTTAGTATTGGGCTTTAATAGCGGGGGAATTATAAGTAGTACTACTGGGCCCGACAAGCCCCATCCGAGCTAGTCGCGCTAGCCGACCGGGCATGGACAACGGGTGAATAATTTGGCCTAACTTCGCCATGGTCAGTGATAGGCCTGGCAACACGGAGGCACAACAGTCAGCTTCGATCGCGAACTCTTACGTGACATAACTTTAGGCTAGCTACCTATATATGTTAACATTAAACTTAATTACGAATCAACTATATTATCCCGGGTTGAGGATAATGGAAACAACAACTATATTATCCCGGGTTGAGGATAATGGAACAACAACTATATTATCCCGGGTTGAGGATAATGGAAACAACAACTTATTATTCCGGGTTTGGAATAATGGAATCAACATCATTATTATTCCGGGTTGGAATAATGGAACTAAATCGTTATCCCGGGTTAGGGATAACGGGGAAACAAACTCATAACCGAACAAACGAATTTATAAAAACCTGTGAACTCACTCATCTTTAATGTTGACACTTGTTTCTTTACATGTTTCTCAGGACGCTAGGAGCTCTAGGTGCACTCACATGCATTGAACAAGACACCTTTTATCGAGTCTCATTTACAAATATTGTTTTGGGTTTTCATTTGTTTTGGCGTTTGTGTTGGCGCCCGCTTCACTACTTATTTTATGCTTCCGCTCAACCACTTAAACTAATGCTTCCGCTAAACTTTGGTAACTAACTAAGACAATCTAAAATCTACGATAATTGGTTAATCAAATGATTTTTGGAAAACGTATTATCAAATCATATAGAGTCGTTCGACGTACTAGTGTTTCAGATTCTGGTTTGCTCACACGCCTCGCGGTAAAACTCCGCAAGTGGAAATTGAGGGTGTGACAGATTGGTATCAGAGCCACTAGCTATAGAGAACCAGGTTTGCATTAGAAGTAGACCTAAACTATAGCTGATTACACGACACTAGACGTAGTCTGGCACCGAACTGTTATATCTGTTATGCAATGTACCACAACTGTGTTATGTAGATTATGACTTCATAATAAGAAATGAAAAAAACTCGTAACTAACTACACGACCTAACAGGTAATGTCATCATCATCATCGTCATCATCATCCGACAAACTTATGCCACCAAGAGCGCCAGGAAAGGCACCTATGGTGAAACCCTTACTATCTTATGGCGTGGAAACACGCTCAGCTGCGAGGAAAAGGCTCGCTCTGGGGGAGGAGTCGTCATCACGCCCAATCATCGCTGTGCCGGTTGAACCGGTTAACTCTGTAGAAGTAGGAAATGACCTACTTAGAATCATGATACAGAAACAACAAGAACAGTTAGAAAGAATGCAGGAAACCATCCTAGCACAGGGATGGATGATCCGACAACTGACAGGTAAAACCGACTCGCTCGAGGAAGAGCAACATACGAGTAAGATAGCTCGTAACACCTTAGCCAGAGATCTGCGTGCTGAGCAGATAAGAGCCGACTGGCTCGAGGACAGAGTCCTGGAGAATAGTTGGAACATTCATGAGTTAGAGTAAAATCAAGTACCTGCACCAGCACCGGCCCCTCCAGTGCCGGTAGAGGAGGATCCGGTAGAGGATCCAGAAGAGGACCCTGAAGAGGATCCGGAGGAGGATCCGGAAGAGGATCCAGAGGAGGACCCTGAAGAGGATCCGGAGGAGGATCCGGAAGAGGACCCAGAGGAGGACCCTGAAGAGGATCCGGAGGAGGACCCAGCTGTAGAAGCTGGAAATGCCGCGCAGGATGACGGCAATGACAGTGATTTGGGGGATGGAGACGTAGACGACTGACACGTCTTGCTTATTTTATTTACTTTCCTTTAGTCTGTTTATTTTCCCACTTGTGTTTAAATTTGAGACTTTATAGTGAATTCATATGTTTGGTTGGCACTTTGTAAGACGTTGAAATTTCATTTAATCAAGTATTTCTTTTGACTATTTAGTATATTTGAGTTGACATAACTTGATAATTATTGAAGTACGAAGTAGGATAACTATATTGGATATATAGACTTATCGGGGTGTGTTTGTGTTGTGTTTCGAAGATCTAAATGGCAACTGGACGACGTGGAAACCTTAACTTGATGCCCGAAGAACTAGCTGCCATGATTCAAGAGCACGTGAACGCAGCTTTAGCGGGTGTTCAGAACCAACCGGCAGGTAACCATTATTAAATTTTCGTGTGAAAATCTAATAGTTGGGCTAGTAGAATTCCTCGCTGACTACTTGTTCTCTGTCAGCAGGAGGGGGCTTTAAACCCTACAAGATGTTCCTCGACGCGAAACCAAGCAAATTCTCGGGGGCGGAAGGACCTATTGGACTGGTCCGCTGGATCGAAAAATCTGAATCCGTATTTGAAATGTGCAACTGTCTAGAGGCCAACAAGGTCAAATATGCATCCTCAACACTGGAAGATGGGGCACTAACTTGGTGGAATGCACAAGTCCAAACGCGTGGACTTATTGCTGCAAATGCTATGGCCTGGGCCGAGTTCAAGGCCCTAATCAAAGAGGAGTACTGTCCACGAGACAGAGTGCAACAGTTGGAGCAAGCCTTATGGAACCACAAGATGGTGGGATCTGACATCGAAGCTTACACGGCAAAACATCATGACTTGGTATTTCTATGTCCCGATTTGGCCAACACTGTGGAGAAAAGACTCGAGTTCTATCTCGGGGGTCTGGTCCCGGAGATTCAGGGTATGGTAATGGCTAGTAACCCTGCAACTGAACATCAAGCAATCCGATTGGCGCACAAACTCACCGATAAGGCGGTGGAACAAAAGAAGTTGCCAGCACGGGGTACAACTGAAGTTGCCCCTGATAACAAAAGAAAGTTTGAAGACTCGTCTCCTCGACAGTCTTCGTCATCCCAGCCGCAACAGGGGAACCAGAAACGATTCAATCATTACAACAGCCACCGGGGTCACCAAAATCAGCCCGCCAACAACAACAACCAGAACGCAAGCGGCTATGCAGGCCGAAAGCCGCAGTGCAACCGCTGTAATCTTCATCATAACGGCCCTTGTACCGGAAATCGCTGCCAACGATGTGGCAAGATGGGACATGCGGCAAAGGATTGCCGTGGGGAAATCATGTCCCGACAGAACCAAAATCAACCCCAAGGCCCACAACAGGGTGTTAACCGGGGATGCTATCAGTGTGGTAGCACTGCCCACTTCAAAAGAGACTGCCCACAGCTCCGCAACAAAAACAACAATGGTGGGAACAACCACAACCACACTAACCACAACAACAATAATAACAACAAAAATAATGGAAACGGCGGCACAGGAGGTGCCAAAGGTCGCGCATTTACATTGGGCCGCGGAGAGGCCAGAAACGACTCGAACGTGGTCACTGGTAAGTTTCCCCTTAATGAACATTTTGCTACTGTGCTTTTTGATACGGGTGCGGATAGGAGCTTTATATCTGAGTCTTTTAGGAAGAATCTAAATCTCACGCCTAAACCCTTAGAGACCCCTTATGTTATAGAATTAGCCGATGGTAATTCTGTAGATGTGACCCAAATAGTATCTGGCTGTCAACTCAAACTCGCGGGCCACACCTTTACCATTGATCTGATGACAACTACCCTGGGTAGTTTTGACGTGGTAGTCGGAATGGACTGGCTATCCGACGTCCGGGCTGAAGTTCTCTGCTTCGAAAAATCTATCCGTATTCCGCTCTCGAACGACGAAATCTTGACGGTACAAGAAGATAAAGCAAGCGCCGTCACCAACATCATCTCTTACATGCAAGCGCAGAAGTATCTCCGGAGGAAGAACTCCTTCGCTTTACTCGCACTGATTACCGAACAGCCTAAGGACGAGAAACGTATAGAAGACATCCCTGTCGTCCGTGATTTTTCCGATGTATTCCCAGAAGAACTACCTGGTCTTCCACCCCATCGACAATTGGAGTTTGAAATCGAATTGGCGAACAATGCAACTCCTATCGCCAAGGCTCCATACCGCCTAGCTCCAGCCGAGCTGCAGGAGCTGTCTACCCAACTTCAGGAGCTATTAGAAAAAGGATTTATCCGACCAAGCGTTTCGCCATGGGGAGCTCCGGTCCTTTTTGTCAAGAAGAAGGACGGGACTTTCCGCATGTGCATCGACTACAGGGAACTCAACAAGGTTACTGTCAAGAACCGATACCCGTTACCTCGCATCGACGATCTCTTCGACCAACTTCAAGGGTCAAGCTACTACTCCAAGATTGATCTACGGTCCGGTTACCATCAGCTACGCGTCAGGGAGGAAGATATCGCCAAGACGGCATTTCGTACTAGGTATGGCCATTATGAGTTGTTGATCATGCCCTTCGGTCTCACCAACCACCTGCGGTGTTCATGGACCTCATGAACCGTGTGTGTAAACCATACCTCGACAAGTTTGTCATTGTGTTCATCGATGACATACTCATCTATTCCAAAAGTGAAGAAGAACATGCTGAACATCTACGATTACTGCTAGGATTACTTCAACACGAAAAGCTATATGCCAAGCTTTCGAAGTGTGATTTCTGGATTCGGGAAGTTCAGTTTCTTGGGCATATCGTAAATGAAAAGGGTATCCACGTAGACCCTACCAAGATTGAAGCCATCAAAAACTGGGAAGCACCCAGGACACCGACGGAGATCCGCCAATTTTTGGGATTGGCTGGTTACTACAGATGTTTCATCGAGGGATTTTCAAAGATCGCACAACCGCTTACTACCCTCACCCAGAAAGGCATCAAGTATGCTTGGGGTGACAAGCAAGAACCAGCATTTCAATTGCTGAAACAGAAACTTTGCAGTGCACCCATTCTGTCCTTGCCGGAAGGGACAGATGACTTTGTAGTATATTGTGATGCTTCCATTCAGGGGTTGGGATGCGTACTCATGCAACGCGATAAGGTCATCGCGTATGCGTCGCGACAACTGAAGGTTCACGAGAAAAACTACACGACGCATGACCTGGAATTGGGAGCAGTAGTGTTTGCACTTAAGATTTGGAGACACTACCTCTATGGAACGAAGTGCACAATCTTTACAGACCACAAGAGCCTCCAACACATCTTTGATCAGAAGGAGTTGAACATGCGACAGCGTCGCTGGGTCGAACTCTTGAACGATTATGAGTGTGCCATTCGGTATCACCCGGGTAAAGCTAACGTGGTAGCTGATGCCCTCAGTAGGAAGGAACACTTGAAACCTCGTCGTGTACGAGCATTACAACTCACTATTCATTCGGGGCTACCCGAACAAATACGCGATGCCCAGTTAGAAGCAGTTAAGGAGGAAAACATCAAGGCCGAATCGGTAGGAAAAATGGAACGCGATTGGGAAGTAAAACCCAATGGAGCCCGGTATTTCATGAATCGCATATGGGTACCTCTCTACGGAAACCTCAGAGAGCTAGTCATGGATGAAGCTCACAAATCCCGATACTCTGTCCATCCAGGTTCAGATAAGATGTATCAAGACCTTAAAGCTGCGTATTGGTGGCCCAACATGAAAGCCGATATAGCCACCTACGTGAGTAAATGTTTGACTTGTGCAAAAGTCAAGGTGGAGTATCAAAAGCCATCGGGGCTACTCCAACAACCTGAGATCCCAGTGTGGAAATGGGATCAGATCTCAATGGATTTCATCACTAAACTCTCGCGAACTTTGGGTGGTTGCGATACCATCTGGGTAATTGTGGATCGTTTAACTAAGTCCGCACACTTCCTAGCTATTAAAGAAACAGATAAGATGGAGAAGTTGACTCGCATCTACATTAAGGAAGTAGTTTCTCGGCACGGAGTGCCAACGTCCATCATCTCAGACAGAGATGCTCGCTTCACGTCCAACTTCTGGCAGTCACTCCAGAAAGCGTTGGGAACACGCTTAGATATGAGCACAGCCTATCACCCTCAGACTGATGGTCAAAGCGAAAGGACCATACAGACCTTGGAAGACATGCTTAGGGCATGCGTAGTAGACTTCGGAAATAGTTGGGAAATCCACCTGCCTCTAGTAGAATTCTCATATAACAACAGTTATCATACGAGTATTTCGGCAGCACCGTTTGAGGCATTATACGGTCGTAAATGTAGATCACCGGTCTGTTGGGCAGAAGTCGGTGACAGTCAACTCACAGGCCCTGAGTTAATACTTGAGGCTACTGAAAAGATTGTACAAATCAGAAACCGCATGGCAGCGGCACGAGATCGACAGAAAAGCTACGCTGATCAACGACGCAAACCGCTCGAATTTCAAGTAGGCGACCGCGTCCTACTAAAGGTGTCACCCTGGAAGGGTGTAATCCGTTTTGGAAAACGGGGCAAACTTAACCCACGGTACGTAGGCCCGTTTGTAATCTTGAAACGTATCGGACCCGTAGCTTATCAATTAGACCTTCCTGCCGAACTCAGTGGAGTTCACAACGTATTTCACGTGTCAAATCTGAAGAAGTGTCTATCAGATGAAACTCTAGTCATTCCATTGGATGAGATCCAAGTGGATGAACAACTACACTTTGTGGAACAGCCTATCGAGATCATGGATCGTGAGATCAAGACTCGAAGGCACAGCAAGATTCCGATCGTTAAGGTTCGTTGGGACTCTAAGCATGGACCGGAGTTCACGTGGGAAAGAGAGGACCAAATGAAAAGCAAATACCCACACCTCTTCGCAACTGGGCAGCAAACTAACGATACCAGTAACTAAATTTTTGGGACGAAAATTCTTTCAACATGGGGATGATGTGACAACCTGGAAATTTCTCATACTTTCGCGTACCATTGTTAACTAAATTCTTGTGCATGGCACTTGGGAACTTCTTGTAACTTCGCGTACCATCATAAACGAACTAACTCTTTGTGCGTGGCACTCTAAACATGTACGCTGCATCCTAAACCGCGTTTACTCAATTTTCGGGACGAAAATTCTTTCAACATGGGGATAATGTGACATCCCGGTTTTTCGGATAACTTAAACGCAATACTTGTCGAATAAATTGTATGCTACGTAGTAAACGTGTACGAGTTAGTGAATACGTAATGTGCGATTATGTGATTGTTTTAGTTATAAAATAATTATGGTAAATATGTACACGAACCGAACCGAATCGCGACACGAACCAAACCTTAAACTCCTTGTGACTCTAGGAGTGAACCGAGTTCTAACCCAAACCACTTTCGGCCGAGAACAAGCCCAAACCGCAAACCCATTGTGTGCAAACCCGAACCGCAAACCCATTGTGTGCAACCCAAACCTTAAACCCAAGTCTTCGGCCGCAAGATCAAACCCAAACCGAACCAACCCAAGTCCTCGGCCATGAGCTCAAACCAAAACCGTAATCCTTATCTCTTTGCGCCTATATATACTAGCCATGCATGCTTCATTCACAACACAAAACCCTAGTTGATAAAGACAGCCGACGGCAGCAAATCCTCCATCCCCTCGACCGCAAACAGCCCATTTGCACTCCCTTTTAATCACGAGCAGCCTCCCCTTTCAGTCCCTTTCAGTCTCGGTCGCAATAGCAGAACTGCTCATCCCATTCGGTCGTGATCTTGCTTGAACAGCCGAATCATTCTCGTCCAAGTCTCGGCTTACTTACCTAGTTATTAAAGGTTAGGATTTATCTTTTGATTACAAGATCATATTCGGATATATGTGCTTGAATGAAGTGATTGGTTTGTTTTAGGATTATATGTGTTTGAATCGGCTGATTTATCATTGTTACATGTATGATTGTTTTCGGAACTTATAAGTTTGCCAAGTATGTTTTGTTTATAAAAACTAGAGGTGTGGATTAGGGTTTGCATGGATATGTTATAGGTATCGATCTATGATTAGAAAATCAGTTCTTGATCGCCTAGGTTAATGATATGGACGGTTTATGCGAATCTATGATAACAATATGCTGAAACAGGTTGCTGAGTATTAGTTACAGCCGACTTCATCTGGCTGTAACTCGGTCATTAGTTGTCGAAAGACGGAATTTCTGATGTCTAGAACGTAGATATTTGAATAACGAATCTAATGGCACTGGATTCATATTTTTCTGAAGTCGTTTGATATTTTCAAATGGCCAAATAAGTTCAGTAACTAAAGATGTGAAAATCCTGAAATTTTGTTAGTTGTTTATCGAGTTGGATTTTATAATCAGTAGGGAGTCGAGTCATGAATTTTGTACAGCAACTAGGTATGGAAATTTCCGGGCAACTCCAACTGGAATTTTGTTAATTGGATGATCAGTGATTTTTAAATAAATTCTTCCGTGGACTGCAGTCAGAAAGCGACGAATCTGACTGCAGCCTAGTATATTAATATTCGTGGTTAATTGGTAAAGATTTAGGACTTGGAAAATTTATATAAATTTCTACATTATAAATGTCACCTGCTGTAAAATAATTGGAATTTTTGGAACGTTTGAACTATTTTATAAAAATCCTAGAAAACATCTGAATTATGAGTATTAAGCTGAAATTTGATAACTTGTGATTGTGTGCACCAAAGTGTTGCGTGGATTGGATTATGTTCATGATAAATTGTTTTGATTACTATGATCACATGAGGATACTTGCATGCATGTTTGAGTGTTAGGTATGTTGTTTGTGTGTATCATTTTGTGCGTAAATTAAGTGTAGAATCTGTATTGGTATGTTCACACACTGACTTGAAATCAATTGGTTTGTTAGGACGCAATTAGCGGTCCCATCCCTTACAACTTCTTTGCTACACTAACCGAGCAACTAAAGGTGAGTTCACGGCCCCTAACTTTATCCGGTTTTTAAACAACAGGGGAGAAACATGTATACACTCTTCAAACTCAATCTCTTTACGTTATACGAAAATTAACGTCACATAACTATTCGGTAACTAAGTTGATGTTAATGTAATGTTATGGTCACTAAGCAGCTATATCACTTAAGTCCTCGTCAATCTCTCGGATCGTTAGTATTGGGCTTTAATAGCGGGGGAATTATAAGTAGTACTACTGGGCCCGACAAGCCCCATCCGAGCTAGTCGCGCTAGCCGACCGGGCATGGTCAACGGGTGAATAATTTGGCCTAACTTCGCCATGGTCAGTGATAGGCCTGGCAACACGGAGGCACAACAGTCAGCTTCGATCGCGAACTCTTACGTGACATAACTTTAGGCTAGCTACCTATATATGTTAACATTAAACTTAATTACGAATCAACTATATTATCCCGGGTTGAGGATAATGGAAACAACAACTATATTATCCCGGGTTGAGGATAATGGAACAACAACTATATTATCCCGGGTTGAGGATAATGGAAACAACAACTTATTATTCCGGGTTTGGAATAATGGAATCAACATCATTATTATTCCGGGTTGGAATAATGGAACTAAATCGTTATCCCGGGTTAGGGATAACGGGGGAAACAAACTCATAACCGAACAAACGAATTTATAAAAACCTGTGAACTCACTCATCTTTAATGTTGACACTTGTTTCTTTACATGTTTCTCAGGACGCTAGGAGCTCTAGGTGCACTCACATGCATTGAACAAGACACCTTTTATCGAGTCTCATTTACAAATATTGTTTTGGGTTTTCATTTGTTTTGGCGTTTGTGTTGGCGCCCGCTTCACTACTTATTTTATGCTTCCGCTCAACCACTTAAACTAATGCTTCCGCTAAACTTTGGTAACTAACTAAGACAATCTAAAATCTACGATAATTGGTTAATCAAATGATTTTTGGAAAACGTATTATCAAATCATATAGAGTCGTTCGACGTACTAGTGTTTCAGATTCTGGTTTGCTCACACGCCTCGCGGTAAAACTCCGCAAGTGGAAATTGAGGGTGTGACAGATTGGTATCAGAGCCACTAGCTATAGAGAACCAGGTTTGCATTAGAAGTAGACCTAAACTATAGCTGATTACACGACACTAGACGTAGTCTGGCACCGAACTGTTATATCTGTTATGCAATGTACCACAACTGTGTTATGTAGATTATGACTTCATAATAAGAAATGAAAACAACTCGTAACTAACTACACGACCTAACAGGTAATGTCATCATCATCATCGTCATCATCATCCGACAAACTTATGCCACCAAGAGCGCCAGGAAAGGCACCTATGGTGAAACCCTTACTATCTTATGGCGTGGAAACACGCTCAGCTGCGAGGAAAAGGCTCGCTCTGGGGGAGGAGTCGTCATCACGCCCAATCATCGCTGTGCCGGTTGAACCGGTTAACTCTGTAGAAGTAGGAAATGACCTACTTAGAATCATGATACAGAAACAACAAGAACAGTTAGAAAGAATGCAGGAAACCATCCTAGCACAGGGATGGATGATCCGACAACTGACAGGTAAAACCGACTCGCTCGAGGAAGAGCAACATACGAGTAAGATAGCTCGTAACACCTTAGCCAGAGATCTGCGTGCTGAGCAGATAAGAGCCGACTGGCTCGAGGACAGAGTCCTGGAGAATAGTTGGAACATTCATGAGTTAGAGTAAAATCAAGTACCTGCACCAGCACCGGCCCCTCCAGTGCCGGTAGAGGAGGATCCGGTAGAGGATCCAGAAGAGGACCCTGAAGAGGATCCGGAAGAGGATCCAGAGGAGGACCCTGAAGAGGATCCGGAAGAGGACCCAGAGGAGGACCCTGAAGAGGATCCGGAGGAGGACCCAGCTGTAGAAGCTGGAAATGCCGCGCAGGATGACGGCAATGACAGTGATTTAGGGGATGGAGACGTAGACGACTGACACGTCTTGCTTATTTTATTTACTTTCCTTTAGTCTGTTTATTTTCCCACTTGTGTTTAAATTTGAGACTTTATAGTGAATTCATATGTTTGGTTGGCACTTTGTAAGACGTTGAAATTTCATTTAATCAAGTATTTCTTTTGACTATTTAGTATATTTGAGTTGACATAACTTGATAATTATTGAAGTACGAAGTAGGATAACTATATTGGATATATAGACTTATCGGGGTGTGTTTGTGTTGTGTTTCGAAGATCTAAATGGCAACTGGACGACGTGGAAACCTTAACTTGATGCCCGAAGAACTAGCTGCCATGATTCAAGAGCACGTGAACGCAGCTTTAGCGGGTGTTCAGAACCAACCGGCAGGTAACCATTATTAAATTTTCGTGTGAAAATCTAATAGTTGGGCTAGTAGAATTCCTCGCTGACTACCTGTTCTCTGTCAGCAGGAGGGGGCTTTAAACCCTACAAGATGTTCCTCGACGCGAAACCAAGCAAATTCTCGGGGGCGGAAGGACCTATTGGACTGGTCCGCTGGATCGAAAAATCTGAATCCGTATTTGAAATGTGCAACTGTCTAGAGGCCAACAAGGTCAAATATGCAGCCTCAACACTGGAAGATGGGGCACTAACTTGGTGGAATGCACAAGTCCAAACGCGTGGACTTATTGCTGCAAATGCTATGGCCTGGGCCGAGTTCAAGGCCCTAATCAAAGAGGAGTACTGTCCACGAGACAGAGTGCAACAGTTGGAGCAAGCCTTATGGAACCACAAGATGGTGGGATCTGACATCGAAGCTTACACGGCAAAACATCATGACTTGGTATTTCTATGTCCCGATTTGGCCAACACTGTGGAGAAAAGACTCGAGTTCTATCTCGGGGGTCTGGTCCCGGAGATTCAGGGTATGGTAATGGCTAGTAACCCTGCAACTGAACATCAAGCAATCCGATTGGCGCACAAACTCACCGATAAGGCGGTGGAACAAAAGAAGTTGCCAGCACGGGGTACAACTGAAGTTGCCCCTGATAACAAAAGAAAGTTTGAAGACTCGTCTCCTCGACAGTCTTCGTCATCCCAGCCGCAACAGGGGAACCAGAAACGGTTCAATCATTACAACAGCCACCGGGGTCACCAAAATCAGCCCGCCAACAACAACAACCAGAACGCAAGCGGCTATGCAGGCCGAAAGCCGCAGTGCAACCGCTGTAATCTTCATCATAACGGCCCTTGTACCGGAAATCGCTGCCAACGATGTGGCAAGATGGGACATGCGGCAAAGGATTGCCGTGGGGAAATCATGTCCCGACAGAACCAAAATCAACCCCAAGGCCCACAACAGGGTGTTAACCGGGGATGCTATCAGTGTGGTAGCACTGCCCACTTCAAAAGAGACTGCCCACAGCTCCGCAACAAAAACAACAATGGTGGGAACAACCACAACCACACTAACCACAACAACAATAATAACAACAAAAATAATGGAAACGGCGGCACAGGAGGTGCCAAAGGTCGCGCATTTACATTGGGCCGCGGAGAGGCCAGAAACGACTCGAACGTGGTCACTGGTAAGTTTCCCCTTAATGAACATTTTGCTACTGTGCTTTTTGATACGGGTGCGGATAGGAGCTTTATATCTGAGTCTTTTAGGAAGAATCTAAATCTCACGCCTAAACCCTTAGAGACCCCTTATGTTATAGAATTAGCCGATGGTAATTCTGTAGATGTGACCCAAATAGTATCTGGCTGTCAACTCAAACTCGCGGGCCACACCTTTACCATTGATCTGATGACAACTACCCTGGGTAGTTTTGACGTGGTAGTCGGAATGGACTGGCTATCCGACGTCCGGGCTGAAGTTCTCTGCTTCGAAAAATCTATCCGTATTCCGCTCTCGAACGACGAAATCTTGACGGTACAAGAAGATAAAGCAAGCGCCGTCACCAACATCATCTCTTACATGCAAGCGCAGAAGTATCTCCGGAGGAAGAACTCCTTCGCTTTACTCGCACTGATTACCGAACAGCCTAAGGACGAGAAACGTATAGAAGACATCCCTGTCGTCCGTGATTTTTCCGATGTATTCCCAGAAGAACTACCTGGTCTTCCACCCCATCGACAATTGGAGTTTGAAATCGAATTGGCGAACAATGCAACTCCTATCGCCAAGGCTCCATACCGCCTAGCTCCAGCCGAGCTGCAGGAGCTGTCTACCCAACTTCAGGAGCTATTAGAAAAAGGATTTATCCGACCAAGCGTTTCGCCATGGGGAGCTCCGGTCCTTTTTGTCAAGAAGAAGGACGGGACTTTCCGCATGTGCATCGACTACAGGGAACTCAACAAGGTTACTGTCAAGAACCGATACCCGTTACCTCGCATCGACGATCTCTTCGACCAACTTCAAGGGTCAAGCTACTACTCCAAGATTGATCTACGGTCCGGTTACCATCAGCTACGCGTCAGGGAGGAAGATATCGCCAAGACGGCATTTCGTACTAGGTATGGCCATTATGAGTTCTTGGTCATGCCCTTCGGTCTCACCAACCACCTGCGGTGTTCATGGACCTCATGAACCGTGTGTGTAAACCATACCTCGACAAGTTTGTCATTGTGTTCATCGATGACATACTCATCTATTCCAAAAGTGAAGAAGAACATGCTGAACATCTACGATTACTGCTAGGATTACTTCAACACGAAAAGCTATATGCCAAGCTTTCGAAGTGTGATTTCTGGATTCGGGAAGTTCAGTTTCTTGGGCATATCGTAAATGAAAAGGGTATCCACGTAGACCCTGCCAAGATTGAAGCCATCAAAAACTGGGAAGCACCCAGGACACCGACGGAGATCCGCCAATTTTTGGGATTGGCTGGTTACTACAGATGTTTCATCGAGGGATTTTCAAAGATCGCACAACCGCTTACTACCCTCACCCAGAAAGGCATCAAGTATGCTTGGGGTGACAAGCAAGAACCAGCATTTCAATTGCTGAAACAGAAACTTTGCAGTGCACCCATTCTGTCCTTGCCGGAAGGGACAGATGACTTTGTAGTATATTGTGATGCTTCCATTCAGGGGTTGGGATGCGTACTCATGCAACGCGATAAGGTCATCGCGTATGCGTCGCGACAACTGAAGGTTCACGAGAAAAACTACACGACGCATGACCTGGAATTGGGAGCAGTAGTGTTTGCACTTAAGATTTGGAGACACTACCTCTATGGAACGAAGTGCACAATCTTTACAGACCACAAGAGCCTCCAACACATCTTTGATCAGAAGGAGTTGAACATGCGACAGCGTCGCTGGGTCGAACTCTTGAACGATTATGAGTGTGCCATTCGGTATCACCCGGGTAAAGCTAACGTGGTAGCTGATGCCCTCAGTAGGAAGGAACACTTGAAACCTTGTCGTGTACGAGCATTACAACTCACTATTCATTCGGGGCTACCCGAACAAATACGCGATGCCCAGTTAGAAGCAGTTAAGGAGGAAAACATCAAGGCCGAATCGGTAGGAAAAATGGAACGCGATTGGGAAGTAAAACCCAATGGAGCCCGGTATTTCATGAATCGCATATGGGTACCTCTCTACGGAAACCTCAGAGAGCTAGTCATGGATGAAGCTCACAAATCCCGATACTCTGTCCATCCAGGTTCAGATAAGATGTATCAAGACCTTAAAGCTGCGTATTGGTGGCCCAACATGAAAGCCGATATAGCCACCTACGTGAGTAAATGTTTGACTTGTGCAAAAGTCAAGGTGGAGTATCAAAAGCCATCGGGGCTACTCCAACAACCTGAGATCCCAGTGTGGAAATGGGATCAGATCTCAATGGATTTCATCACTAAACTCCCGCGAACTTTGGGTGGTTGCGATACCATCTGGGTAATTGTGGATCGTTTAACTAAGTCCGCACACTTCCTAGCTATTAAAGAAACAGATAAGATGGAGAAGTTGACTCGCATCTACATTAAGGAAGTAGTTTCTCGGCACGGAGTGCCAACGTCCATCATCTCAGACAGAGATGCTCGCTTCACGTCCAACTTCTGGCAGTCACTCCAGAAAGCGTTGGGAACACGCTTAGATATGAGCACAGCCTATCACCCTCAGACTGATGGTCAAAGCGAAAGGACCATACAGACCTTGGAATACATGCTTAGGGCATGCGTAGTAGACTTCGGAAATAGTTGGGAAATCCACCTGCCTCTAGTAGAATTCTCATATAACAACAGTTATCATACGAGTATTTCGGCAGCACCGTTTGAGGCATTATACGGTCGTAAATGTAGATCACCGGTCTGTTGGGCAGAAGTCGGTGACAGTCAACTCACAGGCCCTGAGTTAATACTTGAGGCTACTGAAAAGATTGTACAAATCAGAAACCGCATGGCAGCGGCACGAGATCGACAGAAAAGCTACGCTGATCAACGACGCAAACCGCTCGAATTTCAAGTAGGCGACCGCGTCCTACTAAAGGTGTCACCCTGGAAGGGTGTAATCCGTTTTGGAAAACGGGGCAAACTTAACCCACGGTACGTAGGCCCGTTTGTAATCTTGAAACGTATCGGACCCGTAGCTTATCAATTAGACCTTCCTGCCGAACTCAGTGGAGTTCACAACGTATTTCACGTGTCAAATCTGAAGAAGTGTCTATCAGATGAAACTCTAGTCATTCCATTGGATGAGATCCAAGTGGATGAACAACTACACTTTGTGGAACAGCCTATCGAGATCATGGATCGTGAGATCAAGACTCGAAGGCACAGCAAGATTCCGATCGTTAAGGTTCGTTGGGACTCTAAGCATGGACCGGAGTTCACGTGGGAAAGAGAGGACCAAATGAAAAGCAAATACCCACACCTCTTCGCAACTGGGCAGCAAACTAACGATACCAGTAACTAAATTTTTGGGACGAAAATTCTTTCAACATGGGGATGATGTGACAACCTGGAAATTTCTCATACTTTCGCGTACCATTGTTAACTAAATTCTTGTGCATGGCACTTGGGAACTTCTTGTAACTTCGCGTACCATCATAAACGAACTAACTCTTTGTGCGTGGCACTCTAAACATGTACGCTGCATCCTAAACCGCGTTTACTCAATTTTCGGGACGAAAATTCTTTCAACATGGGGATAATGTGACATCCCGGTTTTTCGGATAACTTAAACGCAATACTTGTCGAATAAATTGTATGCTACGTAGTAAACGTGTACGAGTTAGTGAATACGTAATGTGCGATTATGTGATTGTTTTAGTTATAAAATAATTATGGTAAATATGTACACGAACCGAACCGAATCGCGACACGAACCAAACCTTAAACTCCTTGTGACTCTAGGAGTGAACCGAGTTCTAACCCAAACCACTTTCGGCCGAGAACAAGCCCAAACCGCAAACCCATTGTGTGCAAACCCGAACCGCAAACCCATTGTGTGCAACCCAAACCTTAAACCCAAGTCTTCGGCCGCAAGATCAAACCCAAACCGAACCAACCCAAGTCCTCGGCCATGAGCTCAAACCAAAACCGTAATCCTTATCTCTTTGCGCCTATATATACTAGCCATGCATGCTTCATTCACAACACAAAACCCTAGTTGATAAAGACAGCCGACGGCAGCAAATCCTCCATCCCCTCGACCGCAAACAGCCCATTTGCACTCCCTTTTAATCACGAGCAGCCTCCCCTTTCAGTCCCTTTCAGTCTCGGTCGCAATAGCAGAACTGCTCATCCCATTCGGTCGTGATCTTGCTTGAACAGCCGAATCATTCTCGTCCAAGTCTCGGCTTACTTACCTAGTTATTAAAGGTTAGGATTTATCTTTTGATTACAAGATCATATTCGGATATATGTGCTTGAATGAAGTGATTGGTTTGTTTTAGGATTATATGTGTTTGAATCGGCTGATTTATCATTGTTACATGTATGATTGTTTTCGGAACTTATAAGTTTGCCAAGTATGTTTTGTTTATAAAAACTAGAGGTGTGGATTAGGGTTTGCATGGATATGTTATAGGTATCGATCTATGATTAGAAAATCAGTTCTTGATCGCCTAGGTTAATGATATGGACGGTTTATGCGAATCTATGATAACAATATGCTGAAACAGGTTGCTGAGTATTAGTTACAGCCGACTTCATCTGGCTGTAACTCGGTCATTAGTTGTCGAAAGACGGAATTTCTGATGTCTAGAACGTAGATATTTGAATAACGAATCTAATGGCACTGGATTCATATTTTTCTGAAGTCGTTTGATATTTTCAAATGGCCAAATAAGTTCAGTAACTAAAGATGTGAAAATCCTGAAATTTTGTTAGTTGTTTATCGAGTTGGATTTTATAATCAGTAGGGAGTCGAGTCATGAATTTTGTACAGCAACTAGGTATGGAAATTTCCGGGCAACTCCAACTGGAATTTTGTTAATTGGACGATCAGTGATTTTTAAATAAATTCTTCCGTGGACTGCAGTCAGAAAGCGACGAATCTGACTGCAGCCTAGTATATTAATATTCGTGGTTAATTGGTAAAGATTTAGGACTTGGAAAATTTATATAAATTTCTACATTATAAATGTCACCTGCTGTAAAATAATTGGAATTTTTGGAACGTTTGAACTATTTTATAAAAATCCTAGAAAACATCTGAATTATGAGTATTAAGCTGAAATTTGATAACTTGTGATTGTGTGCACCAAAGTGTTGCGTGGATTGGATTATGTTCATGATAAATTGTTTTGATTACTATGATCACATGAGGATACTTGCATGCATGTTTGAGTGTTAGGTATGTTGTTTGTGTGTATCATTTTGTGCGTAAATTAAGTGTAGAATCTGTATTGGTATGTTCACACACTGACTTGAAATCAATTGGTTTGTTAGGACGCAATTAGCGGTCCCATCCCTTACAACTTCTTTGCTACACTAACCGAGCAACTAAAGGTGAGTTCACGGCCCCTAACTTTATCCGGTTTTTAAACAACAGGGGGAGAAACATGTATACACTCTTCAAACTCAATCTCTTTACGTTATACGAAAATTAACGTCACATAACTATTCGGTAACTAAGTTGATGTTAATGTAATGTTATGGTCACTAAGCAGCTATATCACTTAAGTCCTCGTCAATCTCTCGGATCGTTAGTATTGGGCTTTAATAGCGGGGGAATTATAAGTAGTACTACTGGGCCCGACAAGCCCCATCCGAGCTAGTCGCGCTAGCCGACCGGGCATGGTCAACGGGTGAATAATTTGGCCTAACTTCGCCATGGTCAGTGATAGGCCTGGCAACACGGAGGCACAACAGTCAGCTTCGATCGCGAACTCTTACGTGACATAACTTTAGGCTAGCTACCTATATATGTTAACATTGAACTTAATTAAGAATCAACTATATTATCCCGGGTTGAGGATAATGGAAACAACAACTATATTATCCCGGGTTGAGGATAATGGAACAACAACTATATTATCCCGGGTTGAGGATAATGGAAACAACAACTTATTATTCCGGGTTTGGAATAATGGAATCAACATCATTATTATTCCGGGTTGGAATAATGGAACTAAATCGTTATCCCGGGTTAGGGATAACGGGGGAAACAAACTCATAACCGAACAAACGAATTTATAAAAACCTGTGAACTCACTCATCTTTAATGTTGACACTTGTTTCTTTACATGTTTCTCAGGACGCTAGGAGCTCTAGGTGCACTCACATGCATTGAACAAGACACCTTTTATCGAGTCTCATTTACAAATATTGTTTTGGGTTTTCATTTGTTTTGGCGTTTGTGTTGGCGCCCGCTTCACTACTTATTTTATGCTTCCGCTCAACCACTTAAACTAATGCTTCCGCTAAACTTTGGTAACTAACTAAGACAATCTAAAATCTACGATAATTGGTTAATCAAATGATTTTTGGAAAACGTATTATCAAATCATATAGAGTCGTTCGATGTACTAGTGTTTCAGATTCTGGTTTGCTCACACTCCTCGCGGTAAAACTCCGCAAGTGGAAATTGAGGGTGTGACACCATTTGTCTATGTTATAAACCATTTGTCTATGTTATAAACCATTTGTCCATGTTATAAACCATTCGTACGTGTTATAAATCAATCATCCGTGTCATAAACCAATTGTCCATGTCATAAAGAAATAGTCAATGTTTTTAGTTGTGAAAACTTTTGATCATTTTTTAATGAACGCATTCAAACCTGTGTTGACTATACCACCAAAGGGTATCTTTAATAGACCACCAAAGGGTCTCTTTAACTAGACTAACAAATCAACAAATGATTTGTTAATCAGAAATTGTTTTTGTCATTACCCAAACTTCCACCAAATCCAGTTAACAGTCCGATAATGGGATTGTCAGTCCTATGGTACCATAACATACTACTGGTGGCTCGGCCAAAGCTAATGAATGTCATTAGGGTTATGGATAACGCATCAACAAGTTGTTCAAATTATTGAAATCGTATTGTTTTATATATACCATAGACATTGTTTTTGAAAACTTGAAAATGATTTAGCACATATGAGTCACCCCAAAACATTTCCAAAACGTAAAAGAAGGCAACTATATACTCACTTTGAAAATCATTTTTTATATATAAACCATGTATATTGTTTCGAAATCTTGAAAATAATTATAGGCACATATGAATCACCCCAAAACATTTACAATATTAAAAAGAGGGGATCTATGTACTCAATTGGGAATGTGAAAGTTTTCTTGATCAACCAAAAAAACAAAGCTCAAACGTGTCCTGATGTGTCAGATAAATATGTTAGTGTGTCGGGAGTACTAACGGGAGATCGGATAGAATGAAGTCTTATAAACCAAACGAGTGTTGGAGCTCATGTGATATGGTTTAACAAACTTAACATTCTGGTTTGGAAAGGATCCTAAGTGCTTTTGACCCATTATGACTCGTTAAGGTAGTTTACGCTACTTTAACGAGTCATTAGCGTAAGAGCGTGATCGGATGGTTAAACATGTTCTATGATAATCCTAAATGCCCAAACATGTTTGAAAATGTTATAACATCAGTTTATATGTCAAAAATTTGGTTACATGTGTTTAAAATGGATTTATGCGCAAAAGGGCATTTTGATCATTTTTTAAGAACATAGAAGTAACTTATCATAACACTAACCAAACGACGTGACCATAAAGTATAACCTTAGTAGGTTATTCCCTATAAAACTATGATCACAAATATGTGTTTGGTCGGATCATAAGATCGACCAAACAGGTCGGATTCGAAAGTCAAAGCGGTGGTCAAGACCGCTCGACATACGACCCTAAATAAGCACTAAACTAGAAGTGACGAGTTAGACATGTCAAAATACGACTAACTAAGTTTATAAAACTGATTTGGTATCAAAACTTGGTGTTTTGATACCCAAAAATATTTTGTCGTAAAATGCAAATCATGCGCATTTTTTACTGAACTTTGACTCGTCACTTCGACCAGTAAACGTGGTAATCAAAAGGTGAAACCGTTAGGGATTATAACCTTCGTGATTACAATCATGTTACAAAGTTCAATTGAACCTTTAATTGACCAAAATATGCTCAGAACCAAAATTCAATTAGGAAGCTAAACTGTTCGACTTTTAGCTCAAAATAGCTAAAATAATGAAATAACTAGGAAGGGTACTTACTCGTGTTGAATAACACTTTCGGAACTCAAGATAGGAGGCTTTTAAAGGCTGGGAACAAGCTCCAAGAACGATAGAAAGAAGAAACTTCACACTTTGCTTTGAAGTGTTTTGAAGTGGTGTGAAACAATATGGAAGAATCATGGGGTATTTATAGTATTTTAGGATTAAGGAGGTGATCACAAGTGCCCTCAAGTGTGGATTAGTGTCCTAACATGAGTCAACACCAAATCAAGTATGGAAAAATGAGTGCTAGGTGTCAAAAATTTGAGATAGGTGGCAAACTTGGTGAAGAAGCAAAAATATTTATTATTTTTTGACATTTTTGGCCCTTGGACTTGTATTTTCACTTGTTTGCCATTTGTAACCCCTTTAACCTAATATTTAGGTTATATAAAGGTGTTAAGACATGTGTAACTTGGATTATGCCTGAAATGGATGTCGGTTCGTTCGGTTGTACAGTTACGCGTTTCACAAAAATGCGTAAAACGCTTTAACGAACACGAAAATGATCGAAATTGTACAACGATTGACATTTTTGCATTCTCATAAACAAAATACAAGATTTTGTTTAATACAAAAAAATATTTGGATTGATACACATGGTTCGTATCTTGAATACGGACCAACAGAAATAGTCCCTGGACTTGTATAAGCGTTTTTTGTCATATCTAACCCTTCAAAAATTATATCTAAGTTATGTAAAGGGTATTTAGGGTATGTGTAGCTTATGTCCTTGTTTCGTAGTGTACGTCGTGTTAAACTGATTGCGTTTGAGTGTTAGGTACAAAATTTTTTTGAGGGTTCGAATCGTGCAAGAAATTGAAATTGTGCAAATGTCTTAGATAATTTTACAAATTTCGGAAATAAAACACATGGTTTCATTGAATACGAATTTTTTTGTAATTGTACAATGATTGAAAAGGCACAAATGTCACACCAACTATCGAGATGATTCGCCTATACCCAATTTGTAAATCTTTCATGCCAACCTTTATTATCCTCAAGATACATCAATTTGGGTGGTTTAGCCATCGTGCCCATCCAGGTTCCTACAAAGCAACATCAATGCTCTTACGCTCAATCTGTGAAATGAAACATGAATATAAACATGTGTTAATGGTTCCTAATCTGCTTCGGATTTTAACACCAGCAATCACAGGACCAATAACGTTCTCAATAGGGTGGTTTCTCTGAACACGATGTGGTATTGCTACAGCAGGAGCCTGCAAGTTTGTTAGCAGATTTGAGAAACCTCCTGATACTGTTTCAGTTTGCCCCCCCCCCCTCATTTGATGCAGCAGCGGTGTTGATCACCGGTGGATCTACAGTGTAGCCAGACGGAATCGGCTCCGGAAACAGTGAAGCTCCTTGGATATTTGAATTTGAGGGACCCGTAGTAGTTTACTGTGTGGAGGCTTCAACGTTGTGAACTGCATCATCATGAGTAGTTGTTGTAGTAGCTTCAGGAACTAGCTCTTAAGTTGGTGAAGTATGATGCGGTTCCGTAGCAACTTCGTGAAATCCGGTGGATCCATAGTAAGTTTCTTGAAAGCATCTTGTAGAGGCACGACATCATCTTCAGCTACAATGGGAATAGGTATCACTTTACTTGAGACATCTGCAGTAACAATCACATCAGATAGAATATTAAACGACTTAAACAAGGAGGAAAAATCATATAACCAATCTGGTCCAATTCGTGCATCTTTGGGATATTCTTCTAGCCAATCCACGTAGTACGTCTCCACGATCTGCTTTTTGATCTTATTGTACGCTCGATATGAGGTGTTTTTAGCATATCCGATGAAATAGCATGGATCTCCTCTTGCTTCAAATTTACCTTTGGCATCCTTGTTTAGGAGAACACAAGGACAACCAAAAGTGCGAAAATGTTGTACAGAGGGTTTTTGTCCTTCAACTATTTCATAGGGTGTCTTCATGTGATGTTTGTTGATTAGTGCATGATTTTGAACATAGCAGGCGGTGTTCACTGCTTCTGCCCAAAATATCAGTGGAAGGCAAGAATCTATCAGCATCGTACGAGCAACTTCAATGAGAGTTCGATTACGTCTTTCAGCAACTCCATTTTGTTGAGGAGTTCGAGCTACACTATATTGACGATCAATTCCTTTCAGGGCACAGAAGTTGGTCAGCTCAACATTCTTAAACTTCGTCAGATTATCACATCGAATAATTTTCACTCGCTCATTTGCCTTATCTTCCATGAGAGTGACAAATTTCTTGATCAAACCTTCTGTCTCACTCTTTTGTTACAAGAAAAACACCCAAGTGAAGCGAGAGAAGTCATCAGTGATGATCAAGCAATAGGCTTTTCCACCAAGACTCAGCACATTAACAGGACCAAAGAGATCCATGTGAAACAGTTCTAGAACTTTAGACGTCGTGTGCACGAGCTTGGACTTGTGAGGCTTACGATGCAATTTCCCACCAGCACATGATTCACATTTCTCGATCTGCATGAAATCCTTGATGGGTAAGTTTCTAACTAAACCACCTTTTGCTAGTCGATTAAGATTCTTCAAGTTCAGATGATCAAGCTCTAACACCTTGTAAAAATCGTGTCCAATAATATAGTGACACGTGTCATATATTTTTTAAGTCTATTAAGGACTAATAAGGACTAAAAGTGTTACATGCTCAAACTAGGCCTCTTAGTGACCCTCTGGTGTCAACATGCAAAAACTGAGCCTCTGAGTGACCATTAGTATCAACATGCTTAAATCGAGGCCCTGAGTGACCATTAGTGTCAACATGCTTAAACTGAGCGTCTGAGTGACCATTAGTGTCAACATGCTTAAACTTAGCCTCTGAGTGACCATTAGTGTCAACATGCTTAGTCTCTGAGTGACCGTCAGAGTCAGCATGCTTATAGTAAGCCGTGAGAGACACGGACATGAGTTTTAAAAGTTTCCAGGAGGCGCTCGCGGGCCGTGAGAGACACGGACGTGGTCCCTCACGGGGAGCGAGAGGGCTGTGTCTGCAGAAAATTTGCTTGGCCTCCACACATGTTTCCAAAAACCATTTGATTCGAAACTAGGGACTTCCAAACTGCTATGCCACGTTTTAGGACACTTGTAAGCTCCCTCTAACACTCCCTAACACCTGGCATCACCTCCTTCAAGCTCCCCAACTATAAATAGGTGCATTGATTCACCACTTGAACTTGCACCTTTCTTATTTATCATTCTATCTCCCTCCTCTAGAAGTTCCTAACTGAAAGGAGCATCCAACTTAGTTCTATTTCATTCTTGGAATCACTTGTAAGTGTTCCTTTCTCTTGCATTTTCGTTTATAGGCTTTTATAGCCAAAAGTCAAGCGTTTTACTGAAAACGCCTTGACTTTCGGTTAAGAAAATTATGGTCCATCCATTGTTCATAACAAACATGGCTAAGTGATCGTAATAAGGTAGGTGTTAATCCCTATTAATGGCACCTCCTAAAGATCAAGTTTGCTAGACCAATTGACGGGTCAAAGTTTTAATATTAAAAAGTTAAACATGCCATTTTTCAAAATTATTATAATCTGAGCTTATATATGTTATGAAACTTGTTTTGACACTTAAACAAGTTGGTTATAATTATTAGAACATGTGAGAACCTGTTCAGCTCGTCAATTTCAGTTCTAGGGTCGGTTCGCAACCGAAAGTCGCAAAGTTTGACTTCTCCTTTTGACTTTCCATACTGGCCCGATTTAGATTAGTTAGGTACTGATCTAAGGTTGCATTATGATCGTAATATAATATAGCATAACCCTCTGAGGTTATATTACATGATCATAATCAGAATCTGAGTTTATGCACAAGTTTCGTTACTATGCCATTTTGACTAAATGACCCTTTTTACTTAAAATCAGGTTTAATCGATAACGAACTTGAAAATGAATTTCCTACTGATTTAGTATCACAAGTAAGATTTTTTGGGATATCCAGTCAGATTATATACTGAGTTTACGTACAAGTACTTGTGTTATGTCGATAAATGGCGATAAAGCCCTTGTGGCTCATAAAATGGTTTTAATCATAGCTTTTCATATCAAGTCTTTTACTACTAATATGTTATATTAAATAACATATCTAAAACAATTAAACTTGATCTTAACAACAGTTTTTACTAACCTTCGCACAAATCGTCATTTTACGATATGAACGTCGTTTCGGCGCATAATATGGTTTTAAACAATATTTAATTATCAAGACTTGTTACCTACTGATATTAAAACTTATTTAAAATATTTTTACAGTAGGTAAATGAGATAAACTCAGAATCCCAAATAAATTATAAAACTATGTGTAAAATGACCAAAATGCCCCTTCGGTGCATAGTTTGGTCATAAATGATAAAATACACATATGATCATTATCATACTGATATTATATCATAAATTAATTATTTTCCAGAATACTTATGATTATAACATTATAATACATTCAAGTTTCTTTTATACGGTGTATAATTACCAAAACGCCCCTATGAGGCATAATTTCATTTTAAAAACTTAACGGGCATATAAGTTGATATCCTACTGATATTACAGCTTATTTAAAGTATAATGGCACATAGAACTTGTCCATGACTTATCTGGTTACCCGATATCGCTTATATGCGCTCGGTTAAGTATATATAACTAGTTTACGGAAATTAACCGAAACAGGTTTAACCTTATCATTTAAGTCTCAAAATCCAGAATGCTTATGGTTTACCCGTATTATACAAGTCATATTACTTGTTGGGTTTAAACTACATTCTATCCGATCATCACTTAATCTAGCGTATTATACGTTTAGATCATGTACGCTAGTCGGTCTAGGTCTATGACTTAAATTAAGACCGTTAGAATTTAATTGGTTAGCTTATGCCATAATCCAGACTAGAGCTTTCTGGTAAATGCTATCTGCACTTATTTCATTTTGGATACGGCTGAGATATTAGATCTTGCATTTTTAATCAAGACTAGCTCAGGTAAATACTCTCGACTTATTTTCCTTATACGGGCTTGGGTTACGGTAAACTATTACCGCTTGGTCGGAAATGGGATCAATCGAATGCTGGACTGTGGTTAGTAAATCTACATATTCTGTTTTAATCAGTTTTGTTTGATAACTTAAACATTGGGGGTTAACGACCGTGTCCTGGATATCCTCGGCGCATTACATTAGATAATGGCCACGACCAAAGCGCGAGGTGTAGGCATACACCTGAAAGATGCTCATACTAAATTATTTTTACCCACTAGTTGGGGATAACTCCTTCGTGGGTTCTTAAGTGGTGTGTATGTTAATCATGTCTCGGTCTCTGTACTAGGCCCATATGTATGGACAAACATGTGAAACTGTTAACAAGGTTACAAGGCTGACTTTCCCAAGTTATAAAAAAATTTTCATGCCATGTGCACTTAAAACCATTTTCAAATGTTTTCAAATGAGTCAATTTGGTGTATTTACCAGCGAAAGCTGACGTATTTTCAAAAGACTAAGCTTGCATGTACAATACGAAATAGGCTGGAAGCTGCTCGGTAGTGATATAAAGAGGATCTTGAAAATCCTTAGATCGGCCCAAAGTCTGTTATACACTTTTTGTACATTTTATGATCCGCCTGTGGATCTTCCATTACAAGCCGTCTGTATATTATTTTTCGTACTTTAAACATTTGGTTTGTAATAGTAATTTAACTCCACGACTTCCGTTGTGCTGTGTTTAATTGACTATGATGATATCAACTTACGTCACGATATTCCCCACCCGGGCCCACCGATGTGACAGGTTGGTATCAGAGCCAACATTTGAGAGAATTAAACACTAGCCTTCTTGTATTTAATCTCAAACTTACACAAAAGCACATTCTTTAGACTTCCAAGTCTAGGCTTTGACCTAGAATTACTCATCTCATTATTAAGTTATTAGTATTGTTTTTTATTTGATTTTAAACAGGAAAATATCGCAAAGAGTACGAGGAAGGGGTAAAGGACCTATGAGGGGAAGACCATCAGGACATTTCCCTTCACAACCCCATCACTCGAACCCCTATGAGGATTCAGGGGATTCCTGGCCACTATCAAGACATTCACCTACTCACACCGAACACTCATACCGCTCATATCATTCACACCAATCAGACCATTCTCATCACTCTCATCATTCATATCATGATGAGTTTAACCCTAACCATTACATCAACACACCCCTAGCTGATCAAAATCAGTTAGATCAACCCAATCCCATGGACGATGACTCCGATCCAGAAATGCCGCCGTCAAGATCGCACGCACATCCCATCAAAATCTCTAGCGATTCGAACTCTTACGCCGGATCACCATACCAAGGTCCTATCAAATGGGACCAATATTGGAACCAATTCACCTTTACTAACACTCCTTCCCATCACTCCCCAACACCCCTGTACAAGAAGATGTTCATATGGAACCGATGGAACAACCTCGGCCGCCACCTGAGCCACCAAGGAGGAAATGTGGAGCACGTATGTCGGTACATGCAGGTCAACAGTCGGGTTCGCTGCCACCATTGCCTAAACCTTACCCTATCATTCACGAGCACCCACAAATGGGTGGACCCTCCAATACTGCACTTGTGGTGGAACCGACACCACCACCGGTGGTTGAACCACCACCATCAAGTTTTAATAACCCTATCCCTACATGTCCAGATACATCTGGATATGATCCTTTTAACCCATCTACGTCGGTAAATTACCAGGCACTATCGCATGACCCTTATATGCAAGCGGTCATGCATAATGCACTTTACCCATCTCTTTTCCCACCTGCTTATCCACCTAGTGGATATCCAAATTATGGGTACAAGTATCCTGTTATGCCTCAACCACAACCACAACCTCCGCCGCCACTTGAGGCAATCAATGAGGCCTTGGAACAAATAAAGGAGATGCAACAACAAGCGGAGAAGACGAAGAAGAAGACAAATAAGTTCTTCAAGAAGCTCTCCAAGTTGGTTAAAAAAGGAAAAAAAGTGAAGTCTCTTCTATTACTATCTAGTCCCTACGATGACATGGTTATTTATTTAGTCCCTGCGTGGACATTGTTATTTCTTTTAAGTCCTTGCATGGACAGTTTGTTTCATTTATTTATTTTTAGCATTATAATTTCTTATTGTTATTTAATGAAATATTTTGGAATGAAATATATATATATATATATATATATATGTATATATATGTATATATATATATATATATGTATTCATCCTCTTCAAGCGAACGTCTCGATTTTACTCGAAATTTATGCTCAGCTGTATAATTCCAAAGGATCTTAATGGTTTTGATTAGCCAAGTGGCACAGACCACATTATTTGGCCAGCTTATAAATGATAGTTAAGAATTAATAGCCTTCTATCATAATAGTTAAGGAGAGTTATCCTTCTATCCAGAGGTGGTGGACTATGTTCAAGTCTCCAAGTCGTTAAGGTCAATGCGAGCGTGACTATTAATAAACCATTAAGATACTCCTATGTTAACATTCAGGAAACGTTCATACTCTTGGTAGTGTGACTTCAGGAACCACACTAGTCGTCTAGGTAAATGGACTAGGTCCTAACCTATTATATAGCCTATGTGATCAATATGATCCCGGCTAATATCTTCAATGCGATGATAATAATTGATATCCATTAGTGATGTAGTGCCTACGGGACATAATTGACATCCATTAGTGATGTAGTGCCTACGGCCATAATAAACATACATTAGTGATGTAGTGCTTATGGGCCATAATTGACATCCATTAGTGATGTAGTGTCTGCGGACCATGATTAACATCCATTAGTGATGATTTGCCTTTGAGAATATTATATTGTCAATTAAGACAATGACAGTTGTGGTTAATATAACCCTCTGTCCAAAATTATGTCCATTAGTGACAGGCCAATGTCCGTATCTTTTATGTCCATTAGTGACAGGCCAATGTGACATGTTTTATGTCCATTAGTGACAGGCCTGTGTAACGTATTTTTATGTCCATTAGTGAGAGGTGTATGTGCCGTATTTTTATGTCCATTAGTGACAGACCTATGTATCGTATTTTATGTCCATTAGTGACTGGCCCATGTGTCATATTTTTATGTCTATTAGTGATAGGCCTACGCGCCGTATTTTTATATGTCCTTAGTGACAGGCTTATGAGCCATATTATTAATCTCCATCGTGACAAGCCTATGAGCTATTTATAAATTGTCTTATGACAATGACAGTTGTGACATTAAGATCCAATGTCTAAAATATATATGGACTATGTCCAAATTGTAATTTGCCTTTGACGGTCCTTTTTGAGACCTAGGCCAAATATAGATAACATTCATAGAAATGTAAGCCCTAAGAGTTGTGATTATATTCACACTAGTTTGATTAGGCAATGGATTTAAATATCAAATTTTAAAGCCAATATGGTTATTAATACCATGGCTAAGAGAAGTTTAATTTGGTGTTTAGAACCAAAGCTTCAAGAAAGGCTAACTCGGACGAGGCGCAAAGTAGCCACCTAGATATTAACTCTAACAATGCAAAAAACATAGCCATTAATAATGATGATTTCCAAGCTCGCATAGATGCAGCAGTTGGAAAGGCCATGGAAAAGGCCATGGAGAAATTTAAGGAAGTGAGCACTACTCGCTCCAAACCTTTATATATTCCACCATCATGGCTCGTAAGGAGAGCTCTGTTTACTATTCAAATGCGAAGAGTGAACCAAAGAAATTAGAATTTAACGATAGGTCCCGTTCTTCCAAAGACTAATGTACCTACAATACTTCGTTTCCTATAGGCCCCGTAATTTCATGGAGAAAAGGGAGCTGTAGAAGCCTTGAGATAGCTTGATGAGATGGAGACGACAGTGGATATCAGCGGTTGTGCTGATAAGGATGTGGTAAAGTACATATCACAGCCCTTCAAGGAAGATGCTCTGATTTGGTGGAAGGCAATGGTCAAATCAACAGATAAAGTACACCTGTACAACTTGGGATGGTCCAAGTTTGTTGACTTAGTCAAGGAGACGTACTGCCCAACTCATGAGGTGGAGAAGATAGATTCAGACTTTCTGACTATCACAATGAAAAATCTAGACTGTAGGAAGTATGTTTCTGACTTCAGCTCCCTGTCTAGATTACTTTCGTATCTAATCACTCTTGAACCCAAACGCATTGCGCGTTTCACTAATGGGTTAGCAGACGAGATTAAGGGCATGGTAAAGGCTGCTCAGCCTAGTATCTATAGGTCTGCTGTTGACCTATCTCTCTCTCTCACCTTGGACTTGGTGAGACAAAAGTCAGTTAGATCTGAGACTGACGGAAAAAGGAAACGGGAGGATGATACTCCCAAAGGTTTAAAAAGAGACAAAATTTTGGGTTCAAGAAGAACCAGCACAGGTCTGATGATAGATATCTGTGCAAGACCTGTAACCGCAGGCATTGGGGGTAACGCAATACTGGCCCACAGACTAAACCCTGTGGTATTTGCAAAAGAAAAGGGTATAAGACCCTAAAATGCAAAAATCTTAAGGATGCAGTCTGTTATGGCTGTAATGAGAAGGGGCATAGTGAGCCTAATTGCCCTAAGAACCCAAGAGGAAATGATGCAAAGCCAGAGAGGCTAAGAAAGGATATGCACGCGCTTTTCAGATGAACACTAGAGAGGCTGTTAATGACAACAACGTCATAACAGGTACATTCCTCATTAATGACATATATGCTAAAGTACTTTTTGATTCGGGTGCAGATAAGTCTTTTGTAGACCATAAGTTTAGTAAACTATTAAATTTACCCATAAGAACTCTAGACATAACCTATGAGGTAGAACTTGCTGATGGATGTTTTATATCCATTAAGAATCATTCTATTCCTATCTCTCTTTTGCCAATGAAATTGGCAGGGTTCGATGTAGTCTTAGGCATGGATTGGTTATCTCATAACCAAGCCCGTATTTCCTATGATAAGAAACTCATCGAGGTTAAAACCCCATCAGGTGAAACGATCACCATCCTTGGAGATTCACACTATGGATTACCATACAAGGTTTCATTATTCAAGGCATCCAAGTGTGTGGGGAAAGGTTGTGTCATTTACCTGGCACAAGTAACTATTAACGAGCCAAAAGAAAATATTGAAGACCTTCCAGTTATCTCGGAGTATTCCGATGTTTTCCCTAAAGAATTACCAGGCCTACCTCCGGATAGGCAAGTGGAATTTAGGATTGATATCATGCCAGGATCAGCCCATGTTGCTAGAGCTCCGTATCGGTTAGCACCGACGGAAATAAAGGAATTAAGAATACAATTAGATGAACTTTTATAGAAAGGCTTTATTCAGCCTACTTCCTCACCTTGGGGAGCTCTTATTCTTTTCGTTAAGAAGAAGGATGGTTCAATGCGAATGTGCATTGATTACCGTGAGTTATATAAAATAACGATCAAAAACAGTTATCCTTTGCCAAGGATTGATGATTTATTTGATCAACTTCAAGGTGCTAGTTATTTCTCTAAGATTGATTTGAGATCAGGATACTATCAACTGAAGGTTAGAAGTGAGGATGTTCCTCAGACTGCCTTTAGGACCCATTATGGTCATTATGAATTCTTAGTGATTCCTTTTGGGTTCACAAACGCACCTGCAGCATTCATGGACCTCATGAATAGAGTCTGCAAACCGCATTTGGATAAGTATGTCATTGTCTTCATAGATGACATACTTATCTACTCTTGTAATCAAGTTGATCATGAGAAACATCTACGGTGCATCCTAGAATCTCTAAGACAAGAGAAACTTTATGCTACGTTCTCTAAGTGCGAATTTTGGCTTCGAGAAGTCCAGTTTCTTGGACATGTTGTAAGTGAGCATGGTATCCAAGTGGATCCTGCCAAAATAGAAGCCATAATGAATTGGGAAGTACCCAAATCTCCGTCGGAGATTCGTAGTTTCTTAGGATTGGCTGGTTATTATAGGAGGTTCATTGAGAACTTTTCAAGGATAGCCACTCCTTTAACTACCTTGACCCGTAAGAATATCAAGTTTGACTGGGGTCCAAAACAACAACAATCTTCTGAGGTTCTAAAACAAAAGTTGAGCAATGCTTCTGTGTTATCTCTACCTGAGGATATTGAGGACTTTGTCGTTTTTTGTGATGCCTCGTACACTAGCATAGGTTGTGTGCTAACGCAAAATGGCAAAGTAATCGCTTATGCATCACGACAATTAAAGGTGCACGAAAGGAATTACACCACCCATGACTTAGAATTGGGTGCTGTTGTATTTGCACTTAAGTTATGGAGACACTACTTATATGGCACGAAGTGTATTATATACACTGACCACAAAAGTCTCCAGCATCTATTCAATCAAAAGGATTTGAACATGCGACAGCGCCACTGGATGGAAACACTGAATGATTATGAATGTGAAATTCGCTATCATCCTGGCACGCAAATGTAGTTGCTAACGCCTTAAGTTGCAAGGAAAGGGTTAACCCCATAAGGATTAACGCCAAGAGCATCGATCTCAAAAATAACTGGAATGACAAGCTATTAGATACGTAAGGGCAAGCCCTATTAGAAGCTAATGTTCTTAATGAAGGATTAGACGAAACTATTGACTAGTTAATACCTAGAAAAGATGGAATCCTTAGATTTAATGGAAGAATCTGTGTTCCAATCTTCGGAGGACTTAGAGATCTAATCCTCCAAGAAGCACATAATTCAAGATACTCAGTTAACCCGGGTGGTGACAAGATGTATCCGGATTTGAAAAAGAATTATTGGTGGATGGGTTTGAAGAAATCCATAGCCACTTATATAGCTAAGTGTCTGACGTGTTCGCAAGTTAAAGGTGAACATCGAAAACCGTCAGGACTTCCACAACAACTTGAAATTCCCACTTGGAAATGGGAATTTGTAACTATGGATTTGATTACCAAGTTGCCTAAGACCATACGTGGTAATGACACGATTTGGGTCATTGTGGATAGACTGACTAAGTCAGAGCATTTCTTGTCAACTTAAGAGATATATAATTCCGACAGATTGGCTAAATTGTATGTGGACAAGATCGTGTCCCTACATGGTGTGCTGGTATCTATTGTATCTAATAGAGATACTAGATATACATCTCATTTTTGGAAGAGTTTCCAACAATCTTTAGGCCCAAGATTATATTTAGTACGACTTACCACCAGCAGACGGATGGACAAAGTGAGCATACTATTCAGATTTTGGAAGACATGCTTAGAGCATTTGTGATTGATTTAGGTGGAAGTTGGGATGACCACTTACCTCTAATAGAATTCTCCTATAATAATAGTTATCATGCGAGCATCAAGGCCGCTCCTTTTGAGGCCTTGTATGGGAGAAAATGCCGAACGCCCGTGTGCTGGGCCAAAGTTGGGGAAGCCCAACTATCATGGCCGGAAATTGTCCTGGAGACCACAGATAAGATTGTGTAAATCCGTGATCGTCTCAAAGCCGTCCGGGATAGGCTGAAGAGCTATGCTGACTAGAGGCGTAAACCTCTTAAGTTCCAAATAGGGGACAAAGTCATGCTAAAAGTATCACCTTGGAAAGGTGTAAAGAGATTTGGAAGGAAAAGCCAGTTTAGCCCAAGATATATAGGACCATTCGAGAAAATCGAATTTTTCGGCGTTGTAGCTTATATGCTTAAGCTACCAGAGGAGCTTAATGGAATTCATGATGTATTCCACATTTGCAATCATAAGAAATGTCTAACCGATGAGTCGCTAGCAATGTCACATCATGATGTGCAAATTGATGAAAACCTAAGGTTCATTGAGAAACCAATTTCGATCGAGAATCGACATGTTAAGAAGCTTTGAAAGAAAATATACCTATAGTAAAGGTTAAGTTGGATGCCCTACGAGGCCCCGAATATGCATGGGAGGTTGAGTCCACTATGCGACAAAAATACCCCCATATTTTTTAATAAAATCTTGAGGTCGAGATTTCTTTTAAGGGGGTGAGGATGTAACACCTCGTAAAAATCGTGTCCAATAATATAGTGACACGTGTCATATTTGTTTTTAAGTCTTTTAAGGACTAATAAGGACTAAAAGTGTCAACATGTTCAACTTAAGCTTCTGAGTGACCCTCTGGTGTCAACATGCATAAACTGAGCCTCTAAGTAACCATTAGTGTCAACATGCTTAAATCGAGCCTCTGAGTGACCACTAGTGTCAACATGCTTAAACTGAGCCTCTGAGTGACCATTAGTGTCAACATGCTTAAATCGAGCCTCTGAGTAACCCCTAGTGTCAACATGCTTAAACCAAGCCTCTGAGTGACCATTAGTGTCAAGATGCTTAAATCGAGCCTCTGAGTGACCATTAGTGTCAACATGCTTAAACTGAGCCTCTGAGTGACCATTAGTGTCAACATGCTTAAATAGAGCCTCTGAGTGACCATTAGTATCAACATGCTTAAACTAAGCCTCTGAGTGACCAACACTGTCAACATGCTTAAACTTAGTCTCTGAGTGGCCCTTAGTGTCAACATGCTTAGCCTTTGAGTGACCATTAGTGTCAACATGCTTAAATTGAGCCTCTGAGTGACCATTAGTGTCAACGTGCTTAAACTGAGCCTCTGAGTGACCATTAGTGTCAACATGTGTCAACATGCTTAAATCGAGCCTCTGAGTGACCATTAGTATCAACATGCTTAAACTAAGTCTCTGAGTGACCATTAGTGTCAACATGCTTAAACTTAGTCTCTAAGAGGCCCTTAGAGTCAACATGCTTATATTGAGCCTCTGAGTGATCATTTATGAAGTCCTAACTCTCATATGAGCCACTTGTTGGACGAGAGGGATAAATTCTGTAAAGAAGTAAAAGTTGGACAATGGAGGGGTTAAAAGTGTCAACATGTTAATTTATACCTCTGAGTGACCTTTTAACGAACCGAGAGCTTGACAATGTCCGGGCATACTCCAGGGTATGCCAAAAGTTGGTTACGGAGGGCTAAATATGCTATAAAGGTGTTTTAGGAGGTTTAATAAGTTGAGGGGTTAAATGTGGCAAGTTTTGAAAGTTCCCAGGAGGCGCTCGCGGGCCGTGAAAGACACGGACGTGGTCCCTCGCGGGGCGCGAGAGAGCTGTGTCTGTAGAAAATTTGCTTGGCCTCCACACCTGTTACCAAAAACCATTTGATTCCAAACTACGGACTTCCAAACTGCTATGCCACATTTTAGGACACTTGTAAGCTCCCTCTAACACTCCCTAACACCTGGCATCACCTCCTTCAAGCTCCCCAACAATAAATAGGTGCATTGGTTCACCACTTAAACTTGCACCTTTCTCATTTATCACTATATCTCCGTCCTCTGGAAGTTCCTAACTGAAAGGAGCATCCAATTAGTTCTATTTCTTTCTAGGAATCACTTGTAAGTGTTCCTTTCTCTTGCATTTTCGTTTATAGGCTTTTATAGCCAAAAGTCAAGCGTTTTATAGAAAACACCTTGACTTTCGGTTAAGACAATTATGGTCCAGCCATGTTCATAACGAACATGCCTAAGTGATCGTAATAAGGTAGGTGTTAATCCCTATTAATGGCACCTCCTAAAGATCATGTTTGCTAGACCAATTGACGGGTCATAGTTTTAATATTAAAAAGTCAAACAAGCCATTTTTCAAAATTATTATAATCTGAGCTTATATATGTTATGAAACATGTTTTGACACTTAAACAAGTTGGTTATAAATATTAGAACATGTGAGAACCTATTCAGCTCGTCAATTTCAGTTCTAGGGTCGGTTCGCAACCGAAAGTCGCAAAGTTTGACTTCTGCTTTTGACTTTCGATTCTGACCCGATTTAGATTAGTTAGCTACTATTCTAAGGTGCATTATGATCGTAATATAATGTAGCATAACCCTTTGAGGTTATATTTCATGATCATAATCAGAATCTGAGTTTATGCGCAAGTTCCGTTACTATGCCATTTTGACTAAATGGCCCTTTTTACTTAAAATGAGGTTTAATCGATACCAAACTTGAAAATGAATTTTCTACTGATGTAGTATCATAAGTAATATTGTTTGGGATGTCCAGTCAGATTATATACTGAGTTTACGTACAAGTACTTGTGTTATGTTGATAAATGGCGATAAATCCCTTGTGGCTCATAAAATGGTTTTAATCATAGCTTTTCATATCAAGTATTTTACCTACTGATATGTTATATTAAATAACATATCTAAAATGATAAACTTGATCTTAACAACAGGTTTTACTAAACTTCACACAAATCGTCCTTTTACGACATGAACGCCGTTTCGGCGCATAGTATTGTTTTAAACCATATTTAATGAACAAGACTTGTTACCTCCTAATTTTAAAACTTATTTAAATTATATTTACCGTAGGTACATGATATAAACTCAGAATCCCAAATAAATTATAAAACTATGTGTAAAATGACCAAAATGCCCCTTCGGTGTATAGCTAGGTCATAAATGATAAATTACACATATGATCATTATCTTATGGATATTATATCATAAATTAATTATTTTTCCAGAATACTTATGATTATAACATTATAATACATTCAAGTTCCTTTTATACGGTGTATAATTACCAAAACGCCCCTATGATGCATAATTTCATTGTAAAACCTTAACGAGCATGTAAGTTGATATCCTACTGATATTACAACTTATTTAAAGTATAATGGCATATAGAACTTGTACATGACTTATCCGGTTACCCGATTTTACTTATATGCGCACTGTTAAGTATATGTAACTAGTTTTCGGAAATTAACGGAAACGGGTTTAACCTTATCATTTAAGTCTAAAAATCTAGAATGCGTATGGTTTACCCGTATTATACAATTCATATGACTTGTTGGGTTTAAACTACATTCTATCCGATCATCACTTACTCTAGCGTATTATACGTTTTGATCCTGTACGCTAGTCGGTCTAAGTCTATATGTAACTAGTTTTCGGAAATTAACGGAAACGGGTTTAACCTTATCATTTAAGTCTAAAAATCCAGAATGCTTATGGTTTACCCGTATTATACAATTCATATGACTTGTTGGGTTTAAACTACATTCTATCCAATCATCACTTACTCTAGCGTATTATACGTTTTGATCCTGTACACTAGTCGGTCTAAGTCTATGACTTAAATTAAGACTGTTATCATTTAATTGGTTGGCTTATGCCATAATCCAGACTAGAGCCTTCCGGTAAATTCTATCTGCACTTATTTCATTTTGGATACGGCTGAGATATTAGATCTTGCATTTTTAATTAAGACTAGCTCAGGTAAATACTCTCGACTTATTTTACCTATACGGGCTTGGGTTACGGTAAACTATTACTGCTTGGTCGGAAATGGGAGCAATCGAATGCCGGAGTGTGGCTAGTAAATCTACGTATTCCGTTTTAATCAGTTTTGTTCGATAACTTAAACATTGGGGTTAACAACCGTGTCCTGGATATCTTCGGCTCATTACATTAGATAATAGCCACGACCAAAGCGCGGGAGTAGGCATACACCTAACAGATGCTGATGCTAAATTAATTTTACCCACTAGGTAGGGATAACTCCTTCATAGGTTCTTAAGTGGTGTGTACGTTAATCATGTCTCGGTCTCTGTACAGGGCCCCATATGCATGGACAATCATGTGAAGCTGTTAAAAAGGTTACATGGCTGACTTTCCCAAGTTATAAAAGATTTTTCATGCATGTGCACTTCAAACCATTTTCAAATGTTTACAAATGAGTTATTTAGGTGTATTTATCAGCGTAAGCTGACGTACTTTCAAAAGACTAAGCTTGCAGGTACAATAGGAAATAGGCTGGAAGCTGCTCGGTAGTGATATAAGAGGATCTTACAAATCCTTAGATCGGCCCAAAATTTGTTATACACTTTTTGTACATTTTATGATCCGCCTGTGGATCTTCTATTACAAGCCGTCTGTATATTGTTTGTCGTACTTTAAACATTTGGTTTGTAATAGTAATTTAACTCCAAGAATTCCGTTGTGTTGTGTTTAATTGACTATGATGATATCAACTTATGACACGATATTCCCCACCCGGCCCCACCGATGTTTGGTTGTAAAACATCGGGGTGTGACAGGTTGGTCTCAGAGCCAACCTTTGAGAGAATTAAACACTAGCCTTCTGGTGTTTAATCTCATACTTACACAAAGCGCATTCTTTAGACTTCCGAGTCTAGGCTTTGATCTAGGATTACTCATCTCATTATTCAGTTATTAGTATTTTTTTTTATTTGATTTTAAACTGGAAAATGTCGCCAAGAGGGGAGGACCATCAGGACATATCACTTCACTCGAACCCCTATGAGGATTCAGGGGATTTCTGTCCACTATCAAGATATGCACCTACTCACACCTAAAACTCGTACCACTTATATCATTCACACCATTCTCATCACTCATATCACTGAGTTTAACCCTAACCATTACTTCAACACACCACCAGCTGATCAAAATCAGTTAGATCAACCCAATACCATGGACGAGGACTCTGATCCAGAAATGTTGCCGTCAGGATCGCACACACATCGCATCAAAATCTCTAGCGATTCGAACTCTTACGCCGAATCACCATACCAAGGTCCTAACGAATGGCACCAATATTGGAACCAATTCCCCTCTGCTAACACTCTTTCCCATCACTCCCTAAACACCCCTATACAAGAAGATGTCATATGGAACCGATGGAACAACCTCAGCCGCCACCTGAGCCACCAAGGAGGAAACGTGGAGCACGTATGTCGGTACGTGCAGGTCAACAGTCGGGTTCGCTGCCACCATTGCCCAAACCTTACCCTATCATTCACGAGGACCCACAAATGGGTGGACCTTCAATACTACACTTGTGGTGGAACCGACACCACCACCATTAGGTTTTAATAACCCTATCCCTACATATCCAGATACATCTGGATATGATCTTTTTAACCCATCTACGTCAGTAAATTACCATGCACTATCGCATGACCCTTATATGCAAGCGGTCATTCATAATGCACTTTACCCATCTCCTTTCCCACCTGCTTATCCACCTAGTTGATATCCAAATTATGGGTACGAGTATCCTGTTATGGCTTAACCACAACCACAACCTCCGCCGCCACTTGAGGCCATCAATGAGGCCTTGGAATGAATAAAGGAGATCCAACAACAAGCGGAGAAGACGAAGAAGAAGACAAATAAGTTCTTCAAGAAGCTCTCAAAGTTGGTTAAGGGAAGGAAGAAGAGTGAAGTCTCTTCTATTACTATCTAGTCCCGTCGAGGACATTGTTATTTCTTTAGTCTCTGCGTGGAGATTGTTATTTCTTTTAAGTCCTTGCATGGACAGTTTGTTTCATTTATTTATTTCTAGCATTGTAATTTCTTATTGTTATTTAATGAACTATTTTGGAATTATATATATATATATGTATATATATATATATATATATATTTATATATGTATGTATTCATCCTCTTCAAGCGAACGTCTCGATTTTACTCGAAATTTATGCTCAGCTGTATAATTCCAAAGGATCTTAATGGTTTTGATTATCCAAGTGGCACAGACCACATTATTTGGCCAACTTATAAATGATAGTTATGGATGAATAGCCTTCTATCATGATAGTTAAGGAGAGTTATCCGTCTATCCAGAGGTGGTGGACTATGTTCAAGCCTCCAAGTCATTAAGGTCAATGCAACCGTGACTGTTAATCAACCATTAAGATACTCCTATGTTAACATTCAAGAAATGTTCATACTCTTGGTAGTGTTAATTGAGGAACCACACTAGCCGTGTAGGTAAATGGACTAGGTCCTAACCTATTATATAGCCTATGTGATCAATATGATCCCGGCTAATATCATCAATGCGATGATAATAACTAACATCCATTAGTGATGTAGTGCCTACGGGCCATAATTGACATCCATTAGTGATGTAGTGCCTATGTGCCATAATAAACATCCAAGAGTGATGTAGTGCCTATGGGCCATAATAAACATACATTAGTGATGTAGTGCATATGGGCCATAATTGACATCCATTAGTGATGTAGTGTCTGCGGACCATGATTAACATCTATTAGTGACGATTTGCCTTTGAGAAATATTATATTGTCAATTAAGACAATGACAGTTGTGGTTAATATAACCCTCTGTCCAAAATTATGTCCATTAGTGACAGGCCAATGTGCCGTAATTTTTATGTCCACCAGTGACAGGCCAATGTGCCATGTTTTATGTCCATTAGTGACAGGTCTATGTAACGTATTTTTATGTCCATTAGTGATAGGCGTATGTGCTGTATTTTTATGTCCATTAGTGACAGGCCTATGTGCCGTATTTTATGTCCATTAGTGACAGGCCCATGTGTCATAATTTTATGTCCATTAGTGACAGGCCTATGCGCCGTATTTTTATATGTCCTTAGTGACAGGCTTATGAGCCATATTAATAATGTCGCTCATGACAAGCCTATGATCTATTTATAAATTGTCTTATGACAATGATAGTTGTAACATTAAGATTCACTGTCTAATATATATATGGACTATGTACAAATTGTAATGTGTCTTTGACGGTCCTTTTTGAGACCTAGGCCAAATATAGATAACATTCATAGAAATGTAAGCCCTAAGAGTTGTGATTATATTCACACTAGTTTGATAGTCAATGGATATAAATATCAAATTTTAAAGCCAATATGGTTATTAATACAATGGCTAAGAGAAGTTTAATTTGGTGTTTAGAACCAAAGCTTCAAGAATGGCTAACTCGGACGAGGCGCAAAGTAGCCACCGAGATATTAACTCTAACAACGCCAAAACATAGCCATTAATAATGATGATTTCCAAGCTCGCATGGATGCAGCTGTTGGAAAGGCCATGGAAAAGGTCATGGAGAAATTTAAGGAAGTGAGCGCTACTCGCTCCAAACCTTTGTATATTCCACCATCATCGGCTCGTAAGGAGAGCTCTGTTTACTCTTCAAATGCGAAGAGTGAACCAAAGAAATTAGAATTTAACGATAGGTCCCGTTCTTCCAAAGACGGATGTACCTCCAAATACTTCGTCTCCTGTAGGCCCTGAGATTTCATTGGAGAAAAGGGAGCTGTAGAAGCCTTGAGATGGCTTGATGAGATGGAGACGATAGTGGATATCAGCGGTTGTGCTGATAAGGATGTGGCAAAGTACGTATCACAGTCCATCAAGGGTGATGCCCTGATTTGGTGGAAGGCAATGGTCCAATCAACAAATAAAGTACACCTGTACAACATGGGATGGTCTAAGTTTGTTGACTTAGTCAAGGAGATCTACTGCCCACCTCATGAGGTGGAGAAGATAGAGTCAGACTTTCTGACTCTCACAATGAAAAATATAGACTGTAGGAAGTATGTTTCTGACTTCAACTCCATGTCTAGATTAGTTTCCTATCTAATCACTCTTGAACCCAAACGCATTGCACGTTTCATTAATGGGTTAGCACACAAGATTAAGGGCATGGTAAAGGCTGCTCAGCCTAGTATCTATAGGTCTGCTGTTGACCTATCTCTCTCTCTCTCTCACCTTGGACTTGGTGAGACAAAAGTCAGTTAGATCTGAGAGTGACGGAAAAAGGAAACGGGAGGATGATACTCCAAAGGTTTAAAAAGAGAGGAAATTTTGGGTTCAAGAAGAACCATCACATGTCTAATGATAGACATCTGTGCAAGACCTGTAACCGCAGGCATTGGGGGCAATGCAATCTGTGCAAGACCTGTAACCTTGTGGTATTTGCAAAAGAAAAGGGTATATGACCCTAGAATGCTAAAATCTTAAGGATGTAGTCTTTTATGGCTGTAATGAGAAGGGGCATACTAAGCCTAATTGCCCTAAGAACCCCAGAGGAAATGATGCAAACCTGGAGAAGCTAAGAAATGAAATGCACTTGCTTTTCAGATGAACGCTAGAGAGGCTGTTAATGACAACACCGTCATAACAGGTACATTCCTCATTAATGACATATATGCTAGAGTACTTTTTGATTCGAGTGCAGATAAGTCTTTTGTAGACCATAAGTTTAGTAAACTATTAAATTTACCTATAAGAACTCTAGACATAACCTATGAGGTAGAACTTGCTGATGGAACTTTAGAAACAGCAACTTCCATTCTTGATGGATGTTTTATATCCATTAAGAATCATTCTATTCCTATCTCTCTGGTAGGATTCGATGTAGACTTAGGCATGGATTAGTTATTCTCATAATTAAGCCCACATTGCCTGTGATAAGAAATTCATCGAGGTTAAAACCCCATCTGGTGAAACGATCACCATCCTTGAAGATTCACACTATGGATTGCAAGATAAGGTGTCATTATTCAAGGCATCCAAGTGTTTTGGGAAAGGTTGTGTCATTTACCTTGCACAAGTAACTATTAACGAGCCAAAACCAAATATTGAAGACCTTCCAGTTATCTCGGAGTATTCCGATGTTTTCCCTGAAGAATTACCAGGCTTACCTCCAGATAGGCAAGTGGAATTTATGATTGATATCCTAGCAGGATTAGCCCATGTTGCTAGAGCTCCGTATCGGTTAGCACCGACGGAAATGAAGGAATTAAGAATACAATTAGCTGAACTTTTAGAGAAAGGCTTTATTAAGCGTAGTTCCTCACATTGGGGAGCTATTATTCTTTTCGTTAAGAAGAAGGACAGTTCAATGCGAATGTGCATTGATTACCGTGAGTTAAATAAAATAACGATAAAAACCGTTATCTTTTGCCAAGGATCGATGATTTGTTCGATCAACTTCAAGGTGCTAGTTATTTCTCTAAGATTGATTTGAGATCAGGATACCATCAACTGAAGTTTTGAAGTGAGGATGTTCCTCAGACTACCTTTAGGATCCATTATGGTCATTATGAATTCTTAGTGATGCCTTTTGGGTTCACAAATGCACCTGCAGCATTCATGGACCTCATGAATAGAGTCTGCAAACCGCATTTGGATAAGTTTGTCATTGTCTTCATAGATGACATACTTATCTACTCTTGTAATCAAGTTAATCATGAAAAACATCTACGGTGCATCCTAGAATCTCTAAGACAAGAGAAACTTTATGCTAAGTTCTCTAAGTGCGAATTTTGGCTTAGAGAAGTCCAGTTTCTTGGACATGTTGTAAGTGAGCATGGTATCCAAGTGGATCCTGCCAAAATAGAAGCCATAATGAATTGGAAAGTACCCAAAACTCCGTCGTAGATTCGTAGTTTCTTAGGATTTGCTGGTTATTATAGGAGGTTCATTGAGAACTTTTCAAGGATAGCCACTCCTTTAACTACCTTGACCCGTAAGAATATCAAGTTTGACTGGGGTCTAAAACAACAACAATCTTTTGAGGTTCTAAATCACAAGTTGAGCAATGCTCCTGTGTTATATCTTCCTGAGGGTATTGAGGACTTTGTCGTTTTTTGTGTTGCCTCGCACTAGCATAGGTTGTGTACTAATGCAAAAAGGCAAAGTAATCGCTTATGCATCATGACAATTAAAGGTGCACGAAAGGAATTACACCACCCATGACTTAGAATTGGGTGTTGTTGTATTTGCACTTAAGTTATAGAGACACTATTTATATGGCACGAAGTGTATTATATACACTGACCATAAAAGTTTCCAACATCTGTTCAATCAAAAGGATTTGAACATGTGACAGCGCCGCTGGATGGAAACATTGAATGATTATGAATGCGAAATTCGCTATCATCCGGCAAGGCAAATGTAGTTGCTAACGCCTTAAGTCGCAAGAAAAGGTTTAAGCCAATATGGATTAACGCCAAGAGCATCTAGCTCAAAAATAACTTGAATGAGAAGCTATTATATATACAAAGGCAAGCCCTATTAGAAGCTAATGTTCTTAATGAAGGATTAGGCAGAACTATTGACCAGTTAATACCTGGAAAACACGAAATCCTTAGATATAATGGAAGAATCTGGGTCCCAATCTTCGGAGGACTTAGAGATCTAATCCTCCTAGAAGCACATAATTCAAGATACTTAGCTCACCCGGGTGGTGACAAGATGTATCTGGATTTGAAGAAGAATTATTGGTGGATGGGTTTGAAGAAATCGATAGCCATTTATGTAGCTAAGTGTTTGACGTGTTCGTAAGTTAAAGCTGAACATCAGAAACCGTCAGGACTTCTACAACAACTTGAAATTCCCACTTGGAAATGGAAAATGGTAACTATGGATTTGATTACCAAGTTGCCTAAGACCAAACGTGGTAATGACATGATTTGGGTCATTGTGGATAGACTGACCAAGTCAACGCATTTCTTGCCAATTTAAGAGACTTATAATTCTGACAGATTGGCTAAATTGTATGTGGACAAGATCGTGTCCCTACATGGTGTGCCGGTATTTATTGTATATGGTAGAGATACTAGATATACATCTCATTTTTGGAAGAGTTTCCAACAATCTTTAGGCACAAGATTAAATTTTAGTACGACTTACCACCCGCAGACGGATGGATAAAGTGAGCGTACTGTTCAGATTTTGGAAGATATGCTTAGAGCATGTGTGATTGATTTAGGTGGAAGTTGGGATGACCACTTACCCCTAATAGAATTCTCCTATAATAATAGTTATCATAGGAGCATCAAGGCTGCTCCTTTTGAGGCCTTGTATGGGAGAAAAAGTCGAACACCCGTGTGCTAGCCGAAGTTGGGGAAGCCCAACTATCAAGACCGGAGATTGCCCTGGAAACGCATAAAAGATTGTGTAAATCCGTGATCGTCTAAAAGCCGCCCGGGATAGGTTGAAGAGCTATGCTGACTAGAGGCGTAAACCTCATAAGTTCCAAATAGGGGACAAAGTCATGCTAAAAGTATCACCTTGGAAAGGTGTAAAGAGATTTGGAAAGAAAAGCCAGTTAAGCCCAAGATATACAGGACCATTCGAGATAATCGAATGTGTCGGCGTTGTAGCTTATATGCTTATGCTGCCAGAGGAGCTTAGTGGAATTCATGATGTATTCCACATCTGTAATCTTAAGAAATGTCTAGTCGATGAGTCGCTAGCAATGACACATCATGATGTGCAAATTGATGAAAACCTGAGGTTCATTGAGAAACCGATTTCGATCGAGGATCGACATGTTAAGAAGCTCCTAAAGAAAAAGATACCTATAGTAAATGTTAAGTGGGATGCCCTACGAGGCCCCGAATATACATAGGAGGTTGAGGCCACTATGCGACAAAAATACCCCCATCTTTTTGAATAAAATCTCGAGGTTGAGATTTCTTTTAAGGGGGTGAGGATGTAACACCTTATAAAAATCGTGTCCAATAATATAGTACACGTGTCATATTTGTTTTAAGCCTATTAAGGACTAATAAGGACTAAAAGGGTCAACATGCTCAAACTAAGCCTCTGAGTGACCCTCTGGTGTCAACATGCATAAACTGAGCCTCTGAGTGACCATTAGTGTCAACATGCTTAAATCGAGCCTCTGAGTGACTATTAGTGTCAACATGCTTAAACTAAGCCTATGAGTGACCATTAGTGTCAACATGCTTAAATCGAGCCTCTGAGTGACCCCTAGTGTCAACATGCTTAAACCAAGCCTCTGAGTGACCATTAGTGTCAACATGCTTAAATCGAGCCTCTGAGGGACCATTAGTGTCAACATGCTTAAACTGAGCCTCTGACTGACCATTAGTGCTAACATGCTTAAACTGAGTGTCTGAGTGACCAATAGTGTCAACATGCTTAGCCTCTGAGTGACCATCAGAGTCAACATGCTTATACTGAGCCTTTGAGTGATCCTTTATGAAGTCCTAACTCTCATATGAGCCACTTGTTGGACGAGAGGGATAAATTCTATAAATAAGTAAAAGTTGGACAATGGAGGGGTTAAAAGTGTCAACATGTTAATTTATACCTCTGAGTAACCTTTTAACGAACCAAGAGCTTGACAATCTCCGGGCATACTGTCACACCCTGGTCGTCGCGTAAGCGCAAGTGTGTGACTATTAGGTAATCATTGCATCCAATATAGTAAACATTATAAATTAACAACGATGCATGCCATTCATAAGTTTCGTTTCATATTTACAATCATCAAAAGTAAAGTTATATGGTTATCAGTTTCAAATCACCCGTACAAACATAATTTAAAAGACTTTTTTCCAAAGTAGGATAGTGTTTTCATCAAAATTTCATGCTGAGGCTTTGACCTTTATATACCCAAACGAAGTTGGGATATAAAAGGCAAACCCTCCAAAAGATAATACATGGTTGTCTTGACAGTTCCCAAACCCGGATCCCATCACCAGCTCAAGTCCTGCCTCCTGAAACACATGTAATTTTTAAAAAGTCAACATAAAGTTAGCGAGTTCATGTAGATTAATGTTTTCGTATCCAAATGTCATCATTGAAAACCTGTATTGAAATCCAAGTATATCATTAGCATCAATGAGTTAATTTAGGATCTATCAGTGTGTCGCGAACACTCTGACATACTAGTGCCATAAGTAAGTAACCAAACCGAGACTTCTTTGACATGTTGGGATCACAAAAGCACTCCAATGGGTATACCAACCAGGAGTGGAGCGGGTCTCAAACTCAATAGATCTACCTCTTTTGCACCTTGGTCACTAAGTGATTAATGGTTACTACTGTTATTTTCTACTTATGCACAGTGATCTGTTATCTGCTAACTCATAGCTAACATACTGTTTTGACATGACATGTATTTCCCCTCGATAGTTTAAAACAAAACTTAAAATAAATGAAAGGAGGGACATGAACTCACAGTTTTTGCGTTCCTTTTAAGTCGTACTGTCTAACTCTCGGTGTTTGCAACGTATGTAACCTACATGCGTATTGGTTTCATTATACACCTAGATCTCAATGGACCTTGTACACGTTGTTCATCTTGAATCCTTGTTATTTATTTACTTGTTATGATTGAACAACTTAGAATGTTATTATAGTGTTGGTAGTTCGTTTGTTCGATGAATATTGTTATATATATTTCTTAAAAATATAAATATTATTGTTTTCAAACAATGTGTGAGCTGGGCCTTGCCCTTCACATGTCATTGGGCCTAGCCCATGTTTTTTTGTCACCGGGCCTAGCCCATGTAATTTTTGAATTTGGGCCTAGCCCATGTCTTTTCGTCTTTTGGCGTAACCCATGTCTTTTTGTCTTTGGGCCTAGCCCATGTCTTTTTGTCTTTGGGCCTAGCCCATGTCTTTTTATATCCTTGGGCCTAGCCCATGTATATTTGTATCCTTGGGCCTAGCCCATGTCTTTTTATATCCTTGGGCCTAGCCCATGCATTTTTTATATCCTTGGGCTTAGCCCATGTATTTTTGTATCCTTAGGCCTAGCCCATGTATTTTTGTATGGTTTTGGGCCTTTATTAGTTTTTTGGGCCACCTCCATAACCTTATGAAATTTGGGCCTAACACATTATTTTCACAATTTTGGGCCTAGCCCAAATGTAAATATATGTAAGCCTATTTTTATTATAAGTGTTTACTTATAATTTTTCTAACTCTTTTTTTATATACTTAACTTTCCGGATTTTTCGTCGACGTGAAAGTATAATCTTGAATGTCCGCCTATTGTTCGCCTTGTTTCAATTGTCCGATTTTTTGTTTCTACACTTAACAAAATATATTTATCATGTTACCAATACTTTGTGTGTTTTTTAAGTGTTTGTATTTTGTATATGGTGGGGTATTTTTATTGCGAATACCCTAAATTTCTAAAACATACATATACAATACACACATGTATACATACCATTTATTAGTAACAAATATTCATACAAATACTTGTATTATTTTCCATATAAGAATATATTTTTGTAAAAGTATTTATTTTACTTATAAATATATATTTGTAACTTTATTTAAACACTTGATTATTTAGGGATAACCCTTGTCATTAAAGTCCACTTAATGACGTTTTAAGTTACTAATTAGATTTTTAGAAAATTTCGCCATAGTTTCCCCTAAACTATGGCGTTTTCCACGTTTTAGAAACGTATTTAAAACCTGTTTAAACTCATAATCATCATCAACAAATCATCTAATATTTATTTAACATAATCTACATATCATCAACCATGATTTTGGTTGTTAAAAACCCTAGTAAATCAAGGGGGTTTTTAGTGTTTATTATTATTTTCAAAACAATACTTTAGTATGTTATTTAAACAAGTTGATGCATGTAACCATTTGATTACTACACATTTTTGATGAGATTACAACTTAAATACATATGTTTATTTCTTACAAAATTATGTTTAAGTTGTAGTATTTTACATGGACGATGTAAGTGATGATCTTGGTTAGATTTAAACCTTATCATGTTTAAATCCTTACTTTTATACTAAATCACACAAGATCATCTTACTTTTACCTCATAATATCAACATAAACAACTTCAATATACAATCTAACCATCATATAAGCATGAAATCAACACAAAATAATCAATATTTATTGTTATTATTATGTTGTATTTTAGGGTTTTTGATGTATCTTTTCTTGATTTTTCAAGATGATCAACTTGTACTCTAATAATCTAAGCATAAAATAAGTTAGATTATGGAGGAGATTAGCTCACAATGGGTGCACAAATTTCTTGAAGATTATAGAAGAAAAGTAAGCTCCTTAGAAGGTCCTAATGAGCTCCATCCATGCAAGCTTCTTTGAGGGTCTTGATTAAGCTTCAAATGGTGTGGAATATGGTGTTCTAAGGTGGCTTAATGGTGGTGTGTGGTGGGGTGTTGGTGCCGTGGATATAGGGGAAGAATGAGAGGATATGTTGCAAAATTTTGAAGGAAAACTAAGGATAAGAATCATGAAGGTTTTTATATATAATTACTTATATCTTTCATGTTCCATCATAATCTTAACACACCATACTTCTAATCTAAATTTTCAACAAAATCAAGTGGTGTGGGGGCCCACTTGTAGCCGTCTACATGAGGGGGGGTGAAGTGAAACTTTATTTTTTACCACATGTTGAAAATAAAGATATTTAGGTGATTAAGTTAATTATGGTGATTAGGGTTAATCTTCTAGTATCTTAAGCATAAGACTTGTGTTTAGGGTGTAATTACATGGCATTTAATCCATATGATCCTCTAAAATAAGTTTCGGATGACGGATTTGTCGCTAGACCGTTCATCATCGGAATATTCGCTAATAAACAGAACTATATATTTATTACCGGAAGCCTTTGTTTTCGACTACTACAACTAATATGGTGTCTAATTAGTGCATTTCCGATCCAAAAATATTCATGCCTAGTTCGCTAGACGAATACATGATGAATTAGGGTTGCCGATACGTCTTCCGTTCGATCGTTTGATCGATATCGGCACTTTTATGATCCGCCGTCGAACTTTTCCAAAAGTTGTGTTTCCGTGACCACATGTTAGATGAATGGATTCCAAGTTCCAAATAATGCTTAACTAGTTCACTAGACGCTCGGATGAGGCTATCGGCCACTAAAATATTCGTCGTTTCGACGATCGGCCGCTTTCTGGTCGAATTGTGCACTGTTTTCCGAATGACCGGAAACGACGTGTTATGTGCATTTTTTGCTATTCTCATATTATTTTAGGATGTTTTGCATTGTTTTATTCTTATCTTGGCATCCGGAATCCTCCGAATTAGTCTTGCGGACAAATCGCCATTTGTCGCCTTTTTGGTCTAAACGGACAATTTTGCAATTTAGGCGTTATACCGGAAAGTTATGTATTTTTGTAATAGTTGTTCTCAAATATGTGTTTTCATTTGTATATGGACTCAGGTATGACATTAGCATGCCGTTATTCCTTGTTCTGATTTGTTTCAGCGGGTTTTCCGACACAGTTAGTGCCACCGCAATTAGTGCGTCCAGCACTTTCTACGAACACTTTTAGGGCATTGTTTTGGTCTGTTTCTAGTCGTAATGGAAACCAGTATATGTTATGATCAGATTTACTTGCCCTAATAACGTACGACTCAGTTTTGAATTTAATTACGATAATCATGCATGAGATTATAATACGAAATTAGTGATTACATTGTACGGAACTTCCAGTTATTTTCCAGTTGTCACATACTCCCCCTGTTAAAGTCCTGAAATTTTGCTTGAGGCATTAACTGAATGAGTCTTCTCGAACAGGTGAGGGTATTTTGACTTGATTTGATCTTCACGCTCCCACGTATACTCGGGACCGTGACGCGAATTCCAGCGAACCTTCACCAGTTTGATTTGGCTTCTTCTTGTCTATTGGACCTTCCAGTCCATGAATTCAACTGGTTCTTTTGTGAATTGTAATTTGTCATCAACATTGGCGATCGACACTTTCGTCCATAGAGTGCTTCGAATGGAGCAGCCTTGATACTGGTGTGATAACTGTTATTGTAGGAAAACTCTACCAACGGTAAATGAGTATCCCATTTTCCGCCTAAATCCATCACACAGGCCCGAAGCATATCTTCTAATGTTTGAATGGTTCGCTCGCTCTGACCATCGGTCTGCGGGTGAAAGGCTGTGCTTAAATCCAAGCGAGAACCAAATGAATATTGAAATGATTGCCAGATACGTGACACAAAACGACCATCTCTATCAGAGATTATCGAGATTGGCATACCATGACGTGCCACAATCTCCTTCAGGTATAGTTCCGCTAGTTTTTCCGTGCTGTCTTTCTCACGGATGGGTAAGAAGTGAGCTGATTTGGTCAGCCGGTCGATGATAACCCAGATCATGTCATGACCTCGAGAGGTCCGTGGTAACTTTGTAATGAAATCCATTGATATCTGCTCCCACTTCCAAACCTGGATCTCTGGTTGTTGTAATAACCCAGATGGCTTTTGGTATTCGGCCTTAACCTTTGCACAGGTTAGGCATTTCCCAACATAGGTCGCAATATCTCCCTTGAGATTGGGCCACCAATAATATTCTCTCAGATCCTGGTACATTTTGTCCGATCCTGGGTGTATCGAATACTTGGACTTGTGTGCTTCATCCAGCACCAAGTCTCGCAACTCGCCATAATAGGGAATCCAAATCCTTCCCATGAAATATAGAGTTCCATCCTTGTTTGGTTCCAATTGCTTTTCCATTCCCTTTAATGACTCCGCGGGAATGTTTTCTGGTTTCAATGCTTCTTGCTGTGCTTCACGCACTCGAGTTGCGAAGTTCGTCTGGATTGTCATCTCCAACGCTCGCACCCGTAATGTTTTAACTGGTTACTTTCTACTCAAAGCATCTGCTACAATATTTGCTTTGCCCGGGTGATACTTGATCTCACAGTCATAATCATTCAACAATTCCACCCAACGTCGTTGGCGCATATTCAGTTCTTTTTGGTTGAAAGTTGAAGACTTTTATGATTAGTGAATATGGTACACTTAGTGCCATATAGATAATGACGCCAGATCTTCAAGGCAAATACCATGGCACCTAGCTCCAGGTCATGCGTGGTATAATTCCTTTCATGAACTTTCAACTATCGTGATGCGTACGCGATGACTTTTTCTCGTTGCATTAACACACAAAGTCATCGGTACCATCAGGGAGGGATAGTATTGGTGCCTTGCATAGCTTCTCTTTCAATACTTGGAACGCCGATTCTTGATTCTCTCCCCAATCAAACTTTTTATCCTTCTGGTTTACCGAGGTTAACGGTTGTGCAACCTTGGAGAAGTTTTCAATGAATCTCCTGTAATATCCCGCTAATCCTAGGAATTGCCGTATCTCTGTGGGAGTTCTTGGCGTGGTCCAATTCTTTATTGCCTCGATCTTCGAAGGGTCAACATGTATTCCGTTCTCGTTTACCACATGGCCAAGAAATTGTACCTCGCGAATCCAAAATTCGCATTTCGAGAACTTGGCGTATAACTATTCTTTCTTCAGCAATTCCAAAATGGTTCTCAGGTGTTGTTCGTGTTCTTTTTCGGTGCGCGAGTATATCAGTATATCATCTATGAATACGATCACGAACTTGTCAAGGTATGGCTTACACACTCGTTTCATTAAATCCATGAATACTGCACGGGCGTTTGTTAGGCCAAAGGGCATAACAAGGAACTCATAATGACCGTAACGAGTCCGAAACGCTGTCTTAGGAATGCTTTCCTCTTGGATTCTCAACTGATGATATTCGGATCTTAAATCAATCTTCGAATAAAAACTCGATCCATGTAACTGATCGAACAGATCATCGATTCATGGTAATGGGTACCGGTTCTTGATAGTTAACTTGTTTAACTCCCGGTATTCGATACACATACGAAAGGTTCCGTCTTTATTCTTTACGAACAACACTCCCAAGGCGAGAAACTCGGTCTTATGAAACCTTTTTTGAGCAACTCTTGCAGCTGCGTGGATAGTTCTTGCATTTCCGAGGGCGCTAGACGGTATGGAGCTGTTGCCACAGGTGCAGCTCCCGACACTAGATCAATATGGAACTCGACTTGTCTCTGAGGAGGTAGTCCTGGCAAGTCTTCTGGAAAGACCTCGGGATATTCCCTCACTACAGGTATTTCCTCAATCGTGCGCTCCTCGGCCTTCTTATCCACCACGTGGGCAAGAAAAGCGATGCATCCTCTCCTCAAGCATTTATGTGCCTTCATGCAGTTTATGATTCGAAGAGGTGTGTCATGCTTCTCCCCGTGAATCATCAAATGTTCTCCGTTGGGTAAGGGGATGCGAATGATCTCCTGATGACATATAACCTTAGCTCGATTATTGGATAGCCAATCCATTCCAATGACAACATCAAAACTACCCAGTTGGACTGGTAATAGATCTATATCAAACTTTCGTTCACCCAACTCTAACGTACATTTCTTTATTATTTCTTTCGACTCTACTAATATTCCGTTAGCTAGCTCAATCAAGTAGGGAACATCTAGTTTACTCGACTTTACCCCAAGCATATCTCTAAACTCTTTTGAAATAAAATTGAAATCTGCCCCGGTATCAAAAAGAATAGATGCAAAGTGATCATTGATAGGGAACGTACCGGTGACAACGTTTGGATCCTGACAAGCATCCTTAGCTCCAATTACAAACGCTCTTCCCCGTGCTTGATTCGCTTTAGAACAGTCTTTCTTGAAATGTCCTTTGTCTCCGCAACCGTAGCAAACTTGATCTCCAGTGTTGGCTCGGCACACGTCGGTGCGATGTCCAATTTTTCCACATTTTCCACACTTGGGGCCTCGACATTCCCCATGGTGGTGGAAAGGACATTTCGGACATTTTGGTGCGTCCCTAGTATAAGCTTTCTTAACCGTAGTGTTAGTGGTTGTGGTAACATATGCTTTGGTTTCCTTAACTTCCCTCGCGGCTTGTCTCTTGTTGTTGTTGTGGTTACCACGAGAACCTTTCTTGAAATGAGAAAATTTCTATTTGTTGGAATAAGTGATCTCCTCAGTAGGTTCTTTCTTGTTTCCACCATTCTTAGGCAACTTTCCCTAACGTACAGCCTCTTTGGTCAGACTGATAGCTAGCTCAATAGCTTCCCCAATCTCTGTGGGTTTCGAAGAGGTAACCAAACTCAGAATTTCGGGGGCAAGTCCCCAAATGTACCTCTCAATACGTTTAAATTATAGGTCCACTAGATATGGCACCACTCGGGATAAATCATGGAATTGTTGTGTATACCTAGAAACGTTTGAACCGACCATTTTCAGATTCCAGGATTCTGTCTCCAACTTTTGAATTTCTGATCTGGAACAATATTTCTTCTTCATCATCTCCTTTAGTTCCTCCTAGGTCAGGGCATATGCAGCATCATCGCCCTTGGTTTGGACCTGAAGGTTCCACCATGATAGAGCTCCATCCACAAAGAGTCCGGTAACATAGGCGACTCTTAATTCAGCCGGGCACTTACTCATTCAGATGACTGAGTCTGTCTTCTCAGTCCAGCGTACGAAGGCTACAACGCCTCCGGTACCATCGAAGTTCAGAGATTTATAGTCAAGCAACTGCTTATATGTGCAACCTGAAATCATTGGATACACCAGTTAAGCATGAGTAAGTAGCACGAATAAGATGGATGAGAGTGTATCGAGGTTTTATGAGAAACCGTGTATTACCAGTGGGAGGATTTACTCCTGTTGAACCTCCTGTACCGCCGCTATGCTCAGAGCGGTTTGCCTCGTATTGTGCAATGGTTTGAGAGATACGTTCGTTCAGCTCCTGTTGTGTGGTGGGTAGGGTGTTATTGTTTGAACTTCTTATGCGGGGCGGCATTGTCTTCTAACACAATATGTCGCTCAATTAGTCGAATAATACTTGCATGTTATTATTACAATTTATTTATTCATTTATTACTATTTATTTATTTATTATTATTATTTATCATTATTATTATTATATATTTTTTTATCATAAGCAACAGCACATCGGACATGATACATAAATAAATGAATATATGCAAACGTCATACGCGCACCCATCGTCATCATACACATAGCTCGCCACATCATAAAGTATAAATCATAATATCACCACGGTGCAATGCATTAATCATAATATCACCACATCATGACATAATCAACCATAACATAAAAGAAATACAATGTAACATAAAGAAAATACGCTTTTATACAATGACAACTTGTTACAATTTGTTCACGAATAGCTAAAAAGGACTTAGGGGTACACAACCCTAGTCAATACAAGTTTTTATATTACAAAAGTACCATTTTCTACTACATTGCTTCTTCACGTCAAATAGTTGTCTTCCAAAAGCTGGGATCTTCAAGGCTGAGTCTTCCTAAGCTAAAACAACAAAAGTACTACTGATCCCCAAAAGATATCTACAAACCTGCTACTGGGGTGGAGGGGGTGGTGGAAATGGCGATCGTGGGAACATGTTGTGATAGTAGCCAATCTCCTCCTCGAGGCTAGAAATTCACCTAGTAGCATCCGTCTGAAACTGCTCTAGCTCCTGCACTCGTGCCTTGGACGGGCATAACGAGTGGTGGAATGGGCAATAGAAAGGTGGAGTCGGTGGTGGTGATAGGGGTAATGGTGGTGGTGATGGAGGTGGGTATGATGGTGGGGGCGGTATCGGTGATGACAGTGGTGGGGGTCTGGTAGTGGCGTGGGCAGTACGCTGCGACTCTATCTCCCAAATCCTACGAAAGATCAGAGAGAGCTGTAGGTCATGAGAAGTCACCCTTTCCTCCACAGTGATCAGAGGAAAGTGTGAGGGAAGATAGGGGTCTGAAGGGCTCATGCCTGGTGGAGCTGTCGGGGTGAACATACCTGCTGGAGGTGGTGTGGGTCGTGGGTCATACATGGGGGGCACTCTATCAGAGAATGAAGGTCCTGGCATATGAGAAGGTCCGACTGCAGATGGGTTGAAAATAAGGTGGTACGTTGACCTCTCAGAAAAGTAGGGTGGTGGCTGCTCGGGGGCACGTGGAGGTCGCTCAGAGAGTAGTAACGGGCAGGTCCTGTATAATGAATGGGTCCAGGGGTCGGGAATCTGACACGGAACGGACTGACGCGAGCCGGTGAGGCCACAGGGGGTGAATACATGGATGCAGGGGTGCCTGGGACAGCGGATGAAGCATCGTCCGCCTCATGCTCACTTGGAGCAGCATCAGTAGATGACGAGATGTCCACGACTGGAATATCTGGGGGTGGGATCTCGAGTATAGCAATATCGTCGAAGACCTCGCCATCTCCTAGGTCGTCCTCCATGTGTTCCACGTGGAACACTGGTATCTCATCGTAGTCATCATCCAAATCAATCATGGGAGGGACCACAGCAAGGGGCACGACCAGATGCACAATAGCGTGTTCACCCTCCGGGTGACCATACACTATGATTTCATGCGGTGGCTGAGGGATGGCCAATACGTCGTCTGCTGGAGGTGCATCTACCTCCATAGGATCGATCAGTGCTAGTGGTTGGAAGTCCCCATCGTCTCCATCTTCGGCTCCATCCCCTAAAGGTTGGGCCTCGGCAGCAGGATCATATCCATCATCGGATATGAACTCCTTTGGGTCTTCCTCATAACTCGATGCTGAAGACATAGTCCTGGCAAATAATCCGTACAATACATATATATACATGTTAGTAATTTATGAGATATTTTAAATTAATCACCATTTCTCATGCAAAGCTTGTTCTCTTTTGTATTCCATGCAATCTTACTGTTTTGTGTGTATCCATTATTGACTACTCAAGTATTGACCCTGCTCATTACTTATATTTGAGCTCGTGTGATAGATACTTGTGTTATAGTGACACAATGAAAACCTTTTTGTTATTTTGTTTTAATTCCAAAACATTTATATCATGTTTTAAACCTTGTTTTCCTGTGTGAGCCCCTAGTGATCGTAGACCAAGCTTTTAATAAAAGTTTTCCCCGGTTCACTACAATCGGAGCTCTGATACCAACCTGTCACACCCTGGTCGTAGCGGAAGCGCAAGTGTGTGACTATCAGATAATCATTGCATCCAATATAGTAAACATTATAAATTAACAATGATGCATGCCATTCATAAGTTTCGTTTCATATTTACAAACATCAAAAGTAAAGTCATATGGTTATCAGTTTCAGATCACCCGTACAAACATAATTTAAAAGACATTTTTTCCAAAATAGGATAGTGTTTTCATCACAATTTCATGCTGAGGCTTTGACCTCTATATACCCAAACGAAGTTGGGATATAAAAGGCAAACCCTCCAAAAGATAATACATCGTTGTCTTGACAGTTACCAAACCCGGATCCCATCACCAGCTCAAGTCCTGCATCCTGAAACACATGTAATTTTTAAAAAGTCAACATAAAGTTGGCGAGTTCATGTAGATTAATGTTTTCGTATCCAAATGTCATCTTTGAAAACCTGTATTGAAATCCAAGTATGTCATTATCATCAATGAGTTAATTTAGGATCTATCAGTGTGTCGCGAACACTCTGACATACTAGTGCCATAAGTAAGTAACCAAACCGAGACTTCTTTGACATGTTGGGATCACAAAAGCACTCCAATGGGTATACCAACCAGGAGTGGAGCGGGTCTCAAACTCAATAGATCTACCTCTTTTGCACCTTGGTCACTAAGTGATTAATGGTTACTACTGTTATTTCTACTTACGCACAGTGATATGTTATCTGCTAACTCATAGCTAACATACTGTTTTGACATGACATGTATTTCCCCTCGATAGTTTAAAACAAAACTTAAAATAAATGAAAGGAGGGACATGAACTCACAGTTTTTGTCGTTCCTTTTAAGTCGTATTGTCTAACTCTCGGTGTCTGCAACGTATGTAACCTACATGCGTATTGGTTTCATTAGACACCTAGGTCTCAATGGACCTTGTACACGTTGTTCATCTTGAATCCTTGTTATCTATTTACTAGTTATGATTGAACAACTTAGAATGTTATTATAGTGTTGGTAGTTTGTTTGTTCGATGAATATTGTTATATATATTTCTTAAAAATATATATATTATTGTTTTCAAACAATGTGTGAACTGGGCCTTGCCCTTCATATGTCATTGGGCCTAGCCCATGTTTTCTTGTCACCGGGCCTAGCCCATGTAATTTTTTACTTTGGGCCTAGCCCATGTCTTTTTGTCTTTGGGCCTAGCCCATGTCTTTTTATATCCTTAGGCTAGCCCATGTATTTTTGTATCCTTGGGCCTAGCCCATGTATTTTTGTATGGTTTTGGGCCTTTATTAGTTTTTTGGGCCACCTCCATAACCTTATGGAATTTAGGCCTAACACATTATTTTCACAATTTTGGGCCTAGCCCAAATGTATATATATGTAAGCCCATTTTTATTATAAGTGTTTACTTATAATTTTTCTAACTCTTTTTTATATATAATTAACTTTCCGGATTTTTCATTTCGATAAAATATAAACATGTTAAACGTCTAATATATATATAGACTCGCTATCGGCATTGTTTATTACATGTTTGTTTTCGTCGACGATCGTTCGTTGTCGTCTACGTGAAAGTGTAATCTTGAATGTCCGCCTGTTGTTCGCCTTGTTTCAATTGTCCGATTTATTGTTTCGACGCTTAAATATATTTATCATGTTACCAATACTTGGTGTGCTTTTTTTAAGTGTTTATATTTTGTATATGGTGGGGTATTTTTATTGTGAATACCTTAAATTTCTAATACATACATATACAATACACACATGTATACATACCATTTATTAGTAACAAATATTCATACAAATACTTGTATTATTTTCCATATAAGAATATATTTTTGTAAAAGTATTTATTTACTTATAAATATATATTTGTAACTTTATTTAAACCCTTGATTATTTAGGGATAACCCTTGTCATTAAAGTCCACTTAATGACGTTTTAAGTTACTAATCACGTTTAGTTCCACTAATCACCCCACTAATCATGTTTTAATCGCGATTAGATTTTTAGAAAATTTCGTCATAGTTTCCGCTAAACTATGGCGTTTTCCACGTTTTAAAAATGTATTTAGAACCTGTTTAAACTCATAATCATCATTAACAAATCATCTTATGTTTATTTAACATAATCTACATATCATCATCCATGATTTTTGTTGTTAAAAACCCTAGTAAATCAAGGGGGTTTTTAGTGTTTATTATTATTTTCAAAACAATACTTTAGTATGTTATTTAAACAAGTTGATGCATGTAACCATTTGATTACTACACATTTTTTATGTAATTACCACTTAAATACATATGTTATTTCTTATAAATATCGTTCTTATGTATAAAAATTATGTTTAAGTTGTAGTATTTTACATGGATGATGTAAGTGATGATCTTGGTTAGATTTAAACCTTATCATGTTTAAATACTTACTTTTATACTAAATCACACAAGATCATCTTACTTTTACCTCATAATATCAACATAAACAACTTCAATATACAATCTAACCATCATATAAGCATGAAATCAACACAAAATAATCAATATTTATTGTTATTATTATGTTGTATTTTAGGGTTTTTGATGTATCTTTTCTTGATTTTCAAGATGATCAACTTGTACACTAATAATCTAAGCATAAAATAAGTTAGATTATGGAGGAGTTTAGCTCACAATGGGTGCACAAATTTCTTGAAGATTATAGAAGAAAAGTAAGCTCCTTAGAAGGTCCTAATGAGCTTCATCCATGCAAGCTTCCTTGAGGGTCTTGATTAAGCTTCAAATGGTGTGGAATGTGGTGTTCTAAGGTGGCTTAATGGTGGTGTGTGGTGGGGTGTTGGAGCCGTGGATATAGGGGAAGAATGAGAGGATATGTTGCAAATTTTTGAAGGAAAAGTGAGGATAAGAATGATCAAGGTTTTTATATATAATTACTTATATCTTTCATGTTCCATCATAATCTTAACACACCATAATTCTAATCTAAATTTTCAACAAAATCAAGTGTGTGGGGGCCCACTTGTAGCCGTGTACATGAGGAAGGGTGAAGTGAAACTTTAATTTTTACCACATGTTGAAAATAAAGATATTTAGGTGATTAAGTTAATTATGGTGATTAGGGTTAATCTTCTAGCATCTTAAGCATAAGACTTGTGTTTAGGTTTGTAATTACATGGCATTTAATCCATATGATCCTCCAAAATAAGTTTCGGATGACGGATATGTCGTCAGACCGTTCATCGTCGGAATATTCGCTAATAAACGGAACTATATATTTATTACCGGAAGCCTTTATTTTTGACTTCCACAACTAATATGGTGTCTAATTAGTGCATTTCCGATTCAAAAATATTCATGACTAGTTCGCTAGACGAATACATGATGAATTAGGGTTGCCGATACGTCTTCCGTTCGACCGTTCGATCGTATCGGCACTTTTATGATCCGCCGTCGAACTTTTCCAAAAGTTGTGTTTCCGTGACCTCATGTTAGATGAGTGGATTGCGAGTTCCAAATAATGCTTAACTAGTTCACTAGACGCTCGGATGAGGCTATCAGCCACTAAAATATTCGTCGTTTTGACGATCGGCCGCTTTCCGGTCGAATTGTGCACTGTTTGCCGAATGGACCGGAAACGACATGTTATATGCATTTTTGCTATTCTCACATTATTTTAAGTTGTTTAGCATTGTTTTATTCTTATCTTGGCATCCGGAATCCTCCGAATTAGTCTTGCGGACAAATCGCCATTTGTCGCCTTTTTGGTCGAAACGGACAATTTTGCAATTTAGGTGTTATACCGGAAAGTTATGTATTTTTGTAATAGTTGTTCTCAAATATGTGTTTTCATTTGTATATGGACTTAGGTATGACATTAGCATGCCGTTATTCCTTGTTCTGATTTGTTTCAGCGGGTTTTCTGACACAGTTAGTGCCACCGCAATTAGCGCGTCCAGCACTTTCTACGAACACTTTTAGGGCATTGTTTTGGTCTGTTTCTCGTCGTAACGGAAACCAGTATATGTTATGATCAGATTTACTTTCCCTAATAACGTATGACTCAGTTTTGAAATTAAATTACGATAATCATGCATGAGATTATAATAGGAAATTAGTGTTACATTACATGGAATTTCAAGTTATTTGCTAGTTGTCACACATACTCCCGGGTACGCCAAATGTTGGCTATGGAGGGCTAAATATACTATAAAGGTCGCGGGCTGTGAGAGACACGCGCCTGGTCTCTCGTGGGGCGCGAGAGGGCTGTGTCTACAGAAAATTTGCTTGGCCTCCACACATGTTGCCAAAAACCATTTAATTCGAAATTAAGGACTTCCAAACTGCTATGCCATGTTTTAGGACACTTGTAAGCTCCCTCTAACACTCCCTAACACCTGGCATCACCTCCTTCAAGCTCCCCAACTATAAATAGGTGCATTGGTTCACCACTTGAACTTGCACCTTTCTCATTTATCACTCTATCTCCCTCCTCTAGAAGTTCCTAACTGAAAGGAGCATCCAACTTAGTTTTATTTCATTCTAGGAATCACTTGTAAATGTTCCTTTCTCTTGCATTTTCGTTTATAGGTTTTTTTAGCCAAAAGTCAAGCGAACATGGTTAAGTGAACATGGTTTTTATAGCCAAAAGTCATAAACCGCCTTGACTTTCGGTTAAGACCATTATGGTCCAGCCAATGTTCATAGCGAACATGGCTAAGTGATCGTAATAAGATAGGTGCTAATCCCTATTAAGGGCACCTTCTAAAGATCACATTTGCTAGACCAATTGACGGGTCAAAATTTTAAAATTAAAAAGTCAAACAGACCATTTTTCTAAAATATTATACTCTGAGCTCATATATGTTATGGAACATGTTTTGACACTTAAACAAGTTGCTAATTAATATTATAGCATGTGAGAACATGTTCGGCTCATCAATTTCAATTCTAGGGTCGGTTCGCAACCGAAAGTCGTAAAGTTTGACTTCTGCTTTGACTTTCGATTCTGACCCCTTTTAGATTAGTTAGCTACTGATCTAAGGTTGCATTATGATTGTAATATAAAGTAGCATAACCCTCTGAGGTTATATTACCTGATCATAATCAGAATCTGAGTTTATGCACAATTTCCGTTACTATGCCATTTTGACTAAAATGCCATTTTTACTTAAAATGAGTTTTAATCGATAACGAACTTGAAAATGACTTTTCTATTGATGTAGTATCATAAGTAAGATTGTTTGGGATGTCAAGTCAGATTATATACTGAGTTTACATACAAGTTCTTGTGTTATGTCGATTAATGGCGATAAGCCCTTGTGGCTCATAAAATGGTCTTAATTATACCTTTTCAAATCAAATCTTTTACCTACTGATATGTTATATTAAATAACATATCTAAAACAATTAAATTTGATCTTAACAACAGTTTTTACCAAACTTCGTACAAATCGTCATTTTACGACATGAGCGTCGTTTTGGCGCATAGTATGGTTTTAAACCATATTTAATGACCAATACTTATTACCTACTGATATTAAAACTTATTTAAAATATTTTTACAGGAGGTACATGATATAAACTCAGAATCCCAAATAAATTATAAAACTATGTGTAAAATGACCAAAATGCCCCTTCGGTGCATAGTTTGGTCATAAATGATAAATTACACATATGATCATTATCATACTGATATTATCTCATAAATTAATTATTTTCCAGAATACTTATGATTATAACATTATAATACATTCAAGTTCCTTTTATACGGTGTATAATTACCAAAACGCCCCTTTGAGGCATAATTTCATTTTAAAACCTTAACGGTCATGTAAGTTGATATCCTACTGATATTACAACTTATTTAATGTATAATGGCATATAGAACTTGTCCATGACTTATCTGGTTACGCGAATCGCTTATATGCGCACGGTTAAGTATATGTAACTAGTTTACGGAAATTTACCGAAACGGGTTTAACCGTATCATTTAAGTCTCAAAATCCAGAATGCTTATGGTTTACCCGTATTATACAAGTCATAGTACTTGTTGGGTTTAAACTACATTCTATCCGATCATCGTTTAATCTAGCGTATTATACGTTTTGATCGTGTACGCTAGTCGGTCTAAGTCTATGACTTAAATTAAGACCGTTAGCATTTAATTAGTTAGCTTGTGCCATAATCCAGACTAGAGCCTTCCGGTAAATGCTATCTACACTTATTTCATTTTGGATACGGCCTAGATATTAGATCTTGCATTTTTAATCAAGACTAGCTCAGGTAAATACTCTCGACTTATTTTCCCTATACGGGCTTGGGTTACGGTAAACTGTGACCGCTTGGTGGGAAATGGGATCAATCGAATGCCAGACTGTGGGCAGTAAATGCACATATTCCGTTTTAATCAGTTTTGTTTGATAACTTAAACATTGGGGGTTAACAACCGTGTCCTGGATATCCTCGGCTCATTACATTAGATAATGGCCACGACCAAAGCGCCGGGTGTACACATACACCTAACAGATGCTCATGCTAAATTATTTTTACCCACTAGTTGGGGATAACTCCTTCGTGGGTTCATAAGTGGTGTGTACGTTAATCATGTCTCGGTCTTTGTACTGCGTCCCATATGTATGTACAAACATGTGAATCTGTTAACAAGCTTACAAGGCTGACTTTCCCAAGTTATAAAAGATTTTTCATGCCATGTGCACTTAAAACCATTTTCAAATGTTTTCAAAATGAGCTGTTGGGTGTATTTACCAGCAAAAGCTGACGTATTTTCAAAAGACTAAGCTTGCAGGTACAATACAAAATAGGCTGGAAGCTGCTCGGTAGTGATATAAGAGGATCTTGCAAATCCTTAGATCTGCCCCAAGTCTGTTATACACTTTTTGTACATCTTACAATCCGCATGTGGATCTTCCATTACAAGCCGTCTGTATATTATTTTTCGTACTTTAAACATTTGGTTTCTATTAGTAATTTAACTCCAAGACTTTCCCTATGTTGTGTTTAATTGACTATGATGATATCAACTTACGTCACGATATTCCCAGCCCGGGCCCACCGGTGTTCGGTTGTAAAATATCAGGGTGTGACACAAGCCGACGATGCCACAACATAGCATCATGTTCGGCTTTGAGAACAAACATGTAACTTGATCAGTAGGTGCCTTATTCATATCAATCACGTAAGCATTTCCCAAGCGTTCAGTATCAATCAAAAACCAATCTTCGGGTATAACAATCCCGGGTTTCAAAACTACGCATCCACTTTTGGTGAAGAGAACCTCTAAGCCTTTGTTGCACATTTGAGACACACTCAGAAGATTATGTTTGAGTTAAGGAACATAATTGACATCTAAGAAGTTAAGGACCCGTTTCTAACTGTACCCTTCATTGTAATTCTTCCAGTTTCTCCTCCTTTAAAGTTGACAAATCCACCATTGAAGATTTTGATGTTGTTCAACTAGAAGATGTCCCTTATCATGTGTCTGGAATAACCAGTCTACAAACCAAAGTCTGACAACAGCCCTCCATAGTCGTTCCTACAAACATAACGAGATTAGTGAGAAACTGGAACCCAGACCATTGTCGAAATGGGTCTATCAACACTCTTCGTTTGTGAAACCTCACGAAAGATCATATGACTCGTAGTAGAGTTGGAGGTTTGAGACGAAGGGGATGTAGAGTTTAACGATTGAGAACACTAAGACTAAGATCTAGCAAGAATTTTGGGTTTCCAGATTTTTGAATCAGCGTTGTTTGAAACAAACTTGGTTGATGTTGCTTTTAATTTCATGGACTGATTTTGGAACCATTTCTGTTTGAAAGCTTTTGATTAATTTTCTTTGCTAGATTCTAGTCTCCATTAGAGGGCTTGGCTTGAGTGAATTGGTCCCCATAGCATCGATAATGCGAAGCCATCTAATGATAGGTGTTTCTAAAATAGTAAGGCATGAGGGGACGATGAACACAATTTCTAGCTATGTACCCCAGAATTCCATAATTAAAACAATCTGTCTTTTCGAAAAAAAGACATTCAATTCCGCTTGTGTTATTCTAGGAAGCTGATTGGGTCTCTTCTTTTCAGTAGGTGTTAATTCCTTGTGTACATGTTTACTTTTGGATGAAACCTGCTCACAATCATCAGCACAAGAGTGAGTATCGATAATATTACCTTTCAACTTAGGTTCAGTTAGCTTTTGAGGTGGGTTTTTTCTTTTGGTTTTCTTTAACAGCATCTGAGGAAATTTCCTCTTGAGTTTACTTTTGTGTTGTTTCAGTTCTTTGTGATCGCCTTTTCTTTAAAGGAGTGGGTCCTGTATGCTTAGTTTCATTAGAAACCTTTTCTTCAGAAACTGAGTCTTTGGAATCAACTAAATCAGTTTCTTTAGAAACCGTTTCATCAGACACAAAGCTTTTAGGATCAGCTGATTCTTGTTTGCAAGAAGATGAACAATTTTTGTCAACAAAAGTTTGACTATTAACATCTAATTCAGATTTTGTAGTCATTTCAGAATCCTCATAAACACCTCGCTCATTATCTGATGCACCAGAATCTTCAGTCTGATTTTCAAATTTATAAGCCATTTCCTATTTATCAACAGTTTCATTCACACAATCAAACACAATAATATTTTCAACTTCATAATGTTCAGAGGGCTCTGAAGCATTAGTTGAGGTTTTAGGCATACTAGAGCAATTGTCTGAATCACTCAAAACATATGTTTCAAATTCATCACCAAATGCCCCAGACTCCTCTAGTAAAACATTAAAATCACAATCAGATTCAAAAACCACATCATTTAAATATTCAGTTTTAGCAACATCTTCAGAAAAACCCTTAGTCTCAAAAACCATGGACTGAACATAGTTCCAAACATAAAAATCATGTTCAACACATAAAGAAATATCCGAATCATTGGCAACATTTGGATGTGGTTCATCATCCACTTCCAACTGCTCCTCAACTATCACTAACTCTACACATGCAATAAAACAGTTAATATTGTTTATAGAATCAGACATTACTGCATTTTCTTGAGACTCCTCGGATGGGGTTTTTGCTGACCCCTTTTCTTGTTCTAACTTATCAACTGATTCATTTAAACATTCATGATTCTTGTTTTTAACAAAACTCATGGGTTTTTGAAAATCAGTGGGCCTGGCGTTCTCTGATTTGAAAGGTTCCCATGGAATACAATCGCTTGGTTTACCATACATCATTTTATCATAATCTCTAGCTCTTGTTCAGTAACAGGCATTCTAGAATAATTATGGTTATATGGCAGATGAACCTGCTTATAACCCAACCATGTGCCCTTGTTTTCTTTGAATGCCAGTTGCACATTGCATAAATTACGAACAGTGTTGCTGAAAGTATCAAACTTCTTTAAGTTCAACTCAGTTTGTTGATACTTTCCAGTGAGAAGTTCTAGCTCAGCTCTCACAGAGTCACATTCCAAAGTTTTTACATTTAATCTATTTTTTTAATCATGGACCCAACATTTCTATTGATTTACGTCCAAGTGGAGCTGAGCAATGTCCTTCTTTAGTGCGTCAATCTTTTCATAAAGATTTTTATTATTCTCTCGAAGACTGATGCACTTAGACATGGCACTGTTGTAATCTTTGATTAGATCAAAGTTGTGTGTTCTCATCTTTGCAATTTTATTTCTACAATGTTTGAAACATAAAAGAGAGTTTACTATTTCAGAGAGTGATTTTGGTTCCTCAGTTTGCGCCATTTAGAATTGATTATTGACAATTGCAACTTCATAGATCTTGAGTTGTTCCACCGGTGCCGCATCATCTACCCAACTGAAACCTCGTTGCTCTTGAGCCATCAAAGCTTTTCCTGCTCAAGTGTCTCCTTGACTTGTTGAAGTTGAAGTTTGAGCAGGCTTAACAGGAACCATGGATCTCTGCGTGTTTCGAGGTGTAGCTGCCTGAGTAGCCTCATACCCACCGGTGTCTTCTTACAATCCCTTGCAAAGTGTCCTGGCTCATGGCATCTGCAACATGTCAGTTTGTCTCTCAGTGATCCAATGCGAAGATTCGACATAGGACGATGGTCGTATCTTTTGTGGAACTTATCAGCTCGAAATGCCGCCATTGCCAAGTTCTAGGATGCATCTAGTTCTTCTTTGACCACTTGATTGATTTCAGTTGCTAGAACGGATGGAGGCAAAAGATCACCTGCTAAGAAAGCATTCAAGCTGTTAAGCATAGGAGCAACAAAGGGAAATTTTTCTTCGTTTTGCTTGGTTAGAAAGGTTAGGTTTTCTATAGAGGGTGTAGATGGGACATTTTAAGTTGATGAAGGGTTTACTAGACTGATAACTGCATTTGCATGCTGAGGGTATTGTTGGTGTAGGGGTGTTAGGAAGTGACATGCAGTACACATAGTTAGTCTTCTGAGCATGTGTTATTGGACTGAAAACAACGTTTGGGATACTGTTTGACACTCCATGAACAGGACTGGAAACAATATTAGGATGACTCTGAGACATTAAAGCAGTGTTAGAACTGGTCATCCCGGCAGCAATCATTGAATTCTTGTGGTTAAGCTCTCTCTGCTTATTGTCAATCTCACATGACTTTGTTAGGAAACTTTTATGTAAGTATTGAAGAAAAATATGATTTATCTGATCAATTGCTAAAGATAAAGTCATGAAGGTCAAACAGAAAGAAGAAACAAGACTGGACAAAAGAAAAAGACAACATATCCTCAACATTCATTAGACAGGGATCAGAAATAAATGAAGACTATTAGAAAAGACCATTCTAATGGGTATCATCAGTTTCTGGTAAACTCTGATTATCAGAAAATCTGGTGATTCGTTTAATAGATTTTCTGATAAGTTGGCTCTCAAGACTTCTGATGAGCCAACTTGTCTGAAAAATGAGGCTCTGTCATATTTGCAAAGTAGCAAGTCGAACTCAATGGATTCAATGAATATGATAAAAAGCTACTTTATGCAGGGCAAGTGCATGAATAAACAAAAGTTTATTCATGCGAAAGACTCTCTATAAATAGAGAATAAAGCAGCGATGGATAATGAGTTAAGCCAAGCATTTAATACACACTACAAAAACTTTATTGCCCTTTCACCACAGATCTACACAAGTATTTGTTTGTACTAGTCAATAACCTCACAATCACCTTATAAACCATTTTGTTTCAAAGTGATATAAACTTGAAAATTCCGTAGTTGTTGTTTCTTGAAAGTTTGATTTCCGTTTCTGAACACTATTTTCACATCTGTTGAAATCACTTGCCATATTACGTTAAAAGAGTATTGTTTATCTGGGATCAACAATTGGTATTAGAGTAGATGAATAAAATATTTTCGAACGATCAATTGCTCATTTTCTTTAAACTTTCTTTTATCTAAATATGGCAAACTTTCAAACTTGGAACAATGCTTTCAACATTGGGTCTATGTAAAAGTCTCCGACCTTGGTTAGAGAGGAGTACTCCCAATGGAAAATTAGGATGATCAATTTCCTTAATGGACATGATCAAGCTCTGTTTCAATTCATTGTGTGTGGCCCACATACACCCATGGTTGAGATACCAGGTTCACCAGCAACTAATCAAACACCTGAAATACCTGTCTCCTGGGCTCCAAAAACTGAAAGTTTCTAGAGCAAAGAAGACAAGGAAAAGGTGGAAGCTAATAAAAGGGCCAAATCATTTTTGATTATGCCACTTCCAAATGACATATTCTCTCAAGTAGATGCATGTGATTCTGCTAAAGAGATATGGGATCAAATAGAAAATCTTTGTAAATGAGGAGAAAGAATGAAGAAAAACAAACGAACAAACTGGGTCTCCTCTTATGAGAGATTTAAAAGTTTACCAAATGAAAATATTTGAGAAACCTATAACAAATTTGCAAAACTTTTAAATGATCTAAAGAATTTGGTATTGAAAAGACAAACGATGAAAGGAATGTGAAATTCCTAGATGCCCTACCAAGAGAGTGGAGAAGTCTCATAATGACTTTAACCTCCACTTTAGAGCTAGGAAACATCAGTCTACATGACCTCTATAGCATTCTTGTTCCTAGAGAAGAAGAGATATATGAAAACTCAAACCAAAGAGGAGGATCCATTGCTCTCATCTCAAACTCTCAAAGAATATCCAATTCTGATCCACAAACCTCTTATTGCCAAAATGTGGAAATTTTGATACCTCATCAGACTTTTCTGCATTTGCTGAGGCAATTGCACTGCTCACTGAAACTTTTGAGCAAAGGCTGAGAGGTGGAAGCCATAAGTATTAGAAAAGTGACAAGGGGAGGATGGAAGGAAAGTCAAGAGACAAAGTTAAAGCAGAAGTTGTGTGTTACAAATGTCAGCAAAAAGGTCATTATGTATCAGAATGCAAAAACAAAAAACTGAAAGATCTTGCTTACTATGAGAAGAAGCTAAAAAGCAACAACAAGTAAGTCTGATTGGAGAGACAGATACCTGGTTGACTGATAATTCTTTTGGTGAAGAAGAAAAAGAAATGGCAAATTTCTGTCTTATAGCAATATTTTCTTATCAGAGTCCAAAAGATCAGAATCAGCAAGATTAGAACTAAAGGTAAACTCGAATAATTTTGATCTTTAACAGAAGTTAAACAAGCTTACGTCAGATTTTATGAACCTACAAGAAAAAAAAGATGGAAAATAAAAATCTTATGATTTGCAAACAACATGGAATAAAGTAATACTTGAAAATAAGTTACTGATTGAAGAAAGCTTAGACAAAAATGCAAAAATTGAATTCTATGAAAAGGAAAGAAAAGATTTATATAAAAGAATTCATGACAAAGAAATCAATTTGAAAGGTTTTCAACAAGCCAAAGATTTTATAAACTTTATTGAAACCACACCAAAGAACAAAGGGGAAGGGTTGGGATATGTAAAAACAAACATTAGAAATCCTACCACCTTTGTTAAGGAAATAGATTAGAATTCTGATACAACAACATCGGAATCGGATATTGAATCTTGCAAATCAATAAGTTCTCACAACTCCTTATCATCAAAAAGTAACACCAAAGAAACGAGGCATGAATCAAAACAAACATTTTCACAACACTCAAAAGGAATTCATCCAAAATTCCAAAAATCCACAAACGTTCCATCACAGTCAAAGGAATCAGAAAAATATGATAGAGAAAACTATATGTGTGTTGAAATACTAAAGCTAGTACAACACCATCCCCAAACAAAAACTAAACAGTCTGTTAATGGCTCAACCTACAACAGCACTTCTAGTGAAATTTCTGCATTCAAAAGGGAAACTCAAACAAAGCTAGTTCAACACCATCTCCAAACAAAAACTAAACAGTCTGTTAATGGCTCGACATACAACATCACTTCTAGTGAAATTTATGCATTCAAAAGGGAAACTCAAACAAATTTTCGTCAAAAAATGTACCCAAGCAAATCTGGGTACCAAAAATTCCCTAACTCTTCCATTTCAGGACCATCATGTACATCAGATCTGGTATTGTGATTCACGAAGCTCCAAGCACATGACGGGGATAGGAGCTTACTGAACAATATTGTTCCAAAGCTAGGTAAATTAGTTAACTTTGGAAATGGAGTGAAAGGAAGAACATTGGGCTATAGATGCATTAAGTATAGATCTTTGGCCATTGAGAAAGTAGCTTATGTAGAAGGGTTAAAGTACAATCTACTAAGATGTGGTCGTGACAAAGGCTTTCATATAACCTTTTTGCAAGAAAAATGCTTGTTGGTTGGTCTAGATGACAACAAAATTTATTTATGTGGAAAAAGAATAAGAAAATCCATATATTACTTTGACTTCAAAGAAGAAGTAGAGCACCCTCAATTGTGCTTATTTTCAAAAGATAACAATAGTAATAGTTGGTTACGGCATAAAAGATTGACACACTTAAATTTCAAAAATCTAAATCAATTGGCAAGCAAAGGTCTGGTAAAACGTCTACCATTCATACCCTCCAACAAGGATAATATGTGAAGCCTGTGAATTAGGAAAATCCGAAAGAGGCTCACATAAAACAGTTTCTAAATCTTCAATAACACAGAACTTAGAACTTTTGCACATGGACCTTTGTGGACCTATGAGCACAGCAAGTTTTTCTGGTAAGAAATACATTTTGGTCATGGTAGTTGACCACTTCAGGTACACTTGGGTTGATTTTTTAAGAAAGAAAAGCGAGACCCCAGATTTGATCATAAAAATCATCAGAAAAATAGAAAACTTCTTAACCATCAGAAAATCAGGCTGAACATCAAAATTTTGAACCCAGATTTGTCACATACTAACCCTGCAAAAAATCTAGTGCTCTCGCCAGAAAATTCACAAGAAGATCAGAATTCTGAAAACTCATCAGAAAATCAGGCTGAACATCAAAATTCTGAACCACTCAATACAGCAGAGGTAACTAGTCATGGGGAAGCTTCAGAATCATCAGAACCATCAAGCTCACACAGCAGTTGTAGATGGAACAAAGGACATTCTCAATCAAACATCAATGGGAATCCTAAAGAAGGTGTCAAGACTAGATCAGCCACAGCTCATGAATGTCTATATGCTGGTTTTCTAAGCATGATAGAGCCAAAGACTGTCAAAGAGGCACTCAATGACTCAGATTGGCTCTAGGCAATGCAAGAAGAGCTTGACCATTTGAAAAGAGTCAAGTATGGCATTTGGTACCCAAGCCAACTGACAAAACTGTCATTGGAACAAAATGGGTATTTAGAAACAAGTCTGATGAACAAGGTGTCATAACAAGGAATAAGGCCGGACTGGTAATGAAGGGGTATGGTCAACAAGAAGGAGTAGATTATGATGAAACATTTGCAACAGTTGCCAGATTGGAAGTTGTAAGAATATTCCTTACTTATGATGCATCTAACAACTTCAAAGTTTAACAGATGGACATAAAATCAGCATTTCTGAATGGCAAGATTGACGAAGAAGTGTTTGTACAACAACCGGAAGGCTTTGTTGACCCTAAATTCCAAAAACATGTTTATAAATTAAACAAGGAATTGTATGGGTTGAAGCAAGCTTCAAGAGCATGGTATGAATCTCTTTCAAATTTCTTAATCAATTCAGGGTTTACAAAAGGTACTATTGACACAACTCTATTTCTAAAAACTCACAAGGGTCACACTTTGTTGGTTCAAATCTATTTTTATGACATTATTTTTAGATCAACCAATGAAAAATTTTGCAACAAGTTAGAGAAACTAATGACCAGCCATTTTGAAATGAGCATGATGAGTGAATTAAACTTTTTCTTGGGCTTACAAGTCAGACAAAGAAGTGATGGCATATTTTTGAGTCAATCAAAGTATGTCAGAACAATTTTGAGAAACTATTCACTTGAAAATTGCTCCACTTCAAAAACTCCCATGGTAACTAGAAATAAACTCGATTCTGATACAGATGGCAAAAGTGCTGATATTAAAATCTATAGGGAATGATAGGATCATTGTTGTATCTAATGGCCAGTAGACCAGATATAATGTTATCCACATGTTTTCTGGCTAAATACCAATGTAATCCTAAAGAGTCCCATTTAAAAGTTGTAAAAAGGGTTTATTAAGTATCTAAAAGGCACATCAGACCTTGGTTTATGGTATCCTAAAGATATAAATTTGGAACTAATAGCATACACAAATGCAGATTATGAAGTTGCAAAATAGACAGAAAAAGCACAGCTGGTGCTTGTCAAATGTTAGGAGAAAAGCTAGTCTGTTGGGCAAGCAAGAAACAAAATTGTGTTTCCACATCAACAGCTGAATCAGAATATGTTGCACATCAATAGAAAGTTGTTGTTCACAAGTGTTATGGATGCAAACTCAGCTGAGGGATAATGGAGTAAATCTGACCAAAATCCCAATATTATGTGATTCAAAGAGTGCCATTGCCATAACAGAAAATCTGGTACATCATTCCAGAACGAAACACATTAATGTCAGATATCACTTCATAAAAGACCATGTGGAAAAAGGTAACATTGAAATGTACTTTGTTCCAACAGAAAAACAAATTGCTGATATTTTTACAAAACCTCTTGATGAAAAGAGACATAATTTTCTGATCAGCAAATTAGGTATGGTCAACATAAAATGTGAAGAAAATTCAAAAACTATTTTCTCACAAAAAGATTATCAAAATTATCAATCATCAGAAGATGATCTGAAATTTGACAGAAATTCTGATGTCTCATCAAAAACTGCATAAATTCACCAGTATGTTTGGTGAGTTATCATAATGCATCAAGATTATCAGAAACTCTGATATGATTTACTATCTATGCTTTCTTACACAATATTATTCCATGCATGCACATCATTAGGATAGCTCATGTACATTATTTTGTCTTACAAAATCTTTGCTCATTTTCTCATTTTACAAAAATCAAAACAAAAGAAATCCACTACGAATCTCTGAGTCTTAGGGTTGATTACGTCATATAGCAAGCTTTTTGAACAAAATTCATTGCACAAATACACTCACAATTAGTCTTTAATGCTTAGTTATCCACACTTAGAAAGAAAGAAGGGGACACCTGGGTAGGATAATGATTATATTTCTCAAAAATAGCCGTCTAGACATTTAATGCAGAAGACTCCTATCTCACATAATTCTCTTTGCTTCTGACCGAGGATCTTGAGCACTAAAGATTGTGGAGATAAAAAGAAAGAAAATCTCAAGTTGGTAAATGCCATTTATGGTGAAATTATCACTTTCACTTATATATACAACCACCACTTAAAGATTAACTTCATCTCATGTGTCATTGTCATCTTCCTTCTTCCTGTTCAGAAACCCTAACGACCTTATCTTTCGTAAAAACCCTAACAATGGCTTAAATTAGTGCCACACATTTCCCACTTTCACTATACCAAACTCGCAATATGAGGGTCCAGAGAAACCTTGATGGACCAGCATGGGAAGGCTGCGGAGTTATTCTCAACATGTTAATTCAAAGCCCCGTAGCATATGCCTTGTCGGCATATATCTAGGTCTACCCAAGTCTATTGCAAGAGTTTTGGTGGAATGCATGAACCATCTTCCAAGGAACAAAAGTCTAGATTCACAGTCAAGTGATGGGGAAGGATATCATTCTGAACGAGGAGATGATCAGAGAGGCTCTACATCTCAATGACAACACGACGTCACTCTCTTCACTCACCAAACTCTAGATCAGACCCTGAAGGAGATGGGTACTACATAGAGAACCGTCCAAGAGCGATCAGCAAATCTAGATTCATCCAACCGTGGCAGTTCTTGGTCACCCAGCTTGGAGTATGTTTCTTTAGAAAGTATGCAAATTTTCATGAGGTTTCATACACGTTGATGGAAGTGGTACATGCAATAGTATAAGAAGTCTCCCTACAGTTTTTCTAAATATCTCATGAGAGATTTTGAGGGGAACGTGAACTCTCTTAGACCATTTCTGATCTACACTCATTTCTTAATGAGGGTGATCACACATCAAATAGACCTCGTGGAGTAACCGGTACCTAAGAGCACAGGTTTTTCTTCAAGAAAACATACGCAATACTAGGCTGATGCCAACCTCTAACCATTCCTGAGTTGTGACCTATCTATGGATTTTTTCTCAACTTATCTTCAGTGAAGATTAGTTAATTTTTTTTAGAATATCTTATATGTTCTTTTTCTTTTCCGTAAGTTTTCCTTTCTTTCCTTTTTTTTGTTTGGTTTAAATATTTATCTGTAAATGCATCTTTTATAAAAAATTGAAAGGGGGAATAAGTTCTAAAGGTTTAAAAAAAATTAAAAGAGAGAACCTTATCAGATCTGTAAGAACTAATAACATTCACCAAAAGATCTGATTAAATTAAGTCAAATCTGATATAATTCTAGTAAAACCTTTTGAAGAATTTTTCAAATCAAAGAGTCAAAACCCTTAAACTTTTCTGGTAACACTTCAAAGGAAGGGTAAAACTCTACCAGATCTCAAACTATAAGTACAAGGGTACATGGTATCGCAAAAAAAGGGAGGGAGTTAAAACAAAACGGAAGAAACTTAAGATTATCAGAAAGAAAATATTTTGATATATATAAAGAAAATTTCCGATAAGACAAAGTCCTAAATAACTCCAAATCTGGTCAGTTAATCTTCAAAAAGGAATGATAACAATACTAAGAGACAAAAATTGTTAAAAAAAATTTCCACAAAACATTCCTTGAAGAAAAGAACAAAGACTTGGACTTCCATCAAAAAAGCATGTGTAAGTGATATCTCTGAAACTCTACTCATTCCCTCTCATCTCAAAAAAATGCACTCTATCAAGGGGGAACTCTTATTTCTGATGACTTTCATATAAGAATAGTGATTAGAATATTTTGAATCTATACATCAGATATATAGACACATTTCCGATGATGTCATCAGATTGAATTTTGCTTTCCAAAAGGGGGAAGAAATGTCCTACTCTAGAAAAGAATATCATTGAAACTTCTCTCTGAAAAAGGGTCCCACTATAGGTAAAAGGTACAACTTGGCCGTTAGTATTCACCAATCAAAAAGTATCTTCAAAACCTTCAAAAAAAATGGAGATACACTAAAATAGGAGATATACCAAGAGTTCTCAAAAATGGTTTGGATAAAGTTAAAACATCATTAACTTGTCATCAACCAACTTAAATACTAACCACCCACTATCCAACACCCATGATCTCTGTCCCAAAACCCTATATATACACCATTCAAAAGGACAAGAAACAAACCTGCAACCTCCAATCTCACAAACCTAAATACTCTACAGTTTTTGAACGCAACATTCAACTCACAATGGTTGCACCAAACTTTGTCAATCTCAAGATCCCAGTTGTTGAACACTCTATCCCATTCATCAGGGATGGTGACTTTCTACCGATGAAGGAAAACAACCTATTGATGAACACCAACCAAAGAAGTTCTGGAAAACATTATGCAGTAGCTTGTCAATACACTCAGCAAGACTGGTATGAATGAAGTCACAACTCATCTCTAGGGTAAAAACTCTGTTACCATTACTCCACAAAGAATTAGGGAATGTTTGGAACTTCCAATCAATGACAACTACATCGAAGCACCTAAAAAGGAGGAGTTGTTAAGATAACTTGATGATCTGATGGGATATGCAAGAAAGATTTCCCTATTGGGGAATTCAAAAGGAATGAGCTACCTGCCTTCTAGAAAGTGATGATGGAAACTCTAACCAAGTGCCTAACTTCAAATATTGGGGGCACTGATCAAATTAACATAACTGTTCTAACAATCATGTATGGACTCATCACTAGGATCAACATTGATTATGGAATAGAAATCTTCAATCTGATGAAAAGATGTGTACTAACCAAATCTGGCAGAATTAGCTATCATCTACCTTTTCCCATATTCTAGTCAATCATCATAGCTGAAACATTTGTTGAAAGGGATGTTGAACTTCCTATATAAAATAACATCTGGAAATCATCTGTAATGAAACCGTGGTGTGCAACACTAGCCTGGAAATCCAATAGAGATGTACCCAACCTACAAGAAAGCATGATAAGTCTGATAGCTGAAGACTCACCTTACAGGATATAGCACGTGGCAATTCTGAACAGAAGCTTGGAGCACACTGAAGTTTATGACAACAACTCTTCACCAGATCATGATGATCAAGGATCAGTGGCTCCATAAGCTAATGAAAAAGAGGATATTCAGCATCAAGACATCAGATCTCACCTGACCCAATGGAGATTAATCAACAAATGCAGCAGAATCCAGAAGAACATCATGCAGAGGAGGCTTCACACATGGCAGAATCAGGTGCTCAAACTAATCCTAATTTATTTACTATTGCTAACTCAACAGATTCTGATTCAGATGAATCTATTATAGGATATTATGTCATACAACCTAGAAAACCAAAAATAGTAAGTGAAAAGGTTAGTGGTTCCATTGGTCTATTATCTAAATCAATTAATGTGGAGGAGATTGAGATAGCAACATGTAGAGATTAGCTTGCTGTTCAAGGAAACCTGGGTGAGAAAAATGAGGTTTCTCAATAATTCACAGAGAATCATTCTCAGGGATGGTTCAAGGAAGTGAAGAAACCCGGGATGTGAATAAGTTTCACAGTTCTAGTAAAGGTGTACAAGATTGGTCTTTTGACCAACCTAACCCTTTAACAACAGCAGCATGTGTGTCTTCTGCTGGCTTTAGAAGGGACATTTTTTGTTCCACCTTTACCCAATGAACCAGTCATCTCACAAGAACAGCTTGATCACATGATAGACAACATCATCAAAGTCTATGTAGACTAGTCTCCTGTTGAAGCAAAGCTGATGTGCTAATAGAAGAAATAAGAAGGCAGAAGTCTGATATGAAAGTTCTGTCAAAATCAGTTGAAACCATCAGAAAGCAAACAGAAAACAATATTGAAGTCCGAAAAAACTTACAACAATCAGAGAAGGCACCAGACAACAACAAACTTGCAGCAGACTTTGAGAAAATGTTTGAAGAACTAAAAGACATCAAGACAAAGATAACCGAAGTTGTGGAAACAAGGGATTCCACGAGCTCTGGTAGAATTCTGGAGGAGATTCATAGCTTAAGAGCTAGTAACAATAGCCTGGCTGATGCTCTTGATAAATTGGTGAGAGAAGGGGCTACACATCAGAATCAGAATATAGAGGAGTTCAAAACGATACATGAAGAAGAAAAAAGGAATGCTCAACTTCTAAGTGATGTACACACACTTGTAAAGAGGCTACAATTAAATCCTACGAGACTAGCAAACATTGATGTTTATGAACTCAGAACTCCCATTTCCAAAGACACCAGAAAGAACCAGAAGCCACCCAGCATACATAAATAAAGCAAGCAAGACCTCTTAATCAATCTGGGCCTACACCAATGGGGCCTCCACCTGTTGTGCCAAAGTCAGAAATGATGAAAAGACTCGACGCCACTCCTATGATAATCTCCAAACTAAGTAGTATTTCTTCAAGAGGTACTCAACAAGAACAACAAAAAATAACCCATCTAGAGACACTGTCTTTAGTGAACAGCTGAACCAGGCAGAGAAGAGAAAGTGGGAAGACTTTGCTACTTCTTTAGAGAAACCAAGAGTTGATCAAGACAGTATGATGTTCCCTGAATATCATCTGAGAAATACTATTGGAATGATGAAGAAAATAAGCTTGACAGGCCTCTAAGCCCAATGAGCACAAGAATAAGAGAAGAAAAGCTATAAAGAGGAAAGGCCAGTCTTCACCCACTTCTTACAAATCCAGTGGTTAGAGTACACAAGGTGGACACCCAGTTCACTATAGGCAAGATAATGTGAACTCATAAGCAAAACAAGTATGCTTTGATTAGATCAGATGGCAGAGTAACAACAGTTGTGGATGCTGATCTTGGAGAAGAACTTCCTCACTTGGACTTAACAAACCTAAAGTAGATTTTTGATAAAGAAAAGGGAGATACAAAGATTAACAGAAGGGCTATCCACAGCCTAACAGAAGCAGGACAAAAAATGTACTCAAGGGTAGCTCTAGTAGATTTTGACCTTTGCATTGCGACTGATTACAGCAAGAAAGTGCGAATACCACCTCAGACACATCTGTTCCAGCTGAACTTGAACCTAAAGCTAGAACTGTAGGTCCACTTGGAGGATCAAGATAAACATGCTTCCATGTTTATGTAACACACACACGAGTGCGGAATCCAAGTGTGTATGCAAACCAAAGCAAGAGCACAATCAATATGACAAACAATATATCTTCAAATGTTCAATATATTGATTTGTAGAGAGACCCAGTACATAGACTCATGGATAAACTGCTAATCTCTCTATGCACTCTCAGTGTTCTCTCTCTGTGCTCACCTGGTGTCTTATGGCTCCACTCTTGTCTATAGAGAAGTGCATGTCTGTTTATATAGTGTCAACACCTAGCAACATTATAAAGATGTCACTAGTAATACGAAACACTACAAAGACACGAAGAACATTCAGACATGGTTGTTCATATGAACATGTTATGGCTCATACGTATGAGTAACTCATTCGTACGACTAAGCAATGTTCTTGTTAACATAGTCATTCATACGAACATGTAATGGCTCGTACGAGCAAGCAACTTGCTCGTACGGAGCACCTTTCACTCGCACGAACAAACTAAACGTCGTACAAAATCAAGATAGGAGGATATCTTGATTTGGTCAACATGACCAAACTTTATAGACACACCAAACAAAGATCGTACAATTACTGACGTAGCTAAGAACAAGCGACAGACACAAAAGTGTATCAAAAAACTCCCCCTTGGATGTTTCTTTGTCTTCGGTCTTCATTTCTAATGGCCTGCTTCGGACTATGAGCTTCTAGCGTGAAAACCGAAATGAGTCAAACCGAACCGAACTGAGTCGCATCCACAAAAATATGCATCAACAAACTCCCCCTTGGATGCTACTCGTGATGGTTCGTTCTTCACACTGTCGGATTCTTCAGATGGCTTCACGTGCCATAGTCAGGAGGTGCATTAGCAAACTCCCCCTTGAATATATCTTGTGGTGTTGATAAGTGGTCAGCTATGAATTAATCTTCTTGATTCACGGCTTGCATTTATGTTGTGTCTTTACTCCCGTAACTTGTTTTCTTCAAACTCGTCCTCTTTACCTTTAGCTTGCTTGAATATTACAACTGCACATACAACAAAGCTAAACGTGTAACGAGAACAACCGCTAGGGATTTGATCAACCTTAGAGAATTTTCATTTGAAAATTTCACGAAGCATTGATTTTAAGCAAAATTAGCAAATGACACACATGAGACCAACTCTGATTCAACTACCAACTGACAATACTTAAGAGTTTTTAAGATTGCTCGATTTTAATCCATTAACCTTTAAAGTTTGTCAACTTCGACCATTTATGAAGATGCAATTGTTTTTCGGCTTACAATCAGGATTTTAGATAGGATAGACTCGAGTTCCAACGTCGGTCAATCAAAAATAAACTAGAAGTAAAATCTTTTTGGTTTTTATGAAATCTATATTAAAATTCACCTAAAACCTTTATGACATTTTTCAATTTTTAAATGTAAAGACGGAAAGCAATAAATAAATAAATATTTACATATATTCTTTTTGTGAGTTTCAAGGGTAAGAGAATCATATTAGTATGCGGTCATGCCAAAACACACTTGTTGTTCTATTAATTAGTATTTAGATAAGTACCCTATAACAATTATCGGTATTGTTGTCCACATAAGCTCAACTTATCAGATGTACTCGTGGTTTGGGGATACGATTAATGTATGATTTATACTTACCGACCGATATTCATCCACTCACGACACAATCCCGTATCAAGACATGCACGAGAGAAAATCTTACCGGTGAGTATACTGTTTATCATTTGTTTTGACGTATAGATTGTGAGATACTCACTTATTTTGATTGAAAATAAGCCCTATGTGATAAAATCACTTATTAATAAGGAACTTGATTTTCAAATATGTGCATGGCACAAGAGTAAATCCGTGAACAGGTTAGTACCATCGTACCGACAAAGAGATGAACTTAGCTCCCGCATAAAGCTATGATATATTATCACTTATTGTTGGTCGTATGCAATATTTACACGTATGTATGGTATCATGGAAGTTCTAGACTTGCGTCCCCGTTATTTTTAGGTAAAAGATTCAACCATGAAACCCAGATGATAAACAAACATAAAGACCGCATATCTCAGAACCTTGGCATACTATCAAACGAAATTTCAGTACCAAGACCATATGCCAATGAATGGTTCCCACCTGGTCTTCAGTCGATTATGTTTATATTGCCCTGTGCACACTTTGAAATGATTGTGAGCCTACTGATACATTGAATACAGAGCTACTTATCATTTTTCATTTTAAGTTCAAGAGGTTTTGACAGACCACTAATTTACTATCATTTTCTCTTTTTCTTGCCCGGAAACTCATTTTTGTTTTTATCATGTTTTTGTCCTTTTTTGACATTTTGAAATGTTTTTGTATTTTTCGGATTAGAATTTACTCCCCCTACAATGCAAAAAGTAAATTTAATCCGTTAAATACATCTTTTTGGATTGTCTTCAAGAAAAATATTTACAAAAACGATTTCCCGATGTGGATTAACTCATGTTTTACCTCGATGTCGTTCACCAAAATTAATTTAATAAAAATGATTTACCAAAATTTGAAAAATGAGTTGGCATGTTGGTAATTGGTGTGGACCACAACAACATTGATGAGTTTCAAATTGAAACAATCACATGTGAGGTGATATTCGAGATCAATGTGTTTGTTCTGGAGTGTTGTTCAAGATTGGGAGTCACCGGAATATTCATATGACCTGAATCGTAATGAACACCAGCGTCTTAGGAAAATCCTTCTTCCACTTATCCGTCGGTCCGAGGAACATGAATTGGGTTCTTGCCCTCGGCCAGAGGACCTCATGGTACACTTGACGGTCCGTCAGCCATTGAAAATGGAATTTGGAAAAACAAACAAGAGACAAAGGTGTACGAAGAGAAAAATCGGATGGTGCCCATGAAGAAACACTAGACCAACCTATATCAGGAGATATGTAAGTTCTGGCACAAGGTCTCTGCATATAAAGGTTATCTCTCGTTTGCTCGTCGATATGATCTTGGTTCAAGCTCACTACAAAACTGAAAACACCATTAGTCTCGCCACGGGAGAAGAGGGGAGGGTTTTCTCCGTGACCACACTCCGGCATGAGAATAAGTATCTAGGTTTGCAAAGGATAATGCAAGTAATTAGCGAGTGAGCAAGAATCAGTGTGTATTACCTCGAGGTGCGATCCTTTCTTTATAACCGGAGAGATGTGTGCAGGAGATAGGCTGATGGGCCTTGTGCCTAGAACCGACAACCAGGAATATCCATTATGTCTCTTCTGCAACGACCGTTAGTGTTCCCTGGTAGGAAGAGTGCTTGGCGCACGGTGGATAGGGCCACGTTTCCTGGCAGTTGTCCTTGTTGTCTGGTCTGTCATCAACCGTTAGTGGAGATCGTGTGACAATCGCTGGCGTGAGCTGGTTGGTGCCACGCGTACGTCCTTGCGTACTTTTTATCCTATGCATGACTTCTCATCATGCAACGTGGTTTCGCACAACCTGCCAAGCCGTTATTGGGTCACGGCTCTACCCTTTGTACCTTTGTACTTGACCAATGCCTCTTTGCACTTCTTCTTACCGCGTGGCCTTATCAGTGCTTTTTGGCAAGCATGAACTTGTAGGGATCGAGTTCTTTTATTTTCAAGACTGGGTTGCTCTCATCTTAGTCCTTGCCTTGTGCAACTCCCAAAAGGGTTAGGGAGTCGGCGCAAGGTTTTAGGAAGTTGCAGCTAGAAGCTTGTTTAATTAATGTAGGGTCTGGGACCTGCGCTTTCAGGTTTAACTTGCCATTGTGCAAGGTTTGTTAAGCAACCTGCTGTCTTCAGGGTTAGCGTACCATTGCGCGTAGCGCGCAAGGTTACTCAAGTGACCTGTTATCATTACGAGGGTAGGGTATCTTGCGCAAGCGCGGGGTTTTTGGGACCATACCCCTCCAAAACCTATTAGGCCTAGAAAATAAACCCTTAAATTTCCAACAAAAATCGCCATAAAAGTATCAACAATCAAAACAATTTCAGAGAAAGTGACTACAGACCATGGCTGATTGATTCTTCATGTAATCCCCAATCAGACTACATTACCTGAGAAGACGAAGGGATGAACATCATTTAGGGGCGTGTCGCGAAGGGGAGAAGTCGACGACAACAAATCCTTGCCTAAACTCATAACCCTGGGGTGGAATTGAAACTCGATAGAGACTGAAGAAAGGTGCGCAAAGTAACAGTAGAACACGCATCGAGTGGCAATTGAAGGCGAAGGGAGATACAAATTGTTGGGCGGTGGAAGGCTGGGGATGGAAGACTTGCGACAGATCCTTTTGATCACCTGACTCTATGGTTACATGATTCAATTTGAGAGAGAGAGAGAGAAAGAGAGAAGAAAAAGAATTAGTGAGTTGGAAGTTTGAAAGTGAGTCATAATTTTAAATGGTTTACGGTTTTCAAAGTTGGGTGTTTGGTGTTTGAACCATTTACTACAATGTACGTTTTTTATTTAGGCTGCAAATACTTCTTCTTTTGGGTTAAGTTGTTGAAAACTCTTAATTTCAACTTTCTATCTCATATATCTATTATATACTAGTATAGATATATAATATAAAGAAAACCATATGAGACATGTGTCATTTATTGAAATCTACTTTTTGGTTTTTCCTCTTCTCTTTTCTACTTAACTATGGATACTTATTATTAATTCAAAAATAGTTATTATATTATTAACCAAATGAATTTAATATGAAATTAATTATTATTATTGACTTAAAAGCTTCATCAAACTCATATGTTGGTTAAAATATTAAAAAAATAAGAATAATGATGATAACTATTTTTATGAGTGTTTTACAAAAATTTTAAATATCTAATGTAATTGGAGGGTAAGAATGGTAAAAAAATACAATATGTTAAATAATTATAAAAAATATATGTGTCACACCCTGATTTCCCGGTGGGCCCGAACTTGGGTTTATACGTGACAATTTAATCAGTATTCACAAAGCACAGCGGAAGATGGGATTAAATTAAGTTATTACAAAGTACAACAAGTGTCCGAAAGTTCAAAAAAATTATAAAGACGGATTCGTACTTAAAAAGATCCACAGACGAACCAAATATAACAAAATGAAACTTGAGACTAATAGGTCTTTCGTAGAGTTACAGATTCCAAAACGCCTAGACCGAGCAGCTCCATCCTATTCCGTATTTGCTATGTAACTTGTGCTTAGTCTTTTGAAAAGAAGTTAGTTTTCACTAGTAAATAAAAATAACCGACACATTTTGAAAATCTTTTCAATAAATGTTTGGGTACCATTTGGTATATCATTTTATAAATAACTTGGGATAAGATAATGTTTCTTGTTACCAGTTTTACATGCTTATCAATATATGTGGAGACCAGAGATGAAAACTGAAACATGATTAACCGACACGTCACATTTCCAATAAAATGTATATATGATGGCATTAACGTCTGTTAGCTGTATGCCTACACCCCCGCGCTTAGGTCGTGACCACTTGCAATTAAGTGAGACCAGGACACGGTAGTATTAACCTCCAATGTTTAAGTTATCAAACAAAACGGATTAAAATTGGTTTATTTAAATTTTAAGCATCATTCGCCCATGACTTAATACCCGACCAAGCGGCTAGTGTCGTATCTCAAGCTCATACAGGGAAAATAGGCTAAGAGTATTTACCTATGTTAGTCTTTATAATTCAAAGGGGTTAACACAGTCGTAAGTCAAAACCAAACTAATACAGGCGCAATTTACTGAAGCTCCTAGTCTGGAATAAACGGAACTATGATCCGTTAAAATGTTAACAGGTCTTATGTAAGTCATTTCACTTTGACCGGTTAACTATAATAAATGCATACGGTTCGCTGGATTTAGTGGAGAATGGATAGAATGTGGTTTGTACCTTCCGAGTACAAAGACTCATATAATATAGGTTAAAACTGATTTGGAAAGGTTTTGATACGATTCGGCTAACTTATATAATTTATGCTATAACAGTACGCACATATGCGGCCCCGAGTGATCGAATGGGTCTATGACAAGTCCGATATGCCAAAATATGTTTCATTAGGTTACCAAATTAGTTTCAAACTTAGATTGTAAGTTCATTATGTTATAAAACCATTCTTTGCGCCAAAGGGGCATCTTAGGCATTTTTAGGCATATGATTTAAACGTTGCATAAAACCCGACAAACAATATGATCGGAAGGTATAACATCTAAGGTTATTCCCTACAACAATATGATCATATTAAAACCCTTAGTCAGTATCTAAAGTATCTCAAACGGGTTAGAATCGAAAGTCAAAGAAGAAGTTAAATTGTTTGACTTTTGGTTGTGAACCGAGCTTTAAGCAAGAAATGACGAGTTGGACATCATCTCACATGTCCTAATATGTTATATAAACTGTTATAATGTCAAAATTTAATGTTTCAATGCTTAGAAGTTCATTTAACATAATCTACGAAAATCTGTGTTTTTTACTTTTATTTAATAAAACCTTGACCCGTCATTTCAGTAACTTAAAGTGATCTCCAGAAGGTGCCTTCATAAGGGATTAACACCTTCAATATTACGATCATGTAGCCACGTTCGATTCGAACTTTGGCTTGACTGAAATGGTCATAACCGAAAGTCAAAGCAAAAGTCTATTTGCTTGACTTTCGGCTAATAACTAGACTATGAATGAAAAAGGACTGAAGGAGAACAATTACAAGTATTCAAAAGAAGTCTAAGCTTCAAGTAGGAGACTTCTTTAGATTACAAACACTCCAGGAGATAGGAAGAAATATTTTGAAAGGTGCAAGTTCAAAAGGTTAACTTGATCACCTATTTATAGTTGGATTCAAGCTCCCAAATGATGCCAAGTGTGTCTAGGAGTGTTATGGAGAAGATTGGTGGCGGGAAACATGTCCTAGGGAGGCTTGATGGTGGCGCAAATCGATCAAAATGGTAGGGAGCACCTGCAGCAGTTTCCATTTCGCAACATACTACCAGCGATGGCCTTACGGACCGTAAGACATATGCCTTGTGGTCCGTCGGGACCTTCTGCGCGCCCGTTGTTTTAAAAGCCTTACAGACCGTAAGGCATAAGGCTTGTGGTTCGTAAGGGACATCCAAAAGCAAAAAGTTTAGCATTTTCATATGCTTGATCCTTCAACTTCAAAACTTTTGTATTTTTGTGAATTTGGTTCATCTTGTCCAACTTACCGGGAATAATTGAGAGTTATCAGACATGTGTTACCATATAATTCGATTAGAATTTCCAAGGTGTCACAATTTGGTATTAAAAAATGAAAGTTAATAGCTAGTTGAAAGAAATGATGTTTTAAAAACTAACTTAACAAAATTTATAACTGTCACATCAATGTTTCAATTTTTAAACAAATATCTTGACGACTATATATATTAACAAATTTCATTATATTTTATTCTATTAGTATAATACATGGGTTTATTCAACCGTGCAATGCATATGTTTTTTTTATAATATCACTAATTATATAACATTACATTTATCAACTCATGTAAGGGTCTTACATGATAAATTGTGTCTTATCATGTTTAACAAGTTTCTGACAACGTGAATAATAAAAGTATTAAATATGAATACAACTCGTTCAGCTATTTTATATCTCATGCCTATAACATAGTTATATGTTTTATCTACCAAGAAGAAGAAATGGTCGGTCTTAGCCTTCTAACTTTATTTATTATTTTTTTTAAAAGCAAAAAATCACGTAGCATACTTTTCAGTAAATAAGTCTAGTCGTATTTTATAATGATGAAAAACATATTGCGTTTGTTAGATAGGAAGAGTTTTAGTTTGTAGTCTTACAACGTGTTGATTAAAACATGTAAGAGACACAAAATTCTATAAGATCAATATTATAAGAAGGTAAATTAAGGGTATTATATATGGGTTTCTTATACCCTTAATTTACCTTCTTATAATATTGATCTTACAGAATTTTGTGTCTCTTACATGTTTTAATCAACACGTTGTAAGACTACAAACTAAACATATTGCGTTTGTTAGATAGGAAGAGTTTTAGTTTGTAGTCTTACAACGTGTTGATTAAACCATGTAAGAGACACAAAATTCTGTAAGATCAATATTATAAGAAGGTAAATTAAGGGTATAAGAAACCCATATATAATACGAATTGTTCGTCATCATCAAGTTCTTTAGAGGTAAAAGAAACGTTAAGAGTTACAAGAGAAACTGATGTCACATTGTACAATTCAAACACAATTTTTTTATAGATATTTGTTCTTTTAAAGTAAATATATAAGTATAGAGTACATATCTGTAATACTATATAAACAATTCGAGTTAAAATGATCTCTTATGTCAAACTTTGAAAACATGAGTCATTATTATTTATTTATTTTTATTGGAGTGAATTTCAAATAGAAAAATAATCCTTATACTCAATTTTAGAGAGTGTCTTTTGCCTTTAAAATTGATGAGTTTTGTATTTTATGTTTCAGATTATTGCACGATGTGTTCTTTACGCCTTTATTTTTAACCTTAAAAAAGACATGTGCACGTCACATGAGGATACTTTTGTAATTTTACTTACTTAAGTAAAAATTAAAAAAGGTACTTTCTCTCACTAATCCCCTCTCTATCTCTCTTTGCTCTCTTAGCAACTAAGTGTGAGACTCCATTTTCAAACTCAGTAAAATCAAATATTGTAATCTGCGAATCAATCTTCTAAGCCCAAAATCTAAAGGATGATCAATCGATTCATCCATTATATAACAAGAAATCATCAATTCTTGGTACCCAAATTCAAGAACCACCACATCCAGATCCAAAATTATACCCCTTCACAAAACCCACTTCAAAAATCTCAAACCCACTTCAACAAATACACGATACAGCCGTCAAAAATCTCAAACCCACTTCAAAAATCTAATCCTATTTCAAGAACTATCTCGCTGCCGAGGCTCCTTATCCGCCGTCGTCCCAGCCGGTCACCGGAATCGTCCCTACCACTGTCAGCCAAGGCAGTTATGCTATTTTTCAGTTTTTTGAGTTCTTGGGTTGTTGAGTGTTTTGTTCGATTTGTTAAGGTTTTGAGTTGTAGAGTAAGATCGATATGTTGGTTTTAGCGTAGTGAGCAGGTTGCAGCGGTGGCATATGGTGGTGATAGGTGAAGGTTGTGTGTATGAGAGAGAGAGAAAGAGAGTGGTGGTTGTTGGTGGTGGTGGTGGGCTGGGGTGGAGAGACGGGGTAGAGAGAGGGTGAGGGGGGAAAGGGCTAGAGAGAGATACAAGATGGGTTCTGTGCAAAATACATATGCATATATATTATTTATATTTTATTATATTACTTTGTTTTATTTTATAGTTAATTAATATATAAATGGTTAAAAGACTAAAGTACCCTTTGTTGATTTGATTTAGAGTCTACATATTCACACACCCATCTGCCTATTTTCACACCTTCAAGGCACGTCGTCTAGACCTAGACGGCGCGTCTAGGGTTCCTTTCTCTGACCACATTCATGCCCTCGTACAATGTCAAATTAGTCACGTCAGACGGGGCGTCTAGGCCTAGATAGAGCCCGAAGACGACCTACCCAAGACGGGTCGTCTAGGCCTAGACGGGGTGTCTTGAAGGTTGATTTTGACTTTGGTGGTCTGCATGCATGTCTGTAAAGAAGTAAAATGATACGCCCCGTCTAGGCCTAGACGGGACATATTTCTTTGTTAAATAGAGTCATGCAGAGCATTTGATATCAATCTTGAGAGAACCTTCGTCGAAATTCTTTGCTTCTTCTTCTTTGGCTTATATTACTCCATCTGATATCATTCAAAGGTGGTGAAATGTCATCATACTGGGACGGCAACTATTTCTTTGGGCCGTAATCTTGCGAGTCATGGGTGCCTGAAGCCAATACGGTAACAGTTATTATGTTAAACTACTTGTTGTTTTAATTATTTACTAATGATAATATCGTTGTTAAGGGGGAGATCGGCGTTCCCGATTCTAACGAGCAAGAGGAGGTTGTGTTAAGTGTACAACGAAATCAAAACAGACCGTTTCTAGATTTGAACGAGCATCCTCCCGTTGATGAAACATCTCATGTGGACGACTCGTACTATGTTGATGAACCATGTTATCCTGAGCAACAAGGGTTTCCGGGTTATGGATACGGGTGTGAATATTCTTACGTGCAACAGCACTATCCAGATGGATACGAAGGAGACGGTTACGAAAGTTACAATGCAACACAGTCTTTGTACGGTTAACAAGTCAATCCTAATGGTGGAGGTTATGGTGGTGAAGCACCCCCGAGCGCAGCCAATCTGTACCTCACAAAGATGGTATCAAAACTTATTTATTTATTTTGGGCAGTTGAGTCAATATAAAATCTAACATAACGCTATCGATGTTTCAGGTTTTCAACTCTCTAGATGAGCTAAAAAACTAGGCACAGGAAACGGCAAAGGCGGATGGTTTCGTTATTGTCACCCGACGATCAAAGAAATTTGGTGGAAGGACCAGGAGGGTATGGCTTGAATGTGACCGTGGTGGTGAGCACCATACTACAGCAACGGTTAGAAAAGCTGGAAGCAAGAAAACCGGTTGTCGTTTTACCTGGTGGCTATGCGAGACCATCCGTATGAAACATGGGGGATAAAAGGGGGAAAGACTGAACATAACCACGAACTCTGTGAGAACCTGTCTGCCCACACGTTTGTGCGAAGGATTACTCCTAAAGAATACAGATTGATCGAGCAGCTGACAGCTCAAAACATGGAGCTGCGCAGAATTTTTCAAACGATAAGAAAGCAGTTTCCTGACAGTTTCCATGTTCAGAAAGACGTACAAAACGCAATTCAGAAGATTAGGGCCGAACAAAGATACGGACTAACTTCCATGCAGTCGCTAGAAAACATCCTGATTACAAACGAATTTATTTACGACACACGGGAGGAACCCGAAACAAAGGTCGTTACAGAGATCTTCTTTGTTCATCCCTACTCGAGTGAAATGTGGCGTGCGTTCCCGCACGTTTTGCTAATCGATTCCACGTACAAGACAAACGTATACAACATGCCATTTGTCCAGATAGTTGGTATGACGCCCACCAACTATTCGTTTTGTATCGCGCATGCCGTTATCTGCAAAGAACGTAGTGATAACTTTGTATGGGTGCTTGAGAGGATCAGCTCAATGTTGGATGAATGTATTGTCACACCCCGGATTTCCGACCCGAAATCCATATACCGGTGGGCCCGTGTGGGGAGTATCGTGACGTAAGTTGATAACATCATTGTCAATTAAACACGACACAGTGGAAGTCTTGGAGTAAAATTACTATTACAAACCGAGTATTCAAAAATACAAAATAATATACAGGCTCGTAATAGAAGATCCACAGGCGGATCATAAATTGTACAAGAAAGAATACAAAACAGACTTTGGGCAAATTTAGGATTTGCAAGATCCTCTATCACTACCGAGCACTTCCGGCCTATTTTCGTTTGTACCTGCAGATTAGTCTTTTGAAAATACGTCAACTTTCGCTGGTAATACACCCAACCGACTCATTTTGAAAACATTTCAAAAATGTTTTAAGTGCGTATCAGCATAAAATCTTTTTATAACTTGGGTTAATTGACCGTCCAACCTTGTTAACAGATTTACATGTTTGTCATACATACGGGGCTCGGTACAGAGACCGAGACACAATTAACGTACACATCACTTTGGACTCACGAAGGAGTCAATTCCTCCCAACCTTGTGGGAATGCATAATTGAGCGTCTATCGGGTGTATGCCTACACCCGCGCTAAGGTCGTGGCCATTTCTATTGTAATGAGCCGAGGATATCCAGGACACGGTAGTTAACCCCGGATGTTTAAATTATCAAACAAAACTGACTAAAACAGAATATGCGGATTTACTATCCCCGAACCGGTGTTCGATTGAATCCCATTTCCGACCAAGCGGTAATAATTTACCGTAACCCAAGCCCGTATAAGGGAAATAAGTCGAGAGAATTTACCTGAGCTAGTCTTCTTTTAATTTTAATAACTCAGTCGTATTCAAAATGAGCTAAGTGCTGATAGCATTTACCGGCAAGTCTCTAGTCTGGATTATGGCATAAACTAACCAATTAAATACTAACGGTCCTATTTAAGTCATTGACTTAGACCGACTAGCGTACTTGATCAAAACGTATGACACTAGATTAAACGATGATTGGATAGAATGTAGTTTAATCCAACAAGTACCTTGACTTGTATAATATGGGTAAATTATACACATTCTGGATTTTGAGACTTAAATGACAAGGTTAAACCCGTTTCGATTAATTTCCGTAAAATAGTTACATATACATAACTGTGCGCATATTAGCGATATCGGGTAACCGGATAAGTCATGGACAAGTTCTATATGCCATTATACTTTGAATAAGTTAAAATATCAGTATGATATTACTTATATGCCCGTTAAGGTTTTAAAACGAAACTATACCTCATAAGGGCGTTTTGGTAATTTCATACCGTATAAAAGAAACTCGAACATATTTTAAGTTTATAACCATAATTTTGGAAAAATATTTTATTTATAATATCAGTAGGATATCATTTGTATGTGTACTTTACCTTTTATGACCAAACTATGCACCGAAGGGGCATTTTGGTCATTTTACACATAGTTTATAAATTATTTGGGATTCTGAGTTTATAACATGTACTTACTGTAATTATGTTTAAAATAAGTTTTAAAATCAGTAAGTATCAAGTCTCAGTCGATAATATGGTTTAAAACCATACTATGCGCCGAAACGGTGCTTATGTCGTAATATGACGTCTTTAAGCGATGTTTATGAAAACTGGTGTTAAAGTCAGATTAAAATGTTTAAAATATGTTATTTAACATAACATATCAGTAGATAAATGATTTACCTTGAAAAGATTTGATTAAAACTATTTTATAAGCCACAGCGGCTAAAATCGTCAATTATCAACATAGTTTAAAGACCTGTTTGAAAACTCAGTTTATAACCGGTTTAACATCCCAAATAATCCTACTTATAATATTACATCAGTAGAAAACGCATTTTCAAGTTCATTACGATTTAAAACCTTGTTTTATGCAAAAAGGGCATTTTGGTCAAAGATGGCATAATTATGAAACTTGCGCATAAACTTGGATTCTGATTCTGATTATGATCATGTAATATAACCTCAGAGTGTTATGCTACATTATATTATGATCATAATTCAACTTTAGATCAGTATCTAACTATTCTAAATCGGGTCAGAATTGAAAGTCAAAGCAGAAGTCAAACTTCGCGACTTTCGGTTGCGCACCGACCCTAGAACTGAAATTGACGAGTCGAACATCTTCTTACATGTTCTAATAATTATTACCAACTTGTTTAAGTGTCAAAACAGGTTTCATAACATATATAAGATCAATTTATGATTTTTCAAAAAAAATGGCTTGTTTGACTTTTTAATATCATAACTTTGACCCGTCAATTGGTCTACCAAACGTGATCTTCAGGAGGTGCCCTTTATAGGGACTAACACCTACCTTATTATGATCACTTAGCCATGTTTATTGTCACACCCCGACCCGCAGCGGAATAAGAGTCGGGGCATAATTGGGTTATCACCAAAGCTCATGATGTTTACTAAAATGTTTCATATTTATTAAATTCAAATTACAACTTAAATATCCAAATCAAAATCCATACGATTACAAGGAAATGAAACTATCTAAATAATCCAAAGCTTAAACTAATTTATTCTTCTAGTCCTTCCTATGTGTTTCTTGCCTCAACTGGATCACCTGTATCATGTGTAAAACGGGGGATATTTTGGGTCAACAAAAGTTGGCGAGTGAACCTTGATAAAACATTGTTATTAATTTCTTGTTTTATTTAATATTGAAAATTTGTGCAATAATCACATGTGAGCAAACATATATAAGTAAACAAACACAAACCACTTTGAATGAGTATATGATATGAATGATGATGAATGTGAGATCAAGGCTCAATCAAACGGAGCCGATCTTATGAGGCACCTGATGCTCAACCCGTCTCCCACGGGGAACTGATGGGCCTAGTGAAATGCGTGCACTGAAAATGATAAATCCAAACTACATATAATCCACACAACAATTGATACACATTTGATACACATTTGATCACGGATATGATGGATGCACAAGTGTTTAAATATAGTAAAGAATTAAACGACACATGATACACCCCAAAACATGATTAAAACGGGGAATTGATAGAGATTCACTCACATTGGGTGCGTTTTGTGATGACGTTGGATGCGCACGAATTTAGGATTTGATCGACGAGAGAAAAACTAACCTAAAATAATAACGAAATGATTCGGTAAATAAATGGATTTTATTTGGGATTAATATTTTTATTTATTACTCTTAATGAAATTTTTAGATTTATCTTTGTGAGTTTAAGGTAATTTTCTAACTTTAAAAATCTATTTTTTTAAAGTATTTTTAAATGATTTTTCAATTAAATAAATAAAAAGGAAAATAAAAAAATGTTGACTTTGACCGTTGACCGTTGACCGGTCGGACTGTGTTTAATTATGCGCTGAGTGAGGTTCGAACTCGGGACCTCTCGTACACGTGCACGCAGCTCTACCAACTGAGCTACGTGTCTAACCCGAAATATTCTCTGTTTTAATTATATATATATACTAATTAACTTTAACCTTATTTATTTTTATTAAAAACAGTTTCATAAATTTCCGACCCGGTTTAGGTATCCGGAGTCGAACTCGCGCTCGTCAGTTTACGTGCACACAGCCCAACCAGTTGGGCTGTGTGTCTAACCTGTTTATATACTGAATTATATTATATTTATATACATGTTGAAAGATGATCTGAATAGGTTTTTAAAAAGGATTGGTTTTATTTCTGAAAGTCGGTCACATGTGCGATTCGAACTCAGGACGTGCGTGTTATGTTGCACACAGTCCACCGCTGGACTGTGTGTCTAACCCGGTTGAATATCCGTTTTAATTAAACTAATACACATATCTTAACTTCGTCTTCTTCGCTTAACAATACAGAACAGTGAAATCCGACTGTTCTGTTTAATTGATCTTAACTTATACTTGATTGAAATGAAAAGAGAAATTAAATGACATGGTATACCAGAACAGCGGGTTTGCTTCGGTTTTCCGGCAAGTGTCGTCGGCTCTGATTTGCGATGTCCGACTGTATGAGCTGTTTAACGGTTTTGATTATTGATTTGAACGATTAAAACATAAATTAAGAGATAGCAGAGAAGTTTAGACAGTTATACCGATTGATGAATGAATACGGTTTTCTGACGATCGATTCCGGCGAAGTTCCGGCGAAATTGAAATTCTCCGGCGACGAGCTAAAGCTTCGAAAAAGTGAACGGTTCTGAGCGAAAGGATTTCCGGAAGATTGAGTGGGTATTTATAGGGAAGAACTGAATGAACTGGGTTTGATTTTGGGTCTTGATTCGCGGTCAAAGGTTTTCCGGCGGTTATGACCGAGATTGATGGTTAGACATCGGTTATAACCGATGTCGAAGTCGGTTAACGTGTTTTAGTCAAAAGGAAAATGGCAAGAATTGCGGATTGCCTATTTTTCCGGTGACGACTAGTCTGGGCGCGCTGATTACTGGATTTGATCTTCGGGTTTTATTATAAGTCTTATTTGTTTCCTTGATTATCACAAAAGCAGTGTGTGGCGGAGCGGTGTGTTGTGTGTTTTGGCTTGTGGGTGACCCGGGTTCGAAACCCGGCGTCTACATTTATTTTTTTATTCCTTATTTATTAGTAATTTTAAATTATGGTTTTTAAATTCTAATATATTTATTAATTATTTGTCGTTTAAAATTAATAACAACTGTAAATACGCAACGAAAATTATAACCGGATATTTGATTGATAAACGAAGCGGGTTTTGAAAACCCGTTTTTCGACGGATGTTACAGTATCCCCTACTTTTAGAAATTTCGTCCCGAAATTTAAGTAGTAGTAGTAACAGGAAAAAGATGCGGGTATTTCTCGCGCATTGAGTCTTCACGTTCCCAAGTAAACTCAGGTCCTCGTTTCGACTCCCAACGTACCCTGACAATTGGAATACGACTTCGTCTTAAACGCTTCTCTCCGAAGTCCATGATTTCTACTGGTCTTTCAATGAAGTGCATAGATTCATCGATCTGAATGTCTTCTAGAGGAATATGGAGGTTGTCATCGGCGAGGCACTTCTTCAAGTTTGATACGTGGAATGTGGGATGAATTCTGTTGAGCTCTTCTGGTAGGTCAAGCTTGTATGCTATAGGACCTACTCTTTCGAGTGTCTTGAAAGGTCCTACGTAGCGTGGTGCTAGCTTGCCCTTATGGCCAAAATGAACCACTCCCTTCCATGGTGATACTTTTTAAAGTACTTGATCACCAATGTCAAATTCCAAGGGCTTTCGTCGTTTATCTGCATAACTCTTTTGACAACTTTGAGCCGCTAGAAGATTGTTTCGAATTTGATTGACCTTGTCGGTTGTTTCTTGAATTAACTCTGGACCGGTGATTTGTGATTCCCCAATTTCGTGTCAACATACTGGAGATCGGCACTTACGACCATATAAAGCTTCGAAAGGAGCCATGCCGATACTTGAATGATAGCTATTGTTGTACGAAAATTCAACTAATGGTAGATGAGCGTCCCAATTCCCTTTGAAGTCTATGACACATGCTCGAAGCATGTCTTCAAGAGTTTGGATGGTGCGTTCAGATTGACCATCAGTTTGAGGATGAAAAGCGGTACTGAGGTCTAATCGTGTACCCAAGGCGGTTTGTACAGCTCGCCATGTTCGTGAAGTGAAACGACCATCACGGTCTGAAATGATGCTTAAAGGTACACCATGACGGCTTACGATCTCGCTGATGTAGATACGAGCTAACTTCTCGTTTTTGAAGTCCTCAAGAATCGGTATGAAGTGAGCTGATTTTGTAAGACGATCAATGATTACCCATATGGTGTCATACCCACTGGAGGTGCGAGTTAACCCAGTAATGAAGTCCATGGTTATATTTTCCCACTTCCATACAGGTATTTCGGGTTGGACTAGGAGTCCTGAAGGTCTTTGATGTTCAGCTTTTACTTTGGAACAGGTAAGGCACTTGGAAACAAAAACAGCGATGTCCTTTTTCATGCCAGGCCACCAGTATGTGTATCGTAGGTCTTGATACATCTTGTCGGCTCCTGGGTGTACAGAGTATCGTGTTTTGTGCGCCTCATTCATAAGGAAATCACGAAGGTTATCGCGATCGGGAATCCATATGCGATTTAAATAGTATAGAATACCGTCGGATTTGGTTTCGATTTTGAGTTCCGCCACATGACAGCTCATCGCGTACATCATTTTCTGTTACAGAAACATGTTGAGCTGCTCGGATTCGATCTTTGATGTCGGTTATGATTTGCAAACATAGAAGACGAATGGAGTTCACATAACCTTTTCGACTGAGCGCATCAGCCAATACGTTTGCCTTGCCAGGATGATACCGAATTTCACAGTCGTAGTCATTGAGAAGTTCGACCCATCTTCGTTGCCTCATATTCAACTCCTTTTGGTTGAAGATATGTTGGAGACTTTTGTGGTCAGTGTATATTTCACACTTGGTACCGTAGAGGTAATGTCTCCATATCTTGAGAGCGAACACAATGGCTCCAAGTTCCAGGTCGTGGGTGGTGTAGTTCTTCTCATGAACCTTGAGTTGCCTAGAAGTATAGGCTATCACTTTTCCTCTTTGCATTAATACACAGCCTAGCCCTTGCCCTAATGCGTCGCAATATACTACAAAGTCATCGCAACCTTCAGGGAGTGTGAGGATAGGTGCGTTACAAAGTTTTTGCTTTAGAGTTTGGAAGGCTTCTTCTTGTTTAGGTCCCCAAACGAAGGGTTTTCCTTTATGAGTCAAAGCCGTGAGTGGTACAGCAATACGAGAAAAATTGGCAATGAAGCGGCGATAGTAACCAGCCAAACCGAGAAATGACCTTACTTCGGTAGGGGTGTAACATCCGTCGAAAAACGGGTTTTCAAAACCCGCTTCGTTTATTAATCGAATAGTCAGTTTTAAATTTTCGTTGCTTATTTAATGCTCATTTTAATTTTAAACAATACATAACTAATAAACATTTTAGAATATGGAAACCAAAATTGTTAAAAAGTAAAAATAAAGTAAATAAAAATGAAAATAGGCTGCCGGGTTTCGAACCCGGGTCAGCCGGAAGACACAATCAACAAACACTTAACCACTCCGCCACTTGGTGCTTTTGTGTAATCAATGACAAATAAACCTTAAGTTCACCCGTGAATCTATCTGTTTGCGCCAAAACTGAAACCTATCATCGGCTTTCAACTATCCAGACGTTTGAGTGATCGTGAGTTACTGATTATAACCGATAAATCCATTACAACCCATGTTTTAATCAATTCAGCCTTCAATTTCTTCGATTCATATGATTTTGGGAGTTGAAAACCGAAATCATTTACTTCCTAATTTACACTAACAATGTCATCGTCTCATAACTTGGAAACACTCGCAGAACCTTCAATTTCACTTTCGCTCTAATTTCTGTTCGTCGGAAACGTTTTCTGATATCGCCGGACTTTCGCCGGAAAACCGTGACATTCATCGAATCGGTAAATTTCTCAATTCTTTCATCTTCTATCCATTGTTAGACTTTTACTAACTCAAATCCTTCAATCAGAACGGTCCCAGACGACGTTGTCGGATAATCTGCACCCGCCAGAAAATCTCTGAAAATCCTGAAATCGCGCTGTGAATCGGTACAAACATCTAAACTCTCTGATAATTCTTGTTTAGTCATTTAATTTCACAATTAGTTAATCAAAACTGTTAATTGGTCCGCTCAGACGGAATTCATAAAACAGAGCCGATCGACTTTGCCAGAGTTCTGAGAAAATCATCTTTCCGGTACATTCATTTCCAAAACTTTCTCTATCCATTACATTCTAATCATTTATATGTCCGTTAATCGAATTAAACAAGAACAGTCGAATAATCGTTGTTCTGTGTCTTTTAACGAAGAAGACGAAGTCGACGTTGTGTATAAGTATAATATAAATCGAATATTAAACCGGGTTAGACACACAGTCCAGCGGTGGACTGTGTGCAAACACATAGCGCACATCACGAGTTTGAATCTTACAAATGTCACACCCGGTACAGTTAATATACCGATTGTTGCACACAGTCCACCGCTGGACTGTGTGTCTAACCTGGTTAATATACCGATTTTTATTATACTTAAAAACTTCAGTGAGTTAATCCGGTTCAGTTAGAAAAAGAAAACATCTTTATTACGGAGCATACGTGTGTGTCAAGGATCGAACTCGCGGCATGTGATATATGTGCGCACACGGTCCACCGCTGGACTGTGTGTCTAACCCGAGATAATATCCAATTTATATTAAACTTATAAACAAACTAACTTTATCTTCTTCGTTACAATATCACAGACTACGATACTCTACTGTTTCTTGTTTAATTCGATTGACAAACATTCAAATGACTAAAATGAAATGGCAGAGAAGATTTTGGAAGTAAACATACCGGAGAAACGATCTATCTCAGAATTCCGGCGAAGTCGTCGGCTCTGTTTTTATGGATTTCGTCTGAGTGGACAGATTAACAATTTTGATTAGCTAGATGCGGATTTGAAGCACTGAACAAGAATTACCAGAAGGTTTAAAAGGCTATACCGTTTCACAGCGAGAATTGGGAACTTTCAGAAGTTTTCTGGCGAGAGTTAATTATCCGATATCGTCGTTTGAAACTGATTTTGATTGAAGGGTTTGAGTTAGCAAAAGCTTAACAACTGATAGACGATGAAAGAATTGAGAAACTTGCTGATTTGATGGAAGACACGGTTTTCCGGCGAAAGTCCGGCGAGTTCAAAAAGCTTTTCCGACGAACTGAAAGTAGAGCGAAAGTGAAATTGAAGGTTCTGCGGATGAGTTTGAGTCGCGAGAGGGGGCTATGGTTGGAGTAATTCAGGAAGTGCAGATTTTCGGTTATTAAAACCGATCACCACATGAATTCAAGTCCATTCAAGACTAAATTGATTAAAATTGTCGGTTTATCCGTTATAATCAGAATTCCGTGATCACTCAAACGTCCTGGACGTTTGGAAGTCGATAACGGTTTCAGTTAGCGTAAACAGATCGATTCATGGTTGAACATAAGATTTAATTGATTCCTAGAACTAACAGAAAACATCAAGTGGCGGAGTGGTTATAAGTGTGCGTGTTAAGTCGTTGAGCCTTTCCGGCTGACCCGGGTTCGAGTCCCGGCAGCCTGTTTTTCATTTTATTTATTTTATTTTTACTTTTTATCAATTATAGCTTTTATATTCTAGTTTGTTTATTAATTATGCATCGTTCAAAATTAAAATCAACATAAATACGCAACGAAACATTTATAACTTGATATTCGATTACAAACGAAGCGGGTTTGGAAAACCCGTTTTTGACAAATGTTACAGTATCCCCTACTTTTAGGAATTTCGTCCCGAAATTTAAGTAGTAGTAGTAGGAAAAAGATGCGGGTATTTTTCGCGCATTGAGTCTTCACGTTCCCAAGTAAACTCAGGTCCCCGTTTCGACTCCCAGCGTACCCTAACAATTGGAATGCGACTCCGTCTTAAACGTTTTTCTCCGAAGTCCATGATCTCTACTGGTCTTTCAATAAAATGCATAGATTCATCAATCTGAATATCTTCCAGTGGAATATGGAGGTTCTCATCAGCGAGGCACTTCTTCAAGTTTGATACGTGGAACGTGGGGTGAATTCTGTTGAGTTCTTCTGGTAGATCAAGCTTGTATGCTACAGGTCCTACTCTTTCGAGTATCTTGAAAGGTCCTACGTAGCGTGGTGCTAGCTTGTCTTTTTGCCAAAACGAACTACTCCCTTCCACGGTGATACTTTTAAAAGTACATGATCACCAATGTTAAACTCCAAAGGCTTTCGTCGTTTATCTGCATAACTCTTTTGACGACTTTGAGCCGCTAGGAGATTGTTTCGAATTTGATGGATCTTATCTGTGGTTTCTTGAATCAATTCTGGACCGGTGATTTGAGCTTCCCCAATTTCGTGCCAACATACTGGAGATCGGCACTTACGACCATATAAAGCTTCAAAAGGTGCCATGCCGATGCTTGAATGATAGCTGTTGTTGTACGAAAATTCAACTAATGGTAGAAGAGCGTCCCAATTTCCCTTGAAGTCTATGACACATGCTCGAAGCATATCTTCAAGAGTTTGAATGGTGCGTTCAGATTGTCCATCAGTTTGAGGATGATAAGCGGTACTAAGGTCTAATCGTGTACCCAAAGCGGCTTGTACGGCCTGCCATGTTCGTGAAGTGAAACGACCATCACGATCCGAAATAATGCTTAACGGTACACCATGTCGGCTTACGATTTCGCTGATGTAGATACGAGCTAGCTTCTCGTTCTTGAAATCCTCGCGGATTGGAATAAAGTGAGCTGATTTTGTAAGACGATCAATGATTACCCATATAGTGTCATACCCACCAGAAGTGCGAGGTAACCCGGTAATGAAGTCCATGGTTATGTTTTCCCACTTCCGTACAGGTATTTCAGGTTGGACCAGAAGTCCTGAGGGTCTTTATGTTCAGCTTTTACCTTGGAACATGTAAGGCACTTGGAAACAAAAACAGCAATATCCTTTTTCATTCCAGGCCACCAGTAGGTGTATCGAAGGTCTTGATACATCTTGTCGGCTCCTGGGTGTATAGAGTATCGTGTTTTGTGTGCCTCATTCATAAGGAATTCACGAAGGTTGTTGTGGTCAGGAATCCATATGCGATCTAGATAGTACAGAATATCGTCAGATTTAGTTTCAATTTTAAGTTCAGCTCCACAGGACAGCTCCTTTCGTACGTCGTCTTCTGTTATTGAAACATGTTGGGCTTCTCGAATTTGATCTTTGATGTCGGTTATGATTTGCGAACATAGAAGACGAATGGAGTTCGCATAACCCTTTCGACTGAGGACATCGGCCACCACATTTGCCTTGCCAGGGTGATATGGAATTTCACAGTCGTAGTCATTAAGGAGTTCGACCCATCTTCGTTGCCTCATGTTTAACTCCTTTTGGTTGAAGATATGTTGAAGACTCTTATGGTCAGTGTATATTTCACACTTAGTACCGTAGAGATAATGTCTCCATATCTTATGAGCGAACACAACGGCTCCAAGTTCTAGGTCGCGGGTACTTTAGTTCTTCTCATGAGTTTTGAGTTGTCTAGAAGCATAAGCTATCACCTTTCCTCTTTGCATTAGAACACAGCCTAGTCCTTGCCCTGACGCGTCGCAATAAACCACGAAGTCATCACAACCTTCAGGAAGAGTGAGAATTGGTGCATCACAGAGTTTTTGTTTAAGGGTTTGGAAGGCTTCTTCTTGTTTGGGTCCCCATATGAAGGGTTTTCCTTTATGAGTTAAAGCCGTGAGTGATACAGCAATGCGGGAGAAAATTTGAAATGAAACGGCGATAATAACCAGCCAAACCAAGGAATGATCTTACTTCGGTTGGTGTACGTGGCGCTTGCCATTCTTGTACTGCTTTGATCTTTGAGGGGTCGACATGTATTCCCTTGTCATTGACGACATGTCCAAGGAATTGTACCTCTTTTAACCAGAATTCGCATTTGGAGAATTTGGCGTAAAGCTTTTCATTCTCTAAGAGTGTAAGGATGAGTCGAAGGTGCCGTTCATGATCAGACTTAGACTTTGAATAAATGAGGATGTCGTCGATGAAGACTATAACAAAACGATCGAGATAGGGTTTGCAGACTCTGTTCATTAGATCCATGAAGACAGCTGGAGCGTTGGTTAAACCAAATGGCATGACCATGAATTCATAATGACCATAACGAGTTCGGAAGGCGGTCTTTGGGACGTCTTCTTCATGTACTCTAAGTTGATGATAACCAGAACGAAGGTCGATTTTTGAAAAACAGTTGGCGCCTTGAAGTTGGTCAAGAAGATCATCAATGCGAGGTAATGGATAGCGATTCTTGATCGTTAACTTGTTGAGTTCTCTGTAGTCGATGCACATGCGAAACGTTCCATCTTTCTTCTTCACAAAAAGGACAGGTGCACCCCAAGGCGAGGAGCTAGGACGTATGAATCCTTTGTCAGTCAACTCTTGCAATTGACTGGCTAGCTCTTGCATTTCAGAGGGGGCTAACCTATAAGGAGACTTTGCAACTGGTGTAGCACCAGGTATAAGATCGATGCGAAATTCGACTTCTCCCACGGAAGGAAGTCCTGAAATGTCGTCAGGAAGAACTTGCGGAAAATCTTTTACGACTGGGATGTCTTCAAGTTTCTTCTCCATGGTTCCCTTTTTGACGACATGGGTTAAAAATGCGACATAATTCTTGCGGAGATATTTTCGAGCTTGAAGACAGGACATTAATCTGAGCCCTTTCGATGAGGTTTCTCCAAAGATTCGTAGAGTCTGACCGTTTGCAAGAGGAATGCGTATAAACTTTTCACGACATACAACCTCAGCCTGATGTTGGCTGAGCCAGTCCATACCAATTATAATGTCAAAGCTTCCCAACTTCATAGGAATGAGGTCAACTGGAAAGTCGTGATCGTTTAAGGTGAGAGTACAATTTCGTATAATAGAGGTTAATGAGATCGGTTTCCCGTCAGCAACTTCTACTGTTATGGATTCCATGAGCTTATCACGAATTTGGTTTAGGATGGGTTCAAACTCTAAGGACACAAAACTTTTATCCGCGCCAGTAACAAACAACATGGATGCATAACTACCATTGATAAGGAACGTACCGTTAACCACATTGCTGTCAGCTCTAGCCTGATTAACGTTGATGTTGAAAGCTCTTCCTCTTGCAGGTGGAGGAGCTTGGTTAGCTTGATTCACCGGATTTGTTTGGGCTTGAGCATGTATAATGTTCACCAAACGTGGACAAGTGTTTCTAAAGTGGTTTGGGTCTCCACAATTGTAGCAAGCCCGCATAGGTTGCACAATGGGATAGTTGGGTTGGTAGTATGATTGGGCTAAATGTTGGGTAGGTGGTAGTAGTAGGGGTTGTTGGGCTTGACCCATTATTTGATGGTGGGTTTGAGTTGAGGGCTGGTGGCGGTTCGTTCGCTGAGGTATGCGACAGGTTTGAACAGTGTGACCTGCACGACACAGCCGATGCAATGTTGGCAGGGATGATCAGGAAAGTGATGGTATTGGCAACGGTTGCATTTTGGTAATGGGCCAGAGTATGGCCTTTTATATGGTGCAGGTGAGGGGGCAACTTGGGTAATGGGTGCAGCAGGGATAGGGTAATTGGTTTGTGTGACAGCGAGGTTTCTGGTGTTACGTTTCCTCTTGTTAGCAAACTTAGAGGAGGAGGTGGAATGGTTTGAAGTTTGGCCCTCAACGGGGGCTTTCTTTTTCTCCTCTTTAAATTTACCGTTGCGAATTCGATTCTCGGTCAGTTCAGTAGCTAGTTCCATAGCAGCTTCAAGTGTTGCTGGCGAAGTGCTGAGAACTGAATCTTGAATTTTCGAGGGAAGACCTAATATAATGCTCGACTAAACGGTAAACTGGGGTGAACAAGTTAGGGACCATCTGGTTCAACTCTAAAAACCTCTTGTTGTAGGAAGTATAATCTCCCTCCTTTTGCTTCAATGAATGAAATTCGTCCTCTAACTTTTTTTAATCTCACCTCTAGGACATAATCGTCTCGTCATGATTTCCCTTAACTCCTCCCACGTTAAGGCCATTGCATCTTCGATTCCTCTCTTACCCTTTTCAATATTCCACCAGGTAAGAGCTACCCCAAATAGTCTCCCGGTTGCGTATCGTACCTTGCGATCCTCGGGACAATCGCAGTTGAGGAAAGTGTTTTCCATTTCCTCAAACCAGTGGAAGAGAGCAGTGACACCTTCGGTCCCTTCAAATTTTGGAGGATTGCAAGACTTGAAATGTTTATATGAGCACTTGTTGGTAGGAGGGTTGCCGATGTTCTAGTCTTCTTGCTGGGGAGGATTGGTGGGATTTGTGGCGAGAGCTTGTTGTACTTGAACCACAATGTCAGGAAGTACCGCGGCCATTTGTTTTGCGATTTGAGTGGCCAAGCGTTCGTGTGACCTTCCTGATTTTCTACCCCCTCGTTATTGCCTAGCCGACATCTACAGGAACATACATAAGAAGATTGTGAGTTTATGGAGTCTTTTTAGGTGTCATGTGTCTTAAAGAAAATGAAAATATCATAAATATCAATAATGCAACTACATCCATAGGATGTCTTGGGTTTGCTCATGTTGGGCCTCAAATGTCCCCCATACCTTCACCTGTATAGTCATGTGGGCCCCCATGACTATTGGCTTGGTAGGATTCACATTAGTATTGGCGGTTTAACACTCGCATCACCCGAATGAAAACCATGAAATATGTTTACGAGATGTATGGTCGGAATGTGTCCAGGTGTAGACACAATGACAACTCAAAGTGGGGTTAGCTCACACGACGTTTGGTATAGCATGCTTTGGCCTAATAGGTACTTCGTACTCTCATCGTTAGTCCCCAGGTAGGCAAACTGGTCCTTTATTTTGGATTTATACGAATGCCAAGCCTAGACAGGACGTTCCGACTACCGGTACTTGTACCCTTCCAGTTACTACATGCCCGTCATGAGAACTCACTTTGATGTGATTTGAAAATACAAAAATCATTGTAAAAACAATCATGAAAATGATGTGATGTGTGCTCTCATGGATATGATATGTTATGAGAATATGATTCATGATAGGCATTATATAATAATGTGTACTTATGAACATGCTTGCATAACATTGAATGTAACATAAAACATATAAACATCATGAATTTTGCATGTAACGCACAAAAATCTTAAAAATTTCTAATCAACTATAGTATAGGCTCTAAGGGTCTAACAACCTATCCTATATCCCTATAGTCATGGCTCTGATACCAATCTGTCACACCCCGACCCGCAGCGGAATAAGAGTCGGGGCATAATTGGGTTATCACCAAAGCTCATGATATTTACTAATATGTTTCATATTTATTTAAGTCAAAATTACATCCTCAATATTCCAAACATGTTCATACAAATACAAAGAAAATAATCAACTAAACAATCCAAGCTCTAAACCAGTTTATTCTTCTAAGCCAATCCTATGTGTTTCTTGCTTCAGCTGGATCACCTGTATCATGTGTAAAAATAGGGGTTTTTGGGTCAACATAAGTTGGCGAGTGAACCTTGTTAGATAAACATTTATGAATGATTTCTTGTTATCTTTATCAAGGAAAAATTGTGCAATAGTCATATGTGAGCAAATGTAAATAATCATACAATAACAATAACAACCACAAACAATAACATACAATAACATATCAACTTGCATGAATATATAACATGAATGAAACTGTATATGTTGGCAACGTCACGTTCATGCTCATAATGTAATGGGGAACGGACGGCCTATGATGAATGTCTGTGCGATCAAGGCTCAATCAAACGGAGCCGATCGTATGTTGGCAACGCCCGGTTCACGCTCATAATGTAATGGGGAACAGCTCAACGCTCATAATGTAATGGGGAGCGGCGGCCTATGATAATGTATGTACTGAAAATGATAAATTAAATCTAAACAATAACCACACAAACAGTTGATACAAGCTGAATACACATTTGTTCATGGATATGATGTATGCACAATGATTTAAATATAATAAATGGTAAGACACATGATACACCCCAAAAACGTGATTAAAACGGGGAATTTGTAGAGATTCACTCACATTGGGTGCGTTCGGTTGAAGATGATGAAATGCGCACGAGTTTGGAGGATTGATCGACGAGACTTAACTAACCTAAATAATAACGGGAAGTATGGTAAATGAGTGGATTTTATTAATAATTTTAATAAGATTTTTATATATATTTTTGTGAGTTTAAGGCTATTTTCTATCTTTAAAAACATTATTTTTAAGTATTTTTAATTGATTTTTAAACTAAATAAATAAATAAAAATATAAAAAAAATGTTGACTTTTGCGTTGACCATTGACCGTTGACCGGGACTGTTGACCGTTTGACCGGTTTGCTAAAGTGTAAGTGTGCGCCGGGTAAGGCTCGAACCCGAGACCTCCCGTACGCGTGCACGCAGCTCTACCAACTGAGCTACGTGTCTAACCCGAAATAATTCTGTTTTTTATTATATTTATATACTATTTTAGTTTATTCAAAATTCTTTTATTTTCAAAAAGGGTTTTAATCATCGAACCGGAGTGTGCAACAGGTCTCGAACCCGGGACCTGTGGGTTAGTGTTGCACACAGTCCACCGCTGGACTGTGTGTCTAACCTGGTTAATATACCGATTTTTATTATACTAACAACTTCACTGAGTTAATCCGGTTCAGTTAGAAAAGGAAAACATCTTTATTACGGAGCATACGTGTGTGTCAAGGATCGAACTCGCGGCGTGTGATATATGTGCGCACACAGTCCACCGCTGGATTGTGTGTCTAACCCGAGATAATATCCAATTTATATTAAACTTAAACAAACTAACTTTATCTTCTTCGTTACAATATCACAAACTACGATTACTCTACTGTTTCTTGTTTAATTCGATTGACAAACATTCAAATGACTAAAATGAAATGGCAGAGAAGATTTTGGAAGTAAACATACCGGATAAACGATCTATCTCAGAATTCCGGCGAAGTCGTCGGCTCTGTTTTTATGGATTTCGTCTGAGTGGACAGATTAACAATTTTGATTAGCTAGATGCGGAATTGAAGCACTGAACAATAATTACCAGAAGGTTTAAAAGGCTATACCGTTTCACAGCGAGAATTGGGAACTTTCAGAAGTTTTCCGGCGGGAGTTAATTATCCGATATCGTCGTCTAAAACTGATTCTGATTGAAGGGTTTGAGTTAGCAAAAGCTTAACAACTGATAGACGATGAAAGAATTGAGAAACTTACTGATTTGATGGAAGACACGGTTTTCCGGCGAAAGTCCGGCGAGTTCAAAAAGCTTTTCCGACGAATTGAAAGTAGAGCGAAAGTGAAATTGAAGGTTCTGCGGATGAGTTTGAGTCGCGAGAGGGGTATGGTTGGAGTAATTCAGGAAGTGCAGATTTTCGGTTATTAAAACCGATCACCACATGAATTCAAGTCCATTCAAGACTAAATTGATTAAAATTATCGGTTTATCGGTTATAATCAGAATTCCGTGATCACTCAAACGTCCTGGACGTTTGGAAGCCGATAACGGTTTCAGTTAGCGTAAACAGATCGATTCATGGTTGAACATAAGATTTAATTGATTCCTAGAACTAACAGAAAACATCAAGTGGCGGAGTGGTTATAAGTGTGCGTGTTAAGTCGTTGAGCCTTTCCGGCTGACCCGGGTTCGAGTCCCGGTAGCCTGTTTTTCATTTTATTTATTTTATTTTTACTTTTTATCAATTATAGCTTTTATATTCTAGTTTGTTTATTAACTATGCATCGTTCAAAATTAAAATCAACATAAATACGCAACGAAACATTTATAACTTGATATTCGATTACAAACGAAGCGGGTTTGGAAAACCCGTTTTTGACGAATGTTACAACAAACGCACCGGCTTTCCGAATTAAAACCAATTTTTGTTACTGAATTAGAGTAGGACCCAGGATGTTTTTAAGAATAATAAAAACTGTAAGTTTAACAGATAAGTCACACAGCCCAACTGGTTGGGCTGTGCGCTTACAAACCAAGGGACCCGAGTTCGATCCGGCTCCCTGCAAACCGGTTCAACCATTTAAATTCTTTTAATATAAACCTAATAAATTAAACATTTAATTAGTTTATATATATAATTAAAACTTAGAATATTTCGGGTTAGACACGTAGCTCAGTTGGTAGAGCTGCGTGCACGCGTACGGGAGGTCACGAGTTCGAGCCTCACCCAGCGTATATATACACAAGGTCCGAACCGGTCAACGGTCAACGGCCAACCCAAAAGGTCAACATTTTTTTTATATTTTTATTTATTTATTTAATTTAGAAATCAATTAAAAATACTTAAAAATAATATTTTTAAAGTTAGAAAATGACCTTAAACTCACAAAAATAAATCTAAAAAAATCCGATTAAAATTGTTAATAAAATCCACTTATTTACCGTACCTTTTCGTTATTATTTAGGTTAGTTATTTCCTCGTCGATCAACTCTCTAAACTCGTGCGCATTCAACATCATCAAACAATCGCACCCACTGTGAGTGAATATCTACAAATTCCCCGTTTTAATCACGTTTTTGGGGTGTATCATGTGTCTTATTTTTATTACATTTAAACACTTGTGCATCCATCATATCCATGATCAAATGTGTATCCAATATGTATCAATTGTTTGTGTGGTTAATTTTAGATTAAATTTATCATTTCAGTACATACATCATCATAGGCTCGTCTGTTCCCCATTACCTATGAGCGGAACCGTTCCCCATTACCTATGAGCGGAACGTGGCGTTGCCAACATACGATCGGCTCCGTTTGATTGAGCCTTGATCGCACATACATCATCATAGGCCGTCCGTTCCCCATTACCTATGAGCGGAACGTGACGTTGCCAACATATACATTATCATTCATGTTATATACTCATGCAAGGTGGTTTGTTATTGTATGTTTATTTACGTTTGCTCACATATGATTATTGCACAATTTTTCCATATTAAATACAACAAGAAATCAATAATAAATGTTTTCTAACAAGGTTCACTCGCCAACTTTTGTTGACCCAAAAACCCCCATTTTTACACATGATACAGGTGATCCAGTTGCAGCAAGAAACATATAGGACGGCCTAGAAGAATAAATCAGTTTAGGCTTTGGATTGTTTGCTTAGTTACATTTTCCTTGTAATTGTATGAACTTGTTTGGAATATTGAAGTTGTAAATTTTGAATTTAATAAATATGAAACATATTAGTAAACATCATGAGCTTTGGTGATAACCCAATTATGCCCCGACTCTTATTCCGCTGCGGGTCGGGGTGTGACAGATTGGTATCAGAGCCATGACTATAGGGATATAGGATAGGTTATTAGACCCTTAGAGCCTATACTATAGTTGAATAGAATTATTTAAATTGTTTATGTGTTACATACAAAATTCATGATGTTTATATGCTTTATGTTTATTGTTACATTCAATGTTATGCAAGCATGTTCATAAGTACATATTACTATACAATGCTCATCATGAATCATATCCCCATAACATATCATATCCATGAGAGCACACACCACACAATTTCCATGATTTTTACAACGATTTTTGTATTTTTTTCAAATCACATCAAAGTGAGTTCTCATGACGGGCATGTAGTAACTGGAAGGGTACAAGTACCGGTAGTCGGAACGTCCTGTCTAGGCTTGGCATTCGTATAATGTCACACCCCGACCCGCAGCGGAAAAGGTGATCGGGGCATGATTGGGTTTTCATCAAAGCTCATGACATTTATTATAATGTTTCATATTTATTATTACAATTTTAAAGAAGATCATACAATCAAATCATACAAGTACAACATGTTCTATACATCTTTCTAGACTTCATTATTTTTCTTCTAAGGCACTCTCCTATGTGTTCCTTGCTTCATCCTGTCCACCTGTATCATGTGTAAAAATGGTTTTTGGGTCAACAAAAAGTTGGCGAGTGAACCTTGTTAGAAAACATTTATTATTGATTTCTTATTGTATTTAATATGGAAAAATTGTGCAATAATCATATGTGAGCAAACGTAAATAATCATGCAATAACATACAATAATATACGATAATATACAATAACAAACCACCTTGGATGAATATATGACATGAATGATAATGTAAATGTTGGAAACATCACGTTCACGCTCATAGGTAATGGGGAACGGTTCCGCTCATAGGTAATGGGGAACAGACGGCCTATGATGATGTATGTGCGATCAAGGCTCAACAAACGGAGCCGATCGTATGTTGGCAACGCCTCGTTCACGCTCATAGGTAATGGGGAACGGTTCACGCTCATAGGTAATGGGGAACGGCGGCCTATGATAATGTATGTACTGAAAATGATAAATTTAATCTAAACATTAACCACACAAACAGTTGATACATATTGAATACACATTTGATCATTGATATGATGGATGCACAAGTGTTTAAATGTAATAAATAATATGACACATGATACACCCCAAAAACGTGATTAAAACGGGGAATTTGTAGAGATTCACTCACAGTGGGTGCGTTCGTTTGATGATGTTGAATGCGCACGAGTTTAGAGAGTTGATCGATGAGGAAATAACTAACCTAAATAATAACGAAAAGGTACGGTAAATAAGTGGATTTTATTAACAATTTTAATAGGATTTTTTTAGATTTATTTTTGTGAGTTTAAGGTCATTTTCTAACTTTAAAAATATTATTTTTAAGTATTTTTAATTGATTTTTAAATTAAATAAATAAATAAAAATATAAAAAAATGTTGACTTTTTGGGTTGACCGTTGACCGGTTCGGACCTTGTGTATATATGCGCTGGGTGAGGCTCGAACTCGTGACCTCCCGTACGCGTGCACGCAGCTCTACCAACTGAGCTACGTGTCTAACCCGAAATATTTCTGTTTTTAATTATATTTATATACTATTTAATTTAATCAGAAATCATTTATTTTTAAAAAGGATTTAATTATATCGGACCGGTGCACACAACAGGTCTCGAACCCGGGACCCGTTGTTTAGCGTTGCACACAGTCCACCGCTGGACTGTGTGTCTAACCTGGTTAATATACTGATTTTTATTAAACTTAACATCTTACAGCGAGTTGATCCGGTTCGGTTTAAAAAGAACATTTTTATTTCAGAGAGTGAGGTTGTGTCAGGGATCGAACTCGAGACGTGTGCGTATTGTTTGCAGACAGTCCACCGCTGGACTGTGTGTCTAACCCGGTTTAATAACTTATTTTAATTAATCTTATAAACATCGTCGACTTCGTCTTCTTCGTTCAAAGACTCAGACGACCTATATTCTTCTGTTCTTGATTAAATCGTTCATCGAACATATTACTGGTTGAAATGTAAAGGATAAGAAGAGTTAAGGAATCGAATGTACCGATCAGACTGTATTTCTCGGAATTCCGGCAATGGTCGTCGGCTCTGATTTGTATATTCCGTTTGATTGAATCAATTAACAGTTTTGATCGATTAGTTGTGAAATTGGGTTACTAAACAAGGATTAACAGAAGGTTTAAATGATTATACCGATTCACAGCATGATTTTGGAAATTCCAGAGGTTTTCCGGCGAGTGCAGAATATTCCGGCTACGTTGTCTGGGATTGATTCTGGTTGATGGATTGAAGTTAGTAATAGTCTAACAATGGATTGAAACCGAAAGAGTCGAGGTATTTACCGTTTTGATGTAAGTCTCGGTTTTCCGGCGAAAGTCCGGCGATTGCAGAAAATCTCCGGCGATGTATTTCTTGCGACAGAGACTCTACAGGGAGTTTAAGGTGAGTGTGGGTGATTTCGGTATGAGCTCTAGATGCCCGGTTTATAAAGTAAAACAACAGTGGGATAAATTCTTCGGTTTTCCGGCGATAACTTTCGGTCAACTTGCAGAGGACTCCGGCGACTTGCGGCGAGGTTTTCAGAGTAAATTAGAGAGAGTAAGTTTGATAGACTCACGAGCTCAAGTGATGAATAAAGTATAACTCGGATTTAATTGCATTTTCGGTTTCGAATTCAAAATATCATTCGGTTATGGTTTTGACGATTTGAATGAGTGGCTTTAAGGTTTTTCAGTTATAACCGACGTTTATCATCAGTTACACTCGTTTAATCATAAGGAAAACGTTAATTGAGCTTGATTGTGTTTTCGACAGTTACTGGTTTCTGCCCTTTTTGAATTGCCGGTTTGACCTTTGTTTGTATATATCAATTAAATTGTTTGAATAAAAACCAATCAATGTGTGTAGCTCAGTGGTGAGTGTTGCGTGTGGGTTCGATGGAGACCCGGGTTCGAAACCCGGCTATCCCATTTATTTTTTTTATTCAGTATTTCTTAGAAATTTTAAATTCTAGTTTTTAAATTCTAATATATTTATTAATTATGTATCGTTTAGAATTAATTTGGGCGATAAATATACAACGAAAAATTTTAACTGGGTATTCGATTAATAAACGAAGCGGGTTTTGGAAACCCGTTTTTTTACGGATGTTACAGTATCCCCTACTTTTAGAAATTTCGTCCAGAAATTTAAGTAGTGGTATGTTTGACTCGAAAGGGGGGTGGTTTTGACAATTACATACTTAGAAGGGGGTAAAAGTTTAAATTTTGTTTGAGGCGGTAACGTTCCTTGTAAGGGTTGAGTACCCTGCTACAGGAATCGCTTTTTGATGCCTACGATAAAGAATATTGATAAACAGAGTTGATTGACTAAGTATGATTTTATGCATATGAGTTTTGATGCGTTTGGAAAGATAAGGTTATACCCTAAAACAAAACTTCTACCACTAAAACCTACATGGAACTTCTCATAACCGCCTAACAATGCCTCTGATCCTTTCGCAAGAATACTTATATATAGGAAGTACCAGCGGTGTATCCACCATATTCTTGTCAAATTTTCATTGGTTTAATCAGTAAGTTATGATTAGTTCTATGATGTGACTCTAGAACATAAACAAACACAACAACCAAAGCTTGAGTCTTAATTCTGATAGTATACATGTTTGAATGATGACAGTACCTCTCTCGTTTGTTATGATGGAGAGGTTAGTCTATGTAGAAGTGAGACACAGCCCAAATTCTTTAAATGATGAGATTGAAATACGTTGAGATGTATGATGATATGAATGCTAAATCAGTGAGTATAAAACAAACTTCAACCAAGACATTACTAAATCCTACATGGAACTTCTCATAACCGCCTGACAATGCCTCTGATCCTTTGGCAAGAATACTTATATATAGGAAGTACCAGCGGCGTATCCACCGTATTCTTGTCAAATTTTCATTGGTTTTATAAGTAAGTTATGATTAGTTCTATGTGACTCTAGAACATAAACAAACACAACAGCCAAAACTTGAGTCTAAATTCTGAAAGTATACATGTTTGAATGGTGACAGTACCTCTCTTGTTTGTTATGATGAAGAGGCTAGTCTATGTAGAAGTGAGACACAGCCCATCTTCTTTAAATGATGAGACGGAGATACGTCGTGAGGTATGATGTTATGAATGTTAAATCAATGAGTATAAAACAAAACTGAAATAGTAATTCGCATTAAGATTCTTGGATAAAATTTCCAATTTATAATTGAGATACCTGACGATTGAGATAACATAAAGAAAACATAAAAACTAGGCGGTTGGAGTTGAATCTTGATTTTTTTGGTGAAGAAAACTAGTTGGATGGTTCGTTTGGGCCGTCATTATCTTCAACAGGATTGGCGTTGATGTTGTAAACTCTTCCTCTTGCTGGTGGCCTAGTGGTTAGGTTTTCTTGATTTGCTTGGTTAACTGGGTTTGCTTGAGCTTGGGCGTTTATGATGTTAACCAATCGAGGGCACGTGTTTCTAAAATGGGTAGGTTCGCCACAATTAAAACAAGCTCGAACATAAGGAAACATGGGGTATTGGGGTTGTTGATATGTTTGGATCATGTTTTGAGTAGGGGGTGAGGTTTGGTTTTGAGAGGTGCGGCAAACCTTGCTCGAATGACCATAGCATCCACAATTCGCACATAGTCGACAAGGTAAGGTAGATGGATGGTGATAAAAACAGGTGTTGCATTGAGGGTGAGGTCCAAGGTAAGGTTTCTTATTTGGGTAAGTTGAGTTGGGTGCTACTTGAGTGATTGGGATAGCTTGGAGGGGTATGGCTTGTGAAGTTTGTTGATTGTGTTGGGTGACAGCGAAAATTTGCCCATCTCGTTTTCTCTTAGAAATGGGTTGAGAAGGGGATTCGGTTTGGGTGGAGTTTGAGGTTTCAGTTGATGCTTTATCCTTCTTCTTCTCCTCCTTGAAGTCCTTATTTCGTATGCGGTTCTCGGTGAGCTCTGTAGCTAACTCCATTGCTGCTTCCAAAGTTGCAGGTGTGGTACTTATTACAGAGTCTTGAATTTTTGAAGGAAGACCTCGGATGTAGTGCTCGATCAAACGGTAGAGGGGAGTGAACAAGTTGGGGATCATTTGATTTAACTCAAGGAATCTCTTTTTGTATGTGGTGTGGTCGCCTTCCTTTTGTTTCAAAGAATAGAACTCATCCTCTAATTTCTTGATTTCGCTTCTTGGGCAAAACCGTCTTGTCATGATTTCCTTCAACTCTTCCCAAGTCAAAGTCATAGCATCTTCAACACCTCGTTTGGCCTTCTCTGTATTCCACCATGTAAGTGCTATTCCAAGCAAACGACCGGTAGCATATCGCACTTTGCGATCATCGGGGCAATCGCAATTTAGAAAAGTGTTGTCCATTTCCTCAAACCAATGGAGGAGAGCGGTGACACCTTCAGTCCCTTAGTATTTTGGAGGGTCGCAGGATTTGAAATGCTTGAAGGTGCATTTAGTAGTATTTGGGGGAGGGTTGATAACATTTTGATCTTCTTGATTGATTGGGTTGACGGGATTAGCGGTAAGGGCTTGTTGAACTTGAACTACGATGTTGGGTATCACGGCAGCCATTTGTTGAGCGATTTGGGCAGCCATGCGCTCGCGGGCTTTTCCTGATCTCATCTTCCTACGAGCGAGATTAGAAGACATCACAAGGATTACATATCAAGAGTATGAGTTGGACGTTTTAGGGGTCATGTGTTGTATTTAGGAATGAACATTCATAAAATAAATATAGAATAATAAATCTACTACATCCATAGGATGTCTTGGGCTTTGCTCGTAATTGGGCCTTGCATGCCGCCATACTTCACCTTCGTAATCATGTGGGCCCCCATGATTACCGGGTTTTTCATATGGTTTGCATGTGTTAGCCTGGTTACGTACACTAAAACCCGGAGAAAATCGAGAAATATGTATGTAACGTATGATATTCGGAATGTATCCAGGTGTGGACACGGTGACACCTCAAAGTGGGGTTAGTTCGAACGACGTTTGGTGTGGCATGCTTTGGCCTAATAGGTCCTTCGTACTCTCATCGTTAGTCCCCAGGTAGGCAAACTGGTCCGTTATATTGGATTTATACGAATGCCAACCTAGACAGGACGTTCCGACTACCGGTACTTGTACCCTTACAGTTACTACATGCCCGTCGCAGAACTCACTTTGATGAGATTTGAAAAATGAAAATGCGACAAAAATCTTGAATAACGGAGGCATGAAGGTGATTTGAATATGTGAACATTGAAATATGTATGATGAATATGTATGTAAGTATGTATGTTTGACTGTAAGTATAATTCATTATGTATCACAAAATGTAATGTTGGAAGTGTTTGCATGCATTTGTGTATGTAATAAATATGAAAGAAATAAACATCATGAGTTTGCATGTAACCACATAAACAATTAAAATCTAATCAACTATAGTGTAGGCTCTAAGGGTCTAATAACCTATCCTATATCCCTATAGTCAAAAGCTCTGATAACAATCTGTCACACCCCGACCGCAGCGGAAAAGGTGATCGGGGCATGATTGGGTTTTCATCAAAGCTCATGACATTTATTATAATGTTTAATATTTATTATTACAATTTTAAAGAAGATCATACAATCAAATCATACAAGTACAACATGTTCTATACATCTTTCTAGACTTCATTATTTTTCTTCTAAGGCACTCTCCTATGTGTTCCTTGCTTCATCCTGTCCACCTGTATCATATGTAAAAATGGTTTTTGGGTCAACAAAAAGTTGGCGAGTGAACCTTGTTAGAAAACATTTATTATTGATTTCTTATTGTATTTAATATGGAAAAATTGTGCAATAATCATATGTGAGCAAACGTAAATAATCATACAATAACATACAATAACATACGATAACATACAATAACAAACCACCTTGCATGAATATATGACATGAATGATAATGTAAATGTTGGCAACGTCACGTTCACGCTCATAGGTAATGGGGAACGGTTCCGCTCATAGGTAATGGGGAACAGACGGCCTATGATGATGTATGTGCGATCAAGGCTCAATCAAACGGAGCCGATCGTATGTTGGCAACGCCTCGTTCACGCTCATAGGTAATGGGGAACGGCGGCCTATGATAATGTATGTACTGAAAATGATAAATTTAATCTAAACATTAACCACACAAACAGTTGATACATATTGAATACACATTTGATCATTGATATGATGGATGCACAAGTGTTTAAATGTAATAAATAATATGAAACATGATACACCCCAAAAACATGATTAAAACGGGGAATTTGTAGAGATTCACTCACAGTGGGTGCGTTCGTTTGATGATGTTGAATGCGCACGAGTTTAGAGAGTTGATCGACGAGGAAATAACTAACCTAAATAATAACAAAAAGGTACGGTAAATAAGTGGATTTTATTAACAATTTTAATAGGATTTTTTTAGATTTATTTTTGTGAGTTTAAGGTCATTTTCTAACTTTAAAAATATTATTTTTAAGTATTTTTAATTGATTTTTAAATTAAATAAATAAATAAAAATATAAAAAATGTTGACTTTTTGGGGTGACCGTTGACCTTGACTTTGACCGTTGACCGGTTCGGACCTTGTGTATATATGCGCTGGGTGAGGCTCGAACTCGTGACCTCCCGTACGCGTGCACGCAGCTCCACCAACTGAGCTACGTGTCTAACCCGAAATATTTCTGTTTTTAATTATATTTATATACTATTTAATTTAATCAGAAATCATTTATTTTTAAAAAGGATTTAATTATATCGGACCGGTGCACACAACAGGTCTCGAACCCGGGACCCGTTGTTTAGCGTTGCACACAGTCCACCGCTGGACTGTGTGTCTAACCTGGTTAATATACTGATTTTTATTAAACTTAACATCTTACAGCGAGTTGATCCGGTTCGGTTTAAAAAAAACATTTTTATTTCAGATAGTGAGGTTGTGTCAGGGATCGAACTCGAGACATGTGCGTATTGTTTGCAGACAGTCCACCGCTGGACTGTGTGTCTAACCCGGTTTAATAACTTATTTTAATTAATCTTATAAACATCGTCGACTTCGTCTTCTTCGTTCAAAGACTCAGACAACCGATATTCTTCTGTTCTTGATTAAATCGTTCATCGAACATATTACTGGTTGAAATGTAAAGGATAAGAAGAGTTAAGGAATCGAATGTACCGATCAGACTGTATTTCTCAGAATTCCGGCAATGGTCGTCTGCTCTGATTTGTATATTCCGTCTGATTGAATCAATTAACAGTTTTGATCGATTAGTTGTGAAATTGGGTTACTAAACAAGGATTAACAGAAGGTTTAAATGATTATACCGATTCACAGCGTGATTTTGGAAATTCTAGAGGTTTTCCGGCGAGTGCAGAATATTCCGGCTACGTTGTTTGGGATTGATTCTGGTTGATGGATTGAAGTTAGTAACAGTCTAACAATGGATTGAAACCGAAAGAGTCGAGGTATTTACCGTTTTGATGTAAGTCTCGGTTTTCCGGTGAAAGTCCGGCGATTGCAGAAAATCTCCGGCGATGTATTTCTTGCGACAGAGACTCTACAGGGAGTTTAAGGTGAGTGTGGGTGATTTCGGTATGAGCTCTAGATGCCCGGTTTATAAAGTAAAACAACAGTGGGATAAATTCTTCGGTTTTCCGGCGATAACTTTCGGTCAACTTGCAGAGGACTCCGGCGACTTGCGGCGAGGTTTTCAGAGCGAATTAGAGAGAGTAAGTTTGATAGACTCGCGAGCTCAAGTGATGAATAAAGTATAACTCGGATTTAATTGCATTTTCGGTTTCCAATTCAAAATATCATACGGTTATGGTTTTGACGATTTGAATGAGTGGCTTTAAGTTTTTTCAGTTATAACCGACGTTTATCATCAGTTACACTCGTTTAATCCTAAGGAAAACGTTAATTGAGCTTGATTGTGTTTTCGACAGTTACTGGTTTCCGCCCTTTTTGAATTGCCGGTTTGACCTTTGTTTGTATATATCAATTAAATTGTTTGAATAAAAACCAATCAATGTGTGTAGCTCAGTGGTGTGTGTTGCGTGTGGGTTCGATGGAGACCCGGGTTCGAAACCCGGCTATCCCATTTATTTTTTTTATTCAGTATTTCTTAGAAATTTTAAATTCTAGTTTTTAAATTCTAATATATTTATTAATTATGTATCGTTTAGAATTAATTTGGGCGATAAATATACAACGAAAAATTTTAACTGGGTATTCGATTAATAAACGAAGCGGGTTTTGGAAACCCGTTTTTTTACGGATGTTACACATAAATCCAAAATAAAGGACCAGTTTGCCTACCTGGGGACTAACGATGAGAGTACGAAGGACCTATTAGGCCAAAGCATGCTATACCAAACGTCGTGTGAGCTAACCCCACTTTGAGTTGTCATTGTGTCTACACCTGGACACCCTCCGACCATACATCTCGCAAACATATTTCATGGTTTTCATTCGGGTGATGCAAGTGTTAAACCGCCAACACCAATGTGAATCCTACTAAGCCAATAGTCATGGGGGCCCACATGACTATACAGGTGATGATATGGGGGACATTGGAGGCCCAAACATGAGCAAACCCAAGACATCCTATGGATGTAGTTGCATTATTTATGATTAAGTTATTTTGTTACTTTTAACGACACATGACACCTAAAAAGACTCCTTAAACTCACAATCTTCATATGTATGTTCCTGTAGATGTCGGCTAGGCAACAACGTGGGGGTAGAAGGTCAGGAAGGTCAAACGAACGCTTGGCCACTCAAATCGCAAAACAAATGGCCGCGGTGCTTCCTGACATCATAATTCAAGTCCAACAAGCTCTCGCCACAAATCCCATCAATCCTCCCCATCAAGAAGACCAGAACGTCGACAACCCTCCCTCCAAAAAGTGCTCATACAAACACTTCAAGTCTTGCGATCCTCCGAGATTTGAAGGGACCGAAGGTGTCACTGCTCTCCTCCACTAGTTTGAGGAAATGGAAAACACCTTCCTCAATTGCGATTGTCCCGAGGATCGCAAGGTACGTTACGCAACCGGGAGACTATAGGAGTAGCTCTTACCTGGTGGAATACAGAAAAAGGTAAGAGAGGAATCGAAGATGCAATGGCCTTAACATGGAAGGAGTTAAGGGAAATCATGACGAGACGCTTCTGTCCAAGAAGCGAGATCAAAAAGTTAGAGGATGAATTCCACTCGTTAAAGAAAAAGGAAGGAGATCATACTTCCTACAACAAAAGGTTTCTAGAGTTGAACCAAATGATCCCCAACTTGTTCACCCCAGTATACCGCTTAGTCGAACACTGTATTCGAGGCCTCCCCTCGAAAATTCAAGACTCAGTTCTAAGCACTTCGCCTGCAACACTTGAAGCTGCTATGGAACTAGCTACCGAGCTTACCGAGAATCGTATCCGTAACGGCAAATTTAAGGACGAGAAAAAGAAAGCCCCCATTGAGGGCCAAACTTCAAAACATTCCACCTCCTCCTCAAAGTTTGCTAGTAAGAGGAAACGGAACACCAGAAACTTTGCTATCACACAAACAAATTTCCCTATCCCTGCTGCACCCATCACCCAAGTTGCCCCCTCAACTGCACCATACAAAAAGCCATACTCCGGCCCATACCCAAAATGCAACTGTTGCCAATACCATCACTTTCCTGATCATCCCTGCCAACATTGCACCGGCTGTGGCCGCGCAGGTCACACCATCCAAACCTGTCGCGCACTTCAGCGAACGAACCACAATCAACCCTCAACCCAAACCCACCATCAGATAGTGGGTCAAGCCCAACAACCTTTACTCCTACATGTAGCCCAATCCTACTACCAACCCAACTATCCCATGGTGCAACCTATGCGGGCTTGTTACAACTGTGGAGACCCGAACCACTTCAGGAACACCTGTCCACGCTTGGTGAACATCATCCATGCCCAAGCTCAAGCTAATCCAGTAAACCAGGCTAACCAAGCTCCTCCACCTGCAAGAGGAAGAGCTTTCAACATCAACGCTAATCAAGCTAGGGCTGACAACAATGTGGTTAACGGTACGTTTCTCATCAATGGTAGTTATGCATCCATGTTATTTGATACTGGCGCGGATAAGAGTTTTGTGTCCTTAGAATTTGAACCCATCCTCAACCAAACTCGTGATAAACTCATGGAATCCATAACGGTAGAAGTTGCTGACGGAAAACCAGTCTCATTAAATTCTATTATACGCAATTGTACTCTCACCCTAAACGATCACGATTTTCCAGTTGACCTCATTCCTATGAAGTTGGGAAGTTTCGACATTATAATTGGTATGGACCGGCTCAGCCAACATCAGGCTGAAGTTGTATGCCGCGAAAAGTTCATTCGCATTCCTCTTGCAAACGGTCAGACTCTACGAATCTTTGGAGAAACCCCTTCGAAAGGACTCAAATTAATGTCCTGTCTTCAAGCCCGAAAATATCTCCGTAAGAATTATGTCGCATGCCTAACTCATGTCGTCAAAAAGGGAATCAAGGAGCAGAAACTCGAAGACATCCCAGTAGTAAAAGATTTTCCGCAAGTTTTTCCTGACGACATTTCAGGACTTCCTCCCGTGAGAGAAGTCGAATTCCGCATTGATCTTATACCTGGAGCTACACCAGTTGCAAAATCTCCTTATAGGTTAGCCCCATCCGAAATGCAAGAGCTAGCCAGTCAACTGCAAGAGCTGACTGACAAAGGATTCATACGTCCTAGCTCATCGCCTTGGGGTGCACCTGTCCTTTTTGTGAAGAAGAAAGATGGAACGTTTCGCATGTGTATCGACTACAGAGAACTCAACAAGTTAACGGTCAAGAACCGCTACCCATTACCTCGCATCGATGATCTTCTAGACCAACTTCAAGGCGCCACCTGTTTTTCAAAAATCGACCTTCGTTCTGGTTATCATCAACTCAGAGTACATGAAGAAGACGTCCCAAAGACCGCCTTCCGAACTCGTTATGGTCATTATGAATTCATGGTCATGCCATTTGGTTTAACCAACGCCCCAGCTGTCTTCATGGATCTAATGAACAGAGTCTGCAAACCTTATCTCGACCGTTTTGTTATAGTCTTCATCGACGACATCCTCATCTACTCAAAGTCTAAGTCTGATCATGAACGAAACCTTCGACTCATCCTTACACTCTTAAGGACAGAAAAGTTGTATGCTAAGTTTTCGAAATGTGAATTCTGGTTAAGGGAAGTACAATTCCTTGGACACGTCGTCAATGACAAGGGAATTCATGTTGATCCCTCAAAAATCAAGGCAGTACAGGAATGGCAAGCGCCACGTACACCTACCGAAGTAAGATCATTTCTTGGTTTGGCTGGTTATTATCGCCATTTCATTGCAAATTTCTCCCGTATCGCTGTACCACTCATGGCTTTAACACATAAAGGAAAGCCTTTCATATGGGGACCCAAACAAGAAGAAGCCTTCCAAACCCTTAAGCAAAAGCTCTGTGACGCACCTATCCTCACACTTCCTGAAGGTTGTGATGACTTCGTGGTTTATTGCGACGCGTCAGGGCAAGGACTAGGCTGTGTACTGATGCAAAGAGGAAAAGTGATAGCTTATGCTTCTAGACAACTCAAAATTCATGAGAAGAATTACACCACTCACGACCTGGAACTTGGAGCCGTTGTGTTCGCTCTTAAGATATGGAGACATTACCTCTACGGTACTAAGTGCGAAATATACACTGACCACAAGAGCCTCCAACATATCTTCAATCAAAAGGAGTTAAACATGAGGCAACGAAGATGGGTCGAACTTCTTAATGACTACGACTGTGAAATTCGGTATCATCCGAGCAAGGCAAACGTGGTGGCCGATGCGCTCAGTCGAAAGGGTTATGCGAACTCCATTCGTCTTCTATGTTCGCAAATCATAACCGACATCAAAGATCAAATCCGAGAAGCCCAACATGTTTCAGTAACGGAAAACGACGTACGCAAGGAGCTGTCTTGTGGAGCTGAACTTAAAATTGAAACTAAATCCGACGGTATTCTGTACTATCTAGATCGCATATGGATTCCCGATCACAATAACCTTCGTGATTTCCTTATGAACAAGGCGCACAAAACACGATACTCTATACACCCAGGAGCCGACAAGATGTATCAAGACCTTCGATACACCTACTGGTGGCCTAGAATGAAAAAGGATATTGCTGTTTTTGTTTCCAAGTGCCTTACATGTTCCAAAGTAAAAGCTGAACATCAAAGACCCTCAGGACTTCTAGTCCAACCTGAAATACCTGTATGGAAGTGGGAAAACATAACCATGGACTTCATTACCGGGTTACCTCGCACCTCCAGTGGGTATGACACTATATGGGTAATCATTGACCGTTTACAAAATCAGCTCACTTCATTCCGATTCGCGAGGACTTCAAGAACGAGAAGTTAGCTCGTATCTACATCAGCGAGATCGTAAGCCGTCATGGTGTACCATTAAGCATTATTTCAGACCGCGATGGTCGTTTCACTTCACGAACATGGCAAGCCGTACAAGTCGCTTTGGGTACACGATTAGACCTCAGTACCGCTTACCAACCTCAAACTGATGGACAATCTGAACGCACCATCCAAACTCTTGAAGATATGCTTCGAGCATGTGTCATAGACTTCAAAGGAAATTGGTACGCTCATCTACCATTAGTTGAATTTTCGTACAACAACAGTTATCATTCAAGTGTCGGCATGGCACCTTTCGAAGCTTTATATGGTCGTAAGTGCCGATCTCCAGTATGTTGGCACGAAATTGGAGAAGCTCAAATCACCGGTCCAGAATTGATTCAGGAAACAACAAACAAGATTCATCAGATTCGAAACAATCTTCTAGCGGCACAAAGTCGTCAAAAGAGTTATGCAGACAAACGACGAAAGCCCTTGGAGTTAAACATTGGTGATCATGTACTTTTAGAAGTATCACCATGGAAGGGAGTTGTTCGTTTTGGTCAGAAGGGCAAGCTAGTACCACGCTACGTAGGACCTTTCAAGATACTCGAAAGAGTAGGACCTGTAGCATACAAGCTTGACCTACCAGAAGAACTCAACAAAATTCACCCCACATTCCACGTATCAAACTTGAAGAAGTGCCTCGCCGATGAAAACCTCCATATTCCCCTAGAAGATATTCAGATCGATGAATCTATGCACTTCATTGAAAGACCAGTAGAGATCATGGACTTCGGAGAAAAATGTTTAAGACGGAGTCGTATTCCAATTGTTAGGGTACGCTGGGAGTAGAAACGAGGACCTGAGTTTACTTGGGAACGTGAAGACTCAATGCGCGAAAAATACCCGCATTTTTGTTACATACTAATTGGAGAATTTCTAAAAGTAGGTTCTGTATACTATACTTAACATCGGACGAAAATTTTCAAAAGTTCGTATTATAATCGAAATAGTTTCAAATTTTCGTTAGTTCAATTGTTTATTTAATTCTCATTTTAATTTTAAACAATACATAACTAATAAACATTTTAGAATATGGAAACTAAAATTGTTAAAAAGTAAAAATAAAGTAAATAAAAATGAAAATAGGCTGCCGGGTTTCGAACCCGGGTCAGCCGGAAGACACAATCAACAAACACTTAACCACTCCGCCACTTAGTGCTTTTGTGTAATCAATGAAACAAATAAACCTTAAGTTCACCCGTGAATCTATCTGTTTGCGCCAAAACTGAAACCGATCATCGGCTTTCAACTATCCAGACGTTTGAGTGATCGTGAGTTACTGATTATAACCGATAAATCCATTACAACCCACGTTTTAATCAATTCAGCCTTCAATTTCTTCGATTCATATGATTTTGGGAGTTGAAAACCGAAATCATTTACTTCCTGATTTACACTAACAATATCATCGTCTCATAACTTGGAAACACTCGCAGAACCTTCAATTTCACTTTCGCTCTAATTTCTGTTCGCCGGAAACGTTTTCTGATATCGCCGGACTTTCGCCGGAAAGCCGTGACATTCATCGAATCAGTAAATTTCTCAATTCTTTCATCTTCTATCCATTGTTAGACTTTTACTAACTCAAATCCTTCAATCAGAATCGGTCCCAGACGACGTTGTCGGATAATCTGCACCCGCCGGAAAATCTCCGAAAATCCCGAAATCGCGCTGTGAATCGGTACAAACATCTAAACACTCTGATAATTCTTGTTTAGTCATTTAATTTCACAATTAGTTAATCAAAACTGTTAATTGGTCCGCTCAGACGGAATTCATAAAACAGAGCCGACGACTTTGCCGGAGTTCTGAGAAAATCATCATTCCGGTACATTCATTTCCAAAACTTTCTCTATCCATTACATTCTAATCATTTATATGTCCGTTAATCGAATTAAACAAGAACAGTCGAATAATCGTTGTTCTGTGTCTTTGAACGAAGAAGACGAAGTCGACGTTGTGTATAAGTATAATATAAATCGAATATTAAACCGGGTTAGACACACAGTCCAGCGGTGGACTGTGTGCAAACACATAGCGCACGTCACGAGTTCGAATCTTACAAACGCACCGGCTTTCCGAATTAAAACCAATTTTTGTTACTGAATTAGAGTAGGACCCAGGATGTTTTTAAGAATAATAAAAACTGTAAGTTTAACAGATAAGTCACACAGCCCAACTGGTTGGGCTGTGCGCTTACAAACCAAGGGACCCGAGTTTGATCCGGCTCCCTGCAAACCGGTTCAACCATTTAAATTCTTTTAATATAAACCTAATAAATTAAACATTTAATTAGTATATATATATAATTAAAACTTAGAATATTTCGGGTTAGACACGTAGCTCAGTTTGTAGAGCTGCGTGCACGCGTTCGGGAGGTCACAAGTTCGAACCTCACTCAGCGCAAACAAACACAAGTCCGAACCGGTCAACAGTCAGAGTCAACGGTCAACGGTCAACGGCCAACCCAAAAGGTCAACATTTTTTTTATATTTTTTATTTATTTATTTAATTTAGAAATCAATTAAAAATACTTAAAAATAATATTTTTAAAGTTAGAAAATGACCTTAAACTCACAAAAATAAATCTAAAAAAATCCTATTAAAATTGTTAATAAAATCCACTTATTTACCGTACCTTTTCGTTATTATTTAGGTTAGTTATTCCTCGTCGATCAACTCTCTAAACTCGTGCGCATTCAACATCATCAAACAATCGCACCCACTGTGAGTGAATCTCTACAAATTCCCCGTTTTAATCACGTTTTTGGGGTGTATCATGTGTCTTATTTTTATTACATTTAAACACTTGTGCATCCATCATATCCATGATCAAATGTGTATCCAATATGTATCAATTGTTTGTGTGGTTAATGTTTAGATTAAATTTATCATTTCAGTACATACATTATCATAGGCTCGTCTGTTCCCCATTACCTATGAGCGGAACCGTTCCCCATTACCTATGAGCGGAACGTGGCGTTGCCAACATACGGTCGGCTCCGTTTGATTGAGCCTTGATCGCACATACATCATCATAGGCCGTCCGTTCCCCATTACCTATGAGCGGAACGTGACGTTGCCAACATATACATTATCATTCATGTTATATACTCATGCAAGGTGGTTTGTTATTGTATGTTTATTTACGTTTGCTCACATATGATTATTGCACAATTTTTCCATATTAAATACAACAAGAAATCAATAATAAATGTTTTCTAACAAGGTTCACTCGCCAACTTTTGTTGACCCAAAAACCCCCATTTTTACAAATGATACAGGTGATCCAGTTGCAGCAAGAAACATATAGGACGGCCTAGAAGAATAAATCAGTTTAGGCTTTGGATTGTTTGCTTAGTTACATTTTCCTTGTAATTGTATGAACTTGTTTGGAATATTGAAGTTGTAAATTTTGAATTTAATAAATATGAAACATATTAGTAAATATCATGAGCTTTGATGATAACCCAATTATGCCCCGACTCTTATTCCGCTGCGGGTCGGGGTGTGACAAGGGGTACGTGGCGCTTGCCATTCCTGTACTGCCTTGATTTTTGAAGGATCGACATGTATTCCCTTGTCATTGACGACATGTCCAACGAATTGTACTTCTCTTAACAAGAATTCGCATTTTTAGAACTTAGCGTAGAGCTTTTCAGTCCTTAAGAGTGTAAGGATGAGTCGAAGGTGTCGTTCATGATCGGATTTAGACTTGGAGTAGATAAGGATGTCGTCGATGAAGACTATGACAAAACGGTCGAGGTAGGGTTTGCATACCCTATTCATTAGATCCATGAAGACAGCGGGGGCGTTGGTTTAAACCGAATGGCATGACCATGAATTCGTAATGACCATAACGAGTCCGGAAGGCGGTCTTTGGGACGTCTTCTTCATGTACTCTGAGCTGATGATAACCAGAACGAAGGTCGATTTTTGAAAAGCAGGTGGCACCTTGAAGTTGGTCTAGGAGGTCATCGATGCAAGGTAGTGGATAGCGATTTTTAACCGTTAGCTTGTTGAGTTCTCTGTAGTCGATACACATGTGAAACGTTCCATCTTTCTTCTTCACAAAAAGAACAGGTGCACCCCAAGGCGAGGAGCTAGGACGTATGAATCCTTTGTCACTCAGTTCTTGCAGTTGACTGGCCAGTTCTTTCATTTCGGATGGGGCTAGCCTATAAGGAGATTTTGCGACTGGTGTAGCGCCAGGTACAAGATCGATGCGGAATTCGACTTCTCTCACAGGAGGGAGTCCTGAGATGTCGTCGGGAAAGACTTGTTGGAATTCCTTCACCACTGGTATATCTTCGAGTTTCTTCTCCTTGTTTCCCTTTTTGACGACGTGAGTTAGGAATGCGACATAATTCTTGCGGAGATATTTTCGGGCTTGAAGGCAGGACATTAATTTGAGTCCTTTCGAAGGGGTTTCTCCAAAGATACGTAGGGTCTGACCGTCTGCAAGAGGAATGCGAATGAACTTTTCACGGCATACTACTTCAGCGTGATGCTGGCTGAGCCAGTCCATACCGATTATAATATCGAAACTTCCCAACTTCATAGGAATGAGGTCAACTGGAAAATCGTGATCGTTTAGAGTGAGGGTACAATTTCGTATAATAGAATTTAATGAAACGGGCTTTCCGTCAGCAACTTCCACCGTTAGAGATTCCATGAGATTATCACGAGTTTGGTTGAGGATAGGTTCGAATTCTAAGGACACAAAACTCTTATCCGCGCCAGTATCGAATAACATGGATGCATAACTACCATTGATGAGAAACGTACCGTTAACCACATTGTTGTCAGCTCTAGCTTGGTTGGCATTGATGTTGAAAGCTCTTCCTCTAGCAGGTGGAGGAGCTTGGTTAGCTTGGTTTACCGGATTTGCTTGAGCTTGGGCATGGATGATGTTCACCAAGCATGGACATGTGTTCCTGAAGTGGTTTGGGTATCCGCAGTTGTAACAAGCCCGCATGGGTTGCATCATGAGGTAGTTGGGTTGGTAGTAGGATTGGGCTATGTGTTGTGCAGGTGGTAGAAGTAAGGGTTGTTGGGCTTGACCCACTATCTGATGGTGGGTTTGGGTTGGGGGTTGATTGCGGTTCATTCGTTGAAGAGTGCGGCAGGTTTGGATGGTGTGACCTGCACGGCCCCAACTTGTGCAATGTTGGCAAAGAGTTTCGGGAGGGTGATGGTACTGACAACGGTTGCATTTTGGGTGTGGGCCGGTGTATGGCTTTTTAAATGGTGCAGCTGAGGGAGCAATTTGGGTGATTGGTGCAGCGGTGATAGGTGGGTTGGTTTAAGTGACAGCAAAATTCTTGCCGTTTCGTTTCCTCTTACCAGCAAACCTTGAGGATGAGACTGAGTGGTTTGTAGTTGAGGTCTCTATGGGTGCTTTCTTCTTTTCATCCTTAAATTTACCGTTTCGGATGCGATTTTCAGTGAGTTCGGTAGCTAGTTCCATTGCGGCTTCAAGTGTTGCAGGCGAAGTGCTTAGAACCGAGTCTTGAATTTTCGAGGGAAGACCTCGAATGTAGTGTTCAACCAAGCGGTACACGGGGGTGAACAGATTAGGGATCATCTGATTTAGCTCGAGGAATCTTTTATTATAGGAAGTGTGATCTCCTTCCTTTTGTTTTAACACGTGGAATTCATCTTCCAACTTTTTGATTTCGCTTCTTGGACAGAAGCGTCTGGTCATGAGTTCCCTTAACTCTTCCCATGTTAAGGCCATGGCATCTTCAACTCCTCGTTTACCCTTTTCTGTGTTCCACCAGGTAAGGGCTACCCCAAACAGTCTTCCTGTTGCATAACGTACCTTGCGATCCTCGGGACAATCGCAATTGAGGAAAGTCTTCTCCATTTCTTCAAACCAGTGAAGGAGAGCAGTAACACCTTCGGTCTCTTCATACTTTGGGGGATCGCAAGATTTGAAGTGTTTGTAGGAGCACTTTTTGGAGGGAGGGTTGGCGATGCTCTGATACCAATCTGTCACACCCCGACCCGCAGCGGAATAAGAGTCGGGGCATAATTGGGTTATCACCAAAGCTCATGATGTTTACTAAAATGTTTCATATTTATTAAATTCAAATTACAACTTAAATATCCAAATCAAAATCCATACGATTACAAGGAAATGAAACTATGTAAATAATCTAAAGCTTAAACTGATTTATTCTTCTAGGCCTTCCTATGTGTTTCTTGCCTCAACTGAATCACCTGTATCATGTGTAAAACAGGGGATATTTTGGGTCAACAAAAGTTGGCGAGTGAACCTTGATAAAACATTGTTATTAATTTCTTGTTTTATTTAATATTGAAAATTTGTGCAATAATCACATGTGAGCAAACATATATAAGTAAACAAACACAAACCACTTTGAATGAGTATATGATATGAATGATGATGAATGTGAGATCAAGGCTCAATCAAACGGAGCCGATCTTATGAGGCACCTGATGCTCAACCCGTCTCCCACGGGGAACTGATGGGCCTAATGAAATGCGTGCACTGAAAATGATAAATCCAAACTACATATAATCCACACAACAATTGATACACATTTGATACACATTTGATCACGGATATGATGGATGCACAAGTGTTTAAATATAGTAAAGAATTAAACGACACATGATACACCCCAAAACATGATTAAAACGGGGAATTGATAGAGATTCACTCACATTGGGTGCGTTCTGTGATGACATTGGATGCGCACGAATTTAGGATTTGATCGACGAGAGAAAAACTAACCTAAAATAATAACGAAATGATTCGCTAAATAAATGGATTTTATTTGGGATTAATATTTTTATTTATTACTGTTAATGAAATTTTTAGATTTATCTTTGTGAGTTTAAGGTAATTTTCTAACTTTAAAAATCTATTTTTTTAAGTATTTTTAAATGATTTTTCAATTAAATAAATAAAAAGGAAAATAAAAAAATGTTGACTTTGACCGTTGACCGTTGACCGATTGGACTGTGTTTAATTATGCGCTGAGTGAGGTTCGAACTCGGGACCTCTCGTACACATGCACGCAGCTCTACCAACTGAGCTACGTGTCTAACCCGAAATATTCTCTGTTTTAATTATATATATATATACTAATTAACTTTAACCTTATTTATTTTTATTAAAAACAGTTTCATAAATTTCCGACCCGGTTTAGGTATCCGGAGTCGAACTCGCGCTCTTCAGTTTACGTGCACACAGCCCAACCAGTTGGACTGTGTGTCTAACCTGTTTATATACTGAATTATATTATATTTATATACATGTTGAAAGATGATCTGAATAGGTTTTAAAAAGGATTGGTTTTATTTCTGAAAGTCGGTCACATGTGCGATTCGAACTCAGGACGTGCGTGTTATGTTGCACACAGTCCACCGCTGGAGTGTGTGTCTAACCCGGTTGGATATCCGGTTTTAATTAAACTAATACACATATCTTAACTTCGTCTTCTTCGCTTAACAATACAGAACAGTGAAATCCGACTGTTCTGTTTAATTGATCTTAACTTATACTTGATTGAAATGAAAAGAGAAATTAAATGACATGGTATACCAGAACAGCGGGTTGGATTCGGTTTTCCGGCAAGTATCGTCGGCTCTGATTTGCGATGTCCGATTGTATGAGCTGTTTAACGGTTTTGATTATTGATTTGAACGATTAAAACATAAATTAAGAGATAGCAGAGAAGTTTAGACAGTTATACCGATTGATGAATGAATACGGTTTTCTGACGATCGATTCCGGTGAAGTTCCGGCGAAATTGAAATTCTTCGGCGACGAGCTAAAGCTTCGAAAAAGTGAGTGGTTCTGAGCGAAAGGATTTCCGGAAGATTGAGTGGGTATTTATAGGGAAGAACTGAATGAATTGGGTCCGATTTTGGGTCTTGATTCGCGGTCAAAGGTTTTCCGGCGGTTATGACCGAGATTGATGGTTAGACATCGGTTATAACCGATGTCGAAGTCGGTTAACGTGTTTTAGTCAAAAGGAAAATGGCAAGAATTGCGGATTGCCTATTTTTCCGGTGACGACTAGTCTGGGCGCGCTGATTACTGGATTTGATCTTCGGGTTATATTATAAGTCTTATTTGTTTCCTTGATTATCACAAAAGCAGTGTGTGGCGGAGCGATGTGTTGTGTGTTTTGGCTTGTGGGTGACCCGGGTTCGAAACCCGGCGTCTACATTTATTTTTTTATTCCTTATTTATTAGTAATTTTAAATTATGGTTTTTAAATTCTAATATATTTATTAATTATGTATCGTTTAAAATTAATAACAACTATAAATACGCAACGAAAATTATAACTGGATATTTGATTGATAAACGAAGCGGGTTTTGAAAACCCGTTTTTCGACGGATGTTACATTTATTTCGAACAATGGCTGGACCATAATGGTCTTAACCTAAAGTCAAAGCGTTTTTCGTAAAACACTTGACTTTTGGCTATAAAAGCCTATAACGAAAATGCACAATGAAGGAACACTTACCAGTGATTACTAAGGTGCAAAAGAACTATGTTGGATGCTCCTTTTAGCTAGGAACTTCCAGAGGAGGGAGAAAAGTGAATAAATGAGAAGGTGCAAGTTGAAATGGTGAATTTAAGCACCTATTTATAGTTGGAGAGCTCAAAGGAGGTGAAGCCAGGTGTTTAGGGGTGTAAGAGGAAGCTTACAAGTGTCCCAAAACGTGGCATAGCAGTTTGGGAAGCCATGGTTTCGATTTAATGGTTTTGTGGAGATTTGCTTGGCTACCAAACAATTTTCTGTAGCAGACCCTGTCTCACGGGGCGCGAGAGACCCAGGCCAGGTCTCTCGCGGCCCGCGGCCGCCCAATGGCCAGTTTCAAAGTTTGACACTTTAGCCCCCTTAACTTATTAACGCTTCTAAAAAGCTTTTTAAACACCTTTTTGGCACTTTTAGCCCTCCGTAGCCAATACTTGGCATGCCCGGGATTATGCCTGGACATTGTCGAGCTCTTGGTTCATTAAAAGGTCATTCAGAGGTAAGAATTAACATATGGACACTTTTAATCCCTCCAATATCCAACTTTCAAATGTTTAAAAAATTGAACCCTCTCGTCCAACAAATGGTACGTAAGAGAGTTAGGACTTCGCAAAGGATCACTCAGAGGCTTATTATAAGCATGTTGACTCCGATGTCACTCAGAGTCTGGGCATGTTGACATATCAGTCATTCAGAGGCCAAATTTTAAGCATGTTGACATATCAGTCACTCAGAGGCTGTTATTTATGTATGTTGACATCGGACCGTCACTCAGAGGCTCAGTTTGAGCATGTTGACGCCTTTAGTCCTTATTGGTCTTCAACAGGCTAAATTTAAAATACAACACGTGTCATTATACTATTGGACACGATTTTTACAGGGTGTTACATGTATGGAGCCACGTGTGATTGTAACGGATAGAGACCTGGCCCTAATTAACGCTTGTGCTAAAGTTTTTCCAAACGCCTCTCGATATCTTTGCAGGTTTCACATACAAAAGAATATTTGTAAGCACTGTAAGAGCGCCTTCACAGAAGAAGACTGGCAAAAAAATTTTGTTATTCTGGGGGACATTGTGTGAGTCTCCATCAATACCCATATACGAGTACAACTTACGCAACCTGCAAAAGCGACTTATGAAGTGCAAACGTTCAAGTAAGTTTTTGTAATAAAATCTGACATGCCTATGAACATTTAATAAATTATTGATACTTTTTAGGGGTGTTTATGTACGTGTATTATAACTAGCTGAAAGATTACAAGGAAATGTTCGTCTTTGCATGGACTGATCAGAGTCGCAACTTCAGGTAGCGTACCACAAACAGAGTTAAGAGTCAACACGCTAATTTAAAGAGATACGTCCAAGATAGGAGCTCGCTGGACCGTATAGTAGGTTGTGTCAAGGATATAATTGAAACACAATACGGTGAAATAAGGAGGAGCTTTCGAGAAAGCATCGAAAAAATAATGAACCACCACCCAAACCCGTTATTTGACCACCTATGTGGAAAAGTTTCCCATACAGCGCTTGACTTGTTGAGTGGAGAGCTACTTAGGAAACTAGACGTGATGCACCACTTTCATTCATCTTGTGGTTGTCAGATGTGGTACAGCTGTGGGTTGCCGTATGCTTGTAGGCTGGAAAAGTACGTACCTGCAGGTAATACTTGCTAAACGTGAAGCAATGTGTGTTATATATGTCTGTTAGTCATGTGACTATAACAGTGCATTGTTTTAACCGTGCAGAGTGTCCGATTCAACTCGAAGACGTAGACATCTTCTGGCAGAAGCTTAACTTTCAGCCATGTAAATTGATATCGGATGGCGTTGACGTAATAGAAGAGCTCAATATTGTTCGGCAACAGTTAGAGTCACACCCCTACTCAGAAAAAAAGCTTGTTGGGAAAGATTAAACCGGTGTTGACTCCAACCAAATCTACCAAGAAACCACCGGTTGTCCAACAAAATACTGGATGGCCAACAACAAAGCAAGCACAACTTCGGTTTGACGATGCCCCCACCCATAGCTCGTACGTTCCATCCCAGGGTTCCCAAAAAAGTACATACGATGCCCCCACCACAGCTCGTATGTTCCGTCCCAGGCCACTCAACAGTCGGTCATAAAGTCTCAAAAACTCAGAGCAGTGCGAAGCCGTTCAACGACTTCTAACAAAGAGAGATTCAAGACGGTTTTCCGTTGATAGTGGGTTACAAAAATGTGTCAACCATCAAACGGTTTAAGTCTCTCCTTCCGACATTGTTTCACCCGTATATCTCGTGCATACAAGATGTGAGGCCAGACGGCCATTGTGGGTTTCGGTCTGTGGCTGTGGGCTTGGGTATGGGAGAACGTTCATGGAGCCACATTCAAAAAGACCTTCTACAGGAGATGGATCAGAACGCATCGATCTGGGTGTCAGTATTTGAAGCATGGGAGGAAGGATATTCTAACACGCATCGTCAGAGCCTAATCTGGGATTCCGTGGAGCGTTGTCCCCCCACTCATTGGATGGACTTCCCCCATGCAGGGCTTCTTATCGCACAAAGGTACGGTATCGTGGTTCACCTGTTAAGCATCGATGGTCGTTCCACCTTCTTCCCGATAATGAGTCCTCCGACGGATCGAGAACTGCGAATGATAACGCTTGCACATGTTAACAATAACCACTTCATACATATTAAGCTGGAAGACTAATTTCCAATGCCGACAATAAACAGGCTATGGTTGATGCACCGAAGCCCCGCTGCAGAACAATGGTTACACATGTACACGCCCCGTTTAGAATGGTATACCTCGATAATGAATCCCCCACCAAATCCAAACCCGAGTATTAATTACGTTGACAGTGAATTGGAAGAATGAGTTTTCCTATACTTAATTCGAATTTTGTATACATAATACGATTTTTTTTTACTTAATACGATTTTTTGTATAGTTAATACGATTTTTTGTATAACTAATACAATTTTTTGTATAATTTATGTGATTTTTTGTATACTTAATATGAAGTTTTTTATAGTTAATACGATTTTTTGTATAATTAATATGATTTTTTGTATAATTAATAAGTATTTTTATAATTAATATGATCTTCTATATAAAAGAAAAAGCTAAAAAAAATTAGGAATATACGAGCCGTCTATACCTAGACTGGCCGTCTGTTGTTGGCCACAAGACCATTTTATCCCTGGATTACACTCCGTCTAGGCCAAATTCAGGGACAAAACGGTAATATTAATGAACTAGATGCCCCGTCTAGGCCTAGACTTCGCGTACACATTTGAGTGGCAACTGTCAAACTGTCAAGTTTTTGCATTTTTAAGGGGAATGGTTAATTACCATTTTACCCATGAACTAGGCCTAGACGGGTGGCAATTCAGGGTAAAATGGTAATTAACCATCGAACTAGCCGAAACGTCTAGACCTATACGCCACGTCTAGGGCTAATTACCATTTTACCCCCTGAATTGCCACCCGTCTAGGCCTAATTCAGGGGTAAAATGGTAATTAACCACCTGAGACTTTTTCTGCTCAGAATGGTTAATTACCATTTTACCCTTAAATTAGGCCTAGACGAGTGGCAATTCAGGGGTAAAGTGGTCTTTCGCCATTTATCCTAGACGGGTCGTATAGATCTAGATGCCCCGTCTATGCATCGTATATGACTGGCCAACCTCGACGACCAGCCACATACGCCCTCAAACCAAAACACACACAGATACGTACATACATCAATTCAGCGTATTTGGACCGTATTTTTGGCGAAATCAAGCATCATTGGTACGTATTCTAACCTATACTTCTTTAATATTTAATGTATTATACATTTAGACTGTAGATTGTGTGTGAAATTGAAGAATTTTGGGGTTTAGGGGTTGTGTTGAAGATGGGTTTTTAGTTGAACAGGACGGGGCGTCTACCCCTTGACGACCCCATAGACGACCTGATATTTTTTTTATTTTATTTAACATATATATTTTTTTTGTTTTAATATTATGTGATATTACTAGATTATTGTTATTAATATTGTTAATTGTTATTATTTGTGTTATATTGTTATTATTATTGTAGATAGATTATGGACGAGATTGAAGATCAGATACACGGGGCTCCACATCCGCATGGTCCGCGATGGGCTCCACTAGCGCCGGCGGATCCGCTACACGGGCATCGTATCTAGAGTTCCCGCCCAACACCGAGGCCGCCTGTTTTTGCGGGAAGCTTCGCCAGATGCACGTCGGATCGCACGCCGCGGTCGACTAGGATACGATCGAGATTATTGGTGAGACGCCGAGACTGCGTTTTGTCGTTCCCGTTGATTCACCGTGGCATCGTCTGTTTGACTTGGCTGGCACGCCGAGTTATAGGGAGCTGCTCATCAAGTTCCTATCGACGTTCACGTTACACCCTCCACCAGCCGCCTCCCCAGCCATAGGCTCCTCCCCCTCCCTCCTGAGGTTTTCTTTAGGCTTGCCGGTGTGTGGTGTTCGATGACGCTTTCTAAGTTTGCCGTTCATAGTAGTTTATACCTGCAGGAGAAGATTGCTACGGATGTTTATACGCAGAGGCTAGTGGTGGTGGATAGACCCGCTCTTTTGGGATTTTGGGAGGTGGTCGCATGACACTTAGGAGCATGTCAGGGCGAATGGGAGGATTTCACATGTTGACGACCTGTTGTACAGGTACGTATGTTTATTACAGTACTTAATTAATTATTATTGTTATAAATTAATATCCGTATTTCGCTAACAATATGTGCAGGCATCTACATCGCATGCTCGCTACGTCTATTACCGCTCGCGGATATAGCCGTGAGTGGTGTACGAGCACCGACTTATTTTTCTACTATTGCCTACTGTACAGGAGGCCGTGCGTACTTGCGCACGGTCTCGCCCAGTACTTCGCCTTCGCCCATCACCGGCATGAGCGCGGATTTTTGTATGGCGTGGCGTACGTCACCGTGATTGCTCGATCGTTGGGTCATCTTCCGGAGATAGACCCACACTTGCGGCCGACCATATCGTCGACGCGGATGGTTTTCAGACGTTGCGGGGGATGAAGTTGGTGAAGAGGTCTGGCGTTCTCGGCGAGCGGTTTAAAACCCGCACAGGTGAGTCATGGATTCTGGAGGCGCTGCTGGATCACTTGGATCCAGTCTATCCGCCGGCAGATGAGGCAGCGGTCGTTCAGGAGCCTCCAGTGGATTTAGACGGACCGACACTGCCACCGCCACCACCACCTCCCGGGGCACCCCAGTTTTCGCAGTACGTTATTCCAAGTCATGCCCAGGGAGGTGCAGCATACACGCACTTAGGAGTCGGTGTTGACAGGCTTATGGATCTCATGGGCTGGGTGGTTCGGGAGTTACAGGATAGACGAGAGAGAGGGGGGTTACCTCCCATACCGCTCCCACCACCTCGACCGCCACATTATCAGCAACAGCCAGATCTCGACTCCGACTCGTATGTATAGACGTTTTGTATTCAGTATTCAGCTGTACAGATACATATTATGGATGTACAAAGTTATGTTATATATGTTGTATTTAACTTTGTTTTCAGTTATTCGATTACTATATGATTGTTTGTGTTAAATCGACATTGAAATGTAATACGGAAACATAATAATTTTCAAGATGTTAAGTAATATTTACATGATATAATATTTGCATTCTTCTTAAAATGTTGAAAACAATTTTAAATTTAAATAGTATATTTTTTTGAAAAATAAAATGTAAAAACAATGAAATATTTAAACGATAAAAAACAATAGCTTATTTTTATACAAAAAACAATACTTTTTAAAATTTAAAATCTCAAATTACACCACCAAAAAACATCAACCTCTAACAACAACCAATTTACCCCACCAAAACACCCCTTTTTCAACTAAAAAAACCATGGTCCTAGACGGGTCGTCTAGATCTAGACGGCCTGTCTACTCACATAAGTTTCTATGCCCTGCCATTCACCTGCTGACTCCTTAAAATCAGTGCCTAGATGGCCCGTCTAGCCCTAGACGACCCATCTTGGGCACCAAAGGTGTCCAAATAGATTGAGCCTTTGATTTAACCAAAAAATCTAAAAGCATTTACAATTGATCCTCTATCTTTATCTTTATAATTATACTAAAAATTACTATCTTTTCTCTTTTTTTTCAATTAATAATATTCTTTTATACTTTTATCATTACATTTTCTCTCCCTTTCACTCACAACCACTTTCAAAAAATTAAAAAGTTATATAGGTGAACACTGTTTTCTCCAAATTTACTGACGAACAGTAACATTTCTCTCATTCACTTACAACCATTCTATATAATATAGAGGCATCACTCACAAAAATTTAAAGTCTCCAATGTGAATGCTCTAACTAGGTTAGGGCTAAAGGACAACGTGCTGGATTTTGAAACATTAAGTACAAAACTCATCAATTTTAAAGAAAAAGGACATAGCCTGAAATTGAGTATAAAGATAAAGGACAAAACTTGCAATTTGCTCGTTTTTTTGAACGACATGAGTCGTGTTTGTATTCATATGTTTGACAGGATTTTCGGGTTTGTAAAATCATTAAGCTCATGTCAGCTTTGACACAACAACATGCGAACATAACCCACGTAACACTCAAGGAGTAAATACAGTTATGTCGTCTATGGTTTTGGTAGAATTGCTACTTTCATCACACATTTTTTCCTGTAACATTTTGATTTTTAAATTTTGGCATTTCAATACAGTTTACTAGCTCTGTTAACTTTTTTTTGTGTTAACTTTTTTTTACGTGACAAATATGACATAGTATTAAAAAAACAAAAATTAACTATGGTCTCTTTTGATTGGTTTGATTGTTTTTTTTCTTTTGAACAAAATAATTTTTTTTGCTTTTTAACAAAATAATCTAATGAGTTTCTTTCTTCTCAGGCGAGTTTCTAATAAACAAAATACTCTGAACTTTGATTTTACAAACTCGCTTGTTGAGATCAACGAATTCATGTTTTATAATTCCACAGCCGTCTCAAACAACTAGAAATCATCGATTTTCCGATTATATCTTGAAGATTTGAGAGAATTGAGGTAGCTTGTAGTACACAAACTCATCATCTTCTTGATCATCAGATTCACTGTGATGCTTCGCATTTCTGTACTTTCCTTATTTATAAAGTGTACTTGTATTTTTATTTTTGGAAAGTTGTAATCGTATCGTATTCGTATTTCCTTTCCAATCTTGTGAACCGAGACTTTGATCATAATGGAATTCATTTTTATACTTATACATATTACATACTTCTGTTATACGTTACAATCTCGAATACGTGTTTATACGCAAACGTTACTTTAATGCACTTAGAAATAACTAAAAACATGCTTAATATGAGTTTCTATCATAAAATAATTGAATTATCAAACTCTAGGGTCAAACTACAAATTTGGGAAAATTCTGTCGAGAAGCATGACCATGCTCATGACTCACACGATAGTGCTCATGACCCGCACGACCATGCACATAACTCGCAAGATAGTGCTCATGACCCGCACGACCATGCACATAACTCGCAAGATAGTGCTCATGATTACTCAGTGAAGATTCATGACCCGTATGACCATGCTCATGGCTCGCACGATAGTGCTCGTGACCACTCAGTGAAGATTCATGACCCGCATGACCATGCTCATGTCTTGCACGGTCATGCTCATGGCTCGCACGACCATGCTTATGACTAGCACGACTTGCCAAGTGACCAGGTCTGGCAGAATCTTTCAATACGAGAATTTTGGCTCCATTTCCTTTTTTCCAACTCCCAACCACCACCAACTTCATTAATTACCTGAACGCTAATTCCCCCATTATAAATAAGAGCCTCCATACACTCCTAAACACACTCCAAACACTCAAATCACTTTCAAATCTTCTTGGTTACTCTCTAATTTTCAAGATTTGGCAGAAAGTTGCAACCATTCTAAGTGAGTTTTAGCTCACATTTCTTCTTATGTTCTTATGTTTTCTTCTTTTTTCTAATTGGATAACCTCTAGGAAGGTTTTCACAAGCTTGCCTTGGCAAACTAAGGTGAAACCTCACCACATTTGAGGTCCAAAGTAGGATTAAAATTTTGCTTTCATTTATACTTTGTATCTTGCTTTTCTTGATTAAAACTTATTTGAATCTTGTGCCTACTTGTTCTTAAACCTATCTAAGGTTATGAGACTTGTTAGTAATAGATTCTTATGAGTTTAAGAGGTGTAAACTCATCTAAACTTTCTGTTTTTGCAAGGGTTTATGCAACCCACAAATGATGAAACCATCCGAGCTTGCCATGAAGTTGATGGCAAGACTTGTGTTTTGGTATAGGTGTGAACACTTGGAAGCCTTGGATATCCTACCTTTATTCCACCATCTGACTTGGTGTTTTACAATTGCTATCCCAAGTGGTTTGCTAGCTTGAAAGTGACATAACTCCGTCAAGCCTCTGACACTTAGTTAACTCTTTCTATGTCGGTCCCGGCTCACCCGGGTTAAAGTTTACTTGCTACTTGGTATAGTGATTATTGTACATTTCCTTTTCATTCATGACCATCCGAATCATCCTTGTGATGATTTGTGTATTGATGAATCTTACAGTGAGGTTAAAGGATGGTTATCATCCTACCTCCATGCATGACTTATATGACAATCTATGATATCCTTGATGGACTTAGCTTAGAATTATTATATAAACTATATGATAAATATATACATAACGAATCCTTGAAGATGATCAACATGGTTACTGGTTATGGTAATAGGTTATATCATCTAAGTCTTGAACCTCTCGTTAATGATTCTAATGAGTATCTTGACCCATGAAATCACATCAACCCATACGGGGTTTATAGTGTCAAGAACGAGCGTTTAAGACTATATAATTATTTTCTTATATACATACTTTCGCATACTTTAATTCCGAATCCGAATCCTCCGTTAAACATCTGAGTACTCACACACCTACGTTTCCTCGTGTAGGATAACTCGGTGTTCCATCCTCCAACCTTCCAACTTTTCACGGGATTCCCAAAGGAAGCTTTGCAAAAGCCGTGAGTATACTCGATTCCCCTTTTTCCTCTTTAAACATTTGGGGTGCAACACATATGCTTATTAAACCCATAAAGATCACTATTCTTTATACTTAATCATTATACAATCATTCAATCATGCATGCTTAAATCGAATACTTGTAACTTATTCATGCTAGAATCATATGCTTTATACTACATCATTAACTTCGTACAAGCCTCCCTTAACATGTATAGCGCTATAGGAGTAACGCACCGCCCGTATTCGTGAAGTCATGTTAAGTAAACAAAACGGTCTTTTCATTGCTATGATTAGATTACGCTAGCGGTAAACTTTGGGTTAACATGTGTAGTAGCCTTGCTAGCATTGTATGAGAGTCTAAGTAAACGTTTATGCCATGTTGAATGTTAGACTTTTATTATACTTAGTATTCAAACTTGTATGCTCGCCAATGCATTGTGTGTTGAACTATACTTTAATATAAGTTGCAGGAATATGATGACATGGTGGAAGTATGGAATCTAGTAGGACAAACTAGAAACCATTTTAATTAGATTTATGTTGTACTTATACTTTTGATTTCGTTGTTGTATTTTGACTTCGATGTTGTACCTTGCTTCCAACAATGTATTAAATTTTAGAAGTGAAATGGAATATTGTTGCTTAATTATTGTCACAATAGTGTTATGATGTCTCGAGCAATCTAATTACGTCCGCCCCGATGATTCCGCCATCGGTTAGGGTGTGACATTTACTTCGCTAATTTAGCTATCAAACTTTCTTATAAACGCATTCATTTGTCCTTATCTTAAAAGAAATAACATTTTGGCGCAACTCTTGCATAGTGAAAGAGAGATGTAAGTGGCGATTATGTCCAAACCACAAGGACGGAAACGTAATTTGCTCCGCCCAAAATAGGAGACATGAACTTAGTCATCATACTACCCATAATATAAGAAGCTGAAATCATAGTGAAAAAAACGAAGATATTTGATAGTTTGATTGTTTATTTGAGAAAGATGGGAGAGAGGAAATAAATGAGCGGATATCACTAAGGCTTGTTGTCTAGGCCCTAGCGATATCAATGTATAATAAAAATGTTAGTTAGTAAATGGTCTGTGGTTCTTATCTAAGGTGGTGTTTGTTTTTCTAAAAAAGATCTACGCAGTCTCTTCTGTCTGCGTCGCGCAGACCACGCACTGAAATTGTCATTTACAAACTGTTTGTTTTTCCGAAGACGTTTTATTAAAAATGTCCGCACGAGCTCTTCTTGGTGTAGACTTGGCTCAGCCACTTCTAAGATCTTCTAAGTTCTGCAGAGGGTAAAACACCACCACTGTCCACCACCATAGCCACCATCCATCACCACCACCACCGCCCATCATCACCACCGTCCACCACCCACCACTGTCCACCATCCACACTGCCCATCACCACTGTCCACCAGCCCACCCACCGTCAGCACCACCACCACCACCACCCACCACTATTGTTCGTACACCACCACCAGTTTATTTTAGAAGTCTACATACATTAAAAAACAAACAGCCGTTTTCTCGTAGATTGCAGAGGTTTGGTCTATCTGTTCTTCTACAGACGTGGTCCGCAGATTGTAGACATTTACCTCTTAAAAAACAAACAACACGTTAGTGAATATTAATGTGTATTTAGAATTAGCTTCTTAGGATATTTATTTATTTACATTAAAAATAAAATAATAAATAAGAGGAAAGGCACTTAAGATTCACAGTTTGAGCTAACGAACGGACTATTTCTGTAAATCATCTCAAAAAGTAAAATAGAACTTTATTTGCATTTAAGTCTTTTAAACAAAGAAGCAGCCCTAAAGTTAAATGTAAGGTAGAAAGAGAAACTGTCGGTATAATCATCTTCAAACCCTTCATTTCTAAAAATTACCACTCACTCACATCCCCCAAGAATCACGGGATCATCCCCCATTTCCTCACTTCTTTTTGCTAAAAAGTATCATCAGTTAAACCCCAAATCAGCTTTACAACATCCACTTGCAGAATCACAAGATCTGTTCATCTGATCACTTTCAAGGTATGTTCTTTCCAGATCTTAAATCTTGAATCTAAAAAGCTTAAAGATTTAATCTTTTTTATGTTTTGTTGAAAAAAATAGAATTTAGAGCACATAAATCTTGAAAAGTTTTGATCTTGAAGCTTTAGTCACATGGGTAATTGCTGTGCTACACCATCTACAAGTGATGAGAAGAAAAGGGGGAAGAATAAACCTAACGCTTTTTCATTGGATTACGGTGTGTCTAATCCATCTGCTAATGGTGGTTATAAAACAACTGTTTTGGAAAACCCAACTGGAAATGAGATTGAGAAAGCATATGATCTTGGTAAGGAGATGGGTAGAGGAGAGTTTGGGATTACTTATATGTGTACGGATAAATCGACGGGTGAAGTGTTTGCGTGTAAGTCGATATCGAAGAAGAAGTTGAGGACTAGAGTGGATATCGAGGATGTGAAGAGGGAAGTTGAGATTATGAAGCATATGCCGCTGCATCCGAATATTGTGAGCTTGAAGGATACTTATGAGGATGATAATGCTGTGCATTTGGTTATGGAGTTGTGTGAGGGTGGTGAGTTGTTTGACCGGATTGTTGCTAGAGGACATTATGCGGAGAGAGCGGCTGCTGGTGTTACTAAGACTATTGTTGAGGTTATTCAGGTGAATTTATTATATCTAAAAGATTTATGTTTATCCTCTTTCAAGTTTCGATTCTTTTGATAGAATTCATATGTTAAAGACCTATATTGCTTCGAAAGTTACTATTGCAAATTACAATCTTGGTTTTAAAAGGCACAAGGTGCTCAGGATGCATCTGGGTCAAAACTAGGGTTTGTAGGAGGGCTTATATCTAAAGATAATCAAAGGGATGAAGAAATTATGAAAGTTTACTTGATAAAATGGTTTATATGTAAAACAGATGAGGTAGATGCCAATTCTGGTTGTAGAAATAAAGCTTTTTTGGTTGTACATTGAACAACGCCTCGCGTATGTGATGTGCACGCCTTTTGCACCGCCTTGGAGTGCTTGGCCATTTTTAAAATCAAGATTGCGATATGGAGTTGCAATAATTAGCTTGAAGTGATTGCAAAAACTGATTATAACTGGATTTCGATAAGTTGATAGGAAATTATTGTTTGAAAACTCATGTTTCATATAAATATGAAATCGCCTAAATATTTATAACTTTAAGCACCTAATTATTCGACAATTATTTTTAGAATGCACATTTAAACAGTAAACACTCCGTTAGTTATGCTTTAAATTAATAGGAAAAAGACGAATTCGTGTTCTAGTCGCCCTTTTATTCACCAAAGTTACATTTTAAATTGGGAAAAAGACGAAATCGCGTATTTTTCTTGCGTAATTCTGATTTCTGAAACTTCATACAACATATTAGTTTATTTCAGTATATATGAGAAAATTTTCATGATTTTGATCAAAAGTATCAAGTATGATGGTTCTTTTTGCATTTAACTTCTCTAAAATCTCAAACGAAAAGTAGTGTTGATTTTGTATATTCAGTTATTTACAAAAATGATAGTTGCTTAGCAACAAAAGATGCAGTACAATCAGATTTACAATAGTGGTAGTTCTTAAATTTCTTTATTATATTGCAGATGTGCCACAAGCATGGTGTTATGCACCGTGATCTTAAACCGGAAAACTTCTTGTTTGCAAACAAGAAAGAAACTGCAGCCTTGAAGGCTATTGATTTTGGGTTATCTGTTTTCTTCAAACCAGGTACAAACAAATAACACGACCTAATCTTATATGATGTACAAGACTTTATGATAGTTCTATGTCTATTCATTTGCAATTTAATGAAGTTATTTAATCTCTTACAGGAGAAAGATTCAATGAAATTGTAGGGAGTCCGTACTACATGGCTCCTGAAGTCCTGAAAAGAAACTATGGTCCTGAGGTGGATGTTTGGAGTGCTGGAGTAATCTTATACATATTGCTTTGTGGTGTACCACCCTTTTGGGCAGGTTAGAACACCATAAATTATGATTTTTTGAGAAACAAATGTGTTGACATGCCAACCTGACCCGTTTGACCATCCCTGAATTTTTACATATCATACAATTCCTCCATTTTGCCACCAATATTAAAAGTTAACCACTTTAATCCTTGAACTATTCAAGACACGGTGTAATGTAATGAAGCTGAAGTAACCTTGATGTGATTTAAAACGCAAAGCTAATCGGTGTTTTGTATCATGATATGGTCCCATAAATCCTGGATGCTTATTGCGTAGTTATGAAGTAAATATTGATCCTTAATGTGAAAACATAAATCTTCTAGCGGTAATGTGTTTATTGAGTTTACATGTGATGACTTAAAAGTTAATTTTACCATTTTAATTGCAGAAACCGAACAAGGTGTTGCACAAGCAATCATTAGATCTGTTGTAGATTTCAAGAGGGATCCTTGGCCCAAGGTATCCGATGCTGCAAAGGATCTCGTCAGAAAAATGCTCAATCCTGACCCAAAGTTAAGACTTACTGCTCAAGAAGTTCTAGGTATAACGATCATCTGTTTTAATACATATTTCTTTTTTGGTCTATTAGTTGCTCGACTTTGGATTTGTTTAAAATATTCTAAATCTTGTTTTTTTTTCTTAATTTCTTCAGATCATCCTTGGATACAGAATGCCAAAAAGGCTCCAAACGTTTCCTTAGGTGAAACTGTTAAAGCTAGACTAAAGCAATTCTCCGTGATGAACAAGCTTAAGAAGAGAGCTCTAAGAGTAAGAACATGCATTCATGGTTTTGCATTACAAGATGACAATATATCGTTGTGTTCTTTAAACAATTTGTTTTCAAACTTTGCAGGTAGTTGCTGAGCATTTGTCTGCAGAGGAAGTGGCGGGCATAAAGGAAGGCTTCGACTTGATGGACACAAACAAGCAAGGGAAGATAAATATTGCCGAGTTGAAAGCCGGCTTGCACAAACTTGGACATCAAATCGCTGATGCAGATGTTCAAATACTTATGGAAGCTGTAAGTGTCTTCATTTGACTTTGACTTTGACTTGTGATGGTTAGGTTCATGTTATGTTTTATCTCTTACGGGTCAAACGGGCATTTGACCCAAGCGTTCGACTTTTAGTCAATGATTTGAAAGGTGTTGATACTTTTTTACGTACAGGGTGATGTTGACAAAGATGGATTCTTGAACTATGGAGAATTTGTTGCAATTTCGGTCCATTTAAGAAAGATGGGGAATGATGATCATCTCAAAGATGCGTTCGCGTTATTTGATAAAAACCAAAGTGGCTACATAGAGATGGATGAGCTAAGGGAAGCTTTAGCTGACGAAGATGATGAAGCCAACAATGAAGAAGTCATTTCTGCCATCATTCATGATGTCGACACCGACAAGGTCATTTTTTTATTTTTAATTTTGAAAATCCTAGATTGGCCAATATTATCATCTTCTAATGAAACACTATTGGTTGATTATTGCAGGATGGCAAGATTAGTTTTGAGGAATTTACGGCGATGATGAAGGCAGGAACAGACTGGAGGAAAGCATCGCGACAATATTCGAGAGAAAGATACAATAACTTGAGTTTGAAATTGTTCCAAAATGGATCACTGGATTTGACCAATGAAGCAAGATGACTGCTAGACTAAAAAAAATGATTTTAGATTGAAGTTTCTTAAAGTACTTTATTGAGGTTTTCTTTTGTTTTGAGAAAGATGTGGTGAAGGGTTTGGATTTGTGGTTGTAAATATGGATGTGCTTACATATCCTTAGGGCCAGTATTTTCTTCATCTTCTTATTTAGTTTCTTTAGCAAATTGGATCACGTAAAGCATGCTAATTTATAACAAGTTTTCTTTATTTTTGGATATGGTTGGTCTATGTGGTAAGGTGGTGTTACACTTTTAGTCATAAAAAAGGTTGGTTTATAATACTGACATTAGAATATCTGTTTGTAAACAGTAAAATATAAAACATTGTTCTGCTCATTGACCACAATCACACCCCCATCACTTGAAACCTTTGTTGCCCTTGGCCTGAAACACGTAGCCACTCCCATCATTGTCACTCGCAACCCCTACCACCCAAAACCGCCCCTTGATTGCAATCCACTCAAACCCAGTTGCATTAGGACCAGATCGGCGATAATACAAGTCCATGTCACCGTTTGATTCCTTCGGGGTCCTAATTGTGGTGAAGACAAGCAACAATTTTATGTAATGAATAATCGGGTTCTCTTGATCATGGTTCCTATTTGAAGACCACTTAAATTATTGTCAATTACGAGTTTTTTTGATTTAACATATTTTTTAACGTTAGTTGGTGTCAAGAAAGAACCAATTTATCACGACTAAACAAACAGTTGGGACTAAAAGTGTAATTTTTAAGAAGTTTGAATTAAACATGCAATTTGACATTACCAAAGGAACAACCCGTGTAATTATTCTTTATTTTAGTTATGCATTTATATCTATTATATTATATAAAGTGGGGCGGATCCGAGATTTTTTTACTGGTCTTACGATTTGATAATGTTAGCTGGTTCAGTGTCGGGAACGTATATAATACATAAAACAAGTATCAAATACTCTCTTCACCAAATGTCCTTGCAAGAACAAGCTCCATCAACAAATCTATGAAACCGAACTCTATCCCTAACAACAATTTCTCGCTCATAAACTCTGCTAATAATCTTGGTCACTTCATGGCAATCCTCACAAACTCTAAGGTTCTTCACTACCCGAATCACCACAGGGGCTCGAGTCGTCATCAGCCCATACGCAAGGGCTAATCTTTCACTATGCTCACAAAGAGCTTCCTCTTTCACTTCATCACCCACATCATGAAGCACACCCGAGACATTCGGTTTGTGGCCCGATGACTCAACCAGTGTTAAAAAATCACTCAACGCCTCCTTTATCTCCTTTGACTCGGGGTGAGACCAGTCCCCTAACACAAACTCATGTACGGTTCCATCAACTTCTATGGAGCTGCATCCTGGCACTGTTTTGAGCCTGTTATCTCTCATTTGTTTCCTTAAATGGCCCATCTTAGACCATTGTGAGCAAGCTGCATAGAAGCTAGATAAAAGGGCGTAATTATCTGGATTTAACGGTTCTAACTCGAGTAGTCGTCGACCAACTTGTTCTCCTTTCTCCATGTTCTTGTTCTTCTTGCAAGCTACAAGAAACGTCCTCCAGATTACCGGATCAGGGTCAACGGGCATGTATTTTATGAACGTGTAAGCTTCTTGCAATAAGTTGGCTCGACAAAACAGATCAACCATGCAACTGTAATGCTCTATTGATGGTTGAATTCCCGACTCGAGTAAGCTAGCCCAATGTCTTTGACCCTCGTTGACTAGCTGACCATAGGCACATGCTTGTAGCACGCCAAGGTATGCTACGTGATTCGGTTTCACCTGAAAAAAGATTTCAATAATCGTTAACGAGAACTAGACGTGTTGAGTTGATCGAAGTTGTGTTATATCTCAAACGAGTCAAATAAAAATAATAGCTTAAAAGGAAACGTGTCAAATGGGCCAAAACAGATGTCTGCAGAACGCCAGAACCTATTCTAATTTGGCCGGTTTTGACCACACATACACGGATCTGGCCCGTTTATATTACCTTGGTAGGGGTGCTAAACGGGTCGTGTTCGCGGGTTGGCGGGTTCAACCCGACCCGAACCCGAAAATTTTACACGAACCAGAACCCGACCCGAACCCGAAAATCGTATCATATATATGAACCCGAACACGACCCGAAGTTTTGTGGGTTGACCCGAACGCGACCCGTTTAAACCTGAATTTTTTAATTTTTTTCTAAAACTAATATATTAAAATTAAAAATTACTTAAAAACACAAATGTATATAATAATATCATATTTAAATTATAAAAGCTATGTTAATTTCTCCTTTTAAGTTATAAGCATGGCATAAAATACACGCCCCATTTAATTTATGAGATAAAATATATTGTAAAAAAATATAATATAGTATAAATGTGTTAAACGGGTCAACCCGCCAACCCGACCAGGTTGACCCGAACCTGACCCGTAAACCTAAACGGGTTCGCGTGTTCAACCCGAAACTGACCCGAACCCGTTTAGACGAAACCTAAACCCGCGAATTTCGTGTTAGGTTCGTGTCGGGTTTCCGGGTCGTGTCAGAAATTCACACCCCTATACCTTGGACTGTTCCATACTTGCAAACATGCTCAAAGCATCCTCTGCAAGCCCATGAACCGCAAACCCGACAATCATCGAGCTCCAAGCTCTCGAATCTTTAATCGCCATTTCATCAAAAACCTCTTTAGCTTTATCCACACACCCGCACTTCGCATACATATTAATCAGCGCAGTACTAAGCTTGGTATCCATTGCAATCTTTCGCTTCTTAACATAAGCATGCACCCACCTCCCAACATCTAGTGCCCCCAAACCACCACAAGCAGAGACCACACTAGCCATAACCACTTCATCCGGGTCAACACCCGCGTTCTGCATATCCCCAAACACCTCCAAAGCTTCATTAAACAAGTCAACTTTAGCATACCCATCAATCATAACACTCCAAGCAACCAAACTTCTCTCAGGCATTTCATCAAACACCTTCCGTGCACACTCAATCTCCTCACATTTCGCATAGAAGTTAACCAGCGAACACTGCAAAAACGAATTCGTTGAAAACCCAGATCGTATAACACGTGAATGCACCTGGGAACCCTCTAAAAGCGCCGGTAACATGGAACAGGATTTCAAAACAAATGAAAGTGTGTATGTGTTGGGGTTTGGGTGTCCCCTGTTGATCAAAGTTTTGAAAATGGAAAAAGATTGGGGTGTGGGTGGGATATGGGATTGGGAGAAGGCTTTAATGAGGGAATTGTATGAGAAAATGTTGGGATTTGGGGTTTGAAAGAGTAGTTTTTGGGCGTATTGGAGGTTGCCGAGAGGAGAGAGAGCGCAAAAGGAGATGATTTTGGAGAGAGCGAAAGAGAGGGTGGAGAATGGTAAGGGTCGAGTGAGGATGTGCGAGTGGATTTGGTGGAGAACTCGCATGTTTGGACATTTTTTAATCAGAGATGCAAGTTTGTGTTCTTGTTCCTCCAGATCTTCTGATTGTATTTGGAGCAAGGTGATACAATAGGCTGTAGAATGGTAGAGGTGTTGTTACACAAGTAACAAGAGCATCTCCAATGTATGTTGTCTACTTCCTGATGGCTGTCTTGGAGAAGGTTTCGGTTTCACATTCGGATTTTCGAACGCGAGCTAAAGTGTATTGGTGGGGCTCTCTCACATGCATATATAGGGTTGTTCACGAGTCAAACCGAATCGATCAGACTTTTACTCGTGTTTGGTTTGTTTACAAACCGAACCGAGCGTTTTTTTCAACCAAGCCAAAGTCGAACGAGCGCCTTTCGATCCAAGTATTTTACGAACGAACCTCGAGCGAGTATCGAGCGTCACATAACAAATAGAAAAGTTGCGATGGGGTTGTTAGTTTTTAGAGTAAACTGTAGTTTTCGTCCCTAAGGTTTCGTCCAATTAGAACACAAGTATAAATTTACGAAATAACAAGGAATATAAAAAAACACTCAATTGGTTCTACCGAGAATCGAGATCATCTAAGCGGAAAGATGAATTGTTGATCGATTGAAGCAGACCTTTGATCTACGAGAAGTTTGAAATCGAATGAACCGATTGAAGCAAAAGCTTAGGGGGTTGGCGTCTTGGCGACGGAGAATTTGAATTATGATGGTTGATGCGGGGTTTTAATTCGGATTATGTACTTCTGAATTGAATGGCGAGTTGACACTTGAGTATCGATCGATGCTTCACATTTCGATATTTTGACTCAATTACTCTAGATTATTAGACAATGGACTATTGGTATCAGCCTTCAGTTCTATAATTAAATGGCCTCCAATAAATCTTGGACCAGACATTGTTAATATGCGCCTCGAATTATTTTATTAATATATATATATATATATATATACTAGTAAGGTGTCTGCGTGATGCAGCGGGTAACATAACGCTTAGGTTGGTGAAATTAGGGGTGCGCATGGAACGGTTCGATTCATAAAGGTTGTTGAACTAAGTTATTAGTTTGTCAATTTAGTTATTGTTAAGGGTGTTCAATTGTAATTAGTATTATCTATATATAGGACCTTTGTAATCTCTTTTATTGCATAATACAACTTCAAGATTTAATTTGGTATCAGAGCCAAATCAAATCAATATCACACTCCAAACATTCTGGCAAAAAAACATCGTCATTTAAAGAAAAAAAAATACTGGGCTGCTTCTAAGAAACCCTAACAGCTGTCCTGCTTTTTCATCCATTCTTCAGCCGACTAACACATCAATGGCTGCCATACTACCCTTTTCAACACAAGAGAAAACCATACATAACACTCAAAAGTTCGCCTTTTCCCTCAAACCAACAAACTATGGCCATTGGCGGTCAATGATTGAATCGTTTCTCACATCTCACTATCTGTTTGGTTATGTCGATGGCTCCATTCCCTGCCAGAATCAAAGGTTACAACAAAGTCTGCTGAAACTGATCATCCGAGTTATGCTCCATGGATTGCAAACGTTGCTCATGTCCGAATGCTCATCACGTCCACAGTTTCTGAGGAATCTTTTCAGCACATTAAAGGTCGCACTTCTCGTGAGGTATGGCTCTCTCTAGAACGAGCCTATGCATCGGTAACATCCTCACATGAATTTACTCTTAAAAGTCAATTGCTTCGAATCACCATGAAAGGTGATGAAAAACCTGTTAAATACCTAAGTCAGGCTCTAGAATATGCAATAGCCTTAGCGAATATTGGTGAACCCATGAAAGATAAGGATCTTGTCATGCTCACTCTCGAGGGCCTTCGTGAAGAGTACAACAGTCTTAAGGCCAATCTCTTAACACGTTCACCACTAGTAAGTTTCAATGAACTCCATGTTCTCCTAAGTGACCATGACTATATGATAGCAAAGGTTTTACCTTCTGCCATGTCTAGTAACAGCCCTCAAGCCTTTTTGGCGGCTGCCCACCTTTATAATGTTGCTGTCCCAGCCATTCCAGCCGCCACCAACTCACCTAACATTGCTGCACTCCAGAATCAGCTTCAAAGTCTTCAACTCATGGCTGCACAAATTCAAAATTAGATCGGTTTACCGGTAAACACAATAGTTTATTCTTAGCCTCAGGCCTATTTTATCCCTCGGACATCTAATAGTAGTCGGGGTAATCGTGGATACCGTGGGTCACGTGGCAACTCACGACTAAACAATCGCGGTCGAGACACTAGTGGTATACGCCAATTCTCTTGGGCTTCCACTCAAAACACAGTTTATGGACACTGCAACCGTTGTGGGATCTGGCACCTCGCATCTCAATGTCCAAATCAATCAAATCAGTCTGATATGCAACAACAAGCCAACTATGCAACTCGTTCAGATGTAGATTCTCAGTCAGGCTTCACTTGGCTTCCTGACATGGGAGCTAATGATCATGGGACTCCAGATGTAGCTAGTCTAGACAACTCTGAGGCATACCATGGTAACGACTCTCTCCTTGTTGGTAACGGTCAATCTTTACCTATTTTAAATATTGGCTCAACTAAAATTTACTCACCTAATAAAACCCTTGTCCTTTCCAACGTTCTTCATGTTCCTGAACTTCAACGAAATCTTTTATCTGTTCAAAAATTTTGTGTTGATAATGACGTTTTCTTTGAATTTCATGCTTCTTATTTTGTTGTAAAGGATGAGTCTACACACAACATCCTTCTCACGAGACCAAGTGAACAAGGCTTATATTCCATCCTTCTTCCTCAGCTCAAATCTTGTCCAAAAGTTGCCTTTACTGCCACCAAAGCATCTTCCAACACTTGGTATCAACGTCTAGGCCATCCTCATGCTCAAGTTTTTCGTTCTGTTATTTCGCATTGTTCATTACCTATGTTAGACAAAATATCAACTGATTTATGTACTTCTTGTCAAATGGGCAAGTCTTCTAAGTTATCTTTATCAGACTCAACTTTCCGTAGCAAAAAATTCTTGGATCTTGTTTATTGTGATGTTTAGGGCCTTGCCCCTACTTTGTCTAGTGATGGTTGTCGTTTCTTTTTGCTTTGTGTTGACCACCACTCTAGGTACATGTGGTTTTACCCACTAGTTCATAAATCCGATGTTTATCCTATTTTAACAAACTTTATTAAAATGGTTGAGCGACAATTTAACACCAAATTAAAAAGTATTCAATCTGACTGGGGAGGGGAGTTTCGTAGCCTCGCGTCCTACTGTCACAACCTTGGCATAATTCACCGACGTTCATGTCCCCATACAAGTGAACAAAATGGGATTGTAGAACGCCGTCATCGACACGTTGTGGAAACGGGACTTACTCTCTTGGCACAGTCCAGTCTTCCTCAACGTTTCTGGCAATTTGCCTTTGAAACCACCGTTTATTTGATCAATCGGCTTCCTTCTCGTGTCTCCTCCAACAAGTCTCCATTTGAACACGTTTTTATACACAAACCTGATTATTCCTACCTTTGAGTTTTTGGATGTCAATGTTTCCCTTATCTCCATCCGTATAACCACCACAAAATCGACTTTCGCTCAACCCCGTGTGTCTTTCTTGGTTATAGCCCTGTTCACCACGGTTACCGTTGTTTCGACCCTTGCACCGAACGAGTGTATATTGTCCGGCATGTTTGCTTTAACGAACATGTTTTTCCCTACCATAAAGTCCCATCTACTGAATCAACATCCTCACACACCAACACACCTTACATCTTTGTTTTTCCAAACCCACCACCAGGTTTTCCCACCGAACCACCCCGCTCCCGTCCACCCTCTACTAGTACTACCACCGACCATATTCAAGCTAATACTATCGAACCCACTTCCACAGCTCATCATGATCCCACTTCCTCTCCCTCACCCATCTTACCAGCCCAGCACAGTCCTATGACCGACCCAGCACCACAACCCAACACAACCCATTCCAACCCACTACCACGCACTCGCCCCTCCAACCTTCGGCCCAACCCTAAACCCAGCATGCTATAACCCTGCTGCTTACTCTAGCACCACCACTCACACTTTACCTGTTGAGCCTACCTCGTTTACCGTTGCAAACAAATCTTTGGAGTGGCGTCAAGCTATGGCTGAAGAGTTGACTGCACTACATACAAATGGGACGTGGTCATTAGTTCCTCCTGTTAGGAATGTTAATATTGTTGATTGCAGATGGCTTTACAGGTTGAAAACAGATCCAAATGGGAAGATCAGTCGTTACAAAGCTCGACTAGTGGCTAAAGGTTTTAACAAACAACCTGGTGTGGATTATCATGAAACACTCAGTCCCGTAGTTAAACCTACTACTATTCACACTGTGTTGTCTATTGTTGTTATGAATAAGTGGTCACTTCACCAACTGGACGTTCAAAATGCTTTCTTGCATGGTGATCTTCAAGAGACAGTGTATATGAAACAACCTCCTGGTTTCGTTGATCCCACCAAACCTGATCATGTGTGTCTATTACACAAGTCCTTATATGGGCTCAAGCAAGCACCATGTGCCTGGTTTACTCGGTTGTTCATGGCACTTCAACAACTTGGTTTTTACGGGTCCAAAAGTGACCCGTCATTCTTTATTCTTAACTCAAATGGCACTATTATCAATGTCCTTGTGTATGTGGATGATATTATAATCACAGGAAATCAACCTCAAGCTGTTGTTGATATCATTCAACGTCTCAGTTCCTTATTTGCTGTCAAGGATCTTGGACAACTGCATTATTTTTTGGGAATTAAAGTTCTACATCATGGTCCTGATCTTATTCTGTCTCAACGCAAATTTATACTGGATATTCTTCAACGAGCAAGTCTCCCTGATTGCAAACCGGTTGTTGCTCCTATGAGTACTCTTGATGTTTTGATTCCTGATGATAGTCCCCTCCTCGATGACCTATCTAAATATTGGCAAACTGTAGGTGCGCTACAGTATGCCACTTTGTCTAGATTGGATATTGCTTTTGCAGTTAACAAAGTTTGTCAATTTATGCATGCACCTACTAAAAACCATTGGGCTACGGTCAAGCACATCCTACATTACCTAAAAGGAACGGCTCAACTTGGTTTACTATTCCGTCATGATTCAGGTTGTCATCGACAATCCTTTTCTAATTCAACATGGCCCAATCTTAAGGCTTTCTCAGATTTAGATTGGGCTGGCTGCCCTATTGGTCGTCGGTCCATGGGGGGATATTCTATTTATTTGGGCTCCAATCTTATTTCATGGGCTGCTAAGAAGCAACGCACCGTCTCTCGATCTTCTATAGAATCAGAGTATAAAGCTATAGCTGATACTGTGGCAGAACTGATCTGGTTAAGATCCCTACTTCGTGAACTTTGTATGGTTGATAAACCACCGACACTTTGGTGCGACAACCTTCGTGAAGTCGATTATCATTTGTTCGAGAACAAGTTGCTCAAAGGATCTTGAAGGTTAACTTTATTTCTACTGATGATCAAATAGCTGATGTCTTTACAAAGTCATTGTCCACACAGAGATTTTTATCATTACAGTCAAGTTGCAGACCGTTCCCCGCCCTCAACTTGCGGGGGAATGTTAAACTAAGTTATTAGTTTGTCTATTTATTTATTGTTAAGGATGTTCAATTGTAATTGGTATTATCTATATATAGGACGTTTGTAATCTCTTTATTGCATAATACAATTTCAAGATTTAATTAAGGTATTTCAAAAGTCGGTCTTTTTCAATTATTTTGGCTTTGATTAATAGGTTATGAACATTGGGTCGGTTTGGTTTCAGTTAAATAACCGAAAACTTAACTTGGGACAAAAATATTATCATGGGCAGAAAATGATTGTTGACATAACTTGGAGTACTCAAGAAAAAAACTAATTATTGTTGGTTTAAGATTTTTTTATTGTCCATTCCTTTTCTAAGCCTTTTGTAATCAAGAATCAGAGTAGAGCTGTTCAAAAAGTTCATGGCTCGTTCAAATTCGCTCGAAAATAAATCGCTTAAAATTAGCTCATTTTTAACGAGCCTAGCCAGCTCAGTTTGCTTTGTAAATGAGCCGAGCCAGAGCCAAGATCGCCTCAACTTGTAGCTTGATCGTTTGGCTCGACTTAGATAACACTTATAGACTAGCATTGTATACCTAGACAATATGCATATCGATACTTTAATAAATAGCAATTGTGTAACATCCTGTAAAATCGTGTCCAATAATATAGCGACACGTGTCGTATTTTTATTTTAAGTCTATTAAAGATTAACAGGGACTAAAAGCGTCAACATGCTCAAACTAAGTCTCTGAGTGATCTTCTGATGTCAACATGCATAAACCAAGCCTCTGAGTGACCATTAGTGTCAACATGCATAAAACATAGTCTCTGAGTGACCATTGGAGTCAACATGCTAAAACTTGACCTCTGAGTGAGCGTTGTGTCAACATGCACAACCTCTGAGTGACATCGGAGTCAACATGCTTATAATGAGCCTCTGAGTGATCCTTTACAAAGTCCTAGTTCTCATATGTCCCATTTGTTGGATGAGAGAGATCAAATCCATAATAATATAAAAGTTGGACAATGGAGGGGTTAGAAGTGTCAACATGTTAATTTATACCTCTGAGTGACCTTTTAACGAACCGAGAGCTCGATAATGTCTAGGCATACTCCCAGGTATGCCAAATATTGGTTACGGAGGGTTAAATATGCTAAAAAGGTGTTTTAGGAGGTTTTATAAGATAAGGGGCTAAAAGTGTCAAACTTTGATTCTGGCCATGAGGCGCTAGTGGGGCATGAGAGACCAGACCTAGGTCTCTCGCGGGGTGCGAGAGGCCTGTGTCTGCAGAAAATTGCCTTGGCCTCCACACAAATTGCCAAAAACCATTTGATTCGAAATGATGGCTTTCCAAACTGCTATGCCACGTTTTAGGACACTTGTAAGTTCCCTCTTACACCCCTTAGCACATGGCATCACCTCCTTCAAGCTCTCCAACTATAAATAGGTGCCAAGGTTCACCATTTGAACTTGCACCTTTCTCATTCACAACTCTATCTCCCTCCTCTGGAAGTTCCTAACTGAAAGGAGCATCCAACTTAGTTCTATTGCATCCTAGGAACCACTTGTAAGTGTTCCTTCCTCTTGCATTTTCGTTTATAGGCTTTTATAGCCAAAAGTCAACAATTTTACGGAAAAAGCCTTGACTTTCGGTTAAGACCATTATGGTCCAGCCATTGTTTGTAACGAACATGGCTAAGTGATCGTAATAAGGTAGGTGTTAGTCCCTATAAAGGGCACCTCCTGAAAATCACGTTTGCTAGACTAATTGACGGGTCAAAGTTATTATATTAAAAAGTCAAACAGGCCATTTTTCGGAAATGTTATAATTTCATCTTATATATGTTATGAAACCTGTTTTGACACTTAAACAAATTGGTTATAATTATTAGAACATGTAAGAACATGTTCGGCTCGTCAATTTCAGTCCTAGGGTCAGTTCGCAACCGAAAGTCGCAAAGTTTGACTTCTGTTTGAATTTCGAATCTAACCCGATATAGATTAGTTAGCTACTGATCTAAAGTTGCATTATGTTCGTAATAATATGTAGCATAACCCTCTGAGTTTATATTACATGATCATAATCAGAATTTGAGTTTATGCACAAGTTCCGTAATTATGTCATTTTGACTAAAATGCCCTTTTTGCATAAAATGAGGTTTAAATGATAACGAATAACGAACTTTAAAATGAGTTTTCTACTGATGTAATATTATAAGTAGGATTATTTGGGATGTCAAATCAAAATATAAACTGAGTTTATGAACAAGTCGTTGTAATATGTCGATAAATGACGATAAGGCCCTTGTGGCTTATAAAATGGTTTTAATCACATCTTTTTAAAGTAAATCTTTTACCTACTTGTTATATTAAATAACATATCTAAGACATGTTAACATGACCTTAACATTAGTTTTCATTAATCATCGCATAAATCGTCATCTTACGACATAAGCGTCGTTTCGGCGCATAGTATGGTTTAACCATATTTACCAACCAAGACTTGTTACCTACTTAAAACTTATTTTAAATATTTTTACAGTAGGTACAAGATATAAACTCAGAATCCCAAATAATTTATAAACTATGTGTAAAATGACCAAAATGCCCATTCGGTGCATAGTTTGGTCATAAAAGATAAATTACACATGTAATTAATATCCTACTGATAATATATCATAAATAAGTTATTTTTCCAGAATACTTATAATCATAACATTAAAATATATTCAAGTTCCTTTTATACGGTATATAATTACCGAAATGCCCTTATGAGGCATAATTTTATTTTAAAACCTTAACGGGCATATAAGTTAATATCCTACTAATATTACAACTTATTTAAAGTGTAATGGCATATAAACTTTTTACATGACTTATCCGGTTACCCGATATCGCTAATATGCGTACGGTTAAGTATAAGTAAACTAGTTTACGGAAATTAACTAAAACGGGTCTAACCTTGTCATTTAAGTCTCAAAATCCAGAATGTTTATAGTTTATCCATATTACACAAGTCAAGGTACTTGTTGGAATTATACTACATTCTATCCGATCATCGTTTAATCTAGCGTTATACGTTTTGATCAAATACACTAGTCGGTCTAAGTCTATGACTTAAACAAGACCTTTAGTATTTAATTGGTTAGCTTATGCCATAATCCAGACTAGAGACTTGCTGGTAAATGCTATCTGCACTTAGCGCGGGGTGTAGGCATACACCTGACAGACTCTCAAATGCATTTACCCACACTTATTGGGGATAACTCCTCCATGAGTTCATAAGTGGTGTGTATATTAATCATGTTTCTGTTTTTGTACCGGGCCCTGTATGTATGGACAAACATGTGAATCTGTTAACAAGGTTGCAACGTCAACTTTCCCAAGTTATAAAATATTTTGTGCTGATATGCATGCAAAACATTTTATTTAAATGTTTTCAAAAATGAGTCAGTTGGGTGTATTTACCAGCGATAGCTGACGTATTTTCAAAAGGCTAAGCTTGCAGGTACAATACGGAAATAGGCTGGAAGTGCTCGGTAGTGATAAGAGGATCTTGCAAATCCTAGATCTGCCCAAAGTCTGTTTTACATTCTTTCTTTTGTACAATTTATGATCCGCCTGTAGATCTTCTATTACGAGCCTGTATATTATTTTGTATATCGAACATTTGGTATGTAATAGTAATTTAAATCCAAGACATCCGTTGTGCTGTGTTTAATTGTCTATGATGATATCAACTTACGTCACGATATTCTCCACCTGGGCCCACCGGTGTTCGTATTGGCTGTGGAAAGCTGGGGTGTGACAGGTTGGTATCAGAGCCAACGTTTGAGAGAATTAAACATAAGAAGGCTACGACCTATGCTTAAACTCAAACTTACACAAGCACATTCCTTAGACTTCCGAGTCTAGGCTTTGACCTAGGATTTACTCTTCTCTTTATTAAGTTATTAGTATTGTTTTTAATTGATTTTTAACAGGAAAAATGCCGCCAAGAGTAAGAGGAAGAGTAAAAGGACCAATGAGGGGAGGTCCTTCAGGACATATCCCTTCACATCCCCATCACCCGAACCCCTATGAAGATTTGGGGGATTCATGGCCATTGTCACAACATTCACCTTCTCATACTCAAAACTCTTATCATTCATACCATTCACATCATTCACACCACTCTCACCATCCCATTATTCTTATCAGGATGAATTTAACCCCAACCAATACTTTAACACACCCCCAGCTGATCAGAATAAGCTGGATCAGCCAACCCAATGGACGAGGACTCCGATCCGGAGATGCTACCGTCAGGTTCAAATGCGCATCCCATCGAGATATCGAGCGATTCAAACTCTTATGCCGGATCGCCATATCAAGGTTCTAATGAGTGGGACCAATATTGGAACCAATTCACCTTTGCCAACACTCCTTCCATCACTCTCAACTATCTCCTATACAAGAAGATGTTCACATGGAACCAGTGGAACATCATCAGCCGCCACCTAAGCTACCGAGGAGGAAACGTGGAGCACGTATGTCAGTATGTGCTGGTCAACGGTCGGGTTCGCTACCACCATTGCCTAAACCCTACCCCACCATTTAAGAGGACCCACAAATGGGTGGACCCTCTAATGCCTCACCTGTGGTGGAACCAACGCCGTCACCCGCAGTTCAACCACCACCATCAGGTTATAATTACCCTATCCCAACATATCCAGATAATACTGGATATGATCCTTTTAACCCATCTACACCAGTTGATTACCAAGCATTGTCGTATGACCCTTACATGCAAGCGGTCTGCATAACACACTTTACCTGTCTCCTTTCCCACTTGCTTATCAACCTACTGGATATCTAAGTTATGGGTACCAGTATCTGATGGTGCCACAGCCACAACCACAACCTCCGCCGCTACTAGAGGCCATCAATGAGGCCTTAGAATGAATGAAAGAAATGCAACAATAAGCAGAGAAAATGGAGAAGAAGATGAACAAGTTCTTCAAGAAACTCTCCAAGTTGGTTAAGGGAAGGAAGGACGAGTGAAGTCCTTTTCTAAATATATTTAGTCCCTGCGAGGACATTGTTATTTCCTTAGTCCCTGCGTGGACATTTTTATTTCTTTTAGTCCTTGCATGGACAGTTAGTTTTATTTATTTACTTCAATTAATGTAACTTTTATTGACTTTTAATGAAGTATTTTTGGAATTATATATGTGTTCATCATCTTCAAAGCAAAACGTCTCGATTTTTACTTGAAATTTATGCTCTGTGATATAATTCCAAAAAAGATCTTAATGGTTTTGATTAGCCAAGTGGCACAGACCACATATTTGGCCATCTCATAAATGATAGTTAACAATGAAAGGGTCTTCTATCATGATAGTTAAGGGAAGTTATCCTTCTATCTAGAGGTGGTGGAATATGTTCAAGCCTCCAAGTCGTTAAGGTCAAATGTGACCAGGAGTATTAATCAACCATTAAGGTACTCTTATGTTAACATTTAGGAATGTTCATACTCCTGGAAGTGTGACTTGAGGAACCACACTAGCCATCTAGGTAAATGGACTATGTCCTAAAACCTATTTATAGCCTATGTGATCAATGTGATCCCGGCTAATATCATCAATATGATGATAATAATTAACATCCATTAGAGATTGATGTATTGAAAAATACATACATTTATCATGTAGAGTTTGTAGAGTTTTAGCACGTTTTCGTTTTGGTTTGTCAAGAATTTATCTACTTTTAATCCAAATGCGTTTTGCAGGTCTTGGTTCGTGAAAACGGTTGGAAGGATGGGGAAAACGAGCTAAAATGGAAATTAGAACCGAGTCGGAACGTGATTGGATCAAAAAAGAGGAACCGAATCGAAATTATGGGTTTTTTACCCTCTGGCGGGCCACGACCGACATGCTATAACCCTCTCGCGGGGCGCGAGAGGGTGATACTTGTCTATGGAATTATAACTTGGTCGCGGGGCGCGACCGGAAGGCCTTATCCCTCTCGCGGCTGGCGAGAGGGTGTTTTATCCAGAAAGTTTCGAAACTGAGTTGGTTTGGGGTTTGGTTGTTATTTATTGAGTTATTATTCAAGTAAAACACATCTTGGGATCAACTTGGACGAACTTAGGCCTTTTGGAGCAATTTTTCTGGAGATTCTGAGCTAGGAGAAGAAGATCTAGGCTGCAGGAATCGTTCGGGTTATCAAGGAGTTTCGAGGCAGGAGCTTTAATGGTTTTATCGCAACATGCTTGATCTTTATACTCCTTTGTTTAACTTGATTATGCATTCTTGTTCTAAACCTTGTTTATTTAGTTTTACAAACATGATACTTGGCTAGATTTAATTCAGTTACCTGGGTTTGGATGATTTGATTTTATGAAAGTTTGATTTATTTTAGTTTAATTTTGGTTTGAATGTATATTTGGTAAAGTTCACAACTTTAATTCTCTAGTTTAGTGTATTTGCATGATTTTAATTGATTTGTGATTGTTTGATTGTTTTACATGAATCTAGGTGGATGTCTTCTATAGAATAGGTTTGTGTTTGCTTTTTCGTGTCTTTCGGGATTCGGGAAGTTTGTCGGTAAATTGGCCAATAAAACCGGGAAAACAATTAAATGAGATATAAAATCAGTTTTGTCATCATACCTAAATTGGTTATTGAGAAATAATATATAGTTAACTGAATTAATTAGATAAATTGTTAGGTTTAGGTTTTGAGAAATTCCCAAATCTAATTTACTTGTCATAATTAGGTCGGTTAAACTAAACTAGAAGTTGTAGTTGGTCTACGTTAATTATTGAGAAGTAGTTAACTAATTAGACACTTTACTAAATTAAAAGATAACTGAAAAGAAATCTTTAGAACCGGTGATTAAATAATAATTGTGGGTTATCATAGGTGTCTTCCTGAGAAGGGTCAGGGGTCCTGTTTAGTAAATCTAGAATTTAATATTTCAAGATCCCGGTACAACATTCAACCTAATAAGTTATTATCAAATCATGTGAGTAGTAGTCTAAAAATCCAACCTAGGTGACTAGTTCATTATTTCCTGATTTAATTCCCAATTTTCTAAAAAGTTCACAGTTTGATTTGTTCCACTTTAGTAGTTGTAGCTTAATTAACAACTTAGAATCAGTAGAAAACCCCCCTTTAAAATATACAAAGTGTTTTAATTAACTCTAAGTTAAGTGGTCATAGTAATTAGAGAGTCTTGTGGGTTCGATAATCCGGACTTGCTTAATGCTATTCTACAATTGATCGGTCCACTTGCCGGTTAGTAGTTTAGTATAATTTAGGAGTCTGGAGTTTAATTTGAGTCTAGAATTAGGGTAATTTGATTTGTTTTAATTAACTACTTTTAGAACATCAGAGATGCAGGCCAATTTATGTCCATTAGTGACAGGCCAATGTGTCATATTTCATTGCCATTAGTGACAGGCCAATGTGCCATATTTTATGTTCATTAGTGACAGACCAATGTGTCATATTTTATGTCCGTTAGCGACAGGCCAATGTGCCCTATTTTAATGTCCTTCGTGACAAGCATATGAGCTAATTATAATTGCTTAATGGCAATGACACTTGTGATATTTCGATCCATTGTCTAAGCCGCCGATGGATACGCCTTTCTCTCCCGCACCAAAGGTTAGTGCTTCTTCCTCCACTTTTTCAAGTTCATCCCGTCCCTTTATACCGCCCGATTTCGATTTTACACCAAAGCCTTCACTACCCGGTTCCCCATCACCCGCGTAGTTCATAGAAACGTAAGCCCTGTGCCGCCACCACCTAACTTTCACATGGCCAATAATAATCAAACCGTTTACCAACAGGCCACCACCGGTTTCACCGGTGCGAACTCACCCATCACCCTACCCCCGATGAACAACAATAGACCTTGGCAAATCCCTTCCTATATCATGACCTGTGTCACTAACTCTTGCCAATTCCACGGTCGTGACGAAGAGGATGCGCCCGCACATGTAAACCACCTCACCCGTCTCTGTCACACGTTCAATATGGAAGGTGCGGGCAATGATGCCCTTTTCCTCCAAGTTTTTCCTTTTTTCTCGGGGGTCGAGCCGCCATCTTGCTTGACTCTCAACCACCCGATACTTTTTCCACTTGGGATGCACTACGAGATGCTTTCCTAAAAAAATACTTCCCACCGGCTAAAGCATCTCACCCTCGTGATCAAATCCATTCGTTCCGAATGGAACCTGACCAGCCCTACCATCTAGCTTGGGATCGTTTCCAAACTTTAGTGTCCCGCTGCTCTCAACACGGTCTGTCGGACTGGGCGCTTGTAGAGAAATTCTGCAACGGTCTCACCCATGAGACCCGCGCGCGATTCGACACTTCTGCTGGTGGACACTTGATGGGAAAGAAAACAGTAGCCGAGTGTAACGACCTTTTCGAAAGCTTTGCCACTCCGATGTAGATTACAGCACTGCCGACAGGAATTTAATTCCTATTTCTCGTACGCCTCCGGTTAACCGGGGTCTACACCAAGTTAGCTTGGAAACTACGGTAACGGCTGCCTTAGATAGCTTTAAGAGGGAGGTCACGACACGTTAGAGTGTCCCACGCTCACAGTAGAGCAGGTAGAGTTCATTACTGGTCAGAGTCGAGGTTAGACGAATCCCTTTAATAATAATACTTCCAATTATAACCCAAACTGGCGTAATAATAATAATAACTTTTCCGGTAACCCCCCTGGTTTCCAATTAGGTTTATATCAGAGCAGGGGGCAAGGTCACTACTCTAGTGGAGGGTCAAGTCATTCGAGTAAGTTTAGTGGAGGGGGTTCGAATCAGGAGGGTCAGACTAGGAGTGGAGGTTCAGGGGGTAGTCTAGATAGGATTGAAGATTTATTATCTCAATTAGTTGTGAAGGATCATGCCACCCAGAAAACTCTCGCGAAACACGATCTTCTCTTAAAAAATCAACAGTCCGCACTCTTAGATCTACAGAGGTCGGTAGGTAGTATCGCTAAGCAGCTGCAAGAGCAGCCACACGGCCAGTTCGCGGGTATACCCTACCTAACCCGGCGAACCAACATGCAAAAGCGATCACTACGCGTAGTGGTAGGAGTTTGAAGGAAGTGGGTAGAGAGGGGACAGAGGTAGAGGTAGAGGAGCAGGATGAGGAGGTGGATGAAGAAATAAAGATGGAGGCTCCACCTAGGGTGCACACCAGGCTAGACCCAGCAATTATCGCACTAACTAATGGACCTTCAGTTGAGAGTAGGGGAGAGAAAAACCGGTAGAGGTTAGGCCATCACCGATCGTAGATACTTCACGCCTACCCTACCCAGCACGTCTGAAACAGCAAAAATATGTCAAGGAATACGGGAATTTCCTTGACATGTTTACTCAATTGAAAATCAATCTCCCGTTCATCGAGGCCCTCCAACATATGCCTAAATATGCTAAGTTTTTTATGGATCTTCTAAAACGTAAAGATAGGCTGGGGGAGCTCTCGAATGTCCCGTTGATTGGAGGATGCTCCGCCGTGGTTTTAAACAAGTTACCCAAAAAAACTGACTGATCCGGGTATCTTTACGATTTCATGCCTATTCGGTGGCTCCATTGCTCCAGCCCATGCTTTAGCCGATCTCGGGGCGAGCATAAATCCGATGCCCTTCTCACTCTACGAGAGATTAGGTTTAGGGGAGCTCACCCCTACTCGTATGTCATTGTCGTTAGCCGATAGGTCTATTAAGTATCCGAGGGGAATTGTAGAGAACATTACCGGTTAAGGTCGATAGATTTGTCTTTCCCGTGGATTTCGTCATCCTCGATATGGAGGCCGATGAGAAGGTACCCATCATCCTAGGTCGCCCATTCCTGCGCACCACGAAAGCGCTCATTGATGTTCATGATGGGAAAATTACCCTTCGCATCGGGGACGAGAACGTCATGTTCGAAATCGCAAGGTCGATGCAACACCCGAGCGGTGGCGACAACGATAGTGGCCCTTGTCACTCCGTATACTTCCTGAATTCATTCATGTCGTGCGTTGATCACTGTCTAGAGTAAATTAGCGGAGCCGACCTAGTGAATGAGAGTTTAGTAGTTGAGGAGAGTGACAACGAAGATATAGGGGACGACCTCCTAGGGGTTCCCGAGACTTTAGAGTTCTGTGAGGTTAGTGCAGCTAGTGAGAATACACCGTTAGAGACCCCAGCAGCCGTAGAGCTTAAGGTCCTCCCGTCCCACTTAGAATACACGTTCCTAGGCGACAATTCGAGCTTACTCGTGATCATTTCTTCAAAATTGTCAACGGAGGAGAAGGAGCGTTTGATAGAGGTCCTAAAATCCAATAAGGAGGCCATCGCGTGGAAACTGTCTGATATCAAGGGAATTAGGCGTACCTTCTGTATGCATAGGATCCTCATGGAGGACGTCTTTAAGCCAGTAGTGCAGGCACAACGCCATCTAAATCCAAATATGCAAGAAGTTGTGAAGAAAGAGGTGCTCAAGCTGATGGAAGCTGGTCTCATCTACCCGATATCTGATTCGGCATGGGTAAGCCCCACTCCGGTTGTTCCCAAGAAGGGGGAAATGATAGTGGTCATGAACGAGAAGAAGGAGCTTACTCCATCGCGAACAGTCACGGGCTGGCGGGTGTGCATAGATTAGCGTAAATTAAATGACGCCACCCACAAGGACCACTTCCCGTCCTGTTTATCAATCAGATGTTGGAGCGACTCGCAGGTTAGCAATTTTATTGTTTTCTTGACGGGTTCTCAGGTTACTTCCAGATCCCAATTGCTCCCGAGGATCAAGAGAAGAAAACCTTCACATGCCCGTACAGTACTTACGCATATCGCCGCATGCCGTTCGGGTTATGTAACGCTCCGGGTACTTTTCAGTGATGCATGGTTGCTATCTTTCAGGACATGATCGAGACCTCGATGGAGGTTTTCATGGACGATTTCTCTGTCTATGGAAACACTTTCGATCAATGTCTTAGTCACCTAGATGCGATGATGAAACGGTGTGTCGAGACGAGATTAATGCTTAACTGGGAGAAATGTCACTTTATGGTGACAGAGAGAATAGTGTTAGGGCACAAGATCTCGCGGACAGGGATAGAGGTCGATCGGACGAAGATAGATACTATCAGCAGACTCCCTCCACCGACTAGCGTCAAGTCTATCCGTAGTTTTCTCGGTCATGCGGGCTTCTACAGACGGTTTATTAGAGATTTCTCGAAGATCACCCGCTCCATGACACGACTCCTTGAAAAAGATGTACCCATCGTCTTTGATGACGACTGCTTAAAAGCCTTCACGATCCTTAAAGAGAAACTGGTGAGTGCTCCTATCCTCGTCTCACCCGACTGGAGCTTGCCCTTCGAGCTCATGTGTGATGCGAGCGACTATGCTGTCGGCGCCGTTTTGGGTCAGTGACGTGATAAACATTTTCATCCTATATACTACGCTAGTAAAACCCTTAATGACGCTCAGGAGAACTACACCACTACAGAAAAGGAGCTCTTAGCAATAGTATTCGCGTTTGATAAATTCCGCTCCTACCTCATCCTTTCCAAAACCATCGTCTTTACTAACCATGCGACTCTGTGCTTCCTTTTCCAAAAGAAGGACGCGAAGCCTCGTCTCATTCGGTGGGTTCTCTTGCTTTTCGAGTTCGACATAGAAATAAGAAGGGAGCAGAGAATGTGGCCGCTGACCATCTGTCCCGATTAGAGGATCCTAGTAGAGAAGAAATTAGGGAAGAAGAGATCGGTGATAGATTTCCCCATGAGTAAGTGGAGTTTGTGGTAGCGGAGAAGGAGGGGATCTCGTGGTCTTCCGACTTTGTGAATTATCTCGCAAATGGAGTGGTACTGAAGGGGATGACCACACGATAGAAGAAGAAATTCTTCCGTGATGTGAGGCAATACATATGGGATGACCCGTTTCTATTTCGGGTAGGGGGAGATCGGATTCTCAGGCGCTGCGTTAGTAAAGAAGAGGGGGCGGAGATTTTGAGGCACGTGCACGAGGGACTGACAGGAGGTCATCATGGTCCGCACCTCACCGCACAGAAGGTTTTCTGCTGCGGCTTTTATTGGCCCTCAGTAGTTAAGGACTCTCTAGAGTTCGTTAAGACTTGTGATCGTTGCCAGCGGACCGGCAACATCTCATCCAAGGACGAGATGCCCCAACATCCGATCCAAATTCTTGAAGTTTTTATGTATGGGGGATTAACTTCATGGGACCGTTTCCCGTCTCTATCGGGAATCGGTACATCCTTGTGGCTATTGATTACGTTTCCAATTGAAGCTCAAGCTTTACCCACAAATGATGCCCCAGTGGTGGTGAGATTCTTGAAGAAGCTATTCACCCGTTTCGGTACCCCACGAGCTATTATTAGTGACCGTGGCACACACTTCTGCAATGCCGTCATGGAAAAGGCATTGGCGCGCTACGGTGTCATTCATCGCCTCTCCACCGCTTATCATCCTCAGACTAGCGGCCAAGTGGAGAATGCGAACAGGAGGGTGAAACGGATCCTCTAGAAGACGGTAGGCAAAAGTTGGAAGGACTGGTCCGATAAGTTAGATGATGCTTTATGGGCGTTTCGAACCGCCTATAAGATACCGCTAGGCACCACGCCCTTCATGATCGTTTATGGTAAAGCCTAACATCTCCCGGTTGAACTTGAGCATAGGGCGTTGTGGGCTTTGAAAACTGTGAATTTGGACCTCACTGAAGCTGCCAAGAGACGATACTTCCAAATTCATGAGTTGGAGGCACTTCGGGATGCGGCGTATGAGCGTTCATGGATCATTAAGGAGAAAACTAAGGCGCTGCATGACAGGATTTTGAAAGGTGTGAAAGAGTTTCAAATCGGCAACATAGTGCTCTTATATAACTTGAGATTGAAACTGTTTGCTGGTAAGTTAAAGTCAAAATGGTCCGGCCCGTATGTGGTAAATGAGGTATTCCCGTATGGAACAATCGAGCTGAAAGATGAAGCTGAAGGAGGGACGTGGAAGGTCAATGGGCATCGATTGAAGCACTATTTGGGAGGACAACTAGATCTCACCGAGACTGAGGAAACTCCTCTCGAAGTTCCACCTCATACTGCATAGGTTCTTGGGTTTCGGCTATAGTGTAGAGTATGTGCATTTTGGTATTTAATTGCATTTCATGTTTTTATTTAATTCATGTTTTCATATTTTGTGTGCTTTTGTGTGGGTCGGTTTAGCTGTTTTTGCAGGTTATATCACGCCACCATTGATGGAGAGCTGGAATTTGCTGGTACGTTTTGTTAGTATCCGGTTACGAGCGGGGTGTTTCACTAAGTTATAATAGACAAATGAAATTTTCAAAAACTTTTCTAAGGCACAAAACATGAAAATTTTCAAAACTTTCTGTGAAAACAGGCTTCTTGCGGGGCGCGAGAGGCATAAGCCATCTCGCTCGCGGCCCGCGAGAAGCTAGTAAACTCCCGTAACCACCACTCGGTCGCGGGGCGTGAGAGGATTAAAGGACTCTCTCGCGGCCCACGAGAGGCCCTATCTGCAGATTAAAACCCTAAAAACCACTTTACCCCATTTTCAAACCCTTTCTTCACCACTTTCACCTACGGCTCCTCCACTATTCCTTACCAAAATCCACTATTTTTAACCCACATTCACCCAAATCTTGCCCCTTTGCTTCCCTACATCAACCTTTACCAATTTTTAAGTGCAAACCTCCGTTTTTCCCCTTTCAACCGAGCTCTTTAACTGTGTTGCAACTTTTCCATTATTTACTTACTTATTCTTACAGATCGGCGCCAAGGTATGTTTTCTCGCAACCTTTATGCTTTCATTATCATAATATATCTAGTTACTGCATCTATTTTGGTGTTTGGTCTGGTGATAGTTGCATGTTAGGTTATTTTGCGGGTTGGGATAAACTTGCTTTGGTTTGAGTTTTGATGGTGATGGTTGTTACTTTCTGTGGGTAGATTAAGTGTGCGCAGGGTATTTCTTGGCGGGTTTGGTGAGGTCCAACATTGAGTGTGGGGATTCGGATTGTTAAATTTGGTACTAAAAATCATATTTTAAAGATCTTCGACCAGTTGTTTCTGATATGTTCATACAATTTCTATCTTTAGATTTACACTCAATGTTGGCTCATTTTTCGGTACCTCGGCTTTAATTAAGGGCAATTAAAGTGCCGGAAGGGGGTAGTTGTATGGTTTTGGATATATTTGGGGGTTAGTAACATTTGGAAGTTCATGCATATAAGATTCTGTCTCGCCCGTACTCAATCTCCATTCGGGCGAGATTCGATTTTATTAATTAATAATGTTACACACTGCTAAAATGTATCTAATATTATGTGGTAAAGTGTTTATCTTTTTCAGACCATGACCGCGAATGAAATGCTATATGGTCATTTGTTCTATGTGGTTGCCTCTTTCTAATGATATATTTTTCTTAACTATGCTTTATGCAGATGTCTGGGGAAGGTAGTTCAAGCCGTGCCGGACGAAATAGGAGAGGGCCAACACCTCGCCAGAGAGGTGACCCAACTGATGCACCACAACAATCTTCATATTTTGGTCGACGCAGAATCAGGTATAGGGGCGGTATTCCCCATGGGTAGAGCACGAGGATAGTGGACAATCCCCTTCTTCAGTTCGATCTAGACTCCCACGAGTAGGAAAGGATTTCTAACCTAGCCACTTGTGATCTGCTGCCCTATAGACGGATCGATTGGGATATGATTGACCATCTGGGTCAAAGGGGCAGAATTGAACAGTTGATGGGCGACAAGTTCAGGAGGGTATTGGATTGCAGAGCCAGACAGTATAAAGAGATTACCTTCGAGTTTCACTCTACGTTCGAACACAAGTAGGGTAAATTTAATGAGAGTGATGCTATCTCGTTCGCTTTGGGGAGACAAGTCAATGAAATGACGGTTCCACTGTTCGCGGTGGCCTCGCAGATATACTCGTTAGAGGAGGTTCAGGCACCGGACTTCTCCACTAGTCTTCAGGGGGTCTTCAAAAGGAGGCACCTCCAGAGTGTTCAGACGGATGAACTAGCCAGGTTTTGGGGTACAATCTCTTTTGCTCCATATTCAAACAATATGGTAGCAAGCGACATTATTGATCTGGTCTACCATTTTATCCACAAGATTCTTGCTGCTACACTGGTTGGAAGGGGGCCGGGGACAACAAAGTAAATCAGGTAAGTTTGTTCTGTCTGATGTGCATGGTGGAAGGACGGCCGGTAAACCTGGCTACTATATTTGCATGGTAGATGAAGCGGTTGTGGAGGGGAGGCCCCGAGGTAAGGGTGTATTGTGGGCCCTTGATTACGTGCTTAGCTGAGAGTTTAGGGGTGTTTGACAGATATCCCCAAGACAGATTGAGAGAAGTGTCACACCCTCAATTTCCACTTGCGGAGTTCTACCGCGAGACGTGTGAACAAACCAGAATCTAAGACACTAGTACATCGAACGACTCTACATGATTTGATAATACGTTTTCCAAAATCATTTGTTGTAAATTTTAGATTACCAATATTTAGCATAAGTATCAGTTTTTAAAGTTTGAGCGGAAGCAATAATAAGTAATGATGCGGGCGCCAACACAAACGCCAAAACAAAGGAAAAATCCCAAAACAATATTAATAAATGAGACTCGATAATGATGTCTTGTTCAATGCATGTGCGTGCACCTAGAGCTCCTAGCATCCTGAGAAACATGTAAAGAAACAAGTGTCAACATTAAAGATGAGTGAGTTCACAGGTTTTCATAAATTTGTTGTTCGGTTTTAGTTTGTTACTCCGTTATCCCCAACCCGGGATAACATATCAGTTCCATTATTCCAAACCCGGAATAATAAGTTGTTGCTTCCAATATTCCCAAACCGGAATATTAAGTTGTGTTTCCATTATCCCCAACCCGGGATAATAAGTTGATGTTCCAATATTCCAAACCCGGAATATTAAGTTGTTCCGTAATTAAGTTCAATATTAATGTATATAGGTAGCTAGCCTAAAGTCATGTCACTAAGTGTTCGCGATCGAAGCTGACTGTGTGCCTCCGTTTTGCCAGGTCTATCACATGACCATGGCGATGTTAGGCCAATCATACACCCGTTGACCATACTCGGTCGGCTAGCGCGACTAGCTCGGATGGGGCTCGTCAGACCCAGTAGTACTACTTATAATTCCCCCGCTACTTAACCCAAATACTAACGATCCGAGGAGATTGTCGAGGACTTAAGTGATAAAGCTGCATAGTGACCATAACATTACATTAACATTAACTTAGTTACCGTATCGTTACGTGACGTTACATTCGTATAACGTAAAGAGTTTGAGTTTGAGAGTGTATACATGTTTCTCCCCCTGTTGTTTAAAAACCGTATAAAGTTAGGGGCCGTGAACTCACCTTTATTAGCTCGGTTAGTGTGGCAAAGATGTTATAAGAGATGGGACCGCTAGTTGCGTCCTAACAACCAATTAATTCCACGTCAGTGTGTAATCACACCAATACAAATTCCACACGCAATTTACTCACCAAGTGATACACACAAACAACATATCTAACACTCAAACATGTATGCAAGTATTCTCATATAATCATAGTGATCAAACAACTTATCATGAACACATTCCAAATCCATGCAACACTTTAATGCATAAAATCACAAGTTAACAACTTTCTGCTTAACACTCAATTATTCAGCTGTTTTCTAGGATTTTTATAAAATAGTTCCAGCATTCTAAAAATTCCCATATTTTTACAGTAGGTGACATTTATACCATAGAAATTTATATAATTTTCTCAAGTCCTAAATCTTTACCAATTAACCATAAATATTAATTCACTAAGCTGCAGTCAGATTTACCGCTTTCTGACTGCAGTCCACGGAAGAATTTATTTAAAAATCACTGATCGTCCGATTAACAAATTCCAGTTGGAGTTGCCCGGAAATTTCTATACCTAGTTGCTGTACAAAAATCATGACTCAACTCTCTACTGATTTTAAAATCTAGTTTGATAAACAACCAACAAAATGGCAGAATTTTAACAGCTTTACCTACTGAACTTGTTTAGCCCTTTAAAAATATCAAACGATTTCAGAAAATTATGAATCCAGCGCCTTTGGATTCCTTATTCAAATCTCTACGTTCTAGACATCAGAAAATCCGTTTTTCGACAACTAACGACCAAGTTACAGCCTGATGAAGTCGGCTGTTTCTTTTAATCAGCATCCTGTTTCAGCATCTCCTTATAATAAGTTCGTATAACTCGTTCATGTTATTAGCCAAGGCGATCAAGATTCGATTTTTAATCATAGATTAATACTAATAATCTATCCATGCAAACCCTACTCAATAACTTCTAGTTATTATAACAAAACACACTTGCAACCTCATGAGATCCGAATATCATTATGTTTATAACCAATTCAGCCGATTACTTTCAAGCATACATGATCCGAAGACAATATAATCAATTCATTCAAACACTTAGGGTTTCCGCAAACAATTATTCACAAGCACAGGATCACAACAGCCTATTACTTATCCAACACATAGAACCCGAAACAACTAGGCATTCAAACATACCCATAATCCGAAAACCATATAATCTAATCATTCAAACATATAATTAATCCGAAACATCTTAAACATTCAAGCATACATATAATTAGCCGAAACATGATCTTATAATCAAGTATGGTCCTAACCTTGAATAACTAGTCAACAAGCCGAGATGTGGACAAGTGCGACTCGGCTGCTGCTTGCTGCGGCCGAGAGAAAGAAAAGAGTAAGACTGATCCGCGACCGAAAGGGTGTTGATAAAGTAGGCTGTTTGATCGACTAGAGGTGAGCCAAGACTAATCTCGCGACCAAGATGATGATGGCTTCGGCTGATGTTTGCTGCGACCGAAAGAAAAGAAAAGAAAGCTGTTCGCGATTTATGGAGCAAGAGAAGGCGGTTTAGAGTTTGTGTTTTAGAAGGAAGCATGCATAAGTTTTGTAGATATAGGCGCAAGAGATAAGGATTTCGATTTGGGATAGGTATTGTGGCCGAGGAAGTTGGGTAAGTTAGTTTGGTTCGGATGTGATCTCGCGGCCAACTCAAACAACAAACGAGCCACAATCCGCTACACCACCTTAAACGTTTGGTTTGGTCTTGACCGAGTAGCTTTAATTTAAGGTTTTGGTTTGATCTTTTGGCCGAACATGTTTGGGCTGCTTTGGTTTGGTTTTGAACAAAATATATTTGCGGTCTTGGGCTTGATATCGACCGAGAATGATTTGAGTTGTTCACAAAGGGTTTGCAGCTTGATCTTGTAGCCGAGATAGGTTTGGGTTTAAGGTTTGATCTCGGTTCCGTTCGTATACATATTTATTATACATACATATATAACTAAAAAATCCACACAACACACAATACGTATTTAATTCATGCATACTTAGCCTATATATTATTCGACAATTATCACGTGTAAGTTATCCGAAAAACCCGGGATATCACATTATCCCCATGTTGAAAGAATTTTCGTCCCGAAAATTGAGTAAACGCGGTTTAGCATGTAGCATACATGTTCAGAGTGCCACGCACAAAGAGTTAATTCGTTTATGATGGTAAGCAACGTTACAAGAAGTTCCCAAGTGTCATACACAAAGATTTCCAAGTGCCATGCACATGAATTTAGTCAATAATAGTACACGAAAGTATGAGAAATTTCCAGGTTGTCACATCATCCCCTTGTTGAAAGAATTTTCGTCCCGAAAATTTAGTTACTGGTATCGTTAGTTTGCTGCTCAGTTGTGAAGAGGTGTGGGTATTTGCTTTTCATTTGATCCTCTCTTTCCCACGTGAACTCCGGTCCACGCTTAGAGTCCCAACGAACTTTAACGATTGGAATATTGCTGTGCCTTCGAGTCTTGACCTCACGATCCATGATCTCAATAGGCTTTTCTACGAAGTGTAGTTGTTCATCCACTTGGATCTCATCCAATGGAATAACTAAAGTTTCATCTGATAGACACTTCTTCAGATTTGACACGTGAAATACGTTGTGAACTCCACTGAGTTCGGTCGGAAGGTCTAATTGGTATGCTACGGGTCCAATTCGTTTCAAGATTACAAACGGGCCTACGTACCGTGGGTTAAGTTTGCCCCGTTTTCCGAAGCGGATTACACCCTTCCAGGGTGACACCTTTAGTAGGACGCGATCGCCTACTTGGAATTCGAGCGGTTTGCGTCGTTGATCAGCGTAGCTTTTCTGTCGATCTCGTGCCGCCGCCATGCGGTTTCTGATTTGTACAATCTTTTCAGTGGCCTCAAGTATTAACTCTGGGCCTGTGAGTTGACTGTCACCGACTTCCGCCCAGCAGACCGGTGATCTACATTTACGACCGTATAATGCTTCAAACGGTGCTGCCGAAATACTCGTGTGATAGCTGTTGTTATATGAGAATTCCACTAGAGGCAGGTGAATTTCCCAATTATTCCGAAGTCCACTACGCATGCCCTAAGCATGTCTTCCAAGGTTTGTATGGTCCTTTCGCTTTGACCATCAGTCTGAGGGTGATAAGCTGTGCTCATATCCAAGCGTGTTCCCAACGCTTTCTGGAGTGACTGCCAGAAGTTTGACGTGAAACGAGCATCTCTATCTGAGATGATGGACGTTGGCACTCCGTGCCGAGAAACTACTTCCTTAATGTAGATGCGAGTCAACTTCTCCATCTTATCCGTTTCTTTGATAGCTAGGAAGTGTGCGGACTTAGTTAAACGATCCACAATCACCCAGATGGTGTCGCAACCACCCAAGGTTCGCGGGAGTTTAGTGATGAAATCCATTGAGATCTGATCCCACTTCCACACTGGGATCTTAGGTTGTTGGAGTAGCCCCGATGGCTTTTGATACTCCACCTTGACTTTTGCACAAGTCAAACATTTACTCACGTAGGTGGCTATATCAGCTTTCATGTTGGGCCACCAATACGCAGTTTTAAGGTCTTGATACATCTTATCCGAACGCGGATGGACAGAGTATCGAGATTTGTGAGCTTCATCCATGACTAGCTCTCTAAGGTTTCCGTAGAGAGGTACCCATATGCGATTCATGAAATACCGGGCTCCATTGGGCTTTACCTCCCAATCGCGTTCCATTTTTCCCACTGATTCGGCTTTGATGTTTTCCTCCTTAACTGCTTCTAACTGGGCGTCGCGTATTTGATCGGGTAGCCCCGAATGAATAGTGAGTTGTAGTGCTCGTACGCGACGAGGTTTCAAGTGTTCCTTCCTGCTGAGGGCATCGGCTACCACGTTAGCTTTACCCGGGTGATACCGAATGGCACACTCATAATCGTTCAAGAGTTCGACCCAGCGACGCTGTCGCATGTTCAACTCCTTCTGATCAAAGATGTGCTGGAGGCTTTTGTGGTCAGTGAAGATTGTGCACTTCGTTCCATAAAGGTAGTGTCTCCAAATCTTAAGTGCAAACACTACTGCTCCCAATTCTAGGTCATGCGTCGTGTAGTTCTTCTCGTGAACTTTCAGCTGTCGCGACGCATACGCGATGACCTTATCGCGTTGCATGAGTACGCATCCCAATCCCTGAATGGAAGCATCACAATACACTACAAAGTCATCTGTCCCTTCCGGCAAGGACAGAATGGGTGCACTGCAAAGTTTCTGCTTCAACAGTTGAAATGCTGCTTCTTGCTTGTCACCCCAATTATACTTGATACCTTTCTGGGTGAGGGTAGTAAGCGGTTGTGCAATCTTTGAAAACCCCTCGATGAAGCGTCTGTAGTAACCAGCCAATCCTAAGAATTGGCGGATTTCCGTCGGTGTCTTAGGTGCTTCCCAGTTTTTGATGGCTTCAATCTTGGCAGGGTCTACGTGGATACCCTTTTCATTCACGACGTGCCCGAGAAACTGAACTTCTCGGATCCAGAAATCACACTTCGAGAGCTTGGCGTATAGCTTTTCCTGTTGAAGTAATCCTAGCAGTAATCGTAGATGCTCAGCATGCTCTTCTTTACTTTTGGAGTAGATGAGTATGTCATCGATGAACACAATGACAAATTTGTCGAGGTATGGTTTACACACGCGGTTCATGAGGTCCATGAATACCGCAGGTGCGTTAGTGAGACCGAATGGCATGACCAAGAACTCGTAATGGCCATACCGAGTGCGAAATGCTGTCTTAGCGACATCCTCCTCTCTGACGCGTAGCTGATGATAACCAGACCGTAAATCAATCTTAGAGTAGTAACTTGACCCTTGCAGTTGGTCGAATAGATCGTCGATGCGAGGTAACGGGTATCGGTTCTTGACTGTAACCTTGTTGAGTTCCCTATAGTCGATGCACATGCGGAAAGTCCCGTCCTTCTTCTTGACAAACAGGACTGGAGCTCCCCATGGCGAAACGCTTGGTCGGATAAATCCTTTTTCTAGCAGCTCTTGAAGTTGGGTAGACAGCTCCTGCAGCTCGGCTGGAGCTAGGCGGTATGGAGCTTTGGCGATGGGAGTTGCATTGCTTGCCAATTCGATTTCAAACTCCAATTGTCGATGTGGTGGAAGACCAGGTAGTTCTTCTGGGAATACATCGGAAAAATCACGGACGACAGGGATGTCTTCTATACGTTTCTCCTCCTTAGGCTGTTCGGTAATTAGTGCGAGTAAAGCGAAGGAATTCTTTTTCCGAAGATACTTCTGCGCTTGGATGTATGAGATGATGTTGGTGACGGCGCTTGCCTTGTCGCCTTGTACCGTTAGGATTTCGTCGTTCGTGAGTGGAATACGGATAGACTTTTCGAAGCAGAGAACTTCGGCCCGGACGTCGGATAGCCAGTCCATTCCGACTACCACGTCAAAACTACCTAGGGTAGTTGTCATCAGATCGATGGTAAAAGTGTGGCCCGCGAGTTTGAGTTGACAGCCGGATACGATTTGGGTCACATTTACTGATTTACCATTGGCTAATTCTATCACATAAGGGGTCTCTAATGGTTTAAGCGTGAGTTTTAGGTTCTTCCTAAAAGGCTCAGATATAAAGCTCCTATCCGCACCCGTATCAAAAAGCACAGAAGCAAAATGTTCATTAAGGGGAAACTTACCGGTGACCACGTTCGTGTCGTTTCTGGCCTCTCCGCGGCCCAATGTAAATGTGCGACCTTTGGCACCTCCTGTGCCACCGTTCCCATTATTGTTGTGGTTGTTGTGGTTGTGGTTGTTTCCACCATTATTGTTGTTGTTGCGCAACTGTGGGCAGTCTTTTCTGAAATGAGCGGTGCTACCACACTGATAGCATCCCCGGTTTATACCCTGCTGCTGACCTTGAGGCTGATTCTGATTTTGTCGGGACATGATTTCCCCACGACAATCCTTTGCCGCATGTCCCATCTTGCCACATCTTTGGCAGCGAATTCCGGCACAAGGGCCGTTATGATGGAGATTACAGCGGTTGCACTGCGGCTTTCGACCTACATAACCGCCTGCATTCTGGTTGTTGTTGTTGTTGTAGTTGTTGTTGTAGTTGCTGTTGTTGTTGTTGGAACGATTTTGATGACCCGGTGGTTATGGTAGTGATTGAACCGTTTCTGGTTCCCTTGCTGTGGATGTGATGACGAAGACTGTCGAATGGTGGAGTCTTCAAACTTTCTTTTGTTATCTGAGGCAACTTCAGTGGTACCCCGTGCTGGCAGTTTCTTCTGTTCCACCGCTTTATCGGTGAGTTTGTGAGCCAATCGGATAGCTTGATGTTCTGTTACAGGGTTACTAGACATCACCATACCCTGAATTTCCGGAACCAGACCCCCGAGATAGAACTCGAGTCTTTTCTCCACCGTGTTTGCCAAATCAGGACACAGAAATACCAAGTCATGGTGTTTTGCAGTGTAAGCTTCAATTTCCGATCCCACCATCTTGTGGTTCCACAAAGCTTGCTCTAACTGTTGCACTCTGTCTCGTGGACAGTACTCCTCTTTAATCAGGGCCTTGAACTCAGTCCATGCCATTGCATTTGCAGCTAACAGTCCACGTGTTTGGACTTGGGCATTCCACCATGTCAGTGCCCCCTCTTCCAGTGTTGAGGCGGCGTATTTGACCTTGTTGGCCTCTAAGCAGTTGCACATTTCAAAGACAGATTCCGACTTTTCGATCCAGCGGACCAATCCAATGGGTCCTTCCGCCCCGAGAACTTGCTTGGCTTTGCATCAAGGAACATCTTATAGGGATTAAAGCCCCCTCCTGCGGACAGAGAACAGGAAGTCAGCAAGGAATTGTACTAACCTCACTATTAGATTTTCACGCGAAAACTTAATAATGGTTACCTGCCGGCTGGTTCTGCACACCCGCTAATGCTGCGTTCACATGCTCCTGGATCATGGCAGCTAGCTCTTCGGGCGTCAAGTTAAGGTTTCCACGTCTTCCAGTCGCCATTTAGATCTTCGAAACACAACATAAACACACTCCGATAAGTCTATATACCCAATAGAGTTATCCTACTTCGTACTTTAATAATTATTAAGTTATGTCAACTCAATATGTCAAATAGTCAAAAGAAATACTTGATTAACTGAAATCTCAACGTCTTACAAAAGTGCAAATCAAACATACGAATTCACTATAAAGTCTCAAGTTTAAATACAAGTGGAAAATAATAAACTGAAGGAAAACAAATAATATAAACGAGACGTGTCAGTCGTCTACGTCTCCATCCCCTAAGTCACTGTCGTTGCCGTCATCCTGTGCGGCATTTCCAGCTTCCTCAGCTGGGTCCTCCTCCGGATCCTCTTCAGGATCCTCCTCTGGATCCACTTCTGGATCCTCCTCTACCGGCACTGGAGGGGCAGGTGCTGGTTCAAGTGCTTGATTTTGCAGTTCCTGAATGTTCCAACTATTTTCCAGGACTCTGTCCTCAAGCCAGTCAGCTCTTATCTGCTCAGCACGCAGATCTCTGGCTATGGTGTTACGAGCTATCTTACTCGTACGATACTCTTCCTCGAGCGAGTCGGTCTTTCCCGTAAGGTGTCGGATCATCCATCCTTGTGCTAAGATGGTTTCCTGCATTCTTTCTAACTGTTTTTGTTGTGTATGTACCAGGATTCTAAGCATGTCAAGTCCTATTTCTACAGGATTAACCGGTTCAACCGGTACAGCAATAGTTGGGCGCAACGACGACTCCTCCCCTAGAGCGAGCCTTTTCCTCGCTGCTGAGCGTGTCTCCACGCCATAAGGTGGTATGGGTTCCACCATTGGTGCCTTTCCTGGTGCTCTTGGTGGCGTAAGTCTGTCGGACGATGATGACGATGAGGATGATGACATTGCCTGTTAGGTCGTGTAGTTAGTTATGAGTTGGTTTCATTTCTTATTATGAAGGTATAACCTACCAAACATGTTTGTAGCATATTGCATAACAAGATATAATAATTCGGTGCCAAACTAAGTCTAGTGCCGTGATATCAGCTATAGTTTAGGTCTACTTCTAATGCAAACCTGGTTCTCTATAGCTAGTGGCTCTGATACCAATCTGTCACACCCTCAATTTCCACTTGCGGAGTTCTACCGCGAGACGTGTGAACAAACCAGAATCTAAGACACTAGTACATCGAACGACTCTACATGATTTGATAATACGTTTTCCAAAATCATTTGTTGTAAATTTTAGATTACCAATATTTAGCATAAGTATCAGTTTTTAAAGTTTGAGCGGAAGCAATAATAAGTAATGATGCGGGCGCCAACACAAACGCCAAAACAAAGGAAAAATCCCAAAACAATATTAATAAATGAGACTCGATAATGATGTCTTGTTCAATGCATGTGCGTGCACCTAGAGCTCCTAGCGTCCTGAGAAACATGTAAAGAAACAAGTGTCAACATTAAAGATGAGTGAGTTCACAGGTTTTCATAAATTTGTTGTTCGGTTTTAGTTTGTTACTCCGTTATCCCCAACCCGGGATAACATATCAGTTCCATTATTCCAAACCCGGAATAATAAGTTGTTGCTTCCAATATTCCCAAACCGGAATATTAAGTTATGTTTCCATTATCCCCAACCCGGGATAATAAGTTGATGTTCCAATATTCCAAACCCGGAATATTAAGTTGTTCCGTAATTAAGTTCAATATTAATGTATATAGGTAGCTAGCCTAAAGTCATGTCACTAAGTGTTCGCGATCGAAGCTGACTGTGTGCCTCCGTTTTGCCAGGTCTATCACATGACCATGGCGATGTTAGGCCAATCATACACCCGTTGACCATACCCGGTCGGCTAGCGCGACTAGCTCGGATGGGGCTCGTCAGACCCAGTAGTACTACTTATAATTCCCCCGCTACTTAACCCAAATACTAACGATCCGAGGAGATTGTCGAGGACTTAAGTGATAAAGCTGCATAGTGACCATAACATTACATTAACATTAACTTAGTTACCGTATCGTTACGTGACGTTACATTCGTATAACGTAAAGAGTTTGAGTTTGAGAGTGTATACATGTTTCTCCCCCTGTTGTTTAAAAACCGTATAAAGTTAGGGGCCGTGAACTCACCTTTATTAGCTCGGTTAGTGTGGCAAAGATGTTATAAGAGATGGGACCGCTAGTTGCGTCCTAACAACCAATTAATTCCACGTCAGTGTGTAATCACACCAATACAAATTCCACACGCAATTTACTCACCAAGTGATACACACAAACAACATATCTAACACTCAAACATGTATGCAAGTATTCTCATATAATCATAGTGATCAAACAACTTATCATGAACACATTCCAAATCCATGCAACACTTTAATGCATAAAATCACAAGTTAACAACTTTCTGCTTAACACTCAATTATTCAGCTGTTTTCTAGGATTTTTATAAAATAGTTCCAGCATTCTAAAAATTCCCATATTTTTACAGTAGGTGACATTTATACCATAGAAATTTATATAATTTTCTCAAGTCCTAAATCTTTACCAATTAACCATAAATATTAATTCACTAAGCTGCAGTCAGATTTACCGCTTTCTGACTGCAGTCCACGGAAGAATTTATTTAAAAATCACTGATCGTCCGATTAACAAAATTCCAGTTGGAGTTGCCCGGAAATTTCTATACCTAGTTGCTGTACAAAAATCATGACTCAACTCTCTACTGATTTTAAAATCTAGTTTGATAAACAACCAACAAAGTTCCAGAATTTTAACAGCTTTACCTACTGAACTTGTTTAGCCCTTTAAAAATATCAAACGATTTCAGAAAATTATGAATCCAGCGCCTTTGGATTCCTTATTCAAATCTCTACGTTCTAGACATCAGAAAATCCGTTTTTCGACAACTAACGACCAAGTTACAGCCTGATGAAGTCGGCTGTTTCTTTTAATCAGCATCCTGTTTCAGCATCTCCTTATAATAAGTTCGTATAACTCGTTCATGTTATTAGCCAAGGCGATCAAGATTCGATTTTTAATCATAGATTAATACTAATAATCTATCCATGCAAACCCTACTCAATAACTTCTAGTTATTATAACAAAACACACTTGCAACCTCATGAGATCCGAATATCATTATGTTTATAACCAATTCAGCCGATTACTTTCAAGCATACATGATCCGAAGACAATATAATCAATTCATTCAAACACTTAGGGTTTCCGCAAACAATTATTCACAAGCACAGGATCACAACAGCCTATTACTTATCCAACACATAGAACCCGAAACAACTAGGCATTCAAACATACCCATAATCCGAAAACCATATAATCTAATCATTCAAACATATAATTAATCCGAAACATCTTAAACATTCAAGCATACATATAATTAGCCGAAACATGATCTTATAATCAAGTATGGTCCTAACCTTGAATAACTAGTCAACAAGCCGAGATGTGGACAAGTGCGACTCGGCTGCTGCTTGCTGCGGCCGAGAGAAAGAAAAGAGTAAGACTGATCCGCGACCGAAAGGGTGTTGATAAAGTAGGCTGTTTGATCGACTAGAGGTGAGCCAAGACTAATCTCGCGACCAAGATGATGATGGCTTCGGCTGATGTTTGCTGCGACCGAAAGAAAAGAAAAGAAAGCTGTTCGCGATTTATGGAGCAAGAGAAGGCGGTTTAGAGTTTGTGTTTTAGAAGGAAGCATGCATAAGTTTTGTAGATATAGGCGCAAGAGATAAGGATTTCGATTTGGGATAGGTATTGTGGCCGAGGAAGTTGGGTAAGTTAGTTTGGTTCGGATGTGATCTCGCGGCCAACTCAAACAACAAACGAGCCACAATCCGCTACACCACCTTAAACGTTTGGTTTGGTCTTGACCGAGTAGCTTTAATTTAAGGTTTTGGTTTGATCTTTTGGCCGAACATGTTTGGGCTGCTTTGGTTTGGTTTTGAACAAAATATATTTGCGGTCTTGGGCTTGATATCGACCGAGAATGATTTGAGTTGTTCACAAAGGGTTTGCAGCTTGATCTTGTAGCCGAGATAGGTTTGGGTTTAAGGTTTGATCTCGGTTCCGTTCGTATACATATTTATTATACATACATATATAACTAAAAAATCCACACAACACACAATACGTATTTAATTCATGCATACTTAGCCTATATATTATTCGACAATTATCACGTGTAAGTTATCCGAAAAACCCGGGATATCACAAGAAGGCCCAGCCCCCTGTGTCATGAGTATTCGAGACCTCCAGGCTGCCGGGATTTTGACGACCCAAGAGCCTGTTAGCTGGGAGCTAGTCCGCCAGGGACCTCAGGTGCAACCGCCTCCAGGATCTGAAGCTGCATCATCTATGCACAGGTTGGCGTCCCCACTCGATATCAGCGGCCGGTCACGCGTCAGGAGCTGCCAAGACGACAGTATCTTCTTCGTCAGCCTCACCCAGACCCACTGAATTTGGATTCGTTATATGATAGGATGAAGACTGGGTTTGGGGACCTGCGAGGCTATGTCGACCAGTAGTTTGGTGGTGTTCGCCAGACCATGATGGAGAGTAGGCATATGCATGAGGCTAGCCAGCGAAGGCTGGAAGATGGGATGAGGTATATGATGTAGAATTTGAACATGGGGGGTTCCATCCTACTTTCAGCATCAAGGTGGTCAGTCGGGGTCAAGTCAATTTGCTGGTATAGAGGATGTTCAACCGTATCAAGTATTCGAGGCGTCGGAAGAGTCGGAGGAGGACGATTGAAGCAGCAGTGGAGCTCTATATTTATTTTTCTTTTCTGCTTTTTTAATTTCTTAATGGTCTGTAATTTAAACAATTTACTTTGTAGGGGTGTTGAATGGTTTGGGTATCATGGTGGACAATCTTCAAAACAATTTATTTATTTGCTTTAACATATTATGTTTTGTAAGTGTATGGTGATAGGTCGATGTTGTATGTTGCTTCCGTTCGCATGTACTTTTGAGAGTGGTATGCTGAGCGCGTTCGGATTGGAGAGCATGAGTGGAGTGTCTGGCACATTGACAGTCTTGCATACCAGCTAAGTCGCTTCACTTTTGTATTGTGTTTTCTTTATTTATTTTGTTTTGTTTTATTTTGAGTGGTAGGTTGTCTCATCCTTGCATTGGGGACAATGCAAAAATTTAAGTGTGGGGATGAGATAGTAGAGTAGTGTAGTAGAGTTAAAAAAATCCGAAAATGTCTTTTGGAAAAGAAGTTTGCATGAAATTAAACGGAAAATGATAGAAAAATTAAATTTTATTCGGTTTCAAATAATAATAATATGAGAATTAAGAGGGTGAGTTTGTGTCTAACTTGGGATATGTGAGTAGGCTCGATTCGGTTCTTATATTCTTTGAGATTAATATACCTTAATTGTTGGTCTGCTAGTGGGTACTCATCTAGGAAAAATGGGAAACTGAAACCGCCAAAAATAGTATAAGGAATGTCGTTATAAGCTAAAATCTTTAGAATGTTTAATCATGTAAAAAGATAAAAAAATAGAAAAAAATGAGCTTGATTGAAAAGTAGACGAGGCTTATGGAATCTCCCTTGGAGATTGTGACTCAGATCGAGAATCCCTCTAGGATTAGTTAAAATTTTAAGTATCAAAGCCCACGTTGTCGCTCTCGAGGATGGTGACTCTGGTTGAGACAACCTCTAGGTTAGATATGCAAAAAGAAATCAATGCTCGAATGAAAAAAAAAAGAGAAAATTGCTTGGTTTTAAATTCTTTATATTTTGGTATAAAACGGTTAGGAAAGAGTTTAAATAATTGTTCCTTTTGTTCCATAAGCTTGAGGTGGGATTAGGGGTACTGTGGATTCTAGTGTGAGACCCTAGGTAGATTGACCGCACTTAAACTAAATTCACATGATAAGAGGTTTGAACCGAATTTGAGTTTAAGTGGATCCAATACCTGCAATCGCGGTTAACATAAACTTTCATTCCCTAATGAAAATAACCTTAATCTTTGAAATCGAATAATTGTTTGGTTATGATTCCGTTTATGCACAAATCTTTTTCGAGGGCGAAAAAAGAGTAAGTGTGGGGATATGTGATGTATTGAATAATACATACATTTATCATGTAGAGTTTGTAGAGTTTTATCACGTTTTCGTTTCGGTTTGTCAAGAATTTATCTACTTTTAATCCAAATGCGTTTTGCAGGTCTTGGTTCGTGAAAACGATTGGAAGGATGGGAAAAACGAGCTAAAATGGTAATTAGAACCGAGCCGGAACGTGATTGGATCGAAAAAGAGGAAACGAATCGAAATTATGGGTTTTAACCCTATGGCGGGCCACGACCGACATGCTATAACCCTCTCGCGGGGCGCGAGAGGGTGATACTTATCTCCGGAATTCTAACTCAGTCGCGCGGCACGACCGGAAGGGCTTATCCCTCTCGCGACCGGCGAGAGGGTGTTTTGTCCAGAAAGTTTCGAAACTGATTTGGTTTGGGGTTTGGTTGTTATTTATTGAGTTATTATTCAAGTAAAACACATCTTGGGATCAACTTGGACGAACTTAGGCCTTTTGGAGCGATTTTTCTGGAGATTCTGAGCTAGGAGAAGAAGATCTAGGCTGCCGAAATCGTTCGGGTTATCAAGGAGTTTCGAGGCAGGAGCTTTAACGGTTTTATCGCAACATGCTTGATCTTTACACTCCTTTGTTTAACTTGAATATGCATTCTTGTTCTAAACCTTGTTTATTTAGTTTTACAAACATGATTCTTGGGTAGATTTAATTCAGTTACCTAGGTTTGGATGATTTGATTTTATGAAAGTTTGATTTATTTTAGTTTAATTTTGGTTTGAATGTATATTTGGTAAAGTTCACAACTTTAATTCCCTAGTTTAGTGTATTTGCATGATTTTAATTGATTTGTGATTGTTTGATTGTTTTACATGAATCTAGGTGGATGTCTTCCATAGAATAGGTTTGTGTTTGCTTTTTCGTGTCTTTCGGGATTCGGGAAATTGTCTGTAAATTGGCCAATAAAACCGGAAAACAATTAAATGAGATATAAAATCAGTTTTGTCATCATACCTCAATTGGTTATTGAGAAATAATAATTAGTTAACTGAATTAATTAGATAAATTGTTAGGTTTAGGTTTTGAGAAATTCCCAAATCTAATTTACTTGTCATAATTAGGTCGGTTAAACTAAACTAGAAGTTGTAGTTGGTCTAAGTTAGTTATTGAGAAGTAGTTAACTAATTAGACACTTTACAAAATTAAAAGATAACTGATGTCACACCCCGACCCGCAGCGGAATAAGAGTCGGGGCATAATTGGGTTATCACCAAAGCTCATGATGTTTACTAATATGTTTCATATTTATTAAATTCAAAATTACATCCTCAATATTCCAAACAAGTTCATACAATTACAAAGAAAGATAACCAACTAAACAATCCAAAGTCTAAACCGGTTTATTCTTCTAAGCCATCCTATATGTTTCTTGTTGCAGCTGGATCACCTGTATCATGTGTAAAAATGGGGATTTTTGGGTCAACAAAAGTTGGCGAGTGAACCTTGTTAGAAAACATTTATTATTGATTTCTTGTTATATTTATTATGGAAAATTGTGCAATAATCATATGTGAGCAAACGTAAATAAACATACAATAACAATAACAATAATAAACAATAACATACAATAACAAACCACCTTGCATGAATATATAACATGAATGATAATGTAAATGTTGGCAACGTCTCGTCACGCTCATAGGTAATGGGGAACGGCTCACGCTCATAGGTAATGGGGAGCAGACGGCCTATGATGAAATGTATGTGCGATCAAGGCTCAATCAAACGGAGCCGATCGTATGTTGGCAACGCCTCGTTCCCGCTCATAGGTAATGGGGAACGGCTCACGCTCATTGGTAATGGAGAGCGGCGGCCTATGATAATGTATGTACTGAAAATGATAAATTTAATCTAAACAATAACCACACAAACAGTTGACACATATTGAATACACATTTGATCATGGATATGATGGATGCACAATTGTTTAAATGTAATAAATAATAAGACACATGATACACCCCAAAAACGTGATTAAAACGGGGAATTTGTAGAGATTCACTCACATTGGGTGCGTTCGGTTGAAGATGTTGAATGGGCACGAGTTTAGAGGGTTGATCGACGAGGATTAACTAACCTAAATAATAACGAAAAGGTATAGTAAATGAGTGGATTTTATTAATAATTTTAATAGGATTTTTAGATATATTTTTTTGTGAGTTTAAGGCTATTTTCTAACTTTAAAAACATTATTTTTAAGTATTTTTAATTGATTTTTAAATTAAATAAATAAATAAAAATATAAAAAAAAAGTGTTGACTTTTCGGGTTGACCGTTGACTATTTGACTTTGACTTGTTGACCGGTTCGGTCGTGTATATTATTTGCACTGAGTGAGGTTCGAACTCGTGACCTCCCGTACGCGTGCACGCAGCTCTACCAACTGAGCCACGTGTCTAACCCGAAATATTTCTGTTTTTAATTATATTTATATACTACATAATTTATTCCAAAATTCATTTCTTAAAAAGGATTTAAATTCTATCGAACCGGCGTGCGTATCAGGTTTCGAACCCGGGACCTGTTGATTAACGTTGCACACAGTCCACCGCTGGACTGTGTGTCCAACCTGATTAAAACACTTGTTTTTATTACTCTTATATACTAACTGGAAGTTTTCATATTTGGGTTTTAACAAACCCCTGAATATTGTGACGAATCGGAATAAGGGCGGACTCGAAGCAGGTATCGCTACGTTTCAATTGCACACAGTCCACCGCTGGACTGTGTGTCTAACCCGAGATATAATCCAATTTATATTAAATTTATATACAGACTCACTTCGTCTTCTTCGTTACAATAACCCAGACAACGATTACTCTACTGCACTTGTTCAATTCAATTAACAGGCGTATGAATGATTAAAATGTAACGGATAGGAAAGGTTTTGGGAATGAACATACCGGAATGACGACTTTTCTCAGAACTCCGGCAAAGTCATCGGCTTTGTTTTTATGAACTCCGTCTGAGCGGACCAATTAACATTTTTGATTAACTAATTGTAAAATTGATTGACTAAGCAAGAGTTATCAGAAGGTTTGAATGATTATACCGTTTCACAACGTAACTTAGGAATTTTCATAAAACTTCCGGCGAGTGTTGATTATCCGATATCGTCGTCTGGGACCGATTCTGATTGGAGGGTTTGAGTTAGTAAAAGTCTAACAACAGATAGAAGATGAAAGAATTTAGAAATTTATCGTTTTGATGAAAGACACGGTTTTCCGGCGAAAGTCCGGCGAGTTCAAAAAGCGTTTCCGACGAACTGACAATAGAGCAAAAGTGAAATTGAGAGTTCTGTGGATGATTTTGAGTCGCGAGATACTGATATTGTTGGAGTAATTCAGGAAGTGAATTTTTTTGGTTATTAAACCCGAACATCACATGAATTCAAGTTCATTAACGGCTGAATTGATTAAGAATGTCGGTTTATCGGTTATAATCAAGAATCCGCGATCACTCAAAAGTCCTTGGACGTTTGGAAGCCGATATCGGTTTCAGTTTGGCGCAAACAGGTTGATTTACGGTTGAAGTTATGTTTTAATTGTTTCCTAGAATTCACAAAGACATCAAGTGGCGGAGTGGTTATGTGTTTGGTGTTTAAAGTTTCCGGCTGACCCGGGTTCGAAACCCGGCAGCCCTTTTTCATTTTTAATTGTTTTAATTTTATTTTTTAACAATTTTAATTTCCATAATCTAAAATGTTTATTAGTTATGTATTGTTTAAAATTAAAATAAGCATTAAATGAGCAACAAAATATGAAACTGATTATTCGATTAATACACGAAGCGGGTTTGGAAAACCCGTTTTTCGACAAATGTTACAGTATCCCCTACTTTTAGAAATTTCGTCCCGAAATTTAAGTAGTAGTGGTAACAGGAAAAAGATGCGGGTATTTTTCGCGCATTGAGTCTTCACGTTCCCAAGTAAACTCAGGTCCCCGTTTCGACTCCCAGCGTACCCTAACAATTGGAATACGACTCCGTCTTAAACGTTTTTCTCCGAAGTCCATGATCTCTACTGGTCTTTCAATGAAATGCACAGATTCATCGATCTGAATATCTTCCAGGGGAATATGGAGGTTTTCATCGGCAAGACACTTCTTTAAGTTTGATACGTGGAATGTGGGGTGAATTCTGTTGAGTTCTTCTGGTAGATCAAGCTTGTATGCTACAGGTCCTACTCTTTCGAGTATCTTGAAAGGTCCTACGTAGCGTGGTGCTAGCTTGCCCTTCTGGCCAAAACGAACTACTCCCTTCCATGGTGATACTTTTAAAAGTACATGATCACCAATGTTAAACTCCAAAGGCTTTCGTCGTTTATCTGCATAACTCTTTTGACGATTTTGTGCCGCTAGAAGATTGTTTCGAATTTGATGGATCTTGTCTGTTGTTTCTTGAATCAATTCTGGACCGGTGATTTGTGCTTCTCCAATTTCGTGTCAACATACTGGGGATCGGCACTTACGACCATATAAAGCTTCGAAAGGTGCCATGCCGATTCTTGAATGATAGCTGTTGTTGTACGAAAATTCAACTAATGGTAGATGAACATCCCAATTTCCCTTGAAGTCTATGACACATGCTTGAAGCATATCTTCAAGAGTTTGGATGGTGCGTTCAGATTGTCCATCAGTTTGAGTATGATAAGCGGTACTGAGGTCTAATCGTGTACCCAAAGCGGCTTGAACGGCTTGCCATGTTCGTGAAGTGAAACGACCATCACGATCGGAAATAATGCTTAACGGTACACCATGACGGTTTACGATCTCGCTGATGTAGGTACGAGCTAACTTCTCGTTCTTGAAGTTCTCGCGAATCGGAAAGAAATGAGCTGATTTTGTAAGACGATCAATGATTACCCCTATAGTGTCATACCCACCAGAAGTGCGAGGTAACCTGGTAATGAAGTCCATGGTTATGTTTTCCCACTTCCATACAGGTATTTCAGGTTGGACCAGAAATCCTGAGGGTCTTTGACGTTCAGCTTTTACTTTGGAATATGTAAGGCACTTGGAAACAAAAACAACAATATCCTTTTTCATTCCAGGCCACCAGTAGGTGTATCGAAGGTCTTGATACATCTTATCGGCTCCTGGGTGTATAGAATATCGTGTTTTGTGCGCCTCATTCATAAGGAAATCATGAAGGTCATTGTGGTCAGGAATCCATATGCGATCTAGACAGTACAGAATACCGTCGGATTTAGTTTCTATTTTAAGTTCAGCTCCACAAGACAGCTCCTTGCGTACGTCGTTTTCCGTTACTGAAACACGTTGGGCTTCTCGAATTTGATCTTTGATGTCGGTTATGATTTTATGCATAATAGTTTTGAGGGAATTGATACGTTTGACATGATAAGGTATGTATCATAAAACAAAAACTTCAACCATGACGATATTTAAACCTACATGGAACTTCTCATAACCTCCTGGTAATGCTTTTGATCTTTTGCCAAGAATACTTATATATAGGAAGTACCAGCGGCGTATCCACCATATTCTTGTCAAATTTTCGTTGGCTTTATCAGTAAATCATGATCAGCTCTATGTGACTCTAAAACATAAACAAACACAACAACCAAAGCTTGAGTCTCAATTCTGAAAGGATACATGACTGAATGAAGACAGTACCTCTCTCATTTGTTATGATGAAGGGGTCAGTTTATGTAAAAGTGAGACACAACCCAACTTCTTTAATTGATGAGATTGAGATACGTCGAGATGTATGATGATATGAATGTTAAATCAATGAGTATAAAACAAGACTGTAATATCAATTCGCATTAAAATTCTTGGATACATAAATTCCCAATTTTACAACTGGGATACGGAAAGATTGAGATAACATAAAGAAAACATTAAAATTAAACGATCGGAGTTGAGTCTTGATTCTTGGTGAGGGAAACTAGTTGGGTGATTCGTTCGAGCCGTTATTATTTTCAACAGGATTGGCGTTGATGTTGTAAGCTCTTCCTCTTGCAGGTGGTGGAGCTTGGTTAGCTTGATTCACCGGATTTGCTTGAGCTTGGGCATGAATGATGTTCACCAAGCGTGGACAAGTGTTTCTAAAGTGGTTTGGGTCTCCACAGTTGTAACAAGCCCGCATAGGTTATATCATGGGATAGTTGGGTTGGTAGTAGGATTGGGCTACATGTTGGGTAGGTGGTAGTAGTAAAGGTTGTCGGGCTTGACCCACTATCTGATGGTGGGTTTGGGTTGAGGGCTGATGGCGGTTCGTTCGCTGAAGTACGCGACAGGTTTGAATGGTGTGACCCGTGCGACCACAGCCGGTGCAATGTTGGCATGGATGATCAGGAAAGTGATGGTATTGGCAACGGTTGCATTTTGGGTATGGGCCGGAGTAAGGCTCTTTATATGGTGCAGGTGAGGGGGCAACTTGGGTAATGGGTGCAGCAGGGATGGGGAAATTTGTTTGCGTGACAGCAAAGTTTCTGGTGTTTCGGTTCCTTTTACCAGTAAACTTCGAAGAGGAGCCAGAATGGTTTGAAGTTTGAGCCTCAATGGGGGCTTTCTTTTTCTCCTCTTTGAATTTACCGTTTCGAATGCGATTTTCGGTAAGTTCGGTAGCTAGTTCCATTGCGGCTTCAAGTGTCGCAGGCGAAGTGCTTAGAACTGAGTCTTGAATTTTTGAGGGGAGGCCTCGAATGCAGTGTTCAACCAAGCGGTACACTGGGGTGAACAAGTTGGGGATCATTTGGTTCAACTCTAGAAACCTTTTGTTGTAGGAAGTATGATCTCCTTCCTTTTGTTTTAACGAGTGGAATTCATCTTCCAACTTCTTGATTTCGCTTCTTGGACAGAAGCGTCTTGTCATTATTTCCCTTAACTCTTCCCATGTTAAGGCCATAGCATCTTCGACTCCTCTCTTACCCTTCTCTGTGTTCCACCAGGTCAGGGCTACTCAAAATAGTCTCCCGGTTGCGTAACGTACCTTGCGATCCTCGGGACAATCGCAATTGAGGAAGGTGTTTTCCATTTCCTCAAACCAGTGGAGGAGAGCAGTGACACCTTCGGTCCCTTTAAATTTCGGGGGATCGCAGGACTTGAAATATTTGTATGAGCACTTTTTGGGGGGAGGATTATCGACGTTCTGGTCTTCATACTGGGAAGGATTGATGGGATTTGCGGCGAGAGCTTGTTGGACTTGAATTACGATGTCAGGAAGCACCGCGGCCATTTGTTTTGCGATTTGAGTGGCCAAGCGTTCGTTTGACCTTCCTGACCTTCTACCTCCACGTAGTTGTCTAGTCGACATCTACAGGAACGTACATAGGAAGATTGTGAGCTTAAGAAGTTTTTTTTTTTAGGTGTCATGTGTCTTAAAAAAAATAAAAATAACATAAACATCAATAATGCAACTACATCCATAGGATGTCTTGGGTTTGCTCATGTTGGGCCTCAAATGTCCCCCATACCTTCACATGTATAGTCATGTGGGCCCCCATGACTATTGGCTTGGTAGGATTCACATTGGTATTGGCGGTTTAACACTCGCATCACCCGAATGAAAACCATGAAATATGTTTGCGAGATGTATGGTCGGAGGGTGTCCAGGTGTAGACACCATGACAACTCAAAGTGGGGTTAGCTCACACGACGTTTGGTATAGCATGCTTTGGCCTAATAGGTCCTTCGTACTCTCATCGTTAGTCCCCATGTAGGCAAACTGGTCCTTTATTTTGGATATATACGAATGCAAAGCCTAGACAGGACTTCTGACTACCGGTACTTGTACCCTTCCAGTTACTACATGCCCGTCATGAGAACTCACTTTGATGTGATTTGAAAATACAAAAATCGTTGTAAAAGTCATGGAAATTGTGTGGTGTGTGCTCTCATGGATATGATATGTTATGAGAATATGATTCATGATAGGCATTGTATAATAATATGTACTTATGAACATGCTTGCATAACATTGAATGTAACATTAAACATAAAACATATAAACATCATGAATTTTGCATGTAACACACAAAAATTTTTAAAAATTCTAATCAACTATAGTATAGGCTCTAAGGTCTAATAACCTATCCTATATCCCTATAGTCATGGCTCTGATACCAATCTGTCACACCCCGACCCGCAGCGGAATAAGAGTCGGGGCATAATTGGGTTATCACCAAAGCTCATGATGTTTACTAATATGTTTCATATTTATTAAATTCAAAATTACATCCTCAATATTCCAAACAAGTTCATACAATTACAAAGAAAGATAACCAACTAAACAATCCAAAGTCTAAACCGGTTTATTCTTCTAAGCCATCCTATATGTTTCTTGCTGCAGCTGGATCACCTGTATCATGTGTAAAAATGGGGATTTTTGGGTCAACAAAAGTTGGCGAGTAAACCTTGTTAGAAAACATTTATTATTGATTTCTTGTTATATTTATTATGGAAAATTGTGCAATAATCATATGTGAGCAAACGTAAATAAACATACAATAACAATAACAATAATAAACAATAACATACAATAACAAACCACCTTGCATGAATATATAACATGAATGATAATGTAATTGTTGGCAACGTCTCGTTCACGCTCATAGGTAATGGGGAACGGCTCACGCTCATAGGTAATGGGGAGCAGACGGCCTATGATGAAATGTATGTGCGATCAAGGCTCAATCAAACGGAGCCGATCGTATGTTGGCAACGCCTCGTTCCCGCTCATAGGTAATGGGGAACGGCTCACGCTCATAGGTAATGGGGAGCGGCGGCCTATGATAATGTATGTACTGAAAATGATAAATTTAATCTAAACAATAACCACACAAACAGTTGATACATATTGAATACACATTTGATCATGGATATGATGGATGCTCAATTGTTTAAATGTAATAAATAATAAGACACATGATACACCCCAAAAACGTGATTAAAACGGGGAATTTGTAGAGATTCACTCACATTGGGTGCGTTCGGTTGAAGATGTTGAAGGGGCACGAGTTTAGAGGGTTGATCGACGAGGATTAACTAACCTAAATAATAACGAAAAGGTATAGTAAATGAGTGGATTTTATTAATAATTTTAATAGGATTTTTAGATATATTTTTTTGTGAGTTTAAGGCTATTTTCTAACTTTAAAAACATTATTTTTAAGTATTTTTAATTGATTTTTAAATTAAATAAATATATAAAAATATAAAAAAAAAGTGTTGACTTTTCGGGTTGACCGTTGACTATTTGACTTTGACTTGTTGACCGGTTCGGTCGTGTATATTATTTGCACTGAGTGAGGTTCGAACTCGTAACCTCCCGTACGCGTGCACGCAGCTCTACCAACTGAGCTACGTGTCTAACCCGAAATATTTCTGTTTTTAATTATATTTATATACTACATAATTTATTCCAAAATTCATTTCTTAAAAAGGATTTAAATTCTATCGAACCGGCGTGCGTATCAGGTCTCGAACCCGGGACCTGTTGATTAACGTTGCACACAGTCCACCGCTGGACTGTGTGTCCAACCTGATTAAAACACTTGTTTTTATTACTCTTATATACTAACTGGAAGTTTTCATATTTGGGTTTTAACAAACCCCTGAATATTGTGACGAATTGGAATAAGGGCGGACTCGAAGCAGGTATCGCTACGTTTCAATTGCACACAGTCCACCGCTGGACTGTGTGTCTAACTCGAGATATAATCCAATTTATATTAAATTTATATACAGACTCGCTTCGTCTTCTTCGTTACAATAACCCAGACAACGATTACTCTACTGAACTTGTTCAATTCAATTAACAGGCGTATGAATGATTAAAATGTAACGGATAGGAAAGGTTTTGGGAATGAACATACCGGAATGACGACTTTTCTCAGAACTCCGGCAAAGTCGTCGGCTCTGTTTTTATGAACTCCGTCTGAGCGGACCAATTAACAGTTTTTGATTAACTAATTGTAAAATTGATTGACTAAGCAAGAGTTATCAGAAGGTTTGAATGATTATACCGTTTCACAACGTAACTTAGGAATTTTCAGAAAACTTCCGGCGAGTGTTGATTATCCGATATCGTCGTCTGGGACCGATTCTGATTGGAGGGTTTGAGTTAGTAAAAGTCTAACAATAGATAGAAGATGAAAGAATTTAGAAATTTACCGTTTTGATAAAAGACACGGTTTTCCGGTGAAAGTCCGGCGAGTTCAAAAAGCGTTTCCGACGAACTGACACAATAGAGCAAAAGTGAAATTGAGAGTTCTGTGGATGATTTTGAGTCGCGAGATACTGATATTGTTGGAGTAATTCAGGAAGTGAATGTTTTCGGTTATTAAACCCGAACATCACATGAATTCAAGTTCATTAACGGCTGAATTGATTAAGAATGTCGGTTTATCGTTATAATCAAGAATCCGCGATCACTCAAAAGTCCTTGGACGTTTGGAAGCCGATATCGGTTTCAGTTTGGCGCAAACAGGTTGATTTACGGTTGAAGTTATGTTTTAATTGTTTCCTAGAATTCACAAAGACATCAAGTGGCGGAGTGGTTATGTGTTTGGTGTTTAAAGTTTCCGGCTGACCCGTGTTCGAAACCCGGCAGCCCTTTTTCATTTTTAGTTGTTTTAGTTTTATTTTTTAACAATTTTAATTTCCATAATCTAAAATGTTTATTAGTTATGTATTGTTAAAAATAAAAATAAGCATTAAATGAGCAACAAAATATGAAACTGATTATTCGATTAATAAACGAAGCGGGTTTGGAAAACCCGTTTTTCGACAAATGTTACAACTGAAAAGAAATCTTTAGAACCGGTGATTAAATAATAATTGTGGGTTATCATAGGTGTCTTCTTGAGAAGGGTCGGGGGTCCTGTTCAGTAAATCTAGAATTTAATATTTCAAGATCCCGGTAAAACATTCAACCTAATAAGTTATTATCAAATCAAATGAGTAGTAGTCTAAAAATCCAACCTAGGTGACTAGTTCATTATTTCCTGATTTAATTCCAAATTTTCTAAAAAGTTCACAGTTTGATTTGTTCCAATTTAGTAGTTTTAGATTAATTAACTGTAGGTCCCCTAGTCCGTATGGATCTTCACAGAATCGTCTATCTAATCTAGAGTGCGGAATCCCCTAGATCAGATTTCACAGAAACAACAAGAACACAAACACGAACAATTTCCTTCAAACAGTCTTCTATTGATTATCTAACATAAAGTGCTTACAACCAATTTAAGACTCTCTCTCTAAACAACTAAACCAGCAACACAGCAATAGAACCAGCAACCTAAACCCTAATGCAAACCTCCCTATATATAGAGATAGGTTATACTCATGGGCTAGGTTTCCTACATGGACTGCTAATGGGTTTAAATCCCAACTTGCCTACCATGCACTATTTAATGTCTAGTTCAGCCCAATTACTTCTAATTAACTATTACAAAACTAAACCCGCTAAACGTTTATCAGTTTACTAATTACAAGATATCCAAAGACCAAATCTAAGCTGTTGTCACAAATATGCACCAACAAACTCCCCCTTAACAACAGCTTCATAAAATAACTTAGTCTTCAGTCTTCTTGCAATCTTTAACATCTTTAAAAAAGTTGGTCTTTGGATAGCTTCACCTTTAATAGCTTTTGTCAGTAACAGACTCCCCCTAAGCTGATGTATCCAATCACCAAATCTTCTAAATCGTTAGCATTTGAGTAAACTCTAGTTTAGTACTTGCAAAGCAATATTCAAAACTCTTCAACTTTGTCTGCAATGTAGAAAGGAGGTTCTACCATGCATCCAAGCAAACTCCTCTTCACCAAACTTCTCAGCAACACACTGCTACAATATGTATACTATAAAACAAACATCTCGAGAAACCATAAGAAATTTTCAACACAAGTTAAACAAATTGTTATTATTCAAGAGATAGTAAAACTGTATCACAGATTAAGCACTTCTCAACTCAAACCACATACCCAAAATTTTTAAACACCATGAACCTGCAGAATCTTAAAAATTTTGAACTCATCTTCTAACACTGTCTCCCCCTATCGGTAACAACTCCTCCACGAACAACCAATATCCGCACAATAAGAATGTACAAGAAAATGAAATATTTTTTTATTTTTATATTTTCTGAAAGCAAATAAAGTACGAAATAATAAAAACTCTATTTTTGTGAGTATGACCGTTAAGAAGATCATATCAGCAACATCAAACTGTTTTCGCACTATCTGATTATACTATATGCAATATTCATCAAAAACAGTCCAAGAGGATTACCAGTATTGTTTATCCACTTAAACAAAATACATGAACATTTCAAGTACCATTACCTAGTGATATGTTTAGATAATTTATACTGATATACTAGTGTGTCCCACTTTAGGACATACCCCCGCGATCAAGGTATGCACAAACTTCATCGTAGTAGGTGAGTGTACCGAAATTCATCCTTTTGAATTACAACATTAGATAATTGGTGATCAGGTCAGTACTCCCGTACAGCAAATAGACCAAATATCCAACGAGGGTTAGGACAAATACCAAATTTTGGTACGAATAATGCAATTTGCACATGTGAATGACTCTCTATGAGAGCTTCTTCAATGATTGGGATTTGGCATTTTAGCTCTTTTAAGATATCCTGGTTGTGCCTAGGTCAACATATATCTGGATGCAGCAGAAGGACAACCTTGATACCCCGGATGAAATAACGATATAAAGACCTAAAACCTCAGATTTTGGCAATCTATCAACGCAAGATTAAGGTTATAAACCATACGCCACTGATATGTTACCCACTCATACACAGTTTATTATATTTGTATCACCAAAGTAAGTTGATTATTTCATGCTTTTGGCCTACTGGTACATCATATGATGAAGCTGCTATCACACTTAAGTAATTTTAGTTCTAAATTCAGTGTGACAGTCTAACTTGTTGATGTACTATCATTTCTTCCTTTTCACACAGTGAAAAACTCATTTTTGATTTTCTAATTTTTTTGTTTTTGATTTTTGAAAAGCATTAAATTTATTTACAGAATATTTTTATGGAAAAAATGGTTATTCAGGATTCCTCATCCCGTTGAGTTCGACTAAATGTTCAAAACGAGCCATGTCAAATGCTTCTGTGTAAAGATCTGCCAGGTTATCTAGTGTGTCGACTCGATGCAGTTCAATTAATTTCTTTTCAGCACAATCCCGTATAAAATGATGACGAATGTCAATATGTTTTGTGCGACTGTGTTTTACGGGATTATTGGTGATTGAAATAGTGGCATTATTGTCTATCATAATAGGAGTACGAGTGAAATTCAAACCGTAATCACGCATCTGCTGTTGGATCCAGAGAACCTGAGAGCAACAGCTACCCGCAGCAATATATTCAGCTTCACACGTCGAGGTAGACACGCAAGACTGCTTCTTGCATTGCCATGAGACGAGCCTCCCTCCTAAGAACTGACAACCACCTGTGGTAGACTTCCTTGTAGATTTGCATCCTCCAAAGTCTGAATCAGTGAAAGCAACAAACTTGAAATCACTAGCAGCTGGATACCATAACCCAAGTTAAGGTTTCCCCATCAAGTAACGAAGAATCCGCTTCACCGCTTTCATGTGGGACTCCTTTGATTCGCTTTATATCTAGCACAAAGACATACTGCGAACATGATGTCGGGTCTTGAAGCAGCCAAGTACATCTGAGAACCAATCATTGCCATGTATTGAGTTGGATCAACATCCTCCACACTCTCATGATCTGGACAAGATTGTGATTCTCACAGATAGGTGTATTGAAAGTAGCGCAATCCTCCATTTTGAAACGAGACAAAATGTCATACACATACTTTGTCTGATGTATAAACATCCCATCCTTCTTCTGTTCAACTTGTAAACCCAAAAAGTAGGATAGCTCACCCATCACACTCATCTCAAACTTGCTCTTCATAACCTCCTCGAAATCATGAGACATGTTCTCATTTGATGACCCTAAAATGATGTCATCTACGTATACCTGTACCAGCAGAAAGTCTTCCTTCTTCCTTTTGATAAAAGTGTACTGTCAATCTGACCTCTTTCAAAACCATTCTTTAACAAATGTGCTGACAGTGTCTCATACCACGCCCTAGGTGCTTGATGCAATCCATACAATGCCTTATCAAGTCGATAGACTCAATCTGGATAGTCTAGATCAGTAAACCCATCTGGTTGTGAGACATACACCACTTCTTGGACTTTCCCATAAAGAAACGCACTCTTCACATCAAGTTGGTAAACTTTGAAGCCCTTAAATGAAGCAAAAGCTAGGAACAAACGAATTGCTTCCAACCTTGCTACTGGTGCAAACACCTCATTGTAATCAATCCCCTCTTGCTGATTGAACCCTTTCACCACCAACCAAGCCTTATTCCTTATCACCATCCCTCAGTCATCTTTCTTGCACTTAAACACCCACTTAGTGCCTATTTCCTTCTCTCCTACGGGCAAGTCAACTAGCTCCCAAACTTTTAACTTCTTGAACTGAGCTAGTTCCTCTTGCATAGCTTTAACCCAACAATTGTCTTTTAGAGCCATATGAACATTCTTCGGCTCCTCTTGTGCAATAAAGCAGCTATACAAACATTTATGAATTAACCCAGTCTTCTGAATTGAAGTAAACAAACATGAACCTTCGAGCACATCTCTTCTTGTCTGAACACCTGCAGTAGCATCACCAATGATGTTTTCAACTGGATGATCTCTGTGTAAACGTGTGGTAGCAATGGTGTCAACAACTAGATCATCTCCCAGATTAGATCCAACCTCCCCCTGAATATTAGCAAATGGATTAGTGAAGTCCTCCCCCTGAATAGGTTCAGACTCACCATCACTGGAATCCTCTGGAACTACACTGGAAGAAGTTTCTGGAGCATCTGTCATCGATATACTCGATCTAGGCATGAAGTCACACTCTCCATCTTCACTGATCACAGTATGGATCACTTGAGACTCATCTGCATTTGAAAAATCAGGAATATTAAATGATTTAAAGACACTGTCGTAATCATATAATATAGCAGGACCACTCGTTGAATGTTGAGGTGAATAACTAGTGATTTCCATGTTAAACACCACCTCAATTTTACCAATTTTTAGATTAAAAACCCTTTTATTCGGTGTTCCAGACATATAGCCTAGAAAGTAACCCTCATCAGCTACTTCACCGAATTTTTGCTTATCTTTGTTTCGCCCAATGGTGAAGGGTAATCCAAATGGTTCAAAGCCTTTTAAGTTTGGTTTTCAGTTAAACAATAATTCGTGACATGTTTTGTTAAAACGTTTAACTGTCAAGACTTTGTTCAGGACATAGCAAACTGTGTTCACAGCTTCTCCCCAGAAGAGAACTGGAAGCTTTGAATCAGAAAGCATAGTCCTTACGGCTTCAATCAACGTCATGTTCTTCCTCTAAGCGAGTCCATTCTGTTGAGGTGTATAAGGAGCAGAATATTGATGTTCAATTCCCTTGCGAAGACAATAGAGATCCAGAACTTGGTTCTTGAACTCCGTGCCATTATCACTCCTTATCCTCTTGATCCGTGCATCATGGACATTTTCCAATTTTGTAAAAAGATCTATCAGCATCTCCGCTATCTCATCTTTTGTACCTAAAAAGAAAACCCATGAATATCGTGAGTAATCATCAGTGACAACTAAAAAATAGTACTTTCCACCTATGCTCCTTACGTTCACCGGACTGAATAGATCCATATGAAGTAATTCATAAGGGGCATCTATGGAATTTACTATTTTAGACTGTGAGGTTTCTTATGTTGTTTTTCTTTTTGACATGGAAGACATTTATCTTCCACGTGAAACCTCTGCACTGGCACCTCTTCCACTTAATCGTTTTTAATAATATAATTCATTTTTCAGTAGTGGATGTGGGCCATGCATCTGTGCCACAACAATGACTCAGCCTCAAATGCTTTTGATAGTAAACACGCCACCACAGTGGAAGAATCCTTTACACTCATGTCCATGACATAAGTGTCGTTTCTCCTTGGCGCTCTCATCACTATCCAGTCATCCGGTATCACCAAACCAGGTTTCAACACCAAAGCTTCAGACTTTGTAAAGTGGACCGAGTGACCCTTGTCACAGACTTGAGACACGCTCATCAGATTGTGCTTCAGCTGCTCAACACAATTCACTTTGTCCAGTGTGATATTCTCGTTGGTCACTTTTTCTCGACGGTAACGTGCCCTCCTTTAGCACCTACAAAATTCACATAACCACCATCTATATCCTCAAACTCAGTCAACAACCTCGCATCCCCCGTCATGTGCCTGGAGCAGCCACTATCAACATACCACAAGTTGATAATCCTCCTTAGCAGCTCCTACACAAACCAACAAATTTAGTTAGATTGGGGGACCCAAGCCTTAATGGTCTTGGGTCTTCCAGATTCATCAACCACAGGGACATCCATCCAATATCCATCACTCCTAACAGGAGTCTTGGATCTTAGAACTGTTGATGGAAATGGTTTTTGATTTCCACTAGGTATGTGGTCCTAAGGTTTCCTAACCATTTTTAGACTTTGCAACCTTTAGAAATTATGATTTTGGTTCCATAAATTTTGATGATGATAATTTCTAAAGCCATCGTTATAAAAATTTCGACTACCAACATTCTGGTATCGATTTTGATATTGACCTTGACTTCTGAAATTATTTGATGGACCATTAAAGTTATTCATTCTTGGTGAACTACTTCTAGGTATATCATATCTGCCTGATGTAGATGCAGGCTGAAATCTTTGTGGATTTCTTTGAAAGCGAGGAACTTGGTGAGTTCTTTTTTCAGCCTTATCTACACCAACAGCAACACTTTGTTGCCTGGTAGTAGATACCTTTGGTGAGTTAACCTTCTTCTCACCATCACCACTTTTTGCTGGTGATTTTTCTCGCTGCCTCTCACTTACCTGTGCTTCACTCTTTTTGTTAGGACAGCAGCTAGCTACATGTCCCTTTTCATGACATTTGAAGCATGATTTTCTAGCCGAAGACTTCTTAATTGAAGCCTCTTTCTTAGCTTCATCAGGTGACGGTGATGTTGATGATGATGCCTTTGAAGGATCTTGTTTAGTTTGCTTAACTTCTGATTTTTATTTGCTTTTGTTCTTAGCAAACTGCACATTAGACTCTTTAGTAATAGCAGGGACCTCTTCATTCATGTCACTCCCTTTCACAAAATCAACCTTTTTAACAAAAAAATGTTTTTGATTCTTATGGTGTGTATTCTTGTTTTTAAAACAGTGTCTCTGTTATTATCCTTCTTGGCATTTTCAGTCACATCAACATCCTCTAATGTGGAACTACCAGGTGTAGTTGACACAAAGTCTGTAAGCTCTTCTTCATCTTGCAAGAAAGAGTAGTCGTGACCAAGAGGTGGTGGAACTTCATTCAAACCTTTGAAGCCCACACAAGTCTTATCATTACTCTTCTTCAGGCCATTCATCATGTGTTTCATGATAAAAGATGAATCTCTGAATTGATTTAATTTCTTTTCAAGATCACAAATTTTAAGCTGTGCTTCAGACAACTCTTTGCATTTTTCAGAAATTTCTTTTGTTTTCTCACTCATCGTATCATGAGCTAAGTCAATAACTTGAAGTTTTTCATTAATCTTACTGGTTAGAATATTGATTTCTTCTTCATAACCTTTAATTTTCTTCAAGTATAATGACTCATTTCCTTTTACGAAAAAGTTTGATTCTTTTAGGTTCGAGAGCTCATTAACCAGACTTTGGTTTTGCTTTGTTAATGTGTTAACTTCACTTTGCAGTTCACGACACTTCAAACAAACAGAACTACTAGAGTTAGAACATACCTCGCCAATTGATTTGCTTAGATCAGCCATGAAAGCATCAAACTCAGCAGCCATCTTCTTCTCTGTAGCATTCTGTTCTCCATCAGCTTTCTCATCTACCTTCTCTTGCTCTCCCTCAGCATCAGCTTTCACTTCTTCATCAACAACTGGAGCTATCTCAGCCATGAACGCCTGTGAGGCATTGTTATCTCCCTCCAGATGAACACTCCAATCATAAGAACCCTCTTTAGCAGTAGAAATCAGGGCCTTTGATCCAATGTTGTTTGACGCATTCCTGTTGCTTGAACCATGACCAGGAGAATCTTGAAAGGATGAAGCAGAACGAGATTTAGTTTTTAGTCGTTGACATTCTCTAGCAAATGTCCATAGTTATGACAGTTGTAACACTTCACTTTTGACTTGTCAAAGCCCACACTCTTTCCAACAAACTTCCTGCCCGTTCTGTTCATGAACCTCTTCACTCGTCTAGAAATCATGGCCATTTGCCATTGTAAATCCATCTCCTCTAGGTTATCAGGGTCAATCTGATCATAATCCTCATCAAACGTAGCAGGATCAGATATTCTTCCCTGAATGTAGTTCGCTTAGGAAGCAACGAAAGAAGCAAGCAATGCCAGGTGTTCTTCAGCACTTTTGACACTCACAGGCATAGACTTAGAACTGTTGTTACTTGATTGTTGTCTCTTAGCCCCTGACGAGCCTCCTGAAGCAGCAACAAAACATACTTCACCCTCAGCATTTGTCACGATCTGCTCATTCTCACATGAGAGAAAGGCATTTGCAGTATCACTAGAAGCAATGTTGGAAGATGAAGGTGTAAGACCTTTATAAATCCCCGGATCTTGAACCTGATCATATCCAGTCTCCTTCTTCTTCATATTGAGCTCATAATCTCTCAATTTCCCAAAAACCTCTTCCAAGTCTTTCTTTTCATAATCAGCTTCACCTTTTATCATTAAAGTATATATATCCCACTTTACAGGTAAAGCATCCAGCAACTTGTCGCTTATCTCCACATCCGTGTATCCCTCTATGTCATAATTATCTATTTCTGACATCAGATGATAATATCTCATGATAATATCTTCCAGGGACTCACTCCTCATGCCTTTAAACACAGCAAACTGTTTCTTCAGTAGATCCACCTTGTTCTTCTTCACATCAGTATTGCCCTCATACCTTTTCTCTAGGGCATCCCACATCTCTTTCGGTGTAGTATAACGCTTGAATGTATGTTTGATGCCATCAGGTAACGACATCTTTATAGCAGCTAAGGCTTTCTTCTCAGACTCATACATTCTCTTCTCAGCTTCAGACATGTTTACATAAGTAATAACTCGTTGTCTGCCCTCAAAATCATGCGTTGGGTTAGCGTACCCATCTTGAATACAGATCCACATCCGTGTGTCCTGATATTCAATAAAATATTGAAACCTATCCTTCCAAGTAAGATAGTTCTCTACCTTCAGAATCTTTGGAGGTTTGTTTGTGGTATCAGCCTCGTGCTCCATTCTCAACAGCTCATTTAGGTTAGACATATTCGACATTTTTACCGAACCGGCTCGTTAAAAACGTTAAAACTTGTCCAAAATGGGTAGTTACCAAATTATACTGTTAGACTCGTCTCGACGATACGATTCTAATGATATACATTGTCCGATTATGATTTTAGGAATTTTCGTGCCTTTTTTTGTCCTAAAAATCACACGAGCCTAACCGTGCAACCGGTTTGTTAAGAATGTTTGTGGATCAAATTCTATGTCCGAAAACGTTTAACTCTGGTTACGTCAGCTGGTTAACTTTCCACCTTTTTGTATATAACTCGGAACAGTGTAAAATCCAGAACAGTAACTCGGATTTACAATCCAAGATGAAAACCCGGAACAGTAATCCAAATTAATAATCCTGAATGGTGATCCGGATGAAATTCGGAATGCACTGTTCTGATCCGAAATGGAAATTCGGAATAGACTACTCGGATCCGAGATGGAATCTGGAATAGCGCTAATCCGAGATGGAATCCGGAATAACTTCTGATCCGAAATTCAATCCGAAATGGAATCTGAAATGAGCTTTTCAGATCTGAATTACACTTCTGATTATCCGAAATGCAGATTTCGGATCCAAAATTCAAGTCTGCAATCCGAAATGCTTCACTTTTTGATCCGAGATGCCTTTCTTCAATCTGAAAGACCTGCTATTAGTCCGAAATACCTGTAGAAACCCTAAAACAGCCTTCAAAACGGTCACAAACTTCAAGAACAGCCACCAAAACGCCCAAAAAACCCAACTTTTTATGCTGTTACGATTTTGAACCGAGTAAAATCAAGAGCCGAATGCTCTGATACCAATTGTAGGTCCCCTAGTCCGTATGGATCTTCACAGAATCGTCTATCTAATCTAGAGTTCGGAATCCCCTAGATCAGATTCACAGAAACAACAAGAACACAAACACGAACACGAACAATTTCTTTCAAACAGTCTTCTATTGATTATCTAACACAAAGTGTTTACAACCAATTCAAGACTCTCTCTCTAAACTCTCTCTAAACAACTAAACCCTAATGCAAACCTCCCTATGTATAGAGATAGGTTATGCTCATGGGCTAGGGTTTCCTACATGGACTGCTAATGGGTTTAAAGCCGAATTCGCCTACCATGCACTATTTAATGTCTCGTTCAGCCCAATTACTTCTAATTAACTATTACAAAACTAAACCCGCTAACCGTTTATCATTTTACTAATTACAAGATATCCAAAGATCAAATCTAAGTTGTTGTCACAAATATGCACCAACATTAACAATTTAGAATTAGTAGAAAACCCCCCCTTAAAACATACAAAGTGTTTTAATTGAGTCTAAGTTAAGTGGTCATAGTAATTAGAAAGTCTTGTGGGTTCGATAATCCGGACTTGCTTAATGCTATTCTACAATTGATCGGTCCACTTGTCGGTTAGTAGTTTAGTATAATTTAGGAGTCTAGAGTTTAATTTGAGTCTAGAATTAGGGTAATTTGATTTGTTTTAATTAACTACTTTTAGAACATCAGAGATACAGGCCAATGTGCCATATTTTATGTCCATTAGTGACAGGCCAATGTGTCATATTTTATGTCCATTAGTGACAGGCCAATATGTCATATTTCATGTCCATTAGTGACAGGACAATGTGCCATATTTTATGTCCGTTAATGACAGGCCAATGTGCCCCATTTTAATGTCCTTCGTGACAAGCATATGAGCTAATTATAATTGCCTAATGGCAATGACACTTGTGATATTTCGATCCACTGTCTAATAATACATGGACTACGTCCAAATTGTAATTTACCTTTGATGGTCCTTTTGAGATCTAGGCCAAAAATAGATATAATAAGCCTAAGAGTTGTGATGTTATTCACACTAGCTTGATTAGGCGATGGATTGTCATATCCAATGTTTACAGCCAATATGGTTATTAATACCATAGCTAAAAGAAATTTAATTTGGTGTTTAGAACCAAAGCTTTAAAGAATGGCTAACTCGGATGAGGCGCAAAGTAGCCACCAGGATGTTAACTCTAATAACGCAGAAAATATAGTCATTAATAATGATGATTTCCAAGCTCGCATTGATGCAGCTGTTGGAAATGCTATGGAAAAGGCTATAGAAAAACTTAGGGAGTCGAGCGCTACTCGCTCCAAACCTTTATCAATTCCACTATCCTCAGCTCATAAAGAGAGCTCAGTTCACTCTTCAAATGCGAAGAGTGAACTAAAGAAACTTGAATTTGCTGATAGGACCCGTTCTCTTAAAGACGGATGTACCTACAAATACTTCGTCTCCTGTAAGCCCCGAGACTTTAATGGGGAGAAAGGAGCTGTAGAAGCCTTGAAGTGGCTTGATGAGATGGAAAAGATTGTGGATATCAGTGGTTATGCTGAAAAAGATGTTGTAAAGTATGTATCACAATCTTTCAAAGGTGATACCTTAATTTGGTGGAAGGCTATGATCCAATCTATAGGTAAAATATACCTGTATAATTTGGGATGGTCCAAGTTTATGGACCTTGTTAAGGAAACCTACTGCCCACCCCATGAGGTGGAAAAGATAGAGTCAGACTTCCTGACCCTCACAATGAAGAACCTAGATTGTCGGAAGTATGTTTCCGATTTCAATTCGCTAGGTTAGTTTCCTATTTGATACCCCGGAACCCAAACGCATCACGCGTTTTGTTAATGGGTTAGCGCCCGAGATAAAGGGCATGGTAAAGGCTGCTCAGCCCACTACCTATAGGTCTGCTGTTGACCTATCTTTCTCCCTCACCTTGGATTTGGTGAGGCAAAAGTCAGTCAAGACCGAGATTGACGAGAAAAGAAAACGGGAGGATGATAACTCCAAAAGGTTTAAGAAGAAAGGAAATTTTGGGTTCAAGAAGAACCAACATAGGTTTGATGATAGACCTCTATGCAAGACCTGTAGCCGCAGGCATTGGGGGCAATGCAATATCGACCCTTAGATTAAACCCTGTGGTATTTGCAAAAGAAAAGGGCATAAGACCCACGAATGCAATAATCTTAAAGATGCCTTCAATTATGGTTGTAATCAGAAAGGGCATATTAAGCCTAATTGCCCTAAGAACCCCATAAATAATGATGCAAAGCCTGGAGAGGCTAAGAAAGGGAATGCTCGTGCTTTCCAGATAAATGATAGGGAGGCCGTTAATGACAACAACGTCATGACAGGTACTTTCCTCATCAACGATATATATGCTATAGTTCTTTTTTATTCGGCTGCAGATAAGTCTTTTGTAGACCATAAGTTTAGTAAACTATTAAACTTACCCATAAGAACTCTAGACAAAACTTATGAGATAGAACTTGTTGATGGAACTTTAGAAATAGCATCTTCCATTTTTTATGGATGCTATATATTCGTTAAGAATCATTTCATTCCTATCTCTCTTTTGCCAATGAAATTGGCGGGGTTCGATGTAGTTTTAGGCATGGATTGGTTATCCCATAACCAAGCTCGCATTTCCTGTCACAAGAAATCTATCCAAATTAAAACCCCATCTGGTGAAATGATTACCATCACTGGAGATTCACACTATGGATTGCCAGACAAGGTATCGTTATTTAAGGCATCCAAGTGTTTAAGGAAAGGTTGTGTCATTTACATGGCACAAGTCACTATCAACGAACCTAAGCCGAATAATCAAGACCTTCCAGTTATTTCAGAGTATTCCGATGTCTTTCCCGAAGAACTACCAGGTCTACCTCCAGATAGACAAATAGAGTTTAGGATTGACATATTACCTGGATCAGCACCCGTAGCTAGAGCTCCATACCGATTAGCAACAACGGAAATGAAGGAGTTGAGGACGCAGTTAGATGAACTCTTAGAGAAAGGCTTTATTCAGCCGAGTTCCTCGCCCTGGGAGCTCCAATTCTTTTCGTTAAGAAAAGGACAGTTCAATGCGGATGTGCATTGACTACCGCGAATTAAACAAGATAACGATCAAGAATCGTTAACCATTACCCAGGATCGATGATTTATTCGACCAACTTCAAGGGGCTAGTTATTTCTCCAAGATTGATTTAAGATCTGGATATCATCAGCTGAAGATTAGGAGTGAGGACGTTCCGAAGACTGCCTTCAGGACTCGTTATGGTCACTATGAATTTATAGTAATGCCTTTTGGGCTCACAAATGCACCTGCATCATTCATGGATCTCATGAATAGAGTCTGCAAACCATATTTGGATAAATTTGTCATTGTCTTCATAGACGACATACTTATCTACTCTTGTAATCAAGTTGATCACGAGAAACATCTTCGGTGCATCTTAGAACTGCTAAGGCAAGAGAAGCTTTATGCTAAGTTCTCTAAGTGTGAGTTTTGGCTTAGAGAAGTCCAATTTCTTGGACACATTGTAAGTGAGCATGGTATCCAAGTGGATCCCGCCAAATAGAGGCCATAATGAATTGGGAAGTACCCAAAACCCCATCAGAAATACTTAGCTTCTTAGGACTGGCTGGTTACTATAGAAGGTTCATTGAGAACTTTTCAAGGATAGCCACTCCTTTAACTACCTTGACCCATAAAAATGTTAAGTTTATTTGGGGTCCAAAAAATCAAGAATTTTTTTGAGATTCTAAAACACAAGTTAAGCAATGCTCCTGTGTTATCCCTACCTGAGGGTGTTGAAGACTTTATTATTTACTATGATGCATCGCACACTGGCATGGGCTGTCTGCTAATGCAAAAAGGCAAAGTGATTGCTTATATATCACGACAGTTAAAGGTGCACGAAAGAAATTACACCACCCATGATTTGGAATTGGGTGCCGTGGAATTTGCACTAAAGCTATTGAGACATTACTTATATGGCACAAAATGTATTATATACACTGATCATAAAAGTCTCCAGCATCTGTTCAATCAAAAGGAGTTGAACATGCGACAACGCCGTTGGATGGAAACACTTAATGATTATGATTGCGAAATTCGCTACCATCCGGGCAAGACAAATGTCGTTGCTGACGCCTTGAGTCGCAAGGAGAAGGTTAAACCCATTAGGATTAACGCCAAGAGCATTGAGCTCACAAATAGCCTAAATGAAAAGCTATTAGAAGCGCAGAAGCAAGCCCTATTAGAGGATAATATTCCAAATGAGCGATTAGGCGGAACTGTTGATTAGTTAGCGCCTAGAAAGGATGGAATCCTTAGATTTAATGGAAGAATCTGGGTTCTAATCTTAGGAGGACTTAGAGATCTAATCCTCCAAGAAGCAGATAATTCGGTATACTTTGTTCACCCGGGTGGTGACAAGATGTATCAGGATCTGAAAAAGAATTATTGGTGGATGGGTTTGAAGAAATCCATAGCCACTTATGTAGCCAAGTGTCTGACATGTTCGCAAGTTAAGGCCGAACACCAGAAGCCGTTAGGACTTTTACAACAACTTGAAATTCCCACTTGGAAATGGGAAATGGTAACAATGGACTTGATTACCAAGTTACCTAAGACCAAACGTGGTAACGACACGATTTGGGTCATTGTGGATAGGCTGACTAAGTCAGCGCACTTCTTGCCAATCAAAGAAACATATAATTCTGACAAATTGGCTAAGTCGTACGTGGACAAAATTATATCCCTACATGGTGTGCCAGTATCTATTGTATCTGATAGAGATACTAAATATACATCTTATTTTTGGAAAAGTTTCCAACAATCTTTAGCCACAAGATTAAATTTTAGACGGCTTACCATCCACAGACTGATGGTCAAAGTGAGCGTACTATCCAGACATTGGAAGATATACTTAGCGCATGTGTGATTGATTTAGGTGGAAGTTGGGATGTCCACTTACTCCTAATAGAATTCTCCTATAATAATAGTTATCATACACGCATCAAGGTTGCTCCTTACAGGCCTTGTATGGGAGAAAATGCCGAACACCCGTGTGCTGGGCAGAAGTTGGGGAAGCCCAACTATCAGGACTGGAGATTGTCCTGGAGACCACAAATAAGATTATAAAAATCCGTGATCGTCTCAAAGCTGCCCGTAATAGGCAGAAAAGTTATGCAGACAAGAGGCGAAAACCTCTTAAGTTCCAAATAAGGGACAAAGTATTATTGAAGGTATCACCCTAGAAAAGTGTGATGCGCTTCGGAAAGAAGGGCAAGTTAAGCCTGAGATATATTGGATCATTCGAGATAATCGAATGTGTCGGTTCTATGGCTTATAAGCTTAGGCTACCCGAGGAGCTAAGTGGAATTCATGATGTATTCCACATCAGTAACCTTAAGAAATGTCTAGCCGATGAGTCGCTAGCAATGTCACACAAAGATGTGCAGATTGATAAAAACCTGAGGTTCATTGAGAAACCAATTTCGATCGAGGATCGACGGGTTAAGAAGCTCCGAAGGAAATTGATACCTATAGTAAAGGTTAAATGGGATGCCCTTCGAGCTCCCGAGTTTACATGGGAGGTTGAGTCCACTATGCGACAAAAGTACCCCCATCTTTTTTAATAAAGTCTCGAGGTCGAGATTTCCTTTAAGGGGTGAGGATGTAACACCTTGTAAAATTGTGTCCAATAATATAGCGACACGTGTCGTATTTTTTATTTTATGTCTATTAAAGACTAACAGGGACTAAAAGTGTCAACATGCTCAAACTAAGTCTCTGAGTGATCTTCAAATGTCAACATGCATAAACCAAGCCTCTGAGTGACCATTAGTGTCAACATGCTTAACACATAGCCTCTGAGTGAGCATTGGTGTCAACATGCTAAAATTTGACCTCTGAGTGAGCGTTGTCAACATGCCCAGCCTCTGAGTGACATCGGAGTCAACATGCTTATAATGAGCCTTTGAGTGATCCTTTACAAAGTCCTAACTCTCATATGTCCCATTTGTTGGACGAGAGAGATCAAATCCATAATTATATAAAAGTTGGACAATGGAGGGGTTAAAAGTGTCAACATGTTAATTTATACCTCTGAGTGACCTTTTAACGAATCTAGAGCTCGACAATGTCCAGGCATACTCCCGGGTACGCCAAATATTGGTTATGGAGGGTTAAATATGCTAAAAAGGTGTTTTAGGAGGTTTTATAAGTTGAGGGGCTAAAAGTGTCAAACTTTGATTCTGGCCATGAGGCGCTCGCAGGGCGCGAGAGACCAGGCCTGGTTCTCTCGGGGGGCGCAAGAGGCCCGTGTTTGCAGAAAATTGTCTTAGCCTCCACACAAATTGCTAAAAACCATTTGATTCGAAACCATGGCTTTCCAAACTGCTATGTCACGTTTTAGGACACTTGTAAGCTCCCTCTTACATCCCTTAGCACCTGGCATCACCTCCTTCAGGCTCTCCAATTATAAATACATGCCAAGGTTCACCATTTGAACTTGCACCTTTTTCATTCACAACTCTATCTCCCTCCTCTGGAAGTTCCTAACTGAAAGGAGCATCTAACTTAGTTCTATTGCATCCTAGGAACCACTTGTAAGTGTTCCTTCCTCTTGCATTTTCGTTTATAGGCTTTTATAGCCAAAAGTCAAGTATTTTACAGAAAACGCCTTGACTTTCGGTTAAGACCGTTATGGTCCAGCCATTATTCGTAACGAACATGGCTAAGTAATCTTAATAAGGTAGGTGTTAGTCCCTATAAATGGCACCTCCTGAAGATCACGTTTGCTAGACCAATTGACGGGTCAAAGTTATTATATTAAAAAGTCAAACAGACCATTTTTCGGAAATGTTATAATTTGATCTTAATATGTTATGAAAACTATTTTGACACTTAAACAAGTTGGTAATAATTATTAGAACATGAAAGAACATATTCGGCTCGTCAATTTCAGTCCTAGGGTCGGTTCGCAACCGAAAGTCGTAAAGTTTGACTTCTCCTTTGACTTTTGATTCTGACCCGATATAGATTAGTTAGCTACTGATCTAAAGTTGCATTATGATCATAATAATATGTAGCATAACCCTCTGAGGTTATATTACATGATCATAATCAGAATCTGAGTTTATGCACAAGTTCCGTAATTATGCCATTTTGACTAAAATGCCCTTTTTGCATAAAATGAGGTTTAAATGATAACGAACTTGAAAATGAGTTTTCTACTGATGTAATATTATAAGTAGGATTATTTGGGATGTCAAATCAAAATATAATCTGAGTTTATGAACAAGTCCTTGTAATATGTCGATAAATGACGATAAGGCCCTTGTGGCTTATAAATGGTTTTAATCACATCTTTTTGAGGTAAATCTTTTACCTACTGATATGTTATATTAAATAACATATCTAAGACACGTTAACCTGACCTTAACATCAGTTTTCATTAATCATCGCATAAATCATCATTTTACGACATAAGCGTCGTTGCGGCGCATAATATGGTTTTAAACCATATTTACCAACCAAGACTTGTTACCTACTGATTTTAAAACTTAATTTAAATATTTTTATAATAAGTAAGATATAAACTCAGATCCCAAATAATTTATAAACTATGTGTAAAATGACCAAAATGCCTCTTCGGTGCATAGTTTGGTCATAAAAGATAAATTACACATATAATTATTATCCTACTGATATTATATCATAAATAAGTTATTTTTCCAGAATACTTATGATCATAACATTAAAATATATTAAAGTTTCTTTTATACGGTATAAAATTACCGAAATGCCCTTATGAGGCATAATTTCATTTTAAAACCTTAACGGGCATATAAGTTAATATCCTACTGATATTACAACTTTTTTAAAGTGTAATGGCATATAGACTTTTTCCATGACTTATCCGGTTACCCGATATCGCTAATATGCATACGGTTAAGTATATGCGACTAGTTTATAGAAATTAACCAAAACGGGTCCAACCTTGTCATTTAAGTCTAAAAATCCAGAATGTTTATAGTTTATCCATATTACACAAGTCAAGGTACTTGTTGGAATTAAACTACATTCTATCCGATCATCGTTTAATCTAGCGTTATACGTTTTGATCAAATACGCTAGTCGGTCTAAGTCTATGACTTAAACAAGACCGTTAGTATTTAATTGGTTAGCTTATGCCATAATCCAGACTAGAGACTTGCCGGTAAATGCTAGCTGCACTTAGTACTTTTTGTGTACGGCTGAGTTAATAAATCTTGCGTTTAAAAGAAGACTAGCTCAGGTAAATACTCTCGACTTATTTTCCTTATACGGGCTTGGGATACGGAAAATTATTACAGCTTGGACAGAAATGGGATCAATCGAATGCCGGATTGTGGCTAGTAAATCCGCATATTCCGTTTTATTCAGTTTTGTTTGATAACTTAAACATCGATGGTTAACTACCGTGTCTTGGATATCCTCGGCTCATTACATTAGATAATGGCCACAACCTTAACGCGGGGTATAGGCATACACCTGACACACGCTCAAATGCATTTACCCACACTTGTTGGGGATAACTCCTCCGTGAGTTCATAAGTGGTGTGTACGTTAATCATGTCTCGGTTTTTGTATTGGGCCTTGTATGTATGGACAAACATGTGAATCTGTTAACAAGATTGCAACGTCAACTTTACCAAGTTATAAAAGATTTTGTGTTGATATGCATGCAAAACCTTTTATTAAAATGTTTTAAAAAATGAGTCAATTGGGTGTATTTACCAGCAAAAGCTGACGTATTTTCAAAAACTAAGCTTGCAGGTACAATACGAAAATAGGCTGGAAGTGCTCGGTAGTAATAAGAGGATCTTGCAAATCTAAGATCTGCCCAAAGTCTGTTTTACATTCTTTCTTTTGTACAATTTATGATCCGTCTGTGGATCTTCTATTACGTTGTAATGATGTAAAGTTGAATGTTCGAAGCTGAGATTACAGCGCTAACCTCCTGGTACCAGCTTCCAGAGGACCATATCTTGAATGCACTACTATGTAACTTGATATAGAAACATGTGACAATCCTGCCCAATAACATCTTTCTGTTGCCATATCTGCAATAAAAAAATTTAACTTGAAACAAAATCTTGGTTTACACTTGTTTGAGGGATGTCATAAAAGTTAATTATTAGTAAAAAGAAGAAAAGACAGCCAAGAAGGCTCATGTCATATATGTTAAAAGTGTTTAAAAAGGAGCCACTACAAAATAAGCTAGAACTCATTCTGGTGAATTCTTGTTTAGTTTAATAGTGGAGAAAGTAATGGAAATCATTGACACCTGGCGAGTCATCTCCACACTGTATTTCATTTAACAAAAAGTTATACATCGCGACTACTTTTAACACATAACGTTATTTGTGGCACCCATAGTTGTTAAAAGCTATCGCCTCTTGCGCCTAGGTCCATTTTTCAGGCGAGGCTAGGCATTTGCGCTTTAAGCCGAGGAAATTGCGCTTTAATTATCCAAGTGATAGTTCAGGTGCACATTCCGGCGAGATTCCTAGATTCCAGAAAGTTTCCGGCCAAACTCTCTAAATTCCAGCAAAATTCTAGACAAATCTGTACTTTCCTACTTTTAAGTAAACAAGATTCTAATATACTAATATTTTAGAACTTTTGATACAATAAAAACTAAGCATCTTATTACCTCTGACGATAAAAACTAAAAAAGGAGGGCCATAAAATACAAAACGATTTTTTTGTAGCTTCTTCCACCATATGGCTCTACAAAGGCAAACGATTTTTATAAATAACAATCAACAAAACGACAGTCTCTATTGGAGGTGGCAAGTTCAACCTTATCACTTATTAAGGGGTTGATCAATTAGATGCATAAGACAAAAACACCCAATCTACCCGCCACCACACCTGTACCCATTTCCTCCCGTGGTTATTTTTATTTATTTAACCCATTCAACCCGTTAGAGATTAACAACCAAATATTTAAACTAAATGTGTTGAAACTGATGACTCAAATTCTGGGGTACTGTTCAAAAATTTAAAACTATTCTAAGATTTCTCAAATGAAAGGTTTATATAAAAGTTAACAAGATTATATGAATAAAATTATGATACCTAATAAACACAAAGACTGTACTGCAATAGGTGAGAAGCCTTTTTGAAGGATGATAATGGACGACAATGTGATAAGCTACAAAACACAGATCAAAAAGACATTAGCAGAAAAGTTTAAGTATAATCGCTAAGAAAACAGCCACCAATGGCGCAAACATGAGAATAAAACAGCTGTGCTAACTTATACTTTAAAAAAATATGCAAACTAAGAGTTAGAAACAGTATTTTGCAAACACTACATCCAAAATATAATGGTAAACTAACATATAATGCAGCAAACCTTATACTCGTTTACCTTCAATTGTAGATCCTAAAATCCTTAAAATCTTGGTAAACATTAAGCATAACCAAATCAAATCACTTAACATCGATTACGGGTCGAAACCTTAACCAAAACAAACCGCATCAAAAGCTAGTAACTTTCATATAATAGCAGCCCTGAACTGGTTCAAAACAGCCTCACAACTTGCTTCAAGGCTACAAAAACACATCACGTTTGTTGCCTAAGGCTTAGCGGGTTGACATTCATCAAAACCGAGTCAAATACATTAAAAAATCACCCTGTAACCGCTGTAAATCGTGACTCCAATACGGAACACTTTAATTAAAGAAAAACATTTAGTTAGTAAGCTTCATGGTGTTTCAAATTAGATACAATAGCGAATTACTCCCAATATCCCACAAATGTTGTCCATATGTGTATTTTAGAGGTTATTTTTAATTAGAGCATACCACCATGAACAAAGTAAACTGCAGAAAAAAAAGCTTTTACAACAGTCAGGATACCTTGTTGGGTTCTGCCTTGGCTGGAAACAATTCAAGCGCCTTGAATACATCAGAATGGCTTTTTCCTCCGGATTATCAATAACCTACAAAAAAAATTCAATCGTCTTGCCTCCTAAAACCACACAAATTGTACAATGAAACTCGTGTGTGAATAAAAAAAAGCTGGAAAGAAGAATTCAACAGGAGTAATCTAGCTTGTTCCTAAAGAGACGAACCTCGGAGTTCCTCAATCTTCTTATGTTCGGCCTCATGCATCTGCTCGTTTTCTATGTTCAAGAGACTGTCGGTGTGCCATAATTGTTCAAAAGTTTCATACCCATTTACTGACTACGAAAAAGGACTAAGATGCACAAATCTTTAAGATCGTAGAGTTTGCAAAAGTCCATCGACGTAAAAAACGAATTGAAAATCAAAGGTCATTTTCAGACATAGACAACGCCACCGATCATGTAGAAAACGAATCCAGAACACCGGCCGTTGTCCAGGTCGGTGGTTATTAACCACTTAAACAACCCAAAACTCGATTAACGTTTAGATGCACCTTCGATCTAAGCCGGAAACGGATTGATGTTCTTCTTCTTCTTCTTTGATTCAAGGGTGAATAGAGAGGATCTAGATCCTGATTCACAAGAATATGAGAGAGATGTCAGTTCGAAATTCGAAATGCTTATACCCCTGAGTGTGTGTGTTTGAAGGGTTTTAGGCTAGGCGATGGTGGGATCACTCTCCACGTCAGAGTAGAGGATGAAACCAATGAAATAAATGACGATATACCTTACCTAGTTAATTTATTATTTTAATTTTTGTAATATATTTATAAAACTAAAATTATTTATTATTTAAATATTACATTAAAAAAACAACCTAATATTAAAAAAAATAAAAAAAAAACTACTAGTCTTCATCCGACATGTTGTCGTTGTGTTCGTTTTGTGTGTTGTTCTAAATGTAGTCCACCAAGTCCGCTTGTAGGTTGTGATGTATGTACTCGTTACATAGAGAGAATCCATTTAAATCTTGTTGTTCTGCACTCACTTGAATAGAATTCCCGTTAGACGTTTTTTTGTCGTAGTCACAGATCGCTCTACCCTCGTCTTCGATGATCATGTTATGCAGCAAGATACAAGCATACATAATGTATCGCAACCTCTGTGGTGTAAAAGAACGTGCTGGATACTCAATGATATGCCACTTTTTGGTAGAACCCCAAAACACCGTTCAATATCTTTTCTCGCCCCCTCTTGAAACTTGACAAATTTCTTTCTTTATCGTCTGTCGGGTGCGGAATAGTTTTGACGATTGTAGAGTACGTTGGGTATATTCCATCTGAAGGTATAACCGCGCCTGTATTCCACCGCTGAAACCGTAAAACTTGTGTCTGGACCTGTTCCTTCGATTACATCGTCAAATATCTGTGACTGGTAGATGATGTTAAGGCCATTAAGTGAACCAGGCAGACCAAAAAGGGCATGCCAAATTCAAAGATCCTGTGACGCAACAGCCTCCAGTACTATAGTTGGATGACCATGATCGCCCCGAGTATATTGACCTTGCCAGGCAGTAGGCCAGTTCTGCCGAGGCCAGTGCATGCAATCAATGCTTCCGAGCATTCCTGGAAAACCATATCTTTCTTCGTGCGCTTGATATCATTTTTGGACGTCGTTTGCGTTTGGTTTCCGTAGATATTTCTTGCTATATAACTTCACGATCCATTTGCAAAACTTGTCCAAACATTCACGTGAAGTTCTTTCGGACATCCTTAAATACTCGTCCAACGAATCGGGCGCAGTCCCATATGCTCGTAGGCGAATGGCCGCGGTACATTTATGTAAAGTAGTGAATCCCCTACGGCCCCTGGCGTCGTATCGAAGTGTGAAAAACATATCAGACTGCGCCAGGTCGTCTGTTATACGTAAGAATAGTCGATGACTCATTCGGAACCGACGTCTAAACATCTCGTCCGTGTACAAAGGTTCATCGGCAAAGTAATCGGCCACTAAACTATCATGCCCAGCTAAATATTAACAACGAAAACTAAATTAAATTCATTATTAACACCAAAAAGAATTATATAAATTAGGAAAATACACAAAAATAAAGATACACTAAAAAAATTAAATACATTATTTTATTAAAAAACACACTAAAAAATTAAATTTATTATTTTACTAAAAAAAGATACACTTCAAAAATTAAATACCTTCTCGGTGTTGATTTAAGGCGGTCGCCCTAGTTTGCGGTTGTGACGATTTTTCTTCCTCTTTCTCTTCCTCCATGATCATATGTGCTGCGTGTGTAATGAAGTTCGCAAAAAATAATTCGTCCTCACCCGAAGATGATGAACACCACGATGAAGAACAAGAAGACATGCCTATATTTTATAAATAATTTGGTTGTGTATGAAAAATTGAGAGATATTGAAAGGATTTGGGTTAAAAGAGGGGGAATAAAGGGTATATATTTATAAAGTGAGGGAATAAAAGATATATAAAAAAATTGAATTTTTTTTAACAAACCGCTACTTTTGTCTTTTACCGCCCGTGCTCAACGACCGAAGCTAGATATGTTCGACGCCAATGATCCACGAGAAATGATGTTGGGGACTCGCCAGGCCAAGCCGGGCCTGAAAGACCCCACACCGAATAGCCTTATAACTTTTTTCCAAACTGGATCTATACGTGTCTAAAGGGTTTTATGATTTTTTTCGGGTAGGCTTTATCTATTGGTGTTCCAAAAGAAAAAGGGTTATAATGAAACAACTAATTACTTGATCTTAACAAAGTGACATTCGTTTTATCAATTTCATAATTTTCCATTATTCCCTTATTTAATCCTAGATGAGTGGGTAAAACAATTCAGAAACAGTTTCCGTCTACTTTTTCCAAATTTAATAAAAGAATAATATTATTAAATTAATAATAACAACAATATAGGATTTAATTCAATCTCTTGTCTTTAGACATAAGCGAACATTGAAAGTTTCGAGCATGTAATGTGATACTACACATTGTTTTAATTATTGGTATACTAAAGCATCATCTATTTGTATCTTTTAATCTGTGTGTAGATACTGAATAAGACAACTACCAAAACATCAACAAAAATGTGTAGGTCGTCATGCTATCTTTGGATTTTTTAACACTATAATTTATAAGATATAACAAGAATACGTAAAAAAATATTATAAGTTTGTTGTAGGGGGAAGTGTAACTGATTATCTATAATTTTGTTAAAACTCAGGGATTTAAGTGTGATAAGTTTAGGGGCTAAAAAATAAATAGTATTTAAAAAACCAAATTACTCTCATTTTAGGGGTCTATCTATAAATAAAAGGGGGGAAAGTTCTTATTTTTTGGTATTTTAGAATACCATCTCTCATGCGTTATATATATATATATATATATATAACTCATCAATGAAAAATTCCACACGGAGTCCTTAGAAATGATAAAGTTTAAAGAAGAACCTTGCTACGCAGATTTTGCTAACTACTTAAATTGTATCTATTTTACGTGTATTGAAAAGTTATTTTAAACAATATAACTTGTCTGAAGAGAAATAGGAAAATAATAAGAATACTATTGCTTCTAGATGAAGGGGTAAAGAGTATAAATATGTTCGCAATGTCGTTTTCAACACTTACTACTGACTGCACCCCAATCCAGACACCCTTATTGTTAAAATATTACAATTCTATATTTTGTGCTTTTATCTTTTCTAATATTTTTCCTTTCTTTTTTCTTTTGAGTCTTGCTGGACTAGTGTTCGGTTGGGCATAATGTTGTTGGGCTCAAGTCTTGTTGCTGATGGGCTGCTCCTGTACGCGTGAACCCTACGGATTTGTCCCTTTATATTCTGCTGCCTTGGGATCCCAGATCACACAACACATTATTCTCTGTTTGCTCTCTTATTAAAAAATAATTCAAGCCAACCGAGTGAATCGAACTGAACGGACCTTTGCTCATGCTCGGTTCATTTCAAACCGAATCGATCTAAACCGAGCACCTTTTTCCATCGAGCATAATTGAACGAGCAAATTACGAACATTTTCGATCGAGCATCAAACGAGTTTTGAGCGTTGAGCAATTTGAATAGCCCTATGCATATATAGGACATGTTTGGGTGAGCTTTTCCATTTCTCTTTATTGATTTTTTAACCTCCTTATTTCCTTTATGGAAAAGTCACAACCAAAAGACTTTTTCATTTCTCCTTTTCAATGTCTAAAAGCTCCTTTTCACCTTACTATCCAAACACCATTTCACAAAACTCCATTTTCAAGAAGTCAATAAGTCATAAGGAGGTAAAATAAGCTCATCCAAACATGGCCATAAAAGGTGTATTTATGTTATGGTGAAGGATCAAATACAAAACAATCTTGAATATAAAGTGTTGGAAACTAGGTCAAACGAACTCCGGTTGACCTCATTTCAGCGAAGTTAGAACCGTCTCGTCGAATCATATTCAAATACATATAGGGTTTAGCTTTTAGGGCTTAGAGTTTAACTTTGGGGAATTGTTCTTATCACCCTCCAAACTAATCAAAATTGACCGCCGCAACTCCCAACTTTCACTTTGGCTCCCACAACCCCAACTTAACACTTTGGTGTTCCTGTTGCCTAGGCGTTAACTAAAAACTAAGTCTATTTTTTTTAATTCTACGTGTCATTGTAATCCTACATGGCCAATCTGATGTGGAATACAAACCCCTTTTATCCTTTGCAACCTTATAAAAGCCCTAAATCGACCAACAACAACATTGTTCAACTTGCAAAGCAAAGTCAAAGGATTTTTCAAGCCCTAATTGCTTCCCAACCCGTCGATTAACTATTCCCAACTTCGATTCAATTTGAGCTCATTATCTACCCTGCATCTAGTTTAATCAGAAAACTTAAACATTTCAAGGTGGATTTGGATGGGAATGTCTACTGCCATCACGACATTGTTGTTATTCTTCGAGTAGCTGGACGAAAAAGTGAAAGACATGGTCAACAGTTTACTGGCTGTTCTCATTGGCCTGTAAGTTCCCTTGTTAAGCTTCCCTCTTTAAAGTGTGAATTTTTATAAGTTCTTGTGTTTTATAGATATCCGATTGCAAATTCTTCTTGTGGAAAGATGCTGATAACATGTTCAAAGAAGATAACAGGATATTGAAAACAAAGATGTGTGGTACAGAGCCGAAAAAGCCATATGTGCTAACCTTGTTAATTGCTATTGCAATATGGTTGTATTTGTCCAATTAGTATTTACTGACTCCTGGTTGTATGTGTACCCACTTGTTATTAATGAAATTTACAAGTAGTTTCTCATTCATGAAGCTTTTCTTACATTGGCCAAATTGCACATCGAAGTTAAATAATCAGAACGACAAAACTGTAAGAAAGTGTAATAACACATGTAATTGTAATTCACAAAGACCAAGCTACACATCTACTTTGACCATGCAGTTTCTAAACTGCCCATGTTACATTGACCAAACTATTTCTAAACTGCCCATGTTACTTTGACCAAACTGCACATCTAAGACACTTTCACCAATACTGAAACATGTAAGTGTAAATACACATGTAAGTGTAAGTGAAAATGTAAGTGTAAGTGCACATGTAAGTGTAACCAAGCAGACTGTACATTCAATAACAATGGCCAAACTGAATCTATAATTAAAAGGACCCAACTGAGACTGTAATATCATGGACCATATTGCACATGTAAAACCACAACTTTATCTAAAATGGTGAAACCGCAACGTGTTGTTCAAAACTGTGAAACCACAACATGCTGTCCAAAACTGGGAAACTACAAATGCACAATTTTGTTCAAAATAGTCATAACATTACATCAAGTAGTCCATAATAGTTTACCAAAAAGGACATAAAGTTATAACATAAAATTACACCACATTACTAGCAAGTGTTTTTAAGCAAACTATTAGAGTTTATAAGTTTTAACATAACACAAACTTGTCCAAATAGCACAAAAAGTCCAACATTGACTAATTAACTTCAGCCTTCCTAGTTGCCCTTCCCTTTGGTTCCCTTTGACTTGACTTGCCTTCTTGGTTCCCTATTGATTTGACAGTTATGTTGCTTCTTGAGTAGACTTGTAAGTTATAGCTTGTGAAGCTTCTTGAGTTGACTAGTTTGGTTTTTGGCTACCCTTCTTCTGTCTCTTGGGAGCAGAACAACCTGATGTTACAAAGTGTTAGACCCACAACATATTAACCAATAATATTAAAGAATATTGGATTTTAATACTCCCAACTATTCGCCATTGGCCGCCAATAGTCCCAACTTCAAAAATAACCACTGGTAGTCCCAGCTATCGACATATTGGCCACTAATGGATCCTGTCTAACAGAATCATAACGCTGTTAGTCTTCGGTTGCTGGAAAACCGTTTTTGGCCAGAAAAAGGTTTCTAAAGGTTCGGTCTAAGGTTACAAAGTGGTTTGAGACGGAAATGTTAAGTTTTCCGACCAAAAAGTTGAGTTTTTCGGCCAAAAAGAAGTTTTCGACGACTTAAGTAATTGGGGTTTTTACTAAAAAAAGATTCCTAAAGGTCTGTAATAAGGTTACAAAGAGGTTTAGGATGAAAATGTTGAGCTTTTCGGCCAAAAATGAGTTTTCTGGCCAAATACGTTTTTCCAACGACTGGAGACTAACGGCGTTAGGGTTCTGTTAGTTAGGATCCATTGGAGGCCAATATATTAATATTGTAACTGCCAGTGGTTATTTTTAAAGTTGGGACTATTGGTGATCAATGACGAATAGTTGTGATTATTAAAATCCAATATTTTCTTTTGTTGTGTCCTCTAGCCCTAAGTTAGCATAAGTCATTATCACCTTATGAGTTTTCCTGGTCTTTTTGGATCTTCATGAGGATCCTTATTGCTAGTCCTCTTAGGCCTACCAGGAGCCATGTTATTTACTAATACATCACACTTGGTGTGGGTGTTCACATACCATCTGTTAAATCATTTGGGATTCTGCTTAAGCAAGGCCACTACTACATCAGGATTGATTGTTCTCATCACATCGACCGGCTTGCAAATATCAAAACCATCCAAACTATCAATTTGGTTTCACTTATATCAGTTTCTTGTTAAAAACATGTCTAATGTTTTTTTTTAAAAGTGCCTTCATGTGTTTCCTAATTTCATAATTAGATAAGGCATCTCATTTTTTAAAACACATGTCTAATAATCCCCTTGTTCCTGGTTGATGAGCTCTGCGCAGTTTACCATAAGGTTTGTTTAGATACCTTTGGTTAACATGCGGTCCATTGCATTCTTTGTAATCTTCTAAAGCGGGCAAAGATTTCTGCTAAAAATAAGGCTCCGATGAACTTTTGATGGACCCACTCGATAGGACGTCTACTCTTCGACCAACCTAATATTCTTATGTTTGGGTGGGCATGAGGGAACACACTTGTGTGGACCTTATATGAGTGTGATGGGAACATGATGAGCAAAAAAAACAAAGAAATATAAGGCAAATTTTGTGAAAATCTTAGTGACAAGCATCCATCAACATTATTCAAGAGTTGGTGATTTCATGAAAAGTATAAAAAAAATATAAGTGAAGAAGGATGTGAAGATCAAAACAATAAAACGCTGTTTACATCAAGCCCGAATTTAAAATCATCTTGTGTTGTTGAGATGAAGGATCATGTCTACAAGCCCACTTTGAACTTTCTTGAATAAAATAAAAATAGGATTTTCGTTTTTATTTATATATGGGAAATTTTAAAGTTTTTTAGGTTGATTAGAAGATTTTTTTTATTTAATTTGATTGAAGTCTTTTATGTTTGTAATAAGTACTAGTCTAAACTTTTATCTATAAATAGGTGAGTTTATAAGTATTATAATATAATATTAAGATTGAGAATGAGAATATTATTTTGGGGTGTCAAATATTTTTGAAGGGTATTTCCTTTTTGTTGGAATGGAACTATCTCTTTCAACTTATCAACTTACTCACTTCCGCTTAGTTGTGGCGTCTTCATTTTAACCACTTGCGATCTTGTATTTTAAAGGTGTTGGGTTCGTTTACCCATCGTTGTTGAAATAAGATTGTAGAGGGTTGGAGTTTTTGGAAGAATGTGTCTCCTTTATCATAGCTTTGATTGCTTGCTTTCTTTGTAATTCAAAGGTTTTGGATTTAATAAATCCATTATTTTTGAGTTAGGGAGTAAGAAATTAGGTTTTTGAAGAGCATGAGATTAAACAAGGATGGTTCTAAACAAAATCTGAATTCTTTTTTCAAAAATTCATATAAGTTAGTATCAGAGCCAGCATCCATATTTGATCATATCCTTTTTATTTTATTTTCAGACTATGTTTTTACTGTAACACCCTGACCGCGTAAAACAACAAACTGTGGCGGAAACGTTAGGGAGTCATGTCACAGAACTATTATTTCACAACTCATGAAATTTAAAATTTTGTTTTATTAAGTTAAATGTTTACATTGTCTTGGGATAAACGGAAACGACACATAAATAAATTGTCTTTCATGTTTTAAGTCACTAAGGCCCGTGTCCATTCCTATGTGAAGCATGCATCATATTATCAAGCGTTGACTCCTGAAACATATGTGAAAAGAGAGTCAGCATAAAAATGCCGGCGAGTACATAGGTTTTGTGAGTGTGTCAAATTCGTGGCTTTGTATACATATTGCAACACCTCGTCCGACTACAAGAGTCGTTAAGTGAAAACCTCATATCAAAAGTGTTTGATATTGCAATACAATTAACCAACTAAGACAAGTTGGTTAGAGTTGTGAAAACCTTGTAGCTATGAATCTTGACCAAAACGTTTCTTTTGTAAAAACTTTGTAATAGATTGATTCAAAAGAAAACTTCGTATGGTTTATATCTTTAAGTGAAATCATTGAGTGACATTGTTCAAAACCATTTGACCGTGTTATAAACCATTTGTCCGTGTTATAAACCATTCGTCTGTGTTATAAATCAATCGTCCGTGTCATAAACCAATTGTCCATGTCATAACAAATCGTCTGTGTTTTAAATTTGAAAACTTTTGATTGTTCTTTAACGGACACATTCAAACCTCTGTTGACTATACCACCAAATGGTCTCTTTAACTAGACTAACAAATCAACAGATGATTTGTTAATCAGAAACAGTTTCTGTCATCACCCAAACTTCCACCAAATCCAGTGAACAGTCCGATAATGGGATTGTCAGTCCTATGGTACCATAACATACTACTGGTCGGCTCGGCCGAAGCTAATGAATGTCATTCGTGTTATGGATATCAACAAGTTGTTCACATTATTGAAATCGTATTGTTTTATATATAAACCATAGACATTGTTTTTGAAAACTTGAAAATGATTTAGCTCATATGAGTCACCCCAAAACATTTGCAAAATGTAAAAGAGGGGAACTATATACTCACTTGGGATTGCGAAAGTGTTCTTGATTAACGGAATAACAAAGCTCAAACGTGTCCTAATATGTCAGATAAATATGTTAGTGTGTCGGGGCTACAAATGGGAGATCAGATAGAATGAAGTCTTATAAACCAAACGAGTGTTGGAACTCACGTGATATGGTTTAACAAACTTAACATTCTAATTTGTAAAGGATCTGGAAGGGTATGATCGCAAAAACCTTGCTCCTGCACAGGGAACCATACCCTCAACATGCAATGTTACAAGGATAAACTTGCACACAACATGCAGTGGTGCGCCTTCCTTGGAATCAACAGGTCCTACAATGAACCTTGTGCACTCAGCGCAACGGTGAATTAGACCAACACAACAGGTCCTACAATGAACCTTGCGCACTCAGCGTAACGGTGATTAGACCAACACCAACAGGTCCTACAATGAACCTTGCGCACTCAGCGCAACAATGAATTAGACCAACACCAATAGGTCATGCAATGAGCCTTGCGCACTCAGCGCAACAGTGAATTAGACCAACACCAATAAAGTCACACAACGAGCCTTGTGTACTTGGCACAACGGTAAGTTAGACTTACACGCGTAAGGTACTAGACCCTTCGTGGAACATACAACCCTCTAGTCATAAATCCTAAAACCTTGTAAGGACAAGACAAACATGAGAGCATCTCATAGTCTTGTGGATAAAAGGATTTATCCATACTATGCGCTGGCAGGAAAACAATGACAGCCTCGCAGAAGGGATGAGCACTAAGAGGTGTTGACCATACTCAAGGGTACGGAGTGGCAGAACTGTGACGAATTGTTGCTTGGCAGGTTGCGTCTGACAGTGTCAAATGAACAGTAAGGTAGAAACCAGATTGTACACCAACCATATCTATGCCAGTGAATGTTCCACCTTCTCCACTTCCAGCTGGTAGTAGTCTGACGACAGAGACGGCTGCCCTTACTGCCTTTACACGTGGCACCATTCAGCATCCGACAAAGCACACCTCCTGACAGAAGACATTAATTCTCCTGCAGGGAACATTTAATGTCTGACGCATAGGGACAAACCGGATGTCTCTGAACGTCTGGACCGGGCCCAAGGCCCATCAGCCCATCTCCTGAGCCCACTTACTTTCAGCTATAAAATAAGTATCGGACCACAAGGTAAATCTATCTACAACCACCTGCAATCACATTTACAAGCATTTGCGCTTATTACTTGCAATCACCAAATGACGTGACCATAAGGTATAACCTTAGTAGGTTATTCCCTATACAACTATGGTCACAAATATGTGTTTGGTCGGATCTTAAGATCGACCAAACAGGTCAGATTCGAAAGTCAAAGCGATGGTCAAGACCGCTCGACTTATGACCCTAAATAAGCACTAAACTGGAAGTGACGAGTTAGACATGTCAAAATATGTCTAAATAAGGTTATAAAACCGATTTGGTATCAAAACTTGGTGTTTTGATACCTGAAAATAGTTTCATCGTAAAATGCACATCATGCGCATTTTTAACCGAAACTTTGACTCGTCATTTCAACTAGTAAACATGGTAATCAGAAGGTAAAATTGCTAGGGATCATAACCTTTGTGATTACGATCACGTTGCAAAGTTTAATTGAACTTTGACTTGACCAAATATGGTCAGAACCAAAAGTCAATCAAGAAGCCAAACTGTTTGACTTTTAGCTTAAAATAGCTAAAATAATGAAAGAACTAGGAAGAGTACTTACTAGTGTTGAAGAACACTTTCGGAAATCAAGATGGGAGACTTCCAAAGGCTGGAAACAAGCTCAAAGAAGGATAGAAAGAAGAATTTCACACTTTGCTTTGAAGTGGTGTGAAAAAAATGGAAGAGTCATGGGATATTTATAGTATTCTAGGATCAAGGATGTGATGATAAGTGTCCTCAAGTGTGGATTAGTGTCCTAACATGTGTCAATACCAAATTAAGTGTGGCAAAATGAGTGCTTTGTGTCAAAAATTGGAGATAGGTGGCAAACTTGTTGAGAAGCAAAAATCTTTATTATTTTTTCGACATTTTTGGCCCTTGGACTTGTATTTTCACTTGTTTGCCATTTTTAACCCCTTTAACCTAATATTTAGGTTATATAAAGGTGTTAAGACATGTGTAACTTAGATTATGCCGGAAAATGTCATGGATATCGGTTCATTCGGTTGTACGGTTACGTGTTTCGCAAAAATGCGTAAAACGTTTTAACGAACACAAAAATGATCGAAATTGTGCAACGATTGACATTTTTGCATTCTCATCAATAAAATAAAAGATTTTATTAAATAGAAAAATATTTGGATTGATACACATGGTTCGTATCTTGAATACGGACCAACAGACTTTCGCAGTTTGACGAAAATAGTCACTGGACTTGTATAAGTGTGTTTTTGTCATATTTAACCCTTCAAAACTTATATCTAATTATGTAAAGGGTATTTAGGGTATGTGTAGCTTATGTCATTGTTTTGGAGTATAAGTCGCGTTAAACTGATTCCGTTTGAGTGTCAAATAACGAATTACTTCCACAAAAAATTTTTAGGGTTTGAAATCTGCAAGAAATTGAAATTGTGCAAATGTCTTAGATAATTATACAAATTTCAGAAATAAAACACAGGGTTTCATTGAATACGAAATTGTTTGTAACTGTAGAATGATTGAAAAGGCACAAATATCACAGTCTCCCCTACTTTTGGAGATTTCGTCCTGAAATTTAATTAGAGGAAACATTGTGAAAACGTATGTGGATATTTTGTTTTCATCTGATCCTCTCGTTCACGTTGGATTCCTAGCGAACTTTAACTATCGGTATACGTCTACGCTTGAGTTTCTTGACTTCACAATCCAATATCTCCACAGGTTTCTCGACAAAGTGCATAGTGTTATCAATGTGAATTTCGTCGAGGGGAATGTGGAGGTTTGTATCGCCTAACACTTTTTCAAATTGGACACGTGGAATGTTGGGTGAATATTCCTAAGTTTAGGAGGTAGCTCAAGTCGGTAGGCCACCTTTCTAATTCTCTCAATGATCTTGAATGTCCAATATAACGTGGTGCAAGTTTTCCTTTCTTTCCAAATCTAATCATACCTTTCCAAGGGGATACCTTATCAAGGATGTCACACCCCGACCCGCAGCGGAAAAAGGTGATCGGGGCATAATTGGGTTATCATCAAAGCTCATGACATTTATTATATGTTTCATATTCATTAATACAATTTAATGGAAATTTACAATAAATGATACAACGTGTTCTAACTATCAATCTAAGCTTCTTGGTTCTCTTCTAAGGCATATCCTATGTTTTCCTTGCTTCAACCTGTTCACCTGTATCATGTGTAAAAAGGTTTTTGGATCAACATAATGTTGGCGAGTGAATCCTATGGAAAACATTTGAACGAGTTATCCAATTGATTATAAATAAGGTGCATACCACATATGAGTAAATGTAGATGTAAATTTATTCACACAACACATAATATTGAATATTGAACACACAAACACCAAATAATTGTTTTGAGGCACGCGTTGTTCGACTCGTCTCCCACGAGGAACTGATGGGCCTAATGAATGAGTTTTGAGGCACGCGTTGTTCTTACGAACTGATGGGCCTAATGTATGAGTTTTGAGGCACGCGTTGTTCTTACGAACTGATGGGCCTAATGTATGAGTTTTGAGGCACGCGTTGTTCTCGTCTCCCACGAGGAACTGATGGGCCTAATGAATGAGTTTTAAGGCACGCGTTGTTCTCGTCTCCCACGAGGAACTGATGGGCCTAAATAATTTGCATACAACTTTGACAATATGTAATACATCACAACCAATAATAGTTACATTCTAATTTAGTTCATAAAATGGTATAGCACGAATTTGCATAAGAGAACTAGTTTAAGCGACACATGATACACCCCAAAACATGAATAAAAAGGGGAGTTTGTAAGAATTCACTCACATTGGGTGCGTTCGGTTGATGAGGTTGAATGTACGCGAAATGGTGTTAACCACGAGTGAAATTAACCTAGATAAATCGCATTATGGTTTGGTAAGTAAACGGGTTTTATCAATCTATTTTAGTAGGATTGTTGGGTGTATTTTTGTGAGTTTGTGGCTATTTTCTAACCTTAAAAATGTTATTTTTAAGTATTTTTAATTGATTTTTAATTAAAATAATTAAATAAAAATAAATAAAAAAATATTTTATTTATGCTACAGTTGACTTTTGACCGTTGACTTTGACTAGCGTTGACCGGTTCGAAGGCATATTGTTGTGCGCCGGGTGAGGCTCGAACCCGAGACCTCCCGTACGCGTGCACGCAGCTCTACCAACTGAGCTACGTGTCTAACCCGTCATATATCCGATTTTAATTACCTATATACATTAATTAGATTTAAACAGAAATCACTTTATTTTAAAAATGAATTAAATCACAAAACCGGTGCGCTCCACAGGTCTCGAACCAGGGACCTGTGGGTTAGCGTACACACACTCCACCGCTGGACTGTGTGTCGCACTTGGTTATAAACTCGGTTATCAATATACTTAACATATACCCAAAACACTCCGGTTCAGTTTTGCGAAAAAAGGGATTTTTATTAAGGCAGCGTGTGAGGAACAATACTCGAACTCGTGACCTTAGCGTTAAAAGTGCACACAGTCCACCGCTGGACTGTGTGTCTAACCCGGTAATTATCTTGATTTTAATTATACTTAACCATTACCGTAACGTCGTCTTCTTCACTGGTTTTCACCGGAAGTGACGACTGACGGATTCGAATGTTGATTCAAGTTTCTTTAGTGTTTTATGATCAATTACAGTCGAGATAAAAGTAAAAAGGGAAGGAATTAGGCGTGAGATGTACCGACTGGTTCTCCTCTGTTTTCCGGCAGAACTCCGGCGACAGCAATCTTTTTCCGGCGACAAGTCTCTTGCAGCAGAGAGTCTTCCGAAAGGTTACAAAGGTTGTGGGTGACTTCGGTAAAGGTTTAGGGGATTCAATAAAGCTCAGGGATTAAAACTCGGTTTTCCGGCGAAGTATAAGATATTTCCGGCGAGTGAGTTTTCGCCGAGAAAGGGTGCGATTTGAGTGTGAAATGTTTCTGGCGAGTTGGGGGTGAATTTATAGGGTAGTATCGGGATGAATGGGGTCTGAATTCGGTCTTAATTCGAAGGCATCCATTCTCCAGCGGTTACAGCTGATGTCGCGGTTACAGACGTCGGTTATAACCGTTGTGAGAGTTAATTCTACGGTTAATTTGAGCGAAAACGTAATTAAACGGCGAAGTCGTCGGGATTTCCGACGACTGCTAATTTGGGCGCAAATTACTGAATTTGATTACCGAACTTTAATATATGAATTAATTGATTCCTTTATTCATCAGAAAATCAAAGTGGCGGAGCGGTTGTTCGGTTAAGTGATAAGTCATTGTTGAGCCGGCTATTGACCCGAGTTCGAAACCCGGCAGAAGTAAAACATTTTTATTTTGATATTTTTGACAGATTTTCAAAAACTAAATACATATCCCCGCATAATATTTGATTACGGATCGTTTAAAATTATTTTGGGCATTTAATTCGCAACGAAAAAATTTGACTGACTGTTCGGTTGATAAACGGAGCGGGTTTGGTAAATCCGTTTTTGACGGATGTTACAGTATCCCCTGCTTTTTAGAAATTTCGTCCCGAAATTTAAATAGTGATCTATTTGAAAAAAATGAAAAATGATGGTGTTTAGTTTTGACAGTTACATGGTTTGAGGCGGTAACGTTCCTTGTAAAGGTTAAGTATCCTAATACAGGAATCGCTTTTTGTTGCCTACTGTATAAGTATTGTTAAGCAGGAATGATTCGCTACAATGATATCATGCATAAGAGTTTAGATATGTTTGGAAAAGTATGGTTATATCCTAAGGCAAAACTTCCAATACTACAATCTACACAAATAACCACAACAACTAATAATTGAATCCACATTCTGATAGTATATGTTTGAATGGTGACAGTTCCTCTCTCGTTTGTTATGATGGAGAGGTTAGTTTATGTAGAAATGGAACACAATCCAATTTCTTTAAATAGTGAGATGATGTAATTGTAACACAAATTTCAACCAAGGCAATACTAAATCCTACATGGAACTTCTCATAACCACCTGATAACGCCTCTGATCCTTTGGCAAGAATACTTATATATAGGAAGTACCAGCGGCGTATCCACCATATTCTTGTCAAATTTTCATTGGTTTTATCAGTGAATTATGATTAGTCCTATAACTCTACAACCAATACATCAAACATAAAAATACTGAAATGAAATATATCTGTGCGATCAAGGCTCAATCAAACGGAGCCGATCGTATTGTATGTATTGAAAATGAAATTGTCTGTGTGCTCAAGGCTCAATCAAACGGAGCCGAGCTTATTGCATGTATTGAAAATGAATAACTTAATCACACAAACAACCTATGCATGGAACCTCTCATAACCGCCTGATAATGCCTCCGATCATTTGACAAAGATACTTATATATAGGAAGTACCAGCGGCGTATCCACCATATTCTTGTCAAATTCTCATTGACTTTATCCGCAAGTTATGATTAGTTCTATGCGACTCTACAACATAAACAAACACAACAACCAGCGCTTGAGTCTTAATTCTGATAGTATCCGTGTTTGACAAAACCTCTCTCGTTTAATATGATGGAGAGGTTAGTCTATGTAGAAGTGAGGCACAACTCAACTTCTTTAAATGATGAAACTGAGATATGTCGTGAAGTATGATGATATGAATATTAAATCAATGAGTATAAAACAAATTGAACTAGTAATTTGCATTAAAATTCTTGGAGTATAAAACAGAAGGATCCATCCTTCTTTTTCACGAATAGGACAGGAACGCCCCAAGGTGAAAAGCTCAGATGAATGAATCCCTTGTCTAAAAGTTCTTGGAGTTTCTTTGACAACTCTTGCATTTCAGATGGTGCAAGATGATAAGGAGATTTTGCAATTGGGTTGACACCAGGTACAAGGTCAATACGAAACTCAACTTGACGAATTGAGGGTAAACCAGGTAGCTCTTCAGGAAACACCTCAGGATATTCCCGAAAAACGGGATTGTCCTGAACAGTTTTGCCCTTGCTTTTTCCCTCTACGATATGTGCCAAGAAGGCTACATAATTCTTTCGTATGTATTTTTGGGCCTGGGTACAGGTCATGAGTTTTCGTCTACTAGAGGATTTTTCTTCGTGAACTTCTAAGGTTTTGCCAGACGAAAGAGGTATGCGAACAACCTTGTCGAAATAGATCACCTCAGCATGGTGTTTGGTTAACCAATCCATTCCTATGATGATTTCAAAACTCCCGAGTTGCATTGGTGTGAGGTCAATGGGAAAGAGGTGGTCATCCAGGTTCAATTGGCAACTACGAATGACATAGTCGAGCATAAGGGGTTCACCACTAGCTTTTTCCACTGTTAAGGGTTTTTCTAGTTTAGTTCTAGGCACCGAAAGCAAAGGTTCAAAGGCTAGTGATACAAAGCTTCTATCCACACCCAAATTGAAAAGAATAGAAGCAGGATGATTGTTAACAAGGATTGTATCGTTAATGACTTTGTTATCAGCACGAGCCTCGTTGGCATTGATGTTGAATGCATGTCCACGGGCTGGATTTGCATTCACGTTCACCAACTTTGGGCAATTGTTTCTAAAGTGACCCATCTCGCCACAGTTGTAGCAAGAACCAAGTGGGAACGGAGATCTAGCAGGGTTGGCTTGGGGTTGAACAGGGTTCTGAATTGCTTGTTTTGGGGCCGAACGACAAACATTGGCTATGTGACCGAATCTTCCACACGAGGTGCATTGGCAACACTGTAGGTGAGCTTGATGGTGACCATTGCACCGGTTGCACAACGGTGCAGTACCAGCATAGGGTTTCCTCGCAGGAGGTTGTGCTAGCTGGTTTTGAGTGTTCTGGTTGGGTTGTGCAACAACTGCAAAGTTCTATGAAGCCTTACGCTTCCTCGACTTCTTGGAAGACTCAGCTTTGTTCTCCTTTGTTTTCTCTTGAGTGGTCTTAGCTGTCTATTTCTTGTCGCCCTTGTGAAACAGTTTCCCCTTCTTGACATGAGACTCAGTCAGGGTAGCAGCTAATTCAATAGCTTGTCGAATAATAGTAGGGTTGCTACAAGTAACAATGTCCTGAACGGGTCAGACAGGCCATCGATGTACCTCTCGATTGCTTTATCCAACGGGGTGACCATGGCAGGACACAACAAGTTTAATTCTTTGTAACGGTCAGTGTAGGCACGATGCTCTCCACTATCTTGTTTAAAATTGTGGAATTCATCTTCCAATTCCCGTTGTTCATGACGTGGGCAGAATTCCCTCATCATTAGAGCTCGAAGCTCTTCCCACATTTGTGCCATTGCCACATCGGCACCCCTATCTCTCATCACACCATTCCACCATGTAAGTGCTCTTTTCTGGAATACACTCGATGCAAACTCGACTTTTTGCTCATTCGGGCATTGAACAGGACGAAATGTGCTGTCGAGACTCTCAAACCATTGTAGGAATCCAGTAGCTCCTTCGGACCCAGTAAACTTGAGTGGTTTAGCCGAGTTAAATTTTTTGTAGTTTCACGGTGCGGGTGCATTGTTGTTGTTATTGTTGTTACTGATGTAACACCTCGTAAAATCGTGTCCAATAGTATAGTGACACGTGTTGTATTTTTTATTTTAGTCTATTAAAGACTAATAGGGACTAAAGGTGTCAACATGCTCAAACAATGGCCTCTGAGTGACTGATATGTCAACATGCTTCAACTTGGCCTCTAAGTGACTGATATGTCAACATGCCTAGCCTCTGAGTGACTGATATGTCAACATGCATATAATGAGCCTCTGAGAGATCCTTTACAAAGTCCTAACTCTCATACGTGCCACTTGTTGGACGAGAGAGGTTAATTCTGTAAATGTATGAAAGTTGGATGATGGAGGGGTTAAAGTGTCAACATGTTAATTTATACCTCTGAGTGACCTTTTAAGGAAGCGAGAGCTCGACAATGTCCGGGCATAATCCCGGCCAAGTATTGGCTACGGAGGGCTAAATATGCAAAAAAGGTGTTTTAGGAAGGTTTAAGAGGGTTTAATAAGTTGAGGGGCTAAAAGTTTCAAACTTTGAAATCTGACAAGGGGTGCTTGTGGGGCGTGAGAGGCATGGCCTTGGCCTCTTGTGGGACGTGAGGGGTCTGTGTCTGCAGTAAATTTGCTTGACCTCCACACAAATTGCCAAAAAACATGAATTCGAAACTATGGATTCCCAAACAGCTATGCCACGTTTTAGGACACTTGTAAGCTTCCTCTTACACCCCTTAACACTTGGCATCACCTCCTTCAAGCTCTCCAACTATAAATAGGTGCCAAGGTTCACCATTTGAACTTGCACCTTTCTCATTCACAACTCTATCTCCCTCCTCTGGAAGTTCCTAACTGAAAGGAGCATCCAACTTAGTTCTATTACATCCTAGGAACCACTTGTAAGTGTTCCTTCCTCTTGCTTTTTCGTTTACAGGCTTTTATAGCCAAAAATCAAACGTTTTACGGAAAACGCCTTGACTTTCGGTTAAGACCATTATGGTCTAGCCATTGTTCGTAATGAACATGAATAAGTGATCATAGTAAGGTAGGTGTTAGTCCCTATAAAGGGCACCTCTTGAAGATCACGTTTGCTAGACCAATTGACGGGTCAAAGTAATGATATTAAAAAGTCAAACAGGCCATTTTTTGGAAAAATTATAATTTGATCTTATATATGTTATGAAACATGTTTTGACACTTAAACAAGTTGGTAATAATTATTAAAACATGTAAGAACCTGTTCGGCTCGTCAATTTCAGTTCTAGAGTAGCTTCACAACCAAAATTCGCGAAATTTAACCTCTGTTTTGATTTGCAATTCTGACCCGATTTAGATTAGTTAACTACGGATCTAAAGTTGCATTATGATCATAATATAATGTAGCATAACCCTCTGAGGTTATATTACATGATCATTATCAGAATCTGAGTTTATGCACAAGTTCCGTAATTATGCCATTTTGAACAAAATGTCTTTTTTGCATAAAAGAGGTTTAAATGATAATGAACTTGAAAATGAGTTTCCTACAGATGTAATATTATAAGTAGGATTATTTGTGAGGTCAAAACAGATTATACACTGAGTTTATAAACAAGTCCTTGTATTATGTCGATAAATGACGATAAGGCCCTTGTGGCTTATAAAATGGTTTTAATCCCATCTTTTCAAAGTAAATATTTTACCTATTGATATGTTATATTAAATAACATGTCTAAGACATGTTAAGCTAACCTTAACATCAGTTTTCATTAAACATCGCAAAAATCATCATTTTACGACATAAGCGTCGTTTCGGCGCATAGTATGGTTTTAAACCATATTTACCAACCAAGGCTTGTTACTTACTGATCTTAAAACTTATTTTAAATATTTTAACAGTAGCTACATGATATAAACTCAGAATCCCAAATAATTTATATATTATGTGTAAATGACCAAAATACCCCATCGGTGCATAAGTTGGTCATAAAAGACAAATTACACATATAATTAATATTCTACTGATATTATATCATAAATTAATTATTTTTCCAGAATACTTATGGTTATAACAATAAATTATATTCGAGTTCCTTTTTATAAGGTATGAAATTACCGAAACGCCCTTATGAGGCATAGTTTCACTTTAAAACCGTAACGGGCATAAAAGTTGATATCCTACTGATATTACAACTTATTTAAAGTATAATGGCATATAGAACTTGTCCATGACTTATCCGGTTACCCGATATCGCTGATATGCGTACGACTAAGTATATGTAACTAGTTTACGGAAATTAACCGAAACGGGTCTAACCTTGTCATCTAAGTCTCAAAATCCAGAATGTTTATAGTATATCCATATTACACAAGTCAAGGTACTTGTTGGGATTAAACTACATTCTATCCGATCATCATTTAATCAAGCGTTATACGTTTTGATCATGTACACTAGTCGGTCTAAGTCTGTGACTTAAGAAAGACCGTTAGTATTTAATCAGTTAGCTTATGCCATAATCCAGACTAGAGACTTGCTGGTAAATACTATCTGCACTTAGTACTTCTGTGTACGGCTGAGTTATTTAATTAAAAGAAGACTAACTCAGGTAAATACCCTCGACTTATTTCCCCTATACGGGATTGGGTTACAGTAAATTATTACCGCTTGGCCGGAAATGGGATTAATCCAATGCCAGATTGTGGCTAGTAAATCCGCATATTCTGTTTTAATCAGTTTTGTTTGATAACTTAAACATCGGGGGTTAACTACCGTGTCATGGATATCCTCGGCTCATTACAATAGATAATGGCCACGACCTTAGTGTAGGTGTAGGCATACACCCGATAGACGCTCAAAATGCATTACCCACAAGGTTGGGAAGAAATGACTCCTTCGTGAGTCTAAAGTGGTGTGTACGTTAATCATGTCTCGGTCTCCGTACCTGGCCCTGTATGTATGGACAAACATGTAAATCTGTTAACAAGGTTGGACGGTCAACTTTCCCAAGTTATAAAAGATTTTGTGCTGATACACACTTAAAACATATTTTAAATGTTTTCAAAATGAGTTAGTTGGGTGTATTTACCAGGGAAAGCTGATGTATTTTCAAAAGATTAAGCTTGCAGGTACAATATGAAAATAGGCTGGAAGTGCTCGGTAGTGATAAGAGGATCTTGGAAATCCTATATCTGCCCAAAGTCTGTTTTATATTCTTTCTTTGTACAATTTATGATCCGCCTGTGGATCTTCAATTACAAGCCTGTATATTATTTTAGTATTTCAACATTTGGTTTTTAATATTAATTTAAATCCAAGACTTCTGGTGTGCTGTGTTTAATTGTCTATGATGTTATCAACTTACGTCATAATATTCCCCACCCAGGCCACCGGTGTTTGGATTGGCTGTGGAAAGCCAGGGTGTGACAGGTTGTTATCACAGCCAATGTTTGAGAGAATTAAACACTAGCTTTCTTGTGTTTGATCTCAAACTTACACAAGCACATTCCTCAGACTTCCGAGTCTAGGCATTGACCTAGGATTACTCATTTCAATATTAAGTTATTATTATTGTTTTTTTAATTGATTTTTAACAGGAAATGCCGCCAAGAGTAAGAGGAAGAGGAAAAGGACCAATGAGGGGAGGACCTAATGAGTGGGACCAATATTGGAACCAATTTACCTTCGCTAACACTCCTTCCCATCACTCCCAACCACCTCCTGTGCAGGGAGATGTGCACATGGAACCGGTGGAACAACCCAAGTCGCCACCCGAACCGCCAAGGAGGAAAAGAGGAGCAAGTATGTCGGTACGTGCAGGCCAACGGTTGGGATCGCTGCCACCTTTGCCCAAACCTTACTCTACTATTCACGAGGACCCACAGATGGGTGGACCCTCTAATGCGTCACATGTGGTGGAACCAACACCACCACCTGTGGTTCAACCACCACCATCGGTTATAATAACCGTATCCCGACATATCCTGATACGTCTGGATATGATCCTTTTAACCCAATTTCACCTGTTGATTACCAAGCATTGTCGCATGACCCTTACATGCAAGTGGTTATGCATGACGCACTTTACCCATCTCCTTTCCCACCTGCTTATCCACCTACTGGATATCCAAGTTATGGATACCAGTATCCTATTGTGCCACAACCACAACCACAACCACCGTCGCCACGTGAGGCCATCAATGAGGCCTTAGAACGAATGAAAGAAATGCAACAACAAGCGGAGAAGACGGAGAAGAAGACAAACAAGTTCTTCAAGAAACTCTCCAAGTTGGTTAAGGGAAAGAAGGACGAGTGAAGTCTCTTCTAATATATGTTAGTCCCTGCGAGGACACTGTTAGTTCTTTAGTCCCTGCGTGGACATTTTATTCCTTTAAGTCCTTGCATGGACAGTTTATTTCATTGTTTCTAGTATTGTAATTTCTATTTGGAAATTAGTGAAGTATTTTTGGAATTATATATATATGTATTCATCCTCTTCAGGCGAGAGTCTCGATTTTATTGGAAATTTATGCTCTGCTATATAATTCCAAAAGACCTTAATGCATTTGATTATGCCACGTGGCGTAGACCACACATTGGCCAATAAATGATAGTTAAGGACAAGGGGCCTTCTATCAGGATAGTTAAAGGAAGTTATCCTTCTATCCAGAGGTGGTGAACTAGGTTCAAGCCTCCGAGGTCGTTAAGGTCCAAGGTGACCGGGACCATTAATCAATCATTAAGGTACTCTTATGTTAACATTAAGGAATGTTCATAATCCTAGTTGTGTGACTTAAGGAACCACACTAGCCATCTAGGTAAAAGGACTATGTCCTAAGACCTATTTTATAGCCTTTGTGATCAATGTGATCCTGGCTAATGTCATCAATTCGATGACAAAAGACAGGCCAATGTGCCCAATTTATGTCCAATGTGACAGGCCAAGGTGCCCAATTTATGTCCAATGCGACAGGCCAATGTGCCTAATTTATGTCCAATGTGACAGGCCAAGGTTCCCAATTTATGTCCAATGTGACAGGCCAATGTGCCCAATTTTATGTCCAATGTGACAGGCCAATGTGCCCAATTTATGTCCAAGGTGACAGGCCAATGTGCCTAATTTTTATGTCCAATGTGACAGGCCAATGTGCCCAATTTTATGTCCAAGGTGACAGGCCAATGTTCCAAATTTTATGTCCAATGTGACAGGCCAACGTGCCATAAATTTACATCTGTTATGGTGTAGGCCGACGTGCCATAAGTTACATCTGTTATGATGTAGGCCAATGTGCCCAATTTTTTTTATTATTATGTCCATTAGTGACAAGCCTATGAGCTGTATATAATTGTCTAAATGACAATGGCAGTTGTGACATTACGATCCACTGTCTAATAATATATGGACTATGTCCAGATTGTAATTTGCCTTTGATGGTCCTATTAAGACCTAGGCCAAATATAGATATGTTAAGCCTAAGAGTTGTGATGTTATTCACACTAGCTCAAATAGGCGATGGATTGTTATATCCAATGTTTAAGCCAATATGGTTATTATACCATGGCTAAAGAGAAATTTTGTTTGATGTTTAGAGCCAAAGCTTCAAAAAGGTAAACTCGGACGAGGCACAGAGTAGCCACCGAGAGATTAGCTCTAACAAGGTTGAAAATGTAGCCATGATGATTTCCAAGCTCACATAGATGCAGCTGTTGGAAAGGCCATGGAAAAGGCCATAGAAAAACTTAGGGAGTCGAGCGCTACTCGCTCCAGACCGTTATCGATCCCACCATCCTCAGCTCATAAGGAGAGCTCAGTTCACTCTTTGAATGCTAAGAGTGAACCAAGGAAAATAGAATTTACTATAGGTCCCGTTCTTCTAAAGACGGATGTACCTACAGATATTTGTCTCCTGTAAACCCCGAGACTTTAATGGGGAAAAAGGAGCAGTAGAAGCCTTGAAGTGGCTTGACGAAATGGAAACAATTGTGGATATCAGCGGATGTGCTGATAAGGATGTGGTAAATTATGTATCACAGTCCTTCAAGGGCGATGCCCTGATTTGGTGGGAGACCATGATTCAATCCACAGGTAAAACACACCTGTAAAACTTAGGATGGCCTAGGTTTGTCGATTTAGTCAAGGAAACATACTGCCCACCTCATGAGGTGGAGAAATTAGAGACAGACTTTCTGACTCTTTCAATGAAGAACCTAGACTGTCGGAAGTATGTTTCCGATTTCAATTCTCTGTCTAGGTTAGTTTCCAATTTGATTACCCCTGAATCCAAATGCATCGTGCGTTTTATAAATGAGTTAGTGCCTGAGATATAAAGGAATGGTAAAGGCTGCTCAGCCTAGTACCTATAGGTCCGCTGTAGACCTATCTCTCTCCCTCACCTTAGATTTAGTGAGGCAATAGTCAGTTAGGACTGAAACTGACGGAAAAAGGAAACGGGAGGAGGATAACTGCCAAAGGTTCAAAAAGAAAGGACATTTCGGGTTCAAGAAGAAGAATCAGCACACGTCTAATGACAAATTTCTGTGCAAGAACTGTGAATATAGACATTGGGGACAGTGTAGTATAAATCCACATACTAAACCCTATGGTATCTGCAAGAGAAAGGGGCATAAGACCCTAGAGTGCAAGGATCTTATGGATGCCGTTTGCTACAACGGTAATGAAAAAGGGCATATTACGTTCAATTACCCCAAGAACCCCAAAGCCTGGAGAGGCTAAGAAAAGGAATGCTCGTGCCTTCCAGATGAATGCTAGGGAGGCCGTTAATGACAATAAGGTTATAACAGGTACATTCCTCATCAGTGATGTATATGCTAGAGTTCTTTTTGATTCGGGTGCAGATAAATCTTTTGTTGATCATAAGTTTAGTAAACTATTAAACTTGCCCATAAGGACTCTAGATATAACTTATGAGGTAGAACTCACTGATGGAACGTTAGAGACAACATCTTCCATTCTTGATGGATGTTCTGTATCCATTAAGAATCATTCTATCCCTATCACTCTTTTGCCAATGAAATTGGTAGGGTTCGATGTAGTTTTAGGCATGGATCGGTTATCCCATAACCAAGCCCGCATTGCCTGCGATAAGAAACTCATCAAAATTAAAACCCATCCGGTGAAACGATCACATTCCTGGAGATTCACACTACGAATTGCCGGACAAGCTGTCGTTATTTAAGGCATCCAAGTGTTTGGGGAAGGTTTTGTCATTTATATGGCACAAGTAACCATCAATGAGCCTAAACCAAATATAGAAGATCTTCTGGTTATCTCAGAGTATTCCAATGTTTTCCCCGAAGAATTACCTGGTTTACCTTTAGATAGGCAAGTAGAGTTTAGAATTGATATTCTACCTAGATCAGCACCTATAGCCAGAGCTCCATATCGATTAGCACCGACGGAAATGAAGGAGTCAAGAGTCCAATTAGATAAACTTTTAGAGAAAGGCTTTATCCAGCCTAGTTCATCACCATGGAGAGCTCCTTGTTGATGTCAGAATCTGTGTGTAGCTAAAGCTATCCAAAGACCAAAAGATCACAAGATGTTTGAAGATAAAATTACACTATGAAGCTATTATCAAGGGGGAGTCTGTTGGTGCATATTTGTGACAACAGCTTAATAGTTTAATAGTTTAGTCTTTGGATATTTTGTATTGGGCTTAGTATTTGTGTTTAGCTTGTTTAGAGTTGTAATGGGCTTGGAGAATGGCCTAGCCCAGTATATAGCCTACTATGCAAACATGTAGTATATATACATGTTATGCATTAAGGTTTGAGTTGTTGATGAGATAGAGAAGAGTGTGACAAATCTATATAGAGTGGCAGAGAGATTTCTAGAGTCTTGAATTGATTGTAAACCATTGTGTTGGATAATCAATAGAAGACTGTTTGAAGGAAATTGTTCGTGTTCGTGTTCTTGTTCTTGTTTCTGTGAAATCTGATCTAGGGGATTCCACACTCTAGATTAGATAGACGATTCTGTTAAGATCCATATGGACTAGGGGACCTACACTCCTATTCTTTTTGTTAAAAAGAAAGACGGTTCAATGCGAATGTGCACTGATTATCACGAGCTGAAAAAATAACGATTAAGAACCGATATCCTCTGCCCAGGATCGATGATTTATTCGACCAACTTCAAGGGGCTAGTTATTTCTCTAAGATCAATTTAAGATCAGGATATCATCAGTTGAAGGTTAAGAACGAGGATGTTCCTAAGACTGCCTTTAGAACCTGATATGGTCATTTTGAATTTCCGGTGATGCCTTTTGGGCTCACAAATGCACCTGCAGCATTCATGGATCTCATGAACAGAGTCTGCGAACCATATTTGGATAAGTTTATCATTGTCTTTATAGACGACATACTTATCTATTCTCGTAATCAAGCTGACCACGAGAAACACCTTCGGTGCATTCTAGAATTACTAAGGCAGGAGAAGCTTAATGCTAAATTTTCTAAGTGTGAGTTTTGGCTTAGAGAAGTCCAATTTCTTGGACATGTTGTAAGTGAGCGTGGTATCCAAGTGGATCCCACCAAAATAGAAGCCATAATGAATTGGGAAGTACCCAAGACCCCATCGGAGATTCGTAGTTTCCTAGGATTGGCTTGTTACTATAGGAGGCTCATTGGGAACTTTTCAAGGATAGCCACTCCTTTGACTACCTTAACCCATAAGAATGTTAAGTTTACTTGGGGTCCAAAACAACAAGAATCCTTTGAGATTCTAAAACGCAAGTTGAGCAATGTTGTGTTATCTCTACCTGAGGTTATTGAGGATTTATTGTGATGCTTCGTACACTGGCATGGGCTGTGTGCTAATGCAAAAAGGCAAGGTGATTGCTTATGCATCACGACAGTTAAAGGTGCACGAAAGAAATTACACCACCCATGATTTGGAATTGGGTGTCGTTGTATTTACACTAAAGCTATGGAGACATTACTTATATGGCACCAAGTGTATTAAATACACTGACCATAAGAGTCTCCAGCATCTGTTCAATCAGAAAGAATTGAACATGCGACAGCGCCGTTGGATGAAAACACTTAATGATTATGATTGCGAAATTCGCTATCATCCCGGCAAGGCAAATGTAGTTGTTGATGCCTTAAGTCGCAAGGAACGGGTTAAACCTATAAGGATTAATGCCAAGAGCATTGAGCTCAGAAATAGCTTAAATGAGAAGCTATTAGATGCACAAAAGCAAGCCCTATTAGAGGCTAACACTCCTAATGAAGGATTAGGCGAAACTGTTGATCAGTTAACTCCTGGAAAGGATGGCATCCTTAGATTTAATGAAAGAATCTGGGTTCCAATCTTTGGAGGACATAGAGAGCTAATCCTCCAAGAAGCGCATAACACGAGATACTCAGTTCACCCAGGAGGTGACAAGATGTATCAAGATTTGAAAAAGAATTATTGGTGGATAGGTTTGAAGAAATCTATAGCCACTTATGTAGCTAAGTGTTTGACGTGTTCGCAAGTTAAGGCCGAACATCAGAAGCCGTCAGGACTTCTACAACAACTTGAGATTCCCACATGGAAATGGGAAATGGTAACTATGGACTTGATTACCAAGTTACCAAAGACTAAACGCGGTAATGACAAATTTGGGTCATTATAGATGGGCTGACTAATTCAGCGTATTTCTTGCCAATTAAAGAAACATATAACTCTGAAAAATTGGCTAAGTTGTCTGTGGACAAGATTGTGTCCCTACATGGTGTTCTAATATCTAATTGTATCTGATAGAGATACTAGATATACATCTCATTTTTGGAAAAGTTTCCAACAATCTTTGGGCACAAGATTAAACTTTAGTACGGCTTACCACCCGCAAACGGATGGACAAAGTGAGCGTACTATTCAGACTTTGGAAGACATGCTTAGGGCATGTGTGATTGATTTAGGTGGAAGTTGGGATTACCACTTACCCCTAATAGAATTCTCCTATAATAATAGTTATCATACGAGCATCAAGACTGCTCCTTATGAGGCCTTGTATGGGAGAAAATGTCGAACGCCTGTGTGTTGGGCAGAAGTTGGGGAAACCCAACTATCAGGACCTGAGATTATCCTAGAGACCAAGGATAAGATTGTGCAAATCCGTGATCATCTCAAAGCTGCCGGTGATAGGCAGAAGAGCTATGTTGACAAGAGGCGTAAACCTCTCAAGTTCGAAGTAGGGTACAAAGTCATGTTGAAAGTATCACCTTGGAAAGGTGTAACTAGATTTGGAAAGAAGGGCAAGCTGAGCCCAAGATATATATGACCGTTCGAGAAAGTCGAATGTGTCGGCACTGTAGCATATAAGCTTAAGTTGCCGGAGGAGCTTAGTGGAATTCATGATGTGTTCGACATATCTAACCTTAAGAAATGTCTAGCCAATGAGTCGCTAGCAATGTCGCACAAAGATGTAAAAATAGATGAAAACCTGAGGTTTGTTGAGAAACCAATTTCGATCGAGGATCGACAGGTTAAGAAGCTCCGAAGGAAATTAATACCTATAGAAAAGGTTAAGTGGGACGCCTTTAGAGGTCCCGAGTATACATGGGAGGTTGAGTCCACTATGCGACAATAGTACCCCCATCGTTTTGAATAAAATCTCGAGGACGAGATTTCTTTTAAGGGGTGAGGATGTAAAACCTTGTAAAATCGTGTTTGAATAGTATAGTGACACGTGTTGTACTTTTACTTTAGTTTATTAAAGACTAATAAGGACTAAAGGTGTCGCCATGTTCAAACATCTTTGAAATCTGACAAGGGGCACGCGCGGGGCGCGAGAGGCATGGCCTTGGCCTCTTGTGGAACGTGAGAGGCCTGTGTGTGCAGAAAATTTGCTTGGCCTCCACACAAATTGCCAAAAACCATGAATTTGAAACTATGGATTCCCAAATAGCTATGCCACTTTTTAGGACACTTGTAAGCTTCCTCTTACACCTGGCATCACCTCCTTCAAGCTCCCCAACTATAAATAGGTGCCAAGGTTCACCATCTGAACTTGCACCTTCCTCATTCACAACTCCATCTCCCTCTTCTGAAAATTCCTAACTGAAAGGAGCATCCAACTTAGTTCTATTGCATCCTAGGAACCACTTGTAAGTGTTCCTTCCTCTTGCTTTTTCGTTTACAGGCTTTTATAGCAAAAAATCAAACGTTTTACGGAAAACGCCTTGACTTTCGGTTAAGACCATTATGGTCCAGCCATTGTTCGTAATGAACATGAATAAGTGATCATAGTAAGGTAGGTGTTAGTCCCTATAAAGGGCACCTCTTGAAGATCACGTTTGCTAGACCAATTGACGGGTCAAAGTAATGATATTAAAAAGTCAAACAGGCCATTTTCGGAAGAATTTTAATTTGATCTTATCTATGTTATAAAACCTGTTTAACACTTAAACAAGTTGTTAATAATTATTAGAGCATGTAAGAACATGTTCGGCTCGTCAATTTCAGTTCTAGGGTCGGTTCGCAACCGAAAGTCGCGAAGTTTGACTTCTGCTTTGACTTTCAATTCTGACCCGATTTAGATTAGTTAACTACTTATATGAAATTTCTTTATGATTGTAATATAATGTAGCATAACCCTCTAAGGTTATATTACATGATCGAAATCAGAATCTGAGTTTATGCACAAGTTTCGTAATTATGCCATTTTGACCAAAATGCCCTTTTTGCATAAAAAGAGGTTTAAATGATAACGAACTTGAAAATGAGTTTCCTACTGATGTAATATTATAAGTAGGATTATTTGTGAGGTCAAAACAGATTATAAACTGAGTTTATGAACAAGTCCTTGTATTATGTCGATAAATGACGATAAGGCCCTTGTGGCTTACAAAATGGTTTTAATCACATCTTATCAAAGTAAATATTTTACCTACTAATATGTTATATTAAATAACATATCTAAGACATGTTAACCTGACCTTAACATCAGTTTTCATTAAACATCGCAAAAGTCGTCATTTTACGACAAAAGCCTCGTTTCGGCGCATAGTATGGTTTTAAACCATATTTACCAACCAAGGCTTGTTACCTACTGATCTTAAAACTCATTTTAAATATTTTTACAATAGGTACATGATATAAACTCAGAATCCCAAATAATTTATAAACTATGTGTAAAATGACCAAAATACCCCCTCGGTGCATAATTTGGTCATAAAAGAAAAATTACACATATAATTAATATCCTACTGATATTATGTCATAAATTAATTATTTTTCTAGAATACTTATGGCTATAAGAATAAATTATATTTAAGTTCCTTTTTATAAGGTATGAAATTACCGAAACGCCCTTATGAGGCATAGTTTCACTTTAAAACCGTAACGGACATAAAAGTTGATATCCTACTAATATTACAACTTATTTAAAGTATAATGGCATATAGAACTTTTCCATGACTTATCCGGTTACCCGATATCGCTGATATGCGTACGGCTAAGTATATGTAACTAGTTTACGGAAATTAACCGAAACGGGTCTAACCTTGTCATCTTAGTTTCAAAATCCAGAATGTTTGTAGTATATCCATATTACAAAAGTCAAGGTACTTTTTGGGATTAAACTACATTCTATCCGATCATCGTTTAATCAAGCGTTATACGTTTTGATCATGTATACTAGTCGGTCTAAGTCTGTGACTTAAGAAAGACCGTTAGTATTTAATCGGTTAGCTTATGCCATAATCCAGACTAGAGACTTGCTGGTAAATGCTATCTGCACTTAGTACTTTTGTGTACGGCTGAGTTATTAAATTAAAAGAAGACTAGCTCAGGTTAATACTCTCGACTTATTTCCCCTATACGGGCTTGGGTTACGTTAAATTATTACCGCATGGTCGGAAATGGGATTAATCGAATGCCGGATTGTGGCTAGTAAATCCGCATATTCTGTTTTAATCAGTTTTGTTTGATAACTTAAACAACGGGGGTTAACTACTGTGTCCTGGATATTCTCGGCTCATTACAATAGATAATGGCCACGACTTTAGCGCTGGTGTAGGCATACACCCGATAGACGCTCAAAATGCATTACCCACAAGGTTGGGAAGAAATGACTCCTTCGTGAGTCCAAAGTGGTGTGTACGTTAATCATGTCTTGGTCTTTGTACCAGGCCCTGTATGTATGGACAAACATGTAAATCTGTTAACAAGGTTGGACGGTCTACTTTCCCAAGTTATAAAAGACTTTGTGCTGATACGCACTTAAAACATATTTTAAATGTTTTCATAATGAGTTAGTTGGGTGTATTTACCAGCAAAAGCTGACGTATTTTCAAAAAACTAAGCTTGCAGGTACAATACAAAAATAGGCTGGAAGTGCTCGGTAGTGATAAGAGGATCTTGCAAACCCTAGATATGCCCAAAGTCTGTTTTATATTCTTTCTTTGTACAATTTATGATCCGCCTATGGATCTTCAATTACAAGCCTGTATATTATTTTGGTATTTGAACATTTGGTTTGTAATAGTAGTTTAAATCTAAGATTTTCGCTGTGATGTGTTTAATTGTCTATGATGTTATCAACTTACGTCACAATATTCCCCACCCGGCCCACCGGTGTTTGGATTGGCTGTGGAAAGCTGGGGTGTGACATGTTTGCTTGGTTTATCTGGGTCACTAGGTTTGGGAGTACAACATCAATTTGCTGAGCGATCATAGCTGCCATTTCGGCATCTTGAGTTGTATTACGTTGAGGAGGCATTCTCAAAGAAAACATGAGGAAAAATATGTGAGATTGACATTTGATAATCAAGAGAGATGTTAAAAATATCAATGAAATATAAGGATGGTGGTCATTCGTTCGTTACTTAAAAATAAACAAACGACACACGATGACTAATCAAAGTAAATGGGTCTTTATAATCTATTGCGAAGACATTATTTAGCCTATAAGTGGACACTCACCCCAAGAGTTCCTAGGTAAGAGTGAATTGTCTGATAATGTGGATTTGTACGAACACTCTAGCCTTAGACAGAAAACTCAGGGTATAGGCATCCACCCTTCCAGATTGCATGTGTTCACATTAATAAAATCCAAACTTTGACGGGATTTTGAAAACTTACAAGGCTTTAAGCCAAAACAAATCATCTAAGGATAGATGATTTATTTTCAAAACGAATTTGTAACTTGTGTATTTGTTTTGGTAATCACCTAAGGATTGGTGATGGTATTGTCTTAAGAATCTAAACGCAAGATAACTCGCGTTAGGGTCCTAGGAAGGTTATAGTCTAGGTCAAAGCATTACCAATAACCTAATTCCCTATAACCATAAGCTCTGACACCAATCTTTCTGTAACACCCCTATAACCATAAGCTCAAAACCCCTTATCATGAGACAATATCCAGTTAGCCATCTCCGTGTTACAACACTTTTCATTTTTACACCTCATGCATCAAAAAGCGATTCATGTAGCAGGGTATTCAACCCTTACTAGGAACGTTACCGCCTCAATCAAAATCCAAACTTCACACTCACCTGGTTATGTATATCCTTAGCATCATCGAGATTTTTATTACCTAGCATACTCGAGATCCAATCTATGAGAAACCCTATTAACTAACCCTCAAGAACGGTTCCCTCCTAATTTTGAAACGAAATTCCTAAAAGTAGGGGAAACTGTAACATCCGCCAAAAACGGGTATCCAGAAGTCCGACCCACTTTGAAATCCGGATCCTAACCTTTAAACTTCGGAAATTTTCGCGAAATAAATAACCGTTGAAAGATTTTACTCTTTAATTTAAATTCATTTATCGACTTATTTATTTATTAATTTAATTTAATTAATATCACAATTTTTAAAATAATTAATAAAATCTAGTTAGTTTTGTTAGGTTTTAAAGTGAGTTTTAAGGTAATATGAGTTAGTAGCCAAGTTAGTTCGGATAGTGGAGTTAAGGGGTCTGATTTCTAACAACTTTAAATTTAAAAAAGAAATATAAAATAGTGGACCAGGGTTCGAACCCGGGTCTCACCAACAAACAAAACCCTTGGGCCACTCCACCACATCAAACCTTTGTTAAAATTTCCATTTCCAAAATCCTTAAACACTGCAATCCCTTTTGAATTACCTTTACCCCCCAAATGTTAAAGAGCTAAATGGTTACCTCCTAATTTCGGGAAATTTCCTAAAGTAGGGGAGATTGTAATATTCATCAAAAAAATGAATGAATCCTAAAACCCGACCTGTTTTTGTAACTCGATTCGTTTTCATATTCCACGTAATTTTGTTTAATGTTTAAGCAATAAAATGTCTTGGATTTTATGTTTTGATCATACATGTTATCATATCTGGTGATTTATAGTCTTATACATGTTTTAGACAACCTTGTAAATTCATTTCCATGTATTTTGAAGCAACCCTCTATATCTCAAGGCCTAAAACTAAGGTTTTCCTTAAGTTAATCAAAAACTTTGGAGACCTCGTGAACATACCTAACACATCACATCCTAACCTTCTTATCATTCAAACTTCATTATATACATGCCTTAAGATAGGACATCGTGTTTTGGAGAGTTTAGATGTAAATGATCGCAAGTAAAAAGCTCTACATGTTGTATTCTTAGTTTTGTCATAAGATGACTTTAGGGTGACCTTCTTGCTAACTTTTATCCATCCTTGAGCTATCATTCTGGTCCATTCAAAGCTCCAAGATATACTTGGTATACTAAGGATCAAGTAGGTTCAAATGGTGCATAAAACTGTGCTCCAACGTAACGGGAATCACAAACACAAGTTTAAGAACATAACCCTCGACCCGCATCAAGACCCAAGGTTTAAGCCCAATTCTCGACACCATGGATGTTGGATTACTCTCTTCCATATGATAGTACTCTGAAAATAATGAAGGTATGCAAAAACCGTGCGTCAAACGAAGTTATAACGAAGCGGGAATCACGAAATAAAGTTTGGTGTTTGTTGCTGATTTGAAAGACGCGAAAATCTTGTTTTAATGTTATCCCACATCGCCCCAATCACCATGTTGTGCTCTATTTCACACCTACAAATACCCTTGCTTTGTTCTTTATAGCTTGCAACTCCTAGTTTGAGTATAAACAAGTGGAATAACCAAATTTGGTGGCTCCACGAGCACAATAACCCTTTCGGTGTTTGTAGTAGTTTTTATTTCCGCTTTCGACGAGGAGGTGGTGCCCTTCAAACTCTTCTCATTTTGTAAAGTTCTTCTTCGAGGTAATGTTCCTTTCTTTGTTTTTTTAATATTCATTTATTTATTGCTTTCTTAGTTTAATTAGTTTAGTTTAGGTTCTTAGTTAAGGAGCATTAGGCTCGTTAAGGTAGCCTAGTTTAGGCTCGCCTTTAGGCTTTTCATAGCCTTGTAGAGGCTCGTTAGGCTCAACGAGTCTAACATATCATGTCCGTTCATTTAGCTATGCCTAGCATAACGTTTACTTTTTTTTGTTGCATTCGTTTGTCTAGCTTAAATCACGCTTATCAATTGGATTTTCTCCTTATTCTCGTGCGGTTTTTCACTAAGGATTAAAAACGCAAAACTCTGAGTGAATCCTTACAAATTCCTTTTTTTAATTCACGTTTTGGGGTGTATCACGTGTCCTAATTTACTTTATTTATACAAATACATGTGCTACCACCATTATGTGATCAAATGTGTATATTTGTTTGTTGTGGTTACATTTTATCATTTCAGTGCAATCATTCATTTAAGGCCCATCAGTTCCTCGTGGGATACAAGTCGAGCATCAGGTGCCTCATTAGTTCGGCTCCGTTTGATTGAGCATTGATCTCAAGTTCATCATTCATCATGTTCATATGTTCATTGTTGATATTATGTGATCTAATGTGTATATTTGTTTATTGTGGTTATGTGTGGTTACATTTTATCATTTCAGTGCAATCATTCATTTAAGACCCATCAGTTCCTCGTGGGATACGAGTTGAGCATCAGGTGCCTCATTAGATCGCCTCCATTTGATTGAGCCTTGATCTCAAGTTCATCATTCATCATGTTCATTGTTGATGTAATGTGGTTTGTGGTTTAATTATATATACATATGCTCATATATGGTCCATGCACGTTTTTATTGAAATAACCAATTTAACAAACTGTTTAAATGTTTAACTTAGATTCACTCGCCAACCTTTGTTGACCCAAAACCATTTTTACACATGATACAGGTGAACAGGTACGAAGAGAATATTGGACATAGGATAGGCCTTAGTTCACAAGAAACGAATTAGTGCAATATACTTGTTATAAACATCGTCTTGTGTTTGTAATTGTTTATGTGAATTATTTGTATTGTGAGACACTTGATATAAATTAGTGAATATTTAAAACAAGTAATAGCAAGTCATAAGCTCTCGAGTTAACCCAATCATGCCCCGATCACCTATTCCGCTGCGGGTCGGGGTGTGACAGATTGGTATCAGAGCCATTGACTTTAGGGATATAGGATAGGTTATTAGACCCTTAGAACCTATTTTAGTCAACTAGGACCTATGTGCTTATGTGATTTCATGTTTTGTTTGACTTATGATTTGCTATTGCCCAGACATTTAAATTCCTTTCATTTCACACAGAAACGCATGCAAGCACTCTCTTTGTTACTTGATTATGTGATATGTGCAATGTGTTATAATTATGTCATGAAGTCTACATATATGTTACATATATACATATCACTCCACCTGAAATGTACCATACGAAACTTATGAAACCCTTATTATAAGTTCTCGATATCCTTTAAATTTTCGAAACATTTCTCTTCATTTTCCAAATACTTATTTTTATGTTATTCAAACATTTGTGATGTTTTTCGTTTTCAAAATTTATCAAGGTGAGTTCATATGACGGGCGTGTAGTAACTGGAAGGGTTCGAGTACCGGTAGTCTGGATGTCCTGTCTAGGATTGGCTTTCGTATAAATCCGAATTAACGGACCAGTTTGTCTACCTGGGGACTACTGATGAGAGTACGAAGGACCTATTAGGCCAAAGCATGCCACACCAAACGTCATGTGAACCAACCCCACTTTGAGGTGTCACCGTGTCCACACCTGGATGCACTCCTACTTTCATACGTTACATTCACATTTCTCGATTTCTCTCGGGTTTTAGTGTATGTTACCAGGCTAACACATGCGAACCATGCGAAATCCCGGTAATCATAGGGGCCCACATGATTATGAAGGTGAAGTATGGCGGCATGCAAGGCCCAATTACAAGCAAAGCCCAAGAACACTTTAAAAGTGTTGTGTTATCATAATTTATTATTTTCAAATACACCCCAAAGTTTTCATTTTATCATATGTTTATATTTTTTTCGCATCCCTGCTAGCAAATCCATCAAAGAATCTCACAATCTCGTTTGCATGAATTCCTGTAGATGTCCTTTAGGCACCTTTTTGGAGGAAAAAGAACCAGAAACTCCAGTAGACGCATGGCTGCCCAAATTGCCAAGCAAATTGCCGTCGTGATTCCTAACATTGTGATCCAAGTTCAACAAGCCCTCACTAATAACCAAGTTAATCAAGTCGAACCAAACGTTGTAAATGCTCCCACAACTACATCCAAGTGCTCCTATAAGAACTTCAAGTCTTGTGACCCCCCCCCCCCCAAAAAAAATATGAGGGAACAGAAGGGGTCACTACACTCCTGCGATGGTTCGAGGAAATGGAAAGCACCTTCCTAAATTGTGACTGCCCTAACGATCGCAAGGTTCGTTATGCTACCGGTCGTCTCATTGGGGCAGCTTTAACCTGGTGGAACGCTGAAAAGGGTCGAAGAGGGGCTGAAGCTACTGTGGCCCTAACTTGGGAACAACTCAAGGAACTAATGACTAAACGGTTCTGTCCTAGGAGTGAGATCAAGAAGTTGGAGGACGAATTCTACTGCTTAAAGCAAAATGATGGAGACCATATGGCCTATAACAAGCGTTTCCTCGAACTGAACCAGATGGTCCCAAATATATTCACTCATCCTTACTATCTTATTGAACATTACATTAGGGGTCTTCCTTCTGGTATCCAGGATTCCGTGATGAGCACTGTACCCACAACAGTGGAAGCTGCAATAGAATTAGCCATCGAACTCACCGAAAACCATATCCGAAATGGAGACTTTAAAAAGAAGGGCACAACTGACAAGGTTTTAGTGGAAGAGCCAAAGACAACCAAGATCAAAACATTCTCCCGTTCCGATACCAAACGAAAGCGTGACAGTAAAACTGTCACACCCCGACCCACAGCGGAATAAGAGTCGGGGCATAATTGGGTTATCACCAAAGCTCATGATGTTTACTAATATGTTTCATATTTATTAAATTCAAAATTACATCCTCAATATTCCAAACAAGTTCATACAATTACAAAGAAAAGTAACTAAATAAACAATTCAAAGTCTAAACCGATTTATTCTTCTAAGCCATCCTATATGTTTCTTGCTGCAACTGGATCACCTGTATCATGTGTAAAAATGGGGGTTTTTGGGTCAACAAAAGTTGGCGAGTGAACCTTGTTAGAAAACATTTATTATTGATTTCTTGTTATAATTAATATGGAAAAATTGTGCAATAATCATATGTGAGCAAACGTAAATAATCAAACAATAACATACAATAACAAACCATCTTGCATGAATATATGACATGAATGACAATGTATATGTTGGCAACGTCACGTTCTCGCTCATAGGTAATGGGGAACGGTTCCGCTCATAGGTAATGGGGAACAGACGGCCTATGATGAATGTATGTGCGATCAAGGCTCAATCAAACGGAGCCGATCGTATGTTGGCAACGCCTCGTTCACGCTCATAGGTAATGGGGAACGGCGGCCTATGATGATGTATGTAGTGAAAATGATAAATTTAATCTAAACAGTAAACGCACAAACAGTTGATACATATTGAATACACATTTGATCATGGATATGATGGATGCACAAGTGTTTAAATGTAATAAATAATAAGACACATGATACACCCCAAAATGTGATTAAAACGGGGAATTTGTATAGATTCACTCACATTGGGTGCGTTCGTTTGACGATGTTGAATGCGCACGAGTTTAGAGGGTTGATCGACGAGGATTAACTAACCTAAATAATAACGAAAAGGTATGGTAAATAAGTGGATTTTATTAATAATTTTAATAGGATTTTTAGATATATTTTTGTGAGTTTAAGGTTATTTTCTAACTTTAAAAACATTCTTTTTAAGTATTTTTAATTGATTTTTAAATTAAATTAATAAATAAAAATATAAAAAAAATGTTGACTTTTTGGGTTGACCGTTGACCATTGACCATGAATGTTGACCGGTTCGGTCGTGTATTTGTTTGCACTGAGTGAGGTTCGAACTTGTGACCTCCCGTACGCGTGCACGCAGCTCTACCAACTGAGCTACGTGTCTAACCCGAAATATTTCTGTTTTTAATTATATTTATATACTATTTAATTTATTCAAAATTCATTTATTTTAAAAAGGTTTTTAATTACATCGAACCGGTGTGCATTACAGGTCTCGAACCCGGGACCTGTTGTTTAACGTTGCACACAGTCCACCGCTGGACTGTGTGTCTAACCTGGTTATAACACTTGTTTTTATTTCTCTTATATACTAACTGGAAGTTTCCGTATTTGAGTTTTATAAAAAGTCTGAATATTGTGACGAATCGGAACAAGGACAGACTCGAACCCGGTATCCCTATGATTCAAATGCACACAGTCCACCGTTGGACTGTGTGTCTAACCCGAGATATAACCCGATTTATATTAAATATATACACAACCTAACTTCATCTTCTTCGCTAAAACAACTCAGATAACTGATATTCGACTGATCTTGTTCAATTCAATTAACAGACATATAAATGATTAAAATGTAACGGATAGGGAAGGTTTTGGAAATGAATGTACCGGAAAGATGACTTTTCTCAGAACTCCGGCAAAGTCGTCGGCTCTGTTCTATGAACTCCGTCTGAGCGGACAAATTAACAGTTTTGATTAACAAATTGTGAAATTGAATGACTAAACAAGAGTTATCAGAAGGTTTAAATGATTATACCGATTCACAGTGCAATTTAGGAATTTTCAGAAATCTTTCGGCGAGTGCTGATTATCCGATATCGTCGTCTGGGACTGATTCTGGTTGAAGGGTTTGAGTTAGTAAAAGTCTAACAATAGATAGAAGATGAAAGAATTGAGAAATTTACCGTTTTGATGAATGACACGGTTTTCCGGCGAAAGTCCGGTGATATCAGATAGCGATTCCGACGATCAGAAATTAGAGCAAAAGTGAAATGGGAGGTTCTGTGAGTGTTTTTGAGTCGCGAGATGATGATTTTGATAGAGTAAATCAGGAAGTAAAGGATTTCGGTTTTTAACTCCCAAACTCATATGAATCGAAACAATAAAGACTGAATTTGATTGAGATCGTGCGTCGTAATGTTTTCATCGATTATTATCAGTAATAACGATCACTCAATCGTCTGCAATGTTGCAAGCCGTTGAACGGTTTCAGTTTTGGCGCAAACGGATGATTTCACGGGTAGAGTTAAGTATTATTTGTTTCCTAGATTACACAAAGACAGCAAGTGGCGGAGTGTTTTAGTGTTTGATGTTAGTGTCTTCCGGCTGACCCGGGTTCGAAACCCGGCAGCCTGATTTCTTTTTTATTCGCTTTATTTTTACTTTTTAACAATTTAAATTTCCATATTCTAAAATGTTTATTAGTTATGTATTGTTTAAAATTAAAATAAGCAGTAAATGAGGAACGAAAATTTGAAACTGATTATTCGATTAATAAACGAAGCGGGTTTTGAAAACCCGTTTTTCGACAGATGTTACAGTATCCCCTACTTTTAGAAATTTCGTCCCGAAATTTAAGTAGTAGTGGTAACAGGAAAAAGATGCGGGTATTTTTCGCGCATTGAGTCTTCACGTTCCCAAGTAAACTCAGGTCCCCGTTTCGACTCCCAGCGTACCATAACAATTGGAATACGACTCCGTCTTAAACGTTTTTCTCCAAAGTCCATGATCTCTACTGGTCTTTCAATGAAGTACATAGATTCATCAATCTGCATATCTTCTAGAGGAATATGGAGGTTTTCATCGGCGAGACACTTCTTTAAGTTTGATACGTGGAATGTGGGGTGAATTCTGTGGAGTTCTTCTGGTAGGTCAAGCTTGTATGCTACAGGTCCTACTCTTTCGAGTATCTTGAAAGGTCCTACGTAGTGTGGTGCTAGCTTGCCCTTCTGGCCAAAACGAACTACTCCCTTCCACGGTGATACTTTTAAAAGTACATGATCACCAATGTTAAACTCCAAAGGCTTTCGTCGTTTGTCTGCATAACTCTTTTGACGACTTTGTGCTGCTAGAAGATTGTTTCGAATTTGATGGATCTTGTCTGTTGTTTCTTGAATTAGTTCTGGGCCGGTGATTTGAGCTTCTCCAATTTCGTGCCAACATACTGGAGATCGGCACTAACGACCATATAAAGCTTCGAAAGGTGCCATGCCGATATTTGAATGATAGCTGTTGTTGTACGAAAATTAAACTAATGGTAGATGAGCGTCCCAACTTCCCTTGAAGTCTATGACACATGCTAGAAGCATATCTTCAAGAGTTTGGATGGTGCGTTCAGATTGTCCATCAGTTTGAGGATGATAAGCGGTACTGAGGTCTAATCGTGTACCCAAAGCGGCTTGTACGACTTGCCATGTTCGTGAAGTGAAACGACTATCACGATCTGAAATAATGCTTAACGGTACACCATGACGGCTTACGATCTCGCTGATGTAGATACGAGCTAACTTCTCATTCTTGAAGTCCTCGCGAATCGGAATGAAGTGAGCTGATTTTGTAAGACGATCAATGATTACCCATATAGTGTCATACCCACCAGAAGTGCGAGGTAACCCGGTAATGAAGTCCATGGTTATGTTTTCCCATTTCCATACAGGTATTTCAGGTTGGACCAGAAGTCCTGAGGGTCTTTGATGTTCAGCTTTTACTTTGGAACATGTAAGGCACTTGGAAACAAAAGCAGCAATATCCTTTTTCATTCCAGGCCACCGGTAGGTGTATCGAAGGTCTTTATACATCTTGTCGGCTCCGAGGTGTATAGAGTATCGTGTTTTGTGCGCCTCATTCATAAGGAAATCACGAAGGTTATTGTGATCGGGAATCCATATGCGATCTAGATAGTACAGAATACCGTCGGATTTAGTTTCAATTTTAAGTTCAGCTCCACAAGACAGCTCCTTTCGTACGTCGTTTTCCGTTACTGAAACATGTTGGGCTTCTCGAATTTGATCTTTGATGTCGGTTATGATTTGCGAACATAGAAGACGAATGGAGTTCGCATAACCCTTTCGACTGAGCGCATCGGCCACCACATTTGCCTTGCCAGGATGATACCGAATTTCATAGTCGTAGTCATTAAGAAGTTCGACCCATCTTCGTTGCCTCATGTTTAACTCCTTTTGGTTGAAGATATGTTGGAGGCTCTTATGGTCAGTGTATATTTCACACTTAGTACCGTGGAGGTAATGTCTCCATATCTTAAGAGCGAACACAACGGCTCCAAGTTCTAGGTCGTGGGTGGTGTAGTTCTTCTCATGAGTTTTGAGTTGTCTAGAAGCATAAGCTATCACCTTTCCTCTTTGCATTAGAACACAGCCTAGTCCTTGCCCTGACGCATCGCAATAAACCACGAAGTCATCACAACCTTCAGGAAGAGTGAGAATAGGTGCGTCACAGAGTTTTTGTTTAAGGGTTTGGAAGGCTTCTTCTTGTTTGGGTCCCCATATGAAGGGTTTTCCTTTATGTGTTAAAGCCGTGAGTGGTCAGCGATGCGGGAGAAATTTGCAATGAAACGGCGATAATAACCAGCCAAACCAAGGAATGATCTTACTTCGGTTGGTGTACGTGGCGCTTGCCATTCTTGTACTGCTTTGATCTTTGAGGGGTCGACATGTATTCCCTTGTCATTGACGACATGTCCAAGGAATTGTACCTCTTTTAACCAGAATTCGCATTTGGAGAATTTGGCATAGAGCTTTTCATTCCCTAAGAGTGTAAGGAGTCGAAGGTGTCATTCATGATCAGACTTAGACTTTGAGTAAATGAGGATGTCGTCGATGAAGACTATAACAAAGCGATCGAGATAGGGTTTGCAGACTCTGTTCATTAGATCCATGAAGACAGCTGGAGCGTTGGTTAGACCAAATGACATGACCATGAATTCATAATGACCATAACGAGTTCGGAAGGCGGTCTTTGGGACGTCTTCTTCATGTACTCTGAGTTGATGATAGCCAGAACGAAGGTCGATTTTTGAAAAACAGCTGGCGCCTTGAAGTTGGTCAAGAAGATCATCGATGCGAGGTAATGGGTAGTGGTTCTTAACCGTTAACTTGTTGATTTCTCTGTAGTCGATACACATGCAAAACGTTCCATCTTTCTTCTTCACAAAAAGGACAGGTGCACCCCAAGGCGATGAGCTAGGACGTATGAATCCTTTGTCAGTCAGCTCTTGTAATTGACTGGCTAGCTCTTGCATTTCGGATGGGGCTAACCTATAAGGAGATTTTGCAACTGGAGTAGCTCCAGGTATAAGGCCAATGCGGAATTCGACTTCTCTCACGGGAGGAAGTCCTGAAATGTCGTCAGGAAAAACTTGCGGAAAATCTTTTACTACTAGGATGTCTTCAAGTTTCTTCTCCTTGATTCCCTTTTTGACGACATGAGTTAGGAATGCGACATAATTTTTGCGAAGATATTTTCGGGCTTGAAGACAGGACATTAATTTGAGTCCTTTCGAAGGGGTTTCTCCAAAGATTCGTAGAGTCTGACCGTTTGCAAGAGGAATGCGAATGAACTTTTCGCGGCATACAACTTCAGCATGATGTTGGCTGAGCCAGTCCATACCAATTATAATGTCGAAACTTCCCAACTTCATAGGAATGAGGTCAACTGAAAAATCGTGATCATTTAGGGTGAGAGTACAATTGCGTATAATAGAGTTTAATGAGACCGGTTTTCCGTCAGCAACTTCTACCGTTATGGATTCCATGAGTTTATCACGAGTTTGGTTGAGGATGGGTTCATTCTAAGGACACAAAACTCTTATCCGCGCCAGTATCAAATAACATGGATGCATAACTACCATTGATGAGAAACGTACCGTTAACCACATTGTTGTCAGCCCTAGCTTGATTGGCGTTGATGTTAAAAGCTCTTCCTCTTGCAGGTGGAGGAGCTTGGTTAGCCTGGTTTACTGGATTAGCTTGAGCTTGGGCATGGATGATATTCACCAGACGTGGACAGGTGTTCCTGAAATGGTTCGGGTCTCCACAGTTGTAACAAGCCCGCATAGGTTGCACCATGGGATAGTTGGGTTGGTAGTAGGATTGGGCTGCATGTTGGGTAGGTGGTAGGAGTAAAGGTTGTTGGGCTTGTCCCACTATCTGATGGTGGGTTTGGGTTGAGGGCTGATGGCGGTTCGTTCGCTGAAGTACGCGACAGGTTTGAATGGTGTGACCTGCGCGGCCACAGCCGGTGCAATGTTGGCAGGGATGATCAGGAAAGTGATGGTATTGGCAACGGTTGCATTTTGGGTATGGGCCAGAGTAATGCTTTTTATATGGTGCAGGTGAGGGGGCAACTTGAGTGATGGGTGCAGCAGGGATAGGGAAATTTGTTTATGTGACAGCAAAGTTTCTGGTGTTTCGTTTCCTCTTATTAGCGAACTTTGAGGAGGAGGTGGAATGGTTTGAAGTTTGGCCCTCAACGGGGGCTTTCTTTTTCTCGTCCTTAAATTTGCCGTTACGAATACGATTCTCGGTAAGCTCGGTAGCTAGTTCCATAGCAGCTTCGAGTGTTGCAGGCGAAGTGCTTAGAACTGAGTCTTGAATTTTTGAGCGAAGGCCTCGAATGTAGTGTTCGACTAAGCGGTATACTAGGGTGAACAAGTTGGGGACCATTTGGTTCAACTCTAAAAACCGTTTTTTGTAGGAAGTATGATCTTCCTCCTTTTGCTTCAACGAGTGAAATTCATCCTCTAACTTTTTGATCTCGCTTCTTGGACAGAAGCGTCTCGTCATGATTTCCCTTAACTCCTCCCATGTTAAGGCCATTGCATCTTCGATTCCCCTCTTACCTTTTTCTGTATTCCACCAGGTAAGAGCTACTCCAAATAGTCTCCCGGTTGCCTAACGTACCTTGCGATCCTCGGGACAATCGCAATTGAGGAAGGTATTTTCCATTTCCTCAAACCAGTGGAGGAGAGCAGTGACACCTTCGGTCCCTTCAAATTTCGGGGGATCGCAAGACTTGAAATGTTTGTATGAGCACTTTTTGGAGGGAGGATTGTCGACGTTCTGGTCTTCTTGATGGGGAGGATTGATGGGATTGGTGGCGAGAGCTTGTTGGACTTGAATTACGATGTCAGGAAGCACCACGGCCATTTGTTTTGCGATTTGGGTGGCCAAGCGTTCTTTTGACCTTCCTGACCTTCTACCCCCACGTTGCTGCCTAGCCGACATCTACATGAACATACATAAGAAGATTGTGAGTTTAAGGAGTCGTTTTAGGTGTCATGTGTCTTAAAAAAATAAAAATAACATAAACATCAATAATGCAACTACATCCATAGGATGTCTTGGGTTTGCTCATGTTTGGGCCTCCAATGTCCCCCATACCATCGCCAGTATAGCCATGTGGGCCCCCATGACTATTGGCTTAGTAGGATTCACATTGGTATTGGCGGTTTAACACTCGCATCACCCGAATGAAAACCATGAAATATGTTTGCGAGATGTATGGTCGGAGGGTGTCCAGGTGTAGACACAATGACAACTCAAAGTGGGGTTAGTTCACACGACGTTTGGTATAGCATGCTTTGGCCTAATAGGTCCTTCGTACTCTCATCGTTAGTCCCCAGGTAGGCAAACTGGTCCTTTATTTTGGATTCATACGAATGCCAAGCCTAGACAGGACGTTCCGACTACCGGTACTTGTACCCTTCCAGTTACTACATGCCCGTCATGAGAACTCACTTTGATGAGATTTGAAAATACAAAAATCGTTGCAAAAATCATAGGAATTGTGAGGTGTGTGCTCTCATGGATATGGTATGTTATGAGGATATGATTCATAATGAGCATTGTATAATAATATGTACTTATGAACATGCTTGCATAACATTGAATGTAACAATAAACATAAAGCATATAAACATCATGAATTTTGCATGTAACACACAAACAATTTAAAAATTCTAATCAACTATAGTATAGGCTCTAAGGGTCTAATAACCTATCCTATATCCCTATAGTCATGGCTCTGATACCAATCTGTCACACCCCGACCCGCAGCGGAATGAGAGTCGGGGCATAATTGGATTATCACCAAAGCTCATGATGTTTACTAATATGTTTCATATTTATTAAATTCAAAATTACATCCTCAATATTCCAAACAAGTTCATACAATTACAAAGAAAAGTAACTAAATAAACAATCCAAAGTCTAAACCGATTTATTCATCTAAGCCATCCTATATGTTTCTTGCTGCAACTGGATCACCTGTATCATGTGTAAAAATGGGGGTTTTTGGGTCAACAAAAGTTGGCGAGTGAACCTTGTTAGAAAACATTTATTATTGATTTCTTGTTATAATTAATATGGAAAAATTGTGCAATAATCATATGTGAGCAAACGTAAATAATCAAACAATAACATACAATAACAAACCATCTTGCATGAATATATGACATGAATGACAATGTATATGTTGGCAACGTCACGTTCTCGCTCATAGGTAATGGGGAACGGTTCCGCTCATAGGTAATGGGGAACAGACGGCCTATGATGAATGTATGTGCGATCAAGGCTCAATCAAACGGAGCCGATCGTATGTTGGCAACGCCTCGTTCAGGCTCATAGGTAATGGGGAACGGTTCACGCTCATAGGTAATGGGGAACGGCGGCCTATGATGATGTATGTACTGAAAATGATAAATTTAATCTAAACATTAACCGCACAAACAGTTGATACATATTGAATACACATTTGATCATGGATATGATGGATGCTCAAGTGTTTAAATGTAATAAATAATAAGACACATGATACACCCCAAAATGTGATTAAAACGGGGAATTTGTATAGATTCACTCACATTGGGTGCGTTCGTTTGACGATGTTGAATGCGCACGAGTTTAGAGGGTTGATCGACGAGGATTAACTAACCTAAATAATAACGAAAAGGTACGGTAAATAAGTGGATTTTATTAATAATTTTAATAGGATTTTTAGATATATTTTTGTGAGTTTAAGGTTATTTACAAACTTTAAAAACATTATTTTTAAGTATTTTTAATTGATTTTTAAATTAAATAAATAAATAAAAATATAAAAAAAATGTTGACTTTTTGGGTTGACCGTTGACCATGACTGTTGACCGGTTCGGTCGTGTATTTGTTTGCACTGAGTGAGGTTCGAACTTGTGACCTCCTGTACGCGTGCACGCAGCTCTACCAACTGAGCTACGTGTCTAACCCGAAATATTTCTGTTTTTAATTATATTTATATACTATTTAATTTATTCAAAATTCATTTATTTTAAAAAGGTTTTTAATTACATCGAACCGGTGTGCATAACAGGTCTCGAACCCGGGACCTGTTGTTTAACGTTGCACACAGTCCACCGCTGGACTGTGTGTCTAACCTGGTTAGAACACTTGTTTTTATTTCTCTTATATACTAACTGGAAGTTTCCGTATTTGGGTTTTATAAAAAGTCTGAATATTGTGACGAATCGGAACAAGGACAGACTCGAACCCGGTATCCCTATGATTCAAATGCATACAGTCCACCGTTGGACTGTGTGTCTAACCCGAGATATAACCCGATTTATATTAAATATATACACAACCTAACTTCATCTTCTTCGCTAAAACAACTCAGATAACTGATATTCGACTGATCTTGTTCAATTCAATTAACAGACATATAAATGATTAAAATGTAACGGATTGGGAAGGTTTTGGAAATGAATGTACCGGAAAGATGACTTTTCTCAGAACTCCGGCAAAGTCGTCGGCTCTGTTTTATGAACTCCGTCTGAGCGGACAAATTAACAGTTTTGATTATCAAATTGTGAAATTGAATGACTAAACAAGAGTTATCAGAAGGTTTAAATGATTATACCGATTCACAGCGCAATTTAGGAATTTTCAGAAATCTTCCGGCGAGTGCTGATTATCCGATATCGTCGTCTGGGACTGATTCTGGTTGAAGGGTTTGAGTTAGTAAAAGTCTAACAATAGATAGAAGATGAAAGAATTGAGAAATTTACCGTTTTGATGAATGACACGGTTTTCCGGCGAAAGTCCGGTGATATCAGATAGCGATTCCGACGATCAGAAATTAGAGCAAAAGTGAAATGGGAGGTTCTGTGAGTGTTTTTGAGTCGCGAGATGATGTTTTGATAGAGTAAATCAGGAAGTAAAGGATTTCGGTTTTTAACTCCCAAACTCATATGAATCGAAACAATAAAGACTGAATTTGATTGAGGTCGTTCGTCCTAATGTTTTCATCTGTTATTATCAGTAATAACGATCACTCAATCGTCTGGAATGTTGAAAGCCGTTGAACGGTTTCAGTTTTGGCACAAACGGATGATTTCACGGGTAGAGTTAAGTATTATTTGTTTCCTAGATTACACAAAGACAGCAAGTGGCGGAGTGGTTTAGTGTTTGATGTTAGTGTCTTCCGGCTGACCCGGGTTCGAAACCCGGCAGCCTGATTTCTTTTTTATTCGCTTTATTTTTACTTTTAACAATTTAAATTTCCATATCCTAAAAAGTTTATTAGTTATGTATTGTTTAAAATTAAAATAAGCATTAAATGAGCAACGAAAATTTGAAACTGATTATTCGATTAATAAACGAAGCAGGTTTTGAAAACCCGTTTTTCGACAGATGTTACAAAAACTACGCTATTGCCTCGACTAACCCAACTTCACAAGCCGTACCACTCCAAGCCATCCCAATCACCCAAATGGTACCTAACCCAGCTTACCCAAACAAGAACCCTACACTGGTCCTCACCCACAATGCAACACCTGCCACTATCACCACCAACTCACCGTACCCTATCGTCTATGTGCCAATTGTGGGCGTTATGGCCATTTGAGTAACACGTGTCGCACTCCTCAAAACCAAGTTTCACCTCTTGCCCAAAACATGATCCAGCCTTACCAACCACCGCATTACCCCATGGTGCCATATGTTCGAGCTTGCTTTAATTGTGGTGATCCTACTCATTTTAGAAACACGTGCCCTAGGTTGGTTAACATCATCAACGCTCAAGCCCAAGCAAATCCAGTTAACCAAGCGAACCAAGCAAACCCAGCACCCCCACCAGCAAGAGGGAGAGCCTACACGTCAACGCATACCCAGTTGAGGTCAACGACGGTGCGAATGAACAACCTAACTAGTCTTTCTCCCATCATGAAGACTCAAGACTCTGCTCCAGTTTTTTATTTTATTTTTATTCTCAATCCAAGCTTTAATAAATTCCATTTCTTGTCCTGACTATTCAAATTACCATTGTTTCAATTTGGGTAATAATGTTTCAAGATTTCATTATTTCATATTAATGCCATTAATGCAATTTATATCATGCTATGCCAATTTGTTTCATTACATGTCTTTATACATCGATTAAATTTCATGTTATTCGTGTCATCATACATCACGACGAACCCCGTCTCATCATTTAGGGAAGTTGGGTCGTGTCTCACTTTTTCATAGACTGGCCACTTCCTCATAACACATGAGAGAGGTACCGCCGTCATTTAGTCTTGCTCTCTTCGGATTCGAGATTCAAGCATGGGTTGTTGTGTTTGTTTATGTTTGGTAGATTTTAGGATGAGTCACATAGAACTAATCGTGACTTAATAACAAGGCCAATGAAAATTTGACAAGGACATGGTGGATACGCCGCAGGTACTTCCTATATATAAGTGTTCTTATCTGGTGATCAAAAGCATTGTTAGACGGTTATGGGAAGTTTTGTGTAAGTAGTGTCAATCTCAATTTGGATAACGATTTGGTTGATGATTTCGTTTTGTGATGTAACTTTATCATTATGACGCTTCGATTTTCTCAAAACCCCTTATCATGAGACAATATCCAGTTAGCCATCTCCGTGTTACAACACTTTTCATTTTTACACCTCATGCATCAAAAAGTGATTCATGTAGCCGGGTATTCAACCCTTACTAGGAACGTTACTGCCTCAATCAAAATCCAAACTTCACACTCACCTGGTTATGTATATCCTTAGCATCATCGAGATTTTTATTACCTAGCATACTCGAGATCCAATCTATAAGAAACCCTATTAACTAACCCTCAAGAACGGTTCCCTCCTAATTTTGGAATGAAATTCCTAAAAGTAGGGGAGACTGTAACATCCGCCAGAAACGGGTATCCAGAAGTCCGACCCACATTGAAATCCGGATCCTAACCTTTAAACTTCGAAAATTTTCGCGAAATAAATAACCGTTGAAAGATTTTACTCTTTAATTTAAATTCATTTATCGACTTATTTATTTATTAATTTAATTTAATTAATATCACAATTAAAATAATTAATAAAATCTAGTTAGTTTTGTTAGGTTTTAAAGTGAGTTTTAAGGTAATATGAGTTAGTAGCCAAGTTAGTTTGGATAGTAGAGTTAAGGGGCCTGATTTCTAAAAAATAGTGGACCAAGGATTCGAACCCGGGTCTCACCAACAAACAAAACACTTGAGCCACTCCACCACATCAATCCTTTGTTAAAATTTCCATTTCTAAAATCCTTAAACACTGCAATCCCTTTTGAATTACCTTTCCCCCCCAAATGTTAAAGAGCTAAATGGTTACCTCCTAATTTCGGGACGAAATTTCCTAAAGTAGGGGAGATTGTAATATTCGTCAAAAAAATGAATGAATCCTAAAACCCGACCTGTTTTTGTAAATCGATCCTTTTCATATTCCACGTAATTTTGTTTAATTTTTAAGCAATAAAATGTGTTGGATTCTCTGTTTTGATCATACATGTTATCATATCTGGTGATTTATAGTCTTATACATGTTTTAGACAACCTTGTAAATTCATTTCCATGTATTTTGAAGCAACCACCTATATCTCAAGGTCTAAAACTAAGGTTTTCCTTAAGTTAATCAAAAACTTTGGAGACCTTGTGAACATACCTAACACATCACATCCTAACCTTCTTATCATTCAAACTTCATTATATACATGCCTTAAGATAGGACATTGTGTTTTGGAGAGTTTAGATGTAAATGATCGCAGTAAAAAGCTCTACATGTTGTATTCTTAGTTTTATCATAAGATGACTTTCGGGTGACTTTCTTGCTAACTTTTCTCCATCCTTGAGCTATCATTCTGGTCCATTCAAAGCTCCAAGATATACTTGGTATACTAAGGATTAAGTAGGTTCAAATGGTGCATAAAACTGAGCTCCAGCGTAACGGGAATCACAAACACAAGTTTTAGAACATAACCCTCGACCCGCATCAAGAACCAAGGTTTAAGCCCAATTCTCGACACCATGTATGTTGGATTACTCTCTTCCATATGATAGTACTCTGAAGATAATGAACGTAGGCGAAAACCGTGCGTGAAACGGAGTTATAACGAAACGGGAATCGCGAAAACAAGTTTGGTGTTTGTTGCTGATTTGAAAGAAACGAAAATCTTGTTTTAATGTTATCCCACATCGCCCCAATCACCATTCTGTGCTCTATTTCACATCTACAAATACCCTTGCTTGGTTCTTTATAGCTTGCAACTCCTAGTTTGAGTATAAACAAGTGGAATAACCAAATTTGGTGGCTCCACAAGCACAATACCCCTTTCGTTGTTGTGTGTAGTAGTTTTTATTTCCGCTTTCGACGAGGAGGTGCTGCCCTTCAAGCTCTTCTCATTTTGTAAAGTTCTTCTTCGAGGTAATCTTCCTTTCTTTGTTTTTTTAATATTCATTTATTTATTGCTTTCTTAGTTTAATTAGTTTAGTTTAGGTTCTTAGTTAAGGAGCATTAGGCTCGTTAAGGTAGCCTAGTTTAGGCTCGCCTTTAGGCTTTTCATAGCCTTGTAGAGGCTCGTTAGGCTCAACGAGTCTAACATATCATATTCGTTCATTTAGCTATGCCTAGCATACCGTTTACTTTTTTTTGTTGCATTCGTTTGTCTAGCTTAAATCACGCTTATCAATTGGTCCTTATTCTCGTGCGGTTTTTCACTAAGGATTAAAAACGCAAAACTGTGAGTGAATAGACTTAACTGAAAATTTTAACCTTGTTATGTTAAATGACAAAAGGTATACTGAGTTTTCCATATAAAGGATTGTGACTGTAAATTTTGAAGTTAAAGGGCATCTATTGTAGTTTAATACAAACATAAAGAACGAAGAGTGTGTTTTACCCTAATTTCAGTTAATAGCAAAAACCAAACTTGGGTTAAAAATTTTGCTTATAAATATGAAACTGAGGTATAAATACATGAATTGAAAAAATAAATATATAAAATGGAGATATAAAATATGAAATATATGAACCAAATGTATAAAAGCTGGAAATGTCACACCTCAACCGATGGCGAAATCATCGGGGCAGACGTAAATAGATTGCTCGAGACTTCATAACACTAAATTGACAAGTATTTAATAAACGAATTTCATTTAATTGCTAACATCAAGTACATTATATGAAATAGAATTACAACAAATTTGAAACAAAATAAGTACAACTAGTATCGTATGACTAATCTATAAACAAGAATTAATAAGTACAACTAGTATCGTATGTTTAGCGGTTCCACGCTTAGGGCATAATATACATATCTAGCATGCAAAACATACTTGTCAACCTAAAGATTCCCGCTAGCGTAATCTTACCGTAGCAATGATAAGATCGTATGTGTATAACATAACATGACCTCAAGAATACGGGCAGTGCGTCACTCCTATAGCGCTATACATGTTAAGGGAGGCTTGTACGAAGTTAATGACAAAGCACTATGCACGTAAAGTTTCTAGCATGTATGTATTCCTAAGTATAACGTGTAAGCATGTAAGTGGATTCGATTGCATGTATAAAGTGTTTGCGTATAAGTGTTTGTGTGAGTTTTTGTATAGTGTATATATTGCACCAAAAAGTGTTAAAATGAAAAGGGATCTTGTATACTAACGGTTTTGCAAAGCTTTCCTAGAAATCCGCGAGTCGTTTGGTTGTAGAGTAGGACTCCGTGATTATTCAATATGGGGGGATAGAGTTGTGTGGGTATTCTGATTTGGCGGAGATTGTAGATTCGAAGACAGAAGGTACGAAAGGTAAACGAGAAACAAATGCCACTTCATACGGAGCGACCACTACGTGCGAAGGGACTATTTCTGGTAATTTTAACTTGTTTTAGCTCCCATTTCGACAATGAGTTCTGTTGAACGAGATGAACGAGGCAGTTTAGTTTTAGCTCATAACAGTTAACATGACTCGGTCAATATCAGGAACTTGACTAAATGAGAAAGTAGGTATTTTATAGTATTTATTTACGTCCAAAGTCTAACAGTTATGTCATGAATGTCGGGCATGGGGTATGAATACCTCGTTATATCATTCACCAAAGCACAAGTTTATCAACAAAGTTGATAAACCGGGTTGGTCATGAATGACATAAATAAAATATGTTCAAGTGAGGTGTGAAACTTCATTTGGGTAGTCAAGACTCCCAACCCCGTTCTCACACTTGCTAGAACACAAGTTCAATTCTATTGAGGATGATGAACTCGATCAGCTCCTACACTTGGTGTAAAAGAAAAAGAGGAGAAGAATTATAAAAACACAAGGTAAGGGAGTTAAACTCACTTAGAAAAATCTAAGACTAATCTGCCAAGATTTCGTGTGTTTGGGGTGGAACTGAGATGATTCGGAAAGATTGAAGTTGTGAAATGAGCTGGCATTTATAAGAACATGTTGCTGCCAGCTCCACTTCGTGCGAAGTGTACTTCACTTTGTACGAAGTGGGTTCAACTTGCACGAATGGGTTTGTTCGGGGTTGTTTTTGGGTATTTTAGCTAGTTTTCGAGTATTTCAAGTATAAAGTTGTAACGTAAGAGTATTGCACGTATAATAAGTGTTGGCTTGCTTGAAAACAGGCATTTGAATGAATGATTGTATGTATAACGAGTATGTATAAAGTAGGAATTTTCATTATGATCAAGGTCTCGAGTTTCAAAGTTGGAAATGAATATGGGGAAGTATGAAAATGCGAAGCTTCATAGTCTCCCCTACTTTAGGAAATTTCGTCTCGAAATTTATGCAAGTGGAAGACTTTAGAAAAGATGGCACTTTGGTGATTTAATACAACCGATGATCGTCGAAAAGGTTTTGGTTAGGAAGGGGAACTTGGAGTTAAAAGCCTGTTCGGTGTTTATGTATAATCGTGTTGAAAATTTGTGATTCCAAAAGTTTTGACTAGATAATGGTTCGTGGTTGTTTGGGCTTACGCATGAAAATTTTGGAAGGATAAAAGGTAGGTTTGTAAAAGTAATTCGTATGACTAAGGCGATTTGAGACATCAACAAGTAAGTGTAAGAATAAGTAAAACGTGTGTGCGTGTATAGGCAAAGTGAGTTTGTCTGAGTTTGAATAATTTGATGGAAGGAATGTTTCAAAAAGAAGGTGACTTACGAGGAAGGTTTTAGTATAAATAAGGATGTAATGTAATGTAATATAAGGTGCGACACGTTCCGTAGCCTGCAAGAAAAGTTTTATCGGTTTCGAGGCGTATTAGTAAAATATCTTGTTGGTAGAAAATAAGGTTTATTGGTGAGAAACTAGGATGATGAATGTTTACGGTTTTCAAAAGATTTTTGGCTGTAATAGGCTTAATAGTCGAAGTTTGTGCGTAATAAATAATGAAAGACATTTTACAAGTATTTTGACTGAGTCGAGCTAGTGAGGATGTTTGTTAAAACTGACTGAATGCTTTAAGCCGACTTACTGCAAATAAAGTTTGGATGAAATGTTAGAGGAAGAATTGGGAATATACGTGGCATGAGAGCGAATGAACGGTTCAGTAGGTGTAAGCGAGGGGTAAGAATGATATGGATATCGAACAAAATGCGTACATGAACAGTTAAGAGAGGCTAGAGATTGTTGTAGCTGTTACAGCTAACGATTTTGAGAATGAAGTTTCGTTATGGATAACCTAGTATCAGGCGTTACGAAGCGTGTTTGGGTGCAACCGAGGAAAAGATTGTGAGTCATCAAAGTTTGTTGTTAGTTAATTGTATTTAATAAGGTCCGGGAAATCACCGAATTTCTCAGGGCACGTTTTATGAAAGTTTGATAACATGACAAGGACACTTATATATAGGAAGTACTAGCGGCGTATCCACCATGTTCATAACATGTTACGTCCGTCTCGCTATTTGGTGTCATGTCGCGTTCCGTGTTACGATACACAGTAGAACCCACTATGGTTTTCATGCGCATACCAATATAATCCCATGAGCACCCGCGATTATTTTGGTTCGTGCATGGTCCACATAGTTTGTGCTAGTAGTGTATGGGTCAGGGTACATTTTTGTTTTACGAGTGTGAAGGTGCGTGTGCAATAGCGTATAAAATTTAGCATGAATATATGATTGCGTTTTAGTATGCGTGAGTCTAACGTATGAGAATCCACTTGGTTTGTGCATACGTATAGATTTCAAGTATGACTACCAGGTAGTACGAATGTATGAGTTTTGAGTATGATTGATAACAAGTACGTATAAAATTAGCATGTAGTATAGGACGTATAAGTTGAAATTTACATGATGTTAAGCACATATAAGTCTAACATACAGTTTTAGTGTATAAATCAAAGGTACACGATGATATGTGTAACATTGTTATGAAAAACAACAAGAATAAATTGTATAAGTTGGAATGTGTATAACTATATGCATGTATATAGCTAGTTGAGCAAGTCATTGAGTTTAACGAAACAAATTGATGGAGTCCGTTGGGAATGGAGAATTAAGCTTGTGAACGCCGAGAGGGAATTGATCGATGAGATGGTTGTGGTAGGTTGATTGAATGGTAGTTTGATGGTAAGGTGCCGGGTTCCGACTAGATGTTTAGCGGTTCTACGCTTAGGGCATAATATACATATCTAGCATGCAAAACATACTTGTCAACCTAAAGATTCCCGCTAGCGTAATCTTACCGTAGCAATGATAACATCGTATGTGTATAACTTAATATGACCTCAAGAATACGGGCGGTGCGTTACTCCTATAGCGCTATACATGTTAAGGGAGGCTTGTACGAAGTTAATGACAAAGCACTATGGACGTAAAGTTTCTAGCATGTATGTATTCCTAAGTATAACGTGTAAGCATGTAAGTTGGATTCGATTGCATGTATAAAGTGTTTGCGTATAAGTGTGTGTGTGAGTTCTTGTATGGTGTATATATTGAACCCAAAATTGTTAAAATGAAAAGGGATCATGTATACTCATGGTTTTGCAAAGCTTTACTAGCAATCCGCGAGTTGTTAGGTCAGGGAGTAGGACACCGTGATTATTCAATATGGGGGGACATAGTTGTGTGGGTATTCTGATTTGACGGAAATTACAGATTCGAAGAGAGAAGGTACGAAGGTAATCGGGAAATAGATGCCACTTCGTACGGAGTGACCACTTCGTGCAAAGGACTGTTTCTGGTAATTTTAGCTCGTATTAGTTCCTGTTTCGACAATGAGTTCTGTTGAACGAGATTTTAGGGATGAGGCAGTTTAGTTTTAGCTCATAACAGTTAACCATGACTCGGTCAATATCAGGAACTTAACTAAATGAGAAAGTAGGTATTTTATAGTATTTTGTTACATCCAAAGTCTAACAATTATGTCATGAATATCAAGCCTGGGGGTACGAATACCTCGTTATATGATTCACCAAAGCACAAGTTTATCAACAAAGTTGATAAACCCGGTTGGTCATGAATGACAGAAATAACATATGTTCAAGTGGGGTGTGGAACTTAATTCGGATAGCCAAGACCCCCAACGTTCTCACACTTGATGAAACATAAGTTCAATCTTATTAAGGAAGATGAACTCAATCAGCTCCTACAGTTGTGTAAAAGAAAAAGAGGAGAAGAATTATAAAAACACAAGGTAATAGGAAATTAAACTCATTTAGAACAATTTGAGATCAATCTACCAAGATTTCGTGTGTTTATGGGTGGAAGTGAGAAGATTTAGAAAGATTAAAGTTGTGAAATGAGCTGGTATTTATAAGAACATGTTGTTGCCAGCTCTATTTCGTGCGAAGTGGCTTCACTTCGTGCGAAGTGTACTTCACTTCGTACGAAGTGGGTACACATCGTGCGAAGTGGGTTCAACTCGCATGAATGGGTTGGTTCGCGGCTTTTTTGCGTATTTTAGCTGTTTTTCGAGTATTTCGAGTACAAAGTTGTAACGTAAGAGTATTACACGTATAATAAGTGTTGGCTTGCATGGAAATAGGTATTTGAATGATTGATTGTATGTATAACTAGTATGTATAAAGTAGGAATTTTCATTATGATCAAGGTCTCGAGTTTCAAAGTTGGAAATGAATATGGGTATAATACAACTACATATTTCTAGAAATAGCAATGCGAATATGCTTTCTAAATAGGGGAAGTATGAAAATGCGAAGCGTCATAGGAAATATACGTAAATATGAACGATTGGTTCGGTTTAGCTAATTTTGGTAAAACGAGAGTACAAAAAAATTGATAACCGGTTTTTGGTTAATTCGGTTGTTAGTTAATTCAGTTTTTGGTTGATTTCAGTTTCGTCTGTCTTTGGTTTGGTTTAGGTTAACGATTTAGTTATTGCTCACCGATAACCGTTTTGGTTAATAACCGATAGGTGCGCATCCGATGTGGCGGAAAATACAGACATTGTCAACAGTGTGCATTGTTCGGTTGGTTAGACTATTATCCTCAACCGAAATCGAGGTCATCGATTAGTCTGTTTTATTAATCAATCAGTTTTCAGTTAATCGGTATGGTTTATTTAGTTAGATTGACAGTTCTTGGTTTGATTCGGTTAATAACCAAACCAAACTTAGGCTAAAATTTTTTATTAGAAATACATGAAATTTAAGTATAAATACATGAAATGGGTGTATAGGTACACGAAATGAAGATATAAATACATAAAATGGGGGTATTTGTGAAATAAATGAACTGAAGGTATAAAAGCTAGAAATATATGAAAATATGAATTGTTCGATTCTGTCAATCTTGGCTAAATGATAGTACAAAAAAATCGATAACCGCTTTTGGATAATTCGTTCAGTTAATCAATTTTCAGTTAATTTAGTTTTTAGTTGATTTCGATTCGGCATCTGTTAATGATCCAGTTGTTACTCACCCTTAGACACTGTTCATCACGTAACATATCAATTTTTTTATTTAACAAAACTATAGCAATACTTTACTTAAATTAAAGAGAATAAAGTACTCGTTTTAATTGGTGTAATGCTAAAAAAAATATTAACGTACCAAAAGTTTATCATCGTTTAAAAATCGTAAGGGGGAGTTAGTTTTTTATAAGGGGATACAATGTAACTACTAATTAATTATTTATAATTTTATTAAATATGAGGGATTAAAGTGTAATCTAGATGAGGTTATTAAATTGAGGGTATTTAATCACTTGATATTCGATAGCTATTAAACATTATAAGATAATGACTAAGTACGTTGGGTTTTAATCATTTGTACAATAAGGCATCATCTACTTGTACCTTTTAATCCACATGTCAATACTGACCAAGACAACTATCGAAATGTCGACAAAAATGAATGGGTCGTCACATGTACTTTTAGATTTTTTTAAACATTATAGTTTATAGGATATTGCAAGAATATCAAAATAATTATGACTTTGTTGTTGAGGGAGAAATTGTAACTAATTACCTATAATTATGTTAAAACTCGGTGATTTAAATGTAGTAAGATGTAGGGCTAGAAATGATTATTGTTTAAAAGACCAATTTGCCCTCATTGTAGGGTGTATTTATAAATTAAGAGGAAAAAAGTTCTTATTTTTTTGCGTATCTTAAAATGCATCACACTCATGCATTATAATATAGTATAGATTTGATATTGATGGGTGACGCAGATGCTGACTAGTTTTATACTATCCAAAAATGCTAAGAGAGTCGCACGATTCGCTCAAGTAAGTTTAATCATTTTGCTACGCTACGCTACTTTTGTTTTGTTTATTTTATAAAAGTTATTGTTGTTTTGTGGTTTCTTGATATATAATTGATGAGTTTATATAATAAAGAGTAAGCCCAATTTTTTTGTCTCGCTTAAAGGCAATTTGCTTTTTATCATTATCAGAGACGAGCCTCTTATATCAGATATGGGCCTCTTATATATCAAAATGTATCAAATATTTTTACAACCTACTTTGATTCTTGACCTTACTAAAATCGTTAAGCTCAACTAGTAATAGGTTTTGGGCTAGCCCGAATCGATTTCTAGACCAAACACACAAACTAATAACGCCCAAATGAAATTTTCAAACACAATAGCTTTTATTCTATTGGGTATGTGGGGTGGTAGAGGCTTTATGTCTTTTGGGAGAGACAAAGGTTCAATTCCTGGCATGAGGTAAATTTAGTGTAATTTAGAAGTAGTGATTATGTAACGTTTTCCATTAAAAAAACATCTTCGAAGCTCCAGTTTTATACAAGATCTTAATCTTTGGAGCTTACCCTCCAAATATTTTTTCGTTCTTCGCAACTCTAGTTTCAGGTACTTCATCTATCTTTGGATGACTTACTCCTGAAGCTTAGGCTTCGAGCAATGCCTTATAAAAACATAGGTCCATAACTAGACTCTGCTCCGGAGCACAAGCTAAAGGTAGGTACATAGAGTTGCAAGCTAGTAATTGTTGGAATCGGTATGCCCAAGACACATATTAAATTGATGTGGCTAGTACGTTATGATCCAAGTCGGGTCATACCCAATAACAAGCTAGACAAACACTTATAACATTTATTTATGATATGACAAACAAATAAGTATTAACACTTAGAATATTTAGAAATTGGTTTTCTAAATAATTGCACTTGAGAAACTAATAAATTATATGCATAATTTATTTTGAGAGAATATTTGATATTGTTATTTAATGGGTTAAATAACACTACAAATAGTTAAGATATGTTGCATAAAGTCTTGTATTGAGATATATTTAATAAAAGTTATAAAATATAAATACAATAATTAACAAATAAAAAAAAGGGGATTGGGTGGAGAAAAGGGCCTATGGCCGATTTTGGTTGGTGTTTCCCAAGGTGGTCTTCCACCATTCATTTTGCATGCAACCTTCATCAAATCCAAGACTAGATTTTCACCCAATAAATCTTTATGCACGTCTTACACAATCTCATCAAATCCAAGATGAGATCTTGAAAGAATATATGATGGATTTGATTCATCATTCTTATATATCATTTACATACAATTCAACAAGTGATATACTTGTGAATGCTCTCAAAAAATTGGCCAAACATAGTGTTTGTCCGAAGTTTCTTTAAGTTTAATTCAAGTGCAAGAACTCTAAGAAGAAACTCTCAATTTTTGGCAAAAAGGGTTCTGTCCAAGAGTGTTTCAAGTGACTTCATAAGTGTAGAAATCCTATCAATCTTGTGGTGTTTGTTGGAAAGCTTGGGGTATACAAGCTTGAGCTCTTCTACTTAGAAGATTACCATTCAAGAAGTATCATCTTCTTCACCTACTTGTTCATTTGGAAGGTAGTATTCTAAACACCCTATGGTTGTGTTTGATAGCATGCATGTTCATATATGGATCCGGGTTTTGATTTTTACATACAAAATGAGTTTTGTATCAACATAAGTAACATGTTTTAAATAATTATTCCGCTGCATTTTTATTTCATATGGATAAAATAACTTTGATAAACATGTTCGAAACCCCAATAGTGGTATTAGAGCCGCTTATATGAATGCATGCTTCAATGGATTTAAAAATTTTGGGATTTTGGGTTTGTGGAAACCCTATGGCCGAAAAGTTTAATCATGGTTGTCCTTTTGTTTTTCAAGATGTTTATTATACATGCATAAAAAGTATCTTGAAAAATTATTTCATTTGGATGATTTGTTTGTTTGGACAAAAACCCAGCTTTTCGGTTTTTCCCTTGCCGAAAATTGGGTTACAAAAAGGAAACCATTTTTGCTCTTGAATTTAAATATATATATGGATATATATTTTGGTGTTCATAACCTAGCCATGACCTTGTGTTTGAATATGTTGAATGATTGTGTTTGTGATTTATTTAATTATTTCAATGGGTTGTAATAATTAATTATCTTTGTTCTTCCATTTGTAAAGTTGTAATTTATTTATTTTCATTTGGTATGTAAATAAATAGATTAGTTGCATTTCTTTTACTAGAAAAATGTATTAGGATACTTGATTGTAAAAGAAGATGCACACAAGTTTTTGATTTTGGCCAATTTTGGGCCTAAAGAACCTCATGGTTCTTAACGGGATTTTAGCCAAATAATCAAAACACATTTTGAAGCCCAAAGGAGTTTGGAGCTGAATTTAAAGATCATTTGGAAGCCCAAAGAAAGTGAAGAAATCACAACACAAAAGGAAGACTTGAAGCATTTGGATGCGGGTTCAAGTGGGAGTTGAACGACACATTTCTTATGTCAATATTCACCCTTTAGGAAGAACCTTTTGGCTCACTTTTTTTGGCTAACAAGTGTTGCGAAAAATAGTTGGCTGTGGTTATGCACCTATTTTGTTTGTTATGCTTGTATTGTTGTTTTATTTATGGTTGTTAAGATGATATTTGGATATGCATGCTTAACAACTTATAATCCATAACAAGCTTAAAATTGGTTCTTTAAAAATCATTAAAGTGGTTAATAAAATGGTTTTATTAAAAATTAATGATTTTATAATAAAATGGGTTTTATTAAAAGAACTTGAAAATTGGTTTTCACAAAGGTACCATGAATTTGAATGCATGCAAATGTATGGTATATAAAGTTTTCTAAAACTAGAATTTTTGAAAACATTAAATCCCTTTTATAAAACAAGTCAAACACCATCTTTATACAACATTCGAATCACTTGGGAATTCTTTGTGAGATTAACGTCACCTAACCACATTTGAAGGAACTTGTGTGTTTGAGGTAGGCTTACCATATTTGTGGGATAAAGGTCACCTAACCACTTGTATGTGTAAACTTACATGTGTGTGTAAGTAGGACGATTTGATTTGGAAACCATGTGCTTAGGGTCACCGAAGCATGGCGTACAAAGGTGTTGATGGGATTAAACATGCCAACTAAACATTAAGATGTTTAACCGATCCCATATGGCTAGAAATTGCAAAGAGTTGCAATCGTCAAACGTTGACTACCTTGTTAATTTAAATAATGGGATAAAGGTCACCTAACCAATATTTAAATGTAACGTTGGATTCTAGATTTTAATTATTAATTGTCTATGAGACATAAAAGAGTATTAATAATTAAAATTTAATAATATCGAAAATACTAAAAATTGAACTTTGTTAAAATTTTGTAGATGGCCGCTAACAATGCAAACATAATTACCCAAACCGTCCGTAACCTATCACTAAGAACCATCCTTGAAAAGGATCGTCTCAACCATAATAACTTCATGGGTTGGTATCGAAACTTGAGAATCGTTCTCAAGCAAGAAAAGATATCTTATGTGTTGGACGATCCCATTCCCGATGAACCTAACGTGGAAGATGTGGAAGCCTATAACGATTGGGTTAAGTATACCGAGGACTCCATGCAAGCCTCTTGCCTCATGTTGGGAACTATGATTCCCGAGATTCAAAAGGATTTTGAACATCATGGGGCATACGACATGATTACCCAATTGAAGGAAATGTTCCTTCAAAAAGCAAGGGTAGAATGCTTCAAAACGGTTCGGGCACTTCATGCATGTCGAATGGAGGAAACCCAATCGGTCTCATCTTATGTACTTAAGATGAAAAGCCACATTGATCGCCTCCAAAGGCTCAACTGTCCCGTCTCAAAAGAGTTGGCTACGAATTTGATCCTCAACTCTTTAACAAAGAAGTTTGAGACTTTTGTCATGAAATATAACATGAATAGATGGGACAAGAGCATTGGTGAGCTTCATACAATGCTCAAAATTGCCGAGGCAGGCATGGGTAAAAGGGCTTTACCCGTTCTAACGATCAATGAAGGAGGCAACAAGAAGAGGCCCCACCCCGACTCCAAGGCAAGTTTTGCCAAAAGGAAGGGTCACGTCAAAGGGAAAGGGAAAGGGAAAGGAAAGGTTAAAGCGGAACCCACGAAACCAAAGGAAAAGAAGCAAAAGGTTGCTTCGACTGACCCATGCTTTGAGTGTGGAGAGATAGGACATTGGTAAAGAAATTGTCCAACCTATCTCAAGGAGTTGAAAAACAAGAGGGATGCGGGGCAAACCTCAGGTACAATCTTTATAATACATATTGACCTTAATGTTATTTCTTCAAACACATGGGTATTGGATACCGGATGTGGAACTCATATATGCAATTTGTTGCAGGGGTTCAAAAGAAATAAACATTACAAGAAGGGAGACATTAGTGTCTTCATGGGCAATGGAGCAAAGGTTCAAGTTGAAGCCCGAGGAGACTATGTTTTGAAACTTCCAAGTGGTTTGGAAATCATCTTGAAAGATGTTTTGTATGCTCCTAGTTTGACTAGGAACATTATTTCAGTTTCCCTCTTGCTACAATATGGTTTTAATTTAAAGTTTGTAAACGATGACATTTATGTTTGAATGACATGTTTTACTTTAAAGCTATGCCTTCAAATGGTATTTATGAATTGGTTCATGATAATACATTTGATAGTTCAATGTACCAAACAACCACCAAGAAACTCAACTTAGATTTGAGTGATTCCTATCTTTGGCATTGTCGCCTTGGACATATAAACAAAAATCGCATGCAAACACTTCGAAAGAATGGTCTTTTGGAAACAAATGAAGATGATTCATTTGATGTATGTTAAATCTTGTTTACAAGGCAAAATGACTAAGGCACCCTTCAATGGCACCTTTGAAAGGGCAAAAGACTTATTAGGTATCATACATTCGGATGTATGTGGTCCTTTTAAGCCAATGATTAGGAATGGTGAAAGATACTTCATTAGTTTTACCGACGACTATAGTCGTTACGGTTATGTGTGCTTGATAAGACACAAAGATGAAGCATTTGAAATGTTCAAAGATTTCAAAAGTGAAGTAGAAAATCAACTCAAGAAAACAATCAAAGTCCTTCGTACCGATAGAGGAGGTGAATACCTTAGTGATGCTTTTCAAGATCATATTAGGAGTTGTGGGATTATCTCACAACTTACTCCACCTGGAACACCACAACATAATGGTGTGTCTGAAAGGAGGAATCGAACTCTATTGGATATGGTTCGATCTATGATGGCTAGAAGCACATTTCCTCTATCATTTTGGGGTTACGTTTTGCTCTCCGCGGCCCGTATACTGAATATGGCCCCAACCAAGAAAGTGGATAAGACACCTTTTGAAATATGGCATGGAAAGGCTCCATCATTATCATATTTGAAGGTATGGGGTTGTGAAGCTTATGTGAAACAATACACCACAAACAAATTGGAAGTATGATCCACTAAGTGTATCTTTGTAGGATATCCTAAAGATGATATAGGATATTACTTTTACGATCCAACAGAGCAAAAGGTATTTGTTTCTCAAAAGGGTAAGTTCTTGGAAGCTAAGTTCCTTATGGAAGGAACTAGTAGTAGAATAGTGGAACTTGATGAGGATCAAGAACCACAAGTTGATACACGTTTGGTTGATACTAGCACTCAACAAGAGGTTGTTGAAGAGGATCAAGTGGTTGATCAATACACACAAAACGTTCGTAGATCTGGTAGAATTAGTAATCCACCCGAAAGATATGGATTTTTCATGGATGGGTGCTACGTGGTAGATTCGGATGAACCAACCACATACCATGATGCAATGTCACAATCCGATTGTGACAAATGGCTTGAAGCCATGAACGTAGAGATGCAATCCATGTATGACAACCAAGTATGGGAATTGGTTGTGCCACTTCTTAACTCCAAAGTAGTTGGAAGTAAGTGGGTTTTCAAGAAGAAAACTAATATGCATGGTAACTTGGGTACTTACAAAGCGAGACTTGTAGCAAAAGGTTTCACTCAAACTCAAGGGGTTGATTATGATGAGACCTTCTCGCCCGTGGCGATGCTAAAGGCAGTTAGGATATTATTTGCCATAGCTGCATATTACGATTATGAGATTTGGCAAATGGATGTAAAACGGCTTTCCTCAATGGATATCTTAACGAAGATGTCTATATGGTTCACCCTAAAGGTTTTGTCGATCCAAAACATCCTAACAAAGTATGCAAGTTAAAGAAATCAATATATGAATTGAAACAAGCATCTAGAAGTTGGAATCATCGTTTTGATGAAGAAATTAGGAATTTTGGATTCATCAAGAACGCCGATGAAGCTTGTGTGTATAAGAAGGCTAGTGGGAGCATCATCACTTTCCTAGTACTGTATGTCGATGACATTCTACTATTTGGAAATGATATTCCAACCATGGAAGGTGTTAAAACCTGGCTTGGAAGTTGTTTTTCCATTAAGGATCTTGGTGAAGCCGCCTATATTTTGGGAATAAAGATCTATAGGGATAGATCAAGGTGCTTGATAGGTTTGAACCAAAGTGCATACATTGACAAAGTCTTGAAAAGGTTCAAGATGGAGAACTCTAAGAAAGGTTTAGTACCTATTCAAAAGGGAACGATATTGAATGGGTCTCAATGCCCAAGCTCAAAGGATGAGCAAGAGAGAATGAAAGGAGTCCCATATGCGTCTCTATAGGATCCATCATGTATGCAATGATATGCACTAGACCGGACGAGTCATGTGCCTTAAGCATGACAAGTAGATATCATCAAAATCCAGGTAACAGTCATTGGATGGCTGTTAAAATCATATTGAAATACCTTAGAAGGACTAAGGATATGTTTCTAATTTATGGATCTGGTGAAGAGGAACTCGTTGTAAAGGGTTACACGGATGCGAGTTTCCAAACTGACCGAGATGGTTCTCGATCACAATCTGGGTATGTCTTCATTTTGAATGGAGCTGCAGTCTCTTGGAAGAGCTCGAAGCAGGATGTTGTAGCATTATCCACTACAGAATCAGAATACATCGCCGCTTCATTTGCAGCACAAGAAGCTGTATGGTTGAAGAAATTCATCACCGACCAAGGGGTAGTCCCTACCATTCAGGATCCCCTAGAAATCTTTTGTGATAACGAGGGTGCAATTGCACAAATTAAGGAACCTCGTGCACATCAAAAGACTAGGCACATTGAGCGGAGATTCAACTACATAAGGGATCAAGTTGAAAAAGGAAAGATATGTATTCGCAAAGTTCACACCGATCAAAATATTACGGATCCACTCATGAAGCTCCTTGAATGGCCAAAGCATGAGGGTCGTACTTATGCCTTAGGACTTCGATATTCTAGTGATTGGATTTGATCTATTTAGTATTTGGATATCGGAACAATTGTTATTATGACTCATTTAATGATTATGACATTTTGAGTTATGTTCCAATTTTAGCATGTTTAAATCCATGAATAAGTTAATTATTCTAAATGTCCGTAGTCGATCATATTTGTGGGAACAAATATGAAGGTAAGACTATTATGAACTCGGATTGGTGGATATTCATTAGGTATAAATATAGAGCAAAGTGTTGCTGCCAAAGTTCATAGATATTTGTGGGATACAAATATTGGACTGACCCGCTCTCAAATATTACTACATGGAATCTTTGAGATTGATCATAAGTAAATTTGAGTAAAGGCGAATATCATTGTATCCTCTGACCTGAGATACATATTGGGTCTTGATATTCACCAAATATTGTACTTTGACTTGGTTGCTGTCAGTAATATGGCAGTACATAAGGCTAAGCTCAGGTGTGGTACGAGGTGATTGTGAGAGACGTATGTAGTCAAGATGGGATTTGTTCCTCTTATTCGTTGAGAGTAAGATGTCTAAGGCCTGCTAAAGTTAAATCAACAGAGAATGAGCATACTATGTCTCTGGATTTGACATGACATCTGTAACGAAAGGATAAATGATCGTTTCACCTAAATCATGTTCAAGTAAGGGACTTGAAGGAGATGATGTTATTGACTGGCACTTCGTCATACGTATTAGGGGTAGTAAACCATTGTTAGGCGGTATTTTCTACTTGCATCAATCTTCTATGTATCTTGTGCAAGTGGGAGATTGTTGGAATCGGTATGTCCAAGACACATATTAAATTGATGTGGCTAGTACGTTATGATACAAGTCGGGTCATACCCAATAACAAGCTAGACAAACACTTATAACATTTATTTATGATATGACAAACAAATAAGTATTAACACTTAGAATATTTAGAAATTGGTTTTCTAAATAATTGCACTTGAGAAACTAATAAATTATATGCATAATTTATTTTGAGAGAATATTTTATATTGTTATTTAATGGGTTAAATAACACTACAAATAGTTAAGATATTGAGATATATTTAATAAAAGTTATAAAATATAAATACAAGAATTAACAAATAAAAAAAAGGGGATTGGGTGGAGAAAAGGGCCTATGGCCGATTTTGGTTGGTGTTTCCCAAGGTGGTCTTCCACCATTCATTTTGCATGCAACCTTCATCAAATCCAAGACTAGATTTTCACCCAATAAATCTTTATGCATGTCTTACACAATCTCATCAAATCCAAGATGAGATCTTGAAAGAATATATGATGGATTTGATTCATCATTCTTATATATCATTTACATACAATTCAACAAGTGATATACTTGTGAATGCTCTCAAAAAACTGGCCAAACATAGTGTTTGTCCGAAGTTTCTTTAAGTTTAATTCAGGTGCAAGAACTCTAAGAAGAAGCTCTCAATTTTTGGCAAAAAGGGTTCTGTCCAAGAGTGTTTCAAGTGAGTTCATAAGTGTAGAAATCCTATCAATCTTGTGGTGTTTGTTGGAAAGCTTGGGGTATACAAGCTTGAGCTCTTCTACTTAGAAGATTACCATTCAAGAAGTATCATCTTCTTCACCTACTTGTTCATTTGGAAGGTAGTATTCTAAACACCCTATGGTTGTGTTTGATAGCATGCATGTTCATATATGGATCCGGGTTTTGGTTTTTACATACAAAATGAGTTTTGTATCCACATAAGTAACATGTTTTAAATAATTATTCAGCTGCGTTTTTATTTCATATGGATAAAATAACTTTGATAAACATGTTCAAAACCCCAACAGTAGTATCTCATCATTGATTGTCTGAATCACAAACACCAGTCAATTAGCAAAGACAAATGGTGTACCGTTGATTACTTCATCATTCAAGACCACGGTCTTGCCAATAGCAAACCTCGACATACAATCTACTACAGTGTTGTGTATGCCACATGAAGCTATAAGTCTAAATACCCACCTCCCTCACAAGAGAAAAGCATTTTATTCTTCCAAAACTCACTCTATACTCTCCCTACAGTTTTCATGAGCACATATTTTAACATCAGAGTCTAATAATAGGGAGATTCTTCGCTCACTTTAAAGAAGCTAAGTGCGTGCTACCTATGTAACATTATGTTACACTTATGTTAGCTAAGTCCTAATAACAAGGCTTTGTTTCAACGAAAGTTCGCTTTTAAAAAATCTTTATACCAATTTTAGTAGTCTCATAATATCACGATCGAAGAGAAAAATATAAATTTAACATGGCAAGGTAATAAAATTTAAGAATAGAATTGATACTTAAGCAACACCAAGTCTAAACCGTCGAGTTTATCCTTGTTGGAATGGTCTCGTCAAGAAGGTTAATCATTTCTTTCCTCGATCAATGGTTGGAAGAGTGATCTATAAAATGATACCACCGTGAAGTTCGTTACAAGGAGGATAGATGAGGGGTTTTCTTTGTAACCACTCTCTGGCGTGAGAATAAATATCATTTAAAAACAATAAACGAGTTTGTGTTAAGAGTGAGAGAGTGAGGGAGCCGATGCTTAAACCTGTGGTTAAAGGCTTGTATTTATAGCCTATGAGTGTGGAAAAGGAGATGGGCCGATGGGCCTTGGGCTGGACGTCGCCATCAAAGAATATCCCATTTGTCTTCTCTGACACGACGGTCAGGGTTTGTAGAGGATTGGGACATTGGCGCACAGTGATTAGAGCCACGTGACCTGACGATTGTCCTTGTTATCGAGTCTATACCAGCTGTGAGTGGAGATCAAGGAGAAGTGAATGACGTAACCTGATTGGTTACACTCACTGTCCATTTGTACTTCTTGTCTCCTACACGATTGATCATCTTAGGAGTTGTATAGGCAAAGCCTGACGCATACTGATTGGCTGCAACACATGTTATCGATACTATTTGTACTTGTATTAGCTATCACTGCGTTGTGTGCACAGATAAGAGCTTATGCATAGACTTTGATGATAACTAAGTGTTGTTTTGTTAAGTATAAGTATGACTCTCTACACGTATATTGTAACTTATGTATGGCTCAGGACCATAACCCTCATACTATCATCAATCTCATCTTAACTGAGCTTCATGACCAATTTAATTGACAAAACCTAACTTTGTGCAACTACTAAAGTATTCTTTTCGGTAGAATAGTCGTTACAAAATTCAAAAGAAAACATATAATTATTAGTCAAACGATACTATGATTCTATTCTATTAAATTACTATTTCAATAATTATATACCTTTTTTTAACTTGTATAAAAAATTACGCAACTTGGAGTCAGTAATCATTTATCCTTGTCATTTTTCCTTTTGTAATTTTTTTAATATGTTATTACCTTTTGGATTAATTTCATATCTATTTTTACATTCTTTATAATTTTTTAATATATTATTTTCTTTGGATTAATTTTATATACACTTTTACAAGCTTTAAAATTTCATATATACTTAATCAAAACTAAAAATATTATATATCCCCTTACAAAGTAGTTAAAATATCAAATATATCTAATTTACTAAAAACAGTATAATAAATAATTATTTAACCCTTACTTTTTAACTTTAAGTTTTCATAGATACTCATCTTTTAACTCTATATTTTTATCTAACACATTTTTAGCCTAAATTCATTTTTACCCATAAATAATATTATACTCTATATATAATATTTAAACTAAATAAATACGTTAGAAATAAGTAAATATATATTGAAGTTAAAGTTCATATATGGGATTCAAAGTTTTAGAAAAATAAGGGTAAAACTAAACTGTATTTAATGAATTAGGTATATATGATATTTCAACTACTTTATAAGTGTATATATGATATTTATAATTTTGCATTGGTATACACACACACACACATATATATATATATATATATATATATATATATATGTATTTGCCTCTTACTTTTTCTATTAATATAGAATATATAATATTTAATATAAATTTAAATATATATTTTTGTTTAATTATTTTTTTCTACAAATTTTATCAAGTTGTATCGTATGTATCATTTAATTTCAAAACGTACTTTGAATTTTATCGTAAACTATTCTTTCTAACAATATAAATAAATGTATGTCAATGAGATCTAGCTCATTTGATAGAATGTCTTGCTTTTTAGTGAGAGATCTTAGGTTTAATCCCAAACAAGATATAGATTATTAATAATTTGGTGTAATTTAAGAGTGAGTAACATTATGTTTAAAAAGCATGCATGTAAAATATAACTCACATTTTATAACTTTTAAATCAAAATAAAAACAAGTAAATTCAATGTTATATAACATATTATATATTATTTGTTAAAAGTTAAATAAAAACAATACAGAAAGAACATCAAGAGCATTATTCGTACAAAACATGGAAATTAAATAATAAAATTAGCAAAAAAAAATTTAACGGTTTACTATGATTCGTTTTGACACTTAAAAGCTATGCCTTGAAGCGCTTTATTTAAGATAACGGTTCGATTCTCTACTACATAAATTAAATAACTTTTTTTTCTGATAAATAATAGCTAGCCTTGATCTAAATCGCTCATTAACATGTTATTATATATATAATTTATTAACTCCTAACTTTTATAAATTTTGTTTCATCTTTTCTTTTTCTTTTTTTTGTTTTCCTTTTTTAAGTTTTAATCGAATCTGGTGTGATACATGTAACAAAACGAACGGTTTAATACTTACCGAACAATGTCAGTATCGAAATTGATATTCGTTTTTATTGTTTCGATCTAAACACGTCTCGGTATTTTTTTTGTCGTATCATAACTTTTCTTTTTGTTTCTCTTTCGGTATCTTAATGAACCGAAACAATATCAAACGAATTCCTGTCATTAACGTTATTTTAATATTGCGTCTACGTTTCCATTAAAAATTGGGTTGCCCCGCCGCAGAACGCGGGTGTAACCCACTAGTTTCTAAAATTTACCTATTAAAATACTTCACGAATCATTAAAAAAATCTTTTAAGTGACCAATATCACGCTTTATATCGACCGTTTCAGATGTTGCTTCTGAATAGAATCATCAAGAGGCTAACAAACAACCTAATATACAATCATTATTAAAAAAAATTAGATAAGTAAATAAATAAGAAAACTTTTTAGGTACAATCCTAATACAAATACAATTCTTAAACTAGGGGAAACCTTAAACACCAATCACTATAAATATACGAGACTGAAGCAAAGGTAAGGCATTCACTCTCTCTCAAAAATTTCTCCCCATATATAATTTACTCTCACAAACCAAATACTTATTCTCACGCAGAAGGGCGGTCATAGGGATAACCCCATTCCTGTGACGAGTCCTAACACCTTAGCTTCGGTTGCCGTTATGGATGATAACCCAGGTTGATCAAGGAGATCCATTACCCAGGTACACGTTTCTTCACCCGACTATAAACGTAGGTGAATTATAAGGAAGTTCAAAACGTTTGTGGCTTGAAACTCGCTCGAAATTGGCTTGTGTATATAAATGAGTTGAGGTCAAGCCAATCTAAGCTCGTCTATCTGACTCACTTAAATTAAACCCTAGTTTTCTTATGGTTTATAAGTTATAATCCAATATTGTTATTAGGAAATAATAAATGCCCTAATACGTTTTAACCATAAAGACGCAGAGGAAAATACGAACTTTAAAATTTCTTTGTTTGTAAACGTTTTGACATATTTGAAGGTCCATTTTAAAATAACGTTTTTACATTAAATACATTCTACGTTATCATTTAGGAAATAAAACACAACATATGTTTTGTGAATTACATAATCACGCATTCCCATACAGTTTATGATATGACTCGATCTTCAACCGTTTACACCTCCTGATGATGATTCGTGATTCTGTGTAACCTGCAGTCATCACATACATTCACATCATTAGTACTTAGTGACATGATATTTATATAATCTGAATTGTATAACTATTCGATCGCGTTGCGTTCTATTCTCTTAAGGATTTCATTCAGTTATCCTTTTGAGTTCATGCACTTCATCTCGGAGTCTAACCTTCAATGAGTCAACAATAACGTACTTGCACTTCATTTTATTCTCAAAAGCAACTCGGTTAGTATCGTCAGTACTCATATATATTAACACCATACATATCGACGTACAAGTCTCTTTCATTCAGAAACGTATGGTTTAATAACACACATCCATATTGTCTAATCCAACTCTTTCATGTAGAATAAATCCTACTATGGACATACGTACTTCCCTACCTAAAATCTTACGTACAACTTACATGCTCACATATCTTTTAGCAAATCCTTAACACTTCTTCTATACGTATAATTCTCTTACATACTAGTCTACGCGTACACTCATGTCTTACTACATTTAACTATGGTTTCCACATTAAATGACATCACATGTGTACACATTCACTTAATTTCCTTTAAACACCCTTCTATAATATGCGCACCATTCCCCTTTTATTAGCATGTTGCCATATACTAGTTTCATCCCTTCACATATCTATAGTGTTCTAATAAGTTTACTTAAACTTAACCATGTTCATAAAGAAACCATATCAACATAAATGCCACATCTTCGTACTTGCTCTCCTAAGTTTCCGTTCTTACATGTACCTCACAAAACTCTATAGTAGCATTGGGGTACTTTTGGTAATCTTTTCAGGGCTTTGGAAGCAAGGAAAGTGAGAAAAACGTGAAAAACGGGTTTCCGGCATCGGACCCACGTAGACAGCAAGATAAGGCGTCAGCTGCAACAGGGCAGGGTGTCATCGACGCCTAACTTGGGCGTCGCCGACGGGTCCTCTGCAGCTCAGACACTGATTTTTGCATTTTGGTCTTTTGTTGATACACTTTTGTGTCTGTAGCTTGTTCTCAGTTACGTCTATAATTGTACGGTCTTTATGTACTGTGTCTGTATAGATTGGTCGCGTCGGCCAGATCAAGATATCCTCCTATCTTGATCTTGTATGACGATTAGAATGTCTGTGTACAACAGTTGCATGTGTGCATATCGTTGAGTCTCAGGTACGTCATGTTTGTGGCAAGATCTCCAAAGAAAACAATTGGTGCGAGTGGGAATGCTTTGTACGAGCAAGATGTTGCTCGTACGAGTCACACCGTTCGTACGACCAAGCTTACACAATCAAGCTTTCAGCTTGATTCGTACGAGCAAAGTTATTGTTTCGTACGAGCCAGTTCATTCGTACGAGTCTATTTGGAGAATGTATTTCGTGTCTTTTCGTGTTTCCTATGACCAGCAACATACTTCGTACTGTTGCTTGGTGTTGGCACTATATAAGCATACATGACCTTCTCAGTAGGTAGTGCATGTGTAAGAGAGTTCATGCGAGTGACCAGTGGATACTGAGCTGAGACCTTGAGAGCACAGAGTGAATGCATAGAGTCTGTATGAACATTGTTTGTATATGTTTGTACTAGTTCTCATCAGTTAATCAAGATATTGAATCTTTGGTTATCCTGTGTGTCTTCTATTTTGCTTTGGTTTGCATGCATACTTTGATTCCGCACTTGTATGTGTGTTGCATGAACAAGGAAGCAGGTTTAACTTGATCCTCCATGTGGACCTACAAGTGGTATCAGAGCTTTGGCTCTCTTCCTTGTTCAAAACTAAGCTTGGTGTGTGTCTGAGCTAGCTTGAAGGTTTCTTGAAGTGTTCTTGAACTTCCAGGAGAAAACTTAAGTTTTGAAAAGATAACTAACTTAAAACTTGGTTAAAACTTGTTGCATGCAGAAAATTTTCATAAAAACCTAGTTAGAATAAATGGAAACATGTTAAAATCTGGTTTTTCTTAAAATTTTCTTTTGTTCAAGTTGAACACATTTGCAGAAGAAACTCACCGGAAAACTCATCGGATTTGTGTTGTAGGGTTGACCAACTTTCTGACATTTGGACTTTGACTTTTATAATTGTAAAAGTTGATGGAATGTTTGTCTTTTTAGCTAAAATTGGGTAGAAAACATGCCACTTTCGAAAACCATTATGTACAAGAAAAGAAAAGTTTTCACTAAACCAACCCTGCAAAAGATTCCTCTGGGAAACACTGCGAAAAACAGCCTGTGCGAATAATCCATCTGCACGAAGGACCAAGCTGCTCTGCGAAAGACTTGTCATTCGCACGAACAACCTGGTTCGCATGAAGAAGATCCTCCGTACGAATTATCTTGTTCGTACGAAGAACATTTATCCGTACGAAACATTGGTTCGTACGAATAACCTTCTTCAGTAAGTGTTTTTCGTGTTTCAGCTTTTCAAGCTTTGAGTTTTTCAAAAATTGATATTTTCTTCAAAATTGTGAATTTTTAAAAGGGAATTGTTATTTTCAAAAATTCAAACTTTACACCTTTCAAATTTTCATAATCAAGAAAATATAATGAGTTCTAATATGTGGGATTGGAGTAGTTGTTCAAACTCAAATCATGAGTCTTCGCAAAGCTCTGCAACCTCATGGGTAAGTCATTGATGCCTCAACATACGGCCATGATTACCGCAAATCAATGCGCGTGTGTCGCAAACCAGAACCAGAGCATCCAAACTCTTCAGATGAGCGAGAGTGAAACTTGGAGCAATAACTGCACCGAAATTAAACCACATGAACGATTATCCTTCATGGAAAAGTTGTTTTCACACCTACGTTCTTGGTCATAACACAAAATTGTGGACATGTTTACTACACCCTACAAAGAATCACTCGAAGAGGCAGGATCAAACCCAACCTCATTAGCCAATCTAGATGAAGGAGATAAAAAGGCATATGATCTAGAGAAAAAGGCTTTTGCTATCCTAACACACGCACTCCATAAAGATATCTATCATTAGTTTGTGTACTGTATGACCATGAAAAATCTGCGGGATACCCTGGAAGCAAGAGGAGAGGGTAATGCTGCAACCAGGAAAATTCGGCATGATCTGCTTAAGAAGGAGTTTGAAGGCTTTATGTTCATGGAAAATGAAACGTTGAATGATATGAGCACACGGTTTTACCATCTTCTTAGCGAAATGTACTCTTACAAAGTGTTAGCATCTCCGTAAGAAATCGTGATGCGCTTTGCTGACGCATTACCGCCAAAATGGGGTCAATTTATTGACTTTTTAAAACATACAGGTGTTTTGGACTCAATCAGTATTTATGAATTTGTGCAGAAACTGGAGAACAAGAACGAAAGAGAACTTCAAAAGGCACAAAGAGTCACTATTCCACAAAACCCTGAGATGTACATACAGGTATCAGTGCAAGTCAGCAACCGAAGCTTCAAACCGCGTTTGTGTCAAATGTGAATCCATTTCTACCACAACCTGTTCAAACAAATCAGTCTGCAAGCTCAAGTACTCAAGCTTATGGACAAGCATTTGATCCGAAAGCCTTTCTACCACAACCACGAGATCTAGCACCTCAAGTTCCATAGCAAGCTCCTCAACAGGCTTTCTATGGAAACAACTTTCAATTTGGAAACCCCAACACTGTCAGACTTGACACATCACATCTTTCCAAGGTCAACGTAGAAGTTGCTCAAGAACATATGGAACTTCTAAACACCATGGTTAGTGCTTACTGCGGATTAGTAGCTGGTCAAATTGGAAACATCAATTTGACAAATGAAGACTACCAACAGATAGACAAAGATGAGATGGAGCTAATGGATATCAAGTGGGCGTTTGCTAGTGCAGTGAGAAGAGCAAAGGATTACATGAGTAGAACAGGAAGAACCAGTTTGGAGCGCAAGAAGGATACAAAATATGGTTTTGATAAAAATGCCGTTACTTGCTTCAACTGGGGGAAAAGGGGCACTTCAAACGTGAGTGCACGAGGCCCAGCAAACAAGGAAATCACTACCCCTTCAGAAACCAACCACAACCATCCAATACAGCCCAAATTAGCAATGATAGAAGAATAGTGGTTGTTGGTAACCCAAACAACACCAATCAATCTAGACCTTCAAATAGCAAAGCTTTAGTTGTTCAAGCCGATGAAGGATGCGATTGGTCAGTTCAATCGGGAAATGAGAGTAATGAAGGAACTGCATGTTACGCCAAGATCATTAACCGAATCAAGCACGTTCACAGCATTGATAACTCAGATGATGATGATACTTCAGGGTATACTGGTAGTTCTGATGAAGAATGCTCAAGTTTGGGTGGTTATGGATCTGATACAGAGATCAGAGAAAGAAGTGATGCTGAGGTCAGAAAGTTGTTGAATGAAGCTGAGAAGATGAAGAGTGAAAAAGTGGGTTTGATTAAGAAAGCTGAAGCTACATCAACAGATACATAAAGATTCTTTACAGATAGTGCAGCCTTTCCTCATCATACTGCCTTCATGGCAAATGTTGCCGATTCTACATGTCAGGTAAATTCCGAATCTCCTAAAGTTTGCAATGACTGTGTTGAATTAAAAACAAAATATGGAACGATCAACAGTCATAATCAAAAGTTATTTGTTGAACTATCTAAATGCAAAGAAGCGAACTTGGCTTTAACTCGAAACGAAAAAGAATTCAAATCTGTAATAGAAACCTTAAAGAAAAGCGTTTCTGAATTAACAAAAACAGTTTTGAATAAACATACAGGAATTAATAACTACATTAATCTCCTTGAAGAAACAAAGAAAGAGTTAGCCATCGCCAATTGCGAACATGATGCGATCAAGCTTAAATTGGACAGTTATTCTAACTCCCGATACGTGCTTGATCATATCATTGACGTTCAAAAACTAAAAGGAGATGTTAAATGAATTGGGTATAAGTCGTGTCCACCCCGATGAAACACAACTATATCAAATTGCCTGATGAAGAGGAGATGCCTCGCTTTGAACCCTCCGTACCACTTAATCCTGAAGAATTTGCAGCAGGATTAGGGTTCCAGCTAGACAATTCCTCACAAGAACCAAGCAAACAAGAAAACTCGTCATCTGATTTTGATCAATATCCATCTGAAATAGAGGAAGATGATACATCAGATGATGAATCAATCAGAAGTAATCAGGATCAATCTCTTGATAAAAGGAAAGGAGTAGAACTCTCTGCTGCTCCCAGTACTAAACCTGTTGAAAATCAAGAGAATGATCCTAAGAAATCTGTCAAGACAAAAGTGCCTACAAATGAAACAGATAATGTGTTGTATACTAACAAAGATTTTCCAATTAAAAATGTCAATCCAATCTCTATAGATCAAGTGTTTGAAAATTCAACAACCAGATTTTAGAGAAGGAAAAGCCAACCAAATCACAACCATTATCATTTTCAAGAGAAAAACAAGAGAAGCGAGTTGAAAAGCCTAAAGTTCCACAACCAAAGGTTGAAGCAAAAGGCTCTCGCTACAAGAAGAAGCTTAAGAATGTTAAATTTGTGAATTCTAAGGATACTGGTAAAGTCGAGACTTTTGAACACATGTCTAATATAGATTTTGTAAACAAAGTCAAGATTTTGAAAAGAAATAGTCAAAATAATTACACTCAACACACGAATGGGTGTAATGAAAATGAACCCAGTACCTCAAGACCCATAAGTTCAACATCAAGCCGTGAAACACGATCTCCCAATTTTGTTGAAAGGAGAACATGTTTCAAATGTGGAGAATATGGCCACATTATCAAAAATTGTACAAATCCAGCCAAACGAAGATTTGTTGAAAGAATTCCTCCTGAACCAACTTGCCAATGTCGATCTATTTCTCCAAAACAAGACAAAAGAATTATTAAAGAACAAGAAGAAAAACAGAGATGTAAACAAAAGCAATTGAAAAAGCTTTAAAACCGGATTCTTCAAAAAGGAATCCAAGATCTTCAAATTTAATATAACCAGAAGTTGTTAAAACTGTAAATAATAGTTATTCTGGTAAATTACATAAATCTTGGAAACCCAAGACTGATGATGGTTCAAGAGGAGGCTCACAATTTGCAAATCATCAAGAAATAGAAATCACATTTCTTGATGATAAGGGGCGACCCAAGACCACTAAGGCTTGGGTCCCCATCTCAAACTGATTTGGTTTTTGAAATGTGTAGGGTGTTCCAGGAGGAACTGTGAATGGTCATTAGATTGTTGACAGTGGAGCATCGAGGCACATGACGGGCGACTTACGGCTACTGTATGATGTGAAAAGCATTCGGGGTGGTTATGTTGCCTTTGCTGGTGATAAAGGTGGATACATCACTGGAGAGGGAATGGTCTCCAATGGTGTTGTGAGTTTTGATAAGATCAATTATGTGGGACAAATTGATCACAATCTTCTTAGCGTTTCTCAAATCTGCGACAAGAAGTTCACAGTACATTTTGATGATACCGGATGTTATGTGTTGAAACCCAGATTCAAGATCCCGAAAGAATGGATTCTCTTATCGGCTCCAAGAATCAATGACTTGTATATTCTTGATATGAGCCAAGCTATTACAATGTCCGCGCAAGTCACATGTTTTGTCTCAAAAGCCACCGAAAAGGAATCAATCTCTTGGCACAGACGAATGGGACACATTCACCTGAGAAAAATGAACTATTTGGTGAAGAATAATCTTGTGAATGGTGTACCAATCAAGAATTTTCATCTTCAAGACATCTGTGTATCGTGCCAGAAAGGAAAGAAAGCAAGAAAATCTCTTCTAGTAAAGAAGATCAACACAGTGAATATGCCTCTGGAACGTCTTCATATGGACCTCTTTGGACCTATGAAACACAAGACTACCTTTGGTGATTCCTACTGTTTAGTAGTTACTGATGACTACTCCAGATTTTCTTGGGTGAATATGTTGCCACACAAGAGTGAAGTTCCCGAAATCCTCAAGAATCTCCTAACTCTGCTTGAAAATTTGTACAATCTGAAGGTAGGAGAATCAGAAGCGACAATGGCACCAAATTTAAGAATCAAGTTTTGGATGAGTACAGTTCTCGCTACACTCCACAACAGAATGGTGTCGCTGAGAGGAAGAATAGAAATCTCATTGAAACAGCAAGAACCATGTTAGTAGAATCAGAACTTCCTGTTCAATTTTGGGGAGAAGCTGTTGCTACTGCATGTTACACAGTGAATAGAGTCCTAACAGTGAAGAGACACGGGAAAACATGCTTTGAGTTGCTACATAAAAGGAAACCGGATATTTTCTTTCTTAGAACCTTTTGGAGCTGCATGCACTATGATTGATCCACATGGAAAGTTTGGTCCGAAGGCTATCGAAGGCTTCTTTCTTGGATATGCTACTCCGAATTTCAGGGTGTGGAATTTTTCTTCAAAAAAGATTGAATAATGGGGTGAAGTGAAGGTTTAGAGATACACGGAATCAGTAAGAGCTTCGAGTGCTCCTTGGATGTTTGACTACGATGGACTGTTCGATTCCTTTAATCTGCCAACTTTTGATGATGCATCTGCTGCACCTCAAATGTTACTGGAAAGTGATATAACAGTTGACTCATCATTAGTTCGACCAATTATTGTTAACCCTCAAGTGTCGACTTCGGTTAACAATCTTGTTCAAAATGAGGAATTTGAAGATGCTGCAGATTATAACGTTCATCAAAAGATGATGAGTTTCATGATGCAAATAAAGCAACCTCTGGTGCGGTCCCTGGAATTTCAGATGTCACGTCAAATATACAACCTCAAGGGATGACTGAAGGTCATGCATCTACATCTTCATCAAATCCAGCACTCGATTTGACTGTTGATCTGAATATCAACAATTTGGGTATAAACTCTCGAGTTCCCGATGTTCCAGAAACTCGAATCCATAATACCCATCCTCAGCAGAATATTATTGGAGATGTCCAAAGTGGAGTGCAGATGCGTAATCAGCTTCGAAACAACCAGAATGCTGGCCTGTATTCGGAAATAAGAGAATCTGGGGGACAAAACAATTGGTCTTTTGCCTACTATGTTTTCCAAGTTGAACCAAAATCTTGGAAGGAGGCATTGAAAGAAGACTCATGGGTTAAAGCCATGCAGGAAGAACTTCAGCAGTTTCAGAAGTTGGGTGTGTGGAAGTTAGTTGACAGACCTGATAATTCCAAGAAGATTGGTACAAGATGGGTGTACAAATGCAAATAGGATGACCGATGTGTTGTTGTGAGAAACAAAGAGCGATTGGTTCTCCAGGGCTTTAATCAGGTTGAAGGCATTGATTACAATGAATTTTATGCACCGGTTGCACGACTTGAGGCCATAAGAATTTTCTTGGCTTATGCATCCTACAAGAAGGTTCACCATTTATCAAATGAATGTGAAGATTGCATTTCTTCATGGTGTGGTTGAGGAAGAGGTATATGTTGAGCAAAAGCCAGGTTTTGAAGATCCAATCCATCCTGATAAGGTTTGGCTTCTCAACAAGGCGTTATATGGTCTTCATCAAGCTCCAAGGGCTTGGTATGAAACGTTGTCTACCTATCTTCTGAAGAATGGTTTTCGACGAGGATTGATCGACTATACCCTCTTCATCAAGGAAAGGAACGAGGATTTGCTGCAAGTGCAAGTATATGTTGATGATATTATTTTTGGGTCTACCAACGAACGAATGTGCAAAGAATTCGAGCAGGTTATGCAGGAGAAGTTCGAGACGAGCGCAATGGGAGAAATGACTTTCTTTTTAGGTTTGCAGGTTCAACAATCAAAGGAAGGAATCTTCATTCATCAAAGCAAGTACGTCGGGGATATTCTCAAATGATTTCAAATGGAAGATTCAAAGCCTTTGGGAACTCCATTAGCTCAGAATCATGGGTTTACTCCTGACAGAATGGGTGAACATGTGGAACCATCTCTCTACCGTGCTATATCGGATCTTCTTATGTATGTTACTGCTTCAAGACCCGATATAATGTACCCAACATGTCTTTTGGCATGCTACTAGTCCAGTCCTAAAGTTTCTCATTTGATGGCTGTGAAAAGGATCTTTCGTTATTTGGAGGGTCACCCAGACACTGGTCTATGGTACCCTAAGGATGATAACTTTAATCTGACAGCATTCAGTGATTCTGATCATGGCGGCTGCAAGATTGATGCAAAGTCAACATCAGCAGGATGTTAGTTTTTGGGAAATCGCCTAGTCACGTGGCAATGCAAAAAGCAGACTTGTGTAGCTACATCAACCTGTGAAGTTGAGTATATTTCTGCTTCTAGTTGCTGCTCGCATGGTCTATGGATTCAACAGCAAATGCGCGACTACAGTTTTGAATTTCTAACTACTCCTATTTTTGTTGATACCGAAGCTGCTTTATAGATCACTCGTAATCCTGTACAGCACTCAAAACCCAAACACATTGAGATTAAGTATCATTTCATACGAGATTGTTATGAAAAGAAACTTATCAATGTTGTTAAAATCCACACCTATCACCAACGTGCTGAGGTGTTTACCAAAGCTTTTGACAAATCTCGTTTCGACTATCTACTTTTGGTCGATAGCATTAAGGTGAAACCCGAGTAAATCTTCTTTGGCTAAACAGTTATTGTAAATATTTTTGTAAAATATAAAATCTACAAAAAGATTTTCCTTTTTTATTAGTTTTATATTTTAGAGGGAGAAGTTTTCAAGAAAATACAAAGACATCAGAAAAATGCAAAAATACAAAAAAAAATATCTTTATTTACCTTCTATAGTTAAGGGGGAGAAAATTTCAGAAAAATATAAAAACAATAGAAAATCCAAAAATCAAAAATGAGTTTCTTGGATAGATAAGCTGAAGATGATGAAATACACCGGTGATTTGTCATAAACAGTGAAGAATAAAGAACGAAAATTGATAAGTAGCTTTACTAATGATGTATCGGTAGGCTCACAATGAGATTAAAATGTGCAGGTTGATATAAACTTAACGGACTGCAAGCCAAGTGGGAACCATTCATTGGCATATGGTCTTGGTACCGAAATTTTGTTTGATAGTGTGTCGAGGTTTTGAGATATGCGGTCTTTATGCTGACTTATCATCTGGGTATCATGTGACATCCCGGCTTTTCAGGTATCTTAAACGCGTTACTTCACGGTTATTCATTCCTACGCAAATTTAATTCGGAGAATTAAATTACATGCTCGCAATAACTACGCTAACTTTGTGAATTCATTGGGTGAATTACGTGCTATGTGTTATTAGACGTTTGTAGAATTATTATATCACGTTTTGATTTCGCGATTATTAGTTATAAAAATAAGTAAATAGCCGAACCGAACCGAGCCGCGAAACGTGTCGACCTCACCTCCTTGTGGCCTAAGGAATTAACCTAAACTTGAGGCCCAAGCTAATGACCCAAACCGCCCCCCCCCCCCCCCCCCACTCCCTTTCTCCTTCTTTTTCCCTTGTGGTATATATATACATGTATGCATGAGTTAGGTTTTAAAAAAAAAACAACAAGGAACCCTAGCTCCAAGAAAGCCGACGGCAGCCCCCCCCCCTCGATCGCACAAGCCTCCAACCCCGGATTGATTTCCAATCTTGTCCAGGTTCGCTAATCTTCATCGTTTCAAGGTTAGGGTTTTAATTGTTTTACAAATCACATTAGGGTTTGTGAAATCTTGATCATGATTGTATGTATTGTTAGGATCCTTGGTATAAAAGTGTTATGATTTATGATTAGTTCGGTTAATTGTGCGAGTTTTTGCGATTGTGATCTTAGGATGAATACAAAAATCATAGGCTGCGTTTTAGCGATAAAAATCATATTATATTATTAGTGTTTGCATGAATATTGATGTACATGATGATATGTGACAAATAAACCTGTTCTTGATCATTATTATTTAGCGTCTTGATCGTTTAAGCGTGTTCTATTGCGATAAAAGTCGAAAACAGGTTGCTGAATGGCATTTACAGCCAACTTCAATTGGCTGTAACCTGATCATTATTTATCAAAAAGTGGATTTTCTGAAGCCTAAAATGTGTACTTTTGAAAAACGCTTCTAATGGCGCTGGATTCCTATTTTTCTGAGGTCGTTTGCTATTTTTAAGTGGTCATTTAAGTGCAGCACTAAAGCTGCGTAAATTCTGAAAATTTGCTAGTTGTTTATCGAGTCGGATCTCATAATCTGTAGAGGGTTGGGTCACGAAATATGTACAGTAACTGGAGACGGGAATTTCCGGAAAATTCCCACTGGAATTTTGTTAAGTGGATGAACAATGAATTTTAAATAATTTTTCCAATGGACTGCAGTCAGAAAGCCACGAATCTGACTGCAGCCTAGTATATAAATGTTTATAAATAATTGGTAAAGTGTTAGGACTTGAAAAGTTTACATAAAATTCTAAAGTTTATTTGACACCTCCTGTAAAAGAATTGGAATTTTTAGAACGTTGGAACTATTTTATAAAAATCCTCGAAAACAGCCTAGTTATGAGCGTAAAAGCTGAAACATGATAACTTGCGTATGTGTGTACCAAAGTGTTGTATGAGTTGATCTGTGTTTATGACAAGTTGTTTTGATCACTATTTTGGTATGATGATACTTTGCATGCATGATTGTGTTTTCGAATTTGTTATTATGTGTGCCGCATTGTGTGTTAGTTATGCGTAGGGTTTGTATCAGTGTGTTCACACACTAACTTTAAATCGATTGACATGTTAGGACGCAATTAGCGGTCCCATCATTTGCTACTTTTGTGTTACACTAACCGAGCAATTAAAGGTGAGTTCACGGCCCCTATTTTATCCGGTTTTAAACAACAGGGGGAGAAACATGTATACATTCTATAACTCTATCTTTTTACGTTATGCGAAATTAACGTCGTTAAACTACTCGGTAACTAAGTTTATGTTAATGTACGTTATGGTCACTAAGCAGCTATATCACGGAAGTCCTCGACAAACTCTCGGATCGTTAGTATTGGGTTAGATAGCGGGGAAATTATAAGTAGTACTACTGGGCCCGACAAGCCCCACCCGAGCTAGTCGCGCTAGCCGACCGGGAAATGGTCAACGGGTGATTAATTGGGCCTAACTTTCGCCATGGTCAGTGATAGGCCTGGCAACACGGAGGCACAACAGTCAGCTTCGATCGCGAACTCTTATGTGACGTAACTTTAGGCTCGCTACCTACATGTTAACATTGAACTTAATTACGAATCAACATTATTATTATTCCGGGTTAGGAATAATGGAACCAACATTATTATTCCGGGTTAGGAATAATGGAACTAAATCGTTATCCCGGGTTGGGGATAACGGGGAAAACAAAACTTTTAACCGAACTTGTGAACTTATAAAAACCTGTGAACTCACTCTTCTTTAATGTTGACACTTGTTTCTTTACATGTTTCTCAGGACGCTAGGAGCGCTAGGTGCACTCACTTGCATTGACCAAGACAATTTTTTATCGAGTCTCATTTACGAATATTGTTTGGGATTTTTGGTTTTGGCATTTATGTTGGCGCCCGTTACTTTACTTTAATGTTTCCGCTCAACTTTGAAACTAATGCTTCCGCTAAACTTTGAAACTAAACTAAGACAACTTGAAAATAACTATGAATGGTTAAACAAATGTTTTTGGAAAACGTTTAAATAAATCATATAGAGTCGTTCGATATTACTAGTGTCTCAGATTCTAGTTTGATCACACGCCTCGCGGTAAAACTCCGCAAGTGGAAAATTGAGGGTGTGACATATCATGGTTGAATATATTGCCGAAGAATAACGGTGACGCAAGTCTAGAACTTCCATGATACCATACATACGTGTAAATACTGCATACGACCTTTACTAAGTGATAAAAATATCACATTCACCCAAAAATAAGTAATAAAATATCACAGCTTTATGCGGGAGTTAAGTTCGTCTCTTTGTTGGTACGATGGTACTAACCTGTTCACGAACTTACTTTTGTGCCCTGCATGCATCTGAAAATCATGTTCCTCATCAATAAGTGATTTAATCACATAGGGCTTGTTTTCAATCCATATAAGTGAGTATCTCACATCATATACGTCAAAGCAGATGATAAGCAGTATACTCACCGGTAAGATTTTCTCTCGAGCATATCTTGATACGGGAATGTGTCGTGAAGTGGTTGAACACCGACTAGTAAAGTATAAATCATACATTAATCATATCTCCTAGTCATGATACATCTGATAAGTTGAGCTTATATGGACAACAATACCGATAATCATAGTAGAATACTTATTTATTTAATTTGATGTTTTAACAAAACCTGTTTTTGACAAGATTAAAAGCTGGTATAATTCTCTAACCTTGAAACTCTGAAAAAGATTATCCGGTAAATATATAGTTTATAGTTTAGTAGTTGTTTTGTTTTAGTTTACTTTGTTGTTAAATTAAGTTCCTTTTTGAATTAACCAAAATTGAAGCTCAAAGGTTTTCTACCAAGATCTGCCCTAAAAACCATTCGCTTATATATCACAACTTCATAAAAGTACTTTCTTACAATGAGTAAACCCATCTCAAAGAAACAAAATCTGTTTAAAAGCACTTTTCCTAACATAACTTTATGATTTGTGTGGATATGTGCAAGGTTCTAAACAGGTCAACGAAAAACCTAAGGTCCTCGAGGAACTGAAATCCAGTTTTAAGAAAAATTTGGATTCGTACGAATCAGAGGTATTTCGTACGAGTGTGTGTATCTCGTACGAATGGACCAATGATGGTTCATACGAAGGGCAGTGCTTCGTACGATCTAAGGGTATTTCGTGCGAGTTATGATGTAGTATAAAAGGAAATGAAGTTCTGTGGTGGAACTTCACTTTCACTTTGCTCACATCATCCTTACACCTCCCTTCAAGTTGTTTTTGACTTCTTTATGGTATTCTTGAAATGTTTGGCATACTTTGAAGATGAACAACTTAAGACCATGACTGACATTAGAACAAAAAACTTTAAGAAAAGAAATCCTTAATGAAAAATATTTTTTTTAGAGATAATCTAATCTTAAAGTGAGGTTCACAAACAAATAACCTTAATTCGCACGAAGTGAGCTTTGACTCGCACTAGCCACTTATTCTTGCGAACCAGTAACTTATTTTTCTTGGTAATTTGTTTGTTCAAATCATTTGTTTTCATACGAATTGATTGTTATTCGTACGGGTCAGTATTTCTTCGTTCAGGGAATAAATACATACGAAAAATTGAAATAAATTTTTCGTGTATATTCCCTGATAAATTTATGTTCTAATTATAATTGATTTTTGAGTACATAATGGAACAAAGAGAACATAAAAGAAAACCAGCAACGAAGAGAACTGATAAGTCAGAAGTTGAAATAACGTCTGAGTCAAGACATAACATGGTGGCCTACTTGGATCTGGAAGACAAATTCGCTGAGTTCAATGGTATAATGAAGTTTTTGCGCGACTCAAGGATACCTTATGCTATCACACACAAGACTACAGTGTACAAGACATTGATCAAGGAATTTTGGGATTCAGCTAAAGTTATTGAAGTTAATGGGAAGGAAGTCATCCACGGAAAAGTAAACAACTTGGATATTGACGTGACTACCGAAATCATTAACTCAGTATTGCAGCTTGGTGATGATCTTGAAGCTCCATTCTCAGTGGCGTTGAGGTGTCAACGTGGATGTTTGATGCATATGAAGTGTGTCGGAGACTTTCTGGTAGGACAAATCAACAAAGCATGGTTACCACTCTGATACAAGTTCTTTCTACATGTTCTAATTCAGCGCTTGAGCAATAGACGAAGTGGTTATGACATGGAAAATAACGACTTGGTTGGAATGATGATAGCTTTGACATTGAAAAAACCATTCAGTATTTCAAAGTATATATTCACAAACATGAAAGAGAACCTGAGTAGAACCGGTTATGGTGGAAATAAGTTTTGGATGTATCCCCGTTTTCTTCAGATGATCTTAAATATGCAACATCCGAATCATCCGAAGAATGACAATGATGTTCTAAAGGTAGAAGTTATGATGGAACATTCATTGAAAATCTTTAAAGGTGTTGCAGCAAAACGCTACACAGAAAGCACGCCTCCTCGAAGATTGATCTGTTTTCTGGCAAACGACGATATGTTGCACCAGAAAACGACACGTGGCACCATGATGACAGTGATTCTGATAATGAAGAACCTATCTTGGAGAAAATGATCAAAGATCGATTTGGTCATAAAAAGGGAAATGGTGATGATGGTGATATTAATGGTAATTGTGGTGCTAATGAAGTAGGTACTTCAGTTGGAGACAAGAGTAGAAAGAAACAGACGAGTTCGTCTACGAATACTTCCTCAGCTCAACCTGAAATCATACAACCTACAACCTCACATCAGGAAACTATACAGGAACCAGTTGCAAAAACTTTGTCTACCTTTACAATGAAGGAAACTGAACCTGTAATGACGGAACCTGCTACAGTTCCTGAACCACAACCATCAAGTACCCCAGCAGCTGAAAGAGTTTCAGCTGAAGATACTCCAGTTGAATCGCAACCTACGCCTTCTTCAGTTCAACAGTCCCAACCCACAGCTCATCAAAAGTCTAAACAAGGAAGTCATTGTTCTCTGAGATGGATCAAGATGAGAAGGTGGAATTTCTATTCACTCAGTTGCAAGCTGCGACAATGCAGATTAACAAGCATTCAGAATTTATGTCTTCAAACTGAAACACAGCTATCAACCAACAATTGGAGATAAATTCTTTGAAAGAGACTGTTAGAAAACAGGATTCCGTAATTGCACAGTTAACGAAAGAAAATGAGCAACTGAAGGTTGTAGATGCAGAAAGGGCAACTCAGCTAAAACAGATGAGAGCGGCTGATAACTCTCAGGGTATTGAATTGAACCGACTGAAAGAACGTAGTGCGTCTGTTCAACGATCTGAAGAAACTTTGTCTGCTAAGCATAACGACTTGAAGGAATAGTATCATTCTCGTAATGCTAAACTGGTGGAAGGCTTCAATGGTATCAAAGATGTATTTGAAATGAGCAGAAAGCGAGTGAACATTCTGTGGAATGAGAGATGCAAAGCACAGGAGATCAAGCGCAAACATGATCAGGATTCTGAAGACCCTGGTATTACTACTGCTTCGGCCTCATCCTCGCAGCCAAAATTTTCTTTCCTCCACCAGTGGTAGATTGTAATGTGCAGCAGATCGTGGCCGATCCAGTTACCTCAAGTGACACTCAAGAGGAAACAGGAAAGGTTTGATGAGTCTGGAAAACAATGAAAACCTAGATTCTCATTCAACTATGGATTGATTATCTTCAGGGGGAGTTTGTTGTTACAGCATGCAGTTCAAGAAATGAAGATCGAAGACCAAGCAACAGCCAAGGGGAGTTTGTTGATACACTTTTGTGTCTGTAGCTTGTTCTTAGTTACGTCTGTAATTGTACGGTCTTCATGTACTGTGTCTGTACAGATTAGTCGTGTCGGCCAGATCAAGATATTCTCCTATCTTGATCTTGTACGATGATTAGAATGTCTGTGTGCATACTATTGAGTCTCAGGTACGTCATGTTTGTGGCACGATCTCCAAAGAAAACAATTGGTGCGAGTGGGAATGCTTCGTACGAGCAAGATGTTGCTCGTACGAGTCACACCGTTCGTATGACCAAGCTTAAACAATCAAGCTTTCAGCTTGATTTGTACGAGCAAAGTTATTGTTTCGTACGAGCCAGTTCATTCTACGAGTCTATTTGGAGAATGTCTTTTGTTTCTTTTGGTGTTTCGTATGACCAGCAACATACTTCGTATTGTTACTTGGTGTTGGCACTATATAAGCAGACATGACCTTCTCAGTAGGTAGTGCATGTGTGAGAGAGTTCATGCGAGTGACCCGTGGATATTGAGCTGAGACCTTTAGAGCACAGAGTGAATGCATAGAGTCTGTATGAACATTGTTTGTATATGTTTGTACTAGTTCTCATCAGTTAATCAAGATATTGAATCTTTGGTTATCCTGTGTGTCTTCTATTTTGCTTTGGTTTGCATGCATACTTGGATTCCGCACTTGTATGTGTGTTGCATGAACAAGGAAGCAGGTTTAACTTGATCCTCCAGGTGGACCTACATCTTTCTACTCAATAACCGTGTGTCTTGGGGGTTCTAATGCATGAAATAATCATTATCTAAGTTCTCAATTCATTCCATACCTTTCCCAACCCAATCCCATTTTCTTCGGCTAAATCTTTCTACTAAAAGTTTTGACCCGTTTGCCCCTACGACGAGGTTTCACCGGGTTGACATCGAATGACCATTACAATAATTCTCATCCTAGCAATTCCATTATTTACACATCCTTACTTGATTTCAGTTATTCATATATAGATAACTTCATCTAAACAAAATACGAAATGAGATCGATAGTCACTTACCTTAAGTGTCCGTGCTCATACTTGTTTCTTTGCATCCTCTTGACCCGTTAGCCTTCCGCGATTGAGTCCGAGCTCATGTGATTTCCTATCCTTTCATGCCATCATATGCACAACATCGTTAGGATGCATATTGACGTGTGGCAAGGGTGTATGATTTTTAATTATATTTTTAAATACTTTTCACTCGTTAATGAGGTTTTAAATTTATAAAACTCGATATAACACTATCACCCTCTACAACACATTAGGGCAAGTGCACCCATCGTTGGCATACTGTAGTGATGTTAAGATACCGAGGTCGTCAAAGGACACAAGAGCTTTTAATATCGGAATATCGTCGACGTCTAATCTAACCAAATTTTGAGAAAATGTTTATAAAAAGTAAAATAAAGAAAGAAACTAAAGTAACAAAAGAAACATATAGACAAGATAGAATCACTTGATTCTAACTTGTCTTTTATGTATCCTTTGATTATTTCCCCACTTTGAGTTTTTTATGAGATTATATTAGTTTTAGTGGCATATCCTATAACATCTCGTGTACTTATACTTTCCATATTTAGAAAGTATTGTTGTAATTCTATTTTTAGAAACTTGTAATTATATTCATATCTTTCATTTTCAGTCTTTGTACTATGAGGTTGTGATCATAATGGAAACTTATTTGATACTTACACATATTACATACTTAAGCTATACGTTACAATCTTGAATACGTGATTATATGCAAGAGATTCATACTTAGAATATTCAAATACTCAGTTTTATGTACGATTTCACTTATACATCATTCATGCATGCTCAGAATACTTAAAACAGACTAAAACACATAAAAACCAGCCTCAACTGACCCCTTCGTATGAAGTTGAACATACCTCGCACGAAGTGTGCACACTTCGTACGAAGTGGAGCACACTTCGCACGAAGCGGAGTTGCCAGCCATTTTTCCTATAAATACAGACGCACTTCACCACATCCAACCTTCCATTCACTCTCACTCTCACTCTCGAATTTCTTGATCCTCGACAGAACTAGCTTCTTCTAAGTGAGTTTAACTCACTAACATTTTGAAATTATATAAACTTCTTCTTTTACTACTTTTCTTTGTACCAATTGTTGTAAGCTAACCTAGTTCATCATCCTCATAGGATTGGATTAGTGTTCTAAGCTAATGAGAACGTTGGGAGCTTTGGCTACGGGAATTAAGTTCCACACCTCACCTGAACATTTTGCATTTACTTTCTGTATATTCATGATCCACCGAGCTATTGCAACCTTGTGCTTTGGTGAATCATATGAAGAGATTTGAAATCTCCATGCTTGATATCTATGACCAACTTGAATATCTATATACTTAAACTACACATAATTTTCGGATTTTCTTAATAAACTAGTCGGAACAGAATCTTAATCACTTTCTAATTAAGTATTATGATCCTAGACTGTTCAGCCTCATTGCCAATACCCTGTTCACAAAAATCAGTGTCCAAACGGGTGCAAAATGAGCTAAAACGTTACAAAACAGACCATTCACACGAAGTGATCAGTCACCTCGCACAAAGTGGTCACCTCGTACGAAGTGACATTTTTCCCCGCTTTCTTTCTGTATTTTCTGCTTCAGAACCTGGATCTATCGTCCGACTCAGTATACTCATGCCCACCTGTTTACCCCATGTAGGTTAACTTTGGGTTGCATCACTTGAACACTCTATGCACGGAATACTAGGAAGCTCGCAAAATTATGAGTATACTTGACCCCATTTTACTTTTACACATTTGGGTGCAATACATGTACTATATCAATTCACACAAACATGCTTATTCATAAATCACAAAACAATCTTTATACATGCTCTTTGTGCTAAACTTGAAATCACACATGCTTATACTTGAATTCTCATACTCAGTCATTAACTTTGATCAAGCCTCCCTTAACATGTATAGCGCTATAAGAGTAACGCACCGCCCGTATTCTTGAGGTCATGTTAAGTTAAACACATACGGACTTTTCATTGCTATGATTAGATTACACTAGCGGTAAACTTTGGGTTGATTATTATATTCACATGCTTGTATATTACATGTTAGCCTCGAGAATAGACATTGATGCATAAGGATTCGTTTAAAACTTTATACTATGTTATTTATTTAAACTTTTATGCTCGCCAATGCCTTGTGTATTGAACTATACTTTAACATGTATTGCATGTTAATATTGATGATGAGACTCATGGAATCAAGTAGGACGACTTAGATACTCACCTAGAATACATTAGAAAGTCGTTGTATTTGTATTTTGTCTTACATGAAGATGTATTCAAACTTGAAACTATGTATTTGCTATTCAATTAAGGAAATGAAATCTTGTTATTTAAATTACTTGTCATATTTTAGCGTTATGAAGTCTCGAGCAATCTCATTCGTCCCGCCCCGATGTTTCCGCCATTGGTTGGGGTGTGACAAATTTGTATCAGAGCCATACCTATAGGGAATTAGGAAAATTGCATGATTTTACCTAGTCTATAGTTTAAGCCCCAAATCCAGACCATTATGTGCTAATTGGACACTTCGTACAAAGTGAAACCAGCTTCGCACATAGAGGACAAATCAGCCTCGTGTGAAGTGGAGACAGCCACTTCGTGCGAAGTGGAATTTGTTCACTTTGTGCGAAGTTGACAGCTACTTTGTGCGAAGTCGACTGTTCGGTCCATTTAAAACACTTAAATTTTTTCTATATTGCTTGTTATCTGCTCATTTGTCTTAATTATTACATGCCTTTCCTAAGGCTACCATGAACACACACTTGAAGACGCTCGTACCACAAGCGAGACGATCTCACCAAGTTAGGTGTGAAACCCGCACTTTGGTGATCTCTCTCGATCTGCGTATCCGATTTTGCATGAAGTTACACCATCAAGTTAGGAGTGATATCGACATCTTGATGGGAAACTTCCACATACTCTAGTTGATTTTACCAACGATTTGGAATTTGCTCCTTGTATGGTAAATATCAACCACATTTAGGGTACGATGTTAGCAAGTTAGGGATGATACCCGCATCTTGTTGACTAGTCCCAGTCCTCGATTTTCAATCTCGCCAAAGCTTCAAATTTTTGATCGGTTAGGGACTTGTTGTAACTAGAAGGGTAAAATGTTGTTAACCACTCATCGGTGAGAGTATTTTACCTATTAGGCCAAAACATGTCTCCCTAATTTGAAAGGAGTTACGATTCTCTTTGGAATAGTCTAAGTTTTAAAACCCGAAACACTCCCATGTTTTATCGAGTCTCTCCTTTTATGTGAATCAATTTCTATGTATTTTACTTTGATACGCTTATCATTTCAAATGTACAAATTGCACTTTCCTCGCAATCTAAAAGATGCTGATAATCATGAACAAACTAAATTTACGCTCTTTACGTTCTTTCATATGTGACTATGCCTTGAAACTACGTGTTATACTAATGCTTTATACATGACATTTACATGCTACATGATAAACTTACGCGAAACTATGTGAAAGCTTATGTGCAATGCGAAATACTTGTACTCTCCATGCAATCAAAACGCTACTTTACAAAATCATTATGATCAAATCTCATCTTTTCCCCCTATCTAAACCTTTTAGATGTCTTCTGACGGTGAAAACTTAGATTCCAAGAAGATCGCTAGCAACAGCGGTGACACGATGACTAAGAAGGAGATGATGAAGTTCATGGCCAAGCAAATGGCCAAGGTGATTCCTGACATTATCAGTCGGATCCAACCTACCCCCAAACCTGCCGAAACCGAAAACCTGGATGACAAGGCCGACACTAAGGCCAAACTAGCTAAGCCATCCTTCACCTTCAAGCAATTTAACTCCTTTAGCCCAATGCCTTTCACATGTGAAGAAGGGGCGACAAAGATGCTTCAGTGGTTCGACGCCATGGAAGTCGCTTTCCACCAAAGTGGGTGTCCTGATCACCTGTGCACCACCAACGCCACTGGCGTGTTCTGATCGAGAGTCCTCTATTGGTGGACATCAGTGACTATGCCTTGAAACTACGTGTTATACTCATGCTTTATACATGACATTTACATGCTACATGATAAACTTACACGAAACTATGTGAAAGCTTATGTGCAATGCGAAATACGTGTACTCTCCATGCAATCAAAACACTACTTTACAAAATCATTATGATCAAATCTCATCTTTTCCCCCTATCAAAACCTTTTAGATGTCTTCTGACGGTGAAACCTTAGATTCCAAGAAGATCGCTAGCAACAGCGGTGACACGATGACTAAGAAGGAGATGATGAAGTTCATGGCCAAGCAAATGGCCAAGGTGATTCCTGACATTATCAGTCGGATCCAACCTACCCCCAAACCTGCCGAAACCTAAAACCTAGACGACAAGGCCGACACTAAGGCCAAACCAGCTAAGCCATCCTTCACCTTCAAGCAATTTAACTCCTTTAGCCCAATGCCTTTCACATGTGAAGAAGGGGCGACAAAGATGTTCAGTGGTTCGACGCCATGGAAGTCGCTTTCCACCAAAGTGGGTGTCCTGATCACCTGTGCACCACCAACGCCACTGGCGTGTTCTGATCGAGAGTCCTCGATTGGTGGACATCAGTGACTATGCCTTGAAACTACGTGTTATACTCATGCTTTATACATGACATTTACATGCTACATGATAAACTTACGCGAAACTATGTGAAAGCTTATGTGCAATGTGAAATACTTGTACTCTCCATGCAATCAAAACACTACTTTACAAAATCATTATGATCAAATCTCATCTTTTCCCCCTATCTAAACCTTTTAGATGTCTTCTGACGGTGAAAACTTAGATTCCAAGAATATCGCTAGCAACAGCGGTGACACGATGACTAAGAAGGAGATGATGAAGTTCATGGCCAAGCAAATGGCCAAGGTGATTCCTGACATTATCAGTCGGATCCAACCTACCCCCAAACCTGCCGAAACCTAAAACCTAGACGACAAGGCCGACACTAAGGCCAAACTAGCTAAGCCATCCTTCACCTTCAAGCAATTTAACTCCTTTAGCCCAATGCCTTTCACATGTGAAGAAGGGGCGACAAAGATGCTTCAGTGGTTCGACGCCATGGAAGTCGCTTTCCACCAAAGTGGGTGTCCTGATCACCTGTGCACCACCAACGCCACTGGCGTGTTCTGATCGAGAGTCCTCTATTGGTGGACATCAGTGACTATGCCTTGAAACTACGTGTTATACTCATGCTTTATACATGACATTTACATGCTACATGATAAACTTACGCGAAACTATGTGAAAGCTTATGTGCAATGCGAAATACTTGTACTCTCCATGCAATCAAAACACTACTTTACAAAATCATTATGATCAAATCTCATCTTTTCCCCCTATCAAAACCTTTTAGATGTCTTCTGACGGTGAAAACTTAGATTCCAAGAAGATCGCTAGCAACAGCGGTGACACGATGAGTAAGAAGGAGATGATGAAGTTCATGGCCAAGAAAATGGCCAAGGTGATTCCTGACATTATCAGTTGGATCCAACCTACCCCCAAACCTGCCGAAACCTAAAACCTGGACGACAAGGCCGACACTAAGGCCAAACCAGCTAAGCCATCCTTCACCTTCAAGCAATTTAACTCCTTTAGTCCAATGCCTTTCACATGTGAAGAAGGGGCGACAAAGATGCTTCAGTGGTTCGACGCCATGGAAGTCGCTTTCCACCAAAGTGGGTGTCCTGATCACCTGTACACCACCACACCACTGGCGTGTTCTGATCGAGAGTCCTCGATTGGTGGACATCAGAATACAATATGCATGGCAAAGATGTAGCCTACGCCCTAACCTGGACTGAGTTGAAGAAACTCATCCAAGACGAGTTTTGTCCTCCCTATGAAGTCCAACAACTCGAGAATGAGTTTTGCAACATAAAACAAGTTGGGAGCGACAACGCTACTCTAACTGGTAGGTTTAAATAGCTTAGCATCATCTGCCCAGGCCAAGTCGATTCTTCTGAAAAGGCCATTGCAAAAATACATCCGAGCCTTACCCTCCTCTTACTCCAATTACGTTGCCGCTTCTCAACCCAAGACCATCAAGGACGCCTATTGTATCCAGCCCAATTCAACCATAACCTGGTTGTGGAAGGAGCCCAATTCAACCACCTACAAGGAACAACAGCACTGGTAAGAAGCGGAAGGCTTCAAACAAAAAAATTGCGGTTGTTACTCTGCAAAACCCTCCACATCAACAGCTAGCCCTAACCAAAACCCTGAGGCAACCAAGTGAAGCTACACTGGGAACCTTCCCCGATGCACAACTTGCACCTACCACCACCCTACCATCGCACCATGCCGCATTTGCACTACGTGCAATATGTTCGGACACTTCAACACCCATTGTCATTTTGGCTAAAAGCCTCTAAGCAACCAAAACCAATCCCTCACCCAGAACCAAATCCATCAGACACCCAACAACGGTCGCACTTACTACAAATGTGGCGACCCTAACCATTTCGCAAACGTCTTTCCCCAACTTTAACGCGTCGTTTTTTAGTATTCTTATTTTAGAAAGTCCGTATTCGCATTCTATTTTTTAAAGACGTTACATTCGTATTTCAATTTCAATCTCACAATTCGAGGCGTTAATCATAATGGAATTCATTTTTATACATATACTGTTACCTTTCATATTTGTATTATGTATGCAATCAATCTATAAATGCGTGTTTATACGCAAAACCGAGACTTAAAATACACTTTAGATGCCTAAAAACAGGTTAAAATACAAGAAACGACATAAAACCTGGTTACAAAATGCAGGGACGAAAAGTAAGCAAAACCAAAAGTTTTTCCACCTCCTTTCTCCTCCAATCACCTTTCACCCTTCTTTAGCCAATTAGATTTCACCCTTTTCCACCTCTTTTCTCCTCCAATTACCTTTTACCATTCTTTAGCCAATTAGATTTCACCCTTTTCTACCTCCTTTGTCCTCCAATCACCTTCCACCTTCATTTAAACCCCAACCACTTAACCCTCTTATAAATACCAACCCTAAAACCTTCCAAAAATTTGCACCACCTCCAAATCACTTCCAACATCTCTCAAATCTCCAACATTTTCAACTTTGGGCAAAAAGTTCAAGAACCAAAATTGGTAACTTCGGTATTCCATCAACTCAAGACTCATCAAACCCACTAAGTGAAAATTTCATCGCAAACCGTGAGTACACTCGAACACCCTTTTTACGCTTTACACTTTTGGGTGCGATATGTTAACCTATAAAAAATACACGGAATCACACTTATACCTTTTTGCAAACACACAAACAATTCATCATACATGCTATAGTTATGTGATACACAATTCGTATACTTGGAACATTCTTATGTGTTACTATTTGTCATTAACTTTGTTTAAAGCCTCCCCTTTAACACGTATAGTGCTATAGGAGTAACGCACCGCCCCTATTCTTGAGGTCATGTTAAGGTTATTCTATTTTTGTGGTGACACGCGAGGATTGACTTGTAGATCGCATGCCATGTTTACATTAATCTAGTATGTAAACTTGTGGATTTGTTTAAACGATTTATTACATATGCTATAATTAAACTTGTGTGCTCGCCAACGCTTTTGTGTTGAATTATACTTTTAACATGTTGCAGGTTAAGGATGCTGAACATGACGAAAACTTAGTAGGGATGACATAGAAACGCATCTAGAATGCTAGGTTTTATGTTATAATATTGTTAAACTTTTTGTATTTGGATTTATGTTTTAATTGACTATTTGATCAATGAAATGAAAAGGGTTTTGAATTTAATATTGTCGCAAATAGTGTTATGATATCTCGAGCAATCTATTTGCCTCCGCCCCGATGATTCCGCCATCGGTTGGGGTGTGACAGATTGGTATCAGAGCCATAACTATTGAGAATTAGGAAAAATTGCCATGATTTGACCTAGTCTATAGTCTAAGTACCCATACTTGACCGTTCTTGATTTCATGCTTCATATACTCAAATTCTCCCTATTTGCTTCTATCTCATCTTTTGTCTTAAAATTTCGTATGTCTTTCCTACAACGATTTACCATACACACATGAGGAAGTGAACACACTCGCATTATACAAACGAGAGGATTTCATCAAAATAGGAGTGAACCATCACTTTGGTGAAAGACTTGTTGGTGCATATTGGTGAAAACAGCTTAATAGTTTAATGGTTTAGTCTTTGGATTTTTTGTATTGGGCTAAGTATTCATGTTTAGCTTGTTTAGAGTTGTAATGGGCTTGGAGAATGGCCTAGCCCAGTAGAAAGCCTAGTATGTAGACATGTAGTCTATATACATGTTATGCATTAGGGTTTTAGAGTTAGACAAGTTGAGAAAAGTTAGTTAGAAGAACACAAGTCAGTTGGAAGAAATCTACAGAGAGTGGCTGAGAGATTTCTAGAGAGTCTTGAATTGATTGTAAACACATAGTGTTAGATAATCAATAGAAGAATGTTTAAAGGAATTCGTGTTCGTGTTCTTGTGTTTTCTGTGAAATCTGATCTAGGGGATTCCGCACTCTAGATTAGATAGACGTTTCTGTCAAGATCCATACGGACTAGGGGACCTACAATTGGTATCAGAGCATTCGGCTCTTGATTTTGCTCGGTTCAGAATCGTAATAGCATAAAAAGTCAGATTTTTGGACGTTTTTGGAGGATGGTTGAAGTTTGTGACGGCTGAATTAGGGTTTCTGCTACTATTTCAGATAAACAGCAGGCATTTCGGATAGAAGTCTCGCATTTCGGATCAGAAAATTAGCATTTCGGACAGAAAGACTTGAATTTCGGATTGAGGTCTTGAATTTCGGATCAGAAACCTGCATTTCGGATCATCAGACTTGCAATTCGGATCAGAAAAAGGCCATTTCGGATTCCATTTCGGACTGAAAGATCAGAAGCTATTTCAGATTGAATTTCGGATCAGAAGTGCATTCTGGATTCCATCTCGGATCAACACTATTCCGGATTCCATCTCGAATCAGAGTAGTCCATTCCGGATTCCCATTTTGGATCAGAACAGTGCATTCCGGATTTCATCTCGGATCACTATTCCGGATCACCATTTCGGATTAGTAATTCGGATTACTGTTTCGGATTTCTATCTCGGATTGTAAATCCGAGTTACTATTTCGGATTTGGTACTGTTCCGGATTATCTACAAAAAGGTGGAAAGTTAACCAGCTGGCGTAACTGGCGTTAAACGTTTTCAAACATAGAAGTCGATCCGTAAACTATCTTAATAAACCGACTGCACGGTTAGACTCGTGTGATTTTTAGGGAAAAAAAAAGAAGGCACGGAAAATCCTAAAATCACTATCGAACAATATATATCATTCGATTCGTATCGTCGAGACGAGTTTAACGGTACAATTTGGTAACCACACTTTTCAGAAAAAAATTTGAACGCTTTTAACTGTACGGTTACGGTAAAACACGAAGAAGGATCAGAAGAGAGGTTAGATTTAGTTTTGATACAGGTATACCAAAATCCATTTAAACTGATACTCTGCGTGGTAAAGATGGTCAGAATGAAGAACAGCGGTGAGTGTCTTAATAATTGCTCGAAGTTGATTAATGCTGAACAATATGTAGACTGGAAAGAGAAGTTTGAGGCATTTGTTCAATGTGAAGATTCAAAGATGTGGAGTTGTATGATTGATGGGTATATTGCTCCCACACGTCGAGTTAACGGGAGAATTATGGTACTCTCATATGAGAAGATGGAAGATTCTGAGAAACGTATATATGATGCTGAGAAGAAGGCTTTAGCAGCGATAAAGATGTCCTTGCCATTTGATGTGAAAAACATCTGTAGTAGGTATGGATCGTCTAGAGAGCTGTGGGAAGCTTTAGAAAAACGTTATCAGAGTACTTCAAGACAAAGTACATGTGTGAGTGAGACTTCAGCTGTGAAGATTGGTGTAGGAGCTACTAAGATAGAAGAGAAGAAGGGAGCTGAGAAGGAGAGAATGGAACTCAAGGATGCAAAAGCTACAGTGTGCATGGATGATACAGATGAGCTTACAGCAGAGGTATAATACAATCTCAATCTGTTAGTCATACTTGTCATAATTGCACTGAACTGCAGGGTAAAGTTGACAAATTATCAGAGCAAAACAAAATTCTATTAGTTGATTTAGAAAAACTGAAAGAGTCAAATGTTCTTTTGAGTAAAAGCGAGTCAAATTTTTTAAATACACTCAATTCAAATGAACAAGAAATCATCAGTTTGACCAGCAAAGTCAATGAACTTTTATAGATCATTGATTTGGCTCGTGAAACTGTGAAGGATAAGACTAACGAGCTTTCTGAAAAGTGCACAGAATTGGCTGGTGCACAGGCCAAAATTGTTGAACTTCATGGAAAGATAGACAAATTTGAAGAATCCTCGTTAGTCAGGACTCAAATTCAGAAAAGTTTGAAACGGAGTAATGATAAAACAGGAGTGGGGTTTGGTAAAGCTCCATCTACTGAGGATTAGGATTACTCCTTTTTACCAAACGAAGAAGAGCTAACAGATTTTGTGCCTACTACACCAGTTGTAGTGGATCCGATAGCAGTTGACATACCTGATAGTCCAAGCTCTTTGAAAGAATCTGTTAGGTCTAATAGTACACCTCATAAAGTGGATGAGGATACTAAAGACAAAACAGACAAATCATTTAAAAAGGGATCTAACAGAAAGAAAACTTTTAAGAAGAGATCCTGTTTTAAATGTCATAACAAAGGGCATGTGGCTAGTTATTGTCCTTTTAAAAAGGGTAAGAAAGTGGAGTCTGAGGTTGAGGTTAAGTATGGAAATCAGGTTGGGTCAAATAAGAATGTTAAAGCAAGTTCTCAGACAAATCAACCAAGATTTCAATCTAAATCACCAGCATCAAGAAGGTTTGATAGTCCAAGAAAATTTTCATCTAAATCAAGTCATGTAAATGGACAATCAAATTGTTTTACAAGGAAAAATTTTGGATATCGAAATCGATACCAAACTTCTGGTAATCGAAACTTTCAAAGAAGAAACGAATATAGGGATTTTAGTAACTCGAATGTTCAACATAATCCAAAAATTTTTCAAAGATCAGATTATGATAATGGGAGAAAAATGTTTCGAGATAATAATTTTCAAAGGTCGGAAAATCCGAGAGTTTATTAGAATTCCAACGATCAAAGACCTCGTGGAAATTATAAATCTGGTTCAACAACTTGGAAGACATCCAAGACACCAGTACGGTGTGATGGATATTAGATTGATGTTCCAGTGGTTGCTGAATCTGGACGACCCAAGACCTCTAAGGCTTGGGTCCCCCAGTCTAACTAAGTTGTTGAGTGTGTGCAAGATGACCAAGAAGGACTGTTGATGTGTTCAGCAATGGTTATTCCTGTAAATCATCTGAGGTGAATAGTAGGTTACACATGGTAACGAATTATTTACTTCTTTGATAGAATATGTTTACTAAAAGTGAAAAACCGTGTCAGGTTAAAGTGGGAGTCTGTTTGTGTTTAAATTTCTGTTTTTAAGACTTTACTCCAGAAAAACAAAAATTTAGGGGGAGAAATTTCCCTAAGCCAAAAAGAGTTTTAGTTAGTGCGTGAGTTTAGGGGGAGTAAGTTGAAAAGTGTATAGTTTTTCAAAAAAATCAAAAAATGAGTTTTTTACTGTGTGAAAAAGAAGAAATGATAGTACATCAGCAAGTTAGACTGTCACACTGAAATTAAAAATAAAATTGCTTAAGTGTGATAGCAGCTTCATCATATGATGTACCAGTAGTCAAAAGGCATGAAATAATCAACTTACCTTTGTGAAACAAGTATATTAAACTGTGTATGAGTGGGTAACATATCAGTGGCGTATGATTTTATAACCTTAAATCTTGCGTTGATAGAATGCCAAAATCTGAGATTATAGGTCTTTATATCGTTTTTTCATCCGGGGTATCAAGGTTGTCCTTCTGCTTCATCCAGATATATGCTGACCTAGGCACAACCAAGATATCTTAAAAGAGCAAAAATGCCAAATCCCAAATATTGAAGAATCTCTCCTAGGAGTCATTCAAATGTGCAAATTGCATTAATCGTACCAAAATTTGGTATTTGTCCTAGCCCTCGTTGGATATTAGTCTCTTTGTTGTACGGAAGTATTGACCTGATCACCAATTATCTAACGTTGTAATTCAAAAGGATGAATTTCGGTATACTCACCTACTTCGAGGAATTTTTGTGCATACCTTGATCGCTGGGGTATGTCCTGAAGTGGGACACACTAGTATATCAGTATAAATTATCTAAACAGATCACGAGGTAATGGTACTTGAAATGTTCATGTATTTGTTTAAGTGGATAAACAATACTGGTAATCGTCTTGAACTGTTATTCATGAATAATGCATATAGAAATATAAAAGAGTGTGAAAACAGTTTGATGTTGCTGATATGATCTTCTTACCGGTGAAACTCACAAAAATAGAGTGTTTAATTTTTCGTACTTTATTTGCTTTCAGAAAATACAAAAATACAAAAAGATTTATTTTTAAAGTCTCCCAGTTTGATATGATAAATTGTTTGTTTTTTCATGATAAGATAAAAGATTGGTTTATCTTTAATGTGGAAAAGGACTAATGGTTTTTCGAGTTACTTGCTTGTGTTTCTAAACAGATTGATGCAGTTATCAAAATGAAGTGCAGAACTCAAGTAAAGTACATTTTAAGAATGGAGTGTAGAATGTGTGAAGATGCATGGTAGGATCCTTCTACTACATTGCAAAGGAAGATATAGATGAATTTGGTGAGATGAGCTTAAACAGAGAATGCTAGTTCGCTAATCTACAATGAATGAAGGTTTGGTGATTGGATACATCGGCTTAGGGGGAGTCTGTTGATGTCACAATCTGTGTGTAGCTGAAGATATTCAAAGACCAAAAGATTACAAGATGTTTGAAGACAAAATTACATTATGAAGCTATTGTCAAGGGGGAGTCGGTTGGTGCATATTGGTGACAACAGCTTAATAGTTTAATGGTTTAGTCTTTGGATATTTTGTATTTGGCTAAGTATTCATGTTTAGCTTGTTTAGAGTTGTAATGGGCTTGGATAATGACCTAGCCCAGTAGAAAGCCTATTATGTAGACATGTAGTATATATACATGTTACGCATTAGGGTTTTAGAGTTAGACAAGTTGAGAAAAGTTAGTTAGAAGAACACAAGTCAGTTGGAAGAAATCTACAGAGAGTGGCTGAGAGATTTTTAGAGAGTCTTGAATTGATTGTAAACACATAGTGTTGGATAATCAATAGAAGACTGTTTAAAGGAATTCGTGTTCATGTTCTTGTGTTTTTCTATGAAATCTGATCTAGGGGATTCCGCACTCTAGATTAGATAGACGATTCTGTCAAGATCCATACGGACTAGGGGACCTACAAGACTCTCAATCCGCATTCTCAATTTCCATGAAATTATACATCAAGTTAGGAGTTACATCCTCACCTTGATGAAATTTCGCCATGCTTATTCTAGTGGACCCTTACCAACAAGTCAGATTTAAGTCCTTACCTCGTTTGATAAGTATCAACCACACTTAGGGAATGACGTTGTCAAGTTAGGGGTGAAACCCGCACCTTGGTAACTAGTCCCACTCCTCGATTTTCGAATCCCACCAAAGCCTCAAACTTTCAATTGACTAAGCACATGTAGTAACCGGAAGGGTGAATACCGTTAACCGAAATTTCGGCGAGAGTATTTTACCTATTAGTCCAAAGCATGCTTCCTAAACTCAAAAGAGCTTTCGATCACTTTGGTTAGTCAAGGTTTTGTTTCGGAACAATCCAAGTTTTAGTCAAAACCATCATTATATTATATCAATTTTATGCATAACGTAATTCAAATATACCTTTCTTTCAAAAGTCAAAGTATTTTCACAATGATTACTCATGTATCATACTTATACTTTTCATGTACCTTACACACTATTTATAAATACGATTTCAAATACGTCACCCACAAGATAAACACTACTCGCATTCCCAAAAATGGAAGTCTTATCATCAAAATAGGAGTGATTCCTTTACCTTTACGATTTGACTCCGCCTATTTCTCGAAGGATTCTTGTCCTTGAGATAGGAGTGATGTCCACACCTCGATGGAAGATCAAATCACAACTCGACTACTTTCGTAACAATCACTAGATTAAAACTTATACTCAAACCTTTTATCATTGTTTCAGTTTTTCTCATTTATGCATAAACCTCGAACCTTATTATTTTATCCAAACGATTTATCACCCTACAATTTATTTACGTAAATTACATACACGAAACTCCTAATGATACTTAAACGTTTTTTTCACAATTTTCAAAAACTTTATGAAATGCTACCTATCAACTTAGTCGGCCTAACGAACCTCTTGCCCTCAATTTTCATAACTCGTCCAATCGCAAAAACACACTCACTTTATACTACCATTCTAAAGACATTTTATTTCCAACAAGAAACCAATGAAAATTTCTCTTACATACGTATAAGTCCACTTTGCTAAAATACTTTTCAAAACCCAAGTTTTCCACGAAAATTTTCAAAACACAACTTTCCTTGTATTAATATAAAAATAAAGCAAGCTCACTATTTTACAACCTTTTCAAAAACCGCTAATATGCAAATCTAAATCTGAACACTTGGGCAAGAAAATTTCATAATATCGGATAACCTAAGACGTATGCAAATACAAATTTCTAAACAAAAGTAGCATTTCCTTTTTTTTACAAACCACATCTTACATAAAAAATTAATATTTTTCTCAATATTCACTCGACATTCACAAATTTGGTCCTTCATTCCCAACAAATCCGATTTATTTTATTTCAACCAACTCAATGTTTTGACTCAAGCGACCATACACATGCATATCGCCTTACACGTTTCCATTTATGCAGTCAATATTACATGACAATCTTACACATATCACCATTACACATTCGTATTTTACACACTCGCAACTTCATGGTAACTTATATATGCTAAATCCCATTTTATTCCACCTATACGCTTGATACCACATGCTAATGTTATACGTATTTGTCTTCAATCATACTCAAAATTTATACATTCGCACTACTTGGTAGTCATACTTGAAATCTATAAGTAGGCATAACCCGAGTGGTTTCGCCTATGTTCGACACTCATACATACATACAATCATGCTTCATATTTAATTTTTATACGCTATCTTACACACACATTTTGCTTGTAATACTAAAACGTAACCTTACCCGTACACTGCTAGTACAAACTATGCGGATCAAGCACAAACCAAAATAATCGCAGGTGCACACGGGATTATATTGGTAGGCGCATGAAAACCATAGTGGGTTCTACTGTGCATCGCAACACGGAATGTAACATGATACCGAATAGCAAAACGAACACAACATGGTGTGAACATGGTGGATATGCCGCTGGTACTTCCTATATATAAGTGTCCCTACCATATTATCAAACTTTCGTAAAATGTACCATGAGAAATTCGGTGATTTCCCTGACCTTGTTAAATACATTTGATTTATAACAAACTTTGGTGACACAACTTTGAAATGCTTGGTACTCGATTATCCATGACAAAGCTTCATTCTCAAAATCGTTAGCTTTAACCGCTATAACTATCACTAGCATCTCTCAACTTTTGTTGTTCGTATTTCATTCAATATCCACACCATTCTTACCCCTCGCTGACCACCGAATCGTTCATACGCTCTCATACCATGAATATTCCCAAATTCTCCCTTTTAACATTTCATCCAAACTTTATTTTCAGTAAATCGGCCTAAACGATTTATCCATTTTTACAAACATCCTCACCGGTTCGAGCCAGTCAAAATACTTTTAAGATACCTTTCGTTCTTTATTACGCGCAAAATCAACTAGACGGCCTACTACCGCTAAAGCTTTTTGAAACCATAACTACCTGCCATCCTAGCTTCTCACCTACAAACATTTCTTTTCTACGTGTGATTTTACTAATACGCATTTGAACCAATGAAAATTTTTGCTACAACCTACGGTACGGGCGACATATTTTGTCAAATACATCCTTACTTACACAAAAACTTTTAGGTCATATCATTTTAATACATTTCTCCCAATTGAGTTGTTCAACTTGCATTGCCTATATACACACATACAAGTTTTACTTATTTTTATACTTACTTACGGTTGATGTCCTAATCCGCTTAGTCAAATGAGTTGCTTTTACAAACCTATCTTTTATCACTCAAAATTATCTACGTACGCCCAATTAACCATAGACAATCAATTTAGCCAAAACTTTGACTCATGCACTTTTAGACACACTAATACATAAAACGCTACTTCGGCACTAAGCATAAAAAATTTCACGTTTAGTCAAACATTTTAACCGAATATCACTCGTATCGAACACCAAAAAACCATCTTATCCCAAGACTTCCTCTTAAATAAATTTTGGGACGAAATTTCCTAAAGTCGGGGAGACTATAACGCATCGTATTTCTATACTCTTATTTTAGAAAGTTCGTATTCGCATTCTATTTTTTAAAGACGTTACATTCGTAATCAATTTCAATCTCACAATTCGAGGCGTTAATCATAATGGAATTCATTTTTATACATATACGTGTTACCTTTCATATTTGTATTATGTATGCAATCAATCTTTAAATGCGTGTTTATACGCAAAACCGAGACTTAAAATATACTTTAGATGCCTAAAAACAGGTTAAAATACAAGAAACGACATAAAACCTGGTTACAAAATGCAGGGACGAAAAGTAAGCAAAACCAAAAGCTTTTCCACCTCCTTTCTCCTCCAATCACCTTCCACCCTTCTTTAGCCAATTAGATTTCACCCTTTTTCACGTCTTTTCTCCTCCAATTACCTTTTACCATTCTTTAGCCAATTAGATTTCACCATTTTCCACCTCCTTTGTCCTCCAATCAGCTTCCACCTTCATTTAAACCCCAACCACTTAACCCTCTTATAAATACCAACCCTAACACCTTCCAAACACTTGCACCACCTCTAAATTACTTCCAACATATCTCAAATCTCCAACATTTTTAACTTTGGGCAAAAGGTTCAAGAACCAAAATTGGTAACTTCAGTATTCTATCAACTCAAGACTCATCAAACCCACTAAGTGAAAATTTCTTCACAAACCGTGAGTACACTCCAACACCCTTTTTACGCTTTACACTTTTGGGTGCGATATGTTAACCTATAAAAAATACACGGAATCACACTTATACTTTTTTGCAAACACATAAACAATTCATCATACATGCTATAGTTATGTTATACACAATTCGCATACTTGGAACATTCTTATGTGATACTATTTTTCATCAACTTTGTTTAAAGCCTCCCATTTAACATGTATAGCGTTATAGGAGTAACGCACCGCCCGTATTCTTGAGGTCAGTTAAGGTTATTCTATTTTTGCGGTGACACACGAGGATTGACTTGTAGATCGAATGCCATGTTTACATTAATCTAGTATGCTAGCTTAACGTTTGGATTTGTTTAAACGATTTTTTACATATGCTATAATTAAACTTGTGTACTCGCCAATGATTTTGTGTTGAATTATACTTTTAACATGTTGCAGGTTAAGGATGCTGAACATGACGAAAACTTAGTAGGGACGACATAGAAACGAATCTAGATTGCTAGGTTTTATGTTATAATATTGTTGAACTTTTTGTATTTGGATTTATGTTGTAATTGACTATTTGATCAATGAAATGAAAAGGGTTTTGAATTTTATATTGTCACAAATAGTGTTATGATGTGTCGAGCAATCTATTTACGTCTGCCCTGATGATTCCGCCATCGGTTAGGGTGTGACACCAACGCAACCAGACTCAGCAGCAAGCTCCTCGTGGACGAGCTTTTGTTATCACAGTTGCAGAAGCCTAGAACAGCAATGGCTCATTAACAGAACGTATCTTATCAAAATTGTCTATGCTTCATGCTTATTTGATACTGGCGCGGATAAAAGTTTTATATCTATAGAATTTGTGAACGGGGATCGTGCACCTGAAATGAGCAACCGACCTGATCTCGCTCAACTAGAAAAAGCGGAATTCATTGCTAAAGAGGTAGACAAGACGAACAAGATAGTACTTACTGTTTACTGCTTCTGTTGTATTAATGACGTTCAAATACAGACGCGAGTAAACAAACTGGCAGAGCTTCGCCGTACCAAATGACAAATCACTGACTAGCTCTAACACAACACTTCCCTATTTATAGGTCGACATGACTCGTACTGAAGTGCGTGCTAAACAGTGACCTGACTATACTTCGTACGAATCACTTAGATACTCCGTACGAAGCACACTATCAAAACATATAAAATTTACTTTTTAACAAATAAACATTGACGTTTAAGTTCTATATACATTACAGACATATCCTAGACGTATGCAATAGACATTATGCACCAACAAACTCCCCCTTGGATGTTGCCATAGTCTGGATTGTCTTCAAAAAATCTTCAACTAGATTTTACTCTAACACCCAAAAAATATCTACGGTGGCTTGCGATGCTCCTTAAAAGCAATAGGTGTTTGATCAGTCGGAGTAGGTCGGTTCACTGTATTGCCAAACCGAAAACTTCTAAGCGATGCTATTCTAGCACGCTCTGCAATCCGAGCTTCCTTTTTCTCTATCTTCTTTGTCTCCTTTTCTTCAAGCTTCCTCCAAGTTGTCTTCCAATCAGATCCAGAATGTATATCATTCGCAAAACAAACATTGACAATCTCTAAAATTGGAGTGCTTGTTCTTTATCCTTCTCTTGAAAACTAATCTTACTTTAGAATAAACATTCTATATCCTTCTTTGAAGAATTGACTAGCCACATTGGGTCTAGTACTCGAATGCCACGCCATAACCCATATATACGTTTGTTGGCTATAACGGCTTCGGTTAGCTCCTCTGTAATCTTCCACAAGTCTTCGTCTGGGTGCACACATATAACAGCCTCTCCTGTATTCGAATCATAATGCCACCACTTGAAGATCGTATAAAAATCTTGCTCCATCCGTAACATAGGCATATTTTTCATTACTTTCGGCCTTTTTACGACGAGCGTTACATCTTTTTCTTTACTCACTGGATCTATCTTTGTGATGCGTCTAGGAAAGTGAGGTTTCCAGTTAATAAATCCATGTAAAGCCTCCAGCTTGATCAACTTCCAAAGCCTCTGGTCGTGAAATTTCATTTTGAGATTAATCATCTTTGTTTGCACCAATTCTTTAACATCCCAGTAAGCCAAGGTCTTGATTTCGCTGAGATATCGGAAGTACTGAATACCAAACTCCCTTTTGATTGCATAGACATTCAACTCTTCGATCCAACCCGAGCTTATAATATCCCCTAGTGATATATCAACATCTCTAGTAAAGAATACTAGGGGTCTTTTGAATTTACGCTCAGTTGGATTAACACGAAACCATTTCTTTCTTTGTTCAGCAATTTCAGCCTTTGACATTTGCTGAGGAATAGTTCCTTCTCTAGTAGCTTCAGAAACTTTTCTTTGTAACATATCTTAACTCTCCGCTGCGAATAAATCTGCAAAAGTTGGGGAATCATCTGTACCCTGATCGGCAATATTAGCATCGTCATCAGAATCATCTTCCACGACAACTTGATTATATTCATTTGCATCTTCCACATCTTCAAAGACATATGCATTCGGCTCAAAAGCATCAATCTCGTTTAATTCGTCTTCGAAGTCAAACTCAAACTTCTCTTCACTAATTCCAAGCATTTTTGCTATCTCTTCCTTTAATAACTATGTACAAACTCTCCCTCCTCCACATCATGCTCAAGATATAAAACTATAGGCTTTGGCACGACAGGAACAGAAGATATGACATTTTCTGTGAAGATTCCTATCTGCGGAGCATCAACAGACTCGTCAGCATTATCCGTCTTTCCCTCATCTGTAGTCTGGTTAGCAGAATCATTCAGATACACAGAAATGTCTACTTCTTCATTAACATTTGAATCAGTTACACGAATTCCAGAACCACCAACATTATCATCATTATCATCACCATCTGAACTACTAGAATCAATAATGTCAACATCAGCATCCTCTAACTCTGTGTCTTTCTCAATTTCTTCAGCCGTTTCTTAAATTTCTTTCGCAATCTTTTTCTTTAACAACCAATCGTGATGCCTCTGAGATATATCAAGCGAATCAATATCGACATCCGTTGGTCGTCCTATCAGAATAAACTCCTTTGGCACTTCATAGACAACAATATCCCAACAAGTTACAAGCACAGATTCAGCTTCTGGCGCAGTTTCAACAATCATAGGATCCTCCACAACCTTCACTTTTCCTTTCCCCTGAGCGTCAGATTGTTGAATTGCTAGACGTTCCTTTTCGGCAACACGCACTCGGGCTTCTGATCTTTCGATTTCATTGATTTCTGCCGCAATATCCACTCCCAATCTTTTCACCAAAATCTTCTCGAACAAACTCATTCTCCTATCATTCCTCAATCTTTCTTCTTCATACTCAGACATTCGTAACCGCAACCGTTCATTTTCTGACACAATACTGGCTAGCATAGCCTCCAACTGTTGTTTATCAACAATCAAATTTCCAATACGTTCGAACATTTCAAGCTTCTCAGCAGTTGACTCGTTAATTTGCTCTTGGAGTTCAGCAATCCTAGGGTTCATCATTACCTGCTTCTGCAATTCATCAACCCTTGGATCATCAAATGTAAACTCATCACCTTAGGGTAAATCATCTATGTTGGATATTTATGTCCGGTTCGATAAGTCAACGCTGCCGACCGGGTCTTGACCCGTAAGAGTTACACCGTGGGTAACAAACTTAAATCCACTTAATTAATTTAACTAGTAATTATGAACGACACACGGGTACATGGACCAGATGAGACAAGAACACTCCTCTACGCCACTTGTCGCGCATGCACTCTTGCATCGCCACTTGACGCGCATGCACTCTTGCATCGCCACTTGTCGCGTACCGAGAATCTTGGCCAATGGCATCGCATGCATTTTGCATGGTCGCCACTTGGCAGACATGCAAAGATGTCCATGCATTATAAAAGGGGAGTGTTGGGGTCTTGTTTTAGTTGTTGTTGCAAGAACAAAAAATTACTCTCAACACACACACACCCACAACCGGCCAGCACCGCCGCCGCCAGCCAGCCCGCCGCCGCCACCGCCGCCGGGCCACCCTGCCGCCGCCGCTGTTCCCGGTCCCCGTCGCCGCTGCCACGTGCACCGCCGGCCACCACCGCCGCTACTCGATCCGTTCTCGTGTTTCGCTAGTTCGTTAACTAGCACTTGTTCGTTGAAACTCGGTGTCTCAACCGGTTTATTACTAACCGAAGGTATATCTAAAACCCCTATGGTTTGCGTTTATATTTCGTGTTTGCATGTCGGTGACTTTGTTCCATTACGGATGTTCATTGATATAAAAGTGTTCATATTGTTTACATATTGTTACCTGTGCTTCCGTTGCCTAAAAATATATGTGCATATTTTTCAACTAGTTAAAGTTTATTTTTTAACTAACATACATGTACACTTACTAGTCAAAAGTGTTTTGATTAATCTTTGTAACAATAAATATCTACACATATGAACCGGGTTCATAAAATAAAAGTTAAAATTATACCTCAGATTTCCTACAGTGGTATCAGAGCCGATGCTCACCACATGCAAACCAAAACCAGTCTTTATTTTTCACCGGGATAATAAATCATAAACTTTAAAAGTCTAAAGTTTTGATTTATTTTATTTGAAGGCAATATATATTTTTTTGGATATATTTAATTGTATTTGATTGACCAAAAACTTGCCTCCATAAACCTTTGATTATGTTGAATATGTAAATCGGGCCAGACCTTGTGGTTGTGTTTATGTTTGGTTTTGTCTATGGTTTTGGCCCTCAAAGTTGTAATAGATTAATTTATGGTTTTGGCCCGTTTTGTGGTTCAAAGTTGTAATAGATAGGGTTCTTGTCTTTAATATATTTACTTGTTAAATATTGTTGAACCGAAGAACCGAAGAACCCGAAGCAAAACCGAATGCCAAGAGGAGTCTTGGAGTTAGTGGGAGTCGCTCAAGACAACAAGATGCACTCAAGTCCATCCTTGTGGTTGTTTTGTGTGTTGTGACCGTGACCCATTTGATCTTGCTACTTGGCTCTAGCAAGATCATAACCATGCCCATATGATTTACATATTCATTTTCTATTATGGTTGCTTTTAATAAATGTTATTACAAATCAACCTAATACCAATAGGCATTTTTAAAAGGGGTTTTAAAAATGAAATCGAGAAAAGGCAAGTTCTAGCAACTTGTAATTTTTTATAACCACTAGAGTTTTAAAACCTTTTATCACATCTTTAAAACTCATGAACTTAATAGTCTCCACTATTAACTTTAGTTGGTTATTTCAAGTCGCGATAAACTTAGTTTTATTGGTTATCTAAAACTAATTGTCCCGAGAGGTGAAAGGGTCCTTTTGGAATAGTCGCAAATTTAATATCTAAATTAAAACTGACTATAACGACCCTATTTGGTAAAATTGAAATCAATGGTCTATGCCATCCTACTACTAGTAACACTTGGGGCATAATGCGAACCATCAGTGTTGGAGCCACAACACAACACTTGGTGTCTAGTTTATCCTTACAAGGTGCAAGGGCTTCGTCGACATCCGACCCTTCCATATGTGACCGTTTTTGGACGACTATTACTTTTCTTCTTGTGTTACGTGCTACAGCTGTCTCGGGATAAAAATGGCATAGATGAGGCCAAACGTATCAATGCAAGAACAAAAGTTGTCCTCGCAGCCTCATAAACCCTGGGAGTTGTGCTTCTCTCACAATTGACAATCGTTGTCAGTCCGCTTGAACCTCCTGCTAATGTTGCGTGCTACAGCTGCCTTTAGAAAGAGCTTCTAACCGGATTCTCGTTCCTTATCGTCTCACCTCGCTAAATAAGGAAAATACATTGAAATACTAATTAAATAAACTTTTTCTTAACAGATGTCATCTGAAAACAACTCCTCTTTTGCTCTCAAGTCCATACTTGAGAAAGACAAACTAAATAACACCAATTTTCTTGAGTGGCACCGTAACTTGAGAATCGTTCTTAAAATGGCAAAGAAGCTTTATGTTTTCGAAACCCCAATTCCAACAGCGCCTGAAAATGGTACTGCTGCTGCAAAGAAGGCTTTCGATAAACATAAAGAAGATGCCCTAGAAGTTGCCTGCCTCATGCAAGCCGCCATGTCGCCAGATCTCCAGAAGAATATGGAAGACATGAGTGCCTTCGACATGATTGAGCAACTCAAAGGCATGTTTCAGAAACAAGCCCGCCAGGAACGCTATGACACCATGAAACAGCTCATAAGCTGTAGAATGCAAGAGGGTTCCTCAGTGAGTGCTCATGTCCTCAAGATGAAAGGATACATCGACCAATTAAACAAACTTGGTTATCCTCTCTAAAATGAGATGGCTATTGACTTCATTCTCAACTCTCTTTCCAGTCACTGTGATCAATTTGTTATGAACTTTAACATGAATGGCTAGGTAAAGACAGTGCCGAAGCTACATGGGATGTTCAAAACAGCAGAGATGAACATTTCCAACAAAACAAACCAAGTGTTAATGGTTCGATCTGGTGGTGTTAGGAAGCCTAGAACAAAGAAAAGTCACAACGGCAAAAACAAAGGAAAGGCTCCTGTTGCTGCCAAACATGCCACCAACAAGAGCAAACAAGCTGTTAAAGCCCCTCATTCAGAAAAGCGGCAATGCTATGAGTGTAACAAGATGGGGCACTGGAAACGTAACTACCCCGAGTATCTTGCTAAGCTCAAAGCAAAGAAGGCCGATGGAAAAGGCACTTCTTTAGGTATTTTGATATATGTTATCGAGCTTTTCACTGTTTCTAGCAACACATGGGTATTTGATACCGGATGTGGTTATCACATCGTTAATGTCTTGCAGGAGCCTGAGAAGTGGAAGAAACTGAAACCAGGGAACATGGAACTCATTGTTGGTGATGGGAAGAAAGTCACAGTTCTAGCAACTGGCAGATTTAATCTTACATGTCCTTCTGGTCTTGTTGTTGTTTTGAACAATTGTCTTTTTGCACCTGGTTTGACCAGGAACATCATTTCAGTTTCATTGTTGTTTGAACAAGGATTTAGATATGCTTTTAATGATGTTGCTATTTCTGCTTATCTAAATGGTACTTACTATTTTGAGGCTAAACCTCGAAACGGTATTTATGAAATTGATGTTCAACCTAGCAATAACATATATCATCTTTCTAAACGTCAGAAAAATGGTACTAGTGATTCATTCCTATGGCATTGTAGACTTGGCCACATAAGCAAGGCACGCCTAAAATGGCTCCAATCTGAGGGGATTCTTGAATCCACCGGAGCGGACTCATTTGATGATTGCGAGTCATGCTTAGCTGGCAAACTCACCAAGGATCCCTTCACCATGTTGGTGAACGAGCTAGTGATCTATTAGGACTAGTACACTCAGATGTATGTGGTCCTTTTAGAGCCATGACTAGGAATCACGAGAGATACTTCGTTACGTTCATCGACGATTACAGTCGATATGCTTATGTTTATCTCATGAAGCAAAAGCATGAAACCTTTGAAAAGTTCAAAGAGTTTCAAAACAAAGTTGAAAACCAACTTAATAGAAAGATTACAATGCTTCGCTCAGATTGAGGCGGTGAATACCTCAGCTTAGAATTTCTCGATCATCTAAAGGAACGTGGAATAGTTTCACAACCTACTCCACCAGGCACACCCCAACTTAATGGCGTGTGTGAAAGGAGAAATCGGACCCTGCTAAATATGGTTCGATCGATGATGTGTAGAACAAATTTACATCACTCCTTTTGGGGTTTTGCTCTTATGACTGCCGCATGACTCGTAAATCTAGCGCCGACCAAAATGGTGAACAAGACTCCGTATGAGATATGGTATAGGCGTAAGCCAAACTTGAGTTACCTTAGAATATGAGGGTGTGATGCTTACATCACAGGTGATTCTGATGACAAACTGGACCCTCGAGGCGAAAAGGTAGTTTTCGTCGGATACTATAACCAAAGCGGTTATTACTTCTACCATCCTGATGCAAATACGATTTCCATCAAAAGGAAAGCAAAAAGGTTCCTTGAAAATGAACTTCTTAGTCAAGGAACTGGAAGTAACTTGGTGGATCTTGAAGAAGTTCAAGGACCACAAACAACCGTTGAGGAGGTCGGAACGTCTGAACCAACAAATTGTTGACATTGATTCAGACTTGAATACAAGCCTTCGCAGGAGTAGGACTCGTAAAGAACCCGATAGATACGTTTGCCATATTAAGGGTTATGAAGTCCTGACAGTAACCGAGTCTGATGACGAGCCTACTAGTTACAAATCTGCTATTTCTAATCCAGATTCTGCGAAATGACTAGAGGCCATGAAAGCCGAGATGCAATCCATGCGTGACAATCAAGTCTGGGACTTGGTTGAGCTACCCCCCGAATCTCGGGCAGTAGGGATAAATGGGTTTTTAAAAGAAAAACCGACATTCATGGAAATATACAAACCTACAAGGCACGGCTAGTAGAGAAAGGTTTCACTCAAACTCAAGGTATTGACTATGATGAAACCTTCTCGCCCATTGCTATGATCAAGTCGATCAGGATATTACTTGCCATAGTTGCGTACTATGATTACGAAATTTGGCAAATGGATGTTAAAACCGCCTTTCTTAATGGACATCTTTCTGAAGATGTTTATATGGTTCAGCCTGAAAGTTTTATCGATCCAAAATATCCCAATAGGATATGTAAGCGAAACAAGTCCATTTATGGACTCAAGCAAGCGTCTCGGAGCTGGAATCTTCGTTTTGACCAGAAAGTCAAAGAGTTTGGTTTTGTCAAGAACGAAGATGAACCTTGTGTTTACAGAAAGGCTAGTGGGAGTGCTATATCATTTCTCATCTTGTATGTAGATGATATATTGATCATTGGAAACAACATCCCCATGCTTAAGGAAATTAAGCATTTGTTGGGATCTTGTTTCGCAATGAAGGATCTTGGAGAAGCCGCTTATATTCTAGGAATCAAGATCTATAGGAATAGATCTAAGCGACTTCTTGGGCTAACTCAGAGAACATACATAGATCAAGTGATAAGACGCTTCAAAATGGAAAACTCCAAGAAAGGAGGTGTTCCAATGACTAAAGGAACCGTCTTGAACAAATCACAAGCTCCCTCTGAGGACCGTGAGATAAAGCAAATGGAAACAGTTCCATATGCTTTCGCGATTGGTTCTATCATGTATGCTATTGTATGTACTCAACCAGACGTCTCGTATGCCTTAAGCATGACAAGCCGTTACCAACAGAGCCCTGGGATTGCCCACTAGACTGCAGTTAAGAACATCCTTAAGTACTAGAGAAGGACAAAAGATATGTTCTTGATATTTGGAGGAGTCAATGAGGAGCTCACTGTAAAATGTTACACTGATGCTAGTTTTCAAACTAACCGAGATACCTCTCGCTCACAAACGGGACTGTTCACTCTCAACGGAGGAGCTGTTTCATGGAAAAGCTCCAAGCAGGGTGTTGTGGCTAATTCCACCACGGAATCTGAGTACATTGCCGCATCGGATGTCGCAAAGAAAGCTGCTTGGATGAAGAAGTTCATAACAGATCTCGATGTGGTTCCAAGTATCATGAAACCCATCCAGATATTTTGTGATAACACAGGTGCTATTGCTCAAGCCAAGGAGCCTAGATCCAATCACAAAGCCAAGCACATTTTAAGAAAGTTCCACTACATACGTGAAATTGTGGAACGTGGAGACATCATTATAAGTAAAATTGACACAGATCAAAACCTAGCTGACCCATTTACTAAGCCAATGACTCAAGAAAAACATGATCATCACATGGACTCTATTGGGCTTAGATTAGCTAGTGATATGTTTTGATTTAGTATTTGGATGTACGAACATCAAACAGTTGTACTCTTGCATTCGTTTTGATTTACTAGTTAAATGCAATTCTTGAATCCTACAACTGTGTTCGAATTTGATATGTTTAATCCATGAATCTTGTATTCTAAATTATCCGTAGTCGGTCAGATTCGTGGGAACGATTCTGAATTAAGACTATTCTGACTTTGGACTCAAGGAGTTGACTTCCAAACTCACAGACCTCATTATGAATGACGTTGGATGTAACTCGCATCAAATCATCTTCATGGATCTTGGTCATAAGATGTATTTGATTTTGGTATACTCATTTAGTATCCTCTAACATGATACATACTAGAACTCTCGTTTACTAAAGCCTATTCTTTGATCAGTGTCAACCGCTATCGCGTAACTGCCAGTCATAAAGGCATTGGTTGGGAATAGCTCTGAAGTTCAGTGGGAGTTGTATGTAGTCAAGATGGGATTTTGTACTCTTACATTATATGTAACAGTTAGACATCTGGGCGCCCTCGTTGATTCAAACTGGTGAAGTGTAAGGCCTTACCCAAACTTACTGTGTGTTTGATTGGACCACTTTGATTCTTGAACGAGAACGATAATGATTGAACACCATATGAGATTGAACCTGATCCATGTCTCATTGTTCAATCGATGTCTTTTACAGAAAGGATAGATGACAACGATTACCATAAGTCTACTATCTTCAAGTAGCAATCCGTTGCTAAAGGGAAGATACCTTGGTTAGTGACTTTAAAGTGTCATGACCTGTTGGGGGCAGCTATGTGTAGCTAGAGCACCGCCAGCTGTCTGCGTTGAGATCTTATCAGAGACCGTCCAAGTGGGAGTTGTTGGATATCTATGTCCGGTTCGATAAGTCAACGCTGTCGACTGGGTCTTGACCCGTAAGAGTTACACCGTGGGCAATGAACTTAAATCCACTTAACTAATTTAACTGGTAATTACGAACGATACAGGGGTACATGGACTGGATGAGACAAAAACACTCCTCTATGCCACTTGCCGCGCATGCACTCTTGCATCGCCACTTGTCGCGCATCGAGAGTCTTGGCCAATGGCATCGCATGCATTTTGCATGGTTGCCACTTGGCAGACATACAAAGATGTCCATGCATTATAAAAGGGGAGTGTTTGGGTCTTGTTTTGGTTGTTGTTGCAAGAACAAAAAATTTACTCTCAACACACACACACACACCCACAACCGGCCAGCACCGCTGCCGCCAGCCAGCCCGCCGCCGCCACCGCCGCCAGGCCACCCTGCCACCGCCGCTGTTCCCGGTCCCCATCGCCGCTGCCACGTGCACCACCGGCCACCACCGCCGCTACTCGATCCGTTCCCGTGTTTTGCTAATTCGTTAACTAGCACTTGTTCGTTGAACCTCGGTGTCTCAACCGGTTTATTACTAACCGAAGGTATATCCTAAACCCCTATGGTTTGCATTTATATTTCGTGTTTGCATGTCGGTGACCTTGTTCCATTACGGATGTTCCTTGATATAAAAGTGTTCATATTGTTTACATATTGTTACCTATGCTTCCGTTGCCTAAAAATATATGTGTATATTTTTCAACTAGTTAAAGTTTATTTTTTAACTAACATACATGTACACTTACTAGTCAAAAGTGTTTTGATTAATCTTTGTAACAAATGAATATGTACACATATGAACCGGGTTCATAAAATAAAAGTTAAAATTATACCTCAGATTTCCTACAATCTAAACCAATATCATCAAAAAATGATTTTGATTCATATGGCTGCTGAGTTGGATGAGGTTGTTGTGGATGGGAAGACTGCTGTGGTTGCTGCGGTTGTTGCTGTGATGGTTGTCGTCGAGGAGCTAGTTGTTGTTGAGGAGCTGGTTCTTGCTGAGGAGCTGTTTGTGGTGGAGATGGCATTTGACTTGAAGGTTCATCCACACTGTCTTCAATGATAGGCTCAGTAACAGTCTCTTTTGGTAAAACATTTGGCGAAATTCTAGAAGCATAACTTTCATTCTACTCTGTTTCTTCTTGACTGGTGTATGAAAAACAACTTCAGAATCAGATTCGGATGGAACGTACGTAGTATCATCCTCACCTGTAGATTTGCGTTTCCGTTCTTCAGCTTTACGCTTAAGTTAAGTTTGGCATTTTGTGAGTCCCAAAACAGATTCGGATCACAGTGGTTGATTGTTATCACTCAAACAACTATAGATTAGTTGTTTGGATGTGTAGAAGTTAAGAAAAACCAAACCATGAAGATGAAGAATCTTGAATGGATCAAACAACTAGTGTTGCATATGAAATCCCAAAAAGATGTAATCAATAACATCACCTAGATATTTCGGATGTAAGCACAATAACAAGAATCACAACACAAGAGTAATCACCAAAATCTGTCCAAGAAACTTGGACAATACATTCATTGAAGAACCTATTTATACAGACTGACTACCCAGCGTATTTAACAAATACGTTGGTTATTAATTACGCCGCCAACAAGTATCTTTCACATAATTGCACTTTTGACCCTTCTAGATTGTCTAAGTACTACAAACCAGCTCAAACTATGGATAATCAAGTACCGACGGTATCAAAATGTTCTAACAATATTACCCCTAGATCGTTGCGTGCTTGAGTTTCTTCAATCTTGTTTTGGAGCTTCAGGGTCTACGGCTGATCCTTGATCTTTTTCTTTCGCAGCTAGATCGGTAGGTTGGTCTGTTGTTGCTTCCGTTGTTGCTTCAGAAGTTGGATTAACAAAAGCTTCACTTGTGGTTTGTTGGAACTCCGTAGTGGCTCCATATGTGGATGAAACCGGAGTTTGAGATTGAGATGCAGCTTGAGATGGTGAGGGAGCTTTCTATTGGGACGATGACTTGTTTCTTTTCCTTTTTCTTGCCTCCTCCTTTTCCTTATGCTTTTCGATTCTGATTACAATGTCCATCATCTCTATCTTTCTTTCTCTAGCCCGCTCCACCGCCCTTTGAAATAACATTCCTTCTTCTCTGTACACCTTTCCGGCTCCAACGTGGATTTTGTGGCCATAGAGAATGTTAAGATCGGAAAGACAGAACATGAAGACATCCATCAGCTCCAATGCTACTGTTGGTTGGGTTATCAAGTCTAGCCTGCCCAGTTCCCGAATATCCCATCTTGGAAGGCTTTTCATATCAGCTCCGGTCTTGAAGTGCTTAATTACTCCACCTCGTCTCTTCACAATGAACATCCCTTTGAGATTACAGTACTTCCAGCTTATTATTCTATCGGTAACTTCAGATTTTTCAACGGTGACCACCTGATAGAAGTCTGGAAGTTTTTCTCTCTCTTTCCTGAACCACTCTGGATGCATTGGAGTTACTGAGTCACCATCTTCAGTTTCATAAACAAAATCTTCTTCCAAACCCCATTCAATAAAGCGAGCTGGCATCTCATCTCTGTCACCTCCTCTTCTTCACTTTCATCATCTTCAGTCATGTTTACCGTAGATTCTAAACGCTTTTTCTTCTTTTCCGCATCCTCAGCCTTTTGTCTTTCTTCTTCAATCTTGAACTTCTCATAATCAAAGATACCTGTAGATGAGAACATCGGTTGTATGTCTTCCCTGCTACAAAGCTCTCTGATCATATGATACATCTTTTCCATTTCATACTGCTGAAATCGCATGAATCTTGTTTGTTCTTTGACATATGAGTGGAGCTCTTTGTTTTTCTTTCTTTGCTCCCTCAGCTTTTCGCAAATTACCTTCGTGTTGCTTACCTGATGTTTCAACAGACAGATCTCTTGGGCTGGGCCTTTCCCAATATCTTTCGCCAGCTTATCATACAGATGTTGAAATGGACGCGGTCTGCGAGGAGCTTGTTGGGGCATTTGCTTTGGTTGTGCTTCTGTCGACGATCCTTCCCCTGTATTCTTACGCTTCTGAGGGGGAGTTAAACTAGCAGCTTCTGGATCGACAATCAATTGATCAACAAACTCATCTAACTGTTCTTGCTCGGTAGTGACCATCACTGGCGTTTCAGATTCTGTCATCTGTCGCCTCTTTCTTCTAGCTTCTCTTTTCTCTCTTTCTTCTGCCTCGTGAATTGCACTAAGATTTTTAATATGTTCACGATGTTCTCTTGTGCCTCCGGCCCTAAAGCTGCTTTCCATTAATCGTTCTTGAGAAGGGTATCTTTTCATTTCTTTGATGAGTCCCCTTCTTTCATAAGTTGTTTTCCTTTATTCTTACGAATTAGCTGCTCGATTTCCTCTTCTTCCTCATCCACTTCCTCCTCAACATCTCCTTGTCTCTTTATTTTCACACGTTCTCTGTATTTCTCATAGGCGGCTTTCATAACAAGAAATCTTTCTTCCCTATACATCCACTGATGTAGCAGCACCCACTCTTCAGTTTTTAGTTCTGTAATCTGACATCCTGTCGGCAACTGAAACTTGTATAGGTCACCATCATGAGGGAGATTCGGATGCTAGTCGTTGATGAGAAGCTGAACAAACCGTGGGTACATGGCCCATGTGGAGGAATTTGCGTTGTCAACCATGCAGTAAAAGATAAGACCCGAGATATTGAATGGTTGTTTTATGCAAAGGTTGAGCATTGCAGCCGACCATTCTAAGTTTAAGCCATCATATCCTCCCTTTCTGTGTACCAAGCTCATAGCAAATACATTAAGAATGAATCTCCAGTCCTTTGTAAGCCCATTTCTTTTGATCTCGTTTTTCTCTCTGAACTCTCCAACATACCTCATCCCTTTAAAGCCATCGAGGATGTCATCCTTCTTAACCCTGAGCGGATCACTGTGCTTGTCTCCAAGACTGGGGACTCTACGTACATTTTCCTCTGTTACTATGATCTTCTTGTTCCTCACTGTAGCCATGATTCTTGTACTTCGTTGACTGTTGACACCTTGGCTGTTTTCCAAAACTCTTCAATATGGATGTTGTAGATGATCGGATCGGCTTGAACAGCATAGTTGATCCTGCTTGAGTTTATCCACTCCGCTACATCTTCGAAATCACTTGGAGGTAGGACCAACTTGCATGGCTGATTGTGCCTTCGTGTTTTATCCCAAATGATTTCCTTCACCATTTCTAAAATCAAAAACGAGTTAGGTTAGATTTATATACATAAGTATATATATATATACATATATATATACATATGTATATATATATAAGTATATAAATATATAATAATAACAAAATTAAATAATATATACATAATAATTTATGCATAAAATATATTTGGATTATAAATAAAAATAGAAAAGAAATCTAAAATGAATTTTATAAAACCGCTATTATATACACTAGACAATTGAACCAATTTCGCTGGACACATAACTGTACACACGAGACTCAGAGATAACTACGCCGAATTAGAATTATTTACGCTGCACGAATGTCGCAGATTTAGATTTTGACTCTAGAACGTATCCAGCGAAGATGATTATCTATGCTGGTTGACCGTCGTAATTATCAATTACGCCGGTTGCTTGAACTCACGTTCAAGACTTAAATCCGCTGACACAAGGGTTTGAGATACCTACGCCACATTCAAATTATCTACGCTGCATTCAAAATAAATACGCTGGCTTCAAGTTTTTCTTGATAAACCCATGACAACCGGGTGAAACCAGATCCGAGTGTTTATATACAACACAACAGTATATGAAATCAACGTATACCCGCACTCAATCAATAAACAATCGACATTTGAGAGCGAAAAGCATACCGATATCGATCTTATAATGTCTGATCAGATTACTTAGTGAAGATTGAAAGTGAATGTGGGTTTTCGGTTGAGAGGAAGAAGATGATGAAATTTGAGAGATTTGAAAATATTTGCATAAAAATGAAACTGAAATATATATACATATTTGCCTTCCAGCGTATTTATCAAATACGCTAAAACAATAAATATGCCGTGTTGTTTGTTTTGTGAGATATCTTAAAACTTTAGAAATCTTAGAAACAAATATGCTCAAAAATTTTAACTTTTCTCGAAAAACATGTCCCCTTTTTAAAAATAGAGCAAAAACTTAAAATAAGTTTAAGAAAAATGAAAGATTGCAATTTGAATTCTGAAAATTATTTTTAGGGCCAAGAAGCTTCCTTTTTCACATGAGACTTATGCTTACTGATTCTTATCGTGTGACTTTCCTACAGGAGATCATACTGGTAACACTTTGATAGTTTGAGATAAAGTATTAGCTATTTTGAATAATCAAGGCACAAGAAAAAATGTCAGTATGTTTGTCCTTTTAAATCCATGCACCTATCTTTGAACATGCGATCGGAGAGCCTTTTATTATGTTGCGGTAATATTTACAAGAAATTCGATGTTCCCCCACTCATGCTGAACTGTCAGAATGTTGTGCCCGTGAGTCCCACATCAGGATATACCCCCGCGATCAAGGTATGCGCAAAGATTCCTCATAGCAGGTGAGTATATTGACCTCATTCGTATTTGAAATTTCAACGTTAGACAATTGGTATTCAGGTCAGTACTTCCATATAGCAGAGAGACCAAAGTCTAACGAGGGCTATGACAGATACCAAATACGGTATGATTTAAGCACTTGAATGATTCTCAATGAGAGCTTCATTTGTGTAGGGTTTTGGCTGCATTGGCTCTTTTTTAAAGATATCATAATTGTGTCTAGGTCAGCATATATTTGGATGCAGCAGAAGAACAACTATGATATCCCCAAATGGTTAGTCAATATAAAGACCCGAAATCTCGGACTTTGGCAATCTGTCAACGCAAGATTTAAGACCATTAAGCCATACGCCGCAACGTGTACCCGCAAGTTGCACAACATTGTGGGTATCCATAACTCTTGTGTGTACGTTAACTTTTGCCTCCTTTTCGCAGTTTACTTCAAGGTATTGTTGAATCTACTGACACGTCATTGCTTTGAGCCTCAGTCTATTTCTGTTTTAAGATCAAACAAAGTGTCAGCAGTTTTTATAATTTCTCATGCAGGTGTCAAACAAAGGATTTTGTCTCAATAGTATTTTTTGGAATACTTCCCCCCTTAAAATTTTATTTTTGAGAATCCATTGCTTGAAAAGAAATTTTAAATTTGCAGAAAATCTTTTTGGTGGGCACATTTTTATGAGAGATTTTTTTAATCACTTCCACTCAAGGAAGTTGACCATCTCCAACCAGGTTACTAACTGGTTGAAGCGAGTTTTATCGAAGGCTTTCGTGAATATATCAACTTTTTGTTGCATCGATCCACCGGTACCACTTGAATATATCCTTTCTCATACGCATCTCAGATTGCATGAATGCGAATTTCGATGTGTTTAGTTCTGGAGTGGTGGATAAGGTTCTTCACAATTCCAAGACACGCTTCGTTGTTGATGAATATATGAGTCTTCATAACGTTGATTCTATAATCCAACAACTGATTTTGTATCCATGGAACTTGAGAACAGCAACTGTAAGCTGCCGTGTATTCAGCTTGAGCAGTTGATGTGGAGACTGTTGTCTGCTTTTTGCTTTGCCATGAAATGAGACGAATTCCTAAAAATTGACATCCTCCTGAGACGGACTTTCTGTCAACTTTACAACCTGCATGATCACGGTCAGAGTAAGCAATTAAATCAAAATTACTATCCTTAGGATACCACAAACCAAGCTTGGGAGTTCCTTTCAGATAGCGAAAGATTCTTTTGATAGCAGCTTCATGAGATTCTTCCGGATCCGTCTGAAATCATGCACAGAGACAGACAGCCCACATAATGTCAGGCCTACTTGCGGTCAGATACATTAACGAGCCTATCATAGAATGATAAAAGGATTTATTCACGGGTTTTCCTTGAAGATCCGAAGTAAGTTCCGTCTAAGTAGCGAAGGGAGTGCTGGCAGATTTGCAATCATTCATATTGTACTTGGATAGAATATCTTTGATATACTTAGCCTGATGAATGAGTATGCCGTCTTCTCTTTGCTTCACTTCTAATCCCAAGAAAAACGTAAGTTCTCCCATCATGCTCATTTCGATTTTGCCTTCATTACTTGCTCGAACTCCCTGCAAAGAGCTTCATCAGTCGACCCAAAGATGATATCGTCTACGTATCTCTGCACCAGCATCACTTCATCTCCGATCCGCTTTGTGAAAAGAGTCATATCAATTTTCCCTCTTGAGTACCCACATTCCAGAAGATATGTTGACAAAGTCTCGTACCATGCTCGAGGAGCTTGGTGAAGACCATAGAGAGCTTTGTCAAGCTTATAGTACTTTGCGGGGAAGTGAGGATCTTCAAAGCCTGGAGGTTGACAGACGTAGACTTCTTCTTTCACATTCCCATACAGAAATGCACTCTTTACATCCATCTGAAACACCTTAAAGTTTTTGAAGGAAGCGTAGGCTAAGAAGATTCTGATAGCTTCTAAGCGTGCAGCTGGTGTAAAAACTTCCTCATAGTCAATCCCCTCCTCCTGCCGAAAACCTTGAACCACTAATCTTGCCTTATTTTTTATAACTACACTATGATCGTCCATCTTGTTTCGAAACACCCACTTAGTACCAATTGGATACTTTCCATCTGGTAAATCAACGAGTTCCCAGACTTTAAGCTTCCAAAATTGGGCTAATTCTTCTTGCATTGCTTGTACCCAGCTGGAGTCATGAATTGCTTCTTCGATATCTCTTGGGACAGACTGCGAGAGAAAAGCTCTATACAGTCCTGTGTTGATGGTATGTGTTTGTCCACGTGTTTAAACTCCATCTTCGACAGAACCGATGACATTTTCAATTGGATGGTTTCGATTGGTCTTGTATCCTGCATTGGTGTGAGTTTCCACTTGTTAAGGTAGATTAGTGAAATGTTCATCGACGTAGATAATTCGAGTTCATCTTCTTTAGCAGGTTCATCCACAGCCTGCTGTGAAGAAGAATCATCATGTGCGGATGCATTCTCAGCAGATGTGTCACCATTTACTTCGATAATAGAAAGAGTAGGAGAGGCAGAGGCAGGGGTGAAACGGGTTGTAAAAGGAGTGAAACCAATGTCTGAAGGATCAAACAATGGCTCCAATGGAGTGGATTCTGCAGGTTCGGATTCAGTAACGGGTTTAGCAATGTCGAAAGTGTTGAATACAATATCTACGTCATAAAACCAATTTGGAGCGCTTCCAGTGTTAGTGGAGTTCCCTTCTTGAAAATCAACGTAATACGATTCAATCACCATCTTTGTTCGTTTGTTGTAGACTCGATACGCGTTTTGAGAGGATGAGTAGCCCATGAAGTAGCATACGTCACCTACCGCTTCAAACTTGATGAGATTATCTTCAGGGTTGAGAAGTGTGCATGAGCATCCGAACGGTCTGAAGAAATCTATCAGAGGCTTCCTTTTGAAAAAGTAGTTCATAAGTTGTCTTTCGGTGAGGTTTGACAATGAGAACATAATTCAAAACATAGCATGCTGTGTTGACCGCTTCAGCCCAGAAGATTATGGGAAGCTTGGAGTCGACAAGCATAGTTCTAGCAACTTCGATAAGAGTTATGTTCTTGCGTTCCGCTACACCATTTTGCTGAGGAGTTCTGGCAGCACTGTATTGAAGACGAATTCCTTTTTCTTCGCAGAAGGAGACAAATGTATGATTCTTGAATTCTGTACCGTTGTCGCTTCTTACGGATTTCACCTTCAGCTTGATTACATTTTCAATCATAGGGATGAAGCTTTTCAGAACGGAAGCTGTCTCACTCTTAGCTTCGATGAAATACACCCATGAGAACCTTGAAAAATCATCTGTAATTACCAAACAATAAGATCTTTTAGCTAAAATTTTAACGCTTATAGGGCCGAAAAGATCCATGTGAAGTAATTGCAGTGGGGCAGAAATCGTATTCACTGCTTTGGACTTATGAGGTTTTTTATGTTGCTTTCCTTGGGCACATGCGATGCATTTTTCAGAAAAAGGAAAATCTTTCATAGGTAAACCTCTTACTAGATTTAATTTAGAAAGCTTATTTATGTTTTTAAAGTTCACATGCCTCAAACGCCTGTGCCACAGCAGTGATTCCGATTCAGATGCTTTTGAAATAAGACATGTCATTTGCTCATTTGATTTGGCATTTTTCATATTCAGCACGTAGGTATTGTTTTGACGGGGAGCTCTAAGCATGATCATTTCTGCAGGGACGAAGTATTCGGATTTGAGGAATAAGCACTCCGTGTCATTGAACAGCACCGAAATTCCTTTGTCACAGACTTGTGAAACACTCATGCGATTGTAACACAATTCTGGAACATAGTTTACATTCTACAGAGTAAGTGCTTTCGACACGACGTCACCCATTCTGACGATCTTCCCTCCCTTTTCGTCTCCAGCAAAGGACACAAAATCACCACCGATAACTCGAAAGTTTTTAAGCAAATCCTTTAATCTGGTCATATGCCTGGAGCATCCGCTGTCAACATGCCAGATATATTCCATGAGCATCCGAAGCCATTTCTGAATTTTATTCTGTTATACAACAACTACAACAAAAGATATTTACAAGTTAGCTAGCTGTTGGAACCCAGACTTGCTTTACATTAGTTCTATCATGATTTTGAGCAAGAGAGTTTTCTTTTCTTTTCCAAAAACAAGTTGAGTCAACTATGCATTTTACTGATTTCTTTAGATTGTCAAATTGATCAGTAAAACTCTTAACGAGATCTTGATTAGGTTTAGAAAATTTGTTGCTTTTGTAATGTTTCGCAGTATGTCCTAAATGACCACAGCGAAAGCATTGTTTGCAGTTCGATCTTTTCTTCCTGGGTGCTGAGGGCGAAGATGATGTATGTGATGAGAATCTAGAGCTGCTTGAGGAATCTGATGACATAACATGGCTTGAATCTTTGACTTTCTTCTTGTCAGGATGATGTTTATCTTCAATTTCATCCAAACACTGTGCTCACTGTGATGACGAGGTTGATTCTTGACTTCACTTGACGTTTCTCCATTACTCTCTGAAGTTGTTGTGCTTAAATCATCTCTACTGCTTTCTTCAGTGAAGTGTTTATCAGTCTCTGAAGTACCTGCAACTGATGGAACAAACTCGGGAATTTCCTCTATGAGGAACTTTCCAAATTTGTTTTTCTTCAATTCTGGCACAAAGACAGGAGATTCAAGCATAACATTTTCATCATTAAAAACAGAGTTTAAGTCATGACTCTCAACCTTAGCATGCACTTGGTTGTGAGTCTTAAGTGTAGGCGCAAGGCCATTACAATCATCCCGAATGTTCAATTTTTGCACAAAGCCGTTACAGTCATCCATCCTAGATAAACTATTACAGTTATCCTGAATAGAAATTATGTTTGTCTTATTACAATTCCAGGCAAACCAGTTAACTATTGAATAACTGTCGTCTGAGTAACTGATTCCTATTTTTGAACCTCCACATTCATCTTCCTCATCGCACACATCTTCTTGACTCTCACACAGATCTGCGTTTGCTTTCAGACATGTTCGTATTGTTTTGTGGTTTGTAAAAAGCATTTTGATCCAAAAGATCATTTTTATCGATTAAATCATTTTTAGGATGAGGAGATGGCATAGGGACATAGTTTTTGTTATGCGGAGGAAGAAATAATTTTCTTTCATTTCCGAATTTATCCTTATATTCAATTCCATCCTTTATGAATGTTGGTCGTTGGCAGTTTACAATATTAACCAGTACTTTTTGACTAATTTTCCATTTATCAGTAATGATTTGCAATTTGTTATTTTCCTTTTGAGATTTTTCTAGTTTTTCGGTCAAATCATTTATGATAAAATCTTTTCTGAAAACAAATTCTTTTAAAGTCTTCATTTCACCTATGGTTGAATTTAACTTTCGCTGATATGCAGCTTCATTTTCTTTTAGTTCTTGATTAATTTTCAAAATCTTTTCTTTTTCTTTAATTATGTCACGGTTGAGAGATTTGTAGTGTGCCACGACGTTCAAACATGGTTTGGAACATAGCTTCTCTTTAAATTCATATGGTATGCTATTTACCAAATCCTTATCCTCAGTTTTTGACTTCATGGTGGTGGTAGAAGTTCCAACCGCTTCATTCTTGCTGCTACTGATGGCTTCTTGAACTGCAGGCTTTGACTCATTCATTTCAGCTTTCTGTTGTCCCTTCTCTGAGGTTTGTTCAGCAGGATTGATGATGCTTGCCATACCAGTGTCATCTTTTGGAATCTTGGCGGTTTGCTTTTCAACACAATTTGAAGCAGACGTGACAGAAGCAGTGGAGATGCTTGCCATGAGGGCCTTGTTAACTTCACCTTTAGCCTCAGCTATTTCCTCTGACCAGTCATAATCTTCCACAACTAAATCCTTTTGGTTGTTTTCAGCAATATTGTCACTCCCTTCAATGGCCACCGGTATTCTTGTCTGGTTGAGTTTGGCATTCTCGTTCTTCAGCAACGGACACTCCCTTTTGAAATGGCCCAGATTTTTGCAATTGTAACATCTCAGCTTGGACTTGTCATGTAACACCCTGTAAAATCGTGTCCAATAATATAGTGACACGTGTTGTATTTTTAATATAGTCAATTAAAAGAATAATATGGACTAAAAGTGACAACATGCTCAAACTGAGCCTCTGAATGACTTTCTGATGTCAACATGCATAAACCTAGCCTCTGAACGACCATTAGTGTCTTCATGCATAAAAACGTAGCCTCTGAACGACCATTAGTGTCGTTGTGCTTAAACTCGGCCTCTGAGTGACCGTTGTGTCAACATGCCTAGCCTCTGAGTGACATCAGAGTCAACATGCTTATACTGAGCCTCTGAGTGATCCTATACGTAGTCCTAACTCTCATATGTCTTGTTTGTTGGACGAGAGTGATTAAATCCAGTATTATATGAAAGTTGGATAATGGAGGGATTAAAAGTGTTAACATGTTAATTTATACCTCTGAGTGACCTTTTAACGAACCGAGAGCTCGACAATGTCCGTGCATAATCCCAAGTATGCCAAGTATTGGCTACGGAGGGCTAATTATGCCAAAAAGGTGTTCTAGAAGGCTTTTATAAGCTTTTATAAGTTAAGGGGGCTAAAGTATCAAAGTTTTAAAGTGGTCGTGGGGCAGTCGCGGGCCGCAAGAGACGTAGCCTGTGTCTCTCGCGTGGAGAGCGAGAAGCCCTCTGCTGCAGAAAGTTTGCTTGGCTTCCAAACAAAAATGCCAAAAACCATTAAATCAAAACCATGGCTTCCCAAACAGCTATGCCACGTTTTAAGACACTTGTAAGCTTCCTCTTACACCCGTAAACACCTGGCTTCACCTTCTTTGAGTTCTCCAACTATAAATAGGTGCTTAAGTTCACATTCCAACTTGCACCTTTCTCATTTATTCACTCTTCTCCCTCCTGTGGAAGTTCCTAGCTAAATTGAGCATCCAACATAGTTCTTTTGCACCTTAGGAATCATTGGTAAGTGTTCCTTCATTGTGCATTTTCGTTTATAGGCTTTTATAGCCAAAAGTCAAGCGTTTTACAGAAAACGCTTTGACTTTCGGTTAAGACCATTATGGTCCAGCCATTGTTCGAAATGAACATGGTTAAGTGATCGTAATAAGGTAGGTGTTAATCCCTATAAAGGGCACCTCCTGAAGATCACGTTTGCTAGACCAATTGACGGGTCAAAGTTACGATATTAAAAAGTCAAACAGGCCATTTTTTGGAAAAATCATAAATTGATCTTTATATGTTATGAAACCTGTGTTGACACTAAAACAAGTTGGTAATAATTATTAGAACATGTAAGAACATGTTCGGCTCGCCAATTTCAGTTCTAGGGTCGGTTCGCAACCGAAAGTCACGAAGTTTGACTTCTGCTTTGACTTTCGATTCTGACCCGATTTAGATTAGTTACCTACTAATCTATGATCATAATATAATGTAGCATAACCCTCTGAGGTTATATTACATGATCATAATCAGAATCCAAGTTTATGCGCAAGTTCCATAATTATGCCATTCTTGACTAAAATGCCCTTTTGCATAAAACAAGGTTTTAAATAGTAATGAACTTGAAAATGAGTTTCCTACTGATGTAATATTATAACTAGGATTATTTGGGATGTTAAACCAAGTTATAAACTGAGTTTTCAAACAGGTCCTTAAATTATGTCGATAAATAACGATTTTAGCCCTTGTGGCTTATAAAATGGTTTTAATCAAATCTTTTCAAGGTAAAACATTTACCTACTGATATGTTATATTAAATAACATATTTTAAACATTTTAATCTGACCCTAATGTCAGTTTTCATTAAACATCGAATAAAACGTCATTTTTACGACATAAGCACCGTTTCGGCGCATAGTATGGTTTTAAACCATATTATTGACCAAGACTTGATACCTACTGATTTTAAAACTTATTTTAAACATATTTACAGTAGGTACATGTTATAAACTCAGAATCCCAAATAATTTACAAACTATGTATAAAATGACCAAAATGCCCCTTTGGTGCATAGTTTGGTCATAAAAGATAAAGTACACATATAATTGATATCCTACTGATATTATATCATAAATAAAATGTTTTCCAGAATACACATGAGTATAAACTTAAAATATGTTCAAGTTCCTTTTATACGTATATAATTACCGAAATGCCCTAATGAGGCATAATTTCGTTTTAAAACCATAACGGCCATACAAGTTGATATCCTACTGATATCTTAACTTATTTAAAATATAATGGCATATAAAACTTGTCCATGACTTATCCGGTTACCCGTTATCGCTTATAAGCATACGGTTGATTATACGTAACTAGTTTACGGAATTTAACCGAAACGGGTTTAACCTATTCATTTTAATCTCAAAATCCAGAATGTTAATTGTTTACCCATATTATGCAAGTCAAAGTACTTGTCGGGTTTAAACTACATTCTATCCAATCATCGTTTAATCAAGCGTTATACGTCTTGATCATGTACACTACTCGGTCTAAGTCTATGACTTAAATAAAGACCGATAGTATTTAATTGGTTAGCTTATGCCATAATCTAGACTAGAGCCTTGCCAGTAAATGCTACCTGCATGTTAGTACTTTTCTATACGGCTGAGTTATTGAAATTTAAAAGAAGACTAGCTCCGGTAAATATTCTCGACTTATTTTCCCTATATGGGCTTGGGATACGGTAAATTATTACCGCTTGGTTCGAAATTGGGTCAATCGAATGCCTGTTTATGGCTAGTAAACCCGCATATTCCATTTTAATCAGTTCTGTTTGATAACTTAAACGTCGGGGGTTAAATTACCGTGTCCTGGATATCCTCGGCTCAATACATTAGTTATTGGCCACGACTTTAGCGCCGGGTGTAGGCATACACCTGACAGAGGCTCATATGCAAATTACCTAAGACGTTGGGAATAACTCCTTCATGAGTTCTAAGTGGTGTGTATTTAATCATGTCTCGGTTTCTGTACTGGGCCCTGTATGTATTGACAAACATGTGAATCTGATACAAGGTTGCAAAGTCAACTTTCCAAGTTAATAAAAGATTTTGTGCCGTTTTGCACTTAAAAATCATTTTAAAGTTTTCAAAATGAGTCAGTTGGGTGTATTTACCAGCGAAAGCTGACGTATCGTCCAAAGACTAAACTTCAGGTACAATACGAAATAGGCCGGAAGCTGCTCGGTAGTGAATAAGAGGATCTTGCAAATCCTTAGATCTGGCCTACAGTCTATTTTATATTCTTTCTTGTACAATTTATGCTCCGCCTGTGGATCTTCTATTACAAGCCTGTATATTATTTTATTTTGAACATTCGGTTTGTAATAGTAATTTTACTCCAAGACTTCCACTGTGCCATGTTTAATTGACTATGATGTTATCAACTGACGTCACAATACTCCCCACCCAGGCCCACCAGTGTTTGGATTTGGGTTGGAAATCCGGGGTGTGACATGTCAAATCCAGTTTTTCCGAGAGCTAGCCTTTTTCCCGTTTTATCTTGGAATTTCTTCAATCTTAGAGTGATCATTGCCATCTGCCACTTCAAATCCATCTCCTCCATGTCGTCAGGATCCACCTGATACATGTCTTCAGCTATGAGGAAATCTCTCAGCAACTCTCCTGACATGAGAGCCTCATAGCTGCTTAAGAAGGTATTAAACAAAGAGGCATGTTCTGTGGATATTTTAAGTGCTTGAGCGTCGCTGGCCACGGTAGTCTTCTCGGAGGATGACGAGGCCTTCACCGAGCTTGCAGAAGCATTCGGATAAGATTCGACAACACTTTGAGAATTTAATCCACATGGGGTGAGCAAGAAATGCCATATTCTTGGGGGCCGAGGTTGCAGCAGCTTGCTGAGTAATCTTCTAAGAATACCCGGTTTGGTTCATCTCTCTCTTGATAATGTCCATTTCAAAGGCTTTTAGAGTGTTTATCAGTTCCGAGAGTGTGACTAGAGTTGTGCCGGTCAAGAAAGTTCTCTTTATCATCATGCATTGAAGGCTCCATTCTTTAGGGAGAGAATCTAGCAGCTTCTTGATAGAGGCATAATTTGCAACAGGATTTCCCACTTTCTTCATCTTAGTTAGCACTCCCAGAAATCGACTGATGTGGTCGGATAAGCTTTCGCCACGAACACTTCCAAACATGTCATACTCTTTCTGGACCATGTCTCTTTTGTTGTCCATGAGTTCCTCATTTCCTTCATAGTGGTCAATTAGTGCCAACCACAGGTCATGTGCTGAGGTGTATTCTTCAAACAGGTTGTTATCGTACTTGGACAGAGCCATAGTAAGAGCAGCATGAGCCCTCCAGTCACCTTGAATGAGAGTTCTATCTTCATCTGTGAACGTTGATGGATCTTCATTGATTGTACGAATGTCGTCACGAATTATCACTAGAACATGCGGACCCACTAAGACTGACATCCATTGAGTATAGTCGGTATACTCAAGGAAGGCTTTGATCCTGTTTTTCCAACTACTGAAATCTTCCAATCCTTTCAACTTCGATGGCCTTGTAGCAGTTCAAGTTTCTAACTCGGCTTGAGCAATCGGATTGAGTTGATTGAGAGACATTATGGTTGATCGGAGATTAAATACGCTGGAGACTGTTAAATCAGGAGACAATTTGGCTGCAAAGGAGACAAATGCGCTGCACTAGTGATCAATTACGCTACACTTGGATCAAATACGCTGATGAAGTATGGCGACTTTATCCTGCGAAAAAGCTAAATCTGCTGGATAATCAAAAACAAACAAAAGTTTGGTTAATTTCGATGATCACCGTGATAAAATCGCTGAGGATTTGCATCACTGACTTCGAAGTCGCCTTCAATTAATTTCGCTGGCACTATTACGCTGAAACTCAACAAATTTGCTGGTTTAAACCCAGTGTATTTGTTAAATACACGATATTCAAAATTAAATACGTTGCCTTCAAAAACATATACGTCAAATTCAAAAATAAATACGCCCAGAAGGGTTTTAGTACGAACAAAAACCCTCTAATCACCCAAAAACGACTCAAAATTCATATTTCTTTGCGGCAAAATGACCAAAATGTTTACCAAACCACTGATTAACAACAATCCAATGATTAAACACACCAGATCAAGCCATTTTATGCCCAAAAATTTGAAAAACCATAAAACTTTGAAAACTTTTGAAAAAAAAACCTTCAAATTGAAGAATCTTAACAAAAACTCAAACAATCAAGAGCACAAAGGCTCTGATTCCAAATTGTGAGTCCCAAAACAGAGTCGGACCACAGTGGTTGATTGTTATCACTCAAACAACTATAGATTAGTTGTTTGAATGTGTAAAAGTTAAGAAAAACCAAACCATGAAGATGAAGAATCTTGAATGGATCAAACAACTAGTGTTGCATATGAAACCCCAAAAAGATGTAATCAGTAACAGCAGCTGAATATTCGGATGTAAGCATAATAACAAGAATCACAACACAAGAGTAATCACCAAAATCTGTCCAAGAAACTTGGACAATACATTCATTGCAGAACCTATTTATACAGACTGACTACCCAAAGTATTAACAAATATGCTGGGTAATTAATTACACCGCCAACAAGTATCTTTCATATAATTGCACTTTTGACCTTTCTAGATTGTCTAACTATTACAAACCAGCTCAAACTATGGATAATTAAGTACCAACAGTCTCAAAATGTTCTAACACGTTTCTTTTCTATCTTTTCTGTCACACCCTCAATTTCCACTTGCGGAGTTTTACCGCGAGGCGTGTGAACAAACCAGAATCTGAAACACTAGTACGTCGAACGACTCTACATGATTTGATTATACGTTTTGCAAAATCGTTCATTGTAGATTTTATATCAATTACCAATATTTAGCAGAGCATTATTTTTAAGGTTTGAGCGGAAGCATAAATAAGTAATGATGCGGGCGCCAACACAAACGCCAAAACAAATGAAAAATCCCAAAACAGTATTAATAAATAAGACTCGATAAAGATGTCTTGTTCAATGAATGTGCGTGCACCTAGAGCTCCTAGCGTCCTGAGAAACATGTAAAGAAACAAGTGTCAACATTAAAGATGAGTGAGTTCACAGGTTTTCATAAATTCGTTTGTTCGGTTATAGTTTATTACTCCGTTATCCCCAACCTGGGATAACATATCAGTTCCATTATTCCAATCCCGGAAAAATAAGTTGTTGCTTCCAATATTCCCAACCCGGAATATTAAGTTGTTGTTTCCATTATCCCCAACCCGGGATAATAAGTTGATGTTTCCAATATTCCAAACCCGGAATATTAAGTTGTTCCGTAATTAAGTTCAATATTAATGTATATAGGTAGCTAGCCTAAAGTCATGTCACGTAAGAGTTCGCGATCGAAGCTGACTGTTGTGCCTCCGTTTTGCCAGGCCTATCACATGACCATGGCGGTGTTAGGCCAATTATTCACCCGTTGACCATACCAGGTCGGCTAGCGCGACTAGCTCGGATGGGGCTTGTCGGGCCCAGTAGTACTACTTATAATTCCCCCGCTATTTAACCCAAATACTAACGATCCGAGGAGATTGTCGAGGACTTAAGTGATAAAGCTGCTTAGTGACCATAACATTACATTAACATTAACTTAGTTACCGTATAGTTATGTGACGTTAAATTCGTATAACGTAAAGAGATTGAGTTTGAGAGTGTATACATGTTTCTCCCCCTGTTGTTTAAAAACCGGATAAAGTTAGGGGCCGTGAACTCACCTTTATTTGCTCGGTTAGTGTAGCAAAGATGTTATAAGAGATGGGACCGCTAGTTGCGTCCTAACAAACCAATTAATTTCCACGTCAGTGTGTAGTCACACCAATACAAATTCCACACGAAATTTACTCACAAAGTGATACACACAAACAACATATCTAACACTCAAACATGCATGCAAGTATTCTCATGTGATCATAGTAATCAAACAACTTATCATGAACATATTTCAATTCCATGCAACACTTTAATGCATACAATCACAAGTTATCCACTTTCTGCTTAACACTCAATTATTCAGCTGTCTTCTAGGATTTTTATAAAATAGTTCTATCATTCCAAAAATTCCCATATTTTTACAGTAGGTGACATTTATACCATAGAAATTTATATAATTTTTCCAAGTCCTAAATCTTTACCAATTAGCCATAAATATTAATTCATTAAGCTGCAGTCAGATTTACCGCTTTCTGACTGCAGTCCACGGAAGAATTTATTTAAAAATCACTGCTCGTCCGATTAACAAAATTCCAGTTGGAGTTGCCCGGAAATTTCTATACCTAGTTTCTGTACAAAAATCATGGCTCAACTCCCTACTGATCTTAAAAATCTAACCTGATAAACAATCAACAAAATTCCAGCATTTTAACAGCTTTAGCTACTGAACTTGTTTAGCCCTTTAAAAATATCAAACGACTTCAGAAAATTATGAATCCAGCGCCATTAGATTCCTTATTCAATTCTCTACGTTCTAGACATCAGAAAATCCGTTTTTCGACAACTAACGACCAAGTTACAGCCAGATGAAGTCGGCTGTAACTATTATTCAGCAGGCTGTTTTCTGCATATGTTTATCCTGAACTCGTATAACCCGTTCATGCGATTAACCTAAGCGATCTAGATCTGATTTCTAGTCCTAGATTAATACTAATAACCTATCCATGCAAACCCTACACAATAACTTTTGTCTTTATAACAAATCACAGCCTACATATTCAGTTTTCAAACAACATGCAAACTCTAAATCTTGTATTAACAATCCGAAACTATACCGTCATGCGATCTGAGAACATCAACAATCAAGACACATATATCCGAAACAACTAAGCATTCAAGCATACACATAAACCGAACATGATCTTGTAATCAGAGATAACCTCTAATCTTTTAATAACAATGTAAACGAACCGTGAATACGATGAGGGGAGATGGCGAGGGCTGCTGCTTGCTGAGACCGAGAGAAAGAAAGCTGATCTCGCGACCGAGACTGAAAAGGGACTGAAGGTAACCGGCTGTTAGCGACCGAGAGAGTGAACCAGCTGATTAGATCGAGATGATGAAGGAATGGAAGCTGTTTTGCGATCAATGGAGTATGACGAAGCAGCCGACGGCTGTTTTGCTTGTTAGGGTTTTAGGAATTGTGAAGGAAGATGCATGTGAGTTGTATATATATAGGCGCAACAAGATGAGGATCACGGTTTTGGTTTGAGTCGCGGCCGAGGAACTAAAGTGAGTTAGTTTGGTTTGGACTTGATCTCGCGGTCAAGGAATAGGGTGGGTTCGGTTTGGGTTTGAACTAAATAAATCCGCGGTTTTGATCATGTGGCCGAGAGTGTTTTGGTTTAGGGTTTAGGTTTTGATGTTGTGGTTTCGGGTTTGATCTTGCGGCCGGATTGTTTTTAGTTTAAGGTTTAACTTTGATCTCGGTTTTGGGTTTGCGGTTCGGTTTGCGCACGGCCGATAATGGTTTGAGTTCTAAACTTGGTTAATTCCTAGAGTCACAAAGAATCGAGGTTGGTTCGTGTCGCGGTTCGGTTCGTGTACATATCTACAATAATTACTTTATAACTAAACAATCACACAAACACTCATCACGTATTCATTCCATGCACGTTTAATACTTAGCACATATATTATTCGACAAGTGTCACGTGTAAGTTATCCGAAAAACCCGGGATATCACATTATCCCCATGTTGAAAGAATTTTCGTCCCGAAAATTGAGTAAACGCGGTTTAGCATGTAACGTACATGTTTAGAGTGCCACGCACAAAGAGTTAGTTCGTTAATGATGGTACGCAACGTTACAAGAAGTTCCCAAGTGTCATACACAAAGATTTCCAAGTGCCATGCACAAGAATTTAGTCAACAATAGTACATGAAATTATGAGAAATCTCTCACATCATCCCCTTGTTGAAAGAATTTTCGTCCCGAAAATTTAGGTACTGGTATCGTTAGTTTGCTGCTCAGTTGCGAAGAGATGTGGGTATTTGCTTTTCATTTGGTCCGCTCTTTCCCACGTGAACTCCGGTCCACGCTTAGAGTCCCAACGAACTTTAACGATTGGAATCTTGCTGTGCCTTCGAGTCTTGATCTCACGATCCACGATCTCAATAGGCTTTTCCACGAAGTGTAGTTGTTCATCCACTTGGATCTCATCCAATGGAATAACTAAAGTTTCATCTGATAGACACTTCTTCAGATTTGACACGTGAAATACGTTGTGAACTCCACTGAGTTCGGCAGGAAGGTCTAATTGGTATGCTACGGGTCCAATACGTTTCAATATTTCAAACGGGCCTACGTACCGTGGGTTAAGTTTGCCTCGTTTTCCAAAGCGGATTACACCCTTCCAGGGTGACACATTTAGTAGGACGCGATCGCCTACTTGAAATTCGAGCGGTTTGCGTCGTTGATCAGCGTAGCTTTTCTGTCGATCTCGTGCCGCCGCCATGCGGTTTCTGATTTGTACAATCTTTTCAGTAGCCTCAAGTACTAATTCGGGGCCTGTGAGTTGGCTGTCACCGACTTCTGCCCAGCAGACCGGTGATCTACATTTACGACCGTATAATGCCTCAAACGGTGCTGCCGAAATACTCGTGTGATAGCTGTTGTTATATGAGAATTCTACTAGAGGTAGGTGGATTTCCCAATTATTTCCGAAGTCCACTACGCATGCCCTAAGCATGTCTTCCAAGGTCTGTATGGTCCTTTCACTTTGACCATCAGTCTGAGGGTGATAGGCTGTGCTCATATCCAGGCGGGTTCCCAACGCTTTCTGGAGTGACCGCCAGAAGTTTGACGTGAAGCGAGCATCTCTGTCTGAGATGATGGATGTTGGCACACCGTGTCGAGAAACTACTTCCTTAATGTAGATGCGAGTCAACTTCTCCATCTTATCTGTTTCTTTGATAGCTAGGAAGTGTGCGGACTTAGTTAAACGATCCACAATCACCCAGATGGTATCGCAACCACCCAAGGTTCGCGGGAGTTTGGTGATAAAATCCATGGAGATCTGATCCCATTTCCACACTGGGATCTCAGGTTGTTGGAGTAGCCCCGATGGCTTTTGATACTCCACCTTGACTTTTGCACAAGTCAAACATTTACTCACGTAGTATATCGGCTTTCATGTTGGGCCACCAATACGCAGCTTTAAGGTCTTGGTACATTTTATCCGAACCCGGATGGACAGATTATCGAGATTTGTGAGCTTCATCCATGACTAGCTCTCTGAGGTTCCCATAGAGAGGTACCCATATGCGATTCATGAAATACCGGGCTCCATTGGGCTTTACCTCCCAGTCGCGTTCCATTTTTCCCACTGATTCGGCTTTGATGTTTTCCTCCTTAACTGCTTCTAACTGGGCGTCGCGTATTTGTTCGGGTAGCCCCGAATGAATAGTGAGTTGTAGTGCTCGTACGCGACGAGGTTTCAAGTGTTCCTTCCTACTGAGGGCGTCAGCTACTACGTTAGCTTTACCCGGGTGATACCGAATGGCACACTCATAATCGTTCAAGAGTTCGACCCAGCGACGCTGTCGCATGTTCAACTCTTTCTGATCAAAGATGTGTTGGAGGCTTTTGTGGTCAGTAAAGATTGTGCACTTCGTTCCATAAAGGTAGTGTCTCCAAATCTTAAGTGCAAACACTACTGCTCCCAATTCTAGGTCATGCGTCGTGTAGTTTTTCTCGTGAACCTTCAGCTGTCGCGACGCATACGCGATGACCTTATCGCGTTGCATGAGTACGCATCCCAATCCCTGAATGGAAGCATCACAATACACTACAAAGTCATCTGTCCCTTCCGGCAAGGACAGAATGGGTGCACTGCAAAGTCTCTGCTTCAGCAATTGAAATGCTGCTTCTTGCTTGTCACCCCAAGTATACTTGATACCTTTCTGGGTAAGGGTAGTGAGTGGTTGTGCAATCTTTGAAAACCCCTCGATGAAGCGTCTGTAATAACCAGCCAATCCTAAGAATTGGCGGATCTCCGTCGGTGTCTTAGGTGCTTCCCAGTTTTTAATGGCTTCAATCTTGGCAGGGTCTACATGGATACCCTTTTCATTCACGACGTGCCCGAGAAACTGAACTTCCCGGATCCAGAAATCACACTTCGAGAGCTTGGCATATAGCTTTTCCTGTTGAAGTAATCCTAGTAGTAATCGTAGATGCTCAGCATGCTCTTCTTCACTTTTGGAGTAGATGAGTATGTCATCGATGAACACGATGACAAATTTGTCGAGGTATGGTTTACACACGCGGTTCATGAGGTCCATGAATACCGCAGGTGCGTTAGTAAGACCGAATGGCATGACCAAGAACTCGTAATGGCCATACCGAGTGCGAAATGCTGTCTTAGCGATATCCTCCTCCCTGACGCGTAGCTGATGATAACCGGACCGTAAATCAATCTTAGAGTAGTAACTTGACCCTTGCAGTTGGTCGAATAGATCGTCGATGCGAGGTAACGGGTATCGGTTCTTGACTGTAACCTTGTTGAGTTCCCTATAGTCGATGCACATGCGGAAAGTCCCGTCCTTCTTCTTGACAAACAGGACTGGAGCTCCCCATGGCGAAACGCTTGGTCGGATAAATCCTTTTTCCAACAGCTCTTGAAGTTGGGTAGACAGCTCCTGCAGCTCGGCTGGGGCTAGGCGGTATGGAGCTTTGGCGATGGGAGTTGCATTGCTTGCCAATTCGATTTCGAACTCCAATTGTCGATGTGGTGGAAGACCAGGTAGTTCTTCTGGGAATACATCGGGAAAATCACGGACGACAGGGATGTCTTCTATACGTTTCTCGTCCTTAGACTGTTCGGTAATTAGTGCGAGTAAAGCGAAGGAATTCTTTTTCCGAAGATACTTCTGCGCTTGCATGTATGAGATGATGTTGGTGACGGCGCTTGCCTTATCGCCTTGTACTGTCAGGATTTCGTCGTTCGTGAGTGGAATACGGATAGACTTTTCGAAGCAGAGAACTTCAGCCCGGACGTCGGATAGCCAGTCCATTCCGACTACCACGTCAAAACTACCCAGGGTAGTTGTCATCAGATCAATGGTAAAAGTGTGGCCCGCGAGTTTGAGTTGACAGCCGGATACGATTTGGGTCACATCTACCGATTTACCATTGGCTAATTCTATCACATAAGGGGTCTCTAATGGTTTAAGCGTGAGATTTAGGTTCTTCCTAAAAGACTCAGATATAAAACTCCTATCCGCACCCGTATCAAAAAGCACAGTAGCAAAATGTTCATTAAGGGGAAACTTACCGGTGACCACGTTCGTGTCGTTTCTGGCCTCTCCGCGGCCCAATGTAAATGCGCGACCCTTGGCACCTCCTGTGCCACCGTTCCCATTGTTGTTGTTGTGATTATTGTTGTGGTTGTTGTGGTTGTGGTTGTTTCCACCATTATTGTTGTTGTTGCGCAACTGTGGGCAGTCTTTTCTGAAATGAGCAGTGCTACCACACTGATAGCATCCCCGGTTTATACCCTGCTGCTGACCCTGAGGCTGATTCTGATTTTGTCGGGACACGATTTCCCCACGACAATCCTTTGCCGCATGTCCCATCTTGCCACATCTTTGGCAGCGATTTCCGGCACAAGGGCCGTTATGGTGAAGATTGCAGCGGTTGCACTGCGGCTTTCGACCTACATAGCCGCCTGCATTCGGGTTGTTGATATTGTTGTTGTTGTTGTTGTTGTTGTTGTTGTTGTTGTTGTTGTTGTTGTTGTTGTTGTTGTTGGCGAGATGATTTTGATGACCCCGGTGGCTGTGGTAATGATTGAACCGTTTCTGGTTCCCTTGCTGCAGATGTGATGACAAAGACTGTCGAACAGTGGAGTCTTCAAATTTTCTTTTGTTATCTGGGGCGACTTCAGTGGTACCCCGTGCTGGCAGTTTCTTCTATTCCACCGCTTTATCGGTGAGTTTATGAGCCAATCGGATTGCTTGATGTTCAGTTACAGGGTTACTAGACATCACCATACCCTGAATTTCCGGAACCAGACCCCCGAGATAGAACTCGAGTCTTTTCTCCACCGTGTTGGCCAATTCAGGACACAGAAATACCAAGTCATGGTGTTTTGCGGTGTAAGCCTCAATTTCCGATCCCACCATCTTGTGGTTCCATAGAGCTTGCTCTAACTGTTGCACTCTGTCTCGTGGACAGTACTCCTCTTTAATCAGGGCCTTGAACTCAGCCCATGCCATTGCATTTGCAGCTAACAGTCCACGTGTTTGGACTTGGGCATTCCACCATGTCAGTGCCCCATCTTCCAATGTTGAGGCTGCGTATTTGACCTTGTTTGCCTCTAGGCAGTTGCACATTTCAAAAACGGATTCTGATTTTTCGATCCAGCGGACCAATCCAATGGGTCCTTCCGCCCCCGAGAATTTGCTAGGCTTTGCGTCAAGGAACATCTTATAGGGGTTAAAGCCCCCTCCTGCTGACAGAGAACAGGAAGTCAGCAAGGAATTTTACTAGCCTCACTATTAGATTTTCACGCGAAAATTTAATAATGGTTACCTGCCGGCTGGTTCTGAACACCCACTAAATCTGCGTTCACATGCTCCTGAATCATGGTAGCTAGTTCTTCGGGCGTCAAGTTAAGGTTTCCACGTCTTCCAGTCGCCATTTAGATCTTCGAAACACAACACAAACACACCCTGATAAGTCTATATATCCAATATAGCTACCCTACTTTGTACTTTAATAATTAGTAAGTTATGTCAACTCAATATGTTAAATAATCAAAAGAAATACTTGATTAACTGGAATTTCAACGTCTTACAAAAGTGCAATCAAACATACGAATTCACTATAAAGTCTCAGGTTTAAATACAAGTGGGAAAATAATAAACTAAAGGAAAACAAATAATATAAACGAGACGTGTCAGTCGTCTACATCTCCATTCCCCAAGTCACTGTCGTTGCCGTCATCCTGTGTGGCATTTCCAGCTTCCTCAGCTGGGTCCTCCTCCGGATCCTCTTCAGGATCCTCTTCAGGATCCTCCTCTACCGGCACTGGAGGGGCCGGTGCTGATTCAAGTGCTTGATTTTGCAGTTCCTGAATGTTCCAACTATTTTCCAGGACTCTGTCCTCCAGCCAGTCGGCTCTTATCTGCTCAGCACGCAGATCTCTGGCTATGGTGTTACGAGCTATCTTGCTCGTACGATGCTCTTCCTCGAGCGAGTCGGTCTTTCCTGTAAGGTGTCGGATCATCCATCCTTGTGCTAAGATGGTTTCCTGCATTCTTTCTAACTGTTTTTGTTGTGTATGCACTAGGATTCTAAGCATGTCGATTCCTATTTCTACAGGATTAACCGGTTCAACCGGTACAGCAATAGTTGGGCGCAACGACGACTCCTCCCCCAGAGCGAGCCTCTTCCTCGCCGCTGAGCGTGTCTCTACGCCATAAGGTAGTATGGGTTCCACCATTGGTGCCTTTCCTAGTGCTCTTGGTGGCGTAAGTCTGTCGGATGATGATGACGATGAGGATGATGACATTGCCTGTTAGGTCGTGTAGTTAGTTATAAGTTGTTTTCATTTCTTATTATGAAGGCATAATCTACCAAACACAGTTGTGGTATACATAACAAGATATAATAATTCGGTGCCAAACTAAGTCTAGTGTCGTGATATCAGCTATACTTTAGGTCTACTTCTAATGCAAACCTGGTTCTCTATAGCTAGTGGCTCTGATATCAATCTGTCACACCCTCAATTTCCACTTGCGGAGTTTTACCGCGAGGCGTGTGAACAAACCAGAATCTGAAACACTAGTACGTCGAACGACTCTACATGATTTAATTATACGTTTTGCAAAATCGTTCATTGTAGATTTTATATCAATTACCAATATTTAGCAGAGCATTATTTTTAAGGTTTGAGCGGAAGCATAAATAAGTAATGATGCGGGCGCCAACAAAAACGCCAAAACAAATGAAAAATCCCAAAACAGTATTAATAAATAAGACTCGATAAAGATGTCTTGTTCAATGCATGTGCGTTCACCTAGAGCTCCTAGCGTCCTGAGAAACATGTAAAGAAACAAGTGTCAACATTAAAGATGAGTGAGTTCACAGGTTTTCATAAATTCGTTTGTTCGGTTATAGTTTATTACTCCGTTATCCCCAACCTGGGATAACATATCAGTTCCATTATTCCAATCCCGGAAAAATAAGTTGTTGCTTCCAATATTCCCAACCCGGAATATTAAGTTGTTGTTTCCATTATCCCCAACCCGGGATAATAAGTTGATGTTTCCAATATTCCAAACCCGGAATATTAAGTTGTTCCGTAATTAAGTTCAATATTAATGTATATAGGTAGCTAGCCTAAAGTCATGTCACGTAAGAGTTCGCGATCGAAGCTGACTGTTGTGCCTCCGTTTTGCCAGGCCTATCACATGACCATGGCGGTGTTAGGCCAATTATTCACCCGTTGACCATACCAGGTCGGCTAGCGCGACTAGCTCGGATGGGGCTTGTCGGGCCCAGTAGTACTACTTATAATTCCCCCGCTATTTAACCCAAATACTAACGATCCGAGGAGATTGTCGAGGACTTAAGTGATAAAGCTGCTTAGTGACCATAACATTACATTAACATTAACTTAGTTACCGTATAGTTATGTGACGTTAAATTCGTATAACGTAAAGAGATTGAGTTTGAGAGTGTATACATGTTTCTCCCCCTGTTGTTTAAAAACCGGATAAAGTTAGGGGCCGTGAACTCACCTTTATTTGCTCGGTTAGTGTAGCAAAGATGTTATAAGAGATGGGACCGCTAGTTGCGTCCTAACAAACCAATTAATTTCCACGTCAGTGTGTAGTCACACCAATACAAATTCCACACGAAATTTACTCACAAAGTGATACACACAAACAACATATCTAACACTCAAACATGCATGCAAGTATTCTCATGTGATCATAGTAATCAAACAACTTATCATGAACATATTTCAATTCCATGCAACACTTTAATGCATACAATCACAAGTTATCCACTTTCTGCTTAACACTCAATTATTCAGCTGTCTTCTAGGATTTTTATAAAATAGTTCTATCATTCCAAAAATTCCCATATTTTTACAGTAGGTGACATTTATACCATAGAAATTTATATAATTTTTCCAAGTCCTAAATCTTTACCAATTAGCCATAAATATTAATTCATTAAGCTGCAGTCAGATTTACCGCTTTCTGACTGCAGTCCACGGAAGAATTTATTTAAAAATCACTGCTCGTCCGATTAACAAAATTCCAGTTGGAGTTGCCCGGAAATTTCTATACCTAGTTTCTGTACAAAAATCATGGCTCAACTCCCTACTGATCTTAAAAATCTAACCTGATAAACAATCAACAAAATTCCAGCATTTTAACAGCTTTAGCTACTGAACTTGTTTAGCCCTTTAAAAATATCAAACGACTTCAGAAAATTATGAATCCAGCGCCATTAGATTCCTTATTCAATTCTCTACGTTCTAGACATCAGAAAATCCGTTTTTCGACAACTAACGACCAAGTTACAGCCAGATGAAGTCGGCTGTAACTATTATTCAGCAGGCTGTTTTCTGCATATGTTTATCCTGAACTCGTATAACCCGTTCATGCGATTAACCTAAGCGATCTAGATCTGATTTCTAGTCCTAGATTAATACTAATAACCTATCCATGCAAACCCTACACAATAACTTTTGTCTTTATAACAAATCACAGCCTACATATTCAGTTTTCAAACAACATGCAAACTCTAAATCTTGTATTAACAATCCGAAACTATACCGTCATGCGATCTGAGAACATCAACAATCAAGACACATATATCCGAAACAACTAAGCATTCAAGCATACACATAAACCGAACATGATCTTGTAATCAGAGATAACCTCTAATCTTTTAATAACAATGTAAACGAACCGTGAATACGATGAGGGAGATGGCGAGGGCTGCTGCTTGCTGAGACCGAGAGAAAGAAAGCTGATCTCGCGACCGAGACTGAAAAGGGACTGAAGGTAACCGGCTGTTAGCGACCGAGAGAGTGAACCAGCTGATTAGATCGAGATGATGAAGGAATGGAAGCTGTTTTGCGATCAATGGAGTATGACGAAGCAGCCGACGGCTGTTTTGCTTGTTAGGGTTTTAGGAATTGTGAAGGAAGATGCATGTGAGTTGTATATATATAGGCGCAACAAGATGAGGATCACGGTTTTGGTTTGAGTCGCGGCCGAGGAACTAAAGTGAGTTAGTTTGGTTTGGACTTGATCTCGCGGTCAAGGAATAGGGTGGGTTCGGTTTGGGTTTGAACTAAATAAATCCGCGGTTTTGATCATGTGGCCGAGAGTGTTTTGGTTTAGGGTTTAGGTTTTGATGTTGTGGTTTCGGGTTTGATCTTGCGGCCGGATTGTTTTTAGTTTAAGGTTTAACTTTGATCTCGGTTTTGGGTTTGCGGTTCGGTTTGCGCACGGCCGATAATGGTTTGAGTTCTAAACTTGGTTAATTCCTAGAGTCACAAAGAATCGAGGTTGGTTCGTGTCGCGGTTCGGTTCGTGTACATATCTACAATAATTACTTTATAACTAAACAATCACACAAACACTCATCACGTATTCATTCCATGCACGTTTAATACTTAGCACATATATTATTCGACAAGTGTCACGTGTAAGTTATCCGAAAAACCCGGGATATCACATTTTCAGCCCTTTTCTTTTCACCGGCACGCCTATCTTCAGAAACTGTACCAGAAGATACCACTTCTTCAGCTACTTTTTCTAGCCCAAAAGCCTGACGTTCAATTTCTGCAGCTATGTCATCAATATTTGCTTCAACATCTGGTTCATCTTGAAGACCACAACTTTCTGCTGCAGGAGTAGCTTTCTTCTTTTGAACTTTCGGAGCGGCTGTAGATGTTGTCGCAGCCTTAGGCTTAACACCTTTTCACCATATTTTATATACCACGGACTTCTTTTTGCTACAAACATCGATAAAGCTTCAAGTTCTTTTGCTTCATCACCACTATCATCCTTTCTCCAATGACCTGGTGCTAGTGAAACATAATCTTTATCAGCAATTGCACCGAACATACGTTTACCAATAGGAGCAGTCTTTAGATGCAAATTCATCTTTCTTAATGTAGAAAAATCCATTTGTTCCAGCTTCAAAATATCATCTGCACTTTTCTTCAGATCAGGATGAAGATAATCAAGCATCATTTGTACAAATCTTGGATACTGCAAGAATTTCTCCCTTTGAATGTTCTGAACCATTTGCGTGAAAATAACTTTTGAAAAGTTATATGGTAGATTTAGTATTAACGACGTAATCATGCACATCTGCTAATCCACAATATCATCATATCCTCCATTACGATGACTAAGACCATGAGCTATCACATGAGCCAAATATCTTAAAGGTGCGCTCAAGTTGGCTTTCTTGAAAGGTGCGGCATTAACGAAACCAGTATAACCCATCCTGTAAAAACAACCCTTCACCATATACTCCGAAAAGCCTGTAGGATCATTCTCGTTGTCTTTAAACTCCAGCACTGTCTGAATCAAATCTTCGGTAATTTTGACTTGAACATCCTCGTCGTTTATCTTTACTACAGAAATGATAGCATTATCTTTAATACTGTATACAGCTGCATTCCAAAAGAATTCCACGTGAGATTGATATACAATGTGTCTATCTATCAATGCTTTGGTAACCCGAATCCATGTTAGAAAATTAAGAATATCTCTATACGCAGCAATTTCCGGAATCGACTCATTTGTTACACAACAAATGTTGTGGAATGGAGAAAAAGTTGATTTCTTAGCCTGTTCATAACAATATCAAATAACCGTTAGAAAAAATATCAAACTTTTAAGATTTCACACATTCACTTCGTACGAATCAACTTGGTTGCACAAGTCAAATACTTAGCTAAATTTGCAAGTTTGAATAATTTTTAAAATCAACATTGTCAGTTCCTTCATACAAATCAGTTGTCTCGTACGAGTCAATATTCAAACTAACATTTAACACATGCTTCATACGAACTATGCTTCGTACGACCCTTGTCTTCGTCCCAAAATGACCAAATCTAATCAAAACTTAAAACTTGTAGATTTTAACAAATTAATAGTCGATTTTCGGGTTATTAAGGCCGATATTAACGATTATGTAGTCAATTTCAAGTTTTACCGGTCTAATCTCCCTAGATCTAAGTTCTAAGTCCAATTTTTACAAATTTTGACATTATAACAACGTGATGTCGACAAAATTACCTTTCCCAGTGAGAGAGGTGTGCAAATCAACCTCAACAATGTGATTTCGAATCAAAACTAGCCAAGAAATGAAGATTTCAGAAATAATTCGCACAAAGTTTCTCTGAATCGCACAACAATTCACAAGGAATAATAAACTTTTTCTGTATGAAGCGAATGGGTTTATATACTAGTTGGATTACTTCGTACAAACCAATTGGTTCGCACAAAACTTTAACTCACTTCGCACCGAAATGGTGTGCTTCGCATGAAGTTCATGCCTTGTACGAATCATTACTGAAAAACTTTGAACTTTTTGAATTTTTTATTTTTGTATTTTTCGTCATCATTTTTTAACCATTTTATCTGTTTTAAAACCCACTAGATTAACCAAGTCCAAGTTAATGACCCTGGTTATTCAATTTGTCTACCAAGTCCAAGTTAATGACCTTGGTTGACCATGTTTGACCAAACAGATTTATTTTATCATGTAAAGTTTCAAAGTAATAAACTCTATTGACATTCAAGTAAACTTTTCAAAAAAGATTAGCTCCCAACCCATGGTTTCAATTTTCCCTCAGCAAGATGTTGCTATGAATCCAACCGTCAGTGTCTTTATCATCGGTAAACTAAAAATAAGACTATCAAGCTAAGGAAACTGAAAATATTTTTGAGTTTTTGAGATATTTTTCGAAAGCAATAACATATTTTTGTGAATTTTGCGTTTTTTAAAGGATCATTTCAAGCATATATACAAGTCATCAGTACCGTTGATCTTGAGAAACCCTTTAAGCTTTTAAGCAAATTTACCTAGATTGCCAATATACTTGTCCATTTAAATCTCTTCTCGTTTCTCAATAGATTCAAGATATGTTAAGGTTAATATTAGAAACATGAAATAACTGTGTTTCCCATCTCGAAATATACTCCCGCATCGAGATTCCCAGAATATCATTTTACAGGTGAATATATCGAATTGATATCTGTATATAAGGTGAGTGCGAGACCTTGAGAGCTCAGGTTAGTACTTTCGTACAGAAAGAGAGATGAAGGCTCGTCTTTAGGTGGTGTTCCATAAAGGAATCTTTTGAACTGCAGATGTCATAATTGCTTATAACATATCCATATTTTCATGCAGCTTTTGGGGAAATAATGCGAAAGTATTATAGGAGTTCTAGGGCATTGCTTCCGCAAAATCAGAAGAACTCGGATAATACCCCAGATATCAATCAAATATAAAGACCTAGTATCACAGAATCTGGCATTCTCTCAAACGAAATTTCGGAGTACTAAGTCCATATATCCGAGAGATGTTAACCCACAAGTTATTCAGTTTTTCTTTTAGGTTTACATCTTGAATACATTTTACTGAACAAGTGAAGTCTATTGGCATATCCATATTAAGACTTGCTTAATCACTTTTAAACAATACATTTCTTTAGCATACTGTGACTATCATTTTTTATTTACTATGATCACTCTTTTTCACAAAACTCTTTTTTTTTGTCTTTTTAAATTGTTTTTGAATTTTCCTCAAACATTCTCCCCCTAAAATCAAAAACATATTTTTGGATTTTTTTAAAGAATTATAAGAAAATAAAGTACAGAATAGTGTTCAACCGATGAAAAAATTCACATTAGGTCGTCATCATCCTCAAACTCAACCTCAAATATATCCCTTGAGATCATATTTTTTAAACCATTTAGCTTTAACAAATTATTAAACTTTGTTTTATCAAAAGCTTTGGCATAAAAATCTGCCTTTTGGTCATCAGTGTGAATTTTCTCAATTCACGCCAACTTTTTCTCGTAGCAATCACGGATAAAGTGGTGTCGAATCTCGATATGTTTAGTGCGTGAGTGTTGGCATGAGTTTTTAGTAATATCGATCACGGCCTGATTATCTACGTATATAGGCGTATCAAGAAATTGCATACCAAAATCTCTCATCTGTTATTGTATCCAGAGAATCTGATCACAACAACTGGATGCCGAAATGTATTCAGCCTCACAAGTAGAAAGAGCGACCGCAGTTTGTTTCTTGCACTGCCACGTTACCAAACGGATTTCGAAGAACTGGCAGCCGGCCGTTGTAGACTTTGTATTCAGTATCCGAAATCAGAATCTGAGTATCCTGCAAGATTAAAATCATCATGTCTAGGGTACCACAAGCCGGTGCTTGGAAAACCCTTCAAATATCTCATTATGCGTTTGACGATAAGCAGGTGTGACTCTTTTGGATTCGACTAATAACGGGACACAGGCACGTTGGATACATGATATCTGGTCGAGAAGCTGTAAGATACATCATGGATCCAATCATGGAGCGATATAAAGTCTCATCAACTCTTTCTCCAATAAGATCTGGACAAATGTCGTGATTCGGAGCTAACAGGGTAGATGCCGCTTTAGTTCCTATCATATTAAATTTCTCCAATATGTCATGAACATACTTTGTCTGATGAATAAAGATACCATCAGGCAATTGATCAACCTGAAGTCCTAGAAAGAACTTCATCTCCCCCATTGCGCTCATTTCAAATTTGCGCTTCATGACTTCTTCGAAGTCTTTACACAGCTTATCATTTGTCGATCCAAAGATAATATCATCCACATATATTTGTACGATGATTTGGTGCCCATCTACTTCCTTTATGAAGAGGGTATAATCTACTGTTCCCCTGATAAAGCCATTGTCCAGAAGATGACTCGATAACGTTTCATACCAAGCTCTCGGGGCTTGATGAAGACTGTATAAGGCTTTATTCAGCAGGTAGACTTTATCTTTGTGCATTGGATCAACGAACCACGGTGGTTGGCCAACGTACACCTCCTCTTTTACTTTTCTGTATAAGAAAGCAGATTTAACATCTAATTGGTACACCTTGAACCCTTTCCATGAGGCAAAGGCCAAGAATATGCGAATCGCTTCAAGACGAGCAACTGGGGCATAGACTTCAGTATAATCTATCCCTTCTTGCTGGTGAAAATCTTGAACCGCAAGTCGAGCTTTGTTGCATACCACAACTCCTTGATCGTCTCCTTTGCACTTGAAGACCCATCTTGTGTTAATCTTTTTGTGATGATCTGGCAGGTCAACAAGCTTCTAGACTCCAAGTTTCTGGAATTGAAGCGACTCCTCCTGCATTGCATCCACCCAACTTTCTTCCTTTAACGCATCTTTCCAGCTTCCCGACTCAACCTGAGAAACAAAACAACTATTAGAAAGTCGAGTTTGAAGTGGAACAATACTAGTATAAAAACAGCTTAGATCTTTATTGATCTGATTGCGAGTTTGCACTCCAGTTTGTAAGCTGCCTATGATGTTCTCTGAAGGATGATATGAAAGTGTTCTTGGTATCACTTCGGTTGGAACATCTACTTGTGGTTGCATAGTTTGTTAGAATTTCATCAACGACCAGTACAGATGAAGAAGCTTTATTCCTAGCATTAGACTGATCAGCCTGTTGTTTCAAAAAGCTTTCAATCTGTTCAGATCCTTCATCAGAACTAGATCCTCCATCGTCGAAAGTTGGTTCCCGATCAGAGTCAGCATCAGCATTTGGTTGGGCAGATGATTCAGCAGTATTGACATTTGGTGCAAGAACAGGAACTTGAACAAAAGAGCTTTGACCGACATCAGACGTGTTGACTGGTAATGATGTGGAAACCACCAATGGTCTAGGAACTTGTTCTTGATTAGATAACTGAAGTTGTTGAAATAACATAACAAGTTCTTCTTCTGTTGGCACATCTGGTAGATCAAACGAATCCCACAATCCATCGCAGTTAAATAGCCACGGATCCCCAGGTTTCTACGTAGGCGTTGTATATCTTTAACAATCTACATGCTGTGCTAGAATGACCTGGTTCAGACTCGACAAGAAAACACGTTTCTAAGGAATAGCATATCCGACAAAAAATAATTCCAAAGATTTGGCTCCAAATTTACCAGCCGGGTCCAGAATGGTACACGGTGATCCAAAAGGTTCCAAAAATGCTAAGTTGGGCTTTCGTTGATTCAATAACTCGAAACATGTCTTTTTGTGAGGCTTAACTGTCAACACACGATTTAGGGTATAGCATGCTGATGCTACTGCTTCACTCTAAAAACTGATCGGTAATTTCAAGTCAACTAACATTGTTCTTGCAGTCTCTATCGGTGTGCGATTCTTTCGTTCAGCTACTCCATTTTGTTGCGGAGTATAGGGGACGCTGAATTCATGAAGAATCCCCTTTTCATTGCAGAACTCTTGCATCTTCTTGTTCTTGAATTCCGTTCCATTATCACTGCAAATTCTCTTAATGGGAAGATGATATAAATTTTCGAGTTTTCTGCAGAGGATCATAAGAGTTTCGAACGTTTCATCCTTACTCTCCAGAAAGAACACCCATGAGAATCGAGAATAATCATCTGTAACAACAAGGCAGTATAGATCTCCAGAAATACTTTTGACATTGACTGACCCAAAGAGATCTATGTGTAGCCTTTCTAGTGGTAGCTTTATCGAATTAAACAGCTTTCTCGGGTGTGATTTCTTATGTTGTTTCCCCTCTTTGTTGCTAAGACAATCATCAGATAGATGAAAAATTTTCAGATTAACACCCTCCACTAGGTCGTTATACACAAGAAAATTCATCTTGCCGAGATGAATGTGCCCCATTTTTCGATGCCATAATATTGACTCTTTCTCGGTAGATTTTGAAACAAAGCATTGAACTTTCTTTGACGTGGTAGAAGTGATGCTCATGTCAAGAACATATAAATCATTTTCTCTCGGAGCTCGCATCAAAATCCATTCCTTCGGAATCCTGAAACCGGGTTTTAAGATTAGACATTCTTTATCATTGAAATGTGTCATGAACTTCTTGTCACAAATTTGTGAGATACTAAGTAGATTGTTCTCAAGTTCAGCAATATAGTTCACTTTATCAAACGATACAACTCCGTTCGAGAGAATCCCTTCTTCGACAATTCTGCCTCCCTGCGTTCCAGAAAACCCTACATACCCTCCACGAATAGCTTTAACGTTGTTGAGCAACGCAAGCATTCATGTCATGTGGCGAGATGCTCCACTATCCATTATCCATTTTGACAATATCGAACGTTGGAGCCCCTGCACACATGATTAATAAAACTTATTTAAACAAAGAAACCCAATCCTGTTTGGTCTTGGGTGGGTTTGGAATTTCAAATTTTGGACCCACTTTGTTTTTATCAATCTTTTTAAGCTCAGTTTTGTTTGGAACAGAAGGTTTTTGTTCAGCCTTGGATGATTTGATTTTGACAACTTTAGCAACCCATTTCTGCGTTTGTGGTTTAGCCTTTTTAACATAAAATTTTGAATCCACTTGTTGAATTTTGTTTGATGTTTCACCAATTTCAAATTTAGATTGAGTTTGAATAGTTGGTTTAACATTTTGATGAGATTCATTATTTCTTTTAAGAATTTCTTTCGGCATAAACATGGGTGCTTTTCGCTTTTCATCCTTGGTGAACTTTTTCGGATAAGAAACTGGTTTTGGACTTACTTGTGAGCAATATCATGCGATATGCCCAACTTGCTTACATTTAAAGCATGTCCCGCTGTCCTTATGAACAGAGTTATCCAAAACGTGTTTTTGTTTCTGTTTCTCTTTTTCTTTAAGAAAATCAACATTTGATTGTGTTCTGATGACCTCCTTTTCTTTCTCAGTTGTTGTCCCAAAAACAAAATTGATTTTCTTTGTAAAGTTAAAATTTTGGGACCTGTTGTTTTTATATTGCTTCTGGAAATCCAACCTTGCTCGTTTGTTTTCCGTATAATCTCTATTTTTTCGATAATATGGTCGGTTGTCAGTTTTTGATCTAGAATAGAAAGATGCATCATGTTTAACTAAATCATCATGACTTACCTCCATAAGCTTGAACATTTTATCCACACAATCCATTTTCACATTCTGGATCGGAAAGTCCTCATCCGAAAATAGTTTATCAGATCCTTTCAATTTATAATCTATGACATTGGGATCAACATTTAAACTATTTTCTGATATATCATCAGACTTTGACTTCTGAAATTGTTCATACTCAGACACTTCAGATTCATTTTTTAACACTTTTTCAACCACATTATTTACCACTTCAGAGTCACATTCACTATCATTTTTAGTGTAAGTTACATCGATATCCGAAGGCAGCTGTTCAGTTTTCAATTTAAAATTTAGCGCATTTTCCACCCCAGATGGATTTTTGCATGCATAACTGTTCCACATGGGTGATGGAACTCGATCATAACTAGCACTTTTTGTTTCACCATTTTTAGATTCTTCAGTATTTTTGATTTTTGGTAAAATATGATCTATGACGTATGAGCTTGTTGAGTAACAGATTAACAATTTGTTAACCCGTTCAGTTTCAATTCTCATTTGTTTATCCATCACTGTTGCTTTAAGCATCATAAGTGTTGCGTCATTTTCTCTGAATGCTTTATTAGATTGTTTAATAGACGCACTCAATTTGTCATAAGCTTCCTTTGTGGATTTGTAACCGCTTGACAAATTGTCTGTTAAACTTTGCAATTCAGCAAATCTTTTGTCTTTTACAAGACACTCACCACACGGCTCTACACACTTTAAACAAGGTTTTTCAACCACAATCTCAGATGTTGACTCATTTACCTCATTGTCGTTGGCCATGCAAGCTTTAATGATGTCTTCTTTTAACATTTCCATTTTCTCATCAGCTTTGACTTCCTCAACCGATTTCTTTTGCTCTTCACATGTTGAATGTTGACTTGGTGCGAAATAACCTGCAAAAGTTTTTAAAATATCGTTAGGCAAAAGGTGTTTGAACGGACCATTCAAAAGCTCCTCCTCCTCTAATGAAGTGTGGTAGTAATAATCGTCATCATTAGTTCCTTCATCAAAGGATGCCCCCGATTCGTCTTCCGGTTCCTCAATAATTTCAGCAACCAATGCCAAACTTTCTCCTTCCAAATTAAATTGTTCCAATTAAATCCTTCATCTTCTTGTGTAATAACCAATGCCTTATCTTTAGTTTCAGGCTGCTTATCTTCAATCGGCACGATTCTTGTTCTTGGTTGAGGTCGGTGATAGATCGCTCTCTTGTAATAGTCATCGGTGAAAGGATTATGATTTCCTTGAACCTCTCGGTTTGGACATTCTCTTTTGAAGTGACCTTTCTCCCGACACTTGAAACAAGTAACTTTAGATTTATCAAATCCAAGTTTCCCATCCAAACCTCCCAAATTTTTTTTACCAGTAATCTCCATAAATCTCTGTGCACGCGGAACAATCGAAGCCATACACCATTTTATATCTAACAACTCCATTTCAACTGGATCTATTTGATCATAATCTTCACTTGTCATTTCAGAATTTCCGATCTTCCCAGCAACGAGACTATCATACGAATCAAGAACTGAAGCTAGTAGAGACATAAGTTGCTTTGCTGTCTTCTCATCAAAATTTTGAGCCTTCTGAAAATCGACGGCAATGTTGCATTGCAAAACTCTTTGATTCGGATTGGATGATGAAGAAGTTTGGTTGTTCTGGGTTGATTTGATCCGTAAGATGACTGTTGGCTTGAAGGTGTATTTGGATCAACTGATGGAAATGATTGGAAGCCACTTGTCTGAGTTGGTGGTGTGCTTGGTGAACTATATGCACTGAAAGCGGTCTGAATCTTTGGCGCTTGGATTTGAGCAGCAGAACTGTTCTTGAAATAAAGATTAACATCTTGTTGAACTTGAACAACCTTTTTTTTTGCCATCTTTTGCATCTCTAGTTCATGACCCTCCAGCCTTTCAATGAAATGAGGTAGCGAGAAATTGCTATACTCAGTTCCATTCTTTAGTATGGTTAAGTAAGTCGACCATTCACCTTGCGGTAGGGAATCAACTAGTTTGTCAACAAGCTCTTCATTTGTCTTTACAATTCCCATCCTCTTTATATGAAACACCAAATGACAATATCTCTCAATCAGCTGCTTTATAGTTTCTCCTTTAATCAGTGTGAATACATCGAACTCTTTGCTTAATAACGCCCTTTTGCTCTTGCGAAGTTGAGCACTTCCTTGGAACTTTAGTCGGAGAGCATTCCATAAAGACTGAGCATCATCATCATGTTGAAGTAAAGCCAAGATGTCTTCTTTAATCGATTGTTGAAGAATATTCATCTTTTTCTTTTCCTTGATAAACCTTTCACGTTCAACATCAGAAAATTGAGCAAGGGTCTTCTCAAGACCATTTTCACCAACTGGTGCGATATACTTTGCCTTAATTGCAAACCAGCAAGTAAAGTGGTTAGCTTGAACCCAGTTCATAAATCTTTCACTCCAGCTATCAAAATCTTCTAGATTCATGAGCTTTGGCGGTTTCATCATTGTTCCCATCTCATTCTCTAGATTGATATTCTGAGCTGCTGCAGCGGTAACAACTGATGTGGCGAAAGCATTGTAGAATTCCTCAGACATTTTCCTGTGAAAAATTAAGAACACACTTTTCGAAAACAAACTGATCAGATCGTAAAATTACTTCGTGCGGATGACAAACTGTTCGTATGAAACAGGTTTTCAAAACAATTAGATTTTCACACAAACAATGATTCGTGCGAATCAAGATATTCGTAAGTGAGATGCTCGTATGAATGTTGAGTTTGTACGAATTACTTTGAAAATCTGAAAACTTGTAGTTTTGTGAACTTTTAGAACTCGCTCGTATGAAATTTTGAATTTGTTCGTACAAAAAGTCAAATAACTTTTCGTGCGAGACTCGTACGGAATAATTAAGTCTCAAACTGAAGAATTTTATCGATTTCGACATGATTTAGTTCAATTTTAAGTCCGAATTTGATAAGGATTGATTAGATTGTAGATTAACGTGAATTACTAAAATCCTAGTCCATTTTGTCCATAAATTCGTTCAAAGTTCGTCCAAAATCCAATATTCAAGAAAATGATGAAGATGAATATGAATCCAAGTCTGAAACAGCTAGTTCTTGTCGTCTGTCAGTAGATCAGATCTCAAAGCTCTGATACCACTTGTGAACGGGGATCGTGCTCCCGAAATGAGCAACCGACCTGATCTCGCTCAACTAGCAGAGGCGTAATTCATTGCTAGAGAGGTAGACAAGACGAACAAGATAGTACTTACTGTTTAACTGCTTCTGTTGTATTAATGATGTTCAAATACAGACGCGAGTAAACAAACTGGCAGAGCTTCGCCGTAACAATTGACAAATCACTGAATAGCTCTAACACAACACTTCCCTATTTATAGGTCGACATGACTCGTACCGAAGTGCGTGCTAAACAGTGACCTGACTATACTTCGTATGAGCTTGTGCTTCGTACGAGTGAGACACTCGTACAAATCACTTAGATACTCGGTACGAAGCACACTATCAAAACATATAAAATTTACTTTTTAACAAATAAAAATTGACGATTAAGCTCTATATACATTACAGACATATCCTAGACGTAGGCAATAGAAGTTATGTACCAACAGAATTCGAGCCATTGCTTAAGTGTAAACGCTCTACGTTACCAAAATCTTTCGCTGTCGAAGTCGCTAATGGTAAATCTATCGATGTCAATTCCATTCTTCTTAATTGTTCTCTCAATCTCAACGATCATAAGTTTTCGGTTGACCTCATACCCAAGAAACTGGGTAGTTTCGGTATCATAGTAGGCATGGATTGGCTTAGGCGAGTTCATGCCGAAGTTGTCTGTTCGGAGAAATTCATTCGTCTTCCTCTACCTTCTGGTGATTTGTTACACGTCTATGGCGAGAAACCTTGTAAAGGTCTTAAGCTCATGTCGTGTACTCAAGCAATCAAGTACTTACGCAAAGAGTACTTTGCTTTTCTTGCCCACGTCGTGGGAAAGAAAGATAAAGGAAAAAAGCGTAAATGAAGTTCCTGTCGTTTGCGATTTCCCTGACGTTTTTCGTGAAGACTTACCTGGTCCTCCTCCTCGTTCTATTGACTTTCACATCGATCTCGTCCCCGGAGCTACTCTTGTCGCTAAATCCCCTTATCTTTAGCACCCTCGAAAATGCAAGAGCTATATAGGCAACTACTAGAGCTTCTTGACAAAGGCTTTATACGCCCTACTACTTCTCATTTGGGTGCTCCCGTTTTATTCGTCAAGAAGAAAGATGGATCCTTTCGCATGTGCATCGATTATCGCGAACTTAACAAACTCACTGTTAAAAATCTCTATCCTCTTCCTCGTATCGATGATCTCTTCGATCAACTCCAAGGTGCAACATGCTTTTCAAAGATTGAACTTCGTTCTAGCTATCATCAACTTCGAGTTCTCGAAGAAGATATTCCCAAAACCGCTTTTCGCACTCGTTATGGTCACTTCGAGTCGTGGTCATGCCATTCGGTTTATGGACTTGATGAACCGTGTGTGTAAGATATACTTGGACCGATTCGTGATCGTTTTCATAGACGATATCCTTATCTACTCCATAATATAGGAAGAGCATGAGCGACACTTGCGTCTAATCCTTGAACTCCTACCTGGTGAGCGACTATACACCAAATTCTCCAAGTGTGAACTCGGGCTAAACGAAGTTCAGTTTCTCAGACACGTTGTGAACAAGAACGGCATCCATGTGGATCCCGCTAAATCAAAGCTGTCAAAAACTGGATTGCACCAAAGAACCCGTCTTAGATTCGTTCATTCCTTGGTCTAGCGGGTTACTATTGTCGATTCATCTCCAACTTTTCGAAAATCGCCGCTCCTCTCACTACCTTGACTAAGAAGGATAAAACTTTTGTTTGGGGCTCTAAACAAGATGAGTCTTTCCATACACTCAAGGACACTTTGTAATGCTCATATCCTTGCTCTTCCCGATGGAAACGATGATTTCGTCGTGTACTGCGATACATCTAACCAAGATCTTGGTTGTGTCCTTATGCAATGAGACGAGGTTATCGCTTACACTTCAAGACAACTCAAAATTCATGAGAAAAACTACACTACCCACGATCTTGAACTTGGAGCAGTTGTTTTTGCGTTAAAGATTTGACGACACTACCTTTATGGTACCAAGTGTGTGGTCTTCACCGACCATAAGAGCCTTCAACATATCCTTAACCAAAACGAACTCAATGTGCGTCAATGCTGATGGGTGGAGTTGCTCAACAACTACGATTGTGAGATTCGCTACCATCCTGGTAAGGCGAATGTCATGGCCGATGCTCTCTGTCGCAAAACTCATGTAACAAGTATTTGTTATTTTCAGATTCTGAACAACCTTCAAGAGCGCATACGTGAAGCACAATACTCGTCCGTTAACGAAAACAACATGTACAACGAAATTAATTGTGGTGCTGAAATCAGCTTGTGTCCAAATCTGATGGTATTCTATACTACCTCAATCGCGGGTGGATTGCCAATCGTAACAATCTTCGTGATTTCTTAATGAAGGAAGCTCATAAATCCCGATATTCCATTCATCCTGGTGCTAACAAGATGTACCAAGACTTGCGTACGTCCTATTGGTGGCCTATAATGAAGAAGGATATCGTTGTCTACGTCTCAAAATGCCTCACCTGTTCCAAGGTGAAGGCTGAGCATCAACATCCATCTGGCTTACTCGAACAACTAGAAATTCCAGTCTGGAAATGGGAGAGTATAGCGATGGATTTCGTCGCCAAACTTCCCCACAAATCATCTAGTCATGATAGCATTTGGGTAATCATTGATCGTTTGACCAAGTCAGCTCATTTCCTCCCCATTCGTGAAGACTACAAAGTCGAGAAATTGGCTCGTATCTACACGGATGAAGTCATTTGTTGGCATTGATTCCCTTTGAGATCATCTCATACCGTGATGCTCGTTTTACTTCGCGTCTCTGGCAAAATTTTCAAAAAGCCCCTGGTACCAATCTAAATCTTAGTACTACTTTTCACCCTCAATCCGACGGTTAGACTCGTACCATTCAGACCCTTGAGGATATGCTTCGTTCTTGCGTAATCGATTTGGTGGCAACTGGGATATATACTTACCTTTGGAGAATTCTCGTACAACAATAGTTATCACGCTAGCATTCAAATGGCACCATTTGAAGCATTGTATGTGTGTGACAACCGGCAAAATGATGGTAAATTATGTACAACTTAACAACTTGATTATACAATTTATTGCGTTCGTTACGACTTAATTAATGCATGATTAGGTCGTGTAAAGTCTAGCAATCATAGGACATGGTTAATTATGCCAAATAACATCGTTACATTCTTCACATTGCGGAAAACAACAAACTATGTCCAAATATGTTGGCAAAATGCTGAAAACACTATTCAGCAGAACACACTATTCATGCCAGCAAGTTTCTGAAAACTGTCGGAACGAGCAACGAATAGCACGAAAGCATTTTATGGTTGAAATACAAATAAAAATCCCAAATTAGGGACATTAAATACAAAAACACTTTAACTTTCCGGAAAATACATATCGTTACAATTCGCCCGAATCGCGTTAAAATATAACAAAGTAAATTGTCCGAAACGCCAAAACTCAACATTTTAAGGGACATAGGGCTCGTATATAATGCTATACACCCTAAATAAGCTTGGGGACATCAATGGAATATACTAAACATAAGCTTTCGACGATACGCCATAGAAAGCACAACTTGTCCGACACCAATCCGACAAACTAATAGGAAGCATCCTCACCATCCTAACACCTAAACGAATCGTCCAGTGAACTAGTTAAGAGTATTTCATGTCCGAAACAACATTGGTGGTGCCATATAATAAGTCGAGATGACGTTTCCGGTACTAAAGCACACGTTCCATATATTTTCCGAAAGTGACCCGACAACTGATCTAATAATATTTTTACCATCTGAAACAAACACCAACTAGTCAAGCGAATTAATTTATACTAATTAACATCTAAAATCCCTAATTACTCCCTAATGATGCAAGGCCACTCACTAATCAATATACTTAACTAAATTACCTAAATATCTAATATATATACACATGTTAAAAAAAAGTTACACTTACCCCCCCCCCCCATTCAAGAAATCGGTCAACAAGTGGGCCCACCCACTTGTTTCATTGTTGAAAATGTAAGATACATAGGATGGTTGCAAGATTTGGGTGATGGATGAACTCACTTCTATAAAACCTAACTTCATCATCATATTTCTATCACTTTCAAACTCCAAAAAAATCAAGAACTTTTCTCCTTCCTCCCTTCCATTTTTGGCAGCCCACAAATCCCCCAGAACCCTTTATTTTTACCCATTAAACTCACCAAATTAAGCTTATAAAACCCACCATAAGACCCCTCAAGGAAGGTGCAAGCATGGAGGACTTTTAGAGCTTCATTTGAAGTTTAATCTCTTCTTAATCTTCATCGTAACCATAGCAAAGTTGTAAGATCATTTGCCACCATTTTCAAGCTTTATATGTTATGTAGATACCAAATTACAACTTGATCATCTTGAACTCCAAGAAAACCAAAGCTTAAAACCCTAATCATAACATAAAAAGTCTACTACTGTGATGCATTTTGTGTTGATCATGTTGCTTAGTGCTACTTAGCTTATATATACTTGATGATTATGTTAAAGTAAGTTGTTTAGCTTGATGATCTTGTATGGAACTTGATTTAAAATGGTGATTTAAATAACTTGATGTTTAAATCTTAACAAGATCATGATCCACATGATACATGAACTTTACTACAAAAATAAAAGTGACTTGCAACATTTTATAACTTTCATGCAAACTAAAAATCATGATTTACACTAAGATGGTTTCAAAGGTGTCTTAATCAATGTTGTTTATATGAAAGATAAAGACTTTAAAGTGTGTTAAATATGATGGTGTGAGTAATCTTGTCAAAGGATTTAAAAGTGTTATGATATTATTATTAAAAATGTGGTTAAAAATATACATAAAGTTCAAGGATTATGTGGATAATTATGTGAGAATTGCTACATATAAAAATTGAGTTTTTGAAACTTGATTGGAAATTTATTGAGATTAGGGTATTTAAACATGCTTAAAATACGTTTTTAAAAACGTGGAAAACGCCATAGTTTAGGGGAAACTATGGCGAAATTTTTGTAAAATCTAATCGTAATTAAAGTACGATTAACGGGGTGATTAATGGGACTAAACACGATTAGTGACCTTAGTCGATAATTAAGAAAGTTTAATAAAAAGGGTTAAGCCCTAATCTTACAAGAACTTTTATAAACACTTATATATAGTTCTAAGTTAAAAAAGAGTTATAAAAAGGTGAAATGGAAATTTTATAAATATAAATATATCCTTAAATAAAAATATATACATGTTAAAAATACACCAACTTATGTGTATAAATACTTGTGTACGATTACGTGTATGTATTACAAGTTAGGATAAATACTATCTAAATTACAAATACACTATACAAACAATCTCCAAATACGCAACGACGAACGAGCATAAAAACACTTAAGGAACTAAACACATGAACAAAGTTATATTACACTTTGGCACGAGACGCGGGCGACGAACAACCGGACATCGGGCAAATCGTTACACAACATTATATTACGAGCAAATATATATATATATACACACACATAAAACCAAAAGCCGACCTGAATTATCAAATAAACGACCCAACGAAGTAAATGCGTAGCTATCCGCAACGGTCGCCGCATCATTACAACACGGGAAGGATACCTATTACGAGCGATGCTTGGGCGTTTCGACAAGAAAATTTATAGCAACAAGTTCTAAGACGAACTATAAAAATATTATGCTTTTGGTTAAAATCTATATAATTCAACACTTAAAAATTCCGTAAAGTAAAACAAAGAGTCACTAATTATACCCATGTAAAAGCATATACGTATAAATGCAGTATAAATACCAAATAATACGGTATACCAATACGTATAAATACAGTAGTAGTACCAAATAATACGGTATACAAATACGTATAAATACCAAATAATACGGTATACAAATACGTATGAATACAGTATAAATACCAAATAATACGGTATAAAAATACGTATAAATACTTACACCAAAACACTTAGTAATAAACAAGAATTACAAGTAGTGTACGTGCACAACATACACATGCAAATGTATACAATAAAACAATTTGCATATACAATGCAATATTTGCATATACCATGGAACAAATGCATACAACAAATAATTTGCATATACAAAGTAACAATTGCATATATAATGGTGCAAATGAATACAACAAAAGAATTTGCATATACAATGCAATATTTGCATATACCATGGAACAAATGCATACAACAAAATAATTTGCATATACAAAGTAACAGTTGCATATATAATGGTGCAAATGCATACAACAAAACAATTTGCATATACAATGCAACATTTTCATATACCATGGAACGAGGACATACAAAAGATCAATTTACACATACAAAGGAGCATATACTTATACATGTGAACGAGGTTCGCTATGCTTAAAATATGTACTGGAAGAATATACAAAACACGTAACGAACTTATACCGGGCGCGGCACGGAGACTCTCATGGGCCAGGCCCACTCATACCGTGTGGATCATGAAACTCAAATGGGCTAGGCCCATTCTCACTTGTGCGAGGCACAAAGACTCTTATGGGCTAGGCTCACTTATACTCGTGCGAGGCACGAAGACTCACGAAGGGCAAGGCCCATTCGTACACTTGATGGATACGAAATATATAAATATATATATATATAACAAGTGTAGATATATATATATTAAAACAAAATACATAACAAATGTCAACATATTTAAAATAAGCAAAGGGATCCAAATACTTAACTTAAACAATAACGTTCAAGATGAACAACGTGTACACATTTAACCATAACTCAAGTGTCTAATGAATTAGAGCACTTGTAGGTTGATACGCTCCTTGGGAAACCCGAATTGCTAGCATAAATATACGGACGCAAATCAGTGAGTTCATGTCCCCCTTTTCTCTTAAATGTTTTCGGTTTATAATTCTCGGAGGGAAATACATGTTTTTGATCGTATGGTTTAGCTAAGGAATGAAATATTAGATCATGTGTGAATAGAGTATCTCTTAAGTGCCATTAATCTTTTATATTACTGAGGAACAAGAGTGGTAGATCTATCGGGTGTAGCGAGCCCCACTCATGGGTCCTTGTGTGGCCGCATGTAGTGCTTTTCTTGTCCCAGCCACGTGGACCAGAAGAAATCATCTAGGGTTAACTACTTCCTATGTCATCACACATATTAATGTCCTTGCAAAACATCAATGATCATCAAGTTCATTGACGCTTTACATACCACATATTTTCATATATGAACTCTCAAATGTTTTTAAAATTCATTTGGCGAGCACACAAAATGCATGAACTCGCCAACTTTTGTTGATGTTTTTAAACTTACATGTATTTTATGAAACTGAAGTGGATCCTGGCGCAGTCGGTTACGAAGTTTTCAAGGTTACTAGTAGTCGATGCCATCCGTATTTTGGAGGGTTTGGTCTATATATTCCGTCTTCGACCGGAATATAGGATGCAAAGCCTCAATGTTTTAAAAGTTATTTTGAACAAGCGTTTTGTAAACTTTAAATTATTTATGACATCTTTTATTTCCAAATAACTTGTGGCTTGTAATGTTTATTTGTGGTGAATGGATGAACATCGTGCATGCTTTTATTTCATATAGTTGTTTACTCATATCGTGTGCAATGAAAACTAATCAAGTTCACACTGCGCGCTTCCGCCTATGTACGGGTGTGACAGTATGGACGCAAATGCCAATTGCCTATCTGTTGGCACGAGATTGGTGAAGCTCAAATCACTGGTCCCGAACTCATACAAGAGACAACAGACAAGGTCTTGCAAATGCGTGATAACCTGCTCAAGTCCCGTAGTCAACAAAAGAGTTACGCTGATAAGAGACGTAAACCCTTGGAATTCAACGTGGGTGATCATGTACTTCTCATGGTATCCCCTTGGAAGAGTGTTGTTCGATTTGGTAAGAAAGGCAAACTCGCTCCTCGCTATGTGGGTCCTTTCAAGATTCTCGAAAGGATTGGCAAAGTGGCGTATCGACTGGACCTACCTTCAGAACATAACAATGTTCATCCCACCTTTCACATTTCGAATCTGAAGAAATGTTTAGCTGAAGAAGGATTTCACGTTCCACTCGACAACCTTCGAATCAATGAGTCATTACACTTTGTAGAAAAACCAGTCGAAATCATGGACTGAGGGACCAAAAAACTTAGGCGCAGTCGCATTCCCATAGTCAAGGTTCAATGGGAAGGCAAATGTGGCGCCGAGTTCACTTGGGAACTCGAAAGTGAAATGAAGACCAAACATCCACATCTTTTTGTTGAGTCTTCCTCTTGAAAAGAATTTCAGGACGAAATTCCCAAAAGTAGGGGAGATTGTAATGCCTCGTGTTCTTGTACTTTCAATATTTAGAAAGCATTGTTGTACTTCTATTTTTGGAAACTTGTAATCATATTCGTATCTTTCATTTTCAGCCGTTGTACTCTAAGATTATGATCATAATGGAAACTTATTTGATACTTACACATGTTACATACTTAAGATATACGGTTCAATCTTGAATATATGATTATCTGCAAGAGATTCATACGTAGAATATTCAATACTCAGTTTTGTGTACGATTACACTTACACATCATTAATGCATGCTCAAAATACTTAAAATATACTAAAACACATAAAAACCAGCCTTAACTGACCCCTTCATACGAAGTTGAACATACCTCGCACAAAGTGTGCACACTTCGTACGAATTAGAGCACACTTCACATAAAGTGGCACACTTCGCACAAAGCGGAGTTGGCAGCCGTTTTCCTATAAATACAGATCCACTTCACCACGTCCAACCTTCCGTTCACTCTCACTCTCGAATTTCTTGATCCTCGGCAGAACTAACTTCTTCTAAGTGAGTTTAACTCACTAACATTTTGAAATTATATAAACTTCTTCTTTTACTACTTTTCTTTGTACCAAGTGTTGTAAGCTAACCTAGTTCATCAGCCTCATAGGATTGGATTAGTGTTCTAAGCAAATGAGAACGTTGGGAGCTTTGGCTACACGAATTAAGTTCGACACCTCACCTGAACATTTTGCATTTACTTTCTGTACGTTCATGACCAACCGGGTTATTGCAACCTTGTGCTTTGGTGAATCATATAACGAGATTTGACATTTCCATGCTTGATATCTTAGACCAACTTGAATATCTATATACTTAAACTACACATAATTTTCGGATTTTCTTAATAAACTAGTCGGAACAGAATCTTAATCACTTTCTGATTAAGTATTATGATCCTAGACTATTCAGCCTCATTGCAAATACCCTGTTCACGAAAATCTGTGTCAGAACGGGTGCAAAATGAGCTAAAAAGTTACAAAACAAACCTTTCGCACGAAGTGATCAGTCACTTCGCACGAAGTGGTCACCTCGTATGAAGTAGCATTTTCCCCCGCTTTCTTTCTGTACTTTCTGCTTCAGAACCAGGATCTATCGTCCGACTCAGTATACTCATACCCACCTGTTTACCCCATGTAGGGTAACTTCGGGTTGCATCACTTGAACACTCTATGCACTGAATACTAGGAAGCTCGCAAAACTGTAAGTATACTTGACCCCATTTTACTTTTACACATTTGGGTGCAATACATGTACTATATCAATTCACACAAACATGCTTTTTCATAAATCACAAAACAATATTTATACATACTCTTTGTGCTAAACTTGAAATCACACATGCTTATACTTGAATTCTCATACTCAGTCATTAACTTTGATTAAGCCTCCCTTAACATGTATAGCGTTATAGGAGTAACGCACTGCCCGTATTTGTGAGGTCATTTTAAGTTAAACACATATGGTCTTTTCATTTCTATGATTAGATTACGCTAGCGGTAAACTTTGGGTTGGCTAGTATATTCACATGCTTGTATATTACATGTTATCCTCGAGAATTGACATTGATTCATAAGGATTCGTTTAAAACTTTATACTATGTTATTTATTTAAACTTGTATGCTCGCCAATGCCTAGTGTATTGAACTATACTTTAACATGTACTGCAGGCTCATATTAATGATGAGACTTATGGAATCAAGTAGGACGACTTAGACACTCGCCTAGAATACATTAGAAAGTCGTTGTATTTGTATTTTGTCTTTCATGAAGATGCGTTCAAACTTGAAACTATGTACTTGCTATTCAATTAAGGAAATGGAATCTTGCTATTCAATTACCCAAACCACCCTTCTAACCCCCTTCCAAGCAGTTAACGTGCTTTATATAGACCGTAAAGACACGAATGAGTGAATCAACAAAAATTAAGATATGATAGAATAAAGTTCATTGTCAATATAACAAACTAGATATTAAAGTCACTAGTACAAACCCAATTAAAAGTTAACGAAAGCTTGGCAATCAAAAGTAATACATAAATGACTTATCTTCACCAAGTGATGTAAGAGATTAGCCAATCATTGTTTGACAAAAACTCTTACCACCAATCTTGGATCCCGAGACCACTACACACTCTAAAGATGGATGATTGATGAATGTGGTGGATGATGGTGGTATTGTTGTGGTGGAGTGGTGACAGGTTTGAGAGAAGTGGTTTGCCATGGGATGTGATGGATTGCAATTGAACCAAGCACCCCTATTTATAGTTGGAAATAGACAGTTCACACGGTCCCATGCCCGGTGAGCACGGCCTCGTGCCTCTTATTCTTTATCTTCATTTAATGAGTTGTATAAGTCTGTATGCTTGCACGACCTCGTGTGTCAATGACACGGCCCCGTGGCCATTTTACTTGTTGTACTATCCAAGATATGCATATCTGGGAGTTGACCACGACCCTGTCCATGGGACACGGCCAAGTGTCTCCTGTCTACCTCTGTTTGTCTTTTTCTTTCTAGAATCTTGAGTGAGGCGCGACCACATGCCTTGGTGGGACGATCCCGTGCTTGTTTTCTGATTTGTTGTTTTTGGTTTTGGGGCTAAGCTCGAAGGGTCGGTATGATGTATCAACTTCCCTTCTTTTGTATTTATGCCGTTTTTTGCCATTAATTTGTTCCTTTTATACATTTAAACTCTTTTAATCCTAAAAATCAAAAGTATACAAAAAAACGCACTTTTCCAACATTAGTACTAAAAAGGGTTGATTTATACCTTATTTAATATAATTTATATGTTGCATTTGGTGCTTATCAAATACCCACACGCTTGAATCTTTGCTTGTCCTCAAGCAAAACTCTTTATATTGCTTATACACCCAAATGGAATTGGTAGAGGAGAAGTTTTTGGGTCTTGTTGTAGAGTGTCGGAAATCCAAGTTCTTTTTATTATGTTTTTTTATTTACAATCCTATTGGACATGATATATTTAGAACATCTTTTGAGAAAAATAAATGTTTTTAGGCATAACATGCCTTATAAAATTTCATTAAGCTATATATAAATTCACAGACCTCACAAGTGATCACTTAACACTCGGCCGAAGATGTATAAGTGAAACGCTCGGTCCCGTTATGAAACTTAATGCTACCATATGTTTGACAAGTAATCAAACCTCCTCCTTTTTAACATAATCTTTGTAAATATCAAGAGGACTTTAAGGTAGGCTTTTGGTTAGAGGTAGGGTAGTTTTTTTAAAAGTGGCTAAAGGCTTAAAATGTATGTTTTCTTTTTAAAAACTTATTTATTTGTGACTTTGGTACAAACTAAAGGCATATAAGCAATAAATTTGCTTATTTTATTTCAAGCAACGATAGATTTTTTTTTATGTAAATATTCACAAGATAACTAAGTCACATATTTTTGGGTATTTCAAAAGAGCCGAATTTTACTAAAATAAAAGGGGTGTAAAATAAAAAGGTTTTGGGTGATGGGTGATTTATGCAAAATTGTATTTTGCGGGTTTTGAAATGAAAGGTTTAGGCTCAAAAGGGTTAACTAAGGGAAGTTTTTGTTTTTGGTGGGGAACTAAAGAGAAAATAAGGTTGAAAAAGAAAAAAGGATTTATAGTCCTAATGCCTCAATCATTTACTTACTTGGATTAGTTGGTAAGACCGGGAATGTATTGTTTTGTCAACTTATATATATGTAAGAACCGTACGATTCACACAACAAATGAAAAGTGAGCATCTGGTAAAAAAATGATATTGAATACTCGATAAAGGCTCAACTCACAGTTTGTGGGAAAATGGCAAAAACATGAAACTATAGATACAATCAAATTTTAAAAAGATTGTCATTCCTTTTTTATAAATTTGTCTTATATGGTTCTTTTTATCATGGCGCTATCGGTTGTAAACTTGTAAAAACCTGAATTTTGAAAACTTGGTTTTCTAACTTAAACTAAGACAAGACAAAAAAATTTAAAAATATTTTGAAAAAGATTAGGGGTGTTTTAGCGGTTCCAAGTAGAGTTTTGTGTAAGGCTTGTCTTAGGACAAACAAATTCAAGTCACTCCCCCCCCCCCCCCCACACACACACTTAAATTACACATTGTCCTTAATGTGTCCCAAAATAGATTAGATTTGATTAAATGTGTAAAAATTGGTTTAAAACATTTTTTTTTCAAAAATCAGATATTGGACACGGGGACATGTTTGGGGGACACGGCCCCGTGTAAAAAGTGCCAGTAACAAGACTTCTGTGAAAGTTTCTAGAAGGCGGGCACGGAGGCATGAAAGGTAGGCACGACCCCGTGTAAAAAGTGCCAGTAACAAAATTTTTCCAGAAGCCAGACACGGGGGCGTGTCTAAGAGACACGACCCCCATGTAACAGTTCCATAAACGAATTTGTTTTTTGCAAACTTGAGGCACATGGGTGTGCTTACCTTACATGGCCCCATGTTGCACGTACTGTTTTGAAGATTTTACGTCGGGAGACATCTGTTTACATGTATGGGATGTCGTTTCAACGTCATTTGGCCATTTTCCACCTTATTTCGCACTTTACTTTTTAAATACCAAGTTTCATTCCATTAATTCATCCATCATTACAACTAAAAAAAGATAAAAATATAAGAAAGATTTAAGTCTTAAGATAGATAATAGTGGATACCCCTGAGGATTTAAAACAAAATAGCTCTTCCCTAGATGGATCGGATGAAAACTAACAAAAACCCAAAACTAGTTTTCGAAGGGCTTTTGAGCTATTTTCCGGGCGTGTCTCCTTAAAGGTCATTGAACATTTCCTCAATCTCCTTTGGAAGGAAGATGAAGGGCTCATCATCGATCTCTTCTTGTGGGAGAGGAGCGAGGACTACTGAAACCTCGAAAAAGGCATCAGGGAAGTTCCGGGGGTATTTCATCCCACCCGGTGGGATTAATCACCTCGTGAGCGATGTTCCAATCGTCTTATGGTAGGATTGGATCCATCGAGGGCACCACCAATATGTTCAACGTTTGATGAAATAGGTTGAATTTCCCTAAAGATACTTTCCAGGGCTAGAGTGAGGTAGTTCACTCGATCTTTGAGGACCTCCTCCACCACTGTCATCTCTTCTATGGACTCTCATAGTGCGCAAATGTAACACACTAGTGTGGCTTCAAGAGAGAGCCTTCTTCCTCTTAAAGTGCTTCGGGAGCTTGGATTTACATACACTTCACACGGCCCCGTGCCTGTGAGCCACGGCCCCGTGTTGCACCAACAGAGTTGATATTTTAGCCCAAGAACCTTTCTTTGAAGTTAAAACCTTGTTATTTTCTGACATTTTGAACGTACATAACTTAAAATGTTGTTATGAAATAGTAGATTTGTGTAAATTTGTGCTAAAAATCATGCTCTTAACCCAACAATTGAAGCTTTGAAGCTTCAAACTTCAATGGAGGTTGTTGAAGGTTGAAAAATGAGAAATGACTAAAAGTGGTAAAGACAAGAAGGTTTAAGGAAACCTTTTTAAGAACCTACCTTTTCTGGTATGTGTGTGAGATCAGGAAGGATGTTAGTCTTTTAGGAATGGGTCCAAACATTCCCCTTGTGGCTGACTTTATAGAAAATGACAGCACGTCGACACGGCTCCTTGTCGCCTGTATCGAGTCAGAGAATGTTATATGTTAGTGAAACACAGGCCATGTCAAGGTAGACACGGCCCCGTATTAGAATAATACGGGAGACACGACCCCGTGTTTTGCTAACCCGCCCTCATGTATGGAAAGTAGATGGGGCACGACCCCATGTGTGATGAGCATGACCCCATGTTTTTAAGGGTTTATGAAGTTTCATCAGAATTTTTAAGGAACGGTCTTTTACCGGGGGTTCCTTACTGTTCGGGACAACATCGAAGTGCCAAATGTACCTAGGTCCTGGCGAGAGATACAAAAACACAAGAGGTTATTAGAAAGGAAGAAACCTAAGCTAAAAGTAGGAGGGCAAAACCATCCTTTATTTACTTTTTCGGGGCTCTTGTTAAAGAATGTGTGAATCAACTCGCTCTAGTCTAAACCGTTGGTGTGAAATTCACAAACCGCTAAGGAGTCCTTCATGCGAGGCCGAAATAGGGACGACTATCGTCTTTGTTTTCGCAATGGGCTAGGGTATATTTGTTGGCCTTGGAATTGTCTATTCCTAAATGTGGCTTTATCGAATCTCCTTCGTTTTTGTTCCTTGATGAATACCATGCCTTCATCAGGGATTCTATTTCTTTGAGTTTTTGGAGAATCCTCTTTTCTATTTGACATAATTCTTCAGAGCTTATGTCTTTTTATAGACGAGGTTTGATGGTATTCAGGTGGATGATAGCTATCGTTTTGACTACTGGCCATCTTAAGGTGATTATCACAGGAAAACGATGGGTCTATTAGGTAGTGGGGATTAAGATTTAGAATAGGTCACTCTAAATCTTTGTAAGTTCCTCCACATAATTGACACCATTTACCGTAAGAGTGGAAGGGGTAAAAATAATCATTAACATCCATTTTGCCAGACGAGGTTTCAACCATTGGGATCAAACGGTACTATTTTCCAGAAACTACTTTATGAGCACGGCCCCGTGTGATTGTCGCATGGCCCGTGCTGCAGCTTCTGTCTAGCTGGAAACAATTTTATGTAACTAGGGGATTGGCACGGCCCCGTGTGTGATCAGACACAGTACCGTGCTTAGATCTACATAAAGTAGAAAAATTGAAGAAAATAATAAAAAGATAAATTAAAGACGCATAAAAATGATTAGGCCATCGATTTTAAACTTTCTTAAAATCATTGTGTCCCGGGCAATGGCGCCAAAAACTTCACGTGTGTTGAGGGTGTATGATTTTTTAATTATATTTTTAAGTACTTTTCACATTGTTAATCAAGTTTTAAATTTACAAAATACGATATAACATAATCACTCTCTGCAACACGTTATGGCAAGTGTACCCATTGTTAGCGTAGTATAGTTATGCTAAGATACCGAGGTCGTTCAAAGACACAAAAGCTTTTAATACTAAAATATTGCCAATGTCTAATCTAACCAAATTTTGAGAAAAGGTTATAAAAAGTAAAATAAAGAAAGAAACTAAAGTAATAAAAGAAACAATAGAGAAGATAGAATCACTTGGTTCTAACTTATCTTTGATGTATCATTTGATTATTTCACGTTGGGTTTTTTTAAAGATTATCTTAGTCATAGTGGCATGTCCCTCTTTTGGAGGCAATGCTACACTAGGCCATATTAGTCTGACTCAGCAGGGATATAGTCCCACAACACCGAAATATTGAATATAATTAAATAAGTTTAGTGCAAAATGTGGCATGTCTCTCTTTTGGCGGCAACGCTACCTTCGGCCATATTGGTCAGAGTCAGCAAGGATACAGTCCCGCAAGGCCGATTTAAAGTTTTAATAGTAGTTTGTTTATAATGGATTCAAGTCATTCTTACTTCCCCCGATTTGCTGCTATCTGCCTCAAAGGAAGTCCTAATATGCTTGAATCAAGTCCTCACAGGATCTATATACTGAACGAGGCAAGAACTTTACCCAAACCACCCTTCTAACCCCCTTCCAGACAGTTAACATGCTTTATATAGAACGTAAAAGACACGAATGAGTGAATAAACAAAACATGAAGAGATAATAGAATAGTCTTCACTTCAAAATAGAAAATTAAATATTAAAGTCATTATTACAAACCCAATTAAAAGTTAACCAAAGCTTGGAAATCAAAATTAATACAATAATGACTTTTCTTCACCAAGTGACATAAGAGATTAGCCAATCATAGCCTTTGTTTGACAAAAAACTCTTACATCAATCTTGGATCCCGAGACTACTACTCACTCTAAAGATGGATGATGTATGAATGTGGTGGATGATGATGGTATTGTGGTGGTGGAATGGTGGCTGTTGTGAGAGAAGTGGTTTGCCAACGGATGGATTGCAATTGAACCAAGCACCCCTATTTATAGTTGGAAACATACAGTTCAGACGGTCCCGTGCCCGGTGGGCACGGCCCTGTGCCCCCTTATTCTCTGTCTTCATTTAATGAGTTTGCTTGCACGGCCCCGTGGCCATTGTACTTGTTATATTATCCAAGACTTGCATATCTGGGAGTTGACCACGGCTCGTGTCAATGGGACACGGCCCTATGTCTCTTGTCTCCTTATGTTTGTCTTTTTCTTTCTGGAATCTTGAGTGGGGCATGGCCCCATGCCTTGGTGGCATGGACCCATGCTTGTCTTCTAATTCGTTGTTTTTGGTCTTGGGGCTAAGCTTGGAGGGCCGGTATAATGTATCAACTTCCCTTCTTTTGTATTTATGCTGGTTTTTGCCGTTAATTTGTTCCTTTTGTACATTTAAGCTCTTTTAATCCTGAAAATCAAAAGTATACAAAGAAACACACTTTTTCCAACATTAGTACTAAAAAGGGTTGATTTTATACCTTACTTGATATAATTTATATGTTACATTTGGTGCATATCACATATTCATCTGTATCACGTTCATTTCAATTCCTTCGTTACGTTGACTTTTGTTGATCAACCATTATATGCATAAGACGTGAATTGATAATCACATTGTCCCACATTAATGCAATTAAATTTTTCTCATCATACGTAACACATCATTTGTCTAATGCGTATCATACGATTATTCCTAAACCTTCCAATCTCATTCGTAAGTCAAACCATGCCATTCACATATTCATTGACATTTCAGACTGTCAACGGGTTAGCATACAAACTTCCAATCATAAGAACATTGTCCATATTGAAGTTGTAGACCATACAAATGACACCAATTCACTTTTGATTTTGTTTAACCATAACTAAATCATGATCACACAATTCTAACATAGAGTACAACTTCTAATGCATTTTTCTACTATATCTTATTAACAAATATAATTTCCACATGAAGTCCATCTATCAACACATTCCTCATGTTAGTTTACTATCAATCATGCTACTATCATATTCTACAAATGATCATCTATTGTGAGAATAAATTTTCATATACTAACTTAACTAGGCATTTCATCAAACACTTGGTATGCGTACTACTATTTTAGCACAATGTACAAGTACTTCATGCTTTCATTCCTATTTCTTACATTCATTCATCATCACTACTAAGCATCACGTTTAGCTAGGTTAAGTGATGAGTTAAACTATATTTTCTAAAAAGGTCAAAATGCCCTTTTTCGTAAATAATCAAAGAATAAGGTTCTAAGCTTATGAAACCTATATTCTGACTTCAAAGCAGAATGTATAACATCATAAAATATATATTACTTGTCGAACTCATCACAAACCATTTGACCACCCGAACCCATATCTATGCACACGACTAGTTAAAATGTCATAAACCATGTAAACTAGTCGTATCGGGTCAAACATTTTAAAAAACTTTCCAAATCAGAATGTTTGGTTAAATAACCCATATCACACGAGACCCCTCATTCGTATGGGTAAAAACCACATTCTATCCAGTTAACGCTTAATCTAGCGAAACCAAGCGTTATTCTAAAGTTAACCAATCAAAGTCAAAAGACTTGCCAATGACCCGTAAACATTCCAACGAATAATATTATGTTCGTTCTGGCCTATAGAGCCATCAAGGTAGTTGCACCTAGATTAATAAACTTTGAGTACGGTTATGCTATGAGAAGTAATACACTATGAGAAATACAGCTAGCACAGGTAAATACTTTTTAGCCTATTTTTATTTATAAACTTGTGATATGGCATTAGCCACTTGGAGCGGATATTGCAAAATGGGCAAATGCTTTCAAAGAATGTAATAACCCAGTTTAATCTGTTTTACTTAAATAACATTAAACACTTGGGGGTTAATGGTACCATGTCCGAGCGTCCCGACTCACTAATTATAATGGCCATAAATAAGCGCGCAATGTAGGTATACAGACGCATAATATGAAATGGTGTGTATATTGATCATGTACCAGCATTTTGATTTTCTGGTCCCCGACTATATTGACAAGCATGTAAAACTGGTAACAAGAAATTTATCCTAATGTATAATAAATGATTACCAAATGGTTTTCATATATATATATCAAATGATTTTCAAAGAGTTGGTTGATAGTATTTACCAGCGAAAGACGACGTATCTTAAAGATTGACCACGGTGACGAACCTCAATAGTAGGTTGGATATGGTTCGGCCATAAAGCTTTGGAATTTGCAACTCCATGGCTAAAGACCTATGATGACTAAAGTCATTTTATTTTGATCCTGCCTTATGGGATATTTGTACCAAAAAAATGCAATAAATTTTATATAATATAATTTCAAGTTTTTATGCTTGTACTTTATTACCGTTTACTTCTGCTACCAATTATACTATTGTTATTCGACTGAGACGCATAAACCCAAAGTCCGGGCCCACCGGGAAATCAGGGTGTGACACCATCATGCCATTAGTCCTCCACCATTGTTCCATGATCTTCTTGCTTAAGCAGAAAATCATGAATTATTCATGCACTCAGTTCATACCACCCATCCTCCACAGGTTGCCTTTGCTTCACAACAAACTCGTAGCAATCAGTCTCACACTAATTATAATAATTATGGTGGAAATCAATTTCGACCAAATGGATATCATGACAGATCTCGAAATAATGGTGGTCGTAGTGGTCATCGACCTCCTCATTGCCAACTATGTAGAAAGCAGGGCCACTATGCATCTTCATGTCCTAGTCTTGCTACTTATGCTTAATAGAGTCCCTCTATCTGTCACACCCCCATAAAACCATCAGAGCTGGGTGTGAACTAAACTGGTAACTTCATTGCACAGCGGAAGTAACGTGAGTGCTAAGACTTCTAATAAGTGAACGCCCACTAATTACTCGATTACCCATGGGTTCCACTATTCCAACCGTGTCATACTTGTAATCATAACCTGAGAAAGAACATGCGAAAAATCAACATAAAGTTGGCGAGTTCATAGTTTGTTGGTTTTGTTTCAATGAGTCATAAAACATTTGAGCATTTTGCATTCGAAAACCGGTTTGTGGGATCATAGTATCCCAAAGCATTTGAAATGTCATGACTGTATAACAATATTGAAATGTTTTCTCATGTTGTTTGCAAATCCATGCATATAACTGTTATGTTTATAAACCGGTAATAAAATGTTTTCTGATATCTTTATAAACCGGTGTTGAAACCGTAGTATGTAGTTTTCCTATGGAATCTAATGATCAATCAGTGCGTAGCTAATACACTGACCTATGTGCCATAAGTAAGTAAATAACCAAACCGAGACAACTTTGTCATCATTTAGGGATCACAAAAGCACTCCTGACGGGTTAACATACCAGGAGTGGAGCGTGTCTCAAACTCGATAGATCTATACCTTTTGCACCTTGGTCACTACGTGATTAATGGTTACTATTGTCATAATCCTACTTATGCATAGTGATCTGTTATAACCTGATCCCATAGCTACATACCAATTGTCATAAATCTGTGTTCTTGGGCCTAGCCCATGTTTTCTTGTCATTGGGCCTAGCCCATGTTTTCTTGTCATTGGGCCTAGCCCATGTTATAAATAAAATTGGGGCCTCGCCCCTAATTGTGACTATGACAATCCCGTCACTAGTCGTAAAACTCATGCATGTTTCGAAAAGCTTTGTATAGCTGTGAAAACCGGTAAGTTTAGCATAAATCTTTCGTAAACCATTTGAGTTTATTGAAATATGTTTGCAACATGGTTTAGAAATATATGATTTTCATTCATCGAAACATTGTGTACTTTTGCAAAACTTGCATGTCTTACCACCCCCGAAAACATTTATAAAAATGTAAAACGGTAAAAAGTGGGGGTTATGAACTCACCTGTTGTCCTTGTGCAAAGCTAGCTTAATGTGATTTCCATAGTGTAGACTCCACAACTTGACTCGCTAGCATGCAACCTAGTGTATTCCTAAAACGGAATAACTTGTAAGTTTCTAAGAATGACGTAGCTATACTACGTGATACCGAGCTCTACCGAATCGTTACTCGTACGTTCTATGAAATTATTATTGTCTTAACTCGGTTAACCAATCTAGGGTTTTCTTATAATTGTCTTAGTTTGCGAGCGACTTGATATATATGTTTACTCAAAAACTTAACTATATTTCATGAAATCTTATTTAGTCGCCATGTACGTCGGCGGATAATAGTACGACCCTTCGTAGTTTTCGTAAGATATAATGTATATATACTCGAAAATATACCCGTATAGATAATACATTTCGTATACGCGTGATAGTCTTGCGGTATTGCGTCGAACCTCGTTGAAGCGTTGAAATCGAATATAACAAATGGCATTTGAAGCTCCCGAATCGTCGACGTTTAAAATAAATGTAACTATATTTATTTATAAAAGTATTCAAAATCTCTACGTTCGAATTTATATAATTAGATTCATGTTATACGATCTCCTAATGTCTGTCGTTTGAAATAATACGCGCCTTGTAGTCATCTTGTAAAAGCGTTCGGAAATCTTGGCGTTTTGAAATAAATATAAGCAATATACATATTCTTATATCGTCGTTCGAATAATTTATCGATGTTTGAAATATAGTTTCCGAATTCAGCATTCGAATTAAACATAAATAATTTTATTTTCGATTATAACGGATTCCCGAAACTTGTTGTCTTGTAGTCGCGCGCGTTGAAATGTTATCTGATCGATTCGTAAGCGTCGTTAAAATAAATATATATGTTAATATTTATTTTATAACAATCGTTTAAAATCGGACGTTAAATCTTTGAAATATGTCGCATTTTCGTTTTACGGATTTTACGAAAATCGGACAGAGTTTCCTCTGTTTTTGGACGATCCCGACAATACTAGTTGTCGATTTATCTATCAAAACACAACCTGCAATGTACGCAAACAATATATATAATTTATCGTCGTGTTTCGAATATAGCGTTTAGCCGATTTAGTTTTCCGATTTATATATTTAACTAGTGCCGGTTCGATTTTAATTAATAATTGTTCGAAGATAGCGTACATCGACTTAATTGTTATTTTTAACTCTTTGGCGATATGTTATTGTTAACGGGTCGGGTCGAGCTCGGTTTCGCGACAAGATTAATATTAAGATTTATATTAACTATATAATTAAAATTTCGCGTCGTAATTAAATTTTTACCGAGTCTCGCGTTGACTCAATGACCGACAGTTGACCGAGTTTGACTGCGTTGACCGAGTTGACTTTCATTGACGAAACCGAACACCGAACCGAGACACGCATCCGAACCTGAAATCGAGAGTCAAACATAATCTAGACCAAAACGAAACTGAAATATTTAAACTTTTACACTGAACCGCAGATGTTTTTGTACTCTCTTCGTAATCGACTTGTCCTCTCTTCGTAATCGACTTTCGTTTTTTTTATTTGTAATTGAGACTATTGATCATAATGAGAACGAAACTATTTTAATCATGTTGGAGCATCATATTATCCAAAATTCTCGATTTGTTATTACACAATGACACTCGATACTCGTTAAACTAAACTAATTTAACTCGTTACGTATACGATTACTTGTTCATTATTTAAATCGAGTAATTAAATTAATTAATTAGATTAATTAAACTTTTTACAATTTAAAAAGTTATCTTTATATATATATATATATATATATATATATATATATATATATATATATATATAATAAGTTAGTAATTTAATGGTGATATCATAAAAATAATAAAGTCTAGGGTCCAATTGGTAATTTAATGATTTTAGAACTTGCAGGGACCATTTATGTCCATAATTATAAGTAATATAATGCTTTTAATCAAAAAAAATTAATAATAACCAAAACCGGTGCCCACGGGACTCGAACCCGGGTCACCCGGTTCAACAAACAGCGCCTCAGCCACTCCACCACAAGCCTCTCATTGAACATATCCCAGCACACAATTAATTTAAACACTCATTATCAGAGGCTGACCAGCGCGAACCAGCCCCTCCAACTCGCAATTTGAGCGGGTTTTTGTGTTTGTTTTGAGCTTTAAACATGTTTTAACATTTAATACTTCACCAAACCCAACCCTAATCCTTCCCTATAAAAACCCATCATTCTCCAAGCCTTTTTACACTTTCATAATCATAAAAACACTCTCTAATCCTCCATAATCAAGCTAAAAGTTGCAAATTCGGGCAGAATTACTCTTCTTCACTAAAGTGAGTGTAACTCACTCGTTTCTCAACGAAAACACTCCATTCTTTTTCCCACTTTCTTGGTTTGACCTTGTGCACATCTCCAATGGTTTTCCATGGAAAATTAGGCCCTGGAATGTCACGAAAAAGGCTCCAAAGTGGACTGTTTTGATTTATATTCTTCAAACTTTTATAAAACTTGTTTAACTTGAGTTCAACTCATCTCAAACCTATGTCCTAATGCTTACAACACTATATGTGGTTGGTTAGGCTTAAAAACAAGGTTGAGACATGTCAAATTAGAGGTTAAAACATCACAAACTTTATGTTTTTTTACTAGGGTTTACACCCACAAGTAGTGTTCAAGTTAAGCTTGATGAATGTGTGATATTTGGACTAGCTTGGGCTATCCATCATTAAATCCACACACTACTTGATGATTTTCATAGCTTAGTTGTCTCATTTCATTCCTTACTTGTAAGTTCATGACCCTCCTTGTGTCTAAGACACATGTGTAGTGGTGAATCCAAAGAGGTCTTAAGTGGATGGTAAATCCTCCCACCTCCTACTTGACTTATGTAAACTACAAAGAGGGTCCTAAATGGATGGTTCAACCTCCTACCTCATGCTTGACCTATATGACTTAATGTACACTATATAATACTTATATATTATCAAAGTAACCGAACTCTTGATGATGAACAAGTGGTCAATTGTCAAATAGTAGGTTACATCTTCTAAAGACCATACACTTGTTACGATTCTTCGTGTTTCTTCGTGTAGAAGGACAAGGTGCTCGAAACTAATCCATCAACCAACAACGTTCGCAGGATTTCAAGTGGGAAAGCTTGCAAAACCGTGATCATACTCGATCCCGTTTTTCCTTTTTACACTTTGGGTGCAACATGTACATTATTCAAAATCACACGACACATAAACTATTTTAATCTCTATCCATGCTTAACATGAAACTACTTGATGCTTGTTAGACTTGTATGATATGTAAACTTTTTGTGTCGATATATGCTTAATTAACTTGTATGAAATTTGAATTTAATCTATATTGTCACGTAGCGTTATGAAGTTTTGAGCAATTTGTTCGTCTCATCCCGATGTTTCCGCCATCGGTTGGGGTGTGACAGATTGGTATCAGCGCCATAACTATAGGGAATTAGGAAAAGTAGGAATGCTTTGCCCTAGTCTATAGTTTTAGGAACTTGATTCTTATTTGTTGTTTAAAACTTCATTGATTCTACCTTATTTGCTTCTTTTTCTCCTTCTTTGTCTATTAAACTTATATGCCTTTCCTAAGGCCAACACAAATACACTTGAAGCTTTGAAAACACTCATATTTTACCAACGAGGCGATTTGCACCAAGATAGGCCCAATGGCCCACAATTTTTGGTGAAGTCCCTCATTCCGTGTATTCAATTTTGCACGAAGTTACGACATCAAGCTAGGAGTGATATCCGCATCTTGATGGAAAACTTCCATTTCATACTCTAGTGGACCTTACTAACGACCACATTAGGGTACGAAATCGTCAAGTTAGAGGTGAAACCCGCACCTTGTCGATTAAGTCCCATTCCTCGATTTTCAATCTCGCCAAAGTCTCGATTGTTTCGATCGATTAGAGACGTGTAGTAACTGGAAGGGTAAGATACCGTTAATCGCTTCTCGATGAGAGTATCTTACCTATAGGCCAAAGTACGTTTCTCTAATTTGAAAGGACCTTCGACCCACTTTGGAATAGTCGACGTTTCTCTACCCGAAACAATCCAATATTTTATTGAGCCTTTCTTTTATGTCATCTCAATTTATATGTGATTTTAAACTTGATACTTCGTTCATATCAAAAATTTTACACAATTCACAGTCTATCGCAATCAAAAACAATAATAATCTCTCGTGAACAAACTAAATTTACAATTCTTTCATTATACATGTTATGCTATGTGGAATTCATGATTATGCTATGAGAGTCAAATTGAACATTTATACACTATGTGAAACTATATGCTATGTGATGCATTCATGGAAACATTTTTTCTTAAACAATCATTATGATCAAGTCTCACCTATTCGTTCTTTTGAATCTTAGATGTCTTCTCATCTCCAACTCGATTAAGAAGTCGAAGACCAACTCCAAAAAGAAGATAATGGCTTTCATGGCCAATCAAATCGCTCATATTGTCCCAAAGATCGTCACCGAAATTCAAGCTTCGAACACCCCCAATGGTTCCGTGGAATCGAAAGCGGCTCAACCCAAAACTGTGAACTTTAATTACAAGCACTTTTCGTCTTGCAACCCTAAGCCATTCACTGACAACGATGGGGTGACTGCTATGCTCGAGTGGTTCGACAGCATAGAGGTCACGTTCATCAATAGTGAATGTCCCGAAGAGCTCAAAATGCGTAGTGCGACAGGGGTATTCCAAGCCCGAGCTCTAGAATGGTGGACAAACGAAAGGAATATTCATTCCAATGAAGAAGCTTACGCTTTACCTTGGGAGGAAGTTAAGACACTCATGATGGAAGAATTCTGTCCCCCGCACGAGCAACAAAAGCTAGAAGATGAATTTTGGACTCTAAAGCAAATTGGCGACGATAACCAAACCTACACCACCCGTTTCAAGCAACTCAGTTTCATTGTTCCTCACCTTGTTTCGACCCTCGATCGCAAAATCCGCAAGTACCTCCATGGATTACCTCCTGCTATGCGAGATACCATTGAGGCAGCCAAACTCGATAATATCAAAGCCGTTTATCGCCTTGCCGCTTCCCTAAACAACAATCGCATTCGCGATAAGCAAACTTCAACCCAGTTTCCTCCAAACAAGCCCATCAACTTACCCTACAATCAAGTGGCAACAAGGGGAAGAAGCGAAAGCAATCGAACCCTAGTTGTAACGCGGTTGTACCAGTTGTTAACCCAAACCCTGCTACACCTGCAAGCAATCGAAAGCCATACATTGGGATTCACCCCAAGTGTACTACCTGCAACTATCATCACCCTGCCAACGTCAATTGTCGCCATTGTACCATTTGCAACCGTTTTAGCCATCACACTGCCTATTGTAAGAACAATCCTGCGCCACAAGCCCAACAAGCTTAAAGCGCTAAACCAGCTAGAGCCTGCTACAAATGCGGTGACACAAATCACCTTCATCCTCAATGCCCTCAATTGAATTAGGAACAACAAGCTGCTAGAGGACGAGCTTTCAACCTCAATGCAAACCAAGCGTGCAACGACAATGAAGTCATTAATGGTATGTTTCTCGTCAATAACCTTTACGCTTCAATGCTATTTGATACTGGTGTGGACAAAAGCTTTGTGTCTGTTGAATTTGAACCTTTGCTAAATTGCGCACGCTATAAACTGCCTAAGTCATTTTCCGTTGAAGTTGCCAATGGCAAGTCTATCTTAGTCGATTCCATTCTTCGTGACTGTCTTCTCACTCTTAACGAGCACACCTTCCCTATCGACCTTATACCCAATGCAACTGGGTAGTTTCGACATCATAGTAGGCATGGATTGGCTTCGCAAGAACCATGCTGAAATTGCTTGCCACGATAAATACGTTCGTTTACCTCTTCCTTCTGGTGACACTTTACGCGTCTATGGAGACCGACCTTCGAATGGACTGAAATTGATGTCCTGCACACAAGCGAATAGGTACTTACGTAAACAGTACTTTGCCTTTTTAGCCGAAGTTGTGGAAGAAAAAGGCAAGGGAAAAAGCGTAAGTGATGTTCCAGTAGTGCGCGACTTCCCTGACGTCTTTCCTAGAGATTTACCTGGTCCTCCTCCACCTCGATCCGTTGATTTTCGTATTGATCTCGTACCTGGTTCGACTCCTGTTGCCAAAGCTCCTTATCGTCTTGCACCCTCTGAGATGCAAGAGTTATCTACTCAACTCCAAGAACTCCTCGATAAGGGTTTCATACAACCAAGTACCTCACCTTGGGGTGCTCCTGTACTTTTCGTCAAGAAAAAGGATGGCTCGTTTCGCATGTGCATCGACTATCGAGAGCTTAACAAACTCACCATCAAGAATCGTTACCCTCTCCCGCGTATCGATGATCTATTTGACCAACTTCAAGGCGCAACTTGCTTCTCCAAAATCGATCTTCGATCTGGTTATCACCAATTTCGTGTTCTCAAAGAGGACATTCCTAAAACCGCATTTCGCACTCGCTATGGACATTACGAGTTCGTGGTTATGCCTTTTGGCTTGACCAACGCACCAGCCGTGTTCATGGATCTTATGAATCGTGTTTGTAAACCATATTTGGATCGCTTTGTAATCGTTTTCATCGACGACATTCTTATTTATTCAAAGACGCAGGCTGACCATGAACGTCATTTACGCCTCATACTCGAACTTTTGCGTAGTAATCGTCTATACGCGAAGTTTTCCAAATGCGAATTTTGGATCAAAGAAGTCCAATTCCTTGGACACGTTGTTAGTGAAAAAGGAATCCATGTTGACCCTTCCAAAATCGAAGCAGTGAAGAATTGAGTCGCGCCTAAAACTCCTTCTGAAATCCGTTCTTTCTTAGGATTGGCAGGTAATTACCGCCGATTCATCTTGAACTTTTCAAAAATCGTTGTTCCTCTCACCTCGTTGACTCAAAAAGAGAAACCTTTTGCTTGGGGTCCTGAGCAAGAGGAATCTTTTCAAACTCTCAAGAACTTGCTTTGTTACGCTCCTATTCTTGCTCTTCCTGATGGGAATGATGATTTCGTGGTATATTGCGATGCCTCAAATCGTGGTCTTGGTTGCGTGCTCATGCAACGAGACAAAGTCATTGCCTATGCTTCTCGTCAGCTCAAAATACATGAGAAAAACTATACTACCCATGACCTCGAGCTTGGCGTAGTTGTTTTTGCGTTAAAGATTTGGTGACACTACCTATATGGTACAAAGTGTGTGATTTTAACTTACCATAAGAGCCTACAACACATCTTTGACCAAAAGGAACTAAACATGCGTCATCGACGTTGGGTGGAATTGCTTAACGACTACGACTGCGAGATTCGCTATCATCCTGGTAAAGCGATGTCGTGGCCGATGCTCTTAGTCGTAGGGCTCATGTTAGTAGCATTAGTTGTTTTCAAGTCTCAAGCGATCTCCACACTTGTATTCGTGAAGCTCAATACTCGTCAGCAAACGAAGGAAGTCTAATTGACGAAGTACGAGGTGCTCCTATGGATCAACTCGTGACGAAATCAAACGGACTTCAATACTATCTTGATCGTATTTGGGTGCCAAATCGCGACAATCTTCGTGAACTCATCATGACCGAGGCACACAAATCCAAGTACTCGATTCATCCCGGTGCTGATAAGATGTACCATGATTTTCGTACATCCTATTGGTGGCCTGGCATGAAAAAGGACATTTCCATCTACGTTTCGAAATGCCTCACTTGTTCGAAAATCAAAGCTGAAAACCAGCGTCCGTCTGGTTTGCTCAATCAGCCTGAAATCCCTGTTTGGAAGTGGGATAGCATTGCTATGGATTTCATAACCAAACTTCCTCGAACACCTTCTGGTCATGATAGCATTTGGGTAATAATCGACCGTCTCACCAAATCTGCGCCTTTCCTTGCTATTCTCGAAGACTTCAAAGTTGAGAAAATTGCTCGAATCTACACTGATGAAATCATATGTCGTCATGGTATACCCATTGACATCATCTCTGACCGTGATGGTCGTTTCACTTCCCGTCTTTGGTAAACTTTCCAGTCCGCTATGGGTACCCATTTGAATCTCAGTACGGCCTTCCACCCTCAAACGGATGGACAGACTGAACGTACTATCCAAACCCTAGAGGACATGTTCTGTTCTTGTGTCATCGACTTTGGTGGTGGTTGGGATGTACATTTACCTTTGATCGAATTCTCGTACAACAATAGCTACTGTCACACCCTCAATTTCCACTTGCGGAGTTTTACTGCGAGGCGTGTGAACAAACCAGAATCTGAAACACTAGTACGTCGAACGACTCTATATGATTTGATAATACGTTTTCCAAAATCATTTGTTGTAGATTTTATATTGTCTAAATTAGTTACCAATATTTAGCAGAAGCATTAGTTTTTAAAGTTGAGCGGAAGCATAAAATAAATAGTGAAGCGGGCGCCAACACAAACGCCAAAACAAATGAAAAACCCCAAAACAATATTTATAATTGAGACTCGATAAAAAATGTCTTGTTCAATGCATGTGAGTGCACCTAGAGCTCCTAGCGTCCTGAGAAACATGTAAAGAAACAAGTGTCAACATTAAAGATGAGTGAGTTCATAGGTTTTCATAAATTCGTTTGTTCGGTTATAGTTTGTTTTCCCCCGTTATCCCTAACCCGGGATAACGTATTGGTTCCATTATTCCAACCCGGAATAATAAGTTGTTGCTTCCATTATCCTCAACCCGGGATAATATAGTTGTTGTTTCCATTATTCCAAACCCGGAATAATAAGTTGTTGTTTCCATTATCCCCAACCCGGAATAATATAGTTGTTTCGTAATTAAGTTCAATGTTAACATATATAGGTAGCTAGCCTAAAGTCATGTCACGTAAGAGTTCGCGATCGAAGCTGACTGTTGTGCCTCCGTGTTGCCAGGCCTATCACTGACCATGGCAAAGTTAGGCCAAATTATTCACCCGTTGACCATACCCGGTCGGCTAGCGCGACTAGCTCGGATGGGGCTTGTCGGGCCCAGTAGTACTACTTATAATTCCCCCGCTATTAAACCCAATACTAACGATCCGAGAGATTGACGAGGACTTAAGTGATATAGCTGCTTAGTGACCATAACATTACATTAACACCAACTTAGTTACCGAATAGTTATGTGACGTTAATTTCGTATAACGTAAAGAGATTGAGTTTGAAGAGTGTATACATGTTTCTCCCCCTGTTGTTTAAAAACCGGATAAAGTTAGGGGCCGTGAACTCACCTTTTGTTGCTCGGTTAGTGTAGCAAAGAAGTTATAAGAGATGGGACCGCTAGTTGCGTCCTAACAAACCAATTAATTCCAAGTCAGTGTGTGAACACACCAATACAAATTCTACACGTAATTTACGCACAAAGTGATACACACAAACAACATATCTAACACTCAAACATGCATGCAAGTATCCTCATGTGAACCTAGTGATTAAAACAACTTATCATAAACATAAACCAATCCATGCCACAATTTGGTGCACACAATCACAAGTTATCAAATTTCAGCTTAACACTCATAATTCAGCTGTTTTCTAGGATTTTTATAAAATAGTTCCAACGTTCCAAAAATTCCAATATTTTTACAGCAGGTGCCATTTATATTGTAGAAATTTATATAAATTTACCAAGTCCTAAATCTTTACCATTTAACCATAAATATTAATATACTAGGCTGCAGTCAGATTTATCACTTTCTGACTGCAGTCCACGAAAGAATTTATTTAAAAATCACCGATCGTCCAATTAACAAAATTCCAGTTGGAGGTTGCCCGGAAATTTCAATACCTAGTTGCTGTACAAAATTCATGACTCAACTCCCTACTGATTTTAAAATCCAACTCGATAAACAACTAACAAAATTTCAGGATTTTCACAGCTTTAGTTACTGAACTTATTTGGCCCTTTAAAAATATCAAACGACTTCAGAAAATTATGAATCCAGTGCCCTTAGATTCGTTATTCAAATCTCTACGTTCTAGACATCAGAAAATCCGTTTTTCGACAACTAATGACCGAGTTACATCCAGATGAAGTCGGCTGTAACTATTACTCAGCAACTGTTTTCAGCATATTGTTACCATTAATTCGCACAATCCGTCAATATTATTAACCTAGGCGATCAAGAACCGGTTTTTCTAATCATAATTCAATACCTATAACATATCCATGCAACTCTAATTCACACCTCTAGTTTTTATAAACAAAACACAGCCTATAATATTCAGCTTTCAAACAACATTACTTGCAATCTAGCATTAACAAATCCGCAAACAATCATTCATCTCATTCAATCATGCAATCCGAGAACAACAAAATCAAAACACATGTATCCGAATATGATCTAGCAACATATGATAAATTCTAATCTTTTAATGATAAGGTAAACGAACCGTGAGTAAAATAAGGAACCGATGATCAAAGATGCTTGCGACCGAGAGGATGATGATGGAGTAGGCTGTTTTGTTGATCGAATAGAGGTGAACAAGGACTGATCTCGCGACTGAATGGAGGTGAACAAGGGCTGTTTGCGGTTGAATGGAATGAACGAGGGCTGATCAGATCGAGATGAAGGCTGCTCGCGATCAATGGGACAAGAGTGAGGCAGTTTACGGTCGAAGAAGATGAAGGATTTGGCTGCCGACGGCTGTTTTGCCTTTTAGGGTTTTTGTGTTTTTGATGGATGCATGCATGGCTAGTATATATAGGCAAAGAGATAAGTGGTTACAGTTTTGGTTTGAGCTCGTGGCCGAGGGACTTGGGTTGGTTTGGTTTGGGTTTGATCTTGCGGTTTTGGGCTTGATCTCGGTTTGGGTTTGCGGTTTGGGTTGCACGCGGCCGAGAATAGTTTGAGTCCTAAACTTGTTTATTCCTAGAGTCACAAGGAATCAAAGTTGGTTCGTGTCGCGGTTCGGTTCGGTTCGTGTACATATCTACCATAATTATTTTATAACTAAAACAATCACACAAACACACATCACGTATTCATTAACTCGTACACGTTTAATACTTAGCATATACTTTATTCGACAAGTGTCGCGTTTAAGTTATCCGAAAAACCCGGGATGTCACATTATCCCCATGTTGAAAGAATTTTCGTCCCGAAAATTGAGTAAACGCGGTTTAGAATGTAGCGTACATGTTTAGAGTGCCACGCACAAAGAGTTAGTTCGTTAATGATGGTACGCGAAGTTACAAGAAGTTCCCAAGTGCCATACACAAAGATTTCCAAGTGCCATGCACAAGAATTTAGTTAACAATAGTAAACGAAAGTATGAGAAGTTTCCAGGTCGTCACATCATCCCCATGTTGAAAGAATTTTCGTCCCGAAAATTTAGTTACTGGTATCGTTAGTTTGCTGCTCAGTTGTGAAGAGGTGTGGGTATTTGCTTTTCATTTGATCCTCTCTTTCCCACGTGAACTCCGGCCCACGCTTAGAGTCCCAACGAACCTTAACGATCGGAATTTTGTTGTGCCTTCGAGTCTTGATCTCACGATCCATGATCTCGATAGGCTGTTCCACAAAGTGCAGTTGTTCATCCACTTGGATCTCATCCAATGGAATGACTAGAGTTTCATCTGATAGACACTTCTTCAGATTTGACACGTGAAATACGTTGTGAACTCCACTGAGTTTGGCAGGAAGGTCTAATTGATAAGCTACGGGTCCAATACGTTTCAAAATTACAAACGGACCTACGTATCGTGGGTTTAGTTTGCCCCGTTTTCCAAAACGGATTACACCCTTCCAGGGTGACACCTTTAGTAGGACGCGATCGCCTACTTGAAATTCGAGCGGTTTGCGTCGTTGATCAGCGTAGCTTTTCTGTCGATCTCGTGCCGCCGCCATGCGGTTTCTGATTTGTACAATCTTTTCAGTAGCCTCAAGTATTAACTCAGGGCCTGTGAGTTGACTGTCACCGACTTCTGCCCAGTAGACCGGTGATCTACATTTACAACCGTATAATGCCTCAAACGGTGCTTCCGAAATACTCGTATGATAACTGTTGTTATATGAGAATTCTACTAGAGGCAGGTGGATTTCCCAACTATTTCCGAAGTCTACTACGCATGCCCTAAGCATGTCTTCCAAGGTTTGTATGGTCCTTTCACTTTGACCATCAGTCTGAGGGTGATAGGCTGTGCTCATATCTAAGCGTGTTCCCAACGCTTTCTGGAGTGACTGCCAGAAGTTTGACGTGAAGCGAGCATCTCTGTCTGAGATGATGGACGTTGGCACTCCGTGCCGAGAAACTACTTCCTTAATGTAGATGCAAGTCAACTTCTCCATCTTATCTGTTTCTTTAATAGCTAGGAAGTGTGCGGACTTAGTTAAACGATCCACGATCACCCAGATGGTATCGCAACCACCCAAGGTTCGCGGGAGTTTAGTGATGAAATCCATTGAGATCAGATCCCATTTCCACACTAGGATCTCAGGTTGTTGGAGTAGCCCGATGGCTTTTGATACTCCACCTTGACTTTTGCACAAGTCAAACATTTACTTACGTAGGTGGCTATATCGGCTTTCATGTTGGCCACCAATACGCAGCTTTAAGGTCTTGATACATATTATCCGAACCCGGATGGACAGAGTATCGGGATTTGTGAGCTTCATCCATGACTAGCTCTCTGAGGTTTCCATAGAGAGGTACCCATAGGCGATTCATGAAATACCGGGCTCCATTGGGTTTTACTTCCCAATCGCATTCCATTTTTCCTACCGATTCGGCCTTGATATTTTCCTCCTTAACTGCTTCTAACTGGGCGTCACGTATTTGTTCGGGTAGCCCCGAATGAATAGTGAGTTGTAATGCTCGTACGCGACGAGGTTTCAAGTGTTCCTTCCTACTGAGGGCATCAGCTACCACGTTAGCTTTACCCGGGTGATACCGAATGGCACACTCATAATCGTTCAAGAGTTCGACCCAGCGACGCTGTCGCATGTTCAACTCCTTCTGATTAAAGATGTGCTGGAGGCTCTTGTGGTCTGTGAAGATTGTGCACTTCGTTCCATAGAGGTAGTGTCTCCAAATCTTAAGCGCAAACACTACTGCTCCCAATTCCAGGTCATGCGTCGTGTAGTTTTTCTCGTGAACCTTCAGTTGTCGCGACGCATACGCGATGACCTTATCGCGTTGCATGAGTACGCATCCCAATCCCTGAATGGAAGCATCACAATATACTACAAAGTCTTCTGTCCCTTCGGCAAGGACAGAATAGGTGCACTGCAAAGTTTCTGCTTTAGCAATTGAAACGCTGCTTCTTGCTTGTCACCCCAAGCATACTTGATGCCTTTCTGGGTGAGGGTAGTAAGCGGTTGTGCGATCTTTGAAAACCCCTCGATGAAATGTCTGTAGTAACCAGCCAATCCCAAAAATTGCGGATCTCCGTCGGTGTCTTGGGTGCTTCCCAGTTTTTGATGGCTTCAATCTTGGCAGGGTCTACGTGGATACCCCTTTCATTCACGATATGCCCGAGAAACTGAACTTCCCGAATCCAGAAATCACACTTCGAAAGCTTGGCATATAGCTTTTCCTGTTGGAGTAATCCTAGCAGTAATCGTAGATGTTCAGCATGTTCTTCTTCACTTTTGGAGTAGATGAGTATGTCATCGATGAACACAATGACAAACTTGTCGAGGTATGGTTTACACACGCGGTTCATGAGGTCCATGAACACCGCAGGTGCGTTGGTGAGACCGAAGGGCATGACCAAGAACTCGTAATGGCCATACCGAGTGCGAAATGCCGTCTTGGCGATATCCTCCTCCCTGACGCGTAGCTGGTGGTAACCGGACCGTAAATCGATCTTGGAGTAGTAACTTGACCCTTGAAGTTGGTCGAAGAGATCGTCGATGCGAGGTAACGGGCATCGGTTCTTAACAGTAACCTTGTTGAGTTCCCTGTAGTCGATGCACATGCGGAAAGTCCCGTCCTTCTTCTTGACAAAAAGGACTGGAGCTCCCCATGGCGAAACGCTTGGTCGGATAAATCCTTTTTCTAATAGCTCCTGAAGTTGGGTAGACAGCTCCTGCAGCTCGGCTGGAGCTAGGCGGTATGGAGCCTTGGCGACAGGAGTTGCATTGTTCGCCAATTCGTTTTCAAACTCCAATTGTCGATGGGGTGGGAGACCAGGTAGTTCTTCTGGGAATACATCGGAAAAATCACGGACTACAGGGATGTCTTCTATACGTTTCTCTTCCTTAGGCTGTTCGGTAATCAGTGCGAGTAAAGCGAAGGAGTTCTTTCTCCGAAGATACTTCTGCGCTTGCATGTATGAGATGATGTTGGTGACGGCGCTTGCCTTATCGCCTTGTACCGTCAGGATTTCGTCGTTCGAGAGCGGAATACGGATAGATTTTTCAAAGCAGAGAACTTCAGCCCGGACGTCGGATAGCCAGTCCATTCCGACTACCACGTCAAAACTACCCAGGGTAGTTGTCATCAGATCAATGGTAAAAGTGTGACCCACGAGTTTGAGTTGACAGCCGGATACTATTTGGGTCACATCTACAGATTTACCATCGGCTAATTCTATAGCATAAGGGGTCTCTAATGGTTTAAGCGTGAGATTTAGGTTCTTCCTAAAAGACTCAGATATAAAGCTCCTATCCGCACCCGTATCAAAAAGCACAGTAGCAAAATGTTCATTAAGGGGAAACTTACCGGTGACCACGTTCGTGTCATTTCTGGCCTCTCCGCGGCCCAATGTAAATGCGCGACCTTTGGCACCTCCTGTGCCACCGTTCCCATTATTGTTGTTGTTATTATTGTTGTTGTGGTTATTGTGGTTGTGGTTGTTTCCACCATTATTGTTGTTGTTACGCAACTGTGGGCAGTCTCTTCTGAAGTGTGCAGTACTACCACACTGATAGCATCCCCGGTTAATACCCTGCTGCTGACCCTTGGGTTGATTTTGATTTTGTCGGGACATGATTTCCCCACGACAATCCTTTGCCGCATGTCCCATCTTACCACATCGTTGGCAGCGATTTCCGGCACAAGGGCCGTTATGATGGAGATTACAGCGGTTGCACTGCGGCTTTCGACCTGCATAGCCGCTTGCGTTCTGGTTGTTGTTGTTGTTGTTGTTGGCGGGTTGATTTTGGTGACCCCGGTGGCTGTTGTAATGATTGAACCGTTTCTGGTTCCCCTGCTGCGGATGAGATGACGAAGACTGTCGAATAGTTGAGTCTTCAAACTTTCTTTTGTTATCCGGGGCAACTTCAGTTGTACCCCGTGCTGGCAGCTTCTTCTGTTCCACCGCCTTATCGGTGAGTTTGTGAGCCAATCGGATTGCTTGATGTTCAGTTACAGGGTTACTAGCCATTACCATACCCTGAATTTCCGGAACCAGACCCCCAAGATAGAACTTGAGTCTTTTCTCCACAGTGTTGGCCAATTCGGGACACAGAAATACTAAGTCATGGTGTTTTGCGGTGTAAGCTTCAATTTCAGATCCCACCATCTTGTGGTTCCATAAGGCTTGCTCCAACTGTTGCACTCTGTCTCGTGGACAGTACTCCTCCTTGATTAGGGCCTTGAACTCGGCCCAGGCCATTGCATTGGCAGCAATAAGTCCACGCGTTTGGACTTGTGCATTCCACCATGTCAGTGCCCCATCTTCCAGTGTTGAGGCTGCGTACTTGACCTTGTTGGCCTCTAGACAGTTGCACATTTCAAAAATGGATTCAGATTTTTCGATCCAGCGGACCAGTCCAATGGGTCCTTCCGCCCCCGAGAATTTGCTTGGTTTCGCGTCAAGGAACATCTTATAGGGGTTAAAGCCCCCTCCTGCTGACAGAGAACAGGAAGTCAGCAAGGAATTTTACTAGCCTCAATATTAGATTTTCACACGAAAATTTAATAATGGTTACCTGCCGGTTGGTTCTGAACACCCGCTAAAGCTGCGTTCACGTGCTCTTGAATCATGGCAGCTAGCTCTTCGGGCGTCAAGTTAAGGTTTCCACGTCTTCCAATTGCCATTTAGATCTTCGAAACACAACACAAACACACCCCGATAAGTCTATATATCCAATATAGTTATCCTACTTCGTACTTTAAAAATTATTAAGTTATGTCAACTCAATATGTTAAATAGTCAAAAGAAATACTTGATTAACTGAAATTTCAACGTCTTACAAAAGTGCAATTCAAACATACGAATTTACTATAAAGTCTCAAATTTAAACACAAGTGGGAAAATAAATAGACTGAAGGAAAATAAATAAAATAAGCGAGACGTGTCAGTCGTCTACGTCTCCATCCCCCAAGTCACTGTCGTTGCCGTCATCCTGCGCGGCATTTCCAGCTTCTACAGCTGGGTCCTCCTCCGGATCCTCCTCTGGATCCTCCTCAGGGTCCTCCTCTGGATCCTCTTCAGGGTCCTCCTCTGGATCCTCTTCTACCGGCACTGGAGGGGCTGGTGCTGGTGCAGGTGCTTGATGTTGCTGTAGCTCCTGAATGTTCCAACTATTCTCCAGGACTCTGTCCTCGAGCCAATCGGCTCTTATCTGCTCAGCACGCAGATCTCTGGCTATGGTGTTACGAGCTATCTTACTCGTATGATGCTCTTCCTCGAGCGAGTCGGTCTTACCTGTAAGTTGTCGGATCATCCATCCTTGTGCTAGGATGGTTTCCTGCATTCTTTCTAACTGTTTTTGTTGTTTATGTATCAGGATTCTAAGTATGTCAATTCCTACTTCTACAGGGTTAACCGGTTCAACCGGTACAGCAATGGTTGGGCGTGACGACGACTCCTCCCCCAGAGCGAGCCTTTTCCTCGCAGCTGAGCGTGTCTCCACGCCATAAGATGGTATGGGTTCCACCATTGGTGCCTTTCCTGGCGCTCTTGGTGGCGTAAGTTTGTCGGATGACGATGATGATGACATTGCCTGTTAGGTCGTGTAGTTAGTTACGAGTTGTTTTCATTTCTTATTATTAAGTCATAATCCACATAACACAGTTGTGGTACATCGCATAACAAGATATAATAGTTCGGTGCCAAACTAAGTCTAGTGTCGTGAAATCAGCTATAGTTTAGGTCTACTTCTAATGCAAACCTGGTTCTCTATAGCTAGTGGCTCTGATACCAATCTATCACACCCTCAATTTCCACTTGCGGAGTTTTACCGCGAGGCGTGTGAACAAACCAGAATCTGAAACACTAGTACGTCGAACGACTCTATATGATTTGATAATACGTTTTCCAAAATCATTTGTTGTAGATTTTATATTGTCTAAATTAGTTACCAATATTTAGCAGAAGCATTAGTTTTTAAAGTTGAGCGGAAGCATAAAATAAATAGTGAAGCGGGCGCCAACACAAACGCCAAAACAAATGAAAAACCCCAAAACAATATTTATAATTGAGACTCGATAAAAAATGTCTTGTTCAATGCATGTGAGTGCACCTAGAGCTCCTAGCGTCCTGAGAAACATGTAAAGAAACAAGTGTCAACATTAAAGATGAGTGAGTTCACAGGTTTTCATAAATTCGTTTGTTCGGTTATAGTTTGTTTTCCCCCGTTATCCCTAACCCGGGATAACGTATTGGTTCCATTATTCCAACCCGGAATAATAAGTTGTTGCTTCCATTATCCTCAACCCGGGATAATATAGTTGTTGTTTCCATTATTCCAAACCCGGAATAATAAGTTGTTGTTTCCATTATCCCCAACCCGGGATAATATAGTTGTTTCGTAATTAAGTTCAATGTTAACATATATAGGTAGCTAGCCTAAAGTCATGTCACGTAAGAGTTCGCGATCGAAGCTGACTGTTGTGCCTCCGTGTTGCCAGGCCTATCACTGACCATGGCAAAGTTAGGCCAAATTATTCACCCGTTGACCATACCCGGTCGGCTAGCGCGACTAGCTCGGATGGGGCTTGTCGGGCCCAGTAGTACTACTTATAATTCCCCCGCTATTAAACCCAATACTAACGATCCGAGAGATTGACGAGGACTTAAGTGATATAGCTGCTTAGTGACCATAACATTACATTAACACCAACTTAGTTACCGAATAGTTATGTGACGTTAATTTCGTATAACGTAAAGAGATTGAGTTTGAAGAGTGTATACATGTTTCTCCCCCTGTTGTTTAAAAACCGGATAAAGTTAGGGGCCGTGAACTCACCTTTTGTTGCTCGGTTAGTGTAGCAAAGAAGTTATAAGAGATGGGACCGCTAGTTGCGTCCTAACAAACCAATTAATTCCAAGTCAGTGTGTGAACACACCAATACAAATTCTACACGTAATTTACGCACAAAGTGATACACACAAACAACATATCTAACACTCAAACATGCATGCAAGTATCCTCATGTGAACCTAGTGATTAAAACAACTTATCATAAACATAAACCAATCCATGCCACAATTTGGTGCACACAATCACAAGTTATCAAATTTCAGCTTAACACTCATAATTCAGCTGTTTTCTAGGATTTTTATAAAATAGTTCCAACATTCCAAAAATTCCAATATTTTTACAGAAGGTGCCATTTATATTGTAGAAATTTATATAAATTTACCAAGTCCTAAATCTTTACCATTTAACCATAAATATTAATATACTAGGCTGCAGTCAGATTTATCACTTTCTGACTGCAGTCCACGAAAGAATTTATTTAAAAATCACCGATCGTCCAATTAACAAAATTCCAGTTGGAGTTGCCCGGAAATTTCCATACCTAGTTTCTGTACAAAATTCATGACTCAACTCCCTACTGATTTTAAAATCCAACTCGATAAACAACTAACAAAATTTCAGGATTTTCACAGCTTTAGTTACTGAACTTATTTGGCCCTTTAAAAATATCAAACGACTTCAGAAAATTATGAATCCAGCGCCCTTAGATTCGTTATTCAAATCTCTACGTTCTAGACATCAGAAAATCCGTTTTTCGACAACTAATGACCGAGTTACAGCCAGATGAAGTCGGCTGTAACTATTACTCAGCAACTGTTTTCAGCATATTGTTACCATTAATTCGCACAATCCGTCAATATTATTAACCTAGGCGATCAAGAACCGGTTTTTCTAATCATAATTCAATACCTATAACATATCCATGCAACTCTAATTCACACCTCTAGTTTTTATAAACAAAACACAGCCTATAATATTCAGCTTTCAAACAACATTACTTGCAATCTAGCATTAACAAATCCGCAAACAATCATTCATCTCATTCAATCATGCAATCCGAGAACAACAAAATCAAAACACATGTATCCGAATATGATCTAGCAACATGTGATAAATTCTAATCTTTTAATGATAAGGTAAACGAACCGTGAGTAAAATAAGGAACCGGTGATCAAAGATGCTTGCGACCGAGAGGATGATGATGGAGTAGGCTGTTTTGTTGATCGAATAGAGGTGAACAAGGACTGATCTCGCGACTGAATGGAGGTGAACAAGGGCTGTTTGCGGTTGAATGGAATGAACGAGGGCTGATCAGATCGAGATGAAGGCTGCTCGCGATCAATGGGACAAGAGTGAGGCAGTTTACGGTCGAAGAAGATGAAGGATTTGGCTGCCGACGGCTGTTTTGCCTTTTAGGGTTTTTGTGTTTTTGATGGATGCATGCATGGCTAGTATATATAGGCAAAGAGATAAGTGGTTACGGTTTTGGTTTGAGCTCGTGGCCGAGGGACTTGGGTTGGTTTGGTTTGAGCTCGTGGCCGAGGGACTTGGGTTGGTTTGGTTTGGGTTTGATCTTGCGGTTTTGGGCTTGATCTCGGTTTGGGTTTGCGGTTTGGGTTGCACGCGGCCGAGAATAGTTTGAGTCCTAAACTTGTTTATTCCTAGAGTCACAAGGAATCAAAGTTGGTTCGTGTCGCGGTTCGGTTCGGTTCGTGTACATATCTACCATAATTATTTTATAACTAAAACAATCACACAAACACACATCACGTATTCATTAACTCGTACACGTTTAATACTTAGCATATACTTTATTCGACAAGTGTCGCGTTTAAGTTATCCGAAAAACCCGGGATGTCACAGCTACCACTCCAGTATTCAAATGGCTCCTTTCGAGGCATTGTATGGTCGTAAATGCCGATCTCCTCTTAGCTGGCATGAGATTGGTGACAAATAAATTACTGGCCCTGAGATCATACAAGAAACGATGGATAAGATTCTTAAATCCGTGATAATCTACTCAAGGCTCGAAGTCGACAAAAGAGCTATGCTGACAAGAGACGTAAACCATTGGAGTTTAACGTTGGTGACCATGTACTCCTCAAGGTATCTCCTTGGAAGGGAGTAGTTCATTTTGGTAAAAAGGGAAAACTGACCCCTCGCTATGTTGGTCCTTTCAAGATACTCGAGAGGATTGGTAAGGTGGCATACCGACTCGATTTACCTCAAGAACTCAGCAACGTTCATCCAACGTTCCATGTTTCGAATCTCAAGAAGTGTCTCGCTGATGAAGGACTCCAAGTTCCTATTGAAGATATCCAAATCAACGACACCTTGCATTTTGTGGAGAAAACTGTCGAAATCATGGACCGAGATATCAAGAAACTTAGGCGCAGTCGAATTCCTATCGTAAAGGTTCGATGAGAAGGAAAGCGTGGCGCTGAATTTACTTGGGAACTCGAGAGTGATATGAAGACCAAGTATCCGCATCTTTTCGTTACTTCTTCCTAAATTTCGGGACGAAATTTCCTAAAGGAGGGGAGACTGTAACGCCTGGTTTTTCGTATTTCCATAATTAGAAAGCGTCCCTTGTACTCTCTTTGTAATCGACTTTCGTTTTTTATTTGTAATTGAGACTATTGATCATAATGAGAACGAAACTATTATAATCATGTTGGAGCATCATATTATCCAAAATTCTCGATTTGTTATTACACAATGACACTCGATACTCGTTAAACTAAACTACTTTAACTAGTTACGTATACGATTACTTGTTCATTATTTAAATCGAGTAATTAAATTAATTAATTAGATTAATTAAACTTTTTACAATTTAAAAAGTTATCTCTTTATATGTATATATATATATAATAAGTTAGTAATTTAATGGTGATATCATAAAAATAATAAAGTCTAGGGTCCAATTGGTAATTTAATAATTTTAGAACTTGCAGGGACCATTTATGTCCATAATTATAAGTAATATAATGCTTTTAATCAAAAAAAATAATAATAACCAAAACCGGTGCCCGCGGGACTCGAACTGGGTCACCCGGTTCAACAAACAGCGCCTCAGCCACTCCACCACAAGCCTCTCATTGAACATATCCCAGCTCAAAATTTATTTAAACACTCGTTATCAGAGGCTGACCAGCGCGAACCAGACCCTCCAACTCGCAATTTGAGCGAGTTTTTGTGTTTGTTTTGAGCTTTAAACATGTTTTAACATTTAATACTTCACCAAACCCAACCCTAATCCTTCCCTATAAAAACCCATCATTCTCCAAGCCTTTTTACACTTTTCTAATCATCAAAACACTCTCTAATCCTCCATAATCAAGCTAAAAGTTGCAAATTCGGGCAGAATTACTCTTCTTCACTAAAGTGAGTGTAACTCACTCGTTTCTCAACGAAAACACTCCATTCTTGTTCCCACTTGCTTGGTTTGACCTTATGCACATCTCCAATGGTTTTCCATGGAAAATTAGGCCCTGGAATGTCACGAAAAAGGCTCCAAAGTGGAATGTTTTGATTTATATTCTTCAAACTTTTATAAAACTTGTTTAACTTGAGTTCAACTCATCTCAAACCTATGTCCTAATGCTTACAACACTATATGTGGTTGGTTAGGCTTAAAAACAAGGTTGAGACATGTCAAATTAGAGGTTAAAACATCACAAACTTTATGTTTTTTACTAGGGTTTACACCCACAAGTAGTGTTCAAGTTAAGCTTGATGAATGTGTGATATTTGGACTAGCTTGGGCTATCCATCATTAAATCCACACACTACTTGATGATTTTCATAGCTTAGTTGTCTCATTTCATTCCTTACTTATAAGTTCATGACCCTCCTTGTGTCTAAGACACATGTGTAGTGGTGAATCCAAAGAGGTCTTAAGTGGATGGTAAATCCTCCCACCTCCTACTTGACTTATGTAAACTACAAAGAGGGTCCTAAATGGATGGTTCAACCTCCTACCTCATGCTTGACCTATATGACTTAATGTACACTATATAATACTTATATATTATCAAAGTAACCGAACTCTTGATGATGAACAAGTGGTCAATTGTCAAAATAGTAGGTTACATCATCTAAAGACCATACACTTGTTACAATTCTAATGGATCTTTGAATCCATAAAAACATACCAAACCCTTGAGGTTCTATAGTGTCAAGAACAAGTGTTACGCGTATAAGATGATTACTTTCATAATACTAATTTCACGTTATTTTAATTCCGAATCCATAACCTTCCGTTAATTCCCGATACTCACATGCCTATGTTTCTTCGTGTAGAAGGATATGGTGCTCGAAACTAATCCATCAACCAACAACGTTCGTGGGATTTCAAGTGGGAAAGCTTGCAAAACCGTGAGCATACTCGATCCTTTTTTTTCCTTTTTACACTTTGGGTGCAACATGTACATTATACAAAATCACACGACACATAAACTATTTTAATCTCTATCCATGCTTAACATGAAACTACTTGATGCTTGTTAGACTTGTATGATATGTAAACTTTTTGAGTCGATATATGCTTCATTAACTTTGCTAGCCTACCTTAACAATTATAGCGCTATAGGATTAACGCACCGCCCATGAAACTTGGGGTATTGTTAAGTCAAACATGTTAACCTCCCGCTACTCTATTGGGATAGGCTACTTTAATGCGTTGGATTCTTGGGTTTGAACATATAGTGCACCGTTTCGGCATGCTAGTAAACTTGCATATTATGGTTCATGTTGGATATGAGACTTTAAACAAATTTATTCTATATTATGCTATGTAAACAAAACTTGTATGCTCGCCAACTTTTTGTTGATATATTTTAATACATGTTGCAGGTTGATTGATGAGGTGATGTTACAAGATGAAACAAGATTTAGGTGGACTTAGATACACACCTAGATTTATTTATCTATTTTGATGTTATGTCGTTTTGAAACAATTGTTGACTATTATTTGGAATTTTTGTATGACAATTTAGTCTTGAATGAAATTTGAATTTAATCTATATTGTCACATAGCGTTATGAAGTTTTGAGCAATTTATAAGTATTATTGTCTTTTGTTCATAATAACTTTTCCACTATGGTATAAAAATTTCAAAGTAATGAAGGCACTAAATTTACTAATCATGGTGTTCGGGATTTGTTTCTTGAGAAAGACATTTTTCATCGCCTATCACGTCCATACACATCGGAGCAAAATGGAAGGGTAGAACGTAAACATAGGCACATTACAGAAACGCGGCTTGCTATGCTCTTTAATGCTCATGCACCATAAGGTTTTTGGAGTGATGCCTTTATGTTAGCTACCTATATTATTAATAGAGTACCGACTCCCTTGCTTGACAATAAATCACCATTTGAATTGCTTTTTCATCAGGTACCATCTTATGCAAATTTCAAAATTTTTGGTTGTCGAATTTTTCTATATTTGTAGGATTGTGCACTAAACAAGATATCACCAAGAAGTGAATCCTACATCTTTCTTGGTTATTTCCCACAATATAAAGGATTCTGATGCTTAAACCCATCTACATCGCAACTCTATGTTACTCGCCATGCATAGTTTGATGAAGCATTTTTCCTATTTAGTGGCAATACCCCACAAGTAAATGAATAGCCCCTGCTTTTTGCAAATTTTGATGAGTTCTTACCTACTATTAATGCCTATCCCATATTATCAAACCATACACCAATAGCAAATGCCCTACCTACAAACCTCATTCACCCTACCTCTTGTTCACTATGTCAAGACTCTCCACAACCCACATCCGCTCCAAATTCTCAGGCCAATAACATGTCCCACTACATTACCCAACCTACATCACCAAACTTCAATATCTGGCCCACCTCCGCTACCCAGCTCGCATCCCCAAGGCCGAATACCTACCTTAATAATCAACCAGCCTCGCCCCTCAACTTACATAGCCCACCTCAGTCCACCTCTATTATACTTATACCACCTCCTCAACCACCAACCGAACATGTCTCAACACACCCTATGCAAACCCGCTCAAAATCAGGTATTTTTAAGGTCAAACACCCTGCTGGTCTTGCCTTTCTGGGACACAATTTACTTCATACAACTCTTTTTTCAACTAAAGATCCAAAGGGATATAAAACAGCTTCTAAACAGTCAAATTGTGTTAAGGCAATTAATGAAGAAATGGATTCCTTGAATAACAACAACACTTGGACTCTTGTTCCACGTCCCGATAATATAAATGTTGTTGGCTCGGAGTAGGTATATCGTACCAAACATACAATTCAGAAGGTTTGGTTGAAGACTTCAAAGCACGCTTGGTAGCGCAAGGTTTCTCTCAAATACTAGGCGTTGACTACAACCACACCTTTAGTCCTATTGTTAAGGCCTCCACGGTACGCATTGTTCTTAATTTAGCTATCATCAACAATTGGCCGCTTCATCAGCTAGATGTAAAAAAATGTCTTTCTACACGGAAATCTTAATTAAGTGGTCTACATGAAACAACCACTGGGGTACGTTGATAACTTGTGTCCTAATCATGTATGTCGACTTACCAAGGCACTTTATGGTCTCAAAGAAGCACCACGTGCCTGGTTTCACAGGTTAAGTTCGTTTATCTTGAATCAAGGCTTTCTTTGTAGCAAATCTGACTCTTCACTCTTTGTTCTTAAAAGAAACTCTTGTGTCATGTACCTGCTTGTTTATGTGGATGATCGTATTCTCACGGGTAATAATAAAGACGCCATGGGCAAGTTCATCTCCAGTCTAAATAATGAGTTTGCAACTAATGAATTAGGTTGTTTGAGTTATTTTCATGGCTTGGAATTGACCTACACGGCAAAGGACTCTTTCTGTGTCAATCCAGATACGCCTATGATATCTTGGCTCGGGCAGGTCTTTGAGATTCTAAATCAGTGTCCACGCCACTTGCTACAACCGACTCCTTTGTCACTCCAGGTACACCATTTTATGATCCCACTCTCTGTCGCTCGTTGGTGGGTGCCTTGCGGTATTTGATGATTACTAGACCAAATCTTGCATATGTTGTGAATCAAGCGAGTCAATTTCTTCACTCACCCACAACATCCCTCTATCAACTTGTCAAACATATCCTACGCTATGTTAAAGGTACGTTATCTTATGGTTCACATTCTCAAAACATCATGCCACAACACTTGTGGGTTAATTGGATGCAGATTGGGCTCGTTGTATTAAGACCCGTCGTTCTACATATGGGTATTCTATCTATCTCGGGAAAAATCTGGTCTCGTGAAGTGCTAAAAAGCAACCAATTGTGTCTCAGTTTAGTTGTGAGTCTGAATCTGGTCTTATGAAGCCATTTGGGTCACTCATTTACTCCATGAACTACATGCTTCACCCCCTGGGCGACCCACTCTCTTATGCAACAATCGTAGTGCTATCTTTCTAAGTCAAAATTATGTTTCTCACAAGTTTGCTAAGCATATCAATATTGATTATCACTTTGTTCGAGAGCTTGTATCATCCGGTCAACTCCAAACCGAGCTTGTATCATCCGGTCAACTCCGAACCAGGTTTGTTTCTATCAATCTTTAGGTGACTAGCATATTCACCAAAAGTCTTTCACGACCATTATTAATTGGTTTCGCAACTTGGCTTCGTGTAGGACCTCCACTATCGGATTGAAGGGGGTATTAAGAAATAATATTCTGCATATTTGTAATTATTGTAAAACTTATTTTTCTCCTGGATCAGTTCTCACCATAATGTATATATTGTTCAATACTAATCTTTCCAAGCCCATGTTATTATTATTATTATTATTATTATTATTATTATTATTATTATTATTATTATTATTATTATTATTATTATTATTATTATTATTATTATTATTATTATTGAGACAATACATATAATATATATATATATATATATATATATATATATATATATATATGAATAGAAACTCCTCTGAATCATATCTTCTAGTATTTGTTTCTTATTTTTTTGTATTTTATTTATTACTTAATTTGTGTTTTAGTAATAACTTGTATTTGTTAACTTTTATAAATTTTCAAAAACTACGTCTATGTTTAGTTTTTATGATATTTCAATTTATTCCTGCACGTTGTGATGGTACGTTAGTGTGGGCATTGAATCGGTATCGGTTCAGTTCATTACAACGCTAGTACAGTACATACAATCGATATAGAATCAACACATGTCTTAGATTGACCGAAAACGATAAAAACAAACTTCGGTACTGAAGAAGATGTTTCTCGAACGGTGTCGATCGATTCAAATTGTCACGGTACTGGTGTCGATGTGGTTAGGTATAGTACAGTAGTGATACTGTGACAGTTTAATAAAATAAACAAATTACCGGTACCCAAACAGATGTTGTCGGCTCGGTTCCCTACGGCAGCGACACGGTGTCCGTTATCAAACATAAACCATATAAATGTATACATACCGGTACCAATAATCGTTTCGGTTCGGTATTGTAGCGATACGGTGTCATTTTATCAAAAAACAAAAAAACAATAAAAATATGTACTGATACAGATGTTGTTTATTCAGTTTCAATTTAGTTTAGTACGATAGTGATAATGTATCCAATGTTAATAAAATTTATATCACAATGTTAAAGAAAATAAAACATTGAACACAAAAGAAATGAACCGAACCGATATCAACTAAACAATATCGGTACTGGTATTGATATTGATATTCATTATTATGATTTTCGATCGATGTAAGATTTTATATTTCGATTAATATAACAAGTGACAGTACCGTAACGAACCAAACCGATATCGATCGAATTCCCTCTACGAAACGCGAGGAAATCTCACTAGATTTACATTAATATAAGCTTGCTTGGTCACTCGATGAATATATTTATAATTATAGTTAATAAAAGCGTCTTGCTCACTGGCTGAATATATGTATAAATTTTTCATGTGTAAATATAAGTGTTTTCTCTTTGAAAAAAAGTAAAAAAAAATAAACGAGCTACTCGACAAGCCAGTACCTACGAGCGATAGCTTACGTTCAAGTTTCACCTTGCTAAGAATAAACGAGTCGAGACGAGATAACTCGTGTAACTTCAAGCTCGAAAATTAGCTTAAGCTGGCTCGACCCGGATCAACTTAGCTACTCTTTAAATACCTCTAGCGGATTAAAGTTAATTTCAATGAATGAGTCCGATCATATCTTTACCCAAATAAAATAATAACAACCATTCCAACTAATTTAAGTTAGTAAAGATATGAAGACTTTATGTTAATAAAAGAAAGTTAATAAATAACATATGTTATATATGATTAAAATCAGTTTTATACTTTAATTTAATTTAATTTAATTAATCTAATAAGAATAAAATGATGAAATACACCTTATTAAATATCATCCTAATCTATGGAAAAGAAAATATAATAAGAATAAAATGATGAAATACACCTAATAAATATCATCCTAATCTATAGAAAAGAAAATAGTATATTTGAAATATAGATAAATGATTCGATTATATAACTACATTGGATTATGTTACAAAAAGAATATTCAAAATATAATTTAGAAAATTATAAAATACGTCGACATTTTGTATCCAGTTTTGTCCATATTGGATTCCTCAGTCCAATGATGTTTCTTTATTCATTATTACTCTTTAATCATTCGCAATCATCTAAAAGTATTCACAAAATGTTATATTTAAAATTAATTATAAGTTTTGCTTCAGTTTTGATCCATTTTTTAATATTTTGTTTAACAAGGTAAATTGACTTGTGTCTAATCTATTAGCTTATAACTGAACCGTCATGAAACATAGTTTGATCTTTTAACTGGTTGCAAAAGAAAGTTGTTTGGATCCAATAAACCATCTCTTATTTTGTATTATGAACAATAACTGAAATACAACTGGTTGATAATCAGAACTTTTAGTTATGTCATTAAATTGATTTCTTCTTAATTTTCTTATTCAATTTATTTAACTTATTTTGGGTGCTACATTAAGGAATTCCCCTCAAACTAGGGTTCAAAATCGTTAGTAGAGGTGCAATCTCAAACCGAGTTAGGAATCAAACCTGACAACCGTAACCGATATATATATACACAACTCAGCTCTGACCCTTCTCAACCCGAGGCAGGACTTGGTTCGGGATGTTTCATACTCACAAATTATGATTATTTAGTTAGATTTTAGGTAATGTAGAATAATGCGTATCTATCGACGCTCTAAAAGAAATTGTATATACAATATTTAATAAACAGTATAAAAATTTTAATTCCTTTAAAAAAGTGAACGACATTAACATTTCCCAATTACTCTAATCTTACCCCTTCTCCTTCACTTCTTCACTTCTTCTTTTGCTTCTTCTTTCGATGGTGGCGGAGCAGCTTCTGCCACCACCACCGGCGGCGGCGGTGGTGGTGCAGAGGAAACATCTGCATCAATGCAACTTCTGCAGCTACTTTCTATACAACCTTCAACTTCACCATCACCTCCAGAATGTCTTCCTCCACATAACCGTGCAATGAAACCTGCTATCACCACCACAATGGTTATTACCGCCAGCACCACCACCAGCGTCTCGATTGACCGGTGAGTTGAGTGGCTCTGTGACATGGATACTGGTGGTGGCTCCACCACTACCAACGGTGGTAGCTGGTCATCGTCGGTACTTCTTTTTACTGTCATCAGTCTCAACGTTAACATTACCATGATGATTGACAGAATGTTAGTGTGTGTGTGTGTGTGAGAGAGAGAGAGAGAGAGAGAGAGGGTGTAAATATTGGCAATGTTTAAAGGGTTTGGGTGATAAAAGTGGTTCACTGCCATCTGTTGTGGTCTTAAATTACAATCTGAACCCTGTAAGTTTATTAAATTGACAAGAACGTTTACTGGGACTTTGGTTATAAAAAGTAGGGTAATATTTATATTCAAATTTATATGATTGTTGCCGTTTAAAAAGAATATTATTTGATTCTTAGACTTGTGACCATTTTCACGTCATGTCAAATAAAAGCTTGCCATTAACTAAATATTCATGTGTCAGTGGCATCTGATTAGTTGAAACAACTTTGGCCTATCACTAAATAAGGGTGTGAATTTTTTATACGACTCGAAGAAGCAACACGAAACTAAAATGAAATTACGAGTTTAGACTTAGTCTAAACAGGTTCGGGTCTGTTTCAAGTTGAATCCGCTAACCCGTTTAACTAAACGAATTAGGTTTAGGTAAACCCGGTCAGGTTGACCGGTTGACCCATTTAACCCATATGTTTTATGTTCTAAATTAGTCTGGGTGTTTATTTTATGCATAATTATAATTTAAAAAGAGATTAACATAAAGTTTTATTACTAAATTGCAATTGTATTATATATATATATATATATATATTTGTAGTAAAATTTTTAATTTTAATATATTATTTTGTGAAAAAAAATTAAAAATTCGGATTAAACGGGTTGTGCTTGGGTCAACCCGCTAATATTCGGGTCGTGTTTGGGTTCATTTGATTGACAAGATTTTCAAGTTCGAGTCGGGTTCGGGTTAGGCTGAACCCACCAGCCCGCGAACCCGACTTGTTTAGCACCCTACCACCAAACCATCTTCATCAGTTAACCATTGAACAAAACCCCATTAACTAGGCTTGTTAACACTTGTGGCGGTGTTCCCTCGGTTAACCATTGAGATGACACCGTTAACAACTCTATAGTTAACACACAACACCCAGTCTTATCCACCTTGCGTATTAAAGAAAGCATTTCTTTTAGAAAAATAATAGTCTTATCCACCTTGCGTATTAAAGAAAGCATTTCTTTTAGAAAAATAATAGTATGTTGAAAATAGTGTGAATCCCAGTACACAATGTTTTGGTGATTTTCTGAGAGGAAAGTGAATGAGGTTGACGGTTTATAATCGTCTTAATTATTCTATCTAAAGCTATATATTCACAAGTATATTATGTGGTTTTCATAGTTATAAACAGGGTTGTTTTGGGGCTGGTTGGGTACTAAAGTTAAAAAAGAAAAAAATGATTTCTTTAAATGTATTTTAAATTTATATATATATATATGATAAAATTTAAAAGTGTGAGAAAGATAAGAAAGAATCTAAACCATTAGATATTTAATCTAATGGTTGAGATCATAGTGACAATTCTGTAAATAGTGTTGACTATTAAACTAACTAATTTTCTAGATTAAGGGTAATAAAGGTAAATTTAACATTTTTAAATTAAGAAACTAACATTAATGCACATGCAAAGTTCCTCCCTTCTTTTTTAAACACCAATAACTTTTTATACGTAACTCTTTTTTTTTAAATTTACACCATAATAACAAGTGTTTTTTTATCTTTAATATGAATACCATATTGATATACTTATGTAGAGAAAAAAATTACGTCTCGCTTGGATGTTTTAGTCCATAGTGTTTTTTCTATGTTCATACAATGGTGTTTTAATTGTAGGGTGTTATTTCTGTTAGATTTCTATTTTTCTTAAAATGTATGGTGTTTTTATGAGTTAGAGTGTTATTTCCTGTTATATTTAATGCGAGGACAAAGGTCCTTGCATTGCTGTTATTTCTGGTGTCTTCAGTAGATTTCTGTTGTCTTCAAAGAGTTAGGGTGTTATTTCTGTTTTTATGTATTTAGGGTATTATTTCAGTTTGATTTTGATTAAAGTGCTAACTGGTGTTATATTAGGGTGTTATTTCTGTTATATTCAATGTTAGGGTGTTCTTTATAAGATGCGTGCCTTCAATATAACTGTTGTGGTGTTTTTATGAGTTATGGTGTTATTTTTGTTATATTTCTGTTCTTTATAAGATGTATGCCTTCAATATACATGTTGTGGTGTTTTTATGAGTTAGGGTGTTATTTCAAATTCGAAAATCACTACAATAACTGCCAAAAATCGATTGCATATATTCATTCCATAATTAGATTTTATTAGTTTAATTACACTTATACCTTAAACTACCAAAATAAAACGGGACACATGTCACCTCCAAAATCTTTCTTATATATATATATATATATACACATATATATATATATAATAGGGCCCTAAATATATATTTTAAGGCCTGGTTTTCACTATTCGTTCAGGGCCAAAGAATTTTCAGGATTCTAAAGGACATCCCTAGTTATAAATATATGTATATAAGACTTGTGGGATGGGGTGGCGGAATGCCATTAACACTGGCTAGACCACACGGGTTAGCGTTGTAACATTCGTTGTAAAACGGGTTCTAAAACCCGCTCCATTTAAATAATTCAAAATATATGATATGAGATTTTGTTACGTATTTATATTAATCGTTCAAATTCGTTATATTAATGTCATTAGTTAATAAATAAATCAAAAAGGGTTAAAATAATAAATAATAAATAAAAACTAATAATAATAACTAATAAATTGAAAAAAAAAAATAAAGGGATGACCCCGGGTCTACTAAGAACCAAACACAAACTCTACACCACTGAGCTACAGACACCCTTATGAATTGATATAAAAACAATTAAATCTTATACTAAAACAACCGCCAAACCTGCAATTCAAATCGCAAAAACTAGTAACAATCGAACTTTATTAGAGCAATCAATCCCAAATGACTATTTTTCTTGTTGATTAACGCGTGTAACTGTTGTCAATCATCAGTTTAACTGAAATTAGGAATCAATTTGTATGAAACCGTCTGAAATCACTGATCCTTAAGAAACCGAAATTATAATTACCTTTTAGACTATAAATACCGATTCTTGCACCTTAATTGAACTCGCTCACACTCTCATCAACACTCTAAACTCTCTGAGAGATACCCTCTGTTTCAATTAATCACTCCGCCGGAATTTGCTTCTTCGCCGGAAAACTGCTTTGTCGCCGGAAAGACATCACCGGAGAATTCAGGTTTACATCTGAATCGATATATTCACATGATCATTCTTCTTTTATTTCAATTTAATATCAATGTTGAATTATAATAGTTTCATGATTTAAAACAGTCGGGTATGTTCTGGGTTTCAAACATGAAGAAGATGGAGTTGTTATAGCTTATAAATATAATTAAAATTAGAGATTTAACTGGGTTAGACACACAATCCAGTGGTGGACTGTGTGCATTACAAACACAGTTGCCCGGGTTCGAATCCTATCACGCTGCCAATTTCTGAATCAAACCAAATCTTTTTAAATACTTACATATAATAACCGTGAGTAAGTGTATAAAAGTAATATAAATCTTAGATATTCCGGGTTAGCCACACAGCCAAGTTGGTAGGGCTGTGTGCAACGTAACACGGGGGGCGCGGGTTCGACTCTGGTTGTGTGCAGCGGTTCAATGATATAACAAAACCTTATCAATTAAATGAAATTATGATTTAACTTAGTTAGTATATATATATATATATATATATATATATATATATATATATATATATATAATTAATTAAAATCTAGATTATTTCGTGTTAGACACGTAGCTAAGTTGGTAGAGCCGCGTGCACGTATACGGGAGATCACGAGTTCGATTCTTACACGATGCCAATTGTCACGCAGTCCAACCAGTTCGACCCGGTTCAACCCTGAAAAGGGTATATTTTTTTTAAATAAACTTTTCTTTAATTTTTCCAAAATCCTTAAAAATACCTATAAAAATAAGACTTTTTAAATTTGTAATAAATACTATAGAAATAGTCTTAAAAGTCATAAAATAAAAATATTAATTTCAAATAAAAGAAATATATTTACCGAATTATTACGTGATTATTTAGGTTAGTTTTCTCGTCGGTTGGAATCTTTAATCGTGCACATTTGTTATCAACTCAAGAAACGCACCCACTGTGAGTGAATTCCTACAAACTTCCCCTTTTTATTCATGTTTTGGGGTGTATCGTGTGTCGCTTATTCAAACACTTATGCTACTACCATTATATGATCTAACGTGTTATGTAGTTTTTGATTTATTGTTATATGTGGTTATATTTTCTCATTTCAGTCAAGCATTCACATTAGGCCCATCAGTTCCTCGTTGGATACGAGTAGAGCATCGCGTTACCTAATTAGATCGGCTCCGTTTGATTGAGCCTTGATCTCATTTCACATCACTTATCATGCTTATGTGTTCAATGTTAGATGTTTATGTGGTTTGTGGATAGTATACATATACGTTTGCTCATACTTGGTTATGCACATTTTTTATTAAATTAATCAACATAATTATTTCTTTCAAATATTTTAACAGGATTCACTCGCCAACTTTTGTTGACCCAAATTTTTCTATTTTTACACATGATACAGGTGAACATGTTGAAGCAAGGAACACATAGGAATTTGCCTTAGAAGAAAAATAAAGAATTTCATAAATGTCATGTTTAGAACAATCTTGTGCTTGTATGGTTTATGTGTTTGGTGAAATTTCTCTTTTTAATTTGAATTAATAAATATGAAACTTTGTTATAGTAAATGTCATGAGCTTTGATGAAAACCCAATCATGCCCCGACTACCATTTCCGCTGCGGGTCAGGTTGTGACAAGCGTTGGCCTCAGAGCTCTTGACTATAGGGATATAGGATAGATTATTAGACCCTTAGAGCCTATACTATAGTTGATTAGATTTTAATTGTTTATGTGTTAGTTGGTTACATGCAAACTCATGATATTTATTTGTTTCATGTTTATCTCATACACAAATGCATGCAAGCACACTCACTACTATATGTTGTTGTGTGATATTTATTGTGAAATACGTATTGTTAACATAACATGCTTATGCAAACGCGCCCGTTTCAATTCCCATATATTTGAACAATTTTCATGCTTTTCTTCTAAAGATTTTGTGATGTTTTCATTTTTCAATCTCATCAAAGTGAGTTCTACGACGGGCATGTAGTAACTGGAAGGGTACGAGTACCGGTAGTCGAAACGTCCTGTTTAGGAATGACATTCGTATAAATCCGATACAACGGACCAGTTTGCCTACCTGGGGACTAAAGATGAGAGTACGAAGAACCTATTAGGCCAAAGCATGCCACACCAAACGTCATGTGAACTAACCCCACTTTGAGCTGTCACTGTGTCTACACCTGGACACCCTCCGACTTTATACCTCGCAATCATGTTTTACGATTTTCATTCGGGTGATGCAAGTGTTAACAAGCTAACACCATTGTGAACTCTACAAAGCCCAGTAGTCATGGGGGCCCACATGACGACCTAGCCAAGTATGAAGGACATATAGAGGGTCCAAACATGAGCAAGGCCCAAGACATCCTATGGATGTAGTGAACTTATTTTCTCATTTGTTTTGTGAATGTTGATTTCTAATTACGACACATGACACCTAAAACATCAAACTCATAATCTCGTTACGTATTTCCTGTAGATGTCTGCTAGGCACTCTCGAGGAGGTAGGAGATCAGGAAGATCCGGTGAGCGCATGGCTGCTCAAATAGCCCAACAAATGGCCGCCATAATTCCCGACACTATGATTCAAGTCCAACAGGCTCTCGCTGCCAATCCTGTCAAGCCAATCAACCAAGAGGGTCAGAATGCTGCCAACCCTCCCACAAACACCACTAAGTGCACCTACAAGCACTTCAACTCATGTGACCCTCCAAAGTACGAGGGGACTGAAGGGGTCACTGCTCTCCTTCGTTGGTTTGAGGAGATGGAGAGTACATTCCTCAATTGTGATTATCCCAACGACCACAAGGCGGTTTATGCTACTGGTCGTCTGTATGGGGAAGCACTCACATGGTGGAATGCGGAGAAAGGCAGACGAGGCGTCGAAGCCGCTGTAGCCCTAACTTGGGAAGAATTTAGAGAACTCATGACCAGACGATTATGTCCAAGAAGTGAAATTAAGAAGCTAGAAGATGAATTTTATTTCCTGAAACAAAAAGAGGGAGACCATATAACCTACAAAAAGAGGTTTCTCGAGTTAAATCAAATGGTTCCCAACTTGTTCACTCCTCTAAACCGTTTGATTGAGCACTATATTCGGGGTCTTCCCTAAAAAATTCAAGACTCTGTGATGAATACTACGCATGCAACCTTGGAAGCAGCAATGGAGCTAGCTATTGAGCTCACTGAAAATCGCATCAGGAACGGGGATTTCAAAGAAGAAAAGAAGAAAGACAAGACACCTGCTGAAACCCCTACCTCAACCCAAACTGGATCCTCTTCTCGATTCGTTGGAAAAATAAAGCGAAATGGGAAGAACTTTGCCATCAAAAATAAACCAACTCAAACCAATCAACCCATTGCTGTCGCTCCAATCACACAAGTTGCTCCTCCTGCTGCACCATTCAAGAAGCAGTATACAGGACCTCACCCAAAATGCAACCGATGTCAATATCACCACCCTCCCGAGAACTCATGTCTTCATTGCACAAGTTGTGGCTGTGCAGGTCATACAATCCAAACCTGCCGCATTATTCAAAGACCAGCCCGCAACCAACCTCAAGCCCAACCAAACAACCAAGTGGTAGGCCAAGCTCCCTACCAACAACCTCTACTGCTACCACCTGCTCAACCAATGGCTCAACCTTTCTACCAACCCAACTATCCTATGATGCAGCCTGTCAGAGCATGTTTCAACTACGGTGATCTAACCAATTTTCAAAACACCTGCCCGCGTTTGGTGAACATCATAAATGCTCAAGCCCAAGTAATCTAGTGAACCAAGCCAACCAAGCCAATCCGCTAGCTAGAGGAAGAGCTTTTAACATCGACGCCAACCAGGCTTGAGCGGATAACAACGTGGTTAACGGTACGTTTCTCATTAACGGTAGTTATGCATCTATACTTTTTTACACTGGCGCGGATAAGAGTTTTGTGTCCTTAGAGTTCGAATCTATTCTTAGTTTACCTCGCGTTAGTCTAGCCGAATCATTTATAGTGGAAGTAGCAGACTGTGAACCTATTATGTTAGACTCCATCATTCGTGATTGCACTCTTACTCTCAATGATCATGATTTTCCCATCGATCTTATTCCTATGAAATTGGGTAGTTTCGATGTCATCATTAGTATGGATTGGCTTAGTCAGCATCACGCCGAGGTCGTTTGTTATGAAAAAATTATTCAAATTCCTCTCGCCGACGGTCAAACTCTTCGTATTTTTGGTGAAACCCCATCCAAAGGACTCAAGTTGATGTCATGCCTTCAAGCTCGAAAATATCTTCGCGACTACATAGCATTCTTAGCGCACATTGTCAAGAAAGAGGGCAAGGAGAAGAAACTCGAAGACATTCTGATTGTTAAAGAATTTCCTCAAGTTTTTCCCGACGACATTTCAGGACTTCCTCCAGTGCGAGAAGTCGAATTTTGAATCGATCTTGTACCTGGTGCTACACTAGCTGCAAAATCTCCATATCAGTTAGCCCCATCTGAAATGCAAGAGTTAGCTAGCCAGCTGCAAGAGCTGACTACGTCCTAGCTCGTCGCCTTGGGGTGCGCCGGTTCTTTTTGTCAAGAAGAAGGATGGAACCTTTCGAATGTGTATCGACTATCGAGAGCTCAACAAACTGACCATTAAGAACCGCTACCCTTTACCTCGCATCGATGACCTTCTAGATCAACTTCAGGGTGCCACTTGCTTTTCAAAAATCGATCTTCGATCTGGTTATCACCAACTTATAGTACGTGAAGAAGACATTCCGAAGACTGATTTTCGAACTCGCTACGGTCACTACGAATTCATGGTCATGCCTTTTGGTTTGACCAATGCTCCAGTCGTTTTCATGGATCTAATGAATAGGGTGTACAAACCCTACCTCGATCGTTTCGTTATTGTCTTCATCGATGATATCCTTATTTATTCCAAGACCAAATCCGATCATGAGCGACACCTTTGACTCATCCTAACACTTTTGAGAACCGAAAATCTTTACGCTAAGTTCTCGAAATGTGAATTCTGGTTAAAAGAGGTTCAATTTCTTGGTCACGTCGTCAACGACAAAGGAATTCATGTCGACCCTGCAAATGCAAAGAGGAAAAGTGATAGCCTACGCCTGAAGGCAACTTAAAGTTCACGAGAAGAATTATACCACTCACGACCTAGAACTCGGGGCAGTAGTGTTCGCTCTTAAGATATGGAGACATTAGCTCTATGGTACAAAGTGTGAAATTTACACTGACCACAAGAGCCTTCAACATATCTTCAATCAAAAAGAGTTAAATGTGACATCCCGGCTTTTCAGGTATCTTAAACGCGCTACTTTATTGTTATTCATTCCTACGCTGATTTAATTCAGAGAATTAAATTACGTGCTCGCAATAACTACGCTAACTTTAGTATTTAGGGAATACACAATGTTTGGAAATTCTAACGAGTTATATCTGAATTACATGCTATGTGTTATTAGACGCTTGTGGATTATTGAAATTCTAACGAGTTATATCTGGATTACGTGCTATGTGTTATTAGACGCTTGTAGATTATTGTATCACGCTTTGATTTCGCGATTTATTAGTTATAAGCCTTGTGTTATCGAATTGTAAAAAAAATTAAATAAATAAATAAATAGCCGAACCGAACCGAGCCGCTGAACGTGTCGACCTTGTGACCACACAAGCCCAACCCGCCACCCACACCCCCCTTTGCGAACCCAACCCAACCCGCCACCCACACCCCCCTTTGCGAACCCAACCCAACCCGCCACCCCTCCCTTGCGGCCCAAGGACAAGCCCAAACCGCCCCCTTGCCCCTTATGTATGTATACGTATGTATGCATGATTAGTTTTCTTGAAGTTTTGGCAAAACCCTAAAAACCTTGCCCTTGTGGTGTGCGACGGCAGCAGCCCCCACCCCTCTCGGTCGCGCAAACAGCCCTACACCCTCGGATCGATTCCAAGCTTGTCCCGGTTCGCTAATTGTCATCGTTTCAAGGTTAGGGTTTAATTGTATTACGATTCACACTAGGTTTTGTGTAGTCTTAATCATGATTATGTGCTTGTATGATATTATTATGAAAAAGTGTGTGGTGTATGATTAGTTCGGATGAATATGCGAATCCTTGCGGTTGTGATGATATGTTTGAGTATTGAAATCGTAGGCTGCGTTTTATCTATAAAGATCATGATATATGCTTAGGGTTTGAATGAATACTGATATATTAGATGATATTTGACAAGTTAACCTGCTGTTAATCGATACAACTAAGCGTCATGGCCGTTTACACATGTTCTAATGCGATAAAGTCGAAAACAGTAAGCTGATTGACATTTACAGCCAACTTCAGTTGGCTGTAACATGATCATTATTTATTGAAAAATGGATGTTCTGAAGCCTAAAACGTGTATTTTTGAAAAACGCTTCAAATGGCGCCAGATTCATATTTTTCTGAGGTCATTTGCTATTTTTAAATGGTCATTTAGTGCAGCAGCTGAAGCTACGTAAATTCTGCAGAATTTGCAGGTTGTTTATCGAGTCGGATCTCATAGTCTGTTGGGGATTGGTCACGAAACTTGTATAGTAACTGTAGACGGGAGTTTCTGAAAATCTCCCACTGGAATTTTGTTAATCGGATGAACGATGATTTTTAAATGATTTTTCTCGTGGACAGCAGTCAGAAAGCGACGAATCTGACTGCAGCCTAGTATATAAATGTTTATAAATAATTGGTAAAGATTTAGGATTTTACACAAAATTCTACAGTCTAATTGACACCTCCTGTAAAAAAAATTGGAATTTTTGGAACGTTGGAAATATTTTATAAAAATTCTCGAAAACAGCCCAGTTATGAGTGTACAAGCTGAAACATGATAACTTGCGTTTGTGTGTATCTAAGTGTTGTATGAGTTATCCTGTGTTTATGATAAGTTGATTTGGTCGTTATTTTGTATGGTGATACTTTGCATGCATGATTATGGTTTCGAATTGGTTATTACGTGTGCCGTACTGTGTGTTAGTTATGCGTAGGGTTTTGTATCAGTGTGTTCACACACTAACTTTGAATCGTTTGACATGTTAGGACGCGATTAGCGGTTCCTTCATTTGCTTCTTTTGCGTTTATCTAACCGAGCAATTTAAGGTGAGTTCACGGCCCCTATTTTATCCGGTTTTGAACAACAGGGGGAGAAACATGTATACGCTCTACAACTCAATCTTTTACGTTATGCGAAATTAACACCGTTAACTATTCGGTAACTAAGTTAATGTTAATGTATGTTATGGTCACTAAGTAGCTTTATCACGGAAGTCCTCAACCAACTCTCGGATCGTTAGTATTGGGTTAGATAGCGGGGAAATTTATAGTAGTACTACTGGGCCCGACAAGCCCCACCCGAGCTAGTCGCGCTAGCCGACCGGGAATGGTCACGGGTGATTAATTTGACCAAACTTTTGCCATGGTCAGTGATAGACCTGGCAACACAGAGGCAACAACAGTCAGCTTCGATCGCGAACTCTTACGTGACGTAACTTTAGGCTCGCTAACTACATGTTAACATTGAACTTATTTACGAACCAACATTATTATTCCAGGTTAGGAATAGAACTATGTCGTTATCCCAGGTTAGGGATAACGGGGGAAAACAATCTTTTAAACCGAACTTGTGAACTTATAAAAACCTGTGAACTCACTCTTCTTTAATGTTGACACTTGTTTCTTTGCATGTTTCTCAGGACGCTAGGAGCGCTAGGTGCACTCACTTTGCATTTGATCAAGGCATTTTTATCGAGTCTTTATTAACGATTATTTTTGGGATTTGGTTTTGGCGTTTTGTTGGCGCCCATTACTTTATTCTAATGCTTCCGCTAAACTTTGAAACCTTTGAACTTTGAAAATAACTATGCATAAAGTTTTTGGAAAACGTTTAAATAAATCATATAGAGTCGTTCGACATTGCTAGTGTCTGAGATTCTGGTTTGATCACACGCCTCGCGGTAATACTCCGCAAGTGAAAATTGAGGGTGTGACAGATTGGTATCAGAGCCTCTAGCTATAGAGAACCAGGTTTGCATTTAAAGTAGACCTAAACTATAGCTGTTACACGACAATAGACTTAGTTGGCACCGAACTGTGATATCTTGTTATGTGTTATACTACAATTGTTCTATGTGATATATATATATATATATATATATATATATATATATATATATATTGTGATATACGCAGCTCGTAACTAACTATACCAACCCAGCAGGCTATGTCATCATCATCATCCGACAGATCTCGACAATCAAGGGCGCCGGGGAAGGCACCCATGGTCGAACCCTCACCACCTCGTGGCATGGAGACGCGCTCAGCTTCCAGAAAAAGACTCGCTCTAGGAGGGGAGTCGTCCTCCCGTCCAACCACCGTTGTACCGGTCAAACTGGTCAACTCTTCAGGAGTGGGGGACGATCTACTTAGAGTTGTGCTAAGGAAACAACAGGAACAGCTGGAGAGAATACAAGAGACTATCAAAGCACAGGGATGGCTGATACGTCAGCTGACTGGTAAAACTGAAGAGTTCGAGGAAGAGAAGCTGAGAATAAGAGAGTTCGAAGCATTTTAGCTAAGGACCTTCATGCTGAACAGCTGAGGGCTGACTGGCTCGAAGACAGAGTTCTTGAGTCCAGTTGGAGGATTCACGAACTGGAGCAGAACCAAGCACCACCTATCCCAGTACCCGCACCAGCATCGGCCCCTCTAGCGCCGGTAGAAGACGAAGAGGAGGATCCAGAGGAAGACCCGGAGGAGGATCCGGAGGAAGAAGAGCCGGAACAGGACCCGGCTGTTGAAGCTGAAAACGCTGAAGAGGAAGACGGCAGTAATAGCGACTTGGGAGATGGAGACATAGATGACTAACTCGTCTCGCCAATCTCCGTTTTGTTTCCTTTAGTTTGTTTGTTTCCACTTATGTTTGAACTTGGAAATTTTATAATTAAACTGATATGTTTGGATGGTATTTTGTAAGACATTACAATTTATTTAATCGAATGTTCCTTTTGATTGTTTAATTTGTTGGGTTGACATAAGTTGTGTGATCATTGAAGTGTGGAATATGATAACTATATTGGATATATACTTATCGGTGTTTGTGTTGTCTTGCGAATATCTGAAATGGCAACCGGTCGTCGCGGAAATTTCAACATGTCAGCTAAAGAATTGGCCGCTTTAATCCAACAACACGTGAATGCTGCTCTGGCAGGTGTTCCTAACCCACCAGCAGGAGGGGGTCTTAACCCCTACAAGATGTTCCTGGATGCGAAACCGAGCAAGTTCACGGGAGTTGAAGGACCCATAGGACTGGTCCGTTGGGTCAAAATGTCTGAATCGGTTTTTGAAATGTGCAATTGCCTCGAAGCTAATAAGGTCAAGTATGCTGCCTCGACGTTGGAAGATGGGGCATTAACCTGGTGGAACGCACAAGTCCAAACGCATGGACTTACTGCGGCGAACGCAATGGCCTGGACCGAGTTCAAAGCTCTAATCAAGGAGGAATACTGTCCGCGGGACAGAGTTCAGCAATTGGAACAAGCGTTATGGAACCACAAGATGGTCGGGTTAGAAATTGAAGCGTACACGGCAAGACGTCATGATCTGGTGTTCCTTTGTCCCGATTTGGCTAACACCATTGTTAAACGACTTGAGTTTTATCTTGGGGGTCTGGTCCCTGAGATCCAGGGCATGGTAATGTCTAGCAACCCTACGACGGAGCAACAAGCGATTAGGCTGGCACATAAACTCACCAATAAGGCGGTGAAGCAAAGGAAGTTGCCACCTAGGGGTGCGACTGAAATTGTCCCAGACAACAAAAGGAAATTTGAAGACTCACCCGCTCGGCAGTCTTCATCAGCCCAGCCACAACAAGGAAACCAGAAGCGGTCCAACAACTTCAACAACAATCGGGGTCACAACAATCAGTCTGCCAACAACACCCAGAACTCGAGCGGCTATGCGGGTCGAAAGCCGCAATGTAATCGTTGTAACCTCCATCATCACGGCCCTTGCGCAGGAAATCGCTGCCAACGATGTGGCAAAGCAGGACACGCGGCAAAGGATTATCGCGGGGAGATTATGTCACGACAGAATCAGAACCAACACCAGGGTCAGCAGCAGGGTAATAACCGGGATGCTATCAGTGCGGTAGCACTGCCCATTTCAAGCGAGACTGCCCGCAACTTCGCAACAACAACAATGGTGGGAACAACAACAACAACCACAACAACAACAACAATAACAACAATGGCAACAATGGAAATGATGGCTCAGGAGGTACCAAAGGTCGTGCATTCACGGTAGGCCGTGGGGAAGCCAGAAATGACTCGAATGTGGTCACCGGTAAGTTTCCACTTAACGATCATTTTGCTACTGTACTTTTTGATACGTGTGTGGATAAGAGTTTTATATCTGAGTCTTTTAGGAAGAACCTAAATCTCACACCTAAACCCCTAAAGGCCCCTTACGTCATAGAACTAGCCGATGGTAAATCTGTAGACCGGCTGTCAACTTAAACTCGCGGGTCACACCTTTACCATTGATCTGATGACAACTACTCTGGGTAGTTTTGATGTGGTAGCCGGAATGGACTGGCTATCCGACGTCCGAGCTGAAGTTCTCTATTTCGAGAAAGCTATCCGTATTCCGCTCTCTAACGACGAAGTCTTGATGGTGCAAGGCGAGAAGGCAGGCGTCGTCACGAACATCATCTCTTACATGCAAGCTCAGAAGTATCTTCGGAAGAAGAACTCTTTTACTTTGCTCGCACTGGTCACCGAGCAGTCTAAGGACGAGAAGCGGATTGAAGATATCCCCATCGTTCGTGACTTTCCCGATGTGTTTCCAGAGGAGTTACTCGGTCTTCCACCACATCGACAAGTAGAGTTTGAAATCGAATTGGTGAGCCATGCGACTCCTATCGCCAAGGCCCCGTACGGCTTAGCTCCAGCAGAGCTGCAAGAGCTGTCTACCCAACTTCAGGAATTGTTGGAAAAAGGATTTATCCGACCCAGTACTTCGCCATGGGGAGCTCCGGTCCTTTTTGTCAAGAAGAAGGACGGGACCTTCCGCATGTGCATCGACTATAGGGAACTCAATAAGGTTACCGTCAAGAACCGGTACCCCTTACCTCGCATCAACGATCTTTTCGACCAGCTTCAGGGGTCAAGCTACTACTCCAAGATTGATCTACGGTCCGGTTATCACCAGCTACGCGTCAGGGAGGAGGATATCTCTAAGACGGCATTTCGCACTCGGTATGGCCATTACGAGTTATTGGTCATGCCCTTTGGTCTCACCAATGAACCCGCGGTGTTCATGGACCTCATGAGCCGCGTGTGTAAGCCGTATCTCGACAAGTTTGTCATCGTGTTCATCGATGATATACTCATCTACTATAAGGGTGAAGAAGAACATGCTGAGCATCTGCGGTTATTGCTGGAACTACTTCAACAGGAGAAACTATATGCCAAGTTTTCGAAGTGTGATTTCTGGATTCGGGAAGTTCAGTTCCTGGGGCATATCGTGAATGAAAAGGGCATACACGTTAATCCCGCCAAGATCGATGCTATCAAGAACTGGGAAGCACCCAGGACACCGATAGAGATCCGCCAATTTTTGGGTTTGGCTGGTTACTACAGACGTTTCATCGAGGGATTTTCCAAGATCGCGCAACCACTTACCACTCTCACCCAGAAGGGCACCAAGTATGCTTGGGGTGACAAACAGGAAGCAGCATTTCAATTCATGAAGCAGAAGCTTTGCAGTGCGCCCATTTTGTCCTTGCCAGAGCGGACGGATGATTTTGTGGTATATTGTGACGCTTCCATTCAAGGATTGGGATGTGTGCTCATGCAACGTGATAAAGTCATCACGTATGCATCACAACAGTTGAAGGTCCACGAGAAGAACTACACGACACATGACTTGGAATTGGGAGCAGTTGTGTTTGCACTTAAGATTTGGAGACACTACCTATATGGAACAAAGTGCACAATCTACACGGATCACAAGAGCCTCCAGCATATTTTTGACCAGAAGGAATTGAACATGCGACAGCGTCGCTAAGTCGAACTCCTGAACGATTATGAATGTGCCATTCAATATCACCTGGGTAAAGCTAACGTGGTAGCTGATGCCCTCAGTCGGAAGGAGCACTTGAAACCTCGCCGGGTACAAGCAATACAGTTCACAATTCATTATGGGTTACCCGAACAGATACGCGACGCGCAGCTAGAAGTAGTTAAGGAAGAGAACATCAAGGCCGAATCTGTGGGAAAGATGGAACGTGATTGGGAAGTGAAACCCAATGGTACCCGATATTTCATGAACCGTATATGGGTACCTATTTCATGAACCGTATATGGGTACCTCTCTACGGAAAACTCAGGAAGCTAGTTATGGACGAAGCTCACAAATCCCGATACTCTGTCCATCCTGGTTCGGATAAGATGTATCAAGACCTTAAAGCCGCGTACTGGTGGCCCAACATGAAAGCGGATATAGCCACCTACGTGAGCAAGTGTTTGACTTGTGCGAAAGTCAAGGTGGAATCCCAGAAGCCATCAGGGCTACTTCAACAACCTGAGATCCCAGTATGGAAATGGGATCAGGTCTCGATGGACTTTATCACTAAACTCTCTGGGTGATCGTGGATCATCTAACTAAGTCTGCACACTTCCTAGCGGCCAAAGAAACAGATAAGATGGATAAGTTGACTCGCATCTACATTAAGGAAGTAGTTTCTCGGCACGGGGTGCCAACGTCCATCATTTCAGACAGAGATGCTCGTTTCGCGTCCAACTTTTGGCGGTCACTTCAGAAAGCGTTGGGTACACGCTTAGATATGAGCACAGCTTACCACCCTCAGACGGATGGTCAAAGTGAAAGGACCATTCAGACCTTGGAGGACATGCTTAGGGCATGCGTGGTAGACTTCGGGAACGGTTGGGAAATCCATCTGCCTTTAGTGGAATTCTCGTATAACAACAGTTACCATACAAGTATTCAGGCAGCACCGTTTGAAGCATTGTACGGTCGCAAATGTAGATCACCTATCTGTTGGGCAGAAGTCGGTGACAGTCAACTCATAGGTCCTGAGTTGATACTTGAGGCTACTGAAAAGATTGTGCAAATCAGAAACCGCATGGCAGCGGCACGGGATCGACAGAAAAGTTACGCTGATCAACGACGCAAACCGCTCGAATTTCAAGTAGGTGACCGCGTCCTACTGAAAGTGTCACTCTGGAAGGGTGTAATTCGTTTTGGGAAACGAGGCAAACTAAATCCACAGTACGTAGGCCCATTTGTGATTTTGAAACGTATCGGACCCGTAGTTTATTAGTTAGACCTTCCTGCCGAACTCAGTGGAGTTCACAACGTTTTTCACGTGTCCAATCTGAAGAAGTGTCTATCAGATGAGACCCTAGTCATTCCATTGGATGAGATTCAAGTGGGTGAGCAAATGCATTTTGTGGAACAACCTATCGAGATCATGGACCGTAAGACCAAGACTCGAAGGCACAGCAAGATACCGATTGTCAAGGTTCGTTGGAACTCTAAGCGTGGACCGGAGTTCACATGGGAAAGAGAGGACCAAATGAAAAACAAATATCCACACCTTTTTGCAGCTGAGCATCAATCTGATGTTACCGCCAACTGAATTTCGGGACGAAATTCTTTCAACATGGGGATGATATGACAACTTGGGATTTCCTTGTACCATTCTAACAAACCGAATTTTTGTGCGTTGCATTCTAAACCGCGTTTACTCAATTTTCAGGACGAAAATTCTTTCAACATGGGGATAATGTGACATCCTGGCTTTTCAGGTATCTTAAACGCGCTACTTTATTGTTATTCATTCCTACGCTGATTTAATTCGGAGAATTAGATTACGCGCTCGCAATAACTACGCTAACTTTAGTATTTAGGGAATACACAATGTTTGGAAATTCTAACGAGTTATATCTGGATTACGTGCTATGTGTTATTAGACGTTTGTGGATTATTGAAATTCTAACGAGTTATATCTGGATTACGTGCTATGTGTTATTAGACGCTTGTAGATTATTGTATCACGCTTTGATTTCGCGATTTATTAGTTATAAGCCTTGTGTTATCGAATTGTAAAAAAATTAAATAAATAAATAAATAGCCGAACCGAACCGAGCCGCGGAACGTGTCGACCTTGTAACCACACAAGCCCAACCTGCCACCCACACCCCCCCCCCCTTGCGAACCCAACCCAACCCGCCACCCCTCCCTTGCGGCCCAAGGACAAGCTCAAACCACCCCCTTGACCCTTATGTATGCACACGTATGTATGCATGATTAGTTTTCTTGAAGTTTTGGCAAAACCCTAAAACCCTTCCCCTTGTGGTGTGCGACGGCAGCAGCCCCCCCCCCCCTCTCGGTTGCACAAACAGCCCTACACCCTCGGAGCGATTCCAAGCTTGTCCCGGTTCGCTAATTGTCATCGTTTCAAGGTTAGGGTTTAATTGTATTACGATTCACACTAGGTTTTGTGTAGTCTTAATCATGATTATGTGCTTGTATGATATTATTATGAAAAAGTGTTGTGGTGTATGATTAGTTCGGATGAATATGCGAATCCTTGCGGTTGTGATGATATGTTTGAGTATTGAAATCGTAGGCTACATTTTATCTATAAAGATCATGATATATGCTTAGGGTTTGCATGAATACTGATATATTAGATGATATTTGACAAGTTAACCTGCTGTTAATCGATATAACTAAGCGTCATGGCCGTTTACACATGTTCTAATGCGATAAAGTCGAAAACAGTAAGCTGATTGACATTTACAGCCAACTTCAGTTGGCTGTAACATGATTCTACAGTCTAATTGACACCTCCTGTAAAAAAAATGGAATTTTTGGAACGTTGAAAATATTTTATAAAAATTCTCGAAAACAGCCCAGTTATGAGTGTACAAGCTGAAACATGATAACTTGCGTTTGTGTGTATCTAAGTGTTGTATGAGTTATCATGTGTTTATGACAAGTTGATTTGGTCGTTATTTTGTATGGTGATACTTTGCATGCATGATTATGGTTTCGAATTGGTTATTACGTGTGTCGTACTGTGTGTTAGTTATGCGTAGGGTTTTGTGTCAGTGTGTTCACATACTAACTTTGAATCGGTTGACATGTTAGGAAGCGATTAGCGGTTCCATCATTTGCTTCTTTTGTGTTTATCTAACCGAGCAATTTAAGGTGAATTCACGGCCCCTATTTTATCCGGTTTTGAACAACAGGGGGAGAAACATGTATACGCTCGACAACTCAATCTTTTACGTTATGTGAAATTAACACCGTTAACTATTCGGTAACTAAGTTAATGTTAATGTATGTTATGGACACTAAGTAGCTTTATCACGGAAGTCCTCAACCAACTCTCGGATCGTTAGTATTGGGTTAGATAGCGGGGAAATTATAGTAGTACTACTGGGCCCGACAAGCCCCACCCGAGCTAGTCGCGCTAGCCGACCGGGAATGGTCAACGGGTGATTAATTTGACCTAACTTTCGCCATGGTCAGTGATAGACCTGGCAACACAGAGGCAACAACAGTCAGCTTCGATCGCGAACTCTTACGTGACGTAACTTTAGGCTCGCTACCTACATGTTAACATTGAACTTATTTACGAACGAACATTATTATTCCAGGTTAGGAATAATGGAACTATGTCGTTATCCCGGGTTAGGGATAACGGGGGAAAACAATCTTTTAAACCGAACTTGTGAACTTATAAAAACCTGTGAACTCACTCTTCTATAATGTTGACACTTGTTTCTTTGCACGTTTCTCAGGACGCTAGCAGCGCTAGGTGCACTCACTTTGCATTTGATCAAGGCATTTTTATCGAGTCTTTTTTAACGATTATTTTTGGGATTTTGGTTTTGGCGTTTATGTTGGCACCCGTTACTTTATTCTAATGCTTCCGCTAAACTTTGAAACCTTGGAACTTTGAAAATAACTATGCATGCTTACAATAAAAGTTTTTGGAAAACGTTTAAATAAATCATATAGAGTCGTTCGACATTGCTAGTGTCTGATATTCTGTTTTGATCACACGCCTCGCGGTAATACTCCGCAAGCGAAAATTGAGGGTGTGACATTAAACATGAGGCAACGACGATGGGTCGAACTCTTGAATGATTACGATTGTGATATCCGATATCGTCATGGTAAAGCCAATGTTGTGGCTGATGCTCTTAGCCGAAAAGAGTATGCTAACTCCATCATCTTTGATGTTCTCAAATCGTGACTGATCTTCAAAACCTCATTCGAGCAGCTCAACATATTTCTGTCACGGAAAATGATGTACAAGATGAACTATCTTGTGGAGTTGAAGCCAAATTAGAATCCAAATCTTTACTGCTTAAATCGTATTTGGGGACCTGATCGTGACAATCTTCGTACTTTTCTCATGAATGAGGCTCACAAAACACGATACTCTATCCATCCAAGTGCTGATAAGATTTATCAAGACCTACGATACTCTTACTGGTGGCCTGGCATGAAGAAGGATGTCGTCATTTTTGTCTCCAAGTGCCTCACATGTTCTAAGGTTAAAGCTGAACATCAAAGACCCTCAGGATTACTCGTTCAACCTGAAATACCCGTTTGGAAGTGGGAAAACATAACCATGGACTTTATTACTAGGTTACCTCGCACTTCCAGTGGGCATGATACGATTTGGGTTATTGTTGATCGTCTTACCAAATCAGCTCATTTCATTCAAATCTGCGAAGAATATAAGAACGAGAAGTTAGGTCGCATCTATATTGATGAAATCGTAAGTCGACACGGTGTGCCTTTAAGTATCATTTCGGATCGAGATGGACGTTTTACTTCCCGAACATGGCAAGCCGTACAATCAGCTTTAGGCACACGCTTAGACCTCAGCACTACCTTTCACCCTCAAACTGGTGGTCCATCTGAGCGCACTATACAGACTCTTGAACACATGTTGCGAGCATGTGTCATCGACTTCAAGGGCAATTGGGATACTCATCTACCATTAGTTGAATTTTCGTACAACAATAGCTATCATTCGAGCATCGGTATGGCTCCTTTTGAAGCATTATATGGTCGTAAGTGTCGATCTCCTGTGTGTTGGCACGAAATCGGTGAAGCACAAATGATTGGACCTGAATTGATCCAAGAGACAACCGATAAGATTCTTCAAATCCGCAATAATCTTCTAGCAGCTCAGAGTCGTCAAAAGAGTTACGCTGATAAACGACGAAAGCCACTTGAGTTTTCTGTTGGCAATCAAGTACTTTTGAAAGTATCACCATGGAAGGGAGTGGTTCATTTTGGATGAAAACACAAGCTAGCACCACGCTACGTGGGACCATTCAAAATACTCGAGAGAGTTGGTCCTGTAGCCTACAAGATTGACCTACCAGAAGAATTCAACAGGATTCATCCCACGTTCAATGTATCAAACTTGAAAAAGTGCCTAGCTGACGAAAACCTTCATATACCGTTGGAAGATATTCAGATTGATGAATCAATGCACTTCGTAGAACGACCTGTAGAAATCATGGACTTCGGTGAGAAGAGTTTAAGACGAAGTCGAATTCCTATAGTCAGGCTGCGTTGAGAGTCAAAACGAGGACCTGAGTTTATTTGGGAACGCGAAGACTCAATGCGTGAAAAATGCGCGCATCTCTTTCAGGCTCCGTTTGATTGAGCCTTGATCTCATTTCGCATCACTTATCATGCTTATGTGTTCAATGTTAGATGTTTATGTGGTTTGTGGATAGTATACATATACGTTTGCTCATACTTGGTTATGCACATTTTTTTATTAAATTAATCAACATAATTATTTCTTTCAAATATTTTAACGGGATTCCCTCACCAACTTTTGTTGACCCAAATTTCCATTTTTACACATGATACAGGTGAACAAGTTGAAGCAAGGAACACATAGGAATTTGCCATAGAAGAAAAATAAAGAATTTCATAAATGTCATGTTTAGAACAGTCTTGTACTTGTATGGTTTATGTGTTTGATGAAATTTCTCTTTTTAATTTGAATTAATAAATATGAAACTTTGTTATAGTAAATGTCATGAGCTTTGATGAAAACCCAATCATGCCCCGACTACCATTTCCCCTGCGGGTCAGGTTGTGACAAACGTTGGCTATGACATTGCCCCGTTGGCGTGGGGATTGAGCCTGGTTTGGGGCGGGGCAATGTGACATGGCTGGTTTTGATTGGCTGGTTCGATATAGCTGTTGGGGGTAGCCGTTATGGTATGGTAAATCAAATTTTTAAAAAACCTTACATATTTTTACCTATAAATAGTCGACCCAAATTACATAATTTCCCATTCTTCTTCAACCAATATCCAACACAAATTACATATTTTTCCATTCTTCTTCAATCAAACCCACACCAAAAAAACGAACATGGTGCATTTAACCGAAGAGGAGGAAATAGCACTAGTGACATCAATTGTTGACGCACAACGTACTCTATAACGCGGTTAAATCGCGTATTGGGGTCGAGCGTTTACAATATCAACAACACGTCGGCAACACGCGTCACAACTTAATCGTGTGTTAACACAAATGGCGAGAGCTCAAACTGAAGTTGGATCGGTTTAAAGTTTACTTCGACCGTGTCTCTACGGGCGACTTGACCCACGACGATCGAGTCGAGATCGAGTACATGCACGATGGGAATATGGATTTCAAGTGAGTTCCGCACTTTAATATTTACCATACTTTGTAATTTTTTTATTTTTTAAGGATTTAATAAGTAGGGTTTTTTATTTTTTAGGATTTAATAAGCAGGTTCTTTTTTTATTTTTAAGGATTTATTAAGTAGGTTTTTTTTAATTTTTAGGATTGTCTTTTATGTAACTTTTTTTTAAATAATATAAATTGTGTTTTTATATAATTGTCAACTTTAAAAAAAAACACATGGCACTCCACATTGGTCTGGACATGCCGCTTCTACACCCTACTTTTTTGGGTGTGACTGGTGAAGCCCACATCTGTCACGTGTCGAGCAATGCCCACAACTCAAGCCCCTCCACGAAATAGTGTAAGTGTTATATTATGTGTATATACATTAAAATTTCTAGTGTTCCATTAATAATAAATCATCATCTCAATGCACATAGCACATTCATTAGTTTTGTTCATTTATATATATATATATATATATATATTAACGACAGAAATTCTAACAAGGGCCAGAAAAACTGTAAAACAAAAAAAAAAGAAATAAAAAAACTATTGATTAAAGGCAACTAATGAGTAGGATTAAGTTATCCCACCGTGTTTTATCAATGTTATATTAGTATCTTATTTATTATTTATTGCGAGTTAAATAAGTTTTTATATATAATTTCTCGTATAAAATTAGAGCATTGGGTTTCTGTATAATTTAATTATACGGAATAAAATTAGAGCATTGGGTTTCTGTATTTATTTAATTATACGGAAGCTTATTAATCACAATTCATGTATTTCACTTTTGTTGCTACATTTTAAAATATTAGTATCCTCTTCATCAAATTTTTTTTTGCTTATACATTGGATATTTATTTTGAACTGCAATTTTTTTTTATTCTCGTCGTATATGGAACTTGGACCCAAAACCTTCTTCTCCAACAAAGGATTTGTCTTTACCAATAGACCACTATCCTATTAATTTATTTACATTGACTTGTTAGTTAAACTCAAAATAAGTCATTTATCGAACATAAAAAGACATGGTCAATAATTCTTTACCTATATCCATGTCGAAATAATGATGCAAGAGTTCTTTTGTGAAAATCTTGCCCCAAGATGAACGGAACGACGTGTTCAGGAAAGAAATGTTTAATAGTTACTCGCAACTAAAGCTCAGTGCTAAACTTCAGCCAATAAGCATGCCATATGTTAGCAACTTACTTAAGGAGTCATGCTTGACCATTTGTTTATAGGGGAGTGTATGTACGTTGGCGTTATGTTGCCAATTTGGTATAGCAGAGTGTATACCTGCAAGGTTTTAGACCATTTGTTCATGATGAGGTGATTAGGAAGGGTTTAAGCGGAAACTCGTTTTATTGTGAGAACTCAAAGAGTCCTGAAAAAACTTAAAAAACACACTAATTTTCTTTTAACATTTCTTTGCTGTAAGCTTAACATTTTTAAAATAAAAAAAAATAATTAGTATTACACATATATAACATTACGAAAACCCTAAACCAGCTAACCCCCCACCCCACCCCACCCCACCCCCTAAAAATCTAAAAACTAAACTCGAAACTTGAACCCCCCACCCTCCAAAAACCTGAAAACTAAAACCGAAACTTAAACCCCAAAAAACCTAAACCACCGCACCAACCCCCAAAAATCTAAACCCACCTCACCGCCCAAAAACCTAAAAACTAAACTCGAAATCTGAACCCCCAACCCCAAAAACCTAAAAACTAAACCCGAAACATAAACCCCCACCCCTCCCCCCCCCCCCCCCCCCAAATACCTAAAAACTAAACCCGAAACCTACCCCCCCCCCCCCCCCCCAAAAAAAAAAAAACTAAACCCCCACCCCACCCCCAAAAACCTAAAAACTAAACCCGAAACCTAAACCTTTAAAAACATAACCCTAAAAGATAAACTAAACCTAAACCCTAAGGATAAACAGTATTAGATATGTGCAATACTACAATAATAGCATTGAAAAAAAGAACGAAATGTTAAATCTTTTGTTTGTGACAAAAAAAAATATGCTTGAATATACTCAAATGAAAGTTAAGAAAATTTATGATCTTATGATGTAATTTTTTTTTTAAATAATAACATATGAAGAATATAGAAATGCTTGTAAATTCAAATATTTTTTTTCAATTTTGTCTCTCCCTCATTAAAAGCTCTTTTATTTCATTAAAGAGAAGTTTTCGAGCTCTCACTAACTAACTATGCTTTTTAATTGAACCGTTCCCGAGGTGACTATAATAGGCAAATCTTGCACAAAATGTAGCAACGTTGATGTGTTTGGGTACCTCTACTGTCTCATGATCATAGTGGACAGTATTGCTTAATGAGTTGATATTAACCAATTTTAAAGATAAGAGTTTGTCGTTGTTTCATTAAAAACCTTATCATTACCTGTAATGATATCATATACGTTTTGACAAAGATATTATGCTTATGATCCATAAGATATCATTAGTTTGAAAATTCAAAAAGAGTAGTACAGGTAGAAAATCTGATACTGTTCGAAAGGAAAAGTCGAGAATCTGATTTTATCCAAATTTAAATGCACCAAATTGCAAATTTGATTTAACTTTCCTTGTATCAAGCCCAAGATGGTGCAGTTTTATGAGACAGCCGGTAGAAAAGGCGAAAAGGCAAAAGGTTATTCATAGACACAAAAAGTTTGACTAACCTAGTGTGAAAATTTGAATAGTCACTCGGGCATCTCCTATGCACCAAATCACATGTAATATTTACTCTAAACCTAGCTTATTTATATAAGAAAAAACTATATAAAATTTGGTCAAATAAAATGTATGAATATACATGTCTATAGTTGTGTATTTGAAGTAACACTACTTTTAGTAATTTAGTTAAACAGTAAATGTAAAAAAAATCATGATTTGTATGCTGCAGGTACGTATTGGATCTTCTAGGTTTCATTGTGCTACGTCAGCGTCACATCACCACTAGAGTCACTGCTTTAACAACCAAGTTATGGGATAAAGCCCCCTTTTCATTAATAGCACCCCTTTTTCATCAATACCCGAAACTCTCACACATACACAGACTTCTTGTGAAAACTCATTATTGCGCTGGCGAGGGGTCAATAGCGGCCCTATAGTGCCTAAGGTATGGGGGTGGGGACGCTATTGTTATTTTTGAGCCAAGGTGGCATGGGCTTAGTGTCCCATGCCGCGCAACGTTATAACTTTTTGTTTCATTACATATCCTTTTGTTCAATGGATAATTTTGATAATTATAATGGTGTGAGCTGATTTTTTACGTGATATATGTTATACACTAAATATCAATATAACTTTTTTTATGTGGTTTGATAATTATATAGTTTTCACTTGAATCAGTAATTTCACAACCACTATTGTTATAATTGTTATAAGATTATTTTCAACGTTGTTTTAACAAACGTGTTTGTGAGATGGGTTGGACATCTGTCACTGACGCCCACATTTTGTGACTCCATTCATGATGGAGCACATTAACGAAGGGGAGGAGTGGAGCCAAACGAGTTTTTCTTTTTCCTTATATGTTATTTTTTATATTTTATTTACTTCATTATTATTGTGTATTTGTAAAATAAGTTATGTATTTTTAATCATTTGTAAAATTTTGGTATAATTCTATAGTAACTATTTTTGACATTTACTTGTTTAAATAAATTACTTAAAGTTATGTGTGGATCAGATAGGGGTTTCCTTCTTGTGGTCTTAGGAGATAGTGCTTTCAGAGTAGATCAGAGTTTCAAACTACTTTAAAAGTTGATTCGGGCAAAATGACCAAACATAAGAATGTGTACCTTGATAACCAGCATGTGTTTATCTTATTCAATTTTAATATTTTTGGTTTCCTTGCACTATAGTTTGTTGGTATAATTTTTAAAAGACCTAGTTTTGTCATCCAAAAAGGGATAGTGATGCGGCTTATTGTCTGTTGCCCGTTTATCTTTTATCTCGATACGAAAAAAGGAAAGACTATATTCTAATTATATTTGAAAAAAGCAAAAGAAAATGTCAAAAAATAATCATAAGTATATTAGTTGCTCCTTATTGTTAAAAACGTTTTGTTTCATTACATCTACTTTTGTTCGATGGATAATTTTGATGATTATAATGAGGTGAGCTGTTAGTTTTCTATGTGATACATTTTACACATATAAAAATAATTATAACTTATTTTTTGTTTGTGGGGTTTAATAATTACATACTTTTACTTGAATTGGTAATTTCACTACAACTATTATCATAATTATAATGGTTATATGTGGTCATAAGAGATACTTTTGAGGGATGAGTTGGGGTTCGCCACAGACACCTGCATTTTGTGGCACCTGAAAGATTAAATATATTATTTGTAATATTGAATCATGTAACTATTATAATTATTTATATTATATTAGATTAAAATATATTAATTCTATTATATATTAGTTGGTAATTGTTGATGGATCATATTACCCTTATTAACTAATTAGGGTTTCCTTCTGGGTGTATATATAAGGAGATTACTAGAGAGGTTTAGGGTTAGACAATTACAATAACATCATTATCATCAAAGTCGCCACCCACCTCTCTCTCCATAACCTAAACCGAATTCATCCCTAGTTCGGTTCTCACCATCATAATCTTACACCCTAAGGAGGAACCAGATCATATTGACAAATATGTCAAACCCCATGGCTGCGTCTCTGACTGGATTCTCTTATGGCCTGTCTGCCGTCACAGGTATTTCTTTATGTTTTCCATTATGTTTAAACAGAACTGAGCAACATGTGGTATCAGAGCATATGTTGATAAATCAGTTCTGTTTTGAATCCATTATTCTGGGATTAAAAATTTGGAAAACCGAATTTTGAAAACCTAATTATAATCTGAAATCACATAAATTGTGAACTAAAGTTCGGATTTTCCTTTTAATGGATGTTTAATCACATCCGAGATAACCATGGTTCCGAAATCCACACTAATATGCTAAAATATACAGATTTCGGGTTCCAGAATTTCGTTTTATTTTTTAGGATTCATCATTATGTTCTTATGAAATTCGAAAAAATCCTATATTTTGGAGTTAAATGCAAATTATTAAGTGTTTTTCAAGTTTTGATCTATTTTTTTATTTTATTAAATTTTTCAAAATCTGTTATAAAATAAACGGATATTATTTTCGAAATATTTTGATATATTTAGATCAGCAATTAAATAGGAAAACTGATCCCATAATCCCTTAATTTTCGAATTTCAAAACTTATCACAATTAACTGCCATCATTAGAGATTTTGAAATGTTGCAGGATAAGTTTCGGACTCATCAGAGACTCATCCGAAATACCCATCTCGGACTCATCAGAGACTCATCCGAAATGCCCATCTCGGACTAATTTTGAGTCTTATCCGAGATGACCAATTCGAACTAATCAGAGTCTAAATGCCTATCTCGGACTCATCAGAGACTTATCCAAGATGACCAACTCGGACTCATCAGAGACTTATCCGAGATGACCAACTCGGACTAATCAGAGTCTCATCCGAGATGACCAACTCGGACTAATCTGAAACTTATCTGAGATGATCATTTCGCACTCATTCAAGACTCATCCGAGATGCATATCTCGGACTAATTTTGAGTCTCATCCGAGATGCCCATCTCGGACTAATCCAAAACTCATCCGAGATGCCTATCTCGGACAAATCCGAAACTCATCCGAAATCCAAGATTTTATGCGAAATCTCATTACTAAATTAGGCTATTATTGTGAACTAAATTTCAGCAAAACCAGTGGGTTTGCTATTAAATAAATGGTTTTATAAACGCTTAATTAATTTTATAAGATAACTTTTTTGCAAAACCAAATAGCTTAACTTGAATGAGCTTCTGATGTATCACTTCTGCCCAAAGGTGATTTGATGCATCTATTTATTGTTTAAATATTACGAAAAAACTATGTTAATTATGCATTATAAACGTGAATGTCTTATTTCTGGCCAAAGTTGATCTAATTCATTCATGTCTAGCATACTTGACAAATGCATAATTAAAGTTATTGTCTCATTTCTGGCCAAAGCTGATTTGTCACAATTACTTTGCACACATACTTAGCTGATTACTGTCACACCCCATCCGATGGCGGAAACATCGGGATGAGACGAAAACGAGATTGCTCATTGCTCACAACGCTAATAAATGACAATATTTAATTAAATCCAAATTTCATTTCACAACATTGTCAAATACAACATGAAGCAATACAATAAGTTCATAAAACATAACAAAATTTGGTACAACATTTATAAATCTAACGTCTAAAATGTGTGTATCTAAGTCCTTGCTATTTTGATTTCATAGCATATCTCCTTCAACCTGTAACATGTTTTAAAATAAAGTCAATGCAAAAGCAAAGGCGAGTACACAAGTTTAAGCATAGCATACGTATACGAATAAAGTTTTAACAATCCTCATGGCAACCAAATATATACAAGAGCAATATCAAGGTGTGCAATACTAATAATCAAACCCTTAACGTAATCACGATGTTTTAACATGACCTCACGAATAACACGATGGAGGTGGATGCGTGAATTCCTATAGCGCTAAGCATGTCAAACGAAGGCTAAAAATAGTTAATGACTAAAGCATAGCATAACGAATATCCAAGACAAGCAACAAGTATACGATTCAAGTATTCATGGGTATAGGATTGTTTGTGCGTTTCATAAAGTTTAAGTGTTTGTGATTTTTGTATAGGTAAAACATGTTACACCCAAAAGTGTTATAAACAAAAGTGGGTTGAGTGTACTCACAATATTGCATATGCTTTCCGATTGGTGATTCCGTGAAGAGTTGGAGGTTGGAGCTTCAAAGCTTCTATTAAAACACTTAATGTTTTCTTTTAGAACTCTTAGACTCTCTTCCTTGCTTGGAAGATTTAAGAGAAGTATAGAAGTTAAGAGAAGAATGGGTGGAACACTTGGTGTCCTTTTAGAATTCTTGATTTAGAGAGATTGAGAGAATTAGAGAGATGGAGAGAAGAATGGTGTGAAGAAAATGGTAGAAGGGGGTTGGTATTTATAGGTAGAGAATGTGGAAAAGGGTGAAATATGATTGGTTAAAGAAGGTGGAAGAGGATTGAGAAGGTGATTGGTGGAGAAAGGAGGTGGAAAAGGGTGAAATATGATTGGTTAAAGAAGGTGAAAGAGGATTGAAAATGTGATTGGTGGAGAAAGGAGGTGGAAAAGGGTGAAATATGATTGGTTAAAGAAGGTGAAAGAGGATTGATGAGGTGGAAATATGATTGGTATATTTCTTGGTCTTTCTTGAGTATATATTATGTAATTGAGTATATAAAAAGTATAAAAGTATATTTCAAGTATTGAGGATGTGCGTATAAGTATTTATACGTATAAAAGTGTCAGTTTGCGTATAAATACATATTTTAAATGATCGGTTATGTAAATAAAAAATATAAAATATGAATTTTATTATGATTAACGCCTCGAATTGTGAGATTGAAATTAAAATACGAATGTAAGGTTTCTAAAATTAGAATACAAATACGAACATTTTTTTAAAATAAAAATACGAAGATACGAGGCGTTACAGTCTCCCCTACTTTAGGAAATTTCATCCCGAAATTTATTCAAGAGGAAGACCTTGGAGAAAAAGCATTTTGGCTAGAAGAATGATTGTCTAAAATCGAGATTTGGATGTTTGAAATGTGTTGAAAAGTATGAAGTTTTGAGGAACAAAAAGAAAGGTTTGTTAAAAAGGATCGTTTGTCTAAAATGATTCAAGACATTAAGCATAAGTAAAACATGCATGTGTGTGTATAGAGAAGCGAGTTTAAACAAGTTTGAATAACTCAATGACAAGGTATTTTAAAATGTGATACCTAAGAAGGAAGCTTCGTATAAAACGATATGTATTTTGATGAAAAGTGTGACTGCACTATTGGTTGTAACAAAAATTTTCGTTGGATTTAAAGAGCATTGGCAATCGCAGTTTTGTAGAGAATTCTTCATCGGTGAAAAAAACGAGGAAGTTAGGTATTTGAAATAAAAAATGGTTTTGGAGGTAACTGCCAACTAAGTATGTTTGCGCATAAATAAAGAATGGAAAATAGTTTTTAAGTGTAAGAAAGTATTTTAGGGTCCGAATGTTTAAACTGATTGATTGCAAATGGGGTTTGTATAAAAGACAAGGATGTCGGGGAATAATGGAGGCATAAGTGTGAACGATTTATTTGATAAACGGATATGAGTATAAGAATGGCATGCGTATTGAAAGCGATGAGTTAAGAATGGGGTCTCTCGTGGATAATCGGATATCGCGCGCTTAGCATGCGTTTGTGAGTTGTTAAAGTTTGTATCGGGTCTAAATAGGTCTGCAAGACACCGAATTTCTCATGGCACGTTTTACGAAAGTTTGAACATGGTGAAACACTTATATATAGGAAGTACCAGCGGCGTATCCACCATGTTTTGACCATGTTACGTTCGTTTCGTTGTTCGGTGTCATGTTACGTTCCGTGTCCTACCATACACAGTAGTACACCCTATGATTCCCATGCGCCTATCAATATAATCTCGTGTGCACCCGTGATTATATTGATTGTCGCATGATCCGCATAGTTTGTACTAGTTGTGTATGAATCAGGGTATACATAAATTTGAAAATAAGAGTGTGCGTGCGTATAAGAATGTAGTATATAAGCATGTTTACGTTTAAATAAGTATGAGACCAACATGAGCAAATCTCCTCGGGTTATGCTCACGTATAGGTACAAATGTATGAATTTGAATATGAGCATGAACATGAATGTGAGCATGATTATAAGTATGCATATGAGTATAAATATAAGTATGAATGATGACACGTATGAGCATAAATATGAATATGTGTATAAGTATGAATATCAATAGGTATAAATGACGACGATTGCGTGCATGACATGAATTGAATAAAACGAATTTAATCATGTAAAATGATCGAGAAATTTGAGTGTGTAAAAATGAATGATATAAATGATATTGTCGTGCGAAATTTTGACTAAATCATGTGCGAGGATATGCATGTAAAGTGGTTTGAGCAAAACTTTGAGGTTATCGCTTCTAAAATAGGTTCAGTTTGACTTAGAATGTAGGATCTAGTTTGTGAATATAAAAGAATATAAGGTACTTATTGATTATGCATTACGTATTTTGTAATGGACGGGAGTGCTACCACTGTTTTAGGGGAATTTAAGTAAGTCGAAAGTGGTTAGTCCTTGTAATGTTTTCTTGCCCACGTGTTTTGAAATTGAGGTGACATTTTGGGTGGTGTATGACAAGGTCTTAAATTAGTAGGTTCGCATCGTTTTCAAAGGATGTTACATCAAGATAAGAAATTTGAAATTCAGTGGTTCTTGTGATAAGTTGACCTTTGAGAGGAAATTTGGGATAATGGATTTAATTATCGTTGAAAAGTGTTTAGCAAAATGTTCTCTTAATCGCGATAAGAGGTTTAGAGGGTGTTTGGGGTTGAGTTTTGAAAATAGTTTATGTGTTTTGAATAATCAGAATCAGATGATTAGCTGTAACAAAACGTGTTGTACAAAGATAGTGTTTGAATTTGATTATGTTGTTTGATATCCCAATAACCAGATAATCAACTATTTGAGTGTTTGACAAATATATATATGTGAAAAAAGGAATAAATAAGCTTTGATCTCTACAAAACGAAAGAAATCAGTTTTTTTTATTATATACTTACAAAACACAAAAAAACATAGTTTTTTTTTTTTTTGCTTTAAAAACACAATAATCAAAGGAATCAGGAAAAAAAATAATAACAACAATCCCAACATACCCTTAGTAAAGCGATCCCATAATGTCTATAAGATATTGGTTTGGCTTTTGTTTACAAATGAAAGCTCTTAATGTAAAGTTACCCCGTGAACGTGTTTTAGTGATTATGTTAAACTTAAGATTTATGGGCAAGGTATTCCTTGGACTGATTAAGTTGGTAGGTAGCATTCCGTCGAGCTTTGAAAATCGTGAAACAAAACGTTCATGTGGTGACCAAGTATATGCGTATGTGATTTATATGAAATAGATTACAGGATGGGTAATACGTTTGATAAAATAGTACGTTTTGAAATTCGTCTAAGTAAGAATTTTGACAATATGATAAAAGATTTAGGTATACAATTTAAACATGTGGTTTATGTAATAAAGTCTCCAAGAAGGAGGGTTGGTAACGATCACCGAGGTATGGGAATCACACCTAATCCGTTGGTGAGGTCGTTTTAAGGAAGGAAGGAAACGGAGTTTGATCGTCTAGGTAAGGAATTCACTCCTATCTCGACGACGGTCTCCATTTCGGACTTTTCGAGAAATATAAGTCTAGTTGATGACGTTTTAAAATCATGTATGCAAATAATGTATAAGTGGATGAAAAGGTTTAATATGAATTGCGTAAAAAGCTTATAATAAATTGGAAATTTGAAAGGAATGGTAACAAGTATATAAAAAGTCATGTATAAATTGAAATGGTATAAAAGAGAGTCTCAGAAAACATTAGACTGTTTCGGGTAGAGAAACGTCGATTATTCCAAAGTGAATCGAAGATCCTTTCGAATTAGAGAAACGTGCTTTGGCCTATAGGTAAAACGCTCTCGTCGAGAAGCGATTAACGGCATTTTACCCTTCTAGTTATTACACGTCTCTAATCGATTGGAAAATCGAAACTTTGGCGAGATTGAAAATCGAGGAATGGGACTTAATTGACAAGGTGTGCGGCTTTCACCCCTAACTCGACGATTTCGTACCCTAAGTGTGGTTGGTACTCGTCGGGTCAAACTTAATTTCAACACTTGACGAGAGTCCACTAGAGTTTGAATAGGAGTTTCCCATCAAGGTGTGGATGTCACTCCTAACTTGATAGTGTAACTTCGTAAAAAAAATAAATAAATAAATAAATAATTGGCGGAATGAGAGTCGTTCACCAAATTGGGGATATCACGCCTATTTTGGAAAAGTCGTCTCACTTGTGTAATACGAGTGTTTTCGAGTTTAGTATAATCGAGTAAAATGCATTAGGAAAGGCGTATGATCGAGATAATGTAACAAGTATGAACACGTAAAGCATTTCATGAATTTAGCACATAAAGGACGTTTTAAGAAATTAGCATGTGAATCACGTATGGTCAAGTATGGTACTTAACTATAGACTAGGTCAAAAGCATAGCAATTTGCCTAATTCCCTATAGTTATGGCTCTGATACCAATCTGTCACACCCCAACCGATGGCGGAAACATCGGGATGAGACGAAAACGAGATTGCTCATTGCTCACAACGCTAATAAATGACTATATTTAATTAAATCCAAATTTCGTTTCACAACATTGTCAAATACAACATGAAGCAATACAATAAGTTCATAAAACATAACAAAATTTGGTACAACATTTATAAATCTAACGTCTAAAATGTGTGTATCTAAGTCCTTGCTATTTTGATTTCATAGCATCATCTCCTTCAACTTGTAACATGTTTTAAAATAAAGTCAATGCAAAAGCAAAGGCGAGTACACAAGTTTAAGCATAGCATACGTATACGAATAAAGTTTTAACAATCCTCATGGCAACCAAATATATACAAGAGCAATATCAAGGTGTGCAATACTAATAATCAAACCCTTAACGCAATCACGATGTTTTAACATGACCTCACGAATAACACGATGGAGGTGGATGCGTGAATTCCTATAGCGCTAAGCATGTCAAACGAAGGCTAAAAATAGTTAATGACTGAAGCATAGCATAACGAATATCCAAGACAAGCAACAAGTATACGATTCAAGTATTCATGGGTATAGGATTGTTTGTGCGTTTCATAAAGTTTAAGTGTTTGTGATTTTTGTATAGGTAAAACATGTTACACCCAAAAGTGTTATAAACAAAAGTGGGTTGAGTGTACTCACAATATTGCATATGCTTTCCGATTGGTGATTCCGTGAAGAGTTGGAGGTTGGAGCTTCAAAGCTTCTATTAAAACACTTAATGTTTTCTTTTAGAACTCTTAGACTCTCTTCCTTGCTTGGAAGATTTGAGAGAAGTATAGAAGTTAAGAGAAGAATGGGTGGAACACTTGGTGTCCTTTTAGAATTCTTGATTTAGAGAGATTGAGAGAATTAGAGAGATGGAGAGAAGAATGGTGTGAAGAAAATGATAGAAGGGGGTTGGTATTTATAGGTAGAGAATGTGGAAAAGGGTGAAATATGATTGGTTAAAGAAGGTGGAAGAGGATTGAGAAGGTGATTGGTGGAGAAAGGAGGTGGAAAAGGGTAAAATATGATTGGTTAAAGAAGGTGAAAGAGGATTGAAAATGTGATTGGTGGAGAAAGGAGGTGGAAAAGGGTGAAATATGATTGGTTAAAGAAGGTGAAAGAGGATTGATGAGGTGGAAATATGATTGGTATATTTCTTGGTCTTTCTTGAGTATATATTATGTAATTGAGTATATAAAAAGTATAAAAGTATATTTCAAGTATTGAGGATGTGCGTATAAGTATTTATACGTATAAAAGTGTCAGTTTGCGTATAAATACGTATTTTAAATGATCGGTTATGTGAATAAAATAAAAAATATAAAATATGAATTTTATTATGATTAACGCCTCGAATTGTGAGATTGAAATTAAATACGAATGTAAGGTTTCTAAAATTAGATACGAACATTTTTTTAAAATAGAAATACGAAGATACGAGGCGTTACAATTACACTTTTGGCCAAAGCTGATTTGTCTTCATTTAAGTAGAATTTTAACTAAGTCTATTATTTTGATGTTAGTAATAGACAATATCACAGCTTTATAACTAAAATGGTCATTACTTATGCCTGCCTTAGTGTAACTTGCGCTTGATCACATTAAGACTTCTTTTCTTAGTATCATAATTTGCTCATATTATTCCACTATCAGCTCCCAATTGCGAGATTCCACCATTAACTGGTGATAACTTTGCTGCATGGAAAGAATCTCTCATGCTTACTCTTTCTTTGCTGGATTTCGATTATGGTCTAAGAGAGAATAAGCCTGGAGACCTTACTCCTCAGAGTACCGCTGCTGAGCAGCTGGCTCATGAAAAATGGACAAGGTGTGACCGCATGTCCCTCATGTTCATGAAGCAGTCCATAAGCAATGCAATTCGAGGAGCCATTCCTGATTCTGAAGATGCTAAAACCTACTTGGCTTCTGTGGAGGAGCAGTTCAAGGGAACGTCTAAAGCACACGCTAGTACTCTTATCCTCAAGCTGGTGACTACTAAGTATGATGGGAGGAGCGGCATCCGAGAACACATCATGATGATGAATGACATGGCCCATAAGCTCAAGGGATTAGACATGGCGATTAGTGATGGTTTTCTTAAACGTTCATCATGACTTCGCTTCCTTCGTCCTTGAAGCATTCAAGATCAATTACAACAGAGAAATGGTCGATGAGTGAGCTGATCGCCATGTGCGTGCAAGAGGAGGAGCGTATGAAGATGGATTGAACTACTGATGTTGCGCACTTTACTACCTCCAGCTCTAAGAAGATGAAGAACACTTATCCAAGGAGGGATGTTTCTAAAGTCCAAAAGCCCAATCCTAGTACAAGTGCGCCTTCCAGCTCTAATAATTCGTTAGGCAAACCTACTGCAAGTTCTGTAAAAACGACATGACATAAGCAAAAGGAATGCCTTGACTTTAAGGAGTGGCTGGCTAAGAAAGGTAATGATTTTTTCATGATACTTGAGTCCTATAATTTAAATGTTCATGCTAATTCTTGGTGGTTTGATTCTGGTGCTATGACTCATGTCACTAACTCTACTCAGGGATTTCTTACAATCCGGAGGCTGGGAAGAAACCAAAGAACACTTAAAGTGGGGGATGATAGAGAATTAGAAGTGAGGGCCATTGGAACTTTACAATTGTTTATGAAAACTAGTTTATGCATTAAACTTTATGATATCTTATATGTTCCTAAGGTAACTCGGAACCTTGTATCAGGACCAAAATTACACATAGACGGTTTTGATATTACTCATGGTCATCGTAAACTCTCTATTCTCTATGATTCTGTGGTTTATGGTACCGGCATTCTGGATGGTGGTCTCTATAGATTAGAACTAGATGATGACTTTTCCAAATCTTTGTTGTCATATAATATTAATGAATCACTCACAAAGATGAAACAAAATCAAGACTTAGAGACTTCATCCATGTTGTGGCATCAACGTTTAGGCCACATCTCAAGAGAACGATTAAAATGACTCGTAAAGGATGAAGTCTTACCTCCTCTCGATTTCACTGATTTTGGAACATGTCTCAAATGTCTGAAAGGTAAAATGACATTAGCGAATAAGAAAGGTACCACTAGGAGCTCTAATTTATTAGAACTCATTCATACTGACATTAGTGGTCCTTACCAAATCGTTGGCATAACAGGACATACTTCATTTATCACTTTCATTGATGATTATTCTCGTTACATGTACTTGTATCTCATTAAGGAAAAATTTGAATCCCTTACAACTTTTAAAGATTATAAAACTGAAGTTGAAAAACAAGTAGATCGTAAAATTAAAGTTGTGAGATCAGATAGAGGCGGTGAATATTATGGAAGACATACTGATGTGGGTCAAGCTCCCGGTCAATTTTATGAGTTTTGTAAGGGCCAGGGGATTATAAACCAATACACCATGCCAGGTACACCTCAGCCTTATGGTGTCGCTGAACGAATAAATCGTACCCTTATGAACATGGTGCGCAGTATGTTAGCCAACACTAATTTACCATTATTCCTCTGGACTGAAGCGTTAAAAGCAGCTGTTCATATACTCAATAGAGTTCCTTCTAAGTCTGTCCTTAAAACTCCTTATGAACTTTGGACAGGAAGGAAACTGAGTCTTAAATATATGAAAGTAGGGGGTTGCATTGCTGAAGCGAAACTTTACAATCCTTTCCTAAAGAAACTTGACCCTATAATAGTTACCTGCTTCTTTATCGGGTATCCTGATCACTCAAAGGGTTATCTGTAAGACCCTATTTACGTTTTGACCCAAAACGACGCAGCGGAAGTACCGACATAAAAATCCTTTCTTCATTGACTATATAACATACTTAAGGGTTCATTTATAAATATTTGGACGCTTTCTTAATAGATTTACTACATTCATTTTGCTTGACTTGCCAAATGTAATACATAATGCAAGCTATGAAACCGCTCTTCCCGTACAATCCTTGCTCTTTGTCTCAATCTTCGTCCACACATCTCCATTGATGATAGTGGTAATCTGACTAATCTGCGGTCACCACATACACAACCAACACATTAGTAGAGGGTGGCATCTTACATAATTAAATGGATATATAATAAATCAATAACCACATAGTATTCTTTCTATATATACTTCTCCATAATTATATCCTTCTAAATTTGTTATGTAAACCGGACTTCGCACTTTCGAAAGCCCAACACTTACATACCTGCATTCTTGTTTCATTTTCATTAGCAGTACAGTTAGTAAGACATAATATCAACGTATTACAAACCTCCAAATTCGCGTAAGCACATACCACTGATCTACATTCAATAAGTTACACTTCCTGTTTACACTCGCACGCATCAATATACATACATACATGCAAGTTACGTTTTGCGTGTTTACATGCAATCGCCGTACTTAAATCGTATACTCTCTATTCATCAATGTTTGTACGTGTAAATAAGTTTATTCTTTCATGCCTATAACACTTCTACTCAATCCGAGTTTTAATCATACAACTACATAACTTGGTGTTGGCACCCACACATGAAACCACATTCACTATACGTATATCAAGACTCGTACTTTCACTCTTACTTTATTTTTACAAGCCTAGCATCACTTAATCGCCTTAAAAACATCTTACAAGATACCGGGTTGGAGCCGGAATTAGTCGATACAAGAACACAAAAATAATTAGAAAGTTGACTAATCCCACCGTAAGCTACGGCCTGCCTATCGTAGCTTACGGTAGGCATGTTCTGCCAACAATTAAATCTTCTACCGTAAGCTACGGCTAGCTACCATAGCTTACGGTAACCATGTTCTGCCAAAAATAAAATCCTCTACCGTAGCTACGGTTAGCTACCGTAGCTTACGGTCAGCTGCTGCAGATTTGGGGCTGCAGCTTATTTGACCCGTTTCGTGTCCCATTCGTTCATGCATGTTCCGATTCAGTTCAAATTAAACATGTAACATTTAAACGAGGTCCCGTTCCTCTTAATACTACCGTAGTCTCACTTTAACAATAAATTCTACATGTGCACAAGCCCATTTGTGCTTTAATTATGTCGTTTAACGATAGCTTACCACTTGGATTTACTCCCTTCGGTTTATATCATACAACTTCCAATTTAGTTGACTATTATCAACTCAATATCATCTAACTCATCTTAGCACCTCCATTGTTCTTACATTCCCGTAAGCTTCTTCAACAATTAAAATAAAACATTTCCATTAAAGTATCTAAAGAGTGATTCCGGAAATAACTTACCTTAGTGTCCATTTTAGCATTTGTTACCTTGCCTCCTTTTGACCGTTAGCCTTCCATGATTCCATCCATCTTGACATGATCCCTATACTTTCATGTCATCGCAACCACATTCTTGTTAGCATACACGATTGCACATATCAACGATCGTATCAAATGCATAACTCACATTTGACTTTCATAAGTCAATCCTAACAAGCATAAGGCATATACTCAAAATCACATCTTTTCAAACTCGCATTATTTATTATGTCATCACATATAACATATATTGATATATCACATACCGTATGACTTTCTATAATCTTACAATCGTGACAACAAGTCTAACCATTCTTCTTATGCGCAGCTGATTTTCAGAAGTCAACGTTTATCCTATGAACCTTCAACTTAGTATCTCATATATCCGTGTCATCTTATTCGGCTATACGAAAGACACTATGTACATTTCATACTCATTAAGTAATATGTATTCAACTATGATATCACCTAATTATATGCACCTACCATCATTATCAATTTCCTCCATACTAGTGATTCCTTTTATAATTCTACAACTAACACCTTTTTATGAAATCCTTCTACGTTGCATTTTTTTCATGTTTACTTTACATTAATCATGTCATCACCACATCCTACTAATATTCGTTCATTGTTTAGCATATAACTTCACATTCTAATCTATACTAGGCATTTCATCAAACACTTGGTGTGCGTACACCATTTAATGCACAACGTACAACTAATTAATGCATAATCTTCCAAGTTCTTACCTTCAATCATCAACACAACAAAACATCAACTTACTTCATACCATATTCAACCTAACTTGCATGAGTTCATCATATTCTAACATAATACATCAAGAATTAAATAAAGATTGGACATAGGCGACATATCCATGTCGCCATTTTCATCATCAATGGTGGGTTTCACCTCCAAACATCAAATTACTCAAAATCATTCATTATCCAAGCTTTATTTGTTGACTCTAACACACCCTCATGCCTAAATTACATGCAAATTAAAAGATTAACCACATATCCATTTCTTGTAAAATCATCAAATCATAATCTACAACTTACCACATGTTTTACATCCTTAGATGATTAGAAATCTTCAACCATGCAAGTGTTTTTGGCTTAACTCCACCATCAATTTCTGGATTTTGTGAAGTTTTGGGAAAGAACCCCTTTTTCTTCTATGTGTGTCGACACACACACAAAACACACACTAATCTCCTGAACATTCCATTTAACTTAAACTATCAAATCTCCTATTTCAGCCCTTCTAGTTTGGTTTCTTGTCAACAATTGTCACAACTTTTGTTTTTTATTTGTTTGCCCAACTATTTAACTAGGTTATTTTATTTCATGCCATCATACAAGAAACATACTAGGCAATTAGAATTGTGATTTTTGGGGCGTTACAAATCTACCCCCCTTAAAGAAGGTTTCGTCCCCGAAACCTTTCTCATTCCAGCTAGACCAATTCTATTCTTACATTTTCATTCTATTTACTCAAGATGCTCAGTTCACCACAAAACATGCGTGATCAATTAAGAAGTAGCCTTTACGTACATCTATAAATATGTGTCTTGTACTTGACTTCTTTATTAAATTAAGACCTTGATACATTTATCAAACATATTTCCATCTCACATGTGTGTCACACATGATATTCCATTCTAGCTTAGTCACATGAGTACCCATTATGAGTTTATTTCGGTGTTCTATTATTGGCATTCTTTCTGGGTACTTTCATTGGCACATAATGATTTGAGCCATCCACATACTCATTTTACCAATATTTATTTAAGTTGAGCATTATCACTAGGTTACTAGCATTTCATTATTGTTTATCTTGAGCAAACCATTACATCCCATTACATACGTTGTTCCAAAATTCTTTCATGTCCACATGGGAGGTAAATGTATGATGATACGCATTACCATAAACATTCAATTATTTATTAATACCACAACATAACTACCATTTTCATACTTACTTATCTGTACTCAATACAAGGATTTAGCATCATTCTACTATTACTTGTATTATGCATGTCCTTAGGTTTAACATCAAATCATTTCTTTAGTGTCACTTTGTTTTATACTCTCTTCACACACTAAGTATTCTACATATGAAATTACGTTATGCGAATTCATCGTACAAGTGTTTATTCAATACCCGAAATTTTACTTAGGGCATTTTGATATTTCCTTAATATGACGTGAATTTCTTCTTATGTTGACTCTCAAAAGTCAAACATTCCATTCTATACCATATTTATCATATCATTCATTTCCTTAATTCGTATATCGTATTCGATCTACCAATTTATACTTTAACATTCATGAGTTAAACATTTTACTAACCTTGATTTTGTTGCATTAATCATCGATCCGCCATCCGGATTGGCCCATCTCTTTACGAGTCTGAGCTAGAACTGAATTGACTTCGTCCATCCATATGATGAGTTTCCACTCATGCACATCCTTTTCCAACTCTACCAGCTTACTCACCAAGAGTTCTACCATTTTTATCTATAAAATGAAGGATTAGCACCTTTCATTGATATTAGGTATGGCGTTTATCAATTCATCTTATTTGCATACTAGTCATTTTCTAGTTTTCCTTTATATCTTTAGTCCGTTTGACCCATTCTTAACGAGTCATTACATGACCATTCTTTAACATACCAATTCCACTTGGTTCTTCATTGTATTCGGTGTTAATTCACCTATGTTCCTTCGTAAATCCCTTACTAATGGGTATCTATATTACGCATTGCATTCCTTACATAATACCTTCAAATTTTGTAAATAATTATTTATCGACTTCTACAGTTTGAATTTTCTAGATCAAACTGCCATTTATTATTTATTGTTTACATACTTTGGGGTGTGTGTGATGTACTTACCTCCAAACCAAACATGCTTACAAAAACATCATCTCATTGTTTTAGCATTTCTTGCATAACCTTACTCTGTTATGCCCCAGGGGGAGAGACTCGTCGTTTACCATTACTCCGTTTACTCCTCTTGTACCCAATGCAACAACTTCACCTGAAGCTACTGCACCAACTCCAAATTTACCTCCACAACAAGAACCCATTATACCTCATAACGAAGGCACATCAAACGCTCAGAACCAAGACACAACTCAGGAGGTTATCCAGGCAAAGAAGGCCTACTAATTAGGATGATTATGTTACCTACCTTACTGAAATGGATGTCGGAAAGCTCAATGATCCTATCTCTTATAATTTAGCGATTAGCAGTGATCAGTCTTTTGAATGGAATAAAGCAATGATTGATGAGCTTGAATCCATGAAGAAAAATGGCGTTTGGGATTTGGTATAATTACTCAACGGTGTCAAACCCGTAGAATGTAAATGGGTATTCAAAACAAAACTAGATCCAAATGGGAACGTTGAATGTTATAAAGCGTGATTGGTTGCAAAGGGCTACACTCAGAAAGAGGGAATTGATTATCAAAAGACGTTTCACCTGTCTCTCGTAAAGATTCATTAAGGATCGTTATGGCCCTAGTAGCTCATTTTGACTTAGAGCTGCATCAGATGGACGTTAAAACCGCTTTCCTTAATGTAGACTTAGACGAAGATGTTTACATGAAACAACATGAAGGTTTTAAACCTGAAGGTCAGGAGCATCTGGTCTGTAAGTTGAAGAAATCCGTTTACGGGTTGAAACAAGCATCACGTCAATGGTACCTTAAGTTTGATGAAGTCATGAAGAGGCAAGGTTTTATAAAGAATCAAGTGGATCAATGCACCTACCTCAAGATGAGTGGGAGAAACTTTACTATACTTGTCCTTTACGTAGATGATATTCTATTGGCAAGTAATAGTTTAGACATGTTGCATGAGTCGAAGCGGTTACTCTCGCATAACTTCGACATAAAGGATCTCGGAGATGCTTCTTACGTCATTGGCATCGAAATTCACCGAGACAGACACAAAGGGATCTTAGGATTGCCTCAAAAGGCTTACATAGATTGTGTCCTTACGCGTTATAACATGCAACAGTGCAAACCCTCAGTCGCTCCAGTAGTTAAAGGAGATGTTTTCGGTTCATTCCAATGTACGACAACAGAGGTTGAAAAGGAGCAAATGAGCCAGATACCTTACGCGTCAGTAGTCCGGAGCCTGATGTATGCTCAAGTCTGTACTCGCCCAGATACTAATCCTGGCCTAGATCACTGGAAAGCAGCTAAGAAAGTACTTAGATATCTGCAAGGGACGAAAGACTATAAACTGACTTATAGAAGAAGTGATCATTTAAAAGTGGTAGGTTATTCTGATTCTGACTTTGCCAAATGCAAAGATGACAAGAATCCCCTTCGGGCTATATCTTTATGTTAGCAGGGGACCTATCTCATGGAAGAGTCATAAACAACAGTTAACTTCAACTTCCACAATGATGGCAGAATACTTTGTTGTTTATAACGCAACCTGTCACGGATAGTTGCTTAGAAATCTGATCACTGGACTCAAAATTGTTAATTCCATTTCTAAACCATTGAAGCTTTACTGTGATAACTCAGCTGCCGTTAGTTTCTCGAACAGTAATAGTTCGATTGGAGCTGGTTTATATCTCGATATAAAATACTTGTTCGTACGTGAACCAGTTGATGAAAATAATCTTTGTATTGAGTATATTAGTACTAAAAATATGCTTGTGGATCCGATGACTAAAGGTCTCCCACCTAAAGTTTTCAAAGAACATGATTCGAATATGGGACTTACTAAAGACCTTATTTAATAGCATATTGTACTTACTTATGTTTTAACTAATGAAATTTCCTCAGTTTGATTTTGTATGTCTCTAACATATGTTCTGCCGGTATAATGACATATAGACAAATATAAATACAACTCAAACGCTAAAGGGCTTATTTACATATTTTGATCATAACTGTTAGGTTTTAAATTGAGGTTGTTGACTAATGGGGGTCCTGAGTCGAATGATGATTCAACGGTTGTATTTCTCTGCTACGGTTCGTGGTTTAAAGCTAAAATGAGTGTTAACTCATGATCATGCTTATTCTAATACTCATGATAAATGATTACTCGGCTAAGTGGGAGAATGCAAGATTAAATATATTATTTGTAATATTTAATCATGTAGCCATTATAATCATTTATATGATATTAGATCAAAATATATTAATCCTATTATATATTAGTTGGTAATTGTTGATAGACCATATTACCCTTATTAACTAATTAGGGTTTCCTTCTGGGTGTATATATAAGGAGATTACTAGAGAGGTTTAGGGTTAGACAATTACAATAACATCACTATCATCAAAGCCGCCACCCACCTCTCTCTCCATAACCTAAACCGAATTCATCCCTAGTTCGGTTCTCACCATCATAATCTTACACCCTAAGGAGGAACCAGATCACATTGACAAATATGTCAAACCCCATGGCTGCGTCTCTGACTGGATTCTCTGCTGGCATGTCTGCTGTCACAGGTACTTCTTTTTGTTTTCCATTATATTTAAACAGAACTGATCAACAGCACCATCCATGATGAACCACGCCAACGAACAAGGGAAGTGGAGCCAAACGACTTTCTTTTGCCATTTACTTTGTTTTAGAACTTTTTTCTTGATTTTTATAGTTTATTTGTATAACAAGTTTAAATGTGACCGTTTGCGGGTTTATGCATTTGAAATGCTTTAACAAAACAAACACAAACTACTACACGTCTCCCTCACCGATCTCCAACCATCCAGTATCGTTGTGTTTTGTTGTTCACGACCATTGATTGGTCTTTTTAGATTCATGTTTTAATATCAGCTAGCGGGATATGTTTGATTAACGTTCAAATTACCGTTTTACACAAACTGTCATCACTAATCTAAACTCGACGATGATGAATATACATACTTAGTAACAAACACTCTTATATGGTAAACCAAAACGGCAATTGGCCAGCTACAGAAATATCAAAAACTAACAATTTTTATGTGTTATGCTTGAAATTTTAATTCGTTTACGGTTTGATTATTTCTGTTATTTGCTCACCCGTACATATTATCAGTTTGGCAATGGTGTTGGCGGTTATGGTGGTTTGAGTTTAGTGACTAGAATCTCCGGTGACAGAAGGCTGCGACCAACAAGTTGTCCACTACATAAACACTAACACTTGAATGCTATGTTCAAATACCAAAGATTCACAATCCCCCAAGTCACATAGGGAAAAGAGATCTCAGTATCTCACATGCATGTGACCAAAGAACAAAGATTTTTGTTTCAAAGTGGTATTTTAATATCCAGGAAACCTAAATAGATTTCGGATTCTTCAAATGATCCAAACCAAGTTACAATTTGTTATTGGGAAACCCCCCATGTTTGGATGTTGTGATAGTTTTCTTGTCTCTTGAGACCCGTGTGAGTTGGGTAGTGAGGACATTGTCAATTTATGGTTAAAGCTGCTGCAATTGACCAACGTCAGATTCCCATGTTATAATATATGTTACATCAATTTTCCTTTTAAGCCTTAAATTCATGTAATGACTCTTGAGATTTGAGAAGGTCACTTCAATTTTTTTAAAGGATAAGGCTACAAGGTATGGGTGCTATTAATTGGGGCTGTTTAAAAAGCTCGTGACTCGATTTTTTGTTTGGAAAAAGTTTGTTTGATATAGCTTGATTTGAAAGTGAGCCGAGCCGGCTCAGCTCGGTTAGAAAGTGAGTCTAGCTTGGCTCGGCTCGTAACGAGTCCGATTGGCTCGGCTCGTAACGAGCCCGATTGGCTCGGTTTAGCTGGCTTGTTAGCTCGGTTCGTTTTAGCTCAGATCATTTACTTGTAATATATTTTATTTTTATATATATTATAATATATTACAAAAAAAACTGATTATGATTTACATGTATTTAGGTTTGTTATTTGATATCTATGACTTATTTGAAGATTGATTACCATGTTAATGAACTAATATTGTATTTCGTCGAAGTTTAAAACTCATTTTGTGTTGTTTAGCTTGATTTTGGCTTGTGATGCATTAGGTTGAACTTCTTTTAGATATGTTGTTTTGAAGTATTGAATAATATTTTATACTACTTAATTTTTAGAGCTATGTACTTATTTTTATTTTTAAAATCACGCTAAACCAAACCGAGCCCGAGCTTTGATTTTCAGCTCGGTTTCAAATCTGAGCCGAGCCAGCTCGGTTTATAATCAAGCCGAGCCCGAATTTGGTCTAGCTAGCTCGGTTTGGCTCGGCTCATAAACAACCATACTATTAACCCTTTCACTTAAGCATTTTTCTCCCCCAATAGCTTCCCCCTCCTCCATACTATGCGAGCTGTTAAGAGGGGCGCTATTAAGGACTCCCAGTGCAATAGGATGCAGGAAGAGGGTGTTGACCATGTGGGTTTTTTTTTGCTCTCGACGAAATTAATGGAGAAATGGGCTTTTGCCTTGAACTTTTTTTTTTGCTGGGGATGGAAGAAGAAGTGGAAAGGAAAGGAGTGGTGATGGTTGCTGGAAGTTTAAAAACAAATTAGGGTTTGATTATGTAAATTTTGTTTTAAAATAATGATAAATAAATGGGCTAATTTGGTTATGTCCTTTTGTTTTAAAATAATGATAGATAAATGTGCTAATAAAAGAGCTTATAACTGGGCTAAATTAGGAACGCATTTAAGCAAGTTTAAATCTAAATGGGCGAATAAGACACACTAGATCTCCTCCAGGTCTTACTAGTGCTACCCGACAGTCCTAAACGAGAAGGTTTAAAGACCACAGGTTTCTATGGTTTCGGTTTACCTCCCGGTCTCACCTACTAGATACTAAGGTACCTAAGATAAGATCTCCTTCCGGTCTCAGTAATCACAGGACACCCAAATATGTGAAGAGGTAGTCTATCTATCCCTATTTTAACTTTGATTGCTAAGATTTAAAGGCTATTGGCTATGGATCTCCTCCGGGTCTCACCAAAACCTGTCAACTAAAGACTAGACAAACCAACACCATATCTCCTCCTTGTCTCATGGGTAACAAAACACTCGTTTTAGCAATGTTATGACTTGCTCCTAGGGTCTTCATAGACAAGAGACCACAAGCAATATCACAAACACAAAGTAAGCAAATAGCACATGTAACTCCACTCGAGTTATACCAAATCAAACTAACTTAGAAACATGCAGAATAAGTCAATAATCACAACCAAATTAAGCACTCATATGTATCAAAACAAGTGATAAAACGACAATTCACCAAAGCATTGAATATAAACCGATTAAAACCAAATCCAAGAACAATACGAGTTCAACTAATATTCACCATGAGCCTGGGCAGTTTATGAAGTTTAGATGCTAATGGTGATGGAAAACAAAACAATAAAGTTCAAAGAAATTTGAGTACACATGTTCAATAAGTGAGAAACAAGTCTAACTAAGTTTTCTAACTGATTTGCAATCTAAAACTTCAAGCAATCCACATCGAAAATCAATCCAAGTCTTGTATTCTTGTTCACAAGTCGTAACAACAGGTTTTTCATCCTTTTTTGCAATTTTGGCCGTCATCTCACTTAAATACTGAACCTTGGGTTTTTTTCACACGTCTGGGCAGATTTGGGTTGTTTACGACTCATAACCTTTCAGGGGTATGGCCCATAATGAGTCCAAAGCCCAATAAAAACACTATGAATGCCCCGGAAGGTTTTCGATGTTTACCGCCCGTAACCAAATTGATGCTTACGACCTGTAACTTAAGAATTGAAGCCCCCATATTTGGATTCGTCTCATCAAGCTACCCTAGGTTTAACGCCCTGTAACTCATTTTCTAGCTCAACATATGGTCGTTTGAAGTTCATACTCTTTTCTATGAACTATAGTCAGTTTTCCCTCGTGTGCTCATTTTCTTCTTGAAGTTGACTCGATTTTCGCTTCTTTTGCACATGAACACCTGCAAAACATCAATTTACTAAGTACGATCTATAAATGACCGAAAAAGAATAGAAAACTATCGAAAACATACACAAAATACAAGGGAAAATGGCGTGTTTTGCAACACATCACCCTTCTCCATCCCTTTCGTGCCTATTTCCATGATCAATTATACCTTGCAAATACCTCAAAACTCATTTGGCTACCGTCAGATGTGCTTCAGTAGGATTAGACATAAAGCGACTAATCAAATTCAACACATATTGAATACCCGGACGAGTAGTCGTGATACTTTCAATGATTTGTTTGAAGAATTACATCAATCTTAGGACCCTCATCAGCTATCAATATGCTTCCTGGAACAATAGGGTTAAGAACTACATTACATTCTCTTATCTCGAACCTCTTCAATATCTCTATTGCATGCTTATGCTGTGATATGAAAATTCTCACACTTGTTTGCAGTACCTCTAAACCAAAGAAGTATTTCATCTTACCCAATTTTGACATTTCACATTCCTTCATCATGGAAATTTTAAGCTTCAGGTTCTCTCTTCACATTTTCCATTATATAATAGATCATCAACAGATGAGTTGACAAAAAGAATACCTTTTTCTTTTCTTTTGATGAACAACATATGTCCTTTTTCACTTCTGTAAACCCATGCTTCAAAAGATAAGCTTCAATTCAACTAAACCAAGCACATGTGCGTATAACGCCTAGTGAAGCCTATATACCCTTGAGGCTGCTGCACATAAACTTCCTCCTGCAAATTTCCATAGAGGAAAGCCGATTTGACATCTAGCTGGAACACACTCCAACCTTCTTGACGTGCGACTGACCAGGATCCAACCACTGATCATGTTGAACCACTTATTAAAGTTATAAAATCATCACAGTCAACACGATTAATGATCAAAGTTTTAAAGTCCAAAACAAAGTTTAAGTTAACAGTGGAAGCAATGTTAAAAAATCCAGAGGCAAATAAAAAATTACAAGTTCATAGCATAAATAAGTGTAAAGTTTGACAACCACGAAACTCCTTAAATTGCAAGACTTCATGCAGATGTACCTAACGTCCTGCAAAGCATGCAATAGTGAGTCAACATAAAGTTGGTGGGTTCACATGCAAAGCGTTATAAGTATGACTCGGGTAGCTAACCCTCATCAAGCAACTAAACTGTGTGTATCTAATGCTGACATTGTAGTTCTTTTCCCTCATCCATGTTTATCCACATTAATACATTGAAAAGGTCAATAGTTCACGCCCGGCTCACAGCACGGTGTGAGGTTTGTCAAACCTAATAGTGCTATCAACTAATACCTCGCCTGCCAACCCGGCATACTAATTGGTAAAATGTGTAGGTACTTCCAAATAGAGTTTACGTTTAGTTATGTGTACTATTCCACCTCCAGTGGATAGTATTATATGCTCCCAAACTAGGAACGCGCATGTAGCCCAAACCAGGGCTACCGTGAGTGTTTCCTCAACCAGGGAAGTAAGTGTGTTGTCCCCAACCAGGGACGCATGCTTTAGTAAAGAGTTGTGAACTCACCTTAGTTTGCTTAGTCAGAATATTAAGTGTATGGAAGTAGAAATGGTCAACCACGTCCTGTTATGGTTATCGTTTTAGTTAAATTGTGCACACTTAAACTCTACTCGTAACTAGCACTGATATGCACAAAATACAACATATAAATTATATCAAACAAGGCATATAATCAACCCTTTTTATGTACTAATGTTGAAAAAAGTACGTTTCTTTGTAAACTTTCGATTTTCAGGACTAAATGAGCTTAAACGTACAACATGAAAAAATTAATGGCAAAAACCAACATAAATACAAGAAAGAAGAGTTGACACACCATGTCTACCCTCCAAGCTACATCCCAAGACCAAAATAACAAACGAGAAGACAAGCACGGGGCCGTGGCCTACCCAAGAATCCATGCAGAACAAGACAGACAAAACAGACAAGAGATACGGGGTCGTTGTCAACTCCCAGATATGCAGAATCTCTCAAAAAGTACCCCACAGTACTGACCACGGGGTCGTGCCTACTGACACACGGGACCATGTGTGCATACGGACTGACACAGATCAATAAATGAAGACATAGATTGAAGGACACGGGGTCTTGACCCTAGGCACGATGCCATGTGAGGAGTATGTTTCTAGCTATAAATAGAGGTGCTTGGTAATTTTTCAACTCATCCTTTGGCAAACCACTTCTCTCCCTACTTGCCACCATTCCACCACCACAACAACACCATCATCCACCACATTCATCCATTATCCACCTTTAGAGTGCATGTAGTAGTCTCGGGATCCAAGATTCGTAAGAGTTCTTGTCAAACAAAGGCCATGCTGGCTAATCTCTTACATCACTTGGTGAAGACAAATCTTATATGCATTACTTTTGATTTCCATGCTTTGGCTACTTTTTATTTGGGTATGTATTAGTGACTTTAAGAAATAGTTTTTTTATATTGAAAGTGAACTTTACTCTATCATTTCTTCATGTTTGTTGATTCACTCATACGTGTCTTTACGGTCTATATAAAGTGCGTTAACTGCCTAGAAGGGGGTTAGAAGAGTGGTTTGCGTAAAGTTTTTGCTTCGTTCAGTGTATAGATCTAACGAGGACTTGATTCAAGCTTATTAGGACTTCTCTTGAGGCAGATAACATCAAATCGGAGGAAGTAAGAACAACTTGAATCCCTTATAAATAAACTACTATTAAAACTTTAACCCGGTCTTGAGGGACTATATCCCTACTAACTCAGCCCAATATGGCCGAGGGTAGTGTTGCCTCCAAAAGAGGGACATGCCACATTTTGCATTAATAACTTACTTAATTATCTTTCAATAATCCGGCCTTGTGGTACCGTATCCTTGCTGACTCAGACCAATATGGCTGAGGGTAGCGTTGCCTCCAAAAGAGGGACATGCCATAATAACTAAGATAATCTCTTAAAAAGCCCAAAGTGCGGAAATCATCAAAGGATACGTAAAAGAGGAGTCGGAACCAAGTGATTCTATATTGTTTATTGTTTCTTTTAATATTATATTTTCATTTCATTTTTTACTAACATCTTTTCACAAAATTTTGGTTAGCTTAGATGTTTGACGATATTCCGGTATTAAAAGCTCTTGTGTCCTTGGACGACGTCGGTATCTTTCCATCACTATACTATGCCAAGGATGGGTGCACTTGCCCTAACGTGTTGTAGAGAGTGATTGTATTGTATCGTGTTTTATAAATTTAAAACTTGATAAACAAGTAAAATGTGATAAAAATATATCAAATAATTATAAGATGCTCGCATCACGTTAAGTTTTTGGCGTCGTTGCAGTGGACACTAGGATTTTAAGAAAGTTTAAAATCGACGGCCTGATCATTTTTATCTTCTTAATTTTTTAGGTTTTTCCTTTTTTTCTACATTCTCTTCACTTTCTGCTGGTTCAGCATGGGTTGTGCCTGATTAAACACGGGGCCGTGTCTACCTAACACGGGGCCATATCTATCTTATAGTACTGAAAGAATCCGTTTTATGTGTTACCGGAATGAAGCATGGGGTCGTGCCATACTTCCAGTATCTAGTAACGAGAAAACATAAACTTTATCTCGACAGCACGGGGTCGTGCCTATCTAGACATGGGGCCGTGTTTGTTAATTGATCAGCACTTTTTCTGTTTTTGTTCGCAGAAATTTACATTGTTCCGTAAAATCTGCAGAAAATATGGCCTGGTGCATGAACTCCACCTCCGATAAAGACATAAATGCCACTAGAAGAACCCGAGCATTTTTTAAGAAAAAGACTCCAAGCTAAAAACTGACAAAAAGCCTCGACCCAAAACCTCACCATGGCGGATCAACGTACTCTCATGTATTACCTACAGCGTATGGTCGGTAATCTTGAAGCCGTTATTAATCCACCTAACGTTGATGCTAACAATTTTTAGCTTCAACCACACCTAATTCAAATGCTCCAAAATTCCTCCACCTTTCACGGCCTACCTGATGAAGATCTCCATTTACATATTACCAACTTTTTGGAAATATGTGACACCTTTAGGATCAACGGAGTCTCCAAAGATGCTATTCGGCTCCGTATATTCCCTTTTTCGCTCAAGGACTGAGGTAAGGCTTGGTTCGACACCCTCCTAAATGGGTCCGTACACACTTGGGATGAACTTGCCCAAACATTTCTCTACAAATAACCCCCTCCCCCACTAAAACCGCTAAACTCATGATCGAAATTAACACATACTCTCTAGAGGACGGGGATCTTTGTACGAGACATGGAAAAAGTTCAAGGAGTTATTAAGGAAGTGCCCACATCACGGTCTAGAGCTTTGGCAACAAGTGTCCATTTTCTACAATAGACTCTTACCACACATAAGGCAAATCCTTGATTCAAACTCCGAGGGACTCCTTGGAAATTGACGGCCCGTTGAAGTCGACAACCAAATTGAAGAAATTGCTCAAAATAGTTTTCAATGGCACACCCCTAGGAGCCCACAAAGTAGATGAAACCACCTCTCTACAAGCCCAAATTAAAGTTTTAACTACGAAAATAAAAATACTTGAATTGACAAAAAAATGGCTTCAGTTATGGCTTGCGAAGGGTGTGGTGGACCACATGAAAACTGGAGTTGTATGAAAGATAGGGAGAACCAAACGAAAATGGTGAACTACCTCAATAACCATCCGCGACCGCCGGGAGCTCCAAGAAACACCAACAACCTTGAGTGGCGAAATCATCCCAACTTTAGTTGGAGGGAGTCAGGAGGTAGCAACCAACAAAATCAAAACCAATGGCCCAATTTTCAACAACAACCTTGAAACGAGCAACAAGGCTACCCACAACAACAACAATGAGGAGGAAGAGAAAGACTTGAGGATCTCATCACTCGGCTTTTCTCCGAATCCAACAAATGGTACTCGAAAAGGTTCCTACAAACTGAAGCTGAAATTAGGAACCAACGGGCTAGTATACAAAACATTGAAAAACAAGTAAGCCAACTCGCCCAATTTTTTTTCTTCTGAAATAACACAAGGTGCCTTGTCCAGCAACACTGAACCAGACCCAAAAGCACAAGAAACGTCATCACTTTAAGAAACCAAAGGTAGAGCTCGCTGATGAACCAACTTCGCCTCAAAACACTCCACAAGCTAACCAACTTCGCTACTAGTGCTCCTCCTGCCACCAAATCAATGCGAAAGTTAGCGTGTCGTTGCGGAGGTAATCCAGACAAGTCTGATGGAAAGACTTCGAGGGAATTCCTTCACAACGGTATTTCCTCCAATTTTGGCTCCTCAGTTTCCTAGTCGACTACGTGAGCTAGAAAGGCTATGCAACCTTTCTGTAGGCACTTTTGGCCTTCATGCAATTAATGATTCGTAAGGGCGTCTCGTACTTCTCTCCGTGTACTACAAGTGTTTCTTCGTCTGGCAGGGGAACGCAGATAGTTTTCTCAGGACAACCTACTTCCGCTCGGTTATACGTCAACAAGTCTATGCCAAAAGATACGTCGTAACAACCCAGATAACCGGGTAAAAGATCGATATTAAATTCTCGCTCTCCAAGTTCCAAAGTGCATCCTTTTATAATTTCCACTGACTTGTCTAATTTACCGTTGGCAAATCCTATAGAATGAGGGAACTTATCTTACTTGAATCTAGGTCAAGTATATTTTGAATTCTATGGAGATGAACTAAAATCGGCATATGTATCAAACAAGATGGAGGCGAGATGTTGGTTGATAGGAAACGTGTTGGTGACCTTTAACGATTCCTCATGCCTCAGCTAATTCCCTATTAGCTAACTTGAAAACGTGTCTAATTTACATGACTCTAATTTGAGTATATGCTTAACACCTAAAGACACTAGCTAAGCTCGGTGTTGGTATCAAAAGAATTGACATGTAATGATTGTAGAGTAGAACGTACGCATGACGACATTGGGATCTTGTGGGGTATCCATAGTTTCTGCTCACTCATACTTTAATTCACTTGTCTGATTCATTCTTAAAACGTTCATGCTTGAAGTGGCCTTCGTGCCACACTTAACATCCTTGTTCTTGGTTGAGTCTTACTAACTTATTGGTTTCTGTTTTGTGTCTTGATTCACCACACTTCTACTCTTGGCACTTTTGCAAATACCCTCATAAGGAAATTTTCACTTATCACATTTAGGATTTCAGTAAGTTATCAACATATTTCTTGGTGCTAGCATCAATTATGCAGCAATTGCCTTCATTTCTATCATCACGGGAGTTTCCTTTCGCTTGTTACTCACTCTCGATCCTGCCTTAAGGGGTGAGTATTTTCACTTCCCGTCGCTAGTAGATTCCACATGCGTTTCTTTCCTTTCCGCACCTTTCTTTGATAATTTCCCATTCCCACTGCATCCTTCGTGAGACTAACTGTGAGAGTTACTGTTTGAGTGATGAAGGTAGGGTGGGATGATGTGGTCATGTTTTGGTTCTTAGAGGCTAAACCACAAATGCAGCGCTCAATGCGTTTGATTTCAGGTGCTCCCCAGTATGGAACAACCCTTGAGAGATCGTGAAAGTGTCGAGTGTAACCAACAAAGTTGGCTGCAATCATGATCGAGTTCTAGGATCCCGTTTCTACCCTTGGAATTCCAGTCAGCGAGCAATACTCTTCTCGCATAAGATTTTTTAGTTCTTCCCATGATAACCTCTTCATAGTATCACTCCTTAAAGTTTCTACTTAAGGATTTCACCAAGATAATGATGCATTCAATAGGAGACTCTTTGTTTACCTAATCGTTTACTCAGGGGTGCATTTACTAGCACTACTAACCGACTCCGTTGTCTTTATTTAGCGGACATAACCTACCGCACCTCTCGCATCAATGAGGTCTTGCGGCTTACAGTCCGGGAAAGCCTTAGAATTTAAAATCTTGTATGATCGCATCTTCAGGTGTAGTGCTGTCACTCGTTCCTAATCTATTAGGATCCGAACCATTTGAACTACCGGTACCACCAGTTTCGTCACCAGTGTCGACTAAATTACTCTCGTGTCATGCGATTTCCGCAATCCTATGTCCTTCCATAAGAACTCTAGTTCGGTCTACCCAGTAAGTCATGGATTAACTAACCCTTTTTGGGTGTAGACCTTCCTTTTGGCGCCATGTTTCTTCTTAGTGCCCAAGATTAAAAGAAGCTAGACATATATTTGGATAAATATAGTCTACCATGCGCCTAAGAATAAAGAATGCCATCGGTCATGGAAACCTCAAGATTGCATTGTTCATACATGTTTGAGACAATGATAACGTGAATAACAACAATACAAAGTTCGTAGTACCTCTTGCGTGTATCGGCCATATGTCTAAGTGGAAAGGAAATAACTCATTGAGGAGGAGAAACCAAACGGTTGTCTCCAACCTTATAGCATGTATTCCAAACTTCGTGGACCTCGATCGTCCAAAGTAGGACAAAATCCTTCACCACACCAACCCGTGTGACAAATACGTTGATATCCCTTGAGCTCCACGAGCTCCAACTAGATTGTCATAGTTTCCATAGATATCGAATAGAATGCAATGAGGTGTTGAAGCATGGCTCGTGCCATACCATCCCTTGGAAAAAGATAAATGCCAAACGACAGAGTTTAATGTAATCTCTTTCCAATAAATAAGATGAGGTGCCATAGACACCATGGAACCAACCCATGTACAAGAACTCTAGACTATTGAGGAAATATCCTCCTTGGGTGGCCAACCAGTTTTTTTTGTTTGTTTAGATAAACTAGTCTCAATCGACTTGTGATATAGATCGAATGTTAGATGCGAACAAATACGTGTGGTGTTTCTGTATCATAGGGTGTTATAGCAACCACCCCGGTTAGTGTCCCACTAGATAGAAACTCGAACAATTTTGAATTGGTAGTGATCATTAGCTTGACCCGCAGAGCCCTCTAGGATTCTCATCCATTGCAAGTTATTATTATGTGGGCCCCCGTAATAATAAATTGCTTTTCATGGTCACCCTAGTGTTCTACTGTTCAAAGACGACGATCAGTTAGAGAGAGGACGCTATTGTCTACATACCTTCAACATAGAAGGGACCTTCGTGATGGTCCACATGCTATCGTCCGTTGACATTACTCACGAAAGGGCACATCGTTAGACAAATTCAGAAATAGAGAGAATTTGCAACAATAACAACTGGAGGGGCACCTTCAAGATGAGTACTTTACCTTCCTTGACAAGAGTGTCGTTATTAATGATTAATATGGGTCACAGGGACCTCATCCCGCTAATAGAGTTGTCATCCAAGGCTACTACCTCCGCCTCTTCGTCACTACCAAAGCCAGGCATCTCCGCATCCGTGGGAAAAGCAATCACCTTTTGTGGAATCGATCCTAACGTCACACTTAGGACAACGTTCGCCATAAGCTCTGCAATAGACGCGAGGTCGATATTCTCATTGTGCAAGTCAAGGATAATAATAATATCCGTAGTCGAAGGTACTTCGTTCTTGGCAAAATATTCCGTACAACACATATGTAAATAAATTATATATATATATAATCACATAAAATCCCATCTAGCTAGGATTTCTATCTTTTGTAACGTGTCCATGACACATGGTCTTATAATGTAATGTGTCTATTTCTCATAGACTAATCTTGTATTTATCCTTTTTCGCTACTTATGACTGAGCTCGTGTGATAGATCCTCGTGTCACAATGAAAACCTTTTGTCATTTTTGTCATATTTATTAAAATATTTTTGTGATGTTATAAACTTTGTTTTCATGTGGGAGCCCTTAGTGATTGTAGACCAAACTTAGTAAAAGTTTTTCCCCGATTCACTACAGTCGAAGCTCTGATACCAATCTGTCACACCTTGGTCGTAGCGGAAGCGCAATCATGTGACTATGAGGTAATCATTGCAACCAATTATGTAAACAAAAATAAATCAACAATGATGCCATCTATTTTAAGTTGCAACCAAAGTTTACAAGTTCCCAAAAATAAGTTATAGGGTTCAGACAAGTTCACAGTGTTATCCCAAGTATAGTTTTTTTTTGGGTTACATACACTTTAAGCCAAAAGATTTTTTTTTCATCATAAAAGCATGTTGAGGTTTTGACCCCTTATACCCATACGAGGTTGGGATATAAGAGACAAATCTCCAAAATGGCATTTGTTGTCAGGTTCATTCCCACTTCCTGTAGTCTTCACCGGCTCAAGTTTTGCGTCCTGAAATACATGTAAGTTTGAAAAGTTAACATAAAGTTGGCGAGTTCATGTAGTTATTGTTTTCGTATGAGATGTCTTGTTTGTAATCTAGTAATGAAATCTTAGTATGTTATTAGCATTCATGGAGTTTAAGGATCTATCGGTTTTTAGCTAGCACCCTGACATATGTGCCATAAGTAAGTAACCAAACCGAGACAACTCTGACATCATCGGGATCACAAAAGCACTCCTAAAGGGTTAACAAACCAGGAGTGGAGCGCACCTCAAACTTTATAGATCTATACCATTTGCACCTTGGTCACTAAGTGATTAATGGTTACTCTTGTCATCATCCTACTTACGCACATTGATCATGTTATCATCTGACCCCATAGCTAACATACCGTTTGATATGACATGTATTTCCCCTCGATTGTTTTAAAAACAAAATTTTGAAATATTTGAAAGGGACATGAACTCACAGTTTTGCGTTTCGTAAGTCGTACTTATTGGAATTCGAGTGTCCGTACACGTGTGTAACCTACATGTGTATTCACTTCATTAGACACCTAGGTCTCGTTGGACCGCGTACAAGTTGTTCATCTTGAATTCTTTTTGTGTAGTTATTTATCACATTAGAACAACTTAAATTTTATTATAGTGTTGGTAGTTCGTTTGTTCTATTATTATTTATATACATATATTTCACACGTATATATATATATATATATATATGTGTATATATATTCTCATTATTAGATCGTGTGTGAGCGGGCCTCGCCCTTCACAAGTCCTCGTGCCTTGCACGCGTGTCATTGGGCCTAGCCCATGTCTTTATGTGACTGGGCCTAGCCCATGAAATTTATGTCATTGGGCCTAGCCCATGTCTTTATGGCATTGGGCCTAGCCCATGTAATTATGTCATTGGGCCTAGCCCATGTAATTATGTTATTGGGCCTAGCCCATGTCTTTACGTCATTGGGCCTTGCCCATGTCTTTATGTGATTGGGCCTAGCCCATGAAATTATATGTTTGGGCCTAGCCCTTGTATTTGTATGTTTGTTTATTTGGGCCTTGCCCATGTCTTTTATATAATGGGCCTAGCCCAACTTAATTTTCATGAGTCCATAACTTTTATAGTCTTGCACTTGGTTAATTTTACTAAGTTTAGACTTTTAAGTATGTTTATATACTTTTGTAAAATCACCTATTAATTTTTATACATCCTAACTTTCCATATTTTACCATCGCTAATATATATATTCGTTAAGCGTCTAAAATATATTATTTTTAGACATGTCGTCGTTGTCGTTTGATATATATATATATATATATATATATATATATATATATATATCCGCGTCGAAAATCGCCCAAATGTCATAGCAGCTCTTCATGTTGGCGATATGTTCGTTGATCGGCGGCGAGACGGTGTATTGTATAAACTCGAGCATTGTCCGCCTAGTATGCTCGTCCGATTATTGGTTTTAAGATTTGTTTAAAAGTATATGTGTTCATGTAATTTATACTTGGTTTTCAAGTATTTGGCGTGTTCTATTAGTTTGGTATTTTGTATTGTATACCCTAGACTTTCTAGATACATACACATACCTACACATGTATTTACACATTCAGTTATGATGGTGACAAAGTATATACATATATTTTTACTCCCAAATATATATATACATATATATGTAATAAATAATACCCATTTTTAACTTGTAAAAATATATATAAGTATTTATTAAATCCTTGGAAGGTTAGGGTTTAACCCTTGTCATTAAAACTTCCTTAATGACGGTTTAGGTTACTAATCACGTTTAGTCTCATTAATCACCCTGAAAACCATATTTTAATCGTGATTAGATTTTTAGAAAATTTCGCCATAGTTTCCCCTAAACTATGGCGTTTTCCACGTTTCAAAAACGTATTTAAATCAGGTTTAAACCCTATCAATCATCAACTCAAGTTTAATACACCACCTTTGTATGCATGATTTATACACTTTTCATCCTCATTTCCATGGTCTTTTGTAAATATATGTTTTAACAACTTTACTTAAAAATTATGAGATCTTCACATATTTATTAGAACATTTAAGACATCATTTTGTTATATCTTCAAATCAAGATTTCCACTTTAAACCACTTTGTTTACTACACTTTTTAGGATGATCATAACATAAATCATGGTGTTTATTCTTTATAAAAGTCACATATATGTAATAAATCATTTTTAAATTGTAGTATGTTCATGGATCATGAGGTTGATGATCTTATTTAGATTTAAACATCACCATGTTTAAATCATCATTTATATTCTTAATCATACAAGATCATCCATTTTAAACAACTTACTTTAACATAATCAACACAATCATGCTAACTAGTTAACACTAATACACATAATCAACACATAATAAACTATATTTAGTAGATCATTAAGGTGAGGTTAGGGTTTTTAAGTTGGATTTTTCTTTAATTTCAAGATGATCAACAAGTACTTTTATAAACCATATATCATAAGGAGCTTAAATATGGTAAAAGATTAGCTTACAAGTTTGCACAAGATTAAGTGAAGATTAAGAAGAAGATGAATCTCCAAAGAAAGCTCTAATGCTCCCCATGCTTGCAAACTCCTTAGATGATCTTGCGAGGGCTTGATAGGGAATAAAATGTGGTGTTTAATGGTGGAAAAAGGGTGGATGGTGGTGGTAGTATGTAGCCATGAGGGAGGGAGGAGTTCAAGGGGTTTCTTATAATGTTTTTTTGTGAAATGAAGTAAGGAAACATGATGATGATTTATATAAATCATCAAGTCAAAATCACATCTTTCCACCATATTTAGATCTTTATTTTTCAACATAAATCAAGTGGGTCGGGGCCCACATGGGGTGGGGGGTTAAGTATAAATTATTTTATAACATGTGATAATTTATTAGATATTTAGGTGTTTAAATTAAGTATGATAATTATGGGTTGGTCTTGCATCATTAGAGAGTAATTAGGACGTTAAGTAACATTAATTAGTTCCTTGACTAGTTGGTATTAGTTTTTGGATGGTAAATATACCACTAGTTCGCTCATCGGTGCGATACCGGTTGGTATACGAAAATTGTTGTTTCGCACCGGAAGCTTTGGTTTTTGTTTACCATAAGTGCTATGACGTTTATTTAAGACATTTCCGACATCAAAATATGGTTAACTAGTTCACTAGTCGAGTAGATGTTGAGTTTGGGTGGCTGAAACGCTTTCCGTTTCATTATTCGCTCAATATCGACACTTATATATTTTATCACCGAATATTTCTGGAAGTTGTATTTCCGTAACCTTAAGATGGTTGAAGGGATTTCGGATCCCAAATGAAGCTTAACTAGCTCTTTGGATCACTGTATGAGGCTATCGGCCATTGAAATCTTTGTCGGTTCTACAATAGGTCGCTTTCGAGTCAAGTTGTGCACTGCTTGTCGTATGACCGGAAACTATGTCTTTTATGTATTTTTGATATCCTCGAGTTGTTTTAAGGTGTTTGTCATTATTCTGTTATAATTCTGTAATCCGGAAAATACCGAATTAATGTTGCGGACGAATTGAAATTGTCACCTTTTTAATCGAAACGGACAATTTTGTAATTTAGGCGTTGCACCAGAAAGTTGTGTATTATTGCAATATGTGTTCCCACATTAGTGTTTTCATGTATATATGGACTCAGTTATGTCATTAGTATGCAATTATTCATTGTTCTGTTTCGTTTCAGTGGTTTTGCTGACATGAATAATGCAACCGCGAATAGCACGCCCAACACTTTCTACCAACACTTTTAGGGCATAGTTTGATTTGTTTCGCGTCGTAACAGAAACCAATATATGTTATGGCATGATTCATTTGTCCTACACTTATGATATGACGTACGACTCAGTTACATAATCAAATTACGATAAAATTATGAGATTATATACTAAAAATAGTGATTAGTTTGTACGGAATTAATTGTTATTTGCCATTTGTCACATTTACAAAGTTTTTAAACCTCCTAAAACAACTTCACATTAATCTCCCATTTGTCGCAGTCCTCTCACAGATGCCAAACTACTCCAAATTCATGAGAGACTTCCTCACTCACAAAAGGAAGATTGAATCAATTCGACAAGTTAACCTAAGTGAGGAATGCTCGGCGGTACTCCTCAACAAACTCCCCCAAAAGAAAATTGATCCTGGAAGCTTCACAATTCCTTGCTCCATTAGAGGATCGCCAATAAGCAATCCATTTACCAACTTAGGAGCTAGCATTAACCTAATGCCTGCCTTTGTGTTCAAACGACTTGGACTAGGAAAGTTGCATCCTACAAGGATGAGCATCCAACTTGCGGATAGGTCAGTTAAATACCTTCAAGGTATCATAGAAAATCTATTGGTAAAGGTTGGAGAATTTGTATTTTCAGCCGACTTTGTTATCCTTGACATGGAAGAAGACACCGAGATCCCGCTCATACTAGGAAGGTCGTTCCTTGCCACTGCACGGGCCATGGATGATGTGACTAATGGAAAACTAACATTGAGGGTTGGCGACAAGGAAGTGAAATTCAAAGTAGGACAACGCATGGAGGATGATCCAGTCAACTACATCAAAGCAATAGACTCGAGCTTGGATTACGCTCTCACTCGGTGCAACTTGGGATGCGAGTCATAACATTTGATCGACCTTGGGTCTAGCCAAAGACCCTTATAAACATGGCGCACCATGGAGGCATTCCATGGACTATGAATAAATAAAAGTAGTTTACTTAAACATACATGTTCCATTTTCAAAAGTATGGCTTCCTTTTGAAAGAACATTCATGTTTAAGATTTAGCTTTAATTAATGTGTTTGTTGTAAGTTTTCTATTTGTAGGAATAAAAAACGCTTCAAAGGGGATTACCCCAAGGATCTTGAACCAGGAGCCTCATGCACGTAAATAGAAGTCCTCCGCCTCAAAATCTTCATTACAGTAAGTTCAGCATAGGGTCGTGTGTAGTAAGCACGTCGTGCCTCCTCACTACTGAAACAAAATTAGCCACTAGACCTTTCACACGGGATCATACCTATTAGGCAAGGGCCCGTGCCCACCTTGTATAAGTTTTTAGAAATTCAACGTTACTGGCACTTTGACACGGGGTCGTGCCCCTAGCACACCCTTGTGCCAAATGCCCAGTTTTTGAAAAATTGTTGTTTTAACCCACGTTTACACATTTAATCATTTTCAGTCCATTTTTGACACATTAAGGACAATGTATAATTTAAATGTGGAGGGGAAACTTGAATCTTTTGTCCTAAATAAGCCTTACACAAAACTCAACTTGGAAATGCTAAACACCCCAAATCTTTTTCAGAAGTTCTCTTTATTTTCTTTGTCTTGTCTTAGTATAAGTTGGAAAACAAAATTCTAAAAATATTGTTTTTACTAATTTACAACCGATAGCGTCATGATAAAAAGAACCATATAAGAAAATTTTATAAAAGGCGTGGCAATCCTTTTTAAAATTTGATTATATATACATTTTCACACTTTTAACCTTTTCCCACAAATAGTGAGTTTTGAGCCTTTACTGAGCATACAATACCATATCTTTATTAAATGCTCACTTTTCATTTCTTGTGTGATAGGCCGTATGGTTCTTACGAATCTAGAACTTGCCAAGACAATGCATTCCCGGTCCTTACCGACTAGTCCAAATAAGTATATGATTGAGGATTAAGACTGTAACCCTTTTTTTTCTTAAACCTTATTTTTCTTTTATCTCCCCAGCAAAACCAAAAATCCCCTAGTTAAACCCTTTGAACTAAACCTTTCGTTTCAAAACCCGCAAAAATACAACTTTGCAACAATCACCCATCACCCATATGCCTTTTTATTTTTACACCCTTTATTTTAGTAAAATGTCGGTTCTTTTGAAAAATGAAAAATGTGACTTCGTTATCTTGTGTATACTAAAAAAATACCTAGTTGCTTGAAATAATTAAGCAAGTCCCAAAAATCTTGCTTAAAGTTTATAGATTATATTCAGTTTGTATCAAAGTCACAAACAATAAATTTTTCAAAAGAAAACCAATATTTTTACGCCTTTCGCCACTTTCCAAACAAAAACCTTATCCCTAGCCAAAACCTACCATTTAAAAGTCCTCTTGATATTTACAAAGATTCTGTCAAAAAGGAGGAGGTTTGATTACTTGTCAAGCCTATGGAATGAGGAAGTTCCATACCGTGACCAAGCATTTCACTTACACATCTTCGGTCGAGTGTGAATGATCGCTTGTGAGGTATGTGATATTGCATATAGTTAAATGGAATTTTAGGAGGCATGTTATACCTAATAATATATTTTTCTTAAAAAAGTGTTCTAAATAAATCATGATGAATATAATTGTAAATAAAATAAAAACAAGAATAAAAAGAACTTGGATACCCGACACTCTAAGCAAGATCCAAAACTTCTTCTCTACCTCTTCTATTTGGGTGTGTAAGCAATATTAAAGAGTTTTGCTTGATTACAATCGAAGATTCAAGTGTGGGGGTATTTGATATGCACAAAATACAACATATAACTTATATCAAACAAGGCATAAAATCAACCATTTCTATGTACTAATGTTGAAAAAGGTACGTTTCTTTGTATACTTTTGATTTTCAAGACAAATGATGTTAAACATACAAAAGGAACAAATTAATGACAAAAACCAACATAAATATAAGAAAGAATAGTGAACACACCATGCTTACCCTCCAAGCTATATCCCAAGACCAAAATAACAAACTAGAAAACAAGCATGGGGTCATGCCCCATTCTAGAGTCCATGTAGAACAAGACAAACAAAGCAGACAAGAGACACAGGGTTGTGTCCTATGGACACGGGGCCGTGGTCAGTTCTCATATATGAAGAATCTCTCAAAGGACCCCACAGTACTGACCACGGGGCCAGCTACTAACACATGGGACCGTGTGTGCATCCAGACTGACACATATCAATAAATAAAGACATAGAAAGAAGAACATGGGGTCGTGCCCCCTTGGCACGGGGCCGTGTGAGAAGTTTGTTTGGCTATGCTTAAGTGCGTGTAGTAGTATCGGGATCCAAGATTGATCTTAAGAGTTCTTGTCAAACAAAGGCCATGCTTGGGCTAATCTCTTACATCACTTAGTGAAGATAAATCTTTATGTATTACTTTTGATTTCCAAGCTTTGGCTACTTTTTATTTGGGCATGTATTAATGATTTTAAGAAATAGTTTTTTCATATTGAAAGTGAACTTTACTTATCATTTCTTCATGTTTGTTGATTCACTCATTCGTGTCTTTACGGTCTATATAAAGCGCGTTAACTGCCTTGAAGGGTGTCATAAGAGTGGTTTAGGTAAAGTTTTTGTATCGTTTAGTGTATAGATCCTGCGATGACTTGATTCAAGCTTATTACTTCTCTTGAGGCAAATAACATCAAATCGGAGGAAGTAAGAACGGCTTGAATCCCTTATTAATAAACTAATATTAAAACTTTAACCCGGTCTTGTGGGGCTATATCCCTGCTAACTCAGACCAACATAGCCGAGGGTAGCGATGACTCCAAAAGAGGGACATGCCACATTTTGCATTAATAACTTACTTAATTATCTTTCAATAATCCGGCCTTGCGGTACTGTATCCTTGCTGACTCGGGCCAATATGGTTGAGGGTAATGTTGCCTCCAAAAGAGGGATATGCCACAATAACTAAGATTATCTCTTAAAAAGCCCAAAGTGCGGAAATCATCAAAGGATACGTAAAAGAGGAGTCGGAACCAAGTGATTCTATATTGTTTATTGTTTCTTTTAATATTATATTTTCATTTCATTTTTTACTAACATCTTTTCTCAAAATTTTGGTTAGATTAGATGTTTGATGATATTCCAGTATTAAAAGCCCTTGTGTCGTTGGACGACCTCGGTATCTTACCATCACTATACTACGCCAACGATGGGTGCAGTTGCCCTAACGTGTTGTAGAAAGTGATTGTATTGTATCGTGTTTTATAGATTTAAAGCTTGATAAACGAATAAAAAGTGCTAAAAAATATATAAAAATTATAACACACTCGCATCGCGTCAACCACATAATATGCAACACGTTGACACTTAGTTAACAGTTTGTGTGGGTATGTGCATGTCTTCATCTCATAACATGCAATACGTTTATAGGTACTCATTTAGGTTTTAAACGATGACTAAAACCTTGTAGTAACACACAAATACACTTAAAAGCATCTACAAAAACTTTCAGCCGTTTCAGTTTCACATCAGTTTTTTGTTGTTTTCCAGAATTTATTTAAAATAGTAAACGTACTATAAAAAATCCAAATACATTATAGACATGTTAATAAGTCGGGTAGACCTTTTATATTTTTCTCAAGGCGTAATTGTTTACAGAAAAAGCACTAAAAATCTTATAGAACACATAGGTTTGATTTGTCACATTGTGTCGACAGTTTATGAAAACATTTATTTAAAAATCCTCATTAACTCTTTTTAACAAAATTCCAATTGAAGAATTTTAGAATCCCAAAAGACTACCTACTGTAAAAATTTCAAGTATTTTCTCGAACCCTAGACCAAGTTATAACATTCATAACAGGCTGCAGATTCTACCAGAAAACGCAGCCTGAACCTTTGACACGGAAAAATTCATTTCACTGACTTAAACTCATCGAAAAATTATGATGCCAGTAAGGTTTGAAGCGTATTTCAAAACACTACATTTTAGACTCAAGAAACTGTAGATTTCATTATGTTTTGACCTTGTTACAACCAATGTAAGTCGGCTATAAAAATTCAGACAGAACCTGTTTACTTTCAGCTCTTCACAAAAACGTGTTTATAATCTTGTTTAACCTAAATCCGACCTGTACATCATGTATAACCCCAAATACATCAGATTCAACAACAACCGATCATCAACATCAAGTTATAAACAAAACCTTAGCATACGTGCATTTATACTAAACATATAAACGCATAAACTTCAAAAATAATCAATGATTTGTTAAACACTCTAACCCTAGCATACAAGAATCATGTTTCAAGTTAATCACAAAGATAAACTCAGTCTAATATCATGTATACATGCACAAGGATTGTAAATGAGATTAAGGGACGTTATCGAGAGCGATATATTTCAAGAAGCTTGAAGAAATCAAAAAGAGATGATGTTTGTTCCTTGTGCTCGTCAATCTATAGAGACGATGGAGAATAATGGTTATAATTTTAGGTTTTAGAATTGTGCATGTATTTATAACATATAATCAGTTGATAGTTTAAAGCCCGTGATAAATGGGCCGCATCATGGGGCGAAGGTGGGAAGGGGTGAAGGTGGGAAGGGGCGAAGTCAGGTGTGGCACGAAGGTGTCCTTCTTTTGGGAGTGGTATGGGGTGAAGGTGGGTGTGGGTAGAAAGGTTGGGTGTCAGTTTCGTGTGGGGGTGGGTGGCACATGAAGGTAAGTAATGTAGACACGAAGATATCAACACCTTTGTGTGTGTGTGTGATGAAACAATATGCAACCCTTTGTTTAATTACAGTTTTAGTCCCTCAAGTTTTGCATAACTCTCTTGGGTAACAAGTTATCCTAGATAACTTCGTGTTGTTACGAGTTCAGTTTCTCGTGTGTCCAAACTATCCAGTTTGCGTAGAAAATTAACCGTGTTAACTTTAATGTTTGTACGAAACCATATCGTATATTTTAAGTTGTATGTTCAAAATAATTACACGTATGAATCTTCACAATTCACAAAGAGTATAAACATGCGTTAAAGAGTTCGGTAATAACAATACGAGTTGTCATAAATTATGTAATATCTCGAAATCTTGTTGTAGTTTCGAGATGGGCTTATAGGTAGTTGGGTTTTCGGGTTATATTATGGGCCTAGGTTTAACCTAGTATGATGTATTATAATGATTTCGCTAAGGGGTAGAATACACTTGTATCAGACAACTTTTGGTTAATCATATGCAAGTTGTTTTGTTTTAGCATTGTTCATTCATATTTCTTCATCTCGAATATTACTTGTTTGTGTGATTCCGCCATACGAACGAGTTTACATTGATATCATATTGTAGTGATCTAGATCAGGGACTTACAAGTGATATTAGAGGCATTAGAACTTACTTCTAGGCTCGTATATGATATTAATAGATTCAATCAGTTCTCTTAGTGTATCTACAAGTATTGAAGCTGTTTCGGTAATTGTGTTGGTATTTTCAGTGATTTCAGGAAGGCTATTTATGTGGTCTTTTTCTATTGTTCATCAAAAAATCATCATATTTTGCTTTGAAGATTTGTTGCAATATGTTTCTGGAAATCTTGGATCTTGGAAGAGATTTCGGAACAATTTGTTACAGATTTGTGAAATCTTCAAATTCCTAAGTTTTCGGGAGTTTGTTATTTTCTTATCGTTTTTTGTGATTGTAGGTTTTCGAGGTGTAGTTTCAACAACAAGGTTTCGAAAATATCAGGTTTTCGAGGTGCAGTTTCGACAACAAGCTTTCGACATTATCAATTTTTCGAGCTGCTCCTTGTTCGGGATACAGATCTTGGCTTGAAGTTTTCGTCAACTAGTTCTTGATAACATCAAGGTTTCGAGTTGCCGAGTTTTAAAGAAGTTGTCGTTTTCAAGAAACTATTAGTTTTTGAGATAACATCTTGATTTTAAGATATCATATGTTTTTTAAGAACATACTGTTTTTGAGACTAGTAGAGCTTCATGACATTCGACTTTCAGGACCTTGGACTTTAAATTGGACATTAATACTAATTTAAGCATCTTCGATAATTTTTGCTAAAAATCATGAATTCCTCCGATTTTGCCCAAGCTAGTCTTGCTGCTGCTGGAAACCTTCAACAAGAACTGGATTCCATCATTGGAACCACAACTAGGGTTTCTCGCTTGCTTAAAGCTGATGACTATCTGGAGTGGAGATATCGGTTTGAACAATACGTAAAGGCTAAGGAACTAAAGGTTTGGAGATGTATTCTCAGAGGACCACATGTGATCACATCTAATACTCAGGATGATCCATACACTAAGCTAAAGAAACCTTTTGAAATGTGTGAGGATGCTGATTTTGACATTCTGGAATAAGATGATAAGGCCTTATCCTATATGACTATGGCACTAGGTCCAGATGGCTTCAAGGAAGTTACATCAGCAAAACAGTTGTGGGATAGATTGAAAGAAGCTTTTGAGGGAAACGAAGACATGCAAGAAAGCAGAAGAAACCTACTAAATCAGAACAACCTCCGTCAACTACATCTACGGGCATAAGTACGTGCAATTATAGTGTGACATCAATCATACTCTCAAATTTTGATAAGTTGATAGTGTTTGGGTACCCAAATTGAACACATTTGGGTGACTTTGTCTTATGACTCATGGGACCATGGAAGGTTTTCCATGTCATGACCAATCATGCTCCCTTTTTGGATAGGTTGATAACACCACATAACAATTTGTAAAACACCGCCAATATGATTGGATCACACGTCATAGATAAAGAAACATGGGAACATAAAGAAGAACTAAATCTCAGAGTACGTTTTAACCGTGTTATGAAATCAATTCTCATATTTGTCTAAACTTAATGTATTGAATATTAAAGAGATACATGAAAGTTATAGGATATACATCAGTCATATTCATGCACGAATTGAATTTCATTATTAAAACGTGTGTTTACTTACACTACATGATAAAAAGGTGATAAATAGTGCAACATACAATGGGCGAAAGTTACAGGATATACACGAGTCAAATTCACGTACGAATTGAATTTCATGATTACAACGTATATTTACATACACTATGTGATAAAAAGGTGATGCCAATAGTAGTGCAACATACAATGAAAACTTAAAATTTAAAATTGCATTTGATGGAATAAAAAGCTTTACACAACTTAAAGTGAATGCATTAGCATGTATTCACGTAACCCCTAAGTATATCTATCCATAATAAAGTAATTACATAACTATAAAGCATATCATTTATAACATAATGGTAAATACATAACTGGTTCCAGGTATGTTCGGGTTTTTGACCAGGTTATGACCAGTTGACCAGGGTTTTTTTTTCGGGTTTTGGCTGATTCTGGTCCAGGTTTTGACCGGGTAGAGGTGAAACTGGTTCCAGTGATTCCAAATCGATTCCTTTTTCTAAACACGTGCCTAGAAGTGGTCTATATCTACATGTCAAATAGGGTAAAAACGAGTTACAGGTCATAAACGAGATTTTCTTTTTTTCACCTCTACCACCACCACCCATCATGGAGGCGCATGCGGTAAAAAATTGGGGTCTTCCTACAAGTCTACAACTTATAACTAAACACAAATCGATTCGTAATGCTCAACGAGTCCAACCATAACCCAGCCCAAACTTTTATTAAGCCCATTAACCCACTATCCTTTCCCCCGACAACATATAAATCTCCACATCTCCAATTAGGGTTTCACTGCACTTCAATTCACAGACACAAACACCAACCCTAGCCTTAACAGCAGCAGCAGTCATGGCAGAAAGAGGAGGAGAACGCGGTGGATTCAGCAGAGGATTCGGCGGCAGAGGAGGCCGTGGTGGCGACCGCGGCAGAGGCCGTCGTCGCGGGCGCCGTGACACCGAAGAAGAAAAATGGGTACCGGTAACCAAACTGGGGCGATTGGTTAAGGATGGAAGGATCACAAAACTTGAAGAGATCTACCTCCATTCTCTCCCAATCAAAGAGTACCAAATCATCGACCAAATCCTCCCAGGCCTCAAAGACGAGGTCATGAAAATCATGCCGGTTCAGAAACAAACCCGGGCCGGTCAACGAACCCGGTTCAAGGCGTTTGTGGTGGTGGGTGATGGTAATGGGCACGTGGGTCTGGGGGTGAAGTGTTCGAAGGAGGTTTGCGACCGCGATTAGGGGTGCGATTATTCTGGCGAAGTTGTCGGTAATTCCGGTGAGGAGAGGGTATTGGGGGAATAAGATTGGGAAGGTGCATACGGTGCCGACTAAGGTGACTGGGAAATGTGGGTCGGTTACGGTTAGGTTGGTCCCGGCGCCTCGTGGGGCCGGGATTGTGGCTGCCAGAGTGCCCAAGAAGGTCTTGCAGTTTGCTGGGATTGATGATGTCTTTACGTCATCCAGGGGGTCTACTAAGACTCTTGGGAACTTTGTCAAGGTTTGTTGCTATGTTTTTTTGGTTGAGTATTTGAATTCTATGTGGTTTTCTTTCTTTTTACATGGTAATATGGTTTAGGTGTTGATATATCTAATGCTTGCTCTTTAGATGAATTGCTTATAGATGATTGCCGTAAATTTGAACATAGTTTTAGTCATATTGCATTGTTTTTGAATTTGATTACTTTGTATTGTTATTAATTTAGACGTTATCTGTTTGCACAAATGTATGGTGTCTAAAAATATCTGTCAAGTATTGATCTTGTTAGCTGAAGGTAATAATATTTGCTTGCGTTGGTTTTTCAGTTTTTGATTTAAAGTTTTGGTACGTACATTTTTGTGTTTTTTTGTTTTGATCTTTTGGGGGTAGAACAGTTATTAATTTGGAAATCGAGTTTTATCTTTTAGCTAAGCTTTTCTAGACTTGTTTTTGCTCTAGATGTTAAAGATTTTACAAGTGTTACATGTGTGTTGTGCTTCTTTTGTTTTAAACTATGTTGCTTTGTTTATAATAGATTAATAGCAAACCATTGTGTTTATTTAGTATTGTCTCAATATTTTATTTCTGTGCTGGCTAAATTTCCATTTTCCAATTGCCAGTTTTCTGTTGTAAGTTCTGTATTTAGAACCTTTTGCGTTGTTGTTTTGTAATTTTTTCAACAGTTTTGCAGCATGATACATTATTTTACTATGTATTGTTTTGTTGCTAATATGATACTCTGGTAATGTCATGCATGATATGCATTTTTGTTGATAAAAAGCTTCAATTCAAGTACTTTGTTATTTGCAGGCGACTTTTGACTGTCTGCTCAAGACTTATGGTTTTCTGACTCCTGATTTCTGGAAAGAGACAAGGTTCTCAAGATCCCCATTCCAAGAGTACACTGATTTGCTGGCAAAACCAACTACAAAGGCAATAACCTATGTTGAAGATGTTGCTGATATTCCTGCTTGAGAATTTTTCTAGAATTTTGGTGAGTATGTTTTGATTTTAGCATATGTTTGTTACAGAATCCTGTTTATTATTTTTGTTATTATTTTCTGTGAGCATTACTTTATTTGGATCTTGCAATGCGAAGTTTATTAGCTGTTATCTTGTTAAGTTCTACATAGACTTGACAAAACAAACGGCTTGGTCGGGCATGGTAAATTGGTAATGTGTCATGAGTTTGTGAGAGTAGGGGTTGTTTAAAAGTTTGTTATCATGGTTTGTTTAGAATGAATGCGACAATTGGTTGAAGTGGCCGCTTTAAAGCACATTCACTTTTGGTTAGGGGCATAATAGTTTAACACGTAACCTGTCGTCAAAACCCAAAGATTCCTTACTTCATTCCAAGATGCAAGTGTTAAATTATTAAAATTTAGAATCCTAAACCAAGAATGAGATGGTGCATAAGTAAATCGATTCTAAAGTGAGTAAACCCAGGGTAGCAGTGATTGTACCGGACCTAACTGAGCCTCAAAGTGACTGGTTAAGAAACAACAGATCCGAAGCAACCCTAAAAGATCAACCTGATACACTCTCTAGCCTGACTATGTCTTCACCTTATGATCGGATTATCCAATTGAAGGATGACCAACTAAGAAAAGGACATCTCAGAAAAGGGACCTAACATTGGTCATTGTACTTTGATGTTATAAAATAAGAGGCATGATGTACCTCTCATACCAATTCTCAAGGCGTATGGTGTTCATATAGAGGCCTCTCTATGACGAGCTAACTGGCTCTGTTTTGAAGGTTTCCTGCCATCAGAAGTGTAATGTCTTCATGCTGATACAGCAACATAACAGATTTTGCAAGGTTATATGAATTTGTAACAACAATAACCCATAAATTTACACCTAATGGAAAGATGAAAAACTAAGAATCATCATTTGTTTCCTTTTCACTTGGGTAATTGACTATTTGTTCTCGTGTCTGAACCCACATACAACTTTTGTTAACAACAATTTCTAAATTTTCTAGAATAGATACGCTAGACACACCTTTCATGTTCTAAACTCAACTTTGTAGTTGTAGGATATTGTCAGGATGTCCCCTCATCTTAACCCGTTCACCTTTCTTATCCCGCCTACTATGACCCGTGCTTTTAATAAAAAATCAAGCATAACCTATATTTTCTTTTACGTGTGGGCATGTGGCATTTTATAAGCTGTTGATATAACTCATAACCTAACAAATTATTTTCCGTTTCCCCTTTTAAAAAATATTTGTAGCGGATGATGATACTTTATCTCTATTACTCTCATATTTTGAGAACATGAAAAACTCATTTGGACCTTGGATCATTTGATCAATGATTCAAACAATAATATAAATCTGTAAATAACTAAAAGATTAGGGATAATATTTAAACGAAAAATAAACATGATGTAGATTAAAACTATGCTCTTTCTGTGTCTTTTCTATAATTTCTCCATCTCTCAATCTTAATGTTTGGCCTACCATATCTCTTAAAAGAGGATGACAATATGCAAATGAAACAAAATCATGCAAGAAGGTAAACATGCACGAAAAAGTTGAGTGTATTATGATCGACAAATCTTCATCACTAAACTAAGCATCGACTGGTTGTATGCCTCCTTTCTGATTCTTTATGTTCCAGTCGTGCTAACCTACGTACCAACGGCTGATCATAAACCATCATCAACCATTTTTACGTTTTCTTATGTTGCTTCATGACTTATTCGGCATCTTTTTTGCATACAATCAAAGTCCCTAGTATGAAGATTTTTCCCATTTGGTCATCATTCAATGATGATTCCATGGTTATTGGTTGCGTGGAATACTCCTTGAAACATTCACAGCTTAGGAAGAAGTTGGACTCAAAATCCAATAAATGCATCCTCATATGTTATTGTCCAAACTTAAACGTTTATTGATTATAGTTTCCTGATAAGAAGTGCGATATAGCAGTAGAGATGTCATGTTGACAAAAGGTTATAATCCTGACAGGAAGTGTGGTATAGCAATTAGCAAGTTGAGGTGTCATGTTGACGAAAACAGGGGGGCCGGGCACCACTGGTCCACATTAAGACTATACGGAGTGGGAGAGCAATGAAGAGAGGGGTATTAAGCGTCACGTGGCAGCCATGTCAACAAGAACCAATCAAAACGAACCTAAAAACCACCAACCAATCACAACGTGCCACACCATCACCCCTTTAAGCTCCATGCTGGCGAAGATTATGTCGCCGCACCCACTACCGCCGCTCTCCATGCCACATGTGGGCTGGTGTGCCCGGCGTGGAGTGGTTTCCACGCCACAATTCAACGCCCACTCCGTGGTCTAAGCTCCGCACATGCAGGACCCAGGAATTATTTTCTGAGAATGCGAATGAAGAGTTCAACCAAATTTTTAAGAGGTGCGATGGGGATTTTTGCCTATAAAATACACAAAAAAAAAAATATTAAGGGGGACGCCCGCCCACCCAAAGCTTGCCTTAGGTCCGCCCTGCGCACATGCGAGTACGATATTATGCTTATTGAGGAAAATGTGTCGATTCCACATAGGATGATGTTAATCCGTTTTTCTAACATCTAAATTGGTGAATTTGAAAATCTCTGGCTAATTTTGTTAAATTAAAATAAAAAAAGTATATAAGTAGTAACCGTATGTTGAGGAGCACAATCAAAACTGGTTTGAGAATCGAAAATGGGACACAAATGAAAACCGGGTTGAAACAAGTAAACACTGATGTAATCTTCTAGTATGATTATCTAACTGTTATTATAATCTACTATGATTTTCTAACCGTTCAATAAACGGACAAAACCTGAACCGGTTTGAACCCAAACCTTCTTTTGACTTTTTCATTAATCAGCTCAACCCGAAATGAACTAGAACTAGGGGTGCAAAGATGTCGAGCCGAGCTTGAGCTCGATTAACTTATGAGAGCTCAGGCTCGAGCTCGGCTCGATTAGAGTTTTGTTTTCAAAGCTCGAGCTCGGCTCATTGGTATTTTCTCAAGCTCGAGCTTGGCTCGGGTTGGCTCGTTTATTATCTATTAATTAATATGTTAAATAGAAATAATAGACTTTTTAGGATCACGAGCTCGATAAGTGAAGCTTGGGCTCGTTTACTAAAGAAGCTTATTTTTAGGTTCGAGGTTGGCTTGTAAACAAGTTTAAATAAGGTCGGCTCGACTCGGCTCGTTTACACTAAGGCTCGACGAGCCTAACGAGCTTCACATGCGAGACTCGGGCTCGATAAACAAACAGGCTTTATTTTAGGCTCAAGCTCGACTAGGACTCGATAAGGCTCGACTCGTTCCAAACTTTTTCTCAGACCGATCTTGAGTAGCTCGCGAGCCGCTCGGCTCGTTTGCACCCGTGACTAGAACCCCACTAACCGTATGTATGGACATCATATATCGAGTTTAAAAGTCAAATACCCTCCAAACTTGAAATGTCAGGATACCAAACAGTCGTTAATACGACTTTGAAGTTTCAACGAGGATACCAAACCTTGTTCAAACAAACCCAATCAAAGGGAGTAATTAAATTAATGGGTACGCCGGCAATCCCAAATCTCGGGAAACAATGCTCCGTCGAGGATTGTAAGCTCATCGATTTTCTTCCCTTCACCTGCGATTGTTGTAATAAGGTTCTATTCTCAACTCTTTCTTAAAAATCTTCTTAATTAATATCTCGGAATTTCACTTCATCTGGTGCTTCATGATTCATAAGTTGTTTCATTCTATTCTTCTTCAAATTAGTAATTGCTAGCTTTTCAATCAACTTTAGTTGTAAGGTTTATAAAACACATAGATGAAATTAGGGTTTATGTATGTTTTTGGTTTAGGATTTCATTCGTGTATATTGATATGGATTCTAAGCCATCATAGGGTTTAGAAAGGGATAAATACAGCATCCTTTTACCAAATTTTGTTAGGACAAGAAGCCATATCATATCACTTGAAAAGGGCAGATTTGTTGAACTTTTGTTTTTTTTTTAACAAGTTTGACTTGTTAGAGATAAAAACATACCTCAAATTAGGGGTTTTCATGTTGTAACCAACTGAAACAACTCGGCTGTTTGAGATTTATATGGTTTGGCTTTGGCTCTTTAACGGTTCGCGTGACGGTTTAAAACTTGGAACTGGTAATGTAAACCAAGGGGGTTGTTTAAGTTTTTTTTTCTATTTTTTTATATATGGAATGTGTAGTCAAAACCGGAGCATGAACACCCCTAAGTCTCAGATTGAGGCATTTGTAGGTAAAGAGAATACCCGAGTGTTCGAGTTTAAGTAGCCTTAATATGTATCTACTTAAAGAAGTCACGTTCGCTTGGTGGAAACTCAATATGTTTGCCATGAATATAATAATCTAATTCAAAGTTTACTAACATTCCTGCAGGTTTTTTGTTTAGAACATCGGGGTTACAGCACACATCAATCTCCCAATGCCAGCAAGAACGATATCACTGTTGTCATATGTCCACTCTGCGCGAAGGGGGTTCATCTAATCCCTGATCAAGACCCGAACATCACATGGGAATCACATGTCAATACAGACTGTGACCCATCAAACTACGCCAAAGTCACCAACAAAAAGAAATGCCTGTTCGTGGTTGTAAAGAAACCTTAACATTCTCAAATACAATCAAATGTCGCGACTGCACACAGGTTTGGACCCGACCACACCTGTCCTGGTTCTAAAAAACCCGAACCCTCTTTCCCCTTATGGCGGGAAACAAGATCCACCACCAAAACGTGGGACCCATGTACCGGGGCCCGTATCATCATCATCATCTTCATCGTCAAAATGGGCTACAAATTTTTTCAAGGCGGCTTCATCTGTTAAGGCATCGGCTGAAGCTGGAATAGCAAAACTGAGTGGTCCGAGCCGTGGTCAGGGCGGGACCACCAGGACAAGCACGAGCAATGGTGGTCAAGTGGAGGTGTGTCCGACTTGTAATGTGAAGTTTTCTAAGATTGGAGATTTGATAGATCACGTGGAGAAAGTTCATGAGAAGAACGGTGTGATGAAAGCGACGTTAGATGTGTGCCCGAAATGTAGCAAAGGGTTTCGTGACCCGGTCTCGCTTGTGGAGCATGTCGAAAGAGAACATCGTGGTACTTTTAAAGCTTAGACTCTTAAGAGGTATCATGTATGTTTGATTGTTATGCACTACATTTTTTGAAAATGTTTAGACTGATCAATTACACTTTTTTTTATGAAACAAGTCTCATTTTCATGTTGACTTATTTTTGACCCAGTTCAGTTTTGACTTAAGTTGGAGGTGTGCTTTGTGTTGACCTTTTTTTTCTTACATATGGCCAAATGTAAAAATGTAACGCTCTTGATTTTGGTTATGAAGATGTGGTTTGTTCTATAATCTTAAGTAACAGAATCATTTTAAAAGATCTCGAAACTTTAACTAAATTGCATTTTTAATCTTAATAGAGGATTATGAGCTTTTATTATTTGTATATAACAATACGATAAGCTGTAAAACATTATAAAATCAGATATGAATTTATGTGAGCATTTCATATATCCCCTTGAACTTCTTCCTTTTCTATTAATCAAAATTTACCTATTTTAATTTAGTTAATAAGAAAATCCAATTACCTATTTTAATTTATTTAATAAGAAAATCCAATTTAAAAAAAAATGTTTAATAGCATCGTATTTACCCTATTATGCTTATGTGTAGTGGTTTGAGGCCTCCCATGCCACATCACCAAGTTGGGCGTAACACCACCCTAAGAGGGCGTATGTGGGCTTGACGTAGTTGGTTTCATAGGCATGGTTGTTGGAGTATTTGTAGACCGTATGCTATAGCCAATCAAAAAAATCCATGTGAACAAAAAGAAACAAACTATGAATAGCCGTATCATTAAAACTTTATTTACCCAATATCTTTAATATTAATACATTTGTTTTTGCTAGTTTGATTTTAGTGGTTTCATTTTATTTTTCATTAAGAAACTAAAAAAAGTAAGTGAATGAATTCATTCAAATTAAGAGGGTGTTTGAGATTTAGTTTGAAAATGACTTATTAGATTTTTTTTAAAAAGCTAATAACCTAAAAAATATATGGTATTATTAAAAGTGTTTTTTATTTTGGTATTTTGAAAAAGAGTAAAAAGTCGTCTTTCTAAAAGCCAAAAAAACTTTATTTTTAAATATTTTTTAGCTTCTTGAACATAAAATTACAAATCTAACCCTATCATTTAAAATAACAACTAAATATGAAAACATACCCTATCTTTTTTTTATAATATACTTTTTCCACTACAAAAGTTAATCTAAACACTTTTTTAAAAACTTCTTTTGAAAAAGTTAAAAGTTAATAAACAATTTTGACAAAAAAAAAACACACTTTTGAAGTTAAATAAGCAATCCCAAACACTCTCTGAAAATCACAAGTTGTCTAAATTGTTAGAACTATGAGATCCACCTTCTGCCATTAAACAAACTTCTTCGAGAGGTTAATCATCGTCATTTTGAATCCTTAATCAGTCTCATCGTGAAAATGAACCAGCTTCTTCACAACCTTGTCAATTTCAAATCAGGTGAAAAACTCAATGGCAACAGGGATGAGAGAGGAATCGTGTAATTGTGCATGTGAGGCAAAGGATGTTTTGAAAGTGTGGAAGCCTACCATTCGCCATTCGGTTTTGAGAACAAGTAAACTAGAGGAAAGAGATGGGAGACAAGCATATTCACGGTGGCGGTGCCATGGTTACCAGAACTCATCACTTACGGCTCTTTTGTCATATAATTAAAAAGAGTAACTTATAATATTTCTTTAACAGAGTTGCGTTCATAAGGTTTGAACAATAAATCTTAATGCGTAGATTGACTATTTTTTGGACACTCCAATATATGTTTTATTTTAATTATAAAAGTGTAACGTAAAACATATTAGTGACGTATACAATTAGAAAGACCCAAGTGTTATAAAAAATAAGTTAAATAAGTTTGCACTTCTACCATTATATTACAAACTTTTATAACCTAGCTACACGTAGAGGTGCAACTCTAAAACAGCTAAGTGAAACTCATATTCACTCTTTTTCATCCTTCATTTCTACAAATGATTATTAAATTCTCTATATATTATATATTATATTATATATTAAATCATAGTAAATTTAAATTTAAATTAAATTAAATTAAATTAAATTATTAAAATAAAATTTAAAATTAAATTTATTTAAATATAACACATAAAAAATAGTAAGTATTTTGTCTTTTATTTTTTTCTTTTTTCATAATATATATTTTGTGATTTTCATTCTCTATACTATATATATTATAATTATATATTATATATTATATATTATATTATATATTATATATTATATATTATATATTATATATTATATATTATATATATATTATATATTATATGTTAACACATGAGTAACAGTAAGTATTTTGTTTTTTATGTGTCTTTTTTTCATAGCATATTTATGATTTTTTATTTTCTAACAAAATTTTAGCTTCTTATAATTTGTGTCACTAAGTATAGTTTTTTTATTACCTTTTGCTACAAGTTTTTTCTCTATTTTGTTTGTCGTTCTGTTGCTATTTGGCATAATGTTTGATAGTCACATTTGGTCTTGTTTTTTTATTCGGCTGATACTTAGCACAGTGTTTGGTGGTCAAATTTGGTCTTTTATGTTTTTTTACCCTCTCCACTTACTAATAAGTATTGGTATAAATTTGACTTGTTTTACGTCACGTAATTCATTTGGTGTTAAAAAATTATGTTTTCATGTTTTCTCCCGGTTTTGATTGTCGTTTGGTTGCTACTTAGCATGGTTTTACGTCCCTGTCCCTTAACACTGGTAGCATGATTTTATGGCCACCCACAACGCGGGTGGCTTGAGTCTAGTTTCAAATAATTTAAACAAAAGTAGAGACGACAAATAAGCCCGGACAAGATGAAACAAAAGAAATCAAGACAAGTTTTAACCTCTTATCGGCTCATTTTTAAGTAGACAAGATTAATCATTGAAATTTGTAACGTTTAACCGAAAAATGGCCAACATTTGAGGAGTGACTGGTTGGAATTTACCTGGAATTGCTGACTTTGGCCGATTATGACTGTCTAAAGTTGCTGTTAATCGTCTAACAAGTGATTGGCTAACTAAAAGAAAATTACTTGGTAAACCTGTGGCTTACTATTAATCAAATGAGAGTCGAGATTTTTAAAAATGAGATATGAATGGTTTTAAAGATAACTACATGTTTATCCAAATGGTCGTTAAAAAGGTGATATCGGGCAAAGGGAGGTTTGTTTAGGATATTGACACGTATACTCCAACATCCACATTAAGAAGTCAGTGCTAATGATCGAGTTAGTTTACGTCTAATTACGCTAGTTATAATGCTATTACTGTTCATTACGCGCTTAATTACAGCCAGAAACTGCCGGTTGTCACACTAACGTTATTTGTACTCGCGAATGAACATTAATGCATGTAAACAAACCCAACTTTAAGTGTATGGGGATGCCTTTGACACAAACTAGTATATGGTTCATGCTTCGGATCACCTATTCAACACACAAACCCGCAACCCAAGATACTACAATATATTGTAAACGAATGGACCTTTACTAAACCGAAAAGGATAAGGGGACAAAAAGAAATTAATGTTCTATTAGTAAGGGTCATTCGTTTACAATATGGTAAATGTGGGACCACCACTGGTTTTTTTAAGTTGAGACCGTTACCGGCAAACGACTAATAGTTTGAATTATTAAAATCCATTATTCCTTAAGCACTTGATATCCCAAAACAAAGGCACTCTTCACTAGTTAGACTTAATAAGCATAAACATATAATCCCAAAATATTGTTTCAAAGATTTAGCTTTCTAATGACCGAAAGATAAACAAAGGTAACAAAAGGCCATAAACGAACATATTACTAAACGTTCATGAACACAATTGAACAAACGTGACCTTTGTCTGTGTCCATTCATTTAATTAATTAAACGAAATTGCTTATTCATTTATTTAACGAACGACCTTAGGGTTCATCAACTATTTTTTTAAATCATGGGCCCACACAACTACATTTGAATACTTCCCTCCCTTGTCCAAATATTCACATATCCTAAGTTGATGATAAAAGGATATTACAATAACGTCTATACGAGTATGAATAGCTTAAAAATTTGAGTAAATTGCACAAAACGTCCTTTAAGTTTCACTAATCTTGCTGGTTTCAGCCTTAATCTTTCAAAGTTGCCAAAACCAGCCTTTAAGATTAATTTTGTTGCAGGTTTCATTCTTTGTCACTAACCCAGTTACTAATCCATGTTAAATGGCCTCACATGGATTAGTAACTGGGTTAGTGATAAAGGATGAAACCTGCAACAAAATTAATCTTAAAGGCTGGTTTTGACAACTTTTAAAGATTAAGACTGAAACCAGCAAGATTGGTGAAACTTAAAGGATGTTTTGTACAATTTACTCTAAAAATTTTGGACGAACGATAAAAAAAGAAAAACAAGAGAGAGAGAATGCGAGAGAAAAGAGGAATGGTTACTGGTTTGAGGGGGAGACACATAAGAGGAATGGTGCAGCAAATGTTGAAAATTTGGTACATTGTCGAGTTTCTTTAACGTTTGTTAACCAGCCTTCTTGCCTCTCTCCGTATAGGCGTGTCGACTTGAAGGTAAACAACAAATATTTCATGTCAAATTACATAATTCAATCAACCATTTGATCCAATTTTGTTTCCATGATATGGGATTTGAGTTTCGCAATGAAAAATATATATGCACACCGCCTGTTTGATGAAATGCTTATATTCTCTTGTTTTTGTGTGATGGATTGGGGGTGAATTTGATTTGCTAATTTAGATCTTTCGTGTGTTTTATTACAGGCTGGTGGGGCATTTGCAGAAGTACCCCTTTTTTAGTTTCTTAGCTTGACTTCCCTTCTCGAATTATGAGGATTTTCGTGATTTAGAAGGGAAGGAAGCTGAACTAATCTTTTTTTTTTCTTTTTATATTTGTCACCTTCTTGGTATACATTATACATTATTATCTTTGTCATAATTTAAATATCGAAAATGAGCGTTGTATCCGGGGTGATATCCCGGCAAGTTGTGCCATGTTGTGGCGCGCTTTGCTGCTGCTTTTGCCCTGGATTGAGAACACGGTCTCGGCAGCCTGTGAAGCGGTACAAGAAGCTGATTGCAGATATATTCCCTACTTCACCGGTTAGTGCCCTATTAGATTTTTTATTGTATATGTTATTAGCATTTTCATTGCTGACTCTATAATTTCAATTATCTGTTTTGGATTTTAATAGGATGAAGAACCAAACGATCGAAAGATCGGTAAACTTTGTGAATATGCTGTGAGAAACCCTTTACGGATACCGAGGGTAAGTTTTCTTTTCGATGTAGTCAAAATTGATGTTAACCATATTTGTGTGAAAGTGATATAATTTCCCAAAACGCCCTTTTGTTAACTTTCAATCTTATATCCAGATCAATGCCACCCTTGAGCAACGCTGTTACAAGGAATTAAGAAATCAAAACTTTCGAGGTGTAAGAATTGTAATGTGTATATACAGGAAGATATTGATTTCATGCAAGGATCAAATGTGAGTTCATTCATATTATGTACATTTGTATTCTTCCACTATTTCATGCATTCATATATATATATATATATATAGAGAGAGAGAGAGAGAGAATATCCTTTTGCAAATGAATTTTGTGTTTATGTGATCAGGCCTCTTTTTGCTAGTAGTCTGATATCTATCATGCATACTCTATTGGACGAGACACGACAGGACGAAATGCAAATTATAGGATGCGAAACACTATTTGACTTTGTAAACAGTCAGAAAGACGGGACTTACATGTTTAGCTTGGAGAAATTTATCCCTAAACTTTGTCAATTATCTCAAGAAGTTGGGACTGATGAGAGAGTGGAGCCACTTCGTTCCGCTGGGTTGCAAGCCCTTTCTTCTCTGGTATCCCGTTCTTCTCTACATCCTTATTCTAAATGAGTGGTTCGGGCAGGTCAAAACGGGCAGTTTGTAAGTGCGGATCGAAATGGGTCGGGACCTACAAACAATTTTTTCTTTATCATTCCTAACTTTTTATAAATATCTAATCCTTATATCGATTTTAATAAACTATATCAGTACAATAATAATCTAACTTTTAAAGAAAGAGTACAATAATAATCTAATTTTAGTGAAAGAGATTCAGAAGGTTGTATGCATTAAAATACACAATGGGTGACTTTCAACAAGTTGAACCTATTTGATGTGTTTGAGATAAAAAAAAGAGTTAAGTATACTGATGGTCCCTGTGGTTGACTAAAATTTTGGATTTGGTCCCTAGATTTTCAAAATTACATGGATGGTCCCGGTGGTTTGCATTTTGTAATACATTTAGTCCTTAACTTGGACCTGCTGAAACCTTTAAATTTGTTAGTCGGGGACTGCGCTACAAAGTGCAAACCACAGTGACCATCCGTGTACGATTAAAAAGATAGGGACCAAATCCAAAATTTTGGGTAACTACAAGGACCATTCGTGTACTTGATTCTAAAATAATAACCTGGTTACCTGGATCGATTATCCGTAGATAAATAGGTCAAAATTGCCACCTCTGGCTATCATAATCTATAATTAACCTAACATGGATCTAGTAAGTTAGATAAAAAGCGAAGTGAAGGATCATCTACTCTTTTCTTTATGCTAATATGCTATACAAAAAGGATATGGAATATCTTGTTTATTTATTTATTTATTTTGTTGATTTGTTGTTTTGGTAGGTTTGGTTCATGGGCAAATATTCATACATGTCACCAGCGTTTGACAATGTAAGCATAGTTCTAACAATTTATAGTGTACAAAGCATATGAATTAAGACCTTATTAATGATGTCTTTCATCTATATTACATAGATCGTTTCGGTAGTTTTGGAAAACTATGGAGCTTCGGTAATCGACTCTTACAATCCAAACCAGAGCCGTCGGGTACAAGACGTGCTTAAAAATGAAATGAATATCTCTCCAAATGGTTTGACGAAAGTTCCATCGTGGAGTGCAATTGTTAATGAAAAGGGTGAAGTAACCGTGACACTGTAAGTTGACTCTTTTTCCAAACTAATGTCTCCTTTCCGCGATAATGCGATAGAGAAAATAATTTAGAGGGTGTGTGGATGTCAGTTTGGATAGTGATTATGTGATATTGAATAACTAGAATCAGATACTTATATGTTTGAGTGTTTGAGAAACTCTCTTATTTGACTAATTGAGACTCTTTGTGAAATGGGAGTGAGAGTTTCTCAAACTAGCTTAAAAGAAGGGTAAATAAGTAATTTGATTTTACCTTAAAAATCATTTATTTATTCTTTGCGATTGGTACGACGCTAATTATCCATAGAGTAAATTGTCACTTTCATCCCTGAGGTTTGGCCACTTTGGCGGCTTTCGTACCTTTGTTATTTCGCATCTGGGTCCTCGTGGTTTGAAAATCTTGCCATTTTCGTCCCTAAGGTTTGGCAATTTGTTGCGACTTCCGTTCCTCGAGGTCTGGCCCTCAAGGACGAAAATGACAAGATTTTGAAACCATGTGGACCCAGATGCAGAAAACAAACCTTTGGATGAAAGTTGCAAAAGTGGCCAAACCTCAAGGACGGAAATGACAATTTACTCTTATCCATAATTTATTATTTTATCAGTAAAATTACAGACAATTAGAAGCAGAATATGTTAACATTAAAATCAATTTTGAGAGTAGATTATTGCGAGTTATCATCAGATAAAAGCATTTCCAACAGTTGGTTCAACAGTAAATATACCATTATTTCATTTGTGTTCCTCATTCTCTTGTTTAATGCAGAGAGGATGCTAAAAGCCCTTGCTTTTGGTCCCGTGTATGCCTTCATAACATGGCTAAGTTAGCCAAAGAAGCTACAACCATGCGCCGAATTCTCGAATCTTTGTTCCGTTGTTTCGATACTGAGAATCTATGGCGTGCTTCACGTGGGGTTGCATTTCCGGTACTCAAGGACATGCAGACCATAGTAGATGATTCTGGTACTTATAATTCATGGAGTCAATTTAGTAGGGGTGTGCACGGTTCGGTTCGGTTTTATGGCAAAACCAAAACCAAGACCGAAACCGAAATGTTCGGTTTCGGTTTTAGCACCCGTTCGGTTTTTTGGTTATTTTGGTTTTTGGAACAAAATTACGTAAGATTTAAAAATTAAAAGTATAATCTAAGATTTAATAATATTTCTTAGATGTTTACATTTATGTTAATATATTTAACCTTTTTAACTAATATTGTCCATATTAACCTAACCTTCTAGTCTATTTTTATGTTTTTCCAAAGTTTTTATTAAGACATTTACTTTTATAATACTTTGAAAATCATTATTATGTTATATTTTGTTATTTCTTGTAGGCAATGGATAAATCATTTCAAAGACAAATAAACATGTTAATGTTCTTATAATAAATACTTAAGATTCGAGAATAAAATTAGTAACACCTAAATCAGTATATAAAAAATAAAAAAATGACTTTTTGGGATATTCGTTTTTTCGGTTTTCATAGAATGCAAACCGAACCGTAAATTTCGGTTTGGTTTTCTGTGCGGTTCAGTTAAATCGGTTTTTTCAGTTTCGATTCGGTTTTTTCGGTTTTCTGATCACCCCTACCATTTAGTGTCCTAATTTCACTGTTAAAAGTTAACGACTGATATATAACCGTCTTTAATATTTTCAGGAGAAAATACGCATTTTCTGCTTTCTGTTTTAGTCAAGCATCTTGATCACAAAAATGTCCTTAAACCACCCAACATGCAACTTGAAATTCTCGAAGTTATCATATCACTTGCACGGGAAACAAAGATAAAACCATCTGGCGCAATAGTCAGTGCAGTAAATGATATCGTTAGACATTTGAGAAAAGGCATCTACCATTCGTTAACCGAGACAAACCTTGGAGTCGAAGTGATAAAATGGAACACGAAGTTCCAAGAATCTGTCGATGAATGCCTTGTGGAGTTAACTTCTAAGGTTTTTTTACTTCTCTCTTATCATGAATAGTATTACTACACGTTGCAAAATGGGAGAGTTGGTAACAGCGCGAAACGAGTAAATTTTGGTACAAATTGAAATGGTCAAATGCGTCAGCTTGACCGAACCTCTTGTTATCCAGAACATTTACCTTTTCTTTATAAATATATAACATGCCACATATGGTTAGAAAAGTGATGCTATTCCATTAATAATGCAGCTTTTTGAAATAAGATCTAGGATGTTTTATGCATATGCAATACGCATTGAACCACTTTTGACTTGTTTCCCTTTTCGCTAGGGGTGCAAACGAGCCGAGCACGAGCTCGACAAGGCTCAAGCTCGATTAACTTATGAGAGCTCGAGCTTGACTTGGTTCGAGCTTTGTTTTCGAAGCTCGAGCTCAGCTTGTTGGTAGTATCTCAAGCTCGAGTTTGGCTGATTTATTATCTATTAATTAATATAGCAAATAAAAATAATATAATTAATAGACTCGTTTAGGCTTGCAAGCTCGAGTGAAGCTCGGGCTCGTTTACTTAACAAGCTTAATTTTATTGGTTTGGGCTTGGCTCTTAAACAAGTTTAAATAAGCTCGGCTTGACTCGTTTACTAGACAACTTTAAATACGGGGTAAATGTTATTAAATATATAATAAAAACTAATATTGCACTAAGGCTTGACGAGCTTCACATGCCATGCTCGATAAACGAGCTTTATTTTAGGCTAAAGCTCACCTCGGGCTCGATAAGGCTCGGCTCATTTCGAGCTTTTTCTCGAGCAGCTTGCGAGCCGCTCGGCTTGTTTGTGCCCCTAGTTTTTGCCTATTTTTCTTTCTTCATTTTACCCCATGCGTCCAGTTCAAGATGCTTGACTGTAACTAGTTTTCTTTTGGTATATTCATTCGTTTATATTGCTAATAATAAATATTTCTTGATCAACCAGGTGGGTGATGCTAGCCCGATTTTTGATATCATGGCTGCCATGTTGGAAAACTTATCCACAGTTAAAATCATCGCACAAACGACAATTGCCGCTGTTTATCGTACCGCTCAAGTAATAGCCTCATTGCCACATATGGCATATAACAACAAGGCAAGAACACTAACAAAAATTCATATAATTTTCAATCATGTTTCAAATTTTAGATAGAGTAAATTGCACAAAACATCCTTTATGTTTCCTCAAACTTGCAGGTTCCAGCCTTAATGTTTAAAAGTTGCTAAAAACAGCCTTTAAGTTTATTTTTGTTGCGGGTTCAATCCTTTACAGCTAACCACGTTATTTTCTTCAGTTAAGTTCCCTCACATGCATAGCATGTGAGGGTATATTCGTCATTTTGGTTGATCTTCCACCCACTTCAATTATAAAAAAAAGAATATTTAAGTTTTAACCTAGTTTAAACAAAGTTTGGTAAAACGTACGCGACTACAGAGGAGCACGATTACCGTTTGATAGTGTTTAAGTCTAACTTGCGGCGTCCTAAGCGTCACCAGTTGTTGGATCCGACTACTGAACACGGTGTTACGAAGTTCTCTGATTTGACGGCATCGGAGTTCCGTGAGAGGTATCTAGGGTTGAAGAGTCGTTTGTCGTTTCCGTCTGATGCGAATAAGGCGCCGATTCTTCCAACTGATGATAATCCTGAAGAGTTTGATTGGCATGATATGTCAATCTTTACAGCTTAGTGGGCTAGCTTAACAAGATTCCTATCTTAATTCTGGGTTCGCCGGAATCCGGCGAAGTCGCCGGAGAAGAAGACCGGAAAAGAGGGTGTTTGGTTTTTAAAAGTTTGGTTTTATTGCACATCAGTCCCTGCGGTTAGAATTTTTTTAAAATAGGTTAAACCTTAAATATTCTTTTTTCTTATAATTGACGTGGATGGAAGATCAACCAAAATGACGAATATACCCTCACATGTTATGCATGTGAGGGAACTTAACTGAAGAAAATAACGTGGTTAGCTGTAAAGGATTGGACCCGCAACAAAAATAAACTTAAAGGCTGTTTTTAGCAACATTTAAACATTAAGGCTGGAACCTGCAAGTTTGAGGAAACATAAAGGATGTTTTGTGCAATTTACTCTTTTAGATATATATTTCTGATATTTAAATATATTTAGGCATTTCCTGACGCACTATTTCATCAACTGCTTCCTGTTATGGTTCATCAAGACAACGAAACTCGTATCGGAGCACACCGTATCTTTTCTGTGGTTCTTGTACCATCTTCGGTTTGTCCTCAGCCAAGTGCTGGCACGGTGTTTGACCCCAAAACTATTGCGAGGTCACTATCGAGAAATGTTTCGGCCTTTTCTTCTTCAGCTGCCCTTTTACAGAAGATGAAAAAAGATACGAATACTTTTGGTAAAGAAAAAGTTCGTAATGAAGCGGAAAAGAAACCCGTACCCAACAATGTTGGAATGATGAACAGAATCAAGTCAAGTTATAGCCGATCATATAGCATGAAAATTCCAGTTTCTCAAGTTGGAAAGAATGATAATGTAGGTTCTTTCACAATTTCACCCATTATATATATAACAAAAATGGGTGTCTTAGGAATAGTACGTAAGACATAACCTCTATTTATTTATTGTTTTTCTTTACCATTCACAACAATGCTGACCCATGGTTTTTTTTCATTGTGTGTATTCAACTCTTCAACTTTTAGCATTGCCACTTACACACCCCCTCAGCCTTTTAAAAACTTTGTAAAATGTCATTTTGACCCTCTCGAGTTTTACATACTTATTTTTATGTACATGGGTCAAATATAATATATTCTCGTGCTTATTTCTTATGTAAATTTTTGGTTGGTCTACACTTTGTTTAGAAACGAGTCGGTTGGGTCAAATATAATACATTTTCACTAGGCGGTATAAATTCGAGTGCTTTATGTTTCGACTCCGTTGCAACGCATGGTACCATTCTTTAATGTAAAAAAAACACTATTCTCTTACGTGCTTTTTTTTAAGTACATTTCGTTATAAATCCAAGTTGGTTTACGTTTTGACGTGTTTTTCTCGGTAATGAGTGAGGTCAAATATAATACGTTCTCGTGCTTATTTTCATGTGCGTTTTCATTGGTCTACGTTTTGACGTAAAATTTGTTCGATAACAGTCGGTCAAATATTTGACAGTATAAGTTCGAGTTACTTTAAGTTTCGACCCCGCCGCAACGCGTTGCGGGTCAAAATACTAGTTATGGCATATTTATCGTATGAAATTTAAATATATTTTTTTGGAAATTTATCTTTCGTTTAAAATTATAGGAGGCTGATATACTTAGGCTCAGTAGTCATCAAATATCCATCCTTTTATCGTCAATTTGGGCACAATCAATCTCCCCGATAACACACCTGAAAATTATGTTGCAATTGCTCACACCTACAGTTTGGTATTGTTATTCTCTCGTGGGAAGGTAATTTTTGGTTTAATTATAAAAAAATATAAGAAACTATTTGGTAATTATGTTGTAATTATTATACCTGTGCAATTTGTGCAGAACTCCAGCCGTGAGGCGTTAATCCGAAGTTTCCAGCTGGCATTTTCTTTGCTAAATATTTCTCTCAGCGAAGGAGGTAGGTTTATAGACAGTATTATTACAAAACCGAAAGGGATTTCTTGACCGGCAAGTGTGTGTGTATACATATATATAGTTATATTATTTTTATGTATTTTCAGGATCACTTGCACCATCGCGTCGAAGATCACTTTATACATTAGCGACCTCGATGATCATCATTTCAGGGAAAGCTTTTGGTATTGTTCCTCTTGTTTCACTTGCTAAGGATACACTTTCTAATAAGGTGGTACGTGATCTAACTAAATACCTCTTCCCCCACTCTTTAATTTAACGCGATGATCATAAAGTTCTTAATAACTTCAACTTTATGATTTGTTACGGTGTCAGGTTGATCCGTATTTGTGTTTGGTTGATGATTGTAAGTTGAGCGTTAGATCTGGATCGGATCAAACTGAAAACGGTTATGGTTCTAAAGAGGATAATCGGGCTGCCCAAAATGCCCTTTTGGAAATTAAGATCACACAGGACCAGTCAGCAGAATCATTGGCCGCTGGGATTGTGAAACACTTGGAAACCGTCGTAGGGGTACATATCATATAATGTCATACCCCTTTTAATAAAAAGAACAAGCTTAAAAAATAAAAACATATTTTTCTTGTATGTTTGCAGTCTGAAATAACAAGCATTGAGGAAGAGTTGCTACACAGGTTTGTGCCTGATGATGTGTGCCCAATAAACTACGGGTCAATAGATATATTACTAAATAAGGGTCGTGCAAAAGATGAGGTAAATACTCTTGAATTTTTTCTTCATTTTTTAGTACATTCATGTTTTTTTTACTTATTATGCGTTGATTTTTTTCTAGGTTGCTTCATTCTTTTCTCTCGATGATGATGTCAGCAAACCTAATTCAGAAGTGGCACTTGAAACGTCTGAACTTTGGAGCGTCGATCAATTGTTGGAATCAGTAAGTGGTTTGGGAATCTAATATAGTTATCATAGTTTATAAGAATAATCATGTGAATATGTGACATTCAATTTGGTAATTTGGTCCCTCTTGATCGTACTAGTGACATGATATTTAATTGTGAGCAGGTTATGGAATCTGCACAACATGTTGGTAGAATGTCAGTATGCAATGCACCAAATATGTCTTTCGTGGAAATGACCAATGGGATGAACATGCAACACAGGCCCGTGTATGAAAATATTGGAGTCCAAACGGTACCTTCTTCTTCTTTAAAATACGAACTATGTCCAAAAGTGTGTGTGTGCATACACTGACACATGGATTTGATACGTGGCATATTGACAACTATAATAATTATACAAGCATTATCTTGCTATTTTATACAAACTTATGCAAAAGTTCCAATAATTGATGAAGTTACAAACTGTGGTTCCTTAGCAGGCTGGAAATTCTTTTATGGAACAAAGTGAAGCTCCTATGATAAGTGAACGTATTTCAGATGAACCATCATCGTTCAGGCTACCACCTGCAAGCCCGTATGATAAGTTCTTAAACGGGTCTAGGAGATCATGACATGATGAGTTCTTAAACGGGTCTAGGAGATCATGACATGATTTTACTAGTTGGAGAGTATAAGTTTTGAGCAATGTGAGTTCGTGTTTTCAGACTTTTTTTGTTGTACATGGCCTTTTCACGCTCTCTCATGAAGGCGCTTGTAAACTGTTGACTAATTAGGACAAGTCGTGTCTTGATCCTTTGTTGGTCTTGTAAACTGTTGACTAAAAGAACAAGTCGTGTCTTGATCCTTTTTTGGTCTTGAGTGTTGATCAGTTCTGTGTAAACATAATGGAAAACATAAATAAATAATACCTGATACGGCAGACAGACCAACAGAGAATCCAGATACGGATTTAGCCATAGAGTTCGACATGATAGTCAGCTTGATCTGGTTCCCCTTTAGGATGTATTTTCTTGATGGTAGTACCAAGTTCTTTAGGGTTGAAGAACTTGTAATGGAGGGAGAGGAGGGGACGATTTATGGTGTTGATGTTATAATTGTCTAACCCTAATCCCTCTCTAGTAATATCCTTATATACACACAAGGGGAAACCCAATTTGTTAATTAGGGTAAATCGGTCCATCAACAATTACCAACTAATTATATTATAGGTTTTAATATATTTTGATCTATATTATATAAATGGTAATGATGACTACTAGATTAAATACATATAAATAAATATTTAATCTTACATTCTCCCACTTAGCCGAATAATCATTCGACTCAGGACCCCCATTAGTCACACTACAGCCTCAATTTAAAGCCTAACAGTTATGATCAAAATACGCAAGTAAGCCCTTTAACGCTTGATTTGTATTTATATTTGTCTATATGCCATTATACAGGCTAACATATGTTAGAGACATACAAAATCAAACTGATGAGGAAAATTAGTAGTTAATCATTCATGGTACGATATGCAGTTGTACATAGTCATCAATAAACCCGTCATTATTATAAGCGCTTTCATAATAGTTATGGGTGATAGGCTTTCAGTTATAGGATCCTTAAGCATATCATGAATACATTCGATACAAAGATTTAGTTTCCTTAATTCGTTCATAAACGAATAATTAATTTTGTATTGAAATTTAATGCAGCACATCTCGAACTGTTACTGTCCAAGGAGACATGGTAGCTGACTTTATTATAATAAGTCTTCAATATATAATTTATTTGGAATTAATAAACTTATGAGTCCACTGATAAATTTTCAACAACATTTAGTGACTATTGCTTTGTGATCAACAACATATTATGTCATTATATCTTAGGTTGTCGTTATCAGTTCACTTTGACTTCTCCATGAGATAAGTTTTGTCTGCTGACATAAGGATATGCCCCGAAATTACATTTTGTCATCTTTGAATATTACAAAGTTAGAGGAATCAACCGGTTTGAGTTCTCACTTCTTCTTTAAATTATAGTCTCTCGTTTCCTTTATAGATATTTTAATACTCCATAAGATGCTTCATATTAATCTAGATGTATCTAGTGTTGCAATGTGAGTAATATTTAAATGAGTATATACTTAAACTACATAAGGCTTCTAATTAATGAAGCGTAAGGAAATAATCTCATTTACCCTATTATCCTCTAAAGGAGAGCAGTATTGTTTGTTACATATGTAATGACCCATAAAGTTAAACTTATGGAACGAAAATAATGTCTCATTGGGTCTATCTCGGTATGTTATGATATCTATTACATAAGAGATATCTCTGAGATCTATTATATCAAAGTTTGTTTTTAACAATGCTTTGACTTGTATAACATATACTTGTCAAAAGAATGTCATCTAGATATAGACAAATTTATTTTAGTTGCTCCACTCATCTTGAGGTAGGTACATTAATCCACTTGGTTCTTGATGAAAATAATTGTGTTAAGATTTCATCGCATTATGATGTTTGCATTAACCCATACATGGATTTTATCGGCTCATAGACAAACTGTTCTTTAACCTTAAGTTTAGAACTTTCAGGTTATTTTATAAACATGTAAGTATGTCAGCCAGTTGTTAGGAAAGTTGTTTTAATGTTCAGCTAATGTAGCTCTAAATTGTTATAAGCTACCGGAATAGTGATGATCCTTAAAAAAACTTTTGTGATATAAGTAAGAAGATTCTTTGATAATTTATCTCTTTCTGAGTATAACCTTTAACAATTAATCATGCTTCTTGGTGTCTTAACGTTTATATTAGGATTTGGTTTGGTTATGAACACTCTTAGGTAATTCAATCAAATCCCGTACGTTATTCAAACACATAAAATCAGTTTTACTATAAAACAGTTTTATTCCATTGAGAAGATTGATTGACGCTAATGGTTTTAATTAGAAGAGATAGGATCTATTAACTTTTCCAAAATCCACTTCAACATTAGTTGGGAAGGTTATGTAATCATCAAAGTTAGTAGGTTTTTAAACCTAGATGACCTCTTGAGTTGATTATTGGGTTTATTAGAAGTTCAATTTTGTGGATTAGCTCTTGGTTTGTCACACCCTGACCCGCAGCGGAAATGGTAGTCGGGGCATGATTGGGTTTTCATAAAAGCTCATGACATTTACTATAATAAAGTTTCATATTTATTACTTCCAATTAAAAGGATAAATTACAACAAACACGTATACAAACAAGCACAATATGTTTTAAACACAACATTCATGACTTCTTTATTTTTCTTCTAAGCAATTTTCTATGTGTTCCTTGCTTCAACCTGTCCACATGTATCATGTGTAAAAATAGGGTTTTTTGGTCAATAAAAGTCGGCGAGTGAATCTCATTTAAACATTTGAAAGAAATAGTTATATTGGTTATTTAAATAACATAAACCAAATATGAGTATACGCATATGTAAATCTAACCACTGACATAATATCAATCAATGTACACACAAGCATGACAAATGATGAACAATGAGATCAAGGCTCAATCAAACGGAGCCGATCTAATGAGGCACACGATGCTCAACTCGTATCCAACGAGGAACTGATGGGCCTAATGTGAATGATTGCACGCAACTGACAAAAATGTAAACACGCAATACAACAAATAACATTACATAACACGTTAGATCATATAATGGTAGTAGCACAAGTGTTTGAATAAAAGAAATATATAAACGACACATGATACACCCCAAAACATGAATAAAAAGGGGAATTTGTTAGGATTCACTCACAGTGGTTGCGTTTCCTTGGAGTTGATAGCGATGGCGCACGATTTAGGATTTACCCGACGAGGGAAACTAACCTAAATAATAACGTAATAAATCGATAAATATATAAATTTTTATTTGAGGTTAACATTTCTATAAAAGTTTTTTTATTAGGTTTTAAGATTTATTTTTGTGGTATTTTATATAATTTTTAAACCTAAAAAGTCTTATATTTAGCATTTTAAATGATTTTTAAATGAAATTAACAAAGAAAAATAGTAATATTGATCTTGTCAGACTGACCGGTTTTATGCGCGTGAATTTGGCAGCATGTGAGGTTCGAACTCGTGACATCCCGTATACATGCACGCAGCTCTACCAACTGAGCTGCGTGTCTAACCCGAAATAATCTCCATTTTAATTACATATATATACTAGTTAGGTTATTTTTGAAATTATTTATTTAAAAAGGTATTTAAAAGTCATTGAACCGGTGTGTAGTGCCTGGATTGAACCCGCAACCTTCGACTGTGTTGCACCCAGCCCTACCAACTAGGCTGGGTGTCTAACCCGATATATGCTGAAATTTTATTACATTTATATACTTCTTGAAAGATGATCTGTATGAGGTTTTAAAGATGATTTTTATTTCAGAAAGTCGGACGCATGCGTGTTTTGAACCCAGGACATACTCGTTGTGATTGCACACAGTCCACCACTGGACTGTGTGTCTAACCCGTTAAAACACTAGATTTAATTATTCAAAAACACTAAACCAGCTTTGTCTTCTTCATAAATAAAAATCCCAGAACATCAGACCCGATTGATTAACCCGTTTTACAGTTTTGTTTAGTTGATTTTAAGAATCATATTACACTAAACAGAAAGCATTAAAATGATTAAGAGGATTTTTACCAACTTGAAGAATGTTTTGGTTTTCCGGTGATGAATTCCGGCGAAGAGCAGAATTTCCGGCGACACTTGATTTCGAGCAGAGAGAATAGATTTCAGAGAGTGTAGAGAGTGAGGGAGTTCTAATTGAGTCTAAGCTTCACTATTTATAGTTGAAGGAGTGGGTTCAAGTTTGTTTTCGGTTTTAATGGTTTCGGTCAAAGAATTGATGATCAAATTATTGTATGTAACCGATTTGACCAAGATTTATTATTAGCACATGATTGAGAAAACAGTTTTTCTCTGGTTTAATTTGAAACAGAAACGGATATTGATGATGGATTGGGAGTTACAGCCGTTTGTAGGGCGGGTTGTTTTGAAATTGATTTCAGTAAATTGTTTTGATATAAGAGTTATTTGTTTTAGAGTTTAAACAAATGTGTGTGTGCAGTGCAGTGGTGTAAACTGTGTGAGTTGCTGGGAGACCCGGGCTCGAACCTGGTTACCTCCTATGTGTGTGTATATATATATATATATATATATATATATATATTTCTGGCTTTATTATTTAATATTATTAGTTTATTTTATTTATTTATTTATTTAATATTTTAGTTATATAGTTTATTTATTAACCATAAATATTAATCAACACCAACTATAAATAAATGGGTAACAAAACATTTAATAAATACTTAAATCTTAAACGGAGCGGGTTTTGAAACCCATTTTACACAAATGTTACAGTTAGGTTGCTATCATTTTCAGGATTCTAAGTGTGTAAGAGTTGGTGCAGTATGATGTACAAGAGGTGTAAACGGAGTTAAATTCAGAGTAAAATTTAATGACTCTCTTCCCCCCGCCTCTTGTATTCCTTGCAAGTCATGATAAAGACTTTACTGACCTTAGAAGTCTTTAGGAACTCAACATGCTTAGGGTCGATATTTAGCGACCAACATATTCTAATAGAGAAACGAATTAATAACGTTAGTCGTTGTAGTTTCTCTTGTTGAGGATTATATTAGTTTAGGTTAGAAATCTAAGTGTGCCCACAATTAAGCAACAATGAAACTTTTGTAAGAGTAACATTAGATTTTAAGGAGACAAGTTTTGATGAAACAGTGCCGCAATGGAGCACTTGTACAAGAGGTGTAAATTGAAGTAATATGAAGTTTTCACTCCCCCACCGCTTGCAACTTTTGCAAGTTATAGTTAAGACACTTAATGTTCCCACTGATCTTTGATATCTCTAAAATTGCTAAAGAGAAATTTCAATGAGGTACGTGACGTGGGAACCTATCATATATGTTAGACTTTACTTGATTTCCTTAATGTACAGATGTCATAAGAAGCTTAGGGAAATATTTAATAGAAATCATATTAAGTATATATATGAATAGATTTCTTTAAGACTATGGGCCATATGAGACAAATTCAGATACAAGTGGATAGTCTTTTAATGATAAATGAATTGTGTTTGAGTATTCCGTTTTGAATAAGTTTCACGAATGTCAATGAAATATAACTTATAGCGGACCCATACTTATTCCTTAAGCCAAAAATATTTTATGGCTTTTTTCATCATGATTTAAAATCACTTAGAATGAGATTAGATGGAAAAATCATCCTCATTAACCATGTCATGATCTCTCATGAATTTCAGTCACAATGAATGAAATTCATAGGTTTTACTTTTGTTTTGTCAAATTCTCATTTGCATGATAAGAAAAGTAGTGAAAGTGTAAGGTATCATCTAGTTTCATCTTATTAATGTTTTATTCAGATATTGAGAACAAATAATATGAGAGTTTAAGGTAAGTATGACTTTATGTTGACTATGCAAACCTCACAACTGTCATAATATAGCTTTAGTATTGATACTAAATTCTGATGATTTCCAAAATATGTAATGTATCATAAAGCGTAATTAGAAGACAATTTTCATGGTTCTTATAGCCTTAACATTTAATTTTGTCACTATCTCTCATGTTAGTTATTTGTTGTATTCTAGTAAGGAAACATTTAGAAGTAGGGTCAACTTATCAGGTGTTAATTGGAATATTAAAATTATCAGACTTAAAGATCATTAAAAGACGACTACCTATTTTATCCAACTGTTCTTTTGAATTATGGATAATCTCTTTGTTTATGTCTAATGACATAATTAGGCAGTGAGTTTCTCCCTTGAAGAATCTTAGAGTTGAAATTACTACTTGTATTTTGTCTATGAACCTTAGAAGTATCATCTTTTAGGTTTTAGTGGCAGTGAGGTGAATTACATCTTATTTTCCAGTTTAGGCATTTCTTTTCCTGTACGTATGTTGCTGATCAACACACTTATTTTCCTTTGATACTTTTGAGTGTTATTGCTGATTTATAAGGCATCAAATCGTACTAGTGGAAAAGTTAGTAGTAATGCACTGGAAAAAAGTACTTATTTCCATGCGTAAGCCCTTTATTTTAAGGGTCATGGTATTGTACATTATGATTTATTCACGGATACCATTTAACCTTTATAGTTTAGAATTTGAAATGAAGACATGCACCTTAGGAGTTCCTCTGATTATTACATAAAATTAGATTAGTCTTAGGAAAACCATAATCTGGAATAACTTTAGTGGTAACAGTTATGTTAAATGAGTTCTTGATTATCATGAGAGACATCATGTTCGACTTATCGTATTCATCATACTCTACTTTGCTTCTGTAGCACTTTTATCAGAAGAGAGCAATGGGATTATCGTGTCTTAAGGGATAATCAAGGATTTAATTCAAGAGCTAATCTAACAGAAACTTTAAGTAAGCAAAACATATTAGGTTTAGGAATTAGAGTGGATGAGATACTGATTTATAGAAGAAAGTTACAGTGAGTAATGTTATGGGGTGTTAAAGATAAGGTAGACAAAATATATCATAAGATTAATGAAGGATCATTAATGTGAGGATCATTATTTGAAGAAGTTGTGATATGTCTATTACTAACCTCAAAATAATAGACTTATTTGAAAATTCTACTAAATGAAGACAATCAGCTTTGGCCAGAAGGGTAATCTTCTGTGCAAAGTACTTGTAACAAATTATCTTTGGCCAGAAATGAGAAAATCACTTTAATTATGCACTTGTTAAGTATGCTAGACATGAATGAATTAGATCAGCTTTGGCCAGAAATAAGACATTCATGTTTATAATGCATAATTAACATAGCTTTTGTAATACTTGAACAATAAATAGATGCATCAAATCACCTTTGGGCAGAAGTGATACATCAGAAGCTCATTCAAGTTAAGCTATTTTGGTCTGTAAAAGGTTATCTGATTATCATTAATTAAGTATTTGCAAAACCATTAATTTAATAGCAAAACCCCGAGCTGAAATTTAGTTCACAATAATAGCCTAATGTAGTAATGAGATTTCGGATAAAATCTTGGATTTCGAATGGATTTCGGATGAGACTCGAATTAGTCCGAGATAGGCATCTCGGATGAGTTTCGAATTAGTCCGAGATAGAAATCTCGGATGAGACTCGAATTAGTCCGAGATGGTGATCTCGGATGAGACTCGAATTAGTCCTAGATGGGCATCTCAGATGAGTTTCGGATTAGTCCGAGCTGGGCATCTCGGATGAGACTCGAGTTAGTCCGAGATGGGCATCTCGGATGAGACTCGACTTAGTCTGAGATGAGCATCTCGGATGAGACTCGAATTAGTCTGAGATGAGGTATCTCAAATGGATCTCTGATCCATCCGAAACATGTTCTCCAAGATTTCGAATTCTTTAATCATGGCAGCTAGTTGTGATAAGTTTTGAAATTCGAAAATTAAGGGATTATGGGATAATTTGTTTCCTGTTTTAATGCTAATTGGGTTTATCTAATTAATTCGAAAATTATATCTATTTATAATAATAACAGATTTCGAATAACTTTAAGTAGATAAAATAGATCAAAACAAGAAAAACACCCAATAATCCAAATTTCATTCCAAAATATAGAAATTTCTTCGAATTTCATAAGAGCATGTGATGAACCCAAAAAATATAAAATATCATCTTGAATCTGAAATCTGAAATTTGAAGTTCTGTAATACGGATTTCGGAACAATAACAATTTCGAATGTGATTAAACATCCCTTTAGAACATAAAATTCGTACATCTTAAAGGTTTTATCCGAATTCTTGTTCTTAAGTTTTATCAATTTTTTTCATAAAGTTTGTTTTCCAGATTTTAATTCCAGATTCATGGAAACAAACAGAACTGATTTATCAACATATGTTCTGATACCACATGTTGATTAGTTCTGTGTAAACATAATGGAAAACATGAATGAAATAATACCTGATACGGCAGACATGCCAGTAGAGATCCAGATACGGATTTAGCCATGGAGTTCGACATGATAGTCAGGTTGATTTAATTCCCCTTTAGGATGTATTTTCTTGATGGTAGTACCAAGTTCTTTAGGTTGAAGAACTTACAGAAATGGAGAGAGAGAGAGGAGGGGACGATTTATGGTGTTGATGTTATGAGAGTCTAACCCTAATCCCTCTCTAGTAATCTCCTTATATACACCCGAGGAGAAACCCAATTAGTTAATTAGGGTAAATCGGTCTATCAATAATTACCAACTAATTATAGGTTTTAATATAGTTTGATCTATATTATATAAATGATAATGATGACTATTAGATTAAATAGATATAAATAAATATTTAATCTTACATTGAGAAGATTTCTACTATCTTTTTTTTCTAATGGTTTTGAAACTTGCTCCATAGATGGAAACCACACTTCTGATGGTAGTAGACTTAACAATACGAAATGCATTATGTAAATTTAAAAACTTACATACTATAATTGTTATAATCTTTTTCGGGAGGTCAAATGCGTTAAAATACGATTCGAATGATTTTAACCCAGTCCAGTTTATATGTAATTGTTATACCTTAATATGATTTGAACCATTTGATATGTTTCATGTAAAACATATATCACATGAGGGCCGCCTGAGGATTCGGGGGCTAAGCAATTAGAATATATGAGCCATCGAGAATACAATCTCAAATCGCCGATTGTTTTGTGGCCTGTCACTTTGGTGCCACTGCCATAAAAGGAATTTGCTATTTAAGTGGGTTTAAAAATATAAGTTTTCAAGTGGGTTACAAAGCGTTAGTTAGTTAAATAAAAAATGGGTTTAAATGGACAAAACTAGATAGATTAATGAGTTAAAAAATCATAGAAGGATGTAAATATTATTGAGTTTTAAATTTAGTAGGCTTTAAAAAACTTACACATAAAATATATATCTAAAAAAATTGGGCTAGGGCAGTCGTTCACCTTGCTCTTGGAATGGGACGGGCCTGGGTATGCATTACACACAATCACACATAAAGGGTTGACTGTTGACATGAAAGTAAAGTTCTTCCATTGATTCGCTTTAATTTTGTTGTGTTTTTAGACATTAATCCTCCAGCAAGAATGTGCCAAAAGGATGGGTGCGTATCCAACTATCCAATCCTTAACCAAAACTGATAACGAAAAAATAATACGCTTTTTTACCAATTATTTAAAAATAGAAATAATTTATAAATATTATTTCTTTGTGTGTATTTATATAAATTTCAGTTATTTGGGTTGTATCGGTAACAAACTCAACCATACCAATTGAGGTATCAGTATCAGTGATTGGTGCCAAACAAGTTTGGATTACCATTTAAAATGTATTGTTTACGAATTGAACCTATACCGACTAAAAAACATCGATATCGTATTATCGAAACCGCATTTTCCTGTGCAACATCTCTTAGGTGGAACTTAGTAGTTTATTTCATTTATATATATATATATATATACACACATATATACATGTATATTGTTGAAAAAAAAGTTCACTAAAATACATATTTTAATTATAAGTGTTGAGTTAGGTTATGATACAAATGAGTTTAACATACAAATGTTACGTTAGTTTCTAACTAGTTAGTTTACTGAAATACATATTATAATTACTCTAGAGTAATTACATAATTAATCTAGAGTAATGACATAACTACTCTACTAGAGTAAATTCACGAATTATGATTTTTTTTAATATTTTGTTATTAAACATTATATATAAGTAGATGGAAAAATAACTCTAAATGAGAAAAAAAACTTTCTTCATTTTTCTTATGTTAAGACTATTTGGTATGTTTAAACCCATTTGTATTTGATGGTTATATGATAGAGGTGTTAATTAATTAATACATTATAGTAAAACAAAACAAACTTTGGCCACTTGGTAGTCACTTAAGCCATTAATTGTCATGTGTCATTGTTATACTCTTTATTGTTTTGCCTTAGGAGAGAAAACACATGACCTTTGTTCCACTTCTTTTCTCACAAATTTTATAGAAACCAAACTTTCCTTTTTATGCAAGCTATTTTATGTGGTTGCAAATCACAAACGTTAATATTTCTTCCATATCATCACAATATTTGCATTTACATATTCATTCTCTAATAACCCTAATTGTGAGTCAAAAGAAATCATCCAACAATATGTATGTTAAATCTTAATTTTGTTCGCTTGAAACCTAAATTCCTTATATTTTTTGACATTGTTCTATACATTCAAATGTTAAAATCATGCATCTCTAGATATGTATAGATACATATTTTTATTAGGTTATTACTTTACATGAATGTATAATGATCCTTTTTTTCATGAATGATAATTATTAATACTATGTATCTGTACTTATGTATAAATACATATTTTTATTTGTTGCTTTACATGAGTTTTTATCGGTAGTGATGCATTATCCTTTTTCATGAGTGTTAATCACCTTAATTAATTATGTATAGCTTTATTATTTGGGTTATTTCTTTCATTATATTTCTGCATAACTAACCAAATTGTACTTTATGCAAAAGTCACCATGCTTACCCTTCCCATTACGGTTTCCATGACAATGACTATAAGAATCAATCTTGATATTTTTGTTTTCAAGCATGTTAAGGGTTTGTAATATTATTTTCTTCATTAATGTGTAGAAAATTACTTATAGGAGATATGTCTTCTTTTTAAGGTAGATGCACTTTCCTTTGTTATCTTTTCTAAGAGTAATTTCTTCGTTAAAAAATTACTTGAAGAAGCTTGCATATAATTAATTATTTTACACTGATTTTCAACAAGTTATTTGTTGGTCCATTAAAATTTTCAATATTTAGTTACTTTAATATTTTCAATGAAAACTTCAATGCTATTTTAAAGGTTCAGTTATATTGTTTGATTTATTGATATTTAATAATATTATTTTAATTCAACATATACTTGTCAACAGTTTATTAAAGATTATATAAATTTATTTCTTTTACCAAACTTTCTATAGTAAATCTTAATCAATTAATGATGGCATACACATTTTTTTAAATATTATATAATTAAAAATGTGTTTGATTATTTTGATGTATCATTGCTTCTTTAGTTACATTCTTATTGAAGATTAATGAAGTTTTTATATTTGTGATATCTTTTACTTTAATTTTGAGATTGTGTTCTCCTTTATATAAAGTTCTTTCTCTAACTAAAGTGTAAATGTAATTTCGTTATAACTATCTTAATTTTTAGTTTCCTTTTTAAGTCAGCATTTCTAAGACAATAAATACAATGACCTTTTAAAATATAATATATAATTTTAATTGATATAAAATTATAACCAAATTCTAAAAATTATAATTAAAATATATATTTTACGCATTCAAATTATAAAATAATTGAAGTTTTTAATTATGTTGAAGAATGTTAATAGTTTAAATTATCTTTTTTGTTTAAATAAATCAATAAAATAATTATTACCTTTTTGTATTGTTATTATTATTTTTTAATGAAATCTTGAATGATAACTGAAAATCATTTACATATTTAAAATGTTGCATAACTTATAAATAAACAACAATTTGATGTTTATCAAATGATTATTAAATAAAGTCAAACACAATTACTATCTAAGATTGGTTTTCTACTTAAAAAAATTGGTTTTATAGATAGTTACAAAGTTAAGTTACTAATATTAGACACAAAGTCAAGTTACAAATATTAGATAAAGATGAAAAATGTTACAAATAAGACGAATAATGTGATGCACAAAGAAATATTAAAGATTTATAGATTGCTTATATGTTTGTTACTTATATATTGTAATTACCAATGAGGTTGGTGACCCATTGGCAAAGACAAAGGCTTTTAGGTACACTTAGTGTCTGACATACATAAAAAAAACTTGTATATTGCAATTTAACCTTTTCCATATTTCATGCATCATTTCGTATTATTATTTAATGAATTATATTATATATTATATAAAGTAAAATATATTACATAAAGATTTTTTTCGTATTTATATGTTAATAAGAGCCACTTCATGTTAAAGAGTAGGAAGTGTTAAATATGCTAATAATCGTAACACGGGAACCAATTATGATTATAGTAGCATCTACTATGTGTAATTTATCCCACTTGTGGCCTAGTGGTAGGAGGTTTGGATTTTCTAATAGAGACCCAAGTTCAAATCTCACTTTCGTCATTTTGGGATGCATATAGGCAATGAAGAATTTGAACTAGGCCTTGTGCAAGGTTGTCAGTTCGATTCCCGAGCCCACTCGGGTTTTCGTCCCACCGTGTGTTACACTAGAGAGTTCTGCTCTTATGACGGCACAACGACTGTCAAGTGGCAGCTGGCGGTATGGTTACTGTCACACCCTGATTTTCCGGTGGGCCTGGACTTGAGGTTTATGTGTGACGATTGGTATCATTATTCACAATACACAACGGAAGATGGGATTTAAATTAAATTATTACAAGTACAAAGTGTTCGAAAGTTCAAAAATAATATACAGACGGAATTGTAGTAAAAGGTCCACAGGCGGATTGAATGTAAATAAACTAAGACTTGAGACTAATAGGTCTTTCGTGGAGTCGTAACTTCCATAACGCCTAGACCGAGCAACTCCAGCCTATTCCGTTTTTGCATAATTAACCTACGCTTTTTCTTTTGAAAACACGTTAGTTTTCATTGATAAATATAATTAACCGACACGTTTTGAAAATCTTTTCAAAATCATTTTTATACCATTTGGTATATCATTTTATAAATAACTTGGGATAAGATAATATTTCTTGTTACCATTTTTACATGCTTGTCAATATATACGGGGACCAAAGATGAAAATCGATACATGATTAACCGACATACCACATTTTCAATAAAATATATATAATGGCATTAGCATCTGTCAGGTGTATGCCTACACCCCGCGCTTAGGTCATGGCCACTAGCAATTAAGTGAGCCGCGGATATCCAGGACACAGTTGTATTAACCCCCAATGTTTAAGTTGTCAAGTAAAACAGATTAAAATGAGTTATTTAAAATTTGGAAGCCATTTGTCATTGATTTAATACCCGACCAAGCGCCTGGTGCCGTATCCCAAGCCCGTATATGGAAAATAGGCTAAGAGTCTTTACCTGTGTTTATCTTTACAAATCAAAGATGTTTAAGCACAACCGTAATCAAACCAACCTAGACACATGTGCAATTTACTAGAGGCTCCTAGTCTGGAATGAACGGAAGTATGATTTGTTAGAACGCTAACGAGTCTTATGAAAGTCATTTGACTTTAACCGGTTAATTTTAATAAATAAGTACGGTTCGCTAGATTAAGCGGGGACCAGATAGAATGTGGTTTATACCCTTCCCAGTACGAAGACTCGTATAATATGGGTCAAACAACCATTTATTCTGATCAGAACTGATTCAGAAAGGTTTTGACCCAATTCGGCTAACTTATATAATTTATGCTATAAAAGTTAGCCGTACGCCCATATGCGGAACCAGGTGGTCGAATAGGTCTATGACAAGTCCATAATGCCAAAACATACTTTATTATACTAAAACATTAATTTCATAATCAGATTACTAGTTTATTTGGTTTTAAAACCATTTTTAGGCGATAAGGGCATTATTGGCATTTTTAAGCATTTTATATGGACTTTGCATAAAACCCGTCAAATGATATAATCAAATGGTATAACCTTAGAGGGTTATTCCATAAAATAACATGATCATATAACAACCTTAAATCATTCTCTAAACTATCTTAAACGAGTGAGAATCGAAAGTCAAAGCAGAAGTCAAACTGTCTGACTTTCGGTTGCAAACTGAGCTCTAAGCAGGAAATAACGAGTTGGGCATAATATAACATGTCCTAATATGTTATATAAACTGTTATAATGTCAAAAATTAAGGTTTCGATACTTAGAAGTTCATTTAATGTAAATTACGAATATTTGCATTTTTGACTTTTATTTAATAAAGCTTTAACCCATAATTTCACTTGTTTAACGTGATCTTCAAAAAGTGCCCTCATAGGGGATTAACACCTTCATTATTATGATCACGTTGCCATGTTCGATTCGAACTTTGGCTTGACCATAATGGTCATAACCAAAAGTCAAAGCAAAAGTCAATTTGCTTGACTTTCGGCTAATAACTAGCCTATAAATAGAAAAAGACTAAAGGAGAACACTTACAAGTGTTCAAGGGAGTGTTAGAACTCTAGAAAGGAAGCCTCTATAGATCAGAAGCACTCCAAGAAGATTAGAGAATTAGAAATGTGAAGGCGCAAGTTGGAATGTGCAAGAATAAGGCCTATTTATACTTGCACAAGGATCACAAGGTGATGCCAAGTGTCCCTGAAGCTTTGAGGTGTTGAAGAGTGTCCTAGCAGGTATCCAAAGGTAGTGAAATATGACAAATTCATGAACATGGTGGCAGGAGAAACAGGGTGCTGCTGCGAACACAACATTTTGCTAGTGACACCCCTTACGGACCGTAAGGGGTTGGTTACGGTCGTAAGGGACCTTTGGCGCCCACAGGTTTTAAACATCCTTACAGACCGTAAGACACAGCTTGCGGTTCATAAGGGACTTTCAGATGCTAATATTTTGGCATTTTCTCATATTTGACCCCGCAACCTTCATCTTTCCACATTTTTTTGCAAATTTGGTCCCTCTCGTCGAACTTACCGGGATTATTTGAGAGTAACGGACATGCGTTGCCATATAATTTGCCATAATTTTTCGAGGTGTCACATCCTCACCCCTTAAAAGAAATCTCGTCCTCGAGATTTTATTTAAATAGAATGGGGTACTTTGGTCTCATATTTTATTCAACTTCCCATGTATAATTTGGGCCTCAACGGGAACCCCATTTGACTTTCACGATGGGATCATTTTTTTCGGAGCCTTTTAACATGTCAATCCTTGATCGAAATCGATTTCTCAATGAACTTCAGGTTTTCATCAATTTGCACATCATGGTGCGGCAAAGCTAACGACACATCGGCTAGACCTTTCTTTAGATTTGAGTTGTGGAACACATCATGGATTTCGCTGAGTTCCTAAGGTAACTTAAGCCTATAAGCTACGGAACCGATGCATTCAGTTATCTCAAATGGTCCAATATATATGGGGTTTAATTTGCCCTTATTTTCGTATCTCAACACTCCTTTCGAAGGTGATACTTTCAATAACACTTCGTCCCCTATTTGGAACTTGAGAGGTTTTCACTTCTTATCAGCATAGCTCTTCTGCCTATCATGGGCAACTTTAAGCCTATCACGAATCTGATAATCTTTTTCCTGGTTTCAAGGACTATCTCAGGTCCTACTAGTTGGCTTTCTCAGACTTCAGCCGAACAAACGGGCGTTTTGCATTTCCTTCCATATAAGGCTTCAAATGGAGCGGCCTTTATAGTTGTAGGGTAACAATTATTATTGGAGAATTAAATTAGTGGTAGGTGATCATCCCAATTACCACCTAGATCGATGACACACGCTCTCAGCATGTCTTCCATGTTTGGATCGTACGCTCACTTTGACCATCAGTTTGTGGATGGTAACCCGTACTAAAGTTCAATCATGTGCCTAAAGCTTGTTGGAAACTTCTCCAAAAATGTGACGTATACCTAGTATCTCTATCGGATACAACAGATACTAGCACTTCATGAAGTGACACAATATTGTCCAAATACAATTGGCCTAATTTGTCGGAAATAGAAGTTTCCTTAATTGGAAAAAAGTGGGCTGACTTAATTAATCTATCGACTATCACCCAAATTGTGTCATTGCCACGTTTAGTCTTCGCTAACTTGGTAATCAAGTCCATGGTACCATTTCCAATTTCTATGTGGGAATATTAAGTTTTTGTAGCAGTCCTAACAGTTTCTGATGTTCAACTTTAACTTGTGAACACGTTAGACACTTGGCTACATAAGTGGCTATGGATTTTTTCATACCATCCACCAATAATTTCTTTTCAGATCATGGTACATTTTATCTCCTCCAAGATGTACCGAATATTTGGAATTGTGTGATTCCTGGATAATCAGATCTCTAAGTCTTCCAAAGATGGGAGCCCAGATTCTATCATTGAATCTCAAGATTCCATCGTTTCCAGGTGTTAACTGATCAACAGTTCCGCCTAACCCTTCATTAGAAGCATTTGCTTCTAATAAGGCTTATTTCTGAACCTCAAGCAGTTTCTCATTCAAACTTGTTCGAAGTTCGTTCCTTTTAGCATGAACCCTAATTGGTTTGATTCTTTCCTTACGGCTCAAGGCATCAGTAACGACATTTGCTTTGCTAGGATGATAATGAATCTCACATTCGTAATTGTTCAATGTTTCCATCCAATGGCGTTGCCACATATTTAAATCTTTCTGATTAAATATGTGTTGGAGGCTTTTATGATCTATCTATATAAAACATTTTGTACCATATATATAATGTCTCCACAACTTTAGTGCAAATACAACAACACCCAGTTCCAGATCATGGGTGGTGTAATTCTTTTCATACGCTTCAAGTTGTCATGATGCGTAAGCAATCACATTGCCTCTTTGCATCAATACACATCCTAATCCTGTGTGCAAAGCATCACAGTAGACTACAAAGTCTTCAATTCAATCGGGTAGAGATAATACTTGAGCATTACTCAATTTCTGCTGAAGAATCTCGAAGGATTCCTTTTGTTTTGAGCCCCAATCAAAATTGGCAATTTTATGAGTCAACACAGTTAGATGAGTGGTTATTCTTGAGAAGTTCTCAATGAACCTTCTATAGTAACCTGCCAATCCCAAGAAGCTGCGAATTTCAGAAAGAGTTTTGGGTGCCTCCCAATTCATGATGGCTTCAATCTTAGCTGGATCCACATGGATTCCATGTTCACTGATCACGTGTCCTAAGAATTGGACTTCTCTAAGACAAAACTCACATTTTGAGAATTTTGCATAAAGCTTCTCTTTCTTTAGTAATTCAAGAATATATGTAAGATGTTTATTGTGATCAATTCTGCTGCGTGAATAGATAAGTGTGTCGTCTATAAAGACAATGCCAACTTATCCAGATTAGGTTTGTAGACTCTATTCCTAAGATCCGTGAAAGCTGCTAGAGCATTAGTGAGTCTAGATAACATAAGAAGGAATTCATAATGTCTGCATCTGGTTCTGAAGGCAACCTTTGGAATATCTTCACTTTTGACCTTTAGTTAAAGATATCCAGAATGAAGATTAATCTTTAAAAAGAAACTTGCTCCTTGCAAATGATCGGATAAAACGTTAATTCTTGGCAAGGGATAACGATTCATGATCATTATTTTATTCAACTCACGATAATCAATGCACATCCACATTGAATCGTTTTCTTTTTAACAAAAAGAATAGGAGCTCCCCAACGCAATGAACTAGGTTGTATAAAACCTTTCTCAAGGAGTTCTTCAAGTTGCGCCTTCAGTTCTTTCATCTCGGTCGATGACAAGTGGTATAAACCTCTAACTATTGGAGTTGACCAAGGCAATATGTTGATTCTAAATTCAACTTGCCTTTCCTGGGGTAATCCGGGTAGATCTTCAGGTAATACTTCAGGGAATTCAGAAATGACAAGTATATCTTCTAACTTAGGTTTTGGTGTATCAACCGATACATGCGCCATGTAAAGGACACATCCTCTTTTTAAACACTTGGATGCTTTAAGAAAAGATGCATTCTCAGGCAACCCATAGTATGAATGATGAGCGTCTTGCCAAATGGGGATTTGATTTCGATCATCTTTTTATCGCAGACAATGCGAGCCTGGTTATGGGATAACCAATTCACTAAGACTATATCAAATCCCCCAAGAGTCATAGGTAGAAGGCTTATTGGAATTGAATGATTCTTAATGGCTATAGCTTATCCCTTAAGAATCTTGGAAGCTAATTCGATTGTATTTCTACTTCGTACGAGTGTTCTAAAGCTCTTATGGCCAAGTTTAATAGTTCACTAAACTTATGGTCTATAAAATATTTATCAGCTCCATAATCAAATAAGACACGTGCATATATGTTATTAACAAGGAATGTACCTGTTATAACATTCGTGTCATTTACCGCCTCCTTTGCGGTTAACTGGAAAGGTCGAGCATTGGACTTCTTCGCTTCCCCAGGTTAAGAGTTCCCAGCAGTTGTATGCTTGGGGCAACTAGTTTTGATGTGGCCTTTCTCGCCACATTCATAGCATACAACGTTTTTATGTCCTTTCACTCATGGGTCTTATGGCCAGTCTTTTTGCATATGCCACACTGTTTTGGTGATTGATTAGTTTGACATTGCCCCTAATATCGCCTTCCACAGTGGATCTAAAAGTAGTAGGTTAGGAGGCTTTCACCATCCCTTTGATCTTAAATGCTAAACCGTCGATGAAACGTGCAATGCGTTTGGACTCAGGAGTAACCATGTACGAAACTAACCTGGACATAGAATTGTAGTCAGGAAAATACTTCCGACAATCCATGTTCTTCATGGTGAGAGTCAAGAAATAACACTCCACCTTCTCAACCTCGTGTGGAGGGCAGTATGTTTCTTTAATTAGGTCGACAAACTTGTCCAAACCCATGTTGTACAAGGATACCTTCCCTGTAGATTCGACCATGGCTTTCCACCATGTCAAAGTATCGTCCTTAAAGGGCTGAGACACAAACTTAATAGTGTCCTTTTCAGCACAACGGCTGATATCCACAATGGTTTCCATTTCGTCGAGCCATTCTATGGCATCTATGGCTCCCTTCTCCCCCGTGAAGTCGCGAGGTTTGCATGAGATGAAGTATTTGTAGGAACACCCTTCTTTATTATTTCGGGGTGCTCTCTTAACAACACATCTTGGTTCACTCCTCTCACTCTTATTAGAGGAACAATGTGAACTCTGAGTTTTATGTGTGGAAAATGGATGGATAGATGGGGATTTAGAGTGTGTTGAACTTGGCCCTTTGAAATTAGCCATAAAATCGGCCATTGCCTTGCTGACTTCTGCAAAAATCAAGGATCGAAGGTTATCTTCTTCACCTTCATGGTTGACATACTCCACATTGTCATGTCTGTTACCGGCGCTACCAGAATTTTGGCTTGCCATTATATCGATATTTGAGCTATAGGCCAACAATAAATTATTGCACAGGGCAATTCATTTGAATATTGAATGGAATAGATATTGAATTTCTTTATCTTGATGGTTTGATTTTGTTGGATTTAGTGGACCTCACAAAAGAACAGACGACTGGAAAGCCAAAATAGTCTACAGCCTCTGATTACAAATAACAGTGTTTTGAAGATCTGCTCCTCCCAAAGGTAAAGACTCAACATCTACTACTCTAAAGTCTGCCAAGCCCAAGGTCTGTTCACAAGATCTGTTGAAGGCAAACTCTGATTATAGCCAAAGGTCTGCCAAAGAGGACCTCTACTGATGAAGATAAAGTCTGATGAAGCTAAGGTCTATTGTGAATCAACAAATGATAAACCTCAACAGAGGATTCTTAACAGATGATGATCAATAGAGTTTACTTGTATTATTAGTGTAACAGTGCTTAGGCTCTAGCAGATGTTAGGAGTTTGTTAGCTTGTTAGATGCCGCTGTCAAGGTGATGTCAGCTTAGATTCTTCAGATTTTTCTTTTGTACTATAAATGGAATTCATCACTTTCACCTTGACATTTTTGTACAAACAAACAAGGAGTGATCAGGCTGAGGGGGAGTTGTATTCTTCACGCATACGTAAACTTGTGATTACAAATTTATAAAAGCATGTTGATGAACGCAATATCTTCATTATTGTGATTGAAAAGTGAATTATTCCGCTGCATATTTCATCTCTGTTTTATATTCTTTCATTACTTCCATCTTAACTTTCACACCAATCAAACTCAGATCTTAACAATTGGTATCAGAGCTTGGTCAATCAAATTCGATCTAATCAATCGATTTGATACAAACAGATCAGCTCCTACTACTGATATCGTTTGTTCATTGGATTGGAAAACATAGTAAATGTTTATTTACGTTCAAAAGTATTTTAAACAAAAACCTGTTTGTAAACAATAAAAAATGTCTCAAAATTTACAAGATCTACACAACACTGGTACTCTGTACAAACCTGTGATGCTTGTCAGATTGGAATACAATATCTAGAAATGTTGGATGGGTCACTTACTTGCTCAACAGAACACGTGTTGTTGGTAATCAGTTATCTTCAGACCACATGTTCCGATGGTGCCGAGTGCTGAAGAGCCTAAGGTTTAAGTACCAAAGAAGCTGGAAAGCTACTCCGAGCGGGATTTTCAGAAGAACTGGAAAACTTATCTTTTGAGTTAAATTTCAACACTTTGACCCCACTGATTTGGAAGAAATAGACATCTTGCACCAACTTGCTTTACTAAGTGTTAGGACTAGCAAATTTTACAAAAGAACTGACAGAAAATTTTCAGGGCTGCATGGGGGGTTGAAAGTTGGGTTGGATAAATCTAAAATCAAGTGTTACAAGTGAATAGGTTAGGCCATTTTGCTAGAGAGTGTAGGAGCCAAACTAGTGGTCCTATTGTCACACATCCAAGTCCTAGACCTCAAAACACTGTCCATTATACCCAATACACCCCTGCTCCACACATGTAAAGCACTGCTCACTTTGCACACCCTGTAAACACTGTTTCAGTACAGTATGTCCAAACCACTGTTCCTCAGATACAATATGTTCAAACCTCAGTCCCTCAGGTTCAAGTGCAACCAGCACCACAAGCTGCACAAACCCCTGCTCAGGTAGAAAACAGTCAACAAAACTTTTTCACACAAGGCTTTGTTGATTGGAGCACCTTACCTGATGAACTTACAGATGAAAATTTTTCCCAAGTTGCCAATTTTGAAAAGAAACATGATGATTTTTGTTTTATGGAACTAGAGACAATATTGAAAGGGGTATAGTCTAAGGGAGTGGTGTCCAATTCTGATGAGGTTTATGATAATGTTGGAACAAATGTTTAAGAAGAAAAGGTTGGTGAAGAAATGGTGAATCCTCTGTCAGACCCATGGGAGTCTAGTTTTGTGAAGGAATGTGTGATTTTGCCATGATGGATGCTGCCAAGGTATCGCCTCAAGTCCTTAAAGACTTATGTTCTGACAAATGTGTCATTGATTTTACAAACATTAAAGAGGTGAATGAAAAACTTAGGAACAAGATCTTAGATGATGAAATCCAGTTTGAAAAACTTGTTACAAAGTTAAAATCAAAACTGTTTGAAAAAGAAAGGAAAATCAGCAGGCTCAAACATGAATCAAGCATAAGCAAGGATCAACTCCAAGCAATGATAGAAAAATATCATAGTTGTAAAAAGGAGCTTGAATCTACCAAAGTCACATGTGAAAAATGGTTAGAGTCCTGCAAAGGTTATGAGTTGATGTTAGAAAAACAGATCAAACGCAATGTAAAATTTCTCATAGGCTTTCGCAAAAATGACCAAGCTTCTCATAACATTGCTGTAAATGATTCTAGTTTGGTTGAAATCATTCCTACCAACATGGCTAGTCAAGAAATTAAAGTCACAAAACCAAATGAAAAGAAAATTATTTTTAGAAAGACCTGAAGGATCTTCAACTTTTGAGGAAATTGAAACTACCAATTCATACCAACATGGTCAGATGAATGTGACATTCTTAAGAACTTTAAGCCAATTGACTTCTCAACCATTGAGGTGGTAAAAGCACCTAAAGTGAAAATCATTCCCTTAAAGGACCTTCCAACAGATGTTACAACATCTGTTGACAAAAAGGTTGAAAAAGCGAAGAAGAAAGAGAAGATATCAAACTTGTTTTGTGACTTTTGCGAAAAGAAAAACCATGTTACTAAAAACTGTTTTCTCTTAAAAGCATATGACATAAACAAGACCAGTGTGATTGTTGCTGCACCTCATTGCACTATCTGTGGCAAGAAAAATCACAAATATCAAGAGTGTGTTTATCTCAAAAATTTTGATGTCAGAAAAATGAGTATAAATAAAAAATATTTCAGAGTCCAGAGGCTAGTACTGGATAAGGATAGTCTAAACAGACCTTCATCCTAGTCCAAACATCTGTTACCAAACAGCTTAATGTAACCTCTGCTCCTAGAGAGGTTCAGGTAACAGATGCACCACCAACAAACAAATTTATAAGAGGATATGGTCAACCACCTTATCAAAGTGTATCACATGGTTATGAGGTCTACAAAAGACCTTCAAAACCAAGAGTGAACAAGCATGCTCATGGTTATAACCACTTGACAGGAAATGGTCCACATCAGATGTTTCAAAAATCTGCTCAGAACTATGGCCATTAACCTGGACTTGAGGTTGGAATGTCTGTGACCCCATCCAAAGCCATTTTGGCTTTGGACACTCACCAAAACTAATATGTTGCCGATGTGTAGGGAGCTTCTACTTGCTTTGATAATTTATGGTATGTAGATAGTGGAGGCTCCAGGCACATGACAGGATGTAGAGCCCTTCTCAAAGAATTTCTAGCACATGGAGGGGGTGATAAATCCTTTGGTAACAACTCAAAAGGAAAGGTGTTAGGGCCATGGATAGTCCAAGCAGGGAAACTCAAGTTTGAACATGTCAATCTTATCGACAATCTGAAATTTAACCTTCTTAGTGTGTCTCAAATGAGTGATAAAGGCTATGGATCATTATTCACTAAGAAAACTTGTAAGATTGTTGGGCCAGATGTGGTGAAAAAGATTGAAGAAATCATAGCCAAGATCAAAACACAGCTTGTTGCTCACAGGAGTGGCAATGTGTATGTGGTAGATATGTTGAAAGATAATCCAATGTCTAATGCTTGTTTGTTCTCAGCTGCCTCTACCAAAGAGACAGAACTATGGCATCGAAGACTTGGTCACACAAATCTCAAAACTATCACCACACTCTCAAAACAAGGACTTGTAAGAGGCCTTCCACCAAAACAATTCACATGTGATGAACATTGTGTTTCCTGTCTAAAAGTAAACAACATAAAAGTTCATTCAAATCCATTGAAGTCCAAAACTAGTCGGTGTTTACAATTGTTACACATGGATTTTTTGGCCCTGTTAAAATCGTAAGTCTTAATAAGAAGAGGTATTGTCTTTTCATAATTGATGATTTTTCAAGTTTTACATGGACTTACTTTTTGCACTCCAAAGATGAAACTGTAGGTATTTTGCAAGACTTTGTAAGAAAAGTTGAAAAGCAATTTGATCTGCCAGTAAAAATCTTCAGGAGTGACAATGGAACAGATTTCAAAAATAAGGAGTTGGATGACTTCTGTGTGTCAAAAGGGATTGTAAGTCAGTACAGCATCCCAAGAACACCATAACAAAATGGGGTGGTTAAAAGAAAGAACAGGACATTAATTCAGGGTGCCAGAATAATGCTTGCAGACTCAGGTTTACCATTGTCTTTTAGGGTAGAGGTTGTAAACACTACATGCCATGGGCAAAACAGAGTTTTAATCAATCCCAAACATCGAAAAACTGCTTATGAAACTATGTTCAAAATTAAACCACTGATCTCTTATTTCAAAATCTTTGGCTGCCCATGCTTCATTTTAAAGTTAAAAGATTCAAGATCAAAATTTGCAGCAAAAGTAGATTGTGGTTATTTTCTGGGATCGTCAACTACTAGCAAAGCCTACAAAGTGTTTAACACAAGGACAAGGTGTGTAGAAGAGACTTTGAATGTAATGTTCAATGAACTTTCTTCTTTAAAAATTACAACAAATCCTGCTGAATTGTTTGAATTAGATAAATTTACATTTGAAGATGTGTTTGTCAAGACTAATAATGCAGGTACACCACAGTTTTCCCATTAAGATTATGGATTTGACATTGTGATCCCACAATATAAAGTCACTTCCACTATCAGAGGAACAGATGTTCAATACAGCTGTCAAAACTCTGCCACTACTGCATCAACAGTTGTTGATCCTCAAATCTCTACCGTCCCATCCAGTCAATCCACTGCTGACAAAAGTCCATCTTCTGTGGACAAAAGTCAACCCATTTTTACACCTATTCCACCCATACCTGCACCTCCATTCCAAACATTTGTTGACTCTTCAAAATTGCCAATAAATGTTAGCTTAGATGATTCACATCTATAGCCTTCACCTATAAATGTCAGCATTCCATATAAGGGAGATCTAATCTACTTTAAAAATCATCCATCAGACCAAATTATTGGCAACATCAATGAGGGGGTACTCACAAGAAGTCAATCCCAAAATTTTGTCTTTTTGTTGGTTTTCTATCACTCATACAACCTGTCAACACGAGGCACTGAAAGGCAATAGTTGGGTAGAGCCAATGCAGGAAGAGCTTTAACAGTTCAAGAGACAACAAGTACGGGAACTTGTAGCATTGCCTAAGGATGTATGTCCAATTGGCACAAAATGGGTCTTCAAGAACAAAACTGATGAAAGGGGAATTGTTGTCAAGAACAAAGCTAGGCTTGTAGTTCAAGGCTATAAATAAGAAGAAGGTTTTAATTATGATGAAACATTTGCTCGTGTAGCAAGATTGGAGGCCATCAGATTGTTTTTAGCCTTTGATATCAACCACAACATCAAGGTGTATCAGATGGATATCAAATGTGCATTCCTTTATGGTAAGATCAGGAAGAGGTATATGTATGCCGACCTCCTGGTTTTGAAGATGCCTTTTATCTTGATCATGTCTACAAGCTTAATAAAGCTTTCTATGGATTGAAACAAGCACCAAGGTCCTGGTATGAAACTCTATCCAACCTTTCTCTTATCCATAGTCTTCACAAGAGGTACAATTGATAAAACATTGTTTTTAAAATGGAGAGGAAAGGATTTGATAATTGTCCAGATTTATGTGGATGGCATCATTTTTGGATCCACATGCAATTCCATGTGTGAAGAGTTCAAGGAACTCATGACAGTAGAGTTTGAGATGAGTGCCATGGGTGAACTTCAATGCTTTCTTGGTCTCCAAGTTAAGCATTGCAAAATGGTAAATTTATTAATCAAAGTAAATATGTCAAAGAACTGTCAACAAAATTTGATATGAATGATTGTAAACCATGTAGTACACCCATGGCTACCACAAAACTGGTCACTGTTGATGATAAAGATGACTTGGTTGATCAAACACTTTAAAGAAGCATGATTGGGTCATTATTGTCCCTAACTGCATCAAGGCTAGACATCATGTTTGCAACATGTGTCTGGGCAAGATCCCAGTCAGCACCTAGAAAGTCCAACCTTATAGTTGTGAAAAGGATATTCAGATACATAAAAGGTGCTCCCACACTTGGTATCTGGTATCCTGCTAATTGGAATATTGAGCTTTCAGGTTACTCAGACAGTGACTTTCCTGGTTGTCATACTACAAGGAAGTCCACTTCAGGAGGATGCCAGTTTCTAGGCAATTGCTTGGTTTCTTGGCAAAGCAAAAAGCAAGCAACGATTTCAACATCAACAGCAGAGGCTGAATATATTGCTACTACAAGCTGTACAACCCAACTCATGTGGCTTCAAAATCAGTTGCTGCATTTTGGTGTGACTACTTTAAAGACTCCTCTCATGTTGGATAGTCAAGCACCTGAAAACATCATTAAAAATCCAGTTTCTCATTTAACAACTAAGCATATTGACATCAGAAATCACTTTGTGAGTGATAGCTATGAAAAAGGTTTGATTTCTCTGCATCATGTTCCAACTAAAGACCAGCTGGCAGATGTGTTAACCAAAGCTTTAGACACATCTACCTTTGAAAGCTTGATCTCTAGGATTAGTATGAAAAACATGGATTAAATGCAAAATTTTGTTTTCCATGAATAAAAAGCATTAAAATGTTTTTAGAAAATCAAAAATCCATCCTTAATAATAGCTTTGATTGAAAACTTTTTCAAAATCCTTAAAGTCTGTTACAAACCACTGCTTCTAACACCTCTGTTTGGCTAAAATTTATCAACTGCTGAAAGGTATCCTCTATTCTCGTTCACCACTGTTCATAACCTCTGATGTTTATCCTTTGATAGACTAAAATCAGCCACTGTTCATATCCATTGTTTCCAACCTTGGTTGCTTTCCAACAAAGGTTATCTAACAACTGTCATCCTTTATCACAAACAGAGGTTCCCTTGTGGACAGATGTTAGCCATCAGATATTTCAAACAGACGCTGCCATGTCAGCATTCACTTTTTTACTTTATAAATACCCCTGGTCCATTCAAATAGAGCTTACATTGCCGACTTGAATTCAAAATTCATAAAAAGCGGTTTCCGCTACTCTTCACCTCCCATCTCCGATCATGGCTCTGCAAATAAAAACTCCTCATAACTACCTCCCTTATTTTGAGAAAACCAACAAAAATCAAGCTTTCCATTCAATAATTAATGTTTTGACATCATCAAAATACAAAACCATACTAACTGCTGATGCACCAATATACGTGGATACCCTCCGACAATTCTGGGCTAATGCTAAAATCCAATCTCAAAATAACAAGCCTTTTGGTATAACGTCAAAGATCGGAAAACCCTTATTCAGATATCCCCATCTTCCATATCCACATATTTGCTTTGAAGGACCAAGCAGGTAATACTTCTTCTGAAAAATAGCATCTTCACACAGAGTTTATAGAAATAGGATATGAGGGTCAATTGACAGGAGTTATAATTTTTAAACCTAAATTTCCTACTGAAATGAGATACTTTTTCCATACCTTACTTGTATGTCTCTCAGCGAAGATCAACTCATTCAATGAGATTCCACAAAAAGTCCAATACTTGGGATATGCTATTTTGACAAATTCAGATTATAATCCATCCCAGGCAGTGTTCTTAGACTGGGTGGCAAATATGAATACTATTGAAAGGAAATCAAATAAAGCTTTCCTTATGTATCCCAGACGTTTAAGCTTTTACCTTCAAAAATAAGTGTCTGAAAAGGATTTTCAGCAAGGTGCAGCTTTCCAAATGACAAGTCTTACAAATGAAACTTTTACTAGAATGCAAGATAAAGAGTCAAAAGTTTCTAAAACACAAGCAAATGGGATGAGCCTATTTTAGATGAGTCCACATCTATTGCTCAAACCTTTGTTGCTGAGCCCACTGCTCCTTGTGATCATGACACCACAACCGGTGTTGTGAAACCCACACTAGAAAAATCCAAAAAGAAACCCCCCACATCCAAAAAGCCCACAAAAAAGAAGCAAAATAAAAAGACACCTCTGGAAGATGAGATTGCAGAGGATAACCTTGTGGTAACACAAAAGCCACTAGAAATCACTGTTGTTACTTCCTCACAACAAATGGATAGATCTCCACCCATCCAAACTCCTCTTGAATCCTCACAAAAGGATCAAGTTGCAAGGAGAAGGACACCAAATCAAGAGGCAGACATTTCAATTGAAAGTTTGTTTCTAGGCCCCTCTCCTAGGGCTGTCTCTCTTTCAACTCCACAACCCTCCACTCCAATTCCACCAACATTCATACCTCTGTTTGATGCAATTGATAAAACTCAGACACAAATCAGTTCCTCTCAATCAAAAATTAAAGAGAGCAAACTTCCACAAGTGACTGAGCATGAGAAAAATCAACTTGATAGCCCACAAACAACTGAGGAGGCTACACCCCTTGAGTTATATGTAACTCTTGGTGGTAGTTCAAGTGAAAGACACTACAACTTGTGAAACAACAATTTTTTAGTTGGACAGTGGTTTAATCTATAAGACTTCCTTAAAGGCAGCAACTGTTGAGGATACAATTGTAACCTCTGTTCCAGTTGGAAGTCCTCAGTACCAAGAAAAAGGGGCGTTTGGTTCTGATAATTTGGAGTCTTCTCCTGTTATGGAACCAAATACAACTGCCTCTGGTAGGAATTCAGATGATCCTATTAAGTTAGGTGATGAATTAAGATACATAGAATTGACGGAAAGAAAGACATCTATGGAATCCTCAATGGAAGAAATGAAAAGCATGATGAAACAGATGTTGAATGTCACACCCCGACCCGCAGCGGAATAAGAGTCGGGGCATAATTGGGTTATCACCAAAGCTCATGACATTTACTAATATGTTTCATATTTAATGAAGTCAAAGTTACATTTCCAAATATCCAAACATGTTCATTCAATACAAAGAAAATAAACCAAACATAACAATCCCATCTCTAAATCGTTTTATTCTTCTAGTCCAAGTCCTATGTGTTCCTAGCTGCTGCTGGTTCACCTGTATCATGTGTAAAATGGGGGTTTTTGGGTCAACATAAGTTGGCGAGTGAACCTTATTAGATAAACATTTATTAATGAATTAATTGTTAGTTTATCAATGAAAAATTGTGCATAATCATAGATGAGCAAATGTAAATAATCAAGCAATGGCAAATAGCAGTCACAACTATAACATACGATAACACATGACAACATACATGAACATACCAACATCATACTGTAAATAACATAAATGAAACTGTACGATCAAGGCTCAATCAAACGGAGCCGATCGTATTGCATGTACTGAAAATGAAAATGTCTGTGCGATCAAGGCTCAATCAAACGGAGCCGATCGTATGTGGGCACGCCAGGTTCAACCTTATAATGAAATGGGGAACATGCTCAACGCTCATAATGTAATGGGGAGCGGCGGCCTATGAAATTGCATGTACTGAAAATAATAAACTTGCATCCAACAATAACTACACAAAAGAAACAAACTGAATACACTAGTTCATGATATGATGTATGCACAATGGTTTAAGTATAATATATATATATCAAGACACATGATACACCCTAAAACGTGATTAAAACGGGGAATTTGTAAAGATTCACTCACATTGGGTGCGTTGGATTGGAGATGGTGATGTGCGCACGAATTAGATGAGCGGAACAACGAGGATTACTAACCTAAATAATAACGGAAAAATATATTAAATGGGTGGATTTTATTAAGGATTTTAATGAAATTTTTAGATATATTTTTGTGAGTTTATGGCTATTTTCTATCTTTAAAAATGTTATTTTTAAGTATTTTTAATTGATTTTTAAATTAAATTTAATAAATAAAAATATATAAAAAAAAATTGTTTATTTAGCGTTGACCGTTGACCGGTTCGGTCAGCGTATTAGTTTGCGCCGGGTGAGGCTCGAACCCGAGACCTCCCGTTCGCGTGCACGCAGCTCTACCAACTGAGCTACGTGTCTAACCCGAAATAATCTTGTTTTTATTTATACTTATACACTTATTCAGTTCAACCGAAATTCTCTTTAATTTCAAAAACATTTTAATTAACGGACCGGTGCAAGTGACGGGTTTCGAACGCGCAACGTATGGTTCATGTTGCACACAGTCCACCGCTGGACTGTGTGTCTAATCTGGTTATTATCTCGGTTTCTATTATACTTAATAACTAACTGAGTTATCCCGGTTTAGTTTTTAAACAAAAAAGCATTTTATTATATAAGGAGTGCGTATAGCAGGAGTCGAACTCGGGACGTGCGTGTGTATTTTGCACACAGTCCACCGCTGTGTGTCTAACCCGTTTAAAATACCAATTTTAATTAGTCTTAAGTTATATTGCGTCTTCATCTTCTTCGCTGATTTTACACAGAAAACATATTCCGACTGTTATGACCGATTCATGACATATACGCTTTTCAGACATTACAAGTAATTTAAAAGTAAAGAATGGAGAGAGTTTGGGGAAAAAGATGTACCGATTGATGTTGTTCACAGAATTCCGGCAGAGGTTCGTCGGTTCTGAAGGTGAACTCCGGCTGTTGAAACCAATTAACAGCTTTGTTTGATTATTTAAGAAATTGAGGCACTTAAACAAGGTTTAACAGAAGTTTGGGAGATCATACCCGTTCACGGTGTGTTTCCGGAAGTTTCAGGAGTTTTCCGGCGAAGGTAAGATTTTCGACAAACGTTGACTAGGATCGATTCTGATGGTGGAGTTGTGTTAGTGACCGATTAATCACATGATTGAAACAGAAAGAGTCAGAGGAAATACCGTGTGGATGTGAGTCCCGGTTTTCTGGCGACTTGCAGAATTTTTCCGGCGATTTGATTTAAGCTTCTCCGGTGGACTGTAAGGTTGCGGAAATGAAATTGAAAGTCTTGCAGAGTGTTTTGAGTCGCAGGAAGGGTCTAGGATTGAAGTAATCCAAGAATTGAAAACTTTCTGTTATTAAACCGATCCACTTCCGAATTCAAGTTACACTCAAGGCAGCATTGATTGGAATCGTCAGTTTATCGGTTATACTCGCTGAATCGCGAGTATCCAGATCGACTTTGGGCGTTTGATAACCGATTTTAGTTACAATTTGTAAAATCGATTGATTTACCTTAGTCCATAAAACCTATTTGTTTCCTAAAGATGACAGAAAACAAACAAGCGGCGGAGTGGTGATGTGTGTGTGCGTTAAGTCTTTGATGTTGTAACCGGCTGACCCGGGTTCGAGTCCCGGCAGCATCATAATTTTTTATTTATTTTGTTTTAACTTTTTATCAAATATAATTTTTATAGTTTAGTTTATTTATTAATTATGTATCGTTTTAACTCAAAATAATCATAAATATTTAATGTAACTTTTATAACTTGATACTCGATTACAAAACGGAGCGGGTTTTGAAAACCCGATTTTTTTAATGTTACAGTATCCCCTACTTTTAGGAATTTCGTCCCGAAATTTAAGTAGTTGAAGTAGTAGGAAAAAGATGCGGGTATTTTTCACGCATTGAGTCTTCACGTTCCCAAGTAAACTCAGGTCCCCGTTTCGACTCCCAGCGTACCCTAACAATTGGAATGCGACTTCGTCGAAGACGTTTCTCCCTGTAGTCCATGATCTCCACTGGTCTTTCAATAAAATGCATAGATTCATCAATCTGAATATCTTCCAGCGGAATATGGAGATTCTCATCAGCGAGGCACTTCTTCAAGTTCGACACGTGGAATGTGGGATGAATCCTGTTGAGTTCTTCTGGTAGGTCAAGCTTGTATGCTACAGGACCTACTCTTTCGAGTATCTTGAAAGGTCCTACGTAACGAGGTGCTAGCTTCCCCTTTTGACCAAAACGAACTACTTCCTTCCACGGTGATACTTTTAAAAGCACATGATCACCAATGTTAAACTCTAAGGGCTTCCGTCGTTTATCTGCATAACTCTTTTGACGACTTTGAGCCGCTAGAAGATTGTTTCGAATTTGATGAATCTTGTCTGTGGTTTCTTGGATCAATTCTGGACCAGTAATTTGTGATTCCCCAATTTCGTGCCAACATACAGGAGATCGGCACTTACGACCATATAAGGCTTCAAAAGGTGCCATGCCGATGCTCGAATGATAGCTGTTGTTGTACGAAAATTCTACTAGTGGTAGGTGGGCGTCCCAATTTCCCTTGAAGTCTATGACACATGCTCTAAGCATATCTTCAAGAGTTTGAATGGTGCGCTCAGACTGTCCATCAGTTTAAGGATGATAGGCGGCACTGAGATCTAATCGTGTGCCCATAGCGGATTGTACTGCTTGCCATGTTCGTGAGGTGAAACGACCATCACGATCAGAAATAATACTTAACGGTACCCCATGTCGGCTTACGATTTTGTTGATATAAATACGTGCAAGCTTTTCGTTTTTGAAATCTTCGCGGATAGGAATAAAGTGAGCTGATTTTGTAAGTCGGTCTATAATTACCCATATTGTGTCATACCCACCAGAAGTGCGAGGTAACCCGGTAATGAAATCCATGGTTATATTTTCCCACTTCCATACAGGTATTTCCGGTTGGACTAGAAGTCCTGAGGGTCTTTGGTGTTCAGCCTTCACCTAGGAACATGTGAGGCACTTGGAAACAAAAACGGCAATATCCTTCTTCATTCCAGGCCACCAATAGGTGTATCGTAGGTCTTGATACATCTTATCGGCTCCTGGGTGTATAGAATATCGCGTTTTGTGAGCTTCATTCATAAGAGTTTCACGAAGATTGTTGTGGTTAGGAATCCAGATACTATCTAGGTAATACAGAATACCGTCTGATTTAGTTTCAAGTTTTAGCTCGGCTCCACAGGACATCTCCTTTCGTACATCTTCTTCTGTTATTGAAACGTGTTGGGCTTCTCGAATTTGATCTTTAATGTCGGTTATAATTTGCGAACATAGAAGATTAATGGAGTTCGCATAACCCTTTCGACTAAGTGCATCAGCCACCACATTTGCTTTCCTAGGGTGGTATCTAATTTCACAGTCGTAATCATTCAGAAGTTCAACCCATCTTCGTTGCCTCATGTTTAACTCTTTTTGATTGAAGGTATGTTGAAGACTCTTGTGGTCAGTGTATAGTTCACACTTAGTACCATAGAGATAATGTCTCCATATCTTAAGAGCGAATACAACGGCTCCAAGTTCTAGGTCATGAGTGGTGTAGTTCTTTTCATGCGTCTTGAGTTGTCTCGAGGCATAAGCTATGACTTTTCCTCTTTGCATGAGAACGCAGCCTAATCCTTGCCCTGATGCATCGCAATAGACTACAAAATCATCACAACCTTCAGGAAGAGTGAGGATTGGTGCATCACAAAGTTTTTGTTTAAGAGTTTGAAAAGCTTCTTCTTGCTTGGGTCCCCATATGAAAGGTTTTCCCTTATGAGTTAAAGCCGTGAGTGGTACAACAATGCGAGAGAAGTTTGAAATGAACCGATGATAATAGCCAGCTAGTCCAAGAAAAGATCTTACTTCAGTTGGTGTACGTGGAGCTTGCCACTCTTGAACTGCTTTGATCTTTGAAGGGTCAACATGTATTCCCTTGTCATTGACTACATGCCCGAGGAATTGCACCTCTTTTAACCAGAATTCACATTTGGAGAACTTGGCATAAAGCTTTTCCTTTTCTAGAAGTGCAAGAACGAGTCGAAGATGACGCTCATGATCAGCTTTAGATTTTGAATAAATAAGAATATCGTCGATGAAGACTATAACAAATCGATCAAGATAAGGTTTGCAGACTCTGTTCATTAGGTCCATGAAGACAGCTGGTGCGTTGGTTAATCCAAATGGCATAACCATGAATTCATAGTGGCCATAACGAGTTCGAAAAGCAGTCTTAGGGACGTCTTCTTCATGCACTCTAAGTTGATGATAGCCAGATCGAAGATCGATTTTAGAAAAGCAGCTGGCACCTTGTAGTTGGTCAAGAAGATCATCAATGCGAGGTAAAGGATAGCGATTCTTGATGGTTAACTTGTTGAGCTCTCTGTAGTCGATGCACATACGAAAAGATCCATCTTTCTTCTTTACAAAAAGGACAGGTGCACCCCAAGGCGACGAGCTAGGACGTATGAATCCTTGTCAGTCAACTCTTGCAATTGACTGGCTAGCTCTTGCATTTCAGAGGGGGCTAACCTATATGGAGACTTTGCAACTGGTGTAGCACCAGGTATAAGATCAATACGGAATTCGACGTCTCTAACTGGAGGAAGTCCTGAAATGTCGTCAGGAAAAACTTGTGGAAAGTCTTTTACTACAGGAATGTCTTCAAGTTTCTTCTCCATGGTTCCTGTCACACCCTCAATTTCCACTTGCGGAGTTTTACCGCGAGGCGTGTGAACAAACCAGAATCTGAAAACACTAGTACGTCGAACGACTCTACATGATTTGATAATACGTTTTCCAAAATCGTTCATTGTAGATTTTATATCAATTACCAATATTTAGCAGAGCATTAGTTTTAAAGTTTGAGCGGAAGCATAAACAAGTAGTGATGCGGGCGCCAACACAAACGCCAAAACAAATGAAAAATCCCAAAACAATATTAATAAATAAGACTCGATAAAGATGTCTTGTTCAATGCATGTGCGTGCACCTAGAGCTCCTAGTGTCCTGAGAAACATGTAAAGAAACAAGTGTCAACATTAAAGATGAGTGAGTTCACAGGTTTTCATAAATTCGTTTGTTCCGTTATAGTTTGTTTACTCCGTTATCCCCAACCCGGGATAACGTATCTGTTCCATTATTCCAATCCCGGAATAATAAGTTGTTGCTTCCAATATTCCCATCCCGGAATATTAAGTTGTTATTTCCATTATCCCCAACCCGGGATAATAAGTTGATGTTTCCAATATTCCAAACCCGGAATATTAAGTTGATTCGTAATTAAGTTCAATGTTAATATATATAGGTAGCTAGCCTAAAGTCATGTCACGTAAGAGTTCGCGATCGAAGCTGACTGTTGTGCCTCCGTTTTGCCAGGCCTATCACATGACCATGGCGGTGTTAGGCCAATTATTCACCCGTTGACCATACCAGGTCGGCTAGCGCGACTAGCTCGGATGGGGCTTGTCGGGCCCAGTAGTACTACTTATAATTCCCCCGCTATTTAACCCAAATACTAACGATCCAAGGAGATTGTCGAGGACTCAAGTGATAAAGCTGCTTAGTGACCATAACATTACATTAACATTAACTTAGTTACCGTATAGTTATGTGACGTTAAATTCGTATAACGTAAAGAGATTGAGTTTGAGAGTGTATACATGTTTCTCCCCCTGTTGTCTAAAAACCGGATAAAGTTAGGGGCCGTGAACTCACCTTTATTTGCTCGGTTAGTGTAGCAAAGATGTTATAAGAGATGGGACCGCTAGTTGCGTCCTAACAAACCAATTAATTACACGTCAGTGTGAAATCACACCAATACAAATTCCACACGCAATTTACTCACAAAGTGATACACACAAACAACATATCTAACACTCAAACATGCATGCAAGTATTCTCATGTGATCATAGTAATCAAACAACTTATCATGAACATATTCCAAATCCATGCAACACTTTAATGCTTAAAATCACCAATTATCAATTTTCTGCTTAACACTCATTATTCAGCTGTTTTCTAGGATTTTTATAAAATAGTTCTAACATTCCAAAAATTCCAATATTTCTACAGTAGGTGACATCTATACCATAGAAATTTATATAATTTTTCCAAGTCCTAAATCTTTACCAATTAACCATAAATATTAATTCACTAAGCTGCAGTCAGATTTACCGCTTTCTGACTGCAGTCCACGGAAGAATTTATTTAAAAATCACTGGTCGTCCGATTAACAAAATTCCAGTTGGAGTTGCCCGGAAATTTCTATACCTAGTTGCTGTACAAAAATCATGACTCAAATCCCTACTGATTTTAAAATCCAACTTGATAAACAACCAACAAAATTCCAGAATTTTCACAGCTTTAGCTACTGATCTTGTTTGGGCCTTTAAAAATATCAAACGACTTCAGAAAATTATGAATCCAGCGCCATTAGATTCCTTATTCAAATCTCTACGTTCTAGACATCAGTAAATCCGTTTTTCGACAACTATCGACCGAGTTACAGCCAGATGAAGTCGGCTGTAACTATTACTCAGCAACCGATTCAGCATATCTTTATCATAAACTCGTGTAATCCCGTTCATGCGATTAATCTAGGCGATCTAAAACCGATTTCTAATCCTAGATTAATACCAATATCTCATCCATGCAAACCCTAGTTCTTACTTCTAGTTATTACAACAAAACACAGCCTATATGTATTCAGCTTTCAAACAACATTCAATCTAGTATGAACAATCCGAAACAATACAATCATCTAGTGTAAACATCATTAACAAACCGGCTAGCCTAACTTCTCGTTCAATCATGCTTGGCAAGCTTATATGTTCCGAAAACTATTATACATATAAACAAAAATAAACTCAGCCGATTTCATTCAGCAAATAACATCCGAAACAACTAACCATTCAAGCATATATATATCCGAAACAACTAATCATTCAAGCACATATATATCCGAACATGATCTTGTAATCAGAGATAACTTCTAATCTTTTAATAACAAGGTAAACGAACCGTGAATACGATGAGGGAAGATGGCGAGGGCTGCTGCTTGCTGCGACCGAGAGAAAGAAAAGATGATCTCGCGACCGAGACTGAAAGGGACTGAAGGTAACCGGCTGTTAGCGACCGAGAGAGTGAACCAGGCTGATCAGATCGAGATGATGAAGACTTCGGCTGCTGTTTGCTGCGACCGAGAGAAAGAAGCGAACAATGGAGCTTTCTGCGATCGCAAGTCTGCCGACGGCAATGAAACTCTAGGGTTTTGTGTTTTTGAATGAACATGCATGGGTTTGTATTTATAGGCGCAAGGGGGACAAGGTTACGGTTTGGTTTGGGTTTATGGCCGAGGGACTTGGGTGGGTTCGGTTTGGGTTTGAACTTGATAAGTTCGCGGTTTTGAACTTGATCTCGGCCGAGAGTGTTTTGGTTTAGGGTTTAGGTTTGCTCTTGGTTTGGATTTGATCTTGGCCGAGGACTTGACTTGAGCTTAAGTTTAAAACTTGTTACTCCTAGAGTCACAATGAATCGAAGTTGGTTCACGTCGCGGTTCGGTTCAGTTCGTGTACATATCTACAGTAATTATTCTTTAACCAAAACAATCACACAACACACAACACGTATTCATTTAATTCGTACACGTTCGTACACATAGCACGTAATTAGTTTGACAAGTATTACGTTTAAGTTATCCGAAAAACCCGGGATATCACAGTTCCCTTTTTGATGATATGAGCTAAAAACGCAACATAATTCTTGCGAAGATATTTTTGAGCTTGAAGATAAGACATTATGCTAAGCCCTTTCGACGAGGTTTCTCCAATGATTCGAAGAGTCTGACCGTCTGAAAGAGGAATACGAATAAATTTTTCACGACATACAACTTCCGCCTGATGTTGACTGAGCCAATCCATACCGATTATGATGTCAAAACTTCCCAGCTTCATAGGAATAAGGTCGACTGAGAAATCGTGGTCGTTTAAGGTGAGTGTACAGTTGCGTAAAATAGAGTCTAATGAAACTGGTTTCCCATCCGCAACTTCTACCGTTATGGATTCCGTGAGCTTATCCCGATTTTTGCTTAAGATAGGTTCAAATTCTAAAGACACAAAACTTCTATCCGCACCAGTATCAAATAACATAGAGGCATATCTACCATTTATAAGGAACGTACCGTTGACCACATTGCCGTCAGCTCTGGCCTGGTTAGCGTTGATATTGAAAGCTCTCCCTCTTGCAGGTGGGGGAGCTTGGTTTGCTTGGTTCACCGGGTTGGCTTGGGCCTGAGCATGAATAATATTAACCAACCTTGGACAAGTGTTTCGGAAATGGCTACAAAACTTCTATCCGCACCAGTATCAAATAACATAGAGGCATATCTACCATTTATAAGGAACGTACCGTTGACCACATTGCCGTCAGCTCTGGCCTGGTTAGCGTTGATATTGAAAGCTCTCCCTCTTGCAGGTGGGGGAGCTTGGTTTGCTTGGTTCACCGGGTTGGCTTGGGCCTGAACATGAATAATATTAACCAACCTTGGACAAGTGTTTCGGAAATGGCTTGGGTCGCCGCAATTGTAGCAAGCCCGCATTGGTTGACCCATAGGATAATTGGGCTGGTAATATGTTTGGGCTAAATGTTGAGTGGGTGGTAGTAGGGGTTGTTGGCCTTGGCCCATTATTTGTTGGTGGGTTTGGGTTAAAGGTTGTTGGCGGTTCGTTCGTTAAGGCATGCGGCAAGTTTGAACATTATGACCCACGCGACCGCAGCCGGTGCAATATTGACAAGGATGATCAGGGGAATGGTGATATTGGCAACGGTTACATTTTGGTAACGGGCCTGTGTAGGGTCTTCTGTATGGTGCGGGTGAAGGAGTGACTTGAGTAATGGGTGCAGCAGGAATAGGGGAGTTGGTTTGAGTAACTGCAAAATTTCTGGTGTTGCGCTTCCTCTTATTAGCGAACTTAGAGGAAGGAATGGGGTGGTTTGAAGTTTGTCCCTCAACAAGGGCTTTCTTCTTCTCTTCTTTGAACTTCCCGTTGCGAATTCGGTTTTCGGTCAGTTCAGTTGCTAACTCCATAGCAGCTTCAAGTGTTACTGGTGAAACGCTGAGAACTGAATCTTGGATTTTCGAGGGAAGTCCTCGAATATAGTGCTCGATCAGACGATAGGTTGGGGTGAACAAATTTGGAACCATTTGGTTCAACTCCAAGAACCTCTTGTTATATGTAGTGTGATCACCCTCCTTTTGCTTTAGAGAATGAAATTCGTCCTCCAGCTTTTTAATTTCAGTTCTAGGACAGAAACGCCTAGTCATGATTTCCCTTAACTCCTCCCAAGTTAAGGCCATCGCATCTTCAGTTCCCCTCTTCCCTTTCTCAGTATTCCACCAAGTGAGAGCTACCCCAAATAGTCTCCCGGTGGCGTATCTAACCTTGCGATCCTCAGGACAATCGCAGTTTAGAAAGGTGTTTTCCATCTCCTCGAACCAATGTAGGAGAGCAGTGACACCCTCGGTCCCTTCAAATTTAGGAGGATCACAGGACTTAAAATGTTTGTAAGAGCACTTGCTGGTAGGAGGGTTGTCGATGTTCTGGTCCTGTTGTTGGGGTGGGTTAGTAGGATTTGTAGCAAGGGCTTGTTGTACTTGGACCACAACGTCAGGCAGTATCGTGGCCATTTGTTTCGCGATCTGAGTGGCCAAACGTTCCTGAGACCTTCCAGATCTTTTACCCCTTCGTTGCTGTCTAGACGACATCTACAGGATCATAAAATGAGAAGATTGTGAGTTTATGGTGTCTTTTTAGGTGTCATGTGTCTTTAAGAAAATGAAAATAACATGGATATCAATAATGCAACTACATCCATAGGATGTCTTGGGTTCGCTCATGTTGGGCCTCAAATGTCCCCCATACCTTCACCTACATAGTCATGTGGGCCCCCATGGCTATTGGCTTGGTAGGATTCACATTAGTATAGGCAATTTAACACTCGCATCCCCCGAATGCAAACCACAAAATATGTTCATGAGATGTTTGGTCGGAACGTGTCCAGGTGTAGACACAATGACAACTCAAAGTGGGGTTAGCTCACACGACGTTTGGTATAGCATGCTTTGGCCTAATAGGTACTTCGTACTCTCATCGTTAGTCCCCAAATAGGCAAACTGGTCCTTTATTTTGGATTTATACGAATGCCAGCCTAGACAGGACGTTCCGACTACCGGTACTGGTATCCTTCCAGTTACTACATGCCCGTCATGAGAACTCACTTTGATGAGATTTGAAAACACGAAAATCATTGTAAAAGCAATCATGATGTGGTGTGTGCTTTCATGGATGTGATATGTTATGAGCATACGATTCATGATAGGCATTATATGATAATACATACTTATGAACATGCTTGCACAATATCAAATGTAACATTTAACATAAAACATATAACATCATGAAATTTGTCATATAACACACAAAAATCTTATAAGTTTCTAATCGACTATAGTATAGGCTCTAAGGGTCTAATAACCTATCCTATATCCCTATAGTCATGGCTCTGATACCAATCTGTCACACCCCGACCCGCAGCGGAATAAGAGTCGGGGCATAATTGGGTTATCACCAAAGCTCATGACATTTACTAATATGTTTCATATTTAATGAAGTCAAAGTTACATTTCCAAATATCCAAACATGTTCATTCAATACAAAGAAAATAAACCAAACATAACAATCCCATCTCTAAATCGTTTTATTCTTCTAGTCCAAGTCCTACGTGTTCCTAGCTGCTGCTGGTTCACCTGTATCATGTGTAAAATGGGGGTTTTTGGGTCAACATAAGTTGGCGAGTGAACCTTATTAGATAAACATTTATTAATGAATTTTGTTAGTTTATCAATGAAAAATTGTGCATAATCATAGATGAGCAAATGTAAATAATCAAGCAATGGCAAATAGCAGTCACAACTATAACATACAATAACACATGACAGCATACATGAACATACCAACATCATACTGTAAATAACATAAATGAAACTGTGCGATCAAGGCTCAATCAAACGGAGCCGATCGTATTGCATGTACTGAAAATGAAAATGTCTGTGCGATCAAGGCTCAATCAAACGGAGCCGATCGTATGTGGGCACGCCAGGTTCAACCTCATAATGAAATGGGGAACATGCTCAACGCTCATAATGTAATGGGGAGCGGCGGCCTATGAAATTGCATGTACTGAAAATAATAAACTTGCATCCAACAATAACTACACAACAGAACAAACTGAATACACTAGTTCATGATATGATGTATGCACAATGGTTTAAGTATAATATATATATATATAAAGACACATGATACACCCCAAAACGTGATTAAACGGGGAATTTGTAAAGATTCACTCACATTGGGTGCGTTGGATTGGAGATGGTGATATGCGCACGAATTAGATGAGCGAAACAACGAGGATTACTAACCTAAATAATAATGGAAAAATATATTAAATGGGTGGATTTTATTAAGGATTTTAATGAAATTTTTAAATATATTTTTGTGAGTTTATGGCTATTTTCTATCTTTAAAAATGTTATTTTTAAGTATTTTTAATTGATTTTTAAATTAAATTTAATAAATAAAAATATATAAAAAAAAATTGTTTATTTAGCGTTGACCGTTGACCGGTTCGGTCAGCGTATTAGTTTGCGCCGGGTGAGGCTCGAACCCGAGACCTCCCGTTCGCGTGCACGCAGCTCTACCAACTGAGCTACGTGTCTAACCCGAAATAATCTTGTTTTTATTTATACTTATACACTTATTCAGTTCAATCAAAATTCTCTTTAATTTCAAAAACATTTTAATTAACGGACCGGTGCAAGTGACGGGTTTCGAACGCGCGACGTATGGTTCATGTTGCACACAGTCAACCGTTGGACTGTGTGTCTAATCTGGTTATTATCTCGGTCTCTATTATACTTAATAACTAACTGAGTTATCCCGGTTTAGTTTTTAAACAAAAAGGCATTTTATTATATAAGGAGTGCGTATAGCAGGAGTCGAACTCGGGACGTGCGTGTGTATTTTGCACACAGTCCACCGCTGGACTGTGTGTCTAACCCGTTTAAAATACCAATTTTAATTAGTTTTAAGTTATATTGCGTCTTCATCTTCTTCGCTGATTTTACACAGAAAACATATTCCGACTGTTATGACCGATTCATGACATATACGCTTTTCAGACATTACAAGTAATTTAAAAGTAAAGAATGGAGAGAGTTTGGGGAAAAAGATGTACCGATTGATGTTGTTCACAGAATTCCGGCAGAGGTTCGTCGGTTCTGAAGGTGAACTCCGGCTGTTGAAACCAATTAACAGCTTTGTTCGATTATTTAAGAAATTGAGGCACTTAAACAAGGTTTAACAGAAGTTTGGGAGATCATACCCGTTCACGGTGTGTTTCCGGAAGTTTCAGGAGTTTTCCGGCGAAGGTAAGATTTTCGACAAACGTTGACTAGGATCGATTCTGATGGTGGAGTTGTGTTAGTGACCGATTAATCACATGATTGAAACAGAAAGAGTCGGAGGAAATACCGTGTGGATGTGAGTCCCGGTTTTCCGGCGACTTGCAGAATTTTTCCGGCGATTTGATTTAAGCTTCTCCGGTGGACTGTAAGGTTGCGGAAATGAAATTGAAAGTCTTGCAGAGTGTTTTGAGTCGCAGGAAGGGTCTAGGATTGAAGTAATCCGAGAATTGAAAACTTTCGGTTATTAAACCGATCCACTTCCGAATTCAAGTTACACTCAAGGCAGCATTGATTGGAATCGTCAGTTTATCGGTTATACTCGCTGAATCGCGAGTATCCAGATCGACTTTGGGCGTTTGATAACCGATTTCAGTTACAATTTGTAAAGTCGATTGATTTACCTTAGTCCATAAAACCTATTTGTTTCCTAAAGATGACAGAAAACAAACAAGTGGCGGAGTGGTGATGTGTGTGTGCATTAAGTCTTTGATGTTGTAACCGGCTGACCCGGGTTCGAGTCCCGGCAGCATCATAATTTTTTTATTTATTTTGTTTTAACTTTTTATCAAATATAATTTTTATAGTTTAGTTTATTTATTAATTATGTATCGTTTTAACTCAAAATAATCATAAATATTTAATGTAACTTTTATAACTTGATACTCGATTACAAAACGGAGCAGGTTTTGAAAACCTGATTTTTTTACAAATGTTACATTGAAGAACTCTGAAAGTCAACCTTCAACTCAGCAAATTGCCGATGAGGTATGGAAATCAGTGCAACCAGTTATCCAAGCTCAAATGAATTTGGTTGATATTAATCACAACACTCATATGGAGTTATAAGAAACATGGTTGAGGCTAGGTACAAAGTTACATAAGCTGGTATCAAAGCCATTAGGGAACATCTTTTAAAGACTACTAGCTCTGCCCTTCCAACTGTACTTCAAGAAGAAGGAGAAGATGTTTCCAAAAAGGGGGAGAATGAAAACATGAGAAAGTGTAACACCTCGTAAAATCGTGTCCAATAGTATAGTGACACGTGTCATATTTTTTTATTATAGTCTATTAAAGACTAATAGGGACTAAAGGTGTCAACATGCTCAAACAGAGCCTCTGAGTGACTGATATGTCAACATGCTTAAACTTAGCCTCTGAGTGACTGATATGTCAACATGCTTAAACTTGGCCTCTGAGTGACTGATATGTCAATATACCTAAACTTGGCCTCTGAGTAACTGATATGTCAAGATGCCCAGCCTCTGAGTAACACCAAAGTCAACATGCTTATAATGAGACTCTGAGTGATCCTCTACGAAGTCTAACTCTCATATGTCCCATTTGTTAGACGAGAGGGATTAAATCCGTAATTATATGAAAGATGGATAACGGTGGGGTTAAAAGTGTCAACATGTTTATACCTCTGAGTGACCTTTTAATGAACCGAGAGCTCGATAATGTCCAGGCATACTCCCGAGTATGCCAAATATTGGTTACGGAGGGCCAAATATGCTATAAAGGTGTTTTAGGAGGTTTAATAAGTTGAGGGACTAAAAATGACAAACTTTGAAACTGGCCATGGGGCGCTCGCGGGGCGCGAGAGGCCTGTGTCTGCAGAATTTTTGCTTGGCCTCCACACATGTTGCCATGGACTTTCAAACAGCTATGCCACGTTTTAGGACACTTGTAAGCTTCCTCTATACCTGGCATCACCTCCTTCAAGCTCTCCAACTATAAATAGGTGCAATGCTTCACCATTTGAACTTGCACCTTTCTCATTTCACATTCTATCTCCCTCCTCTGGAAGTTCCTAACTGAAAGGAGCATCCAACTTAGTTCTATTGCATTCTAGGAATCACCTGTAAGTGTTCCTTTCTCTTGCATTTTTGTTTATAGGCTTTTATAGCCTAAAGTCAAGCGTTTTACGGAAAAAGCCTTGAGTTTCGGTTAAGACCATTATGGTCCAGCCATTGTTCGTAACGAACATGGCTAAGTGATCGTAATAAGGTAGGTGTTAATCCCTATTAACGGCACCTCCTAAAGATCACGTTTGCTAGACCAATTAACGGGTCAAAGTTTTAATATTAAAAAGTCAAACAAGCCATTTTGTCGGAATTTTTATAATTTAATCTTATATATGTTATAAAACTTGTTTTGACACTTAAAAAAGTTGGTAATAACTATTAACATGTAAGAACATGTTCGGCTCGTCAATTTCAGTTCTAGGGTCGGTTCGCAACCGAAAGTCGCGAAGCTTGACTTTTACTTTGACTTTCGATTCTGACCTGATTTAGATTAGTTAGCTACTGATCTAAGGTTTCATTATGATCATAATATAATGTAGCGTAACCCTCCGAGGTTATATTACATGATCATAATCAGAATATGAGTTTATGCACAAGTTCCGTAATTATGCCATTTTGACTAAAATGCCCTTTTTACATAAAAAAATAGGTTTAAATGATAAAGAACTTGAAAATAAGTTTCCTACTGATGTAATATTATAAGTAGGATTATTTGGGATGACAAATCAGGTTATAAACTGATTTTAAGGACAAGTCCTTGTATTATGTTGATAAATGACGATAAAGCGCTTGTGGCTCTTAAAATGGTTTTAATCAAACATTTTCAAAATAAATCTTTTACCTACTGATATTTCATGTTAAATAACATGTCTAACACATGTTAACCTGACCTTAACATCAGTTTTCATTAAACATCGCATAAATTTTCATTTTACGACATAAGCATCATTTCGACACATAGTATGGTCTTAGACCATATTTATCAACCAAGTCTTGTTACCTACTGATTTTAAAACTTATTTTAAGTATTTTATAGTAGTTATATGATATGAACTAAGAATCCCAAATAATTTATAAAACTATGTGAAAAATGACCAAAATGCCCTTTCGGTGCATAGTTTGGTCATAAATGATAAATTACACATATTGTCATTTTCCTATTGATATCATATCATCAAATAAATATGTTTCCAGAATACTTATCAGTATAACCTTAAATTATATTCAAGTTTCTTTATACGGTATATAATTACCGAAATGCCCTTAAGAGGCATAGTTTCATTTTAAAACCTTAACGGGCATATAAGTTGATATCCTACTGATATTACAACTTATTTAAAACAAAATGGCATATAGAACTTCTCCATGACTTATCCGGTTACCCAATATCGCTGATATGCGTACGGTTAAGTTTATGTAACTAGTTTACGGAAATTAACCGAAACGGGTCTAACCTTGTCATCTAAGTCTCAAAATCCAGAATGTTTATAGTTTATCCATATTATACAAATCAAAGTACTTGTTGGGTTTAAACTACATTCTATCTGATAAACTTTTAATCAAACGTTATAGGTTTTGATCATGTACACTACTCGGTCTAAGTCTATGACTTAAATAAGACCATTAGTATTTAATTGGTTAGCTTATGCCGTAATCCAGACTAGAGACTTCCGGTAAATGCTATCTGCACTTATTACTTTTGTGTACGGCTGAGTTATTAAATCTTGCGTTTAAACGAAGACTAGTTCAGGTAAATACTCTCGACTTATTTCCCCTATACGGGCTTGGGTTACGGTAAAATATTACCGCTTGGTCGGAAATGGGATCAATCGAATGCCGGATTGTGGCTAGTAAATCCGCGTATTCCGTTTTAATCAGTTTTGTTTGATAACTTAAACATCGGGGTTTAACCACCGTGTCTTGGATATCCTCGGCTCATTACATTAGATAATGGCCACGACCTTAGCGCGAGTGTAGGCATACACCCGATAGACGCTCAAAATGTATTACCCACAAGGTTGGGGGAATAACTCCTTCGTGATTTCAAAGTGGTGGGTACGTTAATCATGTCTCGGTCTCTATACCGGGCCCTGTATGTATGGACAAACATGTGAATCTGTTAACAAGGTTACAAGGTTGACTTTCCCAAGTTATAAAAGATTTTATGCCAATGTGCACTAAAAACATTTTCAAAATATTTTCAAAATGAGTCAGTTGGGTGTATTTACCAGCTAAAGCTGACGTATTTTCAAAAGACTAAGCTTGCAGGTGCAATACGAAAATAGGCTGAAAGTGCTCGGTAGTGATAAGAGGATCTTGTAAATCCTAGATCTGCCCAAAGTCTGTTATACACTTTTGTACAATTTGCGATCCGCCTGTGGATCTTCTATTATGAGCCGTCTGTATATTATTTTGTACTTTGAACATTTGGTTTGTAATAGTAATTTAACTCCAAGACTTCCGCTATGCTGTGTGTAATTGACTATGATGATATCAACTTACGTCACGATATACCCCACCCGGGCCCACCGGTGTTTGGATTGGCTGTGGAAAGCCGGGGCGTGATAGGTTGGTATCAGAGCCAACGTTTGAGAGAATTAAACACTATCTTCTTGTGTTTAATCTCAAACTTACACGAGCACATTCCTTAGACTTCTGAGTCTAGGCTTTGACTTAGGATTACTTGTCTCATTATTAAGTTATTAGTATTGTTTTTATTTGATTTTAAACAGGAAAATGCCACCAAGAGTAAGAGGAAGAGGCAAAGGAGCAATGAGGGGAGGACCATCAGGACACATCCCTTCACAATCCCTATGAGGATTCGAGGATTCTTGGCCCCTATCGCGACATTCACCTACCCACACCCATCGTTCGTATCACTCGTATCATTCGCACCAATCACACCACTCTCATCATTCTCATCATTCATATCATAATGAGTTTAACCCAAACCATTACTTTAACACGCCCCAGCCAACCAAAATCAGTTGGACCAAGCCAACCCAATGGATGAGGACTTCGACCCGGAGATGGCGCCCTCGGGATCACACACACATCCCATCGAAATCTCAAGCGATTCGAACTCTTACGCTGGATCTCCATAACAAGGTCCTAATGAGTGGGACCAATATTGGAACCAATTTACCTTTGCTAACACTCCTTCCCATCACTCCCCAACACCTCCTATACAAGAAGATGTTCACATGGAACCGGTGGAACAACATCAGCCGCCACCTGAGCCGCCAAGGAGGAAACGGGGAGCGCGTATGTCGGTACGTGCAGGTCAACGGTCGGGTTCGCTATCACCGTTACCCAAACCTTACCCCACCATTCAAGAGGACCCACAAATGGGTGGACCCTCCAATACTTCACCTGTGGTGGAACCAACACCATCACCCGCAGTTCAACCACCACCATCAGGTTATAATAACCTTATCCCAACATATCCGGATGCATCTGGATATGATCCTTTTAATCCGTCTACGCCAGTAAATTACCAGGCACTTTCGCATAACCCGTATATGCAAGCGGTCATGCATAACGCACTTTACCCATCTCATTTCCCACATGTTTATCCTCCTACTAGGTATCCAAGTTATGGGTACTAGTATCCTATTATGCCACAACCACAACCACAACCTCCGCCACCACTTGTGGCCATCAATGAGGCCTTAGAACGAATGAAAGAAATGCAATAACAAGCGGAGAAAACAGAGAATAAGATGAACAATTTCTTCAAAAATCTCTCCAAATTGGTTAAGGGAAAGAAGGACGAGTGAAGTCTCTTCTATTTATATATTTAGGCCCTACGACGACATTGTTATTTCTTTAGTCCCTGCGTGGACACTTTTATTTCTTTTAAGTCCTTGCATGGACCGTTGTTTCATTTATTTATTTCTAGTATTGTAATTTCTTATTGGCATTTAGTGAAACATTTTGGAATTAAATATATGTGTTCATCCTCTTCAAGCGAGCGTCTCGATTTTATTCGAAATTTATGCTCTGCTATATAATTCAAAAGATCTTAATAGTTTGGTTAGCCAAGTAGCGCAGACCAAATATTGGCCAAGAAATGATAGTTAAGGATAAAAGGGCCTTCTATCATGATAGTTAAGGGAAGTTATGCTTCTATCCAGAGGTGGTGGACTAGGTTCAAGCCTCTAAAGTCGTTAAGGTCCAAGGTGACCGGGACTATTAATCAACCATTAAGGTACTCTTATGTTAACATTAAGGAATGTTCATACTCTTGGTAGTGTGACTTGAGGAACCACGCTAGCTGTCTAGGTAAAAGGACTACGTCCTAAGAGCTATTATATAGCCCATGTGATCAATGTGATCCCGTCTAATGTCATCAATGTGATGACAATTGACAGGCCAATGTGCCCAATTTTTATGTCGAAAGTGACAGACCAATGTGCCCAATTTTTATGTCGAAAGTGACAGACCAATGTGCCCAATTTTATGTCCAAAGTGACAGGCCAATGTGCCCAATTTTTATGTCCAAAGTGACAGGCCAATGTGCCCAATTTTTATGTCCAAGGTAACAGGCCAATGTGCCCATTTTTTATGTCCATTAGTGACAAGCCAATGTGTTGTATTTTGAATATCCTTGGGATAAGGCCAATGAGCCATATTTTAATGTCCTCCAAGACAAGCCTACGAAATGAGCCATATTTTAATGTCCTCCAAGACAAGCCTACGAGCTACATACAATTGTCAATTATGACAATGACAGTTGTGACATTACGATCCACTATCCAATAATATAAGGACTATGTCCAGATTGTAATTTGCCTTTAATGGTCCTATTGAGACCTAGGCCAAATAAAGATATCATAAGCCTGTGAGTTGTAATGTTATTCACACTAGCTTAGATAGGCGATTGATTGTTATACCCAATGTTTAAAGCCAATATGGTTATTAATACCATGGCTAAGATAAATTTTATTTGGTATTTAGAACCAAAGCTCCAAGAATGGCTAACTCGGACGAGGCGCAAAGTAGCCACCGGGATATTAACTCTAACAATGCTGAAAACATAGCCATTAATAATGATGATTTCCAAGCTCGCATAGATGCAGTTGTTGGAAAGGCCATGGAAAAGGCCATAGAAAAACTTAGGGAGTCGAGTGCTACTCGCTCCAGACCATTATCAATCCCACCATCCTCAGCTCATTAGGAGAGCTCAGTTCACTCTTCAAATGCGAAGAGTGAACCAAAGAAATTAGAATTTGCTGATAGGTCCCGTTCTTCAAAAGACGGATGTACCTACAAATATTTTGTTTCCTGTAAATCCCGAGATTCTAATGGGGAAAAAGGAGCTGTAGAAGCCTTGAAATGGCTAGATGAAATGGAAACGATAGTGGATATCATCGGTTGTGCTGATAAGGATGTGGTTAAGTATGTATCACATTCCTTTAAGGGCGATGCCCTGATTTGGTGGAAAGCTATGATCCAATCTACAGGTAAAGTACACCTTTATAACTTTGGATGGTCTAAGTTTGTTGACTTAGTCAAGGAAACTTACTACCCACCTTATGAGGTGGAAAAGATAGAGTCAGACTTTCTAACTCTCACAATGAAGAACCTAGATTGTCGAAAGTATGTTTCAGAATTCAATTCCCTGTCTAGGTTAGTCTCATACTTAATCACCTATGAACCAAAATGCATAGCGCGTTTCATTAACAGGTTAGTGCCTGAGATAAAGCGCATCGTAAAGCCTGCTCAGCCTAGTACCTATAAGTCCGCTGTAGACCTATCTCTCTCCCTCACTTTAGATTTAGTGAGGCAAAAGTCAGTTAGGACTGAAACTGACGGAAAAAGGAAACGGGGGGAGGATAACTCCCAAAGGTTCAAAAAGAAAGGGAATTTCGGGTTCAAAAAGAACCAACACCCGTCTAAAGATAAACCTTTGTGCAAGAACTATAACTACAAACATTGGGGACAATGTAGTTTTAATCCACAGACTAAACCCTGTGTATCTGTAAGAAAAAGTGGCATAAGACCTTATAGTGCAAAGATCTTAAGAACCCCTTCTACTATGGCTGTAACAAAAAGGGGCATATTAAGTTTAACCGCCCTAAGAACCTAGAAATAATGATGCAAAGCCTGGAGAGGCTAAGAAAGGGAATGATCGTGCTTTCCAGATGAATGCTAGGGAGGCCGTTAATGACAACAACGTCATAACAGGTGCATTCCTCATTAATGACATATATGCTAGAGTTCTTCTCGATTCGGGTGCAGATAAGTTTTTTGTTGACCATAAGTTTAGTAAACTACTGAACTTGCCCATAAGAACTCCATACATAAATTATGAGGTAGAACTTGCTGATGGAACTTTAGAAACAACATCTTCCATTCTCTATGGATGTTCTATATCCATTAAGAATAATTCTATATCTCTCTTTTGCCAATGAAATTGGCAGGGTTTGATGTAGTCTTAGGCATGGATTGGTTGTCCTATAACCAAGCTCGCATTGCCTGCGATAAGAAACTCATTGAGATTAAAGCCCCATCTGGTGAAACGATCACCATCCCTAGAGATTCACACTATGGATTGCCAGACAAGGTGTCGTTATTTAAGGCATCCAAGTGTTTGGGGAGAGGTTATGTCATTTACATGGCACTAGTAACTATCAACGAGCCTAAGCCAAATATTGAAGACCTTCAAGTTATCTCAGAGTATTCCGATATTTTCCCTGAAGAATTACCAGGCCTGCCTCCAGATATGCAAGTAGAGTTTAGAATTGATATCCTACCAGGATCAGCACCTATTTCCAAAGCTCCGTATCGGTTAGCACCGAAGGAAATGAAAGAATTGAGAATTCAATTAGATGAACTTTTAGAGATAGTCTTTATTCAGCCTAGTTCCTCACCTTGGGGAGCTCCAATTCTTTTCGTTTAGAAAAAGGATGGCTCAATGCGGATGTGCATTGATTACCGTGAACTAAATAAGTTAACGATCAAGAATCGTAATCCTCTTCCCAGGATCGACGACTTATTCGATCAACTTCAAGGTGCTAGCTATTTCTCTAAGATTAATTTGAGATCAGGATATCATCAGCTGAAGGTTAGGAACGAGGATGTTCCTAAGACAGCCTTCAGGACTTGTTATGGTCATTATGAATTCTTGGTGATGCCTTTTGGGCTCACAAATGCACCTGCAACATTCATGGATCTCATGAATAGAGTCTGCAAACCGTATTTAGATAAGTTTGTCATTGTCTTCATAGACGACATACTTATCTACTCTCGTAATCAAGTAGATCACGAGAAACATCTTCGATGCATTCTAGAACTTCTAAGACAAGAGAAACTTTATGCTAAATTTTCTAAGTGTGAATTTTGGCTTAGAGAAGTCCAATTTCTTGGACATGTTGTAAGTGAGCGTGGTATCCAAGTGGATCCCGCGAAGATAGAAGCCATAATGAATCGGGAAGTACCCAAAACTCCATTAGAGATTCGTAGCTTCTTAGGTTTGGCTGGTTATTATAGGAGGTTCATTGAGAACTTTTCAAGGATAGCCACTCTTTTTACTACCTTGACCCGTAAGAATGTCAAGTTTGACTAGGGTCCAAAACAACAAGAATCTTTTGAGATTCTAAAACATAAGTTGAGCAATGCTCCTGTGTTATCTCTACCTGAGGGTATTGAGGATTTCGTAGTTTACTGTGATGCCTCGCACACCGGCATGGGTTGTGTGCTAATGCAAAAAAGGCAAGGTAATTGCTTATGCATCACGACAATTAAAGGTGCACGAAAGGAATTACACCACTCATGATTTGGAATTGGGTACCGTTATATTTGCACTTAAGTTGTGGAGACATTACTTATATGGCATGTATTATATACACTGGCCATAAGAGTTTCCAACATTTGTTCAATCAAAAGGATTTGAACATGCAACAACGCCACTGGATGGAAACACTTAATGATTATGATTGCAAAATTTATTATCATCCCAGCAAGGCAAATGTCGTTGCTGACGCCTTAAGTCGCAAAGAAAGGGTTAAACCTATTAGGATTAACGCCAAGAGCATCAAGCTCAGAAATAGCTTGAATGAGAAGCTATTAGATGCACAAAAGCAAGCCCTATTAGAGGCTAATGTTCTTAATGAAGGATTAGGCGGAATTGTTGATCAGTTAAAGCCTGGAAAAGATGGAATCCTTAGATTTAAGGGAAGAATCTGGGTTCCAATCTTTGGGGGACTTAGAGATCTAATCTTCCAGGGAGCACATAATACAAGATACTTAGTTTACCCAAGTGGTGACAAGATGTATCAGGATTTGAAAAAGAATTATTGGTTGATGGGTTTGAAGAAATCCATAGCCACTTATGTAGCTAAGTGTCTAACGTGTTCACAAGTTGAAGCCAAACATCAGAAACCGTCAGGACTTCTACAATAACTTGAAATTCCCACTTGGAAATGGTAACCATGGATTTGATTACCAAGTTACCTAAGACCAAATGTAGTAATGACACGATTTGGGTCATTGTAGATAGGCTGACTAGGTTAGCTCATTTCTTGCCAATTAAAGAGACATATAATTCCGATAAATTGGCTAAGTTGTATGTGGACCATATTGTGTCCTTGCACGGTGTGCCAGTATATATTGTATCTAATAGAGATACTAGATATACCTCTCATTTTTGGAAAAGTTTCCAACAATCTTTAGGCACAAGATTAAATTTTAGTACGGCTTACCACCCGCAGACGGATGATCAGAGTGAGCGTACTATTCAGACTTTGGAAGACATGCTTAGAGCATGTGTGATTGATTTAGGTGGAAGTTGGGATGACCACTTACCCCTAATAGAATTATCCTATAATAATAGCTATCATACAAGCATCAAGGATGCTCCTTTTGAGGCCTTGTATGGGAGAAAATGTCGAACGCCCGTGTGCTGGGCAGAAGTTGGGGAAGCCCAACTATCAGGACCTGCGATTGTCCTGGAGACCATGGATAAAATTGTCCAAATCTGTGATCGTCTCAAAACTGCCCGTGATAGGCAGAAGAGCTATGCTGACAAGAGGCATAAACCTCTCGGGGACAAAGTCATGCTTGAAGTATCACCTTCGAAAGGTGTAATGAGATTTGGAAAGAAGGGCAAGTTGGGCCCAAGATATATAGGACCATTCGAGATAATCGAATGTGTCAGCAGTATAGCCTATAAGCTAAGACTACCAAAGGAGCTTAGTGGAATTCATGATGTATTCCACATATCTAACCTTAAGAAATGTCTAGCTGATGAGTCGCTAGCAATGTCACATCATGATGTGCAAATTGATGAAAACCTAAGGTTCATTGAGAAACCAATTTCGATTGAGGATCGAAAGGTTACGAAGCTCCGAAGAAAATTGATACCTATAGTTAAGGTTAAGTGGGATGCCCTTAGAGGTCCCGAATATACATGGGAGGTTGAGTCCAATACGCGACAAAAGTACCCCCATCTTTTTGAATAAAATCTCGAGGACGATATTTCTTTTGATGGGGTGAGGATGTAACACCTCATAAAATTGTGTCCAACAGTATAGTGACATGTGTCGTATTTTTATTATAGTCTATTGAAGACTAATAAGGACTAAAGGGGTCAACATGCTCAAACAGAGCCTCTGAGTGACTGCTATGTCAACATGCTTAAACTTAGCCTCTAAGTGACTGATATGTCAACATGCCTAAACTTGGCCTCTGAGTGACTGATATGTCAACATGCCTAAACTTGGCCTCTGAGTGACTGATATGTCAACATGCCTAAACTTGGCCTCTGAGTGACATCAGAGTCAGCATGCTTATAATGAGCCTCTGAGTGATCCTTTACGAAGTCCTAACTCTCATATGTCCCATTTGTTTGACGAGAGGGATTAAATCCGTAATTATATGAAAGCTGGATAACGGAGGGGTTAAAAGTGTCAACATGTTTTATACCTCTGAGTGACCTTTTAACGAACCAAGAGCTCGACAATGTCCGGGCATACTCTCGGGTATGCTAAATATTGGTTACGGAGGGCCAAATATGCTATAAAGGTGTTTTTGGAGGTTTAATAAGTTAAGGGACTAAAAATGACAAACTTTGAAACTGATAATGGGGAGCGAGAGGCCTGTGTCTGCAGAATTTTTGCTTGGCCTCCACACATGTCGCCAAAAACCATTGTTTCGAAACCATGGACTTTCAAACAGCTACGCCACGTTTTAGGACACTTGTAAGCTTCCTCTATACCTGGCATCACCTTCTTCAAGCTGTCCAACTATAAATAAGTGCAATGCTTCACCATTTGAACTTGCACCTTTCTCATTTCACATTCTATCTCCCTCCTCTGGAAGTTCGTAACTGAAAGGAGCATCCAACTTAGTTCTATTTGCATTCTAGGAATCACCTGTAAGTGTTCCTTTCTCTCGCATTTTCGTTTATAGGCTTTTATAGCCAAAAGTCAAGCATTTTACGAAAAACACCTTGACTTTCGGTTAAGACCATTATGGTCCAGCCATTGTTCATAACGAACATGGCTAAGTGATCGTAATAAGGTAGGTGTTAATCCCTATTAAGGGCACCTCCTAAAGATCACGTTTGCTAGACCAATTGACGGGTCAAAGTTTTAATATAAAAGTTAAACAAGCCATTTTTGGAAATTTTATAATTTGATCTTATATATGTTATGAAACTTTTTTGACACTTAAACAAGTTGGTAATAACTATTAACATGTAAGAACATGTTCGGCTCGTCAATTTCAGTTCCAGGGTCGGTTCACAACCGAAAGTCGCAAAAGTTTGACTTCCGCTTTGACTTTCAATTCTGACCCGATTTATATTAGTTAGCTACTGATCTAAGGTTGCATTATGATCATAATATAATTAGCGTAACCCTCCGAGGTTATATTACATGATTATAATCAGAATCTGAGTTTATGCACAAGTTCCGTAATTATGCCATTTTGACTAAAATGCCCTTTTTGCATAAAAATAGGTTTAAATGATAACAAACTTGAAAATAAGTTTCCTACTGATGTAATATTATAAGTAGGATTACTTGGGATGACAAATCAGGTTATAAACTGAGTTTAAGAACAAGTCTTTGTATTATGTTGATAAATGACGTTAAAGCCCTTGTGGCTCTTAAAATGGTATTAATCATACCTTTTCAAAATAAATCTTTTACCTACTGATATATCATGTTAAATAACATGTCATAACACATAAATCGTCATTTTACGACATAAGTGCCGTTTCGACGCATAGTATGGTCTTAAACTATATTTATCAACCAAGAGTTGTTATCTACTGATTTTAAAACTTATATTAAATATTTTTACAGTAGCTATATAATATGAACTCAGAATCCCAAATAATTTATAAAACTATGTGTAAAATGACCAAAATGCCCTTTCGGTGCATAGTTTGGTCATAAATGATAAATTACACATAATATCATGTTCCTACTGATATCATATCATAAAATAAATATTTTTCCAGAATACTTATCAGTATAACCTTAAATTATATTCAAGTTTCTTTATACGGTATATAATTACCGAAATGCCCTTATGAGGCATAGTTTCATTTTAAAACCATAACGGGCATATAAGTTGATATCCTACTGATCTGACAACTTATTTAATATATAATGGCATATAACTTGTCCATGACTTATCCGGTTACCCAATATCGCTGATATGCGTACAGTTAAGTATATAAACTAGTTTACGGAAATTAACCGAAACGGGTCTAACCTTGTCATTTAAGTCTCAAAATCCAGAATGTTTATAGTTTACCCATATTATACAAGTCAAAGTACTTGTTGGGTTTAAACTACATTCTATCTGATCATCGTTTAATCAAGCGTTATACGTTTTGATCCTGTACACTACTCAGTCTAAGTCTATGACTTAAATAAGACCGTTAGTATTTAATTGGTTAGCTTATGCCATAATCCAGACTAGAGACTTCCGGTAAATGCTGTCTACACTTAGTACTTTTGTGTACGGCTATTAAATCTTGCAGTTAAACTAATACTAGCTCAGGTAAATACTCTCGACTTATTTCCCCTATACGAGCTTGGGTTACGGTAAAATATTACCGCTTGGTCGGAAATGGGATCAATCGAAGGCCGGATTGCGGCTAGTAAATCCGCCAATTCCGTTTTAATCAGTTTTGTTTGATAACTTAAACATCAGCGGTTAACTACCCTGTCCTGGATATCCTCAGCTCATTAAATTAGATAATGGCCACGACCTTAGCGCGAGTGTAGGCATACACCCGATAGACGCTCAAAATGTATTACCCACAAGGTTGGCGGATAACTCCTTCGTGAGATCAAAGTGGTGAGTACGTTAATCATGTCTCGGTCTCCGTACCAGGCCCTGTATATATGGACAAACATGTAAATCTGTTAACAAGGTTACAAGTCTGACTTTCCTAAGTTATAAAAGATTTTATGCCAATGGGCACTTAAAACATTTTCAAAATATTTTCAAAATGAGTCAGTTGGGTGTATTTACGAGCGAAAGCTGGCGTATTTTCAAAAGACTAAGCTTGCAGGTACAATACGAAAAATAGGCTGAAAGTGCTCGGTAGTGATAAGAGGATCTTGCAAATCCTAGATCTGCCCAAAGTTTGTTATACACTTTTGTACAATTTGCGATCCGCCTGTGGATCTTCTATTATGAGTCGTCTGTATATTATTTTGTATTTTGAACATTTGGTTTAATAGTAATTTAACTCCAAGACTTCCGCTATGCTGTGTTTAATTGACTGTGATGATATCAACTTACGTCACGATATACCCCACCCGGGCCCCGGTGTTTGGATTGGCTATGGAAAGCCGGGGTGTGACAGAAAGTTGCAGCCTTCATCACAAGCAAAACCATCAAAGGTGCAACAACAAAAGCTAGGGTATGCCCCAACTAAAATCTCTGCTAAGGCATCAGATGCTAGAAGTGGAAAAGGGATCGATGAGTCCCTGAACAAGATAGTGGAAGAGATTGCCTTAGAAAAGCAGAGAAGGCAAGATATACTCGAAAGCAAAGCTCCTATTATATTTGAACAAGAACAGGCCATGCAGAGGAAAAAGGAAGACATTAGCACTTCAAAAAGTAGAAAGTCAACAAGAAATGTTAGATAGCCAATCAACACCCCTCCTAAAACCACTACTAGGTCTACAAGAAGTGTATCCTCTGCTACAGCCAAAACCAAACCCTCACCACAAAAACTACCTCAAAAGAAACCATCACCACCAAATCAACCAATAGATGCTGGTACAACAGATCTATCAGCAAATGTTCCACTAACCACTGCCATGATAACCTTTCCCACAACAACACAACCACTACCCAAACCACCAAGAATCCCAACACGTCCACCTTCACCTAAAATCAAATTCACACACAAAAGAAAAAGTTTTATTGTGCAAGAGGATGATGAGGAGGTTCCATCACAAATCCCCTTATCATCTGCCCCCATTCTAGCCACACCACTCTCATCATTTCCACCAAAATCCACTTCATTTCCATCCACTCAACCACCAACATAAACCATCCCACTGGCTGCTCGGGAGATTCTTGCAATCCAAGGTGAAACTGAATCTTTTTATTCAACAGAGGATACATCACAACTGTCCTTCCCATTTGCTCTTCGGTTATCGCAAGCCTAAAAACTTAGATGAATATTTGAAGTTGAAAGCAACACAGGCTGAGATTGTTAGAAGGGAGACGTGCAAAGGGAAGGATGACAGGACTGCTCAGGGAATCTTGTCACTAGAACTTAGCAAGGTGAGAAAGATAGAAGATTATACTAAGGACCTGAGCAAGTCCATCTCTGAGAAGCCAATAAATGCTGAGCTTGATAAGGAATTGAGACAGCATTACCTTGATCACATCATCATATAAACCATACAAAGCAAACAGAGCACAGTTCAAAGATTGGTCAACAGATGCTCTCAAAGAAGGAATAGAAAGAATTCAAAAGATGCTCAATGACCCTTTACATAAGTTAACTTCATCAAGCTGGAAGAAATACAAACAAGTTGATCAAAATAAGGCATTGAAGCTTAAGAGAATGAGAGAAGAGCTTGTTGCTGCAAAGTATGGTACTGCAAGGTCTGTTGCTAGATGGACAGAGTCAAGAATTGTTGAAACATACAAGAAACTAGAATCGCTGAGAGAAAAGGATCCTACAATTCCAAAGAAGTCAGTATATCCAATAGTGGTTGTCCCTCAACAGACCCTTACATCTAAAAAGCAGTCCCCAGCATCTGGCTTGACCATAGCTGCCTTAAATCAAGCAAAAAGGCAGAAGCAGATGCCTGAGGCTAATGCAAAGATGTATGATGAATACTACAGGAAAAAGGGACCGAAAAACCAATTGTTATATCACACAGATCCTGCTAGTGCTAAACTGCATGAGACACTTAGTAAACTTATGGGCAGGTCACAATCACCAAACTCATCAAAAATAATCATTCGCCCAAGAAAAACATCTGATTTAAAATTCTAAGTGGAAGTCATCCTCAGATGCCCATGAATTGACATTGCTTAGATCAGATGGTGATGTTCAAAGGATAAGAATGGAGGATGCATATGGTCTGGATGCGGATGACCTCCAAGATCTATTGAACCTTGAACTAGAAAAGGGATTCTGAAGATATGATTTCCATGGACTTTGAATTACAATTTAAAGGCCAAATCAGGGAAAAGCTGATGAGAAATAACAATCAGAAATAAAGAAGAGTTTTAGCATCATCTGTTCTAGGAGGAGATTGTTTGATCTAGTGGACCCCACAAAAGAACAGATGATTGGAAAGCCAAAATAGTCTACAACCTCTGATTACAAATAACAGTGTTTTGAAGATTTGCTCCTCCAAAGGCAAAGACTCAACATCTGCTACTCTAAAGTCTGCCAAGCCCAAGGTCTGTTGAAGACAAACTCTTATTATAGGTAAAGGTCTGCCAAAGAGAACCTCTGCTGATGAAGATAAAGTCTGATGAAGCTAATGTCTAGTGCTTAGGCTCTAGCAGATGTTAGGGGTTTGTTAGGCTGTTAGATCTCGCTGTCTAGGTGATGTCAACTTAGATTCTTCATATTTTTCTTTTAAACTATAAATAAAACCGTGCCTGTATTGTTCTATACATCACTTTCACCTTGACATTTTTGTACGAACAAACAAGGAGTGATCAGGCTGAGGGGGAGTTGTATTCTTCATGCATACGTAAACTTTTGGTTACAAATTTATAAAAATATGTTGATGAAAGCAATATCTTCATTGTTGTGATTGAAAAGTTAATTATTCTGCTACATATTTCATCTATGTTTTATCTTCTTTCATTATTTCCATCTTAATTATCACAATAATCAAACTCAGATCCTAACAGATTTATCATAATTGATTTATAAAACTAGTTGTGGTCTCATTTGACCTTAAGGGCGATAAGGCTTGGAGATATCTCCTCTACCTTTTTTGGTCGGTGTGCACCACATTGTCAGAACTGCCTTTATTAATTGCTAGTATTTTGGCTTACCATAATTTAAATTGGCTTCAAACCATTAAGAAGATTTATCGGTTTATATTTAAAGATAGAATTAAAATACCGAGATGAACGCTTGGGCATTTGCGAAGGAAATTAAAAAAAGACTCAAAATTTCATAAATAACTTACAATGTTTGTCCAAATATGGACTTTTGCAAGGAAATTACAATACTATATCCATATAGGACTTTTTGAAAATGAAAATTACAATGAAATATAGAAATCCATATTCTTCAACCATTTCTCCTTCCTTTAAATATTTTGGAGAGTTCCTTGAATATCTTGATTGTCCTTCATTCATTCCTTTATGCTAGTCTTTGGATTTGTTTAGCTCGTTCTAACGCCTGGTTAATAGTTTCTATTGGGAATTGTTGTTGCGGTAGTTGTGGTTGTGGAAAAACCAGGTACGGATATCTAGGGTTTGGATAGCCTGAGTTTTGGTAAGTGGGAGGAAATGGAGGTGGGTATAACACATTTTAAAGGACCGCTTGTAATTAGGGGTCATATGATGGAGCCAGGTAATTATAATCAGTAGCGGGTGTTGTATGGGTAGTATCATATCTAGTCGCACTCAGATGGGAATAGGGTTGTCATAACCCGTAGGTGGTGGTTGTGGTGGTTCAATGATAGGAGTGGGATTGGAGGGTCCACCCATTTGGGGGTCCTCTTGTATAGTTGGATAAGTTGGGGGTAGAGGTGCGAGGCTTCCTTGGTTACGGTGATGGTTGTTGTTGCTCCATTTGTATATCCTCTTATGAAGGTGGCGGAGTTTGAGGAGGTGTTTGGGGTTGATATTCAGGGGTATGGTAGAAAGTGAACTGGTTAAAATATTGGTCCCATTCGTCAGAACCCTGATAGGGCAAACCTGCGTATGAAGCGGTATCACTAGACAGTTATATTGGATGCTAGTTGGTTCCAGAAGGTGGCATCTCTGGGTTAGAGTCATTGTCCAGCTAGTTTCGAATGGGATGAGGAGAATTTCGGTAATGAGAAGGGTGAAAAGAGTTATGGTGTGAGGGGGAATGAGAATGATGGGTATGGTGTGAATGTGAATGGTGTGAGACTGAATGTTTAGCCAGTCGCGAGGAATGTGATTCACTCGTATGTTGAGATTTCTCCGAGTGATGTGAGGGTGATGGTAGAACTTGTGACGGTCTTCCTCGCATGGGACCCTTTCCCTTTCCACGCCTTCTTGGCGGCATAATCTACCTATCAAATATAAAATCAATAACTATAAAGATATGAGTGGCCTTAGGTTAATGCCTAGACTCGGAATAGTCTAAGGAGTATGCATTTGTGATATTTGATCTTAGACACAAAAGGCTAGTTTCTAAATCGCTCAAACATTGGCTCTGATACCAACTTGTCACATCCTGATTTCTCTGTGGGCCCGGACTTAGGGTTTATGTGTGAGGATTGATATCAGTATTCACAATGCACAGCGGAAGATGGGATTTTAATTAAATTATTACAAAGTACAAAGTGTCCGAAAGTTAAAAAATAATATACAGATGGAATTGTACTAAAAGTGTCACACCCCAACCGATGACGGAAACATCGGAGTGAGACGAACTAGATTTCTCGAGACATCATAACACTAACTATGACAATATTTGATTAAACAACCCATTTCATTTCAAATCACCAAATTGTCAAATACAATACAATTCAAATACGAAACAACAACATATGAAACATGTTCAACTAAACATATTATATAACTTAGTATTCTAAGCGTGTTTCTATGCCGATCCTACTAAGTTTCGTCATGTCAATCTCATCATCCTGCAACATGTTAAAAAGTATAGTTCAATAACAAAGTATTGGCGAGTACATAAGTTTGATATCAAAGCATAAGTAATAAAAAAAAGATTTAAACAATTCCACATGATAAGCTAGTATACGAGATAAATGTAAACAAGGCATGTGAACTACAAGTCAATCCTCTAGTGTACCGCATAATAGATTAAAAACTTAACATTGACCACAAGTATACGGGCGGTGCGTTATCCCTATAGTGCTATACATGTTAAGGGAGGCTTGATCGAAGTTAATGACATTTAGTATCACATAATAATGTACCAAGTAACAATTCAAGTATCACATAACTCTAGCATGTATGATGGATTGTTTGTGTGATTTCATAGAATAAAAGTGTGATTTAGTGTATTTTTAATAGATTAACATGTTGCACCCAAAAAGTGTAAAGCGTAAAAAGGGTGTCGAGTGTACTCACGGTTTGGCAAAGTTAAGTTCCGTGAAAGCGTCAGGTTGTTTAGTGGGACGAACACCAAGTTATCCTACACAAGGAAATGTAGGTGTGTGAGTATTGGAATGACGGTGGAATTCGGAAATTTTAGGAATTTAAAGTACGCAAAAAGTATGTATAGTTGAAAGTATTTATCTAGACATTAACGCTCATTTTTAACACTATAAGCCCCGAAGGGAGTTTGTGTTTTTATGGGTCATGCCCAATAGAATTGTAACGATGGTTAGGTCTTAGATAAAATAACCTAATATTAGGACAAGTTAACCATATGGTCATGGTCAAAGGTTCAGTTATATTCATTATTTACATATATATAGTTTACGTATATTATTACAAGTTTTTTCATAGATTTCATATAATTCATGGATATCATATAAGTCATAGAAGTCATACATGGAGGTAGGAGGATAACCATTCTAAACCTTTTTCGTAAGATTTACCAATACACAAATTGCCATAAGGACAATCCGGATGGTCAAGAATATAGTACTTCACTAAGCTACGCTTCGAACCGAATAAGCAAGCTAGGTGCGTGCATCCCGAACATGGCAACGTTTGGAGACATGTCCTAGCCTTGTTACTCTAGTGAAAGTGAACCGTAGCTTAATGGATGGAAATCATCAAGTGATGGGTGGATTGAAAAGTTGGATAGCCAAGGTCTCCATGTAATCACACCTTCACTAACACAAGCTTGTAGGCTTGTGTCACACCCCGGATTTTCAACCCAAATCCTTACACCGGTGGGCCCGGGTGGGGAGTATCATGACGTTAGTTGATAACATCATTGTCAATTAAACACGACACAGCAGAAGTCTTGGAGTAAAATTACTATTACAAACTGAATGTTCGAAATATAAAATAAAATATACAGGCTTGTAATAGAAGATCCATAGGCGGATCGTAAAATGTACAAAGAAAGAATATAAAACATACTTTTAGGGCAGATCAAGGATTTGCGAGATCCTCTTATTTCACTACCGAGCAGCTTCCAGCCTATTTCGTATTGTACCTGCAGCTTAGTCTTTTGAAAATACGTCAGCTTTCGCTGGTAAATACACCCAACTGACTCATTTTGAAAATGTTTTAGAAATTAGATTTAAGTGCACAGGGCACAAATCTTTTATAACTTGGGAAAGTTACTTTGTAACCTTGTTAACAGATTCACATGTTTGTCCATACATACAGGGCCAAGTACAGAGACCGAGACTTGATTAAATACATACCACTTAGAACTCACAGAGGAGTTATCCCCAACGTCTTAGGTAATTTGCATTTGAGCGTCTGTTAGGTGTATGCCTACACCCCGTGCTAAGGTCGTGGCCATTATCTAATGTAATGAGCCGAGATATCCAGGACACGGTAATTTAACCCTCGATGTTTAAGTTATCAAACAAAACTGACTAAAACAGAATATGCGGATTTACTAGCCACAATCCGGCATTCGATTGATCCCATTTCTAACCAAGAGGTAATATTTTACCGTATCCCAAGCCCGTATAGGGAAAATAAGTCAAGAGTATTTACCTGAGCTAGTCTTGATTTAAAAATGCAAGACTTAATATCTCAGCCGTATCCAAAATGATCTAAGTGCAGATAGCATTTACGGAAGACTCTAGTCTGGATTATGACTTAAGCTAACCAATCAAATACTAACGGTCTTATTTAAGTCATAGACTTAGACCGAGTAGTGTACAGGATCAAAACGTATAGCGCTTGATTTAACAATGATCTGATAGAATGTAGTTTAAACCCGACAATTTGACTTGCATAATATGGGTAAACTATAAACATTCTGGATTTTGAAACTTAAATGATAAGGTTAAACCCGTTCGGTTAATTTCCGTAAAATAGTTACATATACTTAACCGTACGCATATTAGCGATATCGGGTAACCGGATAAGTCATGGACAAGTTCTATATGCCATTATACTTTAAATAAGTTGTAATATCAGTAGGATATCAACTTATATGCCTGTTAAGGTTTTAAAATGGAATTATGCCTTATAAGGGCATTTTGGTAATTTCATATCGTATAAAAGGAACTTGATTATAATTTAATGTTATAACCATAAGTATTCTGGAAAAATGATTTATTTATGACATAATATCAGTAGGATGTCATGCGTAATTTATCTTTCATGACAAAACTATGCATCGAAGGCGCATTTTGGTCATTTTACACATAGTTTATAAATTATTTGGGATTCTGAGTTTATAAAATGTATCTACTGTCAAAATATTTAAAACAAGTTTTAAAATTAGTAGGTAACAAGTCTTGGTCAATTAATATGGTTTAAACCATACTATGCGCTGAAACGGCGCTTATGTCGTAAAATGACGTTTTATGCGATGTTTAATGAAAACCGATGTTAAGGTCAGATTAAAATGTATTATATATGTTATTCAATATAAAATATCAGTAGGTAAAAGATTTACCTTGAAAATAGTTGATTAAAACCGTTTTATGAGCCACGAGGACTAAATCGTCATTTATCTACATAATTCAAGGACCTGCTTGTAAACTCAGTTTATAATCTGGTTTAACATCCCAAATAATCCTATTTATAATATTACATCAGTAGGAAACTTATTTTCAAGCTCATTATTATTTAAACCTTGTTTTATGCAAAAAGGACATTTTAGTCAAAAATAGCATAATTATGGAACTTGGCGCATAAACTCAGATTCTGATTATGGTCATGTAACATAACCTCAGAGGGTTATGCTACATTATATTACGATCATAATGAAACTTTAGATCAGTAGAAAACTAATCTAAAGCGGGTCAGAATCGAAAGTCAAAGTAGAAGTCAAACTTTGTGACTTTCGGTTGCGAACCGACCCTATAACTGAAATTGACGAGCCGAACATGTTCTTACATGTTCTAATAATTATTACCAACTTTTTTAAGTGTCAAAACAGGTTTCATAACATATATAAGATCAATTAATGATTTTTCCAAAAAAGGGCCTGTTTGACTTTTTAATATCATAACTTTGACCCGTCAATTGGTCTAGCAAACATGATCTTCAGGAGGTGCCCTTTATAGGGACTAACACCTACCTTATTACGATCACTTAGCCATGTTCATTACGAACAATGGCTGGACCATAATGGTCTTAACCGAAAGTCAAGGCCTTTTCCGTAAAACGCTTGACTTATAAAAGCCTATAAACAAAAATGCAAGAGAAAGGAACACTTACAAGTGATCCTTAGGATGCAATAGAACTAAGTTGGATGCTCCTTTCAGTTAGGAACTTCCAGAGGAGGGAGATAGAGTAATAAATGAGAAAGGTGCAAGTTCAAATGTTGAACCTTTGCACCTATTTATAGTTAGAGAGCTTGAAGGAGGTGATGCCAGGTGTTAAGAGGTGTAAGAGGAAGCTTACAAGTGTCCTAAAACGTGGCATAACTGTTTGTAAGTCCCTGGTTTCGAATCAAATGGTTTTTGGCAATTTGTGTGGAGGCCAAGCAAATTTTCTACAGATACAGGCCTCTCAGCCCCACGAGAGGCACAGGGCTTGCCTCTCGCGCCCCGTGAGTGCCCCTTAGACAGATTTGAAGTTTGCCACTTTTAGCCCCTTAACTTATTAAAACTTCCTAGAACCTCCTAAAACACCTTTTTAGCACTTTTAGCCCTCCGTAGCCAATACTTGGCATACCCAGGATTATGCCCGGACATTGTTGAGCTCTCGGTTCGTTAAAAGGTCACTCAGAGGTATAAATTAACATATTGACACTTTTAATCCCTCTAATGATCAACTTTTATATAATTACGGATTTAATCCCTCTCGTCCAACAAATGGGACATGTGAGAGTCAGGACTTCGTAAACGATCACTCAGAGGCTCATTATAAGCATGTTGACTCCGATGTCACTCAGAGGCTGGGCATGTTGACACGACGGTCACTCAGAGGCCAAGTTTTAGCATGTTGACACTAATGGTCACTCAGATGCTATATTTTAAGCATGTTGACACTAATGGTCACTCAGAGGCTTGGTTTATGCATGTTCACATCCGAAGATCACTCAGAGACTTAGTTTGAGCATGTTGATGCTTTTAGTCCTTGTTAGTCTTTTATAGACTTAAAAATAAAATACGACACGTGTCACTATATTACTGGACACGATTTTACAGGATGTTAAAGCTTGGATGGCTCAACACTTGTGGGTTTAAAACCCTAGTAAAACCACAATTTTAGAGGCATGTTATGCCTCTTGATTTTGTATGGAACAAATCTAGCTAGCTCACTAACCTTAAACTTGATTAGAGGCACAAGTAGCATAGAGTTGTTAAGTTTAAAAACAAGTTCGAAAAAGTTTAGAAGTTTAACTTCCAAAACAGAAAGTTTGGCCCGAAAAATGGTATTGTTCCACCTTGGTTTTCCATGGAAAACATATTGTAACATCCCATGGGGATTAGCAAACAATGTTGAGGAAGAAAACATGAAGAAAACTTTGAAAATTTTAAAGTTTGAAAAGATAAAAAGTGGGCAGAAAGTTAACACACTTTTGGACCTCAAAATGGTGGGGTTTCACCTTAGTTTGCCCAAGAAAAGTAATGAGAACCTTCCTAGAGGTTATCCAAGGGTGTTAGAAAGAAAAACAAGGCTTGAAGAAGAAGGGAAGTGAGTTGAAACTCACTTGCAAACTGTTTTCTTTCAGCAGAAAGTTTCTGGACTTTGGGAGAGTGTTTGGAGGCTTGAAAAAGTGGGAAAGGGATGGGGGAGTGCTTGTTTATATAGAGGAGGGATTAGGGTTTGAATTATGGTTGCATTAAATGGGTTTAGGTAGGGTGTGTGTATATATATATATTTGTTCTTTCATTAATTATATGAGTATACTTTGTTAATTAAACATTACCCATTATATGTATCAAAAGCATAGGTCATATGGTAGGCTAAGGTCAAGTGTAAGGTTGTTTTGAAACCCAAAAAAAGACTTACTAGTAAGTATACATTAAACATAAACGTGACAAGATTTTTATGATGCCGAAAGCTTGAATAATTTGCATTAGAATCCCTAATCATCTTGCTTGACTTTGGCATTACGATTTATAAACGTACATTAGGTATTTACGAGTCATTTTGAATTGATTTATCGAGCAACAATGTAACGTACGTTCATAAGTTTAAGCATGTGTAAAGTTTGTGAAATTCGCATAATTAATCAATTGGATTATAATCAAAGCCTTAGATTTACAATGATTTGGAAATAGAAATACGATTACAAGGTTTGGACTTTCCAACTATAGCAACACGAAACAAACTTACTAAAAACGGAAAGTTACAAATGTGAAGCGTTACAAAAAGATCCACAAACGGATCGAATGTAAATAAACTAAGACTTGAGACTAATAGGTCTTTTGTGGAGTTGCAACTTCCATAACGCCTAGACCGAGTAGATCCAGCCTATTTCGTATTTGCTTAATTAACCTGCGCTTAGTCTTTTGAAAATACGTAAGTTTTCACTAGTAAATACAATTAACTGACACATTTTGAATATCTTTTTAAAATAATTTTTTATACCATTTGGTGTATCATTTTATAACTAACTTGGGATAAGATAACATTTCTTGTTACCAGTTTTACATCATTAACCGACACGCCACATTTTTCAATAAAATATATATAATAGCATTAGCGTCTGTTAGGTATATGCCTACACCTGCGCTTAGGTCGTGACCACTTGCAATTAAGTGAGGCGTGGAAATCTAGGACACAGTTGTATTAACCCCCAAGGTTTAAGTTAACAAGCAAAATGGATTAAAATGGGTTATTTAAATTTTGGATGTCATTCAGCATTGATTTAATACCCGACTAAGCGCCTGGTGCCGTATCCTAAGCCCGTATAGGGAAAATATGCCAAGAGAATTTACCAACGCTTATCTTTACAAATCAAAGATGTTTAAGTGCAACCGTAATAAAAACAACCTAGACATAGGTGCAATTTACTAAAGGCTCCTAGTCTTGAATGAACGGAACTATGATTCGTTTAGAACGTTAACGGGTCTTATGTAAGTCATTTGACTTTGACCGGCTAACTTTAATAAATAAGTACGGTTCGCTAGATTAAGCGGAGACCGGATTGAATGTGGTTTATACCCTTCTGAGTATGAAGACTCGTACAATATGGTTCAAACAACCATTTATTCTGATTAGAACTGATTCGGAAAGGTTTTGACCCAATTCGGCTAACTTATAAAATTTATGCTATAAAGTTAGTCGTACGCACATATTCGGCCCTGGTGGTCGAATAGGTCTATGACAAGTCCATAATGCCAAAACATACTTTATTATACTACAACATCAGTTTCATAATCAGATTACAAGTTTATTTGGTTTTAAAACCATTTTTAGGCGTTAAGGGCATTATTGGCGTTTTTAAGCATTTTATATGGACTTTGCATAAAACCCATCAAGTATAACCTCATAGGGTTATTCCATAAAATAACATGATCATATAACAACCTTATATCAGTCTCTAAACTATCTTAAACGAGTGAGAATCGAAAGTCAAAGCAGAAGTCAAACTGTTTGACTTTCGGTTGCGACCCGAGCTCTAAGAAGGAAATGACGAGTTGGACATGATCTAACATGTCATAATATGTTATATAAACTATTATAATGTCAAAATAAGGTTTCAATACTTAGAAGTTCATTTAACGTAAATTATAAAAATCTGCGTTTTTGACTTTTATTTAAAAAGGCTTTGACCCATCATTTCACTAACTTAACGTGATATTTAGAAGGTGCCTAATAGGTGATTAACACCTTCATTATTACGGTCACGTGGCCATGTTCAATTTGAACTTTGGCTTGACCGAAATGGTCATAACTGAAAGTGAAAGCAAAAGTCAATGTGCTTGACTTTCAATTAATAACTAGCCTATAAATGAAAAAAGACTAAAGTCTAACACTTACAAGTATTCAGTGGAGTCTTAGAACTCCAGGAAGGAAGCCTCTATAAATCAGAAGCACTCTAAGAAGATTAGAGAATAAGAAATGTGAAGGTGCAAGTTGGAATGTGCAACAATAAGGCCTATTTATACATGCACAAGGATCACAAGGTGATCCTAAGTGTCCCTGAAGCTTTGAGGTGTTGAAGAGTGTCCTAGCAGGTGTCTAAAGGTAGTGAAATGTGGCAAATTTGCGAACATGGTAGCAGGAGAAACAAGCTGCTGCTGCCAACACAACATTCTGCCAACGACAATCCTTACGGACCGTAAGGGGTTGGTTACGGTCCGTAAGGGACCTTTGGCGCCCACAAGTTTTTAAAAATCCTTACGGACCGTAAGGCATAGCTTGCGGTTTGTAAGGGACCTTCAGAAGCTAATATTTTGGCATTTTCTCATATTTGACCCCTCAACCTTTATCTTTCCACATTTTATTGCAAATTTGGTCCCTCTCGTCCAACTTACCGGGATTATTTGAGAGTAAGGACACGTGTTGCCATATAATTTGCCGTAATTTTCCGAGCTGTCACAGTTACCCGTGGGAACGCCCGTAAAAGCCAAATTCTGAAACTATCGTGGGCCCGGTTAAGACAACATAATCTGGCCGGAGTTGAGCAAAATGAGGCTCTCCGATTTGGGGAGCGTGCTAACCTCACACATGAAGTTCACCGTTTAAAATAATAGATTTATAAAAAGTATATCTTTTATACAACCCGTGTAACATATGAGATCTTAAACTAGTGTATATGTATATAGTAAGACGAACTATGGAGGAGGGATTTTTTAAGATAGTCTAGTGCGTAAACAGAAGTTTCTAATAACTAAAGAGCTAGTTGTAAAAACTAATATAAAGTGAGGCCCTTATTGCAAAACTGAACGATTCAACCCTATAAATCACATTTCCAACCCCTCCGATCGCTAGAATCTTCTTCATCTTCGCTGTTCGTTCCGGTTGCAAATTTTACTTCTTCTTTCAGATTTCAAACAGGTATAATTAATCAATCATAAACTTTTTGCTATTCATTTCTCCCTAAATTTGTATTTCCGATCAATTATGTTCGTCAAATGTTAATGATTTGTCATATCTGATTCGCTTAGGGTTAGGGTTTCATATTTTGAAACTGAAAATCCAGATTTATGCGACTTGTTTTTTGATTACGTGGTACTTCTATCTGTTTAAGCGATTCAGGATTTGATTTTTGATGTGAAATCTTGTGGTTATGTATATGGATTCAATTTGGTTAGCTGTTTTTTTTTTCGATAGGGATAACTATAAAGAGGTTGATGTTAATGTTGGAAACTGCAAAGCAAGATGTAGGTTTTGGCATTTGAGGTTTTGTGAGAAACATTCATTATTTACATGTATTTTTTAAGACCATTATATATATTTAGGTTCATGAACATATTAAAGTGCAATTGACTTTGTGTTTTGTTGGCAAGGTGTGATGTTGTTGGTTTGTTATTTTAATTTGAAGTATGGGTGATATCTGAACATACTTAGAAACTTTATTGGTCTGCTTCAAGGATGGTGTTATGTTTGTAATCTAATCACATTAATATAGAGGGGCTAAAGCTTAGAACTAACATGAAGAGTTTATTTTAGTACTTTGATAATTAGACATGGAAACTTTTTATAGAGGGGCCAAAGAAGGGCCCGAAAGGATCTGACTGGCATGCTTAGGTCTAGCAATTTTCGGTTTGGAAATGAGATCGTGTTGACATTTATTTTAAATCTGGACAGGTGATAATGATATTTGATGTTGCCTAAATGTCTCTTTTAAGTGTTGGTAGTGTTGGGTGCACCTCAAAATGCATGTCATTTGTTTCTTTGTATTGTTCTTGACATATTCAGTTATTCTAATTTTGCTATTTCTTTGTATTTTTAATAAGCTTTTAGTTGTTAAATAACAAAAACAATAGCAAAACGTTTTTTAATATAGAAAATGGTTTATGACACTTATGACTTATGTATACTTCATCTTGCATTTTTGTAATGGGAATAAGTCATTTATGTTAAAATTTAAAACTCGGCATTCTTAATTATATAAGATGATCAATGCAATTTGGTAACCATGTAAACAATCAATATATCACATAGTTTGGAAAGCATAGCCATAAGCTATCATATTTAGAGAAGGATGTTGAAAACCTATGCTACAAAGATACAAGATGTATGTATGGACATTGGGTATGTATATGCATTCAAATTAAAAGCACCAGACAATAAGATTTTATGTTTTCAGTTTTTCTAAGTGCATCTGCAAAAGCCTTCTGCCCTGGTTATAATTAGAGTACTACCCGTATCTGCAAAAAACGACTTCATATTTCGAATCTTAAAACCTTTTACTTATTACATCTGAGCTTGAAATGATTGTTTTTAGTTTATATTCTATCAAACTTATTTGGTTTATTTGATTTTTCCAAAGAAACTGAGTTATATTCTATCAAACTTACTGTCTGTTCGTGTTAATATTTCAGCTTGAAGAAATGACAGCCGGCAAGATTGTTGGTTCTGTTGCTGCAGCATTTGTGGTTGCATTCACCTGTGACTACATTATCGCTGACAAAAAGATCTTTGGAGGTAAGAATACACACATCTAGATCCCGATGTGAAATTTGAACGTTTTTTAAAAAAAATTAAGCTTATTTACTATATATTACTTGTGTTTGAATAGGTACCACTCCTTCTACAGTCTCAAACAAGGATTGGTGGGAAGAGACCGACAAGAAGTTCCAGGCATGGCCGCGTACTGCTGGACCACCGGTGGTGATGAACCCCATCAGTCGTCAAAATTTCATAGTCAAATCTCGTGCTGAATCCTAAACTACAATCTTCAGATGGATTTCATGTTATTTTTATCTTCAAAGAGTATTTTCTTTTCACATTAAAACTTGATCAGGGGAGCAACTTGATCTAATAACTATTTCATTTGCTTGATTAGCACTTCATTACCAATTTTAAATAAAAATTTTGTGGTGGTTGATTTTCAGCAAAATTTGGTTTGTGTTGACATTGAGGATTCCAAAAAATTGATATTGAAGATAATATTTCCCTTGCTTTGATACTGGTTTTGAAGTTCAATTTTGGTCCTGTTTGCTCTCAATGTGTGTATGTGGTCGTGGCTTTGTCTACTAGTCGGGACTTCTTCATGGTAGAGATTCAAGTAGGGATGTGAACAATATGAGTTTAAGTTTTAGTTCAACTTAAGAGGTCTTGAGCATCAAGAATATTGCGAGGAATTATAATTTGTTTAGAATTATATTATTATATATTGAAATTGTTATCTGTAAAATTATATGTATATGTATATTGCTGCTAATGTTACAAGCTTATAGATATGTGTAGGTTTGCTATATAGAAAATTGTTGTGAGTAATAGAGAGAGATATTCGCATGTTACAAATATTACAAGCTTATACACGTGTGTAGCCGTGTAGATTCACTATAAGGCAGCTTTTGGTATCAAGAATAGAACGTAGAATGTAATGGATCATTGTGATGGAATAAAAAGAAACATGTTTGCTTATTTTGTAATAATGAAATGAAATATTTAAAGGAATGCAATTCTTTTTAAATATACCAATTTTCATTCTTTGATATAAGAGTATTTTTTTTCCTTCTTTTAAGGAATGGGAAAAACATATTGTTATTATTATTATTATATTTATATTATTAATAGTAATTATTTACACTAATATTAATATATATAATAAATTTTATTATTAATTTTTTACCATCAGTACATTATTATTATTATTATTATTATTATTATTATTATTGTTATTAAAACATATTATTAGTTTTTAATACAATTGTATTTTTACTTTATCATTTACTTTCTTTTTTTTTATCAAGTCGTACAAAGTAATTATTCATTCTATTCATATATGAGTAATCAAACATTACAATGGAATGAAATGATCTATTTCATTCCGTAATCTATTCCATTACCTCGTCCATTCTATTCCCACATCAATTCCATTAACCCATACCAAACAGACCCTAATTGTTTATTGTTTGTTCCATGTATGTAGAAAACTTGTTACGAGTAATAAAGATAGCCAGGATGAAATTAATTAATGAGAGAAAATTCTTCTGTTAGAGCATTCACATTCAATCCCTCATTTTTTACTCTGTATTAAATTAGAAATTACTATTTTCTTCTCTCTTATTTTTAATACCTTTATTTTTATATTTTCTCTCTCTTCCACTTACCACCACTTTCAAAATATATTAAAAATTATAAGTGGTGAAAAGTGTCCCCTCAAATTTACAAATTAAGAGCATTCACATCTTACCCACCAAAATTTTGAAAATGGGTTTTCATATTATAAAAAAATATAAAAAGTGGTTGTGAGTGTAGCAGAGAGAAAATCTTATTGTTCATATTTATATTAGAGGGGACACTGTTCACAATCTATAATTTTTAAATATATTTTAAAAGTGATTATGAGTGGAAGTGAGTGAAAAGGTAATGATAAAGGTATTAAAAAATATTATTTAATTGAAAAAGAGATAAAAGATAATTGTTTTTAGTATAATTATAGGGTAAAAAATAATGAATAGCATGTGAATGCTCTAACAATAATATTTTCTCTCTATTCTACTAACAACCACCTACAACCACTTTTTATAAAATAAACCCGCCTACATAATTTGAGGGGATGGATGTGAATGCTCTTAGGCGCCAGATCAGCAAAAATGGCGCCCCATGGCGCCCTTACTCACCTCGTGCATGTTAAAAGGGGGGGGGGGACGCTACCCCTTCTTCGCCATGGCGCTAATGACCAAAGTTTGGCAATTTCGAGGCATTTGGTCAAAGATGACCATTGGCAAAAGGTCAGTTTAATAAAAAAAAGTTTTTTTTAACTCTAATGTATATACAAACCTATCACCCCTTCTTCGCCATGGCGCTAATGACCAAAGTTTGGCAATTTCGAGGCATTTGGTCAAAGATGACCATTGGCAAACGGTCAGTTTAATAAAAAAAGTTTTTTTTTAACTCTGATGTATATACAAACCTATCACAAACTAAAACACACACCAATCACAAAAAAACACATTCTCCAATCATTTTTAAAAATGTTATCCGATTCGTCCAGCTCTTCATCTGACTGTGTTCTCGACTATATGCTTATCGCAGTGACGTAGGAGGTGATTAACTATTTGCCAGAAGAAACCCCATCGTTTACATCGCATACCAGACAAGCGCCTCTTGAACGAGATCGGTTAGGTGCTCATGAAAATTTAATGCACGATTATTTTTGTGAAAATCCATTGAGCGATGATGTACAGTTTAGGCGTCGGTTTCGTATGAGTTATCGTCTTTTCTTAAGAATTTCTAATGATCTTGCGGCCGAATTATCTTTTTTTCACACAAAGAGAAAGTGTTAGTAGCAAAATTGGTTTCTCTAGAATACAAAACTGATATGTGACAGGGACACGCACCATAACCTTCGAACTGATTTGGCCGAACACCTATGGTTTTATCGTGAACAAAGAGGAAACGACGAAGACGAGGAATGATTTTTATTTAAATTATGGCATTGTATTTTTTTATTTAAATTATGACATTAGTATTTTTTTATCAAAATTAAATAATAGCTATATTTAAATAAAAATTATAATTAAGTAATGATGACGAGGGCATTGCATGCAAGTTAACAGAAGGGGCTTTAAAGACTTCTATGTGACATGACGATGAGAAGGCACTGAGTTGCGTGATAAAGCCCTTAGAAGCTTTATACCACACCCTGTAGCCTTACGATTTAGATTTGTTCTTGCAATATCTATAGTTTGAACTTTGAAGACAACCATTTCCCGTAAATGTAAAATATTTCAAAACTAAAAAATAAATATACATAGAAAAAAGATGAAATGGCCTATCCAGTTCACACTTTTATACGGTTGGTCTTAAGTTCATGTTGACCCTCATAATAGACTCATGAAAAAGTGATTGAAGATTCTCAAACAATGTAACGCGATTAAGAAACACCGTACAGTTTATTCCGCACAAATTTAACCAATAAAAAGTTCAAATCTTTTTTCAGGTTACATCCTTCTAGGTTCTAATCTAGCTTCAAAGTAACATGTTTTTGAAAATTTGCAGGTGTTTTCCATGTCTAACGACGAACAGGAAAAACCTTAACATCATCCAAGACAGGACCACAAAAGTGACCATAGTCATTAAGCTTTGTATGGTAAAAAGCACTATAGAATGTAAGTCTTGTTCTGTTTGAAATGGCTTGAAACTTGAAGCTTGCGGTTTTAAACCCGCCTTTCCCAATAGACTCATATTTAACTTTCAAGGTTTCCTTTGCCGCGAAAGCCTCCACCATCATCGATCCATGACACCCGTTCTTGGCGTCTCCAATGATGAACGATAGTCTGTAGAGTTTGTTCGGGATGGTGCGAATGATTTGCGCGATAGCAGTTTCTCGACCGCCTACCAATTCTATGGCAGCTAGGCCCTTGGGTACTTGAAAGTGCTTCGAGTCTATGTATTTTGCTGGTTTCAGCGACTCGATTATCCACCCCGGGAGCGGTGAAACTATGTCGTGTATTCTGGGAAGGAGGAGGACCCCTGTTGAGAAGTTCTTGAACACGTGAGGTCCGATCTCAAAACCACCATTTTTCACCAAATTTCCTGCATTTTTTCACGTCATAGGTGATCAGATTACTTATTAATGGGACGGTCTGAGGCTTTGTGTTGTGTTTTATCTCAAACCGGTAAAAAAATATGTAGCTGAAAATGAAACAGGCCAAATGGGTTGGCTGTTTTTAATGCATACAACCTCTTAAACAAACATATTACCTTTGGTATATCTTAGAGGAACCATTTCTTTGATTGCAATGGCATCCAAAAGAGGTCCACAAGCCGGATCCTCTTGAACACCTGGATTATGAAAAACGACCTTCACTCTCCTATAAGTAGCCTTGAATGCAAAAGCATATGTATCTCCGCCATCGGTGCTATACAAAGTTTGAATCGGAAGGTCACCAGACTTACCCGAAGCCGAAACCCATAGCACCTCATCTTGAGCACAAGTTCTTGTTGCAGAAAATGTGAGTGAGTAGGTTGACCCAACCTTCACATCAACAACTTGTGATATAGAGGCTTCATTTCCAAGCCTTGCCGCGTGGCTCCACGAGGGATTGCAAAGTAGAACCCACCCGGTTGGGGCCCACCGGAGACGTACTCCACCAAAACGGAGATTTCCCATTCTGGCAAAGAATACTTTCCTATGATCACTGTTTTCTGGATGTTTGATGGTTCTGGTCCTTGTTCAAAGTTCCCATTTGCAAGTAGACCTAAATACATGACATATTAATGATCAATAAGAGTGGTTATCATAAAAACCTAAAAGATTCATTCACCAAGATCTTGAAAACACATATTCTTGGTATGTGTACTCACCCATAGAGTGTCCTAAAGTCCTAAACCCAATTTCATGACCGTTTTTTCTCGATTGCAAAATATGGTAGTTGATACCCAGTTTTGTAGTAGTGTAGTCAGTGTAGGAGGTTCATGGTGGCGGGGGGGCCCCGGCCCATACCGATTTTTCGCTTGTGATGTTAGTTTTACCAAAAATTTCCGTATTTTTTAGTGTAAAATATTGGATTTTGATGAGTCCGGCTCTCACTGATTTTTCGTTTAAGCTCCGCCACTAAGTAACACACTAATGTTTTTAACCTTGCTATCCACTACTATTATTAAAACTACAATATTTTTTCAAGGTATACACAATAGACCGTTATTAAGTGAAACCTTAAAAGAGACGAACGATAATACAACATATTTCCCTTGGGTATAACACAACTTAAAAAAACTTCTAGCTAATGTTGAACTTTGTCTTATCAAACAAATAGAGCCCAGTATCTTATTGTAAAGCGGGATCTATTTATCCGACTTTAACTATCAATGCAAATTTACGAAACAAGTATAAAGCAGAGACGCTGGACGACGACAAACATGTCGGTATATAGTTAGTAAGCTTACCATCAAGATATGGAGTACTAGAAGATGCTTGAGAGTATGACGTTAAGCTAGATGAGATGATGCAAAGAAAGAAGAGATACATCAACAAAGCCATTTTGTTTATGTCAAAGGTTAACAAAGTGTACCTACATACACATTATACATAGATATGTTGTGTGTGTGTATATAAGTAAAAGGAAATATTAACGTTTGGAAATTTGAAAGAAGGGACAAAGCATGTTAAAGTAGCATAAAATTAGGAGCAGAATGCGTGTGTTTAACAGACAAATGAGTGGCATTGGTTACGGTGATGTGATGCTATCTTTCTTGTGCTTGAATTTAATGAAGCTTCGCCACTTGTTTTTATCATCCACTTCTGTAGTACTAATGTTGTAAAAACTAGATTGAATTTGCAGTACTGTTAGTCACGTGCTAATGCACGTGGTGAAGCGGGTCATCATTTTGAAGACTAAAGTACTAAATAAAACGCAAAGTTTGAGATCAAGTAAAATGAGTCACTAATTGTAACACCGGGGGGCTTACACAATAATAGAGGTAAGTTTGGGTGTTTTTTTCAAAATCAACAAAAGAGGTAAGTGATTCTAGTATTTCGATTATATTTCTTTTTCTCGCTCAAATACGGTTAATGGTTGTTGTGTTTTCCTTTTAGTTTATACACAATGTTTTCAGTTTAGGGCGTTGAGTTGGTCTCCTTACCGGTCTACTGGTTTGATCAGATGTAAGAACCGGATGACATCGCAAATATTATAAAAAATAAATAGGGTAAAACTGGAAGAATTTAATCAATTTCTGGTTCGACCCCACAAATTCCGATTCAACACCTGGTTCTCTGATTCTCTTATCCGAACCACCCATGCCTACTATGGGTTGAATCGGTCCGACGGACTGGTCTGACCCTTAAAACATTGGTTCTACGTTATGTCATACATCAGGACGACTTAATTATTTTTAAAACTAAGTATTATGTATAAATGCTTCATGGTAGTTAATTTGTATATCATTCTTTATCTTTATTTTTTCTTCTTGCGCCCATCGCCAATTATTAAATTTGTAGTCACTAAGGTTACAAAGTTTTATGTGATACCAGTTGTAACAATCTTACCGTTTATAACAATTAATGCACGACTTTACAACCAAATACTTAGTACTTCGTTTTTGTTTATCTAAGTGGAGTCTTTGCAGGGTGACCCATCCTAAAACTTCTCACCAAAGTATATCTTAGTGTACAGTCTTTCTCTCATCTAGACATAAGACGTTATAATGTGTTGGTGATATTTGAGACTAAGTAATATACCTAACATCTCCTGTGTGCCAACACAGAATGTCGGATCGTTCTTCATACATTTTCTTCTCGACTTCGATTGCGACATCTTAAGCATATACACGTGGATCATGAACATGAGAGACATTAGATCATAAAGAATGTTAGGCCTCAAATGCCTAACATGTTTAGTTCCTTTGGTTGTTGATGAGGAAATCATCAGTTAAACTTGCTTGTGTGTGAGAAACTTTAGAATTAGTGACCTCAAAACTCTCCACTTAGGTAACCAAAAAAAAAAAAAAACATTTAAGGTCGTGCTTGCAAAACCATGCACCACAAAAAGCCCATGATATTCTATTCACAGAAAGCACACAATGCCATTTGAGATGAGGCACATGTGCTAAGTGGCATCAGTGCAACCCTTGTGGCTTCAAGTATGTGGCTTACAATGAGAACGTTGAGTCTTGTTACTAGGATGTGTACGAGTAGAGAAAGTTAAAAAGACAATAAGATAAATGTGCACATAAATTGAGAGGGAGTTGCACACACTAGGGTTTAGGCTTGTAAACAAATTAAACAAACATAAACATAGCATGTTTGTGTTTGTTTTTTTAACTTTTGCCAAATAAACGATCAAACACGAACAATTAAATGAATGGAGTTTTTTGTTTATATTTGTTAGTTAAGAAACTGAACTTGTTTATATTCGAGTATGTTCATTCGTTAATAGTATAAACGAATAGTTCAGAAACGTAAACAAACATAACTGAACATAGATAAACAAACATAACTGATCAAATACCAATTAGAGGTAAATAGACACGTAAACGAACTGAACGTTCATGAACATTTTGTCGGTAGTTCATTTATGGTCGTTTATTTAATAACGGACGACCATGTTTTTCATTTAGTTAAAGGAATGAACATGAATGTCACACCCAACCGATGACGGAAACATCGGAGTGAGATGAACGAGATTGCTCGAGACATCATAACACTAATTGCGACAATATTAAATTAAACCATCTATTTCATTTCACTTGTCAAATTGTCAAGTACATCACAAACTCAAATACAACATAAATTCAAAATAGGACAAGTTCAACGAAACATAACAAGTAGCTAGCATTATAGGTGTGTTTCTATGGCATTCCTACTATGTTTTCGTCATTTCAACATCCTCAACCTGCAACATGTTAAAAATATAGTTCAATACAAAGTATTGGCGAGTACACAAGTTTGAATATAGTATAAGTAATAAAATCCGTTAAACAAATCCACATGTTAAGCTAGCATATGAGATTAATGTAAACATGGCATGCGAACTACAAGTCAATCCTCAAGTGTCACCGCAAAATAGATTTAACTTAACATGCCCACAAGAATACGGGCGGTGCTATACTCCTATAGCTTTATACATGTTAAGGGGAGGCTCGTACGAGGTTAATGACAACTAGTATCACATAAGAATGTTTCAAGTATACAAATCGGGTATCGCATAACTATAGCATGTATGATGGATCGTTTTTGTGATTGCATAAAGATTTAGTGAGTTTTTGATAGACTAACATATTGCATCTAAAAGTGTAAAGCGCAAAAGGGTGTCGAGTGTACTCACGATTTTGCAAAGTTTAAATCCGTGAAGTGCTTGGTTGATTATGGAACGGAACACCGAGTTATCCTACACAAGGAAACGTAGGTGTGTGAGTATTGGAATGACAATGGAATTTTTTAGTTTAAAAGTTTAAAGCATGCAAAAGTATGTATTTTCGAAAGTATTTATCTAGACGTTAACGTTCGTTTTTGACACTATAAGCCCCGTAGGGTGTTTGTGGTTTTATGGGTCATGCCCAATAGAATCGTAACGAGAGTTTAAGTCTTAGATAAAATAACCTAATGTTAGGACAAGTAACCATACGACCATTGCCAAAAGTTCGGTTATATCTATTATTTACATATTATGTTACATATTATATTATCAAGTTTATCATTTAAATCATAGATTTCATGGAAGTCATAGAAGTCATGCATGGAGGTAGGAGGATAACTGTCCTTTAACCTCTTCCGTAAGATTCACCAATACACAAATTGTCACAAGGACTGTAACACCTCGTAAATTCGTGTTTGATAATATACCGACACGTGTACATGCCCTCGAATAATACCTCAAATGAGTTAGCCACTCAACTCCTTAAGCGAATCAAAAAATCTAAACTTTTTTTTAAACCTGACCGTAGCTTATGGTCCCGGACCATAAGCTATGGTCCAGGCTTTCTAGTTGAGTTTATAACTAACCGTAAGCTATGGTCCGGTCACCATAGCTTACGGCGAGTCACTAGAATTTCACTTTTACACCATTTTAACTTTCAAATAATAACCCAAAGGCCCCTAGACTTTATTATTACATTTTCCTTACATAAATAAGTCATTTTTCGACCCGAACGACTCATGGTTAAGGTGATATCTTGTGATTCACCATTCTTGAGTATCACACATCTTCACCAAACCTTTAACCTTACTATCTTGGGTAATTTAACCCATGAAACCATAGGTATTTGTGTCTTTCACGTTTAAGCTAGCAAACACTTATAAGTCGTAAAAACACCTAGTGTGACACCCGTTAATGTTTGGTTACTCGTACTCTTCTTTAATACATCTCGTATTGAACGAAAAGACCAAGTTTTTACACTCTTGGAAGGCTTCATCTTCACACACCTTCTTGCACTATAAATAGCCCACTAGTTCACCTCATTTCCTAGCTCATTCACTCTTCTCCTCTCTTATTACACTCTTGGAAGTTCCTGACCATTTAGGAGCTACCCTTGAGTTCTAAGTTTCCCTTGGATCATTTGTAAGTGTTCCATCTCTGCTCTTTTCTTTTTATAGGCTTCTAATAGCCAAAAGTCAAGCATTATCGACAAATGCCTTGACTTTCGGTTAAGACCATTATGGTCCATCCATTGTTCAAAATGAACATGGCTAAGTGATCATAATTAGGAAGGTATTAACCCCTAAGAGCGGCACCTCCTAAGGATCACGTTTACTAGGTCAACTGACGGGTCAAAGTTTATGTTTTAAAAAGTCAAACGAGTCAGATTTCATAAATATTATAATCTGAGTTTATATATGTTATACACATGTTTTTGACACTTAAACAAGTTGGTAATAAATATTAGAACATGTGGGAACATGTTCGATCCGTCAATTTCAGTCCTAGGGTCGGTTCGCAACCGAAAGTCGCGAAGCTTGACTTATGCTTTGACTTTCGATTCTGACCCGACTTAGATTAGTTAACTTCTGACTTATGGTCACATTATGATCGTAATACAATGTAGCATAACCCTATGAGGTTATATTACTTGATCATAATCATAATCTGAGTTTATGCACAAGTTCTGTAAAATGTCAATCTTTGACTAAAATGCCCTTTTTACATAAAATAAGGTTTTAATCAACAGTGAACTTGCAAATGAATTACTTACTGATATGTTAATGTAATTAACATATTATGATGTTAATATTCTGATCATAAACTAATTATTAGTATAATATCGTAAACTATACTTTTAAATGAGCAAAATGCCCTTTCGGTGCATAGTTTGGTCTTAAACTATAAATCACACTTATGTGTGACTTCTTACTGATAATATATCACAAATTAAGTATTTTTCCAGAATATTTATGATCATAACATCAGAATACATGCAAGTTATTTTTATACGACATATAATTACCAAAACGCCCTTATGAGGCATAATATCGTTTCAAAACCTTTTCAGGCATGTAAGTTTACATCCTACTAATATTACAACTTATTTAAAGTATAATGAAATTTATAACTTGTTCATGACTCATCCGGTTACCCGATATCACTTATATGCGTACGGTTAAGTATATGTAACTAGCTTACGAAAATGAACCAAAACGGGTTTAACCTTATCATTTTAATCTCAAATTCCAGAATGTTAATTGTTTACCCATATTATACAAGTCTTAAGTACTTGTTGGGATTAAACTATATTCTATCCGGTATCGCTTAATCTAGCGTATCGTACCGTTTTTGATCCTTTAAGCTAGTCGGTCTAAGTCTAAGACTTAAATAAGACCGTTAGCATTTGAATTGGTTAGCTTATGCTATAATCCAGATTAGAGCCTTCCAGTAATGCTAGCTGCACTTATTTCATTATGAATACGACTAAAATATTAAATCTTGCATTTTAAATCAAGACTAGCTCAGGTAAATACTCTTGACTTATTTTCCCTATACGGGCTTGGGTTGCAGTTAATTATTACCGCTTGGTCAGAAATGGGATCAATCGAATGCCGGATTATGGCTAGTAAATCCGCATATTCCGTTTTGATCAGTTTTGTTTGATAACTTAAACATTGGGGGTTAACAACCGTGTCCTTGATATCCTTGGCTCATTACATTAGTTAATGGCCACGACCAAAGCACGGGGTGTAGGCATACACCTGACAAATACGAATGCTAAATTATTTTTACCCACAAGTTGGGGATAACTCCTTCGTGGGTTCATAAGTGATGTGTACGTTAATCACGTCTCGGTCTCTATACTGGGCACCATATGTATTTACAAACATGTAAAGCTGTTAAGAAGGTTACAAAGCTGACTTTCCCAAGTTATAAAGATTTGTGCCCTGTGCACTTAAATCTAAATTTTAAAATGTTTTCAAAATGAGTCAGTCGGGTGTATTTACCAGCGAAAGCTGACGTATTTTCAAAAGACTAATATGACTACAATATGAAATAGGCTGGAAGCTGCTCGGTAGTGATATAAGAGGATCTTGCAAATCCTTAGATCTACCCAAAGTCTGTTATACATTTTTGTACATTTTACGATCCTCTTGTGGATCTTTCATTACAAGCCGTCTGTATATTATTTTTCGTACTTTGAACGTTTGGTTTGTAATAGTAATTTAAACTCTAAGACTTCCACTGTGCTGTGTTTAATTGACTATGATGATATCAACTTATGTCACGATATTCCCCACCCGGGCCCACTGGTGTTTGGTTGAAAATACGGGGTGTGACAAGGACAATTCGGATGGTCCCGAATGAAATAAAAAGGAAAAATACTTCACTAAACTATGTATCGACCAAGTAAGCAAGCTAGGTGCCTACATCCCGAACATATTAACGTTTGGGTACTTGTCGTAGCCTTGTTACTCAATTGAAAGTTAAACATAGCTTAGTGGTTATACTTAGAAATCATCAAGTGAGGTGGTGGATTGAAAGTAGGATAGCCAAGGCCTCCATGTAATCACACCTTTACCAAAACACAAGGTTTGTTAAGCTTGAATGGTTCCAACACTTGTGATTAAAACCCTTTTTAAAACAGAAAGTTTAGAGGTATTTCACACCTCTTATTTTGTTATGAAACAACTCTAGCTATCTCACTAATCATGGGTTCTATTAGAGGCACAAGTAGCATAAAGTTGTTTAGTGAAAACATGTAAGAAAAGTTTACAAGTTTGTCTTCCAAAACAGAATGTTTGGCCATAAAAATGGTATTGTTCCACTTTAGTTTTCCATGGAAAACCTATGGTAACATCTCTAGAGGCTTATCAAACATTGTAGAGGATGAAAACATAGTGAAAACATGAAAAATTTGAAGATATGAAAAGATGAAAACAAGCAGAAGTTTATAACACTTTTGGACCTCAAAATGGTAAGGTTTCACCTTAGTTTGCCCAATCAAACTTGTGAAAACCTTCCTAGAGGTTATCTAAGTGTTTTAGAAGAAGAAAAAAAAGGCTTGATTAACAAAGGAAGTGAGTTAGAACTCACTTGCAAACTGAAGTGGGACTGTAGAGAATTCTAGAAGTTTGAGGGGATTTTTGAAGTGTTTGGAGGCTTGTAAAAGTGAGAAATGGATGGGGGAAGGCTTGTTTATACAGGGAAGGGATTATGGTTTGAGTTAGTTAGCATTTAAGATAGTTAGGTGGGTAATAAACTTGAAACAAGAAGGATTAAAGTGTGGTGACAGCTTGCGGCCGCAAGCTGTATTGTTTCTTTTTTTGTTAACCAAATGTCATTATTTGTGTGTTTGAAGTCTTATGATATAAAAATAACATATTTGGTTGTTTGGTGGGTTACTTTTAAGTGTAAGTGTGTTACATAACCATAAAAGAACCTTGTTAAGTGACAATTATTATAACATGAATGTGAAAGATTTACAAGGTACCAATTGTTTACATGCTTTGAGTTTAGATCGTCAATCGTCTTGCTTGGTTTTGAAACGTTTAGGATTTACAACGTGCAATGAGAATTTACGTATTAATTTGAATTGATAAATCGTGTAACGAATAAGTGCATAAACATATGTATAAGCATGTATAAAGGTTGGGGAAATCGTATAAATGATCAATTCGATTACAATCAAAGCCTTGGATTTACAATGATTCAGAATGTGATACAATTACAAGGTTCAGAATCTGAAGAAAAGGTTTCTAATGAAACTAAGCCTACAGGATCCATTCCTTTTAAAAAAAAAGGCAATCACGAAAAAACAGAAAACAACAAAAAAAGAAAACTCAAGAGGAAATTTCCTCCAATGCTGTTAAAGAAAACCAAAAGAAAAATCCACCTCAAAAGCTAACTGAACCTAATTTGAAGGGTAAAATTATCGCTACTCACTCTTGTGCTGACGATTATGAGCATGTTTCATCCAAGAGTAAACATGCACACAAGAAATTAGCACCTGGTGGAAAGAAGAGACCCAATCAACTCCCTAGAATAACACAAGTGGAATTGAATGTCTTTTCTTGAAAAGATAGACTTGTTTTAATTGTGGAATTCCATGGTACATAGCTAGAAATTGTGTTCATCTTCCCCTCATGCCCTACTATTTCAGGAACACCTATCATCAGATGGCTTTGCATTATCGACGCTATGGGCATCAATTCACTCGAGCCAAGCCCTCTGATGGAGGCTGGAATCTAGCAAAGAAATTAATCAAAAGCTTTCAAATAGAAATGGTTTCCAAAATTAGTCCATAAAATTAAAAGCAACATCAAACAAATTTGTGTCAAACAACATTGAGTCAAAAATCTGGAAACCCAAAATTCTTGCTAGATCTCATTCTCAAAGTTCTCAATCGTCAAACTCTACATCCTCTTCCTCTCACACCTCCAACTCTACTAAAAGTCATACGATCTTTCGTGAGGTTTCACAAATGAAGAGTGATGATCGACCCAGATCGACAATGGTCTGGGTTCCAGTTTCTCACTAATCTTGTTATGTGTGCAGGAATGACTATGGATGGTTGTTTTCAGACTTTGGTTTGTAGACAGTGGTTGTTCCAGACACATGACAAGGGACATCTCCCAGTTGATCGACATCAAAATCTTCGAAGCTGGATTTATCAACTTTGTAGGAGGAGAAACTGGAAGAATTACAAGGGTGAAGTCGAAAACGGGGTCCTCAGCTTCTCAGATGTCAATTATGTTCCTGAACTCAAACACAGGCTTCTGAGTGTTTCTCTAATGTGCAACAGAGGCTTAGAGGTTCTCTTCACCAAGAGTGGATGCGTAGTTTTGAAGCCTGGGATTTTTATACCCGAAGATTGGTTTTTGATTGAAGATGAACGCCGGGGAATGCTTACGTGATTGATATGAATAAGGCACCTACTGATCAAGTTACATGTTTGTTCTCATAAATTGCCGAACATGATGCTATATTGGTCATTTGAACATGAAGAATCTTAATCGACTGGAAAAAGGAGGCTTAGTTAGCCATCAAGGATTTCATGCAGATCGAGAAATGTGAATCATGTGCTTGTGGGAAACAGCATCGTAAGCCTCACAAGTCCAAGCTTGTGTACACGACCTCTAAAGTTCTGGAACTGCTTCACATGGATATCTTTGGTCCTAGTAATGTGCTGAGTATTAGAGGAAAGGCCTATTGCTTGGTCATCACTGATGAATTCTATCACTTCACTTGGGTGTTTTTCTTGGAACAAAAGAGTGAGACAACAGGTTTGAACAAAAATTTATCGCTCTCATGTAAAATTAGGGAAATGGGCAAGTGAAAATTATTTGATGTGACAATGGGACGGAGTTTAAGAATGTTGAGATGAATAATTTTGTGCCCTAAAACGAATTGATCGTCAATACAGTGCATCTCAAACTCCTCAACAAAATGGAGTTACTGAAAGACGTAACCGAACTCTCATTGAAGCTGCTCGCATGATGATGATTGATTATAGCCTTCCACTGATAGTTTGGGCAGAAGCAATGAACATCGCCTGCTATGTTCAAAATCATGCACTAATCAACAAACGTCACATGAAGACACCCTATGAAATAGTTGAAGGACAAAAACCCTCGATATAACATTTCCGCGCTTTTGGTTGTCCCTGTGTTCTCCTTAACATGGATGCCAATGGTAAATTTGAAGCAAGAGGAGATCCATGTTATTTCATCGGATATGCTAAAAACATTTCATATCACGTGTACAACAAGATCGAGAAGTAGATCGTGTAGACGTACTACATGGATTGTCTAGAATAGAATCCTTAAGATGCACGAATTGGACCAGATTGGTTATATGACTATTCCTCCTTGTTTAAGTTGTTTAATATTCTATCTGATGTGATTGTTACTACAGATGTCTCAAGTATAGTGATACCTATTCCCATTGTAGCTGAAGATGATGTCATACCTCTATAAGATGCTTTCAAGAAACTTACTGTGGATCCACCGAGATTTCATGAAGTTGCTACTGAACTGCATCATACATCACCAACCCAGGAGCCGGTTCCTGAATCTACTATAACAACTACTCATGATGGTGCGGTTTACAACGCTGAAGCCTCCTTACAGCAAACTACTGGGGGTCCCTCAAATTCAAATATCCAAGGAGCTCCACTGTTTCCAGAGCCGATTCCGCCTGACTTCATTGTAGATCCACCAATGATCAACACTGTTGCTGCATCAAATGAGAGGGGAGTAAACTAGAACAGTATGAGGAAGTTTCTCAAATCTGCAAACAAACTTGCAGGCTCCTACTGTAGCAATACCACATCGTGTTCAGAAAAGCAATCCTATTAAGAATGTTATTGGTCCTAAACTACTGGTGTTTAAACCCAAAGCAGATTAGGAACCATTAACACATGTTTATATTCATGTTTCATTTCACAGATTGAGCCTAAGAGCATTGATGTTGCTTTGTAGGAACCTGGATGGGTAGATGCAATGCATGAAGAACTCAATCAATTTGAAAAGTTGGGGAGTTTGGAAATTAGTGAAACTACCTGAAGGAAAACCTTCTCTTGGAACGTGCTAGGTATTTAGAAACAAACAAGATGAAACTTGCATGATTGTGAGAAACAAAGCCCGATTAGTGGTCCAAGGCTTCAAGCAGATTGAAGGCTTAGCTTATGTTGAGGTGTATGCACCAGCTGCTCGTCTGAAGGCCATTCGTATCTTCTTGGCATATGCATCCTACATGGGATTTACTATTTATCAGATGGATGTCAAGACTACACTTCTGTACGGGAAGGTCTAGAAAGAAATTTGTCTCGCTCAACCCCCTGGGTTCGTTGATTCCAATAAACAAGACTATGCCTACAAGTTAGATAAAGCTTTGTATGGGTTACACCAAGCACCTCGTTCATGGTATGCAACCTTAACAGAGCATCTACTTGCACAGCGATATACTCGGGGGATGATAGATCAAACGCTATTCATCAAGCGCGTTGACAAGGATATTATTCTTGTTCTAATCTACGTGGACGACATAATTTTCGGGTTAACCAATGAAGATCTTTGTAAAGAATTCAAAGAAGTGATGAAGAAGAAATTTGAAATGAGCTCATTGGGTGAAATAACAGTGTTCCTAGGCTTGCAAGTTCATCAGAGTAATCAAGGGATCTTGTTTCATCAAGGAAAATATGTTCTGGATTCCCCCATTGCAGAACGACCTTTGCTGAATGAGGATGCTGAAGGAAGCCCTGTCAACCAGACAATTTACCGATCTATGATTGGTTCATTGATGTACTTAACTGCAGGTCAGCCGGACTAAATGTTTGCCGTATATCGATGTGCTCGTTATTAGGCTAATCCTAAACTTTCTCATCTTACTGCCATTATAAGAATCTTTAGATACCTCAAGGGAGCTCCAAAACTGGGACTCTAGTATCCTAAGGATTTGAACTTTGATTTGTTTGCTTTTTCTGACAATGAACTTGGAGGAACGGATAGGGATATGAAGTCCACATCGGCTGGATGCCAATTCTTGGGAGACAGACTTATCTCGTGGTAGTGCAAGAAGCAACAATTTGTGTCTCTCTCAACTACAAAAGAAGAATATGTTGCAGCATCTGCTTACTGCTCCTAGGTTATTTGGATGCAACACCAGCTCGAGGATTACGGTTTGACTTATCTAAACACTACTATCTATTGTGATAATGATGCCGCTATCCAAATCATCAAAAACCCTGTTTTTCACTCCAAAACCAAGCACATTGATATCAAAGTTTTTTTTATTCGAGATTGCAATGACAGAGGACCGATTAAACTCAAATAGATCCATGTTGATGCAAATTTAGCAGATCTTTTTACAAAACCTATCAGCAACTCGTGATTCAAGGTGCTTGTGGATCTTTGAAAACTGATGTGTTTCAACGACTGAGCAACTAAAACAACAGGGTTTTATAAACAAATAAATTAATAAATAAATTTACACATAAAGTATTTTACTTTTGCACAAATTTAGGGGGAGAAATATATAATTGAGGGGGAGATACTTGTTGGGAAGTGAAATAAATTTCCGTGCTTAAGAATTTGATTAACACATGTAAGGTATCGAAGCTGAAAAGGCGAGGATCCACTACGATATGTTGATAGGCCTATCACTCAAAAGGCAAAAAGATACCAAGTGACAAACATAAACAAGCTATACATCACGTGGGTAACATATCATCGGCATATGATTTCATGGTCTCAAAATCCTACGCTGATAGATAGCCAACATCTAAGGTTTCAGGTTTGTATACTGATGAGTCATCCGGGATATCATGAATGCCCTTCTGTTGCATCTAGATTACATGTAGATCTAAGCACAGTCAAGATATCCATAAAAGAGCCAAAGATGGGCCAAAACCTTAAAGGGAAGGATATCTCATCACGGGAAAATTCTGTGTGCCTTCAAAGTTAAATACATACCATATAAGGTATTTGCCTAACCCTCGTCAGACTTCTTATTAGTCACTTTGTTGTACAATGTACTGACCTGTACACCAATAAGTCTGACGTTGTAGAAACCAAGGATGAACTCAGTCTCTCACCCGCTACGATGAATCGTTGTGCTTACCTTGATCACGGGGGTATGTCTTGATATGGGACACATGGGTGTTATAGTATACTTAAACAAATCAAGTCACGAGGTTGAAAATTGAAGATTGAAGCGATGAGTTTTAGTAGACAAGGATATTGGCAATCACGTGGACCAGTCTGATTAGGTAAGTGCTGAAAAGTGTTCCTTAATCAGTTCAAGAACGGTTTGATCATGTAGCAATTCCTCTTATCTTATATTATTTTATTATTATTAGTGTTTGTGTTCAAAAGGTTGCTCGGTTGGCAACGAGTGGACCCACAACATTTCGAATGAATCATTGTTCCAAATGGGACATCTGAATCGAATTGGGCCCACCCATTTCGGACAGGCCCAATCATTTCGAATCACTGTTCCGAATGGATTCCCTTCATTCGAATTGGGCCCAAATCATTTCCGATAATGAACTTTTCCAAATTGGGCCAGACCCACTGTTCCGGATATGCCCAATTCAAACAGTATAAATGGCATTTCGAATCATTCGAATATCATTTCTAACATTGAGCATTTCGGATACAATTCGGACTTTCTCGGACTACTAACTCGAATTCAAGGTTTGCACGTTTCCTTTGCATTTCAGATGGACGTCAAGCATTTCAGATGAGTTTCAGATGACTGCCATGCATTTCGGAAGGATTTCGGATCTTCCATATGCATTTCAGATAATCATTTTGATTATCTGAAATCTGACATGGTTCCATCCGAAATGTTAGACTATCTCGGATAACTAACAAGGGTTCATCCGAATTGTCTTTTGAACCTGTTGGCTATCCGAAACACTGTTGAACCCTTTGACCATCCGAATCAAGTTTGACCAGTTCAAACTGCTTCTGACCCTTTTGACCCGTTTGACCCCTTGACCTTTAAAACTGACTTGTTTGACTTGTTGACTTATTGACTGTTTGACTTATGTTGACCGGTCAACTATATAACTAAGTTAACTGTTTTATATGATAAAACTTAACTTGGTCGGTTTTTGTACAGAAAATGGCACAAAAGATGGTCGAACGACGTAGTAAGCTGGAAGTGGAGACTTTTCATAATCAAGCCGAATATCTTTCAGATCCTCCCACAGAGCACTTCGAGTACTTCAACTTTATGATCATTGGCTTGAATAGTGGCAAAATTACTCACGCGTTGAAGACCAACGCAGTTATATGCGAAGACACCATACAAGACTTTTGGTTATCTGCCAAAGTCAAAAAGGGAGGAGATTCGATAGAAGTTAAAGTACAAGGAAAGAAGATCGTTGTCATGAAAGCAATAATTCAAGAAGTGTTAAAGTTTGGTGATAAATCGAATGGCCCGACAAATTTTGATCGAGATAGCATTGTTAAGGCTTTAAGAAAGATGAGCTACGAGGGTGATTATCCAACGGTGCTGAAGAAACTCTTTCTGCCTTACTAGAGACTGTTGGTGCACATCCTGTTATTGTGCTTTTCAGAAGACAAAGGTGGATTGGATTAGTTAAATCAGACCTAAACAACTGCGATGCTTGCTTTAGTGAACGATCGGGATTACAACTTCTCTGCTTTCATATTCGATAATATGAAGAAGATGTTAAAGAATCCAAAGAAGAAGATATTTGTGCTCTATCCTCGATTTATGCAGATGATTCTCAACGAAAAGTACCCAGATCTAGTCAAAAGCGTAAACTTTCAAAACCTAAAGCCAATGGGTCTAGGATGCTTTGACGCAGTGAGCAAGAGTCGAGATACGGAGAAAAGGCACAAGTTTGTGGGAAAGTACGATATGGTAAAACATGGGAAGTTCGGTCCTATTAACTGCACCTAAACCACTGAACGCCACAGTGGCCAAAGAACATGTTGTGCAGTTTGTAGGAGTTGTGTGAAGCCGTTGATGAAAACAGAAGACTTAGTTACTGATGACTAAGATGTTGTGGTTGAGTTGGAACATATGGAATCGGAGAAAGCTGAGGAGATTGTTTGAAGCTTGAACCCGATATCTGTTGAAAATCTTTAAGCACTGCTCGCATCGTTATAGGGCAACGTAGGGAACCATCCTCCTGAGGTTGTTCCTACTCATGAAGAGCGTGCTGAAGATGATACAAGTGTTGAAAAGGAATCTCAAAAGAAACAAAGAACCGAACCAGAAATCACTATTGACCCTACACTCACAACTCCTAGTGTTGAGCCTGAGACCATTATGCAAGCTACTCTAGAAGTCACTATTACAGCCCAAGATATAGATATTCCAGACTTCCTCAACATCGAATCAACTGCTGGATCACAACTTGAAAGTTCAAGCGGAGTGCGATTTGAAGCTGGTTGCTCCAGTGGAGGTCTTACTTAGCACAATGAAGCAGCAATGCGTGCTGCTGCAGAAAATTTGAAGTTTATTGAGTAGTCTGATAGCGATGACGACGCGAATGTGGGCGTTGGGAAATTACAACGAAGGGTGATTATCTTGGAGCAAGACTCTGCATTAAAGGATGCTCAGATATCATCTCTGCAAGCTCAAGTATCTAACAGAGATCAAATGATTGAACAGCTACACGGTGATGTGACTCTATTGAAGTCGGTAGTGTTTGATTTAAAGGCGAAATTAGAAAAGAAGTTCGGATGATGATCCTATGAATGTTGCGCATCATGAACGAATAGCTGGGGAGAAAGCTGTTGCAGATGTTGAACATGAAGCGGGGTTAGCTACTTACCTAGCTTCAGCTAAAAAAAAGAAAAGAAATTTGCCTCCAAAGACACAAAGCAGCAAGCAAATGCTAATCATGAAGAATCAGGATGTGAACCCTCTTGATGAAAACTTCCAACTAAAGAATCCAACGATAATGTCTAAACGGTATATTATGGAGCCGGGATCGAGTATTTATGATAAAATCGGAAACAAATCGAAGGTTGCAAGCTGGAGGTTCGATCATGACAAAGATATGTGGCTGATTACTCATGAAAATGGACATAGAGAATACTACTCGAAGCAGTCACAATTTGAGTCTTGGACGAAGATTGACTTACAAAACTTACTACGTTCTCCATATCATGATTTTGATCCAAATCTGCGAGGGAGAGGTTGGACATATCATGATAAGCTTGCAAAGGAAGTGAAGAATAACTTCCCAACGATGAAAACTGCTGAATCATATCTGAAGAAGAGTCCTGCTGTTCGTGATCCACACACCAAACGAAAAATCAAGAATGTGATATGACCTCCAACCGATAAAGAAAAGATCATTCCTGCGGCACCAAAGTTTCCAAAAGGTGTATTCAAGAACTTCCAATTCTGGGCATACAATCCAAGGATGGCTGAAGCAGTGATCATAACAAAGGAAAGCTCCTTCCAGTTAGCAGAAACGTTGGATCTTACAAGCTCTTATGAAGAAGACATCAAGGTCTTAGGGCAGCATCAGATTCGAATGAACGATAAGTATGAAGTTGTGCCAAATCGTGGATAAGTGCGGTGGAGAATGTGATCAGCTCAAGATTGTATGTGGACGGTAGTCCACTATTTGGAGGAAGTGCAGCTGGTGGATCCTCAAGCTAAAAGCAGCACTAATGAAGTAAGCCTAGGGGCATATTGTTAGAACATTAAGGTTTATGCATTAGTCACTTTCCATGTTTCGGCTAGCTTATATGTTTGTTTTATTAGCTTGTATTAGTTAGGCCTTGGGAAGGCTAATGGGCCTAGGGAAGGCTAATGGGCCTAGGGTTAGGGGTAATGGTGGACTAATCCCTTACTATATATAGTAAATGATGTATTAGGGTTTAGAAGTTCTTTGGTGGCTTTTGTAATTAACTTGTATTAGACAAGCTATTGCAAGTTAATACCATTGAATCTTTTCTACTTCATCTTATTTCTTTTGCTTGAATCAAGCTTGGTTGTGTGATTCCGCTATCACTCAAGCTTTGTATGATATCATTAGATCCGGTTTTCGGGACTTACAGTACTTGTTATGACTTTAGCATAATAAACCGCCTCTCTTGCGGTTAACTTGAAGGCTCTAGCTTGGCCTTTCTTCGTATCATTAGCTTTGGCTATACCATCACATGTATTCTTAGGACAACTGGTCCTAATATGGCCTTTCTCACCACATTTGTAACATACCGCGTTCTTAATATCTCGACACTCATGTGTCTTGTGACCAGTTCCTTTACATATACCCCAGCTTCATTGCGACTCAAGCCTACATTTTCTAAAGTGCCTCTTACCGCAAGTTTTGCATTCTGGTTTAGGACCACTGGTCCCTGATTGATTCTTCTTTGAATCAAATATACCTTTCTTGGAATCTCGGGGAGGATTGCTTTTTTTCTTCCTCTTGTTGAAGAGCTATATCTTTGTTGCCCTTAGCAGAATCTCATATCTTGTTAGGGAGAGTGATAGATCTATAATTGATCTAAAAGTGCTCGGGGGTGAGGATTTTGCCATACCCTTAATTTCAGGTGCTAAGCCACCAATGTATCTCACGATACGCTTTGACTAAGGGGTAATGAGGTATCGCACCAATCGAGATAGAGAGTTGCACTTAGATAAATATCCCCTGCAGTCTAAGTTCTTCATAGTCAGCTTCAGAAACTCTAACTCTATCTTCTCCAACTCGCGAGGTGGACAATAAGTCTCGCGGATTAGTTCCACGAACTTTTCCCATCCCATATTATATAGATGTACTTTTCCTGATGCTTGGATCATGGCTTTCCACCTTGTTAATGCATCTTCTTGGAAAGACTAGGACACATACTTGACAATGTCCTTTTCAGCGCACCCGCTCATGTCTGTAACCATTTCCAACTCGTCTAGCCACTTGAGGGCGTCAATTGCTCCTTTTCCCCATTGAAATCATCGGGTTTACATGAGACAAAATATTTATAGGAGCATCCATCTTTTGGATATAGGCGCTCCTTTCTAGCAACACATTTACGTTCACTATTCTCTTTCTTATATGAGGAGTAGTGAGAACTCTGAGTTTGAGTTTTATGAGTAGATGATTAGGGAATAGAAGTAGATTGTAGCCTTGATGATACTGGACCTATGTAATTGGCCATAAACTCGACCATGGCTTTTTCGACTTCCTCGGCTATTAAGGTTCGGAGGTTATCTCCTCCACCTTTTCGGCCAGTATGAACCGCATTGCCATCACTACCGTTATTGTCAATTATGTTGACTTGCCATTTGTATTTTGAACTACAAGTCATCAAGGAGATTTTTGGTTTATAGCGGATCAATTTAAATAATAGAAAGGGAATTCAAAATTAATTTTTATTTAATCATTGGATTGCAATACAATGTCCTATAAGGACTTTTTGAAATTAGAGTTACAAAGATTGTCCATTATTGGACTTTTGGAATGTAAAACAAATTACAAAATAGATATGAAGAGTCTTTAATCCTCTCTTTTTCCTTTCACCAGCCTTGTAAGTCTGTGAACCATCTTGCTGGTTCTTCTTTCACTTCATTCCACCTGTCTCTGTATTTCTTCCGTCCTTTCCACCGCCTAAGTAATTATGTCAGGAGTTGGCGTTTGTGGAGGTTGGGGTTGTGGAACAACTGGATAAGAGTAACTAGGGTTTCAATATCCAAGATTAGGGTTTGGATTTCCAGGTGTAGGGGTTGGATACCTATAGTTAGGATAACCAGGGTAGGTAGGTGGAAATGGTGGTGGATAGTAGGAGTTTTCGATGACCGCCTGTAAATAGGGGTCGCATAATGGAGTAGTGTTGGCAAAATCCATAACTGCTGAGGTGTAGGGGTTATCGTGCCCCGATGGGTTTGCGTAAGCGGGTATGGGGTTATTATAACCTGGTGGTGCAGTATCTGCGGTTCGAGTTGGGTTAGAGGGTCCTCCCATTTGGGGATCCTCTTGCATTGGTTCATAATGACTAGGAGGAAGAGGATGAAGTGAGCTTGAAGGAACTCCAGGTCGTAACGACATCCTTGGTTTAGTACGCTTCTTCCTTTGTCATTGCTCCACCAATTGATGAGGTAATACTGGGGCGCATCAGGTGGAGGTGGTGGAGTTTAAGGTGGTTCTTGGGAAGGTGTGTGGGGATGTGCGAATGATTGGTGTACAAGGGTGTTGTGGAAAGTAAATTGGTTGAAATATAGGTTCCATTCATCTAGTCTATGATAAGGAGAACCATGGTATGAAGTATTATCACTAGACAATTCAATAGAGTGTCGTTCATTTCTAGAGTTGGGCATCTCTGGGCCAGAGTCATCATCTTCAGGTATCTAGCTTGGGTGAGGTGAGTTTATATAGTTAGAATCACGGAATGATTCACTAGAATGGTGTGAGTGGGATTGTTGAGGTCGTGATGGTCCTCCACGCATGGTACCTTTTCCTCTTCCACGTAGTAGCCTTGGCGGCATTTTCTAAAAAATACAATAACTATATATATATATATATATATATATATATATATATATATATATATGGGAATGATCTTAGGTTCAAGCCTAGACTCGGAATTTTCTTAAGGAATATGTATTTTGAGATATTTGAGCTTAGACACAAAAGGCTAGTGTCTAATTCGCTCAAATTGTGGCTCTGATACTAACCTGTCACACCCCGGTTTCCGTTGGGCCCGGTTGGTGGGTTTATGCGTGACGATTGATAACAATTACACATTTATGCAATGGAAGATAAATTAGAAGTAATAATATAAATGTTCAAATTTAATAAATAAAACTTATAAGTGTTTAATACAATATCCCACAAGTAGGATCCGAAATAAATCGAGCTTAAGGATATCATAAGCCTTTAAGTAGAGAAATTGCAAATTCCTAAGCTTTCCCATTGACCAAGCCATTCCACCCTATATTCAAGGCTCATTACCGGCGGTTTGATCTTTTTGAAAATAGTCAGCTTTCGCTGCTAAATACAATTAACCGACTCATTTAAAAATCATTTTCATAAATCACTTGATACATATTATGATAACTCATGGGTTTAATCATTTAATATTATTTTGGTATAGATTTCTTGTCACCAGTTTTATATGCTTGTCCATACAGCTGGGTACCAGAAATCTATGCTGGTATGGGATGATGGTACACACCACCTTTAATACAACGTCTTCTGGGAGTATACCTTCTACCCTTCGTGTATTTTATATGGCTATTCCTGTTTGATAAGTGGGATGTCCGGACACGGTACCATTACCCCTAGTGTTTAATGTTATTCAAGTAATACGGATTAACTGGATTCTTATATTTATGAAAGCATTTGCCATTTATATAATACCCGTTCCAAGCGGCTAATGTCGTATCCAAAGTTTTCAAATAAAACTAGGTTAAGAGTATTTACCTTTGCTTAGCAAATTCTGTTTAAATAAGTTCTTTGAAACAAAGTCGTATTTCAGGTTGTATATCCTAGGCACGATTATTTGGAATGCTCTTTAGTCTAGAATGAAAGAGATATAAATTTCTGTTAGAATGTTCACGAGTCTTTTTGTAAGTTATATTACTTGACTCGCTACTTAGAATGTTATTCGCTTTCGCTAGATTAAGAGTTGACCGGGTAGAATGTGGTTTATACCGTTCTGAGTGCGAAGCCTCGTTAAATATGGGTTATATAACCATACATTCTAATTTGAAATGATTTTGAAAGGTTTAAACCCAATTCAACTAGTTTATATAATAGATATAATAAACTAGTCATTTGGGTAAACACAACATCAGATGGTCGAAAGGGTCTATGACAAGTCTTTTATGGCAAAATATATTTTCAAACGTTATATAATCAATTTCAAGGTCATATTATGTCACACCCCTAACCGATGGCAGAAACATCGGAGTGAGACGAAAATGAGATTGCAAGAGACTTCATAACACTAAATGTGACAAGTATTAATAAATAAGATTTCATTTCATTTCATTGCTAAGAAACAAGTACAATCGTTTGAAGCAAATTACAACATATTGAACAGAAACAAAATACTAAATTTGAAGGTGCGTTTCTAGTCATCCTACTAGTGTGACATCATCATCAAATTCCTTCAATACATATTAAAGTATAGTTCAACACACAATATATTGGATAGCATTCAAGTTTGAATACTTACATAGGTATAAAAGTTTAAATGAATCCACATGGCATAATACTTAACTAGAATTAACATACGATACTAGCATGCAACTATAAATGTCAACCCAAAGATTCCCGCTAGCGTAATCTAATCATAGCAATAAATAGACCATTTTGTTTACTTAATATGACCTCAAGAATATGGGCGGTACGTTAATCCTATAGCGTTATACATGTTAAGGGAGGCTTGCATGAAGTTAATGACAAGTATAAAGCATAAGAATAGTCTAGCATATATGAATTCAAGTAGAACGTATCAAGCATGTATATTGGATTGTTTGTTCGTGTTTTAAACATAAAGTATGTAATTGCGTGATTTTGATAACATATACATATTGCACCCAAAAGTGTTAAAAGTAAAATGGGAGTCGAGTATACTCACGGTTTTCCAAAGTTTCTGATTAAACCGAGAGTTGATAAGCTGTTAAGATGGAAACACCAAAGTTACCCTACATGGGGGAAACAAAGGTGTGTGAGTATTCGGAGTTTGTGGAGAGTTTCGGATTCGGAAATTCTAAGTATTCAAAAGTATGTATGCGAAAAGTAATTATCTAGTCGTAAACACTCGTTTTTGACACTATAAGTTTTCGTGATTCCATGGGTCAAACTTGCCCATTAGAGCGAGAAGTTTAGAACATAGATAATATAACCTATTTCATGACATGTAACCATGATTCGGTTAACATCACGAATTCAGTTATGTATATATATTCATATATAATATAGTATATTTTATATATTAAGTCCATCATATAGTATCATAGATTTCATATAAGTCATGCATGGAGGTAGGATGATATAGACCCATTAAACCTCACTGTATGGATTCACCAAAGCACAAAGTTTACCAACTTAGTTGGTAAACTCGGTTGATCATGAATAAGATAAGATACAGCTAAACTACTAAGCCAACCAAAACTACAAACAACAAGTGAGCAAGCTAGTTGCATGCATCCCGAACATTGCAATGTTTGGGGACGTGCCATAGCTTTGTAACTCTAATGAAAGTTGAAGGAGTTTTAGTGGTATGAACATGGAAAGCATCAAGTGAGGTGGTGGAATGAGGTTGGATAGCCAAAGCTTCCATATTTCACATGTTTACCAAAACACAAGTCTTGCCATATGAACTATGGTAGACTTGGATGGTTTCATCACTTGTGGATTGTCTAAACCCTATCAAAATAGAAAGTTTATGAGGTTCTTTGACCTCTAAACTCCATAAACAAGTCCCATAATCATAGATGAGATTAGAGACAAGATAGGTGCAAGATTCTTTCAAGAAAGTTAAATGAAACAAGTATAAGTAAAGTTCTTCTTCAAAACAGAAAGTTGGACCTTAAAATGGTGATGTTCCATCTTAGTTTACCATGGTAAACTTGAGGAAACAATCCTAGAGATGTTCCAAGCTTTGTAGAGGAAGAAGAGATGAAGAAACATGAAGAAAAGTGAGTTTGAACTCACTTTAGAACTTGTTTGTAATCTACCAAGAACTTGTAATTTCAGTAATGTGAGAGTGTTTTGAGAGTGTAGAGTGTCACACCCGTACATAGGCGGAAGCACGCGGTGTGAACTTGATTAGTTTTCATTGCATATGATATAAGTAAACAACTATATTAAATAAAAGCATGTACGATGTTCATCCATTTAACATATATAAACATTACAAGCCACAAGGTGTTTGAAGATAAAAGACATCATAGGTGATTCACAATTTACAAAAGGCTTGTTCAAAATAACTTTTAAAACATTAAGGCTTTCCTTCCTATATCCGTTTGAAGACGAAATATATAGACCAAACCCTCGCAAAATATAGATGCCATCGACTACTAGTAACATTGAAAACTTCGTAAACGACAGCGTCAAGATCCACTTCAATTTCTGGAAATACATGTAAGTTTAAAAACATGAACAAAAGTTGGCGAGTTCATGCATTTTGTGAGCGCTCCAGATGAATCTTTAAAAACATTTGAGAGTTCATATGTGAAAATATGTGGTATGTAAAGCGTCAATGAACTTGATGATCATTAATGTTTTGCAAGGACATTAATATGTGTGACAACATAGGAAGTACTCAACCCTAGACAATTTCTTCCGGTCCACCCGGCTAGGACAACAAAAGCACTACATGCGGCCACACAAGGACCCATGAGTGGGGCTCACTACACCCGATAGATCTACCACTCTTGTTTCTCGGTCTTATAAAAGATTAATGGCACTTAAGAGATACCTTATTCGCACATGATCTAATATTTCATTCTATAGCTAAACCATACCATCGAAACATGTATTTCTCCCCGAGAGTTATAAATCGAAACCATTTAAGAGAAAAGGGGGACATGAACTCACTGATTTGCATCCATAATTATATGCTAGCAATTCGGGTATCCCAAAGCGCGTATCAACCTACAAGTGCTCTAATTCATTAGACACTTGAGTTAATGTTAAATGTGTACACGTTGTTCATCTTGAACGTATTGTTTAAGTTAAGTATTTGGATCCCTTTGCGTATTTAAAATATGTTGGCATTTGTTTCGTATTTTCGCTTAATATATATACACTTCTTTTATATATATACTTCGTATCCATCAAGTGTACGACAGGCCTTGCCCTTCGTGAGACTTCGTGCCTCGCACGAGTATAAGTGGGCCTAGCCCATAAGAGTCTTTGTGCCACGCACAAGTGAGAATGGCCTAGCCCATTTGAGTCTCCGTGATCCACATGGTATGAGTGGGCCTAGCCCATGAGAGTCTCCGTGTCACGAACGGTATAAGTTCGTTACGTGCTTTGTATATTCTTCCAATACATATTTTAAGCATAGCGAACCTCGTTCACATATATAAGTATATGTTCCTTTGTATATGCAAATTGATCTTTTGTATGTCCTCGTTCCATGGTGTATGCAAATATTGCATTGTATATGCAAATTGTTTTGTTGTATGCATTTGCACCATTATATATGCAACTGTTACTTTGTATATGCAAATTATTTTTTTGTATGCATTTGTTCCATGATATATGCAAATATTGCATTGTATATGCAAATTGTTTTATTGTATGCATTTGCACCATTATATATGCAACTGTTATATGCAAATTATTTTGTTGTATGCATTTGTTCCATGGTATATGCAAATATTGCATTGCATATGCAAATTGTTTTATTGTATGCATTTGCACGTATATGTTGTGCATGTACACTACTTGTAATTCTTGTGTGTTACTAAGGGTTTTGGTATAAGTATTTATACGTATTTTTATACCGTATTATTTGATATTTATATCGTATTCATATGTATTTGTATACCATAATATTTGGTATTTATATTGTATTTACGTATTTGTATATTGTATTATTTGGTATTCATACTGTATTTATACATATTTGAATACCGTATTATTTGGTATTTATACTGTAATTATACGTATTTATACTTTTACATGGGTATAATTTGGGACTCTTGGTTTTATATTTTCCGGAATTTTTAAGTGTTGGATTATATGTCGATTTTTAACCAAAAGTATAATATTGTTAGAGTTCGTCGTAGAACTTATTGTTATATATTTTCTTGTCGAAACGCCCAAGCATCGCCCGTGATAGGTATCCTTCCCGTGTTGTAATGATGCGGCGACCGTTGCAGATAGCTACACATTTACTTCGTTGGGTCGTTTATTTGATAATTCATGTTGGCTTTTGGTTTTATGTATATATAGATATTTTGTCCTTAATATAAGATTATGTAACGATTTGCCCGACGTCCAGTTGTTCGTCATCCGCGGTGCCAAAGTGTAATATAACTTTGTTCATGTGTTTAGTTAGTATCCTTGCTAACTTCTAATACATACACATAATTATACACAAGTTTTTATACACATAAGTTGGTGTATTTTAAACATGTACATATTTTATTTAAGAATATATTTATACTTATAAAGTTTTCATTTCACCTTTTTATAACTCTTTTAATCTTATAATTATATATAAGTGTTTATAAAAGTTCTTATAAGATTAGGGCTTAACCTTTTTTAGTAAACTTTCTTAATTACTGATTAAGGTCACTAATCACGTTTAGTCCACTTAATCACCTTGTTGGTCGTACTTCAATCGCGATTAGATTTTAGAAAAATTTCGCCATTTTCCATGTTTTTAAAACGTATTTAAGCATGTTTAAATTCCTTAATCTCAACAATTTCCAATCAAGTTTCAAAAACTCAATTTTTATATATAACAATTCTCACATAATTATCCACATAATCCTTGAACTTTATGTATATTTTTAACCACATTTTTAATAATAATATCGTAACATTTTTAAATCTTTTTAGAAGATTACTGACACCATCATATGTAACACACTTTAAAGTCTTTATCTTTCATATAAACAACATTGATTAACACACTTTTGATACTATCTTAGTGTAAATCATGATTTTTAGTTTACATGAAAGTTATAAAATGTTAAAACTCACTTTTATTTTTGTAGTAAGTTCATGTATCATGTGGATGATGATCTTGTTAATATTTAAACATCAAGTTGTTTAAATCACCATTTTAAATCAAGTTCCATACAAGATCATCAAGCTAAACAACTTACTTTAACATAATCATCAAGAATATATAAGCTAACTAGCACTAAGCAATATGATCAACACAAAATACATCACATTAGTAGACTTTTTATGTTATAATTAGGGTTTTAAGCTTTGGTTTTCATGGAGTTCAAGATGATCAATTTGTAATTTGGTATTCTACATAACATATAAAGCTTGAAAATGGTGAGAAATGATCTTACAACTTTGCTATGGTTAGGTTGAAGATTAAGAAGAGATTAAGCTCCAAATGAAGCTCTAAAAGTCCTCCATGCTTGCACCTTCCTTGAGGGGTCTTATAGTGGGTTTTATGAGCTTAATTTGATGGGTTTTTTGGATCAGAAGGAAGGGTTATTGGGGGTTTGGGGCTGCTGAAAATGGAAAGGAAAAACGGTATGCTTCTTGATTTTTTTTGAAGGTTGAAAGTGATGGAGTGTTGATGATGATGTTAGGATATATAGAGGTAAGTTTAAGCCATGATCAAATCTTGCAACCATGCCTCACATGCTCCATTTTTCAACAAAGAAACAAGTTGGTGGGACCCACTTGTTGGCCGATTTCTTAGGGGGGGGGGGTTAAATGTAACTGTTTTTAACATGTGTATATATATATTAGATATTTAGGTAATTTAATTAAGTATATTGATTAGTGATTGGTCTTGCATCATTAGGGAGTAATTAGGGGTTTTAGATGTTAATTCGTATAAATTAATCCCCTTGACTAGTTGGTGTTAGTTTCGAGTGGTAAAAACATTATTCGATCGGTCGTCGGGTCACTTTCGGGCAATATATGGAAAGTGTGCTTTAGTACCAGAAACATCATCTCGGCTTATTATATGGCACCACCAATGTTGTTTCGGACATGAAATACTCTTAACTAGTTCACTGGATGATCCGTTTAGGTGTTAGGATGGTCAGGATGCTTCCTACTAGTTCGTCGGATCGGTATCCGACAAGTCAAGTTGTGCCCGCTATGGCGTATCGTCGAAAGCTTATGTTTAGGATATTCCGTTGATATTCCCAAGCTTATTTAGGTTTTATAACCTTATATACAAGTCCTATGACCCTTAAGGTGTTGAGTTTTGGCATTTCAGACAATTTACTTTGTTATATTCTGATGCGTTTCAGACGAATTTTAACGACACGTGTTTTCTGGAAAGTTAAAGTGTTTTTGTATTTAATGTCCCTAAGTAGGGAATCTTATTTTCATTTCCACCATAAAATGCTTTCGTTCCTTCGTTGCTTGTTCCGACAGTTTTCAGAAACTTACTGGCATGAATAGTGTATTCCGGTGAATAGTGTTTTCAGCATTTTGCCAACATATTTTGACATAGTTTGTTATTTACTCGCAACGTGAAGAATGTAACAATGTTGTTTGACACATTTAACCATGTCCTATGATTGCTAGACATTAGACGACCTAATCATGCATTAATTAAGTCGTAACGACCGCAATAAATTATATAATCAAGTTGTTAAGTTGTACGGAATTTACCATTATTTTACCAGTTTTCATATTCTCCCCCCGTTAAAAGAATTTCGACCTGAAATTCAAGCCATGTTAGGGGAGCCTTGGAACAAATGCGATACTTGGACTTGATGTGATATTCACGTTCCCAAGTATATTCGGGGTCGTGACGTGAGTTCCAACGAACTTTAATCAGTTTAATACGACTTCTCCGTGTCTTGTGGAGTTTGTCGTTGATGTGAATCTCATCCGTAACCTCAACGGGTTCTTCAGTAAAATGGAGTTTGTCGTTGATGTGAATCTCATCCGCTGGAATGATAACCGTTTCTTGTGTAGGACTCTTCTTTAGATTAGACACATGGAATGTGTCGTGTACGCTACTAAGCTCATCCGGTAACTTTAACTTATACGCTATGGTTCCAATCTTTTCCAAGATTTCAAAGGATCCAACGTAGCATGGGTTCAACTTTCCACGTTTACCAAATCTTGCTACTGTGACGAATCATCATCTGGGTGCACACATATAACAACTTCTCCCGTATTCGAATCATAGTGCACCATTTGAAGATTTTGTGGAAGTCTTGTTCCATCTGAATCATAGGCATATTCTTCATTACCATTGGCCTCTTCACGACTACCGTAACATCTTTCTCTTTGGTTACCGGATTGATCTTCGTAATTCGTTTCGGGAAATGAGGTTTCCAGTGTGTAAATCTGTGCGTAGCTTCTAGCTTGATTAATTTCCATAACCGTTGGTCGTTAAATTTCATCTTCAGATTAATCATCTTTGTTTGCACGAGCTCTTTTACATCCCAATACGGCAAGGACTTGATATCGCTCAAGTATCTGAAATATTGGATCCCAAAATCCCTCTTAATAGCATAAACATTAAGTTCCTCGATCTATCCCCAGCTAATTGTATCCCCTATTGAAATATATGCATTAAGCGTAAAGAACGCTAGAAAAACGTTTGAATTTGCGCTCTGCTGGAGATTCTTTAAACCATTTCTTCCTCATTTCTGCAATTTCAGCCCTAGACATCTGTTGAGGAATCGTACCGTGTTTGGCATCTTCTTCGACTTTATGTTTCAGAAGATCAGCATTTTCAGCTGCAAACAACTCACTAAAAGTTGGGGAGTCATTTGTACCCTCATCGGCAGGATTAGTAACATCGTCATCGGAATCATCCTCCACGACAAATCTATCATAATCATCAGCATCATCAACATGCTCGAAGACATAATAACTGGCTCGAAAGTGCTAATATCATTCAGCTCATCTTCAAAATCAAACACAAATTCATCTTTGTTCATTCCCAGGTTTAGAGTAGCTGTGAACGAACTCTCCTTCTTCAACATCGTGCTCAAGATATAAAATCTTTAGCTTTGGCACGACAGGAACAGTAGATATATCAGTTACCATGAGAATTCATGCCTGCTGAGCATCAGTAGGGCCTTCAGATCTACCCTGATCACCTCCTTCAGTCACTTGATTTGCGGAGTCATCCAAGTACACAGAATAATCAATATCTTCATTCACATTAGACTCTGTTACATGGACACCCATACCACCTATATCATCATCACCATCATCACTATCGTGATCAGACTTACCAGAAAATAGATCATTTCAAAATCATCTAAATCTTCAGCCTCTTTTTCAGCATCCTCGTCAAACTCATCAACCGCGGCTTCAATCTCTCTTTCTAATTTCCTCTTTTGTAGCCATTCACAATATCTTGCTAAAAGATTGGACATGTCGATATCCACATCTTTTGGCTTACCCACTAAAACAAACTTCTTCGAGACTGAAAACACCACAATATCAGTAATAACTTGTGCAGATTCAGCTTCTGGCTCAGTAGTAACAATGACAGGATCCTCAACCACTTTAGCTTTACCTTTGCCTTGAGCATCTGATACTTCTTTCGCAAGGCGTTCGCGCTCAGCAACCCGCTCTCTCGCTTTAGCTCTTTCTATCTCGTCAATCTCAGCAGCAATGTTAATACCAAGCTTCTTTGTCAGTATCTTCTCAAATAAATTCATCTTTCTGTCGCTCCTGAGACGTTCTTCTTCATATTCAGCCATACGAGTCCGTAAACGCTCATTCTCAGATACAATGCTGGCTAACATAGCTTCGAGCTGCTGTTTGTCTTTGTTTAAAATATTGAGTTGTTCCTGCAGTTCTGCAATCTTGACCGTGTTTAACATGACCTGCTTCTGTAATTCTTCAACACGTGGGTCATTAAACATGTCAGCAGTAAAATCTTCACCCCCTGTTATGTCACCAAAGTCAAAATCAAAATGGGACTGAGATTGTGAGGGTTGCGGCGTCGGCTGCGATGGTGGTTGTTGTACTTGTTGTTGCAGTGGAGATGGTGCTTGTTGTGGAGTAGGTTGATGAATCGGTGATGGTGGTAACTGTGGAGTCGGTTGAACCTGTACTTCTTCTTCAGTCTATTTCTACACTTTTTCTTTTGATCTGTCTATAGGAGAGTCAGTGCTTCTAACTGCCGGTTGTTTGAGACGTCGAGTTTTCTTCATGGCAGACTTGCTCACAGGAGTATCATAATCAGAACCCGAAGGTACATATGTTGTATCATCTTCTCCTGATGCTTTTCTCTTTTTTACTTCAGCTTTACGCTTTAGCTCAGCTTGACGTTCAGCTTCTCTTTCTTTCGCCCTTTCTTTTTCCCCAACAATCCTGTCTTCTGAATCTGTACTGGAAGAGGATGCTTCTTCAACCACTTTCTCTTTCTCTCCAAATGCTTGTCTCTCAATATCAGCAGCCATAGCTTCAATATTCTCCTTAGGCTCTGATTCGTCTATTAGTCTCGTGCATCTGAAGCTTTTTGTTTCTTCTGAGGACTAGAAGAAGAAGATGCAGACGTTGGCTTTCTCTTAATTCCCTTACCCCTATCTTTAACAAACCAAGCGCTTCGCTTCGCAATAAAACCGTCTAGCGCTGTTAGCTCTTCATTTTTATCACCACTATCTTCTTTTCACCACTTTCCTGGTGCTAGAGCGACATAATCTTTGTCAACGGTTGCTCTAAACACACGCTTCGCGTTAGGGAATGTCTTGAGGTGTAAATCCATCTTCTTCATTGTCGAGACATCCATGTGTTCTAACTTCAGCACATCATCCTTCTTTTTCTTCAGATTAGGATGCAGATGATCTAGCAGCATCTGTATGAACCGTGGGTACTACAAAAATTTCTCTCTGTGTATTCGGGACCATCTAAGAAAATATCACCTTTGAAAAGTTGTATGGTAGATTAAGAACGAGCGCGGTGATCATACACATCTGATAATCTACTAAGTTGTCAAATCCTCCTTTCTGGTGACTCAGTGTATGTATAACACAATGTTCAATATATCTGAAAGGCGCACTTAGGTTAGCCTTCTTAAAGGGAGCAGCATTCACGAACCCGGTGTAACCCATATGATAAAAAAATCCCTTCACCATGTATTTAGAGAAACCTGTAGGATCATCTTCATGGTCGTGAAATTCCAGCACTTTTCTAATCAACTCTTCTGTGATTTAAACCTGAATATCTTCATCTCTAATTTTCACAGCCGAAACAATCGCATTCTCCTCTACATCAAACTCCGCTGCATCCAGAAGTACTCAATATGCGAAGGATAAGCTACATGACGATCTGTAAGAGCCTTCATAATCGAAATTTTGCCCAAAAAATCTAAAACTTCCTGATAGGCAGCGATTTCTGGAATAGAATCATCCAGAAGACAACAAACATTATGGAATGGCGAGAAAGAAGACTTCTTGACCTGCACACATAGACATTTCAAACTTAGAAATTTTCTCAAAAAATTCTATCTTTCAGCCACTCGTACGAATCATCGTTCGTACAAGTCAAACACTTAGACAATTTTCAAGTTTGAGTCAAATCATCACTCGTACGAGTCACTATTTCGTACGAATGACCAAATACTTAGTAACTTTTTAAGGATTTTGACCAAACTGCTTCGTACGAATGACTCTTCATACGAATCATCAAGAATTAAACATTAAGAGCCTACTCGTACGAATACTCACTTGTACGAGTGAAAAAGATACTTTAACATTTTGAAAACTTCACTCGTACGAGTGGACATTCGTACGAGTTGTAAAGTGTACCAAATAACACCTAGTTAAACCAAACTTAAAACATGTTGATTTTAACAAATTGAAGGTTGATTTATAGGTTATTGGGGCCGATTTTAAGGTTTTTAAGTTCAATTTTATGTTTTACTGGTCCAATCTCCCTAAATCTATGTTTTATGTCCATTTGGTCCAGATTCGGCATTATAACGACTTAAAACAAGCATTAATACATTTCCCATTGCAAGAGGTGTGCGAATAAACCTCCCAACATATCGGTATGTAGTACAGATCAAGAAAATGAAGTATAAGAATTGGTTCGCACAAAAGTTTCTCTCAACCGCACATAGACAACAGACTAACTCGTGCAAATGAGTGAGTCTTTTATACTCATTCAGTAGTCGCACGTACGAGCAGTGGCTCGTGCGAATGAATACAAATGTCACTCGTACGAGTCAGTGATACTCGTACGAGTCAGTTTTAATACTTGAAAACTTTTTGATTTTTGATTTTTTATGAAGTTTTTATCTGTTTAAATACCCACTCAGTTAACCAAGTCCAAGTTAATGACCCTAGTTATCTGATTTGCCTTCCAAGTCCAAGTTAATAACCTTGGTTGACCATTGTTTAACCCAAAGAGATTTATTTAAAAATGTAAATTTTCAAATTAATGAACTTTGTTGACGTTCAGGTAAACTTTTCTTTTCTTGACTAGCTCCAAACCCGTGGTATTCAGCTTTCCTTCAGCAAGTGTTGCCATGACTTGAACTATCAGCGTTTTCATCATCGGTAGACTAAAACTAAACTAAAATGCTAAGAAAATTGAAAATATTTTTGGGCATTAGGATTTTTCCGAAAAGAAATACTAATTAAGATGTATATACATACATATTTTTTGTGAGTTTTGTGTTAAGAGGATCATATCAAGTATTTAAAAAAAATCTCAAGTACCGTTGATCTTGGTAGAATCATTAAGTTCTTAAACAGATTTACCTAGATTTCCAATATACTTATTCATTTAAGCCCTTCTCGTTTCTCAACTATTTCAAGATATGTTAGGTATATTAAGGAATATGAAATAACTGTATTTCCCATCTCAGAATATACTCCCGCATCGAGATTCCCAGAATTTCATTTCACAGGTGAATATATCCAATTGATATCTGTAAAGGGGTGAATTGGGAGACATTGAGAGCTCAAGTCAGTATTTGCATACAGACAAAGGTATGAAGGCTCGTCTTTAGGTTGTGTTCCTTAAAGGAATCTTTTGAACTGCAGATGCCGTAAATATTTATGAAATACTCATTTTTTTGTGCAGCTTGTATAGGCGAATAATGCGTAAAGTATTATACAAGTTCTAGGCCATTGCTGACGCAAAATCAGAAGAACTCGGATAATACCCCAGATATCGATTAAATATAAAGACCTAGTATCGCAGAATCTGGCATTCTCTCAAACAAAATTTCGGAGTACTAAGTCCATATATCTGAGAAATGTTAACCCACAAGTTACTTAGTCTTTCTTTTAGGTTTATATCTTGAAAACAATTTACTGAACGAATGAAGCCTATTGACACATCCATAGTAAGACCTGTTTAATTACTTGTTTAAACATTCCATATCTTTAGCATACTGTGACTGTCATATTGATGTAATATGATCTCTCTTTTTTACAAAAATTCTTTTTGACTTTTATAATGTTTTTGTATTTTCCCAAACTTTCACCCCCTAAAATCTAAAACATATTTTTGTATTTTTTAGAAATTTTTAAAAACAAATGTACAGAAAACACGTCAAACCGACGAGAATCACGTCAAGTCCTCGTCATCCTCAAACTCAACCTCATGAATATCTCCTGATGTTAAATTTCTTGAACCATTTAATTTTAAAAGAATGTTAAATCTTGAACGATCAAATGTTTTGGTATAAAAATCTGCTTTTTGGTCATCATGTGGATTTTTTCAATTCTAACCAACTTTTTCTCGTAGCAGTCACGGATAAAGTGGTGTCGAATATCAATATGTTTAGTACGTGAGTGTTGACATGAGTTTTTAGTGATATCAATTGCAGCCTGATTATCTACATATATGAGCGTGTCAAGAAATTGTAGTCTGAAGTCTCTCATCTGCTGTTGTATCCAGAGAATCTGGGAACAACAGATGGATGATGAAACATATTCAGCTTCACAGGTAGAGAGAGCGACCGCGGTCAATTTCTTGCATTGCCATGTTACCAAACAGGTTCCGAGGAATTAGCAACCAGCCATCGTAGATTTGGCATTAAGTTTGCAGCAACCGAAATCAGAATCCGAGTAACCCACAAGATTGAAGTCGTTGTGTCGAGGACACCACAAGCCGGTGCTTGGACATCCTTTCAAATATCTCATGATACGCTTAACGGCGAGCAAGTGCAAATCTCTTGGACTGGACTGAAAACTGGCGCACAGGCATGTAGGACACATTATATCAGGTTGAGAAGCTGTTAGATACATCAAGGATCCGATCATGGAGCAATATAATGTTTCGTCAACTTTGACTCCATGAAGGTCTGGACAAATGCCGTGATTAGGAGCTAATGGGGTAGATGCTAGCTTAGTTCATGTCATATCAAATATCTCCAATATGTCATGAACATACTTCGTCTGATGGATGAAGATACCATCAGGCAATTGATCAACCTGAAGTCCTAGAAAGAACTTCATCTCCCCCCATCACACTCATTTCAAATTTGCGCTTCATGACTTCTTCGAAGTCTTTACACAGCTTGTCATTTGTCGATTCGAAGATGATATCATCCACATATATATGCATGATAATCAAATGCCCATCCACTTCCTTGGTAAAGAGGGTAGAATCTATAGTTCCTCTGAGAAAGCCATTGTCTAGAAGATGTCGTGACAGTGTTTCATACCAAGCTCCCAGGGCTTGGTGTAGACCATATAAGGCTTTGTTTAGAAGGTAGACTTTGTCTTTGTGTATGGGATCGACAAACCCTGATAGTTGTCCGACATACACCTCCTCTTTGACTTTTCCGTACAGGAAAGCAGATTTGACATCCAACTGGTACACCTTGAAACCTTTCCAAGAAGCAAAGGCAAAGAATATGCGGATTGCTTCTAGACGAGCAACAGGGGCATAGACTTTAGTATAATCTATCCCTTCTTGCTGATGAAAACCTTGTACCACGAGTCGAGCTTTGTTGCGGACCACTATCCCTCTGTCATCACACTTGCACTTAAAGACCTATCTAGTGTTTATCTTTTTGTGATGATCTGGTAGGTCAACAAGCTTCCGGACTCCTGCATTTGACCACCCAACTCTCTTCTTTTAACGCGTCTTTCCAGTTCCCGGGTTCCACCCGCGAAACAAAACAACTATTAGAAAGTCTGGTTTGCAGTAGAGCAATACGAGTATAAAAACAGCTTAGATCCTTGTTGATCTGATTGCAAGTTTGCACTCCTGTTTGTAAGCTGCCAATGATATTCTCCGATGGATGATAAGAAAGTGTACTCGGCATCACTTCACTTGGAACGTCTACTTGAGTTTGCAAATTCGTGATTACTTCATCAACAACTAGCGCAGACGATGAAGCTTCATTCCTAACGTTTGATTGATCAGCTTGAGTATTCAAGAAGCTTTCAATCTGCTCAGATCCTTCATCGGAACTAGATCCTCCATCATCGAAAGTCGGTTCACAATCAGAGTCGGCATTTGGCGGTTGCTGGGCAGATGATTCAGCGATGTTCAAGATTGGTACAGATACAGATTCTTGACGAGTAGTGCTCGGTCCTTCATTAGAAGTGTTGATAGGAAGTGATGGGGAAATCACCAACGGTCTAGAAACTTGCTCTTGATTAGATATTTGATGTTGTTGAAAAAGCATAACAAGTTCTTCATAAGATGGCACGTCTGGTAGGTCGAATGAATTCTACAAACCTTCGTAGTTGAAAGCCATAGATCCCCAAGTTTCTATGTTGGCGTAGTATACCGTTGACAATCAACATGTTGTGCAAGAATAACCTAGTTCAGACTCGGCAAGAAGACACATTTTTGTGGAGTAGCATAATCGACGAAAAATCCTTCCAAGGATTTGGCTCCAAATTTAACATCCATGTCCAATACAGTACACTGTGATCCAAAAGGCTCCAGAAATGCAAGGTTAGGCTTCCATTGATTTAGTAACTCGAAACAAGTCTTGTTGTGAGGCTTGACTATCAACACACGATTGAGGGTGTAACACGCTGATATGACGGCTTCGCTCTAGAAACTAATTGGCAGTTTAGAGTCGGCTAGCATGGTTCTGGCAGTCTTGATCAGTGTGCGATTCTTACATTCAGCTACTCCATTTGGTTGAGGAGTATAGGGGGAGCTGAATTCGTGAAGAATCCCCTTTTCATTGTAGAATTTGAGCATCCTTTTGTTCTTGAACTCTGTACCATTGTCACTGCGGATTCTCTTGATAGGTAAGTGATACATGTTTTCAAGCTTTCTGAACAGAATCGTTAGAGTTTCAAATGTTTCATCTTTGCTCTCCAGAAAGAAAACCCCCATGAGAATCTTGAGAAATCATCTGTAACGACTAGGCAATATAGATCACCAGAAATGCTTTGACGTTCACTGGCCCAAAAAGATCCATATGAAGCCTCTCTAGTGGTAGCTTGATAGAATTTAAAAGCTTTCTTGGGTGTGATTTCTTGTGTTGTTTCCCCTTTTTACAGCTCAGACAATCATCAGATAATTGAAAATTTTTCAGATTAACACCCTCCACTAGGTCGTTGTGCACTAGATAATTCATTTTTCTCAGATGAATGTGCCCCATCTTCCTATGCCATAGAATAGACTCCTTCTCGATAGCTTTAGAAACAAAGCGTTGAACCTTCTTTGATGTTGTAGATGCAACACTCATATCGAGAACATAGAGATCATTTTCTCTCAGAGCATGCATAAGAATCCATTCCTCAGGAATCTTGAATCCCGACTTTAAAATCAAGCATTCTTTATCATTGAAGTGCGTTGTGAATTTTTGTCACAAATCTGCAAAATGCTGAGTTGATTGTTCTCAAGTTCCGCGATGTAGTTCACTTTATCAAATGAAACCACTCCATTCGTGAGAATTCCGTCTCCGACAATTCTTCCTCCTTGTGTTCTGACAAAACCCATATATCCTCCTCGGATAGTTTTGACATCGTGTAACAACGTAAGCATACTAGTCATGTGTCAAGAAGCTCCATTATCCATGGTCCATTTAGACATGATCGATCGCGGGAGCCCCTACACACATGAGGAAAAAACTATTTAAACAAAGAAACCCAAGCCTGCTTGGTCTTGGGTGGGTTCAGAATATCAAATTTCAGACCTACTTTGTTTTTTGACATTCTGTTTAAGCTCGGTTTTGTTTGGAACAGAAGGTTTCAGTTCTACCTTGGATGGTTTGACTTTGCAACCCATGTTTGCGTTTTCAAATTAGCTCTTTTAGCATAAAACTTTAAATCCAATTGACGATTCTTTGTGGAATATCAAATTTTGGACCTACTATTTTGGGACTTGTAGTTCGTTCTTCGCTTTTGAAAACCCAAACCAGCCTTCCTATTCTCAGGAAAATCTCTGTTTTTATGATGGTAGGGTCTGTTAACACATTTTGATTTAGAGTAAAATGATACATCATGTTTGTCTAAATCAGAATGGCTTACCTCAACAAACTTGAACAATTTATCGACACGATCCAGATTGACATTCTGGATTAGAAAGTCTTCATCAGAATATAGTTTATCAGATCCATGCATTTTGTAAACTATGACATTTGGATCATTGTTTAAACTATTTTCCGATGTTTCAACATCAAATTCAGATTTTTCAGATTCACCTTTTAGAACATATTCAACCACTGTTTTAACTACTTCAGAATCACATTCATTTTCAGATTTTGTGTAAGTTACGTCAATGTTCGTAGGCAGGTCGTTTGACTGTTCAGTTGTCAATTTTAAATTGAGCGCCTTTTCCACCCCTGATGGCTTTTTATAAGCATAGCTATTCCACATGGGTGGTGGAACACGATCGTAACTTGCACTCTTGTTTTCATTATTTTTTAATTCTTCTTTGTTTTCGATCTTTGGTAAAATGTGATCAATGACGTATGAGCTTGTGGAATAACTGATTAACAATTTGTTAACCTATTTTGTTTCTTTTTTTTATCTTCTCAAGCTCACTTTTTAGCTCAACGATAGTATTTAAATGAATATTTATAGCCATTTGCTTGTCCATTACTGTCGCTTTAAGCATAGAAAGTGTTCCGTCATTTTCTTTGAGTGCTTTTTCATATTGTTTAACAGATTTGCTTAATTTGTCGTATGCTTCTTTAGTTGATTTATAATCACTCGACAAATTATCTAGTTATACATTTGAGCTAATTATATCGTGTGTCTTTTACAACACATCCATTGCATGGCTCAACACATTTCAAACATGGTTTTTCTATCACAACTCACATTTAGACTCATTTACCTCATTTACGTTTGCCATACATGCTTTGTTGGTCTCATCAGTCAGCTTCTCCATCTTTTCATCAACTCTCTTTTCAACATCAAGCTTCTGCTGTTCTTCACAAGATGATCGATGACTTGGTTCAAAGTAACCTGCAAAAGTTTTTCAGAATATCATTAGGTAGGAGATGTTTAAAAGCACTGTTTAATAGTTCCTCCTCTTCTGACGATTTGTGATAGTATTAATCTTCTTAAGGAGCCTCGACAAAAGATGCCTCTGATTCTTCTTCAGGTTCCTTGATTATTTCTGCAACCAATACCAAACTCTCATTCTTGGAAATGTATTTATTCCAGTTAAAGCCTTCGTCTTCTTGAGTCACTACAAGCGTTTTGTCTTTGGTTTCTGGCTGTCTATCTTTGATTGGCACCAGTCTAATTCTTGGTTGAGGATGGTGGTAGATAGCTTTCATGTAGTATTCGTCGACAAATAGGTTCTGATTACCCTGAACTTCACTGTTTGGACATTCACGTTTAAAATCTCCCTTCTCCTGACACTTGAAACAAGTAACTTTGGACTTGTCGAATCCAAGTTTTCCATCCAATCCACCCAAGTTCTCTTTCCCGTTGATTTCCATGAAGCGTTGTGCGCGTCTAATAATAGATGCCATACACCTTTTGATGTCGATCAACTCCATCTCTACCGGATCAAACTGATCATAGTCCTCTCTGGGTATTTCTAAATTTCCAATCTATCCTTCTACAAGATTGTCATAACATTCGAGAACCGATGCTAATAGTGACATATGTTGCTTTGCGGTCTTCTCATCAAAGTTTTGTGCATTCTGGAAATCAACAGTGATATTGCATTGTAAAACCCTTTGAGGAGGCTAAGATTGACTGTTCTGGTTGATCTGGGGATTGCTCGAACCATGTGATGATTGTGGGCTTTGAGACGTGTTAGGATTTACCGTAGCAAATGATTGAAATCCACTATTTTGATTTGACGATGGGCTTGGTGTGTTGTAACCGCTAAAGGCAGTCTGGATCTTTGGAGACTGTATCTGAGCTGCAGAACTATTCTTGTAATACAGATTAACATCTTGTTACACTTGGGTGCCTTTGTTCTTTGCCATTTTCTGCATCTCAAGTTCATGTCCCTCCAATCTCTCAATGAATTTAGGTAATGAGAAATTACCATATTCAGTTCCATTCTTCAAAATGGTCAAGTAGGTAGACCATTCGCCTTGTGGTAAGGAATCCGCGAGTTTATCAACTAATTCTTCATTCGTCTTTATGATTCCCATCCGCTTCATTTGCACAACCAAATGACAGTATCTTTCAATCAAGTGTTTTACCGTTCTCCTATGATCAAAGTAAAGATGTCAAATTCTTTACTCAACAACGCCCTCTTCCTTTTCCGTAATTGGGCACTACCCTTGAATTTATATCGAAGAGCATTCCATAATAATTGTGCGTCATCATCATGTTGTAAAAGCGCCAATATGTCTTACTTGATGGATTGTTTTAAAATGTTCATCATTTTCTTCTCATTTATAAACTTCTCTCTTTCAAAATCTGAGAGTTGAGCCAATGTCTTTTCGAGACCGTTTTCTCCAACAGGAGCTTGATACTTTTCTTCGATGGCAAACCAATAAGTAAAATGATTCGCCTGAACCCAATTCATAAAATGTTCACTCCAACTGTCGAAGTCTTTGAGGTTCATCAGCTTTAGCGGCTTCGTCATTTTACCCATCTCATTTGAGGTTCATGTTTTGAGTTGCGGTAGTTGTGACCGCTGATGTAGCAAATGCATTATAAAACTCTTCTGCCATTTTTCTGCAAAGATTTTAGAAACACAATTTCGAAAAACTGATTAGAATAATAAAACTTTCTTCGTGCAGATAATTAAACAGTTCGTGTGACCAGGATTAGTTCGTATGACTCAGAGATTCGTGCGGACAAGATGATTAGTACAAAGAAGCTACTTGTGCGAACATGTTGTTCGTACGAAAGAAAAAGTTGGCTCGTACGAGTGAGTTGCTCGTACGAGTGAGTACCTCGTGCGAATCACAGTTTCAACTTTTAACTTGTAAATTTTAATAACTTTTGTTTTCTCATTCGTACGAATGACTTCACTTATACGGACAGTCGTTCGTGCGAGTGGTCTTTCTACCCGTACGAAGCAACTTAGGTCACCAAACGGATGAATTTTACCAGATTTGACATGATTAAGTTCGAATTTAGATCTAAAATTGTTAAGGATTGATTATGATTGATTTTAACGTGATATCCTAGAATCCTAGTCCATTTTGTCCATGAATTCGTCCAATTCCGATATCTGTTTGGGAAAGTGTAGAAGTAGAAAGCTGCAATAGTGAATTTGAATCCAAAACTGTTGGTAGAATGCAGACACTTGATGTTTGTCGGCAGATCAGGCCTCAAGGCTCTGATACCACTTGTGAGGGGAGATCAACTCTACTCCGATGAGCACCGGACCAATCTGACTCAACATACAGATGCGGAATTCATCGTTAGTGAGGTTGACAAACAAACAAGTGAGACCTACTGCTTAAATGCCTTAAATATATTGATTGACGTGAACAAGTACAATGCAAGTAAACAATTTAGTAGGGCTTTGCCACACCAACAGGATTCCTAACTCTAGCACAACACTCCTCTATTTATAGGTCGACATGACTCGCACAGGAGAGTGTGTAACAGAGTGTGACTCGTGCGAGTGGTTGCCTCGTACGAATCAGTAACAAAACATATAAAATATACATTAACATTTACAAACTGACGTTCTAAGCCCTATATACATAATCAACATATCCTAGACGTAGGCAATAGACATTATGCACCAACAGCAACGCCTTTCCAAGGTGAGACTTTCAATAATACTTTGTCACCGACTTCAAACGATAGTGGTTTTTGTCGCTTGTCGGCATAGCTCTTTTGTCGGTTACGAGCTGCCTTGATACGGTCTCGGATTTGAAATATTTTGTCCGTAGTCTCCTGGACTAATTAAGGACCAATGAGCTGTTTGTCTCCGGTCTCCGCCCAACATAGTGGTGACCGGCACTCTCGTCCATATAGAGCTTCAAACAGGGCAGCCTATATGCTAGTGTGATAGCTGTTATTATACGAGAACTCCACTAAGGGCAAGTGGGTATCCCAATTTCCACCCAAATCCATCACACAAGCACGTAACATATCCTCTAAAGTTTGTATCATCCGTTCACTTTGGCCATCCGTTTGAGGGTGAAAGGTCGTGCTAAGATCCAGTTGTTATACAAAGGCCTTTTAGAATGATTTCCAAATCCTTGACACAAATCGACCATGTCGATCAATATGATAGAAATAGGCACTCCATGCCGTGCTACGATTTCTTTGAGGTATAATTCCGCCAGTTTCTCCATGCTATCCTTCTCACGGATAGGTAAGAAGTGTGCAGACTTCATAAGTCGATCGACGATAACCCAAATATTGTCGTGACCTCTCAAGGTCCTAGGTAACTTAGTAATAAAATTCATTGAAATTTGTTCCCATTTCTGTAACATCCGTCAAAAACCGGATTTACCAAACCCGCTCCGTTTAATAACCAAACAAACAGTTAAAAATTTCGTTGCGTATTTAATGCCCAAAATAATTTTAAACGATACATAATTAATAAGTATATGGGGATATATAATTTGTTTTTGAAAAACTGTTAAAATTAATGAAATAAAAATAAAATAATGATGCTGGGTTTCGAACCCGGGTCAGCAGCGGATTCAGCTCAACGCCTTAACACTCAACTCTCCAACCACTGCGCCACTTATGTTTCTTGTTCATTAATGGAAACATTTAATTCATAACATGAACCTCGAATTCAAATACCGACGCTCCCAATTGCAGTCGTCTGAAATTCCGACTATCTCGCCAAGATTGGACGGTTACTTCAGTTTTAACGTAAACTTTAATCACTACATCGGTTATAACCGACGTCTGAGTCCGCGACACAAGTTATAACCGCCGGAAAGTTTCTAACCGACGAATCAAGTCGGAAAACGGGCCAAATACGTCGATGTCCAGCCCTATAAATACCCCCTCTAATCTCTGTTAGCTTTTTCGTCCACAATCACACATTTTCCCGACGTAATTCCACTCGCCGGAAAAGTTCTGCACCTCGCCGGAAAACCGAGCCCTTCACTTCTGAGCCTTACTGAACACCCAGAACTTATACCGAAGCCACTCACATCCATCTCAAGCTCGCTGAAGACTCTCTGCCGCAAGACACACGTCACCGGAATCATTTGCTGTCACCGGAGTTCCGCCGGAGAAACAGAGGAGTCCAGTTCGGTATACCTTACGCTTAATCTTTCATTCTTTTTATTTATCTCACCTGTAATTAATCATAACACACTAACGAACTTGATTAAAATCGATGAAACAGTCGGAATATGTTTTCTGGTTAAGTCTGACGAAAAAGACGAAGTTCAGTATTATATAAGTATAATTAAAATCAAGATATATCTCGGGTTAGACACACAGTCCAGCGGTGGACTGTGTGCAAATAAAACACGCTTACGTCTCGAGTTCGAATCTTGTCCCACGCACCTTCGCCCTAATAAAAATGTTTTTTTTTTCTTAACTGAACCGGAGTCACTGCTTAAGATGTTAAGTTTAATAAAAACCGGAATAATAACCAAGATAGACACACAGTCCAGTGGTGGACTGTGTGCGCGTTTAAAACACAGGTCACGAGTTCGAGTCCGGACTACCGCACCGGTCCGGACAATTATCTAACTTTTTATATAAGGCAGAAATGAAACTATTTAGTTTGTATATAAGTATAATAAAAATCAGATTATTTAACAAGTTAGACACACAGTCCAGCGGTGGACTGTGTGTTAACTCAACCTACAGGTCCCGGGTTCGAGACCTGTGGAGCGCACCGAGTCGTTATGATTAAAATCTTTTTAAAAATAAATGATTTTCGGATTAATCTAATTAGTATATAAATTTAATTAAAAACAGAAATATTTCGGGTTAGCCACGTAGCTCAGTTGGTAGAGCTGCGTGCACGCGTACGGGAGGTCTCGGGTTCGAGCCTCACCCAGCGCATACATACACACATACAAACCAGTCAACAGTCAAAGTCAATGGTCAAAAAGTCAACGGTCAACGGTCAAAAAGTAAACATTTTTTATTATTTTTACTTATTTATTTTATTTAAAAATCAATTAAAAATACTTAAAAATAACATTTTTAAGGTTAGAAAATAGCCTTAAACTCACAAAAATACACCCAACAATCCTACTAAAATGGATTAATAAAATCCGTTTACTTACCGAACCATAATGCTATTTATCTAGGTTAGTTTCACTCGTGGTTAAAACCAACTTCGCGTGCATTCAACATTATCAACCGAACGCACCCAATGTGAGTGAATCTTACAACTCCCCTTTTTAATTACACGTTTTGGGGTGTGTCATGTGTCACCAAAAATTAACTCGTTTATTTAAACTTGTGCCATACCATATTGTGATCTAAACTTAGTTTGTATACATTGTTTGTAGTTATGTATTTCATATTGTCAATTTATATGCAATTCATTCATTAGGCCCATCAGTTCCTCGTGGGAGACGAGTTGAGCAACGCGTGCCTCAAAACAAATCCATTATTGTTCGTGTGTGTATTATTTTAGTTTATATTGTTTGTAGTTATGCATTTCATATTGTCAAGTATATGCAAATCATTCATTAGGCCCATCAGTTCCTCGTGAGAGACGAGTTGAGCAACGCGTGCCTCAAAACGATCCATTATTGTTCATGTGTGCATTATTTAATATTAATTGATTTGTGAATAAGTTTACATCTATTTTTACTCATGTGTGGTTGTGCACTTTATTTTATAATCAATTAAATAAACTTGTTCAAACGTTTTTCATAGGATTCACTCGCCAACTTTTTGTTGATCCAAAAACCATTTTTACACATGATATAGGTGAACAGGATGAAGCAAGGAAAACATAGGAAATGCCTTAGAAGAAAACAATGAAGCCTAGATTGATGTTTAGGACATGATGTATTTATGATTGTATATTTCCCATTAAAATGTATTAATGAATATGAAACGTTATAATAAATGTCATGAGCTTTGATGATAACCCAATCATGCCCCGATCACCTTTTCCGCTGCGGGTCGGGGTGTGACAGATTGGTATCAGAGCCATGACTATAGGGATATAGGATAGGTTATTAGACCCTTAGAGCCTATACTATAGTTTGCCTAAATTTTAATTGTTTAGGTGGTTACATACAAACTTGTGATGTTTATTTGTTTCGTATTTATTTATACTTACAGTCAAACATACATACTTATATACACATTCATCATACATATTTCAATGTTCATATATTCAAATCATCTTCATACTTTTGTTATTCAAAGATTTTGTTGCAATTTTCAAATCTCATCAAAGTAAGTTCTGCGACGGGCATGTAGTAACTGGAAGGGTACAAGTATCGATAGTCGGAACGTCCTGTCTAGGTTGGCATTCGTATAAATCCAATATAACGGACCAGTTTGCCTACCTGGGGACTAACGATGAGAGTACGAAGGACCTATTAGACCAAAGCATGCCACACCAAACGTCGTTCGAACTAACCCTACTTTGAGGTGTCACCGTGTCTACACCTGGACACATTCCGAATATCATACGTTATATACATATTTCTCGATTTTCTCCGGGTTTTAGTGTACGTAACCAGGCTAACACATGCGAACCTTATGAAAAACCCGGTATTCATGGGGGCCCACATGATTACGAAGGTGAAGTATGGCGGCATGTAGGGCCTAATGACGAGCAAAGCCCAAGACATCCTATGGATGTAGTAGATTTATTTTTCTATATTTATTTTATGAATGTTCATTCCTAGTGCGACCCATGATCCCAAAAACATCCAACTCATACTCTTGACATGTATTCCTTGTAGATGTCTTCTAGCCTCGCCCGTAGGAAGATGAGAGCAGGAAAAGCCCGCGAGCGCATGGCTGCCCAAATCGCTCAACAAATGGCTGCCATAATACCCAACATTGTAATCCAAGTCCAACAAGCACTTACGGCTAATCCTGTCAACCAAGAAGTTCAAAATGTTGTCAATCCTCCCCCAAATACCACTAAATGCACCTACAAGCATTTCAAATCATGCGACCCTCCAAAATACGAAGGGACTGAAGGTGTCACCGCTCTCCTCCATTGGTTTGAAGAAATGGAGAACACTTTTCTAAATTGCGATTGCCCCGATGATCGCAAAGTGCGATATGCTACCGGTCGATTATATGGAATAGCACTTACTTGGTGGAATACAGAGAAGGCCAAACGAGGCATTGACGATGCTATGACTTTAACTTGGGATGAATTGAAGGAAATCATGACCAGACGATTTTGTCCAAGGAGCAAAATCAAGAAATTAGAAGATGAGTTTTATTCGTTGAAGCAAAAGGAAGGAGACCACACCACATACAACAAAAGATTCCTCGAGTTACATCAAATGGTTCCCAATTTGTTCACTCCTCTCTACCATTTGATCAAGCACTACATTCGAGGTCTTCCGTCAAAGATTCAAGACTCTGTAATAAGTACCACGCCTGCAACTTTGGAAGCAGCAATGGAGCTAGCAACAGAGCTCACCGAGAACCGAATCCAGAACAAAGGCTTCAAGGAGGAGAAGAAGAAGGATAATCGGCTGAAACTTCAAACTCCACCCAAACCGAATCCCCTTCTCAACCCATTTTTAAGAGAAAAAGAGACGGGCAACTTTTCGCTACTATCCAACGTAATCAACCAATTTCACACGCCATACCCATCCAAGCTATCCCAATCACTCACGTGGCACCCAACTCAACTTACCCAAATAAGAAACCATATCTTGGACCTCACCCTCGGTGTAACACCTGTTTTTATCACCATCCCCTTACCTTACCTTGTCGACTATGTGCAAATTGTGGACGCTATGGTCATTTGAACAAGGTTTGCCGCACCCCTCAAAACCAAATCTCTCCCCCTACTCAAAACATCCCCATGTTCCCATATGTTCGAGCTTGTTTCAATTGTGGCGACCCTACCCACTTTAGAAACACGTGCCCTCGATTGATTAACATCATCAACGCTCAAGCTCAGTCAAACCCAGTTAACCAAGTAAATCAAGAAAACCCAATCACTAGGCCATCAGGAAGAGGAAGAGTTTTCAACATCAACGCCAATCCTGACGAAGATAATGACTGCCCAAACGAAACCACCCAACTAGTCCTCTTCACCGGAAATCAAGATTCAACTCCAATCGTTTAGTTTTATGTTTTTCTTTATCACATAGAACCAATCATAACTTAAGGATAAAGCCAATGGGAATTTGACAAGAATATGGAGGATACGCCGCTGGTACTTCCTATATATAAGTATTCTTGCCAAAGGATCGGAGGCATTATCTGGCGGTTATGAGAGGTTCCATGTATAAACTGTTTGAGTGATTATTGTTTATTATTTTCAGTACATGCAATACGATCGGCTCCGTTTGATTGAGCCTTGATCGCACAGACATTTTTCATTTTCAGTACATGCAATACGATCGGCTCCGTTTGATTGAGCCTTGATCGCACTGACATTTCATTTTCAGTACATGCAATACGATCTTGTGGTTGTTGTGTTTGTTGTAGAGTCACATAGAACTAATCATAACTTGCGGATAAAGTCAATGAAAATTTGACGAGAATATGGTGGATACGCCGCTGGTACTTCCTATATATAAGTATTCTTGTCAAAGGATCGGAGGCATTATCAGGCGGTTATGAGAGGTTCCATGCATAAACTGGTTGTGTGATAAGTATTTAGATTAATTATTTTCAGTACATGCAATACGATCGGCTCCGTTTGATTGAGCCTTGATCGCACAGACATTTTTCATTTTCAATACATGCAATACGATCGGCTCCGTTTGATTGAGCCTTGATCGCACAGACATTTTTCATTTTCAGTACATGCAATACGATCTTTTGGTTGTTGTGTTTGTTGTAGAGTCACATAGAACTAATCATAACTTGCGGATAAAGTCAATGAAAATTTGACAAGAATATGGTGGATACGCCGCTGGTACTTCCTATATATAAGTATTCTTGTTAAAGGATCGGAGGCATTATCAAGCGGTTATGAGAGGTTCCATGTAGGATTTAGTATGTTTTGGTTGAAGTTTGTTCACCATACATTTTAGTGTATTCAATTTCATCATTTATAGAAGTTGAGCTATGTCTCACTTCCACAATGACTAACCTCTCCATCATAACAAACGAGAGAGGTACTGTCATCATTCAAACATGTATACTTTCAGAATTTAGGCTCAAGCTGTGGTTGTTGTGTTGTTTATGTTTATAGTCACATAGGACCAATCATAATTCACTGATAAAACCAATGAAAATTTGACAAGAATATGGTGGATACGCCGCTGGTACTTCCTATATATAAGTATTCTTGTCAAAGGATCAGAGGCATTGTCAGGCGGTTATGAGAAGTTCTATGTAGGATTCAGTAGTTTCTTGGTAACTAATCATAACTTGCGGATAAAACCAACGAAAATTTGACAAGAATATGGTGGATACACCGCTGGTACTTCCTATATATAAGTATTCTTGTCAAAGGATCAGAGGCATTATCAGGCGGTTATGAGAAGTTCCATGTAGGATTTAGTATTGTCTTGGTTGAAATTTGTGTTACATTCATATCATCTCGCCATTTAAAGAAATTGGATTGTGTTCTATTTCTACATAAACTAACCTCTCCGTCATAACAAACGAGAGAGGAACTGTCACCATTCAAACATCTATGCTATCAGAATGTGGATTCAAATATTGGTTGTTGTGTTATTTATGTTCTAGAGTTACATCATAGGACCAATCATAACTTACTGATAAAACCAATGAAAATTTGACAAGAATATGGTGGATACGCCGCTGGTACTTCCTATATATAAGTATTCTTGTCAAAGGATCAGAGGCATTGTCAGACGGTTATGAGAAGTTCTATGTAGGAGTTAGTAATTTCTTGGTACATTAGTTGTTGTGTTTATTTATGTTCTAGAGTCATATCATAGAACCAATCATAACTTACTGATAAAACCAATGAAAATTTGACAAGAATATGGTGGATACGCCGCTGGTACTTCCTATATATAAGTATTCTTGTCAAAGGATCAGAAGTATTGTTAGACGGTTATGAGAAGTTCCATGTAGGTTGTAGTATTAGAAGTTTTGCTTTAGGGTATAACCATATCCTCCCAAACATATCAAAACTCTTACGCATGATATCATAGTTAGCGAATCAACTCTGCTAATCAATATTTTTACCGTAGGCAATGAAAGCGATTCCTGTAACAGGGTACTTAACCCTTACAAGGGACGTTACCGCCTCAAACAAAAACTTAAACTCTTACTCTTTTTCTAAGCATGTAACTGTCAAACTAAACACCATCATTTTTAGTCAAATATATCACTATTTAAATTTCGGGACGAAATTTCTAAAAAGCAGGGGATACTGTAACATCCGTCAAAAACCGGATTTACCAAACCCGCTCCGTTTAATAACCAAACAAACAGTTAAAAATTTCGTTGCGTATTTAATGCCCAAAATAATTTTAAACGATACATAATTAATAAGTATATGGGGATATATAATTTGTTTTTGAAAAACTGTTAAAAATAATGAAATAAAAATAAAATAGTGCTGCCAGGTTTCGAACCCGGGTCAGCAGCGGATTCAGCTCAACGCCTTAACACTCAACTCTCCAACCACTGCGTCACTTATGTTTCTTGTTCATTAATGGAAACATTTAATTCATAACATGAACCTCGAATTCAAATACCAACGCGCCCAATTGCAGTTGTCGGAAATTCCGACTATCTCGCCAAGATTGGACGGTTACTTCAGTTTTAACGTAAACTTTAATCACTACATCGGTTATAACAGACGTCTAAGTCCGCGACACAAGTTATAACCGCCGGAAAGTTTCTAACTGACGAATCAAGTCGGAAAACAGGCCAAATACGTCGATGTCCTGCCCTATAAATACCCCCTCTAACCTCTGTTAGCTTTTTCGCCCACAATCACACATTTTCCCGACGTAATTCCACTCGCCGGAAAAGTTCTGCACCTCGCCGGAAAACCGAGCCCTTCACTTCTGAGCCTTACTGAACACCCAGAACTTATACCGAAGCCACTCACATCCATCTCAAGCTCGCTGAAGACTCTCTGCCGCAAGACACACGTCGCCGGAATCATTTGCTGTCACCGGAGTTCCGCCGGAGAAACAGAGGAGTCCAGTTCGGTATACCTTACGCTTAATCGTTCATTCTTTTTATTTATCTCACCTGCAATTAATCATAACACACTAACGAACTTGATTAAAATCGATGAAACAGTCGGAATATGTTTTCTGGTTAAGTCTGACGAAGAAGACGAAGTTCAGTATTATATAAGTATAATTAAAATCAAGATATATCTCGGGTTAGACACACAGTCCAGCGGTGGACTGTGTGCAAATAAAACACACTTACGTCTCGAGTTCGAATCTTGTCCCACGCACCTTCGCCCTAATAAAAATGTTTTTTTTTCTTAATTGAACCGGAGTCACTGCTTAAGATGTTAAGTTTAATAAAAACCGGAATAATAACCAAGATAGACACACAGTCCAGTGGTGGACTGTGTGCACGTTTAAAACACAGATCACGAGTTTGAGTCCGGACTACCACCGGTCCGGACAATTATCCAACTTTTTATATAAGGCAGAAATAAAACTATTTAGTTTGTATATAAGTATAATAAAAATCAGATTATTTAACAAGTTAGACACACAGTCCAGCGGTGGACTGTGTGTTAACTCAACCTACAGGTCCCGGGTTCGAGACCTGTGGAGCGCACCGATTCGTTATGATTAAAATCTTTTTAAAAATAAATGATTTTCGGATTAATCTAATTAGTATATAAATTTAATTAAAAACAGAAATATTTCGGGTTAGACACGTAGCTCAGTTGGTAGAGCTGCGTGCACGCGTACAGGAGGTCTCGGGTTCGAGCCTCACCCAGCGCATACATACACACATACAAACCAGTCAACAGTCAAAGTCAATGGTCAAAAAGTCAACGGTCAACGGTCAAAAAGTCAACATTTTTTTATTATTTTTACTTATTTATTTTATTTAAAAATCAATTAAAAATACTTAAAAATAACATTTTTAAGGTTAGAAAATAGCCTTAAACTCACAAAAATACACCCAACAATCCTACTAAAATGGATTAATATAATCCGTTTACTTACCGAACCATAATGCTATTTATCTAGGTTAGTTTCACTCGTGGTTAGAACCAACTTCGCGTGCATTCAACATTATCAACCGAACGCACCCAATGTGAGTGAATCTTACAACTCCCCTTTTTAATTACACGTTTTGGGGTGTGTCATGTGTCACCAAAAATTAACTCGTTTATTTAAACTTGTGCCATACCATATTGTGATCTAAACTTAGTTTGTATACATTGTTTGTAGTTATGTATTTCATATTGTCAATTTATATGCAATTCATTCATTAGGCCCATCAGTTCCTCGTGGGAGACGAGTTGAGCAACGCGTGCCTCAAAACAAATCCATTATTGTTCGTGTGTGTATTATTTTAGTTTATATTGTTTGTAGTTATGTATTTCATATTGTCAAGTATATGCAAATCATTCATTAGGCCCATCAGTTCCTCGTGAGAGATGAGTTGAGCAACGCGTGCCTCAAAACGATCCATTATTGTTCATGTGTGCATTATTTAATATTAATTGATTTGTGAATAAGTTTACATCTATTTTTACTCATGTGTGGTTGTGCACTTTATTTTATAATCAATTAAATAAACTTGTTCAAACGTTTTTCATAGGATTCACTCGCCAACTTTTTGTTGATCCGAAAACCATTTTTACACATGATACAGGTGAACAGGATGAAGCAAGGAAAACATAGGAAATGCCTTAGAAGAAAACAATGAAGCCTAGATTGATGTTTAGGACATGATGTATTTATGATTGTATATTTCCCATTAAAATGTATTAATGAATATGAAACGTTATAATAAATGTCATGAGCTTTGATGATAACCCAATCATGCCCCGATCACCTTTTCCGCTGCGGGTCGGGGTGTGACAATTTCCATACGGGAATTTTAGGTTTTTGCAGTAATCCTGAAGGCTTTTGATATTCGGCCTTAGCCTTGGCGCAAGTAAGGCATTTTCCGACATAATTAGCAATGTCGCCCTTAAGGTTAGGCCACCAGTAGAATTCCTTTAAATCTTGATGCATCTTATCAGACCCGGGATGTAGAGAATACTTCGACTTGTGTGCTTCATCTAAAATAATTACCAGTAGATTGTCAAAGAATGGAACCCAAATTCGCCCCATAATGTATAATGTTCCAGCCTCCTTTGGTATGAACTGCTTTTCCATTCCGCACAATGATTCGGCTGGTATGTTCTCAGGTTTAAGTGTTTCTTGCTGCGCATCACGAATCTGGGAAGTATAGTATTTTGTATGGTCATTTCTAAGGCTCGAACCCTTAAAGGTTTAACTCGTTCTTTGCGACTCAAGGCGTCTGCCACTACGTTCGCCTTGCCCAGGTGGTATTTAATTTCACAGTCGTAATCGTTTAATAACTCCACCCATCGTCTTTGCTGCATATTTAATTCCTTCTTATCAAATATGTGTTGCACACTATTGTGATTCGTAAAGACTGTTCAACGAGTGCCATATAAGTAATGACGCCAGATTTTTAATGCGAATACCACCGACCTAGTTCGAGGTCGTGCGTGGTATAGTTTTTTCTCGTGCACCTTAAGTTGTCAAGACGCGTACGCTATTGCCTACGTCTAGAATATATCTAGAATGTTTATAAAGTTTACAAGTTAATGTTTAAATGAAAAAATGTAAATTTTACATGTTTGAATGCTGTGATTCGCACGAAATTATACAAGATTTCGTACGAGTGAGTCACTCGTACGAAATACAGTTTCGTACGAAACATAGATGTTTACTTTGCACGCACTTCGGTACGAGTCATGTCGACCTATAAATAGGGAATTGTTGTGTTAGAGCTAGGAAGTGATTTATCAATTGGTACGGCGAAGCTCTGCCAGTTTGTTTACTTGCATCTGTATTTTGAACGTCATTAATACATCAGAAGCAGTTAAACAGTAAGTACTATCTTGTTTGTCATGTCTACCACTCTAGCAATGAATTCCGCCTCTGCTAGTTGAGCGAGATCAGGTCGATTGCTTATTTCGGGAGCTCGATCCCCGTTCACAAGTGATATTAGAGCCATGAGATCCGATCTACATATAGACAACAAGTAGTTACAAGTTACTGTGTGTTCAGACTTGGATATATCTTCATTTTCTGACCTTTGCTGGATTTTGGACAAATTTCGGACGAATTCATGGACAAAATGGACTAGGATAGTAATTCAATTTAATCTTCAATCTAATCAATCCATATCATAATTCGGACTTAAAATTGAACTAAATCATGTTGAAATCTATAAAATTTGATCAATTTGAAGTTTGAATCAGTTTTGTACGAGTTTCGCACGAAATAAATTTGTTGTGATTTTGGTACGATCTAGCTTAAAGTTCATACGAATCAGTGCAAATTCATAGAATTTTGTTAAATTTTTCAGAATTTCAAATTTATTCGTACAAAATTTCAACCGCACAAAATTTATTCGTTCAAAAACACATGTTTTGTACAAAATGGTTTTATTCGTATGAAATCATACTTTTATGAGAAAAATCTAAATCGTACAAAACAGTTTCGTATAAAATGTTGTTTTTGTGAAAAAATTTGAATCGTACAAAAACATCTGTTTCGTGCAAAATATAGGTTTCGTACGAAACAACTTGTTCGCACAGAAACTGTTTTAATCTGATTCTTTTGTTTTCGAAAAGTGTGTTCTAAATTTTTCATAGGAAAAATGTCTGAGGAATTTTATAATGCGTTCGCCACATCGGTCGTCACCACTGCAGCAGCCTAAAACATCAACCTAGAGAATGAAATGGGAACAATGACAAAACCTCCAAAGCTTATGAATCTAGAAGACTTTGATAGTTGGAGTGAGAGGTTTATGAACTGGGTTCAAGCTAACCATTTTACTTGCTGGTTTGCTATCGATGCAAAATATATCACACCAGTTGGTGAAAATGGGCTTGAAAAGACCCTTGCTCAATTCTCTGATGTTGAACGGGAAAGATATATCAACGAAAAGAAAATGATGAACATTCTTCAGCATTCTATTAAAGAAGACATCTTTGTTTACTTCAACATGATGATGATGCGCAATATTTATGGAATGCCCTTCAACTCAAATTTCAATGCAGTGCTCAACTCCGCAAAAGCAAACGGGCATTATTAAGCAAAGAGTTTGATGTATTCACAATAATCAAAGGTGAAACGGTAAAGCAGCTGATTGAGAGATACTGTCATCTGGTGGTTCATATGAAGGGAATGGGAATTGTGAAGACAAATGAAGAGCTTGTTGATAAGCTAGCTGATTCTCTACCACAAGGTGAATGGTAAACTTACTTAACCATTTTGAAGAATGGAGTTGAATACAACAATTTCTCGCTGCCTCGCTTTATCGAAAGATTGGAAGGTCATGAATTAGAGATGGAAAAGATGGCTAAAAACAAGACTGTTCAAGTGCAACAAGATGTTATCTTTATTTCAAAAACAGTTCAGCTGCTCAAATCTAAGCGCCAAAGATTCAAACTGCTTTCAGTGCATATAGTTCACCAAACACACCTCCAACTCAGTCAAGTGGTTTACAATCATTCCCAACAGTTGATCCGAATACATCTTCAAGTCAACAATCTTCTTTTGATCAAATCAATCTCAGAACAATCAAACCACACCATCATCCAATGCAAGTCAAAGAGTTTTGGAATGCAATATTGCCGTTGACTTTCAGAATGCACAAAATTTTGACGAAAAGACAGCAAAACAACATATGTCTCTACTTGCTTAAGTTCTTGAATCATATGACAGTCTTGTTGCTGGAAAGATTGGAATTCTGAAATGACATGTGAAGACTACGATAAAATTGATCCAGTTGAAATGGAGTTTAGAGATATAAAATGGTGTATGGCTTCAATCGTTCGACGTGCATAGAGATTTATGGAAATCACTGGTAAAGAAAATTTGGGAGGTTTGGATGGGAAACTTGGATTTGCTAAATCCAAAGTTACTTGTTTCAAGTGTTGGGAGAAAGGTCACTTTAAAAGAGAATGTCCAAATCGAGAGGTTCAAGGAAATCATAATCCTTTCGCAGACGACTATTACAAAAGAGTGATCTACCACCGACCACAACCAAGAACAAGAATCGTGCCAATTGAAGATAAGCAACCTGAAACTAAAGATAAGGCTTTGGTTGTTACACAAGAAGACGAAGGGTTTAATTGGAATAAGTTTATTTTGAAAGGAAAAAGTTTGGCATTGGTGGCTGAAATTATTGAGGAACCGGAAGAAGAATCGGAGGCATCTTTTGATGAAGGACCTGAAGATGATGATTATTACTATCATACTTCAGCAGAGGAAGAGGAGCTTTTGAATGGTCCATTCAAACATCTTTTGCCTAACGATGTTTTAAAAACTTTTGCAGGATATTTCGCACCTACCCAACATTCAACAGATGAAGAGCAAAAGAAACCGGTTGAAGATGTCAAAGTTGATAAGAAAAAGGAATTGCTGAAAGAAGACATCATTAAAGCGTGCAGGGCGAATGGGAATGAGGTAAGCAAGTCATCTGAGAATGAAAAATCTTGTTCAAAGTGTGATGAACCATGTGGTGAGTGTCTTGTAAAAGACAAAAGATTTGCTAAATTGCAAAGTTAGACAATTTGTCAAGCGATTACAAATCCACAAAGGAAGCTTATGACAAATTAAGTGCGTCTGTTAAACAATATAATAAAGCACTCAGAGAAAATGATGCAACACTTATGATGCTTAAAGCAACAGTGATGGATAAACAAATGGCAATTAATATTCATTTAAACACTATTGCTGAGCTTAAAAGTGAGCTTGAGAAAATGAGAATTGAAACCGAAAGAGTTAACAAATTGTTAATTAGTTATTCCACAAGCTCATACGTCATAGATCATATTTTACCAAAAATTGAAAATACAGAGGAATCTAAAAATGGTGAAACAAAAAGTGGTAGTTATGATCGAGTTCCTCCACCCATGTGGAACAGTTGTGCATGCAAAAATCTATCTGGGGTGGAAAAGGCGCTAAATCTTAAATTGAAAACTGAACAGCTGCCTGTGGATATCGATGTAACTGACACTAAAAATGATGGTGAATGTGACTCTGAAGTGGTAAATAATGTGGTTGAAAAAGTGTTTAAAAAATGAATCTGAAGTGTCTGAGCCTGAACAATCTGAGAAGTCAAAGTCTGGTGATATATCAGAAAATAGTTTAAATGATGATCCCAATGTCAAAGTTTATAAAATGAAAGGGTCTGATAAACTATTTTTGGATGAGGATTTTCCAATCAAGAATGTGAAAAAGGATTGTGTAGATAAAATGTTCAAGCTGATGGAGGTAAGTCATGATGATATAGATAAACATGATGCATATTTCTATTCTAAATCAAAAACTGACAACCGACCCTACTACCGAAAAATGGAGATTATCCGAAAAACAAACGAGCAGGGTTGGGTTTCAAGAAGCAACATAAAACCAACAGGTTCCAAAAATTGAATTTTACAAAGAAAATCAATTTTATGTTTGGGACAACAACCGAGAAGGAAAAGGAGATCATCAGAACTCAATCAAATGATGATTTTCTTAAAGAAAAAGAGAAACAGAAACATGTTTTAGATACCTCTGTTCATAAGGACAGCAGGACATGTTTTAAATGCAAGAAAGTTAGCCATGTCGCACGATACTGTTCACAAGAAAGTTCAAAACCAGTTTCATCTCCGAAAAAGTTCACTAAGGATGAAAAACAAAAAGCACCCATGTTTATGCCGAAACAAATTCTTAAAAGAAAGACTGAATCTCATCAAAATGTTAAACCAATTATTCAACCTCAATCTAAGTTTGAAATTGGTGAAACATCACCACAAAATTCAACAAAAAGATTCAAAATTTTTTGTTAAAAGGGCTAAACCACAAACACAGAAATGGGTTGCTAAAATTGTTAAAACCAAATCATCCAAGGTTGAACCTAAACCTGATGTTCCAAATAAAATTGAGCTTAGAAAGATTGAAAAGAACAAAGTGGGTCCAAAGTTCGATATTCCAAACCCACCCAAGACCAAACAGGCTTGGGTCTCTTTGTTTAAATGAATTTTGTTAATCATGTGTGCAGGGGCTCCAACGTTCGATATTGTCAAAATGGATCATGGATAGTGGAGCGTCTCGTCACATGACAGGAATGCTTGCGCTGCTCAATGATGTTAGAGCTATTCGAGGAGGATATGTAGGATTTGTTGGAACGCATGGAGGTAGAATTGTCGAAGAAGGGATTCTCTCGAATGGAGTTGTATCGTTTGATAAAGTGAACTATATCGCGGAACTTGAGAACAATCTGCTTAGTATCTCGCAAATTTGTGACAAGAAGTTCATGACACATTTCAATGATAAAGAATGTCTAATTCTAAAACTCGGTTTCAAGATTCCAGAAGAATGGATTTTGATGCGAGCTCCGGAAGAAAATGATTTATATGTTCTTGACATGAGCATCGCTTCTACCACGTCAAAGAAAGTTCAATGCTTTGTTTCCAAAGCTACCGAGAAAGAGTCAATTTTATGGCATAGAAAAATGGGGCACATTCATCTTCGAAATATGAATTTTCTTGTGCATAACGACTTAGTGGAGGGTGTCAATTTGAAAAGTTTTCATCGATCAAATGATTGTCTTAGCTGCAAAAAGGGGAAGCAGCATAAGAAATCGCACCCGAGAAAGCTATTGAATTCGAGAAAGCTTCCATCAGAAAGACTACACATGGATCTCTTTGGACCAGTCAATGTCAAAAGCATTTCTGGAATCTATCCTGTCTTGTCGTAATAGATGATTATTCTCGATTTTCATGGGTGTTCTTTCTAGAGAGTAAGGATGAAACTTTTGAATCTCTTATAATCCTCTTCAGAAAACTCGAGAATTTATATCATTTGCCCATTAAGAGAATTCGCAGTGATAATGGAACGGAGTTCAAGAACAGGAAGACGCAAGAGTTCTGCAATGAAAAGGGGATTCTGAATGAATTCAACGACCTCTATACTCCACAACAAAATGGAGTAGCTAAACGAAAGAATCACACGTTGATAGAAACTGTTAGAACAATGTTAGCTTATTAGAAATTACCGATCAGTTTTTGGAGTGAAGCAGTAGCATCGGCATGCTATACTCTAAATCGTGTGTTGATAGTTAAGCCTCACAAAAAGACATGTTTCGAGTTACTAAATCAACGAAATCCTAACTTAGCATTTTTGGAACCTTTTAGATCACCGTGTACGGTCTTGGACCCGGCTGGTAAATTTGGAGCCAAATCTTTGGAAGGATTCTTTGTTGGTTATGCTACTCCTCAAAAACGTGTTTTCTTGCCGAGTCTAAACCAGGTAGTTCTAGCGCAGCATGTAGATTGTCAAAGATATACAACGCCTACACAGAAGCCTAAGGATCCGTGGCTGTTTAAATATGATGGATTGTGGGATTCGTTTGATCTACCAGATGTGCCAGCTGAAGAAGAACTTGTTTGTTATTTCAACAACATTAGTTATCTAATCAAGAACAAGTTCCTCGACCTTTGGTGATTTCTACATCATTACCAGTTATCACGTCTGATGTTGGTCAAAGCTCTTCTGGTCAAAACCCAGTTCCTGCTCCAAATGTCAATGCTGCTGAATCTTCTACCCCGCCAAATGTAGATGCTGACTCTGATCGGGAACCAACTTTTGAAGATGGAGGATCCAGTTCTGATGAAGGATTTGAACAAATTGAAGGCTTTCTGAACCAACAGGCTGATCAGTCTAATGCTAGGAATAAAGCTTCTTCATCTGTACCGGCTGTCGATGAAACTCTGACAAATTTGCAACCACAAGTAGATGTTCCAACTGAAGTGATGCCAAGGACACTTTCATATCATCCATCAGAGAACATCATAGGCAGCTTACAATCTGGAGTGCAAACTCGCAATCAGATTAATAAAGATCTAAGTTGTTTCTATACTAGTATTGCTCCACTTTGAGTCCGATTTTCTCATAGTTGTTTTATTTCTCAGGTTGAACCGGGAAGCTAGAAAGACGCGTTAAAAGAAGAAAGTTGGTTGGATGTAATGCAAGAAGAGTTACTCCAATTCCAGAAACTTGGAGTCTGGACGCTTGTTGACCTGCCAAATCATCACAAAAAAGATTAACACACGATGGGTCTTCAAGTGTAAAAGAGACGATCGAGGAGTCGTGGTGCTCAACAAAGCTCGACTTGTGGTTCAAGGTTTTCATCAGCAAGAAGGATAGATTATACTGAAGTCTACGCCCCAGTTGCACGTGTTGAAGCAATTCGCATATTCTTGGCCTTTGCCTCGTGGAAAGGGTTCAAGGTGTACCAATTGGATGTTAAATCTGCTTTCCTTTACAGAAAAGTGAAAGAGGAGGTGTACGTCGGCCAACCACTGGGGTTCGTTTAGTGCACAAAGATAAAGTCTACCTCTTGAATAAAGCCTTATATGGTCTTCATCAAGCCCTGAGAGCTTGGTATGAAACATTATCGAGTCATCTTCTGGACAATGGCTTTATCAGGGGAACAATAGATTCTACCCTCTTCACAAAGGAAGTCGATGGGCATCTAATTATCGTACAGATATATATGGATGATATTATCTTTGGATCGACAAATGACAAGCTGTGTAAAGACTTTGAAGAAGTCATGAAGCGCAAATTTGAAATGAGCACAATGGGGGAGATGAAGTTCTTTCTAGGACTTCAAGTTGATCAGTTTCCTGATGGTATTTTTATTCATCAGACAAAATATGTTCATGACATATTGGAGAAATTCAATATGACAGGAGCTAAACCAGCATCGACCCCGTTAGCTCCAAATCACGACATTTGTCCAGATCTTACTGGAGAGAGAGTTGATGAAACTTTATATCGCTCCATGATCAGATCCTTGATGTATCTTACTGCTTCTCGACCAGATATCATGTATCCAACGTGCCTGTGCTCCCGTTATCAGTCTAATCCAAAAGAGTCACACTTGCTTATCGTTAAACGCATAATGAGATATCTGAAGGGTTTTCCAAGCACCGGCTTGTGGTACCCTAGACATGATGATTTTAATCTTGCAGGTTACTCGGATTCTGATTTTGGATGCTGCAAACTGAATACAAAGTCTACAACGGTCGGCTGTCAGTTCTTCGGAACTAGTTTGGTAACGTGGCAATGCAGGAAACAAACCACGGTCGCTCCCTCTACCTGTAAGGCTGAATACGTTTCGGCATCCAGTTGTTATGCTCAGATTCTCTGGATACAGCAACAGATGAGAGATTTTGGTTTGTAATTTCTTAATACGCCTATATATGTAGATAATCAGGCCGGGATCGATATTACCAAAAACTCATGTCACCACTCACGTTACTAAACATATCGAGATTCGACACCACTTTATCCGTGATTGCTACGAGAAAAAGTTTGTACGAATTGAGAAAATCAACACTGATGACCAAAAAGCAGATTTTTATACCAAAGCTTTTGATAAAATAAAGTTTAAAAATTTGTTAAAGCTAAATGGTTTAAAAAATATGATCTCAGGGGATGTGTTTGAGGTTGAGTTTGAGGATGATGATGACTTAATGTGAATTTGTCATCGGTTAAACTTTTTTTTTCTGTACATTATTTCTGATAACTTCTTAAAAAATCCAAAAATATGTTTTTTATTTTAGGGGGAGATTGTTTGAGGAAAATACAAAAACATTAAAAAAGACAAAAAGAGTTTTGTGTAAAAAGAGTTATCATAGTAAATAAAAAATGACAGTCACAGTATGCTAAAGAATTGTATTGTTTTTAAAAGTAATTAAGCAAGTCTTACTATGGATATGCCAATAGACTTCACTTTTTCAGTAAATTGTGTTCGAGATATAAACCTAAAACACAAATCTGATTAACTTGTGGGTTAACATCTCTCGGATATATGGACTTAGTACTCCGAAATTTTGTTTGAGAGAATGCCATATTCTGCGATACTAGGTCTTTATATTTGATTGATATCTGGGGTATTATTCAAGTTTTCTGATTTTGCAGAAGCAATGGCCTAGAACTCAATAATACTTTCGCATTATTTCCCCGAAAGCTGCATGCAAATATGGTTATGTCTTAAGCAATTATGACATTTGCAGTACAAAAGATTCCTTAATGGAACACCACCTAAAGATGAGCCTTCATCTCTTTGTCTGTACGGTAGTACTAACCTGAGCTCTCAAGCTCTTGCATTTACCCTATTTACAGATATCAATTCGATACATTCACCTGTAAAATGACATTCTGGGAATCTCGATAAGGGAGTATATTCTGAGATGGGAAACAAAGTTATTTCATGTTTCTAATAATACTGTAACATATCTTGAAACAATTGAGAAACGAGAAGAAGTTTAAATGGACAAATATATTGGCAATCTAGGTAAATTTGTTTAAAAGCTTAAAAGGGTGTTTCTAGACCAACGATACTGATGGCTTATATGTATGCTTGAAATCATGGGTTGGGAGCTAATTTTTAACAAAAAAGTTTACTCAAATGTCAAGAAAATTCATTAATTTGAAACTTTACAAGATAAAGTAAATCTGTTTGGTTAAACATGGTCAACCAAGGTCATTAACTTGGACTTGGAAGGCAAATTGGATAACCAGTGTCATTAACTTGGACTTGGTTAGTCAAGTGGATTTTTGAAACATATTAAATTATTGAAAAATGAAAAATACAAAAAATAAAGTTGAAATCGAAAAGTTTAAAGTTTTTTAGTTTTGATTCGCACAAAATCGAATTTCATGCGAAGAGAGTCATTTTTGTACGAAACAAGAGCCAAGTTTTTGTGCGATGCATAATATTTCGTACGAAATAGGGTTAGTATAAATACTCTGTGTCTCGCATAGAAATGAGGTTTCTGTTCTCTTTGCACTGTTGAGCGACTCAGAGTAGGTTTTGTGCGATTTGATTCTAAAATCTTCATTTCTTGGTATTTGTGCTTGTATTTCACATTGTTGAGGTTGATTGGCACACATCTTTCAATGGGCAAGGTAATTTTGTCAAGATTACACTGTTATTATGATAAAATTTTGTACGATTCGGACTAAAACTTAGATCTAGGGTAATTGGACCGGTAAATCTTAAAATTGATCACAAAATCGTTAAAATCGGCTCTAATAACCTGAAAATAGACTATCAATTTGCTAAAAACAACAAGTTTTAGATTCGGATTACACTTGGACAAATTTTGGGACGACGATGGTTTTTGTACGAATGAAGTTGACTCGTATGAAAATTTTGATTAAACAATTGAAGGATATTTTGTACGAAACAGATTTTCATATGGATGAGTGTTAAAAGTTGTTAAAAATCATTTGAATGTATAATTCGTACTAAAAAGATGTTTTGTATGAAATAAAATTTGAAAACAAACTGTTTAAAATGCACAGTATTTCGTACGAAGATGATGGTCCGTATGAATAAAAAGATAGTTTAAAATGTTCAACTTTTGATAATATGTTTCGTACGAAATAGAGGTTTCATACGAATTAGTGAAGAAATTTTTAAAAGTTTAAAATTTTTCTAACTGTTGATTGTTATTTTCTTGTACAGGCCAAGAAATCCGCAATTTCTCCGGTGCACAATATATGCTGTATCACAGATGCTTCAATTCCAGAGTGAGCAGCGTATCGAGATATCCTGGATTTTCTCACAAGGATTAGAGTGACTAAAGCGTTAACAGATAGACATACAGCATATCTTTCACATGTGGAATATTTATGGAATGCTGTTGAGTATAGTATAGATGACGACGCCATTATTTCGGCAGTAAAGATTGATGATGTTGATATTCAAGTGAAGATTACTGAAGAGCTAATTCGGAAAGTGTTGGAGTTTAAGGACAACAAAGACGATCCGACAGGTTTCACTGAGTATATGGTTAAAGGATGTTTTTATAGGATGGGGTATACAGGGTTTGTGAATGCTGCTCCATACAAGAAAGGAAACTTGAGTGTGTCGTTCAGATATCTTGTACATGTTATTATTCACGGTTTGGGACATAGGGAAGGTGGTTTCGATGACTTGGTGGATTATCATATGTGTATGATTACTACGCTTGTGTTGAATCTTCCTTATAACTTTTCAAAGGTTATATTTACTCAGATGATACTAAATATTCAGAAGGAAGATTTTTGCATTATCCAAGATTTATCCAGATGATGTTAGACTTTTTACATCCTAATTTGAAGAAATCTCCAGACGATGTTCTCAAACTTGAACATATGGATGTTCCGTCGCTATGAAAGATGAATGTGCATCTAAAGTCTGCTCCTGTAGCTAAACCGATGTTTGGTGCTATTCTTGATAAAGATTATATTTCACCTGCACCAGGAAAGTGGAGGAAGGATGATAGTGGTGATGATGAAGAGGAGGTTAAATCATTATCCTTGTTAGTGGCAAAGAGAAGTCCATAGTTCGTAAAAGACGGAGAAAAAGGTGGGAAAGCTACATATAAAGGGTGAAAGAGAAAAAACTGCATCTGCTGCTGAAAGTTCAAGGTTGAGAGATGAACCTGTAGTTGAAGAAACACTTGAACAAATGGCTGAAGAGATAGAACGTCAGGCTTTTGGAGCTGACAAAGCAGCTGAAGAAGTACTATCATCTAGTACTGATTCAGAAGAAAGAAGAGCGGGAGAAAAGAAAAGAGCCAAAAAGTTAGCAAAGAAACGTCAAGCTGAACTGAAACAAAAAGCTGAGGAACGCAAGAGAAAAGCGACAGGTTAGGATGACACAACTTATGTTCCATCTGAATCTGATACGGAATCTGCTTTTCGAACTCTGGTAAAGAAAAGGCAAAGAAGAATGAAGTGATCTGCAGCTCGAATATCTCCGATTTTTATCCCAACAGAAGCTGGTGCTGAACAAACTATTGAAGAAAATGTGGAGGAGCAATCACAGAATATTCCGTCTCCATCATATCATATGCATCCAGAGCCAGATCAGCAACAAGTTGAACCAGAGATACCTTTTCAACAACCATCAGTTCCTGAACAAGAACCAGAACAACAACAACCAGCACCGCAACAATCTGAATCAGAACCAGTTCAACGATCAATGCCTGATCCAGAACCAGTCCAGCAACCACCACCACAACAATCTGCTCAACAAAAATCTCAACCATCTTATGCTCAACAATCTCATCCTACACCACAGCCGTTTGATTCACAAGCATTTTTCGACGAGATTGGTTTAGACGATCTACCAGGAGGTGATGAATTTCGTTTTGATGATCCAAGAGTTGATGATTTGCAGAAACAGGTGACAATGAATGCTGTACGCATAGCTGAGTTGCAAGAGCAGATAAACATGTTAACAGCTGAAAAGTTCGAAATGCTTGAAAGGATTGGGGATTAATTGTTGATAAACAACAATTAGAAGCGATGATGGTGAGTATTATTTCTGAAAATGAAAGATTGCGGTTGCGAATGACAGAATACGAGGAAGAACGGTTGAGAAATAATAGAAGAATGGATGTGTTTGAGAACATTCTTGAAAAGAAGTTGGGATTGAGTATTTCTACGGCAATTGATGAAATAGAACGTGCAAAAGCGAGGGAAAGAGTTGCTGAAAGAGAACGATTGTCTAAACAGCAATCTGAGGCGCAAGGGAAAGGAAAAGGTAAGATAGTGGAGGATTTCGTGATTGATGAAGCTGTGCCAGAAGCTGAATCTGAGCCAGTACATTGTTAGGATATTGTGGTGTATGAAGAACCGAAGAATTTTATCCTGATACGAAAGCCAACTGATGTAGATATAGCTTTACTTGATTTTTCGCAACGACATCAAGATTGGTTGATGAAGAAAAATAGGAAAAAGGCAGTAAAGAAAAGGCTGAAGAAACAGAAAAGGAGGCAGAAGTAGAGGATACTGAAGATGTTGATGTTGATGATAAAGATTCCAGTAGTTCAGATGATGATAATGATGATGACAATGTTGGAGGGTCGGATATTCGTGTAATTGATTCAAATGTTAATGAATTAGTTGATCTTTCTGAGTATTTGATGATTCCGCAAACCAAACTATTGAAGAATAAAGGATGAATAAAGCTGATGAGTCAGTAGATGCTCAGCAGGCAGGAATTTTCATAGAAAATGTTACATCTTCTGTTCCTGACGTGCAAAAGCCATTTGTATTATATCTTGAGCATGATGATGAAGAAGGGGTGTTTGTTCATAGTTATTCAAAAGAAGAAATAGCAGCAATGCTCGGTATTAGCGAAGAGAAGTTCGATTTTGATTTTGAAGACGAACTGAGTGAGATAGATGTTTTTGAACCGAATGCTTATGTTTTTGAAGATATAGAAGATGCAAACGTATATGATAATGTTGTCATGGAAAGTGATTCTGATGCGATGCTAACGATGCCATTCAGGGTACAGAAGATTTCCCAACGTTTATCGATCTATTTACAGCAGAAAGTTCTGAGATGTTACAAAGGAAAGTATCTGAAGTTGTAAAAGAAGGAACAATTCCTGAGAAGATGTCTACAGCTGAGATTATTGAACAAAAGAAGAAATGGTTTCGCGAGAGTTCAGCTGAGCGAAAGTTTAAAAGACCCCTAGCATTTTTCACCATAGATGCTGATATTTCTTTAGGAGATATTCTAAGTTGGGGTTGGATTAAAGAGCTAAATGTATATGCGATTAAAAGGGAATTTGGGATCCAATACTTTCGATATCTGAGCGACATCAAAACACTGCCTTATTGGGACATAAAGGAACTTGTGCAAACCAAGATGATAAAGCTTAAGATGAAGTTCCATGACCAAAAGCTGTGGAGATTGATCAAGTTTGAAGCAAAGCATGGTTTTGTTCATTGGAAACCTCATTATCCATGTCGTATTGTTAAAGTAGATCCAGTGACAAAGGAGAAAGATATTACTTTGATTGTAAAGAAACCACGGGTGATGAAGAACATGTCACGATCAAAACGGAGCAAGATTTTTATACGATCTTCAAGTGGTGGCATTATGATTCGAATACAGGATAGGCTGTTATATGTGTGCACCCAGATAAAGATTCATGGAAGATTACAGAGGTATTAACTGAAGCCATCATAGCGCACAAAAGAATATATGGTCTATGGCGAGGCATTCGAGTACTAGACCCCATGTGGCTAGTAAATTGTTCGAAGAAAGACATAGAATGTTTATTCTATAGTGAGATAAGTTTCGAAGAAAAGGATCAAGAGCAAGCACTTCAATTTCAAAAGATCGTGAATGTGAGCTTTACAAATGATATTCATTCTGGATCGAATTGGAAAACAAATTGGAGAAAGCTTGAGAAGAAGGAGTCAAAGAAAACGGAAGAAAAAGAAGCTCGGATTGCTGAACGTTCAAGAATAGCATTAAAGGAGCTTTCAGTTTTGAAGTGACGTCCTCTGACTGATCAAACGCCAATTGCTTCTGAGGAACGTCGAAAGCCTGTAAAGAGGTTCTTTGGGCGATAAAGTCAAATCAAATTGAAGATTTTGAAGATTATCCAGACTGCGGCAACATCCAAGGGGATTTTTGTTGGTGCATAATGTCTATTGCCTACGTCTAGGATATATCTGGAATGTTTATAAAGTTTACAAGTTAATGTTTAAATGAAAAAATGTAAATTTTATATGTTTGAATGTTGTGATTCGCACGAAATTATACAAGATTTCGTACGAGTGAGTCACTCGTACGAAATACAGTTTCGTACGAAACATAGATGTTTATTTTGCACGCACTTTGGTATGAGTCATGTCGACCTATAAATAGGGAAGTGTTGTGTTAGAGCTAGGAAGTGATTTGTCAATTGGTACGGCGAAGCTCTGCCAGTTTGTTTACTTGCGTCTGTATTTTGAACGCCATTAATACATCAGAAGTAGTTAAACAGTAAGTACTATCTTGTTTCTCATGTCTACCTCTCTAGCAATGAATTCCGCCTCTGCTAGTTGAGCGAGATCAGGTCGATTGCTCATTTCGGGAGCTCAATCCCCGTTCACATACGCGATGACTTTGTCTCGTTGCATTAGCACGCAACCGAGCCCTTGGTTTGACGCATCACAATATACGACAAAGTCGTTAGTACCGTCTGGTAGAGATAAGATTGGCGCATCACAGAGTTTGTCCTTTAACAGTTGGAATGCAGCTTCTTGTTTGTCGCCCCAATCAAACTTTTATATCCTTTTGAGTCAGGGACGTTAGCGGTTGGGCAATCTTTGAAAATTCTCTATAAATCGTCTGTAAAAACCCGTTAATCCCAAAAATTGTCGCACTTTCGTCGGCGTCTTAGGCGCTTCCCAATTCTGTATTGCTTCAATCTTGGAAGGATCGACATGAATTCCTTTCTCGTTCACCATGTGTCCGAGAAACTATACCTCGCAAATCTAAAATTCGCCTTTGGAAAACTTTGCATAAAGTTGTTCATTCTTTGGAAGTTCCAAGATAGTTTGTAAATGCCGCTCATGTTCGTACTACAATCGTGAATATATTAATATGCCATCAATAAATACGATCACAACTTACCCAAATACGGCTTGCACACGCGGCTCATGATATCCATGAACACTGCCAGTGCATTTGTTAAGCCGAACGGTATCACAAGGAACTCATAGTGACCGTAACAAGTTCGAAAAGCCGTTTTAGGTATGCTTTCTTCTTGAATCCTCAACTGATGGTAGCCCGATCGCAGATCAATCTTTAAATAGAAACTTGAGCCTTGTATCTGATCGAAGAAGTCGTCAATTCTAGGTAAGGGGTATCGGTTCTTGATAATGAGTTTGTTCAACTCTCGATAGTCTATGCACATACGTAAGCTCCTGTCCTTCTTTTTACAAACAATACCAGAGCTCCCCAAGGTGAGAAACTCGGTCTAATAGATCCTTTATCTAACAACTCTTGAAGTTGAGTGGATAGCTCATGCGTCTCGGACGGTGCTAGTCAGTAAGGAGACTTCACCACTAGTGCCGCTCCTGGCACCAAATCAATACGGAACTCCACTTGGAGTTGTGGAGGCAATCCTGGAAAGTCTTCTGGAAAGACTTCTGGGAACTCCTTCACGACTGGAATGTCTTCTAACTTCGGCCCCTTAGTTTCCTTGTCTACTACATGAGCGAGGAAGGCTATACAACCTTTTCGTAGACACTTTTGCGCCTAAACAATTAATAATCCGTAAGGACGTCTCGCGTTTTTTCTCCATGCACATCGAGGGTTTCTTCATCTGGTAAGGGGATGCAGATGGTTTTCACATGGCAAACCACTTCCGCTCGGTTGTCGGACAGCCAATCCATTCCGAAAACCACGTCAAAGCTACCCAAGTCGACGGGTAAAAGGTCAATAGAGAATTTCCGCGCTCCAAGTTCGAGTGTGCAACCTCTAATAATTTCTCCCGTTTCGATAAGTTTTCCGTTCGCTAGTTCTATAGAATATGGGATATATAGCTTACTCGACTCTAGGCCAAGTATATTTTTAAACTCTATAGATATAAACCTAAAGTTGGCGTCGATATCAAATAGAATGGATGCAAAGTGTTGGTTTATAGGAAACGTACCCGTAACCACGTTCGGGTCTTGGCGTGCAGCCTTAGCTCCTATCACAAAAGCTCTTCCTCGAGCCTATTTTCTTTTGGGTAATCCTTCCGATAATGCCCTTTTTCTCCACACCCGTAGCATACTTGACCTTTGCCATTCCCGTTTCCACCTTGATTTCTATTTCCACATCCAGTACCTACCCAACAAGTCTTTTTGCTATGCCCGGTCTTACCGCATATATCACACTTGGTATTTCTGCAAGGGCCGAAGTGATGATACTTACACTTATCACATTTTGGTAAGAAACTCGTGCATTAGTTATTGCAAAGGACTTAGCTTCCCTAGGTGTGTTCATTTCCCTTCACTTGTTGGGTTGGTTGTTGTCGTTTGCTCGGGTGCCTTTCTTAAAGTTGGTGAACTTTCGTTTTCCCTCACTCGTGGACTCCACCTGAGTTTCCTTTTTGTTAGCCCAGTCCTTGACAACTTTCCTAAACGAACAGCTTCCTCAATGAGACTAACAGCCAATTTGATTGCCTCACTAATATTAGCAGGCATAGAAGAAGTAACCATGCTCAAGATCTCAGGAGCAAGTCCCCAAATGTATGGCTCGATTCTCTTGAACTTTGGTTCCACCAGATATGGAACAACCCTTGACAAGTCATGGAAACATTGCGTATACCCACCAACATCAGCTCTGATCATCTTTAAATTCCAAAACTCGGTCTCTAGTTTTTGAGTTTCAGCCCTTGAACAATCTGTCACACCCCGACCCGCAGCGGAATAAAAGTCGGGGCATAATTGGGTTATCACCAAAGCTCATGATATTTACTAAGATGTTTCATATTTATTAAATTCAAATTACAAACTTAAATATCCAAAAACAAAATTCATACAATTACAAAGGAAAATGAAACTATAAATTTATTCCAAAGCATGAACTTGTTTATTCTTCTAGGCCATCCTAAGTGTTTCCTGTCTCGGCTGGATCACCTGTATCATGTGTAAAACGGGGGAGATTTTGGGTCAATAAAAGTTGGCGAGTGAACCTTGATAAAACATTGTGGACTAATTTCTTGTTTTATTTATTAAAGAAAAGTCGTGCATTAATCACATGTGAGCAAACATATATATATAAACAATCACAAACCACTTTGGATAAGTATATGACATGAATGATGATGTATTTGAGATCAAGGCTCAATCAAACGGAGCCGATCTAATGAGGCTCCTGATGCTCAACCCGTATCCCACGGGGAACTGATGGGCCTAATGAAATGCGTGCACTGAAATGATAAAATTCAATCTACATATAATTCACACAACAATTGATACACATTTGATCACGGATATGATGTATGCACAAGTGTTTAAATAAAATAAAAGAATAGTACGACACATGATACACCTCAAAACGTGATTAAACGGGGAATTGGTAGAGATTCACTCACAGTGGATGCGTTTCTTGATGACGAGGAATGCGCACGAATATTATGATTCAACCGACGAGGGAAAAATTAACCTAAATAATAACGACATGATTCGATTAAATAAATAAATTTTATTTGAGATTATTATTTTTAATTAGTGTTCTTGAATGAGATTTTTTAGATTTATTTTTGTGAGTTTAATGCAAATTTTTAACTTTAAAAAACCTTATTTTTAAGTATTTTTAAATAATTTTTCAATTAAATAAATAAAATAAATAAATAAAAATGGGTTGACTTTGTCAGGTTTGACCGGGTCTGACCGGTCAGATAGTATATATTCCAGGCGGTGAGTGAGGTTCGAACTCGGGACCTCTCGTATACGTGCACGCAGCTCTAACAACTGAGCTACGTGTCTAACCCGAAATATTCTCTGTTTTAATTATATATATATACTAACTAACTTTAACCTTATTTAGTTTTTTATTAAAAATGATTTAATATGGCCGAACCAATTACAGAAACCCGGAATCGAACTCGGGACCTTCGGTTCGAGTGCACACAGCCCAACCAGTTGGGCTGTGTGTCTAATCTGCTTAACTACTGGATTATATTCCTGTTATATACATACTGTGAATTGAACTGAATAGGTTTTAAAAAATGTTGGTTTTATATCAAAAAGTCGGAAACATGTGTGATTCGAACCCGGGACGTGTGTTTTATATTTGCACACAGTCCACCGGTGGACTGTGTGTCTAACCCGGTTATATACCCGATTTTAATTACATTAATATGCAACTTAGTCTTCGTCTTCTTCACTAAGAAAACACAGAACAGTGAACCCGACTGTTTTGCTTAATCGATCAACAAACTTATACTCGATTGAAATAGAATAGAAAAATAAAGATTAAGTAATATGATATACCAAGACAGAGAGTTTTCTTCAGATTTCCGGCAAGTTTCGTCGACCCTGATTTGCGATTTCCGGCTGAATGAACTGATTTAACAGTTTTGATTATTGATTTGAGCAATTAAATTATCAATCAAGAGGTAGTACGGAGGTTTAGACAATTATACCGTCTGAAGAACAAATGCGGTTTTCTGATCAGCGATTCCGGCGATATTCCGGCGATATTCCGGCGAGTGCGAAGATCTCCGGCGACGAGCTTTGGAAGAATTAAAACTTCAGAAAGAGAGTGCGGTTCTGGGCGAAATGTTTACCAGGAGTTTGAGTGGGTATTTATAAGGGGAACAGGCTGATTGGGTTCGAATTAAGGGTCAAGATTCGCGGTCAATAATTTCCAACGGTTTTGACTGAAATTGAGTGCCAGGCAACGGTTATAACTGATGTCAAAATCAGTTTATGCGTTTCAGTCAAGGGAAATGGCAACATTTGCGGAGTTTCGTTTTTTTCCGGCGATTGCAAGTTCTGGGCACGCTGATTACCGGTTTTGATTTTCGGTTTTTTACTACAAGTTTTATTTGTTTCAGTACATAACACAAATGATGTGTGTGGCGGAGTGGTGTGGTGTGTGTGTGTCTTTGCGGGAGACCCGGGTTCGAGATCCGGCGACTCTATTTTATTTATTATTTACTTATTATTATTATTTATTAATTATGGTTTTTAAATTCTAAAATGTTTATTAATTATGTATTATTTAAAATAATCTGAACAATAAATACGTAACGAACTTATAACTGAATATTTGATTATAAAACGAAGCGGGTTTTGAAACTCGTTTTTCGACGAATGTTACAGTATCCCCTACTTTTAGGTATTTCGTCCCGAAATTTAAGTAGTAGTGGTAACTGGAAAGAGATGCGGGTATTTTTCGCGCATTGAGTCTTCACGTTCCCAAGTAAACTCGGGTCCTCGCTTTGACTCCCAACGTACCCTGACAATTGGAATACGACTTCGCCTTAAACGCTTCTCTCCGAAATCCATGATTTCTACTGGTCTTTCAACGAAGTGCATCGATTCATCGACTTGAATGTCTTCTAGAGGAATGTGGAGGTTTTCATCGGCAAGGCACTTTTTCAAGTTTGATACGTGGAATGTGGGATGAATTCTGTTGAGCTCTTCTGCTAGGTCAAGCTTGTATGCTACAGGACCTACTCTTTCGAGTATCTTGAAAGGTCCTATGTAACGTGGTGCTAGCTTGCCCTTCTTGCCAAAACGAACCACTCCCTTCCACGGTGATACTTTTAAAAGTACTTGATCACCAATGTCAAACTCCAAGGGCTTTCGTCGTTTGTCAGCATAACTCTTTTGACGACTTTGAGCCGCTAGAAGATTGTTTTGAATTTGAAGGACCTTGTCGGTTGTTTCTTGAATTAATTCTGGACCGGTGATTTGCGCTTCCCCAATTTCGTGCCAACATACTGGAGATCGGCACTTACGACCATATAAAGCTTCGAAAGGAGCCATGCCGATACTTGAATGATAGCTATTGTTGTACGAAAATTCCACTAATGGTAGGTGAGCGTCCCAGTTCCCTTTGAAGTCTATGACACATGCTCGCAGCATGTCTTCAAGGGTTTGGATGGTGCATTCAGATTGACCATCAGTTTGAGGATGAAAAGCAGTACTGAGGTCTAATCGTGTACCCAAGGCGGTTTGTATGGCTCGCCATGTTCGTGAAGTGAAACGACCATCACGGTCTGAAATGATGCTTAAAGGTACACCATGACGGCTTACGATCTCGCTGATGTAGATACGAGCTAACTTCTCGTTCTTGAAGTCCTCGCGAATCGGAATGAAGTGAGATGACTTTGTAAGACGATCGATTATTACCCATATGGTGTCATACCCACTGGAGGTGCGAGGTAACCCGGTAATGAAATCCATGGTTATGTTTTCCCACTTCCATACATGTATTTCGGGTTGGACTAGAAGTCCTGAAGGTCTTTGATGTTCAGCTTTTACTTTGGAACAGGTAAGGCACTTGGAAACAAAAACAGCGATATCCTTTTTCATGCCAGGCCACCAGTAGGTGTATCGTAGGTCTCGATACATCTTGTCGGCTCCTGGGTGTACAGAGTATCTGGTTTTGTGCGCCTCATTCATGAGGAAATCACGAAGGTTATCGCGATCAGGAATCCATATGCGGTTTAAATAGTATAGAATACCATCGGATTTGGTTTCGATTTTTAGTTCATCTCCACATGACAGCTCATCGCGTACGTCATTTTCTGTTATAGAAACATGTTGAGCTGCCCGAATTCGATCTTTGATGTCGGTTATGATTTGCGAACATAGAAGACGAGTGGAGTTCGCATAACCTTTTTGACTGAGCGCATCGGCCACCACGTTTGCCTTGCCAGGATGATACCGAATTTCACAGTCGTAGTCGTTTAGAAGTTCGACCCATCTTCGTTGCCTCATATTCAACTCCTTCTGGTTGAAGATGTGTTGGAGACTCTTGTGGTCAGTGTATATTTCACACTTGGTACCGTAGAGGTAATGTCTCCATATCTTGAGAGCAAACACAACGGCTCCAAGTTCCAGGTCGTGGATGGTGTAATTCTTCTCGTGAACCTTGAGTTGCCTAGAGGCATAGGCTATCACTTTTCCTCTTTGCATCAATACACAACCTAGCCCTTGCCCTGATGCGTTGCAATATACCACAAAGTCATCGCAACCCTCAGGGAGTGTGAGGATAGGTGCGTCACAAAGTTTTTGCTTTAGAGTTCGGAAAGCCTCCTCTTGCTTAGGTCCCCATATGAAGGGTTTTCCTTTATGAGTCAAAGCCGTGAGTGGTACAGCAATACGGGAAAAATTGGCGATGAAGCGTCGATAGTAACCAGCCAAGCCAAGAAATGACCTAACTTCGGTAGGGGTACGTGGCGCTTGCCATTCCTGTACTGCCTTGATTTTCGAAGGATCGACATGAATTCCCTTGTCATTGACGACATGACCAAGGAATTGTACTTCTCCTAACTAGAATTCGCATTTTGAGAACTTAGCGTAAAGCTTTTCAGTCCTTAAGAGTGTAAGGATGAGTCGAAGGTGTCGCTCATAATTGGATTTAGACTTGGAGTAGATAAGGATGTCGTCGATGAAGACTATGACGAAACGGTCGAGGTAGGGTTTGCATACCCTATTCATTAAATCCATGAAGACAGCGGGGGCGTTGGTTAAACCGAAAGGCATGACCATGAACTCGTAATGACCATAACGAGTCCGGAAGGCGGTTTTTGGGATATCTTCTTCGTGCACTCTGAGCTAATGATAACCAGAACGAAGGTCGATTTTTGAAAAGCAGGTGGCACCTTGAAGTTGGTCTAGGAGGTCATCAATGCGAGGTAGTGGATAGCGATTTTTAACCGTTAACTTGTTGAGTTCTCTATAATCAATGCACATGCGAAACGTTCCATCTTTCTTCTTCACAAAAAGAACAGGTGCACCCCAAGGCGATGAGCTAGGACGTATGAATCCTTTGTCAGTCAGCTCTTGCAGTTGACTGGCCAGCTCTTGCATTTCGGATGGGGCTAACCTATAAGGAGATTTTGCGACTGTTGTAGCGCCAGGTACAAGATCGATGCGAAATTCGACTTCTCTCACAGGAGGAAGTCCTGAAATGTCGTCAGGAAAGACTTGTGGGAATTCTTTCACAACTGGGATATCTTCGAGTTTCCTCTCCTTGTTTCCCTTTTTGACGACGTGAGTTAGGAATGCGACATAGTTCTTGCGGAGATATCTTCGGGCTTGGAGGCAGGACATTAATTTGAGTCCTTTCGAAGGGGTTTCCCCAAAAATACGTAGTGTTTGACCGTCTGCAAGAGGAATGCGAATAAATTTTTCGTGGCACACCACTTCAGCGTGATGCTGGCTGAGCCAGTCCATACCGATTATAACATCGAAACTTCCCAACTTCATAGGAATAAGGTCAATTGGAAAATCGTGATCGTTTAGGGTGAGAGTACAATTGCGTATAATAGAATTTAATGAAACGGGTTTTCCGTCAGCAACTTCCATCATTAGAGATTCGATGAGATTAACACGAGGTTGGTCGAGGATAGGTTCAAATTCTAAGGACACAAAGTTCTTATCCGCACCAGTATCGAATAATATGGATGCATAACTACCATTGATGAGAAACGTACCGTTGACCACGTTGTTGTCAGCCCTGGCTTGGTTGGCATTGATATTGAAAGCTCTCCCTCTGGCAGGTGGGGGAGCTTAGTTAGCTTGGTTTACCGGGTTTGCGTGAGCTTGGGCATGGATGATGTTCACTAGGCGTGGGCATGTGTTCCTGAAATGGTTTGGGTCCCCACAGTTGAAAAAGCTCGCATGGGTTGCATCATGGGGTAGTTGGGTTGGTAGTAAGATTGGGCTGCGTGTTGTGCAGGTGGTAGAAGTAAGGGTTGTTGGGTTTGGCCCACTATCTGATTTTGGGTTTGGGTTGTAGGTTGATTGCGGTTCATTCGTTGAAGGGTACGGCAGGTTTGGATGGTGTGACCTGCACGGCCACAGCTTGTGCAATGTTGGCAGGGGTTTTCGGGAGGATGATGGTATTGACAGCGGTTGCATTTTGGGTGTGGGCCAGTATATGGCTTTTTGAATGGTGCAGCTGGAGGGGCAATTTGGGTGATTGGTGCAACAGTGATAGGAGGGTTGGTTTGAGTGACAACAAAATTTTTGCCATTTCGCTTCCTCTTACCAGCAAACTTCGAGGATGAGACTGGGTGGTTTGGAGTTAGGGTCTCAATGGGTGCTTTCTTCTTTTCATCTTTGAACTTGCCGTTTCGAATGCGATTTTCAGTGAGTTCTGTAGCTAACTCCATTGCGGCTTCAAGTGTTGCAGGCGATGTGCTTAAAACCGAATCTTGAATTTTCGAGGGGAGACCTCGAATGTAATGTTCAACTAAGTGGTACAAGGGGGTGAACAAATTAGGGATCATCTGGTTCAGCTCGAGAAATCTCTTATTATAGGAAGTGTGATCTCCTTCCTTTTGTTTCAGTGTGTGGAATTCGTCTTCCAACTTTTTGATTTCGCTTCTTGGACAGAAACGTCTTGTCATGAGTTCCCTTAACTCTTCCCATGTTAAGGCCATGGCATCTTCCACTCCTCGCTTACCCTTTTCCGTGTTCCACCACGTAAGGGCTACCCCAAACAGTCTTCCAGTCGCGTAACGTACCTTATGGTCCTCGGGACAGTCGTAATTGAGGAAAGTGTTTTCCATTTCTTCAAACCAGTGAAGGAGGGCGGTAACACCTTCGGTCCCTTCATATTTTGGGGGATCGCAAGATTTGAAGTGTTTGTAGGTGCACTTGGGAGTTTTGGAAGGAGAGTTGGCGACGCTCTGGTCTTCATGATTGGGAGGGTTGATGGGATTTGCGGTGAGAGCTTGTTGAACTTGAAGCACGATGTCAGGAAGCACTGCGGCCATTTGTTTAGCAATTTGTGTGGCCAAGCGTTCATTTGACCTTCCTGACTTTCTACCTCCACGTAGTTGCCTAGCCGACATCTACAGGAACATATATAGGAAGATTGTGAGTTTAAGAATTTTCTAGGTGTCATGTGTCGTAAAAAGAATGAAAAACAACATAACTGACAATAATTTAACTACATCCATAGGATGTCTTGGGTTTACTTATGTTTGGGCCTCCAAGTGTCCCCCATACCATTGCATGTGTAGTCATGTGGGCCCCCATGACTATTGGGCTTGGTAGGATTCACATTGGTGTCGGCGGGTTAACACTCGCACCACCCGAATGAAAATCGTAAAACATGATTGCGAGATGTATGGTAGGAGGGTGTCCAGGTGTAGACACAATGACAACTCAAAGTGGGGTTAGTTCACACGACGTTTGGTATAGCATGCTTTGGCCTAATAGGTACTTCGTACTCTCATCGTTAGTCCCCAGGTAAGCAAACTAGTCCTTTATTTTGTATTTATACGAATGCCAAGCCTAGACAGGACGTTCCGACTACCGGTACTCGTACCCTTCCAGTTACTACATACCCGTCGTGAGAACTCACTTTGATGTGATTTGAAAAATATAAAATCATTGCAAAAATCATGGAAATCGTGAGGTGTGTGCTCTCATAGATATGATATGTTATGAGGATATGATTTATGATGAGCATTGCATAATAACATGTATTTGTGAGCGTGCTTGCATAACATTGAGTGTGAAAATAAACATGAAACATATAAACATCATGAATTTTGCATGTAACGCATAAACAATTAAAATTTAATCAACTATAGTATAGGCTCTAAGGGTCTAATAACCTATCCTATATCCCTATAGTCACAAGCTCTGATACCAATCTATCACACCCCGACCCGCAGCGGAATAAAAGTCGGGGCATAATTGGGTTATCACCAAAGCTCATGATATTTACTAAGATGTTTCACATTTACTAAATTCAAATTACAAACTTAAATATCCAAAAACAAAATTCATACAATTACAAAGGAAAATGAAACTATAAATTTATTCCAAAGCATGAACTTGTTTATTCTTCTAGGCCATCCTAAGTGTTTCCTATCTCGGCTGGATCACCTGTATCATGTGTAAAACGGGGAGATTTTGGGTCAATAAAAGTTGGCGAGTGAACCTTGATAAAACATTATGGACTAATTTCTTGTTTTATTTATTATAGAAAAGTCGTGCATTAGTCACATGTGAGCAAACATATATATATAAACAATCACAAACCACTTTGGATGAGTATATGACATGAATGATGATGTATTTGAGATCAAGGCTCAATCAAACGGAGCCGATCTAATGAGGCTCCTGATGCTCAACCTGTATCCCACGGGAACTGATGGGCCTAATGAAATGCGTGCACTGAAATGATAAAATTCAATCTACATATAATTCACACAACAATTGATACACATTTGATCACGGATATGATGTATGCACAAGTGTTTAAATAAAATAAAAGAATAGTACGACACATGATACACCCCAAAACGTGATTAAACAGGGAATTGGTAGAGATTCACTCACAGTGGATGCGTTTCTTGATGACGAAGAATGCGCACGAATATTATGATTCAACCGACGAGGGAAAAACTAACCTAAATAATAACGACATGATTCGATTAAATAAATAAATTTTATTTGAGATTAATATTTTTAATTAGTGTTCTTGAATGAGATTTTTTAGATTTATTTTTGTGAGTTTAATGCAAATTTTTAACTTTAAAAAAACCTTATATTTAAGTATTTTTAAATAATTTTTCAATTAAATAAATAAACAAAAATAAATAAAAATGGGTTGAATTTGTCAGGTTTGACCGGGTCTGACCGGTATTCCAGGCGGTGAGTGAGGTTCGAACTCGGGACCTCTCGTATACGTGCACGCAGCTCTACCAACTGAGCTACGTGTCTAACCCGAAATATTCTCTGTTTTAATTATATATATATACTAACTAACTTTAACCTTATTTAGTTTTTTATTAAAAATGATTTAATATGGCCGAACCGATTACAGAAACCCGGAATCGAACTCGGGACCTTCGGTTCGAGTGCACACAGCCCAACCAGTTGGATTGTGTGTCTAATCTGCTTAACTACTGGATTATATTCCTGTTATATACATACTGTGAATTGATCTAAATAGGTTTTAAAAAAATGTTGGTTTTATTTCAGAAAGTCGGAAACATGTGTGATTCGAACCCGGGACGTGTGTTTTATATTTGCACACAGTCCACCGCTGGATTGTGTGTCTAACCCGGTTATATACCCGATTTTAATTACATTAATATACAACTTAGTCTTCGTCTTCTTCACTAAGAAAACACAGAACAGTGAACCCGACTGTTTTGCTTAATGGATCAACAATCTTATACTTGATTGAAATAGAATAGAAAAATAAAGATTAAGTAATATGATATACCAAGACAGAGAGTTTTCTTCAGATTCTGGCAAGTTTCGTCGACCCTGATTTGCGATTTCCGGCTGAATGAACTGATTTAACAGTTTTGATTATTGATTAAATTATCAATCAAGAGGTAGTAGGGAGGTTTAGACAATTATACCGTCTGAAGAACAAATGTGTTTTCTGATCAGCGATTCCGGCGATATTCCGGCGAGTGCGAAGATCTCCGGCGACGAGCTTTGGAAGAATTAAAACTTCAGAAAGAGAGTGCGGTTCTGGGCGAAATGTTTACCAGGAGTTTGAGTGGGTATTTATAAGGGGAACAGGCTTATTGGGTTCGAATTAAGGGTCAATATTCGCGGTTGATTTCCAACGGTTTTGACTGAAATTGAGTGCCAGGCAACGGTTATAACTGATGTCGAAATCAGTTTATGCGTTTCAGTCAAGGGAAATGGCAACATTTGCGCAGCTTCGGTTTTTCCGGCGATTGCGAGTTCTGGGCACACTGATTACCAGTTTTGATTTTCGGTTTTTTACTATAAGTTTTATTTGTTTCCGTACATAACACAAATGATGTGTGTGACGGAGTGGTGTGGTGTGTGTGTATCTTTGCAGGAGACCAGGGTTCGAGACCCGGCGACTCTATTTTATTTATTATTTACTTATTATTATTATTTATTAATTATGGTTTTTAAATTCTAAAATGTTTATTAATTTATGTATTATTTAAAATAATCTGAACAATAAATACGCAACGAACTTATAACTGAATATTTGATTATAAAACGAAGCGGGTTTTGAAACCCGTTTTTCGACGAATGTTATACAATAGTTCTTTCCCATCAACTCTTTGAGTTCTTCCCACATCATAGCATAAGCAGCCTCTTCTTTTGGTTTGGACTTGGAGATTCCACCATGACAGTGCTCCATCTACGAATAACCAAGAAACATATGTGACCCTTAGGTCAGGAGTACACTTGCTCATTCTTATGACCGAGTCAGTCTTTTTTGTCCAGCGCACAAATGCTATGGCACCTTCAGTGCTATCGAAATTCAGACGCTTACAGCCTAAAAACTATTTGTATGAGCAACCTGAAACGTTTGTATAAACACATCATGAATGAGCAATGTCAAAAGCATGAATAGAATAAACGAGAGTTTTGTATGGTGTCATAGACAACCAAATATTACCCGTATTGGGGTTGCCTCCAGATGAACCTCTAGTTCCACCGCTGTGCTTAGAGCGGTTGGCCTTATACTGCGCTATTGCTTGTGAGATGCGCTCATTTAGCTCAGCCTTAGTCGTTGGTAGTGCGTTCGCGTTGGTCCTACGTCTTGGTGGCATCGTCTTCTGGTAATAGATATCGAAGGGTGTTAGACAAATATTTAACAATAAATATTGTCGGCTAAGATATATGAATAATCATCACGTTAACCAAACATCATCCACAATAACAAGACATGCATAAGATAAATCACAATATGCAACAAAGAAAAGCATAATGCCAAGCTTTCATATATATTCGACAACTTGTTACATTGTTTTCGGGAAAGAAAAACAAATGGACACGGGAGTATATAACCCCGATCATACAGGTTTATAATACATAAAGGTGGTAAAATCTTTTCCTCCCCGTTGGTCTTCAAGAGTCTTCAAGTGTCGATAGCTTGCACCTAGTCTTCAAATATACATCAAAAGCGGGTCTTATAATCCCGTAACTAGTACCAACAAATAAATAAAAACTACAGTACAGGAGGCGAAGGGGTGGGTAGGAACAACCAAACTATGGAGATGATCCATCTCATCCTCCATGCGGCTAACACGAGTGTCAAAGAGGTTGGCCCGCTGCTCCAAGGTCAGCACACGGCCTCAAGGCCAAAATGTGGATGTGAGTATGGTGGAGACAGGGGTGGTGGTGATGATGGTGGTGGTGGAGTAGGTGGTGGTGGTGGTGGGTAGGCAGGTGGTGGTGGTGGTGGCAAAGTATCACGAAAACGCTCCAACTCCAAAACCTTACAGGACAGGAGCTGAATCTACAGTTGTAGGGACTGAACGAGATCATCCCTAGTGTACGAAGGGTGGTGACTAGGGTAGTAAAGGTCTGACGTGGACATATGAGGAAGTGACTGAAATGGCTGGCATGAAGATCCCTCTCCAGGATGTGGTGCTGGAATCTCGTGAATGAAAATGCCAGATGCACCGGTATGAGGAAGGGGTCTAAATGAATAAAGGTCTCAATGAATAAAGGTTGTTGGTTAGTGGGGTGTTGACAAGAGGAGCAAGTATGTCAGTGGCATGAGGAGGGGTAGGGATATCAAGAGTGTCTCGTGATGTAGGAGTAGCTGGTGGGGTAGTAGTGGAAGTAGGGACCGGTGTAGGAACAGGGATGGCAATGGGAATGGTATCAAACCTACTATCCGCAGCATTCGCCCGCAGTCCCGTGCGGCGAATAGCAGAGGAGGATGCATTGTCGTGCGCTTCAGATGAAGACATGGCTTCAATGGAAACAATACGTAAGGAAACCTCTAGGATAGCAATGTCAATGACCTCGCCATCGCCGATATCATCGTCCAGGTGGTCTACATGAAAGACGGGGACCTCGTCCTCTCGTCGGACAAAATAAAGAGAGGTGGAACGGCAGCAATAGGTATGACATCTAGCATAATGTAATCGATGATATATGCACCGTCGGGATGTCCCACAATCACAAAGTCATTTAGTTGTGGCCCCATAACTAACACGTCGTCCACTACCGGAGCGTCCTCCATCATAGCATCGTCGGAGGCGTAGTCAGGGTCCTCCTCGGGGTCCGACTCATCTGAAGAAGATATGATCACAATAACAGGTGGGTAATCATCGCCTGATGCGTCATCATAGATGCCGCTACTAGCCGAAGATTCCATCATACCCAGGCAAAATATTTCGTACAACATGTATATATATACATATATATCAATAAATAATATTATTACTTATTACGTATATAAACATGCAATCACATAAAGTGAAAACACATTGGTTTGTGCGAGTCCATCTAGTTTTGAAAGTCTATCCCATATAGACTATGCCCCAAATAATATCCTTGCATTATTTGTTTGAAAAGAGTTTTATTAGTGGATCTTGCATTTCTGTATATGCAATGAAAACCGTTTTCAAAATCAAAATATTTTCATGAGAGGATCCTAATGATTGTAGACTAGACTCGAGAAGGAATCCTGGTTCACTACAATCGAAGCTCTGTACCAATCTGTCACACCCGTACATAGGAGGAAGCACGCGGTGTGAACTTGATTAGTTTTCATTGCATACGATATGAGTAAATAACTATATGAAATAAAAGCATGTACGATGTTCATCCATTCAACATATATAAACATTACAGCGACAAGGTGTTTGGAGATAAAAGACATCATAGGTGATTCACAGTTTACAAAAGGCTTGTTCAAAATAACTTTTAAAACATTAAGGCTTTGCATCCTATATTCCGTTCGAAGATGAAATATATAGACCAAACCCTCCCAAAATACAGATGACATCGACTACTAGTAACCTTGAAAACTTTGTAAACGACTGCGTCAAGATCCACTTCAATTTCCTGAAATACATGTAAGTTTAAAAACATCAACAAAAGTTGGCGAGTTCATGCGTTTTGTGAGCGCTCCAGATGAATCTTTAAAAACATTTGAGAGTTCATATGTGAAATATGTGGTATGTAAAGCGTCAATGAACTTGATGATCATTAATGTTTTGCAAGGACATTAATATGTGTGACGACATAGGAAGTACTCAACCCTAGACGATTTCTTCCGGTCCACCCGGCCGGGACAACAAAAGCACTAAATGCGGCCACACAAGGACCCTTAAGTGGGGCTCGCTACACCCGATAGATTTACCACTCTTGTTCCTCGATCTTATAAACGATTAATGGCACTTAAGAGATACCTTATTCGCACATGATCTAATATTTCATTCCATAGCTAAACCATACCATCGAAACATGTATTCCCCCCCCCCCCCGAGAGTTATAAACCGAAACCATTTAAGAGAAAATGGGGACATGAAATCACTGATTTGCATCCGTAATTATATACTAGCAATTTGGGTATCCCAAAGCGCGTATCAACCTACAAGTGCTCTAATTCATTAGACACTTGAGTTAATGTTAAATGTGTACAAGTTTTCATCTTGAACGTTATTGTTTAAGTTAAGTATTTGGATCCCTTTGCGTATTTTAAATATGTTGGCATTTGTTTCGTATTTTTTGCTTTAAAATATATACACTTCTTTTATATATACTTCGTATCCATCAAGTGTACTAACGGGCCTTGCCATCGTGAGTCTTCGTGCCTCGCACGAGTATAAGTGAGCCTAGCCTATAAGATTCTTTGTGCCTCGCACAAGTGAGAATGGGCCTAGCCCATTTGAGTCTCCGTGATCCACACGGTATGAGTGGGCCTAGCCCATGAGAGTCTTCGTGCCGCGCACGGTATAAGTTCGTTACGTGTTTTGTATATTCTTCCAATACATATTTTAAGCATAACGAACCTCGTTCACATGTATAAGTATATGTTCCCTTGTATATGCAAATTGATCTTTTGTATGTCCTCGTTCCATGGTATATGCAAATATTGCATTGTATATGCAAATTGTTTTGTTGTATGCATTTGCACCATTATATATGCAACTGTTACTTTGTATATGCAAATTATTTTGTTGTATGCATTTGTTCCATGGTATATGCAAATATTACATTGTATATGCAAATTGTTTTGTTGTATGCATTTGCACCATTATATATGCAACTGTTATTTTGTATATGCAAATTATTTTGTTGTATGCATTTGTTCCATGGTATATGCAAATATTGCATTGTATATGCAAATTGTTTTATTGTATGCATTTGCACGTATATGTTGTGCATGTACGCTACTTGTAATTCTTGTGTGTTACTAAGGTTTTTGGTATAAGTATTTATACGTATTTTTATACCGTATTATTTGATATTTATACCATATTCATACGTATTTGTATACCGTATTATTTGGTATTTATACTGTATTTACGTATTTGAATACCGTATTATTTGGTATTTATACTATAATTATACATATTTATACTTTTACATGGGTATAATTTGGGACTCTTCGTTTTATACTTTCCGGAATTTTTAAGTGTTGGATTATATGTCGATTTTTAACCAAAAGTATAATATTGTTAGAGTTCGTCGTAGAACTTATTGTTATATATTTTCTTGTCGAAACGCCCAAGCATCGTCCGTAATAGGTATCTTTCCCGTGTTGTAATGATGCGGCGACCGTTGCAGATAGCTACACATTTACTTCGTTGGGTTGTTTATTTGATAATTCATGTCGGCTTTTGGTTTTATGTGTATATATATATATATATATATATATATATATATATATATATGTCCCTAACATAAGGTTATGTAACGATTTGCCCGATGTCCACTTGTTCGTCGTCCACGTCTCGTGCCAAAGTGTAATATAACTTTGTTCATGTGTTTAGTTAGTATTCTTCCTAACTTCTAATACATACACATAATTATACACAAGTATTTATACACATAAGTTGGTGTATTTTGAACATGTACGTATTTTTAGTTAAGAATATATTTATACTTATAAAGTTTCCATTTCACCTTTTTATAACTCTTTTAATCTTATAATTATATATATAAGTGTTTATAAAGTTCTTGTAAGATTAGGGCTTAACCCTTTTTAGTAAACTTTCTTAATTGCCGATTAAGGTCACTAATCGCGTTTAATCCCCTTAATCACCCCGTTGATCGTAATTCAATCGCGATTAGATTTTAGAAAAATTTTGCCATTTTCCATGTTTTTCAAACGTATTTTAAGCATGTTTAAATTCCTTAATCTCAATCAATTTCCAATCAAGTTTCAAAAACTCAATTTTTATATGTAACAATTCTCACATAATTATCCACATAATCCTTGAACTTTATGTATATTTTTAACCACATTTTTAATATAATATCATAACACTTTTAAATATTTTGACAAGATTACTCACACCATTATATGTAACACACTTTAAAGTCTTTATCTTTCATATAAACAACATTGATTAACACACTTTTGAAACCAACTTAGTGTAAATCATGATTTTTAGTTTACGTGAAAGTTATAAAATGTTAAAAGTCACTTTTATTTTTGTAGTAAGTTCATGTATCATGTGGATGATGATCTTGTTAAGATTTAAACATCAAGTTGTTTAAATACCATTTTAAATCAAGTTCCATACAAGATCATCAAGCTAAACAACTTACTTTAATCATCAAGAATATATAAGCTAACTAGCACTAAGCAACATGATCAACACAAAATACATTACATTAGTAGACTTTTTATGTTATGATTAGGGTTTTAAGCTTTGGTTTTCTTGGAGTTCAAGATGATCAAGTTGTACTTTTGTATTCTACATAACATATAAAGCTTGAAAATGGTGAGAAATGATCTTACAACTTTGCTATGGTTATGATGAAGATTAAGAAGAGATTAAGCTCCAAATGAAGCTCTAAAAGTCCTCCATGCTTGCACCTTCCTTGAGGGGTCTTATGGTGGGTTTTATGAGCTTAATTAGGTGGGTTTTATGGATAAAAAGGAAGGGTTATTGGGGGTTTGGGGTTGCCGAAAAATGAAAAAGGGTATGCTTCTTGATTTTTTTTAAGGTTGAAAGTGATGGAGTGTTGATGATGATGTTAGGATATAGAGAGGTAAGTTTAAGCCATGATCAAATCTTGCAACCATGCCTCACATGCTCCATTTTTCAGCAAAGAAACAAGTTGGTGGGACCCACTTGTTGACCGATATCTTGAAGGGGGGGTTAAATGTAACTTTCTTTAACATGTGTATATATATATATTAGATATTTAGGTAATTTAATTAAGTATATTTAGTGATTGGTCTTGCATCATTAAGGAGTAATTAGGGGTTTTAGATGTTAATTAGTATAAATTAATCCCCTTGACTAGTTGGTGTTAGTTTCGAGTGGTAAATATATTATTCGATCGGTCGTCGGGTCACTTTTGGGCAATATATGGAAAGTGTGCTTTAGTACCGGAAACGACATCTTGGCTTATTATATGGCACCACCAACGTTGTTTTGGACATGAAATACTCTTAACTATTTCACTGGATGATCCGTTTGGGTGTTAGGATGGTAAGGATGTATCCTGCTAGTTCGTCGGATCGGTATCAGACAAGTTGTGCACGCTATGGCGTATCATTGGAAGCTTATGTCTAGGATATTTAGCTGATATTCCCAAGCTTATTTAGGTTGTATAACCTTATATATGAGTCCTATAACCCTTAAGGTGTTGAGTTTGGCGTTTCGGACAATTTACTTTGTTATATTCTGATGCGATTCGGACGAATTTTAATGACACGTGTTTTCCGGAAAGTTAAAGTGTTTTTGTATTTAATGTCCCTAATTAGGGATTTTTATTTGTATTTCCACCATAAAATGCTTTCGTGCCATTCGTTGCTCGTTCCGACAGTTTTTAGAAACTTGCTGGCATGAATAGTGTGTTCCAGTGAATAGTGTTTTCAGCATTTTGCCAATATATTTGGACATAGTTTGTTGTTTTCTCACAACGTGAAGAATGTAACGATGTTATTTGACATATTTAACCATGTCCTATGATTGCTAGATTTTACACGACCTAATCATGCATCAATTAAGTCGTAACGAACGCAATAAATTGTATAATCAAGTTGTTAAGTTGTACGGAATTTACCATTATTTTGCCGGTTGTCACGTTGAGGAGTTTGGAAAGTGAAAAAGAGGTGTATGAGGCTCCTATTTATAATGGAGTTGATTAGGGTTAGAGTTAAATGAGTTAGGAGGTAATTGGTGGTGATAAAGGTGGAAAAAGAGTTAAAAATTCGCGCTTTTTGAACAATTCAGCAACGGTTGGCCGTAGGCTACCGCCAGGAAATTTTCATTTTTTTGCATCTTAAGGGATATATATGTGTGAATATCAAGAATGCATACGAGTATGATTTCTGAATATAATTTAAACATCAAATATAATTTGGTTACGTATATAATAAACGTGTATTGGAGATTGATTAAGTATCATGTATATTTGCATAAACAAGTGTGAACAAAATGTATTTCCATTATGTTCAAAGTCCCGGATTAGAAGATTGGAAAAATAAAATATGAATTCGATACGATTTCAAGTTTTCAAAAAATATAAATACGATTACACTTTCTAAATAAGGAAAGTACAAAATGCGGAGCATTACATATTATAAGCCTTGTTGGTATTAAAGCTATTTTTACACCAACATGGCATTTTTGCCATTTTTAAAAGTATATATAATGGACGTGTTGATTTACCCTTCAAACGGTATGACTATAAGGTATAACCTCATAGGGTTATTCCTTGTGATATTATGGTCACAAAACATGCCTTGATTGGGTTTCGAAGTAGACCAAACGTGTCAGAATCGAAAGTCAAAGCAAAAGTCAAACTACTTGATTTTCGATATAGAATGGAGGTCTAAACTGAGTATGATGAGTTGAGCATGTCAAAATGTGTTATATTAATCCATATTACTAATATAGTGTTTACTAGTTTTGACTTTATATATAATATGCTTGACTTATCATTTCACCTATTAAACATGATTTTCAAAAAGTATGATCTCAGGGGAATCATACTAACATTATTAGGATCACGTAGGAAAGTTCGAATTGAACTTTGATTTTCCATATTGGTCAGAATTGAAAGTCAAACTGTTTGACTTTTAGTTGATTACTTGCAAAATTAAGGAAATTGAACAAAGGAGAGATACTTATTACACTTGAAAACTACTAAGGACACTAAAGAATTTCTCTTAGGCTCCAAATAAGCTCCTTAGTAGATCTAGAAGTGAATTTGAAGGTGTGAGTTTTAATACACACCATGATCACCTATTTATACGACTTCCAAATGATCCCAATTCATGAAAAGTGTTGCCAAGGATCATTAGGAGCAAATTAGTCAAAACATAGCAGCCTTGGCAGGCCAACTACCATTTTCTGTCGCCGAGCACCTCTTATGGACCGTAAGAGGTAGTCGTGCGGTCTGTGAAGGGTCACACCACGACCCGCAGCGGAATAAGAGTCGGGGCATAATTGGGTTATCACCAAAGCTCATGATATTTACTAATATGTTTCATATTTATTTAAATCAAAATTACATCCTCAATAATCCAAACATGTTCATACAAATACAAAGAAAAATAATCAACTAAACAATCCAAGCTCTAAACCAATTTATTCTTCTAAGCCAATCCTATGTGTTTCTTGCTGTGGCTGGATCACCCGTATCATGTGTAAAAATGGGGGTTTTTTGGTCAACATAAGTTGGCGAGTGAACCTTGTTAGATAAACATTTATTATTGATTTCTTGTTATCTTTATCATGGAAAAATTGTGCAATAGTCATATGTGAGTAAATGTAAATAATCAAACAATAACAATAACAACCACAAACAATAACATACAATAACATATGAACTTGCATGAATATATAACATGAATGAAACTGTATATGCTGGCAACGTCACGTTCACGCTCATAATGTAATGGGGAACGGACAGCCTATGATGAATGTCTGTGCGATCAAGGCTCAATCAAACAGAGCCGATCGTATGTTGGCAACGCCCGGTTCACGCTCATAATGTAATGGGGAACAGCTCAACGCTCATAATGTAATGGTTAGCGGCGGCCTATGATAATGTATGTACTGAAAATGATAAATTAAATCTAAACAATAACCACACAAACAGTTGATACAAGTTGAATACACATTGTTCATGGATATGATGTATGCACAATGATTTAAATATATAAATGGTAAGACACATGGTACACCCCAAAAACGTGATTAAAACGGGGAATTTTAGAGATTCACTCACATTGGATGCGTTCTGTTGAAGATGATGAAATGCGCACGAGTTTGGAGGATTGATCAACGAGGATTAACTAACCTAAATAATAACGGAAGGTATGGTAAATGAGTGGATTTTATTAATAATTTTAATAGGATTTTTAGATATATTTTTGTGAGTTTAAGGCTATTTTCTATCTTTAAAAACATTATTTTTAACTATTTTTAATTGATTTTTAAATTAAATAAATAAATAAAAATAAAAAAAAATGTTGACTTTTGTGTTGACCATTGACCGTTGACCGGGACTGTTGACTGTTTGACCGGTTCGCTGGTGTATAAGTGTGCGCCGGGTAAGGCTCGAACCCGAGACCTCCCGTACGCGTGCACGCAGCTCTACCAACTGAGCTACGTGTCTAACCCGAAATAATTCTGTTTTTAATTATATTTATATACTGTTTTAGTTTATTCAAAAATTCTTTTATTTTCAAAAGGGGTTTTAATCATCAAACCGGTGTGTGCAACAGGTCTCGAACCCGGGACCTGTGGGTTAGTGTTGCACACAGTCCACCGCTGGACTGTGTGTCTAACCTGGTTAATATACCGATTTTTATTATACTTAACAACTTCAGTGAGTTAATCCTCAGTTAGAAAAAGAAAACATCTTTATTACAGAGCATACGTGTGTGTCAAGGATCGAACTCGCGGCATGTGATATATGTGCGCACACAGTCCACCACTGGACTGTGTGTCTAACCCGAGATAATATCCAATCTATATAAAACTTATAAACAACCTAACATCGTCTTCTTCATTACAAAATCACAGACTACGGTTACTCTACTGTTTCTTGTTTAATTCGATTTACAAACATTCAAATGACTAAAATGAAATGGCAGAGAAGATTTTGGAAGTAAACATACCGGAGAAACGATTTATCTCATAATTCCGGCGAAGACGTCGGCTCTGTTTTATGGATATCGTCTGAGCGGACAAATTAACAATTTTGTTTAGCTAGATGCGGAATTGAAACACTGAACAAGAATTACCAGAAGGTTTAAAAGGCTATACCATTTAACAGCGAGAATTGGGAACTTTCAGAAGTTTTCCGGCGAGAGTTAATTATCCGATATCGTCGTCTGAAACTGATTCTGATTGAAGGGTTTGAGTTAGCAAAAGCTTAACAACTGATAGACGATGAAAGAATTGAGAGACTTACTGATTTGATGGAAAACACGGTTTTCCGGCGAAAGTCCGGCGAGATCAAAAAGTTTTTCCGACGAACTGAAAGTAGTGCGAAAGTGAAATTGAAGGTCTGCAGATGAGTTTGAGTCGCGAAAGGAGACTATGGTTGGAGTAATTCAGGATGTGTAGATTTTCGGTTATTAAAACCGATCACCACCTGAATTCAAGTCCATTCAAGACTAAATTGATTGAAGGTGTCGGTGTATCGGTTATTGTCAGAAAACCGCGAACACTTAAACGTTTTTGGACGTTTGGAAACCGATTACGGTTATAGTTGGCGTAAACCGGTTGACTCATGGTTGAACATAAGATTTAATTGATTCCTAGAACTAACAGAAAACATCAAGTGGCGGAGTGGTTATAAGTGTGCGTGTTAAGTCTTTAGACTCACCCGGCTGACCCGGGTTCGAATACCGGCAGCCGGTTTTCTTTTTTATTTATTTTATTTTCACTTTTTATTAATTATAATTTTTAAATTCTAATTTGTTTGCATCGTTTAAAATTAAAATTGACATAAATACGCAACGAAACATTTATAACTTGATATTCGATTACAAACGAAGCGGGTTTGGAAAACCCGTGTTTGACAAATGTTACAGTATCCCCTACTTTTAAGAATTTCGTCCCGAAATTTAAGTAGTAGTAGTAGGAAAAAGATGCGGGTATTTTTCGCGCATTGAGTCTTCACGTTCCCAAGTAAACTCAGGTCCCCGTTTCGACTCCCAGCGTACCCTAACAATTGGAACGCGACTTCGTCTTAGACGTTTTTCTCCGAAGTCCATGATCTCTATAGGTCTTTCAATGAAATGCATAGATTCATCAATCTGAATATCTTCCAGAGGAATATGGAGGTTCTCATCAGCGAGGCACTTCTTCAAGTTTGATACATGGAATGTGGGGGGAAATCTGTTGAGTTCTTCTGGTAGATCAAGCTTGTATGCTACAGGTCCTACTCTTTCGAGTATCTTGAAAGGTCCTACGTAGCATGGTGCTAGCTTGCCTTTTTGGCAAAACGAACTACTCCTTTCCACGGTGATACTTTGAAAAGTACATAATCACCAATGTTAAACTCCAAAGGCTTCCGTCGTTTATCTGCATAACTCTTTTGACGACTTTGAGCCGCTAGAAGATTGTTTCGAATTTGATGGATCTTGTCTGTGGTTTCTTGAATCAATTCCGGACCGGTGATTTGAGCTTCCCCAATTTCGTGCCAACATACTGGAGATCGGCACTTACGACCATATAAAGCTTCAAAAGGTGCCATGCCGATACTTGAATGATAGCTGTTGTTGTACGAAAATTCAACTAATGGTAAATGAGCGTCCCAATTTCCCTTGAAGTCTATGACACATGCTCGAAGCATATCTTCAAGAGTTTGAATGGTGCGTTCAGATTGTCCATCATTTTGAGGATGATAAGCGGTACTGAGGTCTAATCGTGTACCCAAAGCGGCTTGTACGACTTGCCATGTTCGTGAAGTGAAACGACCATCACGATCTGAAATAATGCTTAACGGTACACCATGTCGGCTTACAATTTCGCTGATGTAGATACGAGCTAGCTTCTCGTTCCTGAAATCTTCGCGGATTGGAATAAAGTGAGCTGATTTTGTAAGACGATCAATGATTACCCATATAGTGTCATACCCACCAGAAGTGCGAGGTAACCCGGTAATGAAGTCCATGGTTATGTTTTCCCACTTCCATACAGGTTGGACCAGAAGTCTTGAGGGTCTTTGATGTTCAGCTTTTACCTTGGAACATGTAAGGCACTTGGAAACAAAAACAGCAATATCCTTTTTCATTCCAGGCCACCAGTAGGTGTATCGAAGGTCTTGATACATCTTGTCGGCTCCTGGGTGTATAGAGTATCGTGTTTTGTGTGCCTCATTCATAAGGAATTCACGAAGGTTGTTGTGGTCAGGAATCCATATGCGATCTAGATAGTACAGAATACCGTCAGATTTAGTTTCAATCTTAAGTTCAGCTCCACAGGACAGCTCCTTTCGTACGTCATCTTTCGTTACTGAAACATGTTGGGCTTCTAGAATTTGATCTTTAATGTCAGTTATGATTTGCGAACATAGAAGACGAATGGAGTTCGCATAACCCTTTCGACTGAGTGCATCAGCCACCACATTTGCCTTGCCCGGGTGGTACCGAAATTCACAGTCGTAGTCATTTAGAAGTTCGACCCATCTTCGTTGCCTCATGTTTAACTCCTTTTGGTTGAAGATATGTTGAAGACTCTTGTGGTCAGTGTATATTTCACACTTAGTACCGTAGAGATAATGTCTCCATATCTTAAGAGCGAAACAAACGGCTCCAAGTTCTAGGTCATGGGTGGTGTAGTTCTTCTCATGAGTCTTGAGTTGTCTCGAAGCATAAGCTATAACCTTTCCTCTTTGCATTAGAACACAGCCTAGTCCTTGCCCTGACGCGTCGCAATAAACCACGAAGTCATCACAACCTTCAGGAAGAGTGAGGATAGGTGCATCACAGAGTTTTTGTTTAAGGGTTTGGAAGGCTTCTTCTTGTTTGGGTCCCCAAATGAAGGGTTTTCCTTTATGAGTTAAAGCCGTGAGTGGTACAGCAATGCGGGAGAAATTTGAAATGAAACGGCGATAATAACCAGCCAAACCAAGGAATGATCTTACTTCGGTTGGTGTACGTGGCGCTTGCCATTCTTGTACTGCTTTGATTTTTGAGGGGTCGACATGTATTCCCTTGTCATTAACAACATGTCCAAGGAATTGTACCTCTTTTAACCAGAATTCGCATTTGGAGAATTTGGCGTAGAGCTTTTCATTCTCTAAGAGTGTAAGGATGAGTCGAAGGTGCCGTTCATGATCAGACTTAGACTTTGAATAAATGAGGACGTCGTCGATGAAGACTATAACAAAACGATCGAGATAGGGTTTGCAGACTCTATTCATTAGATCCATGAAGACAGCTGGAGCGTTGGTTAAACCAAATGGCATGACCATGAATTCATAATGACCATATGAGTTCAGAAGGCGGTCTTTGGGACGTCTTCTTCATGTACTCTAAGTTGATGATAACCAGAACGAAGGTCGATTTTTGAAAAACAGCTGGCGCCTTGAAGTTGGTCAAGAAGATCATCAATGCGAGGTAATGGATAGCGATTCTTGATCGTTAACTTGTTGAGTTCTGTGTAGTCGATGCACATGCGAAACGTTCCATCTTTCTTCTTCACAAAAAGGACAGGTGCACCCCAAGGCGAGGAGCTAGGACGTATGAATCCTTTGTCAGTCAACTCTTGCAATTGACTGGCTAGCTCTTGCATTTCGGAGGGGGCTAACCTATAAGGAGACTTTGCAACTGGTGTAGCACCAGGTATAAGATCAATGCGGAATTCGACTTCTCTCAAGGGAGGAAGTCCTGAAATGTCGTCAGGAAAAACTTGCGGGAAATCTTTTACTACTGGGATATCTTCAAGTTTCTTCTCCATGGTTCCCTTTTTGACGACATGGGTTAAAAATGCGACATAATTCTTGCGGAGATATTTTCGAGCTTGTAGACAGGACATTAATCTGAGCCCTTTCGATGAGGTTTCTCCAAAGATTCGTAGAGTCTGACCGTTTGAAAGAGGAATGCGTATAAACTTTTCGCGGCATACAACTTCAGCCTGATGTTGGCTGAGCCAGTCCATACCAATTATAATATCAAAGCTTCCCAACTTCATAGGAATGAGGTCAACTGGAAAGTCGTGATCGTTTAAGGAGAGAGTACAATTTCGTATAATAGAGTTTAATGAGACCGGTTTTCCGTCAGCAACTTCTATTGTTATGGATTCCATGAGCTTATCACGAATTTGGTTTAGGATGGGTTCAAACTCTAAGGACACAAAACTTTTATCCGCTCCAGTATCAAACAACATGGATGCATAACTATCGTTGATAAGAAACGTACCGTTAACCACATTGCTGTCAGCTCTAGCCTGATTAGCGTTGATGTTGAAAGCTCTTCCTCTTGCAGGTGGAGGAGCTTGGTTAGCTTGATTCACCGGATTTGCTAGGGCTTGAGCATGTATAATGTTCACCAAACGTGGACAAGTGTTTCTAAAGTGGCTTGGGTCTCCACAATTGTAGCAAGCCCGCCTAGGTTGCACCATGGGATAGTTGGGTTGGTAGTATGATTGGGCTAAATGTTAGGTAGGTGGTAGTAGTAGGGGTTGTTGGGCTTGACCCATTATTTGATGGTGGGTTTGAGTTGAGGGCTAGTGACGGTTCGTCCGCTGAGGTATGCGACAGGTTTGAACAGTGTGACCTGCGCGACCACAGCCGGTGCAATGTTGACAGGGATGATCAGGAAAGTGATGGTATTGGCAACGGTTGCATTTTGGTAATGGGCCAGAGTATGGCCTTTTATATGGTGCAGGTGAGGGGGCAACTTGGGTAATGGGTGCAGCAGGGATAGGGTAATTGGTTTGTGTGACAGCGAAGTTTCTGGTGTTACGTTTCCTCTTGTTAGCAAACTTAGAGGAGGAGGTGGAATGGTTTGAAGTTTGGCCCTCAACGGGGGCTTTCTTTTTCTCCTCTTTAAATTTACCGTTGCGAATTCGATTCTCGGTCAGTTCAGTAGCTAGTTCCATAGCAGCTTCAAGTGTTGCTGGCGAAGTGCTGAGAACTGAATCTTGAAGTTTCGAAGGAAGGCCTCAAATATAATGCTCAACTAAGCGGTAAACTGGGGTGAACAAGTTAGGGACCATCTGGTTCAACTCTAAAAACCTCTTGTTGTAGGAAGTATGATCTCCCTCCTTTTGCTTCAATGAATGAAATTCGTCCTCTAGCTTTTTAATCTCACTTCTAGGACAGAATCGTCTCGTCATGATTTCCCTTAACTCCTCCCACATTAAGGCCATTGCATCATCGATTCCTCTCTTACCCTTTTCAGTATTCCACCAGGTAAGAGCTACCCCAAATAGTCTCCCGGTTGCGTATCGTACCTTGCGATCCTCGGGACAATCGCAGTTGAGGAATGTGTTTTCCATTTCCTCAAACCAGTGGAGGAGAGCAGTGACACCTTCGGTCCCTTCAAATTTCGGAGGATCGCAAGACTTGAAATGTTTATATGAGCACTTTTTGGTAGGAGGGTTGCCGATGTTCTGGTCTTCTTGCTGGGGAGGATTGGTGGGATTTGTGGCGAGAGCTTGTTGTACTTGAACCACAATGTCAGGAAGCACCGCAGCCATTTGTTTTGCGATTTGAGTGGCCAAGCGTTCGTGTGACCTTCCTGATCTTCTACCCCATCGTTGTTGTCTAACCGATATCTACAGGAACATACATAAGAAGATTGTGAGTTTATGGAGTCTTTTTAGGTGTCATGTGTCTTAAAGAAAATGAAAATAACATAAATATCAATAATGCAACTACATCCGTAGGATGTCTTGGGTTTGCTCATGTTGGGCCTCAGATGTCCCCCATACCTTCACCTGTATAGTCATGTGGGCCCCCATGACTATTGGCTTGGTAGGATTCACATTAGTATTGGCGGTTTAACACTCGCATCACCCGAATGAAAACCATGAAATATGTTTACCAGATGTATGGTCGGAATGTGTCCAGGTGTAGACACAATGACAACTCAAAATGGGGTTAGCTCACACGACGTTTGGTATAGCCTGCTTTGGCCTAATAGGTACTTCATACTCTCATTGTTAGTCCCCAGGTAGGCAAACTGGTCCTTTATTTTGGATTTATACGAATGCCAGCCTAGATAGGACGTTCCGACTACCGGTACTTGTACCCTTCCAGTTACTACATGCACGTCATGAGAACTCACTTTGATGTGATTTGAAAATACAAAAATCATTGCAAAAAAAATCATGAAAATGATGTGGTGCGTGCTCGCATGGATATGATATGTTTTGAGAATATGATTCATGATAGGCATTATATAATAATATGTACTTATGAACATGCTTGCTTAACATTGAATGTAACATTAAACATAAAACATATAAACATCATGAATTTTGCATGTAACACACAAAATCTAAAAAATTTCTAATTAACTATAGTATAGGCTCTAAGGGTCTAATAACCTCTCCTATATCCCTATAGTCATGGCTCTGATACCAATCTGTCACACCCCGACCCGCAGCGGAATAAGAGTCGGGGCATAATTGGGTTATCACCAAAGCTCATGATATTTACTAATATGTTTCATATTTATTTAAATCAAAATTACATCCTCAATAATCCAAACATGTTCATACAAATACAAAGAAAAATAATCAACTAAACAATCCAAGCTCTAAACCAGTTTATTCTTCTAAGCCAATCCTATGTGTTTCTTGCTGCGGCTGGATCACCTGTATCATGTGTAAAAATGGGGGTTTTTGGGTCAACATAAGTTGGCGAGTGAACCTTGTTAGATAAACATTTATTATTGATTTCTTGTTATCTTTATCATGGAAAAATTGTGCAATAGTCATATGTGAGCAAATGTAAATAATCAAACAATAACAATAACAACCACAAACAATAACATACAATAACATATGAACTTGCATGAATATATAACATGAGTGAAACTGTATATGCTGGCAACATCACGTTCACGCTCATAATGTAATGGGGAACGGACGGCCTATGATGAATGTCTGTGCGATCAAGGCTCAATCAAACGGAGCCGATCGTATGTTGGCAACGCCCGGTTCACGCTCATAACGTAATGGGGAACAGCTCAACGCTCATAATGTAATGGGGAGCGGCGGCCTATGATAATGTATGTACTGAAAATGATAAATTAAATCTAAACAATAACCACACAAACAGTTGATACAAGTTGAATACACATTTGTTCATGGATATGATGTATGCACAATGATTTAAATATAATAAATGGTAAGACACATGATACACCCCAAAAACGTGATTAAAACGGGGAATTTGTATTCGGTTGAAGATGATGAAATGCGCACGAGTTTGAAGGATTGATCAACGAGGATTAACTAACCTAAATAATAACGGAAGGTATGGTAAATGAGTGGATTTTATTAATAATTTTAATAGGATTTTTAGATATATTTTTGTGAGTTTAAGGCTATTTTCTATCTTTAAAAACATTATTTTTAAGTACTTTTAATTGATTTTTAAATTAAATAAATAAATAAAAATATAAAAAAAATGTTGACTTTTGTGTTGGCCATTGACCGTTGACCGGGACTATTGACTGTTTGACCGGTTCGCTGGTGTATAAGTGTGCGTCGGGTAAGGCTCGAACCCGAGACCTCCCGTACGCGTGCACGCAGCTCTACCAACTGAGCTACGTGTCTAACCCGAAATAATTCTGTTTTTAATTATATTTATATACTGTTTTAGTTTATTCAAAAATTCTTTTATTTTCAAAAAGGGTTTTAATCATCAAACCGGTGTGTGCAACAGGTCTCGAACCCGGGACCTGTGGGTTAGTGTTGCACACAGTCCACCGCTGGACTGTGTGTCTAACCTGGTTAATATACCGATTTTTATTATACTTAACAACTTCAGTGAGTTAATCCGGTTCAGTTAGAAAAAGAAAACATCTTTATTACAGAGCATACGTGTGTGTCAAGGATCGAACTCGCGGCATGTGATATATGTGCGCACACAGTCCACCGCTGGACTGTGTGTCTAACCCGAGATAATATCCAATTTATATAAAACTTATAAACAACCTAACTTCGTCTTCTTCATTACAAAATCACAGACTACGGTTACTCTACTGTTTCTTGTTTAATTCGATTTACAAACATTCAAATGACTAAAATGAAATGGCAGAGAAGATTTTGGAAGTAAACATACCAGAGAAACGATTTATCTCAGAATTCCGGCGAAGACGTCGGCTCTGTTTTATGGATATCGTCTGAGCGGACAAATTAACAATTTTGTTTAGTTAGATGCGGAATTGAAACACTGAACAAGAATTACCAAAAGGTTTAAAAGGCTATACCGTTTCACAGCGAGAATTGGGAACTTTCAGAAGTTTTCCGGCGAGAGTTAATTATCCGATATCGTCGTCTGAAACTGATTCTGATTGAAGGGTTTGAGTTAGCAAAAGCTTAACATCTGATAGACGATGAAAGAATTGAGAGACTTACTGATTTGATGGAAAACACGGTTTTCCGACGAAAGTCCGGCGAGTTCAAAAAGTTTTTCCTACGAACTGAAAATCCCTCTAACACCCCTTAACACCGGCATCACCTCCTTCATGCTCTCCAACTATAAATAGGTGCCAAGGTTCACCATTTGAACTTGCACCTTTCTCATTCACAACTCTATCTCCCTCCTCTGGAAGTTCCTAACTGAAAGGAGCATCCAACTTAGTTCTATTGCATCCTAGGAATCACTTGTAAGTGTTCCTTTCTCTTGCATTTTCGTTTATAGGCTTTTATAGCCAAAAGTCAAGCGTTTTACGGAAAACGCCCTGACTTTCGGTTAAGACCATTATGGTCCAGCCATTGTTCATAACGAACATGGCTAAGTGATCGTAATAAGGTAGATGTTAGTCCCTATAAAGGGCACCTCCTGAAGATCACGTTTGCTAGAAGAATTGACGGGTCAAAGTTATTATGTTAAAAAGTCAAACAGGCCATTTTTCAGAAATGTTATAATTTGAGCTTATATATGTTGTGAAACATGTTTTGACACTTAAACAAGTTGGTAATAATTATTAGAACATGTAAGAACATGTTCGGCTCGTCAATTTCAGTTATAGGTTCGGTTCGCAACCGAAAGTCGCAAAGTTTGACTTCTGCTTTGACTTTTGATTCTGACCCGATTTAGATTAGTTAGCTACTGATCTAAGGTTGCATTATGATCGTAATATTATGTAGCATAACCCTCTGAGGTTATATTACATGATCATAATCAGAATCCGAGTTTACGCACAAGTTCCGTAATTATGCCATTTTGACTAAAATGCCCTTTTTGCATAAAAAGAGGTTTAAATGATAATGAACTTGAAAATGAGTTTCCTACTGATGTAATATTATAAGTAGGATTATTTGGGATGTTAAATCAGATTATATACTGAGTTTATGAACAAGTCCTTGTATTATGTCGATAAATGACGATAAAGCCCTTAAGGCTCATAAAATGGTTTTAATCATATGTTTTCAAAGTAAAATCTTGTACCTACTGATACGTTATATTAAATAACATAATAACATATCTAAGACATATTAACCTGACCTTAACATCATTTTTCATTAAATATCGCACAAATCATCATTTTACGATATAAGCGTCGTTTTGGCGCATAGTATTATCAACCAAGACTTGTTACCTACTGATTTTGGAACTTATTTTAAATATTTTTACAGTAGGTATATGATATGAACTCAGAATCCCAAATAATATATAAAACTATGGGTAAAATGATCAAATTGCCCTCTGGATGCATAGTTTGGTCATAAAAGATAAATTACACATATAATCAATATCCTACTGATATTATATCATAAAGAAGTTATTTTTCCAGTATTTTCATGGTCATAATATTAAAATATGTTCAAGTTCCTTTTATACGGTATATAATTACCGAAATGCTCTTATGAGGCATAATTTCATTTTAAAACCTTAACGACATATAAGTTAATATCTTACTGATATTACAACTTATTTAAAGAATAATGGCATATAGAACTTGTCCACGACTTATCCGGTTACCTGATATCGCTGATATTCGCACGGTTAAGTATATGTAACTAGTTTATGGAAATTAACCGAAACGGGTCTAACCTTGTCATTTAAGTCTCAAAATCCAGAATGTTTATAGTTTGTCCATATTACACAAGTCAAGGTACTTGTTGGGATTAAATTACATTCCATCCGATGATCGTTTAATCTAGCGTTATACGTATTGATCCTGTACGCTACTCGGTCTAAGTCTATGACTTAAATAAGACCGTTAGTATTTAATCGGTTAGCTTATGCCATAATCCAGACTAGAGACTTGCCAGTAAATGCTATCTGCACTTAGTACTTTTGTGTACGACTGAGTTATTAAATCTTGCGTTTAAACGAAGACTATCTCAGGTAAATACTCTCGACTTATTTCCCCTATACGGGCTTGGGTTACGGTAAAATATTACCGCTTGGTCAGAAATGAGATCAATCGAATGCCGGGTTGTGGCTAGTAAATCCACATATTCCGTTTTAATTAGTTTTGTTTAATAACTTAAACATCAGGGGTTAACTACCGTGTCCTAGATATCCTCGGCTCATTACATTAGATAATGGTCACGACCTTAGCGCGGGTGTAGGCATACACCCGATAGAAGCTCAAAATGCATTACCCACAAAGTTGGAGGAATTACTCCTTCGCGAGTCAAAGTGGTGAGTACGTTAATCATGTCTCGGTCTCCGTACTGGGCCCTGTATGTATGGACAAACAAATGAATCTGTTAACAAGGTTACAAAGTAACTTTCCCAAGTTATAAAAGATTTTGTGCCAATGTGCACTTAAAACATTTTTAAAATGTTTTCAAAATGAGTCAGTTGGGTGTATTTACCAGCGAAAGCTGACGTATTTTCAAAAGACTAAGCTTGCAGGTACAATACGAAAATAGGCTGGAAGTGCTCGGTAGTGATAAGAGGATCTTGCAAATCCTAGATCTGCCCAACGTCTGTTTTATATTCTTTTTGTACAATTTGCAATCCGCCTGTGGATCTTCTATTATGAGCCGTCTGTATATTATTTTGTATTTGAACATTTGGTTTGTAATAGTAACTTTACTCCAAGACTTCCTTGTTGTGTTTAAATGTCTATGATGATATCAACTTACGTCACGATATTCCCCACCCGAGCCCACCGGTGTTTCGATTGGCTGTGGAAAGTCGGGGTGTGACGAGGAACAATCGATCCAAGTGTGAAAGCACTTGCAGAGGGTTAGAAACAACTGTTAGATATAGTGCAAAAACTTCTTGTGACAAATGACCAATCCCAAGGAGCCATGGGAGTGGTAGAAAATACCAAACCAAAAGAAGATAATGCTTTAGGTCATCTACAAAATTGACCCATTCACCACTGTCTGCAAGGAACATCTGTTAGAAATCTGAAAGTGCAAAACGATGTTATCCTAACATCTATCTCTATCTAAATAATAGAAAGAAAATGTTTCAAAAACATATCAAAAAGGTTCTTGCAACATTAATATGTTGTAGTTAAAACAAGAAAATCGAAAATTTGTTCTTAAAAGCAAAGAAAGATTGATAAAATCAACAAAAACAAAACTTTGCTCAAAGGAGTGTAACATCTGTTTAAGTGGTTCAAAACTCTGTTTAATCTTGGTTAACCATTGTTTAAGACAAAAGAACCATTGATTCAGTAACCATTGTTTGACTACAAAAGTTAAACAGATCCGTTGTCTCATTTAAAACTCACCACTATTTTCACTCAAAACTCTGTTTAACCAAAGAGAGGTTTCAAACAATTATTTTGAAAATAGATATTTTCTTTCTTCATCAAAGGGTTTCCTTAAAGGGACCTACTTTCTGAACAGAGATTTGCCATAACAAATAGCAACTAACTACGTGGACCAAAAAGGTAAATGTTAGCCACGCTGGCATCCCTGTTCCATTAACCCTACAAAAACGTCTCTTCCAACAGAGTTTTCACTCACCATATTTTCATCAATTCAAAAGCATTTCAAAAGAGAAAAACTCAAAAATCGCAATCGTTGTTCATCATTTTCAGTCATAAGATTATCTACTTCAAAGATTTTCAAATATTTGACCAAATCTCACCAAGGTCTTAAACTGAAAACTCCTCACAATTATTTACCGTATCTTGTAAAACACAACAAGAAAACGGTCTTACACTCTATCATTAATATCATCACATCATCCAAATACATCCACATACACACTGCAAATGATCCCGTCCATCTAAACACCCTCAAGGAATTTTGGGCAAATGCAAAAATTTTGCTTCAAAACAAAAAGCCCTATCTCATCACTTCCATCATCATTAAAGACCATGTTGAAATTACTGTAGAATCCATCTCCAACATGTTCAGACTACAAGACTTGGCAGGTATGAAAACTTTCTCCAAAAGTGATCTACAAAATGAGTTCATAGAAAGGGGATATGAAGCTCAGGAAGGAACAACAATTTTTAAACCAAAATTCCCACAAGAAATAAAATTATTTTTCCATACACTCTTTGTTTGCTTGTCTGCAAAGACCACTACTTTTAATGAAATTACCCCTAAAAGCTCAGTGTCTGGGTATGCTATCTTGCGAAATTCATATTATAAGCTATCCTAGACACAGTTTATGGATTTGGTAGCAAATATAAAGTAATCAAGAGGGGCCTTGACAATCCTTTTCTTATCTATCCAAGACTATTAAGCTTTTACCTAAAAAGTGTTTGAAGACAAGAGAGCTTTGAACAAGGTGAAGCACTTGAAAGTAATAGTCTTTCAAATGAAACTTTTACCTGCAGGATGGCAAAAAAGTCAAGAAAATGTGGGAAAAGAAAAATATTTACAAAACCAAACAACATATGTTGCAACATCTATTGTTGAGCCTACTGCTCCCGGTGACCATGGTTCACACCCCAGCACTATGAAACTCACACCAAACATTTCCACACAAACCACTTCCATTCCCATCCCCAAATCCAAAAGAAAAACCAAAATGAAGGGATCTCTGGGGGTTAAGATGCTAGAGATACCTACTGTAACACAATTGCAACAGACATCTGTTGGTACTTCCTCACAACAGATGCAAACATCTCAACCCATCCAAACTCCTCACTCATCCTCACAAAAGGAGTGTGTTGTAAGCACAGGGACCTGAATCAAGAGGGAGATACTTCACTTGAATATCTCTACTCAAGCCACTCTCCCAGTGCTGCTTCTCTTTCCACACCTCCACCTACTAAAAATATTCCATCATCATTCCAAAAATTTCTTGATGCAATTGATACAACTGACTTGCAAATACCCAGTTCTCTCAACAACAAATTACAGAGAGTACACTTCAACAAGTGACTAGGGCAAGCACATAAATCATTGCTATCTCACAAGCAGAGGAGGCAACTCCTCCTGTATCTCAAGAGACACAGACAGATAGTTCAAGTGGGACAGCTCCTCCAACTATAGAGACAACAGTCTCACAGTTGGATAGTGGTTACATTATTAAGACCCCCTTGAAGGCAACAACTGTTGAGACAATAGTCTCTTCACTAGTTAGAAGTCCCCAAAGACTTTATCCTTGAAAACACTGGTACAACTCTCACTCTCCCTAAACATGAAGATGACACCAAAAAGGGGAGGAAGATTGCATGAGAAAGCTCCCACCTCTGGTCAAAAAGGCTGAGAAAAGACCGGACATTGTTACTCTCAAAATGGCAAGACAAGAAGAATTGCCAAAGAAATGGAAGACAAAAAAGAGGGTTACAAGGGAAGTTAATATGCAAATAACAGTGCAGGAAATCACTTAAAGAAAGAAAATTCAAGATAACCAAGGTTCTTCAACAAATGTTCCAACAGAGGTTACCAAAGGTAGTTTTGCAACTATCCAAACACCCACCATTCAAACCACTACTCCCACTGTCTAAACATTTGTTGCCATTACAAAAGTGGCAACAAATGTTACAATTACCATCACCACCACCAACACACAAGTCCCCTAAAGGACTCCTTAAAAGAAAACCAACAACACAACTCCAACAACCACCATAAAAACACAAACCACTCAAACCAGACCTAGGATAACTAAATTCATTATCCAAGTTGATGATGAAGAAACTCTTGATGCATCACCTATCAAAACTATAACCACCACAACCTCATCTATCATATCTCAATCATCCACTACCACAACCACAACAATCACCATCACAACCCCACCTACAAAACTACACTTCCCATGCTTAACTCACTAGAGTTAGAAAATATATCAAAAGAGATACAATCTTTCTACTCCACAACTAAAATCAGCCAACTTACCTTTTCATCCCTCAAAAGATATCAAAGGCATAAAAATGAACAAGAGTACCTAGAACTGAAGGCTATACATGCCGAAAAGATAACTACTTACAAAACCAAAGGTAAAAGTGATATGGAGGCTTAGCAAATCATGTCTGCAGACTTCACAAAGGTATATAGACTTGAAGATTTTGCAAATGATGTTAGTTAAAAGGCTTCTCAAGGACCAGTAAGCAACCCTGACCTCAAAAAGGAACTAAGGGAAGACTATCGGCGGTTCATCATGAAAAATAAGCCTTATAGAGCCTTGAAACGCATCAAATGCACCATATAAATTCTATCAAATATAGTATAAAATCAAATCTTTTTTAATAGTAATGTTGGAAAAGTGTGTTTCTTTGTATACTTTTGATTTTCAGTATAAAAAGAGATTAAATGTACAAAAGGAACAAATTAACGACAAAATCCAGCATAAGTATGAAAGATGAGAAGACAACACACTATACCAACCCTCCGAGCATCACCCCAAGACTAAAAACAACGAATCTGAAGTCTGGCACGGGATCGTGCCTTGTCGGCATGGGTGTCACACCCCAACCGATGGCGAAATCATCGGAGTGAGATCAAATAGATTGCTTAAGGCATCATAACACTATTTGCGACAATATTTAAATCAAAAATTCATTTCATTTCATAAAACAAATTGTTAATTACATCATAACAATTTCAACAGAAAATAAAACATAAAAAGCCTAATCATTCTAGGTGCGTTTCTATGTCGTCCCTACAAGATTCGTTATATTCAACATCTTTAACATGCAACATGTTAAAAGTATAGTTCAATACAAAAAGTATTGGTGAGTACACAAGTTTAAATACATAGCATAAGTATAAAAGAGTTTACTCAAATCCACATGGCAATTGTATACAAGGTAAGCTAGCATGCAATATTAATTGTCAAACCCAAGTGTCCACAAGGATTAAGTGTCCCTCGTCACACAAAGTAATGAGACAAAAGTATGAATAAGAATAAGAATCAGCTTAAGCTTAACAATACCCCGACGGGCGGTCTGCTGCTCCTATAGCGCTATATATGTTAAGTTAGGGCTAGCCAAGTTAAGTACAAGAAGCATGTATGAATCTAGCATGAACCTAAGCATAACAATAAGCATGTATAACGGATCGAGTGTATAAAACATGTAGTGTGTGTATTTGTGTATGTTTGTAAGTTAACATCTTACAACCCAAATTGTGTAAAAAGGGAAATGGGTCAGGTGTACTCACGGTTTTGCAGTCTTCAACTTGGTAATTTCCATGAAGAGTTTGGAGAGTTGAAAGAACACCGAGTTATCCTACAAGAGGAAAACATGGGTTAGTAAGTTTTCGGATGATAACGGAGGATTATGAATTTAAATACACCAAAGTATGTATACGAGAAAATAACCGCCTAGACTTAATATTCGTTTTGACACTATGATACCCATTAGGGTTGAGGTGTTTTCATGGGTTAAGGTACTCATTAGAATCGTAGCAAGAAATTAAGTACTTAGGTGGTGTAACCTAGTACCATGATGGACAATCATTCGATTATCATCGAAGGTTCGGTTTGTGTATATATATATATTATAGTATATATAATAAGTAAATCATAAATATCATGGAAATTCATAGAAGTCATGCATGGAGGTAGGAGGATAACCTTCCTATAACCTGTTTCGTATACTTCACCAACGCACAAGTTGTCACAAGGACAACAAGGATGGTCATGAATAAGTTAAAGTGAAAATAAAAGTTGTAAAATAATCAAAATCATTAAGTGAGGTGGTGGATTGAAGGTAGGATAGCCAAGGCTTCTAAGTAATCACACACTACCACTCAAGTCTTATTCAAGAACAAACTTGGAAGGATACAACACTTGTGGATTAAAAGCCTATTAAAACGAAAAGTTCTTACACTTGTAACCTCAAATATGGTGGTCCTCCATGTTGGTTTTCCATGGAAAATCTATGGAAACACTCCTAGAGGTGTTCCAAGTGTTAAGAAGGAAGAAAAAAGTAAAGAAGGAAAGGAAAGGTGAGTCAGCACTCACTTGAAAGTCTTGAACTTTCGTAATTAAGAGAGAGCTTTAAAGAGGGAAAGATGAGTGTTTAAGGTGTGAAATGAGAGTGGGAGGAGGTGGGTATTTTATAGTTGAGGTTAGGGGTGAGTTAGGTGAATGCATTTAATGTAAGAAACACAAAATTGACCAATCCATGAGCTAGAAACTATATTCTCCGGATTAAGCCCCTCTCGTGGGCCGTAAGAGAGTGAAGAAGAGACGGTCGCGGGGCACGAGAGAGTGTATTCTAGAAACTTCTTTGATTTTTGTTACTTTTAGCCCCTGAACTTGGTTTTTCTTTCATTTCATGCTATTACTTGATATTTTTGTATGTTTTTAAGTGTATAAAGTATATGTAAGCATATTCTAGATATCGAGTATGTATGTATGTATGAATGTTTGCACGTATAACAAGTATCGGTTCATATGTAAACATGTTTTCAACAATTGAATGCATATAAGACAAGTATGTATCAAGTATGAAATTTTTTACGATCAAAGTTTCGGATTACAAGATTGGAAAGAAATACGAATACAAGTTTCCACAAATAGAAATACGATTACACTTCTAATTATGGAAAGTACGAAAAAGTGAGGCGTTAAAGTCTCCCCTCCTTTAGGAAATTTCGTCCTGATATTTATTTAAGAGGAAGACTTTGGAAAAAATGACATTTTGGTGAAAATTTCTGGCCAAAATCAAGATTTTGAAGTTTGAAGTTTTTGCGGAGTTCATGTATAAGTGTATCAATATGTATCGAAATATTGAAGGATAAAAATGCCAGGTTCGTGAAAGTAATTTGTTTGACTAAGATGTTTTTGAGATACCAATCGTAAAAGTCTATAAGGATAAAAAAGTGTGTGTGTAAGCAAGTGAGTTTGACTGAGTCTGGATAACTCACTGAAAGGAATATTTTAAAAGAGTGCGTCCTATGAGGAAGGTTTTAGTATGAATAAGGATGTATTTTGAATAAAATGTGTGGTCCATACCGTAAGTTGTAAGAAAAGTTTTCTCAGTTCTAAGGCGTATTAGTAAAATCACTTGTTGTTGAAAAATGTTTGTTGGAGAGAGCTAGGATGATAAGTATTTACGCATTCTAAAAGGTTTTGGCGGTAATAGACCGACTAGTTGGAGTTTACGCATAGATAAGATAGTTTTAAAGAATATTTTGACAAGATTGAGCCGGTGCGGACGTTTATAAAAATGGATTAAACGTTTTAGGTTGATTTTCTATAAATAAAGTTTGGATGAAATATTTAGGGAAGAATTGGGAATATCGTGGTATGGTAGTGAATGAACGAGTTGGTAGATGTATGCGAGGGGTAATGGTATGAATATTGGATAAAATGCGAACATGGAACGTTGAGAGATGCTAGTGATAGTTGTGGCGGTTAAAGCTAATGATTTTGAGAATGAAGCTTTGTCATGGATAATCGAGTACTAATCATTTCGAAGTGGGGTCACCAAAGTTTGTTATGAATCAAATGTATTTATCAAGGTCCGGGAAATCACTGAATTTCTCATGGCATGTTTTACGAAAGTTTGTTAAAATAGTAGGAATACTTATATATAGGCAGTACCAGCGGCGTATCCACCATGTTCACACCATGTTACGTTCATTTTGCTATTCGGTGTCATGTTACGTTCCGTTCCGTGTTGCGATACACAGTAGAACCCACTTTCAGTTTGTCCGCAACATTAATTTAGTATTTTCCGGATTCCAGAATTATAATAGAACAATGATAAACACACTAAAATAATATGAGAGTAGCAGAAATACATAGAAGACATCGTTTCCGGTCGTACAACAAGCAGTGCATAACTTGACCGGAAAGCGACCGATTGTCGAACCGACAAGGATTTCAATGGCCGATAGCCTCATACATTAATCTAGGAGCTAGTTAAGCTTCATTTGGGATCCGAAATCCCTTCAACTATCTTAAGGTCACGGAAACACAACTCCCAGAAATGTTCTACGGCAAAATATATAAGTGCCGATATCGAGCGAGTAATTAGACAGAAAGCGTTTCGGCCGTCCAAACTCATCATTACTCGACTAGTGAACAAGTTAATCACATTTCCATGTCGGAAGTGCCCTAAATAAACGCCATGTCACTTATGGTAGTCGAAAACCAAAGCGTCCGGTACAAAACAATAAAGTTCGTATATTAATCGATATCGTACCGATGAGCAAACTAGTGGTGTTTTTGCCATCCAAAACTAATATCAATTAGTCAAGGGGACTAATTAATATTGATTAACATCCTAAACCCTAATTATTCACTAATGATGCAAGACCAATCCCTAATTACCATACTTAAGCTAAACACCTAAATATCTCACATTTTCAACACATGTTATATATAATATTTACACTTAACCCCCCCCCCCCCCTCAAGTAGGTGATTTCAAGTGGACCCCACCCACTTGATTTATGTTGAAAAATAAGGATTTGAGTATGGTGCAAAGATGTGAATTTGACTAGAAAGTTTATATAAATCATGAGCATGTCATCTCATGTCATTTCACAAAAAAATAAAACAATAAACCCCCTCCCTTTTGGTCCTCCCTCTCTCTAGGCTACATATCACCACCACCATCCACCACTTTTCCACCATTAAACACCATTTTTACACACTTTAAAGCCCCCACAAGATCATTTAAGGAGTTTGCAAGCATAAGGGATCATTAGAGCTTGCTTTGGAGCTTCATCTTCTCCTTAATCTTCACTTAATCTTGTTCAAACTTGTAAGATAATTTTTCACCATATTTAAGCTTCTTATGATATAGTTTATGAAAGTACTTGTTGATCATCTTGAATATAAAGAAAAATCAAACTTAAAACCCTAATCTCACCTTAATAATCTACTAAATATAGTTTATTATATGTCGATTATGTATATTGTTGTTAACTAGTTAGCATGATTATGTTAAAGTAAGATGTTGAACGTGGATGATCTTGTATGAATAAAAATATAAATCATGATTTAAACATGGTGATGTTAAAATCTAAACAAGATCATCAACTTCATGATCCATGAAGTTTACTACAACTTAAAAATGATTTGCTACGTATGTGTAACTTTTATAAAGAATAAACACCATGATTTAAGTTATGATCATCTTAAAAAGAGTAGTAAGAAAAGTGGTTTAAAGTGGAGATCTTGATTTGAAGATATAACAAAAATGGTGTCTGAAATGTTTTAATAAATATGTGAGATCTCATTATTTTTAAGTAAAGTAGTTAAATATATGTTTACAAATGATCATGGAAATGAGGATGAAAAAGTTTATGAATGAAGCGTACAAAAGTGATATGTTAACTTGAGTTGAAGATTGATCTTGATTATGGGGTTTAAACACGATTTAAATATGTTTTTGAAACGTGAAAAACGCCATAGTTTAGGGGAAACTGTGGCAAATTTTTCTAAAAACTTAATCACGTTTAAAGAGTAATTAACGGGGTGATTAACGGGACTAAACGCGATTCGTGACCTAAACCGTCATTAAGGAAGTTTTAATGACAAGGGTTAAACCCTAACCTTCCAAGGGTTTAACAAGTGTATATATATATATTTACAAGTTAAAAATGAGTATTTGTTACATATATATACTTGTGGGAATAAAAATATATGTACATATATTTTGTCACCAAAAGCTTATGTGTAAAAATACATGTGTATGTATGTATATGTATCTAGAAAGTCTAGGGTATACACCACAAAATACCCAACTTATACAACACCTCAAACACTTGAAGAAGTACCAAGTGTAAATAACATGAACACATACACTTTTACAATACACTTGAAACAATAATCAGATGAACGGAGTAATGCGGACAATGGTTGAATTTAAACAATACACTGTCGCTTCGTCAATCAACGAACAAATCGCCAACATGAAGAGCTACTACGACGTTGGGTGATTTTCGGCGCGAAAATATATATATTAAACGACAACGATGACACGTCTAAAAATGATATATTTTAGACACTTAACGAATATGTATATTTATCGATGACAAAATCCGGAAAGTTAAGATGTATAAAAAATTATTAAGTGATTTTATAAAAGTATATAAACATACTTAAAAGTCTATACTTAGTAAAATTACCAAGTGTAAGATTATAAGCATTTAGACTCATGAAAATTAAGTTGGTCTAGGCCCATTATAAAAGACATGGGCAAGGCCCATTTACACAAAACATATAATTCCATGGGCTAGGCCCAAACACATAAATTACATGGGCTAGGCCCAACGACATAAATTACATGGGCTAGGCCCAATCATATAAAGACATGGACTATGCCCAATCACATAAATTACATGGGCTAGACCCAATCACATAAAGACATGGGCTAGGCCCAATCACACAAAGACATGAGCTAGACCCAATGACATAAATTACATGGGCTAGGCCCAATCATATGAAGACATGGGCTAGGCCCAATGACATACATGACATGGGCTAGGCCCAATGACATACATGACATGGGCTAGGCCCAATGACACGTGTGTAAGGCACGAGGACATGTGAAGGGCGAGGCCCGTTCACACATGATTTGAGAATGAATATACATATATATATATATATGTATAAAAATATTGATCGAACAAACGAACTACCAACACTATAGTCACATTTAAGTTGTTCTAATATGATAAATAAATACACAACAGGAACTTAAGATGAGCAACTTGTACGAGGTCCAACGAGACCTAGGTGTCTAATGAAGTTAATACACATGTAGGTTACACACGTGCACGGACACCCGAATTCAATAAGTACGACTTACGGAACGCAAAACTGTGAGTTCATGTCCCTCTTTTAAATATTTTCAAAGTTTTGTTTTAAAAATATCGAGGGGAAATACATGTCATAACAAACGATATGTTAGCTATGGGGTTAGATGATAACACGATCAATGTGCGTAAGTAGGATGATGACAAGAGTAACCATTAATCACTTAGTGACCAAGGTGCAAAAGGTGTATATCTCTTGAGTTTGAGACGCGCTCCACTCCTGGTTTGTTAACCCTTTAGGAGTGCTTTTGTGATCCCAATTGATGTCAAGAGTTGTCTCGGTTTGGTTACTTACTTATGGCACATATGTCAGGGTGCTAGCTACACACTGATAGATCCTTAAACTCCATGAATGCTAATAACATACTAAGATTCCATTACTGGATTACAAACAAGACATCTCATACGAAAACAATAACTACGTGAACTCGCCAACTTTATGTTGACTTTTCAAAATTTACATGTATTCCATGATGCAAAACTTAAGCCGGTGAAAGACTACGGGAAGTGGGAATGAACATGACGACGAATGCCTTTTTGGAGGATTTGTCTCTTATATCCCAACCTCGTATGGGTGGGTATAAAGGGGTCAAAACCTCAACATGCTTTTATGATGAAAATAATCTTTTGGTTTAAATGCAACTCAAAAACTATACTTTGGATAACACTGTGAACTTTTCTGAACCTTGTAACTTGTTTTGGGAACTTGTAAACTTTGGTTGCAACTTAACATATATGGCATCATTGTTGATTTATTTTTGTTTACACAATTGGTTGCAATGATTACCCCATAGTCACACAAATGCGCTTCCGCTACGACCAGGGTGTGACTCAAGATTCCAGATCAGAAGAAGAAAAACAGAAGCAGACAAGAGACACGGGGTCGTGTCCCTTGGACACGGGCCATGGTCAACTTCTAGATTTGCATATTTGGGATAGTACAACAAATACAATGGCCACGGGACCGTGCCGTTTGACACATGGGGCCGTGTAGCAGACTGATCTGACATACTCATTAAATGAACACAGAAAAGAAGGAAGGCCCGGGGTCGTGCCCGTAGAGAACGGGGCCATGTGAAGGGTCTGTTTCCAGCAATAAATACGGGTACTTGGTTTCATTTCATCTCATCCCTTGGCAAACCATTTCTCTCACACCTGCCACCACTCTACCATCATCTTCCACCACAATCATTAGATAGTCTCAGGATCTAAGATTGATCGTAAAAGTCTTTGTCAAACTATGGCCATGCTTGGCTAATCTCTTACATTACTTGGTGAAGATGAAATCTTTTATGTATTACTTTTGATTGCCAATATTTGGTTAACTTTTTAATTGGGTTTGTATTAATGACGTTAATAACTAGTTTCTTTATATTGAAGTGAGTTTTATCCTATCATTCCTTCATGTTTTATTGATTCACTCATTCGTGTCTTTACGATCTATATAAAGCACGTTAACTTCCTAGAAGGGGGTTAGAAGGGTGGTTTGGGTAAAGTTGTTGCCTCGTTCAGTGATAGATCCTGCGAGTACTTACTTCAAGCTTATTAGGACTTCCTTTGAGGCAGATAGCATCAAATCAGGGGAAGTAAGAACGGCTTGAATCCCTTATAAATAAATTACTATTAAAACTTTAAACTGGCCTTGCGGGACTGTATCTCTGCTGACTCAGACCAATATGGCCGAGGGTAGCGTTGCCTCCAAAAGAGGGACATGCCACATTTTGCATTAATAACTTACTTAATTATCTTTCAATATTCCGGCCTTGTGGGATTGTATCCCTACTGACTCAGACCAATATGGTTTAGGGTATTGTTGCCTCCAAATGAGTCGGAACCAAGTGATTCTATCTTGTTTATTTATTTCTTTTATTTTCTTTTGCTTATTTTAATTTACTTGTCAAAAACCTTTTCTCAAAGTTTGGGTCGATTAGACGTTGATGATAATCCAGTATTAAAAGATCTTATATCCTTGGAGGACCTCGGTATCTTACCATCACTATACTACGCCAACGGTGGACGCACTTGCCCTAACGTGTTGTAGATAGTGATAGTGTTATATCATGCTTTATAAATATAAATCTTGCATAAACGAGCGAAAAGTACCTAAAATATATCTAAAAATTATACTCCCACTCCATCACGTCAAGCCTCAAGAGCTCAATTCTCTGGTTGGACGAAAGAAGCCCTTCGGGTAGAAATCACAAGGATTGAGATATTAAACCTCAATCCAAACATCAAGCCAACTCTTCCCAACGGGGCTGAAGGAAGAAAACTTGTTGAAAGTTTATGAAACTTGAAGATGTAGTTGGTGTTATTGTTACGAAAATGATATTTGGAAACTTGTTTTGTGTTATGGATGATTTTGGGATTTAAAAGTGTTTAAAATACGTTTTAAAAACGTGGAAAACGCTCATAGTATAGGGGAAACTATGACGAATTTTTTTAAAATCCTAATCATGAATAAAGTGTGATTTAAAAAGTCACTGTCTTAATCAAACAAGATTAACAACTTTAATCGTGATTAGGCAAACTTTGATGACCGGTTAAACCAACCACTTATGGTTAATTTTCTAAGTAAAAAAACAAGTGTGTGTATATATATATTTATTAAGGGTGAAATAAATATATACACTTAGAAAAAATCCATCTTATGTGTATATATACATGTGTGCACTTATGTTTATGTATTTAGAAGATTAGGGAATTGATAACTAAATACATAAATACCACACATGAAAATCCCTAAATACATGAAAAGTTACAAGTGAATAAACATATCCTAAAAATTCGACACTTGAAGATGTTTACATAAATAAAGGGATGTATATAAGCATACTTATATATCCCTACACATGGATACGGACAACGGACAAAATGGACATCGAACAAACGAATGCACATATATATATTGAAGAAATTATATATATATATATATATATATATATATATACACACACACTAAATCGACATTAAATATATAGTATAAGTTCGGTAGTAGATTAAATACATCGTCACCGACAACGATCGCCATATCATCACAACGAGGAACGTGTGCATCTCACCGACGACACTCGGGCATTTCGGCACGAAAACATATATTAATAATTAAGACGACGAACTCTAAAAATAATATATTTTTAGATACTTAGTTAATGCTTACGTTTTACAAATAACAAAACCCGTAAAGTTATATATAAATTTCTAAGTGTAAGAATTAAAGTATATAAGTATACTTATACGTATGAAATACGTACAACTAGACACTTGGTAAAATACAAGAATTACAAGTAATGTACATGTACCAAAATACGTATAAATACAATATAAATACCGACAATGAAAGTATACTAGTGAAGTATATGCATAATATACGTATACGTATAAATACAAGTACATAGTGATGTACTCAAATACACTTGATGAAGTGTACAGATACAAGAGGACACTACATCTACATATAACAAGTTCAATGTTAAAAGTATTTATTTTTAACAATAACCAAGCGAGACACACACACACACATATAAGAATAAATATATATATACATAAGGATTGAGGATCCCTTTAAGCACGAATATATATACATAAGGATCAAGGATCCCTTCAAGCATGAATATACATATACATAAGGATCGAGGATCCCTTCAAACATGAATATATATATATATATATATATATATTTCATATCAACGACACCGTGCGAGACACGGAGACGCATATGGGCTAGGCCCACTTACACCGTGCAAGGCACGAAGACACTTATGGGCTAGGACCACTTACACTCGTGCTAGGCATGAAGACTCATGAAGGGCAAGGCCCGTTCATAGACAACATGGATACAAAATATATATATATATATATATATTATATATATATATATATATATATATATATCAACGAGCATACAAATCAAATGCCAATGTGTTAAAAACAAACAATGGTTTCCAAATAAATAACAAATACAAACTCAATGACATTCAAGATGAGCAATGTGTACACGGTCTAGTAAAGACCTAAGTGTCTAATGAGTTAGAACACTTATCTGTTGCTCGACGTGTTTGGATACCCCTTTGCTAGCACTTATCTTATGGACGCAAAACTGTGAGTTCATGTCCCTCCTTTCAAACTTTTCAATGTTTTACTATTAAACAATCGAGGGGAATACATGTTACATTAAATGGTATGTTTGGCTATAGAATGAAATCACTTTAGATCATGGGCGCATAAGTAGAAAATGAACAAGAGTAACCATTAATCATACATAATGACCGAGGTGCAAAAGGTGTAGATCTATTGAGTTTTAGTGAGCTCCACTCCTGATTTCTTGGCCTTTTAGGAGTGCTTTTGTGGTCCATATCAGAAGGGTCCGGATATCATCGTCTAGGTTTGGTTGCTTACTTATGTGGCACACATATTAATGCTATTGCAAACATTAATGATCCTCGAATTTCATAGATGCTTTCACATACCGGTTTACAATACAAGATTTTCAAATATTTTTGAGATTCATTTGATACAAAGCAAACAAACACGTGAATTCACCAACTTTATGTTGACTTTTTAAACACATGTATTTCAGGTAACTAGTGGAACCTTGCACTTCATGAAACAAGAACCAACATGTCAAGAAAGCGATGTCATCCTTATGGAGGGTTTGGTTCACATCTCCCGCCCTTGTGCGAAAGATTGAATTCAAAACCTCAATCTATTAAAACTTTATTTTTTGGAAGTCTTCTTTTGTAAAACAACATTACTAGTGATGTCTTTTGAAAGCGAACTTGTGACTTGTATACTTTTTATATCTTGGAATGGATGAAGATCGTATGTATTTTACTCATTTAGTTGTTTACTTACATCATACGCAATGGAAACTAATCAAGTTCACACCTTGTGCTTCCGCCTATGAGCGAGTGTGACATATATAATACATATATATATATATATATATATCAAAACAATATTTTATACAAAAGTCCCCAAATCTAGAACCCGAATCATTTAGTCTCGGTTCATTGTTCCATTTGTTTAGTTGTGTTATTTATATATTTTAGGGTAATCTCATTGGTTGTCATTTGGATTTATTCATTTCTCATGTGGTATCATTTTTGTGGAATCAATTTCGCAAAGAGTAAGTAGATATTTTCCCCTTTTTACAATTAAACTTTTTGGGGTGTCTCATGCGTCACAACAGTTGCAAATCTACTTTAATTCAAATATCAAAGCATGCAAAATCAATGTGTGGTTATGTATTTTATATACTTGTACTTGTTTGTTTAATCGTTTTGTGTCTCAGTCAATTGTATGCAACCACGCATGTGGATCCACTAGCTGACCGGTTCCCCACAGCCATGGGTTGAGCCTGGTATTACCACCATCATTTAGATTCGCTATTCGGGGCTTGAGTCTCAGATTATCGCATTTATCGCATTTGGTTGGTGTTTGATTACTGATGTTGTTTATTTGTTGTAGTTATCTTACTAACACTTGAATTGTATGAATCTTTTAAAATAATAATAAAAATTGTTTTATTTATATATAGATTTACCAACTTTTTAGTTAACCCAAAAATTATTTTACACATGATACATGACATCAGGTTTGATGAAGCGAGGATGAAGACACGTAGGATTTGCCTTAGACAAATAAACGGGATTACATTTTATGTTTTTATGTCTTTCAGTTGTTATGTATGGATTACTTGGAATTTATATGTTATGTGACTTTTTTTAATGTTGACATGAATAAATATTTAGACTTTTAATAGTTTCATAAGCTTTGGACAATCATCTCGCTCTGACCAATAATCTGCTACAAGTCGGGACTCGGGTGTGAGACTTACTGATTGATTTTGAATGTTCGTCTTTGATGTTGGCTTTGGTGATGTTTCCTTGGGTTTAATGTGTTTTAACGTGCGATCATATAGCAGCATGTGTTCAAAAGTTGTTGGTTGCTGTGTTTTTTATGTTACTTTGACATTGATGATTACTATGTAGTTTGCAGAGACTGTTTAGATTATTCAGTTGTATCTATGATGCTTTGTTCATACATGGTTTGTTGGGTCTTGTTGTGTAAATGTGTAATCGGTTTATGAGGATAACTATTTAGTTATTCAAGATTGTTTTGAGTTTTCCTATAAGTATACAATGGTATGCTTTTCAGAATGTTTTTGTAAGGCTGTGTATTGAAGTGTATTCGGTTGATAAGGGTCGCTCTTCAGCTGTCTAAGACTTCTTACCTTCTTTCATTAGGTCTTTGATGTTTTGTTATGATAATGGTTGCTTAGAATCTGTGAGTTGTTGGTTATTCGGTGGGTAAGTATCCTATTTTGTTTGTTGTATTTTGTTGTTTTGTATAGTTGTTGTTTTGGTTTTACATCTTCCTACCTTTTGGTTTGATTTGTTTATGTGTTATGGTTGTTACCGTAGCGGTTCATATAGTTGTTGTATGAGACTGCTTGGTTTGGTATTATGTGTCTTTGATGCTATGTTGAAACACACAAAGTTGAATGTCAAACCACCAATGCATAGAAATATTTGAATTGGTTATTAAATGGACCATCATGTTGTTCGGGTATGTGATGCTTTGCTGGGATTTTTGATAACCTGTTAATTACAAATTCATTTTTCAAATTGTTTATTGTTGTATTTGTTTTCCTAATGACGAGGTTGTGATGATGATTGGTTGGAGTTATTGGACTTTGTAGATCCAAACTATATCTTGGCTTGGCAATGTAGATGGCAATTGGTTTGTTTGGAGAATTTATGTACACCTTTGCAACTGCTTTTGCAGCCATGGTAGATTTGGACAAAGGCGAATTCCATTACTATGATTTCGAGCCTTTGTTCATGTTATTTGTTTTTGGTTTTTGATTTCATTTTGATGTTGATTAGAATAAAAAATTTATTTTTAGAGTTCATCATATGTCGTATATACGCAACTTGGAATCTGAAAAACATGCCAAGTGTTGTTTGTGGATATTTGTAAGTACTCTTTTGCTTACTTTTGGTTTACTTGGTCGATGATGGTAAGGGCAACCTCATGTCAGACTTTTACCTTATTTGTTATGTTAGCTTTGTTATAGGCTTTAGGGTTTTGTTAAGTTAAGTGGCTTACGTACTTTGTCTATTCTTCAATAACATTAGTGCTTTCTGTTGCGTTTGTTGGTTTACTATCTTCTTTATTTGTATGTTGGTTTCTAGCACCTAGGTTTTCGAGGGCTTATGTTGGATTAATGCTTTAAACTTGCATTTTCTTTGTTTAACTTAATATTATTGTTTTTATGATAGGATATTGAATGCCAAATTTGACACCAACATAACAGATGGATACATTGCTAAGTATTCAAGAGGCCTTGTCAACGTGCTGCTACATATAGGTATGATATGTTTCATAGCGTTAGTTTATATGTTTTATGTGTTTAAGTTTGTTGTTGTGCTTACTATTACACATTCTTAGTTAGGCTTTTTTTATTTTAAATGGCTGATAAGCGTATTGCTTTTTTGGACTTATATTGATGTGTAACCTATACTTTTTTTGGGTTTTATGCAGGGCCGGCCGTGGTGTGGGTGAGCCGCACCCCCGGCCAAGGCCTGTTTCTTCCAAAGGCCTTATATTACAAAAAAAGTATGTATATATATATATATATATTATATGTAAATATTTTGAATTAGAGTTTAAGAAAAAAATAACTTTGGTTTAGTCGTTCAAGGCTTCAAGCGCATATTTCTCATGTGAGATGATCCAGTTCAATTCCCATCCCTTTTGTCTTGCTGCCTTTTTTTATTAATTAAATGTTGCTAAGCACAGTTTCCTTTGTGAGTATATTGTACCCCATCAATTTTGATGTGCCTTAGCCCAAACTGTGAGGTGCAGGCCCATAGACTTGAAGTCCCATACACTTGTCTTTGCTTTATGTTAACTTATAACTTAATTTATGTTTTAGAGGGTGTTTAAATTGCGTAAGCGAGATTAAACCTAATTTGACGATCGAAGTTGTCAAGATGTCTTCACAATATCTTAATTAAACAAGCTGTTTATATAATTCATCATTTTAAAAAAAATAGTTTATATAATTCATTAGATATTAAAGGCCCTTTTTTCAGGTGGTACATGACACTTGAATTCTCAGGGCTGGCCTTGGTTTTACAGGATAGGTTGTTACACTTTATGCAAAAGTTTGTACGTTTTATTATTGCCTGCCGACTTGAGTGGGATGATAAAGTCCCTTGTCTTGGGTATGACAACGTAATCCCTACATTAAAAAAGAAAAATGAAATGACAATCAAGAAAGCGAAGGAGTTGATGGTTTTGAATATGTTGTTATTCTGTTGGGTGTTGTTTGTCTAATGCGTCTTTAAGTAGAGATATGTAACAGGTTGGGAGTCTTAGAAACATGTAGTTGATTTATTTGATAGTAATGGTAACATTGTAATTTGGTAATGAACGAATATGTAATGCTAGTTGTTTGTTGTTATGATATTTGATTTGTATGATGATTCTGATTATGTTGTCTTTGACTGTTGTTATGATGTTTTTGTATTATGATAGCTTGCTTGTGACCATAATGAACGTGAAGATATTGGAAACCAAGTTGTCGAAGATGATGAATTTGATGAGGGTGAAGAAGAATCGGCCGTGTGGCGCGAGAAGTCTGGCGGGCCGCGAGAGAGTTTCACAAGGTCGGTTGCGGGCCGCGGGAGGAGGGTTATTCCAGAAGCTTCTTTGGTTTTGACACTTTTAGTCCTTGAACTTAGTTTAACTTGTCATTTTTGCATGTTTTAAGCATATAACGCATATAAGTATGAATTGAGTATCGAGTGTGTATGTATGAGTCTTTGCACGTATAACAAGTATCAGTTTGCATGCATATAACGATTGAATGCATGTAAGGCAAGTATGTATCAAGTATGATTTTCATTACGGTCAAAGTCTCGGATTACAAGATTGGAAAAGAAATACGAATACGATATGAATACAAGTTTCCATAAATAGAAATACGATTAGACTTTCTAATTACTGTCTCCCCTCCTTTATGAAATTTCATCCTGAATTTTATTTAAGAGGAAGACTTTGGAAGAGATGTCATTTTGGTTAAAAAAAATGTATGGCCAAAATCAAGATTTTGAAGTTCAAAGTTTTTGCGGAGTTCATGTTTAAGTGTATAAATATGTACCAAAATTTTGAAGGATAAATTGGTAGGTTCGTGAAACTAATTTGTTTGACTAAGGTGTTTTTGAGACACCAATCGTAAGTGTGTATAAGGATAAGTAAAAACGTGCATGTGTGTGTGTGATCAAGTGAGCTTGACTAAGTCTGGACAACTCATTGGAAAGAATATTTAAAAGAGTGTGTAAGGGGAAAGTTTTAGTATGCACCAGGATGTATTTTGATTAAAATGAGCGGTCCGCACCGTAGGTTGTAATTTGAAAGGATCTTGCTACAAGTGGAGGTGTTGCACTCTTGGTCATCTTCCCGCCAGTGACGAAATCAACTTCAACTTCACTCTCACCAAATGCCTTCCTTCTTTTCTTTTTAGGCCTACCAACCTACAAACAATTATAATTGCATTAGTCTAATGTTCGCAGCTGATTAGCTAGAAGTGCATCTAAACTTAAATGTTTATGATGTTTAGGTGGAGTTAGTGTAGTTGGACATCGAGAGGGTCTCCGATTGCCAGGCCTAGGGATTGGTTTTAAGACATTCTCTAAACCTTTTTCCATGTATCCAACCAATACACCTTTAACACTCACTATTCCGAAACACTAGCCCTAATTATCATTTCCAGTTTTATCCCGTATAGAAGCAACTGCATGTTTTCATGGCATCCCCCTTAGATCCCATTTCCTAAAAGTACATGTTTTCTCCTTTACATCAACCACACATTGAGATCTTGTACTCTTAATCTGGTAATGATCAACATCCACCATCAACACATTCAATTGTGTTGCGTCTTCCTTTATCTTGTTGAACGCCTTTGTAGTATGGGGAGTTAGTGGACCAATAGCTTTAGCAATTACTTTTTAAACATTCAAAATTCTTTTGGTCATGTAACTCTTTTGAACTCGGAACATGTAATTACAGGTTTGTCTCTTGCTCTAATTAACTTCTTGTTAAACACCTCGCATATGTTGTTCAATAGGATGTCACACTTAGCCCTGCCAGTGAAGTGAGAACGGCTTCAACTGTTAGGTGGGATCTCTTTCATCCATTCACAAAGTTGAGGTTTTGCCCTTTTCACTTCTTCCATGGCATTTTCCAAGTATGGCACGGATGTCTTACTAGATACTCCCCATAACTTGTTTTATACAAGTTAATGTGCCATTATTTCTTCATGCCTTCATGGATATGCCTTAAATAATATCTATGATCTACATGGGGGAGCACTTTTGACAAAGCAGGCAGTAGACCCTATAAAACGTAACGGAAACAATTAGCCCTAAACAAGAAAGACTCTAGATTTAAACGTTGTATGTTTTACCTTTTTCCTATCCGTAATGAATGTAAGTTGGTGTAAATTGGTAAGTCAAGACCGTTCCTTAGCAACTCCAAAAAACAATGCCCAATATTTAAAAGTTTCAGCCTCAACTAAAGCATAAGCCACTAGGTAAATACCATTGTTACCATCGACACAAACTGCTGTAAGAATTGCCCAGACCTTTCATTAAAAAACCATCTAGAACCAGAATTTCTCTTCCAATTGTCTTGAAACCTGCCATCGTTGATGCAAAACAAATATAACATCTTCTAAATAGCTTCATAGGACTACTAGGGTTAGAACAAGGCTCAACATCAATCTTGATTGTGCTGCCTGGGTTTGCTCTGTGAAATTCTTCATGCTAAGCCCTAAGTAAACAATATTGTTCCTTATAATCTTCTACTATTCTTGTTGTAGCAATCCTCTTGTACCTAAACACCTTCTAAATTGAAACATTAAGCTGATGCTTCTTTGCAATTGTTTCTTGAATAGCGAGCAAAGGCATCTCTGGGTTCGATTCAATCATTGGTTAAATCTTCTAGGCCATAGCACTCATCGTGTACAATCCTACTTCCTTTGTTGTTGAGGCAATGATGTTGGTCATAAATGGTTGTAACACACCAACAGTCTGCCCTAGATTTTCTTGAGATCTGAAGTGCAAAGCGGGAAAGTGGGTTTTTGGTGCCTTTAATGATGTCTTAACCATAGACCCCTGTAATTCCAATTTTGCCCCTCATCTATTGATCGAGAAACTAAACTCGGATTTGTACCCCAATCACACAATCTTGTACCTTAAATGCTTATTTTTCAATATGTAAATTTGCCTTTTGTTCTTAACACCATATGTTTTAACCGTTGATTTAGTTTTTCTTTATTTGAAATTAATTGACCAACATAAAAGGGAAGTGACGAGTCCTGAATTCTCCAACTTTCTTTTTCTGCTTTCTTACTTTCTTTGCAACCCTTTCCAAAACTGTGGAATCCTCATCGTCTTCACTAAAATCATCAAGATCACCTATTATGTCTTCTTGCATCAGGTCCTAATCAATATTCATATTTCTTGCATCCTCAACTATGTCATTGATTTCATCTGGGTTAATGTCAACACACGCCCTAAAATGTTCCATATCTACTTCAAAATCTAACAATATGTTTACCAGGATCCTGATCAACATCATAATCAACATCCTCTTCATCAGACTCAGACTCATCTACTTCATCAGTATGCTTGATTGGCTCTGAAATGGATTGCTTGAAGAGGAAAACATGACTTTCAGTAAATTCCGCATTTTCAACAACCACAATGCTAGATGGCGCAATTGTCTTACAAGGAGTTGTTTCAATTGGAAGATGATTCTATGATGGCTCAACTTCGTCTAATGAATGCATCATTACAGTGGAATGTTCAATTTCAACATACAGATCAATAAGCTTATATCTTTTACTAACTTGATCACACAAATATTCTAAATCAACATCAACACTCAATTTTCTAAGCCCAAAATCCAAACAAACATGAGGATTCTTGATAAAATAATATAACACATTATCTAGTGATTATCCAATTTCTTTCATGGTTTGGTCTATGACATCAAAATGCAATTCTTCAATATTAACATTATCAACGTAGATTATTATACCATTTAGATATGACATCAAAATGCAATTCTTCAATATTAACATTATCAACGTAGATTATTATACCATTTAGATACTCCCTTTTTGGATAATTGGAAAACTCACCACCATGTAGAACCTTAAGTATACAAAACTTTGATTGACCAACTGGGAACATAAATAGACAGTTGATCAGTGATTTTGAACGACAAATTTCAATAAATTTTAGTTTTTATACATCAAAATACTTACGGGTATAAATCACTAGGATCATAGTGTTCATATTCTGCACGAATTCGCCAATACATTTCTGCCAGTGCTTGTTTCGATCAATGTTGCATGAAGAACAAGTGAAAATTGGGGTTCTCCAGGGTTTGGAATTTCGATTGTGAAAGGAAATGAGGGTCACAAAGGGCAAATTAAATATATTGGGTTTTTTGGGTCAAAATTACTAATTTCCACAAACGGCGATTTGGACGAAAGTTAGTGGGGTGGACGCAAGTTGTCGAGCTTTTACATGACTAGGGACTCATCATGCAAAATTTTCACTTTGGGGACAAGAATTGACACCGACATCTTACTTCAAAAACGCAAATTACAGTTACTCTAATATTAACAACTTTTTTTTGAAAAAACAAAAATATTACAATCTATCTCTCCATCTTTAAAGAATATTCAGATAAAACAAAAATAATAAATTTGTGTATGTTAATGACTGTTTTTTTTTCTTTTAAATCATCAATAATCGTAAAGAAAATCAAATTAAAAAAAATTAACAAGTCGACTATATAAGCAACGAGCTAGCTCGAGTCAGTGGCGGAATCAGAACTTTTCAACGAGGGGTCGTAATAGATTTTTTTAAAATTTTTGGTATATCAATAATTCACTTATTTTCGAACTCTTATTTTGGTATATCAATAATTCAACTTATTTTTTAACTCTTTTATTACTAAGATTATCATTATTTAATGGATTTAATGACCACTTACGTTTAATTTTAGATATTTTTATCTAACTACTTTTCTAAAGTTATATCTCTACTTTATGGAAATATAATGTTCTGTACTTGTATAAAATATGATAATTTTTTTACGAAACTTATATAAATACTAAATAATATATGATAAATTTTTTTGACGAAAGTTATATAAATAATTACATGAAATGCTAATACAAACTAAATGATAGATAAATGATAATATATAATAAATCAAATAATATAAAAAAATACTAACGTTCAGAGTTGTTTTTTTATTGCAAAACTAAGAACAATATTAAATACTAAAGTAAAAATAAAAGGACATTATGAATGACAGGGAGCAGGTATATTTATTTTTTATTAAATACTAGACATAAAAAAGCACTAAACCCAAAACTTGTCTTCTTCCCTTCTCTTCTCTTCACCTCACCGGAAAATTACTGAACTTGCTACCCGTCGCCGGAGAGTTTCATAGTTGTTGATTTTACGCTTTTTTTCTTCACTCTAACTGCTTTAGAAGATATATTTTGAAGGGTCAATCTATAAATATATTTTTTCGTTGGACTTACAGGTTAACATGAAACTTGGCCGGCCGAAGGGTCAATGGACCCTCCTGACCCCCTGTGGTTCCGTCGCTGCCTCGAGTGCTTTATGAGCCAAGCTTGACTTTTTAACTCAATAAGAATTCTAACCTTCACCATGAAGTGGCTCAACTTTCTTGCGATCCAAACAATATAATATAATGTAACTAAAGACTTTTTGAAGTAGGAACAAGTTAGAATTGGAAAACCAACCTCGTCCATGTTTTCTTGTGTGGAAAAGATATATAGATCATAGAAAGTCAAGTCATTCCATTCCATTTTTATAATCAACAGTCTACTCACACCCTGTTATTTCACCCCATCTCCACCGCAAAACCACACGACGACGGAACAACCACTAAACACCATGGCGGTCGGAAAGGACACGGCGGTGGCGGTGGAGATCATCAAGCCTCGAAACGACACCAGAAACTACAAACGAATAATCCTCCCTAACTCTCTCCAAGTTCTCCTCATCAGTGATCCTGATACAGATAAGGTATATCTTCGATTCAAATCTACAATTACGCCGCCCTAGGGTTTTATATTATTGCGTTGATTATCACTCCACTTGTTTCGGTTAACTCATCGTTTTAATTAGATCCTGAATCATTTTTTCATATTATGTTTATTTATTTGTGTGTTTGTTAGTGTGCTGCATCGATGAACGTTGGCGTCGGTTCCTTTAGCGATCCGGACGGTCTCGAAGGCATTGCTCATTTTCTAGGTGCGAGTTTGTTCTTGTTCTCCTTTGACTTAACTGGTATTATTGTTGATTTTTGTGTTTTGAGGAAGATAATGTTTGTTACGAGATTGAAACCGGAAGTACTTGTAGGATTTTTTTTTTTGATGATAAGATAGTTAGATTTATTTTTATTATGATTATTTTGCACTTTGTAGGTTTAGGTTAAAATTGAAAATCCTGAAATTGTTAACAAGCTATGGAAATCTGAAGATGTTTTTGAAGGTAGTTTTTAATTCAGTTGATATGTAATTGCAGAGCATATGCTGTTCTATGCAAGTGAGAAGTATCCTTTGGAGGATAGTTATTCTACATACATATCGGAGGTACTTTGTAGTTTGTACCTTTACTTTTTGGACGCCAGTTGTTGTTCGATGTTTACAGCTACATGCCGTGTATATGATCTTGTATTTGTTGTTGTTTTATTGTTATTTTGTTAGCATGGTGGTCGTACTAACGCGTATACATCCTCTGAGCACACCAACTATTTCTTTGATGTTAATGCTGATTGTTTTGACGAGGCTTTGGATAGGTAGACATTATTCTTTTTTTGGCTTGGTTGAATTTTGGTAATCTGTTGGCCTGTGTTAGTTTAGCATGTATTTTCTGGATTTCTTGTATAGATTTGCACAGTTCTTTATCAAACCACTGATGTCATCTGATGCAACTACGAGGGAAATAAAAGCTGTTGACTCTGGTTAGCATCAATTTAATGGATTGGGTGTTCAGTTACTGAATAATTTTAATTGACAGCTATATTCACACCCTCTTTTTGCTCGTACAGAGAATCAGAAAAATTTACTCTCTGATGCATGGAGAATCAATCAGGTAATGTTGTTTTCACATATCAGTGCTATATTATAAGTTCTATGTGTAAGAGATCTGAAGCTCTAATATTTTTGGCTTAACCGTATTTTGCAGCTGCAAAAACATCTTAGTGCAGAAGGTCACCCATACCACAAGTTCAGTACAGGTTGGCATTTCAAGTGCTGTTTGCATTAATCTGAAAAATTTATTATCATTATATATCATATGTCGCCGTAAGCTATATATATATATATGCAGCTGCTTATCCAGAAAAATATATGCACTATATATGTTTAACACAACTTATTACTATCGAGTATACAAGTACAACCAATGAGACATGCTTATATTAAAACAGCTACTAAAACACTTAATACAAACCCTATTACATCTTAATGCTCACATGAGTTGTTGAATTTACAAGTAGTATAGGCAGGCCATTAAAATTACAATTGGTTGACATTACAACTCCATTGAAACTAACACTAATACAAGAAACCAATTGGCATAAGCTGAAACTACAACTGATATGGCCATAAAACGATAAACAATAAAAGAAATCAATAAATTTGGCTGTTAACGAATTGAATGGTTATTGAATAGTTTATGAACCGTTTGTCAGGAAGTTCCAAAAATACCAACAAACGTGCTTAGTCAGCTGCCACATCAGGTTGCTATTCACTTTTAAAAAACACCCATGTTCTCTTTAACCCTGCAAGCATCTTTACAAATACGTACAATTTCCGCATCTTCACTACTTTTTACATGTATTTTTCATAATCAAATTGTTTCCAACGAATTCAAATTATCTATAAAATTTTATATAACTTATTATACCAATAACTAACAAATACTTTGTTAGTATAAATAATTTGTATAAGTTAAAGTATTGTATAAAAAAATAAAGTCTACTTAAATTAATGTTTTTAAAATAAAAACATTACATATTTTTGTTATTTTATCCATGTACTACATTTAAAATGCTTTACATATAAAATAAATGTGGTGCGGTGTACAAGTCATTAAAGCACATGGTGTACAAATAATTGATGCACCTCAAATCAAATTGAAACCAAAAAAAGAAAATAAAAAACTAACTTGGGCCCCACATATTCTCAAGGTGCCCGTGTGCAAGGATGAACCCTTTGCGGGGGCGGTGCCACATCCTCCAAGGGCCGCCCCCATGGGGGCCCACTGGAGATAGTCTAAACAAATGAACATATTCGTGAATATTTATTGAACAGTTTGTGAACTGTTCGGTGGGAGGTTCATTTATGTTTGTTTATTTATTAAGCAAACGAACATGAACAAGATTTTATGTTTGTTTACCTAAATGAACGAACACTAACAGACATCTTATTTGTTCATTTACATTACGAACTTTCGGTTATCTTTTTGTTAAGGTTCATTCACACACACACACACACACACATATATATATATATATAGGGTTAGGTTCATTTGTGAACAACTTCCTTGATAGTGAACTGTGTGAACTAATCTTAGCCCTTGATTATCAATACATAAGTGTACATCAATGGCCAGGATTTGATGATGAAAATACACTAGTGTATTTTAGGATTTGATGATGTAAATCGATGGCTAGGATTTGTTCACTCAGTTCACAAATACACTAGTGTTCACTCTAGAACCCCACCCTATATATTCGGGGCTAGGATTAGTTCACTAGTGTTCACAATCAAGGGGGTTGTTCATGTTCGTTTGCTTAATAAATAAACAAACATAAATGAACCTCCCACGAAGGGCTAGGATTAGTTCATAAGTGTTCACAATCAAGGGGGTTATTCACAAATGAACCTAACCCTATATATATATATGTGTGTGTGTGTGTGTGTATATATATATGTGTATATATATGTATATATGTATATATATATATATGATAGGTATGAAATAAGGGGTTTGAATACTGTCTTTTGGTGATCACTCAATAATTTCAACAATTATAGTTTGGTGATTGCACGTCTGCTGATGAGCTAATCAGAGAACACACTGAAGTCTAATTAGCTTAGATCTAGTTCTTTACTTTGAGTTCATTTAAGTGCTGGAAGTCTTCTTGCATGCCTTATTTTAATTGTCCCCTTTCAAGCTCTGTGACAGAAGCCTCAAACCTCAGTGAAGGAGATCATAGGTAATGAGGTCAAACAATTATTTTAAAATAGTAATTGTTACTATGGAAACATAAAACCTAACAGAGCGAAAAAAGTACAGTAGAAGGAAAAGGGGAACAACAGTGAAACATTCGAATAAGAAAGTCGAACAAAGCATGAAAGTGAACAAATTGAAAGAAAAACAAAACATTGGTGAAACAAACCAAAGCAGCAACAAATCAAACCAAAAAATCTGAGATTCTGAAATGATAAAAAGAAAAGTCAAAACATTGGTGAAACCTATGTTGTTAGACGCCTAGGCCACACTCAATGAAAAGTTCTCATGAATCATCTGATTTTAACATGTTTTGTAATTCTCATGTTTCTTAGAAATTTTTTTGTAGAACACCTAAGCTTTTCCATAACTAAACAGCCCATAGATAACAGTTATTTTGCATCTACTGTCATGAATAGGGAGCTGGGATACACTTGAGGTAAGGCCAAAGGCAAGAGGGATAGATACAAGGGATGAGCTTCTCAAATTCTACAAAGAAAATTACTCAGCTAACATCATGAATCTAGTTGTGTATGCAAAAGGTATGCATGTGTCAAATTTTAATAGTCTTATTGAAGTAATTCATGAACTCGTGTCATTACCCTATTGTTTTTAATATTTGTATCTTCAGAAAGCCTCGATAAAATTGAAAGCAGTGTAGTTAGCAAGTTCCAAGAAATAAGAAATATTAACTGCAGTAAGCTTAGCTTCTCTGGTCAACCCTGCTCTGACCATCTTCAGGTATTTACACAATCAATGTTTGTTTTTTAACTTTTTGATCTACTTGTATGGCAGTCTTCATTTTAATCTATCGTTCTTGTTTTGTTGCATGTGTCTCTTAGGTTATTGTTAAAACCGTTCCTATAAAACGGAGTCACAAGCTGAGAGTCACATGGCCAATCACACCTGGCATTCATCATTACATGGAAGGACCAAGCAGGTATCTTGGTCACTTAATTGGTCATGAAGGAGAAGGATCCCTCTTCTATATCTTGAAAAAGTTGGGTGAGTTCCAATTGTTTTACATGTATCTAACATCTTTCTGAATCTTGTGTATGTACGTGTATGCTTATTCATTTTCGTAGTATGTCTGTGTAATACGGTTATCAACAAGTTTTAGTTTAAACGAGTCTTCTATGCTTAATTGGAACTTAATGAAGTTTTAGTTGGTAATCTGTCAGTCCAATTATAATTGGAGTGGTATCTACGTAAGTAATAGAGTAAAGTACATGGATGGTCCTTGTGGTTAACCAAGATTTTGGATTTAATCCCTAGCTTTTTAGAAGTACACAGATGGTCCCCGTAGTTTGCACTTTGTAACGCATATTTAGTCCCCAACTTTTGCCAAATTACACCGAGGGTCCCTGTGGTATGCACTTTCTAACGCATTTAGTCACTAAACATTGGGGACTTAAATGCGTTGCAAAGTGCAAATCACAGGGACCATCCGTGTACTTTTGGCAAAAGTTGGAGACTAAACACGTTACAAAGTGCAAACCACAGGGACCATCCGTGTACTTTTAGCAAAAGTTGGAGACTAAACACGTTGCAAAGTGCAAACCCACAGGGACCATGCGGGTACTTTTGTCAAAAGTTGGGGACTAAATACGTTACGAAGTGCAAACCACAGGACCGTCCGTGTGCTTTTGAAAAACTATGGTTTTACACTTTGTAACGCGTTTAGTAAATGCCACAGGGATCATGCGTGTGCTTTTGTAAAACTGTGGTTTGCACTTTGTAACGCATCTAGTTAATAAACGTTGGGGACTAAATGCGTTACAAAGTGCAAACCATAAGGACCATCCGTGTACTTTTGGCAAAAGCTAAGGACTAAATACGTTTCAAAATGCAAGCCATAGGGACCATCCGTAAGCTTTTGGAAAACTAGGGACTAAATCCAAAATTTAGTTAACTACAGGGACCGTTCGTGTGCTTTACTAAGTATTATTATTTATGTTATTATCGTCATCATTTAGTTCCTGGGTGAGTAATGACATGAAATTGGTTGCAGGTTGGGCAAGTAGTTTATCGGCTGGTGAATCTGACTGGACTCCAGATTTCTCGTTCTTTAAAGTGGTTATCGATTTAACTGATGCTGGTCATGGTCAGTGTTTATTTCTAGTCCTCTGTGTGTGTGGATGTTTGTTCTTTCATTTATTCTACTTATATACGTTATCTTTTGAGACATTGGTTATGGTTTAATAGTTTATTGCATGTTTATTGGATCCTAACATCAATCGCATTGTGTTTCTTGAAATGCATGGTGGGACCATCTGTTTTTTCACCTGAAAACACCAGAAAATGTTGAGCATATCATTGGACTTCTATTCAAATACATTTTGCTCTTGCAACAGTCCGGTGTTAGCAAGTGGATCTTTGATGAGGTACACATGCTAATTTTTTTGTGTGTTTTTTGCTTTTTAGTACTTTATAACCTGTTTAAGCTTTGAGGTCTAATGTATCCATTTTATATTTGAAGTTTGAACTTGTGGTATTATATTTATGTAAACTGCAGCCTTATTGTTCCTATGTCGGTTTTTTGTTAAATACTTTTTGGCCGGTCATATTAGGCATGAATCTTCAGTTTTTAGGTGTTTCATGTTGTATTGGGCCCTATTTATGTTACAATCTTATGTGGCATGCGTTTATAAAGTCCTGACGATGCTGTTTAATATGTTTTGTAAAGCTTTCAGCAATCTGCGAGACTTCTTTTCATTATCAGGATAAAATTCCTCCAATTGATTATGTGGTTAAATGTTCATCAAATATGCAGGTATTTATTCGCCTTTATATTTTGTTTTTCTTTATGTTGGTCAATTTTTTTAAATTGCAAGAAATAATTGTGTTGTTTAGCGATACTAATAATCATTTTGAATGTGATAGTTATATCCCGTGAGAGACTGGCTAGTTGGGTCATCTTTACCTTCAAACTTCACTCCAACTGTTATTCAGTCTATGCTAAATGAGCTCACACCAAACAACGTCAGGTAGTTTATCAATCAATTTGTGCATGATTTTTTTCCCAGTTTTCTCATGTAACTCGGCATCAAATTATTATATTAAAAAATATCATCAAGCTCCACTTAAAATATCACTGCCAAATTCAAAATCGCCAATATATTTAAGTTATATGCTTTCTCAGTCATTTCTTTCTTCCCCAGAATTTTTTGGGAGTCAACAAACTTCGAAGGACTTACTGACCAGACTGAGCCGTGGTATGGAACTGCATATTCTGTGGAAAAAATCACGGGTTCCATCATTCAGGTTTGAACCTACACATGTGACATGTTTATGAAAACATTTGACATTTTTACATGTGTAAAATGTGATTTTTCGTCCCTGAGGTTTGGTCAAATTTGAGACTTTCATCCAAAGGTTTGTTTCTTCGCATCTGGATCCAAAAGGTTTAAAATCTTGCCGTTTTCATCCGGCTCGTTAACTCCTTCCATTTTTCTCTGTTAAGTCAGGGGTATTTTCATCTTTTTTGTTAACTTAAAAGGCAATTCGGGGTATTTGGTCTTTTTACATAAACTGAGAAAGACCAAACTGCCCTTTTGAGTTAACAAAAGACCGAATTGTTCTTTAAGTTAACAAAAAGATGGAAATACCCCTGACTTAATGGAGAAAAATGGATGGAGTTAACAAGCCGGATGAAAATGACAAGATTTCAAACCTTTTGGATTCAGATGTGAAAAAACAAACCTTTGGACAAAAGTCACAAAACTGGCCAAAGCTCAGGGACGAAAATGGCATTTTACTCTTTTTACATAACCTATTGATTATAATATAATATACGTAAATTACAGGAATGGATGGATAAAGCTCCCAATGAAAAGCTACATTTGCCTAGCCCTAATGTGTTTATACCTACGGATTTGTCAATTAAGAATGTCCAAGAGAAGGTGTGATTGGTGTTGTACTTTTAAGTCAAATCTTACATTCGAGTTTTAACTTTTATTCTCATGGTATTTAAATTTTTAAACAGGTGGATGTTCCGGTCATGTTAAGGAAATCATCATATTCAAGGCTATGGTATAAGCCTGATACAACATTTTCCACACCTAAAGCGTATGCTAAGCTAGATTTCTACTGTCCATTTGGTGGCAACTCGCCTGAAGCAAATGTTCTTACTGACATTTCAACACGGTTATTAATGGATTACTTAAATGAATATGGTTCGTCACAAAGCTTTCTTAGTTTCCTTATGATTTCATGTGTATATTCTTTATTCATCTTATTTGTACATTCCAGCTTACGATGCTCAGGTTGCCGGTCTTTATTATGCCATTTCTCACACAGATAATGGTTTTCAGGTAAATAATGTCTCATTTTGTATTAGTATGATTGCTTGATGGGGACATAACAAGTCATGCATGTATTTTTTATCAGTAAAAAACATATGGTGAATTTATTTGTTTTGATATCAGAATCCTTGATCTTAAAACTACAAAGTGAGTTGACTTGGGAATCTATGAAACATTGTATTGTAGAAACTTAAAAAGATATTGGGTGTTTAACATATACATTAGTATTTAGTAAGTTACTTGCTTATTTAGAAAACGTAAAAGATATTGGGTGTTTAACATATACATTAGTAAATTTGTTGCTTCTGTTTAAAAAATGATGGTTATTTATTTATTTTTTTAATATATATTAATATCTTATCTCTTGACACTTGCTCTGTACTTGTAAACTTATTGTTATTTTTAAAACACTGCAGGTGACTGTGACGGGATATAGTCACAAGTTGAAGATTTTACTTGAGACAGTAATTGAAAAAATTACAACTTTTGAAGTTAAACCTGACAGGTTCTATGTGATCAAGGTATATTTGACTTGAATGCTTATGTTGTTTACCATCCCCCTTTTCATATCCCGTTTGTAAATTGTAATTTTTCTCTTCTTTGCAGGAATTGGTCGCAAAACAATATGAAAATTTCAAGTTTCAACAACCATATCAGCAGGCTATGTATTATTGTTTGTTACTTCTAAAAGATCTGGCATGGCCATGGAATGATGAGCTGGAAGTTCTTTCTGTTCTTAAACCTGAAGATTTATCAAGATATTATCCTCAAATTATGTCAAGGACATTCATAGAGTGCTATGCAGCAGGTTTTTTTTTCTGCATTTATGATTTGTTTTTTTCCCATTCATTTTATAACTTTGCTCATTTTGCTTTATTTTGATACTAGGGAATATTGAACCAACTGAGGCTGAGTCTATGATTCAACATGTTGAAAATGTACTTTTTAAGGGTCCCAAACCTTTATCTCAACCTCTATTCCCATCTCAACAACTGGCAAATAGAATTGTCAATCTTGAAAAGGGCGTTAATTTTTGCTATACCAAAGTAGGTCTGAATCCAAGCGATGATAATTCAGCTCTTCTTCACTACATTCAGGTACGGGTTTAGAGATTATAAAATATGGTCTGAATTAACTGTTAGAGTAAAATGACATTTTCGTTCTTGAGGTTTGGCCAGTTTTACGACTTTTGTCCAAATGTTTGTTTTTCCGCACTTGGATCCAAAAGGTTTGAAATTTTGCCATTTTCATTCAGCTCGGTAACTCCATTCATTTTTCTTCGTTAAGTCAGGTATTTCTATCTTTTTTGTTAACTTAAAGGGCAATTCAGTCTTTTTCATGGGTATTCGGTCTTTTTGCATAAAGTGAAAAAGACCGAATTATCCTTTAAGTTAACAAGAAGACGGAAGTATCTCTGACTTAACGGGAAAAAAATGGATGGAGTTAACTAGCCGGATGAAAATGGCAAGATTTCAAACCTTTTGGGTCCAGATGCGGAAAAACAAACCTTCGGACGAAAATTGCAAACTGGCCAAACCTCAGGGATGAAAATGGCATTTTACCCATAACCGTTAACATTTTCACATATAGGCTTATGTATAGGCAAGTATTAACAGGGTGTATGCATACATGCACAGGTACATCAAGATGATTTTAAGTTGAATATCAAACTTCAGCTTGTTGCTCTTATTGCTAAACAACCAGCTTTCCACCAACTTAGATCAGTTGAGCAACTTGGTTACATCACCGTGCTTGTGCAGAGGTATATGATGCTCTTATGTATTTATATATGAACCTATATTTATTTTGTATTCAACAAATGTACTTTTATATAATATATTGAATTATATGTAGGAATGACTCTGGCATCCGTGGCGTACAGTTCATCATACAATCTACAGTAAAGGTAGGCACTTTATCTTATTATGTTTGTACGATGTATGAGTGTATGACTTGATCAATCCCGTTTTTGGATTTACAGGGCCCTAAAAATATCGACTCAAGGGTTCAAGCATTTCTTAAGATGTTTGAGAGTAAACTTTATGGGATGCCTGATGATGAATTCAAGGTTGGATTTTTCTTTTCTTTTTTTCAAAATCGTTAGTTTGTTTCAAAGTGTTAGTTTAGTTAAAAAAAAGAAGTTAAAATGTATGTTCCAAGTTCCAAATCGTTGTCTGAATCGTTAAACTGCCAACCTTACAAAACCAAACTAGGAATCGAACTATATAAATCTTAAACCGGTTGACTTACTTCGGTTTGGCTGGTTTCAACAGTTGATATGAAAAGCTAAATGCTTTGACTGATCTATATATTTATGATCTGATGGCGCAGAGTAATGTCAATGCATTGATAGAGATTAAGCTTGAGAAACACAAGAACTTGAGAGAAGAATCTAGCTACTTTTGGCGGGAAATCCAGGATGGCACCCTTAAATTTGATAGGAAAGAATACGAGGTATGAAACTTTTTGCATGTTTAGAACATTCCTTTATCTACAAGTTATTAAAGGATTGCAATAAAAATTCAACCTGATTATTTTCGTGTCGTATCTGAAATTGTTACCCCTGTTATTTAAACAATTAGTTGGTGTGTTGAAACAGGTTGCTGCACTACAGCAGCTGACAAAGGCAGAATTGATCGAATTTTTTGACGAACATATAAAAGCGGGCGCCCCACAAAAGAAGGCATTGAGTGTGCAAGTATATGCAACTAAACATTCCACAGAGAATACGTCGGATGAAGGTGACTGCAACATGGTTAACATCGACGATGTTTTCAGTTTCAGGAGATCAAGACCACTCTATGGATCATTTAAAGGAGGAATTGGTCATGTGAAGCTGTGAGATATTTGTTCGCAGAAGATGTTGCGTTTACAAAACAACTTACTGTTTGAAACCGTCTTTTGACTTTTGAGGTTAATATTTATAATTTATTTACGTCATCTTTGTATTAACTTTAACAAGGGAATAATTTATGTATTATAGTCTGGGAAAAATTCTCTAGAAGAATCAGTGTCTGCAGACATATCTGCACCCCGTTAGACCATCTGCAATTGTGGGAGTCCGTTCATGGTGTGTTTGTAATTGCGGTTGTCGCGTTGGCGGTGGCAATGGTAGAGACGACGCTGGTGGTGGCGATGGTAGAGACGACGCTGGTGGTGGCGATACTAGTGGTGGTGGCAGTAACACCTTGGTGGCTGGTGCTAACCACTCGGGCCCATTTCAATTTGGCAATTTTTATAAATGTGACTCATTGTATAATTTGAGTTGAATCAAATATGGCGATTTACAATTTTTTTCCACCAAAATCAACTACTTAAGATACCTGGTCGTGTACCATGATTGAAACCCCTAGTTTTTTTTTTAATGACAAACTGCACTACCCAAAAAATTCCCACCGCTTATTCCTTGTGAGACTAGAACCCCTTTCTTTGAAAGAGCGACACTACTTATTCCTTGTGAGACTAGAACCCCTTTCTTTGAAAGGGGAACACCAATGTAACATCTTTATACCATTAGACAACAGGTCCTTTACTCATTGAAACCCCTAGTTAGGCGCCACAAGTCCTGATACCATCCGCCATGACATTGATGATTCAAGATATTTCCAACACATACATTTACAATATTGGAGAATAGTGCCACAGCTTGCTTAGCATTTCACCATTCAACCAACCAGTTTATTATTTTATATCCATTTTAATATTATAGTTTTGTACACAGTTTAAAATTACATTTTCCCCCACTTCAAAATAGAATTATGTTTTTGTCCATCGCTCAAAATTTCGATTTTGTCTTAGTTCAAAATTCCGATTTTACCCTTAGCTCAAAATTACGTTTTTGCCCCCAGTTCAAATAAAATTATGTTTTCTCCCCCTAGCTCAAAACTATAATTTTGCCATCATTTCAAAATTATGATTCTGCCCCCAATTCAAAAAAAAAATATATGACTGCCCACAGCTTCAAATTATGATTTTGCCCTCGGTTTAAAATTATGATATTGCCCCCATTTGAAAAATTATGATTTCTCCCCAGTTAAAAATTGTGGTCTTGCCATCATGGTTTTTTTGTCAAAATATAGTCGTGTTTTATTTTAGTTGGTTGACTCAATGTAACTTTTATTGTGTCAAACAGTTATCTAGCAGTCGCTCATTGGTCCTGACAAATTAGTATTTTACCCACGGCTCAAAATTACGGACCTGTTATCGTTTTAGTTTTTTTTAGCAAAACTATGATAGTGTTTTAGTTTAATTGGTTGTCTCGATGTATTTTTTTAGATCATATTCGATTTAACGCCCTGCAACGCGAGCGGGAATAAGTGTAATTTTTATTCGTCCAGGCATGCCTGGCATATTACTCATTTGTCCTGAAAAATTACAGTTTTGCTCGCAGTTTAAAATTAGTCTTTCCATTGTTTTCTTTTTTTTTTTAGCAAAAGTATGGTAGTTTTTTGTTTTAATTTGTTGACTTGATATAATTTTTTGAGATCGTGTTATAAGTAGTATATATAAGTAACCGAAATGAGAGAAATATTTGGCTTGTTGCCTCGTAACGTAGGCGGGGCAAAAACTAGTTAATAATACCAAACTCATTGTCGACATTCTAATGTGCACAATGTTGTAAAACTAGGTCTAGAAGGCCGAGTATTCCCCGAGTAATCGTTACAAGGTACATTGCCGATACGACTTTCTTCAACTCCGCCCAAGGAATTGATCAAAGACGGTCAACCTCGGCCAAAATCGGATTTAGTAGGTCAGCTTAGGACGAGTTTGACTTAAAAAAAATAAACACAATTTCTATATCTATAAATATCAGTTTTGGAAATACTTTAGTATTTGAACAGGTATCTTTTTTATTTATATTGATATTCACGTATTTTGTTATAAATCTTAGTAAAATCAAAATACTTGACTTATATATAATTTCCCGAAAATCGATATCTTTGTAATTTATCACATTCGAGTACTCCCCGAGTACTATCCGCCTAGGCCGAATATTTGCAACTTCCTAATGAACTGATATGGGAACGTTTAGCATCTTTTGCAACGTTGAATACGCAGATGGACCGAATGCTAAATTTCTGGAAAGCTAAAACACATGAAACCCTATGACACCCAATAATGAAAATGTGTAAAGAAACAAGTAATAACATATAAGGTTGAAGGGGTTAGTGCCCTCGACAGGCTAGGGGGAGTCCAAGGTGGATGTATATACTAGAAATATGTAAAGAAACAAGTAATAACATAAAAGGTTGAAGGGGTTACTTCCATCAAGTTCCACAACATATAAATCAAAACTTTGGTCTATTTTTTGGTATTGTTTCTCATACAAAAATATACATACTCATTCTTGTCTTTTGAATTATTCCGATTGAGATTTCAAGAAATACTTTTTTAATCTAACAGTGATTAACACGATTCAAATAGATCATCTACTATATAACCTACAACTTTCACAAGACTAGTCTTTATTTAGCTGGCTATAACTAAACACATACGCTTATGATACAAAGGCGACCCGTATGCTTAACAGCTGTTGCTCGAAAGTGGTTGATACCCGCTACATATTTTTCATCAAATTTGGCATCAAGTCGATAACTTTTGGCTTCCAACATTTGCAAGTTCCAACAGATCTTGTACTAATAATGTCACGTTATTGTGAGAAGAACCTCCATCTATTGCTTTCTTCGCCACCATCCCGAGTGCTTTTGCTTTCTTTCTTCTCTTGTTTCCTTCGGACCCCACATCCATTACTCTTTCTATAGCCGTTTTCACCTGCTCGCTCTTCACAGTAACCCCAAAATTGGCTTCCTCGCCCCAGTGCACCACAAACGGAGCACCAACACTCACACCAATCCCCACCACTTGAACTATCAACTTCTCATTTAAAAACTGCTCAGCAAACTGAGGCCATGTGATCATAGGGACACCAGCAGATACCCCTTCCAAGATTGAGTTCCAACCGCAGTGTGTCAAGAACCCTCCAACCGAAGGGTGCGATAAGATCAGGAGTTGTGGTGCCCAGCCTCGGATTACCAGCCCTCTATCTTTTATTCTGTTTTCAAACCCGCTTTCTGATAACCAACTCTCGATCTCGTTAGCTCTGTCACCAGCACTGATCACCCATATGAATGGTGATTTGGATGCTTCTAAGGCTAACCCGAGCTCAATGAGCTGTGGAGGGGTGACTCGACTGCTACTACCAAAGCAGGCGTAAACAACCGATCCATATTCTTTGGAATCGAGCCATTTCACGTAACGTTGATCATCAACACCGTCTCCTCTTAACGATTCACCTATATCGTTATCATTAGACAGTGATAATGGCCCTAAACACCAAACCTTACCCCCTTTTAACTTCTTAAACTCCTTAACATATTCTTTCTCCAGCTCCTCAAAACTATTAATCACCATCCCATAAGCTCTCGACTCGGTTTCTCTCACTCGTTCAAGCTGCTCGCTCGATGCCATACGAGCATAATTAAACTCAGGTGGCAGCTGCGCTCGGTTTATCTCAATCCGGTCAGGCAACCGTGGGAGAACAAAAGGCTCCGACTCAGGCAATTCACCAAACACTTGGTGTGCATACAAATAATGAGTAACCACCTGTTTGAAACAACTCATTCCATCAAATACAATCCTGGGAATCTTAAACTTCGATGCCGTATCATCTGTCCAGGGCATAAACTTATCCGATATAATACAATTCGGTCGAGGGTTTATCGAATCAAACCGTTGTTCAAGTCTTTGTTGCAACATATCAACCGCAGCCGAAAAGTTGGGAAGTAAATGCAAACCAGGTACAGCATCCGCACTTTCGCAACCCTCCGGTAATCCATTTTCAATTGCCGGAAATGGGAGTTCAAGAAAACGAACTGGGAGTCCAGCATTGATGTGGATTTGGAGTTTAGGAGCATATCGAATGGCGTTTACAGGTGTGGTGACGATGGTGACCGTCACATTCGGTGGCTGTGCGAGCAGTTTCGCCATGTCGATCATGGGGATGGTGTGGCCCGGAGCTAGTAAGGGGATCATGAGGATGTGAAGGTGGTTCTGGTTGATTGATTCTGAAGCCATTGGGTAATTGTTGGGAAGTTGGGTTGATGAATTCTTCATATTTATAGATGAAAATCATTGTTCTAGATTTGGGTTTTTGATACATGAGTGTTCAAAGAAACTTCATGGCGTTTGAAAAGTAGTTTGCATGAGAATATTGGTCTCCCACGGAAGCCTAAAAGAAATTTTTTATTTGAAAAGTGTGAATATTGAGGTAATATAGGACAATTAATTATATTTAGACAAAAGAATTGAGTGGGCAACATATCTCTCTAATTTAAAGGTGCGATAGTTTAATATAAGAAAGTCATTGTTAAAAAAATCAGTTATGTTAAGTTTGTGTTTATTTTACTTTAATTGTTCATTCAGTCATTAACCTAAAAATGCCTTATTTTTTATATTTAAATGGGATATATATAAAATATTTGTGTTTAAGTTGATATCTTTAATCATATTTGAGATGCATGTTTAAATAAGCCGATCTATGAACTCATTTAAGAGATGTTTAAGATTAAATATATTTATTATGCTATGTTTAATCATATAGCCATATAATCATTTATATAATATAGATTAAAATATGTTATATTTATAATATAATTAGTTGATAATTGTTATAGACCGATTTACCCTTATTAACTAATTATGTTTCCCTTTGGGTGTATTTAAGGAGATAACTAGATAGGGACTAAGATAAGACATTCATAACATCACAGATAATTTCGTCCCGTCCTCTCTCTCCATTTACGAATTCTTAACCCTAGAATTCGGTACTACCATCAAGAAAATCATCCTAAACAGAAACCAGATCAAGCTGACTAGCATGTCAAACTCCATGGCTGCATCTGTATTTGGACTATCTATTGGCCTGTTGGCCTATCTGTTGTAACAGGTATGATCTACATGTTTTCCATTATGTTTAAATAGGAATCAGATCAAGGTGACTAGCAGTTCGATCCGCGCTAACAGGTGGTTTGCTATTAACTAAACAGTTTTGTAAATACTTAATCAGAATCACATAACTTTTACGAAACCAAATAGCTTAACTTAAATGAGGTTCTGATGTATCACTTCTGCCCAAAGGTGATTTAATACATCTATCTTATTGTTCAAGTATAAAGAGAAGCTATATTAATTATGTCTTAAAAGCAAGAATGTCTCACTTCTACCCAACGGTGATTTGGTTCATTCATATCTTACATATTTAACAGTGCATTACTGAGGTAATTGTCACACTTTTGCCCAAAGTGATCTATCACAATTACTTTACACACATGCTTAGATGATTATAATTCTACCTAAAGATGATTTGTCTTCATTTACGTAGATTTTTTTCAATAACTTAGTCTATTATGTTGATGTTAGTAATAGACAATATCACAGCTTCATAACTAAAAATGGTAATTACCTACGTCTGCCTTAGTATAATATGCCCTTAGATCACATTAAGACTTCTAACATAGTATCATAATTCTCTTAGCTAATTTCCACTAACAACTCCCAATTGCGGGATTCCACCATTAACTAGTGATAACTTTGCGGCCTAGAAAGACTCTCTCATGCTATCTCTTGTTTTGCTGGATTTTGACTATGCTTTAAGAGAGCCTAAACCTTCAGCACTTACTCTTGAAAGTACCCCTGCTAAGGAAATTATTTCGACAAGTGGATTAGGTACAATCGCATGTCTCTCATGTTCATAAAGCGATACATTAGCACTGTAATTAGAGGAGCCATTCCAGACTCTAATGATGCTAAAACCTACTTGGGTTCTATGGGGGACTAATTCAAAGGGACGTCTAAGGCACATGCTAGTACTTTAATTCTCAAGTTGGTGACTTCTAAGTATGATGGGAGGAGTGACATTCGTGAGCATACAATGATGATGAATGACATGGCCCATAAGCTGAAGGAATTAGACATGGAGATCAGTGATGGTTTTCTCCTACACTTTATTATGACTTCACTTGCTTCATCCTATGAAACATTCAAGATCAATTACATCACTCAGAAGGACAAATGGACGATTAGTGAGCTAATCGCCATGTGCGTGCAGGAGGCAGAGCGTATGAAGATGGACAGAATTACTAATGTTGCTCCCTTAACTACCTCCAATTCAAAGAAGAGGAAAAATAATCACTCAAGAAAGGATGCTTCTAAAGTCCAAAAGCCTAATACAAGTGCACCTTGCAGCTCTAAGAACTTCTTAGGTAAACCTTACTACAAGTTTTGCAAAAAGACACGACATAAGCAGAAGGAATACCCTGACTTTAAGGAGTGGCTGGCTAAGAAAGGTAATGATTTTTATCATGATACTTGAGTTCTATAATTTAAATCTTCCTGCTCATTCTTGGTGGTTTGATTCTATACCAATTCTACTCAGGAATTTTCCTTACAATTTGGAGGCTGGGAAGAAACCAAGGAACACTTAAAGTTGTAACACCTCGTAAAATTCACATTCGTTAATATACTGACACGTGTACGAACCCTCGGATCATACCTCAATGAGTTAGCCACTCAACTAACCTAAAACAAGTCCAAAAATTCACAAATTTTTTAACTAGACCGTAGGCTGCGGTCTAAACCTGCTGAAACAATTTTAAACTAACCGTAAGCTACGATCTAGTGACCGTAGCCTACGGCGAGGCCTGAAAGCCTCTAGTTTTCACCATTTCAACTTTCATAAAATTACCCAAAGGCCCCTAGACTTCGTTATTTTCATATTTCTTGATTTACTAAGCCACCTTTAAACCCGAACGTCTCTCGGTTGAGACGATATCTTTTAATTCACCATTCTTTAGTATCACATGTCATCACCGAACCTTTAACTTTACTAATTTGAGTATTTAACCCATGAAACCATAAGTATTCGTATCTTTCACATTTAAGTTAGTAAACATTTATAAATCGTAAAAACACCTAGTGTGACACTCGTTAACGTTCGGTTATTCGTACTCTTCTTCAATACATCTTGTGTTGAACGAAAAAAGAACTAGTTGTGTCATTATGTCATGGAATAAAAGTCAAGGGACAATTCATGACAATCCACAAAACTATTTTTGAGGGACAAAAAGTGTCAAAACTCCAAAATTTTGTCAAGTTGCCACCTGGCTGCAAATTGCCACACTCTTGCAGCTCTTGACACCTTGCTAGACACTTATGAAGATCCTACAACACCTCTAACACTTGGCTCCATCTTCTTACACCTCTTGCACCATAAATAGCCCACTTAGTTCACCTCATTCCTTGCTCATTCACTCTTTCTCCTCCCTATTACACTCTAGGAAGTTCCTGATCATTTAGGAGCTTCCCTTTGAGTTCAAAGTTTCCCTTAGATCACTTGTAAGTGTTCCAACTCTGCTTTTTTCTTTCATAGGCTTTTAATAGCCAAAAGTCAAGCATTATTGACAAATGCCTTGACTTTCGGTTAAGACCATTATGGTCCGGCCATTGTTCAAAATGAACATGGCTAAGTGATCGTAATTAGGAAGGTATTAATCCCTTAAAATGGTACCTCCTAAGAATCATGTTTACTAGGTCAATTGGCGGGTCAAAGTTTATGTTTTAAAAAGTCAAACAGGTCAGGTTTTATAAAAATTATAATCAGAGTTTGTATGTTATAAATATGTTTTTGACACTTAAACAAGTTGAGAATAATTATTAGAACATGTGGGAACATGTTCGATCCGTCAATGTTAGTCCTAGAGTCGGTTCGCAACCGAAAGTCGCGAAGTTTGACTTCTGCTTTGACGTTCAATTCCGACCTGACTTAGATTAGTTAGCTTTTGACTTATGGTCACATTATGATCATAATACAATGTAGCATAACCCTCAGAGATTATATTACTTGATCATAATCATAATCTGAGTTTATGCACAAGTTCTGCTAAAATGTCAATTTTAACTAAAATGCCTCTTTTACATAAAACAAGGCTTTAATCAACAATTAACTTGAAAATGAATTACCTACTGTAATTAACATATTATGATGTTAATATTCTGATCATAAACTAATTTTAATATAATATCATAACATATGCTTTTAAAAGACCAAAATCCCCTTTCGGTGCATAGTTTGGTCTTACACCACAAATCACACTTATGTGCTATCTTACTGATTATATATCACAAATTAAGTATTTTTCCAAAATGTTTATGATCATAACATCAGAATATATGAAAGTTTCCTTTTTTACTTCACATAAATAACCAAACGCCTTATAAGGCGTAGTTTCGTTTTAAAACCTCAACGGGCATACAAGTTGATATCCTACCGATATTACAACTTATCTAAAGTATAATGGCATATAGAACTTGTTCATGACTCATCCGGTTACCCGATATCGCTTATATGCGTACGGTTAAGTATATGTAACAAGTTTACGAAAATTAACCAAAACGGGTTTAACCTTATCATTTTAATCTCAAACTCCAGAATGTTAATTGTTTACCCATGACACACAAGTCTTAAGTACTTGTTTGGTTTAAACTACATTCTATACGTTCATCGCTTAATCTAGCGTATTGTACCGTTTTGATCCTTTAAGCTAGTCGGTCTAAGTCTATGACTTAAATAAGACCGTTAGCATTCTAACTGGTTAGCTTATGCCATATTCCAGACTAAAGCCTTCCAGTAAATGCTATTTGCACTTATCTAATTGATTAAACGGCTGAGTTAACATAAACTTGCATTTAAATCAAGTGCTAGCTCAGGTAAATACTCTTGACTTATTTTCCCTATACGGGCTTGGTTACGGTAAATTATTGCCGCTTGGTCGGAAATAGGATCAATCGAATGCCGGATTGTGGCTAGTAAATCCGCGTATTCTGTTTTGATCAATTTTGTTTGATAACTTAAACATTGGGGATTAACAACCATGTCCTGGATATTCTTGGCTCATTACATTAGTTAATGGCCACGACCAAAGCACGGGGTGTAGGCATACACCTGACATATGCGAATGCTAAATTATTTTTACCCACAAGTTGGGGATAACTCCTTCGTGGGTTCATAAGTGGTGTGTACATTAATCATCTCTCGGTCTCTGTACTGGGCCCTGTATGTATTGACAAACATGTGAATTGTTAACAAGGTTACAAGGTTGACTTTCCCAAGTTATAAAAAGATTTTTCGTGCGCTGTGCACTTAAATCAATTTTTGAAATGTTTTCAAAACGAGTCAGATAATTGTATTTACCAGCAAAAGCTGACGTATTTTCAAAAGACTAAGTTGCAGGTACTATACGAAATAGGCTGGAAGCTGCTTGGTAGTGATATAAGAGGATCTTGCAAATCCTTAGATCTGCCCTAAAGTCTGCTACACATTTTTGTATATTTTACGATCCGCTTGTGGATATTTCATTACAAGTCATCTGTATATTATTTTGTACTTGAACGTTTGGTTTGTAATAGTAATTTAAAATCCAAGACTTCCGATGTACTGTGTTAATTGACTATGATGATATCAACTTACATCACGATATTCCCCACCCGGGCCCACCGATGTTTGATTGAAAGTACGAGGTGTGACAAAAGTGGGGGATGATAGAGAACTAGAAGTGTAGGCCATATGAACCTTACAATTATTTATGAAACTTGGTTTATACATTAAACTTTATGATACCTTATATGTTCCTGAGGTAACTCGAAACCTTGTATCAGGACCAAAGTTAGACATAGATGGTTTTGATGTTTCTCATGGTCATCGCAAATTCTCTATTCTCTATGATTCTATTGTTTATGGTACTGGCATTCTGGATGGTGGTCTCTATAGATTAGAACTAGATGATGACTTTTCCAAATCTTTGTTGTCATATAATATTTAATGAATCAATCACAAATATGGAATAGAAACGAGACTCAGAGACTTCATCCATGTTGTGGCATCAACGCTTAGGACCCATCTCATGAGAAAGATTAACTCGAGGATGAAGTTTTACCACATCTGGATTTCACTGAAATTGGAACAGGTGTCAAATGCTTCAAAGGTAAAATGACATCATCGAATAAGAAAGGTGCTACTAGGAGCTCTAATTTATTAGAACTCATTCATACTGACATTAGTGGTCCTTACCCATCGCTGGCATAACTAGACATACTTCATTTATCACTTTCATTGATAATTATTCTCGTGACATGTACTTGTATCTCATTAAGAAAAAATCTGAATCACTTACAACTTTTAGAAATTATAAAGCTGAAGTTGAAAAACAACTAGAACGTCAAATTGAAGTTCTGAGATCATATTGAGGCGATGAATATTATGGAAGACATAATGATGTGGGTCAAGCTCCTAGTCCATTTTATGAGTTTTTTAAGAGCCAGAGGATTGTGAACTAATACACCATGCTAGGTACACCTCAGCTAGATGTAGAAATCGTATCCTAATGAACATGGTATGCAATATGTTAGCCAACACTAATTTACCATTATTCCTCTGGACTGAAGCATTAAAAGTAGTTATTCATATATTAATAGAGCTCCTTCTAAGAGTGTCCCTAAAACTCCTTATGAACTTTGGATAGGAAGGAAACCGAGTCTTAAATATATGAAAATATAGGGCTACATTGCTGAAGCAAAACTTTACAATCCTTTCCTAAGGAAACTTGGCAATCATTTCAAGCTTCGTTTGGTTCTCGCTTAGATTTAAGCACGACTTTTCATCCACAGACCGATGGCCAAAACGAGTGAACCATCCAAGTGTTATAAGACATGCTTCGGACCTGTGTGATGGATTTGGGCGGGAACTGGGATACTCATTTACCATTGGTAGAGTTTTCCTACAATCTGAATCACTTACAACTTTAGAAATTATAAAGTTGAAGTTGAAAAACAACTAGAACGTCAAATTAAAGTTTTGAGATCAGATAGAGGCGATGAATATTATGGAAGACATAATGATGTGGTTCAAGCTCCTGGTCCATTTTATGAGTTTTTTAAGGGCAAGAGGATTCTGAACTAATACACCATGCTAGGTACACCTCAGCTGAATGTAGAAATCGTACCCTAATGAACATGATATGCAATATGTTAGCCAACACTTTACCATTATTCCTCTGGACTGAAGCATTAAAAGTAGTTATTCATATACTTAATAGAGTTCCTTATAAGAGTGTCCCTATGTAACGCCTTGCTTTTTCATACTTTCCTTAATTAGAAAGTATAATTGTATTTCTATGTATGGAAACTTGTATTCATATTCCTTTTCCCTATCTTGTAATCCGAGACTTGAATCATAATAAAATTTATACTTGATACATACTTGTCTTACGTGCATTCAATCGTTTAATACATACAAAATGATACTTATACGTGCAAAGGTTCATGCATTCACACTCGACACTTATACTCGTTATATGCTTAAATCATGCAAAAATGGCAACTTAAACTAAGTTCAAGGACTAAAAGTGATAAAAATAAAGAAACTTCTGGAATAAACCACCTCACGGCCCGCTACCGAACACTTCAACCTTCTCGTGCCCCGCCAGACCCTCTAGCGGCCCGCGACCGAGACCTCTTCATGATCCGGAGAAGTTGGTTTCAAGCTCATGGATTGGTCAATTTTGTGTTTTCTGCATTTATTACTTCACCTAACAACCTCCCAAAACTCACCTATAAATACCCCACTCCTCCTCCTCCTCTCAAATCACACCTTAAACATCTCTTCTTTTCTCTCTAAAAAGCTCTAAGAGCTCTATCTCCACCAAAGATCAAGGCTTTCAAAGTGAGTTCTAACTCACCTCCCTTCTTTGATCTTTTCCTTCTTTACACTTGAAACACCTTTTGGAATGTCTCCATAGGTTTTCTAAAGGAAAACCAACTTAGAACATCACCATGTTCAAGGTCCCAAGTGTAAGAACCTTCTTGTTTTAATAGGGTTTTTACCCACAAGTGTTGTATCCTTCCAAGTTTGTACTTGAGTTAGTAGAGTGTGATCACTTGGAAGCCTTGGCTATCCTACCTTCGATCCACCACCTCACTTGATGTTTTTGTTTATTTTTCGTCTTTACTTTATTGTTTAAACTTACTCATGACCATCCTTTTCGTCCTTGTGACGACTTGTGCATTGGTGAACTATACGAAAGAGGTTAAAAAGGAAGGTTATCCTCCTACCTCCATGCATGACTTCTATGAACTTCCATGATGTTTATGATTTATTTATTACGTATACTATATAATCTATGTATATATATCCACTAACCGAACTCTTGATGGTATTAAAATGATTATCCATCATGGTACTAGGTTACATCACCTATGTACTTAATCTCTCGTTACGATTCTAACGGGTAACCTAACCCGTGAAAACATACCAACCTGAATGGGTCTTATTGTGTCAAAAACGAGTATTAAGTCTAGATGATTACTTTTCTTTATAAACTACTTTATTGCATTTAAATTCCTAAATCTTCTGTTATCGTTCGAATACTTACCAACCCTTGTTTTCCTCTTGTAGGAAAGCCTCTCCAACCCTCCAAACTCTTCGCGAAAGTAACAAGTGGAAGCTAGCAAAACCGTGAGTACACTCGACCCACTTTTCGTTTACAACACTTTTGGGTGTAACATGTTTACCTATACCAAAACCACAACACTTAAACTTTATAAAATGCACAAACAATCCTATACACATGAATACTTGATACAATTACTTGATGCTTATATCTTGGGCATTCTTTATGTGATACTTTAGTCATTAACTTGTTTTAAGCCTTCGTTTGACATGTATAAGCGCTTTACGAAGTAACGCATCCCCCTCCATCGTGTAATCTTGAGGCCATGTTAAAACATCGTGATTGCGTTAAGGGTTTGACTAGTAGTATTGCATGCCTTCTATATGCTCTTGTAGAATCATAGTTGCCATGAGGATTTGTTTAAACTTTATTCGTATACGTATGCTATGCTTAAACTTGTGTACTCGCCTTTACTTTTCCATTGAATTGTTATTTTAAAACATGTTACAGGTTGATGAAGAGGATGCTATGAAATCAAATAGCAAGGATTTAGATGCACACATTTAGACGTTTAGGTTAATGTTGTTGTATCAATTTTGTTGTATTATGTTAAGTTTAATTGTCGTATTTGTTTCAATGTTGTATTTGATAATTATTCTTGAAATGAAATTTAGCTTTAAATTAAATATTGCCATTATTAGCGATGTGAGCAATGAGCGATCTCGTTATCGTCTCACTCTGATGTTTCCGCCATCGGTTGGGGTGTGACACCCTAAAACTCCTTATGAACTTTGGATAGGAAGGAAACCGAGTCTTAAATATATGAAAGTATAGGGCAACATTGCTGAAGAAAAACTTTACAATCCTTTGCTAAGGAAACTTGGAAATCATTTCAAGCTTCGTTTGGTTCTCGCCTAGATTTAAGCACGACTTTCATCCACAGACCGATGGCCAAAGCAAGCGAACCATCCAAGTGTTGGAAGACATGCTTCGGGCCTGTGTGATGGATTTGGGTGGAAACTGGGATACTCATTTACCATTGGTAGAGTTTTCCTACAATAACAGTTGTCACACAAGTATCAAGGTCGCGCCATTCGAAACACTTTACGGACGAATGTGTCGGTCTCCGCTATGTTGGGCGAAGTCGGTGACAAACAACTCATTGGTCCCGAACTAGTCCAAGAAACCACAGACGAAATATTCAAAATCCACAAGCATATCAAAGCGGCTCGGGATAGACAAAAGAGCTACGCAGATCGAAGACGCAAACCATTATCCTTCGAGGTTGGAGATAAAGTGTTACTAAAAGTCTCACCTTGGAAGGGCGTAGCTAGATTCGGGAAGCGCGAAAAGCTAAACCTGAGTTACATTGGGCCTTTTGAAATTCTAGCAAAGGTTGGTAAAGTGTCTTACAAGCTAAAACTGCCAGAAGAACTCAACAACGTACACGACACATTTGTGTCTAACCTAAAGAAAAGCCCGACTAATGACACGGTTATCATCCCAGCGGATGGAATTCATATTGATGACAAACTCCAGTTTACTGAGGAACCCGTTGAGGTTATGGACTGGAAAGTTCAACAGGCAAGGAGAAGTCGAATCAATCTAGTCAAAGTTCACCAGAACTCACATCACAGACCAGAGTATACGTGGGAACGTGAAGATCAAATCAAGACAAAGTACCACCACCTGTTCAAGGAGACTCCTTTAGATGATGCCTCAAGGTGAATTTCGGGACGAAATTCTTTTTAACAGGGAGAGTATGTGACAAATGGCAAATATCCGGTAATTCCGTACAATCTAATCACTATTTTTAGTACATAATATCATGCATTGTATCGTAATTTGATTACGTAACTGAGTCGTACGTCATATCCTAAGTGTAGGACAAGTGAATCATGCCATAACATATGTTGGTTTCTGTTACGACGCGAAACAAATCAAACTATGCCCTAAAACTCGCGGATGCACTATTCATGTTAGCAAAACCGCTAAAACGAAACGGAACAATGAATAACGGCATGCTAATGCCATAAATGAGTCCATATATACATGAAAATACTAATGTGGGAACACATCTTGCAATGATAAATAACTTTCCGGTACAACGCCTAAATCACAAAATTGTCCGTTTCGACTAAAAAGTTGACAATTTCAATTCGTCCGCAACATTAATTCGATATTTTTCGGATTCCAGAATTATAATAGAACGATGATAAACACCCTAAAACAATATGAGAATAACAAAAAGACATAAAAGACATCATTTTCGGTCGTACGACAAGCAGTGCACAACTTGACCGGAAAGCGACCGATTGTCGAACCGACAAAGATTTCAATGGCCGATAGCCTCATACATTAATCTAGAGAGCTAGTTATGCTTCATTTGGGATCTAAAATCCCTTCAACTATCTTGAGGTCCTGGAAACACAACTCCCAGAAATGTTCGACGGCAAAATATATAAGTGCCGATATTGAGCGAATAATTCAACGGGAAGCGTCTCGGCCATCCAAACTCAACATATACTCGACTGTTGAACTAGTTAATCATATTTCTATGATGGAAGTGCTCTAAATAAACGCCATAGCACTTATGATGGTCGAAAACCAAAGTTTCTGGTATGAAACAATAAAGTTCGTAAATTAATCGACATTGTACCGATGAGCAAACTAGTGGTGTTTTCGCCATCCAAAACTAATACCAACTAGTCAAGGGGACTAATTAATATTGATTAACACTCTAAACCCTAATTACTCACTAATGATGCAAGACCAATCCATCACCATACTTCACATAAACACCTAAATATCTCGCATTTTCAACACATGTTATAAATAATATTTACACTTAACCCCCCTCCCTCATGTAGGTGATTTCAAGTGGGCCCCACCACTTGATTTATGTTGAAAAATAAAGAGCTAAGTATGGTGGAAGGATGTGATTGTAACTTGAAGATTTATATAAATCTTCATCATGTTTCCATATATCATTTCACAAAAAAAATTAAGAAACCCTTGAAACACCTCCCTCCCCCACGGCTACACTCCACCACCACAAACCACCACTTTTCCACCATTAAACACCACTTTTTACACACGTTAAAGCCCCACAAGATCATCCAAGGAGTTTGCAAGCATAAGGGATCATTAGAGCTTTCTTTGGAGCTTCATCTTCTCCTTAATCTTCACTTAATCTTGTGCAAACTTGTAAGATAATCTTTCACCATATTTAAGCTTCTTATGATATATAGTTTATTAAAGTACTTGTTGATCATCTTGAAAATTAAAAAAAAAATCCAACTTAAAAACCCCAATCTCACTTTAATAATCTACTAAATATAGTTTGTTATGTGTTGATTATGTGTATTAGTGTTAACTAGTTAGCATGATTATGTTAGAGTAAGATGGTTAAAGTGGATGATCTTGTATGAATAAAAATATAAATGATGATTTAAACATAGTGATGTTTATATCTAAACAAGATCATCAACCTCATGATCCATGAAGATTACTACAACTTAAAAATGATTTACTACATATGTGTGATTTTTATAAAGAATAAACACCATGATTTAAGTTATGATCATCTTAAAAAGTGTAGTAAACAAAGTGGTTTAGAGTGAAAAACTTAATTTGGAGATATAAAAAAATGGTGATTAAATGTTTTAATAAATATGTGAGATCTAATTATTTTTAAGTAAAGTAGTTAAATATATGTTTATAAAGGATCACGGAATTGAGGTTGGAAAAGTTTACAAATGAAGCATACAAAAGTGATATGTTCAACTTGAGTTGAAGATTGATCTTGATTATGGGTTTAAACATGATTTAAATATGTTTTTGAAACGTAGAAAACACCATATGTTAGGGGAAACTATGGCAAAAAGTTCTAAAAATCTAATCGCATTTACAGAGTGATTAACGGGGTGAATAACGGGACTAAACGCAATTAGTGACCTAAACCGTCATTAAGGAAGTTTTAATGACAAGGGTTAAACCCTAACCTTCCAAGAGTTTAACAAGTGTGTGTGTATATATATATATACATGTTAAAAATGAGTATTTATTACATATATATATATATATATATATATATATATATTGTCACCAAAAGTTTATGTGTAAAATACATGTGTATGTATCTAGAAAGTTTAGGGTGCACACCACAAAATACCCAACTTATACAAACACTTGAAGAATTACCAAGTGTAAATAACATGAACACATGCATTTTTACAATACGCTTGAAACAATAATGGACGAACGGAGTAATGCGTACAATGTTCGAATTTACACAATACACCGTTGCGTTATCGATCAACGAACAAATCGCCAAAATGAAAAGCTGCTACAACGTCGGGCGATTTTCGACGCGAAAATATATATATTAAACGACAACGAAGACATGTATTTTAGACACTTAACAAATATATGTATTTACCGATGACAAAATCCGGAAAGTTAAGATGTATACAAATTACTAAGTGATTTTATAAAAGTATATAAACACACTTAAAAGTCTATATTTAGTAAAATTACCAAGTGTAAGATTATAAGCATTTGGACTCATGAAAATTAAGTTGGGCTAGGCCCATTATATAAAAGACATGGGCAAAACTCAAATATACAAAACATATGATAACATGTGCTAAGCCCAAAGGCATAAAATACATGGGCTAGGCCCAAACATATAGTTTCATGGGCTAGACCCCGTCACTAGGCCCAATGACATATATTACATGGGCTAGGCCCAATCACATAAAGACATGGGCTAGGCCTAATGACATAAATTACATGGGCTAGGCCCAATGATATTGTAAGGGGGATCGGCTGCTCAGATGAGCAACCGGTCTGACCTAACTCAGCCAGCAGAGGAGGAATTCATTGCTAGTGAGGTTGACAAACGAACAAGTGAGACCTACTGTTTAACTGCTCTGAATGTATTGATTGACGTGCAAAGTACAAGGCAAGTAAACAAATCAGCAGGGCTTCGCTGTACCAACTAGACTAACTACTCTAGCTCTGACACAACACTCCTTTATTATAGGTCGACATGACTCGCACTGGAGTATGTGAAACAGAGACTGTGACTCGTGCGAGTGGTTGCCTTGTACGAGTGACAGAGTGTCACTCGTATGAGTCAAGTACTTCACTCGTACGAGCCATCTACAAAAGATATAAAATAAACAATAACATTTATACATTTGACGTTTAAGCCCTATATACAATAACGACATATCCTAGACGTAGGCAATAGACATAATGCACCAACAGACATAAATTACACGAGCTAGGCCTATGACATAAATTACATGGGCTAGGCCCAATCACATAAAGATATGGGCTAGGCCCAATGACATAAAGACATGGGCTAGGCCCAATGACATAAATTTCATGGGCTAGGCCCAATGACATAAATTTCATGGGCTAGGCCCAATCACATAAAGACATGGGCTCGGCCTAATAACATAAATTATATGGGCTAGGCCCAATGACATAGATTACATGGTCTAGGCCCAATGACACGCGTGCAAGGCACGAGGACATGTGAAGGGCGAGGCCCGTTCACACACGATCTAAGAATGACTATATATATATATATATATATATATATATATATATATATATGAGAAAAATATGTATAAAAATATTAATCGAACAAACGAACTACCAACACTATAATCACATTTAAGTTGTTCTAATGTGATAAATAAATATACAACAAGAATTCAAGATGAACAACTTGTATGAGGTCCAACGAGACCTAGGTGCTAATGAAGTTAATACACATGTAGGTTACACATGTGTACGGACACCCGAATTTGATAAGTACGACTTACAGAATGCAAAACTGTGAGTTCTTGTCCCTCCTTTCAATTATTCAAAGTTTTTTTTAAAACTATCGAGGGGAAATACATGTCATAACAAACGGTATGTTAGCTATGGGGTTTGATGATAACACGATCAATGTGTGTAAGCAGGATGATGACAAGAGTAACCATTAATCACTTAGTGACCAAGGTGCAAAAGGTATAGATCTATTGAGTTTGAGACGCGCTCTGCTCCTGGTTTGTTAACCCTTTAGGAGTGCTTTTGTGATCCCAACTAATGTCAAGAGTTGTCTCAGTTTGGTTACTTACTTATTGCACATATGTCAGGGTGCTAGCTACACACTGATAAACTCCATGAATGCTAATAACATACTAAAATTTCATTAATGGATTACAAAAAAGACATCTCATACAAAAACAATAACTACGTGAACTCGCCCCAACTTTATGTTGACTTTTCAAAATTTACATGTATTCCAGGATGCAAAACTTGAGCCGGTGAAAGACTATGGGAAGTGGGAATGAACATGACAACGAATGCCTTTTTGGAGTATTTGTCTCTTATATCCCAACCTCATATGGGTGGGTATAAAGGGGTAAAAACCTCAACATGCTTTTATGATGAAAACAATCTTCTGGTTTAAATGCAACTCAAAAAACTATACTTTGGATAACACTGTGAACTTGTCTGAACCTTGTAACTTGTTTTGGGAACTTGTAAACTTTGGTTGCAACTTAACATATATGGCATCGTTGTTGATTTATTTTTGTTTACACAATTGGTTGCAATGATTACCTCATAGTCACACGATTGCGCTTCCGCTACGACCAGGGTGTGACACCATAATTAAATCAGGAGGTCATCCTGGTCCAGAAGCCTACTAATTGAGATGATTATGTTACCTACTTGACTGAAGCTGAAATGGATGCTAGAAAGCTCAATGATCATATCTTCTATAATGAAGCCATTAAAAATGATCAGTCTTCTGAATGGAATAAAGCAATGAATGAGGAGCTTGAATCTATGAGGAAAAATGACATTTGAGATTTGGTAGAATTACCCAAAGGTGTCAAACCTGTAGGATGTAAATGGGTATTCAAAACAAAACTAGATCCGAATGGGAACATACACTACAAATCTTGATTGGTTGCAAAGGGCTACACTCAGAAAGAGGGAATTGATTATCAAGAGACGTTTTCACCTGTCTCTCATAAAGATTCATTAAGGATCGTTATGGCCCTGGTAGCTCATTTTGATTTAGAGCTGCATCAGACGGATGTTAAAACTGCTTTCCTTAACAGATACTTAGACGAAGATATGTACATGAAACAATCTGAAGGCTTTAAACCTGAAGGTCAAGAACATCTAGTCTGTAAGTTGAAGAGTCTATACAGCTTAAAACAAGCATCACATCAATGGTATCTGAAGTTTGATGAAGTCATGATAAAACAAGGTTTTGCAAAGAACCAAGTGGATCAATGCACCTATCTAAAGATGAGTGGGAGCAACTTTAATATACTTATCCTTTATGTAGATAATATTCTATTGGAAAGTAATAGTTTAGACATGTTGTATGAGTCGAAACAGTTACTCTCGTATAACTTTAGTATGAAGGATCTCAAAGATGCTTCTTACGTCATGGGCATCAAAATTCACCAAGACAGACACAAAGGGATCTTAGAATTATCTTAAAGGCTGATATGTGCCAAATGCAACATATAAATTTTATCAAATACGGTATAAAATCGACCCTTTTTAGTACTAATGTTGGAAAAAGTGCGTTAGTTTGTATACTTTGGATTTTCAGGATAAAAAGAGATTAAATGTACAAAAGGAAAAAATTAACAACAAAATCCGGCATAAGTATGAAGGACGGGAAGACAACATACTATACCAACCCACCAAGCTTCAACCCAAAGACAAAAACAACAAATCAGAAGTCTGGCATGAGGCCGAGCCTCGTCGGCATGGGGCCATGCCACTTCATGATTCCATATCAGAAAAAGACAAACAGAAGCAGACCACGTGGCGTGTCCCCTTGGGCACGGGCCGTGGTCAACTTCCAGATTTGCATATCTAGGATAGTACATCAAGTACAATGGCGACGGGGCCATGCTGTTAACACACGGGGTCGTGTAGCAGGCTAATCTGACAATAGAATTAAATGAAGACAGACAAGAAGGAAGGCACGGGCCGTGTGATTATTCTGTTACAACTATAAATAGGGTGCTTGATTTCATTCCAATTCATCCCTTGGCAAACCACTTGTCACACTAGCCACCACTCCACCACCATAATACCACCATCATCCACCACTTTCATACATTTTCCACCTTAGAGTGTGTAGTAGTAGTCTCGGGATCCAAGATTGATCGTAAGAGTTTTTGTCAAACAAAGGCCATGCTTGGCTAATCTCTTACATTACTTGGTGAAGACAAGTTATTTATGTATTACTTTTGATATCCTAGCTTTGGTTAACTTTTTAATTGTGTATGTATTAATGACTTTAATAACTAGTTTTTTTTTATTGAAAGAAAATTTTATTCTATCATCCTTCATGTTTCGTTGATTCACTCATTCGTGTCTTTACGGTCTATATAAAGCACGTTAACTGCTTGGAAGGGGGTTAGAAGTGTTGTATGGGAAAGTTCTTGCCTCGTTCAATGTATAGATCCTACGAGGACTTGGGTTAAGCCTATTAGAACTTCCCTTGAGGCAGATAGCATCAAATCGAGGGAAGTAAGAACGTCTTGAGTCCCTTATAAACAAACTACTATTAACACTTTAAACCGGCCTTGTGGAACTGTATCCCTGTTGACTCAGACCAATATGGCCGAGGGTAGCGTTTCCTCCAAAAGAGGGACATGCCACATTTTGCATTAATAACTTAGTTAATTATCTTTCAATATTACGGCCTTACGGGACTGTATCCCTGCTGACTCAGACCAATATGGCTGAGGGTAGCGTTGCCTCCAAAAGAGGGACATGCCACTTTAACTAAGATAATCTTTTAAAAAAACCCAAAACATGGAAATCATTAAAGGATACGTAAATAATGAGTCGGAACCAAGTAATTCTATCTTGTCTATTTGTTTCTTTTATTACTTTAGTTATTTCTTTATTTTACTTAACAAAAACCTTCTCTAAAAATTTGAGTAGATTAGACGTCGATAATATTTGATATTATAATCTCTTGTGTTCTTGGACGACCTTGGTATCTTGCCATATCGTGTCCTTACACGCTATAAAATGCAACAGTGATGGCAACTGTAAAAATTATACACACCCTCGCTCATGTTAGGGCCTGCATAGATCGTGTCCTTACACGCTATAAAATGCAACAGTGCAAACTCTCAGTCGCTCCAATGGTTAAGGGAGACATTTTCGGTTCATTCCAATATCCGACAATAGAGGTTGAAAATGAGCAAATGAGCCAAATACCTTATGCGTTAGTAATCCGGAGCCTGATGTATGCTCAAGTCTATACTCTCCTAGATATCGCCTATATTGCTGAATGCTAGGACGTTAACAAACTAATCATGTCCTAGATCACTGGAAAGCAGCTAAGAAAGTACTTTGATATTTGCAAGGGATGAAAGACTATAAACTGACTTATAGTAATCATTTAGAAATGGTAGGCTATTCTGATTCTGACTTTGCTAAATGAAAAGATGACAAGAAATCCACTTCGGGCTGTATCTTTATGTTAGCAGGCGGACCTATTTCCTAGAAGAGTTATAAACAATAGTTAACTACAACTTCCACAATTATGGCACAAATACATTTTTTGTTTATAACACAACCTACCATGGAATGTTGCTTAAAATCTAATCAGTGGACTCAAAATCGTTAATTCCATTTCTAAACCATTGAAGCTTTACTATGATAACTCAGCTGTCGTTAGTTTCTCGAACAATATTAGTTCGACTAGAGTTGGCATATATCTTGATACAAAGTATTGTTCGTACATGAACGAGTAGAGTGTAGGTCCACTTGGAGGATCAAGATTAACCTACTTCCCTGTTTATACAACACAAATACGAGTGTGGAATCCTCGTAAGTATGCAAACCAAAGCAAAGTAAGAAACACAGAATAACCGAAGATTCAATATCTTGATTAATAGATGAGAACTAGTACAAACACATACAAACAATGTTCATACAGACTCATGAAATACTCTATGTGCTCTTGTGTCTCTCTCTCTAGAGTCACCCGCTAGTCTCTCTAGTATCTCTCACTTCTAACTGAGAAGTGCATGTCTGCTTTTATAGTGTCCACACCTAGCAACAGTACGAAGTATGTTGCTGGTCGTAAGAAACACCAAAAGACACGAAGAACATTCTCCAAAATATGCTCGTACGAACGAAATGGCTCGTACGAATCAAGCAAAGAGCTTGTTTAGATGAGCCCACTCATACGACTTACAGGTCACTCGTACGAATAGTGAGTGGCTCGTACGAGTAACATCTTGCTCGTACGAGTAACATCTTGCACGTACGAAGCATTTCTCACTCGTACCTGAAGTGTTCTTTGGAGAACTTGCCAACATACATGACGTACACAAGACTCAATAGTATGCACACATGCAACTGTTTTACATAGACAAACTAATCGTCGTACTAAACCAAGATAGGAGGATATCTTGATTTGGTCGACCCGACCAAACTATACAGACACAGTAAACAAAGACCGTACAATTACAGACGTAACTAAGAATAAGCGACAGGCACAAAAGTGTATCAACATAGAGGAAAATAATCTTTATATTGAGTATATAAGTACTAAAAATATGCTTGCAGATCCGACGACTAAAGGTTCCCACCTAAACTTTTCGAAGAACATGTTTCGAATATGGGGATTTACTAAAGACCTTATTTAATCGCATATTGTACTTACTTTTATTTAATTAATAAAATTTCCCTAGTTTTGATTTTGTATCTCTAGCATGTGTTCTGCCGGTATAATAAAATATAGACAAATACAAATACAAATCAAACGTTAAAAGGCTTACTTGCGTATTTTGATTATAACTACTAGGTTTTAAATTGAGGCTGTAGTATGACTAACGGGGGTCCTAAGTTGCATAATTACTCAATGGTTGTATTTCTCTGCTACGTTTCTTGGTTAAAGCTAAAACGAGTGTTAACACCCGATCAGGATTATCTAATGCCAATGATAAATGATTACTCGGCTAAGTGGGAGAATGCAAGATTAAATATATTTATTATGTTATATTTAATCATGTAGCTATTATAATCATTCGTATAATATAGATCATAATATATTATACCTATAATATAATTAGTTGGTAATTGTTGATGAACCGATTTACCCTTATTAACTAATTAGGTTTCTCCTTGGGTGTATTTAAAGAGATAACTAGAGAAGGATTAAGGTAAGACATACATAACATCACACATAATTTCGTCCCCTCCTCTCTCTCCATTTACGAATTCTTAACCCTAGAATTTGGTACTACCATAAGAACATACATCCTAAACGGGAACCGGCTCAAGCTGACTTACATGTCGAACTCTTTGGCTGCATCTGTATCTTGACTATCTGTCTGCATGTCTGCTGTAACATGTATTATTTACATGTTTTCCGTTATGTTTAAACAGAATTGATCAACATTATTTACATGATCAACATTATTTACATGTTTTCCATTATGTTTAAACAAAACTGATCAACAGAAAACCTATTCACGATCTATTTGGTTTGTTTAGATAAATGGGTTAACGGTTCGTGTTTGGTATAAGTGCAAACCCTATGCATGTCGTAAGTCGTATTGTTTCGAATTGGAGGCAATACGACCATTAACCTTTTTGGTTATGGAGCTTTCTGATTTTAAGCTAAGTTTTAGGGATGAACATCTCTATTCTCTACTACGGCTATTTGGTTTATAGTTTGGTACTTTGATATGGTTTTGAATATTAGGTATGTGAAATTACAATATTCATCTTTTTTTGTTAAACACGTTATAATTATAGTTGTTAATAGGAATATTTGTTTCAATCGTTTATTAAATATATTAAATGACAAAATCAATTTTGATTAGTAATGCATTCCCTATTTGAAGATGTCGACCTTTCATTTTAGAAATTATATGCATTATTACCACCGTTCACTTAGTTACAAACAAAACTAGTCCTAAAGAGTGACTAGCGAACAGATACGTCCCTTATATTTTTTGTATTGTAATAATATTTTTCCATTAAAAGGATCCTTAACCTCTTGATGGAAATAAGGGAAACATCAGGTTGAAAGTTAGGTTGATTCTTCTATCAAACCATAAGGAAGGAAAATGCAATTTATTCTATTGATAATAAATTTTTTAAAGTTAAGAGATAAAATACATAGGTAAAATACTATAAGTAAGAAAAATAATTTTGGCTTCACATATATTTGGATTTGCTTGTAGCCCTATGCTATATATACATAATTAAAATTAATAGTAAATTATGATTTTGGGCCCTATGGTAATTCACTTTAACCTTTAAATCCTAAAAGGGAATCTTTTGACATGTGTGCCTCTAATGTTATTTTTTCTAATCATTTGGCCCTCATCAGTAACACCATCTAATTAGCTGGTTAAATGTTGGTCACGTGCCCCTCACATGAGGAGCATTTATGACTTTTCACAAACATCAAAATATTTACCCTTAAAAAAGTGAATTCTAGAGGGTATTTGGGATAACTTATTTTGAAACAACTTCTAACTTGTTGAATTATAAAAGTTAATAAGTTGTTTTTATAGTGTTTGGATAACACGTTGAAAAAGAGTTTTTGTGTGTTGAGAAGTTGAAAAGTTGAAAAGGAGAAGTTAATTTTTATGACTTTTAAAAAAAATGAAAAGGAGAAGTTAAAAGCAAAAAAAAAACATAAGGAATCCCAAACACCCTCTTATAGTCTTCTCCAACCCAAACCCACCCTTCCATCTGAATTCTAATATCAAACCTACCTAGAACAATGGTGTTAAAGTTAAGAAAACAAACTAAAGCACACCAAAAATCTCTTCATTTGTGTATGAGTGACGATGTCTTCTACAAATGTGCTATTATAAACATAAATTGGTGTAGGTCCGTCTTAGGATCTGATAAACTCTGGTCTAACTCGATTAACCTAGTCCATCACGTGCGAAATCTGTTTTAGATTAGGCAGCATTTATAACAAGATTTACTTTTTAATCACCGTTTCATTAATTGTTCAATGATTACAGTTCCTTGAAACAATTGGATAGAGCTCCGCTGTCATGTCTGCCAAAATATATCTAACACTAAGTTCGCACAACTATTTATACACAATTACCTTCGTGCGAACTTGACCTACCTTTGTACGAACTTAACATCATCTACCTTCGTACAAAGTTACTTGTCTTTACCTTCGCACGAAGGTACATACATACAATATCAAATCTGACATGTACAATAGTATTACAGACTCGATACGACTTGACGAAGTAGGCAAAAGACATATGCATCAACAGTCTCCCCTTGGATGTTGCCGTAGTGTTGAAGTTGTAGTTTCGAACAATCTTTATAATTCTTCATAACTTTAATATCTTTGACGTTTCAGCACAACAAATTCTATCAACAATCTAGCCTTTACTTTGGGCTTGTATTGTAGATGTTAATCATCAACATGCTCCTTCTTTCCTTGAGCTTCTTTTATCTTTGATCAACGTGTCATATTGCTTTCCCTTACTCTCAGCTTCCTGTTTAATCTCAAAATTATTCAAATAAACATTTTAGTTTCAAACTTAGACATTCCAATTCAAAAAATTTTATATACTTTATCAGTTTTAACCCTCTCAGTTAACCAAGTCCAAATTAATAACCTTGGTTATCTGATTTGTCTACCAAGATCAAGTTAATGACCTTGATCAAACACTTTATGAAAAACTGATATTATTTATGATTTTCAAGTTTCAAGTTAATGAACTTTTAATCATTTCGACTACTTTCTTATTTCAAGTACGTTTTCAATCCATAGTTCTCAGATTATGATTAGAAGCTTCAGATTTTGAAAATCAGTATTCCAACATCGGTAATCAAAACTAAGGTGAAAATGAAATATTTTTAAATTTTTTCAAAGTTTATGCTAAAACACACTAAAAAAACTTTTTGGATTTTCTGAATTAAAATGAAATAACTATGTACAAACATATTTACACACAATTTTTGTAAGCTTGTGTTTGAGGATCATATTAGTTTTGAGACTTATCACTAATACCGTTGATCTTGAAAACTTTATTTTCCAAATAGATTCACTTAGATTGTCAGTATACTTGTGCACTTAAACCTCTACACATTTCTCAATTGCTTCGAGATATGGTAATTAGATGTCTTAGAACTTGTCTTAATAGTGTTTCCCACCTCAAAATATACTCTCGTATCAAGATTCCCTGGATTTTATCTTACAGGTGAATATATTTGACTGATATCTGTATCTGGGTTGTGTGAGACCTTGAAAGCTTAGGTCAGTACCATTGTATAGACAGAGAGATGAAGGCTCGACTTAAAAGTGGTGTTCCATATTTTGGAATCTTTTAACTGCAATTGTAAGATATTTCGATACTATCAATTTGACTCAGTTTTAAAGTTTAAAAGCAAAAGTATTCTACAAGTTATAGCCATTGCTTACACAAAACCAGATGAACTTGTATAATACCCCTGATATCAATTATTTATAAAGACCTAGTATCTCAAAAACCGGCAATCTCTCAAATGAAATTTCAGTATACTAGGACCATATATCCAAGAGATGTTAACCCACTAATTAAGAAGTTTTTCTTTATGTTTGTATCTCATAAACAATTTGCTGAATGTGCGAAGCCTAGTGGCACATCTCAGTGAGACCTGTTTAAACATTTTGACACTACAATTCTCTAGCATACTATTTCCATGGATGTGCTATCATTTCCTCTTGTTTCACGAAAATTCTTTTTGTCTTTTTCATGTTTTTGTACATTTTCAAAGTTTTATATGTTTTTTTAATTTTTCTCAAACTTATTTCTCCCTCTAAAATAAAAAAAAACATATTTTTGGATTTTTTAAAGAAAGAATTTGAAAACTAAAAATCTTGACAAACCGATGAAGATTACTTCAAATTGCCATCCATTTATGCTTCACATTTCAGTTTATCTTTTACCCTTTATGATGACAAAAACATTGATTCTATTGATTTTAAAACATTTTGAATTTGTTTTATCAATTGGTTTTGTCTGTTCAATAGTGAGGGTTCTGTGAAATTTTCAATCATTTTCAAAATAATAAACATTTTAATATCAAACCCATCATGGCCATTTCTGAAAAGCATTCCATTTGGACAAACAAAACCTCATACATATCTCTTTCTAACTCACGACTTAAACACCTCTACTTTACCTTCAATTTTGTTCCTCGAACACACTAAATTTAAGCAAGAATTGATATAAGCAAAAGTGCATATGTTTTTAATATCAAATTATACCCAATATTTATTAGTTTTGTTAAAGATCTATTTAAAATAGACTTATTTTGGTTAATTTTTTATTTTCAAGACAAAACGAACACAAGTAGAACAAAGGAAGCAAAGCTGGGCCAAAATATGAAGAAATGATGAAAAGTTGTTCAAATACACCCCATGCCTCCCCAAACACGCCCCATGTTTCAGATCCAAAAACTGCCAGCACCTCTAGAAGATCACTGCGTGAAGCCCTGACTTTAATTAAAATCTACAAAATAATCGTGTGTCGCCATTAACTTGGGACATTCATGTTTTCTATGTCTAGTAGAGTCAAAACATATTGATGCTTTGAAAGGAGGTTAAAGGTTTTGGGGAATGAGACTTTGGGTTGGTAAGCTCTTGGTGATGCGTGGCGATAAGATCAAAGCGCATAGGACTTAGATTTTATAAAAGTAACTACCTTTTGGGAATTAATGCCTCGCCAAAGGAACCATATTCACAAGTAAACCCTTAAAGTATTTTATTAACTAATACAAAATCATAGTGGTATATACTTTCCTTGTTGAGTGGTACCATTATAGTTTGATCCGACCTTAAGTGGTGTGTCCCTATTGATAAAAAACAATATGGTCGAGTGTGCGAGTGTACTTGAGAAAGACTACACAACTTTTATGCATTAAGACACACAGTTTCTCGTCTGACAATAGAGCCCTTGTTAACACATGGTAAGGTTTAGTTAACAAAACATCAAGAGGTAAATATATCCCAAATACCCCGTTTCTTACTAAAATTTACTCCTATAAGAATTCGGTACTAAAAATCGATACTAAAACTTATTTGTCTCTTTATTTTTAGTTTGAGCCATTTTTAACCCTCTACTTTTGGTTTGACTAGACGTTGACAAAAATTCGGTACTAAAACTCATTGTATCCTTGGACGATCTCGGTATCTTACCATCACTATATTACGCCAACAATGGGTGCACTTGCCCAACGTGCAGTGTAGCGTGAGTGTATTTTATCGTGTTTTTAGAAATATTAAAACTTGAACCAGTGTATAAAACGGCTAAAAAATACCACCTTTTATATACACACTCCACCACGTCAACTTTTTAGCCTTGATCTGTTTTGTCATGGATCATGGCTGGGTGAGTTGTCCCATTGAGAATGAACCACCGTGCTTCCAATCTGGTCATGTACTTCTGTAAGATGTGGAACCTGGGAGCTTTCCTCTTATAAGAGGGTTGAATCTTTCCTGGGGGTAAGGATGGTGTCGAGGTCTTAATAGAAAACAGTTGATAGTTCCGTCTGCTAGGCTTTTCGAACTTCCATTCGCCTTTCTATCTCTAAGTTAAAGGGGTTTCAGAGAATTATCCGAATGAGATAAGGTTGTCAAATGGGGGAAGAGGAACGAGAGGCATCCATGACTCACTAGTAGGTGACGAGGAGATTAAAAAAAAAAGAGCTCATTTCACATGCCCATGCATTCGTTCGGATCCATTCTTCCTTCTTTACCTTTTCAACTCACCCTCACTAGCTAATAGGGCTTACTAAAAAAACGAATTTGCTTCTTCCTAGCAATGAATTAACTGTACTGTGTGTCTAACCCGGTAATAACTTCAAATTTAGTTATACTAATAAACTATCACAACATTATCTTCTTCATGTTTGAAACCCAGAACACCAAACTCGACTGTTAATCCAATTATACATGTTGGATTAACTGATGTATTATAAATCATGAAGCAATTGATAATAAGAGAAATTAAGTGTTTGTACCGAAATTATGAGTTCTCCGGTTGAATTCTGGCGATGCACGATTTTCCGGCGAAGAGCAATTTGAGAGCAGAGAGTGTGCAATGTATTTGGGAGTTTAAGAAATCGTATGAGCGAGTTTTACAGTGATTCTAGGATAGCTATTTATAGGGTAATTGGTAATTATGATTTCGGTTTCTTTCATGGATTTAAGACCAATGATTTCATGCAGTTTCAGACGTTAATCTTGATGATTTGGAATCAGTTACACGCATTTAAACAAAAAGAACTACGGCTAACTGGTTTTAATCATGATCCGATTGTTATGGGTTCTACGATTTGAAATTGAACTTCACATGTTGCTTTAGTATATATGTTATTTGATTTAGGATCTGCGCAGGTATGTGTGTGACTGTGTGTAGTGGAGTGGTGTGAGTGTGTGTTGGTTTAGTGGTGACCCGGGTTCGAAACCCGTGGTCACCTTTTGTGTGGTTTTTATTTTTATTATTAATTTTAGCCTATTCATTACCATTATTATTTTCATTTATTATGATTATTTTAACCCTATTATTTTATTTATTATTCAATGCAAACCATGCGACAAATTTGAACGCTTGACTTAATACGTAACGAATCTTTATATCATATACCAACCCGTTTTACAACGAATGTTACATTAAGCGTCAGTGAGGAGGTACGGTTCCATAGTGATTTGTCTACTTTTGGAACTTAGATTCCTAGGGACAAAGAAAGTGACTTCGGAATTTTGAATTCTCTAAACCTCCTTCGAATGAAAGAACTTGAGAGGGTCTCACAGCCATCTCTCTTCGAACGACAGTGCAAGTTCAGATGGTGTTAGTGTTGGCAGAAAGTCTTGGATTAGTTTACCGGTGTAGGTCCCTGAGTGGTGAGTTGTCCCCCTTGATATTGTGGCATTGGATTAGTATAGATCCCCAGTAGCTTCAGTGACATTGGAGGCTTTAAGGTATGCCTTAACTTCGTTCCAGTTGAGAAGATTTTCATCTACACGATATCACGCAAAGTATGACACTCTTCGATGGTATGACCTGCATATCAGTGAAATGGACAGGACTTTAAATAGTCAAGACCGTGAGGCCAGGGGAGTGCCTAATCTGAAAAACCGTTAAGAAAACATGTTCACGATCGTAACACGAGTCGTGCCTCGCAGAAACGGGTCGTGCCTCGAATGCAGCAACAAAAGTTTATTTTCATTTTCTTTTATTCTTTTGGAACGTTTTACGCATTCATTGTTGTCTCTTTTTACACGTAATGCATGACCTCCATCCCCTCGGGTGATTTAGAGCTACACCTATTCATCAACGAGCAAGAACAATACTTTCATGAAAGACTTCGTCAAAGAAATGGACTCTTGGCTAGAGCACTTTTAAACGGCGAACCAATAATAGAAGAAAGGACCCTGATGAACTTTCTAAGGCCAACCATGGATAATTTTGGGGCCGTAATTGTAGCCTCATGGATGAATGCAAACAACTTTGAAATAAGACCACCTCTTATCCAAATACTTCAAAACGCTTCTGCGCTCTATGGCCTACTCGACGAAGACCCACATCTCCATATTTCTATCCTTTTGGAAATATGCGAGACTTTTAAAGTTAATGGCGTCTCAGACGATGCCATTAGACTCCGCATGTTCCGATTTTCATTAAAAGACCGAGCAAAGGCGTAGCTAAATAACCATCCCAGTGTATCTTTTACCACTTGGGTGTCTCTTGTTCAATAATTTTTTATACATATTTTTCACCAGTTAAAACTACTAAATTAATGACTAAAAATAATTCTTATCTTCAAGAGAATATGGAATCTTTATATGAAACAGGAGAATGATTTAAGGAACTCCTAAGAAAATGCATGCACCATGGACTAGAAGTATGGCAACAAGTTTCCATCTTCTATAATGGGCTATTACCCCAAACACATCAAATCCTAGATTCCAACTCTGTGAATTTTAGAAAATAGACGTCCTGCTGAAGTATTCACACAGATTGAGGAAATAGCCCAAACCAACTTTCAATGGCACATCCCTCGAAATGCCAAAATAAAAGATCCTGGTGAATTCCTATCTGATGTTATTTTAATGTCCAAAACAGATTATAAATGTAACATCCGTCAAAAACCGGGTTAACCAAACCCGCTTCGTTTATTAACCGAACATCCAGTTAAAAATTTCGTTGCGTATTTAATGCTCAAATTAATTTTATACAATACAAAATTAATAAATATATTAGAATTTAAAACCTATAATTGAAAATTTATAATAAATAATGAAATAAAAATAAATTGCTGATGCCGGGTTTCGAACCCGGGTCAGCCGGGTAAAATCCTCCAAGACTTAACTCACACACATCCTACCACTCCGCCACTTGTGTTATTTGATAATATATCGAAACAATTAATACATATAATGAAACTCGAAGTTGAATTCAGTCACTCAGCGCGCCCAAATCACTCTCGCCGGAAAATCCGACGATTTCGCCAATTATCGACGGTTTCTTTTGACGTAACGTATGTATTAACAACGACATCGGTTATAACCGATGTCTAGTTCCGCGACATCAGTCATAACCGCCGGAGAAAATCTGACCAACGAATCAAGACTGAAATCAGACTAAATTCATCGCGATTCTTCCCTATAAATACACACCCAAGTCTTTGGAAATCATTTCGCTCAAATAGCACCATTTCCCGAATCAATTTCACTCGCCGGAGATTTTCTGCAATCAACGGACTTTCGCCGGAAAACCGAGACTCACATCAACACGGTAAATACCTCGACTCTTTCTGTTTCAATCCATGTTAGACTATTACTAACATCAATCCATCACACAGAATCAATCCCAGACGACGTTGCCGAATATTCTGCTTTCGCCGGAAAACTTCTGGAATTTCCAGAATCACGCTGTGAATCGGTATAATCACCTAAACCTTCTGTTAATCATTGTTTAGTAACTCAATTTCACATCTAATCAATCAAAACTGTTAATCGATCCGAGCAGACGGAGTTCACAAAACAGAGCCGACGATCCTTGCCGGAGTTCTGAGAAAGACACCTGTTCCGGTACATTCTTTTCCAAAAATCCTCTCTGTCCATCACATTTCAATCGCTTATAAATTTCGTTAATTGAATTAAACAAGAACAGTTGATTAATCGTCGTCTGTATCTTTGAACGAAGAAGATGAAGTTGAACTATTGTATAAGTATAATTAAAACGAGATATTAAACCGGGTTAGACACACAGTCCAGCGGTGGACTGTGTGCAAACATTTATCACACGTCGCGAGTTTGATCCTTGACACAATCTCATTCTCTGTAATAAAAATGTTTCCTTTTTAACCGAACCAGATCAACTCACACAGAGATGTTAAGTTTAATAAAAATCAGTATATTAACCAGGTTAGACACACAGTCCAGCGGTGGACTGTGTGCAACACTAAACCACAGGTCCCGGGTTCGAGACCTGTTGAGGGCACCGGTCTGATATAATTAAATCCTTTTTAAAATAAATGATTTCGGATTAAATTAAATAGTGTATAAATATAATTAAAAACAGAAATATTTCGGGTTAGACACGTAGCTCAGTTGGTAGAGCTGCGTGCACGCGTACGGGAGGTCTCGGGTTCGAGCCTTACCCGGCGCATACTTGCACACTAGCGAACCTGTCAAACAGTCAACAGTCACAGTCAACGGTCAACAGTCAATGGTCAAACCAAAAAGTCAACATTTTTTTTATATTTTTATTTATTTATTTAATTTAAAAATCAATTAAAAATACTTAAAAATAATGTTTTTAAAGTTAGAAAATAACCTTAAACTCACAAAAATAAATCTAAAAACTCTATTAAAATTGTTAATAAAATCCACTTATTTACCATACCTTTCCGTTATTATTTAGGTTAGTTATTCCTCGTCGATCAACACTCTAAACTCGTGCGCATTCAACATCGTCAAACGAACGCACCCAATGTGAGTGAATCTCTACAAATTCCCCGTTTTAATCACCTTTTTTGGGTGTATCATGTGTCTTAGTATTTATTACATTTAAACAATTGTGCATCCATCATATCCATGATCAAATGTGTATTCAATATGTTTGTGTGGTTAATGTTTAGATTATATTTATCATTTTCAGTACATACATTATCATAGGCCGCCGCTCCCCATTACCTATGAGCGTGAACCGTTCCCCATTACCTATGAGCGTGAACGAGGCGTTGCCAACATACGATCGGCTCCGTTTGATTGAGCCTTGATCGCACATACATTTCATCATAGGCCGTCTGCTCCCCATTACCTATGAGCGTGAGCCGTTCCCCATTACCTATGAGCGTGAACGAGACGTTGCCAACATTTACATTATCATTCATGTTATATATTAATGCAAGGTGGATTGTTATTGTATGTTATTGTTTGTTATTGTTATTGTTATTGTATGTTTATTTACGTTTGCTCACATATGATTATTGCACAATTTTCCATAATAAATATAACAAGAAATCAATAATAAATGTTTTCTAACAAGGTTCACTCGCCAACTTTTTGTTGATCCAAAAACCATTTTTACACATGATACAGGTGGACAGGATGAAGCAAGGAACACATAGGAAAGTGCCTTAGAAGAAAATAATGAAGCCTAGAAAGATGTATAGAACAAGTTGAACTTGTATGATATGATTGTATGATTTCCTTTAAATTGTAATAATAAATATGAAACATTATAATAAATGTCATGAGCTTTGATGAAAACCCAATCAAGCCCCGATCACCTTTTCCGCTGCGGGTCGGGTGTGACAGATTGGTATCAGAGCTTTTGACTATAGGGATATAGGATAGGTTATTAGACCCTTAGAGCCTATACTATAGTTGATTAGATTTTAATTGTTTATGTGGTTACATGCAAACTCATGATGTTATTTCTTTCATATTTATTACATACACAAAAGCATGCAAACACTGCCAACATTAAATTTTGTGATACATAGTGAATTATACTTACAGTCAAACATACATACTTACATACATATTCATCATACATATTTCAATGTTCACATATTCAAATCATCTTCATACTTCCGTTATTCAAGATTTTGTCGCATTTTTCATTTTTCAAATCTCATCAAAGTGAGTTCTGCGACGGGCATGTAGTAACAGTAAGGGTACAAGTACCGGTAGTCGGAACGTCCTGTCTAGGTTGGCATTCGTATAAATCCAATATAACGGACCAGTTTGCCTACCTGGGGACTAACAATGAGAGTACGAAGGACCTATTAGGCCAAAGCATGCCACACCAAACGTCGTTCGAACTAACATCACTTTGAGGTGTCACTGTGTCCACACCTGGATACATTCCGAATATCATACGTTACATACATATTTCTCGATTTTCTCCGGGTTTTAGTGTACGTAACCAGGCTAACACATGCGAACCATATGAAAAACCCGGTAATCATGGGGGCCCACATGATTACGAAGGTGAAGTATGGCGGCTTGCAAGGCCCAATTACGAGCAAAGCCCAAGACATCCTATGGATGTAGTAGATTTATTATTCTATATTTATTTTATGAATGTTAATACGACACATGATCCCTAAAACATCCAACTCATACTCTTGGTACGTATTCTTTGTAGATTCTAGTCTCGCTCGTAGGAAAATGAAATCAGGAAATTCCGCGAGCGCATGGCTGCCAAAATCGCTCAACAAATGGCGGCCGTAATACCCAGCATCGTAGTTCAAGTTCAACAAGCCCTTACCGCTAATCCCGACAACCCAATCAATCAAGAAGATCAAAATGTTATCAACCCTCCCCCAAATACCACTAAATGCACCTTCAAGCATTTCAAATCCTGCAACTTTGGAAGCAGCCATGGAGTTAGCTACAGAGCTCACCGAAAACCGCATACGGAATAAAGACTTCAAGGAGGAGAAGAAGAAGGATTAAGCATCAACCGAAACCCCAAACTCCACCCAAACCGAATCCCCTTCTCAACCCATTTCTAAGAGAAAACGAGATGGGCAACTTTTCGCTGTCACCCAACGGAATCCAATAGCCTCACAAGCCGTACCCCTCCAAGCTATCCCAATCACTCAAGTAGCACCCAACTCAACTTACCCAAATAAGAAACCTTACATTGGACCTCACCCTCAATGCAACACCTGTTTTTATCACCATCCATCTACCTTACCTTGTCGACTATGTGCGAATTGTGGACGCTATGGTCATTTGAGCAAGATTTGCCGCACCCCTCAAAACCAAAACCTCACCCCCTACTCAAAACATGATCCAAACATATCAACAACCCCAATACCCCATGTTCCCATATGTTCGAGCTTGTTTAAATTGTGGCGACCCTACCCATTTTAGAAACACGTGCCCTAGATTGGTTAACATTATCAACGCCCAAGCTCAAGCAAACCTAGTTAACCAAGCAAATCAAGAAAACCTAATCACTAGGCCACCAGCAAGAGGAAGAGTTTATGTGATATCCCGGGTTTTTTCGGATAAATTATACGTGACACTTGTCGAATAATATGCGTGCTAAGTATTAAACGTGAATGAATACGTGATGAGTGTTTATGTGATTGTTTAGTTATTAAGTAATTATTGTAAATATGCACACAAACCGAACCCTTTGTGAAACTAGGAAACTTGGAACCCAAGTCTTCGGCCAAAAGAGAACAAGAATCAAAGATCAAACCTAAACTTAAAACTCATTCTAATACTTGGCCGCGAGATCAACTCCAAATCAAACTAACTCACTCCAATACTTGGCCGCAAGATCAAACTCGAAACCACAAGATCAAAACCAAACCAACCATTCTAGTCTCTCGGCCGCAAGATAAAACCCAACCCAAGATTCTCGGCCACAACACACAAACCCAACCCTATCCCTTGACCGCAAGACCCAAACCCAAATCGCAACCCTCACCTTTTTGTGCTATATATATACACATACCCATGCATGTTGCATACACAAAAACACAAACCCTAGAAGGAAAAACTGCCGTCGGCAGCTTGTTCACAGCCCTTGCGACCGCAAACAGCCTTCATCAGATCAGCCTTTGTTCAGTCCATACAATCGCAAACCAGCCTCCTTCTCGGTCACGGATCTTCTCGGCTGCAAGCAGTCTTTGATCACCGGATTCCTTAGCTTAAGCACGGTTCGTTTACCTTATTATATAAGACCATATTCGGATACATGTGTGTAACTTTGTTGTGTTCGGGTTGTATGATTGTATTGCTTCGGTTAGATATATGTTTGAATGTCTAGTTGTTTCGGCTAAATATATGTTTGAATGTCTAGTTGTTTCGGCTAAGTATATGATTATATTGCTTCGGATATATACACATACTTGAATGAATTGAGTAATTGTTTCGGATATATACACATACTTGAATGAATTGAGTTATTGTTTCGGATATATACACATACTTGAATGAATTGATTAGTTGCTTCGGATATACACGTACTTGAATGAAGTGATTTGCTTGTTCGGATTATAGGTGTTAAATGTAATCGGCTGAGTTGGTTATAAACATAATGGTATTCGGAAATCATAAGTTAGCAAGTGTGTTTTGGTTGTAATAACTAGAAGTAAGAACTAGGGTTGCATGGATAGGTTATTAGTATTAATCTAGGACTAGAAATCAGAGCTAGATCGCTTAGATTAATCGCATGAACGGGATTACACGAGTTTATAATAATAACATGCTGAAACAGGAAGCTGAGTGAAAGTTGCAGCCGATTTCAACTGGCTGTAACTTGGTCGTTAGTTGTCGAAAAACGGATTTTCTGATGTCTAGAACGTAGAGATTTGAATAAGGAATCTAATGGCGCTGGATTCATAATTTTCTGAAATTGTTTGATATTTTTAAAGGGCTAAACAAGTTCAGTAGGTAAAGCTGTTAAAATTCTGGAATTTTGTTGGTTGTTTATCAAGCTAGATTTTAAAATCAGTAGAGAGTTGAGTCATGATTTTTGTACAGCAACTAGGTATAGAAATTTCCGGGCAACTCCAACTGGAATTTTGTTAATCGGACGATCAGTGATTTTTAAATAAATTCTTCCGTAGACTGCAGTCAGAAAGCGGTAAATCTGACTTTAGCTTAATGAATTAATATTTATGGCTAATTGATAAAGATTTAGGACTTGGAAAAATTATATAAATTTCTATGATATAAATGTCACCTACTGCAAAAATATGGGAATTTTTGGAATGTTAGAACTATTTTATAAAAATCCTAGAAAACAGCTGAATAATTGAGTGTTAAGCAGAAAGTTGATAACTTGTGATTGTATGTATAAAGTGTTGTATGGATTTGGAATATGTTTATGATAAGTTGTTTGATTACTATGATCACATGAGAATACTTACATGCATGTTTGAGTGTTAGATATGTTGTTTGTGTGTATCACTTTGTGAGTAAATTGCGTGTGGAATTTGTATTGGTGTGATTTCACACTGACGTGGAATTAATTGGTTTGTTAGGACGCAACTAGCGGTCCCATCTCTTATAAAATCTTTGCTACACTAACCGAGCAAATATAGGTGAGTTCACGGCCCCTAACTTTATCCGGTTTTTAAACAACAGGGGGAGAAACATGTATACGCTCTCAAACTCAAACTCTTTACGTTATACGAATTTAACGTCACATAACTATACGGTAACTAAGTTAATGTTAATGTAATGTTGTGGGCACTAAGCAGCTTTATCACTTAAGTCCTCGACAATCTCCTCGGATCGTTAGTATTTGGGTTAAATAGCGGGGAATTATAAGTAGTACTACTGGGTCTGACGAGCCCCATCCGAGCTAGTCGCGCTAGCCGACCGGGTATGGTCAACGGATGTATGATTGGCCTAACACCGCCATGGTCATGTGATAGGCCTGGCAAAACGGAGGCACACAGTCAGCTTCGATCGCGAACACTTAGTGACATGACTTTAGGCTAGCTACCTATATACATTAATATTGAACTTAATTACGGAACAACTTAATATTCCGGGTTTGGAATATTGGAAACATCAACTTATTATCCCGGGTTGGGGATAATGGAAACAACAACTTAATATTCCGGTTTGGGAATATTGGAAGCAACAACTTATTATTCCGGGATTGGAATAATGGAACTGATTAGTTATCCCGGGTTGGGGATTACGGAGTAACAAACTATAACCGAACAAACGATTTTATGAAAACCTGTGAACTCACTCATCTTTAATGTTGACACTTGTTTCTTTACATGTTTCTCAGGACGCTAGGAGCTCTAGGTGCACGCACACGCATTGAACAAGACATCATTATAGAGTCTTATTTATTAATATTGTTTTGGGATTTTTCAAGTTGTTTTGGCGTTTGTGTTGGCGCCCGCATCATTACTTATTTATGCTTCCGCTCAAACTTTAAAAACTGATACTCATGCTAAATATTGGTAATATAAAATCGACAACAAATGATTTTGAAAAACGTATAATCAAATCATGTAGAGTCGTTCAACGTACTAGTGTTACAGATTCTGGTTTGTTCACACGCCTCGCGGTAAAACTCCGCAAGTGGAAATTGAGGGTGTGACAGATTGGTATCAGAGCCACTAGCTATAGAGAACCAGGTTTGCATTAGAAGTAGACCTAAACTATAGCTGATATCAGGACACTAGACTTAGTTTGGCACCGAATTATTATATCTTGTTATGCAATATGCTACAAACGTGTTTGGTAGGTTATACCTTCATAATAAGAAATGAAAACAACTCGTAACTAACTACACGACCTAACAGGCAATGTCATCATCCTCATCGTCATCATCGTCCGACAGACTTACGCTACCAAGAGCACCAGGAAAGGCACCAATGGTGGAACCCATACCACCTTATGGCGTGGAGACACGCTCAGCAGCGAGGAAAAGGCTCGCTCTGGGGGAGGAGTCGTCGTTGCGCCCAACTATTGCTGTACCGGTTGAACCGGTTAATCCTGTAGAAATAGGACTTGACATGCTTAGAATCCTGGTACATACACAACAAAAACAGTTAGAAAGAATGCAGGAAACCATCTTAGCACAAGGATGGATGATCCGACACCTTACGGGAAAGACCGACTCGCTCGAGGAAGAGCATCGTACGAGTAAGATAGCTCGTAACACCATAGCCAGAGATCTGCGTGCGGAGCAGATAAGAGCTGACTGGCTTGAGGACAGAGTCCTGGAAAATAGTTGGAACATTCAGGAACTGCAAAATCAAGCACTTGAACCAGCACCTGCCCCTCCAGTGCCGGTAGAGGAGGATCCAGAAGAGGATCCAGAGGAGGATCCTGAAGAGGATCCGGAGGAGGACCCAGCTGAGGAAGCTGGAAATGCCGCACAGGATGACGGCAACGACAGTGACTTGGGGGATGGAGATGTAGACGACTGACACGTCTCGTTTATATTATTTGTTTTCCTTCAGTTTATTATTTTCCACTTGTGTTTAAACTTGAGACTTTATAGTAAATTCGTATGTTTGATTTGCACTTTTGTAAGACGTTGAGATTTCAGTTAATCAAGTATTTCTTTTGACTATTTAACATATTGAGTTGACATAACTAAAAAAAATTATTAAAGTACGAAGTAGGATAACTATATTGGACATATAGACTTATCGGGGTGTGTTTGTGTTGTGTTTCGAAGATCTAAATGGCGACTGGAAGACGTGGAAACCTTAACTTGACGTCCGAAGAGCTAGCTGCCATGATCCAGGAGCATGTGAACGCAGCATTAGCGGGTGTGCAGAACCAGCCGGCAGCAGGAGGGGGCTTTAACCCCTATAAGATGTTCCTTGACGCAAAGCCTAGCAAGTTCTCGGGGGCGGAAGGACCCATTGGACTGGTCCGCTGGATCGAAAAGTCGGAATCCGTTTTTGAAATGTGCAACTGCTTAGAGGCTAACAAGGTCAAATACGCCGCCTCAACACTGGAAGATAGGGCACTGACATGGTGGAATGCCCAAGTCCAAACACGTGGACTGTTAGCTGCAAATGCTATGGCATGGACTGAGTTCAAGGCCCTGATTAAAGAGGAGTACTGTCCACGAGACAGAGTGCAACAGTTAGAGCAAGCTTTGTGGAACCACAAGATGGTGGGATCGGAAATTGAAGCTTACACCGCAAAACATCATGATTTGGTATTTCTGTGTCCCGAATTGGCCAACACGGTGGAGAAAAGACTCGAGTTCTATCTCGGGGTCTGGTTCCGGAAATTCAGGGTATGGTGATGTCTAGTAACCCTGTAACAGAACATCAAGCTATCCGATTGGCTCACAAACTCACCGATAAAGCGGTGGAACAGAAGAAACTACCAGCACGGGGTACCACTGAAGTTGCCCCAGATAACAAAAGAAAGTTTGAAGACTCCACCATTCGACAGTCTTCGTCATCTCATCCGCAGCAAGGGAACCAGAAACGGTTCAATCATTACCACAGCCACCGGGGTCATCAAAATCATTCCAACAACAACAACAACTACAACAATAAACAACCAGAATGCAGGCAGCTATGTAGGTCGAAAGCCGCAGTGCAATCGCTGCAATCTTCACCATAACGGCCCTTGTGCCGGAAGTCGCTGCCAAAGATGTGGCAAGATGGGACATGCGGCAAAGGATTGTCGTGGGGAAATCATGTCTCGACAAAATCAGAATCAGCCTCAGGGTCAGCAGCAGGGTATAAACCGGGGATGCTATCAGTGTGGTAGCACTACTCATTTCAGAAAAGACTGCCCACAGTTGCGCAACAACAACAATAATGGTGGAAACAACCACAACAACCGCAACAATAATAACAACAACAATAATGGGAACGGTGGCACAGGAGGTGCCAAGGGTCGCGCATTTACATTGGGCCGCGGAGAGGCCAGAAACGACACGAACGTGGTCACCGGTAAGTTTCCCCTTAATGAACATTTTGCTACTGTGCTTTTTGATACGGGTGCGGATAGGAGTTTTATATCTGAGTCTTTTAGGAAGAACCTAAATCTCACGCTTAAACCATTAGAGACCCCTTATGTGATAGAATTAGCCAATGGTAAATCGGTAGATGTGACCCAAATCGTATCCGGCTGTCAACTCAAACTCGCGGGCCACACTTTTACCATCGATCTGATGACAACTACCCTGGGTAGTTTTGACGTGGTAGTCGGAATGGACTGGCTATCCGACGTCCGGGCTGAAGTTCTCTGCTTCGAAAAGTCCATCCGTATTCCACTCACGAACGACGAAATCCTGACGGTACAAGGCGACAAGGCAAGCGCCGTCACCAACATTATCTCATTTATGCAAGCTCAGAAGTATCTTCGGAAGAAGAATTCCTTCGCTTTACTCGCGCTAATTACCGAACAGCCTAAGGACGAGAAACGTATAGAAGACATCCCTGTCGTCTGTGATTTTTCCGATGTATTCCCAGAAGAACTACCTGGTCTTCCACCACATCGACAATTGGAGTTTGAAATCGAATTGGCAAGCAATGCAACTCCCATCGCCAAGGCTCCATACCGCCTAGCTCCAGCCGAGCTGCAGGAGCTGTCTACCCAACTTCAAGAGCTGCTAGAAAAAGGATTTATCCGACCAAGCGTTTCACCATGGGGAGCTCCAGTCCTGTTTGTCAAGAAAAAGGACGGGACTTTCCGCATGTGCATCGACTATAGGGAACTCAACAAGGTTACAGTCAAGAACCGATACCCGTTACCTCGCATCGACGACCTATTCGACCAACTGCAAGGGTCAAGTTACTACTCTAAGATTGATTTACGGTCCGGTTATCATCAGCTACGCGTCAGGGAGGAGGATATCGCTAAGACAGCATTTCGCACTCGGTATGGCCATTACGAGTTCTTGGTCATGCCATTCGGTCTCACTAACGCACCTGCGGTATTCATGGACCTCATGAACCGCGTGTGTAAACCATACCTCGACAAATTTGTCATTGTGTTCATCGATGACATACTCATCTACTCCAAAAGTAAAGAAGAGCATGCTGAGCACCTACGATTACTGCTAGGATTACTTCAACAGGAAAAGCTATACGCCAAGCTCTCAAAGTGTGATTTCTGGATCCGGGAAGTTCAGTTTCTCGGGCACGTCGTGAATGAAAAGGGTATCCACGTAGACCCTGCCAAGATTGAAGCCATCAAAAGTTGGGAAGCACCTAAGACTCCGAGGGAAATCCGCCAATTTTTGGGATTGGCTGGTTACTACAGACGCTTCATCGAGGGGTTTTCAAAGATTGCACAACCGCTCACTACCCTCACCCAGAAAGGCATCAAGTATGCTTGGGGTGACAAGCAAGAAGCAGCATTTCAACTGCTGAAGCAGAAACTTTGCAGTGCACCCATTCTGTCCTTGCCGGAAGGGACAAATGACTTTGTAGTGTATTGTGATGCTTCCATTCAGGGATTGGGATGCGTACTCATGCAACGCGATAAGGTCATCGCGTATGCGTCACGACAGCTGAAGGTTCACGAGAAGAACTACACGACGCATGACCTAGAATTGGGAGCAGTGGTGTTTGCACTTAAGATTTGGAGACACTACCTTTATGGAACGAAGTGCACAATCTTCACTGACCACAAAAGCCTCCAGCACATCTTTGATCAGAAGGAGTTGAACATGCGACAGCGTCGCTGGGTTGAACTCTTGAACGATTATGAGTGTGCCATTCGGTATCACCCGGGTAAAGCTAACGTGGTAGCTGATGCCCTCAGCAGGAAGGAACACTTGAAACCTCGTCGTGTACGAGCACTACAACTCACTATTCATTCGGGGCTACCCGATCAAATACGCGACGCCCAGTTAGAAGCAGTTAAGGAGGAAAACATCAAAGCTGAATCAGTGGGAAAAATGGAACGCGATTGGGAAGTAAAGCCCAATGGAGCCCGGTATTTCATGAATCGCATATGGGTACCTCTCTACGGGAACCTCAGAGAGCTAGTCATGGATGAAGCTCACAAATCCCGATACTCTATCCATCCGGGTTCGGATAAGATGTATCAAGACCTTAAAGTTGCGTATTGGTGGCCCAACATGAAAGCCGATATAGCCACCTACGTGAGTAGATGTTTGACTTGTGCAAAAGTCAAGGTGGAGTATCAAAAGCCATCGGGGCTACTCCAACAACCTGAGATCCCAGTGTGGAAATGGGATCAGATCTCCATGGATTTTATCACTAAACTCCCGCGAACCTTGGGTGGTTGCGACACCATCTGGGTGATTGTGGATCGTTTAACTAAGTCCGCACACTTCCTAGCTATCAAAGAAACGGATAAGATGGAGAAGTTGACTCGCATCTACATTAAGGAAGTAGTTTTCTCGGCACGGAGTGCCAACGTCCATCATCTCAGATAGAGATGCTCGTTTCACGTCAAACTTCTGGCAGTCACTCCAGAAAGCGTTGGGAACACGCTTGGATATGAGCACAGCTTATCACCCTCAGACTGATGGTCAAAGCGAAAGGACCATACAAACCTTGGAAGACATGCTTAGGGCATGCGTAGTGGACTTCGGAAATAATTGGGAAATTCACCTGCCTCTAGTGGAATTCTCATATAACAACAGCTATCACACGAGTATTTTGGCAGCACCGTTTGAAGCATTATACGGTCGCAAATGTAGATCACCGGTCTGCTGGGCAGAAGTCGGTGACAACCAACTCACAGGCCCAGAGTTAATACTTGAGGCTACTGAAAAGATTGTACAAATCAGAAACCGCATGGCGGCGGCACGAGATCGACAGAAAAGCTACGCTGATCAACGACGCAAACCGCTCGAATTCCAAGTAGGCGATCGCGTCCTACTAAAGGTGTCACCCTGGAAGGGTGTAATCCGTTTTGGAAAACGGGGCAAACTTAACCCACGGTACGTAGGCCCGTTTGAAATCTTGAAACGAATTGGACCCGTAGCATATCAATTAGAACTCCCTGCCGAACTCAGTGGAGTTCACAACGTATTTCACGTGTCAAATCTGAAGAAGTGTCTATCAGATGAAACTTTAGTTATTCCATTGGATGAGATCCAAGTGGATGAACAACTACACTTCGTGGAAAAGCCTATCGAGATCATGGATCGTGAGATCAAGACTCGGAGGCACAGCAAGATTCCGATCGTTAAAGTTCGTTGGGACTCTAAGCGTGGACCGGAGTTCACGTGGGAAAGAGAGGACCAAATGAAAAGCAAATACCCACACCTCTTTGCAACTGAGCAGCAAACTAACGATACCAGTAACTAAATTTTCGGGACGAAAATTCTTTCAACAAGGGGATGATGTGACAACCTGGAAACTTCTTATACTTTCGTGTACTATTGTTGATTAAATTCTTGTGCATGACACTTGGAAATTCTTTGTGTATGACACTTGGGAATTTCTTGTAACGTTGCGTACCATTATAAACGAACTAACTCTTTGTGCGTGGCACTCTGAACATGTACGTTACATGCTAAACCGAGTTTACTCAATTTTCGGGACGAAAATTCTTTCAACATGGGGATAATGTGATATCCCGGGTTTTTCGGATAAATTATACGTGACACTTGTCGAATAATATGCGTGCTAAGTATTAAACGTGAATGAATACGTGATGAGTGTTTATGTGATTGTTTAGTTATTAAGTAATTATTGTAAATATGCACACAAACCGAACCCTTTGTGAAACTAGGAAACGTGGAACCCAAGTCTTCGGCCAAAAGAGAACAAGAATCAAAGATCAAACCTAAACTTAAAACTCATTCTAATACTTGGCCGCGAGATCAACTCCAAATCAAACTAACTCACTCCAATACTTGGCCGCAAGATCAAACTCGAAACCACAAGATCAAAACCAAACCAACCATTCTAGTCTCTCGGCCGCAAGATAAAACCCAACCCAAGATTCTCGGCCACAACACACAAACCCAACCCTATCCCTTGACTGCAAGACCAAAACCCAAATCGCAACCCTCACCTTTTTGTGCTATATATATACACATACCCATGCATGTTGCATACACAAAAACACAAACCCTAGAAGGAAAAACTGCCGTCGGCAGCTTGTTCACAGCCCTTGCGACCGCAAACAGCCTTCATCAGATCAGCCTTTGTTCAGTCCATACAATCGCAAACCAGCCTCCTTCTCGGTCACGGATCTTCTCGGCTGCAAGCAGTCTTTGATCACCGGATTCCTTAGCTTAAGCACGGTTCGTTTACCTTATTATATAAGACCATATTCGGATACATGTGTGTAACTTTGTTGTGTTCGGGTTGTATGATTGTATTGCTTCGGTTAGATATATGTTTGAATGTCTAGTTGTTTCGGCTAAATATATGTTTGAATGTCTAGTTGTTTCGGCTAAGTATATGATTATATTGCTTCGGATATATACACATACTTGAATGAATTGAGTAATTGTTTCGGATATATACACATACTTGAATGAATTGAGTTATTGTTTCGGATATATACACATACTTGAATGAATTGATTAGTTGCTTCGGATATACACGTACTTGAATGAAGTGATTTGCTTGTTCGGATTATAGGTGTTTAATGTAATCGGCTGAGTTGGTTATAAACATAATGGTATTCGGAAATCATAAGTTAGCAAGTGTGTTTTGGTTGTAATAACTAGAAGTAAGAACCAGGGTTGCATGGATAGGTTATTAGTATTAATCTAGGACTAGAAATCAGAGCTAGATCGCTTAGATTAATCGCATGAACGGGATTACACGAGTTTATAATAATAACATGCTGAAACAGGATTTAGTAATGTCATGGTTGAAGTTTGTTTTATACTCACTGATTTTAGCATTCATATCATCATACATCTCAACGTATTTCAATCTCATTATTTAAAGAAGTTGGGCTGTGTCTCACTTCTACATAGACTAACATCTCCATCATAACAAACGAGAGAGGAACTGTCATCATTCAAACATCTATACTATCAGAATTAAGACTCAAGCTTTGGTTGTTGTGTTTGTTTATGTTCTAGGGTCACATCATAGAACTAATCATAACTTACTGATAAAACCAATGAAAATTTGACAAGAATATGGTGGATACGCCGCTGGTACTTCCTATATATAAGTATTCTTGCCAAAGGATTAGAGGCATTGTCAGGCGGTTATGAGAAGTTCCATGTAGGATTTAGTAAGGTCATGGTTGAAGTTGTTTATACTCACTGATTTAGCATTCATATCATCTCATCATTCAAAGAAGTTGGGTTGTGTCCCACTTCTACATAGACCAACCTCTTCATCATAACAAACGAGAGAGGTACTATCATCATTTAAACATGTATACATTCAGAATTAAGACTCGAGTTTTGGTGGTTGTAATCACATAGAACTAATCATAATTTACCGATAAAGCCAACGAAAATTTGACAAGAATATGGTGGATACGCCGCTGGTACTTCCTATATATAAGTGTTCTTGCCAAAGGATCAGAGACATTGTCAGGCAGTTATGAGAGGTTCCATGTAAGTTTTAGTAGTAGAAGTTTTGTTTTAGGATATAATCTTATCTTTTCAAACGTATCAAAACTCTTGCGCATGAAATTATACATAGTGAATCAACTCTGTTTATCAATATTCTTTATCGTAGGCAACAAAAAGCGATTCCTGTAGCAGGGTATTCAACCCTTACAAGGAACGTTACCGCCTCAAACAAAATTTAAACTCTTACTCCCTTCAAAGTATGTAATTGTCAAATTAAAACACCATCCTTTTGAGACAAACATGCCACTACTTAAATTTCGGGACGAAATTTCTAAAAGTAGAGGATACTGTAACATCCGTCAAAAACCGGGTTAACCAAACCCGCTTCGTTTATTAACCGAACATCCAGTTAAAAATTTCGTTGCGTATTTAATGCTCAAATTAATTTTATACAATACATAATTAATAAATATATTAGAATTTAAAATCTATAATTGAAAATTTATAATAAATAATGAAATAAAAATAAATTGCTGATGCCGGGTTTCGAACCCGGGTCAGCTGGGTAAAATCCTCCAAGACTTAACTCACACACATCCTACCACTCCACCACTTGTGTTATTTGATAATATATCGAAACAATTAATACATATAATGAAACTCGAAGTTGAATTCAGTCACTCAGCGCGCCCAAATCACTCTCGCCGGAAAATCCGACGATTTCGCCAATTATCGACGGTTTCTTTTGACGTAACGTATGTATTAACAACGACATCGGTTATAACCGATGTCTAGTTCCGCGACATCAGTCATAAACGCCGGAGAAAATCTGACCAACGAATCAAGACTGAAATCAGACTAAATTCATCGCGATTCTTCCCTATAAATACACACCCAAGTCTCTGGAAATCATTTCGCTCAAAATCGCACCATTTCCCGAATCAATTTCACTCGCCGGAGATTTTCTGCAATCAACGGACTTTCGCCGGAAAACCGAGACTCACATCAACACGGTAAATACCTCGACTCTTTCTGTTTCAATCCATTGTTAGACTATTACTAACATCAATCCATCACCTAGAATCAATCCCAAACGACGTTGCCGAATATTCTGCTTTCGCGGAAAACTTCTGGAATTTCCAGAATCACGCTGTGAATCGGTATAATCACCTAAACCTTCTGTTAATCATTGTTTAGTAACTCAATTTCACATCTAATCAATCAAAACTGTTAATCGATCCGAGCAGACGGAGTTCACAAAACAGAGCCGACGATCCTTGCCGGAGTTCTGAGAAAGACACTTGTTCCGGTACATTCTTTTCCAAAAATCCTCTCTGTCCATCACATTTCAATCACTTATAAATTTCGTTAATTGAATTAAACAAGAACAGTTGATTAATCGTCGTTTGTATCTTTGAACAAAGAAGATGAAGTTGAACTATTGTATAAGTATAATTAAAACGAGATATTAAACCGGGTTAGACACACAGTCCAGCGGTGGACTGTGTGCAAACATTTATCACACATCGCGAGTTCGATCCTTGACACAATCTCATTCTCTGTAATAAAAATGTTTCCTTTTTAACCGAACCGGGTCAACTCACAGAGAGATGTTAAGTTTAATAAAAATCAGTATATTAACCAGGTTAGACACACAGTCCAGCGGTGGACTGTGTGCAACACTAAACCACAGGTCCCGGGTTCGAGACCTGTTGAGGGCACCGGTCTGATATAATTAAATCCTTTTTAAAATAAATGATTTCGGATTAAATTAAATAGTGTATAAATATAATTAAAAATAGAAATATTACGGGTTAGACACGTAGCTCAGTTGGTAGAGCTGCGTGCACGCGTACGGGAGGTCTCGGGTTCGAGCCTTACCCGGCGCATACTTGCACACTAGCGAACCGGTCAAACAGTCAACAGTCACAGTCAACGGTCAACGGTCAATGGTCAACCCAAAAAGTCAACATTTTTTTTATATTTTTATTTATTTATTTAATTTAAAAATCAATTAAAAATACTTAAAAATAATGTTTTTAAAGTTAGAAAATAACCTTAAACTCACAAAAATAAATCTAAAAACTCTATTAAAATTGTTAATAAAATCCACTTATTTACCATACCTTTCCGTTATTATTTAGGTTAGTTATTCCTCGTCGATTAACACTCTAAACTCGTGCGCATTCAACATCGTCAAACGAACGCACCCAATGTGAGTGAATCTCTACAAATTCCCCGTTTTAATCACCTTTGTTGGGTGTATCATGTGTCTTACTATTTATTACATTTAAACAATTGTGCATCCATCATATCCATGATCAAATGTGTATTCAATATGTTTGTGTGGTTAATGTTTAGATTATATTTATCATTTTCAGTACATACATTATCATAGGCCGCCGCTCCCCATTACCTATGAGCGTGAGCCGTTCCCCGTTACCTATGAGCGTGAACGAGGCGTTACCAACATACAATCGGCTCCGTTTGATTGAGCCTTGATCGCACATACATTTCATCATAGGCCGTCTGCTCCCCATTACCTATGAGCGTGAGCCGTTCCCCATTACCTATGAGCGTGAACGAGATGTTGTCAACATTTACATTATCATTCATGTTATATATTAATGCAAGGTGGATTGTTATTGTTTGTTATTGTTATTGTATGTTTATTTACGTTTGCTCACATATGATTATTGCATAATTTTCCATAATAAATATAACAAGAAATCAATAATAAATGTTTTCTAACAAGGTTCACTCGCCAACTTTTTGTTGATCCAAAAACCATTTTTACACATGATACAGGTGGACAGGATGAAGCAAGGAACACATAGGAAAGTGCCTTAGAAGAAAAATAATGAAGCCTAGAAAGATGTATAGAACATGTTGAACTTGTATGATATGATTGTATGATTTCCTTTAAATTGTAATAATAAATATGAAACATTATAATAAATGTCATGAGCTTTGATGAAAACCCAATCATGCCCCGATCACCTTTTCCGCTGTGGGTCGGGGTGTGACAGTAAACTCTTAAAATGAGTTATCTTGATAATATGCAATGATGATATGACAAAAGTTGATGTTAAAGTAGGTGAAATTGCATAAAATGTGTTTAGTTTAGTTATTCTTTGATACGATTATGTTTCATGATGAACATTATTAGTCCTGCTTGAAAATTAACGACCAAAACTAATAGTAAATGACCTCAATTGATCATCAATTACCTTGCTTGTAAAGCAGTTACAATATTCAAGCATCATTGAACATAGTTTAACTTCATTGATGATACTTGTGCATCAACAACTAAAAATTCATAACCGAGAATTTAAGAAAATGAGTTAATGTGGTACAATTCATAAAATGGAATGTTGGAATTATGAAGATAGACAACAATCATCTGTTTCAAACAAAGCAGTCCCTAAGAATCATTGGCCTGAAGCGAGTAAAAAACAGCCCCTATGAAAATTTAACTTTCGCTTTTCAAACATCGATAATTCAAGTTTTAACTTTCAATTATTAAACATCAATATATAAAATAAAGATGTATACGGTTATATTTTATATAAAAAAATATATTATATGTAAATTTAAACAAAGAATATGACAAAATTAAATCATATGTTAAAGGTAAATAAAACTAAATGGACAAAACAATCAATTTTTGTTGCACGGAATATTAGAAAAACCAAAGAAAAGTAATTCCTCTTTCTTAAATGCATTTTATATTAAAATACAATAACTTTCAATTATCAATGTAGGTAGAGGTTTATATGAGAAAATTTAAAGTGTAAGAAGGATAAAAAAAATTATGAAAGTGACATATGTCTCTTTTTATTTTGGTAGTTTAAGGGTATAAGTGTAATTTAACTAATAAAATCTAATATGGAATAAATATATGCAACCGATTTATGGCAATTATTGTAGGGATTTTCGAATTTGAAATAACACTCTAACTCATAAAAACACCACAACATGTATATTAAAAGCATACATCTTATAAAGAACATAAATATAACTCATAAAAACACACTAACTAATAAAAACACCCTAACTCATAAAAAACCCACAACATGTATATTGAAGGCATACATCTTACAAAGAACAGAAATATAACAAAAATAACACCATAACTCATAAAAACATCACAGCAGTTATATTGAAGGCACACATCTTATACAGAACACCCTAACATTGAATATAACAGAAATAATACCCTAATATACCACCAATCAACACTTTAATCAGAATAAAACAGAAATAACACCCTAAATATATAAAAAACATAAATAACTCTACATAAGTATATCAATATGATATTAATATTAAAGATAAAAAAAACACTCGTTATTATGATGTAATTTTTTTTAAAAAGAGTTACGTATAAAAAGTTATTGATGTTTAAAAAAAAGGGGAGAACTTTGCATGTGTATTAATGTTAGTTTCTTGATTTAAAAATATTAAATTTACCTTTATACCCTTAATCTAGAAAATTAGTTAGTTTAATAATCAACATTATTTACAGAATTGTCACTATGATCTAAACCATTAGATTAAATATCTAATGGTTTAGATTCTTTCTTATCCTTCTCACACTTTTAAATTTTCTCACAATAACCTCACCCTAAAGATGTATACGGTTATATTTTATATAAAAAATATATTAGATACATGTAAATTTAAATAAAGAATATGACAAAATTAAATCATATGTTAAAGGTAAATAAAACTAAATGGACAAAACAATCAATTTTTGTTGCACGGAAAATTAGAAAAACCAAAGAAAAGTAATTCCTCTTTCTTAAATGCATTTTATATAAAAATAAAATAAGTGAGACTGGAACCCAATATCTACATCTATCATGAAATAATTAAGTACACTTTATACATAAAAAATATTTAAAAAATTAAAAGAGCGAATTCCAATTTTTGTCCTTTATCTAAATACCACATTTTAGGCAGTGTCCTTTGTGTTTAAATTTAACGAGTTTTGTATTTAACGTTTCAAATTATTGCACGGTATGTCTTTTGAGCCTAACCTAGTTAATTTTTTCTGTTAAATCAAGTAACACACGGGTATTTATTTTTTTTTACCATTTATGAAAAAATATTTTAATAAATAAACAAAAAGAAATTAAAAATCTTAATGTTTATATATAGATTTGAGTTAATTACGTTTTTCGTCCTTGTGGTTTGCCAAATAAAAAAACAGTATTTCAATCCATTAGTTTAGAAATTACCAAACAGTCTCACTAGTTTCACTTCCGTAACTATTACAATCTAACTTCACTAACGCCATCTAGTTATTTTGTTAGTTTATTTGAAATAACCATAATGACCGTGTTACTAAAATTAAAATTAAGAGTTAATTACGTTTTCGCCTCTTTGGTTTGTCAAAAATCAATATTTCAATACATTGGTTTAGAAATTGCCAAAACACAATAAAGAGTTTTGACAAAACCACAGAGACGAAAAACGTAATTAACTCTAAAAATAAAATAAGAGTTAGTTATGTTTTTCGTCCATGTGGTTTGTTAAAATATTCATTACAGTCCATTAGTTTTAAAATTTGCTAAAATAGTACCACTAAATAAAAAAACTAAATTGAAGGATACTTGTACTGTTTTGCAAATTTTAGAACTAATAGACTGTAGTGGTTATTTTTAACAAACCAAAACGTAAATAACTCTTTATTTATTTTAATTTTAACTTTCATAACAAGAGCATTATTATCATTTCAAATAAACTAACAGATTAACCGGATGACGTTTGTATAGGTGGACTATAATAATTACAAAAGTAAAACACAAGAACTGTTTTAAAAAACTTTTAAACTAATAGAATGAAATAGTAATTTTTGATAAACCAGATGAACGAAAAACACGTAACTCTCTAGATAAATATTGATAATATACATACATTAATAAAATAATCAGTCTTTTTCTTTCTCACCTCTTATCTCTTTCTCCCATCAGCATCACCCACCCTATACCACCACCATCGACCAGCCACCCGGTATAACCTACTACCACGGCCACCACCCACCCACCCCACACCACCTAACCACCACCATTGCCTAACCTACCATGGAAATTTTAACCATTCACACAAATCCTAATCCTTATCACTTAATAACTTATCCCAAAGAAATAATAGCAACAACATTCCAATTTACAGAGAATAACAAACAATGTTCCAACTTTTAATCTCAAATCTTAAAGAAACAATATCCCAAATATCCCCACCGTCCCCTTTTCCTCCGATTTGTAGATAATAACGACAAACAATATTCCAACTTTCAATCTCAAAACCTAAAATCAAAACCTGCAACACTATCATCTTTTACTCAAAATCAAACCCTGCAACAGTACACAAAATCAAAGGATTGTTACAAGTGATGGTTGAGAGACGAACCCGGAACCACCACCGTCGGCCGTTTCAACCTGCAACCCTCAAAAGATTCTTCAAACCCTACCACCGTTTGTTTCACCGCCGTCAGAAAAACGCTCACCATGGTCGGACCTTAAACCGCCATCGGAAAAACGGCTCTTGCTGGAGGGTGGTGCAGTGATGATCCTAGGGTTAGGGTGATGTTGCTAGTGTGAGGGTGGTGGTGGCAGGTAGTGGTGTTAGTGTGTGTATGTTTTGAGAGAGAGTGAGAGAGAGGGGAATCTGTGTTTAGATTATATAATTCATTTTCTTTAGTTTTTGAAATTAGTAAAATGGTTTTTTAAATAAATAGCTTAAAAAGACTAAATTTCACTTCACTTCTAACAATGTTAGGCCGAAATAAATATTGTGTTAGATTTTAAAATATTAAATATAAAATTTGTTAATTTTAAAGATAAAAGATAACGTCTAAAATATAGTATATAGATAAAAGACAAAATTTGTAATTCACTCAAATTAAAATTTTCAGGCCTTCTGAAAGTTTGCGCCTTGGGCCGTCGCCCACGCTCAAAATCGGGTCTAGTATCAAATATATGGTGGTTATTCTCTTGACCTTGCTTTGATTTCAGAGCAAATCGAAAGAGTTCCAGAGTCTAAGAATTTAAAGTTGATAAGTTAGAGGGTTCAATGCCAAAAGATTAATTTAATTAAATGTGTCTTTGATATTTTTTATTGTTTTATTAATGAATAAGATAATAATTTATTGAGTTTATTGTAACACTCCAAAACGCGCATACGTGATTATTTTAATTTTCATAGTATATCCCAGTAAGAAAATAACATAACTAATTGATTACATGTAGTTTTATAAAAGATAAAGATCTTTAATGAAAATTTAAATATGGGTCAAACATAAAGGGCCAATTGTGGCAAAATGAAAAGTTGAGGTTAAGGAAGAATAAGTGCAGAATTTAGTGTGTGTATGTGTTCTGTGCGTGCTCTAGAGGGAAGGGGAAGAACACCTTCAAGAACAAAACTCAAAATTCAGTAAATTAGGAAGGAAATTGATGGTTAATCTCTTGCAAAAGCCTTAATACATGATCACCTAAGCTCGCTTAACAAGTGGTAAGTTGTAATTTTTTATTTGGGTGATTTTGATATGAAGAGTATGGATGAAATTGATTAATTGTTTAAGTATGTTAGTATTATAGTATTAGACAACAAAGAATACATGATTAGAATCTATTGTGAATGCTAATTCGTATGCAATTGATGGGTTTAAGTAACTTATAGAAAATCACCATGGTACATGAAGTGGGTTTTGGGTTATGATCATAGATTATGAAGAAATAGATAAGATTTATCTTAACAAGCCATCATAGTTATAGATTTGATGATTATTGTTGAAGGTTCTTATGATAGTGAATATAAGTAAGATGTTGTATAGGAAGAAAACGGTACATAATAACATAACGAAACGTAGATTTTAAACATTTTAAGATCGATGCACACCAAGTGCTCGATGAATTGCATTAGTTGGTAAAAGTGTGAATTATGATAAATATTGATTATATTTTAGATTTGAATGTGAGAACATTCAACGAGATGATATGGAGTCGTTAGAACTAAAGAATGAAAGTGATAAATGTAGGCGTGAAAGAAGAAGGTTCAAGCAACCGGAATCCTCAAAGCTCGCAAGATCGAGGTACGTCACTTGATATCGTATTTTCACTTGTATATTATGTTTAGTTGTAACGAATTATCTAGCATCGTCGTGAAGAAATATATAGTTGTTTTTGTTTCGACAAGAGAGTTGCTAAGAGTATGGTTTCGAGTTGATTAGTGTTGAACGGATCAACCGGATGACAGATAAGAAAGTAAAAGAAAGGTTCCTTGTTGATTCGTGTTGAACGGGTCAACCGGATGAGAGATAAGAAAGTTAAAGATTGGTTTCATGTTGACTTGTGTTGAATGGGTCAACCGGACAAGAAATAAGAAAGTAAAAGTATGGTTTCACGTTGACTCGTGTGAACGGGTCAACCGGACAAGAAACAAGAAAGTAAAAGTATAGTTCCGCGTTTACTCGTGTGGAACGGGTCAACCGGACAAGAAATAAGAAAGTAAAAGTATGGTTTCACGTTGACTCGTGTGAACGGGTCAACCGAACAAGAAACAAGAAAGTAAAAGTATAGTTTCGCGTTGACTCGTGTGGAACGGGTCAACCGGACAAGAAATAAGAAAGTAAAGGTATGGTTTCGCGTTGACGCGTGTTGAACGGGTCAACCAAGTAAGGACAAGAATGTAAAGAATGAATTGTGTTGCATCGCGTTGAGCGATCAACCGAATAAGAATGTGGAAGTTAAATGACGATTTAGCGTAGAGTTAATATAAATGAGTCTATAAGTTCATGTCGCTTATATCAATGAAAGATTTTGATAAAAGTCAAAGAATGTCGTGACCGATTAACTATTGAAATTCTTATAAATTATAACATGAGATGTTAACCGAATTCTTGTGATGTCAGGTAAAACTTCCATTTAACGTTGCACCTCGCTTGGAATGAACACACTCCTTGCCTTACGCTTCCGGATATGATATTGACAAACGAGTCGAAATACTTTTAGTTTGTAAATGATGAATTTTGCTTCCAAATTACTTTTGTAAGAAAATGATTTAACCTTAGTAGTTAGTAGTTTAAATTTCATGTAGTAGAAATATTTTGTGGCTATGTTCGTTGTATAAAAATTAAGGGTATAATAAGAATTTTTAAGTTATGTTTTAGAAGTTCGAAATTTTATAGCTTTTCGGTCGTAAAAATAGGTTGGGCGTTTCAAGTTGGTATCAGAGCCCAGGTTTGAGGGATTCAAGCATGAGTTGAAGTGCTTGAACTCAAACCAAAGGCTCATGCGTAAATGTGTTCGTTCCGAGGCATCATTCAAGTAAGTGTCTTTTACGTTTTAAGTATAAATATATGACGGATTAATGTATGGGATGACTACGGAGTGTTATGGGATGTTACGGACATTTTGAATCAGTTTGGGTTGGAACGTGGCATGTAAACGAGTTGCATGAGCTGAAATAAGATAAAACAACGTCTGCAATACAGATGGGGCGTCGCCGACGGCCACATTAGGCGTCGCCGACGCTGCCTCTAACTCCCGATGACTAAACCCACTGTCTACGCAACTAATACCCGACGCAACAAACTGGGGTGCGTCACCGACGTAGTGTTTAGGCGTCACCGACGCCCCTCATAAGCTGAACATGCTTTCTTTTCACATCACAAGTTCCGAATCCTCTAAAATACGATCCGTAACCCATTAAGAACCCGAAAGGTGAAATTTAACCATAAGAAGTTGTGTAAATATTAATTGAATCATGATAAGATATGTTGAGAATGTAACTTTCCTAGACGAATAATAAGAATGTGTGAATAAGTCTTTTGAATTATTGAGAAAACGTAGAAGACTCCTAACCATTTTTTATCATTATATGAAATGAACAATTCAAGTATGAATGATAATAACAGTTGTACAAATGATCATAACAAGGTTAACGAATGAATACCCTAACGGGAGTAAAATAATACCTATGTAGATGGAAGATGATAGAGATTTGAACGATAACGATTTGGCACGTCAAGAAGCAATGAATAAGAAAATCTTAGAGGAGGTTGCAAAAGCTATGCAAGCCAATCTTCCTTAATTAGTGCAAGAGGTAGAAAGTCGCATCTAGGAAGCAGTAGAAGCTATCATGATTAGCAAAATAGAAGAGTTGAAAGAATGGATGAGCGGGGTACAAAATAAAAGGGGGACCCGTAGATGCACATATAGAGACTTCATGGCTTGTAACCCCGCAACGTATGATGGAAAAATCAATCCTATCTTATGCCAAAGATGGATTTCCAACATGGAGGCCGTGTTTATAAGAAGTAGGTGCGAGAAAGAGGACCAAGTAATGTTTGCAACGGGCCAACTCCACCTCCAAGCAAAGGATTGGTGGGACGCCCATTGCAAGAAATTGGGAGAAGAGAAGCTTTAAGAGCTAACATGGCAGTAGTTTAAGGAACCTTTCTTAAAGTTCCATTGCCCACAATCCGCAGTTGATCGAATTCAAGAGGAATTTTTACATCTTCAACAAGGTAAGGAGTCTATCGATGAAATTACGAATGTGTTTCTTGATAAGTTAAAATTTTTTCAAGACCTAAAGACCGAGAGAATGAAGATTAATCGATATCACGACATGCTAAGGGCGGAATTTAGGGAGTTCATTACTCCCTCGAAGTGTGAAACCCTAAATGAGCTGATCAATTGGGCAAGGGATCGAGAAATTAAACTTAAGCGTCAAATAGAACAGGGGGAAAGAGAACAATAGAAAGGGGTGGTAATCTGAGTCCGTCCAAGAAATCAAAAGTTCACGATTACAACAAGAAGGATAACATGAAAAGTGGGATTCCTCGATGTAAGACTTGTGGAAAGCTTCATTCGGGAGAATGTTTGTTGGGTAAGAAAGGATGCTACAACTACGGACAAGAAGGGCACCCTTATTACAAATGCCCTAACACGACCAGAACTTGTTTCAACTATTTCTCACCAGGTCATGTCAAGGAAGATTGACCAAAACTGAAGGAAAAAGGGAGTAGAGATGGGAAGAAGGATATTGCCCCGAGAGCTAAAGGAAGAATGTGTTCGTGCATATTTATGACAACAACTTAGATTTGGTCTTTGGATATCTTGTAATTAGTAAAATGATAAATGATTAGCGGGTTTAGTTTTGTAATAGTTAATTAGAAGTAATTGGGCTAAACCAGACACCATATAGCATATGGTAGGTGAATTGGGCCTAGACCCATTAGCAGTCCATGTAGGGAAACCCTAACCCAGTAGCATAACCTGTCTCTATATAAGGGAGGTTGTCATTAGGGTTAAGGTTGCTCATTCAGTTGCTTAGTGGATTAGTTGCTCAGAGAATTACTTTAGTGAGAGTTGATAGAGAGAGTCTTGAATTGGTTGTAAACACTTGTGTTGAATAATCAATAGAAGACGGTTTGAAAGTAATTGTGTTCTTGTTCTTGTTCGGTTTTCTGTGAAATCTGATCTAGGGGATTCCACACTCTAGATTGAATAGACGATTTTGTGACGATCCATAGGGGTTAGGGGACCTACAATTCATATCAAAGCCATTCGGCTCTTGTTTTTGCTCGGTTTAGAATCATAACAGCATAAAAAGTTGGGTTTTGGACGTCTTGGAGGCTGGTTTGAAGTGCTGACGACTGTTCTAGGGTTTCTGCTGCTATTCTGGGGTTTTTGCAGCTATTTTGGATTAACAGCAAAGCATTTTGGATAGAAGGAAGGCATCTCAGATCAAAGGTGAAGCATTTCAGATTGAAAAATTTACTTTTCGGATCAGAAAAGTTGCATCTCGGATCAGAGAACTTGCATTTCGGATCAGAGTAGTCCATCTCGGATTGCATTTCAGATCAACACAGTCTATCTCGGATTTCATCTTGGATTAGTAGTCTATTCCGGATTCCATCTCGGATCAGAATAGTCTATCCCGGATTTCATCTGCGATCAGAATAGTACATTCCGAATTTCATCTTGGATTACTATTCCGAATCACCATCTCGGATCACTGTTCCGATTTTTCATCTCGGATTGTTAATCCGAGTTACTGTTCCGAATTTGGTACTGTTCCGAGTTCTATACAAAAAGGTGGAAAGTTAATCAGCTGACGTAACCGTAGTTAAACGATTTCGGACATAGAATTTGATCCATAGTCAATCTTGACAAACCGGTTCCACATTTAGACTCGTATGATTTTTAGGACAAAAAAAGGCACGAAAATTCCTAAAATCATAATCGGACAATATACATCATTGGATTCGTATCGTCGAGACGAGTCTAACGGTATAATTTGGTGACCACCCATTTCAGACAAATTTTTAACGTTTTTAACAAGCCGGTTCGGTAAAAATGTCGAATATGTCTAACTTAAATGAACTGTTAAGAATGGAGCACGAGGCAGGCACAACTAACAAACCTCAAAAAATGCTGAAGGTAGAGAATTACCTTATATGGAAGGATAGGTTTCAATTGTTCATTGAATATCAGGATACACGGATGTGGATCTGTATTCAAGGGTACGCTAACCCCACTCATGACTTTGAGGGCAGACAACGTGTCACTGCTTATGTGAATATGTTAGAAGCTGAAAAGAGAATGTATGAGTCAGAGAAAAAAGCCTTAGCTGCTGTAAAGATGTCGTTACCTGATGGCATCAAACATACATTCAAGCGTTATACTACATCGAAAGAGATGTGGGATGCCCTAGAGAAGAGGTATGAGGGCAATCCTGATGTGAAGAAGAACAAGGTTGATCTGCTGAAGAAACAATTTGCTGTGTTTAAAGGAATGAGAAATGAATCCCTTGAAGATATTATCACGCGATATTATCATCTGATGTCAGAAATGGACAATTATGACACAGAGGGATACACATTTGTTGAGATAAACGATAAGTTGCTTGATGCTTTACCTGCAAAGTAGGATATTTATACTTTGATGATAAAGGGTGAAGCTGACTATGAAAATAAAGACTTGGAAGAGGTTGTTGGAAAATTAAGAGCTTATGAGCTCTATATGAAGAAGAAGGAGACTGGATATGATCAGGTTCAAGATCTAGGGATTTATAAAGGGCTTACACCTTCATCTTCCAATAATGCTTCAAGTGATACTGCAACTTTGTTTCTTTCATGTGAAAATGAGCAGATTATGACAAATGCGAGGGTGAAGTATGTTTTGTAGCTGCTTCAGGAGGCTCATCAGGGCCAAAGAGACAACAATCAAGTAATAATAACAGCAATACTAGGTCTATGCCTCTGAGTGTGAAAAGTGTTGAAGATCATCTATCATTGCTTGCTTCTTTCGTTGCTTCCTACGAGAACTACATTCAGGGAAGAATATATGATCCTGCTATGTTTGATGAAGATTATGATCAGATTGACTCTGATGATCTAGAGGAGATGGATTTACAATGGCAGATGGCCATGATCTCTAGAAGAGTAAAGAGGTTCATGAATAGAACAGGCAGGAAGTCCGTTGGAAAGAGTGTGGGTTTTGACAAGTCTAAGTGAAGTGTTACAATTGTCAACTACGAACATTTTGCTAGACAATGTCAACGACCAAAACTGAATCTCGTTCTAACTCATCTTTTCAAGATTTTCCTGGTCATGGTTCAAGCAACAGGAATGCGTCAACCAATAATGGATCAAAGGCCCTGATCTCTACTGCTAGAGAGGGTTCCTATGATTGGAGTGTCCATCTGGAGGGTGATGACAATGCCTCACAGGCGTTCATGGCTGAGATAGCACCAGTTGATAATGAAAAAGTGAAGGCTGATGCTAAGGTAGAGCGAGAGACGGTAGTTGAAAATGCTGATGGAGAACAGAATGTTGCAGAGAAGAAGATGGCTGCTGATTTTGCTGCTTTTATGGCTGATCTAAGCAAATCAACAGGAGAGGTACATTCAAACTCTGGTAGTTTTGTTTGTTTAAAATGTCGTGAACTGCAAAATGAAGTTGACACATTAACAAAGAAAACCAAAATCTAGTAAATGAGCTCTCGAACCTAAAAGAATCAAACTTTTTCGTAAAAAGAAATGAGCCATTATATTTGAAAAAAATTAAAGGTTATGAAGAGAAATCACTATTTTAACCTGTAAACTAAATGAAAGCTTCAAATTATTGACTTAGCTCAGATACGATGAGTGAGTAAACAAAAGAAATTTCTGAAAAATGCAAAGAGTTGTCTGAAGCACAACTTAAAATTTATGAACTTGAAAAGAAATTAAATCAATTTAGAGACTCATCTTTTGTTATGAAACACATGATGAATGGCCTGAAGAAGAATAATGACAAGACATGTGTAGGATTCAAAGGTTTAAATGAAGTTCCACCACCTCTTGGTCATGACTATTCTTTCCTGCCAGACGAAGAAGAGCTAACAGACTTTGGGTCAACTACACCTGGTAGTTCCACATCAGGTAATGTTGATGGTTCTGAGAATGCCAAGAAGGATAATAACAGAGAAACGGTTTTGAAAACAAAGAATACACACCCTAAGAATTAAAAACAAGTTTCTATTAAAAAGGTTGATTTTGTTCAAGGGAGTCATATGAATGAAGAGGTCACTGTTATTACAAAAGAATCAAATGTACAGTTTGCTAAAAATAAAAACAAAGAAAAATAAAAAAAATAAGCAAACTAAACAAGATCCTTCAAAGGCATCATCATCATCATCATCATCATCATCATCATCACCAGATGACTCTAAACCAGAGACTTCAATTAAGAAGTCTTCGGCTAGAAAATCATGCTTCAAATGTCACGAAAAGGGACATGTAGCTAGTTGTTGTCCTAACAAAAAGAATGAAGCATGGGTGAGTGAGAGACAGAGAGAAAAATCACCAGAAAAACTTGGTGATGGTGAGCAGAAGGTTACTAACTCACCAAAGATATCTGCTACCAGGCAACAAATTGTTGTTGAGGGTGTAGATAAGGCTGAAAAAGGAACTCACCTGGTTCCTCGTTTTCAAAGAAATCAACAAAGATTTCAGCCTGAATCTACATCAAGCAGATATGTAAGACCTAGAAGTAGTTCACCAAGAATGAATAACTTTAATGGTCAATCAAATAATTTCAGAAGTCAAGGTCAATATCAAACTCGATACCAGAATGTTGGTAGTCGAAATTTTTATAACAATGGCTTTAGAAATTATGATCATCAAAATTCATGGAACCAAAACCAAAATTTCCAACGGTCGCAAAGTCCAAACATGTTTAGGAAATCTCAGGACCAGAGACCTAGTGGAAATCAAAAACCATTTCCATCAACAGGTCTAAGATCCAAGACTCTTGTTAGGAGTGATGGATATTGGATGGATGTTCCTGTGGTTGATGAATCTGGAATACCCAAGACCATTATGTCTTGGGTCTCCCGATCTAACTAATTTTGTTGGGTTGTGTAGGAGCTGCTAAGGAGGATTATCAACTTGTGGTATGTTGATAGTGGCTGCTCCAGGCACATGACGGGGGATGCAAGGTTGTTGATTGAGTTTGAGAATTTAGATGGTGGTTATGTGAATTTTGAAGGTGCTAAAGGAGGGCACATTACAGGTCGAGGAAAAGTGGCCAACGGGAAGATCACATTAGACAATGTGAACTATGTTGAGCAGCTGAAGCACAATCTGCTGAGCGTGTCTCAAGTCAGTAACAAGGGTCACTCGGTCCACTTTACTAAGTCTGAAGCTTTGGTGTTGAAACCTGGTTTGGTGATACCGGATGATTGGATAGTGATGAGAGCACCAAGGAGAAACGACACTTATGTCATGGACATGGGTGCAAAGGATTCATCCACTATGGTGGCGTGTTTACTATCAAAAGCATCTGAGGCTGAGTCATTGTTGTGGCACAGACGCATGGCCCACATCCACAACCGAAAAATGAATTATATTATTAAAAACGGTTTAGTGGAAAGGGTGTCAGTGTAGAGGTTTCACGTGGAAGATAAATGTCTTCCATGTCAAAAGGGAAAACAACATAAGAAACCTCACAAGTCTAAAATAGTAAATTCCATAGATGCCCCTTATGAATTACTTCATATGGATCTATTCGATCCGGTGAATGTAAGGAGCATAGGTGGGAAGTACTATTGTTTAGTTGTCACAGATGACTACTCACGATATTCATGGGTTTTCTTTTTAGGTACAAAAGATGAGACAGTGGAGATGCTGATAGATCTTTTTACAAAATTGGAAAATGTCCATGATGCACGGATCAAGAGGATAAGGAGTGATAATGGCACGGAGTTGAAGAATTAGATTTTGGATCTCTATTGCAAGGGAATCGAACATTAATATTTTGCCCCTTATATACCTCAACAGAATGGAGTCGCTGAGAGGAAAAACAGGACGTTGATTGAAGCTGCAAGGACTATGCTTTCTGATTCAAAGCTTCCAGTTCTTTTTTGGGGAGAAGCTGTGAACACAGCTTGTTATATCCTGAACAAAGTTTTGACGGTTAAACGGTTTAACCAAACATGTCACAAACTATTGTTCAACCAAAAACCAAACTTAAAGGCTTTGAACCATTTGGATTACCCTGCACCATTGTGCGAAATAAAGATAAGCAAAAATTCAGTAAGGTAGCTGATGAGGGTTACTTTCTAGGTTGTATGCCTGGAACACCGAGTAAAAGGGTTTTTAATCTAAAAACTGGTAAAATTGAGGTGGTGTTTAGCATGGAAATCACTAGTTATTCACCTCAACACTCAACGAGTGGTCCTGCTATATTATATGATTATGACAGTGTTTTTAAATCATTTAATATTCCTGATTTTTCCAATGCAGATGCGTCTCAAGTGATCCAAACTGTGATCAGTGAAGATGGAGAGGGTGACTTCATGCCTAGATCGAGTATATCGATGACAGATGCTCCAGAAACTTCTTCCAGTGCAGCTCCACAAGACTCCAGTGATAGTGAGTCTGTACCTATTCAGGCGGAGGACTTCACTAATCCATTTGCTAATACTAACATTCATGGGGAGGTTGGATCTAATCTGGGAGATAATCTAGTTGTTGACACCATTGCTACCACACGTTTACACAGAGATCATCTAGTTGAAAACATCATAGGTGATGCTGCTGCAGGTGTTCAGACAAGAAGAGGTGTGATCGAAGGTTCCGGTTTGTTTACTTCGATTCAGAAGACTGGGTTGATTCATGAGTGTTTGTATAGTTGCTTTATTGCCCAAGAGGAGCCGAAGAATGTTCATATGGCTCTAAAAGACAATTGTTGGGTTGAAGCTATGCAAGAGGAACTAGCTCAGTTTAAGAAGTTGAAAGTTTGGGAGCTAGTTGACTTGCCTGAAGGAGAGAAGGAAATAGGCACTAAGTGGGTTATTAAGTGCAAGAAAGACGACCTAGGGATCGTAATATGGAATAAGGCTCGGTTGGTGGTGAAAGGGTTCAATCAAGAAGAGGGGATTGATTACAATGAAGTGTTTGCACCAGTAGCAAGGTTGGAGCCAATTCCTTTGTTCCTAGCTTTTGCTTCATTCAAGGGCTTCAAAGTTTACCAACTTGACATGAAGAGTGCGTTTCTCTACAGGAAAGTCCAAGAAGTGGTGTATGTCTCACAACCAGATGGGTTTACTGATCCAGACTATCCAGATCGAGTTTATCGACTTGATAAGGCATTGTATGGATTGCATTAGGCACCTAGGGCGTGGTATGAGACACTGTCATCACATTTGTTAAAGAACGGTTTTGAAAGAGGTCAAATTGACAGTACACTTTTCATTAAAACGAAGAAGGAAGACTTTCAGCTGGTACAGGTATACGTAGATGACATCATTTTTGGGTCATCTGATGAGAACATGTGTCATGAATTCGATGAGGTAATGAAGAGCAAGTTGAAATGAGTACGATGGGTGAACTGTCCTACTTTTTGGGTTTACAAGTTGAGCAGAAGAAGGATGGGATGTTTATAAATCAGACGAAGTATGTGTATAACATTTTGTCTCGTTTCAAAATTGAAGATTGCGCTACTTTCAATACACCTATCTGTGAGAATCACAATCTTGGTCCAGATCATGAGAGTGTGGAGGATGTTGATCCAACTTAATACAAGGCAATGATTGGTTCTCTGATGTACTTGACTGCTTCAAGACTCGACATCATGTTCGCAGTGTGTCTATGTGCCAAATATCAAGCGAATCCAAAAGAGTCACACATGAAAGCGGTGAAGCGGATTCTTCGTTACTTGAAGGGGAAACCTAAACTTGGGTTATGGTATCCAGCTGCTAGTGATTTGAAGTTTGTTGCTTTCATTGATTCGGACTTTGGAGGATGTAAATCAACAAGGAAGTCTACCACAGGTGGTTGTCAGTTCTTAGGAGGGAGGCTCGTGTCATGGCAATGCAAGAAGCAATCTTGAGTGTCTACCTCGACGTGTGAAGCTGAATATATTGCTGTAGGTAGTTGTTGCTCTCAGGTTCTCTGGATCCAACAGCAGATGTGCGATTACGGTTTGAATTTCACTCATACTCCTATTATGATAGACAGTAATGCCACTATATTAATCACCAACAATCCCGTAAAACACAGTCGCACAAAACATATTGACATTCATCATCATTTTATACAGGATTGTGCTGAAAAGAAATTGATTGAACTGCATCGAGTCGACACACTAGATAACCTGGCAGATCTTTACACAAAAGCATTTGATAGGGCTCGTTTTGAACATTTAGTTGAACTAAACGGGATGAGGAATCCTGAATAACCAGCTTTCCATAAGAATTTTGTATATAATTTATTGCTTTTCAAAAATAAAAAACATAAAAGATAGAAAATCAAAAATAAGTTTTTGTTGTGTGGAAAAGAAGAAATGATAGTACATCAGCAAGTAAGACTGTCACACTGAAATTAAAATTAAAATTACTTACGTGTGATAGCAGCTTCATCAATGATGTACCAGTAGGCAAAAAGAATAAAATAATCAACTTACCTTATACACATATCATAGATTGTGTATGAGTGGGTAACATATAAATGGCGTATGGTTTTATAACCTTAAATCTTGCGCTGATAGATTGCCAAAATCTGAGGTTTTAGGTCTTTATATCGTTATTTCATCCGGGGTATCAAGGTTGTCCTTCTGCTGCATCCAGATATCTGCTAACCTAGGCACAACCAGCATATCTTAAAAGAGCTAAAATGCCAAATCCCAAAAATTGAAGAAGTTGTCCTAAAGAGTCATTCAAATGTGCAAATTGCATTATTCGTACCAAAATTTGGTATTTGCCCTAACCCTCATTGGATATTGGTCTCTTTGCTGTACGGAAGTACTGACCTGATCACCAATTAATCTAACGTTGTAACTCAATAAGGATGAATTTCGATATACTCACCTACCACGAGGAATTTTTGTTGATTTGGTGATGAATGTATAAAATGATGACGACGAATGTCAATAACATTGTAACACTAGAAGATTTGTTGATTGTGCTGAAAACAAAATACATGAACATTTCAAGTACCATTAACGTTGTAACTCAACTGGAGTTTACGCAAATGCTAACGATTTAGAAGATTTGGTGATTGGATGCATCAGCTTAGGGGAGTCTGTTACTGACAGAAGCTATTAAAGCTGAAGCTATCCAAAGACCAACGTTTTTCAAAGACGCTGAAGATTGCAAGATGACTGAAGACAAAGTTGTTTAACGAAGCTATTGTCAAGGGGGAGTTTGTTGGTGCATATTTACGACAATAGCTTAGATTTGGTCTTTGGATATCTTGTAATTAGTAAAATGATAAATGATTAGCGGATTTAGTTTTGTAATAGTTAATTAGAAGTAATTGGGCTAAACCAGACACCATATAGCATATGGTAGGCGAATTAGGCCTAGACCCATTAGTAGTCCATGTAGGGAAACCCTAACCTAGTAGCATAACCTGTTTCTATATAAAGGGAGGTTGTCATTAGGGTTAAGGTTGCTCATTCAGTTGCTCAGTGGATTAGTTGCTTAGAGAATTACTTCAGAGAGAGTTGATAGAGAGAGTCTTGAATTGATTGTAAACACTTGTGTTGAATAATCAATAGAAGACGATTTGAAATTAATTGTGTTCTTGTTCTTGTTTGTTTTTATGTGAAATCTGATCTAGGGGATTCCGCACTCTAGATTGGATAGACGATTCTGTGACGATCCATACGGATTAGGGGACCTACAGAATGTTTCAAATTACCACTAAAGAGGCTAAGGCACTTCCGAATGTTGTGTCATGTATTTTCTTAATTAATTTAATACCTACAAATGTGTTGTTCGATTCCGGGGCAAGTAGGTCATTTGTATCACATGAAATTATAAGTTATCCCTCCTTTAAAATTGAACGAATGCCTATACCTTTAGAAGTAGAAGTAGCTGATAGCAAGAACTACTTATTGAATGAAATATGTAAGGGATGTAAAATCGTTATAGAAGGCGAGGAATTCGAAATAGACCTTGTGCCCATGGTATTGGAAGAGTTCAAAGTTATAGTGGGCATGGATTGGTTATCCCGATACCATGCAGAAATTCAATGCGAAGCTAAGATCATAAGAGTGCTATCATCAAATGGGAAATGGGTAAGCGCTTATGGGGAAAGAAAGCTCGAGATGAAGCTATGTACCATTGTAGAGGCAGTCAAGTACGTACAAAATGGAGGCAAGTCGTTTCTAGTTTACGTAGTAGATACCACTAAGGACGCACCAAAATTTGATGATGTTGAAATTGTAAATGAGTACCCGGATGTGTTTCCGGATGAATTACCGGGTCTCCCACCCGAACGAGACGTAGAGTTTCGCATCGAATTAAAACCAGGTGCTAACCGGTGGCTAAGGGTCCTTATAGATTGGCTCTTACAGAAATACGGGAGTTAATGACCCAGATACAAGAATTGCTCGACAAGGGTTTCATACGCCTGAGCATGTCACCTTGGGGAGCCCCCCGCATTATTTGTCAAAAAGAAATATGATTCGATGCGCATGTGCATTGACTATAGAGAATTAAACAAATTAACGGTTAAGAATCGATATCCCTTACCTTGAATTGATGATCTATTTGACCAACTGCAAGGGGCAAGTTGGTTCTCAAAAATTGACTTGCGCTCGGGATATCATCAATTACGAGTACGGGAAGAAGAGGTGGCAAAAACTGTTTTCAGAACTCGATGCAGACATTACGAGTTCCTAGTAATGTCTTTTGGGCTAACTAATGCGCCGGCTGCGTTTATGGACTTGATGAATTGGGTATGCAGACCCATGCTAGATAAATCTGTAATAGTGTTTATAGATGACATCTTAGTGTATTCCCGAAGCAAGGTCGATCATGCAAACCATTTGCATGAAGTATTAGAAAATTATCCGTAAGGAAAAGTTATATGCGAAGTTCTCTAAGTGTGCCTTTTGGCTCAGAGAAGTGCAATTTCTCGGTCACGTGATTAACAAAGATGGTGTTTTAGTGGATCCGTTAAAGGTGGAAGCAGTCATGAAATGGATTCCTCCAAAAGAATCCAAATGAAGTAAGAAGTTTTCTAGGATTAGCGGGCTACTACCGAAGATTTATTCAAGATTTCTCCAAATAAGCTCTACCCATGACTAAGTTAACAAAGAAAAGTGAGAAGTTTGTATGGGAACCCGAACAAGAAAAAGCATTTCAAGTTTGAAGGAGAGACTATCTAATTCACCAGTGTTAACTCTACCAGATGGGAAGGAAGATTTAGTTGTGTACACGGACGCCTCGCATCAGGGGTTAGGAGGTGTTTTAATGCAACGAGGTAAAGTTATAGCATACGCCTCAAGACAGCTCAAACCACATGAAGAAAATTACCCAACGCATGATCTTGAATTGGCCGCTGTGGTGTTCGCCTTAAAACTATGGCGACATTATTTATATGGATCAAAGTGCACCATATACTCAGACCATAAAAGTCTCAAGTACTTCTTTGAACAAAAAGATCTCAACATGAGACAACGAAGGTGGTTAGAACTGATTAAGGATTACGATTGTGAAATCCTTTACCATCCGGGCAAAGCAAATGTGGTGGCGGATGCCCTTAACTGAAAGGAACATCCACCTCCGATTCGGGTGAAGTCTATGAAAATCATTGTTACTCCCCATCTCCTTGAAATGATACGGGAAACACAAATCAAGTCATTAAACGCAGATGAACCTAAGAAAGAAAGAACGAAAGGAATTGTGGATAAGTTGAAGGAAAATGCAACGGGAATCATAACTCGGTTTGGGCGAATCTGGATTCCTTGGTTATGTGAAGTAAAAGCGATATTACTCGAAGAAGCTCATAAGTCACGATACTCGATACATCCAGGAGCGACAAAAATGTATCGCGATTTAAAGAAAAATACTGGTGGCCGAAAATGAAACAAGATATTGTTAAACATGTCGCTAAGTGTTTAACGTGTTCACAAGTGAAGCCGGAACATCAGAAACTATATGGTAAACTACAACCCTTAGAAATTCCAATATGGAAATGGGAAGACGTGACAATGGATTTGGTGACTAAACTTCCCAAAACTCGAAAAGGGCACGATGCCATATGGGTAGTTGTGGATCGACTTACCAAGAGTGCCCACTTCCTACCTATTCGAGAGGCTTATTCATCAGCCAGGATGGCAAAGATTTTTACAAATGAAATTGTAGCTCGTCATGGAGTACCCGTCTCCATTGTCTCGGATCGAGACACTCGGTTTACATCACGTTTTTGGCAAAAGTTTCATGAACAAATGGGAATAAAACTCCATTTTAGTACCGCCTACCACCCACAAACAGATAGACAATCTGAGAGGACCATTCAAACACTTGTGGATATGTTGAGAGCATGTGTCTTGGATTTTAGAGGAAGCTGGGACGACCATTTGCCCTTAGTTGAGTTCGCATACAATAACAGCTACCATAATAGCATTCAAATGGCACCATACGAGATGTTATATGGAAGAAAGTGTAGAACCCCCGTATGTTGGGGGGGAGTAGGTCAAAGAGATATCGCGCCCAAAGACGTAGTGGCTAAAACTAATGAAAAGATCAAGATCGTTCTGGCTCGATTGAAAGCGGCACAAGACCGACAAAAAGCCTATGCGGATCGAAGAAGACGACCCATTGAGTTTCAAGTAGGGGACCACGTGCTATTAAAGGTTTCAACATAGAAGGGGGTGATTCGGTTCCGTAAGCGAGGAAAACTCGGTCCCCATTACATTGGACCTTTTAAAATTATAGCTCGGATCGGGAAGGTGGCATACCAGTTGGATTTACCACAGGCGTTAGATGGAATGAATGACACATTTCATGTGTCACAACTAAGAAAATGTATCGTGGATGAAACCGCCTATGTGCCCCTTGATGATATCGAATTGGATAAAAACATGAGTTATCTTGTGGCTATAAAAGATTTTAAAGTTAAGCACCTTCACAACAAGGCCATTAGACAAGTCTTGGTCCAACGGCAACATCGAAGAGGATCAGATCTTACTTGGGAAACAGAAGATGAGATGCGTGAACACTACCCAGACTTATTTGGTACGTAATTAGGTTTCGAGGACGAAACCTCCTTTAAGAGGGGTAGATTTATAACACCCAAAAATGCGCATACGTGATTATTTTAATTTTCGTAGTATATCCAAGTAAGAAAATAACATAACTAATTGATTACATGTAGCTTTATAAAAGATAAAGATGTTTAATGAAAATTTAAATATATGTCAAACATGAAGGGCCAATTGTGGCAAAATGAAAAGTCGAGGTTAAGGAAGAATAAGTGCAGAATTTAGTGTGTGTATATGTTCTGTGCGTGCTCTAGAGAGAAGGGGAAGAACACCTTCAAGAACAAAACTCAAAATTCAGCAAATTAGGAAGGAAATTGATGGTTAATCTCTTGCATGAGCCTTAATACATGATTACCTAAGCTCGCTTAACAAGTGGTAAGTTGTAATTTTTGATTTGGATGATTTTGATATGAAGAGTATGGATGAAATTGATAAATTGTTTAAGTATGTTAGTGTTATAGTGTTAGACAAAAAAGAATACATGATTAGAATCTATTGTGAATGCTAATTCGTATGCAATTGATGGGTTTAAGTAACTTATAGAAAATCACCATGATACATGAAGTGGGTTTTGGGTTATGATCATAGATTATGAAGAAATAGATAAGATTTATGTTAACAAACCATCATAGTTATAGATTTGATGATTATTGTTGAAGGTTCTTATGATAGTGCATATAAGTAAGATGTTGTATAGGAAGAAAACGGTACATAATAACATAACGAAATGTAGATTTTAAACATTTTAAGATAGATGCACACCAAGTGCTTGATGAATTGCATTAGTTGGTAAAAGTGTGAATTATGATAAATATTGATTATGTTTTAGATTTGAATGTGAGAACATTCAACGAGATGATATGGAGTCGTTAGAACTAAAGAATGAATGTGATAAATGTAGGCGTGAAAGAAGAAGGTTCAAGAAACCGGAATCCTCAAAGCTCGCAAGATCGAGGTACGTCACTTGATATCGTATTTTCACTTGTATATTATGTTTAGTTGTAACGAATTATCTAGCATCGTCGTGAAGAAATATAGTTGTTTTTGTTTCGACAAGAGAGTTGCTAAAAGTATGGTTTCGAGTTGATTCGTGTTGAACGGGTCAACCGGATGAGAGATAAGAAAGTTAAAGAATGGTTTCAAGTTGACTTGTGTTGGACGGGTCAACCGGACAAGAAATAAGAAAGTAAAAGTATGGTTTCACGTTGACTCGTGTGAACGGATCAACCGGACAAGAAACAAGAAAGTAAAAGTATAGTTTCGCGTTGACTCGTGTGGAACAGGTCAACCGGACAAGAAATAAGAAAGTAAAGGTATGGTTTCGCGTTGTCGCGTGTTGAACGGGTCAATGAGTAAGGACAAGAATGTAAAGAATGAATTGTGTTGCATCGCGTTGAGCGATCAACCGAATAAGAATGTGGAAGTAAAATGACGATTTAGCGTAGAGTTAATATAAATGAGTCTATAGGTTCATGTCGCTTATGTCAATGAAAGATTTTGATAAAATTCAAAGAATGTGGTGACCGATTAACTATTGAAATTGTTATAAATTATTACATGAAACGTTAACCGAATTCTTGTGATATCTAGGTAAAACTTCCATTTAACGTTGCGCCTCGCTTGGAATGAACACACTCCTGGCCCTCTTTACACTTCCGGATATGATATTGACAAACGAGTCGAAATACTTTTGGTTTGTAAATGATGAATTTTGCTTCCAAATTACTTTTGTAAGAAAATGATTTAACCTTAGTAGTTAGTAGTTTAAATTTCATGTAGTAGAAATATTTTGTGGCTATGTTCGTTGTATAAAAATTAAGGGTATAATAAGAATTTTTAAGTTATGTTTTAGAAGTTCGAAATTTTATAGCTTTTCGGTCGTAAAAATAGGTTGGGCAGTTCATTTACATTTTAGTTCATGAGTGGAATGGAATAGAATGTATTTTGAAGTTTATATATATTATATATATATATATATATATATATGTATGTATAACCAATCATGAAAGGTCATAGTAATTTTTTAATTGTTTGTTTCTTTTTTCTTTTTAATGTTTCTTTTTTGTTTTTATTGATATCATTGAAGCATGGATTGATATTTGCTTTTATTAATTTTTTGCTTTTATGATTTTCGATGAGCATAGCTGACAATGACCAAAGTCATATCGCGTAGTTTGGTAGGAAAAACTTTTTTTTTGTAGTTAGTATTATTGGGAACCGATATCAATATTCGCATTTATGGTTTTTCGATGAGTCGAGTCGATTACAACCAGAGTCACGCCGCATAACACGAGGGAAAACCGAATAGGGTGAGGAAAAAACCCGATATCGATATTCGCTTTTATGGCTTTCGATTAGTCGATCAGATAACAACCAAAGTTATGCCCGCGTAGCATAGGGGAAAAATGATCAAACTCCGCCATGTAACACGTGACAGGGCTTTTTTTTGCATTGGTATTATCAGAACCAGTATCGATGTTCGCTGTTATAGTTTTCGATGAGCCGAGCCGATAACGATCAAAGTCAAGCTGCGTACCGCGGGAAAAACGATCAAGCTCCCGTTGTATAGCACGGGGGAAAAACCTAGTTATCTATATGTAGTGATTGATAAGATTGAGAGGAATAATGTCTTTTTTGTTGTCTTTTGTGTGTGTTATTTTTTAACTTTAAGCTTTTTTTATTTTTATAATAAAACTTTGGTTTTTTATAGTTTTTCTATATAAGATAAATGAATTCAGGTTTTTTATTAGTTTCTGTTTTACTCTTTTTCTCGGATTTGGTCGTCGATTGGTCGCTACTTAGCACGGTGTTTGGTGGTCACATTTGATCCCTCATTTTTTTGCCCTCTTAACTTTCTAATACATGTAGATATAAATTCGACTCCGTCTACGTTTCACATCACATGAGTCACTTGGTGGTAGAAATTCGTATTTTTATTTTACGTGTTTCTTAGCCGTGGATTTGGTTAGGAGAGTAGCAGCTTGCTAGCTTGGTGTTTTTCTTTTAATAAAATGGTTGTTAGAAAAAAATATCACAACTTTTTCCTAGTACATAAAGACTAAACACAACAAAAAGAAAATAGAAATAGAGATGGGATGTGGAAGGCTTTTACTGATTCTCATAGTACGAGAGATATATAGAATCGTAACAATGGGTAATTAACCAATAAAAGAGCAATTTTTGAAAATGTAAAGCACCAGATCAGGGACAATCTTCGAACAACACTACAAAAGCAACCAAAAGTGGTACGCCCTTACAATCGTATAGGATGCTTAGAAGTAATAAGAAGTAGCAAGCTATAGATCACCATAACACAAGAATCTTCAGAATCTTTTACCCAAAAAAACTGGAAACCTAAAAAGTAAACGACAACTAACCACCACCCTTACAATCGCGATTTATGTTTTTATCCCATGAGGAGAAGAACGAGTGAAATAGAGATTTTAACAAAGGGGTTAAAAATATCAACCGGGAGACTTGGCTCTCATCCAAATATACCATAAAAAAGGTTATCAATAATACTTTTCAATCTCCTTTCAGTCTCTAACATATATAAAAAAGTAATACATACGTAGGGTGAGGATCAAATAGGAAGTTTAATCTTTGTAAGAAGGATAAGAAGTTATCTTAACCATCCACGTGGCAAAGTAAAAACACAAGTGGAAAAGGTATTTTGGTCCAACCTCTAACAATACCACTTAACACCCTCCCTCCTTCACGTTAATATTTTCCCTAATCTAAAACATATCTCCCCAACACTTCACTATTCCACCGCTACCACTCTCACCTCCTCGTCACCGTTGGTGACCGTTGTAACGCTTCGCATTTTTGCACTTTCCTTATTTAGGAAGTTGTAATAGTAATTCTATTTTTTTTAAAACTTGTAATCGTGTCGTAATTCGTAAATTATTTTTCAATCTTATAATCTGAGACTTTGATCATAATGGAAATACATTTTTATTCATACTTATTTATGCATAAATACATGATACTGAATCAATCTTGAATAGGTGCTTTATATACGAAACCTTGATGTTTAAATTGTATTCGGAATCATACTCATATACATTCTTTATATTCACAAACATATTTATCCCTTAAGATCCCAAAAAAGAGCTAACCGTAACCTACGGCCTGCCAGCCGTAGCCTACGGTGATTGGCAGACAACTTGTTTAAAAAGCGCGAATTTCACTTTTTTCACCTCCTATACACTTCTAACTCATTTAAATCTAACCCTAATCAAAACACTTTTTTCACCTCCTATACACTTCTAACTCATAAATAGGAGCCTCCATACACTCCTAAACACTTTCCAAGCATCTAAAAGACTCTCAAATCTTCTTATTTCTCTCTAATCTTCAAGACTTTGGAAGAAAGTTTCAAGCATTCTAAGTGAGTTTTCACTCACTTTCTCCTCATTTCTTCATGTGTTCTTCTTTCATTCTACTTGGATAACCTCTAGGAAGGTTTCCACAAGTTTGCGATAGCAAACGAAAACCTTACCATATTTGAGGTCCAAAGTAGAGTTATAATTATGCTTTCATTGATGCTCTTGTATCTTGCATTTCTTGACTAAAACTTGGTGAAATCTTGTACCCACCAAGCTGCCAACTAAGCTCATAGTTGTGGTTTTGTGCTGTGGTTGATTTCCACCAAGAAACAAGCTTAAAAACTCTTTTAAATTCTGCTCATACATGTTCCAAGTGACTGAAAACATCCAAGCTTCAACCTTCTATGTTGAAAAGCTTGTGCATAAATTATGTGTGAACTGTGGGAGCCTTGGCTTTCCAAACTAGTTCCACTACCTCACTTGTTTATTTTGTTTATGTTCATCAAGTAGCTTCCAAGACTCAAACTAACACGACCCTGCCGCATCTCCAACATTTACCATGATGGGTATGGAACACCCGGGCTGATCTTACTTGGTTACTTGGTAAAACTAGTTAATTTATAATTCTTGCTATTTATGACCAACCGAGTTATCAACTATGTTGATAACCTTGTGCTTTGGTGAATCATACAATGAGGTTAATCATACCTCCATGCTTGACTTATATGATACTACATGATAATACATGATGGACTTATACTATATAATATAAATATATATCTTTAGCCAAATTCATAATACTAACAGGATTATGGTTAGATGTTGTGAACTTAGGCTATATTATCTTTGTTCTTTATTTCTCGTTTGTGATTCTAATGGACAAGTTAGGACCCATGAAAACACATAAAATCTTAGCGTCCAAACGATATATATACGAGATATATTTTCGTGTACATATACTTTATTATACTTTAAACCGAATCCAAACTCCACTAAATCCGAATACTCACACACTCTGTTTCCTTAATGTAAGGTAACTTCGGTGTTCCAATCTCAACAACTCGTCAACTCTCGGTTAATCAGAAGCATTAGCAAAAACGTGAGTGTACATGACCCTTATTTCTTTCAGTCACTTTTGGGTTCAGTACTTATTCATTATTAAAATGAACACTTAAACATACAAACATGCTTACAAACAATCCGATATACATGCTCGATATGTGATACTAGAACTCATTCCTGCTAGATACTTCTTTGTGTTATACTTGTCATTAACTTCGTACAAGCCTCCCTTAACATGAGGATTAACGCATCGCTCGTATTTTGGAGGTCATGTTAAGTTAAACAAAACAATCTTGTCATTGCTACGACAAGATTATGCTAGTGGGAAACTTTGGGTTGACAATTATAAGTTGCATGCTAGTATGGTAATGTTAAGTCCTAGATTACGATTATGCCATGTGGATTTGTTTAAAATGTTTATACTTATGCTAGTAATGATAATGAACGGAATCTAGTAGGATGACTATAAACCCATTTAAATTTTAGTATTATTGTTGTAATTTGCTTCTTGTTCAACTTGTTGTATTTGCTTTCAAAAAAATGTACTTTTGATTAGAAATTAAATGAAATCTTGTTTATTAAATACTTGTCACAAATAGTCGTTATGAAGTCTCTTGCAATCTCGTTTTCGTCTAACTCTGATGTTTCCACCATCGGTCGGGGCGTGACAAATTGGTATTAGAGTCATAACTATAGGGAATTATGAAAAATTTCTATGATTTGACCTAGTCTATAGTCTAAGTAACCATACTTAACAATTCTTGAATTTACATGCTAGATACTTGAATTCTTCCTATTTTCACTTCTCATCTATTCTTTTGTCTTAAATTATACATGTCTTTCCTAAGATAATCACAATACACAAATGACGACGTGAAGACACTCATACTTCACAAGCGATCTCACCAAAAATAGGCATGAGTCCCTCAATCTGCATTATCTGAATTTTCATGAATTTGTGACATCAAGTTAGGAGTGATATCCACATCTTGATGGAGAATTTTCCATTCCAAATCTAGTGGACCCTTACCAACGAGACGGAAATTCATCTCCTTAAATCGATAAGTAAGTATTAACCACGCATAGGTTACGATGCTATCAAGTTAGGGGGTGAAACATGCATCTTGATTACTAGTCCCACTTCTCGATTTCCAGTCTTCCCAAAGTCTTGAATTTTCGATTGACTAGGGACATGTAGTAACCGGAAGGGTAAATGTCATTAACCGCTCCTCGGTGAGGGTATTATACCTATTAGGCCAAAGCATGTTTCGCTAACTCGAAAGAATCTTCAACCACTTTGGAATAGTCTTAGTTCGGTTCCGAGACACTCCAAGTTTTACGTTGAATCTCTTTTATGCTATATCAATTTCAATGTGATTTACATTTGATACGTTTATCATTTCAAAGTTGATACACGAATCGCACATTACTTTCAATTTAAAACGATACTAATAATCAAGAACAAACTAAATTTACGATTCTTTTTGTCTTTATTCGTGGTTATGCAAAGTGAATACGTGTTATGCTTGTACATACTATATGAAACTTACGTGCTATGTGAATTACTATTATGATCTTTCATTCAAATCAAACGTTACTTTTCTAAAATGCATTATGATCAAGTCTCGTCCCTTTCTTACTTCAATCTTATAGATGTCTTCCAATCGTAACTCGAACTCAAGAAACAACTCGAAGTCCAATGTCGATTCGATGTACAAGAAATAAATGATGAAGTTCATGGCCAAGCAAATGGCAAAGGTTATACCTGATATTATTAGTAAGATCCAAACTCCCAACAACACCGATCCCCTCATGCCTCGGTTGACTCCAAAGTCGACCCACCCAAGTCGAACATTACGTTCAAGAATTCAACTCATGTAGCCCGATGTCTTTTACAGGCGAAGATGGGGCAACAAAGATGCTCCAATGGTTTGACTCTATCGAGGTACATTTTGTCAAAGTGGTCTTCGCACTAGCAACGCCACCGGCGTCGATCTATCGAGGGCACTCAATTGGTGGACCACCGAGCGTAACACGCATGGGGACGATGTCGCTAACGCGTTAACCTGGACCGAGCTCAAAAAGCTCATGAACGACGAGTTTTGTCCTCCCCACAAGCTCCAACAACTCGAAAACGAGTTTGGAATATCTAGCAAGTAGGGAGCGACAACACCGGTCTCACCGCTAGGTTCAAACAACTTAGTGACTTGTGTTTTTGGTCCATTGCGTTTTAGAAGAAATACTTTCTTTTGTGTTTTAGAAGAAAATACTTTCTCTTATGTTTTTAGTCCATTGCGTTTTAGAAAAAAAAGACTTTCTCATGTGTTTTTAGTTTATGGTGTTTTAGAAAAAAAACACTTTCTCTTGTGTTTTTAGTTAATTGCGTTTTAGAAAAAAAAATTCTTTTGTGTATTTAGTCCATTGCGTTTTAGAAAAAAAATATTCTTTTGTGTATTTAGTCCATTGCGTTTTAGAATAAACACCTTCTTTTGTATTTTTAGTCTGTTGTTTTTTTATAAAAAAATAAAACACTTTCTTTTATGTTTTTAGTACATTGCGTTTTATAAAAAAAACACATTTCTCTGTGTTTAAGTCCATTACGTTTTTAAAAAGAAGACATTTTTTTTTGTTTTTAGTTCATTGCTTTTTATAAAAAATCATTTCTTTGTGTTTTTTTTCCATTACGTTTTAGAAAAAATCAGTTATTATTTTTTTGTCCATTGTGTTCTACGCATCTGGGTTACCGAAAACTTTTTTTCAAAATTATAGCAACAGTGTGGTTCGTTTTAAAGATAAAAAACACTCGTTTTTATAGTGCAACTTTATAAAAAAAAATAATGTTGTATGAAAAAGCTATTAACAATTTAAAATGGAGGGAGAATTGGAGGAGAGAAAAATATTGACTGCACTAGAATACCCCTACAAATCACGCGTGCCTCCTTTTTTTTATCAATTATACCCATTCTATCTAAGCCCTTGATTAATCAGTTGATGGTTACGATTACTTGCTAGCCTTCATACCTAAATAAATTTGCTAGTACATCCAAACCCTACATATATATATATATATATATATTAAAAAAAATTTTGCTTTTATAATCAATATGTGTAAAAAAAAAGTTTTAAAACAATTAAAAAGTAAAGAAAAAAAATCTAACAAGCTACACCATTTTACAACTAGATAAAATAAGAGTGCCTTGTTTCAGTTCAAACCCGACTAGGCTCATCACCTTTACAACCCACTAACAAACAATTAAAATACATCAATATGTGTTAAAGAAAAGTTTAAAAACAATTATAACAAGCCACACGACTTTTCAGCTCGATAAAATAAGAGTGGCTCGTTTAAGTTCGAGCCCAACTCTTACATCCCACTAATAAACAATTAAAATACATCAATATGTGTAAAAAGAAAAGGTTAGAAGCAGCTAAAAAGTAAAGGAAAATTTTAACGAGCCACGCGACTTTAAAAGGTCGATAAAATAAGAGTGGCTGATTGTTTACGATTGAGCCGATTTGGCTCGGCACGTTTACAATCCACTAACAAACATCTAACTAACTAACAAAACTAAAGGTAACTAACTAATAAAAACAAAACTAAGCATACAAGTAGGACTAAAACCGGTGGGTAATTCACGAAATAAATCAGTTCATCATTTTCTACGTTCTTCATCTTTAAGAAACAGAAAATAAATTGTAACTCATACTTGTTTGAAGGTAAGGTTTTAGATATCAATTACTCTTTGATTACTAAGCATATGTCTAACTAAATTTTACAAATAAATTGCCGAACTCCTCATTGCCCCAATCTTCCCTGCAGTCTCCCTACTCCTTTGGTGCGACAACTATCCAAATCATTTGAAGTATATTCTCGCTGAGCAGCCCCTCAACTTAAACTTCAGGTCGGGGAGCTCCGGCAGGGGAACTTGAGTCTTAAAAGAACCTTCCCTTTTTTTCTTTCTCCTTTCTTGCGAACTTTCTCCATTCAGTTGGGGAGCGGAGGTACCCTCGAGCGGTTCCTGGGCAGTGCCCTTTGTGGTAGCAAGGCTAGATTTCGGAAGGACACAACCCCAACTTGATACATTGATGGAAAATGAACCCGATCTAGGTATGCCGTAACAGAGAGTTAAAATCTATGAATGTAGTGTTGTTATTAAACGTACATAAAGGCTCCTTCAAGAGCTTAAGAGGGCAAAACATGCGTTGAAATGTCATTCTTAGATGACTTATGATGCTTGGGATCATAAGAGAAAAATCGTAAAGTAATTTGAAAGTGATGTCGACGCTAGGATTGTCTTTACTACTCAAATTTCGAAAGAAGAAGAGATAAAGATTGTGAAGTTGCTCAGTGACATGGATAAATTGGGGGCTCGATACAATAAGGAACACGGTCAAGGAGTACACAAATGGGAAGTTATTGAGCCAAGGTGTGAAGAAAAAAATGGTGGTCAGAAGTTACGTATCAGTTTCATGAAGAAGTAGATATTGATCATTATGGAAAACTTTTTAAATAACAGTGGCAGATTGTTAATTTAATATTATTTTGGGTTTCCTTTGTAGGTTTATCTGCGAAAAATGGAAATGGAAGGGTTTGATATACAATAACAGAAGACTAAGAGGACCACGGTGCAATTTTGCTTTGCTTCCGTTATTTTCAGAAAACCTCAAATAATGTGATTTTGTATCAATTTTAATGATTTTGGGTTCTGACTTTATGTGTTTGAGATTGTTCAAAATCGATTTATTCTTCTTTGTTGGGGTTGTGCGCGATTTCATACAATTTTCGCCTTTATTTGTAAACACGAAGTCGACTGATCCTTGATTGATCATTTAGGGTTTGTGCACGATTTCATGTGATTTTCGCCTCTATTTGTAAATCCTAAATCGATTGTTTAGAATATGTCCATATGTTAAAATTTTAGTTTCAATTTTCTTTTTAGAGTTATAAAGAAAAGTTAATGATAGATTAAAAAGCTTACTACAATAATAGATTGAAAACAAAACACACAAATATAATTAAAAACATTTTTGTTATTTGTTATTTTCAAGACATATGGAATGTGACTTGTACACAGATAGTTAAATGCCTCACGTCAATTGGAACTTCATGTCCCAACAATATAAAAACAAATATATTTAAAAAAAAGTTGAAATGACAAAAAATTCTTTCTCATCAACACAATATTCCCCAATTTATTCTTATTCATTTTTCTTTTGAGAATCCAATTCAACCAATCAGATCCCACCAAAATTCATCTTCATAACCCATTCTCAGATAAAACTCGGATTTCATCCCTCTCAAAAAACACAAACTCCCTAAACAAACCTCAACCTCATGCATCATCTCCACCTCATACGTGTCCTTTTCTCCCACCATTAACTCCGATATTTTCACTTCATTATATGCTTCTCAAACTTCAACAAAACTCCATCGTTATCGAGCTTCACAAGCTCAACAAACCAGTGTACAAATCACATATTCACACATATCACATATGGCATCATTGGTGTCCACACCCTTTAGATTACCCCCCACAACAAAAGCTGATCAGTTGTCTTCAATCTCTCAAAAACACTACTTTCTCCACTCATTTTTACCAAAGAAAACATCACATTCCACCAGTTCAAGAAATCCCAGTTCGGGTGTCAAGTGTGCCGTTGTTGGCAAAGGTCTCTTCACCCAAACAACACAAGAGGTTCGGCGAATTGTGCCCGAAAACAACAACGGTCTTCCAACGGTTAAGATCGTGTACGTTGTGTTGGAAGCACAGTACCAGTCATCGCTTTCGGCTGCGGTTCGAACCTTAAACAAGTGCAACAAGTTTGCTTCTTATGAGGTTGTGGGGTATCTGGTTGAAGAGCTTAGAGATGAGAACAATTACAAGAGCTTCTATATGGACCTTGAAGATGCAAATATCTTCATTGGGTCTTTGATATTTGTGGAGTAATTGGCTTTGAAAATGAAGGCTGCAGTGGAGAAGCAAAGGGACAGAATGGATGCTGTTTTGGTGTTCCCTTCGATGCCTGAGGTTATGCGGTTGAACAAATTGGGATCGTTTAGCATGTCTCAACTTGGTCAGTCTAAAAGCCCATTCTTCCAGCTTTTTAAAAACAAGAAGAAATCATCAGCTGGTTTTTCTGATCAGATGTTGAAGCTGGTCAGGACTTTGCCAAAGGTTTTGAAGTATTTGCCGAGCGATAAGGCGCAGGACGCTCGGCTTTATATCCTCAGTTTGCAGTTTTGGCTCGGTGGGTCTCCAGATAATCTGGTTAATTTTGTGAAGCTGATTTCTGGGTCGTATGTTCCAGCTTTGAAAGGGGCGGATATCCAGTATTCGGACCCGGTTGTGTTTTTGGATACTGGGATATGGCACCCGTTGGCTCCGTGTATGTATGATGATGTGAAGGAGTATTTCAACTGGTATGATACAAGAAGAGACACCAATGAGGAGCTAAAGAATCGAAATGCTCCTGTTGTTGGGTTAGTTTTGCAAAGGAGTCATATTGTGACTGGAGATGACAGTCATTATGTGGCTGTGATTGTGGAACTGGAGGCGAAGGGGGCGAAAGTGATTCCGATTTTTGCGGGTGGGCTTGACTTTTCGGGTCCAATTGAGAAGTATCTGGTTAACCCGATCACAAAGAAGCCGTTTGTGAACTCTGTGGTGTCATTAACTGGGTTCGCACTGGTGGGAGGGCCAGCAAAGCAAGATCATCCGAGAGCGGTTGAGGCGCTGATGAAGCTTGATGTACCGTATATCGTGGCGCTGCCTTTGGTGTTCCAGACAACCGAAGAGTGGCTCAACAGCACTTTGGGACTTCACCCGATTCAGGTTGCTTTGCAGGTTGCGCTTCCGGAGCTTGATGGAGGCATGGAGCCTATCGTTTTTGCAGGACGTGATCCACGAACAGGTAAGTAACTCTTGAATCTTCGAAGTACATGTTGATTCAATGCTATGCTACGGTAATAAGTTTACATAAAGTACCATATAAATAACAACTATATTGATGTAAAAAGTATTTAAGAAGCATATGTTGTAGGACGAGTCCCTTATGACATTTAAATTTGTAGGAAAATCACATGCTCTTCACAAGAGAGTAGAGCAGCTATGTACTAGAGCAATTAAATGGGCGGAATTGAAGAGGAAAACAAAGGTACTTTACCTATTAATGTTCACTTTTAAATTTTCAAGTTTTGATTTATTTATGAAACGGAATAATTTAATGTAATATTTGTGACAAAAACTTGCAGACTGAGAAGAGGGTGGCGATTACCGTGTTCAGCTTCCCACCAGACAAAGGCAATGTCGGAACGGCTGCTTACCTGAACGTGTTTGCATCCATTTTCTCTGTTTTACAAGACCCAAAAGAGACGGCTACAACGTGGAAGGACTTCCAGCTACTTCTGCAGAGTTGATTGAAGACGTTCTTCACGACAAAGAAGCTCAATTCAGCAGTCCGAACCTCAACATTGCTTACAAGATGGGAGTGAGAGAGTACCAACAGTTAACTCCATACGCCACAGCATTGGAAGAGAACTGGGGAAAGCCACCAGGGAACTTGAACTCCGATGGTGAGAACCTTTTGGTTTACGGGAAACAATATGGAAATGTGTTCATTGGTGTCCAGCCCACTTTCGGGTACGAGGGTGATCCCATGAGGCTGCTTTTCTCCAAATCCGCTAGTCCACATCACGGCTTTGCAGCTTACTACTCTTACGTTGAGAAAATCTTCAAAGCCGATGCAGTTCTTCATTTCGGAACCCACGGGTCGTTGGAGTTCATGCCTGGGAAACAGGTCGGGATGAGCGATGCTTGTTTCCCTGACAGTCTCATTGGAAACATCCCGAATGTTTATTATTATGCTGCTAACAATCCTTCAGAAGCCACTATTGCCAAGAGAAGAAGCTATGCGAATACCATCAGTTACTTGACACCACCTGCGGAAAATGCTGGTCTTTACAAGGGTTTGAAGCAGCTGAGTGAGTTGATTTCATCTTATCAGTCTCTCAAAGACACGGGTCGTGGTCAACAGATCGTGAGCTCGATCATTAGTACAGCTAAGCAATGCAATCTTGACAAAGATGTTGACCTGCCCGATGAAGGTGCAGAGATTTCAAGCAAGGAACGTGATCTTGTTGTGGGAAAGGTCTACTCCAAGATCATGGAGATTGAGTCCAGACTGCTTCCATGTGGACTTCATGTTATCGGTGAGCCGCCATCCGCCATGGAGGCTGTTGCCACCTTGGTCAACATCGCCGCCTTGGACCGCCCAGAAGAAGGCATCTCGTCTCTTCCATCAATACTGGCTGAGACACTTGGTAGAGAGATTGAAGATGTTTACAGAGGGAGTGATAAGGGAATCTTGAAGGATGTGGAGTTATTGAAGCAAATCACAGATGCATCTCGTGGGGCGATTTCAGCTTTTGTGCAGAGGAGCACCAACAGCAAGGGTCAAGTGGTTGATGTGTCGGGCAAATTGACTTCGATCCTTGGGTTCGTTCTAAACGAGCCATGGATCCAGTATTTGTCTGACACCAAGTTCTACAGAGCTGACAGGGAGAAGCTTAGGGTTTTGTTCCAGTTCTTGAGTGAATGCTTGAAGCTCGTCGTAATGGACAATGAGTTGGGCAGCTTGAAACAAGCTTTAGAAGGCAAGTATGTAGAGCCCGGTCCAGGAGGTGACCCAATCAGGAACCCGAAAGTTTTACCAACCGGAAAGAACATTCACGCCTTGGACCCACAAGCAATCCCAACCACAGCAGCGATGCAAAGTGCTATGTGGTAGTGGACCGGCTGCTCGAGAGACAGAAGGCTGATAATGGAGGAAAGTTCCCAGAGACGGTTGCCGTTGGTCTTGTGGGGAACAGACAATATCAAGACTTATGGTGAGTCCCTGGGTCAGGTTCTTTGGATGATCGGTTGTAGGCCGGTTGCAGACTCGTTGGGACGAGTCAACCGGGTGGAGCCTGTCAGTCTTGAAGAGCTCGGAAGGCCTAGAATTGATGTTGTTGTCAACTGCTCTGGAGTCTTCAGGGATCTCTTCATCAATCAGGTACCATAACGATATACTTTAAATCCCTTTTCCAGTTGTCACTTTTCTATATTTCTCTAATGCTATTTATATGTAATATATTCTCACAGATGAACCTCCTGGACCGGGCAGTGAAGATGGTTGCCGAGCTGGACGAACCATTGGAGCTAAACTACGTGAGAAAACACGCACTGCAGCAGGCTGAGACTCTTGGTGTCGATGTTAGAGAAGCTGCAACCCGTATCTTCTCCAATGCATCTGGCTCCTACTCATCAAATGTAAACCTTGCAGTCGAAAACTCAACATGGTAAGATGAGAAACAGCTTCAAGACATGTATTTGAGCAGAAAGTCATTCGCATTCGACAGCGACACTCCTGGTGCCGGAATGAGCGAGAAACGAAAAGTGTTCGAGATGGCGTTAAGTACAGCCGAAGCCACTTTCCAAAACCTTGACTCATCAGAGATTTCATTAACCGATGTGAGCCATTACTTTGATTCCGACCCGACTAACCTTGTCGGGAGCCTACGGAAAGACGGGAAGAAACCAAGCGCCTACATTGCAGACACAACCACAGCTAACGCACAAGTGCGTACCCTCTCAGAGACGGTCCGCCTAGACGCACGCACAAAGTTACTGAACCCAAAATGGTACGAAGGGATGCTGTCAAGCGGTTATGAGGGTGTTCGTGAGATTGAGAAGCGGCTCACCAACACGGTAGGATGGAGTGCAACTTCAGGGCAAGTCGACAACTGGGTGTATGAAGAAGCTAACACAACGTTCATTAAAGACGAGGAGATGTTAAACCGGCTAATGAACACCAACCCGAACTCCTTCAGGAAGTTGGTGCAGACGTTCTTGGAGGCCAACGGACGAGGGTACTGGGACACGTCCGATGATAACATCGAGAAGTTAAGACAGCTGTACTCCGAGGTTGAAGACAAGATCGAGGGCATCGATCGGTAAATTAATAATCATGTGATGTAATAACCTAGTTCCAAAATGTAATATTTTTTGTTCAAAATGGGGATTCTCATTGTGATTTGCAAGCTTGCAAAAGACTGATTCAATAAAAAGTTTAATCTAAAGTCCATAAATTTCTTATGAGAATGATACCATCATCTTCAGGACATCTTAAAAAAATAAAAATAAATGTAAAACAAGAATTTTTACTTAGATTGTATTGATACCAATGTACAAATTAGGCTGGCTAAAGGCTTTAACAATCTGTACTAAATTCACCAAATAAATGAAAAAGCATGAATTTATACTTCTTCTGTTTCCCCCTTCCACCCTATAAATTTTACACAAGAAAGGTTCTTCACATTCACCTATCGAGAGAACCGTACAAAAAATGAAGCCAACGCGTATGAAACTAGTGTTTAAACCAATTCCATTAACAGAGGGTCACCTGCCGCCATTATTCTGATAAGCTTTATAAACTCCGGCTCACTCGACACACTTAACGGATGAACCGCAGGTGCTTCAGGAGAATAATGACTCAAAGTATTGTTTGAAGGAGGTTTTTTCTTATACACCATCGTGCGAAACACAGAGTCAAAATTCTCGGTGGAATCCATTGCTGTAAAGAACATGGGAATAGCAACCTTTTGATGGATATCGAGATTTCCAACAAGATATACGAGATCTTTGAAGTCATCGATAAGCCTCCTGGGAACGTAAAACACCTCGGAGCTGCAGATCGTGAGGTGTGAATCTTGGCTGGTTATGTGTTTCTTGTAACTGACTTGGAAATGAACGGGCATTGAGCTCACGACTTTCTTCACCATTTCTCCTTGTTTCCCGTACCAATCATTCTTCCCGTTTAATGAAACAGTGGTCCAAGATTTCGACACCTGCAATGTTTGACGTAAAAATCGCAAATTTCATTTCATATAGGGTCAAAACATGCAAATATCAAATGGTGGGTTGTTTAGATCAAAGTTGCCGTATGAAATGTGATGCCTGTATATTTAATAGGATTTACAAATTTACAAATGTAAGAATTGCTTGTTAGATTTAGTTTTTTTTAATATAATAAAAATAAGATATTTCACAAATGTACCTTGTTTGTTATCCAGAGCTTAGTCTTATCTGCTTGGACCAAGTTCCAGTAATTAAGAACTGTATTGTCTTGAAGAAACAAAAATCCTTCAGCACTTGAAAATCTATCGAACAATTTCGGAAGATGCCTGCAACGAAAAAGAATAATTTATAACGGGTATTCCAAATCCACTCTTATGTGTCAAAATGGGTTGGGTTATTGTATGTTGTTGCTAACGGGTCAAATGGATAAATAAAAAAATCAGCTTAAAAGGAAAAGGATCAAAGTGATCAAATGGTTTAAAAGAAGCATACAATTAATTTAATGGTATTTTTTATTATAATATTATATGGTCAACTCAACCCGCCCGAACCCATATTGACCTGTTATCAATTTAGCCACATGTTAATCTTTCTTAATTATAAACAGGAATATTAGCCGTCTCATTATATAATTGGGAAATAAGATGGTTCAACAAAACTTGTGTTATCTACAGATACACCATCACAATCACTCTCAATTAGATACTGATATCACACCTACCAATATCACCAACTGATTACTTCAATTCAAAGAAATTAATCCCCTGTTTGCTTAAATCATTCTTGTTATCCTTACATAATTTTATAATGTACACAATGCTATGATTTAACTTTTAAAAAGAAAACAAAAACCTTAAATAAAAAGAAATATTTTCTTTATCGAGTTTGAAGCAGGGTGCTTCTTTTTTTGTAAACAAATTTTGTAAAAAGCAAAAACATTTAAATGAGACTTGCAATTACGATAGTTCCTGAACTAGTTTTCTTCGTTTTCAAAAAAGTATACGATTATCAAAAACGTTTTTATTATATTTTAACTATTTAAAAGGTAATCGCAAAAGAAGAAACAAAAGAGTTCCCAAACGAGGTGAAATGTTTGAATTGATGTATAATATTGTTGGCATGTTATTAGGAACTAAATGAGTCAAGCTTCAAATTTTGAAGATCAATGGGATCTTCCAGCTCAAATTTCGGACTCATTCCAGTCCTACATGACAATAATGTGATGGCCCATTTCATATCTATACTTATTTCATTACCACATCAATTCCATTCAACAAACAGATCTATTATTATATTAATCTGTCTCCTAATAATTTCCCAACCCAAATTAGACAAGAATAGTTACTATGCAAAGCAAACACACAAAGTAACATTTTAAATAAGTAGAAAAGATATTAAATAAGAGTTGAAGAATCACATACTTGTATAGGTGGTCCAAGTGGCCTTCTTCGACAGCAAGCTCACCATTCTTCTTTTCCGACAAGATAACCACAGCCTTGAATATCCTTCCATACAGTAATCTCCATTCAAGAGCCGTACGCTCAACGGGTCCATTACAGAATATTATAAGCACAACATTCCCGAAATTCTTTCTCCATTTAATCAAATTCCCAATTTCATAATTTACTGTTCCTGTTTCCTCAACTCCAAGATGAACTGACGGTAACTTTTGCGGTACAAAATCCTTTCGATCTCCGTGACCAATGGCTGCTCTTGGCCTATGAAGTTCTAGCGTCATTAATCGTGGCTGCAAATAACCAACCGCAATTAAATCTTGTATCCAAGCAGCGGTAAATTTTAAGTCTTTTTCAGTCCAAAACCCTTCTTCAGCCATAGCATAACTCAATTCTAATAGAATTTCAAATAATCTGTGTTTATCGGATTTCCAAGATACCAAGAACTTAATCAAACGACCGACGTTAACATGAAGATCTTTCTCTTCTGCAAACGGGTACGCTTCAATTCTATCGTATCTATGCACAGTAGGAGGATAAACCACAACATACCCACCGATTTCCCACAAAAGCCGCTGTGCCCAATAACCTCTTATCACATCAGACGCCATCGAACTTACGGAAACCGGAAGCATCAAACCCCAAAACGCCGAATAAAGGTACAACGTATTGAAAGAATTCGTCGGCACCATCGTTCCTTGAGGAAACGCAACCTTAGGGGCATGCTCATCAAACCGAATATCAAACAGTTCAAGATTCGGCTTCCTAGTAAAGTAAAAAACCGAATCAACATCAGGCAACCCGTTCGAAATCCCCTGTTGGATAAACTGCTTCCCACCAAACACTTCAGTATAATATTCCTCATGCTCAATCTCACCCACATTTTCCAACGGTAATCCCCTCGGCCAAACCGACCGTTGACCAAAATGAATATACGGATTAACAACCGTCCTATTCGGATTCTCGTGAGTATACTGCAACACAACCTCTTGTCTAGCACTCTCACCAACCAACTCAACATCAAAATGCTTCCCAATATCCCCATCAATCACCTCCCCCCTATCATCAGCATCGAATATCTTCTTTGCACCATGCTGGATCGCAAACAAATACCCAACATTCTTCCTAACATAAGAATCATAAGGCAACAAATCAACAACCCTAAACCCTAACTTAGCTTGATCCTCTAATGACAAAAAGATAGCACCTTTAACACTCCAATCACTCGGGGTTTTCGAATTCCCAACTGCAAGAACCTGCCACCCCTTAATCTTAACCAGCTTCCTAACCGAATCGGTCGGGTAACCGGTCACCGAAACAACAATCCACTGCTCTGATCTAAAACTTGCAAACTGGGTACTCTTATCAACAACAGGGGCAATAAAATTGTAATTAATTTGGGGAAAATGAATGGTTTCAAGTTGTTGGGTTCGTGATTGGAAGCATAACAGGGCTGCAGAGTCTCCGACGTTGCGGAGGAAGAACACGGCAGCGACGGTGGCGATTAGGACAGCAATAGTTACAATTTTGTAAAGATTCTCGGACACCCATGTGGAGAAATCTAGTGATTTTGATGGGGAGAATCGGTTTGATCTAAGGGTTGTTGGGAGTGAAGATGATTTGCGGTTTGAGGTTTTGAATCGCGATCTTGTTGGACCAACATTGGGTCGAATTTGATGCCCATACACGTGAGAAATTTGAAGTGGGTATTGTGGATTTGAAATGGGGTTTGTGTTTGTATATGAGGGGTGAAGAAGAAGAAGGTGAGCTGTAGAGATGCAACCGACAGCTGATGTTAGTGAAATTCTTGAATGTAACTTCAAGTTAACGGTTGGTGCTATAGTGTTTGGTGGATTTGGTGACGGTGGGGTCTAAAAATAATTGGAGTCTCAAAGTAAGATTTCATTATTTTAGTTGTATGATTATACTGAAAATTTTCACTTTATGTGTCCTCATGTTAAATCAACTTTATTATTAATAGGTATTGTTATAGCATACTTAGTTAAGTAATGGAGGATATTATTTGAAATAAGATTGTAACCAAGATTAGTGAGATGTAATCTTTTCGGTATTTTGATAATATTGGGAGCGGTGACCTTTACATATTATAAGAAAAGGTGATAAAGGATTGAAAAGTTGATTATATGTTGAACTGGTGTATATTCTTGTATTTGTATGGTGATATATAATTTTCATTAATCTTTTAGAGCATCCACAATGTGATGCTTTTTGCTCGTCCATTCCAGTATGGTACCCAACAGACTTCCTAGCTTGTTTGGTCATATCGTGGCAAACATACGGTTTATCTTGAGTTCGAATCTCCAACAGACTTCTTTTGGAGGGCCTTTTTACTCTTCTTTGTTGGTTTTAGCTTCTTTTTCATTGTTTTATTCACCAATGAGAAATTTCTAGGGTTTCTTACTTGTGGCGATGGTTTCTAGGTTTCTTTGTGAGAAATCTATGGGATTTATTGAAATTACGCCATTGCCGGTCTTTGGATCTTGGCGAGGCACAAATTTTCTTGTCGGTCTTCGGATCTTTGTGAGATTTCTCACTGCATGTGATCCGATCTTCAGATGCCACCCATGGAACCCAACAAGCACAAAGAAGTCCGTAGTTGTTTGATCTTCGGATATGTGAATGTTGTTTCATCTTCGGATATGTGAATGTTGTTTCATATTCGGATATGTGAATATTGTTTGATCTAGCTTCGTGTAACACCTCGAAAATGTCGTGTCCGGTAATATACCGACACGTGTACACGCCCTCGGTTGATACCTCAAATGAGTTAGTAACTCAACTCCCTCAAACATGTTTAAAAATCACAAAATGTCACAAACCTAACCGTAACTTACGGTTGAGAAATGTGCCGTAAGTTACGGTCTAAAACTGCTGAATCAACTTTATACTGACCGTAAGCTACGGTGTGGTGACCGTAGCCTACGGCGGGCTTCTGAAGCCTTTGTTTTTCATAATTTTAACTTTTAGCAAATGACCCAGAGACCCCTAGACTTCATTATTTTCGTATTACTTGTTTAACTAAGTCATTTCTCTACTCGAACGACTTCCGATTGATGGGATATCTCTTGATTTACCATCCTTGGGTATTCCGCATCATCACCGAACCTTTAACCTCACTAATTTAGGTAATTTAGCCTATAAAACCATAAAAACTCATAATTGTCACGTTCCAAGCACATGACCACTTATAAGTCACAAAAGCACCTAATGTGACACTCGTTAACGTTCGGTTATTCACACACTTCTTCAACACATCACGTGTTGAACGAAAAGAACTAAATTGTGCCATTATGTCATTGAATATAAGCCAATGGACAATTCATGACATGTAATAAAACTATATTTAAGGGACTAAATGTGTCAAAACTCCAAATTTCTGTCAAGAAGCCACATATCCTACAAATTGCCACTCTCTTGCAGCTCTTGTGTGACAAACGACAAATAACCGGTAATTCCGTACCAACTAACACCTATTTTATTTTATAATCTCATGCATTTAATCGTAATTAAATTACGTAACTGAGTCGTACGGCATATTACAAGTATTAGGACAAGTAAAAAAATGTGATAACATATATTGGTTTCCGCGAAACAACCAAAACTATGTCCTAAAAGTATTGGTAGAGAGTTTTGGGCGCACTATTCACGGTTGCACTATTCATGCCAGCAACCGCTAAAACAGAATAGAACAACGGATTAAGACAAACGAATGACATAACTGAGTCAATATATATATGAAAACGCTAATGTGGGAACAAGCTTTACAATATTACATAACTTTCCGGTATGACACTTTAATCACAAAATTGTCCGGTTCGGCTATAAAAAAATATAACAATTTTAATTCGTCTGTAGGACTTGTATATATGGTTATGCATCCTAACTAAGCTTAGGGATATAAATGGGATACCCGAAACGTAAACTCTCGGTACTACGCTGCATTGTTCGCAACTAGTACAGATTCGAACCGATAAGCGAACAAATTATATTTTTACCAAACAATTGGCTAAACTAAAACACTAACGAACTAGTTAGCCATATTTTGGCGTCGTAAACTAGTTAAATAAACGCCATAATATCGATGGTAAAATAAAATCATAGCTCCCGGTATTATATAGCACTTTTCATATATCACCCGGTATCGAACCGACGAGCAAACTAGTGGCATTTTTACCATCTAAAAACAATACTCACTAAACTAATAAATTAGTTGGACCATATTTAAAATGCTGAACTATCATTAACACATAATTAAACCTACTTCGTTTAATTTCTTAAATATCTAATTGTAACTTATTAATATAAAGGTATATAACTTTAGGAAAAAGAAAATTATAATAACCTTGTGGCCATACCCACAAATTCGGTCAAGAGTGGGTCACACCAGTCACTCTACTAAATCTTGTTGATGCAAGTAATCTCGTGAAGCATGGTGTGTAGGATTTCATTTTGACCACCAAACTTGCAAGACCATAACTATGACATAAACATCACCTCATTTCCTTATCACTTTCAAACACCAAAACATCCCTCTTGTTCTTTCTTGGTTTCGGCTAACATCACAACACCCACAACATCCATTTTTAAATCCTAAACAACCCTTTCTAGCATCCATAACCCACTTCCATGAAGAATTAAGGACTTAGCAAGCATGAAGGAACATTAGGAGGTGCTTGGAAGCTTTATTTTCTTTTAAATCTTCATCCTACAAACCATAAATCCTTTGCAAAGTTGTAAGATCATCCTCTATTTTTTAACCTTGTTATATTATGTAGATTATTAAAGTACAAGTTAATCATCTTGAAATTAAAGAAACAAAGCCTAAAACTTTAATCACCACATAAAAAGTTTATAACAACCGTATATTATGTGTTGATTTTGTTGCTTTGTGCTAGTTGATGAACGTGCTTATGACGATTATGTTAATGTAGGATGCTTAAAATTATGATCTTGTATCATCTAGTCTAGAAATTATGATCTACACATTTGGATGTTTAGTTCTAAACAAGACCATTATCCTTATGTTCCATGGATTTTTATATGAACATGAAGATGGGTTATGTGAACACAATTTTTTTATAAAAACTATACACCATGATTTGCACTAAGATAATCTTAAAAAGTAATGTAAACAAGTGTGTTTAGACAAAATAACTAGACTACAAAGTATGATATAATTATGGTTTAAAAAGATCTAGTTAAAGTATATAAAAGTGTCATTATTTTTAAGAATAATGGTACACAAGTCCATGGAAAATAATGATAATTATGTAGGAATAGATGCATGCAAAGTGAGGTGTGGAAACTTGGTTGAGATTAATGACGATTAGTGGATTAAATACGTTTTTGGCAAACGTGAGAAACACCTTAGTATAGGGGAAACTATGACGAAATTTTGTAAAAATCTAATTGTGATTAAAGTATGATTAACATGGCTAAACGCGATTAGCAAACTAAATCGTCATTAAGGAAATTTAATGACAAGGGTTAAGTCATAACCTCCCAAGTATTTACTAAATACTTATATGTATTTTTATAAGTTCAAATGGACACTTGTAAATATATATATATATATATATACATATTTAGGGAAATATATATATATATATATATATATATACACACACACACACTTAGAAAGTTCACCAATGTGTATATGTTTATGTGCTAAGTGTATGTATTTAGATGATAGTAGGATAATCTAAATACTACACAAATACGTGCCATGAAAATACTTGTAAGAAAACAAGTATAAACCACCACATAAATACATGTACACTAATATCCTCAAAGATACCAAGTAAATACTAAGACATTGGGTAAATACTAATAATTATATTATACCCTTAAACGAATAATCGAACGAGCGGATGATTCGGGCAACGGACTAATTTATAAAAATATATTTTTATGAAACAATGTATATTTCAAACAGACAAGTAAGACACATAATTTATTTCAGTAAATAAAAGAATATATATCGTCACCGACGACAAAGGGGCATCGCGGAAAGCTACTACGGCACTTGGGCGTTTCATTGACACAAGAAATATATATTAGACGATCACAACGACGTGTCTAAAAATATATATTTTGACACTGAACTAATATATATTATCGATAATAAAAATCCGGAAATTTAAAAAGTGAGAATATATCAAAATTACTAAGTGATTTTATTTAAGTATATGAACATACTTACAACTCTATACTTGGTAAATCTTACCAAGTGTAAGATTATAATGTTATGGACTCATTAAAATCAATTTGGGCTAGGCCTATAAAAGACATGGGCAAGGCCCAAATGCACTAAACACATGGGCTAGGCCCAATCACAATAAAACATTTGGGCTAGGCCCAATGAAAAGATTACATAGGCTAGGCCCAAAGGCATAAAGACATGGGCTAGGCCCAAAGACTCAAAGACATGGGCTAGGCCCAATGACATGGGCAAGACCCAATGACATGCGTGCCAGGCACAAGGACAAGTGAAGGGCAAGGCCCGTTCACATACGATCACATACAAGATAACAAATATATATTTGTAAAAATATATATGCAAATATTAATTGAAAACTTAAACCTACCAACACTATAAAAGCAATGAAGTTATTCAAAGGAAACAAACGAATACATAACAATAATTCAAGATGAACAACTTGTACTAGGTCCAATTAGACCTAAGAGTCTAATGAATTAAATTCATATGTAGGTTATACACGTGTACGGACACTCGCGATACAGTAGTACGACCATACGGAACACAAAGTTGTGAGTTCATGTCCCCCTTTTCTTTTAAACGTTTTCGGTTTTACAACACTCGGGGGGAAATACATGTTTATGACAAAATGTATGTTAGCTTCGGGTTTAGATGATGACAATGATCGATGTGTGTAAGTAGGATTATGACATTGGTAACCATTAATCACTTAGTGACCAAGGTGCAAAAGGTGTAGATCTATTGAGTTTGAGACACGCTCCACTCCTAGCTGTTAACCATGGAGTGTTTTTGTGAGCCCTATTGATGACAAAGTTGTCTCAGTTTGGTTATTTACTTACTTATGGCACATAATGTCAGGGGGCTAGCTACCCACTGATAGATCCTTAAACCCATGATAAATGACAATAGCATACTTGGTTTTCAATACTGATGACATTTATGAATTTATACGAAAACAATACTACATGAACTCGCTCAACTTTTGTTGACCTTTTTCAAAATTACATGTATTTCAGGAAACAAGACTTGAAAGGTGATAAGACTCCGAGCATTTGGGAAGGAAGTAACAAGGGTTGCCACTTTTAGAAGGTTTGCCTCTTATATCCCATCCTCGTGTGGGTATATAGGAGTCAAAACTTTGATTTATTGTATAACGAAAACAAGTTTATGTCTATGATATAATGACACTTAAACTCTATTTTGGATGTTAACTAAGTAACTTATGTTAAACTTGTATTGTGGTTTGAAACTTAATCTATGATATGGCAATGTTGTTACTATTTATATGTTTCACGATTGGATGCAATGATTACCTTATCAGTCACACGTTTGCGCTTCCGCTATGACTAGGGTGTGACATCTTGACACCTATCTAGCCACTTGTAATAATCCTACAACACCTTTAACACCTGGCTTCATCCTCATTCACCCTCTTGCACTATAAATAGACCACCAAGTTCACTTCATTCCTTGCTCATTTCCTTTTCTCTTCTCTATTACACTCTTGGAAGTTCCTGGTCATCTAGGAGCATCCCTTTGAGTTCTAAACTTCCTCATGGATCACTTGTAAGTGTTCCATCTCTGCTCCTTTCTTTTTATAGGCTTTCAATAGCCAAAAGTCCAGCATTTTCGACAAATGCTTTGACTTTCGGTTAAGACCATTATGGTCTAGCCATTGTTCAAGTTGAACATAGCTAAGTGATCGTAATTAGCTAGGTATAAATCCCTAAAAAGGGCACCTTCTAAGGATCACGTTTACTAGATCAATTGACGGGTCAAAGTTTATGTTTTAAAAAGTCAAACGGGTCAGATTTTATAAATATTATAATATGAGTTTATACATGTTGTAAATATGTTTTTGACACTTAAACAAGTTGGTAATAATTATTAGAACATGTGGGAACATGTTCGATCCGACAATTTTAGTCCTAGGATCGGTTCGCAACCGAAAGTCGCGAAGTTTGACTTCTGCTTTGACTTCCGATTCTGACCCGGCTTAGATTAGTTTACTACTGACTTATGGTCACATTATGATCGTAATATAATGTAGCATAACCATATGAGGTTATATTACTTGATCATAATCATAATCTGAGTTTATGCACAAATTCTGCTAAATGTCAATCTTTGACTAAAATGCCCTTTCTACATAAAACATGGTTTGAATCAACAATGAACTTGCAAATGAATTACCTACTGATATGTTAATATAATTAACATATTATGATGTTATTATTCTGATCATAAACTGAGTTTTAATATAATATCGTAAATTATATTATTAAAATACCAAAATGCCTTTCGGTGCATAAGTTGATTCTAAACCATAAATCACACTTATGCTATCTTACTGATTATATATCACAAATTAAGAATTTTTCCAAAACGTTTATGATCATAACATCAGAATATATGCAAGTTCCCTTTTTACGTCATATAAATAACCAAAACGCCTTATAAGGCGTAGTTTTGTTTTAAAACCTCAACGGGCATATAAGTTGATATCCTACTGATATTACAACTAATTTAAAGTATAAAGACATATAGAACTTGTTCATGACTCATCCGGTTACCCGATATCGCTTATATGCATACGGTTAAGTATATGTACTCGTTTATGAAAATCAACCGAAATGGGTTTAACCTTATCATTTTAATCTCAAATTCCAGAATGTTAATTGTTTACCCATGACATACAAGTCTTAAGTACTTGTTGGGTTTAAACTACATTATATCAGACCATCGTTTAATCTAGCGTATTGTACCATTTTGATCCTTTAAGCTAGTCGGTCTAAGTCTATGACTTAAATAGGACCGTTAGCATTCTAATTGGTTAGCTTATGCCATTATTCCAGACTAGAAGCCTTCTAGTAAATGCTATTTGCATTATTCTATTGATTAAACAGCTGAGTTAATATAAACTTTGCTTATTAAAAGTCAAGTAAAAGCTCAGGTAAATACTCTTAACTTATTTTCCCTATACGGGCTTGGGTTACGGTAAATTATTACTGCTTGGTCAGAAATGGGATCAATCGAATGCCGGATTGTAGCTAGTAAATCCGCATATTCCGTTTTGATTAGTTTTGTTTGATAACTTAAACATTGGGGGTTAACGACCGTGTCCTAAATATCCTTGGCTCATTTAACTTACTAATGGCCACGACCAAAGCACAGGGTGTAGGCATATACCTGACAGATGCAAATGCTAAAATATTTTTACCCACAAGTTGGGGATAACTCCATCGTGGGTTCGTAAGTGGTGTGTCAGTTAATCATGTCTTGGTCTCTGTACTGGGCCCTATATGTATTGACAAACATGTGAATCTGTATACAAGGTTAAAAACTTAACTTTCCCAAGTTATAAAAGATTTTAATGTGACCTATGCACTTAAATCAATTTTTGAAATGTTTTTAAAACGAGTCAGTTAATTGTATTTACCAGCGAAAGCTGACGTATTTTCAAAAGATTAAGTTGCAGGTACAATACGAAATAGGCTGGAAGCTGCTTGGTATTGATATAAGAGGATCTTGCAAATCCTTAGATTTGCCTAAAAATCTGATGTTCATTTTTTGTATATTTTACGATCCGCCTGTGGATCTTTAGTTACAAACCGTCTGTATATTTTTTCGTACTTTAAACATTTTGGTTTGTAATAGTAATTTAAACTCCAAGACTTCCACAGTGCTGTGTTAGTTGACTATGATGATATCAACTTACATCACGATATTCCCCACTCGGGCCCACCGAGATTTGGTTGGAAACACGAGGTGTGATAGGTTGGTATTAGAGCCAAGGTTTGAGAGAATTAAACACTAGCCTTTTGTGTTTAATCTCAAACTTACACAATAGCACATTCCTTAGACTTCCGAGTCTAGGCTTTGGCCTAGGATTACTCATTTCATTATTAAGTTATTATTATTGTTTTGACTTGATTTTAACAGCAAAATGCCGCCAAGATTCAGAGGACAAAGTGGAAGAGGAAAAGGTCCAATGAGGGGAGGACCATCGTGGCGTATCCCTTCACAACCTCACAACTCAAATTCCTACCAAGATTCGGGAGATTCATCTCCTTGGAAACCAGCGAGACACTCTGCCTCTCATAAATACTCGCCCCCACATTCCCAAAATTCTTACCACTCTCACCACTCCTATCATTCACACCCTCTCACCATTCCCGTCATTCCCACTCACATTCATATCATGAAGAGTTTAACCCAGATCTTTATTTTAACCCACCTCTAGCTGATTAGAATCAGTTGGATCAACCAAACCCTATGGACGAGGACTCTGGCCTGGATATGCCACCGTCAGGATCACATGGACACCCCGTTGAAATCTCTAGCGGTTCTAACTCTTATGTAGGATCACCTTACCAAGGTCCTAATGAATGGGACCAATATTGGAGTTAATTCACTTTTGTTAACACTCCTTCGTACCACTCTCCAACACCACCTCCTACACAGGAAGACGTCCAAATGGAACCGGTAGAGCAACCTTAGCCACCACCTGAGCCACCAAGGAGGAAACGTGGAGCACGTATGTCAGTGCGTGCGGAACAACGGTTGGGTTCGCTACCACCATTGCCCAAAACCTACCTTACCATTCCTGAGGACCCACAAATGGGTGGACCCTCAAATACTTCACCTGTGGAGGAACCAACACCACCACCTGTGGTTCAACTACCCCCGTTGGGTTTTAGTAACCCTATTCCTACATACCCAGATATGTCTGAGTATCATCCTTTTCACCCAACTACGCCGACGAACTTAAACTATCAGGCGCTATCACATGACCCTTATGTGCAAGCAGTCATGCATAATGCACTCTACTCATCTCCCTTCCCACCTACTTATCCGCCTACTGGATACCCAAGTTATGGGTACAAGTATCCTGTTGTGCCTCAACCACAACCACAACCTCCGCCACCTCTTGAAGCCATTAATGAGGCTTTTAAGCGGATGAAGGAAATGCAACAACAGACTGAGAAGACGGAGAAGAAGACAAATAAGTTCTTCAAGAAACTTTCCAAATTAGTCAAAGGAAAGAAGGACGAGTGAAATTTCTTCTATTTCTATAATTGGTAACTTTTCCTTTAGTCCCTACGTGGACATTGTTATTTCTTTAGTCCCTACGTGGACATGTTATTTCTTTAGTCCCTACGTGCACATGTTGTTTCTTTTAGTCCTTGCAAGGACAATCAGTTCGAATTATTTCAAGTATTGTAGTTTTCTATTGTCATTTAGTGAAATATTTGGAATTATATATATATATGTACTCGTTACATCCTCTTCAAGCGATCGTCTCAATTTTAACTCGAAATTTATGATCTCTTATATATTCCAAAAGATCTTCTTAATGGTTTTGATTAGCCAAATGGCAAAGTCTATATTAATTGGACAAATTATAAAAGATAGTTAAGGGTGAATAGCCTTCTATCATGAAAGTTAAGGAAGATTATCTCTTCTATCCAGAGGTGGTGAACTATGTTCAAGCCTCCAAGTTGTTAAGGTCAAATGCGACCATGACTATTATTAATCGACCATTAAGATAATTCTGCATTAACATTCAAGTAATGTTAATACGCCTGGTAGTGTGACTTAAGGAACCACACTAACCGTCTAGGTGATGGACTACGTTCTAACCTTATAGCCTATGTGATCAAATTGGATCCCGGCTAGTATCATCAATGGGATGATAATAATTAAACATCTATTAGTGATGAAGTGACTACAGGCTATAATTTAACATCCATTAGTGATGAAGTGCCTACGGGCTATAATTAAACATTCATTATTGATGAAGTGCCTACGGGCTATAATTAAACATCCATTAGTGATGAAGTGCCTACGGGCTATAATTAAATATCCATTAGTGATGAAGTGCATGTGGGCTATAAAACATCCATTAGTGATGAAGTGCCTACGGGCTATAATTTAACATCCATTAGTGATGATTTGCCTAGGAGCAATATTATGTTGTCAATTAAGACAATTACAGCTGTAACCTTATGGTTCCCTGTCCAAGGTGGTGAGCTATGCTCAAGCCTCATAGTCTATATGATCAATGAGATCATGACTAATATCATCAGTGCGATGATTATCTATCTTGACATCTTAGGAGATGTTAATTGATCTATTATATTATTTTGCCTATGGGCCATATTATGTTGTCAATTAAGACAATGACAATTGTGACCTTATGGTTCCCTGTCTAAGGTGGTGAACTATGCTCAAGCCTTATAGTCTGTATGATCAATGAGATCATGACTAATATCATCAGTATGATGATTACCAATCTTAACATCTTAAGAGATGTTAACTGATTACTAGGTCCAAATTTAGAAAGCCTTTTATGGTCCCTTTAAGACCTAGGCCAAATATAACTAAATATCTCAAAGAACATTCATTTAAAATGTTAAGCCTGATAGTTGTGATTCTATGCACACTGATTTAAATAAGCAATGGAATTATATATCCAAACTTTACAGCCTATATGGGTATTAATACCATGGCTAATGTAAGTTTAATTTAAAATTTAGTACCAAAACATCAAAGATGGCTAACTCAGATGAGGCGCAAAGTAGTCGCCGTGATAATAATACTGACAATGCTGAAAATATAGCCATCAATGTTGATGATTCCCAAGCTCGCATTGATGCAGCTGTTGGAAAAGTCCATGGAAAAATTTAAGGAGTCGAGCGCTACTCGCTCCAAACCTTTATCTATTCCACCATCATCAGCTCGAAGGGAAAGCTCTGTTCACTCATCGAATGAGAAGAGTGAACCAAAGAAACTATAGTTTCATGATAGGTCTCGTTCACCTAAAGACGGGTGTACCTATAAATACTTTGTTTCCTGCAAGCCCCGAGACTTTAACGAAGAAAAAGGGGCTATAGAAGCCTTGAAATGGCTCGACGAAATGGAAACCATAGGAGATATCAGCGGTTGTGCTGATAAGGATATGGTGAAGTTTGTATCCCAATCCTTTAAGGGCGATGCCCTAATATGGTGGAAGGCTATGGTCTAGTCAACAGGTAAGGCACACCTGTATAACTTGGGATGGACCAAGTTTGCGGACCTTGTTAATGAAACATACTGCCCACTTCATGAGGTGGAGAAAATAGAGTCGGATTTTCTGACTCTTACAATGAAAAATCTGGACTATCGGAAGTATGTTACCGACTTTAATTCCGTATCCAGATTAGTATCTTATTTGATTTCACCTGAACCCAAACGCATTACGCGTTTTATAAATGGGTTAGCACATGAGATTAAGGGCATGGTGAAGGCTGCTCAGCCTACTACTTATAGATCTGCTGTTGACCTATCTCTCTCTCTCACCTTAGATTTGGTGAGACAAAAGTCAGTCAAGACTAAGACTGACGGGAAAAGGGAGAGAGAGGATGATAACTCCCATAGGTCAAACAAGAAGAATAAGGGGAGATTCGGGTTCAGAAAGAACCAAGATAGATCGAGCGAGAAGCCGACATGTAAGACTTGCAACCGCAGACACTGGGGATAGTGCAATTCTAACCCACAAGCTAAACCTTGTGGTATCTGCAAGAAAAAAAGGGCATAAGACCCTGGAATGCAAGGATCTTAAGGATGCCGTCTGCTTCGGCTGTAATGAAAAAGGGCATAATAAGACTAACTACCCCAAGAACCCTAAGAGTAAGAATGCAAAGCCTGGAGAGGCCAAGAAAGGAAATGCTCATGCCTTTCAGATGAATGCTAGGGAGGCTGTTAATGACAACAACGTCTTAATAGATACATTTCTCATCAGTGACATATATGTTAAAGTTCTTTTAGATTCAGGTGCAGATAAGTTCTTTGTAGAACATAAGTTTAGCAAACTATTAAATTTACCCATAAGAACCCTAGACATAACTTATGAGGTAGAACTTGCCAACGGAACCTTAGAAACAACATCTTCCATTCTTGATGGATGTTTCATATCCATTAAGAATCACTCAATTCTTATCTCTCTTCTGCCAATGAAATTGGCGGGGTTCGATGTAGTCTTAAGCATGGATTGGTTATCCCATAACCAAGCCCGCATTGCCTGTGATAAGAAACTCATTGCAGTTAAAACCTCATCTGGTAAAATGCTCACCATTCTTGGAGATTCACACTATGGATTGCCAGACAAAGTGTTGTTATTTAAGGCATCCAAGTGTCTAGGGAAAGGCTGTGGTCATTTACATGGCACAAGTAACTTTAACGAGCCAAAGCCAAAGATTGAAAACCTTTCAGTCATCTCGGGATACCCCAATGTTTTCCCTGAAGAATTACCGGGTCTACCTCCAGATAGGCAAGTGGAGTTTAAGATTGACATCCTACCAAGAGCGGCACCTATTACAAGAGCTCCGTATCGGATAACAGCGACATAAATGAAGGAATTAAGAATACAATTAGACGAACTTTTAGAGAAAGGCTTCATCCAGCCTAGTTCCTCTCCTTGGGGAGCTCTTATCTTTTTCGTTAAGAAAAAGGATGGTTCAATGCGGATGTGCATTGATTATCATGAACTAACCAAGATAACGATCAAGAATCGTTATCCTCTGCCCATGATCGATGATTTGTTTGATCAACTCCAAGGGGCTAGTTACTTCTCTAAGATCGATTTGAGATCAGGATATCATCAACTGAAGGTTAGATGTGAGGATATTCCCAAGACTACCTTCAGGACCCGTTATGGTTATTATGAATTTCTGGTGATGCCTTTTGGGCTCATAAATGCACCTGCAACATTCATGGATCTCATGAATATTGTCTGTAAACCGTACCTAGATAAGTTTGTCATTGTCTTCATAGACGACATACTTATCTACTCTCGTAATCAAGTTGATCACGAGAAACATCTTCGATGCATCCTAGAATTGCTAAGACAAGAGAAGCTTTATGCTAAGTTCTATAAGTGCGAGTTTTCTCTTAGAGAAGTCCAGTTTCTTGGATTGTTGTAAGTGAGCGTGGTATCCAAGTGGATCCCACTAAGATTGAAGCCATAATAAATTGGGAAGTACCCAAAACTCCATCGAAGATTCGTAGTTTCTTAGGATTGGTCGGTTATTGTAGGAGGTTCATTAAAAACTTTTCAAGGATAGCCACTCCTTTAACTACTTTGACCCGTAAGAATGTCAAGTTTGACTGAGGTCCGAAACAACAAGAATCTTTTGAAATTCTAAAACACAAGTTGAGTAATGCTCGTGTGTTATCTCTACCTAAGGGTATTGAGGATTATGTCGTTTATTGTGATGCTTCGCACACTGGAATGGGTTGTGTGCTACTGCAAAAAGAGAAAGTGATTGCTTATGCATCAGGACAATTAAAGTTGCACGAAAGGAATTATACCACCCATGATTTGGATTTGGGTGTTGTTGTATTTGCACTTACTTTGTGGAGACATTACTTATATGGCACAAAGTGTATTATATACATTGACCATAAGAGTCTCTAACATCTGTTCAATCAAAAGGATTTGAACATGCGATAGTGCCACCGGATGGAAACGCTTAATGATTATGATTGCGAAATTCGCTATCATCCCGTCAAGGCAAATATCGTTGCTGACGCCTTGAGTCGCAAGGAAAGGGTTAAGCCTATTAGGATTAACGTCAAGAGCATTGAGCTCAGAAATAGTTTGAATGAGAAGCTATTAGATACTCAAAAGCAAGCCCTATTAGAGGCTAATATTTCTAATGAAGGATTAGGTGGAACTGTTGATCAGTTAGTGCCTGAAAAAGATGGAATCCTTAGATTTAATAGTAGAATCTGGGCTCCAATCCTTGGAGGACTTAGAGATCTAATCCTTCAGGAAGTGCATAATTTGAGATACTCGGTTCACCCGGGTGGTGACACTTCGGATATGTGGTTGTTTGAGCACCACATTGTGGGTACTCTCTAATTTCGGATTTATGGTTGTTTAAGCACCAGGTTCTCTCAAATTTCGGATCTTGGCGAGATTCAAGACGAATTATTGGTTTGATGTTTTTACAAGTGTGTTGTTGTCGAGGCGGTGATGATTTTGAATAAGCTGGACCAATCTTTAGATATGTGTGATGATTTTGAAAAAGATCGGTTCGTGTAGACCCGATCTATATCTTAGTAGGGCAATCCGGTCGGCAACTACTATTTAAAAATGTGAATGCAGCCCTCCCAAATTGACCAAGTAGGCATTATAATCCTACCAAAAATTTAAGCCTCCTATTATTTGAGATATTCATTTGATAATTTTTTTTATCGATTTTCATATGTGTTGGTATATTTTATTTCTTGATGATCTCGTTTTTTTTATTATAAATTTTATGTAATTTAGGTTTGTTGAGATATAAAAAATATAGGAAAGTATGTGATGATTGTGGAGTTTGTAGAAGTTTGTACATTGTGGGAAAGTGGGTGTTTTTACGGAGGTTTGTGAATCTGATGTGGCGTCGAGGTGGCGGTTTATGAGGGTTTGTGGGGTTTGCATATTGTTAGTGCTCTTAACACATTGTTTGACAACATACAAGTTTTTATTAGCTAATATCCTATTAACGTACAAAGATTTTTTTTAAAGCAGACATTAATAAGAAAAATATCATATTCATCCGTCTAGATTCATATACGAGACATAGATTCAAATTCCAATGGTTGTGGAGGAGAAATATTAACTTTACACAAAGGTTGACAACTTTCTAACCTCCATGGTAGAGGAACACTCTGGCAAAGAGTGATATGTCCACCATAGTCACCTTAACGAGACCAAATTAAGGAGTGGGGTTGTTTCCAAACCAATCATACAAATCATTTTCCACCTTACATAATCTATACATATCCTTCTCAGCCACTAAGGTCTCTTCTCATATCCAACGCATTAGGACAAGAACACAATCTGCATTTTGGGATAAGCAAGTCCAAAAAAATTACAAACACGGTGTTATTTCTTATGTACTTTATTAAAAGCCAACTGATTTGTTTATGCTTGTACATGTTGGGATTTGTATATCCGTCTTACATATATTTGAGCAATCAAAGCAATGAAGATATACACCAATTTAAAACATTTGAAAACCTTATGGTCTAATTGCAAGAAACCAACATAGTATAACTAGGATGTTAAAGAATGTTTAAGAACTATAACCTAAGTGCTTAAATAATTTAGTGTAGTGGATGGAGAAACAATGTGCTTCCCTCTGATGGGATCCACACCAGCAATTAGAGCTGAAGTGTCAAGTGTTTCTAGTCTTAAACACATCAATGTCAAGATAGAATCAGCTGAATGTAAGAACTTTTGGAATTTTTGTGAAAATGGATTTTCACATATAAAGTTTTTCCTAATTTTGGACTAAAATATATATTGGTAACTGAGGTTAAGATATATATTTCTTTGTAGTTTTGTGTACTATGATGTGAGAGCTTCGTAATGAATCAAACTGCGTCTAAAAGGGAGCTAAGATGAATGAGATATCTGTACTCAAAGATTGATGTTTGAAACTGTAAATGTTGGAAAATAGAAATGGAATTGAAAAGTGGGAACTTGTCTCACAGAAGAGAAGAGATAAAACTTGAGACTGTATATAAGTAGGAACTTTCCTTCCTTAGTGTTCCATGGAAACATACACTAGTGAAGTCGCGAAGGGCCCTAACTCGCACACGGACGTGAAAGCAATGTGGCGCACTTTGGACACTCACATCACCGTGAGCCGCCTCCGGATGACGTACATGTGATACCCGTGTGGTGCACAGGAAGACCATTAGAAGACTACACAATGGCGTGACTGTGTTGCTCGTTCGCATAGGCTCGCGGATGACGTGGTTGTACGCACCCGAGTGGCGCAGACGTGTGGGTTGGCTTGACTGTGTGACATGAAACAACGTGCCAGTTGCGGTGCACGGGCACGTTTTGTGATTTGAAACAAACCAATCAAACAGTTATGATTGTGAATTAAAACTAGAATAAAGAAGCATTGATGATGCTCAATGCAATTTATTTTTTGTTTTTAATTCTTTGACTGTTTGACTCGAATTTGCATTATAAAACTAAGGAGAGACTTGGTTGCAAGACACACCAGAATCCTCAACACATGCAAATAATTATTTGCGACCTTTTTTAATTTTTGTTTAACAAGTATTATTTATTGTTTGTTTATTATTTACTATATGCATTTTTTTATTTGTTGTTATTATTATTATTATTATCAATAATGATTTATTATTTATTATTAGTTTTTAGTTGTTTTTTTTATCAAATTATATTTATAGTAGTAACAAAAGCTCTACGAAAATAAGTATTTTCTTACAAAATTATTATCATTTAACAATTTACAAACCGAGTTTTAATCTATACTAGAATATGTAGCAGGTTATACTATCCAAGAATTATACATATTTTGACGAGATTCAAATATATTCTCCCAGCCACCTGCATCATTTTCTCTTATCATTGTCTATAGGTTGTTTGTGCTCGCAATTGGATACTCTCCTTGCAATTCTACTTTTATAAAATGGTTACCATTCACGTATACAATTGTAGTTATATTTTTTTCTTGGAACTGGTGATGGCCTCTCCAAAGCGGAAAACAAGTCGAGCTATTTTTATTTTCATCAAATAAAAAATGAACAATTACATTAAACTTGTTCACAATCAAGAGTCCTGGCTCTAGCATAATCATCCAGTGTGTGTTTTTATGGTGCAACCCCTGACCCTGACCAATCTAAGGACGTTAACACATTTTCGATTGACCCACATAAAGCCTTGGTGTATTTATTTCTAAACTCTAGTGGCTCTTCCATAAGTGATCTCTAGAAAAATAACTATTCATCTTCATCGTATCGCTTGAAACCTACAATTTCCTTTACCTAACACGTTATGTATGCGTGTAACATACGCATGGAAGATTTTTAGAATTTGATTAATATATTCGTGTATCACTTTTGATGTTTGATCTTGGTCTAACCCCATTAATCATAGATCGATGCACTTGTAGGGTTGGCGAAAGAACTTTGTCCGACAACATATTGGTAGTTCACCTATGGACTAAGGTAACCAACATAATTATTATGGTCCCTTCATGAACTTTGTATAGCAGCCTTTGGATACCCGAATGAACTATGCCTCCAAGGCTCTTGAGTGTAATTACGCTATTGGAAGTTCACAAATGAACTATGCGTTGTATGCTCTTGAGTGTAATATTGCTCTTAATAGTTCATAAATGAATTGTGCCTTGCAGGCTCTTTAGTGTAATCATGCTCTTGGGAGTTCTCAAATGGACTGTGCCTTGGAGGCTTTTGGGAGTAACTTCGTTGACGGGGAGGTTTAGCAGTTGCAGAGTTCGTTTTTTTGTTGTGGTTATAGTTGGCCATCCACAAGTATTTTCTTTAATATCAGAACTTCAACAAAGTTTTCACAAGCTCATAAAACTTGAGCACATAGTTTTTGAATGGATTCCTTTAAATGAGTATTTCAAATAAGTCACATGATCGTAAGAAGCAAAATAGTAACAAGAAATAGATAAAAGACATAAGGAATATATTGATCATTTTCTTTTAAATGTTTTTAAGACATGTGAAAAATCCATTTAATTTGCTCGACCGGGTGTTGCTACAACTTTTGGGTTGTGATTTTTGTATTAATTTTACGATGACACTTCATCTAATGTATGATGATTTTAATTTTTCTTTTATAAACAATAAATTTCACTTAAATAAGATTTTCTTTAATAACTTATTAATATTTAGCTTTTAAAAAAAATTGAAAACACAGTCATGTTTAACTTCTTTTTTATGAAGATTTTGATATAAATTTTATGACAAATTGAGTTCGTTCAAAAATAATAATTTTTAAATAAATATTTTTTTCTAAATAATAATAATAATAAGAATAATAATAATAATAATAAACAATTACTACTAATAATAATAATACTAATTAAAAAGACAAAAATTAACAAAATGTTGATTTGTGATGTTTTTATGGGAGGTGGGTATGTTTAGTAATAGAGGAGGTATATTTAATAGCACTCTATATGAAAAGTAGTGTCATGGATAAAAAGTTATGGTAGCTAAATTGAGCTAGTAAGTAAAGTTAAACGTAAAATTATATGATCACATCATGTAACTAACTACTGGAATGAACAATCAATATAAATCCACATTTATATTTAACATGTTATTCATATACACACATACATTTTATGTCTCCGTATAAACTATATCTCTAATATTTTTATTCACACGTGATTCATTTTCGTCTATTCGATCCCTAATACGTGAACGTATCCCTATTAATGTAAAGATGCTATCAATCATAGATTACACTTATTTGCATTTAACATACATTTGTATGAACATTATCACTTGTCAATTAAAATCTATCATCAAAGTTCACTTGATAAAGGCTATTGATTTTTTAGATTCAAGCAAAGATAATATGTTTGTAAATATAGAAGTAAGTGAGTACCATTAGCCATTAAAAAAAAATTAAAAACTATCATTATTTGGGGTTTAGATTAGTTGTATACATTATTGGGGTTTCACATTCAAATTATATTAAATTGAAGTACATGTTAGCTAGCCTTTAGAGTTCAGAGTTAACAAGGTCATCTGGTCCATAGCATCAGTTTTGTTTTATACATCGACAATAAACTAATCTAGGTGTTCTTTGTACTTAAGATAGTGACTGAAAATCAGCCGCTTATTAAATCATTGGCGAAGCTTAGAAGGGACCGGGGGTGCCCGACTCCTTGAACTTTTCGCTCAATAGCGTTATATGTGTAGTTTTTGTATAGAAATTTTTGGATATATACGTTTTCGATCCCCCGGTTCTATATAAATTTTTTGGTATATACATTTTCGACCCCGTTAAAAATCTCAAGCTTCGCTACTGTTTCAAATTGTATTTCAGTCACGTATATGTCTAAGTCAATAAAAGGTTTTGGTGGGGAATTTATTGGATACTGAATTGCAGTCTCAAATATGTTCACTTTATAATGATAAATGACCCAAATATATAGAAGACCAATCTTCAACCCCTAATATAGAGTAAACAGATTAGAAATTAAAAATCAATTCTTAATATTCTAAAAAAGAAATGAATTAGGACTGGTTTTTGAGGTAATGCTGTTATGTGGCGTGTAATGTGGTGTATGTGAGAAGTTGGTGTCATAGGAGTCACTAATGTAGTAAGAACACTCGTACAGGAACCGTCGACGCTCATATCTGTCATAGTCTATCACCGGCCTCAACACCATTTCTGTGGGTCCGTCGGCGTCCTCTTCGTCGTCCCAAGGAGGTTGATGCCGGCCTCCTCCAAACATATAGCCGTTAATAACGGCTAGTTTTTTTTAAATTATATTTCCACTTTATAAATATATACCCTTTATTCTTCCATTTTAACCCAATTCTTTGTAATCTCTCTCAATTTTTTATACACCACCTTAATTTTTATAAAGTTTTAGGTATGTCTTCTTCTTCTTCTTCATCTTTGTGTTCGTCATCTTCGGGTGAGGGTGATTTGTTTTTTGCGAACGCCGTAATGCTGGCAACACAGATGATCATGGAGGAAGAGAAAGAAACTAGGGCAGCCGCCTTAAACCGAGACCGAGAAGGTTATCTTTATTTTTCGTTGAAAATTAATACATTTAATTTTTTTCGTTGTTAATAATGTATTTAATTTATTTTTCGTTGTTAATATTTAGGTGCCCATGATAGATTAGTGGCCGATTATTTTACCGACGACCATGTTTACACGACCGCGATGTTTAAACGTTGGTTTCGAATGAGTCTTCAACTGTTCTTACGTATAGCAGACGACTTGGCCTTGTCTGATCCGTTTGTCACACTTCGATATGACACTAGGGGCCATAGAGGATTCACCACTTTATAGAAATGTATGGCAGCCATTCGCCAACTGGCTTAGAGGACGGCACCCGATTCGTTGGACGAGTAATTAAGGATGTCCGAAAGAACTTCATGAGAATGTTTGCATAAGTTTTGCGAATGGGTGGTGAAGCAATATAGCAAGAAATATCTGCAAAAACCAAACGCAAATGACGTCCAAAATTATTTCAAGCGCACAAACAAAGGCATAGTTTTCCTAGAATGCTCGAAAGCATTGATTGAATGCACTGGTCGTGACAGAACTGCCCTACTGTGTGGCAAGGTCGATATACTTGGGGCAATCATGGTCATCCAACTATAATACTAGAGGCTGTTGCGTCACAAGATCTCTGGATTTGGCATACTTTTTTTGGTCTGTCTGGTTCACTTAACGACCTTAATGTCATCTATCAATCAGAGATCTTTAACGATGTAATAGCAGGAATTGGTTTAGACACCAGTTTTACGGTTTCCGGAGTGGAATACAGGCGTGGTTACTACCTTCCGGATGGAATATACCCAACATACTCTACAATCTTTAAGACTATTCCGCACCCGACACGATAAGAGAAAGAAATTTGCCAAGTTTCAAGAGGTGTCGAGAAAAGACATTGAACTGTGTTTTGGGGTTCTACAAAAAATGGCATGTCATTGAACATCCAACACGTTCTTTTACACCACAGAGGTTGTGATACGTTATGTATGCTTGTATCTTGTTGCATAACATGATCATCGAAGACGAAGGTAGAGCGATTTGTGAGTGCGACGAAAACGCGCCTAACGGGAATTATGTTCCAGTAAGTGTAGAACAACAAGATTTAAACGGATTCTCCCTACGTAACGAGTACACACATCAAAACCTTCAAGCAGACCTGATGGAATACATTTGCATCAACGCACAAGACGAACCCAATGACGACATGCTGGATGAAGACTATTAGTTTTTTAATTTTTTTAAATTTTAGGTTTTTTTCATGTAATGTAGAATTAATATTTTTTTCTAGATTTTAAATTAATTTTAGTTATATATATATATATATATATATATATTGCATATTTAATTTGCCAAAATTAAAAAAAAATAAATAAGTGAGGAGGCCCATCCTCCATTACCTTGGTCCATCTTTGTAGGGGCATCCTCCTTAGAAGTTGATATGGCGCTAAGAGTACGGGGTGTGGGGGGCTTGGGTTGACATGTGGCGTAGATGGGGTCTACTAGGCCACCTCAAAAAAGTGGGGTGTGGTAGCGGCGTGTGCTAGTTGGCGTGGCTGGACATGTGGAATATTATTTTTTTCTTAATATTTTGACATTTATAAAAATAAAACAAACCACTAAATTAATTTAAAAAAAATTTGCATAAAATCCTAATAAATTAAAAAAGACAACTTAATGAATCCTAAAAAAATTTAAAAAAAATACATAATAAATTCTAAAAAATAAAATTACAAAGTACGGTAAAAATTAAAGTGGAGAATCCAACGAACTTCCTGGTTCCCATCGTGCCTATACTCGATTTTGGCGATCTCCACTCGATCGCCGTGGCTTAGAAGCATGCTTTAAACACTCGAAATTCCTGGTGCACGGTCGAAGCATGCTTTAAACAGATCCAGCTTCGGTTTTAGCTCCCGCCACTTGTGTTGGCACGCGTTCAAGTTGTGACGCACGTTTCCCGTATGTTCTTGGTATTGTTGAAACGCTTGAGTTCCGTAGGTGGTTTGGCCACGACGTAGCGTTCGTTGTGCGTCAACGATTGACATCACTAACGCTATCTCCTCCTCCTCGGTCCAATGCATCATTTTTGGTTTTTGGGTTGGTTTGGGTTGAAGATTTGTGTTTAAAGAAAGTGCATGTGAAAAATATTAGGTTTGGGGTGAGTATTTATAGGTAAAAATTTATACTTTTTTTTTTAAATTTTAAGTTCCGTAGCCGAAACCGCCATGGTCAACGGCTAGCCCAAACGGTCTGATTTTCATAGCCAACCCCAGCATGCCACATCACCGCTCCCCCCGCCCCACGCCAGGCTTCATAGCCACGCCAGCGAGGCAACGCTGCTACCCACACTGGCCAGGTGTGGCTAAAGCGGCGTTGTTTGGCTAGCCACGCCCCTAACCCAATCCCATACCCCGCAATCTAACGTAGAGGAGCATCCTCCAAGAATTTACCTCCTCCACACCAAGTATCCTAATACCCTCTTTTGTATTCTGCTAATAGTCTTCCACACTTACATGTCTTTCTGTCTTGATTTGCCTACAATTCAAAGGTCTTCAACTCTCCATGAAGTTGGGATAGATTCGTCTATGAGTGCATAGATGGATCATAATTATAAAGGCACCATTTTTATGAAGGTAAAAATTAAAACATGTGTTATAAGTGTTATTTTCAAATAATTATATATGTTAAATAAGTTATCCTGGTGAGGACATAAGAAAAGTCGCTTGAAGAAGTCAATTTAAAGAAAATATTTAACAAACGAATCATGGATGATGCCATGATCAGGCTGTGGATCGATCATATCGAAATCGGTATCAACTACAACATTCAAGAACAAAAGACCTCAATCGATATATGCTTTGACCTTGGATCATCCATAAAGGTCCTAAAATGAATCGTTAATAACAAAAACGACTATACATCAAGTGAAGAAGTACAAGATAAATAAATGGAAGATGGTAAATGATGAAAAGATTACTAGAAAAACTATAATAAAGTTTAATCAAAACTTATAAAAATAAAGGGTTATAAAACCAACTCCTATCGTGTATAAAGAAATTGAGACTTTGAATATATGTATAACAAATTAATGGTTTGTAAAACTGACCCAAGTTATTAAAATAAAACGATTTTTATGGTGGAGGAATACATAAAAAAGTGAAGGTATTTATACACGCTTTTATGTCTAAATGCATTAATCACCAGTTTGTGATAAACTTACCACTCATGGGTTATTGACATAATTCTTTACGTCTTTAACATACCCAAAGTGTTTTCAAAACAATGATTTATAAAGAATTACATAGATGGACCCTTTGCTATGACCATATTATGAATTTGGTTCCTAACTTCAATTTATCACACTTTTAAAGTTGATATATGTTAAATATCTTTTTTATTAAGCGGGTGTGAATGGCCTATTATACCTTCTTAATGTAATGTTGAGAAAAGAGATACAAGATATTGTCAAACTGAATTAAAAATTGAAGAACAACATGTATACTAAATTTCACAGATAGACCCTGTGATTAACATATATTATGAAAATGACATATTCTTTTCAAAGAGTACGCCCTTATAACATCTAGTTGAGAAAAGTAACCCATAAAATTGCAAGACTCGTCAAATCTATCTAACCCCCTCCCCTATACTTCCTAGTTGCTACGTTCATCCCCTACCCAAACCCACCATGTTAACACCTCATAACATACAAGTTACGTAAGTGACCTTTTGACGATCCGTTAACAATATTGGTACCCGATCAAGGATCCGAACAATAACTAGACATAATATTTAATATAAAGCTAGAAAAATCACTAAACACCTCAAAACATTTGAAATCCCTAAATGCAAGTTATTTCCTAAATAAATGTATTATCTTCTAAACATCTAAACACTTAACATTTTTTTAGCAAGCAAGACACCCCTACTTCTCTTGACCATCCCCAACTAGTGGCCCCCTCCCTCACCATGTTGACTTGTCAAAGATGCTCTTGGTTATAAACATGTGCTTAATTTTGAAAGATGATGTGATTAAAAGGTTGATAAGTACATGAGAAGATCTAAGCCTATCACTTTACCACAATCTTTCACACACGAAAACACACACTAATCCTCTACATTCCCCCCTTCAAATTTCGGCCAAGAACACTCCAGACCATCTTCACTTTCAAGTAAACTTCAAGCATTCCAAGTGTACTTCCAAGATAATGGTGATGATCAAACAAGATTGCAAGCATTAGAAGTCTATTAGCCGCTACCATTGGCTTATATCCAAGACTTGAATCATCATCATCATCTTCTTCTTTTTACATCTTGATCTTCCCTAGCCCTTGTGCTAGCATTAAGTGATCTTACACCATTTTAAGCTTCTTGTTTCATGTAGTTTATAAAAGTGCAAGAAACCATCTTGAAGCTTATCTTAAAATTACATGGTAGAACATAACTAAACACTAAAAAACTAACCTACATACTTGTTGTTAAAGTGGGTTCTTGTGTTAGATCCAGTATTGTGATTGTTATGGACAAAAAACAACTTGTTGAAGTTATGTTAAAAGTATAGACCTTACATAAAAATGTTAGACCTAGCAAGATCCACCAATAAAGATGTATGAACTTGAAAATGTGGTTTAAATGATTTTTAGAAGTTGTAACATATAAAAGTATGTAAGAATCTTGATGATGAGTTTTATTCTTGAAAAAGTATGTTTCAAAGTTTAACATAAACTCGTAGAAAATGTTGATGAACATGAAAATGTTATATTCTTGAAAAAGTATGTTTTAAAGTTTAACATAAACTTGTAGAAAATGTTGATGAACATGAAAAAGTTATGAATCTAAAGGTTTGATGTGGTTTACAAGTTCATACATGGGTGTTGGGATTTTTTTATATTAAAGACTTGTTGAAATTGTTGGATGAATTTGTTGAGTTGGAAAATTGATTTTAAGCGTGTTTATAAACATGAGAAAACCTCTAAATCTAGGGGAAACTATGGCCACCTTTTTGTAAAATTAAAGTGTTAGAAAAATATATTTTAACAAGGTTTTTACAAGTTAAAGTGTTTAAAGACATTAAACACAATTTTTCTAAGTTTTTATACAAAAATATAAGTTAAGAAAATAGAGTTTTCTTAAGAATTAAAATAGATATAAATACATATATTTAAGGCTATATATATATATATATATATATATTTGTCACACCAAATATGTGAATATGTGTATATCTATGTGTGTATATATATATTTAGTGTAAATATAGGAATTCATATTTCATTAAATAACCACTAATAAAATACACTTACAAAATACTTTGGAAAAGGACTAAATATAAAAAAATACACATACTTACCTATACATGGGTGTATAGACTAAAAATACAAGATATATATATATATATATATATATATATATATATATATATATATAGGGGATGGATCATGAGAAAACTAGTTTAAATGTAAAAACAACTAATTAAAAAAGCCTTAAAAACATATCAAATCTTTTTTTTTATTTTTTAATAAAATTCGCTATATATAATATATAATTTTTTTTTTCAAAAAAAAAGTTGTACTGCACATATGCATTAATATGAAAAAGCCTAAACCACCCCACCGACACCCCTGAAATCCTAACCCCCACCCCACCCCCATAAACCTAAATCCACCTTCCATAAACCTAAAAACTTTTCTCATTTGTATAAACCTAAAAACGTTTCTCATTTATATATATATATATATATATATATATATATATATATATATATATATATATATATTACTAGCCCATCTTAAAAATAAATTGTTTTTAAAAAGTACATAGTTTACAAGAAATATAATTAAGAAAAACTCATGAAAATCATAAGAAATGATTTTTATCACTAAATACAAAGTACATAAGTATTATACCAAAATACATAAATACATGCCAAAGTTTACATCTAGTGATAATACAAGATTTTCAAGTACTTATACCAAAAATAATATTAGAAATATCATTTTAACAAAATATGAATTTAACTATACATATTTATACTGGGAAATAAATTATAAATATATGCATACTTTGATTTGGTCAAGGGTAAACAAATACAAGAATGTATGAAAAACTATAATTATACAAATAAAAGAACCAAATTAAAAATATATTTTTTTTAACTCTTATCGAAACTTGGAATATATATAAACATACCCACTTAGAAGGTGATCAAGGATCACATAAAAACAAGAATATATATTTTAAGAAGATAAAATATATATACTAACAGCGTCAACAAGACGAATGTGTGAGCCCGACTACAAGAAGGCTCGGCCCTACACATGTCGAGGACACGTACATAACAGTCGTGCAAGGCATGAGGTCACAAGAGGGCTAGGCCCATTCACACGACACGCGAACATATAAATATATATTTATGAAATATATATTAACTTATAAATTTATCAATCTACCAACATAAATCAACAATCAAGATTTCCTTACAACTAAATACAAGTCCTAATACACATTCAAGATGGATCACTTGTACATAGTTATACATATATCTAAGTGTCTAATGAATTTAGGTCACTTGTAGGTTGTGTTACGAACCGGAGAAACTGCACGTGATCGTTAGCATGCATTTCAAATACGCATTCAATGAGTTCATGTCCTCTCTTTTAAACGCTTTACAGTTTTTAAATTTTCGGGGGATATACATGTACAAGTGGTATGGTAAGCTAGGGAATGAAACAACTTAGATCATGTGCGTATAGGGTTAAACTTAAGCACCATTAATCATATTTAGACCGAGAAAATGAAAGGGTAGATCTATTGGATTTTGGCGAGCCCTACTCTTGGTCCGCGAGATCGTGGGAGTGCTTTTGTGTCCAAGTCGAGGGTAATCGACGTGTAATTCGTCAAGGGTTGGATTGCTTTCTTATGTCGGCACACATATTAATGTCCTTGCAAAACATTAATGATTAACGATTTCATTGACGCTTTAACATACTGTATTTTATACAAAATCTTTCAAATGTTTTAAAGATTCATTTGGCACCAACTTTTGTTGACTATTCAATTTACATGTATTTTAAGAAATTAGTGGACTACGCGGGGATTTCATGTCAAGAAAACAAGAGTCGGAACTCCATACCATCTTTTGGAGGATTTGTCCATTATATACCGCCTCCTTGCGGTGATATAGTGGCCAAAATCTTAAGCCTTAAAACTTGCATTTTGATGTATGACATTTTGTGAAACTTATTTTCATTTGAAGGCTTGTAAACAATATACTTAACTTCATGTTGTGGTTTGAAAGTACTTATGACATTGTGATGACTGCTGTGAGTGTCATACAAAAACCTAAATAACCATGTAGATAGTCTAAATAGGGTATCGAACCAGAGGAGTATGGTGGAAAGTGTTGTTGATTAAGTATAAAGAAACTAATTACAAAAATGTAAAATCGGTTGTTTGAGTGGTTGATTAAATTAAGAACTATGATAAAACGAGTTTGTAACAATGAGAGAAAACAATGGTTATTCCATATTTTAGATTCAAAATGGATTTCAATTATGTGTTCGATTGTTACAATCACATAGACATGATTGCATAATCCAATTAATCAATTGTGATTATCCAAAGACTACTTACTTCGGTTGCAAAACAATGGAAGTTTATCACATGAACATATGTTGAAAATTACCAACCCCAATCCCTGTCAAATATATCCCAATTGCTAGAATTCTCGAGAATTGAATGAATTAAAACTAAGGTTAATGCAAATTCAATCGTTTACCATTCAATTCAATTAATCGAATCAAATGGTAAAAGCATCGAATGCTTAGATTACCAAGTTTAAACACAATAAAAAACACATAAAATTGGTCCACTTACAACAATCCTCCACCCGGAGGAAACCACTAAGGAATTAGCCACTTATCTCAGTGAATCGATCTTGAAAAGCTTGAATGGTGATTGAATTTATCTTCTTGATCTTTGTTGTGATGAAAAGTATGATGATGAGAGGTGCAAAGTCACCCAAATATGCTCCTTTGATGATCCTATTTCGTCCACGGCTGAATGCCCTTGGTTAGGGTTCCAAAATTGTTTCTATACCCTCAAGAGTCAACCCTCGTGTGTTTGCCAGATCCCGCCCTAGGTTACGGTCCACAACTGCTGTTGATTTTGTTAGTACCTCGCCCTGCCGTAGGTTACGTCAGGCCCACCATAACTTACGGCGGGTTTGCCACTTGTTCCTTTTTCAGCTTTTCAACTTTCATGGAATGACCCTTAGGCCCTTGGACTTCATTCGTTCGCATTACTCATACTTCCAAGCTATCTTCGGGTGTTCCACTTCATCTCCAAGCACTTTAACTCCACCAGTTTAAGCGATTAACCTGTAAAACCATAACTCTCATAGTTATCACATTCAAACAAGATAATCACCTAAAACGCAATAAAACCCAAAAGATAAACACATTAATGCTCGGGGGTCTCCCTCTCCATCACATTCCCACACTTAACCTTGCTTGTACTCAATCAACCATCACAAACATTAATCACCGTATTAACAAATCACTTTTAAATCCCTTACCGATTTAACAATTTAAGATCCCAAGTCATACCCGTCCCATAGACTGACACAATCGAGATTGACAATCTGACAAGTAGGTGATGCACATTTGATACAATTTAAGACTTTCCTAACCAAACCTAACATGCTTATGGTCTACACACATGCCACACGCCCCTCATAATAAACACTCCCCTCGGTTTTATCTTGACTAGCGTGTAATGTGCTAGTATATATGCCACTCAAAACCAAATATGAAACTCTGTACTCATAAGCTTGTATGAAAATCACACATTCACTGTAACACTTAACATAGTACATATCAAAAGGACTTATGGGTTTTGGGCTCAGGTAAAGGTACAAAATATGTTTTTTATGTGACTAACGGAAAAAGATAAACCAAACCATGACAATCTTTATTCACAATGAACTACTAACATTTTAGTATATAATACTAACATGTTTTCTTTTTCTTTCTTTTCTTTTTTTTCTTTTTTCTATTTTTATTATTATATTTCTTTTCTCTTTTTTTTCATAACACAAATCTAAACACACGAATTGTCATTCACGGTTGGTAATCGCATAATTCACATTGGGTGTAACAAACGAATGGTATATGGCTCAAGATGGGTTACTAAGGTTGGTTGGATAACGAGTTAAAAGTGTAACGGGAAAAGGATCTTAATGCCTTTATCATCTATTTGCATACGCGACATCCACGATCTCAGCATGTATCAAGTCACACAAGTTCTAAAACAGAGTAACATACGCCTACTCTCAACAAATGAATATCTATTTCAATTTAGTCTAACAATTCTAGTAGGCTCAAACAACTCATAAAATGAAAGGATAAGGGTTACCGAACATGTAGCATGTGTACTTTCCTAAAGCATGTTACCCCTAGTTAGGCATCTCTTTTCAATTCTCTTTTACACCACCTGTCAGATATACCTTTCATGAAACTTAAAGGGACAACCATGACAAAGGATCTATGTTAGCTTAATATCAATAAGAAACCCTTTAGTGATTGAAAATTTTGGTTTTCATGTAGTTTAAGAGACAATTTTTTTTCAAAAGTTTCACTTTTTTCAACCAATTATTGTTTAAAGTTTACTGTTTCATTAATGTGATAAACGTGTACGATCCTGAAACAAACTGGGCAGGGCTTCGCCGTACCACTCAGCAAACTGTTATAAGCACAAGACCACAACTCAAACTATATATAGATATTCCGGTTCGCACGAGTTGTCCTTGCCACTTCTTATGAGGTGGACTCACTTTGGACGAGGTGGACTCACTGCGTACAAAGTGAACATCACTTCGTGCGAAGTGACCTACAAAACATAAAAAATGCAAATCTAACATTCGTAGCCCTATTACAATGACTCGCCATGTCCCTAAGACGTAGGCTATAGACATTCTGCATCAACAAACTCCCCCTTGGATATTGCTGTAGTCTTGGGCAGCCATTAGAAATCTTCATAACTTTAAACTTTAATGTCCAAAGAAATTCTTCCTTAGTTTCTCCGTTCCTCTGATGGAATTGGTGTTTGATCAGTTGGAGGTGCCCATTTTAAAAACAGAAATCTTCTAAGCGCATATTTCTGTGTAAAAACATTAATTCCCTTTCTTCTTTTCGTATATGCTTCATAAACTCTTTTCGTTCCAGCTCTTCCCATTTTGACTTCCACATTTCCCTGAATTAATACCATGTGCATAGTAAACATTAATTACACCTAGGTATTGCATCGCTTGAGTCTTTCTCGTGTCTCGTAGCAAATCTTGTTAAAGAATAGACACTCCACGTCTTTCTCTAAACAATTTACTAACCACATCGGGTCTAGTATATGAATCTCCCTCCATAAACCTTCATTCTTCAAAACAATTACCGCTTCACCCGTTTCTACGTCATATTGCCACCATTTGAAGAAATCATGGAAGTCATGCTCGATTTTCTTTAATGGCATGTTCTTCATGGCGCGTGGACGTTTAACAATCAATGTGACATTTTTTTCTTTTATCACCGGGTCAATCTTGATCTTCTTCTTAGGAATATGTGGTTTCCAGTGATTAAAACTATGATAAGCTTCATACTTTATCAGCTTCCACAATCGTTGGTCATGAAACTCCATCTCATAATTAATCATCTTCGTTTGAACTAACTCTTCCACATCCCACCAAGGTAACGTTTGGACATCACAAAGAAATCTAAAGTATTGCACTCCAAATCCCCTCTTGTTAGCACAAACATTCAACTCTTTAATCCAACCCCAACTAAAATATCACCCAATGATTTATCCTGATCTCGTGTAAAGAAGCTAATGGTTTTTGAAATTTACGTTCTTTGGGTAGCTCGTTCAACCATGACTTCTTCGCCTCAGCTATTTCTTCTTTTGATAAACGTTTAGGAACATTTCCTTCATTCACAATCTCCTCATCCCTATGTTTTAATAAATCATCAGAAGCTTCAACAAACAACTCCTGGAAGGTTGGGAAGTCATTCGTATTCTCTCCAGAATATTTGACTGTTTCTTAGTCGGAATTATCCTCCACACCACCTTTTTTAACTATCAGCATCAACAACATATTTGTATACATAATCTTTAGGTTCTGAAGCACTGATGTTATTTAGCTCTTCTTCAAAATCGAAATCAAATGAACTCTCATCAGCACCCAACATTTCTGCAATTTCCTCCTTGGTGTAATGATGAACAAATTCACCTTCTTCGACACCATGTTCCAAGTAGAAAACTCTGGGCTTTGGCAAATCAGGAACAACCGATATAGGTGCAGCTGTGAGGATTCCTGATTGATTTGCATCGTTTACCAGGTCCTTCGTCTCCCCCTGTCTCTGAGAACCATCTTCATTCACATTATCAATCAAGTATGTGTCATAATCAAACAACTCATTGAGCTTAGCATCTACAACTTTCACCCCTGTACCACCCTTGGTGTTGTCATCATCATCACCTTTGTAGTCGTTATCTTTTTTGTCATTTCCACCGACATCTTCATCATCATTTTCATCATAACCATCAACATCTTCATCAATCTCAACATCCAAAATTTTCTTATCTAAGTATTTCTGCTTCAAAGACTCCCTAGAAACATCAACAGGTTCACCAATTAGCACATAGTTAATTAACAGTTCAGCTTCAGTTTCTAGCTCAGTAGGAATAATCACAGGAACTTAATCTATCTTTCCTTTTCCTTTACCTGCTGCTGTGACATCTTTTTCAGCTTTGCGCCCTCTTTCAGCCGCTCTTTATTGTCCTTCCTCAATCTCTATCAAATCAGATCCAGCTTCAAAATCTATACCTAACTTTCTGTTTAATACTTCTGAAACAAATCAATCTTTCAATCACTATGAAGTCTTTCAGCTTCATAACCTTTAACCAACCTTCATAATATTTCATTTTCGGAAAGAAAACTTGCTAACACAGCTTCTAAATTCTTTTTGTCATCTTCAAGATACTTGATTCTGCTTTCACTATTCAATCTTTGTATCGTTAAAGAAATCTTCATCTAATCCTTTCTCAAACTGACTATAAGAAATTTCACCAAAATTATATGTTGGCAAAGATTGACGTCTTTGAGCAGATTGTGGAGTTCTTTGTTGTACAGGAGGTGTTGGCTGCTTTGGTGTTGAAGATGGTTGTGATGGTGTAACATGTTGTGGTGATGATGGAATAACATGTTGTGGTGATGTAGGTGGTTGTTGTGGTGGTGACGGTGGTTGTACAGATTCGACATTTACGGTAGTAGGTTCTACGTCAGGTGTCTTCCTGGCCCTTTTATACTTTTGACGAGCTTTCTTTGCCGAAGGAGACCCTGTTGTCCTCTTGTGAATATATGAAGGCTTGCTTTTAACACGTTTAGCTTTCTTTGTCGGCGTTTTAGATGTTTTCTCTGGATCAGTAGGAACATATGTTTCATCATTATCTCTAACCTCTTTTCTTTTGCTTTTGCAGTTCAGCTCTTTTGTAAGTCCCGTTAATATGGATCTATCAACGATATCACACGATCACCAAGGATGGGCGGAATCCAAACTTGATGATCTTCAAGAAAAACCTAAATGATGAAGAACAATGTGAAATCACTTTAACACCTTGCACAGGATTCTATTACTTGAACAAGCAAAACCGTCTGGTACAAGATGAAGGTTCTCCAGAGAAAACCCAAAAGTTTACCCAAAATCATAACCCTAGAAATGACATAATATCCTATTTATACATAGGGTTTGCCCATGCCCCTCATGGGCCCCTTGGGCTTGCCTAGCCCACATGGCCTATGGCATGCCCAAGTGACCTATTCATGGTCCAAACCTGATACAAACTAACCCAGTTAATCCCAGTTAGCTACCATAGACTGTTGCGTACATTTGATGCTTCAGTCTCACACTTATGGGACCTAACAATCCACCCCTAGACTGATGCATCAAATTGTCTTGATAGCATAAATTCAGCAACGTCTTCAACAGAGACTATGGTTGTCGCTATGCTGTAAGTGTTGTGGAAGTCAGTCTCATACTTATTGGACCTCATACTTCAAGGAACTCTCAACACTGGGGCTCTTTCTTTAGCTCTTGTGGTTAGCTTCATATCAGGATCTTGATCAGCTTTGCTTGAAACATCTTTGTCAAAAAGAATGTGAGAGGAGGAACCTCAACAACTCTTTTCTTCTTCAATCGTTCTTTTTCAAGCAAGCAGGTTCACAGGTACTTCTTCAAATGTACTATCACTGTCAAACGATGAAAAGCATTTGGTTCTTCTGACTCAGGTACACTTTGCTGTTGTGGTGCTTCATGCTTTTGTCGGCAACTAACAGCATCTCAATGTTCAGCAATCCCTGTTTCTTGATCTAAACCAAGATCTTCATAATTCTCAGAAATTCATAAGCAAACATTCTTATGCAATGGAAAGAGTATCGCATGAACACCCGATACATCCAAGTACTTGTACTCGGATCGAAATTCAAATTTCTTTTATCTTTCGACGAGTAGTCAAATCTTCAAGAATGTTAATAGTTTTTAATAAAACAAATAAAGCACTCTATTTTTGGATTTTTGAATTTTCTATTTTTAATTGTTAAAATATAAGAATATAAAGAGAAACACAGATAAACAAAGAAACTAACTCAATAGTTACAACTATACAATTACAATGGGATCAAAATCGTTTTAAGGCAGACCAAGGAACACTTTTCGGTGCGAACTTATTCAGACTGGTCTAAGTGATTGCCAATATGTTTGTCCACTTAAACATTAACGCTCAACTTTCATTTTTCAACTTCGTGATATGCTTAAGGTAGTATTATACTATAATACCCGTGTGTCCATACCATGACATACCCCCGCGATCAAGATAAGCACAACAATTCATCATAGCAGGTGAGTATACTGAGATCATCCTTTATCTTTTACAACGTCAGACTAATGGTGAACAGGTCAGTACTTCCGTACAATAGAGTGACCAATAGCATCTGGCGAGGGTTAGGCAAATACCTTATTTGGTATGTTTGAATTCATGGAATTTTCTCATGATGAGATTTCCTTTCTTTTAAGGTTTTGGCCCTTTTGATTTGGCTCTTTTAATAAATATCATGACTGTGCCTAGGTCTGCATATAATCTGGATGCAACAGGATGACAGCCAAGATATTCCCGGATGACTCAACAACATAAAGACGCGAAACCTCAGACGTTGGCTATCTATCAACGCAGGATTTAAGACCATGAAATCATACGCCAATGGTATGTTTCCCACAAGATACATAGTTCGTTATGTTTATATCACTTAGTATCTTTTAATCACTTTGAGTGTAAGCCTAGCGACATACCACATTAGATCCTATTCTTTTCAGCTACGACATCTTACATGTGTCAATCACGCCTTTTATCACGAAAATTCATTTCATTTCCCATGACTTTTTATTTTTGTATTTTTCTGTTTTTCAAATAAGGTTTTTGTATTTTTCTAATTTTCTCCCCCTCAAACAATACATATATACATATATCGCCCTTTTCCACCCTAAATTTGTGCATCATACTTTATGCATAAATTTACCTAATAAAGAGAACATATGCACAAAGTTTTAGAACGAAAGGAAAAGGAAAATATTTTTGTTGTTTTTGCTTAACTGTTCCTTCATTAGATTAAAAACTAATCAATTTCAAAACTAAAGCACGAAATTTAAATTGTACCTTTTTGTTGATCTTTTCTTACCTCATCTCCTCCAATGGAAACATCACAACCTTAAAAATTTAAACCTTTTGCAACAGTGAGATGTTATCCTTAATGTCCCTGGAACAACCGCTATCAACATTCCAGAGATTGTCAACAGCTCCTCCTTGGTTGTTCCTGAAAAATAAGGAGATTAGTAAGCAGTGGGACCCAGGCCATCGTGGTCCTGGGTTTCCCTGAAGCATCAAAATATGACACTTCTTTAAGACACAAGTCCCCTTTTGTTTCAAGGATTGGTGGTGTTGCTGCTGATTTGGATTTGGTTTCCAAATCTGTTTCATTTTAACAAACGTGGTAGTTACCGATTGAGCAACTTTGCCTGTGTCAGGTTTAGTCGTTTTAGAAACAGATTTTTGTTTCTGAACAGCCTTGCGTTGTTCTTGGCAACATTCCAATCCCCATCAGATGGTTTAACCTTGGAATTCACATTCTTCATTGCCTTAGGTGATGATACCTTCATCGGCTTGGAATGATTGTTATTCTTTGGTGTAACCTTCTGATTTTGTGCATGATATGGAACATGGGAACTACGTGTACAGTTTCGAGCAATGTGACCAGGAATGCTGCAATTGAAGGACGTTTGTCTCTTCACATAAAAACATTCTCATCAGCTTGATTTCCTCTTGCAGGCACTGAAGGATGAACTGATCCCTTCTGTGCTTGATTTCCTTGCACGTTTCTTGCAGATGAAGATGAATTTGGATGCTTGTACTTGTCGTTTGCAAGGGCCTTCGTCTGTTGTGGAGATTTCTTTTGATTTTTCTTGTTTTGTTTAGACTGCAAGTCTTTTTCAGAAATCTCCCTAACCTTTCTAAAGGCTTTTCTAGCACAGTCAAAGGCATATTTTTTGAATTTGCCATTAAAGACCGGCTTAACAAAAGTATTTTTCAAAACAGCAGCCTTGTGAGGGCTATTGCTGCCCACTGATGATTTCGGAGAGCGTGACTGTCCTTGACGTTTGGAATTTTGCTTTCTTCGTCTCCGATTAACTCGTTTCTGCTCTTGTAGCTTGCTCTGAACCTTTTCATCTGAAGTAGAAGATTCAGATTGTTCAGTTTGTGCATTTGGAGCCTTGTTCACGTCAGCTCTCTCTTTATCAGCTTTGATAAAGTTAGAGAGTCCTGGTTTATCAGATGAAGAGCCAGACACTCCAGCTGAATCATTGGAAGAGTCAACAGCACCAGATTGTTCCCGTGTGTCTGCGTATAATCACTGGGTTTGCCGTACACCATATGTTGTGCTTTCTCAACATCTTCATTTGTTTCAGGCATTGTCGTGTAGTTGTGATTATACGGTGGGGCAACCTGATTGAATCCCAAACCCTTCTCCTTGTTCGCCTTATATGCCAGCTGCATATTTGCACATGTCCTGAACAAGCTTGCTGGATGTATCAAACTTCTTTATATTGACTTCTGTTTTGTTGATATTTTCCAGTAAGAAGTCCCAGCTCAACTCTTACCAAGTCGCATTCCATGGTTTTTGATTCTAATATGGTTTTGTAATCATGGACCCAACATTTCTGTTGATTTACGTCCAGGTGGAGCTGAGCTATGTCTTTCTTTTGAGCTTCAACCTTTTCTTTGAGTAACTTGTTACTTTCTCGAAGGCTGATGCACTGAGCCATTGCATTGTTGTACTCGTCGGTCATTTTGGAATTAAGAGCCCTGAGTTGAGCAACCCTATTCCTGCAAGGTTCAGTGCACAAAAGATAGTTGACTGTGTCAATGGACAAGCTTGATTTGTCAGCGTTAGTTTGGGCTTGAGGTCGAGTTTGGGGTGCTGGGCTGCGGATTGTTGCTTGTTGGGCTGTTGATTTCTGTTCGGACGCTTCTTCAAGATGAGACTCTGTTGATTTAGCGTATAGATCTTGGAGATCTTGGTTTGATTGTAAACAATCCCATAACCAAGATACAAAGGAGTCTTTGTCATCTCCTAAAATGCTATCCAACTCATCTCTTACTTCCTCTTTTCGCCTCCCACATTCAAGCAAACGCATCACATAGTTAGCAACAGGATCAACATTGTATTCTCCGATAAACTCATTCAGCTTTTCCTTCACTTCATCCTGCAGGCTCGGGTTTTGATTTTGCTGGACTGAGAGCTATGTTCGAGTGCTGAGCTTGGGCTGCAAACATCTTCGGATAATCGAAACCAGACAGGTAAACACGATAAAAAATGTTCGAAAACTGTTTTTTACCAAAATGTACTGTTAGACTCGTCCCGACGATATGAATCCAATGGTATATAATGTCCGATAGTGATTTTAGGAATTTTCGTGCCTTAAAAATCACACGAGTCTAACCGCGCAACCAGTTTGTTAAGATTGTATGTGGATCCAATTCTGTGCATGAAAACGTTTAACTCTGGTTACGTCAGTTGGTTAACTTTCCACCTTTTTGGGTACAACTCAGAACAATACCAAATTCGGAACAGTAACTCGGATTAGCAATCCGAGATGGAATCTCAAACGGTGATCCGAGATGCTAATCCGAGATGGTGATTTGGAAGAGTATCCGAGATGGAATTCGAGATGCACTGTTTCAGTCCGGAATGAGAATCCAGAACAGTAATCCGGAATGCTATCAGATACACAGCAACAGTGAGAATCCGGAATAGTAATCCGGAATGCTATCAGATACACAGCAACAGTAACTCGGATAAATCCGAAATGGAGAAACAGATCCGGAATAAGAGCCTGATCCAGAATGAAAGTCTATCCGAATTTGGAACAGTTACGAATCCGGAATCTTTGAAGATTATCCGAAATCCTTGAAGATTTATCCGAAATCCTTGAAGATTTATCCTAAATCTATCAGAAATTCAAGATTTTTATCCGAAATGCAGCAGATTAATCCGAAATCAATTCGAAATGCAACCAGAAAATCCAAAATCCTTGAATGTTGATCCGAAATGCTTGAATCTTCTTTGTGTTCTTCGTGTTCTTTGTGTCTTTCAGTAGAAACGAACAGAATCAGTGTGATATCAGATCTGAAACTGGAAAACAGGTTCAAACAGGCTCTGATACCACTTGTACGTCCCATTAATCCGGATCTATCAACGATATCACACGATCACCAAGGATGGGCGGAATCTAGACTTGATGATCTTCAAGAAAACCAAAATGATGAAGAACAATGCGAAATCACTTTAACACCTTGCACACGATTCTGTTACTTGAACAAGCAAAACCATATGGTACAAGAAGGTTCTCCAGAGAAAACCCAAAAGTTTACCCAAAATCTTAACCCTAGAAATGACATAATATCCTATTTATACCTAGGGTTTGCCCATGCCCCTCATGGGCTTCCCTTGGGCTTGCCTAGCCCACATGGCCTATGGCATGCCCAAGTGACATATTAAAGGTCCAAACCTGATACAAACTAACCCAGTTAATCTTAGTTAACTACCATAGACTGTTGCGTACATTTGATGCTTTAGTCTCACACTTATAGGACCTAACAATTGGTATCAGAGCCTGCTGTTCAAATACAGGCTCTGGGTATTGCTGATTGAAGAAGCTGTTTCGAAGCTTGTTGCTGCTGCTTGGATTTGTCACTGTTCCGGATCAGTGTTTCGTCTTCGGAAGTGCTACTGTTGCGAAGAACTCGAAGAAGATTTGAAGATTTCGGATCTGTTACTGTTACGGATTCCGAAGAACACGAAGAAGGTTCTCACATCTCGGATCAATTACTGTTCCGGATTCTGAAGAACATGAAGGAGATCATCCATCTCGGATCGATCCCGGACTGTTGTTCAATCCGAATTACTATCTGAGATACTATGGTGGTTATCTATTCCTTGGATTTCGGATTACTGTTGCAGAAAAGGCGGATTACTGTTGTCATCGGATAAGGATAAGAATTCCGGATTCTCTTTTCCGGATTTGCTTTTAGAGTTATCTATTCCGGATTCTCTCAACTTGGATCGTTATTCCGGATTTGTTAATTCGGATTTGTCAATTCGAACTTCTCATTTCGGATTCTCCAGTTTCCGGGTTCATCATTTCGGGTTTTCAATTCGGACTCATCAATTCGGATTCATCAATCCGGATTCTCATCAATTCGGATACATAATCCGGACTTGACCATATTTGCCTTCAGGGTTGACCATTCCGGATCGATTTCGGATTAAGCACTGTTCATCAAAGAAAACTTAAAATAAATTAATCTTAAATCTGTTTGGTAATTTTTAATCAATTTAATAATGATGGCCTGATACATGACTGTACAAGACCTGGCGATTGCCACTCTGGCTGCCCTGCAATCACAAACTCTGGCCCTCCATTAAGAGCTGGATCAAGTCATTGGCACGTCCACTAAAGTGCCACATTTGTTATATGGGGACAATTACTACGAATGGAAGTTTCGTTTTGAGCAGTATTGCAAGGCAAAAGAGCCTGGGGTGTGGAGATGCATCATGAACGGTCCAAGAACAGTAGTCTAAAGTACAGAGCAAGATCCGGACACAAAAATTCCTAAGCCCATGCACTTATGGACTCCAGAGGATATTAAGATAATAGAGGAAGATGAAAAGGCCTCGGCTACTCTGACCATGGAGCTTGGACCTGATATCTCTATTGCGGTTAGACACTGTAAGACCGCAAAGGAAGTTTGGAGTGAACTGCAAAATCTCTATGAGGGAAATGCAGAAATGAAGGCAAGCAGGAGCTGAGTCAGCAATTCAGCTCATTCAATCACATCTATGGGGAAAGTATTGAAAACCAGATTCGTCGCTATGTCAAGCTTGTTTCCCAGATGATTTCAGCTGAGATTACTCTCACCAACAGTGCCATGAACAGACAGTTATTAAACTCACTGCCCAAGAGCTGGGATGTAGATGTGGGAATGATAAAAAAGACAAAGTATTTGAATGATGTCACTCTCACAGAAATGATAGCTACTATCAAATCATATGAGATTGATAACAAGCAGAGAGAAATAAATCGTCAGAGTAGTTTGATGGCCACCGGGATGACAGGGCAAAATGTGGCTCTAATGTCACAAAATTTGATTTATAGCCATTTGCAAGGAAATTCGCAAACACCGGGTGGCTCAAACGTGGTTTATAGTCCTATAGCCATGCCACAGAACACCCAATACGTGTATGGTCTTCAATCCCAGAATCCTACTATGGTTTCGGCTGCTCAAGTTCACACTCAGTACCATGCTCAGTATCCCAACATGGTGTTCAGTCCTGCAATTCCTCAAACAGTGCAACAAGGCAACACTCCTCAAACTGCTGCACCAGCGCCTGCACCTGCTCAACATGTGTCCAACTCTACGTTTCTCACTAAAGAAAACGAAGAGAAACTGGCTATTGCGGCATCAATGATCATGAGCTTAAACGCCTTCCTGGCAGGTGATCTGACTCCTCCATCCATTCTTCCAACCGAAGTTGATCAGATAATGGAGGAGGACCTAGATGAGATCGATGTTTCCTGGAATCTAGCTATGGAAGCCTTTCGGGTTAACAAGTTTCAGAAGAAGTATGGACGACAACCTTTGTCGAATCTGAAGACTGGTCTCACAAAGTACAAACTTAGATGCTACAGATGTCACGAACCAGGACACTTCCCTAGGGAATGCAAGAAGCCGCCATCCGGATACGTGTCATCCAGGGTGGCAGACATACAAAGCAGTGACAAACAGCTGGTTCCCGTCTCTCTCTCAAAGTCCATGACGAGTCCCTCGAGTAGCTCAGGCGGGAAGTCAACAGCATTGGTGGCCCAACAACATGAAGGTATTAACTGGGCAGATGCTGCAGCTCAAATGGAAACATTAAATCTCTCCAAGAACAGCAACCACTGCATGATGGCGCAGACAACTGAGACGCCCGATCTTTCGGAAATGGTAAATCGAATTCTGTGTTCTGATAGTTGTCGTTTTAAATTATCACAAATGTGCGCCCATAATTCAACTCTTGTAGCTGAATACCAACAAGCTGCGTCACAAAACATCGTCCTTAAACATAAGAACAAGCTTCTTATGGAAAAGGTCGAAGCTCAGAAACAAGATGTAGCTAAGCTAAAGCTAGACTTGAACCAACAACAATGTTAGGTCTACGACTATAAGCTAAAACTAGCTGAAAAGGATGTAGAACTTCAAGCAGCCTTAGCCAAGCTAAATTCCTTAACAGGGAAGCTTCACGAAAATGAAATAAACATAAAAAAATTTGAAACTTCCAGTAAACTTGTCAAGGACTTATGTGACCTCCAGCTAAACTACCAAAAGAATTTTACCAAAGGTCTTGGGTATAATAGGGCACCTCCACCATATAATCATAATTATACTAGAATGCCGAATCTGAGGCGGATTTAAAAAATGCAGAAAAAATGATTTATTGTAAACCTTCAGAGTATCTATCCAAACCATGGACGCCCTATTACCCAAAGTTCTCTAAACCCACTGAACTCAAGAGGGATGATGTCTTTGTTACTCCTACACCACTTTCACATGAACTGGTGATCATCCTTCTGGTGGTACAAATGGTTTGGAGAAAGTAGTGCCTGAGGCAGAGAAGTCCACATCCTCCACAAAATCTAAAGGAAAAGAATCTTCTGATACTCAAACTGAATTCGTGAATGATACTAATGTGTCTAACTCATGTGCAGAAGAAAGTTTAGTTGAGGATATCTTAGAGGGTGATCAAGAGGAATGCCTGAATACAAATTCAGACAATTTGGCTGCTGATTATGCATTTATAAGCCTGCTTTTGACATTTTAAATCAATTTCTTGCTAAACAATTTACATACTCAAACAGTGTTGGTTGTGTTGAGAATTTAAACAGTTTTAATTCTGTTTTTTCATCAAATGCTGATGTTCTGAATGATGCTAATAACTGTAATAACTCTCGTGATGAAAACATGCATTTAGCTGTAGGTTCAGCATCGACAGATGATTCGGTTTCATCAGTTTCAGCTGAAGAGACCGGAAGCTCTTCTCCAGAGGTTTTGTCTGTTGATACGTATTCCAGGGTTGACAGTGCAAAATTCGACCAACCAACCGACCCTGTGAATGTTGATGTTGACATAATTCTAGAAGATTTGGGCGACTCAGCTTATGTTAACCAAGCACAAGGGACTGATTCTGAAACGACCAACGATGAGTACTCTTTTTCGCATGATTCAAATGACCGATGATGAGTCTCAAATTCTTCAAAATCGCGAGATTCCACATTCATGTAGTGTTTCAAGCTCATCTTCCGAAATTTCAAAAAGGATGTCCCTGTAGAGCCACCCGTGTCCTCTACAGAATCTGTCACAAAATGTGATTTGAAGAGTAAGATTACGAAACGGAGAACATGCCGATCTAATAGGAAGAAAACAAAACAGGCGTCTTCGACAACTGAAATGGCAACTGCTGGGTCTCCTCATCAATATGAGAAATTGACTCAGCAGCCGCAAACTGAATCTGTTAAGCAACCAGCTGAACAGATATCAGTTAAAATTTTATCTAAATCTCTATGTTCAAAACTATCCAATTCAAATCATAAAACTAACAAGTGTGCTGATGGTTGTGCGCAGGACACCGTCAAGAACAAGACCGTGCATCAGTCGTCAGTGCCCGCAAGCAAGAAACTGACAGACAAATTGCCCAGAATTTCCCAAGCTGAAAGGACTGTTTTCTTTCAGAAGAGGCAAACCTGTTTCAATTGTGGATCTATTGGGCACATCGCTCGAAATTTTCAAAAGACCTTTGCCTCGTTTAAAACTTTGTATTCACGACATCAGAAGACTATGCCTAATCGCCCACTTCAGGCTCGATTTGTGGCTAAGTCCTCTGATCGCGACTGGAACTTGGCCAAGAAACAATCTTTCAAACCCTTGAGACCTTCAGGTTCCCAGAATCCTTCTAGCACTCCAAGGATTGTGCAGAAGTCTGACTCGGTAACCTGGAGGCCTAAGACAGTGGCCAAGACTCAGTCTTCTACCCCCCATTTCCAATAAATCAAAAGCATCATCAACCTCATCCTCAACTAATTTAATTTTCCGTGAGGTTACTTACGTTGATGCTAATGGCATGCCCAGATCTTCAATGGCCTGGGTTGCAGTCTCTAACTAAAACCTGTTGAAATGTGCAGGAACAGCTATGGCGAACTCTTGTCAGATTATGGTATGTTGACAGTGGCTGTTCCAGGCACATGATCGGAGACATCTCGCAGTTGAATGACATTCAGTTTTTGGATGGCGGGTTTGTTTCCTTCGCAGGTGGAGAGACAGGGAAGATTACCATGAGAGGAACTATTTGCAACAGAGCCCTCAGCTTTAAGAATGTTATTTACGTGCCAGAATTGAAGCATAGTCTGTTGAGTGTGTCTTAACTCTGCGACAATCATTTGGATGTTCTTTTCACCAAGAAAGGGTGTTATGTGCTAAAACCAGGTCTAATTATTCTGGATGATTGGATTCTTCTTAAAGCTGCACGAAAAGGAAATGCATATGTTATTGATATGAACAAGGCTCCTTCTGACAAGCTCACTTGCCTCTTCTCACCGACAGCCGAACATGATGCAATGCTATGGCATTGCAGACTAGGACACATCAACATGAAGAACTTAAATCGTCTTGCAAAAGGTGGTTTAGTTAGAGATCTACCTGTTCGTGACTTCATGCAGATTGAAAAGTGTGAATCATGTGCACGTGGGAAACAACATCGACAGCCACACAAATCTAAAGTCGCTCCTTCCACGTCTCAAGTCTTAGAACTGCTACATATGGATCTTTTTGGTCCCACAGACATACTGAGCATTGGCGGGAAGGCTTACTGTCTGGTTATTATTGATGACTACTCACGATTCACTTGGGTCTTCTTTCTTACACATAAACGTGAAACCGCTGAGTTAGTCAAACAGTTCGTCACACTTATGGAAAACCAGACAAATTCTACTGTGAAGGCTATTCGATGTGATAACGGGACAAAATTTAAGAATGTTACCTTAAATTCTTTCTGTTCCTCCAAGGGGATTGACCGACAGTTTAGTGCAGCAAGAACCCCACAACAAAATGGGGTTGCAAAATGCAGAAATCGCACACTAATTGAAGCTGCATGCACTATCCTGGTTGAATCCGAGCTACCTCTTATTTTCTGGGCAGAAGCAATCAATACTGCATGTTATATTCAGAATCATGCCCTGATCAATAAACGACACATGAAAACTCCATACGAAATAGTTGAAGGACGCAAACCTTCGGTCAAGCATTTTCGCAAGTTCGGATGCCCTTGTGTTCTCCTGCTCATGGATGCTAAAGGAAATTTTGAATCACGAGGGGATCCTTGCATCTTCGTTGGATATTCTAAAAATACATCATACCGCGTTTATAATAAGATCAAGAATATGGTAGTTGAAACCGACAATGTGGGTTGGCTGGAGGAAAACCCCAAGGACACACGCATTGGTCCTGACTAGTTGTATGACTATTCCATATTATTTAACCATATTGATGTGTCTTCCAATGTGTCTGCAGGTAACATTTCAATTTCTGACCTTCCAACGGTGCCCATTTCATCCGAAGACGATGCTGACGCTGCCCAGCTACATGAGACTTTAAAGCAACTGAGTGTAGATCCTCCTGGATTCAATGACGCTGTCTCGTATTCTTCCTCCGTTTCGCAATCTCAAGAACCAGCTATTAATTCACCTGCTCAGAACAATCCTCCTGAAGTTACAGTTTCTGACCCAGAGCCTCCTACGACACATGAAGGATCTACTCCCGATGTCTTGGGTTCTTCTCTGTTCCCTGAGCCTACTCCGCTCGATTGTTCGGTTGATTCCTCAGCGACTACTTCCACTGGTGCACCTGTTGAGGGGGAGTCATCTGGTGTAACACCCTGTAAAATCGTGTCCAATAATATAGTGACACGTGTTATATTTTTAAATATTGTCTATTAAAGACCAATAAGGGCTAAAGGCGTCAACATGCTCAAACTTAGCCTTGAGTGACGGTCCGATGTCGACATGCATAAATAACAGCCTCTGAGTGACTTGTATGTCAACATGCTTAAATCATTAGCCTCTGAGTGACTGATATGTAAACATGCTTAAAATTTGGCCTCTGAGTGACTGATATGCCAACATGCCCAACCTCTGAGTGACATCAGAATCGACATGCTTATAATAAGCCTCTGAGTGATCCTTTACGTAGTCCTAACCCTCATATGTCCTGTTTGTTGGACGAGAGTGATTAAATCCAATAATATATGAAAGTTGAATATTGGAGGGATTAAAAGTGTCAACATGTTAATTTATACCTATGAGTGACCTTTTAACGAACCGAGAGCTCGACAATGTCCGGGCATAATCCCGGGCATGCCAAGTATTGGCTACGGAGCACTAAAAATTCCAAAAAGGTATTTAAATAGTTTTTTAGAAGCTTTAATAAGTTAAGGGGTTAAAAGTGTCAAACTTTGAAACTGGCCATGGGTCGGTCGCAGGCCGCGAGAGACATGGTCTGTGTCTCTCGCGGGGCGCGACAGGAGGTCTGCAGCAGAAAGTTTTGCTTGGTCTCCAAACAAAACTCCAAAACCATGTTTTCGAAACCATGGCTTCCCAAACTGCTGTGCCACGTTTTGGGACACTTGTAAGCTTCCTCTTACACCCCTAAATACCTGGCTTCACCTCCTTTGAGCTCTCCAACTATAAATAGGTGTTCAAGTGCTTCACTCCAACTTGCACCTTTCTTATTCATACTCTTCTCCCTCCTCTGGAAGTTCCTAGCTAAAAGGAGCATCCAACGTAGTTCTTTTGCACCTTAGGAATCACTGGTAAGTGTTCCTTCTTTGTGCATTTTCGTTTATAGGCTTTTATAGCCAAAAGTCAAGCGTTTTACGGCAAACACTTTGACTTTCGGTTAAGACCATTATGGTCCAGCCATTGTTTGAAATGAATATGGCTAAGTGATCGTATTAAGGTAGGTGTTAATCCCTATAAAAGGCACCTCCTGAAGATCACGTTTGCTAGAACAATTGACGGGTCAAAGTTATGATATTAAAAAGTCAAATATGCCATTTTTTGGAAAAATCATAAATTGATCTTATATATGTTATAAAACATGTTTTGACACTTAAACAAGTTGGTAATAATTATTAGAACATGTAAGAACATGTTCGGCTCGTCAATTTCAGTTCTAGGGTCGGTTCGCAACCGAAAGTCGCGAAGTTTGACTTCTGCTTTGACTTTCGATTCTGAGCCGATTTAGATTAGTTACCTACTGATCTATAAGTTGCATCATGATCGTAATATAATGTAGCATAGCCTTTTGAGGTTATATTACATGATCATAATCAGAATCTAAGTTTATGCGCAAGTTCCGCAATTATGCCATTTTTGACTAAAATGTCCTTTTTGCATAAAACAAGGTTTTGAATAACGATGAACTTGAAAATGAGTTTCCTACTGATGTGATATTATAAGTAGCATTATTTGGGATGTTAAACCAAGTTATAAACTGAGTTTTCAAGCAGGTCCTTAAACTATGTCGATAAATGACGATTTTAGCCCTTGTGGCATATAAAATGGTTTTAATCAAATCTTTTCAAGGTAAATCAATTACCTATTGATATGTTATATTAAATAACATATTTAAGACATTTTAATCTGATCCTAGTGTCAGTTTTCATTAAACATCGCATAAAACGTCATTTTACGACATAAGCGCCGTTTCGGCGCATAGTATGGTTTTAAACCATAATAATGGACCAAGACTTGTTACCTACTGATTTTAAAACTTATTTTAAACATATTTATATTAGTTATATGTTATAAACTCAGAATCCCAAATAATTTATAAAATTTGTATAAATGACCAAAATGCCCCTTCGGTGCATAGTTTGGTCATAAAAGATAATTTACACATATAAGTTGATATCCTACTGATGTTTTAACTTATTGAAAATATAATGGCATATAGAACTTATCCGGTTACCCGATATCGTTAATGTGCGCTCGGTTATATATATGTAACTATTTTACAAAAATTAACTGAAACGGGTTTAACCTTATCATTTTAATCTCAAAATCCAGAATGTTTATAGTTTACCCATATTATAGAAGTCAAGTACTTGTCAGGATTAAACTACATTCTATCCGATCATCGTTTAATCAAGCGTTATACGTAATGATCATGTACACTATTCGGTTTATATGACCGTTAGTATTTAATTGGCTAGCTTATGCCATAATCCAGACTAGTGCCTTCCCGGTAAATGCTATCTGCATTTGGTACTTTTGTATACGGCTGTGTTATTTAAAAATAAAAGAAGAAGACTAGCTCAGGTAAATACTCTCGACTTATTTTCCCTATATGGGCTTGGGATACGGTAAATTATTACCGCTTGGTCCAAAATGGGGTCAATCGAATGCCCGTTTGTGGCTAGTAAACCCCATATTTCGTTTTAATCAGTTTTGTTTGATAACTTAACATCGGGGGTTAAATTACCGTGTCCTGGATATCCTCAGCTCAATACATTAGTTATTGTCCACGACCTTAGCACGGGGTGTAGGCATACACCTGACAGACGCTTATATGCAATATTCCCAAGACGTTTTGGATGACTCCTTCGTGAGCTCCTGAGTGGTGTTTATTTAATCATGTCTCGGTTCTTTACTGGGCCCTGTATGTATTGACAAACATGTGAATCTGATACAAGGTTGCAAGGTCAACTTTCCTAAGTTAATAAAAGATTTTGTGCCGTTTTGCACTTAAAAACCATTTTAAAGTTTTCAAAATGAGTCAGTTGGGTGTATTTACCAGCGTAAGCTGACGTATCGTCCAAAGGCTAAACTGCAGGTACAATGCGAAATAGGCCGGAAGCTGCTCGGTAGTGAATAAGAGGATCTTGCAAATCCTTAGATCTGCCCTAAAGTCGTTTTTATATTCTTTTTTGTACTTTTTAATGGTCCGCCTGTGGATCTTCTATTATGAGTCTGTATATTATCTTATATTTTCGAACATTTGGTTTGTAATAGTAATTTTACTTCAAGACTTCCGCTGTGCCATGTTTAATTGACAATGATGTTATCAATTTACGTCACGATACTCCCCACCCGGGCCCACCGGTGTATGGATTTTGGGTTGGAAATCCGGGGTGTGACAGGTTGGTATCAGAGCTAACGTTTGAGAGAATTAAACACTAGCCTTTTGTGTTTAATCTCAAACTTACACAAGCACATTCCTTAAACTTCCGAGTCTTGGCATTAACCTAGGATTACTCATTTCATTATTAAGTTATTAGTATTGTTTAAATTGATTTATAACAGGAAAATGCCGCCACGTGTACGAGGACAAAGCGGGAGAGGGAAAGGTCCAATGAGGGGAGGACCATCGGGGCGCATTCCCCCTCAACCTCACAATTCAGACCCTTAGAATCAGGAGATTCATCTCCTTGGCAACCAGCGAGACGTTCCGTCTCTAATAGACACTCGCCCTCACATTCCCAAAATTCTTACCACTCTCACCACTCCTATCATTCACACCATTCGCACAATTCCCATTCTCATCACTCTTACCATGAGGAATTTAACCCTAACCATTATTTTAACACACCTCCAGCTGATCAAAATCAGTTGGACCAGCCAAACCCTATCGACGAGGACTCCGACCCGGAGATGCCGTCGTCGGGATCAAATATACATCTCATTGAAATTTCAAGCGATTCGAACTCGTATGCAGGATCGCCCTACCAAGGTCCTAATGAGTGGGACCAATACTGGAATCAATTTACTTTCGCCCACACTCCTTCTCACCACTCTCAACCACCCCCTATTCAAGAAGATGTCCACATGGAACCGGTGGACCAACCTCAACCACCACCTGAACCACCAAGGAGGAAGCGTGAAGCATGTATGTCGGTACGTGCAGGACAAAGGTCAGGATCGCTGCCACCTTTGCCCAATTCTTACCCCACAATTCAAGAGGACCCACAAATGGGTGGAACCCTCTAATGTTTCACCTATAGTGGAACCAACACCTACTGTTCAACCACCACCATCGGGTTATAGTAACCCAATCCCCACATATCCAGACACGTCTGGATATGATCCTTTTAACCTGTCTACACCGGTAGACTATCAAGCATGGTCGCAAGACCCCTATATGCAAGCAGTTATGCACAATGCACTTTACCCGTCTCCTTTCCCACCTACTTTTCCGGCGACTGGATATCCAACTTATGGGTACCAGTATCCGACTATGCCACAACCACAACCTCCGCCACCACTTGAGGCCATAAATGAGGCCTTAGAAAGAATGAAGGAAATGTAACAGCAGGCAGAGAAAACGGAGAAGAAGACAAATAAGTTCTTCAAGAAACTCTCCAAACTAGTTAAGGGAAAGAAGGACGAGTAAAGTCTTTTCTATTATATGTAGTCCCTGCGTGGACATTGTTATTTCTTTAGTCCCTGCGTGGACATTTTATTTCTTTTAGTCCTTGCATGGACAATCAGTTTCTTTATTTATTTATTTCAAGTATTGTACTCTCTAATTATCATTTAATGAAATATTTTGGAATTATATATATATGTACTTATCCTCTTCAAGCGATCGTCTCAATCTTACTCGAATTTCTGATCAGCTATGTAATTCCAAAAGATCTTAATGGTTTTGATTTGCCAAGTGGCACATACCACATATTTGGCCAAATATATAAATGATAGTTAAGAACAGAAGGGTCTTCTATCATGATAGTTAAGGGAAGTTATCCTTCTATCTAGAGGTGGTGGACTAGGTTCAAGCCTCCAAGTCATTAAGGTCAATGCGACTAGGACTATTAATCAACCATTAAGATCCTCTTATGTTAACATTCAAATAATGTTCATACTCTTGGTAGTGTGACTTGAGGAATCACGCTAGCCTTCAAGGTAATGGACTATGTCCTAACTTTATATAGCCCTTGTGATCTGTTTGATCCCGACTAAATATCACCAGTGCGGTGATAAATAAAACATCCAATAGAGATGTATTTTATGTAGCCCTTGTGATCTGTTTGATCTCGGCTAAATATCACCAGTGCGGTGATAAATAAAACATCCATTAGAGATGTATTTTATATAGCCCTTGTGATCTGTTTGATCCCGGCTAAATATCACCAGTGCGGTGATAAATAAGACATCCATTAGAGATGTATTTTATATAGCCCTTGTGATCTGTTTGATCCCAGCTAAATATCACTAGTGCGGTGATGAATAAGACATCCATCAGAGATGTATTTTATATAGCCCTTGTGATCTATATGATCCCGGCTAAATATCACCAGTGCGGGTGATGAATAAGACATCCATTAGAGATGTACTTTATATAGCCCATGTGATCTATTTGATCCCGGCTAATATCATCAGTGCGATGATAAATAAAACATCCATTAGTAATGTATTACCCTTTTGGGTTATGATTAATTTTATATAGCCCTTGTGATCTATTTGATCCCGGCTAATATCACCAGTGCGGTGATGAATAAAACATCCGTTAGTGATGTATTACCCATTCGGGTTATGATTAATTATATATAGCCCATGTGATCTATATTTGATCCCAGCTAATATCACCAATGCAGTGATGAATAAAACATCCCTTAGTGATGTATTGCCCTTATGGCTATGATTAATTTTATATATATAGCCTATGTGATCAATTGGATCCCGGCTAATATCATCAGTGTGATGATAAATAGAACATCCATTAGTGATGAAGTGCCTATGTGCCCTATTTTATGTCCATTAGTGTCAGGCTATGTGCCATATTTTATGTCCATTAGTGACAGGCCTATGTGCCATATTTTATATCCATTAGTGATACAGGCTTATGTGCCATATCTTATGTCCATTTAGTGACAGGCCTATGTGCCATAATCTTATGTCCATTAGTGATAGGCCTATGTGCCATAATCTTACGTCCATTCGTGACAAGCCTATGTGCCATATTTGATGTCCTTTGTGACAAGCCTATGTGCTATAAAATTGTCGAATATGACAATGACAGTTGTGACATTGCGATCCCCTGTCTAGTAATAAATGGACTATGTCCAGATTGTAATTTTCCTATGATGGTCTTATTAAGACCTAGGCCAAATATAGTTATATTAAGCCTAAGAGTTGTGATGTTATTCACACTAGTATAGGCAATGGATTTTTCTTATATCCAATGTTTAAAAAGCTGATATGGTTATCATACCATGGCTAAGAAAAATTTTATTTGGTATATAAAATCAAAGCTTTGAAGAATGGCTAATTCTAATGAGGCACAAAGTAGACATCGGAACGTCAACTCTAAAGACGCCGAAAATATAGCCATAGATAATAATGACTTCCAAGCTCGCATTGATACAGATTTGGAAAGGGCCATGGGTAAGGCCATCGAAAAGCTAAGAGTGTCGAGTGCTACTCGCTCTAAACCATTATCTATTCCACCATCTTCAGCTCATAGGGAGAGCTCCGTTCACTCTTCAAATGCGAAGAGTGAACCAAAGAAAATAGATAATGCTGATAAGTCTCGTTCTTCTAAGGACGGATGCACCTATAAGTACTTTGTCTCCTGTAAACCCCGAGACTTTAATGGGGAAAAAGGAGCTGTAGAAGCCTTAAGTGGCTAGATGAGATGGAAACAATAGTAGATATCAGTGGTTGTGCTGAAAAGGATTTGGTCAAGTATGTATCACAGTCCTTTAAGGGCGATGCCCTAACATGGTGGAAGGCCATATTACAGTCAACAGGTAAAGTATACATGTATAATCTGGGATGGTCTAAGTTTATGGACCTTATTAAGGAAACCTACTGCCCACCCCATGAGGTGGAGAAAATAGAGACAGACTTCTTGTCTCTTTTAATGAAAAACCTAGACTGTCGAAAGTACGTCTCTGATTTCAATTCCCTATCTAGGTTAGTTTCCTATCTAATCACCCAGAATCCAAACGCATTGCACGTTTTATCAATGGATTAGCGCCCGAGATTAAGGGCATGGTAAAGTCTGCTTAGCCTAATACCTATAGGTCTGCCGTAGACCTATCTCTCTCTCTCACCCTAGATTTAGTAAGGCAGAAGTCGGTTAAGCCTGAAACTGACGGAAAAAGTAAGAGAGAAGATGACAACTCCCATAAGTTTAATAAAAAAAACAAAGGGAGATTTGGGTTCAAAGGGAACCAAGACAAGTCGGCTGTGATGCCATTTTGTAAGACTTGCAACCGCAGACACTAGGGACAGTGTAATTCTGATTCACAAGCTAGACCTTGTGGTATTTGTAAAAGGAGAGGGCATAAGACCCTAGAATGCAAGGATCTTAAAGATGTTGTATGCTATATCTGCAATGAAAAAAGGGCATATTGTGACTAACTGCCCTAAGAATTCAAGGAATAATAATCCGAAGCCTGGAGAGGCCAAGAAGGGGAATGCATGTGCTTTTCGGCTGAATGCTTAGGAAGCTGTTAATGACAATAACTTCATAGCAGGTACTTTCCCCATTAATGATATTTATGCTAGAGTTCTTTTTGATTCGGGTGCAGATAGATCTTTTGTTGATCATAAGTTTAGTAAACTATTAAATTTACCCATAAGAACTCTAGATAAAACCTATGAGATAGAACTTGCCGATGGAACCTTAGAAACTGCTTCTTTCATTCTTGATGGATGCCCTATATCCATTAAGAATCATTCCATCCCTATCTCTCTTCTGCCAATGAAATTGGCGGGGTTTGATGTTGTCTTAGGCATGGATTGGTTATCTCATAACCAAGCCTGCATTGCCTGGGATAAAAAGCTCATCGAAATTAAAACCCCATCTGATGAAGTGATCATCATTCCTAGAGACTCACACTATGGATTGCCGGACAAGGTGTCGTTATTTAAGGCATCCAAGTGTTTGAGAAAAAGGTTGTGTCATCTACATGGCACAAGTAACCATAAATGAACCTAAGCCGAACCTTGAAGATCAACCAGTTGTCTTGGAGTATCCCGATGTTTTTCCTGAGGAATTACCAGGCCTACCTCCAGATAGACAAGTGGAGTTCAAGATTGATATTATACCAGGATTAGCACCCGTAGCTAGAGCTCCATATAGACTAGCACCAACGGAAATGAAAGAATTGAGAACGTAACTTGACGAACTTTTGGAGAAAGGATTTATTCAGCCTAGTTCCTCGCCTTGGGGAGCTCCAATCCTCTTTGTTAAGAAGAAAGACGGATCAATGCGGATGTGCATCGACTATCGGGAGCTGAACAAGCTAACAATTAAGAATAGACATCCTCTGTCCAGGATCGATGATTTATTTGACCAACTTCAAGGGGCTAGTTACTTCTCCAAGAGGGAGTTGAGATCAAGATATCATCACTGAAGGTTAGAAGTGAAGATGTTCCTAAAGCTGCCTATAGGACCCGATATGGTCACTTTGAGTTCTTAGTGATGCCTTTTGGGCTCACAAATGCACTAGCAAGATTCATGGATCCCATGAATAGAGTCTGCAAGCCATATCTGGATAAGTTTGTCATTGTCTTTATAGACGACATACTTATTTATTCTTGTAATCAAGCTGATCACGAGAAACATCTTCAGTGCTTCCTAGAACTGCTAAGGCAAGAGAAGCTTTATGCTAGGTTCTCTAAATGTGAACTTTGGCTTAGAGAAGTCCAATTCCTTGGATATATGGTAAGTGAGCATGGTATCCAAGTGTATCCCGCCAAAATTAAGGCCATAATGAATTAGGTATTGCCCAAGACCCCAACAGAGGTTTGTAGTTTCTTAGGATTGGCTGGTTACTATAGAAGGTTCATTGAGAACTTCTCAAGAATAGCCACTCCCTTGACTTCCTTGACCCGTTAGAATATTAAGTATAATTGGGGTCCAAAGCAACAAGAATCTTTTGAGATTCTTAAACACAAGTTGAGCAACGCTCCTGTGTTATCTCTACCCGAGGGTATTGAGAACTTTGTTGTCTATTGTGATGCTTCGCACACCGGCATGGGCTGTGTGCTAATGCAAAATGGCAAGGTAATTGCCTATGCATCACGACAATTAAAGGTGCATGAAAGGAATTACACCACCCATGATTTGGAATTGGGTGCCGTTGTATTTGCACTAAATTGTGGAGACATTACTTTCATGGTACAAAGTGTGTTATATACACAGACCATAAGAGTCTCCAACACCTGTTCAATCAGAAAGAGTTGAACATGCGACAACGCCGATGGATGGAAACACTTAATGACTATGATTGCGAGATTCGCTACCATCCTGGCAAGGCAAATGTAGCTGCCGATGCCTTAAGTCACAAGGAAAGGGTTAAACCCATTAGGATTAACGCCAAGAGCATTGAGCTCAGAAATAACTTAAGTGAAAAGCTATTAGATGCACAAAAGCAAGCCTTATTAGAGGCTAATATTCCTAATGAAGGATTAGGCGGAACTGTTGATCAATTAACGCCTGGAAAGGATGGAATCCTAAGATTTAATAATAGAATTTGGGTTCCGATCTTTGGAGGACTTAGAGATCTAATCCTCTTAGAAGCACATAGTTCGAGATACTCAGTTCACCCGGGAGGTGACAAAATGTATCAAGATTTGAAGAAAAATTATTGGTGGATGGATTTGAAGAAATCCATAGCCACTTATGTAGCTAAGTGTCTGACGTGTTCGCAAGTTAAGGCCGAACATCAGAAACCATCAGGACTTCTACAACAATTAGAAATTCCCATGTGGAAATGGGAAATGGTAACTATGGATTTGATTACCAAGTTACCTAAGACCAAATGTGGTAATGACATTATTTGGGTCATAGTGGATAGGCAGACTAAGTTAGTACATTTCTTGCCAATAAAGGAAACGTATAATTCAGATAAATTGGCTAAATTGTATGTGGACTAAATTGTGTCCCTACACGGTGTGCCAATATCTATTGTATCTGACAGAGATACTAGATACACATCCCACTTTTGGAAAAGTTTCCAATAATCATTAGGCACGGCTTACCATTCGCAGACTGATGGTCAAAGTGAGCGTACTACCTAGACATTGGAAGATATGCTTAGGACATGTGTGATTGATTTAGGTGGAAGTTGGGATGACCACTTACCCCTAATAAAATTCTCCTACAATAACAACTATCATATTAGCATCAAGGCTGCTCCTTTTGAGGCGTTGTATGGGAGAAAATGTAGAACGCCCGTGTGTTGGGCAGAAGTTGGGGAAGCCGAATTATCAGGACCGAGATTGTCCTGGAGACCACGGAAAAGATTATGCAAATCCGTGATCATCTCAAAGCTGCCAGGGATAGGCAGAAGAGCTATGCTGACAACAGGTGTAAACCTCTTCAGTTCCAAATAGGGGACAAAGTCATACTGAAAGTATCACCCTGGAAAGGTGTGATGCGTTTTGGAAAGAAGGGCAAGTTAAGCCCAAGATATATAGGACCCTTCGAGATAATCGAATGTCTCGGCACTGTAGCTTATAAGCTCAGATTGCCAGAGGAGCTTAGTGGAATTCATGATCCACATATCTAACCTTAAGAAAAGTATAGCCGATGAGTCGCTAGCAATGTCGCACGAAGATGTGCAAATTGATGAAAACCTGAGGTTCGTTGAGAAACAAATTTTGATCGAGGATCGACAGGTTAAGAAGCTCCGAAGAAAGTTGATTCCTATTGTAAAGGTTAAATGGGACGCATTTAGAGGTCCCGAGTATACATTGGAGGTTGAGTCCACTATGTGACAAAAGTACCCCCATCTTTTTGAAAAAAATCTCGAGGTCGAGATTTCTTTTAAGGGGTGAGGATGTAACACCCTGTAAAATCGAGTCCAATAATATAGTGACACGTGTCGTATTTTTAAATGTAGTCTATTAAAGACCAATAAGGGCTAAAGGCGTCAACATGCTCAAACTGAGCCTTGAGTGACGGTCCGATGTCAACATGCATAAATAACAGCCTCTAAGTGACTGATATGTCAACATGCTTAAATCATTAGCCTCTGAGTGACTGATATGTCAACATGCTTGAAATTTAGCCTCTGAGTGACTGATATGTCAACATGCCCAACCTCTGAGTGACATCGGAATCAACATGCTTATAATAAGCCTCTGAGTGATCCTTTACGTAGTCCTAACTCTCATATGTCCTGTTTGAGGGACGAGAGTGATTAAATCCAATAATATATGAAAGTTGGATAATGGAGGGATTAAAAGTGTCAACATGTTAATTTATACCTCTGAGTGACCTTTTAACGAACCGAGAGCTTGACAATGTCTGGGCATAATCCCGGGTATGCCAAGTATTGGCTACGGAGGGCTAAAAATGCCAAAAAGGTGTTTAAATAGGTTTTTAGAAGCTTTCATAAGTTAAGGGGTTAAAAGTGTCAAACTTTAAAACTGGCCATGGGTCGGTCGCGTGTGTCTCTCGCGGGGCGCGACAAGAGGTCTGCAGTGGAAAGTTTTGCTTGGTTTCCAAATAAAACTTCAAAACCATGTTTTCAAAACCATGGCTTCCCAAACTGCTGTGCCACGTTTTGGGACACTTGTAAGCTTCCTTACACCCCTAAATACCTGGATTCACCTCCTTTGAGCTCTCCAACTATAAATAGGTGTTCAAGTGCTTCATTCCAACTTGCACCTTTCTTATTCATACTCTTCTCCATCCTCTGGAAGTTCCTAGCTAAAAGGAGCATCCAACATAGTTCTTTTGCACCTTAGAAATCACTGGTAAGTGTTCCTTCTTTGTGCATTTTCGTTTATAGGCTTTTATAGCCAAAAGTCAAGCGTTTTACGGCAAACACTTTGACTTTCGGTTAAGACCATTATGGTCCAGCCATTGTTCGAAATGAACATGGCTAAGTGATCGTGGTGTTAATCCCTATAAAGGGCACCTCCTGAAGATTACGTTTGCTAGACCAATTGACAGGTCAAAGTTATGATATTAAAAAGTCAAACAGGCCATTTTTCAGAAAAATCATAAATTAATCTTATATATGTTATAAAACCTGTTTTGACACTTAAACAAGTTGATAATAATTATTAGAATATGTAAGAACATGTTCGGCTCGTCAATTTCAGTTCTAGGGTCGGTTCGCAACCGTAAGTCGCCGAAGTTTGACTTCTGCTTTGACTTTCGATTCTGACCCGATTTTGATTAGTTACCTACTGATCTAAAAGTTGCATTATGATTGTAATATAATGTAGCATATCCCTCTGAGGTTATATTACATGATCATAATCAGAATCCAAGTTTATGCGCAAGTTCCGCAATTATACCATTTTTGACTAAAATGCCCTTTTTGCATAAAACAAGGTTTTAAATAATAATGAACTTGAAAATGAGTTTCCTAATGATGTGATATTATAAGTAGGATTATTTGGGATGTTAAACCAAGTTATAAACTGAGTTTTCAAGCAGGTCCTTAAACTATGTCGATAAATGACGATTTTAGCCCTTGTGGCTTATAAAATGATTTTAATCAATTTTTTTTAAGGTAAATCAATTACCTACTGATATGTTATATTAAATAACATATTTAAGACATTTTATTCTAACCCTAATGTCAGTTTTCATTAAACATCGCATAAAAGGTCATTTTACGACATACGCGTTGGGTCCTATAACGGCTCCTGTTCCGGCTCTTCTTCCTCCGGATCCTCCTCCGGGTCTTCCTCTGGATCCTCCTCTTCGTCTTCTACTGGTGCTGGAGGGGCCAATGCTGGTACAGGTATTGGGATAGGTGGTGCTTGGTTCTGCTCCAGTTCGTGAATCCTCCAACTTGACTCAAGAACTCTGTCTTCGAGCCAGTCTGCCCTCAGCTGCTCAGCACGAAGGTCCTTAGCTAAAATGCTTCAAACTCTCCTATTCTCATCTTGCTCCTCCTCGAGCTCTTCAGTTTACCAGTCAGCTGACGTATCAGCCATCCCTGCTCTTCGATAGTCTCTTGCATTCTCTCCAGCTGTTCCTGTTGTTTCCTTAACACATCTCTAAGTAGATCGCCCCCACTCCTGAAGAGTTGACCGGTTTGACCGGTACAAGCGGTGGTCGGACGGAAGGACGACTCCCCTCCTAGAGCGAGTCTTTTCCTAGCAGCTGAGCGTGTCTCCACGCCGCGAGGTGGTGAGGGTTCGACCATGGGTGCCTTCCCCGGCGCCCTTGATTGTCGAGATCTGTCGGATGATGATGATGACATAGCCTGCTGGGTTGGTGTAGTTAGTTACGAGCTGCGTATATCACAATATGCATGTATATTTATATCACATAGAACAATTGTAGTATAACCCATAACAAGATATCACAGTTCGGTGCCAACTAAGTCTAGTGTCGTGTAACAGCTATAGTTTAGGTCTACTTTAAATGCAAACCTGGTTCTCTATAGCTAGAGGCTCTGATACCAATCTGTCACACCCACAATTTCTACTTGCGGAGTATTACCGCAAGGCGTGTGATCAAACCAGAATCTCAGACACTAGCAATATCGAATGACTCTATATGATTTATTTAAACGGTTTTCCAAAAACATTTGTTGTAAACATACATAGTCATTTTCAAAATTTCAAGGTTTCAAATTTTTAGCGGAAGCATTAAAATAAAGTAACGGGCGCCAACATAAACGCCCAAAACCAAAATCCCAAAAATTATTCGTGAATAAAGACTCGATAAAAATGTCTTGATCAAATGCAAGTGAGTGCACCTAGCACTCTGAGAAACATGCAAAGAAACAAGTGTCAACATTAAAGAAGAGTGAGTTCACAGGTTTTTATAAGTTCACAAGTTCGGTTTAAAAGATTGTTTTCCCCCGTTATCCCTAACTCGGGGTAATGACATAGTTCCATTATTCCTAACCTGGAATAATAAGGTTGGTTCGTAAATAAGTTCAATGTTAACATGTAGGTAGCGAGCCTAAAGTTACGTCACGTAAGAGTTCGCGATCGAAGCTGACTGTTGTTGCCTCTGTGTTGCCAGGTCTATCACTGACCATGGTGAAAGTTAGGCCAAATTAATCACCCGTTGACCATTCCCGGTCGGCTAGCGCGACTAGCTCGGGTGGGGCTTGCCGGGCCCAGTAGTACTACTATAATTTCCCCGCTATCTAACCCAATACTAACGATCCGAGAGTTGGTTGAGGACTTTCGTGATAAAGCTACTTAGTGACCATAACATACATTAACATTAATTTAGTTACCGAATAGTTAACGACGTTAATTTCGCATAACGTAAAAAAAATAGAGTTATAGAGCGTATACATGTTTCTCCCCCTGTTGTTCAAAACTAGATAAAATAGGGGCCGTGAAGTCACCTTAAATTGCTCGGTTAGATAAACGCAAAAGAAGCAAATGATGGAACCGCTAATCGCGTCCTAACATGTCAACCGATTTAAAGTTAGTGTGTGAACACACTGACACAAAACCCTACGCATAACTAACACACAGTACGGCATACGTAATAACCAATTCGAAACCATAATCATGCATGCAAAGTATCACCATACAAAATAACAATCAAAACAACTTGTCATAAACACATGATAACTCATACAATACTTAGGTACACACAAACGCAAGTTATCATGTTTCAGCTTGTACGCTCATAACTGAGCTGTTTTCTGAGGATTTTTATAAAATAGTTCCAACGTTCCAAAAATTCCAATGTTTTTACAGAAGGTGTCAATTAGACTATAGAATTTTGTGCAAAATTTTCAAATACTATATCTTTACCAATTATTTATAAAAATTTATATACTAGGCTGCAGTCAGATTCGACGCTTTCTGACTGCAGTACACGATAAAAATTATTTAAAAATCATCATTCATCCAATTAACGAAATTCCAGTGGGAGATTTCCGGAAATTCCCGTCTACAGTTACTGTACAAATTTCGTGACCTAACCCCATACAGACTATGATATCCGACTCGATAAACAACCTGCAAATTCTGCAGAATTTACGCAGCTTCAGCTGCTGCACTAAATGACAATTTAAAAATAGCAAACGACCTCAGAAAAATATGAATCCAGCGCCATTTGAAGAGTTTTTCAAAAATACACGTTTTAGGCTTCAGAAAATCCACTTTTCGATAAATAATGATCAGGTTACAGCCAACTTCAGTTGGCTGTAAATGTCAATCAGCTTACTGTTTTCGACTTTATCGCATTAGAACATGTGTAAACGGCCATGACGCTTAGTTGTATTGATTAACAGCAGGTTAGCTTTTCAAATATCATCTAATATATAAATATTCATGCAAACCCTAAATATATATCATGATTTTTATCGATAAAAGGCAGCCTACGATTTTATATTCAAACATATCATCACAACCGCAAAGATTCGCATATTCATCCGAACTAATCATACACCACAACACTTTTTCATAATAATATCATACAAGCACATAATCATGATCAAGATTACACAAAACCTAGTGTGAATCGCAATACAATTAAACTCTAACCTTGAAACGATGACAATGGCGAACCGGGACAAGCTTGGAATCGATCCGAGGGTGTAGAACTTGCGCGACCGAGAGAGGGGGGGGGCTGCCGTCGACTTCACTAGAGTGTTAGGGTTCCTTTTTTTTGAAGGTTTCCCACAACATGCATGTATGCATACATCAGGGGGGTCGCGATAGGGGGGGCGGTTTGGGTTAGTTCCTTGGGCCGCAAGGATGGGCCGCAAGGAAGTGTGGGCCGCAAGGGGGTGTGGGTGGCGGGTTGGGTTTGCTTGGTCGCGAAGTCGAAATGTTTCAAAGGCTTGGTTTGGTTTATAAATAGAAGTTATTAAAATATTATTTGCGACACGGAGTTTATAAAATATTAAATCACGTGTTTGGAGTGAGACCCAATAGATTTACAAACGTCTAATAACACATAGCACGTAATTCAGATACAACCCGTCTAATAACACATAGCACGTAATTCACCAATAGATTCACAAAGTTAGCGTAGTTATTGCGAGCGCGTATTTAATTATCCGAATTAAATCAGCGTAGGAATGAATAACAACAAAGCATCGCGTTTAAGATACCTGAAAAGCCGGGATGTCACATTATCCCCATGTTGAAAGAATTTTCGTCCCGAAAATTGAGTAAACGCGATTTAGAATGCAACGCACAAAGATTCAGTTTGTTAGAATGGTACAAGTAAATCCTAGGCTGTTATATCATCCCCGTGTTGAAAGAATTTCGTCCCGAAATTCAGTTGGTGGTAACGTTAGATTGCTGCTCAGCTGCAAAAAGGTGTGGATATTTGCTTTTCATTTGGTCCTCTCTTTCCCACGTGAACTCCGGTCCACGCTTAGAGTTCCAACAAACCTTGACGATCGGTATCTTGCTGTGCCTTCGAGTCTTGATCTCACGATCCATGATCTCAATAGGTTGTTCCACAAAATGCAGTTGCTCATCCACTTGAATCTCATCCAATGGAATGACTAGGGTCTCATCAGATAGACACTTCTTCAGATTGGATACGTGAAAAACGTTGTGAACTCCACTGAGTTTGGCAGGAAGGTCTAACTGATAAGCTACGGGCCCGATATGCTTCGAAATCACAAACCGCGGGTGCATTGGTGAGACCGAAGGGCATCACCAAGAACTCGTAATGGCCATACCGAGTGCGAAATGCCGTCTTGGAGATATCCTCCTCCCTGACGCGTAGCTGGTGATAACCGGACCGTAGATCAATCTTAGAGTTGTAGCTTGACCCCTGAAGCTGGTCGAAAGGATCGTCGATGCGAGGTAAGGGGTATCGGTTCTTGACGGTAACCTTATTGAGTTCCCTGTAGTCGATGCACATGCGGAAGGTCCCGTCCTTCTTCTTGACAAAAAGGACCGGAGCTCCCCATAGCGAAGTACTGGGTCGGATAAATCCTTTTTCCAACAATTCTTAAAGTTGGGTAGACAGCTCTTACAGCTCCGCTGGAGCTAAGCGGTACGGGGCCTTGGCGATAGGAGTCACATGGCTCGCCAATTCGATTTCAAACTCTACTTGTTGATGTGGTGGAAGACCGGGTAACTCCTCTAGAAACACACCGGGAAAGTCACGGACGATGGGGATATCTTCAATCCGCTTCTCGTCCTTAAACTGCTCGGTGACCAGTGCGAGCAAAGCAAAAGAGTTCTTCTTCCGAAGATACTTCTGAGCTTGCATGTAAGACATGATGTTCGTGACGACGCCTGCCTTCTCGCCTTGCACCATCAAGACTTCGTCGTTAGAGAGCGGAATACGGATAGCTTTCTTGAAACAGAGAACTTCAGCTCGGACGTCGGATAGCCAGTCCATTCGGGCTACCACATCAAAACTACCCAGAGTAGTTGTCATCAGATCAATGGTAAAGGTGTGACCTGCGAGTTTAAGTTGACAGCCGGTCACTAGATGAGTCACATCTACAGACTTACCGTCCGCTAGTTCTATGACGTAAGGGGTCTCTAGGGGTTTAGGTGTGAGATTTAGGTTCTTTCTAAAAGACTCAGATATAAAACTCTTATCCGCACCCGTATCAAAAAGTACAGTAGCAAAATGATCGTTAAGTGGAAACTTATCGGTGACCACATTCGAGTCGTTTCTGGCCTCTCCACTGCCTAGCGTGAATGTACGTCCTTTGGCACCTCCTGTGCCACCATTTCCATTGTTGCCATTGTTGTTATTGTTTTTGTTGTTGTTGTTATTCCCACCATTGTTGTTGTTGCGAAGTTGCGGGCAGTCTCGCTTGAAATGGGCAGTGCTACCGTACTGATAGCATCCCCGGTTATTACCCTGCTGCTGACCCTGGTGCTGCTTCTGATTCTGTCGTGACATAATCTCCCCGCGACAATCCTTTGCCACGTGTCCTGCTTTGCCACATCGTTGGCAGCGATTTTCGGCGCAAGGGCCGTGATGATGGAGGTTACAACGATTACATTGCGGCTTTCGAACCGCATAGCCGCTCGAGTTCTGGGTGTTGTTGGCAGACTGATTGTTGTGACCCTAATTTTTTTGAAGTTGTTGGACCGATTCTAGTTTCCTTGTTGTGGCTGGGCTGATGAAGACTGCCGAGCAGGTGAGTCTTCAAATTTCCTTTTGTTGTCAGGGACAATTTCAGTTGCACCCCTAGGTGGTAACTTCCTTTGCTCCACCGCCTTATCAGTGAGTTTATGCACCAGCCTAATCGCTTGTTGCTCGCTAGACATTACCATGCCCTGGATCTCAGGGACCAGACCTCCAAGATAAAACTCAAGTCGTTTAACGATGGTGTTAGCCAAATCGGGACAAAGGAACACCAGATCATGATGTCTTGCCGTGTACGCTTCAATTTCTGAACCGACCATCTTGTGGTTCCATAACGCTTGTTCCAATTGCTGAACTCTATCTCGCGGACAATATTCCTCCTTGATTAGAGCTTTGAACTCGGTCCAGGCCATTGCGTTCGCCGCAACAAGTCCACGCGTTTGGACTTGTGCGTTCCACCAGGTTAATGCCCCATCCTCCAACGTCGAGGCAGCATACTTGACCTTATTAGCTTCGAGGCAATTGCACATTTCAAAAACCGATTCAGACTTTTCGACCCAACGGACCAGTCCTATGGGTCCTTCAACTCCCGTGAACTTGATCGGTTTCGCATCCAGGAACATCTTGTAGGGGTTAAGACCCCCTCCTGAGGGTAGAGGATAGGTAGTCAGCGAGAAAGTCTACTAGCCAAACTATTAGATTTTCCCATGAAAATTTCATAAGGTTACCTGCTGGTGGGTTAGGAACACCTGCCAGAGCAGCATTCACGTGTTCTTGGATTAAAGCGGCCAATTCTTCAGTTGACATGTTGAGATTTCCGCCGACGACCGGTTGCCATTTCAGATCTTCGCAAGACAACACAAACACACACCGATAAGTATATATCCAATATAGTTATCGTATTCCACACTTTAATGATCACACAATTTATGTCAACCCAACAAATTAAACAATCAAAAGGAACATTGGATTAAATAAATTGCAATGTCTCACAAAATACCAACCAAACATATCAGTTTAATTATAAAATTTCCAAGTTCAAACATAAATGGAAACAAACAAAGTAAGGGAAACAAAACGGAGGTTGGCGAGACGAGTTAGTCATCTATGTCTCCATCTCCCAAGTCGCTATCACTGCCGTCTTCCTCCGTTTTCAGCTTCAACAGCCGGGTCCTGTTCTGGCTCTTCTTCCTCCGGATTCTCCTCCGGGTCTTCCTCTGGATCCTCCTCTTCGTCTTCTACTGGTGCTGGAGGGGCCGGTGCTGGTACAGGTATTGGGATAGGTGGTGCTTGGTTTTGCTCCAGTTCGTGAATCCTCCAACAGACTCAAGAACTCTGTCTTCGAGCCAGTCAGCCCTCAGCTGCTCAGCATGAAGGTCCTTAGCTAAAATGCTTCGAACTATCCTATTCTCATCTTTCTCTTCCTCGAGCTCTTCAGTTTTACCAGTCAGCTGACGTATCAGCCATCCCTACGCTTCGATAGTCTCTTGCATTCTCTCCAGCTATTCCTGTTATTTCCTTAACACATCTCTAAGTAGATCGCCCCCACTCCTGAAGAGTTAACCGGTTTGACCGGTACAGCGGTGGTCGGAGGGAAGGACGACTCCCCTCCTAGAGCGAGTCTTTTCCTAGCAGCTGAGCGTGTCTCCACGCCGCGAGGTGGTGAGGGTTCGACCATGGGTGCCTTCCCCGGCGCCCTTGATTGTCGAGATCTGTCGGATGATGATGATGACATAGCCTGCTGGGTTGGTATAGTTAGTTACGAGCTGCGTATATCACAATATGCATGTATATTTATATCACATAGAACAATTGTAGTATAACCCATAACAAGATATCACAGTTCGGTGCCAACTAAGTCTAGTGTCGTTTAACAGCTATAGTTTAGGTATACTTTAAATGCAAACCTGGTTCTCTATAGCTAGAGGCTCTGATACCAATCTGTCACACCCTCATTTTCCACTTGCGGAGTATTACCGCGAGGCGTGTGATCAAACCAGAATCTCAGACACCAGCAATATCGAACGACTCTATATGATTTATTTAAACGTTTTCCAAAAACATTTGTTGTAAACATACATAGTCATTTTCAAAATTTCAAGGTTTCAAATGTTTAGTGGAAGCATTAAAATAAAGTAACGGGCGCCAACATAAACGCCAAAAACCAAAATCCCAAAAATTATTCGTGAATAAAGACTCGATAAAAATGTCTTGATCAAATGCAAGTGAGTGCACCTAGCGCTTCTAGCGTCCTGAGAAACATGCAAAGAAACAAGTGTCAACATTAAAGAAGAGTGAGTTCATAGGTTTTTATAAGTTCACAAGTTCGGTTTAAAAGATTGCTTTCCCCCGTTATCCCTAACCCGGGATAACGACATAGTCCATTATTCCTAACCTGGAATAATAAGGTTGGTTCGTAAATAAGTTCAATGTTAACATGTAGGTAGCGAGCCTAAAGTTACGTCATGTAAGAGTTCGCGATCGAAGCTGACTGTTGTTGCCTCTGTGTTGCCAGGTCTATCACTGACCATGGTGAAAGTTAGGTCAAATTAATCACCCGTTGACCATTCCCGGTCGGCTAGGGCGACTAGCTCGGGTGGGGCTTGCCGGGCTCAGTAGTACTACTATAATTTCCCCGCTATCTAACCCAATACTAACGATCCGAGAGTTGGTTGAGGACTTCCGTGATAAAGCTACTTAATGACCATAACATACATTAACATTAATTTAGTTACCGAATAGTTAACGACGTTAATTTCGCATAACGTAAAAAAAATAGAGTTGTAGAGCGTATACATGTTTCTCTCCCTGTTGTTCAAAACCAGATAAAATAGGGGCCGTGAAGTCACCTTAAATTGCTCGGTTAGATAAACGCAAAAGAAGCAAATTATGGAACCGCTAATCGCGTCCTAACATGTCAACCGATTTAAAGTTAGTGTGTGAACACACTGACACAAAACCCTACGCATAACTAACACACAGTACGACACACGTAATAACCAATTCGAAACCATAATCATGCATGCAAAGTATCACCATACAAAATAACAATCAAAACAACTTGTCATAAACACATGATAACTCATACAACACTTAGGTACACACAAACGTAAGTTACATGTTTCAGCTTATACGCTCATAACTGAGCTGTTTTCTGAGGATTTTTATAAAATAGTTCCAACGTTCCAAAAATTCCAATTGTTTTACAGAAGGTGTCAATTAGACTATAGAATTTTGTGTAAAATGTTCAAATACTAAATCTTTACCAATTATTTATAAAAATTTATATACTAGGCTGCAGTCAGATTCGACGCTTTCTGACTGCAGTCCACGATAAAAAATATTTAAAAATCATCGTTCATCCAATTAACGAAATTCCAGTGGGAGATTTCCGAAAATTACCGTCTACAGTTACTGTACAAATTTTGTGACCTAACCCCATATAGACTATGAGATCCGACTCGATAAACAACCTGCAAATTCTACAGAATTTACGCAGCTTCAGCTGCTGCACTAAATGACCATTTAAAAATAGCAAACGACCTCATAAAAATATGAATCCAGCGCCATTTGAAGAGTTTTTAAAAAATACACGTTTTAGGCTTCAGAAAATCCACTTTTTGATAAATAATGATCAGGTTACAGCCAACTGAAGTTGGCTGTAAATGTCAATCAGCTTACTGTTTTCGACTTTATCACATTAGAACATGTGTAAACGGCCATGACGCTTAGTTGTATTGATTAACAGCAGGTTAACTTTTCAAATATCATCTAATATATAAATATTCATGCAAACCCTAAATATATCATGATTTTTATCGATAAAAGGCAGCCTACGATTTTATATTCAAACATATCATCACAACCGCAAAGATTCGCATATTCATCCGAACTAATCATACACCACAACACTTTTTCGTAATAATATCATACAAGCACATAATCATGATCAAGATTACACAAAACCTAGTGTGAATCGCAATACAATTAAACCCTAACCTTGAAACGATGACAATTAGCGAACCGGGACAAGCTTGGAATCGATCCGAGGGTGTAGAACTTGCGCGACCGAGAGAGGGGGGGCTGCCGTCGACTTCACTAGAATGTTAGGGTTTCTTTTTTTTTTTTTGAAGGTTTCCCACAACATGCATGTATGCATACATCAGGGGGTCGTGATAGGGGCGGTTTGGGTTAGTACCTTGGGCCGCAAGGAAGTGTGGGCAACAAGGGGGTGTGGGTGGCGGGTTGGGTTTGCTTGGTCGCAAAGTCGAAACGTTTCACAGGCTTGGTTCGGTTTATAAATAGAAGTTACTAAAATATTATTTGCGACACGGAGTTTATAAAATATTAAATCACGTGTTTGGAGTGAGACACAATAGATTTACAAACGTCTAATAACACATAGCACGTAATTCAGATACAACCTGTCTAATAACACATAGCACGTAATTCACCCAATTGATTCACAAAGTTAGCGTAGTTATTGCGAGCGCGTAATTTAATTCTCCGAATTAAATCAGCGTAGGAATGAATAACAATAAAGCTGCGATTTTAAGATACCTGAAAAGCCGGGATGTCACAATTTTAATCTCAAAATCCAGAATGTTTATAGTTTACCCATACTATATACAAGCCAAGTACTTGTCAGGATTAAACTACATTCTATCCGATCATCGTTTAATCAAGCGTTATACGTAATGATCATGTATACTATTCGGTTTATAAGACCGTTAGTATTAAATTGGCTAGCTTATGCCATAATCCAGACTAGAGCCTTCCCGGTAAATGCTATCTACACTTGGTACTTTTGTATACGGTTAGTTATTTAAAAATAAAAGAAGACTAGCTCAGGTAAATACTCTCGATTATTTTCCCTATATGGGCTTGGGATACGGTAAATTATTACCGCTTGGTCCAAAATTGGGTCAATCGAATGCCCGTTTGTGGCTAGTAAACCCCATATTTCGTTTTAATCAGTTTTGTTTGATAACTTAAACATCGAGGGTTAAATTACCGTGTCCTGGATATCCTCGCTCAATACATTAGTTATTAGCCACGACCTTAGCGCGGGGTGTAGGCATACACCTGACAGACACTTATATGCAATATTCCCAAGACATTGGGGATGACTCCTTCGTGAGCTCCTGAGTGGTGTGTATTTAATCATGTCTCGGTTTCTGTACTGGGCCCTGTATGTATTGTCAAACATGTGAATCTGATACAAGGTTACAAGGTCAACTTTCCCAAGTTAATAAAAGATTTGGTGTCGTTTTGTACTTAAAAACCATTTTAAAGTTTTCAAAATGAGTCAGTTGGGTGTATTTACCAGCGTAAGCTGACGTATCGTTTAAAGGCTAAACTGCAGGTACAATACGAAATAGGCCGGAAGCTGCTTGGTAGTGAATAAGAGGATCTTGCAAATCCTTAGATCTGCCCTAAAGTCTGTTTTATATTATTTCTTGTACATTTTAATGATACGCCTGTGGATCTTCTATTACGAGCCTGTATATTATTTTATATTTTCGAACATTTGGTTTGTAATAGTAATTTTACTCCAAGACTTCTGCTGTACCATGTTTAATTGACAATGATGTTATCAACTTACGTCACGACACTCCCCACCTGGGCCCATCAGTGTATGGATTTCGGGTTGGAAATCCGAGGTGTGATATCTGGAGTGGCTTCAGCAGGTGTTACCAACTTGTAAACAAATGTTCTTATTCCCGCTATACCAATACCGCATCGTTTACAGCGTGATCACCCATTGAAAATGTTATTGGTCCCGTTAACGCTGCCGTTCGAACCCGCACCCAATATGGGGATATCAATACCTGTCTCTACTCTTGCTTCATTTCACAAATTGAACCTAAAAGTATTGATGTTGCCTTGCAGAAACCAGGCTGGGTGGATGCCATGCATGAAGAACTCAATCAATTTGAGAAGCTTGGTGTCTGGCAATTGGTGAAGCTGCCTCAAGGAAAACGTGTTCTCAGAACTCCCTGGGTTTTCCGTAACAAGCAGGATGACACTGGAGTCATCGTTCGAAATAAAGCTCGACTGGTGGTTCAGGGTTTTCGACAGATTGAAGGATTAGATTATGATGAGGTCTATGCACCGGTCGCGCGTTTAGAGGCTATACGCATTTTCTTGGCTTATGCATCTTACATGGATTTTACTGTCTATCAAATGGATGTCAAGACTGCGTTTCTCTATGGCAAGGTGAAAGAGGAAATCTACGTGGCACAACCATCGGGTTTTACTGATCCTGACAAGCCAGACTATGCTTACAAACTAGATAAAGCTTTGTATGGGTTGCATCAAGCGCCTCGCGCATGGTACGCCACTCTTACAGAGCATCTGCTTGCTCATGAATATACTCGGGGAACCATTGATTAAACCCTGTTCATCAAACGCGTTGATACGGACATTATTCCGGTTCAAATCTACGCTGATGATATCATTTTTGGTTCTACCAATGACGGTTTATGCCGCGAGTTTGAAGAAATTATGAAGAAGAAATTTGAGATGAGCTCATTGGGGGAGATGACCATGTTTTTGGGACTTCAAGTTCATCAGAGCCCACATGGTATCTTAATTCATCAAGGAAAATATGTCCATGACGTTCTTGCCAAATTCAAGCTTACAGATTCAAAGCCTGTAGCTTCACCTATTACAGAAAGTCCCTTGCTAAATGAAGATGCTGAAGGAACGCCTGTTAATCCGACTATGTACGCTCCATGATTGGCTCAGTCATGTATCTCACTGCTAGCCGGCCAGATATCATGTTTGCCATCTGCCAATGTGCTCGTTATCAGGCTACTCCTAAACTCTCTCATTTACATGCTGTTAAACGAATTTTTAGGTACCTCAAAGGGGCACCATCATTGGGCCTCTGGTATCCTAAACATTCTGAATTTGAACTGTTTGCTTTCTCTGACAGTAATCTTGGGGGTACTGATAGGGATATGCACTCAACTTCGGCTGGTTGTTAATTTCTGGGAGATCGCTTAATCTCGTGGCAATGCAAGAAGCAACAGAAGCTCTCGCTTTCTACTGCAGAAGCAGAATATGTCGCAGCCTCTGCTTATTGCTCCAAGGTTTTATGGATGCAACACCAGCAGGCGGATTACGGTTTGACTTATCTAAACACAACAATTTACTGTGATAATGATGCCGCTATCCAAATCGTTAAAAACCCTATTTTCCACTCCAAAACCAAGCACATAAATATTAAAGTTCATTTTATCCGTGATTGCTATGAAAAGGGTCTCGTAAAGCTTGAACAAATCCACACTGATGCAAATGTGGCGGATTTGTTCATGAAACCCGTTAGCAACGCGTGTTTTCAAGTGCTTGTGGATCTTCTCAAAATGATTCGGTTTTCTACCTAGGCATCCTTTGTTTTTGTGTTTCGTTTCTTATTTTTCTTTTATTTTCATTGTTTCGTAAATTTGTTCATGTGTATGCACAAACTTAGGGGGAGAAATCTACAACCTAAAAAACAAAACAAAAAAACCCCCAGTTTTTGCAAGGATAGGGAAATGAAATACTTTTTCATGATAAAATGTTTGACTAACACATGTAAGGTGTTGAAGCGGGAAAAGATTTGGATCGAAAGTGATGTGTCTGTAGGTCTAAAACTCAACCGGATAGGGAAAGCCATATGATATAAACATAACGAACTATGTACTCAGTGGGTCACTTACTATAGGCGTATGATTTTATGGTCTTAAATCTTCTGTTGATTGATAGCCAACGTCTGAGGTTTCGGGTCTTTATGCTGTTGAGTCATCCGGGGATATCTTGGCTGCCCTTCTGTTGCATCTAGATTATATGCAGACCTAGGCACAGTCAGGATATCTTTGTAAAAGAGCCAAAATGGAAAGGCCAAAACCTAAGAGAACGGAAGTTTCTTCATGAGAATATTTCATAAGTTCTTACGTACCACATAAGGTATTCGCCTAACCTTCGCCAGTCACTATTGGTCTCTCTGATGTACGGAAGTACTGACCTGTTCACCAATAGCCTGATGTTGTAAAATAAAAGGATGACCACAGCATACTCACCTGCTACGATGAATTGTTGTGCTTACCTTGATCGCGGGGGTATGTCATGGTATGGGACACACGAGTATCATAGTATAATACTACCTTAAGCGTATCATAATGCTTAAACTGGAAGGGTTGAGTTTTAGATTTAAATGGACAAGTATATTGACAATCGCTTAGACTAATTGACCCTGCTCATCTGAAAAATGTTCCTTAGTTAATCTTTGAAACGATTTGAGCCCTTAGCAAGGTTGTGTTAATATTTATATGTGTGCTAAATAGTTTTTCTTTGAAAAATGTTAAAAAGTGGTTGGATGCTTGGTTAGTCTACGTGATGATTTTTTTAGATGGTTTCCATCAAGGGATATTGGACTGGCCCAGTGTGCTTCGGAACTTGGGCCAATCTAATAAAAATGGTTAAAAGTCTTAGAAAAATTGGAAAACCAGATTACTATTCCGGATTGGGCTCCTTTAGGCCCAAATGGTACTGTTCCGGATTGGGCTTTTCCGGAAAGGCCCAATTGGATTACTTTTTTGGACAGGCCCACCTGACCGTTACTGTTCCGGATTGGGCCTGACACAAGCCCAATCCGTATTCGAAAATTAAGGCCCAAGCCCATTTCAGAAAGTATATCTGTATCCCTGAAACTTCATTTCGGATTATCCACAAATTTCCGAAATCTGATTTCTTCTCTGATTCTCTCTATATTTGGACTGTGTATCTCAGAAATTCATCCGGATCAGGTATAAATTGCTTAAACTCATGTAATCCGTATGATAATGTTTATGTTTAAAGCTTTCCGGATAGCATCTCGGATAAATCTTCAAAGTTATATGCATTTCGAATTTCATTCCGCATGGTTATTCATCCGATCTCGGATTGCATCTCGGATAATCTTCATCTGGAATGATAATTCATCCGAGATACTATTGGGTAATCCGGGTTGCAGCCTTATCCAAAATAAAGTTGACCTCCTGATAATCCGGATTGATGAAAAGGTTCATCCGGATTAGTGCTGACCTGTCAGTAATCCGGATTTAAGATGTTTGAACCTCTGACCTGTCAGTAATCCGGATTTGAGGTTTTTGAACCTTTCATCTGTTTTGAACCTTTTCTACTGTTGAACCCTAAAATTAACTTGAACTCTTATTTATTTGAACCTAACATCTGCTTGAACTATCCAATGAGTTTTAACTGTCATTCTGGTAAACTCCCTTAACTTCTGTTAGTTGGAATTTAACTTGGTTGTTATCTTGACAAATATGGTTGAAGAAGCTTTCGATGCTGTGATGCTGGTTGAGGAGCAATTCCACAACCAAGCGGGATATCTTTCAGGCCCTCCAGCCGAGTTCTATCAGGAGTTCCAGTCTTTGATTGTGGGATTAAACGCTTGTAAGATTGCCTATGCTCTCCGCGCTAATCCAGTCATCTACAGAGACTTAGTGCATTCTTTCTGGAAGAGAGCGTGTTTTCATCAAAGAGGCGCAGATGGGAGACCGTACATTCGTTCATTGATACAGGGAAAGGAGATACTGGTGAATGAAGCTTGTGTACGTTTAGCTATCCAACCATATATGCGAAAGAGAAGGTGATACCGGTGTTGTTGGAGATGGGGTATGAAGGTTCGTATCCACCATTGCTGAAGAAGATGTTTCCAGCGTACTGGTGACTACTGGTTCATATGTTTATGCAGTGCGTCTCGGAGAACAAAGGAGGTCTTGATCAGCCAAACCAAGCTCAGACATCTGCTATAGTATCTTTGGTTATGGACTGGAAGTATAACTACTCTGGTTATATGTTCGACAATATGAAGAAAATTCAGGAACAGTCCAAGAAGTAAATGTTTCTTTTATATCCGCATTTTGTTCAGTTGATTCTTGATGCCCGCTATCCAGACTTGGCAAAGGACGTGTCAGATGCTAACTTGTTAAACATGAAGCCAATGGGACCAACCATATTTAGTACGATGAAGAAGAACCATTCAACATCTAAAGCGGTGTTTGTTGGTCGATTTGCACTGAAGAAATTTGGGAAGTTTGCAGAAGTTGTTGGCTTAGATGTTCCAGCTCCTCCTCCCGTCAATGCATTCGTAGCTGAAGAGCATGATGTACCAGCTAAAGTGAAAGAGATCAAGATAGAAGATTTGGTTACGGATGACAAAGCCGATCCTGGACAAGCTTTTCTTGATGATCTTACAGAATTCAACGCCAATTTGCCACTAGTTTTGCCAGAGTTGTCTTCAGAAAATTTGGAAGCTTTGATTGCTAATCTAAAGGAAATTCAGGAAAAGCAAGGTGATCCGCCACTTGAAATTCCACCTGTTGTTGCTCCGACTGATATGGTTGAGGACGATGACAAAGATGAAGAGGACGAGGTGCCACTGACTAAGAGGAGAAGAACCGAGTCGAGTATTCCATCAAGCCAACCTGAAGTTCCTATTGCTGTTACTGCTGAAGAATCTGTGTTGATAGCATCTACCGCTGCTGTGTCTACAGTTGCTGCATCTGTTGTTAATACTCTGATAGTTGATATACCTGCTTTATCTGAACAGATAACCACTCCTATTGCTACGCATTCTACTATTGTCTCCATTCCAACTGACACAGTACTTCAAATGATGGAGTTTGGGGGAAGTTCATCTGGTGCAGGAGGTTCTGAGGCGGGTGGAAATGGTGTTGGTCGTGGTGATGATGCTTCTGAAGAATATATGCGAAGATCAGAAAAACGAGCGTTTGAATTTGGCGGGATGGATAGTGATGATGATGATGTGGAAGTCGATGTTGTGGATCTAAAGAAAAGAGTGGTCGTCTTGGAACAGGAAGTTATATTGAAGGATGCACAAATTGCCTCACTGCAAACTCGTTTGGATGTCAGAGATCAAACTATCGATCAGTTGCAGGGAGATGTAACTATGCTTATGCCCTGGTATTTAATTTGAAAGCCAAGCTGGAGAATAAATTCGGAAGGGAATTTTCAGATCCAACAGACGACCCAATGAATATCGAACACAGGCATCGTGCTGCACAACAAAGAGCGGCTGAGGAGACTGAAGCAGAGAGGTTGGCGGCTGAATAGTTGGCTGCCGAACGCCAGGTGGGTTTAGATGATTACTTGGGTGATCCATGTAAGATATTCACAGCAAGTCAAAAGAGGGTAGGGAGTTAGAAGAAGAAACAAATGGTTCTGATGAAGAATGTGATTCTTAATCCTTTAGACGAGAACTTGCAGCTCAAGGATCCAACGAATCAATCCGAACGGTATGTGATGGAGCTTGGCTCCAGCTATTATATCAAAGTGGGGAATAAATCCAAGGTGCTAAGTTAGATGTATGATCACATCAAGAATATGTGGATTATTGTGCGTCAAGATGGAACACGAGAGTAAAATTCAAAGGATCACAGTTCGAGACATGGATGAAGGTTGCTCATACTGATCTGTTGCATGCTCTATATACAGAGGATGATACTACCGAGCGTGGCCCTGGATGGAGGTTTTACAAGAAGCTGGAGCGTCAGGTTAAATTGTTTCAAGATATGTTATTTAGATGTCTTAGAACTTAACTTAACATTGTTTCCCACCTTAGAATATACTCTCGTATCAAGATTCCCTGAATTTCATCTTACAGGTGAATATATCTAACTGATATCTGTATCTGGGTTGTGCGAGACCTTGAGAGGTTAGGTTAGTACCACCGTACAGACAAAGAGATGAAGGTTCGACTTAAAAGTGGTGTTCCAAATTTTAGAATCTTTTAACTGCAATTGTTAGATCTTTGGATACTTTCAATATGCTGCAATTTTCGTTTTTAAAAGCTAAAGTATTCTACAAGAGGTGTTAGGTCAAGATTCCCTAGGTCAAGATTCCCTGGATTTCATCTCTACACATTGCTCAATTGTTTCAAGGTATGTTATTTAGATGTCTTAGAACTTGACTTAACATTGTTTCCCACCTCAAAATATACTCTTGTATCAAGATTCCCTGGATTTCATCTTACAGGTGAATATATCTAACTGATATCTGTATCTGGGTTTGCGAGACCTTGAGAGGTTAGGTTAGTACCACCATACAGACAAAGAGATGAAGGTTCGATTGTTTCAAGCTCCTCCTCCTGTATGCAAGTTAAATTTATTCAAAGTTGTTCTTATTCCTAATCATTATTTCCACTACTGATTAGGTTAGTGATACCTGTTTGATCCGTTATCGGGACTTACATCTTTCTATTTCTGCTGCCTTTTCCAAATCAATACAAATAAAATCTTTTGAGTTTTTCTAAAATGAAATGCAATAACTATGTACAAACATATTTACACACATATTTTTGAGAGTTTGTGTTAGAGGATCATATTAGTTTTTTTGAGACAAATCACTAGTACCACTGATCTTTAAAACTTTATGTTTTAAACAAATTCACTTAGATTGTCAGTATACTAATCCACTTAAATCTCTACACATTGCTCAATTGTTTCAAGATATGTTATTTAGATGTCTTAGAACTTGACTTAACATTGTTTCCCACCTCAGAATATACTCTCGTATCAAGATTCCCTGGATTTCATCTTACAAGTGACTATATCTAACTGATACTTGTATCTGGGTTGTGCGAGACCTTGAGAGGTTAGGTTAGTACCACCGTATAGACAAATAGATGAAGGTTCGACTTAAAAGTGATGTACCAAATTTTGGAATCTTTTGACTGCAATTGTTAGATCTTTGGATACTTTCAATATGCTGCAATTTTCGTTTTTAAAAGCTAAAGTATTCTACAAGTTCTAGGCCATTGCTGGCGCAAAATCTGAAGAACTTGTATAATACCCCAGATATCAATTATTTATAATGACATAGTATCTCAGAATCCAACAATCTCTCAAACGTTATTTCGGTGTACTAAGACCATATATCCGAGAGATGTTAACCCACTAATTAAGAAATTTTTCTTTATGTTTATATCTCAGAAACAATCTACTGAATGTGCGAAGTCTACTGGCACATAATTAGTGAGACTTGTTTAAACATTTTAACACTACATTTCCTTAGCATACTGTTATAGTCTACTGATGTACTATCATTTCCTTTTTTTACACGAAACTCTTTTTGTCTTTTTCATGTTTTTGTACATTTTCAAATTTTATATGTTTTTGGATTTTTCACAACATTTCTCCCCCTAAAATCAAAAACATATTTTTGGTTTTTGTTTTAAAGAAAGAAATTCTAAAAACTAAAAACTAAAAACCGTGACAAACCGATGAGGATCACCTCAATTCGTCATCCGCCTTAAATTCAGTCTCCTCTAAAATCCCCCCCTGATGTCAGATTTTTCAACCCGTTAAGTTTCAAAAGAGATCTTAATGTAGCTCTATCAAAAGCTTTGGTGTAAAAATCTACCTTTTGTTCATCAGTGTTGATTTTTCAATTCTAACCAACTTTTTCTCGTAGCAATCACAGATAAATTGGTGCCGAATTTCAATATGTTTAGTTTTAGAGTGTTGAAGTGGGTTTTTAGTTATGTTTATGGCAGCTCGTTATCTACATATATGGCGTAACAAGAAACTGCAATCCATAGTCTATCATATGCTGTTGTATCCACAAGATCTACAAGATTTAGGAACAACTGGAAGCTGAAACGTATTATACTTCGCAAGTAGAGAGAGCGACCGTGGTTTGCTTCTTGCATTGCCATGTTACTAATCGTGTGCCAAAGAACTAGCAACCAATAGTTGTAGATTTAGCATTTAAGCGGCAACATCCGAAATTAGAATCAGAATAACCAATGAGGTTGAAATCATCGTTTCGCAGATACCACAAGTCGGTGCTTGGGCAACCCTTCAAATATCGAAGAATCCGTTTGACGATTAGCATGTGAGACACTCGTGGACTTGATTGATATCGGGCGTAGAGGCATGTCGGATAGCCTTGCTGCTTTTAGGTACATTAAAGATCCAATCATTGATGGATATAAGGTCTAGTCTGATGCCGTGATTAAGTGCCACTGTTGTAGATAATGGTGATGTTCCCGACATATGAAATTTCTCTAATACATCATGCACATACTTCGTCTGATGGATGAAGATTCCATCAGGTAAGTGATCGACCTGAAGTCCCAAGAAGAACTTCATTTCTCCCGTTGAACTCATCTCAAATTTCTTCTGCATGACTTTCTCGAAGTGTTTACACAGCTCATCATTGGTCGAACCAAAGATTATGTCATCCACATAGATTTGTAGGATAATCAAATGTCCATCCATTTCCCATGTAAAGAGGGTACTGTCTACTATTCCTCTGGTGAAACCGTTCTCTAGAAGATGTTGAGAAAATGTCTCGTACCAGGCTCTCGGGGCCTTGTGCAAACCGTATAACGTCTTACCAGTAGGTAAACCTTTTCTTTGTGTATCGAATCGACAAACCCCGGTGACTGTCCAACGTACACCTCCTGTTTTACCTTTCCATATAGGAATGTAGACATCACATTCAATTGGTACACCTTGAAACCTTACTATGGCGCAAACGACAGGAAAATGTGGATAGCTTCTAATCGTGTGACAAGAGCGTAAACCTCTGTATAATCAATACCTTCTTGCTGGTGAAAACCTTGTACTACGAGTCGAGCTTTATTGCGTACCACCACTCCTCTATCATCTCGTTTACACTTGAAGGCCCACTTTGTACTAATTGACTTGTGATTATCCGGTAGGTCGACAAGCTTCCAGACTCCAAGTTTTTCAAACTGTTATAGCTCTACCTGCATTGTGTTTACCCAACTTTCTTCAGTAAGCGTGTCTTTGTGCGATTAAGGCTCAACTCTAGTCTGCCACTCTCCAATAATATTCTCCGGTGGGTGGTATGACAACGCCCTCGGCATAACCACATTTAAGACACTCACTTCGTTCTCTAGATTTGTAATATTCTGTTCAGCAACCCGATTACTCGTTGTTGCTCCATTCTGATTACTTGGACCCGCAGATTGATTAAGTAAACTTGTTGTGACAACCGGCACTTTCCGGTCATAATTAAGCGCTTAATGAACAGTAATACCAACATAAACAACGTAATTGTACGTAAATTAACTCAACCAGGCCTTTGGAAAGCCTAGGAACGTCTACTTGCTTCACGTTACGCGACATGGCGACAATCGATAACTTTAACGCGAAATTTAAACATTAAGCGAACTGATGCCGAACAAATACTGACAACATCTGAAAACACGAATTTTATACTCGTATTTATCGTAGTGATATAATTACGCGATAAATTTTGATCGCCGAACGTCGCAAAGCACAACGCGGAAGTTACGCGGAAAACCGGAACGCACCGACAACGAAACGGAAGCCACAGACTAGAAATACATCTAAATATTAATATATTATGATAAGTTTATAATTATTATTAATATTTAATTATCGCGAAACCGAGCTCGACCCGACGGTTAACAATTCGATATCGCCAAAATATTTAATAAGTAACAATCGATCCGACAAAAATATTTGCGAAAATTATTAGTTAAAAATCAAACCAATGTCGACATACAAATAAATCGGAAATTAAATCGGCGAAGCTTAATATTCGAAACACGACGATAAAAATTATATATATTGTTTGATTTCAGGTTGTGTTTTGATAATAAATCGACAACTAGTATTGTCGGGATCGTCTAAAAACAGAGAAACTCTGCCCGATTTTCGTAAAATTCGTAAAACAAAACGCGTTGTAATTCAAAGTCAAAACACCCGATATAAACAATTGTTATAAAATAAGTACGTACATTTATCTTGACGGCACTTACGAATCGATACGATAACATTTCAACGCGCGCGACTACGAGACAACGAGTTTCGGCAATCCGTTTAAATCAAATACTATTATTTATATTATTTCAAATGTCAACGATTTGGGAATTAGATTTCAAACGTCGATAATCAGTCAAACAACGATATAAAAATAACTATATTATTTATATTTATTTTGAAACGCCAAACCTTTACAAGACGAATACAAGGCTCGTATTATTTCAAGACGACGAAATTCAGAAAATCATATATTTGAGGCGTCTAGAATTCGGAAATCGTACAACGCAGATATAATTATATATTCGAATGCCGTGACGTGGAATATTTTTGTAAATAAATATAGTTATATTTATCTCAAACATCTACGATTCGGGAACTTCAATTGTTATTTATTATATCCAATTTCAACGCTTCAACGAGGTGTGACGCAATACCGCAAGACTATCGCACGAATACGAAATGTATTATCTATACGGATATATTTTCGAGTATATATACATTATATCTACGAAAACTACAAAGAGTCGTAATATTATCCGTCAACGTACATAACGACTAAATATCATTTTCATGAAATATAATTATGTTTAGATATAAACATATATTTCAAGTCGTTCAAAGACTAAGACAATTCTAAGAAAACCATAGGTTGGTTAACCGAGTTAAGTCAATAATAATTTCATAGAATCGTATGATTAACGATTCGGTAGAGCTCGGTATCACGTAGTATAGCTATGTCCTTCTTAGAAACTTACAAGTTATTCCGTTTTAGGAATACACGAGAATGCATGCTAGCAAGTCAAGTTGTGGAGACAACATTATGGAAATCACATTAAGCTAGCTTTGCACTGGATTATCCAGGTGAGTTCATAACCCCCACTTTTTTACCGTTTTACATTTTTATAAATGTTTTGGGGAGTGGAAAGACATGCAAGTTTTGCAAAAGAACACAACGTTTCGATAAACGAAAATCATATATTTCTAAACCATGTTTCAAACAGATTTCAATGAACACAAATGGTTTACGAAAGGTTTATACTAAACTTACCGATTTTCACATCTAGACAAAGCTTTTCGAAACATGCATGAGTTTTATGACTAGTGACGGGATTGTCATAGTCACAACTAGGGGCGGGGCCCCAAATTTTAAAGAAAAACATGGGCTCGGCCTAAAGACAAAACACATGGGCTAGGCCCAAAATCACAAAAGAACATGGGCTAGGCCCAGAAATCACAAAAGTACATGGGCGAGGCCCAGAAATCACAAAAGAACATGGGCTAGGCCCAGAAATCACAAAAGGACATGGGCTAGGGCCAAAATCACAAAAGAACATGGGCTAGGCCCAATAACATAGATTTATAAAATTTGGTATGTAGCTATGGGATTAGATTATAACAAGATCACTGTGCATAAGTATGGAAATAACAATAGTAACCGTTAATCACGTAGTGACCAAGGTGAAAAAGGTATAGATCTATCGAGTTTCAGACACGCTCCACTCCTGGTATGATAACCGGTTAGGAGTGCTTTGTGATCCCAAAATGTCAAAGAAGTCTTGGTTTGGTTACTTACTTGTGGCACATAGGTCGGTGTATTAGCTACACACTGATTGATCCTTAGATTCCATAGGAAAACTACATACTACGGTTTCAACACCGGTTTGCAAAGATAACAGAAAACATTTTATTACCGGTTTATAAACATAACAGTTATATGCATGGATTTGCAAGCAAAATAGAAGAGATTTCGATACTGTTATACAGACATGATATTTCAAACGCTTTGGGATACTATGATCCCACAAACCGGTTTTTCAAATGCAAGACTTTCAAATGTTTTATGACTCATTTGAAACGAAAACAAACAAACTATGAACTCGCCAACTTTATGTTGATTTTTCGCATGTTCTTTCTCAGGTTATAATTACAAGTATGGCATGGTTGGAATAGTGGAATTCATGGGGATTCGAGTAGTTAGCGGGCGTTCAGTTACTACAAACCTTAGCGATCACATCTGCTTCCGCTGTGCGATGAAGATGCCATTCAGTTCACGCCCCCGATCTGATGCGAAAGGATAACATGGGTGTGACAGAGTGGTATCAGAGCCATAGGTTCTAGCGAACTAGGTATCAACCCCCACTCTGATACCAGAGTGGTATCAGAGCTATAGGTTTTAGCGAATTAAGTATCAAACCTGGCTATGATAACAAATAGGTTTTCTGTGGAGATACCTAGGCTTTAACCTCACGTTCCTTTGGGGACATTAGATCAATAAGACTTGAATACATACAGAATGCCTAGCACTCGAATATGGGTTCCAACCGTGGCCGAAAACAATGAGGCAACATTATGATTTTAATCATACACTAGTGTTGTGTTTGATACACGGTACACGAGAAGATTACATACCGTAGGCAAAACTTTGAGAGTTTTGACAACATGCATTTAGGACATTTGGAAAACTTATGTCAATATTCATTAAAGGTCATCACGCAGGAACAATGATTATTAGCTCGGACAAACACATTACATATATTGTCGCTGTTATTTTATTTACCGAGCAGGTAGCCTACGCGAAACGAAAACACTAGTACGCAAATGTACATGAAAATTAAACGATACGACAACGGATGTTGAAGTACATCACAAACGAATTTCAGGGCGCGACCTTGAGAAAGCACAACTCATTACGACAACGATGCTAATCCCGTCAGCGGGAGAACTACCGACCAGAATGCGACAATTTATCACGTGGTCCTATAAGCGACACGAAACACGCTGAGGTACGTCCAAACGAGATTACATAACAGTCGGTACTTATTGCAATGGTAATCGCAACCATTGGCGCTGCAAAAGAAGTCACATGTTTTCGCATTCCCCCTACGTTATTAACGACGACTACGCCATATACGACATTCGGAGGTAATGTCACGAAACAATAAGTCATCACAGGAAATACCAGGTAAAGTCCTCAAATTCCTTTTGTTGAAATTTCATCTTTGCATATACTGAGTAGGATTGCACACCTCTACTCCTCATAACGGTCATTCTGTCATGGAAATTTCTTTCTTGATTAGCCAACACCTATTGCATCATTTCTTGACAAATTCATACGATACGCATGCTTTGTTTGTTACGCATGTGGTTCACTTGATACGTGGAGGCCATTTGGGTCTTCACTTCGAATGGTCATTTCATCAATAATTCAAAGACTGGTTCGCTATATTCAAATTTTAGCTTAGTGATCTAGATGACCTGCCTTATTGCAAATATTGACTTCTTGATATCGAGTCAACGAACTCTTGAAATTTCATTTGTGTTCCAAGATGCATACATGGGATTTTTGTAGTAAACATATCAAAACTTGCTCGAATCACGTATTAATTGTGGATTATGTCAAACCAAGTTCAATTGTTTGAACTTGCTCACTATATACAAAGTTCAATTCAAGGATTTCGTATGATGGATTGAGGCCGTCATATTTAAAGTCATATCAACAAGCAATTCATATATTTCGAACCATAGTACACTGGTTCAGTCTGCATCCTTCATTGAAGTCATTTATTGGTTACGACACCTTGTGGTGGTGTTTACACTAGTTGAAGCTTGTGCTAATCTCGCTTTCACAATTCATGTACGGATTTAATTACTTGATTATTTATTCATTTTTAAATCCCCTTGTTGAATAATTTTCTTAAAACATCGTTAATACAATCGTGTATTAAGGAGATGGTACACCAATTTATGGCCTATTTCAGTGTACCTCGTAACGGTTCTTTCATCATCGGTTGAAAACTTTAGGATATTTATTGTTCTTCCACGATCGACCGGAAATCATAATTATTTGTTCTTACATTTCAGTTGTAAATCCTATGAGATTTATTTGGAACAGATATTCAGATTTACTTGATTGAGCCTTTCATTGAATTGTAAAAACGGTGAATTTGTTCGGTCACCGCTATTATTGAATTATTTCCATGGCTATGACGCCTTGTGGCATCAGTATAAACTTGTAGCTTGGGCTAATCATTGAAAGTGGTCTTAATGCAACTATGTATTAAGACAATGATACACTAACTTTGGTTGTAATTCAGTGTATCCTTGCTATTCAGTAGTGTTAATTTATGGTTCGAAAAGTTAACAAATCATCTTCATGTTTCTAATTCAGTTGAGCTTGTTGATTCTAAGTCTTACCGATCCAACAACCAACTCTAGTTTCCGTTGGTAGAAATTCCTATTATTTATGAAATTCATTTGCAGATTGTGAACGTCTTGGAAATCTAATTGTTGAGATTCTCAATTGTATGACCCATGTAGACTCAGTCACATTGGTGACTATGTCATTACGTTTTGTTCACTTGGCATCGATTCTTAAAGCAGATTCAGTTGAACTAGTGGGTTCATGTTGTGGCAGTATATTATTCATATAATCCAGACAAGTCTTGATGCGATTACATGGTCATTTACCTAGGTGGTATTAATACTAAACTACGCATGACAAAAATCTAAGGAGATAACATAACTTAAATTTCGAGGACGAAAATTTTGTAACAATGGGAGAATGTGACAACCGGCACTTTCCGCTCATAATTAAGCGCTTAACGAACAGTAATACCATCATAAACAACGTAATTAGACGTAAATTAACTCAATCAGGCCTTTGGAAAGCCTAGGAACGTCTACTTGCTTCACGTTACGCAATATGGCGACAATCGATAACTTTAACGCGAAATTTAAACGTTAAGTGAACTGATGCCGAAAAATACTGACAACGTCTGAAAACACGAATTTTATACTTGTATTTATCATAGTGATATAATTACGCGATAAATTTGGATCGCCGAACGTCGCAAAGCACAACGCGGAAGTTACGCGGAAAACCGGAATGCACCGACAACGAAACGGAAGCCACAGACTAGAAATACGTCTAAATATTAAAATATTATGATATATTAGGCTTCGTTTTCAAATTTTAACACTCATGGAAGAAACCAGAATGAAAAACGGATCAGAAACGACAAACAAGGCAAAATACGCAACTTTAACGCAACCGACGGGTTTACGCGTGAAACAACGATCCCCGATATAATTTAATACATTTTCGAGTCTAAACAAATAATTTTCAACAAATAACAACCATTGGATCGAAAGACAGACTATAAATGGTGATCGTAGAAATTTTACGCAAATTTTAATGAAACCGACAAACTGTCGCGTCAACCGGTCGACTAAAGACAACATTTACGTATTTTTGAATGCATTGCAACAAAACACGATGTTCGGGTTTTGAAAATGGGCTACAGAAGACGTATTGGGCCTGAAACATGCTAACGGGCTTTGGGCCCGGCCCACTCAAAAACCTAACTATTTAAACTAAGCTAACCCTAATTCCCTCTTCACTTTCATTTGAAGAAACCCTAGCCCCCACACCAGATAACCCCCTGCTCCTTTCTCTTCTGGTCGCCAATTTCCGGTGACCACCGGCGATCGGCCGGCACCGGTCACCTCCTCCGACCACACACCACCGGCACCCCTCACCTTCTCCTTTTAGACCACACACACGCGCGTATCTATACATACAGACAGTCGGAGAGGAGAAAGAGGGACTGTAAGAGAGAGAGACTGTAAGAGAGAGCGATGAGAAAGAGAGAGAGTAGGGAAGAGATAGAGCGGCACCGTGACTCGACAAGCGACCCCCCTCTCTCGGATCTCCGGCGACGGCGACGGCGGCGGTGGTAGCTATGTGCGGCCGATGTGGAGTGAACAAAGTGGTAGGGGGTACTGTTTTATGATTTGGGTGTTGACGGCAGCAACAAGCCGCGGTCGGCAGCACAGTGGCCGGCCGACGGCGGAAGTGGAGGTGGTTGAAGCGGAATCCGCCGACAACCGACGGTTCAGTTCTGGTTCAAGTTTGAGAAGTTGTTTTGGACCATCTCCGGTTCAGCTCAGGTCGGTTCGGGTAACCAAGTTTCGGTTCAGTCAAACATGGTTCAGATTTGGTTCAACTCGGGTTCAGTCGCGGTTTGGGTTCGGTTCAGACCAGTTGCGGTTCAGTCAGACTCTGGTTCAGGTTTCGGGTTCGACTCGGTTCGACCCGGTTCAAGTTTGAAACAAATTTCGATATTTTAGTTTGTTTCGATTCGGGTTTATTTTCGGTTCTGATACGTGTTTAGTTCAGGTTCAGTCTCGGTTCTGTTCGGATCGGTCGGTCAACGAAAGTTAGCTGGTCAAACCCAGTCAACATAAGTCAAACCTGGTCAACCGGTAAACCCACGACTCGGTAAAAATTAATTACGACGCGCAACTTTAAATATATAAGTTTATAATTATTATTAATAATTAATTATCGCGAAACCGAGCTCGACCCGACGGTTAACAATTCGATATCGCCAAAACATTTAATAAGTAACAAATCGATCCGACAAAAATATTCACGAAAAATTATTAGTTAAAAATCAAACCAACGTCGACATACAAATAAATCGGAAATTAAATCGGCGAAGCTTAATATTCGAAACACGACGATAAAAATTATATATATTGTTTGATTTCAGGTTGTGTTTTGATAATAAATCGACAACTAGTATTGTCGGGATCGTCCAAAAATAGAAAAACTCTGCCCTATTTTTGTAAATTCGTAAAACAAAACGCGTTGTAATTCAAAGTCAAAACATCCGATTTAAACGATTGTTATAAAATAAATACGTATATTTATCTTGACGGCACTTACGAATCGATACGATAACATTTCAACACGCGCGACTACGAGACAACGAGTTTCGGCAATCCGTTAAAATCGAATACTATTATTTATAATATTTCAAATGTCAACGATTCGGGAATTAGATTTCAAACGTCGATAATCATTCGAATGACAATATAAAGATAAGTATATTATTTATATTTATTTTGAAACGCCAAACTTTTACAAGACGAATACAAGGCGCGTATTATTTCAAGACGACGAAATTCGGAAAATCATATATATTTGAGGCGTCTAGAATTCGGAAATCGTATAACGCAGATATAATTATATATTCGAATGTCGTGACGTGGAATATTTTTGTAAATAAATATAGTTATATTTATCTCAAACGTCTACGATTCGGGAACTTCAATTGCTATTTATTATATCCAATTTCAACGCTTCAACGAGGTACGACACAATACCGCAAGACTATCGCACGAATACGAAATGTATTATCTATACGGATATATTTTCGAGTATATATACATTATATCTACGAAAACTACGAAGAGTCGTAATATTATCCGTCAACGTACATAACGACTAAATATCATTTTCATGAAATATAATTATGTTTAGATATAAACATATATTTCAAGTCGTTCAAAGACTAAGACAATTCTAAAAAAACCATAGGTTGGTTAACCGAGTTAAGTCAATAATAATTTCATAGAATCGTATGAGTAACGGTTCGGTAGAGCTCGGTATCCGTAGTATAGCTACGTCATTCTTAGAAACTTACAAGTTATTCCGTTTTAGGAATACACTAGACTGCATGCTAGCAAGTCAAGTTGTGGAGACAACATTATGGAAATCACATTAAGCTAGCTTTGCGCTGGATTATCCAGGTGAGTTCATAACCCCCACTTTTTACCGTTTTACATTTTTATAAATGTTTTCGGGGGTGGAAAGACATGCAAGTTTTGCAAAAGAACACAACGTTTCGATAAACGAAAATCATATATTTCTAAACCATGTTTCAAACAGATTTCAATGAACACAAATGGTTTACGAAAGGTTTATACTAAACTTACCGATTTTCAAAGCTATACAAAGCTTTTCAAAACATGCATGAGTTTTATGACTAGTGACGGGATTGTCATCGTCACAACTAGGGGGCAGGGCCCCAAATTTTACAAAGAAAACATGGGCTCGGCCCAAAGACAAAAGCACATGGGCTAGGCCCAAAATCATAAAAGAACATGGGCTAGGTCCAGAAATCACAAAAGAACATAGGCTAGGCCCAGAAATCACAAAAGAACATGGACTAGGCCTAGAAATCACAAAAGGACTTGGCTAGGCCCAAAATCACAAAAGAACATGGGCTAGGCCCAATAACACAGATTTATAAAAATTTGGTATGTAGCTATGGGATTAGATTATAACAAGATCATTGTGCGTAAGTAGGGAAATAACAATAGCAACCATTAATCACGTAGTGACCAAGGTGCAAAAGGTATAGATCTATCGAGTTTGAGACACGCTCCACTCCTGGTATGATAACTGGTTAGGAGTGCTTTTGTGATCCCAAAATGTCAAAGAAGTCTCGGTTTGGTTACTTATTTATGGCACATAGGTCGGTGTATTAGCTACACACTGATTGATCCTTAGATTCCATAGGAAAACTACATACTACGGTTTCAACACCGGTTTGAAAAGATAACATAAAACATTTTATTACCGGTTTATAAACATAACAGTTATATGCATGGATTTGCAAGCAACATGGAAGACATTTCGATACTGTTTTACAGACATGATATTTCAAATGCTTTGGGATACTATGATCCCACAAACCGGTTTTTCAAATGCAAGACTTTCAAATGTTTTATGACTCATTTGAAACGAAAACAAACAAACTATAAACTCGCCAACTTTATGTTGATTTTTTGCATGTTCTTTCTCAGGTTATAATTACAAGTATGGCACGGTTAAAATAGTGGAACCCATGGGGATTCGAGTAGTTAGCGGGCGTTCAGTTACTTGAAACCTTAGCCATCATCTGCTTCCGCTGTGCGATGAAGATGCCATTCAGTTCACGCCCCCGCTCTGATGCGAAAGGATAACATGGGGGTGTGACACTTGTAATCTACGCTGAGCCTTCATCGGAACAGGATCCTCCATTATCATAAGTTAGCTCACCATCAGAATCAGAATCATCTGATTGATCAAAAGTGGATGATGTATTGTTCACATATGGTTCGACTATGGGTTCTTGTTGTGTGTTGCTCGGACCTGCTTCAGAATCATTTGTGCCAACTTGTGATTGTGAAATCACTATTTGTCTAGGAACTTGCTATTGAGCAGCTGATTGTTGTTGCTAAGATAGCAATACAAGCTCCTCTTCGGTAGATTCATTCGGTAGTTCAAAGGAATCCCACAAACTCTCATAGTTAAACAACCAAGGATCACCAGGTTTCTGTGTAGGTGTCGTGTATCTCTGGCAGTCAACATGTTGAGCAAGAATAATCCGGTTTATGCTAGGAAGATAGACTCTCCTCAAAGAATTTATCATCCGGGTCATTAAATGTGCACGTAGATCCAAACAGTTCTAAAAACTCCAAATTTAGTTTTCTCTAATTAAGCAACTCAAATCATATCTTTTTGTGAGCCTTGACTATTAAAACTCGATTAAGCGTGTAACAAGTAGAGGTAACCACTTCGCTCCCAAAGCCAACAGGCATTAGAATTTGCGAGCATTGTACATGTTGTTTCAATAAGAGTTCGATTCTCTCGTTCAGCTACTCCATCATTTTGTTGCGGAGTATAGGGTGCGCTGAATTCATGAAGTATTCTTTGTCATTGCAAAACTCCATCATTTTGTTTTTTTTTTTGAATTCAGTACCATTGTCGCTACGAATCCTTCTAATCGGTAGATGGTACAAATTCTCCAACTTTCTGAAAAGAATCATCAAACTTTCAAATGTCTTGTCATTACTTTCAAGAAATAGAACCCATGAAAATTTTGAGTAGTCGTCAATCACAAAAAGGCAATATAGATCACCAGAAATACTTTCGTCATTATTTGGCCCAAATAAATCCATATGTAACCTCTCAAGTGGCAGTTTGATAGAGTTCATGAGTTTTCTTGGATGCGATTTCTTGTGCTGCTTCGCCTTTTTACAGCTGATACAATTATCACTCAAGTGGAAACTCTTAAGATTCACACACTCCACCAGATTGTTGTGCACCAGATAATTCATCATTCATAAATGGATATGTCGCATTTTTCGATGCCATAAGATCGATTCCTTTTCTGTAGCCTTTGATATAAAACATTGTGCTGATATCGTAGTAGTGGATGCGACGCTCATGTCAAGGACATAGAGATCATTTTCTTGTGGAGCGTGCATGAAGATCCACTCCTCGGGAATTTTGAATCCCAGCTTCAGTATGAGGCACTCTTTATTTGTAAAATGAGTTGTAAACTTCTCATCGCAGATTTGGGAGATACTTAGCAAGTTATTCTTTAATTTGGCAATGTAGTTGACTTTGTCTAAAGAAACCACGTCGTTCTTTAGTATCCCTCACCGATTATCCTTCCTCCTTGAGTACTCGCAAACCCTACATAGCCACCTCTAATTGATTTAACATCATATAACAAGGCCAGCATCCCGGTCATGTGTCGAGAAGCTCTGCTGTCCATGATCCACTTAGAAATTATTGACCTGGATTGCCTCAGTCTTGGGTGGGTTTGGGATATCAAACTTTGGTACACTGACACTCTTAACTTCAACAACTTGTTCAACCTTTGACTCAGTTGTAACAGATTTTTTTGCTTCATCAGAAGATGGTTTTGTTTTAATCACCCATGTTTGTTGTTTAGAAATTGTCTTTTTCGCATAAAATTTTGAATCTTTCTGATCTTTCTTGATTGATGATTCACCAGTTTCTTTATTTAAAACATTAGTGGTTACTTGTGTCTGATTGTTGTTAGATTCAGTTTTTCTTTTCAAGATCTATGTGGGAACAAACTTTGGGGATTTATTATTCACATCTTCTAATGACTTCTTAGCATGGTAAACATGTTTAGAATTAGAACAATGTCGTGCAATATGTCTGAGTTCGTTATACTTGAAGCATGTCCTGCTATCAGTGATAGAGGATTTCTAAACCTGCTCACGATGCTTTTCCTCAGCGTAGAACTCGTCATTAAATTGTTCCTTTGCCAAATTCTCTTTCTCGCTTTCCGTGAAAACAAAGTTTACTTTTCTTTTAAAATTTGGTTCGAAACTTATTTCTGCTTCTTTACATACCTCGACCCTTTCCTTTTGTTTTCAGGATAATTTTTACCTTTGTAATTGTTATTATAAGAATTTTAGGTTAGAGTAGTAAATTGCATTTGATTTTCAAGCTCTGTAAGACTCATTTCAATCATTTTAAACACTTGTTCGACCTTTTCAACATTTACGTTCTGAATCGGAAATTCTTGATCAGAATATAGTTTGTATGATCCTTTCATTTGTAAGCAACCAAATTAGGATCGTCATCCAAACTAGATTCCGATTTTCCAATATAGTTCTTATGAAAACTTTCTTATTTTTTAGAAGGTGAACTGGAACTAGTTTTCTCCAAGTTCGATTCAGCACTCTCAAATTTTGTGTTGTCACTCTCACTTCCGAAAACCTTTTCTACCACATTCTTTGCCACATCAGATTCACAGTCATCTTCAGATTTAGTGTATGTTACATCGATGTTCTCAAGCAGAACGTTGTTCTTTTTAGTCTTCAGTTTTAAATTGTCACACCCCGTATTTACAACCAAACACCGGTGAGCTCGGGTGGGGAATATCGTGACGTAAGTTGAAATCCCATAGTCAATTAAACACAGCATAGCGGAAGTCTTAGAGTTAAATTACTATTACAAACCAAATATTCAAAGTACGAAAAATAATATACAAACGACTTGTAATGGAAGATCCACAGGCGGATCGTAAAATGTACAAAAATGTATAACAGACTTTGGGCAGATCTAAGGATTTGAAAGATCCTCTTATGCCACTACCGAGCAGCTTCCAGTCTATTTCGTATTGTACCTGCAGCTTAGTCTTTTAAAAATACGTCAGCTTTCGCTGGTAAATACACCCAACTGACTCATTTTGAAAACATTTTTGAAAATGGATTTAATTGCACACGGCATGAAAAATCTTTTATAACTTGGGAAAGTCAGCCTTGTAACCTTGTTAACATCTTTACATGTTTGTCCATACATATGGGGCCCAGTATAGAAACCGAGACATGATTAACGTACACACCACTTATGAACCCACGAAGGAGTTATCCCCAACTAGTGGGCAAAAAAAATAATTTAGCATTACACCCCGTGCTTTGGTCGTGGCCATTATCTAATGTAATGAGCCAAGGATATCCAGGACAATGTCGTTAACCCCCAATATTTAAGTTATCAAACAAAACTGATCGAAACGGAATGTGCGGATTTACTAGTCACAATCCAGCATTTGATTGATCCCAATTCCGACTAAGCGGTAATAATCTACCGTAACCCAAGCCCGTATAGGGAAAATAAGTCAAGAGTATTTACCTGAGCTAGTCTTGATTTAAAATGCAAGATTTAATATCTCAGCCGTATTCAAAATGAAATAAGTGTAGATAGCGTTTCCTGGAAGGCTCTAGTCTGGATTATGGCATAATCTAACCAATTAAAATGCTAACAGTCTTAATTTAAGTCATAGACTTAGACCGACTAACGTAAAGGATCAAAATGGTATAATACGCTAGATTAAGTGATGACCGGATAGAAACCCAACAAGTACTATGACTTTTATAATATGGGTAAACAATAAGCATTCAGGATTTTGAGACTTAAAATGATAAGGTTAATCCTCTTTCGGTTAATTTTCGTAAACTAGCTACATGTGCTTAACCGTATGCATATAAGCGATATCGGGTAACCGGATAAGTCACGAACAAGTTCTATATGCCATTATATTTTAAATAAGTTGTAATATCACTAGGATATCAACTTATATGCCCGTTAAGGTTTTAAAATGAAATTATCCCTCATAAGGGCGTTTTGGTAATTATATATAGTATGAAAGGAACCTGAATATATCTTGATGTTATGACCATAAGTATTCTGGAAAAATATTTAATTTATGGTGTAATATCAGTAAGATACTAACCATATGTATAATTTACCATTTATGACCAAACTATGCACCGTAAGGGCATTTTGGTCATTTTACACATAATTTCATAATTTCTTTGGGATTCTGAGTTTTATTATATACCTACTATAAAAATTATTTTAAATAAGTTTCACAATCAGTAGGTAACAAGTCTTGTTTGATGAATATGGTTTAAAACCATACTATACGCGAAAACGGCGTTTATGTCGTAAAATGACGATTCGTGCGAAGTTTAATAAAACCTGATGCTAAGATCAGGTATATATATGTTTTAGATATGTTATTTAATATAACACATCAGTAGATAAAAAGGTTTGGTATAAAAAGTATGATTAAAAACCCTTTTTTATGCACCATAAGGGCTTTATCGTCATTTGTCGACATAATGCAAGAACTCGTATGTAAACTCAGTATATAAACTGACTTAACATCCTAAATAATCTTACTTATGATATTACATCAGTAGGAAATTTCATTTTCAAGTTCGTTATCAATTAAAACCTTATTTATTGTAAAAAGGGCAATTTAGTCAAAATAGGCATAATAACGGAACTTGAGCATAAACTTAGATCTGATTATGATCATGTAATATAAACTCAGGGGGTTATGATACATTACATTACGATCATAATAAAACTTTAAATCAGGTGGAATTAAATGATCATGTAATATAAACTCAGGGGGTTTAATAAGGAACACTTAACATGTTGACACTTTTAACCCCTCTGTTGCCCAACTTTTACAAATTTACGGAATTAATCTGTCGTCCAACCAGTGGCTCATATGAGAGTTAGGACTTCGTAAAGGGTTACTCAGAGGCTCAGTGTAAGCATGTTGACACTAAAGGTCACTCAGAGGCTAAGTTTAAGCACGTGCACCCTATGGTCACTCAGAGGCTCAGTTTAAGCATATTGACACTAATGGTCACTCAGAGGCTCAATTTTAAGAATGTTGACACTAATGGTCACTCAGAGACTCAATTTTAAGAATGTTGACACTAATGGTCACTCATATGAGAGTTAGGACTTCGTAAAGGGTTACTCGGAGGCTCAGTGTAAGCATGTTGACACTAAAGGTCACTCAGAGGCTAAGTTTAAGCATGTTGATGCTAATGGTCACTCAGAGGCTCAGTTTAAGCATATTGACACTAATGGTCACTCAGAGGCTCAATTTTAAGAATGTTGACACTAATGGTCACTCAGAGACTCAATTTTAAGAATGTTGACACTAATGGTCACTCAGAGGCTTGGGTTATGTATGTTGACACCAGAGAGTCACTCAAAGGCTTAGTTTGAGCATGTCGAGACCTTTAGTCCTTATTAGTCCTTAATGGACTTATTATAAAAGTAATGAAATGTGTCACTATATTATTGGACACGATTTTTACGAAGTGTTGCATAAATTGAGCGCCTTTTCCACCCCAGATGGTTTTTTTCTAGAATAGCTATCCCACATGGGTGGTGAAACTCGACTATAACATGCAGTTTTGTTCTTACCATTCTTATCATCTTCTTCCTTTTCAATTTTCGAAAGAATATAATCTGAGCTGGTGGAATAACTGATTAACAATTTGTTAACCCGTTTTGTTTCAATTTTCATTTTCTCCAATTCACTTTTTAGCTCATCAATCATATTTAAATGAATGTTTATGGCCATTTGTTTGTCCATAACGGTTGTGTTGAGCATCAAAAGTGTGGCACCATCTTCCCTATTAGCTTGTTCATATTATCTAATAGTTCTGCTTAATTTGCCATATACTTCTTTAGTTTCTTTATAATCACTTGACAAATTGTCACAAAGTTTTTTCAATTCTTTATATTTTTTATCTTTCTCAAAACACACCTTTCAAGACTCTACGCACTTCTTGCACAGTTTTTCAATTTCAACAATTTTAACTATAACCTCTTCCATTACCAACTCCTTAACAAACTCTTCCACTGACTCAACTTTGTCCTCATTGACTTACTCAGAAACTACCTATTTCATACTAGCAATCATAGCCTTGTTGGTGATTTCAGTTAGGTTATCGGCAGTCATCTCTTTATTCACATCTATCAGCTCCACTACTTTAGATTTTGACTCTTCCTCACATTATGCTTTGTAGCTTGGATCGAAGTAAACTTTAAAAGTTGGAAACATATCAGGTGGAATTAAATGTCTAAAAGCACTGTGTAAAAGATTTTCTTCTTCAGAACTGTAGTTCGACTTGGAGGATCAAGATAAACCTGCTTCCTTGTTCATACAACACAAGTACGAGTGCGGAATCCTCGTAAGAATGTAAACCAAAGCAAAGTAAGAACACAGGATTACCAAAGATTCAATATCTTGATTAACTGAAGAGAACTAGTACAAACATATACAAACAATGCTCATACACTCTCACGCAACACACTCTGTGCTCTTTTGTCTCTCTCTCTCTAGTCACTCGTTCACTAACTGGTCTGTAACAGGTTCATCATACTGAGGAGTGCATGTCTGCTTATACAGTGTCCATGCTCAGCAACTATACAAAATATGTTGCTGGACATACGAAACACCAAAAGACACGAAGAACTACTCCAAAGATACTCGTACGAACAAGCTAGTTGGTACGAGCATCAACTAGCTCGTACGAAACAAGTATGATACTTGTTTAGAGAGAATCGTTCATACGAATGGCAGATGGCTTGTACGAGCAACATCTTTCTCGTACGAAGCATGTCCACTCACACAAAGTGTTTTCCTCCGAGAACGTTCCAAAGACATGACGTACACAAGACTCAACAGTTTGCACACATGCAACTGCTTAACACAGACAAACTAAACGTCGTACTAAACCAAGATAGGAGGATATCTTGATTCGGTCGACATGACCAAACTATACAGACACTGCAAACAAAGGCCGTACAATTACAGACGTAACTAAGAACAAGCGACAGACACAAAAGTGTATCTACAAACTCCCCCTTGGCTGTTGCTTGGTCTTCGGTCTTCGGTCCTTGGTCTTCATACTTGAATGGCCTGGAGTATCAACAAACTCCCCCTGAAAATCTGCTACCCATCGTTGATAGAGTATCAGGTCTTCAATACTTTCTAGAAACATCAAACCTTTCCTGTTTCCTCTTGAGTAGCACTGGAGGTAACTGGATTAGTCACGATCTGCTGTGCATTAGACTCTACCACTGGAGTTGATGCAGAAAGTTTTGGTTGTGAGGATGAGGCTGAAGCATCAGGATTGCCAGTGTCTTCACTAACCCGATCTTGTATTCGCTTGATCTCCTGCGCTTTGCATCTATCATTCCATAGAATGTTCACCCTCTTTCTGCTCATTTCAAACACGTCTTTAATACCATTAAAGCCTTCAACCAGAGTAGCATTATGAGAATGACACCATTCTTTCAAGGTCATTATGCTTATCAGTTAATGTTTCTGCAGATCGTTGTACATCCGCTCTACGTTCTTTCAACCTATTTATCTCAATTCCCCGAGAGTTATTAGCTGCCCTCATCTGTTGAGTTGCTCTTTCAGCATCTGCAGTCTTCAGTCGCTCATTTTCCTTTCTTAACTGCGCCATTTCAGAATCCTGTTTTCTAACCATCTCTTTCAAAGAATTTATCTCTAACTGTTGTTTCACAACTGTGTTAGGATTTTAAGACATAAACTTTGAATACTTGTTGATCTGGATTGCCTCAGCTTGCAACTGAGAGAACAGAAAATCCACTTTCTCATCCTTTTCGATTTTAGAGAACAAACGACTACTTCATTTTGTATTTTCATAAGATGTAGATTGGAATTGTGGAGCTGAAGATGTAGTTGGTTGTGGTTTAACTAGAGTATCTTCAGCCAGAGGTCTTTCAGCTGCTGTGGTATTTGAAGGTTGTGGTTCAGAAGTTGTAGTGGGTTCCGTCATTACAGGTTCAGTCTCCTCCGTTGTAAAGGTAGGTTGTACTTCTGCAACTGGTTCACTAGCATAATCATTACCAACATTGTCACCGTCATCATCATTACCCTTTCCCTTTTTATGACCAAACTTATCTTCGATCATCCTTTTCAAAGTTGGTTCTTCATTATCTGAATCACTGTCATCATGGCGCCACTTGTCATTTTCTGGTGCAACATATGTATCATTTGCAGAAAACCGATCAATCTACGGGGAGGTGTGCTTTCCTTGTAATGTTTTACTGCTACACCTCTAAAGATCTTCAACGAATGTTCCATTATAACCTCAACTTCTAAAACATCGTTGTCGTTCTTCGAAAGATTCAGATGTTGCACGTTCAGAATCATTTGGAGAAAACGAGATACATCCAAAACTTGTTTCCACTATATCCAGTTCTTCTCAGGTTTTCCTTCATGTTTGCAAAAATATACTTTGAAACACTAAACGATTTGTTCAATGCCAAAACTACCATCATTCCAACCAAGTTGTTATTTGCCATGTCATAACCACTTCGTATATTGCTCGAACACTGAATTAAAACATGTAGAAAGAACTTGTATCTGAGTGGCAACCATGCTTTGTTTAGTTGTCCCACGAGGAAATCTCCAACACATTTCATTCTAAGCAAACATCCACGTTGACACTTCAACAACACTGAGAATGGAGCTTCAGGATCATCATCAAGCTATAATACTGAGTTAATGGTTTCAATAGTCACATCTACGTTCAAGTCATTTACTTTCCCGCGGATAAGTTCCTTCCCATTTTCTTCAACGGCTTTAGCTGAATCCCAAAATTCCTTGATCAACGTGTTGTATACTATAGTCTTGTGCGTGATAGCATAATGTATCCTTGAGTCGTGCAAAAACTTCATTATACCGTTGTACTCAGCAAATTTGTCTTCCGGATCCAAGTAGGCCACCATGTTATGTCTAGGTTCTGACATAATTTCCACTTCTGACTTATCAGTTCTCTTTGTTGCGGGTTTTCTTTTATGTTCCTTTGTTCCATTCTGTACACATATAACAAATAGGATAAGAACACAAAATTTATTAGGGAATATACACAAAGTTTTTATTCCAAACCTTTTGTATGTATATATTCCCTGAACAAAGAACTACTAACCCATACGAATAACAATTTATTCGTAAGAAGAACAACTCATTTATGAACTTTTGATTAAAACAAGAAACTTATTCATTTGTACGGATAGCTGACTCGTACGAACGATGAGTTATCCGTGCGAATGATGTTTCATTCGTACGAATCTAGTTCATACAAACAACTTCAAAGTCACATGGTCAGATAATGTTTAAGTTGTTAAATCTTCAAAGTATGCCAAACATTTTAAGTATACCTTAAAGAAATCAAAACAACTTGAAGGGAAGTGTAAATATGACGTGAGCAAGGTGAAAGTAAAGTTCTACCAAAGAACTTCATCACCTTATATACCACATCAAATACTCGTGCGAAAAAACTTAGCTTCGTACGAAGAACCTACTTGTACAAAACCCAATGGTCATTCGTACAAAGCATAATGGTTCGTATGAATGATCTCTATTTCGTACGAGTCCAGGTTTTTAACAAACTAGACTTTCAGTTCTTTGAGAATCTTAGGTTTTTCGTGGGCCTGTTTAAAACTTTGCACACATCCACACTAATCATAAAGTTAAGTTAGGAGAAGTACTTGTTAAACAGATTTTGTTTCTTGAGATGAGTTTACCCGTTGTAAGAAAGTGCTTTTATGAAGTTATGATATCAAAGCGAATGGTTTTTAGGGCGTATCTTGGTAGAAAACCTTTGAGCTTCAATTTTGGCTAATTCAAAAAGAAACTTAATATAACAACAAAGTAAACTAAACTAAAGTAACTACTAATAGAAAAAGAGTAAACTATAAACTATATATTTACCAGACAATCTTTTTCAGAGTTTCAAGGTAAGAGAATCATACCAGCTTTTAATCTTGTCAAAAACTTAAAAACATCAAATTAAATAAATAAGCATTCTACTATGATTTTCGGTATTGTTGTCCACGTAAGCTCAACTTATCAGATGTAATCATGATTAGGAGATATATTGAGGTATGAATTATACTTACTAGCCGTGTGTTCAATCACTTCACGACACATTCCCATATCATAATATGCACGAGAGAAAATCTTACCGGTGAGTATACAGCTTATCATTTGTTTTGACGTATATCATGTGAGATCTCATTTATTTTGATTGAAAACAAGCCCTATGTGATTAAATCACTTATTGATGAGGAACTTGATTTTCAGATGCATGCAGGGCACAAGAGTAAGTCCGTGAACAGGTTAGTACCATCGTACCGACAAAGAGACAAACTTAGCTCCCGCATAAAGCTGTGATATTTTATCACTTATTTTTGGGTGGATGTGATATGTTTATCACTTATTGATGGTCGTATGCAGTATTTACATGTATGTATGGTATCATGGAAGTTCTAGACTTGCGTCACTGTTATTTTTCAGCAAAAGATTCAACCATGATACCTAGATGATAAGTCAACTTAAAGACCGCATATCTCATATCCTCGGCATACTATCAAACGAAATTTCGGTACCAAGACCAAATGCCAATGAATGGTTCCCACCTGGCTTGCAGTTCGTTAAGTTTATATCAACCTGCACATTTAATCTAATTGTGAGCCTACCGATACATCATTAGTAAAGCTACTTATCAATCTTTCATTTTGTGTTTTGGACTGTTTATGACAGATCAATGGTGTATTTCATCATCTTCACTTATCTATCCAAGAAACTCATTTTTGATTTTTGGTTTTTCTATTGTTTTTGTATTTTTCTAAATTTTTCTCCCCCTTGAATAAAGAAGGTAATAAAAACTTAAACTAAATAAAAGACATATTTTTTTTATTTTTGCATTTTCTCATGTTTTTGTATTTCTTGAAATATTCTCCCCCTAAAATTTAAAACTAAGAGAAAATAGAAAATCTTTTTGTAATTTTAGATTTTGAGGAAAACATTTACGAAAAATGATTAGCCAAGGATGAATTACTCGGGTTTCACCTTGATGCCATTGACCAAAAGTAGATAATCAAAACGATATTTATCAAAAGCTTTTGTAAACAGGTCGGCACGTTGGTGATCGGTGTGGATTTTAACAACATTGATAAGTTTCTTTTCATAACAATCTCGTATGAAATGATACTTAATCTCAATGTGTTTGGTTTTTGAGTGCTGTACAGGATTACGAATCTGTAAAGCAGCTTCGTTATCAACAAAAACAGGAGTAGTTAGAAATTCAAAACCGTAGTCGCGCATATGTTGTTGAATCCATAGAACCTGAGAGTAGCAACTGGAAGCGGAAAGATACTCAACCTCGCAGGTTGACATAGCTACACAAGTTTGTTTCTTGCACTGCCACGTGAATAGGCGATTTCCCAAGAACTGACATCCCGCTGATGTTAATTTTGCATCGATCTTGCAGCCGCCATGATCAGAATCACTGAATACTGTCAAATCAAAGTTATCATCCTTAGGGTACCATAGACCAGTGTTTGGGCGACCCTTCAAATAACGAAAGATCCTTTTCACAGCCATCAAATGAGAAACCTTCAGACTGGACTGGTAGCGAGCTAGAAGACATGTTGGGTACATTATATAGGGTCTTCAAGCAGTAAGATACATGAGAGATCTGATCATAGCACGATAAAGAGACGCTTCTACATGTTCACCCATTCCGTCAGGAGTAATCCCATGATCCTGAGCTAATGGAGTTCCCAATGGCTTTGAGTCTTCCATTCGGAATCGTTTGAGAATATCCCCGACGTACTTGGTTTGATGGATGAAAATCCCTTCCTTAGATTGTTGAACCTGCAAACCTAAAAAGAAAGTCATTTCTCCCATAGCGCTCATCTCGAACTTCTCCTGCATGACCTGCTCAAATTCTTTGCACATCTTCTCGTTTGTAGACCCAAAAATAATATCATCAATATACAACTGCACCAGCAATAAGTCCTCATTCCATTTCTTGATGAAGAGAGTACAATCGATCAATCCACGTCGAAAACCATTCTTCAGAAGATAGGAAGACAACATTTCATACCAAGCCTGTGGAGCTTGATGAAGACCATACAACGCCTTGTTGAGAAGCCAAACCTTGTCAGGATGGATTGGATCTTCAAAACCAGGCGGTTGCTCAACATATACCTCTTCTTCAACCACACCATGAAGAAATGCACTCTTCACATCCATTTGATAAACAATAAACTTCTTGTAGGACGCATAAGCCAAGAAAATTCTTATGGCCTCAAGACGAGCTACGGGTGCATAAACTTCATTGTAATCAATGCCTTCTACCTGATTAAAGCCCTGGACAACCAATCTTGCTTTATTTCTCACAACAACACCTCAGTCATCTTTCTTGCATTTGTAAACCCATCTTGTTCCAATCTTCTTATAGTTGTCAGGCCTGTCAACCAATTTCCACACGCCTCACTTCTAAAACTGCTGAAGTTCTTCCTGTATAGCTTCAACCCATGAGTCTTCTTTCATAGCCTCCTTCCAAGATTTCGGTTCAACTTGGCAAACATAGCAGGAAAAGACCAATCATTTTGTTCACCAGATTCCCTAATAACCGAATACAAACCAGCATTTTGATTATTCCTGAGCTGATTACGTGTTTGCACACCACTATGGACATCTCCGATAATATTCTGCTCAGGATGGGTATCATGAATTCGTTTCAGGAACATCAAGAACTTGAGAGTTTATACCCAAATTGTTGATATTCAGATCAACAACCAATTCGTTTGCTGGATTTGATGATGAAGTAGACACATGACCTTCAGTTGTCCCTAGATTCTGAATATTTGACATGACATCTGAAATTCCAGGAACCGAAGCAAAAGTAACTTCATTTGCATCATGGAACTCATCATCTTGTGACGAAATATTATAATCAGCAGCATCTTTGAATTCCTCATTTTGAACATGATTTTTAACCGAACTAGATACTTGAGGGTTAACAATAATTGGTTGAACTAATGATGAGTCAATCACAGTATCACTTTCAAGTAACATTTGAGCAGTTGCAGAAGCATCATCAAAAGTTGGCAGATTAAAGGAGTTAAATAGCCCATCATAGTCAAACATCCAAGGAGCACCCGGAGCTCTTACTGATTCAGTGTATCTTTGAACCTTGACTTCACCCCATTCTTCAATCTTCTTTGTTGACAAATTCCACACTCTGAAATTAGGAGTAGCATATCCAAGGAAGAAACCTTCAATAGCCTTTGGACCAAATTTACCATGTGGATCAATCATAATGCATGGAGCTCCAAAAGGTTCTAAGAAAGAAACATCCGGTTTCCTTTTATTCAACAATTCGAAACATGTTTTCCCGTACCTTTTCACCGTAAGAACTCTATTCATCGTATAACATGCAGTAGCCATAACTTCTCCCCAAAATTGAATAGGAAGTTCTGATTAGCATAGTTCTTGCTGTTTCAATTAGTTTTCCTCTCAGCGACACCATTTTATTATGGAGTGTATCGAGAACTGTATCCATGAAGAATGCCTTTAGAAGAACAGAACTCATCCATAACTTGATTCTTGAATTCGGTGTCATTGTCACTTCTGATTCTCCTTATCTTCAAATTGTACAAATTTTCAAGCAGAGTTAGGAGATTCTTGAGGATTTCAGGAACTTCACTCTTGTGTGCCAACATATTCACCCATGAAAATCTTGAGTAGTCATCAGTAACTACTAAACAGTAAGAATCACCAAAGGTAGTCTTGTGTTTCATAGGTCCAAAGAGGTCCATATGGAGACGTTCCAGAGGCATATTCACCGTGTTGATCTTCTTCACAGGATGAGATTTTCTTGCTTGCTTTCCCTTTTGGCATGATACACAGACGTCTTGTAGATGAAAATTCATGACTGGCACACCATTCACAAGATTGGTTTTCACCAAATAGTTCATTTTCCTTAAGTGAATGTGTCCCATTCGTCTATGCCAAGAGATTGATTCCTTTCTGGTGGCTTTTGAGACAAAGCATGTGACTTGTGCAGACGTGGTAATAGCTTGGCTCATGTCAAGAATATACAAGTCATTAATTCTTGGAGCCTCCAGGAGGATCCATTCCTTGGGAATCTTGAAACCAGGTTTCAGCACATAACAACCGGTATCATCAAAATGAATCGTGAACTTCTTGTCACAGATTTGAGAAACACTAAGAAGATTGTGATCAATTTGACGAACATAATTGATCTTATCAAAACTCACAACATCATTGGAGACAATTCCTTCTCCAGTGATGTATCCGCCTTTATCACCAGCAAAGGCAACATAACCACCCCTAATGCTTTTCATATCATAAAGGAGCCGTAAGTCGCCTGTCATGTGCCTCGATGCTCCACTGTCAACAATCTAATGACTATTCACAGTTCCTCCTGGAACACCCTGCACATTTCAAAAACCCGATTAGTTTGAGATGGGGACCCAAGCCTTAGTGGTCTTGGGTCTACCCTTATCATCAAGTGTTATTTCTATTTCTTGATGATTTGTAAAATGTGTGCCTCCTCTTGAACCATTACCGGTCTTAGGTTTCCAAGATTTTTAAAATTTACCAGAATGACTATTATTTACAATTTTAACAATTTCTGGTTTTATTAAATTTGAAGATCTTGGATTCCTTTCTGAAGAATCCGGTTTTAAAGCTTTTTCAATTACTTTTACTTGTTTACGTCTCTATTTTTCTTCTTGTTCTTTAACAATTTGTTTGTCTTATTTTGGAGAAACAGATCGACGTTGGCAAGTTGGTTCAGGAGGGGCTTTATCAACAAATCTCGGCTTTGCTGGGTTTGTACAATTCTTGATAATGTGGCCAAACTCTCCACATTTGAAACATGTTCTCCTTTCAACAAATTTAGGAGATCGAGTTCCATGACTTGATGTTGAACTTGCGGGTCTTAAGGTACTGGGTTCATTTTCATCACACCCATTTGTATGTTGGTGTAATTGTTTTCACTGTTACATTTTAAAATCTTGACTTTGTTTACAAAATCTACATTAGACATGCCTTCAAAAGTTTTGACTTTATCGGTACCCGTAGAACTCACAAATTTAACATTTTTAAGTTTCTTCTTATAGCGAGTGCCTTTTGTCTCAACCTTTGGCTGTGGTACCTTAGGCTTTTCAACTCGCTTTTCCTTTTGTTTTTCTTTTGAAATGGATAATGGTTGTGATTTGATTGGGTTTTCTTCTTCAAAAATTTGGTTGTTGACTTTTCAAAAACTTGATCAATAGATGTTGGATTTACATTTTTGATCAGAAAGTCTTTGTTAGAATAGATTTTCGTGTCTTCAAACAAAGTATACAACACATTATCAATTTCATCTGTAGACACTTCTGTCTTGATAGTTTTCATAGGATCATTTTCTTGATTTTCGACAATTTTTACACTAGGAGTAGCAGACATTTCTATTCCCTTTTCTTCATCAACAGATTGATCCTGATCAATTTTCTCTGACTCATCATCTGATGAATCATCCTCCTCTGCTGTAGAGGGGTTCTGATTAACAACTGATGATGAGTTCTCGGACTTTCTTGATTCAACCGAGGAATTGTCTAGCTTGAACCCTAGTCCTGCTGCAAATTCTTCAGGATTAAGAGGTACGGAGGGTTCAAAGCGTGGCATTTCCTCTTCATCAGGCAATTTGGTATAGTTGTGTTTCATCAGAGGTGGACATGACTTATACCCAATGCATTTAACATCTCCTTTTAGTTTTTGAACATCAATGATATGATCAAGCACATATCGAGAGTTAGAATAACTGTCCAATTTTAGCTTGATCGCATCATGTTCGCATTTGGCGATGGCAAACTCTTTATTTGTTTCTTCTAGGATATTAATGTAGTTATTAATTCCTGTTTATTTGTTCAAAACTGTCTTTGTCAATTCAGAAACGCTTTTCTTAAGGGTTTCTATTACAAATTTGAATTCCTTTTCGTTTCGAGTTAAAGCCAAGTTCGCCTCTTTGCATTTAGACAGTTCAACAACTAAGTTTTTATTATGACTGTTAATTGTTTCAATTTTTTTTAATTCAGTACAGTCATCGCAAACTTTAGGAGAGTCGGAATTTACCTGACTTGTCGAACCGGCAACATTTTCCATGAAGGCAGTATGATGAGGGAAGGCTGCACTATTTGTAGAGAATTTTTCTGTTTCTTTTGATGCAGCTTCTGCCTTGATCATCAAACCCGCCTTTTTACCTTTCAGCCTTTCTGCGTCTTTCAGCAACTTTCTGACCTCAGCATCACTTCCTTCTCTGTTATCTGAATCAGATCCATAACCACCCGAACTTGAGCATTCTTGATCAGAACTACCAGTATACCCTTAGGTATCATCATCAATTGAATTATCAATTCTGAGAACATGTTTGATTCGATTGATGATCTTGGCATAACATGCAGTTCCTCCGTTAGTCTCATTTCCCAATTGTACTGACCAATCGCATCCTTCATCAGATTGAACTACTAAGCTCTGTGTGCGTTGTTTGAAGGTCCTGATTGATTGGTGTTGCTTGGGTTGCTAAAAGCTACTATTCTTCTATCATTGTTAACTTGAGCTGTGTTGGATGGCTGTGATTGATTTCGGAAGGGGCTGTGATTTCCTTGTTTGCTGAGTCTCGTGCACTCACACTTGAAATGACCTATTTCACCGCAGTTGAAGCAAGTAACGGCATTTTTATCAAAACCATATTTTGTATCTTTCTTGCTTTCTAAACTGGTTCTTCCTGTTCTGCTCATGTAATAGTTGGCTCTTCTCACTGCACTAGCAAACGCCCACTTGATATCCATTAGTTCCATCTCATCTCTGTCTATTTGCTGGTAGTCTTCATTTGTCAAATTAATATTTCCAATTTGACCAGCTACTAATGCGCAATAGGAACTGATCATGGTGTTTAGAAGTTCCATATGCTCTTGAGCAACTTCTACGCTGAACTTGGAAAGATGTGATATGTTAAGTCTGATTGTGTTGGGGTTTGCAGCTTGAAAGTTGTTTCCATAGAAAGCTTGTTGAGGAGCTTGCTGTGGAACTTGAGGTGTAAGATCTCGTGGTTGTGGCAAAAAGGCTTTCGGATCAAAAACTTATCCATATGCTTGAGTACTTGAGCTTGCAAACTAGTTTGCTTGAACAGGTTGTGGTAGAAAGGGATTCACGTTTGACAGAAATGCGGTTTGAAGCTTTGGTTGCTGACTTGCACTAATACTTGTATTAGTATCTCCGAAGTACATCTCAGGGTTTTGTGGAATAGTAACTCTTTGTGCCTTTCAAAGTTCTTCTTCATTCTTGTTCTCCAATTTCTGCACAAATTCATAAATACTGATTGAGTCCAAAACACCTGTATGTTTTAATAAGTCAATAAATTGACCCCATTTTGGTGGTAATGAGTTAGCAAAGCGCATCACGATTTCTTGCAGAGATGCTAACACTTTGTAAGAGTACATTTCGCTAAGAAGATGGTAAAAATGTGTGGTCATATCATTCAATGTTTCATTTTCCATGAACATGAAACCTTCAAACTCCTTCTTTAGTAGATCATGCCGAATTTTTCTGGTTGCAGCATTACCCTCTCCTCTTGCTTCTAAGGTATCCCACAGATTTTTCATTGTCGTACAGTAGACAAACTGATGGTAGATATCTTTATGGAGTGCCTGTGTTAGGATAGCAAACGCCTTTTTCTCTAGATCGTAAGCCTTTTTATCGCCTTCATCTACATTGGCTAAGGAGGTTGGGTTTGATCCTGCCTCTTTGAGTGATTCTTTATAGGGTGTAGTAAAACATGTCCATAATTTTGTGTTATGTCCGAGAACATATGTGTGGAAATGACTTTTCCAGGACGGATAATCATTCATATGGTTCGGTTTAGGTGGATGGTTATTACTCCCGGTTTCACTCTCACTCATCAGAAGAGTCAGAATGCTCTGGTTCTGGTTTGCGACACACACCCATTGATTTGCAGTAATCATGGTTGTATGTTGAGGCATCAATGATTGTACCCATGAGGTTGCGGAGCTTTGCGAGGAGTCCTGATTTGTGCTTGAACTACTACTCCAATCCCATGGATTAGTACTCATTTTCTTGATTATGAAAATTAAAAGGTTCAAAGTTTGATTTTTGAAAATAACAGTGTCCTTTTTAAAAATTCACAATTTTATAAATTACAAAGTTTGAGAAATCACAAGGTTTGAAAAACTGAAACACAAAAAACAAAACTAAGTTGTTCTTCGTACAAACAATTGTTTCGTACGAATGATAGGTCCTTCGTACGAACTACTTGTTTCGTACGGAGGATACTACTTCGTGCGAACAACTAAGTCTTTCGTGCGAACCAGGTTCTTCATGCGGATGACTAGTCTTTTGTATGAACAATCTGGTTCTTCGTGCGGATGGGTTATTCGCACAGATGTTTTTCGCAGAGTAATCTTTTTGCAGGGCTTGTTGGTGAAAAAATTCCTTTTCTACACAGACTGGTTTTCGAAAGTGTTTTGTTGTCTACACAATTTTAGTTAAAAAAGACAAACATTCCATCAACTTTTCAGTTTTAACAGTTAAGTCTAGAATGTCAGAGATTTGGTCAACCCTACAATAATATTCCGGTGAATTTCTCCGTTGAGTTTCTAATGCAAATGTGTTCAACTTAGAAGAAAATTTTAAGAAAAACTAGATTTCAAAATATCTCCATGTGTTCTAACTAGGTTTTTATGAAAATTTTCTGCATACAACAGGTTTTAACCAAGTTTTAAGTTAGTTATCTTTCAAGAACTTAAGATCCTGCTGAAAGTTCAAGAACACTTCAAGAAACCCTCTAAACTAGCTCAGACATAATCACTAAGCTTGGTTTTGAACAAGGAAGAGAGCCAAAGCTCTGATACCACTTGTAGATCCACTTGGAGGATAAAGATAAACCTGCTTTCTTGTTCACATAACACAAGTACAAGTGTGGAATCCTCGTAAGAATGTAAGCCAAAGCAAAGTAAGAACACAGGATAACCAAATAATCAATATCTTGATTAACTGAAGAGAACTAGTACAAACATATACAAACAATGCTCATACACTCTCATGCAACACACTCTGTGCTCTTGTGTCTCTCTCTAGTCACTCGTCTACTAACTGGTCTATAACAGGTTCATCATACTAAGGAGTGCATGTCTACTTATATAGTGTCCATGCTCAGCAACTGTACGAAGTATGTTGCTGGACATACAAAACACCAAAAGACATGAAGAACTACTCCAAAGATTCGTACGAGCATCAACTAGCTCGTACGAAACAAGTATGATACTTGTTTAGAGGAAATCGTTCGTACGAATGGCAGATGGCTTGTACGAGCAACATCTTGCTCATACAAAGCATGTCCACTCACACAAAGTGTTTTCCTTGGAGAACGTTCCACGGACATGACGTAAACAAGACTCAACAGTTTGCATACATGCAACTCTTTAACACAGACAAACTAAACGTCATACTAAACCAAGATAGGAGGATATCTTGATTCGGTCGCCACGACCAAACTATACAGTCACTGTAAACAAACACCATACAATTACAGACGTAACTAAGAACAAGCGATAGACACAAAAGTGTATCCACAAGAACGTTGCTCTTGATAGTATTCTTCAATTATAGCTTCATCAAAGATTGCTTCAGAACAGTCTTCTTCAGATTCTGGTTCCTCGATTATCTCTGCTAACAACGCGAGACTTTCATTCTTCGAGATGTATTTGTTCCAATTGAACCCTTCATCCTCTTGAGCAACCACTAAGGCTTTGTCTTTCGAACTCGAGGGACCATCTTTAGTCTGAATCAGCCTAGAATTTGTTTGAGGTTACGGTCAATAATATATAGCTTTCTTATAGTAATAATCTGCAAACGGATTTTGATTGCCATTCACTTCACGGTTTAGACATTCTCTTTTAAAATGCCTCTTCTCCCAGCATTTGAAGCATGTAACATTTGATTTATCAAAACCAAGTTTGCCATCGAGTCCTCCCAAACTACATCTTCTTGTGATCTCCATAAAGCGTTGTACATTCTCTTTTAAAATGCCTCTTCTCCTGTACATTTACAGACGTAACTAAGAACAAGCGACAGACACAAAAGTATATCCACAAGAACGTTGCTCTTGATAGTATTCTTCAATTATAGCTTCATCAAAGATTTCTTCAGAACAGTCTTCTTCAGATTCTGGTTCCTCGATTATCTCTGCTAACAACACGAGACTTTCATTCTTCGAGATGTATTTGTTCCAATTGAACCCTTCATCCTCTTGAGCAACCACTAAGGCTTTGTCTTTCGAACTCGAGGGACCATCTTCAATTTGAATCAGCCTAGAATTTGTTTGAGGTTACGGTCAATGATGTATAGCTTTCTTATAGTAATCATCTGCAAACGGATTTTGATTGCCATTCACTTCACGGTTTAGACATTCTCTTTTAAAATGCCTCTTCTCCTGACATTTGAAGCATGTAACACTTGATTTATCAAAACCAAGTTTGCCATCGAGTCCTCCCAAACTACTTCTTCTTGTGATCTCCATAAAGCGTTGTGCCTTTCAAACAATTGACACCATGCACCAGTTTATATCTGTTAATTCCAATTCTTCCGTGTCGATTTGATCATAGTCTTCTTTTGTCATATCTGGATTCCCAATCTTTCTGGCCACTAGGCTTTCATACGATTCTAGCATGGATGCAAGCAATGCTATGTGCTGCTTAGCAGTTTGTTCATTGAAGTCATTTGCGTTTTCTAGATTCATGGCAATGTTGCATTGTATAATCTGCTGGTTTGAATTTGCTTGAGTGCTTTGGTCATTTTGAAAACTATTCGAGCTTTGTGAGGATTGCGGTGTTTGAGGAGAATTAGGCTCGTATGATGGAAATGACTGAAAACCTCTAGATTGGTTTGAAGACGGACTTGAAGAGTTATTTGCACTGAAGGTTGTCTGTATCTTCGGACTTTGAGTGTTTGCTACAGAACTGCCTTTGTAATACAAGTTTACGTCTTGCTGAATATGCGATCCTTTGATTTTTACCATTTTCTGCATCTCCAACTCATAACCTTTTAACTTTTCAATAAATCTTGACAAATTGATTGTACTGTATTTCGGGCTGTTTTTCAAGATCGTGAGATAGGTGCATTAGCGAGTTTGTCTACCAACTCTTCATTATCTTTTGTATACCCAACCGTTTTATCTCGACCACAAGATGACAGTATCTCTCGATCGGCTGTTTCATGCTTTCACCTTTCAGAAGATTGAATATGTCAGACTCCTTTTTCAATAGTGCCTTTTTGACCTTTATCATTTGAGTGCTTTCTTGGAATTTAACTCTCAAAGCATTCCGAAGTTATTAAGCATCACCGTCGTGTTGTAAAAGAGACAAAATATTTTCTTTAATAGCTTGTTGAAGAATGTTTAACATTTTCTTTTCATTTATAAACTTCTCCTTCTCTGTTGCCGTAAACTGCATCAGTGTCATTTCTAATCCATTCTCGCCCGTTGGTGTAGCATATTTTTCCTCAACAGCGTACCAACAATTCTTATAATTCGCTTGTGCCTAGTTTACAAATCTGTCGCTCCAATCGTGGTAATCTTTTAAGCACATCAGTTTAAGGGGCTTCGTCATTGTCCCCATTTCATTTTCAAGATTCATGTTTTGTGTTGCGGCAGTTGTAATGACGGATGTTGCGAATGCACTGAAGAATTCGTTTTCCATTTGTCGAGAAAAATTGGTCAAAAGTTGCTTTGTGCGAAGTAAATCTTGTGCGGAGTGACACTTCGTGTGATCTGAAACTTCAAACAACAACCCTGATTAAAGTTCACTTCGAGCAAGTTGGTATGTCACCTTGTGCGAAGTGCAAGTTTCAAAATTAATAAAACTTCATTTCATGCGAAGTGGATGTTCACTTCATGCGAAGTGAGGGTATGAGACTGTGCAAATTGAGTTTCAAATTTCATGTTTTTGCAATTTTTGTCATTATTTCGATTGTTTTAAGCTTTGATCTTTCAAGGGTTTTATTATAATGGATTTTACGTATTATACTGAAAAATCAATCCATATTGTCCGTGAAATTGTTGAAAGAAATGAAAAATGAGAAGTATGAGTAGAATAGAAGTGTAGAATCTTGATCAACTTTTCAAATCAGGCCATCCGAGCTCTAATACAACTTGTAGGATCTTCTTATCTAATAAGCACAACACCTAATCTAATTAACTAGCTATAACATGTGCGAAATCCATTTTATAACAAGTGACAATATCAAGATTATTGTTTAAAGTTTACTGCTTTATTAATGTGGTAAACGTGCCCAATCCTGAAAAAAACTGGGCAGGGCTTTGCCGTACCACTCAGCATTGTTACAGACATAAGACCACAACTCAACAACCTACCAACAATTCTTATAATTCGCTTGTACCCAGTTTACAAATCTTTCGCTCCAATCGTAGTAATCTTTTAAGCACATCAGTTTCAGGGGCTTCATCATTGTCCCGATTTCATTTTCAAGATTCATGTTTTGTGTTGCGGTAGTTGTAACGGCGGATGTTGCAAATGCATTGAAGAATTCGTTTTCCATTTTGTCAAGAAAAATTGGTCAAAAGTTGCTTTGTGCGAAGTAAATCTTGTGCGTAGTGACACTTTGTGCGATCTGAAACTTCAAGCAACAACCCTGATTAAAGTTCACTTCATGCAAGTTGGTATGTCACCTCGTGTGAAGTGCAAGTTTCAATATTAATAAAACTTCACTTCGTGTGAAGTGGATGTTCACTTCGTGCGACGTGAGGGTATGAGATTGTGCAAAGTGAGTTTAAAAGTTCATGTTTTTTGCAATTTTTGTCATGATTTCGATTGTTTTAAGCTCTGATCTTTCAAGGGTTTTATTATAATGGACTTTACGTATTATACTGAAAAATCAGTCCATATTGTCCGTGAAATTGTTGTAAAAAATGAAAAACGAGAAGTATGAGTAGAATAGAAGTGTAGAATCTTGATCAACTCTTCAAATCAGGCCATCTGTAGCTCTAATACAACTTGTAGGGTCTTCTTATCCAATAAGCACAGGACCTAATCTGATTAACTAGTTATAACATGTGCGGAATCCATTTTATAACAAGTGACAATATCAAGATTATTGTTTAAAGTTTACTGCTTCATTAATGTGGTAAACGTGCACAATCCTGAAACAAGCTAGGCAGGGCTTTGCCGTACCACTCAGCATTGTTATAGACACAAGACCACAACTCAAACTATATACAGACATTCAAGTTCGCATGAGTTGGCCTTGCCACTTCGTACGAGTGGACTTATGTTGTATGAAGCGAACATCTCTTTGTGCGAAGTGACCTACAAAACATCAAAAATGCAAATCTAACATTCGTAGCCGTATTACAATGACTCGACATGTCCCTAAGATGTAGGTTATAGACATTCTTCATCAACATTTACACACATCCGCAATTGAGAAAATGGCATGTGGCTTGTCGTAGGAATATTTACTTGGCAATAATGCCCCTAGCTTTTCTAGTATGTGACTTAGCAACCGTGTATGTGGAATTAGTTTCTTACCTTTCTGATTTCTAATCTACCACACGTGCATCATGACTATTTGTCTGAATGAGAGATGTAGCTGCCCGGTCATAACAGCGTAGAGAACCGGGATCTCCCACGTCCTTACTGCCATCCTATCGCCTGATCTAGGAGCCACATTCATAATCACAAAGCTGGGCGGCACCGGTACAAATGGCTTCAAGTTATATCTTTTCATTTCCGCCCCCTTTTCTAACATGACAGTTTGGAAAGCATTATATTATCCTCCGCTAGATTCTTCGGATTGTTGAAATAGTCATTTTCGCCTACCAACTTGTAAATTGTTGGGTTTCGAGTTCAGGTCAGAATTCTAAAAAACGGTTCACTTTTGTAGGAAACCAAAGTAAGAATCATGTTCTCCTCGAAGACATGAGCAAGTTAGGATTTTGAATGGAGTGATTCGGTTGAGAAATGAAGAAATTGGAAAGCTTGGTGGCTATGGAGGTTATAGGGTTCTTAGAGAGAAGATGAAGATAAGGAGTGGATTTGTAGTGAAAAGAGGGAAGAATCTTCATAAATTGAATGGGTATGGGTTATACCCGGTTAAGAACCCGGGTTATAAAGTTATTTGGTTCAAATATTTACCTAACCCAAACCCAAACTCAAACTCGTTACCAACTCCCCACCGTAGCCTACGGAATCAGGCCGTAGGCTACGGCTAGCACATGCTCGTTACCAGCTCCCCGCCGAAGCACCTAGCCATAGGTTATAGCCAAAACCTGCTGTTAAGTCCGAGAAAGACTACCGTAGTTTACGGCATTGTGTCGTAGCTTACAATACACAACAATTGTTTTTGAATGAATTAAGTTTTTATTTAGGAACTTTAGAAAAAAAATTATAACAGACTTTGGGCGGATCTAAGGATTTGCAAGATCCCCTTATATCACTACCGAGCAGCTTCCAGCCTATTTCGTATTGTACCGGCAGGTTAGCCTTTTGAAAATACGACAACTTTCGTTGGTAGATACACCCAACTGGCTCATTTTGAAAACATTTTTGAAAATGGATTTAAGTGCACAGGGCACGAAAAATGTTTTATAACTTGGGAAAGTCAGCCTTGTAACATTGTTAACAGTTTTACATGCTTGTCCATACATATGGGGGCCAATATGGAGACCGAGACATGATTAACGTACACACCACTTATTAACCCAAGAAGGAGTTATCCCCAACTAGTGGGTAAAAATGTAATTTAGCATTCGCATCAGTCGGGTGTATGCCTACACCCCGTGCTTTGGTCGTGGCCATTATCTAATGTAATGAGCCAAGGATATCCAGGACACGGTTGTTAACCCCCAATGTTTAAGTTATGAAACAAAACTGGTCGAAACGGAATATGCGGATTTACTAGCCACAACCCGGCATTCGATTGATCCCATTTCGAACCAAACGGTAATAATTTACCGTAACCCAAGCCCGTATAGGGAAAATAAGTCAAGAGTATTTACCTGAGCTAGTCTTGATTTAAAATGCAAGATTTAATATCTCAGCCGTATTCAAAATGAAATAAGTGCAGATAGCATTTACTGGAAGGCTCTAGTCTGGATTATGGCATAATCTAACCAATTAAAATGCAAACATTCTTAATTTAAGTCATAGACTTAGACAACTAACGTAAAGGATCAAAATGGTATAATACGCTAGAACAAGCGATGACCGGATAGAATTTAGTGTAAACCCAACAAGTACTATGACTTTTATAATATGGGTAAACAATAAGCATTCTGGATTTTGAGACTTAAAATGATAAGGTTAAACCCGTTTCGGTTAATTTTAAATAGTTACATATGCTAAACCGTACACATATAAGCGATATCGGGTAACCGGATAAGTCACGAACAAGTTCTATATGCCATTATATTTTAAATAAGTTGTAATATCAGTAGGATATCAACTTATATGCCCGTTATGGTTTTAAAATGAAATTATGCCTCGTAAGGGCGTTTTGGTAATTATATACCGAATGAAAGGAACCTGAATATATTTTGATGTTATAACCATAAGTATTCTGAAAAAATATTTAATTTATGGTATAATATCAGTAAGATACTGATCATATGTGTAAATTACCATTTATGACCAAACTATGCACCGTATGGGCATTTTGGTCATTTAACACATAGTTTCATAATTCATTTGGGATTCTGAGTTTTTATATACCTACTGTAAAAATTATTTTAAATAAGTTTTACAATCAGTAGGTAACAAGTCCTGTTTGATGAATATGGTTTAAAACCATACTATACGCTGAAATGACGTTTATGTCGTAAAATGACGATTCGTACAAAGTTTAATAAAACCTGATGCTAAGATTAGGTTTATATGTCTTAGATATGTTATTTAATATAACACATCAGCAGATAAAAAGGTTTGGTATAAAAAGTATGATTAAAACCATTTTATGCACCATAAGTGCTTTATCGTCATTTGTCGACATAATGCAAGGACTCGTATGTAAACTCAGTATATAAACTGACTTAGCATCCCAAATAAACTTACTTATGATATTACATCAGTAGGAAATTTCATTTTTAAGTTCGTTATTGATTAAAACCTTATTTATTGTAAAAAGGGCAATTTTGTTAAAATAGGCATAATAACGGAAATTGTGCATAAACTCAGATTCTAATTATGATCATGTAATATAACCTTAGGGGGTTATGCTACATTATATTATGATCATAATAAAACTTTAAGTCAGTAGCTAATTAATCTAAATCTGGTAAGAATCGAAAGTCAAAGAAGAAGTCAAACTTTGCGACTTTCGATTGCAAACTGACCCTAGAACTGAAATTGACGAGTCGAACATGTTCTCAATGCTCTTATAATTATTACCAACTTGTTTAAGTGTCAAAACATGTTTCATAACATATGTAAGCTCAGATTATAATATTTTTGAAAACTTGCCTGTTTGACTTTTTAATATTAAAACTTTGACCCGTCAATTGGTCTAGCAAACGTGATCTTTAGGAGGTGCCCTTAATAGGGATTAACACCTACCTTATTACGATCACTTAGCCATGTTCGTTACGAACAATGGCTGGACCATAATGGTCTTAACCAAAACTCCAAGCGTTTTCCATAAACGCTTGACTTTTGGCTATAACAAGCCTATAAACAAAAATGCAAGAAGAAGGAACACTTACAAGTGATTCCTAGGATGAAATAGAACTAAGTTGGATGCTCCTTTCAGTTAGGAACTTCCAGAGGAGGGAGATAGAATGATAAATGAGAAAGGTGGAAGTTCAAGTGGTAAACAAATGCACCTATATATAGTTGGAGAGCTTGAAGGAGGTCATGCTATGTGTTAGGGAGTGTTAGAGGAAGCCTACAAGTGCCCTCAAACGTGGCGTAGCAGTTTGGAAGTCCATTGTTTGGAATCAAATGGTTTTTGGCAACATGTGTGACGCCCAAGCAAAAATTCTGCAGACGCATACCTTTGGCGGCCCGCGAGAGACAAGACCCATGTCTCTCGTGGCCCGCGAGCGCCTCATAGGAACTTTCAAACTTTGTCACATTTAGCCCCCAACTTATTAAACCTCTAAAACACCTTTATAAGCGTAATTAGCCCTCCGTAGCCAACATTTGGTGTACCCGGGAGTATGCCCGGACATTGTCAAGCTCTTGGTTCGTTAAAAGGTCACTCAGAGGTATAAATTAACATGTTGACACTTTTAACCCCTCCATTGTCCAAGTTTTACAAATTTATGGAATTAATCCCTCTCGTCCAACTAGTGGCTCATATGAGAGTTAGGACTTCGTAAAGGGTCACTCAGAGGCTTAGTGTAAGCATGTTGACACTAAAGGTCACTCAGAGGCTTAGTTTAAGCATGTTGACGCTAATGGTCACTCAGAGGCTCAGTTTAAGCATATTGACACTAATGGTCACTCAAAGGCTCAGTTTTAAGCATGTTGACACTAATGGTCACTCAGAGGCTTGGGTTATGCATGTTGACACCAGAGAGTCACTCAGAGGCTTAGTTTGAGCATGTTGACACCTTAGTCCTTATTAGTCCTTAATGGACTTATTATAAAGTAATGACACGTGTCACTATATTATTGAACACGATTTTACGAGGTGTTACATCCTCACCCCTTTAAAAGAAATCTCGACCTCGAGATTTTATTAAAAAAGATGGGGGTATTTTTGTCGCATAGTGGACTCAACCTCCTATGTATACTCGGGGCCTCTCCCACTTAACCTTTACTATAGGTATCTTTTTCTTTTGGAGCTTTTTAACCTGTCGATCCTCGATTGAAATCAGTTTCTCAACGAACCTCAGGTTTTTATCAATTTGCACATCATGATGTGACATTGCTAGCGACTCATCGGCTAGACATTTCTTAAGATTATAGATGTGGAATACATCATGAATTCCACTAAGCTCCTCTGGCAGCTTGAGGTTATAAGCTACAGTGCCGACACATTCGATTATCTCAAATGGTCCTTTGGGCTTAACTTGCCCTTCTTTCCAAATCTCATTACACCTTTCTAAGGTGACACTTTTAGCATAACTTTGTCCCATATTTGGAACTTAAGAGGTTTACGCCTCTTGTCAGCGTAGCTCTTCTGCCTATTGCGGGCAACTTTGAGACGGTCAGGGATTTGCACAATCTTATCCGTGGTCTCTAGGATAATCTCTGGTCTCAATAGTTGGGCTTCCCAAACTTCAGCCCAGCACACGTGCGTTCGACATTTTCTCCCATACAAGGCCTCAAAAGGAGCAGCCTTGATGCTCGTATGGTAACTATTATTATAGGAGAATTCTATTAGGGGTAAGTGGTCATCCCAGCTTCCACCTAAATCAATCACACATGCTCTAAGCATGTCTTCCAAAGTCTGAATGGTACGCTCACTTTGTCCATCTGTCTACGGGTGGTAAGCCGTACTAAAGTTTAATATTGTGCCTAAAGATTGTTGGAAACTTTTCCAAAAATGAGATGTATATCTAGTATCTCTATCAGACACAATAGAAACCGGCACATCATGTAGGAACACAATCTTGTCCACATACAACTTAGCCGATTTTTTAGAATTATAATCTCTTTAATTGGCGAGAAATGTACTGACTTAGTCAACCTATCCATAATGACCCAAATCGTGTCATTACCATGTTTGGTCTTAGGTTACTTGGTAATCAAGTCCATAGTTACCCTTTCCCATTTCCAAGTGGGAATTTCAAGTTGTTGTAGAAGTCCTGACGGTCTAATGTTTGGCTTTAACTTGCGAACACGTCAAACATTTGGCTACATAAGTGGCTATGGATTTCTTCAGACCCATCCACCAATAATTCCTTATCAAATCATGATACATCTTGTCACCGCCAAGGAGAACTGAGTATCTTGAATTATGCACTTCTTGGAGGATTAGATCTCTAAGTCCTCCAAAGATTGGAACCTAGATTCTACCATTAAATCTAAGGATTCCATCTTTTCCAAGCACTAACTGATCAACAGTTCCGCCTAATCCTTCATTAGGAACATTAGCCTCGAATAGGGCATGCCTTTGTATATCTAATAGATTTTCATTTAAGCTATTTCTGAGCTCAATGCTCTTGGTGTTAATCCTTATAGGCTTAACTATTTCCTTGCGACTTAAGGCGTCAGCAACGACATTTGCCTGGCCGGGATGATAGCGAATTTCAAAATCATAACCATTAGGTGTTCCCATCCAGTGGCGTTGTAGCATGTTCAAATCCTTTTAATTGAACAGATGTTGGAGACTCTTATGGTCAGTGTATGTAATACACTTCGTGCCATATAAGTAATGCCTCCACAACTTAAGTGCAAATACAACAACACCCAATTCCAAGTCATGGGTGGTGTAATTCCTTTCGTGCAACTTTAATTGTCGTGATGCATAAGCAATTACTTTACCTTTTTGCATTAGCACACAGCCCATACCACTGTGCGAGGCATCACAACAAACGACAAATTCCTCAATACCCTCAGGTATAGATAACACAGGAGCATTGCTCCACTTATGTTTTAGAATTTAAAAAGATTCTTGTTGTTTTGGACCCCAGTCAAACTTGACATTCTTACGGGTCAAGGTAGTTAAAGGAGTTGCTATCCTCGAAAAGTTCTCAATGAACCTCCTATAATAACCAACCAATCCTAAGAAACTACGAATCTTCGATGGAGTTTTGGGTACTTCCCAATTCATTATGGCTTCTATTTTGGCGGGATCCACTTGGATACCACGCTCACTTACAACATGTCCAAGAAACTGGACTTCTCTAAGCCAAAATTCGCACTTAGAGAACTTAGAATAAAGTTTCTCTTGTCTTAGCAATTCTAGGATGCACTAAAGATGTTTCTCGTGATCAACTTGATTACGAGAGTATATAAGTATGTTGTCTATGAAGACAATGATAAACTTATCTAAATACGGCTTGCAGACTCTATTCATGGGATCCATGAATACTGCAGGTGCATTTTTGAGCCCAAAAGGCATCACCAGAAATTCATAATGACCATAACGGGTCCGAAAGGCGGTTTTAGGAACATCCTCACTTCTAACCTTCAGTTGATGATATCCTAATCTTAAATTGATCTTAGAGAAGTAACTAGCCCCTTGAAGTTGGTCGAACAAGTCATCGATCCTCGGCAGAGGGTAATGATTCTTGATCGTTATCTTGTTTAGTTCACGATAATCAATGCACATCCGCATTGAACCGTCCTTTTTCTTAACGAAAAGGATAGGAGCTCCCCAAGGTGAGGAACTAGGCCGAATAAAGCCTTTATCTAAAAATCATCTAATTGAATTCTTAATTCCTTCATCTCCGTTGGTGCTAACCGATATGGAGCTCTAGCAACAGGTGCTGCTCCTGGTAGGATGTCAATCCTAAACTCCACTTGCCTATCTGGAGGTAGACCTGGTAATTCTTTAGGAAAGACATCAGGATATTCTGAAATAATTGGAAGGTCTTCAATCTTTGGCTTTGGCTCGTTAATAGTTACTTGTGCCAGGTAAATGACATAACCTTTCCCTAGACACTTGGATACCTTAAATAGCGACACCTTGTCTAGCAATCCATAGTGTGAATCTCCAGGAATGGTGATCATTTCACCAGATGGGGTTTTAATTTCAATGAGTTTCTTATCACAGGCAATGCGGGCTTGGTTATGAGATAACCAATCCATGCCAAGACTACATCGAACCCCGCCAATTTCATTGGCAAAAGAGAGATAGGAATAAAGTGATTCTTAATGGATATAAAACATCCATCAAGAATGGAAGATGTTATTTCTAAGGTTCCATCAGCAAGTTCTACCTCATAAGTTATGTCAAGAGTTCTTATGGGTAAATTTAATAGTTTACTAAACTTATGGTCTACAAAGGACTTTTCTGCACCTGAATTAAAAAGGACTCTAGCATATATGTCATTAATGAGGAATGTACCTATTATGACGTTGTTGTCAGTAACAGCCTCTCTAGCATTCATCTAAAAAGCATGTGCATTTCCTTTCTTAGCCTCTCTAGGCTTTGCGTCATTACCTCTAACGTTCTTAGCGCAATTAGGCTTAATATGCCCTTTCTCATTACAGCCATAACAAACTGCATCCTTAAGAATTTTGCATTCTAGGGTCTTATGCCCTTTCCTTTTGCAAATACCATAGGGTGTAGCCTGTGGGTCAGTATTGCATTGTCCCCAATGCCTGCGGTTATAGGTCTTTCATAGAGGTCTATCATTAGACGTGTGCTGATTCTTCTTAAATCCAAAATTTCCCTTCTTTTTAAACTTTTGGGAGTTATCATCCTCTCGTTCCTTTTTTCCGCCAGTCTCAGATCTAACTGACTTTTGCCTTACTAGGTCTAAGATGAGAGAGAGGGACAGGTCAACAGCTGACCTATAGGTACTAGGTTGAGCAGCCTTTACCATGCCCTTAATTTCAGGCGCTAACCCATTAATGAAACACGTAATGCGTTTGGGTTCAGGGTAATTAGATAAGAGGACTAATCTGGATAAGGAGTTGTTGATACACTTTTGTGTCTGTCACTTGTTCTTAGTTACGTCTGTAATTGTACGGTCTTTGTTTACTGTGTTTGTATAGTTTGGTCGTGTCGACCAAATCAAAATATCCTCCTATCTTGGTTTAGTACGACGATTAGTTTGTCTGTGTAAAACAGATGCATATGTGCATAGTGTTGAGTCTTGTGTACATCATGTTTGTGGCACGTTCTTCGAAGAACACATCTATGTGCGAGTGAGAAATGCTTCGTACGAGCAAGATGTTGCTCGTACGAGCCACTCACCATTCGTACGAATGACTCTTTAGTCGTACGAGTGGGTTCATCTCAACAAGCTCTTTGCTTGATTCGTACGAGCCAGTTTGTTCGTACGAGCATCTTTGGAGAATGTTCTTCGTGTCTTTTGGTGTTTCGTACGACCAGCGAATACTTCGTACTGTTGCTAGGTGTGGACACTATATAAGCAGACATGCACTTCTCAGTATGTGACAAGAGAAGACTAGAGTGACTAGAGAGAAAGACACAAGAGCACAGAGAGTATTGCATGAGTCTGTATGAACATTGTTTGTATGTGTTTGTACTAGTTCTCTTCTGTTAATCAAGATATTGAATCTTTGGTTATCCTGTGTTTCTTACTTTGCTTTGGTTTGCATACTTACAAGGATTCCGCACTCGTATTTGTGTTGTATAAACAGGGAAGTAGGTTAATCTTGATCCCCCTAGTGGACCTTCTGTATGAACATTGTTTGTATGTGTTTGTACTAGTTCTCTTCTGTTAATCAAGATATTGAATCTTTGGATATCTTGTGTTTCTTACTTTGCTTTGGTTTGCATACTTACAAGGATTCCGCACTCGTATTTGTGTTGTATAAACAGGGAAGTAGGTTAATCTTGATCCTCCTAGTGGACCTACAAGAGTTGAAGTCAGAAACAATGCGCTAACTCATTAATGAAACACGTAATGCGTTTGGGTTCAGGGGTAATTAGATAAGAGACTAATCTGGATAAGGAGTTGTTGATACACTTTTGTATCTGTCACTTGTTCTTAGTTACGTCTGTAATTGTACGGTCTTTGTTTACTGTGTTTGTATAGTTTGGTCGTGTCGACCAAATCAAAATATCCTCCTATCTTGGTTTAGTACGACGATTAGTTTGTCTGTGTAAAACAGATGCATATGTGCATAGTGTTGAGTCTTGTGTACATCATGTTTGTGGCACGTTCTCCGAAGAACGCATCTATGTGCGAGTGAGAAATGCTTCGTACGAGCAAGATGTTGCTCGTACGAGCCACTCACCATTCGTACGAATGACTCTTTAGTCGTACGAGTGGGTTCATCTCAACAAGCTCTTTGCTTGATTCGTACGAGCCAGTTTGTTCGTACGAGCATCTTTGGAGAATGTTCTTCGTGTCTTTTGGTGTTTCGTACGACCAGCGAATACTTCGTACTGTTGCTAGGTGTGGACACTATATAAGCAGACATGCACTTCTCAGTGTGTGACAAGAGAAGACTAGAGTGACTAGAGAGAAAGACACAAGAGCACAGAGAGTATTGCATGAGTCTGTATGAACATTGTTTGTATGTGTTTGTACTAGTTCTCTTCTGTTAATCAAGATATTGAATCTTTGGTTATCCTGTGTTTCTTACTTTGCTTTGGTTTGCATACTTACAAGGATTCCGCACTCGTATTTGTGTTGTATAAACAGGGAAGTAGGTTAATCTTGATCCTCCTAGTGGACCTTCTGTATGAACATTGTTTGTATGTGTTTGTACTAGTTCTCTTCTGTTAATCAAGATATTGAATCTTTGGATATCTTGTGTTTCTTACTTTGCTTTGGTTTGCATACTTACAAGGATTCCGCACTCGTATTTGTGTTGTATAAACAGGGAAGTAGGTTAATCTTGATCCTCCTAGTGGACCTACAAGAGTTGAAGTCAGAAACAATGCGCTAACCCATTAATGAAACATGTAATGCGTTTGGGTTCAGGGGTAATTAGATAAGAGACTAATCTGGATAAGGAGTTGTTGATACACCTTTGTGTCTGTCACTTGTTCTTGGTTACGTCTGTAATTGTACGGTCTTTGTTTACTGTGTTTGTATAGTTTGGTCGTGTCGACCAAATCAAAATATCCTCCTATCTTGGTTTAGTATGACGATTAGTTTGTCTGTGTAAAACAGATGCATATGTGCATAGTGTTGAGTCTTGTGTACATCATGTTTGTGGCACGTTCTCCGAAGAACGCATCTATGTACGAGTGAGAAATGCTTCGTACGAGCAAGATGTTGCTCGTACGAGCCACTCACCATTCGTACGAATGACTCTTTAGTCGTACGAGTGGGTTCATCTCAACAAGCTCTTTGCTTGATTCGTACGAGCCAGTTCGTTCGTACGAGCATCTTTGGAGAATGTTCTTCGTGTCTTTTGGTGTTTTCGTACGACCAGCGAATACTTCGTACTGTTGCTAGGTGTGGATACTATATAAGCAGACATGCACTTCTCAGTGTGTGACAAGAGAAGACTAGAGTGACTAGAGAGAAAGACACAAGAGCACAGAGAGTATTGCATGAGTCTGTATGAACATTGTTTGTATGTGTTTGTACTAGTTCTCTTCTGTTAAACAAGATATTTAATCTTTGGTTATCCTGTGTTTCTTACTTTGCTTTGGTTTGCATACTTACAAGGATTCCGCACTCGTATTTATGTTGTATAAACAGGGAAGTAGGTTAATCTTGATCCTCCTAGTGGACCTACAAGAGTTGAAGTCAGAAACATACTCTCTACAGTCCAGATTTTTCATTGTAAGAGTCACAAAGTCTGACTCTATCTTCTCCACTCATGAGGTAAGCAGTATATCTCTTTAACTAGGTCCACAAATTTGGACCATCCCAAATTATACAGGTGTACTTTACCTGTTGATTTGACCATTACTTTCCACCAAATTAGGACTATGATACATACTTTACCACATCCTTATTAGCACAACCACTGATATCCACTATCGTCTACATTTCATCAAGCCATTTCAAGGCTTCTACTGTTCCCCTTTCTCCATTGAAATCTCAGGGCTTACAGGAGACGAAGTATTTAGAGGAACATCTGTCTTTAGAAGAACGGGACCTTTCATTAAATTCTAATTTCCTTGGTCACTCTTCGCATTTGAAGAGTGAACAAAGCTCTCCTTACGAGCTAATGATGGTGGAATAGATAAAGGTGGAGCGAGTAGCGCTCATTTCCTTAAATTTTTCCATGGCCTTTTCCATGACCTTTCTAACAGCTGCATCTATGTGAGCTTGGAAATCATCATTATCAATGGCTATGTTTTCGGCATTGTTAGTGTTAATATCTCGATGGCTACTTTGCGCCTCATCTGAGTTAGCCATTCTTGAAGCTTTGGTTCTAAACCAAATTAAACTCATCTTACCCATGGTATTAATAACCATATTGGCTATAAAACTTGGATATATAAATCCATTGCCTAATCAAACTAGTGTGAATATGATCACAACTCTTAGGCTTAACATTTCTATGAATGTTATCTATATTTGGCCTAGGTCTCAAAAGGACCATCAAAGGCAAATTACAATTTGGACATAGTCCATAATATTTTAGACAGTGGATCTTATTGTCACAACTGCCATTGTTATAAGACAATTTATAAATAGCTCATATGCTTGTCACGAAGGACAAAAAAAATATGGCTCATAGGCCTGTCACAAATGGACATAAAATACAGCATATTGGCCTGTCACTAATGGACATAAAAATACGGCACATTGGCCTGTCACTAATGGACATAAAAATATGGCACATTGGCCTGTCACTAATGGACATAAAATATGGCACATTGACTTTGACTTGTCACTAATAGACATAAAATACAGTACATTGGCCTGTCACTAATAGACATAAAATATGGCGCATTGGCCTATCACTAATGGACATAAAAATACGGCACATTGGCATGTCACTAATGGACATAAAGTATGGCACATTGGCCTGTCACTAATAGACATAAAAATACGGCACATTGGCACTTACATCACTAATGGATGTCAATTATGGCCCGTAGGCACTACATCACTAATGGATGTTTAATTATTACAATCGCATTGATGATATTAGCCGGGATCAAATTTGATCACACAGGCTATATAAGGTTTAGGACGTAGTCCATTACCTAGACGGTTAGTGTGTTCCTCAAGTCACACTACTAAGAGTATGAACATTTCTTGAATGTTAACATAGGAGTTTCTTAATGGTCGATTAATAGTCACGATCGCATTGACCTTAATGACTTGGAGGCTTGAACATAGTCACCACCTTTGGATAGAAGGATAATTCTTCCTTAACTATCATGATAGAAGGCTATTTTATCCTTAATTATCATTTATAAGCTGGCTAAATAATGTGGTCTGTGCCACTTGGCTAATCAAAACCATTAAAATCTTTTGGAATTATATAGCAGAGCATAAATTTCGAGTAAAATCGAGACGGTTGCTAGAAGAGGATGAATACATATATATAATTCCAAAATATTTCATTAAATGACAATAGAAATTACAATACTAGAAATAAATAAATAAAAGAAATTGTCCATGCAAGGACTTTAAAAGAAATTACAATGTCCACCCAGGGACGAAAGAAAATAACAATGTCCATGCAAGGACTAAAGAAATAACATAAATAGAAGAGACTTCACTCGTCCTTCTTTCCCTTAACCAATTTGGAGAGCTTCTTGAAGAACTTATTTGTCTTCTTCTCTGTTTTCTCCGCTTGTTGTTGGATTTCCTTCATTCGCTCCAAGGCCTCGTTAATGGCCTCAAGAGGAGGCGGAGGTTGTGGTTGTGGTGAGGTACAATAACATACTGGTACCCATAACTTGGGTATCCAGTAGGTGGATAAGCAGGTGGGAAAGGAGACGGGTAAAGTGCGTTATGCATGACTGCTTGCATGTAAGGGTCATGCGATAGTGCCTGGTAATTTACTGGCGTAGATGGGTTAAAAGGGTCATATCCAGATACATCTGGATGGTGGTGGTTGAACCACTGGTGATGGTGTTGGTTCCACCACAGGTGAAGTATTGGAGGGTCCACCCATTTGTGGATCCTCATGAATGGTAGGGTAGGTTTTGGGCAATGGTGGCAGTGAACCCGATTGTTGACCCGCACGTACCGACATACGTGCTCCACGTTTCCTCCTTGTTGGCTCAGGTGGCTGAGGTTGTTCCACCAGTTCCATTTGAACATCTTCTTGTGTAGGAGGTGTTGGGGAGTGGTGTGAAGGAGTGTTAGCAAACGTGAATTGGTTCCAATACTAGTCCCATTCGTTAGGACCTTAGTATGGCGATCCTGCGTAAGAGGGTTAGAATCTCTAGAGATTTCGATAGGGTGTCCAAGCGATCCTGATGGTAGCATCTCCGGATCGGAGTCCTCATCCTAAGGATTGGGTTGATCTAATTGATTTTGATCAGCTGGGGGTGTGTTGAAGTAGTGGTTAGGGTTGAACTCATCATGATATGAATGATGAGAATGATTTGAATGGTAAGAGTGGTATGAGTTTTGTGTGTAAGTAGGTGAATATCTTGCTAATGGCTAGGAATCCCCCGAATTCTCATAAGGATTCGAGTGATGGGGTTGTGAAGGGATATATCCTGATGGTCCTCCCCTCATAGGTCCTTTACCTCTTCCTTGTACCCTTGGCGGCATTTTCCTATTAAAATCAAGTCAAAACAATAATAATAACTTAATAATGACATGAGTAATCCTAGGTCAAAGCCTAGACTCGGAAGTCTAAGGAATGTGCTATTGTGTAAGTTTGAGATTTAACACAAGAAGGTTAGTGTTTAATTCTCTCAAATGTTGGCTCTGATACCAACCTATCACACCCCGTATTTTCAACCAAACACCGGTGCGCCCGGGTGAGGAATATCCTGATGTAAGTTGATATCATCATAGTCAATTAAACACAGCACAACAGAAGTCTTAGAGTTAAATTACTCTTACAAACCAAATATTCAAAGTACGAGAAATTATATACAGACGGCTTGTAATGGAAGATCCACAGGCGGATCGTAAAATGTACAAAAATGTATAACAGACTTTGGGCAGATCTAAGGATTTGCAAGATCCTCTTATATCACTACCGAGCAGCTTCCTGTCTATTTCGTATTGTACCTGCAGCTTAGTCTTTTAAAAATACGTCAGCTTTCGCTGGTAAATTCGCCCAACTGACTCATCTTAAAAACATTTTTGAAAATGGATTTAAGTGCACAGGGCATGAAAAATCTTTTACAACTTGGGAAAGTCAGCCTTGTAACCTTGTTAACAACTTTACATGTTTGTCCATACATATGGGGCCCAGTACAGAGACCGAGATATGATTAACGTACACACCACTTATGAACCCACAAAGGAGTTATCCCCAACTAGTGGGTTATAACACCCTGTAAAATCGTGTCCAATAATATAGCGACACATGTCGTATTTTATTTTAAGTATATTAAAGACTAACAGGGCTAAAAGGGTCAACATGCTCAAACTAAGTCTCTAAGTGATCTTCTGATGTAAACATGCATAAACCAAGCCTCTGAGTGACCATTAGTATCAACATGCTATAGCCTCTGAGTGACATTTAGTGTCAACATGCTTAAAACATAGCCTCTGAATGACCATTGGTGTCAACATGCTAAAACTTGGCCTCTAAATGACCGTTGTGTCAACATGCCAACCTCTAAGTGACATCGGAGTCAACATGCTTATAATGAGCCTCTGAGTGATCCTTTATGAAGTCCTAACTCTCATATGTCCCATTGTTGGACGAGAGGGATTAAATCCATAAATATGTGAAATTTGGATAATGGAGGGGTTAAAAGTGTCAACATGTTAATTTATACCTCTGAGTGACCTTTTAACGAACCGAGAGCTCGACAATGTCCGCGCATACTCCCGGGTATGCCAAATATTGGTTACGGAGGGCCAAATATGCTAAAAAGGTTGTTTAGGAGGTTTTAAAGTTGAGGGGCTAAAAGTGTCAAACTTTGATTCTGGCCATGAGGTGCTCGCGGAGCGCGAGAGACCAGGCCTGGGTCTCTCGCGGGGCGCGAGAGACCAATGTCTGCAGAATTTTTGCTTGGCCTCCATACATGTTTCCAAAAACCATTAAATCGAAACCATGGTCTTCCAAACTGCTATGCCACGTTTTAGGACACTTGTAAGCTCTCTCTTACACCCCTTAGTACCTGGCATCACCTCCTCCAAGCTCTCCAACTATAAATAGGTGCCAAGGTTCACCATTTGAACTTGCACCTTTCTCATTCACAACTCTATCTCCCTCCTCTGGAAGTTCCTAACTGAAAGGAGCATCCAACTTAGTTCTATTGCATCCTAGGAACTATTTGTAAGTGTTCCTTCCTCTTGCATTTTCATTTATACGCTTTTATAGCCAAAAGTCAAGCGTTTTACGGAAAACGCCTTGACTTTCGGTTAAGACCATTATGGTCCAGCCATTGTTCATAAGGAACATGGCTAAGTGATCGTAATAAGGTAGGTGTTAGTCCCTATAAAGGGCACCTTCTGAAGATCACGTTTGCTAGACCAATTGACGGGTCAAAGTTATTATATTAAAAAGTCAAACAGGCCATTTTTTGGAAATCTTATAATGAGCTTATATATGTTATGAAACCTGTTTTGACACTTAAACAAGTTGGTAATAATTAATAAAACATGTAAGAACATGTTCGGCTCGTCAATTTCAATTCTAGGGTCGGTTCGCAACCGAAAGTCATGAAGTTTGACTTTTGCTTTGACTTTTGATTCTGACCCGATTTAGATTAGATAACTACTGATCTAAAGTTGCATTATGATCGTAATATAGTATAGTATAACCCTCTAAGGTTATATTACATGATCATAATCAGAATCTGAGTTTATGAACAAGTTCCGTAATTATGTCATTTTGACTAAAATGCCCTTTTTGCATAAAAAGAGGTTTAAATGATAACGAACTTAAAAGTGAGTTTCCTACTGATATAATATTATAAGTAGTATTATTTGGGATGTCAAACCAGATTTTAAACTGAGTTTATGAACAAGTCCTTGTATTATGGCGATAAATGACGATAAGGCTCTTATGGCTTATAAAATGGTTTAAATCATATCTTTTTAAAGTAAATCTTTTACCTACTGATATGTTATATTAAATAAACATATCTAAGACTTGTTAATCATATCATAACATCAATTTGCATTAAACATCGCATAAATCATCATTTTACGACATAAACGCCATTTCGGCGCATAACATGGTCTTAAACCATTATTTATCAACCAAGACTTGTTACCTACTGATTTTAAAACTTATTTTTAATATTTTTATAGTAGGTACAAGATATAAACTCAGAATCCCAAATAATTTATAAACTATGTGTAAAATGACCAAAATGCCCCTTCGGTGCATAGTTTTGTCATAAAAGATATAATTACACATATAATTAATGACCTACTGATATTTTAACATGAATAATTTATTTTTCTAGAATAATTATGGTTATAACAATAAATTATATTCAAGTTCCTTATATAAGGTATGAAATTACCAAAATGCCCTTATGAGGCATAATTTCATTTTAAAACTTTAACGGGCATATAAGTTGATATCCTGCTGATATTACAACCTATCTAAAATATAATGGCATATAGAACTTGTCCATGACTTATCTGGTTACCCGAAATCGCTAATATGCATACGATTAAGTATATGTAACTAGTTTACGAAAATTAACCGAAACGGGTCCAACCTTGTCATTTAAGTTTCAAAATCTAGAATGTTTATAGTTTACCCATATTATGCAAGTTAAATTACTTGTTGGGTTTAAACTACATTCTATCTGATCATCGTTTAATCAAGTGTTTTACGTTTTTGATCTTGTACACTAATCGGTCTAAGTCTATGACTTAAATAAGACCGTTAGTATTTAATTGGTTAGCTTATGCCATAATCCAGACTAGAGCCTTCCGGTAAATGCTATCTACACTTAGTTCATTTTGGATACGACTGAGATATTAAATCTTGCATTTTTAAACCAAGACAAACTCAGGTAAATACTCTCGACTTATTTTCCCTATACAGGCTTGGGATACAGTAAATTATTACCGCTTAGTCGGAAATGGGATCAATCAATGCCGGATTATGACCAGTAAATCCATATATTCCATTTTAATCAGTTTTGTTTGATAACTTAAACATCGGGGGTTAACTACCGTGTCCTGGATATCCTTGGCTCATTACATTAGATAATGGCCACCACCTTAGCGCGGGGTGTAGGCATACACCTAACAGATGATCAAATGCATTTACCCACACTTGTTGGGGATAACTCTTTCGTGAGTTCATAAGTGGTGTGTACGTTAATCATGTCTCGGTTTTTGTACTTGGCCCTGTATGTATGGACAAACATGTGAATCTGTTAACAAGGTTACAAGGTAACTTTCCCAAGTTGTAAAAGATTTTATGCCTTTGTGCACTTAAAATCATTTTCAAAAGTTTTTAAAATGAGTCAGTTGGGTGTATTTACCAGCCAAAGTTGACGTACTTTCAAAAGACTAAGCTGCAGGTACAATACGAAATAGGCTGGAAGATGCTCGGTAGTGATATAAGAGGATCTTGCAAATCGTTAGATCTGCCCAAGGTCTGTTTACATTCTTTCTTTTGAACAATTTATGATCCTCCTGTGGTTCTTCAATCACGAACCGTCTGTATATTATTTTGGTACTTTGAACATTTGGTTTGTAATAGTAATTTAAACTCCAAGACTTCCGATGTACTGTTTTTAATTGACTATGATGATATCAACTTACGTTACGATATTCCCCACCTGGGCCGACCGGTGTATGGATTTGGTTGGAAATCCGGGGTGTGACATGGGTAAAAAAAATAATTTAGCATTCGCATCTGTCGGGTGTATGCCTACACCCCGTGCTTTGGTCGTGGCCATTATCTAATGTAACGAGCCAAGGATATCCAGGACACGGTCGTTAACCCCCAACGTGTAAGTTATCAAAAAAACTGATCGAAACGGAATATGCAGATTTACTAGCCACAACCCGACATTCGATTGATCCCATTTCCGACCAAGCGGTAATAATTTACCATAACCCAAGCCCGTATAGGGAAAATAAGTCAAGAGTATTTACCTGAGCTAGTCTTGATTTAAAATGCAACATTTAATATCTCAGCCATATTCAAAATGAAATAAATGCAGATAGCATTTACTGGAAGGCTCTAGTCTGGATTATGGCATAATCTAACCAATTAAAATGCTAACGGTCTTAATTTAAGTCATAAACTTAGACTGACTAGCGTAAAGGATAAAAATGGTATAATACGCTAGATTAAGCAATGACCGGATAGAATATATTTAAACCTAACAAGTACTATGACTTGTGTAATATGGGTAAACAATAAGCATTCTGGATTTTGAGACTTAAAATGATAAGGTTAAACCCGTTTCGGTTTTCGTAAACTAGTTACATATGCTAAACCGTACGCATATAAGCGATATCGGGTAACCGGATAAGTCACGAACAAGTTCTATATGCCATTATATTTTAAATAAGTTGTAATATCAGTAGGATATCAACTTATATGCCCGTTAAGGTTTTAAAATGAAATTATGCCTCATAAGGGTGTTTTGGTAATTATATACCGTATGAAAGGAACCTGAATATATCTTGATGTTATGACCATAAGTATTCTGGAAAAATATTTAATTTATGGTATAATATCAGTAAGATACTGATCATATGTGTAATTTACCAATTATGACCAAACTATGCACCGTAAGGGCATTTTGGTCATTTTACACATAGTTTCATAATTTATTTGGGATTCTAAGTTTTTATTATATACCTACTGTAAAAATTATTTTAAATAAGTTTTACAATCAGTAGGTAACAAGTCTTGTTTGATGAATATGGTTTAAAACCATACTATACGCCGAAACGGCGTTTATGTCCTATAATGACGATTCGTACGAAGTTTAATAAAACCTGATGCTAAGATCAACTTTATATGTTTTAGATATGTTTTTTAATATAACACATCAGTAGATAAAAAGGCTTGGTATAAAAAGTATGATTAAAAACCATTTTATACACCATAAGGGCTTTATCGTTATTTGTCGACATAATGCAAGGACTTGTATGTAAACTCAGTATATAAACTGACTTAACATCCCAAATAATCTTACTTATGATATTACATCAATAGGAAATTTCATTTTCAAGTTCGTTATCGATTAAAACCTTATTTATTGTAAAAAGGGCAATTTAGTCAAAATAGGCATAATAACGGAACTTGAGCATAAACTTAGATCTGATTGTGATCATGTAATATAAACTCAGGGGGTTATGATACATTACATTACGATCATAATACAACTTTAAATCAGTAGCTAACTAATCTAAATCGGGTCAGAATCAAAAGTCAAAGCAGAAGTCAAACTTTACGACTTTCGATTGCGAACCGACCCTAGAACTGAAATTGATGAGTCGAACATGTTCTCGCATGCTTTAATAATTATTAGCAACTTGTTTAAGTGTCAAAACATGTTTCATAACATATATAAGCTCTGATTATAATATTTTCGAAAACTGGCCTATTTGACTTTTTAATAATAAAACTTTGACCCGTCAATTGGTCTAGCAAACGTGATCTTTAGGAGGTGCCCTTAATCGGGATTAACACCTACCTTATTACGATCACTTAGCCATGTTTGTTATGAACAATGGCTGGACCATAATGGTCATAACCAAAAGTTAAAGCGTTTTCCGTAAACGCTTGACTTTTGTCAACAACAAGCCTATAAACGAAATGCAAGAGGAAGGAACACTTACAATAGGATGAAATAGAACTAAGCTGGATGCTCCTTTCAGTTAGGAACTTCCAGAGGAGGGAGATAGAATTATCAATGAGAAAGGTGCAAGTTCAAGTGGTGAACAAATGCACCTATTTATAGTTGGAGAGCTTGAAGCAGGTAATGCTAGGTTTGGAAGTCCATAGTTTTGAATCCAATGGATTTTGGCAACATGTCTGATGCACAAGCAAAAATTATGCAGACACGGACCTTTGGCGACCCACGAGGGACCAGACCCATGTCTCTCGCGGCCCGCGAGCACCTCATGGGAACTTTCAAACTTTTTCACATTTAGCCCCTCAACTTATTAAACCTCTAAAACACCTTTATAAGCATGATTAGCCTTCCGTAGCCAACATTTGGCATACCCGGGAGTATGCCCGGACATTTCAAGCTCTTGGTTCTTTAAAAGGTCACTCAGAGGTATAAATTAACATGTTGACACTTTTAAACCCTCCATTGTCCAACTTTTACAAATTTAAGGAATTAATCCCTCTCGTCCAAGCAGTGGCTCATATGAGAGTTAGGACTTCATAAAGGGTCACTCAGAGGCTCAGTGTAAGCATGTTGATACTAAAGGTCACTCAGAGGCTAGGTTTAAGCACGTTGACGCTAATGGTCACTCAGAGGCTCGGTTTAAGCATATTGACACTAATGGTCACTTAGAGGCTCAATTTTAAGCATGTTGACACTAAGGGTCACTCAGAGGCTCAGTTTTAAGCATGTTGACACTAATGGTCATTCAGAGGCTTGGGTTATGCATGTTGACACTAGAGAGTCACTCAGAGGCTTAGTTTGAGCATGTTGAGACCTTTAGTCCTTATTAGTCCTTAATGGACTTATTATAAAAGTAATGGCACGTGTCACTATAAAATTGGACATGATTTTTACGAGGTGTTACATAAATTGAGCGTCTTTTCCACCCCATATGGTTTTTTCTATAATAGCTATCCCACATGGGTGGTGAAACTCGACTGTAACATGCACTTTTGTTCTTACCATTCTTATCATCTTCTTCCTTTTCAATTTTCGGAAGAATATGATCAATGACATATGAACTGGTGGAATAACTGATTAACAATTTGTTAACCCGTTCTATTTCAATTTTCATTTTCTCCAATTCACTTTTTAGCTCATCAATCGTATTTAAATGAAAGTTTATGGCCATTTGTTTGTCCATAACGGTTACCTTGAGCATCGAAAGTGTGGCACCATCTTCCCTATTAGCTTGTTCATATTATCTAATAGTTCTGCTTAATTTGCCATATTGACTTACTCAGAAAGTACCTATTTCAGATTAGCCATCATAGCCATGTTGGTGATTTCAGTTAGGTTCTCGGTAGTCATCTCTTTGTTCACATTTATCAGCTCCACTACTTTAGATTTTGACTCTTCCTCACATTGTGCTTTGTAGCTTGGATCGAAGTAAACTGCAAAAGTTGGAAACATATAAAGTGGGATTAAATGTCTAAAAGCACTGTGTAAAAGATTTTCTTCTTCAGAACGTTGCTCTTGATAGTATCCTTCAATTATAGCTTCATCAAAGATTGTTTTAGAACAGTCTTCTTCAGATTCTGGTTCCTCGATTATCTCTGCTAACAACACAAGACTTTCATTCTTCGAGATGCATTTGTTCCAATTGAACCCTTCATCATCTTGAGCAACCACTAAGGCTTTGTCTTTCGAACTCGAGGGACCATCTTCAATCTAAATCATCCTATAATATTTTTGAGGTTACGGTAAATGATATATAGCCTTCTTATAGTAATCATCTGAAAACGGATTTTTATTGCCATTCACTTCACGGTTTAGCCATTCTCTTTTAAAATGCCTCTTCTCATGGCATTTGAAGCATGTAACATTTGATTTATCAAAACCAAGTTTGCCATCGAGTCCTCCCAAACTACTTCTTCTTGTGATCTCCATAAAGCGTTGTGCCTTTCAAACAATTGACACCATGCACCATTTTATATCTGTTAATTCCAGTTCTTCCGTGTCGATTTGATCATAGTCTTCTTTTGTCATATCTGGATTCCCAATCTTTCCGGCGACCAGACTTTCATACGATTCTAGCATGGATGCAAGTAATGCTATGTGCTGCTTAGCAGTTTGTTCATTGAAGTCATTTACGTTTTCTAGATTCATGGCAATGTTGCATTGTAGAATCTGCTGGTTTGAATTGGCTTGAGTGCTTTGGTCATTTTGAAAACTATTCGAGCTTTGTGAGGATTGCGGTGTTTGAGGAGAATTAGGCTCGTATGATGGAAATGACTGAAAACCTCTAGATTGGTTTGAAGACGGACTTGAAGAGTTATTTGCACTGAAGGTTGTCTGTATCTTTGGACTTTGAGTGTTTGCTACAGAACTGCCTTTGTAATACAAGTTTACGTCATGCTGAATATGCAATCCTTTGGTTTTTGCCATTTTCTGCATCTCTAACTCATGACCTTCTAACTTTTCAATAAATCTTGACAAATTGATTGTACTGTATTTTGGGCTATTTTCAAGATCGTGAGATAGGTGCATTAGCAAGTTTGTCTACCAACTGTTCATTATCTTTTGTATACCCAACAGTTTTATCTCGACCACAAGATGACAGTATCTCTCGATCCGCTATTTCATGCTTTCACCTTTCAGAAGATTGAATATGTCAGACTCCTTTTTCAATAGCGCCTTTTTTATCTTTATCATTTGAGTGCTTTCTTGGAATTTAACTCTCAAAGCATTCCAAAGTGATTAAGCATCACCGTCGTGTTGTAAAAGAGACAAAATATTTTCTTTAATAGCTTGTTGAAGAATGTTTAACATTTTCGTTTTATTTATAAACTTCTCCTTCTTTTGCCGTAAATTGCGTCAGTGTCATTTCTAATCCATTCTCGCCCGTTGGTGTAGCATATTTTTGTTCAACAGTGTACCAACAATTCTGATAATTCGCTTGTACCCAGTTTACAAATCTTTCGCTCCAATCGTGGTAATCTTTTAAGCACATCAGTTTCAGGGGCTTCGTCATTGTCCCCATTTCATTTTCAAGATTCATGTTTTGTGTTGCGGCAGTTGTAACGACGGATGTTGCGAATGCACTAAAGAATTCGTTTTCCATTTTTTCGAGAACAATTGGTCGAAAGTTGCTTTGTGCGAAGTAAATCTTGTGCTGAGCGACACTTCATGCGATCTGAAACTTTAAACAACAACCCTGATTAAAGTTCACTTCGTGCAAGTTGGTATGTCACCTCGTGCGAAGTGCAAGTTTCAAAATTATAAAACTTCACTTCGTGTGAAGTGGATGTTCACTTCGTGCGAAGTGAGGGTATGAGATTGTGCAAACTGAGTTTAAAATTTCATGTTTTTTGCAATTTTTGTCATTATTTCGATTGTTTTAAGCTCTGATCTTTCAAGGGTTTTATTATAATGGATTTTACGTATTATACTGATAAATCAATCCATATTTTCCATGAAATTGTTGAAAAAAATGAAAAATGAGAAGTATGAGTAGAATAGAAGTGTAGAATCTTGATCAACTCTTTAAATCAGGCCATCCGTAGCTCTAATACAACTTGTAAGATCTTCTTATCCAATAAGCACAGGACCTAATCTAATTAACTAGTTACAACATGTGCGACATCCATTTTATAACAAGTGACAATATCAAGATTATTGTTTAAAGTTTACTGCTTCATTAATGTGGTAAACGTTCACAATCCTGAAACAAGCTAGGCAGGGCTTTGCCGTACCACTTAGCATTGTTATAGACACAAGACCACAACTCAAACTATATATAGACATTCAATTTTGAACGAGTTGGCCTTGCCACTTCGTACGAGGTGGACTTACGTTGTACGAAGTGAACATCACTTTGTACGAAGTGACCTACAAAACATCAAAAATGCAAATCTAACATTCGTAGCCCTATTACAATGACTCGACATGTCCCTAAGACGTAGGTTATAGACATTCTTCATCAACATTTACACATATCCGTAATTGAGAAAACGACATGTGGCTTGTTGTAGGAATATTCACTTGGCAATAATGCCCTTGCTTTTCTAGTATGGCACTTAGCAACCGCGCATGTGGAATTAGTTTCTTACCTTTCTGATTTCTACTCTACCACACGTGCATCATGACTATTTGTCTGAATGAGAGATGCAGCTGCCCGGTCATAACAGTGTAGAGAACCGGGATCTCCCACGTCCTTACTGTCATCCTATCCCCTAATCTAGGAGCCACATTTGTAATCACAAAGCTGGGCAGCACCTGTACCAATGGCTTCAAGTTATCTCTTTTCATTTCTGCCCCTTTTTCCAACATGACAGTTTGGAAAGCATTATATTATCCTCAGCTAGATTCTTCGGATTCTTGAAATAGTCATTTTCGCCTACAAACTTGTAAAAATTGTTGGGTTTCGAGTTCACGTCAGAATTATAAAAAACGGTTCACTTTTTTGGAAAAATAAAGTAAGAATCATGTTCTCCTTGAAGAAATGAGCAAGTTGGGATTTTGAATGGAGTGATTCGGTTGAGAAATGAAGAAATTGGAAATCTTGGTGGCTATGGGGGTTCTAGGGTTCTTAGAGAGAAGATGAAGATAAGGAGTGGATTTGTAGTGAAAAGAGGGAAAAATCTGCATAAATTGAATGGGTATAGGTTGTACCCGGTTAAGAACCTAGGTTATAAAGTTATTTGGTTCAAATATTTACCCAACCCAAACCCAAACTCGTTACCAACTCCCCGCCGTAGCCTACGGAATCAGGCCATAGGTTATGACTAGCACATGCTCGTTACCAGCTCCCCGCTATAACACCTAGTCGTAGGTTACAACCAAAACATGTTGTTAAGTCCGAGAACGACTGAAAAAAATTTAAAGTTTTATTTATTTCAACTCAGATTCACTTGCCCACTCCACCCTCCTAAAAATTTGTGTTATCCTTGACACTCGAGTCAGTTCCAAAACGTACCTTGTCATCTTAAGGCTTCCACACACTTGCTTGATGTTGTAGGTGTACTTCCAGAAATCCTCTCTAAATGTTAACACACACGAATAAATATATACAAAAACAAAATAAAATATGTAGCGAATTCCAGGTTGCCTCCCAGTAGCACTAAGTTTTAGTCTTCAGCCAGACTTTTTGTGACCCTCAGTGGGTCGTATAATCTGGTGAGCTTGCAAGGAAGCTCACCTCATCCGTTGAGTTCGTATTAAGATCATCACTTTCCAAGTACAGCTTCAACCGGTGCCCATTCACCACCTGTCTCTTCTGCTCTTTCATACCCTCAATCTCCACATCTCCAAATTTTTCCACTCTCATGATGACAAATGGACCCATCCACTTGCTTTTCAGATTTTCTATAGATAATTTAAGACGTGAATTAAACAACCATACCTATTGGCCTACCGTGAAGACCTGATTCCTCAGTTTTGCATCGTGCACTGCCTTCGTCTTATCCTTGTATGCGGTTGCCGTATCGTTCGCCTCGTTACGTAGCTCCGCAAGCTCACATAACTCCAATTGCCTGTGTACACCTGCATCAGTGTAAATTGTGTTAACCTGTTTAACTACCCAAAGTGCACGGTGTGCAATTTCCATTGGCAAGTGACAACCTTTTCCATACACCAGTCTGTAGGGTGTAGTGCCAATAGGAGTTTTAAATGTGGTGTGATAAGCCCATAAGGCGTCATCCAATTTGGTTGACCAATCCTTGTGGTCAGGTCGCACAGTTTTCTGCAAAATCTCTTTTATCTGCCAATTGGACACTTCAACCTGTCCACTAGTCTGTGGATGATATGGTGTTGCTATTCGGTGATCCACGCCATACCGTTTGAGAAGTTTGCCAAAGTTAAAATTTTTAAAATGGGATCTCCCATCACTTATGATCACATGGGGAATTCCAAACCTTGAAAATATGTTTGATTGGACAAACTTACACACAATGGAATGGTCATTCATTCTGGTGGCCATTGCTTCGACCCATTTTGAAACATAATCAACTGCCACCAGAATGTACTGGTTACCACACGAATTGGGGAACGAGCCCATAAAATCAATTTTCCAAATGCCAAAAATGTCCACAACCATTATTGGTGGCATGGGTATCTCGTTCCTCTTAGAAATCCCACCCATCTTTTGACAATTTAAACAATGTTTAGTGAACTCAAAAGCATCTTTAAATAGAGTAGGCCAACAAAGGCCACATTTAAGAATCAGATGACCCGTCTTTTGACCACTAAAATGGCCACCGCATGTTGATGAATGGGCATGTTTCAACACTTCCATGAACTCCGTCTCAGGAACACATCTCCAGATAATCTAGTCGGTACCGATCTTGAACAAGTTTGGCTCATCCCATATATAATGCTTTACCTGAGTAAGGAACTGTTGTTTTCTTTGCTTGTTCCACCCCTCGGGTATTGTACCTGACACTAAATAATTAGCAAAATTAGCATACCAAGGTCCAATGTCAATAGACATAAGGTGTTCATCCGAGAATTGTTCATTAATCTCAGGTGTGATGCCCTCTACCCCCAAAGGAAGTCGGGACAAATGATTAGCTACAACATTCTCACACCCCTTTTATCTCTGATCTCCAAGTCAAATTCTTGCAGCAAAAGAATCCATCAAATCAGCCTCGGTTTGGCATCCTTTTTCTTCGTTAAATATTTCACTACACTATGATCAGAGTAAAAAATTACTTTACTTCCCTAGATATATGACCGAAATTTGTCTAAAGGATAGACATCAACAAGCAACTCTTTCTCTGTTATTATGTAATTCAATTGTGCATCAGATGGAGTTTTAGTTGCATAGTAGATAACTACCGGTTTTGTATCTACTCGTTGACCTAGTACCGCCCCAATAGCAAAATCACTTGCATCACACATAATTTCAAAAGGTTTTGTCCAGTCAGGTGATTGCAAGATTGGGGCCTGTACTAGTTGTTCCTTTAACACATTAAACGCTTTTATACATCTATCATTAAACTCAAAAGGAACATAATTAAGTAGTAAATTACATAAAGGTTTCGTTATGACACTAAAGCCCTTAATGAACCTATGGTAAAACCCGGTGTATCCTAAGAAGGAACGGACGCCCTTAACATTAGTAGGGGAGGTAATGTTGAAATAAACTTTAATTTTTCTCTATCAACCTCAATCCCCTTACTTGACACAAGGTGCCCCAACACGATGCCCTCTGGACCATAAAATGGCTCTTCTCCCAGCTTAAAGCCAAGTTAATTTCCACACACCGTTTTAACACCTTAGACAATTCACTAAAGCATGTATCAAATGACGACTTGAATACAGAAAAATTATGCATAAAAATTTCTAAGCATCCCCCACCATATCTGATAAGATACTCATCATGCACCTTTGGAAGGTGGCCGGGGCATTGCACAACCCAAATGGCATTCGTCTGAATGTGAAAGTACCATAGGGGCATGCGAATGTGGTCTTTTCTTAGTCATCGGGTGTATTGCTATCTGATTGTACCCCGAGTAGCCGTCTAAAAAGTAGTAAAACTTCTGACCTGATAGTTTCTCGACAATCTGATCAATAAAAGGTAAAGGAAAGTGATCCTTTAATGTGTCAACATTTAATTTCCTGTAATCAATGCACACTCGCCACCTGGTTACCGGTCGGTGGCTATTTGCTCGCCATTCTCACCTTTTACAATCTGGATACCTGCTTTCTTTGGCACCATTTGTGTTGGGTTCACCCACACACTTTCTGAGATGGGATATATGATCCTAGCATCCAGCCACTTGATCACCTCCTTCTTCACAACCTCGCGCATGTTGGGATTCAAGCATCTTTGTGTCTCGCTTAGGCTTTGCATTTGCATCAGTAATGATTTTATGCATAACAATAGAAGGAGTAATACCTTTTAAAACTGCAAGTGTCCATCCAATTGTTGCACGATGATCCTTCAGCAACCTCAGTAGTGCTATCTCCAGTTCCTTTTCCAGATTAGCTGTGACTGGGAGAGTCTGATCCTCTTCGAGAAATGCATACTTCAGATGTTGAGGCAACTCTTTCAATTCCACCTTCGGTGAACTGATCAATGATGGCTTCAATCCTAAAGATATTTTAATCGGAAGGCTCTCCACCTGATGAGTCCATGGAGGCCTTCCCTCTTGTACTGCCATCGCTTCCAAACTTTGCACTTCCTACTCCAACTCGTAATTATGTTCCTATTCAGACCTATCACAAATGGAACAAACCTCGGTGACTTGATCCTTAAGGTAAGGATGACACCCTTCAATAATATCCACCATAAAACATTCATCACTTGTTAGAGAGTCAGATACATTTGAAAACACATTTCAGCGAAAGTCATATCAACTGTACCAGAACGACTATCGATCAATGCATGTGCCTGTGGCTAAGAAGGGTCGGCCTAAAATAATATTTAGCTGCTTGATTTGGTCAAACGATGCATAATCAAGCACCAAGAAGTCTATCAGACAGTAGAACTCTTCCACCTTAACAATCACATCACGAACAATACCCCTTGGAAGCTTAAGGGTTAAATCAGCCAACACCACAGTGGTGTAAGCTTGACGAAGTGGACCAAAGTTATATTGGTCGTACAAGCTTCCCGGGAGGATGCTCACACTCGCCCCAAGATCTAGAAATGCCCTATTCATTTTAAAATCACCCACTTAAATGGGTATCAGAGGCATTCCTGGGCCTTGCAATTTGGTTGGAAGTACCCCAGTCAAAATGGCACTAACTCGTTCAGTTAAATCATTTTTTTAGGAACCTTGTGGTGTCATTTCTATGTGCACATATCTTTCAAATACTTGACATAAGCCAGAACCTGTTTAATAGCATCAATTAAGGGTCAATTTATTTTTACCTGTTTAAACATGTCCCACATTTCCTCCTGTTGCGGTCCCCGTTTGTTAATGACCCCTTTATTAGCTGGATTTTTCAAAGCTTTAGGAAAGGGAGGTGGAATTGTTTCCCCTTCCTGAGAGTTATTGATTTTAACTGTTTCATTAGGGCTTTCAAAAGTGGTTTTTACATTGGTTTTAACAGGTTTAGATTCCGACTCATCCTCACTATCTTCACTCTCATCTAATTCCTCCACCACACCTTCAACAAGTGGTAGTGAAGAGTTGACCTTATTATACGTTTTACCACTTCGAAGAGTACTTACCTGGCCAACTTGGTTGCTCTTCGACTTTTGATGAGAAGGATTCACCTTTGTGTTATTGGGCAATCTACCATTATGCTGCTACATCTCTGCCAGCTCACTTGCTAGTTGCCCTATTTGTGTTGTCAAAGAGTGAATAGCCTTGTCGCGCACTTCACCTTTTGTGCCCTTGCATCATCCATTTGATTCCGCTTTTTCATCTCCTAGTGCATCGCCTTTAACATCTCCATCATCTTATTACCCCCATTGGCACTAGAGAATCAAGATGATCCTCCTTGATTACTCTAGTAGTTTCCTTGGTATCCCCCAGTGTTAACCCCCTTGATAGTTGTTTTGGTAATGGGGTTGATTGAAGTTCCTTTGCCCACCAACTTGATTGTTGCCCTGAAATCCCGGGTTGCTCTGATTGTTCGCATTCCCATAACTGAAATTATGATGATTTCTGAGCCTTTGGTGGTCGGTATTAGAGTTCTTGTTGGAATTCCTACCACCATTTCCACTTCCTTGCACAAGATCCACATCATCAAACACACCCACAATATTAGGGCATTGGTCAGCTAAGTGCCCCAAATCTCCACAATGCACACACATAGGCATTTGTCCACCATCCTCAAGTGTGTTATCCACTGCCCTTACCACTGAATGTCGAGTTCTCCTCAAAGATTGAGCTTTTCTCTAAGAAGTGTGCGCCATCTTTTCAAGCTAATCCTAATCAACATGCTCAAAATTTGTACCGAACGTGCTGTTTAATATTGAACTAAGATCACGTGCATCCTTCGGTGTTAGCCCCTCATGAAAGGCATTGAGCAATTCCCACATTTGTATACCATGGTGTGGTCAATTCTTCAACAACATCTTAAACCGGTTGAATGCTTCATGAAATAACTCGCCCGACTGTTTTTGGAAATTCCTAATATCCTTCTGAGCATCCATGGTCCTCTAAGGAGTGTAGGACTCATCCAGAAATAACTATTGCATGTCACATTTAGTTTTTCAGTGCGTCACATGATCTGTGCGTCATAATACTATAATCACATTCAGTAGTTCAGTGGTCACCTTGCTGTGCAACAGTTCAATGGTCACCATTCGCTTCATTGGTTTCAGTGGTCACATTTCGGTAACATCTCACGTAAACCGGTTTAGGACGCCACCATTTGCCCCCGATGGGTTGCCCATCCAGAAGCTCACGGTTCACCCGACAAGTTGCTCGCCCAAACGAAACGTATCACATAAGAAAAGGGTTTCAACCCCTTTATAAGGAAGGTTTCGGTTCCCTCTCCCTCGATTTGTATATGCGAGACTTATAGGTTCAGTGTTCACCTATCCATGCGTCATATTTAGTAATTTGATACGTCATATTCATATTTGATCAAAACAAATCACCATATACATATACATACATCCTACCAAATAATTTTGAAGATTATAAAAGCATTTAAAAATGACTTTAAATTTCCAACAATAAGGTTGCGAAAACTTAAACCGTTCACATAAGTTGTTATAGAGTACATGCCTTAAACGCGTAGAATTCGATTTGCAACGTCGTCTTGCCTAAAGTTTAAGATGACCTTAGATCACGGTGATGAACAGAGATGGTTCGAACATAACAATGACCACTACGATGGTTGGCAGCGAAGCAACGACATTATCAAAGAGGTAGGAAAATACGAATAGTTTTAAATGTGGCAGACTCCCATCTACTTCGTTTGTAATTGAAGACCAAATATGCAAAAGATAAGGCTAAACAATACAAGTGTAACTTATGATGACTATAATCTAATTACATTTACTTTTCCAATAATTATTCTAGTTTCAAAAATTCAGAATTCATTCATCCATTAAAAAGTTAGTCAACACCTTCAAAACATCTTTGTAACTAAAATCTCCGTGGCTTTTTATAAAAAATAAAAAATAAAAAAAACTGATATGTGATATTCTGATCTAATATATCTTTGATCTTAATTTAATCATTTAATTATATAGAATATCTTTATTATTATCTTGAATGACGATTTGGATAAAAGCATGGTTAGGACGATGATATGCTATTATGCTATCACAACTTTTTGAAAAATTCTATCATCTAATATAGAAATAAATTTGGTGTTATCTTTTTCATAAATAGAATTCGTTCATAAAATTGATAATCGAAACTTACTTCCCGTTTCTTTGCAACCATATAAAATATGAACATATTTATCTAATTTAGAGATAAATCTATGTTTTGAAATTTATTTACTATATGTATCAACATCTATATCATCATGTATAAGAAAAGTTGTTTTCTTTTCAAAACTAACGTAAACAAATATTTAGTTAACATTATTATACTTCAAAAAACTAATTACTTTATTGCTACAACAATACAAATCATGTAATTTTAATTTAATAGAAATTCGGGTTGTTAAATTTCGTTCTTTAGCAACTCAAGAATAAGTCTTCAATGTTGCTCGTGCTCTTCCTTAGACCGTGAATATATTAATATATTATCAATAAATAGGATCACAAATTTATCCAAGTAAAGCTTGAAAACGATTCATTAAAGCTGTAAATACCACGGGTTCGTGCGTCAAGCCGAAAGGCATGACAAGAAACTCATAATGACCATAACGAATCTGAAACGCCGTCTTGGGAATAATTTCCTCTTGAATCTGTAACCAATGATAACCCGAATGTAAATCAATCTTCGAAAAAAAAACTTGAACCTTAAAGTTGATCAATTAAGTGATCGATCCTTGGTAAAGGGTATCAATTCTTGATAGTGAGCTTGTTCAACTACCGCTAATCGATACGCATACGAAAAGCTCCATCTTTATTTTTCATGGGCAAGATCGGAGCTCCCCAAGGTAAGAAACTCAGTCAATTAAAACCTTTATCTTACAACTCTTGAAGTTGATTAAATGACTCTTGGAATTCTAACGGTGACGATTTAGCCAAAAGAATCACTCCAGTGACCAAGTCGATGCGAAACTTGACCTGTCTTTGTGGGGGCAATCCTGGAAAGACTTCGGGAAAGACTTTGAGGATTTCCCTCATAATAGGAATATCTTCAAGTTTAGGCTACTCAGTCTTCTTATCTACCACGTGCGCTAAGAATGAGATGCAACCCTTCTATAGACACTTATGGGCCTTAACACACGTAATAATTTGCAATGAAGTTTCACGCCTTTTTCCATGAACAGAAAATGTCTCACCATTGGATATAGGAATACGAATTATCTTCTTATGACAAACAATCTCGTCCAGTGGTTTGGCAACCAATCTATGCCAACTACTACAATCAAACTACCCAACCAAACTGGTAGAAGATCTATACTAAATTCCTGGTCACACAAATAAAATGTGCAACCCTTAATAACTAACACACGACTCTAGCCAATTTTCCATTAACTAACTCAATAGGAAAAAGCATGTCTAACTTACTAGACTCTAACCCTAACACGTGCTTAAAATCCGTAGACACGAAGCTAAGATCCGCACTGGTATCAAAAAGAATTTGATACATAATGATTATTGAGCAGAAACGTTCTCATGAGACATTCGGATCTTGTTGAGCATCCAAAGCTCCAATTGTCACACCCTGGTTGTAGCGGAAGCGCAAGTGTGTGACTATTAGGTAATCATTGCATCCAATATAGTAAACATTATAAATTAAGAACGATGCATGCCATTCATAAGTTTCGTTCCGATATTACAACCATCAAAAGGTGAAATCACATTGTTATCAGTTTTAGGCTACCTTTACAAACATAGTTTAAAAGACATTGTTCCAAAAGAGGATAGTGTTTTCATCACAATTTCATGTTGTAGCTTTGACCTCTATATACCCAAACAAGGTTGGGATATAAAGGGCAAACCCTCCAAAAGTAATACATCGTTGCCTTGAAAATCCCATACCCAGATCCATCACCAGCTCAAGTCACGCGTCCTGAAACACATGTAATTTTAAAAAGTCAACATAAAGTTGGCGAGTTCATGTAGTTTAATGTTTTCGTATTGAAATGTCATCCTTGAAAACCTGTATTGAAATCCAAGTATGTTATTAGCATTAATGAGTTAATTAAGGATCTATCAGTGTGTCGCGAGCACCCTGACATACTTGTGCCGTAAGTAAGTAACCAAACCGAGACTACTTTGACATCATTGGGATCACAAAAGCACTCCGAAGGGTATACCAACCAGGAGTGGAGCGGGTCTCAAACTCAATAGATCTACTTCTTTTGCACCTTGGTCACTAAGTGATTAATGGTTACTATTGTTATCATCCTACTTACGCACAGTGATCTGTTATCTGCTAACCCATAGCTAACATACTGTTTTGACATGACATGTATTTCCCCTCGATAGTTTAAAACAAAACTTGAAATAAGGAAAAGGAGGGACATGAACTCACTGTTTTTGCATTCCTTTTAAGTCGTACTGTTTAACTTTCGGTGTCCACAACGTATGTAACCTACATGCGTATTGGTTTCATTAGACACTTAGGTCTTAATGGACCTTGTACACGTTGTTCATCTTGAATTCTTGTTATATGTTTCTTTGTTATGATTGAACAACTTAGAATGTTATTATAGTGTTGGTAGTTTGTTTGTTCGATGAATATTGTTATATATATTTCTTAAAATTATGTATATATTATTGTTTTCAAACAATGTGTGAACTTGGCCTTGCCCTTCACATGTCATTGGGCCTAGCCCATGTTTTCTTGTCATTGGGCCTAGCCCATATAATTTATGTCTTTGGGCCTAGCCCATGTATTTTATGTCTTTGGGCCTAACCCATGTTTTTATGTCATTGGGCCTAGCCCATGTATTTTATGTATTTGGGCCTAGCGCATGTATATTTATATGTTTTTGGGCCTTTATTAGTTTTGGGCCTCATCCATAACTATTATGGAATTTGGGCCTAATATATGATTTTCACAATTTGGGCCTAGCCCAAATGTATATATAAGTAAGCCCATTTTTATTATAAGTGTTTACTTATAATTTTTCTAACTTTTTAATACACTTAACTTTCCGGATTTTTCATTTCGATAACATATATCTATGTTGAATGCCTAAATATATATTTAGACTTGTCGTTGGCGTCGTTCGTTATATATTCATTTTCGTCGAGGATCGCCCGTTGTCGCAACGACCTTTCGTGCCGGTGATTCACCCGTTATTCGTCGACGCGACGGTGAAAATCTTGAATGTCCGCCTATTGATCGCATCGCTTTAATTGTCCGATTTATTGTTTCGACGCATTGTGAGAATATATTTATTCTGTCACCAATACTTGGTATACTGTTTAAGTGTTTGTATTTTGTATAATATTGGGTATTTTATTGTGAATACCCTAAGTTTCTAATACATATATATACAATACACACATGTATACATACCATTTATTAGTAGCAATATTCATACAATTACTTGTATTATTTTCCATGTAAGAATATACTTTTTGTAAAAGTATTTATTTTACTTATAAACATATATTTGTAACTTTATTTAAACACTTGGTTATTTAGGGATAACCCTTGTCATTAGAGTCCACTTAATGACGTTTTAAGTTACTAATCATGTTTAGTCACACTAATCACCCCGCTAATCATGCTTTAATCGCGATTAGATTTTTAGAAAATTTCGCCATAGTTTCCCCTAAACTATGGCGTTTTCCACGTTTTTAAAACGTATTTAAAACCTGTTTAAACTCATAATTATCATCAACAAACCATCTAATATTTATTTAACATAATCTACATATCATCATCCATGACTTTTGTTGTTAAAAACCCTAGTAAATCAAGAGGGTTTTTAATGTTCATTATTCTTTTCAAAACAATACTTTAGTATGTTGTTTAAACAAGTTCATGCATGTAACCCTTTGACTACTACACATAATTAATGTGATTACAACTTAAATACATATGTTTACTTCTTACAAAAATCATTCTTATGTATAAAAATTATTTTTAAGTTGTAGTATTTTACATGAATGATGTAAGTGATGATCTTGTTTAGATTTAAACCTTATCATGTTTAAATCCTTATTTTTATACTAAATCACACAAGATCATCTTACTTTTATATCACAATATCAATATAAACAACTTCAATATACAATCTAACAATCATATAAGCATATAATCAACACAAAATAAACAATATTTAGTGTTAATCTTATGTTGTGTTTTAGGGTTTATAACTTATCTTTTCTTGATTTTCAAGATGATCAACTTGTACACTAATAATCTAAGCATAAAAATAAGTTAGATTATGAAGGAGAGTAGCTCACAATGGGTGCACAAATTTCTTGAAGATTATAGAAGAAAAGAAGCTCCTTAGAAGGCCCTAATGAGCTCCATCCATGCAAGTTTCCTTAGAGGTCTTGATTAGGCTTCAAATGGTGTGGAATGTGGTGTTCTAAGGTGGCACAATGGTGGTGTGTGGTGGTTGTGTTGTAGCCGTGGGGTGGAAGGAAGAACAAGGGAGGAAAAGTTGCAACTTTTGTTGTGAAGAAAATGATAAGAATTATGTTATGATAAGATATATATTTTCTCCATGATTCAAGTTCCATCAAATTTTCCTTAGCACCATATTTAAGATCACCATTTTTCAACCAAATCAAGTGGGTGGGACCCACTTTGTGACCGTGAACTTGAGGGGGGTGAAGTGTAAATTGATTTTTACCACATGTTAAATTTATAAGATATTTTGGTAATTATGTTAAGTATGGTATTTAGGGTTAATCTTCTAGCATCTTAAGCATAAGGCTTGTGTTTAGGGTGTAATTACATGGCATTTAATCCATATCATCTTCCAAAATAGGTTTCGGATGACGGATATGTCGCTATATCGTTCATCGTCGAAGTATTCGCTAATAAACGGAACTATATATTTATTACCGGAAGCGTTTGTTTTCGACTACCACAACTAATATGGTGTCAAATTAGTGCATTTCCGATCCAAAAATATTCATGACTAGTTTGCTAGACGAATACCTGATGAGTTTGGGTTGCCGATATGTCTTCCGTTCGATCGTTCGATCGATATCGACACTTTTATGATCCGCCGTCGAACTTTTCCGAAAGTTGTGTTTCCGAGACCTCATGTTAGTTGAATGGATTTTGAGTTCCAAATAATGCTTAACTAGTTCACTAGACGCCTGGATGAGGCTATCGGCCACTAAAGTATTCGTCGTTTCGACGATCGGCCGCTTTCCGGTCGAATTGTGCAATGTTTGACGAATGATTGGAAACGATGTGTTTTGCGCATTTTTGCTATTCTCACATTATTTTAAGGTGTTTAGCATTGTTTTATTCTTAATTCGACATCCGGAATCCTCTGAATTAGCCTTGCGGACAAATCGCCATTTGTTGCCTTTTTTTGGTCGAAACGGACAATTTTTGCAATTTAGGCGTTATACCGGAATGATATGTATTTTTGTGATATTTGTTCTCAAATATGTATTTTCATTTGTATATGGACTCAGGTATGGCATTAACATGCCGTTATTTCTTGTTCGGATTCATGTTTGCGGATTTACCGACACGGTTAGTGTCACCGCATTTAGTGGGTCCAGCACTTTCTACCAACACTTTTAGGGCATTGTTTTGGTCTGTTTCTCGTCGTAACGAAAACCAGTATATGTTATGATCAGATTTACTTGCCCTAATAACGTACGACTCAGTTTTGAATTTAAATTACAATAATTATGCATGAGATTATAATATGAAATTAGTGATTACATTGTACGGAATTACCAGTTATTTGCCAGTTGTCACACCAATCGTGAATGCTTATCCTCTAGTTGGATTCATCTTAAGGCGTTTATTCTTAAGGTGCCTCCCCCTCCCCCCCCCCCCCCCGCGTGCCACATTCAAAAATCCTTGTTCTTTCTTGGGTACTACCCTTTTTGAACTTAGATCATTTCCTTGTTCAGATTCTTTGAACTCATCAACCGAATCCGTTTTATCACCACCATTCTTAGACAATGTCCCCATACGTATACGTCTTCGGGTAGTCTAATCACGAGACTTGCTGCACAACGAAATTTGAGGTGCCAAACCCCAAATGTATTGATCAATCCCTTTTAAACTTGGCGTAACCAAGTAATGAACGATTCTTGATAGATCATGAAATTGTTGCGTATAACCTGCAACATTGGCACTAATCATGATTAAATTTCAGAACTCCGTCTCCAACCTTTGATTTTCAGCCCACGAGAACTACTCCTCTCGCATAAGATCAACGAGTTCTTCTTATGACAACCCATATGCAGCATCACTCCTTAATGGTTGCACGTGAAGATTCCACCAAGTTAATGCCTTGTTAACCAAAGGCATCTCACAAACACAACCGTTTGCTCAGGGGGTGTAGTTACTAACCCGAATAACCAACCTCGTCATTTCTATCCATCAGGCAAGCCTAACGCACCCTAGAGAATTCTTAGACATATATTTAAATAATATCGTCAACCATGCACATAAGGATTAAGAATACAACCGATCGTAGAAACCCCAAAAGCACATCGCTGATCATAACTGAAACAACCCCGGGTTTAAAACAAAGTCACAAAATGACAAAAATAATCTATAATGAGAGCAATAACCATATCCAACATCCCCAATAAGGATTACCAAAACAAGAACAAACTCCATCGCAACAATCCATAACATGAACAACCGCAACCTAATGCATCATCATCTTGTGGTTATCACCTACACGCCTAAATGAAACAACAACCCAATGAGAGGGGAACATCATGCAGTCCCCACCACTCTCATAACCTGTATTCCATAGTCTTTGGACCCCGATCGTCCAAAACAAGGAAATCCTCCGTTGTACTAATTCGTGCGATGAATGTATCATTAACGCTTGAGCTCCATTAGCTCCAACAGATTACTAGAATCCTCATAGATGTCGGATAAAATAAAATATGGGGGTTACAACATGGCTCATGCCATTCTACCCCTTGAGAGAAAACGAATACCCAATGATGGAGTTTATTATCACAACCCCAATGGATGAGGTAAGGTACTACACTTACCAAGAACTATCCCAAGTACAAGAATCCCATAATGTTGAGGGAAAATCCCCCTGGTTGGCTAACCTATTTTGTGCACTTAGATATCGAGTCTCAACCAACGCGAACTACAGATAGAATGCTAGGCACTGTAACAAACAAGGGTAGATTTCCCGCTTCTAGAATATTATGGCACTTACCATAGTTAGCATTCTACTAAATGGAAAATTGAATCTCAAGTAACAACTTAAGAATTTTGAACAGATAGTGATCTTTAGTTTGACCCGCAGAGTCCACAAAGATTCTCATGCTTAGCAAGTTATGATTACGTGTGCACCCTTAATAATAAATTGCCTTGCATGGTCATCGAAGTGTCCTCTCATTTGAAACTTAAATGATCAGCAGGAGAAAAGACACGCCGACCCATCTACTTTCAACACAGAAGGGACCTATGTGATGGCCCACACACTAACACCCATTTGTTGCCCAACTAGTGGGATAGAACGGTGTCAGATGAAATACAAGTAGAGAGAATCCATAACAAGAACAACTGGAGGGGCACCATCACGATGACCGCATCCCAGTCCATAATTAGATAGAGGATACTATCCTCACCAATGAAACACCGAAAAAAACTTCCCTAACTACAAGGCGTCGCCACCAAGGCTACCACCTCAACCTCCTCATCATTACGAAAGTCGGGCATCTCCGCATCATAGGGGAAATCAGCACCTCCTCCGGAACAAAGCTTAGGGTCCGACTTAATAACCGCATCCACCAAAACCCTTCATTAGACACGAGGTCAGTATACTCATCATCTGAGTCAAGAATAACCATAGGGTTCAAAGGCGAAGACATCATGACGCGGCAAAATAATCTATACGAAACACACACACACACACACACACACACACATATATATATATATAATATTAAGCACATAAACCTCATAATCTGACTAACCCGTCAATTCATGTAGACTAAACCATGAAACCTGCCTATACCACATAGACAAAACAATGAAACCCGTTTATACCATATAGACAAAACCATGAAACCCATCTATAACACATAGACAAAACCATGAAACCTGTCTATACCATATAGACAAAACCATTAAACCCGTCTATACCACATAGACAAAACCATTATGTAACACCCTAACACATTTTAACCAAAAGAGACGCAGCGGAAAAATACGACTCAAAATTTCTTTCTTTATAATTGTTCTATCATACTTGAAAAGCTTGTTTTAAAACGACTTCTTAAATTAATACGTCGTTCATCCTTAGTTAGTAAGATTCTTTTGATATACGAATACAAACCACGTGACCCCTTCTTCGTATGATTCATAATCTTAGACTCGATCCTCGTCCACTTATCCATTAGGATGATCATAATGACCCGAATTATCCTGCAGTCACCATATATATAACTAACACATTAGTAAATGGTGACACGATACATAAATCATTAAATATAAAAACAATCAGTAACCACGTGGCAATCTGTATCTGTTTACTACTCCATTAAGATGTCCTTCTGAATTCGTTCTTTACACGGGACCTCCATTCTCTGAGAGCCCAACACTTACATACCTGCACTTTCATTTCATTCTCATAGACGACTCAGTTAGTATCGTTAATATTCGTGTATATTAACATCATACTTAACTTCATACGAATCTCACTTATTTAGAAACATTAGGTTTATTAACATGCAAACATCTTATCTGGCCCAACTACTCTTTAGATAATAATCCTACTTGATATATGCATAAGTATAAACAACCTTAATTATAACATCTAGCTTGATCATGCATCCCAGAACTTCAATAATGCACTTAAATCTCATAAATCATCGAATACCTCAGTTGTACGAACTTCATAATGTAAGAAATAAAGCATGAGCACCTAAACAACAAAATCAGAATTTTAACAACAAAGCCGGCCGTAAGCTACGGCTGGGTGGCCGTAACTTACGGCCTAACGAGCACATAAGGTAGCAAGTGCCTGCCGTAGCCATGGCTGGCAACCGTAGGTTACGACACAGAGCTGCTGAACTTTCCATTTTACCCTTTTCCATCAAAAACTACGTAACTTCTTCGATATTCATTTTTTTCACTTGGGACTCGTTTCTAGTTGACCGTAGAACATTTGTCTACGTGATTTACCCAAAATCCTTGACCGGGTTCTTGACTTTTACGGATTACACCGCCGTTACACAGTTCAAGCGCATACTACTATATCTTATCATACTACTATAACAAGTGGGTTTCACTTCAAGTCTTCAATATAATCAAATACAAGCATAAGTCACCGTCTACATGGTGATTCTAACATATATTCAAGCTCAGTTTCATACAATTTCACGGATTGATTAAACCCATTTCATCAAGATCATAAAAACATATTACTTAACTTACCTTATGTTGAAGACACTAAGATGATTGAGGAAATAGGCACATGCATTCAAATTTTGCCCTAAAACACACCCAATTTCTGGATTTTCTTGTGATTGTTGGAGGAGAAGGGTTCTCCTTCCCTCCTGCTTCTCTCTTGCGACCCCACACACACCCCTTCTCTTTTTCTTTTATTTCTTTCTTTCATTTATTTATATAAATACATCTTTTTAGATGTGCATTTCCATCCCTTATAGTTTTATTAGTTTGCATGTTTACCTCTACCACATTCTTACACTTAAAAGTTAACTTTGTATTTAACTAGGTTAACTATCCCTAGTTACCCAACAACATGCCAAACCATTTAAACATACACCGAATAGTCAAAATATGGATTTTGGGGCGTTACAAATCTACCCCCTTATAAGAGGTTTCATCCCCGAAACCTTTCTCATTCCTGCTAGACCAATTCTACTTTTACCTTTTATCTATTCATGATGCTTACTACAACATGAATACATTCGGGATCTTGGCAAAAGTTTTATTCGTGCATAAACGTAATTGTATGCACTGTTCCTACGTTCTTGAATCAAGCAAAAATTACTTTCATAATCACATAAAGTTGGAATCTTATCCAGAGCTCTTATTAGTGTCTTCTTCACTTTTAATGCTAGTTCCTAGCACACATCATCACTAGCGGTTCATTCGTTGAATTTATTCCAAGTGTATACTATTGCTTGTACAGTTCTATCTTTCTAATCAGGTCTAATACATTCGTACATTTAATAATCAAAATAAATTGATCTATTTCATCCTATTCATATGTCATATATGATATTTTCATTTTGTTTGCCATGGGCAAACCCCAACATCCCATTATTAACATTCTTTCTAATTACTTTCATATTCATAAGAGGGTCAATGTATAATTATACGCATACTATAAACATTCACTGACCTGTTAATACTACAACAAAACTACCCATTTTAATAATATATACTTACTCATACTTGACAAGGATTAATCTTCATTCTACAGTTACTATCGTTACTTATACCATGCATACCTTTAAGTTAGCCTCAACTTATCTCATTCATATCACTACACAATTAACCTCCTTCACGCACTACTTACCCTACTAAGCAAGTACGTATCGCGAGCGCTCCGTGAGAGCGTTTAACCAATACCCTAAATTCTTACTTAAATATTTTGGAGTTATTCTCCTAATGACATAATTTCCTTCTTATATTACCCATTAAAGCAAATCCTTCAATATACCAATTCTTACTCATAGTTGCGAGCTAAACATTTTACTAACCTTGATTCCGTTGCATAAGCAACAGTCTGTGATCCGAATCGGCCTGATTCTTCGTGAGTTTATGCAATACTCGGATTGATCGCATCAATTCATTTGTTGGGCTTCGGCGTATGCACATCTTTTCAACAATGTCTTGTTCAGATGAACATGGCCAACAAGCCCAACATCAAAGTTAGCATTTTCTGTCGGTACTTATCATTAATACATTCCCTTCAAATACTCATTCTTTTCATTGCTTATGCACCTACCGTTCTTTCATAAATGTCTTGCATGTATGCTGACCATATAACACATACCATTTCTTTCATACAATTCTTTCATTTTGCTAATTATTTCTTCTACCTTTTGCAGTTTGACTTTTTTTATTCAAGGTCGAACTAGCACTTCTACCTATTGTATATGTATTGAAGTACCTGTTTGTACTCTTTCCAATTTAGACATACTTACTAGATATTATTTTAGCTTTTCTTGTGAAAGTTTTCCTTTCCATGTAAAAAACATAAGTCATTCATCCGAATCCTAGCCCATCATTCATTTTGACTCGTTTGGGTAGATTACTAACATATCTCACATGTAACGTATTCGAAACTTATTTCTTTCAACTAGGTTTCTTGCTACTACAAGAGCTTTCATCGGTTACACTTACTTAATGAATCAAATACGTCATGCTATTTTACTATTACTTGCTTAATAATTATTTACTTCACTCCGTTTGGCTTTTCAAAGGTCCAACTGTAAATACATTCTTATCTATGTTTTATCAATTACTCAATCGACCCGTTAGGAGGCGTTTCGCATTCAAACTCGTGTCTCCTACTTTTCATCAAAATTTTCATTACATCTTTCAACACAACTTCCTTTATAGTGGTTTATGCTAGAGAACCTTTATATTCCAATTTTACCCTTCGGTAAGACATTAGACCAAAATAACCGTCAACCCAAATTACTAGATGTAATTCTCTTGGGTTAATCTATTACCCAATTTTGACATATCCCTCTCTAGTCTAGCTATAAGCTCCTACCGAAAGCATAACATTTTATACATACCTCACGCAAGTCCAAAACCGTTGACTCGTCATCCATACCTTGCAATGGTTATTTCTTTCCAATTTGTGGCAATGCCTGCCCATACATCATGCTTACTTATAAGCATAAAACTTGACAAAACAAAACATTAAATACCGTGTTCAAATGACGATCACCATTTGACCCGCATGACTCATTTGTCCTTTTAACCATTCTTGCATACAAACATATTTGCATGTATATGTGTGTATATATATATATCAAAGTGTACGTTCGAAATTATCTTCAATTCGATCATACTTACAAAACCTCATTTCATTAGTTTAGCGTTTTTCCCAAAAACTCTTTTTTTAAGGAATATTTACTTGTTTGGTACGAGCTTACAGTTCCAAACATTTCCATTCTTATCATACGTTCTTACTGGTTGGTCCGTACTTACTTACGGATTCGAACGTTTTCATTCTCATTTCACATTCTTACTTGTTTGATCCGTACTTACTTACGGATTCAAACTTTGTTCATATTTTTCATTCTTTTAAGTTTGAATCCATCTAGTGGGTTCGAACCTATTACTCATACTTTTCATTCATTTCCATTGTTTGACCCGTTAATAACGTGTCAACTTTCTTTTCATACTTAATTACATGTATTACTATAATCAAAAGTTTTAACAATGAGCATTACTACAAGTGAAACTTGAAATATAACAAGTAACATATAGATTCAAACATTTTATTCTTACTTGGTTGGTCCATTCTTACTTACGAATTCATAATCTTCCTTCCAAAATTTTAATTCAACATAAAATTCTCCCAAGTTACATGGGAATCTTGACATTATTTTCACACACACGACCACTTACTTCTCAATTCTACCAGACATATTTGTGATGATTATCATGGACTCACGAGTATCATATGTTTCTTCTGCACTGATCGGACGCGCAATCCACATACTAGCCTCGTGCCTTCATGTAATCGTCATCTTATGTCCGAAAAAAATGGGTTTCAGTTCATTCAACATCTTTAAAACCTTATCAGGACAATATCATTGTCTTTTGTTTAATGTGTACCCTCACAAAGGAGATTTTCCATTTTTCTTTTTAACACAGGTACCCGTATATATATATATATATAGGGAAAGGATAAATAGAAAACCAACTTGTGGTGAAAAAACCTAGTAAACTCTAAGCTCCCGACATTTTTCTTAAGAAAATTACACATGTAATATACATTTTTATAAGGGTTTTGAGCAAAAAAAATCAAAATATCGCCGACCCGATTTAACAAAAATAAACAAGCTTTTGTGTAACATATGTTGCATTCATGTGTAACATATGTTGCATTCATGTGTAACATATGTTATAGTTGTATTGCGTAAAACTTGTTTATTTTTAAAAAAATATCCACTCGCCGTTTTTAGTTTTTTTTTGCTCAAAACTCTTAAAAACATGTATATTACATGTGTCATTTTTTTTCAAAATCAAAAAATGTCGGGATTTTAGAGTTTCCTAGGTTTTCTCAATTATAAGGGTTTTCTCCATATACTTACATTATAACTGTATATATATAGTATCACACCTTGTCACATAATACAAGGACCTAGTTCCAAAACCATAAATATGACCAAATAAATATACATTTTACTAACAAAATACCATATTTATTTATGTGTAACAACGTCCACAAAATCCTTTCGATAAATATTTATTTTACCACCAAATTACTATATTTATTCACGTGGAACTACGTTCACAAGACTTTATAATAAATATACATTTTACGACCAAAATGTTATATTTTTATTCATGTGGAACGACGTCCACAAAATACGTAAGTCGAACTCGACCAAATATATATATATATATATATACATATATATATATACATATACTTATATATATATGTATATATATGTATATATATATGTATATACATATATATATCCATATACGATAAATAGTTGAAAAATATTTTTTTAATATTATTTATATATTTATCAAAACCCATTAGATCCGAAATACTTTGAGGATTTGTTAACCATTTTTTTGAAAAATGGGATCTAAAATACTTTACGATTCGAAATTATATGTATGTTTATATTTTAAAATATTTAACGGTAAAAATATATATTTTCGTGACGACGTCAAGACTTGATTGTTTATGTTTAAAATTCGATTCTTGTAGCAACGATATACTTCGTACTAAAATACTTATACGCTTTGGAAAAACCCGAATTTATATAAAAGGACAATTTAAAAAAAAATATATCTCAAGTCTCATTTTTAAGAACCAATTTTATCATAAAACCCTTGACATGCCAAATCACTATTTTACATATAACAAGCCATATAATATCATATATGCACTTAAGATGTAACATCAAGTGTTAACATACACTTTATCCTTTTTAAACCACATTATGTCAAATTTCACCATTAGCATAATATGAACTTTTAAATCCAAATTCACTACTTTCTTCATATTAAGTTATTTGTAACTCTAAAAATACTTAACATGCTGGATCATACAATAACCCACTTTTAACATCTTTCAAATCTTAACATACGAGATTTACCGTTAAATATGTTAAACTTATATATTAACGTACTAAGATTGGTCTTAACACTTATATATACAAGTACCACTTTTAAGATCATCATACATCCCACAAACTCTCTAAATATTTTACTTACAATTTAGACATAATCTCATGTAACAACATCCTACACACCCATGACTTAGAATTAACATCAAGTTATATACAAATATCTAAATATCATTTTTATAACAAGTAAAAGCATAAACACAAACACCATATATTTGTACACTTGGAAAGCCTTTAATTTTTTTTTATCATCAACTTTACTTGTTTAACAACATACTCTTTAACATCTCATTCGATGACAACTTGCACAAATAGACATTAAATGGGTATATAAACAATGTCGAAATAAGATCCTTACCACTAGTCTAAAACCAGGGAAGATTACTTCCTGAAAGTAAATGTAGAAGCTTAGGTGATGAGAATAAGCTCCAAGATTTTGCTCCAATCTTCCTAATATCTCAACACTTGGTAGAAATCTAGTGTAGTTATATGTGTAGTAGAAGTTTGAAAAAAAAAAAGATTGAGAGGGATGTGGGTGTCCAGCCGAGAGTTTAAGCGTGAGAATGAGTGAGTGTTATGAAAAGTTATACCAAACTTAAGTTACACCATACTTCTTTTGACAAAAATTTTACCAACATCAAATCATTAGGCAATAAGGAAATGGGTTGGACGTATGGTGTGTGTGGGTGTAATTTGATTTGTTTATTTTTTTTCCTTTTTTTACTTGGTTGTACACTTGCAAGAATGGTATTTCTAGAGGTGCTTAGTCTAATTATAGTGTTTAGAGTTTCTTAAAACTCTAATCTAGTTTAATTATTATTAGACATTAGACAATACTAATTATACAATAGATTTTTTTGTTTGTTTGGTGAAAAGTATAGATGTTAGAACACGATTAAAATAACATCTACGCGATACATCCAATAAATATTCTACGATACTTTCTTATCCGAAATACGTTTTATCTATTATCCGCATCAAACACATAATAATGCCATAAATTTTAAAGTTCAAGGCAAATTGGAACCGTGGCAGTATTTTTTTATAGTGTACCTGATAATCCACCAACGCTCCTTTTTTAATATATACTTTTATCGCTAGATGATAAGATGATACCAAACGGCATCAAATCCGAACCCATGCATTTACCTGGACATTGCTAGACTTTATGGACTCAATTAATTATATAATTAAGTCTAAATGCACGTAAAATAAATAAATAGTGATTAGTTCATGCATATTAACCTTAAAATTTGTCGGTTGTCACATATTGAATGCTATATCTAGGGTCTGGCTCCCGAGATTTAAGCATGGTTACATCGGAAAACCCCACCACTATCACACAGGTTGTGACCTTAGCTGTTAGTCTCACTGAAGACGCGGTAAGGATGAAGAAGTTACTTGTGAAGGGAACGGAGAAGAAAGAATCTCATATCGAGTCTACTAGTGACGGGAAGAGGAAGTACTTGAACTTCAAGAAGGGAACACGTGTGAACAACAATAACAACAACACCACCACCAACAACAACAAGAGAGAAACCAACCCGCCTAAGGATGCGAAAGCGTTTGTAGCCACAACGACACTGGTGCAAAGAAGTATGCGTGCAACTTGCCCAAGTGTGACAAATGCAAGTACCATCATTTGGGTGCTTGCCGAGTCATCAAATGTGATAAGTGTGGCGAGGTTGGTCTCTATACTGAATCATGTTGGGCAAATGGTGCTGGAGGAGCAGTTGGAATGGGAATGGGAATAGGAACGGAAACAAGAATGGTAACGGATGCGGGAAAGGAAGTTATGGATGTGGGGATAAAGGCCACATTAGGAAGGATTGTCCTAAAGAAAATCAAGCTCACGGGATAGCTTTTGTGATCGGAGCACGGGATGCGCGCAAAGACCCCAACATGGTCACTGATACGTTTCCTATCAACAATCATTTTGCATCCATATTATTTGATACCAGCGCCGATTTAAGCTTTATCTCAAAGGAATTTAAAAATCTACTTGGCGTACAATCAAGTAAGTTAGATGTTCCTTATTCTATAGAATTATCAAACAGTAAATTAGTGGATTCAGGGGAAGTTGTTAAAGGATGTACATTGGAGCTTGGAGAGCAGAAATACAATATTGATCTTCTACCCGTTCAGTTGGGTAGCTTCGATGTGGTAGTCGGCATGGACTGGTTGTCTACTATCGAGCCGAAGTCTTATGTCACGAGAAAATTATTTGCATTCCACTACCGAACGAGCAGACACTTATCGTCCATGGAGAGAAGCGTGACACACCATTGCGGATCATAGATTGCATGAAAGCTCAAAAGTGCCTTTCTAGCACATATGGTCGAGAAGAAAGCGGAGGAACCAAAGCTGAGGATATTCCCGTGGTGAGAGAATTCCCCGAAGTCTTTCCTGAAGACTTGCTGGGATTACCACCACAACGACAAGTCGAGTTTCACATCGACTTTGTGCTAGGAATTGCACCCGTAGCCAAGTCACAATATCGTTTAGCACCTTTCAAAATGCAAGAGTTATCCACACAACTTCAGGAGTAGTTGGATAAGGGATTTATTAGACCATGTTTCTCGCCTTGGGGAGCTCCGGTGCTATTTGTGAAAAAGAAGGATGGAACCTTCAGAATGTTCATAGACTACCGAGAGTTGAATAAACTCACCATCAAGAAACTGTATCCAGTACTGAGGATTGATGACTTATTCGATCAACTAAAAGGTTCGAGCTTCTACTCCAAGATAGATTTAAGGTCCGGTTACCATCAGTTATGGATTCAAGAAAAAAGCATACAGAAGATGGCTTTCCGAACTCCTTATGATCATTACGAGTTTCTGGTTATGCATTTTGGTTTAACAAACGCACCGGTGGTATTTATGGATCTTATGAACCGGAGGTGCAAGCTATATCATGACAAATTCGTGGTAGTATATATTGATGACATATTAATATATTCTAAGTGCAAATTTTGGATTCACAAAGTACAATTTTTCGGGCATGTAGTGAATGAGAAAGGCATACATATAGACCCATCGAAGATCGAGGCGACTAAATTGGAAAGCACCCAAGACTCCAACCGAAGTACGCCAATTTTTGGGTTTAGCAGGCTTCTATCAGAGATTCAATGAGAACTTTTCTAAAGTTGCTCGACCGCTAACCTCCTTCATGCAAAAAGACAAAAAGTTTGATTGGGGCGAAAAACAAGAAGAGGTATTTCAACTTCTCAAGGATAAATTGTGCGATGCATCGATCTTATCACTCCCCGATGGTACCGATGACTTTGTGTTGTACTGTGATGTGTTACATCAAGGATTAGTTGCATGCTTATGCAACAGGAAAAAGACATCGTGTACGCGTTATGCCAGCTGAAAGTTCATGAGAAGAATTACACCACTCATGACTTAGAGTTAGGCGCAGTGGTATTCACATTGAAGATATGGCGACATTATCTCTACGGTACTCAGTGCACTATCTTCACGGACCACAAAAGTCTTCAACATATATTTAATTCAAAAGGAATTACATATGCGTCAACGACGTTGGGTCGAATTGTTAAACGACTATGATTATGAATCAAGTACCATCCGAGCAAGGCGAATGTTATAGCGGATGCCTTGAGCCGCAAACAACGGGTTAAGATGTTAAGGGTTCAAGCATTAGAAATGACGATTCAAACAAACCTCACCACCCAGATTCATGATGCGCACCAAGAAGCAGTTATGGAAGAACATTCAAGCGGAATTATTGCGAGGAATGGAGAAACAGTTAGTGGCAAAAGAAGATGGAACCTTATACCTCATGGGTCGAATTTGGGTTCCACTTTTTGGCGGCCTTCGAGATGCTGTTTTTATGAAGCACATAAGTCTCACTACTCTATCCATCCGGGGTCGAATAAAATGTACCAAGACAAATATTATTGGTGGCCTAACCTTAAAAGCGACATCGTGACTTATATCGGAAAGTGCTTAACTTGCACAAAGGTTAAGGCCGAGTATAAAATACCCTCGGGCTTGCTACACTCGAGATTCCTATTTGGAAATGGGAAAAAATATCTATAGACTTCATTACAAAATTACTCAGGATCTCAAGAGGTCACGACATGATTTGGGTAATAGTAGATAGACTAACAAAGACCGCACATTTCTTTCCGATCCGTGAGAAGGATAGCATAGAGAAACTAGCCGAATTGTATCTCAGAGAAGTTGTGGCACGTCATGGAGTGTTATTTCGATAATCTCAGATCTAGGCGGTCGCTTCGTATCAAGAATTTGGAAGTCATTTCAGCAGGCCTTTGGATCTCGTTAGATCTAAGCACAACCTTTCATCCACAAACCGACAGTCAGAGTGAACATACCATCCAAATGTAATAGCCCGGCATAACCGCACAATGATATTGTCCGCTTTGGCCGGGACGAACCGCCATCTCCTCACGGATTTAAAATGCGTCATGATGGTGAAAATATCAAGCCCCTTATAAGGAAGCCTTTGTTCCCTTTCACAACCAATGTGGGATGTCAAAATCCACCCCCTTATGGGGCCAGCGTCCTCGCTTGCACACAAGTCCGGTCCCTGGCTCTGATACGATCTATAACAACCCAGCATAACCACGCCATGATATTGTCCGCTTTGGCTGGGACGAACCGCCATCACCTCACGGATTTAAAATGCGTAATGATGGTGAAGGTATCAAGCCCCTTATAAGGAAGCCTTTGTTCCCCTTCACAACCAAAGTGGGATGTCAAAATTATTAGTCACACCCTGGTCGTAGCGGAAGCACATGTGTATGACTATGAACGGTAATCATTGCACTCGACAAGTAAACAATAAAATATCAATGATGCCATTAATAATTTGAAACATAAGTACAAAAGGTTTTAGATTATGTTCACAACATTTCCCCAAAATACATTCCAAGTTCCAAAAGGACTTTAACAAAACATAGTTTGATTCATAAATATAAAACAAGGCTTTGACTTTTATATGTCTGCACGAGGGTGATATATATAAGGTAAACCTTTCAAAATGGCCATCGTTCTTTACTTTCTACTTTCCTTGATCTTCCTCCATGTTATGCTTTCTTTCCTGAAATACATGTAATTTGAAAAATCAACATAAAGTTGGCGAGTTCATGGGTTTGAATATTTTGTATCATATGAATCTTTAAACATTGGAATCTTTGTATTTGTAAATCAGTATATAAAAGCGTCTATGAAATTCGAGGATCCATTAATGTGTAGCTAATACATTAATATATGTGCCACGTAAGTAAGCAACCAAACCTAGACGACGAATTCGGACACTTCTAATACAGGACCACAAAAGCACCCCTAAAAGATTAATAAACCAAGAGTAGAGCTCGCCAAAACTCAATAGATCTACACCCTTTGCACCTCGATCATTTCGATTAATTGTTAGTCTTCATAATTTTCCACTTATGCTCACATGATCTAAGGTGATTTCATTCCTAGCTAACATACCATTTATTGTAACATGTATTCCCCCTCGATTGTCTAACAGTAAAACATTGAAAAGTGTTCTATGTATTGCAAACTTGGGTGTTTATGTATTGCAACTTACATATGTTCTAACTTTTATTAGACACTTAGGTCTCACTAGACCTTGTACAAGTTGTTGATCTTGCATACTCATTAAGTATTGTATTTGTTTTGATTGGATATCCTTGAGTATGTTAATATGTTGGTAGCTTATTTATTCATTTGTTATAAATATATATTACATATATATATATATATATATATATATATATATATATATATATATATATATATATTGTCATGTATTTTATCATGTATGAATGGGCCTCGCCCTTCATGTGTCTTCGTGCCTTGCACGCGTGTCATTAGGCCTAGCCCATGTCTGTATGCTTTTGGGCCTAGCCCATGCCTTTATGTTATTTGGTGTAGCCCATGTCTTTTTGTGATCGGGCCTAGCCCATGTATTTATGTGATCGGGCCTAGCCATGTCTTTATGTGATTGGCTAGCCCATGTATTTAATGTATGGGCCTAGCCTAAAACCATTTATACAAGTCCATGTATGTATATTCTTGCATTTTCTTATAATTTTTACTAAGTATGAGATGAATAAGACAAACTTGTATATTTATACTTAGCACTTTTTATACATTTAACTTTCCGGTTTGTTATTGGTGAAAATATATATTGTTATGTGTCTAAAAAATAAATTATTTTTAGACTTATCATCTTAGCCGCTTAATATATATATATATATATATATATATATATATATATATATATATATATATATATATTCTCGTGTCGAAATCGCCAAATGTCGTCGGTGAGATGCGCACATTCTTCATCGTGACGATGTAGCGATCTTTGTCGGTGACGATGCGTTTATTTATTAACGATCTTATATTATATATTTCACGTCGGTTGCGAATATATATATAAGTTTGTCTGTCCGATTCGTCCGTTGTCCGAATATACGTTTAAGATATAATATAAATTCTTCTTATATGTGTCGTTTTCGTGTCTCGACATTTCCAAGAATTCGTTTAGGATTTGTGTAAAGGTATATGTATCCATGTAATTTATACTTGGTAACTTTCAAGTATTTGGTGTGTTGTATATTTGGGTACTTTTGTTTTAAACTTGTATACCCTATTGTTTCTAAATACCTACACATAACAACACATTTATACTTATGCACATACAATGGTTCTTACTAAATATATAATTTTCATCCTATGTATATATATACATATATATACATATATATATATATATATATATATAAGGTGAGGTTCGGCTACAAAGTCCATTTTTCCTACAAAGTGTGCAAAGTCATAAAACACTACAATTTCAATAATAAAACACACTCAAAACCTACAAATAACATAGTAAATATCACTAAAATATAATATTCAAACCCTAACAATCCTTAAAAACTTCAAACACACCATCATACAACTATGAATATAAAACACAACATGATAATCAACATAAAACACACTAATGTTAGTCATTCGATAATCAAAGCTTTATCATCCAAAACACAACACAAAACCCACAAATATGGTGTTTTAGTAATGTCCACTATGTTATTTGTGGGTTTTGTATGTGTTTTATGGTTGACATTATAGTGGTTTTATGACTTTTTTATACATTGTAGAAAAAATGGATTTTGTAGCCAACTATATATATATATATATATATATATATATAATTCCATTTTAGTTTAAGGAATAATCATAAGTATTTAGGAAAAAATGTCTAGGAGTTTAAGACTTAATCATATTCATAAATCTTTGCCTAATCACGATTAAGGTCACTAATTACGTTTAATCATGTTAATCACCTTTTAATTGCAATTAGAATTTTATAAAATTTCGTCATAGTTTCCTTTAAATTATGGCATTTTCCACGTTTTTAAAACGTATTTTAAATACACTTTTATATCCAAAATCATTCATAACCCAAATCAAGTTCCAAAACATAACCTTCCAAGTATAATCCCACATAACCATCCTCAAATCTTCATGAACTTCTTTATATATTTTTCAAGTTTTCTAGAAATAGCAATATTTTTGTGCTCAATATAAGCTTGTTTATATATATCTTTCAAGACCACTAAAAATAAATTTATTTTTAGGTTTATCCACAAGTTACATTTGCTTATATAACCTTATCTAGGTTATATTACAAGTTTACTAGTTTAAAAATCATGTCTTTAAGTTCATTAACAACCTTATATATATATATATATATATATATATATATATATATATATATATATATATAATATATATATATATATATATATATATATATATATATATATATATATCATTTTCATCTCTACACATAAAGTTCATGAAGCTTTGAGGGTGATGATCTTGCTTAATCTAAACATATTCATGCTTAGATTATATTTTTTAACATAATCTGGCAAGAACATATTTTTTAACATAATCTACACTACAACAAACATCAAGATCAACACAAATAATATATGTTTAGTTATATTTTCTTGTTTAGTTTTAGTGTTTTGACTAGTTATTTAGTGAGTTTCAAGGTGATTTCTCTTATACTTATATAGTATACATAACATAAAATGTATATAAAAAGGGGATTTAAGTATCTTACTACTATCACAATGGCTAGGGTAGAAACTAGTGAAGAAGATAAAGATGTTAAGATTTCTTGAACCTCTAAAGTGTGAAAAAGGCTCCTATAAAGTCTCCACGTTTGCGACTTCTTAGATCTTCATATAATACATTAATAAGACTTAGAATTAGGGTTTAAAGGTTGAAGAGAATGGAGGTTGTATGTGTGTGTATTGCCGTGAATGGGAGAGATTGAGAGGTTTCTTGTGTTTGAAATGTTGTAAGGTGATGATGGGAATGGAGTGTTGAATTGTTATAATGTTCAAGTGTTCTAAGTCAATATTTAAGATTTTATGCCATGCTTTCCTGCCATTCTTTTCAACCACCAAATTAACAAGTGGTGGATTTGGGGACCACCCAAAACCGTAAATATGTAGGAAGGAGAAGTGAAATGTAACTTTTTTTAACATGTACTGTATATATCTTAAATGGTAGATATTTAGGTGTTTAGGTCAACTAGGTTAATTAGAGTGTAATTAAGGGTTTAGGATGCTAAATGATCTTAACTAGTTCGCTAGATTAGTTGGTATTAGTTTAAGATAGTAAAAAATGCTACTAGTTCGGTCATCGAGTCATTTTCGGTTAATATATGGAATGTGCGTCATGGTACCTGTTAATAATATATTTTTTTGTCATAGAAATGATACCCTTATGATTATCCAGGATAATTATCATGATCTACCTGTCTTGTTGATGTCATGGCAATGCCAACTTTTATGTTGCGGACAATTTGTAAGTGTTTATTATAGCTAGGATCGGACATTTTATTAATTTGGGCATTGTACCAGAAAGTATAATTTATTGCGAGTTGTATCCCTAATTAAGATTTTTTTTATATAAACATTTGTGACAATACACTTCCATATCATTCGTTAGATATTTCGAACGAATTCTGAACTTAATAGCATGAATAGTGTGTTCAGGTGAACAGTGTTTTTCAGCATTTTCCTACGAACATTTCAGGACTTTGTTTGTATCGTCTTGCGACGCGGCGAACACTATAATGTGTTAAGAATTGTCATTATATGTCCTACTTGCTAGACTTTATTAGACTCAGTTACACAAAAATTAAGTCTAATGAATGAGATTATATAAAATAAATAGTGATTAAAGTGTACGGAATTACCGATTATTTGCCGTTTGTCACACCAAACACCAGAAGATATGCTTCGTGCATGTGTGATGGATCAAGGCGGCAATTGGGATACTCACCTACTATTGGTTGAGTTCTCTTACAACAACAGTTATCACACTAGCATACAAGTCGCGTTGTTCGAAGCACTTTATGGTCGAAAGTGCTGATCACTGCTATGTTGGGTGGAAGTCGGCGAAAAACAATTAATCGGTCCAGAGTTAGTCCAAGAGACTACCGATAAAATCTTCCAGATCCGAGATCGTATCAAGGTGGCTCGGGATAGACAAAAGAGCTACGCAAATAAAAGACGAATTTCGTTATCTTTCGAGGTTGGAGACAAAGTCTTGTTCAAAGTCTCGCCTTGAAAAGGAATAGCTAGGTTAGGGAAGCGTGGAAAGCTTAATCCACGATACATTGGGCATTCAAAATCTTGGCGAAGGTTGGTACCATTGCCTACAAATTGAAACTACCGGCCGGACAAGCTTAGTAGTGTACACGACACATTTCATGTTTTGAATCTCAAAAAGAGTCCAACACAATAAACGCTTATCATCCCTGCGGATGAAATTTACATCAATGAGAAACTCCAATTCACCAAAGAACCTGTCTAGGTTATGGACTGTAAGGTCCAGAAGACAAGTAGAATTCGTATCAAATTGGTCAAAGTTCGTTGGAACTCTCGACACGGACCCGAGGATACGTGGGAACATGAAGACCATATCAAAACAAAATATCCCCACCTGTTCGAGAAGACTCCTGCAACAGATAACTCAGCTTGAATTTCGGGACGAAATTTTTTTTAACAAGGGGAGTATGTGACAAACAACACTTTTCGGTAATTTCTATACACTTAACTATTTATATTAAACGATTATGTGCATTAGACGTAAATACAACATGTTTAAAAGTCACACATCTAGAAATCTCACAGAATACATCTTGATTGCATGTCACTTATTTCATTCGTCGCGTAGCGAAACATATAAAAATTATGCACGAAACAAGTGGTAGATTGTCCGACAAGACTAGTTGTGTCAGCACTGTTCTAGTACACAGCTAAACGATGGATTTAGGACTTAGAATTTGGTCCAACATCAAAATTATATCAAACCCAAGTGGGAAAACAAGGGTATATATTAATACCTTCCGGAACAATCTACAAGCACTAAAACTGTCCAATCCGAACCACAAATAACAAAATTCAGCATTGTCTAGTTTATACAAGATCCAAGAATGATGTTCAACGTCATAATTATCATAAAAGATATTGGAAATATCATCTAGATGCATAAACAGTTCATATCATACAAGTTAAAGAAATCACCTTTTGACGATCCGTTAACAAAATTAGCACCCGATCAAGTATCCGAACAATAACTAGACATAATATTTAACTAGTTAACATTGTTTTAACAATATATAGCTAGTAAAATCACTAAACACCTCAAAACATTTGAAATCCCTAAATGCAAGTTATTTCTTAAATAAATGTATCATCTTCCAAACATCTAAACACTTAACATTTTTTAGCAAGCAAGACCCACTTATCTTGACCCTCCCCAACTAGTGGGCCCCCATCCCTCACCATGTTAACTTGTCAAATATGCTCTTTGTATTAAGATGTGCTTAATTTTGAAAGATAATGTGGTTAAAATGTTGATAAGTACATGAGAAGATCTAAGCCTATCACTTGACCACAATCTTTCACACACTAATCCTCTTCATTTCCCCCTTTCAAATTTCGACCAAAAACACTTGAAACTATCTTCACTTTCAAGTAAACTTCAAGAATTCCAAGTGTACTTCCAAGAGAATGGTGATGCTCAAAGAGGATTGCATGCATTAGAAGTCTATTATCCACTACCATTGGCTTATATCCAAGACTTGAATCATCATCTTTTTTCTTCTTTTTACATCTTGATCTTCCCTAGCCCTTGTTCTAGTAGTAACTGATCTTACACCATTTTAAGCTTCTTGTTTCATGTAGTTCATAAAAGTGCAAGAAACCATATTGAATCTCATCTTAAAATTACATGGTAAACATAACTAAACACTAAAAATCTAATCTACATACTTGTTGTTAAAGTTGATTCTTGTGTTAGATCTAGTATTATGGTTGTTATGGACAAAAAGGATCTTGTTGATGTTATGTTATAAATATAGACCTAACATAAAAATGTTAGATCTAGCAAGATCCACCAACAAAGATGTATGAACATGAAAATGTAGTTTAAATGATTTTTAGAAGTTGTAACATATAAAAGTATGTAAGAATCTTGTTGATGAGTTTTATTCTTGAAAAAGTATGTTTTAGAATTTAATATAAACTTGTAGAAAATGTTGATGAACATGAAAAGGTTATGAATGTAAATGTTTGATATGGTTTACAAGTTCATACATGGGTGTTGGGAATTTCTTATATAAAAAGACTTGTTGAAAGCCCTAATTTTTATGGCCGAATTTAGGGGAAACTATGGCCAAATTTTTGTAAAATTAAAGTGTTAGAAAAATATATTTTCTACAAAGTTTTTACAAGTTAAGTGTTTAAAGACATTAAACACAAGCCTAAGATAAAAAGACTAATTTTGTTATCAAGAACCCTATAAATTGGGTATTTAAAATCCGTACAGATTAAGCCTTCTATCATAGAAATTGATATATGGGTTTGGTAGAGCACGAAAATCTAAGGAGATTAGGCTTTTGAATTACCTGAGATGTTGTTCGTATGAAGGAGGTATCATTCTTAGAAGTTTGAAGTCCTAGCTTGTGTTCTTGATAAAATTCACGAATTACAATATCATTTGCAGGTTGTGAGTGTTTGTATAGTTGTGTAAAGGTGCTAAAAATCGAAAAGTATTGATGTTATAAAGTATAAGTATTAAAACTATAAGCCATTTTATCTCGATAATCCTCTGGCAGTCCAGTTCCCTGCTATGTTTAGGTTGGAACAGACCAAAACAACCATTGTTGCAAGCCGGGTGTTGTGGGAGGGGCAGGTGTAGCTTGGATTTAAGTGGAGAAGGCAGCCGTGTGGGTATGTTGAAGAATTGGAACTGGATTCAATGTTGGCTATGATTATTTCGGCTAGTGTGTGACCATGCGGGGACCATTGGTCTTTTTGGATTCAATCGGGTCATTTCTGTTAGTAGCTTAAAGAGATTGATGTGGTGTAAACAGTGTCTAGAGCAGGTTGAAGTGTTTCAATGGAACGCTTGGGTGCCCACTACTTGGGTTGGCAGGTTTGGTCATGATCCTATTGGTCACCATGACCCTCCACATCAGCGCCATGTCACCCACTTCTAATACAGCATCCAAAATCACTACCCTAAGGGTGTGGTCATGACCCAAACTACTATTTTGTTATTCTACTTTATTTTTTGTGAAAAGGAAAAGGAAATATTTAAAAAGAAAAGGAGGCCCATGGTTGCCATGCTTTAATCCATGCAAACTATGGGGATGAGACAAATGGGTGGTGTAGCAATCCATTAATGGTCCTACGTGATGATTGATGACCCAACCCATGCCCCTACACCCTTTAGCCTTAGATATACAGATGAACAGTAGATCCTTAACTTTAAGGATTTACTAGTGGCAAGTTTTCAATTATTAGAAATGAGAATGTGTATAAGAATGTTGATGTTGAAGTAGAACGTGTATAAGGATAATGATATAGAAGTGAATTTAGATGATATGATGTATTTTTCCTACTTATTTGAGTAGCTTCTTGGCTAGAGTAGCCAAAGAAGCCCTCATTTTCAGTATATTTACATAAGCGCATTCACGATTTCATATCCATTTTCTTATCCTTATTTATTTTTCTCTCTTCTTTTCAACTAAATAATACGTTTTATTCCTTTTATCATTACCCTTTCTCTCTACTACACTCACAAATCATTTTCAAAAATATTAAAAAATTAATAGAGATGAACAATGTTCTCGTAAATATACAGATTAACAATACATTTTCTCTCTCATTCATTACAACCATTCTTTAAAATACACAAAAAGCACTTATAAGCGTATAATAATTGGATATAAATTCTCTAACTACCACTTCTTTAATTTTCTTCACGTTTTTCACCATACACAACAAACCATGAAAATCAAATGGTTTTTCTTTTTCTTCTTTTTTGTTTTTTGTCTTGTAATGTAAGTACATTTCTGGTCCTTAAGTTTTTGTATGTTTTATTTTTTAACATGCAACTTTGGTCTAAAAATTTCTCTTTTGTGTCTTTAAGTTAAATTTTCTCTATAGATTCGAGTTTATCTACATTTTATTTAGCTTGAAGCATAGTTGTTAAAAGCGCTTACCTCCAGCACCTAGGCGCTGTTTCCAGGCTCTATAAATTGTAAGTTGTTTTAAAAATACTAACAAATTTTGAGGGGGAGGAATGGTAAAAACCAAAACTTTGGTGATCAAAACATAAAAAAATAGAAAGAAATGTTATGAGATGGTTACAAATGTCACTTAAAGAGAAGTAAATTACAAAAAAAAAAGCCACAAAAGAAGAAAATGTTACGTATGTGAGTAGATGACAATCAGGTAATTAAAAGAAAAAGAAACGGGATAACGGGTATGTAAGTCCCGAATAATCCGGATCTAACAACGATATCAAACAATCACCAAGAATGGACGGAATCCAAATTTGGTGAGATTAAAAAAACCAAAAAATAAGAAGATCGAGAGATAACACACGTTTCACTTCAAACTTGCATATGATTCTATTACTTTGATAAGCAAAACCGTCTGATACAAGTTCTTCACCTACTTCTCTCTCTCTCTAGAATTCTATCGATGGAGGCTCCTTCTCTAAAAACTTAACCCTAGAAATTACATAAGACTAGCTTATATATCTAGGGTAAGCCCATGCCCCTCATGGGCTCCCCTTGGGCTTGCCTGGCTCACATGGCCTAAGGCATGCCCAAATGACCTATACAAGGTCCAACACCTAACACAAACTAACCAATTAATCCCAGTTCGCTACCATAGCCCGTTGCGTATATTTGATGCATCAGTGTTACACTTCTAGGACCTAACAATCGCCCCCTAGACTGATGCATCAAATTGTCTTCATAACATTAATTCAGCAACATCTTCAAGGAGGTCTATGGTTATCGCTATGCTGCAGAAGTTGTGGAAGTTCTTGACTTCTGAACTCTCAGCACTAGGTCTCTTTCTTCTTCTCTTGCGGTTAGTTTTATATCAGGATCAGGATCACGATCAGCATTGCTTGAAACATCTTTGTCGAAAAGAATGCGAGAGGAGAATTCTCGTCAACTCTTTTCTTCTTCAATCCTTCTCTTTCAAGCAAGCAGGTTCACGGGTACTTCTTCAAATGTACTTTTATTATGAGATGATAACTCGTATCTGATTCTTCTGACTTAGGAACATCTGGTTGTTGTGACGCTTCATGCTTTGTCAGCAGCTAACAGCATCTCAATCTTCATCAACCCCTATTTCTTGATTAAAATCAAGTTGTGCAAAATTCTCAGAAATTCATAAGCAAACATTTCTTTGCAGCAGAGGAAAGTACCATATGAACATTTGGTAGATCCAAGTACTTGTACTTGGATCAAAATTCAATTTTCTTTCATTTTTGATGATCAGTCAAATCTTCAAGAACGGTTAATGATTTTTAATAAAATAAATAAAAACACTCTATTTTTTATTTTATAAAACAAGACACTATTTTTGGATTTTTGACTTTTCTATTTTTTTTTAATTTTTAAAATATAAGAATATAAACAGAAACACAAATAAACAAAAAAAAAAACAAATTAACAGTTATAATATGCAATGGGATCAAAATCGTTCTCAGTATGACCAAGGAACACTTTTTAGTACGAACTTATTCAAACTGGTCTATGCGATTGCCAATATGTTTGTCCTCTTAAAACTAACGCTCAACTTTCCATATTTTTAAACTTCGTGATATGCTTAAGGTAATATTATACTACAATACCCGTGTGTCCCATACCATGAGATACCCCCGCGATCAAGTAAGCACCACGATTCATCGTAGCAGGTGAGTATACTGAGTCCATCCCTTCATTTTTACAACATAGACTTATTGGTGAACAGGCCAGTACATTCATACAGTAGAGTGACCAATAAAATGTATGACGAGGGTTAGGCACATGCCTTTAGTTACGAATTTAGCTTTAAAAGCACATGGAATTCTCTCGTTATGAGATTTTCTTCCTTTAAGGTTTTTGGCCCTTTTTAGCTCTTTTAAGGATATCCTGAGTGTGCCTAGGTCTGCATGTATCCAAATGCAACAGAAGGGCAGTCCTATTATCCCGGATTACTCATTAGTATAAAGACCCGGAACCTCAGACCTTGGTTATCTATCAACACAAGATTTAAGACCATATAAATAATATGCTGGTGCTATGTTACCCACAAGATACATAGTTCATTATGTTTATATCACTTAGTATCTTTTATCACTTTGAGTGTCAAGCCTATCGACATATCACAATATATCCTAGTCTTTTCAGCTCTAACACCTTGCATGTGTCACACCCCCGTGTTATCCGTTCCCATCAGAGCGGGGCGTGAACCGAATGGCATCTTCATCGCACAACGGAAGCAGACATGATGGCTAAGGTTTCTAGTAACTGAACGCCTGCTAACTACTCGAATCCCCATGGGTTCCACTATTCCAACCGTGCCATACCTGTAATTATAACCTGAGAAAGAACATGCGAAAAATCAACATAAAGTTGGCGAGTTCATAGTTTGTTTGTTTTTGTTTCAAATGAGTCATAAAACATTTGAGCATTTTTTTGCATTCGAAAACCGGTTTGTGGGACCATAGTATCCCAAAGCATTTGAAATGTCATGTCTGTATAATAGTATCAAAATGTTTTCCATGTTGTTTGCAAATCCATGCATATAACTGTTATGTTTATAAACAGGTGATAAATGATTTCAATCGTATCTGTAAATAAACCGGTATTGAAATGTTTTCTGTTATCTTTGTAAACCGGTGTTGAAATCGTAGTATGTAGTTGTCCTATGGAATCTAAGAATCTGTCAGTGTGTAGCTAATACACCGACCTATGTGCCATAAGTAAGTAACCAAACCGAGACTTCTTTGACATTTTGGGATCACAAAAGCACTCCTAACCGGTTAACTTACCAGAGTGGAGCGTGTCTCAAACTCGATAGATCTATACCTTTTGCACATTGGTCACTACGTGATTAATGGTTACTATTGTTATTTCCCTACTTACGCACAGTGACCTTGTTATAATCTAATCCCATAGCTACATACCAATTGTTATAAATCTGTGTTATTGGGCCTAGCCCATATTCTTTTGTGATTTTGGTCCTAGCCCATGTCCTTTTGTCATTGGGCCGAGCCCATGTTTTCTTGTAAATTTGGGGCCCCGCCCCTAGTTGTGACTATGACAATCCCGTCACCAGTCATAAAACTCATGCATGTTTCGAAAAGCTTTGTACAGCTGTGAAAACCAGTAAGTGTAGCATAAACCATTCATAAACCATTTGTGTTCATTGAAATCTGTTTATAACATGGTTTAGAAATATACGATTTTTGTTCCTCGAAACATTTTATGCTTTCGCAAAACTTGCAGGTCTTTCCACCCCCGAAAACATTTATAAAAATGTAAAACGGTAAAAAGTGGGGGTTATGAACTCACCTGGATAATCCAGTGCAAAGCTAGCTAAATGTGATTTCCATAGTGTTGTCTCCACAACTTGACTTGCTAGCATCCAATCTAGTGTATTCCTAAAACGGAATAACTCGTAAGATTCTAAGAATCATGTAGCTATACTACGTGATACCGAGCTCTACCGAATCGTTACTCATACGATCCTATGAAATTATTATTGACTTAACTTGGTTAACCAACCTATGGTTTTCTTAGAATTGTCTTAGTTTTTGAACGACTTGAAATATATGTTTATATCTAAAGATAACTATATTTCATGAAAATGATATTTAGTCGTTATGTACATTGACGGATAAAATTACAACTCTTCATAGTTTTCGTAGATATAATGTATATATACTCGAAAATATATTTGTATAGATAATACGTTTCGTATTCGCGCAATAGTCTGGTGTATTGATTAAAATAAATAATTTTGTTGCCGTACGCTTGTTATAGGCTTGCGGAGTTGTGTCGTACTTCGTTTAGCGTTTGAATCGAATAAAAACAATATACTATTGTTATAATATCATTCGAAAGTATTCGAGTCGTCGACGTTCGAAATAAATATAACTATATTTATTTATAAAAGTATTTGACGTCTCGCCATTCGTATATATATGATATTCTTGTTATACAATTTCCGAATGTCTGTCGTTTGAAATAATACGTGCCTTGTATTCGTCTTGTAAAAGCGTTCGGAATCTTGGGGTTTCTAAATAAATATAAACAATATACTTATTTTTATATCATCGTTCGAATATATTATCGATGTTTGAAAACTAATTCTCGAATCGTTGACATTTGAAATAATATAAATAATAATATTCGATTTTAACGGATTGCCGAAACTTTTGTCTCATAGTCGCGCGCGTTGAAATGTTATCGTATCGATTCGTAAGTGCCGTCAAGGTAAATGTATGTATTTATTTTATAACAATCGTTTGAATCGGATGTTTTGACTTAGAATCACAACGCGTTTTGTTTTACGAATTTTACGAAAATCGGACAGAATTTCCTCTGTTTTTGGAAGATCCCGACAACACAAGTTGTCGATTTATTTATCAAAACACAATCTGCAATTTCGAATCAAACAATAACTATAAAATTTTCCGTCGTCTTCAAATATAATTTTTCGCCGATTTATAATTTCCGATTTATATATTTAACAAATGTCGGTTTGATTTTAGCAAACAATTTTAAACGAGTTACGCAGTCGGCTCGATTGTTATATATTATTTATTTTTCTTTTGCGATATATAATTGTTTACGGGTCGGGTCGAGCTCGGTTTCGCGAGATATATATTAATATATCAACTAATATAATTTAAATTTTCACGTCGTAATTAATTTTTACCGAATCATGGGTTGACCCGTTAACCGGGTTTGACTGGGTTGACTCGTGTTGACCTGGTTTGACCTGTTGACTTTTGTTGACCGCACCGAGCCAAACACCGAACCGAACATGAAACATACACTTAAATATTTAAACCGAACCGAAAATTGGTTCGACTCGAATCCAAGCCGAAAGTGAACCGAAACAACCAAAACCCGAACCAACCAAACTGAGTCGTTGACCTGTTGACCTTCATTGACAATGTTGAACCGAATCCCGAACCGAAATCTGAACCGAAGGGAAAACCGGGACTGAACCACGCCGACCCGACTGAACCGAAGTGACCAAACACCGGCGCCGCCGTCTTTGGCCACAACCACCTCCACTACCGCCGTCGGTCGGCCACTGTGCCGCCGACCGCGGCTTGTTGTTGCCGTCAAATCCCAACCATCGCCTTCATCCACTGTCGATCGGAACCGAACCGAGTCGCCGCTGCGCGTTGCCGGCGACGAAGCAAGGCCGCACCGTAGAAACGCTACGGCTACCGCCGCTGGCCTTCACGATCGACCGATCTCCCTCTCTCCCTCTCACTGCTCTGTCTTTCTCTCTCTCTCTCTCTTCATCGCAACTCTCTCTCTCTCTCTAGCTGCTCTACTTCATGCGTGTATATATGCGGGTACGTGTGTGTGTTAGGAGGGAGAAGGGAAGAGGTGAGTATGTATGTGGGTGTGCGGCTACCGGAGAAGACGATCGGTGGTCACCGGAATTCCGGTGACCGGATTTCGGAGAGGAGAGAGAGCCAGGAGGTTGTCCATGGTGTGCTAGGGTTTGAGTTTCAAATGAGGGATTTAGGTTTAGGTTGTTTATATATTAGGGTTTTGATTAGTGGGTTGGGCCCAAGGCCCGTTAATCGTGTATTCAAGCCCAAATACGTATCTCAAGCCCGTTATCGAAACCCTAACATCATTAAGTGTTTATTTGGAGCCTACACGTGTAAAATTCAAGTCGCGAGTCGGTTACCATGCGTAAATCCGTCGGTTGCGTTAAAATTGCGTATCTCGCTACGGTTACCGTTTATTGTCCGTTTTTTTATCCGAGCGTTGTTATTTATCGAAATTTATTCGTCTAGACTAGCAACATTTTAAATTATATCGGGGTCGGGTTTTGATGCGTAATCCGTTTGTCGCGTTAAAGATTCGCGTAATTGCCCTAGTTGTCGTTTTTGATCCGTTTTTCGTTCTGGTTTCTTCCGTGAGCGTTAAAATTTGAAAACGAAGCCTAATATATCATAATATATTAATATTTAGACGTATCTCTAGTCCATGGCTTCCGTTTCGTTGTTGGTGCGTTCCGGTTTTCCGCGTAACTTCCGCGTTGTGCTTTGCGACGTTCAACGATCCAAATTTATCGCGTAATTATATCTGTATGATAAATACAAGTATAAAATTCATGTTTTCATACGTTGTCAGTATTTGTCCGGCATCAGTTCGCTTAACGTTTAATTTCACGTTTAGTGTCTTTGATTTTCGCCAATCGCGTAACGTGAAGCAAGTAGACATTCCTAGGCTTTCCAAAGGCCTGATCGAGTTAATTTACGTCTAATTACGTTAATTATAATGGTATTAATGTTTGATAAGCGCTTAATTACCACCGGAAATTGGCGGTTGTCACATTCTCCCCTTGTTATAAAATTTTCGTCCTCGAAATTTAAGTTATATTATCTCCTTAGATTTTGTCATACGTAGGTAAGTATTAAAAATACCCAGGTAAATGATCATGTAATCGCATCGAGACTTGTTTGGATTATATGAATACAATGACTTACTACAACAACATGAACCCACTGGTTCAACTGAATCTGTTTTCAGAATCAATGCCCAGTGAACATAACGTAATGACATAGTCACTAATGTGACTGAATTTATAGAGGTCCAACAAAAGAGGAATTTAACCAATAGATGTCCAAATGAATGTTCTCAAACTGCAAATAGATTTTAGAAATGACAGCGTTTATTACCACCGGAACTTGCGTTGGTTGTTGGATAGATGAAACTTAGAATCAAAAAGTTCAATGAAATAGAAACATGAAAATGATTGGTCAACTTTCAACCATAACATGAATAAAAATATGTGGGTTGACATTATTGAATTGCAAGGATACACCGATATACAATAGAACTTAGTGTATCGTTGTCTTAACACATAGTTGCATTAAGACTATTTAATGATGAGTCAAACGAAAGGGTTACATAGTTTTACATGAAATGATTGATTATGACTAGCCCAAGCTACAAGTTTATACCGACACCACAAGGTGTCGTAGTGATCGAAATAATTAAATGATAGCGGTGACCGAACAAATTTACCGTGTTTGCATTTAGATGAAAGGTTTAACCAAGCAAATCTGAATATTTGTTCCAAATATATCTCATAGGACTTGCAACTGAAGATTAAAGAACAATTAAATATAAATTTCCGATCGATAGTGGAAGAACAATAAATATCCCAAAATTTTCGACCGATGATGAAGGAATCCATTAAGAGGTACACTGAAATAGACCATAAAGTTGTGTACCGTCTCCTTAATACACGATTGTATTAAGGATGTTTTAAGAAAATGATCCAACAACGGGATTTAAAAATGAATAAATAATCAAGTAATTAAATCTGTACATGAATTATGAAAGCGATATTAGCACAAGCTTCAACTGGTGTAACGCCACCACAAGGTGTCGTAACCAATAAATGACTTAATAAGGGTGCAGACTGAACCAGTCTGCTATGGTTCGAAATGAATGAATTGCTTATTGATATTACTTTGAATATGACGGCCTCAATCCGTCATATGAAATCCTTGAATTGAATTTGTATACCGTGAGCAAGTTCAAGCAATTGAACTTGGTTTGACATAATCCAACAATAAATATGATTCGACCAAGAAGCTTTGATATGTTTACTATGAAAACCCATGTATACAACTTGGAAAGAAAAGGGAATTTCAATAAATCGTTGACTCGATATCAAGGACTCAATACTCGCAATAACGCAGGTCATCTAGATCACAAAGCAAAAATTTTGAGTATCGTGAACCAACCTTTGAACGACTGATGAAATGACCATTCGAAGTGAAGACCCTGATGGTCTCCACATATCAAGTTAACCACATGCGTAGCAAACAAAACATGCGTAGATGTAAATATGTCAAGAAATGATGCAATATGTGTTCGCTAATCAAGAAAGAATTTTCCATGACACAATGACCGTTATGAGGAGTAGAGGTATGCAAACCTACTCAGTATATGCAAAGTTGAAAATCCAACAGAAGGAATTCGAGGACTTTACCTGGTATTTCCTGTGATAACTTATTGTTTCGTGACATTACCACCGAATGTCGAACATGGCGTAGTTATCATTAATAATGTAGGGGGAATACGATGACATGTGACTTCTTTTGCAGCGCCAATTGTTGTGTTTACCGTTGATGTAAGTACCGACTGTTATGAAACCTCATTTGGACGTACTTCAACGTTGTTCGTGTCGCTTACAGGACCACGTGAAAGATTGCCGCATTCTGGTCGGTAGTTCTCCCGCTGACGGGATTAGCATTGTTGTCGAAATGTCGTGCTTCCTCAAGGCAGCGCCTTGAAAATCGTATGTGATGTACTTCTACATCCGTTGTCGTATCATTTAAGTTTCATGTATATTTACGCACTAGTGTTTTCGTTTCGCGTAGGCTACCTGCTCGGTAAATAAAATAACAACGACAATATCTGTAATGTGTTTGCCCGAGTTAATAATCGCGGTTCCTATGGAATGACCTTTAATTGATATTGACATAAATTTCCCAAAGGTCTTATATGTATGTTGTCAAAACTCTCAAGTTTTGCCTACAATATGTAATATTTTCGTGTACCGTGTACCAAACACAACACTAGTGTATGATTAAAATCATAATGTTGACTTAATGTTTTCGGCCACGGTTGGAACCCATATTCGAGCACTAGGCGTTTTGTATGTATTCAAGTCTTAATGATCTAATGTCCCCAACGGAACGTGAGGTTAAAGCCTAGGTATTATCACAGAAACCTAATTCGCTGAAACCTATAGCTCTGATACCACTATATCACACCCCCGTGTTATCCGTTCCCATCAGAGCGGGGCGTGAACCGAATGGCATCTTCATCGCATAGCGGAAGCAGACGTGATGGCTAAGGTTTCTAGTAACTGAACGCCCGCTAACTACTCGAATCCCCATTGGTTCCACTATTCCAACCATGCCATACCTGTAAGTATAACCTGAGAAAGAATATGCGAAAAGTCAACATAAAGTTGGCGAGTTCATAGTTTGTTTGTTTTTGTTTCAAATGAGTCATAAAACATTTGAGAATTTTTTTGCATTCGAAACCGGTTTGTGGGACCATAGTATCCCAAAGCATTTCAAATGCCATGTCTGTATAACAATATCGAAATGTTTTCCATGTTGTTTGCAAATCCATGCATATAACTGTTATGTTTATAAACCGGTGATAAATGATTTCAATCGTATCTGTAAATAAACCGGTATTGAAATGTTTCCTGATATCTTTGTAAACCGGTGTTGAAATCATAGTATGCAGTTGTCCTATGGAATCTAAGGATCTGTCAGTGTGTTGCTAATACACCGACCTATGTGCCATAAGTAAGTAACCAAACCGAGACTTCTTTGACATTTTGGGATCACAAAAGCACTCCCTAACTGTTTAACTTACCAGGAGTGGAGCGCGTCTCAAACTCGATAGATCTATACCTTTTGCACATTGGTCACTACGTGATTAACGGTTACTATTGTTATTTCCCTACTTAGGCACAGTGATCTTGTTATAATCTAATCCCATAGCTACACACCAATTGTTATAAATCTGTGTTATTGGGCCTAGCCCATGTTCTTTTGTGATTTTGGGCCTAGCCCATGTCCTTTTGTAATTTTGGGCCTAGCCCATGTCCTTTTGTGATTTTGGTCCTAGCCCATGTCCTTTTGTCATTGGGCCGAGCCCATGTTTTCTTGTAAATTTGGGGCCCCGCCCCTAGTTGTGACTATGACAATCCCGTCACCAGTCATAAAACTCATGCATGTTTCGAAAAGCTTTGTACAGTTGTGAAAACCAGTAAGTTTAGCATAAACCTTTAATAAACCATTTGTGTTCATTGAAATCTGTTTGTAACATGGTTTAGAAATATATGATTTTCGTTCCTCGAAACATTTTATGCTTTCGCAAAACTTGCATGTCTGTCCACCCCCGAAAACATTTATAAAAATGTAAAATGGTAAAAAGTGGGGGTTATGAACTCACTTGGATAATCCAGTGCAAAGCTAGCTAAATGTGATTTCCATAGTGTTGTCTCCACAACTTGACTTGCTAGCATACAATCTAGTGTATTCCTAAAACGGAATAACTCGTAAGTTTCTAAGAATGACGTAGCTATACTACGTGATACCGAGCTAGATCGTTACTCATATGATTCTATGAAATTATTATTGACTTAACTCGGTTAACCAACCTATGGTTTTCTTAGAATTGTCTTAGTTTTTGAACGACTTGAAATATATGTTTATATCTAAACATAACTATATTTCATGAAAATGATATTTAGTAGTTATGTACATTGACGGATAATATTATGACTCTTCATAGTTTTCATAGATATAATGTATATATACTCGAAAATATATCCGTATAGATAATACGTTTCGTATTCGGGCAATAGTCTGGTGTATTGATTAAAATAAATGATTGTGTTGTCGTACGCTTGTTATAGTCTTGCGGAGTCGTGTCGTACTTCGTTTAGCGTTTGAATCGAATAAAAACAATATACTATTGTTATAATATCATTCGAAAGTATTCGAGTCATCGACGTTCGAAATAAATATAACTATATTTATTTATAAAAGTATTTGATGTCTCGCCATTCGTATATATATGATATTCTTGTTATACAATTTCCGAATGTCTGTCTTTTGAAATAATACGTGCCTTGTATTCGTCTTGTAAAAGCGTTCGGAATCTTGGGGTTTCTAAATAAATATAAACAATATACTTATTTTTATATTGTCGTTCGAATATATTATCGATGTTTGAAAACTAATTCTCGAATCGTTGACATTTGAAATAATATAAATAATAATATTCGATTTTAACAGATGCCGAAACTTGTTGTCTCGTAGTCGCGAATGTTATCGTATCGATTCGTAAGTGCCGTCAAGGTAAATGTATGTATTTATTTTATAACAATCGTTTGAATCGGATGTTTTGACTTTGAATCACAACGCGTTTTGTTTACGAATTTTATGAAAATCGGACAGAGTTTCCTCTGTTTTTGGACGATCCCGACAACACAAGTTGTCGATTTATTTATCAAAACACAACCTGCAATTTCGAAATCAAACAATAACTATAAAATTTTCCGTTGTCTTCAAATATAAATTTTCGCCGATTTATAATTTCCGATTTATATATTTAACTAATGTCGGTTCGATTTTAGCTAATAATTTTAAACGAGTTATGCAGTCGGCTCGATTGTTATATATTATTTATTTTTCTTTTGCGATATATAATTTTTTACGGGTTGGGTCGAGCTCGGTTTTGCGAGATATATATTAATATATCAACTAATATAATTTAAATTTTCACGTCGTAATTAATTTTTACCGAGTCGTGGGTTGACCCGTTGACCGGGTTTGACCAGGTTTGACCAGGTTTGACTGGGTTGACTCGTGTTGACTGGGTTTGACCTGTTGACTTTTGTTGACCGCACCGAACCGAACCTGAAACATACACTTAAATATTCAAACCAAACCGAAAATTGGTTCGACTCGAATCAAAGCCGAAAGTGAACCGAAACAACCAAAGCCGAACCAACCAAACTGAGCCGTTGACCCGTTGACCTTCATTGACCATGTTGAACCAAATCCTGAACCGAAATCTGAACCGAAGGGAAAATCAGGACTGAACCACGCCGACCCGATTGAACCGAAGTGACCAAACACCGTCGTCGCCGTCTTTGGCCACAACCACCTCCACTACCGCCGTCGGTCGGCCACTGTGCCGCCGACCGCGGCTTGTTGCTGCCGTCAAATCCCAACCACCGCCTTCATCCACTGTCGATCGGAACCGAACCGAGTCGCCGCTACGCGTCGCCGGCGACGCAGCAAGGTCGCGCCGTAGAAACGCGGCGGCTGCCACCACTGGCCTTCACGATCGACCGATCTCCCTCTCTCCCTCTCACTGCTCTGTCTCTCTCTCTCTATCTCTCACTCTCTCTCTTCATCGCAACTCTCTCTCTCTCTAGCTGCTCTACTTCATGCGTGTATATATGCGGGTACGTGTGTGTGTTAGGAGGGAGAAGGGAAGAGGTGAGTATGTATGTGGGTGTGCGGCTACCGGAGAAGACGACCGGTGGTCACCGGAATTCTGGTGACCGGATTTCGGAGAGGAGGGAGAGGCAGGAGGTTGTCCATGGTGTGCTAGGGTTTGAGTTTCAAATGAGGGATTTAGGTTTAGGTTGTTTATATATTAGGGTTTTGATTAGTGGGTTGGGCCCAAGGTCGTTAATCGTGTATTCAAGCTCAAATACGTATCTCAAGCCCGTTATCGAAACCCGAACATCATAAAGTGTTTATTTGGAGCCTACACGTGTGAAATTCAAGTCGCGAGTCGGTTACGATGCGTAAATCCGTCGGTTGCGTTAAAATTTATCTCGCTACGGTTACCGTTTATAGTCCGTTTTTCTATCCGACCGTTGTTATTTATCGAAATTTATTCGTCTAGACTCGAAACGTTTTAAATTATATCAGGGGTCGGGTTTTGATGCGTAATCCGTTCGTCGCGTTAAAGATTCGCATAATTGCCCTGTTTGTCTTTTTGATCCGTTTTTCGTTCTGGTTTCTTCCGTGAGCGTTAAAATTTGAAAACGAAGCCTAATATATCATAATATATTAATATTTAGACGTATCTCTAGTCCGTGGCTTCCGTTTCGTTGTCGGTGCGTTCCGGTTTTCCGCGTAACTTCCGCTTTGTGCTTTGCGACGTTCAACGATCCAAATTTATCGTGTAATTATATCTGTATGATAAATACAAGTATAAAATTCGTGTTTTCAGACGTTGTCAGTATTTGTTTGGTATCAGTTTGCTTAACGTTTATTTTCGTGTTTAGTGTCTTCGATTTTTGCCAATCGCGTAACGTGAAGCAAGTAGATGTTCCTAGGCTTTCCAAAGGCCTGATCGAGTTAATTTACGTCTAATTATGTTAATTATAATGGTATTAATGTTTGTTAGCGTTTAATTACCACCGGAAATTGGCGGTTGTCACAGCATGTGTTGGTCAAACCCTTAAACACGAACATTTATTTTATTTCCCATATGATGCAATAAAATCTTTTTGGATTTTTCTGTTTTTCAAATGTTTTAACATTTTTCTCATTTTCTCCCCCTTAAAAAATGCCTATGTACATATATATCCATCTTCCCCCCTAAATTTGTGCATCACACTTTATGCGCAAGTTTACCTAATAATGAAAATGTATGTACAAAGTTATAAATGAAAGAAAAAGAAAATGTTTTTGTTGTTTTTGCTTAACCGTTCTGCCATCAGATTGAAGACTAATCAATGTTATAATTAAAGCACGAAATTTAAATTGTGCATTTTTGCTGATCTTATCTTACCTCCCTTATCTCCTCCAAAGGAAACATATCATGTATAAAAAGAATTAAACTTTTGCAACAGTGAAATGTAACCCTTTTATCTCTTGAACAACCGCTATCAACATTCCAGAGATTGTCAATAGCTCCTCCTTAGTTGTCCCTGAAAAATAAGGAGATTAGTAAGACAATGGTACCGATGGCATCGTGCTCCTGGGATTTCCTGAAGCATCAAAATAAGACACTTCCTTTAAACATAAGTCCCTTTTCATTTCAAGGATTAGAGTTGTTGCTGTTTTTTGTTTTGCTTTCCAAATTTGTTTAGGTGTTTCTAATTTCTTAGATGCCTTTAGCAAATCAGTTGGCTTTTCATCCTTGTCATTTTTTAAAACTTATATAGGTTTCAAAGCTTGTTTTCTTTTAGCTTTACCAGCATTCCAATCCCCATTAGATGGTTTAACATTAGGATTCACATTCTTCATTACCTTAGGTGATGATACCTTCATCGGCTTGGAATGATAGTTATCCTTTGGTATGTTAAAAAATGACAAATTTAGTCCGCTATACATTATATGTTAAAAAATGACAAATTTAGTTAAAAAATGACAAATTTAGTCCGCTAATCACTAGGTTTGCCATACACCATATGCTATACGTTTTCAAGCTCTTCCTTGGTTTCAGACATTCTTGTGTAGTTGTGATTATATGGTGGGGCAACCTGATTGTATTCCAAACCCTTTCCCTTGTTCGCTTTGTAAGCTAGTTGCACATTGCACACATCTTGAACTACCTTGCTGGATGTATCATATTTCTTTATGTTTACTTCATTTTGTTGATACTTGCAAGTCGAGAGCTATAGCTCAGCTCTCATAGACTCAAGTTCCATGTTTTTCACATTGAGTTTGTGTTTGTAATCATGGACCCAACATTACTGTCGCTGAGCGATATCCTTCTTTTGTGCTTTAACGTTTTCAGTATGCAACTTGTTGCTTTGTCTAAGGCTGATACAATGAGCCATTGCACTGTTGTAATCATTAGTCATATTAACGTTGAGTGCCCTAAGTTGTGCAACCTTAATCCTGCAATGTTCAGTACACAAAAGATAGTTGACTGTGTCAATGAGCGATTTTGGTTTGTTAGCCTGAGTTTGGGCTTGGGGTGTTGGGCTATTGTCTGTCGCTTGTTGGGCTTGAGGTTTCTGTTTGGCCACTTCATCCGGATGAGATTCTGTTGATTGTGCATATAGATCTTGGTTTGATTGTAAATGATCCCATAACCAAGAAACAAAGGAGTCCCTGTCATCGCCCAGAAAAGTATTCATTTCATTCCTTACTTCTTCTTTTTGCCTCTCATTTTCAAGTAAACGCATCACATAGTTAGCAACAGGATCAACATTGTAGTTCCCTATGAACTCATTCAGCTTTTCTTTCACTCGATCCCGCGACCTACCAGTACTATCCATAACGTTTATTGATTTTAAGCCTGGGGTGCACTGCTATTATCGTCAATTTGGGTAGTTTGGGTTAGCGGACTAAAGACAATGTTCGGATCAGCATATGGGTTTGGATTACATACTAGGCTGAGAACTATGTTCGGGTACGGAGCTTGGGATGTAGACATCTTCGGATAACCGAAACCGTACTGTTAAAAACGTTAAAAATGTTTGAAAACTATTTTTTACCAAATTATACCGTTAGACCGTCTCGAAATTGCGAATCTTATGATATATAACGTCAAAGACCTTTTCCGGGATTTTCATGCCTTTTTTATCCTAAAAATAAGACAGTTCACTCCATACAGACCGTTTTTAAAGTTTGCTTACGGATAATTTTCTTTGCACGAAAACGTTTATTACCAAATACATCAGCTGATTAAAGCTCCACCCCCTAATTCGAAACAACATCTTTGTCTAAAAACCTCAGCAGCAATTCGAAACAGTGTGTCCAAAATGCTACTTCGAAATGATATCTAAAATGGCAATCCAAAATGTCAATCCGAACAGTTATCCGAAATGACTGCCATTATGATCCGAAATCATTCTGGTTTATCCGAAATCCCATCTGAAATGCTTTAATATTATCCGAAATTCAATTATATGATCCGAAATCCTTGAAGATTGTCCGAATTCTATCCAAAATTTAAGAGATTTATCCGAAATTCAACATATTTATCATAATTCTATCAGAAATTCAACCAGAAGATCCGAAATCCTTGAATGTTTATCCGAAATGCTTAACTAACGATCCAAAATGCTTGAATCTTGATCCGGAATGATTGTTTTTCAGCAGAAACCGAACAGAATCAGTGTGATATCATATTTGAGCCTGGAAAACAGGTTCAACAGGCTCTGATACCAATTGCAAGTCTTGAATAATCCGGATCTAACAATGGTATCAAACAATCATCAAGGATGGGCGGAATCCAAACTTGGTGAGATTCAAGAAAAACCGAAAAATAAGAAGATCAAGATGAACGAGAATAACACACGATTCACTTCAAACTAGCATACGATTCTATTACTTTGATAAGCAAAACCGTCTGATACAAGTTCTTCACCTACCTCTCTCTCTCTAGAATTCTATCGATGGAGGCTCCTTTTCTAAATGCTTAACCCTATAAATGACATAAGACTAGCTTATATACCTAGGGTTAGCCCATGCCCCTCATGGGCTCCCCTTGGGCTTGCCTGGCTCACATGGCCTAAGGCATGCCCAACTGACCTATACATGGTCCAAAACCTACTAATCCAATTAATCTCAGTTCCCTACCATAGCGTGTTGAGTATATTTGATGCGTCAGTGTTACACTTCTAGGACCTAACAGGGTACTTTAGCACCATGATGTGTTTCAATATATATCATAATTGTAATTCTATTATTCTATTTTTTTTCATTAAGTGTGCTTTTTTTAGGCCCTCGCTTTTTTTTTCGCTTTGCGGCTAGGCCCTAGTCGATGCCTATTCGCCTTAACGCTCTGTTCCCGATTTAACTTAACGAAGGAGAAGAAAAGAAAGTAAAAGTAAGAAAGGAAAAAAAGATGTCTTTCCTTCCATTTCCTTCCAAATCGGATGGAAAGAAAACTCGGGAACACATGTTTTATTTTTCTTTTTTTTTCCTTACTTACGGTATGTTTGGCAAAAGTAGCCGGTGGCTGGAAGTTGATAGCTGGTAGCTTTAACTTTTTTAGATATATTTAGGTGTTTGACGGAGTAGCTAGAGCTTTTAATAAAATGTATAAAATGACCAAAATTGACATAATTAAAAAAAGATTATATTAAACGTAATCACACACACACGTGTGTGTGTGTGTATAAGGCAAGATTTAGGGAAAAGGCCTATAAGTGTGAAAACGGTGAGAACACCTCTCATCTATTGGATCAAAACAATCTATGGATTAGATTGGCGCGGTGGCCTTTTAGTAAATAACATCAACTTTATTGCATGGATGCGCTTCATTAAGGGTAAAAGGGTCTTTTGACTTTTCTAAAATAAAACGCCAATTTATGCATAAAACGTCATTAAAATTCCCGCCATTAAACATCAATCCCTTCTAGATGAAACCCATCTTTATCTAAAACGACATTCACACAAACGCCAAAATTAATGATGGGACACGTTACAGCATTAACAGACAAAGCTGAACAAACAGTAACTCAAACTTTATTACTAACATTTATTATAAAAAAATCTTGCCTAAACTAAGTGCCAAACACATCATTATATAAATGATTTTAACATCACTTCCATTGATCATACTCAGAAAATGCCATCTTTAACCAAAACGCCAAAGTAAAAAAATCGGAAAAAAGAAATAATGCCAAACATAGTTTCATGAAGACTCAACACTAGAATCAATAAATTCTTTTAATCTTTTTGACAACAGAAGAAGTGTGTTTGTGAAAACCGCCAGAGCCATACTTAACTTGGACGAAGAAGTTCAAAGGGGGATCCTAACACTTTGCATTCCTGTTGATAACCTCTATGACAAAACACAGACGGTTATAAGAAGATTAACAAGAAAATTTGGTTCATACCCTGCAAATCCAATTATGAATCCAATCATCCAATCTTGGCGTTATGATGAAAACACAGACTTAGTGAGTGTCTTCCTACACAATTGGATTTGTCTACACAATTGAGACAGAGACTTGTCTTCCTACAGGAGTTATGCAATGCAACATGTTTGAACCCAGACATGACCATAAAATTGGCGTTGTTGACTGACATTTTCATATGGAGGTGTCAAAGTCTTCAAGATGAAGAAAATGATGACAATGAAGATCTAGATGCGAATTTTGACGAAGAATCGGAAGAAGAAGACGAGGGGAGCGATGGATACTTCTCAGACTAGATCCCTCCTGACGAGGGGTTTTAGGTTTTTTTTTTCTTTTCTTTTTTGTGGCATGTCATTTTCAGTGGTTTTTAATAAAATACTTTATTTCACAATTACATATAAAAGGCCAAAATCCCCACAAACTATAATAATTCCCTCTAATCACATATTATCCAAAAATTACACAACTGTATAAAACAATAATGCAAGAGAATATTAATTAAAAATGTGCAAGTCTGATAAGTATCAAAACACAATCTTTTGTTTCAAGCGCCATAACATTAGTTTCACTTACAAAAGTTAATTAGTATTTTTTCCATTTTTTATCTAAAACACCATTCATACAAAACGCTAAACTTAGTGATGCGACTAGCGCATTGCATATTTAACTGATAAAGCTGAACAAACAGTAACTTAATGATGAGACGTGCCATCTTTATTACTAAAATTTATTATAGAAAATTCCCGCCCAAACTACACGCCAAAAACACCTATATAAACAACCTCTCATGCCATATCTTACTAAATACCATATGGCAAACCTCTTTTTATGGAGATTCGGTTATGTTCTCGATAAAGTTTCACTGAATGAGGTGGACAACATTCTTAGGTCATTCTTAAGTGAGCATTATGTATGTTGTCCATCTCATTCAACAATCTTATTGAGATAATCCTCACCTTATTCAACTTAAAATGCCAAAAAGTTTAAAAATTACAGATGGCAACCCTATAAGTTTTGTGTTCTAACATGCTCAAACATTGCATCTGAAAAAAATAAAAACGCCAAATGAGTGTATGTTTGTATTCTAACATGCTCAACTATTGAGTAAGAAAAAATAAAAAAAATACAAAAATGCCAAATTACTCTTCACTTTCTCTCGAAGACCGTGTTGTTCTTCTTTTCATTACGGGCTTTGTGCATGTCGATGCGAGTGTCCGAAAGCTTTGCAATTCTTACACTGTCTTTCTTTCGCCTCGGGCTTTGTTTTTTTTGTTTTTCAATTGCTTCCTCCTGTTTTGATTTCAAACGCTTGCGAGATCCAGAACCTTCGACTTATACCCAATAGGGACTCTTATCGGATTCTTGTCGTTTTGATATTGCCTTGTTATCTCCGCTAATCTATCCCTAGTACTAGGAGGAGGAGCAACAATATGCATATCTTGAACCTTCTTCATATAAGATTGAACATGATTGTTGAATAAGGATAGCTCCTCCTTATTACCAGATAAACGGTTCAAAGTATACTCTATTGCAAAAATAATTTCTCGCATCATACTTTGCACATCGGGATCAAGCTCGGTTTGGATAAAATCACGATTCATTGAGTAATCTGAAGAGCAATTTGGCGAAGCCTCTTTACGCCATCTGTTCAAAATGTACTGTTTTGGAAATTCCTAATATCCAAACTTCTCAAAACATAAAAATGTCTACATAGCAAACCAAACTGCTCAAAACGCCTACATGAGCAAGTGCTGGTGCAATCAGACTTAAGGTACATTACCAGAAAAAACGCCAAAGACAATAAATGTATAAAACGCCATGCAGACACTGTATGTAGAACTCCATGGAGAAAAAATATAAATTAACGCCATGCTCAGAAAACACCATTATTTTCCTCGAATAAGGTGTACAAGGCTGCTGGAAATCATTTATGTAGAACTTAACACACCCATCGGCCATATTTTTTGTGTATATCTTAGTAACTTGGTTCTCCAACACTTTATAATTACTTTTTAACTGGGTTCATTTGTATCGAGATTCATGGTCATTTTTCCGGTGCGTGTGACGCTGTCCTTCTATTGCAGTTTCGTAATGAGTTATGAACTCAACAAGAGTAGATTTTGCATTGCACACTTGGCCAAAAAAATGGTTCTCACTCTTCGACCTCGATGTCGTACGCATAAGGTCCGGCAGTTCCTCCATTCTATAGTATGCAGGAATTCAAGAATCCCTAAGGGCAAAAATATCAGAAAGCCAGTCATTGTCCTCTAAATTAAACTCTTTAATAACCTCTTCCCATCCTGATTCAAACTCTTTGGGTGTAAGAATGTCCGTCCACACAACACCACAAATACGTTCTTTGAAATTGGTTGAATTGCATAGCCTAACACCAACTTGTATAAAACACGAAAATGCCATAGAATAAATACTATATAAACAAAAAACTAACATAGAACACCCTTAAGAATGACAAAACGCCATATATATTAAAAACCAAACACAAGAAAATAGGAACATCAACCTTTAGAGGTAGTTTATGCATCATGTGCCACATGCATAACCGATGCCTCGTTTCAACAAATACAACAGAAATAGCCTTCTTCATTGTTGGATCCTAGTTAGTGACAACAACTTTTGGTTGAGAACCAACAGGTTTTATAAAAACTCTCAACAACCATATTTACGTATCAGTTGTTTCTGACGCCAATAATGCATCACCAAATGTAACATTACAATGGTGATTGTCTATACCAGTGAACGGTACAACTACCATTGAGTATCTGCATATGAAAACGCCATTGATAAATGAAAATGGAACAAAACGCCAATGAATCTGATTATTGAAAACGCCAAAAACACACATAAAAAATAGAATTATAAATATTACTTGTTAGAACGATACTTGACGTCAAACGAAATCACACCACCAAACACGTGGTAATTACGTTTGCATTGCTCATCACACCAAAAAAGTCACTTGAAACGATTATCATCGTCTGTCAAGTTATCATACGCGAAATTAGGCTGGGACAGTTTTTTTCATGCAAATGTCTCACAACCATCTCAGCGTCATATTCCCCTAATGTAACGCTTCGCATTTGTATCTTCCCGTTTTTAGCAAGTCTGCTTTGTGTTTCTATTTCTTTGGAAAGTCCAAACCTTGTAATCGTATTTCTATTTTCAATTCATTGTATCCTAAGGCTTTGATTGTAATCAAGATTAATCAATTATACGAAATTCGCAAACCTTGTTCATGTTTAAACTTATGATCATACGATACTTTACTTCTTCATAAATTAATTCACAACAACGTGTAAATGTTTGATGAATGTTTATAAATCTTATACTAAACCCAAGAAAGACAATTAGTGATATTATTCAAAGAATTCAAGCTTCCATTATCATAAAATCTTGTCGCATTATGTTAAAAAAATATACTTGTTACTTAGTTGTTTTTTTTGGGTTTTAAAACAATAATGTGCATAACATTAGGCCATTAAAAGACCCATACATGTCACATATAAAATACATTATTTAAATACAATTAAAACTATTTATATAAATTAATTAACAAAAAAAAAACAAAAAATGTGGGCTGCCATATGTTGATGATTTGGGTTTGTTACAAGTTTAAACACCCACTAATCTTGTCCAAAGCCCAACCCATTGAAACCCTAATCCCTTCCCTATATAAACCACCTTTCCCCCATCCATTTCCCACTTTTACAAGCCTCCAAACACTTCAAAAATACTCCTAAAGTCCCTAACATATTCAAAAAACACAGCAGCCATATTTGAGTTTTTTTGTGAGTTCTAACTCACTTCTTCAACTAATTCTTCCTTATTTCTTCTTCTAAAACACTTGGGTAACATCTAGGAAGGTTTTCACAAGTTTTCTTGGGGAAACTAAGGTGAAACCTCACCATTTTTTAGCTCCAAAGTGCCATAAATTTTCTGGCCATTTTTATCTATTTAAACTTTAAGATTTTCGAAGTTTTCTTTATGTTTCTTCCTCAACATTGTTTGCTAAGCCCTATGGGATGTTACCATATGTTTTCCATGAAAAGCAAGGTGGAACAATACCATTTTGGGGGCCAAACTTTCTATTTTGGAAGATAAACTTATAAACTTTTTTGAACTTGTTTTTTTAAACATAACAACTCTATGCTACTTATGCCTCTAACCAAGTTTATGGTTAGTGAGCTAGCTAGACTTGTTCATACAAAATCAAGAGGCATAACATGCCTCTAAACTTGTGGTTTTTACTAGGGTTTCAACCCACAAGTATTGAGCCATCCGAGCTTTCAAGCTTGTGATGGTGTAGGTGTGATTACATGAAGGCCTTGGCCATTCAACTATTCAATCCACCCCTCACTTGATGATTTCTATAATTCTTGACCATCCAGATTGTCCTTGTGTCAATCTTGTTTAATGGTGAATCTATGAAAGAGGTTTAGGATGGTTATCCTCCTACCTCCATGCATGACTTACATGACTTCCATGAAATACATGAACTATATGATTAATTAGTAGTAATATAACTATATGTAAATACCTAATATAACTGAAACTTAGACCATGACCAAATGGTTAGTTGTCTTAAAAAGTAGGTTATTTTATCTTATACATAACAACTGTTACGATTCTATTGGGCATGACCCATAAAAACACAAACACCCTTCGGGGCTTATTAATGTCAAAAACGAGCGTTAAATGTCTAGATAAATACTTTCGTATATATACTTTCTCGTACATTTTAAATTCCTAAACTCATTAAACTCCACGTCAATCTAATACTCATACACCTACGTTTGCCTTGTGTAGGATAAACTTGGTGTTCCAACCCCTAAATCAACCTAACTCTCTCACGGATAATACCTTGCAAAACCGTGAGTACACTCGACCCTTTTTATGCTTTCCACTATTTGGGTGCAACATGATTAATTTACTAAAACTACACTAAATCACACTTTGTTCTATACACAAACAATCCATCAACATGCTTTAGTCTTATGCTACTTGAATTGTTACTTGGTACATTCTTATGTGATCTAAATGTCATTAACTTTGATCGAGCCTCCCTTAACATGTATAGCGCTATAGGAGTAACGCACCGCCCGTATTCTTGTGGTCATTGTTAAGTTGAAATCTATTTTGTGGTACACTAGAGGATTGACTTGTAGATTCACATGCCTTGTTTACATTTATCTTGTATGCTAGCTAATTATATGATATTAAACTTGTGTACTCGCCAATACTTTGTTATTGAACTATACTTTTTAACATGTTGCAGGTTGATAAAGTTGTATGATGGAACTTAGTAGGAATGGCTTATAAACATGCGTAGAATACTAAGTTAATTATCCTGTTATTGTTGAACTTATTTCGTTGATGTTACTCTTATTTGGATTTTGTTGTAATATGACATTGGATATTTTAATGAAATGAAATTTGGTTGATTTAAATATTGTCGCGAATAGTGTTATGATGCAATGAGCAATCTAGTCGTCTCACTCCGATGTTTCCGCCATCGGTTGGGGTGTGACATATTGGTATCAGAGCCATAACTATAGGGAATTAGGTAGAATTGCCATGTTCGACCTAGTCTATAGTTTAAGTAACCAACTTGACCATTCTTGCTTCATGATTAAAATGTTAATTCTTCCTATTTCTTTTGTCTTAAATATATGCCTGTGTTTTTCCTAAAACAGTTACACAATTTACACACTTGAAGACTTGAAGACACTCAAACTATAATCGAGACGATCTCACCAAAATAGGGGTGAAACCCGCACTTTGGTGATCACTCTCAATCCGCGAATTTGATTTTTGCACGAAATTACACCATCAAGTTAGGAGTGAAATCCACATCTTGATGGAAATTTCCGTTTCATACTCAAGTGGACCCTTGCCAACGAGTCGGAATACGCTCCTCGTTCGGTAAGTACCAACCACATCTAGGGTACAATGTTGTCAAGATAGGGGTGAAAGCCGTACCTTGTCAACTAGTCCCATTCCTCGATTCTCAATCTCGCCAAAGTTTTGATTTTTCGATCGGTTAGAGACGTTAGTAACTGGAAGGGTAAAGTGCCGTTAATCGATTCTCGATGAGAGCACTTTACCTATAGGCCAAAGCACGTTTCTCTAATTTGAAAGGATCTCGATTCACTTTGGAATAGTCAAACGTTTCTCAACCCAAAACACTCCAATGTTTTATTGAGCCTGTCTTTTATGCTATCTCAATTTCTATGTGTTTTAATACTTGTTATCTCGTTCATTTCGAACACGATGCACGATTCGCACGCCCTTCGTAACTAAAAACAATAATAATAACTCTCGTGAACCAACTAAATTTGTATTCCTTTACGCAAATCACATGTGTTTATGCTTTTGAATGCCAACATGCTTATGCTATCTATGTGAAGTTATACGTGTTACATGATACTTATGTGCTCAAAACGGATACTTTTCTTTATAACAACACTTTACGATCAAAGCCTAAATCTATCTTTTGTTGTCAACCCCTTTTAGATGTCTTTCTCGCAAAGCGTTATGGGACGAAGAAGGTCAAAGTCCAAGTCAAGATCCCAATCCGACTCCATGTCGAAAAAGGACTGCATGAAATTTATGGCCGAGCAAATGGCTGAACACATGGCTAAGGTTATCCCCGAGATAGTCAGCAAGGTCCAGCCCCCACCTAACGCCGGATCACCTCATACCTCCGTTGACTCCAAAGCCGAACTACCCAAGACCGCCTTCACCCACAAGCAATTCTACTCCTGCAATCCCTTACCCTTCACCGCGAGGGGGATGCCACGAAACTGCTGCAATGGTTCAACACCATTGAACTTACCTTCCTCCAAAGTGGTTGCCCCGACCACTTGCGCACCTTGAACGCCACGGGAGTATTCCTATCGAGAGCCCTTGATTGGTGGACTTCCTAGCGTAGCGCGCATGGCAACGAGGTCGCCCACGCCCTCCCTTGGGCCGAGCTCAAAAAGCTAATGGAAGGTGAATTCTGCCGCCCGCATGAGCGCCAATGACTCGAGGTTGAGTTTTGGAACCTCAAACAAGTAGGTAACGACAACGCTGGCCTCACAACCCGATTTAAGCATCTGAGTACAATTTGCCCAAGCCAAGTTGACACACCCGAGAAAGCGGTTGCCAAATACATAAGTTGCCTTCCTCCTCACGTCGGCGATCTAGTCGATACCACCTCCCTAGCACCCTCGAAGAAACCTTTCGGCTGGCTGCTCGCTTGAACAACCGCTAAGTCCTTTGTGAAGCCGCCAAGGCTCCACCGAGGAAAGCCCACCAAGCAACCACCGAATTCGTTACCGAACCTGCCTCGCCCAAACCCCCAAAAAGCAACATCAAAGGCAAGAAGCGGAAGGCTTCGAGCCCAATTTGTGCGGTAGTCACTCCGCCAAACCCCCACCAACCAGCTTTGCCCACACCCGAACCCATCAAGAAAGCGTACACCGGAAGCCATCCCAAGTGCAATATCTGTCCCTTCCATCACCCTGTTACCGCCCCATGCCGCCTATGCACGATCTGCAATAGGTATGGACACTTTGCCCAGCAATGCCGGAATGCTCCTCAAGCCCCCATCAACCAAGCCCGAGTCGTGACCACCGCACCTCCTCAAAACCATGCCGACAATCAAAACCGAGCCCTAGCTCCTGCCGCTCGTGCCTGCTTCAGATGCGGAGACCCGAATCACTTCGCCAACAACTGCCCGCAGCGTAACAACAACAATCAGCAGCAGCAGCAAGCTCGCGGTCGAGCCTTTGTCATCACGGCTGCTCAAGCTCAGAACTCAACGACGTCATATCGGGTACGTTCCTTGTTAATGTTTACGCTACGTGTTTATTTGATACTGGTGCGGATAAAAGTTTTGTATCTGTTGAATTCGAACCTTTGCTTATATGTAGTCGTTCTATGTTGCCTAAACCCTTTGAAGTTGAAGTCGCCGACGGAAAATCCATCATCGTCGATTGTGTCCTTTCTAATTGTTCTTTAAACCTCAATGGTCATACGTTTTCTATTGACCTCATACCCATGCCAATGAGTAGTTTTGATATCATAGTAGGCATGGATTGGCTAGGGCGAGTCCGTGCTGAAGTTGTTTGTTCGTAGAAGTGCATTCGCCTTCCCCTTCCCAACGATGATTCCTTGCACGTCTATGGCGAGAAACCTTCCAAAGGTCTCAAGCTTATGTCGTGTATTCAAGCGAACAAGTACTTGCGTAAGGAATACTTTGCCTTTCTTGCCCACATTGTGGAAAAGAAGGAAAAGGGCCCAAGCGTGAGTGAAGTTCCCGTTGTGCGCGAATTCCCTGATGTCTTTCCCGAGGATCTTCCTGGTCCTCCTCCTGCTCGTTCGGTTGATTTTCGCATTAACCTCATCCCTGGTGCAACTCCGGTCGCAATATCCCCCTATCGTCTAGCACCCTCGGAGATGCAAGAGCTGTCCAGTTAACTTCAAGAGCTTCTTGAGAAGGGCTTCATACGCCCTAGCACATCTCCTTGGGGCGCTCCCGTTCTGTTCGTCAAAAAGAAAGACAGATCCTTTCGCATGTGCATTGACTATCGTGAGCTCAACAAGCTTACAGTCAAGAACCGTTACCCTCTTCCTCGCATCGACGACCTTTTCGATCAACTTCAAGGCGCAACTTGTTTCTCTAAGATCGATCTTCGTTCTGGTTATCATCAACTTCGAGTCCTCGAAGAAGATATACCTAAGACTACATTCCGCACACGTTATGGACATTATGAGTTCGTAGTCATGCCATTCGGTCTGACCAACGCACCCGCCGTGTTTATGGATTTGATGAATCGTGTGTGTGAGCCTTATCTCGACCGATTCGTGATCATCTTTATTGACGATATCCTGATCTATTCTAAAACGCGAGAAGAGCATGAGCGACACTTGTGTCTCATCCTTCAGCTGTTGCGAACCCAACGTCTCTACGCCAAGTTCTCCAAGTGTGAATTTTGGTTAAAAGAGGTTCAATTTCTTGGTCATTTTGTCAACGAACTTGGTATTCACGTTGACCCCGTGAAAATCAAGGCGGTGAAAAATTGGATTGCTCCTAAGACTCCGTCCGAAATTCGTTCGTTTCTCGGCTTAGCCGGTTATTACCGTCGTTTCATTTCGAACTTTTCAAAAATTGCCATGCCTCTCACTTCCTTGAGTCAGAAGGATAAACCTTTTGTTTGGGGTTCCGAACAAGAGGAGTCTTTTCAAACACTCAAGGACATGCTTTGCAATGCTCCTATCTAACCCTTCCCGATGGTAACGACGATTTTGTCGTGTATTGCGATGCCTCAAGACTAGGTCTAGGTTGTGTTCTAATGCAATGAGATAAGGTTATCGCTTACGCATCACGTCAACTAAAAATTCATGAGAAAAATTTATACTACCCACGACCTTGAACTTGGTGCAGTTGTTTTTGCTTTAAAGATATGGCGACACTACCTTTATGGTACAAAGTGTACGGTCTTCACCGACCATAAGAGCCTTCAGCACATCTTTAATAAAAAAGAACACAACATGCGTTAGCGTCGTTGGGTAGAGTTGTTGAACGACTATGACTGCGATATCCGCTACCACCTTGGTAAAGTGAATGTCGTGGCCGATGCACTTAGTCGAAAAACTCATGTTAAGAGTGTACGTTGCTACCAAACTTTGGGAAAGCTTCAAGAGATGATTCATGAGGCACAATACTCGACCGTTAATGAGGGCAACCTCGATAATGAGTTGAAATGTGGTGCTGAAACCCAACTCGTGACCAAATCCGATGGCATCATGTGCTATCTCGATCGTATTTGGATTCCGAATCATGATAATCTTCGTGATCTCTTGATGAGTGAAGCTCATAAATCTCGGTATTCTATTCATCCTGGCGCCGACAAAATGTATCATGACCTTTGTGCGTCATACTGGTGGCCTAGAATGAAGAAAGATATCGCCTGCTATGTTTCGAAGTGCCTTACTTGCTCCAAGGTAAAGGCCGAGCATCAAAGACCCTCTAGCTTACTCGAACAACCAGAAATTCCTGTTTGGAAATGGGAGAGTATTGCTATGGATTTCATAACCAAGCTCCCTCATACATCATCTGGTCACGATAGTATTTGGGTAATCATCGACCGTTTGACCAAGTCTGCTCATTTCCTCCCCATACGTGAAGACTACCGAGTTGAGAAATTCGCTCGTATCTACACGGATGAAATCGTCTGTCGTCACGGCGTTCCCGTTGACATTATCTCCGACCGTGATGGTCGCTTCACTTCTCGCCTTTGGCAAAAGTTTCAAAAAGCCCTTGGCACTTAGCTCAACCTTAGTACTGCTTTCCATCCTCAGTCCGATGATCAAACCGAGCGTACTATCCAAACTCTAGAGGACATGTTTTGTTCTTGCGTACTTGATTTTGGTGGCAACTGGGACATGCACTTGCCTTTGGTCGAATTCTCGTACAATAACAGTTACCACGCGAGTATTCAAATGGCACCATTCGAGGCATTCTATGGACGCAAGTGTCGATCGCCTATTTGTTGGCACGAGATCGGGGAAGCCCAAATCACCGGTCCTGTGCTTATACAACAGACGACGGATAAGATTTTGCAGATTCGGGACAACTTGCTGAAAGCTAGAAGCCGACAAAAGAGTTACGCAGATAAAAGACGTAATCCCTTGGAATTCCACGTTGATGACTTTGTACTTCTCAAGGTATCCCCTTGGAAGGGTGTGGTTTGTTTCGGGAAAAAGGGAAAGCTTACTCCTCGCTACATAGGTCCCTTTAAGATTCTCGAAAGGATTGGCAAGGTAGCCTACCGATTGGAACTACCACAAGAGCTCAACAACGTTCATCCTACCTTCCACATCTCAAACTTAAAAAGATGTCTCGCTGAAGAAGGGCTCCAAGTTCTGCTTGAAGATCTTCAAATCAATGAGACTTTGCATTTCGTGGAAAAACCAGTCGAAATCATGGACCGAGGTACTAAGCAGCTAAGGCGCAGTCGAATTCCTATCGTAAAAGTTCGATGGGAAGGAAAACATGGCGCTGAATATACTTGGGAACTTGAAAGCGACATGAAGTCTAAGCATCCGCATTTGTTCGTTGCATCTTCCTAAATTTCGGGACGAAATTCCCTAAAGGAGTGGAGACTGTAACGCTTCGCATTTGTATCTTCCCGTTTTTAGCAAGTCTGCTTCGTGTTTCTATTTTTTTGGAAAGTCCAAACCTTGTAATCGTATTTCTATTTTCAATTCATTGGATTCTAAGGCTTTGATTGTAATCAAGATTAATCAATTATACGAAATTCGCAAACCTTGTTCATGATTAAACTTATGATCATACGATACTTTACTTCTTCATAAATCAATTCACAACAACGTGTAAATGTTTGATGAATGTTTATAAATCTTATACTAAACCCATGAAAGACAACTAGTGATATTATTCAAAGAATTCAAGCTTCCATTATCATAAAATCTTGTCGCATTATGTTAAAAAATATACTTGTTACTTAGTTGTTTTTTTTGGGGTTTTAAAACAACAATGTGCATAACATTAGGCCATTACAAGACCCATACATGTCAAACATATAAAATACATTATTTAAATAACAATTAAAACCATTTATATAAATTAATTAACAAAAAAAACAAAAATGTGGGCTGCCATATGTTGATGTTTTAGGCTTGTTTCAAGTTTAAACACCCACTAATCTTGTCCAAAGCCCAACCCATTGAACCCTAATCCCTTCTCTATATAAACCACATTTCCTCCATCCATTTCCCACTTTTACAAGCCTCCAAACACTTCAAAAATACTCTCAAAGTCCCTAACATATTCAAAAAACGCAGCAGCCATATTTGAGTTTTTTGTGAGTTCTAACTCACTTCTTCAACTAATTCTTCCTTATTTCTTCTTCTAAAACACTTGGGTAACCTCTATGAAGGTTTTCACAAGTTTGCTTGGGCAACTAAGGTGAAACCTCACCATTTTTGAGCTCCAAAGTGCCATAAATTTTCTGCCCATTTTTATCTTTTTAAACTTTAAGATTTTCGAAGTTTTCTTTATGTTTTCTTCGTCAACATTGTTTGATAAGCCCTATGGGATGTTACCATAGGTTTTCCATGGAAAACTAAGGTGGAACAATACCATTTTTGGGGCCAAACTTTCTGTTTTGGAAGATAAACTTATAAACTTTTTTGAACTTGTTTTTTTAAAACATAACAACTCTATGCTACTTATGCCTCTAACCAAGTTTATGGTTAGTGAGCTAGCTAGACTTGTTCATACAAAATCAAGAGGCATAACATGCCTCTAAACTTGTGGTTTTTACTAGGGTTTCAACCCACAAGTGTTGAGCCATCCGAGCTTTCAAGCTTGTGATGGTGTAGGTGTGATTACATGAAGGCCTTGGCCATTCAACTATTCAATCCACCCCTTACTTGATGATTTCTATAATTCTTGACCATCCGGATTGTCCTTGTGTCAATCTTGTGTAGTGGTGAATCTATGAAAGAGGTTTAGGATGGTTATCCTCCTACCTCCATGCATGACTTACATGACTTCCATGAAATATATGAACTATATTATTAATTAGTAGTAATATAACTATATGTAAATACTTAATATAACCGAAACTTAGACCATGACCAAATGGTTAGTTGTCTTAAAAAGTAGGTTATTTTATCTTAGACATAACAATCGTTAGGATTCTATTGGGCATGACCCATAGAAACACAAACACCCTTCGGGGCTTATTAGTGTCAAAAACGAGCGTTAAATGTCTAGATAAATACTTTCGTATATATACTTCCTCGTACATTTTAAATTCCTAAACTCATTAAACTCCCCGTCAATCTAATACTCATACACCTACGTTTGCCTTGTGTAGGATAAACTTGGTGTTCCAACCCCTAAATCAACCTAACTCTCTCACGGATAATACCTTGCAAAACCGTGAGTACACTCGACCCTTTTTATGCTTTCCACTATTTGGGTGCAACATGATTAATTTACTAAAACTACACTAAATCACACTTTGTTCTATACACAAACAATCCATCAACATGCTTTAGTCTTATGCTACTTGAATTGTTACTTGGTACATTCTTATGTGATCTAAATGTCATTAACTTTGATCGAGCCTCCCTTAACATGTATAGCGCTATAGGAGTAACGCACCGCCCGTATTCTTGTGGTTATTGTTAAGTTGAAATCTATTTTGCGGTACACTAGAGGATTGACTTGTAGATTCACATGCCTTGTTTACATTTATCTCGTATGCTAGCTAATCATGGGATTTGTTTAATCGGATTTTATACTTATGCTATGATATTAAACTTGTGTACTCGCCAATACTTTGTGATTGAACTATACTTTTTAATATGTTGCAGGTTGATGAAGTTGTATGATGGAACTTAGTAGGAATGGCATAGAAACACGCGTAAAATACTAAGTTAATTATCATGTTATTGTTGAACTTATTTCGTTGATGTTACTCTTATTTGGATTTTGTCGTAATATGAAATTGGATGTTTGAATGAAATGAAATTTGGTTGATTTAAATATTGTCGCGAATAGTGTTATGATGCAATGAGCAATCTAGTCGTCTCACTCCGATGTTTCCGTCATCGGTTGGGGTGTGACACCTATAAACAAGTTAATTTGCCTTTTGTAGTTCTTAAAATCAACTTTACTTGCACCCACGTCTTCAAAACCACAAAAAAAAGTCTTCATAACATTAAACGCCTTAACCGGTCCCAAATTCAACTTATACATGCTACGTATAACATGCTTCCAGAGCCGAGTGAGGTGTCATTCAGATGGGAGAAAATGCTTATTAGGCTATTCAACAAAACCATGGTTGTGCTCCTCAATAAACTTATAGACCTTTCATGATCGAGCCTCAAATATTACACATAATAGTGCTTCACAACCAGTCCTCTTTGAAAATTGGATCGCACAATCCTTTCCTTTTGATTAGTCAACCTTCTTGTCTTTATATACCCCAAATCTCGTACACATGTAATACTTCATATGTGTTACTCCTTTGGCGTTTATCTTTTTAGTCCTTTTCCTAACAGAAAAACCACAAGCCGTCGCATACATAACATACCTTGAATAACAATCATCGAGGCTTGTGTAACACCTCGTAAAATTCACGTCCGAAATTATATCGACACGTGTAAGTACCCTTGGATGATGCCTCAAATAAGTTATCCACTCAACACCTCAAACGTGTCAAAAAAAATTAACCTGGCCGTAGCTTACAGTCCCGGACCATAAGCTACGGTCCACGCTCACTGATTTGAGTTTAAACTAACCATAACCGTATCCTACGGCGGGCCTCTAGAACTTCACTTTTTCATCAGTTTAACTTTCAACTAATAAACCAAAGGCCCCTAGACTTTATTATTTCGTTTTCCTTGCGTAACCAAGTCCTTTTTCGACCCGAACGACTCCCGGATAAGGTGATATCTTTTGATTCACCATCCTTGAGTATCACACATCATCACCGAACCTTTAACTTTACTAATTTAGGTAAATTCACTACCATAAGGATTCGTACTTATTATATTCTAAGCTAGTAACTAAGTATAAGTCACAAAAGCACCTAGTGTGACACTCGTTAACGTTCGGTTATTCACACTCTTCTTCAACACAGTATTGAACGAAAAGAACTAAATTGAGTTATTATGTCATTGAATATAAGTCAAGGGACAATTATGACAATCCATAAAACTATTTTTGAGGGGCTAAATGTGTCAAAACCCAAAAGTTTTATCAAGATGCCACCTTTCCTGTAAATTGCCACACTCTTGCAGCTCTTAACACCTAATTAGACACTTGTGATGATCCTACAACACCTCTAACACCTGGCTTCATCCTCATACACCCTATTGCACTATAAATAGCCCACTTAGTTCACTCTATTCCTTGCTCATTTCCTCTTCTCCTCTCTTATTACTCTCTTGGAAGTTCCTTGTCATCTCGTAGCATTCCTTTGAGTTCTAAACTTCTCTTGGATCACTTGTAAGTGTTCCATATCTGCTCTTTTCTTTGTATAGGCTTTCAATAGCCAAAAGTCAAGCATTTTCGACAAATGCCTTGACTTTCTGTTAAGACCATTGTGGTCTAGCCATTGTTCAAGATGAACATGGCTAAGTGATTGTAATTAGGTAGGTATTAATCCCTTAAAAGGGCACCTCTAAAAATCACGTTTACTAGGTCAATTGATGGGTCAAAGTTTATGTTTTAAAAAGTCAAACGGGTCAGATTTTATAAATATTATAATCTGAGTTTAAACATGTTATAAATATGTTTTTGACACTAAAACAAATTGGTAATAATTATTAGAACATGTGGGAACATGTTCGATCAATCAATTTCAGTCCTATGGTCGGTTCTCAACCGAAAGTCACGAAGTTTAACTTCTGCTTTGTCTTTCGATTATGACCTGATTTAGATTAGTTTATTACTGACTTATGGTCGCATTATGATCGTAATACAATGTAGCATAACCCTATGAGGTTATATTACATGATCATAATCATAATATGAGTTTACACACAAGTTCCGCTAAATGTCAAATTTTGACTAAAATGCCCTTTTTTACATAAAACAAGGTTTTAATCAGCAACGAACTTGCAGATGAATTACCTACTGATATGTTAATACAATTAACATATTATGATGTTATTATTCTGATCATAAACTAAGTTTATGCACAAGTTCCGCTAAATGTGTGACTTTTTACTGATAATATATCACAAATTAAGTATTTTTCCAGAATGTTTATGATCATAATATCATAATACATGCAAGTTCCTTTTATACGACACATAATGGTCAAAACGCCTTATAAGGCGTAGTTTCGTTTGAAAACCTCAACGGGCATATAAGTTGATATCCTACTGATATTACAACTCATTTAAAATATAATGACATATGGAACTTGTTCATGACTCATCCGGTTACCCGATATCGCTTATATGCGTACGGTTAAGTATATGTAACTAGTTTACGAAAATTAACCAAAACGGGTTTAACCTTATCATTTTAATATAAAATTCCAGAGTGTTAACTGTTTATCCATGACATACAAGTCTTAAGTACTTGTTGGTTTTAAACTACGTTCTATCCGGTCATCGCTTAATCTAGTGTTTGTATCGTTTTGATCCTTTAAGCTAGTTGGTCTAAGTCTATGACTTAAATAGGACCGTGAGCATTCTAATTGGTTAGTTTATGCCATTATTCCAGACTAAAGTCTTCTAGTAAATGCTATCTGCACTTATCTAATTGATTATACAACTGAGTTAATATAAACTTGCATTTAAATCAAGTGCTAGCTCAGGTAAATACTCTTGATTTATGTTCCCTACGGGCTTGGGTTACGGTAAATTATTACCGTTGGTCGGAAATGGGATCAATCGAATGCCAGATTGTGGCTAGTAAATCCGCATATTCCGTTTTGATCAGTTTTGTTTGATAACTTAAACATTGGGGGGTTAACGACCGTGTCCTGGATATCCTCGGCTCATTTAAGTTACTAATGGCCACGACCAAAGCACGGGGTGTAGGCATACACCCGACAGATGCGAATGCTAAAATATTATTTTTTACCCACAAGTTGGGGATAACTCCTTCGTGGGTTCATAAGTGGTGTGTCAGTTAATCATGTCTCAGTCTCTTACTGGGCCCCATATGTATTGACAAACATATGAATCTGTTAACAACGTTATAAGCATAACTTTCTCAAGTTATAAAAGATTTTTCGTGCCCTGTGCACTTAAATCAATTTTTGAAATGTTTTCAAAACGAGTTAGTTAATTGTATTTACCAGTGAAAACTGACGTATTTTCAAAAGACAAAGTTGTAGGTACAATACGAAATAGGCTGGAAGCTGCTTGGTATTGATATAAGAGGATCTTGCAAATCCTTATATCTGCCCTAAAGTCTGATGTTTATCTTTTGTATATTTTACAACCCGCCTGTGGATTTTTAGTTACAAACCGTCTTTATATTATTTTCGTACTTTGAACATTTTGGTTTGTAATAGTAATTTAAACTCTAAGACTTCCGTTGTGCTGTGTTAATTGACTATGATGATATCAACTTACGTCACGATATTCTCCACTCGGGCCCACCGAGGTTTGATTGGAAATTCGGGTGTGGCAGCTTGGGAATATCATGTCTATTTTTGGCTTTATCTCCTCACTAACGTCTGGAATAATAAATGGAAAACCAGTTTTCGGGCAAAAACTTTCATTCGAAGAAACACCCTCGTCTGAAAAAAAAAACATTATCGATAAAAACACCATAAATTGAATAATAAACAATAAGAATTAACGAAAACGCCATAATGAAAACACCATTAGTTGAATAATAATCAACATGAAGAACTTATAATACAGTCTTCCTGACACATGTTAACAAAAACGCCATAAGTTGAATAATCAACGAATAGTAAGAACTAATGTTTACAAATTAACGCCAATATCTACAACTAATCAGATGTACGCAACCAAATGTAAAACACCATTGATCGTAAACAAATAAGCATATATTATATCCTAAACGACAATTGAAATTAATAATGAAAATGCCTCATAATGAATATATGAACAACATTAAAAAAATAAAACACCATTTCAAATATTACATATGAGAAAAAGGATCCATTAAACAACCATAAAGAAAACGCCATATATGTTACATGATTTGCTAGAATCAAATATGAAAACAACATCAGAAAATTACTCTGTAGATCAGAATCCACATTACACGCCATAGATCTCGAAAGCTTGGGGAGTAGGTAACAGCTAATACGAAGTTTTTTTGGAATTTTGTTTGAAACGAATTTAAAACGCCTTTTATTGGGGGAAAACTACACAATGACAATCGTACCCTGCATATCATTTAGCGCCCTCTGCCACATGTTCGGTCAGGATCCGTTCTCACCATTTTCACACTTTCAATCGTTTCTCCTGATCCCGTATATATATATATATATATATATATATATATATATATATATATATATATATATATATAAGTTCTTTATCAAACAAAAAAAACATTGTCATTTTCAATTAAATAAAACATACTTATTAAATTTGAATAATCTAATCTAAATAGGTTAATTTATATTTAATTATATTATTGCTAATAAAATAAAGATGAACTAAATACAAATTAAACAATTAATTGAAATTCATTTTATGCAATATACATGAAACGGTGTGGATACAAACTAATCAAATAATCATTTTATATTGTTTAAAAGATAACTAAGAATTGACTTTTCGTTATCTTTAAAAAAAATTCAAAAAGTTGGTGCATTAAAAAGTTCATTATCTTAAGAGGTTAAAATAGTTATTTTTTTCTCTAAAAGTTTGTAGCTCTTGATAAACGCTACCAGTAGGAACGTTCAACCAAAAGATTCAAGTTTCTAACCTAAAAGTTTCAAGCCCCTTCAACCAAGCAAGCCTTTATATTGAGTAGAAGCTTTTTCTTAAAAGCTAGGTATGTTTAGCAAAAGTAGCTGATGGCTGAAAGCTGGTAGCTGTAACTTTTTAAATATATTTAGGTGTTTGACAGAATAGCTGGAGCTTTTAATAAATGTATAAAATGACCAAAATAGACATAACTAATAAAATATATTTAGGTGTTTGACAGAATAGCTGAAGGTTCAGAGGTTAAAATAGTCATTTTTTTCTTAAAAGATCGTAGCTCTTTCTAAACACTACTAATAAAAGCGATTAACCAAAAGCTTCAAGGAACAAAACCTTTTATTGATAGGAGTCCAACAGGCAGATCAGAATCCTGCTTCCTGCACCGTCCACACGGACAACGCAGACCAGCACTCGCCGGTGCTCGAGAAATACCTTTGAAACTAACAAACCCTAATCGACGCTCTCTCCATGACTCTGCCTCTGGAGAGTACCGTAACCAATATCTTCATTTGCCCTTCTCTCTGCTGGTATTATTCTTACTTTTTTTGTGTAGATTCTGATCTTCATCTTCTAGTTGATATGATTATGAAAACATCATTTACAGTATGCTGTGAAATTAATTTCATGCAATCGCTTTCCACAAACTAATTCAGTCAGAATTGCTGCAAATTGAACATCAATAACTATTTCTAGGGTTTCAAGAACTACATGCATTCCAAATATTGCACAAGTTCAATAATGCTCATGTCTGTAGGCTGGAATATCCAAAGTCATCCCTAAATCTTATTGTAAATCCTAAATAATCCTAATAAGCAGATGCTGTAATATCTTAACTAAGCTCGAGCTGGGCTCATTTAACTTACGAGTTTGAGATCTCGAGTAGAGCACAGCGTTTATACTCCAGAAGAAGTTTATTGACTTTACATTAAACTTCATGTAAATCAGAGTCTTGCAAGCTTACATAATACAATGAGAATCCCATGTATGAACAAAAATAGAATACAATATGGGAATTTGGAAACAAATAATAAGGTAAGTTATGACATCGCATGATTATTAATTTACCGATCGATGCCCTCGATCTTGTCTTCAACCTCGGAGTACAGCTGTCTTAACTTCTCGATGTTATCATCGGACGTGTCCCAGTACCCTCGTCCGTTGGCCTCCAAGAACGTCTGCACCAGCTTCCGGAAGGAGTTCAGGTTGGTGTTCATTAGCCGGTTTAAAATCTCCTCGTCTTTAATAAACGTTGTGTTAGCCTCTTCATACACCCAGTTGTCGACTTGCCCTGAAAATTGCACTCCATCCTACCGTGTCGGTGAGCCGCTTCTCAATCTCACGAACACCCTCATAACCGCTTGACAGCATCCCTTCGTACCATTTTGGGTTCAGTAACTTTGTGCGTGCGTCCAGACGGACCGTCTCTGAGAGGGTACGCACTTGTGCGTTAGCTGTGGCTGTGTCTGCAACGTAGGCGCTTGGTTTCTTCCCGTCTTCCGTAGGCTCCCGACAAGGTTAGTCGGGTCGGAATCAAAGTAATGGCTCACATCGGTTAATGAAATCTCTGATGAGTCAAGGTTTTGGAAAGTGGCTTCGGCTGTACTTAACGCCATCTCGAACACTTTTCGTTTCTCGCTCATTCCGGCACCAGGAGTGTCGCTGTCGAATGCGAATGACTTTCTGCTCAAATACATGTCCTGAAGCTGTTTCTCATCGTTCCATGTTGAGTTTTCGACTGCAAGGTTTACATTTGATGAGTAGGAGCCAGATGCATTGGAGAAGATACGGGTTGCAGCTTCTCTAACATCGACACCAAGAGTCTCAGCCTGCTCCAGTGTGTGTTTTCTCACGTAGTTTAGCTCCAATGGTTCGTCCAGCTCGGCAACCATCTTCACTGCCCGGTCCAGGAGATTCATCTGTGAGAATATATTACATATAAATAGCATTAGAGAAATATAGAAAAGTGAAAACCGGAAAAGGGTTTAAAGTATATCGTTTGGTACCTGATTGATGAAGAGATCCCTGAAGACTCCAGAGCAGTTGACAACAACATCAATTCTAGGCCTTCCGAGCTCTTCAAGACTGACAGGCTCCACCCGGTTGACTCGTCCCAACGAGTCTGCAACCGGCCTACAACCGATCATCCAAAGAACCTGACCCAGGGACTCACCATAAGTCTTGATATTGTCTGTTCCCCACAAGACCAACGCAACCGTCTCTGGGAACTTTCCTCCATTATCAAGCCTTCTGTCTCTCGAGCAGCCGGTCCACTACCACCATAGCACTTTGCATCGCTGCTGTGGTTGGGATTGCTTGTGGGTCCAAAGCGTGAATGTTCTTTCCGGTTGGTAAAACTTTCGGGTTCCTGATTGGGTCACCTCCTGGACCGGGCTCTACATACTTGCCTTTTAAACCTTGTTTCGAGCTGCCCAACTCATTGTCCATTACGACGAGCTTCAAGCATTCACTCAAGAACTGGAAAAAACCCTAAGCTTCTCCCTGTCAGCTCTGTAGAACTTGGTGTCAGACAAATACTGGATCCATGGCTCGTTTAGACCGAACCCAAGGATCGAAGTCAATTTGCCCGACACATCAACCACTTGACCCTTGCTGTTGTGGTCCTCTGCACGAAAGCTGAAATCGCCCCACGAGATGCATCTGTGATTTGCTTCAATAACTCCACATCCTTCAAGATTCCCTTATCACTCCCTCTGTAAACATCTTCAATCTCTCTACCAAGTGTCTCAGCCAGTATTGATGTAAGAGACGAGATGCCTTCTTCTGGGCGGTCCAAGGCGGCGATGTTGACCAAGGTGGCAACAGCCTCCATGGCGGATGGCGGCTCACCGATAACATGAAGTCCACATGGAAGCAGTCTGGACTCAATCTCCATGATCTTGGAGTAGACCTTTCCCACAACAAGATCACATTCCTTGCTTGAAATCTCTGCACCTTCATCGGGCAGGTCAACATCTTTGTCAAGATTGCATTGCCTAGCTGTACTAATGATCGAGCTCACGATCTGTTGACCACGACCCGTGTCTTTGAGAGACTGATAAGATGAAATCAACTCACTCAGCTGCTTCAACCCTTGTAAAGACCAGCATTTTCCGCAGGTGGTGTCAAGTAACTGATGGTATTCGCATAGCTTCTTCTCTTGGCAATAGTGGCTTCTGAAGGATTGTTAGCAGCATAATAATAAACATTCGGGATGTTTCCAATGAGACTGTCAGGGAAACAAGCATCGCCCCTCCCGACCTGTTTCCCAGGCATGAACTCCAACGACCCGTGGGTTCCGAAATGAAGAACCGCATCGGCTTTGAAGATTTTCTCAACGTAAGAGTAGTAAGCTGCAAAGCCGTGATGTGGACTAGCGATTTGGAGAAAAGCAGCCTCATGGGATCACCCTCGTACCCAAAGTGGGCTGGACACCAATGAACACATTTCCATATTGTTTCCCGTAAACCAAAAGGTTCTCACCATCGGAGTTCAAGTTCCCTGGTGGCTTTCCCCAGTTCTCTTCCAATGCTGTGGCGTATGGAGTTAACTGTTGGTACTCTCTCACTCCCATCTTGTAAGCAATGTTGAGGTTCGGACTGCTGAATTGAGCTTCTTTGTCGTGAAGAACGTCTTCAATCAACTCTGCAGAAGTAGCTGGAAGTCCTTCCGCGTTGTAGCCGTCTCTTTTGAGGTCTTGTAAAACAGAGAAAATGGATGCAAACACGTACAGGTAAGCAGCCGTTCCGACATTGCCTTTGTCTGGTGGGAAGCTGAACACGGTAATCGCCACCCTCTTCTCAGTCTGCAAGTTTTCGTCACAAATATTACATTAAATTATTCCGTTTCATAAATAAATCAAAACTTGAAAATTTAAAAGTGAACATTAATAGGTAAAGTACCTTTGTTTTCCTCTTCAATTCCGCCCATTTAATTGCTCTAGTACATAGCTGCTCTACTCTCTTGTGAAGAGCATGTGATTTTCCTACAAATTTAAATGTCATAAGGGACTCGTCCTACAACATATGCTTCTTAAATACTTTTTCATCACTATAGTTGTTATTTATATGGTACTTTATGTAAACTTATTACCGTAGCATAGCATTGAATCAACATGTACTTCGAAGATTCAAGAGTTACTTACCTGTTCGTGGATCACGTCCTGCAAAAACGATAGGCTCCATGCCTCCATCAAGCTCCGGAAGCGCAACCTGCAAAGCAACCTGAATCGGGTGAAGTCCCAAAGTGCTGTTGAGCCACTCTTCGGTTGTCTGGAACACCAAAGGCAGCGCCACGATATACGGTACATCAAGCTTCATCAGCGCCTCAACCGCTCTCGGATGATCTTGCTTTGCTGGCCCTCCCACCAGTGCGAACCCAATTAATGACACCACAGAGTTCACAAACGGCTTCTTTGTGATCGGGTTAACCAGATACTTCTCAATTGGACCCGAAAAGTCAAGCCCACCCGCAAAAATCGGAATCACTTTCGCCCCCTTCGCCTCCAGTTCCATAATCACAGCCACATAATGACTGTCATCTCCAGTCACAATATGACTCCTTTGCAAAACTAACCCAACAACAGGAGCATTTCGATTCTTTAGCTCCTCATTGGTGTCTCTTCTTGTATCATACCAGTTGAAATACTCCTTCACATCATCATATATACACGGAGCCAACGGGTGCCATATCCCAGTATCCAAAAACACAACCGGGTCCGAATACTGGAAATCCGCCCCTTTCAAAGCTGGAACATACGACCCGGAAATCATCTTCACAAAATTAACCAGATTATCCGGAGACCCACCGAGCCAAAACTGCAAAATACTTCAAAACCTTTGGCAAAGTCCTGACCAGCTTCAACATCTGATCAGAAAAACCAGCTGATGATTTCTTCTTGTTTTTAAAAAGCTGGAAGAATGGGCTTTTAGACTGACCAAGTTGAGACATGCTAAACGATCCCAATTTGTTCAACCGCATAACCTCAGGCATCGAAGGGAACACCAAAACAGCATCCATTCTGTCCCTTTGCTTCTCCACTGCAGCCTTCACTTTCAAAGCCAATTACTCCACAAATATCAAAGACCCAATGAAGATATTTGCATCTTCAAGGTCCATATAGAAGCTCTTGTAATTGTTCTCATCTCTAAACTCTTCAACCAGATACCCCACAACCTCATAAGAAGCAAACTTGTTGCTCTTGTTTAAGGTTCGAACCGCAGCCGAAAGCGATGACTGGTACTGTGCTTCCAACACAACGTACACGATCTTAACCGTTGGAAGACCGTTGTTGTTTTCGGGCACAATTCGCCGAACCTCTTGTGTTGTTTGGGTGAAGAGACCTTTGCCAACAACGGCACACTTGACACCCGAACTGGGATTTCTTGAACTGGTGGAATGTGATGTTTTCTTTGGTAAAAATGAGTGGAGAAAGTAGTGTTTTTGAGAGATTGAAGACAACTGATCAGCTTTTGTTGTGGGGGGTAATCTAAAGGGTGTGGACACCAATGATGCCATATGTAATTATGTATACTAATAATCTACACAAGAGTTTTAATTGGGTAACTTCAGCTGTATAACAATGGCGGAAACTTCAAGGCTAGATTGAGAGATAGAAGGTATGATAGAATGTGAATCTTGAATGTTGTTCGTGTGGCCTTCACTCTGTTTTTGCTGAAGGGGGTTCAAAAGATATATATTTGAGCGACAGAAATGAGAGTTGCAGAGATGAGTGGTGTGAGAAAAAGACACGTAGGAAATGTGGTTAATGGTAGATGCATGAGGTTGAGAGGTGTGTGTGTGTGTTTTGAGTGTGTGTGAGAGAGAGAGTGGGGCCAGTGAAATCAGAGTTTCTGATAAATGGTGATGATGGATGGTCTTTTGAGAGTTTTGATTGGTTGAATGAGATTTCCAAAACCAACGTTACGAGGAAGATGTGGGTTCTGGGGAGTGTGGATGATAAGAGAGAAGTGTGGTGAGAAGAGGGTTTACGTCATATTTTTCACATTTTGGAGGTTTTTTTATAATTAAAAAATATTATTTAAAAAATAATTACTTACAGAAATAAAATTACGTAGTTAAATAATCAAATAAATAAATATAATTAATAGGGAACAATGACAAAAAAAAATGCTTGTTAACTTTTATATGTAATGCATGTTTGACAATGAGAACTTTAATTTTATAAAATATTTTGTAACTTCTGAAAGATATTTTATAAATTATTTGATATGTTTAAAACCAGTCGATGCAGAGTCAACTGTGTTATGTCTCATCGAACTTGAAGAACCGGTTGTAAAATACTATGATTGATGGACGGATAGTGTAGCATGTAAAGGCAGTCAAACTAGGTAAGGGTTTCCAAATAAGATGGTTAATGAGAATCTTTCCAAGAAGCATTAGTTCAGTGTTTAAGGTCTTTACAAAAGCATGAAAAAACGGATTTTGACTAAATACAATGACTTAGAATTTGTGAGGGAAAGTGCTCTAGACAAGGACCTTTGATGTATGATGCAACCATGGCTCAATCGAGCAGTCGTCAATTTTTGTATAAACATTTATCTCAAGAGTACGTCTATTTAAGCAAACTTCTAGGCAACACTTGACTAACCTCTTGCACACTGAAACTCGATCTTTAAATGATTCGGTGTTCCTTAACGCTTGTCGTATCAGACGAGAGATCGGCGATTATTAAGAGAAATGTTTCAAGTGTTCATACTTTTATGTTCTTTCGAGCACTTATGTTGTGAGTGATAATCTATAACAAGGTTAGGAAGAACGTGTAAGTGGGTTTATACTTGGACTTGAGAGAAGTACTTGATAATCTCTGCCAAAGGGTAACTAGGGATAATCCCAATTGCCGAATCCCTGATCAACTGGATGACGTTACCGATGTCGGAGACCCACTGATGTTTGGCATTCACCGGAACTTACCTGCAAAACAAGACACCGTTAGCATTGTCACGGAGAGCCCGGGGGTGATCAATGACCAAGCTCCGGCATGAGAATAAGATTCTTTGCTGGATAGAATAGTGTTGTATTAAGTGCAAGTATTTAATTGGTCGGAGCGTTCTTGGTGGATCGGAAAGATTAAATGTGGGCATTCAATGAGAGCTCAGTCTTAGTTCTCAATGGTGTTGTGATAACTTACCTTTGGAATGATCTCTTCCTCTGATTATATGGTTTTGACTCGTTACACGATGTACGCCTCACCCTGCATGAAACCATCAGAATGTCCTCCCTCTGGATAATAAGCTGGCCTGGGTATTACTCAGAAGGTTGTCCTCTTCGTAGGATCTTTTAAGATTCAAGCCATTAATGTATGCTTAGCTCTTAAGGAAAAAAACCCTATCTTTACTAGGCCATGAACTCTGGACAGACGGCTGAGTCTAGAGCATTAAATGAGGAAGAATGGTGATATCATTCGGCCGTTTGCCATAACAGTGGTTTGGTGCAGACAATATGGGTGGAAGCTGAACCCTTTGACCTGGTCTACCTTTCCTGGGCTTGATTAAGGGAAAACATTGCTTTGGGCTTTGGGACAACAAGTCCGGACGAGGGAGCCCACTTGGTCACCCTCGTCGTCACCAATGGTGATCACTACAAAGCTTAGTAGGACTAGAAGAGGTGATCGTCGTCTTGATACGTAAACGTTGTAACAGTGATCTCTACCAACCTAGAGGTACAATTTTAGTGAAAACAAACTTTCGATTGAAGATGGATGTACGGTGAATTACTTAACATGCACCCAAACCACTATATAAATCATTATGTTCATGTGGTGCTATCTTTGGTTCCCTAGACCCTTTACTTAATGTTCATCATCTTACAACTATTCTAATATCTTATCAAACAAAGGTCTTATAACAAAGTGGTAAAGAAATAAATTGGATAACTAAGAACATCTATACATAAAATAACCCTAAACATGATAAACATAATAAGACACAGTTAGGTCATATATGCACACAGAACAAGTTGCTATCAAGGATAGTTTACCTTGATGACACTTTATGCGACATATACAAGGGTAGAAGGGACACCAAGAGTATTACTCTAGCCTCGTCCAATCCTGTGCTGTTATGTTAATTCTACACCCAAGTACCCTGTAACCACCAAAACACTGGCGTCCTAGCCACAAGTACCCAAGAACCATGCAGTCCACCAGGGACGGACCTAGGCCACCAGTAGGGTGGGCGGTCGTACCCCTTGAAAAAAAGTATTTTATGTGTAATTTTTAAACAAAAATCTCGATTGCCCCTTAAAAAATTGTAATCACCCCCTGAGCTTGGACCTAAAGATGTGAAACAAAAGAAAATGAAACAAAAAGGGAAAAAACTGTTCACCGGAAAAAGATAAAAAAATTTGCAGAGGTGGGTGACGGTGGGTGCTCTGTTTGTACAAAGAAAGAAAGAAAGAAGAAAGGAAAGAAGCAAGAAGGTGATGGTTTTGTATTATTGCTGTTTGAACATGGGGCCCACTCATTATGTCATTAAAAAGAATCTTACACCAATATTAGTAGGATTATTAATTTATACTTATATTTTTAACTTTTTCAAACTTAATAATTGTGTGTGAGTTTTGCTTTTATTTTTATTTTGGTAGATTATTTTATATTTGGCTTAGTTTATTTATTTATAGTTTATTTGATTAAGTTTATTTACTTATAGTTTATTTGATTAAGTTTAATTACAAACTAAGATATTGAATTGAATTGTATAGTTTTTTTTACTAACATGGATTAGAAACAGTGTATATTTGAACACTTACAACTTATGAGTTATAAGTTATAACTGAGTCCAATCATCGATGTGATTATGTGAAATCCATGTTAAATACTTATACTTAATTTAAAGTGAATATGTGATATTGAGATCTGTTATTGACTTGAATGAGAATAGAGGTAAGAATTTTCATTTCCGACCCGAACCGAAAATATATTATATAAATACACAGAAAACCATTTTTCCGCACCCCATTAAAAACATTTCTATGTCCGCCACCAGAGCCCACCCTTTTACTCCACCTGCCAATCATACACACCCTAAAGAGATGGACCCCACCTCCTCACACACACCCTCAAACGACAAAAGTTTGCCATATAAACTACCCTAGTTGCAACCCTAGGGGTGGCGAAGGTATTGCCTAGTGACAAACTACCCTAGGGGGCTTACCCTCATGACGGCCTGTCCCCCTAAATCCTCATCAAATTTATTAAAATACATATATGGTCACTTAGTATCTAAAGTAACAAAAAAAAAACACAAATCTAATACTTTTTTTTTATCATGCACATTAAAGAGATGCAAGTGTAAAAAAGTTATATTAAGTTGACGTAAACGAGTATAAACTAAAACTTAGATAATAACGAACACAAAACATTAGCTTCTTTGGTTCCAATGTGTATTTGAACTTAATACTAGTGAGGAGTTATCACTTTAAGGAGAGGCTAACAAAACTTGTAAAACTTACATAATTCTATTGACTTAGAATTATCTTAAGTAGAGAGAGACTAAGAACAAATAACATATTGTTCTCTTCAAATATAACAAAAGTGATTATCGTAAATCATATATACAAACAAATTTGATCTAATCGTAAGAGAATCATATATATTACATCGAGTTGTCAGGGTGTTATATTATCAAGTTTAAAACACCCTCCCTTGTAAAATCAAAATTTTATTCCAAGAAGAAGCCAATCTCTCTCGTTCTCTCTTCATAATATTGGTTACCGATGCATTACCACCACGACCTACATGAGTCGCAACATTGGGGACATCCATATTAGGCGAACCTAGGTAGATGTCATTGGGTAAGGCCATAGCAAGCATGATCCCGATGACTTGTCATCAAGATCCATCTTTTTAATATCTTCATTAGGAAACTTAGAAGAGTCTTTGGGAGTTGGCTTGCCATTTGGTATTAGAAAAGGAAACCATATGGATGTAAGGGCCATTCTTAATAGAATGTCATAGAGCAACATCAAAAATGACCATGAGGTGCATCATCATGATGTCCGAAATTCTCCCCGCACTAGTCTTGGTGGTGTATTGGTAGAATTGTTATCAAAGTTTTATGTTATCTCAATTTGAATTTGTAGAGTTTTGAATTGGTTCAACATCATCGATTTGATGATCAAATGTAACCAAATAACATATTGTTCTCTTCAAATATAACAAAGTGATAATCGTAAATCATATATACAAAAAATTGATCTGATCTCCGATACCGCTTGTTGGGTCAGTTGATCTAGTAATTTTGTTCTTTAGGTTTCTTAATCAATTGCTATGCAACAAAAAAAAAATAATGTTAATCAATTAATAACACTCGTCTGATCAAGACCAAGAACATAGTTTTCGGTAATCAGAAATCGTTCCATTTAGGAAGCTCATGTACATCGACATGTTATAGGTTTTATGGTTACATTAAATTTATGTGATTCCTAAGCAATAAAACAACCAACTAATCGAAAAAGACATTTACAAGATTAACAGAAGTTTCTTAAAAGATATATTACAAATAAATATCTAGTATCATATAATCTTTATTGAGGTCTTCATCATGTCTTTATTGGTAGTAATTTCCTCATCAAGTCTTTATCAACAATAACTACCTTGAAAGTAGCAACTAGCCTTCCACAGAAATTCCATAATCAGTAAAAAGACACTAACGGCGTAGTTTTACTTGTTCCATCAGTATTATGAACACATCACCGTTAACAAGAAGTATTTACATGTATAAATTAACTTAGTTTGTACCATTAGTTCTAAAGCATCAATCTTCCAACACACTTGAACATATAAGTATGTGCATCAGTGTCAAATATAGTTTCTAATGATTTCATAAATAGTCTATGTAAACCAATCACTTTTCTTTTATTACAAAAAAATGTTATGACATAAATATAAGTTATAGCCATTGATCAAACATGGCTAGTATTGGTTTTCTCATAAAATTAGGTTTACTTATGAACCCTACCACACTACATATGTGTGTGTTACAATTAGGGGTGAGCCGAAAACCGAAATAACGAAACAAAAACCGACGGTTCGGTTTTTTGGATTTTTAATAACCGAAAATTTTGGTTCGGTTTCTGGATAACTATTTTCAATAACCGAAAAAAATCGAACCGATAAGTTACAATCAATAAGTTTTTATGTTTAAGTTTAAGTTGTTTAAGTGTTTAACCCAATGTTAGTAGAAATTATTAATTTTATGCTTGAATGTTAAGTGTTTATAATAAAAATGTTAGATGTTTATTTATAATTGAAATGATTTATGTATTACCTACAAGAAATAACAAAAGTTAATATAAAAATTAAATGGTTTTCAAATTATTATAAAAAAATGTCTTAATAAAATCTTTGGAGAAACATATAGAAGGTTAGGTTTATGTAAGTAATATTAATTAAAGAGGTTAACTATAATAACTTAGATGTAAACATATAAGAAAGATTCTTATTTTAAATTCTACTTTTTATTTTTTGAATTTTACATAATTTTGTTCCAAAAACCGAAATAACCGAAAAACTGAACTGAACCGGCGTAAAAACAGAAAATACAGAAACCGAACAATTTAAAAAAACCAAAAACTAACATTTCGATGTTGGTTTTGCCCAAAACCGAACCGAACCGAACCATACATACCCCTAGTTACAATTGATTGTTAGTGTAACAACCGCGATATTCCACCTTTGTACTTGTATCTTTATCTTAATCAATAAAACACCTTGGGTTAATTTTTTTTCTATAAATTCAATTATTTAATAGGTATCCAACGCTTAATTCTCAACTATCATACAAGTGTTCTATCTTTTTCTTAAATATATAGAATATTACATGGATTTTGGTTGCCTTTTAATTCAAATAACAATAAATAATTTATGCCGACAAAATATTCCAAATTCAAGAACGTATCAAGGCGGCTCGGGACCGACTTTAAAGTTACGCGGATAAGCGGTGTAAACCATTATCCTTCTAGATCGGAGACAAGGTCTTGTTAAAACTCTCGCCTTGGAAGGGTGTAGCAAGTTTTGGGAAGCATGGAAACCTAAACCTAAGATACATCGAACCATTTGAAATTTTGGCTAAGGTTGGTACCATCGCATACAAACTAAAACTGCTGGAGGAACTTAGCAACGTGCATGACACATTTCATGTGTCGAACCTCAAAAAGTGTTTACTAGATGAGACACTTATCATTCAAACAGGCGAAGTCTGCATTGACGACAAGCTCCTTTCATCAAAGAACCCGTTAAGGTTACGAACTAGAATGTCCAAAAGCTAAGGAAAAGTCGTATCAAACTAGTCAAGGTTCGTTGGAACTCCAGGCGCGGACCTGAGTTTACTTGGGAACACGATGATCAAATGAAAGCGAAGTACCACCACCTAATCAAGAAGATTTTAGCCCAAGATGACTCAGCTTAAATTTCGGGACGAAATTCTTTTTTACAGGGGGAGTATGTGACAAATGGCAAAATTACAGGTATATCCGTACAACATAATCACTGTTTATTATACAATTACATGCATATAGGCTTAATTATGTTACAACCGAGTCCACTAAGTCTAGCAATATCCAGGATATGCAAGAGTATTTGCACCTACATGATCATTTCGCCGCGTTGCGATGCGATGAGAGCAATTCTAGTGACGGTTGGTAGATTATCCATTCAAACAATTTTATGTCAGGATGGTTTCGGTACACCTGGAACGGAATATAAAAGTGGCATTATTATTACATGTTCAATGAAAACGAGGGATAAAAAATTATATAGAATAAGTATATGTAATCTAAATTTCCAAAAAATACACAATTATCATACTTTGTCGATTCTAGCAACGAGGCTTACAAGTTTCCGTCAACAAACAACAATAGATATAATCCAAAGATACCATTGATTTACACAAAGCCCCATTTAGACATATTAGATACCCTAAAGGTGTCTAAATAATAATTGGCAAATAATGTTACATAATTAGTCGCTAACTAAATAATTAGTAAAACTAATGATCGTACTAACATCAAAGCTCAATCTAGTGAACTAGTTAACCTTATTAGTGCCCTAATGCTAGATTTCCTTCCTAAACATCTAATTACCTCTAAATACCAAAATATCTAAGGGATCCATTTTCATCGCATGCTCAATTCTTCAAAACAAATCAACAACTCCCAAACCACCCATCCATGCTCATATCTACAGCCCCAAGAGGGCCCACACACCCCATAGTTTGGTAACCCTTCATGTATGGCATAAGATAAGAACCATGACTTTGTGGGCATGTGATGTAGGCTAGTAACTATAAGTGAATGCAAAGACTTGAACACCATTACATACTTTATAAGAAAAAAAGAAAAATCACCACACAAGTTTCTCTCCCTCTTTCCCTTTGGCTAGGGCACAAACTCACCATCACCATCACCACCACTTCATTTGCAACTTCCAAACAACCAATACAAGGGTCCTTAGTGCATTCCAAAGGTGATTCAAGGGGATATCAAGCTTAGGAGATCATCAAGGGCTTATTCTTACAAGGGTTAGGAGCTTCATTTTTCCATTTTCTTCAAGATTGTTTCATCCCTAGCCTAGAGCTAGTAGTAAGCCTCTAGATCCTTATCTTTAAGCTTGATTAAGTGTTAAGTACAAGTGTTCACCACAGGATCTTGTTAAGTTGATTAAAAGTTGTGAAAGAAAACAAAATGATGAACTTGTGGTGATTCTAACTTTAATAAACTAGTATACTTGTTAAACTTGTGATTTAGTGCTTAAACATGGTTTAACATGTTAAAAAGTATAAATGATGTGGAAGAACTTGCTTAAAAAGGAGGTTGGACATCACAAGTTGTTTTTGAGTATTTTTAGGGTTTTATGTAAATTTGGTCTTCAAGGATTTTGATTTAAAAGTATAGGTGATGTTGTTGCTGATGATGAGGATTAGAGGATGATGATGATTAAAGAAGGATAATGATAATCTAGAGGTTACCATGCCAAAATTTCAAGTTAGCAAGTTATGTTAAAAACAAGGTTAACTAGGTTTATAAACCTTAATATGGATTATTTTCATTAAGTATGGGTTATATGTATTTTTGGTGAAAGATATAAGTTAGCATAACACTATATGAAACTAAGAATTTGAAGGCATAAGTATGGACATAAACATGTATTAGCATTATATATATTTTTGGTGAAATATATATATATATATAGGATAGGATTCTAGAGTGAATAGTAGTGTATTTGTGAACTGAGTGAATAAATCCTTGCCATTGATTTACACCATCAAATCATAAAATACACTAGTGTGTGTGTGTGAGTAGAGAGAGAGAGAGAGAAACGGGATCTAGAGTAAACGATGGAAAGTGTGAAAACGGATCTAGGGGTGATACGTGTCCATGGCGCTAAATAATATGCGGGGGTACAATTGTCATTCTACGTTAATTTTTAAACATTCCCTTATTTGTCAGCGCCTTTTATTCCTTTTTGAAACAAAACACCAAAATTTTCGTGTTAGCTGTTACCTCCTCTCCAAGTTTCCGAGATCAATGGCGTTTGATATGGATTGCGAGTTACAGGGTAATCTGTTAGATTTTTGTTTGTGCATATCATGTAAAAATGTTGGCGTATTTTTATTATTCGTGTTATGTTGTTCGAGCAAATCATGTAAAAGCAATGGCATTTGTTTATTATATCTCTTATAATGGCGTTTATTTTGGTATTAATATAAATTCAAATTAGCAATGACATTTATTTTGTTTCTTTATTCACGTTTTAATATGTTTAATGGCGTTTCAAATCTAACAACATAAAAGTCATGAGTTTTTTTTTTATTATTCGTGTTTGTTTTTTGTTCGAGCTTTGTATTATCTATATTAACCTTGGTGTTTATTTTGTTATGTTTAATGGTGTTTCAATCAAAACAACTCGTCGAGGATTGTACGTTATCAACGATTAGTGGCGTTACAATCCAAACAACTTGTTAAGGATGTTTTGATGTGTTTAATCACGTTTCAATCCAAATAACTCGTAAATCTAATCACGATTTTGATGTGTTTAATGGTGTTTCAATCCAAACAACTCGTTAAGTAATGGCGTCAAACATCAAATCCTTTTGAATCGATATTGATTTAACAAATGGCGTTTTCATTTATATATAAAACTTATTTAACTTTTGATTATTCTGACGTTTTTTATCATGAATGATTGTACATTATCAACGATTAATGGCGTCTAGATCATATATGATCAAATGATAATGTTGGCTTTATTTTATGTATGGCGTGTATTTTTCTAGTGTCAATGTTAATGAATCATCTCGCGTTTCCTTTTTCCGACTGTTACATATATTACTCATTACTAGTCATGGTGTTTTTTGTTACTTTTTTCAGACAAGAGTGTTGTATTGAATGAAAGGATTTGCCCGAAAACTGGTTCTACATTCAAGATTTATGTCATTAGAGACGATCTAAAACTAAAGACAGGAATGATTTTCGAAAGCCTTGATGATTGTTATTCTTTGTATCTTAACTATGCGACGGTAAGGGGGGTTTGCTTTAGGAAAGGGACTAACAAGATAAACTCCAAATGAGAAAAACATATAAAGTATTATATGTGTACGAGATCTGGGCATTACAAGAACAAGAAGGTTGATACATTTGAGCCTAATCAGAAAGAAAGGAATGTGCAGTCTAATTTTCACAGAGGACTGGTTGTGGAGCACAAATTTGTTTAGAGTTTGAGGCTAGATCATGAAAGGTGTATAAGTTTGTTGAGTAGCACAACCACAATTTTCTTGAGCATCCTGATAAGCATTTTCTACCGTCGGAACAACACTTCACTCAACTTCAAAAACACGTTATGGCTAAGTTGAATTTGGGTTCGGTTAAGGCGTTTAATGTCATGAAGATTGTTTTTGGTAGGTTTGAAGATGTGGGGTCAAGTAAAGTTGATTTTAAGAACTACAAGAGACAAATTAATCTGTTTATCTGGGAATATGACGCCGACATGTTTGTGAGACATTTCTATGAGAAGATACAGTCCCAACCTAATTTTTCGTACGATTACTTCACAGACGATGATACTTGATTGAAGGGTCTTTTTTGGTGTGATGATCAATGCAAACGTAATTATTATGTGTTTGGTGATGTGATTTCATTTGACACCATTTATCGATCAAACAAGTATGAACCAAAATTCATTTTTTTTGTTTGGCGTTTTTTAATCTTAGTGACGTGATACGCGTAAAATGCAACATGTAAATTATATCAAACAAGGCATAAAATCAACCATTTTTATGTACTAATGTTGAAAAAATGTGTTTCTTTGAGTACTTTTGATTTTCAGGACTAAATGAGCATATACGTACAAAAGGAACAAATTAATTGAAAAAACCAACACAAAATACAAGCAAGAGGAATTGACACACCGTACCTACCCTCCAAGCTACACCCGAATACCAAAACAACAATCCAGAAGACAAGCACGGGACTGTGCCATCCAGAAACGGGGTCGTGCCTACTGTCACACACCCCATGTGTGCATACGATCTGAAACTGCTCATTAAATGAAGAAAGATAAAGAAGGACACGGGGCTATGCCCCTAGGCATGGGTCCGTGTGAATAGACTGTTTTTAGCTATAAACAGAGGGGCTTGGTTCACTTCTAACCCATCCCTTGGCAAACCACTTCCCTCACACTTGCCATCATTCCACCACCACTATAACACCATCATCCACCACATTCCTCCATTATCCACCTTTAGAGTGTGTGTAGTAGTCTCGGGATCCAAGATTGATCCTAAGAGTTCTTGTCAATCAAAGGCCCTGTTTGGCTAATCTCTTACATCACTTGGTGAAGACAAATCTTTTATGTATTACTTTTGATTTCCAATCTTTGGCTACTTTTTAATTGGGTTTGTATTATTGACTTTAATAACTAGTTTTTTATATTGAAAGTAAACTTTACTCTATCATTTCTTCATGTTTTGTTGATTCACTCATTCATGTCTTTACGAGCTATATAAAACGCGCTAACTACCTAAAAGGGGGTTAGAAAGGTGGTTTGAGTAAAGTTCTTACCTCGTTCAGTGTATAGATCCTGCGAGGACTTGATTCAAGCTTACTAGGAATTCTCTTGAATCCCTTATAAATAAACTACCATTAAAACTATAAATCGGCCTTGCGGGACTGTATCCCTGTTGATCAGACCAATATGGTCGTGGGTAGCGTTGCCTCCAAAAGAGGGACATGCCACATTTTGCATTAATAACTTACTTAATTATCTTTCAATAATCCGGCCTGGCGGGACTGTATCCCTGCTGACTCAGACCAATATGGCTGAGGGTAACGTTGCCTCCAAAAGAGGGACATGCCACAATAACTAAGATAATCTTTTAAAAAGCCCAAAGTGCGGAAATCATCAAATGATATATAAAAGATGAGTCGAAACCAAGTGATTCTATCTTTTTATTGTTTTTGCTAACTTATTATTTTTCTTTTCTCAAATTTTTTGTTAGATTAGATATCGATGATATTCTGGTATTAAAAGCTCTTGTGTCCTTGGACGACCTCGGTTTCTTACCATCACTATACTACACCAACGATAGGTGCACTTGCCTAATGTCATGTAGAGAGTGATTGTATTGTATCGTGTTTTATAATTTTAAAACTTCATAACGAGTAAAAAGTGCTAAAAATATATTAAAAATTATACCACGCTCGCACCATGTCAAGTTTTTGGCGCCGTTGGGACACAAGAATTTTAAGAAAGTTTAGAATCGATGGCCTAATCATTTTTAATCTTCTTTATTTCTTTTTTAGGTTTTTCTTCTTTTTCTGCATTTTCTTCACTTTCTGTAGGTTTAGCACGGGCCGTGCCTGATCAAACACGGAGTCGTGCCTCACTCTAGTAACATAAACTCTATTTTCTATCAGACAGAAGCTGCGGCACGGGGCCATGTGACACTCACACGGGGCCGTGCTTCTCTCCGGTATTCAGAAAAAAAACCGTCTGATCCTAATGATTAAAACCTCACCTGACAGATATGGATGCTAATGATTATCTTTACCCCCGCCACTCTTACGGTGAATGGTGACAATTATGTGGTAGATTCCATGAAGATTTAGAATTTCCCATCTTAAATTTTGACCCCCACTACCTAATAGACCAATCGTTTTTCTATGACGATCACCTTAAGATGGGCGGGAGTAAAAATTATAACTACCATACGCCTGAATGCCATCAATCCTATCTCCTAGAAGACATAACTTCAGATGAGCTGTGTTAGATAGAAAAAAGGATTCTCCAATAACTCAAAGAAACAGAATCCATGATGAATGCAAGATATTCATCGAAGGATAATCAAGGCGGAGAATAATCGAAGAATGATTCGATGGAACCACATTCAGGAGAAGACAACACCAATGCCATCACACGTGCCTCAACCTCTTGTGAAGACAAAGTAGATAGTCGTCCATGTATCGACTATGCAGTGAAGGACACCTCGGCGGCTTGTGAATCTCACACCGACAACCTTATAGACCAGAGCGAGTCGACTCACACATTCTTTAACAAGAGCCCGGAAAGGACAAATAAAGGTTGGTTCCGCCCATCTAATTATAGTTTAGGTTTCTTCCTTTTTGACAACCTCTTGCGTTTTCGTATTTCTCACAAGAACCTAAGTTACATCTGGCACTTCGGTGTTGTCCCAACCAGTAAGGAACCTCCCGATATAAACTAATAAAATTAGGTTCCTTAAAATCCGGATGAAACTTAAAATGTCAAAAACTAAAGATTTTAACTTAAAATAGGGGCTCCTGGGTTGAAAATCACAAATAGTTGAAGAAGCATGGGGTCGTGCCAAGTAGGCACGGCGTTGTGTGACCTCTCTACATGTTCAAATTTAATAATGGTTTGTCTTGTTTTACTTAGCATGTCAAGCCAACAAAGTGGAACTTCATCAACCAACTCCCCCAACAGCAGGAGGGGAAGGAGACTTTCACTAGAAGCAACTCTTGTTCATTATGTTTGCGCATTACCGGAGTCGATTGATGAGATTATCTCGTGGAAGAAGTCCTTATCGACCATGTGAACTACCTCACATTGGCCCTCGAGAGTAGCTTCCGGGAGATCAACCTTTTGCACCAAAGGTTGAACATCCTAGTAGTTCCCCCAATGGATCCAATGTTCCCTTAGGAAGATTGGAACCTAGCCCAAGAGCTCATAAACCCAACCGGATGGGATGAAGTCCTAATTGAACTTCCCATTGACGCCTTCCAAGAGGTTCCGGTGGTCGCTGCACCTCCTCCGCAAGAAAACACCAATGATGAGCCATTCATTTTTCTCCCAAGGGAAATTGAAAAATGCTGAGTGACATATAGAGAAGCACGCCCGGACATAGCTCTAAGCCCGTATCATCCGAAATTAGTTTTGGATTTTGTTGTTCTTTCATTGTGCTATATAGGGACAACTTTTGTAGTTTAAATCTTTTGTCTTATGGGTAGCTACTAGGAACTATCTTTTAGGATCTAACGCAAGTATGTATTTTTCATTTTCTTAGTTTGTAGTCGGTCAGTGGAAGAATTTTGGTGGAATGTAGTTGGAAATTTGGTGTTTAAACTTATAGAGTGGTTTGGAAGGTTAAATGACGAACGATAGGAGCCCCATGCACGTAACAGAAAGTCTCTTGCCTCGAAATCTTCAATTCCATAAGCGTAGCATGGGGTTGTGTGCGGTAAGCACGCCCCTGTGCGTCCTACCAACTTCAAAAATTTAGTCACTGGACCTCTCACACGGGGTCATGCCTATTAGGCATGGACCCGTGCCTACTTTCTGTAAGTTTTCAAAAGTTTCATCAACACATGCAGTCAGGCATGGGGCCTTGCCTCCCTAACACGCCCTCGTATCCACTGACCAGTTTTTGAAAAAATGTTGTTTCTAACCCACTTTTACACATTTAATCATTTTAAACCCACTTTTGGACACATTGAGGACAATGTGTAATTTAAGTGTGTGTGGGGGGGGGGGGACCTTGAATCTTTTGTCCTAAAACAAGCCTTACACAAAACTCAACTTGGAACCAGTAAACACCCCAAATCTTTTTCAAAATTTTCTTTATCTTGTCTTGGTTTAAGTTGGAAAACCAAATTTATAAAAATATTATTTTTACGAATTTACAAGACAGTACCGTGATAAAAAGAACCGTATAAGAAAAAATTACAAAAGGCATGACAATCCTTTTAAAATTTAATTGTATATACATTTTCACACTTTTTAACCATTTTTTTTCAAAAATAGTGAGTTTTGATCCTTTACCGAGCATACAATACCTTATCTTTATTAAATACTCACTTTTCATTTCTTGTGTAATAGCCCGTATGGTTCTTACGAATCTAGAACTTGCCAAGACAATGCATTCCCGGTCCTTACCAACTAATCCAAGTAAGTAAATGATTAAGCCATTAGGACTATGACCCTTTTCCGTTTAAACCTTATTTTTCTTTTTTATCTCCCCACCAAAACCAAAAATCCCCTAGTTAACCCCTTTCAGCCTAAATCTTTCGTTTCAAAACCCTCTAAAACACATGTTGCAACATACCACCCATCACCCATAAACCTTTGACTTTTACACCCCTTATTTTAATAAAAATTCGGTTCTTCTGAAAAATATAAAAAAGTGACTCTGTTATCTTTTGTATCTTTATTTTACTTAAAAAAAGAGAAATCCCTAGGTTCTTGAAATAATTAAGCAAGTCCCAAAAATCTTGCTTAAAGTTTATAGATTGTAGTGTTTGTATCAAAATCAAAAATAAATAATTTTTCAAAAGAAAAACCGACATTTTTACGCCTTTCGCCACTTTCCCAATAAAAATCCCTACCCCTAGGAAAAACTTACGCTTTAAAAGTTCTCTTAATATTTCCAAAGCTTGTGTCAAAAGGAGGAGGTTTGATTGCTTGTCAAGCCTATGGTAGGAGTAAGTTTCACACCGGGTTCGAGCGTTTCACTTATACATCTTGAGCCGAGTATGGAGTGACTACTTGTGAGGTGTGTGAAATTGTATATAGCTTAATGGAATTTTAGAGGCATGTTATGCCTAAAACTATATTTTCTGAAAAACATGTCGAATAGGATTGTAATAAAATAAAAACAAAATAAAAAGAATTTGGATACCCGACACTCTAAGCAAGACCCAAAACATCTTCTCTACCTCTTATATTTGGGTGTGTAAGCAATATTAAAGAATTATGCTTGAGGACAAGCAAAGATTCAAGTTTGGGGGTACTTGATATTTGCACAATTCCACATATAAATTATATCAAACAAGGCATAAAATCAACCCTTTTTATGTATTAATGTGGAAAAAAGTGTGTTTCTTTGCATACTTTTGATTTTCAGGACTAAATGAGCTTAAACGTACAAAAGGAACAAATTAACGGCAAAAACCACCAACACTATATAAGAAAGAGGAATTGACACACCATGCCTACCCTCCAATCTACACCCCAAATTAACGGCAAAAACCAACACACTTTGCATACTTTTGATTTTAGGACTTCTCTTAAGGCAGATAGCATCAAATTGGGGAAGCAAGAACGGATTAAATTCCTTATAAATAAACTACTATTAAAACTATAAACCGGCCTTGCAGGGCTTTATCCCTGCTGACTTAGACCAATATGGCCGAGGGTAGTGTTGCCTCCAAAAGAGGGATATACCACATTTTGCATTAATAACTTACTTAATTATCTTTCAATAATCCGGCCTTGAGGGACTGTATCCCTACTGACTCAGACCAATATGGCTGAGGGTAGCATTGTCTCCAAAAAATGGACATACCACAATAACTAAGATAATCTCTTAAAAAGCCCAAAGTGCGAAAATCATCAAATGATATATAAAAGAGGAGTTGAAACCAAGTGATTATATCTTGTTTATTGGTTTTGCTAACTTTTTATTTTTCTTTCTTTTATCTTACTAACATCTTTTCTCAAATTTTTTGTTAGATTAGACGTCGACGATATTCCGGTATTAAAAGCTCTTGTGTCCTTGGACGACCCCGGTATCTTACCATCACTATACTACGCCAACGATGGGTGCACTTGCTCTAACGTGTTGTAGAGAGTGATTGTATTGTATAGTGTTTTATAAATTTAAAACTTGATAACGAGTAAAAAGTGCTAAAGATATATTAAATATTATACCACGCTCGTACCACGTTATAGCGTTTTCAGGATTAGCCATTTTTGTTTACTGTTTTTCTTTTCAGATACTCTATGATGTTTGTATCATTTACTGGTATAGATAATTATCACTGCAATGTTACATTTGGTGCTACACTATTGGTGTCGATAACTTCTGATACATATATTTGGTTGTTGAGAGTTTTTTAAAAACTATCGGTGATCAACAAAAAGTTGTTATAATTGATCAAGATCCAGCAACGAGAAAGGTTATTTCTGTTATATTTGTTGATACCAAACATAGGTTATGCATGTGACACGAGATGTATAAACTTTCTCTAAAGGTAGAGTTCCTTTTTTCTGTTGTAGTGTTTTTAAGATGTTGGGCGTTTTTAAATTTTTTTAATACTTTTTTTACTTAATTTATGAGTAGGGGATTAATTTACATAATTTATCATTATTTTTTAATTTGGCATTTTCGTGTTTATTTAGGTTGGGGTAAGGTTATGTAATTCCACCAACTTTAAGGAACGTATTTGTGTTGTTGGAATGGATGGATATACTTACACCTGAATAGTTTAAATCAAGATGGGAAGAAGTTATTAAAGAGTACAATTTAACTGATAACGACTAGCTATATGATATTTTTGCTCTTAGGGAATCATGGATCCTTGCATACTACAGGACGAAGTTTCTATTGGGTCCTATGAAACTGCAATAGAAGCACAGCGCCATACCAATTGGAAAAATGACCACGAGAGTCGATACAAGCACACCGATCTGAAAAGTAATTATAGAGTGTTGGAAAGCCAAGCTTCTGAGATATACACCAAAAACATTTTTCAAGATATACAAGCTGGACTAATCAGGATTGAGGACTGCATAAATGCTCGTTATGAAGAGCACCCCGACAGGTTTGTTAAGTTTTATATAAACGATTTTCAGCAGCCATGTTCCTCACATTTTGAGGTAAATGGCGTTTTTATTATCCTGGCGTTTTCTTTATCATACACTGTATTCATACATGTGTATAATGTGTTTTTATTATTATGGCGTTTTCTCAATATATCTTATGGAGTTTTTGAGATGTGAAACTTTTTTTTTGCCTTTTTGTATAATGTGTATAGTTTGGGCTTTTTAAAGTGGCTAGCCTTAATTTATTATGTCGTTTTTTGCAGGTAATGTACTGGAAGTCTGATTGCACTAGTTTTTGCTCATGCAGGCGTTTTGATTAGTTTAGGTTATTATGTAGACATTTCTTCTATGTTTCGCGAAGTTTGGACATTAGGGAATTTCCAAAACAATACATTTTAGATAGATGACATAAAGACGTTGTGCATAATTGTTCTACAAATTACACAATGAGCCGCGATTTAATAACCGAACTTGAAGTCGATGTCCAAGGAATGATACAAGAAATCATTTTTGCGACCGAATATACTCTGAGTCGTTTATCAAACAACAAGGACGGACTTTCCTTATACAAGGATCATGATGAAGAAGGTTCAGGATATGCAGATTGTCGCCCCCGCCTCTAATACCAGGGATCGATTTGCCGAGATGACAAGGCAATATCAAAACGACAAGAATCCCATAAAAGTTCAAGTCGAAAGGTTTTGGATCTCACAAGCGATTGAAATCGAAACACGAGTAAGCAACCGAAAAAACAACAAAAAAGCGAAGTGGGAAAGAATTGTAAAAAATTGGACACTATGCATCCACATGCAAAGAGCTTGTAATCAAAAGAAGATCGACACGGTATTCAAGAGCGGACAGTAGTGAATAATGGCTTTTGGTGCTTCTTATTTTATTACATATTGGAGTTTTATTATTCTACCACCAGTTATGGTATTTTATTGTTCTTCCACCATTTATGGCGTTTTATGTTAAATTTACCATTTTGGCGTTTTGTTTTCATAAAGTGTTTATAAACCGTCTTTTAATCACTTTTAACAAACATATTGGCGTTGAACATAGAATGCCAATGCATTTTGATAAATAGTATTACTAGAACATTCATTTATAATGTTGTTAATTATAATATTTAAAGGATTTCCAAAATAATATCATAGAAAAACAAACAAATTAAACATTATAGAAAAAAAAAACAAATTAAACATTATCGAAAAAAATACAAGAGAACAACTAAAAGTCTTCATCAGATGAGATTATGTCCGAGAAGTAACCATCACTCCCTTCATCCTTTTCTTCTGATTCATCACCAAAATGCTCATATTCGTCTTCAGTTTGAACAAATTAAGCATAATTGTTCTATAAAAGAAAGCCATGTTCAGTCAATATGTTATCAATTGTGTGGTCTTCTTCTTCGCCGTTCTTCCACACAACCGTTACCCACTCATATTCTTCATTATAACGCCATGATGAAATGATTGGCTCTTCAAATTGATTTGCATCATTTACATGAAATTTTCTCCTCAATCTCCTTATGACAGTCTGTGTTTGTTCACACAAGTTTTCCAAAGGAACTCCAAGTTCCAGTATCCTCATCTGGACTTCTTCTTCCATATTAAGTATGGGATTTACAATTTTTACCATAACCTTCTTCTTGAGTCATATTTTATAACAAACCTGTTGATTGAAGTTTTGAACCCCCAAGAGATTACAGTTTCCATTTCCCTTTGTGTAAATTTCTTGATAGTATTATGATGTTTGCCCAAAGTTGAAAATTTTGGAGATTTGAGAGAATTTGGAAATGATTTGAAGGTGGTGTAAGTGTTTGGAAGGTGTTAGGGGTTGGTATTTATAAAAGGGTTAAGTGGTTGGGGTTTACATGAACGTGGTTGGGAGTTAGGAGGAGTATTTAATGAGTTGGTTGGAGGTTAGAAGGTGAGTTTAGGGTATTAAACGAGTTAGTTGGAGCTAGAAGGTGAGTTTGGGGTATTAAGTGACTTGGTTGGAGGTTAGAAGGTGAGATTGAGGTATTAAATGAGTAAGTTGGGGGGTTAAATGTATGCACGCATAATAATAGAACTTATGAAATAGTCTTCTAAGTAAAATCTCCATCTTTTTGAATAAAATCTCGAGGTCGGGATTTCTTTTAAGGGGGTGAGGATGTAACACCATGTAAAACCGTGTCCAATAGTATAGCGACACGTGTTATATTTTTATTTTTAGTCTATAAAGAACTTATGAAATAGTCTTCTAAGTAACATCTCCATCTTTTTGAATAAAATCTCGAGGTCGAGATTTCTTTTAAGGGAGTGAGGATGTAACACCATGTAAAACCGTGTCCAATAGTATAGTGACACGTGTTATATTTTTATTTTTAGTCTATAAAGACTAATAGGGACTAAAAGTGTCAACATGATCAAACTAAGTCTCTAAGTGATTTTCTGATGTCAACATGCATAAATCATAGCCTCTGAGTGACCATTAGTATCAACATGCTAAAACTTGGCCTCTGAGTGACCGTTGTGTCAACATGCCCAGCCTCTGAGTGACATCGGAGTCAACATGCTTATAATGAGCCTCTGAGTGATCTTTTACAAAGTCCTAACTCTCATATGTCCCATTTGTTGGACGAGAGGGATTAAATCCGTAATTATAAAAAAAGTTGGACATTGGAGGGATTAAAAGTATCAGCATGTTAATTTATACCTCTAAGTGACCTTTTAACGAACCGAGAACTTGACAATGTCCGGGCATAATCCCGGGTACACCAAATATTGGCTACGGAGAGCTAAAAGTGCTAAGAAGGTGTTTTAGGAGGTTTAAAGAGGTTTTATAAGTTTAGGGGCTAAAAGTGTCAAACTTTAAAACTGGATTAGGAGCGCAAGAGGCAGAGCCTGTGCCTCTTGCGGCCCGCCAGAGACTTGTATCTGCAGAAAAATTCCTTGGCCACCACACAAAGGTGCCAAAAACCATTTTCTCGAAACCATGGCTTCCCAAACTGCTATGCCACGTTTTGGGACACTTGTAAGCTCCCTCTTACACCCCTTAACACCTAGCATCACCTCCTTCAAGCTCTCCAACTATAAATAGGTGCAAAGGTTCTACCTTTGAACTTGCACCTTTCTCATTTTCAACTCTTCTCCCTCCTCTGGAAGTTCCTAACTGAAAGGAGCATCCAACTTAGTTCTCTTGCATTCTAGGAATCTCTTGTAAGTGTTCCTTGATCTTGCATTTTCGTTTATAGGCTTTTATAGCTAAAAGTCAAGCGTTTTACGGAAAACGCTTTGACTACCGGTTAAGACCATTATGGTTCATCCATTGTTCGTAACGAACATGGCTAAGTGATCATAATAAGGTAGGTGTTAGTCCCTACAAAGGGCACCTTCTGAAGACCACGTTTGCTAGACCAATTGACGGGTCAAAGTTAAGTTATTAAAAAGTCAAAAAGACCATTTTTCAGAAAAATCATTAATTGATCATATAAGTGTCATGAAACCTGTTTTGACACATAAAAAAGTTGGTAATAACTATTAGAACATGTTCGGCTCATCAATTTCAGTTCTAAGGTCGATTCGCAACCGAAAGTCGCGAAGTTTGACTTCTGCTTTGACTTTCGATTCTGACCCGATTTAGATTAGTTAGCTACTAATCTAAAGTTGCATTATGATCGTAATATAATATAGCATAACTCTCTGAGATTATACTACATGATCATAATCAAAATCTGAGTTTATGCGCATGTTCCGTAATTATGCCATTTTTTTACTAAAATGCCCTTTTTGCATAAATCAAGGTTTTAATGATAACGAACTTGAAAATAAGTTTCCTACTGATATAATATTATAATAGAATTATTTGGGATGTTAAATCAGATTATAAACTGAGTTTATGAACAAATTCTTGTAATATGTCGATAAATGACGATAAAGCCCTTATGGCTTATAAAATGGTTTTAATCATATCTTTTCAAGGTAAATCTTTTACCTACTGATATGTTATATTATATAACATATCTAAGACATTTTAATCTGAACTTAAAACTAGTTTTCGTTATAAATCGTCATTCTACGACATAAGCGCCGTTTCGGCGCAAAGTATGGTTTTAAACCATATTATTTGACCAAGACTTGTTACCTACTGATTTTAAAACTTATTTAAACATATTTATAGTAGGTACATGTTATAAATTCAGAATCCCAAATAGTTTATAAACTATGTGTAAAATGACCAAAATGCCCATTCGGTGCATAGTTTGGTCATAAAAGATAAATTACACATATAATTGATATCCTACTGATATTATATCATAAATAAGTTATTTTTCCATAATACTTATAGTTATAACATTGAATTATATTCAAGTTCCTTTTATACAATATGAAATTACCAAAATGCCCTTATAAGGCATAATTTCATTTAAAACCTTAACTAGCGTATAAGTTGATATCCTATTGATATTACAACTTATTTAAAATATAATGGCAAATAGAACTTGTTCATGACTTATCCAGTTACCCGATATCGCTAATATGCGTACGGTTAAGTATATGTAACTATTTTACGAAAATTAACCAAAATGGGTCTAACCTTGTCATTTAAGTTTCAAAATCCATAATGTTTATAGTTTACCCATATTATGCAAGTCAAAGTAATTGTTGGGTTTAAACTACATTCTATCCGATCATCGTTTAATCAAGCGTTATACGCTTTGATCCTGTACACTATTCGGTCTAAGTATATGACTTAAATAAGGCCATTATTATTTAATTGGTTAGCTTATGCCATAATCCAGACTAGAGCCTTCCGGTAAAAGCTATCTGCACTTAGATCATTTTGGATACGGCTGAGATATTAAATCTTGCATTTTTTTTAATCAAGACTAACTCAGGTAAATACTCTTGACTTATTTTCCCTATACGAGCTTGGGATACGGTAAATTATTACCGCTTGGTCGGAAATGGGATCAATCGAATGGCGGATTATGGCTAGTAAATCCGCATATTCCGTTTTAATCAGTTTTGTTTGATAACTTAAACATCGGGGGTTAAATTACCGTGTCCTGGATATCCTAGGCTCATTACATTAGCTAATGGCCACGACCTTAGCGCAGGGTGTAGGCATACACCTGACAGACGCTCAAATGCAAATTACCCAAGACGTTGGGATAACTCCTCTGTGAGTTCTAAGTGGTGTGTATCTAATCATGTCTCGGTCTCTGTACTGGGCCCTGTATGTATGGACAAACATGTGAATCTGTTAACAAGGTTACAAAGTAACTTTCCCAAGTTATAAAAGATTTGTGTCCTGTGCACTTAAATCTAATTTCAAAAATGTTTTTAAAATGAGTTAGTCGAGTGTATTTACCAGCGAAAGCTGACGTATTGTCAAAAGACTAAGCTTGCAGGTACAATACGAAATAGGCCGGAAGCTGCTCGGTAGTGATATAAGAGGATCTTGTAAATCCTTAGATCTGCCCTAACGTCTGTTTTATATTCTTTCTTTGTACATTTTATGATCCGCCTGTGGATCTTCTATTACGAGCCTGTATATTATTTTATATTTTGAACATTCGGTTTGTAATAGTAATTTTACTCCAAGACTTCCGTTGTGCCGTGTTTAATTGACAATGATGTTATTAATTTACGTCATGACACTCCCCACCCAGGCCCACCGGTGTATGGATTTGGTTAAGAAATCCGGGGTGTGACACTTATCTAGCACAATTCCCCAATCGTTCCTCAAAGGAACCTGCAATCCTCAATTGTCGCAGGCAAGCATCGGGGAGATGGTGAGAGGCGAAGGTGTGGAGGTGGTGGAAGGTCAACATGTAGTTGGAGATTTTGAGAGCATGGTTGTAGCGGTGGAGGTGTGGTTATGCAGCTGTGGAGGATGACGAGAGTATGATATGATAGTTTAGAGATGTGGGTTTTTTTTTGAACATTGTGTGCGTTTGTTAGTTGTTGAACGATGGTGGTTAGAGGTAGTGAGAGAGACGGCGACAGTTGCAGGTGGTGGGGTGAAGTTCTACGTTTTTCTTTATTCTTAAGAAAAAAAGGTACGGATTCATCAAAACCCTATTTAGATTTGAATTGAAGTTGCTTGATTTCATCGGGATTTTTCAATCTTTGATCTGGGTTTTGTGGTTTTTCTTTAATTTTCAGTTGAAAATTATGATTTTTTATATGTTTCCCCCAATTTTTGTAGCCCCAGATGAGTGACATCAAATTACTTTTAGGGTTTGTATTAGCCATATTTGTACTTCAAGAATCATGGTTGTTTTCACTTATCCTTGATTTTTTTTGTTCAAATTAAAGTGACAGGAAGAATTTGGGGGTTGTTGTATGCATTCTTCGTTCCAGTTTCCCAACGACGATGAGAAGAATTTGATGCGATGTGTGTGCCTGTGATGGAACTCTAGGTATAATATGAACTTTATCAATTTCTTATTTTTTTAATTTTGAATATATGTTGTTCGTGATGATTATTGTTCGTTAAAGGGAAATTATTCGTTAGTAAAAAATCATGTTGTGTAGGATTTCAATTTTGATTTACATAAAAAAGATTTTATCCCATGTTTCACAAAATCAACATTAAAATCGTATATACAACTAACTGATATGGTTATTATTATTTTTTTTTTTTGCATTTTTGCGTTTTTCCAGCTTTGTAGTTTAAGAGGTTTGTTTTGTGTTTAAAATTGGGGGCAATTTAGTGTATTTATTTATAGAAATTAGTGTCTTAGTGGTTTGTGGTTTAACAATTTGAAATTTTTATTTAGTTAATTGACAAGTTGGTGTCAATAGATGTGAATGACGATGTGTTTTTGGTTATGTATCATAAAATTCACTCTTCATTCTACTTTGATTTGGACTGTAGTGGTTCGGTTGAATTTGAAGTTTTTTTTTGGTTTAACATTTTGGGTTGAATCTAAAGTATTGGTATGAAATCTTAGCAGTTAGGCCTTGAGCCCACTTCAAATCCCGGTAATCCAAGACAATTTGGGTCAGATTGAACCTTTGGTGACTGCATCCGTTATGCTACAACCCGATAAGTTTAATAATTAAACGTGTGCTACTCTTTTATTTAGGGTATTTGTCTATTTTTTGTGGGTTTGTCTTGTAGAATGATACTTTGTGATTCTTTTTGTCTAAGTTTTGTAAATTCCAGATTTACACAGGCTTTTAGAGAAAAACTAGATGTAAAAATATTTTATGTCAATGTAAAAATATTTTACCTCGATGTAAAAAAATTACATTAGTGTAAAAATGGTGTAAAATTTTTCGTTGTAAAAATATACGTTTGTAAAGTTTTACTTTTTACTTACGTTTGAAATATATTTTTACGTACGTTATCGAATGTAGAAGTTTTTTGTAAAAAAATATATATAAGCTTATAAAAACCTTTCAGGTCTTTAAAAAATTTTGTACTCCGACGACGGCACATATTAACCGGCCCTATGCACATGTTCATTTGGTATTTTTTAAGCAAACCATGATAGATAGAGTAGATAGGTCATAGGAGAGAGAAAATAGGATTGGGAGAGAAATAAAAATCTTATAGCTATACACTTTGTTTAATATAAACCAGTGTTTTCAGGGTCGGACCGAACCGGCAACCTCTGCCCTTCTTGGTCCGTTGTAGGGGTACAGAACCGTTTTGTCATTGACCCGGCCGGCCAAACCAACAACAAGGGGTCGAACCGGAGAACCATGTGTGTTGAACCACCGGCTGGAGAACTGTTCAGATACACCATAGCAGTTGCCGGGTACTTTCAGATCTGAAAAGGACAACCCCCTTTGTAATCTTGCTCTCTAAATTGGTGGCTATCTCTCTTTGTATGATATATGAGGGTGTGGTGTGTGAGAAAAAGAAAAGTAGATGAAGATGAACTCTCTGCATGTGGGGCTATAGTGTGAGAGAAAGAAAAGAAGAAGAATTAGTTATTTGACTAACAACGTAACTGGGTAGACTAAAAGAATGGATCATTTTAAATGGTTCATGGGTTTTTTTCAAGGCAACTAAACTAATATCATAGATGGGCTTTTTATATTAAATCAGTTGTCTATATAACTTTAAATTAGATCATAATATATATATATATATATATATATATATTCCGGTTCTTAAACTCGGTTCGACCAATGGATCGGTAAGGTCACCGGTTCAATGTCCGAACCGGTCCGGTCATGAAAACATTGATATAAACTATTTAATCAAAGAATATATGGTTCGTTTAATACAATTGGTTAACAAACTCAAACGTTGTGCCAAGTAGTGTTTAACGGTTTTACATTATACAATCAATTCGATTGAGAATACGTTACTCAACCCGACCAAACCAATAAACTTGCTTCAATTTTAGCGATTTGGGTAGTTTTGTTTGTTTCATGTTCATCCCTAATTGAATTTCGCTAATCAACACATGACGGTTGCTTTAAATCATGTTTCTAATACAAACTCTTTTACGTAAATTGTCATGAAAAGAATGCAATACTAATTTTCAAGGTGTTGAAGTCCTCAAGTATAAAGTGATGTTTGGTCATTATTGTTTTTAAGAATTTGAAATTAATTCTAATCTATCAAATGAATTGATTTTTTTTTTCACCAAGTTGATTAGATAACAAGATAACTACTTTTAGTTTATACATTTGTTCACGTATTTTGAATGCGGTGGTTTTAGTTTGGAGTGTTAGATGGGAGCGGCCATGTCATGCCAATAGTGGTTGTGGTTAATTTGAAGTGTTAGATAGGAGTGACCATATCATGCCAATAGTGGTCGCGATGATAGGGGGACCACAAAGGTTGTTATTATGTCGTCAGCGAGGTGATATGGTGGCCCAAGGGCGACAATGGTGGCAAGGGTGGTTTGGGGTGTGGTGTGGAGCAGTATCGGAGTTTGAATGAAAACTCAGTGGGAGTCGGACTCTTAAAATCCAAATCGGTGGGGACCTGGGCACCCCCGACCCCAGTAAAGCTCCACCCATGGGGTGGAGACAAAAGTGTCATGTGTGGCGATGGTAGTTGAGGTGCCAACGATGAGGGTGGTGTCGGAAGCAATGAAAATAGTGGCGGAAATGCCAATCGAAGGAGTGAGAGATTAATATGGTCAACCCATCACTAGCCCACCTGTTGCAAGCGGCCAATGAATCTAAAAGAATCCAGGCCCAATCAAGATGTTAAGAAGCCTAGCCGTGACTCCAAGTTGCACGTGTCATTATTATTTTATTGCATATGTTTTAATTAGTTAGTTGCATGATAAGTTAGTGGTATTGCATGGTAGGGATAGTGGCATAAAATAAGGAGAACATGGAGATAAATCAAGGGTTCTCTTGCATGTTTAAATTGAGTTGCTTTGCATTGGAAAAATAGATTGAAAATTACCCCAAAAATCTCTTCTTCTCTGGTTTATTCTTGGAATGTTTGCCTACTAACCATCTTGGTGCTTTCATTCGCATTCCACCTTCTGGCTATGTCTCCTCGTAGAGATTAGTCAGGCTCTTACGATCTTCCCCCCACCTTTACCGATCAACTTAACCAATTGATTCAAGTAACCACTACAGTCGCCAATGCCCAAACCGATATCAAAACCCAATTAACCGCCTTGCTCAAGCCACTGCCAAACTCAATACGAAACTTGATTCACAAAACCGAAAGCATTGCCATACTCATCAACCACGTGACCCAATTGACCGACAAGCCTTTTAACCCGGAACCAAATAACCTCGGCCCGAAACTCGCTCAACAACAACAACACCCACCCATAACCCGAGACTCCTTAACCTTATTCGATGGCTCAAAACCGCTTGCTTGGATTTTTTCAAGCGGATAACTATTTCACAAACTACCAAATCCCACCGGCAGAATGTGTTACACTCACCACGTTCCACTTTGTTGGTGACGCCCTCTCATGGTACCAACATCAAGCTAATAACAATTTGCTGGGTTCCTGGACTGCCCGTGGAATTGCGTTTTGGCCCTTCAATGTTTGAAAATCACGAGGCCACCCTCTTCAAACGAATATTAAATGGAGTATGAATGGCTGAGTAACCAGATCACATGTTTATCACAACAAACCGTACTTAATTGTTTCCTTTTTGACTCAAATATGAGATCTAATCTAATCCGAGCTGTCCATTATTAGGCCCACTTCAATTTATGATGTGTGTGGGCTAGTCTGACGTGTGGAAGATAAATTGGCCTAAACCACAAATCCCAAACAGCATTGGCCATCTAAATCCTACATATCATCGACACCTTTAATCACCACACCTACCTCTTCATTGCCTCAGTCAACAAGTTTCTCCTAAAAACCCGATTTCACCTTACCATCCCCACCAAATCCTATACCCTGTACTAAACTGTATCCTGAAACGTGTCGTCACAAGTGCTCTTCTCCTCAGTTTCTTTTGATTGTTGATTACGGCAACCTTGTTAAGATGCAAGTCAATCCGCTGGATCCCAATGATACCACCGTCCCACAGTTTCTAGCTTTATCTGACATTGCGTATTTTGGATTCTCTTCGATTTAAACCCTACGTGTCATTGACCGTGCTGATTGACTAATATCATTTTGCAAGCCAATTATGCCTTCTATCCGGTCCATTGGAACCATTTACAGTCAGGAAAGGCAACAATCAATTTATTCATTGTAAGAGATACTATCCCAAGGTAACCTTACAATTGCAAAAGTCACAATTTCAATTTATATTCTTTATTTTGCCTGTGGAAGGTGTCGACATTGTATTAGGCATCACTTGGTTTAATCACAACAGATTTTTCGATACCACAAATCTCTTTCAACAAAGATTGTCATACATGCACCCTTGTAGGTGACCCCTTACTAAACCGTTGTCGTCGAGCTCTTTGTCTACTCCCATCCGTCATGGGTCAATTACATTCATGCATGCTCTGACCTTCAAAACCCCACCTTCCATGCATGACCATAATCCTTCACCATTAGATCCTCAAATTCTCAACCTATTGGATCCTTTTTAACCCATATTCATCGAACCACAAACACTTCCACCAAACCACCCACATGACCAACATATTCCCCTCGTATCCGAGAGCTAAACCGTTAATGTTAAAACATATAGATACGCACATTTGCAGAAACAAGTTACTACTCAACTTAACAATGACATGTTGCATAATGGGATTATTCAACCGAGTCAAAGTTCGTTTTCTTCTCCCATTTTATTGGTAAAAAAGGATGGTAGTGGCGTTTTTGTGTAGATTATCGTGCATTGATTGTGGTAACGGTACGAGATAGGTTTCATATATCAACCATTGATGAATTATTAGACTAACTACAAGATCCACCAATCTTCTCTACAATTGATTTACGCTCCAGTTATCACCAAATAAGGGTGGCACAAGGAGATATTCATACGAAGACATTTCGAAAACCGGACAGTCGCTATGAATTTCTAGTGATGTCCTTTGGTCTTCCAAACGCACCATCCACCTTCCAATTCACTATGAATGTTCTATTTTTCATGAGGTACTTCGACACTTTGTTGATGTGTGAAATGTATATTAATCAAATTCAGACAAGTTTCAAAAATTGGGAAAACCTGCTAAACCACACACTACCGGCAAGTGTACCGGTCGAAAATAGTAAAACAAGTAAGTTCAAGTATCGAAGTGGACACAATAATAGCGAGTTTTGATACTAGACCTCTATCAACCCCTAGCCTAATAATTTGGTTGTTGAAAAAAATGGTTTTTAAACTAAAATGCAAATTAAACAAATAAACGACCAAACAGGCAACAAGCGCAGAGAATGGACTGGAAGTCAAGTATTGAAAAATAGGTTACATTGGCAAGAATCCATGGACTCATGATTAAAATCCTAACCTTGGAATTAAATGAAGATTATGTCTAACTCGATAAACCCCAAAAGATATACCGAATCTAACAGTATGACACGTGAAGAAATGCTAAAATGGACTTACTTGAGTTATCGATCACCAAGTCCCAAAACTATCAGGTCTAAAGTTATTTGTATACTAAAACCCTCAAATTATGAAGCTAAAATAACTAAGAACAACAAAACACAGGAAACTCTAGACGCGAATAAACAAGGGAACCCAAGTGATCGGCTACCCAAACCGACAAACAACGCCCAACTAATAACCTATCAATTCTAGATTAAATTTCTCACTTCTAGAAAAGATTGCACGTTTTAATTAATTGGTTTTAATAACTTTCACACTTGAATTAGATTTCTTACCAGATTAACCTAGACTGACTCCGGCTCTAAACTATATTTCTAAGTATCTAGAGCAATGGAACCAACAAATAAACTATCAAACTAATCAATACTAACACACAATTATTTATGATCAGTCATCACATTCATTCAAAACCAAGAGTTGTTCAATCAAATAATCATCTAGTTCATCAACCTAAGTAACCATACTAATAAAAAAACATTTGAAATCAGATCTGACACTTAATCCATACATGTTTATAGCAAAAAAAGAGATTAAAACCGGATAATACGTTGAATTCACACCCATACAAGTTTCCAAACGAACCCGTACTTCAAGAACAAGCCTCTAAACCCTTCACTCTCTTTATTTCTCCTTGCGGCAGTCCTTCGTCCTCTCCGTATGTAGTAGGTTTTTTTTTTTTTTGAATGAATATACCTTAGAATCTGTATATTGTTATATGAAATTAATAAGATACCCTCCAATATTCGTACAGTAGCCTAGGATACATATTATTATTATTATTATTATTATTATTATTATTATTATTATTATTATTATTATTATTATTATTATTATTATCCATTGATAATGGATTGAATGATATTTGATAATATAATATCCCATTAGGTTTAGGAGGTGTTTGTATTAGTAACAAATACCTCAGCCGACTTTTTTTTCTCATTTTTTTCACGCATTGCGTGGTGAAGTTTGACTTGGGCCAGGATACGCCTATGAATTAATTCCACAAAAGAACTAGGCAGTGTGACGAGGAAATAAGGGGCTCGGGTCACGATACTTAAATTATTTTTTTCGTATGCTCGTTTATTCACCATATTAACTTGTTTAATCCCCTTTAGCATACTTTTACCAACAAAACATCAATTTTATTAATTACAAGTTATTTAAGGCCATTAAGGACTCGAAAACTAATGAAAAATATGCATAATTACATAGGAAAAATAGAATGTGTTTACAACACTTCATTTCTCTTGTTTTTTTTATGACATACTTATTTGTAGCGATAGTAAAGAGAACCATCATGTTCACCTCTTATATGTCTTCCAAAAGCTTCATGAAAGTTATTATTTTGCTAAGGCCTCTAAGTGTGTTTTTGGGGTGATAAAATTTTCTTTTTTGGGTCACAAAATATCCGGCAAAGGCGTTGCCTTCGAACCCGATAAAATCGAATCAATTCAACAATGCCCACAACCTAATTTGTTCACGGCCCTTTGGGCCTTTTGGGTTAACTGGGTATTACCAACGGTTCGTTAAAGGTTATGCTCAAATTGCTTCACCGTTAACGGACATCTTGAAAACCAAATATTTTCAAGTGGAACCCACAAGCACAGGAAGCTTTCATGTAGCTTAAGCTTTACTACAAAACCTAGTAACCTTGGCCCTTCCTAATTTTACACAATCCTTGGATGTTACCACCGATGCGTCCGGTCAAGCTATCGACGCCGTTTTTGTCCCAAAACAACCAACCGATTGCCTTCTTTAAAAAAAAATAAATAAAATTTGTCCAACCATGCAATCCCAATCCGATTACACAAAAGAATAATACGCCATTACCGAATCAGTCAAAAAGTGGCATCAATACCTTCTTGGCCGGTGATTTCGTATTTAGACAGACCATCATAGCCTTAAACACATCCTTACTTAGATAATCCAAACGCCCGAACTACAAAAGTGGGTCACTAAACTTATGGGTTATGATTTTGAAGTGCATTTTAAGCCCAAGAAAGAAAATGTTGTCGCCGATGCTTTGAACCATGTCAACATTCCATACATGTTGGCTATATCACTCCCTACAATCACATGGTTAAACGAATTAACGTCTTACTTTGCTACCACGTCTCTCGGCAAAGAGTTGGTCGCTAACATTAAACATGATCCGGTCGGTTTTCCAAACCACGTTTATAGGGATGGGTTAGTATACATTCATGACAAACTCTTGGTGCTGCCAATACCCGATTTAAGGGAAAAATTATTGATAAGAGTTTCATTCATCTTTTGAGAAGGCAAAAGATCGTATGGTGAAACAAGTGAAAAAGAAACGAACGAATAAGAATTCTCAATCGGTGACTTTGTTTACTTACGTCTCCAGGGGGCAAATCAGAATCTTTCTCGACAATTTTATGGGCCTTACAAAATTCTTGAACGCATAAGCAAGGTTGCGTATCGACTAGAGTTACCGGCTGATTTTAAAATACACAACGTCTTTAGCATTTCGCTACTTAAACAAAGCGATGGAACCATTCCGTGTGACAAACGAGATCTTGCACCGTTTGATCTGAAAGCCTATTTACCGAAAATGATTAGATAACTGAGAAAAACAATTCTTAATCAAGTGGAGAAAATAACCAACCGAGGAAGCTACTTGTGAGGGTGTTACTTATCTTAGACAACAATTTCCGGCAATGAAAGTTCACAAGGGGAGGAGGATGATATGGGTAGTGTCATAAAATAAGTAGAACATGATGTTTAAATCAACTTGTTTTGCATTGGAAAAATAGCCTAAAAAATCTATTGTTCTCTTTTATTCTTCTCCCACAAATTCCTAAATTTTTATTTCTTTTATTTATTTAACAAGGTTAAAGAAAAATCATTCAAATTCCATTCCTTTATTCCTAAATCAGGTTCCAATTCAAACAAATAGCATCTACCAAACACGTTAGGAATGAAATTTCATATCCATATCCATTTCCCTTTAATTTAATATTCTAATATAGGGATACTGAAATAGAACCGCTACCGCTATTTAATTACCGTACCGAATCATTTTCGGTACCCACATTTGGCGTTTTCGGCATTGGTTACCGATTTTTACCCTTAAATACTGTATCGTACCGCACCGAGCATTTCATTATGCGTTTAGGGCGATAAACTAAGGATCAGGTAAAATGTGAATCTCATAAGCTAGTTTCTAATAATTCATGAAATTAATTAGAATATCGCCGCAATTATAAGTAGATTTTAGATCTATCAAACTTTATTATTCATAGTTGTATAAGCGCATTTTGTTAGAATCTTGTAAGTAATTGGTTAGTCGTCCGGTAACAAGTAATAATAGGAAATTTTATTCGATAAACGAAAAATAACAACAAATGAAATAATTGGAATCACTAATGCATGCATTGTTGTGTTAGATCGGGTCTTTATTATAGCTATTTTCGGGATTGGTACGAGCTGGTCCTATTATAATGGCATCAAATGAACGAGAATGGGCTGGCAATTGGAATTTATGAACCGAAAAAACAGCCCATGATTTTATCATGAAGGCCCAGATTTTCCCGGCCGAATGCTTTTTGGCCCAAGTTACTACCATCACCAATTGATTTACAAAACTTCTATTTTGAATTTGACGCCAATAATCTCACAACCAATTTTAATTCACCTTCCTCAGATCTCCATTTTTAATCGAAACCTCGTATTCATTTCAGAATCCCACGAAACCTCGTATTCATATTTACATTTCAGAATCCTACAATTATGGAAACAGAAGATTGGGATACAACACAAATTATTCTACCATTGTAATCGTTTGATGTGACACATTAGGTACGATGCCCTTTTGATAATCGTTTCAGATGTGTTTTCGTTGTTTTCATATGATTTCTCGCATTTTGATTTCAGCTTGATGATCTGAGTTCGAGTCTGTTTTTTTTTTTTAAATTTGTTATCAGTTTATCCAAAATGTTGTTGGGAGTATGAGGAATTATCTGTTTGTTTTGATCTTATCATATGTTTGAATTTGTTAAATGTTTTCCATATAGAGAATCCATTGTGCATGTTAAAGGGGAATAACAATGAAGTTTATGAAAATTGTAACTTTTCGCAACATATAAAAACAAAATTATGAAAATATGTATTTTGATGAGAAATTCTAAAGAGTATAGGAAGTATAAATATCGTGTATGATCACGTGACATCTTAGGCAGATTCCACATCGTTATGTTTTGTCAACAAGAGAGATACCTTGTTATAAGGAATGTCCCTACTCAAATATGATCATTGCATTTTTGGCTGGATGAGAACTCCACGGTTAAGCATGTTCAGGTGGGGGTACTCCTGGGAAGTCTCCACCTGGACAACCAAAAACAAATCCGTGAGCTTCTAGTGGGCAAAGCGGACAATATTGGTTGGTATGAGAGGCCGGATGTTACCGGTCATCTCTAGTAATTCTTGATGATTTTAAAAGGCTATATAACTCATGATTTTGGAAAATGATTTATAGAGAAAAGTTAATATAGAAAAGACTTTAATTTGCCTTATGATTGCTTGAAACCGCAGGGCATGAAAAATATGATGGTTTTCTTCTCTTTGTAAGCAAGATTTATGCACCATGTCAACCAAAGTTTCGGAGCCTGCATTTCACGGAGTTGGTCAAAAAGTGTATCCTTACCGAATTCCTTACATCTGTCATATAAATAAACTATTGACTGATTGATATTATTAGTCTATTTCCATTGCAAACAATTAAGGAACTAATGGTGTTTAAAGGATACATGTATGGTTATGGGTTTAGTCTATTCTGGATGGTTTTTTCTTGATTCGTTTTAGAGGGATTGAAATATGGAGAATTGAGAACCTCCAACCTGTAGCTTTGCCAGATTCTGATTATGGTAGATTCTACTCTGGCGATTCATACATTGTCTTAAAGGTGCTTACGGCCGTCAAAATATGCCTTTTCCCCTTCGTTTATACTTCTACGGGATGATTATATTTCAATGATTTGTGTATTTGCAGACTGCTGGCAAGGCGGGTGCGTATAAATATGATATACACTTTTGGTTAGGCAAAGATACTAGCCAGGTATTGCTAGCTATTTGTTTGTCTTTCTGCTTCTTTTTATGTATATTTGTATATATAGTCACATAAATGCCATGAATTCATGATGTGAATTAGGATGAAGCTGGAACAGCATCTATGAAAGCTGTTGAGCTTGATGTGGTTCTTGGCAGTCGTATAGTACAATACCGAGAACTTCAAGGTCATGAATCTAGGAGATTTTTGTCGTATTTTAAACCATGTTTATTGCCACTAGAGGGAGGTTTTTCATCTGGAATAAAGACACCCGAAGACGAAAACTATGAAACACGGTTGTACACATGTGAAGGAAAACGGGTTGCCAGATTGAAGCAGGTCCGGTTTTCCACAAAATATTTGATAGAGGTGTCAAACAGTTGGGTCGGGTGGGCTGGATAACTTGTTTGTGTTGAAACAAGGGTAAAAACGGGTTGGGGCCGTGTTGGCCCTCTTTAATACTTCTTTATTTTTAGATTCTTTTTTGTTCAAACAAGGCATGCATTAAATATGAATACAATAAAACTATACAATTACAGAAATAACGTAAATCCTTAAAATAACGCTATACAAGAGGTTGTAGGCTCTAGAAATAGACTTTGGACGAATGTCAATCCGCTTGACACATTTCACTTCTGTCTTGTCTTTTTAATCTTCCAATTTGAAATAAAACACGACCCGAGGTCATAAATGGGCAGACTGAAATTGCCACCTCTAATATTTAACTTAAGTTGTTAGTATTACGTCTACACTAATTTATCAAAACCATATTTTTGTTTTTGTATCAGGTCCCTTTTACTCAATCCTCACTAAATCATGATGAGATCTTCATCTTGGACACCAAAGATAAAATATTTCAATTCAATGGGGCAAACACAAATAATAATGAAAGGTCCAAAGCTTTGGATGTTGTTCAGCTTTTAAAGGACAAATATCATGAGGGGAACTGCAATGTTGCACTTGTTGGTAGGGCTTATGAAAGTCAAGTTCATTATGTTTACCTATGATATACTCTATATTTGTATAATTTTACGGTTAACAGCATTGTCCCTCATTTATTACATCTGATTTTTTTTTATCATTTTACTGACATGCAGCAGATGATGGAAAACAACCATCAGAAGGTTCTGGACTCTCAGGTGAATTCTGGGATCTCTTCGGTGGGTTTGCGTCTATTGGCAAGAAGACAACAAGTGAAGATGATATAATTCCGGAGAAAACTCCTGCCAAACTTTATTGGTATAATGGCGCTTTTCAGTTCTCTGTGATTCTTAATTGAGGGGGTCAACCATATAAGATGTAAACATGTATTCACGAATGGGGTTGATTTGAGTATTTGTTTTATCTCTAAGGGGTCAAATGGTAAGTCAAACGAATCAAAACTTTCCCAATGTGTATATTTACTTCACAAAAGCTTCTAAACAGTTTTTTGTTTCAATTAAAATATGTTATTATTAATTTTAAAATAGTTTCGTTTTGTACTCATATTTGACACGCTAGTTGTTTATAAAAATATACGAAAGTCTTGGCAAAAAGTGTTTCAGGTCAACCCCACCTCTTTCAAACCTCAACAAAAGTACCCATTTTGTGACTAATCGTTTCGACAGGTGGCCCGGCCCGCCAATTTTCCACCTCTAGTGTGGGTATAGAAGGTTGATCTCGCTGGCTATTACATGAAAATGTGCATCATGCTAACCTTTGTTTGTTTGCAGCATTGCTGGAGGTCAAGTACAGGATGTAGTTGGGGAACTTTCCAAATCATTACTACGCACCGATAAATGCTATATATTATATTGTGGCACACACGTGTTTGTTTGGGTTGGTCGAGCAACACGACTGGACGATAAAAAAGCCGCCATGCAGACTGCTGAGGTAGGCAGTGATCAAACAAAATAATCTCTATCTATACCTTCATTTCATCTTGTGTATTGGTTATTGAGTACTCCTATAACCATATGCAGGAGTTCATTGTGAACCATAATATTTCAAAGTCAACTCTTGTAACCCGACTTATGCAAAGTCACGAGACAAGTTCATTTAAATCCAACTTTGGGTCATGGACATCAGCTTCAACCGCTGCTCCTTTTGAGGAGGGTAGGGGGAAAGTAGCAGGTAGACTCACTCTGATCAGTTTACTTATGAACGGGTCGATTTGGTTTGTCTATTATCTTGAACGGGCTGAAAATCGCCCTAAATCTATATTGAATCTACACAACCTCCTAAATTGTATTTTTTTCAAAGATTTAGATTATTAATTTAATAACATATTTTTTCGTAAACATAACTAAAACATACATATTTTTATTTTTCTTAAAATATACAAAAGGTGTTACTAGCGCAGTCTGTTTCAAACCGCACCCGAAAATGCATCCGTTCCAACACGAACCTGTTTTTAATCTTTCATGGTGGGGTACCAATGATGTTATTTTTTCTTAATTACTAGCTATGCTGAAGCAACAAGGTGGTCTTCTCAAAGGGCAGACGAAAACTTCTCCCGTAGAGGAGGAAGTTCCACCGTTGCTTCCCGAAAATGGAGAACTTGAGGTTTGATCCATAACTTTTCGCCACAGAAATTTTGGATTAAAAAGATTTAAAGTTGTTCGCCTTTTAGGTATGGCATATTGATGGAGAATCTAAGACACCGATACCCAAGGAAGATATCGGTAAATTTTACAGTGGAGATTGCTATATTTGTCACTACTCCTACGATGTTAACGATAAAAAAGATCATTATCTCTGCTGTTGGATTGGGAAGGATAGCATCCAGGTAACATAAAATATATGCAAATGGTATTATTTTACACCGGAAATTAGGCTTGTAAATAAACCGAACAAATACGAACAGTGGCATGTTTGTCTTCGTTCATTTAACTTAACTGAACACAAACATATAACCGAACACATTTTCTTGTTCATGTTCGTTTATTAAGAAAATGGGCATGATCTTGTTTGTTTATGTTCGTTTGTTTATAACCTAAAAGAACAGTTCACGAACGTAAACGAACATATTTTAGCTAACAATAAACAACACAAATGAACAAACTTAAATGAACACAAATGGACATAATTGACTAAATATAATGAACATAAAGTAACATTTTATATGAATTAGTGGTTAATTACGATAAATTCCATTGGAAAACCCATTTTTATTACTAGAAAGCCCAATTACCAATTAGTTATATATATATATATATATATATATATATATATATATATATATAAGCAGTTAACATTCATATAAGTATTATGTATTGAAATTGAAACGAACATAAACAAATGTAAACATATGAACATAAATGAACTAATATAAACGGACATTCTCGAACATATATGAACGAACAAAACGTGTTGTTAGACTTACACATGTGTTCATGTTCTTACGTTTATTAAATAAACAAACTTCCTGCCGAACAAGTTCATGAACATTCGGTTCGTTTACATGCTTATATTTTGTTATCTAGTTCTCAGTTTTTGGAAATTGCATATGGTCAAACTTTATGTTATTTAACATTTTACGCCTCAGGAGCACCAAACATTGGCTTCCCAGCTGGCTACATCAATGTTCAAATCTCTCAAGTGCAAACCAGTGCAGGTAACATAATTTAAAAAAAAAAGTTTCGCAGCATTGAATACAAATTAAAAAAAATTACAATTTTCTTCCTGCAGGGTCGGGTTCATCAAGGAAAAGAGCCACCGCAATTTGTTGCCATCTTTCAGCCTATGATTGTTCTAAAGGTACCTGTATATATAAAGTTGTACTAGTGGTTAGATATAACTTATAATTCAGATATATGTCGATAAGTTTTTATTTGGTGCTTAGCAATGGTATGTATGGTCTTTTACTAGGGAGGACTGAGCTCTGGTTACAAAAGCAACATTGCAGACAAGGGATTGAAGGATGAGACCTACAGTCCAGATACTTCTGCTTTGATTGAAATATCAGGAACTGCAATGCACAATAACCAAGCTATTCAAGTACATGTGGTATGCATCAGGATATATATATATATATATATATATATATATATATATTATATATATATATATATATATATATATATATATATGAGAATTATTTGGAGGTTTTCATCATTTATTCTAGTCTGTTATTCACGCGATTCTTATACGTACACACACATATATATATGTATTCACATATAGGGGAGGATTCTAAGCAGAAGACATTTTTTTGCGAGAAAAGAAAGAACAATATAAATCATTCAATTTTTTTTTCAAGTTTAAAAAAAATTTCAAATACAAGAAAATGGTTGAAATGCAATGTTTATTCATCTCTTCTAACATTCTAGAAAAATATATAATATAGAACCTGCACATGCGTACTTAAACGTTTAAAAATGAAAAATAACACGTGTTCAAATTAGTTTAATGGTTTTTTACATAATCTAGGCATTTGTACGCAAGAGGTTAAAGTTTTTAAAAACATGAACCATTGATAGAAAAAGTTAAACGATTCAGGTTTGTTCTTTTTGTTCTCGCAATAATTTAGTCTTTTGTAGTGAACCACTCCCCATATATATATATAGTTAAAGAGAGAGAGAGAGAGAGTAATTCAATATAGAACCAATTGTAAGTAAAGAACTAACTTGGACCTATTGCTTTAAGTGTGATACATAGGGTGGTTATGTAATCGAAAATCGCCTCTCTTTCTGTCTTCCACTTTATGTGACTAGCACCATGCACAAGTGCTTACGTTCTAGGGTTGTTCACGAGCCCATCCGAACCGAGCGGACCTTTGCTCGTGCTTGGCTCGTTTACAACCGAGCGAAATCTGAACGAGCATATTCGAGCGTGTAATTTTCCAAGCGAGTGACGAATAATTTGGACAACCATAGATTTAGCATGTTTTCTTTCGATGTCTCCGCTACCGGGTCACGACTAAGGTCCAATTGTTCGAGGATGACACTAAGATTGAGGTCAGATCGTCCGAGGATGAGGCTTTGGTTGAGGCAGGTGAGGCGATGAATATACAACAAAGAACAATTGTCGCATTGTGGCGTATGGTGAGAGCGAGAGACGATTGACGACTGATGGTTGATGAGAGAAAGATGTCAAATATTGTCGCTTCACGACTTAGAGTTTTAGTTTTAAATTTGGTGTTAAATTTTTTATTGGTTTGATTAGGCTAGTATGGATAAATATAATTGTATATTTAAGTATAGTGGTCCAAATCTAATAGAGCGGTATGTATAAAATATGAATATATACGTAACTCGTGTGTGCATATATAATTATATATGTAATAAATTAATAAAAATTAATTCGAGCCGAACCAAGCCGAGTGGACCTTTGCTCATGCTTGGCTCGTTTGCAACGTGAACCAAACCGAGGGAGTATATTCCGAGCGTTTTCCGAGCGATCGGCGAACGAGCGGCAAGCGATTTGAACAGCCCTATTATGTTCTCAACTTAAAATTGTTCTATAGAACATGCCCCTGTATGTGACTTTTGAAGGATTTTAGTCAATTAGAACTTGAAAACATGCATGCATAATCTCTTTCAGGCCGCAACATCATTAAATTCATACGGATGCTTTATTGCACAAACTAGTTCATCAGTTTTTACATGGCATGGAAACCAGAGTACAGTTGAGCAGCAGCAGTTAACAGGAAAAGTTATTGAATTTTTGAAGGTATGCTTAACAAAGATCTGAACTTAACTTGTCTACTTTTCGTTATTAATTTATTTTGTAATGCATAGTGTATGTTTAGGTACTCAAGCCTAACATTACATGTAATGAATATCATGCATATTTATTCAGGACCTTTAAGACCTTATATAGTTTCCAATGCTCCATAGTTTATTTAATCTCTTTTATTTTATTAAATGTGTAGCCTGGCGTAACCACAAAACTCGCTAGAGAAGGAAAAGAGAGCTTAGCTTTCTGGCTTGCAGTGGGAGGCAAACAAAGCTACGACAGTAAAAAAGTAACACAGGAAGTTGTCAGAGAACCGCACTTGTTTGAAATATCATCCAAAGGTTTTAAAAAGGAAAACAAATAAAACATTTAACCTGATTTTATTGATTAGCTTCAGTTTTTGTTCATGTTATATACACTAACCGGTTATGTTTATGTCATTTGCCGTTAATGGATCTGTAGGAAAGTTCGAGGTCAGTTCCTCATATCGTTTTTCTTGACCCAATTCAAGAATGTGTGTAATATTTGCCTCAAATTAAGTTTGCTTGCATGACAGGTTGAAGAAGTCTACAATTTTGAACAAGATGACTTATTGGCAGAGGATTTTATGATATTAGATACGCATTCTGAGGTTATTGTTTGGGTTGGTCAGTCAGTAGACCCTAAGGAAAAACAAAACGCTCTTGAGATTGGTCAGGTACCAGCTTACCCATAATTACTATGCTTCAACTAAATCACTTTCTTAAATACAACAACACTATCCCGTAAATCCCACAAATAGCAAAGCTACTGACAGGGTTTGGCTGGAGGGGGATGTACGCAAACCTTACCTCCGTCTATGAGGATAGAGAGGCATAAATCGCTTTCTTAAATAATTAATAATATTGTAATAACGTTTCGTTTAATGCATAAATTATTACTAAAAAGGGACAACAGGTGGTTGTGGGTCAAACCGATCCGGCCACTGGTTAAGAGGTTTGACCCACTACACAACTTGGCTATCTTGCCACCTTTAGTTTTCTGCAAGTATGTGTTTTACAGGTTGGTGTGTTTATAAACACGTTGATTTCAGAAATACATAGACTTGGCTGCTTCTGTGGATGGCTTGTCCCCAAATGTACCGTTATTTAGAGTACCAGCGGGAAGTGAACCTTGCTTTTTCACGACATACTTTTCATGGGATCCTACAAAAGCTACTGTATGCGCTTTCCATCTTCATTTAATGATATCTAATGATTTCATATTAAATATTGATTGTATCTTCTTTCTATATTTCAACACGATTAGGTTCAATCAAACCCGTTTAAAAAGAAAGCTATGCTACTGTTTGGCCCAGGCGTTATCGAGGTAAACGACCACTACAAATTCATGATTTATAATGTTCTATTGCTTAAATGTGGCTAATATATTTCTTATCTTCTTACTGCAGAATTATGATAATAAGCCTGAAGTGAACAAAAGTGGAGCAACTCAGAGAGCATCAGCCATGGCTGCTTTGACGTCTGCTTTTAAATCATCTACTGTTACTAAAACTGCTACTACTACTGCTCCTAGAGTATTTAATCGGGCTTCACAGAGGGCAGCTGCGATTGCTGCTTTATCAAATGTTCTAACTGCTGAAAAGAAGGGGCCGCTGCCTGATTCTCCCCCTAGTAGGCAACAGAAGAAAAATACATCTTCGGAACCTAGCTCACCTAATACCAACTCCGGGATCATTGACCAGGGTATGCATGCATTACATTCTTTGCGTCTTTTTACCTATATACACCACAAATTAGAGGTGGAGAAAAGGCGGGTCAGGCTGGGTAATGGGCAAAAACAAGTAGTTTTAAATGTGGAGAGAAATGGGTCGTGGTTGGCCTACAACACTTTTTATCAATGTTGTAAAACAAGGTTTACAAGGCCGAGTAATCGCTACAAGGTAGGTTGCCGAGGTGCTTTTCTTCAACTCCGCCTAATTACTCGGAATTGATCAAAGGCGGTCAACCTCAGCCAGAATCGGATCTAGTTGGTTTGGGCCGAGTTTGACTTAAAAAGAATTAAACATAATATCTATCTCTATCATAATAAAGAACTAATATCATTTTCAAGGAATGAATATCAATTTTTGAAATATTTTACTGTTTGGACATGTATTTATTTATTTATATTGATATCAACATATTTTGTTATAAATATAAGTAAACTTATGATTGACATATATATATCTCCCAAAAACTAATTTCTTTATAATTTAACATGTCGCAACTTCTCAGCCGACCAACTTGGGAGCGCCTAGCGACTTCTGCAACCATGCTTTTTATTGTAACTTCTGATTTTTTTTATTATAAAAACCAAAGCTCTATTATATCGGTAATCATCTTGTTTTTTTAATATAGTGGTTTAGGAAGTTTTATGCTTTAAAATACACTTTGGGCGGTTTGCAGCCCATTTGACCCGTTTACTTTAAAGGGATCTCTTAACTTTACCCGTTAGAGATAAAACATAACCCCACACAACCCATCAATAAGTTAATGGGTCGACTGTTCTACACGACACCTTGGACCTGTTTTCTACGCTATGCACATGCATACTTCATCTTCCATTTTCCTAGCTTGTTTCTACTATAACTCATAGCATGGTTAGTTAGCCATATAAAACTTAAAAGGAATTGGATAATGAGATCCAACATATTAATATTAATATCAATATAATAAAAAAACATCTCATGGTTCTCTGCAGTTCTAGCTACAGCCCCGGCTCCAGATCCAGTTCCCGATCCAGCTCCAGTGAAGAGTGAAGAACCCGAAACTAATGAAGTTTCTGAAGTTGCAAGTGAGACGTCTGAGCCTAATCCAGAAACCAACGAAGAAGACTCTTCAGTAAAAGAAACAGATGAGGATGAAAAGGCTTGTGAAGACTCTCAAAGCACATATAGTTATGACCAACTGATATCAAAATCAACAAACCCTGTTACAGGAATCGATTTCAAGAAGCGAGAGGTAATCTTGGTTATTTTAGTTTACAGGCCTTGTTTGAAAAAGGAGCGGGTGGCTTTTAGTTTAAAACAAAAGGCCCGTTAAAGGTGGTTTTCGCTTTTGGCCCGTTTCAACTACACTTCTATACAAATAAATGCTCGAGCTACCAGCTCTTGGACTAGATAATATGCTAAACGTACCCAAAGTACGACCTGAATTGACCCATTCTAGTACGCGCTTCATATAACTTGTTTTTTAATGAAATTTCAGACTTATCTCTCCCCTGAAGAATTCGAAGAAGTCTTTAAGATGACAAAGGAAAAGTTTTATGAGTTACCAAGATGGAAGCAAGATCATATCAAGAAGAAAGTTGACCTCTTCTAGATATTCAAATCTTTCAGAATAAATGGTACCTCTTTTTTTCAAAATATCTATTATTTTATTTAATGCTGGTTTATACCAAATCTTATCAAAGTAACACTTTCCCAAATATGATCTCTATGATCTATTTGACCACAATGGTTTCAAATGTCATATTTGATGATTTTATCTTTTGTATTCGCTTACGGTTTGGACATATCTTTTGTATTCGCTTACGGTTTGGACATCACCTTGGATACTCTTAAGTCTTAACAATGTCCTTATCTTTTACTTTTGTATCTCTTGATCTTTTCAGCTGAGTTATCTCATAAAGTCATTAGTATGTAAATCTATCAGGAAATAATCATATCCATTTTGTTATATAATAGGAACTAATCATTTGATTTTGACGAGTTAAGAATTATATATTCAGCTAAGTCATCAGTAATGGGACGATATCTAATTATTTTTTTTCTGTAATTATTTGAATTTTTTATGCTTAATTGCCTAAGAAAAATGGGCAACATTAAAAATTAAATTATTTCTTTAACTTGTCATTTTTAACGATATACTCTAAAATTTTAGGCCAGGCTTATAAAATAATTGTCAACAAACTTATTTTATGGTAAACATTAAAAAGATAATGAAAACTATTTAAATCTGAAAAAAATACATGGACATAATTTTTGGCTGGATGTTAGATATAGGTGTGTTTGGGTTGGGGGTGGTTGCCTTTCAATGCTAGCTTTTATCCTGGTTGGCGGTGTGTGGGCATTGCCCCTTTGGCGTGGTATTCTGCCTTTGGGCAGCGCGCGGCGGGAGGGTGCGGGTGTGGTGCGGGTGGGTGTCTGCATTGGTTGGCTCGTCTGAATTGGCTAGGTGCTTGGTGGTGTTGGCAACTTTGAACATTAAAAGAAAAATCCACATGGCTGGCTAAGCCACACCCTCTCCACACCCTCTCCACACCCCACCTTTTTTGGGATAGCCTAGTAAAATTCACTTTTGCCACGTGTCATGTAAAACCCCTAACCCACCCCCCAGTATTATACTAATAATGGCTAATGCTATGTCCATATTCATGATGATTGGTCCCTATATTAATAATAATAACAATAGGACAAAAGTAATAGTAGTATAGTAAGTATAATAATTGCTAGTTATATAATTTAAATTTATGTACTCAATTTGTTCAAAACTTTGGCATGCATGTTTATAACTTTTAGTCCGTTTACAACCTAAAATCTTTATTACAATATGTTTGACTTATTTAGTTTTAAAAATGATGTGTTGAAACAAATAAACATATTAATTGTGTTTTGGATTTATCAGTTTTAACTGATCAACTCAAATTGCGTAATTCAAAAATGAATTAAGGTATATATGAGTTTTTAATATTTATAACCCAGGAAAAAGCTAAGTAAGGCTGACTTGGAAATTTTTCTTTTTTGAAAGTTAGGCTGACTTGGAAATCTGATGTTATATTGGAAGTTCACAAATAAAAACTGGAAGTCAATAGCTTGAATTATGAACTAAAGAATAAAAGATCTCTCTTGGGAGTAGATAATTCTAAATCAATTATATTTTAACACAACTCAAAATCAGTTACTGATTACTCTTTAAAAGTTCACATTTTTCGTACGTCTAAAATCTCCACTCTCATGTATAGTTAAATTGAAAAATTAGTTTGGTGTTTCTTTTATTTAAACTTTTTTTACGGGAAGAACTAAATCTCATCATAAATAAATAACCAAGCTGGAATCTAACACTCACAAACAATGTACAAAATTATATCATACGTGTCCGTGTTACCCAAAGGTTCAATCACCTTTACTTTTTTTTTTTTAACGGTGGATGTAAATTTCTGAACACTTGATGGTCTAGTAGCAAAATGTAATTAACTGGGGGTTTACCCGTTCGTTGCAATGGTTCTTTCCTTAATGCGATGTAGCATGAATCATGTATATGCATAAAACAAAAAAGATGTTAATGTAGTATCAGGCCTGATTGTATAAAACTTGTACAAACATGGATCAGTTTTAAATAGAATTTATATCAAAATATAAGTAAAAATAGCACGCTACGATAATATAATCGAATTTTTATCCATGCATTAGTTCTAATTGAATTTCAAACTTTAATAAGAAGACTATACGAAGTGGACGTTGGAATATTGCCTTATAGTCGTTAAACAGCTAGTTTAACTAAAAAAATGTTTCTTTAGTTTAAAAAAACCTATATATTATACTCTTTTAACTCAATTATTTCAAAACATACAACATATCCAACTCATTTCTCTCTACTAACATATATTTCACTCTCAATTTTAACATCTTTTAAAAAAAATTAAAGGCTCAAGTTTGTCACCTTCATCATCTTCGACATCGTCTTCACTTAAGAAGCTTCCCTTATTCTCATCAAATGACGAGGGACTAGCTCTAATTATTTTAACGATTCAGAAAGTGATTGAAACTATATTGAAAGATGAAGGGTGCTCCTCATAATCCAAGAAGAGTATATATATAATACGCGGTCGAATCATCGTACATGAGTTCTTGATAAGCGATTATTTTTCACCAAACCCTGCGTATGATGATATTACTTTTAGGCGTCGTTTTCGTATGAGCCACATTTTATTTCTTAGAATATCAAATGAGTTATCAAGTAAAAAACGGATGTGCGTGGTAGGCTTGGATTTAGCACGCTTCAAAAAGTCGTGACTGCTCGTAGACAATTAGCTTATGGCACGGCTTCCGACATTATGGATGAATATATAAAAATGTTCCTCCATTATTTTTGTAAGTAGGTCATTGAACTATATTTAAAAAAATATTTGAGAAAACCTACGTTTGTTGACATACAACAACTTCTGGAGGCTCATGAAGAGCGACATGGTTTCCCTACGATGATTGTTAGTTTAGATTGTATAAAATGGGAGTAGGAAAATTGTCCTACTGCGTGGCGCGGGCAACACACAAGTGGATATCATAAAAACTGGATATGATGCTTGAAGCGGTTGCATCATAATATCTTTGGATTTGGCATGCATTCTTAGTAGCTCTGCTACAAATAACGATTTCAATATTCTTAATCAATCATCCATTTTCAACGACTATATAAACAATGTTGGACCAAAAGCCTCTTTTTGTAAACGGTGCAGAGTACCAATATGGTTATTATCAAACCGATGGTATTTACCCGGACTATGCCATGCTTGTAAAATCATTTACAAAGCATACAACGTTAGACGAAAAGAGAGAAGTTTAATGGTGGCACAAAAAGACATAGAACGAGCCTTTGGTGCTTTAGAAAACATGGCACATTTTGAGCATACCGTGTAGGATCATGGAAAAACATAGAATTCGAAATATGATGTACTCGTGCGTTATTTTTACATAGCATGATTTTGTAGGATGATTGATGCGCAATTTGCGGGAAGTATGAGGATGGGAGTTAACAAAATATTGTAGAAATAAGTGATGAAGCGAGACAAGCGAACACAAAGGATATTTATAACAATGTTACACATCGAACATATTTAGAGCGTTACACGAAACGAATTTGACGAAGACGATAATTAAAAGTTTATGTAACTTTTTTAGGTTTATGTAATTTTTTAGGTTTAAGTAATTTTAAATTTAGCTTAATGTAATTTCTTTAACTTTACGTAATTCTAATAAGAGTTAAATGTCTAGTTGGTCTCAATACTTCAATAATTACAGAGTTCGTTTTAATGATTGTAATTTTTATACTCGAGTGGTCTTTATCACTAACATGTATTAAGTTTCTCAGTTAAATATATTCAAAATGACTAAATTACCCCTGAATAATTTAAAAAATAAAAGAGATGACCCATATTTTTACTAGTCTTCCCCATCTCTCTTTCTCTCTCTCCAACCCTTAGCTACCATAACCACCATCTCCACCCTCGCCACCATCAGTCTCCACCGTAACAATCTCTTATCAGATTCTCTTTCCTGCGCTCAATTATGGCTTAATCACAAGAACAACATTTCACATCTCTATCTTATTCAAACATTTCAATGTTATAATCCTCAAATTAACCAAAAATGCAGTCAATAATCGACGCAAGACGGGTTAATGTTGTTCAGATTTTGCTCCGACGAACGTCAGCCTACAAAATGATGCCGATTTCGAGTTATTCCTACAAAACGATTTCGAGCAGTTGAATGCTTTTGTTATCAAATACCAGAGGTAAGACCCCAGACTCTTTTCAGGTAAAATCCTAAAGGTTATTCACAGCATAAAAAAGTAAATTCCTATGATTACCACGATTCTAAAGAAGGGTTTTTCATACAAGCCCTTTCTTTCTTGAACTGTAATACCTAATTATATAAAGAACAAAGAGATAATTGTTGATTTTTTGGAAGATAAAAGAATTGAAGATAAAAAGATCTTAGTTTCAATTTTTTTTAGCCGGCGGTGATTTGTGGCTAACAATGGTGAACTGAAAGAGATGGATGAGAAGGGAGATGATGGTGGCCGCCGACAATGGGGTTGTGTTTTTCTTGTAAAGTCTTGGTGGAGATTTCGGATTTGAAGTGGTATGTGCAGCAAGCTGAACTGGTTCATGCTAGTTTCTTAAAAAGTTTGTGTTTTTCTTGTAAAGCTTTATTATGCTGGTTCATGTTATTGCCGGTAGTTGGAGGTGACGCTGATTTGCAACTGGTGAACGGTGGTGAGATGATGTACGTATGTGGCAGCGATGGTGGTGGCTGCGGTATAGAACAAGAAGTGGGTGTGACCCACTATGATTTAAAAAGATGTTTTAATTAAACGATTTTTTATTTTTGTTTTTTAATAACTAATGATAATTTAGTTAGTTTGTACACATTTACTGAGAAATTTAACAGTTTTAGTGATAAGAATCACACAAGTGTAAAAATTACAATCAATGTGATCAACTCTGTAATTATTAAGGTTCTATGATCAGCTCTGCAATATTTGAAAACCACATGGACCAATCAGTCATTTAACTCTAATTTTTTAGTTAATATTATTTATTTAATTGGTATTAATGTTATTTTTTAAATTTAATAGACTTCTTTTGTTTTTGTAAATATAAAATAACTACACAATATGTATGTCACATCTCATACAACGCCAACCTTTCACATCCCATCTCATCTCTCATTTTTTTGCACCATGTCATTTTTTTGACAGTTGATTACATGACAACCACATAACGCTTCAAGCCCAATTTTCATACCCATATGATCCAACGGGGAAAAGGCAATACGTATTTTGGTATATGGTTCATATATAGATATACAGTGAAACAAACCATATAAAATAAAAGCATTAAATGTAAGATATATGTCACATAATACATAATAGTGCACCACTTAACGTGCAACCACTTTGTGCGTTCTGGGTCGGCATTTTCTTCTTAGATTCTTCAACAAAGTCCACTGATATAATGTTTTGTTCCATGGGAAAGCTTTTTGCTCTAGGTCTCAATCCTTTTCAAAATTTGAATAGAAATAATTCATTGGCACATCTTCGAAAAGTAGCCTCATATAGAAAATATTAATGATCGAACCAACTCAGAAACCGCTGATTCAGTTATGGTTTTTCTTTTCTTTTTTTCAGTGGCAATAAAATAAGCAGGTTTTATTATTTAGTTATTTCTCTATGTGTATAAAAGGTGAATTGCAAAATTTGTCATTTATCTTTATAACTCTTTTCAGGTGGTGTCCTTGATGTTTAATATTGATGAGTTTTATATTTTATCTTGTAAAATTTTGCACGTTATGTCCTTTAAACCTAACTAAGTTAATTTTTCAGTTAAATCTGGTCATCTGCCTTGCACATAAAGATATTTTTGTCAATTCACCATCATAGAAACTTATTATGTAAATAACATAACTATCCAACCATATTTAATTAAAACAAATACCAAATACTTTCACTCTCTCTCTCTCTCTCTCTCATTATTTCAGACTTCTCCATCTCTCTCATACAACCACCACCATCCACCTCACACCACCAACACCATCACCATATCGGAGGTTCTCTAAAACCACCACCCATTGTCCGCCACCTACCAAACAACCACCACCAATCGCATCACTCCACTACCACCAATCGCACCCTTCGATTCAAGCAACAACGACAACAGATCTGCAAATTGAAACAAACACCGACTGCTCGATCTACGGTTTTTGAAAAAACAAACACCGGAAATAATGGCGGTCGGTGTAGCGGTAGAGACATAATTTCCCCAATCCCTCATCTGCAGGTTCGATCTAGGGTTTCTAGATACCAGGTATCATGTACTTGTGTTTTGTTTATTGGTTTCGTGTTTTGTATTTGCGATCTAGGGTTTCTACTTTGATGGTGGAAGGTGGGCCAGTGGTGGTGGTTGCAGAAGGTGGAGGGTGGGTGGTTAATGGTGGTTATTGGTGGTGGAAGTTGGGTGGTTGCGGAAGGTGGTAGAGGGTGGGTAATTAACGGTGGTTGTTGGTGGTGGATGGTGGGTGGTTGTAGAAGGTGGTGGAGGGTGGGTGGTTGATGGTGGTTGTAGGTGGTAGATGGTGACACGATTGTTCAAAATCAAAAATAGGGGTTTTCATGTGTTGCATGGTGGCAGGTGGGGCGGTGCTTTGATTTGTTGTGTTGTGTTGGTGGTTGATAGTGGTGGTTGTTGATGGTGGTGGTAATGGTGGAGAACGTGAGAGAGAGATGTAGAGAGACAGGTGGAGAGAGATGGAGAGAGAGAGGGGGGGGGGAGGTAAACTTATTTATATATATTTTTTAAATTGATTTTTGTTATATTTGTTAAAATATTTTTAAATAAATGGGTGGATTGATTTAACTAAAAAATTAACTAAGTTAGGCCTAAAGGACATAACGTATAGGATTTAAAACATAAAGTATAAAAATCGTCAGCTTTAAACACAAAGGATACCGCTTGAAAAGAAGTATGAAGATAAAGGACAAATTTTGCAATTCACTCGTGTATAAATAACATAGTTGGTCGATAGAACATTAATTTTATTTTTTTAATTTATATATTATTTGATCCTTATTCATCTTTGTAATTTGTTTTTTTTAATTTGCTCAATACCTAATAGAATTTATTTACTAAAATAAGGTTGAACTTGTTGATGCCTAACACCCATAATTAATCGAATATAACAATTTATATATACTCATATAAATTTGTGAAACAATATATAAATTTGTGAAACAATATATATATATATATATATATATATATATATATATATATATATAGGATTCGGTTCAAGGAGAAACCACTACCAGTTGCGAGAATCATGAGAACTCCTCCAATCCAATAAAATTTTTCGAAAATTATATATTTTAAATTCAAACACCATAAGTATTACGTAATTTAGAAAATACAAAAATATCGAAAATGAATATTTTTTTGTTTTTCTCTATTTTCCCTAATTATGACATAATGTTTTTTTTTACTAAATGCAAGTTATATTTGTCCTATATGTTTATTAGAAAATACAAAATTATCGAAAATGATATCTATTTCTTTTTGCTTTATTTTCCCTAATTCTGACATAATTTTCTTTTAAAATGCAAGCTATATTTGTCTTATATTTTTATTGCCAATTTCTATTTCATTCGTTTAACATTTGACAACTTTGAACTACAACTTAAAAAAAAAAACATTCGATAACGTACGTAAAAAAAGTTTTGACAACATGCGTAAACAAGTTTTGACAACGTATGTAAATAAAGTTTTGACAGCGTGCGTAGAAAAAGTTTGACAACGTGCGTAAACATTTATACGAACTGAGTATGAGAACACTACTATGTAAAAAAAAATAAACAAATGTTTTGAGAACGTGCGTAAAACAAAGTTTTTTACGCCTCTGATCGCCGACCCAAGCTCCTCTAAACGTCACGCATAAATCTAATTTTCAAACGTATGCAAAAATGGAAGGCATAAAATAGTTTTTACGTACGTTTGAAAAATATTTTTACGTAAGTTGTCGAATGTAAAATATTTTTTGCGCACGGTGTCGAATGAAATAAAAATGTTTTTTACGCCTCTGATCGTCGGTCCGAGTTCCTCTTAACGTAATGCGTAAATCTATTTTCAAACGTATGTAAAAATGGCACGCGTAAATATTTAGTTTTTACATACGTTTGAAATTTTTTTCTCGTACGTTGAATGTAAAAAAAATTCGCGCACGGTGTTGAATGTGAAAAAATATTTTTATTGCACACGATAAAAAAATGTTTTCTACTGTAACGCCTCATGTTTCTGTACAAATTTTTACTTTTAGGAAATGCGTAAACGTAATAACTTATTAAATTTTATTATCATTATTATTGCTATTTCTTTATTTATTCTTTTATAAAATAATAATAATAATAAAAATAATAGTAATAATAATAATAAACAAATAACACGTTTTTTTTATGAAGCTTGTAAATAAAAAAACGGAACTCGTAATTGTGACCGGGCCACTCTGTATCCTAGAAACCAGCTACCGGGCTTTAAGCCCAACACAAACCAACTCACACCCTAAATCTAACCCTAATATATATAACACTATATACACACACACCAAAAAAAAAAAAAAACACTGGCCGCACACCCTCATCCCGGTTCCCCCTCTTTCCCTCCCACATCTCCGATCACCGGAGCAGATTTCCGGCGTCGTTTCGATGGTAAACAACCTAAACCCTCGCCTCCTTCCCTATAACACCCTCCCTCACATGCGCTCGTCTTCTTCCTCCCTGGTTAAGCAGATTTTGGCGACAAGAGTCCCTCCGGTCGACGCAACGCACACACCGGAAACAAGCAGCCTCTCTCTCTCATCGAACCTCTCTCCCCCTCTCTCTCGTGTCTGAACGACGGCTTCGCTGCCGGCGACCGCCGTCGTTGACGATGGTGATGTTGTCGTTGTTGGTTTTCCGACGGCAACAAAGGGGCGATAGCGGTGTCGTGGTGCACGACCCCGCTGACCAAGGTGGTTCCGATAGGAACGGTGGTGGTGGTGACCACCGCCGCCGGCGACAGTGATGGTCGACGGCTCAGTTCGGGTCAGTCATCACCAGATCAACGCGGTCGTCTCAGCTCAGTTACGTGTCATGGATTACTCAGTTAAGATTCGAGTTTGTTTCCGATCGGGTTCGTCTCAGCTCAGTCAGATCTGGTTCGGTTAGAGTTTTGGCTCAGATGCGGTTCGAGTCAACCCAAGTCAACTGGGCAGTCTCGTGTCGTGTCAACGTCAGTCAATAGCAGACTTGGTTCGGTTTCTGTGCGAGTCAAATCTAGTCAACTGTGGTCAAACCAGTCAGATTCGATGTTCGGTAAATTCTAACGCCTTGAAGCTTATCATATTACCATTGTTAATGTTATTTTAATCGCAAATCGACTCTACCTATCATGTAACAAAATATACATATATAAGTTATATCGACACGTTTTGTTATTATTGTTTATATAATTACTATTTTGATTCATAAGACTTAATTACCTGAACCATACACTAATCGTGTCTTCATAACTCGTATAGATGAATATATATTGTTTCGCATATTGTTGTTGAGTTTTGGAAATATAATCGACACATTGGTTGTTGGGAACGTCTTAAAACAGGGGAAACTCTGTCCGCTTTTCGTCAGAATATATATATATATCCATACATCTATTATACCTTTTCGCCAAACATATACGCATCTATCAAACTTTTCGTCGATGTATATATAAAGGTATATATAGATATATAAATTAAGTTTTCCGTCAGAATATAAATGTATAAATTTATTAGGCGTTTTGTCAAAATATATATATATATATGTATATAAATCTACGTTTTTTCATTAAACTATAGATCCGCTACGATTATGTGCGTACAAAGACTCGAATGAAGTCCACGAAATAAATATTTAAAATGTATTATTTTAAGCAATACTCCTCTGATCTCTAAATACTCTAATACCTTGCAATGCGAGATACGACTGGGATTCTCCAAGGGTCAAAGGATTACTTCAGTGTCCCATTCTTCGACTCCTATCGGGACTTCTAAAAGAACTTGCAAACTGTGAGCATACTCGACCCTTTTTTTTTAACTTTAACGCGTTTTGGGTGCAACATGTATCAATTAATAATATTCATATCAAACGAAATCAAATGTATTCAAATCACCAAACGTGTTACCTGTTATGATTATGTTAATTACACGTGCCGGTTTCAATTTGTATGACCATGCTATTTCGTTATGCTTAGGTTGTTTAAGTATGCTAGTTTAAACTTGAACGTAAATTTCCATGATGGATATATGACAACTTAATGCCTAATTTTTTTTTCAAACTTGTATGTTCGCCAATACTTTCGTATTGATCTACGCTTTTAATACATGTTGCAGGAATTATGACGCAAGGAATCTAATAGGAATGCCTAGAAACGCATTTAAACTTTAATACTTGTTGTATCATATCTCATTTCAAACATGTTGTATTTTGTTTCGAAACCTTGTATTAACTGTTATTAATGAAATGAAATTGTATTTCTTTCATATGTGGCGTGATTCAATTCTGTATTAACTGATTTAAAACGATGTAAAATGTAATTATTAAACACTTGACACAAATAGCGTTATGAAGCCTCTTGCAATCTCGTTTTCGTCTCACTCCGATGTTTTCGCCATCGGTTGGGGTGTGACATCTACGCCCCTGATCGCCGGCCTGAGCTCGTCTAAACGTTTATGGAATGTAAGTGCTTTTACTTAAATTTTCGTAGATGTTGGGGCTTTTACGTTCAAATGACGAGAATAACGAACAAAAAAAGAAATTAAGATCATATATTGAAAACGTTTTCTTTTTATACATGTAGCGTAATTTTTTTTGTACAAAAATCATATGTTATAATTAGTTCTTTTTTTAAATAGATAAATGTAATGAATATTTACATGAAGAGTAATGTAGTCTATAATGTTTGGTTGTTAGTTTGACAAGTTGACATGATAGTACACAAGTCAATTTTTCAAAATACCCTTTTGTACCATTTATTTTTTTTAATCAATAAAAACTCTACAAGACAAATCAAACTTAAATAATTAAATCTCAGTCATTAATACATGAGAGATCTAGGGTGGATAATGATTTCTACGGTTCTCATATCTAAAGGTGGTTCCTATTTTAACCTATCCATATATATATATATGTATATATATATATATATAGCGTTTGGTTCAAGAAGGAACCACTACCAGTTGCGAGAACCATAAGAACTCCTCCTATCTAATATAATTTAACATATCATCTATAATCAATTTAATTCAAAATGACATTTTGGTCTTTTTCTTTCAATGTCACATCACATCTCTCTTATCTCTAGAAAACATCAAATGATCATTTATGTGTCTCACATAACAATATATATCTACTTTCATCTCTTTTATACTTTTTATATTTAAAATTGGGAAAAGTATCATAGGTTTTAAATTTAAACATTAAAAGTATTACGTAATTTAGAAAAATACAAAAATATCAAAAAATAAAATCTATTTCTTTTTGCTCTATTTTTCTTAATTATGACATAATATTTTATATAATATGCAAGCTATATTTGTGTTATATGTTTATTAGAAAATACAAAATTATCGAAAATGATATCTATTTCTTTTTACTCTATTTTCCTAATTCTGAAATAATATTATTTTCCTAATTCTGACATAATGTTATTTATATGTTTATTGAGAATTTCTATTTCATTCGTAAACGTTTGATGACTTTGCACTACAACTTTTAAGAAAACATTCGACAACGTGAGTAAAAAAAGTTTTGACAACGTGCGTAAAAAAAGTTTTGAAAACATGCGTAAAAAAAGTTTGATAACGTGCGTAAATATTTACACGAACTGAGTATGAGAACACCACTATGTAAAAAAAATAAATGTTTTGGCAACGTGCGTAAAAGGTTTTTTACCCCCCTGATCGCGACCCGAGCTTCTCTAAACGTCACGCGTAATTATAATTTTCAAACGGAGTAAAATGCCCGAATAGTCCCTGTGGTTTGTCAAAATTTCACCTTTAGTCCTCAACTTTATAAAATTACACTCATGCTCCCTATGGTTTGCTCGTTTGTTACTCGGATAGTCCCTGAAGTAGATGGGGGTTAGTTTTCTCAGTTAAATCTATGTGAAATTACTAGACTACCCTTACTTATTAAACACAATAACTTGAACAAAATTTTAATTACTAAATTGTCGATTGTTTTTGGGACCTACCCATTAATTAAACCTAAACCTATTTCTTCACTACATCAACACCTGCAACAATAATTCATCCACCACCACCATCAGCACGCATCTCACCACCTATACCATTTCTTCAATCCAACACAAACATGCAAATCAAGGGAAGAAAACGCTGCCACTAAACTAAAATATCGAGTGTAGGGTGTTGGTGGAGGTAAACGTTAAACCGAAACTACTACCATCCTCTTCTCTCGAGGCTGGCGCTATTGGGTCCAGCTCCATATCAGTCGTCTTGTACCCCATCCCCAACCATCAAGGAGTACCAGGCATCGCCGGTGCTATGAAGGGTCATCGGAGACCCGTCGTAGAGGTGATCGGATTCCCTTCACTCTCTCTCTCTCTATGAAAAAATGTGAGTATGTGATAACGAATGTATGATATGGGAGCTAGCTTATAATGGGGTATTTGAATCCTTTAATTTAGGTATTGATTTTGGTGGGTTTTTTAAGATTGGGTATTGGTTGGTTTTCATGGGATTTTGATGGAAGATGAAGAATGTTTTGTTGATTTTGGAGTGGTGATAACTGATGAAACAGAGGTGGTGGTTGATTTTGGGGTGGTAGAGGAAGGGTGATGGTAGAGAGTGGTGGTTTCGATGGTGGTTTAAGGAGGTGGTGGTCGGTGGTGGTTTAAGGAGGTTAGGTGTAGTGGTTTAAGATGAAGAAGAAGTGGAAGGTGGGTCCCACTTTTTCTATATTTTTAATGTTTTAGTTATAAGTAAGGGTAGTATAGTAATTTCACATAGATTTAACTGAGAAAACTAACCCCATCCACTTTAGGGACTATCTGAGTAACTACTGAGAAAACCACATGGAGCATGAGTGTAATTTTAGAAAGTTAGGGATTAAAGGTGAAATTTTGACAAATCACAAGGACTATCTAGGCATTTTACACTTTCAAACGTATGTAAAAACGAAAGGCGTAAAATAGTTTTTACGTGAAAAATGTTTTTACGTAAGTTGTTGAATGTAAAATATTTTTTGCGCATGGTGTCGAATGAAAAAAGAAAGTGCTTTTTACGCCCTTGATCGTCAGTCCAAGCTCCACTAAACGTCACACGTAAATCTATTTTCAAACGTATGTAAAAACAACACACGTAAATGTTTAGTTTTTACACACGTTTGAAAAATGTTTCTCGTACGTTTTCGAATGTAAAAAAATTTCGCGCACAGTGTCGAATGTAAAAAAATTCCGTGCACGGTGTCGAATGTAAGAAAATATTTTTTTTATTACACACGATAAAAAATGTTTTTTACGGCCTTGATCGCTGGCCCGAGCTCCTCTAAACGTTTGTGGGATGCAAACGCTCTATTTTTTTTCTTTAATTTTCGTAGGTGTTAGGGCTTTTACTTTCAAATGACGGGATAACGGACAAAAATGTAGATCAAGATCAGAGATTGAAAACGTTTTCTTTTTATACATGTAGTGTAAATTTTTGGTATAAAAAATCATGTGTTATAATTAATTCTTTTTTTAAATAGATAAATGTAATTAATGTTGACATGATGAGTGATGTAGTCTATGATGTTTGATTGTTAGTTTGCCAAGTTGACATGAATGGTACACAAGTCAAATTTTCCAAAATACCATTCTTGTACTATATATTATGTTTTAATAATAAAATCACTAAAAGACAAATCAAATTTAAACAATTCAATCCTCATAAATATGAGAGATCTAGGGTGGATAATGGTTCCTAAGGTTCTCGTATCTAAAGGTGGTTCCTATTTTAACCCATCCATATATATATATATATATAGGTTTAAATGAGAACGCTAAATATTGTGAGAACCGTGGGAACAAATGAAAAAACCACAAGAACTTTGTCAAAAACAATTCAAATTCATTTTTTTTTGCACTTATCATTATTATTCAAATACAATGTTAGAAATTAAATTTAGACATTTAAATTTACATGAATTTGTAAAAAATAAAAATAAAAATTTACAAATGTATAAGTTTGTCATTTACACATGTGTAATATTTTTTATAAGCGTGATTTTGAGAAAAGAAATAAACTATTTGATGTTGTAAATTCTTTTTCTGATTTGTATTTTAATTACGATGAGGTTTTTATTACAAAAAATTGGTTTTTTATCCGTTCTCGCAATATTTAATATATATATATATGTGTGTGTGTGCGTGTGTGTGTATATATATATAGGGTAGTTAACGTACAATTAGTTTTAACGTACGATGCGTATGAGATGAAATATAACATGCAGATTTATGGTTTTTGAGGTTTATAACATGCGGAATTCTCATCTCGTACGCTCGTACGTTAAAGCCAATTGTATTGTACAATATGACTTAACGTACGATGCGTACGAGTTTCAGTATCAACATGCGAAAAAATGGTTTATAACATGCGGATTTGGTTTTTTTGCACAACACATGATTTTACTCCTTTGTATTAACATGCGAAATTGATTTTTCTCCCCTGTATTAACATACAAAATTGTTTTTTTATATAAACATGTGAATTTGTTTTTCTGAATATATATATATATATATAAATATATATATATATATATATATATTCGATACGAACTTAACATTCTTATGTGCCCAACCGAATTAACTAAGACGCATTACCTAAGAACGTAAATTATAATTTTACATAAACTGAAGAAAGATGCATTGCTTGAACAATCAAAATATAAAGTATGGTGATATCTTGCATAAAATATAACCCGTTTAATATATGTTGTATATATGTATTTGACCAAAGGAAGGATGCATTGTTGTTACATTGAATTGAATGGTAAAAATAAAGTTGAAAAATCTTTATTTAAAGTTTAATTTACAAAATAAGAAAAAGGCCCATGATTGCATTTTAGTGCACCACTGAATGTGATATCACTTTGTGCGTTTTGGGTCGACATTTGCTTGTGAGATTCTTCTAACAAAAGTCCACTCATATAATGTTTTGTTCCACTGGATAACCTTTTGCTACGAGTTTGTCAGTTCTTTACAAAATTTAAGGAATAATCATGTAAACATTATTTTTATGGTGTGCGGAGTTGCAGAAGATTTTTTTTCCTGTATTATATGTGGACCCTAATTATTTTAATATTTGACTTGTTTGTTACTTTTTTTAGATAATATAGGATATTTTAGTCATTTAAAAACACAACAGATGTCTTCACATCTATTAGTGAACATTGAATATGAATAACCCTCAAAAACTATATGTATAATTAACTAAATAAAAAAAAATTAAATTGGAAGTAAATGGTGAAGATTTGATCTCTTATCCTCTCTCGTGACCTCCATATTGCATTGCTTCATCTTTTTTTGAATTTTGATGTACTAGTGCATCATTTTTTCCGGTTAGCCGACGTGGAGGAAATAGGGGTACGTGAGCTAGTCTATAGCGACTGCTCTATTGTAGTGCTAAATAAAAGATAAACCAGGTATCATATTGTATTAATGAATTGTATGATTGGATTACGTCATGACTCTTATTTGTAGAGGACATAATTACATTTCTACTCTTTATGATATCCTATACTATCATCTTGATCTTGGTATGATACTCCCCAACAAGCTATGGTATCGAGTTAGCTTGAAATATAAGGTTACTCGGTGTGGGTGACAAGCTTCTCTCCAGGACGACCCGCCATGTCAGCAAACGCGTCAGAGACCTTGGAGGACGCTCCTCCAGGGATTGAAGTTTGGAAATGGGTGATGACCCGACCCCACCTAGTTTTTTTATTTTTCTTTTTAATTTTGGCAAAATTTTTATAAAAACTAAAATTAAATATTAATTCAAACATTACATAAAATAAACTAACATAATATTAAAAAAAAATTGCTAGTCTTCATCCAGCATGTCGTCGGTGGGTTCGTTCTGTGTGTTGTTCCAAATGTAGTCCACCAAGTCCGCTTGTAGGTTTGTATGTACTCGTTACGTAGAGAGAATCTGTTTAAATCTTGTTGTTCTGCACTCACTGGAACAGAATTCCCGCTATACTCGTTTTCGTCGTAGTCACAGATCGCTCTACCCTCGTCTTCGATGATCATGTTATGCAGCAAGATACAAGCATACATAATGTATCGCAACCTCTATGGTGTAAAAGAACGTGTCGGATATTCAATGATATGCCACTTTTTGTAGAACTCCAAAACACCGTTCAATATCTTTTCTCGCCCCCTCTTGAAACTTGGCAAATTTCTTTCTTTTATCGTCTGTAGGGTGCAGAATAGTTTTAACGATTGTAGAGTACGTCGGATATATTCCATCTGCAAGGTAGTAACTGCGCATGTATTCCACCCCGAAATCGTAAAACTTGTGTCTGGACCTGTTCCTTAGATTACATCGTCAAATATCTGTGATTGGTAGATGATGTTAAGGTCATTAAGTGAACCAGGCAGACCAAAAAAGCATGCCAAATCCAAAGATCCTGTGACGCAACAACCTCTAATATTATAGTTGGATGACCGTGATCGCCCCGAGTATATTGACCTTGCCAGGCAGTAGGGCAGTTCTGTCAGGGCCAGTGCATGCAATCAATGCTTCCCAGCAATCCTGGAAAACCATGTCTTTCTTCGTGCGCTTGATATAATTTTTGGACGTCGTTTGCGTTTGGTTTCCGCAGATATTTTTTGCTATATAACGTCACAATCCATTTACAAAACTTGTGCAAACATGCACGTGAAGTTCTTTCGGACATCCTTAAATATTCGTCTAACGAATCGGGTGCAGTCTCGTATGAGAGCAGGCGAATGGCCGCGGTACATTTCTATAAAGTGGTGAATCCCCTACGACCCCTGGCGTCGTATCGAAGTGTGAAATATGGATCATACTGCGCCAAGTCGTCTGCTATACGTAAGAATAGTCGACGACTCATTCGGAACCGACGTCTAAACATCGCGTCCGTGTACATAGGTTCGTCAGCAAAGTAAACTATCATGTCCAGCTGATTGTTAACGAGTTATATAAATTAGGAAAGCACATCAAAATAAAGACAGACTAAAAAATTAAATACGTTATTAACAATGAATTAAATACCTTCTCGTTGTCGATTTAAGGCGACCGCCCTTTTTGTGGTTGTGACGACGTTTCTTCCTCTTCCTCCTCCTCCATGATCATCTGTGCTGCTTGAATAACGAAGTTTGCAACAAACAATTCGGCCTCATCCGAAGATGATGAACACCACGAAGAAGGTGACATGTCTATATTTTTTAAAATAAAAGGTTGGAGGATTATAAAGAGATTGGAATGATTTTATAAATTTGAGAGATGGAGGTGAATAAATTGTGTAAAAAAGTGGGATGGTATTGGGGTATTTATAGGTAATTTATTAATTTAATTTTTTATTAAACTAGCCGTTTAAACGACTATATTTTTAAAATATATTAAACAATTCGCTCAGTCCCCAACGTCCGCAGGCGGACGCCTACGACGCCGACGCGCCACCCGGCGCGGTGTTGGGGGGCGCCGTCGGTCCAAGCCGGGCCTGGACGGTCCCCACACCGAGTGGCCTAAAAGACTAAAAAAACACTAAACTAAATCGGATTAGCTACTCATGATTAGCACAGCTATACAACCTGTCCATTTTTTGTGTGTTGGAACTTGGATCCGTCCAGCCTATTTTCGAAAAAAAAAATTGTTTCAATTTTGCCCAGCTCCCATACATGGGTCTTTTACGACTTGCAAGCTTGTAAGTTAAGTGCCATGAAGTGGTTGACTTTCCAGAGTTGACATGTGTAACGACCACAATGCTGATGTGAATTGTTTCTTTACCCGTTCATGAGATATCAAACAAACTTGCGAAAACCTCGGCATTGCTTTTGCGAAAACTACTCTACGCTTATTTGCCTCCATGTCATCGTCACCTCAACCTTTGTTCTGTAACTCTTCTTCCCCATCGCACACCAATTGTTCTTCTCCGATCACATGCGAATTTTCTCCTTCCATTCAAGTTTCTCCCCTATCGCTCTTTTGCAATTCTTGTCTAAAACTTACGCACAAAAGTGACGTCGATGAAGCAACGTGTTGTATGCGATGAAGTCTGAGAGGGTAGAGATGGAAGAAGGGATGCGCGACGATTGTATGTTGATTTACGTGTTTTAGTGTGTTGGTCGGTTAATTTAATAACCCTAAGCACGATTAGGTGAGTTAACTCAATAACTTTTAAAACACGATTATGTAGTTTTAAATTTATAAGAAATAATTATTACTTAGACTAAACACACACAATAGGCAAATATATCCTTCGTTTGTAGTAAAGTTTATGCAAGAAACAAATTCCGAACCCAAAGGATACGATTTTAATGGTTATTTTAAATTACCTACTAGTAATTAATTATCTTTTGTACTTTTTATATTTAAACCAGAAAACAGAAGCATGTAATAGATGATTAGTAGAGAATATCAAGAGCACCAAAAGTGTTGCTTTAGATTTTCGAATCCGCTTTGGATTTGAAGAGTGTTGCTTTGGGATGAATTATAGTTATTTTATTGGCAAAAGGTAAGGTTAATTAACTCAAAGACCCGCTCCTAGCTAAGGTTACTGACAAGTTTTTAGTAGATTTACAAGATGTGACATTAAGGTTAAAATATAATTAGAGCCGATTAAAGATAATTCAATGCCCAATCTTACAGAAATGTTCTTTTTAAGGAACAATCACCTAATCTTGGGTTAGTTGTAACATCCGTCAAAAACCGGATTTACCAAACCCGCTTCGTTTATTAACCGAACAATCAGTTAAAAATTTCGTTGCGTATTTAATGCTCAAATTAATTTTAAACGATACATAATTAATAAGTATATTAGAATATAAAAGTTATATTTGAAAAAGTATTAAAAATAGTGATTTAAAAATAAAACAAGGTTGCCGGGTTTCGAACCCGGGTCAGCCGGGTAACTTCAAAGCCTTAACTTCCATCCATCCAACCACTCCGCCACTTGTGTTCTTTAGTAACATATCAAAACAATTAATTCAAATATCACAATCTCGAATTCAAACTGGCACGCCCAATCGCAGTCGTCGGAAATCCCGACGATTTCGCCGATAATTGACGGTTTCTTCTGATTTAACCGAAGCATTAACCTCAACATCGGTTATAACCGATGTCCAGTCCGCGACATCAGTCATAACCGCCGAGAAATTATTGACCGATGAATCGAGACTGAAATCAGACCCCATGCATCTCGATTCTTCCCTATAAATTCACCCACAAGCCTCTGTTAACCTTTTCGCTCACAATCACACAAATTCTCGACGTAATTTCACTCGCCGGAAAATCTCTGCAAGTCGCCGGAAAACCGAGATTTCATCTATACGGTAAATACCTCGATTCTTTCTGTTTCAATCCGATGTTAGACTGTTACTAACTTCAATCCAACCATCAGAATCTATCCCAGACGACGTAGCCGGAATATTCAGCTCTCGCCGGAAAACCTCTGAAACTTCTGATCTCACACTGTGAATCGGTATAACCCTTCAAACTTCTGTTAATCCTTGTTTAAGTACCTCAATTTCATAACTAATCGAACAGAACTGTTAATTGATTCTAACAGCCGAAGTTCACTAACTGAGCCGACGGACTTTTGCCGGAGTTCTGTGAAAGACCCTGATCGGTACCTTCTATCCCCAAAACTCTCTCCGTTCATTACCTTTCAACTACTTATAATGTTTGTTAATCGAATTAGACATGAATCAGTCGAATTATCATTGTCAGTAATCTTAAGCGAAGAAGACGAAGTTCAGATATGTTATAAGATTATTTTAAATCAGTTTTATGAACGGGTTAGACACACAGTCCAGCGGTGGACTGTGTGCAAACAAATACATACACGTCCCGAGTTCGATTCTTGACACACGCACCTTCGCAGTAATAAAATGTCCTTTTTTTTAAAACTGAACCGGGTTAACTCCGTAAGATGTTAAGTATAATAAAAACCAGAATAATTACCAAGTTAGACACACAGTCCAGCGGTGGACTGTGTGCCAAACTAAACCACAGGTCCCGGGTTCGAGACCTGTGGCGAGTACCGAGTGATGCAATTAAATCGTTTTTAAAATAAGTGATTTTAGGATTGATTTAATTAGTATATAAATGTAATTAAAAACAGAAATATTTCGGCTTAGACACGTAGCTCAGTTGGTAGAGCTGCGTGCACGCGTACGGGAGGTCACGGGTTCGAGTCTCACCCAGCGCACACATATAACCGACCGAACCGGTCAACAAGTCAACGGTCAACAAGTCAATGGTCAACAGTCAAAAATCAACATTTTTTTTATTTCTTTTATCTATTTATTTAAATTAAAAAATACTTAAAAATAACATTTTTAAAGTTAGAAAATAGCCTTAAACTCACAAAAATATATCCAATAATCCTACTAAAATTGATTAATAAAATCCGCTTATTTACCGAACCATTATGTTATTATCTAGGTTAGTTTCACTCGTGGTTAAATCCAACTTCGTGCGCATTCAACATCATCAACCGAACGCACCCAATGTGAGTGAATCTTACAACTCCCCCTTTTAATTACACGTTTTGGGGTGTATCATGTGTCACTTAAATTAATTCGTTTATTCAAACTCGTGCCATACCATATTATGATTTAAACTTAGAATGTAAATATTGTTTGTAGTTATGTATTACATATTGTCTAGTTGTATGCAAATCATTCATTAGGCCCATCAGTTCGTAGAACAACGCGTGCTTCAAAACTCATTAATTAGGCACATCGGTTCCTCGTGGGAGACGGATTGAGCAACGCGTGCCTCAAAACAATCTATTATTGTATGTGTGTGCATTATTTAATAATTAAGTGTTTTGTGAATAAGTTTACATCTATATTTACTCACATAGGAAATGCCTTAGAAGAAAATAATGAAGTCTAGAATGATGTGTAGAACATGATGTAATTATGATTGTATGTTCCCCTTTAAATTGTAATAATAAATATGAAACGTTATAATAAATGTCATGAGCTTTGATGATAACCCAATCATGCCTCGATCACCTTTTCCGCTGCGGGTCGGGGTGTGACATTAGTTACATCCAACTACCCTTCTTTCTTTTACATAGTTCCTATGGCTTGCGATACCTTTGTCTCACTTCAAAGGTAGCAAGGATAAATTTAAGTGCTGCACACAGGTGCTAATGACACTTGTGATCAATTAGGGCGATTAATCTTTATTTAATGGGTGACATTGTAATAATATATATATATATATATATATATATATATATATATATATATATATATATATATATAAGGGTGTATAATATTTTAACTTCGGTTCGCAACTTTTAGACTGTGCCAGGTCTAACATATAGACCATGTTAGATGAGGCACAAGACCAAGCTTTGGCTAACCGTTGAGGCCTAGCATATAGACCGTGCAGGCCAACAACAATATTCCTGATAAACGAGGCTTGATCACAAGATATGTTTCCACAAATGGGTCAACCACTTCTCCAATATCCGATTTCCCTTATTAGTATATGGGTTTTTACACGCCATGAGTGTACTAATAAGCTTCACCTACTTTGGTTATCAAGAACTCACAGAAGATCAAAGACCAAAAAAATCAAAAGCTCATTACTAAAGAAGAAAGGTAAAAGGAATTCTTAAAGAGATTAGAGACAACACACTTCTTTGCCAAAGATTAAACATTTAATTCATACAAAGTATTATTTTCAACCTAAGCAACACAAGGAGTTTAGCCTATAATGGCCATAACTTGTCCATAACCAGTGACCATTGAGTGAATCATAATGGATCAAGTATGATAGGATTAAACAACTTGAGGAAGGGTTGTCGGTTATCAGTCCCCTGTCTCTCAAACTAAGTTATTACATGTATTTTGTGGAGTGATCCCAAACTCTTTTTGGCCTCTCAAGGTCAGAGGTTTAGTGTGTGAAACATGGAAGAGGAGTGGGTGAAATGGGATGGTAAAAATGGGAAGCCAAGGGTCTCTATTTATAGGCTGGATGAGACCAGGGGAGCACGTGCATGCCTAGGGGGCACTGCCCTAGGCACGCCTATGCATGGTGAGGATTCCCGACACTTCTTGCACTTTTTGTCCTTTTTTGATTTCGTCCATTACGATTCTATTGTAGCCACAACCGTGCATGGCTAGGCATGACCATGCCCATCTAGATAATCTAACAAGGATTGAACAGGTGGCATTCTTGGTCGGTTCTCAAACCTTCTATCCTTGTCTTATCCTAAGCACGGGCGTGCCTGACTGTTGGTGGACTTTTGTTGACCAATTCTTGGGTTGACTTGTTGACTTTGTGCATCTTGGTGCACAGCTGTGCCTATAGCCTGGCACAGTTCAAATGCATGGGTGTAACATCAAGTCAATCCAAATGCATGCATGAGTTATAGGCTTGTATGCAAATCATACATATACCAATCACTTAGTAAATTCGCATGAGTCAAGAGGGCTTCTTTGGGTTGTACAATAAGGTATATGGTGGTTTAATGGTATAAATGGATGGCAAATGAGTGGGATATGGTCATTGCTTTGTATAGAACCCTAGGTGATGATCCTTCCTAGGTGATTGAAATAGTGCTAGTGACTCTTTTAAGGCCAGGTCGTCAAGACCATTCCACAACTCTTATTGCCTCATTTTCTTTTCATGGTAGATACTTCCACTATCCTTTCTCTTTGAACCGTTCAGTGAGTTTTTGCCTAATAGCGTCCAATAGGACTAGCTTTAAATCTACCTCTTCTTGGAATTAATTCTTCTTGGTGAGACATCTTGTGGAATCATGGCTTTTGATGGATGTCACTTTCTTTTTCATTTTCCGCCTGTTGTGTGTAGTCTTCGATACCCAAGACTTGATGTTGTCTTTGAGGTGTTGGTACCAAAAGACTTGATGTTGTACATCTATTTGCCAAATCTTCCCCAAAATATGATTTTTAGGGGGGGGGGGGGGGGATGGGGTAGAAGGTAGTTCCATGGATTTCTTGGAGTTCTTTCATGGCTTTTAACGATTTTGACTTTGATAGGTAATTGCCAAAAATTTGGTGTTGTGATTCTTGACGCCAAATACTTTGATGTTATAGACTGTGATTTCCTTTTGAAGATTCTCTTTCAATAATCTTGATGTTATCCTTGTAGACCCTTAATGACTAAAGACTTCTTCATGAACTAGCATTTCTTTCAAACCCATTCTTTATGAACCATTCGTTGGTAATTCTTATGAAAGCATGACTTTGGGTGGATGATTTGGGTAACAGAAGTAATATAGTTAAGGCTCAAAGGGTTATCTAAGTGAATATTTTATGGTAAGTGAATTTAGATTAAATTGTAATCCTAAGTGCCTCAATCCTTTTCATGCAAGATTTACCTTGATCATGGCATTGGAAATGCATAAGTCATACAAGTTCTAACAATGCAATGCAATGGATGATTTTACTCTCTATTTCAAATAAATGAGCATGTGATTAAGTATGTATGATTAATGCTCGTTCAAGGCTCAAAATTTTCACATGTAAATTAGTGGAATAGGGTAAAGTGTAAAATCTAAGCATAACCTTTGTTCTTTCTACTTTCCATGACCCTCATTACCCTACTTGATTAGTTTTATTGAACTCAAAGGGTTTGAAATTTTTTAAAATTTTGGGAAGATTATTGGTCCTTATGATATTCAGTGAAGACATGCTTTAGCCTATAAGTGAGCACTCACGCCAAGAGTTAACAGGTAAGAGTGATGAGTTCGATTATGTGGATTTGTACAAACACTCTAGCCTTCGACATAAAACTCGATGTACGGGAACTCACCCTCCAGATTACATGTGTTCTGTCATTCAGACTTATAATGTTTTGAAAAGTAGTTTAAAATAGTGCTAGATTCGATTAGACGACAAAGCAAGTGTTTAAGATTTGAAAAACGAATTTTAGTGCTTTTAAGAAAATCAAACAATAAACTATGTAGCACGGGAACGAGTATGGGGACGATACGGGTACGGGGAACGACAAAACTCAAAAATCCTAGATACGAGTACGACAAAGGTACGATAAAAAATATATAAAAAATAAAAAATATATTAAACAAAGTCAATATATATATATATATATATTAATGTGAAGTGTAAACTCCAAAAACACTACATCAACCATAGGTAATTAATTATCAATAATCAAATCATTTTCAAATTCCGGTTCATCTAGCGAGAGATCAGAACCTTGAAAAACCCAACATCTTCCATTGAATCAAAAGCATCTCCACCCCCATCCCACGTCTTTACATCATCATTCGAATTCCTTAACAAAAGTTAGAGATTATTGTGGATCTAAACCAAGCATGACTTGTAGTCAACTTGTTCCTCCTAAGAGAGTGAATAAATGCATAAGCACTCTAATTACGCTCAACACAAGAAAAGGAACTAGGTTGTCCAAGTTTAACCCACCAATTTTTGAGCACCAAGGTTAACCCACCAATTTTTGGGTTCCGTAGTAGCCATCTGTGAAATGCTTGTTAAATCCTCAAAAGGACCACTCTTCCTTTAAAACATTGCATACTCATCAAGGACTCTCCTATGCTCATCAACATTAGGAAACAACCTTTGAGAAAATTTCATCCTTTCTTGTGAAATTTCTCCATCCCTATGTGGATTAATTCTTGAAGAATCCTCAAGTAACCATGCATCAATATAAAATCTACAACATTCAAAAGTCAAAACATAAGTACATAATAGAAATCAAGCATATAGTTTAAAATCATACACCTTGGATTTAAAGAGTGAGCTAAACAATGTTAATCTTTGCCCATCGAGCCTACAAAATATCATGCACAACATCATAAAAGACACTTAATTGAGATGCGAGACATTGTTCTTTCTTGTAGATCTCAATCTTCATTTTCTCAATGATCGAATCCTACATCTCATACACCAAGTGTAAACATGGCCTGGCAGTGTCACACTCTAATCATTTCATATATAGGTCCAGTGAAACTGAGAATATATGATACTTTTTTCCACCATTCATTATCCACAATCTTTTCTTTAACAAAGTTTGCTTTCACAGTGTCATCTTCTCTATAAGAAGACCATTCTTCGCTTATGACCGTAGCTTGAAGACCCATTTTGATAAGTTTCAATCTCTTAAGCATCAAATGATGGAGGCAAAGCGAGTATCGGTAACCGAAAGCAGTCTAATAGGAGTAAACTTGGTGAAAACCGAGAGTCTCATGTTCTGGTTCATGATGAAACTTTTTATTGCAAGCGCATCTACATGAACTTATTTTATCCATTTGCAATCTTCATATGATGTTTCATTTGTTTCCACAACCTTGGTAAACAAATGTTCTTCAAAGCAAGATTAAGTGTATGAACAACACATGGTGTCCAATAGATGTGAGGAAACTGACTCTCTATAATCTCTCCAACCGTCTTACAATTTGCTGCATTGTCAATAATGATTTGCATAACATTTTGATGACCAATTTCATTGATGACTTCTTTCATCAAATCAGCAATAAAAAATATATCTTTTACTTCCCCAAAACAATTCACTGCCATTAGAAACATAGGAATGCCACCTGAGGTAGCTATGAAATTAATTAGAGGCTTTCTTGTAGGATCACTCCAACCATCATTGACAATAGTCACACCTTTTTCTTTTCATGAAAACCTAAGTGGTTCCAATAGCTTGTGAACAATGTCTTTTTCTTTTTTAGTAAAGTTGTTTTGAGCTTATTATAACGAGGAAGTACATAACCATCAATTTTGTAGGCAACAACAAACTGAAAAGCTCTGAGACAGTGTGGATTTCTTGCAAGGTTAAAAGGTAAACATCCAGTATAAAATATCTTGCTATTTCTGGTCCAGTTGGTCCCTAATTTCAACACCAAAAGCTCTTTTAAGATGTGTTGAAAGACCTTTTCTTTTCTTAAATCTAACATCAGTTTCACATGGCAACTCGAATTCTTTCGCTTTTGACTCAGCTTTCTTCTCTTCATACGCACCTTCTAACCATTTCATCTCAAGTTTGTCACCCGTTATTGATTTCTTGCAAATACTAGTGCCAGTTCCCATATAAACAAGTCAAGCTTATATGAATATTAAAATTGAACACAAATGCAAATTGAACAAGTAAAGCTTATTGTATGAACGTTTTCTAGTAGGCTGTCTCTTGAATTCAAATTGAACATGTGAGCATATATCATAAAATATGATAGATATTGTTCTAAAGAAAACATGTGGGCATATATCATAAAATATATAAATCAAAGAGTGTCAAAAATCAAGATACAGATAGTAGATCGAGGGAATGATGTTTGTAAAAAGTTTTTTTGTTTGTTCATATATGATGTATATCTTCTAATCATCATTTATATTTAATAAACAATATATCATTTCAACTCATCATATATATTTAATGAACAATATACCACTTTAGATAATTATAACTGAATTGATTTACCATTTAATTCATATTAGATATCATACATACAGGCTATATTAGACATCATATAGTTCCTATTTCTCATCATTAGATAATCAAAAGGAAAAACTTCAACTATTAATTTCATACCAGTTAATGCATGAGCACTATAAGATTACATTTTATATTAAGCAAATGTGCTATAAATCTTTTCTAATTTCACTGCAATGGTTGCACTTAAACTTTCAAGTTTCTCCTACTGCACCTTGCTTTTCGATTTTAGTCACACATAGTCTCACAATAGAGGTTCTTTCAACCGATGATCCTTGTGTTTTTTGAGAAGACATATTGATAATGATGGACTATGGAGGAATTGATGATGAATATAGATGATGGTGATGATGATGAATATAGATGATGATTAAGGCCGGATATTGTTATATTGGATGATAAATCTCGTTGTTTCTTGAGCAGGAGTCGAAGATGAATATATACTAGATGATAAATCTCGCAGTTATGGAATTTGAAAGGCCGCGTACTGTTACATTAAAAGTTAAAACCCTAAAAAAATAGGATACATCCCTGAATTGTCTAAGTACCATCCCCACAATCTCAGAAATGTCTTGCTATCGTCCCCACAATCATGGAAACGTTTGGGGGACGCCCCCATGCCATTTCCATCCCCATACTGTCTTCGGGACGGGTACTATATCTTCCAAGTCGTCCCATGCTTCATAGATAGTAAGCTGTTGGGAAGAAACAAGCCCGAGCGTGCATGGGGGTGCACAGTCGTGCGCCACTGTTGTTTCTGAAAATTGCCGGTTTTGGAGGTTAGGCACAAGCGTGCTTGACTGTGCACGGTCGTGCTTAGCTCTTTGTGCTACTGTTAAGTTTTTCAAAATCATTTTCTCACCCCACACTAATTGTGCATTGTCCCCAATGTACTAATGCATGCAAATGATGAGTGTTAAGGGTAAAGGAACTAGTACTCAACTGGTCAAGTCCTTGTTTAACGTGTGTGGTTGATTCCCGTAGCCACCTGTCATGCTTGCACTTGACTTAGCTTTCGGTATAGAGAAACACTTGGCATGACTTAGATGGATAATTAAAAACCTAAAAAGATAATAATAAAACAAAAAGAAAAAGCTTATCTTAGTACCGAGAAGGCATACCTTGGAGGTGGAATTAGATCAAGAGTAATCATGAAATGCAAACCTTAACTCCTTGATTTTGTTCAATCGTATGCACAAACTTCTCAATTTATTCGTGCTCCGGGTTGTCTCCACAGTACCTCCATGTTTTTAAGGTCTTTGGATGGTCCTATAGTTGCAACTTTTTACTCTTCCATAGGGTGAGGATACTTGAAATCCCCATGATATTTCTCCCCTCTCTAGTGGTATGGTTTCTTCTTTGTCCATTCTGGATTAGTGTCCTAATAACGATCAATCCATTTTGTGTCTTTGAGGACTCCTCCTACATGACTCTCACATGTAGGTGCAACTTGAATTCCTTTAGCCTTCTTTAAGTGATAGTCAATGTATCGATAAAGTTGGCTACATCAAATGGGTTGTTTGACATGTACTCCCTTCCTCCAACGATGTAGTTGATATCTTTGTTGCCTAACGAAGTTTAAGGATCCTTTTGCTCATGTCTATCATGGCTCTAGCGGTAGCTAGGAAGGGTCGTCCCAAATCATAGGTACCATGTTGTCTTCTCCCATGTTTAAAATGACAAAGTCAGCCGGAAAAAACAAACTTAGGTTTAGTTTATTATAAATATGAGTTGGCATTAAGTTTTTGCTTGCACCAAGATTGGCTAAAGCATAAGTGATTGGCATTTGACCAATAATGCATGGTAGAGGAGAATCGCCCCGGGTCGGTCATTTTTTGTGGTATGCTTCTTTGGATAATTGCAGCACATTCTTTTGCCGATCCTTTGATTGCTTGCTCCAGGTTCTTCTAGTTACTCCAAAAATCTTTTAGGAATTTTGAGTACTTTGGCATTTGTTGGACCACTTCAATGAAATGTAGGTTCACATGGATTTGGCTAAGGAGCTCGGTGAACTTTTGGTATTGCTCATCTATCTTTTGCTTTATCAATCGACTCAGATATGGTATGTTAGATCGATATACCTTGCGAGCACCATTTTAAGGTGGAACGTGGAGACTTTCACCTTGTTGTTCACTTGGGCCATTAGCATCATTTAGTAGCATGCTGATAGTGGCCAATGAATCAACTTCTTGATTGGTGTCTTGCATTGGTTCAACATCGGATATTTTCCTATTATCCGTCGGTGGTGGATCTGAATTGAGATTTGGAGTAGAAGTGTTTGGAAATGGAGGATTTAGATAGATTTTATTGTTTCTTATAGTTATAGCAGTTACATTTTCCTTGGGGTTTGTCTGCGTGTTACTTGGAAGCCTTCCTTGTGGTCTTTCGGAAACAACTTAGCAAGTTGAGTTTCAATTGTTAGAAGTGACGCTTTTTGGATTTGTAAATCAGCTTTGTATCTTATCTTCATATTGCTTGTAGCGGGTTTCAAACCTGGCTATAATTTTTGCAAATAGTTCTTCCAGGGGAGGACCATTTGGTCTTGGTCCTTGGTAGCCTTAGTATCTTGGTTGAAAATTTTGTTGAGATGACCTTTGTTGTTGTCTAAAATCGGGATGTTGAGCATTTCCCTTATCTCTCCAACAAAAATTAGGATGATTTCGCCAACCCAGATTGTGAGTGTTGCTATAGGGGTTATTTTGTTGTTGGCGGTTGGTGTTGTCAAAGTCAACTTGCTCGACTTCTAATGGTGGAACTTGGCCATCTTAAGGAGAGTTGTTGAAGTTGGCGGTGACCGCATTGACTTGTGCCTTGCTCAATTGGTTGAGGCGAGTTGTTAAGGCTTCAACTTGAGCGGTAAATGAAGTGATTGAATCTACTTGGTGTAAACCTCGTCTTCCTCCTTTGCTTGCCCTTGGATTATGCCATTGATAACTATTCATGAAAATTTCTTCAATGAGATTCTAAGCTTCTTGTGGTCTCTTGTTTCCAAATATTCCTCCCGCGGTCGCATCAAGAGTTTGTCTCGATTGGTTTGTTAACCCATTATAGAAAGAGGAGACTTGAAACCAAACTTCAAGTCCATGCTGGGGGAATTTTCAAAGCATGTCCTTGAAATGCTCCCATGATTCATAGAGTGATTCGCTGGCTTCTTGGGCAAAAGCGGTTATGTCATTTCTTAAAACTCATAAAACCCTAATGTTGAATCAAACAATCATTTTATAACAAGGGATTCTGGTTAAAAATTATACTCCAATCATAAATTTAATACTCATATGTACTACATAAACATTTCCCAAAAATATTTACAAGATTTTAATCAAATAACCCCAATTAATATTTTTGAACTTTCATGAACACAAAGATCCTTTATAAGAAGGTTTTTTAGATTTTTGAGGCAATCTTTACGAAAATCTGTTTAAAGATTTTAGGAAGTAGGTTCACATTTTATTAAATAATAAAATAAAAATAAATATAATAATGATACTCTCATTATTCATACGAAATGACTGGTACAATACCGTTTACAAAAACTAAATGAACAAACAATACAAAGTAGAAATTTACAGACCAAACTAATTCAAGCAATTGTCTTGGAGAACTTCAACCACACCATTTGTTGCACAAATCTCCGATGCAAGAATAAATAATTGTTGTTGATGGTTGTTGTTAAGGATCGTGTTTGATACGGGGCCCTTAAACACAGATTTCGTGCCTCAACGTAGATGAATACGTCTGTCTCCAAGGGTACAACAACCAGAACAATATGCATACTTTGGAGATGACTCACGCACTCAAGGTTACACTGAGTTATCTAGTGTTTCCAGGAAAAAGATACAACGATAAAGTTGGTGATGGTTGAAGACCATTATGTCAATTTTATGAGTCAAATAATAAATTCATTTGATTCATATCATACTAATATCAATTTAAGTAAAATAATGAGGCATAAATCATAAATGCATAAGCAAAACGCTTATAATGATTGTTGAAAGAGTTAAAATAAAACAACCATTGTTATGGCAAAGATAAAAAAATTATTAGGGTCACTAATGATTGGTATTTACTTCAATTACTTAACTTTGAGCATTGATATATCACTCATCTTAGTTTTTATTTGAACGTGGTTTAATTTGTTGTGAAACTCTCAAATCATACAATACAAACTCATAAATAATTATCTATATAACTTGTATATAAATACAATTTTTTTTTTCAAAATTAATGAAAAATCATTTTCACTTGCATCACTTGTATAAATCTTACAATATGGATGACGTAAAATTCATCATGTTAATTTGTTATCTCACTTTTTATATAGAATAAGTGTTTAATACATACAGATCACTTAACAATGTATTACTCACATTTTATTTTATTATTTAATAAAATGTGAACCGACTTTCTATAATCTTAAAATTGTGTTTTAACGAGTTTGATTTTAATGTAGGGTTCAACTGTATTTTAAAGAGTAATAGATGTCGATATTTATTAGGTGGGATTTAAAAAATAGATTTTAGAGGTGTATTTGTCGTTAGGCTTTTTTTTTCTTTTTAAATTACGGGGGTTGAATCATGGATGATGTAGAGTATGAGATCCTGTAACACTAAGTTAATGTGACTACATATTAATTGTCCCGTCAGATTAGATAAACCGTTAATTGTTTATAGTGCCAAAATGAATTAGACTAGGTAACTTGAAGTTGAACCAAAGATTTAAGACGAAAACAGCTGGAATTCAAAAATATTATAGTCAAAGAGGATTAAATTGAAGGTATGAAGTTTGAAGTAATCTAAAGAATAAAAGGTCAGTCTAGGGACTAGCAAAAACACACAGTTCAATATCAATTAATATATAGAATTTGAATTTAATTTGTTAAGATTCACCGATCTCCAAATCTACTTTTTATTTCTTTTAAAGCGGAATGGTTACTGAAAGGAGAGTTCCATTTATTTATTTCTTTTAAAGCGGAATGGTTATTTGATAAATTGGAAGTCTTGAAAGGTGTAATTCTTATCATCTTGAACTTCAAACTTTTCTTTTGTAAATCTAGGTTTTTAACAGGTTTGTATTTGTCAATAGACTATACAAATAATTAAATCTTGTTTATGCAGAGTTCGAGTTATGTTTTAATTCACCGTTTTGAACCTTATTTCACGACTCAAGGTCGAATCTCTAACACACATTTACATCTTTATTTATGTTATTCTAAACTAAAACGGACATTGTGGCATGTGGGTTGGGATGAACATCAAGGGTTAATCTAACTTCGATAACTAAACTAAAAATTCATAATTTTGAGTCTTTTGACCCTAGTAGGTGATGGTATAAAGTTGGTTGTATAATATGTCTCCTATACAAGAGACCACCTATTGTAATCCTAATAACAATCATAGATACTTAGAATTAAAGTGTTCTCTACAAGCTAAAAAGATCCTTATGCCCTAACAAATAATATAAACTATTTTTTTAAAATTACGATTAACATTATAGCAATAAGCATACTAAAATCATAATGTTATACTAACATACCATAATAACTAACCGATAATTCATGAAGCCTTTCTAGAATTCTTGATAGCAAATTATTTGATCACCTTTTCCAGATTTATACTCTCTGAAGTTTTGTTCTCGATAGCTTCATCGCTAATCCACTAGGTCTTACTTGGAACATTGTGGATAGTAAGTAAGATTTTAATAACTTCAATTTCGAAAAACTCCTTTGATAGATATAATTTCTGAAAATCAAATCCAAATTTAAAAGTCAAAATCATTAACGATTACTTAATTTAAATAATAAACAATTACTTTCCAACAAAACACACAATTCTAACAATTAACAAATAATAATTAATCAATTAGAGCTCAACATTTCACAAAATACTCAATTTAGGGCTTAACAAAACACCTAATTCTAGCAATTAACAAATAACAATTAATCAATTAGGGCTCAAAATTCAACAAAACACCTATTTTAGGGCTTAACAAAACACTTAATTATAACAATTACAATTATCAATTAGGGTAAATTGTAGGTATCAATGAAGTAGAACAAAAAAAGAAAAAAACGTTGTGATTGGCTGTGGTGGGAGATGAAGGTAAGTGGTGGTGGCTAGTGGTCGTCGTAATTCTAACAATTAACAAATAATAATTAATCAATTAGGGCTCAACATTTCACAAAATACTTAATTTAGGGCTTAACAAAACACCTAATTCTAGCAATTAACAAATAACAATTAATCAATTAGGGCTCAAAATTCAACAAAACACCCATTTTAGGGCTTAACAAAACACTTAATTATAACAATTGCAATTATCAATTAGGACTAAATTGTAGGTATCAATGAAGTAGAACAAAAAAAAAAGAAAAAAACGTTGTGATTGGCTGTGGTGGGAGACGAAGGTAAGTGGTGGTGGCTAGTGGTCGTCGTAAGTTATAACGTTTTAATTGTTTAGATAGAGAGTCCAATAGGTTTTAAGCTATTATATATATATAATATATATTATATATATATATATATATATATATATGGAAATGTTCATTTGAGAATAAATTTAATGTGAGAAGAAAAAGAAGAAAGGACATAATGGTAAAACATTAACTAGTTTATAACTCCTCTCATTAATTATGTTATTTCTCATTAATAAAGTAAAAACATTTTATCCTACACATTTCAAAATTTATCTTACATACGTCTCACATTTACCGTAATTTACCCTACACACATGTAAATTTACCCTACACATTTCAAAATTTATTCTACATATACTAAAATTAATCCTACACATGTCGGAAATTGTCTTACACCATAAATTATTTTATTTTGAAAGAGTATATGAAAAAAATGAGTTACAAGTTTAATTAATTAGTTAATTAATGACAATTATAGATTTACCTATATGCCCTTTTCTATAACATTAAATACACATATTAAATGAAGTAAATGGAGAATTTCTATTACTTAAAAAGTTATTCTTTTTATTCTTACAAAAATTTTCTTCTCATTTGAACTCTCCACTATATATATATATATAGGTTGTGGAGAAAACTCCCTAAAGTGTGAAAACATTAAGAACGATTCTTAGCCACAAGATCTTCATGATTGGTGGCTGAGATAGATGCGATGAATTCTGTAAATACTAGGAACCTTAGAACTACAACGAGGGGTAAAATGGGAAGATCCCAACAAGGGTGGATATGCTAATTACATGCCATTTCCCCCGTCATATTTAAACATTCATAACTTTTTATACATGATTATTTTTTAATTACACCCTAAAATCTGGCGTTTTAATCTTTCCAAAGAGTATACTATTGACATACTCTTCGAAAAAATTAACTGGGTTTTTATATGACGTTTTTTAACTAAGTGTTTTATGGCGTTTTTCTGAATTGAGCGTTTTTATGGCGTTTTCAACTAGATTTTTCTATGGTGTTTTTTGAACTGGGTGTTTTATGATGTTTTCAACTAGGAATTTTCATGGCTTTTTTCTGAACTACGTGTTTTTATGGCGTTTTTATTTGGACAGCCAGTTCATGTCATTTTCTTATTTTCAAAACTATTGCAATAGTATACTCGTCTAAAAGATAATTAAATACTCGATTATGTGGTGTAATTAAAAAATCACGTATAAAAAAAGTACGAGAGTTTAAAAAATATGATGGAATATGCATGTGACTTGCATGTGCATGGTCTTTGGCCTGTGCATGACATGCACATGAGCTTTTTGACAATATTACTGTAAGTTAGCACCAATGCGACATGTAAATACCAAAATCGTTCTCATCGTTTTTACACTTTTAGACGCTTCTCCAAATCCTGCCTCAATGTATACATATAGGTTGCTCTTGAGGAAAACGAGTCTTGGCCAAAGATGTGGCTTGCGAACCCCTGAGGCTGGCCCTAATAACAATCATCAATATAATATCATATTACAAGGTTAAATTTAATCGACTCAAAACTAATAACAAATAGGAATTAACTGGTATTAAGCCACCTCGTGTTGCGACAGGGGGCGTTGAACTGTGTCACATAGCACCAATGCTACACCATTGTCAGCGATTACCAACATCGAAAAAACTTATAAAAACAGAATAAATAAAAAAGGAAAAATTTTCATCCAACGAAAACATAGACGTAAAATCATTGAACTACACATGCCCGTTGCGGGGTATTAATGCGAATAAATTAGAGCGAAACGTAAAACATAGAAAAGACTAACTAAGTGATCTAGGACCCGCACGTTATGACGAACCAGTCGAATGGAGAAAAATAGAAGCGTTGCAACAGGCCTGTCAAACGAAAAAAAATATATGAAAATACGTTGATCCCCACACGCACGTTACGACATTTTAACTCTCAAAATTTAGAACGAAACGTAAAAAATGAAAAACTTATGAAAGATGAAATGTATGGGAGACCATAGGTGAAATGTACAGAAAAGATGAAAAACTTTGGTTTAAAAGTAAAAATAATAAAAAGGGGTTAAAATGCAATAGATGAACACATTTGGGTAGAAGTGAAAAATCAATTGTTTTTTTTGAAAAACACCCAATGCAAGAGGTATAATACTATAGAGCACAAAAAATTTGCTAATAAGGCTAGGTGGTGTAGGATAAAGCCCCTACATTAGCTTCACGTATGCATCATATACGCGAGAGGCTTTATCGTTAACTTGCACGATGTGGGATAACACCCCTTTGAAGACCCTTTATATATAAAAATAAAAACTAAAAAGAAAATAAATCTCATTAGTTAAATAAACGTGGCCCTCATCACCTCCCTATAGCGCTTGTTCTGAGGCTGGCGATTCCCTCGTAACGCCCCAAAATTGGTGTTTGGTGCACTATTGTCTAATATGACGAAAGGCGTTAACCCATACCACCCGACCTAATAGAATGGAAATATTTACTAAGTTAATAATTTAGTTGTTATAAATGAAAACAGTCATGATGTTTGATGCACTTAAATACTCTTTTCTCAACTTCAATAAATGTGATATATTAAACCTAATTCTATTTTTATCTTTTAAATAACAAACTAACACATTTCTAAATACTTATATACATACACCTTACATGATTTAAACCATCTAACTTCTGTACAAGTCTAGGGACGGATTTAGTAAGGCATGAGTTTTCTTGACGAAGTACACGATTGGTGCAAAAAAAGGAAAAAAAATTCTTTGTTATATGTATCGGATAGCCCTGAGCAACTATTAGGATGTTCCTAAGTCCGATTTTTTTAATACCCCTAAACTTTTCTGTAAGATCTACTAGTATAACGGGTAAATACCTTACTACCACACCCCATCAAAATCACTTAATTTTATTACTTCAATGTTTTAGCTTTAACTCATATTAACATTATAATATCCACCTCTATTAGAGGATCATGAGTTAATTGTATCTATATAAGGATGGGGTAGTCCATCTTTTCTATTTCTAGCATTCTTTTTCTCTTCATATCTTCATTACATCAGCTTTGTCCATTTCATCTATTATCATCCTTAATTATATCTAATCTAGTAAAAGTTGCATCTTTCGAAGTTCTACCCGTCCCTCAAGCCCTCAACTTTGTTAAATAAATATGAACATTTAAAAATACAAAAGTTTTACAAATAAGTAAAAAAATAGACTTCATTAATAAAAATATTACAAGATTAAAAAAATACATTTCATAAATAAGAATAACCTTTCGTTAAAAGATTTGGATGGTTTCGATTGTCTTTAACTGTTCTCCATGTCTTCATATGGGCAAAGGGCGTATTGTTTTTCAAATAGGACTGTTCATTAGTTATATTCAAAAGATCAACTTCGTACATACTCGTTTTCCTTTGATTAATGTAGAGTGTTGCATATGATATTAAAACTCATCAAACTTCTATCTCAGATACCTTAATCTCGTTGCATTGCAATTTAGCTAATAAAAACAATTAAAAACATTAAACATGTAGGATCTGAGTTTAACTTATATAGGTGAACAAAAATGAATGTAAACTCTAAGTTATAAATAGAAATACGAAATTATATGAGCATACAAGAGTGGAAAGTTATATCAAAATTGTTTTGTATTAATAATCAAATTATTACAAATTTCAGAAATGATTCCCAAACTCCCCCTAGGCCAGCCTGATCACACACTTTACTGTTAGTACAAAAGTAATGATAAGTGATGAAAATAAATCTCTAACACATGAGATCTATTTATACAAGTATGAAAGCTCTGTTTGCAATCAGTTGATGTCACTCTGATAGTAAATTTGATCTATTACATATAAATCTGTTCCAGGCTAACGCTATTACATTGATTAAACTGCTGCTCTTCGATTCGCTATGGATTTGTATTAAACATCAGTTTAGCATCATAGATGTTTGGTCTTTATGATTAATGTTTTGCCTTCAATGTGGCTTGGCCATTAAACAAAGGTTTCTTCTTCTTCTTCAACAGATGTTCTGATTTGTGTTCAAGATTCACTATCTTCGGAAGGAGAATGCTTCATTAACAATTTATCTCTTGATAATGAAGTCATGTTTTGGCTTTCGAAATCATCTTTCTTTTGTAGGTTCAACAAAAACATATAATACATATTACTGGTTTCGACATTCTCTGAAGTACCTAATTTCAGTTACAATTTGGTTTTCTATAAACTTGTTGAAATGTTGACAAAATAAAAACAAACCATGTATTTATTAAATTTTTTTTTGAAAAAGCTAGCAAGCAAAGGTTAGTAAAGAAAAATCAAATTAAATGATAAACAAAATATTATTACAAAACAAAAAATAAAATTAAGTTTTTACAGCATATGTTGATCCTGTTCTAATAGAATCTCAACATTAAAAAATGTCTCTTTGGTTATACAAGAACTATAACTATGCATTGTGTGTTTTAATTAGGTGTAGAAACAAAATTTCTAGCCGACTTAAATAACCAAAACAAAGTAAAAAATTGTAACTTTCAGTTGAGTTTGCGTTTCCCTTCTTAATTAGGTAGGGGTGTGGTATATCGCTTCTTGCCAAATCAGCAAAAATAGCGCTCTTTGGCACCTCATCTCCACTTCCCCGGCGCCATGAGAGGGGGGGGGGGGGTCATTGATGTTTCGCCAGTGTACTAACGAGCGTTTATGCGATTTGTTTGAGAAATGTGGTGAAAATGACCGTTGGGCAACGGTCGTTTATTTAAAAAAATGTATTTAAATTTAAATTAATACATCAAAATTAAATAATGTATTCTTAATTTTGAGTGATATTGTATTTTTTTTATTTAAATTAGAGTTAAATGTCATTTTAGTCCTTGTGATTTGGGCTGCTTTGCCAGTTTAGTCCAAAGGTTCATGTTTTGCTTGTGGGTCCAAAAAGGTTTCGCCGTTGCCATTTTAGTCCACTTGGTTAAGTTAATCCATTTTTCTATTAACGAGAAGTACAATTCAGTCATTTTGTATGTAATTCTGTTAACTAGAAGGACAATACGGCTATATAAAATGACCGAATTGCCCTTCTCATTAACAAAAAACGAATTAAGGTAACCCAATAGACTAAAATGGCAACAGTGAAAATTTTTGAACCTAGATGAAAAATGAAACTTTTGGACTAAACTGCCAAAATGACACAAACCACGGGGACTAACATGACATTTAACTCTTTAAATTATGAGTTTTATATTTTTCATGTTATTTAAATTTCAATTAATATATCAGAATTAAATAGTGTTTAAATTTAAATAAAAATAACTAGGTAATGATAATAGAGGCTTTAAACCATTGTATGCAAGTTAAAAGAAAAGACTTTATAACACTCTATATGATATTATGGCACATACATGACGTTGCCACACCCATCAGCCTAAGCATTAGATAGTTTCTTTTTAAAAAGGCTAATATTTCACATATCCTACTAATAGTTTCTTTTCAAAAAGATAACCTACTAATAGTTTCTTTTCAAAAAAGGCTAATATTTCAGATAAAGAGTAAATTATTATTTTGGTCCCTGTGATTTAACTAGTTTAATCATTTCAGTCATAAATGAATCTTTTAATATATCAGACCTCGAGGTCGCATTTTATAACAATTTTGGCTTCTGACACTAACTTTTTTACTTTTTTGTGTGTAAGAGTAATTAAGTCATTATATACCTTGGGGTTGTTTTGATCATTATAACGTTCCTTTAATATTTAAAAGATTACTAAAAGAATTTAAATTTTGTTTAAAACATCTATCTTTTTTTAAAATTGGTTCTTTTTAAAGCATTTGTTTTTTTAAATCGTTCTTATTTTAAAGTTTTTTAAACACTTCATTTTATACCATTCTTTTTAAAATAACTTATATTTTAAACATTTCTAAACAACTCGCTTAAGTTGTTAATTTTTTAAATTTAACAAAACAATGTGTATGAAAAACAAAAGAAATGTAAGATTTGAAAAAAAAGAAACATTCTAATAAAAAGTTTTCAAAAGATCGTTTATTTTTCAAACTTATTTTAGAATGGTTTATTTCTTTTTCAAATCTTCTATTTCTTTGAACCATTTGTTTATTCAAAATTCTTTATTTTTTTTAACTTTTCGTTTATTAAATTCATGCATCTTTAGTACCTTACACTTGTTAACATATTTTTTTAAGGTTTTGTTTTTTTTTTTATAAACATCCTTTTTAATCTTCATTTTTAAACCACTCGTTCTGGATGGGTATGGTCCCAAAAACTCTGCGCCTGCGCAAGGTACCATACCCTCATAGTGATAACAGGTCACTGGAATAACCTTGCGCGCTATGCGCAACGGTATGCCAACATTGAAACCAGCAGGTTGCCTAACAAACCTTGTGCACCCTGCGCAACGGCAAGTTAAACCTAGAAACGCAGGTCTCTGACCTTGCGCGGATTGAACAAACCTTTAGTCACGAAGTCCTAAAACCTTGCACAAAGCCAAGACTAAGATGAGAGCAACTCATACTTAGTCTTGAGAACAAAAGGACTTGATCCCTACAAGTCTGCGTTGGCTAAAAAGCACTGATAAGGCCACGTGGAAGGGAGAAGCACAAAGAGGCATTGATCAAGTACAAGGGTACTAAGTGGCAGAGCTGTGACTCAATAACCGCTCGGCAGGTTGTGCCAGACCACGTCGCATGATGAGCAGTCATGCAGAGGGCAGAAAGTACGCAAGGACGTACACGTGGCACCAACCAACTCACGCCAGTGACTGTCACAAGATCTCCACTACCGCCTGATGACAGGTCCGACAGCAAGGACAACTGCCAGGATACGTGGCTCCATTCACCATGCGCCAAGCTCACCTCCTGCCAGAGACCATTAACGGTCGTCGTAGAGGAGACATAATGGACATTCCTGGTTGTCGGTTCCAGGCCTAAGGCCCATCAGCCCATCTCCTACACACCTTTGTTCGGCTATAAAATAAGGATCACACCCCAAGGTAACACGTTGTTTTTGAGCTCACTCACTAATTACTTGCTTGTTACTTTGCCAACCCCGATACTTATTCTCACGCCAGAGTATGGTCACGGAGAAAACCCTCCCCCCTTTTCTCCTGTGACGAGGCTAACAGCTTTTCTAGTTTTGCAATGAGCATGAAGCAAGAGTATTCCGACGAGCAAACGAGAGATAACCTTTTATGCAACAACTCTGACCATAACCCAGATATCTCCGGATATCTTTTGGAACCAGTGTTTCTTCATTGGCGCCATCCAATTTTTCCTGATTCTCACACTCGTCTCTCGTTTGTTTTTTTCTAAATCTCATTTTCAATGGCTGACATTCCATCAAGTGTACCACGAGGTCGTCGGGCCGAGGGCAAGAACCTAATTCATGTCCCTTGGACCGACGAACAAGTGGAAGAAGGATCTTCCGGAGGCGCCGGTGTTCACCAGGACTCAGGTCATGTGAATATCCCGGTGACTCCCGAAATTCAAGTAGAAACTCCCTTTGTACCAGTCATATCAATTTTACCCCCGGGTGAAACTCCGATGTCATGGTACATCAAATCTTAGACGGATATGAATGCCGTTTATGCGCAACTCTGTGCGCAAACTAATGCATCTGCTGCGCCGGTTCAACCGCCCACAATTCACTTGCATGTTTCGCCTGCACCGCGAGTACTAAGTTACGACTCGCCAGCCGGAGAGAGTGTTCCGTCAAATCTCCGTACCAGGGAAACAAAATATTCCCAGTCGCTGCCAAGATATGAGTCAAATACTTATAGACGAGCATCGATTCACTCACGACTGGGCCCGCGCCCTCTAGAGGGGCGGGACACCCAGCGTGAACAAACCGATAGAACATATGGCGAGGGTGACAGTGCCAGCGTGTTTCACCGGTTGCCTAAAGATCATGCCGCATATAAGCCTAAGCCACGGGCTGTATACAATCCGGAGGCGGAGTATAATTACAACCTGATCTACAGGCGTGCAGCAGAACAGCCAAAGTTCGTGAAGGAGATTGTCTTAGCCCCACTTGAACGCGCAAAATACCTTCCAATGTGGGAAAGTTTTAAGGGTTGACAGACCCAAACGACCACATGAACCTGTTCACCGGCGTAGGGCTAATCGGAGGTTGGACGCTGCCGATGTGGTGTCATCTGTTTGTCCAAACCCTTACAGGTGCTGCGCGCCCATGGTTTGACAACTTACCCACTGACGAAGACCCTGGCGGATGTGCTCAGCACATAAGATCATCAGTTCAGGCAGCTACCGCCGATGAGAAACAAAAAAGGTCAAGACCCTAACCTTTTTTGCGTTTATCACAAAGATACAGGGCACACGACCGACAACTATATCAGCTTGTGCACGGAAATCGAAAAGGCGCTGAAGAGTGGGAAGCTCACCCATCTGCTTCAAACCGTGCACAAGGAGGTTTGCCAAATTACTCGTGGCGAAGAGGGCCTGAGTAACAAGAAAATGAAATAACATTCGTTCATATGATACGGGGTGACCCGGCACACAAGTGCAGCCATCAGAAAAGTTGTACGCCACATTGGCTCGAACAATAGGTCATCTTCCCCATAGTTTCCGGGGCCCCCCAAGAGGAACGACCGGTCGTGGTAACTGGCATCTTCGGCCATTATCGCACCGACTACATGTTCATTGACCCGGAAGCTCTATGGACATTATCTATGAACAATGTTTTCAACGGTTAGAATCGGAAGATAAAGCACGCTTGGAGCCGGTCGATTTCCCATTGACTGGTTTGTGTAACGAAGCCGTTTTTCGCTGGGTCAGATCTCTTTTCCGGTAACTCTTTCTGACAGACGACACTCATGCACGGTCTTTGTCAACTTCATGGTAATGCCAGCAACATCGCGCCATGACGTGTTATTAGGCCGTTGCGCCCAAAGAGAGTTCAACATGATTACCTCCACTCCTCACGATTCTTGTGGGTTTCCAACAGAAACCTGGGTAGCAATCATGTATTCGAGGAAGGAGGTTATGTCAATAGAATAGGAACCACCGGTGAAGGTACCGAAGTCATCCTCAAATGCTGAGCCGAAAAAATGGGTACTCAACAAGAAGTACCTAGAATAAATGGTGTTATTAGGTCCCGCCATGACCGCTGCAGTCAAGGCGTGACTTAAGCAACTCCTGTTCCTCAATCTAGACATTTTTGTGTGGTCAGCGACAGATATGACAGGGGTACCAAGAGAGATCACAAAGCACGCGCTACACACCTTCCCTTCAGTTGAGCCAGTCGTTCAGAAAAAGCACAGTTTAGGAGATGAAAAAACTCGCGCAATGAACGAGCAAGTTTCAGAGCTCCTCCAGGCCGGCATCCTTAGAGAAGTGCGCTACCAAACATGGGTAGCCAATCCAGTAATGGTCTAGAAGCACAACGGCGGTTGGCGCATGTGCGTTGATTTCAAAGACTTGAATAAAGCATGTCTAAAAGACTGCTACTCTTTGCTGGAAATTGACAAAAAAAGGTGGACTCCTTCTCTTCATTTAGGTGGAAATGTTTTCTTGATTGCTACAAAGGCTACCACCAGATTCAAATGACGAAAGAGGACGAAGACAAAACCACTTTCCGCACAGACAAGGAATCTTTTGTTACACAAAAATGCCCTTTGAGTTGCACAACGCGTGAGCCACCTACCACTGTTTGATGGACCATGTCTTTGGAGATGACATTGGCGAAAACGTATCGATGACTTAGTGATCATGAGCCCGGACAAGGAAAGGATGCTGACAAACATTTTGAAAACTTTTGCATCCTTGCGCAAGGCCAACTTGAAGTTGAATCCCAGGAAGTGCTCGTTTGGAATGGAAGAAGGAAAATTTTTGGGATTTATCGTCACGCGTGATGGTTTCAAAGTCAACCCTGAGAAGGTAGAAGCAATTCAGCATATGCCTTCACCATCAACCATCAAGGAAATGCAACGGTTGGCTGGGCGACTGGCTGCGCTAAACATGTTCTTAGCAAACCACGCGATGAAATCCTTCCCGTTCATCAGCACCCTGAGAAATTGTGTGAAGTAAAACAAGTTTTAGTGGACTCCTGATGCGGAGGAAGCTTTCCAATAGATGAAGGAATGTTTGATTCAGTTCCTAAACTCACGGCCCCACAAAAGAATGAGCCATTGATCCTCTATCTTTCCGCATCGGATATCGCTCTGGGCGCAGTCTTATTGGTAGAGCGTGCAGGAGTCCAAACTCCAAACTACTATGTCAGCAAGATGTTAACTGACCGGAGACAAGAAATCCAATGATGGAGAAGCTTGCTTTAGCTTTAGTCCACGTCTTCCGCAGGCTGCGTAGGTATTTTTCAGGCCACGTGATCACGGTTCTCACGAACTATTACCGGGCCAAGTTTTGTCCAAATCGGGCATATTTGGCCATTTAGCGAAATGGGCTATCGAGCTAGGTGGACACAATATTGTGTACAAACCACGCCCAACTATTAAACGCTAGATATTAGCCGATTCTGTCATGGAAGTGCCGAGAAATAAAGTGCAAGAATGTGAAGCTGTACAGAATCTTGCCTCTGTCACAGATGACCGCGCATGGACCCTTCACACTGACGGCGCATCCAACGATGATGGCGCAGGGGCTGGTCTCTGTCTAATAAGCCCTGATAACCAGGAGTTCACCTACGCCATCAGATTGGATTTCAAAAGCACAAATAATGAAGCCGAATATGAAGCGTTTCTGGCAGGCCTTCGGTTAGCCATCAAAATGGGCGCTAGAAATTTGGAAGCACATGTCGACTCCCTTTTGGTCGCGGGGCAGATCAATGGCCTGTACGACGCAAAAGGCAAAACGATGGCCTTGTACCTTGAACAGGCGCAGTCCTTGATAACCAAATTCCAAACTTTCAAAGTGACCCAAATTAACCGAAGCGAGAATAAACATGCCGATGCGCTCAATAAACTGGCTACTACAAGCTTCAAACACCTCGCGCGAGAAGTGCGCATCGAGGTGCTAAAAAACCCTTGCGTTCCGATGCGTCAAGTAAATGTCATGAAAATGGGAAATCCTTCCTGGATGTCTCCCATCATCATGTTCTTGCAGTCTGGGATACTTCCAGAAAACAAGGCGGAGGCAAGAAAGGACCAGAACAAGGTATTGAACTATGGAATGGCAGATGGTATACTTTACCGGAAGTCATACCTGGGACCACTACTCCGCTGCGTAGATCCGCAAGACACACAATACTTGATCCGCGAAGTACACGAATGGTTGTGCGGAATTCATGCCAGTCCGCGCATGGTAGTCGCAAAGATCATGAAAGCTGTCTACTATTGGCCTGACATGCACTTAGACGCAGTCGAAACGCTGCGAAAAGGTGCATCATGTCAGCGACACGCGCCGAAGACGTTGCTCCCCAAAATCCCTTGATCCTAGTGACAACAACATGGCCTTTTCAACAATGGGCAATCGATATGGTGGGACCTTTCCCTGATGCCCCAGGTGCTATAAAGTTCATAATCGTAGCCGTCGATTACTTTACCAAGTGGGTAGAAGCAAAGCCCTCGCATCCACCACAGCAACGGTAGTTCGCAAATTCATTTGGGAGCATATCATTTGCCGCTTTTGTCACACCCTGACCCGCAGCGGATATGGTAGTCGGGGCATGATTAGGTTTTCATCAAAGCTCATGACATTTACTATAATAAAGTTTTATATTTACTAATTCAAATTAAAAGGAGAAATTCCAACAAACACATTAAACCATACAAGCACCAAATGTTCTAAAAATGACATGCAAGTAACTCTTTATTTTTCTTCTAAGGGCCAATCCTATGTGTTCCTTGCTTCGACCTGTCCACCTGTATTATGTGTAAAAATAGAGTTTTGGGTCAACAAAAGTTGGCGAGTGAATTTCGTTTAAACATTTGAAAGAAATAATATGTTAATTAATTTAATAAAAATATGCATAAACCAAATATGAGCATATGTATATGTAAACTATCCACAAACCACATAACATCTAGTAATGTACACATGAGCATGATAAATGATGAACTGTGAGATCAAGGCTCAATCAAACAGAGCCAATCTAATTAGGCAACGCGATGCTCTACTCGTATCCAACGAGGAACTAATAGGCCTAATGTGAATGCTTGACTGAAATGAGAAAATATAACCACATATAACAATAACCAAATATTACATTACACGTTAGATCATATAACGGTAGTAGCACAAGTGTTTGAATAAACGATGTACGTAAACGACACATGATACACCCTAAAACATGAATAAAAAGGCGAGTTAGTAAGAATTCACTCACAGTGGGTGCGTTTCTTGAGTTGATAATGAATGCGCACGATTATAGATTCCAACCGACGAGAAAACTAACCGAAATATTCACGTAATAATTCGGTAAATATATTCCTTTTATTTTCAATTAGTATTTTTATTTAATGTCTTTTATTAAGATTTTTAGACAATTTTTTATAGTATTTATTACTAATTTTATGTTTAAAAAGTCCTATTTTTATCTATATTTTTAAGGGTTTTTGGAGAAAAATAAAGAAAAATTTATTAAAAAAAAATACCCTTACAACGGGTTGAACCGGTCACATTTTTGAGGATTTTTGCAGCATGTGGGGATCGAACTCATGACCTCTTGTATACGTGCACGCAGCTCTACCAACTGAGCTACGTGTCTAACCCGAAATAATCTGGATTTTAATTACATATATATATATATATATATATATATATACTAATTAAGCCAAACTCTATTTTGATTTTATTTAAAAAGGTTTGATTTATTTCAGAAAGCGTATAACCTTGCATCGACCCGGACTCGAACCCGTGACGTGTGTTTCGTGTTGCACATAGCCCGACCAATTGGGCTGTGTGACTAACCCAGAGAACATATGATTTTAATTAAATTTATATACTTACTGGGTGTTGATAGAATAGGTTTTAAAAAGAGTTGGTTTAATTCGGAAGTTGGAAACGTGTGACTCGAACCCGGGTAACCTCGTTTGTAATGCACACAGTCCACCACTGGACTGTGTGTCTAACCCAGTATAATCTATGATTTTAATTATCTAATATACTAACACGACTTCATCTTCTTCATATTAAACCCACTGAACAGAACCCAATTAGAAAATCTTGTGGGATGCTTTGTTTTATATAACCGATCATAAAGTAATAGAAAAGAAAAAAGATTCAAATGATTTACCGAAATGAAGATGCTTGATTTCCTCCGGCGACAACACAAAATTCTGGCGAAGTGAATTTGGAAACTAGGGAGTTTTAGAGAGGTTTTGAGAATGTGGGCGATTTCTGTATGGCTTCTAAGATCACTATTTATAGTTGAAGGTATCAATCTTGATTTAATTTTTTGTTTCATCCGTTTCGGTCAAATGATTGATTACTGGTGATTGTGTAACCGACTCTGATTGTTACCGACTTCATGATTGCATTTAACACACACTTTTAAAACGTTTCTTCGGTTTAAATCAAAACTGAAACGGGAATTGATGATGGTTTGGAAGTTACAACCGTTTACAGGCGGGTGTTCTTGAACTTCAAATTCAAATGTTGTTTTGGTACAAATATCATTCGGTTTGGGTTTATAACGAATATGTGTGTGTAGTGTGGTGGTGTGTTCTGTGTTTCATTTGGATGAAGACCCGGGTTCGATACCCACGGTCTACACCCCTTTTTTATTACTTATTTTTTCAGTTATTATCATTTTTATTTTAACCTTATTATTTTATTTATAATTTTATGCAAATAATATATCAAACTTTTAAACATTTAACATAAATACGGAACGAACATCATAACGTATACTTTTATAAAACGGAGCGGGTTTTAGACCCGTTTTACGACAATTGTTACAGCTTTGGGTTACCCTTTTGCATTGTTAGTGATAACGGCCCTAATTTTGATGCTGAAGAGCTACAACGGTGGATGGCGGAGATGCATATCGAACACATGTTCACTTCGGTCGCACATCCCCAAGAGAACGGCCAGGTGGAAAGCATAAACAAAAGTATAGTCGAAGGGATCAAGACGAGACTAGGGACAACGCGGAGAGGTTGGATAGATGAGTTGCCAAGTATCCTTTGGGCTCATCGAACCATGCCAAAAACCAGCACCGGTGAGACACCATTCAGCCTGGTTTATGGGACGGAGACAGTTATTCCCGTTGAAATAGGCCTCCCATCACCGCGCATGGTCACTATGCAACGTCAGAATAATGAGGTAGAGCGCAGACTTGACTTGGACCTCCTGAAAGAAAAGCGTGAAAACGCCGCAATCAATGAAGCAAAATACAAGTCCAAGCTCGAAAAGTACTACAATGCGCGAGTCCGCATTTGTACCTTCCTACCTGGTGATTTTATTTTAAGAGACAATAAAGCGTCCAACGCTGAAAGTACAGGAAAACTCACGCCTAAGTGGGAAGGCCCATACATAATCCATGAAGTCCTAGGAAAGGGTGCATACACCCTCAAACGTTTGGATGGCACAAACGTTCCTAGGACCTGGAATGCGCAACAGCTAAGGCGGTGCTATATGTAAGCTAAGCATGTTCAACCGTCAAGGCTTCACGATTCGTCAATGTTCGCGTAGCAAAGTAGCGAACCTATGATCTAATTTTGTCAATTCTATACATGGATCTTACGCCTTATTGTTAATACAAGACAATCGATGCATGGTTTTCATTATTTAGACATTTCGTTACAAATGCACGAAACCACTTTGGGTATATGCGAAAACACCATGGTACAACATGACTCCTGAACAGAATTCACTACCTATTGTATGCGCATGGGATGTGACGTTCATACACGAAATCATTTCGTTACAAATGCACGAAACCACTTTGGGTATATGCGAAAACACCATGGTAGAACATGACTCATGAACAGAATTCACTACCTATTGTATGCGCATGGGATGTGACGTTCATACACGAAATCATTACTAGTTTTATTCGCTCTACCTATACAAAGTAGTTATGTTCACGCAAGTATTGTAACTTCAAACACATCATTTTATATCAAAAGTGAAGTACAATCAATAAGCGCGACGCGCAGTTACATTCAAGAACAACATTCCTAACAAGCCTACAAACATTCAACACTTTATCCTACCCTTCGGATTCTTCAATCTCGGCAGCATCTTCAAATATATCTTTCCAATGATCCATATAATCGTCATGCTGGAGCGCCTCACTCACTAGATCCATCACCGGCAGTTGCAGATGATCGTACTCGCGCTTCGCCTTAGAGAAGGCAGCTTCAGTATCGACCCCACGAGTGGAAGCACGACTTGTATCCCATTGAAAGTCCAATGCACGAGTCACGTTGTGTGCGCACTCTACGTAGCCCTACGCGTATCCATCATGGCGTGCTGTGACCATCAGCTTGGCCACAGCACTGTCCAAATCCACTGAGTTTAGGATAGAGTTTGCGATCTGCACAATACAAGGAAAATAGAATGAGAATCAAGATATAGTGATCAAAATAACGACGGAGAACTTACATTGACGACTCCATGCTGCTGCATCCATAGCATGTTGTTCGTCAGGGGCTCCAGCAGACTCTCCGCTGTGGTACTGGCTACCTCATAATTTTCTAATTTTTCCTCACCCGCGCCTACCGTCATCTCTATGAGGCATAGCTTCTCTAGATTGTCCAAGTGCCTACGCTGCAGTTCTGCCTTTTCAACCAAGGCAGCTTGGAGATCTTTCTTCGCACTCTCAAGTGCCGCGCAAGCCTCCACCTGATCATGGAATAACAAGGTTAGTCTAAAAACTTCTTGATCCTGTAAAATAAGAAGGGTAGATGTTGTTACCTCCTTCTACTCGCTGCGCTCACAATGCGACCTTGTCTCGTCAGCCGCAGCGGAGGCTGCCTCCCCTCTCCTTCTTTAAGCGCTCTACTTCTGTGCACAGATTGACCATCTCATCCCTTAAAGATTTTTTCTCGTTGTTGTCCCTCTCGCAGGCCTCCCTCCACAACTTGCGCTCTTCAGCAAGTGTGGATGGAGCCTTCAACATTTTTCTTCCACCCCAGCACAGACCACTCCTTGGTCCGTTTAGCTTCTGCAAATTTGACTCTCTCAGCCTCGAGCTCTAGTTTTTGCTTAGCCACTTGGGCCCGCTCAAGGACCATTTACTTCTTTGCAGCCTAAAACCTCTCTTGGTCCCGGTGCATGCTACGCCACTCCCTTTTGATTTTATGAGTGTTGGAGGCGGAGCTAGCAGCTAACTGGAGGTACGCGCGATATGTCTGCTCATAGCTCTGTTCCGCGCGCGCACGTATTTTTGCTGGAGGGACGGCACCCTTGAACAACTCACGGCATGCCTGCAAGTGGCTAAATTTCTCTCCTTGCCTCAACTTCCACACGAGGTGTGGATCTCAGCAGCGCGACCTTCAGAATATGACCTGTAGTAGTAGTCACCCGGGGTCTCGTCCGGGCAAATCGGGGACCCTTCGTCAGAAGGGCGCTCCCCAGATCCCCTGGCTTCACCCCGGGCGTTGGCTCTGCTGCATGAGCCCCCTGAGGCGCATCTTCAACCTGTTCACCACCCTCAACCACAACCTCTTCCACCACCACCTCTTCAGACACAACGACCGCCACATCTACCTGTACCTCCGCTGCCCTGGCACTGGTCTCACCACCCTTCACACTTGATGCTTGCGCCGCCTCAAACACGGGTGGTGGCATAGAGATATCAACTAGCGCGGCCGGAGCGGTCGGGGCAACAAAAGGTGTCTCATCCTTCCATTCAGAATAATAGGAAGTTCAACACAAGTCAAACAAGAAGAAAAATAAAGCACAGTCAAAAGTGTTTACCTGGGGAAAGTTTGGCTGCAAGCGCTTCCAAATTCCGCGCTTCCCAATGATCTTCCTCTGCACAGCCTTTTTCGGAGGCTGCTCGGTGATATCGCCCTTAGAATGAGCCCTCTTCCTATTGAGAGACTCCGGGCTGGATTCTACATCAGTCGGATCCTCTGGGTTGGTAACCGGAATATCCGCCATCTCTTGCGGCTCCAGTTTTGGCTTTTTAGACCTACAGGCGCAAGACCTTGCTGAAATCAGAGACTACTACATAGTCATTCCAAGAATCAGGCACAGAAGACGTACCTTTGGGCGGGTCTGCCCTGGGTTGCGTCGGCTTCTTTGCGACTACTATGCTTGGCCCCGCGCGTTTCTTCTTCTTAGAATCTGGACCAATGCCCAAATTCCTTAGCGCACCTACATCATGGCGCAATATGGTGAGTAATCTGTGGTGAACAAATAAGCAATGAAGGCTTACCAATTTCAGGCACAGGGGACGCCAAATCTGCGCTCCTTGGCAGCTCAAAATTCCCAAGGATCTGGGCATGACTTGTTTGCTCCTCCGGGTTGATGGGGATATTCTCCATCCGCCCCCTCTCTATTTGGAAGACTGCTATATATAATGCCACCCCTGCAAGAACACGCGCAACATTAGTCCGCACACAAGGAGAAATAATGAAATAATGAACTAAGGGTACTTACTCTTATCTTCCTCCATATACACCGGCTTTTCCCGGCGGTCCGGCTTCCACAGAAGGCTCATATCCGTAGCCACCAGTGCCCTCTCCGGCAACTGGACCGCTAGAATCTCCTTGATGTGTTGATACCAGGACTCCTCCGCTGGTATGGACAGGGTCACAACAGGGATGTCTTCCGCTCCCTGGAAGTGCATCCGCAACAGAATCACGCCGGCCTTGATATAATTTTTTTCCAGTCATGGTTCGGCAGAGAGTGCAGGATCTTCTTGGCTTGAATTCTGTGTTGAAAGGTATAGAAGCCCAAAGAACAGTGTAGTTGGTAGAACACCCGAACTGATTAACGATTAGGTGAATACCCATAGAACGGTAGAGAAAGTCAAAATGCTTTATTCGCACCATCCCCATCGGATTGAGTTGGGAGATGTGGAAACGGTAATGGTCCAAAGAACGTCAAGGAAGAACTTTTTCGCCGGCAACCGAAAGTTGCCGTCAGCAAAGAAATCAAAAAATAAAGTAATGTAACAGGCAGAGGCGTTGGTGGTGGTGTCCCCCTCAGAGGGGTACCGAGCATCCCACTCCTTGGGGAAGCGGAAGCCGGCCGCCAGCCATTGAAAACTGCTCACTGACCACTTCAACGTCGGTAGAGAAGTGGAAGCCTCCATGGCGGTAGCACTCTCTGGTCCTCTGGTAGCCATCTGAAATTGCCGGAAGAAAGAAATAAGGAAACAAGAAGATTTCAAGAGAGAACAAAATAAGAAGATTTCAGAGAAGAAGAGATGAAAGCGTGACTTCTACCCTATGCGGTCCGTCTATTTATACCCATTGCATTTAATGCGAATGGGAAACGTGACACATCCACAAGCCCAACAACCAATCCGCGGATGACGCGTGGAGGCCAAGTGGGTAACTGACAGTCGCCACGCGAGCGTGGCTGGTACTTTCTCTGCCATTCATTAATGAAAAGGAAGCTGCACTGTTGACAACATGCTACAGCCGTCAGAGTTCACTTCCGCCTCACCTTTTTTCTCACCAACTCGCCTACAACATCAGCATGACGAAAATACAAATTTCAAAGACATCATCATGAACAAAGGTTTCCCCCACACAAAGGTTTTCTTTATCCTTTGCAGTTATTGAATTCTTGCCATTGAAATAAGCGTGCATACATGATTTCTTATAGTCCAGTACTCCACCTACTTGCCAACCTACGCATAGGAGCACCACTGGACTGGGGGGACTTGGAGGGGTATGGTCCCAAAAACTCTGCGCCTGCGCAAGGTACCATACCCTCATAATCATAACATGTCACTAGAATAACATTGCGCACTACGCACAACGGTATGCCAACATTGAAACCAGCAGGTTGCCTAACAAACCTTGCGCACCCTGCGTAACGGCAAGTTAAACCTGGAAGCGCAGGTCCCTGACCTTTAGCGGATTGAACAAACCTCTAGCCGCGAAGTCCTAAAACCTTGCACAAGGCTAAGACTAAGATGAGAGCAACTCATACTTGGTCTTGAGAACGAAAGGACTTGATCCCTACAAGTCTGCGCTGGCCAAAAAGCACTGATAAGGCCACGCGGAAGGGAGAAGCGCAAAGAGACATTGATCAATTACAAGGGTACAAAGTGGCAGAGCTGTGACCCATACTTAGTCTCCAGTGACGAGGCTAACGGCTTCGTAATTTTGCAGTGAGCTTGAAGCAAGAGTATTCCGACGAGCAAACGAGATATAACCTTTTATGTAGCAACTCTGAACCATAACCCAAATATCTCCGGATATCTTTTGGAACCAGTGTTTCTTCACGTTCGATTAAAATCGACCATTTTTAAATTCCTTTGATTTTTGAAATCTTCATATTCTAAAATTTCAAAGTTTCAAAAATGAACGATTTCAAAACTGGTTCTAAAAGGAACGGTTTAAAAAGAAACGCTTTTAAAAATCAACGACTTAAAAAACGAATTATTTATAGAAGGTAAAAAAATTGATTAAAAAAGAACGGAATAAAATGAATCGTCTAAAAAAACTTTAAAAGGTAAACAACTTTAAAAAGAACGATTTTAATAAACAATCGATTTAAAAATGAACAATTTTAAAAACGAAACATGGTTTAAGAAAGGGTTAAAAAGCAAATAATTTTAAAAACGTTGTTTATAAAATAAGAATACATATTTATATGTATATATAAAACATATTTTGTTAAATAATAATCACGGAAATAATGAAAAAATAATAAAAATTTTAATAATAACATTAATAATCTCTTAATATAAGACCCATTCTTGATAATCATAAATTTATAAAGAAAATTTGCATTATATTGGTTATAATGCACTACTAGAAAGTTCAAAATATTGAGTTTTACAAACTTTCATAAGTATTCAAAAACTTTTCAACCTAATAAAAGATACATTTAAACGATATTTGTTAATAGTAAACGATTATAACAAAATGCGGAAGCTTGATCCTTGGTTATGTTCGGTTCTTCACTAGCTTGATCTTCATCCGAAGCCACATAGCAAACACCTAATTATCATAGTTTATCATAAGCAATAGTTATTAAGAGTAATGTACTTAATTGGGAAGGCTCGAATAACCAAAACAAAAAACAAAATATTTTTACTAGAAACCCGCCGTAATCTACGGTTTGGTGTCGTAGCTTACGTTATCTTCAACCTGTCCGAGCCAGTAAGGCACCACTATAAGTTACGGTGTAGTACCGTAGCTTACGGTGCCTACAACCTTTTTTATCCAGAATCCGCTAGTCGTATGTTACGACATGTACATGCAGCTTATTCATGTTGGTTTTGTAACTATTCCATTTACGATAAATTTCATAACTTTTCAATTTCTCATCCGTTTCAACTCAAATTCGTTTCTAAACGTTTGTAAAAGATTTTCCTATGTAATCAATCCAAAATCCTTAACTCGGATTCTTAATTGTTAAGACTCATGCTGCCGTTAACGAGTTCGCACACAAAGTCATTCCACTCGTTTCCCTTTTAAGGCATTTAAGCCATTTTACCAATATCTATGGTATAAATTAATTTCCTACGATTAAACCCATTCTCCGGGCTATTCTAAGCTAGCATTTTTGCGCTCCCATTTACCCGGTTAGCGTCCGCATCATTTTGACCCGTTTGGTTAATGTTAACCAAACGTAAGCCTTACTTTTACTTCTTTCAAGGAACTTCTCATCCTCAAAGTTTTACCCTTTTCCTTGTGTTCATCAATTTCATTCCGCGTTCCCGTTACTCGGTTTATGCTTTTGACCCAATTGGTTTGTTCGTGTCAAATCCATCACTTATGGACTAACCAACTTATCTTTATTCTTTGTTTTCGTCAACCAAACAATCATCAATAACAAAATCATTTAACGAATTACCATGAAACAGTAAAGCCACGTACCTCCCAGTTTTCCTATTAAGCGTGCGTCCGTTCGGACTTGAGTTTCGGGAGTTCCAATTGAGTTGCCTATGTGGACGGGGATCGAGCTCCCGAAATGAGCAATTGATCTGATCTCGCTCAACTAGCAGAGACGGAATTCATTGCTAGAGAGGTAGGTATGACAAACAAGACAGAACTTACTGTTTAACTGCTTCTGATCTATTAAAGATGTTCAAGTTACAGACGCAAGTAAACAAACAGAGAGAGCTTCGCCGTATGAAATGACAAATCCGTATCTAGCTCTAACACAACACTTCCCTATTTATAGGTCAACATGACTCGTACTGAAGTGCGTGCACAAACAAACATCTGTGTTTCGTACGAAATAGTATTTCGTACGAGAGACTCACTCGTACGAAACAAACTTATGTTTCGTGCGAATCACAATGCATCAATACATAAACTTTACATTTTCTCATTTAAACATTAACTTGTAATCTTTATAAACATTACGGATATATCCTAGACGTAGGCAATAGACATTATGCACCAACAAACTCCCCCTTGGATGTTGCTGTAGTCTGGATAATCTTCAAAACTTCACTTTGATTTGACTTTAACGCCCAAAAAATCTCTTTAACGGTTTTCGACGTTCCTCAGAAGCAATAGGCGTTTGATCGGTCAGAGGTCGTCGTTTCAAAAACTGAAAACTCCTTAATGATGCTACTCTTGATCGTTCAGCGAACCGAGCTTCTTTTTCTTCAGTTTTCTTCAACTCCTTCTTCTCAATCTTCCTCCAGTTTGTCTTCCAATTCGATCCTGAATTAATATCATTTGCAAAGCACACATTTACGACCTTTTGAAATTGAAGTGCTTGCTCCTGATCCTTTTCTTCAAAACTGATCTTGCTATAAAATAAACATTCAATTTCAATTTTATTTTTTATTTTTCATTCATTTTATCAAAAATTTTATCTGTTTCAAAAATTCACTTGACTAACCAAGTCCAAGTTAATGACCCTGGTTATCCAATTTGCCTTCCAAGTCCAAGTTAATGACCTTTGTTGACCATATTTGACCAAACAGATTTATTTTAACTTGTAAATTTCAAATTAATGAACTTTCTTGACATTTTAGTAAACTTTGTTGCTAAAATTAGCTCCCAACACATGATTCCAAAATTTCCTCAGCAAGATGTTGCAATGAATCCAACCATCAGTGTTTTTATCATCGGTAAACAAAAATAAAACTATCAAGCTAAGAAAACTAAAAATCTTTTTGGTTTTTAAGAATTTTTTAAAGAATAATATTTTTGTGAATTTTGTGTTTTCAGAGGACCATTTCAAGCATTCATATAAGTCATTAATACCGTTAGTCTAAACACACCTTTTAAGCTTTTAAACAAATTTACCTAGATTGCCAATATATTTGTCCATTTAAACCTCTTCTCGTTTCTCGACTGTTTCAAGATATGTTAAGGTATTATTAGAAACATGAAATAACTGTGTTTCCCATCTCAGAATATACTCCCGTATCGAGATTCCCAGAATGTCATTTTACAGGTGAATATATCGAATTGATATCTGTATATAGGGTGAATGCGAGACATGGAGAGCTTAGGTTAGTACTACCATACAGAAAAAGAGATGAAGGCTCGTCTTTAGGTGGTGTTCCATTAAGGAATCTTTTGTACTGCAAATGTCATAATTGCTTAAGACATAATCATTTTATGCAGCATTTGGGAAAATAATACGAAAGTATTATATGAGTTCTAGGCCATTGCTTCTGCAAAATCAGAAGAACTCGAATAATACCCCAGATATCAATCAAATATAAAGACCTAGTATCGCAGAATCTGGCATTCTCTCAAACGAAATTTCGAAGTACTAAGTCCATATATCTGAGTGATGTTAACCCACAAGTTAATCAGTTTTTATGTTTTAGGTTTATATCTCGATAACAATCTACTGAACAAGTGAAGTCTATTGGCATATCCATAGTAAGACTTGCTTAAACACTTTTATGCAATACAATTCTTTAGCATACTGTGACTATCATTTTTGATTTACTATGATCACTCTTTTTACACAAAACTCTTTTTGATTTTTTAAATGTTTTTGTATTTTCCTCAAATATTCTCCCCCTAAAATCAAAACATATTGATTGTTAAGAAATTAGAAGAAATAATGTACAGAAAACGTTTAACCGATGACAAATTCACATCAAGTCGTCATCATCCTCAAACTCAACCTCAAAAACATCCCCTGAGATCATATTTTTAAACCATTAAGCTTTAACAAATTTTTGAACTTTGTTATAAAAATCTGCTTTTTGGTCATCAGTGTGGATTTTCTCAATTCGTACCAACTTTTTCTCGTAACAATCACGGATAAAGTGGTGTCGAATCTCAATATGTTTAGTACGTGAGTGTTGACATGAGTTTTTGGTGATATCGATTGCGGCCTGATTATCTACATATATAGGCGTATCAAGAAATTGCAAACCGAAATCTCTCATCTGTTGCTGTATCCAGAGAATCTAAGCACAACAACTGGATGCCGAAAAGTATTCAGCCTCACAGGTAGAGAGAGCGACCGCGGTTTGTTTCTTGCATTGCCACGTTACCAAACGGGTCCCAAGAACTGGCAGCCGGCCGTTAACATATCCTCCTAGAATAGCTCTAACATCGTTGAACAGCGCAAGCATTCCTGTCATGTGGCGAGACGCTCCACTATCCATGATCCATTTTGACAATATCGAACGTTGGAGCCCCTGCACACATGATTAACAAAATTTATTTAAACAAAGAGACCCAAGCCTGTTTGGTCTTGGGTGGGTTTGGAAAGTCGAACTTTGGACCCACTTTGTTCTTTTCAATCTTTTTAAGCTCAATGTTGTTTGGAACAGAAGGTTTGAGTTCAACCTTGGATGATTTGGTGTTAACAATTTTAGCAACCCATTTCTGTGTTTGTGGTTTAGCCTGTTTAACATAAAATTTTGAATCTTTTTGTTGAACTTTGTATGATGTTTCACCAATTTCAAATTTATATTGAGGTTTAATAATTGGTTTAACATTTTGATTAGATTCAGTTTTTCTTTTAAGAATTTGTTTCGGCATAACCATGGGTGCTTTTTGCTTTTCATCCTTGGTGAACTTTTTCGGAAAAGAAACTGATTTTCTTTCTTGTGAACAATATCGTGCGATATGTCCAACTTTCTTGCATTTAAAGCATGTCCTGCTGTCCTTATGAACAGAGGTATTCAAAACCTGTTTCTGTTTTTGTTTCTCTTTTTCTTTAAGAAAATCATCATTTGATTGAGTACCAATGATTTCCTTTTCCTTCTCGGTTGTTGTCCCAAATACAAAATTTATTTTCTTTGTAAAATCTAATTTTTGGGACCTGTTGGTTTTATGTTGCTTCTGAAAACCCAACCCTGCACGCTTGTTTTCCGGATATTCTCCATTTTTTCGATAGTAACGTCGGTTGTCATTTTTTGATTTAGAATAGAAAGATGAATCATGTTTATCTAAATCATCATAACTTACCTCCACCAGCTTGAACATTTTATCAACACAACCTCTTTTCACATTCTTGATGGGAAAATCCTCATCCGAAAATAGTTTATCAGATCCTTTCATTTTATAAACTATGACATTAGGATCATCATTTAAACTATTTTCTGGTTTGTCATCATATTTTGACTTCTTAGACTTTTCAGACTCAGCCACTTCAGATTCATTTGTTAACACTTTTTCAATCACATTTTCTACCACTTCAGAATCACATTCACCATCATTTTTAGTGTAAGTTATATCGACATCCTTAGGCAACTGTTCGGTTTTCAATTTAATATTTAGCGCCTTTTCCACCCCAGATGGATTTTTGCAAGCATAACTGTTCCACATGGGTGGAGGAACTCGATCATAACTTCCATTCTTTGTTTTACCATTTTTAGATTCCTCAGTATTTTCAATTTTTGGTAAAATGTGATCTATGACGTACTAGCTTGTGGAATAACTAATTAACAGTTTGTTAACTCGTTCGGTTTCAATTCTCATTTTCTCAAGCTCACTTTTGAGCTCAACTATAGTGTTTAGATGAATATTAATTGCCATTTGTTTATCCATCACCGTTGCTTTAAGCATCATAAGTGTTGCGTCATTTTCTCTGAGTGCTTTATTATATTGTTTAACAGACGCACTCAATTTGTCATATGCTTCCTTTGTGGTTTTGTAATCGCTTGACAAATTGTCTGTTAAACTTTGCAATTCAGCAAATCTTTTGTCTTTCACAAGGCACTCACCACATGGTTCATCACACTTTGAACAAGATTTTTCATTCTCAGATGACTTGTTTACCTCATTTCCATTTGCCATGCAGGCTTTAATGATGTCTTCTTTCAGCAATTCCTTTTTCTCATCTACTTTGACATCTTCAACCAGTTTCTTTTGCACTTCATCTGTTGAATGTTGAGTAGGTGCGAAATATCCTGCAAAAGTTTTTAAAACATCGTTAGGCAAAAGATGTTTGAATGGACCATTCAACAGCTCCTCTTCCTCTGATGAAATATGATAGTAACAATCATCATCCTCAGGTCCTTCATCAAACGATGCCTCTGATTCTTCTTCCGGTTCATCAATAATTTCAGCCACCAATGCCAAACTTTCTCCTTTCGAACTAAACTTGTTCCAATTAAACCCTTCGTCTTTTTGTGTAACAACCAAAGCCTTCTCTTTAGTTTCAGGTTGCTTGTCTTCAATCGGCAAGATTCTTGTTCTCGGTTGTGGTCAGTGATAGATCGCTCTTTTGTAATAGTCATCTTGGAAAGGATTTTGATTCCCTTGAACCTCTCGGTTTTAGCATTCTCTTTTAAAGTGACATTTCTCCCGACACTTGAAATAAGTAACTTTAGATTTATCAAATCCAAGTTTCCCGTCCAAACCTCCCAAATTTTCTTTACCAGTGATTTCCATAAATCGCTATGCTCTTCGAACGATCGAAGCCATGCACCATTTTATATCTATCAACTCTATTTCAACTGGATCAATTTGATCGTAGTCTTCTCGTGTCATTTCAGAATTACCAATCTTTCCAGCAACAAGACTATCATATGACTCAAGAACTGAAGCAAGTAGAGACATATGTTGTTTTGCCATCTTTTCATCAAAATTTTGTGCGTTCTGAAAGTCAACGGCAATGTTGCATCGCAGAATTCTTTAACTTGCATTAGATGATGGAGTGGCTTGATTGTTTTGAGATTGATTTGATCCGAAAGAAGACTGTTGACTAGAAGGTGTATTTGGATCAACTGTTGGGTATGATTGAAAAATACTTCACTGAGTTTGAGGTGTGCTTGGTGAGCTATATGCACTGAACGCAGTTTGAATCTTTGGCGCTTGGATTTGAGCAGCAGAACTGTTCTTGAAATATAGATTAACATCTTGTTGCATTTGAACAGTCTTTTTTTAGCCATCTTTTGCATCTCTAATTCATGACCTTCCAATCTCTCGATAAAGCGAGGCAACGAGAAATTGCTGTATTCAACCCCATTCTTCAAAATGGTTAAGCAAGTCGACCATTCACCTTGTAGCAGAGAATCAACTAGTTTATCAACAAGCTCATCATTTGTCTTCACAATTCCCATTCTCTTCATATGAACCACCAGATGACAGTATCGCTCAATTCGCTGCTTAACCGTTTCTCCTTTGATCAATGTGAATATATCAGACTCTTTGCTTAATAATGCCCTTTTGCTTTTGCGGAGTTGAGCACTACCTTAAAATTTAAGTCGAAGAGCATTCCATAAAGATTGCACATCATCATCATGCTGCAATAAAGCCAAGATGTCTTCTTTGATCGATTGCTGAAGAATGTTCATCATCTTCTTTTCATTGATAAATCTTTCTCGTTCAACATCAGAGAATTGGGCAAGGGTCTTTTCAAGCCCACTTCAGCAAGTAAAATGATTAGCTTGCACCCAGTTCATAAATCTCTCGCTCCAACTATCAAAGTCTTCCAAATTCATAAGCTTTGGAGGTTTAGTCATTGTTTCCATTTCATTCTCTAAATTGATGTTTCTGCAGTGGTAACAACCGATGTGGCGAATGCATTGTAAAATTCCTCAGACATTTTTCCTTTAAAAAATTAGAACACACTTCTCAAAAAACAAACAAATCAGATTAGAAAACTTTTTGTGCGGACAAAGTATTTCGCACGAAACCAGAACTTTGTGCGAAACAAAATTTTTGTGCGATTCAATAATTTCACAAAAATCACAGGATTTCGTACGAATCAATGAGTTTTTGTACGAAACAAGTGTTTTTAACTAAGTAAATTTTGGTACGATTGATATTTTGTGCGATAAAATCATTTTATACGAAACAAGTTGAAATTCTGAAAAATTGTAAGATTTATGAAATTTAACTGATCCGATGAAATTTAATCTGACTCGTACCAAAATCGAGAACACTTAATTTCATGCGAAACTCGTACGAAAACTGATTCAAACGATTCAAACTTCAAACTGACTAAATTTTATCGATTTCAACATGATTTAGTTCAATTTTATGTCCGAATTATGGTATGGATTGATTAGATTGAAGATTAGCTTGAATTACTAAAATCCTAGTCCATTTTGTCTTCGTCCAAAATCCAGCAAAGGTCAGAAAATGATGAAGATGAAGATATGTCCAAGTCTGCACAATAACTACTTGTTGTCTATCTGTAGATCAGATCTCATGGCTCTGATACCACTTGTGGACGGGGATCGAGCTCCCGAAATGAGCAATCGACCTGATCACGCTCAACTAGCAGAGGCGGAATTCATTGCTAGAGAGGTAGATATGACAAACAAGATAGAGATTACTGTTTAACTGCTTCTGATCTATTCAAGACGTTCAAGTTACAGACTCAAGTAAACAAACTGACAGAGCTTCGCTGTATGAAATGACAAATCCGTATCTAGCTCTAACACAACACTTCCCTATTTATAGGTCAACATGACTCGTATTGAAGTGCGTGCACAAACAAACATCTGTGTTTCGTATGAAATAGTATTTCGTACGAGTGACTCACTCGTATGAAACACACTTATGTTTCGTGCGAATCATAGTGTATCAATACATAAAATTTACATTTTTTCATTTAAACATTAACCGGTAATCCTTATAAACATTACGGATATATCCTAGACGTAGGCAATAGACATTATGCACCAACAGCCTAAATAGTACAACCCAATTATCATGAGGAAATTCGTAACTTGTTTCATGACATTTTAATTTGCCATTAATAAATCACAAGATTCTCATTATGATTTTTTTCATACATTATAAACACTTAACTTTCACTTAAGCATTTTTTCAAACACCTTGTAGGCATTCATCTTATACAACTTCTAACAAGTCTATTTAGAAACATTAAAACCATGTTTTGAAATTCATCCAAACCAATATGGTCAAAATACTCAATTTAGTACTTAGACTTCAATTTATCATCCATGCATTCACATACTTTATTCATCAAGAGTTCACAATTTCATAATATTACTAAAACCCACTTACATAAACATGGTTATTAGTTTAAACTTGAATTCATAGCATTTGATTTACTATTTTCAACAAGAGCTTGTCTCTAATCAAGAAAATACTACCAATTTTATCATAGACTCCAAAATTTCATTATAAATTCCAAAATTTCATCATAAATTGTAAATCTTAGTGTTTATCAAGCATTCTCTAGTTCACTAAACACTAAATTTTGACATACCTAATGATAGGATGATGTAGTAGACTCTAAATCATCCAACATGCATCAAGATCATTCCAATTTTCAGTTGTAATAGAAGGATTTGAGGGAAAATTATCAAGAATTAGGGTTCCTTCTATCTCTCTCCCTCTATACATTTACACGCATACACACATATGTGTGTATTTGATTTCTAATTTTGTTTTTAATAAATTAGGTTCCAAGTGTCCCAAATTTGGACCCTCATGGATGGCTTTCTTTTTATTAAGTTGTTCCTAGTTTTTTTTTATCTTATTATATATATATATATATATATGTGTATGTGTGCATATTTATTTATATAACTGATATTTTTTGGGATGTTATTAGTACACCTTCCTTAAAAGGGGTTTCGTCCCCCAAACAGGAATACATACCGAAAAACGAAGCGTATAATCTCTTCATTTCTTCTTCGGACTCCCAAGTGGTGCCCGATCCCTTTCGGTGTTCCTATTTTACCTTGACTTGGTTGATCTCCTTGTTTCTTAAGCTTTTGACCTTTCAATCAAGAATCGTAATAGGCCTTGCCACATAATTGAGTTTGTCATCCACTTCTATATCATCATAACTTACGTAGGCCGTTTCATCTGCCAAGCACCTTCGGAGATGTGAGACATGGAATGTGTTGTATATTCCGCTTAATTTTCTGGTAGTTCCAGTCGGCAAGCCACTTTCCCAACCCGATCAATGATCTTGAAAGGTCCAATAAATCGCGGACTTAACTTTCCTTTTCTTCTAAATCGAATGATCCCCTTCCACGAAGATACTTTAAGCATTACTCTATCACCAATTTGAAACTCAATAGATCTTTATCTTTTATCTGCATAAGACTTTTGTCGGTTTTGTGCCACTATTGTTGGTCACCCCAACATATCGGGGTTTGACATTTCTACTATATAGCATTTCATACGGGGCCATACCACTACTTGAATGATAACTATTTTTGTATGAAAATTCAACTAACGGTAGATAAGCGTCCCAACTACCACTAAAATAGTTAACACATGCCCGAAGCATGTCTTCTAATGTTTGAATCGTTCGTTCACTTCACCCATCCGTTTGCAGGTGATAAGCCGTAATGATCAATAACTTTGTACCCATCTGTTCCTGAAATTCTTGCAAAAATTTTGAAGTGAACCGAGTATCTCTACCGGACATGATAGATACCCGCACTCCATGGCATGCTACGATCTCGTTCATGTACACTTCCGACATCTTTTAAGAAGTGTAAGTTTCATGAATAGGAGTAAAGTGAGCTCTTTTTGTCAATCTATCCATTACTACCCATATGGCATCAAACCCGTGAGTCGTTCTGGGTAACTTGGTTAGCAGGTCCATGGTAACATGTTCCCACTTCCAAACGGTATGTCTAACGTTGGAGTTTGCCATAAGGCTTTTGATGCTCCGCTTTGATTTGTAAGCATGTCATACACTTCTCCACGTATCTAGCCACATCACTTTTCATTCACGGCCACTAGTAATTTTGTTTCAAATCTCGGTACCTTTTGGTTGCTCCAGATGAACAGAATAACGCCATTTGTGGGCTTCGTCGAGTAGGAGGTCCTTAATACCACATGAGTTTGGAACCCATATTCTTCGAACCAAGATTTTAACCCATTATCGCTATTTATTATATTTTTCACTTCACCCTTTACTCGTTCTTTCCATCAAATTTTCTTCTTTTACTGCTTCAACTTGGGCTTCTCAGATTCGTTCAAGTAAACCCGAAATTACCACTAATTGCATTGATCGTACTCGGATAGGAGTGTATCCTTCATTTTGACTAAGGGCATCCGCCACTACATTGGCTTTTCTCGGGTGATAATGTATTTCGCAATCATAATCTTTCCCCGTTTCTAACCAACGTCTTTGTTTCATATTTAACTCCTTTTGGTCGAAGAAATATTTCAAACTTTAGTGACCGGTGAAAATAATGTACTTCGCCCCCTCCAAATCCTAAGGTAAATACCACTACCGCCAATTCAAGGTCGTGAGTCAGATACTTCTTTTCGTGGACTTTCAGTTATCTCGAGGCATAGGCAATCACCTTACGTCGTTGCATAAGTACACACCCAAGAACTATGTGTGATGCGTCAGGTATACTACTAAGTCGTCGGTGCCATCCGGTAAAGTCAATACCGGAGCACTAGTCAACTTTTCTTTGAGCATTTGGAACGCCCTTTCTTGTTCGTCACACCAGATAAACTTTTCATCCTTACGGGTTAGTTTAGTTAATGGCGAGGCAATCTTGGAGAAGTCTTAAATGAATCTCCTATAATAGCCCGCAAGTCCTAAAAAGCTTCTAATCTAAGAAAGGATTTTTCGGAGGGTTCCATTTCGACACTGCTTTTCTATCTTGGACGGATCGACTAATATTCCATCGGCACTAATGATGTGCCCTAGGAATTGCACTTCTCGAAACCAAAAGGCACACTTCGCGAATTTAGCGTAAACTCTTTCTCGCCTAAGCGTTTCTAGCACTTCTTATAAATGATGAGTATGACCCGCCTCACTTTTTGAGTATACAAGTATGTTATCAATAAACACTATTACCGAGTTATCTAACATTGGTTTACAAACTCGGTTCATGAGATCCATGAAGGCCGCAGGTGCATTCATTAATCCAAAAGACATTATGAGGAACTCGTAGTGCCCGTACCATGTACGGAAGGCCGTCTTTGGTACGTCTTCCTCTTTCAACCTTAATTGATGATATCCCAACCTCAAATCAATTTTTAAAAACAAACTCGCCTCTTGTAGTTGGTAGAATAGATCGTCAATTCTCAGAAGTTAGTATCGGTTCTTTATCGTAAGTTTGTTTAACTCCCAGTAATCGATACACATACTTCCGTCTTTCTTCTTTACGAATAATAATGGGGCGCCCCACGGGAAACACTCGTTCGAATAAACCCCTTATTGAGTAAGTTTTGTAACTGCGACATTAATTCTCGAAGCTCCGACGGTGATAGCCTATACGGTACCTTAGCTACCGGCCTTGCACCCGGGATTAGTTCAATCCCAAACTCCACCTCACGCTCGAGTGGTACTCCCGATAAATCTTCCGGAAACACGTCTTCAAAGTTGCATAATACCGGTACATCCTCAATCTTTAGCGAATCTTTATCCGAATCACGTACATAAGTCAAATAAGCCTTAGACCCTTTTGTTGAATGAGCCTACGGGCTTCCACCATTGTGCATACTATGGGGTTGCAATTCTTTTCCCCGTAAATAATGACATGCCTTCCACTCATAGATGTTATCTCTTTACGGAAGCATATCACTTTGACGTGGTGGCAAGACAACTAGTCCATTCCGACCACCACTTGAAATTCTCCCGTTGACAAAGATATCAAGTCAATCAAGTAATCTTCGCCATCAACGTTCAATTAGCAATTTCGACATATATCACAAACAACAAAATTTTTATTATTACCAACTTCTACTTCCATTGGCATAGGTAATAATGTAGGATGTTGAACAAATCTTTGTGAGACAAAAGATTTATTTGCACCTGTATCAAATAAAATGCGTGCGGGAATATTATTTATAGTAAATGTACCTGAAACCACATCGGGTTCAATTTTGGCTTCCACCGCAGTTATGTGAAAGGACCTTGCCTTTGATCTTGGGGCTTCCGTCTTTGTATCGGGCATTTCCTTCTTTCCTACAAAATCCGGGCACTCAGATTTCTTGTGACCCGGTTGGTAATACTTGTAGCATACCGACACCTTGCCAAGACAAATTGCAGCCACATATCCCGTCTTCCCGCATATAACAAACGATCTGTCTTAAAATAACATTCGCCCCAATGGCACAACCACATGTCTTTCATTTAGGTGATCCTCCTTTTGTGTTCACTTTCTTTGAGGACTCAGTTGTTTTTGGCTTCTTTGTGGGGCTTGGGTTTGTATCCAACGCCCTTCTTTCACCTCTTTCAACTTACTTTCTAACTCAATATCGTATTCTCGCGCAACGTTTATAATCTCCGTGAGATTCTCGTATTTCAAAGGAATCATAAATTCCCTATATTCCACGCTCAACATGTTGTCATAGCAATAGACTTTTTGCTCCTCCATCTGTACAACTCATCACAAAACTTCAATTTGTCAAGGAACGTCCACGTGATCTTGTCAATCGTTTCGCCTTTTTGCCTCATTTGTATGAATTCTTCTTTAATTCTACTGATCACGGCTGTAGGGCTATGATGTTTAAGGAAATGTACCTTAAAATCTTCCCATGACATGGCCCTCGTAGCCTCGACCCCTTGTTCCTTTCTCAGATTGTCCCACCAATCCTTCACTTGACCCCTTAACTGGCCTGTTTCGTAAGCCACAAAGTCACTCGGATCACAGTGAGTCCACTCAAATACACCTTCAATATCACTTATCCATCTCTGGCAAGCAATTGGATCTACTTCGCCGTTGTAAATCGGGGGTTTACATGCTACAAATTTATTGTATGAGCAAGCCTTCTTTTCCTTGACCTTATCTCTTTCATTGATAAGATCTCCTTTCAGTTCATTTATCCTCTCCTCAACAGTCGTGAGTATTGCGGTTTGTAGTCTTTCATGAACCCCGGTAGGCTAGCTTCAAAGGCTTTTCCGACTTCCTCAGAAATCTTTTCTTTTATCTGTTCGGTAGTTAAAAGTACCGTGTCATCGCCGTTTCCACCCGACATCGTTTATCTCAAACATTTACAATAAATTGGTAAACATTTCATTTCATTATTCTCACAATACAATATGAGAATTTATCCTCTACATTTGTTTCTACACTTAGTGTATCTTTCTTCTTCGGTTTGGCCAAGTATATAGCTTGCATAAACCTTTTATGCTTAGTGCATTTTCCGGGTTCGAGTGTATTAATACACTCCTCCCATACACTTTAAATCATTATCTTTTCCAATATTTTTAATTGGAATTTATCTTATAGTTAATTCTTACCGGATGTGTTGATCAAGCCTTCAAACCGAACACGTATAACCTTTAATCTTAAGCTCTGATTACAAACTTGTAAGACCCATTCTTGATAATCATAAATTTATAAAGAAAATTTGCATTATATTGGTTATAATGCAACACTAGAAAGTTCAAAACATTGAGTTTTACAAACTTTCATAAGTATTCAAAAACTTTTCAACCTAATAAAAGAAATTACATTTAAACGTTGTTTGTTAATAGTAGACGATTATAACAAAATGCGGAAGCTTGATCCATGGTTATGTTCGGTTCTTCACTAGCTTGATCTTCATCCGAAACCACATAGCAAACACCTAATTATCAAAATTTATCATGAGCAATAGTTATAAAGAGTAATGAACGTAATTGGGAAGGCTCGATTACCCAAAACAACAAACAATTTTTTTTTACTAGAAACCTGCCCTAAGCTACGATTTGGTGCCGTAGCTTATGGTATCTTCAACCTGTCCGAGCTAGTAAGGTCCCACCATAACTTACGGTGTAGTACCATAGCTTACGGTGCCTACAACCTTTTTGATCCGGAATTCGCTAGTTGTAAGTTACGACATGATGCCGTAGCTTACGACATGTACATGCATCTTATTCATGTTTGTTTTGTAACTATTCCATTTACTAAATTTCATAACTTTTCCATTTCTCATCCATTTCAACTAAAATTCATTTCTAAACGTTTGTTAAATATTTTCCTACGTAATCAACGTAAAATTCTTAACCCGGATTCTTAATTGTTAAGACTCATGCCGCCGTTAACAAGTTCACACACATAGTCATTCGACCCGTTTCACTTATTAAGGCATTTAAACCATTTTACCAAAATCTATGGTATGAGTTAGTTTTCTACGACTCTACCCGTTCTCCAGGCTATTCTAAAGCGTTATTGCGCTCCCATTTACCCAGTTAGCATCCGTATCATTTTGACCCGTTTGGTTAATGTTAACCAAACGCAAGCCTTAGTTTTATTTCATTCAAGAAACTTCTCATCCTCAAAGTTTTACCCCGTTTCTTGGGTTCATCAATTTGATTCCACATTCCCATTACTCGGTTTATGCTTTTGACCCAATTGGTTTGTTCGTGTGAAATCCATCACTTACGGACTAACCAACTTATCTTTATTCTTTGTTTTCGTCAACCAAACAAGCATCAATAACAAGATCATTTAACGAATTACTATGAAACAGTAAAGCCACGTACCTCCCAGTTTTCCTTTTAAGCATGCGTCCTTTCCGACTTGAGTTTTCGGAGTTCCAATTGAGTTACCTAAATAGTACAACCTAATTATCCTTAGGAAATCCGTAACTTGTTTCATGACATTTTAACTTGCCACTAATAAATCACAAGATTCTCATTATGATTTTTTCATACATTATAAACACTTAACTTTCACTTAAGCATTTTTTCAAACACCTTGTAGGCATTCATCTTATACAACCTCTAACAAGTCTATCTAGCAACATTAAAACCAAGTTTTGAAATTCATCAAAACCAATATGGTCAAAATACTCAATTTAGTAGTTAAGACTTCAATTTATCATCCATGCATTCACATAGTTTATTCATCAAGAGTTCACAATTTCATAATGTTACTAAAACCCACTTACATAAACATGGTTATTAGTTCAAACTCTAATTCATAGCATTTGATTTACTATTTTCAACAAGAGCTTGTATCTAATCTAGGAAATACTACCAATTTCATCATAAATTCCAAAATTTCATCATGAATTGTAAATATTAGTGTTTATCGAGCGTCCTCTACTTCCCTAAACACTAAATTTTGACATACCTTATTATAGGATGATGTAGTAGACTCTAAATCATCCACCATGCATCAAGATCATTCCAATTTCAATTGTAATAGAAGGATTTGAGGGAAAATTATCAAAAATTAGGGCTCTTTCTATCTCTCTCCCTCTGTACATTTACACCCATACACACATATGTGTGTATTTTATTTCTAATTTTGTTTTTAATAAATAGTTTCCAAGTGTCCCAAATTTCGTCCCTCATGTATGTCTCTCTTTTTATTTTAAGTCGCCATTTTTTTTATCTCATTAATCATCAACTTATCAACTAACTAGGTTAGTTGTTCCTAGTTATTATATTAACACACACACACACACATATATATATATATATTCACACATATTCATTTATATAATTTAATATTTTTTGGGGATGTTACACTTAAATATTAAAAGAACTTTGGAATTATCAAAAGTAGCCCCTAAGGTATATAATTACCTAATTACCCTTACACTTAACTGCAGAAAAGTAACAAAGTTAGTATCAGTGGCCAAAACCGTTATAAAATGCAAACTCATGGTCTGATATGTTAAAAAAATAAAACTTTTTAGACTGAAATAGTTAAACAGAGTAGACCACATTGGAGGGGTATGGTCCCAAAAACTATGTGCCAGCGCAAGAAACCATACCCTCATAATGAACATATCACAAGAATAACCTTGCATGCAATCCGCAATGGTGCGCCATTCTTGAAACTAGCAGGTCACACAACGAACCTTGCGTACTTGGCGCAACGGTAAGTTAGACCTGGAAGCGTAAGTCCCTTGACCCTGTGCGGATAGACAAACCTTGTGCGCAACGCACAATGGTATTATGACTTCATTTCTAGCAGGTCACACAACAAACCTTGTGTACTTGGCGCAACGGTAAGTTAGACCTGGAAGCGCAAGTCCCTTGACCATGTGCTGATAAACAAACCTTGCGCGCAATGCGCAACGGTACTATGACTTCATTACTAACAGGTCACACAACGAACCTTGTGTACTTGGCGCAACGGTAAGTTAGACCTGGACGCACAGGTCCCTTGACCTTGTGCTGATAGACAAACCTTGCACGAAACTCGTAATGGTACTACAACAACATTACTAGCAGGTCGCACAACGAACCTTGCGTACTTGGCGCAACGGCAAGTTAGACCTAGAAGCGCAGGTCCGTCGACCCTGTGCGAATCAAACGACCCACTAGCCGCGAAGTCTTAAAAACTTGCACAAGGCCAAGACCAACATGAGCAACACATAGTCTTGAGAACAAAAGAACTTAATTCCTACAACTCTGCACTGGCCAGAAAGCACTGAAAGCCACGCGGAAGGGAAAAGCGGAAAGAGGCGTTGACTACATACAAGGGTACAAAGTGGCAGAGCTGTGACCCAATGGCCGCTCGGAAGGTTGTATCAGACTGCGTCGCATGAACAGTAATGCAGACGACAGACTGTGCACCAACCAAACTTACGCCAGTGACTGTCACACATTCTCCATTTTCGGCTGATGACAGGTCTGACACAAGGGACAACTGCCATGGCACGTGGCTCCATTCAGCATCTGACAAAGCGCACCTCCTGCCAGAGATCATTAATGATCGATGCAGAGGAGACAGAACAGATATCCCTGGTCGTCTGGACCGGGCCCAAGGCCCATCAGCCCATCTCCTAACACACCTATCTTCGGCTATGAAATAAGGATCATACTATGAGGTAAAGGAATCTTACAATCATTCAGAAATATACGAGTTTACTTATTGCATGCTACTTGAACTTACTTGCTTATTACTTGCAATCATAAATACTTATTCTCACGATGGAGTGTGGTCATGGAGAAAACTCTCCCCTTTTCTTTCATGACGAGGCTAACGACGTTGCTAGTTTTGTAGATAATTCGAAGTGAGATCACCCAGAAGAACGAACGAGAGGCAACCTTTCATGCAGAAATATTGAGCTTAACCTAGATATCCCCGGAACGCGCAACAGCTAAGGCAGTGCTACATGTAAATTAGCAAACCTATCGTCTTATTGTCTACTATGTACACGACTCTTATGCCTTTTTGTTAATAAAGACAATGGATACATGAATTTCTTTATCTAGATGTTTTGTTGCAAATGCGCGAACCTACTTTGGGTCTACGCAAAAACACCATGGTACATATTGACTCATGAACATAATACACTACCTATTGCATGCGCATGGGATGTGGGGTTCATACACGAGTTCATTACCAGTTTTATTCGCTCTACCTACCCAAAGTTGTTATCTTCATGCAAATATTATAACTAGAAATAAAAACATCCATTTCATTAAAAGAAAAATATATACAAGCATGCGCAACGCGCAATTACATTAAAGATATTACATTCAACATCCTACCCTACTCTTCACTCCCTTCGGCTTCGGCTACATCCGGAATATATCTTTTAGGCGATCGACGTAGTCGTCATGTCATGTTGGAGCGCCTCGCTCACAAAATCCATAACCGGGAGTTGAAGACGGTCATACTTTCGCTTGGCCTGGGAGAAGGCAGCTTTGGTATCGACTCCATGAGTAGTAGCGCGACTAGTATGGGCACGACTAGTATCCTATTGAATGTCCAGCTCATGAATGACATGGTGTGCATACTCAGCGTAGCCCTACGCGTAGCCATCATGGCGCAGTGACCATCAGCTTGGCCACTGCGCCGTCCGACTCTATCGAATTAAGGATAGATTTCGCGATCCACAATACAAGAACAACATGATGAGAATCATGACAAAGCGATCAAATAACAACGGAGAACTTACATTGACAACCCCATGATGTTGCATCCACAGCATGTTGTTGGTCAACGACTCCACCAGACTTGCAGAGATGGCGCGAGCGGCTTCAGAATCTTCTAGTTTTTTCTCGCCCGCGCCCACCTTGGCCTCCACCAATCGCAGCCTCTCCTTATCCTCCAGGTGCCTGTGTTGCAGTTCAGCTTTTTTCTACCAAGGCCACCTGGAGATCTTTTTCGCACTCTCAAGCGCAAAGCAAGCCTCCACCTGGTTACATACAACAAGGTTAGTCTAGCAATCTTTGATCAATACAAAATAAATAAAGGGAATTTTCTTACCTCTTTTTGCTCACTGCGCTCGCGGTGCGCCCTGGCCTCACTGGCCGTAGCATCCACTGCCTCCTTTTCCTTCTTCAAGCGTGCAGCCTCGGCGCGTAGGCTCACTTCACCCCTCAATGATTTTTTGTCGTTATTATCTCTTTCACAAGGCTCCTACCACCGCTTGCGCTCCTCCGCAAGGGTGGCAGCGGAGCCTTTCGCTTTCTTTTTCCACGCCAGCACGGACCATTCTTCGGTCCGCTGGGCTTCGGAAAACCTTGCCTTTTCAGCCTCCAGCTCAGCTTTTTGCGCAGCCACTTGAGCTCGCTCTTGGACCAGATCCGCTTAGGCAGCCTCAAATTTTTCTTGTTCTTTATGCATGCTCCACCACTCCCTAATAATCTTGTGTGTGTTGGAGGCAGAGCTAGCTGCTGCCTGGAGGTACGCACGGTAAGTTTGTTCATGACTCTGCTCAGCACGTGCGCACACCTCTGTTGGGGGAACGCACCCTTAAACCACTCATGGCACCCCGACTAGTGAGAGAAATCATCTCCCTTCTTCAGCTTCCACACAGGGGTGTGGATATCTTCAGCACGGCCTTCAGTATATGATCTGTAATAGTAATCACCCAGGGTTTTGTCCAGGAGGATTGGGGACCCTTCGGCAGAAGGGCTCTCCCCAGATCGTCCGGCCTCACCCCCGGGTGCTGGCTCTGCTGTATGAGCCCCTTGTGGAGCATCCTTGGCAATTATAACCACCGGTTCCGCCATCACCTCACCACCTTCCACCACTTCAGGCTCTACGGCCTCAACCTCCACCTGTACCTCCGCCGCCCCGACAGTTGGCTCCCCACCCTATACGCTTGACGCTTGCGACGTTTCAGCCACAGGTGGGGGCATTGGAATATCAATGGACGCGGCCGGAGTTGTGGGAGCAACAAAAACTGTTTCACTTCCCCCTGCAAGATGACAAACAATTAGACAAGTACAACATGAAGAAAAGTGGTGTAAAAAACAAGTCAACAAGTGTTTACGTAAGGAAAGTTTGGCGGCGAGCACGTCCAAACTCCTGCGCTTCCCTATAATCTTCTGCACAGATATTTTGGAGGGCTGTGCGGAGATATCACTCTTGGGGAGCCCTCTTCCTCACGAGGGGCTTCAGACTCGACTCCACGTCGATCGGATCCTCCGGATCCGCAACCAGAATGTCCGCCATCTCTCGTGGCTTCGGCTTGGGCTTCCGCAAGCCTACAAGCGCAAGACCCTCCAAGGAATCAGAAACTACTACATAGTTATCCCAAGTGTCTGTCACAGTACACATACCTTTGGGTGGGTCTGCCCTGGGCTGAGCCACCTTTTTCTCCTCCATCGCGCTTGGCCCTGCGCGCCTCTTTGTTTTGGGGTCCGGGCTGATGCCCAAGTTCTTTAATGCGCCTGCACAATGGCGCAACATAATAAGTGATCTGCAAAGATGTAAACACTTAAAACTATGAAGACTTATCAGTCTTAGGCGCGGGGGCCAATAAATCCTCATTCCTGGGAAGCTCAAAGTTCCCCAGGATTTGCGTGTACCATGTGGGGTCCTCCGGGCCAAGGGCAATGTTCTCAATGCGCCCCTGCTCCCTTTGAAACGCCACCACATACAACGCCACCCCTGCAAAAAGTGCATACAGTTAGTCTGCGCACAAAAAAATCAGGAAATAATGAGATGAGACGAAGGTACTTACTCTTCTCGCCCTCCATATAAACGGGCTTCTCCCGGCGGTTGGGCTTCCAGACTAAGCTCATGCCCGCTGCCACCAACGCCCTCTTCGGCAGCTGGACCGCCGGGATCTCGTTAGTGTCTTTATACAAGGGCTCCGCCACTTGTATAGGAAGGGTCTCAACAGCAATATCCTCCACCCTGGAAGTGCATCCGGAGGGGTATAACGCCGACCTTTATGTAAAAAAAAATTTGTTTTCCAATCATGGTAAGACTTTGGGGGAGAGAGCAAAATCTTTTTGCCTGAATGCGATGCTGAAAAGAATAAAACCCCATGGAGCAGTGTAGTTGGTAAAAAATCCTAAATCCGGTCAATGGTTGGGGTAACACCCATCGAACGACATAAAAATTCAAAATGTTTTATCCTCAACATCCCCATAGATTGAGTTGGAGATGTGGAATCGGTAGAAGTCCAAAATTTGAAGAAAAAATTTGGTTACCGGTAACCGGAAGTTACCATCGGCAAAAAAATCAAAGAATAATGTAATATAGCCGGCCGGAGCATCGGCGACAGTCTCTCCCTCATCCGGAAACCGGGCATCCTAGTCCTTAGGGAACCGGAAGCCGGAGACTAGATGCTGAAAACTCGCAGAAGAACACTTCAACACCGACAACGATGTTGAGGGTTCACTCGCAGACACACTTTTGGGAACCCTGGTAGCCATTAGAAATCACTTATAAAAGAAAAGAAGATTTGGGGAGAGAAGAAAACAAGAAATCAAGAACACAGAAGATTTCAAAAGAAGAAAGTTTGAAGGCGTGAATGGAAACCCTAGATGGTTCCCCTATTTATACTCATCGCATTTAATGCGATGGGGAACCATGACGCACGCGCAGAATTGACAACCAATTCGCGCAGGACGCGTGGCAGGCAAATGGCAACTAATGATTATCACGCGCGCATGGCCGACACTCTCTTTGCCAATTCATTAATGAAAGAGGGGCTACACTGTTGACAGCATGCTGCAGCTGTCAAAAGTCACTTACAGGGCACCTTTTTTCTCACAAACTCGCCTGCAACATCAGCATGATGAAGATTCAAATTTCAAAGAACTCATCATGAGCAAAGTTTCCCTCACACAAAGGTTTTCTCCATCCCTTATTGAATTCTTGCCGCTGAAATATGCGCGCATACATGAATTTTTAGAGTCCAGCACTCCACCTACATGCCAACATGCGCATAGGAGCAGCACTGGACTGGGGGGACTTGGAAGGGTATGGTCCCAAAAACTATGCGCCTGCGTAAGAAACCATACCCTCATAATGAACATATCACAAGAATAACCTTGCGCGCAATGCACAACGGTGCACCATTCTTGAAACTACCAGGTCACACAACGAACCTTGCGTACTTGGCGCAACGATAAGTTAGACCTGGAAGCGCAAGTCCCTTGACCCTGTGCGGATAGACAAACCTTGCGTGCAACGCGCAACGGTACTATGACTTCATTACCAGCAGGTCACAAAACGAACCTTGTGTACTTGGCGCAACGGTAAGTTAGACCTGGAAGCGAAGGTCCCTTGACCCTGTGCTGATAGACAAACCTTGCACGCAACGCACAACGGTACTATGACTTTGTTACTAGCAGGTCACACAACGAACCTTGTGTACTTGGCGCAACGGTAAGTTAGACCTGGACGCCCAGGTCCCTTGACCTTGTGCTGATAGACAAACCTTGCACGCAACGCGTAACGGTACTACAACAACATTACTAGCAGGTCGCAACGAACCTTGCGTACTTGGCGTAACGGCAAGTTAGACCTAGAAGCGCAGGTTCGTCGACCCTGCGGGATTAAACAACCCTCTAGCCGCGAAGTCTTAAAAACTTGCACAAGGCCAAGACCAACATGAGAGCAACTCATAGTCTTGCAAACAAAAGAACTTAATTCCTACAACTCTACGCTGGCCAGAAAGCAATGAAAGCCACGCGAAAGGGAAAAGAGGAAAAAGGCGTTGACTATATACAAGGGTACAAAGTGGCAGAGCTGTGACCCAATGGCCGCTCGGCAGTTTGTGTCAGACTGCGTCGCATGAACAGTAATGCAGAGGACAGGCTGTGCACCAACCAAACTTACACCAGTGACTGTCACACATTCTCCACTTTTGGCTGATGACAAGTCTGACAACAGGGACAACTGCCATGACACGTGGCTCCATTCAGCATCCGACAAAGCGCACCTCCTGCCAGAGATCATTAATGATCGATGCAGAGGAGACAGAACAGATATCCCTGGTCGTCTGGGCCGGGCCCAAGGCCCATCACCCCATCTCATAACACCTATCTTCGGCTATAAAATAAAGATCATACCACGAGGTAAAGGCATCTTACAATCATTCAGAAATATATGAGTTTACTTATTGCATGCTACTTGAGCTTACTTGCTTATTACTTGCAATCATAAATACTTATTATCACGTCGAAGTGTGGTCACGGAGAAAACCCTTCCCTTTTCTCTCGTGACGAGGCTATCGGCGTTGCTAGTTTTGCAGATAATTCGAAGTGAGGTCACCCGGAAGAACGAACGAGAGGCAACCTTTCATGCAGAAATATTGAGCTTAACCCAAATATCCCCGGATATTCTCTGTGATTAACCAGTATTCCTTCACACATAGACCAAAACAATAATTTACTCTCCAAATGATCTACTATTTTACTATTTCAAACATAACTTGAAATTATGTTTGTTACGTATAAGCCATAACCTTAAAAATTATACGTTTTTTTCCCAATTATAGATACTGTCGAAAAATTAAAAGTGATGTAACTTGATATACAAGGTGCCAGGGAGATGTGGGGCAGAAGCAAGGTCACGTGAGATCAAATAATTGATGATATTAATGAAATGAAAATTAAAAAAATAGTGTTGTTACGTACGGTTACTGAAACTCTAATACACTTGTCGAACACTTTTAAACTTTTTGTATTTTTTTAATCGTTCAAATTATACTAAATGAGTCTTTGATACAACTCGAATCATTGACCTGAAGGGAAACCAAATGATTAAACTCTAATAAACTTGATTTTAAGAGAAACAACACATTGATTTCAATGGCTTTACCAATTAGATCCAACTTCAACCCCTCAAACACTCTATATTAATATGGAAAATTCATGATATTAGTCACTTTCACATATCTATTTTATATTTATAGTTATTACAAACAAAAGAAAAAACATATACTTGAAGTCATAGTCAATTAGTCATAAGAGAATGCCCAATAAAACACTTATTAAGAAAAAAAAAACGATGAGCCTGAAATAATACGGTGGGGTATTGTTCTTGTTAAATAACTAGTAAGATTACCCGTATTAAAGCTGTTCCTAAGAATTCGTGTACCTTTTTTGAGCTCAAAAAAACGTGATGTTAAACATTAACGAATTGGGTATTGGTTTACTGAAGGTCTAAACCTGATGCCAATGTGCTAATAACTAATCTAAACCATAAAAATATTTTTGTAAGTGGGATAATGTTGGTGTTTGTATAAGTATACCCTATTAACTTTTTTTACATATACATATCGGGTTTTTTTTATAAAGATAATATGCCCTTCGAAATATCGGGTCCTGGCCGGTGGTCCTAGCTCCCAGCCCAACCCCAGGGCCTCCCCTACGCGCTACGTTGCGAGTTTTCGGTTCGATATCTATTTTGGTTCAGTATACCAACCGAAAGAAATATACTAAAAAGAATATCGACACATGTTTTACATTGACCGAAAACCATAAAAATAAATTGAATAATAGGATGAGTTGATTTGAAATTGATTGTAACTTTAATGAAAAACGAAAAATTTACATCGAAAATATTATATTTGAACCAACTCACCTTTGAGAAAAATTTGCATTGAAAAATAATTTAACTTGAATTTATACCAACACTTAAATAAAAATAAGCACATAAAACTCTATCATAAAGTCTTTAAAAAGTTAAATGACCGTAAATGTTAATACTGAAAGTTGAGAGTAAAATAAAAAAAACATAGAAAGACAAAAAAAAAAAAAACAAAAACACAACAAGAAAAAAAAATCAAATCACTATTTTCACCAAAGGTTGCTAAGAGAGAAACGGAGGTTGCTGTAGACAGTAAGAGAAGATTGATTTTCGAAGAAGAAAAGAGTGTGAGAGTATGGCAATACGGCGAAACTTGCCACCTCACCTGATTCGTATTACAGGATATTGGGCAATCTTTGAAACGGGGGAATCCACTACCTCGTATCTAATTTTGCTCACTTATCATGCTTCAATGATACAAATCAAGGCTAGAAATCACGTCATATGTGCCATTTATGTATCAACTTTTTGTGTTATCAACAAGTATACCTTCAACTCAATAAATTCAATACATATGTGTCATGGACTCGTGTATTCTATGTCCTCTTTGTATTTCTTAGACAAAAATTGACAACACAATACTTGGTTTGCTATATACAAAGGCTATCACTAAAACATATTTACATAACTTATTTAACATAAATACATACATAGAAAGATGGCTAAGCATTGATACATAGTTATTATATCAGATTATCAATAACAATGATAAAAACAAATCGATTTATAAGCTAATACACATACGACATAGAGAATGTAATTCGCATAGGATATCAGCATGCATTTATAGGATTAAGCAATGATATCTGAGCTAATACATATACACAATGATTCTTGTATCTAACTATAACACACCGACACACAGTAAAATGATTCTTTGTATCTAACTATAACACACCGACACACAGTAAAATTGCTATTTTCTGATTTTCTTTAAAAATATATAAATCAGTAAAATAATAGTTTTGAAATGAAGTTGTAGCAATTAAGTATACAACAATTGATTGAATATCAATTCACGTCAAATTGTTTTGTTTATTTTTTGGATAGTTTCCACTCAAGCAATAATTACATCATGTGTCGAGTGTGTGTTTAGCTTGTAGTTTGATTCAATTCCTTATGGATCCACAATAATGAAATAACTTAAACTCGACTCGTAGTTAAGCATACAACTAGATACATATTTGAGATGAGATGCAAAGAATTACAGAAAAAAAAACATGTTTCTCAAATCTCAAGTTAGTTTAATGTTTCGCTTTTATGTCTATAATAAATTAATTTAGTACCTGTTTTATTTACAATCTACTATTTATTAGTTAATACTTTAACCTTTACAATTTAATGTTTCAAGTAAACACTATTACTTAATTTTGATAACTTATATGACCGTGGGTGTGGGTCGAGGATGTAACACCCTGACTTGTACTGACTTGTACCGGGTATGATGATCGTTCATAGCTCATGAAAACTAATAATAGTTTTAATATTTAAAGTACATACATTTTAAATTGTCACACAACAACAAATTTTCAAATAATTCATACAATGTTCAAAACATAAAACATAAGATAATATTCTAATTTATTTTTTTAAAGTTTGTCCTATGTGTCTTGATCTTCTAATCCTCATTGCTGATTTCTTGTATCATGTTAGAAAATATTTTTGATCAACAAAAGTTGGTGGGTGATACTTATTTTTCTATAATGATTTTTATATATGATTTTTACGTAAGGTTTTAACATGTTTTTCAAAAGTTAGTATAAAAATCACACTTTATCAACAACACAAACAATATAAACATGTATACCAACGAAAATACATAGTTGTAACTTTCTAACCCATTTCAATCCATATTGTACATAGATAACTAGGTCCCAGTTTTTTATATAAAACTTACACGTCTGGGTTAACTAATAACCTAGACGAACAAACATAACTGATTATTACTTTTAATTTACAGTTTTAAAATAATAAAGTTTTAAACTCGAAAGCTCTGTCATACATGATTGTTCTTCAACCTTCCCATAATTGTTTTCAAAGAGTTTTGTGGTTTAACAGTGTTCGGTTCTTCGTGTGCCTGGTCATCCATCTGGTTCCCGCCTCATGTTACCTATTATTTAAAACCAATCAAACGGTTAATATTTAAGGCGTTTAATCGAAATGGATCAACTCGATAATGAAAATATTTTATTTTATTTTATCTCTACAACAATGTAGAATAGTAAAAAAAACGTATTTTATTTTCAGCAACCTTACTCGGGTGGGTCAGATTTTCATCCGGGCGTGTGAGCAGAAATGTGTTTTCTTTCAGCACTCTGTTTCCACCCTGTCGTGTCAACAGAAACATGTTTTCTTTTCACCTAAATCACCTCCAAATTCGGTCAAAACCGAACTTATTCACTTGAGTTTTATAATTTAAACTGTGGCCCACTACCCGGAACCATAAATCTTGAGTCCTTCACTCGTAACAATCTTTTTTTAGGTTTATTATCCGTTTGACCCGTTATGAGACTTTGAGCTTTTTAGCTCAAATATTCTACATCCTTAGCAAATCTTTTCATTATTTTCTCCAACCATAACCAAGGTCGTGGTTGGTTTTTTAGGCAAAACCTCAATAATCTCATATTAAATTCTAGTACAACACTTTATTCAGACGACCTGTAAAGAGACTTTAAGCCTTTTTAGTTCAAGTCTTCTATAGTTAATTGCCATAAGGATCATTTTGATCATAGGACTGCTTATCTAATCTACCGTGGAGGTAGTTTACCCAAACCAATTATCCAAGAGCTTTTAGTCAAAATTTTGCCCTTTTTCAAACCTGAAAACTTTTGTAAGTTTAAATGAAAACTAGCAGCACATTTAGCTCGTTATCCCATCTAGATATATTATGTCCCTAAGGACATAAAAGCTTCCAATGATTTAGTAGTTTAAAACTCATTTAGCCGTAATTTTGCATCATAGACATGTTATTGACTCTACATGTCGTTTAACCTAAATACTAGATGTATCTCACTTAAGTTAATTTATATGCCACATCTGGCCCAACCATCTTTCATCTGGCCATAAGTCTTTATCGAAAATATAATCCTTTACACATACCTAGCGCAGGTCAAGCGTTGACTCTTTATCAATACCTTGAGATTCTATTCGCTAATTCATGGCAATGCATGCCCATATATTATGCTTAACTGTAAGTTTGAAATATAACAAACAAAGCTCTAAATATGATATCCGAATGGTGATAACATCACCATTTGACCTGGTTGTCCATTTGACCCGTTCATAGCTTACCCTTTTAGCCTTTTGACTAACCATGTATTGTTTATTTCTAAAAGGTGCATGTTTACCATCTTGCCTATTTGACCCATTATGATTTACACCAAAGTGTCTTATTTTAAAATTTCATTGGTTTACCACCAAAACAAGGTTACTTACCATTTTACTTGTTCGGGCCGTTTTGTTTCGCGCTAGAAGGTCTTATTTTAAAAATTCATTGGTTTATCGCCAAAACATGGTTTCCTATCATTTTACTTGTTCGGCCCGTTTTGGTCTAAACCATGGGGTCTTATTTTAAAATTCATTGGTTTATTGCCAAAATATGGTTTCTTATCGTTTTACTTGTTCAACCCGTTTTGTTAATAACCTAATTCGGACCATATAGTTTGGTTTTATGATAATTGAGCCATAGTTTACCCACTTTACTAATACATAACTTGTTTTTATCTAGGTTAATATTCTTAGTTACCTACTTCTCGTTAATTATCACATGAACGTGATAATTCTATATATTAAGTTCGGGGATGCTACCACCCGACTCCAAGAAGTCCTGATAACTGGCCCTTTTACAACTTTATCTTATAAAATATTTATTCAATTTTTATCTAACATTAGGTTTATTTATTTAAATCCTAATGTTTGTGTGTTAACTTTTACCAATAACGGTATTTTATCAGCTCATCCTTAAAGATGTTTCATCCCCGAAACCTTTCTTACGTAGTTTCCTTGGATCAAACCCGAGGAATTAGTTCCAGTTTTCATCTGAACACCGCTCAAATTTTAATCATTCTATAATCTTACCAGCAAGATAGGAGTAGTGCCTTTCGGACTCCGAGGTGGCGTCCACCCCTTCAGATGTTTTTTTTATCGTCTTACACCTACTAGTGCCAAAACTTGTTTCTTTTAAATAAACCATTTTCCAGTGCTTCGTTAATTCTTTACGTTTGTTAAAATCTCGTTATGAACTAAAACCAAAGCATTTTCTTTTTAACTTTTTTCAATTACTCCATTAAGGAACTGGCAACCATTGCTTTCTCTTTTCCAGTTTCATTTTATGCGGAGAATCATAACCTATTCCAATGCCTTAACCCAGTTGACCAATATGTCCTTTTTACTTTACCCCGTAGGCTATTGCTTTTGGTGTTCATCGTTTAAGTTTAAGTTATGACTTCTAAGGTTCATCCCTTTTTACTCGTGACCCGAATGTCACATTAGTTCTATAGACCTTTACCACTATTTATGACCCAAAGGTCGTGGTAATCCCGTAGACCATCCTTTACCCGTGTCATCCTTTAAATGTGTTTGGTATCAACACACCCATTTTATGTTTGATCCTTATAGGCAATACCTATGCATCTACGACCCCGCGGGTTATTTATATACCGGTTTTACTTGCCGGATCCATTAGTCCTTTCATCTCTTTTTATAGTTACATCGTCAGTAGTCCATGACTATGATCGTTTTCCATTCAACCACTACCTTCGCTTCTATGACCCCATGGGTCTTTTATGCGTTGGTTTTATTTGCCCTTGTTATCAACCACGGCTCCTTAATCCATAATGACTTAATCCAAGAATTTCCTTAGGTCACTTATTTCTACGCACGACTTACTTCGTTTTTACGGTTCCCACGAGAGCCATTTATATGAGTATGCCCGTAAGGTTTCTTAACACTAAGGATCCTTTAACTCTTCCCATTAACCTCATCCTTACTACATCAGACGTATATGTGTTTATTATTAGAAGTCCATGGTATCATGTGTTTACTACTTACTTGGCCAAGGTAAGCAATCAACACATGGTATGCGTGGCCTTATTATAACTAACATATTACCTCATATGTAAGTAAATCCTCAGTTCAAGTTCATAACTCCGATTTTATTTGCTAAAACCTATTTTTATTGTCATTTAACAATTATTAGGTTTACACATTTTCGTTCTAAAACATGTAGAATGGTTTCACTTTATAATTTTTTTTCGCAATCACATTTATCAATGTGATCGTTACTTCTCCCCAATAGGATCTTATTGAGAATGGTCACACTCATCGAAGGTTCTAAGTTTAAACTCTTTTGTACTTTTGTTATTCACGATTTGGTTATTTACTTCGTTTATCCTCATTTTGCACTTCTTTTCGCCCCAAGACTTTGGAAAGATGCATTTGTCAAATAAGAACGATTTAGGTAGTATTTGTAACTAAAAAGTTATTAAGTAATTAAATTTAGGGGGTGATTATGTACGAAAAATATGTATAATTGATGGCACATGATAAACCCCACACTTAAACATTGCTTGTCCTTAAGCAATCTAGCAAGTTTTAGTTTGAAAATAGTAGGTGATCCCGATGTCTTTGGAGATTGCCTACCTCCACTGACTTACAACTTACTAACACTTTTGGGATAATGATGAATCATGACATGCCTACTAAGTCATTGGTTATACTTAGTCTTACACACCTCACAATGTTCACTAAACTCTCGGCTATGTCTCGGGGTGAGTTTTTATGGGTGTAACACTCAAGTTAATCCAAATGCATGCATAAGTAATAGGATTGTATGTAAATCATATCTACACCAATCACTTAGAAAATTTACCCATGAATCAAGAGGGCTTCTTTGAGGTGATATGATAGGGTATATGGTGGTTTAATGGTGTCAAAGGTTTAGATAAATGGCAAGTGAGTTGGGTATGATCAATGATTTTCATATAACTCTAGGTGACGATCCTTTTAAAGTGGTTAAAATGATGATAGTGACTCTTTAAGGTCAGATCGTTAAGACCATTCCATAACTCATCTTGCCTAATTATCTTCCAAAGGTAGATACTTCCAAAGGTAGGTACAAGTGTAGTGTAGTGTAATAGTATTTTATTGTGTTTTTATAAATATAAAAACTTGAACTAGTGCATAAAACAACTAAAATATACAACGTTTTGTCCAAAAACAATTTTAGCCATGTGTTTAGATTATACGCTACCTAAACCAAGGCTAAAATGGTCATCCTCACTACTATAAGCATGTACAGGTTTGTACATGTCGTATATAAGCTTTTTAAAAGAAATGTAATTCATTGATAAATTACAAGTTACATTAAACAAAAAATGGAATAAATATACAAAGATGTACAATCGTTATCACTTGATGTCGTATACTGTCAGGAGTATCCAATAACGGGAAGAAAGCCTGACTCCAACGATGCTTAATAAGCGAACAATGACACCAAACATTTGCGAAATGAGAAGTCTAGTGTGGGGCATGTCCATCCAATGACGCTTGGGACTAGGTTCCACTGACTGCCACTTTATGCTACTATGTAGCTAGTGATATTCTCCCTCGTCGAGCCTTTCGAATATTTGCCACCATATTAGTCGGTGGGTGTCCATTTCTTTTACAAGTTCTTTCTGAATGAAATGCCATAGCCTTTCTTCCATATCTAAGCCCAGGCTACAGACCGAAATCTACAATTACCATCCGACAACCCATGTTGTTTTATTCTAGAGATGTATGGGTGAAACAATATTGGAATAAGGTACTTAAAACGTATGATATTGTTCACATGCTCACCCCCACGATTAATGGAAACCCAAAATCAACTCATATCTTATTTTTTAGATGTCGTTGAATGACTTCGTTGCGTTCTGTTTCTGGGACTTTACGATCAAAGTTGTTTTTCAAGAATCCTGTGACGGTACGTAATCCGTGTACGGGAGATCATAGCTACTATGTTGGGAACCTGCAAAGGAGCTAAATGAGTTGTTTCTTTGATGTTGTACGACCATGGGGGTTATGACTCTAATATTGCTTCACAAGAATGAGTTCTTCTTCCATATCGAACTCTTCATCCATCAGTTTAAGCGTTAATAAGTTAAGCTTCTTCCAGAATATATCTACATCTTCTAGTTGAATCCTATGACCTGTACATAAATAGAAAGTCAGAAGTTTGTAACCACTGTATAATATTGTTCTAAATCGTAAAAGGTTGTATGTTTAGCATTTGTTACTTGTACATATATACTTATCCTACCGACAAGCACACGACAACCCACAACTCATGCACATTTGGCAACCACAATATATATGATGTTCATGCAACATGGCTAGCTTCCCTGATAGCTCTTCTTCTAACAAGTCTAGTGCTTTATATTTGTATACAAGTCATTAAACATTGGTAACTTGTGGTGGTTTATTGTTATTTTGATGCTTTTTTTGGAAACTTTTCCTTATTACTACCACTTGTTGGTCAACAATTTGGATGACATGTTGCACTAATCGGTCTAGTGAGCTCTTACTACCTCGAATTTTAAAGCGTGCATGTTGGCTCTCAACTCTATTGGTGATTCGCTGATCCAAGTTAAGACTTCTATTAGCTCATGCACATAAAAACATTTCTTTATGAGGACTTGGCCAGTTATCATTCACATAGTCAAAGACTACTGAAAATAAAATAATACATTAAATATGTTTGTATGTTGATGAGAATCCTATGTCGTAAAAGAACTTACTTTTTTCATTTGCAAGCCACTAGTCACTCATACAACTTGTTGAAGTTGTATTGGCATATATCTTCTATAGGAGACTCACACAATATCGACCCAAAAGAAGTAAATTTCTCCCGATCTTTGTTGGTAAAGGCTTTCTTGAAGTGTTTTAAAATGTTCTGATATATGTGAAACCTGCAGAGATACTTAGAAGCATTCGGGAATAATTTTCCACACGTGTTTATAAGGGCTTGGTCTCAATCCGTAGCAATCACACGTGGCTCTATACACTCATTTAACATATACTTGATCCTTTCAAGCACCCATACGGAGTTATCTTGTTGTTCCTTACAAAGGAATGCATGAGCGATAGAAAAGAGAAGTTGGTAGACACCATACCTACAACCTGGACAAATGGCATCTTGTACATGTGTTTTTGTATGTACCGTCGATCAACAACACATGCAGGAATGCACACCACATATCATACGAGTATCGATGAACAAAGAAAATCTCTGATACGACATCTGTTCTATGGTCCCCCCAAGTGTAGTAAACGAAATTGTTAGACAACAATAGGTTTTCCAGTATTTGAATTAGAGCCTTACTAAATTTCTTTGAGGCTCTAATCTTCTTCATCACATTTTTCTTGTCTTTCAGAATATAGACGCAACGCGTTACGTCCCACAATATCCTGCAATGTCATGTGTTACGTCTCGCAATGCTAACAGTAGAAACGTGCAACCAAATTTTTTGATCCTGACTTTTCTCATCGTGGCTGTAGTATGGTGCTCACCACCAAGGTCGCATTCAAGTGATACGTTCTCGACCATTTCACCAATTTTCTTCGATTGTCTGGTCACAACAACATAACTGTTCTCATTCTCATTTGCTCTTCTATGTGCTTACTCCTTCAGTTCTTTTAGAGACATGAAAAGCTGAAACACCGATAGGTTAACGTACATTTATATTATTAATCTTTTTCAATTGATTTTCTTATATTTATTAACTTTTATTTATAGCATTTAAGTAAAATACATACTTATATCATTGTTGAACGTAACTAAATGAATGTCATACCTTGTTAGTTTCAATATCATATGGATTGCTCGGGTTAGGGGGTTGCTCATCATGGTTTAGTTGTATGTATGGAGGTTCACCACCGTATCCTCCGCCATCCAGATAGCCTTATTGCACGTAAGAAGATTGGCACTCGTATCCGTAATCCGCATAGCCTTGTTGCGCCGAATAAGATGGTTTATCAACAGGGGAGGCTCATTCAAATCTAGCAACAATTTATTTTGCTAAGAATGAATGTCAAACACAACCTCATCCTCTTCATTAGAATATTGAACAACATACTCATCCTATAACAACGCTACGATAAGTATTTGATAACCAAAACAACAAATAAGTCAAGTTAATAAATGTTACAAGATTCGTTTCAGGCACTCGTTCGAATACTACTCAATGAAATAATTGGTTGTAAGACCCAATTTGTCACACCCCGAATTTCCAACAAAATATCAGTGGGCCCGAGTGGGGAATATCGTGACTTAAGTTGATATCATCATAGTCAATTAATCATAGCACAACAGAAGTCTTGGAGTTTAAAATAGTATTACAAACTAAAATGTTCGAAGTTCGAAAATAATATACAGACGCTTTGTAACAAAAGATCCACATGCGGATCGTAAAATATACAAAAGATGAACATCAGACTTTAGGCAGATCTAAGGATTTGCAAGATCCTCTTATATGTAACATTTGTAAAAATCGGGTCACCAAAACCCGCTCTGTTTTGTAATCTTGTACCAAGTTATAAAAGTTGCGTTAATTATTTATGATTATTTTGAGTTAAAACGATACATAATTAATAAATAAACTAAACTATAAAAATTATATTTGATAAAAAGTTAAAATAAAACAAATAAAAAATATTTGAAGCTGCCGGGACTCGAACCCGGGTCAGCTGAGTCGCTACAACGACTTAACATTCCTTCCCTAAACCACTCCGCCTTAACTCTAGGAAAACAAATGGAACTTATACACAAACTCAACTTAACCGATGATGCCATCTGAAAACCGGTAATCGGCAAACCAATCGTCAAAACGATTGTTTACCTCACAATTTCAGTTATAACCGATGCACGACGGTTTCTAATTAAGTCAGAATTGATTGAACTTAAAGCTTCATCATTTTCGGTATTTGAAACCGAAAGTTCATCAAATCCCTGAATAACTCAAGCTTCAGTCCATTCTCGCGATTCAGAACTATCACAACAATACTCCAATTCCTTTTCGTCGCATTTTCAGACCATCTGAGCACGTAAAACAGTTCGCCGGAATTCTCTGCAAAAGTCGCCGGAAAACCGTATTCAACACAAACCGGTAAAATACTTCTCCTTTACGATTTCAATCTATTGTTAGAACTTTACTAACATTAACCCATCACTCAAAATCAACCACAGACGACATTGCTGGACTTTCTGTGTTCGCCGGAAAATTTCTGGAATTGCCGGAAACTCGTTAGTTATCGGTATGCACATTCCAACGTACTGATAATCAATACTCACTAGTTCAATTTCATATCTAATCCTTTAAATCTGTTGATAGATCCTCTCAGCCAAAGGTTCAAAAACAGAGCCGACAAGTTTCGCCGGACTCTCTGAAGAAGACAACCTGTTCGGTATCTTCATTCCCCAAACTGTTCGGTTTAATGCATTCAAACTAGTCATTATGTTTATTAACTAAACTAATCACGAATCGGATTGTTGATTGATATCTGCGTTTCGTAATGAAGAAGACGAGTTCAGTAACGAGTTAAGATTAATTAAAATCGGAAGATTAAACAGGTTAGACACACAGTCCAGCGGTGGACTGTGTGCAAACAACAACTATACACGTCCCGAGTTCGATCCTTGCTACACGCACGCCTTGTGTAATAACCTGTTTTTTTTTTATCAAGAACTAAACCGGGTTAAAACAGATAGTTGTTAAGTATAATAAAAACCAAGAATATAACCGGGTTTGACACACAGTCCAGCGGTGGACTGTGTGCATCATGAACTTCACGTCGCGCGTTCGAATCTCGTCACGAGCACCGGTCCAATTGATTTAAAACGTTTTTGCAAATAAAGGAATTTTCGGTTAATTCAAATAAGTGTATAAATATAATTAAAAACGAGTTTATAACGGGTTAGACACGTAGCTCAGTTGGTAGAGCTACGTGCACGCGAACGGAAGGTCGCCGGTTCGAATCCCACCCGGCGCAGAATTATGCGCTGACCGAACCGGTCAACGGTCAACATCTAAAAAAAAAATATTTTTTATATTTTTATTTATTTAATTTAATTTAAAAATCAATTAAAAATACTTAAAAATAACATTTTTAAAGATAGAAAATAGCCATAAACTCACAAAAATATATCTAAAAATTTCATTAAAATCCTTAATAAAATCCATCCATCTAATATATTTTTCCATTATTATTTAGGTTAGTATTCCTTGTCGATCCGCTCATCTAAATCGTGCGCATCTCACCATCTCCAATTCAACGCACCCAATGTGAGTGAACCTTTCAAATTCCCCGTTTTAATCACGTTTTTAGGGTGTATCATGTGTCTTTGTTTATATACATATTATAACTAAACTATTGTGCATACATCATATCATGACATGTGTATTTAGTTTGTTGCTGTTAAGTAGTTATTATTGGATGCAAATTATTATTTCAGTACATGCAATTGCCAAGGCCGCCGCTCCCCATTTATGAGGTTTGAGCTTGTTCCCCATTTTATTATGCGGTTGAACCTGGCGTGCCCGCAACGATCGGCTCCGTTTGATTGAGCCTTGATCGCACAGTTCAATTTACATTTTCAGTACATGCAATACGATCGGCTCCGTTTGATTGAGCCTTGATTGCACAGTTCATTTTACATTTCAGTACATGCAATACGATCGGCTCCGTTTGATTGAGCCTTGATCGCACAGTTCATTTTACATTTCATTACATGCAATACGATCGGCTTCGTTTGATTGAGCCTTGATCGCACAGTTCATTTATGTTAGTTATCGTATGATATTGGTATGTTCATGTATGCTATCAAGTGTTATTGTATGTTATAATTGTAACTGCTATTTGCCAATGCTTGATTACTTACATTTGCTCTTTTATGATTATGCACAATATTTCATTGATAAACTAACCATAAAAATCATTATCAAATGTTTATCTAATAAGGTTCACTCGCCAACTTATGTTGACCCAAAAACTCCCATTTTACACATGATACAGGTGAACCAGCAGCAGCTAGGAACACATAGGACCTGGATTAGAAGAATAAAACGATTTAGTATTGGGATTGTTATGTTTGGTTATTTTCCTTTGTATTGAATGAACATGTTTGGATGTTTGAAAATGTAACTTTGACTTTATTAATTATGAAACATAATAGTAAATGTCATGTGCTTTGGTGATAACCCAATTATACCCCGACTCTTATTTCCGCTGCGGGTCGGGGTGTGACAGATTGGTATCAGATCCATGACTATAGGGATATAGGATAGGTTATTAGACCCTTAGAGCCTATACTATAGTCGATTAGAAACTTATAAGAATTTTGCGTGTTATATGCCAAATTTCATGATGTTTATATGTTTTATGTTAAATGTTACGTCTGATATTGTACAAGCATGTTCATAAGTATGTATTATCAAATAATGCCTATCATGAAATCGTATGATCATAACATATCACATCCATGAAAGCACACACCACATCATGATTGATTTTACAATGATTTTCGTGTTTTCAAATCTCATCAAAGTGAGTTCTCATGACGGGCATGTAGTAACTGGAAGGGTACTAGTACCGGTAGTCGGAACGTCCTGTCTAGGCTGGCATTCGTATAAATCCAAAATAAAGGACCAGTTTGCCTACCTGGGGACTAACGATGAGAGTACGAAGTACCTATTAGGCCAAAGCATGCTATACCAAACGTCGTGTGAGCTAATCCCACTTTGAGTTGTCATTGTGTCTACACCTGGACACGCTCCGACCAAACATCTCATGAACATATTTTGTGGTTTGCATTCGGGGGATGCGAGTGTTAAATTGCCAATACTAATGTGAATCCTACCAAGCCAATAGCCATGGGGGCCCACATGACTATGTAGGTGAAGGTATGGGGGACATTTGAGGCCCAACATGAGCGAACCCAAGACATCCTATGGATGTAGTTGCATTATTGATATTTATGTTATTTTCATTTTCTTAAAGACACATGACACCTAAAAAGACACCATAAACTCACAATCTTCTCATTTTATGATCCTGTAGATGTTATCTAGACAGCATCGAAGGGGTAAAAGATCGGGAAAGACTCAGGAACGTTTGGCCACACATATCACGAATCAAATGGCCACGATATTGCCTGACATCGTGGTACAAGTACAACAAGCCCTTGCTGCAAATCCTACTAACCCTCCTCAACAACAGAACCAGAACATCGACAACCCTCCTACCATCAAATGCTCTTACAAACATTTTAAGTCCTGTGATCCTCCAAAATTCGAAGGGACTGAGGGAGTCACTGCTCTCCTACATTGGTTCGAGGAGATGGAAAACGTTTTCTTAAACTGCGATTGTCCTGAGGATCGCAAGGTTCGTTACGCCACCGGGAGACTACTTGGTGTAGCTCTCACTTGGTGCAATACTGAGAAAGGGAAGAGGGGAACTGAAGATGCGATGGCCTTAACTTGGGAGGAGTTAAGGGAAATCATGACTAGGCGTTTCTGGCCTAGAAGTGAAATTAAGAAGTTGGAGGATGAATTTCATGCCTTAAAGCAAAAAGAGGGTGATCACTCTACTTACAACAAGAGGTTCTTGGAGTTGAACCAAATGGTTCCAAACTTATTCACTCCAACCTATCGTCTGATCGAACATTATATTCGAGGACTTCCCTCGAAAATTTAAGATTCGGTTCTCAGCGTTTCACCGGTAACACTCGAAGCTGCCATGGAGTTGGCAACTGAACTGACCGAAAACCGAATTCGCAATGGGAAGTTCAAAGAAGAGAAGAAGAAAGCCCCTGTTGAGGGACAAACCTCAAACCACCCCATTCCTTCCTCTAAGTTTGCTAACAAGAGGAAGCGTAACACCAGGAATTTTGCAGTCACTCAAACCAACACCCCTATTCCTGCGGCACCCATCACTCAAGTCACTCCTTCACCCGCGCCATACAGAAGACCCTACACAGGCCCATTACCAAAATGTAACCGTTGTCAGTATCACCACTTCCCTGATCATCCTTGCCAATACTGCACCGGCTGCGGTCGCGTAGGACATACTGTTCAAAACTGCCGCACGCTTCAACGAACAAACCGCCACCAACCTTTAACCCAAACCCACCAACAGTTAATGGGTCAAGCACAACAACAACTACCATTTCCACCCACCCAACATTTAGCCCAAACATACTATCAACCCAATTACCCTATGGGCCAACCTATGCGGGCTTGTTTCAATTGCGGTGACCCAAGTCATTTCAGAAACACATGTCCAAGGCTGGTTAATATTATTCATGCTCAGGCCCAAGCCAATCCTGTGAATCAAGCGAACCAAGCTCCTCCACCTGCTAGAGGAAGAGCTTTCAATATTAACGCGAACCAGGCCAGAGCTGACGGCAATGTGGTCAACGGTACGTTTCTTATAAATGGTAGATATGCCTCTATGTTATTTGATACTGGTGCGGATAGAAGTTTCGTGTCATTAGAATTTGAACCTATCTTAAGCAAAAATCGGGATAAGCTCGCGGAATCCATAACGGTGGAAGTTGCGGACGGAAAACCAGTTTCATTAGACTCTATTTTACGCAACTGTACACTCACCTTAAACGACCACGATTTCTCAGTCGACCTTATTCCTATGAAGCTGGGAAGTTTCGACATCATAATCGGTATGGATTGGCTCAGTCAACATCATGCGGAAGTTGTATGTCGTGAAAAATTTATTCGTATTCCTCTTTCAAACGGTCAGACTCTTCGAATCATTGGAGAAACCTCGTCGAAAGGGCTCAACTTAATGTCTTTTCTTCAAGCTCAAAAATACCTTCGCAAGAATTATGTCGCGTTTTTAGCCCATATCATCAAGAAGGGGACCGCAGAGAAGAAACTTGAAGATATTCCTGTAGTAAAAGATTTTCCACAAGTTTTTCCTGACGACATTTCAGGACTTCCTCCAATCAGAGATGTCGAATTCCGTATTGATCTTATACCTGGTGCTACACCAGTTGCAAAATCTTCATATAGGTTAGCCCCCTCTGAAATGCAAGAGCTAGCCAGTCTATTGCAAGAGTTGACTGACAAGGGATTCATACGTCCCAGCTCATCGCCTTGGGGTGCACCTGTCCTTTTTGTAAAGAAGAAAGATGGATCTTTTCGTATGTGCATCGACTACAGAGAGCTCAACATGTTAACCATCAAAAATCGCTATCCTTTACCTCGCATAGATGATCTTCTTGACCAACTACAAGGTGCCAGTTGCTTTTCAAAAATCGATCTTCGATCTGGCTATCATCAGCTTAGAGTGCATGAAGAAGACGTCCCTAAGACTGCTTTTCGAACTCGTTATGGCCACTATGAATTCATGGTTATGCCGTTTGGATTAACCAACGCACCAGCTGTCTTCATGGACCTAATGAACAGAGTCTGCAAACCTTACCTTGATCGATTTGTTATAGTTTTCATCGACGATATTCTTATTTATTCAAAATCTAAAGCTGATCATGAGCGTCATCTTCGACTCGTTCTTGCACTTCTAGAAAAGGAAAAGCTGAATGCCAAGTTCTCTAAATGTGAATTCTGGTTAAAAGAGGTGCAATTCCTCAGGCATGTAGTCAATGACAAAGGAATACATGTTGACCCTTCAAAGATCAAAGCAGTTCAAGAATGGCAAGCCCCACGTACACCAACTGAAGTAAGGTCTTTTCTTGGACTTGCTGGCTATTATCGTCGGTTCATTTCAAACTTCTCTCGCATTGCTGTGCCACTCACGGCTTTAACCCATAAGGGAAAACCATTCGTATGGGGACCCAAGCAAGAAGAAGCTTTTCAAACTCTTAAACAAAAACTTTGTGATGCACCAATCGTCACTCTTCCTGAAGGTTGTGATGATTTTGTAGTCTATTGCGACGCGTCAGGGCAAGGATTAGGCTGCGTTCTCATGCAAAGAGGAAAAGTCATAGCTTATGCCTCGAGGCAACTCAAGACACATGAAAAGAACTACACCACTCATGACCTAGAACTTGGAGCCGTTGTATTCGCTCTTAAGATATGGAGACATTATCTCTATGGTACTAAGTGTGAAATATACACTGACCACAAGAGTCTTCAACATATCTTCAATAAAAAAGAGTTAAATATGAGGCAACGAAGATGGGTCGAACTCCTAAATGATTACGACTGTGAAATTAGATACCACCCTGGTAAAGCAAATGTAGTGGCTGATGCACTTAGTCGAAAAGGTTATGCGAACTCCATTCAACTTCTATGTTCGCAAATCATAACCGATATTAAAGATCAAATTCGAGAAGCCCAACACGTTTCGATAACAGAAGAAGATGTACGAAAAGAGATGTCCTGTGGAGCCGAGCTAAAACTTGAAACTAAATCAGACGGTATTCTGTATTACCTAAATCGTATCTGGATTCCTAACCACAACAATCTTCGTGAAACTCTCATGAATGAAGCTCACAAAACGCGATATTCTATACACCCAGGAGCCGATAAGATGTATCAAGACCTACGATACACCTATTGGTGGCCTGGAATGAAGAAAGATATTGCCGTTTTTGTTTCCAAGTGTCTCACATGTTCTAAGGTGAAGGCTGAACACCAAAGACCCTCAGGACTTCTAGTCCAACCGGAAATACCTGTATGGAAGTGGGAAAATATAACCATGGATTTCATTACCGGGTTACCTTGCACTTCTGGTGGGTATGACACTATATGGGTGATTATAGACCGACTTACAAAATCAGCTCACTTTATTCCTATTCGAGAAGATTTCAAGAACGAAAAGCTTGCTCGTATTTATATCAACGAAATCGTAAGCCGACATGGGGTACCATTAAGTATTATTTCTGATCGTGATGGTCGTTTCACCTCACGAACATGGCAAGCAGTACAATCCGCTATGGGCACACGATTAGATCTCAGTACCGCCTATCATCCTCAAACTGATGGACAGTCTGAGCGCACCATTCAAACTCTTGAGGATATGCTTAGAGCATGTGTCATAGACTTCAAGGGAAATTGGGACGCCCACCTACCGTTAGTTGAATTTTCGTACAACAACAGCTATCATTCGAGCATCGGCATGGCACCTTTTGAAGCCTTATATGGTCGAAAGTGCCGATCTCCTGTTTGTTGGCACGAAATTGGGGAAGCACAAATTACTGGTCCAGAATTGATCCAAGAAACCACAGACAAGATTCATCAAATCCGAAACAATCTTCTAGCAGCTCAAAGTCGTCAAAAGAGTTATGCAGATAAACGACGGAAGCCCTTGGAGTTTAATATTGGTGATCATGTGCTTTTAAAAGTATCACCGTGGAAGGGAGTAGTTCGTTTTGGTCAAAAGGGAAAGCTAGCACCACGTTATGTAGGACCTTTCAAGATACTCGAAAGAGTAGGTCCTGTAGCATACAAGCTTGACCTACCGGAAGAACTCGACAGGATTCATCCCACATTCCACGTGTCGAACTTGAAGAAGTGCCTCGCTGATGAGAATCTCCATATTCCACTGGAAGATATTCAGATTGATGAATCCATGCATTTTATTGAAAGACCAGTGGAGATCATGGACTACGGAGAAAAGCGTCTTCGACGAAGTCGCATTCCAATTGTTAGGGTACGCTGGGAGTCGAAACGGGGACCTAAGTTTACTTGGGAACGTGAAGACTCAATGCGTGGAAAATACCCGCATCTTTTTCCTACTACTTCAACTATTTAAATTTCGGGACGAAATTCCTAAAAGTAGGGGATACTGTAACATTTGTAAAAATCGGGTCACCAAAACCCGCTCCGTTTTGTAATCTTGTACCAAGTTATAAAAGTTGCGTTAATTATTTATGATTATTTTGAGTTAAAACGATACATAATTAATAAATAAACTAAACTATAAAAATTATATTTGATAAAAAGTTAAAATAAAACAAATAAAAAATATTTGAAGCTGCCGGGACTCGAACCCGGGTCAGCTGAGTCGCTACAACGACTTAACATTCCTTCCCTAAACCACTCCGCCACAAAGTGTTTTCTGTTAACTCTAGGAAAACAAATGGAACTTATACACAAACTCAACTTAACCGATGATGCCATCTGAAAACCGGTAATCGGCAAACCAATCGTCAAAACGATTGTTTACCTCACAATTTCAGTTATAACCGATGCACGATGGTTTCTAATTAAGTCAGAATTGATTGAACTTAAAGCTTCATCATTTTCGGTATTTGAAACCGAAAGTTCATCAAATCCCTGAATAACTCAAGCTTCAGTCCATTCTCGCGATTCAGAACTATCACAACAATACTCCAATTCCTTTTCGTCGCATTTTCAGACCATCTGAGCACGTAAAACAGTTCGCCGGAATTCTCTGCAAAAGTCGCCGGAAAACCGTATTCAACACAAACCGGTAAAATACTTCTCCTTTACGATTTCAATCTATTGTTAGAACTTTACTAACATTAACCCATCACTCAAAATCAACCACAGACGACATTGCTGGACTTTCTGTGTTCGCCGGAAAATTTCTGGAATTGCCGGAAACTCGTTAGTTATCGGTATGCACATTCCAACGTACTGATAATCAATACTCACTAGTTCAATTTCATATCTAATCCTTTAAATCTGTTGATAGATCCTCTCAGCCAAAGGTTCAAAAACAGAGCCGACAAGTTTCGCCGGACTCTCTGAAGAAGACAACCTGTTCGGTATCTTCATTCCCCAAACTGTTCGGTTTAATGCATTCAAACTAGTCATTATGTTTATTAACTAAACTAATCACGAATCGGATTGTTGATTGATATCTGCGTTTCGTAATGAAGAAGACGAGTTCAGTAACGAGTTAAGATTAATTAAAATCGGAAGTTTAAACAGGTTAGACACACAGTCCAGCGGTGGACTGTGTGCAAACAACAACTATACACGTCCTGATTTCGATCCTTGCTACAAGCACGCCTTGTGTAATAACCTGTTTTTTTTATCAAGAACTAAACCGGGTTAAAACAGATAGTTGTTAAGTATAATAAAAACCAAGAATATAACCGGGTTAGACACACAGTCCAGCGGTGGACTGTGTGCATCATGAACTTCACGTCGCGCGTTCGAATCTCGTCACGAGCACCGGTCCAACTGATTTAAAACGTTTTTGCAAATAAAGGAATTTTCGGTTAATTCAAATAAGTGTATAAATATAATTAAAAACGAGTTTATAACGGGTTAGACACGTAGCTCAGTTGGTAGAGCTACGTGCACGCGAACGGAAGGTCGCCGGTTCGAATCCCACCCGGCGCAGAATTATGCGCTGACCGAACCGGTCAACGGTCAACATCTAAAAAAAAATATTTTTTATATTTTTATTTATTTAATTTAATTTAAAAATCAATTAAAAATACTTAAAAATAACATTTTTAAAGATAGAAAATAGCCATAAACTCACAAAAATATATCTAAAAATTTCATTAAAATCCTTAATAAAATCCATCCATCTAATATATTTTTCCATTATTATTTAGGTTAGTATTCCTTGTCGATCCGCTCATCTAAATCGTGCGCATCTCACCATCTCCAATTCAACGCACCCAATGTGAGTGAACCTTTCAAATTCCACGTTTTTGGGGAGTATCATGTGTCTTTGTTTATATACATATTATAACTAAACTATTGTGCATACATCATATCATGACATGTGTATTTAGTTTGTTGCTGTTAAGTAGTTATTATTGGATGCAAATTATTATTTCAGTACATGCAATTGCCAAGGCCGCCGCTCCCCATTTATGAGGTTTGAGCTTGTTCCCCATTTTAATATGCGGTTGAACCTGGCGTGCCCGCAACGATCGGCTCCGTTTGATTGAGCCTTGATCGCACAGTTCAATTTACATTTCAGTACATGCAATACGATCGGCTCCGTTTGATTGAGCCTTGATCGCACAGTTCATTTATGTTAGTTATCGTATGATATTGGTATGTTCATGTATGCTATCAAGTGTTATTGTATGTTATAATTGTAACTGCTATTTGCCAATGCTTGATTACTTACATTTGCTCTTTTATGATTATGCACAATATTTCATTGATAAACTAACCATAAAAATCATTATCAAATGTTTATCTAATAAGGTTCACTCGCCAACTTATGTTGACCCAAAAACTCCCATTTTACACATGATACAGGTGAACCAGCAGCAGCTAGGAACACATAGGACCTGGATTAGAAGAATAAAACGATTTAGTATTGGGATTGTTATGTTTGGTTATTTTCCTTTGTATTGAATGAACATGTTTGGATGTTTGAAAATGTAACTTTGACTTTATTAATTATGAAACATAATAGTAAATGTCATGTGCTTTGGTGATAACCCAATTATGCCCCGACTCTTATTTCCGCTGCGGGTCGGGGTGTGACATTATATCAGTACCAAGCATGTAACGCTTCGCATTTGTACCTTTCCATTTTTAGCAGTCTGCTTCGTGTTTCTATTTATGGAAAGTCCAAGCTTTGTAATCGCATTTCTATCCTTCAATTAATTGTATTCTAAGGCTTTGATTGTAAACAAGATTAATCAATTATGCTAAATTCGCAAACTTTATTCGCATTTAAACTTATGATCATGCTATACTTTATTGCTTCATAAATCAAATCGAAACAACGTGTAAATGTGTGGCGAATGTTTATCAATCATATACTAAACTCAAGCAAGACAAGTAGTGATGTTATTCAAGAAATTCAAGGTTCCATTATCATAAAATCATGTCATATTATGTTCAAGAAAATACTAGTCTTAGATGTTTCTTTTTTAGGGTTTTAAAGCAATGTTTGGCATAGTATTGGACCATTTCAAGACCCATACATGTAACACATAATATAAACAACACCTAAAGTCTATCAATTCAGCAATTAAATAACTAAAAGATAAAAAAATATAGCAGCCCCCATTTGCGGCCGCAACCCATTAGGGTTTCCCACTCTTTTTTTTAATTCAAAACTCCCTCCCATTGCATTTAATTCAGCCCAAGACTAAACCCTAACCTTCCCCCTATATAAACACAAGTTCCCTCATCCATTTCTCACTTTTACAAGCCTCCATACTCTCAAAACAAGTCCCAAACTTCAGAAATTCGTTGCTGAAACGCAGCAGCTTGTAAGTGAGTTTCAACTCACTTTTCTTCTTCTTTTTACCTTGTTTTTCTTTCTAACACTCTTGGATAACCACTAGGAAAGTTCTCACAAGTTTTCTTGGGCAAACTAAGGTGAAACCACACCATTTTGAGGTCCAAAAGTGCACAAACTTTCTGCCCAAAATTTTATCTTTCAAACTTCAAATTTTTCAATGTTTTTACTTTGTTTCTTCTTCAACAATGTTTGCTAAAGCCCTATGGATGTTACCATTGGTTTTCCATGGAAAACCAAGGTGGAATCACACCATTTTTGGGGCCAAACTTTCTGTTTATCTTCAAAAGACTTTCTACAACTTGAGTTTAACTCATCTCAAACCTATATCCGAATGCTTACAATCTTATGGTTGGTTAGGCTTAAAAACAAGGTTGAGACATTCAAAATAGAGGATTTATCCTCACAAATATTATGTTTTCATTAGGGTTTCAAACCACAAGTGTTGGGCCATTCGAGCTTTCTAGCTTGTGATGGTGTTAGTGTGATTACATGAAGGCCTTGGCCATTCAACTATTCAATCCACCCCTCACTTGATGATTTCTATAATTCTTGACCATCCGGATTGTCCTTGTGTCAATCTTGTGTAATGGTGAATCTATGAAAGAGGTTTAGGATGGTTATCCTCCTACCTCCATGCATGACTTACATGACTTCCATGAAATACATGAACTTTATGATTAATTAGTAGTAATATAACTATATGTAAATACTTAATATAACCGAAACTTAGACCATGACCAAATGGTTAGTTGTCTTAAAAAATAGGTTATTTTATCTTAGACATAACAATTGTTACGATTCTATTGGGCATGACCCATAAAAACACAAACACCCTTCGGGGTTTATTAGTGTCAAAAACGAGCGTTAAATGTCTAGATAAATACTTGCGTATATATACTTTCTCGTACCTTTTTAAATTCCTAAACTCATTAAACTCCCCGTCAATCTAATACTCATATACCTACGTTTGCCTTGTCTAGGATAAACTTGGTGTTCCAACCCTTAAATCAACCTAACTTTCTCACGGATATTACCTTGCAAAACCGTGAGCACACTCGACCCCTTCTATGCTTTTCACTATTAATTGTATGATGGAACTTAGTAGGAATGGCCTAGAAACAAGCGTAGAATACTAAGTTAATTATCATGTTATTGTTGAACTTATTTTGTTGATGTTACTCTTATTTGGATTTTGTTGTAATGTGACATTTGATGTTTGAATGAAATGAAATTTGGTTGATTTAAATATTGTCGCGAATAGTGTTATGATGCAATGAGCAATCTAGTCGTCTCACTCTGCTGTTTCCACCATCGGTTGGGGTGTGACAAGCAGCTTCCAGCCTATTTTGTATTGTACCTGCAACTTTGTCTTTTGAAAATACGTCAGCTTTTGCTGGTAAATACAATTAACTGACTCGTTTTGAAAACATTTCAAAAATTTGATTTAAGTGCACAGGGCACATAAAAATCTTTTATAACTTGGGAAAGTTAAGTTTTTAACCTTGTATACAGATTCACATGTTTGTCAATACATATGGGGCCCAGTACAGAGACCGAGACATGATTAACTGAATCACCACTTATGAACCCACGAAGGAGTTATCCCCAACTTATGGGTAAAAAACTGTTTTAGCATTCGCATCTGTCGGGTGTATGCTTACACCCCGTGCTTTGGTCATGGCCATTAGTAACCTGAATGAGCCGAGGATATCTAGGACACGGTCGTTAAACCCCAATGTTTAAGTTATCAAACAAAACTGATCAAAACGGAATATGCGGATTTAGTAGCCACAATCCAGCTTTCGTTTGATCCCATTTCCGACCAAGCGGTAATAATTTACCGTAACCCAAGCCCGTATAGGGAAAATAAGTCAAGAGTATTTACCTTAGCTTGTACTTGACTTTAAAAGCAAAGTTATATTTTAAATAAGCCGTTTAATCAATTAGATAAGTGCAGATAGCATTTACTTGAAGGCTTAGTCTAGAATAATGGCATAAGCTAACCAATTAGAATACTAACTGTCCTAATCAAGTCATAGACTTAGACCGACTAGCTTAATACGCTAAATTAAGCGATGACCGGAGAGAATGTAGTTTAAACCCAACAAGTACTAAGACTTGTATGATATGGGTAAACAATTAACTTCTGGAATTTGAGATTAAAATGATAAGGTTAAACCCGTTTCGGTTAATTTTTGTAAACTAGTTACATATACTTAATCGTACGCATATAAGCGATATCGGGTAAACGGGTGAGTCATGAAAAAGTTCTATATGTCATTATACTTTAAATAAGTTGTAATATCAGTAGGATATCAACTTATACGCTCGTTTAAGGTTTTAAAACGAGATTATGCCTTTTAAGGTGTTTTGGCCATTATATGTCGTATAAAAGGAACTTGCATATATTATGATGTTATGATCATAAACTTTGAAAAATACTTAATTTATGATATATGATCAGTAAAATATCACACATATGTGTGGTTTATGGTTTAGGACCAAACTATGCACCGAAAGGGCATTTTGGTCTCTTAAAAATGTAATTTACGATATGATATTAAAACTTAGTTTATGATCAGAATATTAACATCATAATATGTTAATTATATTAACATATCAGTAGGTATTCCATTGCAAGTTCGTTGTTGATTAAAACCTTGTTTATGTAAAAAGGGCATTTTAGTCAAAGATTGACATTTAGCAGAACTTGTGCATAAACTCAGATTATGGTTATGATCATGTAATATAACGTCAGAGGGTTATGCTACACTATATTATGATCATAATGCGACCATAAGTCAGTAGTAAACTAATCTAAATCAGGTCAGAATCGAAAGTCAAAGCAGAAGTCAAACTTCGTGAATTACGGTTGCGAACCGACCCTAGGACTAAAATTGACGGATCGAACATGTTTCCACGTTTTCTATTAATTATTACCAACATGTTTAAGTGTCAAAACATATTTATAACATGTATAAACGCAGATTATAATATTTATAAAATCTGACCCGTTTGACTTTTTAAAACTTAAACCTTGACCCGTCAATTGACCTAGTAAACGTGATCCTTAGGAGGTTCCCTTTTAAGGGATTAATACCTACCTAATTACGATCACTTAGCCATGTTCATCTTGAAAAATTGCTAGACCATAATGGTCTTAACAGAAAGTCAAGGCATTTGTCGAAAATTCTTGACTTTTGGCTATTGAAAGCCTATAAAAAGAAAAAAAGTAGAGATGGAACACTTACAAGTGATCCAAGAGAAGTTTAGAACTCAAAGAATGCTCCTAGATGACAAGGAACTTCCAAGAGTGTAATAAGAGAGGAGAAGAGTGAATGAGCAAAGAATGAGTGAGTTTGATGGTCTATTTATAGCGCAAGAGAGTGATTGAGGATGAAGCCAGGTGTTAGAGGTCTTGTAGGATTATTACAAGTGTTTAGCAAGGTGTCAAGAGCTGCAAGAGTTTGGATATTTGCAGGCTAGGTGGCATCTTGACAGAATTTTAGAGTTTTAACACATTTAGTCCCTCAAAAATAGTTTTATGAACTATCATGAATTGTCCCTTGACTTATATTCAATGATATAATGTCACAATTTGTTCTTTTCATTCAACACGTGATGTGTTGAAGAAAAGTATGAATAACCGAACGTTAACAAGTGTCACACTATGTGCTTTGTGGCTTATACGTAGTTACTAGCTTAAAATATGATAAATACGAGCTCTTATGATTATATGGGTTAAATTACCGAATTTTGTAAAGTTAAAGGTTCGTTGATGGTGTGGAACACTCAAGGTTGGTGAATCAAAAGATATCGTCTCAACCGAGAGACGTTCGGTTCAAGAGGTGACTCGATTAAGCAAGAAATACGAAAATAATGAAGTCTAGGGGCCTCCGGGTTATTTGCTGAAAGTTTAAATGAAGAAAAATAAAAGGTTCAGGGGCGCGCCTTAGGCTACGGTCGCCAGACCGTAGCTTAGGGTCAGTAATAATATTATTCAGCATTATTAGACCGTAGACTACGGTCCTAGACTGTAGGTTACAGTTAGGTATATAAAAAATTTTGTGAACTTGGACACGTTTTAGGTTAGTTGAGTGGCTAACTCATTTGAGGTGTTATCTAAGGGCATGTACACGTGTCGATATATTACAAAACGTGAATTTTACGAGGTGTTACATCCTCACCCCCTTCAAAGAAATCTCGACCTCGAGATTTTATTCAAAAAGATGGGGATACTTTTCTCGCATAGTGGAGTCAACCTCCCATGTAAATTCGGGGCCTCGAAGGGCATCCCACTTAACCTTTACAATAGGTATAAACTTCCTTCGGAGCTTTTTAACCTGTCGATCCTAGATCAAAATTGGTTTCTCAATGAACCTCAGGTTTTTATCAATTTGCACATCTTGATGTGACATTGATAGCGCACTCATCGGCTAGACATTTCTTTAGATTAGATATGTGGAAGACATCATGGATTCCTCTGAGCTCCTCAGGCAGCTTAAGCTTAAAAGCTACAGAACCGACACACTCGATTACCTCGAATTGTCTAATATATCTTGGGCTCAATTTTCCCTTCTTTCCACAGCGCATCACACCTTTCCAGGGTGATACCTTCAATAATACTATGTCCTTTATTTGGAACTTAAGAGGTTTCCATCTCTTCTCTACATAACTTTTCTGCCTATCACGGGCAGCTTTGAGAGGATCACGGATTTGTATTATCTTATCCATGGTCTCTAGGACAATCTCAGGTCCAAACAGTTAGGCTTCCCCAACTTCAGCCCAACAAACAGGGGCGTTCTACATTTTCTCCCATACAAGGTTTCACAAGGAGCAAGCTTGATGCTAGTATGATAGCTGTTGTTATAGGAGAATTCTATTAGGGGTAAGTGGTGTCCCACTTCCACCTATATTAATTACACATGCTCTAAGCATGTATTTCAAAGTTTGGATAGTACGCTCACTCTTTTTCCATCAGTCTGTGGATGGTAGACCGTACTAAAGTTTAATCTCGTGCCTAACAACTGTTGGAAACTTTCCAAAAGTGAGATGTATATCTAGTATCTCTATCAGATACAATACATACCGGTAAACCATGTAGGGACACAATTTTTTCCACATATAACTTTGCCAACTTATCATAATTACAAGTCTCTTTAATTGGCAAGAAATGTGCTGACTTAGTCAGCCTATCCACAATGACCCAAGTCGTGTCATTGCCACGTTTGGTCTTAGGTAACTTGGTAATTAAATCCATAGTTACCATTTCCCATTTCCAAGTGGGAATCTCAAGCTATTGTAGAAGTCCTGACGGTTTTTGATGTTCGGCTTTAACTTGCGAACACGTCAGACACTTGGCTACATAAATGGCTATGGATTTCTTCAAACCTATCCACCAATAATTCTTTTCCAAATCTTGATACATCTTGTCACCACCCGGGTGAAATATACAAAAAGATGAACATCAGACTTTAGGCAGATCTAAGGATTTGCAAGATCCTCTTATATCAATACTAAGCAGCTTCTAGCCTATTTCATATTGTACCTGCAACTTAGTATTTTGAAAATACGTCAGCTTTCGCTGGTAAATACAATTAACTGACTCTTTTTGAAAACATTTCAAAAATTTGATTTAAGTGCACAGGGCACATAAAAATCTTTATAACTGTTATTAACCTTGTATACAGATTCACATGTTTGACAATACATATGGGGCCTAGTACAGACACCAAGACATGATTAACTGAACACCACTTATGAACCCATGAAGAAGTTATCCCCAACTTGTGGGTAAAAAATGTTTTAGTATTCGCATCTGTCGGGTGTATGCTTACACCCCGTGCTTTGGTCATGGCCATTAGTAACTTAAATGAGCCGAGGATATCTAGGACACGGTCGTTAACCCCCAATGTTTATGTTATCAAACAAAAATGATCAAAAAATGGAATATGCGGATTCACTAGCCACAATCCGGAATTCTATTGATCCCATTTCCGACCAAGCAGTAATAATTTACCGTAACCCAAGCCCAGGGAAAATAAGTCAAGAGTATTTACCTAAGCTTGTACAGATTCACATGTTTGACAATACATATGGGGCCTAGTACAGACACCAAGACATGATTAACTGACACACCACTTATGAACCCATGAAGAAGTTATCCCCAACTTGTGGGTAAAAAATGTTTTAGTATTCGCATCTGTCGGGTGTATGCTTACACCCCGTGCTTTGGTCATGGCCATTAGTAACTTAAATGAGCCGAGGATATCTAGGACACGGTCGTTAACCCCCAATGTTTAAGTTATCAAACAAAAATGATTAAAAAATGGAATATACGGATTTACTAGCCACAATCGGAATTCTATTGATCCCATTTCCGACCAAGCGGTTATAATTTACCGTAACCCAAGCCCAGGGAAAATAAGTCAAGAGTATTTACCTAAGCTTGTACTTGACTTTAAAAGCAAAGTTTATATTAACTCAGCCGTTTAATCAATTAGATAAGTGCATATAACATTTACTAGAAGGCTTTAGTCTGGATAATGGCATAAGCTAACCAATTAGAATGCTAACTATCCTAATTAAGTCATAGACTTAGACCGACTAGTTTAAATGATCAAAAACTGTATGATACACTAGATTAAGCGATGACCGGATAGAATGTAGTTTAAACCCAACAAGTACTAAGACTTGTATGATATGGGTAAACAATTAACTTCTGGAATTTGAGATTAAAATGATAAGGTTAAACCCGTTTCGGTTAATTTTTGTAAACTAGTTACATATACTTAATCGTACGCATATAAGCGATATCGGGTAACCGGGTGAGTCATGAAAAAGTTCTATATGTCATTATACTTTAAATAAGTTGTAATATCAGTAGGATATCAACTTATACGCTCGTTTAAGGTTTTAAAACGAGATTATGCCTTTTAAGGCGTTTTGGCCATTATATATCGTATAAAAGGAACTTGCATATATTATGATGTTATGATCATAAACTTTAAAAAATACTTAATTTATGATATATGATCAGTAAAATATCACACATACGTGTGGTTTATGGTTTAGGACAAAACTATGCACCGAAAGGCATTTTGGTCTCTTAAAAATATAATTTACGATATGATATTAAAACTTAGTTTATGATCAGAACATTAACATCATAATATGTTAATTATATTAACATATCAGTAGGTATTCCATTTGCAAGTTCGTTGTTGATTAAAACCTTGTTTATGTAAAGATTGACATTTAGCGGAACTTGTGCATAAACTCAGATTATGGTTATGATCATGTAATATAACGTCAGAGGGTTATGCTACACTATATTATGATCATAATGCGACCATAAGTCAGTAGTAAACTAATCTAAATCAGGTCAGAATCGAAAGTCAAAGCAGAAGTCAAACTTCATGAATTACGGTTGCGAACGACCCTAGGACTAAAATTGACGGATCGAACATGTTTCCACGTTTTCTATTAATTATTACCAACTTGTTTAAGTGTCAAAACATATTTATAACATGTATAAACGCAGATATAAAATCTGACCCATTTGACTTTTTAAAACATAAACCTTGACCCGTCAATTGACCTAGTAAACGTGATCCTTAGGAGATGCCCTTTTAAGGGATTAATACCTACCTAATTACGATCACTTAGCCATGTTCATGTTGAAAAATGGCTAGACCATAATGGTCTTAACCGAAAGTCAAGGCATTTGTCGAAAATGCTTGACTTTTGGCTATTGAAAGCCTATAAAAAGAAAAAAAGTAGGGATGGAACACTTAAAGGATGCTCCTAGATGACAAGGAACTTCCAAGAGTGTAATAAGAGAGGAAAAGAGGGAATGAGCAAAGAATGAGTGAGTTTGATGGTCTATTTATAGCGCAAGAGAGTGATTGAGGATGAAGCCAGGTGTTAGAGGTCTTGTAGGATTATTACAAGTGTTTAGCAAGGTGTCAAGAGCTGCAAGAGTTTGGATATTTGCAGGCTAGGTGGCATCTTGACAGAATTTTGGAGTTTTAACACATTTAGTCCCTCAAAAATAGTTTTATGAACTGTCATGAATTGTCCCTTGACTTATATTCAATGATATAATGTCACAATTTGTTCTTTTTATTCAACACGTGATGTGTTGAAGAAAAGTATGAATAACCAAACGTTAACAAATGTCACACTAGGTGCTTTTGTGGCTTATACGTAGTTACTAGCTTAAAATATGATAAATACGAGCTCTTATGATTATATGGGTTAAATTACCGAATTTTGTAAAGTTAAAGGTTCGTTGATGGTGTGGAACACTCAAGGTTGGTGAATCAAAAGATATCGTCTCAACCGAGAGACGTTCGGTTCAAGAGGTGACTCGATTAAGCAAGAAATACGAAAATAATGAAGTCTAGGGACCTCAGGGTTATTTGCTGAAAGTTTAAATGAAGAAAAATAAAAGGTTCAGGGGCGCGCCTTAGGCTACGGTCGCCAGACCGTAGCTTAGGGTCAGTAATAATATTATTCAGCATCATTAGACCGTAGACTACGGTCCTAGACTGTAGGTTACAGTTAGGTATATAAAAAATTTTGTGAACTTGGACACGTTTTAGGTTAGTTGAGTGTCTAACTCATTTGAGGTATTATCCGAGGGCATGTACACGTGTCGGTATATCACCGAACTTGAATTTTACGAGGTGTTACACACTTTTATGATACATAAAATACTTTATAAAAGTTTTTATGAAGAATATGTATGTTGTTGGATCTATTAAACCTTACAAAAGAACAGATGATTGGAAAGCCAAAACAATCTCTAACATCTGATCACTAATAAAGATCTGCTGCTTTAAACTCTACTTATATTTAAAGAATATTCACAAGATCTGTTAAAGACAAAGCTCTGCTGGAAGCAAAGATTTGCTAGAGAGAAAACTCTGATGAAGCATAAAGGCTGTTGAAGCAAAGGTCTTCTAAACACCAACAGAGGATACCACAGCAATTGTCGATCAACAGAGTTTTATTATGTAATTAATGTAACAATGTTTACGCATAGCAGAGGATAGATTTTGTTTAGTTTGTTAAATGTCACTTTCACAGTGATGTCATCCAAAGATGCTAAGTCGTTTGATATGTACTATAAATAGAATAGTGCATGTACTGTTCTATCTATCACTTTTCTTCTACACATTCTTTACAAACAAATTAGAGTGATCTTTGGCTCATGGGGAGTTTGTAAATTGCAGGTATACGTGATTATAATTACAAAAACATGTTAATGAAAACAATCTTTCTATTATTGTGATTTCATAGTTTACACAATTCCGCTGCAATATTTCATTGTTATCTATCGCCTTACATTGATTTCATCTAAACAATCACATCAATATCAAACTCAAATCCTAAAAATTTGTATCAGAGCTTGTCTTTCAAATTTGATTTAACAATCAATTTGATATAAACTGGTTAGCTCTCACTGCTAATTCGTTTGTTCGTTTGTTTTGAAAACAGAGTAAAAGTTTATTTACATTCAAAGTTTTTAAACAAAAACCTGTTTGTAAACAATCAGAATGTCTTAGAATCCACACAACACTAGCACCATGTATAAACCTCTGATACTTGTCAGATCAGAGTACAATGTCTGGCAACGTCTGATGGGTCACATACTTGCACATTAGAACATGGGTTGTTGGAAATCAGTTATCTTCGGACCACATGTTCCGATAGCACGAGTGCCGAAGACCCAAAAGTTCAAGTTTCAAAGAGTCCTGAAAATTACCCCGAGCAGGATTTTAAAAAAATTGAGCTAGATGCAAAGGCATTTAGCATCGTGGCAACTACTTTGCCTAATGACATCTATGCTGGCGTGTTGCACTGCAACAGTGGAAAGGAGTTATGGGATGCTGTAAAAGAACAATTTGGTGGCACTAAAGAAGTTATTGAAAATAACAGAGAAGTTTTGAACCAACAGTATGAAACATTTTGTCATGTGAAAGGAGAATCATTAACTCAACAATTTGAAAGGTTTAGTTGTCTAATTAGTGAGTGTAAACTCGTAGATTTTAATTTTGCAAATTCTACTTTGAATAGCCGATTTCTTAGATCATTACTAGATAAATGGGACACTATTGCCTTCGTAACAAGAAATTCTATTTAAAGAGATAAGTTTGACTCAGCTTCATGGTAGGCGTCTCACTTATGAGAGAGAGCTTAACCAGAAAAAGAAGCTACAAGAGTCAGGAAACGTGGCTGATGACTATTGCGTTAGTAGTACAATACTTTTTTGGTCAAGAGGAAACCTCTGGTAGTAGTAAGGAACAAAGTTATGATCATTTTATTGACATAACATCTGGTGGGAATTTCAACTCTGATTCTTGCTCACCCAATTTTGCATTTGCTGCAAATGGGGAAAACCAAGTTTCTGACAACTTATCCTTTGAACTAAATGATCTTCAACATTTTGATCCAACTAATTTAGAAGAAATGGACAAATTACACCAACTAGCATTGCTGAGTGTTAGGACCAGCAAGTTCTATAAAAGAACTAGTAGAAAATTTCTAGGGTTGCATGGAGGGTTAAAAGTTGGGTTGGATGTGTCAAAGATTAAATGCTACAAGTGTAACATGTTAGGTCATTTTGATAGGGAGTGCAGGAGTCAAACAAATGGTCCAATTATCACACACCCAAGTCCTAGACCTCAAAACACACAAAACACTGTCTGTTATTCCCAATATACCCCTACTCCTTATATGTAAAACACTGCTCATTTTGCACACCCTGTAGCCACTGTCCCAGTTCAGTATACCCAAAATACTGTTCCTCAGATACAGTATGTTCAAGCCCCAAGTCCTCAAGTTCAAGTGCAACCTGTACCACAAGTTACACAAATCTCTGCTCCTGCAGAGACAAGTCAACAAAATTTCATTACACAAGGTTTTGTTGATTGGAGTAGCTTACCGAAGAACTGACTGATGAGAATTTCGCTCTAGTTGTAGTTACTGAAAAGAAACATGATGATTTTTGTTTTATGGCACTAGACACAATACTTGAAGGGGATGAGTCTGAGGAAGTAGTGTTCAATTCTAATGATGTTTGTGATATTGTTGTGGCAGATGTTTTAGAAGAGAAGGTTGGAGAAGAAACTGTGATCTCAGTGTCAGACCTATGGAAACCAGTGCATTTGAAGGAGAATGTGATTGTGCCATGATGGTTGCGGCTAAGGTATCACCTAAGGTCCTTAAAGACCTATGTTTAGACAAATGTAGTATTGCTTTTGCTAATATAAAAGAGGTAAATGAAAACCTTAGAAACAAAATTTTAGATTATGAAATTCAGTTTGAAAAACTGTCAAAAGAGTTAAAACCTAAAGTGTTTGAAAAAGAGTCAGAAATCGGTAACCTCAAACATTAGTCTAGCATAACCAAGGATCAACTCAAACTACAATAGAAAAATATCAAAGTTGTAAAAAGGAGCTTGAATCTACCCAAATTACTTGTGAAAGTGGGTAGAATCCTGCAAAGGTTATGAGCTGATGTTGGAATCACAAATCAAAAGCAATGTAAAATATGGTGTAGGTTTTAGAAAACATGACCAAGTTTCCCAAAACCTTATTGTAGATGATTGTGAGTCGGTTGAAATTATTCCAACAAATTTGGTTGGTCAAGAAATCAAAGTCACTGAACCAAATGGTAAGAAAATTGTTTCGGAAAGACCAGTAGGATCCTCAACTTTTGAGGAAATAGAAAAATATCAATTCAAACCTACCTGGTCAATGAGTGTGACATTCTTGACAACTTTAATCCAATGGACTTTTCAACCATTGAAGGTGTAAAGACACCTCAAGTCAAGATCATTCCCCTAAAAGATCTTCCAACAGATGTTACAACATCCGCTGACAAAAAAGTTAGAAAAAGGGAAGAAAAGAGAGAAAATATCAAACTTGTTTTGTGATTTTTTTGAAAAGAAGAATCATGTCACTACAAACTGCTTTCTTCTAAAAGCCTATGATGTAACAAAACAAGTGTGATCATTGATTCACAAAATTGCACCATTTGTGGCAAAACAAACCACAAAACTCAAGAGTGTGTTTATCTCAAAATTTTTGATGTAAAAATGAGTATAAATCTAAAGCACTTGAGGGTTCAAGAAAAGAAAAGACTAAAAAGACTTTTGTCCCTGTCTAAACATCTGTTACGAAACAATTGAATATAACCTCTGCTCCCAGAAAAGTTCATGTAACAGATGCACCACCAGCAAATAAATTTGGAAGAGGATATGGCCAACTAACTTATAAGACTGTACAACTTAGCTATGAGGTCTACAAAAGACCATCTAAACCAAGAATTAATAGGCATCCTCATGGTTATGATCATTTGATAGAAAATGGTTCACAGCAGATGTTATCAAAATCTGTTCAAAACACTAACCATATTCCTGGACTTGAGGTTGGAATATCTGTGACCCCATCCAAAGCCATCCTGGCTTTGGAAACTCACCTAAACTAATTGTTTACATTGCAGGGAGCTTCTACTTGCCTTGGTAGTTTATGGTATGTAGATAGTGGAGGCTCCAGGCACATGACAGGATGTAGATTCCTACTCAAAGATTTCTTGGCACATGTAGGGGGTGATATATCCTTTGGTAACAATTGAAAAGGGAAGGTGTTAGGGTAAGGAACTGTTCAGGCTGGGAAACTCAAGTTTGAGCATGTCAATCTTTTGAAAATCTGAAATTAATCTTCTTAGTGTATCTCAAATAAGTGACAAATGCTATGGGTCATTCTTCACTAAGAAAACTTGTCAGATTGTTGGGCCAGAAATGGTTAAAAAGATTGATCAAATTATAGTAGTGACAATGTGTATGTAGTTGATATGTTGAAAGATAATCCAATAATGCATGTTTGTTCTCAGTTGCTTCTAACAAAGAGACAAAACTATGGCATATAAGACTTGGTCACACAAATCTTAAAACTATCACTACACTCTCTAAACAAGGTCTTGTAAGAGGTCTTCCGTCAAAACAATTCACCTATGATGAACATTGTGTTTCCTATTTAAAAGATAAACATAAAACTCAATTGAAAAGTCCAAAAACAAGTCAGTGTTTGCAATTGCTACCTACGGACTTGTTTGGTCCTGTAAAAATCATGAGTCTTAAAAAGAAGAGAATATTGCCTTGTTATAGTTGATGGTTTTTCTAGGTTTACGTGGACCTACTTCATGCACTCCAAAGATGAGACTGCATGTATTTTGAAAAATTTGTAAAACAAGTTGAAAAACAATTTAATCTGCTAGTAAAAGCCTTTAGGAGTGACAATGGGACAGATTTTTAAAAATAAGGAGTTGGATGATTTATGTGTGTTAAAAGGGATTGTTAGGCAATACAACATCCCAAGAGTACTAGAATAAAATGGGGTGGTTGAAAGGAAAAATAGAACTTTGATTGAAGCTGCTAGAACAAGGCTTGCAGACTCAGGTTTACCCTTATCTTTTTAGGTAGAGGATGTAAACACTGCTAGCTATGTACAGAACAGAGTCTTAATTTAACCCTAGGCATCAAAAAACTGCTTATGAAATTCTGTACAAAATCAAACCACTTATCTCATAATTTAAAATCTTTGGTTGCCTATGTTTCATTCTAAACTTAAAAGATTCAATTTCAAAATTTGTAGCCTAAGTAGATTGTGGTTATTTTCTAGGATACTCAATCACTTCTAAAACCTATAGAGTCTTTAATTCATGGACTAGGTGTGTGGAAGAGACCTTGAATGTAAAGTTCAATGAACTTTCTACATTAAATCCTGGCAAAGCTTACTGAACTGTTTGATTTAGATAAATTTACATTTGAAGATGTGTCTATCAAGACTCAAAATGTAGGTACACCACAGTCTTCACATCAATTATGGATATGACATTCTGATTCCACAATACAAAGTCATTTCATCCACCAGAGAAACAGATGAACTAACAACTGCGAAAACTCTACCACTACTGGATCAACAGTTGTTGCTCCTTAAACCTCTGCCAGCTCATCTAGTCAAACCTTTGTTGACAAAAGTCCATTATCTGTGAACAAAAGTCAACCCATCTTTACCCCTATTCCACCTATACATCTACCTCCATTCCAAACAGATGTTGGCTCTTCAAAATAGCCAACAGATGTTAGCTCAGACGATTCCCATCTGCAGCCTTCACCTCAAAATGCCATTATTCCATATAATAGAGATCTAATCTACCTTAAAAACCATCCATCTGAACAAATTATTGGCAACATCAATGAAGGGGTTCTCACAAGAAGTCAATCCCAAAACATTTGTCTTTTTGCTAGTTTTCTATCACTCACACAACCTGTCAAGTATCAAGAGGCACTAAAAGACAACAGTTGGGTAGAGGCCATGCAAGAAGATCTCCTACAGTTCAAAAGATAACAGGTATGGGAACCTATACCATTGCCTCGGGATGTATGTCCTATTGGCACAAAATGAGTCTTCAAGAACCAAACAGATGATAGGGGCATTGTTGTCAAAAACAAAGCTAGGCTTGTGGTTCAAGGCTATAGACAAGAAGAAGGCATTGATTATGATGAAACTTTTGCTCCTGTTGCAAGACTGGAAGCCATCAGATTGTTTTTAGCCTTTGCTGCCAACCACAACATCAATGTGTATCAAATGGATATCAAGTGGGCATTCCTATATGGCAAGATCAAGGAAGAGGTATATGTATGCCAACCCCCTAGTTTTGAAGATGTTTTTTATCCAGATCATGTTTACAAGCTAAACAAAGCTTTATATGTCTTGAAACAAGCGCATAGAGCATGGTAAGAAACTCTTTTCACCTTTCTCTCATCCATACACTTTACAAGAGGTAAAATTGATAAAACTTTGTTTTTAAAATGGAGTGGAAAGGATTTGATGCTTGTCCAAATTTATGTGGATGACATTATCCACATGCAATGATATGTGTGAAGAGTTTAGAGAACTCATGACAACAGAGTTTGAAATGAGTACTATGGGTGAACTCTAATGCTTTCTTGGTCTCCAAGTTAAGCAATTGCAAAATGGTACCTTCATCCATCAAAGTAAGTATGTCAAAGAACTACTTACCAAATTTGATATGAATGATTGTAGACCATGTAGTACACCTGTAATGCCCATATTCCATAAAAAGTCACAACGTCAAAAGATTTAAAACATTATCAAACATAAATTTTTGACCAAAATACCCTCACAACAAGATTAAGCAAATCGTCATCGTAAAAGCTTTTTATTACCATTCAAACAAACTACTAAACCATAGGTATCGACTTAATGTACTTACAAAAGACATGAGTATGAAATCCATATTTTACAACCAAAAAGAAGTTTTGACCCGTTTGGCATTTAGAACATAATCGGAAGCGCATTAAGGGCATTAAGATGTGTTCGTCCCAAGATCGCCAATTAAAACCTACGATTTTCCTATCATTCACACTATGAAAAACATAATTAGTAAGTATGTATCAATAATCGCTTAAACTACATTCATTAGTATCTTGGATTGTTTGACCCATTTATATTAAGTCAACATAATGACTATTTCGTTCGAATATAATTCATTCACCTTAAGTCATTTGACAATGAGTTATATTATTTCCAAGAATAATATCCAATTATTCCTATCCAATCGTACCTGTTAATAATGGGTCTAAACTTATCTCTTACGTTCTCATTTTTAAGGGGTACTTCAAATCTAACTCTTTAATTTGTTGTATCTATACTATCATTTTCAAGTAGAATCAACATAATGAAAATTATTATCATACTCATATTAAAAGTAGACGAAGTTCATATGAACTTACCTCGATCTTGTGTTTCAAGTGCTTTCGATTGGCTCGTATCCCCTTCTTTCTTCACTCCTATAAGATGCAACATTACATACTTAGCTTTCACAATATCCATTACATACAAACACTTTGACTTTCAATCATGGTGTTAATTAATCGCATACAATTCCATTTTCATACTAATTCATTAGTCTAACAAGTTTAGGTGTCAGAACCCCACAAATTCAATTCAAAGCATTTCATCGAATACGTGGTGTGCGTACCATCCTAAAGCATAAGGTACAAGTGGTTAAAGCACATTCTTCCTAGTTCATCTATGGATTAACACCATTGCTCAATTCTCACAACCATTATCATAATCATGTATCTTTTGTTTTATATCAAATTATTCACCAAAATACTTTCCACAACACTATCCCAACATTAAGATTACACTAATTTAAACATAAATTCTCTAATCAAAATCAAGCATACTACAATGCCTACACATGGTTATTAACTAACATTCATGTTCAATTTCATACTACATTCACGGATTGGATATAGTCCACTTTCTCATTCATCACTAGAACATAAAATTCAACTTACTTGATGTTAGAAACACTTAGATGATCAGGAATCCTAGCTCATGCATAGATTTTATCTTCAATTTCTCTTCCAATTTTGCAGATTTGTTAGATTATAGGGCTTTTTCTTCTTCTTCTCTGGCTTGTGGTCGATACACACATACATCAGTAAGGTGTATGTGTGTATTTTCTTTATTTGTCTTAATAATAACAATCCAACTTTACTATATTCACTTTCAGTATGTGTGTATTTTCTTTATTTATCTTAATAATAATAATCCAACTTTACTATATTCACTTTCAGTCCTTCATGTTTGGTGTCTAGTTAATAATGGCTAGGACTTTATTTTCATATTTATTTATCTCTAATTTTTTTAAGTAGTATATTGAATTTGAGGTGTTACAAATCTACCCTCCTTAGAGAAGGTTTCATCCCCAAAACCTGAATACTTACCAAATAAAGTCGGGTAATACTTTCGCATTTCTTCCTCTGGTTCCTTAGTGAGATCTGATCCCTTCCTGTGTTGCCATTGAACTAATACTTGCTTAATCTCCTTGTTACGAGGGGTCTTTATCTTGGAATCTTTTATGGCTACCAACCTTTCGATATAATTCATTCTTTCGTCCACCACGATGTCTTCAAGTGGTATGTGATCCGTTTCATCAGTGAGGCACTTTCGTAATTGTGACACATGAAAGGCGTTGTGAATGCCATCTAGTGCCAGGGGCAATTCTAATCGATACGCTACCTTTCCAATATGAGTTAAAATTTTATATGGCCAATATAACGAGGACCCAACTTCCCTCATTTACGAAATTGAATCACACCCTTCCACGGGGAGACCTTCACTATTACTCGGTCCCCACTTGGAATTCAATAGGACGCCTTCTTTTGTTCACATAGGACTTTTGTCGGTCCTATGCAGCCTTTAACCGAGCTCTTGGTTCTTACTACTATATCCTTGGGAGCGAGCTTTCTTTGTCCTACTTCTCCCTAACATACAGGGGTCCTACATTTTCTCCCATGCAACATTTCGTATGGTGCTATTTTAATACTACTTTGGTAGCTATTGTTGTATGAAAATGCTACTAGTGGCAAGTGGTCATCCCAATTTCCCCCAAAATCTAAGACACATGCTCTTAACATATCAACCAATGTCTGTATAGTTCTTTCTGATTGACCATACATTTGAGGATGATAAGCGGTACTCAAATGCAGCTTGGTGCCCATATCTTCATGAAATCTCCTTCAATAACGAGAAGTAAATCTGGCGTCTCGATCTGAGACTATAGATACTGGCACCCCGTGATGGGAGACTATTTCATTCACAAGTATTCCTGTCATTCTTTCTGAAGAGTAAGACTCTCGTATTGGTAAGAAATGGGCACTCTTTGTGAGACGATTGACAACAACCAAAATAGCACCATGACCCCTTTTTGTTTTGGGAAGTTTAGTTATCAAATCCATGGTTTCGTTTTCCCACTTCCATACCGAAATTTCCAACGATTGCATTTTCCCATACGGCTTTTGATGTTCCACCTTCACTTGTAAACATGTTAAACATTTGGATACATACTTGACAATATCACGTTTCATTCTCGGCCACCAATAATTTCTTTTCAAATCCTGGTACATTTTGATAGCTCCCGATGAACCGAGTAGCGCGACTTATGTGCTTCTTCTAGTAACAGAGTCTTCGTATCGCAGAAACGTGGTATCCAAATCCGGTTATACCTTGTCTTAATCCCATTTGTGTTTATTTCAAGTTTATCAACAAACCCTTTCGTTCTTTCATTCTTTGGATCATCTGCATTCAATGATTTAATTTGGGCTTCCCGTATTGCTTCAAGAAGGTTAGAGGTGACTATCATTCTCATTGATTTTACTTGGATGGGTGGCGGATATTCCTTTCGGCTTAAAGCGTCTGCTACGGCGGATGATAAAGAATGTCGCAATCATAATATTTAATTAGTTCTAACCACCTTCATTGTCTCATATTAAGATCTTTTTGTTCGAAGAAGTACTTGAGACTCTTGTGATCTGAGTAGATGGTACATTTCGTTACTAACAAGTAGTGTCTCCAAATCTTCAAAGCGAAAATTACGGCTGCCAGCTCTAAATCATGAGTCGGATAATTGCCTTCGTGCTGTTTAACTTGTCTTGAAGTAAAGGCAATGATCTTGCCTCGTTGCATCAAGACACGCCCCAACCCTTGATACAAAGCATCCGTGTATACCACTAAATCTTCTGTTCCTTCTGGTAAGGTTAAGACCGGAGAACTTGACAGTTTTTCCTTTAGTATAAGAAAGGCTTTCTCTTGTTCAACACCCCACAAAAAAGTTTTCTTCTTTCTTGGTCAATCTGGTAGGTAGGGCTATCTTAGAGAAATTTTGGATAAATCTCCTATAATAACCAGATAAACCTAGGAAACTTCTTACTTCATTAACATTCTTCGAAGGCAACCAATTAATAATAGCTTCTAATTTAGACGGATCTACTGAAATTCCTTTCTCATTGATCACATGGCCTAAAAATTGTACCTCTCTGAGCCAAAACACACATTTGAAAAACTTAGCGTATAATCTTTCCTTACGGAGTGTCTCGAGTACTACTCGCAAGTTTTGAGCATGTTCTAGTTCGCTTCGAGAGTATACTAAAATATCATCTATGAATACTACGACAAATTTGTCTAGTATGTTTCGACATACTCTATTCATTAAAGCTATAAATGCGGCCAGGGCATTAGTCATCCCGAAAGACATTACTAAGAACTCATAATGTCCATATTGAGTTCTAAACGCAGTCTTAGCTACATCTTTTTCCTTCACATGTAATTGGTGATATCCCGAATGTAGGTTAATCTTTGAAAACCAACTTGCTCCATGCAATTGATCAAAAAGATCATCTATTCTCGGCAAGGGATATCGGTTTTTCACAGTGAGTTTACTGAGCTCACGATAGTCGATGCACATGCTCATCGAACCATCCTTCTTCTGTACAAGCAGGACGGGTGCTCCCCAAGGGGATACACTGGGACGTATAAAACCCTTGTCAAGGAGTTCTTGTATTTGAACCATTAATTCTCGTACTTCATCGGGTGCTAGCCGATAAGGAGCTTTGGCTACCGGCTTAGCATTTGGTTCCAATTCGATTCGAAATTCTATTTCTCGTTCAGGTGGTAATCCTGGTAAATCATCCAGAAACACATCCAGATATTTGTCATTAACATGGGGTATCTTGTTTAGTATCGACCACATAGGCTAAGAAGGCCTTACTTCCGTTTCTTACATGTTTAACCGCTTCAACAATGGTGCATAATTTATTTTCTATCATTCGCTCCCCATATATACTTACTTGCTTCCCTTTAGGAGATATAACACGAATAATTTTACTTTCACATAGAATCTCCGCGTGGTGTCGGGATAGCCAATCCATGCCCACCACTACTTTGAATTCTTCCAAAACAATGGGCATAAGATCAATATCAAATTCTTCGTCTTCTATGATGAGTTTACAATTCCTACATATCTTGTGTGATAAATAACTCTTCCAATCGGCTATTTCTACGTCTAAAGGTACGGGCATTCTTTCTATCACAAACAAAGGGGAATAAATAAATTCGTTTGAAACAAATGACCTACTAGCTCCAGTGTCAAACAATACATATGTTGGTATAGAGTTTAGCACAAATATACCTGATACAACATTCGGTTGAGCTCTTGCTTCCTCTTATGAGATCTGAAGCATTCTTCCTCTGGCCCTTGGGATTTCTTCCTTCTTTGTTCCTTGCTTGAGTTTTGGGCATTCAGCTTTCACGTGACCTGACTCGTTACAATTGTAGTATACTCTTTTTGGATTGGGATATGTAGTATGGATGTCCCTCTTGGCCATAGTTGTAGCACCCCTTTCTTCCCATTAAACATTCCCCCGTGTGAAGTTTCCCACATGTCTTGCATCGTGGAAATCCTCCCTTAGAAGTCTCTTTCTTACTATGATCATCATGCTTGGGCTTCTTGGGAGTACCTTGAGCTATTCCCTTTTCAACTTGCTTCTTCTCCCCTCGCTCTTCTTGCCTTTTCAATTCGATCTCTCTATCTCTTGCCAAATTAATAAGCTCGTTCAAAGTTTCGCATTTAGACAGAGTGATGAACTCTCAGTATTCGGCCTTTATCATATCATGGTAGTGGTTAATCTTCATCCTCTCCGTCCTTGTGAGTTCCTTGTCAAGGAAAATGTTCGTGATTTCATCGATTGTTTCATTCTTTTGTCGAAGACGGAGGAAGTCTTCTTGAATTCTATCTACGGCCGATTGTGGACAATGATACTTCATGATGGGTTCCTTGAATTCTTTCCATGTAAGAGTTTGTAGTTTATCCTCACCTATCTCCTTACGATATGCATCCCACCAATCCTTCGCTTGCTGTTGAAGTTGCCATGTCGCGAACATCACTTGATCTTCCTTCTCATAATGGCTTCGAATAAACACCCCTTCTATGTTAGAGATCCATCTTTGACATTCTATGGGGTCTATTTTCCCCATTATAAGATGCAGGTTTACACGCCATGAATTCCTTATACGTGCACCGACATGCTTCTTTCTTCCTTTGTATTCCGCTTATCATTTCTTTCAGTTCGTCTATCTTGCGGGTCATCATAGTTTCCACTATGTTTAACACTTGACTTTCTACTTCTTGTGCTATACGAGGGATGTTTGCATCAAGTGTCTTTACTACTTCATCCGTAATCAGCTTTTTTAATTCATCCTGACTTATTTGTTCAGTAGCGTTTGAACCTCCTTCATCCGTCATCTACAATCGCATACTTATGTTAGATATCATACTATTCATTCATATGTAAGTATACATCTATATACACATATATCATTCTATATACTGCATAATCTCAAAAACCCATTCTTGTAGGTTACGGGTTCATATAATTCTCATCACAACATTCTTGATGTGCTAATTTAAACATACTTCCGTCTGTGCACACAACTTTCTTATTCATTCGTGCATTCGTCATAGGTATATATATATATATATATATATATATATAATATATATATATATATGGGTTAACTAGCTTACCATCATGGTTTCATTCACATTCTGGTGCCTTTCTAGAGTTTAACGAATGTTTAAGACAGGTTTGGAAGTCTTGGCATAATAAAATAACAAATTTCAAATTTTTATTTGGGGAGTGGTATTGGCGACGACCTTGAGCTGCGTCACCGACGGATCTTAATTTTGTGTGTCGCTGAAGATGTGGCGTAGACAGTAGGTTTACGCATCGGGAATCAGAGGTGGCGTCGCCGATGCCACAAAGGACCGGCGCCGACGCCCCGTCTGTTCTGTAGACGCTGCATAGTTTTAACAGCTTAGAATTTCCATTTTCGAACCCCAATTTGACCCCTTTGCAGTCTCGTATTATTCTAATATTCCGTAATAATTCTACTCAAGTTATTCTAGCGAGACTTTCACAGTTCCTTTCCGTTTCCTAATTCTAAAAGTATAAGCGTTAAAAATTTTTAAAGAACACTTACCTATTTGCGCTTCGAAACGAACACAAACTTGCATGAGCTTTCGGTTGAGTTCAAGTATACTAATTCGGATACTCGAATCCTCAAACCTTGGCTCTGATACCAACTTGTAATGCTTATATTCCATAAAAAGTGACAACGTCAAAAGATTTAAAACATAATCTGTGTAGCATAAATGTTTGACCAAAATACCCTCATAACAAGATTAAGCAAATCGTCATCGTAAAAGCTTTTTAATACCATTCAAACAAACTACTAAACCATAAGTATCAACTTAATATACTTACAAAAGACACGAGTATTAAATCCATATTTTACAACCAAAAAGTAGTTTTGACCCGTTTGGCATTTAGAACATAACTGGAAGCGCATTAAGGGCATTAAGATGTGTTCGTCCCAAGATCGCCAATTTAGACCTGCGATTTTCCTATCATTCACAATATGAAAAACATAATTAGTAAGTATGTATCAATAATCGCTTAAACTACGTTCATTAGTATCTTGGATTGTTTGACCCGTTTATATTAAGTCAACATAATGACTATTTCATTCTAATATAATTCATTCACCTTAACTCATTTGACAATGAGTTATATTATTTCCAAGAACAATATCCAATTATTCATATCCAATCTTACCCGTTAATAACGGGTCTAAATTTATCTCTTACTTTCTCATTTATAGTGAGTGCTTCAAATCTAGCTCTTTAATTTGCTATATATATACTATCATTTTCAAGTAGAATCAACATAATGAAAATTATTATCATACTCATATTAAAAGTAGACGAAGTTCATATGAACTTACCTCGATCTTGTGTTTCAAGTGCTTTCGATTGGCTCGTATCCCCTTCTTTCTTCACTCCTATAAGATGCAACATTACATATTTAGCTTTCACAATATCCATTACATACACACACTTTGACTTTCAATCATGGTGTTAATTAATCGCATACAATTCCATTTTCATACTAATTCATCAATCTAACAAGTTTTGGTGTCAAAACCCCACTAATTCAATTCAAAGCATTTCATCGAATACGTGGTGTACGTACCATCCTAAAGCATAAGGTACAAGTGGTTAAAGCACATTCTTCCTAGTTCATCTATGTATTAACACCATTGCTCAATTCTCAAAACCATTATCATAATCATGTATCTTATGTTTTATATCAAATTATTCACCAAAATACTTTCCACAACACTCTCTGTTGGGTCTAAAACGTGTAGTCTAATGTTATCAACGAGTCAAATTAAAGTCAATGCGCAAGTCCACACAAGAAGATCGAAGCAAGATATGGCGTGTGGAAGGTCAAGATCCGATAGTTATATTGCTTCAGTTAATTTAATATATTTTGTTTAAGACAAAATATATTTATTATCTTAGTTAATTAGTTTTCATGTTTAGTGCTACTTTTAGTAAGTTACTATCTCTAGGGGCCTAAATGTAAATAGCCTAAGTGGTATAGGCTATAAATAGAAAGAGTTGATTAGGGTTTAGGTGACACACTTTCTTGAGAGATTTGGAGGCTAATTGTATTCATCTTATGCAAATCAATCAAGGGTTTTAAAGTTATATATTTTTGAGTGTGTTCATCTTGATTCTTATACAAAATCATATTTTGGCTCGAATTGATCCTACAATTTGGTATCAGAGCTTGGTACTCGAATTTGGGATTTAACAATCCACAAATTCATCTAAAAATCTGATTTAAAACAAAAAAAATTGAACTTTTTGGGTTTATCACTTATTTTCTTCAAAATCAAGATCTAATGTTTTAAATTTGTTTGTTTGTTGACTGAGGATTGTTCACAATGTGATTTGGGAAATTCGTAGTGGTTTTTCATTCCATTTGAACGCATTTCAGATCAAATCAGAAGGTTTTTCAGGTCTTTTTTAAGCTTATTTTGGATCTGGGTGTTTTTATTGAACAGTTCCGGGTGTATTTGTTCAGCCAGCGTTTTTGTCTTACCGGCAAGCTTTTCCGGCGTTTTTAAAATTTTCCGGTGACATTAAATCTTGAACGAGAGCTCAAGTTGCCCGGCGTATTCGGTAAATACGCCGGTAAGTTAGTGTTTCTCCAGCAACGTTATTCCGGCATATATCAGTCTGCTAGCGTTTTTATTTATTTTTTTTAAAGGAAGGAGTGGTAACAGAAAGGTTTCTAGGGTTTTGCTGTTTGTTTCGGCTACTCATCACCCATAACCACAGTCAACTACCACCATCACAACTCCGACCATCATCACCGTTCCACCTCCGTTCTCCACCGTCAACCACTAAACAATTGTGAGCACCATGAACCACTACCACTTCTCCACCTTGAACTGAGCCACAACCACTACCATACCTAACACCGTTGCACCTCCGTCATCAACACAACACCGTCTTCCACCACCCCTACGCCATCACCACCATGGTCTCACTCACATAATAAATTGAGAATATATGTGGATTACCGGAGCTTGTCGAGGCCCTAAAACCCTTGGCCACCGTCACTGCTCCTCCCCGTCGCGATCTATCGTGCACTTCCGCTCCTCCAGCCGCACCTCACAGCCATTCTGCCACCAAAACACCGCCGCCGCTTCTATTTGTAACCACCTTCGCTGCTGGCGCCGCCATGACCAAGTAGTCGGCCGGCCGCCGCCACTCCGACTCGTCTCTCTCTTGCCCTCTCAATCTCAATCTCGATTCATTCTCTCTCTAATTGTATAAGATGTGTGTTGTAGAGAGAACAGGGAATAAGGGAATATGGGGGACTAGGGTTTGTGCCAAGATAATAATTAAAATAAAAGAAAAAGTAGTTTAGGGTTTCCATGAATTGGGGTTGAAGTTGCCGTTAGTTTGGAAGGTAAAGGTTTCTTAGGGATTTTTAATAGCCTTTGAAGTTTTGAAAAGTCAATATAGATTTTAATTCAACTTTTTTTAGTGGGCAACAATTTTAATTGGCTAGACAATTTGAAAAATGATACGGTGTTTGGTATGTAAAATTGAGTTATGGGTGTAATTTATGTGGCCCGGGTGTTAAAACTTTTATTTGTGGGCCTAGAAATTTGATTAGTTTTGTGTCGGGTACCAATACTTTATTTTTAGGCCGTTTAAAATTAACTTGTGGTTGCAAAATTTAATCAGGCCAAGTGTTTCAAGTTTATTTGGGCCAAGTACTGTTAAAATTTGGAGCCGATACGGGGTTATTTACAAAGTAATTTGAACTGGGTTTTGAGTTGATAGAAATATTTTTTTGGGGGGGATTAAAAAAAATGTTTCTAAATCAGTTAACCAGCATTGCATAAGTCGAACTTGAAACCAACAGTGGAACCCAAGATCTTGTTCAGAAAGAATATGACATGTTTGGAAGTATTCGCGGAGAAAGTCTGTCAAATCACATCAGCCGCTTTCTGAACATGCTGACAAAAATGAAGAAAGTTGGTAATCCCGTCACCAACTATGCCTCAATCAAGAAGCTTTTGGACTCTCTTCCAAAAGAGTGGAGCTTACAGTGCATGATGTTCAAAAGAACTTTCTTGACTAGTACAACTCTTGTCACTCTTTTGGATCTGATCAACAATTTAAAGGCCTTTGAAATGGACGTGCTCAAGAGAGAGATGAATCAAGCATGATACTCTCAAAAATCCGTCCAATCCATTACTACTGCTGCTCCCAAGAACATGGCATTTCTTGCCCCTATAACCTCTGGTGGCTTAAGCTCTCAAAGTACTAGTGCATCTTACTTTAATGCTTTCGTAAGCTCTACAAAGGCACCATAGTCTATTGAAAAGACTACTGTGGTCGGTGATGCTCAAGCTATGAAGGAGGAAGCTAGTAGCAGTGTTAAGAAGGAAAAAGATCAAGCTTCTGCAACAGCGATGAAAGTTGAATCCGCCAAAGAGAAAGAAGTAAAAGACTTGGTAAACAGCATACCCTACGAATTCAAAGTGAATTGTGCTCACAACCGTGTGTTAACGTCATGGCTCACTATAAATCCCTCAACCGTGACCTAATTAGAGAAAAGGAAAGAGTTTTGCAATTTAACAAAGAACTAAAACAGAATGAAGCTGTATATCAGAGAAAGTTGAAATCAACTTTAGCTGAGATGCAAACTTTAAAAGAATTTGTTTTCAGAAAATATTTCATTATAAATGATTTAACTGAAAACTCGAGAAATCTAAAAATGAAAACAATAAATTGCAAATCACCATCGACAAACGGAATGTAAGCAAAAAGGCACTGGTTGATATTAAAAACTGCCAATGACCGACATACGTGAAAGATGGGATTGGGTATAAAGATAAGCTTGGAATGAAAGAAGAATCTTTCCACCTCCTCGCAGCAAAAACTATGTACCCCTGCCAACTCCTCATCCAGAAAACGATTTAATTGATAAAAATGATTTAATTGTTCAAAGTGTCGATTGTGAAAATGACAAAAATACTAACGTTTCTGAAAGCAATACAGATCCAACTGAGCATGGGGAGAATGTGTGCGATGAGGAATGTGGTGGCACGAAATAGGAATAGGGTATTCAGGTGACAGTTATACTACTGTTAACTGGTTCGCCAGGAACTGTGGTAGATCAAACAAAATTTTAATTCGGAATGAATGTAATAACTCTTTAACTAAGATGGACAACTGTAATAGGCGTAGACCTAAATTTGATGCTTGTGACGCGAGGGTTGAATGTGCTGACTTAAAATCTGCTTTTTGTAATGATAAATCTGTATATGTATCACTAGTTTTTGTGCCCTCTTTTGAAAAGAACAGGTTTGGAAAGTTCTTAACTGAAGAAATTCCAGAGTTTACTCCATCATGCAGCAATAATTCTCAAAGCGATTCAGATTTTCAGTCATACCAAGAATGCGAAAGCTCAAATGACTCAGAAACTTCAGCAACAAATGTTGGTAAAAAGGTTGACAACCTTGAACCAACGGGTGTTCAATAACCAACAACCACAAATGACTCTGCAAGTCTAGTAAATCAAGATGCATTGGAAGAAGACTTCCATATTGATGATTTCCCGAGTTCAGATGATGAATCAAAGACAAATGAAAGTCTTGGGGGTCAAAGATCAAAAGATTATCTGAAGTTGTCAAACCTCACGTTTGTCAACATGCTGAGTCAAGCTCAAAGCAATCCCCACCCCTAGTTGCATCACACGATACTTTAAAGCATCAAAAGCCATTCAAGGCTTGTTTTAAGTGTGGAAAAGAAGGTCATGTGCTCAAGCAATGCCCAGAAAAATACGGCCCAAATGGTAAAGGCAACCGGTATTGCTTCTCTGGATCAAAGTTTAAAAAGTACACATCTTTAGATGATCGAGTGAAGGATATTCCATCCAGATCTCCACATGTGAAGCCGATTACACATGATTCAAAGATAAAATGGACCAATACACCAAAACCTCAATCTTTCTCTTCGGGTCTTAAACATAAAATTATTTCAAACTTTAAATCTTTCACAACAACTTTTTTAAACGAACACAGGTTTGGCGAGTCAAACCAATTGTTGTAAAAGAAATCAATGAGGGAAAAGATTTGACATATCGGGAGGTTTCTTATTTTGATGAAAGAGGACAACCCAAGACTACGATGGCTTGGGTTCCACTTTCTAATTGAATTGCTTATGAGTGTAGGAACATCCAAGGAGGACTTTTAGTAACACCGGTTATTATCAGTGGTTGTTCCAGATACAAGTTTGAAGAGGAAATTCACAGGTTTGGTCATGGTATCTAACCTGGTCGCGCAATCGACACCGTAGTAACACGCTCATTCTCTTGCTGACATACGTTTTATGTGCTTGATGTGGAAGACTTTATTTTGTAAATAAATGTTTTATAGTTTTTCATTTTTCAGTAAGTCGTACAAAAATAAAACTTCAGAGGAAGTATTAACATACTTTCTTGACCAAGGGATGCAATTATTTCAACATAATTATGATCTTATATGAGAAATGATAGGAACTAACTTGATTATGTCTTCACGTGAATAGGATCTGACGGAAGATGCGGCTCCAAGTTAACGATATGTCGGTAGATTCAGCATTTCAGACAAGTAAACTGCATCTTGGTGATAAAGATAAACATCGTATGATAATGTGGATACCCACCTTGCTGTAGGATTGCACGATCCGATTATGTCCAAAAGGGGCTGCGAGATTAAATTTAGGCGTTCAAAAAGACACACAATGTTGTGCATATATATATATATATATATATATATATATATATATATATACTTATTGAAAAGAAACCAATGTGTGCAACCCAAAAAGAGCAAAAAGACACACAATGTTAATGTTGTGCAATGGGAATAAAAGATACGCCAAAGCGCGTGCATATATTAAGTAAATATATTATATTAGCTATGCTCTCTAATTAGATGATCATCTTCTCTGCTTATGGAAACATAGACCTGAAGCTCTCATCATCTGATTTATGGTGATCATCTCCTCTGCTTATGGAAACATAGATCTGGAGCTCTCATCACCTAGTATACACTATTTTAACGTTGTTACGGTAGTCATCTCAAAAGACCATGAGGACAGAAAAGTTTACCCAAACACGTGTGGGGTCCACTAGCTTCATCCTAAGTTTACCCAAAACATGATAATTAATCACCGAATGTATGTCAAAAGAATGGTGCATGGATTTAAATGGACAAACATACCTGCAGTTGTAGCTATCCTAAAGAAAGTTGAAGTGTGCCTAGGCTTTTCAAGTTGGTATGATCTCCTATCCGATCTGTTATATATCTCAAAGGTTGGAAGTAAAAAAAAAATTCTAATTCAAGAATATTTTTATTTATGTGTAGTTGTTTTTTTGAAGTCTTCCATATCATATCAATTGTGTCTCAAAACCGTTTGAGATACTCATTTGATTGCACACTACAGATGAATACGGTTTTGTTTGTATGTTGAATTTATCTAAAAGGAAACTTGGAGTTGTGTTTGTGATTGTGAACAGGATACTTCGACTATTTGCTGCAATGATGGCCGATCATCAGTTAAGCAAGATAACAGACGAAAGCACTTGTTTCCTGAAGATTGTAGAAGAAACTGAGCTAGGAATCCTCCTCCTACGTCTTCTGATTCACTCAAGAAAATGAGAGGTAGAAAAGTTTGTTCCGACTGGTCAAAGATGATGCATGCAAAAAGGGGGAGCTTATCTAGATAAAGTACTCAAAGAGCAAAGTGTCAAAAGAAGATCTTCAGAAAAGAAAATTTGGAAAGCATCAGTCTAGGGGGAAATTGTTGGGTCTAAAATTGAGACTGAAGCTTGCCAAATTAAAGATCACAACACGCATGAAGTTGACGGTTCTAAAGATGATACAAGAGTTTGATAATATAATCCTAAGGGGGAGATTGTTGGGTCTAAAACATGTAGTCTAATGTTATCAACGAGTCAAGTCAAAGTCAACACGCAAGTCGACACGAGAAGATCGAAGCAAGATATGGCGTGTGGAAGATCAAGATCCGATAGTTATATTGCTTCAGTTAATTAAATATATTTTGTTTAAGACAAAATATATTTATTATCTTAGCTAATTAGTTTTCCATGTATAGTGCTACTTTTAGTAAGTTATTATCTCTAGGGGCCTAAATGTAAATAGCCTAAGTAGTATAGGCTATACATAGAAAGAGATGATTAGGGTTTAGGTGACACACTTTCTTGAGAGATTTGGAGGCTAATTGTATTCATCTTATGCAAATCAATCAAGGGTTTTAAAGTTATATATTTTTGAGTGTGTTCATCTTGATTCTTATACAAAATCAAATTTTGGCTCGAATTGATCCTACACTATCCCAACATTGACATTACACTAATTTAAACATAAATTCTCTAACCTTCATCATTCTATAAAAACAAATGCGTTTTATCCCGAATCATCAGTATAATTAAAATCAAGCATACTACAATGCCTACACATGGTTATTAACTAATATTCATGTTCAATTTCATACTACATTCACGAATTGGATATAACCCACTTTCTCATTAATCACTAGAACATAAATTTCAACTTACTTGATATTAGAAACACTTAGATGATCAGGAATCCTAGCTCATGCATAGATTTTATCTTCAATTTCTCTTCAAATTTTGCAGATTTGTTAGATTATAGGGCTTGTTCTTATTCTTCTCTGGCTTATGGTCGATACATACATACATCAGTAAGGTGTATGTGTGTATTTTCTTTATTTATGTTAATAATAATTCAACTTTACTATATTCACTTTCAGGCCTTCATGTTTGTTGTCTAGTTAATAATGGCTAGGACTTTATTTTCATATTTATTTATCTCTAATTTTATTAAGTAGTATATGGAATTTGGGGTGTTAGAACAGCCATGGCTACATCAAAGCTAATCACTATTGATGACAAAGATGACTTGGTTGATCAAACTCTTTATAGAAGCATGATCGGGTCTTTATTGTACCTACATGCATCTAGGCCAGATATCATGTTTGCTACAAGTGTCTGTGCCATATCCCATTCAGCACCTAGGAAGGCAAATCTTATTGTTATAAAAAGGTATTCATATACATAAAAGGTGCTCCCACACTTGGTATCTAGTATCCTGCTAATGAGAATATTGAGCTTTCATGTTACTCAGATAGTGGTTTTGCTGGATGCCATGCCACAAGGGAATCAACTCAGGAGGTTGTAAATTTCTAGGCAATTGCTTAGGTTCTTGGCAAAGCAAAAAGTAAGCTACAGCTTCAACATCAACAGCTGAGGCTGAGTATATTGCTACTGCAAGTTGCACTGCTCAACTCATATGGCTTCAAAATCAATTGCTAGATTTTGGTGTAACTGCTCTAAAGACTCCTCTCATGTTAGATAGTCTAGTAACTGAAAAATCATTAAAAACTAGTCTCACATTCAACAACCAAACACATTGACATCAGACATCACTTTGTGAGGGATTGCTATGAAAAAGGTTTAAATTTCTCTGCATCATGTTCCAACTAAGGATCAACTAGAAGATGTTCTAACAAAGGCTTTAGATACATTTACATTTGAAAGCTTGATCTCTAGAATTGGCATGCTTAACATGGATTAAAAACATTTTTTTTGTTTTTCATGAATTAAAGGCATTAAAATGTTTTCATAAAATCAAAAACCCATCCTTAAAAATAGCTAAAATTGATTATTTCAATAATCCTAAAAGTCTGTTTTTAAACCACTGTTTCTCTAAAACCTCTATTTGGCTTAAATGTCTATCCATTGATAAATGTAACCTCTGCTATCTTGTCCACTGTTCTCATCCATTGCTTGGACTAGACCACTGTTTTGCCTTATCTACTGATATCTATCCTCTGATAGAGTAAAATCACCACTGTTCATGACCACTGTTCCCAACCACTGATGGTTCCCAGCAGCGGTTTCCCATACAACTGTCATCCATTATCCATAAGAGGTTACACGTGGACAAATGATTAGCCATCAGATATTTGAAACCACTGCCACGTCAGCATTCACTTTTCCCTTTATATATCACTGTTCCATCCAAACAGAGTTTTTGCTTCCCGTCTCGAATTCAAAATTCTCAAAAGCAGTTTCCATTACTCTCATCTTCTTCATTACTCCTCACTTCCATCTCCGACCATGGCTCTTAACATCAAACTCCCACATAACTACCTCCCCACATTCGAGAAAACCGACAATAATACTTCATTCCATCAAATAATTGATGTTCTCACATCCTCAAAATACAAAGACATCATGCTTGCAAACACACCAATTTATGTGGATACTCTCTGACAGTTCTGAGCAAATGCTCAAGTCGAATCCCAAAAGAAGAAGCCATATTCTATCAGTTCCAAGGTCAGAGAAACCATTGTCCGAATTTCCCCATCCTCAATTTCCACAACTTTTGGTCTAAATGACCCAGAAGGTAACACTTCTTTTGGCAAGCATGAATTACATGCTGAGTTTATAGAACGTGGGTATGAGGGTCAGTTACCTGGTGTTACCATTTACAAACAAAACTTTCCTGCTGAAATGAGATACTTTTTCCGTACCTTACTCACATGTCTTTCAGCCAAGACACCTCATTAATGAGATTCCACAAAATATTCAATTTCTTGGATATGCTATTTTGACAAAATCTGATTTCAATCTATCCCACGTGTTGTTTATGGACTTTGTGGAAAATTTTAATAAAATAGCAAAAAATAAAGCTTTTCTTTTGTATCCTAGGCTTTTGAGCTATCATCTACAAAAACAACTTCTAGAAAAATATTTTAAACAATGAGTTGTTTTTGACATGAAGAGTCTTACAACTGAAACCTTTACAAAAATAAAAAAATATGAAGTCAAAGGTTTCCAAAACAAAAGCAACGGGGGATGAGAACGTTTTGGATGAGTCCACATCTCAAGCTCAAACCTCTGTTGCTGAGTCTACTACTCTTGGTAATGATGACACCACAACTGGTGTTGTGAAACCCACACCAGAAAAATCCAAAAAGAAACTATCCAAATCCAAAAAGCCCACCGAAACCAACATTCATAAAAAGATCCTCTGGAAGATGAGACCCACCCTAGAGGATAACCTTGTGGTATACAAAAGCCACTTGAAACCACTATTGTTACTTCCTCACAATAGTTGGAAAGATCTCCACCACAAAGCCAAACTCCTCCTACTTCCTCACGAAAGGAACATGTTATAAGCACAATGATCCCATATTATGAAGAAGATGATTCACTTGTATCTTTGTTTCAAAGCCCTTCTCCCAGGGAAAATTCTCTTTCTACCCCACAAGCATCACCCTCAATTCCACCTACTATCATACCTCTGTTTCGTGCAATTGAGATAACTCAGACACAAATCAGTTTCCCTCAATCACCTGTTCATGAGAGTTCACCTCCACATGTGACTGAGTCTGAGCCAAATCTCTTTGCTAACCCAGAAACAGCTGAGGAGGCTACACTCCATGAGTTACAAGTAACTCTTGGTGGTAATTTAAGTGAAGCAGCCACTACAACTGATGATACAATAGTGTTTCAGTTGGACGGTGGTTACATCCATCAGACTTCCTTAAAGGCAACAATTATTGAGGCGACAACTATAACCTATGCTCTAGTTGGAAGTCCCCAGTACCAAGAAAAAACAGTCATTTGGTTCTGATAACATGTAGATTCCTCCTGTTGATGATCTAAATACAACTACCTCTGGTAGGGATTCAGATGATCCTATTAAATTAGGTAATGAATTGAGATACAACGAATTGACAGAGAGAATGACATCAATGGAGTCTTCAATCACTGAAATGAAAGAAATGATGAAGCAGACGTTACAAAATTCTCAAAGCCAACCATCAACACAACAAATAACCAATGAGCTATGGAAATCTGTGCAACCAATCATTCTAGCTCAAAGGAATTTGGCTGACATCCACCATGAAACTCACATGAAGCTAATAAAAAATATGGTGAGGCCAGGTACAAAGATACTCAACCTTAAATACTGGATATAACAATCCATTGCCTATTGAAGCTAGTGTGAATAACATCACAACTCTTAGGCTTATCTTATCTATATTTGGCATAGGTCTTAATAGGACCATCATAGGCAAATTACAATCTGGAGATCGTCCATATATTATTAGATAGTGGGTCGTAAGGTCACAACTGTCATTGTCATAATTGACAATTAGATACAGCTCATAAGCTTGTCACTGATGGACATAAAAATTTGGGCACATTGCCCTGTCACCTTGGACATAAAATTGGGCAACTTGGCCTGTCACCTTGGACCTAAAATTGGGCACATTAGCCTGTCACATTGGACATAAAATTAGGCACATTGGCCTGTCATGTTGGACATAAATTGGGCACATTAGCCTTTCACATTGGACATAAAATTGGGCACATTGGCCTGTCACATTGGACATAACATTGGGCACATTTGCCTGTCACCTTGGACATAAAATTGGGCACATTGACCTGTCACATTGGACATAAAATTGAGCACATTGGCCTGTCCCCTTGGACATAAAATTGGGCACATTGGCCTGTCACATTGGATATAAAATTGGGCACATTGGCCTGTCACCTTGGACATAAAATTGGGCACATTGGCCTGTCACCTTGGACATAAAATTGGACACATTGACCTGTCACATTGGACATAAAATTGGGCACATTGGCCTGTCACATTGGACATAAAATTGGGCACATTGGCATGTTACCTTGGACATAAAATTGGGCACATTGGCCTGTCACCTTGGACATAAAATTGGGCACATTGACCTGTCACATTGGATATAAAATTGGGCACATTGGCCTGTTAGTTGTCATCGCATTGATGACATTAGCCGGGATCACATAGGCTATATAATTGGTCTTAGGACGTAGTCCTTTTTACCTAGACGACTAGCATGGTTCCTCAAGTCACACTACCAGGAGTATGAACATTCCTTAATGTTAACATAAGAGTACATTAATGATTGATTAATGGTCCCGGTCACCTTGGACCTTAACGACCTTGGAGGCTTGAACCTAGTTCCCCACCTCTGGATAGAAGGATAACTTCTCTTAACTATCCTGATAGAAGACTCCTTGTCCTTAACTATCCTTTCTTGGCCAATGTGTGGTCTACGCCACTTGGCATAGTCAAATCTATTAAGGTCTTTTGGAATTATATAGCAGAGTACATATTTCGAATAAAATCGAGACGCTCGCTTGAAGTGGATGAATATATATATAATTTCAAAAATTACTTCATTAAATTCCAAATAGAAATTACAATACTAGAAACAATGAAATAAACTCTCCATCCAAGGACTAAAGAAATAATAATGTCCATGCAGAGCAGGGACTTAACATATATTAGCAGAGACTTCGTTCGTCCTCCTTTCCCTTAACCAACTTGGAGAGTTTCTTGAAGAACTTGTTTGTCTTCTTCTCCGTTTTCTCCGCTTGTTGTTGCATTTCTTTCATTCGTTCTAATGCCTCGTTAATGGCCTCAAGTGGTGGTGGAGGCTGTGGTTGTGGCATAACAGGATACCAGTATCCATAACTTGGATATCTAGTAGGTGGATAAGCAAGTGGGAAAGGAGACGGGTAAAGTGTGTTATGCATGACCGCTTGCATGTAAGGGTCTTGCGACAATGCTTGATAATCAACAGGTTAGTTGAGTTAAAAGGATCATATCCAAACGTATCCGAATATGTTGGGATGGGGTTATTATAACCCGAGGGTGGTTGTTGAACCATTGGTGGTGGTGTTGGTTCTACCACAGGTGTCATATTAGAGGGTCCACCCATTTGTGGGTTCTCGTGAATAGTAGGGTAAGGTTTGGGCAAAGGTGGCAGCGAACCCGATCGTTGGCCCACTTCAAAAGAAACAAAAACCCTCACCTAAGAAATCATCTCCACCATCAACAGATGTTGGTACAATAACTGTACCAACAGATGTTACTTCACCACCATCAAACCAACCAACAGATGTTGTTACATCAAATGTATCAACAGATGTTACCTAAACCTCTACCATGATCACATTTCCTACATTAACCCAGCCATTATCCACACCACCAAGGATTCCAACATGACCACTTTCACTCAAATCAAATTCCAACGTAAAAGGAAAAATTCTGTTGTTGAAGATGATGATGAAAGGATTCCATCACCAATCCCTTTGTCATCAAAACCTCTCACTTCATCATCATCCTCATCATCTTCATATAAAACCACTTCATTTCCAACCATTTATCAACCACCATCTATCATACCTTTTGCTACAAAATATCCTCTAGAACGGATGGCTTTGCAAAAAGAAATTGAATCATTCTTCACAGCAGAGGATATCTCAAAGCTAGACTTTCCATATCTCTTTGGTTACAGAAAGCCAAGAAATTTAGATGAATATCTAAAGTTGAAGGCCAAACAGGCCGAGAACATAGCCAAAGAGAAGAGTAAAGGGAAACATAACAGGACTACTCAAGGTATTTTGTCTTATGAACTAAGCAAAGTGAGAAAGATTGAAGACTTTGCCAAAGATATAAGTAAGTCTATGTCAGAAAGGCTTTTAAATGCTGAGCTTGATAAAGAACTAAAACATGATTACCTTGACCGCATTATGCAACACAAACCTTACGAAGCTACCAGAGCACAGTTCAAAGATTGGTCAACAAATGATCTCAAAGGAGAAATTGACAGAATACAAGCAATGCTCAAAGATCCACTACACAAGCCAACACCACCTGATTGGAAGAAAAACAGGCAGATGGATCAAAACAGTGCTTTAAAGCTTAAAAGAATGAAACAAGAACGGGTTGCTTCAAATTATGGTAGTGCAATGTCAGTTGCTAGATGGTATGAGTCCATGGTTGTAGATACTTACAAAAAACTGGAAGAGCTTAGAAAAAAAGATCCTGCAGTTCCAAGAAAGCTAGACTACCTAACAGATGTTATCCCTCATCAGACCCAAACCCTTAAAAAGCAGCCTTTATCCCCTGTCTTGCCCACAATTGCCTTAAATCAAGTAAAAAGGCAAAAGTAGACGGAAGAGGATGATGAACAGAGGTCTGAAGAACACAGAAAAGAGGGAATCAAAAATCAATTACTCTATCACACTGATGCTGCAAGTGAAAAACTTAAAGAAACAATCTCTAAACTTGTAAGCAAATCACTTCCACCAAGTTCAACAATAAGCCTTCCCTCAAAAACGCCAAATGATTCAAAAATTTAAATGGAACTCATCCCTAGACACCCATGAATTGACCCTTCTAAGATCAAATTGCAAAATTCAAAAGCTGAAAATGGAGGATGCATATGGTCTGGATGCAGATAACCTCAAAGAACTATTGAACCTTGAATTGCAAAAGGGATTTTGAAGACATGTTCTCTGTGAACTTTGAACTACAGTTCAAATGGCAAGTTAGGGAATTTCTGTTGAGAAATAAAGATCATCAATAATGAAGGGTTTTGGCATCATCTGTTTGTCACACCCCGGCTTTCCACAGCCAATCCGAACACCGGTGGGCCCAGGTGGTGAATATCGTGACGTAAGTTGATAACATCATAGTCAATTAAACACAGCACAGCGGAAGTCTTGGATTTAAATTACTATTACAAACCAAATGTTCGAATTACAAAATAATATACAAGCTCATATTAGAAGATCCACAGGCGGATCATAAATTTTACAAAAGAAGGAATGTAAAACAGACTATGGGCAGATCTAGGATTTGCAAGATCCTCCATCATTACCGAGCACTTCCAGCCTATTTTCATATTGTACCTGCAAACTTAGTCTTTTGAAAATACGTTAGCTTTCGCTGGTAAATACACCCAACTAACTCATTTTGAAAACATTTAAAATATGTTTTAAGTGCGTATCAGCACAAAATCTTTTATAACTTGGGAAAGTTGACCGTCCAACCTTGTTAACAGATTTACATGTTTGTCCATACATACAGGGCCCGGTACGGAGACCGAGATATGATTAACGTACACACGACTTTGGACTCGTGAAGGAGTCATTTCTTCCCAACCTTGTGGGCAATGCATTTTGAGCGTCTATCGGGTGTATGCCTACAAGCGGTCATGGCCATTATCTATTGTAATGAGCCAAGGATATCAAACAAAACTGATTAAAACAGAATATGTGGATTTACTAGCCACAATCCTGCATTCGATTGATCCCATTTCTGACCAAGCGGTGATAATTTACCGTAACCCAAGCCCGTATAGGGGAAATAAGTCCAGAGTATTTACCTAAGCTATTCTTTGTTTAAACGCAAGATTTAATAATTCAGTCGTACACAAAAGTACTAAGTGCAGATAGCATTTACCGGCAAGTCTCTAGTCTGGATTATGGCATAAGCTAACCAATTAAATACTAGCGGTCTTATTTAAGTCATAGACTTAGCCCGACTAGCGTACTTGATCAAAACGTATAACGCTAGATTAGACGATGATTGGATAGAATGTAGTTTAATCCCAACAAGTACCTTGACTTGTGTAATATGGATAAACTATAAACATTCTGGATTTTGAGACTTAAATGACAAGGTTAGACCCGTTTCGGTTAATTTTCGTAAACTAGTTACATATACTTAACCGTACGCATATCAGCGACATCGGGTAACCGGAAAAGTCATGGACAAGTTCTATATGCTATTATACTTTAAATAAGTTGTAATATCAGTAGGATATCAACTTTTATGCCCATTATGGTTTTAAAGTGAAACTATGTCTCATAAGGGCGTTTTGGTAATTTCATACCTTATAAAAGGAACTTGAATATAATCTAATGTTATAACCATAAGTATTCTGGAAAAAACAACTTATTTATGATATAAGATCAGTAGGATATCAACTATATGTGAAATTTATCTTTTATGACCAAACTATGCACCGAAAGGGCATTTTAGTCATTTTACACATGGTTTATAAATTATTTGGGATTCTGAATTTATATTTTGTACCTATTGTAAAAATATTTAATATAAGTTTTAAAATCAGTAGGTAACAAGTCTTGGTTGGTAAATATGTTTTAAAACCATACTATGCGCCGAAACATAGCTTATGTCATAAAATGACGATTTATGTGATGTTTAATGAAATATGATGTTAAGGTCAGGTTAACATGTCTTAGATATGTTATTTAATATAGCATATCAGTAGGTAAAAGATTTATTTTGAAAAGATGTGATTGAAACCGTTTTATAAGCCACAAGGGCTTTATCGTCATTTATCGACATAATACAAGGACTTACTCATAAACTCAGTTTATAATCTGATTTGACATCCCAAATAATCCTACTTATATTATTACATAAGTGGGAAACTCATTTTCAAGTTCATTATCATTAAAACCTCTTTTTATGCAAAAAGAGCATTTTAGTCAAAATGACATAATTACGGAACTTGTGCATAAACTGGGATTCTGATTATGATCATGTAATATAACCTCAGGGGGTTATGCTACATTATATTATGATCATAATGCAACTTTTGATCAGTTGCTAACTAATCTAAATCGGGTCACAATCGAAAGTCAAAGCAGAAGTTAAACTTCACGACTTTAGGTTGCGAACCGACCCTAGAACTGAAATTGGCGAGCCGGACATCTTCTTACATGTTCTAATAATTATTTCCAACTTGTTTAAGTGTCAAAATAGGTTTCATAATATGTATAAAATCGGATTATAATATTTCCGAAAAATAGCCTGTTTGACTTTTTAATATAATAACTTTGACCCGTCAATTGGTCTAGCAAACGTGATCTTCAGGAGTTGCCTTTTATAGGGACTAACACCTACCTTATTACGATCACTTAGCCATGTTTGTTACGAAAATGGCTGGACCATAATGGTCTTAATTGAAAGTCAAGGTGTTTTCCTTAAAATGCTTGACTTTTGGCTATAAAAGTTTATAAACGAAAATGCAAGAGGAAATAAAAATTACAAGTGGTTCCTAAGATGCAATAGAACTAAGTTGGATGCTCCTTTCAGTTAGGAACTTTCAGAGGAGGGAGATAGAGTTGTGAATGAGAAAGGTGCAGGTTCAAATGGTGAACCTTGGCACCTATTTATAGTTAGAGAGCTTGAAGGAGGTGATGCCAGGTGCTAAGGAGTGTAACAGGAAGCTTACAAGTGTCCTAAAATGTGTCATAGCAGTTTGGAAGACCATGGTTTCGAATGATATAGTTATTGGCAATTTGTGTGGAGGCCAAGCAAATTTTTTGTAGACACATGCCTCTCGCGCCCCGCGAGCGCCCTATGGCCAGTTTCAAAGTTTGACACTTTTAGCCCCTCAACTTATAAAATCTTCTAAAACACCTTGTTAGCATATTTAGCCCTCCGTAACCAATATTTGGCATACCCCAGAGTATGCCTGGACATTGCTGAGTTCTCGGCACGTTAAAAGGTCACTCAGAGGTATAAATTAACATGTTGACACTTTTAACCCCTCCATCATCCAATTTTCACATATTAACGGACTTAATCTCTCTCGTCCAACAAATGGAACGTATGAGAGTTAGGACTTCGTAAAGGGTCATTCAGAGGCTCACTTTAAGCATGTTGACATATCAGTCACTCAGAGGCTAGGCATGTTGACATATCAGTCATTCAGAGGCCAAGTTTAAGCATGTTGACATATCAGTCACTCAAAGGCTAGGCATGTTTACATATCAGTCACTCAGAGGCCAAGTTTAAGCATGTTGACACCTTTAGTCCCTATCAGTCTTTAATAGACTAAAATAAAAAATACAACATGTGTCACTATACTATTGGACACGATTTTACGAGTTGTTACATCCTCACCCCCTTAAAAGAAATCTCGTCCTCGAGATTTTATTCAAAAAGATGGGGTACTTTTGTCGCATATTGGACTCAACCTCCCATGTATACTCGGGACCTCTAAAAGCGTCCCACTTAACCTTCACTATAGGTATTAATTTCCTTCGAAGCTTCTTAATCCTCGATCGAAATTGGTTTCTCAATGAACCTCAGGTTTTCATCTATTTGCACATCTTTGTGCAACATTGCTATTGACTCGTCGGCTAGACATTTCTTAAGGTTAGATATGTGGAACGCATCATGAATTCCTAAGCTCCTCTGGCAGCTTAAGCTTATAAGCTACAGTGCCGACACATTCGACTATCTCGAATGGTCCTATATATCTTGGGCTCAGCTTGCCTTTCTTTCCGAATTTCACTACAATACTTTCAGCATGACTTTGTAACCTACTTGGAACTTGCGAGGTTTACGCCTCTTGTCAGCATAGCTTTTCTGCCTATCACGGGCAGCTTTGAGATGATCACGGATTTGCACAATCTTATCTGTGGTCTCTAGGACAATCTCAGGTCCTGATAGTTAGGCTTCCCCAACTTCTGCCCAACATACGGACGTTCGACATTTTCTCCCATACAGGGCCTCATAAGGAGCAGCCATGATGCTCGTATGATAACTGTTATTGTAGGAGAATTGTATTAGGGGTAGTGGTCATCCCAACTTCCACCTAAATCAATCACACATGCCCTAAGCATGCCTTCCAACATCTGAATAGTACGCTCATTTTGACCATCCGTTTGTGGGTGATAAGTCGTACTAAAATTTAATCTTGTGCCTAAAGACTGTTGGAATTTTTTCCAAAAATAAGAGGTATATCTAGTATCTCTATTGGATACAACAGATATCAGACACCATGTAGGGACACAATCTTGTCCACATACAACTTAGCCAATTTGTCTGAATTATATGTTTCCTTAATTGGCAAGAAATGCGCTGACTTAGTCAGCCTATCCACAATGACCCAAATAGTGTCATTCCACGTTTGGTCTTAGGTAACTTGGTAATCAAGTTCATAGTTACCATTTCCCATTTCCATGTGGGAATTTTCAATTGTTGTATAAGTCCTGACGGCTTCTGATCCTCAGCCTTAACTTGCGAACACGTCAGACACTTAGCTACGTAAGTAGCTATGGATTTCTTCAAACCCATCCACCAATAATTCTTTTTCAGATCCTGGTACATTTTGTCACCTCCTGGGTGAACTGAGTATCTCGTGTTATGCGCTTCTTGAAGGATTAGCTCTCTAAGTCCTTCGAAGATTAGAACCCATATTCTTCCATTAAATCTAAGGATTCCATCCTTTCCAGGAGTTAATTGATCAATATTTCCGCCTCATCCCTCATTAGGAATGTTAACCTCTAATAGGGCTTGCTTCTGCACATCCAATAGCTTTTCACTCAACCTATTCAGGAGCTCAATGCTCTTGAAGTTAATCCTAATGGGTTTCATCCTTTCTTTGCGACTTAAGGCATCAGCAACGACATTTGCCTTGCTGGGATGATAGCGAATTTCGCAATCATAATCGTTAAGTGTTTCCATCCAACGGTGTTATCGCATGTTCAATTCTTTCTGACTGAACAAATGTTAGAGACTTTTATGGTAAGTGTATATAATACACTTGGTGCCATATAAGTAATGTCTCCACAGTTTTAGTGCAAATACAACGGCACCCAACTCCAAATCATGGGTGGTGTAATTTCTTTCGTGCACTTTCAATTGTCGTGACGCATAAGTGACGGTGGTCCTTTGGACAACCCGAAAGTGCGTTAAAATGATAAATATTCCATGCTTTAAACGTTTATTCGTTACGATTTGATGTCAACGGTGCATATGCCTTTGTAGGTACTGAAGAGCATACGAGGGAATTTTACCGTGCTTTTTCGGAAATTGCAAGTGGCTAACTGAGGCTTTGGGACTTGAGAGATTGAAGAAGGGAAAAATGGAAAATTTATGCTGACCACCGTAAGCCACGGTGGCCACCGTAGCTTACGGTGGAGTCCATACTCAAATACCCACCGTAAGACAGTGGCTTGCCACCGTAAGGAGATTGTTGCCCACCGTAAGCTACAGTGGGCACCGTAGCTTACGGTGGTGAGCTACGAGAATTGTGTAACTGCCCATTTTAAGAGGTTTTGAAGAGTCTTTTATCATCATCAATCATTGGAACAGTTTGCAGAGAAAATAGGGGCGATTTTGAGTAGTTTTCATTGATTCTAACAAGTTCTAAACAATATTTGGTGTTGTCGATTCGTATGAACAAGACAATTGAAGTATGTTTGATTGTGAGAACATGAGTGGCTAGACAATTCGGTAATCATCTTGTGTGGAAGGTTCGGTAAACAACTGTGTTTCGATTTACATTTTTCTAGAGTAATTGCTATGTTATGGTGGTTATGGTGTTGATTGATTGTTTGTAAATTGTTGGTTGATATTGTGCTTATTGCTTATTTCGTACGTTCTTGGTGTCGTTGACAATCAAGATATCATGGGAAGGTTTACGGGTTGGGTGTTAATCAATTGGCCATCGGGTAACGACCTCGCATTTATGTCCGAGTACTTTGTTCCCTTTTATCACAAATATTTAATCAAACACGAGTCATGTCTATGTGACTCTTTCTAGTAAATTGAAAACATGCGTTTTGAGCCAGAAACCCAAGATGACCATTCTCTTATTAATCTGTTAAAAGAACCAATTTTTGAATCGTTAAGTAGTTAAAATCCAAATCTATTAACCGAAAATCTGAAAAAATTAGTGCAAATTAGGTAAGTAGTTTTAGTGGCATAACCTTTTGATAACATTTGTTCCACAATTCCTTTTGTTCGATACCCACTTACCACTAGCTAATAGCAGTTTTGGGATTAAATTTGCATGTGACAACGACTACACGTCAGTTTTAGTGCAAATACAACGGCACCCAATTCCAAATCAGGGGTGGTGTAATTTCTTTCGTGCACCTTCAATTGTCGTGACGCATAAGCAATTACCTTGCCTTTTTGCATTAGCACATAGCCCATGCTAGTGTGCAAAGCATCATAATAAACTACAAACTCCTCAATACCCTCAGGTAGAGATAACACAGGAGCATTGCTCAACTTGTGTTTTAGAATCTCAAAGGATTCTTGTTGTTTTGGATCCCAAACAAATTTGACATTCTTACAGGTCAAGGTAGTTAAAGGAGTGGCTATCCTTGAAAAGTTCTCAATGAACCTCCTATAATGACCAACCATACTAAGAAGCTACGAATCTCCGATGGAGTTTTGGGCGCTTCCCAATTCATTATGGCTTCTATTATCGGGGGATCCACTTGGATACCACGCTCACTTACAACATGTCCAAGAAATTGGACTTCTCTAAGCCAAAATTCACACTTAGAAAATTTAGCATAAAGCTTTTCCTGCCTTAGCAATTCTAGAATGCACCGAAGGTGTTTCTCGTGATCAACTTGATTACGAGAATAGATAAGTATGTCGTCTATGAAGACAATGACAAACTTATCGAAATATGGTTTGTAGACCCTATTCATGAGATCCATGAATGCTGCAGATGCATTTGTGAGCCCAAAAGGCATCACCGGAGATTCAAAATGACCATATCTGGTCTTGAAGGCAGTTTTTGGAACATCCCCGTTCTTCAACTGATGATATCCTGATCTCAAATTGATCTTAGAAAAGTAACTAGCCCCTTGAAGTTGGTCGAATAAATGGATCCTAGGTAGAGGATATCGGTTCTTAATCGTTAACTTGTTCAGCTCACGGTAATCAACGCACATCCGCATTGAACCGTCTTTCTTTTTAAGAAAAAGAATAGGAGCTCCCCATGGTGATGAACTAGGCTAGATAAAGTCTTTCTCTAAAAGTTCATCTATTGAACTCTTAACTCCTTTATTTCCGTCGGTGCTAACCGATATGGAGCTCTGGCTACAGGTGCTGATCTAGGTAGGATATGAATTCTAAACTCCACTTGCCTATCTGGAGGTAGGCCAGGTAATTCTTCGGGGAAAATATCGGAATACTCCGAGATAGCTGAAAGGTCTTCCATATTTGGTTTAGGCTCATTGATGGTTACTTTTGCCATATAAATCACACAACCTTTCCCCAAACACTTGGATGCCTTAATTAACGACAGCTTATCTGGCAATCTGTAGTGTGAATCTCCAAGGATGGTGATCTTTTCACCAGATGGGGTTTTAATCTTGATGAGTTTCTTATCGCAGGCAATACGGGCGTGGTTATGGGATAACCAATCCATGCCTAAAACTGCATCGAACCCTGCCAATTTCAATGGTAAAAGAGTGATGGGGATAGAATGATTCTTAATGGATATAGAGCATCCATCAAGAATGGAAGATGTTATCTCTAACGTTCCATCAGCGAGTTCTACCTCAAAAGTTATATCTAGAGTTCCTATGGGCAAGTTTAATAGTTTACTAAACTTATGATCAACAAAAGATTTATCTGCACCCGAATCGAAAATAAGTCTAGCATATACATCATTGATGAGGAATGTACCTGTTATGACGTTAATGTCATTAACGGCCTCCCTGGCATTCATCTGGAAAGCACGAGCATTTCCTTTCTTAGCCTCTCCAGGCTTTGCATCATTACTTTTGGGGTTCTAGGGGCAATTGAACGTAATATACCCTTTTTCATTACAGTTGTAGCAAACTGCATCCTTAAGATCCTTGCACTCTAGGGTCTTATGCCCCTTTCTCTTGCAGATACCACAGGGTTTAGTCTGTGGATTTATACTATATTGTCCCCAATGTCTATATTTACAGTTCTTGCACAGAGGTTTGTCATTACACGCGTGCTAGTTCTTCTTGAACCTGAAATTTCCTTTCTGTTTGAACCTTTGGAAGTTATTATCCTCCTGTTTCCTCTTTCCGTCAGTTTCAGTCCTACCAGACCTTTGCCTCACCAAATCTAAGGTGAAGGAGAGAGATAGGTCTACAGTGTAACATTTGTAAAAATCGGGTCTCCAAAACCCGCTCCGTTTTGTAATCTTGTACCACGTTATAAAAGTTCCGTTAATTATTTATGATTATTTGAGTTTAAACGTTACATAATTAATAAATAAACTAAACTATAAAAATTATATTTGATAAAAAGTTAAAATAAAATAAATAAAAAACATTTGAAGCTGCCGGGACTCGAACCCGGGTCAGCTGGGTCTCAAACAACTTAACCATCTCTCACCAAACCACTCCACCACAATGTATTATCTGTTATCACTAAGAAAGCAAAAGGATCTTATACACAAACTCGATTTAACCGTTGATACTATCTGGAAACCGATAATCGGCAAACCAATCGTTAAATCGATTGTTTACCTCACAATTTCAGTTATAACCGATGTGCGACGGTTTCTAATTAAGCCAGAATTGATTAAACTTTAAGCTTCATCATTTTGGCTTTTGAAACCGAAATTTATCCAGTTCTGATTTAATTCAAGTTTCTGATCATTTGCACGATTCAAAACTATCACAACAATATTCAATTTCATTTTCGTCGCATTCCTGAACCATAAAACCTTCTGAATCTGTTCGCCGGAATTTTTCTGCAAATTCACCGGAAAACCGGGTCTCCCATTCTCGCGGTAATTCCTTCGACTCTTTTTGTTTAAAACATGTGATTAGTCAATCTCTAACACAACTCCATCATCAGAATCAATCTTAGCCAACGTTTATCGGAAATCTTACCTTTGCTGGAAAGTTCCTGAGATTGCCGGAATCCCACTGTGAACTGGTAAGATATCCTGCACTTCTTTTAAACCTTGTTTAGGTGATTTAACTTTATGAATAATCGATCCACACTGTTAATTGATGCAACAGTCGGAGTTCATTTCCAGTACCGACGAACCTTCGCCGGATTTCTGTGATTATCTTCAATCGGTAATTTCTGTTCTTTAAACTCTCTCCATTCCTTACACTTGAATTACTGTTAATGTCTAAGATCGTTGTAAATCACAAAATCAAACTTAACCAGTCGAATTACGCTGACCATGTAATCCGACAAAGAAGATGAAGCTATTTCAGAATATAAGAAAAATTAAAATCCAGATTATAAACGGGTTAGACACACAGTCCAGCGGTGGACTGTGTGCAAATTTCATATTCACGTCCCGAGTTCGATCCTTACTACGCACACGCCTTACGTAATAACATTCCTTTTTAAACATGAACTAACCCGGGTTAAAAACAGGTAGTTGTTAAGTATAATATAAATCAAGAATATAACCGGGTTAGACACACAGTCCAGCGGTGGACTGTGTGCAAAATAAACTTCAAGTCGCGCGTTCGAGTCCTGTCCCGAGCACCGGTCCATGGAATTAAAATGTTTTTGTAAAATAAAGGAATTTTCGGTTAAATCCAATAAGTATATAAATATAATTAAAACTGAGTTTCTAACGGGTTAGTCACGTAGCTCAGTTGGTAGAGCTACGTGCACGTGAACGGAAGGTCGCCGGTTCGAATCCCGCTTGGCGCAGCATTTACCGCTGACCGAACCGGTCAACGGTCAACAGTAAAATAATAATATTTTTTTTTATATTTATTTGTTTATTTTAATTTAAAAATCAATTAAAAATACTTAAAAATAACCTTTTTAAAGATAGAAAATAGCCACAAACTCACAAAAATATATCTAAAATTCCCATTAAAATCCTTAATAAAATCCATCCATTTAATATATTTTCCATTATTATTTAGGTTAGTATTCCTCGTCGACTCGCTCGTCTAAATCGTGCGCATCTCACCATCTCCAATCCAACGCACCCAATGTGAGTGAACCTTTCAAATTCCCCGTTTTAATCACGTTTGGGGTGTATCATGTGTCTTTGTTTATTTACATATTATAACGAAACTATTGTGCATACATCATATCATGACATGTGTATTAGTTTGTTGCTGTTAAGTAGTTATTATTGGATGCAAATTATCATTTCAGTACATGCAATTGCCGAGGCCGCAGCTCCCCATCCATCGAGGTTGAGCTTGATCCCCATTTTATTATGCGGTTGATCTTGGCGTGCCCGCACGATCGGCTCCGTTTGATTGAGCCTTGATCGGTCATTTCATTTTACATTTCAATACATGCAATACGCTCGGCTCCGTTTGATTGAGCCTTGAGTGCACAGTTCAATTTACATTTCTAGTTCATGCAATACGTTCGGCTCCGTTTGATTGAGCCTTGAGCGCACAGTTCAATTTACATTTCCAGTTCATGCAATACGATCGGCTCCGTTTGATTGAGCCTTGATCGCACAGTTCATTTATGTTAGTTATCATATGATATTGGTATATTCATGTATGCTATCCAGTGTTAATATATGTTATAATTGTAAATGCTATTTGCCAATGTTTGATTACTTACATGTGCTCTTTTATGATTATGCACAATATTTTATTGATAAACTAACCATAATATCATTGTCAAATGTTTATCTAATAAGGTTCACTCGCCAACTTATGTTGACCCAAAACCTCCCATTTTACACATGATACAGGTGAACCAGCAGCAGCTAGGAACACATAGGATCTGGATTAAAAGAAATAAAACGATTTAGTATTTGGATTGTTATGTTTGGTTATTTTCCCTTGTATTGAATGAACATGTTTGGATGTTTGAGAATGTAACTTTGACTTCATTAATTATGAAACATAATAGTAAATGTCATGTGCTTTGGTGATAACCCAATTATGCCCCGACTCTTATTTCCGCTGCGGGTCGGGGTGTGACATACAGCGGACCTATAGGTACTAGGCTGAGCAGCCTTTACCATGCCCTTTATCTCGGGCGCTAACCCATTAATGAAACGCGCAATGCATTTGGATTCAGGGGTGATTAAATATGAAACTAACCTAGACAGGGAATTGAAGTCAAAAACATACTTCCGACAGTCTAGGTTCTTCATTGAAAGAGTCAGAAAGTCTGTCTCTAATTTCTCCACCTCATGAGATGGACAGTAAGTCTCCTTGACTAGATCGACAAACTTAGACATCCTAAGTTGTACAGATGTATCTTACCTGTAGATTGAACCATTGATTTCCACCAAATGAGGGCATCGCCCTTGAAGGACTGTGATACATACTTGACCACATCCTTATCAGCACAGCCGCTGATGTCTACTATCGTTTCCATTTCGTCCAGCATGTCAAGGCTTCTACCGCTCTTTTTTCCCTATTAAAATCACGGGGTTTACAGGAAACGAAATATTTGTAGGTACATCCGTCTTTTGAAGAACGGGACCTATCAGCAAATTCTATTTTCTTTGGTTCATTCTTCGCATTTGAAGAGTGAACTGGGCTTTCCTTATGAGCTGATGATGGTGCGATTGATAATGGTCTGGAGCGAGTAGCAATCGACCCCCTATGTTTTTCTATGGCCTTTTCCATGGCCTTTCCACAGCTGCATATATGCGAACTTGGAAGTCATCATTGTTAATGGCTATGTTTTCAGCCTTATTAGAGCTAATATCTCGGTGGCTACTCTGTGCCTCGTCCGAGTTTACCATTTTGCATCTTTGGCTCTAAACATCAAACAAAATTTCTCAGACACAAATCAGTTTCCCTCAATCACCTTTCATGAGAGTTCACCTCCACATATGACTTGAGTCTGAGCCAAATCTCTTTGCTAACCCAGAAACAGCTGAGGATGCTACACTCCATGAGTTACAAGTAACTCTTGGTGGTAATTTAAGTGAAGCAGCCACTACGACTGATGATACAACAGTGTTTCAGTTGGACGGTGGTTACATCCATCAGACTTCCTTAAAGGCAACAATTGTTGAGGCGACAACTATAACCTATGCTCTAGTTGGAAGTCCCCAGTACCAAGAAAAAACAGTCATTTGGTTCTGATAACATGTAGATTCCTCCTGTTGATGATCTAAATACAACTACCTCTGGTAGGGATTCAGATGATCCTATTAAATTAGGTAATGAATTGAGATACAACGAATTGACAGAGAGAATGACATCAATGGAGTCTTCAATCACTGAAATGAAAGAAATGATGAAGCAGACGTTACAAAATTCTCAAAGCCAACCATCAACACAACAAATAACCAATGAGCTATGGAAATCTGTGCAACCAATCATTCTAGCTCAAAGGAATTTGGCTGACATCCACCATGAAACTCACATGAAGCTAATCAAAAATATGGTTGAGGCCAGGTACAAAGATACTCAAGCTTAAATACTGGATATAACAATCTATTGCCTATTGAAGCTAGTGTGAATAACATCACAACTCTTAAACTTATCTTATCTATATTTGGCCTAGGTCTTAATAGGACCATCATAGGCAAATTACAATCTGGACATAGTCCATATATTATTAGATAGTGGGTCGTAAGGTCACAACTGTCATTTTCATAATTGACAATTAGATACAGCTCATAAGCTTGTCACTGATGGACATAAAAATTTTGGCACATTGGCCTGTCACCTTGGACATAAAATTGGGCACATTGGCCTGTCACCTTGGACATAAAATTGGGCACATTGGCTTGTCACATTGAACATAAAATTAGGCACATTGGCCTGTCACATTGGACATAACATTGGGCACATTTGCCTGTCACCTTGGACATAAAATTGAGCACATTGACCTGTCACACTGGATATAAAATTGGGCACATTGGCTTGTCACATTGGACATAAAATTGGGCACATTGGCCGGTCACCTTAGACATAAAATGGGGCACATTGGCCTGTCACATTGGACATAAAATTGGGCACATTGGCCTGTCACATTGGATATAAAATTGGGCACATTGGACTGTTAGTTGTCATCGCATTGATGACATTAGCCGGGATCACATTGATCACATAGGCTATATAATATGTCTTAGGACGTAGTCCTTTTTACCTAAACGGCTAGCGTGGTTCCTCAAGTCACACTACCAAGAGTATGAACATTCCTTAATGTTAACATAAGAGTACCTTAATGATTAATTAATGGTCCCGGTCACCTTGGACCTTAACGACCTTGGAGGCTTGAACCTAGTTCCCCACCTCTGGATAGAAGGATAACTTCCCTTAACTATCCAGATAGAAGGCTCCTTATCCTTAACTATCATTCTTTCTTGGCCAATGTGTGGTCTACGCCACTTAGCATAATCAAATCCATTAAGGTCTTTTGGAATTATATAGCAGAGCATAAATTTCGAATAAAATCGAGACGCTCGCTTGAAGAGGATGAATGCATATATATATACATATATAATTTCAAAAATTACTTCATTAAATTCCCAATAGAAATTACAATACTAGAAACAATGAAATAAACTCTCCATGCAAGGACTAAAGAAATAAAAATGTCCACGCAGGGACTAAAGAAATAACAATGTCCTCGCAGGGACTTAACATATATTAAAAGAGACTTCATTCGTCCTCCTTTCCCTTAACCAACTTGGAGAGTTTCTTGAAGAACTTGTTTGTCTTCTTCTCCGTTTTCTCCGCTTGTTGTTGCATTTCTTTCATTCGTTCTAATGCCTCGTTAGTGGCCTCAAGTGGTGGTGGAGGCTGTGGTTGTGGCATAACAGGATATCAGTATCCATAACTTGGATATCTAGTAGGTGGATAAGCAAGTGGGAAAGGAGACGGGTAAAGTGCGTTATGCATGACCGCTTGCATGTAAGGGTCTTGCGACAATGCTTGATAATCAACAGGTTAGTTGAGTTAAAAGGATCATATCCAAACGTATCCGAATATGTTGGGATGGGGTTATTATAACCCGAGGGTGGTGGTTGAACCATTGGTGGTGGTGTTGGTTCTACCACAGGTGTCATATTAGAGGGTCCACCCATTTGTGGGTTCTCGTGAATAGTAGGGTAAGGTTTGGGCAAAGGTGGCAGCGAACCCGATCGTTGGCCCACCTCAAAGAAACAAAAACCCTCACCTAAGAAATCATCTCCACCATCAACAGATGTTGGTACAATAACTGTACCAACAGATGTTACTTCACCATCATCAAACCAACCAACAGATGTTGTTACATCAAATGTATCAACAAATGTTACCTAAACCTCTACCATGATCACATTTCCTACATTAACCCAGCCATTATCCACACCACCAAGGATTCCAACATGACCACTTTCACTCAAATCAAATTCCAACGTAAAAGGAAAACTTCTGTTGTTGAAGATGATGATGAAAGGATTCCATCACCAATCCCTTTGTCATCAAAACCTCTCACTTCATCATCATCCTCATCATCTTCATATAAAACCACTTCATTTCCAACCATTTATCAACCACCATCTATCATACCTTTTGCTACAAAATATCCTCTAGAACGGATGGCTTTGCAAAAAGAAATTGAATCATTCTTCACAGCAGAGGATATCTCAAAGCTAGACTTTCCATATCTCTTTGGTTACAGAAAGCCAAGAAATTTAGATGAATATCTAAAGTTGAAGGCCAAACAGGCCGAGAACATAGCCAAAGAGAAGAGCAAAGGGAAAGATGACAGGACTACTCAAGGTATTTTGTCTTATGAACTAAGCAAAGTGAGAAAGATTGAAGACTTTGCCAAAGATATAAGTAAGTCTATGTCAGAAAGGCTTTTAAATGCTGAGCTTGATAAAGAACTGAAACATGATTACCTTGACCGCATTATGCAACACAAACCTTACGAATCTACCAGAGCACAGTTCAAAGATTGGTCAACAAATGATCTCAAAGGAGAAATTGACATAATACAAGCAATGCTCAAAGATCCACTACACAAGCCAACACCACCTGATTGGAAGAAAAACAGGCAAATGGATCAAAACAGTGCTTTAAAGCTTAAAAGAATGAAACAAGAGCGGGTTGCTTCAAATTATGGTAGTACAAGGTCAGTTGCTAGATGGTATGAGTCCATGGTTGTAGATACTTACAAAATCTGGAAGAGCTTAGAAAAAAAGATCCTATAGCTCCAAGAAAGCTAGACTACCCAACAGATGTTATCCCTCATCAGACCCAAACCCTTAGAAAGCAGCCTTTATCCCCTGTCTTGCCCACAATTGCCTTAAATCAAGTAAAAAGGCAAAAGTAGACGGAAGAGGATGATGAACAGAGGTCTGAAGAACACAGAAAAGAGGGAATCAAAAATCAATTACTCTATCACACTGATGCTGCAAGTGAAAAACTTAAAGAAACAATCTCTAAACTTGTAAGCAAATCACTTCCACCAAGCTCAACAATAAATCTTCCCTCAAAAAAGCCAAATGATTCAAAAATTTAAAATGGAAGTCATCCCTAGACACCCATAAATTGACTCTGCTCAGATCAAATGGCAAGATTCAAAAGCTGAAAATGGACGATACCTATAGTCTAGATGCAGATAACCTCCAAGATGTATTGAACCTTGAATTGCAAAATGGATTTTGAAGACATGTTCTCTATGAACTTTGAACTACAGTTCAAATGGCAAATTAGGGAATTTCTGTTGAGAAATAAAGATCAGTAATAAAGAAGGGTTTTGGCATCATCTGTTTGTCACACCTTGGCTTTCCACAGCCAATTCGAACATCGGTGGGCCCGGGTGGGGAATATCGTGACGTAAATTGATAACATCATAGTCAATTAAACACAGCACGGTGGAAGTCTTGGATTTAAATTACTATTACAAACCAGTTGTTTGAAATACAAAATAATATACAGGCTCGTAATAGAAGATCCACAAACGGATCATAAATTGTATAAGAGAAGGAATGTAAAACAGACTTTGGGCAGGTCTAGGATTTACAAGATCCTCTATCACTACCAAGCACTTCCAGCCTATTTTTGTATTGTACCTTCAAACTTAGTCTTTTGAAAATACGTTAGCTTTCGCTGGTAAATACACCCAACTGACTCATTTTGAAAATATTTAAAATATGTTTTAAGTGCGTATCAGCACAAATTCTTTTATAACTTGGGAAAGCTGACCGTCCAACCTTGTTAGATTTACATGTTTGTCCTACATACAGGGCCCAGAACGGAGACCGATACATGATTAGCGTACACACCACTTTGGACTCACGAAGGAGTCATTTCTTCCCAACCTTGTGGGTAATGCATTTTAAGTGTCTATCTGGTGTATGCCTACACCCGCGCTAAGGTCGTGGCCATTATCTATTGTAATGAGTCGAGAATATCCAGGACACGGTAGTAAACCCCCGATGTTTAAGTTATCAAACAAAACTGATTAAAACGGAATATGCGGATTTACTAGCCACAATCCGGAATTCGATTGATCCCATTTCCAACCAAGCAGTAATAATTTACCGTAACCCAAGCCCGTATAGGGGAAATAAGTCGAGAGTATTTACCTGAGCTATTCTTCGTTTAAACGCAAGATTTATTAACTCAGCCAGATAGCATTTACGACAAGTCTCTAGTCTGGATTATGGCATAAGCTAACCAATTAAATACTAACGGTCTTATTTAAGTCATAGATTTAGACCGACTAGTGTACTTGATCAAAACATATAACGCCAATTACACGATGATTGGATAGAATGTAGTTTAATCCCAACAAGTACCTTGACTTGTGTAATGGATAAACTATAAACATTCTGAATTTTTAGACTTAAATGACAAGGTTAGACCCGTTTTGATTATTTCCGTAAACTAGTTACATATACTTAACCGTACGCATATCAGCGACATCAGGTAACCGGACAAGTCAAGGACAAGTTCTATATGCCATTACACTTTAAATAAGTTGAAATATCAGTAGGATATCAATTTTATGCTCGTTGTGGTTTTAAAGTGAAACTATGCCTCATAAGGGCGTTTTGGTAATTTCATACCTTATAAAAGGAACTTGAATATAATCTAATGTTATAACCATAACTATTCTGGAAAAAAACTTATTTATGATATAATATCAGTAGGATATCAACTATATGTGAAATTTATCTTTTATGACCAAACTATGCACTGAAAGGGCTTTTTAGTCATTTTACACATGGTTTATAAATTATTTGAGATTCTGAATTTATATCTTGTACATATTGTAAAAATATTTAATATAAGTGTTAAAATCAATAGGTAACAAGTCTTGGTTGGTAAATATGTTTTAAAACCATACTATGCGCCGAAAGGACGCTTATGTCATAAAATGACGATTTATGTGATGTTTAATGAAATCTGATGTTAAGGTCTGGTTAACATGTCTTAGATATGTTATTTAATATAACATATCAGTAGGTAAAAGATTTACTTTGAAAAGATGTGATTGAAACCGTTTTATAAGCCACAAGGGCTTTATCGTCATTTATCGACATAAAACAAGGACTTGCTCATAAACTCAGTTTATAATCTGATTTGACATCCCATATAATCCTACTTATAATATTACATAAGTGGGAAACTCATTTTCAAGTTCATTATCATCAAAACCTCTTTTTATGCAAAAAGGGCATTTTAATCAAAATGGCATAATTACGGAACTTGTGCATAAACTCAGATTCTGATTATGATCATGTAATATAACCTTAGGGGGTTATGCTACATTATATTAGATAATGAAACTTTAGATCAGTATCTAACTAATCTAAATCGGGTCAGAATCGAAAGTCAAAGCATAAGTCAAACTTCACGACTTTCGGTTGCGAACCGACCCTATAACTGAAATTGACGAGCCGAACATGTTCTTACATGTTCTAATAATTATTACCAACTTGTTTAAATGTCAAAACAGGTTTCATATTATATATAAGATCAAATTATAATATTTTCAAAAATGGCCTATTTGACTTTTTAATATAATAACTTTGACCTGTCAATTGGTCTAGCAAACGTGATCTTCAGGAGGTGCCCTTTATAAGGAATAACACCTACCTAATTACAATCACTTAGCCATGTTCGTTACGAACAATGGCTGTACCATAATGGTCTTAACCGAAAGTCAAGGCGTTTTCTGTAAAACGCTTGACTTTTGGCTATAAAAGTCTATAAACGAAAATGCAAGAGGAAGGAACACTTACAAGTGATTCCTAGGATGCAATAGAACTAAGTTGGATGCTCCTTTCAGTTAGGAACTTCCAGAGGAGGGAGATAGAGTTGTGAATGAGAAAGGTGCAAGTTCAAATGGTGAACCTTGGCACCTATTTATAGTTTGAGAGCTTAAAGGAGGTGATGCCATGTGCTAAGGGGTGTAAGAGGAAGCTTACAAGTGTCCTAAAACGTGGCATAGCGGTTTGGAAGACCATGGTTTCGAATCAAATGGTTTTGGCAATTTGTGTGGAGACCAAGCAAATTTTCTGCAGACACAGGCCTCTCGTGCCCCGCGAGCACCCATGGCCAGTTTCAAAGCTTGACACTTTTAGCCCCTCAACTTATAAAACCTTCTAAAACACCCTTTTTAGCATATTTAGCCCTCAGTAACCAATATTTAGCATACCCCAAAGTATGCCCGAACATTGTCGAGCTCTCGGTTCGTTAAAAGGTCACTTAGAGGTATAAATTAACATGTTGACACTTTTAACCCCTCCATCATCCAACTTTCACCTATCAATGGATTTAATCTCTCTTGTCCAACAAATGGAACGTATGAGAGTTAGGACTTCGTAAATGGTCATTCAGAGGCTCACTTTAAGCATGTTGACATATCAGTCACTCAGATGCTAGGCATGTTGACATATGAGTCACTCAGAGGCCAAGTTTAAGTATGTTGACATATCAGTTACTCAGAGGCTAGGCATGTTGACATATCAGTCACTCAGAGACCAAGTTTAAGCATGTTGACACCTTTAGTCCCTATTAGTCTTTAATATACTAAAATAAAAAAAATTGCAACACGTGTCACTATACTATTGGACACGATTTTACTAGGTGTTACACTATTCTATGGGGAGATTGTTTGATCTATAAGAATAGATGATTCGAAAGCCAAAACAATCTCTAACATCTGATCACTAATAAAGATTTGTTGCTCGAAACTCTACTTATACTTAAAGACTGTTCACAATAACTGTTAAAGACAAAGCTCTGCTGGAAGCAAAGATCTGCTAGAGAGAAAACTCTGATGAAGCATAAAGGCTATTGAAGCAAAGGTCTTCTAAATACCAACAGAGGATACCTTAGCAGTTGTTGATCAACATAGTTTTATTATGTAATTATTGTAACAGTGTTTAGGCATAGCAGAGGATAGATTTTGTTTTTGTTAAATGTCACTTTCATAGTGACGTCAGCCAAAGATGCTAAGTGGTTTGATATGTACTATAAATAGAACAATGCATGTGCTATTCTATCTATCATTTTTCTTCTACACATTCTGTACGAACAAATTAGAGTGATCTTAGGCTGAGGGGGAGTTTGTAAATTGCATGCATACGTGATTATAATTAGAAAAGCTTGTTAATGAAAACAATCTTTCTATTGTTGTGATTTCAAAGTTTACGCAATTCCGCTACACTGTTTAATTATCTATCTTCTTACATTGATTTCATCTAAACAATCACATCAATATCAAACTCAGATCCTAACATTTATGCATAATGCTAACACAAAAATCTTACACATTAGTTGAAGCTATGTAATGCTTCTTAAGAATTCAAAACAAACATATCTACATGTCTACAAAGTTTAGTTATACTTAAACGATTAACAAACGCGGAAGCTTGATTTTTAGTTGTGTTCGATTCTTTGGCATGCTTGATCAACATCCGTACTACCATAGTAATCACCTAGATTTCAAAATCAGTAATAACATTAGTTATACAAAGCATAAAACATAACCAAATACACCTGGATACCAAAAACAATCAAAACAATGTTTTTTTTTCCAAACACCCGCCGTAAGCTACGGGTTCGTGCCGTAACTTATGACCTGTATACTTTGTTCATACGGCAGCAGTCTGCCGTAAGCTACGATAGGCCACTGTAGCTTACGATGGGTTGCTGTAGAATTTCCCAAGTTTAGCCGGTTTTTAATACGAAATCCTCCATATCTTTTTAATTACTCATCCGTTTAACACGAAACTTGTTCCTATTCGATCGTAAACGAATGTCCACACGTTTAACTTGTAATCCACTACCCAGACCCATAAAAAACATTATTTACGCTACCGATTCAAAATTTGTAAACTTAATTATTTGACCCGTTTGCATAATTACGGAAACAAGCTAACAAACTCACGTCTTTTTCGCATGAATGTCATTTTTATGAATGTACCCCATTATCCGGGTTAGTTTCCTTGTGGTTTGCATGTCCGTCAACCGGTACGCACTCACACTTATTCAACCCGTTCAACCTTAGAATGGTTGAACTTAACCATTCTAAATTCTTTTCACAATTTATCATCATTCGATTATGACCCATTACCCAAGTCCCTTGACTTTAGTCCACATTCCCGTTATCCGGTTTACGCTTATATTCATAATCGTACCTATCAACCGGGATTATACTGAAGTCATATTTCACGCACCCATTCCAGTAAGCGCTAAGACTTCATTTTTGACACGTTTGGAAGTTTATGTGAAATCCATCACTTTCAAACAACAAAACTTAATATCATTTCCTTATTTTGACCCGTTTGGAAGTTTATGTGAAATCCATCACTTTCAAACAACCAACTTAATATCATTTCCTTATTTTGACCCGTTTGGAAGTTCATGTGAAATCCAAAACCTTCAATCAACCAAACTTAATATCATTTCTTATTTTGACCCGTTTGAAAGTTTATGTGAAATCCGTCACTTTCAAACAACCAAACTTAATATCATTTCCTTATTTTGATTCATTTGGAAGTTCATGTGAAATCCATCACTTTCAAACAACCAAACCTAATATCATTTCTTATTTTGACCCGTTTGGAAGTTTATGTGAAATCCATCACTTTCAAACAACCAAACTTTAGGAATATTGTTAGATTAATAATTCAGACGCAATTAACACATAATTTAACATCACACTACGAAGTAATAAGCCACATACCTTAGAGCTTTCCTTTAAGTCGTGTATCACTCCCAGCTTTATCACCCACCTTGCCACTCGAGTCGCCTATTAAGTACAACCATAAAATTTTTTAAGTCATCGTCAAATTTCAGTTTATCATTCTTCCAGTGCATCATTTAATCATCATATATCATGTATCAAATACTTTTACTAAAACCCACTTACACGTACACATGCTAGTAAACCCTAACACATCTTTCAAGTAATCACTTCATGGATATAGCAAGTATGATGATTCCAAGCAGTTAAACTACCATTATTTCACTTTAATTTTTAGAATTTATGCAAGAATTGCAACATCAAGAATTTCACTAAACTTCATAACATCATTAAATATTAAATTTCAACATACCTTATGATCCCCTAGTATAGGTGATCAATAATCTTTGTTTATGCACTATAAAAAGCACGATTACACCTTCAATTTGATCAATTTGATGAGTTTTAGTGTTTTGGTGATCTCCCCCTTCCTCTTGTTTCTGCTCGCACACACATACACACACCCGGTGTATTGTGTTTTTTAATTTTTGTTTTTAAAAAAATAACTAGTTTCCTTTATTTGTTATTTTAGCCCCTCTTCATGTTCCCCTTTTTCTTTAAAGATTTTTAACTAATTATATTCTTTATTCAATAATGTATTAGTTAACTTGGTTAGTTAACCTTGGTCAAGTAAATAAAAATATACATACACACATGTACATATATATATATATATTTTTATAATGTAATATATTTGGGGTGTTACATTGGCATCCCAATACGATATCACTATCGAATAGTTTTAGATTGTTTTCAAATGTTTGAGAATGCGAAAGAAGAAGTCGACGGAGAAGGGGCTTGAAGATGAAAGTTATGTCGGCTCTTATTTGTAAAGTGCATTTTGAAAGCTATATGACACCATAGACCTATACATGTCATATAATAATCAAATCAGTATTATATACGTCACGTATAGCCTTATTCATGGCCTGTACATTAACACATACAAGACTCGTATATGTGTCCCTGTATACACCACGTGTTGCCCTCTACATGGCGTATATATGACTTATTTGACTTTTATACAATGTTGTCTGGTGTCAATAAAAGCCTATACAACACGTATAAGCCTGTACGCATTGCATTGTATATATGGATATGCAGATAGGCCAAATGTAGACCCTTATCTTTTAATAATGAAGATTTGATAGATATTCACTGAATTGACAAGACGGTACGAGATTTCGTGGAACTAAATAAGAAAAAGAAATGTCGGTAAGTGACCGAATGGATGCGGTTAAGTCTTGTAGGGTATGTCTATGTGTAAGGGTATATACATGTTTTTTTAATCTTTACTTCTTTTTCAACTTTTAATTAAAATGCACAACTTAAATAATAAGATAAACCTATCTTATGCACGTCAGATTGCACAACAAATGGAGATATTAATTAACACTTTAAGCTAAGCTTTAAACTTTTTTTAAGTTATCAAATGAAAATTTATATTACTAGGGGACACGACTCACAAATCATCAGATATGGGTTGAGAAATATTATCAGTTTGTTAAACAGATATATTCAAACACGGTCATTTAATAAATGGATTAACTTGTTAATCCATTTAATAAACATATAATTTGCTAACCCATTAATACTTATAGATTAAAAAAAGTTTATCTTTACTAAATATTTTTATCAGATTCCTTTAATCTTTAGCTAAATATATAAACCGAGTTTATTAATTGGTTGCTGTCAGCTTAAGTTATTGGTTGTTTACAATGTTACTAGCTCTCCATGCATTACTCCTCTTTACAAATTACGAATAACAACATGAAATTGGTCAATACGCAACACGACACAATTTAAGTAATCAGAGTTAGAGTTGATGCCTCTGACACGGATAAAATATAAGTCTGTTCAAAGTTCACATATTCACCCCATAAACCCGATATGACTGACACCACTAATTATTAATTACACCCATGTTTTAGACTCCGATTAAAAAGACCATAAAGAAAGCAGAGCAAACGAGTTCGAGTTAAACACGGGTTGGTTTATAGGTTTATAACGGTGACACCCGCTATATTTAATTTTTAAGGTGTTATAAACGATAGTGACACTGGTGATAACATGGAAATAATTAGGAGAAAGGCGTACCTAAAAGATGGGGCTCCCTCCACGTGCTTTTAATCAATGATGCTCCCTACGCGGACTCTCACATTCTCTTCATGACTATTCACACTTATTATATTACTATTACTATTTTGACCTTCCATGACTATTTTATTTATTATATTATTATTTTCACCGTTATTCTCAACATGATTTTTGGTTATAATCCTAAATGTTATTGTTATGCTTAAAAGTTTTATTTATTGTACTCGTATTTAATTTATTTTACTCATATGAGATAACTGGTTGTTAGAAATCATTTTATCTAAGTCATCATAGTTTTTAGTGGCTAATTTCATTAAAACCAACTAGCAAAAAAGCTAGAAAAAGAGCACAACCAAAATTACAATTAAATTTATATCAATATTTCTAAATCAAAGTCTTAAATGAGAGTTATTTTTATCAAAGGCAGCCCAGAGATTTAATATCTTTCACTATTTTAAATACAATCATCATCTTATTAAATAAACAGATAATTCATCGCTTTTTCTAGATGCACCAACTGACCAACATGCGAAAAAAATAACCCATTTAAATACTTTTTTCTTCTGCCATTTTGGAGATTGGAGGGGTATGGTCTAAAATGGCGCGCATGGCCATGCACGTACAGAACCATACCCACGATTCGCAAACAAACACTCAGCAAACCGTAGAGTTTTCCTGCATGGAAAAGCGCTCGTGTGCGCATGATGACAACTCACATAAAAGACAAATAGAACACACGCAGCAGCATGCAGCCAATCGGGTTGCAGCGCGCTCTGCTATTGCAATCCCAATGATGGAGGAATCATGGACAACAAGTACAAAAGGACAAACGCGTGGCGCCATTCAGCTGTCGCCAGGCGATGCTCCACGATTTCCACTAATGGCTTATGATATTCCCAATAGAAAGTACACTTAGGCGATGACGTGTAGCCAATCACATTGCGCCAAGCATCTTCCATCTCTACAGACACTATCTGTCGTGTCAGAGGGAATCAAGTGGATTTTCTTCGATAGTTACGTCCGTGTAAGTCCCGATAATCCGGATCTAACAACGATATCACACAATCACCAAGGATGGGCGGAATCCAAACTTTGTGACATTCAAGAAAACCGAAAAGATGAAGAACAATAAGAATAAACTTTAACACTTTGCACACGATTCTATTACTTGAACAAGCAAAACCGTCTGGTACAAGATGGAGGCTCTCTAGAGAAATCTCAGAAGTCTAACCCTATAAATGACATAAGCTTAGCCTATATACCTAGGGTAAGGGCATGCCTCTCATGTGCTTGCCAATGGGCTTGCCTGGCCCACATGGCCTATGGCATGCCCAAATGACCTATAAAGGTCCAAACCTAATACAAACTAACCCAGTTAATCTAGTTAACTATCAGAGACCGTTGTGTATATTTGATGCGTCAGTCTCACACTTCTAGGACCTAACAATCTCCTCCTAGACTGATGCATTAAATTGTCTTCATAGCATCAATTCAGCAACGTCTTCAACAGAATCTACGGTTGTCGCTATGCCGTAAGTGTTGTGGAAGTCAGTCTCAAACTTCTAGGACCTCACACTTCGACGAACTCTCAGCACCTGGTCTCTTTCTTCAGCTCTTGTGGTTAGCTTCATATCAGGATCTTGATCAGCTTTGCTTGAAACATCTTTGTCAATAAGAATGTGAGAGGAGGATTCTCAACAACTCTTTTATCTTCTTCAATCTCTTTCAAGCAAGCAGGTTCACAGGTACTTCTTCAAATGTACTATCACTGTCAGACGATGACTGGTATCTAGTTCTTCTGACTCAGGTACACTTTGTTGTTGTGATGCTTCATGCTTTGTCGGCAACTAACAGCATCTCAATTTTCAGCAACCCCTGTTTCTTGATCTAAATCAAGATCTGCACAACTCTCAAAAATTTATAAGCAAACATTCTTATGCAACAAGGAGAGTACCGCATGAACACTTGGTACATCCAAGTACTTGTACTCGGATCAAAATTCAAATTTCTTTCATCTTTTGATAATTAGTCAAATCTTCAAGAACGGTTAATAATTTTTAATAAAACAAAGAAAGCACTCTATTTTTGGATTTTTGAATTTTCTATTTTTTTAATTAAGATAAACAGAAATGCAAATAAACGAAGAAACTAACTGAGTAGTTACAACTATACAATTGCACTGGGATCAAAATCGTTTTCAGGCGGACCAAGGAACACTTTCTAGTTGCGAACTTATTTAGAATGGTTTAAGCGATTGCCAATATGTTTGTCCACTTAAACCTTAACGCTCAACTTTCATTTTTCAACTTCGTGATATGCTTAAGGTAGTATTATACTATTATACACGTGCGTCCCAAACCATGACATACCCCTGCGATCAAGGTAAACACAACGATTCATCGTAGCAGGTGAGTATACTGAGATCATCCTTTATCTTTTACAACGTCAGACTATTGGTGAACAGGTCAGTACTTTCGTACAGCAGAGTGACCAATAGTATCTGATGAGGGTTAGGCAGATACCTTATATGGTATGTTTGAATTCATGGAATTTTCTCATGATGAGATTTCCTTTCTTTTAAGGTTTTGGCCCTTCTATTTTGGCTCTTTTAAGGATATCCTGACTGTGCCTAGGTCTGCATATAATCTGGATGCAACAGAAGGGCAGCCTTGATATCCCGGATGACTCATCAGCATAAAGACCCGAAACTTCAGATGTTGGCTATCTATCAACGCAGGATTTAAGACCATGAAATCATACGCCGATGGTATGTTACCCACCAGTTACATAGTTCGTTATGTTTATATCACTTAGTATCTTTTAATCACTTTGAGCGTTAAGCCTACCGACATATCACATTATATCCTAGTCTTTTCAGCTACGACACCTTACATGTGCCAGTCGCATCCTTTATCACGAATATTCATTTCATTTCTCATTTGATGCAAAAGGACCATTTGTATTTTCTGATTTTCAAATGTTTTTGTATTTTCCTGTTTTTTCTCCCCCTCAAACAATGCATATATACATATATCGCCCTCTCTCCCCTCCCCCCCCCCCCCCCATAAATTTGTGCATCATACTTTATACACAAATTTACCTAATAAAGAAATGGTATGTACAAAGTTTTAACTGAAAGAAAAGGAAAATATTTTTGCTGTTTTTGTTTAACGTTCCGTCATTAGATTAAATACTAATCAATTTCAAAATTAAAGCAAGAAATTTAAATTTGTACCATTTCGCTGATCTTTTCTTACCCCATCTCCTCCAAAGGAAACATCGCACTCGAGAAAAGAATGTGAACTTTTGCGACAGTGAGATGATATCCAATATGACCCTGGAACAACCGCTATCAACATTCCAGAGATTGTCAACAGCTCCTGCTTGGTTGTTCCTGAAAAATAAGAAGATTAGTAACACAATGGGACCCATGCCATCGTGGTCCTGGGTTTCCCTGAAGCATCAAAATAAGACACTTCTTTTAGACACAAGTCCCCTTTTGTTTCGAGGATTGGTGATGTTGCAAGCATTTGGTAATGAAAAGACAGTTAGAAACAATAACTCAAGTCGTTTTGGTAGAAGTGTGAGACTGATGCATCAAATATACGCAACGGTCTCTAGTAGTTAACTGAGATTAACTGGGTTAGTTTGTATTAGGTTTGGACCTTTATAGGTCATTTGGGTATGCCATAGGCCATGTGGGCCAGGCAAGCCCATGAGGGGCATGTCACACCCCGACCCACAGCGGAAATAAGAGTCGGGGCATAATTGGGTTATCACAAAAGCACATGACATTTACTATTATGTTTCATATTTAATAAAGTCAAAGTTACATTTTCAAACATCCAAACATGTTCATTCAATACAAAGGAAATAACCAAACATAACAATCCCAATACTAAATCGTTTTATTCTTCTAATCCAGGTCCTATGTGTTCCTAGCTGCTGCTGGTTCACCTGTATCATGTGTAAAATGGGAGTTTTTGGGTCAACATAAGTTGTCAAGTGAACCTTATTAGATAAACATTTGATAATGATTTTATGGTTAGTTTATCAATGAAATATTGTGCATAATCATAAAAGAGCAAATGTAAGTAATCAAGCATTGGCAAATAGCAGTTACAATTATAACATACAATAACACTTGATAGCATACATGATCATACCAATATCATACGATAACTAACATAAATGAACTGTGCGATCAAGGCTCAATCAAACGGAGCCGATCGTATTGCATGAACTGGAAATGTAAATTGAACTGTGCGATCAAGGCTCAATCAAATGGAGCCGATCGTATTGCATGTACTGAAATGTAAAATGAACTGTGCGATCAAGGCTCAATCAAACGGAGCCGATCGTTGCGGGCACGCCAGGTTCAACCGCATAATAAAATGGGGAACAGGCTCAAACCTCATAATTGGGGAGCGGCGGCCTCGGCAATTGCATGTACTGAAATAATAGTTTGCATCCAATAATAACTACTTAACAGCAACAAACTAAATACACATGTCATGATATGATGTATGCACAATAGTTTAGTTATAATATGTATATAAACAAAGACACATGATACACCCCAAAAACGTGATTAAAACGGGGAATTTGAAAGGTTCACTCACATTGGGTGCGTTGAATTGGAGATGGTGAGATGCGCACGATTTAGATGAGCGGATCGACGAGGAATACTAACCTAAATAATAGTGGAAAAATATATTAGATGGATGGATTTTATTAAGGATTTTAATGAAATTTTTAGATATATTTTTGTGAGTTTATGGCTATTTTCTATCTTTAAGAACGTTATTTTTAAGTATTTTTAATTGATTTTTAAATTAAAATAAATAAAAATATAAAAAAAATATTAATTTTTTTAATTGTTGACCGTTGACCGTTGACCGGTTCGGTCAGCGGATATACTTGCGTCGGGTGGGATTCGAACCGGCGACCTTCCGTTCGCGTGCACGCAGCTCTACCAACTGAGCTACATGTCTAACCCGTTATAAACTCGTTTTTAATTATATTTATACACTTATTTGAATTAACCGAAAATTCCTTTATTTGCAAAAACGTTTTAATTCAATTGGACCGGTGCTCGTGACGAGATTCGAACGTGCGACGTGTAGTTCATGATGCACACAGTCCACCGCTGGAATGTGTGTCTAACCCGGTTATATTCTTGGTTTTTATTATACTTATCAACTATCTGTTTTAACCCGGTTTAGTTCTTGATCAAAAAGGCATGTTATTACACAAGGCGTGCGTGTAGCAAGGATCGAACTCGGGACGTGTGTGTGAAATTTGCACACAGTCCACCGCTGGACTGTGTGTCTAACCCGTTTAAAATACCGTTTTTAATTTGTCTTATGTTCTGTTATAACTTCATCTTCTTCGCCGATTTACACAGACAGCATAATTCGACTGGTTATGATTGATTTGAGATTTATACATTTCTCAGACATTAACCGCAATTCAAAAGTAGAGAATGGAGAGAGTTTAAGGAACAGAATATACCGACTGATGTTATTCACAGAAATCCTGCGGAGGTTCGTCGGTACTGGAAATGAACTCCGGCTGTTGAAACCAATTAGCAGCGTTGATCGATTATTCATAGAGTTGAGTCACTTAAACAAGGTTTAAAAGAAGTTTAGGATATCATACTAGTTCACAGTGTGATTCCGGCAGTCTCAGAGATTTTCCGGCGAAGATAAGATTTTTGATAAACGTTGACTAGGATCGATTCTGATGATGGAGTTGTGTTAGAGACTGATTAATCACATGTTTTAAACAGAAAGAGTCGGAGGAATTACCGTGAGAATGTGAGTCCCGGTTTTCCGGTGACTTGCAGAAATTTTTCCGGCGAACTGATTCAGTTGATCTTATGGTTCAAAAATGCGACGAAAATGAAATTGAGTATTGATATGATAGTTCTGAATTGCGAGAATGATCTGAAGCTTGAGTTAAATCAGAACTTGATGAATTTTCGGTTTCAAAAGCCGAAAATGATAAGACTTAAAGTTTCAATCAATTTTAACTTGATTAGAAACCGTAATACATCGGTTATAAGCTGAACAAGTGAATTAACAACGATTTGACGATTGGTTTGCCGATTACCGTTATTCAGATGGCTCCATCGGTTCAACTGAGTTTGTGTATAAGTTTCTTTTATGTTCCTAGAGTTAACAGGAAATACATTGTGGCGGAGTGGTTTTGGGAATGGATGTTAAGTCGTTGTAGCGACTCAGCTGACCCGGGTTCGAGTCCCGGCAGCTTCAAATATTTTTTATTTGTTTTATTTTAACTTTTTATCAAATATAATTTTTATAGTTTAGTTTATTTATTAATTATGTTTCGTTTTAACTCAAAAGAATCATAAATAATTAACGAAACTTTTATAACTTGGTACAAGATTACAAAACGGAGCGGGTTTTGGAGACCCGTTTTTTTTACAAATGTTACAGTATCCCCTACTTTTAGGAATTTCGTCCCGAAATTTAAATAGTTGAAGTAGTAGGAAAAAGATGCGGGTATTTTTCACGCATTGAGTCTTCATATTCCCAAGTAAACTCGGGTCCCCGTTTCGACTCCCAACGTACCCTAACAATTGGAATGCGACTTCGTCGAAGACGCTTTTCTCTGTAGTCCATGATCTCCACTGGTCTTTCAATAAAATGCATGGATTCATCAATCTGAATATCTTCCAGCGGAATATGGAGGTTCTCATCAGCGAGGCACTTCTTCAAGTTCGACACGTGGAACGTGGGATGAATCCTGTCGAGTTCTTCCGGTAGGTCAAGCTTGTATGCTACAGGACCTACTCTTTCGAGTATCTTGAAAGGTCCTACGTAACGTGGTGCTAGCTTTCCCTTTTGACCAAAACGAACTACTCCCTTCCACGGTGATACTTTTAAAAGCACATGATCACCAATGCTAAACTCTAAGGGCTTCCGTCGTTTATCTGCGTAACTCTTTTGACGACTTTGAGCTGCTAGGAGATTGTTTCGGATTTGATGAATCTTGTCTGTGGTTTCTTGGATCAATTCTGGACCAGTAATTTGTGCTTCCCCAATTTCGTGCCAACACACAGGAGATCGGCACTTTCGACCATATAAGGCTTCAAAAGGTGCCATGCCGATGCTCGAATGATAGCTGTTGTTGTACGAAAATTCAACTAACGGTAGGTGGGCGTCCCAATTTCCCTTGAAGTCTATGACACATGCTCTAAGCATATCCTCAAGAGTTTGAATGGTGCGCTCAGACTGTCCATCAGTTTGAGGATGATAGGCGGTACTGAGATCTAATCGAGTGCCCATAGCGGATTGTACTGCTTGCCATGTTCGTGAGGTGAAACGACCGTCACGATCAGAAATAATACTTAATGGTACCCCATGTCGGCTTACGATTTCGTTGATATAAATACGAGCAAGTTTTTCGTTCTTGAAATCTTCTCGAATAGGAATAAAGTGAGCTGATTTTGTAAGTCGGTCTATAATCACCCATATAGTGTCATACCCATCAGAAGTGCGAGGTAACCCGGTAATGAAATCCATGGTTATATTTTCCCACTTCCATACAGGTATTTCCGGTTGGACTAGAAGTCCTGAGGGAATTTGGTGTTCAGCCTTCACCTTAGAACATGTGAGACACTTGGAAACAAAAACGGCAATATCTTTCTTCATTCCAGGCCACCAATAGGTGTATCGTAGGTCTTGATACATCTTATCGGCTCCTGGGTGTATAGAATATCGCGTTTTGTGAGCTTCATTCATGAGAGTTTCACGAAGATTGTTGTGGTTAGGAATCCAGATACGATTTAGGTAATACAGAATACCGTCTGATTTAGTTTCAAGTTTTAGCTCGGCTCCACAGGACATCTCTTTTCGTACATCTTCTTCTGTTATCGAAACGTGTTGGGCTTCTCGAATTTGATCTTTAATATCGGTTATGATTTGCGAACATAGAAGTTGAATGGAGTTCGCATAACCTTTCGACTAAGTGCATCAGCCACCACATTTGCATTACCAGGGTGGTATCTAATTTCACAGTCGTAATCATTTAGGAGTTCGACCCATCTTCGTTGCCTCATATTTAACTCCTTTTGATTGAAGATATGTTGAAGACTCTTGTGGTCAGTGTATATTTCACACTTAGTACCATAGAGATAATGTCTCCATATCTTAAGAGCGAATACCACGGCTCCAAGTTCTAGGTCATGAGTGGTGTAGTTCTTTTCATGTGTCTTGAGTTGCCTCGAGGCATAAGCTATGACTTTTCCTCTTTGCATAAGAACGCAACCTAATCCTTGTCCTGACGCGTCGCAATAGACTACGAAATCATCACAACCTTCGGGAAGAGTGAGGATTGGTGCATCACAAAGTTTTTGTTTAAGCGTTTGAAAAGCTTCTTCTTGCTTGGGTCCCCATACGAATGGTTCTCCCTTATGGGTTAAAGCCGTGAGTGGCGCCGCAATGCGAGAGAAGTTTGAAATGAATCGACGATAATAGCCAGCTAGTCCAAGAAAAGATCTTACTTCAGTTGGTGTACGTGGAGCTTGCCACTCTTGAACTGCCTTGATCTTTGAAGGGTCAACATGTATCCCTTTGTCATTGACTACATGCCCGAGGAATTGCACCTCTTTTAACCAGAATTCACATTTAGAGAACTTGGCATAAAGCTTTTCCTTTTCTAGAAGTGCAAGAACGAGTCGAAGATGACGCTCATGATCAGCTGTAGATTTTGAATAAATAAGAATATCGTCGATGAAGACTATAACAAATCGATCAAGGTAAGGTTTGCAGACTCTGTTCATTAGGTCCATGAAGACAGCTGGTGCGTTGGTTAATCCAAACGGCATAACCATGAATTCATAGTGGCCATAACGAGTTCGAAAAGCAGTCTTAGGGACGTCTTCTTCATGCACTCTAAGCTGATGATAGCCAGATCGAAGATCGATTTTTGAAAAGCAACTGGCACCTTGTAGTTGGTCAAGAAGATCATCTATGCGAGGTAAAGGATAGCGATTTTTGATGGTTAACTTGTTGAGCTCTCTGTAGTCGATGCACATACGAAAAGATCCATCTTTCTTCTTTACAAAAAGAACAGGTGCACCCCAAGGCGATGAGCTGGGACGTATGAATCCCTTGTCAGTCAAATCTTGCAATTGACTGGCTAGCTCTTGCATTTCAGAGGGGGCTAACCTATATGGAGATTTTGCAACTGGTGTAGCACCAGGTATAAGATCGATACGGAATTCGACATCTCTGATTGGAGGAAGTCCTGAAATGTCGTCAGGAAAAACTTGTGGAAAATCTTTTACTACAGGAATATCTTCAAGTTTCTTCTCTGTGGTCCCTTTCCTGATGATATGGGCTAAAAACGCGACATAATTCTTGCGAAGGTATTTTTGAGCTTGAAGACAAGACATTAAGTTGAGCCCTTTCGATGAGGTTTCTCCAATGATTCGAAGAGTCTGACCGTTTGAAAGAGGAATACGAATAAATTTTTCACGACATACAACTTCTGCATGATGTTGACTGAGCCAATCCATACCGATTATGATGTCGAAACTTCCCAGCTTCATAGGAATAAGGTCGACTGAGAAATCGTGGTCGTTTAAGGTGAGTGTACAGTTGCGTAAAATAGAGTCTAATGAAACTGGTTTTCCGTCCGCAACTTCCACCGTTATGGATTCCGCGAGCTTATCCCGATTTTTGCTTAAGATAGGTTCAAATTCTAATGACACGAAACTTCTATCCGCACCAGTATCAAATAACATTATCTACCATTTATAAGAAACGTACCGTTGACCACATTGCCGTCAGTTCTGGCCTGGTTCGCGTTAATATTGAAAGCTCTTCCTCTAGCAGGTGGAGGAACTTGGTTCGCTTGATTCACAGGGTTGGCTTGGGCCTGAGCATGAATAATATTAACCAGCCTTGGACATGTGTTTCTGAAATGACTTGGGTCGCCGCAATTGAAACAAGCCCGCATAGGTTGGCCCATAGGGTAATTGGGTTAATAGTATGTTTGGGCTAAATGTTGGGTGGGTGGAAATGGTAGTTGTTGTTGTGCTTGACCCATTAACTGTTGGTGGGTTTGGGTTAAAGGTTGGTGGCGGTTTGTTCGTTGAAGCGTGCGGCAGTTTTGAACAGTATGTCCTGCGCGACCGCAGCCGGTGCAGTATTGGCAAGGATGATCAGGGGAGTGGTGATACTGACAACGGTTACATTTTGGTAATGGGCCTGTGTAGGGTTTTCTGTATGGCGCGGGTGAAGGAGTGACTTGAGTGATGGGTGCAACAGGAATAGGGGTGTTGGTTTGGGTGACTGCAAAATTCCTGGTGTTACGCTTCCTCTTGTTAGCAAACTTAGAGGAAGGAATGGGGTGGTTTGAGGTTTGTCCCTCAACAGGGGCTTTCTTCTTCTCTTCTTTGAACTTCCCATTGCGAATTCGGTTTTCGGTCAGTTCAGTTGCCAACTCCATGGCAGCTTCGAGTGTTACCGGTGAAACGATGAAAACCGAATCTTGAATTTTCGAGGGAAGTCCTCGAATATAATGTTCGATCAGACGATAGGTTGGAGTGAATAAGTTTGGAACCATTTGGTTCAACTCCAAGAACCTCTTGTTGTAAGTAGAGTGATCACCCTCCTTTTGCTTTAAGGCATGAAATTCATCCTCCAACTTCTTAATTTCACTTCTAGGACAGAAACGCCTAGTCATGATTTCCCTTAACTCCTCCCAAGTTAAGGCCATCGCATCTTCAGTTCCCCTATTTCCTTTCTCAGTATTCCACCAAGTGAGAGCTACACCAAGTAGTCTCCCGGTGGCGTAACGAACCTTGCGATTCTCAGGACAATCGCAGTTTAAGAAAACATTTTCCATCTCCTCGAACCAATGTAGGAGAGCAGTGACTCCCTCAGTCCCTTCGAATTTTGGAGGATCACAGGACTTAAAATGTTTGTAAGAGCATTTGATGGTAGGAGGGTTGTCGATGTTCTGGTCCTGTTGCTGAGGAGGGTTAGTAGGATTTGCAGCAAGGGCTTGTTGTACTTGTACCACGATGTCAGGCAATATCGTGGCCATTTGATTCGCGATATGCGTGGCCAAACGTTCCTGAGTCTTTCCCGATTTTTTACCCCTTCGATGCTGTCTAGATGACATCTACAGGATCATAAAATGAGAAGATTGTGAGTTTATGGTGTCTTTTTAGGTGTCATGTGTCTTTAAGAAAATGAAAATAATATAAATATCAATAATGCAACTACATCCATAGGATGTCTTGGGTTCGCTCATGTTGGGCCTCAAATGTCCCCCATACCTTCACCTACATAGTCATGTGGGCCCCCATGGCTATTGGCTTGGTAGGATTCACATTAGTATTGGCAATTTAACACTCGCATCCCCCGAATGCAAACCACAAAATATGTTCATGAGATGTTTGGTCGGAACGTGTCCAGGTGTAGACACAATGACAACTCAAAGTGGGATTAGCTCACACGACGTTTGGTATAGCATGCTTTGGCCTAATAGGTACTTCGTACTCTCATCGTTAGTCCCCAGGTAGGCAAACTGGTCCTTTATTTTGGATTTATACGAATGCCAGCCTAGACAGGACGTTCCGGCTACCGGTACTAGTACCCTTCCAGTTACTACATGCCCGTCATGAGAACTCACTTTGATGAGATTTGAAAACACGAAAATCATTATAAAATCAATCATGATGTGGTGTGTGCTTTCATGGATGTGATATGTTATGATCATACGATTTCATGATAGGGATTATTTGATAATACATACTTATGAATATGCTTGTACAATATCAAATGTAACATTTAACATAAAACATATAAACATCATGAAATTTGGCATATAACACACAAAATTCTTATAAGTTTCTAATCGACTATAGTATAGGCTCTAAGGGTCTAATAACCTATCCTATATCCCTATAGTCATGGCTCTGATACCAATCTGTCACACCCCGACCCGTAGCGGAAATAAGAGTCGGGGCATAATTGGGTTATCACCAAAGCACATGATTTACTATTATGTTTCATATTTAATAAAGTCAAAGTTACATTTTCAAACATCCAAACATGTTCATTCAATACAAAGGAAATAACCAAACATAACAATCCCAATACTAAATCGTTTTATTCTTCTAATCCAGGTCCTATGTGTTCCTAGCTGCTGCTGGTTCACCTGTATCATGTGTAAAATGGGAGTTTTTGGGTCAACATAAGTTGGCGAGTGAACCTTATTAGATAAACATTTGATAATGATTTTATGGTTAGTTTATCAATGAAATATTGTGCATAATCATAAAAGAGCAAATGTAAGTAATCAAGCATTGGCAAATAGCAGTTACAATTATAACATACAATAACACTTGATAGCATACATGATCATACCAATATCATACGATAACTAACATAAATGAACTGTATGATCAAGGCTCAATCAAACGGAGCCGATCGTATTGCATGAACTGGAAATTGAACTGTGCGATCAAGGCTCAATCAAACGGAGCCGATCGTATTGCATGAACTGGAAATGTAAATTGAACTGTGCGATCAAGGCTCAATCAAACGGAGCCGATCGTATTGCATGTACTGAAATGTAAAATGAACTGTGCGATCAAGGCTCAATCAAACGGAGCCGATCGTTGCGGGCACGCCAGGTTCAACCGCATAATAAAATGGGGAACAGGCTCAAACCTCATAATTGGGGAGCGGCGGCCTCGGCAATTGCATGTACTGAAATAATAGTTTGCATCCAATAATAACTACTTAACAGCAACAAACTAAATACACATGTCATGATATGATGTATGCACAATAGTTTAGTTATAATATGTATATAAACAAAGACACATGATACACCCCAAAAACGTGATTAAAACGGGGAATTTGAAAGGTTCACTCACATTGGGTGCGTTGAATTGGAGATGGTGAGATGCGCACGATTTAGATGAGCGGATCGACGAGGAATACTAACCTAAATAATAGTGGAAAAATATATTAGATGGATGGATTTTATTAAGGATTTTAATGAAATTTTTAGATATATTTTTGTGAGTTTATGGCTATTTTCTATCTTTAAGAACGTTATTTTTAAGTATTTTTAATTGATTTTTAAATTAAAATAAATAAAAATATAAAAAAAATATTAATTTTTTTAAGTGTTGATCGTTGACCGTTGACCAGTTCGGTCAGCGGATATACTTGCGCCGGGTGGGATTCGAACCGGCGACCTTCCGTTCGCGTGCACGCAGCTCTACCAACTGAGCTACATGTCTAACCCGTTATAAACTCGTTTTTAATTATATTTATACACTTATTTGAATTAACCGAAAATTCCTTTATTTGCAAAAACGTTTTAATTCAATTGGACCGGTGCTCGTGACGAGATTCGAACGTGCGACGTGTAGTTCATGATGCACACAGTCCACCGCTGGACTGTGTGTCTAACCCGGTTATATTCTTGGTTTTTATTATACTTATCAACTATCTGTTTTAACCCGGTTTAGTTCTTGATCAAAAAGGCATGTTATTACACAAGGCGTGCGTGTAGCAAGGATCGAACTCGGGACGTGTGTGTGAAATTTGCACACAGTCCACCGCTGGACTGTGTGTCTAACCCGTTTAAAATACCGTTTTTAATTTGTCTTATGTTCTGTTATAACTTCATCTTCTTCGCCGATTTACACAGACAGCATAATTCGACTGGTTATGATTGATTTGCGATTTATACAATTCTCAGACATTAACCGCAATGCAAAAGTAGAGAATGGAGAGAGTTTAAGGAACAGAATATACCGACTGATGTTATTCACAGAAATCCGGCGGAGGTTCGTCGGTACTGGAAATGAACTCCGGCTGTTGAAACCAATTAGCAGCGTTGATCGATTATTCATAAAGTTGAGTCACTTAAACAAGGTTTAAAAGAAGTTTAGGATATCATACCAGTTCACAGTGTGATTCCGGCAGTCTCAGAGATTTTCTGGCGAAGATAAGATTTTTGATAAACGTTGACTAGGATCGATTCTGATGATGGAGTTGTGTTAGAGACTAATTAATCACATGTTTTAAACAGAAAGAGTCGGAGGAATTACCGTGAGAATGTGAGTCCCGGTTTTCCGGTGACTTGCAGAAATTTTTCCGGCGAACTGATTCAGATGATCTTATGGTTCAAAAATGCGACGAAAATGAAATTGAGTATTGATATGATAGTTCTGAATTGCGAGAATGATCTGAAGCTTGAGTTAAATCAGAACTTGATGAATTTTCGGTTTCAAAAGCCAAAAATGATAAGACTTAAAGTTTCAATCAATTTTAACTTGATTAGAAACCGTAATACATCGGTTATAAGCTGAACAAGTGAATTAACAAAGATTTGACGATTGGTTTGCCGATTACCGTTATTCAGATGGCTCCATCGGTTCAACTGAGTTTGTGTATAAGTTTCTTTTATGTTCCTAGAGTTAACAGGAAACACATTGTGGCGGAGTGGTTTAGGGAATGGATGTTAAGTCGTTGTAGCGACTCAGCTGACCCGGATTCGAGTCCCGGCAGCTTCAAATATTTTTTATTTGTTTTATTTTAACTTTTTATCAAATATAATTTTTATAGTTTAGTTTATTTATTAATTATGTTTCGTTTTAACTCAAAATAATCATAAATAATTAACGAAACTTTTATAACTTGGTACAAGATTACAAAACGGAGCGGGTTTTGGAGACCCGTTTTTTTTACAAATGTTACAGGGCATGCCCTTACCCTAGGTATATAGGCTAAGCTTATGTCATTTCTAGGGTTAGACTTTTGGGATTTCTCTAGAGAGCCTCCATCTTGTACCAGACGGTTTTGCTTGTTCAAGTAATAAATCGTGTGCAAGGTGTTAAAGTTGATTTTTATTGTTCTTTATCTTTTCGGTTTTCTTGAATATCACCAAGTTTGGATTCCGCCCATCCTTGGTGATTGTGTGATATCGTTGTTAGATCCGGATTTGCGGGACTTACAATTGGTATCAGAGCCTGCTGTTCGATACAGGCTCTCGGTGTCACAGATTGAAGAACTGTTCAGAATTGGAAGACTTGTTGCTGTTCATCTCGGATTGTGATTGTTGAAGATATATTGAAGATTGATGTTGTTCTCATCTCGGACTGCTACTATTCCGAGAAAATCAAAGAAGATTCAGGCTTTCCAGATCCGAAATTGCTGAAGATCTCCAAGAACACGAAGAAGATCATCCATATCAGATTGATTCCGGACTACTGTTCATCGGCTTTCTCAACAACCTTATCTAGATTACTCGCATTCCGGATAAGGATCACTGTTTGAAATAATCTGTGTTTATTTGTTGCAGGAATTTCCGGATACTGTTGATTCCGGATAAGGATTCTCATTCCGAATAAGACTATCATTCCGGATAAGACTTTCATTCCGGATCAAGCTTTCATTCCGGATTTGTTTCTCTATTTAGGATTATCTCATCTTGGATTGGTATTCATCTCGGATATCGTGCAACTCGGATCATCATCTATTTCGGATTTGATCTTCATTCCGGATTTATCGCTCATCTCGGATTGGCACTCGTCTCTGATAGCATTCTGGATTACAATTTCGGATACTCATCTCGGACTTGTATTGGATTCTCATCTCGGACTTGTCTTGGATCTCATCTCAGACTTGTCTTGGATTCTCATCTCGGACTCATTACAGACTTGTTTCGGACCACTGTTCATAATAAGAATTTAAAATTAACTTTAATATACTTGGTAGTTTTTAATAAAGTTAATAATGAACAGTTACATGACAGCTCAGGACCTGACAAATGCCACCCTGGCAATATTGCAGTCACAGACGATGGCTCTTCATCAAGAGCTAGACCAAGTCATTGGCACTTCTACAAAGGTTCCTCGTCTGCTATACAGAGATGAATATTATGAGTGGAAGTTCAGGTTTGAGCAGTACTACAAGGCTAAAGATCCTGGGGTTTGGAGATGTCTCATGAACGGTCCTCGAACCATAGTTTACAACACTCTTGAAGATCTAGACACAAAGATCCCTAAACCAAGTCATTTGGACTCCAGAAGATGTGAAAATAATCGAAGAGGATGAGAATTCCTCAGCTGTTCTGATGATGGCACTCGGACCCGACATTTTCATAGCTGTCAGAAATTGCAAGACAGCTAAAGAAGTGTGGAGCGAATTACAGAATCTCCAATGTGGGAAATGTTGACATGAAGGAAAGCCGAGTTAATCAGCTGAATCAACAGTTCAGCTCATTTAACCACATATATGGGGAAACCATTGAGAACCAAATTCGAAGATATGTGAAGCTTGTCTCTCAAATGATTTCAGCTGAAATTTCTCTTACGAACAGTGCTATGAGTAGATAGTTGCTAGTCAGTTTGTTATTCTAAAATCTTGTATCAGACACCATTCGGTGTATGGAAGTTGTTTAATCGAAGATCATTCTTGTTCTATTCATTCTAATCTTTGTTTCCGCAATCGATTAGAGATTGTGATACCGTATTAGATCCGAATCATAACTTACAGTCCGGCCCAGGGTCCATCAACCCAAATTCTTCTTCCCATCTTTTGGCTATAAATACCAGATTTCTCCAAAAGTTTAAGGATCCCAACTTCTGCTCTCTCACACTTAACACACTTTTTTTCCTTTCTTTCTTAAAAGAGTAATACTTATTCTCACACTAGAGAGTGGTTACGAGAAAAACCCCTCACCTTTCCTTCTCGTAACAAGCTTCACAGTGTTTCATTATTTTGCAGGTTGTTCTCAAGATCCCATCAGTCTGATGATCGAGAAGAGATTGAAAATTAACCTACTTGTCTAAGTCACCTTACACGTCCTATATCTAATTGGTTAAAACTAGTGTTTCTTCATATACAATCGACTACTAGTCATCATAGTTATTTGCAATTAGTAAGTCTTGTTTTAGTAGTTATCAACTACCTATTTAAGTCAACTTTCCAATTTTGTAAAATATTTTCATATCAAAAGTCACGTATCAATATATGTTCCCATCACATTCAAAGTGAAATTCCCGTAAGAAGCGTATGAAATGGTCCTCACCTTCACTGTCGTTATTTCTAAGATAACATTGAACATTGTGAATAGTAAAAAGTTACAAATGATAGAGAGAGAAAAATATATTCGGAAATTATTGTTAATTTTTTGGTTTAATGCTTCTATCTTTTAACTTTATTTATATATATATATATATATATATATATATATATGATAGAGAGAGAAAAATATATTCGGAAATTATTGTTAATTTTTTGGTTTAATGCTTCTATCTTTTAACTTTATATATATATATATATATATATAGATGGATGGATTAAAATAAGAACCACTATAAATTGTGAAAACCATAAGAACTAGGTTATTCAAAAAATTTTGTCAAAAAAAATTTCTTAAAAATCATAAAAAAATCACTTGTTTCAGTAAGATTTTTTTTTAAATGTTGCATACACACATTTACATGTGGTGTAAAAAGAAATATCTATCTTCGTAACAAATTTACACCAATACATAAAAAAAACTTACATCGGGCAAAATTACCGAGTTGACATTTTTTTATTTGCTATTTTTAAGATGTGTTTATAATATTTCCATCTACGTTTGTGCAAAAAAAATTTTGACCCAACTCACGCAAGAAGTAGAAGATCTCATGATTCTCACAACTCGTATTAATTCTCGTTTGAGGTTAGGTTAGGTTCATTTGTGAACCTCCCTCATGTTTAGTAAACTTATGCTAACTCTAGATTAAGTTTAAGATGAAAAGGGTAAAATTGTAATTATACATATAAACATAATATTACTTCCTTTAATTATATTTCATTTTTAATAGGGAGATATCAAAATAAGTTAACTAATCCTATTTTCTTGTAATTTCAAAATATCCTTCAAATTTAACAAATATCAAAATAAGTTAACTAATCCTATTTTCTTGTAATTTCAAAATATCCTTCAAATTTAACAAATATCAAAATAAGTTAACTAATCCTATTTTCTTGTAATTTCAAAATATCCTTCAAATTTAACAAGATTTCATATCAATACTCTTCCAAAAATAACCAGTTCGGTAAATTTCGTTTGTTTCTTTTAATATTCCTTTCATCAGCCTTCGAAAAGCGACCATCCTCGATTCCTTAAAAGATGAAAATTAACATATTTTAGTTCATATGTTGATTCTTATATGAAGAAACACTAGACCAAACTATATCCGTAGATATCTAGGTTCTGGTTCAAAGTCTCTGCATATAAAGGTTACCTCTCGTCTGCTCTTCGATTTGATCTTGGTTCAAGCTTACTACAAACTGAAAACACCGTTAGTCTCGTCACGGGAGAAAAGTGGGGGGTTTTCTCCGTGACCATACTTCGGCATGGGAATAAGTATCTTGAATTGTAAAGGATAACGCAAGTAATTAGATAGTGAGTTAGAAACAGTGTGTTTTACCTCGATGTGCAATCCTTACTTTATAGCTGGAGAGATGTGTGCAGGAGATGGGCTGATGGACCTTAGGCCTAGAACCGACAACCAGGGATAGCCATTATGTCCCATCTGCTACGACTGTTAATGGTTTCTGGCAGGAGGGGCGGTTGGCGCATGGTGGATGGGGCCATGTGTCCTGGTAGTTGTCCTTGTTGTCGGGTCTGTCATCAACCGTTAGTAAGATCGTGTGACAGTCGCTGGCGTGAGCTGGTTGGTGCCATGTCTACGTCCTTGCGTACTTTTTGTCCTCTGCATGACTGCTCATCATGCAACGTGGTCTGGCACAACCTGCCGAGTGGTTATTGGGTCACAACTCTGCTCCTTGTACTTTTATACTTGATCAATACCTCTTTGCGCTTCTCCTTACCGTTGGCCTTATCAGTGCTTTTTGGCCAGCGTGAACTTGTAGGGATTAAGCTCTTTTGTTTTCAAGACTATGAGTTGCTTTCGTCTTAGTCTTGGCCTTGTGCAACTCCCAAAAGGGTTGGAGGGTCGGCACAAGGTTTTAGGAAGTCGCAGTTAGAAGCTTGTTTAATTAGCGCAGGGTCTGGGACCTGCGCTTTCAAGTTTAACTTGCCGTTGCGCAAGGTGCGCAAGGTTTGTTAAGCAATCTGTTGTTTTCAAGGTTGGCATATCGTTGCGCGTAGCGCACAAGGTTATACAAATGACTTGTTATCATTACGAGGGTATGGTATCTTGCGCAAGCGCATGGTTTTTGAGACTATACCCCTCCATTATCTCATTTTTTATGCATATTCACGCTAGAATTAGAAATTTAATATTTTAATATGAGTTCATATCTTGAATGTTATTTATTTTTTAGTTGCATATTCACGCAACAAATGATCGCGATTCCATTATATTAATTTAGAGAAGGTTTAACAACGTATTTTTTATTTTTAAATTGAATATTCAAAGCTTTTTTATATCCATAGTTATTGTTCATGTGGTCACGAATCTTGTGTGTTTATGCATTATAATGGCATTTTTGAATCGACAGTGCAGATGGTGATGTTTGGTGTTCAACAGTCAGTGTGTGGCGGAGCATGTGATGGTGATTGGTAACCCCTAGCGACAACGAGAGTGGTGAACATCGATCTTGAAACTCTTGTTCTTCGTTTCTTTGATCATCCAATCATCTGTTTTCTTCATCATCAATCGCCAGCCTAAGTGACTGTACTTTATACACATATGTGTATAATTGTATATACTTGTAGTTTTTGTTAAGTGACTGTGTTACACATATGTAAAATGCATGTATGTTTTTGGTAGACACGTAGGTTTTTTGTTAATCGTTGATACAAATGTGTACACTTGTTTGATTTTAATTAATTTAATAATTTATATAAATCTACACATGTCTATGCATAGTATACTATATGTTGTTAATATACACATATGTAACCATTTTTGAATATAATACACAGATGTATAAAAGCATGTACACATGTGTATAAACTAACAGCTATGTATATTGTATAAACTGATAGTTTGCGAGACTGTACACATATGTATAAAACTAACATCTGTGTGTCTTGTATAAACTGATACTAGCGAGACTGTACACATGTGTACAAACTAACAGCTGTGTATATTGCATAAATGGAAACTAGCGAGATTTTAGGGATTTTGATTATGTTGTTTAAACAATGAAATTTACAAATGACGAAAACACCCTCCTATCATTTATTTTAAAGGGAAGTTATAACTTTATAATTACTATCTTGCCATTGATAAAAAAAGCTCTAGATCTTCTAAATGAATGGCAATGGTTTATTAAGTTAGTTCACAAATACAATTGTGTTCACTCTAGAACTTCACCATATATATATATATATCCTATCATTTATTCTAAAGGGAAGTTATAACATTACAATTACTAACTTGTCATTGATAAAAAAACACTAGATCTTCTAAATGAATGGCAAGGATTTATTCACTTGGTTCACAAATACAATAGTGTTCACTCTAGAACCCCACCATATATATATATATGGTAGAGTTATTGTAAAAATGATGTGTTTTATGAGAAGTGTAGGAATGAATCCAAACCCTATGATCTATAATTTAGTGCTTGAGGATATAATGAAAAATTGTAAATAGTGTTTACCATTAAAATAATTAATTTTCTATATTTAGGGTACAAAGGTAAATTTAACATTTTTTAAATTAAAAACCCACATGCAATGCACATGCAAGTTCCCCTGTTTTTTAAACATCAATAACTTTTTATATGTAGCTTTTTTATAAAAAAATATAATTATAGCATAATAACGAGTGTTTCTTTATCTTTAATATGATTACCATATTGCTATATTTATAGAGAGACAAAAAATTACGTTTTGATCGGATGAATTAGTCCATGGTGTTTTGTCTATGTTGTTTTAATTAGATAATGATTTAAGGAGTTGTGTTTTATAGTAAAACACCATGAACGTATATAAGACACCGTAACATTGCAAATATCATTGAATTCAGTAAACTACCATTTTCTTATATAAAAACACCATGAAACTAAAATAAAACATCATACTATACAAGTAAAAAAGACAACATTCCATTAGCAATGAACAAATATCATTAAAATCAATGAGCTAACTTTTTTCCTTTTACTAAACATAGTAATTTGTTTTGAATACCTAAAATAAAAACTATAAAAAAACAAAATTGAAAGGTTAAATGTAAATGGTATTTGCAGTGTTATGGTGTCTTATATAAGTTCATGTTGTTTTACTGTAAAACACAACGCTTTGAATCACTATACAATTAAAACAATATAGACAAAACACTATGGACTAAAATATCCGATCGAAACGTAATTTTTCTCTATATAAGTACAACAATATGGTAATTAATAATGATAAATAAACAATCGTTATTGTGGTGTAATTGTTTTTTAAAAAAAAGTTGCGTATTAAAAGTTTTTGATGTTTAAAAAGATGGAAGGAACTTGCATGTGGGTTTTTGAAATTTATCTTTAATTAGGTCTTTTATTAGATTACTTAATTTCCTTTATCATAATAAATTAAATGATGACATGTGTTCTCGTCATACTCTTTTTATCATTCTCACAAATTTCATCTTCTTATAGGATCCTAAACCTATATATATATATATATAGGGGAGGGTTCATTGGTGAACACTAAAAAAGTCGGGAACCAGAAAACATTCTTAAAAATTCAATTTAATATGTTATAAAATCATTTTTTTTAAATTTTGGTTGTTTTCCTTATAAATACATGTAGATTCATTTTTAATAAAAATATCAAAAAAAAAATATAAAAAACTGTTTAAAATACAGTTAAAAGAAGGCAAGAATATATTTTTTTTACAAAAATGTTTTTTATTGGGATAGCTTTTACCTATTTTATAAGGAAAAGCGCTGAATTCTTTTTAAAAAAAAAACTAATTTTTAACATGTTAAGTTAATTTTGTAAGATATTTTATTTTAGCTATTTTTAAACATTTTTAGTTTTTTATATTTTTATTAAAAATGCATCTACATGTATTTATAAAGAAAAAACGTCGAAATGTTTTTTAAAAAATTGATTCTTAACCTGTTAAGTTGAATTTTTAAGAGTGTTTCCTAGTTCCTCATTCTTTAAGTATTCCATGATAAACCTCACACTATATATGGTTAGGATAAAATGACAACTCATACGAGTTGTGAAAATATAGAGAACTTGGCCTTATGAGATGGTTTTTCAAAACTTTTTAATAAAAATCCTAAAAAAATCAATTTTTAACTTAAAGCAGCCGTAAATGCTATAAAAAGTTATGTCATACTTATGTTATTGGTTTTTTTTTACAGTTGTTGTAAGGAATCAAAAAGACCACTTCAATTTTTTTTACACCCAACTTTGGAATGTCTTAAACTAGGGGTGTAAAAAAATGAGGTAAAAACTCGCATGAGAAAGCCTAGTTCTCTAATTCTGATAACTCATTGGGGTTTCCCTTGATATATATATATATATAATATATATGTATATATATGTATGTATATATATATATATGTATGTATATATATATATGTATGTATATATATAGGGTGAGTTTCTAGAGTGAACACTATTGTATTTGTGAATGAGAATCCTTTTGTAATGACAAGGTCTTAAACTAGGGATGTAAAAAAATGAGGTCGAAACTCGCAGTTTCAATTTTTTTTTACGCCCAACTTTGGAATGTCTTAAACTAGGGGTGTAAAAAAATGAGGTCGAAACTCGCACGGGAAAGCCTAGTTCTCTAAGTTCTCATAATTCATTGGGGTTTATATATATATATATATATGTATGTATATATATATATATATATGTATGTATATATATATATATATATATATGTATGTATATATATAGGGTGGCTTTCTAGAGTGGGCAATATTGTATTTGTGAACCAAGTGAAAAAAATAATAGCCATTCATTTAGAAGATCTAGAGTTTTTTATCAATGGCAAGATTTGTAATTATAATGTTATAATTTCCCTTTAAAATAAATGATAGGAGGGTATTTTCGTCATTTATAAATGTCATTGTTTTAACAATATAATCAAAATCACTAAAATCTAGCTAGTTTTCGTTTATGCAAGATACACAGCTGTTAGTTTATACACATGTGTATAGTCTCGCTAGTATCAGTTTATACAAGACACACAGAGGTTAGTTTATACACATGTGTACGGTCTCGCAAACTATCAGTTTATATAAAATACATAGCTTTTAGTTTAAGGCATGTGTACATGCTTTTAGACATTTGTGTATTATATTCATAAATGGTTACATACAACAAATAGTATACTACGCATGCATACAAGTAGATTCATATAAAATTATGAAATTAGTTAAAACCAAACATCTGTACACATGTGTATCAATGATTAACACAAAAACTATGTGTCTACCTAAAACATACATGCACTATACATATGTGTAAAACAATCACATAACAACAACAACTACAAGTATATACAATTATACACATATGTGTGTAAAGTACAGTCACTTATGGCTGGCGATTTATGATGAAGAAAACAGATGATTGGATGATCAAAGAAACGAATAAAACAAGAGTTTCAAGATTGATGTTCACCACTCTCGTTGTCGCCAGGGGTTACCAATCACTATCACATGTGCCGCCACACACCGCCAGTTGCAACACCAACCATCACCACCTGCATTGCCGATTCAAAAAACTCCATTGTAATACATAAACACATAAGATTCGTGGCACATGAAAAATAACCATGTATATAAAAAAAACTTTCGGTATTCAATTTAAAAATAAAAAATATGTTGTTAAACCTTCTCTAAATTAATATTATGTGAAGAAACACCGGTTGAACATAGGGATATCTAGGAATATATTAGTTACAACCGAGGGATTTCTGCGTAAAAAGGTTGCCTCTTCGCTTGTTCTTCTGGGTGATCTTACTTAGACTGATCTGCAAAACTAGCAGCGCCATTAGTCCCATCACGGGGAAAAGGTGGGTTTTCTCCGTGACCACACTCCGGCATGAGAATAAGTATTTGGTGATTGCCAGTAATAAGCAAGTGATTGTAGATGTGGATGTAGATGGTTTACCTGGTGATCTGATACTTATTTTATAGCCGAAAGTAAGTGGGCTCATGAGATGGGCTGATGGGCCTCGGGCCCGGCCCAGACGACCAGAGACATCCGTTCTGTCTCTCTGCGCCAACCATTAAATGTTCCCTGCAGGAGAATTAATGTCTCCTGTCAGGAGGTGTATTTTGTCAGATGTTGAATGGTGCCACGTGTAAAGGCAGCTGTCTCTAGCGTCAGGCCTGCTATCAGCCGAAAGTGGAGAAGGTGTGACAGTCACTGGCGTAAGTATGGTTGGTGCACAGTCTGACGTCTGCATTAATGTGCATGCGACGCTGTCAGACGCAACTTGCCGAGCAACCATTGGTCACAACTCTGCCACTCCGTACCCTTGGATATAGTCAACACCTCTTAGCGCTTATCCCTTCTGTGAGGCTGTTAGTGCTTTCTGGCCAGCGTAGAGTGGCAGGGATAAATCCTTTTGTCCACAAGACTATGAGGTGCTCCCATGTTTGTCTTTGCCTTTCAAGGTTTTAGGATTCGTGGCTAGAGGGCTGTTTGTTCCGCGTAGGGTCAAGTAGCCTGCGCGTCTAAGTCTAACTTTGTCGTTATGTCAAGTACATAAGGTTCGTTGTGTGACTTATATTGTTGGTCTAACTTTCCGTTGCGCTGAGTGCGCAAGGCTCGTTGTGTGACCTATATTGTTTGGTCTAACTTACCGTTGCGCTGAGTGCGCAATGCTCGTTGTGTGACCTATTGATTTCAAGGAATGCGTACCATTGCACATTGCGCGCAAGGTTATCCTTGTAATATGCTGTTGAGGGTATGATTCCTTGCGCAAACGCAGGGTTTTTTCAAACCATGCCCCTCCATTGTGAAATCCCGATCATTTGTTGCGTGAATATGCAACTAAAAATAAATAACATTCAAGATACGAACTCACATTAAACTATGAAATTTCTAATTCTTGCATGAATATGCATAAAAAATAGATAAGAATCAACATATGAACTAAAATATGTTAATTTTCATTTTTAAGGAATCGAGGATGGTCACTTTCTGAGGGTTCTGATGAAAGGAATTATTAAAAGAAATAAAAAATAATTACCAAACTAGTTATTTTTGAAAGAGTACTGATATGAAATCTTGTTAAAATTTGAACCTATTGGTTTTAAGGAAGGTGCACCATTGCACATTGTGCACAAGGTTATCCTTGTAATATGCTGTTGAGGGTATGATTCCTTGCACAAATACAAGGTTTTTTCGGACCATGCCCCTCCATTGTAAAATCCCGATCATTTGTTGCGTGAATATGCAACTAAAAAATTAATAACATTCAAGATACGAACTCACATTAAACTATGAAATTTCTAATTCTTGCATGAATATGCATAAAAAATGAGATAAGGATCAACATATGAACTAAAATATGTTAATTTTCATTTTTTAGGAATCGAGGATGGTCACTTTTTGAGGGTCCTGATGAAAGGAATTATTAAAAGAAATAAAAAATAATTACCAAACTAGTTATGTTTGGAAGAAAATAGGATTGGTTAACTTATTTTGATATCTTCCTATTAATAACGAAGCATAATTAAAGGAAATAATATTAAGTATATGCATAATTACAATCCTACCCTTTTTATCTTAAACTAAATCAAAGGCTAGGATAAGTTTATTAAGTTCACAAATAAGAGGGAGGTTTAGAAATAAACCTAACTTTATATATATGGTTCGGTTCAAATGAAAACCACCAATGAATTGTGAGAACCGTGAGAACTTTTTATTCACGGGAGAGTTGGGCCAAAATATTTTTGCACAAACGTAGATAAAAATATTATAAACAAGTCTGTAAAAAAGTATTAAACATTGTTTAGTCAATAGTTTTGATTGGTACAAGTTTTTTTACGCGCTGGTTTAAAATTTGTACGAAGATAAGTATTTTTTTACGCCTCGTGTAAATGTGGGTATGCGACAATTTTTTAATTTTTTTTTCTAAAACAAGTGATTGTTTTATGACTTTTGAGAAAAAAAAGTTGGAAAAACCTTTTGAATGACCTAGTTCTCACAACTTAATATCGTTCTCATTTTAACCCATCCCTATATATGTATAGGGTGGGGTTCTAAAGTGAACACTAGTGTATTTTCATCATCAAATCATGGCCATTGATTAGTTATATATATATATATATATATATATATATATGATTAGGATCATTTGTGAACAACTTATTGAGAGTGAACTAATCTTGGCCTTTGATCATTTTTTAGATTAAAAGGGTAAGATTGATATTAGTCAAGTACTTTTAATTAAATCCCTCAATTTTCTCATCTCTTAACTCTCTTCTCTCACTCTCTCTCATTTTTTATTTTTTCTCTATTATTTTAATTCTAAGAGATTAAAGAGCTAATGTTTATTTTTAAATAAACTCTTATCTTCTTTTTAAAATTAAATATTAAAGCTAATTAAATTATGTTTTTTTCACATATGTGTATACAAGTTAGTATATACAAGACTTATACACTTGTGTATAATTACATCTTGTTCCCACAGTTTGGTATAAACCAGATTTATACACATATGTATTATTCAAGTACATATGTGTATAAACTAACAGCTGTGTATCTTGTATAAATTGATAGTTAGGGAAACTGTACACATGTGTATAAACTAACATCTATGTAACTTGTATAAACTAATACTATCGAGACTGTACACATGTGTATACACTAACAACTGTGTATCTTGTATATACGGAAACTAGCAATATTTTAGGAATTTTGATTATATTGTTTAATAAATGCAATTTACAAAAGATGCAAATACCCTTCTATCAATTAATTTAAAGAAAAGTTACAACATTATAATTACAATCTTGCCATTGTTAAAAATCTCTAGATGATATAATCCAATGGCTCAGATTAGTTCACACAATTCACTCTCAACCTAGTGTTCACTCTAGAACATTACCCTATATATATATATATATATGTGTGTGTGTGTGTGTGAGGGTTATCTTGAGAACGCTAAATATTGCGAGAACCGTGAGAACGAATGAGAAAACCAATCAAAACCATTTTTTAATACAATCATCATTTAATTAAAAGACAACATCAAAAAAAAATTACAACATCAAATAATTCATTTCTTTTCTCAAAATCGCTTTTATTAGATTTTTACACATGTGTAAATATAACAAATTTACACATGTGTAAATGGCAAACTTACACATGTTTAAATTTTCTTTATTTCCGAATTCATGTAAATTTAAAAGTGTAAATTAAATTTCTAGAATTGAATTCGAATAATAATGACAAGTGTAAAAGAAATTTTAAATTTCACTTGTTTTTGACCAAATTCTGATGGTTTTTTCATTTGTTCTCACGGTTCTCGCGATATTTAGCGTACTCATTTAAACCCTCCCCCCCCACACACACACATATATATATATATATATATGATATATAAGTGAATCATAGGGAGAAATCACATTTGAGTTGCCAAAACTCTGAAAACTTATGGATTGACATAATGTTGCCACGCGTTACACTTTTTTGCTGCAACATTTTTTGATACTAACATACTCTTCGTAACAGTTGAGAGAGAATAGAGAATATGTTACATTTTTTTAGCTTCTCACATTTTTTGTAACTCATCTGTATGACATTTTTATTGTGTTACGACATTATTTTTTATGTTATTATATAAAGTGTATGGATTTTAGACCATAAAATATAAAAAGTTTATATTTTGTAATGTGCTAAAAAACATGTTACATTTTTTATAGCGAGCTTTTTATGTAACAATGCAATTGTCACATTTTTTATGTAAGATGAGAGAGGAGATAGAAAAGTGTAACACTTTACACTTTTTGTTAGACTGTAACATTTGTCTGAAAAAGTCTAAAAAAATAATTTAATTATACATTTTTAATATCCACCATTGATCAAATAAGATAGATGGTGGAGATGAAGTTTTCTAGGTTTCTATAACTAAGGTGAGTTTTCGATTTATCTTTTCCCTGTATATACATATTGGGGAAGGATCCACTAAAAACTAGGTTTTGGCTAAGTAGCCTAAGAAGGATTGTGATGATAACATGTGACACTCTATATAAGTAGGAAGGAATGGTACTTTGATACTATAAAGTTTTGATCCTTATAATTAGGAGTGTGAAGATGACATTTAGCACCTCTTTTGTATTCTAAAAAATACAAAAAAAAAACGAGTACAAAAAAATCTAGCACAAAAAAAGCCAGTACAAAAAAATATGACACAAAAAATATAGTATGAAAAATCTAGCACAAAAAATCCAGCATAAAAAAATCTAGTACAAAAAATTCAACAAAAAAATTTAAGACAAAAATCTAGCACAAAAATATAGTACAATAATCCAGCACAAAAAAATATATATAACATAGAAATACAACACATTTTTTAGGTTTTTTAGTCATCATATTTTATATAGCAATATGATACTCAAATTAAAGATAAAAAGATGCTCGATTTTCTAGTGAAATTATTATGAAAAAATAATATCGTATAAAAAAGTTATGAACATTAAAAAAATGAGGCTGGAATATGTATGTGCCTTGCATGTGAAGAGAAAAGTCAATAAATAGGATTTTCCAAAGATACACTTACACTCCTCATTTTTCCTACATTTTCATCTTAACCATTGATTTGAAAAATGAATGGTTAAGATTCCTTCTCATCCTACTTAAGCAATACAAACTTTTTATTTGATCTTACCTCTACACACACACACACACACACACATATATATATATATATATAGTGAAAGTGTAAAATACAATATTGTAAAACTCCCAATCATGCATGTTGGAAAACCATAATCACCCATGTTATACTTATGTAATGAAGAATGTTATAATTATGTAATGAAGCATGTTATGGCTTTCAACATGCGTGATTAGGGTTTTGAGTTTTACAACGTGCGTAATTTCATGACATATACTCATACATTAAGGAAATTGTACGTTATATATATATATATATATATATATATATATATATATATATATATATATATAATGGGGTTCCTTCGCAAAGTGTGTTTTTCCTACAAAGTGTAGGAAGCATTCCTAGCCATTGGATGGGTGTGTTTAATGGCTGAGATCAAGTTGGTGGCACTTTTTTAATATTTGTGTCATTAATTAATTATTATATTAGGTTAGTGGTAGTCTGGTCAATTACTGTGTTTTAAATCAATCGAATAACGACCAAATATGACACACCTTCTCTAATCTCGCACATTTCCTTCCCTATATCTAAAACCCACTATCGATAACTGTCTTTCATACCAAAATTAGCTAGAATCATGGATCAAAATTACAAATTCGGCATGAAATACAAGCGTAAGAGATAATCATAATACTATGTTTTATTGCACTTGATTTTGGATGCTAGATGTGTTCAAAGTAGTGTGTTTTATTGATAAAAGACAATGTGACGAACAAGTGACTACCTTGGTAAAGGTGCTATTTTTTACATTGATATTGTTTAAGGATTGATGTGTTAAAGCTACATTATGAATAGATCTTGCATATACATGTATTCAGTGTGTTTTGTTAAAGACCGTGTGTTTTTTAAAGTTTGATCATAGTACTGTGTTTTACTACACTTGATGTTGGATACTAGATGTGTTAATAGTAATGTGTTTTAGTGATAAAACACAATGTGACGAACAAGTGACTAACTTGGTAAAGGTGTTGTTTTTACATTGATATTGTTTTAAGGATTGATGTGTTAAAGCTACATTGTGAATAAATCCTGCATATACATGTATTCAGTATGTTTTGTTGAGGACAACGTGTTTTTTTAAAGTTTGATCATAGTACTGTGTTTTACTGCACTTGATGTTGGATACTAGGTGTGTTCATAGCAGTGTGTTTTACTGATAAAACACAATGACGAATCAGTTACTGACGTATAAAACACAACGTAACAAACCAATTACTGACTACTACGTAGATGTGTTCATAGCAGTGTGTTGTAGTGATAAAACACATTGTGATGCTATGGGTTTTTTTTCAGCGAACCACTTTAGAAGAAAAAGAATAATTGCGACTTGAATGATAAACAATGAATTGATCCTAATATAACTGTCAATTCGATTTCAATGAAGTATTTGGTTTCCTTTAATTTCTCATTTGTTAGTTACAATAAATATATACCATAAATACAATAAATATCAAATTACATTTTTGTCATTTTCATTAAAATAACCGCTTGCCACATGTCATTATGTGATGGCTTATATGAAAAATTGGCTTTGTAGCCAACGGGTAAGATCAAATAAAAAGTTTATTTTGCCAAAGTAGGATAAAAATAAATCTTGACATTTCATTTTTTAAATCAATAATTAAGATGAAAATATAAGAAAATGCATATTCCACCCCAATTTTTTAAACGTTCATAACTTTTTTAGATGACATTATTTTTTCATAAAATCGAGTCTCTTTTTATCTTTAATTTATGTACCATATTGCTATATAAAATATGACAACTTAGAAAACCCAAAAAAATGTGTTGTATTTCTACATTGTATAGCATTTTTTGTGCTGGATTTTTGTACTACATTTTTGTGTTAATTTTTTTTCTTAATTTTTTTGGTAAATTTTTTGTGCTGGATATCCAAGTATATTCCTCCTAATCATCATCTTGTTCAAACATTTTGATTATCAGGCTTGGAGTACCACTTGGATCGGTTATTCTTGTAAAAGGATCATTGCTTCTTGTCGTTGTACTCCCGTTTATTAGAACCTCCGATCCTATCTTGAATTCTCTTATCATCCTCTAATCGGATGAATCTAGAGCCCTGTTTCTTACTTCATCCAATTTCCTGCAAGGGGTCATGGCAAGATCATTGTAAAATGGAGAATCCTTTTGTAATCCTATTTTAAATGCTTCAACAACAGTTGCAACATCTAGATTCAGGATTTCTAAGGATCCTCTACCAAAATTGGTGACATAATCCCTTAAGAATTCATCATGAGCCTGGGGTATCCTATATAAGTCACTAGTTAGCCTCTCAAAAGTTCTACTACATGAAAACTGGTTATTGAATAGGTTAACTAAATGTGAGAATGAAGTAATGGAGTAGGGATGAAGACTTAGCAACCATTTGAGCGCTAGTCAAGTGAGTTTGGATCCGAAGCCCTTACATAAGCAAGCTTCTTTCAACCTTCCGAAATGGGGTTTATCTCCCTTCTCTCCCGGTAATTTGCCACGTGTTCCTCTGGATCAGTTGTTCCATCGTACAATTTCATGTTGGGTGTTTGGAAGCGTTTTGGAATCTCTGCATGGCATATGGGTGGTGCAAAGCAAGACACCTTGTGACTTCCATCCAGGATTTCAGGAATAGGCTTAACTATTCCTGGAACGTTGGATATCATGTCCTTGAGTTTCTGTAGCTCTCTTGCCATGGCCTGACTGATACCTGCATCCTACATAAAACCATAATTAGTATCCATAAAGGTGTTATGGAAATTGTTACCTCATATTTGGTTTGAAGGTGGTATTCTAGAAGTGTATTGGGGATAACTTATGTTTGTTGTCACAGTAGGGCTTGATGAAGCATAATGGTTGACTCTGTTAGAATCCTTGATCTTGAAAGATATTGGATCAAGGATACGTTGGTGTTGAAGGTCTAGTTGAATAATCTATGGATCTTTGAACCCGAGTTGAAGATCCTTGATGTTGAAAATAGGATCCTTAAGGTGGGGTTATCGATAGTGATCCTCCAGGTTGATAGAAGGATCCTTGAGGCTGAGTCGTCTCTAGTGATCCTTGCTAAAGGATAGAGGATCCTTGAGCTTGAGAGTAGCATCCTGAGGTAGAGTCATTGCTAGCGATCCATGTTGAAGGTTGGAGGATCCCGGGGACTGATCAGTGGATCCTCTAGAATGCTGGATGTTGATGATGGAGTAGTAAAATCCAACGACCTAGGCATCAGTGGGGACTGATCTTCTGCCGGTCTCTTCTGCTTCTTGAGGTCATCAATTTCGCGAAGGATCCTTTGGTTGGTTTTGTCTTGCTGCTCCATGTAGTGTTTCATCTGCAAAATCAAAACAGAAACATCATTATTAGTAGTTGTAGAGGAGGAAACAGCATAAGCTTTTGATCTTATGACGACGGATGATGTCTTCTTTTGAGCATTTTTAGCATTCTACTGAAATGTTGGGGGAATGGGAGGCAAAGACATTGTGGTTTGAAATGAGGTATTAGCCGGCATGGCACTTGAAGTAGCTTTTCCCTGAGAGGCTATGAAGTTGATGGATGAATGGAAATGAACAAAAATTCTTAGAATTGAAGCACCACTCACCCCACATTGGACGCCAAATTATTTTGGTCAAAAATCAAGCTAAGGATAATGTAACTAAACCTGATTTTGTGAGGTAGTGTGCTTGAATGATGAATAAGTGTATTATCAAATTTGAAACGTAGAGGACAATGAACACGATGATTTATATGAAGAAAAAGCCCTTGATCTTTAGAAGATCTCCGGCATAAAAAAAAACCTCGTATGGTGAAAACTATCACTATCAACTATATTGCACAACAAAGATTACAACTTTGGATGTTGATCAAGTGTGGTACAATGATTGTTTGCTAAGTGTGTTGTGAGAGCTCTAGTTTTCAGTGTATATTAATGTGTGTATTTGCGAGAATGAATAATATGCCTAAAACACCTTGATCAACCCTTTTTTCAATAATCTAACAACTAAGTCCGATTTTCATGGTAGATCACATTCAAGCTCATGAACGTTAGAATAATTCATCGCGTGAGGCATCTCCAGCGAATATTGACCGAGATTCTAGCTAAGACTTGGTCCAGGTCGTCCACGACCCGCATATAATCATTAGAAAACATGGAGAACCAAACTGTTAGAAATCATAAGTAGAATTAAGGATCCTTGATTCTCAGACTCCCTGCACCATTCACTAAGGATAAGTGATCCAGGCCCAGTCTCAGGATACATGATCCAGACTTAACAAAACTTAACCCCTAACAATTGCCCCCAAATATGGCAGATAAGACGTGAAGCAAGTATGTCATATTTCTATTGGATGCGGACTAGCCGTTGCAATTAATAACTAGTCGTTACGAATCTGTCGTCACTGATGGGATAGACTACAACCATCATCACAATATATAGGGAGGAGATAAGATTGAACCACCATTTAAGATTAGAAAATCCTCATTTATACTTCCATCCCAAAATCAAATCAGGTATTCTTTCTCTCTTATTCTCTTCATCTTCTCAACTTCTCTTCTTCATTTCTCGATTATGGCCAAGATGGCTACCAGATCCTCTTCAAGCAAGAGCCAGGATACTGATGACATACCCCTAAGCCAAAACCTTATGTCAAACCTATCTTTGGAGCTTTTCAAGTTCACTGATCCCGATATCGATAACTTGCGCGCCCTGTTTTCCTTCAAAGACCATTTTCCAGCTATACGATCCCACGATAAAGAGTGATGCTACCTCATCCATTTGGGTGTGCTTCCCTGCATTACCCGTTTATGAACCGGGTTCGAGCTCCCGAAAAGAGCAATCGACCTGATCTCGCTCAACTAGCAGAGGCGGAATTCATTGCTAGAGAGGTAGACATGACAAACAAGATAGTACTTACTGTTTAACTGCTTCTGATGTATTAGTGACGTTCAAGTTACAGACGCAAGTAAACAAACTGACAGAGCTTCGCCGTACTAATTGACAAATCACTAACTAGCTCTAACACAACACTTCCCTATTTATAGGTCGACATAACTCGTACCGAAGTGCGTGCAAAAACAAACATCTATGTTTCGTACGAAATGGTATTTCGTACGAGTGACTCACTCGTACGAAACATGCTTCTGTTTCGTGCGAATCACAGTGAACAAACATATAAAATTTACATTTTTCTCAATTAAACATTAACTTGTAAACTTTATAAATATTACAGATATATCCTAGACATAGGCAATAGACATTATGCACCAACAAACTCCCCCTTGGATGTTGCCGCAGTCTGGATAATCTTCAAAATCTTCAATTTGATTTGACTTTAACGCCCAAAGAACCTCTTAACAGGCTTTCGACGTTCCTCAGAAGCAATTGGCGTTTGATTAGTCAGAGGACGTCGCTTCAAAAACTGAAAGCTCCTTAACGATGCTATTCTTGAACGTTTAGGAATCCGAGCTTCTTTTTCTTCTGTTTTCTTTAACTCCTTCTTCTCAAGCTTTCTCCAGGTTGTTTTCCAATCCGATCCAGAATGAATATCATTCGCAAAGCACACATTCACGATCTTTTGAAATTGAAGTGCTTGCTCCTGATCCTTTTCTTCGAAACTTATCTTGCTATAAAATAAACATTTTATGTCTTTCTTCGAACAATTTACTAGCCACATGGTGTCTAGTACTCGAATGCCTCGCCACAACCCATATATTCTTTTGTGTGCTATGACGGCTTCGGTTAATTCCTCTGTAATCTTCCACGAATCTTCATCTGGGTGCACTTATATAACAGCCACACCTGTATTCGAATCATAATGCCACCACTTGAAGATCGTATAAAATCTCGCTCCATTTTGATTAACGGCATGTTCTTCAACACCCGTGGTTTCTTCACAATCAAAGTAATATCTTTCTCCTTTGTCACTGGATCTTCTTTAACAATGCGACGTGGATAATGCGGTTTCCAGTGAACAAAACCATGCTTAGCTTTAAACTTGATCAATCTCCACAGCTTTTGGTCATGGAACTTCATCTTAAGATTTATCATCTTGGTTTGCACAAGTTCCTTTATGTCCCAATAAGGCAGTGTTTTGATGTTGCTCAGATATCGAAAGTATTGAATCCCAAATTCTCTTTTAATCACATAAACATTTAGCTCTTCAATCCAACCCCAACTCAAAATTCCCCTAAAGAAATATCAGCATCTCTGGTGAAAAATGCTAGGGGTCTCTTAAACTTTCGCTCAGCTGAACTCTCCCGAAACCATTTCTTCTTTTGTTCAATAATTTCAGCTGTAGACATCTTCTCAGGAATTATTCATTCTTTTACAGCTTCCGATACTTTCCTTTGTAATACCTCAGAGCTTTCCGTTGTAAACAAATCGATAAGCATTGGGAAATCTTCTGTACCCTGAACGGCATCATTAGCATCTTCATCAGAATCACTTTCCACGACAACGTTATCATATACGTTTGCATCCTCTATATTTTCAAAAACATAAGCATTCGGTTCGAAAACATCTATCTCATTCGGTTCGTCTTCAAAATCAAAACGAACTTCTCTTCGCTAATACCGAGCATTTCTGCTATCTCTTCTTTCGGATAACTATGAACAAACTCCCCTTCCTCAACATCATGCTCAAGATATAATACAAATGGCTTTTGCACGACAGGAACAGAAGATATAACATTTTCTGTGAAAATTCCTGCTTGCTGAGCATCTACTGACTTATCAGATTTGTTCATCCTTTCCTCTTCAGCAGTTTGGTTTGCAGAATCATCAAAGTACTCCGGAAAGATCAACTAATTCATTAACATTCAAATCTATTACACGAATACCCGACCCTCCAACATTATCATCATCATTATCATCATCCGAACTACTAGAATCTTTATCATCAACATCAACATCTTCAGTATTCTCTACTTCTACATCCTTTTCTGTTTCTTCAGCCATTTCTTTACTATCTTTTCCGGTCTTTTTCTTCATCAACCAACCTCGATGTCGTTGGGAAATATCAAGAGAAGCTATATCCACATCAATAGGTTTTCCTATCAGAATAAAATTCTTCGGTTCTTCATACACTACAATATCCCAACATTGTACTGGCCCAGATTTAGCTTCTGGCACAGCTTCATCAGTCACGGACTCCTCCACAATTTTACCCTTTCCTTTCCCTAACGCATCAGATTGCTGTTTAGCCAATCGTTCTCGTTCTGCTACTCTTTCCCTTGCTTCTGCACATTCTGTTTCATCAATCGCCTCAGATATACTCAAACCTAACTTCTTTTCTAGAATCTTCTCAAACACATCCATTCTTTGATTATTTCTCAACCGTTCTTCCTCATACTCTGTCATTCGCAAACGCAGTCTTTCATTTTCAGAAATAATACTTGCCATCATCACTTCTAGTTGCTGCTTATCAACAATTAATCCTCCAATTATTTCAAGCATTTCAAACTTCTCAGCTGTTAACATGTTTATCTGCTCTTGCAACTCAGCAATGCGCACAACGTTCATTGTCACCTATTTCTGCAAATCATCAACTCTAGGATCATCAAAACGAAACTCATTTCCTCCTGGTAGATCGTCTAAACCAATCTCGTCAAAAAATGCTTGTGAATCAAATGGCTGTGGTGTAGGACGAGATTGTTGAGTATGAGATGGTTGAAACTTTTGTTGAGCCGACTGTTGTGGTGCTGATTGCTGGACTGGTTCAGGATCAGGCATTGATTGTTGGACAGGTTCTGATTCTGATTGTTGCGGTGCTGGTTGTTGTTGTTCTGGTTCTTGTTCAGGAATTGGTGGTTGTTGAAAAGGTATCTCTGGTTCAACTTGTTGCTGACCTGGCTCTGGATGCATATGATGTGGTGTTCCTCCACATTTTCTTCATAATAGGATCAGCTCCAGCATCTGTTAGAACAACGTTTGGAGATATTCGAGCTGCCGATCGTTTCATTCTTCTTTGTCTTTTCTTAACGGGAGTTCTAAACGCAGATTCAATCTCAGATTCAGACGGAACATAAGTTGTGTCGTCTTCGCCTGTCGCTTTTCTCTTTCGTGCTTCAGCTTTGCGTTTTAGCTCATCTTGACGTTTCTTTGCTAATTTCTCTGCTCTTTTCTTCTCTCCCACTTTTCTATCTTCTGAATCAGTACTAGATGATAGTACTTCTTCAGCTGCCTTGCCAGCTCCAAAACCCTGACGTTCTATCTCTTCTGCCATCTTTTCAACCGTTTCTTCAACTTCAGGTTCATCCCTCAACCCTAAGCTTTCAGCAACAGATGCAGTTTTTCTCTTTCTCCCTTTGTATGTAGCTTTTCCACCCTTTTCTCCGTCTTTTACAAACCATGGACTTCTCTTTGCCACAAACAACGATAATGATTTAACTTCCTCTTTATGGTCACCACTATCGTCCTTCCTCCACTTTCCAGGTGCAGGTGAAATATAATCTTTATTCAGAAGGTTTAGCTATGGGAGCAGACTTCAAATGCACGCTCATCTTTCGTAATGATTGAACATCCATATGCTCAAGTTTAAGAACATCGTCTGGAGATTTCTTCAAGTCCGGATGTAAATAATCTAACATCATCTGTATAAATCTTGGATATTGCAAAAATCTTTCCTTCTGAATATTTTGGATCATCTGAGTAAATATAAATTTTGAAAAGTTATAAGGAAGATTCAGCACTAGCGCAGTAATCATGCACATCTGATAATCCACCAAGTCATCAAAACCACCCTTCCTATGACCCAAACTGTAAATAATAACGTGCGCAAGATATCTGAACGACACACTTAGATTTCCTTTCTTGTACGGAGCAACATTCACAAATCCTGTATATCCCATCCTATAAAAACATCCTTTAACCATATATTCAGTGAAGCCTGTTGGATCGTCTTTATTATCTTTGAACTCCAACACTTTCTGAATCAACTGTTTAGTAATCTTCACTTGAATATCAACATCGTTAATCTTTACTGCTGAAATAATGGCATTGTCGTGAATACTATACTCTACAGCATTCCAGAAATATTCCACATGTGATAGATATGCCGTGTGTCTATCTGTTATCGCCTTCGTCACTCTAATCCTTGTAAGAAAATCTAAGATACTTTGATATGCTGCTATCTCTGGGATTGAAGCATCTGTGATACAACATATATTATGCATTGGAGAAAATCCGGATTTCTTGGCCTGTTTAAGAAAATAACAATCAATCGTTAGAAAATTTCAAACATTCAAAAACTTTCTTCACTGATTCGTACTAACTTCTCTCTCTCGTACGAAAACACTATATTGATCAAAAGTTTTAAACTTTCAAAGTGTCTTTCTCTTGTTTCGTACAAAACCTATGTTTCGTACAAAACCTATGTTTCGTACGAAACATTATCTTGATCAATAGATTTTGAACATTTTAAAATTTATCTCTGTTTCGTACAAAAACCTATGCTTCGCACAAAACATTCACTTAATCAAAATTGAAAGTTGAAGTTCATGTTATTCATACGATTCACTCATTTCGTACAAAAATTCTTCATTTAATTATTTTGCTTTGAAATCTTATTTCATGCGAAACAGTTCAGTTGTACCAAATCTTCGTCGTCCCAAAATTTGTCCAAGTATAATCCGAACCTAAAACTTGTTGTTATTATCAAATTGATAGTTAATTTTCAGGTTATTAGAGCCGATTTTAACGATTTTGTGATCAATTTTAAGTTTTACCGGTCCAATTTCTCTAGATCTAAGTTTTAGTCTGAATCATATGAAATTTTGACATTATAACAGTGAGATCTTGACGAAATTACCTTGCCCATTGAAGAGGTGTGCAAATCAACCTCAACAGTGTGAATAACAAGCACAAGAACCAAGAAATGAAGTTTTTAGAGTCAAATCGCACAAAAACACTTTGAGTCGCTCAACAGTGCACAAAGAACAGAAACTTCATTTCTGTGCGAAACAAAGAGTATTTATACTCAATCTGTTTCGTATGAAACATTATGAATTGCACAAAATGTTAACTCTTGTTTCATACAAAAACGTCTCTTTTCGCATGAGATTTGATTTTGTACGAATCAAAACTAAAAAACTTTAAACTTTTTCAATTTCAATTTTCAATTTTTATTTTTGTATTTTTCATTCATTTTATCAGGAAGTTTATCTGTTTCAAAAATCCACTTGACTAAGAAAGTCCAAGTTAATGACCCTGGTTATCCAATTTGGCTTCCAAGTCCAAGTTAATGACCTTGGTTGACCGTTTGACCAAACAGATATATTTTAACATGTAAAGTTTCAAATTAATGAACTTTCTTGACATTTGAGTAAACTTTTTGCTAAAAATTAGCTCCCAACCTATGATTCCAAGCTTTCCTCAGCAAGATATTGCTATGAATCTTACCATCAGTGTTTTTATCATCGGTAAACAAACATAAAACTATCAAGCTAAGAAAACTGAAAATCTTTTTGAGTTTTTAAGAAATTTTTCAATGAATAATAATATTTTTGTAAATTTTGTGCTTTTTAGATGATCATTTCAAGCATTCATATAAGGCATCAGTACCGTTAGTCTAGAAACACCTTTTAAGCTTTTAAACAAATTTACCTAGATTGCCAATATATTTGTCCATTTAAACTTCTTCTCGTTTCTCAATTGTTTCAAGATATGTTAATGTATTATTAACAAACATGAAATAAATGTGTTTCCCATCTCAGAATATACTCCCGTATCGAGATTCCCAGAATATCATTTTACAGGTGAATATATCGAATTGATATCTGTATATAGGGTGAATGCGAGACCTTGAGAGCTCAGGTTAGTACTACCGTACAAATAAAGAGATGAAGGCTCGTCTTTAGGTGGTGTTCCATCAAGGATTCTTTTGTACTGTAAATGTCATAATTTCTTAAGACATAATCATTTTTCATGCAGCTTTTGGGAAAATAATGTGAAAGTATTATATGAATTCTAGGCCATTGCTTCCGCAAAATCAGAAGAACTCAAATAATACCCCAGATATCAATCAAACATAAAGACCTAGTATCGCATAATCTGGCATTCTCTCAAACGAAATTTTTGAGTACTAAGTCCATATATCCGAGAGATGTTAACCCACAAGTTAATCAGTTTTGTGTTATAGGTTTATATCTCAAATACAATTTACTAAACGAGTGAAATCTATTGGCATATCCATAGTAAGACTTGCTTAATTACTTTAAAACAATACAATTCTTTAGCATACCGTGATTATCAATTTTGATTTACTATGATCACTCTTTTTACACAAAACTCTTTTTGGCTTTTTTTTAAATGTTTTTGTAATTTTTTTGTATTTTCCTCAAATATTCTCCCCTTAAAATCAAAAACAAATTTTTGGATTTTTTAAGAAATTATAAGAAAGAATGTACAAAAAAAAACGTTTAACCGATGACAAATTCACATCAAGTCGTCATCATCCTCAAACTCAACCTCAAACACATCCCCTGAGATCATATTTTTTAAACCATTTAGCTTTAACAAATTTTTAAACTTTGTTTATCAAAAGCTTTGGTATAAAAATCTGCTTTTTGGTCATCAGTGTGGATTTTCTCAATTCGTACCAACTTTTCTCGTAGCAATCACGGATAAAGTGGTGTCGAATCTCGATATGTTTAGTACGTGAGTGTTGACATGAGTTTTTGGTGATATCGATCGCCACCTGATTATCTACATATATAGGCGCATCAAGAAATTGCAAACCGAAATCTCTCATCTGTTGCTGTATCCAGAGAATCTGAGCACAACAACTGGATGCCGAAACGTATTCAGCCTCACAGGTAGAGAGAGCGACCGCGGTTTGTTTCTTGCATTGCCACGTTACCAAACGAGTTCCAAAGAAATGGCAGCCGGCCGTTGTAGACTTTGTATTCAGTTTGCAGCATCCAAAATCAGAATCCGAGTAACCTGCAAGATTAAAATCATCATGTCTAGGGTACCACAAGCCAGCGCTTGGAAAACCCTTCAGATATCTCATTATGCGTTTAACGATAAGCAGGTGTGACTCTTTTGGATTAGACTGATAATGGGAGCACAGGCACGTTGGATACATGATATCTGGTCGAGAAGCAGTAAGATACATCAAGGATCTGATCATGGAGCGATATAAAGTTTCATCAACTTTTTCTCCGGTAAAATCTGGACAAATGCCATGATTTGGAGCTAACGGGGTCGATGCTGGTTTAGCCCCTGTCATATTGAATTTCTCCAATATGTCATGAACATATTTTGTCTGATGAATAAAAATACCATCAGGAAACTGGTCAACCTGAAGTCCTAGAAAGAACTTCATCTCCCCCATTGCGTTCATTTCAAATCTGCGCTTCATGACTTCTTCAAAGTGTTTACACAGCTTGTCATTTGTCGATCCAAAGATAATATCATCCACATATATCTGTACAATAATTAGATGCCCATCTACTTCCTTCGTGAAAAGAGTTGAGTCTATTGTTCCCCTGATAAAGCCATTGTCCAGAAGATGACTCGATAATGTTTCATACCAAGCTCTCGGGGCTTGATGAAGACCATATAAGGCTTTATTCAAGAGGTAGACTTTATCTTTGTGCACTGGATCAACGAACCCCGGTGAAAGCAGATTTAACATCCAATTGGTACACCTTGAACCCTTTCCACGAGGCAAAGGCCAAGAATATGTGAATTGCTTCAAGACGTGAAACCGGGGCATAGACTTCAGTATAATCTACCCTTCTTGCTGATGAAAACCTTGAACCACAAGTCGAGCTTTGTTGCACACCACGACTCCTCTATCGTCTCTTTTACACTTGAAGACCCATCTTGTATTAATCTTTTTTGTGATGATCAGGCAGGTCAACAAGCTTCCAGACTCCAAGTTTCTGGAATTGGAGTAACTCTTCTTGCATTGCATCCACCCAACTTTGTTCTTTTAATGCGTCTTTCCAGCTTCCCAGTTCAACCTGAGAAACGAAACAACTGTGAGAAAATCAGACTCGAAATGCAGCAATACTAGTATAAAAACAGCTTAGATCTTTATTAATCTGATTGCGAGTTTGCACTCTAGATTGTAAGCTGCCTATGATGTTCTCTGACGGATGATATGAAAGTGTCCTTGGTATCACTTCAGTTGGAACATCTACTTGTGGTTGCAAGAGATTTTCATCGACAACCGGTACAGATGAAGAAGCTTTATTCCTAGCATTAGACTGATCAGTCTGTTGTTTCAGAAAGCTTTCAGTCTGTTAAGATCCTTCATCAGAACTGGATCCTCCATCGTTGAAAGTTGGTTCTCGATCAGAGTCAGCATCTATATTTGGCTGGGCAGATGAATCAGCAAAATCGACATTTGTAGCAGGAACGGGATTTAGAACCGAAGAGCTTTGACCAACATCGGACGTGTTAACTGGTAATGATGTAGAAATCACCAAAGGTCGAGGAACTTGTTCTTGATTAGATAACTGATGTTGTTGAAATAACATAACAAGTTCTTCTTCAGTTGTGTAGATCAAACGAATCCCACAATCCATCGTAGTTAATAGCCACGGATCCCCAGGCTTCTACATAGGCGTTGTATATCTTTGACAATCTACGTGCTGCGCTAGAACTACCTGGTTCAGACTCGGTGAGAAAACACATTTTTGAGGAGTAGCATAACCAACAAAGAAACCCTCCAATGATTTGGCTCCAAATTTACCAGCCGGGTACAAAACAGTACACGGTGATCCAAAAGGTTCCAAAAATGCTAAGTTAGGTTTTCGTTGATTCAGTAACTCGGAACATGTCTTTTTGTGAGGCTTAACTGTCAACACACGATTTAGGGCATAGCATGCTGATGCTACTGCTTCACTCCAAAAACTGATTGGTAATTTCGAATCAGCTAACATTGTTCTAGCAGTTTCTATCAACGTGCGATTCTTTCGTTCAGCTACTCCATTTTGTTGTGGAGTATAGAGGGCGCTGAATTCATGAAGAATCCCATTTTCATTGCAGAACTCTTGCATCTTCTTGTTCTTAAACTCCGTTCCATTATCACTGCGAATTCTCTTAATGGGCAAATGATATAAATTCTCAAGTTTTCTAAAGAGGATCAAAAGAATTTCAAAAGTTTCATCCTTATTCTCCAGAAAGAATACCCATGAAAATCGAGAATAATCATCTGTAACGACAAAACAGTATAGATCTCCAGAAATGCTTTTGACATTGACTGGTCCAAGAGATCAATGTGTAGTCTTTCTAGTGGTAGCTTTATCGAATTCAATAGCTTTCTCGGGTGTGATTTCTTATGTTGCTTCCCCTTTTTGCAGCTAAGACAATCGTCTGATAGATGAAAACTTTTCAAATTGACACCCTCCACTAAGTCGTTATGCACAAGAAAATTCATCTTTCGAAGATGAATATGCCCCATTTTTCTATGCCATAAATTGACTCTTTCTCGGTAGCTTTGGAAACAAAACATTGAACTTTCTTTGACGTGGTAGAAGCAATGCTCATGTCAAGGACATATAAATCATTTTCTCGTGGAGCTCGCATCAAAATCCATTCTTCTTGAATCTTGAAACTGGGTTTTAGAATTAGACATTCTTTATCATTGAAATGTGTCGTGAACTTCTTGTCACAAATTTTCGAGATACTAAGCAGATTGTTCTCAAGTTCGGCGATATAGTTCACTTTATCAAACGATACAACTCCGTTCGAGAGAATCCCTTTTCCGACAATCCTACCTCCCTGCATTCCAGCAAATCCTACATATCCTCCTCGAATAGCTCTAACATCATTGAGCAACGCAAGCATTCCTGTCATGTGACGAGACGCTCCACTATCCATGATCCATTTTGACAATATCGAACGTTGGAGCCCCTGCACACATGATTAACAAAATTTATTTAAACAAAGAGACCTAGGCTTGGGTAGGTTTGGAATGTCGAACTTTGGACCCACTTTGTTCTTTTCAATCTTTTTAAGCTCAACTTTGTTTGGAACATCAAGTTTGGATTCAACCTTGGATGATTTGGTTTTAACAATTTTAGCAACCCATTTATGTGTTTGTGATTTAGCCCTTTTAACATAAAATTTTGAATCTTTTTGTTGAATTTTGTGTGATGTTTCACCAATTTCAAACTTAGATTGAGGTTAAATAATTGGTTTAACATTTTGATGAGATTCAGTCTTTCTTTTAAGAATTTGTTTTGGCATAAACATGGGTGCTTTTTGCTTTTCATCCTTAGTGAACTTTTTCAGAGAAGAAACTGGTTTTGAACTTTCTTGTGAACAATATCGTGCGATATGTCCAACTTTCTTGCATTTAAAGCATGTCCTGTTGTCCTTATGAACAGAGGTGTCCAAAACCTGTTTCTGTTTTTGTTTCTCTTTTTCTTTAAAAAAAAATCATCATTTGATTGAGTTCCGATGACCTCTTTTTCTTTCTTGGTTGTTGTCCCAAACACAAAATTGATTTCTTTGTAAAATTCAATTTTTGGGCCTGTTGGTTTTATATTGCTTCTGGAAGCCCAACCCTACACGCTTGTTTTCCGGATAATCTCCATTTTTCCGATAGTAGGGTCGGTTGTCAGTTTTTGATTTAGAATAGAAAGATGCATCATGTTTATCTAAATCATCATGACTTACCTCCATCAGCTTGAACATTTTATCTACACAACCTCTTTTCACATTCCTGATTGGAAAATCCTCATCCGAAAATAGTTTATCAGACCTTTTCATTTTATAAACTATGACATTGGGATCATCATTTAAACTATTTTCTGATATATCATCAGACTTTGACTTCACAAATTTTTCAGACTCATCCACTTCAGATTCATTTGTTAACACTTTGTTAACCACATTATTTACCACTTCAGAGTCACATTCACCATCATTTTTAGTGTACGTTACATCGATATCCTCAGGCAGCTGTTTGGTTTTCAATTTAAGATTTAGCGTCTTTTCCACCCCAGATGGATTTTTGCATGCATAACTGTTCCACATGGGTGGAGGAACTCGATCATAACTACCACTTTTTATTTCACCATTTTTAGATTCCTCGGTATTTTTGATTTTAGGTAAAATGTGATCTATGACATATGAGCTTGTGGAATAACTAATTAACAGTTTGTTAACTCGTTCAGTTTCAATTCTCATTTTCTCAAGCTCACTTTTGAGCTCAACAATAGTGTTTAGATGAATATTAATAGTCATTTGTTTATCAATCACTGTTGCTTTAAGCATCATAAGTGTTGCGTCATTTTCTCATAGTGCTTTATTATATTGTTTAACACACGCACTCAATTTGTTATAAGCTTCCTTTGTGGATTTGTAATCGCTTGACAAATAGTCTGTTAAATTTTGCAATTCAGCAAATCTTTTGTCCTTTACAAGACACTCACCACATGGTTCATCATACTTTTAACAAGATTTTTCATTCTCATATGACTTGTTTACCGCATTTCCATTCGTCATGCACGCTTTAATGATGTCTTCTTTCAGCAATTCCTTTTTCTCATCCACTTTGACATCTTCAACCGGTTTCTTTTGCTCTTCATCTGTTGAATGTTGAGTAGGTGAAAAATTTCCTGCAAAAGTTTTTAAAACATCACTAGGCAAAAGATGTTTGAATGGACCATTCAAAAGCTCCTCTTCCTCTGATGAAGCATGATAGTAATAATCCTCATCCTCAGGTCCTTCATCAAAAGATGCCTCCGATTCTTCTTCCGGTTCATCAATAATTTCAGCCACCAATGCCAAACTTTCTCCTTTCGAAATAAACTTGTTCCAATTAAACCCTTTGTCTTCTTGTGTAACAACCAAAGCCTTATCTTTAGTTTCAGGTTGCTTGTCTTCAATCGACACGATTCTTGTTCTTGGTTGTAGTTGGTGATAGATCGCTCTTTTGTAATAGTCATCAGTGAAAGGATTATGATTTCCTTGAACCTCTCGATTTGGACATTCTCTTTTAAAATGACCTTTCTCCCGACACTTGAAACAAGTAACTTTGGATTTATCAAATCCAAGTTTCCCATCCAATCCTCCCAAATTTTCTTTACCAGTGATTTCCATAAATCTCTGTGCTCGTCGAACGATCGAAGCCATGCACCATTTTATATCTATCAATTCCATTTCAATGGATCAATTTGATCGTAGTCTTCACGTGTCATTTTATAATTTCCAATCTTTCTAGCAACAAGACTGTCATATGACTCAAGAACTGAAGCAAGTAGAGACATATGTTGTTTTGCTGTCTTTTCGTCAAAATTTTGCGCATTCTGAAAGTCAACGGCGATGTTGCATTGCAAAACTCTTTGATTTGAATTGGATGATGAAGTGGTTTGATTGTTCTGAGATTGATTTGATCCAAAAGAAGATTGTTGACTTGAAGGAATATTTGGATCGACTATTGGGAATGATTGGAAACCACTTGACTGAGTTGGAGGTGTACTTGGTGAACTATATGCACTGAACACAGTTTGAATCTTTGGCGCTTGGATTTGAGCAACAAAATTGTTTTTGAAATAAAGATTAACATCTTGTTGCATTTGAACAGTCTTGTTTTAGCCATCTTTTGCATCTCTAATTCATGACCATCCAATCTTTCGATAAAGCGAAGCAGCGAGAAATTGTTGTATTCAACTCCATTCTTCAAGATGGTTAAGTAAGTCGACCATTCACCTTATGGCAGAGAATCAGCTAGCTTATCAACAAGCTCTTCATTTGTCTTCACAATTCCCATCCTCTTCTTATGAACCACCAGATGACAGTATCGCTCAATCAGCTGCTTAACCGTTTCTCCTTTGATCAATGTGAATACGTCAAACTCTTTGCTTAATAATGCCCTTTTGCTTTTGTGGAGTTGAGCACTGCCTTGAAATTTGAGTCGAAGAGCATTCCACAAAGATTGCGCATCATCATCATCATGTTGTAGTAAAGCCAAGATGTCTTCTTTAATCGATTGATGAAGAATGTTCATCATTTTCTTTTTGTTGATAAATCTTTCTCGTTCAACATCAGAGAATTGAGAAAGGGTCTTTTCAAGCCCATTTTCGCCAACTGGTGTGATATATTTTGCCTCGATTGCAAACCAGCAAGTAAAATGGTTAGCTTGAACCCAGTTCATAAACCTCTCACTCCAACTATCAAAATCTTCCAGATTCATAAGCTTTGGAGGTTTCGTCATTATTCCCATTTCATTCTCTAAATTGATGTTTTGGGCTGCTGTTGTGGTAACAACCGATGTGGTGAACGCATTGTAAAATTCTTCAGACATTTTTCCTATAAAAGTTAGAACAGACTTCTCGAAAACAAACAGATCAGATTAGAAAACTTTTGTGCGGACAAGATGTTTCGTACGAAACAAAAAATTTGCATGAAACAGATTTTTGTACGATTCAAATTTTCTTCACAAAATTATGATTTCATACGAATCAAGTCATTTTTGTATGAAACATACGTTTTTGAATGAGTAAATTTTGTGCAGTTGAAATTTTGTACGAATCAAGTTTTGAAATTCTGAAAAAATTTTCAAGATTTTGTATGAATTTTAAGCTGGTTCGTATGAATTTTATGCGATTCGTACCAAAATCAAAACACCTTTATTTCGTGTGAAACTCGTACGAAACTGATTCAAACTTCAAACTGATCAAATTTTATCGATTTCAACATGATTTAGTTCAATTTTATGTTCGAATTATGGTATGGATTGATTAGATTGAAGATTAACTTGAATTACAAAAATCCTAGTCCATTTTGTCCATGAATTCGTCCGAAATTTGTCCAAAATCCAGCAAAGGTCAGAAAAATGATGAAGATGAAGATATATCCAAGTCTGAACAGTAACTACTTGTTGTCTATCTGTAGATCAGATCTCATGGCTCTGTTACCACTTGTGAACGGGGATCGAGCTCCCGAAAAGAGCAATCGACCTGATCTCGCTCAGCTAGCAGAGGCGGAATTCATTGCTAGAGAGGTAGACATGACAAACAAGATAGTACTTACTGTTTAACTGCTTCTGATGTATTAGTGATGTTCAAGTTACGGACGCAAGTAAACAAATTGACAGAGCTTCGTCGTAGTAATTGACAAATCACTAACTAGCTCTAACACAACACTTCCCTATTTATAGGTTGACATGACTCGTACAGAAGTGCGTGCAAAAACAAACATCTATGTTTCGTATGAAATGGTATTTCGTACGAGTGACTCACTCGTACGAAACATGCTCCTGTTTCGTGCAAATCACAGTGAACAAACATATAAAATTTACATTTTTCTCAATTAAACATTAACTTGTAAACTTTATAAACATTACAGATATATCCTAGACATAGGCAATAGACATTATGCACCAACAAACCGTTCTTCTTGGCTACTCCTACCCATTTCCTGATTTTACTCAAAGGTTCTTCACCATCACCAGGATGAGCTATAACTAGGCCATGCCTATGATTTGGAGGGTTTTATATACCCTTGAACAGATCATCAGTAAAGAAGGGATCGATTTCAATCTGTCAGAACTTGCCTATCTCTACAGCCTTGTCACCATGGTTCCATCGTTTCTTGCTCAAATCCAAACCCCAACAGCCTTTACCCATCTTTAAATCCACTCAAAATGGTTCCACCTATAAGAATCAATTCTTCTTCATGAGAAGGGATTCTATTCCACTCAGGAATAGTTTACCAAAAAAGTGGATCATGAAGGCTAGGATATAGGATCCTTAGATAGCCGCTATAGGAGGTCATGCTTTTGTTGCTAACTTGTTTGCTTTTACTATTTGCACGTAGTGACCAACTTTGCCTGCCTTGCTAATTCACCAGGAATTGAAGAGAGAGTTGCTGCATTTTAGACTCTTGACTCAACGATTTGAACATTCAAGCCAAGAACAAAGAATCCAGAAGCCAATACTTTCACCTGCTACACAATGTCGAGTAAGTATTTGTGCATTTTTATAGATATAATTTTGTATTGAAAGAGTTATGTAAAATAAGAAGACTTATCTTTTTTGTTTACAATGTAGGTGCTCATAAATCCACTAGCAAATCGGCCACCAAGTTTGGCCTAGATGATGTCGACAGCATCATCTCTCCTCGCTCCATCAAAAAGGAGCTGGCCAAAGGCGCATGCTTCCCGAAGCCAAAGGCCATCACCACTAAGGATAAAGCTGGGTCTACATGGAAGAAGCCCATGGAGGTTGAGGAAGATGAGCTTGAGGCTAAGAAGCAAACCCATGACTTCATTGCTTAGGTAAGGATCCTTGTCCTTTTCTGTCACTGTAATTTTAGTGAAGGATCCTTGATTCTGAACATGTATGTTACCCATTGTAGAGGTTGAGCTTTAGGATAACGTAGCTGACCTCCGGTCCATAGCTGCTGCCAAAGTCAAGATGATCTCCAAACTGGAGAAAGAAAACCAGCTCTTTGAGAAGAAAATCTTGGAGGCAGACATGCAGGCTGATAGGGCGAAGATGAAAGCAACTGAAGAGGCCAAGGTGTGTGCCGCTCGTGCTATCCTCAAGGCAATGATCAAAATTGTCAAAGAGGCAATGGACCCCACGTTCGACCGGTCTTCGTGTGATTTGGTTGGTGGGAGCAGAGACTCCAAGAGCTTGGTGATGAAGAGGAGCTGGAGCCGGTTAAGATGCTTGAGGCTAGATCAAGCGGGGCCAAGGAGGTGATTTAGGTTGCTGGAGGTGAAGCAGGAGGTGCTGGTGCAGTTGAAGGTAAACTTGAGAAGTGGGCAATGAAGGATAATCTAGACAATGCCTGAGCCCACTTTTTTAGGATTTGTGGTTTTTATTTGATGGTGTTTTGATTCCGAACAATTATGGTCTGTAATTATAAACAATAGTTCTCTTAGGTTTAAGGATCATTAATCCTTCAGACAATAGGGGGTGGTAAAGGTGGATGGGCCCTTCTTTTCGTGGAGGACGAAGCCTTTACACCCCTCGCTTTTATTTTCCTGCACTTCACGAACATTTAGTAACGAACACCCTGCATCAACCCAAGTGGGTGGGCCACGTTTTGCTGGTAGAAACTTGGGTTGATCATTTTAACAACCTTTAACAGGGTTTTAAATAAAATCTAGCCTTTCGTCTATATCTGTGTTCCAACTTTTTGTTTAATATGTTCATGATTCTTTGTTTAAAATAAAATGTTTGTGAAAAATAATCAATTTTTCCTTATAAGAATTTAGAAAAATCTATGTTGTTAAAAATTTGCCAATCCTTGTATAAATTTGATCAGATAAAAGTAGATAATGTAACGCTTCGCATTTGTATCTTTTCGTTTTTAGCAAGTCTGCTTCGTGTTTCTATTTTTGGAAGGTCCAAACCTTGTAATTATGTCTCTATTTTCAAATTCAATATATTCTAAGGCTTTGATTGTAATCAAGATTAATCAATTATGCTAAATTCGCAAACTATATTCGAGTTAAACTTATGAACTTACGACACTTTATGCCTTCGTAAATCAATTCGAAACAACGTGTAACTGTGTGATGAATGTTTATCAATCTTATACTAAAGTCAAGCAAAACAACTAGTGATATTATTCAAAGAATTAAGATTCAAATTGTCATAAAATCATGTCATGATATGTTCAAGAAAAATATGTATTCTTAGTTGCATTTTAGGGTTTTAAAATTATCATATGAAAATCATAAGACCATTAGAAAGACCCATACTTGTTTTATTCATCTTGTACCTCATTTAAAACCCTAACTACACCAAATAAATAATTAAATGATAAAAAAAGAAGAAAAAAAAGGCAGCAGCCTTGCGGCCGCAACATGTAACCCTTCCCCCTCTTTTTTTAATTCAAATTTTCCCCCTAAATGGCATTAAATGCAATCCAAGACTAAAACCCTAATCTTCCCCCTATATAAACACAAGCTCCCCCACCCATTTCTCACTTTTAAAAGCCTCCATACTCTCCAAACAAGTCCCAAACTTCTGAAATTCGTTGCTGAAACGCAGCAGCTTGCAAGTGAGTTTCGACTCACTTTTCTTCTTCCTTTTACCTTGTTTTTCTTTCTAACACTCTTGAATAACCACTAGGAAAGTTCTCACAAGTTTTCTTGGGCAAACTAAGGTGAAACCACACCATTTTGAGGTCCAAAAGTGCACAAAACTTTCTGCCCAAATTTTTATCTTTCAAACTTCAAGTTATCAATGTTTTCACTTTGTTTCTTCCTCAACAATGTTTGCTAAAGCCCTATGGATGTTACCATAGATTTTCCATGGAAAACCAAGGTGGAATCACATCATTTTTGGGGCCAAACTTTCTGTTTTGGAAGATAACTTATAAAACTTTTTCGAACATACTTTTAACATAACAAATCTATGCTAACATATGCCACTAACCAAAGTTTATGGTTAGTGTGTTAAGCTAGACTTGTTCGCATACAATCGAGAGGCATATCTTGTCTCTAAACTTGTGGTTTTTATTAGGGTTTCAAACCCACAAGTGTTGAGCCATCCGACCCTTCAAGCTTGTGACGGTGTGGGTGTGATTACATGAAGGCCTTGGCCATTCAACTATTCAATCCACCCCTTCACTTGATGATTTCTATTATTCTTGACCATCCGGATTATCCTTGTGTCAATCTTGTGTAATGGTGAATCTATGAAAGAGGTTTAGGATGGTTATCCTCCTACCTCCATGCATGACTTAATGACTTACATGACTTCCATGAAATACATGAACTATATGATTAATTAGTAGTAATATAACTATATGTAAATACTTAATATAACCGAAACTTAGACCATGACCAAATGGTTGGTTGTCTGAAAAAGTAGGTTATTTTATCTTAGACATAACAATCGTTACGATTCTATTGGGCATGACCCATAAAAACACAAACACCCTTCAGGGCTTATTAGTGTCAAAAACGAGCGTTAATGTCTAGATAAATACTTTCGTTTATATATACTTTCTTTGCATATTGTAAATACTTAAACTCATTAAACGCCCCCGTCAATCTAATACTCACACACCTATGTTGCCTTGTGTAGGATAAACTTGGTGTTCCATCCCCTAAATCAACCTAACTCTCTCACGGGTATTACTTTGCAAAACCGTGAGTACACTCGACCCCTGCTTTCCACTATTTGGGTGCAACATGATTAATTTACTAAAACTACACTAAATCACACTTTATTCTATACACAAACAATCCATCAACATGCTTTAGTCTTATGCTACTTGAATTGTAACTTGGTATATTCTTATGTGATCTAAATGTCATTAACTTTGATCGAGCCTCCCTTAACATGTATAGCGCTATAGGAGTAACGCACCGCCCATATTCTTGTGGTCAATGTTAAGTTTTAATCTATTTTGCGGTATACTAGAGGATTGACTTGTAGATTCACATGCCTTGTTTACACTTATCTTGTATGCTAGCTATTCATGTGGATTTGTTTAAACGGATTTTATACTTATGCTATGATATTAAACTTGTGTACTCGCCAATACTTGTTATTGAACTATACTTTTTAACATGTTGCAGGTTGATGAAGTTGTTATGATGGAACTTAGTAGGAATGGCATAGAAACACGCGTAGAACACTAAGTTAATCATTATGTTATTGTTGAACTTGTTTTGTTGTTATTTTGTGTATTTGAATATTCGGTGTAACCTTGAAAATTTTGATGCTATGAAATGAAATGGGTTGTTACTTTAAATATTGTCGCAGATAGATTTATTAAGTCTTGAGCAATCTAGTTCGTCTCACTCTGATGTTTCCGCCATCAGTTGGGGTGTGACAGATAAGTCACATACCCTTGATTGTAAGTTTTAGGGTGAAGTTAATATGATAAACAAATATGAGAATAAAACACACCAGAAAACCCAAGTTAGGATTTTACATCCTTTGGAACTACCATTACGCAAATGAACTAGTCACCGTTAGATATTCCCTAAGGATCCAGGATCCTATTGAAGTAACTTGTGAAACTTCAAGGCTGCAAAACCTGTTGCAATTAACTTGGGACTAAGCCAAATAGACTAGGAACAACCCAAACAAACTGGGGACAAGCCCAAATAAACTAGGGACAAGCCCACTTAAGTGACATGAAAATGCCAAAACCTTAGCTAACGTTAAAATGTTAGAAACCTTAGGATAACGGATGTATGGTACGTCTACCATTATACTTGAGAACCTAAATATGGCCAACAACAATGAAATTGTTAGCAACTAACCATGTACAAGTCCCATTGCCTCGAACCATACTTTGATATACGTGCGCTACTAGCGGGGTGTTAAAACCCAATTTATATGAAAGGTGGAAAATCTTTAAACCTTAGAAGGTATAATATACCTTAAACGTGGGAGAGATGTGGCCAACCCCTTAATCCTCTACAAATGATGTTAAACATTTCTACAAAAACTAAAATCTTGGTGAAATTGGATGTTAGGTGTGTAGCATCCCTTTCTCTATAACAAGTAAAAGTTGACGTCACTTAAAGTGAAATGTTACCGATGTGAGGATCCTGAATCCTTAAAGATCCCTGATCCTTGTCACATAAAGTACTTCTTGAGATGAATAGCATTCCAGGCCCTTGGTAAGAGATCACCTTCCATGGTTAGTAAACGGTATGCCCCTTTCCTACCTCCACTTCAATTAGACAGGGGCCTTCCCATTTAGGTGCCAACTTGCCATCAGCTGGGTTTGTAGTATTCTGATATGCTTTCCTTAACACCAAGTCTCCAACCAGAAATCGTCTGATCCTAACGTTCTTGTTATATGCTCTAGCCATCCTTTGTTGATAACTAGCTATCCTTATTCTTGCTAAATCTCTGAGCACATCCATAGTATCCAAGTCTTGAGTTAGATTCTCACTATTTGTTTGAGGATCACGAATGCTTGTTCTAGTTGTAGGAACCACCATCTCTATTTTGATCACTGCCTCAGTTCCAAAAAAAACTAGAGAAAAAGGAGTTTGGCCTGTAGCATTTTTGGAGTTGTTCTATCTGCCCAAAGGACATATACCTACTCTTCAGCCACCCAAGGTTCTTTTTTAGGTTATTGGTGATGATCTTGTTGCTTGACTCAGCTTGGCCATTAGCTTATGGATGAACTGGTGTGGATGTTATCATCTTTATTCCCTAATTGTAACAAAAGTTAGTAGTTCTACTCCCAATAAATTGGGATCCATTATCACATATAATTTGAGAAGGAATTCCAAATCTAGTAATAATGTTTCTCTTAATGAAGTATATAACTTCCTTTTCTCTGACTTGAACGAAAGCTTCTACTTCTAATTATTTGGAGAAGTAATCAGTCATGGCTAGCATAAATACTCTTCTTCCTAGTGCCTTTGGAAGTTTGCCAACTATATCCATTCCCCATTTCATGAATGGCCAAGAGAAAATTATTGGATATAAAGGCTCTACAGTTTAACGCAGGATGTTACTATATCGTTGGCAAGTATCACATTTCCTTGCATAATCTGTAGCATCCTTCTTCATTGTGGGCCAGTAATAGCCTTCTCTAAGGATCCTTGAGAATAGTACTCTACCCCCAGTATGATTTCCACAGTTTTCTAAATGAAAATCCTTCAGGACCTCTTGAACTTTTAGGTTCTCAGTACATCGCAAGTAGGGACCTACAACAGGTCTTTATACAAAATGTTATTTAATAGAGTAACTTGATATATGTTGACCCTGAAGGCTCTGGGAGTTTCCCCATTCTGAATGTAGTTCACAATTGGAAGGATCAATGATCCTGAATTTGGTTGCCCATCATTGGGTACCACTTAAGTATCCTCAACTATTTCCAATGCTTCATTTTCCTCAATTGTAGGAAAAAGAATATAGATAATAGGTATCCTCACGTCTTCTGGTATCTTTAAAGATGATCCTAAATTTGCCAATGCGTCTGCTCCAGCATTTTCTTCTCTAGGTACCTGCGTTATACTGAAAGAATCGAAAGCATTTGCTAGTTTTTTTGACAATTTCTAAATATTTAATTAATTTCTCACCCTTAATTAGCAATGAGTCTATGTATACTTGAAGATACCTGATCCTCAACTGTTTGCTAATTGCTAACCTGCTATTAGGACCTCATATTCTGCTTCATTGTTAGTTGTTTGAAACTCACAGGCAATGGATGGGGGTATTATGTCCCCCTGTGGCGATTTTAGTAGTACTCCTAGCCCGGTTCCTTTGGCATTTGATGCTCTGTCTGACTTTGTGGCTGATTTCAGTAGTGATCTACAAAGGGAAGCTTAACTAGAGGATCAACAACTTGAAGAGACCAAGGATCCTTGGACACTCAGGTTTCCTGAGAACATTCTTGATAGGAAAATTAGTCTTCACAATAATAGTATGTGTTTCAAAATAATGTCTAAGTTTAGTGGAAGCCATGATCAACGCAAGAATTAATTTCTCTAAATGAGAGTACCTGGCTTCGGCATCAAGAAGGCTTTTACTTACATAATATACTGGATGTTGTTGGCCTTCATGTTCCTTAACTAACACTACACTTACTACTTTACCTGAAACAGCTATGTACAAGGATAATGGTTCTCCATCCTCTGGTTTCACCAGGGTTGGTGCTAAGGATAGATAATCCTTAAGAGCTTTGAGTGCAGCTTCATGCTTCTCAGTCTAATCAATTTTTTTGTTCTTCCTCAGGATATCATAAAAATCCTTACACTTTTCTGAGGACTTTGAAATGAACCTGTTTAGGGTCGCGATCCTTCCTGTCAATCTCTGAACATCCTTAGCATGGGCAAGGGATTTTATATTCACAATCACCTTAATCTGCTCAGGGCTTGCTTCAATCCCTCTCTTTGTCACCATGTAGTCTAAGAACTTTCAAGCTTTGACACCAAAATAACACTTTGAAGGATTCAGCTTCATGTTGTATTGATCAAGGATGTTGAATGCCATTTCAAGATCCTTGAGATGATCCTCTGCCCTCTCAGAATTAACAACCATGTCGTCTATATACACCTCCATAGTGTCTCCAATCTACTCTTTTAACATCATATTGACTAGTCTTTGGTAGGTGGCACCTGCATTTCTTAGTCCAAAAGGCATTGCAATATAACTGTATATGCCTTTAGGAGTCATGAATGTTGTATCCTCTTGATCATATGGTTCCATCTGAATTTGTTGGAATCCTGATGAAGCATCCATAATGGTTAACAATTCATGTCCTACTGTTGCATCCACCATCGAGTCAATGTGTGGTAGTGAGAAAGGATCCTTGGGACATGCCTTATTTAAATCTGTAAAGTCGAAACATACCCTCCACTTTCCATTTTTCTTTTGAACAACCACCACATTAGCCAGCTATCTTGGATACTTAACTTCCCTAATCATACTTGCCTTCAAGAGTTTGTCTACCTCTTCTTGGATGATAAGGTTCCTTTTAGGTGCACATTTTCTTCTTTTTTGATAAATTGGCCTAAAAGATTATCAATTCCCAATTTATGTGTTATAAAATCTTTAGAGATACCTGTCATATCCTCATGTTTCCAAGCAAACGTAGACTTTCTTCTTTTCAGGAAGGATACTAAATCGTGTTCTATACTGTCAAGGATCCCGGATCCTATGAGGACCTTGATTTTAGGATCTTGAGGATCCAGTATTACATCCTTGATGTCTTGCTCCGCTACCTCCAGGACACTCATGGAGGTTGCTGTGATTGCTTTGTCGCCCTTGGTTTTGATGTCGGTTTCATTTAAGAGGTGCTACAATTCTTGGCCTCTTGCTGATCGCTTCTATCTTCACTACCCCCCCAAGTTATTGGTAGTTTTACACATTGGCGGTTGGTTGATGGGACAACTTTCATTTCGTGAATCCAAGGCCTGCCAAGGATAACATTGCAACAGACAAGCAGTCGATAACACAAAATATTTGTATAGAGTTTACCCCCTCAATGTAGATTGGGAGTTTAATATCCCCCAGCGTGTTCTTCGTTTCACCAATGAATCCTACAATTACAGATGATCTCTGAATTATTCTGCTTCTGGGATATTCATATTTTTAAGGACATCAAGTTGTATGATGTTGACAGAACTTCCACCGTCAATGACGATCCTGCGAACAAAGTGATTTGCTATAAACAAAGTAATAATAACCAGGCCATAATGATGAGGATCTTGAATATCAACACGGTCATCCTCATCAAAGGATATAACTTTCTGCTGAGTTAAAATGGAGGTCCTAATGGGCTTGTCTCCATTCTCCAACTTGGTTTCTTTGGCATGCCTCTTTGCCGCCGGGAACAAGGTTCCACAGATGTCTAACCCTCCGGGTATGAAGTTACTGATTTGTGCATCAGTTGGAGGTGGATCAGCTTTTTCTGGAACATTTTCAGGATCTTGGATCCTTGATTTTTTACTTCCCAACAATTTTTTCAAGTGCCCCTTGCTAAGGAAATATCCGATTTCTCTCCTTAAAGCTATGCACTCATCTATCAAATGCCCAAAGTATTCATGGTATGCGCACCACTTGGACTTATCCTTGAAGGAGTTAGACTTCTCATTCTTCTTCAGCCACCTAGCTTTTTGATGTGCGCAAAATGCAACATGTAAATTACATCAAACAAGGCATAAAATCAACCTTTTTTCGGTACTAATGTTGGAAGAGGCATGTTTCTTTGTTTACTTTTGAATACAGGATCAAAAGAGCTTAAATGAATAAAAGGAACAAATTAATAGCAGATACCAACACAAATATAAAGGAGGATTGACATGACTTGCTAAACCCCTATCCACATCCAAGAAAACAAAACTAACAAAGACAGAAGCTCAGGCACGAGGCTGTGCCCACCAAGCATCGGGCCGTGCCCAGTCAAGTTTCTCTAAAGAACAAGACAACAGCAAAAGACAAACCAACATGCCGTGCCAAGCCAACATGGACCGTGGTCAACTCTAAGATTCAAAGACTCTATGATAGTACAGCAAGTACACTGACCACAGGGCCATGCCCTGCCACCACGGGGCGTGTTGGTACACAATCTGACATCTGCAGTTAATGAAGGGAGACAAAATAAAGCCCACTTGGTCGTGTCAGATGGGCACGGGGCCGTGGTCGCCCTCTGTTTCTAGCTATAAATAGAGGTGCTTGATTCATAAGAAAGGTATCCCTTGGCAACCCACTTCTCTCACACCTGCCATCAGTCCACCACCACAACAACACCAACACCCACCACTACCATCCATCTTTCATCTTTCAGAGTGTGTAGTAGTCTCGGGATCCAAGATTGATCGTAAGAGTTCTTGTCAAACAAAGGCCAAGCTTGGCTAAATCTCTTACATCACTTAGTGAAGACAAATCTTTTATGGATTACTTTTGATTTCCAATCTTTGGCAACTTTTTATTTGGGTATGTATTAATGACTATAATAACTAGTTTTTTTTAATTGAAAGTGAACTTTATTTAAACACTTCTTCATGTTTTGTTGATTCACTCATTCCTGTCTTTACGGTCTATATAAAGCACGTTAACTACCTGGAAGGGGTTAGAGGGGTGTTTGGGTAAAGTTCTTCTCACTTAGTGTATAGATCTTGTGAGGACTTGGTTCAAGCGTATTAGGACTTCGTTTGAGTCAAATAGCATCAAATCGGGGAAGTAAGAACGGCTTGAACCCCTTATAAATAAACTACAATTAAAACTTTATCCGGCCTTGCGGGACTGTATCCCTGCTGACTCAGACCAATATGGCCGAGGGTAACTTCGCCTTCACAAGAGGGGCCTACCACTTTTCGCATAAATAACTTATTTAATCATCTTTCAATATTCTGACCTTGCGGGACTGTATCCCTGCTAACGTAGACCAATACTATAACTAAGGAGCCTACTACTATAACTAAGATAATCTCTTAAAAAGCCCAAAGTTCGGAAATCATCAAAGGATACGTAAAAGAGGAGTCGAAACCAAGTGATTCTTTCTTGTCTATTTGTTTTTATTTATTTCTTTATCTTCTTACATTTAGTTTTTATCTTTTAAAACCTTCAAAACTTTTATCAAAATTTGGTTAGATTAGACGTTAATGATAAGCCGGTACTAAAAGCTCTTATGTCCTTCGACGACCTCGGTATCTAACTATCACTATACTACGTCTATGATGGGTGCACTTGCCCTAACGTTTGTAGAGAGATAGTATTGTATCGTGTTTTATAAATTTAAAGCTTGATCCACGACTAAAAAGTGCTTAAAAATATAACAAAAAATTATAACCACACTCAACCACGTCAAGTTTTGGCGCTGTTTCCGAAGACGTAAGGATTCTGAGAAAGCTAAAAATTAGCGGCCTAATAAAATTATGTACATTTTTCAAAAACTGCGCACCCGTTTTCAAAAAATTTTACCGTTTACAGTAGGTTTGCCATGGGGCCGTGTCAGCTGGCCACGCCGCCGTGCTGCAGAAATTTAATCAACACTTTTCAAATGCCCAGATACATACTTGACCGCGGAGTCGTGCCAATGTAGCACGGGGTCGTGGTCATCTCCCTGTTAAATTTTATTTTTCTGTTTTTTGATTCCGAGGCTCGTTAATCTTCTGAGTGTCTTCCAATGGATTACTACTTAGAAGATTACAACCACTACTACATTAAGGATGATTACGAGGAACCATATTTACAATATTTTTACCTCTTTCAACCATCACCCTCAAACACCACATGTGTAGAACCTAGGTTTGAGCTCCCCAAACCAAGTTTTGATTGAGATGCCAATACGTTTGAAACAAACGACACTCCACCAACAATCGCTCCCGAAGTCGAAAGCCTTATACAAATTCTCCAGAATTTAAAACTCATACTTAAGAGATCTCGCAAGAAAGAAGAGACCGTTTGTACAAGAGACGTAATAGTCAAAAAGGTAAAAATAGAAGAACAACAAAACGAAAAACTCACACATGAACCAAACCACAAAAAAGGTAAGCCTAAAAATGATGATTTCAAAACAAAACACAATTATATAGAAATTCACATTTTACAACCTTCTTTTGAAAATCATTGTTTGGTATCGTCTCATGCCAAGTTTTTAAAAGAGTTAAACACTACTACTAAAATCGGAGAACTAGTTAGCATTAGCTTAACAAATGATCAAACTTCACTAATACAAGACGAACACCATGAATTAAACATAAAACTGGTACCATGTTTTTTTCAAAACATCTTCGTTAGTAACGTGTTAATTTATAATGATCTTTGTGTTAACATAATGCCAAACTACATTTTCGAAAAATTGGGTACTAGTGATCTTTTTCCTCTTAAAATCCCTAGTTTCTCTCTAATCGAAAAATGATAAAAGCCAAAGTAATGATTGAGGATGTCTTAATTCAAACCAATCGAAAGGTAGTACCAACCAACTTTATCATCTTAGATGATTCTCCATTCGTACTGGGACAACCGTTCATAAAAACCAATCAAAACTTAGTCAAGCGGAAGCAAAACAACCTACCACTTCAATTAGGGACCGACAAAAGGCACGTCAATCTTGACCAATCAATGAAATATCCAATTGGCAACTACGACACCCTAATTAGAGATGAAGCAAAGCCACCAGATACAGAAGAAACAGAAGAGCAACTCATCGAAGAAGAGGACGCCGTCGAACAAACCTTTTCAGCCATCGATCTTAATAAAGATGAAAATAAGCGGTCTCTTGAAGACCCACTGTCGTTCAAACTCAAGGAACTACTAAAAGGTCTAGAATAGGCATTCTTAGACGATCATGGTAAGCTTCCCATCATCATTTCTTCAAAACTGTTACTTTTTGAAAAAGAAAAATTAATAAAACTTTTGAAAAAACATAAAAAACCAATCGCATGGAAACTTATGTACATCAAAGGCATCAATCCACCCATGTGCACACACAAAATTTTAATGGGAGATGACTATAAAATGGTAATACAACCACAAAGAAGAGTAAATCCAAAAATGAAGTCATTAAGCTACTAGACGCCGGACTCACCTACCCTATCTCTGATAGCCCCTGGGTAAGTCTTGTCCAAGTAGTACCAAAAAAAGAAGGTATGACGGTTGTAACTAATGAAAAAATGAACTTATACCAACAATAACCATCACTGGATGGAGGGTTGTATAAACTATCGCAAATTAAGCGAGGCAATAAAGAAAGATCACTTTCCATTGCCATTTATCAACCAAATGCTAGAAAGACTATCCAGTCATAAATACTATTATTTTTTAGATGGTTTCTCCATATATTTTCAAATTCCCATCGCACCGGAGGACCAAGAAAAAACAACTTTCACATGTCCCTATGGAACTTTTGCTTATCGACGTATGCCTTTTGGTCTACGCAATGCCCCCGCAACATTTCAACATTGTATGGTAGCCATCTTTCATGATATGATAGAAAAGACCATGGAAGTTTTTATGGATGATTTTTCTATCTTTCGAGATACATTTGACCAATGCTTCGATATTCTTGAACGAATGCTATCCTGATGTGAGGAAACTAACCTCGCCCTTAATTGGGAAAAATGCCATTTCATGGTAACTGAGGGAATAGTACTCGGTCATAATATCTCAAACGAAGGAATGGAAGTTGATCGGGCAAAAATAGACATTATTTCCCGATTACCTCCCCCATCCTCGGTTCGAAGAATTTTCAAAGTTTCCTAGGACATGCCGTATTTTATAGACGATTTATCAAAGAATTTTCAAAAATCTCTAGACCTCTAACAAAATTACTTGAAAAAGATGCACCATTCATCTTCGACAAGGATTGCGAAAACAAGTTTTCTTACATTAAAAGAAATGCTAGTCAATGCACAGTCATGATAGCGCCTGATTGGAAACTATCTTTTGAAATCATGTGCAATGCAAGTGACTTCGCGGTTGGAGTAGTCTTGATACAACGAAAAGAAAAACATTTTCACCCAATATACTATGCAAGTAAAACTCTTAACGATGCTCAAGAAAATTATACAACAATCAAAAAGAGTTATAGTATTTTCTTTTGATAAATTTTTGTTCCTATCTTGTGCTTTCAAAAACAATAGTCTATATAGACCACGCCGCCATTCGAAACCTTTTCGAAAAACGAGATGCCAAACCACGTTTGATTAGGTGGATTCTTCTCCTCCTCCAAGAATTCAATATTGAAATAAAAGATAAACGTGGAGCAGAAAACACCATCGCTGATCACTTATCTCGCTTAGAAGATTCCGCCTTGGAGCTAACTCGTGAAGAGCTCATCAGTGAAAAATTCCCCACCGAATCCTAAGAAATGATCGAATATAAAAAAGAACCAAGGTATGTCGACTATGCTAACTATCTCGCTAGTGGCATTTTAGTAAAGGATGGCCACATCATCAAAGAAAAATACTCTTTGCTGATATCAAGCACTATTTTTGGGAAGATCCATATCATATTAAAATTTGTGCCGACCAACTTACACGAAGGTGTGTCCATGGTCAAGAAGCAAGAAAGATTTTTCGCCATTGTCACGAAGGACCATATGGAAGACATCATGGAGCAACAATGTAAGACCTCGAAAATTCTGGTCCGGTAATATATCGACACGTGTACATACTCTCGGGTGAAGCCATGAATGAAAAGGGCGCTCATTCGCATAAACATGTTTGATTCGCATATTTTCTATATGCCGGATTGTAAGCTACGGTTCCAAACCGTAAGCTACGGTTCGGCTATGCTGTTCAAAATCCAACCTGACCGTAACCTACGGTCCAAATTTGCTGGATTATTTTTATATCAACAGTAAGCTACGGTCTGGCGACCGTAGCCTATAGTGAAGTCCTTAAAACTCTTTCTTTTAATACTTTAACTTTCAACAAATGACCCGGAGGCCCCTGGACTTCATTATTTTCATATCTCTTGCATAATCAACCATCTCTCGACCCAAACGACTCTCGCTTGATGTGATATCTCTTAATTTACCAATGCTTGAGTGTTCCGCATCATCACCGAACATTAAGCTTTACTAATTTAAGTGATTAACCTGTAAAGCCATAAGAACTCGTATTTATCACATTCTAGGCTTGAAACCACTTAAAACTCACTAAAGAACATATTATAACACACATTAATATATGGGTATTCACACTCTTCTTCAGTATGCCACGTGTTGAATGAGAAGAACTAGTTGTGTCATTTGTTATAGTCAAGGGACAATTCATAAAACAATATTCTTTGAGGGATTAAAAGTGTCAACATGCCAAAGTTCTGCCAAGTTGCCACATATCCTGCAATATGCCACCCTCTTGCAGTTCTTGACACCTATCTAACCACTTGTACTGATCCTACAACACCTCTAACACCTGGCATCATCCTCATTCATCCCCTTGCACTATAAATAGCCCACCAATCTCACTCCATTCTTTGCTCATTTCCTCTTCTTCTCTCTATTACACTCCTGGAATTTTCTGGTCATCTAGGAGCATCCCTTTGAGTTCTAAACTTGGATCACTTGTAAGTGTTCCATCTCTGCTCTTTTCTTTTTATAGGATTTTTAATAGCCAAAAGTCAAGTATTTTTTTATAAACGCTTTGACTTTCGGTTAAAACCATCATGGTCTAGCCATTGTTCGAAATGAACATAGCTAAGTGATCGTAATTAGGCAGGTATTAATCTTTTAAAAAGGGCAACTCCTAAGAATCATGTTTACTAGGTCAATTGACGGGTCAAAGCTAATGTTTTTAAAAAGTCAAACGGGTCAGATTATATAAATATTATAATCTGAGTTTATATATGTTATAAATATGTTTTGACACTTAAAAAAGTTGGTAATAATTATTAGAACACGCGGGAACATCTTCGGCTCGTCATTTCCAGTCCTAGAGTTGGTTCGCAACCGAAAGTCACAAAGTTTGACTTCTGCTTTGACTTTCGATTCTGACCTGATTTAAATTAGTTTACTACTGATTTATGGTTGCATTTTGATCATAATATAGTATAGCATAACCCTCTAAGGTTATATTACATGATCATAATCATAATCTGATTTTATGAACAAGTTTTGCTAATATGTCAAACTTTGACTAAAATGCCCTTTTTACAATAGATAAGGTTTTAATCAACAACGAACTTGCAAATAAATTACCTACTGATATGTTAATATATTAACATATTATGATGTTATAATTCTGATCATAAACTGAGTTTATTATAATATCGTAAATTATACTTTTAAAAGGACCAAAATGCCGTTTCGGTGCATAATTTGATCCTGAACCATAAACCACACTTATGTATGACATCTTACTGATAATATATCATAACCAAGTATTTTTATGAAATGCTTATGATCATAACATCATAATATATGCAAGTTCCTTTTATATGTCATATAATGATCAAAACGCCTTATGAGGCATGGTTTCGTTTTAAAACCTTAATGGGCATATAAGTTGATATCCTGCTGATATTACAACTTATTTAAAGTATAATAGCATATAGAACTTGTTCATGACTCACCCGGTTACCCGATATCGCTTATATGCGTACGGTTAAGTTTATGTAACTAGTTTACGAAAATTAACCCAAACGGGTTCAACCTTATCATTTTAATCTCAATTTCCAGAATGATAATTGTTTGCCCATCCCATACAAGTCTTAGTACTTGTTGGGTTTAAACTACATTCTATTTGGTCATCCCTTAATCTAAAGTGTTGTACTGTTTCAATTCTTAAAGCTAGCCGGTCTGAGTCTATGACTTAAATAAGACCCGTCATTCTAATTGGTTAGTTTATGCCATCATTCCAGACTAGAAGCCTTCTAGTAACTGCTATCTACACTTATCTATTGATTAAACGGCTGAGTTAATATTAACTTTGATTTTAAAGTCAAGTACTAGCTCAGGTAAATACTTTTAACTTATTTTCCCTATACAGGCTTGCAATATGGTAAATTATGATCGCTTGTCGGGAATGGGATCAATCGATTGCCGAATTATGGCTAGTAAATCTGCATATTCTGTTTTGATCCGTTTTGTTTGATAACTTGAGCATTGGGGGTTAACGACCGTGTCCTGAATATCCTTGGCTCATTTAAGTTACTAATGGCCACGACCAAAGCACGGGGTGTAGGCATACACCTGACAGATGCGAATGGTAAAATATATTTTACCCCCAGCTTAGGGATAACTCCTTCATGAGTTTATAAGTGGTATGTCAGTTAATCATGTCTCGGTTTCTATACTGGGCCCCATATATATCGACAAACATGTGAATCTGTATACAAGGTTAAAAGCTTAACTTTCCCAAGTTACAAAAAGAATTTTATGTGCCTTGTGCACTTAAATCAATTTTTGAAATATTTTCAAAACGAGTCAGTTAATTGTATTTACTAGTGAAAGCTGATGGATTTTCAAAAGACTAAGTTGCAAAATAGGCTGGAAGCTGCTTGGTAGTGATATAAGAGGATCTAGCAAATCCTTTGATCTGCCTAAAGTCTGTTGTACATCTTTTGAATATTTTACGATTTGCCTGTGGATCCTTAGTTACAAACCGTTTGTATAATATTTTAGAACTTTGGACATTTTTGGTTTGTAATAGTATTTTTAAACTCCAAGAGTTCCGCTGTGCTGTGTTAATTGACTATGATGATATCAACTTACGCACGATTCTCCCCCACTCGGGCTCACTGAGATTTGGTTGGAAATTCGGGGTGTGACAAACAAGCACCGCACGTAAGGTATTGGCCAAAGATTTAGGATTTTATTGGCCAACCATCCATAAGGATGTATATAATAAACTAAGAACATGTGACGCATGCCAACAAACAGGTAATATCTATCAAGAAATGAAATGCCTTAAAATGGCATCCTTATTTGTGAAATCTTTGATGTTTGGGGTTTTGATTTTATAGGACCTTTCCTACCATCAAGAGGGAACACATATATTCTTGTGGCAGTCGATTACATGTCCAAATGGGCCGAAGCCGAAGCTCTTCCAACAAATAATGGAAGAGTTGTGGTAAAATTCCTAAAACGACTATTCTCTCGTTTCGGTAATCCAAAAGCATTTATTAGTGATAGAATCACCCATTTTTTTAATTACCTATTAAAATTTTTTTAATAAAATATCGGGTTTATCACCATGTTTCAACCGCCTACCATCCTCAAACCAACGGTAAAGCCGAAGAAAACAATCAAGGTTTAAAAAGAATCTTAGAGAAAACTGTGGGTAAAATAGAAAAGATTGGGTGGATAAATTAGACGATGCTTTATGGCCCGTTCGAACAGCCTATGAAACACCAATAGGCACCACAAGCTTGTTTATGGAAAAAAATGTCACCTCTCAGTAGAGCTTGAACACAAAGCATAATGGGCATTAAAAATCGTAAACATAAACCAAGAAACTTCCGGTAAAAATCGATTCTATCAATTAAATGAATTAGAAGAAATGAGAAATCAACCATATTCCAACTCCGAAATTTATAAGGAACGCATAAAAAATATAGACGATAAAATGAGCAAACCTAAAGAATTTTAGGAGGGGGATCAAGTGCTCTTATTTAACTCAAGACTTCAGTTGTTTCACATAAAACTCAAGTCTAGATGGTCGGGACCTTTTTCCATTACCCAAATCTTTCCACATGGCGCCATAGAAATTAAACCTCCAAACGGTGAACCTTTCTAGGTCAACGAACAAAGGCTTAAGCTCTTTAGAGGTTTTCTTGAGGTTGAGTAAGTTGAAATAAACACTCCAAGAAGTAGATTAATGATCAAGGAATAATCAAACGTTAACTATAAATATGTATATTTTTTTCTTTTCATATCTTGTAGGTACATTTGGGAGGTGACACAAGAATAAAAGCAAAACAGGTAAGTACCAGAAAGGGAACCCTCAGAGAGATGGTCACATATATAAAAACATAAAAAGTGGCTATGGGGTCGTGCCCACCAGACACGGGGCCGTAGAAAATCTGCAAACGGAACCCCTTTTTCTTCACTTCTTCTACACAAAACCATAACCCGTTTCTCTAGAACAGCCGGTTCCTGCCCTACTTCCGACGATTTTTCACGATTTCCTACCCAAATCCATCAACAAGGTATGATTCTAACATCATGATTAGTTAGACTAACACATTGCATGTAGTTTAACATCAAAAATTCATGAAAAATCTAGGGTTCTTGAACTAGACCCGTGCCAATCCCAAATTTTTGTATAGATCTTGTTACTAGTAGAAAGTAGAAGTGTTTTGAGAAGTAAATAACCAAACATTGTCAAAAAAATCAGATTGTTCAAAGAGTTTTCCACAAACCTTCGTTCATAACCGAAAAAAGTTAAAATCAAAGGGGTAAACAAGTATTTTATGCAAAATTGGTACTTTAGGTTTTATTTCCGGGGTAAACTGCACATGATGAACCAAAAATTTTGAATTTTTCGAAGCCAGCTTGAAAACCTTAATCTTGGGTTAACAAAAGGTTCAACATGGGGCCTGCCCACTGACCATGGGGCCGTGGGGCCCCAGACTTCAGACACGAGGTCATGGCCAATGGGCATGGGGCCGTGTCTAGACTCTCAAATTTCCATTTTTGCAAAATTTTTGACACACCAATTATTTGACTGGTTCTTTATTGCAGGAGTGGCACCTTATAAGTTCTTGCGGTTCAAAAGTTCAGAGCTTGAGTACAAAAACCGCTTTGAAGTGCAACAAGAAAGGCACGAAGAGCCACCGTGACAAGTGTGTTATACGACGCTTGAAACTGTGGGGCAAACGGAGAGATACGATAATCTGATTACTGGTGCACTCCATACCTTTCTATAGACCCATCTCAGATATGTCCACGAATACAACATGGAGTTCTTAAGCACGCTCATTTTCAAAAAGAATGAGCAGGATCTACTTGAGTCAAATGTAGTTCAGTTCAAGTGTGGGGGAGAATGGTATTGCATTTTCGTGGCCTAGTTTGGCGTGAATATTGGCCTATACACTAAAGAAGACACAGCTGATCTAGACTTCATGAAAGGGGTTCGTGAACTCCCAGATAACATAAGACAAGCTGCATGGGCACAGATTGGGGATGTCCATTATGATCCGAGCAGCACAAAGAGCACAAAAATAAGGGACCCTCTAATCCGATACATTCATCGGGTCATTATTGGCTCTTTGTGACAAAGGAATGATAGTGGTGAATCTTCGGGAGCTTACTTGCCTATATTGCATCCTGAATCTTCAACTTATTGATGACATACCCAAAGCCAAAACCTTCTGTCAAACTCATCTTTGGAGCTTTGCAAGTTCACTGATCATGAGATCGATAGCTCGCGCCCCTATTTTCATTCAAAGGCCATTTTTCGGCCATATGATTCCACGATGAAGAGTGATGCTACCTCGTCCATTTGGGGGTGCTTCCCTGCATTACTCTTTTTTTCTTGGCTATTCCTACCCCTTTCCTGATTTTACTCAAATGTTATTCACCCTCACCGGCAAGAGCTATAGCCAGGCCATGTGTATGCTTTGAAGGGTTTTGTATACCCTTGAACAAATCATCAGTAAAGAAGGGATCAATTTCAATTTGTCAGAGCTTGCCTATCTCTACAACCTTGTCACCCATGGTTCCCATCGTTTCTTGCTTAAAGCCAAACCCCAACATCTTTTACCCATCTTTAAATCCACTCAAAATGGTTCCACTTGGAAGAATCAATTCTTCTTCGTGAGAAGGTGTAACACCCCAAAAGTTTTTAATAATCAAACCACACTAAAACTAAAGAGCGGGTAAAGTATTGTTAGCGGTAAAACTAAACCTTTAGACAAAATAACTAGGAACAAAGTTAACCTAGTTAGTAACATGGATAAGGTAATAAAACAATGAGTTGTAACACTTTAAATAAAAAAGGGAACAAACTAAAGGGACCAAAGTTGGTAAAAGGAAATTGTGATTTAAAAAGAAAATTTAAAACACAACACACACCTACTGTGTTTGTGTGTCGATCATGAGCAGAGAAGGAGGGGGAAAACCCCATCTTGATCTAATCTACAAAATCATCAAATTGAAAGGGAAATTGGACACCAAATCCGTGAATGACTGCATATTAACGATCACCTAAACTAGGGGATCATAAGGTATGTCAAAACTCTTAATTTGGTGATATTATGAATGTTGATAGAATTCATGGATTTCAATCTATGTAAGAATTTCATAAATTGAAGTAAGATAAGGGATGAACACTTGCTTGGGAACAAACCCATATTTTTGAATGGACTGCTATAATATAGGTATTTGGATGATTTACCGCACCTAGTTAAATGGGTTTTCATAACATGATGAAAGTGATGATAAACTTGTGTTTAGAATTATCATACATAGTAGCAATAGGAAGATACTTAAACAATTTATGTTTTTGAGTACATGTTCATACATGACATAAAGTGGCTTTTGATGGTGGAATGAAATTGATGTTATAGTGATGTCAAAGCATGCATATAGTCTTCATATTTACAAGAAAATATGAGATACTTGGCTAAATTTATGTTTGGATTAAAGTCCATGTATGTGGTGAAATGGGTTTTTAGGATAGTAATAGAATCCCCAGATTCTATTATGATAATTTGAGAGATTAGCTATGATGATTGAAAGTCTTGCTAACTTGATGTTAGTAATTGTGTAAACTTGACGAATTGAAAGAAATAGGGTAAATTTGGTTAAGGAAGTTAGCCAAATCGGTGGCCTAAAAATGATGCCCACCAAGTGTTAGATAAAATTCCTAATGAATTTTATTCAACTTGTTAGTGCATATATATGTAAAACGGCTGTTTGACTTTTAAAAGTCAAACCGACCTATAATTAAATCGAATACGAAATATGGTAGAAACGTCCATAAGGGTGATGGTCATGGTATTGATGACTAATCTAACTATCTTATGGATATTGTATTTGTGACAACCGGCATTTTTTTTGTAACATCCGTACATTTAATACTCAATATAATATTCAATTATATGTTTAAACGTCAATTTTGCATGCTTACATGTCATATGTTTAGAAATATTGTGAAATAACATTACAACGATACATGTTTTACATTTTAATTATCGCGACTCGAAACACTTAAAACAGCCAACCGAAACAACTAGTGCACTTACTGATTAGACGAACAGTGCCGACATAGTCTCAATACTCAGCAAACGATAGACGTAGGACCTAGATTTAAGTCCGATATCAAAAATTATACCAAACCCTAAGTGGAAAGATAAGGATACGTGTTAACACCTACCGAGAGGTAACCGAACACTAAAATTGTCCGAACCGGACAATAAATAATAAAAATTCAGCAAAATTCAGCAAGAATTCAGCATTTAGTAGTTTGTACAATGTTCAGAAATGATGTTCAGTAACATGAACAACTTAAAAACAATTGGGGCTATCATCTAAATGGTTAAGCACACTATACCCTACATACCATATAAGTTACATCCTTATGAACCATTAACAAGATTAACAACCGAACTAGAACAAGACATTTTAAGTTAACTAATCAGCATGATTTTGGCATTTCAAAACTAGTTGGAATCACTAGACATCTTAAAAAAATTAAAATCCCTAAATGCTTAACTTGAGCCTAACTAAACATAATTAAACATTATACACATGTCTTACCCTAAACAATCAAGACCATATAACACTTAACATTTTTTTAAAACTCAAACCCCCCCTCCCCATGTAGCCGTCCCCCAGGGGACCCACACCCTTCTCTTCTCTTCATCTAACCACATACTTAACCTCCAAGGTTTGACAAGTCAAAGATGCCATATGAGTAATTAAGCACATGTTTTGTTAGTAAGCCTAGATCCTACATGAATCCTAGACCTAGTTGGAAGATTTGATGTTAATGGCATCTTTGAAAAAAATACTAACAACCTTAAAAACAATCTTTCTAATCTCCACATCCACCTCCACATTCAAAATTCCAAACACCACACTCTCTCCTCCCTCTCCGTCACTTGCGGCCGCTACCACCACCACTCTACTCCATTTTCTTTCATTTTTTTTGAAGATCAAGTTGTACTTCCATGGAGTTCATGATGATCTAAAGCACCTCCAAGTTGAAGCAATCCATTTCACCCACTTGGGAGCTCTCATCCACCATCGTCTTCTTCAACTTACCTTCTCTTTTTAATCTTGATCTTCCCTAGCTACTAGTGCTAGTAGTAAGTCATCTTACACTTGTTTAAGCTTCATATTATATATTGCTTATGAAATACAATAAGAGAGATCTTAAAGCTCATCATAAAAGACTTGGTAAACTTAAAAGAACACTAAAAATATACAAGTTGTTTACTAGATTGTTGAGTTGCTTATGTGATAGACCATGTATGATTTGTGATGAACTAGTGATCTTGCTAATATTATGATAAGGATTTAATTAGCAAGGTCCACCAACTTGATGTCATGAACTTGAAAACACTATAAACATGATTTAAAAGTTGTGACAAGTAAATACATGTGAAGATCTTACAAGTAAACTTTGTTCTTGAAAAAGTAGACTTTTAAAGTCTAAGATAAACTAGTGAAAGTCTTGTTGATGAACTTTGTTCTTGAAAGATCATGTTCTCAAAGTTAACATAAACTTGGTTAAAATGATGGTAAACATAAGGAAAGCATAGATTTAGAAGTTGGTATGATTTTACAAGTTCATGCACTTATGTTGGAAGTTTTATTAAATAAAAAGTCTTGTAAATTATTGTGGATGAAATGTTGAGTTTTGAAACACATTAACACGTGTTTTTATACATGGGAAAAGTCCACTTTACAAGGGGAACTATGGAAATTTTTTTGTAAAATCCCAACACTTAGAAAATATATTTTTTTAAGACTTTTTACTAGCTAAATGTTTAAAGATTTAAGCATAATTTCTCCCCAATTTTTATACAAAATATAACTTAAGAAATATGAGTTTTCTTAAAAGATAAAAAGTTGATATAATTATATATATATATATATATATATATATATATATATAATTAGGGCAACTTATATATATTTAGTGGTCACCCAAAAAAATTGTATGATTATGTGTATATTATGTGTATTATGTATTAGTATACATGTAGGGGTTCTAATTCACTAATACTCCCAAAGAGTACAGGTACATAATACACTTAAAAATACAAATATAATTATACACAAGACTACCCATACTTCGACATACAAACAGGATACAATATATATATATATATATATATATATATATATATATATATATATATATATATATATATATATATATATCACAAAAATTCATGGACACTTCGAACTAACGAACAAACTATATACCTATTCTGGATTAGAAGTATAAGTTATGTCAACGCTTGGAAAGTATATTTGTAAACCGAACTAGTGATAAAAATCGTATTTTGCACAAGTATAGAAGATATATATATATATATATATATATATATATATATATATATATATATATATATATATATATTTGTCAAACTTTAAAATGTATGATTTTGACAACAACCAAAAATATATTTTCATGTCTTAAAATATATTTTTAAAGGGGTCTACAAACTTGTATTTTCTACTTAGAGAATTGTGTTCAAGACTGCTTTTAAAACATACAAAATACTTATATTTTACAAAGCAAAGGAATTATGAACCTTTACACAAACCAAATCTTAATACCAAACACATGGGCATCTAAACCTAAATACTTCTACACTTGCCTAAATGTATACATATTGATAATACAATATATTCAAGTATTCATGCAAGTATATTTATACTAAAATAATATTAAAAATATTATTTAACAAAAGGTGTACACCCACTTTGACTTGGTCAAAGGTACACCAAGACAAGAGTATGTACATGGTATAAGTATACTTATACAAAAACAAGTTAAAATATATTATTTTTAACATACATCAATCTTGAATTATATTTAACTAGATATATAAACATACACAATTAATATGATTAAAGATCGCATTAAGCAAGATTATATATTTTAAAGAATATAAATATATCCGCTACGACATCGTCGAGACAAACGTGTAAGACCCCGAATACAAGATGTCGAGGACACGTATATATTACTCGTGCGAGGCACGAAGTCACAAGAGGGCTAGGCCCGTTTATACAACTCACAAATATCCAAAGATATATATTTTGGGAAACATATTAATAACTTATAAATTATTCATCTAAAACACAACTCAATAAACATTAGCTCCATACAACTTAATACAAAGTCCTAATACATATTTAAATACATAGACCTAAGTGTCTAACATAATTTAGGACGCTTGTAGGTTACGTTGCGAGACAAGAAGATGGTCGGAGATCTTTAGTACGCTTACGGAACGCAACCAGTGAGTTCATGACCCCTCTTTTAAACGTTTTCTAGTTTTTAAATATTGGTGGGAAGATACATGTACGAGTGGTATGATAAGCTAGGAAATGGAACAACATAGATCATGTGCGAACAAGGTTGTACTTAAGCACCATTAATCATCATTAGACCGAGAAACGGAAGGGGGTAGATCTATCGGGTTTTGGTGAGCCCCACTCTTGGTTATTAGACCCACACAGAAGAGTGCTTTTGTGTCCCAGTCGAGGGTAATTGGCACAAAAATCGTCAAGGGTTGGATTGCTTCCTATGTCGTCACACATATTAATGTCCTAGCTATACATTAATGATCAACGATTTCATTAACGCTTTAACATTCCAGTGTTTTACAAATACACTTCACATTTTATGGATTCAAATTAATCGAAAACAACAACATGAACTCACCAACTTTGTTTGACGTTTTTAAACTTACATGTATTTCAGGCAAATAGTGGACCATGCGTATGAACAAGACACGAATCAAGAACCAGAACTCGATGCCACTTTTGAGGGATTTGCCTATTATATATCGCCACCTTGCGGTAGATGGTGTCTTGATAAACTTGTAATCTTTTGAAGAAGATGTAAACTATACTTAAACGTTGTGTGGTCTTTTAAAACTACCTATGACATTTGTCGTTCGAGTTATTTGTTTCATTTAGTATGTTGACTTATATCGTATGCAATGAGAATCAATCACGATCACACCTCGTGCTTCGGCCTATGAGCGGGTGTGACAATATTATAGTTTGACTCTTGACGAGCTAGGTGGAAGCTTGGAGAAGAATGGGTCAAACGGATCAAAGGTGCGAGAAAGCATGAACAGACTTAATATAAGTAATGCTTACATCTTTGAAATAGTACATATACTTATATATTTGACTGAGAATAAGTAATTTGATATTCGGAATGAGATTTTGAAATAAATTGTTCCGACGCACATTGATACGGTCGGAACAAGTGAAATAGTAATAAACCATATTTGATGTAAAAAGGGTAAAAAAGTAATTTAGTCATGTAATGAAGAATAAACAAGATTTCTGAAAAGTTACTTTATGGTGTAAACCGTAAGGAGTAAAAAGGGTGAAATAGTAATTCACTCACTAGTTGACAAATAAATAGTAAACTATGAAAAGACACTCTATGGCGTAAGCCGTAATGGGTCGAACGAATTAAGAAATGACTTTAAGTATTATAACCATATGGCTTTAACTGAAATAGATTAATGGTGAGATGGAAAATAAATACCATCTCATAATGATAAAAGGGTCATTTACGCCAAATGGGTCAAATGGTATTGTCATCACCATTGAAAATAATAACTAATGATCGCTTGTCGAGTTGTGTGCTCACAGGGAAATAGCTTATGGTTTCGTCGCTATTAATTAGTAACTAATAGTGCAAGTTATTTAAACGGTTCAATGCCATGACTTGAGTCAGGTATGTGTAATGGGTCAAACTCTCATTGAGGATTTAAAGTCCGATGAGAGTTAAACAAGTTATGAATGAACATCGGATTACCTAAAGCAAGGTAAATCTCATAATCTAAATTGTAGACATTAGGTTCTTAGGGACATAAATAAGATTACGGTTAAAATGTGCTCATTTGGTCAAAACATGCTATTGAAAGTCCTTCGTTGTAAAAGAAGGGCCTAAGTTGACCAAAATGCCCTCGAATGATAAAACAAGCAAACGACCCTAAGGGTAGTTGAAAAAATGAGTTTTATAATTTAGTAGATCCTTTCGGTAGTGTAAAAGTGAAAAAGCATTAACCTTTTTGGTTTAATGCCTCTTAACGGGTCTTTTCCGTAAATTGACAAACCGAGGGGTAGAAATTGGATTAAATGATTTTACGATAACAAATCCCACACAAATATAGTTGTGGTGGAAGATAAATAGAAATCTTAGGGTGGAAATAAGATATAAGGGAAGAAAGAGTGAGATTTAAGCCTAAGTGCTTAAGTCCCTTAACGGGTCAAACTGAATATGCGCATAAACCGGATAATGGTTGTGCAATTCACGAAAGTTAGGAATCCGGGTTAAGGATTTCAGGTTAAATATGTAAGAAAACATTTTACGGACATTTTGAAACATGTTTCATGGGAAACGGATGAAAACTGAATAAGTTATGGAAGTTTTTGTAACAAAAACGGCAAGACGGAAATACATGCAGTAGCCTACCTTAAGCTACGGTGGCCAGCCGTAGCTTACGGCAAGCAACATCTGAATGCAAACAGGAAATAGTGTTTTATGGAAGCGTCTCTGCAAGGCCCGAATCGTGTTTTAAATGTACGGGACTTGAAACGGGTCGGACGGGCAAACAAAATAACACAACAGCAAATCTACTGCAATAGATGGCGTCGCCGACGCCTTAAATGGTCTCCGACGCAGCTTCTTGATCCTATGTCCTAAATTACTGCCTACGGTAGTAAAGCTCCAACACAACAATAGATAAGACGTCGCCGACGCGGCATACAACCGTCGCCGACGACACCTCAGAAGTTGTATTTTCTGATTTGATTATTTTAGTCAAGTCGGTTATGTTGTGCTTTTCGTTATTCACTATAATACTAATAAATTCTAAATTTCCAGTTTAGGGTAATCGCAAGCACCCTTGGATGATGATCAAGCTCAATGAAGAACCGAACATGATCAAAGCTCAAGCTTCCGCACTTGGTTTCGTTGTTACGAAACTAAACAATGATGACATGTTATAATGTTTATTGTTTATGAAGTTTTAATAAATTCAAAAACATGTATAGACGTGCGTTTGCATTTATACATTTAAATGCGAAATTTTTATAGAAATTCAATAAATTATGATAGGGTCTTAGAAGATGGTAATCAGAGCTCAAGGTTAATGATCAAATGTGTTCGGTTCGAGACTTGATCGCATGATCCAGTAAGTTATTATGACTATTAAGGGTCTAGCATGTTAAAGTGTTGCAGACAACACATAAGGTTATCGTGTAAAGACATGTTAACCCAATTAAATTGGCAAAAGATCAGTATAGTTAACAAATTACGTGTGTAACACGTATCGTATAAAGCCTTGTATTATAGTACGAGCGCGTATTTGTCACACCCCGACCCACAGCGGAATAAGAGTCGGGGCATAATTGGGTTATCACCAAAGCTCATGATGTTTACTAATATGTTTCATATCTATTAAATTCAAAATTACATCCTCAATATTCCAAACAAGTTCATACAATTACAAAGAAAAGTAACTAAATAAACAATCCAAAGTCTAAACCGATTTATTCTTCTAAGCCATCCTATATGTTTCTTGCTGCAACTGGATCACCTGTATCATGTGTAAAAATGGGAGTTTTTGGATCAACAAAAGTTGGCGAGTGAACCTTGTTAGAAAACATTTATTATTGATTTCTTGTTATATTTAATATGAAAAATTGTGCAATGATCATATGTGAGTAAACGTAAATAAACATACAATAACAATAACAATAGCATACAATAACAAACCACCTTGCATGAATATATGACATGAATGATAATGTAAATGTTGGCAACGTCACGTTCACGCTCATAGGTAATGGGGAACGGTTCCGCTCATAGGTAATGGGGAACAGACGGCATATGATGAAATGTATGTGCGATCAAGGCTCAACCAAACGGAGCCGATCGTATGTTGGCAACGCCTCGTTCACGCTCATAGGTAATGGGGAACGGCTCACGCTCATAGGTAATGGGAGTGGCGACCTATGATAATGTATGTACTGAAAATGATAAATTTAATCTAAACATTAACCACACAAACATATTGAATACACATTTGATCATGGATATGATGGATGCACAATTGTTTAAATGTAATAAATAGTAAGACACATGATACACCCCAAAAACGTGATTAAAACGGGGAATTTGTAGAGATTCACTCACATTGGGTGCGTTCGTTTGATGATGCTGAATGCGCACGAGTTTAGAGGATTGATCGACAAGGAATAACTAAGCTAACTAATAAAGAAAAGGTACGGTAAATAAGTGAATTTTATTAATAATTTTAATAGGATTTTTAGATATAATTTTGTGAGTTTAAGGTTATTTTCTAACTTTAAAAACATTATTTTTAAGTATTTTTAATTGATTTTTAAATTAAATAAATAAATAAAAATATAAAAAAATGTTGACTTTTTTGGGTTGACCGTTGACTATTGACTTTGACTTGTTGACCGGTTCGGCCGTGTATATTGTTTGCACTGAGTGAGGTTCGAACTTATAACCTCCCGTACGCGTGGACGCAGCTCTACCAACTGAGCTACGTGTCTAACCGAAATATTTCTGTTTTTAATTATATTTATATACTATTTAATTTATTCCAAAATTCATTTATTTTAAAAAGGATTTTAATTCCATCGAACCGGCGTGCGTAACAGGTCTCGAACCCGGGACCTGTTGATTAATGTTGCACACAGTCCACCACTGGACTGTGTGTCTAACCTGGTTAAAACACTTGTTTTTATTTCTCTTATATACTAACTGGAAGTTTTCATATTTGGGTTTTATAAAAAGTCTGAATATTGTGACGAATCGGAACAAGGACGGACTCGAACCCGGTATCGCTATGTTTCAATTGCACACAGTCCACCGCTGGACTGTGTGTCTAACCCGAGATATAACCCGATTTATATTAAATTTATATACAAACTATACTTCATCTTCTCCGTTAAACAACACAGACATTGATTATTCCACTGATCTTGTTTAATTCGATTGACGAACATATAATTGATTAAAATGAAATGGACAGGGAAGGTTTTGGGAATGAACATACTGGAAGATGATCTTTCTCAGAACTCCGGCGAAGTCGTCGGCTCTGTTTTATGAACTTCGTCTGAACGGGCCAATTAATAGTTTTGATTAACCAAATTGTGAAATTGAATGACTAAACAAGAGTTATCAGAAGGTTTGAATGATTATACCGTTTCACAGCGCAATTTAGGAATTTTCAGAAAACTTCCGGCGAGTGTTGATTATCCGATATCGTCGTCTGGGATTGATTCTGATTGAAAGGTTTGAGTTAGCAAAAGTCTAACAACAGATAGAGGATGAAAGAATTGAGAAATTTACCGTTTTGATGAGTGTCACGGTTTTCCTGCGAAAGTCCGGAGATTTCAGAAAACGTTTCCGACGAACTGAAAATAGAGCGAAAGTGAAATTGGAGGTTCTATGGATGATTTTGAGTCGCGAGATGATGATATTGATAGAGTAATTCAGGAAGTAAAAGATTTCGGTTTCTAAACCCGAACATCATATGAATTCAAGTTCATTAAAGGCTTAATTGATTAAGAACGTCGGTTTATCGGTTATATTCAGTAGTATCGAACTTCAACAGTCTGAACCGTTGAGAGCCGATGAGCGGTTTCAGTTTTTGGTGCAAACGGGTGATTCACGGGTAGAGTTAAGTTTTATTGTTTCCCTGATTATACAACAAAACAGCAAGTGGCGGAGTGGTTACATGTTTGATGATTAAGTCTACCGGCTGACCCGGGTTCGAAACCCGGCAGCCCATTTTTATTTTTAACTGCTTTATTTTTATTTTCTAACAATTTTAATTTCCATATTTTAAAATGTTTATTAGTTATGTATTGTTTAAAATTAAAATAAGTATTAAATGAGCAACGGAAATTTGAAACTGATTATTCGATTAATAAACGAAGCGGGTTTTGAAAACCCGTTTTTCAACAGATGTTACAGTATCCCCTACTTTTAGAAATTTCGTCCCAAAATTTAAGTAGTAGTGGTAACAGGAAAAAGATGCGGGTATTTTTCGCGCATTGAGTCTTCACGTTCCCAAGTAAACTAAGGTCCCCGTTTCGGCTCCCAGCGTACCCTAACAATTGGAATACGACTCCGTCTTAAACGTTTTTCTCCGAAGTCCATGATCTCTACTGGTCTTTCTATGAAGTGCATGATCTGAATATCTTCCAGGGGAATATGGAGGTTTTCATCGGCGAGGCACTTCTTCAAGTTTGATACGTGGAATGTGGGGTGTATTCTGTTGAGTTCTTCTGGTAAGTCAAGCTTGTATGCTACAGGTCCTACTCTTTCAAGTATCTTAAAAGGTCCTACGTAACGTGGTGCTAGCTTTCCCTTCTGGCCAAAACGAACTACTCCCTTCCACGGTGATACTTTTAAAAGTACTTGATCACCAATGTTAAACTCCAAGGGCTTTCGTCGTTTGTCTGCATAACTCTTTTGACGACTTTGTGCCGCTAGAAGATTGTTTCGAATTTGATGGATCTTGTCTGTGGTTTCTTGAATCAATTCTGGACCGGTGATTTGAGCTTCTCCAATTTCGTGCCAACATACTGGAGATCGGCACTTACGACCATATAAAGCTTCGAAAGGTGCCATGCCGATACTTGAATGATAGCTGTTGTTGTACAAAAATTCAACTAATGGTAGATGAACGTCCCAATTTCCCTTGAAGTCAATGACACATGCTCGAAGTATATCTTCAAGAGTTTGGATGGTGCGTTCAGATTGTCCATCAGTTTGAGGATGATAAGTGGTACTGAGGTCTAATCGTGTACCCAAAGCGGCTTGTACGGCTTGCCATGTTCGTGAAGTGAAACGACCATCACGACCTGAAATAATGCTTAACGGTACACCATGACGGCTTACGATCTCGCTGATGTAGATACGAGCTAACTTTTCATTCTTGAAGTACTCGCGAATCGGAATGAAGTGAGCTGATTTAGTAAGACGATCAATGATTACCCATATAGTGTCATCCCCACCAGAAGTGCGAGGTAACCCGGTAATGAAGTCCATGGTTATGTTTTCCCACTTCCATACAGGTATTTCAGGTTGGACCAAAAGTCCTGAGGGTCTTTGATGTTCAGCTTTTACTTTGGAACATGTAAGGCACTTGGAAACAAAAACAGCAATATCCTTTTTCATTCCAGGCCACCAGTAGGTGTATCGAAGGTCTTGATACATCTTGTCGGCTCCTGGGTGTATAGAGTATCGTGTTTTGTGCACCTCATTCATAAGGAATTTACGAAGGTTGTTGTGGTTAGGAATCCATATGCGATCTCGATAGTACAGAATACCATCGGATTTAGTTTCAATTCTAAGTTCAGCTCCACAAGACAGCTCCTTTCGTACGTCGTTTTCCGTTACTGAAACATGTTGGGCTTCACGGATTTGATCTTTGATATCTGTTATGATTTGCGAACATAGAAGACGAATGGAGTTCGCATAACCCTTTCGACTGAGTGCATCGGCCACCACGTTTGCCTTGCCAGGATGATACCGAATTTCACAGTCGTAGTCATTAAGAAGTTCGACCCATCTTCGTTGCCTCATGTTTAACTCCTTTTGGTTGAAGATATGTTGAAGACTCTTGTGGTCAGTGCATATTTCACACTTAGTACCGTAGAGGTAATGTCTCCATATCTTAAGAGCGAACACAACGGCTCCAAGTTCTAGGTCGTGGGTGGTGTAGTTCTTCTCATGAGTTTTGAGTTGTCTAGAAGCATAAGCTATCACCTTTCCTCTTTGCATTAGAACACAGCCTAGTCCTTGCCCTGACGCGTCGCAATAAACCACAAAGTCATCACAACCTTCAGGAAGAGTGAGAATAGGCGCGTTACAGAGTTTTTGTTTAAGGGTTTGGAAGGCTTCTTCTTGTTTGGGTCCCCATATGAAGGGTTTTCCTTTATGTGTTAAAGCCGTGAGTGGTACAGCGATGCGGGATAAATTTGCAATGAAACGACGATAATAACCAGCCAAACCAAGGAATGATCTTACTTCGGTTGGTGTACGTGGCGCTTGCCATTCTTGTACTGCTTTGATCTTTGAGGGGTCGACATGTATTCCCTTGTCATTGACGACATGTCCAAGGAATTGTACCTCTTTTAACCAGAATTCGCATTTGGAGAATTTGGCGTAGAGCTTTTCATTCCCTAAGAGTGTAAGGATGAGTCGAAGGTGTCGTTCATGATCAGACTTAGACTTTGAGTATATGAGGATGTCGTCGATGAAGACTATAACAAAGCGATCGAGATAGGGTTTGCAGACTCTGTTCATTAGATCCATGAAGACAGCTGGAGCGTTGGTTAGACCAAATGGCTTGACCATGAATTCATAATGACCATAACGAGTTCGGAAGGCAGTCTTTGGGACGTCTTCTTCATCTACTCTGAGTTGATGATAACCAGAACGAAGGTCGATTTTTGAAAAACAACCGGCGCCTTGAAGTTGGTCAAGAAGATCATCGATGCGAGGTAATGGGTAGCGGTTCTTGACCGTTAACTTGTTGAGTTCTCTGTAGTCGATACACATGCGAAACGTTCCATCTTTCTTCTTCACAAAAAGGACAGGTGCACCCCAAGGCGATGAGCTAGGATGTATGAATCCTTTGTCAGTCAGCTCTTGCAATTGACTGGCTAGCTCTTGCATTTCGGATGGGGCTAACCTATAAGGAGATTTTGCAACTAGTGTAGCTCCAGGTATAAGATCAATGCGAAATTCGACTTCTCTCACGGGAGGAAGTCCTGAAATGTCGTCAGGGAAAACTTGTGGAAAATCTTTTACTACTGGGATGTCTTCGAGTTTCTTCTCCTTGGTTCCCTTTTTGACGACATGAGTTAGAAATGCGACATAATTCTTGCGAAGATATTTTCGGGCTTGAAGACAGGACATTAATTTGAGCCCTTTCGAAGGGGTTTCTCCAAAGATTCGTAGAGTCTGACCGTTTCTAAGAGGAATGTGTATAAACTTTTCGCGGCATACAACTTCAGCATGATGTTGGCTGAGCCAGTCCATACCAATTTATAATGTCAAAGCTTCCCAACTTCATAGGTATGAGGTCAACTGGAAAATCGTGATCGTTTAGAGTGAGAGTACAATTGCGTATAATAGAGTTTAATGAGACCGGTTTTCCGTCAGCAACTTCTACCGTTATGGATTCCATGAGTTTATCACGAGTTTGGTTGAGGATAGGTTCAAATTCTAAGGACACAAAACTCTTATCCGCGCCAGTATCAAATAACATGGATGCATAACTACCATTGATGAGAAACGTACCGTTAACCACATTGTTGTCAGCCCTAGCTTGATTGGCGTTGATGTTAAAAGCTCTTCCTCTTGCAGGTGGAGGAGCTTGGTTAGCCTGGTTTACTAGATTAGCTTGAGCTTGGGCATGGATGATGTTCAGCAGACGTGGACAGGTGTTCCTGAAATGGTTCGGGTCTCCCCAGTTGTAACAAGCCCGCATAGGTTGCACCATGGGATAGTTGGGTTGGTAGTAGGATTGGGCTACATGTTGGGTAGGTGGTAGTAGTAAAGGTTGTTGGGCTTGACCCACTATCTGATGGTGGGTTTGGGTTGAGGGCTGATGGCGGTTCGTTCGCTGAAGTACGCGACAGGTTTGAATGGTGTGACCGGCGCGACCACAGCCGGTGCAATGTTGGCAGGGATGGTCAGGAAAGTGATGGTATTGGCAACGGTTGCATTTTGGGTATGGGCCGGAGTATGGCCTTTTATATGGTGCAGGTGAGGGGGCAACTTGAGTGATGGGTGCAGCAGGGATAGGGAAATTTGTTTGTGTGATAGCAAAGTTTCTGGTGTTTCGTTTCCTCTTGTTAGCAAACTTTGAGGAGGAGGTGGAATGGTTTGAAGTTTGGCCCTCAACGGGGGCTTTCTTTTTCTCGTCCTTAAATTTGTCGTTGCGAATACGATTCTCGGTAAGCTCGGTAGCTAGTTCCATAGCAGCTTCGAGTGTTGCAGGCGAAGTGCTGAGAACTGAGTCTTGAATTTTCGAGGGGAGGCCTCGAATATAGTGTTCGACTAGGCGGTAAACTGGGGTGAACAAGTTAGGGACCATTTGGTTCAACTCTAAAAACCGTTTGTTGTAGGAAGTATGATCTCCCTCCTTTTGCTTCAACGAACTAACTTTTTGATCTCGCTTCTTGGACAGAAGCGTCTCGTCATGATTTCCCTTAACTCCTCCCACGTTAAGGCCATTGCATCTTCGATTCCTCTCTTACACTTTTCAGTATTCCACCAGGTAAGAGCTACTCCAAATAGTCTCCCGGTTGCGTAACGTACCTTGCGATCCTCGGGACAATCGCAGTTGAGGAAGGTGTTTTCCATTTCCTCAAACCAGTGGAGGAGGGCAGTGACACCTTCGGTCCCTTCAAATTTTGGGGGATCGCAAGACTTGAGATGTTTGTATGAGCACTTTTTGGAGGGAGGGTTGTCGACTTTCTGGTCTTCTTGCTGGGGAGGATTGATGGGATTTGCGGCGAGAGCTTGTTGGACTTGAACTACGATGTCAGGAAGCACCGCGGCCATTTGTTTTGCGATTTGGGTGGCCAAGCGCTCGTTTGACCTTCCTGACCTTCTACCCCCATGTTGTTGCCTAGCTGACATCTACAGGAATATACATAAGAAGATTGTGAGTTTAAGGAGTCTTTTTGGGTGTCAGGTGTCTTAAAAAAAATGACATAAACATCAATAATGCAACTACATCCATAGGATGTCTTGGGTTTGCTCATGTTTGGGCCTCAAATGTCCCCCATACATTCACCTGTATAGTCATGTGGGCCCCCATGACTATTGGCTTAGTAGGATTCACATTGGTATTGGCGGTTTAACACTCGCATCACCCGAATGAAAACCATGAAATATGTTTGCGAGATGTATGGTCGGAGGGTGTCCAGGTGTAGACACAATGACAACTCAAAGTGGGGTTAGCTCACACGACGTTTGGTATAGCATGCTTTAGCCTAATAGGTCCTTCGTACTCTCATCGTTAGTCCCCAGGTAGGCAAACTGGTCCTTTATTTTGGATATATACGAATGCCAAGCCTAGACAGGACGTTCCGACTACCGGTACTTGTACCCTTCCAGTTACTACATGCCCGTCATGAGAACTCACTTTGATGTGATTTGAAAATACAAAAATCGTTGCAAAAGTCATGGAAATTGTGTGGTGTGTGCTCTCATGGATATGATATGTTATGAGAATATGATTCATGATAGGCATTGTATAATAATATGTACTTATGAACATGCTTGCATAACATTGAATGTAAAAATAAACATAAAACATATAAATATCATGAATTTTGCATGTAACACACAAATAATTTTAAAAATTCTAATCAACTCTCTAAGTGTCTACTAACCTATCCTATATCCCTATAGTCATGGCTCCGATACCAATCTGTCACACCCCGACCCGCAGTGGAATAAGAGTCGGGGCATAATTGGGTTATCACCAAAGCTCATGATGTTTACTAATATGTTTCATATCTATTAAATTCAAAATTACATCCTCAATATTCCAAACAAGTTCATACAATTACAAAGAAAAGTAACTAAATAAACAATCCAAAGTCTAAACCGATTTATTCTTCTAAGCCATCCTATATGTTTCTTGCTGCAACTGGATCACCTGTATCATGTGTAAAAATGGGAGTTTTTGGGTCAACAAAAGTTGGCGAGTGAACCTTGTTAGAAAACATTTATTATTGATTTCTTGTTATATTTAATATGGAAAATTGTGCAATGATCATATGTGAGTAAACGTAAATAAACATACAATAACAATAACAATAGCATACAATAACAAACCACCTTGCATGAATATATGACATGAATGATAATGTAAATGTTGGCAACAACACGTTCACGCTCATAGGTAATAGGGAACGGTTCCGCTCATAGGTAATGGGGAACAGACGGCTTATAATGAAATGTATGTGCGATCAAGGCTCAACCAAACGGAGCCGATCGTATGTTGGCAACGCCTCGTTCACGCTCATAGGTAATGGGGAACGACTCAAGCTCATAGGGAATGGGGAGCGGCGACCTATGATAATGTATGTACTGAAAATGATAAATTTAATCTAAACATTAACCACACAAACATATTGAATACACATTTGATCATGGATATGATGGATGCACAATTGTTTAAATATAATAAATAGTAAGACATATGATACACCCCAAAAACGTGATTAAAACGGGGAATTTGTAGAGATTCACTCACATTGGGTGCGTTCGTTTGATGATGCTGAATGCGCACGAGTTTAGAGGATTGATCGACGAGGAATAACTAACCTAAATAATAACGAAAAGGTACGGTAAATAAGTGAATTTTATTAATAATATTAATAGGATTTTTAGATATATTTTTGTGAGTTTAAGGTAATTTTCTAACATTAAAAACATTATTTTTAAGTATTTTTAATTGATTTTTAAATTAAATAAATAAATAAAAATATAAAAAATGTTGACTTTTTTGGGTTGACCGTTGACTATTGACTTTGACTTGTTGACCGGTTCGGCCGTGTATATTGTTTGCACTGAGTGAGGTTCGAACTTGTGACCTCCCGTACGCGTGGACGCAGCTCTACCAACTGAGCTACGTGTCTAACCCGAAAAATTTCTATTTTTAATTATATTTATATACTATTTAATTTATTCCAAAATTCATTTATTTTAAAAAGGATTTTAATTCCATCGAACTGGCATGCGTAACAGGTCTCGAACCCGGGACCTGTTGATTAACGTTGCACACAGTCCACCGCTGGACTGTGTTTCTAACCTGGTTAAAACACTTGTTTTTATTTCTCTTATATACTAACTGGAAGTTTTCATATTTGGGTTTTATAAAAAGTCTGAATATTGTGACGAATCGGAACAAGGACGGACTCGAACCCGGTATCGCTATGTTTCAATTGCACACAGTCCACCGCTGGACTGTGTGTCTAACCCGAGATATAACCCGATTTATATTAAATTTATATACAAACTATACTTCATCTTCTGCGTTAAACAACACAGACAATGATTATTCCACTGATCTTGTTTAATTCGATTGAGGAACATATAATTGATTAAAATGAAATGGACAGGGAAGGTTTTGGGAATGAACATACTGGAAGATGATCTTTCTCAGAACTCCGGCGAAGTCGTCGGCTCTGTTTTATGAACTTCGTCTGAACGGGCCAATTAATAGTTTTGATTAACCAAATTTTGAAATTGAATGACTAAACAAGAGTTATCAGAAGGTTTGAACGATTATACCGTTTCACAGCGCAATTTAGGAATTTTCAGAAAACTTCCGGCGAGTGTTGATTATCCGATATCGTCGTCTGGGATTGATTCTGATTGAAAGGTTTGAGTTAGCAAAAGTCTAACAACAGATAGAGGATGAAAGAATTGAGAAATTTACCGTATTGATGAGTGTCACGGTTTTCCAGCGAAAGTCCGGCGATTTCAGAAAACGTTTCCGACGAACTGAAAATAGAGCGAAAGTGAAATTGGAGGTTCTGTGGATGATTTTGAGTCGCGAGATGATGATATTGATAGAGTAATTCAGGAAGTAAAAGATTTCGGCTTCTAAACCCGAACATCATATGAATTCAAGTTCATTAAAGGCTGAATTGATTAAGAGCGTCGGTTTATCGGTTATATTTAGTAGTATCGAACTTCAACAGTCTGAACCGTTGAGAGCCGATGAGTGGTTTCAGTTTTTGGCGCAAACGGGTGATTCACGGGTAGAGTTAAGTTTTATTGTTTCCCTGATTATACAACAAAACAGCAAGTGGCGGAGTGGTTACATGTTTGATGATTAAGTCTACCGGCTGACCCGGGTTCGAACCCGGCAGCCCATTTTTATTTTTAACTGCTTTATTTTTATTTTCTAACAATTTTAATTTTCATATTCTAAAATGTTTATTAGTTATGTATTGTTTAAAATTAAAATAAGTATTAAATGAGCAACGAAAATTTGAAACTGATTATTCGATTAATAAACGAAGCGGGTTTTGAAAACCCGTTTTTCAACAGATGTTATAGTATTAATGTCAACGCTACTAATCTTTTATAATCGGATTTCAAGTTGAAGGACCCTCGCATCTGAAGATGACGGGAGTCTAAGGATCTACCGATATGATGAAGAAATGGTTTGAAGTATGACAAGTAGGGCATGCTCACCAAATGCCTAAATTAAGTAATGATACGGAATAAAGGTAAAAGACAATGAAAGCCCATGAGGGAAAATATCACCTAGGTGCACATTTTAAATTATTGCACGAATAGTAATATGCGATAGATGTGCAATGAATAATGGTTGCATACAAAATTTAAGGATGGGAAATCCGGATGGGATACCCATCCAGGAAGATGTTCGCAAGGGAAATTTGGTGGGAATTATGCGTTATTCACAATCGTGAATAACAAAACAATAAAAGAATTCAGATTTAGAAACTTGAATGGGACCGATCATCAAAGTAGAAATTTTCAATAAGATCCTATTGAGGAAAAGTAACTATCACATGGATATATGTGGTTACAAAAAAAAGGTCTTATAAAAAGGAAACATTATATATGTTCTAAGATGAAAAAGGTAAAAACTAATAATTGTTAAATAACACTTAACCAAGGTTTTACCAAATAAAATCAGAATATGGACATGAACCGATGATTTACTTACATGGAAAGTAATGTGATAGTTATAATAAGGTCAGGCGTACCATGTGTTGATCGCTTACTCTGGCCAAGTAAGTAGTAAACACATGATACCATCAACTTCTTATAATGAGCACATATACACCCGATGTAGTAAAGACGAGGCTAATGGGATGAGTTAAAAAGGAATCCTTCGGGATAAATAAAGAATAAAGTTTGATTATTCATAAGTGATGGATTTCACACAAACAAGTCAAACGGATTAAATAAAGAATAAAGTTTGACTGTTCATAAGTGATAGATTTCACACGAACAAGTCAAACGGATTAAATGAAGAATAAAGTTCGACTGTTCATAAATGATGGATTTCACACGAACAAGTCAAACGGGTTAAATAAAGAATAAAGTTTGACTGTTCATAAGTGATTGATTTCACATGAACAAGTCAAACGGATTAAATAAAGAATAAAGTTTGACTGTTCATAAGTAATGGATTTCACACAAAAAAGTCAAACGGATTGAATAAAGAATAAAGTTTGATTGTTCATAAGTGATGGATTTCACAAGAACAAGTCAAACGGAGTAAATAGAATAAAGTTTGACTATTCATAAGTGATGGATTTCACATGAACAAGTCAAACGGGTTAAATAAAGAATAAAGTTTAACTGTTCATAAGTGATGGAATTCACACGAACAAGTCAAACGGGTTAAATAAAGAATTAGGTTTGATCGTTCATAAGTGATGGATTTCACACGAATAAGTCAAACGAATGGAGTATAGTGATTGAATTTAAATGTAAACGAAAACCGGGTAACGGGAGCGTTAAAACAAAAGAATAATGAGCCCGGGTAATGGGACGTGATTAAATATACATGTAGACGCAAACCGAATAATTGGAGCGCGAAATATTAATGAACCCTGTAAAGCGTCGTGAATGAATATAAACGAATAACAGGAGCGTTAAAACATTAAGATATAAAACCCGGGTAACGGGTTGTAAAGAAATATAGGCATAAACCGGATAACGGTAAGCGTGAGACAAACCTACGCATAAATGACATATGAAGTCATAGAGTCGGAAGAATTGTCCAAACGGAAAACGATCTAGTCTGGACTACAATCGTGCGAGCGCGCGGATATCAACAGACATTGTCTGATCTGCATATGAGAATAAGTGTTTTAGGTAACATACACAAAATTTTGTGCTTGCCACTAAAGATGGTAGTTGTAACTCGGTGCTGATGAGTGGTTAATGCAATTTGACTTTGCGCCAAGCTTAGACGCAAGTGATCATCACCTAATAGAGATGAAACGACTAAGAGATCTGACAAGTGAATGTGACTCATAAATGACTCACGGAGTCATAAAAAATGAAAATGTTACCAACTCGGATCAAACATGGTCTGAGGACCATAATTGAAATAAAATAAATTAGCCTTCATGGTAAGAAGAGCCATGATTGGCGGATAAAGAAAAGACAATGTAAATGATTTTCCTTTTCAAATATAAAAAAGGTGCATTGACACCAAATATATTTAAAGAGCGACATGGGTAGAGGGATGATCTATGGGATCAACACAACCTTCGAGTTATAAATAGTGTAAAGGTCTACAGAACCAAAATGACCCTCGGGTCACGAATCAAGAGGAATGAGCATTAAAGGCCTCACCTAAAAAAAGGGGGTGAAAGTCTAAAGAAATGGCATACTAGGCTAAGTAAAAAGGGCCTACGGGTCACTTAAATAAAGTGAGGAAACTATTTACTATTCCCCGCATGAAATAAAAACAGTAAAAGAAGAAATGCTAGATTGTCATTTCTTAATGCGAGTAATTGACATAAGTTAAAAGGAAAACATTAAACTAAAAATTCGGTTTTTAGTTAAAAACAACGTTTTAACAAACATAAATAGTATGAGATGAATTGAAAAATTATTAATATTAAAAAAAAGAAACAGGTCTTGACACCAATAGGTGCAAGACGATAAATTCAAAAAGAAAATTTTCGAAAACAAATGGTTGATATAAAATTAAACATGACGGGATGTAATCTCAAACAAGAAAGTAACATGGTATAGGATTACTTTGTAACACAAACTATAGGATTGGGGTCATGAATAATTGTAAAAGCCTTACGAAGGCAATATGAGTATACCTAAACTACGAGGTATAAGGTAGCCGATGACTGATAAGTCTAACCGACAAGATCGGTCAAGATCAAATTTAAATTTAAAACTTGTTGAATGCGCTTATCATTATAAGATTTGCGTGGAATAAGCATATTGACAGATTCATATGACCGAGTGGGCAAATGGCGACTCAATTAAGTAACGATAAAAGAAAAGGGATACAAGATGAAAGTAACGGCACATTAGACCTTACACATGAAAGGCGCATGCACCTTTGAAAGGCACTGCCATACTTTCCTGGTAAGATTATTGAACAATTGAAATGTGAGCTATGCTCAAGTAATTATGACTAAGTTCATTAGGTTTAACCCAATGAACTACGTAAGAAAGGTTTCGGGGACGAAACCTCTTTAAGGGAGAAAGATTTGTAACACTCCAAAAACGGGTTTTTAATAATCAAACCACACTAAAATTAAAGAGCGGGTAAAGTATTGTTAGCGGTAAAAGTAAACATGTAAACAAAATAACTAGGAACAAAGTTAACCTAGTTAGTAACATGGATATGGTAATAAAACAATGAGTTGTAGCCCTATAAAATAAAAAAAGGGAACAAACTAAAGGGACCAAAGTTGGTAAAAGGGAAAATTGTGATTTAAAAAGAAAATTTAAAACACAACACTCACCTACTCTGTGTGTGTCGATCAGGAGCAGAGAAGGAGGGGAAACCCATCTTGACCTAATCTACAAAATCATCAAATTGAAAGGGAAATTGGACACTAAATCCATGCATGAACGCATATTAACGATCACCTAAACTAGGGGATCATAAGGTATGTCAAAAATTCTTAATTTGGTGATATTATGAATGTTGATAGAATTCATGGATTCAATCTATGTATGAATTTCAGAAACTGAAATAAGATAAGGGATAAGCACTTGCTTAGGAACAAACCCTTATTGAAAATTTTGAATGGATTGCTATAATATGGGTGTTTGGATGATTTACCACACCTAGTTAAATGGGTTTTGATAACATGATGAAGTGATGAAAAACTTGTGTTTAGAATCATCATACATAGTAGCAATAGGAAGATACTTGAACATTTTATGTTTTTTAGTACATGTTCATACATGACATAAAGTGGTTTTTGATGGTAGAATGAATTGATGTTATAGTGATGGCAAAGCATGCATATAGTGTTCATATTTACAAGAAAATATGAGATAGTTGACTAAATTGATGTTTGGATTAAAGTCCATGTATGTGGTAAAATGGGTTTTTAGGATAGTAATAGAATCCCCAAATTCTATTATGATAATTTGAGGGATTAGCTATGATGATTGAAAGTCTTGCTAACTTGTCACACCCCGGATTTCCAACCCAAATCTATACACCGGTGGGCCCGGGTGAGGAATATCATGACGTCAGTTGATATTCATCACAGTCAATTAAACATGGCACAGCGGAAGTCTTGGAGTAAAATTACTATTACAAACCGAATGTTCGAAAATACAAAATAATATACAGGCTCGTGATAGAAGATCCACAGGCGGATCATAAATTGTACACGGAAAGAATATAAAACAGACTTTGGGCAGATTTAGGATTTGCAATATCCTCTATCACTACCGAGCACTTCCAGCCTATTTTCGTATTGTATCTGCAGTTTAGTCTTTTTGAAAATACGTCAGCTTTCGCTGGTAAATACACCCAACTGACTCATTTTGAAAACATTTCAAAAATGTTTTAAGTGCGTATCATCACAAAATCTTTTTTATAACTTGGGTTAATTGACCGTCCAACCTTGTTAACAGATTTACATGTTTGTCCATACATACGGGGCCCGGTACGGAGACCGAGACACAATTAACGTACACACCACTTTGGACTCACGAAGGAGTTAACTCTTTCCAACGTTGTCGGAATGCATAATTGAGCGTCTATCGGGTGTATGCCTACACCCGCGCTAAGGTCGTGGCCATTTCTATTGTAATGAGCCGAGGATATCCAGGACACGGTAGTTAACCACCGATGTTTAAATTATCAAACAAAATTGATTAAAACAGAAGAAGCGGATTTACTAGTCCCGAACCGGCGTTCGATTGATCCCATTTCCGACCAAGCGGTAATAGTTTACCGTAACCCAAGCCCATATAGGGGAAATAAGTCGAGAGTATTTACCTGAGCTAGTCTTCTTTAATTTTAATAACTCAACGTACACAAAATTACTAAGTGCAGATGGCAAGTCTCTAGTCTGGATTATGGCATAAACTAACCAATTAAATATTAACGGTCTTATTTAAGTCATAGACTTAGACCGACTAGCGTGCTTGATCAAAACGTATGACGCTAGATTAAATGATGATCGGATAGAATGTAGTTTAATTCCAACAAGTACCTTGACTTGTACAATTTGAGTAAACTATAAACATTCTGGATTTTGAGACTTAAACGACAAGGTTAAACCCGTTTTGGTTAATTTTCGTAAAATAGTTACATATACTTAACCGCGCGCATATTAGCGATATCGGGGAACCAGACAAGTCATGGAAAAGTTCTATATGCCATTATATTTTAAATAAGTTAAGATATCAGTAGGATATCAACTTGTATGCTCGTTAAGGTTTTAAAACAAAATATTATGCCTTATAAGGGCATTTCGGTAATTATATACCATATAAAAGGAACTTGAATATAATTTAATGTTATAATTATAAGTATTCTGGAAAAATACTTTATTTATGATATAACATCAGTAGGATACCAATCATATGTGTATTTTACCTTTTATGACCAAACTATGCATCGAATGGGCATTTTGGTCATTTTACACATAGTTATAAATTATTTGGGATTCTGAGTTTATAATATCTACCTATTGTAAATATGTTTATAATAAGTTTTAAAATTAGTAGGTAGCAAGTCTTGGTCAATAATATGGTTCAAAACCATACTATGCGCCTAAACGGCGCTTATGTCGTAAAATGGCGTCTTTATGTGGTTTTTACGAAACTGATGTTAAGGTCAAATTAAGATGTCTTAGATATGTTATTTAATATAACATATTAGCAGGTAAAAGATTTACCTTGAAAAGATTTGATTAAAACTATTTTATGAGCCACAAGGGCTAAAATCGCCATTTATCGACATAGTTTAAGGACTTGCTTGAAAACTCAGTTTGTAACTCGGTTTAACATCTAAAATAATCCTACTTATAATATTATATCAGTAGAAAACTCATTTTCAAGTTCATTACTATTTAAAAACCTTGTTTTATACAAAAAGGGAATTTTGGTCAAAGATGGCATAATTATGGAACTTGCGCATAAACTTGGATTCTGATTATGATCATGTAATATAACCTCAGAGGGTTATTCTACATTATATTATGATCATATTGCAACTTTAGATCAGTAGGTAACTAATCTAAATCTGGTCAGAATCGAAAGTCAAAGCAGAAGTCAAACTTTGCAAGTTTTGGTTGCGAACCGACCCTAGAACTGAAATTGACGAGCCGAACATGTTCTTACATGTTCTAATAATTATTACCAACTTTTTAAGGTGTCAAAACAGGTTTCATAACATATATAAGATCAATTATGATTATTTTTCCGAAAAATGGTCTATTTGACTTTTTAATATCATAACTTTGACCCGTCAATTGGTCTAGCAAACGTGATCTTCAGGAGGTGCCTTTATAGGGATTAACACCTACCTTATTACGATCACTTAGCCATGTTCATTTCGAACAATGGCTGGACCATAATGGTCTTAACTGAAGTCAAAGCGTTTTCCGTAAAACGCTTGACTTTTGGCTATATAAGCCTATAAACGAAAATGCACAAAGAAGGAACACTTACCAGTGATTCCTAAGGTGCAAAAGAACTATGTTGGATGCTCCTTTTAGCTAGGAACTTCCAGAAGAGGGAGAAGAGTTTTGATTTAGAAAGGTGCAAGTTCAAATGGTGAACTTGATCACCTATTTATAGTTGAAGAACTCAAAGGAGGTGAAGCCAGGTGTTTAGGGATGTAAGAGGAAGCTTACAAGTGTCCTAAAATGTGTCATAGAAATTTAGGAAGCCATGGTTTTGATTTAATGGTTTTGGAGTTTTGTTTGGGAGCCAAGCAAAACTTTCTGCAGCAGAGGCCTTCTCGCGCCCCGCGAGAGACCTAGGCCAGGTCTCTCTGGCCCACGATCACCCCTTGGCCAGTTTCAGAGTTTGACACTTTAGTCCCTTAACTTTAAAAAGCTTCTAAAAACCTTTTTAAACACCTTTTGGCACTTTTAGCCCTCCGTAGCCAATACTTGGCATACCCGGGATTATGCCCAGACATTATCGAGCTCTTGGTTCGTTAAAAGATCACTCAGAGGTATAAATTAACATGTTGACACTTTTAATCCCTCCATCATCCAACTTTCACATATTTACAAAATTAAACCCTCTCGTCCAACCAATGGCACGTATGAGAGTTAAGACTTCACAAAGGATCACTCAGAGGCTTATTATAAGCATGTTGACTCTGATGTCACTCAGAGGCTGGGCATGTTGACATATCAGTCATTCAGAGGCCAAGTTTTAAGCATGTTGACATATCAGTCACTCAGAGGCTTGTTATTTATGCATGTTGACATCGGACCATCACTCAGAGGCTCAGTTTGAGCATGTTGACGCCTTTAGTCCTTATTGGTCTTTAACAAACTATCTTTAAAATGCAACACGTGTCACTATACTATTGGACACGATTTTACAGGGTGTTACATCCTCACCCCCTTAAAAGAAATCTCGACCTCGAGATTTTATTCAAAAAGATGGGGGTACTTTTGTCGCATAGTGGACTCAACCACCCATGTATACTCGGGACCTCTAAAAGCATCCCACTTAACCTTTACAATAGGTATCTTTTTCCTTCGGAGCTTCTTAACCTGTCGATCATCAATCGAAATTGGTTTCTCAATGAACCTCAGGTTTTCATCAATTTGCACATCTTTGTGTGACATTGCTAGCGCTTCATCGGCTATATATTTCTTAAGGTTAGATATGTGGAATACGTCATGAATTCCACTAAGTTCCTCTGGGAACCTGAGCTTATAAGCTACAGTGCCAACACATTCGACTATCTCGAATGGTCCAATATATCTTGGGCTCAACTTGCCCTTCTTTCCAAAATGCATCACACCTTTCTAGGGTGATACCTTCAGCATGACCTTGTCCTCGACTTAGAACTTAAGAGGTTTACGCCTCTTGTCAGCATAGCTCTTCTGCCTATCCCAGGCAGCTTTGAGACGATCACGGATTTGCACAATCTTTTCCGTGGTCTACAGGACAATCTCTGGTCCTGATAGTTGGGCTTCCCCAACTTCTGCCCAACACACGGGTGTTCTACATTTTCTCCCATACAAGGCCTCAAAAGGAGCAGCCTTGATGCTCGTATGATAGCTGTTATTATAGGAGAATTCTATTAGGGGTAAGTGGTCGTCCCAACTTCCACCTAAATCAATCACACATGCTCTAAGCATGTCTTCTAGTATCTGGATAGTACGCTCACATTAACCATCAGTCTACGGATGGTAAGCCGTACTAAAGTTTAATCGTGTGCCTAAGGATTGTTGGAAACTTTTTCAACAGTGAGATGTGTATCTAGTATCTCTGTCAGATACAATAGATACTGGCACACCGTCTAGGGACACAATCTTGTCCACATACAACTTAGCCAATTTATCTGAATTATATGTTTCCTTAATTGGCAAGAAATGCGCTGAATTAGTCAGCCTATCCACAATGACCCAAATAGTGTCATTTCCACTTTTGGTCTTGGGTAACTTGGTAATCAAGTCCATAGTTACCATTTCCTATTTCCATGTGGGAATTTCCAATTGTTATAGAAGTCCTGACGGCTTCTGATGCTCGGCTTTAACTTGCGAACACGTCAGACATTTAGCTACATAAGTGGCTATGGATTTCTTCAAACCCATCCACCAATAATTCTTCTTTAGATCTTGATCTTGTCACCTCCTGGTGAACTGAGTATCTCGAACTATGCGTTTCTTGGAGGATTAGATCTCTAAGTCCTCCAAAGATTGGGACCCAGATTCTTCCATTGAATCTAAGGATTCCATCCTTTCCAGGCGCTAACTGATCCACAGTTCCGCCTAATCCCTCTTAAGGGATATTAGCCTCTAATAGGGCTTGGTTTTGTGCATCTAGTAGCTTCTCGTTTAAGCTATTTCTGAGCTCAATGCTCTTAGCGTTAATCCTTATAGGTCTAACTCGTTCTTTGCAACTTAAGGCATCGGCAACTACATTTGCCTTACCTGGATGGTAGCGAATCTCACAATCATAATCATTAAACGTTTCCATCCATCGACGTTGTCGCATGTTCAATTCTTGAACAAATGTTGGAGACTTTTATGGTCAGTGTATATAATACACTTTGTGCCATACAAGTAATGTCTCCATAGTTTTAGTGCAAATACACCGACACCCAGTTCCAAATCGTGGGTGGTGTAGTTCCTTTCGTGCACCTTTAACTCTCGTGATGCATAGGCGATTACTTTGCCTTTTTGCATTAGCACACAGCACATGCTAGTGTGCGATGCATCACAGTAGACTACAAAGTCTTCAACACCCTCTGGTAAGGATAACACAGGAGCATTGCTCAACTTGTGTTTAAGAACCTCAAAAGATTCTTGTTGTTTTGGACCCAATTATATTTAACATTCTTACAGGTCAAGGTAGTTAAAGGAGTGGCTATTCTTGAAAAGTTCTCAATGAACCTTCTGTAGTATCTAGCCAATCCTAGGAAGCTACGAATCTCCGATGGGGTTTTGGGTACTTCCCTATTCATGATGGCTTCAATTTTGGCGGGATCCACTTGGATACCACGCTCACTTACCATGTGTCCAAGAAATTGGACCTCTCTAAGCCAAAATTCACACTTAGAGAATTTAGCATAAAGCTTTTCTTGCCTTAGCAGTTCTAAGATGCACCGAAGATGTTTCTCATGATCAGCTTGATTACGAGAGTAGATAAGTATGTCGTCTATAAAGACAATGACAAACTTATCCAAATATGGTTTGCAGACTCTATTCATAAGGTCCATGAATGCTGCAGGTGCATTTGTGAGCCCAAAAGGCATCACTAAGAACTCAAAGTGACCATATTGGGTCCTGAAGGAAGTTTTAGGAACATCTTCACTTCTAACCTTCAGCTGGTGATATCTGGATCTCAGATCAATCTTAGAGAAGTAACTAGCCCCTTGAAGTTGGTCGAATAAATCATCGATCCTAGGCAGAGGATATCTGTTTTTTATTGTCAACTTGTTTAGCTCTCGGTAGTCGATGCACATTCGCATTGAACCGTCTTTCTTTTTAACAAAAAGGATAGGAGCTCCCCAAGGTGAGGAACTAGGCTGTATAAAGCCTTTCTCCAAGAGTTCGTCTAGTTGCCTCCTCAATTCCTTCATCTCCGTTGGTGCTAGCCTATATGGAGCTCTAGCTATGGGTGCTGACCCTCGGAGGATATCAATCTTGAACTCCACTTGTTTGTCTGGGGGTAGGACTGGTAATTCTTCTGGAAACACATCGGGATATTCTGAGATGACTGGTAGGTCCTCCAGGTTTGGCTTAGGCTCATTTATGGTAACTTGTGCCATGTAAATGACACATCCTCTTCTCAAACACTTGGATGCCTTAAATAACGACACTTTGTCTGGCAATCCATAGTGTAAGTCTCCGGGGATGGTGATCATTTCACCAGATGGGGTTTTAATCTCGATGAGCTTTTTATCGCAGGCAATGCGGGCTTGGTTACGAGATAACCAATCCATGCCTAAGACAACATCGAACCACGCCAATTTCATTGGCAAAAGAGAGATAGGGATGGAATGATTTTTAATGGATATAGAACATCCATCAAGAATGGAAGATGCTGATTCTATCGTTCCATCAGCAAGTTCTATCTCATAAGTTTTGTCTAGAGTTCTTATGGGCAGGTTTAATAGTTTACTAAACTTATGGTCAACTAATGATTTATCTGCACCTGAATCGAAAAGAACTCTAGCGTAAATTTTGTCAATGAGGAATGTACCTGTTACGACGTTATTGTCATTAATGGCCTCCCTGACATTTATTTGAAAGGCACGGGCATTCCCTTTCTTGGCCTCTCCAGTCTTTGCATCATTATTTTTGGGTTTCTTGGGGCAATTGTATGCTATATGCCCTTTTTCGTTAAAGTGTAGCAAACTGCATCCTTAAGATCCTTACAATCTAGGGTCTTATGCCCTCTTCCTTTGCAGATACCACAGGGTTTGGTTTGTGGATTTATACTACACTGTCCCCAATGCCTATATTTACAGTTCTTGCACAGAGGTTTGTCATTAGACGCGTGCTGGTCCTTCTTGAACCCAAAATTTCCTTTCTTTTTGAATCTTTGGGAGTTATTGTCCTCCCGTTTCCGCTTTCCGTCAGTTTCAGTTCTTATTGACTTTTGCCTCACTAGATCTAATGTGAGGGAGAGAGACAGGTCTACGACAGACCTATAGGTACTAGGCTGAGCAGCCTTTACCATGCCCTTTATTTCGGGCGCCAATCCTTTTATAAAACGTGCAATGTGTTTGGATTCGAGGGTGATCAAATAGGAAACTAACCTAGATAGGAAATTGAAATCGGAGACGTATTTCCGACAATCTAGGTTTTTCATCGAAAGAAACAAGAAGTCTGTCTCTAACTTCTCCACCTCATGGGGTGGGCAGTATGTTTCCTTAACAAGGTCCACAAATTTGGACCATCCCAAATTATACAGGTGTACCTTACCTGTAGATTGGATCATGGCTTTCCACCATATTAGGGCATCGCCCTTGAAGGATTGTGATACGTACTTGACCACATCCTTATCAGCACAATTGCTGATATCTACAATCGTTTCCATCTCATCTAGCCACTTTAGAGCTTCCACAGCTCCTTTGTCCCCATTAAAGTCGCGGGGCTTACTTGAGACGAAATACTTATAGGTGCATCCGTCTTTAGCAGAACGGGACCTTGGTTCACTCTTGTCATTTGAAGAGTGAACGAAGCTCTCTTTATGAGCTGAAGATGGTAGAATAAATAAGGGTCTAGAGCGAGTGGCACTCGATTCTCTTAGCTTTTCTATGGCCTTTCCCATGGCCTTTTCAACTGCCGCATCAATGCGAGCTTGAAAGTTATCACCATCTATATTTTTGTTTTCAGCTTTGTTAGATTCAACATTCCTGTGGCTACTTTGTGCTTCATTTGAGTTAGCCATCTTTAGTCTTGGTTTCTATATACCAATAAAACTTCATTTAGCCATGGTGTATCAACCATATCGGCTTTCAATATTGGATATAACAATCCATTGCTTATACTAGTGTGAATAATATCACAACTCTTAGTCTTAACATATCTATATTTGGCCTAGGTCTCAATAGGACCATTATAGGCAATTTACAACTTGGTCGTAGTCCATATATTATTGGACAGTAGATCGCAATGTCGCAACTGTCATTGTCATCATTGACAATTATATAGCTCATATGCTTGTCCCGAATGGACATAGTAATTGGGCACATTGGTCGGTCATATTGGATATAATATATATATATGTGTGTGTGTGTGTGTGTGGCACATCAGCCTGTCACTTAGGACATAATACATATGGCTTATCAGCCTGTCACATTGGACATAAATTGGGCACCTTGGCCTACATCATATCAGATGTATATGGCATATCAGCCTGTCCCATTGGACATATATTGGGCACATTGGCCTACATCATATCAGATGTATTTGGCATATCAGTTTGTCCCATTGGACATGTATTGGGCACATTGGCCTACATCATATCAGATGTATTTGGCATATCAGTCTGTCCCATTGGACATAAATTGGGCACATTGGCCTACATCATATCAGATGTATATGGCATATCAACCTGTCCCATTGATAATATATTGGGCACATTGACCTACATCATATCAGATGTATATGGCATATCAGCCTGTCCCATTGGACATATATTGGGCACATTGGCCTACATCATATCATATGTATATGGCATATCAGTCTGTCCCATTGGACTGTTACTATGGTTCCTCAAGCCACACTACCAAGAGTATGAACATTTCTTAATGTTAACATAAGAGCACCTTAATGATTGATTAATGGTCTCGGTCACCTTCGACCTTAACGACCTTGGAGGTTTGGACCTAGTCCCTTACCTCTGGATAGAAGGATAACTTCCGTTAACTATCTTGATAGAAGACCCCTTCGCACTTAACTATCATTTCTTGGCCAATATGTGGTCTACGCCACTTGGCATAATCAATCTATTAAGGCCTTTAAGAATTATATAGCAGAACATAAATTTCGAGTAAAATCGAGACGCTTGTTTTCAAGAGGATGAATACATACATAAATATATATATATTATATATATATATATATATATATATATATATATATATATATGTATATATATATGTATATATAATTCCAAAATACTTCATTAAATTTCAATAGAAGTTACAATACTAGAAAAATGAAATAAATTGTCCATGCAAGGACTTAAAGGAAATAAACATGTCCTCACAGGGACTAAAAGAAATAACAATGTCCTCGCAGGGACTACATATAATTAGAAAAGACTTCACTTGTCCTTCTTTCCCTTGACCAGCTTGGAGAGTTTCTTGAAAAATTTGTTCGTTTTCTTCTCCGTTTTCTCTGCTTGCTGCTGCATCTCTTTCATTCTTTCTAAGGCCTCATTAATGGCCTCTAGTGGCGGCGGAGGTTGTGGTTGTGGCATAACCGGATACTAGTACCCATAAGTTGGATATCCAGTCGGTGGATAAGTGGGTGGGAAAGGAGACGGGTAAAGTGTGTTGTGCATAACCGCCTGCATGTAGGGGTCTTGCGACCATGCTTGATAGTCTACCGGTGTAGACTGGTTAAAAGGATCATATCCAGACGTGTCTGGATATGTGGGAATTGGGTTAGTATAACCCAATGGTGGTCGTTGATCAGCAGGTCTTGGTGTTGGTTCCACTATAGGTGAAACATTAGAGGGTCCACGCATTTGTGGGTCCTCTTGAATTGTGGGGTAAGAGTTGGGCAAAGGTGGCAGCGATCCCGACCTTTGTCCGGCATGTACTGACATACGTGCTCCACGCTTTCTCCTTGGTGGTTCAGGTGGTGGTTGAGGTTGCTCCACGGTTCCATGTGGACATCTTCTTGAACAGGGGGTGGTTGAGAGTGATGAGAAAGAGTGTGGGCGAAGGTGAATTGGTTCCAATATTGGTCCCACTCATTGGGACCTTGGTAGGGCGATCCGGCATAAGAGTTCGAATCGCTTGATATTTCTATGGGATACTTATTCGATCCCGATGGCGGCATCTCCGGGTCGGAGTCCTCGTCCATAGGATTTGGCTGGTCCAACTGATTTTGATTGGTTGAGGCGTGATAAAGTAGTGGTTAGGGTTAAATTCTTCATGGTAAGAGTGTGAATGGGAATGGTGAGAATGGTTGGTAAAAATTTTGGGAATGTGGGGGCGAGTGTCTATTAGAGACAGAACATCTCGCTGGTTGCCAAGGAGATGAATCTCCTGATTCTTGGTAAGCATCTGAGTTGTGAGGTTGAGGGGGAATGCGCCCGATGGTCCTCCCCTCATTGGACCTTTTCCTCTCCCACTTTGTCCTCGTACACGTGGCGGCATTTTCTTGTTAAAAATCAATTCAGAAACAATACTAATAACTTAATAATGAAATGAGTAATCCTAGGTCAATGCTTAAACTCGGAAGTCTAAGGAATGTGCTCGTGTAAGTTTGAGATTAAACACAAAAGGCTAGTGTTTAATTCTCTCAAACGTTGGCTCTGATACCAACTTGTCACACCCCGGATTTCCAACCCAAATCCATACACTGGTGGGCCTGGGTGGGGGGTATCGTGACGTCATTTGATATTCATCACAGTCAATTAAACACGGCACAGCGGAAGTCTTGGAGTAAAATTACTATTACAAACCGAATGTTCGAAAATACAAAATAATATACAGGCTCGTAATAGAAGATCCACAGACGAATCATAAATTGTACATGGAAAGAATATAAAAGAGACTTTGGGCAGATTTAGGATTTGCAAGATCCTTTATCACTACCGAGCTGAAAATTAATTAAAAAAGCCTAAATTTTGCTATTTTATATATATAAAAACTTTTTTTCAAAAAAAATGCACATGTGCATTATGCTTAGAGTTAAATTTTAAGTTTAGTTAGTTTTTATTGTTAAACTTTTTGGAGGTTTAGGATTAGGATTAGGTTTTAGGTTTTAGGTATGGGGGAGGGGGTTTAGGTTTTTGAGGGGTGCGGGTGGGGGTTTAGTTTTTTGAGGGTTTATGTTTAGGTTTAGTTTTAGGTTTTTTGGGATGGTAGGTTTTTTTGGGTGTGAGGGGGTTTAGGTTTTTTGGTGGGATGGTGGATTTAGATTTTTGGGGGGATGGGTGTTTAGGTTTTGGTGGGTTTTGGTGGGTGTTGGTGGGGGTGGGTTAGGTGGTTTAGGTTTTTTCGTATTATTGCACATGTGTAGTAAAACTCTCTTTTTTTAATATTTTTATATATAAAATATAGCGAAATTTAATAAAAAATAAAAAAAATTAGTATGTTTTTTAGGCTTTTTAGTTAGTTTTTAAGTTTTCTCATTTAAACTAGTTTTTTTCATGATTTATCCCTATATATATATACACACACACACACACTAAAAAAACCTAACAATCATATCAAAAGATTTTATAATTTTTTTATTAAAAATCCATATAAATAATATATAAAATAACTTTTTTTTTAAAAGTTGTACTTCACATGTGCATTATATGTGTGCTGTACATGTGCATTATATGTATATGTTCCACATTTGCTTTATACGCGTAGAGTTAACTCTTAAGTTTAGTTTAGCTTTTAGGGTTAAATTTTTTTTAGGATTAGGATTAGGATTATGTTTTTGGGTGTGGGAAGAGGGGGTTTAGGTTTTTGAGAGATTTATATGTAGGGTTTAGTTTAAGGTTTTTTTTTTGGGTGTGAGAAGAGGGGGTTTAGGTTTTTGAGAGATTTATATGTAGGGTTTAGTTTAAGGTTTTTTTTTGGGTGGGGTGGGGGTTTAGTTTTTTTAGGGGTGAGGTGGTTTAGGTTTTTTTGTGGGATGGTGGATTTATGTTTTTGAGGGGTGGGAGTTTAGGTTTTTGGTGAGTATCGGTGAGGGTGGGTTAGGTGGTTTAGGTTTTTTCGTATTATTGCACATGTGTAGTACAACTCTCTTTTTTTGAAAAAAAAAAGTTTTTTTGTACATAAAATATAGCGAAATTTAATAAAAACAATTCAAAAAAACATGAATATGTTTTTAGGCTTTTTAGTTAGTTTTTTTATTTTCTTATTTAAGCTAGTTTTTTTCATGATTTATCCTCATATCTATCTATATATATGTATATATATATATATATACTAAAAAACCTAACAATCAAACAAAAAAAATATTTTTTTGAACTTTTTTATTAAAAATCACTATAAATAATATATAAAAATAGGTTTTTTTCAAAAAAAAAAAAAAAAAGAGTTGTACCTACCCAAAATACCTAACCCATCCCCAAAACCTAAACTTCCTATCCCCAACCCTCACCTAAAAAAAACTTAAAACTAAACCATAAACATACACATAAACCCCATAAAACCTAAACCCCCACACACACCCCTCAAAAACCTAAACCCCCACGCGCACCCTCAAAAACCTAAACCCCTCTCCTTCACACCCAAAAACCTAATACTAGTTCTAAACCTTCAAAAAACCTAACCTTAAAAGATAAACTAAACTCGAAAGCTAATTATAATTATATAATACACATGTGCAGTACAAGTTTTTTTTGGAAAAAAATGTTTTTTTATACATGAAAAATAGCGAATTTTATAAAAAAATTGTAAAATTTTAGCATGTTTTTTAGGCTTTTTTAGATAGTTTTTAGTTTTTTATTTATACGTAGAGAGTTTATGATTCTCTCTCTCTCTCGCTCTCTCTCTCTCTCTTCTCTCTCTTCTATATATATATATATATATATATATATATATATATGTGCGGGTTTAAATGAGAACGCTAAATATCGCGAGAACCGTGAGAACGAAATAAAAAACCACTAGAACTTAGTTAAAAACAAGTGACATTCAAAAAATTTTTTACACTTGTCATTAATATTCTAGAACAATGCTAGAAATTTAATTTACAAATTTAAATTTACGTGAATCCGGAAACAAAGAAAATTTACACATGTGTAGTTTGCTATTTACACAATGGTAAATTTATTATATTTACACATGTGTAAAAAATCTAATAAGAGTGATTTTGAGAGGATAAATGAATTATTTGATGTATTTTCTTTTTTGTGTTGTATTTTAATTAAAATGATGATTGTATTAAAAATGGTTTTAATTGATTTTCTCATTCGTTCTCACGGTTCTCGTAATATTTAGCATTCATGTAAGAAAATATAAAAGTGTGAGAAGGATAAGAAAGATTTTGGAGGTGACACGTGTCCCTTTTTATTTTGGTAGTTTAAGGGTATAAGTATAATTTAACTAATAAAATCTAATTATGGAATAAATATATGTAACCGATTTTTGGCAGTTATTGTAGGATTTTTGAATTATGGTGTTATTTCATAAAAACAGAAATAACACCCTAACTCATAAAAACACCACAGCATGTATATTGAAGACATACATCTTATAAAGAACAAAAAATATAACAGAAACAACACCCTAACTCATAAAAACACCACAGCACGCATATTGAATACATACATCTTATAAAGAACAGAAATATAACAGAAATAACACCCTAACTCATAGAAACACCACAGCATGTATATTGAAGGCATACATCTTATAAGGAACAGAAACAACACCCTAACTCATCGACACCATGGATGATGGATTACACTCTTCCATATGATAGTACTCTGAAAATAATGAACGCAGGCGAAAACCGTGCGCGAAACGGAGTTATAACGAAGCGGGATTCGCGAAAACAAGTTTGGCGTTTGTTGCTGATTTGAAACACGCGAAAATCTTGTTTTAAATTCATCCCACATATCCCCAATCACCATTTTGTGCTCCCTTTCACACCTATAAATACCCTTGTTTGGTTCTTTATAGCTTGCAACTCCTAGTTTGAGTATAAACAAGTGGAAAACCAAATTTGGTGGTTCCACAAGCACAATACCCCTTTGGGTGTTGTGTGTAGTAGTTTTTATTCCACTTTCGACGAGGAGGTGTTGCCCTTCACGCTCTTCTTATTTTGTAAAGTTCTTCTTCGAGGTAATCTTCCTTTCTTTGTTTTTTTAATATTCATTTATTTATTGTTTTCTTAGTTTAATTAGTTTAGTTTAGGTTCTTAGTTAAGGAGCATTAGGCTCGTTAAGGTAGCCTAGTTTAGGCTCGCCTTTAGGCTTGTCGTAGCTTTGTAGAGGCTCGTTAGGCTAAACGAGTCAAACATATCATGTTCGTTCATTTAGCTATGCATAGCATAACGTTTACTTTTTTTTCTTGTTGCATTCGTTTGTCTAGCTTAAATCACGCTTATCAATTGGATTTTCCCCTTATTCTCGTGCGGTTTTTCACTAAGGATTAAAAACGCGAACACTGTGAGTGAATCCTTACAAATTCCCCTTTATATTCATGTTTTGGGGTGTATCATGTGTCGTTTCATATATTTCGTTTATTCAAACACTTATGTTATTACCATTATATGATCTAACGTGTGATGTAAATGTTATTTGTTGTATTGTGTGTTTACATTTTTGTCAGTTGCGTGCAATCATTCACATTAGGCCCATCAGTTCCTCGCTGGAGACAAGTTGAGCATCAGGTGCCTCATTAGATCGGCTCCGTTTGATTGAGCCTTGATCTCATTGTTAATCATTTGTCATGCTTGTGTGTGCATTGATTGATTATACGTGTTTTGTGGTTAGATTTACATATGCGTTTACTCATAGTTGGTTTATGCACAATTTTACTTAAATAACCAATACAACTAATTCGTTTAAATGTTTAAATAAGATTCACTCGCCAACTTTTGTTGATCCAAAACCTTATTTTTTTACACATGATACAGGTGGACAGGTTGAAGCAAGGAACACATAGGAAATTGGCTTAGAAGAAATATAAAGAGTTCATGAATATTGTTGTGCTTGTATGATCTTGTAATTTTCCTTTTAAATTGGAAATAATAAATATGAAACTTTATTATGGTAAATGTCATGAGCTTTGATGAAAACCCAATCATGCCCCGACTACGATTTCCGATGCGGGTTAGGGTGTGACAGATTGGTATCAGAGCTTTTGACTATAGGGATATAGGATAGATTACTAGACCCTTGAGCCTATACTATAGTCAGTTAGATTGTAATTGCTTATATGGTTACATGCCAAATCATGATGTTTATTTGTTTCATATTTGTTACACACACAAATGCATGCAAACACTTCCACTATCATTTTGTGTGATACTTAATGAGTTATACATATTGTCAAAAATAACATGCTTACATATACATTCATCACGCACGTTTCAATTCTCACACATTCAAATCATTCTCATATTTTCTTTATTCAAGATTTTGTGGTGTTTTCGTTTTTCAATCTCATCAAAGTAAGCTCTACGACGGGCATGTAGTAACTGGAAGGGTACGAGTACCGGTAGTCGAAACGCCCTGTCTAGGTTGGTATTCGTATAAATCCCATATAACAGACTAGTTTGCCTACCTGGGGACTAACGATTAGAGTACGAAGGACCTATTAGGCCAAAGCATGCCACACCAAACGTCGTCCGAACTAACTCCACTTTGAGTTGTCACTGTGTCTACACATGGACACCCTCCGACTTTATACCTTGCAATCATGTTTTACGATTTTCATTCGTGTAGCGCGAGTGTTAACAGGGCAACACCAATGTGAACCCTACCAGAGCCTAGTAGTCATGGGGGCCCACATGACTACCAAGGCCAAGTATGGGGACATATAGGGGCCCAAACATGAGCAAAGCCCAAGACATCCTATGGATGTAGCAAATTTATTTTTTTTTCATTTGTTTTGTGGATGTTCATTTTATACGACACATGACACCTATATGTCAAACTCATACTCTTGATACGTATTCCTTATAGATGTCATTTACTCACTCTCGTAGAGGTAGGAGATCAGGAAAATCCCGCGAGCGCATGGCTACCCAAATCGCTCAACAAATGTCGTCGTAATTCCCAACATCGTAGTTCAAGTCCAACAAGCCTTTGCCGCAAATCCCATCAACGTAATCCACCAAGAAGGTCAAAACGTTGCCAACCCTCCCCCAAATACTACCAGATGCACTTACAAGCACTTCAACTCATGTGACCCTCCCAAGTACGAAGGAACTGAAGGGGTCACTGCTCTCCTTCGTTGGTTCGAAGAGATGGAGAGTACTTTCCTCAACTGTGATTGTCCCAATGATCGCAAAGTGCGCTATGCTACTGGACGCTTGTATGGAGTAGCCCTCACATGGTGGAATGCTTAGAAGGGCAGACAAGGCGCCGAAGCCGTTGTAGCCCTAACTTGGGAAGAATTGAGGGAAACGCTGATATGAAAGCAAACTACAGAATCTCTACAAGACGGCTAAGGAGGTGTGGAGCGAACTACAGAATCTCTATGAGCAAAACGCTAATATGAAAGCAAGTCGGGTTAGTCAGTTGAATCAACAGTTCAGCTCATTTAACCACATATATGGAGAAACCATTGGGAATCAAGTTCGAAGATATGTGAAGCTTGTCTCTCAGATGATTTCAGCTGAAATCTCTCTCACGAACAGTCCTATGAATCGATAGTTGTTGAACTCTTTGCCCAAGAGTTGGGATGCTGATGTGGGCATGATCAAGAAGACGAAAAATCTGAACGATGTCACCCTCACGAAAATGCTTGCAACTATTAAGTCATGTGAGATAGACAATAAACAGAGGGACATCAATCATCAAAGCAGTCTGATGGTAGCTGGTATTACAGGGCAGAACGCGGCACTAATGTCTCAGAATCTTGTCTACAGCCCTCTGCAAGGAAGCTCACACACACTGGGTAGCTCTAACTTGGTATACAGTCCTCTCACATCTGCACAGAAGACTCAGTATGTTTATGGTCTTCAATCTCAGACTCCTACGATGATCTCTGCGGCACAGGTTCAGACACAATATCATGCCCAGTATCTTAACATGGTTTATAGTCCTGCCATTCCTGCTACGGCTCAACAAGGCGGCATTCCTCAATATGTTGTTCCCGCACCAGCTCCTGTTCCAACTGTGTCAAATTCTCCTTTTCTCACAAAAGAGAATGAGGAGGAATTGGCCATATTTGCTTCAAAGATTAATAGTTTAAACGCTTTCTTAGCAGGTGACTTGACCCCTCCATCTGTTCTCACAACTGAAGTAGATCAGATCATGGAGGAGGATTTGGACAAGATTGATGTGTCCTGGAATCTTGCGATGGCGGCTTTCCGTGTCAACAAATTTCAGAAGAAGTATAGGAGGCAACCCTTGTCGAATCTGAAGACTGGGCTAATGAAAGATAAGCTCAGGTGTTATAGATGTCATGAGCCAGGACACTTCGCACGGGAATGCAAGAAGACGCCATCTGGATATGTCTCATCCAGAGTGGCAGATATTCAGAACAGTGACAGACAGCTCGTGCCTGTCTCTCCTTCAAATTCTCCTTCAAGTCCCTCGAGCAGCTCTAGCGGGAAATCAATGGCCTTGGTGGCGCAGCAGCATGAAGGGTTCAAGTGGGCAGATGCTATAGCTCAGATGGAGATTCTGAATCTTTCCAAGAACAGCAATCATTGTATGATGGCGCAGACAACTGAGACATCTGATCTTTCAGAAACGGTAAATCGAATTCTCTGTTCAGATAGCTGTTGTTTTAAATTATCACAAATGCGCGCCCATAATTCGACTGTTGTAGCCGAATATCAACAAGCTGCATCGCTAACATCGCCTTTAAACATAAGAATAAGCTTCTTATGGAAAAGGTCGAAGCACAGAAACAAGACATAGCTCAGCTAAAGCTTGATTTGAACCAACAGCAATGTTGGGTATACGACTATAAGCTAATATTAGCTGAAAAGAACGTAGAACTTCAAGCAGCTTTAGCCAAGCTAAATTCCTTGACATGAAAGTTTCAAGAAAACAAAATAAATATTAAATAATTTGAAACTTCCATCAAGCTGGTCAAGGACTTGTGTGATCTGCAGCTTGAGTATCAGAAAAACTATACAAAAGGCCTTGGGTATAATAGGCTCCTCCACCATATAATCATAACTACACACGAATGCCTGATTCTGAGGCAGAACTAGAAAATGAAGAAAATATGATGTATGGTAAACCCTCAAATTATTTTTCAAAACCGTGGAAGCCCTACTACCCAAAGTTTTCTAAGCCAACTGAACTCAAGAAGGACACTGGTTTTTTCACTTCCACACCATTTTCGCAAGAATCTAGTGACACCCCCTCTTGTAGTTCAGATGGTTTGGAGAAAATGACGCCTAAAGAAGAGGCAGCGACAACACTTAAAGAAGCAAAACAAGAAAATCCTCCTGAAACTGTCACTGTGAACACTACTAAATCTTCTACTTCATGTGCAGAAGAAATATTAGTTGAGGATATCACAGATGGTGATAAAGAAGAATATCTGAATTCTAATTCGGACAATTCAACTGCTGATTTTGATTTTTATAAACCTGCTTTTGACATTTTGAATCTTTTTCTTACTGAACAATCAAAATTCTCAGACAATGTTGGTTGTGTTGATAACTTAGACGTTTTTAATTCTGGTTTTTCATCTAATGCTGATATTATGAATTCTGATAATGACTGTGAAAACTCTTGTAATGGAAACATACCTTCTGCTACAGGAACAGCATCGACAGATGATTCAGTTTCCTCAGTTTCCACTAAAGAGACTGAAAGTTCTTCTAACGAAGCACCGCTGTTGATGCTATTCCTAGGGTCGAAAATGAGGAACTCAATCAACCAACTGACTCTGTGATGAGTGACGCTGGCAAAGTACCAAAAGAATCGGGCGAGCAAGACTTTTAGAACGAAGAGCGGTTAACGGATTCTGAAATGACAGAAAATGAGCAATCTTCCTCTGCTGATTCAGATAAAACCTTTGAAACTGAATCTGAATCGAAATCTCAAACTTTTAAAAATATAGAGGTTCCTTTTGCTACTAACGATCAAAGCTCATCTTCTGATAGTTCAGAAAAGGATGTCTCTGCTAGATCACCCATCTCCTCTGAAGAATCTGCCAAGCAAAATGAGTTGAAATCTAATAAAAAGAAACGGAGAACATGTAGATCCAAAAAGAGAAAAACCAAAAAAGAGCCTCAGCCTACTGAAAAGGTTGTTGCTGATTCAGTTCATCATTCTGAGAAATTGACTCAGCAGCCCCAAACTGAATTTGTTAAGCCATCAGCTGAACAGGAATCCGTTAAAATTTTCCCTAAGTCTACCAACTCCAAACCATATAATTCAAATCACAAAACTTAAAATTGTGCTGATGGTTGTGAGCAGGTTACAGCCAAGACTAAGACCTTGCGCCAGCCGTTAGTACTAGCAAGCAAGAAACTGCCAGACAAGCTGCCTAGAATTTCCCAGGCTGAACGGACTGTCTTCTTCCACAAGAGGCAAACCTGTTTCAACTGCAGTTTTCCCGGGCATATTGCACGAAACTGTCAAAATGCATTTATGCCTTTTAATGCCATATCTTTGAAAAATCAGAGAGCTATGCCTAATCACCTGCATCAGGCTCTATTTGCTCCGGCTAAGCCTTCTGATCAAGACTGGAACATGGCCAAGAGACAAAATCAAAAAACTCTAAGACCTTCAGGTTGTCCAAATCCTTCTAGCACTCCGAAAGTTGTGCAGAAGTTTGACTCGCTAGCCTGGAGGCCTAAGATTTTGACCAAGGCCCAGTCTTTTGTCCAAAAATTGGACAAATCAAAAGCATCACCGATCTCATCCTCAACTAATTTAATTTTTCGTGAGGTCACTTATGTTGATGCAAATGGAACACCCAGATCGTCCATGGCCTGGGTTGCAGCTTCTAACTAAACTTGTTGAAATGTGGAGGAACAGCTTTGGAGGAATCTTGTCAGACTTTGGTATGTCGACAGTGGCTGTTCCAGGCACATGACAGGAGACATCTCGCAGTTGAATGACATTCAGTTTTTCCGCGGGTTTGTCTCCTTCGCAGGTGGTGAAACGGGAAAGATAACAATGTGAGGAACGGTGTGCAATGGAGCTCTCAGTTTCAAGAATGTGAACTATGTCCCAGAGTTGAAGCGCAGTCTCTTGAGTGTGTCTTAGCTCTGTGATAATCATTTAGATGTGCTCTTTACAAAGAAAGGTTGCTATGTGTTGAAACCAGGGCTCATTATTCCTGATGAATGGATTCTTCTCAAAGCTGAACGCAAAGGAAATGCTTACGTCATCGACATGAACAAGGCCCCCACCGACAAGCTTACCTGACTGTTCTCTTCGACCGTTGAGCACGATGCAATGTTGTGGCACAGTCGACTAGGACACATCAACATGAAGAATCTCAACAGACTTGCAAAAAGTAGTTTAGTTAGTGATCTACATGTTCGGGATTTTATGCAAATTGAAAAGTGTGAATCATGTGCTCATGGGAAACTACATCAAAAGCCACACAAGTTTAAACCCGCACCCTCCACGTCAAAAGTCTTGGAATTGCTTCATATGGATCTTTTTGGTCCGACCGATAATCTAAGCATTGGCAGGAAGGCATACTGTCTGGTTATCATTGATGACTATTCTCGTTTCACTTGGGTATTCTTTCTCGCAAAAAAAGTGAAACAACTGAGTTAGTCAAGCAGTTTATCACCCTGATGGAAAACAAGGCAGACACCACAGTGAAGGCTATTCGATGTGATAATGGAACAGAGTTCAAGAACGTCATTTTAAATTATTTTTGCTCCTCCAAGGGAATTGATTGACAGTTCAGTGCAGCCAGAACTCCTCAACAGAATGGGGTTGCGAAACGAAGAAACCGTACACTCATTAAAGCAGCACGTACTATGTTGGTCGAATCAGAACTACCTCTTATTTTCTAGGCAGAAGCAGTCAATACCGCTTGCTATATTATTCATAATCATGCCCTGATTAACAAAGGCACATGAAAACGTTGTATGAAGTGGTTGAGGGTCACAAACCTTTGGTCAAGCATTTTTGCAAATTCGGATGCCCCTGTGTTCTTCTATTTGTGGATGCTAAGGGAAAATTTAAATCACGCGGATATCCATGCATCTTCGTCGGTTACTCTAAGAACACTTCTTATCGTGTCTACAACAAGATCAAGAAAATGGTAGTTGAAACCTACAATGTGGGTTGGTTGGAGGAGAATCCCAAGGACGCACGAATTGGTCTCAACTGGCTCTATGATTATTCCTCTTTATTTAAACCTGTTGATGTCCCTTCTAATATGCATATAGGTATCAGCACAAGTTTTGAACCCCCACGGATGCCTATCTTAATTGAGGAAGATGAAGATGTTGAACAGCTGCAAAAAATCTTTCAAGCACCTGACTGTGGATCCACCTGGATTCAATGAAGCTGTATCTACACCTCCACCAGCATCGTAGAATCAGGAAACTATTTCTGAACATATTCCTCAGATAGGTTCCCCTGAGGTTGAGGTTCCAAAGACATAACTTCTATGGCAAATGAAGGAGCTACAACTCCTGATGTCTTAGGATCATCTCTGTTTCCTGAGCCTACACCACCAGACTATTCTGTTGATTCATCAGTCAACATTCCCACTGGTGCAACTAATTAGGGGGAGCCATCTGGAGTCGCATCGCAGAGCTTTACAAACTTGCAATCAGATCTTCATGTGCCTGCTACGCCTATACCACAACGTCTACAGGGTGTTCATCTAATTGAAAATGCTATTGGTTCTGTTACTACTGGAGTTCAGACTCGCAGTCAATCAGGAGAGATCAATACATGTCTTTACTCTTGTTTTATCTCACAAATTGAACCTAAAAGCCTTGATGTTACAGGAACCAGGCTGGGTTGACGTATGCATGAAGAGCTTAATCAGTTTGAGAAACTAGGGGTATGGCAATTGGTGAAGCTTCCTCAGGGAAAACATGCTCTTGGAACTCGTTTTCGCAACAAACAGGATGATATTGGTGTGATTGTAAGGAAGAAAGCTCGACTACTTGTTCATGGTTTTCGCCAGATCGAGGGGTTGGATTACGATGAAGTTTATGCACCGGTGGCTAGATTGGAAGCCATTCGTATTTTCTTGGCATATGCATCGTACATGGACTTCATCGTTATCAAATGGATGTCAAGACTACGTTTCTTTAGGGCACGGTGAAAAAGGAGATATACGTGGCGCAACCACCGGGTTTCACTGATCCTGACAAGCCAGACTATGCATACAAATTGGACAAAGCTTTGTATGGGTTGCATCAAGCGCCTCGTGCGTGGTACGCAACCCTAACATAGCATCTGCTTGCTCATGGATATACCCGGGAAACCATTGATAAAACTTTGTTCATCAAACGTGTTGACAAAGACATCATTCTTGTTCAAATTTATGCCGATAACATTATTTTTGGTTCTACGAACGATGGGTTGTGTCGCGAATTTGAAGAGGACATGAAGAAGAAATTCGAGATGAGTTCATTGGGGGAGATGACTATGTTTTTAGGTCTTCAAGTTCGTTAGAGCTCACAAGGAATTTTGATTCATCAAGGAAAATATGCCAATGACGTTCTTGCCAAATTCAAGCTTACATATTCAAAGCCTATGGCTTCGCCTATCGCTGAACGGCCCCAGTTGAATGAAGACACATAAGGAACGCTTGTTAATCCAACCAGTACTGGTCTATGATTGGTTCACTCATGTATCTCACGGCAAGTTGGCCAGACATCATGTTTGCCGTTTTCCAGTGTGCTCGATATCAGGCTACTCCTAAACTCTCTCATTTACATGTCGTTAAAAGAATGTTTAGGTACCTCAAAGGGGCACCGTACTGGGGCTCTGGTATCCTAAAAATTCTAAATTTGAACTGTATGCTTTCTCTGACATTAATCTTGGAGGTACAGACAGGGACATGCGATCAACTTCAGCTGGATGCCAATTCTTGGGAGATAGATTAATCTCTTAGCAATGCAAGAAGTAGGAGACTGTCTCGCTTTCTACAGCAGAAGCAGAATATGTCTCATCATCAGCTTGCTGCTCCCTAGTTTTATGGATGCAACACCAGCTTGTGGATTATGGTTTGACTTATCTAAGCACAACAATTTATTGTGATAATGATGCTGCTATCCAAATTGTCAAAAAACCCTGTTTTTCACTCCAAATCAAGCACATAAACATCAAAGTTCATTTTATTCGTGATTGCTATGAAAAGGGTCTTGTCAAACTTGAGCAAATCCACACCGGTGCAATGTTGTGGATTTGTTCACGAAACCTGTTAGCAACACGCGTTTTCAAGTGCTTTGGGATCTTCTCAAAATGATCTGGTTTTCTAACTGAGCATCATCTATCTTTTATGTTTAGTTTATTTTCATTATTGTATTTTTGTTTACCTCATAAATTTTTTCATATATATGCACAAATTTAGGGGGAGAAAAATCACAAAAATACAACAACTTTTAAAAAATTAGAAAAACAAAAAACATTAAAAATTCAGAAAATGCTAAAAATAGTTTCAAACAGTTTTGCAATGATTGGGAAATGAAATATTTTCTCATGATAAAGGTTTTGGCTAACACATGTAAGGTGTTGTAGCGGGAACGACTTGGATCGAAAGCGATATGTTGATAGGCTTAGAGCTCAACCGGATAGTATAAGCTAAATGATATAAACATAAAGAGCTATATATCTAGTGGGTCACACACCAACAGCATATGATTTTATGGTCTTAAATCTTGCGTTAATAGTTGGCCAATAGTTGGCCAATATTTAAGGTGTTGGGTGTTTATACTGTTGAGTCATCCGGGATATCTTGGTTGTCCTTCTGTTGCATTCAGATTAAACCTAGACACAGCCCAGATATCTTAAAAGATCCAAATTTGGACAAAAACCTTAATTGCTCCTAAAAGAAAGTTCCGCACCAAAAGGTGTATGTCTCACCCTCGTTGAACATAAAACATTGAAAACTTTGACTGCACGATGGTGCATACCTGTGATCAATGGTCTAACGTTGTAAAGCTAGGATGATTCCAGTACAAGTTACCAAAACATCATAAACTGTTGTGCCTACCTTGATCGCGGGGGTATGTCAAGGAGTGGGATACACAGGTTTTATAGTATAACATTACCTTAAGCATATCATAAAGCAAAAGGTAGAAGGTTAAGCTCTAGGTTTAAATGGACAAATACATTGGCAATCGCTTAGACCAGTCTGATCAAGCTCACACGGAAAAGTGTTCCTTAGTCTGCCTAAAAACGATTTGATCCCTTAGCAAGACTGTGTATATGCTGTATTGATTTTGTTTAAATGTTTTGCTTATTTCTGTATATTTTGTAGAGTCTGCTTGGTTGCTCGGTTAGTTTAAACTATTGACTTTTGAGTTAGATGGTTTATGTCAGGGGGTATTAGACTGGCCTACTGAGTTTTATAATTGGGCTAATCTAATCTGAAAATCTTGAAATTGAACAGTCTTGGGCCCACTATGTTATTGTTCTGGATTGGGCCTTTTGACCAATTCCGGATAAGCCCATTGACCAAATTGGACCCTCCTCCTCTGACTGTTTCGGACTGGTTACTGTTCCGGATTGGGCCCAAATAACTTTGACCAAGCCCATTCTGGATTGTATCCGAATTGGATCTTGGATGATTGGATCTGGATTGACTTGGGCCCAAATTCTCAGGCCCAAGCCCATTCCAGAATAGTATATCAGTGTATCATTGTTACATTTCGGATCATTCACTAAAATTTCTTCCGAAATACTCTGATCATCATCCGGATTAACTTTCTTCACATTCATCCGAATTACATCGAAATTAGGTATAAAGTGCTTCTAAATCGTAAAAATTAAATGTTAATCTTCAAATCTTCATGTAATTAAGCATCTCGGATGGCTTCTCGGTCAATCTTCAAATAGTGTGCATTCCGGACTCCATCTCGGATGAGTATTCAACCGAGATGGATTAACTCGGATTTCATTTCGAATGGCATTCATCTGAGATGATAAGGGGTTCATCCGGATTCCTGTTTGAACTCTTATGATTCCGGATCTCAGTACTTGAACTTTCCGGATTGTTTTTTGAACCTTCCGGATTGAGTATTGAACCTTAAAACTGAACCTTTAAGATGAACTTTCAAACAAACCTTGAACCTGTCAAATTCATTAATGACCTTTTTCCTGACCTGTCAACCAGTTTTGAGCTAATAAGTTTTGACCCTTGGTTTGAAATTAACCAGTTAACTTATGTTAACTTGGATATCTGGTTTGATTAGTAAATGTTTTGCTGAGTATGATTTAATCTGTTGTTCTTCTGACAGAAATGGCTGAAGAGGCTTTTGATGTTGTTTTGTTGGTTGAAGAGCAGTTTCAGAACCAAGCGGGTTATCTTTTGGATCCACCAGCAGAGTTTTTCCAAGAGTTCAAGTCGATGATGGCGGGTCTGAATGTTTGCAAGATCACATATGCACTCCGAGCGAATCCGGTTATCTATCGTGATCTAGTGCACATGTTTTGGAAGCGGGCGAGATTTCACTTGAGGGTTGCTGACGAGAAACCTTACATTAGTTCATCCATTCAAGGGAAGGAAATTGTTGTGAACGAAGCTTGTATTCGAGAGCTGTTGAAGTTTACCGATGTAGCAAGTGATCCGACATTATATGCTAAGGAGAAGGTGATGCCGGTATTGACAGAGATGAGTTATGAGGGAACTTATCCACCATTGTTGAAGAAGATGTTTCCAGCCGTACTGGAGATTATTAGTTCACATTTTTATGCAGTGTGTTCGGAGAACAAGGGTGGATTGGATCAGCCGAACCAGACACAGACTTTAGCGATAGTATCTTTGGTGATGGATTGGAAATATAACTTTTCTGGTTATATTTTCGAGAATATAAAGAAGATTCTTGAGCAGTCGAAGAAGAAGATGTTTTTTATGTATCCTCGATTTGTACAGCTGATTTTGGATGCACGTTGTTCTGATTTGGCTAAAGATGCTTCTGATGCGAACTTGCTGAATATGAAGCCTATGGGTCCAACTATTTTTGGCACGATGAAGAAGAACAGATCGACGTTGAAGACAGTTTTTGTTGGATGCATACCATTGAAGAAGTTTGGGAAGTTTTGTGAGGTAATTGGTCAAGATATCCCAGCACCTAAGCCGGTGAATGCTATGGTGGCTGAAGAACATGATATACCGGTGGTGGAGAAAGAGATTGAGATTGAAGATCTAGTTTCTGAGGCAGATACTATGATTAAGAAGCTCTGTTGGAATCTATTACAGAATTTGGCGTTCATCCGATTCCAGAGCTACAAGAGCTTACTACTGAGAACTTAGTAGCTCTTATTGCACGTAGTAAGGGAATCCTCCTCTCGTGTTGCCTCATTCTGATATCCCAGTTACGGAAGCTGATCCAGCTGAAAATGTTGAAGAAGAAGAAGTACCACTATTGAAAAGGCGACGGACAGAAGAGACCAAAGAACCCATTCGTACAGAAGCCTAGATACAAACTGAAGCTCATATTGATGATACTACTGAAGAACCGAATACGGTTACATCCTCGGTCACTGTATCTTTGACCGATACTTCTACTGTTGAGCCTGTTACTGCTGAAGAACCGACAGTTCCTCTCGTTGTTAATCAATCTACTGTCGTGTCCATTCTAGCTAATTCTGTGTTAGAGATGATGGATTTTGCTGGTGGTAGTGGTAGTTCTGCAGGTGCTTGAGGCTCAGGGCAGGTGGTAGTGGTTCTGGTGGTGGCCAGGATGAAGATATGGAGTATTTGAGGCGATCTGAAAAGAGAGCATTTGAATTTAGTGGGGTTGATAGTGATGAGGAAGACGTTGATGTAGTTGATCTGAAGAAGAGGGAGGTAGTGCTCGAGCAGGAGGTTATTCTCAAGGATGCACAGATAGCTTCTCTACAGACTCGATTAGACGCGCGTAATCAGACGATAGACCAACTTCATGGTGATGTTTCTTTATTGATGACTATGGTTTTCGATCTGAAAGCAAAGTTGGAGAACAAGTTTGGACGTGAGTTTTCTGATCCAATTGATGATCCTATGAATGTTGAACATCATAATGAAGCTACTGAGAAGAGAGAAGTTGACAGATTAGTTGCTGAACAGCTCGCAGCTGAGCGTCAGGCTGGATTAGATTATTACTTGAGCGATCCAAAGAGGAAGTTTACTGCAATTCAGAGAAGGCAAACTGCTCCAAAGAAGAAACAGATGGTTTTGATGAAGAATGTCGATGTAAATCCGTTGGACGAGAACTTTGTTGAAGGATCCTACTAATCAGTCTGATAGATATGTCATGGAGCTTGGATCTAGCTACTATAGTAAGGTTGGGAATAAGTCACGTGTGCTGAGCTGGACTTATGATCATGTTAAGAAGATGTGGCTTATTGTTCGACAGGATGGTACACGCGAATATTACTCCAAGGAGTCCCAGTTTGAGACCTGGACGAAAGTTGCATTGACTAATCTTCTAAGGGCTCCGTATACCGACACTAATACGACTGAGTGTGGTCCAGGATGGAGATTCTTCAAGAAGTTGGAGCAGGAGGTAAAGAATGGATTTAAGACGATGAAGACAGCTGAACCGTATCTACGGGCAGCTAAAGGTGTTAGAGATGGGAGAACTGGCAGAAGATTTAAGTCTGTGATGTGGCCTCCGACTGATAAGGAACTAGTGATTCCAGTCGCTCCAACATTTCCCAAAGGCATTTTGAAGAATTGTAACTTTTGGATGTATGATCCGAAGGTTGGGAGTGATGCGATTGTGACTAAAGAGAAAGCATTTCGCGTGAACGATGTGGTTGATTTGGTGAGCTTTCACGATGAAGACCTGCAGGTTCTAGCAGCGAATCAAATTCAAATTGCAGAGTTGTATGAGGCAAGTGCTAAAGATTGGACGGCGACAGTTGCAGGGATTATAGCTGGCAGGATGGGAGTTGATGCGATACCAAAGGATTAATCGCCTAATGTTGTAAACCTATGGGGAGATTGTTGGGCCTCTAGCTAAAAGGTTTACACATTAGTGTTGCATTTTAGGCTAGAGGTGAAGAAATTGGCTTCCTAGAGCCTTATGGGCCTAGGGTTGTAACTAGTGGGTTTTGAGATCATTATAAATAGATGTATTGGGGTTAGGGTTTAGGTTGCTTGTCAGTTTGTTATTCAGATATCTTGTATCAGACACTATTCGGTGTATGCAAGTTGATTTATCAAAGGTCGTTCTTGTTCTGTTCATCTAATCTTTATTTCCGCAATCGATTAGTGGTGTGATACCGTGTACAGATCCGATTTCGGGACTTACATTTACTATATTTTAAACTAAATATAATGCTCATATACTATATATATTTATAAAAATAATTATTTTTTGGATAATCGGATTATCCGAAATTTTTGAAATTAATATCCGAATCTGAAAATTCGGATTATCCTTTTTTCGAAATAACCGAAATTTCGGATATGTATTTTAGGATATTTTGGATTTGGTTTCGGATCCGGATTTTTTTGAACACCCCTAATAGTCTTGCAATTTGGGGATGATTGGTTTGCTTGTTGTTATTCTAACTAGGAATGAACATTTGGTACTAGATACCGGTACCGAATTGTACCAGGTATATTCAGTACAAATACCGATATTCATTTTTCTCATTTTCATTACCGGTATTCACTTTTCCCCTTTTTGGGTATCAATACTTTCTCTACCGGTTCTAACCACAACCTTAAAATACACCATTGAGTTATTTCACACCAAAGCCCTTCCTCCTCACACAAACAACAACAATGGCGTCCCCAATCTCCCGCAGACTTGCATCCAAGATTCTGCACTCATCTTCCTACTCTGCACTCTTCTCACTCCACCACTTAAACCCTAATCACCCCATCAACCCTTCACGCCCACCACCCCCAATTTCACCACTTTCAATCCCACATCACCAACCACAGTTCAATCAAATCAAACGCCATTTTCAACCCTAGCCTCACACTCCAAAATTCTTGAAGATTTCCAGCATCAAGAAATCACAGGACCCACAGTTGAACGCGATGATTCGGCGTTTGCGAATGAGACCCGCCAAGTGCTCGATGAAATGTCTAAGAGAGTTTTCATTGTTAGTAAGAGTTTGGCTTTATTGGGTCTGTTTCAATTGGGTTTAGGGGCTTGGATTTCGTATGTGATGAAGGGTAATCCGATTCCGGAGGTGTTGGTTCAGAGTGTTTTGGCGTTTGGGTTGTCGTTTTCGCTGTCGTTGATGCTGCGAAGGTCGTTGAAGCCAATCGGGTTTTTTAGGAAGATGGAGGAGTAGGGGAGGTTGCAGATTTTGGCTCTGGCACTGCAAGTTGCTAAGAGTGTTAATGTGTTTTTTGTTAGGTTGAACGTTGTTTCTTATTTGTGTATTGGTGGTGCTTCTCTTGGGTTGCTTGTTATTGCTTTGTATTGATGGTCTGTTATTTTGGAGTCGTGGGTGTAAGTGGTAGCAGCCTCTTTGTCCGCAGGATAGAGAAAAGGTTTAACTAGGTCGTGCCGATAGCTTACTGTGGTGCGATTTTAGTGGGTACCTTTTTGTTTGTTTGTTATTTGATAGAATGTCATAGATGCCACAGGTTTTTGATGATAAATTTGATCAAGAAATTGTTTTGAGGTGTTGGGAAATGATGATAATGATATGGGAAATATTGTTTAAGCTTGTTGTTGCTTTATGTATGCCAGATTTAAGTATGTTTTGTGTATATGGAATATTTGTGCTAGACCTTGCATTGATGGTGAGTTGATGGTTGGCACAATGGTCGATTTATAGATTAGGATGTTGATGGCGCCGGAAGTTGTGTTCAGATTTGTCTTGTTGGAATCGAAGAAGAATTATAGAACTGAAACTTTGGGTTTTTCTCATCCAATAGACGTGCATTGAACCCGTAGAGTTCTACTTTTTTCATAAATTTTGCATCAGAACTTCATGATGTTAAGGACATATAGGCTTGTGAACTGAATGATAACTAGCAAGGGTGTTTATTGTTAGGTGCGGACCGTTTTAATAGCAATTGTGTGCTAGTAAGGCTACTAAACGAGTTGTGTTCATATGTTGGCAGCTCGAAGTGTTGATCCGCACATAGACCTGGAAATTTTACAAGGACTCAAAAAATCATGTCGCACATGAACTTGAACACGAAACGTATATTCACAAGATATGAACACGGTTTATTTAACCCAGGAATTTTATTTATTTTTTGTCCTTCATATTAATATGTTAGAAAACTAATTATGTTGTGTTTTAACTTTTCGAAGCAACTATAATCAAAATATAGAGATCTTTTCATAAACTTTTAAATTTGGACTTAAAAGATACCTGAACAATCAAAGTAAGGAGATATTTTCATAAACTTTTAAATTTGGACATCAAAAGGTACCTAAACAAACGCTATTACATAAACAATTTTTGAAAATTAAACAACTAAATAGGTTAAATGTGTCAACTTGCGAACCTATCAAGTTCACACGAACATGTCTTGTTTAGCCAGGCGTACTCTAACCTGTAAGTTAAGTGTTAGGTCAGTGTGTTTTCGTGTCACGCCAGAATTCACTCTCAAGTATGAGTTGGTTAACCTATAAGTTACGTGTTAGGTCAGTGTGCTTTCGTGTCGTGCCAGAATTCACTCTCAAGTATGAGTTGGCGAAACCGTTAAGTTTTAGCAGTTTTGCATGTTGACAGTTTTGTTTTACGTTTAAACTGATTTCAGTCTTTATTTGTCTCAAAGTGTCTTGAATTAACAACTTTAACTGAAAGAGTTGAAATTTCATAATCCAATCTGAATTCTTATATTTAAATAATATCTTCACTAAACAGAATCAGATCAGATGTCACTGTGGAAAACCCAATTTAACCCAAAAAGATCCACAAAAACCTGCCACTAACCCTATCAAATTCTCACTAACCCTTCCGTGCTTGGTGCAAAACAAGTGTCGTCATTTACCACGACATTAGAACAATGAATGATCCATTTTGTCGAGTAGTGAAGCTTTAGGCGGCATTGCTGGAATTTTCATGTGTCTTGGTAGCCTCGGTTCGGACATAAGTGAGACTGCAGGGGGTGGTGGCGGAAGGACTGGGAATGGTATCAGATGAAGGTGAGTTTTGAGCATTACGTTTCCACTGGAAGCTTCTAACACCCCCTTTGATTGGGAGGCGGGACCTGTATATGCCGCCTATGCCTCTGGGAAAGGAACCCCTCTACCGAATCTTGATGCTGAAGCCCGGGCAACACGAGGCCATGATGTCACTGGTGCAGCAGCTTCTTGTTGAGCAGAGCTTTTCCTTACAACCTGCATGATACACAAAAAAACCAAACTCATTAAAGGTCAAATAGTAAACCATTTTTGGGTAAACGTTGGAAACATCAAAATTAAGCTTACAACATATGATTGATATTCATAAAATATCTTGTTTTTAGTCAATCAATCATTTTAACTCCAAAATTCAGAAAACTTGCCAAGTTACATCAAAACAGAAGGTAGTCGGGCAACAAGCTGCGCCGCCAATCCTTTCTGAATTGCAAACCCAAAAAATAAGATCTACAAAAGCGCACAAAAAAGGGTTTATGTACAACGAAAAACGCTTAGCTCTGTTAAGTACAACACAAGAAGCACACTGTACAACCAACGTAAGTCCGGACAGAGTAGTTTTTATTCACTGCCACACTTTCTCTCTATACAAAAAGGCCTAAGGCGTCGCTCCACACCCTTTGGAGCATTTTTTTCTGTCGCTTAAGCATATTAAGATGTGAATACACAAGCACACTTGTATGTGCATATAAAAGTGCCCATCAGTTGAATATAAAACTGCTTAATTGTGAGCAGTGAGCAAAAAAACTAAGCATTATGTTACTATACATTACACATGCATCAATTTCTAAAGCAGATGACCTTTTAATTAATGTATAAAAACAACTTCCAAAATAAGACAGAAAAGTTCCCCAAACTGGAAATAATGTGCATAACATACACACACGCATATATATATATATTTATATATATATGAACTAATGTAGTATTGGAAACCGCATAAACACCTATACATAGTGTTTAAATGAAAAATGGTAAGCCTGAAAAGAATTGTTCATTTCTCTCCCCTCTTTAACGATTTCATCTCATCCCTCCTGAACCTTTTAAGAGTATAAATATGTGCACATGTGCATGCGGTGTGCATACGCATGCATTTAGACAAAATGCCATCAATACTAAAAAAAATTAATAAATTCATATTGAAATCCACATGCATTCTAGTCAATTTATGTAATAAATAGCATAAGGGGTTCAAGCGATTTGGCATTCTCAACATATTATTAAATCTGACATGAACCCTCCTCCATATATGTGTGTATATATATATATATATAGGTAGAGGTTCATGGGAGAAAATTTAAAAGTGTGAGAAGGATAAGAAAGATTATGGAGGTGACATGTGTCCCTTTTATTTTGGTAATTTAAAGGTATAAGTATAATTTAACTAATAAAATCTAATTATGAAATGAATATATGCAACCGGCAGTTATTGTAGGGATTTTCGAGTTTGAAATAACACCCTAACTCATAAAAACACCACAGCATGTATATTGAAGGCATACATCTTATAAAGAATAGAAATATAACTCATCAAAACACCACAACATGTATATTGAAGGCATACATCTTATAAATAACAGAAATATAACAAAAATAACACCATAACTCATAAAAACACCACAGCAGTTATATTGAAGGCACACATCTTATAAAGAACACCATAACATTGAATATAACAGAAATAACACCGTAATAAATCAATTTTAAAACACAAAACTTTAATCAGAATCAAAACATGAACAACACCCTAAATATAATAATACCAGTCAAAACTTTAATCAGAATCAAAACAGAAATAACACCCTAACTCTTTGAAGGCAACAGAAACCTACTGAAGACACCAGAAACCACAGCAATGCAAGAACCTTTGTCCTCACATTAAATATAACAGGAATAACACCTAACTCATAAAAACACTACAACATGTATATTGAAGGCATACATCTTACAAAGAACAGAAATATAACATAAATAACACCCTATAATTAAAACACCATTGTATGAACATAGAAAAAACACCATGGACTAAAACATCCAAGCGAGACGTAATTTTTTCTCTACATAAGTATATCAATGTGGTACTCATATTAAAGATAAAAAAAACACTCGTTATTATGGTGTAATTTTTTTTTAAAAAGAGTTACGTATAAAAAGTTATTGACGTTTAAAAAAGAAGGGAGAACTTTGCATGTGTTTTAGTGTTAGTTTCTTAATTTAAAAATGTTAAATTTACCTTTATACCCTTAATTTAGAAAATTAATTAGTTTAATAGTTAACACTATTTACAGAATTACCACTTAATCTCAACCATTAGATTAAATATCCAATGGTTTAGATTATTTCTTATTCTTCTCACACTTTTATATTTTCTTACAATAACCTCACCCTATATATATATATATATATATATATATATATATTATAAAATCAAATGTTACTGGATGGATTCAACGAGACGGGATTTTGCGGACCTACTTAGTTGAGGGCATCATTAATAAATATAATATCGAAATTAAGTTATTTAGCATAATGATCATCGCAATATTATTTTATTACTTATTTATTTGTTTGTTCTTTATTCCCTAGATTTTCCGAGGTGATTGCTAATTAGCTGATCAGATAGTCCAAATCGAATCTTGATTTGCACATTAATAGTTAAATTAAACTAATTAATAATTCCATTGGGTAATTAATGTTTATTTTCCTATCACTTAATACTATTTATCGTACCACTTGCATTAAACACTAATCAATTTTTATTCCATCCAAAGTATTCATGCCTAATTATTTATATTTATTCAAAGTTTAGAAATAATAATATATATTATTCAAATTTAAGGGGGGATTTGTGCTTCAATTTAAATTTATTTCAAAATAGTTAATGATGTTATCTTAATCAGTTAAGTATGTCTCCATACAATGTTTTATTGTATGGTACCACTTGCATTAAACACTAATCAATTTTTATTACATCCAAATTTTCAATGCCTAATTATTTATATTTATTCAAAATTTGAAATATAATATATAATTATTCAAATTTTAATAGGGATATGTGCTTCAATTAAAATTTATTGCGAAATAGTTAGTGTCTTATTATTTCGTGTAATTGTCACTCAATGGTTTATTTTTGTAATCATATATTTTGTATTAGTTTGATATTTGTATTTATTATTATATACTTGTTCGTCTTATTTTATCGATTATACAATTTTGTTTCATTTTGATAATTATTGTTTTAATTTGATGGGGGTACCTTTTCATAAATCTAACATCCGGTTAAGTTATTGACATCCATTTATTATTATTATTATTATTATTATTATTATTATTATTATTATTATTATTATTATTTACAAGAAAAACAAACCAGAATTTAATCAACACACGTCGTTCATTTTCACTGCCCACTTTAAGGTGATGTTAAAAAATCAAAAGTTTTGTTTTGGCGTTCAAGGATGCGAGTATTATTTTATTCCTTGTTCAATTTTTTTAGCTGATTGTTCTTTTGTAAAACTTGGCGTAATCCCGAAGTGTATGGATTAGATTATTATGCTTACTATATAAATTGCAAATATGGTTGATAGATAATAGTTTTAAAAAGAATAATATTTATTGCATTTAATAGTATTAGTTAAGCTATCCCATTTTATAGAAGCATATATCTCTTAAACCATGGGTAATAGTGTGTACTCTCATCAGGGACGCAGTTTTTAAAGGGCAAGGGGTGCACCGAATCTGCCAATGTTTTGGTTAGTAGTTTAATTTTTCTGACTTTTCGTTCGAAATTTTTAAAATTATATAGGTCCGTCCCTGACAATTATTTTGCTAAAAATTACTTGTTCATACTGTCACAACTCAACCGATGACGAAAACATCAAGGCGAGATGTAATAGACTATTCAAAGACTCATAGTACTGAATTGAATTGAAATATATTAATAATTGAAATTAATTTGTTGTACAATACATGGAAAGGAAGCACATGTACAAAAATAACGTCAACAAAGAATTGTTGTTCGGTATACTTAGGGTTGTATATGTATGTGTGTATATTGTAAGTTTGAAATGTACAATTCACATATCTAAAGTAGTACGATATGTAATCATGTAAACACTCCAAGGTAGTATAATGATATGTAGTGTTGATGCACTTTGTGTCCGTCACTGTACGAATAGGCTAGATAGAGTATGTGTTGAATATTGTATAGAATAGATACGAACACACGACCTAAGTGCGAACGAGAATGGTTTTGTAGTGTCACTTCGTACGAAGTGATAGCTCACTTCGCACGAAGGTAATAGTTGTCTTCGTACGAAGGTAAGCTACCTTCACACGAAGCTAATTTCCTCACTTCGCACGAGGGTAAAACGCGTCTATAAATAGTGTCGTGTTCATTGTTTTGTAAGTTTGGAGTTCCCAGAGGGGAAACGCTGGTGAAATTTCTACAGAATTTCGCCAGCTTGACAAGATGTGTACTCTTTCGGTATGAATGAATGAAGTTTCCGCTGATTCTGTTTCTACTCCTAACTTACGTCTAGACCGCCAGATCCTGGACTTTCAATTGGTATCAGAGCTACGGTTTTCACCTACGCTCATGAGTTATGGACTTGGGAAGGTTTTAGACGTAAAACATCAAATAAACGGACAATCCACGGAAAAAAATAAAAATTAAACTTAAGGGATTGTTAGAAAATCATTTTCGACCAAATCTATGGAAGAATCATCTTGAAATTCGCAGAAATAAAAATTTTAGATCGAAAAATCTGTTCATCATGGATTATCTTCGCACGAAGGTACTATCTTCGCACGAAGATAACTACCTTCGCACGAAGATAGGCGCCACTTCGCACGAAGATAGATTAACTTCGCACGAAGGTAGTTACCCTCGTACGAAGGTAACCTGGAATGCCGAAAAAAAACAGGCATTTTTTGATCGTATGGGTGTCTAGAAAAAATTTGGTGATTGCAACTTTTTCGAGATTTTAACGTCTAATTCGGGTTGTTCGGGGACACCATCTAGAGCTTCAGAGTACAAATTTGATGATACGATCACAACTGGTTGAAGATAACGGGGTAGTCCCTGATACAGATACTGATGTAGAATGATGATCTTCTAGTATGGTGACTATCAATGGGCCTTAACTTAAATTCGCTTTTGATAAAAACTGATTTTCCAGATTTGAGGAGGAATTTCAGTGAAAAATTTGGTATGATCAAAATTTGCAAAAATGAGGGGGAATAAAAATTTCACGTATATATGAAGATTCCGGCATTTTTGAAACTCGTGACCATGCAACTCTATTCGGGTGGTTACGACTGCAAATTATTTGTTGATGCAAAATGTCTTAGTTTTTTCTGTACGAGATCAAAGTGTAGTCAGAATTCATTAGTGATGAAATCAAGTTTATGTCTACTTTTCGTAAAAGTGGGGTGCATAACTGAGTCTTGGAGGAGTTGTTTATCAGATTATATAGTCGTGGTCAGTCTTCGTACAAGCCGGTTGCACACACAACTGCTTAGTGGTACAAAGTATCAATTTTAACTCTGCAAGGCAGATGAACTGTTTTCCGGACTAACCGCCAAGAAATGAGGATGTTTCGTGGTTTCAATTGCGCCGAGACTAACGAGGAAGGCTTTATACTTGCAATTCATGACTAAAGAAGATGATATAATGGATCTTTCGGACAAAGAAGTGTACCAGTGGCTCACGAAATAGACTATAGATTTTAGATTGTTATGAAAGACGAAGATTACGTGTTTGATCTTGAACGAAGAAGAGTAGATTATTGTGTGTTATAAAATGATTTGATTCCGATGAACAATTGCTAATTGAGAAGATTACCGATTTGCTAATAAATGTTTCAGGAGTATGCTTAAATGTGATATGGAAATTAGGATATCAGATTTTTGCGGATATTCATTAATTTGAAGTTTATCGTTGTGGTAATTCAAAGTTTCTGTCAATTGCCGGTTGGGTTAGAAGATCAAAGGATCGAGCATAGGAGGAGTGCGTTAAATCGAACGTGGATGTGGTCAAATTTGAAACGGAGAAGCTACATTGATTAATTTCGAGTTAGTAATTATTCAAGAAAATTTGACGATTAAGCAAATCAGAGGAGGTTGGAAACCGTGCAAACAAGAACTTGAACTAGAGAAATTGTTTCAGGGGGAATGTAATGTAGATAATGCAAACCCGAATCATCAATCAAGGGGGAATTTATTGATGCGTTCTATGACATCAACAGATACCTTGATTGAAGTTGTAGAATATTCAAACACGACTCTCATATTTCAAGATAAAGATCAAGCTTCGACAGTGACATCCAAGGGGGAAATTGTCGCTGCATTTTGTGTACGTCACTGTAAGAATTGGCTAGATAGAGTGTGTGTTAAATATTGTATAGAATAGATATTAACACACGACCCAAGTGCGAACAAGAACGGTTTTGTAGTGTCACTTCGTACGAAGTGATAGATCACTTTGCACAAAAGTAGTAGCTGTCTTCGTACAAAGGTAAGCTACATTCGCACGAAGGTAATTTCCTCACTTCGCACTAGGGTAAAACGTGTCTATAAATAGTGTCATGTGTTCATTGTTTTGTAAGTTTTGGAGTTCCCAGAAAGGGAACGCTGGTGAATTTTCTTCAGAATTTCGCCAGCTTGACAAGATGTATACTCTTTCGGTATGAATGAATGAATGAATGAAGCTTCCACTGATTCTGTTTCTACTCCTTCCTTAATAACATTCTACTGAATTAGTGATATTATGCCCAAATTTCCGTTTAGAACCGCCGGATCCTGGACTTTAATGTAGCTTCATTATACGATGTACTATTGTGACGCATCAATTCAAGGTCTCGGTTGCCTTCTGAGGCAACACGAGAAAGTAATTGCCTATGCATCTCGTCAGCTCAAGGTTCACGAAAAGAACTACACTATCCAAGATTTGGAATTGGGAGCAAATTTCCATGGATTTTATAACCGGATTACCCAGAACTCAAAGTGGGAATGACACGGACAAGTATGATAAACTTTCCAGCATTTACATGAAGGAAGTAGTCTCTCGACACGGAGTGCCAATAGCCATCATCTTTGATCGTGACCCTCATTTTGCGTCTCATCTATGGCAATCTATGCATAAATCTTTGGCTCACGCTTGGATAGAAGCACTGCCTATCACCCTCAGACCGATGATCAGGCAGAACGCACCATATGTACCCTTGAAGACATGCTGCGAGCATGTGTTATCGATTTTGGTAACTGTTGGGAAAGACACCTACCCCTGGTAGAATTCTCATACAATAATAGTTACCACACTGGTATCCAGCCCACACCATTTTAAGCATTGTACGGACGGAAACACCGGTCACCTCTCTGTTGGGTTGAGGTTGTACACAGCTAAATCACAGGTCCTAAACTGTACTTGAAACATCGGAGAAAATCGTTCAGATAAGAAACCAAATGGCGGCCACGCGTGACCACCAAAAAGTTATGCTGACAAACACAGAAAACCGTTGGAATGTCAAGTGGGTGACAGGGTTTTGCTAAAAGTTTCGCCCTGGAAAAGTGTGGTTCGTTTCGAGAAGCAAAGCAAATTAAATTCGCGAACGTTGGACCGTTCATAATCATAAAAGGAATAAGCCTGGTGGCCTACAGACTGGATCTACCCGAGGAACTTAGTGGAGTTCATAACATCTTTCACATCACGAACATAAAGAAGTGTTTACCCGATGAAACACTTTAAAGAGCGGGAAATCGATGACAAATTGCATTTTGTCGAGGAACCAGTTGATTTATGAAGTCAAGACCCTTAAACACAACATTCACGTAGTAGTAATTCAGGGAATTAAAGGATGTGGCGGTAATTTGGGGATCTACTAGACGTGGCGGTAATCCAAGGAATTACAAGACCACACACAAGTTTGTCCATTACTACTGAATTTCGGGACGAAATTCCTATTCAACTTGGGGATGATGTGATACCCGAGAAAATTCCTCGAACGCTTTGAAATCTTCACTGACTGCTTACTAAATTTCGGGAAGAAACTTCTTTCAACTTGGGATGATGTGACAACTCGCATTTCCAAGTTAACACTGTTAACTTTTCTCGGAAAATATTTAGGATTTATTGAATGTCATCCATGCATTTATTATACATACAAGTTAGTAACACACGAACACACGAAATTGATATAAACTAGTGGGACTAGTCTTGTATCTTACACCAAAGTTAATTTGTTTAACTTTGTGCACAAACTGCAAGTAATTGAAACTTGAAAGACTTGTTGTGTAGCAAGTTAACTTGAATTTTATAACTTTCTTTGCAAGTTTCAAGAGTTTGAAACTTAAGGGACTAAAAGTGCCCTTGTTGGAATTCAAGGGTTTAGTGTGACAATTATTAAACTTGTGTTATTATAATAACTTAATCCCTACAACAAAACCCTAATCTACAAAACAAACGTCTGCCTCCTCTCTTCTCTCTTGGTGGACGAACTACAAGCAAGAAGCCTCAAGCTTTTCAGTTTTCAAGTCCCTAACAACTCACATCACTCCTAACTCGGTAATCCTTAAAATATAGTTTTTGATTATTGTATAATTCTTCGTATATTGGCTGCGTTTTCTGGGTTTGTTCATGATTCTTGATGATCTTTGATGATAACTTGTAGTTTTGGTGTTAGAAATCATGTTAGTCGATTATTAGATTGCTTATGTGTTCGGTTAAGCCGCTAGGGTTTTGATTATGGATTGGAGCTTGTGGTTGTGATGCACTAGTTGTTATCTTATTTAATTTAGGATGATAATCTACTGTGATTAAAGATTTTAGGTCGTTGGGTGCATTAGATAATCGTTTGTGAGGATTGGGTGATAAAACATAATCTGTCCAGAACGTTACAGCCGATTTTAATCGGCTGTACCTGGGTCAAAGTTAACAAAAAGTATTGTTTCTTGAGTCCATGATGTACTTCCAGGAAATACCTTTCAAACCCCACTAGAATTGCATTGTTTCGACGAATATTGAATGTTTTATGAATTTTTCCGTATCGAAGGTTCAGGCTGCGTTTCTGGCAGAATTTGCAGCCCATTACGAATGTCATAACTCAATGTAGGAATTGAGTTATGATCTAAAATTTTTACTGTAGGTAGTTCCAGGAGGTTACAAAAATCTCCAACTAGAATTACATCGATGGATAACCGACGATTTTTAAATGAATTTTTCAGTAAGCTGCAGTTAGAAAGTGACGAATTTGATTGCTGCTTAGTAAATGATTTTAAATAAATTTTTGGTTAGGAGTTAGACTCTAAAATTTTAACACAAGTCCAAAACTTCCAAGGGGTACGCCATATAAAAGTATCATAATTTTTGCAGCATCGTAAGTATGTAAAACGAGCTTCCCAAAACAGTATGTTTTCAGGATTTTACCTATGAATGGCTTTAAGTTGTTAAGTGATGAATTTGCTACTTTTCGTGTCCGCACGTGCATGATAATTGTATAATTGATGAATGGCATGTCTTAGTGTACATTATAAATCTATGCTTGAAAGCTACTCGGTATTATGTTGTGATAACTTGTTTGCATGATAATTGTTAGATGAGTGTAAGGCTTGCGTGAATTACATAAACGACCCCTAATATTCTTGGTAACCATCTTAGGACGTGGTTGATCATCTTCGCTACTATTTGCACTTATTTCTTACCGAGCAAAACAAAGTGAGTTCACACCTTTACTAAAAGCATGTATTCCTGGTGGTTGGGAACCTCACTTTCCCGTGTATGGGATTGCCTTAGTATTCCTGGTATGGGATACTGTTAACTTCAGTTTTCCTGGTTAGGGGATTGCCTAGTATTCCTGGAGATGGAATACTGTTATATGTTATTTATATTTCATGTCCTTAGCGGACTAAACGAACTCTATCTGAAAGTCCCCACACATTATACCGATTAATCGCTGGGGCCTGGCGAACGGGATATTAGTTGATAGCGCTATTAGGTTCGACAAACCTCACACCGTACCTGGGAGGACGGGCGTGAACTTTTATGCCTTGGAAACTGGTCAATGATGATAGACATTGACCTGGGGCACAAACAACCTAAACAGTCAAAGTTTCGGTACCACACAGTTTAGTAGCTTAAAGATGTGGTACCTCTCTGTGACATGTTTTATAGATTAAGTAATTTAACAACCTAAGTTCTTTTTGAAAACAATAATGAAAAAAAAACTGTGAACTCGCCAACTTTATGTTGACATACTATTACATGCTTTGCGGGTCGTTAGGTACAGCTATGGGCGGGCGTTGCAATCGGCTGGAGTGTGTGGTTTGTTAACGCTTTATGTTTCGATCATCTATTAAACTTGTGGTTTTAAGTTTCGACGGGTTTTGCTTTATTTTTTTCCGTTGCAACATAAACTGTGTTTTGGACATTTAAACCTTATCGCTAATCATGATTATAGTGATGCTTTTATAATTTGAATGGTTGGTTCAACATGATTAGTGGCTAGATCCTGGTCGGTCACACGCCTCATGGTAAAACCCCGCATGTGGAATTTGAGGGTGTGACAGACATTCAATCTGAAAGCATGCCTAGTGATATAAAGATAATGAACTACACACCAAGTGGATAAACACCTTGTGGGCATATAACTTTGATATCGTAATTTTGTTTAATATATTGTCAAATTCCAAGGTTCAAGGTTTTTATAATCTTTATCATCTGGGATATAAAGCTTGTTCTTTTATTATACGTAAGTATAAACCTAGAGCACCTTGATGTTTTAATGTCTTAAATGAAACCTTGAACAAAATAACTTCATGGTAGAAAAAGTTTAATCAATGCCGAAACGAATATCTCATGGTATAAATTTATGTTGATAAAATACTTTTATGGTATCACCCTAATTCAACCTTATACCTTTCTATTATGCTTTATATAAATCTGAGGTGTCATACCCCAACCAATGACACAAATATCGGTGTGAGACGAAAACGAGATTGCTCGAGATATCATAACTTGCTAATTGTGATAATAATTTAAATAATCCAAATTTCATTTTACTACTAAACGGAGGTACATTGTCTTGGAATGGAAAGTACAACATACTTCAAGTAAAACATAACAACATAAAGCGAAATACATAAATTAAAATTTGGGTGCGTTTCTAGTCCACCCTAAATAGTATTCTTCATGCATCATCACTAATTCCTGCAACATGTATTAAAGTAAAAATCAACATAAAGTTGGCGAGTATACAAGTTTGGTTACATAGCATAAGTGTGAATAAAAGTTGTCTCGTATCCAACATGATTAAGTGTTTTTCATAGGCACAAGTTTGCTTATTGGAAGTCCAAACATGAGGAGTTCAGTCCAAGATATTATAACCATAACCCTTGACATCTATTCGTGAATTGGTTAGTGCTTAGGGTTCGGTTCTTATATATATATATATATATATATATAATTATTTAATTAGTAGTCCATTATTAGATTAGTCAAGTATAGTAATGCATGGGTTGGATGAATTCATTAACCCTAAGGTTCACTAATACACAAATCATCAAAAGGATTATTTGGATGGTCATGAAACATAAGAATATAACTCTACAAGTGAGTAGGTTGCTAAGTAGCCAAATAAGGACAACCCAGGCATGTACATACCCAACATGGCAAGTGTTGGAGACGAGGCGGGGTTAGCTTACTTTGATTATTAAAAGCTACTTAGATGACTAATCATCTAAATCATCATGTAACCAAGTGAAACTCAAACTAGACTAGTGCATTTCAATCATGGCAAATGTTTGGAGACTTGGTGCAGTTTGGACACTTTGTTATCATTAAGTGTCCTTGATGACTTAGGTTAATTAGATTGCAGGTGTTTGCACCTCAATCTAGCTGAAATGAAGCCCCAACTCAAGTCCATCAACATGCAAGTTAGTTGGGAATGATTCATTTTCATAAGCGAAAGTTAAAGATAAAAGTTTTACAAAAACATAATCTAAATCCGAATTTGGACCATAAATATAGTGATGTTACAACTTAGTTTACCATGGTTAACTTTTGGAAACATTCCTAGATGTTGTCCAAGAAAAAATGGAAAAAGAAAACAAGAAGAAATGATAAAGGAAGTGAGTTGAAAGCTTACTTGAACACTTTGAACTTTTTGCCCAGCTTAGAGAATTTCTTGATGATTTTGGTGTGTATAAGAGTAATTTGGAGTTGTGGAAAATGAAAATATGTTAGAGGAGGCTAGTTTTTATAGGGGAAAATTGGGGTTTGTGTTTTAAAGAGGTTAGAAGGTGATTGGATGAGAATGGAGGTGGAAAAGGGTAAAACCCGATTGGGAGAGAAAACATGCTGCGGATCGACCCTTGTCGCGCCACGCGACCAATCACAACACTCCCCATCGCGTGGTGCGACGGGTGATGTTTAAACTTTTGGTTTTTGTACCCTTTTAATCCATGCACTTGGTTTTTAGGTTATTTTATGTTGTTTTCATGTATTTTAGCTTCTTTTCAAGCATAGAACATGTTTGTAAGTATGCGATGAGTACCGTGTTCGTATGGGATTGATAAATTATGCGTATAATTCGTCTTAGTTTTGCATGTAAATGTGTATTCAAAGTTTGATTGCGTATAACGCAAGTATGAATGTAACACATGTAAGTATAAAAGTGAATTTCCTTTATGATCAAAGTCTCAGATTACAAGATTGAAAATTATATATGAATACAAGTTTCTAAAAATAGAAATGTGAATACAACTTTCTAAATATGAAAAGTACAGAAATGTGAAGCATTACATGAGGATCAGGAGTTTTGAAATTAGCCAATTTACAGATGAAAGCATTATACTCACATGTATAAGGAAAGCTTGTGCATAACTTGATACGGGAGTATGTTGTATGTATGGGAACCATTGGTTAGTTAGTTTCAAATCATACTTTAATATATCACGAAGCATTGTAGTGAAACTATTGTATCTAAGCTTAAGTGGACAACAATACCGGTAATTGTCTTAAACTATTATTCAAAATCCTAACTAATTGAACAAAAGTGTGATCCAGTCTAGGCAGGAACTGATATAATCTTCTTGCACAAGATTCTCCTTAAAAAAGACTTATTATAAATAATTGTGCTTTATGTGGACAATCAAGAAAATTCTAAAAAAAATTCTTATAGTTTTGATAATCTTTACAAAATACCAAAAAGATTTTAGTTTTGTTTTGATATAAATTTATTAAAATATCCAAAAATACATTCAATATGTTTTGGTATAAATTCTAAAAAAAATCAAAAAGACTTTATTCCTAAAATTTATAAAAGTCTTCTGCATTAAACTAATAAAATGAAACTTTACATTTGCATCGAGGCATATACAGATGAACACGGGTTTGTTTGTAAATGTGGAATAAGTCTAACGAGACTTTCGAGATATTTTTTGTGATAGTGAAAAGATTTCTACTTCAAACCACCTGGAGGTGCAGAATTCAGGAAACTCATAAGAGTAGAGAATTCAAGAAGATCACCGAATACTTCAACACCTCACAACAATAGCAAATGTGCAAAAGCTTGACATGATGGTCGATAATCATTCAAACTTTAGTTCTTCCGAGGTAGAACCAAATTCAACAGATAGAAAAGAACCTAATACTCAAATGTGAGGAAAATACCAAGATAGAAATCCTCCTCTTACATCTGTCAAGCAAAGGAAAGTAAGAAAGCAGTCCTAATAATTCATTAAATCAAAGTACATTCCATCTATAAGAGAAGGCTTATTAAAAGGGGGAGTAACAGAGGATAATGACTAAAAGTGTTCTCATCACAACTTCAAAGAAAGTAGTATGCCTTAGCACATACTTTGAAGATTTGAAGGAGAATGATGCAATAAAAATGGGGAGATTGTTGGATTTCAATGAAGATCAATATGAAGTTGCTGATAAAGAGGTTTCGATAGCATCAATCAAGGGGAGATTGTTACTACCTAATTAGTGACTTGTGATTAGCAAATGGAAAATGAGTGCTTCTATTAATGTGCACACTTTTAAAGTGGTTGTGAGGTGCACACTTAGTGTAATGAACATATTAAGTGAAACGCATACTAGGTGAAGCACACATTTTAACCTATTATAAATAAGAGTTTAGAGTTCATCTGTAGAAGAGAATTGGTGAGCACACTTTCCCTAAGGATTTGTGTATTTATTCTAGATAGAGAAAGTGTGGGGATCTTCATGTAATAAATCATATTCATCAATACAATCGATCTTCATATTTACATCTTGATCTTCATCTAGTTCTTGTTTCATCTATACTTGAGTTGAGAAATTCCACCTCTTAGTTCGATATTCAAAAGGATTCGGGGACCCCGGGGGACTAATAGTTTACATATAGTGTCGTTACCAATTTAACAATGAATTCATACTTACTGTAAACACCTAAATTTAAAATCTATGAAAAACACATAAAATAGGGATGAACATTTTTTACATGTACTGAACAGACAATTTTAATGATATTCGTATGAAACCGAAGATTTTGGTACGATATTCAATTTATGTTTTTACTCATTTTTTGGTTTATGTACAATACATATCTCATCCCTACACAATACCAAACACACCCACAAATGACAAAATGGTGTGTGGTCACAAGAGGGCAATGCCATATTTTAAGGGTGGTGTGTGTTGTCATGTGCATTGAGATGTTTATTTATTTTGTTGGGATTTGATGGCTAGAACTATTGTCATAAAAAGGTTTAATTAAAATATCGGATCGAAACAATATAATTATCAAAGCAGACGAAGTGTGGCGCTTCGTGGTGAGACTAAAGTGTCTTGTGGTGGAGTGGCCTTCGGATAATATTGTTAACCTCTGACTCTTAGCACTCTTAAATAGCTTACTACAACTTGTTAATCATAATTTATGCTTTCAAGTTTTGTTCAAGTCCTTTTCCTTCCTTTTTCACCTATTAACCTAATCCTTTGATCTTACTACCCAAACTAATATAAATATCATAAAAGAACAATTTGCAACTCACATTATACACTAGTTGGTGATTAAACACACAAAATTACCCCTGTTAAGTCTTGCATTCGACTCATATCATCATACTTTGTTAGTTCCAACAACTAATGTTCATCAAGTGGGAATGCTTTTAACCTAATTTCGTTATGTTGTAGATATTTCACTCATATCATCACAAAAACCATTGAATTACCCAATTAACCCAACATACATCATAGTTCATTATCATGTATGAAGTTCTGAGAATTTAATCTACCAATCATGCACAACAAATGAATAATAGTTCAAAGGAACAAGGATTTTATATTACATTCATAGAGCTTACAGCTACAAGATTAGGTTAAGAAATTACTCACACAAAAGCTTAACCTCACATGAAGGTGATAACGCCTCTTTCCAAGATAGAGTTACAATTTTAAATGATAATGTAGCGTTATCCTTTTATGATATCTTTTCCTTTTCTATTTCTCCTTCAAAATCAACTCCTATTTTGTGACTTTAACAAGATAGGTGCCTAAACAAATAGACATCCATATTTAGTCCTTTAATTTCTTATTGTTTTCAGCTTTTACCTTAATTTTGATGGATTATAATTACTCACCTTAAACATTGCTCACATTTGTTAACAGTGGGGGAGCTTGACCAAAAGTTTTGTGGGGCGAAGTCATGGGACCCAAATTTTTTTCCTATTGCTATGTTTCAAGCTACATGTTCAGGTCGGCTATTCGATTTGGGTCGGGTCAGACAATAATAAATCCAAATTAACAGTTTTGATCTTTCCCATGATATACCTAACAAAAAACAATCAATAAGATTGGATTAAACTACAATTTCACCATACTTCTTTCTTAATTGATCATCTTCTCCGGATCCCCAATTCCACCATTATAAACCCTAATTTTGGAATCATTGAACAATAAACACAATAGATGCAATGCATAGGTTAATCTCATATTAAATTATACAATTAAGGTCTAAAACACTAGTAATGCCTGAAATTTAGATTCAATCTTAACCCTAGTTCACAACTATAACGCTTAGCATTTCTATACTTTCTATATTTAAAAAGTTTGTATTCACATTTCTCTTTTCAGAAACTTGTATTCGTATTTCGGTCGATCTTTGTAATCTCGAGATTTGATCATAATGCCTTTTTTTAAATTTGTTCACCCATAATACTTACTCATTTTGCAAATACGTGTTTTATATAAAATGCTACACAATGTTTTCGATGCTTATACCCACCCAAATTCTTGCATATAATTTAGACACAACCGACACATGTTTATGTTTATTCGATATTCGAATTCAGCCAATTGTACACCGTGTACATAATATGCTTAGCACTACCCTTTTACCCTAATTTATGCTTAACATATAAGTTTATTGCATAATATAACCTAACTAACAACAAAGAGGGGTTAAAATGTAATTTTTGGGAAACTGAAGGTGAATACGAACCGTGATTATGTGGATACGGTCCGTAAGGGTGTTTGACAATAGATTCTTCTTTCAGCTTCGTGAATTTTGCCTTAATTTCACTTTTCAACCACTAACCTCATTAAATGGCAAACCCTAACATTCCCCTTATAAATAAGCCTCTTCCACACTCTCTTAACCCTTTACACTCTCCCAGTTCTCACAATTCATTCAATCTTCCAAGTGTGGCAGATTGCACCTTTGCTCAAAATAGTAAGTTTTGGGTACTTTCTTCTACTTTTTCTTCATGTTTTCTTACATCAATCTACTTGGATGACCCCCGAGGATGTTAACCAAGGTTCACCAAGGTGTAACTAGGTGGTACATCACTTGCATAAGGCTCTAAAGTCACATTTACATTCCAATTTATAAAACTTTTACAAACTCATCTCCTTTCATTGTTCATCTTATGGAATCTTGTACCAACCAACCTTGTCCGCAATCAAACTCATGGTTGTGGAGCTTGTGTATGGTTGATTTTCCAGAAGATTAAAGGCCTAAAAACCTCACTTAGCTACTACCCAAAAAGTTTGAAACAACCTACAAAGTCTTGAGGCCAATCCAAGTCTTAAATTCTCAATATTATAAGGCTTGTATTTTGGTAAAGTGTGAGTAGTGGAAGCCTTGGCTTTCCAACTATGATCCCACTACCTCACTTTCTTGATTAGTTAGATTATCTTCATATTACTACATCTCAAAACAATTTACAAACAAAGGGACAATGCTACATCACGTTCCCCAAACACTCTCCATGTTTGGGATGCACACATCTAGCTAGCTCACTTGTTTGTTTTTAGATATTCTAATTTTTCTTATGTTCCATGACCAGTCGAATCATCCTTGTGATGATTTGTGTATTGGTGAACATTTGGGTTAATAGATTCATCCACCCCATGCATGATCATACATGACTAACTAACACCTGGACTACTAACAAACTATATAAATACATATATAAATATATACATATCTTAATCGAACCTAAGACACTAACGAATCCATGGTTTGATGTCAAGAGGGACATGATTAAAATATCTTCATATGAACTCCTCGTAATTTTTGACTTCCAATAGGCAAACTTGTGGCTATGATGAACACTACATTATGGTGTCCAAATTAGGGTATTCCGTCGAGATAAGTTTTTATGTAGTTTGCTATTGAATAATTATCTTGCATTCTGAATTCCGAATCCAAACTCCATCGAACTCATGTGCCTCGTTGATCCTTGTAGGATAACTTGACGGTCTCTCTCAAACTCTCGAACGCATCAACTCACGTACGCAGAATTTACTACGCAAACTGTGAGTATACTCGACCCCATTTTCCGTTTTACACACTTTGGGGTGTAACATATACACATTATTACAAATCACGTATCACGATTAAACTTGTTATATACACACTCTATCCGTTAAAAACATGATACTTGTTATATTCTTGTTATCACATGCTACATTATACTTGTGTCTATATGCTCATTAAGTTTGCAAGCCCACCTTAACAATTATAGTGCTATAGAATTAACACACCACCCGTATCCTTGTGGTATTCTTAAGTAAACTATTTTACAACCTTGTCTTTTCGGCGACAAGGATATGCACGATTGCGGTACACTTTGGTTTGACTTATAGTTAACACATGCTAGTATGTTAAAAAAACAATGTATGCAAATTACCATGTTGGATATGGGTCAACTTTTAGACATTATTATGCTATGTATTCAAACTTGTATATTCGCCAACTTTTGTTGATTTTATTTTAATACATGTTGCAGAAACTAGTTGATGACGAACGAAGAACGTACTTAGGGTGGATTAGAAACACACCTAGATTTTAAACTTATGTACTTTCTTCATAAAGTTATATAATTTTCAATATGTTGTACTTTCCTTTCCAAAACATCGTATTTTCCATTTTAGTATGAATGAAATTTGAATTACTTAATATTGTCATAATTAGCAAGTTATGATGTCACGAGCAATCATGTTTTTGTCTCACTCTGATGTTTCCACCATTGGTTGGGGTGTGACAACAACCTACCCTTCAAATACTAAACAATAGTGAATGAGAAACTAAAATAAATGATTACCTTGTTTAAATTCGTTATTAAACGCCTCTATCCAGCTCGATATCTTCCCTATTTCCTTTGAATTTGATGAAGGATAAATGATTGAAGATTTGAAGGCTTTAAGAACCTTGAGAACACATAACCCTTTTTTTCTTCTTATGTTGTGTTCGAACAGATGGGTCGCCTTTATCCTCACGTATTGTTCTTTTTTTGTTAAAACATCTAAAATTAAGACAAAAATGAACCCTCAAGTTTCAAATCTATGAAAACTAGTATCAAACTTTATTTAAACTCACTTCAAGTTTAAAGACAATTATATAAATTAGTAATAGCCCCGTTCTTCACGTTTTATTTTAACTTAATATGTTAATATGTGTAAGTTTTTGGACAATAAACTTGGTAGGTGTAATATCCGTTCCTTTTTGTTCGTTGTAATCTCGTACTTTCATTTTCAAATATTATAATCTATGACGTTTGAATCAATAAAAATCATTTGTAATGTTTACATTTAGCATTTATATCATTATACATATTTACACACGTCTACTTATGTTATTTATATCATTTTACACCCTTACATATGCTTACATATTCTTAAACATGCTTAGCATTGAGTTTTTAGAAATTACCCAATTTCAGGGGTCGAAAGTGAAACTTTTGAAAACCGTCTCTCTCATGCCACACGGAGGAGCCCATGCTCCTCTCCGCGACGTGCGGGACCGTTTGTTGACTTTCTAATTTTCAACTCCCTGCCCCACGCGGGGGAGTTTCAACTCCTCTTCGCAAAGCGTGGGGGAACCACTTTTCCAGCTTGCAACGCCCAGCTGCAAATTTAATCTATTCCAACCTCCAACCACTTTTACCATTTAATTTAACCTAACTCGATTTTTCCTCTATATATACAACCCATATCACACTCCTTTTCACTTTACACACCCTAATTTTACATTCAAATTTCCTCAATTCTCTACATATGTGAAGAACTTCCAAAGTCAAAACCGAAACGTTTGACTTCCAGATTTTGTATCTTTCCTTCATTTTTCAGTTTGTTCCTTGTTTGCATTTACATTTATATTGAATCCAAGGCTAGAAATCTACTGTTAGTCCATAAACACGAATGGTTAAGGCTTCATTTCTAGTTTCTTTTACATTTATGCATTGTTTTTTTTTATCAACTCTAACTTGAATTCCTGCCATTTACCAAACCGAAACCAGAACACCTAATCAAAGTGTTCTTGTGTTACAATTAGGACTTGTAGAAGTGTAGTAACTTGTGCTAACAACTTACATTCATGTCTTGATTCATTTATTCATGTTACGCATCGTTTGACCCATTTAGGACAAAATCCCCAAAACCAAACCGAGACTCCAAACTAGCCAAATGTTTGGATGTTTTGTGTTAAGGTAGGCTTATGTAATGGCATAGGATGCAACTCTCATCGTCTACACATTTGCATGTTCATTTTGTATCAATATTTTCATTATTGCATATTTTCTCAAAATCGGGCCGAAATCCCACTAACCAATTAGATGGTGATTTCGTGTTATGATGAAACTCTTATGAGGATTTATAGGAAGATTATTCCTTATTTTATTTCCTAAATTTTTTTGGATTTAAGATTAAATTTCACCACTCAAAGGCATTATATTAGTTTTAAAAATCTAATTAAATTCAACTAAAATATAATGAATATATGTGAACGGGAAATAAATATAAAGTTATAAAAAAAAGTTCTGTTTTATTTTATTATTTATTATTCCAAAATTTATTATTTAATTAATTTACTAATTATCTATTATTATAAAACCTAGTTTCAATCGGTTCAAATAAATATATATGACTTTATAAAACGATGTTTATAATATTTTAATGCTTAGAAACCCAATATTTTACTTAGTCTTATTTTTTTCTTTTTGAACGGCTAATTTTTTTCTCTTTTTGAACGGCTAATTTTTCCTCTTAATTATTTATATCTTTCAAGGATTGAACCTTGGTGTATTTACATAAGATGATTTCTTTTGACCACTAAGCTATAGCCTAAGTGTACTTAGCCTTTATTTACCCATTTATCATTGCATACAACATTAAATATTAGTTTTGCATGTAATCAAATAATAAATTTATATGATATATAAACATGTCGTTTAAACATTTTTATGAGGTTTTATCTAGTATGTTCAAGATCAGATTATCCGCTTTTTGGATATCCAAAAATTTCGGATAGTAAATATTAACATCCGCATCCGGATCCGAATCCGAAATTTCGGATATCTGAAATTTCAGGTTCGGATTCGGATATCTAAACGGATAATCCGAAATTAAAAAAAAACAAAAAATCCGTTTTCCTGCGTAAATCAAAAAAGAACCTGTGTTTGGTGAAAACCCGTATACGAATATCTACTTTTCCAAGTTTATTAAATAACCATTCAAACTTAAACACTTCAGTTCAAAGTTTCATACAACCACAAATTAAAAACAATACAAAGTTTCAAACAAACCACAAACATTCAAAACATAACATAATCTTCAAAAGTAGGTCGTCACTTAAACAATAAAAACTAGCAACAGCCATAAGCATCCAATATCCACCCCTTTTAAACCTGCAATTCTACGAAATAAAAAATAGGCAATAAAATAATATATTTACATCTCAAACAATCGAATTTACTATTCGAATTATAGAACTTACGGACGGAAAATAAAATCATGATGGCAAGATGGAAAGATACGGACTGCTGATAATGACGTCGGCCGGCGATTAAAGATCAGAGACGGAGATGGAGTGATGGACGATGACGAGCGGCGCTGTGAGGGATGATGAGGAGCGGCGCTGTGAGGTATGATGATGAAATGAAACCCTAGTTTTTTTCTAATGTAAATGTGTGTGTAATGTATTACTGAACCGTGAAACATGATATATCACTTATGGAATTTTGGTTATTGGCTATTTGGCTTTAATATATTAATATATATCTATATTTTAATTTTTAAGATTTCGGATTCGGATAATCCGGTTATCCGAAATTTCTAAAATTAACATCGGATCCGAATCCGAAATTTCGGATTATCTTATTTTCGGATATCCGAAATTTCAGATATTTCGGATACGGGTTTTCGGATATTTCAGATTCGAATTTTTTGAACACCCCTAGTTTTATCCTATACTTTTACCTTTAGGTTTTCATTTCCTTTTTACATTTTTTTACACCGAGACCAAAATTTCGAGACTCTTATTTTATTTAATCTTTTTGTTATCACTTATTCCTACACAAATGCATTTATACCTACCCTTTTAGGTTAGTCTTCACCTTACTCGCCTTGCTCTTACGCTTATTCGTGATCCTTCTTGGATTAACTTCGCAAGACCATGAATATTACATATCCATTTTTCATACACTTTTGGGATGATTCATGTACAAATATAAAAAAAACACTTTCACTTACAAATTCATTTTATGCACAATTACAATTCAATTACATAACCTTAGTTATCTATGTTTTCATATATTTTAAACAGGCGTAGTTACATTTTATATTCTACTAAAATCATTAACTATGTACAAGCCAACCTTAACAATGTTTAGCGCTATAGGATTGAGAACCGCCTAAGATTCATTTTACCCTTTTCAAAAGGAATGCATGGTCGTTGTTAAGTACTTTCTTGACCTAACGTTTTACGAGTTTGGATTTGCATGACATATATGTAGGTTTGGGTTTTGTCTTTTGTACTACCTTGGAGTGTTTACATGATTACATATGTGACATCCCGGTTTTTTCAGATATCTTAAACGCACTACCTCACGGTTATTCATTCCTACGCTAAATTGATTCGGAGATTTAATTTACACGCTCGAAATTATTACGCTAACTTTGTGAACTTATCAAGTGAATTACGTGCTATGTGTATTAAACGTTTATAAGTTCGGTGAGTTATTATGTTATGTTTCGATTTCGTGATTTATAGTTATAAAAATATATATACAGTAAATATATAGACGAATCGAACCGAGCCGCGAAACGAGTCGACCTCATTTCCTTGCGACTCAAGGGATTAACCAAAACTTGAGGTTCAAGTTAAAGACCCAACCCGCCCCACCCAAATCCCTTTGCGGCCGCAAGCGCAAATCGCCCAACCCTTTTTCTTTTCTTTCTTGCGCTATATAAAGACATATATGCATGTGTTATGTTTCAAAAAAACACACACACAAACCCTAGCTCCAAAGAGCCGACGGCAGCCTTTCCCCACTCCTCCTCTCGGTCGCGATCCCCTTGATTACCCGAATCGACTCCCATCTCGTTCCCGTTTCGTTAATCTTCATTGTTAAAGGTTAGGGCTTTCCATTGTTTCGCAAATCATGTTAGGGTTTATGAACTATTGATCATGCTTGTATGTAATGGTAGAATCATGGTTTATGAATGTGTTATGATGTTAGTTCGATTGATTGTGCAAGTTTGGCGATTATGATGATTAGTTGGAATCAAGAATCATTAGGCTGCGTTTTGTGATAAAAACCATATATTATGATTAGGGTTTGCATGAGTATGATGTACATGATGATATATGATTGATAAATCTGTTCTTGATCGTTTATATTTAACGTCTCGATTGTTTAAGCGTGTTATATTGTGATAAAAAGTTGAAATCAGGATGCTTAATGGTGTTTACAGCCAACTTCAATTGGTTGTAACTTGGTTATTATCTATCAAAAAACGGATTTTCTGAAGCCTAAAACGTATATTTTTGAAAAACGCTTCTAATGGCGCTGGATTCATATTTTTCTGAGGTCGTTTGATATTTTTAAGTGGTCAATTAAGTGCAGTAACTGAAGCTGTGAAAATTCTGAAAATTTGTTAGTTGTTTATCGAGTTGGATCTCATAATCTGTAGAGATTCGAATCACGAAATTTGTACAGCAACTGGAGATGGAAATTTTCGGGAAACTCCTACTGGAATTTTGTTAATTGGATGAACGGTGATTTTTAAATAAATACTCCCGTGGACTGCAGTCAGAAAGCGACGAATCTGACTGCAGCCTAGTATATTAAGAATTATGAATAATTAGTAAAGTGTTAGGACTTGAAAATTTTACATAAAATTCTATAGTTTAGTTGTCGCCTTTTGTAAAAAAATTGGAATTTTTGGAACGTTGGAACTATTTTATAAAAATCCTCGAAAACAGCCTAATTATGAGTATACAAGCTGAAACTTGATAACTTGCGAATGTGTGTACCAAAGTGTTGTATGGATTGATTTGTGTTCATGATAGGTTGGTTTGATCACTATGTTGGTATGATGATACTTGCATGCATGATTGGGTTTTAGGATTTTGTTATTGTGTGTACCGCATTGTGTGTTAGTTATGTGTAGGGTTTGTATTGGTGTGATTCACACACTAACTTTAAATCAATTGACTTGTTAGGACGCAATTAACGGTCCCATCATTTGCTACTTCTGTGTTACACTAACCGAGCAACTAAAGGTGAGTTCACGACCCCTAATTTTATCCGGTTTTAAACAATAGGGGAGAAACATGTATACACTCTACAACTCTATCTCTTTACGTTATACGAAATTGACGTCATTAAACTATTCGGTAACTAAGTTAATGTTAATGTACGTTATGGTCACTAAGCAGCTATATCACACAAGTCCTCGACAAACTCTCGGATCGTTATATTGGGTTAGATAGCGGGGAAATTATAAGTAGTACTACTGGGCCCGACAAGCCCCACCCGAGCTAGTCGCGCTAGCCGACCGGGTATGGTTAACGGGTGAATAATTTGGCCTAACTTCGCCATGGTCAGTGATAGGCCTGGCAACACGGAGGCACAACAATCAGCTTCGATCGCGAACACTTATGTGACATAACTTTAGGCTCGCTACCTACATGTTAACATTAAACTTAATTACGAATCAACAATATTATTCCGGGTTAGGGATAATGGAACCAACAACATTATTATTCCGGGTTAGGGATAATGGAACCAACAACATTATTATTCCGGGTTAGGAATAATGGAACATCATTATTATTCCGGGTTGGGAATAATGGAACTAAATTGTTATCCCGGGTTAGGGATAACGGGGGAAACAAACTTATAACCAAACCAATGAACTTATAAAAACCTGTGAACTCACTCTTCTTTAATATTGACACTTGTTTCTTTACATGTTTCTCAGGACGCTAGAAGCCCTAGGTGCACTCACTTGCATTGATCAAGACATCTTTTTATCGAGTCTCATTTATGAATATTGTTTGGGTTTTTCTTTAGTTTTGGCGTTTGTGTTGGCGCCCGTTCCTTTACTTTACTTTAATGCTTCCGCTCAACTTTAAAAACTAATGCTTCCGCTAAACATTGAAACCAAACTAAGACAATCTAAAATTAACTATGAATGGTTAAACAAATGACTTTGGAAAACGTATAAACAAATCATATAGAGTCGTTCGACGTTACTAGTGTCTCAGATTCTGGTTTGTTCACACGCCTCGCGGTAAAACTCCGCAAGTGGAAATTGAGGGTGTGACAACATATGATACTACTTTGACATGTGAATTATAAGTTTCAAACTTACTTTACACACATACATATACAACCCTGAAAGGGTATGGTCCCAGAAGCCCTGCGCCGGCGCAGGAGACCATACCATCAGAATGTTATCAGATCACTTAATAAATCTTGTGCGTCTCGCGCAACGGTAAGACAGACCCAGAAGCGCAACTCTTATTAATCTCGCACAAGGACAAAGAGCAAAATATTTAAACTTCATTTAACATCCTTGCGCGGATCCGCGCAAGGGTATAGTTAAGCTTGAAATAAGAAGAAACCATCAAAACTCAAGTCTGGTGCACAGACATCTTCGCGCGCAGATAACAAAGAACTAAGCTAAAGGAATCTTTTCTGTTATAACCAACTGGACAGGTGGCAACAGATCAAGGCTCCACAGCCTTGGATCTTCTAGAAGCATTAAATGGCAATCGTGCAGGCCTCTATTCGGTTGTAACCGAATGTGACGTGGCAGCATCTGGGATGTCTATCTTACACTCGATGTCAGCACAATCTTCAAGAAGACCCAAAGAAAACCACTTTCCACGTGGCTCCTCCCCAACGGTAGATCATTTTCCAATCCGTGTGCATAGGTGGAGATGTAACCATTAACGGTGGGAAAGATTCTGTTACAACTCCGTTTAATCTTGACACCCAAATCTCCGGCTATAAATAGAAGACTTAAGGTACAAGCTATTTCATTCATTCTCCATTACTTACACTTACACTTCATCTTCTTCGAGTTATTGTACTTATTCTCATGCTGGAGGGTGGTCATGGAGAGAACCCAAATTCTCTTCGTGGCGAGGTTAACGGCGGTTTTCTGTTTAGCAGTAATTTCAGACGAAGTTCTTTCTATCGATAATCAAACAAGAGATTAACCCTTGTATACAGAAACCATGTCCACGGAGCTAGATCTATTCCAAGAGATCCCAATTTGGTGTTTCTTCATTGGCGCCATCCGTGGGACTGAAACCCTCGACCACGTGGTTAAAAGCCCACTAATAATTCATTGTTGACCTTATTTTGGTACATGTTTCAGGTGCTTGTATATAAAGTTTTATGCAAGATTGAGATCACATAGGAATTTGAGTATCAATTTAAACTAATGTCGTGTTATTGTTTACATTAGTTGAATAATGTGCGTCATTTCCATGTATTATACGACAATTTAATTTCAATGATTAATATATTTCAAGTTAGTACTATGAGTCTTTGAACAGTCTGTTACGTCTCGCCTCGATGGTTTCGTCATTGGTTGGGACGTGACAGTAGGCGCAATGAATTTTAAATGAAATAATTGACAGGGAAGTACCTATATAATTTTAAAAATTTCGGACAAAAACTCAAAAAAATTACACATTAACCAAAACATTAACAGGGACGGATACACCCTTACCCCTTAAAAGTCGCACCCACGTGCGTTAAAGTGTTATAAAACACCAAATATTCGCGTAAGCATAAAAATTGAACAAAAGTCAATGGATGAGGAATGATGTTTTATTTATGAGTGCATAAATATCATGTAAATCTTAAATCCACAAGCCTGGATGTTACAAGGGGAGACATGAGTGACGTTGGTGAGACAAGGAAATAGTGACGACTAAGGATGAGCTCCGTATCAATTGGTATCGAGACCAAAAATCTCAAAATTGGATACCGGTACAGAAAATATCTGGTAAGGTACGATTCGGTACCAACACACAAACCGATATATGAAGGTATATACCGGTACCATACCGTACCGGTACCGAAAATACTAAATTTTGGTACCATAAATTGAATCGGTTTGAGAAATTTGTTACTAGTACCGGTTCCGAACCGGTGCCTTATACCATTTGTTCATTATAGTGACGACACTAGTAGCAACATACATAAGAAGCACGATGAAGCCAATATATGTGAGGAGATAAGAACGGTTCTATTGTTACAAATAACAAGTGCATTCGATACTTTTGATGGCGAGGAGAAAATCGAAGTGCAAGAAAGAAACAAGTGTTGACAACAATAGGTTTTATGACAACAACACTAAACAACTCGAAGAAAGAAGAAAAGTGATTGCGATTTAAACTAGTCAGTGATTGCATACGACTGTGACGTAAACCTTATCAGAAAAGCAAATGAGTGGTTTAAAAAAAAAGGTAATAGTTGCAATAGATGGGTTGCACACAACAAGCAAGATCACAAAAGGATGTGTCGGTTGGTCAAACTAGTCAACTCTTTTTCATAATGCCAATCAACTATTGAAATTAATTTACGAGTCATCAAGTATGAATCATCATCAATAGGGATTTAGCCTAATAGTATTGAGATGGTCCAACGACAAAGAGGTTGTTGAATTAAATCTAAATTATAGTGTCAATTGTCTTTATGTGTCTTTGCCTTTTAAAAAGAGCTTTAATATTTTAAAAAAGATAAAATACCATTGTTTACTTTGTATACAACGTAAATAAAAATATTAAACAATCAAAAACCAAAGCAATTTTTTTCTCATTATATATGTTTTTATTTTATTTTAGTAGATTTGGTATAAACAAAATTGATTGTATAATTCAATAGCTTATCATTAGGTTCACCGGTTTAAATATGAGAAAATATGTAACTAACTCAAATCTTATTCTCTACAAAACTAATTAATAATAAGTTTGATTTTTTTAACAATCACAAGAAACTTTATACCATGATTGTACTACGTATAGGGAGATATTATGATAATGTTCTCTTTTAGGCATGATCTGATATATCGCATCCTAGTTAGCATGGGGTATTATAGAAGATAAAGTTCAAAAGTGGTGTAGTGGTATAATGCCCATTTAAATCATTATCCAGTTATTTATTTTTAATTTCTTTTCTTTTTTTGAAAAAATTAAAACAAATAATATTTCATTAAATAAAAAAATACATTAACATTAATAAAAATACTAAAAAATAAAGACAATACATGCAAAAGTACTAAAAAAACATACAAATGGTTAAAAAAATAAAGCTCTAAAGTCTGTATTTGTCGTGGATTTGTGGCCTACGTGAAGAAACACTGATTAACCACGAGGAATATCCGGGGATATTTGGGTTACAGCTCAATATTTCTGCATGAAAGGTTGTCTCTCGCTCGCTCTTCTGGGTGATCTCACTTCAAGCTAACTGCAAAACTAGCAACGCCATTAGCCTCGTCACGAGAAAAAGGGGGAGGGTTTTCTCTTTGACCACACTCCAGCGTGAGAATAAGTATTTGGTATTGCAAGTAATAAGCAAGTAAGCTCAAAGTAGCATGCAATTGTATTGTATGTAGATAATTGTAAGTGGTTTACCTTGTGGTGTAATCCTTATTTTATAGCCGAAGATAGGTGTACAGGAGATGAGCTGATGGGCCTTGGGCCCAGGCCCGACGACTAGGGATATTCGTTCTGTTTCATCTCCATCGACCATTAATGGTTTTTGGCAGGAGGTGTGCTTGGCGCATGGTGAATGGGGCCACGTGTCATGGCAATTATCCCTGGTGTCAGACCTGTAAACAGCCGATAGTGGAGATCGTGTGACAGTCGCTGGCGCGAGTTTGGTTGGTGCCATGTGTACGTCCTTGCATACAATCTGTCTTCTGCAATACTGTTCATGCGACGCAGTATGACACAACCTGTCGAGCGGCTATTGGGTCACAGCTCTGCCACTTTGTACCCTTGTATTTTGTCAACGCCTCTTTGCACTTCTCCCTTCCGCGTGGCTTTGTCAGTGCTTTATAGCCAGCGCGGAGTTGTAGGGATTAAGTTATTTTCTCAAGACTATAAGTTGCTCTTATGTTGGTCTTTGCTTTGTGCAAGGCTTTAGGACTTCGCGGCTAGAGGGTTGTTTGATCCGCGCAGGGTCAAGAGTCCCGCACTTCCAGGTCTAACTTACCGTTGCGCAATTTGTTCGCTGTGTGACCTGCACTTCCAGGTCTAACTTGTTGCGCAGTGTGCGTAAGGTTCCTTGTGCGACATGCTAGTATCAAGGTTTCCATAGCGTTGTGCGTTGCACACAAGGTTTGTTAGGCAACCTGCTGGTTTCAAGAATGGCGCACCGTTGCACATTGCGCGCAAGGTTATTCTTGAGGTATGTTGTTATTGAGGGTATGGTTCCTTGCGCAGGCGCAAAGTTTTTGTGACCATACCCCTCCAAGTCCCCCCAGTCCAATGGTGCTCCTATGCGCATGTTGGCAAGTAGGTGGAGTACTGGACTATAAAAATTCATGTATGCGCGCTTATTTCAACGGCAAGAATTCAATAAGGGATGGAGAAAACCTGTGTGAGGGAAAACTTTGCTCATGATGAGGTCTTTGAAATTTGAATCTTCGTCATGATGATGTTGCAGGTGAGTTGGTGAGAAAAAAGGTGCCCTGGAAGTGACTTTTGACAGTTGTGGCATGCTGTCAACAGTGCACCTCTTTCATTAATGAATTGGCAGAGAAAGTACCAGCCACGCCGTGTGGCGACCGTCAGTTGCCACTTGCCCTACACGCGTCATGCGCTGATTGGTTGTTGATTCTGCACGTGAGTCACATATCCCCATCGCATTAAATGCGATGGGTATAAATAGGCGGTTCCATCTAGGGTTTCAAGCATGCCTTCAACATTTCTTCTTTGCTTTCTCTGAATTCGGTTCTTGTTTTCTTCTAAAATCTTCTTCTCTTCTTTCTCTTCAGTCTTCTTTTCTCCGGGGATATGTCTACCAGGGGTCCAGAGAGTGTGTATGCCAATGAGGCGTCCACCTCATTGCCGGTGCTTAAGTGGTCCCCGGCCAGTTTCCAGAGGATGGTTTCCGGCTTCCGGTTCCCAAAGGATTGGGATGCCCGGTTTCCTTCTGACGGAAAGACCGCCGCCTACGCTCCGGCCGACTACATCACCTTATTTTTTGATTTTTTCACCGATGGCAACTTCCGGTTGCCGACAACTAAATTTTTTCTTTAAATTTTGGACTACTACCGATTCCACATCTCCCAATTCAATCTAATGGGGATGGTGAGAATCAAACATTTTGAGTTTTTATGCAGGTCAATGGGTATTGCCTCAACCGTTAACCGGTTTCAAGTTTTTTACCAGTTACACTACTCCCTAGGATTCTACTCTTCCCAACATCAAATACAATAGAAGAATATTTTGCATACACCACCGAAGTCCTACCATGATTGGAAGGCAAAAAATTTTTTTGTGAAGGTCGGCGTGATCCCCCTCTGGATACACTTCCGGGGGGTGGAGGATATTGCTGTGGAGACATCTATACTGGCGGAGGAGCCGTGGTATTTGGAGATGAAAGATATCCCGGCGGTGCAACTGCCAGAGTGGGCGCTGGTGGCAGCAGGTATGAGCCTTGTTTGGAAGCCCAACCGCCGAGAGAAACCAGTTTACATGGAAAGGGAGAAGAGTAAATACCTTCGTGTTATTCTTCCATTATTTCCTTATTTCTTCTTGTGCGCAGACTAACAATATGCGCTTTTTGCAGGGGTGATATTGTATGTGGTGGCGTTCCAAATTTTGAAAATGGGCGGATGGAGAACATCGCCCTTGGCCCAGAGGAGCCAACATGGTATGCGCAGATCCTAGGAAATTTTGAACTACCCAGGAGCGCAGACTTGGCGGCCCCCGCGCCTGAGAGTGGTAAGCTTTCATAGTTTGCTTGTTTTTACATCTTTTTCAGATTGCTTACTGTGTTGCACATTGATGCAGGCGCATTGAAGAATTTGGGCATTGGCCCAGATTCCAAGAAAAAGAGGCGCGCGGGGCCAAGCGAAGTTGTTGAGAAGAAGGCGGCTCAACCCAGGGCGGACCCGCCCAAAGGTATGTGTTCTGTGCTAGACACTTAGAATGACTATGTAGTAGTCTCTGATTCCTTGGAGGGTCTCGCACCTGTAGGTTTAAAGAAGCCGAAGCCGGAGCCGCGTGATATGGCGGATATTACGGTTGCTGATATGGAGGACCCCATCGACGTGGAGTCGAGCTCGGAGCCTCTGAAGAGGAAGAGGGCTCCCAAAAGTGATATCTCCACGCAACCTCCCAAAAAAGCTGCGCGGAAGATTATAGGGAAGCACGGGAGTTTAGACACGCTCGCAGCTAAACTTTCCTTAGGTAACCACCTTTTAACTTGTGTTTTACACCACTTTTCTTCCTGTTGCACTAGTCTAACCTTTTATTATCCTGCAGGGAAAGGAGAGGCACATTTTGTTGCCCCAACCGCTCTGGCCGCGCCCATTAAGACATCTATGCCCCCACCAGTGGTTGAGACGGCGCAAGCGTCGAGTGCAAAAGGTGGGGAGGAGAGTGTCGGGGCGGTGGAGGTACTGGTGGATGTGGAGGTCGTAGTGCCTGAAGTGATGGAAGAGGTTGGTGGTGGTGTTGAAGAGGTTGAGGAGGTGGTTTTTTGAGGATGTTCCGCAGGGGGCTCATGCAGCAGAGCCAGCGCCCGGGGGTGAAGTCGGAGGATCTGGAGAGTGCCCTTCTACCGAAGGGTCCCCGATTCGCCTGGACGAAACCCCGAGTGATTATTATTATTACAGGTCTTACACTGAAGGTCGCGCTGATGAGATCTACACCCCTGTGTGGAAACTGAAGAAGGGTGATCAGTTCACTCACTGGCCGGCGTGTCGTGAGTGGTTCAAGGGCGCTTTCCCCCCAGCGGAGGTGCGCGCGCACAGATTAAAGCCACGAGCAGACTTACCACGCGTACCTCCAAGCAGCTGCTAGCTCCGCCTCTAACAAACATAAGATTATAAGGGAATGGCGGAGCATGCATAAAGAACAGGAAAAATTTGAAGCTGCTAAGAAGGACCTGGTCCAAGAGCGAGCCCAAGTGGTTGGCAAAAATCTGAGCTGGAGGCTGAGAAGGCAAGGTTTGCAGAAAGCCAGCGAACCGAAGAACGATCCGTGCTGGGGTGGAGGAAGAAAGCGAAAGGCTCCGTTGCCACACTTGCGGAGCGCATGCTGTGGGGGGAGGCCTGTGAAAGGGACAATCATGAGAAAAAATCATTAAGGGAAGAGGTGGCTCGGATGCGCGGAGAGGTAGAGTGCATGAAGAAAGAGAAGGAGGGGGCCTCTGCAGCGGCCGAGGAGGCCAAGGCGCACCGTGAGCATAGTGAGAAAAAGGAGGTAAAAATTTTTGCCCTTCTTTATTTTACATGATCAAAAGATTTCCAGACTAACCTTGTTGTATGTAACCAGGTGGAGGCTTGCGCGGCGCGAAGAAGGATCTCCAGGTGGCCTTGGTTAAAAAGGCTAAAATGCAGCGCAGGCACCTGGAGGATGTGGAGAGGCTCCGCATTGCGGATGCTAAGGTGGGCGCGGGCGAGAAGAAATTAGAAGATTCTGAAGCCGCCTGCGCCATCTCGGAGAGTCTAGTGGAGTCGCTGACTAACAACATGTTGTGGATGAAACAACATGGAGTTGTCAATGTAAGTTCTCCGTTGTTATTTTGATCACTTTGTCTTGATTCTCATCCCATTTTTCTTGTATTGCAGATCACAAACTCTATCCTGAACTCGGTAGAGTTGGACAACGTAGTGGCCAAGCTGATGGTCACTGCACACATGATGGATATGCGCAAGGCTAAGTTGAGTGTGCACACCATGTCACTCATGCGTTGGACGTTCAATGGGATACCAGCCGCGCTTCCACTCGTGGGGTTGATACCGAAGCTGCCTTCTCCCTGGCCAAGCGCGAGTATAACCGTCTTCAACTTCCGGCGATGGATCTAGTGAGCGAGGCGCTCCAGCATGACGACTACGTGGATCGCTTGAAAGATATATTCCAAGAGGTAGCCGAGGTTGAAGAAAGTGAGGGATGAGTGTTTGATTCTGATTGTAATATCTTGAATGTAATTGCGCGTTGCGCTTTCTGTTTGTAATCTTTATCTTTTAACGAAATGGATGTTTTTGTTTGAGGTTACTATATTTGCGTGAAGATAACAACTTTGTGTAGGTAGAGCGAATAAAACTGGTAATGAACTCGTGTATGAACGTCACATCCTATGCGCGTAGGGTTGATAGTGAGTTTTGTTCATGAGTCATGTTGTACCATGGTGTTTTCACGTATACCCAAAGTGGTTTCACGCATTTGTAACAAAACATCTAGATAAAGAAAATCATGTATCGATTGTCTTTATTAACAATAAGGCGTAAGAGCCAAGTACAAAATAGAGAATTAGATCATAGGTTTTGCTAGTTTACATGTAACAGCGCGTAGTTGTTGCGCATTCCAGGTCCCAGGAATGTTTGTGTCGTCCAAATGTTGGAGGGTGTATGCACCCTTTCCTAGGACTTCATGGATTATGTCAGGGTCTTCCCACTTGGGCGCAAGTTTTCCTGGACGTTCAGCGTTGGATGCTTCGTTGTCTCTCAAAACGAAATCGCCAGGTAGGAATGTACATATGCGGACTCGCGGGTTGTAGTATTTCTCGACCTTGGACTTGTACTTTGCTTTGTTGATTGCGACGTATTCACGCCTTTCTTCTAGGAGGTCCAAGTCGAGTCTGCGCTCGTCTTCATTATTCCAGTTTTGCACAGCCAGCATGCACGGTGATGAGAGGCCTATTTCACAGGAATCACTGCCTCTGTCCCATACACCAGGCTGAATGGTGCCGGTACTGGTTTTTGGCATGGTTCGATGAGCCCAAATGATACTTGGCTCATCTACCCAGCCTCTCCGCATCGTCCCCAATCTCGTCTTAATCCCTTCAACGACACTCTTTTATGCTTTCCACCTGGCCGTTCCCTTGGGGATGCGCGACCGAAGTGAACACATGTTCGATATGCATTCCTCTATCCACCGTTGTAGTTCTTCAGCGGCAAAATTGCGGCCGTTATCACTTACAATGCGTAGGGGTAGCTCGAAACGGCAAATGATATGCTCCCAAATGGATTTGCGCACTACAGTTGCTGTGGTGGATGTAAGTGGTTTTGCTTCTACCCATTTGGTGAAGTAATTGACGGCTACGATTATGAACTTCATCGCGCCTGGGGTATCTGGGAAAGGTCCCACCATATCGATTGCCCATTGTTGGAAGGGCCATGCTGTTGTCACTAAGATCAAGGGATTCTTGGGGTGCAACGTCTTCAACGCATACCGCTGGCATGCGGCACATTTCCGCAGCATTTCGACTGCATCCAAGTGCATCCCAGGCCAATAGTATCCGGCGTTCATGATCTTTGCGACGACCATACGCGGACCAGCGTGAATTTCGCATAACCCTTTGTGTATTTTGCGGATCAAGGATTTCGCATCTTGCGGACCAACACAGCGGAGGAGTGGTTCAAGGAATGACTTCCGGTAAAAGATATCGTCCGCCATTTCATAGTTGAGTGCCTTATTCTGGACCTTCCTTGCTTCCGCCTTGTTTTCTAGGAGGATCCCAGATTGCAAGAACAAGATGATGGGAGACATCCAGGAAGGATTCCTCATTTAGATGATGTTTACTGGACGTAAAGGAACGGAAGGGTTTTTTAGCAATGTTTACTGGACGTAAAGGAACGGAAGGGTTTTTGAGCACCTCGATGCGCACTTCACGCGCGAGGTGCTTGAAGCTTGTAGCAGCCAAATTGCTGAGCGTGTCGGCATGTTTATTCTCGCTTCGATTGACGTGGGTTATTTTGAAGTTTTGGAATTTGGTTATTAAGGCTTGCGCCTGTTCAAGATACAGGGCCATCGTTTCGTCTTTTGCGTCGTATAGGCCGTTGACCAGTCCTGCGACCAAAAGGGAGTCGACGTGCACTTCCAAATTCCATGCGCCCATTTTGATGGCTAACCGAAGGCCTGCCAGAAACGCTTCGTACTCAGCTTCATTATTCATGCTTTTGAAATCAACCTGAGGGCGTAGGTGAACTCTTGGTTATCAGGGCTTATTAGGTGGAGACCTGCCCCTGCGCCATCATTGGATGCACAGTCTCTGTGAAGTATCCATGCGGGGTCGTCTGTGACCGGCGCTGGGTTCTGTACAGCTCCACACTCACACGCTTTATTACTTGGTACTTATGTAACAAAATCAGCTAATATCTGGCCTTTATTGCTGGGCGTGGTTTGTACACGATATTGTGTCCACCAAGCTCAATCGCCCACTTTGCCAGACGACCAAATATGTCCGGTTTGGACAAAATTTGGCCCAAGAGATAGTTCGTGAGAACTGTTATCACATGACCGGAAAAATACCGACGTAACCTGCGGGATGCATGGACTAAAGCTAGAGCAAGCTTTTCCATCATTTAATATCTTGTCTCCGGGTCAGTTAGCATTTTGCTAACGTAGTAGATTGGAGTCTCGACTCCTGCGCGCTCTACTAGCAAGACTGCGCCCAGAGCGATATCCGATGCAGAGAGGTAAAGGATCAATGGCTCGTTCTTTTGCGGTGCCGCAGAAACTTGTTCTGCTTTACACAATTCCGCAAAGTGCTGATGAATGGGAAGGACTTCATCGCGTGGTTGACCAAGATTCTGTTCAGCGCAGTCAATCTCCCCGCCAATCGTTGCATTTCTTTGATGGTCGAGGGGGAAGGCATACGTTGAATCGCTTCCACTTTCTCAGGATTAACTTTGAAACCGTCACGCGTGACGATGAAACCAAAATTTGGCCTTCTTCCATTCCAAACGAGCACTTCCCGGGGTTCAGCTTCAGATTTGCCTTGCGCAAGGATGCAAATGTTTTCTGAACGTTTGTCAGCATCTTCTCCTTGTTCGGGCTCATGATGACTAGGTCATCAATGTACACTTCTACGGTTTCGCCAATGTCTTCGCCGAAGACCTGGTCCATCAAATGCTGGTAGGTGGCTCCTACGTTGCGTAAATCCGAATGGCATCTTTTTGTAGCAAAAGATTCCCTTGTCATTGCAGAATGCGGTTTTGTCTTCGTCCTCTTTCTTCATCTGTATCTGGTGGTAGCCTTTGTAGCAATCAAGAAAGCATTTCCACCTGAATGAAGCGAGGGAGTCCACCTTTTTTTGATTTAGGGTAAAGAGTAGCAGTCTTTGGGACATACTTTGTTTAGATTTTTGAAACCGACGCACATGCGCCAACTGCCGTTGTGCTTCTGGACCATGACTGGATTGGCTGCCCATGTTTTATAGCGTACTTCTCTGATGATGCCGGCTTGGAGGAGTTCTGAAACTTGCTCGTTCAGTGCGTGAGTTTTTTCAGGACCAAAACTGCGCTTTTGGCTAAACTGAAGGGAATGTGTGCAGCGCGTGCTCTGCAATTTCCCTTTGGTACCCCAGTCATATCCGTTAGCGACCAAGCGAAAATATCTACATTACGGAACAGGAGTTGTTTTAGCCGCGACTTGACTGCGTGCGTCATGGCGGGTCCTAGCAACACCGTTCATTCCGGGTACTTGTTGTTGAGTACCCATTTCTCTAGTTCGCCGTTGGATGATGATTTCGGTACCTTCACCAGTGGTTCCTCATCGATGGACATGATCTCCTTCCTCGAGTACATGATGGCCACCTCGATTTCTGTTGGAAAACCGTAGGCAGCAAGAGGAGTGGAGGTGATCATGCTGAACTCTCTTTGGGCGCGAAGGCCTAGCAACATGTCATGGCACGATGTCGCGGGCATGACCATGAAGAGTTACCAGAATGATATCTGGCCCAGTAGAAAGACGGCTTCATTGCAGAAACCAGTCAGTGGAAAAATCGACCGGCTCCAAGCGCGCCTTGTCCTCTAGGTCCAACTGTTGGAAGCATTGTTCATAAATGATGTCCGTAGAACTTCCCGGGTCTATGAGCATGTAGTCGATGCAATAATGGCCAAAGATGCCAGTTATCACGACCGGACGTTCTTCTTGTGGACCCCCGGGAACTATGGGGAAAATGACCTGTTGTTCACGCCAGTGAGGCGTACAACTTTTCTGATGGCTGCGCTTGCGCGACAGGCCACCTTGGATCATATGAAAAAATGCCTTCATCGTCTTGTTACTCGGGCCTTCTTCGCCGCGAGTAATCTGGCGCACCTCCTTGTGCACATTTTGAAGTAAGTGGGTGAGCTTCCCATTTTTCAGCGCTTTTTCAATCTCCGTGCGCAAGGAGATGCAGTTGTCGGTTGCATGCCCTGTATCTTTGTGATAATCGCAAAAGAGGTTAGGGTCTTGACCTTTCTTTTTGCGCATCGGTGGTGGTTGTTTGAATTGGTGATCTTCTGTGCTGAGCACCTCGGCCGGAGTCTTCGTGAGTGGCGTCCACTGACGATCGCGATTATCTTGCTTGATTGCTCTTTGGGTAGCAATCTTATTAGTCGTCGCACAAGCGTCGACTGGTGAGTACGAGGGGCTTTGGTTGGATTCCCTCTGTAACACCCCAACCGATGGCGGAAACATCGGGATGAGACGAAAACGAGATTGCTCATTGCTCACAACATTATTAAGTGACAATAATTAATTTAACCATATTTCATTTCATAAGAATTGTCAAATACATCAATGTAACAAAACAAAGAGCAATACAACATTTGCAAAGTCATAACAAAATTGATACATCGACATTAAACCTAACGTCTAATTTGTGTGTATCTAGTCCTTGCTATATTGTTTTCATAGCATCATCTCCTTCAACCTGTAACATGTTTTAAAATAATTTCAATGCGAAAGCAAAGGCGAGTACACAAGTTTAGGCATAGCATACGTATACGAATAAGTTTAAACAATCCTCATGGCAACCAAATCTATACAAGAGCAATATCAAGGCATGCAATACTAATAATCAAACCCTTAACGCAATCACGATGTTTTAACATGACCTCACGAATAACACGATGGAGGTGGATGCGTGAATTCCTATAGCGCTAAGCATGTCAAACGAAGGCTAAAAATAGTTAATGACTAAAGCATAGCAATACGAATATCCAAGACAAGCATCAAGTATAAGATTCAAGTTTTCATGTATATGGGATTGTTTGTGTGTTTCAAAAAGTTTAAGTGTTCGTGATTTTGTATATGGAAACATGTTACACCCGAAAAGTGTTATAAACAAAGTGGGTCGAGTGTACTCACGGTTTTGCTAAGTCTTTTCTACACTTGACAACCCGTGAAGACGTTGGTTCGAGGATGACGCCGAATTATCCTACAAGAGGAAATGAGGCGTATGAGTATAGAGTTTCAACGGGAGATTAGGAGTATTCGAGCATGATAAAAAAATATGTTTGATAAAGTATTATGATACGAAAGTATTCACTAAGATGTAACACTCGTTCTTGACACTATAGTAACTCTTACGAGTTTGGGTGTGATTTCATAGGTTCGGGGCCTATTAGAATCGTGACAAGGAATTACATACTTTAGTGTTAAACTTAATAACTTGATAGGTGATTATAAGTTCATTATCAAGGTTTCGGTTTTAGAATTATAATATAGTTATATATATATCATTATAATCATGTAGGAGGTGGGAGGATGAACCATCCACTTTGTAACCTCTAGTGTCATGTATGTCAAGTATGAGGTGGGAGGTTAAACCATCCACTTTGAACCTCGGATTATGTTCACCACTATACAAGTTACCATTGGTAACAAGGAGGGTACAAGAACTATATACTATACAAGAATGTAAAGACAAGAATGATAAGGTGTCATCTAGGTACCAAGTAGCCAAGTATTCAACAACCCGACGAGCACACGAGGACAATCGTCAACGGCTTTGTGGGGTTGTGACACTTTAAGTCTAGCAAACTATCTTGGGATCTTGATGAAAAATCATCAAGTGATGTGTGGTCTCAAGTTAGGATAGCCCAAGCTTCCTTGGTGGACACACAAGAACAAGTTTAAGAACTTGCATCACTTGTGAGCTCAATGCTCTTTAAAAACAGAAAGTTTAGGGTGTTAAAACAGCCCTTAGTTCATGTTAACAAGCTTGGTTAGGCTTTACTAATCATAAGCTTGATTGTAAGCACAAGAACACAAGTTTGTTGAAGTTAAAACACAAGTTTGATAAAAGTTTAGACAAAACAGAAAGTTTGTGGACATTTTGGGGCATTTCCAGGTCTGGATTCTCCATGGAGAAACCTAGGAATTCAACCCAAAGTTTATCCAAGCAAGTAGGAAAAAGAATGGAGTGATTTCATTAAGAAATGAGTGAGTTACACTCACTTTAGTAAGAGGTATACAATCTGCTCGAAAATCTGATGTTGCAAGGATCTTGAGGTGATTTGAGAGTGATTTGAGAGAGATTAAAGTGTGAAAATACTTGGATTAGAGGTGGGTTTTATAGGGGAAGGATTAGGGTTAGTTAGGTGAAGTTTAGGTGGGTAATTAATGGCTTAAAAGTGATTGAAACTCAAAAAAAATACAAAAAAACCCGCCCAAAATGGGCTGTTTGCCCGCCGGTCGCGACCAGTCCTCGACCGGAAACAAAGCATAAGAAGCTTTTGTTTCCGGGTTCATTTGAATGTGAGGCGGCTGGTGGAGTGGTTGAGGCTTTGTTTGGTGAACCGGAGGTCCCGGGTTCGAGTCCCGCGGATCCGGTTTTGGTATATTATTTATATATATTATTATATTATTATTATTATTATTTTAAAACCTTTAAACAGTTTCATAAATGGCAGGAATGGTTCCTGTAGTTCAAGAATTCAATATTTACTCTTTAAACCTTGGACTTATTTAAAGAAGGATATATATTAACATTAAATTCTAAATGTTAATATATTTATAAAAAAAATTAGAAAAATAAATCAATTAATTTTATTAACTAATTTAATTAATTATTTTAATTAATTAACTTAATTAATTAATTTAATTAATTAACTTAATAAATGAATAGATAATTATATTTTCGTAACGAATTTAGTTTAACGATTAAAAATTTCACGTTTGAGTCTCGTTTACGCAATACAAACCAAGTTTGCGAGTTATCTCACGTTTTTCGATTGAGAGTAACACGAATTTGTTTACACGTTTAAAGTATGAACAAGTATAAGGGTAACATGATTATAGTTAAAATACGAGTTTCTCATTACGATTCAAGTCTCGGTTTTCTACGTTTACAACGAAAGACAGATACAAGATACAAGATACAACGCTTACTAAAAATAGAAGTACGATACAAGGTTTCCAAATATAGAAAGTATAGAAACGCGGAGCATTACAGTCTCCCCTCCTTTAGGAAATTTCGTCCCGAAATTTAGGAAGATGTAACGAAGAGATATGGATACTTAGTCTTCATATCACTTTCAAGTTCCCAAGTGAATTCGGCGCCACGTTTACCTTCCCATCGAACCTTGACAATAGGAATACAACTGCGCCTCAGTTGCTTGGTTCCTCGGTCCATGATTTCGACCGGTTTCTCCACAAAGTGCAAAGTATCGTTGATCTGAAGATCTTCGAGTGGAACTTGAAGTCCTTCTTCGGCTAGACACTTCTTCAAATTCGAAACATGAAACACAGGATGAACATTGCTGAGCGTTTGAGGTAGATCCAGTCGATACGCTACCTTGCCTATCCTTTCGAGAATCTTGAAAGGACCCACATAGCGAGGAGCGAGTTTGCCTTTCTTACCAAAACGAACAACACCTTTCCAAGGTGCAACCTTGAGAAGTACGTGGTCACCTATGTTGAATTCCAAAGGTTTGCGTCTTTTATCAGCATAGCTCTTTTGTCGGCTTCGAGCTTTGAGCAAGTTGTCACGAATCTGTAGGATCTTGTCCGTCGTCTCTTGTATAAGTTCGGGACCGGTGAGTTGTACGTCTCCGATCTCGTGCCAACAAATAGGCGAACGGCATTTGCGACCATACAGTGCTTCAAATGGAGCCATTTGAATACTTGCGTGATAGCTGTTGTTGTATGAGAATTCTACCAAGGGTAAGTGCGAATCCCAGTTGCCGCCAAAATCGATTACGCATGATCGAAGCATATCCTCTAAAGTTTGGATAGTACGCTCGGTCTGACCGTCAGATTGAGGATGAAAAGCGGTGCTAAGATTCAAACGAGTGCCAAGCGCGGATTGGAAAGTTTGCCAAAGGCGAGAAGTGAAACGAGCATCACGATCAGAAATAATATCAAGAGGAGTACCGTGACGACTAATTATTTCACTCGTGTAGATACGAGCCAATTTCTCGACTTTGTAATCTTCACGAATGGCGAGGAAGTGTGCGGATTTGGTCAAACGATCGATGATAACCCAAATACTGTCGTGACCAGACGAGGTACGAGGCAATTTCGTGATGAAATCCATGGCTATGCTTTCCCATTTCCAGACCGGAATTTCTGGTTGTTCGAGCAAACCGGAGGGACGTTGATGTTCTGCCTTGACTTTAGAACACGTAAGGCATTTGGAGACGTAGAGAGCGATATCGCGTTTCATTCCAGGCCACCAATAGGATGCGCGCAAATCATGATACATCTTATCAGCTCCAGGATGAACGGAGTATCGGGATTTATGAGCTTCGTCCATCAAAGTAGTCCGAAGATTGAGACGATCGGGAATCCAAATGCGACTATGGTAGTAAAGAATACCATCAGGCTTAGCTTCGAGTGGGTTTTCGATTCCACAATTCAACTCGTTATCGAGGTTACCCTCGTTAATGACGGCAAATTGTGCTTGTCGAATCAACTCGTTGAGTTTACCCACGATTTGGTAGCAACGAGCACTCTTGACATGAGTCTTACGACTAAGTGCATCAGCCACGACATTCGCCTTACCAGGGTGGTAGCGGATATCGCAGTCGTAGTCGTTTAACAATTCTACCCAACGACGTTGACGCATGTTGAGTTCCTTTTGATCAAAGATGTGTTGGAGGCTCTTGTGGTCGGTAAAGACCGTACACTTTGTACCATAAAGGTAGTGTCGCCAAATCTTTAACGCAAAAACAACTGCACCAAGTTCAAGGTCGTGAGTAGTATAGTTTTTCTCATGAATTTTGAGTTGTCTCGACGCGTAAGCGATTACTTTGTCCCGTTGCATGAGAACGCAACCAAGACCCTGGTTAGAGGCATCGCAATACACGACGAAATCGTCGTTCCCATCGGGGAGAGTGAGAATAGGAGCATTACAAAGCATGTCCTTGAGCGTTTGGAAAGATTCTTCTTGTTCGGGACCCCAAACAAAAGGTTTATCTTTTTGAGTCAACGAAGTCAAAGGAACGGCAATCTTCGAGAAGTTCGAGATGAAACGGCGATAATACCCAGCTAGGCCAAGAAACGAACGAATTTCAGAGGGCGACTTAGATGCAATCCAATTCTTCACAGCTTCTATCTTTGCAGGGTCAACATGAATACCAAGTTCATTGACGGTGTGACCTAAGAATTGAACCTCTTTTAGCCAAAATTCACACTTGGTGAATTTGGCATAAAGACGTTCGGTTTGTAAAAGCTGAAGAATAAGACGCAAATGTTGTCCATGTTCTTCTTTCGTCTTAGAGTAGATTAGGATATCGTCGATGAATACAATGACGAAATGATCGAGAAAAGGCTTACACACACGGTTCATAAGATCCATAAACACTGCAGGAGCGTTGGTCAAACCAAAAGGCATGACCACGAACTCGTAGTGTCCATAACGTGTGCGAAAGGCGGTTTTGGGTACATCTTCCTCCAAAACCCGAAGTTGATGATAGCCAGAACAGAGAGCAACCTTTGAAAAGCACTTCGCGCCTTGCAATTGATCGAAGAGATCGTCAATACGAGGAAGTGGGTATCGGTTTTTTACTGTAAGTTTATTGAGCTCACGATAATCAATGCACATCCGAAAAGACCCATCTTTCTTCTTGACGAACAACACGGGAGCGCCCCAAGGGGAAGTTACTAGGGTGTATAAATCCTTTATCAAGAAGCTCTTGAAGTTGGCTTGATAGCTCTTGCATCTCCGAGGGTGCTAAACGATAGGGAGCCTTCACAACAGGAGTTGCGCCAGGGATGAGGTCAATACGAAACTCGACAGCTCGAGGAGGCGGAGGGCCAGGGAGATCCTCGGGGAAAACAGAAGGGAACTCACAAACGACAGGAACATCACTTATGCTAGGACCTTTGTCTTTCTTTTCCACAACGTGGGCGAGAAAGGCAAAGTACTCCTTACGCAAGTACTTGTTCGCTTTGATGCATGACATAAGCTTGAGACCCTTAGAAGGTTTCTCACCATAGACGTGTAAAGAGTCACCTTGAGGTAGGGGAAGACGAATGAATTTCTCAGAACAAACGACTTCAGCATGAACTCGCTTAAGCCAGTCCATGCCTACTATGACGTCAAAGCTACCCATTTGCATAGGTATGAGGTCGATGGAAAACTTATGATCGTTTAAGATTAGGGAGCAACCAGAAAGAACAGAGTCAACGGAGATGGTCTTACCATTAGCGACTTCGACAGCAAAAGGATTAGGCATTTTAGTTCGTTCGCACTTAAGCAAGGGTTCAAATTCAACGGATACAAAACTTCTATCCGCGCCAGTATCAAACAGACAAGTAGCATAGATATGGTTCACAAGGAACGTACCAGTGATGACGTCATTCGAACTTTGGGCTTGAGCTGAGGTGAGAACAAAAGCTCGTCCTTTCGCAGGTTCGGTTTGTTGTTGATGTTGGTTGTTGGTGCGTTTCGGGCAAACGTTGGCGAAATGGTTAGGATCGCCACAATTGTAGCAGGTTCGACCAGGTGTAGCTTGGGTTTGGCGGTTTGGGTTAGGATTGGGTAAAAGGGCTTGGGTTTGCTGGTTCTGGGGTAGGCGACAGTAGTTGGAGAGGTGTCCCAACCTATTACAGTTGGCACATTTTCGGCATGAGGTGCCAACAGGGTGATGGTAGTTGCAAGTGGTACACTTGGGGTGAGAGCCAATGTAACCTTGTCCAGGTTGGTGGGTGTTTTGGGTAGGCGGAGTGACGACAGCATTGTTTTGAGAAGAAGCCTTCCGCTTCTTGTTCTTGTTGTGGGGCTTCTTGGCTGGAGGGGTAGGTGATTCGGTGGTGTTGGCTATGGCTTGGTGCGCATGCTTCGTAGGGACCTTGTCGTAGGCCCCCTGAAGGATGCAGTTATGGTTGAGTTGGAGGGTTATGGCATAGGCTTCCTCGAGGGTTTTCGGGTTGGCTGCGGCTACATGGTTCATGATCACCGGTGAGAGGCAACGGATGAGCTTGGCGATTGACTTGGGAACAGTATCGACTTGCCCAGGGCAAATGATACTTAACTGTTTAAAGCGCGCAATCAATCCTTCAGCGTCGCTCCCCTGTTGTGTGAGATTCCAGAACTCGTTTTCAAGTTTCTGGGTCTCATGGGGAGGACAGAATTGCTCCTTCATGAGCTCCTTAAGCTCTTCCCAAGTCATCGCATGGGCTGCTTCGTTTCCACGCGTGTTTCGTTCGGTGGTCCACCACTCGAGGGCTCTCTTGCGGAAGACCCCGGTGGCATTAAGGGTTCGGAGTTCCTCAGGGCAGCCGCCCTGAAGGAAGATAAGCTCCATTGAATCAAACCAATTGATCATGGCGGTAACACCGTCCATGCCAGTGAATTCCACTGGTTAACAAGCCATGAAATGCTTGAATTGGTAAGATGGTTTGGGGGTATCAGGTTTGGAATCAGCGGATGATTTAGGTGTGGCTTCGGCGTGTACGGTGTGGATTTGGCTGACAATGTCGGGTATGATCTTAGCCAATTGCCCGGCCATTTGCTCCGAAACGAGTCCAATCAGTTCTTGCTTCGATATTGAGTCCTCGTTGTTGGATTCCTTCTGGGAATCCGTCTTCTTGGACTTCTTGAGGCGGTTTAACGTGTTACGGAAAGGAGGCATCTAGAGGTTGTAAACAAGACAAAAGCATGAGACTTGATTGTAATAAAGAAAATAGGTTTTGCATGCATGAGTATGAATAAAGTTCACATAAGAAGCATGTGTTCATTAAGTATGGTTCACATAGTTTGCATGAGTTCAACAAGTATAACATGTATACTCACGTACGAATACAAATAAAGAGTATAAATTTAGTTTGTTCACGGGGATTAGTATTGTTTTTGATTGCGATAAACGTGCGAGTGTGTAACGGTTTGAAATGAACGAGGTAACAAGTATCAAAACACATAAAATTTGAGTCACATAAAAAGAATAGGCTCGTAAAACATGGGAATGATTCGGGTAGAGAATCGTCGACAATTCCAAAGTGAATCGAAGATCTTCTCGAATTAGAGAAACGTGCTTTGGCCTATAGGTAAAATGCTCTCATCGAGAAGCGACTAACGACATTTTACCCTTCCAGTTACTACACGTCTCTAACCGATCGAAAATCGAGACTTTGGCGAGAGCGAAAATCAAGGAATGGGACTTAATCGACAAGGTGCGGGTTTCCACCCTAACTTGACGATTTTGTACCCTAAGTGTGGTTGGTACTTACCAAACGAAGAGCAAATTCCGATTCGTTGGTAAGGGTCCACTAGAGTTTTGAGTTGGAAATTTTCCATCAAGGTTTGGATTTCACTCCTAACTCGATGGCATAATTGCGTGCAAAAAGAATAAGTATAGCGGATTGAGAGTCGTTCACCAAATTGCGGTTTTCACACCTATTTTAGTGAAGTCGTCTCGTTTATATTACGAGTGTCTTCAAGCGTCCAAACGTGTATTGTGTAAAAGTGTCTTAGGAAGACACCATGTATATGTATTAAGACCAAAAGGAAAGAGAGAAGCAAACTAGGAAGCATAAAGTTTTAAGCATAATCAAGAATGGTCACAACGGGTACTTAGAACTATAGACTAGGTCGAACATGGCAATTCTACCTAATTCCCTATAGTTATGGCTCTGATACCAATCTGTAACACCCCAACCGATGGCGGAAACATCGGGATGAGACGAAAACGAGATTGCTCATTGCTCACAACATTATTAAGTGACAATAATTAATTTAACCATATTTCATTTCATAAGAATTGTCAAATACATCAATGTAACAAAACAAAGAACAATACAACATTTTCAAAGTCATAACAAAATTGATACATCGACATTAAACCTAACGTCTAATTTGTGTGTATCTAGTCCTTGCTATATTGTTTTCATAGCATCATCTCCTTCAACCTGTAACATGTTTTAAAATAATTTCAATGCGAAAGCAAAGGCGAGTACACAAGTTTAGGCATAGCATACGTATACGAATAAGTTTAAACAATCCTCATGGCAACCAAATCTATACAAGAGCAATATCAAGGCATGCAATACTAATAATCAAACCCTTAACGCAATCACGATGTTTTAACATGACCTCACGAATAACACGATGGAGGTGGATGCGTGAATTCCTATAGCGCTAAGCATGTCAAACAAAGGCTAAAAATAGTTAATGACTAAAGCATAGCAATACGAATATCCAAGACAAGCATCAAGTATAAGATTCAAGTTTTCATGTATATGGGATTGTTTGTGTGTTTCAAAAAGTTTAAGTGTTCGTGATTTTGTATATGGAAACATGTTACACCCGAAAAGTGTTATAAACAAAGTGGGTCGAGTGTACTCACGGTTTTGCTAAGTCTTTTCTACACTTGACAACCCGTGAAGACGTTGGTTCGAGGATGACGCCGAATTATCCTACAAGAGGAAATGAGGCGTATGAGTATAGAGTTTCAATGGGAGATTAGGAGTATTCGAGCATGATAAAAAAATATGTTTGATAAAGTATTATGATACGAAAGTATTCACTAAGATGTAACACTCGTTCTTGACACTATAGTAACTCTTACGAGTTTGGGTGTGATTTCATAGGTTCGGGGCCTATTAGAATCGTGACAAGGAATTACATACTTTAGTGTTAAACTTAATAACTTGATAGGTGATTATAAGTTCATTATCAAGGTTTCGGTTTTAGAATTATAATATAGTTATATATATATCATTATAATCATGTAGGAGGTGGGAGGATGAACCATCCACTTTGTAACCTCTAGTGTCATGTATGTCAAGTATGAGGTGGGAGGTTAAACCATCCACTTTGAACCTCGGATTATGTTCACCACTATACAAGTTACCATTGGTAACAAGGAGGGTACAAGAACTATATACTATACAAGAATGTAAAGACAAGAATGATAAGGTGTCATCTAGATACCAAGTAGCCAAGTATTCAACAACCCGACGAGCACACGAGGACAATCGTCAACGGCTTTGTGGGGTTGTGACACTTTAAGTCTAGCAAACTATCTTGGGATCTTGATGAAAAATCATCAAGTGATGTGTGGTCTCAAGTTAGGATAGCCCAAGCTTCCTTGGTGGACACACAAGAACAAGTTTAAGAACTTGCATCACTTGTGAGCTCAATGCTCTTTAAAAACAGAAAGTTTAGGGTGTTAAAACAGCCCTTAGTTCATGTTAACAAGCTTGGTTAGGCTTTACTAATCATAAGCTTGATTGTAAGCACAAGAACACAAGTTTGTTGAAGTTAAAACACAAGTTTGATAAAAGTTTAGACAAAACAGAAAGTTTGTGGACATTTTGGGGCATTTCCAGGTCTGGATTCTCCATGGAGAAACCTAGGAATTCAACCCAAAGTTTATCCAAGCAAGTAGGAAAAAGAATGGAGTGATTTCATTAAGAAATGAGTGAGTTACACTCACTTTAGTAAGAGGTATACAATCTGCTCGAAAATCTGATGTTGCAAGGATCTTGAGGTGATTTGAGAGTGATTTGAGAGAGATTAAAGTGTGAAAATACTTGGATTAGAGGTGGGTTTTATAGGGGAAGGATTAGGGTTAGTTAGGTGAAGTTTAGGTGGGTAATTAATGGCTTAAAAGTGATTGAAACTCAAAAAAAATACAAAAAAACCCGCCCAAAATGGGCTGTTTGCCCGCCGGTCGCGACCAGTCCTCGACCGGAAACAAAGCATAAGAAGCTTTTGTTTCCGGGTTCATTTGAATGTGAGGCGGCTGGTGGAGTGGTTGAGGCTTTGTTTGGTGAACCGGAGGTCCCGGGTTCGAGTCCCGCGGATCCGGTTTTGGCATATTATTTATATATATTATTATTATTATTAACTTTTTTTTTAAAACCTTTAAACAGTTTCATAAATGGCAGGAATGGTCCCTGTAGTTCAAGAATTCAATATTTACTCTTTAAACCTTGGACTTATTTAAAGAAGGATATATATTAACATTAAATTCTAAATGTTAATATATTTATAAAAAAAATTAGAAAAATAAATCAATTAATTTTATTAACTAATTTAATTAATTAATTTAATTAATTAACTTAATTAATTAATTTAATTAATTAACTTAATAAATGAATAGATAATTATATTTTCGTAACGAATTTAGTTTAACGATTAAAATTTTCACGTTTGAGTCTCGTTTACGCAATACAAACCAAGTTTGCGAGTTATCTCACGTTTACGATTGAGAGTAACACGAATATGTTTACAAGTTTAAAGTATGAACAAGTATAAGGGTAACATGATTATAGTTAAAATACGAGTTTCTCATTACGATTCAAGTCTCGGTTTTCTACGTTTGCAACGAAAGACAGATACAAGATACAACGCTTACTAAAAATAGAAGTACGATACAAGGTTTCCAAATATAGAAAGTATAGAAACGCGGAGCATTACACCTCCAACTCTTCTTATTCTTCTTTGCAAAACCCCTACTCAAGTCTTGCGGACGGTATTGGGGTAGAGGAGGTCTGCTGGAGTTTAGGTTGTGCTCCGTCTGCGCGTAAACCTTTGCTGCCGCCATCAGTTTCTCTCAGCTTTTTGGGAGGCCAGTAGTTCCCGACAAGACTTGATCATCTCGTCGCAGCAAACAGCATATTTGAATTGTGCGCAAATCAAGTATTCGTGCACGTCTCCAATCTCCAACACCTCTTTATTATAGCTGGTGATGAGGTCTTCGAGACTTTCATCATCATACCGCCAGATGTTCATGACGTCAGAGGAATCTCTGACGTACCGCCGTTGTTGGCTGAAATGCGTCAGGAACTTGTCTTTGAGGTCGTTCCATGACGTGAGCTTACCTGTGGGTAAGTTGTCAAACCATAGGTGCGCAGCACCTGTAAGAGTTTGAACAAACAAGTGACACCACATGGGCAACGTCCAGCCTCCGATTAGACATGCGCCCGTGAAAAGGGCATGTGGTCGTCTTGGTCTATCAACCCATTAAACTTACCCACATTAGAGGGTAGTTTCGCTCGCTCCAGTGGTGCGAGCGCGATCTCCTTTATAAACTTTGAGTGTTCGGCTGCTTCAGCCGGCCTGTAGATCAGATTATAATTGTAGTCCGCCTCCGGGTTGTATACAGCCCGTGGCGCAGACTATTAAGCAGCATGATCTTTGGGTAGCTGGTGAAACACAGGCGCTGTCACCCTCGCCATATGTTCTATCCTCCTCACGCTGGGCGTCCCACCCCTCTAGAGGATGCGGGCCCAGCCGTGAGTGGATGGACGCTCGCCTGTGAGTGTTTGACTCATATTTAGGCAGCGATTGGGAATACTCCGTTTCCTTGGTATGGAGGTGTGATGGAACACTCGCTCCGGCCGGCGAGTCATAACGGAGTATTCGTGGTGCAGGTGAAACATGATGGCTGCACCGGCGAAGCGGAAGCATTTGTTTGCGCACAGAGTTGCGCGTAAACGACATTCAGGGCCGTTTAAGACTTGATGTACCAAGACATCTTCACCCGGAGGCAAATTAGATGTGGTTGGTACACACGGAGTTTCCATTTGAACTCCGGGAGTTACCAGGATGTTCAGACGACCTGAGTCATGGTGAACACCAGTATTTCCGGGAAGAACCTTCTTCCACTTGTCCGTCGGGTCGAGGGGCATGAACTGGGTTCTTGCCCTCAGCCCGAGGACCTCAGGGTGTGCTTGATGGGAAATAAGCCATTTGAAAGTGAGGTTTGAGAAAAAATGAAACGAGAAAACGGATGTAAGAGTGAATAAAAAGCAGATGGCGCCAACGAAGAAACACTGGTTAACCACAAGGAATATCGAGGATATTTAGGTTACAGCTCAATATTCAGCATGAAAGGTTGTCTCTCACTCGTTCTTTTGGGTGATCTCACTTCAAGCTAACTACAAAACTAGCAATGCCGTTAGACTCATCACGAGAGAAAGGGGGAGGGTTTTCTCCGTGACCACACTCGGGCATGAGAATAAGTATTTGGTATTGCAAGTAATAAGCAAGTAAGCTCAAGGTAGCATGCAATTGTATTGTATGTAGATAATTGTAAGTTGTTTACCTTGTGGGGTAATCCTTATTTTATAGCCGAAGATAGGTGTATAAGAGATGGGCTGATGGGCCTTGGCCTAGGCCGACGACCAGGGATATCCGTTCTGTCTCCTCTGCATCGACCATTAATGGTCTTTGGCAGGAGGTGCGCTTGGGCATGGTGAATGGAGCCACGTGTCATGGCAGTTGTCCCTGGTGTCAGACCTGCAAACAGCCGATAGTGGAGATCGTGTGACAGTCGTTGGCGCGAGTTTGGTTGGTGCCATGTGTACGTCCTAGCATACATTCTGTCTTTTGCAATACTGTTCATGCGACGCAGTCTGACACAACCTATCGAGCGGCTATTGGGTCACAGCTCTGCCACTTTGTACCCGTGTATTTGGTCAACGCCTCTTTTCGCTTCTCCCTTCCGCGTGGCTTTGTCAATGCTCTCTGGCCAGCGCGGAGTTGTAGGGATTAATTCCTTTTCTCAAGACTGTGACTTGGTCTTGGCTTTGTGCAAGGCTTTAGGACTTCGCGGCTAGAGGGTTGTTTGATCCGCGCAGGGTCAAGGGTCCTGCGCTTCCAGGTTTAACTTACCATTTCGCAGTGTGCACAAGGTTCGCTGTGTTACCTGCACTTCCAGGTCTAACTTGCCGTTGCGCAGGGTGCGCAATGTTCATTGTGTGACCTGCTAGTATCAAGGTTGCCATACCGTTATGCGTTGCGCACAAGGTTTATTAGGCAACCTGCTGGTTTCAAGAATGGCGCACCGTTGCGCATTGCGCGCAAGGTTATTATTGAGGTATGTTGTTATTGAGGGTATGGTTCCTTGCGCAGGCGCAAAGTTTTTGGGACCATACCCTCCACTACGCATTTATGCTAGGATCAAGGCGTCTCCTTAGCGGTAATCGGTTGGTTTAGACAAATGTTCGGTGTCTTTCTCCATTTGCCTCGCTTCTTGGATCGTAACGAACTTTTTATTTTCGGCCTTTCTTTCTTTTTACGTTTCCGTACGCCTATGCCCAAGGTCTCATATATCTTGATGTTGTCGGTTTATCTCCTCGAAATCTTATTTCATTTCAGCACCCGCCGAAGATGACTCCGCTCTTCCCCCCTTTTCACACTTCCATTTCCTCCTCCTTGTCTTCCTCGTTGATAGAATTGTTTAAATTGATGTTTCGAGCATCAGAAGTGGGCGTTTCTGGATCAACCGAAGAGGAGGTTTTGCGCCTACTAGACGTCATGGTTGGTACATTAGCCCACTTAAGACTTCCACGTTGAAGATCTCAACACCTTAAGTATGCGAATGTCACTCGCGTCAAGTTGTACTCGTCCAACGCTTTTGTTGAAATATCTGCATCGCTTTGACGCTACTGCAGTTGTCTTTCATACGTTGGACGACCTCTTGAGACCCATGGCATTTGCCATTTATATCGGTCCACTTGATACTGAATCCTTGTCCTGATATTCCCTTTTACCCATTAGAGCAAAAAAGTTTGCCTAAATTTTGGTCCAAAAATGGATAGTGTTTGATAGTTAGCTACAAAAATTAAAAAAGTATATATATTATTATACTTTAAAAAAATAAAAATAAGTACAGTTTAAAACAAAACAAAAAACCACTTACCAACTTCAGGATCCTCCGAGATTTTGAGCCAAGCCTGTGCGAGCGTGTACTCCTCATCTTTCGTCCAAGGGTGGTAGGTCTTTTTCGAACGAGGAGTGGCACCATTGTTTTATTATGCGGGCGTTTTCCATGTTGAGAGGCCTTGGGTTCGCGCTCGGCTTGTTTAATAGTCGTGTGTACCCCATCGTGTTCGGATCACAATCTTGGGTAATTATAGGTTGGTAGTGGTTGGGTGATGTTTGGACGATATGAATTTGAGTTGCTTGACCGAGACGGAATACCAAAAGGGGGGGGGGATGGATGCATAGTATGTTTTTTATAAAGAATAAAAGAAGAGCTTGTAAGAATAAGAGAATAGTTTGTAAAAAACGTGTATAAAAATGGGTTGAATTGGGCTTTAAATAGGTGAAAAGGTTGATTAAAGTAAATGAAAAATAATTTTTTTTATTACCGTTGTTCAACGGATAAATTTTGAAAACCTCCACTTTTCCGGCGCTTTCACCAAAACGTCCAAGCCCAAAACTCAAACAAAAACCGCCATTGGGAGCGTGGCGAAGGCGTTATGTGACGTGACGGGAAGAAAAATGCCCACATCACTCACCAATACGGTGGTCTTACAATGAGAAATACACGAAAACAAAAATTTAATAAGGCCAGTGGTGTGGTATACCGCCTCTGGCCATATTACCCTCGTTAGCTCCCCTTCCCCATTTCCTGTTCCCAGGGGGGGTTTGCCATTGATCTTTCGCTAGCATTGTCACAAGCGTGGGTCGACGTGTCGGAGGATCCGATTGTTTGTAATTTTTTTCTCCATTAACTTTTTTATAAATATATTTTTATTTTTTTTTGCTACTATTTTTTTTTCAAATTATAGCAGCTGACCAAGATATATCCGTCTTTTGGAGGCGTATACGTGAGAAGTTTTTCGCCGCAATGGGTCATGGTGAATATGTCGAACGACCGATTCATTTTCAGCCAAGTGAACCGCAATGTGCACCAAGATTAACAACTTCAACAACATACACAATAGCCTCGCCAACAATCACACAAGAAGAAGCGGTTCAAGCGACGTGGACATCATGACCTTCGCCCACGCCGAATATAGAATGTATCATGGCCATCCATTTACGATGTTACCTTCATGGGAGATTCTACACAAATCTCCAAAGTGGCATCTTGTACCACTATTTAACCCAACGACCCATAGGTCAAAACTGTCCAAATCGACAACGACTAGCAAACCATCCGAGTCCGATGCTCGTACTACTATTAACTTAAACCACGACTTGGATGAATTGCATTTCGAGGAACCTCAAGAGCTGCCACAACCAAAGTAGGGATAGAGTAAGGCAACAACATGAGTAGGAGACACCTCCTCTTCAACGTCATCGGATGGCCCATCAAGGTTGGACGAGTTCGATGATAGACTCACACGGCTTATCTCGATCAATGAAAGGAGGATGAACTTTAAATGGAGAAACAAATCGAGAAAGATATGAAGTTTCTCGAGAAAGACTTTTCCAACCTACCTGAGGAGGACCGAGTAATTTTAGAGGCTCGTAAGACAAAAATCCGAGCAAAATATATGTAGTTTTTTAGTAGGTTTTTAATTTTATTTTTAAGTTGGTTGTTTTCTTTTAAATAACTTTGTTGTTTTTTTTATATTTAAGTAGGTTGTAATCTTTTAATTATTTTATTGAAATTATGTTTTTTAAATTTTGTTTTAAATAAAAATGATATATAAATTTAAAAAATACAAAATAAAAAAGATTGTATGTATATTAAAAGGAGAGTTAAATGCTTGGTTGGTCCATGTGGTTGGTAAAAATTGCAGACTTGGTCCTAGTGGTTCATTAATTACATATTTGGTCCCAGTACTTTTAATTTTTGCACTCGGGTGGTCTTTCCTGCTAACCTTTGTTAGATTTCTTAGTTAAGTATATATGAAATTACCATATTACCCTTAAATAATTAAAAAATAAAAAAACATAAAAACTACGGTCCCACTACTCACCTTCAATGGTGAACGACTGTATATGTCTTTGACCAAAAGGAGAGTCTTTGACCCTGAAACCCATCAAGCACCTCAATGTCCGGTAAGACGTCGCACACCGTCGCCAACAGACTGGTGACAATGCGCAACACTAACATCCGTCGCAAATGACTTCTTTCAACCCGCCACCCTGACACCGCCTGCAAGCCACCCGACAACCAGCCACCGCCCCTGCAAACTCGCCTACCGCTATTGACTGTTCAACCGACAACACACCACCACTATCGGCAAGCTTGCCATACACTACCTCACATCGTCTATAAATAGGAAACCGATCTAGTTGCAACCCCCACCTCACTTCCTCATCTCTCTCTCTCTCTGATTTCGTTCTAAGTTTCCGGCGAGGCAAACCAGCACCCCAAACCGAAGGCAAAGAAACCATTTGCTATCTCCGCCGCGTGCCATTTTCATCGGCCACCGGAAGCACCGAGGAAACCTGTGATCATCGTTCCGTGATATTCCGGCAATACACCATTTTTGTGCAACCGAGGTAATGAAAAAAAAACTCTTAAAACTGATTTTGGCATGTTAAACAGCTTTATACTTTGTTAATATTAGTTAGTCGACCAAATCGAAAATATCCGGTGAAGCTTGCAAATATGAAACAAAAGAAGAGAAGATGACGAAATTATGTTTTTTTTAATTATTCAAGGGTAATATAGTAATTTCACATATACTTAACTAAGAAATCTAACAAATGTTAGAAGGAAGGACCACCCGAATGCAAAAAATGAAACTACTGGGACCAAGTGTGTAATTAATGAACCATTAGGACCAAGTCTGCAATTTTCACAAACCACAGGGACAAACCAAACATTTAACTCTTAAAAGGAGGAGCTTTAAAGTCTTTACGTGACATAAAGTCTACGTAACACTGATGTATTATGATAAAACCCTTAAGAGCTTTATATTACACCCACCAATAATTTCCCACCCCTTAGCAGCCACAAAATGGACCATGACAATTGCCATTAACATTCCATCAACAAGTTTTTAAACCTCACGTCCTCATTCAATGATTCATATATCATGCAACGTCATCCCCATTAGTGCACAACTTTTGGATCTTCTTCATCTTTTCTAAAATGATATACTTGTATTATTTAAAAATATCACATTGTATTTGCCCTATGGCTTAGGAATGAGCATTAGTTATTAACCATACATATTGATTGTTTTATAAGATGAACAAAACACACATAGCTCATTTGTTGAATTTAAAGTTAGTAATTCAAATGATAAAAAGTTTTTGATAAATTCAACACAAATAACCTATATAACAATTGTTGTAGTAACTAATTATAGAAAAAAGTTAACATAAGAGTTATTTTTTTATAACAAAAGTATATTATTTAGGTAATGCCGTAGCGATAGTATAAGTGATCATGTAAGTGTTTTAACTTTTTAATTGAGTCTATTTTGTTAAAACTATAGTATAATCTACTCAAGTGTATATTTCATATTATTTCCTTTAAACATTTATAGGATAGAAATAATCTAGAACTTTTAAAAGAAACGGATATATATGTGATCAGATATTAAAATTCACATGTTCAAGTTATTCTTTCAAAAAGGTTAAAAACACTTTTGTTATTTACTTATTTTAACTAAAATCAATATAAGTATTTAATACATAACTAGTATGAAGTAGAAAACTGAGAATTACATAACCAACTCATTATTATTAAATTATTTTAACTAAATTAATACAATCATACAAATTATACATACGTCATGTTGACGCAGAATAGCATGGAGAGAACAATGAGAATCGTGTAAACTAACTTACACGTAGTGCTTATGAGATAAAATGCAACGTTTATATTGTTAAATGATCATTTTACATATCATAGTTTAAACAAAATTACAAATAATAATGTGATTAATGTGTTCTTTCTATCATTAAAATTACAATGTGTACTTAATATTGTATTGTATATAATTTTAATGCCACGAATTACCTTTGTTATTAATTAGACGATGATACATTAATAAAGACAAAGTTTTTAAACGTTTATGTTTGAAAAGACAAAATTTTTAAACACCTATGTTTGAAAAAGAAGGTTTTGGTTTAAGCTATACAGACAACAAAATTAAAAGAAATTTGTTGTTAAAAAAATAGTTACGTTTGTTGATTGTTACTACTAATGGGTGGTGATTCATAAGAAAAGACAAAACTTTTAAACATATTAAAAAAAGATTTTGAATTGAAGTCATACAAATAAAAAAGATATGAAGAAATTTTTCGTTAAAAAGAAAAACAAACAAACTTAGTTGATTATTACTCCAATCAATAAAAGTCAGTCAGGAGGCAGAGAGATTTAATTAGGCTGACACCAATTAATAGCAAAACGAGTGAAACGACGTCGTTAGCTGATGAAATCCAGGAGAAAATTTCAAAACAATTTCATTATATAGCAACAATTAATTACAAAAATGGTATGAACTAAGGTAGAACCTCGTAAAATAAAATCTAAAAGTAAATACTATACGCTAAAAAGGTTGTACCTTTCTACACTCCGTATAAACCGAAGCCTCTATAGTAAACGAACAAATATGCTTCGTTAATTCAATATCTATATTACTATTTCCACGCCACACAACCGTATAATTTGCTAATGCCACTCCACCGAGTGAACTCGCTTCCGGTACCGACTCAGCCAAGGCAACAAACTGAATGTTCTTGTTGACAACTTCACTCGCCACGAGTCGACTCAAAAGAGCTGACTGGGTAACAGGACTCTTCCTCTTATTGTGAGTCGTCGATCTGACGATCTCCGTCAACATTGCGACGGATAACCGCCGCACGCCCCGAGCACCACCGTATATCACCGACGGATTAACAGTTCTGTCAGTGGGTTTACGGTGGTGTTTATTAGATGACAAAAAAACTGTTTCCGGGGTATCGTTTTTAACTCGGGCGAGTGGGTCTCCCACTAGTAAAACCTCCTTCACGTCAACTAACATTACGTGCTTAAAGTTCCTACGAACCCTCCCCAAAAGCATCGGGTACGTCGCCCACCTTCTTAGACCCATTGGAACGTGCTCCATGAACCCGGATAACGCGTTTTCCGGGTCAAGCTCACCGACACCAAACCCCACCACCGATCCATAACTCGTCCGAGTCAACTCACTCGCACTACGATTACTAGAATTTGAACTCACGCCACTTTTAATTTTTCGACCCCATATCGGGTCTCGATCCGACGCCTTCCCGGGTCTCACGAACTGACCCACTTCAAAACTCGCCGGAAAATCGGAAACATGACTCGCATTACTCAATTCCCGGCGAATGAGTTTTAAAAACAACCGAAACTCGTCACGAATAATATTATCATAAAACTCGGGTGACGTCATCGAGGGGAATATGAATACAAGATCGGATTTAGATAACAGAGCGGAGATATGAAACGCGCGTATAAAAGATTTAATTTCCGATAAAGTCACGGACTCCGGCACGTGACATAGAACGACATCGTTCATTGCTTTAGTACCACGTGAATACAAAGTACCTAACCCTTGCAATGCCGGCGAATTCAGTTGAGTTTTTTTTAAGGATCGGGTGAGGTGTCGGCGGGAGAGATGGGACGACGTCGTATTGGTGGGTTCGAAAGTGGAGAGTGTGAAGAGAAGGAGAGTGAAGACGACAACGAGAGCACACACGGAGATTGTGGATTGAGCTTTAGCGACGATGTTGGTGGAGTTTGAGCGATTTAAGACGGTGGGGGGTTTGAACGGTTGTGATGAGCTGATGACTTCGTGTTGGTGTTGGTGTGGGAAGAAGATGAGTAAGAAACCCATTCCCCAACCGTCTCCGTTAGCGAGAGGGCGGTTGACGGTGGTTCGCTTGCTGAGATTTGCTGTTGATGACATTAGTGACGAGAGTCTGGTTGTAGTCGCTGTAGGCTGTGTGTGTGTGTTTATGTTGATGAAGTGTGGAGCCTTTTTTGATTTATGTGGTGTGGACTAGTAGGGAATGATGCCCGTGGGGAAATATATATATATATATATATATATTTAATTTGATTTGTATCTCACGGGAAATAAGTAGCGTATGGTCCAAAATGATAAAATGATTTTTTTATTTTGGGTTTTAAATATTGATATTGTTTGGGCACTAGAAGTGGTTGAAAAAGAAAGATAAAATTACTTATTTGGCATGTTTATATATTATTAACTATATAAATTAAAAAAAATATGTATATACGTGAACATGAAATTCACCTACTCACTTTATATTTGTGATTTCTAGTTTACTTATTTGGCATGTTTATATGTATGTTGTTATTTATTCAAATAAAATAAAAATATTTATATACGTGAACATGAAATTCACTTGTAAGATTAAATATATTATATTTATAATATTTAATCATTTAGTCATTATAATTATTTATATTATATTAGATCAAAATAATATTAATTTTATTAATATTAGTTGGTAATTGTTGATGGACCATAATTAGGGTTTCCTTCTGGGTGTATATATAAGAAGATGATTAGAGAGGTTTAGGGTTAGACATTTTTACTCATAACATCATCATCATTATCGCCCCACCTCTCTCTTCATAACCTAAACCGAATTCTTCCCTAGTTCGGTTATCACCATCATCATCTTACACCCTAAGAAGGAACCATAACACACTGACAAAGATGTCGAACTCCATGGCTGCGTCTCTGACTGGATTCTCTGTTGGCCAGTCTACCGTCACAAGTATTTTATTCATGTTTTCCGTTAGGTTTAAACAGAACTGATCAACATGTGGTATCAGAGCATATGTTGATAAATTAGTTCTGTTTTGAATCCATTATTGTAGGATTAAAATTTGAAAAACGGAATTTATAAAACCTTATAAGAATTTGAAACCCTATTTCGATAATATTGTTTCGAAATCACATAAATTTTGTGAGTTAAAATTCGGATCTAATGTTTCAATGGATAAATTACTGTTCCGAAATTATCATAATACTAGATTTCGGATTACTATTCCAGAGTTTAGGTTTATGTTTTTTTAGGGTTCATTACATGTTTTTATGAAATCCGAAGAAATTCCTATGTTTTGGAATGTAATTCGAATTATTGAGTATTTTCCCAGCTTTGATCTATTTTATTTAATTAAAGTTTTCGAAATCTGTTATGAGAATAAACGGATAATATTTTCAAAATATTTTGATATATTTAAATCAGCATTAAAACAGGAAAACTGATCTCATGATACCTAAAATTTTGAATTTCAAAACTTATCACAACTAACTGCCATGATTAGAGGTTTAGAAATCTTGGAGGACAAGTTTCGAATGGATCAGAGATCCTTTCGAAATACCCATCTTGAACTAACTCGAGTCTCATTAGAGATCCATTCGAGATGAACATCTCGGACTAATCTGAGTCTCATTCGAGATGCCTATCTCGGATTAATCCGAGTCTCGTCCGAGATGCTCATCTCGGACTAATCCGAGTGTCATCCGAGATCACCATCTCGGACTAATTCGAGTCTCATCCAAGATGCCTATCTCGGACTAATTCAAAACTCATCCGAGATGTCTATCTCAGACTAATTCGAGTTTCATCCGAAATCCAATATTTTGTCCGAAATCTCATTACTACATTAGGCTATTATTGTGAACTAAATTTCAGTTTGATCCGCGCTAACAGGGGGTTTGCTATTAAATAAATGGTTTTGTAAATACTTAATTAATCATAATCAAATAACTTTTGCAAAACCAAATAGCTTAACTTGAATGAGCTTCTGATGTATCATTTCTGCTCAAAGGTGATTTGATACATCTATTTATTGTTCAAGTATTACAAAAGCTATGTTAATTATGCATTATAAATGTAAATGTCTTAATTCTGGCCGAAGCTGATCTAATTCATTCATGTATAGCATACTTAACAAGTGCATAATTAAAGTGATTGTCTCATTTCTGACCAAAGCTGATTGGTCTTCATTTAAGTAGAATTTTAACTAAGTCTACTATTTTGATGTTAGTAATAGACAATATCACAGCTTCATAATTAAAATAGTCACTACTTATGCCTGCCTTAGTGTAACTTGCCCTTAGATCACATTAAGACTTCTTTTTTAGTATCATAATTTGCTCATATTATTTTCACTCTCAGCACCCAATTACGGGATTCCACCATTGATTGGTGATAACTTTGCTACATGGAAAGACTCTCTCATACTTACTCTTGCTTTGCTGGATTTTGATTACGCTTTAAGAGAGAATAAGCCTGAAGACCTTACTCCTCATAATACCGGTGCTGAGCAGCTGGCTCATGAAAAATGGACTACGTGTAACCGCATGTCTCTCACGTTCATGAAGCAGTCCATAAGTAATGCAATTCGAGGAGCCATTCCTGATTCTGAAGATGCTAAAACCTACTTGGCTTCTATGGAGGAACAGTTCAAGGGAACGTCTAAAGCACACGCTAGTACTCTAATCCTCAAGCTGGTGACTACTAAGTATGATGGGAGGAGCGACATCCGTGAATACATCATGATGATGAACGACATGGCCCATAAGCTCAAGGGATTAGACATGGCGATTAGTGATGGTTTTCTTGTTCATTTCATCATGACTCCGCTTCCTTCGTCCTATGAGGCATTCAAGATCAATTACAACACTCAGAAAGAAAAATGGTCGATGAGTGAGCTGATCGCCATGTGCATGCAGGAGGAGGAGCGTATGAAGATGGATCAGACTACTGATGTTGCACACTTTACTATCTCCAGCTCTAAGAAGAGGAAGAACACTTATTCAAGGAAGGATGTTTCTAAAGCCCAAAACCCAATCCTAATACAAGTGCGCCTTCCAGCTCTAAGAACTCATTAGGCAAACCCTACTGCAAGTTCTATAAAAAGACAGGACATAAGCAGAAAGAATGCCCTGACTTTAAGGAGTGGCTGGCTAAGAAAGGTAATGATTTTTTCATGATACTTGAGTCCTATAATATTAATATTCCTGCTAATTCTTGGTAGTTTGATTCTGGTGCTATGACTCATGTCACTAACTCTACTCAAGGATTCCTTACAATCCGAAGGCTGGGAAGAAACCAAAGAACACTTAAAGTGGGGGATGATAGAGAATTAGAAGTGAGTGCCATTGGAACTTTACAATTATTTATGAAAACTGGTTTATGCATTAAACTTTATGATACCTTATATGTTCCTGAGGAAACTCGGAACCTTGTATCAGGACCAAAGTTAGACATAGACGGTTTTGATATTACTCATGGTCATCGCAAACTCTTTATTCTCTATGATTATGTGGTTTATGGTACCGGCATTCTGGATTGTGGTCTCTATAGATTAGAACTAGATGATGACTTTTCCAAATCTTTGTTGTCATATAATATTAATGAATCACTCACAAAGATGAAACAAAATCGGGACTTAAAGACTTCATCCATGTTGTGGCATCAACGTTTAGGTCACATCTCACGAGAACGATTAAATCGACTTGTAAAGGATGAAGTCTTACCTTATCTCGATTTTACTGATTTTGGAACATGTGTCAAATGTCTTAAAGGTAAAATGACATTAGCAAATAAGAAAGGGGCCACTAGGAGCTCCAATTTATTAGCACTCATTCATACTGACATTAGTGGTCCTTACCAAATCGTTGTCATAACAGGACATACTTCATTTCTCACTTTCATTGATGATTATTCTCGTTACATATACTTGTATATCATTAAGGAACAATCTGAATCTCTTACAACTTTTAAAGATTATAAAGCTGAAGTTGAAAAACAACTAGATCGTAAAATTAAAGTTATGTGATCAGATAGAGGCGGTGAATATTATGGAAGACATACTGATGTGTGTCAAGCTCCTGGTCCATTTTATGAGTTTTGTAAGGGCCAGAGGATTGTAAACCAATACACCATGCCAGGCACACCTCAGCAGAATGGTGTCGCTGAAGAAGAAATCGTACCCTTATGAACATGGTGTGCAATATATTAGCCAACACTAATTTACCATTATTCCTCTGGACTGAAGCGTTAAAAGTAGCTGTTCATATGCTCAATAGAGTTCCTTCTAGGTCTGTCCCTAAAACTCCTTATGAACTTTGGATAGGAAGGAAACCGAGTCTTAAATATATGAAAGTATGGGCTGCATTGCTGAAGCGATACTTTACAATCCTTTCCTAATGAAACTTGACCCTAAAACAGTTACCTGTTTCTTTATCGGGTATCCTGATCACTCAAAGGGTTATCATTTCTATTGTCCTTCCCATGTCACCCGTATTGTTGAAACCAAGCGTGCTGCATTCCTGGAGGATTTTAAGAGCAGTGGGAGCAATACCAACCCTTGCGAAAAATTGCAAGAAGTACAAGACGCGGGGGAGGGGGGAGACTCGTCGCTTACCATTACTCCGTTTACTCCTCTTGTACCCAATACAACAACTGCACCTGAAGCTACTGCACCAAACGCTCAAAACCAAGACACCGCTGAACCCGATAATCAACTCAGGAGGTCATCTAGGCACAGAAGGCCTACTAATTGGGATGATTATGTTACCTACCTGACTAAAATAGATGCCGGAAAACTCAATGATCCTATCTCTTATAATGAAGCCATTAGCAGTAATTAGTCTTCTGAATAGAATAAAGCAATGCATGATGAGCTTGAATCCATGAAGAAAAATGATGTTTAGGATTTGGTAGAATTACCCAACAGTGTCAAACCCGTAGGATGTAAATGGGTATTCAAAACAAAACTAGATCCAAATGGGAATGTTGATCACTATAAAGCGAGATTGGTTGCAAAGGGCTACACCCAGAAAGAGGGAATTGATTATCAAGAGATGTTTTCACCTGTCTCTCGTAAAGATTCATTAAGGATCGTTATGGCCCTAGTAGCTCATTTTGATTTAGAGCTGCATCAGATGGACGTTAAAACCGCTTTCATTAACGGAGACTTAGATGAAGATGTTTACATAAAACAACCTGAAGGCTTTAAGCCTGAAGGTCAGGAGAATCTAGTCTGTAAGTTGAAGAAATCCATTTACGGGTTAAAACAAGCATCACGTCAATGGTACCTTAAGTTTGATGAAGTCATGAAGAAGCAAGGTTTTATAAAGAATCAAGTGGATCAATGCACCTACTCAAGATGAGTGGGAACAACTTTACTATACTTGTCCTTTGCATAGATGATATTCTATTGGTAAGTAATAGTTTAGACATGTTGCATGAGTCGAAGCGGTTGCTCTCGCATAACTTCGACATGAAGGATCTCGGAGATGCTTCTTACGTCATTGGCATCAAAATTCACCGAGGCAGACACAAAGGGATCTTAGGATTGTCCCAAAAGGCTTACATAGATCGTATCCTTACACGTTATAACATGCAACAGTGCAAACCGTCAGTCGTTCCAGTAGTTAAGGGAGATGTTTTCGGTTCATTCCAATGTCCGACAACAAAGGTTGAAAAGGAGCAGATGAGCCAGATACCTTGCGCGTCAGTAGTCGGGATCCTGATGTATGCTCAAGTCTGTACTCGCCCAGATATCGCTTATATTACTGGAATGCTAGGCCGTTATCAGACTAATCCTGGCCTAGATCACTGGAAAGCAGCTAAGAAAGTACTTAGATATCTGCAAGGGACGAAAGACTATAAACTGACTTATAGAAGAAGTGATCATTTAGAAGTGGTAGGCTATTCTAATTCTGACTTTGCCAAGTGCAAAGATGACAAGAAATCCACTTCGAGCTATATCTTTATGTTATTAGGCGGACCTATCTCATGGAAGAGTCATAAACAACAGTTAACTTCAACTTCCACAATGATGGCAGAATACATTGCTGTTTATAACGCAACCTGTCATGGAATGTTGCTTAGAAATCTGATCACTGGACTCAAAATCGTTAATTCCATTTCTAGACCATTCAAGCTTTACTGTGATAACTCAGCTGTCGTCAGTTTTTCGAACAGTAACAGTTCGACTGGAGTTGGTTTATATCTCGATACAAAGTACTTGTTTGTATGTGAACGAGTTGAGGAAAGTAATCTTTGTGTTGAGTATAATAGTACTAAAAATATGCTTGCGGATCCGATGACTAAAGGTCTCCCACCTAAAGTTTTCGAAGACCATGTTTCGAATATGGGATTTACTAAAGACCTTATTTAATAGCATATTGTACTTACTTATGTTTTAATTAATGAAATATGTTTTAATTAATGAAATTTCCTCAGTTTGATTTTGTATGTCTCTAATATATGTTCTGCCGGTATAATGACATATAGACAAATATAAATACAACTCAAACGCTAAAGGCTTATTTGCATATTTTGATCATAACTGGTAGGTTTTGAAATGAGGCTGTAGTATGACTAATGGAGGTCCTGAGTCAAATGATGATTTAACGGCTGTATTTCTCTGCTACGGTTCTTGGTTTAAAGCTAAAATGAGCATTAACTCTATCAGATTAATCTAATACTCATGATAAATGAATACTCGACTAAGTGGGAGAATGTAAGATTAAATGTATTATATTTATAATATTTAATCATGTAGCCATTATAATCATTTATATTATAATAGATCAAAATAATATTAGTCCCATTATATATAACTTGGTAATTGTTGATGGACCATATTACCCTTATTAACTAATTAGAGTGTCCTTCTAGATGTATATATAAGGAGATGATTAGAGAGGTTTAGGGTTAGATACTTTTACTCATAACATCATCATCATCATTATCGTCCCACCTCTCTCTCCATAACCTAAACCGAATTCATCCCTAGTTCGGTTATCACCATCATAATCTTACACCCTAAGGAAGAACCAGAACACACTGATAAAGATATCGAACTCCACGGCTACGTCTCTGACTGGGATTCTCTGCTGGCCTGTCTGGCGTCACAGGTATTTTATTCATGTTTTCCATTATGTTTAAACAGAACTGATCAACACTACTCATTTATATTTATGATTTCTTTTACGTCCAGGACTGTCAATTATGTTGAGTTAATGGGTTAAACCTAATTAAAATTCTTACTTTAATGGATCAATATATTTCTTCCTGTTGAACCTTGATAAAAATGTCTTGTGTTCAGATCGCCTTTCGTGTTGCCTTTTTAATGTTTGCATATGAAAATGAGTAATAGGTTGTGACTTTGTAGCAATCTAAGCAAAGAGGATTAAAATACATTTGTTGTTACAAATATTGATATGATGGGTTAAGGTGATTCACTCTTTGGAATGGAAAGTTGCAACGTCCATGTAAGTACTACTATGTATATGATTTAATTTTGTATTATCTAGAACAGCTTTTTTTTCTTTGGCTAAACAGAAATCAAAGTATAGCTGACAATTTTTATTATCTTAAACCAAAACCGAATCGATGCTATTTAAAACTGAACCGTTCGTTACCCATGGATTATGGTTTAATTAGATGTCATCATTTACTATCAAGAATCCACAATAATCTAAAACTGTTAGAAATATTACATGAACGATCTGAAAGTGTAAATATTTCTTATAAATAATCAATATATAATTATGGATAACATACTTGCTTATTGTTTAAGCTTTAAAGTCAAAGTCAACATCCACAATGTTGAATGTTGATAATATGTGCAGAGCCCAACTTGAAACAGTTAAAAAGCCCATGTAGTAATTAAAAAAAATACACAACCCACAAGTCCACACTCATGGGCCATGGCAGCCGGTTTGGAAATATCCATTCTTGAAAACCCATACCAATTTATACCAAGACTATAGTGTTAGCGTGCTACATCGACTATTTATACAACCTTGGTGACTTATCAGAATGTGTAATACCTTACCATGTGTTGATAAATGTAGGTTTAAACCACTTTAACTTTGAATAACTTCTTTTTTCAAATGTCACCGTTACTGAAATTGGCAACAAGACTCTATATGCAGTTAATGTATAGACACGTAGCCCACAAATAATGAAAACATTTTGTGTATACATTGTATGGTCGAGGTTATTTTGAATATACACATCCGAAATACAAAGACCTGATCCATAGAGTAGAGTCGGGCTTGTATTTTCCGTATATCTATTCACAACTACAATCATGCAAATCAGTTTTTAGATCTTATTTTGTAAATTCCTTTTTACCGCTCACTTTTAGAGACCTCTATGACAGTTCAACTCTAATTACAGTACAATTTTAGGTGATGCGATAGCTTACGGTGATTCATAATTTGATTGAAAGTTGTGCCACCCATCTAGCAAACTTCATGTATAGAAATTTATTTCTTATATTCTAGTATGGGGTATTCACGGTCAAGTCATACTGAAACTAAACTATTTTTTATCGTAAGATGTATGGCGTGTACCACTATGCTAGGGTTATATGTTGGACTTTAATTCTTCAGGGTTAAGAAAATTGTATAATGCATAGCATAGGTATGTGTAGATCCCAACTTGAAACAATTAAAAGTCCAATTCACACAAGTTCGGTTTAGAATATCCATTCTTGACAATCCATTTAACTACCAATGTATACATAGAATATATTGTTATATTGACTATGTCTATACAAATTCAGTGAATTATGAGAATTTGTAATAACTAACCATGTGTTGGTAAGCATAGACAAGTTTGTATGAGATAAGTATGTGTCGGTCAACTTAGACGTTCTTTACTTGGTTAGTGATCAAGTTTACTCAATCACCAGAGTTTTGTCAACTCGCAAATCATATGTTGACCTCTTAATCTGGTCTCCCAGCTGGTTTTTCACATATGAGTGGTAGAACATCAAGTCCAAGAAAAATAATTGTATGCTATAGTCTCTAGATGATTATGTTTTCGGTTAGAACATGTTCCATGATAACTGTCATCGATGATTCATGTAGGTATTTGTTTCATCTCGTCAAACACTTGGACTCCTTGATTATTTTAACCAGGCGCGGACCCAATGCCAACCGTGGGGTGTGGACGCCCACCTTGAAATTTTGTTTTTAAGTGTTATACGTTCGTACCCATGAAATTTTGATATCGCACCCATGAAATAGCAAAAGGTTAAAGCAAAGAATACTTGAACTAAAAAAAAAAAAATATGAGAAGGATTTCATCCTAAAACTTTTCCGACGGTTACAAGTTGCAGAGAATGCTATATTGAAGAACCAGGCTAACTAAGAATAATTTAGTAACCGGACAAGTCTTCCAGAAAGTTTCTTTTAAAAGTAGCTGACATGTGCTACTAATACTCATGACCTTGAAATTAAATTAGCCTCTTCTATTTACTTTTTACTGTTCTCCTTTTCCTTTTTTACATTTTAACTAGTATTCCTTGTTTCTATTTTACTAAGATACAAAAATTTTTATGTTTCTAGTGTATATTTTTCAAGATTGTCTTTTTGTTTTCTATTTTTGTTTTGGTCGTTTTTCATTTGTTTATCAAATTCATGTTTTCTTTCGGTTCTGCTGCAAGACATCGTGAATGGCTAATCAAGAAAAAGTTAGAGAAAGAGATTGACGCCGAGGTTGATGAGTTTGACGAGGATGCTGAAAAGTGAAAGAGGACTTAGATGCTTTTGATGATCTATTTTCAGACAAGTCCGATGATGATGATGATAATGATGGAGGTGATGATATGGGAGGATCTGGTGTCCGGGTTACAGAAATTGATGAGACTGATAATATTGATTATTTTGCTTACTTGGATGATTCAGCAAATCAGGTAAGTAAAGATAGAGATCAGGGAAGATCAGAAGGGTCGAAGGTGCTCAGCAGGCAAGAATTCTCACGGTAACTGATATATCTACCGTTCCTGTCGTGCCAAAGCCGAATATTTTATATCTTGAGCACGATGTTGAAGAAGGAGAGTTCGTTCCAGCTACACTAAAGAAGAGATAGCTGAAATGCTGGGAATGAACGAAGAAGAATTTGTGTTTGATTTTGAAGATGAACTGAATGATATTAGTGCTTTCGAGCCAGTTGATTATGTCTTCGAGCATGTTGATGATGTGGATAATTATGATAGAGTTGTCGTGGAGGATGATTCTGATGAAGATGTTACTGATCTTGCCGATAAGGGTACAGATGACTCCCCAACTTTTAGTGAATTGTTTGCAGCTGAAAGTGATGATCTTTTGAAACGTAAAGTTGAAAAAGCTGTTAAACATGGAACCGTTCCTCAACAACCATCATCTAAAGAAATTGCTGAGATGAGAAACGGTGGTTCAAAGTTACACCAGCTGAGCGAAAGTTTAAACGTCCCTTAGCATTTTTTACATGTGATGCAGATATTTCACTAGGGGATATAATTAGCTGGGGATGGATCGAGGAACTTAATTTTTATGCTATTAAGAGGGAGTTTGGGATCCAGTATTTCAGATACTTGAGCGATATCAAGTCCTTTCCGTATTGGGATATAAAAGAGCTCATGCAAACAAAGATGAATAATCTGAAGATGAAGTTTCACGACCAACGGTTATGGAAATTAATCAAGCTTGAAGCTACGTAAGGATTTACACACTGGAAGCCTCATTTCCCGAAGCGAATTACGAAGATTGATCCGGTAACACAAGAGAAAGACGTAACGCTAATCGTTAAGAGGCCGAAAGTGATGAAGAATATGCCTCTGATAAAGATGGAACAAGATTTCTTCAAGATCTTCAAATGGTGGCACTACGATTCGAATACAGGAGAAGCTGTTATATTTGTGCACCCAGATGATGACTCTTGGAAGATTACTGAGGAGCTGACCGAAGCCGTCATAGCACATAAGCGTATATATGGGCTATGGCGTGGCATTCGAGTACTAGACCCGATGGCTAGTCAACTGTTCTAAGAAAGGTATCGAATATTTGTTCTACAGCAAAATCAGCTTTGAAGAGAAAGATAAAGAACAAGCACTCCAGTTTCAGAAGATAGTTAATGTCTGTTTCGCCAACGATGTTCATTCCAGCACGGCATGGAATACTTCATAGAGGAAACTGGAGGAGATTGAGCAACCGAAGAAAGATAAGAATGAAGAAAGAATACTGGAGCGAGCTCGTATTGCGTCGCTAAGAAGTTTTCGGTTTGGCAATACAGTTAACCGACCTCCTCCTACAGATCAGACACCTATTTTTCTGAGGAGCGTCGCAAGCCACCGAAACATTTCTTCGGGCGTTAACTTTCAGATTATTTTTGAAGATCTTTTTGAAGACTATCCAAGACTGCGGCAACATCCAAGGGGGAGTTTATTGGTGCATAATGTCTATTGCCTGCGTCTAGGATATCTTGTTTATGTATTAGAGCTTTAAATGTGAAATTGTAATTGTTATATTTGTTATATTTGTTTTATTTGTTTAGGGCTTGACTCGTACGAGTGAGTTAGTTGGCTCGTACGAGTGACAATCTGTCACTCGTACGAAGCACCTCTCGCATGAGTCACACACTCTGTTACACCCTCTCCTGTGCGAGTTATGTCGACCTATAAATAGAGGAGTGTCGTGTCAGAGTTAGTAATCATGTTGGTGTGGCGAAGCTTTGCTAAACTGTTTTACTTGCATTGTACTTGTTCACGTATATCAATTCATTCAAGGCATTTAAGCAGTAGATCTCACTTGTTTGTTTTTCAACCTCACTAACAATGAATTCTGCCTTTGTTTCTATTATCTGCTTAGTGAAATGTATTCATACAAAGTGATTGCATCTCCACAAGAGATGTAATGCGGTTTGCTGATGCTCTAACCACCAAAATGGAGTTAATTCATTGACTTGCTAAAGCACACAGGTGTTTTGGATGTGATCAGTATTTATGAATTTGTTCAGAAACTGGAGAACAAAAATGAAGAGGAAATTCAAAAAGGAAAAAGAGTTCATGTTCCACAAAATCCTGAGATGTATTTTGGAGGTATAAACACAGGCGTTAGTACACCTCAGCAATCAAAACTTCAAACACCGTTTGTGTCAAACGTTAATCCCTTTCTACCACAACCAGTTCAAACAGATCAATCTGTTGGTTCAAGTAGTCAAACCTATGGTCAAGTATTTGATCCTAAAGCCTTTCTACCACAACCACAAGTTGTTACACCTCAAGTTCCACAACAAGCTTCTCAACAAGCTTTCTATGGTAACAACTTTCAAAGCAAATCCTAATACCGTCAGACTTGATACGTCACATCTTTCCAATGTCAGTATAGAAGTTGCTCGGGAACACATGGAACTTCTGAAGACCATGGTTAGTGCATACTGTGGATTAGTCGTGTGTCAAATTGGAAACATTAATTTGACTAATGAAGACTATCAACAAATAGATAGAGATGAGATGGAGTTAATGGATATTAAATGGGCATTTGCTAGTGTGGTTAGAAAAGCAAAAGACTACATGAGCAAAACTGGAAGAACAAGTTTGGAAAGCAAAAAGGACGCAAAGTATTGATTTGATAAAGATGTTGTTACTTGCTTCAACTGTGGTGAAAAAGGTCACTTCAAGCGTGAATGTACTAGACCTAGCAAACAAGGAAATCACAACCCTTTCCGAAATCAATCATGACCATCCAACACAACTCAAGTTAACAATGAACAAAGTATAGTAGTTGTTAACAACCCAAACAACTCCAACCAGTCTGGGCCTTCAAACAACACAAACAGAGCATTAGTTGTTCAAGCAGATGAAGGATGTGATTGGTCAGTTCAGTTGGGAAGCAAGAATCAAGGAGGAATTGCGTGTTATGCTAAGATAATCAATCAAATCAAACATGTGCACAATATTGACTCTTCTGATGATGATGATGATGATGATGATTATGATAATTCTGGGTATAATGGGAGTTTTGACGAGGAAAGCTTGAGTGTAGGTGGTTATGGATCTGATTCAGATGTCAAGGAAAGGATTGATACAGAGGTCTATGGGTTGCTGAAAGAAGCAGAGAAGTTGAAAAGCCAAAGTCTGGAGTGATGAAGAAAGCAGAAGTTGCATTAAAGGAAATAGAGAAACTCTTTGCCAACAATGCATCCTTTTCTCATCATACTGCTTTCATAGCTAATGTTGAAGGTTCAACAAGTCAGGTAAAATCCGACTCTCCTAGAATATGCAATGACTGTGCTGACTTAAAATAAAATTTGAAACAATTAATAGTCACAATTAAAGCCTAGTAGTTGAACTGTCAAAATGCAAAGCGGCAAATCTGGCTTTAACTTGATATGAAAAAGAATTCAAATCTGTAATTGAAACTATTAAGAAAAGTGTATCTGAGTTAAACAAAAACATATTTGAACAAGCAAACATGTATTAATAACTACAGTAATATCCTTGAAGAAACGAAAAAGGAGTTGGCCATTGCCAAATGCGAGCATGATGCAATCAAGCTGAAATTGGAGAGTTACTCTAACTCCCGATATGTGCTTGATCACATCATTGACGTTCAAAAACTTAAGGGAGATGTCAAATGCATTGGGTATAAATCGTGTCCACCCCCATTGAAACACAATTATACCAAGTTGCCTGATGAAGAGGAAATGCCACACTTTGAACCATTTGTACCTCTTAATCCTGAAGAGTTTGCAGCAGGATAGGGTTTAAGCTGCACAATTCCTCAGATGAATCAAGAAAACTAGAGAACTCATTATCAGTTGATGATCAGAATCCATCTATAATAGAGGAGGATGATTCATCAGATGATGAGTTAGACAAGATCGATCAAGATCAATCTCTTGATGAAAAGAAAGGAGTAGAAATTTCTGCTACTCCTGATGTGCAATGTCACACCCCGACCCGCAACGGAATAAGAATCGGGGCATAATTGGGTTATCACCAAAGCTCATGATATTTACTAATATGTTTCATATTTATTAAAGTCAAAATTACATTCCCAATAATCCAAACATGTCCATACAAATACAAAGAAAAATAACCAACTAAACAATTCCAAGCTCTAAATCATTTTATTCTTCTAGGCCAATCCTATGTGTTTCTTGCTGCAGCTGGTTCACCTGTATCATGTGTAAAAATGGGAGTTTTTGGGTCAACATAAGTTGGCGAGTGAACCTTGTTAGATAAACATTTATTATTGATTTTCTTGTTATTTTATCAAGGAAAAATTGTGCATAATCATAAGTAAGCAAATGTAAATAATCAATCAGTAACAATGACAATCACAAACTATAACATACAATAACATACCAACATCATACAATAAATAACATGAATGAAACTGTGCGATCAAGGCTCAATCAAACGGAGCCGATCGTATTGCATGTACTGAAAAATGATAAATGTCTGTGCGATCAAGGCTCAATCAAACGGAGCCGATCGTATGTTGGCACGCCAGGTTCACGCTCATAATGTAATGGGGAACATGCTCAACGCTCATAATGTAATGGGGAGCGGCGGCCTATGAAATTGCATGTACTGAAAATAATAAATTAAATCTAACAATCACCACACAACAGTTGAAACAAGCTGAATACACATTTGTTCATGATATGATATATGCACAATGATTTAAATATAATAAATGGCAAGACACATGATACACCCCAAAAACGTGATTAAAACGGAGAATTTGTAAAGATTCACTCACATTGGGTGCGTTTGGTTAGAGATGATGAGATGCGCACGAGTTGGACGGATTGAACAACGAGAATTAACTAACCTAAATAATAACGGAAATATAGAAAATGAGTGGATTTTATTGATAATTTTAATTAGGATTTTTAGATATATTTTTGTGAGTTTAAGGCTATTTCCTATCTTTAAAAACATTATTTTTAAGTATTTTTAATTGATTTTTAAATTAAATTGAATAAATAAAAATATAAAATATGTTGACTTTTTGGGTTGACCGTTGACTTTTTGACTTTGACTTGTTGACCGGTTTATTGTGTAAATGTATGCGCCGGGTGAGGCTCGAACCCGAGACCTCCCGTTCGCGTGCACGCAGCTCTACCAACTGAGCTACGTGTCTAACCTGAAATAATTCTGTTTTTAATTATACTTATATACTAACTCAGTTTATTCAAAATTCTTTTATTTTCAAAAATAGTTTAAATCATCGAACCGGTGTCACTAACATGTCTCGAACCCGGGACCTGTGCTTTAACGCTACACACAGTCCACCGCTGGACTGTGTGTCTAACTTGTTTAATATACAGATTTTTATTATACTTAACATCTAACGTAAGTTAATCCGGTTCAGTTAGAACAACAAAACATTTTTATTACAGAGCATACGTGTGTCAAGGATCGAACTCGCGGCGTGTGATTTGTATGTGCACACAGTCCACCACTGGACTGTGTGTCTAACCCGAGATAATATCCGTTTTTAATTAATCTTAACAACACCCACTACCTCGTCTTCTTCGTCTATAATACGGACAACTGTTATCTAACTGTTATTTGTTTAATTCGGTTAGCGAATACTATGAACAAGTTGAAAGGTGATGAACGGAGAAAGTTTGGGGAAAGAAAGTACCGGAACAGGTCGTCGTTCACAAAACTCCGGCAAGGATCGTCGGCTCTGTTTATGAGCTTCCTCTGTTCGGGTCAATTACCAAATTTGATTGATTAGTTATGAAAGTAGAGTACTAAACAAGGATTAACAGAAGTTTTGAATGTTCATACCGATTCACCGCGTGAGATTGAAAATTTCAGAAGTTTTTCGGCGAAAACTGAATATTCCGGCTATGTCGTCTGGGATTGATTCTGATTGTTGGTTTGAAGTTAGTAACAGCCTAACAACGGATTGAAACTGAAATAGTCGAAGCATTTACCGTATTAATGAAGGTCTCGGTTTTCCGGCGACTTGCAGAGATTTCCGGCGAGTTAAAAAAAGTTTTTCTGGCGAACTGAATGAATAGCGAAAGTGCAATTGAAGGTTTGTAGAATGTTTCTAAGTCGCGAGAGAGGTCTTTGATTGAAGTAAATCAGAAATTGAATATCTTCGGTTATAAAAACCGATCATCATCAAAATTTAAGTTAATTCAAGACTGAATTGATTAGGATCGTCGGTGCATCGGTTATAAACCAGAATCCGCGAACACTCAACCGTTTTTGGACGGCTGAAAGCCGATTACGGTTTCAGTTTGGCGCAACAAGTTGCTTCATGATTGTCTATAAGATTTATTTGTTTCCTAGAGTTGACAGAAAACAACAAGTGGCGGAGTGGTTATGTGTGTATGTGTTAAGTCTTTGGAGTTCAACCCAGCTGACCCGGGTTCGAGTCCCGGCAGCCTCATTTTCTTTTTAATTATTTTATTTTTACTTTTTATGAATTATAACTTTTATGGTTTAGTTTGTTTATTAATTATGTATCATTAAAAATCAAAATCGATATAAATACGCAACGTGACATTTATAACTTGATATTCGATTACAAAACGGAGCGGGTTTGGAAACCCGTTTTTGACAAATGTTACATGCAATCTGTTGCAAATGAAGGGAATTATCCTATTGAATCTGTAAAGAAAACTGTGTCTACATTTGAAAATGACAATGTGTTGTATACGTTGATTAGTGATGAGAAAATTTACTCAAACAAGAACTTTCCGATAAAAAATGTAAATCCAACTTCAATTGATCAAGTTTTTGAAAATTCAACAACCAAATTTTTGGGAAAGAATAAACCAATCAAACCACAACCATTAATCACTTCTAAAAGTAGACACAAGAAAAGCGAGCTGAAAAACCTAAGGTGTCACAACCAAAGGATGAAGCTAAAGACGCTCGCAGCAAGAAAAAGGGGAAGAATGTTAAATTTGTGGGTTCAACTGGTACTGATAAAATCGAGACTTTTGAAAACATGTCAAATATTGATTTTGTAAATCAAGTCAAGATTTTAAAACGCAATAGTCAAAACAATTATACTTAACACACAAATGGGTGTGAAGAGGGACCAAGTACCTCAAGGCCTACAAGTTCAACATCAAGTCATCAAACGGGATCTCCTAAATTTTTTGAAAGGAGAACATGTTTTAAGAGCGGGGAGTTTGGCCACATAATCAAAAACTGTACCAACCCAGCAAAACCCAAGTTTGTTGAAAATGCCCATCCTGAAACAAATTGCCAACGTCGATCTGTGTCACCAAAACAAGACAAACTGTTGTTAAGGAACAAAAAGAAAAACAACGACACAAACAAATTAAAATAATTGAGAAGGCATTGAAACCGGATGTTTTAGAAAAGAAACCAAGTTCTTCAAGATCGTTAAAACCATAAATTTCTAAATCTGTAAATAATAGTCAATCTGGAAAACATCAACAGTCTTGGAAACCTAAAACCGGTAATGTTTCAGGGGAAGGAACAAAGTTTCCAAATCATCAAGAAATAGAAATCACATTTCTTGATGATAAGGGTCGACCCAAGACCACTAAGGCTTGGGTCCCATCTCAAACTAATCGGGTAATGCAATGTGCAGGGTGTTCCAAGAGGAACTGTGAATAGTCATTGGATTGTTGACGGTGGAGCATCACGGCACATGACAGGCGACTTAAGGCTCCTTTATGATGTGAAAAGCATTAGGGGAGGTTATGTTGCTTTTGCTGGAGATAAGGGCGGATACATCACTGGAGAAGGAATGGTTTCCAATGGTGTTGTTAGTTTTGACAAGATCAATTATGTTCGACAAATTGGTCACAATCTTCTGAGTGTTTCTCAAATTTGCGACAAGAAGTACATGGTTCATTTTGATGATACCAGTTGTTATGTGCTGAAGTCTGGTTTCAAGATTCCCAAAGAATGGATTCTCTTGTCGGCTCCAAGAATTAATTACTTGTATATTCTTGACATGAGCCAAGCTATTACCACGTCTGCACAAGTTACATGTTTTATCTCAAACGCCACTGAAAAAGAATCAATCTCTTGGCACAGACGAATGGGACACATTCACTTGAGGAAAATGAACTATTTGGTGAAAAATAATCTTGTGAATGGTGTACCAGTGAAGAATTTTCATTTACAATGTTTCGTGCCAAAAGGGAAAGCAAGCTCGAAAGTCTCATCCTGTGAAGAAAATAAATACTATGAATATGCCTCTGGAACGTCTTCATATGGACCTTTTTGGACCTATGAAACACAAGACTACCTTTGGCGATGCATATTGTTTAGTTGATACTGATGTCTATTCAAGATTTTCATGGGTGAATATGATGGCATACAAGAGTGAAGTTCCTGAAATCCTCAAGAATCTCCTCACGCTACTTGAAAATTTGTATAATTTGAAGATAAGGAAAATCAGAAGCGACAATGGCACTGAATTCAAGAACCATGTTATGGATGAGTTCTGTTCTTCTAAGGGCATTTTACATGAATACAGTTCCTGATACACTCCACAACAAAATGGTGTCGCTGAGAGGAAAAATAGAACTCTTATCCAAACTGCAAGAACTATGTTAGTAGAGTCAGAACTTCCTATTTAGTTTTGGGGGAGGCTGTGGCTACTGCATGGTATACAATGAATAGAGTTCTTACAGTGAAACGGCATGGGAAAACATGTTTTGAATTGTTATATAAAAGGAAACCGGATGTGTCTTTCTTAGAACCTTTTGGAGCTCCATGCGCTATGATTGATCCACATGGTAAATTTGGTCCAAAGGCTATCGAAGGTTTCTTCCTTGGATATGCTACTCCAAATTTCAGAGTGTGGAATTTATCAACAAAAAAGATTGAGGAATGTGGTGAAGTTAAGGTTCAAAGATACACTAAATCAGTAAGAGCTCTGGGTGCTCCTTGGATGTTTGACTACGATGGACTATTTGACTCCTTCAATCTGCCAACTTTTGATGATGCATCTGCAGCTGCTCAAATGCTATTGGAAAGTGATACTGCAGTTGACTCGTCATTAGTACGGCCAATTATTGTTAACCCTCAAGTGTCTACTTCGGTTAATAATCTTGTTCAGAATGAGGAATTTGAAGATGCTGCTGATCATAATGTTTCGTCAGAAGATGATGAGTTCCATGATGCAAATGAAGCTACTTTTGCTCCGGTTCCTGGAATTTCTGATGTCACCTCAAAGATGCTTCTACATTTTCATTGTTTCCAGCCATTGAATTAGCTGTTGATCTGAATATAAAAAATTTGGGTATAAATCCTTGAGTTCGCGATGTTCCTGAAACTCGAATTCATAATACCCATCCTCAGCAGAATATTATAGGAGATGTCCATAGTGGAGTGCAGACACGTAATCAGCTAAGAAACGACCAGAACGTTGGTCTGTATTCGGCTATTAGAGAATTTGGGGAACAGAATGAGTGGTCTTTTGCCTGCTATGTTTGCCAAGTTGAACTGAAATCTTGGAAGGAGGCTATGAAAGAAGACTCATGGGTTGAAGCAATGCAAGAGGAACTTCAGCAGTTTCAGAAGTTGTGCGTATGGAAATTGGTTGACAGACCCGACAACTACAAGAAGAATGGTACTAGATGGGTTTACAAGTGTAAGAAGGAAGACCGAATGTTGGTGCATAATGTCTATTGCCTACGTCTAGGATATTGATTTTGTATATAGGGCTTAGACCGTCAATTTGTAAATGTTATTGTTTGATTTATGTATTTTGTAGTAGGCTCGTACGAGTGAGTCACCTTGACTCGTAGGAGTGACTCTTTGTCACTCGTACGAGGTAGCCACTCGCACGAGTCACAGTCTTTGTTACACACTCTCCTGTGCGAGTCATGTCGACCTATAAATAGAGGAGTGTTGTGTCAGAGCTAGTTAGTGTTAGTCCAGTTGGTACGGCGAAGCCCTGCTGAATTGTTTACTTTCAATGTACTTTTTCACGTCAATCAATATATTCAAAGCAGTTAAACAGTAGATCTCACTTGTTCGTTTGTCAACCTCACTAGCAATGAATTCCGCCTCTGTAAGTTGAGTTAGATCAGTCCGGTTGCTCATCGGAGGATCCGATCCCCCATTCACAAGTGGTATCAGAGCCTTGAGGTCTGATCTACTGACAAACGTCAAGTTTCTGCAGGCTACCAACTATTTCAGATTCAGATTCACTGTTGCAGCTTTCTTCTTCTACGCTTTCCCAAACTGATCTCGGAATTGGACGAATTTACAGATAAAATGGACTAGGATTCTAGGATATCACGTTAAAATCAATCCTTAACAATTTCATATCTAAATTGAGCTTAACCATGTCGAACTTAATAAAATTTATCCGTTTGGTGACCTAAGTTGTTTCGTACGAGTAGAGAGACCACTCACACGAACGAATGACCATACAAGTTAATTCATTCGTACGAACGAGTAATCAGAAGTTCTTAAAATGTACAAGTTAAATTTGAAACTGTGATTCGCACGAGGTAACCACTCGTACGAGCGACTTACTCATACGAACCAAATTGTCATCCGTACGAACACTTTGTTCCCGTGAATACCTCCTCCGTAAGAATTAACTCATTCGCACGAATCTTGGTCGCACGAATTGTTTTGTTATCCGCACGAAGAAAGTTTTACTATTCTAATTCGTTTTTCGATAGTGTGTCTAAAATCTTTGCAGAAAAATGGCAGAAGAATTTTATAACGCATTTGCTACATCAGCGGTCACGACTACTGCAGAACAAAACATGAACCTCGAGAACGAAATAGGTACGATGACGAAGCCGCCAAAGTTGATGAACCTCGAAGACTTCGATAGTTGGAGTGAACGTTTCATGAATTGGGTTCAGGCGAATCATTTTACCTGTTGGTTTGCTATCGAAGAAAAGTATCAGTCTCCTGTTGGAGAGAACGGTCTCGAAAAGAAATTGGCTCAACTTTCTGATTTTGAAAGAGAAAAGTTTATAAATGAGAAGAAAATGGTGAACATTCTACAACAATGCATCAAAGAGGACATATTGGCGCTGTTACAACATGATGATGACGCACAATCATTGTGGAATGCTCTTCGATTGAAATTCCAGGGAAGTGCCCAGTTATGAAAAAGCAAAGGGCGTTGTTGAATAAAGAATTTGACATACTTTGATCAAAGGAGAGACAGTAAAACAACTGACTGAAAGAACTGTCATCTGATCGTGCAAATGAAACGAATGGGAATCATCAAGACAAACGAAGAACTAGTTGATAAACTCGTCGATTTCTTACAACAAGGCGAATGGTCTACCTATTTGACTATTTTGAAGAATGGAACTGAATGTGGTAATCTCTCATTACCACAATTCATTGAGAGATTGGAGGGACATGAACTTGAAATGCAGAAAATGGCGAAGAACAAAAATGTCCAAGTGCAATAAGATGTTAATCTTTATTTCAAGAATAGTTCTACCGCTCAGATACAGTCCCCAAAGATCCAGACTGCCTTCAGCGCTTATAGCACAACAAGCACACCGTCAAATCAAAACAGTAGTTTTCAATCATTTGCTACGGTTAATCCGAACATGTCTCAATTCCCACAGTCATCACATGGATCGAGCAATCCCTACCTCAACCAGAACAATCAATCAAATCCTACTCAAAGGGTACTACAATGCAATATCGCTGTTGATTTCCAGAATGCACAAAACTTTGATGATAAGACCGCAAAGCAGCATATGTTACTATTAGCATCGGTCCTTGAATATTTTGACGGTCTTGTAGCAGGAAAGATTGGAAATTCTGAAATGACTAGAGAGGACTATGATCAGATTAATCCGATAGAGATGGAGCTGATCGACATCAAATGGTGTATGGCATCTATTGTTAGACGCGCACAATGCTTCATGGAAATAACGGGGAAAGAGAACTTGGGAGGATTGGATGGAAAACTGTGATTCGACAAGTCCAAAGTTACTTGTTTCAAGTGTCGGGAGAAGGGACATTTTAAACGTGAATGCCCAAACAGAGAAGTTCAGGGTAATCAGAACCCAGTTGCCGATGACCATTAGAAGAAGGCTATCTACCACCGTCCTCAACCAAGAACTCGAATGGTGCAGATCGAAGATAGACAGCCAGAAACCAAAGACAAAGCGCTTGTAGTGACTCAAGAAGATAAGGGCTTTAACTAGAACAAATAGATTTCCAAAAGTGAGAGTTTGGCATTGGTTGCTGAAATAATCGAAGAACCTGAAGAAGAATCAGAGGCATCTTTTGATGAAGCTCTAGAAGATGATTATTACTATCACACATCATCAGAAGAGGAGGAAATTTTGAACAGTGCTTTTAAACATCTCATGCCTAACGATATCTTGAAAACTTGTGCAGATTACTTTGGACCAAGCCATAGATCATCTTGTGAAGAACATAAGATACCTGATGTTGAGTAGAAAGTTGATGAAAAGATGGAGAAGTTGTCTGATGAGACCAGCAAAGCGTGTATGGCAAACACAAATGAGGTAAAGGAGTCTAAATGTGATTCTGTGGTAAAAAAAACCATGTTTGAAATGTGCTGAGCCATGCAGTGAATGTGTTGTAAAAGACACACGATATAATGAGCTCAAAAGTTCAACAGATAATTTGTCATGTGACGATAAAGCCACAAAAGAAGCTTATGACAAATTGAGCAAATATGTAAAATGATATGAAAAAGCACTTAGAGAAAATGACGGAACACTTTCTATGCTCAAAGAGACAGTAATGGACAAGCAAATGGCCATTAATAATCACTTAAATACTATCGCTGAGCTAAAAAGTGAGCTTGAGAAGGTAAGAATCGAAACAAAACGGGTTAACAAGTTGTTAATCAGTTACTCCACAAGCTCTTACGTCATTGATCACATTTTACCCAAAATCGAAAATAAAGAAGAATCTAAAAATGTGGAAAACAAGAGTGCGAGTTATGATAGTGTTCCATCCCCTATGTGGAATGGTTATGCTTGTAAAAAGCCATCAGGGTGGAAAAGGCGCTCAATCTAAAATTGAAAACCGAACAGTCAAACGAGCTGCCTACGAACATCGACGTAACTTACACAAAACCTGAAAGTGAATGTGATTCTGAGGTAGTTCAAACAATGGTTGAAAGTGTTTTAAAAGGTGAATCTAAAAAATCTGAATCTGATGTTGAAATATCGGAAGATAGTTTAAATAATGATCCAAACGTCATAGTTTATAAAATGCATGGATCTGATAAACTATTTTCTGATGAGGACTTTCCCATCCAGAATGTGAATCTGGATCGTGTTGATAAATTGTTCAAGCTTGTGGAGGTAAGCCAAATGGATTTAGATAAACATAATGCGTCATATTACTCTAAATCAAAATGTGTCACCAGACCCTACCATCAGAGAAACAAAGATTATCCGGAGAATAGGAGGGCGGGTTTGGGTTTCCAAAAGCAAAGAATGAACAACAGGTCCCAAAAGCTAAACTTTACTAAGAAAATCAATTTCGTTTTTGGAACAACAACATAAAAGGAAAAAGAAATTATCAAAACACAATCGAATGATGATTTCAAGAAAGAAAAAGAGAATAAGAAGCAAGTTTTGGATTCCTCTGTCCGTAAAGACAGTAGGACATGCTATAAATGTAAGAATGTCAGGCATATTGCATGATATTGCTCACAAATATATCCAAAATCTGTTTCTAACCCTAAAAGGATAACCAAGGATGAGAAACAGAAGGCACCTATGGTTGCGCCAAAGCAAATTTTGAAAAGAACCAATGATTCCTACCAAAATGTTAAACCAACTCTTCAACATCATTCTAAATTTGAAATTGTTGAAACATCAACAAAATATCGTCAAATGGATTCAAACTTTTATGCTAAAAGGGCAAAACTGAAAACGCAAACATGGGTGGCAAAAGTCAAACCGTCCAAGGTAGAACCGAAACCTTCTGTTCCAAACAAAACCGAGCCTAAAAAGAATGTCAAAAAACAAAGTAGGTCCGAAATTCGATATTCCGAACCCACCCAAGACCAAGCAGGCTTGGGTTTCTTTGTTTAAATAGTTTCTTCCGCATGTGTGCAGGGGCTCCCGCGATCGATCATGTCCAAATGGATAATGGATAGTGGAGCTTCCAGACACATGACAGGGATGCTTGCGTTGTTACACGATGTTAAAGCTATCCGAGGAGGGTACGTAGGTTTTTCCGAAACGCAAGGAGGAAGAATTGTCGGTGAAGGAATTCTCATGAATGGAGTTGTTTCATTTGATAAAGTGAACTACATTGCAGAACTTGAGAACAATCTACTCAGCATTTCGCAGATTTGTTATAAAAAGTTCACAACGCACTTCAATGACAAAGAATGCTTAATCTTAAAGCCGGGATTCAAGATTCCTGAGGAATGGATTCTCATGCGTGCTCTAAGAGAAAATGATCTTTATGTTCTCGATATGAGTATCGCTTCTACAACATCAAAGAAGGTTCAATGCTTTGTTTCTAAAGCTACCGAGAAAGAGTTTATACTGTGGCATAGGAAGATGGGGCACATTCATCTGAAAAAAGATGAATTATCTAGTGCATAACGACCTAGTTGAGGGTGTTAATCTGAAAAGTTTTCATTTATCCAATGATTGTTTGAGCTGTAAAATGGGGAAACAGCACAAGAAATCGCACCCACGAAAGCTATTAAATTCTATCAAGCTACCACTAGAGAGGCTACATATGGATCTATTCGGGCTAGTAATCGTCAAAAGCATTTCTAGTGATCTATATTGCCAAGTCGTTACAGATGATTTTTCAAGATTCTCATGGGTTTTCTTTCTGGAGAGCAAAGATGAAACATTTGAGACCTTAATGATTCTCTTCAGAAAACTCGAAAACTTGTATCACTTGCCAATCAAGAGAATCCGCAGTGACAACAGTACAGAGTTCAAGAACAGACGGATGCTCGAGTTCTGCAACGAAAAGGGGATTCTTCATGAATTCAGTGCTCCTTATACTCCACAACAAAATGGAGTAGCTGAACGAAAGAATTGCACACTGATCGAGATTGCCAGAACCATGCTCGCCGATTCGAAATTGCCAATTAGTTTCTGGAGTGAAGCTGTCGCAGCAGCGTGTTACACCCTTAATCGTGTGTTAACAGTCAAACCTCACAACAAGACTTGTTTTGAGTTACTAAACCAGCGGAAGCTTAACCTTGCATTTCTGGAGCCTTTTGGATCACCGTGTACTGTATTGGACCCGGATGGTAAATTTGGAGCCAAATCCTTGGTAGGATTTTTCGTGGGTTATGCTATTCCACAGAAACTTGTCTTCTTGCCGAGTATGAACCAGGTTATTCTTGCGCAGCATGTTGATTATAAACATTATACTATGCCAATGCAAAAACCTGGGGATCCATGGTTGTTCAACTACGAAGGTTTGTGGAATTCTTTCGATCTACCAGACGTGCCATCAGAAGAAGAACTTGTTATGCTCTTTCAACAGCATCAAATCTCTAATCAAGAGCAAGTTACTAGACCGTTAGTGATTTCCTCATCACTTTCTATGTTTAACACGTCTGATGTAGGTCCGAGCACTACTCTTCAAGACTCTGTCTCTGCACCATTCATGAACACTGCTGAATCATCTGCCCAGCAATAGCCAAATGCCGACTCTGATCGTGAACCAACTTTCGATGATGGAGGATCTAGTTTCGATGAAGGATCTGAGCATATTGAAAGCTTCCTGAATAATCAAGCTGATCCATCAAACGTCAGGAATGAAGCTTCATCTTCTGCCCCGGTTGTTGATGAAGTGATCACGAACTTGCAGACTCAAGTGGATGTTCCCAGTGAAGTGATGCCAAGAACACTTTCATATCATCCATCAGAGAATATCATAGGCAACTTACAAACCGGAGTTCAAACTCGCAATTAGATCAATAAGGATCTAAGTTGTTTTTATACTCGTATTGTTCCACTGCAAACCAGACTTTCTAATAGTTGGTTTGTTTCTCAGGTGATACCCGAGAACTGGAAAGACGCGTTAAAAGAAAAGAGCTGGGTGGACGCAATGCAGGAGGAATTGCTTCAATTCCAGAAGTTAGGAGTCTAGAAGCTTGTTGACCTACCAGATCATCAAAAAAAGATAAACACGAGATGGGTCTTCAAGTGCAAACGTGATTATAGAGGGATTGTAGTGCGCAACAAAGCTCGACTCGTGGTACAAGGCTTTCATCAGCAGGAAGGGATAGACTACACCAAAGTCTATGCCCCAGTCTCTCGTCTTGAAGCAATCCACATACTCTTGGCCTTTGCCTCTTGGAAAGGGTTCAAGGTGTACCAGTTAGATGTCAAATCTGCTTTCCTATACGGAAAAGTTAAAGAGGAGGTGTATGTGGGCCAACCACCGGGGTTTGTCGATTCTATACATAAAGACAAAGTCTACCTTCTGAACAAAGCCTTATCTGGTCTACATCAAGCCCCGAGAGCTTCGTATGAAACTCTGTCATGACATCTTCTAGACAATGGCTTTCTCAAAGGAACTGTAGATTCTACCCTATTTACTAAGGAAGTGGATGGGCATTTGATTATCGTGCAAATATATGTGGATGATATCATCTTCGGATCGACAAATGCAAGCTGTGTAAAAACTTCGAAGAAGTCATGAAGCGCAAATTTGAAATGAGTGCGATGGGGGAGATGAAGTTCTTTCTAGGACTTCAGGTCGATCAATTGCCTGATGATATCTTAATCCATCAGACGAAGTATGTTCATGACATATTGGAGAAATTCGATATGACAGTAACTAAACCAGCATCTACCCCGTTAGCTCCTAATCACAACAATTGTCCAGATCTTAATGGAGTCAAAGTTGACGAAACATTATACCGCTCCATGATCGGATCCTTGATGTATCTCACTGCTTCTCGACCTGATATCATGTATCCTACATGCCTGTGCGCCCGTTTTCAGTCTAGTCCAAGGCATTCGCATTTGCTAGCCGTCAAGCGTATTATGAGGTATTTGAAAGGATTTCCAAGCAAAGGCTTTGGTATCCTTGACAAGACGACTTCAATCTTGCGGGTTACTCAGATTCTGATTTCGGATGCTGCAAACTTAACGCCAAATCTACGACGGCTGGTTGCCAGTTCTTCGGAACCCATTTGGTAACGTGGCAATGCAAGAAACAGACCGCAGTCGCTCTCTCTACGTGCGAAGCTGAATACGTTTCAGCATCCAGCTGTTGTTCCCAGATTCTCTGGATACAACAGCAGATGAGAGACTTCGGACTGCAATTTCTTGATACGCCCATATATGTAGATAATCATGCTGCAATTGATATCACTAAAAACTCATGTCAACACTCACGTACTAAACATATTGAGATTCGGCACCACTTTATCCGTGACTGCTATGAGAAAAATTTGGTTAGAATTGAAAAAATCCCACTTATGACCAAAAATAGATTTTTATACCAAGGCATTTGATCATTCAAGATTTAAAAATCTTTTAAAATTAAATGGTTTAAGAAATCTGGCTTTAGGGGATATTCATGAGGTTGAGTTTGAGGATGACGAGGACTTGATGTGATTCTCATCGGTGTGACGTGTTTTCTATACATTCTTTCTTAAAAACTCTAAAAATCCAAAAATATGTTTTTGATTTTAGGGGAGAAAGTTTGAGAAAATACAAAAACATATAAAAGTCAAAAAGAGTTTTTTGTGAAAAAGAAAGATCATATTATATCAATATGACAGTCACAGTATGCTAAAGATATGGAATGATTAAACAAGTAATTAAAAAGGTCTTACTAAGGATGTGCCAATAGGTTCACCCGTTCAGTAAATTGTTTTTCAAGATATAAACCTAAAAAAAACTGAATAACTTGTGGGTTAACATCTCTCGGATATATGGACTTAGTACTTCGAAATTTCATTTGAGAGAATGCCAGATTCTGTGATACTAGGTCTTTATATTTAATCGATATCTGGGGTATTATCCGAGTTCTTTTGATTTTGTATCAGCAATGGCCTAGAACTTGTATAATACTTTACGCATTATTCGCCCACAAAAGCTGCATAAAAAATGATTATGTCATAAATTTTGTGACATTTGCAGTTCAAAAGATTCTTTTATGGAACACCACCTAAAGACGAGCCTTCATCTCTTTGTCTGTATGATAGTACTAACCTAAGCTCTCAAGGTCATTCACCTGTGAAATTAAATTCTGGGAATCTCAATACGGGAGTATATTCTGAGATGGAAAACATAGTTATTTCATGTTCCTAATATTACCTAACATATCTTGAAACACTTGGGAAACGAGAAGAGGTTTAAGTGGATAAGTATATTGGCAATCTAGGTAAATCTGGTTAAAAGCTTAATGAGTATACCAAGATCAACGGTACTGGTGATTTGTTTAAATACTTGATATGATTCTCTTAACACAAAACTCAGAAAAAACATGCTTATGTATATATTTTTATTTGTTATTTCTTTTCAGAAAAATCCTAAAACCTAAAAAGATTTTCAGTTTTCTTAGCATTATAGTTTAATTTTTAGTCTACCGATAATGAAAACACTGATAGTTCATGTCATGGCGACACCTTGCTGAAGACCACGCGTTGGGAGCTAATCATGAAGAGAAAATTTTACCTGAACGTTAATAAAGTTCATTAATTTGAACTTTACAATTTTTAAATAAATCTGTTTTGGTCAAACAATGGTCAACCAAGGTCATTAACTTGGACTTGGTAGGCAAATCAGATAACCAGGGTCATTAACTTGGACTTGGTTAACTGAGTGGGTATTAAACAGATAAAATTTCGTAAAAAAATCAAAAAGTTTAAAAAGTTTAACAAAGTATCAGAACTGACTCGTACGAGCGTCACTGACTAGTACAAGTAACATTTGCTTTCATTCGCACGAGTGATTGACTCGTACGAACAACTTGTGAATTAGTATAAAAGCCTCAGTCATTCGCACGAGTAAACCTAATGTCACTGTGCGACTGAGAGAGAACTATTGTGCGAACCAGTTCTATACTTCGATTTTCTTGACTTATATTGTGTACCAATACATTGAGGAGGTCGATTCGCACACCTCTTATGATGGGAAAGGTACTATTACGTGTTCTTAGCCGTTATAATGCCGGATTTAGACCAAACGGACATAAAACGTAGATTTAGGGAAATTGGACCGGTGAAACATAAAATTGAACTTAAAACCGTTAAAATCGGCCCCAATAGCCTATAAATCAACCATCAATTTGTTAAAAACAACATGTTTTAAGTTCGGTTTAAACTTGGTGTTATTTGGTACGGTTTACAACTCATACGAATGTCCACTCGTACTAGCAGAGTTTTCAAAATGTTCCAAATATTATTTTCACTCGTACGGGGCATCGTTCGTACGAAGCAGTTTGGTAAAATCTATGAAAAATGTCTAAGTATTTGGTCACTCGTACGAATTAGTGACTCGTACGAGTGATGATTTGATCCAAACTTGAATTTTGTCTAAGTATTGACTCGTACGAAGGATTGGGTCGTACGAGTGTCTCTGTAAGTTAGAATTTTTGAGAAATTTTCTAACGGTTTGAAATGTCTATGTGTACAGGTCAAGAAATCTTCTTTTTCTCCATTCCACAACGGATGCCGTCTTCTTGATGAATCAATTCCAGAGATTATTGTGTTAGAGTTTTTGGGCAGAATTCGTATTACGAAGGCTCTGACATATCGCCATGTCGCTTATAGATCACATATTAAGTACTTCTGGAACGCTGCAGAGTTTGATTCTGAGGAGAATGTGATTGTCTCAGCTGTAAAGATTGGTGATGAGGACATTCAGGTGAAAATCACAGAGGATTTGATCATAACGGTGTTAGATTTTAAAGACCATGAAGATGATCCGACAGGTTTCTCGAAGTATATGGTGAAAGGTTGTTTCTATCGCATGGGTTACGCCGGATTTGTGAATGCTGCTCCTTTCAAGAAGGGTAACCTAAGTGCGTCGTTTCGATATATTATTGTGTTATTCATGCACTGAGTCACAAAAATGGAAGATTTGACGACTTGGTAGATTATTAGATGTGCATGATCATCGCGCTTGTTCTTAATCTTCCATACTACTTTTGAAGGTGATATTCACACTGCTGGTGCAGAATATTCAGAGAGAGAAATTTCTGCAGTACCCGTGTTTCATTCAGATGCTGCTAGATCATCTGCATCCTAATCTAAAGAAAAAGATGTTACGCTCATCGTGAAGAGGCCAAAGGTAATGAAGAATATGCCTATGATTAAGATGGAGCAAGATTTCCACAAAAACTTCAAGTGGTGGCACTATGATTCGAACATGGGAGACGTTGTGATTTGTGTGCACCCTGATGATGATTCGTGGAAGATAACAGAGGAGCTTACCAAAGCCATCATAGCTCACAAACGAATATATGGGCTGTGGCGTGGCATTCAAGTACTAGACCCTATGTGGCTAGTAAATTGTTCGAAGTAAGATATAGATTGTTTGTTCTACAGCAAAATCAGCTACGAAGAGAAAGACAAAGAACAAGCACTCCAGTTTCAGAAGATTGTTAATGTCTATTTCGCCAATGATATACATTCTGGATCGACATGGAACACTTCACGGAGGAAATTGGAGGAGTCAGAGCAAAAGAAGAAAGATAAGAACGAAGCGAGGATTGCAGAGCGAGCTCGTATAGCGTCGCCAAGAAGTTTTCGGTTTAGCGGTACAGTTAACCAACCTCCTCCAACAGATCAAACGCCAATAGCTTTTGAGGAGCGTCGCAAGCCACCGAAGCGGTTCTTTGGTCGATAAACGTAAGATCTTATGAAGATTTTTTTGAAGACTATCCAATGCGGCAACATCCAAGGGGGAGTTTGTTGGTGCATAATCTCTATTGCCTACGTCCAGGATATGTTGATTTTGTATATAGGGCTTAGAACGTCAATTTTTAAATGTTATTGTTTAATTTATGTATTTTGTAGTAGGCTCGTATGAGTGAGTCACCTTGACTCGTACGAGTGACTCTCTATCACTCGTACGAGGCAGCCACTCGCACGAGTCACAGTCTCTGTTACACACTCTCCTGTGCGAGTCATGTCGACCTATAAATAGAGGAGTGTTGTGTTAGAGCTAGTTAGCGTTAGTCCAGTTGGTACGGCGAAGCCCTGCTGAACTGTTTACTTGTGTTGTACTTTTTCACGTCAATCAATATATTCAAAGTAGTTAAACAGTAGATCTCACTTGTTCATTTATCAAACTCACTAACAATGAATTCCGCCTCTGTTAGTTGAGTTAGATCAGTCCGCTTGCTTATCGGAGGAGCCGATCCCCCATTCACACCGAGGTGTTGTTGTGAGAAACAAAGCTAGATTGGTTGTCCAGGGCTTTAATCAGGTAGAAGGCATTGATTATAATGAGGTTTATGCACCGGTAGCACATCTTGAGGCCATAAGAATTTTCTTGGCTTATGCGTCCTACAAGAAGTTTACAGTTTATCAAATGGATGTGAAAAGTGCATTTCTTCATGGTGTGGTTAAAGAAGAAGTATATGTTGAGCAACTGCCTGGTTTTGAAGATCCAATCCATCCTAACAAGGTTTGGCTTCTCAACAAGGCATTATATGGTCTTCATCATGCTCCACGGGCTTGGTATGAAACGTTGTCTTCCTATCTTCTCAAGAATGGTTTTCGACGTGGATTGATCGACTGTAGTCTCTTCATCAAAGAAAAGAATGAGGATTTATTGTTGGTACAAGTATTTGTTGATGATATTATGTTTGGGTCTACAAACGAGAAAATGTGCAAAGGATTCGAGCAGGTGATGCAAGAGAAGTTCGAGATGAGCGCCATGGGAGAAATGACTTTCTTTTTAGGTTTGCAGGTTCGTCAATCCAAGGAAGGGATCTTCAATCATCAGACCAAGTATGTTGGAGATATTCTCAAATGATTTCAAATGGAAGACTCGAAGCCTTTGGGAACTCCATTAGCTCAAAATCATGGGATTACTCCTGATGGACTGGGTGAACATGTGGAACCGTCTCTTTATCGTGCTATGATCGGATCTCTTATGTATCTTACTGCTTCAAGACCCGATATAATGTACCCAACATATCTTCTAGATCGCTACCAGTCAAGTCCAAAGGTTTCTCATTTTATGGCTGTGAAAAGAATCTTTCGTTATTTGAAGGGTTGCCCGGACACTGGTCTCTGGTACCCTAAGGATGATAAGTTTGATTAGACAGCATTCAGTGATTCTAATCATGGCGGCTGCAAGATCGATGCAGAATCAACATCAGCAGGATGTCAGTTCTTGGTTTATCGCCTAGTCACGTGGAAGTGCAAAAAGCAGACTTGTGTAGCTACTTCAACTTGTGAGGCTGAGTATATTTCGGCTTCTAGTTACTGCTCTCAGGTTTTATGGATCCAACAGCAAATGCGCGACTACGGTTTTGAATTAATAACTACTCCTATTTATGTTGATAACGAAGCTGCTTTACAAATCACTCGTAATCTTGTACAGCACTCAAAGACCAAACACATTGAGATTAAGTATCATTTCATACGAGATTGTTATGAAAAGAAACTTATCAATGTTGTTAAAATCCACACCGATCACCAACGTGCCAACCTATTTACAAAAGCTTTTGATAAATCACATTTTGATTATCTTCTTTTGGTCAATGTCATCATGGTGAAACCCGAGTAAATCATCATTGGCTAATCGTTTTCGTAAATATTTTCTTCAAAACTAAAAATACAAAAAGGTTTTGCTTTTTCTTTTCTTTTTATATTTTAGGGGGGAAAATTTCAAGAAAATACAAAACATAAGAAAATGCAAAAATATAAAAATATGACTTTTATTTAGTTATGTCTTTATTTATTTACTTACTACAATTAAAAGGGAGAAAATTTTAGAAAAATACAAAAACAATAGAAAACCCAAAAATCAAAAAACGAGTTTCTTGGAAAGATAAGAGAAGAGGATGATGCACCAGTGATCTGTAAAAAACGGTCAAAAACATAAAACGAAAATTGATAAGTAGCTTTACTAATGATGTATCGGTAGGCTCATAATCAGATTAAAATGTGCAGGTTGATATAAGCATAACGGACTGAAAGCCAGGCGAGAACCATTCATTAGCATATTGTCTTGGTACCGAAATTTCGTTTGATAGTATACCGAGGTTCTGAGATGTGCGGTCTTTATGCTTGCTTATCATCTGGGTATCATGGTTGAATCTTTTACCGAAAAATAACGGGACACAAGTCTAGAACTTCCATGATACCATACATACATGTAAATACTGCATACGACCATCAATAAGTGATAAAAATTTCACATTCACCCAACAATAAGTGATAATATATCACAGCTTTATGCGGAAGCTAAGTTCGTCCTTTGTCGGTACGATGGTACTAACCTGTTCACGGACTTACTCTTGTGCCCTACATGCATTTGAAATCAAGTCCATCATTGAAAATTGATTTAATCACATAGCGCTTGTTTTCAATCAAAATAAGTGAGTATCTCACATCATATACGTCAAAACAGATGATAAGCAGTATACTCACCAGTAAGATTTTCTCTTGTGCATGTCTTGATACGTGAATGTGTCGTGAAGTGGTTGAACACCGGCTAGTAAGTATAATTCATACATTAATCATATCTCCTAATCATGATTACATCTGATAAGATGAGCTTATGTGGACAACAACACCGATAATCGTAGTAGGATACTTATTTATTTAATTTAATGTTTTTAAACAAAACTCGTTTTTGACAAGATTAAAAGCTGGTATGATTCTCTTACCTTGAAACTCAGAAAAAAAATTACTAGTTTTTGTACAGTTTGTTCTTACCTAGTAGTAGTTATTTTAGTTTACTCTGTTTTAAATTAAATTATCTTTGTTTTAGCCAAAGTTGAAGCTCAAATGTTTTCTACCAAGAAACGCCCTAAGAACCATTTGCTTTGATATCATAACTTCATAAGGGGCTCATTCTCGTTCTGACGAAAGTTGAGAATCTTGGTTCTCAACCGAATAGTTTTCTCTGGAGGGAAATATTTCTGGAGGAACTTCTCAGCGAATTGATTCCATGTAGTGATGGATCCAGCTGGAAGTGAAAAAGCCACTCTTTGGCTCCATCACGTAAAGAAACGGAAAGAGCTGAAGGCGTACAACATCTGATGATGCATCACGAATCGTGAATGTGGCACAAATCTCTAGAAAACCCACGATGTGGACACTAGGATCCTCATGATCCTTGCCATAAAACTGCACCACATTCTACAACATAGATATGGTGCCGGATTTAATCTCGAAATTATTATTATTGATCGTTGGTGCATTGATTCTCACAGGTAAACACTCAAGTGACGGGTTTCCTATTTCATTTAAGATCCTCGTTTCCTTTTCGTCCGCCATATCTACCTGAACCTCGTAGAATGTGTCGTCTCCCGCCGCATCTACCTTGATCATCACGGCTACCACGCGGGACCGCTCCCGTAGTCTCCGATGAAGATTGCGCTCCGGCTCCGATGAAGGCTCAACGATTTCAGCAACGGGGGTTGAGGACATGCATGACCTATAGGGAATAAGGAGGAGCACAATGCAATATATATATATATATATATATATACACACACACACACAAAAACAAACACAAAAACAACTAGCAAATAATCATTTTTTCAAATAACCAATGCAAAGGCAAATAAAACAATTAGACAAAAAAACTTTATACACTTTTCACAATGGCTAAATAAGTAACTCGAACCGTTCTCAAGAAGACCGCAGCCGGCAACGGCGCCAAAAACTTGATGTGCGTGAATTATATATATATATATATATATTTTAATTGAGTTTTTCTTCACACAAATTTAGTTTAAAAATTGGTTTTCACCTAAGAACTACTACACATACAAAAGGGTAAGTGTACCTGTCGGGTGGCAATATAGTTATCGGCAAGAACCAGATATCAATCCATGGATGCAGTATCTTGATACTAAACTTTTGCTACTTTAAAGCCTTTTCAATCAATAGTTTGGTTTTGTTTCTAATTTATCATGTGAAAAATAAACCATTAACTAATCTAATGAAGAACGATATCTAAAAGAGGTTGCCTAAACTAAAATCCACTAACAACCATGTGACAACAAAGGGGAAAACTAGTGATGATGCAAGCTTTAAATTCAACTAAGTCCCCAATCAAGGCTTCCTAGTTTTATAAATCTTAGGATAACATAAATGAAATAATATTCTAATCACCTAAAATTTATTCTTTTATAATGAGTTATTTATTTGTCAAAACTCCTAACTCTACAAGTTAAGAAAAACTACTATGTACAACATACTAATCACTCTAGCTTGGTTTTAAGTAAGTAATATCTTCATCATGTTCTTGATATGAACCACAAGTATGGTCATGCTAGACAACAATCTTGGCCTAAATCATACTAACAACACAAATTATGGAATTCATATAAACATTCTTCTGATTTTTTCAAATCTAAATGCAAGAATCCATACACATGTTTAAATCACCATTCAATTCATGTTAGCAATTACCATTCATAGTTTCATGCTATGAATCATACTAACAAGTTGACAAGATTCAACAATCATAATCTTTACATGGGCTTTCCAACATAACATGTAAATACTTATGACCAAACATTCAAGAACAAAGACTTTAAACATGTATATGAACTCAAAGAACAAGATTAAACATCACTATGAAGATTAACAAAAGCAACCACCACATCTACTTCCATGTTATCACATATTCATTAGCTTCAATAAAGTTTAAGCAACACAATATTTAGCCTATAAGGCTCGTAATTACCAAATCAAGTATAAGAAAGCTTAAATTGTTCATAATATAATAAGTAAGCTAACCAAATTTAAAGACAAGATTAAATGGTAAATGAGTGAATCTTCTAATGATTAAGTCTTCTTCAAGGCTCCTTCTTAGCTCCAACAAGCTTCCAAGTCCAGATTCTTGAGAGAAAACTTCACTAAAATGCTCCAACTCCCTTGCAAATGAGCTTGCAACCCGTATTTAAGTTGCTTGGCGTTTGGCACGACCATGCCACCTTTTGGCACGGTCGTGCGTGGTAAGTTTCAGACTCGCTTTTTTGTCTGTCGATCTTGTTTGCTATCATCCCTGGAAAAATCCCGCTCAAAGTTTCCCGAGGTGGCACGACCATGCCAAACCATGGCATAACCATGCTTATCGATTAATTGTCGACGATGACTGCTACGATCTCGGAAATGAGCTGATCAAAGACTGACTTGGACTAGGCATGATCGTGTTTGGGGATGGCACAGTCATGCCAGTCGTGGATTTTCCTGGTTTGCGCTGATGGTTGATAGTGCTGATGAGAGTGCCGTTAATATTTGGCTTGTCACGGTCGTGCCATATCGGGCAGTTTGTTAGAATGTTCCTTTTTTGCTCCAAAAGCATCCGTTTCAACACCGGGCCGAAACCCGGACATTTATTTTCACAAACAACTCGAATGAGTACCAAAATAAATGAAAATACAAAGATATCTCGCATAAACTGGGTATATTTGACGTTTTAAAGGTGTATAAATTCTTACACATCATTGTGTTAGCATATAGATGACGAAAGGAACACAAATTATTAAATTTAAAACCCCAAGTACACAAAAAATGGAGTACGCAAGTTGATTCCATTATCAAACCAAATGACGCAAATTAGGGTTGTAAACGAACCAAACCGAACAAACAAGAACGAGGCAAGGTTCATGCTCGTTCGTTAAGAAAATGCAGATGTTCGTAAACTGTTTGCAAACACATGTCGAACCAAAATTTTTGTTCGTGTTTGTATGTTAAGAAATTTCAATTGTTCGCGAACATTTCGTGAACACTGGTCAAGAGCACAAATGAACATAAACAAGCGCAAACAAACACAAATGAACATTAACCTTGAAACTGAAAAAAAAAAAACACCTCTAACCTTAACATCTGACACAAGTAGTCAAATACAATCATTAAATGGTAAATAAAATACTCAAGACACAAGAAGTCTGCTATAAGTACCATATGATAAATCAAGTTTTGCTAACATAATACATAATTATCTAAAGTTACTTAGACATACCCTAAAAATGTATTAATGTCCAACTTTTCATATGTTGAGGTGGAAAGTAAAACTTAAAAAGGAAAATGAAGTATTAAAAAACATTAAAAACTGTTAACAAATTAACAGATATAAGCGAACACGAACAAACGTAAACGAACATAAATGAATATATTAGGCCATGAGATATATTTTAATCATTCTTAACTCCATATAAACGCCACATCACTCGTTTTTACCCTATCACATCCTAGGGAAATTGTTTAACCTTGTGAACTCTATCTTACCCACCATTTTTTAAATTATTTTAATATTAAGTATTTGAATTAAATACAAAATAAAATATAATAATACAATTTCATTAACTTCTAAGCTAAAAATAAACATGGATAATAATCAATAATGTAGTTTGGAACATATTAAATTGGCATGTCATCTTTAACAATAACTAATAATAAAAATTACACTATATCCCAAAGTCTTGCCAAAAACGAACGAACCAACGCGAACTTTTTCTCATTCATTTTGTTAGGGGGTGTTTGGGATTTCTTCTCAAACACAACTTATTAATTTATATAAGTCACAAGTTATAAGTTACGAATACTAATTTATCATTTTTAACTTCTCAATAGTTAACACACAACAAGTAGTTAAATAAACTAATCTAAACGCTACAAAAACAACTTATTATCCTTTTAACCTGAGTTCTTCCAAAATAAGGCAACCCAAACACCCTTTTTAACTTAAATTTCACTTTACACTCCACCCATTAATTAATTAATTATTAATTAATTATTATTATTATTAATTATTATTATTATTATTATTATTATTATTATTATTATTATTATTACTATTATTATTATTATTATTATTATTATTATTATTATTATTAAAATTAAAAGGCAAACCCTCGATAAACCCTACTCTGAAACCACCCCTCCCTCATACATCCGACGATGAAACCACAATCCGCCGGCGATTCCATGGAAGACTCCACCGACGCCGCAACCTCCTTCACCGGCGACTCCGACATATGCCAGCAACTCCTCCACCGTTACGGCAACTCCGCCGCACCTCAACACCGCCACCTCTGCGCCACCGCTGCCGCCACCCGATCCATCATCCAATCTGAGTCACTTCCTCTCTCTCCTCTCTCTTACTTCGCCGCCATCATTGACGCTCTCTCTCATACTACTAATGACGTTGACGCAGTGTCTGCGCTATCGTCGTTTTTGGGCGATTGTGTTGCCTCTGGTTCCTGAGAAGTGTATTGCGACGTCTAAGGCGGTTGAGGCTGCAGAGATTGTGGTTCGGATGTTTGAGAGTCATTATGAGGGATTGCCGGTTTCGACTGTTAGGGCTTTGGTTAAGTGTCTGGGGTTTTGATGGAGTTTTGTGGTTTGGATGATTGGGAGTCGGTTAAGTTAGGGTTTAGATGCTTATGAAGTATTCTGTTGATAAGCGTCCAAAGGTATGTTGTGTTTCTCTACTATCTGGCTTTGTTATATTGTTAATTTGTGATAATGCTGATCATAAATTGATAATTAATGGTTGTTGTAGTAGATTTCTTATCTTTTTTCTATAAATGAGAGAATGAACTTTATCATTAGTCAAATAAGTATGCTCTAGTGGCACTCCACCACGCTAACTGGCGGGAATTCTGTTGGGGTATTAGTTTAGTTTGTTATGGACTACTGACACTCACTATGGCAAACGAAAAAGGTATGCTCAATGCAAATATACTGACACATGTTTTACATTGATCTAAAACCATAAAAACGAATATCGGTACAAGTTCCAACAATGGAAATCGCTATAGCTTACGATACCTGATAAATACCCTGTTTTGAATACAACTCCGTTTCAACAAATATTATGTTGGAATGTTGTGGAAAAAAATTAACCACATTTGCATATTCAATTTTTTTAAAGTAAACGAATGGAAGTTATTTGAGAAAAAATTACATTAAATGAAAACTAAATGGGTTAAAGGTGCCTATCTTTTAAATAACAAGGTGTGGAATTGAAATTTAAAAAAGAGAGAAATAGAGTGTTGTACAGTTTTTTTTACTGTTCATAGTCCATCAAGTTAAAAAATTTAATACGTATGGCAATAGTAATAGTTAATATGCTTAATGTATTAATGTATTATTATGTATGATGTTAGTTAATATTCATAATTTGCAAATATATATGCGTGTACATGTTGTTTGATGCACAGGAATCAGAAAAGTATTTCTGATTCGAAGTGTTGATTACTCATGCTCAATACCAGAAAAAACCGGATAGTAGGTTAATGGATATTCTTTCCAGACGACATCGCGATTTGCTGCATTTCCCTACATGTTGCAGGTCAGAAAATGTGCTCAAGATTGTGTTGTAAAGCTCTTCAAGTCTTTTAAATCTCTTCTTGTTAAAAAAAGTGCAAGCAAGTTGGTGTCAACCTCATTAAAAACATACATATCGTTGGCAGTTAAAACAGTTGCGTCGGGATCTGCAGATGGATGTAAAGACGAGAACATATTGAAAGGTGAATATTTGGAGGTTCTTCATATGTTAAACCTGTTGAAATTTCTGGTCCCTTGTTTGTCAAGCAAAGTCATATAAAAAACTGTTATACAATTACAAACGGCTCTAAGTCCCAGGTTCTCGGCATTAACGAGGCATGTTTTTGATGTTATCGACGAGATACTTAGATTCTTGGAAGCTGGATCTACAATTCCCGATACTGAAAAGATTGTCACGACACTTTCAAAGTATATATCTAGGAAACAAAATCCAGTGGATACTATTTTTTCTGCAGCAGCCTTACTTGATGCTTTTCTCACCAAATTTCAAATCGGCGATCCAACCAAATGGAACGATCATTATTCATTAATCATTGGGTCTATAGCAGGTAGATATACATTCTTTCTCTCTTGTTTAGTTAAACTATTGCTTTTTAGAAATATCAGATGTATTGTGGATAACATAGTTGTGGTTATTTGCAGTACTTTTATTAACTTTGTGTCTGTACTTTTAGGTCTTCTGACATCTGAGTCAACTGCTACGAAAGCTTCAAATATTTTGAAAGAAATGATTAACCATCATATCGATATAGAGGTCCTTTTGAGTTCAGAGATGATGCTTGCAGATGAGAATAATGTCGAGTCCAAGGAATCAAGAATGACGAAATCACTATGTGATGCACTTCTTAAAGTTGTTAGTACACATAAAGGAATTCCGAATGAGCATACTTTGGCTGTAATCTCCGTTTTATTTCTCAAACTTGGTATGCTAATCCCTACTCATTGTGCTGAAGCAAATTACACTCGTGCAGTCGTGCTTATTGCAAATGATACTCTGTGAAAAACGTAATGATCATGGTCATTGTATTGTTTATACATTTACTGTGGCTTTTTTATATGACAATGCTTCATAATTGCATCGGTTGTATGTATATGATGTTGTTATAAGCACTTTTGATACATATCTCTGGTCTTTTTGCAATTCTAGGGAAGAGTTCTCATATCTACATGAGGAGTGTACTTCTGAAGCTTGCCACTTTCATGGCAGCTGCATCTGGAGATACTTATGATGTAAAACATGTAAGTTTTTATTTGAAGTATCTTCATTTGTAGACGCGCACACACATATGTATAGGGTTGAGTTCAATGGAGAACACTAAAAAAGTGGGGAACCGACTCAAACTCTAATTGGACTCATTTCAGCGGCATTGAAACCTGCTCCTCGAACCCTAACTAGAAACTCTAAATCTTAAACCATAAAGCTAAACCCTAAACCATAAGACTAAAACCTAAGCTAAACCGTAAAATCTAAATTATAAACCCTAAAGGCTAAAACCTAAAGCTAAACCCTAAATCCTGACGATAAACCCTAAAACTAAACCCTAAATCCTGACGATAAACCCTAAAACTAAACCCTTATATAAATCTCTAAAAGCGAAACCCCGCATCCTAAAAGCTAAACCCTAAATATGTATATTATAGGGTTTGGCGAGCCGGTTCCAATGCCGTTGGAATGAGTCCAATCGGAGTTTGTTTGAGTCGGTTCCCCACTTTTTTAGTGTTCCCCATTGAACCTCCCACTATATATATATATAGAGAGAGAGAGAGATTTGGATTTTTAAGCTATTATAAGTGTTCTGCAATTTGTTAAACTTTAATGACTGAGATCGGGCAAATAGTTCTTTGTGATGTTAGGGGCTTCAAGATTTAATATACAGGCTATGTGTGTATTGTATGGGTGCCATTTCATTTACATAATGTTATGTTTGGATATACGATATTACAGCTTCAGGAGTGTATGGGATCTGCTGTAATTGCTATGGGGCCAGAGAAACTACTTGATGTATTACCTATCTCTCTTGATGCCAATGATCAAACCTGCTCAAATATTTGGTTGATACCTGTTTTGAAGGAGTATGTTGCTGTTTCATCATTGGGATTCTTTATAGAGAGTATAGTGCCTCTAGCTGAATCATTTCAAGAGGAATCTCAAAAAAGTACCTTCTCAAACACAGACTAGTTTTGGATTGTTGATTCACATATGCTTCGAAAAAAAAGAGTAAAATACCATTTTCGCCTTGAGATTCGGCCAGTTTTGTGACTTTCATCCAAAGATTTGTTTTTCCGCATCTAGACCCAAAAGGTTTGAAATCTTACCATTTTGATATGGCTCGTTAACTCCATCCCTTTTTTCCGCTAAGTCAGGGTGTTTCCGTTTTTTTTGCTAACTTAAAGGGCAATTCGATCTTTTTCACTTTATGTAAAAAGACTTTATACTCCTAAAAAGACCGAATTGCCCTTTAAAAGTTAACCAAAAGATGAAATACCACTGACTTAACGGAGAATGGACAGAGTTAACGAGCTGGATGAAAATGGCAAGATTTCAAATCTTTTGGATCCAGATGTGGAAAAACAAACCTTTGGACGAAAGTCGCAAAAGTGATCAAACTTCAGGACGAAAATGGCATTTTACTAAAAAAAGACTCTTTCTAGCTAAATCAATAAGCCATATAAGATTATATTCCAATTTCTAAGTGTTATCCTTATTTCTTGTTATGACTTTGTGAACTCTATGAAGGGTAATTCAGGGAATATAACTTCAACTTCATTTTGGATTTTTTTTTCTTTTTGCCAGTTAAAAAGTCGGTAAATGGAGAAGAACTGCAGGCTTACGCGAGTGGATGTTGGGGATTATTGCCAGCCTTCTGTCGCTATCCAAACGACACACACAAGAAATTTCAATCCTTAACAAGACTACTTATTCCATGCATCAGAAAGGATGCCTTTATGCTTGAGGATATAGCCATTGCGATGCAGGTAACGTCTCAACTTGATTATGTTGTAACTTTTTCTTTCATCTTGACACGTTTTGTTCACATATGAATGCTTGTTTTGTATATAGCTTCTTGTGAAGCAAAACAGGAGTTTCCTTGGTGCTGAGCAGGGCGATGACGAGGCTTCCGAATTCCCAAAACTGAGTTACTCGAAAAAAGCTGCTACTAAAAACATCAAGGCATTGTCGTCATGTTCAGAGGAGTTGCTCAAGGCTTTCACTAAAGTTTTTTTCAAAGTGTCGAAGAAGAAACGTGTTTTTGTGAAGGTTATAAATGTTCTCTTTTCTTTAAGTTCATCACTATACTGACTTTTTGTTTATTTATTTATTTATTTTCTTTAATATGGTTAATTTAGGAGTTTCTATGAGTGGAGACAGTTTGATAAAAGCCACTTCAGACCTTAATGCTTTTTTTACTTACCCTTATGTGGCTTACTAAAATAACTTGTTTGGAAGTCTCAGTGAACTGTAAAACTTGCTGCTAAATGTTCTTAAGTATTTTTTATTCATGGCTTTCTTACTTCATATTTGCATTTCAAATTCCAGGATGCCATTAAATGCTTGACACTAATCACCGAGTCTGCGACGATTAAAAAGATCTTCATTTCATCACTTAAAAGATTGCAGCAGAAGGTTTCTGCAGACAAAGTAAATGCAAAAAGGTATGTATCATCTTGTATTACCTTTGCTTCTCTTTCAGCATTGCTTAAATCTAATTGTCTAAGAAGGTTTTTTAGTCGATTAGCCTCTCACTAGGGTTTAAACATTTCTTAAGGGTGATGACTGATGAGTGATACTTGATGACGTGTCCAGGTGTCTGATCCTTGAGCTAGCATCATCAGTTGTTGGAGCAGCTAGCTTGGATTTGATCGATCTTATATACAACTTTATCAAACAGAGTTTGCAGGTGTGCTAATGACTTAGTGTTCTGCAACTTCTAATGTGTTCTTTTATATAATCAATATTTCTGGAGTAAAATACCATTTCTGTCCCTGAGGATTGGCCAGTTTTGCGATCTTCGTCCAAAGGTTTGTTTTTTCGTATCTGGATCGAAAAGGTTTGAAATTTTGCCATTTTCATCCTGCTCGTTAACTCTGTCCATTTTTCTCCGTTGAGTCAGGGGTTTCCGTCTTTTTTGTTAACTTAGAGGGCAATTCGGTCCTTTTCACTTTACAAACAAGCATTTAGCATAATGTACAAGTATTCAAAAGACTGAATTGCCCTTTAAGTAAACAAAAAGGACGAAAATGCCCCTGACTTAACTGAGGATGGAGTTAACGAGCCGGATGAAAATCGCAAGATTTCAAACCTTTTGGATCTAGATTGTGAAAAAAACAAACCTTTGGACGAAAGTCGCAAAACTGGCCAATCCTTAGACGAAAATGGCATTTTACTCATTTCCATGAAATTTTTTATATTTTTGTTTTGGTGTAGGAAGAGGACGAAAACATCCAGAGGGAAGCATATGCCACTCTTCACCAAATTTTGGATGTAAGCAACCAGCAGTTTTTTTCTTTATTTAGTTAGTGTGAAGGAGATCTATCTCATTTTTGTTTTTGTTTTAATTGTTAGCAATCTCCTGAGTTCTGCTCTTTAAAGTTTGAGGAACTTACGGATTTAATTCTTGGTTTGAAGTCCCCTGATAATGCTACTTCCCTTAGATGGCGGCTTTCGTGCTTCAGGAACTTGATAATTCACTCAGTTGAGGTTGCATTTTGCTTCCTTCTAAAGTATTTTTTTTGGGTATTTCCCCACTCCGTTGATGTTTTATATACCATGTGACATTCTCTCTAATAGTTTGCTTTACTAATGATATTCTGTAGATAACGTTGGACGGAGAAAACACATATGGTTTTCGTATGCTAAATGAAGTTATCATGACATTAAAAGATGTAACCTTCAACTAACTTCTCCCTTTTACGCTTTCAATTTGTAGAGGGGGTTTTTCTTGTCTCATCTAATTGGAAAATAATCGCTGTGAATACGTCTTCTATAACAATTGTTTTACAGAGATAAGCTATAGTTGTTTTATTGTAAAAGAAGTATTAGAACATAGGAAAGGAACAATATGTAAAATGACGTAAGTCAATACATGTATTTATTCGAGTGTTTTTAATTATTTTGTTTCGTTAATTTTATGTATCTTAGGGCAAGGAAGAAAGTAGGAAAATGGCATATGATATCCTTCTGGGGATAAGCTCTACCTTGCAAAAAACATCATCTACACTTGAGAAAGGCCCTTATTATGAATTCGTCAGCATGGTAATATAACTCACTTAATTAAACTATCTCAAAACATCTTATTATTCTCTTCTATCATCTATGCGGTGTGATAGTTACAAAAATAGTTTAGTCATATCTTTATTTACTGTTGATTTTTACCATTGGTGATATGCACTTCCATAGATAATGGGCTATCTCTCTGGATCTTCTCCGCACATAAAGAGTGGTGCAGTCTCTGCATTATCTTTAGTGGTTTATAATGACTCAAAGATATGCACTTTGATGCCTGATCTTGTCCCGTCCATCCTTGAGTTACTGCATAGCATTGAAGTAATCAAAGTGAGTTTTTTTCTCTATAGTCACCTTAAACCTTTGCCATGCTTCTAAACTAAAGGTGGAACTGCGACCCGTTTACTAGTGGACGGGTCAATTCAGGTTATGTTTAACAGATCGAACAAGAAAGTAAAAAGGTAAGGAACTTTATTTGTTTTATTATTTTTTTGTCAGGCTGTTCTAGGGTTTATAAAGGTGTTAGTTTTGAGTCTTCAAGTGAGTGACTTGCAGAACTTCCTGTCCGACATTCTCAGTGGACTTTTGCCGTGGTCATCTGTTTCTCGGCATCATTTTAAATCAAAAGTATGTTACTTTTATTTAGATTTCATCGCGAAAGATGACGTTAAGTAATTTTAGTATTTTTTATTTGTTTATAAAGTATGAATTGGATATTTTCAACTTTTAAGACATAAATTAGTCTGTAACTCTGTTCTTATTGTTTTCGACTTTTCGCAATTATAGGTAACGGTCATCCTGGAGATTATGATGCGGAAGTGTGGTTCTGCATCAGTGAAATCGCTAGTACCTGCGAAATACCTGGATTTTGTTAAGGATGTTTTGGAGGTATATAATGCACCCAAACTAAAAGAATCAGGTTTTGGGTTGTAATGTCTAACTTGTTTGGTAAATATGTCGTGTTCGGGTGACCTGTTTAACAAGTTTTTTCAAGTAAATGTGGGTCATGTTTGGGTGGACATGTTTAACTTTTTTAACTAAAAATGTGGACCCGTTAACCCATTTAAAACTAGAATATAAAAATACATATATTTTAGGGAATTTGGATTTTAATAATCCCACCGAGTGGTGGTTAGCCAATACTGATCCCACTTTCAAATATTGTCACTCGCAGTCCCATCTTTTAAATATTTTTTTCTCACGGGACCTCCGTTAAAAAATACTTTACTCCGTTAATTTTGCCGAATTTTAAACTGATGATATGGGCTTTTCATCTGAACGATGATACGAGTCGATTGATGTAAGACTTTCCTTGAAATGATGCTCCAAACTACGAAAATGGGGCTTCAATTCGGGTTCCAAATAACAAAAATCAAGCCATTTGGAGCACCGTTTCGAGGCAAGTTTAACATCAATCGACTCATGTCCTCGTTCTGATTAGAAGCCCTAAAACATCAGTTGAAATTCAGAATAAAAAAACTTAACGAAGTTAAGTTTTTTAATGGAGGTCTAGTGAGAAAAAAATATTTAAAAGGTGGGACTGCCAGTTACAATATTTGAAAGTGGGATCAATATCGACGAACCACCTCTAGGTGGGATTATTAAAATCCAATTTTTCTATATTTTATAATAATGTCAATCTGCCACCCCATTAACCCTTCTACAGTTTGCTAACTCATTGATGACCCGTTTCATTCATTTGCAACTTGAATATAACCTGTTTGATCCGTTTAGATAAATGGGTCTTGTTCAGATTACATGATTTGAAGTGTGTTCAGGTTATATCGATGTATTTGACACGAATGTTTGATTATCTGACTTTACACAACAGAAGCATAACTAAATACCGTATGTGTTGATTGTGGTATATATTGTATCTGCAGTAACATGATATGTTATGAGAGCGCATTGTATAATCTCACTTGCAATATCATCTCATTAGGTTTTTTAATTTACAGAACCGTCAAGGCAAAACAAATTCCCAGGAAACCGCCACAACTGGAACAGACACAGGACTTTCTGAAACAACCCCCAACGGTCTAACTTTATAAGCCACACATTTCTACACTCTATTATTTTATCACGGTGATAATACGTTTATTTTTCTTTTCAGTAAGCCAAAGTTTAAACCCAAGGCTGCGGGTAGTTTCACCCAGAAAGAGCATTCAACAGAAACCAGAAAGAGAAAGAGGGATGATAAAACCCGTCCAGATAAGCCTCCTAAATTTTCTTCACGAGGGAATAATATGACCAAAGACGTAAAACGTTCTGGTTTTATGAAATCAAGTGAGCGCCCATCGCAAGGCGGGTTTAAAAGAAAAAATTCAAGTTTTAAAAATGATAATTCAGGTGGGAAGAGACAGAAACAGTGGACCAAAGGAAGCAAGAAAAATGCATCTGGCTGATTATGCAACCTAATTTATCAACCTCTGAGTTGCATTTTTGCGCTGTTTGGGATGAAGGCTATAGACACTAATGGTTCATATCGCACATACCTCATATCTTACCATGTTTACATACATATGAATCAAGAGCGTGTGGCCGATATACTTTTTGATCTGTGCCGATTTATTTGGGAATGGTGTATGTAGCATAATTCGGAAAGAAAACGGAATTAAATTTGAGTGTAGCATCATTAATCATTCAAGTTCATTGGCCATTCTCTTTTTCTTTTGCCCATATTTTTTACTTGCTGTAACTCGTTTACAATTTATCTAAAAACTCAATACTTGCCAACTCAATTAGATAAATTACTTACACAAGTCCTCATAAGGTTACATCTTTTAAAGTGTGATTGAGTTAAAGTTAATTGTTTTTTTTAGCGTCGATAATTAAGCAACCCATCCTCAGGTTTATTTACTCTCTCTTATTTATTAAATATTACATGTGAGGATGTTTCACTATTCCAATTTTGAGTGTTTTGATTACTTTAAGAAATTTGTAGGCCAATGGGTTTGGTATCACTATTTTGTTTTTTATGTTTATATCTATATATATATACAAATCTTAAAGCTGTGTGTACAAGTCTCTATTGTATATAAAACTCTATTATTTATCAAATATTACATGTGAGGATGTTTCACTATTCCATTTTTGAGTGTTCTGATTAGTTTAAGAAATTTGTAGGCCAATGGGTTTGGTATCCACTATTTTACAGGTCTCTATTGTATATAAAACATTTTCTAAAAGTAAAAATCTTCTCTCAAAGTATTAGTGTTTAGTAAACCCTTTACTTTATAAATTTATTAGTATTATTAGTGGTATTACTTTGTAAATTCTAATCCGATTGACTTGCGAGTTAACACGACGCAACGCTCATGCGTTGTTCAATGTTTTTACATCTAATTTTTTGTTCGGTTTAACGGTACTATCGCTACGTGCTTTACTCTTTTACATAAAATTCCAGGTATTGATAACGTCTTTTCTATAATGCGTGGAAATTCTTTTTCTTTTTACGTTTTATTATAAATTTTATGCTTCAACATTTTACGTCTATTTTTTGATTCAGCATATCAGCCATGCCGTAATCCACGTGTCCCAACTACTAGTTGTTTTCAACGGGTAACCCAATCACTGTGTTATTTAAAACAATCTCACAAAAGTGCCGTTACATTTTTTTTGTTTATTAAAGTCTCTTTAATTGGTCATTTTGAACACAAGTGTGAATTCTTTCTAAAATTAATTTTCTAATTACAAATCAAGTCCCTTATATTTCTAGTTATGTACTTTAACTTTTATTTTTTTTTTCTCAATAATCTTTCACACATTATAAAAATACAAAAAAGTAAAAGATAAAATAAAAGGATAGAATAAATTAAGTTAAAAAGTAATCTATAGCGGGACTTTTCGATCTTTTTTCCAAGTGACTCCGAGCACTGAGTTTTTTTTGACAATTCTAAGATGACCGAACTGAACTAACGTGGTTTGTAATACAAATGGAAGTGGATTGACAACCTTATCGATGAGATTAATAATCAAAATATATTCTTAGATCGTATCGATTTGACATCATAAGCAGGTCTACCACCCAATAAAATGTTGCCGCCTAAAGAATCTCATAATTGTTTTATACCAACTAGAAAGAGATTCTTTAACAGAAAGAATTGGATTCATACGTAAAATATCTATTTAGAATTTTACACCTCACTTATAGATGATGGAATATTAAAAAAAATGACATTTTCAAACTCCGCCCTAGAGAACCTAAAAACAAAGAAAAAATGTGTGTAAACGAGATATATAGCACACCAAGAAGAAGGGAAATGATTGCATAAAGAAACCCTGAAAATTTGTCACTGGTAAGTCGCTATTTTGATGAATTATTTCTTTGGAAAAAAGAAGATTAAGGTGGTGTTTAGGATTGTTTATTTTATCAACTTTTAACTTGTTAAATTCTTTTGAAAAATTAAAAACCTTTTGAGAGAAGTTAAAAAAAAAATTAAAATAAGGAATCCTAGGGGAATATAATATCACGTGGACATTGATAAAAACATAAAATCAAAGGTTTTCCTTTTTCTTTTCTTGTTTGTAAAAGAAAATTTAGTGTAAATAATATCTTCATCAGCATCATCATCATCATCATCATCATCATCATCGTCTTCATACCCATGGATACCTCGATACAGTTCCGCCCTCACCCCTTAACACCCACCCTTCTCAAACACAAACCCAAAACTAAGCCCATTCCCTTCACACTCCGGCGAGAGTCTGGTGGGTTTTGTAGATTACAACAAAGGAGATCGACAAGTCCAGGTGCACGTGCCCGGTTTCAAGCAGTCTGATTTGCCCAAACACATCCGGACACGTGTCCAACATGACCGCTTTCAGAAAGATTGGGCGCTTTCAGAACTTGTTTCCAAGATTCTGAAGCTCACTCAACATGAAGATGTTGATGGTTTGCTTAATCGCTGGGTTGGGAGATTTGCTCGCAAGAATTATCCCATTCTGATAAGGGTAATTTTTTTTTTCTTTTTTTGGTAGTGGATTGGGATTATTTATTTATTTATTTTTTGTGTATATGGTTTGAAGAAATATGTGCAGGTTTGTTTTTCTAGGTTTAGTGAGACGGTTTTTTAAGTTTGGAATTGGTATGAGTTTTGAATATTGTAGAAAGTTCAATATCTTGAATTCCCATTTCATTTTTTGTAGTGAAATTGGATTCTGTGAGTATATGGTTTCAAGAAATGTGTGCAAGTTTGAATCTTTAAGTTTTGGTGAGATGATTTTTTAAGGTTTGGAATTGGTATGAGTTTTGAATATTGTAGAGTTCAAAATCTTGAATCTCCATTTCACTTTTGCAGTGAATTTGGATTTTGTATGTATAAGGGTTGAAGAAATATGTGCAAGTTTGAATTTTTAGGATTAGTGAGATAGTTTTTGTAACTTTGGAATTGATATGAGTTTTGAATATCGTAGAAAGTTTAAAATCTTGAATTCCCACTTCCTTTTTTGTCATAAATTATTGGCCAATTTGGGTGACTAAAGCGGATTCTGAAATTGGGGCCCTTTCTTGTTATAAGGAACATTTTTGTTCTTCGGATCTAGACACACATTTTTTGTAAATGATTTCTAAACGGCACGAAATCACATTAATTCAACGGAAGATTGGAGAGATTGAGTGCTGAGGGAATTGTGATCATAGAGGAAGAACCGAATGGAATATATCTAATCTGAAAAGATTAGGGGCCGTTAAGGGACCCCAAGCTTCAGCTGATTTTTTTGTACAGTCGAGCCACCCTAGGCTAACATTGGTCACTATTTTTTTCTGATTTCCACATTGGCAAATCCCTATGAATTTGTGGTCAATAACACCTTGTATATCTCGGGCAAGTTTTTGGTATTGTGCGCCACTGTTCAACAATTTATCGTGTGATTCTTGCTAGTTGTGAATGATCCTTGTGGAATTGATCAAGCTCACACTTGTGTTGTTCATATGGTGTAGGAAATTAGCCAAACAGGGCCCCTTGAGCATAGTAACCAAGTTTTCAAGTGGATGAAAAACTAGAAGAATTATTGTGCAAACAATGATATATACAATATGATGATCAGGTTATATGCAAGGCATAATCAGACCGACCAGGCACGTGGCTTGTTTTTTGAGATGCAAAAATGGAGGTATGCTTTTGTTGTCGTGATATATCATTTCATTTGATGTTAATAATGATAGACCATATAATTAAGTTAAAGATTAGTTTTATATATCTTTATATTTAGTGGTACTAAAGTGTATCTTTATGTTCTATATATATGACATTCTTGTAATCATTATTCAATATCAATAACACAATCATTACGTTATATTATGGTATCACAGCCATTCTAACCCTACCCTAACCCTACTGCCGTCGCAGCACCTAACCCTACCCAAACCCTACTGCCGTCGCAGCACCTCCTCTCTAAACTTTTGCTGCCGTCACGCAATTCTGCTCCTTTTTTTTTACCTCTAATCATCTTCTAAACCAACCACTCCAATGGCAATGCTCTCACCCTTCACCACTGCAGAGAAATCTGCCCACAATTCGCATAAATTCACCTTTAAATTAACTCCCACGAACTATGGCTTCTGGAAGAACATGATTCATCCCTTCCTAGTCACTAATGGCCTGTTTGGATACATTGACAGTACCATACCATGCCCACCTTCCAGAACCTCAGCCACCACCGACACAGCTTCTGTTGATAATCCCAGCCACTTGTATTGGATTTCCAATGATGCCCACGTTCGAATGATTCTCATCTCTACCATCTCTGAATCCAGTTTTTTGCACGTCCAGGGTGTAACATCTCGTGACTTGTGGCTGTCCCTTGAAAGAGCCTATGCCCCGAATAACTCATCCAGGGAATACACACTGAAAACGCAGCTGTTGAAGCTTCAGATGAAGGCTGATGAGACTTCTGCTTCTTATCTGAGCCGTGTGCAGGAATATGCAACAGCCTTGGCTAATATTGGTGAGCCCTTTAAAGACAAAGATATAGTAATGCTTACACTTGCTGGTCTACGAGATGAATATAGCGGACTTAAAGCCAATTTACTTGCTCGTTCACCACCTGTTGCCTTTACTGAATTACACGGCCTGCTGAGTGATCATGAGTTCATGATGACTCGACATACACCCGCCATTCCTACTGCCTTCACAGCCTCCACTTTTCCAGCCCCACCTACGGCCAATAGCATTGCTGGTCTTCTCCCCACCCCGGCACCACCACAGAATCAACTGGCTACTTTACAACAATTGGCTTCTCAACTAGGGTATAACATCAGCCCTGCTTTTACCCAAAACCAACAGCCGCAGGCCTTCTTTACCAATCATCAACCAACCAATTATCGCGGTAACCGTCGTGGTAATTCTCGTGGCAACTATCGTGGCAATTATAATAGGAACCGTGATGAGTCTCAAGCATTCGGTGCCCAGAACCGTCAACCACAGTTTGCTTGGGCCTCTACTCAGAATACCGTGTATGGTCATTGTAACCGGTGTGGTATTGGCCACATTCCTGCACAGTGTCCTAACAAGGCTGGTCAATCTTCCACACGCGACTCACACCAAGCAAACTATGCAGCCTTTTCTGAAGCTGGCTCTACAACTAGTTCACTCTGGAAACCCGACACAGGAGCAAATGGTCATGCTACACCCGACCTTGCAAGTTTGGACAACTCTGAGGCCTATCTTGGTAACAATTCCCTTCATGTTGGTGATGGTAATCCTCTCCCTATTTGTCATATTGGTTCCTCAAAATTCTATTCTCCTAATAAAACCTTTTCTCTCAATAATATTCTTCATGTACCTGAACTTAAACAAAATCTCTTATCAGTTCAACAATTTTGCTTAGATAATAACGTTTTCTTTGAATTTCACTCCTCGTTTTTTGTTGTGAAGGACGAGTCTACACATACCATCCTACTCACGGGTCCAAGTGAACAAGGTCTCTACTCACTTTATCTTCCAAAATTGAAGTCCCTTCCACATGTTTCCTTCACAGCAACTAAAGCTCCGTCAATGATCTGGCATCAACACCTCGGCCATCCTAATGCTCGAGTTTTTCAGTGTATAATGTCTAGTAGTCATTTACCTGTTTCCAATAAAGTGTCTTCTTCTTTATGTTCTTCTTGTCAAATGGGGAAATCCTCCAAATTGTCATTAAAACTATCAAATTTTCGTAGTAACAATGTTTTGGATTTGGTTTATTGTGATGTTTGGGGTCCTGCACCCTCTATTTCCTTTAATGGTTGTCGCTTTTTCTTATTATGTGTTGACCATCATTCACGCTATATGTGGTTTTACCCTTTAAGGAATAAATCTGATGTTTTCTCCGTTTTTCAATTGTTTGTTAAAATGGTTGAAAGACAATTCAATACTAAACTTAAAAGAGTTCAATCTGATCGGGGTGGTGAATTTCGTAATCTTGCTTCGTTTCTAACATCTATTGGCATCATTCACCAACGCTCGTGTCCACATACGAGTGAACAAAATGGTGTCGTCGAACGCCGACATCGCCATGTTGTTGAAACTGGCTTGGCGCTTCTTGCTCACTCTCATGCCCCTCAACGTTTTTGGGAGTTTGCCTTTGAAACCGCGGTTTACCTGATAAATCGCATGCCCTCAAGAATCAACTCAAACAAATCACCTTTCCAACACTTATTCAACCGACCACCTGATTACTCATTTTTACGAGTCTTTGGGTGTGAATGCTTCCCTTTCCTACGCCCGTATAATCATCATAAAATGGAATTTCGGTCCACCTCGTGTGTTTTTCTAGGCTACAGCTCAGTTCATCATGGGTATCGCTGCCTCGATTTACAATCTGACCGGATTTACATTGCTCGTCATGTTCGCTTCAACGAACACATTTTCCCATTCAAACCTCCACTCACTCCCACATCTCCTACACAATCACCTTCCTACTATTCTTCCTACCCCATACCATCAGCGTGTCCTTCCACATCTACTTCCCAGCCCTCAACCGAACCTCACAGCGTTGAAACACAGCCTTCGGACCACCATCAGACCCATAACCAACAACCCTCGACCTTGTCGCACACAACAGCCCATGAACCCACTCATTCCAGCCCTGAACCGACCCTATCCAGCCCTCCTCTCAGCCCTGAAACACCCCGTTCCACCTCAATTCCTACTACCTCACAGTCCTCAGCTCACATTTCCTCTTCACCACCACGTACCCGTCCGCCTAATCTTCGCCAAAATCCTAAGCCAACCATTCGTTATGATCCTTCAGCTTACCATGTCTCTACAAATTCTTCCGAGTCTATTGAACCTTCCTCTTTTACTATCGCCAACAAATCACCGAAATGGCGCCAAGCCATGGCTGAAGAGTTTGATGCTCTTGTTCGGAACGGGACATGGTCTCTTGTTCCCCGTGTTGCGAATACTAATGTTATCGATTCAAAATGGGTTTACAGGATTAAAAGGATGCACACGGAAAAGTCACTCGCTACAAAGCAAGACTCGTTGCCAAAGGTTTTAACCAACAACCCGGTGTTGATTACCAAGAGACCTTTAGTCCTTTTGTCAAAGCAACAACGATACGGGTTCTTTTGTCACTTGCTGTGACAAATCAGTGGTCTCTCAGACAGTTAGACGTTCAAAATGCTTTCCTTCACGGTAACCTAAAGGAAACTGTCTACCTACGACAACCACAAGGGTTCGTTGACAATTCTAAACCCGGTCATGTTTACTTGCTGCATAAATCTCTTTATGGCCTGAAACAAGCACCACGAGCATGGTTTGAACGTCTTAGCAGCACCCTACATCATATGGGCTTTACCGGTTCTAAAACGGATCCTTCACTTTTTATACTTAACGCCCGTGGGACCTTGGTCTACGTTTTGGTCTATGTCGATGACATTATAGTTACAGGGAACAACACAACAGCTATCAATGATGTCATTGCAACATTAGGCACATCATTTGCAGTAAAAGATCTGGGGGACTTACATTATTTTCTGGGTATTGAGGTTATTCGTCATGGCAGCAACTTAATCCTTTCTCGGCGGAACTACATTTCTGACTTGATTCACAAAGCTGGGTTATCCGAATGCAAACCAGTTCCTTCTCCTATGAGCACATCTCAGCTTCTCACCCTCAGTGACAGCCCACTTTTTGCTGATCCAACCAAGTATCGACAAATTGTGGGTGCTCTTCAGTATGCATCATTATCTAGACCTGACATCACTTTTGCAGTAAACAAAGTGTGTCAGTTCATGCAGACTCCCACAGAAAACCCCTGGTCGGCTGTTAAACGGATCCTGCGGTATCTCCAAGGTACCTCTCATTTTGGTCTGTTTATTCGTCATGACTCTGTCTCTACTCTTCATGCCTTTTCTGATGTCAACTGGAATACCACTTTGCGAGCTTTTTCTGATGCTGATTGGGCAGGCTGTCCAGATGACCGCCGGTCCACGGGGGGCGGGGGGGGGGGGGGGTTTGCCATATACTTAGGGTCCAATCTTATATCATGGAATGCTCGGAAACAGCGTACGGTGTCACGTTCTTCTACTGAATCTGAATATAAAGCTCTAGCCGACACTGTTGCTGAATTAACATGGCTAGAGGCCCTTCTACATGAGCTTGGTGTCATCTCTAAGATTACACCTACACTCTGGTGTGATAATCTAGGTGCCACATATTTGTCCGCTAATCCTGTGTTCCATGCTCGCACAAAACACGTTGAGTGTGATTATCACTTTGTTCGCGAGAAAGTTACTCAGGGAAAACTTCAGGTCAAGTTTATCTCCACACATGATCAAATAGCCGATGTTTTCACCAAGCCTCTACCGTCTCAAAGGTTTCTAATGTTGAGGTCCAAGTTGCAGTTCGTTCCCCGCCCTCAACTTGCGGGGGGATGATAGACCATATAATTAAGTTAAAGATTAGTTTTATATATCTTTATATTTAGTGGTACTAAAGTGTATCTTTATGTTCTATATATATGACATTCTTGTAATCATTATTCAATATCAATAACACAATCATTACGTTATATTAAATAACATCATTATCGAGTTTTAACTTCTTATTTTAGGTGTAAGCTAGACGCTGAAACTTATAACGCTCTCATAAGTGCACATGGTCTAGCTGGCCAATGGCGTTGGGCAACAAATATTATGGAAGACATGCTTCGTGCAGCTGTGTGCATCTTTGTTCTTCACTTATAAGCAATCTTTACTTTTGGTTTAAGATGTACACGAGGACTTATTTTTCATTCATCAAAACTTACCCTTTAAGTGAAATTTTTACATATAGGTGGCAATTTCAATTTACTAGTTATAAATGGGTGCATTATGTTTTTATCTCAAACCGGTCAAATAAAAAAGTTTAGCTAAAAGACGGATGGGTCATACTGGTTGAAAGTTGCCGACATGTACTTTTAATGCATACAACCTCCGAAATTGCTTTATTCTAATAATTCAATTATTATTGGGATAATACTGTTCTTGTAATCATAATTAGATCGTCATTTATTTTTATGAACTTACAGAAACCGGACAATGTAGTGTTAGTGTGAACCCAACTCGACCTATACAGTTTCCATCGTACTTAATGATGACCTGTTTAAACCCAAACCACCCATTTTTTCATCTCCAGTTTTATAAATATGTTGACGGGACCATCATCTTTTGTTAGTCAAATACCATTTCGTTGGCATTTTTTGTTATTTATGCAATTTTCTTATATTTCAGGTTCCTCCAACTCGCTCAACGTATAACAATTTAATCCATGCATGTGGATCAAGCGGAAATTGGAAAGAAGCTCTAAAAGTTTCCAAAAGAATGACAGAAAATGGAGTCGGGCCCGATCTCATGACCCACAATATAGTTTTATCTGCCTTTAAAACTGGGTCTCAATATTCAAAAGCATTATCGTATTTCGAACTAATGAAAGGAACAAAAATCCGTCCGGATACAACCACCTTAAACATTGTGATCCATTGTTTTGTGAAACTGGGACACTTCGAAAAAGCAATCGATATTTTTCATTCAATGAGGAAAAAATGCGCACAATGTGATCCCAACATCGTGACATTCACTAGCATCATTCATTTGTATTCAGTTGCGGGTCAAATCGAAAACTGCAAGGCGGTTTTCGACACGATGATTGCTGAAGGTTTTAAACCGAACATTATATCGTATAACGCGCTTTTAGGTGCATACGCTTCTTGTGGGATGGATGAAGAAGCATTATCGGTTTTTAACGATATAAAGAAAAACGGGTTTCGGCCCGATGTTGTATCGTATACATCTTTAATCAATGCTTATGGAAAATCACGGAACCCCAAAAAGGCTATGGAAGTATTTAACAAAATAAAAAAGAATAAGTTGAAGCCGAATGTAGTAACTTATAATGCAATGATCGATGCGTTTGGATCAAACGGTTTGTTACCAGAAGCAGTAAATATGCTGCATGAAATGGAAACAAATGGGGTGCAACCGAATATTGTAACGCTTAGTACTTTGCTGGCATGTTGCGGTCGTTATGGTCAAAAAGTCAAGATTGACTCGATTCTTGCGGCAGCCAATACACGGGGTATTCGTTTGAAGACCGTTGGTTACAATTCTGCCATTGGGAGTTATATGAACATAGGGGAATGTGATAAAGCGCTAGCTTTATACAAGTCCATGAGAGAAGAACGTTAAACCTGATTCGGTTACGTTTAATGTGTTAATTAGTGGTTGTTCAAAGATGGCGAAATACACTGAAGCTCTTGAATTTTTTGATGAAATGGTGGATTTGAATGTAACTATGTCCAGTGAGGTTTATTCTTCTGTGATCTCGGTTTATAGTAAGCAGGTAAGTCGTTTAAAATTACGCCTTTATGTTACATTTAAGAAAATTGGCATTTAGCATTCCATCTCATATATTTTTTTTTCATTTTAGGGTCAACTTTTGGAAGCAGAATCTCTGTTCTCGAAAATGAAGATGACGCATGGTGGTCCTGATGTTGTTGCGTATACAGCAATGCTACATGCTTATAGTACTGCAGGTATGTTATTATTCAAAGAAATAATTCAAAGTTGATTATTTGACCCTTACTAACTAAGGGTTGGGTTCAATGGGGAACGCTACGAATATGGGGAACTGACTCAAACGAACTCTGATTGGACTCATTCCAACGCCATGGAACCGACTCGTCGAACCTTAACTTGAAACACGAAAGCCTAAAGCCTAAACCCTAAAGCTAAATCTTAAGACTAAAACCTAAGCTAAACCGTAAAACCTAAACTATAAACACTAAAGGCTAAAACCTAAAGTTAAACCCTAAATCCTAAAGTTAAACCCTAAAAACTAAACCGTGTGTGTGTATATATATATATATATATATTACTTAATTAATTAATTATAGGGTTTGACGAGTTGGTTCTAATGCCGTTGGAAGGAGTCCAATCGGAGTTTGTTTGAGTCGATTCCCCACTTTTTTAGTGTTCCCCATTGAACCTCCGACTAATAACTAATATTGAAAAGAAGTTATTAAGATAATTGTTATTATATTGCAGAAAAATGGGATAATGCATTTGCAATATTCCAAGAAATGGAAATGAAGGGTGTGGAACCAGATCTAATAGTTTGTTCTGCATTGATGAGGGCTTTTAATAGAGGAAACCAACCTGCTAAAGTTCTTGTTGTAGCTGAGTTTATGCAGGACAGGAAGATACCGATGAATGAGTCCATTTACTATGAAATGTTGTCCGCTTGTAGCATGTAAGTTCTTTAATAATTATGAGTTTTACTCCAGGAGCTAAAACTCTTTAATTTAAGATCTTGTACTAAAGCTAGAGGTTGCTGGATGTGTGAGTTGGGTTAATGGGTGAAATGGGGCCGAATTGGAACCTTTCATTTTAAGTACGGGCTAAGACAGGGTGGATCAGATGATTGGGTTGAAAAAAGAAAATTAAAAAAATTAAGTGTGTATATATAAATGTGTGTGTATATGTATATATATTATATTTATAATTATTTTTAAGTTTTTATTTAAAGATAAAAAAGAAAATGAAAAAACAGAAAAATATATGGGTTAAATTGGCAAATCGTCCCTGAGTTAACGAACTTGCTAAAATCTTCCATGATAACGGTACATTATAACTGAGTTAGTGATTTGGATGGAAATGGCAACAAAAATGAAACGTACGAAAACTTCTTATTTTGGATGTAACGGTCAAAAGTGCTCAAACATCAGGGACGATTTTGGCATTTTACTCTTTTTTTTATTACAGTAGCAATCTAAATCTATGAATAAAAAAGTTTAGGGGTTTGTATGCAGTTAAATGACTTCGGGTGATATTCAACACATTACCGGTTTCACTTTTAGCTTGACCTTTTAATTTGACCCGTTTGAGATAAAACACAACCCATATAAACCCATTCATAAGTAGATGAATTTGAATTTCTGCCTCTGCTTTTAGAACCATATAAACTGTGCATCCCTCATGAGCCCATTATGTAAGTATTGTTTGTATTTGATGTTAGTCTACAAGACTGGAGGAAGACCGTTGAACTAATTGGATTAATGGAGCCATTATTCAGCGTAATGTCGGTTGAACTTCTGAATCAGCTTCTGCATTCAGTTGGAAAGTTGGGAAAGACCGAGACCATGATGAAGGTGGGTTGACTTGGATACTTAAAACCAACTGTTGACTATCATCTGTCTCGTTACTCCCTATCCTAAAAACGTATTATGCAGGTTTTCTATAAAATAGTGGCAACAGGTGTTGAAATTAACAACTCTACTTATTCGGTGCTGCTAAAGAATCTTTTGGCTGCTCAAAATTGGAGAAAGTACCTGGAGGTAATGGAGTGGATGGAAGATTCTGGAATCACGCCTTCCGTTGATATGTATCGAAGTATACTCGCCTTTGCACAAACTAGTGGGCGTAAATATTCTGTTGTGATACAAGATAGAGTTGGTATGCTTTTTGATCCTATGTATTAAAATCAGAGGAACTGCAATGGGCCGGGGCGGTTGGGTTGACAAAAACACTTTTGTTGAACTTATGTTCCATCTTTCTTTTGATTTTTACAGAGCGCCTGAGAAGAAAGAACATGCCTATAAGGTCTCAACAGATCAGGTGACATGATGCTTCTTGGTTGTATAATCAGCTGGAAAACTGGAATCTTGATCATTTGGATTGATGAATGGTTCAAGCTTGAACCTTTATCAGATATCTGAACACTGACCTTATGGACCATAGTGGTGAGATCAGTTACACTAGGGTGCACGGCTTGGACCGGATTAAAGTTCTGTCTAGGATGTTAGATGGACCGAGGGTGCAACGGTCTGATACGGGTTCTTTCAGTTGGCACTGCCATGGAATCTAGTAAATTTGTGTAACATGACTGAATTTTGTATAAAGTATAGAGAACTAGATTGAATAGTAGATGAAGAACAAATGAAAAAGTAGACATGCTGGAAAAATGAAAAGGTTTTTCTCCTCCCTTTTCTTCTTATTTATAATTTACATTGTCACATGTATAGAATACAACATTGTATATATATTTTTGCTATTTTTCTTATGTTTTACAAGGTTTGTGCAACTCTTTTATGACTGTTTAGTTCACTTAACGAGTGATTTCTCAAAACGAGTCCCCTTTTTTCTAAAAAAAATACGACACCTAGGGGAACTTTTAAATGATAGCAAACTAGCAGCATGGGGCGCCCCCGTTGCCGCGAGGGTGCTATGGGAATTCAATTGACATCGAGTTGTTTCGTTATGATACTTGCATATGCTATTTGTGCTAGTTTTAAACAAAAATGTAACTGAAAACATAGACAAATTAAAGAATAGAACCGTGATATGCTCAAAGAAATTATCTAAACTTGTTTTTAACATAGATCAAAACCATAAAACGAATATCAGTAACTGTTCTGATGGTAACGATACCGGTACCGATGTTCGGTCAGTATCAATGTCGTACCGATGTTCTAATAATATAACGAAAACAAAAATTTCACCAACGGTACCGATGTTCGGTCAGAATCAATGTTGTACCGATGTTCTAATAACATAACGAAAACAAAGAATTCCACCAACGGTTTTAATAGTTTGTATGATGAAATACCCACTTTTAAAAGTTAAAATATTTATAGAAGTTTGAGAGGCGTAATGTGCTAAACAGAAACTTGAGGGATCATATTATTATCAATACAGCAATCTTGAGGAATTAAGATGGATAACTCTCCACCAATGGTTTTGATGGTTTGTATGATGAAATACCCACTTTTAAAAGTCAAAATATTTATATAAATTTGAGAGACGTAATGTACTAAACAGAAACTTGAGGGATCATTATTGTCAATACAGTAATATTGAGGAATTAAAATGGATAACTCTTTACCAACGGTTTTAATGGTTTTGTATGATGAGATAACCACTTTCAAAAGTCAAAATATTTATATAAATTTGAGAGGTGTAGTGTGCTTAACAGAAACTTGAGAGACCATCTTTTTAAATACAGGAATTAAAAATAGATAAGTCTCATCCATTTGAAAGCTACGTTTATTTAAAAGCAAAATATCATTTGGTGGGTGCTATATTTATGGTTATATAATAATGTGACCAACGTACTATATTTATGGTTATATAATAATATTAGTGGGCTTCTTATATTTTTTTTTATGGTTTACATGAAAGCATAAATCTAAAACTTGTTAACAAAGTTAAACGAATATGTAGAAACATTTAAAAGGGATCAGATATTTCTAAAATGAGTAAGAAGGGACATAATTATGTGAAAAAACCTCACATAGCCAGAATGGTCTATTTGAAGGCAACGACTCTTAATGAGGCATATGGTTATGCAATTTCTTTTAAATAGTCGTGTCGAGCATTTCATCAATTGACCCATAGTCCCATATTCTCTGCATCACACGACTACGTCGATATGCCTCAACATAGTCATACACCCATATTCTTTGGTGCATACAAAGCCACGACTATGTGAATTATTGAGATATATATAGCCTTGGATATTACGAGAAAGTTCCATTTAATGGGCACGAACCACGGTTATATGAATTGCTGGCGCATGGACATTGTGAGAAAATTCCATTTCATGGGCCCATGCCACGACTCTGTGAATGTACAAATATGTGTGGCATGCAACTAATTTTGCTTAAAATCAAAACTTCCCATTCACAAATTCTGTTTCTAAATTTATTCGATTTACATATGTATTTATGACGTAAATTTCAAGAGGATATTCCATATGTTCAAACCACCCGCAACTCATCATAAAACTTAGATTGAAAACTAAATAGTCCATTAGTTAAACATTGTATGGCATGATGATCTAACCATTTACACGATAAACACATAATGTGTACTGCGTACACGCTATAAACAAGCCTCAACCAATAATCAACTGAATATAAAAGTAGTTAGATTGAATAACTCTCAATTTTATTAATCAGAAAATAACTCAAAATTAATTACTCTTCTCTTAACATTAATCACAATTTTGATCGGGTTATATAAGACATTACTTGATTACAATTAGTGAGATTTCCTAACTAGATAATAACTTAATAAATTCACATACTTACCTAACTTATCTATTATAAAATAAATATAACTCATTTGATTTATTTCTAAGTAACTTAACCAAATAACCGTACTAATTCATAGTCCAATGCTGTTCTCAATGTTAGTTTGGAGAAATTTTTAGCTCTCAAATCTCAATAATAATTTACAACTTGTGAAGATTATCATCTTCACCAACAAGTGTGCAATTTCTTTATCTTAATCTTACATTTAAATTACGCCCTTTTTAAAAATTTATGAGAATATAAGTTCTCCTGTATTTAGTAATGATTTCTATCTACAAAGATAGGCATGCTAAATTGTATCTATACTTACCACTTAGATTTGGAAACTTTTATGTCACTTTAGCGTGCTACGCTTTCAAATTTCGTAGTGAAAATTGTTTCAAATCTCATGGGTGGAAATTTAGTTGTTCATGTCACAAACTAGTATTTTGGATCCGTGCTTTGCGACGGGACCGTTAAACCAAACAAAAAGATAAATGTAAAAACGTTGAACTACGCAAACACGTTGCGATGTGTTACCTCGCAAATTTAGTCTAAAACGTAAAACATTATGTAGAAAAGTATAACAAAGTTAAAACCGCAAAAAAACATTATTGAAGCAGGTTTCAATTAGGAGCAACACCATAAATTTATAATCAACATCAACATTATAATCATAATAATAATAATTAAATAAATTTATAAGTTACAGGGTTTAACAAAATTAAAAGTAAACCATAAATTTTGTTTTGTACTTAAGGGAAGAAAATTAAAATATAGAACATGCGATAAAGCCTTGTAAATTGAGTTTGTGATTATGTACCCACCCAATTGATTGACATTTAACTAACCACCAAAAAAGTATAGAGTACAACCAAATTAAGCATAAATAAATTGAATTGTAACCGTATGAGAAAAACCATTTTCGAAGAAAATTAAAATATACAACATGCGATAAAGCCTTGTAAATTGAGTTTGTGATTATGTACCACCCAGTTAATTGACATTCAACTAACCACCAAAAAAGTATATAGTACAACCAAATTAAGCATAAATAAATTGAATAGTAACCGTATGAGAAAAACCATTTATGATAAATAATACTTGGTTAATTGGTTAAATTGTAATTTCCACTTAAGTTTAATGTGCATCTCCGCTAGTCGTTATATATATAACAATTACAAGTTATATAAACAGTAACTTACAATTGACTTTTATTTTTTTCTTGTGTTTTTTGTATTTATTATAGTTTTACTATTTAACTTTTAGTATTCACACTAATAACCCCTTGATTTTTTAAATATTTTGTTATCGAGTTTCGTTTTTATATTTATGTACGTCCATACATAAATTCAAGTTCATTTCCATTTCAACGTAAAAATTTTCTGGTAATGAGTTTGGTCGAATTTAATATATTCTTATACTTATTTTTATGTACATTTTTAGTTGATCTACGTTTTGATGTAAATTATAATTACCAAGTTGTGTGAATAGTGCTTTCATTCTATTGACGCTTTGTGTTTCTTGCTTCATTTTCTTTTTTCTAAACTTATTTTTTTATATTTGTACTTTTCTTTATCTTTAATATTTTAGTTTTAGGTTCCTTTAACATTAAATTTATATATAAGATAACGTTTACGTTTCTATTTATAATTACTTTAAAATCACTGAGTACCATTGTCCATTTTAAATACTGAACCAAAATAGATATCAACCGAAACCTCGTAGTGATCACGGATAAACTTAGTAGTTGAATATAAATTTACTACAATTTGAACGGTAAGTTAAAATCTTACACTATTGAATAATACTAAAGCCTTTCTTATTTTTGTTTTCTTCTTTTCCCAATTTTGTTTCACATGAGAAAAATCAATAATTCAAGCAACTTTTGAACAATTTTATTTTTTAAAATCAGCATAGTAAAATTGATGTTAGTCGGGTAGAGTGCCTTCAAAACCCACTTTTTATGTTATGTGTTTTCTTTGCTAGCTTCCTACTAGTTGGTAGTATTATTTGGCCTTAAAAAATGACACTGATATTTGTTTCATGAACATTATCCAAACAAGAACGGATCAAACAGGTATTACTAACCTAATCAATAGCGGAAATTATGATTAGGAAGAAGAACAACTTGAATAACTTCAATAATTATAACTTGCATACACCAAAGATGTCAGATACAAGTTTTTGCTATCAACTCTCTAACCCCTACTAAATGACCTAGCGCATCTATTTATAAACATCATAAAGCCCATAAGTATAACCCTAGACCCATTAGGCACTAGGAAGCTCACACTAACCTCCAAAAGCCAAAATACACCATAAATGAATAAACCTTTAAAGTTCCAAGCCCAATATTCTCCCCCTAGGTTTACTTCATTTGTCCAGCATCAACACCTAAACGTCCAGCAATAATACCAGCAACTGCAGCCGTCCAATCTTTAGCACAAACCTCGTATATCTCTGCAGTACATATTTGATAAGAAGCAAGAACTTGTAAATCTTCATCATGAAAGCTAACCGAATCCACCACATCGTTCACCCTAAACGCCTTCTCTTTTGTCACAATAGCAACACTTCCGACTTTCGGATCGTACAACCAAAAGTTGAAGTTCTTCAGAATTCCCTTTGGAAAGGTAGGAGCAATGGGGATAACTAACTCTTTGTCTGTTGGCGGCCACATCAAAGATTTGAACCTTTTGCACGTGTGCGCATCGCGAACTCCCTTAGCTGCTCTCAAGTACGGTTCAGCAGTCTTCATACTCTTAAATCCGCTCCTAACCTCACGTTCAAGCTTCTTAAAGAATTTTCAACCTGGTCCACGTTCTGTAGTGTCGTCATCAATGTATGGAGCTCTTAAAAGATCAGTCAGTGCAACTTTAGTCCATGTCTCGAACTGCGACTCTTTCGAATAATATTCCCTGGTTCCATCCTGGCGCACGATGATCCACATGTTTTTAACATGATCATACATCCAACTCAGCACCTTCGACTTGTTTCCCACCTTACTGTAATAACTGGATCCCAACTCCATCACATATCTCTCAGATTGATTGGTTGGATCTTTCAGCTGAAAATTCTCGTCCAGAGGATTCACGTTAACATTCTTCATCAACACCATTTGCTTCTTCTTCCTCTGATCTGCAGCACGTTTCTGACTGGCATTGAACTTTTTGTGTGGATCGCTTAAATAATCATCGAGACCGGCCTGACGTTCGGCTGCCAACTGCTCAGCTGCCAACCTCTGTTCTTCAGTTTCTTCTGCCATACGCTGCTGTGCTACACGATGTCTAGTTTCAACATTCATCGGATCATCGGTAGGATCACTAAACTCCCTGCCAAACTTGTTCTCCAGCTTGCCCCTTAAATCAAATGCAATAGTCATAAGCATCGTGACATCTCCCTGCAGCTGATCGATAGTTTGATCTCGAACATCTAAGCGATTTTGCAGAGAGGCAATATGAGCATCCTTTAACACAACCTCCTATTCCAGCACAACTACCCATTTCTTCAAATCAACTACATCCACATCTGTATCATCGTCATCACTGTCCAATCCCCCAAACTCGAATGCCCTCATCTCAGATCTACGCACATAATCGTCAGCAACATCATCAGAATAACCGACTCCACTACCACCCGCTTCCGAACCACCGGCACCTGACGAACTACCTCCAAATTCCATCATTTGCAAAGCTGTGGCAACATGAATTGACACAACTGTGGACTGTGTAATGATAGGAGCGGTTTGCTGTGCAGAAATAATAGGCGTGTCAACCATCGATGTATGAACAACAGATTCAGCAACAATAACCTCAGCAACAGTGATCTCAGCAGCAGTAGATGTAATCAAATCAGAAGCAGCAACAGTAAAAACGGGAACTTCAGGTATACTAGATGAAATGATCGGCCCAGTTCTTCGCCTCTTGATTAACGGTACCTCATCTTCTTCGTCTTCGTCATCTTTTTCAGTCTGAGTGGTTGGTGCAACAATAGACGGAATGTCAAGTGGGGGATCACCCTGTTTCTCTTAGATATCCTTTAATTGAGCGATCAAGGCTGCTAGGTTCTCAGACGACAACTCTGGTAGAACAGGAGTCAAGGTGGCATTGAACGCATCAAGATCATCCAGAAAGGCATGGCCAACATCAACCTCATCATCGGTGACTAAATCCTCTACTTCTATCTCCTTTTCTTTTGCCGGTATATCGTGTTCTTCAGCCATTATCGCGTTTACTGGAGGAGGAGGAGGTGGTGGAGCATGCAAACCAACAACTTCAGAAAACTTTCCAAACTTTTTCAAAGGAAAACGACCTACAAACACCGTCTTCGAGGTAGAGCGGTTCTTCATTGTTGCAAAGATAGTAGGCCCCATTGGCTTCATATTCAGTAGATTAGCGTCTGTAGCATCCTTCGCTAAATCTGGATAACGGGCATCAAGTATCAGTTGGATAAAACGTGGGTATAACAGAAACATCCATTTCTTGGACTGCTCTAGGATTTTCTTCATGTTATCGAAGATATAACCAGAATAGTTATACTTCCAGTCCATGACTAATGAAACTATCGTAGATGTCTGTGCCTGATTTGGCTGATCTAGTCCGCCCTTGTTTTCCGACACACACTGCATGAACATGTGTATGAGTAACCTCTAGTATGCCGGAAACATCTTCTTCAACAGTGGCGGATAGGAACCCTCATATCCCATCTCCATGAGTACCAGTAGCACCTTTTCTTTGACGTAAGTTGTTAGATCACTGAAGGTATCTGTCAGCTGTAGCACCTCCCTCACACAAGCTTCGTTCACCACAATCTCCTTCCCTTGAATCTGCGAACGTATGAAAGGTCTACCATCTTCACCCCTCGGCTGAATACGTGCTCTTTTCCAGAATGAGTGGACTAGATCTCTGTATATCACAGGGTTAGCACGGAGGGCTTAAGCAATTCGACAAGTGTTGAGCCCCACTATCATCGCCTGAAATTCCTGAAAGAACTCAGCTGGCGGGTCTGAGAGATACCCAGCCTGGTTGTGAAACTGTTCCTCAACCAACATTACCGCGTCAAAAGCTTCTTCCACCATATTTGTTAAAAATCAGCAAAGTTAAAAACCAACTAACGGAAGTTAACTGAGTTTAACAATATAGCAGTTAAAACTAACTGGATAGGTCAAACAGAAGTCAAGGTTCAAATTAATACTAGTTCAAATTAATTAAGGGGTTCAATAGTTGACAAGGTCCAAAACTTCACATCCGGATTATTGACAGTTCAAAATGAATCCGGAATGAACCTTTTCATCAATCCGGATTGAAGGAGGTCAAATAACATGATCAAAGATACAATCCGGATTATGTATCTCGGATAGATATGCATCCTGGATGAAGATCCAATCCGAAATGATATCCGAGTTCATCATTTCGGATGAATACCAATCCGGAATGTAATCTGAAATGCTTAGAATTTGAAGATCAATCCGGAATGTAATCCGAAATGTATTAAATATTCATTAATTTCATCCGGAATACATATGTACCTAATCCGGAATGAGCTGTCCGAAATGCGTAATTCGAGAGAGAGAGAGAGTCAGAGAAGACAACCGTAATTCGGATTTTGGATAATCCGAAATGAGATCAGAGATGCCAATATATATTTCCGAAATGGGCTTGGGCCTGGGATTTTGAATCCGGATTGGGCTTGTAACAGGCTCAATCCAGAACAGTAACACAGTGGGCCTGTCCGGAAAGATCCAAATGGGCCTTTTCGGAAAAGTCCAATCCGAAACAGTAACCCTTTTGGCCCAAGTGAGCCCAATTCGGAACAGTAACATAATTTTCAGTTTTCAGACTTTAAACCAATTTCATTAGGCTGGCCCAAATCCCAAAGTACACTGGCCAAGTCCAATATCTCTTGACAGAAAAACATCCCACCAAAATTCATCAAGTAAACTAACCAAGCATCCAACCATCTTTTAACATTTCACAAGGAGAACTTATTAAAACAGACATAAATAGTTAACAAAACCTTGCTAAGGGATCAAATCATTTCAAACGCTAACTAAGGAACATTTTCCAGTATGAGCAGGTTCAGTTGGTCTAAGCGATTGCCAATATACTTGTCCACTTAAATCTAAAACTCAACCCTTGTAGTTCAGGCATCATGATACGCTTAAGGTAATATTATACTAAGATACTCGTATGTCCCATACCATGACGTACCCCCGCGATCAAGGTAAGCACAACAATTTATCGTAGCAGGTGAGTATACCGTGGTCATCCTTTATTGTACAACATCAAGCTATTGGTGAACAGGTCAGTACTTCCGTACAGCAGAGAGACCAATAGTGACTGACGAGGGTTAGGCAAATACCTTATGAGGTACATAAGAACTTAGAAAGAAAATTTTGTTCTCTTAGGTTTTGGCCTTTCCATTTTGGCTCTTTTATAAAGATATCCTGACTGTGCCTACGTCTGCATATAATCTGGATGCAACAGAAGGGCAGTCAAGATATTCCCGGATGACTCAACAGCATAAAGACCATAAAATCATACGCCTACAGTAAGTGACCCACTGAGAACAAAGTTCGTTATGTTTATATCATTTGACTTTCCCCATCCGGTTGAGTTTTTTAGACCTACCGACACATCACTTTCGATCCAAATCTTTTCCGCTTTTATACCTTACATGTGTTAGTCAAACATTTTATTACGAATATTCATTTCATTTCCCTATCCTTGCAAAACTTTTTTTTTAACTTCAAGATTTCCCCCCTAAATTTGTGCATAGATTTATGAACAAATTTATGAAGCAACGAAAAGAAAAGAAAAACAATAAACAAACACGAAGATAGCAGATGCCTAGGTAGAAAACCGAATCATTTTGAGAAGATCCACAAGCACTTGAAAACGCGCATTGCTAACGGGTTTCGTGAACAAATGCGCCACATTTGCATCAGTGTGGATTTGCTCAAGCTTTACGAGACCCTTTTCATAGCAATCACGGATAAAATGAACTTTAATGTTGATGTGCTTGGTTTTGGAGTGGAAAACAGGGGTTTTAACTATTTGGATTGCGGCATCATTATCACAATAAATGTTGTGTTTAGATAAGTCAAACCGTAATCCGCAAGCTAATGTTGCATCCATAAAACCCGGGAGCAGCAAGCAGAAGCTGCAACATATTCTGCCCTGCAGTGGAAAGCGAAACCGTCTGTTGCTTCTTGCATTGCCACGAAATTAAGCGATCTCCCAGAAATTGGCAACCAGCCAAAGTTGAGCGCATGTCCCTATCTGTACCTCCAAGATTATTGTGAAAGAAAGCAAACAGTTCAAATTCAGAATTTTTAGGATATCAGAGGCCCAGTGATGGAGCCCCTTTGAGGTACCTAAAAATTCGTTTAACAGCATGTAAATGAGAAAGTTTAGGAGTAGCCTGATAATGAGCACACTGGCAGACGGCAAACATGATGTCTGGCCTACTAACAGTGAGATACATGATGGATCCAATCATCTAGCGATACATGGTAGGATTAAAAGGCGTTCCTTCAGCATCTTCATTTAGCGAGGCCGTTCTGCAATAGGGGAAGCCATAGGCTTGGAATCTGTAAGCTTGAATTTGGCAAGAACGTCGTGTACGCATTTTCCTTGATGAATGAGTATAATCTGTGGGCTCTGACGAACTTGAAGTCCTAAAAACATGGTCATCTCCCCCAATGAGCTCATCTCAAATTTCTTCATCATGATTTCTTCGAATTCACGGCACAAACCATCATTGGTGGAACCAAAAATAATATCATCAACGTAGATTTGGACGAGGATAATGTCCTTATTAACGCGTTTGATAAATAGAGTTTGGTCAATGGTTCCCCGTGTGTAGTCATGAGCAAGCAGATGCTCTGTAAGAGTAGCGTACCATGCGCGAGGCGCTTGATGCAACCCGTACAAAGCCTTGTCTAGTTTGTAGGCATAATCTGGCTTGTCAGGATCAGTAAAGCCCGGTGGTTGTGCCACGTATATTTCCTCTTTCACCTTGCCGTATAGAAACGCAGTCTTGACATCCATTTGATAGACAATAAAATCCATGTAAGATGCGTATGCCAAGAAGATACGTATAGCCTCTAAACGCGCGACAGGTGCATAGACCTCATCATAATCTAAACCTTCAATATGTCGAAACCCCTGAACCACCAGTCTAGCTTTATTCCGAACGATAACTCCAGTATCATCCTGCTTGTTGCGAAAAACCCAATGAGTTCCAAGAGCACGCTTTCCCTAAGGCAGCTTCATCAATTGCCAAATACCAAGTTTTCCAAATTGATTTAGTTCCTCGTGCATGGCATCAACCCAGCCTGGTTCCTGCAAGGCAACATAAATACTTTTAGGTTCAATTTGGGAAATAAAGCAAGAATAGAGACATGTATTGATATCCCCAGATTGGCTGTGTGTGCGAACAGCAGCATTGACAGGGCCAATGATATTCTCAACAGGGTGATCATGCTGTAAACGCTGCGGTATTGGTGTAGCGGGAACCAAAACGTCTGTTTGCAAGTTGGTGACACTAGCTGAAGCAACTCCAAATGTCTCCCCCTCAACAGAGGCACCAGTAGAAGTATGTGGTGAGGAATCCACCGCACAATCGAGGGGAGTAGGCTCGGGAAATAAAGAGGAACCCAAAACATCAGGGTAAGGCCTTCATTTGTCGTAGGAGGCTCTGGATCAGAAACCACATCTTCAGGATTATTCGGCTGAGCAGGCGAGGAGATAGGTGGGTTTTGAGAATGCGAAACTATGGAGGAAGGCGAGACAGTGTCATTGAATCCATGAGGATCCACACTTAGCTGCTTTAAAGTCTCATTTAGCACGACAGCGTCAGCATCATCTTCAGAGGTGATGGGCACCGTTGGAAGGAGAGAATTCGAACTATTTCCTGTAGTCATTTAGAAGACACATCAAAATGATTAAATAAAGTGGAGTAGTCATACAACCAATCGGGACCAATGCGTTTGTCCTTGGGATTTTCCTCCAGCCAACCCACGTTGTAGGTTTCAACCACCATCTTCTTGATCTTGTTATAAACGCGGTATGTCGTATTTTTAGAAAAACCAACGAAAATGTAAGGATCCCCGTGTGCTTCAAACTTTCCTTTAGCGTCTATGAGCAGGAGTACACAAGGACATCCAAATTTGCGAAAATGCTTGACCGAAGGTTTGCAACCTTCAATCACTTCGTAGGGAGTCTTCATGTGGTGTTTGTTGATCAAGGCATGATTCTGAATATAGCAGGCAGTGTTAATTGCTTCAGCCCAGAAGATGAGAGGTAGCTCAGATTCAACCAGCATAGTGCGTGCAGCCTCAATAAGTATGCGATTTTTGTGTTCGGCAACCCGATTTTGTTGTGGGGTTCTAGCAGCATTGAACTGTCGGTCAATCCCCTTGGAGGAGCAGAAGGAGTTAAGATTCTTAAACTCTGTCCCATTATCACACCGTATAGCCTCCACCGTAGAATCTGTCTGGTTTTCCATATGCGTGACAAATTGTTTGACTAGCTCAGCGGTTTCACTTTTATGTGTGAGAAAGAAAACCTAGGTGAATCGAGAGTAGTCATCAATAATAACCAGACAGTAAGCCTTCCCTCCATTACTGCGGATGTCTGTTGGACCGAAGAGATCTTTATGGAGTAGTTCTAAGACCTGAGAAGTGGAGGGTATGGCTTTGGTTTTGTGCGGTTGGCGATGTTTTTTCCCACGCATACATGATTCACATTTTTTGATCTGCATGAAGTCACGAACTGGCAGATCTCTGACTAAACCACCTTTTGCAAGACGATTCAAATTCTTCATGTTGATGTGAACTAGTCTGCAATGCCATAGCATGGCGTCATGTTCGGCTGTCGAAGAGAAAAGGCAAGTGAGCTTGTCAGAAGGAGCCTGGTTCATATCGATTACGTACGCGTTTCCTTTTTGTGCAGCTTTCAGAAGAATCCAATCATCTGGAATGATTAAACCTGGTTTTAGCACATAACTTCCTTTCTTTGTAAAGAGAACATCTAGATGATTGTCGCAGAGTTGAGACACACTCAACAGACTGTGCTTCAATTGTGGTACATAATTGACATTCTTAAAGCTCAGGGCTCCATTGCAAACAGTTCCTCTCATTATGATTTTCCCTGTTTCTCCACCTGCGAAGGAAACAAACCCGCCATCAAAAAAACTGAATGTCATTCAACTGCGAGATGTCTCCTATCATGTGCCTGGAACAGCCACTATCAATATACCATAATCGAACAAGAGCACGCCAGAGCTGTTCCTGCACAGTTCAACAGGTTTTAGTTAGAAATGGGAACCCGGGCCATGGAAGATCTGGGTTTTCCATTTGGATCAACATAAGTAACCTCACGAAAGATCAAATTAGTTGAGTATGAGGTTGATGATGCTTTTGATTTATTAGACTAGGGGTTAGCGGAATGATTCTTGGCCACTAATTTAGGCCTCCAGGTTACCGAATCAGACCTCTGCACATTCGTAGGAGTGCTAGAGGGATTCTGGGAAACTGAAGGTCTCAAGGATTTAACAGTTTGTTTTTTGGCCAAGTATCAGTCTTGATCAGAAGACTTAGCCACAAATTGAGCCTCAGGTTGGCGATTAGGCATGGCCTTCTGATGTCTGGAATACAAAATTTTAAAAGAGGTAAAGGTCTTTTGACAATTTCGAGCAATGTGCCCTGGAAATCCACAATTGAAACAGGTCTGCCTCTTCTGGGAGAAAATAGTCCGTTCAGCTTGGAAAATTCTGGAAACTTGTCTGTCAGTTTTTTGCTGGCGTTTACTGACGGCTGATGCACAGTCTTGGTCTTGACGGTGTCCTGCGCACAACCATCAGTACACTTGTTAGTTTTGCGATTTGAATTGAAAGATTTTGGTCATGGAGATTTTGGCAACATTTTAACTAATATCTGTTCAGCTGGTTGCTTAACAGATTCAGTGTGCGACTGCTGAGTTAATTCCTCAGTTTGATGAGAAGACTCAGCACTTGCCGTTTCAGCTTTTGTAGACACTTGTTTAGTTTTCTTCTTTTTAGATCGGCGTGTTCTCCTCTTTTTAGTCTTACTCTTGAAATCACATTTCATGACAGATTCTGTAGAGGACGCAAGCGACTCTCCAGGGACATCATGTTATGAAATTTCAGGAGATGACTGTGGAACCTAGCAATTTTGAGAATTTTGAGGTTTCGATTCAAGGTCAGGTTTAAGATTTTCGTTTGAATCAATTGGAACAATGTGTTCATCTTCTGTCATTTCAGAATCGGTCCCTTGTGTTGAGTAGCCCAAGTCTTCTAGAATTATGTCACCATCAACGTTGACAGAAACAATTGGTTGGTCGTCCTTCACACTGTCAACCCTAGGAGAGGCATCAACAGATCCAGCCTCTAAAGATGAACATTCAGTATCCTCAGTTGAAGATGAACATTCGGTATCCTCAGCTGAAGCTGATGAAGCTGAATCATCTGTTGATGCAGACCGTGTAGCTAAATTCATTTTCTCATCCCACAAGTTATCATAGTTATTGGCATTGTTCAAAACATCAGAATTTAATGAAAAATCGGAATTAAAACTGTCTAAATTCTCAACACAACCACACTGTTTGAGCATGTAAATTGTTCAGCAAGAAATTGATTTAAAATTTCGAAAGTAGGTTTGTAAAATGCATAATCATCAGCTGAATTGTCTGAATGTGTATTCAGACATTCCTCTTCATCACCCTGTGTGATATCCTCAACTAAAATTTCATCTGCACATGAGTTAGACACATTAGTATCGTTCACAAAGTTAGTTTGAGCATCAGAAGATTCCTTTTCATTAGGTTTTGTGGAGGATGTGGATGTTTCTGCCTCAGGCACTTCTTTCTCCAATCCAACTGTACTTTCAGATGGATGATTACCAGTCTCACGAGGAAGTGATGTAGAGGCTACAAAAACATCATCCCTCTTGAGTTCAGTGTGTTTGGAGAACTTTGGGTAATAGGGCGTCCATGGTTTGGATAGGTAATCTGACGGTTTACCATACATAATTTTTTCAGGTAATCTAGCTTTAGCTGAGCCACATCCTGTTTCTGAGCTTCGACCTTCTCCATAAGAAGCTTGTTCTTATGTTTAAGGGCGATGTTCTATGACGCAGAGGATGTAGATGTTTCTGCCTCAGGTAATCTAGCTTTAGCTGAGCCACATCCTGTTTATGAGCTTCGACCTTCTCCATAAGAAGCTTGTTCTTATGTTTAAGGGCGATGTTCTGTGACGCAGCTTGTTGATATTCAGCCACAAGAGTTGAATTGTGGGCGCGCATTTGTGATAATTTAAAACGACAACTATCAGAACAAAGTATTCGATTTACCGTTTCTGAAAGATCGGGCGTCTCATTTGTCTGCGCCATCATGCAGTGGTTGCTGTTCTTGGATAGATTCAAGGTTTCCATTTGAACTGCAGCATCTGCCCCGTTGAAACCCTCATGCTGTTGGGCCACCGGTGCTGTAGACTTCCCGCCTGAGCTACCTGATGGACTCGTAGTTGACTTGGAAGGAGAGACGGGAACCAACTGTCTGTCACTGCTCTATACATCAATGACCCTGGATGATACATACCCTGATGGTGGCTTCTTGCATTCCCTAGCGAAGTGTCCTGGTTCTTGACATCGGTATCATCTAAGTTTGTCCTTTGTGAGACCAGTCTTCAGGTTTGACAAGGGTTGCCTTCCATACTTTTTCTGAAACTTGTTGACCTGAAAAGCAGCCTTTGCTAAATTCCAGGAGACATCAATCTCGTCCAGGTCCTCCTCCATGATTTGATCAACTTCTGTTGGAAGAATAGATGGAGGGCTCAGATCGCCTTCCAGGAAAGCGTTTAAGCTTTTGATCATTGATGCAGCAATAGCCAGTTTCTCTTCGTTTTCCTTAGTGAGAAACGCAGAGTTGGGCGCGGGTTGAGCAAATCTAGGGACTGGTGCAGCAGTTTGAGGAATGACGCCTTGTTGCACTGTTTGAGGAGTTGCAGGACTGAAAACCACGTTAGGATACTGAGCATGGTACTGTGTGTGAACTTGAGCAACTGAAACCGTTGTAGGATTTGGAGATTGAAAACCATACACATACTGAGTGTTCTGAGGCGTGGAAATAGGACTGTACACCATATTTGATCCACCCGGTGCTTGTGCATTTCCTTGTAGAGGACTATAGACGAGATTCTGTGACATTATAGCCGCGTTCCGCCCTATCATCCCTGCTGCCATCAAACTGCTTTGATGGTTGATCTCCCTCTGCTTGTTGTCAATTTTACATGATTTGATAGTAGCTATCGTCTCAGTGAGAGTGACATCTTAAGTTCTTTGTCTTTTTGATCATGCCTACGTCTGCATCCCAACTTTTGGGCAGTGAATTCAATATCTGTCGGTTCATGGCGCTGTTGGTGAGGGTGATCTTAGCTGAAATCATCTGGGAAACGAGCTTGACATAGCGACGTATCTGGTTTTTGATGGTTTCCCCATATATGTGATTGAACGATCTGAATTGTTGATTCAACTGATTCGCCCTACTAGCTTTCATGTCGGCATTTCCTTCGTAGAGATTTTGCAACTCACTCCAAACCTCCTATGCATTTTTACAGTTTTTGACCGCGATAAAAATATCAGGTCCTAGAGCCATGGTTAGAGTTGGAGAAGCCTTCTCATCTTCCTCTATGATCTTGATGTCCTTTGGAGTCCATAGGTGCATGGGCTTGGGAATTTTCGTTTCAGGATCTTGCTCTGTGCTGTACACTATGGTTCTTGGACCATTCATGATGCATCTCCACACGCCGGGTTCTTTTGCCTTGCAATACTGTTCGAAGCGAAACTTCCACTCGTAGTATTCATCTCCGTATAATAAACGTGTCACTTTGGTGGAAGTGCCAATCACCTGATCTAACTCTTGGTGGAGGGCTAATGTTTGCAATTGTAGTGTAGCCAGTGTGGCATTTGTCAGATCTTGTGCGGTCATGAATCCAGTCATTGAACTTTAATTAATTAAAAATTTACCAAATTGATTTAAAGTTTAATTAATTTTGAATGATTCTGATGAACAGTACTGAATCCGGAAAGGTCAAATCTGTGGTCAAAGATGGTCAACCCGGAAAGATTTTCCGAAATGGCAATCCTGAAGTCAAAGTTGGTCAACCCGGATAAATTATCCGAAATAATGAGCAATCCGGACTAAAGAATCCGAAATGAACAATCCGGATTGCTGAGTCTGATTTGAAGATCCGAAATAGAAAACCCAAGTAGAAATCCGAAATAAGATGACCGAAATGCAGTTCCGAAATCCAAATCCAAAATGGATAATCCGAGATGAAGATCCGGAATAATCAACTCTGAATTTAAATCCGGAATCAAGAATCCGGAACGAAGAATCCGAAATGCCCGTCTTATCTTCTTAAAATCCGGAACAGTGATCCAATCCGTAACAGTGGCCCCGCCTTTCTGCAACCGAATTCCGGAATTCAAGGAAGTCAAATACCGCAACACTAACTCGGATCACATTCCGGAACAAGCAACAGTAGTTAATCCAGATTATGAGAACCTTCTTCCTGTTCTTCGGAATCTGGAACAGTGCCAGATCCGAAATCTTCACAGATTCTTCGAGTTCTTCGGAACAGTAGCCTCCGACGATGAACAATGATCCGGAACACCAAAAACCGATCCAACCAGCAGCAACACACTTCAAAAACTTCTTCAATCAGCAATACCCGGAGCCTGTATTAGAACAGTAAGCTCTGATACCAATTGTAAGTCCCATGAACGGATCAAACAGATATATCACTAACCTAATCAATAGCGGAAATTATGATTAGGAAGAAGAAAAACTTGAATAACTTCAATAATTATAACTTGCATACACCAAAGATGTCAGATACAAGTTTTTGCTATCAACTCTCTAACCCCTACTAAATGACCTAGCCCTTCTATTTATAAACATCATAAAACCCATAAGTACAACCCTAGGCCCATTAGGCACTAGGAAGCCACACTAACCCCCAAAAGCCCAAATACACCATAAATGAATAAACCTTTAAAGTTCCAAGCCCAACAAAACATACCTACTTATAATTGTTTAATCGATTCCTATAGGACATTACTTCATTCGTGTGTCATTTGTGTCGGACTAGTTGGATGAATTGCTAAACTCGAACACGATATATATATATATATATATATATGATTTTTGGAGAAAAAAGTCTAAAGGTATAAAAACAGTGAGAAGATTTTGGTGTTGACATTTGGCGTTGATGTTAACTTATACTAAGGTTAATATTGTCAAAAAGTCTATCTACATGCCACTCACATGCTAATAACCATGCACATCCAAGTCACATGCATATTTCACCATCTTTTCTTCAACTCCTGTAACCCTTTTATACGTAATTTTTTTAAATTACACCATAAAATCGAGTGTTTTATTATCTTTCCAACGAGTATACTATTACTATACTTTTGAAATAAAAAGTGACATAGATTAATGTCTAAATAAAAACGCTATAAAACAAAATTTCTGATAAACGCCATTAAATACCCAGTTTAAAACGCCATAAACACACAGTTCAGAAAAAAACCATGAAAACTGTAGCGCCCGACTTGTTAAAAACAATATTAAAATTGCGGAAATAGGCCCAGATTTTTTATCTTACTTAATAAAGGTTATTATTCCCAACATCTATTAATCCACATAATCGGATTAATAAAACAATTACAAACGCACATTTAGAAAATTTCGCCATGACCCATTTGCAACACGACCAATCCTTATGAAATCAACACATGCTCAATAACCAAGGTTTTTATAAAACAAACATAACCCACTACTACACTGACATACTAGCACTTGGCTAAAACAAACGTTGAAGTTAAACTCTAAAATGCAAATAATTAAGTCAATTTGGCCAGATAAGAAAACCAATACACTTAGTGAAGAAAACATCACTAAATCTTTCCATCGTTGACCCGCTTCCAAGACTTGATCACTTTCGCCTTTCAACCACTCGAATCTGTCATATAAAATTATCATATCATTAGCCTCAACCGAGAAATTATATATACATTCCTACGGTAAGCATGATAATGACTAATATATTAACTAAACGGGATTATTGGTGAACGACTTGTGAGTTCTTTTCTCCATTCCTATTACCGATTCAAGCCACCCCGTTGATTCTCATGACTTATATACTCCATTCATCGTTTTCAAACATATCACCTACATTGAAAACACCACAAACATTAGCTTTTGCTAAGTGAGGACTCATAATATTATTTTTGTATCAAACATAAAAGAGATTGAAGTGCTCATGACGCCCAACAAAACAACACCGAGCCACCACTTCATTATCCTTAGTCAGGTATCTTGTGACTTTCCCCAAATTTATTCCAAGAGCTTCTTATCCATATCTAGTGTCTATCCCTGCTAATATAGAGCCAAGGACACTTAAAAGGATACCATTGTTTAGACCAATTGATCAATATAAATAAAATAGTAAACCATCACATATCTATGTTGTAATTCATAAAACAACATATATGATTATCAACAATTCTTATCACTTCATATCCCTTTATCAACCATGTTAACGCCACTACAACAAAATAGCCCATAGGACTATTAGTGGGTACATATAATTACATGGTTATTAACGCACAGCACTATAATTGCTCAATTATCATTTATAATTTCCTGTGCAATATCTACTTTTAACCATACCAACCCATACCCAAGTTATAACCTCAACTATTGTTTTAAAATAGCAAAAATGGTCACCTAAAGTGTTACGATCATACGAAAACCATGCCCCATGAGTTCTTTGTTAATTCCTAATGATTATGTAAAATACTATAAAAAATATTTTAAAACAGCTTTGTGCAGCTATAGTAATCCAGTCTTTTACCCCCTTTAGGATGAGTATTTTACCTCAAACTAAAATTCTTAGTAACGCAGACTCATAGAGCTTTTCATCGATATATAATTCTCCCCAAACGAACATTCGGTTGATTTACTATGAACTTTTCAAGATAGACAAGAAAATGGAATTAAGCTAAATTTTCAGCACTTAGGTCTCTTGACCCGTAACATTTTGTACTCTTTATTGATGGGTTTAAACCCCCAATACACCGTAAAAACCATACGCTATTGTTAAGTCGAACCATATTAAAAAATTTGCATTTAACCACCTTAACTCTATGAATTCAAGCTAACAATAAAACTAATTAAATCAATACGACTCCAAACACACTCGAGTCACTCACTTTCGCCCATAGGAGTGTTGTTGTTTTATCATTCGTTTGTCTCGTTGCAATCCAAACTTTTTGTCACCTATCTGACAAAAATCAAACTTGCAAATCATTAGAACACATAATATGGGCATTCATCTCATAATACCTAAGTATTTATCCACCCATCATCAATCATGCATTCTAAATCATTCTTTTTTTTCTTTACCCCAAACTTGTAATTGATTTATTACCACTCATTTGACCCGTTATCACCCATTTAGGTTTAATATACGAGTCAAATTTACCAATCCAATATACACCGTTTAACAACAAGCCATGGTCTGGTTGTAAACCAAACCAAGTTAAACCCATATACCCATTCGACTCTTTAGGTGATTAAGTAAAAATAAGATTTACATATGTACTTTATGTTAATCCCATACCCCATTCGATTTATCAAAGATTTAAGTTTACTAAACATCAATGAATTATTAGCAATTCATTTTAAATCAAGTAAACACTATAAAATCCCAAAATTTCCACTATTTATTTAGTTTAGGCATTTCATCGAACACATTGTGAGCATGATTAAAATTCACCAATAACATGCCCATTCGAACTCACAAAATCACCATTTTATCATCAAAGATGTATACTTTCTTTATAATACCAATTAAAATTTCAAGAGAGTTTGGACAGTCATGCAACCATTTTGGTTTTCTTGTTTTCGACCGGAGTTTTCTGTTACAAACTGATCGCAAACAAAAACATATTTACCAGCCTCTGATCAAAATTGCCTTTTGTGAGAATTTATATACATGTGTTAGAAACCTTCAATCCAAAATTGAGGTCAATCCGACGGTTGGATCTTCGGGAACAACCCATTCTTTACTACAACATTTTCTATTCCGAAAATTCAAACAACTCCATTTTGAGTTGCAAAATGCATACTTCTTGGAAAGATTTCACTATTCCAACCGTTCGATTTGAACATTATTGACTTACTAAGGCACTGTAAAAGTTTGGGGCCGATCCAACGGTTATATTTCCGGTAGAACCAAATCTAAGAGTCTGTGTTTTTTTTTAAAAACGAACATGCAATAAACTAACCAAACGAATCCAAACTTTCAACAACGAAAACAAGAATAAAACTGAGTTTTTTTCGTGAAAGGAGCTTACCATGATGTTCAAGATGTTGAAAAATGGTTCCGGATCATTAACCGAATCATCGGAGCCCTTACAGTCGTCGCGCCGCCGCGCCGGATCGCCGCCGGCAACCACGCCGGAGCACCACCTCCTTTCTCTCTCTAGCTCAGCATTATTTCTCTCTCTACTCTCTACAAAATCCTTTCTAAAATGGGCCAAAACTTTGCTTTTTCTACTTCCAATTATAAATGAATCATGTTATACCCCTCTATGTTCTAGTTTCTACGACAATGGTCCTTCATGTTCTCTAGTTGTTATATAAATACTAGATGATTTCATATACGTAGTTATAAAAACTAACATGTAAAATATATAACTATATTTTACTTCAAACATTATTTAGTTAAACAATTTCAAAGTCTTTATCTTTATTTCTAAATATATAAAAATAGATATTTGGGATGTTACAAAAACTCCAGTTGAAAACACCAAAAAACATGCAGTTCAGAAAAATGCCATAAAAACCTATTTGAAACGCCATAAATATACCAGTTCAGAAAAACACCATAAAAACATTCAGTTCAGAAAGACACTATAAAAAACCCACTTGAAAATGCCATAAAATCACAAAGTTGAAAACGCCATAAAAAGTTAATTCATTTTTTTCCGAAAAGTATACCAATAATATACCCATTGGAAAGATTAAAAAAACGTTGGATTTTATGGGTTAATTTTAAAACAAATAATCACGTATAAAAAGTTATGGACGTTTAAATATTATGGGGAAAATGACATGTGATTAGCATGTACGCCCTTGTTAGGATCCTTCCATTTTACCCCTCCTGGTAGTTCTAAGGTTCCTAGTAGTTCTAAGGTTTCTAGTATTTACAAAAAATGTCATCGCATCAATCTAAGCCAAAACAAATCACAAAGATCTTTTGGCTGAGAAGCATTCTCATGGTTTTCATACTTTTGACCGTTTTCTCTAGAATCCAATACTATATATATAGGGGAAGGTTATCTTGAGAACGCTAAATATTGTGAGAACCTTGAGAACGAATGAAAAAACCAATCAAAACCAATTTTTTAATACGAACCTCTTTGTGATTAAAGTATAACATCAAAAAAAGAATTTACAACATTTAATAATTCATTTCTTCTTTCAAAATCACTCTTATTAGATTTTTTACACATGTGTAAATTTTCTTTATATACGAATTTACGTAAATTTAAACGTGTAAATAATTTTCTATTATTTTATTCGAATAATAATGATAAGTGTAAAAAAATGAATTTTAATTGTTTTTTTATCAATTTTTGCGGTTTCTTCATTCCCTCTCACGATTCTTACAATATTTAGCGTTCTCATTAAAACCTTCCCATATATATATATAGGGGATGGATCATGAGAAAAATAGTTTAAATGAGAAAACAAAAAACTAACTAAAAAAATCTAAAAAACATATCAATTTTTTTTGAATTTTTTATTAAAAATTCGCTATATATAATTTATAAAAAAAAAACTTTTTTCAAAAAAAAAAAAGTTGTACTGCACACATATTCATTAATATGAAAAAGCCTAAACCACCTAACCCACCTCCATTGACACCCCAAAAAACCTAAACCCCCACCCCACCCCACCCGACCCCCCAAAAACCTAATTCACCCTCCCATTAAAGCCTAAACCCTCCACCCCCAAAAAACCTAAATCCCCCCAAACCTAAACCCCCTCCCCACACACCAAAAAGACTAATTCTAAACCCCCAAAAAACCTAATCCTAAAAGCTAAACTAAACTCAAAAGCTAAATCTAAGCATATAATGCACATGTGAAACACATACATATAATGCATATATGTAGTACATATATAATGCACATGTGCGGTACAAGTTTTTATTTTTTAAAAGAAGTTTTTTTATAGATAAAAAGTAGTGATTTTTTATAAAAAAATTAGTATTTTTTAGGTTTTTTAGTTAGTTTTTTAGTTTTTTCATTTATATATAGTTTTCTCATGATCCTCTCCCTATATATATATATATATATTATATATATATATATATATTGAGAGAGAGAGAGATGGTGGGAATTGGTTACAAAGTCCATTTTTTCCTACAAAGTGTACAAAGTCATATAACACCACAATTTTAGGCATAAAATACACTCAAAACCCATAAATAACAGAGTAAAGATCACTTTTTACACTTTGTAGGAAAAATGGACTTTTTAGCCAACCCCCACTACTTCTATATATATATATATATATATATATATATATATATATATGGAGGGGTATGGTCCCAAAAACCTTGCGCGCAATGTGCAATGGTGCATATTCCTTGGAACCAATAGGTCATACAACGAACCTTGCGCACTCAACACAACGGTAAATTAGACCAACACCAATAGGTCATACAATGAACCTTGCGTACTCAGCGCAACGGTAAATTAGACCAACACATATAGGTCAAACAACGAGCCTTGTTAACTCCCCGCAACGGAAATTAGACCAACACATGTAGGTCATACAACGAGCCTTGTGCACTCAGCGCAAGGGCAAGTTAGACCAAACAATATAAGTCACATAACGAACCTTGTGTACATGGCACAATGGCAAAGTTAGACTTAGACGCACATGCTACTTGACCCTGCGCGGACCAAACAACCCTCTAGCTGTATGTCCTAAAACCTTGCAAGGACAAGACAAACATGAGAGCTACTCATAGTCTTGTGGACAAAAGGATTTATCCCTGCAACTCTGCGCTGGCCAGAAAGCACTAACAAAACCTTGTAGAAGGGATAAGCGCAGAGAGGCGTTGACTATATGCAAGGGTACAGAGTGGCAGAGCTGTGACCCAATGATTGCTTGGCAGGTTGCGTCAGACTTTGTCGCATGAACAGTAATGCAGACGCCAGACTGTGCACCAACCATACTTACGGCAGTGACTGTCACGCATTCTCCACTTTCGGCTGATAGCAGGTCTGACACCACGGACAGCTGCCTTTACACGTGGCACCATTCAGCATCCGATAAAGCATACCTCCTGACAGAGAATATTAATTCTCCTAAAGGGAACATTTAATGTTCAATGCAGAGGGACAGAACGGATATCTCTAGTCGTCTGCTCGGGCCTAAGGCCCATTAGCCCATCTCCTAAGCCCACTTACTTTCGGCTGTAAAATAAGTAACGGACCACAAGGTAATTCATTCAGAATTATACGAACTAACTTATTGCATGCTACTTTGAGCTCACTTGCCTACTACTTGCAATCACCAAATACTTATTCTCACGCCGGAGTGTGGCACGGAGAAAACCCTCCCTTTCCTCGTGACATGACTAACAGCGCTGCTAGTTTTGCAAAGCAGTCCGAGTGAGATCACCCCAAAGAGCGAGCGAAGAGGCAACCTTTTATGCAGAAATATCTCGGTTGTCACTAATATATCCTCGGATATCCCTAGGTTCAACTGGTTTTTTCATTGGCCCCATCCGTGGATTTACTCTCTCTCACTTTCGTCTCTTTGTTTTGTTTTTTCAAGAACCTCACGTCCAAATGACTGATTTTCCATCCAACACTCCACGAGGTCCTCGAGCTGAAGGAAAGAACCCAATTCATGCCTCTCGACTTGATGGACTAGTGGAAGAAACTTCTTCCAGGAATGCCGGAGCTTATCACGACTCTAGTCGGGTAAACATTCCGGTAACCTCCGGAGCTCAAATGGAGACTCCTTTCGTACCACTCACATCAGTCTTACCCCCGGGTGATATTCCAATGTCTTGGTACATCAAGTCTCAGACGGCTCTGAATGCCATTTACGCGCAACTCTGCGCACAAACAAACACTTCTGCTGCCCCGGTGCAGCCAACTGCTCAGGTGCCTGCTTCGCCTGCACCAAGAATACTGAGCTACGACTCGCTGGATGGAGCGAGCGTCCCATCTGAACTCCATACCCGAGAGATGGAGTACTCTCAATTGCTGCCTAAACCTGAGTCTCATACTCATAGGCGAGCATCCATCCACTCGCAGTTGGGCCCGCGTCCCCTCGGGGAGCGGTACACCCAACGTGAGGAGGATAAGACATATGGCGATGGTGATAGCGCCAGTGTGTTTCACCGGCTGCCGAAGGATCATGCTGCTTACAGATTTGCGCCACGAGCTGGTTACAACTCGGAGGCAGAGTACAACTATAATTTGATCTACACGTCGGCTGAAGCAGCCGAACACTCAAAATTCATCAAATAGATCACTCTTGAACTGCTGGAGCGTGCAAAACTTCCCTCGAACGTGGGGAAGTATAATGGGTTGACAGACCTAGATGACCACCTGCGCCTTTTCACCGGCGCAGGACTGATCGGAGGCTGGACGCTACCTATGTGGTGTCACTTGTTTGTCCAAACTCTCACAGGCGTTGCGCGCCTATGGTTTGACAACTTGCCCACATGCAAGCTTGCGTCATGGAACGACTTGAAAGATAAGTTCCTGATGCACTTCAGCCAATAGTGGCGTTACGTCAGAGATTCTTCTGACGTAATGAATATCTGGCAGCGTGATGACGAAAGTCTTGAAGACTTCCACCCGCTATAATAAAGAGGTGCTGATATAGGGGATGTGCACGAAGACACAGTTCGAGTACGTTGTACATTGCGACGAGATGATTAAGGTCTTGTCAGGAACTACTAGTCTCCCAAAAAGCTGGGAGAAGCTTATGGCGGCAGTGAAGGTCTATGCGCAGACGGAGCGCAACCTCAATAACTGTAGACCTCCCCTACCTCACCATCGTCCCCAAGATATGAGCAAAAGTTTGGGAAAAAGAATAAGAGTTGGAGGGAGCATAACCAAAACCCTCCCTACTCACCGGTCGACGCACGAGCGACCATCAATGAACTCTCTATCCAGCGAACAATAAAGCAAGATAATCGCGATCATCAGTGGACCCCACTGACGAAAACACTGGCGGAGGTATTCAGTGTCACACCCCAACCGATGGCGGAAACATCGGAGTTAGATGAACTAGATTGCTCGAGACATCATAACACTATTTGTGACAATTTTTAATTAAGCAACTCATTTCATTTCAAAGCATCAAATTGTTAAATAATAACTTAATCGAAATACAAAGTAACAATAACAAGACAAGTTCAACAAAACAAAATATTCAACTTAGCATTCTACGCGTGTTTCTAAGCCAATCCTACTAAGTTTCATCATATCACTTCATCAACCTGCAACATGTTAAAAAGTATAGTTCAATAACAAAGTATTGACGAGTACACAAGTTTGATATCATAGCATAAGTATAAAAACCGTTTAAACAAATCCAGATGAATAGCTAGCATACAAGGTAAATGTAAACAAGGCATGTGAACTACAAGTCAATCCTCTAGTGTACCGCAAAATAGATTAAAACTTAACAATGATCACAAGTATACGGGCAGTGCGTTACTCCTATAGCGCTATACATGTTAAGGGAGGCTTGATCGAAGTTAAAGACATTTAGATCACATAAGAATATACCAAATGAAAATTCAAGTAGCATAAGACTAAAGCATGTTTGATGGATTGTTTGTGAGTATTCATAGAATAAAAGTGTGATTTAGTGTAGTTTGGTAATTTAACATATTGCACCCAAAAAAAGTGTAAAACATAAAAAGGGTGTCGAGTGTACTGACGGTTTTGCAAAGTAATTTCCGTGAAAGCGTTAGGTTATTTTAGGGGAATGAACACCAAGTTATCCTACACAAGGAAACGTAGGTTTGTGAGTATTAGATTGATGATGGAGTTTGATGAGTTTAGGAATTAAAGTATGCAAAAAGTATGTATAAACAAAAGTATTTATCTAGACGTTAACGCTCGTTTTTGACACTATAAGCGCCGAAGGGTGTTTGTGTTTTTATGGGTCATGCCCAATAGAATCGTAACGATGGTCAGGTCTAAGATAAAATAACCTATTTCTAGGACAAATAACCATATGTTCATTGTCAAAGGTTCGGTTATATTAAGTATTTACATATATAGTTATAATATTACTAATTTATCATAGAGTTCATGTATTCCATAGATATCATGTAAGTCATATAAGTCATGCATGGAGGTAGGAGGATAACCATCCTAAACCTCTTTCGTAAGATTCACCAATACACAAGATTGTCACAAGGACAATCCGGATGGTCAAGAATTATAGAAATCATCAAGTGAGGGGTGGATTGAAAAGTTGTATAGCCAAGGCCTCCATGTAATCACACCTACACCAACACAAGCTTGTAAGCTTGGATGGCTCAACATTTGTGGGTTTGAAACCCTAGTAAAAACCAAAAGTTTAGAGACATGTTATGCCTCTTGATTTTGTATGAACAAGTCTAGCTAGCTCGCTAACCGTAAAATTGGTTAGAGGCATAAGTAGCATAGAGTTGTTATGTTTTAAAAAAACAAGTTCAAAAAAAGTTTATACGTTTAAGTTCCAAAACAGAAAGTTTGGCCCCAAAAAAGGTATTGTTCCACCTTGGTTTTCCATGGAAAACCTATGGTAACATCCATTGGGCTTAGCAAACAATGTTGAGGAAGAAAACTTCGAAAATCTTAAAGTTTAAAAATATAAAAATGGGCAGAAAATTTGTGGCACTTTGGACCTCAAAAAATGGTGAGGTTTCACCTTAGTTTGCCCAAGAAAACTTGTGAAAACCTTCCTAGAGGTTATCCAAGTGTTTAGAAGAAGAAATAAGGAAGAATTAGTTGAAGAAGTGAGTTAAAACTCACAAAAAAACTCAAATATGTTTGCTGCGTTTTTTGAATATGTTAGGGACTTTGAGAGTGTTTTTGAAGTGTTTGGAGGCTTGTAAAAGTGAGAAATGGATGGGGGAAAGGTGGTTTATATAGGGAATGGATTAGGGTTTCAATGGGTTGGGCTTTGAACAAGATTAGTGGGTGTTTAAACTTGAAACACCCCAAAACATCAACATATAGCAGCCCTCTTTTTTTGCTTTTTTTTGTTAACTAATTTATATAAATGGTTTTAATTGTTATTTAAATAATGTATTTTATATGTAAATCAAGTGTGAAGTGTTTGGAAGATTAAAACATGATTAAAGGTGTTACATAACCCTAAACATGTCTTGCAATTAATTAACATAAGTGTGACAAGAATCATGGTTCCAAAAGTCTATGCATTTTGCGTTTAACTTGTTGATTGCTTGCTTGATTTGAAACCTTTAACTATCATGAATACATGATAAGAATATGCAAGTTGATTCGAAGCTATAAATTGTGTAACGAATGCGTGTATGGTCATAGATATTAATGCGTATAAAGATTGGAATTACGTATAATCGATCAATTTGATTACAATCAAAGCCTTAGATTTACAATGATTCGGAAATGAAATACGATTACAAGGTTTGGACTTTCCAAAAATAGAAACACGAAGCAGACTTGCTAAAAACGGAAAGTTACAAATGCGAAGCGTTACATTCTCCCCGCCTTTAGGGAATTTTGTCTCGAAATTTAGGAAGATGCAATGAACAAATGCGGATACTTAGTCTTCATATCGCTTTCAAGTTCTCAAGTAAACTCAGCGCCACGTTTTCCTTCCCATCGAACCTTCACGATAGGAATTCGACTGCGCCTTAGTTGCTTAGTGCCTCGATCTATGATTTTGACTGGCTTCTCCACGAAGTGTAAGGTCTCGTTGATTTCAAGATCTTCAAGTGGAACTTGGAGTCCTTCTTTGGCGAGACATCTCTTCAAGTTTGAGACGTGGAAGGTAGGATGAACGTTGTTGAGCTCTTATGGTAGGTCCAGTCGGTAGGCTACCTTGCCAATCCTTTCGAGAATCTTGAAAGGACCTACGTAGCGAGGAACGAGCTTTCCCTTTTTCCCGAAATGAACCACACCTTTCCAAGGGGACTCCTTGAGAAGTACGAAGTCACCAACATTGAATTCCAAAGGCTTGCGTCTTTTATATGCGTAGCTCTTTTGTCGGCTTCTAGCTTTCAGCAAGTTGTCCCGAATCTGCAAAATCTTGTCTGTCTTCTGTTGTATAAGCTCGGGACAGGTGATTTGGGCTTCCCCGATCTCGTGCCAACAAATAGGCGATTGGCACTTGCGTTCACACAGTGCCTCGAATGGTGCCATTTGAATACTCGTGTGATAATTGTTATTGTACGAGAATTCGACCAAAGGAAAGTGCATGTCCTAGTTGCCACCAAAATCAATTACGCAAGAACGAAGCATGTCCTCTAGAGTTTGGATAGTACGCTCGGTTTGACCATCAGACTGAGGATGGAAAGCAGTACTAAGATTGAGTTGAGTACCAAGCGCCTTTTGAAATGTTTGCCAAAGGCGAGAAGTGAAGCGACCATTACGGTCTGAGATAATGTCAGTGGGGACACCGTGACGACAGATGACTTCATCCGTGTAGATACGAGCCAATTTCTCAACTCGGTAGTCTTCACGTATGGGAAGGAAATGGGTAGACTTGGTCAGACGGTCGATGATTACCCAAATACTATCATGACCAGACGATGTACGAGGAGGTTTGGTTATGAAATCCATGGCAATACTCTCCCATTTCCAGACAGGAATTTCTGGTTGTTCAAGTAAGCCAGAGGGTCGTTGATGTTCGGCCTTTACCTTGGAGAAAGTAAGGCACTTTGAAACGAAAAGGCGATATCTTTCTTCATACTAGGCCACCAATACTCTTCATACTAGGCCACCAGTACGATGCTCGAAGGTCGTGATACATCTTATCAACGTCAGGATGAATAGAATACCGAGATTTATAAGCTTCACTCATCAAGAGGTCACGAAGATTATCACGGTTTGGAATCCATATACGGTCAAGATAGCACATGACGCCATTGGGTTTGGTCACAAGTTCGTTTGCAGCACCACACTTCAACTCATTATCGAGGTTACCCTCATTATCGAGGTTACCCTCATTATCGAGGTTACCCTCATTACCGGTCGAGTATTGTGCCTCACGGATCCATCTCTTGAAGCTTTCCCAAAGTTTGGTAGCAACGTACACTCTTGACATGAGTTTCCGACTAAGTGCATCGGCCGCAACATTCGCTTTACCAGGGTGGTAGCGGATATCACAGTCGTAGTCGTATAATTCTACCCAACGATGTTGATGCATGTTGAGTTCTTTTTTATTAAAGATGTGCTGGAGGCTCTTATGGTTGGTGAAGACCGTACACTTTGTACCATAAAGGTAGTGTTGCTATATCTTTATTGCAAAAACAACCGCACCAAGTTCAAGGTCGTGCGTAGTATAATTTTTCTCATGAATTTTGAGTTGTCGTGACGCGTAAGCGATAACCTTGTCTCGTTGCATAAGAACGCAACCAAGACCTTGTCTTGAGGCATCGCAATACACGACAAAGTCATCGTTAACATCGGGAAGGGTTAGGATAGGAGCATTGCAAAGCATGTCCTTGAGCGTTTGAAAAGACTCCTCTTGTTCGGCACCCCAAACAAAAGGTTATCCTTTTGAGTGAAGGAAGTGAGAGGTACGACGATTTTTGAAAAAGTTGAGATAAAATGACGGTAATAACCGGCTAAGCTGAGAAATGAACGGATTTCGGACGGAGACTTAGGGTCAATCCAATTTTTCACCGCCTTGATTTTCGTGGGGTCAACGTGAATACCAAGTTCGTTGACGACATGGCCAAGAAATTGAATCTCTTTTAACCAAAATTCACACTTGGAGAACTTGGCGTAGAGACGTTGAGTGCGCAAAACCTGAAGGATAAGACGCAAGTGTCGTTCATGCTCTTCTCGCATCTTGGAATAGATTAGGATATCGTTAATGACGACGATCACGAATTGATCAAGATAGGGCTTACACACGCGATTCATCAAATCCATAAACACGGTGGGTGCGTTGGTCAAACCAAATGGCTTGACCACGAACTTGTAGTGCCCATAACATGTGCGAAATGTGGTTTTGGCTTTATCTTCTTCGAGGACTCGAAGTTGATGATAACCAGAGCGAAGGTCGATTTTAGAGAAATAAGTCACGCCTTGAAGCTGGTCAAAAAGATCGTCGATGCGAGGAAGAGGGTAACGGTTCTTGACTGTAAGCTTGTTGAGCTCACGATAGTCAATGCACATACGAAAGGATCCGTCTTTCTTTTTGATGAATAGAACGGGAGCGCCCCATGGAGATGTGCTAGGACGTATGAAGCCTTTATCAAGAAACTCTTGAAGTTGGCTAGACAGCTCTTGCATCTCCGAGGGTGCTAGATGATAGGTGGATTTGGCGACTGGAGTTGCACCAGGGATGAGGTCAATGCGAAAGTCAACAGAACGAACATGAGGAGGGCCAGGAAGATCCTTATGGAAAACATCAGGGAAATCACGCACAACGGGAACTTCACTCACACTTGGACCCTTATCCTTCTTTTCCACAATGTGGGCAAGAAAGGCGAAGTATTCCTTACACAAGTACTTGTTCACTTGAATACATGACATAAGCTTGAGACCTTTGGAGGGTTTCTCGCCATAGACGTGTAAGGAATCATTATTGGGAAGGGGACGACGAATGTACTTTTCTGAGCAAACAACTTCAGCACGGACTTGCCTAAGCCAATCCATGCCTACGATGATATCGAAGCTACCCATTTGCATGGATATGAGGTCAATAGAAAACGTATGATCGTTGAGATTAAGAGTACAATTAGAAAGACGGTGACGGATTTTCCGTCCGCTACTTCGACATCGAATGAATTAGGCAACTTAGAACGACTACACATAAACAAAGGTTTGAATTCAACGGATACAAAACTTTTATCCTCACCAGTATCAAACAAACACGTAGCGTAAACACTGTTGACAAGGAACATACCCGATGTGACATCATTTGAGTTTTGAGCTTGTGCGGCTGTGATGACAAAGGCTCGGCTGCGAGCTTGCTGCTGCTGCTGCTGATTGTTGTTGTTGTTGTTGCACTGAGGGCAGTTGTTGGCAAAGTGATTTGGGTCTCTGCATCTGAAGCAGGCACGAGCGGCAGGTGCAAGGGGTCAGTTTTGGTTAGCGGCAGGGTTTTGAGGTGTCATACCCTAACCCGCAGCGGAAATGGTAGTCGGGGCATGATTAGGTTTTCATCAAAGCTCATGACATTTACTATAATAAAGTTTCATATTTATTATTTCCAATTTAAAGGAAAAATTACAACAATCATACAAGCACAACAATATTCATGAACTCTTTATATTTCTTCTAAGGCAATTTCCTAGGTGTTCCTTGCTTCAACCTCTCCACCTGCATCATGTGTAAAAATTAGGGTTTTGGGTCAACAAAAGTTGGCGAGTGAATCTTATTTAAACATTTGAACGAATTAGTTATATTGGTTATTTAAATAACAAAATGTGCATGAACCAAATATGAGTACACACATATGTAAATCTAACCACAAACCACATATTATCAATCAATGTACACACAAACATGACAAATGATGAACAATTAGATCAAGGCTCAATCAAATGGAGCCGATCTAAGGAGGCACCTAATGCTCAACTCGTCTCCAACGAGGAACTGATGGGCCTAATTTGAATGATTGCACGCAACTGACAAAATGTAAACACACAATACAACAAATAACATTTACATCACACGTTAGATCATATAATGGTAATAGCACAAGTGTTTGAATAAACGAACTATATGAAATGGCACATGATACACCCCAAAACATGAATAAAAAGGGGAATTTGTAAGGATTCACTCACAGTGGGTGCGTTTTTCTTGGATTGACGGCGAACGCGCACGATTTTGGATTTAACCAACGAGAGAAACTAACCTAAATAACAACGTAATAATAGGATAAATATATAATTCTTATTTGTAATTAATATTCCTAATTAATGATTTTTATTGGATTTTCAATTTTATTTTGTGGTAATTATTACAATTTTTAAACTTAAAACTCTTATTTTTAAGTATTTTTAAATGATTTTTAAATAAAATAATAAAGAAAATAGTTATAAAAAAATATATCCTTTTATAGGGTTGACCGGCTGGACTGCTTTGACTTTAATATATAGGCATCGTGTGAGGTTCGAACTCGTGACCTCCCGTATACGTGCACGCAGCTCTACCAACGGAGCTACGTGTCTAACCCGAAATAATCTCTAATTTAATTAATCTTATATACAAGTTAGGTAATTACAAAAATTATTTAATTTAAAAAGATTTTAAAACCATCGAACCGTTGCATACATCCAGAATCGAACCCGTGCACTTTAGTTCGTTTGCACCCAGCCCTACCAACTAGGCTGGGTGTTTAACCCGATATTATTGAAAACCATATTATATTTATTATCTTCTTGAAAGATGATATGAATGCCTTTTTAAAATATTCAAAGAACTGGTTGTAACTGAAATCCGAAATTAAACTCCCATTCGCCTATAAATAGCAGTCCCAACCTATTCAAAAACTCGCTCACACACTCTTGAATTCTCTAAAACTCTCAGTAGAACTCTCTGTGTTCATCATACACTTCACCGGAGTTGTTTGTCGCTGGAAAAACATCATCGGAAGTATTTGAACGGTTTTAGTGGTTTAATTCACGATTGAAACGAGATTGAATGAGATTTGAGAGTTACCGTCGCTGATTTTTGGGCGGGCTGTTCTTGAATTGATTTAATGATTTGTTTTAGTATAAGATTTATTTGTTTCCGCATAAATTCACTACCGCGCAGTTTGGGCTTGAAGCCTTCTGCTTCTTGCCCTTGGTGTTGTTTCTTGGGGGTTTGGGTGAGGTAGGCTCGGCGAGGACTTCAGTTTTGGCTTGATGGGCTTTCCTTAATGGAGCCTTGGCGGCTTCACAAAGGACATGGTTGTTGTTCAATCGAGCAGCAAAAACGAAAAGCTTCCTCGATGGTTTTGGGTGAGGTGGTATCGACCAGGTCAGCGAGGTGAAGAGGGAGGCAACGTATGTATTTAACAACGGCCTTTTCGGCCTTGTCGACTTGGCTTGGGCAAATCACGCCCAGTTGCTTAAAACGGGCCGTGAGGCCAGCGTTGGCATTCCCCACTTGCTTGAGGTTCCAAAACTCAGTCTCGAGTCGTTGGCATTCATGGGGAGGGCATAATTCATTTTCCATTAACTTCTTGAGCTCGGTCCAAGGGAGGGCGTGAGCAGCTTCATTACCACGAGCGTTACGCTCGGAAGTCCACCAATCAAGAGCCCTTGATCGGAACACCCCCGTAGCGTTCATGGTGCCAGGTGGTCAGGACAACCACTTTGGATGAAAGTGACTTCAATGGCATCGAACCATTGTAGCAACTTGGTGGCGTCCCCTTCGCCGGTGAAAGGTAAGGGATTGCAAGAACAGAATTGCTTATTGCATGTGTGCATATTGTTGAGTCTTGTGTACGTCATGTCTATGACTCGTTCTCCGAAGAACACATTTGTGTGCGAGTGGGAAATGCTTCGTACGAGCAAGATGTTGCTTGTACGAGCCACTCACCATTCGTATGAGTGACTCCTTAATCGTACGAGTGAATTCATCTCAATAAGCTGATTGCTTGATTCGTACGAGCCAGCTTGTTCGTATGAGCATCTTTGGAGAATGTCCTTCGTGTATTTTGGTGTTTCGTACGTCCAGCAACATACTTCGTACGGTTGCTGGGTGCAGACACTATATAAGCAGACATGTACTTCTCAGTGTAGCGTGACAAGTGAGAGACGTTAGACATACCGGAGATATTAGAGATAGCTACACTAGAGAGAGACACAAGAGTACATAGAGTATTTCATGAGTCTATATGAACATTTTTTGTATGTGTTTGTACTAGCTCTCTTCTGTTAATCAAGATATTGAATCTTTGGTTATCCTGTGTTCCTTACTTTGGTTTTGTTTGCATACTTACGAGGATTCTAGACTCGTATTTGTGTTGTATAAACAGGGAAGTAGGTTAATCTTGATCCTCCAAGTGGACCTACAAGTGGTATCAGAGCTTTGGCTCTCTTCCTTGTTTGAAACCATGCTTAGTGTTGTCTCTGAGCTAGTTGTGGGTGATTCTGGAAGTGTTCTTGAACTCTCAACAGGAAACTTAAGTTTTTGAAAGATAACCAACTTAAAACTTAGTTAAAACTTGTTGTATCCAGAAAATTTTCATAAAAACCTTGTAAGAACACATGGAGACATGTTAGAATCTCGTTTTTCTTAAAATTTTCTTCTGTTCAGTTAAACATATTTTCAGGTGAAACACTGCCGGAAAACTCATCGGAATATTGTTGTAGGGTTGATCAAATCTCTGGACATTCTGGACTTGACTATTGTAACTGAAAAACTGATATGGAATGTTTGTATTTTTAACCAAAATTGTGTAGACAACAGATCACTTTCGAAAACCAGTCTATACTAGAAAAGGAAATTTTCACCAACCAGCCCTGCAAAAAGATTCCTCTCTGCGAAAAACATCAGTGCGAATAACCCATCCACACGAAGAACTAGACTGTTCGTGCGAAAGACAAGTCATCCGCACGAAGAATCTTGTTCGCATAAAAAATAGTTCGTTCGTATGAAAGAGTGTCCCTTGTACTAAGCACCTGGTTCGTACGATGGACAAACACTCGTACGACACATTGATTCATACAAAGAACAAACTTAATCTGTTTTTCGTGTTTCAATTTTTCAAACTTTATGGTATTTAAAATTGTGAACTTTAAAAGGAGACTGTTATTTTCAAAAATTAAAATTTTGAACCTTTTAATTTTTATAATCAAGAAAATATAATGAGTACTAATCCGTGGGATTGGATAGTAGTTCAAGCACAAATCAAAACTCTTCACAAAGCTCCGCAACCTCATGGGTTAAATGATTAATGCCTCAACATACAGCCATGATTACTACAATCAATGGGCGTGTGTCACAAATCAGAACCAAAGCATTCAAACTCTTCTTATAAGCGAGAGTGAAACTCGGAGTAATAACCGTCCACCTAAACTGAACCATATGAACGATTATCCTTCGTGGAAAAGTCGTTTCCATACATATGTTCTCGGACAAAATACTGAATTATGGACATGTTTTACTACACCCTACAAGGAATCACTCAAAGAAGCAGGATCAAATCCAACCTCCTTAGCCAACCTAGATGAAAGCGATAAAAAGGCTTACAATCTAGAGAAAAAGGCATTTGCTATCCTTACACAAGCACTCCATAAAGATATTTATCATCAGTTTGCGTACTGTACGACCACCAAAAATCTGTGGGATACCCTGGAAGCAAGAGGAGAGGGTAATGCTACAACCAAATAAATACGGCATGATCTGCTAAAGAAGGAGTTTGAAGGTTTCATGTTCATGGAGAATGAAACACTGAACGATATGACAACATGTTTCTACCATCTGCTTAGCAAAATGTACTCGTACAAAGTGTTAGCATCTCCACAAGAAATCGTGATGCACTTTGCTGACGCATTACCACCAAAATGGAGTCAATTCATTGACTTATTAAAGCATACAGGTGTTTTGGATGCAACCAGTATTTATGAATTTGTACAGAAACTAGAAAACAAGAATGAAGAGGAAATTCGAAAAGCACAAAGAGTTATTGTTCCATAAACCCCTGAAATGCACTTTGGAGGTATTAATACATGTATTAGTGCAAGTCAGCAACCAAAACATCAAATCGCGTTTGTGTCAAATGTTAATCCCTTTCTACCACCACCAGTTCAAACAAATCAGTCTGCAAGCTCAAGTACTCAAACCTATGGACAAGTGTTTGATCCTAAAGCCTTTCTACCACAACCACGAGATCTTGCACCTCAAGTTCCACAGCAAGTTTCTCAACAAGCTTTCTATGGTAACAATTTTCAACCTGCAAACCCCAATACAGTCAGACTTGACACATCATATCTTTCCAAAGTCAGTGTAGAAGTTGCTCAGGAACATATGGAACTTCTAAACAAAATGGTTTGTGCTTATTGTGGATTAGTCGCTTGGTCAAATTGGAAACATCAATTTGACTAATGAAGACTTCCAACAAATAGACAGAGATGAGATGGAGCTAATGGATATCAAATGGGCGTTTGCAAGTGCGGTCAGAAGAGCTAAGGATTACATGAGCAGAACAGGAAGAACAAGTTTGGAGAGCAAGTGTCACACCCTCAATTTCCACTTGCGGAGTTTTACCATGAGGCGTGTGAACAAACCAGAATCTGAGACACTAGTAATATCGAACGACTCTATATGATTTATTTAAACGTTTTCCAAAAACATTTGTTTAACCATTCATAATTATTTTCAAATTGTCTTAGTTTAGTTTCAAAGTTTAGCGGAAGCATTAGTTTCTAAGTTGTGCGGAAGCATTAAAGTAAAGTAAGTAACGGACGCCAACATAAACGCCAAAACCAAAAATCCCAAACAATAATCGTAAATGAGACTCGATAAAAATATGTCTTGGTCAATGCAAGTGAGTGCACCTAGCGCTCCTAGCGTCCTGAGAAACATGTAAAGAAACAAGTGTCAACATTAAAGAAGAGTGAGTTCACAGGTTTTTATAAGTTCACAAGTTCGATTAAAAGTTTGTTTCCCCCGTTATCCCTAACCCGGGATAACGATATAGTTCCATTATCCCTAACCCGGAATAATAATGTTGGATCCATTATTCCTAACCCGGAATAATAATGTTGGTTCGTAATTAAGTTCAATGTTAACATTTAGGTAGCGAGCCTAAAGTTACGTCACATAAGTGTTCGCGATCGAAGCTGACCATTGTGCCTCCGTGTTGCCAGGCCTATCACTGACCATTGCGAAAGTTAGGCCAAATTAATCACCCGTTGACCATACCCGGTCGGCTAGCGCGACTAGCTCGGGTGGGGCTTGTCGGGCCCAGTAGTACTACTTATAATTTCCCCGCTATCTAACCCAATACTAAAGATCCGAGAGTTTGTCGAGGACTTCCGTGATATAGCTGCTTAGTGACCATAACATACATTAACATTAACTTAGTTACCGAGTAGTTTAACGACGTTAATTTCGCATAACGTAAAGAGATTGAGTTATAGAATGTATACATGTTTCTCCCCCCGTTTTTTAAAACCGGATAAAATAGGGGCCGTGAACTCACTTTAATTGCTCGGTTAGTGTAACACAGAAGTAGCAAATGATGGGGCCGATAATTACGTTCTAACATGTCAATTGATTTAAAGTTAGTGTGTGAACACACTGATACAAACCCTACGCATAACTAACACACAATGTGGCACACATAATAACAAATTGAAAACACAATCATGCATGCAAAGTATCATCATACCAAAATAGTGATCAAACCAACTTGTCATAAACACAAATCAACTCATACAACACTTTGGTACACACATACACAAGTTATCATGTTTCAGCTTGTACGCTCCTAACTAGGTTGTTTTCGAGGATTTTTATAAAATAGTTCCAACATTCTAAAAATTCCAATTTCTTTACAGGAGATATCAACTAAACTATAGAATTTTATGTAAACTTTTCAAGTCCTATAACTCTACCAATTATTTATAAACATTTATATACTAGGCTGCAGTCAGATTCGTCGCTTTCTGACTGCAGTCCACGTGAAAAATTATTTAAAAATCATCGTTCATCCAATTAACAAAATTCCAGTGGGAGTTTTCCGGAAATTCCCGTCTCCAGTTACTGTAAAAATTTCATAACCCAACCCTCTACAGATTATGAGATCCGACTCGATAAACAACTAGCAAATTTTCAGAATTTATGCAGCTTCAGCTGCTGCACTTAAATGACCACTTAAAAATAGCAAACCACCTCATAAAAATATGAATCTAGCACCATTAGAAGCGTTTTTCAAAAATACACGTTTTAGGCTTCAGAAAATCCACTTTTCGATAAATAATGATCAGGTTACAGCCAATTGAAGTTGGCTGTAAATGCTATTCAGCAACCTGTTTTCGACTTTTATCGAAATAGAACATGCTTAAACGATCAAGACGCTAAATAATAATGATCAAGAACAGGTTTATTTGTCACATATCATCATGTACATCAATATTCATACAAACCCTAATCATATAATATGATTTTTATCGCTAAAACGCAGCCTATGATTTTTGTATTCATCCTAAGATCACAATCGCAAAAACTCCCACAATTAACCAAACTAATCACAAATCATAACACTTTTTATACCAATGATCCTAACAATACATATAATCATGATCAAGATTACAAACCCTAATGTGATTTGTAAAACAATTAAAACCCTAACCTTGCAACGATGAAGATTAGCGAACCCGGAACAAGATTGGAATCAATCCGGGATTGGAAGCTTGTGCGATCGAGATGGGGGGGGGGGGGGCTGCCGTCGGCTTTCTTGGATCTAGGGTTCCTTGTTGTTTTTAAAAAAAATCTAACTCATGCATACATGTATATATATATAGCACAAGGGAAAAAAAGGAGAAAGGGGGTGGGGGGCGCGTGCGACCGCAGGGGGGGGGGGGGCGGTTTGGGTCATTAGCTTGGGACTCAAGTTTAGGTTAGTTACTTGGGCCACAAGGAGGTGAGATCAACACGTTTCGCGGCTCGGTTTGGTTCGCTATTTACTTATTATATATTTTTTTTTATAAAACTAATAATCGCGAAATCAAAACGTGCTATGATAATTCACAAAATTTACACACGTCTAATAACACATAGCACGTAATTTACCCAATGCATTCAAAAGTTAGCGTAGTTATTGCGAGCGTGTAATTTAACTCTCCGAAATCAAATTAGCGTAGGAATGAATAACCGTGAAGTAGCGCGTTTAAGATACCTGAAAAGCCGGGATGTCACATTATCCCCATGTTGAAAGAATTTTCGTCCCGAAAATTAAGTAAACGCGGTTTAGAATGCAACGCACAAAGATTCAGTTTGTTAGCAATGGTACAAGAAATTCCCAGGCTGTCACATCATCCCCATGTTGAAAGAATTTCGTCCCGAAATTTAGTTGGTGGTAACGTTAGATTGCTGCTCAGCTGCAAAAAGGTGTGGGTATTTGCTTTTCATTTGGTCCTCTCTTTCCCACGTGAACTCCGGTCCACGCTTAGAATCCCAACGAACCTTGACGATCGGTATCTTGCTGTGCCTTCGAGGCTTGATCTCACGATCCATGATCTCGATAGGTTGTTCCACAAAGTGCAGTTGTTCATCCACTTGAATCTCATCCAATGGAATGACTAGGGTCTCATCTGATAGACACTTCTTCAGATTTGACACGTGAAAAACGTTGTGAACTCCACTGAGTTTGGCAGGAAGGTCTAATTGATAAGCCACGGGTCCGATACGCTTCAAGATCACAAATGCGCCTACGTACCATGGGTTTAGTTTGCCTCGCTTCCCAAAACGGATTACACCCTTCCAGGGTGACACCTTCAGTAGGACGCGGTCGCCTACTTGAAACTCGAGCGGTTTGCGTCGTTGATCAGCGTAGCTTTTCTGTCGATCTCGTGCCGCTGCCATGCGGTTTCTGATTTGCACAATCTTTTCAGTAGTCTCAAGTATCAACTCAGGACATGTGAGTTGACTGTCACCGACTTCTGCCCAACAGACCGGTGATCTACATTTACGACCGTATAATGCTTCAAACGGTGCCGCTTGAATACTCGTATGGTAACTGAGAATTCCACTAAAGGCAGATGGATTTCCCAACTATTCCCGAAGTCTACCACATATGCCCTAAGCATGTCTTCCAAGGTCTGAATGGTCCTTTCACTTTGACCATCCGTCTGAGGGTGATAAGCTGTGCTCATATCTAAGCGTGTACCCAACGATTTCTAAAGTGACTACCAAAAGTTGGACGTGAAACGATCATCTCTGTCTGAGATGATGGACGTTGGCACTCCGTGCCGAGAAACTACTTCCTTAATGTAGATGCGAGTCAACTTATCCATCTTATCTGTTTCTTTGATCGCTAGGAAGTGTGCGGACTTAGTTAAACGATCCACGATTACCCAGATGGTATTGAAACCACCCGGAGTTCACGGAAGTTTAGTGATAAAGTCCATCGAGATCTGATCCCATTTCCACACTGAGATCTCAGGTTGTTGAAGTAGTCCTGATGGCTTCTGGTATTCCACCTTGACTTTCGCACAAGTCAAACACTTGCTCACGTAGGTGGCTATATCCGCTTTCATGTTGGGCCACCAGTACGCGGCTTTAAGGTCTTGATACATCTTATCCGAACTGGGATGGACAGAGTATCGGGATTTGTGAGCTTCTTCCATAACTAGCTTTCTGAGGTCTCCGTAGAGAGGTACCCATATACGATTCATGAAATACCGGCACCATTGGGTTTTACTTCCCAATCGCGTTCCATCTTTCCCACAGATTCGGCCTTGATGTTTTCTTCCTTAACTGCTTCTAGCTGCGCATCACGTATCTGTTCGGGTAACCCCGAATGAATGGTGAACTGTAGTGCTCGTACCCGACGAGGTTTCAAGTGCTCCTTCCTACTGAGGGCATCAGCTACCACGTTAGCTTTACCCGGGTGATACCGAATAGCGCATTCATAATCGTTCAGGAGTTCGACCCAGCGACGCTGTCGCATGTTCAACTCCTTCTGGTCAAAGATATGCTGGAGGCTCTTGTGATCCGTGTAGATTGTGCACTTTGTTCCATATAGATAGTGTCTCCAAATCTTAAGTGCAAACACAACTTCTCCCAATTCCAGGTCATGTGTTGTGTAGTTTTTCTCGTGAACCTTCAACTGTCGGGACGCATACGCGATGTACTTATCACATTGCATGAGTACGCATCCCAATCCCTGGATGGAAGCGTCACAATATACCACAAAATCATCTGTCCCTTCTGGCAAGGACAAAATGGGTGCACTGCAAAGTTTCTGCTTCAGCAATTGAAATGCTGCTTCCTGCTTGTCACCCCAAGCATACTTGGTGCCTTTCTGGGTGAGAGTGGTAAGCGGTTGCGTGATCTTTGAAAAATCCCTCGATAAAACGTCTGTAGTAACCAGCCAAACCCAAAAATTGGCGGATCTCTGTCGGTGTCCTGGGTGCTTCCCAGTTCTTGATAGCATCGATCTTGGCGGGATCAACGTGTATACCCTTTTCATTCACGATATGCCCGAGGAACTGAACTTCCCGAATCCAGAAATCGCACTTTGAAAGCTTGGCATATAGTTTCTCCTGTTGAAGTAATTCCAGCAATAATCCTAGATGCTCAGCATGTTCTTCTTCACCCTTAGAGTAGATGAGTATATCATCGATGAACACGATGACAAACTTGTCGAGATACGGCTTACACACGCGGTTCATGAGGTCCATGAACACCGCGGGTGCGTTGGTGAGACCGAAGGGCATGACCAAGAACTCATAATGGCCATACCGAGTACGAAATGCCGTCTTGGAGATATCCTCCTCTCTGACGCGTAACTGGTGATAACCGGACCGTAGATCAATCTTTGAGTAGTAGCTTGACCCTTGAAGTTGGTCGAAGAGATCGTCGATGCGAGGTAATGGGTATCGGTTCTTGACGGTAACCTTATTGAGTTCCCCGTAGTCGATGCACATACGGAAGGTCCCGTCCTTCTTCTTGACAAAAAGGACAGGAGCTCCCCATGGCGAAGTACTGGGTCGGATAAAACCTTTTTCCAACAATTCCTGAAGTTGGGTAGACAGCTCTTGCAGCTCTGCTGGAGCTAGGCGGTACGGGGCCTTGGCGATAGGAGTTGCATGCTTCGCCAATTCGATTTCAAACTCCACTTGTCGATGTGGTGGAAGACCAGGTAACTCCTCTGGAAATACACCGGAAAAGTCACGGACGAAGGGGATATCTTCAATCCGCTTCTCGTCCCTTGGCTGCTCGGTGACCAGTGCGAGCAAAGCAAAGGAGTTCTTTCTCCGAAGATACTTCTGAGCTTGCATGTAAGAGATGATGTTTGTGACGGCGCCTGCCTTCTCGCCTTGCACCATCAAGACTTCGTCGTTAGAGAGCGGAATACGGATAGCTTTCTCGAAACAGAGAACTTCAGCTCGGACGTCGGATAGCCAGTCCATTCCGGCTACCACGTCAAAACTACCCAGGGTAGTTGTCATCAGATCAATTGTAAAGGTGTGGCCCGCGAGTTTAAGTTGGCAGTCGGTTACTAAATGGGCCACATCTACAGATTTACCATCGGCTAGTTCTATGACGTAAGGGGTGTCTAAGGGTTTAGGCGTGAGATTTAGGTTCTTCCTAAAAGACTCAGATATAAAACTCCTATCCGCACCCATATCAAAAAGTACAGTAGCAAAATGATCGTTAAGGGGAAACTTACCGGTGACCACGTTCGAGTCGTTTCTGTCCTCTCCGCAACCTAGCGTGAACGCACGACCTTTGGCACCTCCTGTGCCACCATTTCCATTGTTGTTATTGTTGTTGTTGTTGTTGTGGTTGTTGTTGTTGTTGTTCCCACCATTGTTGTAGTTGTTGCGAAGTTGCGGGCAGTCTCGCTTGAAATGGGTAGTGCGACCGCACTGATAGCACCCCCGGTTAATACCTTGCTGTTGAACCTGCTGCTGATTTTGATTTTGTCGAGACACGATTTCCCCGCGACAATCCTTTGCCGCATGTCCCGTTTTGCCACATCGTTGGCAGCGATTTCTGGCACAAGGGTCGTGATGATGGAGGTTACAACGATTACATTGCGGCTTTCGACTCACATAGCCGCTTGTGTTCTGGGTGTTGTTGGCGGACTGATTATTGTGACCCCGATTGTTGTTGAAATTGTTGAACCGTTTCTGGTTTCCTTGTTGTGGCTGGGCTGACGAAGACTGTCGAGCAGGTGAGTCTTCAAATTTTCTTTTATTATCAGGGACAACTTCAGTTGCACCCCGAGATGGCAACTTCCTTTGTTCCACCGCCTTATCGTGAGTTTGTGCGCTAACCTGATCGCTTGATGTTCCGTCGCAGGGTTGCTAGACATTACCATGCCCTGGATCTCAGGGACCAGACCCCCAAGATAAAACTCAAGTCGTTTTTCAACGGTGTTAGCCAGGTCGGGACATAGGAACACCAGATCATGATGTTTCGCCGTGTACACTTCAATTTCAGATCCTACCATCTTGTGGTTCCATAATGCTTGCTCCAACTGCTGAACTCTGTCCCGCGGACAGTACTCCTCTTTGATTAGGGCCTTAAACTCGGCCCAGGCCATTGCGTTCGCAGCAATAAGTCCACGCGTTTGGACTTGTGCGTTCCACCAGGTTAATGCTCCATCTTCCAGCGTTGAGGCAGCATACTTGACCTTATTAGCCTCAAGGCAATTGTACATCTCGAACACCGATTCAGACTTTTCAATCCAACGGACCAGTCCTATGGGTCCTTCTTCACCCGTGAACTTGCTCGGTTTTGCGTCGAGGAACATCTTGTAGGGGTTAAGACCCCCTCCTGCTGGTGGGTTTTGAACACCTGCCAGAGCAGCATTCACGTGTTCTTGGATCATTGCGGCTAATTCTTCAGGGGTCATGTTGAGGTTTCCGCGACGTCCAGTTGCCATTTCAGATCTTTGCAAGACAACACAAACACACATCGATAAGTATATATATCCAACATAGTTATCATATTTCCACAATTCAATCATCACACAAGTTATGTCAACCCAACTAATTAAACAAAAAAAAAAGGAACATTCGATTAAGTAAGTTGCAATGTCTCACAAAATACCAACCAAACATCTCAGTTTAATTATAAAGTTTCAAGTTCAAACATAACTGGAAAATGAAGAAACTAAAGAAAACAAAGCGGGAATTGGCGAGACGAGTCAGTCTTCTACGTCTCCATCTCCCAAGTCGCTATCGTTTCCGTCATCCTCTGCGGCGTTTTCAGCTTCAACAACCGGTTCCTGTTCCGGCTCCTCTTCCTCCGGATTCCCTCCTCCTCTCGTATCTTCCCTCCAGATACCTCCTCTGGTCTTCCTCTGGTCCTCCTCTTCTTCCTCAAACTGGCACTGGAAGGACCGTGCTGGGCGGTGCTACTAGGACAGTGCTTGTTCTGCTCCATTTCTTGAATCCTCCAACGCCTCAAGAACTCTGTCTTCGAGCCAGTCAGCCCTTAGCTGCTCTTCGAAGATCCTTAGCTAAAATGTTCGAGCTTTCCCTATTCTCTGTTGCTCTTCCTCGACTTCAGTTTTACAAGTTAATTGACGTATCATCCATCCTGTGCTTCGATCGCTCCTGCATTCTCTCTAGTTGTCCCTGTTTTTTCTTAACATATCCCTAAGTAGTCGTCCTATTCTAACGAGTTGACCGGTTCGACCGGCATAGCGGTGGTCGGACGGGAGGACGACTCCTCTCCTAGAGCGAGTCTTTTCCTAGCAGCTGAGCGTGTCTCCACGCCATGAGGTGGTGAGGGTTCGACCATAGGTGCCTTCCCCGGCACCCTTGGTCGTAGAGGTTTGTCGGATGATGATGATGACATTGCCTGTTGGGTTGTGTAGTTAGTTATGAGTTGCGTGCATCACAATATACATTTATATCTTACATAAAACAGTTGTAGTATAACACATAACAAGATATCACAGTTCGGTGCCAACTAAGTCTAGTGTCGTGTAATCAGCTATAGTTTAGGTCTACTTTTAATGCAAACCTGGTTCTCTATAGCTAGAGGCTCTGATACCAATCTGTCACACCCTCAATTTCCACTTGCGGAGTTTTACCGCGAGGCATGTGAACAAACCAGAATCTGAGACAGTAGTAATATCGAACGACTCTATATGATTTATTTAAACGTTTTCCAAAAACATTTGTTTAACCATTCATAATTATTTCAAATTGTCTTAGTTTAGTTTCAAAGTTTAGCGGAAGCATTAGTTTCTAAGTTGTGCGGAAGCATTAAAGTAAAGTTAAGTAACGGGCGCCAACATAAATGCCAAAACCAAAAATCCCAAACAATAATCGTAAATGAGACTCGATAAAAATATGTCTTGGTCAATGCAAGTGAGTGCACCTAGCGCTCCTAGCGTCCTGAGAAACATGTAAAGAAACAAGTGTCAACATTAAAGAAGAGTGAGTTCACAGGTTTTTATAAGTTCACAAGTTCGATTAAAAGTTTGTTTCCCCCGTTATCCCTAACCCGGGATAACGATATAGTTCCATTATCCCTAACCCGGAATAATAATGTTGGATCCATTATTCCTAACTCGGAATAGTAATGTTGGTTCGTAATTAAGTTCAATGTTAACATTTAGGTAGCGAGCCTAAAGTTACGTCACATAAGTGTTCGCAATCGAAGCTGACCGTTGTGCCTCCGTGTTTCCAGGCCTATCACTGACCATGGCGAAAGTTAGGCCAAATTAATCACCCGTTGACCATACCCGGTCGGATAGCGCGACTAGCTCGGGTGGGGCTTGTCGGGCCCAGTAGTACTACTTATAATTTCCCCGCTATCTAACCCAATACTAACGATCCGAGAGTTTGTCGAGGACTTCCGTGATATAGCTGCTTAGTGACCATAACGTACATTAACATTAACTTAGTTATCGAGTAGTTTAACGATGTTAATTTCGCATAACGTAAAAAGATTGAGTTATAGAATGTATACATGTTTCTCCCCCTGTTGTTTAAAACCGGATAAAATAGGGGCCGTGAACTCATCTTTAATTGCTCGGTTAGTGTAACACAGAAGTAGCAAATGATGGGACCGCTAATTGCGTCCTAACATGTCAATCGATTTAAAGTTAGTGTGTGAACACACTGATACAAACCCTACGCATAACTAACACACAATGCGGCACACATAATAACAAATTCGAAAACACAATCATGCATGCAAAGTATCATCATACCAAAATAGTGATCAAACCAACTTGTCATAAACACAAATCAACTCATACAACACTTTGGTACACACATACACAAGTTATCATATTTCAGCTTGTACGCTCCTAACTAGGCTGTTTTCGAGGATTTTTATAAAATAGTTCCAACATTCTAAAAATTCCAATTTCTTTTCAGGAGACGTCAACTAAACTGTAGAATTTTATGTAAACTTTTCAAGTCCTAAAACTCTACCAATTATTTATAAATATTTATATACTAGGATGCAGTCAGATTCGTCGCTTTCTGACTGCAGTCTACGGGAAAAATTATTTAAAAATCACCGTTCATCCAATTAACAAAATTCCAGTGGGAGTTTTCCAGAAATTCCCGTCTCCAGTTACTGTACAAATTTCGTGACCCAACCCTCTACAGATTATGAGATCTGACTCGATAAACAACTAGCAAATTTTCAGAATTTATGCAGCTTCAGCTGCTACACTTAAATGACCACTTAAAAATAGCAAACCACCTCAGAAAAATATGAATCCGGTGCCATTAGAAGCTTTTTTCAAAAATACACGATTTAGGCTTCAGAAAATCCACTTTTCATAAATAATGATCAGGTTACAGCCAATTGAAGTTGGCTGTAAATGCTATTCAGCAACCTGTTTTCGACTTTTATCGAAATAGAACACGCTTAAACGATCAAGACGCTAAATAATAATGATCAAGAACAGGTTTATTTGTCACATATCATCATGTACATCAATATTCATGCAAATCCTAATCATATAATATGATTTTTATCGCTAAAACGCAGCCTATGATTTTTGTATTCATCCTAAGATCAAAATCGCAAAAACTCGCACAATTAACCAAACTAATCACAAATCATAACACTTTTTATACCAATGATCCTAACAATACATATAATCATGATCAAGATTACAAACCCTAATGTGATTTGTAAAACAATTAAAACCCTAACCTTGCAACGATGAAGATTAGAGAACCCGGAACAAGATTGGAATCAATCCGGGATTGGAGGCTTGTGCGATCGAGAGAGGGGGGGGGGGGGGGGGGCTGCCTTCGGCTTTCTTGGAGCTAGGGTTCCTTGTTGTTTTTTTTAAAACCTAACTCATGCATACATGTATATATATATAGCACAAGGGAAAAAAAGGAGAAAGGGGGTGGGGGGGCGCGTGCGACCGCAAGGGGGGGGGGGGTTTGGGTCATTAGCTTGGGCCTCAAGTTTAGGTTAGTTACTTGGGCCACAAGGATGTGAGATCGACACGTTTCGCGGCTCGGTTTGGTTCGGCAATTTACTTATTATATTTTTTTATAAAACTAATAATCGCGAAATCAATACGTGCTATAAAAATTCACAAAATTTACACACGTCTAATAACACATAGCACGTAATTTACCCAATGCATTCAAAAGTTAGCGTAGTTATTGCGAGCGTGTAATTTAATTCTCCGAAATCAAATTAGCTTAGGAATGAATAACCGTGAAGTAGCGCGTTTAAGATACCTGAAAAGCCGGGATGTCACAGCAAGAAAGATACAAAGTATGGTTTTGGTAAAAATGTTGTTACTTGCTTTAACTGTGGTGAAAGAGGTCACTTCAAGCATGAGTGCACTAGACCCAGCAAACAAGGAAATGACAACCCCTTCAGAAATCAATCACAACCATCCACCACGACAAAAGTTAACCATGATCGAAGGATAGTAGTTGTTAAGAACCCAAACAACACCAACCAGTCAGGACCTTCAAACAACACAAACAGAGCTTTAGTAGTTCAGGAAGATAAAGGTCAGTGCGATTAGGAAATGAGAATTAAGGAGGAACTGCATGCTATGCCAAGAATATCAATCGAATCAAACATATTCACAGTATTGACAGTTCTGATGATGATGATGATGATAGTTCGGGTATAATGGTGGTTCTGATGAAGAATGCTCAAGTACAGGTGGTTATGGATCTGATTCAAATATCAGGGAAGGAAGTGATGCTGAGGTGTTGCTGAAAGAAGCAGAGAAGCTGAAATGTCAAAAGGCTGGTCTGATGAAGAAGCAGAAACTACATCGAAGGACACATAAAAATTCTTTACAAATAGTGCAATCCTTCCCTCATCATACTGGCTAACGTTGCTGGTTCGACAAGTCAGGTAAACTCCAATCCTCCTAAAATTTGCAGTGACTGTGCTGAATTAAAAACAAAATTTGAAACAATAAATAGTCACAATCAAAACTTAGTTGTTGAACTGTCAAAATGCAAAGAGGCAAATTTGGCTTTAACTCAAAATGAAAAAGAATTCAAATCTGTAATAGAAACTCTTAAGAAAAGCGTTTCTGAATTAACAAAGACAGTTTTGAATAAGCAAACATGAATTAATAACTACATTAATATCCTTGAAGAAACAAAGAAAGAGTTAGCCATTTCCAAATGCGAACATGATGCGATCAAACTAAAATTGGAGAGTTACTCTAACTCTTGATATGTTCTAGATTATATCATTGACGTTCAAAAACTAAAAGGAGATCTTAAATGCATTGGGTATAAGTCGTGTCGAACTTCGTTAAAAACAACTATACCAAATTGCCTGATGATGAGGAAATGCCACACTTTGAACCCTCTGTACCTCTTAATCCTGAAGAGTTTGCAGCAGGATTAGGGTTCAAGCTAGACAATTCCTCAGTTGAATCAAGAAAATTAGAGAACTCATCATCAGTCCTTGATCAGAACACTTCTTCAACAGAGGAGGATGATTCGTAGATGATGAGTCTGAGAGAAATGATCAGGATCAATCTCTTGATGAAGAAAAAGGGATAGAAATGTGTGCTACTCCCAATGTATAACTATTAAAAATCAAGAGAATGATCCTATGAAATCTGTCAAGACTAGTGCGTCTACAGATGAAAATGATAATGTGTTGTATACTATAATTGGGGACAAGAAAATTTACTCAAACAAAGACTTTCCGATCAAAAATGTAAATCCAACCTTTATTGATCAAGTTTTTGAAAATTCAACAGCCAAGTTTTTGGAGAAGAAAAACCCAATCAAGTCACAACCATTATCCAGTTCAAAAGAAAAACAACGAGAAAAGCGAGCTGAAAAACCTAAGGTATCACAACCAAAGGTTGAAGCTAAAAGCGCTCACTACAAGAAGAAATCAAAGAATGTTAAATTTGTGAGTGCAACTGGTACTGATAAATGATAGCATTTCTAATATCGATTTTGTAAACAAAGTCAAGATTTTAAGGCGTAACAGTGAAAACAATTACACCCAACATACAAATTGGTGTGAAAATGAACCAAGTACCTCAAGACCCACAAGTTCAACATCAAGTCATAAAACAGGATCTCCTAAATTTGTTGAGAGGAGAACATGTTTTAAATGTGGAGAATTTGACCACATAATCAAGAATTGTACGAACCCAGTAAAACCCAAATTTGTTGAGAAAGCCCCTCCTGAACCAACTTGCCAACGTCGATCTGTTTCTCCAAAACAAGACAAACGTATTATTAAAGAACAAGAACAAAAACAGAGACGTAAACAAGTAAAAATAATTGAAAAAGCATTAAAACCGGATTCTCAGAAAGAAAACCAAGTTCTTCAAGGATAATAAAACCAGAAGTTGTTAAAACAATCTTGGAAACCTAAGACCGGTGATGTTTTAGGGGGAGGTACCAAGTTTCCAAATCATCAAGAAATAGAAATCACATTTCTTGATGATAAGGGTCGACCCAAAACCAGTAAGGCTTGGGTCCCCATCTCAAACTGACCGGGTATTGAAATGTGCAGGGTGTTCCAGGAGGAACTGTGAACAGTCATTGGATTGTTGACAGTGGAGCAGCGAGGCACATGACAGGCGACTTAAGGCTCCTTTATGATGTGAAAAGCATTCGAGGAGGCTATGTTTCTTTTGCTGGACACAAGGGCGGATACATCACTGGAGAAGGAATGGTATCCAATGGTGTTGTCAGTTTTGATAAGATCAATTATGTTCGACAAATTGATCACAATCTTCTTAGCGTTTCTCAAATCTGCGTCAAGAAGTTCACGGTTCATTTGATGATGCCGGATGTTATGTATTGAAACCTGGTTTCAAGATTCCCAAAGAATGGATCCTCCTGTCGGCTCCAAGAATTAGTGACTTGTATATTCTTGACATGAGGGAAGCTATTACCACGTCTGCACAAGTCACATGTTTTATCTCAATAGCCACCGAAAAGGAATCAATCTCTTGGCACAGACGAATGGGACACATTCACTTGAGGAAAATGAACTATTTGGTGAAAAACAATCTTTTGAATGACGTACCAGTGAAAAACTTTCATTTATAAGACGTCTGTGTATCGTGCCAAAAGAGAAAGCAAGCGACTCATCCTATAAAGAAGATTAACACGGTGAATATGCCTCTCGAACGTCTTAATATGGACCTCTTTGGACCTATGAAACACAAGACTACCTTTGGTGATTCTTATTATTTAGTAGTTACTGAAGACTACTCAAGATTCATGGGTGAATATGTTGGCTCACAAGAGTGAATTTCCTGAAATCCTCAAGAATCTCCTAACTCTGCTTGAAAATTTATACAATTTGAAGATAAGGAGAATCAGAAGCAACAATGGCACTGAATTCAAGAAGATGAGTTTTGTTCTTCTAAGGGCATTCTGCATGAGTACAGTTCTCTTTATACTCCACAACAAAATGGTGTCGCTGAGAGGAAAAATAGAACTCTGATTGAAACAACAAGAACTATGCTTGTAGAATCAGAACTTCTTGTTCAATTTTGGGGAGAAGCTGTGGCTACTGCATGTTATACAATGAATAGAGTTCTTATGGTGAAGAGACACGGGAAAACATGTTTCGGGTTATTACATAAAAGGAAACCAGATATGTCTTTCTTAGAACCTTTTGGAGCTCCATGCACTATGATTGATCCACATGGTAAGTTTGGACCAAAGGCTATCGAAGGTTTCTTTCTTGGGTATGCTACTCCAAATTTCAGAGTGTGGAATTTGTCAATGAAAAAGATTGAAGAATGGGGTGAAGTAAAGGTTCAAAGATACACTAAATCTGTAAGAGCTCCGGGTGCTCCTTGGATGTTTAACTCCTTTAATCTGCCAACTTTTGATGATGCTTCTGCAGCTGCTCAAATGCTAATAGAAAGTGATACTGCAGTTGACTCGTCATTAGTTTGACCAATTATTGTTAACCCTCAAGTGTCTACTTCGGTTAACAATCTTGTTCAAAATGAGGAATTCAAAGATGTTGCTGATTATAATGTTTCGTTAGAGGATGATGAAATACATGATGCAAATGAAGCTACTTCTGGTGCAGTTCCTGGAATTTCAGATGTCACGTCAAATATTAAGAATCTAGGGATGACTGAAGGTCCTGCGTCTACATCTTCATCAAATCTAGCAAACGAATTAGTTTTTGATCTGAATATCAACAATTTGGGTATAAATTCTCAAGTTCCTAAAACTCGATTTCATAATACCCATCCTCAACAAAATATTATAAGAGATGTCCAAAGTAGTGTTCAGACACGTAATCAGCTCAGGAATAATCAGAATGCTGGTTTGTATTCGGTTATTGGAGAATCTAGGGAACAGAATGATTGGTCTTTTGCCTGCTATATCTGCCAAGTAGAACCGAAATCTTGGAAGGAGGCAATAAAAAAAGCTCTGATTATCTACTTTTGATAAATCTTTTGATAAATCTCGTTTTGATTATCTACTTTTGGTCAACGACATCAAGGTGAAACCCGAGTAAATCATCCTTGGCTAATCATTTTTCGTAAATATTTTCTTAAAATCTAAAAATTTAAAAAAGATTTTCTATTTTCTCTTACTTTTATATTTTAAGGGGAGAATATTTCAAGAAAAATACAAAAAACATGAGAAAATACAAATATATTTCTTTATTTATTTAAGTTTTTCATTTATTTACCTTCTTTATTTAAAGGGGAGAAAAATTTAGAAAAATACAAAAACAATAGAAAATCCAAAAATCAAAAATGAGTTTCTTGGAAAAATAAGAGAAGATGATGATACACATCGGTGATCTATCAAAAACGGTCAAAATCATAAAACGAAAATTGATAAGTAGCTTTACTAATGATGTATCAGTAGGCTCATAATCAGATTAAAATGTGCAGGTTGATATAAACATAACGGATTGCAAGCCAGGTGGGAACCATTCATTGGCATATGGTCTTGGTACCTAAATTTCGTTTATGCCGAGGTTCTGAGATATGCGGTCTTTATGCTGACTTATCATCTGGGTATCATGGTTGAATATTTGACTGAAAAATAACGGTGACGCAAGTAGAACTTCCATGATACCAAACATACGGTAAATACTGAATACGACCATCCAATAAGTGATAAAAATATCACATCCACCCAAAAATAAGTGATATATATATCACAGCTTTATGCGGGAGCTAAGTTCGTCTCTTTGTCGGTACAATGGTACTAACTTGTTCACGGACTTACTCCTATGCCCTTCATGCATCTGAAAATCAAGTTCCTCATCAATAAGTGATTTAATCACATAGGGCTTATATTCAATCAAAATAAGTGAGTATCTCACATCATATACGTCAAAACATATGATAAGCTGTATACTCACCGGTAAGATTTTCTCTTGTGCATATCTTGATACGGGAATGTGTCGTGAAGTGGTTGAACACCGGCTAGTAAGTATAAATCATACATTAATCATATCTCCTAATCATGATTACATCTGATAAATTGAGCTTTTGTGGACAACAATACCAATAATAATAGTAGAAATACTTATTTAATTGAATTTAATGTTTTAAACAAAACTCGTTTTTGACAAGATTAAAAGCTGGTATGATTCTCTTACCTTGAAACTCTGAAAAGATTGCCTAATAGATACATAGTTTATTCTTATCTGTTAGTAGTTATTTTATTTTATTTTAGTTTACTCTGTTGTTAAATTAAGTTCGTTTTGAATTAACCAAAGTTGAAGCTCAAAAATTTCTACCAAGACACGCCCTAAAAACCATTCGCTTTGATATCATAACTTCATAAAAGTACTTTCTTACATCAGGTAAACTTACCTCAAGAAACAAAATCTGTTTAACAAGCACTTTTCCTAACTTAACTTGTGATTAGTGTGGATATGTGCAAAGTTCTAAACAAGTCAGCAAAAAACCTAAAGTCATCGAAGAACTGAAAGTTCAGTTGTGAAAAACCTAGACTCGTACGAATCAGATATCACTCGTACAAGTCTTTGTGCCTTGTATGAATGATAACTAGGGTATTGTGCGATTGGAGTTCTTCGTACGAGCTATGGTAATACGCACGAGTGTCTTGATGTGGTATAAAAGGTGATGAAGTTCTTTAGTAGAACTTTACCTTCACCCTGCTCACGTCATTCTTTCACCTCTCCTTAAGTTGTTTTTGATTTCTTTAAGGTATACTTGACAATGTTGGCATACTTTGAAGATGAACAACTTAAACATTATCTGACAAACACTATCTGACCATGTGACTTTGACTGACATGAACAACAAATTTTAAGCGAAAAATCTTTTTAACGAAAAACAAGTAACTTCTCTTGAATTCGTACGAGTGAAATATCACTCGCACGAGTAACATATCGCTCATACGAGCCAGTTACTCGTACAAGTGAATCATTTGTTTGACTAAATCAAGTGCTCGTTAAAATATGTTGTTCTTCATACGAATAAATTGTTATTCGTATGAGTCAATAGTTCTTTGTCCAGGGAATTTATACATACAGAAAGTTTGAAATAAAACTTTTTGTGTATATTCCCTAATGAATTTATGTTCTTATCCTTGTTGTCTTATGTGTATAAAATGGAACAAAAGAACTACTTAGATCCGGAAGACAAATTTGCTAAGTACGATGGCATAATGAAGTTTTTGCGCGACTCAAGGATACATTATGCTATCACGCACAAGACTACAATATACAAGACATTGATCAATGAATTTTGGGATTCGGCTAAAGTTGATGAAGTGAACGGGCAGGAATTTATCCGCGGGAGAGTAAATGACTTGAACGTAGATGTTCTTTTGAATCATTAACTCAGTGTTACAGCTTGGCAATGATTTTGAAGCTCCTTTCTCAGTACTGTTGAAGTGCAACGTGGATGTTTGCTAAAAATGAAATGTGTTGGAGATTTCCTCGTGGGACAACTAAACAAAGCATGGTTGCCACTCCGATACGAGTTCTTTCTACATGTTTTAATTTAGTGTTTGAGCAACAGACGAAGTGGTTATGACATGGTGAATAACGACTTGGTTGGAATGATGATCGCTTTGACATTGAACAAACCGTTTAGTGTTTCAAAGTATATTTTTGCAAACATAAAGGAAAACCTGAGAAGAACCGGATATGGTGAAAACAAGTTTTGGATGTATCCTCGTTTTCTCCAAATGATCTTGAATGTGCAACATCCGAATCTTTCGAAGAACGACAACGATGTACTAAAAGTAGAAGTTACGATGGAACATTCGTTGAAGATCTTTAGGGGTGTAGTAGCAAAACGTTACAGGGAAAGCACACCTCCTCATAAATTGATCGGTTTTCTGGAAAATGATCAATATATTGCACCAGAAAACGACAAGCGGCGCCATGATGACAGTGGGTCAGATAATGAAGAACCAACTTGGAAAAAGATAATCGAAGATAAGTTTGGTCATAAAAAGGGAAAGGGTAATGATAATGACGTTCGTAATGATGGTGCTAGTGAACCAGTTGCAGAAGTTCAATCTACCTTTACAACAAAGGAGACCGAACCTGTAATGACGGAACCCAATACAACCTCTGAACCACAACTTTCAAATACCACAGCAGCTGAAACACCTTCGGTTGAAGATACTCCAGTTCAATCGCAATCTACTACTTTTTCAGTGCAACAATCCCAGTCTACATCTCATCAACAAAATACAAAACGAAGCAATCGTTTGTTCTCTGAAATGAAAAAGGATGAGAAAGTGGATTTTCTGTTCTCTCAGTTGCAAGCTGCGGCAATCCAGATTAACAAGCATTCGAAGTTTATATCTTCAAATCGAAACACAATTGTCAAACAACAGTTGGAGATAATTCTTTGAAAGAGACTGTTAGAAAACAGGATTCTGAAATTGCTCAGTTAAGAAAATAAAAAGAGCGACTGAAGGCTGCAGATGCTGAAAGAGAAACTCAGCTACAACAGACGAGGACAGCTGATAACTATCAGGGGATTGAGATAAATAGGCTGAAAGAACGTAGTGCGGGTGTACAACGATCTGCCGAAACATTAACTGCTAAGCATAACGACTTGAGAGAATGGCATCATTCTCATAATGCTACACTGGTTGAAGGCTTTAATGGTATTAAAGACGTGTTTGAAATGAGCAACAAGAGGGTGAACATTCTATGGAGTGATAGATGCATAGCACAGGAGATCAAGCAAAAACGTCATCAGATTAGTGAAGACCATGGCAATCCTGATGCTTCGGCCTCATCCTCGCAACCAAACGTTTCTGCATCAACTCGAGTGGTAGAGTCTAATGTACAGCAGATCGTGACCGATCCAGTTACCTCTAGTGGAACTCAAGAGGAAACAGGAAAGGTTTGATGTTTCTGGAAAGTTTTGAAGACCTGATGCTCTATCAACGATGGATAGTAGATCTTCAGGGGAGTTTGTTGATACACCAGGCCATTCAGTATGAAGACCGACAACCGAAGACCAAGCAACAGCCAAGGGGGAGTTTGTTGATACACTTTTGTGTCTGTTGCTTGTTCTTAGTTACGTCTGTAATTGTACAGTCTTTGTTTACAGTGTCTGTATAGTTTGGTCATGTCGACCAAATCATGATATCATCCTATCTTGGTTTAGTACGATGATTAGTTTGTCTGTGTAAAACAGTTGCATGTGTGCATACTGTTGAGTCTTGTGTATGTCATGTCTATGGCTCGTTCTCCGAAGAACACATTTGTGTGCGAGTGGGAAATGCTTTGTATGAGCAAGATGTTGCTTGTACGAGCCACTCATCATTCGTATGAGTGACTCTTAATCGTACAAGTGAATTCATCTCAATAAGCTGATTGCTTGATTCGTACGAGCCAGCTTGTTCGTACGAGCATCTTTGGAGAATGTCCTTCGTGTATTTTGGTGTTTCGTACATCCGGCAACATACTCCGTACTATTGCTGGGTGTAGACTCTATATAAGCAGACATGCACTTCTCAGTGTAGCGTGACAAGTGAGAGACGTTACACATACCAGAGATATTAGAGTGAGCTACACTAGAGAGAGAGACACAAGAGCATAAAGAGTATTTCATGAGTCTGTATAAACATTGTTTATATGTGTTTGTACTAGCTCTCTTCTTTTAATCAAGATATTGAATCTTTGGTTATCCTGTGTTCCTTACTTTGTAAACATACTGAGATTTTATTACTGGATTACAAACAAGACATCTCATACGAAAACAATAACTACATGAACTCGCCAACTTTATGTTGACTTTTCGAACTTACATGTATTCCAGGACGCAAAACTTGAGCCGGTGAAAGACTACGAGAAGTGGGAATGAACATGACAACGAATGCCTTTTAGGAGGATTTGTCTATTATATCCCAACCTCGTATAGGTGTAAAGGGGTCAAAACCTCAAAATTCTTTTATGATGAAAACAATCTTTTGGTTTAAAGTGTAATGTAACTCAAAAACTATACTTTGGATAACACTGTGTACTTGTCTGAACCTTGTAACTTGTTTTGGGAAACTTGTAAACTTTAGTTGCAACTTAACATATATGGCATCTTTGTTGATTTATTTTTGTTTACACAATTGGTTGCATTGATTACCTAATAGTCACACGATTGCGCTTCTGTTACGACCAGAGTGTGACAGATTGGTATCAGAGCTTCGATTATGGTGAACCAGGGAAAAACTTTTACTAAGGTTGGTCTACAATCACTAAGGGCTCCCACATGAAAACAAAGTTTATAACATCACAAAAATATTTTCATAAATATGACAAAAATGACAAATGGTTTTCACTGTGACACAATAACACGAGGATCAATCACACGAGCTCAGCCATAAGTAACAAAAAAGGATCAATACATGATTAGTCTATGAGAAATAGACACATTACATAATAAGACTATGTGTCATGGACACGTTACAAAAGATAGAAATCCTGGTTAGATGGGATTTTATGTGATTATATATATATATAATTTATTTAAATATGTGTTTTATGGAATATATTTCCAAGAACTTAATACCTTCGACTATGGATATTATTATTATCCTTGACTCGCACAATGAGAATATCGACCTTGTGTCTATTGCGGGGCTTATGGCGAACATGGTTCCTAAGTGATACCTTAAGATCAAGTCCACATAAGGTGGTTGCTTTTCCCACGGATGCGGAGATGCCTGGCTTCATTAGCGACGAAGAAACGAAGGTGGTAGCCTTGGATGACAACTCTATTAGCGGGATGAGGTCCCTGTGACCCTTAATCGTTAATATCGACACTCTTGTCCAGACAAGGAAGGTGAAGTACTCATCTTGAAGGTGCCCTCCAATTGTTATTTTTGCAAATTCTCTCTATTTCTAAATTTGTCTAACGACGTGCCCTTTTACGAGTAATATCAACGGACGATAGCATGTGGACCATTACGAAGGTGCCTTCTATGTTGAAGGTATGTAGACAATAGCGTCCTCTCTCTGACCGATCGTCGTCTTTGAACGGTAGAACACTAGGGTGACCATGCAATGCAATTAATTATTACGGGGGCCCACGTAATAATAACTTGTAGTAGATGAGAATCCTGGTGGGCTCTGCGGGTCAAGCTAATGATCACTACCCATTCAAAATTGTTAAGTTGTTCGAGTTTCTATCTAATGGGACACTAACCGGGGCAGTTGCTATAACACCTTACCATACAGAAACACCACACATATTTGTTCGCATCTAACATTCAATCTCTCTCATGAGTCGATTGAGACTAGTCATCTAAACAAGCAAAACTGGTTACCCACCCTTGGAGAATATTTCCTCAACGGCCTAGAGTTCTTGTACATGGGTTAGTTCCATGGTGTCTATGGCACCTCATCTTAGTTATTGGAAAGACATTACATTAAATTCTGTCGTTTGACATTTGTCTTATTCCAAGCAATGGTATGGCACGAGCCATGCTTCAACACCCTCATTGCATTCTATTCGATATCTATGGAAATTATGACAATCTAGCTGGAGCTTGTGGAGCTCAAGGGATATCAACGTATTCGTCACACGGGTTGGTATGGTGAAGGATTTTTTTCCTACTTTGGACAATCAAAGTCCACAAAGTATGGAATACATGCTATAAGGTTGGAGACGACTGCTTGTTCTCTCCTCCTTAACAAGTTATTTCCTTTCCACTTAGACAAATGGCCGATACACGCAAGAGGTACTACGAATTTTGGATTGTTCTTATTCACGTTATCATTGTCTCAAACATAAATGAACAATGCAATCTTGAGGTTTCCATGACCAATGGCATTCTTTATTCTTAGGCGCATGGTAGACTATATTTATCCAAATATATATCTAGCTTCTTTTAATCTTGGGTATTAAGAAGAAACATGGCGCCAAAAGGAAGGTCTACACCCAAAAAGGGTTAGTTAATCCATGACAAACTGGGTAAGCCGAACTAGAGTTCTTATGGAAGGACATAAAGTTATTGAAATTGAACTACACGAGAGGAATTTAGTCAACACTAGTGAAGAGTATTGCTCGCTGACTGGAATTCCAAGGGTAGAAACACATGTGGAATCTACTAGCAACCAAGAAGCAAAAATACTCACCCCTTAAGGAAGGACCGAGAGTGAGTAACAAATGAAAGGGAACTCCCGTGATGATAGAAACGAAGGTAATTGCTGCCATAATTGATGCTAGCACCAAGAAATATGCTGATAACTTAATATAATCCTAAATGTGATAAGTGAAAATATCCTCATGAGGGCACTTACAAAAGTACCAAGAGTAGAAGTGTGGTGAATAAAGACACAAAACAGAAACCCATAAGTTAGTAAGACAACCATGAACAAGGATGTTAAGTGTGGCATAAATGTCACTTCAAGCATGAACGTCTGAAGAATGAATCAGACAAGTGAATTAAAGTGTGAGTGAGGAGAAACTATGGATACCCCACAAGATCATGATGTCGTCATGCGTACGTTCTCTCTACAATTGTTACGTATGAATTCTTTTGATACCAACACTGAGCTTAGCTAGTGTCTTTAGGTGTTAAGCACATACTCAAATTAGAATCTTGTAAATTAGACACGTTATCAAGTTAGCTAATGGGGAATTAGCTGAGTCATGAGAAATCATTAAAGGTCACAGACATGTTTCCTATCTTCCAACATCTTGCATCCATCTTGTTTGATACCTGTGCTGATTTTAGTTCATCTCCATAGAATTTAAAGTATACTTGACCTAGAGTCAAGAAAGATAGACGTTCCCTCATTCTATAGGATTTGCCAACGGTAAATTAGTCAAGTCAGGGGAAGTTATAAAAAGTTGCACTTTGGAACTTGGAGAATGAGAATTTAATATCGATCTTTTACCCGGTTATCTGGGTTGTTACAATGTAGATTTTGGCATAGACTTGTTGACGTATAACCGAGCAGAAGTAGGTTGTCCTAAGAAAACTATCTGCATTCCCCTTCCAGACGAAGAAACACTTGTAGTACATGGAGAGAAGCATGAGACGCCCTTACAAATCATTAATTGCATGAAGGCCAGAAATGCCTACAGAAGGTTGCATAGCCTTTCTAGCTCACGTAGTCGACAAGGAAACTGAGGAGCCAAAACTGGAGGAAATAACCATTGTGAAGGAATTCCCTCGAAGTCTTTCCATCAGACTTGTCTGGATTACCTCCGCAACGACACGCCAACTTTCGCATTGATTTGGTGCCAGGAGAAGTACTAGTAGCAAAGCCTCCATACCGATTAGCTTCGTCATAAATGCAAAGACTATCTACATGACTTCAAAAGTTGTTAGACAAAGGATTCATAAGACCGAATTTCTCGCCTTGGGGGAGCTCCGATGCTGTTTCTGAAAAAGAAGGATGGAACATTCTGAATGTGCATCGACTACCGGGAACTAAACAAGTTAACCATCAAGAATTGGTACCCATTACCGAGGATTGATGACTTATTCAATCAATTACAAGGGTCGAGTTTTTATTCAAAGATTGATTTAAGATCCGGGCATTATCAGTTAAGAATCTAAGAGAAAATTATTCCTAAGATGGCGTTTAAGACTCGCTACGGTTATTACGAGTTCCTTGTTATTATTGCTTTTGGGTTAACAAACCCCCCTGCAGTATTTATGGATTTGATGAACCTGGTATGTAAGCCATACCTCGACAAGTTCATGATCGTATTTATAGATGACATATTAATATACTCGTGAACCGTGGAAGAACACGAACCACACTTGAGAACTATACTTGAGTTGCTAAAGAAGGAACAATTATATGCCAAGTTCTCGAAATGCGAATTTGGGATTCGCGAGGTACAGTTTCTCGGTCACGTGGTGAACGAGAACGGGATACACGTCGACCCCTCAAAGATCAAGGTTATAAAGAATTGGACCGCGCCAAGAACCCCTACAGTGTAACATTTATTGTAAAACGGGTTTCAAAACCCGCTTTGTTAAATAACTCAAGCATTTAATTTAATGTCTCGTGGCGTATTTTTATTTGTTTATAGTTATTAGTTATTAATTTATAGTTGTTAAAAATAGAAAGAATTAATAACTGTTAATAAAATAACAAATAAAACCTTAAAATAAAATAATAAAATAAAGGGGCAACCGGGTTTCGAACCTGGGTCCCCATCTAACTCACACACTGCATACACCACTACGGTACACACACTTTTGTGTTGTAAACCAGAAACAATTTATTCTTATATTCAAGTAGCAAATCTCCAAAACACACAGTTACAACGGACTGTAACCGCAAAAATCTAATGATGTTGCAATTGTAACTGATGTTGAATACTTAGTCTATAACCGAAATCCGTTTCAATCATCAAGAAAACCGACTAGAATCATTCCGAAATCAATAACCCATAATTTGGGTCTTGAAACAGAAATCTTGTACTGATTAATCCACACTATAAATATCGATGCATCACACCTCAATTGAACTCGCCATTCCCTTCAATTTCTTTCTCTCCAGCACTCTCGGATACTCTCTGTTCGAGTTCTTTGTCGCCGGGATTTTCAGTCACCGCTAGAATCTCGTCGGAAAAGTTAAGGCCATGTACGTCTGGTATAATCCTCTTGATCTTTCCTTTAAAATCTTTTAATCATCTGTGCAGAACTTAAAGCAAAGTGTCTTAAATCAAACACAGTCGGGTCATGCTTCTGGGTTATAACTCATGAAGAAGATGAACCTGTTTAAGTGTTTTTGTAAAATTAAATTGGTTGTTTTAAATGGGTTAGACACATAGTCTAGTGGTGGACTGTGTGCAAACGTAATACATACGTCCCGGGTTCGAATCGTGCATGTCTTCGACTTTCATGATTATAATTCAAATTTTTTAAATGAATTTAGATCACCTCTCATCTAGTATATATGTTTAATTTAATTCAGTGTCTAAATGGGTTGGACACACATCCCAACTGGTTGGGCTGTGTGCACACGAGCAGAAAGACGTGGGTTCGATCCGGCCTACAATTACCGATTCGATCATTTTAAAACCTTTTTAATAAGCAGCAAAATATAATTAATTCTAGGTTGTATATATATGTAATTAAAATGGTGATTATTTCGGGTTAGACATGTAGCTCAATTGGTAGAGCTGCGTGCACGTATACGGGAGGTCACGAGTTCAAATCTTATACGCTGCCAATAATTAAAGCAATCCGACCATTGAACGGTCAACCCTGTAAAAAGGGTATATTTTTTTATTTCTATTTTCTTTATTATTCTAGTTAAAAATCATTTAAAAATGCTTAAAAATAAGACTTTTTAAGTTTAAAAATTATAATAAATACCACAAAAATAACTCTAAAAATCTAATAAAAAGCATTAATTAGAAATATTAATTTCAAATAAGGATTATATATTTATCCAAATATTACGTTATTATTTAGGTTAGTTTCTCTCGTTGGTTAAATCCTTCGTGCACGTTCGTCGTCAATTCAAGAAAACGCACCCATTGTGAGTGTATCCTTACAAATTCCCCTTTTTAATTCATGTTTTGGGGTGTATCATGCTTCGTGTACATATTTTATTTATTCAAACACTTGTGCTAACACCATTATATGATCTAATGTGTATGTAAATTTTTGTTCTTGTTGTTATATGTGGTAACATTTTATCATTTCAGTGCAATCATTCACATAAGGCCCATCAGTTCCTTGTTGGATACAAGTTGGGCATCGCGTGCCTCATTAGATTGGCTCCGTTTGATTGAGCCTTGATCTCACAATTCATCATTTATCATGCTCATGTGTACATTGTTGATGTTATGTGGTTTGTGGTTAGATTATATATACATATGCTCATATTTGGTCCATGCACACTTTTATTAACTTAATAAATATAACTAATTCGTTTAATTGTTAAATTTGGATTCACTCTCTAACTTTTTTGACCAAACTTTTATTTTACACATGATACAGGTGGACACGCTGAGGAGAGGAACACTTAGTATTGGCTTTAGAAGATGAATAAAATATGTCTTGTTTAGAACAATTTTTCTTGTGTTTGTATGTTTCTATATGTTTGGATATTCTCTTTTAGATTTACGATAATAAATATGAAACTTAATTATAGTAAATGTCATGAGCTTTGATGAAAACCCAATCATGCCCCGACTTCTATTTCCGCTGCGGGTCAGGGTGTGACACACAGAAATACGACAATTTCTAGGTTTAGCGGGATATTACAGGAGATTTATTGAGAACTTCTCAAAAGTTGCTTGGCCGCTAACCTCGCTTACACAAAAGGATAAAAAGTTCGATTGGGGAGAAAAACAAGAATAAGCATTTCAACTAGTAAAGGAAAACTTATGTAGGACGCCGATATTATCACTTCCGGATGGTAACAATGACTTTGTGGTGTATTGTGATGCACCGCATCAAGGCTTGGGTTGCGTGTTAATGCAACGTGAAAAAGTCATTGTGTATGCATCACGCTAGTTGAAAGTTCACGAGAAGAATTATACCACTCATGGCCTAGAACTAGGCGTAGTGGTATTTGCTTTAACACTCTGGCGTCATTATTTATATGGCACTAAGTGTACCATATTCACAGATCTTAAAAGTCTTCAACACATATTCAATCAAAAGGAACTAAATATGCGCCAATGGCGTTTGGTGGAATTGTTGAATGATTATGACTGTGAGATTAAGTATCACCCTGGCAAAGCAAATGTAGTGGCAGATGCCTTGAGCCGGAAGGAACGGGTAAAAACTTTACGAGTACGAGCTTTAGAGGTGACGATCCAGACGAACTTTACAACTCGAGTGCGCAATGCACAACAAGAAGCTCTAAAACTGGAAAACATACAAGCAGAATCATTACAGGGAATGGAGAAACAAATGGAACCAAACAAGGATGAAACTTTATATTTCATGGGAAGGATCTGGATTCCCTATTTTGGCGATTTGCGAGACTTAGTGCTGGACGAAGCACACAAGTCCAAATACTCGATACACCTAGGATCTGATAAAATGTATCAGGATTTAAAGGAGTATTATTGGTGGCCTAATCTCAAGGGAGATATTGCGACCTATGTTGGGAAATACCTAACTTGTGTAAAGGTCAAGGCCGAATACCAGAAACCATCTGGTCTATTACAACAACCTAAGATCCCTATTTGGAAGTGGGAACAAATCTAAATGGATTTTATTACAAAACTACCATGGACCCCTCGAGGTCATGACATGATCTGGGTTATCATGGATCTGTTAACCAAGTCAGCTCACTTCTTACCAATCCGTGAGAAAGACAGTACAGAGAAGTTATCAGAACTATATCTTAAGGAAATCGTGGCACATCATGGAGGGCCACTCTCGATAATCTCAGATAGAGATGGTCGCTTTGTGTCGCAGATTTGGCAATCATTTCAAGCTTCATTTGGTTCTCGCTTAGATTTTGCTTTTAATCTGCACACCGATGGTCAAAGCGAGCGAACCATCCTACGTTTGAAGACATGCTTTGGGCCTGTGATGGATTTGGGCGGAAACTGGGATACTCATTTACCACTGGTAGAGTTTTTCTATGATAACAGTTATCACACAAGTGTAAAGGCCTCGCCATTCGAAGCTATTTACAGACAAAAGTGTCGATCTCCGATATGTTGGGTGGAAGTCGGTGACAAACAGCTCATTGGTCCCGAACTAGTACAAGAAAACCATAAACAAAATATTCAAAATCCGCAAGCGTATAAAAACTGCTTGGGACAAACAAAAGAGCTACGTAGATCAAAGACGCAAACCATTATCCTTTGAGGTCGAAGATAAAGTGTTACTAAAAATCTCGCCTTGTAAGGGGGTAGCTAGATTCGGGAAGCATGGAAAGCTAAACCTGAGTTACATTGGGCCTTTGAAATTCTGGCAAAGGTTGGTATAGTGGCTTACAAGCTAAAACTGCCAGAAGAACTCAATAACATACATGACACATTTCATGTGTCTAACCTAAAGAAAAGCCCGACTAATGACATGGTTATCATCCCAGTGGATGATATTCATAGTGATGACAAACTCCAGTTTACTGAGGAACCCGTTGAGGTTATGGACTGGAAAATTCAAAAGACAAGGAGAAGTCGAATCAAACTACTCAAAGTTCGCTGGAACTCACGTCACGGACCCGAGTATACGTGGGAACGTGAAGATCAAATCAAGGCAAAATACATCCACCTGTTTAAGAAGACTCCTTCATAGGATGCCTCAAAGTGAACTTCAGGACAAAATTCTCTTTTAACATGGGGAGTATGTGACATATGGCAAATAACCGGTAATTCCGTACAAACTAATCACTATTTTTAGTACATAATCATGCATTTTATCGTAATTTGATTATGTAAATGAGTCGTACGTCATATCATAAGTGTAGGACAAGTGAATCATGCCATAACATATATTGGTTTCCGTTACGACGCGAAACAAATTAAACTATGTCCTAAAAGTGTTGGTAGAAAGTGTTGGGCACAATATTCGTGGTTGCACTATTCATGTCCGCAAAACCGCTGAAACGAAACAGAACAATGAATAACGGCATACTAAAACATAACTAAGTCCATATATACATGAAAACACTAGTGTGGGAACACATCTTGCAATAACACATAACTTTCCGGTCCAACGCCTAAATTACAAAATTGTCCGTTTCGACTAAAAAGGTGACAATTTCAATTCGTCTGCAACATTAAATTGATATTTTCCGGATTACAGAATTATAACAGAATGATAACAAACACCTTAAAACAACATGAGGATATCAAAAATACAAAAAAGACATGGTTTCTGGTCGTACGACAAGCAGTGCACAACTAGACCCGAAAGCGACCGATTGTCGAACCGACAAAGATTTCAATGGCCGATAGCCTCATACATTGATCCAGAGAGCTAGCTAAGCTTCATTTAGGATCCGAAATCCTTTCAACCATCTTGAGGTTACAGAAATACAACTTCCGTAAATATTCGGCGATAAAATCTATAACTGTTGATAATGAGCGAATAATGAAACGGAAAGCGTTTCAGCCACCCAAACTCAACGTCTGCTCGACTAGTGAACTAGTTAACCTAATTTTGATGTCAGAAGTGTCCTAAATAAATGTCATAGCACTTATGGTAAACAAAAACCAAAGCTTCCGTTACGAAACAATACCTTCCGTATACCAACCGGTATTGTAACACCCCGATCGCGTAAAACAATAAACCGTGACGGAAACGTCGGGGAGTCATGTCACAGAACTATTGTTTCACAACTCATGAAATTTAAAATTTTGTTTTATTAAGTTAAATGTTTACATTGTCTTGGGATAAATAGAAACAACACATAAATAAATTATCTTTCATATTTTAAGTCACTAAGGCCCGCGTCCATTCCTACGTGAAGCATGCATTATATTATCAAGCATTGACTCCTAAAACATATGTGAAAAGAGAGTCAGCATAAAAATGTCGGCGAGTACATAGGTTTTGTGAGTGTGTCAAATTCATGGCTTTGTATACATATTACAACATCACGTCCGACTACAAGAGTCGTTAAGTGAAAACCTCGTATCAAAAGTGTTTGATATTACAATACAATTAACCAACTAAAACAAGTTGGTTAGAGTTATGAAAACCTTATAGCCATGAATCTTGACCAAAACGTTTCTTTTGTAAAGTCCTTGTAATAGATTGATTCAAAAGAAAATTCGTATGGTTTATATCTTCAAGTGAAAGTCATTGCGTGCACTGTTCAAAATCATTTGTTCGTGTTATAAACCATTCGTCCGTGTTATAAATCAATCGTCCATGTCATAAACCAATTGTCCATGTCATAAACAAATCGTCCGTGTTTTTAATTGTGAAAACTTTTGATCGTTCTTTAATGAACACATTCAAACCTGTGTTGACTATACCACCAAAGGGTATCTTTAATAGAACACCAAAGGGTCTCTTTAACTAGACTAACAAATCAACAAATGATTTGTTAATTAGAAACAGTTTCTATCATTACCCAAACTTCCACCAAATCCAGTGAATAGTCCGATAATGGGATTGTCAGTCCTATGGTACCATAACATACTACTGGTCGGCTCGGCTAAAGCTAATGAATATCATTTGTGTTATGGATAACGCATCAACAAGTTGTTCACATTATTGAAATCATATTGTTTTATATATAAACCATAGACATTGTTTTTGGAAACTTAAAAATGATTTAGCACATATGAGTCACCCCAAAACATTTGCAAAATATAAAAGAGGGGAACTATGTACTCACTTGGGATTGCAAAAGTGTTCTTGATCAATAGAATAAACAAAGCTCAAACGTGTCCTAATGTGTCAGATAAATATGTTAGCGTGTCGGGACTATAAACGGGAGATCGGATAAAATGAAGTCTTATAAACCAAACGAGTGTTGGAACTCATGTGATATGGTTTAACAAACTTAACATCTGATTTGAAAAGGATCCTAAGTGCTTTTGACCCATCATGACTTGTTAACGTAGTTTATGCTACGTTAACGGGTCATTAGCGTAAACGCGTGATGGTCCTATGATAAGTCTTAAATGCCCAAACATTTTTGAAAATGTTATAACATCAGTTTATATGTCAAAAATTTGGTTACATGTGTTTAAAATGGATTTATGCGCAAAAGGGCATTTTGGTCATCATTTTTAAGAACATAGAAATAACTTATCATAACACTAACCAAACCACGTGACCATAAGGTATAACCTCAGTAGGATATTCCCTATTAAACTATGGTTACAAATATGTGTTTGGTCGGATCCTAAGATCGACCAAACGGGTGGATTCGAAAGTCAAAGCGGTGGTCAAGACCGCTCGACTTACAACCCTAAATAAGCACTAAACTAGAAGTGACGAGTTAGACATGTCAAAATATGTCTAACTTAGTTTACAAAACTGATTTGGTATCAAAACTTGGTGTTTTGATACCCGAAAATAGTTTCATCGTAAAATGCACATCATGCGCATTTTTGACCGAAACTTTGACTCATCACTTCGACTAGTAAACGTGGTAATCAGAAGGTGAAATCATTAGGGTTATAACCTTCATGACTAAGATCACGTTGCAAAGTTCAATTGAACTTTGACTTGACCAAATATGGTCAGATCCAAAAGTCAATCAGGAAGCCAAACTGTTCGACTTTTAGCTCAAAATTGCTAAAATAATGAAAGAGCTAGGAAGAGTACTTACTCGTGTTGAAGAACACTTTTGGAACTCAAGATAGGAGGTTTCCAAAGGCTGGAAACTAGCTCCAAGAACGATAGAAAGAAGAACTTCACACTTTGCTTTAAAGTGTTTTGAAGTGGTGTGAAAAAATGGAAGAATCATGGGGTATTTATAGTATATTTAGGATTAAGGAGGTGATGACAAGTGTCCTTAAGTGTGGATTAGTGTCCTAACATGTGTCAACACCAAATTAAGTGTGGCAAAATGAGTGTTAGGTGTCAAAAATTGGAGATAGGTGGAAAACTTGGTGAAGAAGCAAAAATATTTATTATTTTTTTGACATTTTTGGCTCTTGTACTTGTATTTTCACTTGTTTGCCATTTTTAACCCCTTTAACCTAATACTTGGATGATATAAAGGTGCTAAGACATGTGTAACTTGGATTATGCCTGAAAATGTCGTGGATGTCGGTTCGTTCGGTTGTACGGTTACACGTTTTGCAAAAATGCGTAAAACGCTTTAACGAACACGAAAATGATCGAAATTGTGCAACGATTGACATTTTTGCTTTTTCATCAATAAAATACAAGATTTTATTGAATAAAAAATATTTGGAAATAAAACACAGGGTTTCATTGAATACGAAATTGTTTGTAATTGTGCAATGATTCAAAGGCACAAATGTAACCGGTATAGCACCGATGAGCGAACTAGTGGTATATTTACCATCCAAAACCCTAATTACTCTCTAATGATGCAAGACCAACCCCTAACAATCATACTTAATTTAAACACCTAAATATCTAATACATTATCACATGTTATAAAATATTTACACTTAACCCCCCCCATGTGGGCCCCCACCCACTTGATTTATGTTGAAAAATGAAGATTTAGGCATGGTAGAAAGATGTGATCTTGACTTGGTTTGAAAGTTTATGTAAATCATCATCATGCTTCATTACTTCATTTCACAGAAATATATATATTTATACGAAACCTCCTTGAACTCCCCCTCATCCACGGCTACATCCTACCACCACAATCCACCCTTTTTCCACCATTAAACACCATATTTTATTCCTTTTCAAGCCCTCACAAGATCATCTATGTAGCTTGCAAGCATGGGGAACATTAGATCTTTCTTTGGAGCTTCATCTTCTTTTTAATCTTCACTTAATCTTGTGCAAGCTTGTAAGCTAATCTTTTACCATATGTAAGCTCCTTATGATATATGGTTTATGAAAGTACTTGTTGATCATCTTGAAAGTAAAGAAAAATACAACTTAAACCCTAACCTCACCTTAATAATCTACTAAATATAGTTTATTATGTGTTGATTATATGTATTAGTGTTAACTAGTTAACATGATTATGTTGATTTTGTTAAAGTAAGTTGTTTAAAGTGTGTGATCTTGTATGATTAAGATTGTAAATGATGATTTAAACATGGTGATGTTTAAATCTAAACAAGATCATCAACCTCATGATCTATGAACTTTACTACAACTTAAAAATGATTTATTACATATACGTGACTTTTATAAAGAAAAAACACCATGACATTTGTTATGACCATCTTAAAAAGTTTAGTAAACAAAGTGGTTTAAAGTGGAAATCTTGATTAGAAGATATAACAAACAAGATGTCTTAAATGGTCTAATAAATATGTGAAGATCTCATTGTTTTTAAGTAAGGTTTTTAAAATATATAAAAAGTCCATGGAAATGAAGATAAAAAGTGTATAAATCATGCATACAAAAGTGGTATATTAAACTTGAGTTGATGATTGATTGTGATTATGGGTTTAAACATGAGTTAAATACGTTTTTGAAACGAGGAAAACGCCATAGATTAGGGGAAACTATGGCAAAATTTTCTAAAAATCTAATCGAGAGTAAAGTATAATTAATAGGGTGATTAATGGGGTTAAACACGATTAGTGACCTAAACCATCTAAGGAAGTTTTAAGGACAAGGGTTAAACCCTAATCCTCCAAGGATTTAACAAATACTTACATATATTTTTACAATTAAAAATGAGTATTTATTACATACATATATTTTTGGGAATAAAAAAAAATATACATATACTTTGTCACCATAATTAATGTGTAAAAGTACGTGTGTATTTATGTGTATGTATCTAGAAAGTCTAGGGTATACAACACAAAATACCTAACTAATACAACACACCGAATACTTGAGGATTACCAAGTATAAATAACATGAACACATACGCTTTTACATAATTCTGGAAACAATAATCAGACGAGCGGACTAGGCGAACAATGGTCGAATTTATACAATACACCGTCTCGCCGTCGGTCAACGAACATATCGCCAACATGAAGAGCTACTATGACATTTGGGCGATTTTCGACGTGAAAATATGTATATTAAACGACAACGACGACATGTCGAAAAATAATAAATTCTAGACACTTAATGAATCTATATATTAACGATGAAAAAATCCGGAAATTTAGGATGTATAAAAATTACCAAGTTATTTTATAAAAGTATATAAACATACTTAAAAGTATAAATTAAGTAAAAATTTCCAAGTGCAAGATTATAAAAGCTATGGACACATGAAATTAAGTTGGACTAGACTCATTATATAAAAGACATGGGCAAGGCCCAAACACATAAATCACATAATTTCATGGGCTAGGCCCAAACATATAATTTCATGGGCTAGGCCCATTCATATAATTTCATGGGCTAGGCCAAATCATATTATTTCGTGGACTAGGCCCAATCACATAAAGACATGGGCTAGACCCAATGAAATAATTACATTGGCTAGGCCCAATCACATAAAGACATGGGCTAGGCCCAATCACATAGTAACATGGGCTAGGCCCAATCATGTAAAGACATGGTTTAGGCCCATTGACATAATTACATGGGCTAGGCCCAATGACATAATTAAATAGGCTAGGCCCAATCACAAAAAGATAGGGGCTAGCCTAATGACACGCGTGAAAGGCACAAGGACAAGTGAAGGGTGAGGCGCGTTCACACACGATCTAATAATGATAATATATATATATATATATATATATTGAACAAAATTGGCAATTTGACAACAAAAGCAATAAAAAATCCAATATAGAATATGATTTTCGAAGCCACAGGATACGACTAATAGAATAATATTCTACAACTAGCAATTCATTTATTTTCAAGCTGACCCATTTGGATACGGCAAAATGGATCTATTTAGAAGACGAATTCTTAGTCAAAGAATAGTTAATGGAACTACCAACACTGTAATAAAATCTAAGTTGTTGTAATGTGATAAATAACTACACAAAAAGAATTCAAGATGAACAACTTGTACGAGGTCCAACGAGACCTAAGAGTCTAATGAAGTTAATACACATGTAGGTTACACAAGTGTACGGACACTCGAATTTCACTAGTACGACATTTGGGAACGAAATCTGTGAGTTCATGTCCCTCATTTCAAATATTTCAAAGTTTTGTTTTTAAAACAATCGAGGGGAAATACATGTCATAACAAACGGTATGTTAGCTATGAGGTTAGATGATAACACGATCAATGTGCGTAAGTAGGAAGATGAGAAGAGTAACCACTAATCACTTAGTGACCAAGGTGCAAAAGGTATAGATCTATCAAGTTTTAGACGCGCTCCACTCCTGGTTTGTTAACCCTTTAGGAGTGCTTGTGTGATCCCAATTGATGTTAAGAGTTGTCTTGGTTTGGCTACTTACTTATGGCACATATGTTAGGGTGTTAGCTACACACTGATAGATCCTTAAACTCTATGAATGCTAAGCATACTAAGATTTCATTACTGGATTACAAACAAGACATCTCATACGAAAAAAATAACTACATGAACACGCCAGCTTTATGTTGACTTTTCAAACTTACATGTATTTCAGGACGAAAAACTTGAGCCGGTGAAAGACTACGGGAAGTGGGAATGAACATGACAATGATGCCTTTTAGGAGGATTTGTCTATTATATCCCAATCTCGTATGGGTATAAAGGGGTCAAAACCACAACATGCTTTTATGATAAAAACAATCTTTTGGTTTAAAGTGTAATATAACTCAAAAACTATACTTTGGATAACATTGTGAACTTGTCTGAACCTTGTAACTTGTTTTGGGAACTTGTAAACTTTAGTTGCAACTTAACATATATGGCATCATTGTTGATTTATTTTTGTTTAATGTTTACCTCATAGTCACACGATTGCTTCCGTTATGACTAGAGTCACATTTTAAGATCTGTTTTGGAACAAACTCAGGTTTCTTTTGTCTCACATTTTCTTTGGATTTCTTTGCGTTGTAAACAGATTTTGAGTTGCTTTTAGTACAATGTCGTGCAATATGCCTAACTTTGTTACATTTCCAACATGTTCTACTATCACAATCAGTAGATGAACTCAAGTTTTTGCTCATGACGTTTCTTTTCTGCATGGAACTCGTCGTTTGATTATTCCTTTCCCAACCTTTCTTTTTCACTTACCGTGCTTGATCTAAACACAAAGTTTACTTTCTTTTGAAAATTTGATTTTTGAAACTTTTCCTTTTTCTTCTTAGTGTACCCCAACCCTTTATGCTTATTTTTAGGATAATTTTTACCTTTACGATCATTTTACAAAAGCTTTTGGGTTTAGAGTAGTAAGACTTATTCAAATTTCTCAGTTTAGAAACATTGATTTCTGTTAGCTTAAACACTTGCTCTACTTTCTCAAGATTCACATTCTGAATCGAAATTATTGATCAAAATATAGTTTGTCTGATCCTTTCATGGTATAAGCAAACAATGTAGAATCATCATCTATACTAGAATCTGATTTATCAAGATAATTCTTGTGAAAACTTTCCTCATTTTCAGAAGGTAAACCTGAGCTAGTTTTCTCCAAGTTTGACTCAACACTTTTGTACTGTCTGCTATCACTTCCACTTCCCAAAATGTTTTCAACCACTATTTAATCATATCAGATTCACAGTCATTGTCCAATTTAATGTATGTTACTTCAATGTTACTCCAAGTTTGACTCAACACTTTCGAAAGTCATGAAACTAGAAATGCAGAAGATGGCCAAATCAAAAGGTGCTCAAATACAACAAGATGTAAACCTTTATTTTAAAGGTAGTTCTGTTGGTACTCAAAGTCCGAAAGTACAAACCGCCTCCAATGGTGATAGTTCTGCAAGCCCATATGCTAATCAATCCGGTTTTCAATCATTTTCTAGCTTTGAACCAAATTCACCTAAAACAACTCAGTCTTCATAGAGCCTAAATAGTTTTCTAAAGTTAACAATCTGGCCAATCAAACTTAAACCAGAGGATTTTACAGTGTACATAGCCGTGAATCTCCAGAACAAACAAGATTTTAATGAACATACCTCCTAGCAGCACATGTTGTTGCTCGCATCTGTTCTTGAGTCTTACGAAAGCCTGGTTGCATATCTGGTGATCTAAACTACCTCGTTGTGACAGACGACTATTCGAAATTCTCGTGGGTTATTTTCCATGAGAGTAAAGATGAGACATTTGATAATCTTATGGTTCTCTTTAGAAAGTTAGAGAACTTGTACCATCTTCCAATCAGACGAATACGAAGTGATAATGGTACTAAGTTAAAAAATAATTGAATACTCGAATTCCTGTAACGACAAAAGTATTCTTCATGAATTCAGCACCCATATACTCCGCAACAAAATGGAGTAGCTGAACGTAAGAATCGAACTCTCATTGAAACTTCCCGTATGATGCTCGCTTATTCAAAGTAACATGTTAATCTCTAGAGCGAAGCAGTTGCCTCTGCATGTTACACGTTGAACATGTTTTTAACCATCAAGGCACATAAGAAACATGTTTCGAACTGCTTAACCAACGAAATCCGAACTTAGAGTTTTTGGAACCATTTGGATCTCCATGTACGGTCATTGACCCGGATGGTAAATTTGGTGCCAGATCTTTGGGGTGATTTTTCGTAGGATATGCAAGTTCGTTGAGAAGAGTATATTTGCCAAGTCTAAATCTAGGGATTCTTGCTCAACATGTTGATTGTCAGAAGTATACATTGCCTACTCAAAAGCCTGGTGTATCCTATATGTTTAACTACGAGAGTTTATGAAATTCTTTTGATCTACCACAGAACCAAATGAAGAGGAACTTGTGTTGTTGTATCAACAACAACAATTGTATAATCAAGAACAAGTTCCAAGACTAATAGTGGTTACCCAACCATCTATTGACACAAATGTTTCTAGAGCAGGTCTAAGCACGATCCAAACAAAACCCGTCATCGTATTAGTAGTGAATGCCACAGAACCCACTTTCGACCAATCTGACGATTCTAATTCAGATGCTGGGCCGACATATGATCAAGATGGTGAATCTAGCTCCAATGAAGGTTTTGAGAAGATAACAAGTTTGTTAAATCTATCTGTTGGTTCTAATGATCAGAATGAAGCTTCAACAAGTAATCTGGTTGATGAACAGATTGAATCGTGCTCAAACCTGCTCAACAAGTAATCTGTTGTGCTTACATCGTTGTTTTATTTCACAGATTGAACCGAAATAGAATAAGGAAGCACGTGCCGATGATAGCTGGATAAATTCAACGTAGGAGGAGCTACAACAATTCGAAAAGCTTGGTGTCTGGATGCTTGTTGACCTACCGGCTAATCACAAAGCTATTTCTACTAAATGTGTCTTCAAGTGCAAAAGAGATGATCTAGGGGTAATTGTGCGCAATAAAGCCCGATTGGTTGTTAAAGGTTTTCATCAACAAGAATCCATTGATTATGTGGGTCCCGGTGAAGGCGGTTCTAGATGGAAGTTTGGGCGTATGATAGTACTGATTCGGTAGAACTTTATAAACAAGGAGTAGAAACAGAATCAGCGGAAGCATTCATTCATTCATTCCGAAAGAGTATACATCTTGTCTGGATGGCAGAATTCCTGGAGAGAATCCACCAGCGTTTCCCCTTAGGGAACTTCCAAAACTTACAAATAATGAAGACACAACACATATATATAGACATCAGTAGCTTGTGCGAAGCGAGTAGGTTGGCTTCGTACGAAGTGTCCTTCATACGAGTGAGTTGTTTATCACTCGTACGAGTTACATTGTCACTTGTATGAGTCATATTATCACTCGTACGAGTCACATTGCCACTCGTACGAGTCACATTGTCACTCGTATGAGCTAGTTCTCGTTCGCACTTGGGTCGTGTGTTCGCATCTAATCTATACAATATTCAGTACACACTCTTTCTAGCATATTCGCACAGTGACAGACATAAAGTGCATCAACAAATTCCCCCTTGGACGTCACAGTCGAAGCTTAACTTGATCTTGAAATCTGAGAGCCGTGTTTGAATATTCTGCAAGTTCGATCATGTATCTGTCCATGTCTTATAACGCATCAACAAATTCCCCCTTGATTGATGATCCGGGTTCGCATTATCTATTTTAATCAACATTCCGCCTGAAATAATTTTCTCTCCACAATTAATATTCAGGTCTTTGTTTGCATGGTTCAAGACCTTCTCTGATTTATCTACAAATTTTCTCGAGCAATTACCAACTTGAAATTAATCAATGCAGCTTCTCCGTTTCGACTTTAACCACATCCGCATTTGGTTTAGCGCACTTCTCCAATGATCGATCCTCTGATCTTCAAAACCCAACCGGAAATTGATAGAAACTTCAAATTACCACAATGATAAACTTCAAATTAATAAATATCCACGTAAATCAAGAAATCCCGATTTCCGTAATCACGATTAATCAGCAAATCAGTAATCTTCTCAATCAGCAGATCATCATCAGAATCATATTATCTGGTAGCACATCGAATCTGAGAAACATTCTTCGGCAATCAGAATCACATTCTTCCTTTTTAGTCAAAATAACAAGTGTATAGCAATCTCCGCCGGGATGGCGCAACTGAAACTACAAAAAATCCTCATTTCCTGGCGGTTAGTCCTTAAAACAGTTCATTTGCCTTCCAGAGTTAAAGATAAGCAGTCGTATATGCATCCACTTCCACATCAAGGATCAGGTATTTAACCCTTAAGCATCAATTTGTATCATGATCTGAAAATTCTGAACATCCTTTGATCACGAAACTCCAAATATATAGTTTATTTGGTGAGCAACTGGTACGCATACTTTGTCTGAAAGATTTATTATATCATCTTCTTTAGTCATAAATTGCAAGTATATAGCCTTCCTCGTTAGTCCCGGTGATAACTAAAACCACAAAGCATCCTTATTTTCTGGCGGGTAGTCCGTAAAACAGTTCATTTGCCCTGCGGAGTTAAATTGGATACTTTGTACCACTAAGCAGTCGTGTGTGCAACCGGCTTGACGAAACCTCAGGCATCAACGTGACCACAACTACTGAATCCGATGAACACCTCCTCCGAGACTCAGTTATGCAACCCCACTTTTACGAAAAAATAGACATCAACTTATCTCATCACTGAATCTTCGATGCTCTGTGTTTCCCAGATAATCTGCAGTCAGAACCACCCGAATACTGTTGCAAGGTCACGAATTTCAAAAATGCCGGAATATTAACATATACGTGAAAATTCTTATTCCCTTCATTTTTGCAAATTCTGACGTCTTGAGGATCTTTTCACAAAAAAACAAATTTTGCGTAAAATTACTCAAAATTGCAGTTTTGATCAAATGCAGATTTAACGTTGAGACCCATTAAAAGTCACTACACTAGATGATCAACTTTATGTGCAGGTATCAGTGACTACCCCAATATCTTCACCATTTTGTGACCGTATCATCAAATCTATACTCTGAAGCTCTAGACGGTGTCCCCGAACAACCCGAATTATACGTTTAAAATCTCGAAAAAATTTGTAATCACCAAATTTTTCTGGGCACTCGTCTCGTCAATACGAACAAAAAATGCCTTTCTTAGGCATGCCACACTTCGTACCAGTGGTGATTCGTACAAGGGAAAAATTGTCACTCGTACGAGCCATAAAGGCTCACTCGTACAAATGAGCCTCATTATGCTTTCTCGATCCAGAATCTTAATATTTCTTTGAATTTCAAGTTGATTTTTGCACATATCTGGTTGAAAATAAGTTTCTAACAATCCCATGGTTTCAATTTTACATTATGTCCGTGGATTGTCCGATTATTGATGTTTTATGTCTAAAACCCCTCAGGCGTCCAAAATTCATGAGCGTAGGTGATTTATCAACTGTTAGTTTGAATGAACCGGTACTATAGCTCTGATACCAGTTGTGGGTCCCGATGACGGCGGTTCTAGATGTAAGTTTGTGCATTTGATAGTACTGATCGGTAGAATGTTATAAACAAGGAGTAGAAACAGAATCAACGGAAGCATTCATTCATTCATTCATACCGAAAGAGTATACATCTTGTCTGGATGGCAGAATTCTTGGACCCCTTGGGGAACTTCCAAAACTTACAAACAATGAACACACAACACATATATATAGACATGAGCAGCTCGTGCGAAGCGAGCTAGTTGGCTTTGTACGAAGTTTCCTTCGTACAAGTGAGCTGTTTATCACTCGTACGAGTCATATTGTCACTCGTACGAGTCACATTGTCACTCGTACGAGCCAGTTCTCATTCGCACTTAGGTCGTTTGTTCGCATCAAATCTATACAATATTCAATACACACTCTTTCTAGCCTATTCGCACAGTGATGGACTTAAAGTGCATCAACAGATTATACAGATGTCTATGCTCCAGTCGCAAGACTAGAAGCAATTCGCATATTTCTGACGTTTGCGTCATGGAAAGGTTTTAAAGTGTATGTTGGACAACCATCGGGGTTTATTGATCCAGTGCATAAAGACAAGATTTAGTTACTTGATATGGCGTTATATGGGTTGCATCATGCCCCAAGGGCTTGGTATGAGACACTCTCTCAGCACCTGTTAAACAACAACTTTACTAGAGGCACTGTTGATAGTACACTCTTCACACGGGAGGTGAAAGGACATCTGTTGATTGTACAAATCTATTTGGATGACATCACCTTTGGCTCTACGAACGATGAGCCGTGTAAAGAATTTGAAGAAGTCATGAAAAAGAAATTTGAAATGAGTTCAATGGGAGAAATGAAATTCTTTTTAGGGCTTCATGTCGATCAGTTACCTGATGGTATCTTCATCCATCATACAAAGTACAACAATGATATCTTGGAGAAATTCGATATGTCGGGAACGTCATCATTATCTACCCCATTGGCAATTAATCATGGCATCTGCCTAGACGAACATAGACTCAAGATAGATGAAACTTTATATCGATCGATGATTGGATAACTGATGTATCTTACAGCATCAAGACCAGACATCATGTATCCAACATGCCTTTGCGCCCGATATCAGTTGAGTCCTCGAGTGTCACACTTGATGATAGTCAAGCGGATTGTCATATATTTGAAAGGTTTCCCAAGCATCGACTTGTGGTATCAGCAAAATAATAACTTTGACCTTGTAGGATATTCAGACTCAGATTTCGGATGTTGCAAACTTAATGCCAAATCTACAATGGTTTGTTGCCAGTTCTTCGGAACACGCTTAGTAACGTGGCAATGCAAGAAACAAACAACGGTTATTCGAGGCTGAATATGTTTCAGCTTCCAGTTATTCCCAAATTTTGTTGATACAACAATAGATGAGAGACTTTGGATTACAATTTCTTGAATGCCCATATTTGTAGATAACAAGGCCGACATCGATATAACTAAAAACCCGGTTCATCACTCTAAAACTAAACACATTGAATTTCGACATCACTTTATTCGTGATTACCACGAGAAAAAGTTAATTTGAATAGAAAAGATCCACACTGATGAACAAAAGGCAGATTTTTATACCAAATCATTTGATCGAACCAGATTTAAATATCTTTTGAGAATTAATGGTATGAAAAATTTAACATCAGATGGGGAATTAGAGGTTACATACGGATAGGATGACGAGTTTTTGTAATCCTCATTGGTTTGTCACATTTTATAGTTTTTAGAATTTCTTTCTTTAAATACAATATTCCAAAAATATGTTTTTAATTTTAGGGGGAGAAATGTTGTAGAAAATAGATTGTATCATTAAAAAATGCAAAAAATGTACAAAAACATGAAAAAGACAAAAAAAGTTTTCGTGTGAAAAGAGGAAATGATAGTACATCAGTGGAGTATCACGGTATGCTGAAGATTAGAAGTGTTATAAAGTTTAAATAGGTCTCACTGAGGATGTGCCAGTAGGCTTCGTACATTCAGTAGAATGTTTCTAAGATATAAACTTAAAATAAAAACTTCTTATTAGTGGCTTAACATCTCTCGGATATATGGTCTTAGTACACCGAATTTCGTTTGAGAGATTATCGGATTCTAAGATACTAAGTCTTTATAAATAATTGATATCTGGGGTACTATACAAGTTCTTATGATTTTGTGTCAGCAATGGACTAGAACTTGTAGAATAATTTTTTCTTTTAATACCCAAAAACTGCAGCAAATTGCAGTTTCGAAAGATCCAACAATTGCAGTAAAAGATTCCAAATTGGAACACTACTTTCAAGATGAGCTTTCATCTCTTTGTCGGTGCGATGGTACTAACCTAAGCTCTCAAGGTCTAGCATTACCCAGATACAGATATCAGTTAAATATATATTCAACTGTAAGAAGAAATCCAGGAAATCTTGATATGGGAGTATATTCTGAGGTGGGAAACACGGTTAAGTCAAGTTCCTATAATAACCTAAATGTATCTCAGAACAATTGAGAAATGTGTAGAGGTTTATGTGGACAAGTATACTAATAATCTAAGTGAATTTGTCTGGTACTTAAAGTCTTTAAAGGTCAACGATACTAGTGATATGTCTCAAAAACTGATATGATCCTCTTACACAAACTCACAAAAATATGTCTATTAATATATTTGTACATAGTTTATTACATTTAATTTCAGAAAAACCCAAAAAGATTCTCAGTATGTTTTAGCATAAACTTTGGAAAAACCAAAAAGATTTTATTTCTATCTTAGTTTTGACTACCGATGATCGAAAGCGAATCTTCAAAATCCAGAGATGCCGAATGTTGGGAATTCTAGAAGACGACAGGTTGGGAGCTTATCTAATTTATGAAAATACTTTGAAAAGATCAAAAGTTCATTAACGTGATACTTTACATTGCATAAAACATCTGTTTGATCACAAAGTGTTTAACCAAGGTCATTAACTTGGATTTGATAGACAAATAAGTTAATAGGGTCATTAACTTGGAGTTACTCAACTGAGCGGGCCATTTAAACTGGTTAAAATGGACATGATGTTAAAAATCAGGTCTATCTTCGCTCAAAGAAGATATCTTCGCTCAAAGAAGATATCTTCGCTCAAAGAAGATATCTTCGCCTGAAGATAACTATATTCACACGAAGATAACTATATTCGCACCAACATAACTATAAAGATAACTATATTCGCACGAAGATAACTATCTTCGCACGAAGATAATTATCCTCGCACGAAGATAACATGACTATTTATATTATCTTCGCATGAAGATAATTCATTTGTCACTATTCACTACTCTGAGCAAAGATAAAATTGCAAAAAGATTAAGGAAGTGTTGCCGAAATTTCTTAGCTTGTAGTGGTCGATTGGTACACCATGAATAATGCCTAAGGTAGTTTGGACCGAATTGAACTCGAATTGACCCTTAATTTGAAATTTTCGGTTAAACATGCGTAAAAACCTAGATCTAGGACAATCTAATGGACCACAGATGAAACTGAACATACCATCATGTTAATCGGCTCTCTTAGGTTGTTTTAATAACATCAATTTCACGAAAATCAAGGAAAAATTTTCAAGTGCGTATAAGGTTACCTTCGCACTAAGGTAATTTATCTTCGTACGAAGATAAAGAGAAAAATATGTATTTTTTATTATTTACCTTCGCACTAAGGTAAAGGTTCACTTCACACCAGTTACATTCGCACGAAGGTAAAACATATTTTACGGAAAAAAATTCTAAGTGTTTTCGTGATTGTGTTTGTACAGGAAAAGATATCGAACTTCGACAAGAAACACGACATTTGTTGTGTTCTTGAAGAGAGTATTCTTGAAATCGCTCCTTTCAAGTCAATATTAAATGCGAGTTGCCAATTGTTAAAGCACTTACATATCCTCACAAGGCCTATGGTTTGCATATAGAGAGGTTCTAGGAGCATGCTAAGTATGTACCAGAGAAGAGAACTATACGATCTTTTGTGCGGATTGATAATGAAGAAAAAGATGAAGATCCAATGATGTATACTGAACGTATGTGCAAAGGATGCTTTTACAGAATGGGCTATAAGGGCATGTTAATACACAGTTCAACAAAGCTTATCTCAGAAGGCCTTACAAGTTTTTTGTACATTCTGTGATATCTGCTTTAACTCACAGGAAAGGGGGAGGTGATGTGATAGTCGATTATCTGATTTGCATGATCGCTGCACTTGTGCTAAACAAGCCTTATAACTTCACCAAGATTATGTTCGAGCAGATGAAGTTAAACATCAACAAAGAAAAATTCTTGCAATATCCCAGATTTGTGAAGATGATGTTGGATGACCAATTTCCCAACTTAGCCAAAAACAAGAATGATGTGTTGCCACTAGATCAAATGACATGGTTATCTTTGGTAAGATTAAATCAGTATCTAAAGCAGGCTACAGAGCTGGTGGCCAGAAAGTTCTTTGGGAAATTTAAAGACAAGAGATACAATCACCTCTAAAGAATAAATGGAGAAATGAAGACAATAATTCTGATGATGAGGCTGCTCAGATGGATGGTTATGAGCCAAAGAGAGGTGTATGGCTAGTATAGTTAGAACAACTTAGTGCTTTATGAAAATAATAGGGCGTAACAGTTTGGGCGAACTAGATGGTAAAATGGGGTTTTATAAAGGAAATGTGACATGTTTTAATGCATAGAGATGTGTCAGTTTAAGCGTGAATTCCTGAACAGAGAAGTGCAGGGTAATCACAATCTGTTTGTGGATAATTACTACAAGAAAGCGATCTACCACAAGACTTCTCATCCTCAAAGTACATCAAAGCTTATTACTATTGAGGATGGTTCAGCAAAAGCTAACAACGCACTCATGGTGACTCAAGAGGATGAGGGATATAACTGGAATGATTATCTTTCGAAAAAGGAGAGTTCGGCATTACTTTTTGAAATCATAGACGAACCGGTGTTTGATGAGGTTATCGAGGAAAGTTCAAATGAAGAATGTGAAGTTGTGTTTGATGAAACACCTGATAATAGTGCTGAGAAGCTTGCTGAAGCAATTTATTATGAACGTTATGCTGAGGAAGATATATTTCATCATGCTTTTAAAATCCGTGATCCCTCCTGATGTTTATAATTCTTTTGCAGGTTTCTTTGGAGGTTCAAGCGAAAACCAATGTGCGCCAAAGATAGAAGAATCCAAAAAACCAGTTGAAGAAATTATTGATGTCACAAAGGAGATGAAGGGTGAAAATTTGAAGGAAATAGCTGACAAAGCCATGATGGCTCAGTTGCAAGAGGTAGTTCCTGAGGAGAGTCATGAGGTGAAATAGTCGATAAATGAGTTGATTAAAGAAGAGGTTAAGGTTGTAATCAAAGAAGTTAAGAAACCATGCACGAAATGCTTGGAGCCATGCAAGGAATGCTCAGAAAAGGATTTAAAATTTAAAGAACTTAAAAACAGACTGATAATTTGTCAAGTGACTTAAGAGACACTAAAGCTGCTTATGATATATTGAGTAAATCAATCAAGCAATTTCAAGAAGTCAGTAAAGAGGACATGGCAATAAAATAACTGCTAAAAGCTACAGTAATGGATAAACAAACGACAATTAATATTCACATAGACACCATTGCTAAGCTTAAAACTGAACTTGAAGCCATAAAGATTGAATCTGAATGAGTCAACAAATTGTTGATTAGTTACTCAACGTCCTCTTACGTGATTGATTATATTCTTCCACAACTTGAGAAAATAAAAAAGGAAGAAAATGATTCTAAAAAACAACACAAAGGTCTGGGGTACAATAAATGTACACCCCCAATGTGGAACAATTATGCTAAAAGTATGCAGATGTGGTGGAAAAGGTGCTCAATTTAAATATAAAAACTGAACAAAAAGAAGACGAGCTGCTAGAAAACATTGATGTGACTTATGAATGTTAGTCAGATGTTGTGAAAAACATTGTGGAAAATGTTTTAGGAAATGAATCTGATAGCACTGATTATGAAAGTGCCGAGTCAAATTTTGAAAAATCTGAATCAAGCTCTCATTCTAAAAATGAAGAAAGTTTTCATAAGAATTACATCTAACATCGGAAAACAGTCTAAATGATGATCCTAATGTGGTTATTTACAAAATGAAATGATCAGACAAACTGTATTGTGATGAGGAATTTCCGATTTAGAACGTGAATTTTGATAAAGTTGATAAACAGTTCAAGTTGGTCGAAGTTAGTCTTTCTGATCTTGAAAAATAAAATTCAGTTTACTATTCAAAACCAAAGAAAGTTTTTAATAATTATCATCGAAAGGGAAGGGATTACCCTGAAAACAAAAGGATTTGTTTAGTTTTTGACAAGAAGAAAAATAACAACAGATTACGAAAACCATATTACAAAAAGAAAATTGAATTTCTTTTCGGAACAAGCAATGTAAATGAGAAAGAAAATCTAACTAAAGCACAATCAAATAATGAATTTTATGCAGAAAAGAAAATCTATGAACAGGCTTTGGATTCATCTGATGAAAATGACAACAGGACATGCTATAAATGCGACAAAGTCGGGCATTGACGATAATGTCTTCAAAACAACCCAAAAGCTGCTTATAGCGTGAAGAAGTCTACAAAAGATGTGAAACAAAGAAACCCTTGAGTTTGTAGCAAGACAAATTTTAAAGAGAAATAACAAATCCAACAAAGATGTGAAACGAACACTTTTCAATAATTCAAAATTTGAAATTGGTGAATCGTCAACAAAGAATGAACAAAAGGATTCAAAATTCTTCTCTATAAAAGCATTTTTGAAAACACAAACTTGGGTGGTTAAACCTAAACCATCTTCTGCAGAAGTGAAAACAACATCTGTTCCAACAAAATCAAAGTTAAAACTGAATCAAAGGTTGGACATGTGATAAATGGCAAATAACTGGTAATTTCGTACAATCTAATCACTATTTGTATTACATAAACTTATGCATTTTATAGAAATTTGATTTCGTAACTGAGTCGTACGTCATATCAAAAGTATTAGGACAAGTAAATCAGGTCATAACATATACTGGTTTCCGTTACGACGCGAAACAAACCAAACAATACCCTAAAAGTGTTGTTAGAAAGTGTTGGGCGCACTATTCGCGGTTGCACTATTCATGTCTGCAAAACCGCTAAAACAAAACATAACAACGAATAACGGCATGCTAATGCCATAATTGTGTCCATATATATATATATGAAAACACTAATGTGGGAACACCTATTTCAGAAATACAAAACTTTCCGGTACAACGCCTAAATTACAAAATTGTGTGTTTCGACTAAAAAAGCGACAATTCCAGTTTGTCCGCAATATTAATTCGGTATTTTCCAGATTCCAGAATTATAGCAAAACAATGTTGAACACCTTAAAACAATATGAGAATAGTAGAAATACATAAAAGATATGGTTTCCGGTCATACCGCAAACAGTGCACAACTTGCCTGGAAAGCGACCGTTTGTCGAACCGACGAAAATTTTAATGGGTGATAGCCTCATGCATCCGTCTAGAGAACTAGTTAAGCCTCATTTGGGATTCGAAGTCCTTTCAACTTTCTTGAGGTCACGGAAACACAACTTCTGGAAAAGTTCGACGACGAAATATATAAGTGCTGATATCGAGCGAACAACTAGACGGAAAGCTTTTCGACCATGCTAACTCAACATATATTCGGCTAATGAACTAGTTAAGCATATTTTAGATCAGAAGTGCCTTAATTTAACGCCATGACACTTATGGTGGTCAAAAACCAAAGTTTGCGGTAAGAAATAATAAAGTTCGTATATTAGCCGACAATGTGCCGATGAGCGAACTAGTGACGTTTTCGTTATCCGAAACTTATACCAATTAGTCAGGAGGACTACATGAATTAACACCCTAAACCCTAATTACTTTCTAATAATACAAGATCAACCTCTAATCATCATACTTAAGTTAAGTATCTAAATATCTCACAAATAAACACATGTTATAAAAAATGTTACACTTAACCCCCCTTCCATGATGGCGGATTCAAGTGGGTCCCACACCCACTTGATTTGTGTTGAAATTGTGAGATTATAAGTATGGTGTAAGATTTATGTGTAATCTTTGAAAGATAGCAAAATATATATACAAGATTACACCATATCTTCCATCATTTTTTCACAAACTCCTATTACCATTTCTTTTTGTTATCCATCAGAGTTTGAAAAAATTAAACAAGCTTCTCTCTAGTCTCTCTCTCCCACGGCTCACTTTCACCACCATAGACCTCCACATTTTCACCACTAAACACCCCCATTTTATATACTTTAAAGCCACTACAAGATCATCTGAAGTGCATGCAAGGATGGAGGATCATTAGGGCTTTCTTGGAGCTTCATCTTCTTCCTAAATCTTCACTAATCTTGTGCAAACTTTGTAAGATAAATTTCTTCATATTTAAGCTTCTTATAATGCCTAGTTTTAGGAAGTGCAAGTTGATCATCTTGAAAGTAAAGAAAATACAACTTAAAAACCCTAAACCTCACCATAATAATAACACTAAATATAGTTATTATGTGTTGATTATGTGCGTATTTGTTAACTAGCTAGCATGATGATGTTGATTATGATAAAGTAAGGTGTTTAAAGTAGATGATCTTGTATGAGTAATAATATAAATAAGGATTTACACATAGTGATGTTTAAATCTAAACAAGATCATCAACCTCATGATCTATGAAGATTACTACAACTATTACTACATATGAATAATTTTTTTATAAAGAATAAACACCATGATTTAAGATGTGATCATCTTAAAAAGTGTAGTAAACAAAGGGGGTTTAGAATGGAAGACTTGATTTAAAGATATAACAAAGGTGGTGGCTAAAAAATTCTGATAAATATATAGAAGATCTCATTATTTTTAAGAAAAGTAGTAAAATATATTTACAAAGATCATGGAAGATGAGGTGCACAGGTTGTAAACAAGGTGGTGTGTAATCTTAAGTTGATAATTGAGCTTGATTATGGGTTTAAACATGGTTTAAATACAATTTTAAAACGTGGAAAACGCCATAGTTTAGGGGAAACTATGGCGAAATTTTCTAAAAATCTAATCGCGATTGAAGTATGATTAACGGGCTGATTAACGGGACTAAACGCGATTAGTGACTTAAACTGTTACTAAGGAATTTTTAATGACAAGGGTTAAACCCTAAGCACCCAAGAGTTCAACAAGTGTATATATATATTTTTACAAGTTAAAAATAAGAAATTCTTACACTCATATATATATAAATACTCGTGGGAATAAAAATATATGCATATGCATATATTGTCACCAAAAGTTATGTGTAAATACATGTGTATGTATCTAGAAGTTTAGGGTATATACCACAAAATACCCAACTTATACAAATACTACAAACAATTGAAAGAATTACCAAGTGTAGATGACAAAAAACACATACACTTTTACAATATGTCGAACGAACGGAGTAATGCGGACAATGGGCGAATGTACACAATATACCGTTGCGTCGTCGACCAATGAACATATCGCCAACACGGAGAGTTACTACGACGACGGGCGATTTTCGACGTGAGAAAGTATATATTAAAAGACAACGATGTCATGTCTAAAATAATATATTTTAGACACTTAACGTATATATATATATTAATGTTATCAAAATCCGGAAAGTTAAAATGTATAAGAATTTACTATGTGGTTTTATAAAAGTCTATAAATATATACTTAAAAATCTTCACTTAGTAAAATTTATAAGTGTAAGACTTATAAATATTTGGACTCTTGAAGCCCAATCAGATAAAGACATGGGCTAGGCCCAATGGCATAAATTACATGGGCTAGGCCCAATCAAATAAAGACATGGGCTAGGCCCAATGACGTAAATTACATGGGCTAGGCCCAATCACATGGGCTAGGCCCAATGATATAAATTACATGGGCTAGGCCCAATCACATAAAGACATGGACTAGGCCTAAAGACATAAATTACATGGGCTTGGCCCAATCATATGAATACATGGGCTAGGCCCAAATGACACGCATGCAAGGCATGAGGACATGTGAAGGGTGAGGCCCGTTCACACACGATCTAAGAATAACAATATATATATATATATATATATATTTGAGAAATATATGTATAAAAATATTAATTGAACAAACGAACTACCAACACTTTGATAACATTAAAAGTTGTTCTAATGTGATTAATAAGTACACAACAAGAATTCAAGATGAACAACTGGTATAAGGTCCAATGAGACCTAGGTGTCTAATGAAGTTAATACACATGTAGGTTACACACGTGTACGGACACCAAACTTTTTTAAGCACGACGTACGTACGCAAAGTTGTGAGTTCATGTCCCTCCTTTCAATTATTTTAAAGTTTTGTTTTTAAAACTATCGAGGGGAAATACATGTCATAACAAACGGTATGTTAGCTATGCGGGTTAGATGATAACACGATCAATGTAAGTAGGATGATGACAAGAGTAACCATTAATCACTTAGTGACCAAGGTGCAAAAGGTATAGATCTATCGAGTTTGAGACGCGCTCCACTCCTAGTTCGTTAACCCTTTAGGACTGCTTTTGTGATCCCAATTGATGTCAAGAGTTGTCTCGGTTTGGTTACTTACTTATGGCACATATATCAGGGTGCTAGCTACACACTGATAGATCCTTAAACTCCATGAATGCTAATAACATACTAAGATTTCATTACTGGATTACAAACAAGACATCTCATACGAAAACAATAACTACATGAACTCACCAACTTTATGTTGACTTTTTCAAATTACATATATTTGAGGATGCAAGACTTGAGCCGGTGAACACTTCGGGAAATGCGAATGACATGACAACGAATGCCACCTTTTGGAGGATTTGCCTCTCATATCCCAACCTCATATGGGTATATAGGAGTCAAAACCTCAACATGCTTTTACGATGAAAACAATCTTTTATCATGTTGTAATGTATTTTAAACCACATTTTTGATGACAATGTGAAACTGTTTGGAAACTCATGATTTCACTTTTGGAAACTCGTAAAATTGGTTGTAAATTAATATAAGCATGGTATCTTTGTTGATTTACAGTTGTTTACATGATTGGATGCAATGATTACCTCATAGTCACACGTTTGCGCTTCCACTACGACCAGGGTGTGACAGATTGGTATCAGAGCTTCGGTTATAGTGAATCAGGGAAAAACTTTTATTAAAGTTTGGTCTACATTCACTAAGGTCTCTCACTTGAAATCAAAGTTTATAACATCACAAAAGCGTTTTCATAAATATGACAAAAATGATAAAAGGTTTTCATTGTGAAGAAGCACCGGTTGAACCTAGGGATATCCAGGGATATATAAGTTACAACCAGGGTGTCTCTGCCTAGAGGGTTGTCCTTTCACTTCACTATTTGGGTGTAAGCTCGCTTAAGCTGATCTTCAAAACTAGCAGCGCCGTTAGTCTCGTCACGGGGAAAAAGGTGGTATTCTCCGTGACCATACTCCGGCGTAACAATAAGTATTTGTGGATTGGAAGTAAGGTAGTAAGTGTGTATATCGTATGTGTATCAAAATGTGTCCTTACCTGTAGATCCGTTTACTTATTTATAACCGAAGAGGTATGTTCAGGAGATGGGCTGGTGGGCCTTCGGCCCGACCTATACAGCCAGAGACATCTGTTTTGTCCCTCTGCATCAGACGTTAAATGCTCCCTGTAGGAGAATTAATGTCCTTTGTCAGGAGGTGTTCTTTGTCGGATGTTGAGTGGTGCGACGTGTAAAGCAGCCGTCTCTGGTGTCAGGCCTGCTGCCAGCCAAAAACAGAGAAAGTCGAACAGTCACTGGCAGAGATGTCGTTGGTGTATGGTCTGACGTCTACATTACTGGTCATGGACACTGTCACACGCAACCTGCGAGTAACCCTTGGTCACAGTTCTGCCACTTTGTACCCTTGAGTATGGTCAACACCTCTTAGTGCTTACCCCTTCTATGAGGCTGTTAGGGGTTTTCCGCCCGCGCAGTGTGTTAGTGGTATATCCTTTTGTTCCAAGACTATGAGGCGCTTCTCATGTGTGTCTCGTCCTTTCAAGGTTTTGGGATTCGTAGCTCAGAAGAATGTTGTTCTGCGCAGGGTCTAGTATCCTACACGCATGAGTCTAACTCGCCGTTGTGCCAAGTACACAAGGCTCGTTGTGTGACTTGTGTTATTTAGTCTAACTTGTCGTTGCTCTGAGTGCGCAAGGCTCGTTGTTTGACTTAATTATATTGGTCTAATTCACCATTGTGCTGAGTGAAGGCTCATTGTATGACCTGTTGGTGTTGGTCTAATTCACCATTGCGCTGAGTGCGCAAGGCTCATTGAATGACCTATTGGCGTTGAAGAATGCGCACCGTTGCATGTTGCATGCAAGGTTATCCTTGTAAAATGTAGTCAAGGGTATGGTCATTTGGGACCATACCTCCTCAAGTCCCCCCAGTCCAGTGCTGCTCCTACGCGCATGTTGTAAAGTGGGAGGAGTGGTGGACTAGAAGAATTGTTGCATGCGCCGTTTAATGTCGTGGCGAAAATTTTTGAAAAGGGTTGGGAGAAAAAAGTTTTTGTGAAGGAAACGTTTTGTCATCAAGCTCTTGGAATTCAGAACTCTGCTTCTCTGACGTTGTAGGTGAGTTGGTGAAAAAAATGGGATTGGAAAGGAAATCCGACAACTGTAGCGTGCACTCAGCCGTTTCGTCTACCATTCATTAATGAATTGGCAGGGATAGTGGAGGCCACGCATGCATTTTAACTGTCTTTTACAACGTGTTTGCCACGTGTCTTTCTCTGGTCGGCTGTTATCGCCACGAGTTTGTTGCATTCTCCAACCGCATTAAATGCGAGTATTATAAATAGAAGCACTCCACTTAGGGTTTTCCTCATTCCTTCACCTTCTTTTTCATTCTCTTCTCTGCATCCTTTGTGTTCTTACGTTCTTCAAAGTTGTCTTCAAAAACTTTTTTCTTTGTCTTGATTTCTATGGCATCCAGAGGGCCTGAGACTGCCTCTGGTGTTGGGGTTCCGCCCCCTTTGCCGACTTGTAAACTGAGCCGGCAGACTCTTGATGACATTGTTTCTGGTTTCCTGTTTCCTCCCAACTGGGATGCCCGGTTGCCGGCTGAGGGTGAGACAGCCGCCGATGCTCCGGCGGGCTATATCACCCAGTTTTATGATTTTATTGATGAGGGTAACTTCCGGTAAACGTCACCAATTTTTTTCTTGAAAGCTCCAGTACTATGGCTTCCACCTTTCCCAGTTGAATCCGATGGTAATGGTGAGGATCAAGCACTTCGAGTTTTTGTGCCAGTCGACGGGGTCTGTTCCCACCGTCGACCGTTTCCGCATTTTTTATCAACTCCATTGTTCAATGGGGTTTTATTCTTTTCAGCACCGTGCATAGGCACGGGAAATTTTACTCTCTCCCCCCAAGTCCTTCCATGACTGGAAGGCAAAATTCTTTTTTGTGAAGGCCTATGTTATTCCTTTCCCTTTGATGTTCCAGGGGCCGGAAGAGATTCCAGCGGAGACCCTGCCAATACCAGTGTTGGACCCCTGGTATTGTGATTTGAAGGAGATCCTGGCGATTCAGTTACCGGAGAGGATCTTGGTGGCGGCGGGGATGAGCCTGCTGTGGAAACCCGACCGCCGGTACCGGCCAGTGTATGTGGAGGGGGAATAGAGTAAGTGTCCTCGTTCAGTTGTGTTTCCTTTACTTTGGAGTAATCTGTTGTCTAACATGCATGTGTTTTTTTACAGGAGCCCCACTGTTTTTGGCCGCCTTCAAGAAGAAGCAAGGGCGGATTGAGAGGCTTCCCTTGGGGCCAGATGAGCCCACTTGGTGTGCACAGGTCCTGGGCAACTTTGCCCTGATCAAGGATGCGAACCTGGAGGTCCCTGCTCCATCAACTGGTAAGAGGCATGCAGGGTCGAGCGCCGCGATGGGGAAAGAGGCAACTCAACCCGCGGCGGGTCCTCCCAAAGGTAAGCGCGTTGTTACTAACAGGTGGAAAGCTTCTGTAGTCATCTCTGACTCATGGGAGGGTCTTGAACCTGTAGGTGCGAAGAAGGCTGCACCAAAGCAGGTGGTTATCCCGACCACCACATCTGCTAGTTCGGAGGACGCTGAGGAGGTCCCAGAGGTGCCTTTGTAGTGAAAGAGGTGTCCGAAGGAGGGCCTCTCCACGCAACCACCTAAAAAGGTTGCGCGGAAACACATGGGGAACGGTCGGTTCTGGGGACATTAACTACTAAAATATCGCTTGGTAACTTTCGCTAACCTTCTCGATTTTCTTCTACTTTTTATGTCATGCATGGCTAACTTTTGTTGTTATGTAGTGGGCGATGAGCCAGGCTGGTGGTCAAGGCGGGAGTTCTGTTGCTAGGGCAGAAGAACCGGTCCTAGTGAGGGAGGGGCCTCACGTGGTGGTGGAAGGTTCCGGTATGGGTACTAATGTGGGTTCTCCGGTGGTGGAATGTACGGTGGTTCCATTGACGCAACCACAACTGGATATTGAAGAACATGGTTGTTGTTGAGGAATCGCGGGTGGATCTTAGGGAACCTACGGTGGAAGTGGAAGAAACGGGGTTCGTTGTGGAAGAACCCATTGTGGTGGTGGAAGAACGCGCGCATCCGGGTGCCGCAGCTTATGTTGGTGAGGCAGAGCCGGTGGGAACGACTTCCATCCAGGGTGCTTAGACCAGTGCTCCACAAGGGGAGCATGTGGAGGAACCGGCACCCGGGGGTGGCGTGGGGGCTTCCACCCATGATGTGTCTCCAATCGACCCGATTGAAACTCCAGGGGATTATTATTATAGGTCTTTCTCCTCCGCGCAAGCTGAAGAGATCCACACTCTTGTGTGGAAGTTAGAGAAAGGAAAAGACTTTTCTGACTGGTCGGCGTGCCATAAGTTTTTTAAAGGAGCTTTCACCCCAGCGGAGGTACGTTTGCTTTCTGATCATGAAGAAGAAGAGACGTACCATACGTACCTCCAAGCAGCTGTCAGGTCCGCCTCTATGACTTACAAGATTGTTCATGAATGGCGGGGGCTGGTGAAGCAGAAGAAAGATCTTGAGGCTGCCCAAGCGGTCCTTGGTAAAGAGCGAGCCCAAGTGGCTGCGCATGAAGCTGCGGTGCAGGCAAAGGAGACTGCCTTCACCGATAATCAGCGAGTTGAAGAATGGTCCGCGCAGGGGTGGAAAAGACGGGCCGAAGCCTTGGACGTCAAACTTGCTGAGGAGCGCAAGTTGTGGAAGGAGGCTTGTGAAAGGGGTAACAGGGTGAAGAGATCCCTGACGGATGAACTGGCCCAGTTACGCACTGGTGTGGCGCAAGAGAAGAATGAAAAAGAGGCGGCGGTTGCCAAGGCTACACAGGCTAGTGTGCAACGTGCACATAGTGAGCAGAGAGAGGTACCCCCCTTGTCTTTGTGTTCATTCCCTTTTTTGGATTTTTACTAAGTTATGATGCTAACCTTATTATGAATCGAACATGTTGAAGCTTGCGCTGCTGTGGAGAGCGCCAAGAAAGACCCCAAGCGGCCTCGGTGGAGAAGGCTAAGCTTCTGCGCAGGCTGCGGTTGGCGGAAGAGAAGGTGGAGGCGGGTGAGAAAAAATTGGGGGATTCTAAAAACTCCCGCGTCATCTCCGAGTCGTTGGTGGAGTCGCTGACCAACAACCTGCTGTGGCTTCAGCAGCATGGAATTGTTAATGTAAGTGTCTCGCTTGGTTTTTTTATCTTTATGTGATGCCTCTGAACTTTCCTTTGAATTTGCAGATTGCCAATTCCATTGTGAACTCTGCAGTAGCCAAGCTAGTGGTTGCTACGCGCCATGATGGTCATGCGCAAGGCTATGCTGAGTGTGCGCAACAAGTCATGCGTGCCTTGGATATTCCATGGGATTCCAGCCATGCTTCCACTCATGGAGTTAATACCGAAGCTGTTTTCCAGAAGCACAGCAAGGGTATAACCGTCTTGATATCCCAACATTGGAATTGGTAAGCGAGGCACTCACCCATGATGACTTCGTCGACCGCTTGAAGGATATCTTTCCGGAAGAAGCAGAGGCCGCTGCTGAAGAAGAAGACTAGTGTAGGATCCTTAGTGTAATATCTTGTAGGATCTTTGATTATGTCGTGCATTGTGCGGTTTTGTAAATATTTTAATCCTGTAATGAAATGTTAATTCTTTGTTACAATATTTGCGTGAAGTGGACCAACTTTGTGTAGGTTTAGCGAATGAAACTGGTAATGAACTCGCGCATGAACATCAACTCCTATGCGTGTTTCATAGGTAGTGAGTTAGGGTTTACGAGTCATTGTGCACCAAGGCGTTTTTGCATATACCCAAAGTGGTTCCGTGCATTTGTAACGAAACATTAAGATAAAAATAAATCAAGTAACTCTTGTCTTTATTACATAATGGGCTGAGCCGTATTTTAGAGTTGACGACAGATATCGAATTTGCAAGTTACATGTAGCACTGTCTTAGCTGTTGCACATTCCCTGTCCTAGGGATGTTTGTTCCGTCTAGGCGCTTAAGGGTGTATGCGCCTTTTCCTAGGACTTCATGAATAACAAAAGACCTTCCCATTTGGGTGCCAGTTTTCAGGACGTTCGGCGTTAGATGCCTCATTGTCGCGCAGAACAAAGTCACCAGGTAAAAAGGTACGTATGCGGACTCGCGCGTTGTAATACTTTTCAAGCTTGAACTTGTATTTTGCCTCGTTGATGGCAGCGTTTTCATGCCTTTCTTCTAGTAAGTCCAAGTCAAGTATACACTCGTCTTCATTGTTTTGTCCTTGCGCAGCTAGCGTGCTTGGTGATGGGAGGCCTATCTCTGTAGGATTCACTGCCTCCGTCCCATACACAAGGCTAAAAGGAGTTTCGCCCATGTTGGTTTTAGGCATGGTTCGATGAGCTCATAGGATGCTTGGCAGCTCATCTACCCAGCCTCTGCATGCTGTACCCAACCTTGTCTTGATCCCTTCAACTATGCTTTTGTTAATTCTTTCCACTTGGTCGTTCCCTTGGGGATGCGCGACCGAAGTGAATACGTGTTCGATATGCATTTCTTTCATCCATTGCTGTAGCTCATCGGCTGAGAAATTGGGGCCGTTATCACTGACTATGCGCATGGGTAACCCAAAGCGGCATATAATATGTTCCCATATGAACTTTCATACTACAGTTGCTGTGGTAGATGCAAGGGGTTTGGCTTCTACCCATTTGGTGAAATAATCGACTGCAACGATTATGAATTTCACCGCTCCTAGAGCATCTGGGAATGGTCCCACCATATCGATTGCCCATTGCAGAAAGGGCCATGTTGTTGTCACCGGGATCAGAGGATTCTTGGGACGCAGTGTCTTCGGGGCATGGCGTTGGCATGATGTGCACTTACGTAATGTTTCAACCACATCAAGGTGCATGCCAGGCCAATAGTATCCGGCGTTCATGATCTTTGCCATGACCATGCACGGGCCGCTGTGAATTCCGCATAACCCTTCGTGTATTTCGCGGATCAAGTACTGCGCGTCTTGCGGATCAACGCAGCGGAGGAGCGGCCCAAGGTATGACTTGCGGTATAAGATATTGTCCGCCATTTCATAGTTGAGTGCCTTGTTTTGGACCTTCATTGCTCCCGGTTTGTATTCGGTGAGGCTCCCGTGTTGCAAGAACATGATGATGGGGGACATCCAGGACGGATTTCCCACTTCAATCATGTTGACTTGTCGCAAAAGAAAAGAAGGGTTTTTTGAGTACCTCAATGCGCACCTCGCTTTATTCTTACGCTTTATTCTACGGGACTTCCGCGATGAAATCAACTAGTAACTGGCCCTTTATTGCTGGGCGTGGTTTATACACGATATCTTGTCCACCAAGCTCAATCACCCATTTTGCTAGGCCGCCAGATATGTCTGGTTTCGACAAAATTTGGCCTAAATGATAGTTCGAGAGAACTGTTATTTCGTGGCCTGAAAAATATCGGCGCAACCGCTGGGATGCATGGACCAAATCTAGAGCAAGCTTTTCCATCATGGGACATCGAGTCTCTGGGTCAGTAAGCATCTTGTTGACGTAGTAGATCGGAGTCTGGAATCCTGCACACTCTACTAGCAGGGTTGCTCCCAGAGCGATATCTGATGCGGAAAGGTAAAGTATCAGTGGCTCGTTCTTCTGCGGCACGGTGAGCATTGGTAGCTGGATTAAGCATTCTTTCTCCGCATCCGGGGTCCCTGAAATTTGTTTTTTTCACACAAATCCGCAGAGTGCTAATGAATGGGAAGGATTTCATTGCGTGGTTGGCCAAGAACCTATTCAGTGCAGCCAGCCAGCACGCCAACTGTTGCATTTCTTTGATAGTCGAGGGTGATGGCATACGCTGAATTGCTTCCACTTTATCAGGATTGACTTTGAAGCCATCTCGCGTAACGATGAATCCCAAAAATTTGCCTTCCTCCATTTCCAAAGAGCAGTTGCTGGGATTTAGCTTCAGATTTGCCTTCCGCAAGGAGGCAAACGTTTTTTGAATATTTTTCAGCATCTTCTCCTCATCCGAGCTCATAATGACTAGGTCATCAATGTATACTTCCACGGTTTCACCAATGTCATCCCGAAGACATGGTCCATTAAACGTTGATAGGTGGCTCCAGCGTTGCGCAATCTGAAGGGCATCTTTGTGTAACAGAAAATGCCCTTGTCTGTTCGGAAAGCGGTTTTATCTTCGCCTTCTTTCTTCATTTGGATCTGGTGGTAGCCCTTGTAGCAATCAAGGAAGCATTTTCACCTGAATGAAGCAAAAGAGTCCACCTTTTTGTTGATTTCTGGTAAGGTGTAGCAGTCCTTGGGACATGCCTTGTTGAGATCCTTGAAATCGATGCACATGCTCCAACTACTGTTGGACCTTTGGACCATGACTGGGTTGGATACCCATGTCTGATAACGTACCTCTTGGATGATTCCTGCTTGGAGAAGTTATGTGACTTGCTCGTTCAGAGCGCGGGTCTGCTCGGGAACGAAGCTGCGCTTCTTCTGAACTATGGGCTGAACTAAAGGGAAGGCGTGCAAAGCATGCTCAGCGATTTCCCTTGGCACCCTTTGTCATATCCGCCGGTGACCATGCAAAAATATCAGAATTACAGAACAACAGTTGTTTCAACCGCGCCTTTACTACGAGAGTCATGGCGGGTCCTAAGAGCATAGTTTGTTCCGGGTACTTGTTGTTGAGTACCCACTTTTCTGGTTCATCATTGGATGATGGCTTTGGTTGCTTTAGTAACGGTTCCTGGTCAACAGACATGATGGCCACTCCGGTTTCCATGGGAAAACCGCAAGCGGCATGGGGGATGGAAGTAATCATGCTGAAATCCTGTTGGGCGCGACGTCCTAGTAGCACGTCGTGGCGCAAGGTTGTGGGAATGACCATCAAGTTGACCTGGACCATGCTAGTGTGGCGCCCATCGGAAAGAGTCACCGGGAAAGACATTTGGCCCAAAGGAAAAACAACCTCGTTACAAAAACCACTGAGTTGGAAATCCACCGGCTCCAGGCGTGCTTTGTCCTCTGGGTCGAGTTGCTGGAAGCACTGTTCATAGATAATGTCCATAGAGCTCCCAAGGTCTATGAGCATGTAGTCGGTGCGGTAGTGACCAAAGATGCCAATTATAAATACCGGTCGGTCTTCTTGTGGACCCCAGGGACAATGGGGAAGATGACCTGCTGTTCACGCCAGTGAGACGTGCAACTCTTCTGGTTGCTATGCTTGCGTGAAGGACCACCCGCAAAGATGCCAATTATAAATACCGGTCGGTCTTCTTGTTACTTAGGCCCTCGCCGCCTCGAGTGATTTGTCGCACCTCCTTGCGCACGTTTTGTAATAAGTGGGTGAGCTTCCCACTCTTAAGTGCTTTTTCAATCTCCTTGCGCAAGGAGATACAATTATCGGTTGTGCGCACCGCGTCTTTATGATAATCGCAGAAAAGTTTGGGGTCTGGACCCTTCTTATTGCGCATCGGCGGTGGTTGTTTGAACTGATGGTGTTCTGTACTGAGGACCTCCGCCGGTGTCTTCGTCAGTGGGGTCCACTGACGGTCACGATTATCTTGCTTTATTGCTCGCTGGTTGGTGAGCTTATTAATGGTCATGCGAGCGTTGACTGGTGTGTGGGGGAGGATTCTGGCTGTGGTCCCTCCACCCTTTATTCTTCTTCCCAAAACTCCTGCTCAAGTCTTGGGGTTGGTGATGAGGTAGGTAGGGGAGGTCTACAATTATTGAGGTTGCGCTCCGTCTACGCGTAGACCTTTGCTGTTGCCATGAGTTTCTCCCAGCTCTTGGGGAGGCCTGTAGTTCCTGACAAGACTTTGATCCCATCTCGTCACAACGTACGACATACTTGAATTGTGCGCGAATCAGATCTTCATGCACGTCCCCTATCTCTAGCACCTCCTTGTTGTAGCAGGTGATGAAATCTTCAAGGCTTTCATCATCGCACCTCCAGATGTTCATTACGTCAGAGGAGTCTCTGATGTAACGCCGTTGCTGACTGAAATGTGTCAGGAACTTATCTTCAAGTCGTTCCATGAAGCGAGTTTGCCCGTGGGCAGATTATCAAACCACAGGCGTGCAGCACCTGTGAGGGTTTGAACAAAAAGGTGACACCACATCGGTAGTGTCCATCCTCCAATCAGTCCTGTGTCGGTGAAAAGACGCAGCTAATCATCCGGGTCAGTCAACCCATTGTATTTCCCAATATTGGAGGGAAGTTTTGCACGCTGCAATGGTGAGAGCGTTATCTCCTTGATAAACTTGGAATGTTCGGCCGTGTCCACTGGCCGATAGACCAAGTTGTAATCATGCTCCGCTTCCGGGTTGTAGCCACCCCGTGGAGCGGATCTGTATGCCACATGACTCTTTGGCAGCTGGTGAAAAACGCTGGCGCTACCACCTTCGCCGTAGGTTTTGTCGTCCTTACGCTGGGTGTACCGCTCCCCTTGAGGATGCGGGCCCAACCGTGAGTGGATAGATGCTCACCTAAGACAGTGAGACTCTGGCTTAGGCAGTGGTTGTGTGTACTCCATCTCTTGGGGACGAAAGCTATACGGTCCGCTCGCCCCAGCTAGCGAGTCGTAGCTCAATATCCTTGGTGTAGGCGAAGCATGCACCTGAACAGTGGGCTGCACTGGGGCAGCAGGGGTGTTTGTCTGCGCATAGATGACATTTAGGGCCGTCTGAGATTTTATGAACCAAGACATCAGGGTCTCACCTGGGGGTAAGACCGATGTGATCGGTACAAAGGGTGTCTCCAGTTGGGCTACTGGAGTGACCGGGATGTTTATATGGCCAGAGCCGTGTTGAGTTCCGGCATTCTCGGAGGAATCTTCTTCCTCTTGTCTGTCGATTCGAGAAGATAGAACTGGGTTCTTGCCTTCCGCTCGAGGACCTCGTGGGGTGTTTGATGGGAAATCATCCATATGAAAGCGAGACTTGAAAAAATAAAAATGAAAGGAACTATTTGGAAAAAAAAACGAGAAAATAGCGTATGGCGCCAATAAAAGAAGCACCGATTGAACCTAGGGATATCCGGGATATATAAGTTACAACCAGGGTGTCTTTGCATAGAGGGTTGTCCTTTCACTTCACTCTTTGGGTGTAAGCTTGCTTAAGCTGATCTGCAAAACTAGAAGCATCGTTAGTCTCGTCACGTGGAAAAGGGTGGTTTTCTCCGTGACCACACTCCGCGTGAGAATAAATATTTGTGGATTGGAAGTAAGGTAGTAAGTGTGTATATCGTACGTGTATCAAAACGTGTCCTTACCTGGAGATCCGTTTACTTATTTATAACCGAAGAGGTATGTTTGGGAGATGGGTTGGTGGGCCTTCGGCCCGACCTATACAGCCAGAGACATCCGTTTTGTCCATCTGTGTTAGACATTAAATACTCCCTGCAGGAGAATTAATGTCCTCTGTCAGGAGGTGTGCTTTGTCGGATGTTGAGTGGTGCCACGTGTAAAGGCAGCCGTCTCTCGTGTCAGGCCTACTGCCAACCGAAAGCAGAGAAGGTGGAACAGTCACTCGCAGAGATGTGGTTTGTGTATGGTCTAACGTCTGCATCACTGGTCATGGACACTGTCACATGCAACCTGCCGAGTAACCATTGGTCACAGTTCTGCCACTTTGTACCCTTGAGTATGGTCAACACCTCTTAGTGCTAACCCCTTCTGCGAGGCTGTCAGGGGTTTTCCCGCCAGCGCAGGGTGTCAGGGGTATATACTTTTGTTCCAAGACTATGAGGCGCTTCTCATGTGTGCCTTGTCCTTGCATGGTTTTCGGATTCGCAGCTTAAAGGAATGTTGTTCTGCGCAGGGTCTAGTATCCTGCGCGCATGAGTCTAACTCACCGTTGTGCTAAGTACACTGTGACACCCTGGTCATAGCGAAAGCGCAAGTGTGTGACGATTAGGTAATCATTGCATCCAATTTAGTAAACAGTATTAAATAACAACGATGCCATGCCATTACTAAGTTTCATTACACTTTTACAACCATCAAAAGTGAAATCACATTGTCATCTATTTCAGATTACCATTACAAACATAATTTAAAACACATTGTTCCAAAATAAGACATTGTTTTCATCACAAATTCATATTGAGGCTTTGACCCCCAATACCCATACAAAGTTGGGATATAAAAGGCAAACCCTCCAAAAGGTGGTACATTGGTGTCTTGACTAATTCCCATACTCGAATCCTATCACCAGCTCATGCCTTGCGTCCTGAAATACATGTATTTTTAAAAAGTCAACATAAAGTTGGCGAGTTCATGTAGTTAAACGTTTTTGTATAAAATATCATCCTTGAAATCCTGTATTGAAATCCGAGTATGTTATTAGCATCAATGAGTTTTAAGGATCTATTAGTGTGACATGAGCACCCTGACATATATGTGTCATAAGTAAGTAACCAAACCGAGACAACTTTGACATCATTGGGATCACAAAAGCGCTCCAAAGGGTATACCAACCAGGAGTGGAACGGGTCTCAAACTCAATAGATCTACTTCTTTTGCATATTGGTCACTAAGTGATTAATGGTTACTATTGTCATCATCCTACTTACGCACCAATGATCATGTTATCAACTAACCCATAGCTAACATACTATTTTGACATGACATGTATTTCTCCTCGATAGTTTAAAAACAAAACTTGAAATAATTGAAAGGAGGGACATGAATTCACAGTCTTTGCGTTCCATTAAGTCGTACTATTATCGATCGGTGTCCACACACGTATGTAACCTACATGTGTATGGAGTTCATTAGACACCTAGGCCTCAATGGACCTTGTACTCGTTGTTTTTCTTGAATTCTTGTTATGTATTTCTTTGTTATGATAGAACAACTTTAAATGTTATCAAAGTGTTGGTAGTTTGTTTGTTCGATTACTATAGTTATATATGTATATATATATATATATTGTTTTCAGATCGTGTGTGAACTGGGCCTTGCCCTTCACATGTCCTCGTGCCTTGCACTCGTGCCATTGGGCCTTGCCCATGTTATCCATGCCATTGGGCCTAACCCATGTTTTCTTGTCATTGGTCCTAGCCCATGTAAAATATGTCTTTGGGCCAAGCCGATGTTTTTATGTCATTGGGCCTAGCCCATGTAATTTATGTCTCTGGGCCTAGCCCATGTTTTTAAGTCATTGGGCCTAGCCCATGTAATTTATGTCTTTCGGCCTAGCCCATGTTTTTATGTCATTGGGCCTAGCCCATGTAATTTATGTCTTTGGGCCTAGCCCATGTTTTATGTTTTCGGGGAAACAAACTACGATGGTAGGCCATCTCATCCTGGAGGCTAGAAATACGCCTAGTAGCATCAGTTTGAAACTGCTCTAACTCCTGCACTCATGCCTCAGATGGGCATGACGAGTGGTGAAATGGGCAGAAAAAAGGTGGGGTCGGTGTTGGTGATAAGGGTAGCGGTGGTGGTCATGGTGGTGGGTATGATGGAGGGGGTGGTATCGGTAATGGCGGTGGTGGGGGTGTGGCTCTTGTAGCCGCGTGAGTAGTACGCTGAGCCTCTAACTCCTAGATCCTTCGGAAGATCAAAGAGAGATGCAGTTCATGCGAAGTCACTCTCTCCTCCACAGGAATCAGAGGGAAGTGTGAGGGATGATAAGGGTCAGAAGGGCTTATGCCCGGTGGGGGTGTCGGGGTAAACATACCTGCTGGAGGTGGTGTGGGACGTGGGGCATACATGGGGGGTGATTCACCAGAGAAAGAAGGTGCTGCCAAGTGGGAGGGTCTAGCTGTAGATGGGTTGAAAAGAGGGTGGTAAGTGGACCTCACAGAGATAAATGGTGATGGCTGCTATGGGGCATGTGGAGTACCGCTTAGTGAATAGTATCGGTCGGGTCTAGAGTAGTGAGCGGGTCCAGCGTATGTTACGGGTCCAGGGGTCGGGGTGCTGACTAGAAATGAGCTAACGCGAGCCGGTGAGGCTGGATTGGGTGAATACATAGATACAGGTGTATCCGGGGCGGAAGATGAGGAATTGTCTGCCGTATGCTTACTCTAGGCAGCATCTGTGGATGACGAGATGTCAACAAATGGTATATCAGGGGTGGGATCTCGAGTATAGCTATATTATTAAAGACCTCGCCGTCACCTAGGTCATCCTCCATATGCTCAACATGGAAAACTGGTATGTCATCACCATCGTCGTCCAGATCAATAACTGGAGGAACTATAGCAAGAGGCACAGCCAAATATACAATCGCATGCTCGCCATCTAGATGGCCATAAATGATAACATCGTGCGGGGCTACGGAACGGCTACCACGTCGTCTGCCGGTGGTGCATCCTCCTCCATAGGATCAATCAGGACAAGCAACTGAAGGTCATCAAAGCCTCCATGGTCGGCTCCATCCCCAAGGGGTAGAGCCTCAGCATAAGGGTTGTATCCATCCTGTATTGAAATCCGAGTATGTTATTAGCATCAATGAGTTTTAAGGATCTATCAGTGTGACGTGAGCACCCTGACATATATGTGTCATAAGTAAGTAACCAAACCGAGACAACTTTGACATCATTGGGATCACAAAAGCGCTCCGAAGGGTATACCAACCAGGAGTGGAATGGGTCTCAAACTCAATAGATCTACTTTTTTTGCACCTTGGTCATTAAGTGATTAATGGTTACTATTGTCATCATCCTACTTACGCACAAATGATCATGTTATCAACTAACCCATAGCTAACATACTGTTTTGACATGACATGTATTTCTCCTCGATAGTTTAAAAACAAAACTTGAAATAATTGAAAGGAGGGACATGAACTCACAGTCTTTGCGTTCCATTAAGTCGTACTATTATCGATCGGTGTCCACACACGTATGTAACCTACATGTGTATGGAGTTCATTAGACACCTAGGCCTCAATGGACCTTGTACCCGTTGTTCATCTTGAATTCTTGTTATGTATTTCTTTGTTATGATAGAACAACTTTAAATGTTATCATAGTGTTGGTAGTTTGTTTGTTCGATTACTATTGTTATATATATATATATATATATATATATATATATATATATATATATATATATATATATATATACACATATATTGTTTTCAGATCGTGTGTGAATTGGCCTTTCCCTTCACATGTCCTCGTGCCTTGCACGCGTGCCGTTGGGCCTTGCCCATGTTATCTATGTCATTGGTCTAACCCATGTTTTCTTGTCATTGGGCCTAGCCCATGTAATTTATGTCTTTGGTCTTAGCCCATGTTTTTATGTCATTGGGCCTAGCCCATGTAATTTATGTCTCTAGGCCTAGCCCTTGTTTTTAAGTCATTAGGCCTAGCCCATGTAATTTATGTCTTTGGTCCTAGCCCATGTGTTTATGTTATTGGGCCTAGCCCATGTAATTTATGTCTTTGGGCCTAGCCCATGTTTTTATGTTTTCAAGGAAACAAACTACGATTGTAGGCCATCTCATCCTGGAGGCTAGAAATGCGCCTAGTAGCATCAGTCTGAAGTTGCTCTAACTGCTGCACTCATGCCTCGGATGGGCATGACGATTGGCGAAATAGGCACTAAAAAGGTGGGGTTGGTGGTGGTGATAGGGGTAGCGGTGGTGGTCATGGTGGTGGGTATGATGGTGGGGGTGGTATCGGTAATGGCGGTGGTGGGGGTGTGGCTCTGGTAGCGGCGTGAGTAGTACGCTGAGTCTCTAACTCCTAGATCCTTCGGAAGATCAAAGAGAGCTGCAGTTCATGCGAAGTCACTCTCTCCTCCATAGGAATCAGAGGGAAGTGTTGTCACACCCCGACCCGCAGCGGAAAAGGTGACCGGGGCATGATTGGGTTATCATCAAAGCTCATGACATTTATTATACGTTTCATATTCATTAATACAATTTAATAGGAACTTTACAACCATAAATACATCATGACCTAACATCAATCTAAGCTTCTTTGTTTTCTTCTAAGGCATTTCCTATGTTTTCCTTGCTTCATCCTGTTCACCTGTATCATGTGTAAAAGGGTTTTTGGATCAACAAAAAGTTGGCGAGTGAATCCTATGGAAAACATTTGAACAAGTTTATTTAATTGATTATGAAATGAGTGCACAACCACACATGAGTAAAAATAGATGTAAACTTACTCAACAATCATTAGATATAAAATAAAGCACACATGAACAATAATGGGACGTTTAGAGGCACGCGTTGCTCAACTCGTCTGTCACGAGGAACTGATGGGCCTAATGAATGAATTGCATAAACATGATAATATGAAAGACATAACTACAAATAATATAAACTCAATGATACACACATGAACAATAATGGATTGGTTTTGAGGCACGCGTTGCTCACTCGTCTCCCACGAGGAACTGATGGGCTTAATGAATGAATTTCATATAATTTGACAAAATGAAATACGTAATCACAACAATAAAAACAATCTAAGTTTAGATCACGATATGGTATGGCACAAGTTTAAATAAACGAGTTAATTATTTTGTGACACATGACACACCCCAAAACGTGTAATTAAAAAGGGGAGTTGTAAGATTCACTCACAGTGGGTGCGTTCGGTTGATGATGTTGAATGCACGCGAAGTGGTTTTAACCACGAGTGAAATTAACCTAGATAAATAGCATTATGGTTCGGTAAGTAACGGATTTTATTGATCCATTTTAGTAGGATTGTGGGTGTATTTTTGTGAGTTTAAGGCTATTTTCTAACCTTAAAAATGTTATTTTTAAGTATTTTTAATTGGTTTTTAATTAAAATAAATAAATAAAAAATAATAAAAAAAAATTGACTTTTTTGACCGTTTGACCGTCGTTGACCGCTGACCGTTGACCGTTGACCTTGACCGTTGACCGGTTCGCTTGTATAATTGTGTGCGCTGGGTGAGGCTCGAACCCGAGACCTACCGTACGCATGCACGCAGCTCTACCAACTGAGCTACGTGTCTAACCCGAAATATATCTGTTTTTAATTATATTTATATACTAATTAGATTAAACCGAAAATCATTTATTTTTAAAAACGATTTAACTGAATCGGACCGGTGCGCTCCACAGGTCTCGAACCCGGGACCTGTGGGTTGCGTTAACACTGGACTGTGTGCTTAAGATGTTATATAAACCGATTTTTATTATACTTAAATACAAACTAAGTACTTTCATTTCTGACTTATTTAAAAAGGTAAATAATTGTCCGGGCCGGTGTGGTAGCCCGGACTCAAACTCGTGACCTGTGATTTAAACATACACACAGTCCACCGCTGGACTGTGTGTCTATCTTGGTTATTATTCCGATTATTATTATACTTAACATATATATGAAATGAATCCGGTTCAGTTAACAAAAAAAGACATTTTTATTAAGGCAGCGTGTGTGGGACAAGATTCGAACTCGAGACGTTAGTGTGTTTAATGTGCACACAGTCCACCGCTGGACTGTGTGTCTAACCCGAGTAATAACTTGATTTTAATTATACTTATATGTTACCGAACTTCGTCTTCTTCGTCCGTTTTTAACCAGAATCGGAAATCCGACTGGTTCAATGTTTTAATCGGTTTCTTTAGCGTTCTTTAGTTAATTACAAGTGAGATATAAATAAAAAGAAAGAAAAATAGGCGTAAAGTATACCGACTGGACTCCTCTGTTTTTCCGGCAGAACTCCGGCGACTGCAACAGGTTCCGGCGTCGTGTGTCTTGCAACAACGAGTCTCCAGAAAGCTTGAAAAGGATGTGGGTGACTTCGGTATAAGCTCAGGGGGTTCAGTAAAGCTCAGAAGTGAAGGGCTCGGTTTTCTGGCGAGATACAGAAGTTTTCCGGCGAGTGAGTTTTCACCGAGAAAGGGTGCGGTTTTGAGCGAAAAAGTTTGCAGAGGTTCGAGGGGGTATTTATAGTGCAGGTCGTCGATGAATTTGGTCCAATTTCCGACTTGATTCGTCGGTTAGAAAAACTCTGGCGGTTATAGCTTGTGTCGCGGGTTCAGGCGTCGGTTATAACCGATGTGTGTTTAAACGTTTACGTTATAACTGAAGAAGTCGTAAATTCTTGGCGAGATTGCCGGGATTTCCGACGACTGCATTTGGGCGCCGGTTTTTGAATTCGGAAAATCACGTTATGAATTAAATGATCTTAATAATTAACAAAAGATACAAGTGGCGCAGTGGTTGTGTGTGTGTGCGATAAGTCTTTGCTGGACCGGCTGACTGACCCGGGTTCGAAACCCGGCAGAGCCAAATTGTTTTTATTTTCTTATTTTTGACAGTTTTTCAAAAACAAACTATATATTCCCACATAATAATTAATTATGTATCGTTTAAAATTATTTTGGGCATTAAATTCGCAACGAAATTTTTAACTGATTGTTCGGTTAATAAACGGAGCGGGTTTGGTAAAATCCGTATTTGACGGATGTTACAAGTGTGATGGATGATTAGGGTCAAAAGGGCTCATGCCCGGTGGGGGTGTCGGGGTAAACATACCTGCTGGAGGTGGTTTGGGACGTGGGGCATACATAAGGGGTGATTCACCAGAGAAAGAAGGTCCTTCCAGGTGGGAGGGTCTAGCTGTAGATGGGTTGAAAAGAGGGTGGTAAGTGGACCTCCCAGAGATAAATGATGATGGCTGCTCTGGGGCATGTGCTCATTGAATAGTATCGGGCGGGTCCAGAGTAGTGAGCAGGTCTAGCGTAGGGTACGGTTCCAGGGGTCGGGGTACTGACTAGAAATGAGCTAACGCGAGCCGGTGAGGCTACATGGGGTGAATACATAGATACAGGTGTATCCGGGGCGGAAGATGAGGAATCGTCTTAGGCAACATCTGTGGATGACGAGATGTCAACAACTGGTATATTAGGGGGTGGGATCTCGAGTATAGCTATATCATTAAAGACCTCGCGGTCACCAAGGTCATCTTCCATATGCTCAACATGGAAAACTGGTATGTCATCATCATCATCGTCCAGATCAATAACTGGAGGAACTATAGCAAGAGGCACAACCAAATGTATAATCGCATGCTCGCCCTCTGGATGACCATAAATGATAACATCTTGCGGGGGCTACGGAACGGCTAGCACGTCGTCTGCCGGTGGTGCATCCTCCTCCATAGGATCAATCATGGCAAGCAACTGAAGGTCATCAAAGCCTCCATGGTCCTCCATCCCCAAGGGGTAGAGCCTCAGCATCAAGGTTGTATCCATCATCAGATACATACTCCTCGGGGTCCTCTTCGTAACTTGATAAGGAAGTCATAATCCAGGCAAGTAATCCGTACAACGCATATATATACATGTTAGTAATTTATGATATATTTTATATTAATCATCAATTCTCATGCATGCTTGTTCTCTTCTGTTTTTCCATGTAATCTTATTGTTTTGTGTATATCCATTATTGACTAATCATGTATTGACTCTGCTACTTATAGTTGAGCTCGTGTGATAGATCCTTGTGTTATCGTGACACAATGAAAACCTTTATGTTATCTTGTTATAATTCCACAACATTTCTATCATGTTTTAAACTGTGTTTTCATGTGTGAGCCCTAGCGATTGTAGACCAAACTTTTAATAAAGAGCTTTTCCCCGGTTCACTAAAATTCGAGCTCTAATACCAACCTGTCACACCCCGGTCATAGCGGAAGCGCAAGTGTGTGACTATTGGGTAATCATTGCATCCAATTTAGTAAACAGTATTAAATAACAACGATGTCATGCCATTACTAAGTTTCATAACACATTTACAACCACCAAAAGTGAAATCACATTGTTATCTGTTTCAGATTACCACATTGTTCCAAAATAAGACATTGTTTTCATCACAAATTCATATTGAGGCTTTGACCCCCATATACCCATACAAAGTTGGGATAAAAAGGCAAACCCTCCAAAAGGTGGTACATCGGTGTCTTGACTAATTCCCATACCCGAATCCTATCACCAGCTCATGCCTTGCGTCCTGAAATACATGTAATTTTAAAAAGTCAACAGAAAGTTGGTGAGTTCATGTAGTTAAATGTTTTCGTATCGAAATGTCATCCTTGAAATCCTGTATTGAAATCAGAGTATGTTATAAGCATCAATGAGTTTTAATGATCTATCAGTGTGTCGCAAGCACCCTGACATATATGTATCATAAGTAAGTAACCAAACCGAGATAACTTTGACATCATTGGGATCCCAAAAGCACTCCGAAGGGTATACCAACAAGAGTGGAACGGGTCTCAAACTCACTAGATCTACTTCTTTTGCACCTTGGTCACTAAGTGATTAATGGTTACTGTTGTCATCATCCTACTTACGCACAAATGATCGTGTTATCAGCTAACCTATAGCTAACATACTGTTTTGACATGACATGTATTTCCCCTCGATAGTTTAAAAACAAAACTTGAAATAATTGAAAGGAGGGACATGAACTCACAGTCTTTGCGTTCCATTAAGTCGTACTATTATTGATCGGTGTCCACACACGTATGTAACCTACATGTGTATGGAGTTCATTAGACACCTAGGCCTCAATGGACCTTGTACTCGTTGTTCATCTTGAATTCTTGTTATGTATTTCTTTGTTATGATAGGACAACTTGAAATGTTATCATAGTGTTGGTAGTTTATTTGTTCGATTACTATTTATATATATATATATATATGTATATATATATTGTTTTCAGATCTTGTGTGAACTGGTCCTTGCCCTTCACATGTCCTCGTGCCTTGCACGCGTGCCGTTGGACGTTGCCCATGTTATCCATCTCATTGGGCCTAACCCATGTTTTCTTGTCATTGGGCCTAGCCCATGTTATTTATGTCTTTGGGCCAAGCCCATGATTTTATGTCATTGGGCCTAGGCCATGTAATTTATGTATCCCATGTTTTTAAGTCATTGGGCCTAGCCCATGTAATTTATGTCTTTGGTCCTAGCCCAAATTTTTATGTCATTGGACCTAGCCCATGTAATTTATGTCTTTGGGCCTAGCCCATGTTTTTATGTTTTCGGGGAAACAAACTACGATTGTAGGCCATCTCATCCTGGAGGCTAGAAATGCGCCTAATAGCATCAGTCTGAAGCTGCTCTAACTCCTGCACTCATGCCTCGAATGAACATGACGAGTGGTGAAATAGGCAGTAAAAAGGTGGGGTTGGTGGTGGTGATAGGGGTAGCGGTGGTGGTCATGGTGGTGGGTATGATGGTGGGGGTGGTAGCGGTAATGGTGGTGGTGGGGGTGTGGCTTGGTAGCGACGTGAGTAGTACGCTGAGTCTCTAACTCCTAGATCCTTCGGAAGATCAAAGAGAGCTGCAGTTCATGCGAAGTCACTTTCTCCTCCACAGGAATCAGAGGGAAGTGTGAGGGATCATAAGGGTCAGAAGGGCTCATGCCCGGTGGGGGTGTCGGGGTAAACATACTTGCTGGAGGTGGTGTGGGACGTGGGGCATACATGGGGGGTGATTCACAAGAGAAAGAAGGTCCTGCCAAGTGGGAGGGTCTAGCTGTAGATGGGTTGAAAAGAGGGTGGTAAGTGGACCTCCCAGAGATAAATGGTGATGGCTGCTCTGGGGCATGTGCTTAGTGAATAGTATCACGCGGGTCCAAAGTAGTGAGCGGGTCCAGCGTAGGGTACGTGTCCAGGGGTCGGGGTACTGACTAGAAATGAGCTAACGCGAGCCGGTGAGGCTGCATGGGGTGAATACACAGATACAGGTGTATCCGGTGCAGAAGATGAGGAATCGTCTGCCATATGCTCACTCTAGGCAACATCTGTGGATGACGAGATGTCAATAACTGGTATATCAAGGGGTGGGATCTCGAGTATAGCTATATCATTAAAGACCTCACCGTCCACCAAGGTCATCCTCCATATGCTCAACATGGAAAACTGGTATGTCATCATCATCGTGTCCAGATCAATAACTGGAGGAACTATAGAAAGAGGCACAACCAAATGTACAATCGCATGCTCGCCCTCTGGATGACCATAAATGATAACATCTAGCGGGGGCTACGGAACGGCTAGCACGTCGTCTGCCGGTGGTGCATCCTCCTCCATAGGATTAATCAGGGCAAGCAACTGAAGGTCATCAAAGCTTCCATGGTCCTCCATCCCCAAGGGGTAGAGCCTCAGCATTAGGGTTGTATCCATCATCAGATACATACTCCTCGGGGTCCTCTTCGTAACTTGATAAGGAAGTCATAATCCTGGCAAGTAATCCGTACAACGCATATATATACATGTTAGTAATTTATGATATATTTTATATTAATCACCAATTCTCATGCACGACTTGTTCTCTTCTGTTTTTCCATGTAATCTTATTGTTTTGTGTATATCCATTATTGACTAATCATGTATTGACTCTGCTCATTACTTATAGTTGAGCTCATGTGATAGATCCTTGTGTTATCGTGACACAATGAAAACCTTTATGTTATCTTGTAATAATTCCACAACATTTCTATCATGTTTTAAACCGTGTTTTCATGTGTGAGCCCCTAGTGATTGTAGACCAAACTTTTAATAAAAAGCTTTTCCCCGGTTCACTAAAATCGGAGCTCTAATACCAACCTGTCACACCCCGGTTGTAGCAGAAGGGCAAGTGTGTGACTATTAGGTAATCATTGCATCCAATTTAGTAAACAGTATTAAATAACAACGAGGACATGCCATTACTAAGTTTCATTACACGTTTACAACCACCAAAAGTGAAATCACATTGTTATCTGTTTCAGATTACCACAATGTTCTAAAATAAGACATTGTTTTCATCACAAATTCATATTGAGGCTTTGACCCCCATATACCCATACAAAGTTGGAATATAAAAGGCAAACCCTCCAAAAGGTGGTACATCGGTGTCTTGACTAATTCCCATACCCGAATCCTATCACTAGCTCATGCCTTGTGTCCTGAAATACATGTAATTTTAAAAAGTCAACAGAAAGTTGGCGAGTTCATGTAGTTAAATGTTTTCGTATCAAAATGTCATCCTTGAAATCCTGTATTTATATCAGAGTATGTTATTAGCATCAATGAGTTTTAAGGATCTATCAGTGTGTCGCAAGCACCCTGACATATATGTGTCATAAGTAAGTAACCAAACCGAGATAACTTTGACATCATTGGGATCACAAAGCACTCCGAAGGGTATACCAACCAGGAGTGGAACGGGTCTCAAACTCAATAGATCTACTTCTTTTGCACCTTGGTCACTAAGTGATTAATGGTTACTAGTGTCATCATCGTACTTACGCACAAATGAGTGTATTATCAGCTAACCCATATAAAACATACTGTTTTGACGTGACATGTATTTCCCCTCGATAGTTTAAAAACGACACTTGAAATAACTGAAAGGAGGGACATGAACTCACAGTCTTTGCGTTCCGTTAAGTCGTACTATTATCGATCGGTGTCCACACACGTATGTAACCTACATATGTATGGGGTTCATTAGACACCTAGGCCTCAATGGACCTTGTACTCGTTGTTCATCTTGAATTCTTGTTATGTATTTCTTTGTTATGATAGGACAACTTGAAATGTTATCATAGTGTTGGTAGTTTGTTTGTTCGATTACTATTGTAATTTATGTCTTTGGGCCTAGCCCATGTTTTGATGTCATTGAGCCTAGCCCATGTAATTTATGTGTTTGGGCCTAGCCCATGTTTTTATGTCTTTGGGCCTAGCCCATGGTTCTATATATTTTTGGGCTTTTATTCGTTATGGGCCTTGTACATAAATATTATGGAATTGGGCCTTGCCCATGATCTTTATAATTTAGCCACCTTTATTTTATTAAGGCCCATTTTTTAAGTCTTATAATTATAACATTTTTTATATGTTTAACTTTCCGGATTTGGATTTTGATTTTGCTAACATATAATATGTGTTAAACGTCTAAATATATTAGACTCGTCGTCGGCGTCATTTATTAAATGTTTGTTTTCATCGAGAATCGCCCATTGTCGTATTCACCTTTCGTGCAGGCGATTCACCCGTTTGTCGTCGACGTGACGGTGTAGCCTTGAATGTTCGCTTATCGTCGCATCGTTTCGTTTATCCGATTATTGTTTCGACGCATCGTGAGAATATAATTGCTATGTCACCAACACATAGTATATTGATCAAGTGTTTGTATTTTGTATATGATTGGGTATTCTATTGTGAATACCCTAAGTTTATAACACATACACATACAATACACATATGTATACATACAAATTTATTGGTAACAAATGTGTATATATATATATACTTGTATTATTTTCCAAGTAGAAATATATCTTTGTAAAACGTATTTATTTTTACTTATAAATATATATATATATATATATATATATATATATAACGTTGTGAAACACTTGAGCATTTAGGGATAACCCTTGTCATTAGAGCCTACTTAATGACGATTTAAGTTACTAATCGCGTTTAGTCCCACTAATCACCCCACTAATCATGTCTTAATCGCGATTAGATTTTTAGAAAATTTCGCCATTGGTTCCCCTAAACTATGGCGCTTTCCACGTTTTAAAAACGTATTTAAAACCTGTTTAAGCTCATAATCAACATCAACGATCCATCTAATATTTATTTACATTATCAAACTATCATCATCCATGTCTTTTTATTGTTAAAATCCTATTAAATCAAGAGGGTTTTCAATATTTATTAACACTTTCAAATCACTACTTTTACCATATCATTTAATCAAGTTCATACCTTTAACCTCTTGATTACTACACATTTTTAAGATGATTACAACTTAAATACAAATGTTTACTTCTTATAAAATCATTCATATGTACAAAAGTTATCTTTAAGTTGTAGTATTTTTCATGGATGATGTAGTTGATGATCTTGTTTAGATTTAAAACTTATCATGTTTAAATCTTCATTTTTATACTTAACCATGCAAGATCATCCAACTTTTATATCATACTTTTAACATGAACAACTTCAATATGCTAACTAACTACCATATAAACATATAATCAACACAAAATAAACAAGATTTAGTGTTATTATTAAGGTGTGAGTTAGGGTTTTTGGTTTATCTTTTCTTGATTTTCAAGATGATCAACTTGTACATTAGTAATCTAAGAATAAAAATAAGCTAGATTATGGATGCGTTTAGCTTACAAAGGAGGGGTGCACAAGTTCTTGATGATTTTTGTAGAAGTATGAAGCTCTTTAAGAAGCCCTAATGATCCTCCATCCTTGCTAGCTTCTTTAGTGATCTTGATTAGGCTTTAAAGTGTATAAAATGTGGTGTTTCAAGGTGGCAAATTGGTGGTGAAATGATGGTGGTGGTGACCGTCAGCTTTAGTGGGAGGAAAGGAAGGAAACTTGCAATTTTTTTTTTGTGAAGAAAATGATAAGTTTCAAGTATAGATTATGATATATATTAGACCATATTTTCAAATCTTTCACAATTCATGGCACCGTACTTCTAATCTTTGATTTTCAACAAAAATCAAGTGGGCATGGGGCCTACTTGAACCGTCCATGAGGGGTGGGGGGGTTAAATTGTAACTTTTTTAACACATGTTTAAATAATAGATATTTTGGTCATTTGATTAAGTATGGTGATTAGGGTTTATGATCTAGTATCCTTAGCATAAGATTAGGTTTTAGTGTGTATTTACATGCATGCAAGGTTACCCTTGTAAAATGTAGTCAAGGGTATGGTCATTTGGACCATACCTCCTCACATTGTGACATGATAACATGAGGATCTATCACACGAGCTCAGCCATAAGTAACGAAAAAGGATCAATACATGATTAGTCTACGATAAATAGACACATTATGTTATAAGACTATGTGTCATGGACATGTTAGAAGAGATAGAAATCCTGGCTAGATGGGATTTTATGTGATTATATATATATATATATATATATATAATTTATTTATATATGTGTTGTACCAAATATTTTGCCAAAAACGAAATACCTTCGACTATAGATATTATTATTATTATCCTTGACTTACACAATGAGAATATCGACGACGCGTCTATTGCGGAGCTTATGGCAGGCGTGGTTCCTAAGTGAGACCTTAGGATCCACTCCACATAATGTTGTTGCTTTTCCCGTGGATGCGAAGATGCCTGGCTTCAGTAGTGACGATGAGGCGGAGGTGGTAGCCTTGGACGACAACTCTATTAGCAGGACGAGGTCCCTGTAACCCATATTAATCATGAATTACGACACTCTTGTCCAAACAAGGAAGGTGAAGTGCTCATCTTGAAGGTGCCCCTCCAGTTGTTATCGTTGCAAATTCTCTCTAGTTCTAAATCTGTGTAACTACGTGCCCTTTCACGAGTAATGTCAATTAATGATAGCACCGACCATCATGAAGGTCCCTTCTATGTTGAAGGTATGTTGACAATAGCGTCCTCTCTTTGACTGATCGTCGTCTTTGAACGGTAGAATACTAGGGTGACCATGCAAGGCAATTTATTATTATGGGGGCCCACGTAATAATAACTTGAAGTGGATGAGAATCCTAGTGGGCTCTGCGGGTCAAGCTAATGATCACTACCCATTCCAAATTGTAAAGTTGTTCGAGTTTCTATCTAGTGGGACACTAATCGGGGAGGTTGCTATAACACCCTACGATACAGAAACACCACACGTATTTGTTCACATCTAAAATATGATCTATATCACGAGTCGATTGAGACTAGTCATCTTAACAAACAAAAACTGGTTGGCCACCCAAGGAGGATATTTCCTCAACGGTCTAAGGTTCTTGTACATGGGTTGGTTCCATGGTGTCATGGCACCTCATATTATTTATTGGAAAGAGATTTCATTAAATTCCTTCGTTTGTCATTTGTCTTTTTCCAAGGGATGGTATGGCACAAGCCATGCTTCAACACCCTCATTGCATTCTATTCGATATCTATGGAAATTATAACAATCTAGCTGGAGCTCGTGGAGCTCAAGGGATATCAACGTATTCGTCACACGGGTTGGGGTGGTGAATGATTTTTTTTCCTACTTTGGATGATCGAAGTATGGAATACATGCTATAAGGTTGGAGACGACCGTTTGGTTTCTTCTCCTCAACGAGTTATTTCCTTTCCACTCAGACATATGGCCGATACACGCAAGAGGTACTACGAATTTTGGATTGTTGTTATTCACGTTATCATTGTTTCAAACATGTATGAACAATGCAATCTTGAGGTTTCCATGACCGAGTGCATTCTTTATTTTTGGGCGCATGGTAGACTATATTTATCCAAATATATGTCTAGCTTCTTTTAATCTTGGGTATTAAGAAGAAACATGGTGCCAAAAGGAAGGTCTACACCCAAAAGGGGTTAGCTAATCCATGACTTACTGGGTAAGCTGAACTAGAGATCTTATGGAAGGACATACGGTTGCGGAAAGTGCACGACACGAGGAAAACTAAGTCGACACTAGTGACGAAACTGGTGGTACTGGTAGTTCAAATGGTCCAGATCCCAATAGATTGGGAACGAGAGGCAGCGGTACACCTGAAGGTGCGATCATACAAAGTTTTAAATTCTAAGGCTTTCCCAGACTGTAAGCCGCGAGACCTCATTGGTGCGAGAGGTTCGGTAGGTTAGCTCCGCTAAATAAAGACAACGGAGTCGGTTAGCAATGCTAGTAAATGCACTCCGGTGTAAACGATTAGGTAAACAAAGAGTTTCCTACTGAATGCAACATTAACTTGGTGAAATCCTCTAGTAGAAACTTTAAGGAGTGATACCACGAAGAAGTTATCATAGTAAGAACTCAAAAATATTATGCGAGAAGAGTATTGCTCGCTGACTAGAATTCCAAGGGTAGAAACAGGATCCTAGAACTTGATCATGATTGCAGCCAACGTTGTTGGTTATACTCAACGCTTTCACGATCTCTCAAGGGTTGTTCCATACTAAGGATCACCTGATATCAAATGCATTGAGCGCTACATTTGGGGTTTAGCCTCTAAGAACCAAAACATGACCGTATCATCCCTCCCTACCTTCATCTCTCAAACAGTAACTCTCACAGTTAGTCTCACCAAGGATGTGGTGAGAATGGGAAAATATTAAAGAAAGGTGCAGAAAGGAAGGAAACACATGTGGAATCTAGTAGCCATGGGAAGCAAAAATACACACCCCTTAAGGCAGGATTGAGTGAGCAACAAACGAAAGGGAACTCCCATGATGATAGAAATGAAGGCAATTGTTGCCATAATTGATGCTAGCACCAAGAAATGTGCTGATAACTTACTGAAATCCTAAATGTGATAAGTGAAAGTTTCCTAATGAGGGCACTTACAAAAGTGCCAAGAGTAGAAGTGTGGTGAATCAAGACACAAAACAGAAACCGATAAGTTAGTAAGACGTAACCAAGAACAAGGATGTTAAGTATGGCATGAAGGCCACTTCAAGCGTGAACGTCTCAAGAATGAACCAGGCAAGTGAATTGAAGGGTGAGTGAGCAGAAACTATGGATATCCCACAAGATCCTGATATCGTCATGCGTACGTTCTACTCTACATTCATTACGTGTCAATTCTTTTGATACCAACACCGAGCTTAGATAGTGTCTTTAGGTGTTAAGCTTTTGCTCGAATTAGAGTCTTGTAAATTAGACACGTTATCAAGTTAGCTAATGGAGAATTAACATTAGATTCGTCTCGTCGATACGAATCCAATGATATATAATGTCCAAAATTTTTTTTCCTAAAAATCACACGATTCTAACCGTGCAATCAGTTTGTAAAATTGTTTACGGATCAATTTCTATGTACCAAAACGTTTATTACTCAGCCGGTTAACTTTCCACCTTTTCGGAATTAACTCGGAACAATACCCAATTCGGAAAAATAGTCCGAGATGGTAATTCGAATTGCTATCTGAGATGGTGATTCGAGATGGTAATCCGAATTGCTATCCGAGATGGTGATCCGAGATGGGAATCCGTCCGAAATGAGGGATCCGAGATGTAATTCAAAATGAGGTATTCGAGATGTAATTCGGAAAAGTAATCCGAGATGGTCCAAAATCAATACCAAAGATCCGAGATACACTGTTTTGATCCCTGAGTCATGAAGAATCATTAAAAGGTCACCGACACGTTTTATAACCACCAACATCTCGCATCCATCTTGTTTGATACATGTGTCGATTTTAGTTCATCTATACTTGACCTAGAGTTAAGTAAGATAGACGTTCCCTCATTCTATAGGATTTGCCAACAGTAAATTAGTCAATGTTAGGGGAAGTTATAAAAGGATGCACTTTAGAACTTGGAGAACAAGAATTTAATATCGATCTTACCCGTTTATCTAGGTTGTTACGATGTAGCTTTTGGTATAGACTTGTTAACTTATAACCGAGCGGAAGTAGGTTGTCCTGAGAAAACTATCTGCATCCCTTGCCAAATGAAGAAACACTTGTAGTACACGGAGAGAAGAACGAGACGCGCTTACGAATCATTAATTGCATGAAGGCCAGAAGTGTCTACAGAAAGGTTGCATAGCCTTTCTAGCTCATGTAGTCGAAAAGGAAAATGAGGGCCAAAATTGGAGGAAATAACCGTTGTGAAGGAATTCCCTCGAAGTCTTTCCGTCAGACTTGTCTAGATTACCTTCGCAACGACATGCCAACTTTGGCATTGATTTGGTGCCAGGAACCGCACTAGTAGCGAAGCCTCCATACCGATTAGCTCCGTCATAAATGCAAAGACTATCTACACAACTTTAAAATTTTGTTAGCCAAAGGATTCATTAGAATGAGTTCCTCACTATGGGGAGCTCCGGTTTTGTTTGTGAAAAAGAAGGATGCAACCTTCCGAATGTGCATCGACTACCGGGAACTAAACAAGTTAACGATCAAGAATCGGTACCCATTACCGAGGATTCACGATCTGTTCAATCAATTACATGGGTCGAGTTTTTATCTAAAGATTGATTTAAGATCCGAGTATCATCAGTTAAGAATCCAAGAGGAAAGTATTCCTACGACGGCGTTTAGGACTCGCTACGGTCATTACGAGTTCCTTGTTATGCCTTTTGGGTTAACAAACGTCCCTGCAGTATTTATGGATTTGATGAACCGGGTATGTAAGCCATACCTCGACAAGTTCGTGATAGTATTTATTGATGACATATTAATATACTCGCGAACCGACGGAGAACACGAACAACACCTGAGAACTATACTGGAGTTGCTAAAGAAGAGCAATTGTATGTCAAGTTATCAAAATGCGAATTTTGGATTCGTGAAGTACAGTTTCTCGGTCACGTGGTGAACGAGAATGGGATACACGTCGACCCCCCAAAGATCAAGGCTATAAGGAATTGGACCGCACCAAGAACCCCACAAAAATACGACAATTTCTAGGTTTAGCGGGGTATACAGGAGATTTATTAAGAACTTCTCAAAACCGATAACCTTGCATACACAAAAGGATTATAAGTTTGATTGGGGAGAAAAGCAAGAATCGGCATTTCATCTATTAAAGGTTAAATTATGTAAGGCGCCGATATTATGACTTCTAGACGGTACCAATGACTTTGTGGTGTATTGTGATGCATCGCATCAAGACTTGGGTTGCGTGTTAACGCAACGTGAAAAAGTCATCACGTACGCGTCTCGTCAGTTGAAAGTTCACGAATATAACTATACCACTCATGACCTAAAACTAGGTACATTAGTATTGGCTTTTAAAAATCTGGCGTCATTATTCATATGGCACTAAGTGTACCATAATCATAGATCATAAAAGTCTCCAACACATATTCACTCAAAAGGAACTAAATATGCGCCAACAGCGTTGGGTAGAAGTGTTGAATGATAATGACTGTGAGATCATGTATCACCCGGACAGAGCAGATGTAGTGGCAGATACTTTGAGCTGGAAGGAAAGAGTGAAAACTTTAATCGTTTGAGCTTTAGAAATGACTATTTAGACGAACTTTATAATTCAAGTGCACGATGCACAACAAGAAGCTAAATGGAAAAGCAAATGGAACCAAACAAGGATGTGGATACACTTTTGTGTCTGTCGCTTGTTCTTAGTTACGTCTGTAATTGTACGGTCTTTGTTTGTAGTGCCTGTATAGTTTGATCGTGTTGACCGAATCAAGATATCCTCCTATCTTGGTTTAGTACGACGTTTAGTTTGTATGTGTTAAACAGTTGTATGTGTGCATACTGTTGAGTCCTGTGAACGTCATGTCTGTTGAACGTTCTCCAAGGAAAACACTTTGTGTGAGTGGACATGCTTCGTATGAGCAAGATGTTGCTCGTACAAACCATCTGCCATTCGTACAAACGAATCCCTCTAAACAAGTATCATACTTGTTTCGTACGAGCTAGTTGATGCTCGTACGAACCGGCTTGTTCATACGAGTATCTTTGGAGTATGTTCTTCGTGTGTTTTGGTGTTTCGTATGACAAGCAACATAATTCGTACAGTTGCTGAGCATAGACACTATATAAGTAGACATGCACTTCTCAGTATAGTGTTACCTGTTAGACATATGTGTGAGACCTGCTAGAGAGGGAGACAGAAGAGCACAAAGTGTATTGCATGAGAGTGTATGAACAATATTTGTATATGTTTGTATCAGTTCTCTTTATTTAATCAAGATATTGAATCTTTGGTTATCCTGTGTTCTTACTTTTCTTTGGTTTGCATTCTTACGAGGATTCCACACTCGTATTTATGTTGTACAAACAAGGACGTAGGTTAATCTTGATCCTCCAAGTGGACCTACAAAGGATGGAACTTTATAGTTCATGGGAAGGATCTAGATTCCCTATTTTGGCAATCTACGAGGCTTGGTGCTGGACGAAGCACACAAGTCAAAATACTCGATACAACCAAGATCCGATAAATGTATCAGGATTTAAAGGAGTATAATTGGTGGCGTAATCTCAAGGGAGATATTGCAACCTATGTTGGGAAATGTCTAACTTTTGCAAATGGTCAAGGCCAAATACCGAAAGCCATCTGGCTTATTACAACAACCTGTGATCGTTGTTTGGAAATGGGAGCAAATCTCAATGAATTTTATTACAAAACAACCACAGACCTCACGAGGTCATGACATGATTTGGGTTATCATTGATCGGTTCACCAAATCAGCTCACTTCTTACCCATCCTTGAGAAAGATAGTACCGAGAAGTTAGCTAAACTGTATTTTAAGGAAATCGTGGCACGTCATGGAGTGCCAATCTCGATAATCTCTGATAGAGATGGTCGCTTTGTGTCGTGGATCTGGCAATCATTTCAAACATCATTTGGTTCTCGCTTAGATTCAAGCATAGCTTTTCACCCGTAGACCAATGGTCAAAGCGAGCGAACCATCCAAACGTTGGAAGACATGCTTCGGGCCTGTGTGATGGATTTGGGCGGAAACTTGGATACTCATTTACCATTGGTAGAGTTTTCCTACAATTACAGTTATCACACTAGTATGAAGGCCGCACCATTCGAAGCACTTTACGGACGAAAGTGTCAATCTCCGCAGACAAAATATTCAAGATCCGTGAGCGCATCAAAGCGTCCCGGGATAGACAAAAGAGCTACGCAGGTCGGAAACGCAAGCCGTTATCCTTCGAGGTCCAAGACAAAGTGTTACTAAAGGTGTCACCTTGGAAAGGCATACCTAGATTCGGGAAAAGCGAAAAACTAAACCTGAGATATATTGGGCCTTTTTAAATTCTAGCAAAGGTTGGTACACTGGCTTACAAGCTAAAAGCTGCTAAAAGCTACAGTAATGGATAAATGAACGACAATTAATATTCACATAGACACCATTGCTAAGCTTAAAACTGAACTTGGAGCCATAAGATTGAGTCTGAACGAGTCAACAAATTGTTGATTAGTTACTCAACGTCCTCTCTTACGTGATTGATCATATACTTCCACAACTTGAGAAAATCAAAAAGGAAGAAAATTATTCTAAAAAACAACACAAAGATCTGGGGTACAATAAATGTACACCCCCAATGTGGAACAATTATGCTAAATATGTGCAGATGGGGTGGAAAAGCCGCTCAATTTAAATCAAAAAACTGAACAAAAAGAAGACGAGCTGCTAGAAAACATTGATGTAACTTATGAATGTTAGTTAGATGTTGTGAAAAACGTTATCGAAAATGTTTTAGGAAATGAATCTGATAGCACTGATTTTGAAAGTGCCGAGTCAAATTTTGAAAAATATGAATCAAGCTCTCATTCTGAAAAGAAAGTTTTCATAAGAATTACATCTAACATCGGAAAACAATATAAATGATGATCCTAATGTGGTTATTTACAAAATGAAAGGATCAGACAAACTGTATTGTGATGAGGAATTTCCGATTCAGAACGTGAATTTTGATAAAGTTGATAAACTGTTCAAGTTGGTCGAAGTTAGTCTTTCTAATCTTGAAATACAAAATTCAGTTTACTATTCAAAACCAAAGAAAGTTTTTAATAATTATCATCGAAAGGGAAGGGATTACCCTGATAACAAAAGGATTTGTTCCAGGTTTTGACAAGAAGAAAAATAACAACATATTTCGAAAACCATAATACAAAAAGAAAATTGAATTTCTTTTCGGAACAAGAACTGTAAATGAGAGAGAAAATCTAACTAAAGAACAATCAAATGATGAATTTTTTGGAGAAAAGAAACTCCGTGAATAGGCTTTGGATTCATCTGATGAAAATGACAACATGACATGCTACAAATGCCACAAATCGGGCATATTGCACGACAATGTCTTCAAAACAACCCAGAAGCTGCTTATAGCGTGAAGAAGTCTACAAAAGATGTGAAACAAAAAAAATCCCTGAGTTTGTACCAACAAAGATTTTGATGAGAAATAACAAATCCAACAAAGATGTGAAACCAACACTTTTCAATTATTCAAAATTTGAAATGGTGAATCGTCAACTAGGAAGAACAAAAGGATTCAAAATTCTACTCCATAAAAGCACTTTTGAAAATACAAACTTGGGTGGTTAAATCTAAACCATCTTCTGCAGAAATGAAAACAACATATGTTCCAACAAAATCGGAAGTTAAAACTGAATCAAAGGTTAGACATGTGATAAATGGCAAATAACCGGTAATTCCGTACAATCTAATCACTATTTGTTTTTCATATACTCATGCATTTTATCGAAATTTGATTTCGTAACTGAGTCGTATGTCATATCACAAGTATTAGGAAAGTAAATCAAGTCATAACATATACTGGTTTCTGTTACGACGTGAAACAAACCAAACAATGCCCTAAAAGTGTTGGAAGAAAGTGTTGGGCGCACTATTCGCGGTTGCACTATTCATGTCTGCAAAACCGCTAAAACAAAATAGAACAATGAATAACGGCATGCTAATGCCATAATTGAGTCCATATATATGAAAACACTAATGTGGGAACACCTATTTCAGAAATACATAACTTTCCAGTACAACGCCTAAATTACAAAATTGTCCGTTTCGACTAAAAAGGCGACAATTCCAGTTTGTCCGCAATATTAATTCGGTATTTTTCAGATTCTAGAATTATAACAAAACCATGTTGAATACCCTAAAAAAATATGAGAAAATAGAAATACATAAAAGACATCGTTTCCAGTCATATGGCAAACAGTGCACAACTTGACCGGAAAGCGACCGTTTGTCGAACCGACAAAAATTTTAATGGCCGATAGCTTCATCCATCCGTCTTGGAGAACTAGTTAAGACTCATTTGGGACTCGAAGTCCTTTCAACTATCTTGAGGTAACGGAAATAAAACTTCCAGAAAATTTCGATGGTGAAATATATATAAGTGTCGATCGAGCGAACAACTAGACGGAAAGCTTTTCGACCATTCTAACTCAACATATATTCGGCTAATGAACTAGTTAAGCATATTTTAGATCAGAAATGCCTTAATTTAACGCCATGACACTTATGGTGGTGAAAAACCAAAGCTTACGGTACGAAATAATAAAGTTTGTATATTAGCCGATATTGTGCCGATGAGCGAACTAGTGATGTTTTCGTTATCCGAAACTTATACCAATTAGTCAAGAGGACTAATTAACATGGATTAACACCCTGAACCCTAATTAGTTGTTAATGATACAAGATCAACCTCTAATCATCATACTTAAGTTAAGTATCTAAATATCTCACAAATAAATACATGTTATAAAAAATGTTACACTTAACCCCCCAATGATGGCGGATTCAAGTGGGTCCCACACCCACTTGATTTGTGTTGAAGTTGTGAGATTATAAGTATAGTGTAAGATTTATGTGTAATCTTTGAAAGATAGAAAAATATATATACATGATTACACCATATCTTCCATCATTTTTCCACAAAAAAAAATTAAACAAACTTCTTTCTAGTCTCCTCTCCCACGGCTCACTTTCACCACCATAGACCACCATATTTTCACCACTAAACACCCCATTTTTTACACTTTAAAGCCACTACAAGATCATCTGAAGTGCATGCAAGGATGGAGGATCATTAGGACTTTCTTGGAGCTTCATCTTCTTCCTAAATCTTCACTAATCTTGTGAAAACTTTGAAAGATAAATTTCTTCATATTTAAGCTTCTTATAATGCCTAGTTTAAGGAAGTACAAGTTGATCATCCTGGAAGTAAAGAAAATACAACTTAAAAACCCTAAACCTCACCATAATAATAACACTAAATATAGTTATTATGAGTTGATTATGTGCTTATTTTTAACTAGTTAGCATGATGTTGATTATGATAAAGTAAGGTGTTTAAAGGAGATGATCTTGTATGAATAATAATATAAATAATGATTTAAACATAGTGATGTTTAAATCTAAACAAGATCATCAACCTCATAATCCCTGAAGATTACTACAACTTAAAAGTGATTTACTACATATGAATTTTTTTTATAAAGAATAAACACCATGATTTAAGATGTGATCATCTTAACAAGTGTAGTAAACAAACGGGGTTTAGAATGGAAGATCACGTCATGTCGTAATCTCACGTAAATTTAATCCAAATACTACTAATAGTTAGCGGTAAGTGGGTATCGAACGCAGGGAGTTTGTGGAATGTGTGCTATTTTAAGTTTATACTAAATTGACTAATTAAGCTAAATGCAAGAAAATGGATTCAGGATTTTTGGTGATTTGTTTTTAAAATTAAATAAATTGCAATTCAACTAATGGTTGTTAAAACAGATTAGAAGCGTAATCATCCTAAGTTTCCGGTTTCAATTAACCCTTGTGTTTTAAATCCAACTAGAAAGAATCACTTAGACATGACGCGTGTATGACTATTTGTTCGTGATGAAAGAGAACTAAGTACTCGGATTTCAAAGATGCGAGGTTGTTACCCGATGATTAATTAACCAATATCCAACCCTAAACCCTCCCGTGATATCTCAATTGTCAACGACACCAAGAACGTACGATTAAGGCTAAGATCAAAACATCAACCAACAGTTTACAAACAAATATTCAAACACCATGATAAACTATGAACATTGCAAGTCTATTATTCTAGAAATTAAGGATAAAAACACAATTGTTTCAAGCAAACCTTCCACTTAGGATAATCACAATGAGTTTAGCCACTCATGTTCTTGCAAATCATCACACCTACAAATGTTTTGTTCATAGGAATCATAAACACCAAACAAAATGTTAGAAATTGTTCTTGGACCAAGTAACACACTTAAAATCGACTCTAAGACTCTGCAAAAACATCTCCAATGATTGACAACCCAAAACCTCATCAAAATCTAATTAAAAAGGGCAGTTACACTTTTCTCGCAGGTCGCCACCGTAAGCTACGGTGACCACCGTAGCTTATGGTGGTCAACACTTTCCTCATGGTGAAAAGCTTCTTGTTTACGGTGCATAAAGGTATCAGATCTCACCGTAAGCTACAGTGCAGCTTTTACACTTTTCTTTTCTTGCCAACTCTACATGTCTCCACCTTGTTTTGGCTAAGTACAAGCTCCCATCAAAGCACGTTAAAATCGCTCGTTTATGCTCTTCGGTACATGTAAAGCCATACACACCGTGGTTATCAAATCCTAATTATTAACCCAATTAAGTGCGAAATAATGATTGTTTTAAAGCACTTGAGGGTTGTCCAATGGACCACCCGTCACATCCCCACGCTTAACCGTTGCTTGCCACAAGTAACACATCAAAAACATTTCCAAGCTTAAAAGTGATCGAAGTGTAAACCAAACACAAACATGTCGTCCAATTGTCAATTCACCATCATACCAAATGACACACCCCTCACAATAACTCTCCTCTCGGTCACAAAAAAGTTACTAGCAAAATTGTGCTAGATCACTCAATGCAAGTGCGTGATTGTGCGACAATAAGCTTGTGTAATAATCAATCTCCACCCTCAAAATGCCTAACATGCTTACGAATCAAAAGGACTTTCGGTTTGTAACAAGGCTATGTGTAAGGGTGAGAATCGGTGGGATATATATGCATGTAGCTCATTGAATCGACCCGGTTTTATTATTACAACAAACAAAAACAACCATTACTATTTACACAACTTCACTATCTTTTTCCTTTTTTTCATTTTTCTCTCTTTTCTTTTTTGAACTACAAACATTGAATAAAGAACATATACACATCAACATCAACACTACATACTAAGCTCCTAAACCAGGTCGATCAATAGGTAAAAATTTTATAGGACATAGGCTTAGGTTACAAATGAATGGTATAAAGCTCAATTTTGGCTACTAATGACCAAACCCCCGTCCCTCTCACTACCAGGCTCATATATTTATCTTATGAGGTCCAACCCCCCAAACCCACACTCTCACACATCCAAACGAGGCTACCCAAATGCCCTTATCATCTTCACAAGCATGTTACACTTAGGTTTCGACAAGCATATATTACCCAAGTTCTATTGACACAAATCACACACTGCCACTCAAACCAAAAAATTAATTTCTAATAAGCATCCATGTGGCCCAAAAACTCACCATGAAAGGATAACAAGGGATACCGATGTGTCATATGGAGTAATGTTAGATTTCAAATTTGACAATCGTTTTGCTTGGTTTTAAAAATTTTCAAAATCTCAAAAATTTCCCCAATCCCCACACTTGTGATACATTGACCCCAATGTATGCTTTTGAAGGAAACAATCACTAAAGCTACCTCAACCTCACTTTTAGCTCAACTCTCAAATCCCAACTTTCTTTTTGGTTTTTTTTAAGAACACCATAAACACCACCAATACTACCACAACCCAAAACATGAATATCAACTACAATACACCACCCTTACACCCAACCATAAACAAAACAAAATAATGTCTACAATAATATACAAAGAAAGAACACACCTGACTGATAGTAGCGCGGTTGACGAGGTCCAAAGATGGAAGTCATCATCCCTGAAAACTTACCCAATGCAAATGCGCCACTTCCACTACCACTTCCACCTTCCCCTCCTTCCTATTGCGCGGTGCCCTGTTGCTGACCGTATCAGGGATCCTCCCATTGTGAATGATGCATCAGTGACGTGGGGTAATAAATGCTACCATCGTAAGGCGGCAAGGTCGAGTAGTCCACTAGTGGTGGGTCTACAACCATGGTTACCCAACAAGCCAATCAGTGTGCATGCGCCGGTTTTGATCATCAAGGTACCGATTGTTTATCTCCTGTTCAAAAGCATAAGCACGGGTGCGGTTCCATGATTCTTGTCGTTCGAAATTGTGTCTTAAAGCACGTTCCATACTTGCACCCATCCACGTCTGATGATCAAAAAATGTCCATTCGGACCCACTCCAACTATCGAATATAGGCGGACGCTGACTTTCAATCACCTCCTACATTGTTCCATCATGAGCCCAATTTGGCTCATAAGGATACCTTGAAAAGTCTAAGTAACCCCCAGCATGACCACTACTCGAACCCCCTGATCCCCACATTCATGGGGGCCACATATGGATCATCCATATAATCTTCATCACCACTTGGACCCTCTTCTTCACTTTCGGGCTCATCATCCTCCCCCGGTATTAACGGCCGCGCATCGTCTTTCAACACTCTCCATCTCTGACCCTCACTTTTCAGCTTATGATACCTTTCAGATTCGGTGTATTTCCACCCAGCCCCCAACTGCTTAATATCACACGGCTTGAACTATTTGTAAGACCACTTGTCGTCCGCACCAATTACCCCATACATCTTCAACAGTGTTGTGATGAGTCTACAGAGCGGAATGATCTTCAGCTGGTCACTGTTTCTACTAATCCAAACATTATTCAGCACTAGAAATTGAAACGAAAACAATGGAGCCCCGGTCAACCAAGTGTATAACACCAGTGCTTCCGGACGCCGAACCTCAGTTTTGTTACCCCGTCGTGGAATGACATTCTGCAAACATATCACCAACATCAACTTCCTTTCAATTCTCAGATTCTTACGCTAAAGCTTCCTATGGGTGGTACCCGATAAAAACAAATAGTCCAACATGGTGTTCCACCTTGGGTGCTTCTCTAGCTTAAAGTATAAATCCTCCAACCTTGGGATCATGTATTGATTCACCGGTTTGCTGTCAAACTTCGCCACCCTCCGCAATGAATTGAACGACATCTCCACTTCAATACCATTGACGGTTCCGATCATCTTCATTTTTACGCACCCCTATACAAAGGACATCGTAGAGTGGCCATCCACTCTTGAATTTCAGCATCATATAAATTTGTTCCCCCATAATCATAACACTTTAATGCCGCTTCCCAACCTAAAGCTCGAAACTTCTAAGTAATTCTAAACGGACCAAAGTCTACTTCTCTAACCTCTTTTTTCGCATATAAAAGCTTCCTTCCGTTGGACTAACTTGTTGATTTGATCATTAAATAACTCAGCTAGCCATTCAGATGGTTGATCGTGCAAGGGCCAAGATGTCGACTTTGGTTTAGGACCCCGTTCTGACACTTCCTCTTCATGTTCTTCTTCTATATCACTTTGCAAAACCAACTTCCTTTTTCTTTGAGTTAGATTACTTGAGGATCCAACCTTCTCTTTACCCTTACGACCCATGTTAATTCTGCAATGCGTAGAAACTAAGAACACAAATCCTTCATCTTCTCATTAACCCACAATATCCCCACACTTGCTTATCACTATGGTTATGGATAAAAGCTAAATCTCATGTTTATCATTTGTAAAAATTTGAACAAGATTTCCCTAAGTTAGTAAATTCTGCCCAAAAATCATATTTTTACCCAATGACTTAGCTTCCATAACCACAACGATTCAAAACCATCAAATTCATCTCAACATAATAACTATAAGCAAGTGTGGAATCAAAGGTAACATAACACTTACAATTCTACAATGCATCATCTATAATGTAAGAAAGTGCAGACCTTTGCTTTGTAGAAAATCACAATACTAAAAACTTCAAGATTAACCAAAACCCACTAAGAACCCTAAAATTTTGGGAACACAAAAGTATAAAATCGACCACCCAAACGTTGGATTCTTCAAAATGCAAGCACAATTTCAGAATCCTTGCGAAAGTTTAGTCAAGACTGACCCAAAAATCACTCGATTTGGTGAAGAATTGAAGAATTGGTGAACTGTTGTAGTGGTGTTCTTGAAAGGGATTAGGGAAGAAGAAGGAGAAGTATGTGTCTAAGAGATGTGCAGAAATTGAGTGGTTTAGGTCAAAATGTGTATTTCTTTTGCTTTTACGGTGGACCCACGTCTAGTGGCCACCGTAAGCTACGGTGGTCACCGTAAGCTACGGTGGTCGCTGGTGAAAAGTGAGGCCGTAAGACAGACGTTCAACACCGTAAGGGGATTCAAGACCACCGTAAGCTACGGTGGTATCTGGCATTTTTTATTTGAATTTTTTTTAACTTATCACTTTTAACCATAAATATCATGCTACCCCCCTCGAAAAACTCGTGTTGTCCTCAACACTATGTTTGAGAAATTCATAAGAACTTCCCCACACTTGTTTCAACACAAGTCAAAACAAGTTCGGACAATTACTTGAAAACAAACAAACTAACAACTAAACTAAATATTTACACTGCCAAACCTGGGCCACTTATGCTTAATCCACATCCAACGGGCGTAAAATGTTGCCCACTTTGTCAAGCTCGAGATGTTTGATGCCATTCCCTTCCAAGTACGGTTTGAGCCAATGCCCATTGACCGTTTGCTTCGTGTTTGTATGAACATCTATAATATCTACATCTCCAAACCTTCCCACTCTTATGATTACATACGGAGCCATCCACTTGCTCTTCAATTTTCCCGCAAATAGTTTTAATCTTGAGTTGCACAACCAAACCTTTTGACCCACTTCAAAATTTCGTTTTCGGATCTTCGCATCGTGGACCTTCTTGAGCTTATCTTTATATGCCGCCACACGCTCATACGATTCATCTTGGATTTCTTCAATCTCGTTCAACTGTAACTTCCGGATTCTACCCACTTTGTCATAATCCACGTTCACCGTTTTAATCGCCCTATGCGCTAACTCTATCGGTAAATGAATCCTTTCCCATAAACTAACCAAAAGGAGCTGTACCAATGGAAGTTTTATAAGCCATTCGGTATGCCCACAATGCATCATCCAACTTGCTTGACCAATCTTTCCTATCCGTTCGTACTGTTTTCATTAGAATTTCTTTGATTTGATGATTGGACACTTCCACTTGTTCACTAGTTTGCGGATGATACGGCATGGTAGTTCGGTGATTCACATTATACCGCTTCAACAATTTTCCAAAATTAAAATTTTTGAAATGCGAACCACCATCGCTGATTATAACCCTCGGGATCCAAAGCGAGCAAAAATACTTGATTGCACAAACTTACCAACTCCCGAACGATCATTAGTTCTTATTGGTATGGCTTCGATCCATTTTGAAACATAATCCACCGCAACCAAAATGTACAAGAACCCATTCGAGCTCGGAAAAGGCCCCATAAAATCTATAACCCATACATAAAAAATCTCAACCACCAAAATGGGTTGCATTAGCATCTCGTCCCTTTTGGAAATACTTCCCATCTTTTGGCAATTAAGACAATTTCGGGCAAACTCACATGCATCCTTGAAAATTGTCGGCCAATAAAACTCACATATAAGTACCCGATATCTCGTCTTGTGACCACTAAAGTGCCCCCACAAGCGGATGAATGAGCATGAGTTAAGATTTTTGACACTTCCGTTTCAGGCACACATCTTCGAATCACTTGATCGGGCCCAATTTTGAAAAGGTCCGGTTCATCCCATATATATTGCTTGACTTAGACTATAAATTTTTTTCTTCTTATCTTCGTCCAATGATTAGGAATAACACCCGTAGCCAAGTAATTCACATAATGAGCATACCACGATGCAATAGAAGTAGAAACAACTAATAGTTGTTCATCGGGAAACTGTTCATTAATTTTACTAGCATCGTTGACCCCCTCCATTGGAATTCGGGATAAATGATCCGCCACTACATTTTCACTTAGTTTCTTATCCCAAATTTCCATTTCGAACTCTTGTAATAAAAGCACCCAACGAATCAATCAGGGCTTCGCATCTTTCTTCTCCATCAAGTAACGAACCGCACTATGGTCCGAATACACAACCACCTTGCTTCCCCATATATATGACCGAAACTTGTCCAAGGCATACACCACTGCTAACAACTCCTTTACAGTTGTGGTGTAATTCAGTTGCGCCTCGGACAATGTTTTGTGTCACACCCCAACCGATGGCGGAAACATCAGAGTGAGACGACAACGAGATTGCTCATTACTCACAATGCTAATAATGACAATATTTAATAAAATCAAATTTCATTCCAATAATAATTGTCAAGTACAACATCAAAGAAAATACAATACAACAAAATTGATACAAAAAATTTAGCCTAACGTCTAATTGTGTGTATCTAAGTCCTTGCTATTTGTTTTCATAGCATCCATTTCATCAACCTGTAACAAGTTTTAAAATACAATTCAATGCAAAAGCAAAGGTGAGTACACAAGTTTAAGCATAGCATATGTATACGATTAAAGTTTAAACGAATCCTCATGGCAACTATGATTTTACACGAGCATATACAAGGCATGCAATACTACTAGCCAAACCCTTAACGCAAACACGCTGTTTTAACATGGCCCAAGTTTATGAGATGGAGGGGGATGCGTGACTTCCTATAGCGCTATACATGTCAAACGAAGGCTTTATACAAGTTAATGACTAAAGTATCACATAAAGAATATCCAAGATATAAGCATCACGTAAACGTATCAAGTGTTCATGTGTATAGGATTGTTTGTGCGTTTCAAAAAGTTTAAGTGTTGTAGTTTTGATAGAAGTAAACATGTTACACCCAAAAGTGTTATAAACGAAAAGTGGGTCGAGTGTACTCACGGTTTTGCTAAGTCTTCAAACTTGGAGAGTTCGCAAAGGTGGTTAGTGGATGGGTTGAGCGTCGAGTTAACTTTTGGGAGCCTTGATCTTTGAGAGGAGAAGAGAGCTCTTAGAGCTTTTAGAGAAGAGAAGAGAAGAGAAGATTGAGGTGTGAAATGAGAGTGGGAGGAGGCTTCTATTTATAATGGGGAATTAGGGTTTAGGTAATTAATGAAGTTGGTGGTGGTTGGGGAGTTGTTATTTGAGTATTAAATGCAAGAAGCACAATCCAACAACACACTTTTGACCAATCCATCAGCTAGAAACAAGAATCTGCGGATTATTCTATTTTTAGTACTTGAACTTAGTTTATCTTTCATTTCATGGTAAAACTTGATATTTTCGCATGTTTTCAAGTGTATAATGTATATGTAAGTATATTTTAGGTATCAAGTATGAATGTATGAGTATTTGCATGTATAACAAGTATCGGTTTGTATGTAAACACGTACTTAACAATTACATGCATGTAAGACAAGTATGTATCAGGTATGAATTTTATTACGATCAAAGTCTCGGATCATAAGATTGGGAAATGAAATACGAATGCAATACGAATACAAGTTTCCATAAATAAAAATACGATTTCACTTTCAATTAAGGGAAGTACGAAAAAACGAGGCATTACAGTCTCCCCTCCTTTAGGAGTTCCAAAATTTATTCAAGAGGAAAACTTTGGAAAAGATGTCATTTTGGTGAAAATGTTTGGCCAAAATAAAGATTTTAAAGTTTAAAGTTTTTACGGAGTTCATGTATGAGTGTGTCAATATTCAAAATCTTGAAGGATAAAAATGGTAGGTTCGTGAAAGGAATTTGTTTGACTAAGGTGTTTTTGAGACACCAATAGTAAATGTGTATAAGGATAAGTAAAAACGTGTGTGTGTGTGTGTAAGCAAGTGAGTTTGACTGGATCTGGACAACTCATTGGAAGGAATATTTTAAAAGAGTGCGACCTAAGAGGAAGGTTTTAGTATGACTAAGGATGTATTCTGATAAAAATGAGTGGTTCGCACTGTAAGTTGTAAGAAAAGTTCTGTCAGTTCTAGGGCGTATTAGTAAAATCACTTGTTGTAGAAAAAAATGTTTATTGGAGAGAGTTAGGATGGTAAATATTTATGGTTTCTAAAAGATTTTGGCGATAATAGACCGACTGGCTGAAGTTTGTGCATAGATGAGAGTGAAAGATAGTTTTAAAAGAAAAGAAACATTTTGACCAAATTGAGTCGGAGGGGACGTTTATAAAAATGGATTCAACGTTTTAGGCTGATTTGCTGTAAATAAAGTTTGGATGAAAGGTTAATGGAAGAATTGGGAAAATCGTGGTATGGTAGTGAATGATTCGGTAGGTGTATGCGAGGGGTAAAAATGGTATGAATATCAGATAAAATGCGACATAGATTGTTGAGAGATGCTAGTGATAGTTGTGGCGGTTAAAGTTAACGATTTTGAGAATGAAGCTTTGTGATGGGTAATCGAGTACTAATCATTTCGAAGTGGGGTCACCAAAGTTTGTTATGAATCAAATGTATTTAACAAGGTCTGGCGAAAACACTGAATTTCTCATGTCACGTTTTACGAAAGTTTGGTAACATGGTAGGGACACTTATATATAGGAAGTACCAGCAGCGTATCCACCATGTTCACACCATGTTACGTCGTTTCGCTATTCGGTGTCATGTTACGTTCCGTGTTGCGATACACAATAGAATCCACTATGGTTTTCATGCGCCTACCAATATAATCCCGTGTGCACCCATGATTATTTTGGTTTGTGCATGATCCACATAGTTCGTACTAGTAATGTACGGGTGAGGTTACATTTAGTATTACAAGCAAAAGACGTGTAAGATAGCGTACAAGAATCAAGTATGTAAGCATGATTGTATGTATGTATAAGTGTGTCGAATATAGGCGAAACCACTTGGTTCATGCCTACTTATAGATTTCAAGTATGACTACCAAGTAGTGCGAATGTATAAATTTTGAGCATGATTGAAGACAAATACGTATAACATTAGCATGTAGCATCGAGCGTATAAGTGAAATAAAATGGAATTTAACATAAATAGAAACGTTGTAAGACGATATGCATGTGTATGGGTGCTTGAGTCAAAACATTAAGTCGGTTGAAATAAAATAAGTCGGGTTTGTCGGGAATGAAGAACAAAAATTGTGAATGTCGGCTGAATATTGAGAAAAATATTATTTTTTTTATGTAAGATGTGGTTTGTAAAAAGAAATGCTATTTTTGTTTTAAAGTTTGTATTCGCATATGAAATATTCTTGCCCATGTGTTCAGACTTAGATTTGCGTATTAGCGATTTTTGAAAAGGTTGTAAAATAGTGAGCTTGCTTAATTTTATTGATGCAAGAAAAGTAGTGTTTTGAAAATTTTCATGTAAAACTTGAATTTTGAAAAGTATTTTAGCAAAGTACTTATACGTATGTGAGAGAAAGTTTTCGTTGGTTTCTTGTTGGAAATAAAATGTCTTTAGAATGGTAGTATAAAGTGAGGGTGTTTTGGACGAGTTATGAAAATCGAGGGCAAGAGGTTCGTTTGACCGACTAAGTTGATAGGTAACATTTCATAAAGTTTTTGAAAATTGTGAAAGAAACGTTTAAAGTGTCATTAGGGGTTTCGTTTATGTAATTTATGTAAATTATGTTGTAGGGTGAGAAATCGTTTGGATAAAATAGTAAGGATCGAGGCTTATGCATAAATGAGAAAAATTGAAACAATGATAAAAGGTTTAGGTATAAGTTTTGATATAGAGATTGTTATGAAAATAGTAAAGTTGGAGTTGGACTTCGACTCATTTCAACAACTTGAGTTTTGCGAAAAAAGACATCTAGGTGATCGACAATAAAAATCACATTTGAGCATGTAAGTATTGTATAATATGTATGAGTTCACAGAGGTGACATAAGCATAACAAGTATTCAATAGTATAAACACGTATGATTGCGTAAGGAGTATGAATTTAGTTGGTTTGCAAGAATTATTATTGTTTTTGATTGCGAAAGATGTGCGAATTGTGCATCGGGTTTGAAATGAACGAGGTGATAAGTATTTAAACACATAGAAATTGAGATAGCATAAAAGATAGGCTTAGTAAAATCGTGGAGTGTTTTGGTTGAGAAGCGTCGACTATTCCAAAGTGAATTGAAGATCCTTTCAAATTAGAGGAATGTGCTTTGCCCTATAGGTAAAATGCTCTCATCGAGAAGCGATTAACGGCATTTTACCCTTCCAGTTACTACACGTCTCTAATTGATCAAAATATTGAAACCTTGCGAGATCCAAAAATCAAGGAGTGGGACTAGTTGACAAGGTGCGGGTTTCACCCCTAACTTGACAACATCGTACCCTAAGCGTGGTTGGTACTTACCAAACGAGGAGCGAATTCCGACTCGTTGGTAATGGTCTACTAGAGTATGAAATGGAAATTTTCCATCAAGGTATGGATATCACTCCTAACTTGATGGTGTAATTTCGTGAAAAATTGAATACGCAGATTGAGAGTTATCACCAAAGTGCGGGTTTCACCCTATTTTGGTGAGATCGTCTCGTTTGTATGAGTGTCTTCAAGTCTTCAAGTGTGTATATTATGTAAATGTCTTAGGAAAGACATATTGTATACATTAAGACCAAAAGAAACAGGAAGAAGCAAGGTAGGAAGAACTAATATTTTAAGCAAGAAACAAGAATGGTCAAGTTTGGTCACTTAAACTATAGACTAGGTCGAACATGGCAATTCTACATAATTCCCTATAGTTATGGCTCTTATACCAATTTGTCACACCCCAACCAATGGCGGAAACATCGGAGTGAGACGACAACGAGATTGCTCATTGCTCACAACGCTAATAATGACAATATTTAATAAAATCAAATTTCATTTCAATAATAATTGTCAAGTACAACATCAAAGCAAATACAATACAACAAATTTAGCCTAACGTCTAATTGTGTGTATCTAAGTCCTTGCTATTTGTTTTCATGGCATCCTCTTCATCAACCTGTAATATGTTTTAAAATACAATTCAATGCAAAAGCAAAGGCGAGTACACAAGTTTAAGCATAGCATACGTATATGATTAAAGTTTAAACGAATCCTCTTGGCAACTATGATTTCACATGAGCATATACAAGGCATGCAATACTACTAGCCAAACCCTTAACGCAAACACGCTGTTTTAACATGGCCTCAAGTTTATGCGATGGAGGGGGATGCGTGACTTTCTATAGCGCTATACATGTCAAATGAAGGCTTTATACAAGTTAATGACTAAAGTATCACATAAAGAATATCCAAGATATAAGCATCACGTAAGCGTATCAAGTGTTCATGTGTATAGGATTGTTTGTGTGTTTTATAAAGTTTAAGTGTTGTGGTTTTGATATATGTAAACATGTTACACCCAAAAGTGTTATAAACGAAAAGTGGGTCGAGTGTACTCACGGTTTTGCTAAGTCTTCAAACTTGGCGAGTTCGTGAAGGTGGTTGGTGGATGGGTTGAGCGTCGAGTTAACTTTTGGGAGCCTTGATCTTTGAGAGGAGAAGAGAGCTCTTAGAGCTTTTAGGGAAGAGAAGAGAAGATTGGGGTGTGAAATGAGAGTGGGAGGAGGCTTCTATTTATAATGGGGAATTAGGGTTTAGGTAATTAATGAAGTTGGTGGTGGTTGGGGGGTTGTTAGTTGAGTATTAAATGCAAGAAGCACAATCCAACAAACACACTTTTGACCAATCCATCAGCTAAAACAAGAATCTGCGGATTATGCTATTTTTAGTACTTGAACTTAGTTTATCTTTCATTTCATGCTAAAACTGGATATTTTCACATGTTTTCAAGTGTATAATGTATATGTAAGTATATTTTACGTATCAAGTATGAATGTATGAGTATTTACACGTATAACAAGTATCGGTTTATATGTAAACACGTATTTAACAATGAAATGCATGTAAGACAAGTATGTATCAGGTATGAGTTTTATTACAATCAAAGTCTCGGATTATAAGGTTGGGAAATGAAATACGAATGCGATACGAATACAAGTTTCCATAAATAGAAATACGATTACACTTTCTAATTAAGGAAAGTACGAAAAAAGCGATGCGTTACATTTTGCTTGCATAATAAATTGCCACCGGCTTCTTATCAACTCTTTGACCCAAAACCGCTCCAATAGTTGTATCACTAGCATCACACATAATCTCAAACGGCTTTGACCAATCCAGCGGTTACAAAATGGGAGCTTTCACCATCTGTTCCTTCAAGACAGTAAAAGCTTGCAAACATTCATCAGTAAAGTCAACGGGTACATATTTTAATAACAAATTTCATAAAGGTTTAGTAATAACACTAAAACCTTAAATAAATCTACGGTAAAATCTCACATGTCCCAAAAATGTCCTTACCCCTTTTACATTTAGGTGGAGGCAAAGATGATATTACCCGAATTTTTGCCTTATCCACCTCCATCCCCCTTTCATAAATAACAGAACCCAACACAATACCCTCTTGGACCATGAAATGAATTTTCTCCTAACTAAGCACCAAGTTTTTTCTAACACATCTTTTAAAACTTTTCCTAACTCATCGAGACAAGATTCAAAACTTGTGCCAAAAATGGAAAATCATCCATGAATACCTCAAGTGACTCCCCAACCATGTCCAAAAAAATACTCATCATACATCGTCGGAAAGTTGTCGGGGCATTACATAAACCAAATGGCATTCGCCAAAAAGCAAAAGTACCATACGGACCTGTGAAAGTGGTCTTGTGTTGGTCATCCGGGTGGATAGCAATTTGGTTATACGCAGAATACCCATCTAAAAAGTAGTAATATTTTTTACCCGATAATTTTTCAATAATTTGATCAATGAAAGGTAATGGAAAATTGTCCCTAGAGGTCACGACATTCAATTTTGGGTAATCGATACAAACACGCCACCTGGTGACTGTCGGGTGGCGATTTGTTCACCATTTTCATCTTTAATTACTTGAATGCTGGCCTTTTTAGGCACCACTTGGGTGGGACTTACCCAAACACTATCTGAAATAGGATAGATTATATCTGCGTCTAACCATTTAATTACCTCCTTTTTTACCACTTCCCGTAGGTTCGGGTTTAACCTTCTTTGAGCTTCTCTAGTCGGCTTTGCATCTTCTGTTGTGATGATTTTGTGCATGACAATGGATGGGCTAATTCCTTTCAAATTAGCAAGCGTCCACCCAATAGTCGCCCTATTCGCTTTTAGCACCCTCAACAATTCATGCTCTTGGGCCGCCTCCAAGTTAGAGGCAATAATGACCGGTAAAGTGTCATTATCCCCTAAAATACATATTTCAAATGGCCCGGCAGATCTTTCAACTCCAACTTTGGTGGCTCCTCTAATGATGGCTTCGTACCCGAACTGATTTCCACCGGTAGGTTCTCGAACTGATGGGTCCATGGTGGTCGACCCTCTTTAACCGCCATAGCATCTTGCTCTTTTTCCTCCATCCTTAACGCACATGCGTGTACCCGCTCAGAAAAATCACAAAACACAAACATCTACACACTCTTCCTCATACTCATGCGGTTCACATCCATCAACCAGACCTGCCATAAAACACTCATCAACACTAATAGAGTTAGAAATGTTAGTAAAAACATTCAATATCATTTTTCTATTACCAAACGTCATATCAATCGTACCAAGTCGACAATCAATCACGGCATGAGTGGTACTAAAAAAATGGTCCTCAAAAAATGGTCGACGCAAAATAACATTTTGTTGTTGTTTTGGGTCCGAAGATGAGTAGTCTAGGACCAAAAAGTCTACCAGGTAATAAAACTCATCAACCTTCACTATGACATCTTGAACCATCCCTCGGGGTAACTTATGAGATAAATCAGCTAGAACCACCGTTGTCTCAACCCTAGCTAATGGACCAAAGTCATATTGATCATATAAACCCCCGGTAAAATACTTACTCCGGCTCCAAGATCTAATAACGCCTTTGACATTGGAAAATTTCCAACTTGAATATTTATAACTGGCGTTCCCAGATCTTGGAGTTTGGGAGGAAGGTCCCCTTTTAGTACCGCATTCACTTGTCCGGTCAAATCAACCCGCTTAAGAATTTTTTCTTTAGTTGCCTCTTTTGGGTGCATAATTCTTTTAAAAATTTTGCATAAGCGGGTACTTGTTTAATTGCATCGAGTAAGGGAAGATTTACCTTGACTTGTTTGAAAACATCCCACAATTCCTCTTTTTGAGGACCCCTTGTTGAAATAAAATTTTTCTTACCCGGGTCAACTAAAGCTGATGGAAACGGGACTTGACTTAGTCCCCCTTCCTCATGTTTATCATTCAAACTTTCACCCAACCCCGGTTTTTGAATTACTTTTTCAACATTAGGGTCCTTAGACACAATTGGTGGTGAGACTTCATCCTCATCACTTTCATTTCCCGTAATATCTTCAACCACCCCATCAACCAAACCTGGAGACAAGTTTGCCTTAAATTCTTTACCACTTCTTAAGACACTAACATGGTTAATAGGAATATTACATGAAGAACTATGGGAAGGATTTACCTTAGTGTCGCTAGGAAGTTGGCCTTTACCTGTTTTCAACTCCGCTACCTCGGTTGCAAGTTGACCCATTTGAGTGGTTAATGTTTGGACGCTTTTGTCACGAACCTCGGTTCCATTCGAGCTTCATCAATTTTATTTCTCCTTTGCATGTCTTGTAGCATCATCCGGAGCATATCCATAACTTCATTCCCACTTGATGAAGTTTGACCCATAGTACCACTTTGGTCACCCGTTTGTTGAAATTGCCCTTGGTAGCCTTAACTATCTCCACCCCTAAATTTTCCTTGATTGTATTGTTGGCGTGGAACAAAATTTCGTTGAGCTCCTTGGAAATTTGGATTGGCTTGATTCGCCGGGTTCCTGTAGCGAAAATTGGGATGATTCCTTAACCCGGGGTGGTTTGTGTTGGAGTTCATATTAAAATTACGACTGCCCCCTTGAATAGCATTTACCTATTCTACTTGACCTTCACCCACACTCACTAAACACACATCCGTTGCATGACCCAATTCATTACAATTTGTACAAACATCATATACTTGATTGGTTGCTTGTACCCCTCCATCATCTACTACATAAACTTGTGGTCTTGCAATAACATGCCTTGCCCTTCTTGAGGATTGTGCTTTTCTTTTAGACGTGACCACCATTTGCTCCAAAAATGCCCAATCATCTTGCTCAAAATTGGTACCAAACGTACCATTAGTAATTGACATTAAATCACGAGCATCTTCTGAACTCAACCCCTCAATAAAAGCATTCAATAACTCCCAAAGTGCAATGCCATGATGAGGACATTTTTTTAACATCATGTTACCACTCAAATGCTTCATGAAACATCTCACCCAGTTGTTGTTGAAAACTTCTCAAGCTCCGCATAGCCTCATTAGTCTTTTGGGCCGTGAAAAACTCTTCTGAAAACCTTTGTTGCATGTCGACCCAAGTGTATATTGATGCGGATGGTAAAGTATGGAACCATCTTTTTGCCTTGTCTTCCAAAGAAAATTGGAAGAGTACCAACTTAACATCATCTGAAGAAAAACCTTGCCCTCCAATAGTGTTGTAAATAGAATCATATGTCTCCAAATGGAAGTACGGTTCCTTCGTTGCTAGCCCTTTGTACTTCGGCAAACTTTGAAGTAAGGTTGTTCTAACCTCAAATGTCCTTCCATCCGGGTGATGAGGAATCACCACCGGAGAAGGGTTATTAGTGATAATGGGCCTAGAATGCACTTCAATCCCCCTTACCACCTCTCGGTGATGTCTTCGCGGAGCACCCAATGGTACTCTTGGTCGACCCACTTGACCTTACCTTAGCCCTTGAGGTGCAAACTGTTGTTGATAATGAGGTTGTTGCATCGGCCTTTGAAATTGAGGTTGTTGATGTTGAAGTTGAACTTGTTGTAGAGGCATTGGTCATTGAAACTGTGGCCCTTGCAGACGAATTTGTTGTACCCCCGTGGGTTGCCTAACCACTGAACTTGTTCTACTTGTTGCCTTTGTTGGTGAACTATTCCTCCTTGAGGTCCCAAGTTACCTCCATCTCCTCTGTAATAGTAACCCTCTTCTTCGTAACCTCCAAATTCTTCTTCACACCCGTCATCAAACCCATCTCCTCCTACACCCGAAGATTGCACAAACTGAGAAGATGGATAATGAAAACCCGGTTGGTTCTGTGGTTGGAGTGTAGAAGTAGTATGAACAATGGTTGAACTTGGTGGAAATTGACTTGGTAATGGTTGTTGGGTAGAAGATGATTGACCAGAAGTCGGGAAAAAGGATGAAAATGGTGGAACCATTGACGTGGGGCTATAATTAGGAACAGGTCCAGTTTGGGTAATTGTAGGTGATGTGGTGTTGGTTGGGTTGACTTCATGTGTTGAAGTAGGATGGGTGGTAGGAATTGGTGGAGGTGTGGATGGTGATGTTTGGCTTGTAGTGGAAGGTAATGGATCCATGGTGTTAATCGGTGAAATTGGTGTTGGTAGGTGTTGTAGGTGTGGTTGGTGAACCACGAATTTTGTTTTCTCGTAGTAAGACCGTGTTTCTTCGCAAAGTTCGTTCGATCTCCAGATCAAATGCCAATGGTATTAGCTTGTGAGAGCCTCTAGTATGCATGCACCTGTAAGAACCTGCACACTAACACAACCAGCGTAAACCCGGAAAATAACAAATTATACTATCAAAAATAACACATGTTGCGCACTACCCCCGGCAACGGCACCAAAATTTGACGTGATGTCATAGTCTCACATAAATTTAATCCAAATACTACTAATAGTTAGCGGTAAGTGGGTATCGAACACAGGGAGTTTAAGGAATGTGTGCTATTTTAAGTTTATACTAAATTGACTAATTAATCTAAATGCAAGAAAATGGATTCAAGATTTTTGGTGATTTGGTTTGAACATTAAATAAATTGCAATTCAACTAATGGTTGTTAAAACAGATTAGAAGCAAGTAATCATCCTAAGTTTCCGGTTTCAATTAAAACTTGTGTTTTAAATCCAACTAGAAAGAATCACATAGACATGACTCGTGTATGACTATTTGTTCGTGATGAAAGGGAACTAAGTACTCGAATTACAAAGATGCGAGGTTGTTACCGATGATCAAATAACCAATATCCAACCCTAAACCCTCCCGTGATATCTCGATTGTTAACGACACCAAGAATGTACGATTAAGGCTAAGATCAAAACATCAACCAACAGTTTACAAACAAATATTCAAACACCATAATAAACTGCGAACATTGCAAGTCTATTATTCTAGAAATTAAGGATAAAAACACAATTGTTTCAAGCAAACCTTTCACCTAGGATGATCACAATGAGTTTAGCCACTCATGGTCTTGCAAATCATCACACCTTCAAATGTTATGTTCATAGGAATCATAAACACCAAACAAAATGTTAGAAATTGTTCTTGGACCAAGTAACACACTCAATATTGCCTCTAAGACTCTGCAAAAACGTCTCCAATGATTTACAACCCAAAAGCCTCATCAAACCGAATTGAAAAGGGCAGTTACACTTTTCTCGCAGGTTGCCACCGCAAGCTACGGTGACAACCGTAGCTTACGGTGGTCAAAACTTTCCTTACGGTGACAAGCTTCTGGTTTACGGTGCATAAAGGTATCAGACCTCACCATGAGCTACGGTGCCCACCGTAGCTTACGGTGGTCAGCAGCTTTTCCACTTTTCTTTTCTTGCCAACTCTACATGCCTCCACCTTCTTTTGGCTAAGTACAAGCTCCCATCAAAGCACGTTAAAATCGCTCATTTATGCTCTTCAGTACCTATAAAGCCATACTCACCATGGTTATCAAATCCTAATTATTAACCCAATTAAGTGCGGAATAATGATAGTTATAAAGCACTCGAGGGTTGTCCAATGGACCACCCATCAGAAGAATTGATTTAAAGATATAACAAAAGTGGTGGCTTAAAAATTCTGATAAATATATAGAAGATCTTATTATATTGAAGAAAAGTAGTGAAAATATATTTACAAAGATCATGGAAGATGAGGTGCACAATTTGTAAACTAGGTGGTGTGTAATATTAAGTTGATAATTGAGCTTGATTATGGGTTTAAACATGGTTTAAATACGTTTTTCAAACGTGGAAACGCCATAGTTTAGGGGAAACTATGGCAAAATTTTCTAAAAATCTAATCGCGATTAAAGTATGATTAACGGGGTGATTAACGAGACTAAACGCGATTAGTGACCTAAACCGTCATTAAGGAAAAATATATATATTTATCAGTGTATGTATGTCTGTGTGTATATATATATATATATATTTATAAGCTAAAAATAAGAAATTCTTACATATAGATATATAAATACTTGTGGGAATAAAAACATATGTATATGCATGTATGTGTATGTATCTAGAAGTTTAGGGTATATACCACAAAATACCCAACTTATACAAATACTACAAACAATTGAAAGAATTACCAAGTGTAGATGACACAAAACACATACACTTTTACAATATGTCGAAACAACGATCGGACGAACGGAGTAATGCGGACGATGGGCGAATGTACACAATACACCGTCGCGTCGTTGACCAATGAACAAATTGCCAACACGAAGAGTTACTACGATGATGGGCGATTTTCGATGCGAGAAATTATATATTAAACGACAACAATGTCATGTATAAAATGATATATTTTAGACACTTAACGTATATTTATGTTAACCTTATCAATATCCGGAAAGTTAAAATGTATAAGAATTTACTAGGTGGTTTTATAAAAGTATATAAATATATACTTAAAAATATACACTTAGTAAAATTTATAAGTGTAAGACTTATAAATATTTGGACTCTTGAAAATGAAATGGGTTAGGCCCAATCACATAAAGACATGGGCTAGGCCTAATCACATAAATTTCATGGGCTAGGCCTAATCACATAAAGACATGAGCTAGGCACAATGATATAAATTACATGGGCTAGGCCCAATCACATAAATTACATAGGCTAGGCCCAATCACATAAAGACATGGGCTAGGCCCAATGACATAAATTACATGGGCTAGGCCCAATCACATAAAGACATGGGCTAGGCCTAATGACATAAATTACATGGGCTAGGCCCAATCACATAAAGACATGGGCTAGGCCCAATCACATAAATTACATGGGCTAGGACCAATCACATAAAGACATGGGCTAGGCCCAATCACATAAATTACATGGGCTAGGCCCAATCGCATAAAGACATGGACTAGGACCAAAGACATAAATTACATGGGCTAGGCCCAATGAGATACATGACATGGGCTAGGCCCAAATGACACGCATGCAAGGCACGAGGACATGTGAAGGGTGAGGCCCGTTCACACACGATCTAAGAATAACTATATATATATATATATTATATATATATATATATATATATATATATATATATATATATATATATATATATATATATATTTGACAAATATATGTATAAAAATACTAATCGAACAAACGAACTATCAACACTATGATAACATTAAAAGTTGTTCAATGTGATAAATAAGTACACAACAAGAATTCAAGATGAACAACTAGTACAAGGTCCAACGACACCTAGGTGTCTAATGAAGTTAATACACATGTAGGTTACACATGTGTATGGACACCGAACTTTTATAAGTACGACGTACGGAACACAAAGTTGTGAGTTCATGTCCCTCCTTTCAGTTATTTCAAAGTTTTGTATCAAAACTAACGAGCAGAAATACTGTCATAACAAACAGTATGTTAGCTATGGGGTTAGATGATAACACGATCAATGTGCGTAAGTAGGATGATGACAAAAGTAACCATTAATCACTTAGTGACCAAGGTGCAAAAGGTATAGATCTATCGAGTTTGAGACGCGCTCCACTCCTTGTTTGTTAACCCTTTAGGAATGCTTTTGTGATCCCAATTGATGTCAAGAGTTGTCTCGGTTTGGTTACTTACTTATGGTACATTTGTCAGGGTGCTAGCTACACACTGATAGATCTTTAAACTCCATGAATGCTAATAACATACCAAGATTTCATTACTGGATTACAAACAAGACATCTCAAACGAAAACAATATCTACATGAACTCGCCAACTTTATGTTGACTTTTTAAAATTACATATATTTCAGGATGCAAGACTTGAGCCGGTGAACACTTCGGGAAATTGGAATGACATGACAACGAATGCCACCTTTTGGAGGATTTTCCTCTTATATCCCAACCTTGTATGGGTATATAGGAGTCAAAACCTCAACATGCTTTTACGATGAAAACAATCTTTTATTATGTTGTAATGTATTTCAAACCACATTTTTGATGACAATGTAAAACTGTTTGGAAACTCATGATTTCACTTTGGAAGCTCGTAAACATTGGTTGCAAATTAATATAAGAATCGCAGTGTTGTTGATTTACAGTTGTTTACATGATTGGATGCAATGATTACCTCACAGACACACGTTTGCGCTTCCGCTACGAACAGGGTGTGACAGGACCGAATGATGAAATCAAAAATGAAATTAGTGGACCAAAGTTTGATATCCCAAACCTACCTAAGACCGAGAAGGCTTGGGTTTCACTATTTAAATAACTGCTTATTTACATGTTCGGGGCTCCTGAGGTTAATCATTTCTAAGTGGATAATGGACAGTGGAACTTCTCGACACATGAAGGAATGCTTGCCTTGCTTTACATTGTAAAATCAATACCTGGAGGCTATGTAGGGTTTGCGGGTACACAAGGAGGAAGAATAATTAGAGAGGGAATACTCACGAATGCTGTGCTATCTTTTGTCAAAATCAACTAGATCCTCGAATTAGAGAATAACTTGCTAAGCATTTCACAGAATTGCGATAAGAAGTTTACAACTCACTTTACGAATAAAGAATCCCTAATTCTAAAGCCGGGATTCAAAATTCCCAAGGAGGGGATCCTTATGCACGGTCCATGAGAAAATGATCTCTATGTTCTTGACATGAGTGTCGCATCCACTACTACAAAATCGGCTCAATGTTTTGTACCAAAGGCTACAGAAAAAGAATCGATCTTATGGCATCGAAGGATGGGGCATATCCATTTACGGAAGATAAATTATCTTGTGCACATCTTAAGAGTTTCCACTTGAGTGATGATTGTAACAGTTGTAAAAAGGACAAGCAGCACAAGAAATCTCACCCAAAAAAATTCTTGAACTCTATCAAGCTGCCACTTGAGAGGTTACATATGGATCTATTTGAGCGAGTTCACATGAAAAGTATATCTGGTGATCTATATTGCCTTATTGTAACTGACGACTACTCAAGATTTTCATGGTATTCTATTTCTAGAAAGCAAAGATAAGACGTTTGAAAATCTAATGGTTCTTTTCAGAAAGTTGGAGAATTTATACCATTTACCGATAAGAAGAATTCGAAGTGACAATGGTACTGAGTTCAAAAATAAATGAATGGAAGAGTTTTGCAACGCCAAAAGAATACTTCATGAATTCAGTGCGCCCTATACTCCGCAACAGAATGGAGTCGCTGAATGAAAGAACCAAACTCTTATTGAAACAACACACACAATACTCGCAGATTCTAAATTACCTGTCAGTTTTTGGAGTGAAGCGGTTGCCTCTTGTTGTTACTAGCTTAATCAAGTATTAACAGTCAAGGCTCATGAGAAGACATGCTTTAAGTTTCTTAATCAGCAAAAACCAAATTTGGAGTTTTTAGAACCGTTTGTATCTCCATGCACAGTCATTGACACGGATGGTAAAATCAGAGCTAAGCCTCTAGAGGGGTTTTCCGTGGGGTATGCTAGTCCTTTGAGAAGAATATTTTTATCTAGCATAAACCTGGTTATTCTAGCTCATCATGTTGACTACTAGAGATATACGTCACCAATAGAGAACCCTGGTGATCCTTGGTTGTTTAACTTTGAGATTTTGTGGAATTCTTTTGAAATACAGGAAGAACCTACTGAAGAAGAGCTTGTATTGCTATATCAACAACAACAATCGTCTTCTCAAGAACAAATTCCAAGGCCAATAGTGATTTTACAATCACAAGTTGGCAAAAATGATTATGAAGCAGGTCTAGGCAATACTCAATAAGAACCCATTGTCGAACCAGATGTAAACATCAAAGCACCCACTTTTGATCAATCCAATGATTCTGGTTCTTATAGTGACCCAACATATGATAATGGAAGATCTAGTTTCAATGAAGGCTCACAGTAGATCATAAGTTTACCTAATCAATCTGCGGGTCTTAGCAATCAGAATGAAGCTTCAATGAGTAATCAGGTTACTAAACAGAATATTACAAATTTGGAGAATGAAGTGAGTATCTCTACTGAAGTGATGCCGAGGACGTTGTCATATCACCCCTCAGACAACATTATTGGAGAGTTGCAAGCTGGAGTGAAATGAGAAATCAGATAAAAAAGGATCTAAGTTGTTTATATACTAAAATTGCACCTATTCAAGAAAAATTCTTATATATTTTTTTTATATTACAGTTTGAGCCTAAAATGTACAAAGAAGCGCTTACCGAAGAAAGCTGGGTAAACACAATGCAAGAAGAGCTACAACAATTTGAGAAATTTGGAGTCTGGAAGCTTGTAGATCTACCTGATAATCATAAGTTAATCAGTACTAGGTGGGTCTAAAAGTATAAGAGAGACAATAGAGGAGTTATCATACATAATAAAGCTCGACTGTGTGTCCAAGGTTTTCATCAGTAGGATGGTATTGGTTACATTGAGGTCTACGCTCGTGTCGCTCGACTAGAAGCCATCCGCATATTCCTGGCTTTGCGTCGTGGAAAATTTTTAAGGTGTACCAGCTTGATGTTAAGTCAGCTTTCTTATACAACAAGTTGAAGAGCAAGTGTATGTCGGCCAACCACCATGGTTTGTCGATCCAGTGCATAAAGAAAAGGTCTACTTACTATATAAGGCGTTGTATGGTCTGCACCAAGCCCTGAGAGCCTGGTATGACAAACTCTCTCAACATATGTTGAGCAACGGTTTTATCAGAGGCACTATTGATAGCACTCTCTTCACACGGGAAGTGAACGAACACTTGTTGATCGTACAAATCTATATGGATGACATCATATTTGGTTCTATGAATGATAAGCATTGCAAAGAAAGGTCATGAAAAAGAAATTTAAAGGAGTTCAATGGGAAAAATGAAGTTCTTCTTGGGACTTCAGGTCGATCAGTTGCCTGATGGTATCTTCATCCATGAAATGAAGTACGTTCACGATGTTTTCGAGAAATTCAAAATGTCGGGATCGTCACCATTCTACTCCCTTAGCACTTAATAATGGCATAGAACCAGATATTCATGGAGTGAAGATTGATGAGACTTTGTACAGATTGATGATTGGGTCATTAATGTACCTCACAACATCAAGGCAGGATATCATGTATCCAACATGCCTTTGCGCCTGATATTAGTCGAATCCACGAGTGTCACACTTCGAGATCGTCAAGCGGATTTTCATATACTTGAAGGGTTGCCCAAGCACCTGCTTATGGTATCCGTGAAACGATGATTTCAACCTCATTGGATATTCAGACTCTGATTTCAGATGCTGCAAATTAAATGCTAAATCTACAACAACCGGTTGCCAGTTCTTCGGAACACGATTAGTAACGTGGCAATGCAAGAAGCAAACTACGGTCACTCTCTCTACTTCCAAAGCGGAATATGTTTCAACTTCTAGTTGTTGTTCTTAAATCTTGTGGATACATCAAAAGATGAGAGACCATGGCTTGTAGTTTCTTGATACGCCTATATATGTAGATAATAAGGCGGCCATTAATATAACTAAAAACCCGGTTCAACACTCAAAAACGAAACATATTGAAATTCGACACCACTTTATTTGTGATTGCCACGAGAAAAAGTTGGTTAGAATTGAAAAGATCCACACTGATGAACAAAATGCAGATTTTTACACCAAGGCTTTTAATAAGTTACATTCAGATATCTTTTGAAACATAATGAGTTGAAAAATCTGACATCAGGGGGGATTCTAGAGGATGTTAAATTCAAGGGGGACGACGAGTTGACGTTATCCTCATCGGTTTAGTCATGTTTTAGTGTTTTAGAATTTCTTTCTTATAAACTAAAATCCAAAAATCAGTTTTTGATTTTTGGGGGAGAAACGTTGTGGAAAATACAAAAACATATACATGAAAAAGACAAAAATTATTTTTGTGTGAAATAGAGGAAATGATAGCACATCAGTGAACTATCACAGTATTTTAAAGAAATGTAGTGTCAAAATGTTTAAACAGGTCTCACTGATGATGTGCCAGTAGGCTTCGCACATTCAGTAGATTGTTTCTGAGATATAAACATAAAGAAAAACTTCTTAATTAGTGATTTAACATTTCTCAGATATATGGTCTTTGTACATCGAAATTTCGTTTGAGAGATTGTCGGATTCTGAGATAGTAGGTCTTTGAAGATAATTGATATCTTGGCTATTATACAAGTTCTTTTGATTTTGCTTCACTAATGGCCTACAACTTGTAGAATACTTTTGCTTTTAAACCCGAAAACTGCAACATATTTTAAGTATCAAAATATCTAACAATTGAAGTCAAAAGATTCCAAATTGGAACACTACTTTTAAGTTGAGCCTTCATCTCTCTGTTTGAACGGTAGTAATAACCTGAGCTCTCAAGGTCTCACACTACCCAGATACAAATACCAGTTAGATATATTCATATGTAAGATGAAATCTAGAGAATCTTGATATGGGAGTGTATTCTGAGGTAGGAACACATGTTAGTTAAGTTCTTAATATTACCTAACATATCTCGAAGCAATTGAGAAATGTGTAGAAGTTAAAGTGGACAAGAATGCTAACAATCTAAGTGAATTTGTTTAGATCTTATAGTGTAAATCAAGGTGAACGGTACTAGTGATATGTCTCAAAAACAGATATTATCCTCTAACACAAACTCACAAAAAAAAATCTCTAAATATGTTTGTACATAGCTTTGCATTTCATTTTAAAAAACCCAAAAAAATTTTCAGTGTATTTTAGCATAAACTTTGGAAAAAGTCAAAAGGATTTTATTTCTATCTTAATTTTGATTGCCGATTATGGAAAGTAGATCTTCAAAGTCCAAAGATGTTGTCTACTGAAGAAAATCTAAATGAAAACGGGTTAGGAGCTTATCTAAAATGAGAAAAAGTTTGGAAACAATCAAAAGTTCATTATGTGAGAGTGGATCGGTCTCCTCTATGAGCACCAGACCGATTCGACCCATCTAACATAGATGGAATTCATTGCTAGCAAGTTGGATAAACAAACAATCAAGTATACTGCTTAAACGCTTTACTTTGTATATTAACAAACGTGAAAGTTACAAACGAGTAAACAAATGGACAGGGCTTCGTCGTAGTCACACACCCACGGCTTACACAGAACACTCAAGCTCCACTATTTATAGGCCAACATGGCTCACACAGGAGTGAGTGTGTAGGCTCATGCGAGTAGTGCCTCATACGAGTGACAAGATGTCACTCGTATGGGCCACTACAGCTCACTCATATAAGCCACTAAAAATACATATAAAATTGGCATTTCTAATCCCTATATACACAAACGACATATCCTAGACGTAGGCGATAGACATTATGCACCTACAAACTCCCCCTTGTATGTTGCCGCAGTCTTGGGTAGTCTTCACAAAAATTTCTTCAAAATTCTTCAAAAAAAAAACATTTGACCTTTTGCGTCCAAACAGATGTTTCGGTGGCCTGCGACGCTCCTCAGAAGATATCGGTGTTTGGTCTGTAGTAGGAGGCCGATTGTAAGTATTGCCAAACCGAAAACTTCTTAGTGATGCAATCGTAGCTCTCTCAGCAATCCTTTCAACATTCTTATCCTTCTTCCGCTGCTCCTTCTCTTCAAGCTTTCTCCACGAAGTTCTATGTTTTTCCTGAATGTTTATCATTAGCAAAACAAACATTAACAATCTTTTGGAATTGTAGCGCCTGCTCTTTATCTCTCTCTTCATAAATGATCTTAAAATAGAATAAACATTCAGTATCTTTATGTGAGCAGTTTACTAGCCACATCGGGTCTAGTACTCGAATACCGCACCATAAACCATATATACTTTTGTGCGCAAATACAGATTCAGATAATTCTTCAGTAATTTTCCAAGAATCTTCATCTGGTTGGACACAAATAACAGCTTCACATGTGCTTGAATCATAAAGCCACCATTTGAATATCTTGTGAAAATATTGCTCCATTTTAATCAGAGGCATGTTCTTCATCGCTCGAGGCATCTTAACAATCAACGTCTCATCCTTCTCTTTCGTAACTAGATCAATCTTCTTGACTCTTTTAGTGACTTCCAGCAATTAAAACCATGAGTAGCTTCAAGCTTTATCAGTTTCCACAGCCGCTGGTCATGAAATTTCATCTTCAGGTTAATCATCTTTGTTTACACTAGTACTTTGATATCCCAGAACGGCAGGGTCTTTAAATCGCTTAAGTGTTGGAAGTACCGGAGCCCATATTCCCTCTTTATCGTAGATACGTCTAGTTTTTCGATCCATCCCCAGCTAATTATATCCCCTAGAGAAATATTAGCATCACTGGTGAAGAATGCTAGGGGACATTTGTATTTTCGTTCTTCTGGTAATTCCTTAAATCACAGTTTCCGCATTTCAGCTATCTCCTCTTTTGATAATCGTTTAGGCACTGCTCCTTGCTTCACAGCCTCTTCTACTTTACATTTCAACAGGTTATCACTTTCGACTGTCAACATTTCGCTAAAGGTTGGGAAGTCATCCGTACCCTCACCGACATCATTTGTAGTATCATCGTCATCGGAATCATCCTACACGACAACCTTGTTATAGTCATATGCTTCAGAAATGTGTTCCAAGAAATAGTCTTCAGCTGGATAGCACTGATGTCGTTTAGCTCATCTTCGAAGTCAAATTCAAATGAACCTTCATTCACACCTAACATTTTTGCAACCTCTTCCTTTGTATAATTGTGAATATATTCACCTTCTTCCACATCATGTTCCAAATAGAAAATATTCAACTTATGCACGACAAGAATAGTTGACATAGCAGTCACTGTGAGAATTCCTGCCTACTGAGAATCCTTCGATCTATCAAACGACTCCCCCTGACTTTGGTCATCATCAAATTGGTTGACTGAATGATCCAAGTACGCAAAATAATCAACATCATCATTCATTCAAAAATCTGTTCCAAGAATACCCGAACCTCCCTTATCACTATGATCATTCTTTCTATCACTATCAGATGTTTTCTTTGATGCATCACCTGCTTTGTCTAAGTCCTCATCAACTTCTTCAACATCTTCATCAATAGAATCAATCTCTTCATAAATCTATTTTATCATGTTTCGTTTCTTCAACAACTATCGATGTTTCTCAAAAAGATTTGACATGTCGATATCCACATCCTTCGGCCTTCTTATCAACACAAAATTCATCATTTGCACAGACACAACCACATCAAAAGATACTAGCTCAGATTCAGCTTTTGGCACAACCTTTTCTATCACAGGATCCTCTCCAACCTTTTCTTTCCCCTTTCCTTGAGCGTTAGACATCTCTTTAGCAATTCGTTCTCGCTCTGCGACTCTGTTGCTTCCTCCCTTTCTATCTCATCGATTTCCGCAGCAAGATTAATCCCGAGCTTTTTGATAAGAATTTTTTGAAACAAACTAATTTTCCTTGATTCCTAAGGCGTTCTTCATCATATTCTTCCATACGCTTCCGTAGCCTTTTGTTTTTCGACACGAAACTTGCTATTATAGCCTCGAAATTATGTCGATCTTCTTCTAAACCCTTATTGCGCTCCTGTAGCTCGGGAATCTTAACATTGTTCAGCATGACTTGATTTTCTAACTTTGTAATCCGTGAGTCATTGAACATATCGGCCGAAAACTCTTCACCCCTAGGAATATCCCCTAAATCAAAGTCAAATTGATCTTCTAATCTGGATCCCTTTAGAAATTGAGGTGGAGATTGAGTTGGACGAGGTTGTGGTGATGGTTGTAGAGGTGGTGATGGAGGGGTTTGTGGTGATGGATCAAATGTAGATGCTTCTGTAGCATTCTTCTTCAGTTTACATTTAGACCAAGCTTTTGGAGAGTCTGTCTTTCTAGATGCAGGCCTCTTTAAACGTCTCATTGTTGGCCTCTTAGATGTCTTGAGAACAGGAGTATCGCTATCATACTCAGATGGTACATAAGTCAATTTTCTTCACCTGTCTCTTTTCTTTTCCTCTCAGCCTTTCGTCGTTCTTCAGCCAAACACTCTAACTCTTTTTCTTTGGCTCTTTCTTTTTCTCCGGCAATCCTATCCTCTGAATCAGTACTAGAGGAGGATGCCTATTCATCACTACCGACTTCACTGTCAAATGCTTGTTACTCAATATCAGCTGCAATTGTCTCAACATTCTCTTCAGTCTCTGGCTCATCGATCAAACTAGTGCCAGCTGATGCATGTTTCTTTTGCTGAGGTGTAGAGGAGGAAGATGTGGCAGCTTGTTTTCGTTTTGTCCCCTTACCCCCCCCCTTTTATCCTCTTTTGTGAACCAAACGCCTCTCTTTGATACAAATCCATCCAACGCGTCAATCTCTTCAGTCTCATCTCCCCTGTCATCCATTCTCCACTTCCCCTTGGGTGGTCCTACATAACCTTTGTCTGTAATAGCCATAAAAACAAGCTTGGCATTTGGGAAGGCTTTTAAATAATATTTATCTTTTTCAGAGTAGACACATCCATATGTTCAAGCCTGAGAATATATTCTTTCTTTTTATTCAGATTGTTGTGGAGATGATCCAACAACATCTGCACAAACCTCGGGTATTGAAAGAATTTTTCTCGCTGAATATTGTGTACCATCTACATAAATATGAGCCTCAGGAAGTTGTACGGCACATTGAGGATAAGTGTTGTAATCATGCACATTTGGTAATCCACCAATTCATCAAAACCTCCTTTTCTGTGACTGAGTGTGTGAATAATACAATGAGCAATATATCGGTAGGGAGCGCTCAGATTGCGCTTCTTGAAAGGTGCAGCATTGATGTATCCGGCATATCTCATTCTATAGAAGCACCCCGTGACCATGTATTTCGGATATCCAGTAGAGTCTTCAGCTCGATCCTTGAACTCTAAAACTTTTCGAATCAAATCTTAAGTGATTTTCACTTAGATATATTCGTTGTTGATCTTCACTACCGAGACTATAGCATTATCTTCTTCATCAAACTTTGCGGCATCTCAAAAATATTCGATGTATACGCTGCGATCTCTAGAATGTTTTCGTCTAATTATAAACAGATGTTGTGGAACGACGAAAAAGAAGATTTCTTGATCTGCATAGACAAAAATTTCAAACAATTAGAAAAACTTTCAAATCTTTGACACTCGTACGAGTCACCATTCGTATGAGTCAGATAATTACGTAATAGTTTAGGTGCAAGTTTGAACAAACCCACTCGTACGAGTGACTCCTTGTAAGGGTCATATTGATACTTAAGAATTTAAGGTTTGAATAGACTCGCTCGTACGAGTGACTCCTCGTACAGGTCAAAGGAACATTAAGGACTTACTCGTACGAACGATCACTCATACGAGTGATGATAATAATCTGACTTAAAAAGCTTACTCATACGAGCGATTATTCGTACGAGTCATGATTGGCATAAAATAACACCTTTTCAAACCGAACTTAAAACGTGTGAACTTTAACAAACTGAATGAAGATTAGAGGTTAAAAGTGCCGATTTGTATGATTTTGAGTTCAATTTTTATATTTTACTGGTCCAATTATCCTAAATCTACGTTTTAGGTCCTTTTGGTCCAATTCAGCATTATAACGACTCAAAACTTGAGTTAGTACCTTTCCCATCGAAAGAGGTGTGCAAATCAACCTCCCCGAAGTCAAAGATATGTGATATCATCAGGAGAATGTGAAGTAGGAACTGGATCGCACAGAGAGTTTTTTCAATCGTATAGAGTCACATATGCGACTCGTGCGAGTAAAAGCCCCTTTTATACTCACCAAGTCATCCGTACGAGTGATGCCTCATACGAATAAAGTCTTTTATCACTCATACGAGTCAGATAGTCACGCGTACGAGCGAGTTCATTTCACTTCTTTTCCCTTTTCATTTTTTTTCTGAAATTATCTATTTTTACTTCCCACTCAGTTGACCGAGTCTAAGTTAATGACCATGGTTAACCGATTTGCCTTCCAAGTGCAAGTTAATGACCTTGGTTGACCGTTATTTGACCAAAACAGATTTTCTCTTTAAAATTCAAAATTTCAAGTTAATGAAGTTCTTAACGTTTCAGGACTTTCTTCTTTTTAGATTAGCTACCAGCCCGTGATCTTCAGCTATCCTTCAGCAACTGTCGCTTTGACTTGGACTAATGGTATTTCCATCGTTGGTAGACGAAAAACTAAGATAGAATTTTAATCTTTTTGTGTGTTTTTCTTTCAAAGTTTTGCTAAAAGAAAACTGAAAATCTTTTTGGGTTTTTCTGAAAAGAAAGATAAAGTAAATAAAGATATATTTACGGACATATTTTTGTGAGTTTGTGTTAGAGGATCACATCAGTAATTTAGACAAATCACCAGTACCGTTTGGTAATAACTTTAAGGTTTCAAACAGATTTTCTTAGATTGCCAATATACTTATCCACTTAAACCTCTACACATTTCTCAATTGTTTCAAGATATGTTTAAGTGATATTAAGGAACATGAAGTAACTGTGTTTCCCATCTCAGAATATACTCCCGTATCAAGATTCCCAGAATTTCATCTCACAGGTAAATATATCTAACTAATATATGTAAATGGGGTGAATTGCCAGACCTTGAGAGCTCAGGTTAGTATTTCCATACAGAGGAATAGATGAAGGGTCGACTTTAGGTGGTGTTCCGTTTAGGAATCTTTTTGGACTGCAGATGTCGTATCTTTTTATGACATATATTCATTTTTTATGCAACTTTTGGAGGTGAATAATGTGCATAGTATTATACAAGTTCTAGGTCATTGCCGACGCAAAACCAGAACAACTCGGATAATACCCCATATATCAATAATATATAAAGAACTAGTATCACAGAATCTGGCATTCTCTCAAACAAAATTTCAGATTACTAAGTCAATATATCTAGGAGATATCGACCCACAAATTACTCAGTTTTTCTTTTAGGTTTATATCTTGCAAAAACAATTTACTGAACGTGTGAAACCTATTAGCACATCATCAGTAAGACCTATTAATTACATGTTTAAATCATTCCATTTCTTTAGCATACTGTGATAGTCCGCTGATGAAATATGATTCCCTCTTTTTCACAAAAAAAACTCTTTTTGTTCTTTTTTATTTTTTTGTTTTTTTCACAACTTTTTTCCCCCTAAATCAAAAACATATTTTTGAATTTTAATTTTTAAGGAAGCAAGAAAAGTATTTACAGAAAAACTTATGTCATACTGATAAGAATCACATTAAGTCCTCGTCATCCTCGAATTCAACCTCATTTCCATCCCATGATGTCAGATTTTTTAAACCATTAAATTTCAAAAGATTTTTGAATCTTTATCTATCAAAAGCTTTGGTGTAAAAATCTATTTTTGGGTCATCAGAGTGGATTTTTTCAATTCTAACCAACTTTTTCTCGTAACAATCACGGATAAAGTGGTGTCGAATTTCTATGTGTTTAGTTTGTGAGTGTTGAACTGGGTTTTTAGTGATATCAATAGCCACCTTGTTATCTACATATATGGGCGTGTTAAGAAATTGCAGTCCGAAGTCTCTCATCTGCTGTTGTATCCAGAGTATCTTGGAACAACAGCTTGACGCTGAAACGTATTCAGCTTCACACGTAGAGAGAGCGACCGCGGTCTGTTTCTTGCACTACCACATTACTAAACGGGTTTCAAAGAACTGGCAACCAGCCGTTGTAGATCTGGCATTGAGCATGCAGCAGCCGAAATCAGAATCTGAATAACCCGCGAGATTGAAGTCGTCATGTCGAGGATACCACAAGCCGGTGCTTGGACATCCTTTCAAGTAGCGCATGATTCTTTTGACGGCTAACAAGTGTGAATCTCTTGGATTTGACTGATAACGGGTGCACAGGCATGTAGGATACAAGATATCAGGTCTTGAAGCTGTGAGATACGTCAAGGATCCTATCATGGAGTGATATAATGTTTCATCGACTTTGACTCCATGAATGTCTGGACAAAAGCTGTGGTTTGTGGCTAATGAAGTTGATGCTGGCTTAGTTCCTGTCATGTCAAATTTCTCTAACACATCATGAACATACTTCGTTTGGTGAATGAAGATGCCATCAGGTAATTGTTCAACCGGAGGTCCGAAGAAAAACTTCATCTCCCCCATAGCACTCATTTCGAACTTCTTTTTCATGACTTCTTCAAAGTCTTTACACAGCTTATCATTTGTCGATCCAAAGAGGATGTCATCCACATAAATTTGTACCATAATCAGATGTCCAACCACTTCCTTGGTAAAGAAGGTACTGTCTACTGTGCCTCTGGAGAAACCGTTCCCATACGATGCTTGGAGAGCGTCTCGTACCAGGCTCTTGGGGCCTGGTGCAGTCCTTTGTTCAACAGATAGACCTTATCCTTGTGTATCGTATCGATAAATCCTGGTGGTTGGCCGACATACACCTCCTCGTTTACCTTTCCATAAAGGAATGCAGACTTCACATCCAACCGGTACACCTTGAAACCTTTCCACGATGCAAAGGCTAAGAAAATACGGATAACTTCAAGACGTGAGACAGGGGCATAGACTTCGTTGTAGTTTATCCCTTCTTGCTGATGGAAGCCTTGGACCACGAGCTGAGCATTGTTTCTAACCACAATACCTCTATCATCCCTCTTGCACTTGAAGACCTAACGAGTATTAATCTTTTTATGATGATGAGGTAGGTCAACAAGCTTCCAAACACCAAGTTTCTATAATTGAAGCAACTCTTCTTGCATTGTATCCACCCAGCTTTCTTCCTTCATAGTGTCTTTCTAGTTTCCTGGTTCAACCTGCGAAACAAAACAACTGTAAGAAAGTTTGGTTTGTAGTGGAGCAACATTTGTATAAAAGCAACTTAGATCCTTATTGATCTGATTTCGAGTTTTCACATCGGTTTGTAAGTTACCAATAATATTCTCTGACGGATGGTAAGATAGTGTCATTGGCATCACTTCGCTTGGAACATCTATTTAACTTTGAAGATTTGTGACAACTTCATCAGCAACCGGTTTAGAGGATGTAGCTTCATTTCTGTTATAGGATTCATCAGCATGAGTATTCAGAAAGCTTTGAATTTGCTCTAATCCTTCATTGAAACTGGTTCCTACATCATCAAAAGTAGGTTCTCGATCGGAGTCGACATGAATTGGTTGACGTGCAGATGATTCGGCAGTATTCAAGATTGGTACATTTACTTAGTCTTGCAGAGTATTGCTCGGACCTACTTCAGAAGAGTTAGAGACAGGTTGTGATGGGGAAATCACCAACGGTATTCAAACTTGCTCTTGATTGGAGATTTGATGTTGTTGAAAAAGCATAACAAGTTCTTCTTCTTAAGTTACTTCGGGTGGGTCGAAAGAATTCCACAACCCGTCGTAATTGAACAGCCACGGATCACCAGGTTTCTGCGTAGGCATTGTATATCTTTGACAATCAACATGTTGTGGTTAAGACTCAGCAAGAAGACTCTCTTCTGTGGACTAGCATAACCAACGAAACATCCTTCCAAGGATTTGGCTCCAAATTTACCGTCCAGGTCTAGAATAGTACACGGCGATCGAAAAGGTTCCAAGTAGGTTCGGCTTTTGATGGTTTAGTAGCTCAAAGTATGTCTTGTTGTGAGGCTTAACTGTCAAAACACGGTTAAGAGTATAACACGCAGATGCGAATGCTTCGCTCAAGAAACTGATAGGAAGTTTTGAATCAGCGAGCATGGTTCTTGTAGTCTCAATTAGTGTGAGATTCTTATGTTCAGCTACTCCATTTATTGAGAAGTATATGGAGCGCGGAATTCATGAAGAATACCCTTATCGGTGTAGAATTCGAGCATTCTCTTATTCTTGAACTCAATACCATTATCACTGCGGATTCTCTTGATTGGCAAGTGATATAGGTTCTCCAGCTTCCTAAAGAGAATCATAAGACTTTCAAACATTTCATCTTTACTCTCTAGGAAGAAAACCCATGAGAATCTTGAATAAGCATCTGTCATAACTAGGCAATATAGGTCTCTAGAGAAACTTTTCATGTTCACTGGCCCAAAGAGATCCATATGAAGCCTTCTAGTGGAAGCTTGATAGAGTTAAGCAGCTTTCTTTGGTGTGCTTTCTTATGCTGCTTCCCCCTTTTGCAGCTCAGACAATCATCTGATAAGTGAAAATTCTTTAGATTAACACCGTCCACTAGGTCGTTATGCACTAAATAATTCATCTTTCATAGGTGAATGTGCCCCATCTTACGATGCCATAAGATTGACTCTTTCTCGGTAGCTTTAGAGACAAAGCATTGAACCTTCTTTGACATAGTAGATATCACACTCATGTCTAAGACATAAAGATCATTTTGTCGTGGAACGCGCATGAGGAGCCACTCCTCGGGAATTTTGAATCCCGGTTTGAGAATTAAGCATTCCTTGTCATTGAAATGGGTTGTGAATTTCTTGTCACAGATTTGCGAGATGCTCAGTAAGTTGTTCTCAAGCTCAGCAATGTAGTTCACCTTGTCGAAAGATACCACTCCGTTTGTGAGAATACCTTCACCCACTATTCTTCCTCCATGTGTCCCGGCAAACACAAACATATCCTCCCCGGAATAGCTTTTACGTCGTATAACAACGCAAGCATCCCTATCATGTGTCGGGAAGCTCCCCTGAGCATAATCCACTTTAACATGATTAACCTCGGGAGCCCCTGCACACATGTGGAAGAAATTATTTAAACAGAAAAACCCAAGCCTGCTTGGTCTTGGGAGGGTTCAGAATATCAAACTTTGGAACTTTGATCTTGACATCTTGTTTGATTTCAGTTTTAGCTGGAATAGGTGTTTTCATTTCTATTAAAGATGGTTTGACTTTTGCTACCAAAATTTGTGTTCTCATAATTGCCTTTTTAGAATAGAATTTTGAATCCTTTTGACGATTCTTGGTAGAAGTTTCACCAAACTCAAATTTTGAATTAAGTTGGATTTTTTATGTCAAATTTTTATTGGATTCAATATTTCCTTTTTAGATTTTGTTTTGGTAAAAACTTGGGTGCTTTTTGCTTCACATCTTCTATAGATCTGCTTGAGTTGTAAACAGGTTTTGGATTTCTTTGTGAACATTGTCGTGCAATATGCCCGAAATTGTTACATTTGTAGCATGTCCTGCTGTCATTTCAAACAGAGGAATCCAAATCCCATTTTCTATTATCCTTTCCTTTTTAAATTCAGCATTGGATTGTTTACCAATGCTTTCTTTTAATTTTTCAGTGTTTGTCCCATAGACAAAATCAATTTTCTTCGCAAAGTTTAATTTTTGAAACTTGTTGTTCTTTCTTTGCCTTTGATAACCCAAACCTGCTCTCCTATTTTCAGGATAGTCCCTCTCCTTCTGATGGTGGTTTTTGTAGACACATTTTGATTTAGAATAAAATGCTGCATCTCGTTTTCCTAAATCAGAAAGACTGACTTCAACTAGCTTGAACAACTTATCAACTCGATCAAGATTAACATTCTGAATTGGGAAATCCTCATCGGAATATAGTTTATCAAATATGTTCATTTTGTACATGACTACAGTTGGATCATTGTTTAACCTATTTTCTGATGATACAACATCCAGTTCAGATTTTTCGAGATTTAATTATGCACTTTCAGATTTGTCAGACTCCTATTCCAAAACAGTTTTTACCACTTCAGATTCACAGTCATTTTCTGTTTTGGTGTATGTTACATCACTGTTCGTAGGCAGCTCGTTTTTCTTCTCAGTTTTCAGTTTTAAATTGAGCACCTTTTCCACCCCCGATGGTTTCTTACTTGCATAGCTATTCCACAAGGGCGGTGGAACACGCTCGTAACTTACACCTTTGTGTTCATCAAGTTTCTTGTCTTCCTTGCTTTCAATTTTTGGAAGAAGTGATCAATGACGTACGAATTGGTAGAATAACTGATTAACAACTTGTTAACCCATTCAGTTTCGATTTTTAGTTTTTCTAGTTCACTTTTTAGCTCGGTAATTGTATTTAAATGAATATTGATGGCCATTTGTTTCTCCATTACAGTTGCCTTGAGCATCGAAAGTGTCTTGTCATTTTCTCTGATCACTTGTTCAAATTGTTTAATTGTTTTACTTAATTTATCATATGCTTCTTTTTTTGTATTATAATCACGTGATAAATTATCTGCATGACTTTTCAGCTCTTTGTATCTTGTTTCTTTTTCGACACACTCAATACATGGCTCTTTGCACTTCATACAAGCTGCTTCTTTTACTGATTCATTTACTAACCCATTTACCGATTTGAGTCTAGCTTTCTAAGCTTCCTCGGTAACTACCTCATTCATGTTAGCCATTAGAGCTTTGTCGGCTGTGTCGGTTAGATTCTCCAAAGTCAACTCCTTGGTCACATCAATCATCTCTTCTATTTCATGCTTTTTTCTTTTCTTCACAAGGTGTTTGATAGCTTGAGTCGAAATAACCTGCAAAAGTTTTAAGAATCAGTGGGCAAAAGATGTTTAAATGCACTATTTAAGAGTTCTTCTTCCTTTGACGACGAGTTGTAATATTCTTTAGGTGCTTCGTCAAAGGATGCCTCAGCAAATTCTTCTTCTGCCTGTTCAAGTTCTTCAAATATCTCAGCTACCAGTGCGAGGCTTTCATTCTTTGTAATGTATTTGTTCCAGTTGAACCTTTCATCTTCTTGGGTAACAACCAAAGCCTTATCCTTTGAGTTTGATGGACCATCTTCGATCTGCACTAACCTTGTATGTGGTTGGGGTCGATGATATCTAGCCCTTTTGTAATAATCATCTACAAATGGATTCTGATTTCCTTTTACTTCTTTGTTTGAGCACTCTCTCTTGAAATGTCCCTTTTCTCTGCAATTGAAGCATGTAACTTTAGCCTTGTCAAAACCGAGTTTCCCGTCAAGACCTCCCAGACTGTCTCTTCCTATGATTTCCATAAAGCATTGAGCTCTACGGACTATTAACGCCATGCACCATTTAATATTAATTAACTCCAACTCAACTGGATCAATCTGATCATAATCTTCTTTGGTCATTTCAGGATTCCTAATCCTTCCGGCTACCAGACTTTCGTATGATTCGAGAACTGATGCAAGCAAGGCCATGTGTTGTTTGGCTGTGTGTTCATTGAAAACCTGTGCATTTTCAAGATTCACAACAATGTTGCATTGAAGAATTCGCTGGTTTGAATTAGGTGGATTGTTTTAACCGTTCTAAGGATTACTTGAACTTTGGGAAGATTGAGAGCTTGAGGAGAAATAGGGTTGCATGATGAAAATGACTGAAACCCACTGGACTGGTTTGATGGTGGACTTGTAGAATTGTTGGCGCTGAAGGCGGTTTGAACCTTGGGACTTTGTATGTTACCAGCAGAACTACTTTTGTAGTATAGGTTCACATCTTGTTGCATGTGAGCGCCTTTGTTGTTTGCCATTTTCGGTATTTCTAGCTCGTGACCTTCTAATCTTTCAATAAATCTTGGCAATGTGAAGTTACTGTATTCAGTGCCGTTTTTCAGAATAGTTAGATAGGTCGTCCGCTCTCCTTCTGGTAAAGAATCAGCCAGTTTATCAACTAGTTCTTCATTGGTTCTAAAGATCTCCATTCGTTCCATCTGAACCACCAAATGACAATATCGTTCGATCAACTGCTTTATTATCTCACCTTTCATCAGATTGAAAATATCGAACTCCTTTCTTAGCAGCGCTTTTCTTCCTTTTTGAAGTTGAGAACTTCCATGAAACTTAAGTCTTAAAGCATTCCACAGAGACTGAGCGTCATCATCGTGTTGAAGAAGTGTCAGGATATCTTCTTTTACTGTCTATTGCAGTATGTTCATTATCTTCTTTTCTTTGATATACATTTCTCTCTCTATATCCGTTGGCTGAGCCAACATCTTCTCAAGACCATTCTCACTGGTAGGTGATGTGTACTTTGACTCGATGGTAAACCAACATGTGAAATGATTAGCTTGTACCTAGTTTATGAATCTCTCACTCAAACTATCATAATCTTCTAAGTCCATGAGCTTTGGAGGTTTCGTCATGGTTCCCATTTTGTTTTCTAGATTCATATTCTGTGTCGCGGTAGTCGTAACAGCTGAAGCAACAAACGCGTTGAAAAACTCTTCTTTCATTAAAGCTGTAATTTTTAGAAACACGAACTTTTGACAACACTGATTAGAGATAATTTGATGGAAACACGAAAGTAAAGAAAAATCCTCAAAATGTCCTTCGTGCGAGTGACTTAGCACTCGTGCGAGTCAGGTGACTCATGCGAGCAAGTTACTCGTGCGAGTCAGGTGACTCGTGCGAGCAAGTTACTAGTGCGAGAGAGAGAATTACTCGTACGAGTGACTCTTCATGCGAAACACTTGCTCGTACGAATGACTCGTCATGCGAAACACTTGCTCGTATGAATGACTATTTTGTAACTAGAAAATTATAAGAAAACTTATTTTCTTGTTCATATGAGTGGCTAAATCGTACGGATGGTCGTTCGTACGAGCTGTCCTTCTGCTCGTACGAGTAGCTTAAGTCAGCAAACGGATGTTTTCTGCAATTTTCGTCATGATTTTGGTCGATTTTAGATATGTAAGTTTCAGGGATTTGTTAACGTTGATTTAACGTGTTATACTAAAATCCTAGTCCAGTTCGTCCATGAAATCCTCTAGATCTGAAGTATGTATGAAGAAAGAGTAGATATAGAAAATCTTCAATGGTTGAATCTGGATTCGCAACTGCTGAAACTTGTTGGTTGTCTGCTGAAACTTGATGTTTGTCCTCAAATTAGGCCTCAAGGCTCTGATACCACTTGTGAGAGGGGATCGATACTCCTCTATGAGCACCGGACTGATTTGACTCAGCTAACAGAGGCGAAATTCATTGCTAGCGAGTTTGATAAACAAACAATCAAGTATACTACTTACACGCCTTTACTTTGTATATTAATAAACGTGAAAGTTACAAACGAGTAAACAAATGAAAAGGGCTTCGCTGTAGTCACACACCAGCGGCTTACACACAACACTCAAGCTCCACTATTTATAGGCCAACATGGCTCGCACAGGAATGAGTGTGTAGGCTCGTGCATGTGGTGCCTCGTACGAGTGACAAGATGTCACTCGTATGAGCCACTACAACTCACTCATGAGAGCCACTAAAAATACATATAGAATTGACATTTCTAAGCCCTATATACACAACCGACATATCCTAGACATAGACAATAGACATTATGCACCAACACATTAATTTAAAACTTAACATTGTCTAAAAAAGGTTAGTTTGGTCATAAAGTGTTGAAGGTATTGGACCGTGAATTGAACAAGAAAACACTAGTTTTGGCACTGTGGACATTAAAACTTAGATCAAGGACAATGTAATCGGCCAAATCTGAAATTGAATATATAAAATAGGGCTCATCGGCATGTATAGAATCTGTTATAACAATTAATTTAACAAAATCATCAAGTTTGATAATATGTTTTTAAAACCGTCATTGGGACGAGAGTAGCAGTTTGTACGAAGTGACAATGTCACTTCGCACGAAATGAAAATTAGTAAATGATCAAGAACCACTTCACATGAAGTGGTTATGTTCAAAAATGTTAATTATGTTTATACACTTCGTATGAAGTGGAAAATACAACTTCGCACCTAATGCACTTCGCACCAAGAGTTTGAATATTATTCATCAAATTTTCTTAGTGTTGAGGTTTTAAATATTTGATGATTGTTTTTCGCAGGAAAAAAAATCGTTGTTTAAGAAGACGCATAAGACATGTTGTGTGTTAGATGATACTATTCCCAAGATAGCTCCATTTAAAGAAGCACTTGACTTTATTGGACGTTTGTCAGTGACGAAAGTTCTAACTCATCAGCATAAGGTTTATAGGTCCCATATCGAACGATTCTGAAAGGCTGCAAGATATGTCGAGAAACCGAGATCTATTCATTCGGCAGTAAAGATTTGTGAAGAGTAATTCAAGGTTAAGATTAGGGAAGAGTTAATTCGAAGGGTTTTAGATTTAAAGGATAAAGATGACGATACTACGGGCTACCTAGAGAGAATGGTCAAGGGATGTTTCTATAGAATCATGTATAAAGGCCATGTGAATTCCCTGAATTTCAAGAAAACGAATCTTACAATACCGTATAAGTTCTTTGTACATTCTATCATTCATGCTTTCAGTCATAGGAAGGGCGGTCAGATGATATTCTCGATAACCAGATGTGTATGGTTGTTGCACTTACACTGAATCTACCATATAAATTTACAAATGATATTGGATGACCTGTTTCTGAATCTAGAAAAGACATGAAAGAGGAAGATGAGCTGAAGTTGACTCATATGGATAAAGAAACAATGATCAGATTTAATATGTATTTAAAAGAAGATTTAGAGCTTGTTGCAAAGCCCGCATTTTGAGCAAATAAAGATAAGAACTATGTGGCACCTCTAAAAGGAAAATAGAGAAAAGATACTAGCGGATCTGAAAAGGATGAAGTAGAGTGTTTTGAAGATCTTATTCCAAGGCGTAGAAGTTTGTATGAGAAAGAGGAAAAGAAAAGGAAAATGGCGACTCCAAAGAAGAAGCCTACACAAGCTCGCCGACGTGTAACAGTTCAAACTATGTTAAGAGACGAACAATCTGATGAAGAGACACATGTTAATGATCCAATGTCTATGAATGTGATTATGTATATAGAAGTCTTTCAACTGTGTCAGATAATGATCGTGAGGTGAATGTTGAGAAAATTGCTGCTGAAGCCGAGAAAGAGGTGGTCGAAGGTGATAATGAGGAAAGTTCAGATGACAGTATTGATCTAGAGATTGTAGTGGTAAAAAAAGTGAAGAAGAGCGATTACAACAACGTAAACGTAAGGAAGTTGGTGATGATGATGTTTGGTATGTTCCTTTAGAGACTTAAGAGGTGATTGAAAGGCCAGTCAGGAAAACAAGACGGGCTAAAAGCAAAGCGTTTGAGGTTCAAAAGAAGACAATAGGGTCACCTGCGGCAAGAAAAGCATGACCTAAGTATAGAAAGGCTAGGAAGACACCTGAGGAGATAGTTATTACTGCTTTAGAGAATGTTGAGTCTATTATTCCACCTGCATCACCACCATTTATGACATCACCATTAAAACAACCACCAAAACAACAACCTACATCACCATAAAATGTTATAACACCACAACCATCTGCAACACCTAAACAACCAACACCTCAAGCACAACAGAGAATGACACAATCAGATCAAAGACCCCAATCTTTCCCAACATATATGTTTGGTGATATTCCTGATACTCAGTATGAAGGAGGGTTAGACGGTGATTTCGTCAACCGTACTAAAATTGCAGAGTTAGAAAGCAAGATCAAGTATTTGGAAGATGATCGAAAGAATCTAGAAGCGGTGTTATGAAGCTTTCTTTCAGAAAATGAATGATTAAGAAGGTTGATTGCTGATTGTGAAGCCGAATGAATTCGAAGTGATAAAAATATGGATATGTTTCAAAAGATCTTATTCAAAAAGTTGGGCATAGACTTTGAAGCTAAATCTGAGCTAATCGAAATTGAGGAAGCAAAAGCCAAAGATGCTGAAAGAGCACAAAAAGTTGAAGAAGAGGTTTCAGCATTGGGAAAGGGAAAGAACAAAACTGATGATGGTCCTATTATTGTGCCAACTGAGCCTAAAACGGTAACGGAAGTAGTTGTTGAGACTGAAGCTGAGGTGGTTATACCGACAAAAACTGAAAAAGAAGTTGAAGTTGAAACTGAAGCTAAAGTTGAACCAGAAATCAACTGTCTTTGTGGGTGAGATTGTTGATGTAACTGTAATCTTTGCAAGGCACCAAAAATATTTGGATAAAAAGAAGAGGGATGTAGAAATTGATGTTGAAGTTGATGCATTTGATGAAAATGAAGATGATGATGATGTTGATGGTGAGGGTGATAAAGATGATAAAGATAAGAATGACGATGATGACAACACCTAGGGTGGAACGGGTGTGAAAGTGGTGGATGCGAAACTGAATGAATCTTTTGATTACCATACTTATTTGTTGGATAATATGAATGAAGAGAGGGAAGTTGATAGACAGGGGAGACGAAGGACCCTGTGAATGATGCTGAGCAATCCGGAATCCTCACAGTTGCACCATTAATAGTTGTTCCGGATGTGCCAAAACTGAAGATTTTCTACTTAGAACATGATGTTGAAGAGATAGAATTTGTACATAATTACACTAAGGAATAAATTGCCAAAATGCTAGGTGTAGAAGAAGTATCTTTTGAGTTTGATTTCGAAGATGAATTAAACAACATCAGTGCTTCAAAACCTGAAGATTACGTGTATAAGGATGTAGCTGAAGCTGATAATTACAACAAGGTTTTCCTGGAGGATGATTCTAATGAAGAAATAGAGACATATACCGGTGAAGGTACAGATGACTTCCCAACCTTCCAAGAGATGTTCAATGAAGCTAGAGACAAATTGTTGAAGCGTAGAGTTAAAGAAACAGTGAAAGAAGGTTGTGTTCCTAAGAGGTTATCAAAAGAAGAGATTGTTGAAGCTAAGAAGACTTGGTTTAAAGAATTTCCCAAAGCAAGGAAGTTCAGACGTCCACTGGCTTTCTTTACACGTGACCAAGATAAATCATTGGTGGATATTATCAGTTGGGGATGGATTGAAGAGGTGTACGTATATGCAATCAAGAGAGAGTTTGGTGTACAATATTTTCGATACTTGTCTGATATCAAGACGTTACCATTTTGGGATATAGAAGAATTGGTGCAAACTAAGATGATAAACTTTGAAATGAAGTTATATGATCAACGATTGTGGAAACCGATCAAGTATGAAGCTGCTCATGGTTTCAATTACTAGAAACCTCCTATACTGAAAAAGAAAATCAAGATTGATCATGTTATGAAAGAGAAGGATGTAACGTTGATATAAAACATCCTCGTGCTATGAAGAATATGCCATTGAAGAAAATCGAACAAGATATCTATAAATTCTTCAAGAAGTAGCAATGTGACGAAGAAACAGGTGAGGCAGTGATAATGTTGAAGAATGAAGGTTTATCGAGAACGATATGCATACTAGACCCGATGTGGCTTGTTAACTATTCTGAGAAAGATATAGAGTGTTTGTTCTTCTACAAGATATCTTACGAAGTTAGAGAGAAAACTCAAGCAATGTAGTATCAGGGAGTGATCAATGTTTGTTATGCTCATGGGGCTAACTCCGGAAAGATGTGGCAATCGAAATGGAGAGAGCTGGAACATAAAGAATTTATAAAAGAAATCAGAAAAGTAGAATGGATTGCTGAAATGATGAAGAAAGTTGCAATTAGAAGATTTTAATTTATCATCTGGGCACTGGCTACTGATCAGACACCGATACCATCTAGAATGAAGAAAGCCAAGGAAGAATTTCTTTGGACGCTGAATGTTAAAGTTATGAATTTTTGAAAACTAACCAATACTTCGGCAATATCCAAGGGGGAGTTTGTTGACGCAGAATGTCTATAGCCTACGTCTTAGGGTCATGTATGTCGATGTAATAGAACTTCGATGTTAGATTTTGTGATTAACTGTATGTAATAGGGCCATTTCGCATGAAGTGATAGCCACCTCGTACGGGCTGTTTGTAAAATTTCAAGTATAAATACCCAGTTAGTTTCAGATTTGTAAACATTAAACGATATTAATGAAACTGAGCATTTAAACAGCAACGATCATATTGTCACTAGTTAATCATAATTCCGGATATATTGGCTAGATTTCAAGTTAGGTCCTATGCTTATTTGGATGAGCCGATCGTACAACTGGACCAAACCATAAGGTGGTTTATTCTAAAAACTTAAAGTAAAGTGTATACTTACGTCATAAAATCAAATAAAAATAATTGATATTAAAAAATTATTTAGTGTTTAAAATTTTATTTTTTATAAACATAAATATAACAAAATTAAAATAGTTTTATTTTTAGTTTATTTTAAAAGCTAAAAATTTACTTTTGAATGATCAATTTCATATATCATATTTACCTTTAAAAAATCCAAAAGTTCTAACCTTTGACTTTGAAAGGATACTTTACTTTAACTACAAACGCTTCAATAATTTGACCCAACTCTCAAGGGGTATGGTCCCTAAGTTCAACCGTCTTTGAGGGGGTATGGTCTCAAAAACCCTACGCCTGCGTAACGAGCCATACCTTAACTACCTTTTACAAAGATAACCTTGCATGTAAGATGCAATGATGCGTGTTCTTCAACAACAAAGGGTCATACAATGAGCCTTGCGCACTCAGCACAATGGTGAATTAGACCAACACTGATGGGTCACACAATGAACCTTGCGCACTCAGCGCAACGGTAAATTACACCAATGCAATCAAGTCAAACAACGAGTCTTGCACACTCAGCACAACGACAAGTTAGACTAAATAATACAAGTCACACAACGAGCCTTGTGTACTTGGCACAACGGCAAGTTAGACTCATGCGCGCAAGTTACTAGACCCTGCGCAGAACAACATCCCTCTGAGCCATTAATCCTAAAACCTTTCTAGAACAAGACTCACATGAGAGCACCTCATAGTCTTGGGACAAAAGGATATACCCTTGACACCCTTAAACGCCTAGATGGAACAAACATTCCCAGGACATGGAATGCGCAGCAGCTAAGGCGGTGCCACATTTAAATTTGCAAGTTCATTATCTTTTTTCTACTATGTACATGGCTCTTCCGCCTCACTGTGTAATAAAGACAAGAGTTAAGTAATTTCCTTTTATCTTAATGCTTCGTTACAAATGCACGAAACCACTTTGGGCATACGTGAAAACACCTCGGTATACAATGACTCTCGAACCCTAAGTCACTACCTATGACACATGCATGGGAGCTGATGTTCACACACGAGTTCATTACCAATTTCATTCGCTATACGTACACAAAGTCGGTTCTCACGCAAATCTTGTAACAAGGAAGAAACATTTCATTAAAGATAAAAATATTTACAAAACCGCGCAGTGCGCCGCACAACCAAAGATCCTACAGAGATATACCCTTGACACCCTTAAACGCCTAGATGGAACAAACATTCCCAGGACATGGAATGCGCAGCAGCTAAGGCGGTGCCACATTTAAATTTGCAAGTTCATTATCTTTTTTCTACTCTGTACATGGCTCTTCCGCCTCACTGTGTAATAAAGACAAGAGTTAAGTAATTTCCTTTTATCTTAATGCTTCGTTACAAATGCACGAAACCACTTTGGGCATACGTGAAAACACCTCGGTATACAATGACTCTCGAACCCTAAGTCACTACTTATGACACATGCATGGGAGCTGATGTTCACACACGAGTTCATTACCAATTTCATTCGCTATTCGTACACAAAGTCGGTTCTCACGCAAATCTTGTAACAAGGAAGAAACATTTCATTAAAGATAAAAATATTTACAAAACCGCGCAGTGCGCCGCACAACCAAAGATCCTACAGAGATATACCCTTGACACCCTTAAACGCCTAGATGGAACAAACATTCCCAGGACATGGAATGCGCAGCAGCTAAGGCGGTGCCACATTTAAATTTGCAAGTTCATTATCTTTTTCTACTCTGTACATGGCTCTTCCGCCTCACTGTGTAATAAAGACAAGAGTTAAGTAATTTCCTTTTATCTTACTGCTTCGTTACAAATGCACGAAACCACTTTGGGCATACGTGAAAACACCTCGGTATACAATGACTCTCGAACCCTAAGTCACTACCTATGACACATGCATGGGAGCTGATGTTCACACACGAGTTCATTACCAATTTCATTCGCTATACGTACACAAAGTCGGTTCTCACGCAAATCTTGTAACAAGGAAGAAACATTTCATTAAAGATAAAAATATTTACAAAACCGCGCAGTGCGCCGCACAACCAAAGATCCTACAGAGATATTACATTAAGGATCCTACACTAGCTTCATCAGCAGCGGCCTCGGCTTCTTCCGGAAATATATCCTTCAAGAGATCCACGAAGTCGTCGTGGGTGAGTGCCTCGCTCACCAATTCCAACGCTGGGATATCAAGACGGTTATACCCTTGTTGTGCCCTCTCGAAAACAGCTCCAGTATTGACTCCATGAGTGGAAGCATGGCTGGAATCCCATGGAACGTCCAATGCATGAGTGACGTGTTGCGCGCACTCAGCATAGCCTTGCGCATGCCCATCATGGCGCGCAGCAACCACTAGCTTGGCCACTGTGCCATCTAACTCCGCAGAGTTCAGAAGGGAGTTTGCAATATGCAAATTCAAAGAAAAATTCAGTGCCATAACATAATGATCAAAAAACAAGCGGAGTACTTACATTGACAATTCCATGCTGTTGAAGCCACAGTATGTTGCTGGTCAGCGACTCCACCAATGACTCGGAGATGGCGTGGGCGTCTTTGCTATCCTCCATTTTTTTCTCGCCCTCCTCCACCTTTGCTTCCGCCACTCGCACCCTGCGCTGAAGCTCAGCCTTCTCCACCAAGTCTGCTTGAAGGTCTTTCTTGGCGCTCTCCAGAGCAACGCAAGCTTCAACATGTGTGTTCACAACAAGGTTAGCATTATAATTTATTAATATAAAAAATTAGTGAGCATAAAGACAACGGGTTACTTCCTTCTGCTCATTGTGTGCGCGTTGCACACTAGCCTGTGCAGCCACGGCAGCCGCCGCCTCCTTCTCTTTCTTCTCTTGCGCCATATAAGCGTGCAACCGGGCCAGTTAATTCCTAAGGGATTTGTTCTCCCTGTTATCCCTTCACAAGCCTCTTTCCACAACTGCGCTCATCCGCAAGTTTGGCGTCCGAGGCTTCGGCCCGTCTCTTCCACCCCAGCGCAGCCCATTTTTCAGCTCGCTGGTGGTCGGCGTAGGTAGTCTCCTTTGCCTGCACCATAGCTTCACGCGCAGCCACTTGGGCTCGATCTTAACCAAGGACCGCTTGGACAGCCTCAAGATCTTTCTTTTGCTTCAGCAAGCCCCACCATTCACGAAAAATCTTGCAAGTCAAAGAGGCGGACCGTGCAGCTGCCTGGAGGTACGTGTGGTATGCTTCTTCTTCTTCATGACCAGAAAGAACACGTACCTCCGCTGGAGGGAAAGCTCCATTAAAAAATTCACGGCAAGCCGGCCAGTGAGTAAAGTCATCTCCTTTCTCTAACTTCCACACAGGAGTGTGGATCTCTTCAGCTTTAGCAGAGGAGTATGACCTGTAATAATACCCCAGAGATTCATCTGGGCGGATTAGAGACTCTTCGGCAGAAGGGCTTCTACCAGAACCCCCCGCATCACCCCCGAGTACCGGTTCTTCCGCATGCTCCCCTTGTGGAGCACCGGTCTGAGCAGCCTCACCAAGTAGAACTGCGCCACCCAGATGTGCGTGTTCTCCCGCCACCACAACGGGTTCTTCCACAACGAACCCCGTTTCCTCCACATCAACCGCAGGTTCTTCAAGCTCGACCTGCGATTCCTCAACAACAACCACAGGCCGTTCCACCACGACCTGTGGTTCCCCTCCCACCTGCGCGAGTTCTTCCACCGCCACAAAACCCGCATTAGTACCCATACTAGAACCTTCCACCACCACGTGAGGCCTTTCCCTTACCATTACCGGTTCTTCTGCTCCAGCAGCAGAGTCTTCGCCTCGACCACCAGGCGGGGTTATGGGAGAATCAGTGGGCGCGGAGCATGTGCTGGATTCTACAAAAACCGGCTCATCGCCCACTGTGCAACAACAAAGGTTAGTCATACATGACATATACATGTGAAGAAAATAGTGAAAGTTATCGAAGTTACTGAATGATATCTTAGTAGTTAATGTCCCCAGATCCGCCTTCTTCCCCATATGTTTCCGCGCAACCTTTTTAGGTGGTTGCGGAAAAGTCCTCCTTCGGACGCCTCTTTCACTTAAGAGGCACTTCTGGGCTGGCCCCCAGTGTTCACAGGACTAGCATTTTTGGCGGTCGGGATAATCACCGGCTTTGGTGCAGTCTTCTTCGCACCTACAAGATCAAGACCCCCCCATGAGTCAGACACGACTACATAAGCTTTCCACTTTTCAGATACAATGCGCTTACCTTTTGGAGGGCCCACCACCGCGCTCGACCCCGCACGTCGCTTCTTCTTGTGATCTGGGCCAATGCCCAAATCCCCTAAAGCGCCTGCATCATAGCATCATTGCGCATAAGGCACTTGCAAAGTTGTAATATTCAACAATAGGAACTTACCAGTTGAAGGTGCGGGGGCATCCAGGTCCGCATCTTTGATTAGGGCAAAATTGCCCAGGACCTGTGTATCCATCTGAGCCCAAGGGGAGCCTTTCAATCTGCCATTCCTTCCTCTAGAAGGCGCCAAAGAACAGTGGGGCTCCTACAAGAAAACACATGCGTGTTAGCCAACAAACAACTCAAAGCCAAGAAAACACAACGGGATAAGAACAATACTCCAATCCCCCTCCACGTACACTAGCTGGTACCGGCGGTCGGGTTTCCACAGCAGGCTCATCCCCGCCGCCACCAGTATCCTCTCCAGCAACTGAATTGTCAGGATCTCCTTCAGATCTATATATCAGGGGTCCAACACTAGTATAGGGATGGTCTCCGCCGGAATCTCATCCGGCCCCCAGAACGTCAAAGGCACAGGAATGACACCGGCCTTCACAAAAAAGAATTTTGCCTTCCACTCATGGAAGGACATGGGAAAAGAGAGAAAAATTTTCGTGCCTGCGCACGGTGCTGGAAAGAATAAAACCCCCATCGAACAATGTAGTTGGTAAAAAATGCGGAAATGCTCGACGGTGGGAACAGATCCCGTCGACCGGCACAAAAACTCAAAGTGCTTTATTCTCACCATCCCCATTGGATTCAAATGGGAGAGGTGGAAGCCGTAGTACTGCAGAACTTCAAGAAAAACTTGGTAACAAGCAACCGGAAGTTACCTTCACCGAAAAAATCATAAAAAAAGGTGATATAGCCCGTCGGAGCATCGGCGGCTGTTTCACCATCAGTCGGTAACCGGGCTCCCCGGTTGGGGGGAAACCGAAAACCAGAAACTATATCGTCAAACACTTGCCGGTTCAGCTTACACGCCGGCAAGGGGATCGAAGCCCTAGCACAAAAGGCAGACTCAGGTCCTCTGGAAGCCATTAGACGCAAAGGAAAGAAAATTTTTGAAGACAAGTTTGAAGAAGAAAGCACAAGAACTCAAAGAATGCAGAGAAGAAGGTGAAAGACAAGTTGAGTGAATGAGGAAAACCCTAACAGATTACCTCTATTTATAGTGCTCACATTTAATGCAGTTGGAGAACACACGCGTGGCCATAACAACCAATCAGAAAAAAGACGCGTGGCAGGCAAGTTGCCAACGATCGGTTAACATGCGCGCGTGGCCACAACTCTCCCTACCAATTCATTAATGAATGGAAGGCGAAACGGCTGAGTGCACAATAGCTGTCAGATGTCCTTTCAAATCCCACTTTTTCTCACCAACTCACCTACAACGTCAGAAAAGCAGAGCTTCGAATTTCAAGATCTTGATGACAAAACGTTTCCTTCACACAAAGTTTTTCCCCCCAACCCTTGTCAAAATTTTCTCCATTACAATAACGGCGCATGCAACAATTCTTTTAGTCCAGCACTCCTCCCACTTTTAAACATGTGCGTTGGAGCAGCACTGGACTGGTGGACTTGAGGGAGTATGCTCCCAAAAACCCTACGCCTGAGTAACGAACCATACCCTTAACTACTTTTTACAAAGATAACCGTGCATGTAACATGCAATGGTGCGTGTTCTTCAACAACAAAGGGTCATACAATGAGCCTTGCGCACTCAGCGCAACGGTGAATTAGACCAACACTGATTGGTCACACAATGAACCTTGCACACTCAGCGCAATGATAAATTAGACCAATTCAATCAAGTCAAACCGAGTCTTGCGCACTCAGCGCAACAACAAGTTAGACTAAATAATACAAGTCACACAACTAGCTTGTGTACTTGGCATAATGGCAAGTTAGACTCATGCGCGTAGGTTACTAGACTCTGCGTAGAACAACTCTCTTTTGTGCTCCGAACACTGTAGAAATAAAATTGCACAGATGAGAGTACATAATTTCAATCTCATCAATGATTACAACAGTGCCATGTCTAAATGCAATGGTCTTTGAGAGAACAATAGAATTCTCTATGAAAAGATTGATGCGCTAAAGAAAGACATAGCTCTGCTCCACCTGGATGTCAATCAATAGAAATGTTGGGTCCATGATTTCAAAAATAGATTAAATTCAAACCTTTGGAATGTGACTTGGTGAGAGTTGAGCTAGAACTTCTTACTAGAAAATATTAACAATATGAGTTGAACATTAAGAAATTTGGTACTTCCAATAACATTGTTTGTAATCTTTGAAATGTACAATTGGCGTACAAGGAAAACAAGGGCAAAGGGTTGGGTTATACACAAGTTCCTCCGCCATATAATCATAATTACTCAAGAATGCCTGTTACTGATCAAGAATTGAAAAATTATGATAAAATGATGTATGGCAAACCAAGCGATACATTCCTTGGGAACCTTTTAAACCAAAGAATGCCAGACCCACCAATTTTCAAAAGCCCGTGAGTTTTGTTAAAGATATTAATCAAGAATATTCAAATGAATCAGTTGAAAACTTAAAACATGAAAAGGATTTGATAAAAACTCCATCCAAGGAACTACAAGATAAGGCATCAACATATGATTCTATAGAAAATCTTAGTTGTTTAGTGTATATGCAGAGTTAGTGATAGTAGAGGAGCGGTCAAAAGTGGATGATGAACCACACCTAGTTGATGCGATGATTCAGATGTTTCTTTGTGTGATAAGCATGATAATTATGTTTAGAACTTTGTTTAGTCCATGGTTTTTGAGACTCTGAGTGTTTTTGAAGTTGTTGAAACTGAAACTTTGAATGATGTGGTTTTTTATTCTTATTGTGATTTAGCTGGTTTCCTAGAGGAGTTCGAGGCATCAATTTCGAGTGATTCAGAAAACTGTTCTAGTTTTCCCGAAACCTCAACTGATACCGTAGATATTTCCGAAAATTGTGAATTTGAAAATATTATTGTGTTAGATTGTGTGAATAAAATTGTTTATGAACAGGAGCTCTTTGATAATCTAGGGATCAGACTAAAGATTTTAACTCATCAGATAATGAGCAAGGTGTTTGTGATGGTCAAATTATTGACGAAATTTGGTCAATCATGTTGAAGGGTAAAACTATCGATATTCAATCTTGTGCTGATGATTATGAACAGGTTTCATCCAAGAGTAAATATGCACACAAGAATCAGCACCTAGTGGAAAGAAGAGACAAATCAGTCCCAGAATAACACAAGCAGAACTAAGAGTCTTTTTCTCAAAAAGACAAACTTGCTTCAATTGTGGAATTCTGGGGCACATAGCTAGAAACTGTGTTCATCGTCCCCTCGTGTCTTACCAATCCAGGAACACCAACCATCAGACGGCTTCACACCATCGACGTCATGGACATCAATTCACTCATGCAAAGCCCTCTGATGGAGACTATAATCTAGCAAAGAAAAGTAGTTAAAAGGTTTCAAACACAAATGGTTTCCAAAATCAGTCCAAGAAAGTAAACGCAACATCAACTAAAGCTGTTTCAAACAACAATGATTCAAAAATCTAGAGACCTAAAATTCTAGCTAGATCTCAGTCTTAGTGTTCTCAATCGTCAAACTCTACAACCTTTTCTTTCAAAATCTCGAATTCTACTAAAATTCATGTAACCTGTCGTGAGGTTTTGCGAATGAAGTGTGATTATCAACCTAGATCGAATATAGTCTAGGTTCCAATTTCTCACTAATCCTGTTATATATGCAGGAACGGCTATGGACGGCTATCGTTAGACTCTAGTTTATCGACAGTGGTTACACCAGACACATGACCAAGGACATCTCCTAGTTGAACGACATCAAAATCTTTGACAGTGGCTTTGTCACCTTTGGAGGAGGAGAAATTGGAAGAATTACTATGAAAGGCACGGTTAGAAACGGGGTCCTCAGCTTCTCTGATGTAAATATGTTCCTGAACTCAAACACAGTCTTCTTAGCGTATCCCAAATGTGCAACAACGGATAAGAAGTTCTCTTCACAAATGGTGGTAGCTTGGTTTTGAAGCTCGTGATTGTCATACCTGAGGATTGGTACTTGATTGAAGTTGAACACCGGGGAAATGCCTACGTGATCGATATGAACAAAGCCCCCACTGATCAAGTTACCTGTTTGTTTTTTGAAATTGCTGAACATGACGCAATGCTATGGCATTGACGACTTTGCCATCTGAACATGAAGAATCTTCATCGACTTGCAAAAGAAAATCTAGTAAGAAACTTACCAATCAAAGATTTATGTAGATCGAAAAATGTGAATCATGTGCTTGTGGGAAGCTGCATCATAAGCCTCATAAGCCTAAGCTCGTGCACACAACATCTAAAGTTCCGGAACTGCTTCACATGGATCTTTTTGGTCCTATCAATGTGTTGAGTATTGGAGGAAAGGCTTATTGCTTAGTTATCACTGATGACTTTTCTCGCTTCACTTGGGTGTTTTTCTTGGAAAAAAAGAGTGAAACTGTAGGTCTGATAAAGCAATTTGTCACTCTCATGGAAAACCAAGCAAATGAGCGAGTGAAAATTATATGTTGCGACAATGGGACGGAGTTCAAGAACACTGAGCTGAATAATTTATATGCTTTAAAGGAATTGATCATCAATACTACAACTCGAACTCCTCAACAAAACGTAGTTGCTGAAAGACGCAATCGAACTCTCATTGAAGCTGCTCGTACAATGTTGATAGATTTTTGCCTTCCACTGATAATTTATATGCTTTAAAGGAATTGATCATCAATACTACAACTCGAACTCCTCAACAAAACGTAGTTGCTGAAAGTCGCAATCGAACTCTCATTGAAGCTGCTCGTACAATGTTGTAGATTAGAATTGCTCAAATTTCCACTTGCGGAGTTTTACCGCGAGGCGGTGAACAAACCAGAATCCGAGACACTAGAACATCGAACGACTCTATATGATTTGTTTATACGTTTTCCAAAATCATTTGTTTAACCATTCACAGTTATTTTTAAATTGTCTTAGTTTGGTTTCATAGTTTAGCGGAAGCATTAGTTTTAAAGTTGAGCGGAAGCATTAAAGTAAAGTAAAGGAACGGGCGCCAACACAAACGCCAAAACTAAAGAAAAACCCAAACAATATTCGTAAATGAGACTCGATAAAAAGATGTCTTGATCGATGCAAGTGAGTGCACCTAGAGCTCCTAGCGTCCTGAGAAACATGTAAAGAAACAAGTGTCAACATTAAAGAAGAGTGAGTTCACAGGTTTTCATAAGTTCATTTGTTCGGTTATAAGTTTGTTTCCCCCGTTATCCCTAACCCGGGATAACGATTTAGTTCCATTATTCCCAACCCGGAATAATACTGATGGTTCCATTATTCCTTACACGGAATAATAATGATGTTCCATTATTCCTAACCGGAATAATAATGTTGTTGGTTCCATTATCCCTAACCCGGAATAATATTGTTGATTCGTAATTAAGTTCAATGTTAACATGTAGGTAGCGAGCCTAAAGTTATGTCACGTAAGTGTTCGCGATCGAAGCTGACTGTTGTGCCTCCGTGTTGCCAGGCCTATCACTGACCATGGCGAAAGTTAGGCCAAATTATTCACCCGTTGACCATACCCGGTCGGCTAGCGCGACTAGCTCGGGTGGGGCTTGTCAGGCCCAGTAGTACTACTTATAATTTCCCCGCTATCTAACCCAATACTAACGATCCGAGAGTTTGTCGAGAACTTGTGTGATATAGCTGCTTAGTAACCATAACGTACATTAACATTAACTTAGTTACCGAATAGTTTAACGACGTTAATTCCGTATAACCTAAAGAGATAGAGTTGTAGAGTGCATACATGTTTCTTCCCCTGTTGTTTAAAACCGGATAAAATTAGGGGCCGTGAACTCACCTTCGGTTGCTCGGTTAGTGTAACACAGAAGTAGCAAATGATGGACCGTTAATTGCGTCCTAACAAGTCAATTGATTTAAAGTTAGTGTGTGAACACACCAATACAAACCCTACACATAACTAACACACAATGCGGTACACACAATAACAAATCCTAAAACCCAATCATGCATGCAAGTATTATCATACCAACATAGTGATCAAACCAACCTATCATGAACACAATTCAATCCATACAACACTTTGGTACACACATTCGCAAGTATCAAGTTTCAGCTTGTATACTCATAATTAGGCTGTTTTCGAGGATTTTTATAAAATAGTTCCAACATTCTAAAAATTCCAATTTCTTTACAGAAGGTATCAAATAAGCTGTAGAATTTTATGTAAATTTTTCAAGTCCAACACTTTACTAATTATTCATAAATATTAATATACTAGGCTGCAGTCAGATTCGTCGTTTTCTGACTGCAGTCCATGGGAGAATTTATTTAAAAATCACCTTTCATCCAATTAACAAAATTCCAGTGGGAGTTTCCCGGAAATTTCCATCTCCAGTTTCTGTACAAATTTCGTGATTCAACTCTCTACAGATTATGAGATCCGACTCGATAAACAACTAACAAATTTTCAGAATTTACACAGCTTCAGTTACTGCACTTAATTGACCACTTAAAAATATCAAACGACCTCAGAAAAATATGAATCCAGCGCCATTAGAAGCATTTTTCAAAAATATACGTTTTAGGCTTCAGAAAATCCATTTTTCGATAAATAATAACCAAGTTACAGCCAATTGAAGTTGGCTGTAAACACCATTCAGCATCCTGATTTCAACTTTTTATCGCAATATAACACGCATAAACAATCGAGACGTTAAATATAAACGATCAAGAACAGATTTATCAATCATATATCATCATGTACATTATACTCATGCGAACCCTGATCATATTATATGGTTTTTATCACACAAAACGCAGCCTAATGATTCTTGATTCCAACTAATCATCATAATCGCCAAACTTGCACAATCAATCAAACTAACATCATAACACTTTCATAAACCATGATTCTACCATTACATACAAGCATGATCAATAGTTCATAAACCCTACATGATTTGCGAAACAATAGAAAAACCTAACCTTTAACAATGAAGATTAACGAACCAGGAACGAGATGGTGGTTGATTCGGGTTTGAAAGAGGATCGCGACCGAGAGAAAGAGTGGGGAGAAGGCTGCCATCGGCTGGTCTAGTGCTAGGGTTTCTCTCTTTTTTTTTGTTGAAACAACCCTCATGAATACACATCTATATATAGTTATGAGGAAGGAAGGAAAAAAAGAAGGGTTTGGGCGATTAAGCTTGCGGCCGCAAAGGGTTTGGGTGGGGCGGTTTGGGTCTTTAACTTGAGCCTCAAGTTTCGCTCAACTCCTTGAGTCGCAAGGAAATGAGGTCGACTCGTTTTGCGGCTCGGTTCGATTCGTCTATCTATTTACCATATATATATTTTTATACCTAAAAATCACGAATTCGAAACATGACATAATAACTCACCGAACTTATAAACGTTTAATACACATAGCACGTAATTCACTTGATAAGTTCACAAAGTTAGCGTAATTATTTCGAGCGTGTAAATAAAATCTCCGAATCAATTTAGCATAGGAATGAATAACCGTGAAGTAGTGCGTTTAAGATATCTGAAAAACCGGGATGTCACATTATCCCCATGTTGAAAGAATTTCGTCCCGAAAATTGAGTAAACGCGGTTTAGAATGCAACGCACAGGTTTAGAGTGCCGCGCACAAAGATTTAGTTCGTTAACAATGGTACACGAAATTACAAGAAATTCCCAGGTTGTCACATGTTTCATCTCACATATTGAGCCTAAGAGCAATGATGTTGCTTTGTAGGAAGCTGTATGGGTTAATGTAATGCATGAAGAGCTCAATCAATTTGAGATGATGGGAGTATGGAAATAGTGAAACTACCAGAAAGAAAGCGAGCTCTTGGTACTCGCTGGGTGTATAGAAATAAACAAGACGATACCAGCGTGATTGTGAGAAACAAAGCCCGATTAGTGGTCCAGGGATTCAAACAAATTGAAGGCCTTAATTATAATTTGGTGTACGCATCAGTAGCTCGTCTGGAAGCCATACGCATCTTCTTGGCATATACATCCTATATGAGTTTCACTGTTTATCAGATGGATGTCAAGACGGCGTTTCTGCACAAGAAGGTCAAGGAGGAAATTTATGTCGCTCAACCCCCTGGGTTTGTTGATTCAAAGAAGGAAGGCTATGCCTACAAGTTAGATAAAGCTTTGTATGGTCTGCACCAAGCACCCCGTGCATGGTATGCAACCTTAACAAAGCATCTGCTTGCACACGGATATACCCGGGGGACGATAGATCAAACGTTATTCATCAAACGCGTTGGCAAGGATCTTATCCTTGTTCAGATCTATGTTAACGACATCATTTTCAGGTCAACCGATGAAGATCTATGCAAAGAGTTCGAGGATGTGATGAAGAAGAAGTTCGAAATAAGCTCACCAGGGAAATGACTATGTTCCTAGGCTTGCAAGTTCGTCAGAGAAGTCAAGGGATCTTGATTTATCAAGGAAAATACATAGGACGTTCTTGCAAAATTCGACATGACAAATACTAAGCCTATGGACTCCCCCATTTGCTAAATGAGGATGATGAAGGAAGCCTAGTGAATCAGACAATGTACTAATCTATGATTGGTTCATTGATATACTTAACAACGAGCCGACCGAATATTATGTTTGTTGTTTTCCAATGTGCTCAATATCAGGCTAATCCTAAAATTTCTAATCTCACTACTTTTAAACGAATCTTTAGATACCTTAAGGGAGCTCCAGAACTAGGACTCTTGTATCCAAGAGATTCAAACTTTGATTTGTTTTCTTTTTCTGACTGTAACCTTGGAGGGACGGACAGGGATATGAAGTCTACATCGGCTGGATGTCAATTCTTGGGAGACAGGCTTATCTCCTGGCAGTGCAAGAAGCAACAAACAGTGTCTCTATCAACTGCAGAAGTAGAATATGTTGCAGCATGTGCCTGCTGCTCCCAGATTATTTAGATGCAACATCAACTCGAGGATTTGTAGGTCCACTTGAAGGATCAAGATTAACATACTTCCCTGTTTATATAACACAAATACGAGTGCATAATCCTCATAAGTATGCAAACCAAAGCAAAGTAAGAAACACGGGATAACAAAAGATTCAATATCTTGAATAACATAAAAGAACTAGTACAAACAGATACAAACAATGTTCATACAGACTGATGAAATACTTTCTATGTTCTTGTGCTTCAGTGTCTCTTTCTCTAGCTTGTTCACTGATGTCTCACGTCTAACCTATCATTGAGAAGAGCATGTCTATTTATATAGTGTCCACACCTAGCAACAGTACGAAGAATGTTGCTGGTTGTACGAAACACCATAAGACACGAATAACCTTCTCCAAAAAATGCTCGTACGAATGTCTCATGGCTCGTACGAACATGAACTAGCTCGTATGACTCAAACAAGATGCTTGTTACAATGATCCATTCGTACGAATGGAATATGGCTCGTATGAGCAACATCTTGCTCGTACGAAGCATCTCTCAATCGTACTTGGATGTGTTCTTCAGAGAACGTGCCAACAGACATGATGTACACAAGACTCAACAGTATGCACACATGCAACTGTTTTACATCACAAATAAACTAATCGTCGTACTAAACCAAGATAGGAGGATATCTTGATTTGGTCAACACGACCAAACTATATAGACTCAATAAACAAAGACCTTACAATTACAGACGTAAGTAAGAACAAGCGACAGACACAAAAGTGTATCAACAAAACTCCCCCTTGGTTGTTACTTGGTCTTCGGTCTTCATTCCAAATTGCCTGTTGTATCAACAAACTTCCCCTAAAAATCTTCAATCCAACGTTGATTGATAATCAGGTCTTCAGTACTTTCTAGAAACATCAAACCTTTCCTGTTTCCTCTTTAGTGTCACTGGAGGCAACTGGATCGTTTCTGACAATGCTCCAAAATAAAGTGTTTTCATAGCGACGATTCTCCACAAAATTGTGTTTTAAATATTCTTTTTATTTAAGAATAATGATAATATTAATAACACTTTATTAATCTAAATACTATTAAAAAGCATATTCTTTCCAACAAAAAAATATACACTTTTAGTTTCTATTTAATCAACCGACAAATTCATGACAAATGTTGATTATATATTTTGTTGGTAAATTGTCGGAAAACAAAATCGAGATGAATTCTGGCTCTTATAAAGCCATTTTATTGATCCGTCTCAAACAAAGTCGATGATATTTTTGGTTTTGTTAACTGTGGCCATTTGGTCAGGCTTGCGATCGGATTAGGGTTTGGGATACTCAATTTCGAGCGAAATTCTCATTGTTTTGAATATAATAAAAAGTTGAAATGAAGGGATGACGACGTGAGTGCATTCAAATACTGCCACGATCGCTAGGTCACGATCTATTGTACATTAAACTCTACCACTGGAGTTGAAGTAGAAGCTTTTGGTTGCGAGGATGAGGCTGAAGCATCAGGATTGCAAGGGTTTTCACTATCCTGATCACGTTTGCGTTTGATCTCCTGTACTCTGCATCTTTCATTCCACAAAATGTTCACTCGCTTTCTGCTCATTTCAAACACGTCTTTAATACCATTAAAGCCTTCAACCAGTGTAGCATTACGAGAAGGATACCATTCTCTCAAGTCGTTATCTTTAGCAGTTAATGTTTCGGCAGATCATTGTACAGCCGCACAATGTTCTTTCAGCATATTCAACTCAATTCCCCGAGAGTATCAGCTCTCTATTGAAGCTGAGTTGCTCTTTCAGCATCTGCAACCTTCAGTTGCTCATTTTCTTTTCTTAACTGCGCAATTCCATAATCCTATTTTTGAACAGTCTCTTTCAAAGAATTTATCTCAAACTATTGTTTCACAACTGTGTTCCGATTTGAAGACATAAACTCCGAGTGCTTGTTAATCTGAATTGCAACAGCTTGCAACTGAGAGAATAGAAAATCCACTTTCTCATCCTGTTCCATTTCAGAGAATAAACGACTGCTTTGTTTTGTATCTTGTTGATGAGTTGTGGACTTGGATTGTTGAACTGATGAAGTAGTAGGTTGTGATTGAACTAAAGTATCTTCAGCCGAAGGTGTTTCAGCACCTGTGGTATTTGAAGGTTGTGGTTCGGAGGTTGTAGTGGGTTCCATCATTACAGGTTCAGTATCCTCTGTTGTAAAAGTAGACTGGACTTCTGCAACCGGTTCAAGTACAGATTCTTGATGTGAGGTCGTAGGTTGTGTGATTTCAGGTTGTGCTGACCATGTTTCCATAGTCTTTGTTCTTTGTTTCTTTCTACCCTTATCATCTCCTATAGTAGCTACATCACTTGCATCACCATTACCGTCATTATCACCGTCATCATCATCACCTTTTCTCTTTTGACGACGAAATTTATCCTCGATCATCTTTTTCAAAATTGGTTCTTCATTATCTGACTCACTGTCATCATGGCTCCACTTATCGTTTTCTGGTGAACATATTTATCATTTGCCAGAAAACCGATCAATTTCCAAGGAGGTGTGCTTTTCGTGTAACGTTTTGCTGCAACACCTCTAAAAATCTTCAACGAATGTTCCGTCATGATCTCAACTTTTAGAACATCGTTGTCGTTCTTTGGAAGATTCGGATGCTGCACATTTAAGATCATTTGGAGAAAACGTAGATACATCCAAAACTTGTCTCCACCATATCCGGTTCTTCTCAGGTTTTCCTTCATGTTTGCAAAAATATACTTTGAAATACTAAACGGTTTGTTCAATGTTAAAGCTATCATCATTCCAACCAAGTCATTATTCGCCATGTCATAACCACTTCGTCTGTTGCTCAAACACTGAATTAGAATATGTAGAAAGAACTTGTATCGGAGTGGCAACCATGCTTTGTTTAGTTGTCCCATGAGAAAATCTCCAACACATTTCATTCTTAGAAAATATCCACGTTGACACTTCAACGATACTGAGGAAGGAGCTTCAGAATCATCGTCAAGCTGTAATACTGAGTTAATGATTTCAACAGAGACATCTACGTTCAAGTCATTTACTCTCCCGCGGATAAGTTTCTACCCATTCACTTCAATAACTTTAGCTGAATCCCAAAATTCCTTGATCAACGTCTTGTATACTGTAGTCTTGTGCGTGATAGCATAATGTATCCCTTAGCCGCGCAAAAACTTCATTATACCATTGTACTCAGCAAATTTATCTTCCGGATCTAAGTAGGCCACCATGTTATGTCTTTGTTCTGGCATAATTTCCACTTTTAATTTGTCAGTTCTCTTCGTTGTGGGTTTTCTTTTATGTTCCTTTTGTTCCATTTTGTACACATAAGACAACAAGGATAAGAACATAAATTCATTAGGGAATATACCCAAAAAGTTTTATTTCAAACCTTTTGTATGTATGTAAGTATTCCCTCGACAAAGAACTCCTGACTCATACGAATAACAATTTATTTGTACGAAGAACAACTGATTTTTACAAACACCAAATTTTGTTAAACAAGTGATTTACTCATACGAGTAACTGGCTCGTAGGAGCGACATGTTACTCGTGCGAGTGGTATTTCACTCGTACGGATATTGTTCGCACAAACAACTTCAAGAGAAGATTATTCATGAGGAACTTGTTTTTCATTAAAGATTCTTCGCTTAAAGTTTGTTGTTTATGTCAGTCAAAATCACATAGTCAGATAATGTTCAAGTTGTTCATCTTCAAAGTATGCCAACATTGTCAAATATACCTTAAAGATATCACAGACAACTTAAGGAGAGGTGAAAGATGACGTGAGCAAGGTGAAAGTAAAGTTCCACCAAAGAACTTCATCACCTTTATACCACATCAAGACACTCATGCGAACTACCTTAGCTCGTACAAAGAACTCCATTCGTTCAAGACCCCAGTTGTCATTCGTACGAAGCACAATGGCTCGTACGAGTGATCTCTGATTTGTACGAGTCCAAGTTTTTCAAAAACTGGACTTTTTACTTCTTTGAGGACCTTAGGTTTTTCGTTGACATGTTTAGAAGTTTGCACAAATCCACACTGTTCACAAATTAAGTTAGGAAAAGTGCTCGTTAAACATATTTTGTTCTTTGAGATGAGTTTACCCGTTGAAAGAAAATACTTTACGAAGTTATGATAGCAAGATAAATGATATTTAGGGCGAATCTTGGTAGAAAACCTTTTGAGTTTCCATCTTTGGCTAAATCAAAAGAACTTTATTTAACAATAAAGTAACGTAAACTAAACTAAAATAACAATCAACAAATAAGAATAAGTTAAATATTTACCAGGAAAACTTTTTCAGAGTTTCTAGGTAAGAGAATCATACCAGCTTTTAATCTTGTCAAAACGAGTTTTGTTTAAAACATCAAATTAAATAAATAAGCATTCTACTATCATTATCGATATTGTTGTCCACGTAAGCTCAGCTTATCAGATGTACTCATGATTAGGAGATTTGATTAATGTATTATTTATACTTACTAGCCGATGTTCAACCACTTTATGACACATTCCCGTATCAAGACATGCACGAGAGAAAATCTTACCGGTGAGTATACTGCTTATCATCTGTTTTGACATATAATGATGTGAGATACACACTTATTTTGATTGGAAATAAGCCCTATATGATTAAATCACTTATTGATGAGGAACTTGAATTTCAAATGCATGCAGGGCATATGAGTAAGTCCGTGAACAGGTTAGTACCATCGTACCGAGAAAGAGGCGAACTTAGCTCCCGCATAAAACTGTGATATATTATCACTTATTTTTGGGTGAATGTGATATTTTTATCACTTATTGATGGTTGTATGCAGTATTTACACGTACGTATGGTATCATGGAAGTTCTAGACTTACGTCACCGTTATTTTTCGGTAAAAGATTCAACCATGATACTCAGATGATAAGTCAGCATAAAGACCGCATATCTCAGATCCTCGGCATAGTATCAAACGAAATTTCGGTACCAAGACCATATGCTAATGAATGGTTCCCACCTGGCTTTCAGTCTGTTATGTTTATATCAACCTGCACATTTTAATCTGATTGTGAGTCTACCGATACATCATTAGTAAAGCTACTTATCAATTTTCTTTTTATGTTTTTGACCGTTTTTGACAGATCAACTGGTGTGTATCATCTTCTTCTTTTATCTTTCCAAGAAACTCATTTTTTATTTTTGAATTTTCTATTGTTTTTGTATTTTTCTAAATTTTTCTCCCCCGTAAATAAGGAAGGTAAATAAATGAAAACTTAGATAAATAAAAGACATGTTTTTGTATTTTTGTATTTTCTCATGTTTTTGTATTTTCTTGAAATTTTCTCCCCCTAAAATATAAAACTAAGAGAAAAGAGAAATTTTTTTTGTACTTTTAGATTTTAAGAAAATATTTACGAAAAGTAATTAGCCAAGGATGATTTACTCGGGTTTCACCTTGATGCCATTGACCAAAAGTAGATAATCAAAACGAGATTTATCAAAGCTTTTGTATAACAAGTCGGCACATTGGTGATCGGTGTGGATTTTAACAACATTGATAAGTTTCCTTTCGTAACAATCTCGTATGAAATGATACTTAATCTCAATGAGTTTGATTTTTGAGTGTTGTACAGAATTAAGAGTGATTTGTAAAGCAGCTTCGTTATCAACATAAATAGGAGTAGTTAGAAATTCAAAACCGTAGTCACGCATTTGCTGTTGGATCCATAGAACCTGAGAGCATTAACTAGAAGTTGAAATATACTCAACCTCACAGGTTGACATAGCTACACAAGTCTGCTTTTTACACTGCCACGTGACTAGGCGATTTCCCAAGAACTGACATCCTGCTGATGTTGATTTTGCGTCGATCTTGCAACCACCATGATCAGAATCACTGAATGCTGTCAAATCAAACTTATCATCCTTAGGGTACCAGATACTAGTGTCCGGGTGACCCTTCAAATAATAAAAGATTCTTTCACAGCCATCAAATGAGAAACCTTTGGACTTGACTGGTAGCGAACTAGAAGACATGTGGGGTACATTATATCGGGTCTTGAAGCAGTAAGATACATAAGATATCCGATCATAGAACGATAAAGAGATGTTCCACATCTTCACCCATTCCATCAGGAGTAATCCCATGATTTTGAGCTAATGGAGTTCCCAAAGGCTTTGAGTCTTCCATTAGAAATTCTTTGAGAATATCCCCTACGTACTTAGTTTGATGGATGAAAATCCCTTCCTAAGATTAATGAACCCGCAAACCTAAAAAGAAAGTCATTTATCCCATTGCGCTCATCTCGAACTTCTCTTGCATCACCTGGTCAAATTCTCTACACAATTTCTCGTTTGTAGACACAAAAATAATATCATCAACGTATACTTGGACCTGCAATAAGTCCTCACTTTCTTCCTTGATGAAGAGAGTACAGTCGATCAATCCACGTCGAAAACCATTCTTCAGAAAATAGGAAGACAACGTTTCATACCAAGCCCGAGGAGCCTGATGAAGACCATATAACGCCTTATTCAGAAGCCAAACCATGTCAGGATGGATTGGATCTTCAAAACTAGACGGTTGCTCAACATATACTTCTTCTTCAACCACACCATGAAGAAATGCAGTCTTCACGTCCATTTGATAAACGGTAAACTTCTTGTAGGAAGCATACCCCAAGTAGATTCTTATGGCCTCAAGACGTGCTACAGGTGCATAAACTTCATTGGAATCAATACATTCTACCTGATTAAAGCCCTGGACAACCAATCTTTCTTGTTTCTCACAATAACACCTCGGTCATCCTTCTTACATTTGTAAACCCATCTTGTACCAATCTTCTTGTAGTTGTAAGGCCTGTTAACCAATTTCCACACGCCTAACTTCTGAAACTGCTGAAGTTCTTCTTGTATCGCTTCAACCCATGAGTCTTCTTTCATTGCCTCCTTCCAAAATTTTGGCTCAACTAGTTAAACATAGCAGGCAAAAGAACAATCATTTTGTTCCCCAGATTCCCTAATAGCCGAATACAAACCAGCATTTTGGTTGTTCCTTAGCTGATTACGTGTCTGCACATCACTTTGGACATCTCCTATAATATACCCAAGTTGTTGATATTCAGATCAATAGCTAATTCGTTTGCTGGATTTAATGAAGATGTAGATGCATGACCTTCAGTTGTCCCTAGATTTTGCACATTTGACGTGACATCTGAAATTCCAGGAACCAGACCAGAAGTAGCTTCATTTACATCATGGAACTCATCATCTTCTGACGAAACATTGTAATCAGCAGCACCTTCGAATTCCTCATTTTGAACAAGATTGTTAACCGAAGTAGACACTTGAGGGTTAAATAATTGGTCGTACTAATGACGAGTCAACTGCAGTATCACTTTCCAGTAACATTTAAGCAGCTGCAGAAGCATCATCAAAAGTTAGCAGATTAAAGGAGTCAAACAATCCATTGTAGTCAAACATCCAAGGAGCACCCGGAGCTCTCACTGATTCAGTGTATCTTTGAACATTAACTTCACCCCATTCTTCAATCCTTTTCGATGACAAATTCGACACTCTAAAATTAGGAGTAGCCTATCCAAGAAAGAAACCTTCGATAGCCTATGGTCCAAACTTTCCATGTGGATCAATCATAGTTCATGGAGCTCCAAAAGGTTCTAAGAAAGACACATCCGGTTTCCTTTTATGTAGCAGCTCGAAACATGTTTTCCCATGCCTCTTCACCATAAGAACTCTATTCATCGTGTAACATGCAGTAGCCACAGCTTCCCCCCTGTATTGAATAGGAAGTTCTGATTCTACTAACATAGTTCTTGCAGTTTCAATCAGAGCTCTATTTTTCCTCTCAGCGACACCATTTTGTTGTGGAGGGTATCGAGAACTGTACTCATGCAAAATTCCTTTAGAAGAACAGAACTCATCCATAACATGGTTCTTGAATTCAGTGCCATTGTCGATTCTGATTCTCCCTATCTTTAAATTGTACAAATTTTCAAGTAGCGTCAGGAGATTCTTGAGGATTTTAGGAAATTCACTCTTGTGTGCCAACATATTCACCCATGAAAATCTTGAGTAGTCATTATTAACTACTAAGCAATATGAATCACCAAAGGTAGTCTTGTGTTTCATAGGCCAAAGAGTTTCATTTGAGGACATTCCTGAGGCATATTTACCGTGTTAATCTTCTTCACAGGATGAGATTTTCTAGCTTGCTTTCCTTTTTGGCACGATACACAGACATCTTGTAAATGAAAGTTCTTCACTGGTACACCACTCACAAGATTTTTTTTCACCAAATAGTTCGTTTTCCTCAAGTGAATGTGTCCCATTCGTCTGTTCCTGGAGATTGATTCCTTTTCGATGGCTTTTGGGACAAAACTTGTAACTTGTGCAGATGTGGTAATAGCTTGGCTCATGTTATTAATATACAAGTCATTAATTCTTGGAGCCGATAGGAGAATCCATTCTTTGGGAATCTTGAAACCAGGTTTCAGCACATAACATCCGGCATCATCAAAATGAACCGTGAACTTCTTGTCACAGATTTGAGAAACACTTAGAAGATTGTGATCAATTTAACGAACATAACTGATCTTATCAAATCTAACAACACCATTGGATACCATTCCTTCTCCAGTGATGTATCTGCCCTTGTCTCCAAAAAAAGCATCATAGCCTCCTCGAATGCTTTTTACATCCTAAAGGAGCCTTAAGTCGCCTGTCATGTGCCTCGATGCTCCACAGTCAATAATCCAATGACTATTCACAGTTCCTCCTGGAACACCGCGCACATTTCAATACCCGATCAGTTTGAGATGGGGACCCAAGCCTTAGTGGTCTTGGGTCGACCCTTATCATCAAGAAATGTGATTTCTATTTCTTGATGATTTGGAAACTTTGTGCCTCCCCCTGAATCATTACCGGTCTTAGGTTTCCAAGATTGTTGAAATTTACTAAAATGACTATTATTTACATTTTTAACTATTTCCGGTTTTATGAAACTTGAAGAACTTGGTTTCCTTTTTGAAAAATCCGGTTTTTATGCAGTTTCAATTATTTTTACTTGTTTACGTTTCTGTTTTTCTTCTTGTTCTTTAACAATACGTTTGTCTTGTTTTGGTGATACAGATCAACGTTAGCAAGTTGGTTCAACAGGGGCTTTCTCAACAAATCTAGGTTTTGCTAGGTTGGTATAATTTTTGATTATGAGGCCAAACTCTCCACATTTAAACATGTTCTCCTTTCAACAACTTTAGGAAATCATGTTTTATGACTTGATGTTGAACGTGTGGGTCTAGAGGTACTTGGTTCATCTTCACACCCATTTGTGTTGTAGTGTAATTGCTTTAAATTCTTGATTTGTTTTACAAAATCAACATTAGACATGCTTTCAAAAGTATCGATTTTATCATTACCAGTTGAACTCACAAATTTAACATTCTTTAATTTTTTCTTGTAACGATCGCCTTTAGCTTCAACCTTTGGTTGTGATACCTTAGGTTTTTCAGCTCGCTTTTCTTTGTGTTTTTCTTTTGGAAAGAATAATGGTTGTGACTTGATTGGATTCTTCTTTTCCAAAAATTTGGTTGTTGAATTTTCAAAAAATTGATCAATTGAGGTTTGATTTACATTTTTTATCGGAAAGTCTTTGTTTGAGTAAATTTTCTTGTCCCCAATCGAAGTATACAATACATTATCATTTTCATCTGTAGACGCATTTGTCTTGAAAGATTTCATAGGATCATTCCCTTGATATTCAATAGTTTTCACTTTGGGAGTAGCAGAAATTTATATCCCTTTTTCTTCATCAAGAGACTAATCCTGATCGATTTTCTCAGACGCATCATCTGCTGAATCATCATCCTCTATTGTAGAATATCGGGAGTTAGAATAACTTTCCAATTTTAGCTTGATTGCATCATGTTCGCATTTGGCAATGGCTAACTCCTTTCTCGTTTCTTCAAGGATATTAATGTAGTTATTAATTCCTGTTTGCATGTTCAAAACTGTTTTTGTTAATTCTGAAACGCTTTTCTTAAGAGTCTCGATTATAGATTTGAATTCTTTTTCGTTTCGAGTTAAAGCCAGATTTGCCTCTTTGCATTTTGACAGTTCAACAAGTAGGTTTTGACTGTGACTGTGATGCAGCTTCTACTTTCTTCATCAAATCAGCCTTTTGATTTTTCAGCTTCTCTGCTTCTTTCAGCAACTCATTAACCTCAGTATCCTTCCCTCCCTGATATCTGAATCAGATCCATAACCATCTGCACTCGAGCATTCCTCATCAAAACTACCATTATACCCCGAACTATCATCATCATCAGAAGTGTCAATGCTATGAACATGTTTGATTTGATTGATAATCTTGGCATAACATGCAGTTCTTCCTTGATTCCCGTTTCCCAATTGTACTGACCAATCACATCCTTCATCTGCTTGAACTACTAGAGCTTTGTTTGTGTTGTTTGAAGGCCCAGACTGGTTTGTGTTGTTTGGGTTGTTAACAACTACTATTCTCCATTCATTGTTAACTTGAGTAGTGTTGAATGGTTGAGATTGATTTCGGAAAGGGTTGTGATTTCCTTGTTTACTGGGTCTAGTGCACTCATGCTTGAAGTGACCTTTTTAACCACAGTTGAAGCAAGTAACACCATCGTTATCAAAACCATATTTCGTATCTTTCTTACTCTCCAAACTTGTTCTTCCAGTTCTGCTCATGTAATCCTTAACTCTTCTGACCGCACTTGCAAACGCCCATTTGATATCCATTAGCTCCATCTCATCTCTGTCTATTTGTTGGTAGTCTTCATTAGTCAAATTGATGTTTCCAATTTGACCGGCGACTAATCCACAATAAGCACTAACCATGGTGTTTAGAAGTTCCATATGTTCCCGAGCAACTTCTACACTGACCTTGGAAAGATGTGACGTGTCAGGTCTGACTGTATTAGGGTTTGCAGGTTGAAAGTTGTTACCATAGAAAGCTTGTTGTGAAGTTTGTTGTAGAGCTTAAGGTGTAACAACTTGAGCTTGTGGTAGAAAGGCTTTAGGATCAAATACTTGACCATAGGTTTGAGTACTTTAGCTAGCAGATTGATCCGTTTGAACTGGCGGTGGTAGCAAGGGGTTAACATTTGACACAAATGCGGTCTGAAGTTTTGGTTGCTGAATTGTATTGACACCTGTGTTAATACCTCCAAAGTACATCTCAAGATTTTGTGGAACAGAAACCCTTTTTGCTTTTTGGATCTCTTCTTCATTTTTGTTCTCCAGTTTCTGAACAAATTCATAGATACTGATGACATCCAAAACACCTGTATGCCTTAGTAAGTAAATAAATTGACCCAATTTTGGTGGTAAGGCTTCAGCAAAATGCATCACGATTTCCTTTGGAGATGCTAACACTTTGTATGAATACATTTCACTAAGCAGGTGGTAGAAACGTGTTGTCATGTCGCTTAATGTTTCATCTCCATGAACATGAAACCTTCAAACTCCTTCTTTAGCAGATCATGTCGTAGTTTTCTGGTTGTAGCATTTCCTTCTCCTCTTGCTTCCAAAGTATCCCACTGATTCTTTGTGGTGGTACTGTACACAAACTGATGATAAATATCTTTATGAAGTGCTTGTGTAAGGATAGCAAACGCCTTTTTCTCTAAATCATAAGCCTTTTTATCGCTTTCATCTAAGTTGACTAAGGAAGTTGGATTTGATCCCGCTTCTTCGAGAGATTCCTTATATGGTGTAGTAAAACATGTCCATAATTTTGTATTTTGTCCGAGAACATATGTATGGAAACGACTTTTCCATGAAGGTAATCGTTCATATGCTTCAGTTTTAGTGGACAGTTATTACTCCCAGTTTCACTCTCGCTTATAAGAAGAGTCCGAATGCTCTGATTTTGATTTGCGATACACACCCATTAATTTGCGGTAATTATGGCTGTATGTTGAGGCATTAATGATTTAACCCATGAGGTTGCGGAGCTTTGTGATGAGTCTTGATTTGTGCTTAAACTACTCCCCCAATCCCAAGGATTAGTACTTATTATGTTTTCTTGGTTATGAAAATTAATTGGTTTAAAATGTAATTTTTTTTTAAAATAACAGTCTCCTTTTAAAGTTCACAATTTTAAAAAACCACAAAGTTTTGAAAAACTCGAAAAACAGGTCAAGCTTGTTCTTCGTACAAATCAATGATTCGTACGAGTGACTGTCCTTCGTATGAACCAGGTGCTTGTATGAGAGACACTCTTTCGTGCGATCAAACTTGTGCTTCGTGCGAACAAGGTTCTTCATATGATGACTGGTCTTTCGCACAAATAGTCTTGTTCTTCGTGCAGATGGGTTATTCGCACTGATGTTTTTCGCAGAGAGGAATCTTTTAGCAGGGTTGGTTGGTGAAAAATTCCTTTTCTAACACAGACTTGTTTTCGAAAGTGGTCAGTTATCTACACAATTTTGGTTAAAAATACAAACATTCCATATCAGCTTTTCAGTCAAATCAAGTCAAAATATCCAGATATTTGGTCAACCCTACAAGAATATTCCGGTGAGTTTTCCGGCAGTGCTTCACCTGAAGATATGTTCAACTGAGTTTCGATAGAAATTTTTGATAAAAACCAAATCCTCACATGTCTCCATGTATTCTAACAAGGTTTTTATGAAAACATTCTAGATACAACAAGTTTTAACTAAGTTTTAAGTTGATTATCTTTTAAAAACTTAAGTTTCCTATTGAATGTTCAAGAACACTTCCAGAAACCCTCACAACTAGCTCAGACACAACACTAAGCTTGGTTTCAAACAAGGAAGAGAGCCAATGCTCTAATACCACTTGTAGGTCCACTTGGAGGATCAAGATTAACCTACTTCGCTGTTTATATAACACAAATACGAGTGCGGAATCCTCGTAAGTGTGCAAACCAAAGCAAAGTAAGAAACACAGGATAACGAAAGATTCAATATCTTGATTAATAGAAGAGAACTAGTATAAACACATACAAACAATGTTCATACAGACTCATGAAATACTCTCTGTGTTCTTGTGCTTCAGTGTCTCTCTCTCTCTATCTTGTTCATTGATGTCTCACGTCTAACCTTTCATTGAGAAGAGCTTGTCTATTTATATAATGTCCACACCTAGCAACAGTACAAAGAATGTTGCTGGTCATACGAAACACCATAAGACGTGAAAAACCTTCACCAAAAGATGCTCATACGAATGTCCCATGGCTCATACGAACATGAACTAGCTCGTACGACTCAAACAAGATGCTTGTTACAATGATCCATTCGTACGAATGGAATGTGGCTCGTACGAGCAACAACTTGCTCGTACAAAGTATCTCTCAATCGTACTTGGATATGCTCTTCAGAGAACGTGCCAACAGACATGATGTACACAAGACTCAACAGTATGCACACATACAAATGTTTTACAACACAGATAAACTAATCGTCATACTAAACCAAGATAGGAGGATATCTGATTTGGTCGACATGACCAAACTATATAGACTCAATAAACAAAGACCGTAATTACAGACGTAACTAAGAACAAGCAACATACACAAAAGTGTATCAACAGGATTATGGTTTGACTTATATTGACACTACTATCTACTGTGATATAGATGCCGCTATCAAAATCATCAAAAACCTGTTTTCACTCCAAAACCAAGCACATTAATATTAAACTTCATTCCATTCGAGATTGTTATGATAGAGGTTTAATTAAACTTGAACAAATCCACACTAATGCCAATACGGTGGATCTTTTTACAAAACCTGTCAGCAACTCGAGATTTAAGGTGCTTGTGGACCTTTTAAAAATGATCCGTTACACTGACTGCGCAACCGCATAATAATAATAATAATAATAATAGTAGTAGTAGTAGTAGTAGTAGTAGTAGTAGTAGTAGTAGTAGTAGTAGTAGTAGTAGTAGTAGTAGTAGTAGTAGTAGTAGTAGTAGTAGTAATAATAATAATATAATCATAAAAATTTTATGTACATAGCTATCAGCAATATAAATAAATTTAAGCATAAAGTATTCTACTTTTGCCCAAATTTAGGGGAGAAATATTTGTTGCGCTTTGCTTTCCTTTGGGAGAATAAAATTAAATTGTTGGCTCTAATGAATTCGGTTAACACATGTAAGGTATCGATGATGAAAAGGCGAGGATCCACTACGATGTGTTGATAGGCCTATCATTCAAAAGGCAAAACGATACCAAGTGTCAAAATTCTACAAGCTATACTTTTCGTGGGCAACATATTATCGGCGTATAATTTCATGGTCTTAAATCCTGCGTTGATAGATAGCCAACGTCTGAATTTCTAGGGTGGTATATTGATGAGTCATCTGAGATATCAGGGTTGCCCTTCTATTGCATCTGGTTACATGCAGACCTAGGCACAGTCAGGATATCCTCAAAAGAGCCAAAATTGAAGGCCAAAACCTTGGTAGAACGGAAATCTTATCACGAGAAAATTCCACGCGCTTAATAGTAAAAAATACCATATAAGGTATTAGGCCTAACCCTCGTCTGATGTTGTTTGGTAACTTTGCAGTACGATGTACTGACCTGCTCACCAACAAGTCGGGTGTTGTAAAATGAGAGGATGATGTTGGAACTTTTGAGATCGTTGGTACTTGGTTTTAGTAGCTTTTGGATAGGTTTGTAATAGTTTATTATATTCTAGAAAGTTCAGGGGTTGAAAGTGTAACCACAGGGAAACTTCCCTGTAGCGGGTAGTTAATAAATACGCTGGGTAGTCAGTGTGTATATATATGTGATCAATAAAAACCCTAGTCCAAGGTTCTTGGACAAGTTTTGGTGATTTCTCTTGTGTTGTGATTATTTTTCTTGTGCTAAATCCAAACATCCAGGCGCATTCAGTGATTATATCTTTTGGGATTCCATATACAACACTTGTTGTTTGATCCATACAAGAATCTTCATCTTCATCTTTTGGTTTTCCTTAACTTTTACACTTTCAAGCAACTAATTTATAGTTGTTTGTGTGATAACAATCAAACCACTATGATCCGAATCTGTTTTGGGACTCACAATTTGGTACCAGAGCCTTTGTGCTCTTGATTATTTGCGTTTTTGTTAAGATTCTTCAAGTTTTGAAGGTTTTTATGAAGTTTTCAAAGTTTCAAGGTTTTTATATTTTTTTGGACTGGCTTGATCTGGTGTGTTTAATCCTTAGGTTGTTAATCATTGTTTTGGTGAACATTTGGGTCATTTTGGTACAAAGAAACATGGATTTTGGGTCGTTATCAGAACAATTAGAGTGTTTTGTTCATGTTTAAACCCTATTTGGCATATTTAATTTGAAGGCAGAGTAATTAACTTGAAGGCAGTGTAGATAAACTTGAAGGTAAAGTAATTAATCTTGAAGGTAGTGTAGATAATCTTGAAGGCAGTGTAGATAAACTTTAAGGCAGAGTAATTAATCTTGAAGGCAGCGTAATTAATCTTGAAGGCACGTAATAATCTTGAAGGCAATGTAGATGATCTTGAAGGCAGTGTAGATAATCTTGAAGGCATAGTAATTAATCTTTAAGGCAGAGTAATTAATCTTTAAGGCAATGTAATTATATCTACACCAGCTTTAAAGCCAACGTAATTAGGAGAGTCAACGTATTTATCCGAAGGCGACTTCGGGGTCAGTGGTATAAATCTTTTGCGATTTTATCATGGTGTTCGGCGGTTTTAGCCAAGTCTTTGTGTGTCTGATCTGTCAGCGTAATTTTTTTGTCGCCTGTCAAGAGATTTGTCACTCAAACCAACAAAAATGAATTCTTTAGCGCATTTGACTGATTGGACTTAGAGTTGATTGACCAGAGTAATTAAGCCTCGTAACACATATCAGCATAATTAGCAGCGTATTTGTGACCAGATCCAGTTTAACCTGTGTAATTATCTTGCTGTTAATATATTGAACTTAAAACCGAATCAAAATGTCGCCTAATCAACTGAACCCAATTGCACAAGCTAAACTTGAGACCAAAACCACAACTCGACCTCCAAAGTGGAAAGGATCTGAAGATTTCAGTAGCTGGAAGGACATAATCAAGTCATTCTTTGAGTATACGGACTATACTCAATGGATGTCCGTCACTATAGGACCCCACGTTCCTATGGTAATTCGTGATGATGTTCGTACAGTCAATGATAATCCCTCGACCTACACTGACAAAGACAGGACTTTAATCCAAGATGATCGCAGGGCTCACACTGCTCTAACAATGGCTCTATCAAAGGATGACAACAACTTGTTTGAAGCGTACACCTCAACTCACGAATTATGGTTGGCACTTATCGATCACTATGAAGGCAACCAAGAACTGATGGAAAACAAGAGAGATATGGTTCAAAAGGAATATGATATGTTTGGGAGTGTTCGTGGTGAAAGTCTGTTAGATCATATCAGCCACTTTCTGAGCATTCTAACAAAGATGATGAAACTTGGTAATTCTATGACCAACTATTCTTCAATCAAGAAACTTTTGGACTCTCTTCCAAAAGAATGGAGCTTACGGTGCTTGATGTTCAAAAGAACCTTCCTAACTAGTACAACTCCTGTCACTCTTTCAGATCTAATCAATACTCTAAAGGCCTTTGAAATGGACATGCTCAAGAGAGAAATGAATCAAACAGGATACTCACAAAAATCTGCTCAATCCGCTGTTGTTATTATGCCCATGAACATGGCATTCCTTGCCTCCATAACCTCCGGTGATTCAAGTTGTCATAGTGCTAATGCATGTTACTCTAATGCTTCTACAAACTCTGCAAAGGCTCCACAGTCTAACGAGAAGACTACTATGGTTAGTGATGCTCAAGCACTCAAGATATCTACTTAACACGTTGCACTGTTTAACACCTTCCTGAGCAGTTATGAAGCTCTTATGTCGGGTGAGCTGAAACGGGATTTTCTTACTGTCGAAGACATGTATCAAGTTGATCCAGATGATATAATGGTAAATGGCAATGATAACCTTGCGGCTGAAGAAGTTTCAAGACAAAATGGAAAGAGATTGGCACTAGGAAAAGCTGGTTTCCACAAGTCCAAGCTGAGATGTTACAACTGCAAGAATTGGGGCACTTCAAAAGAGATTGTCCGCTGCTAAAGAATGAAAATGCTGATATGACTCCAGCTAGAAGGGCAATCGCCATTGAAGGAAATGAGAATGCTGATGATAACACTCCAAAGGCGTTGGTGATAGAAGATTATGATTGGGGGCAGAAGAAATTGCTAATGCAAAAAATGAAGTCAACAAAGCTTTAATGGCCAAGATATCCACAGAGTCGACTCCAAAAACTTCAAACTTCTTCAGCAACAAGAATGCAGGCATTCCAAAAGGGGAGGTGTCTACTGACAAAGGTCTGAAAAGCATAGTCAACATAACCAAGTCTGAAGTTGTCAAAGGAAAGAATGAAGCTGAAAGTTCAAAGTCTAAGGAGAAAGCTCAAGAGGCCAGTTGCAGCACCAAGAAGGAAAAAGATCAAGCTCCCGCTGCAGCAATGAAAGCGGAATCCGCCAAAGAAAAAGAAGAGAAAGACTTGGTAAGCAGCATACCCTACGAAATTAAAGTCAAATTGTGCTCACAACCGTGTGTCAACGTCGTGGCTCATTATAAATCCCTCAACTGTGACCTTATCAGAGAAAAAGAAAGAGTTTTGCAGTTTAACAAAGAACTAAAACTGAATAAAGCTGCATACCAGAGAAAGTTAAACTCAACTTTAGCTGAAATGCAAACTTTAAAAGAATTTGTATTCAGAAAAGATTTCATTATAAATGATTTAACTGAAAAACTTGAGAAATCTGAAGTTGAAAACATAAAATTGTAACTCACTATCGACAAATGGAATGTAAGCAAGAAGGCATTGGTTGACATTAAAAACTGCCAACGACCGACATACGTTAAAGATGGCATTGGGTACAAAGATAAGCTTGGGAATGAAAGAAGAATCTTTCCACCTCCTCACGGCAAAAACTATGTACCCGTGCCAACTCCTCATCCATAAAATGATTTAATTGGTAAAAATGATTTAATTGCTCAAAGTGTCGATTGTGACAATGACCAAATACTAATGTTTTTATAAGCAATGTAGATGCAAATGAGCGTAAGGAAGATGTGTGCGATGAGGAATGTGGGGGCACAAAAATAGGGATATTCAGGCGACAGTTACACTACTATTAACTGGTTCACCTGGAATTGTGGTAAAACAAACCAAACTTTTATTCGGCATGAATGTAATAATTTAACTAGTAATGGATGACTGTATTAAACCTAGTATAAATATTCAGGATGACTGTAATAGGCATGTGCCTAAACCTTTGACCCGCAACCATGATAATCTAGTGGTTGAATGCATGGACTTGAAATTTGCTTTTTGTGATGAAAATGTTGTGATTGAATCCCCTGTGTTTGTTCCAGAATTGAAGAAAAACAAATTCAGAAAGTTCCTTATAGAGGAAATTCCCGAGTTTGTTCCACCATGTACAGGTACATTAGAGTCTGATAAAGATTCAACGTAAGTCAGCAACAGTGAAGACTCGAGCACAACAACTTCATAAAGTGGTGAAGAAATGTCAAGCAAAGATCAGGCATTTAACGAATCAAGTGAAAATCAAGAATCAGATTCATCATCAGATAGCGAGATCGATGAAGACTGCATTAAGGATGAAAATCGTCTTGACAAGAAAGTGAAGAAAGTTAAAAGTTCAAGCTATGTTGCATCATCAGATAACGCTTCAAGCAGCTCTAAACTCTCATCAAATACATCATCTTCACACGCGGCGTCCACCAAAAAGAATATAGCAAATTGCAAGCAATGCTTTCGATATGGTCATTTAGGACGTACTGCGAAACATTGCAAGAGCAAGAAATTTTCTAAACCTAAACAAGATCTTGTCAAAAGTTTCACTGAGCAATTTGATAATTCTAGAAAATCAGTAAAATACATAGTTAATTCAACATGTTTTTGGATAAGAAAAGAAAATATTCTTGTTCAAAATCACAATAGATTAAATCTGAAACAAGCCTGGGTTCCGAAAACTAACTAACTTGTATATATTTTTGTTTGTTGTTGTATAACAGAATAAATTGCAAAATGGCTTCGAATGCTCATTGAATACGTTTGGCATGTAGACAGTGGATGCTCAAGGCATATGACCGTATTGAAGGAACTCCTAAAGAACTTTTGATTCATTGACGGCGACTTTGTATCTTTTGCTGGAGATGAAAAGGGAGGGAAGATTGTTGGAATAGGAGACGTCGTATCTGAAGCACTTACATTGGAGAACGTCAATTATGTATCAGAATTGTGTTACAATCTCATGAGCGTATCGCAAGTCTACAACAAAGGAATATCGGTGCTGTTCAACGACGTGGAATGCCTATGTCTCAAGCTTGAATACTCAGTTCTTGCCGAAATGATTATGCTCACAGATCCTCATCAAAACAACACATACATTCTCAATATGAAAAACGCAAAATCCAATGAGCATATAACGTGTCTGATCTTCACAAAAGCCTTTGACAAGACTCATTTCAACTTGGTAACCTGGTTGGAAATGATCAATTTCCTTGAATGGAAATGAACTTTGCGTTTATAACTGGTTGTACATACTCTATCTTTTGTTAATATATAATATCGCTTTCCTAAATAAACGAGTATCTTAAAACTGTGCCCATCAAAAAGATTTTATGTTTAATTTTAAATTTTCATTTTTAGCAATGGACATTCGAAAATAAAATTTTAGGGTGAAGATTTCCAGAAAATGAGCATTCTTAAAGTTTGATCCTTCGCTTGACACTTGCTTAACAAATAAAAAAAACTGCTGACACTTTCTTTGTTTTTTAAACAGAAAATGAAAAGAAAATCAACATACTGACATGGAAAATCGGGGTGTCAAGCAACGACGTGTCAGTAGATTCAGCAATACCATCGAGTAAACTGCGATTAGGTAACAAAAGTTAATGCTTACACAAGAATTCTGGATACCCACAATGGTATTCAACTTATGGGTAACACGTTACAGCATATGGCTTAATGGTCGTAAATCTTGCGTTGATAGATTGCCAAATTCTGAGATTTCAGGTCTTTTTGACTAATCATTCGGGGATATCATAATTGCTCTTGCTGCATCTAGATATATGTTGACCCAGACATGATTATGATATCTTTTCAAAAGAGCCAATGTGGCCAAATCCTAACACAAAAGAAGCTCTCTTAGAGAGTCATTCAAATGCATAAAACGTACCGTCTGTGGTATTTGTCTTAGCCTTCGTTAGACATTGGTCTCTCTGCTAATCAATTGTCTATCGTTTAAAAACAAAACGAATGAAGTCAATATACTCACTTGCTATGAGGAATCTTTGTGCATACCTTGATCGCGGGGGTATGTCCTGACATGGGACTCATGGGCACAACATTCTAATAGTCTAGCTTGAGTGAGGGCCATTTCAATTTTTGTCAATATTACCACAACATGATAAAAAGTTCACCGAAATAATACTACAGTTTTTCTTGTGCCTCGGTTATTCAAAATTCTTTTTGAAATAATAAACTGACAGGTGTTGCCAGTATGATCTTTTGCAGGAATGTCATAAGGTTTCAAACACAAGAATGTTGTGAAAAAGGAGGTCCCTCAGTTTGAAAAATGAATTTCGGTGTCCAAATTGCAAAATTCTGATTTTCTTAAACATATTTTAAATTTCTGCACAAATTTTAGTTAAAAAAGGGGGCACGTTTTTCGAGAAAGTTTACAATTTCCGAGCGTATTTGGTTTGGATTTCTTAGAATTGAAGATTACTTCAAGTTTTTGAAAGAGGCAGCTTACTTAATTACGCGACACATAGTCAGCGTAAATAACCCTATATAACCGGCACAATTGAATAGGATATGTATATATATCAACGTTTTTTTTTCTAAAACTTACCGGCGTAAATATTTAATGACTTATCTGCGTTGTTAATAGCTTAATATTTTTATTTTATATTAATTTAATTTACTTTTTGGTATTTTTGTAATATAAGTCTAACTTAATAGTTACGTTTCGGAACCCAGATCTCACTTAGCTGGTTTCCGTGTTACATAAATGGCGAAACAAATAGGATGGGATGGAACAAAGATGCACAATCAACCAAACACACTAGTTTCGCCAGAAGAAGATTTTGAGGAGGTGATGGATTGGCTATCAAGAAGCAAGATAAGCAATGTTGTTAAAGCGAATCCGATAATCTATTGAATACACATAGAAGAGTTCTGGAGAACCGCAAAAGTTAACACGATAAACGGAATGAAAACTGTCACAGCCACGGTTCGAAACAAGCAAGTGAATATGACAGAAGAAAGAGTTTGAAAAGTGCTAAGTCTAGGAGATAATTCCAGAGATCCAATGAGGCTGAGTGAGGAATATATTTTGGATGGCTACAACGGTATGAAACTGATGGTGGTGAGGAAGTGGCTCCTCAACACCCTGAGGGGCTCAAAAAGGAGAAAGAAAAGCTGCCCGACTTCTACCAAGTGGTCACCGTTAAGACAACTAAAGTTACTGACAAAATCATTAGGTGGAAGTACTATAACCTAAAAGGGATTTTCATAGTAAAGCAAAGGGGCGGTGTAATCCAACACTTCCGAATGGGCCGTGACATGCAAAGTCTATCACCTTGGGAAATTTGTGAATTGGGAAAACTTGAAATGATAAATCCCACGGATAGCAGCATTAGAGCATATTTCGAAAGACTCATCCTACAAGAATGCGTGTGTGGATTCACCATGTTTAAACCCAAGCGCCAGAAAAGACGAGTATCAAAAACCACCAAAGACCCAATAACCAGAAACGAAAGAGTTACATGGGTAATCAATCCAGCCAAAGTGGTCACCAGGGTGAAACTTCCTCAAGAACAACCTGTGACTCTCACCAAACTAAAAAAAATGGTTCTATGATGGTAAAACAGGTGAAGCAGTCATCAGATCCAACTTAACAAAGATATCCACATTCTAGATCCAATGGACGTATTCATGCTCTGCCTATCTGATCTGAATACTCTTTATGGGAATGAGATAACGTTTGCGCATGAAACGAATACCTGGAGGAAGGCATGCTTTTTCAGCGAGTTGTTGAACGAGTAAGAGCAAGAAAGATAGAAATGATGGAGATTATGCTCAGAATCGACACACAAAAAGAAAAGGATGAATCAAGAAAGAAGAAAGTTGTGGAGCCGCAATCCTCCTCTCCTCAACCCAAAGATCCATCTTCCGAATCAGATACTCAAGTTATTCCACCACCTCCGACTTCATCCACATATAAAGTCACGATGGAGGACCCAAAATCAAGTGAAGCTATTATTATTCAATCACCACCTGAATAGCCCGCAGGTCAAGCTGCAACCAATCCAGAAACCGAAGCTCAGGAATGAAAATCAAACAAGTACGCAGCAATCTAGGGGGATATTGGTGGAACTTTTGAGATCGTTGGTACTTGGTTTTAGTAGGTTTTGGATAGGTTTGTAATAGTTTATTGTATTCTAGAAAGTTTAGTGGTTGAAAGTGTAACCACAGGAAAACTTCCCTGTAGCGGTGTATTTAAGTACCCAACGTATTTAATAAATACGCTGGGTAGTCAGTGTGTAAATATATGTGATCAATGAAAACCCTAGTCCAAGGTTCTTGGACAATTTTTGGTGATTTCTCTTGTGTTCTGATTATTGTTCTTGTGCTAAATCCGAACATCCAGGTGCATTCAGTGATTATATCTTTTGGGATTCCATATACAACACTTGTTATTTGATCCATACAAGAATCTTCATCTTCATCTTTTGGTTTTTCTTAACTTTTACACATTCAAGCAACTAATCTATAGTTGTTTGTGTGATAACAATCAAACCACTGTGATCTGAATCTGTTTTGGGACTCACAGATGATCTTGGTATACTCACTCGTTACGATTTGATTGCGGGGGTATTCCTTGATATGGGGCACACAGATGATACAATAAACTTGTTTAATTAAGTCACAAAGTTGAAAGTTGAAGGTTGATGTGATAAGTTTAAGTGGACAAATATATCGGCAATCGCATGGAACAGTCTGACTAAGCTCGTGCCAAAAAATTTTGATCCCATGGCAATTCTCCCCTTTTATTATTTTTATTATTATAAAATGGGTTGCTTGGTTGGTTGGATCGCGGATTTTAACAAAAGGTGTTACTGTTCAGAACTGGTAAAAGTGTAGGGCCCACATAGTGAAGTTAACTATCTCGGATGGGCCCACTCATTTCGATTGGGCCCACCCATTTCGGATGGGACTTGAAATGGGCCATCATCTCGAATCACTATTCCGAGATGGGCCTAGCCCAATATCTTAGGCCCTTTTCAAGTCTATATAATGGCATCTCGATTAGTTTCGAGTCATTTCGTACTCATTTACTCATCTTGGATCTATCTCGGACATATTGACTCGAACTCATAGGTTAGACTTCTTCCTAACATCTCGGATGGAACTTGAAGGAACATCATGGTATCTCAGATGAACATCATGGTATCTCGGATAAACTTCATGGCATCTCGGATGGATCTCGGATAGTCATCCGAGATGTCAGGGCATCTCGGATGACTGACAAGGGGTCATTCGAGTTGAATCTTTGTCATCCGACATATTCTTGACCTGGTTCATCCGAATCAGTTTGACCCAGTTCATCCGATTCATTTTGACCAGTTCAATCTGGTTTGAACCTTTTGGTTCAAAATTGTTTTGAACCCCTGTTTGATCTCTTGACCTCCTTTATTTGAACAGTTGACTTGTTGGCTATTTGAACCGTTTGATCTAGGATCAAATGGTCAAAAGGGTCAACTAAGTTGATTTTTGCTATAAAGATTGACGTTTTTGTTCAAGTGTAGAAAATGGCGCAAAAGATGATGGAAAAACGCAAACTTGAAGTAGAGGCCTTCCATAATCAAGCATGCTATTTGTCAAATCCACTAGCCGAGTATTACGAAATGTTTCATTCCATAATCATTGGTCTTAACAACTGTCGACTCACCTACGCTTTAAGGACAAATCCAGTTATATGTGAAGACATGATTAAGGATTTCTGGACGAATGCGAAAGTGAAGAGAGGAGGAGCCAATGGAAAAGGAACTATCGAATCGAAGATTAAAGGAAATGATATCATTATTTCAGAGGCAGCTATATGAGAGGTGTTAAAGTTTCAAGATTCAGATCGTCATCCTACATCCTTTGATGAGCTACGAAGGCGCTTTCCCAACAGTGTTAAAGAAGATGTTTCCGCCTTATTGGACATTCCTCGCACACATCTTTCTCCAATGCATTGCAGAGAATAAAGGCGGACTTGATCAGCTAAATTAGACACAGACAGCTGCACTTGTTGATCTCGTGAACGATTGGGATTATAACTTCTAAGTATTTATCTTCGACAACATGAGAAATATGCTTGAGAACACCAAAAAGAAGGTTTTCCTACTGTACCCACGGTTCGTGCAAATGATTCTTGACGTAAAGTATCTAGATCTAGTTAAGAGCAGTAATTTCCTAAATATAAATCCGATGGTCCAAGTTGCTTCAAAGTAGCATGCAAACACCGAGATACAGCTAAGTTCAAGTTTACTAGAATATAGAGTAACATGGCAAGTTCGGACCAGTGTTATTTGTACCTAAACCAGTAAACGCCACAGTTGCTGGGGAACATGATATACAAATCATTGGTTCTCAACAGAAGCCAGAGCCTGAAGTTCAAGATCTTATTACAGACGAAGAAAATGAAGAAGAGTTGGAACATGTTGAGTCACATAAAGCTGAAGAACCGTCAGAGAAGTGAATCCGATTTCTTCAAAGAACCTTGCAGCACTTCTTGCATCACTACAGGGCGATTATGTGATCCCTTCTCCTAGCATCGTTCCTCCTAAATAAGTGCAGACTGAAGAAATTCAAGATACAGCTGAGGATGAAGCTCGAAAGAAGTGGAGAATAGAAACAGAAACCCCCATTAACCCCAAGCCTACAAGTTCAAGTGCCATTCTAGAGCCAATCACACAAGATGCCCACCAACTCACAACTTCTGATAAAGAAATGAACATCCCTGATCTCTTCACCAGTGGATCACAACCAGAGAGCTCTAGTGGAGCTAGATTCGAAGCAGGCAGTTCCAGTGGTGGGTTTACTGAACAAGATGAAGCTACAATAAGAATCGTTGCTTAAAAGATGAAGTTTGTTGAGCACTCTGATAGTGACGATGATACAGATGTAGACATCAAGAAGTTGCAAAGAAGAGTGGTGATATTGGAACAAGATGTTGCATTGAAAGATGCCCAAATTTCATATCTGCAAAACCAAGTGACTATTCAAGATCAAGCTATTGAGCAACTTAAGGGCGACGTGAGCTTATTAATTGCATAAATCTATGATATAAAGGCAAAGCTACAGAAGAAGTTCGGTGGTGAATTTGCTGATAAAGATTACGATCCAATGAATGTAGCTCACCACGAACGTACTTCCCAAGAAAAAACTACAGCTGATGTAGAACATGAAGCTGGGTTGAATGCCTACCTAGCTGTAGAACAAACAAAGAAAAGCAAGCAGACTCAGAAGAAGCCAAGCAACAAACAGATGCTCGTCATGAAAACCAGGATCTGAATCCACTTGATAAAACTTTCAGCTCAAGGATCCAACAAAGGTGTCTGATCGATAAGGTGTCTGATCGATAAGTGATGGAAATAGGATCAAGCTTATATGACAAGGTCGGCAACAAATCTAAAGTCAAATGCTCGAGATATGATCATGATAGGAAGTTGTGGTTGGTGACGAGGGAAAGTGGCCACATGGAGTATTATGCCAAGTAGTCGCAATTTGAATCATGGATCAAGATCGATCTGAAAAGTTTATTGAGAGCTCATTATTATGATTCAGATCCGAATCAATGTGGTCCTGGATGGGAATTTCACTCCAAGCTTGAGCATGAAGTAACTCACGACTTTCCTACTATGAAAACAGGCGAATCTTATCTCAAGAAGAATCCTGGTATCCGTGATCTACATACCCACAAACGCATGCAATCAGTCATCTGGCCTCCAACCGATAAAGAAATAGTGATTCCAGCTGCCCCTAAATTTCAAAATGTAGTGCTAAAGAACTTCTGCTACTGGGCTTACGATCCAAAGATGGCAGAGGCAATAATTGTAACTAAAGAAAGGAATTTCGATTGGCTAACAGGTTGGAGCTTATCAATTTTCACGATGAAGATATCAAGATCTTGGGTCAACATCAATTCACACAAACAATAAATATGAAGATTGTTAGGCAAGCGAAACTAATGGAGTAAACCTAGGTGGAAATTGTTAGGCCCTAATAAGTTTTATGCATTAGTTACATTAGTGGTGTGGGCTACATTGTAATTATGGGCTTGGGGAAGGCTTTTGGCCCTTAGGGTTTTAGGTTAATGGTGCACTAACCCTCTACTGTAAATAGATAATGTTGTATTATGGTTAGTAGCTTTTGGTGGTTTTCATTTCACTTGTATTAGACAAATTAAAGATTTGTATGCAAGTTGATCTTTATCTTTTTCATCTTATTTCTTTTACTTTTGATTCATAGCTTGTTTGTGTGATTCCGTCACCAAACAAGCCTCGTGTGATATTGTAGATCTGGTTTTCGGGACTTACAAAACTGGATCTCCAATAAATGACCCAACCATTGGTGGTTTTTGAACTTTTTGGCGTTTTGAATTGAATGATATTTAGTAAAATATGGCGTTTGCTTTTGGTGTGAAATGTAAGGGACTAACTTTTATATAAGATGTTTTTGGCGCGTAGTTTAGGCGAGAATTTTTTATAATAAATGTTAGTAATAAAGTTTCCGTGGTTTCAGTTACCCTGTTAAAGCTGTAACGCTTTTCATTATCCACATTGGCGTTTTGTATGAATGACGTTTTAGATAAAGATTGTGTTTCATCTGGAAGGGATTATGTGTATGGCTCGTATTTTAAGGCGGGTTTTTTCATGACGTTTTATTTATGAGTTGGCATGTTGTATTAAAGCAGGAAAAAGAACCTTTTACCCTTAATGAAGCGCGTCCACGTAATGAAGTTGATGTTATTTACGAAAACGTCACCGGGCCAATCTAGCTCATAGATTGTTTTGATCCAAAGGACGAGAAACGTTCTCACATATTTCATACTTATAGGCGTTTTCCTTAAATCCTGCCACTATATATACTTTTAGTTCTATTATATTATTCAACTAGTTGTTTTCTCATTGTGCGCTGTTGCGCCATTTTTTACTTGTGTATTCGCGTATTCTACCAGTGGTATTGTATAATCTAACAGGAAGTTTAACATAATCGTTTACCTCTCACAACAGGTCTGCTAAAACAGAGACTACATCTGCTGAAAGTTGATGATGATCTACACCATGAAAGAAACAAAGTCTTATAGAAATTTTATTTTAAGTGTGAAAGATATACGTGTCAAATATATACAACGAAAGAAATCTATGATTTTCACCTTCTGGGGTACATAGATGCTAACCAATGTGACCTGCGATTTTGAAAAATGTATGTACCTACACCAGGCAGGGGTGGATGTATTTGGATGGTAAGAGTAGCCCGGGCTACCCCTAAACTTTGTCGGTGAATTGTAAAATTAGTGTAAGAATTTTTTTTATTCGCTGCGGGATACCCCTGAGCAAATATTAGGATACCCTGACATTCAAAAAAAATTAATATTATGGCGAATCAGCTAATAAGCAAAGTCTAAGTTACGAAAAAAAAAAAGCAAAACATGGGGACATGGAAGTACGACAGTTAAAGAAGGCCATAACTTATCAACCTGATGGAAAATATAAATCTACCGTCATTCTTAAGTTGCATTTCAGTATGTATGATTTAGGGCCGCTTTTCAGTTTACAACCAGGCTAAAACGGAATACAGAACCACATGCAACAATATGTCTAATACAATGTCGACCCATTATAATTTCGTCTTTCAACTATTTTAACAGACCCATCAATGTTACAGAGTCATGCGATTTCATTAGTTATGTTATTTCTATATCTAGATTTCTGTAACCAGGTATACGAATAAAAACTTACTACTATAAATATTACATTTTAACTTTATTTAATGATTATTTTGTTCAATATTATCCAATGGTGTTAAAAATGTCTGTTAGTTCAACTTCTTCCCATATATGAAGAGATTCATTAAAAAAATATAGTTTCAAAATTCAGTATAATTTCAGGCGTGTATCATAAAAAGCTTTTAAAAAACCATTTTTTTACGTTGTGTGTATGAAAAAAAGGTTACTCAGCCCAAAAAATGCCAAAAAAAAACTCCTTTTCTAGGTCTCGAACCAATGACTTAAACTAGCACACCACTATTGAATATTTTGAAAAGTGAAACAATTAATTCTATTATAAATTTATTAAACCGTATAAAAGAAAAAAAAACACTATCAATAGCGAGCTGCCATAGTGGTGGCAGCTATAATTCTTCACCATGATGTTTGTAGATATATAAAATTTCTTAGAGAATATATAAAACTATCCATCTTTTTTTAAATTAAAACTTACTAAAAAGCTATAAATGATAAAATTTCTTATAGAATATATAAAAACTATCCATTTTTAAAAATTAAAAGTTACTAAAAAGTTATAAACAAACAAAGTACCCAACAAAATATCAATCATACTGTTAAAAGGTTATAATAATTTAGTTTCATATGTAATTAAATGGTTTTTTATTAAGATATATGTAAGTTAATTATATGTATGTCGTGTTATCAATGGAAAATATATAAGTGTCAAATTATCATTTAAATAAGCGTTGCCTCGCCATTTTTAGTAGTTAATGCATTATTTATGATAATAACCATTTTTAGTAGTTAATACATTATCTGTGATGATAAGATACGTTAGTAGAAAAAATATAAAATATTTGATACTTCAGAGCTTAACACTAAATTTATAGTTTAACACTAAACAAAAGTGTCATATCTTGTTGGTTTTTTTCTACTCCGTGGTGCAAGCGAAACTTGCTTCGGCATTTTAAAAAAGAAACAACTAATATATTATAGATTAATATAGCTTTCTTAATGTGCACTAAAAGTGAATACATGGGTGCCTATGTACCAAGACTTTGTGATAAGATAAGTCATTTTCAATGTCCCTTCATTAATGTTTCTTGAAAATGTAAAATATCACATAGATTAAGTCGTCAATGGATTAAATAAATGAGTGGATAATAAAACTTATTTCTTGCATATTTTCATAATTATATTTTTTACCAATAGCACAAAATATGTATTTATAACACACTTAACAAGAAACTATTCACTAATACAATACTCGTTAATATGTGATCATGCATGTACCATAACATAGTAACACATGTTCCTCTGTGTTTAATAGCATAATGTTCCCTAACAATTGTGTACAGAATCAACATTATAAAAACGACTACAAATTGATGTAAAATTAAGTGAAAAAACACCGCATGCGTAAACCTACTCGTTCACATGATATTTTGTTAAGCACGAGTACTATTATTTAAACTCATAAATAAATAAAATGTAATTTCTACATTATTTTAAACTAGATCTATTGACAATCTAGCAACATGATTTGTAAATATATTTTAAATAGAAATGATTGTGATCCCAAAGTTAAGGTCTACTAATACATACATAACATGTGATACTTAATGTTGAGCCTCGTCAAATCACTTATGTTAAATCTTATTATTAAAACTTGTTAGTCTTTACATGTTCACCATGGATCTAATGTACACATGATCCAAGATCCAATGGTTTATTAATTTAAAAGTGCGAAATCATAAAAGTCCACATGGCATGGTTGATGTTAGGATGACACAATCGCAATGTCCCCACTAACAAGAGCTAGTAGTTTCATCATGGACATTTCACTACTAGTAACCATCTTTAGTTCTTTATTTACCCTCGTTTTTTTACTACTAATAATCATCCTTAGTTCTTTGTTCACCCTTGTTTTTTAGGTAATTTTACTGATGTTTTATCAAAGATTCCTATCTTCATCGAGGGTAATTGATGGAATAGCCTGTCGAGGGTGTTTTTGTTTCAAAATAGAGGATATATGATATTTTGATAAATAAAACATTATGTGAAGTAAATAAAATAAAAAATGTTATTAAATATGAATACATTTAGTCTTAAGAGAAACTATAGGGTTGTGACATATACATGTGGCATGGCTCCCACAGTCTCTATGGATTCCATACCATCACATGTGACCTCTCTTTTTGTTTCCCACTTTCACATCTTAAAAAATTTTATTAGCAAGTTTCTCGCTGGCATTTTGGTTAAGTACTAATCTTTTCGTTTTTGAATTAAATATAAAAATAAGGTCAATTTTTATGTTTTTTTATTATGAGAATAATATGGCTTTAAGATGTGAGTGGTAATTAAATACTTAGTTAATTACATAAATATTTGTTTTAACATCATGGTATTTAACATATTCAATAATTTGTAAAAGTGTGAAAATTTCTATGGAGGCTAAAAGTAGACAAGTTATAGAAGAATAAAATGGAATAAGCGTATATTTTGAAAATTCTAAACACCAATAAAAAATAGCATATAAATTATAATAAAATCTTATTCATAAAACATATTCGATTATTGACATTTAGAACATTGGCTTAGAAATTGACGAAGATTTTTATGACAATTTAAACTAAATGTGCATATATAAATCTAAAGGAACCAATAAAAGGAAAAAAAAATATTACTTTAAGTGAATAAAATAAAGAGGTGCTATGAAAAATTTGATAACAACTAAAATTTATTTAAAAGAATTTAAAGTAAAAAAAAAACAAATTAAAAAAGCAGTTACTTGGAAATGAAAATAATTAAAAAAAGACAATTAGTTTTAAAAGAAAAAATTCACACACATATATATATAATTTCTATCGGGTACTCAGGTCTTATCTAACCCACACACTTTCTGTAGAACTCTTAACCTTTCTCCCTCTTTCTAGACTAATTGTCATAGGTAGTTGTGACCACTACTAAAATGCTATGCATTTCTGACACTTTATAAGGCAACTTCGACCATTGAACGGCCATTACACCATTACAAAGATGTATCATTATATGGATAGCTAAAAGCATATATATATCACTTAAGAATGATTTCTAAAATTAAACATGAATTAACCAACTAGTATTTAGTCTACATTTTGAAGAAGTCTTCTTCATATATGCAACAACGTAGATTAATGATAATATATAGCATGCTAGTGGAATATCCTTTGGAAATAATTGAACAAATAAAGTAATAAAGTATCAAACAGGATAGATCATGTTACCTATCTAAAATATTTTGGCTTCCCACTTAAACTTAAATATTTTCGAAGTCAAGATAAAGTGTTTTTATTAATAGTTTATGACAAGTTAGCAATGATATGTTAATTCTTGTCCTTGCTATATCTTGTATACACTCTTAAAACATATATGATTAAGCAGTATACTTGCTAGTTGCTTATATTAAACAATAATTTAAAATTAAGTTCATCATACTCATATACTACTTTACATTTATCACAAACTTACAACTCCAAATTATTCGAATTGAATTGAAATTAATTTAAATATGTCTGTCATGTCATGTGACACGTTATACTCCTCAAACTGTAAAACTTAATTAACTAGTGTTTCACGTAAAAAGTTAGTCGATATAAATAACTTTACATGTATAATTAGGTTGTAAATAAACCGAACAAACATGAACAATGTTTTGTTCGTATTTGTTCATTAAGGAATGGACTTGTTCATAAACTGTTAATGAATGTTTACCAAACGAGATTTCTTGTTCATATTCATTTATTAAGAAAATTAACATGTTCATAAACTGTTCAGGAACACTTAGGAATCACAAAAGAACTCAAACACATGTTTATGAACATAAATGATAAAATAAGGGATGTTGGGGTAGGCAAATAGTACAACTAGGGTTTTAAAATTCTAAAAACAATAAAACAAAATTACGAAATATAAAACCATTAAATAAATGAAAACAAATAAATATAAGTGAACACACTACAAAACGTTTACGAAAAAACCAACGAACACGACATCTGTTGATGTTCCTTCATTTAACTTAGCAGGCAGAATTTCTTATTTGTGTTCTTACATTTATTAAACGAACATACAGACACAAACTTTCCGTTAAACGGTTCATAAATTGCTCAGTGAACGTTTTACTCATTTACAATACTATGTATAATAATTTGAATATAATAATTTCATTGTTTGCTGAATAAGTCAATAAAGTTGAATATATATATATATATATATATATATATATATATATATATATATATATATATAGCTAAGATTTTTAGTGTAAATTAAAAATTCTTATTGTTACTTAGAAAACAAGAGAGTATGTTATGGATAAATTTAAGATCCAGGGAAAGGTCACTTTCCCTTTCTATAAATAATTAAGAAAACAAAAAGGGGGAAAGTGGCATCGTAATCTGTATACTCTTGTTGGAGCGTGGATTTTGTGTATTTTCACATCGGAGAAACGGACACTTTGAATCATCCCATATGGCGGTGTCATGTCAAAAGTTGGATAAACCAAAGAAATCAAACAACTTGATGCAGATTTAACATGTACTTAGTCTTTTTAATTTATAAAAGACCTTATTGATGCAGATTTAAAATGTACTCTTTTTATTTATAAAAGACCTTATTATTGTTAGGCTATCTATATCGTATGGCATTTGAGCCACTTGTGAGTTAGGCATAAGACCATGTGTACCGGGAGGGGGAAGATAATGCCCTCTTTAGACATTATTCGTCATGTGATGGATCAGTCAGATTTTAGGTGTTATGGGATATTATCTTAAAACGAGTGTAATGGTATAATGACCCATAATACCTCTGAAATTATTACCCATTATTATTTTTTGTTTTTTCTTAATTAAAACTATTATTTAAAATGGGTGTAATGACATGATTGGCCAAAGAATGTTACTAGGGGTTTGATTTGTAACGCCCCAAGCAAAATTTTGAAGAAAAAACGCCCCTAGAGGCAATAGAGGGCCATTATAGAGTGTTTTTTCTTTAAAAAAAAACATAAAAAAACCCTATTACAGATATTCTAAAAGCATCACCAACACAGGAATTTTCATTATCTCTCCTCTCTATTTTCTTTGTCTCACTCCACCTCACCTCCAATTAAATGCATGGTAAATGTAATGCATCAGATAAGGTCTAATATTTGTACGAGCAAGCAACAGGGACGAGGTTCGGTACGTTTGGACAAGGACGTAAAAAGGGCGAAATCCTTTCGATTGTCTGTCTCTATTTTAAAAAATAAATTTAAATTTGTTTGTTAAATATTCTTCAAGTGTATTAATGACTTGCATTTAAAAAATAAATTTAAATCTGTTTGTTTCATATTTTTCAAGTGTATTAATGACTTAACGACTAGTAGATTACATTTATTTTAATTTTAAATCATTTTAGATTTGATAATCGGATAAAACTAGAATTAGTATCTGTCGCAATGCGGTGAAGTGCGATACAAACAATGACATTTTTTAAACACAACACCTTTAAAGTCTAATTGCTACTGTAAAAAGTACAATAAAATTATAATAAAACAGAACATATTCATATACAAAGTGCTATTATAAGTACTTTTACAAAGATACAACGTCAAAACTCTTTTTCTACACTACAAGACTAAACCTAATGCATCTAACCTATACTAATGAATCTTTGCCACACACGTCTTCATTAAGCGGCTTGTCTTCCAATTGGTCTAACTAGTCGGTCTCGTTTTGAACCCTAGCCTTTCTTTGCTGGCCAGCCTCTTTTTGGACCCACCCCCTCCCCGCTTTCATTTTTCTTCCAAAACACCGCAGGCTGATTTTTGTTTAGCCTTACGGTCATGTCCTTTAGGCCCCACGAAGCTGAAATGAAGACCAATGTGGGGTAGGTTGAAGTTAGCGTTTCGCCATTGAACTCTAGAGACGGATACAGAGAAAACACTGTTGAAAGGTTAGGAAGCCTGCTAACACGACAAACAAAAAACTGCAACATAATAAAAGAAAACAACAAATCATTACGTACATGTAAGCATAGGCTACTTATGATGCAAAATGAAATAAACATATGTAGAAACATCAAGCAATTGAAACAAAGAATCGAGACCACTTCGGCACATGCACAACATAACACTTTTAGGTTGTATGCATAAACAACCATATCAAAGTGTTCCAAGAAGCAAACTATTGAGAATGCAAACTACAATCACATATATACAACACAACATTTTAACGTTGTATTGATCGGAAGGTCGTGCTCCGGTCAAAGAAATTTATAATGTCCTAGTTACCTCAAACTAATAGCTAGCAGCAATAAGGGTATCGAACCATGAAGAGTATGTAGTCTTTGTCAGGATCGGTTAATTATTGAATTGAAACGATTTTATGTTGCTTGCTTTTGTAAATACTTTGTTTGTTTGGTTTGAAAGATATGTTGGATTGAACCAACAAATTTTATAGTTACCACTAGAATTATCACTTGAAACGATTCCAAATTTAAGCTATTTGATTAAAACTTATAAATTGGAGCAAGGTTCACTCCCGGTTTGATAATCGCAATACCTAGGGTTCCTACACGTTTTTATACTTGATTTAGTTGTAATTGATTATTAACGAGTTTAGTGTAACATGGCTTAAGTGTCAAACGCTATCAACATCACATAGAACGGTTCGCAATGCACTTCGTTACCAAAAACATGTAAACTCTATCCTATTACAGGGCATAATTGCACATATTCATTTCATAAAGTTAATTTTCATAACTTAATCAACAGTTTATGAATTCAATACAAATGCCAGACAATTGACACAAGTTTCAAATGTTTAATCTTAACTAGTCATAAATCAAATATTAAAATAAATATTGGAAACCCTAGAAATCTTACTAAAACACCGGGGTGAAACCGGAGAGGATTAGCCGCCCGTGGTTGATGCAACACGAACACCAGATGAGAAATACGGAGAACTAGCCATGGAAACTTGGATCTTGATCTTCATGATGATGGTTGGATTAGGGTTAGGGATAGGGATGATGAGATGATGTATAATGTAATGATAATGTAAAGATTGGTGTTATGGATGATTGGTGATGATGTTTGTGATGGATTGTAAAGTTGAAATCAAGAATCTTTGATAATCATGGATGGGGGATCGATGTTACGTTGTATTGAGGGAGAGAGATCATTCAAAATTGTATAACTCCTCCCTTTTTCATCTTTTTATAAACAACCCAAGACCCGATCAACACATGCGAGTTTTTGAATTTTTTTGAGCTATGGCGTCGAAGATGCCTAGTTATGGTGTAGTCGACGCCACCCAGGTCTCCGACGCGTAATCCTGTTGTTGATAGCCTCCTGACGCAAGTTTAAGGCATCAGCGACACGAGGGAAGCCCGTAGCCTATGGCAGTCACCTCCGAAACACAAACTTACAAAACACAAATGGCATCAAAGTATATCATTCGAAACCCAAATTTAATAAAAACACAAACTTAAATACGTTAGGCACCCGACATTTGACCATGTATCACATCCATACACTTATCTTATGCATGTCCTCAAGCAATTTCGTTTTTCATTTTCACGTAGATCGAACAAAATGATACACTTCCAATTCTCGATAAATAAATTAAGTTCTAATGTCATGATCGGTTTACAATTCTTCAAAATCAAAGGTATTTCAAAGTTAAATGGGTATTATAATTTTAAACACATGAGATGTTTACCAAGATTAACCCATCCTTAAAAACTAGCACGCCATACACATCCCTCACAACGTTCTCTCCACTTGGCTTAACATGTAACTAGAAATGATACACTTGTTTTTTATAGTGAACACTCAACCCATTAAAACACATATCCGCATAAGCTTGCAACTCAATCGTTCTCCACTAATTTACACAAAAACAAGGCACAGGTCATAAGGTCTTTAAAGGGTTGTAACTAGGCTAGGTTAAGAGTTTGGAATGGGATTTTGAAAGTGGCTAAGGCAATGAAAACTTGATTTTTATTACATGAACTAACAAACAAACTAATCAAGATGAATCATACTACAAGGCACAATTTCTCCTCTTATTCAATACACAACTACTATATCTTTTTGGACCTTTTCACATGATTTCCAACTATTTTTATTGTAATTAATTTTTTTCAACAAAGAAGTACTTGTAAAGTACTTACAAACAAAAACAACCTAAAATCGAATGTTCATCACTCGGGTTAAAAATACAAGGTTCAGTGGGTTGGTCGAATAGAAGGTCTAGGCTCAAAGTTGGCAACTACGAAATCAACTTTTTTTGTAAGGTTGATATAAAATGGTGTAAAAATAAAAAAGGTGTATCCTAGTGCCTTAATCATTCTTGTGCTTGTAATTGGTCTATGGTCATAAACGCATCAAAAGTTGAAAGTTCTACAATACTTGAACTAATGGCACACTCAAACAAAGAAACATATAGATGTAACATGTATAAACATTGACATATCTACTGGAACTAACTCTGATCAATACTCTCCAAACATTGCTCTTATAGCAAATGGTGATGGTCAAAATCTTGATAACATGTCCTCCGTTCTTGATGACTTACAACACATCGGTCCCACTAACTTAGAAGAGTGGATATTTTGCATCAATTAACCCTACTTTGTGTTACAACAAACAACTTCTACCAAAGAATTGGTAGGGAGTATTGATGCGTGGTCGAAAACCGACGCTCTTATTATGTTTAAGTTCATGTTTAACATAACTTTTAGTTTCAAATAGCCTACTTTTGATTGGATTTGTGTTTTACAGGTTTATGGAGTTTAATGAGCTATTCGGGAGCTTTTCAGAGCATCGGGACGGAAAACGGGTCATCCGGGATTGCAAAACGGAAAAACAGGAAACCCAGAGTTGGAGAGGCCGTCGCCGACGACCCTGGGCCGTTGGCGACGCCCCTCAGTTATGTCCGTCGGAAAAAATTGTTCGTAGGCAGTAGGTTAGAGCGTCAGAGGAAAATCAGAAGATCCAGGGGCCATTGACAACGCCCCTTCCAATTGTTTGACGCTGAAACTTGTTTTTGGATGGGTTATAACACATGGTTGACCAATTTTTTGTGGGAGTTACGGGATTTTGAACCTGGAAATCACTTCTTGGAGCCAAGAACACCACATTCTTCCATTCCAATCCATTTCTTCCATCTATCAGCAACGAATCAATCATCAAACCTTCCTAACCCTAATCCATCGTCATCATCACCAATCCTCCAATCCTTTCATCGTCATCATCCATTTCAAACCCTAATCATCGTCATCACCACCATCAAAGCTTCAAGATGTTCATGTTTGAGTTTCAATCATCTGGTGATCAAGTTTCGCTTGTCATGAGCGGCTAATTCTCAAGGGTTTCACCCCGGTGTAAGCTTTTGTAAGATTTATGGTTGCTTTATGTTTCTTAGTTGATTTGTGATAAATTGAATTGTATTTTGAATTGATTGATAATTGTCCTACATTTGAACTATATTTGTGAATTGTCGAATGATGATAAAATTTGACTTTGCGAAACAAGTTTGTGTATTTATGCCTTATCTTTCAAAAGGAATTATTTGTCCGAAGTAACAAAGTGCATTGTGGTCCGTCATACGCGTGATAGCAATTGGCATCTAAGCTTTTTGATATCAACACCGTTAATGACAAATTCAATTAAATCAATCTAAAATTGTTTAGCAACCCTAGGTTTTGCAATTGTCGAACCAGGTGTGAACCTTTTTCTCAAATCATTGTTTTAGTTAAGTAATTATGTTTTTGTGTACTTGTCCAAGTTAGTAGTTAAGTAGTTAAACCAATTTTGTCGGATCATTCTGACATCCTTTTCAAACAAACAAAATTAATCAAATTCTTAGCAAGCTTCATAATTCGTTACAACATACGTTTAAATCAATCTTGTCCGCAAGCAAACCACAAACTCTTTGTGGTTTGACCCCTTACTACCGCTAACATATTGTCAAGGGTACTTTAGGACTATAAATATTATCCTTGACCGGGGCGCGACACTCAGATCAAATTTTGGTGCCGTTGCCGTGGAGTTCATGCGCTTTGCGTTTGGATTTGTTTGATTTTGTGATTAACTGTTTAAGTGCTTGTGTTCGTTTTATTGTTTCTGCTTTTGTGTTACGCGGGTGTGTTACTTGTGCAGGATACAGGTAGTGCATGCATACACGAAATTCCTGGAGGACCTTGTCGTTAGTGTTCGAACCGGAGATCGAGCGGGTCGTTAGAAGAAACCTAGCCAACCAGTTAGAGGCAGCTCTTGTCTCTAATCCACCCAATACCCACTCACCACCTACACCATCCTTTAGACCCATTCCAATGGATCCACAAAACTCCAACCAACCCAACAACCAAAACCAATACTATGATTACCCAGCTCAAAACTAAACACCCAAAACCATCAATCGGGGGGTGGTAACAACTCGAGACCACCAACACCACCATTCCAAACTCGTAGCCGAAACCAAAACAATCGCCAACGTACACCCACACCTCCACCTCCAAACTAAAACCGACAAAACCCATTACCATCCAATCTCAACAACCGAAATGTTAACGCCAACCGTGGGGTTAACTATAGCCGTGGCAATCCCACAAATGAAGCCCAGATTATCGATCTCAATGACTTGAGAAATAATATTTCCGACGATGCACCATATAGTGTCCCCGGTTATCAATCACCAGAACATGTGAGCGTCCACTCGGAATATTCGGACGATGTTGGGAAATATAATGAACGGGTTGTAGATGACGAATGGGGAGACAACAACATGGGGAATTTCTATAATGCTCGAAGGTTTGGCTATCAAAATGCCAATTTTGTGGGGAATAACGATGGATATGGTCATGATTATGGTAGAGATGACGGCTACGGGAATAACCGTCAACCACGAAACGATTGAAGGAATCGGGATTATGGAAACAATAATAACAACGATAACCGTAACCAAATTCCACAATTTGTGGGCGGTGGAAATCAAGGTGGGGATAGGGGTGGTGACCGAAGAGGCAGCAATAGGCCAATGAATCAAGAGGTCAATGGTCTGAGACGTCAATTGCATCAACAAGCTCCCCGAGGTGTGAATGGTCAATTTAGACCGGTGGTCACTGAAAATGACTCACCCATTGTTCCTACGCCTCGGGGAAGAAGGGCTTTGGATTGTAAGCCGAATTAAATTAACATCCTACCCCACATCAACGGAAGAATGAATGACGAGCCGTACACACGTTTGGCGGAGTTCTCGACTATATGTGGTACTATTGGAGATGATGATTTTGCGCTAGAAGAAGTGAAGTTGCGGTTGTTTCAATTTTCCTTGAAAGACAAAGCTAAACAGTGGTTTCTCACACTTCCGGCAAATAGTATTCACACTTGGGCGGAGACGCAACAAGTTTTTCTGGATGAATACTACTCAATTGCAAAGACCGATGATGCAATAGATGAAATTTGGTCATTTAGACAATTACCAGGGGAGTTATTACATAAGGCATTGACACGTTTCAAGGAATAGGTTAGGAAGTTTCCTCATCATCAAATTCCAAGGTGGGAATTACTTAAATGCTTTGTAAGGGGGTTGGATGCCGATGATCACAAGTATTTGAAATCGGCATCTAATGGAACATTGTTGAACAATCATGAGGAAGATTATTGGGATTTTTTTGGAAAGGATGAGAAAGTACTCTAAAGCGGTCACTATGGCGGACCGATCTAAAAAGCATCCTATTTCCCGATCTATTCCCGACCTTGATTCGAGTGCTAAGGATAAAATTGCTACTTTGGAATGGGAGTTGGCCCGTATGAAGAAGAAGGATGTTGGTGCGGTTCAGTTCGCGGTGTGAGAGGATTGTGGAGATATTGGGCATCGAACCGAAGAATGTCAAGTGAGCATGGCACATACGACTGAGGTGGTGAGTCAAGTGTATGGGGATCGTAAGCAATTCGATATGAATTCTAACATTTATCACCCGGGTTTGAGAAACCATCCAAACTTTTGTTATGGTAATGCCTCAAATCAAATGAACCCCAACTTTCAACCTGGTAACCAAAGTGGGAATCAAGGAGGCTCGATGTATCAAAACCGTCAAGATGGTAATCAAGGGGGTATCGAAGAAATTACAACCAAGGAAGTAGTCAAGGCTATCAGAATCGTGAAGGTGGTTATCAAAGGGGCTACAACCAAGGTGGTAATGGAAGTGGTAATTCTAATCCTCAAATGGGTGGTGAAGACTCCTTGAATTCAAAGCTAGATGCAATCATGAATGCCATTACGAATTTGAATCAAGAAATAAAGTTGGAAATGAAAAAGGAGTTCGAGGTACGTGACAAATCGCACAAAGCTTTAGAGAAGCAAGTGGGTCAACTTGCGGAGGGGATGGCACATATGCGAGGAAATGGAAGAAGATTGCCGAGTAACACTACAGTGAACCCTAAGCATCAAGGGTCCAACTCGAAGAACACACGTGAGGCACCAATTAATAAAATTTCATTACGTAGTGGTCGAGTCATTGATAATGGTGTTGTGTCACCACCACCTCAGTTTGTTGAAGGGGTGGTGGAAGAGGCTAGTGATGATGAGGCTGTTGACGGTCAAACGGGTAAAAAAGAAAATGTTTTGAAAAATGATAAAAATACACTCATTGTGACCGTCCCTGTCCCGAAAGCTAAGGAAAAGGGTGTGGAGGTTAATACCGCCCCTTATCCTGAAGCTTTGTTAGGACCATCTAAAAAGTGGTAAACAAAAGAGGTCCCCACCAAGAAGAAATGTGGGAAATTTTTAAACAAGTCAAAATCAATTTACCACTTTTGTATGCCATAAAACAAGTCCCGTCATATGCTAAGTACTTGAAGGACTTGTGCACTCAAAAACGAACTCACAAGTTTCCGAAGAAACTAGATTTAACTGAAAATGTGAGTTTGATTCTTTCGGGTGCACTTCCACCCAAGTTGCAAGACCCGGGAGCGCCTATCATCTCCATTCAAGTTGGAAATTTTAAAATGACAAAGGCACTCTTGGATCTTGGTGCTAGTTGAGTATTCTACCGGGTAGTTTATATGACCAATATGATTTTGGTCCACTTCAAGCGGTAAACACTATCGTAGTGCTAGCCGACTTGACTCCTAAACTACCCCGTGGAATAGTCACGGATGTAATTGTCAAATTCGAGGACTTTTACTATCCGGTGGATTTCTTAGTACTCGATTACGTTTCGTTGGACCTAACAAAGCAACCTACAGTTATTCTCCGTCGATCGTTTTTGGCAACATCAAATGCCCAAATCAATTGTAAAACGGGTACGGTCAACGTGACTTTTGGTAACCGTTGGTTACGGTTAAATGTTTTTTCTGGATTAACGGATCCTCTAGTCAACGATGAATGCTCTATGGCAGACGTTGTTGACGAGTGTATACCTCTCTGTGACATGGGTGTTGAGGAGGAAAACACAATAGAGGAGTGTTTCATGTTTGACTGGTTACAAACGGAAACGAAGCGGAACATGAGGAAGAGAAGAAGATGGAGGTGATGGCGGTGAAAGAAGGAAGACCACCTTGGACACACTAACTGGAAAGTCTTCCCGAGAAGATTGACACCAAGTTGAAGCCATCGTTGGTAGAACCTCCCACTGTCGAGTTGAAGGTGTTGCCCAAGCATTTGAAATATGCTTATGTGGGTGAGGGCAACACGCTACCGGTCATCATTGCATCAAATCTGACCACAGAGCAAGAAAAGAAACTGATGGAGGTGTTGGTCGCCAATAGAGCCGCTATTGGGTGGATCATTGCTGATTTGAAGAGTGATGCTTAAAATCATCACTGAAGATGGTAGTACTCCCTCTCGTGACACACAACGGAGATTGAATCCTAACATGCGAGAAGTTGTCAAGAAGGAGGTACTAAAGTGGCTAAATGCGGGTATCATATACCCCATCTCTAATAGCCAATGGGTGAGCCCTACACAAACTGTTCCCAAAAGGGCGGGCATTCAAGTCGTCACAAATGACGCAGCTGAAGAGGTCACCACTCGGCCAGTAACCGGTGGCGTATTTGTATTGATTATAGGAAGTTAAATTCCGCAACTTCTAAAGACCATTTTCCTTTACTTTTCATTGACCAAATTGTTGAAAAGTTAGCGGCTCAAAAATATTATTATTCCTAGATGGGTATTTGGGTTACAATCAAATTGCTATCCATCCTGAAGATCAAGCTAAGACCACATTTACTTGCCCGTATGGTACTTTCGCATTTAGGCGAATGCCATTTGGGTTATGTAATGCCCCCACCACCTTTCAAAGGTGTATGATGAGTATCTTTTCAGATATGGTGGGGGAGTCATTCGAGATGTTCATGAATAACTTATCAATTTTTGGGTCATCATTTTATGTTTGTCTTGACCAACTCGAAAAAGTTTTAAAAAGGATGCGTTGAGAAAAAATTGGTTTTGAGTTGGGAAAAGAGCCATTTTATGGTTGAAGAGAGAATTGTGTTGGGACACGTGGTGTCAAGTCGTGGGATAGAGGTTGATAGGGCAAAAGTGCAAGTTGTTTCTACTTTGCCATATCCCACGAGCATTAAAGGTATTAGATCATTTTTGGGTCATGCGGGGTTTTACAGGCGGTTTATAAAGGGGTTTAGTGATATAACAAAACCCTTATGTAATTTATTGTTAAAAGACCAACCGTTTGACTTTAATAAAGATTGTCAAAATGCTTTTAATGTGTTGAAAAAGAAATTGGTTTAGGCCCCAATCTTGCAATCACCGAATTGGTCTTTACCGTTCGAAATCATGTGTGATGCAAGTGATTTGCGGTGGGGGTCGTTTTGGGTCAAAGGGTAGAAAAGAAACCTGTTGCTATATACGACGTGAGTAAGACTCTTTCGGATGCTCAATTGAATTACACAACAACCGAGAAAGAGCTACTTGCGGTGGTATATGCGTTGGATAAATTCCGGGCTTATATTTAGGGTAGTAAAGTGATTGTATATTCTGACCATTCTGCTGTCAGGTACCTCATGGAGAAGAAAGATGCAAAGGCGCGGTTAATTCGATGAGTAATTTTGCTACAAGAGTTTAACTTAGAAATACGGGATAAGAAGGGTAGCGAAAATGTGGTGGCGGACAACTTATCCCGGTTGTTGGTGGAAGAGGGTTCTTCTCGTGTAGAGATTAATGAGACCTTTCCAGATGAGCATATTCTAAAAGTGTCCATATTACCTTGGTTTGCTAATATTATCAATTATTTGGTGACATGTGATTTGTTGGCTCATTGGGATAGGAGGAGGAGATTGTATTTCCTCTCTTAAATTAAATACTACACATGGGAAGAACTGGATCTATTCAAGACATGCCAGGATCAAGTCGTGAGGAGATGCATACAGGACGAGGAGATCCCAAGTGTCTTGACGTACTTGCATTCTTTTGCTTGTGGGGGCCATTTCAGTGGTCACAAAACAGGGCATAAAGTGCTCAATAGCGGCCTTTACTGGGCGACTATTTTTAAAGACGCTTTCAATTTTGCAAAAAAGTATGTTGAGTGTCAAAAATTGGGGGCATTTCCAAGCGGGGTGAGATGCCCATGCAACCGATTCTCATTGTTAATATTCTCGAGGTGTGGGGAATCGATTTCATGGGCCCATTCCCAAATTCACATGGGAATTCGTATATTTTGGTGGCGGTGGATTATGTGTCTAAATGGGTTTAAGCAATCGCCACCAAAACAAATGACCATACGGTTGTTTGTAATTTTGTGCAAACTAATATTATTTCTAGATCTAGGATTCCTTGGGTGATTATTAGTGATGGGGGATCTCATTTTAAGAATTTTAATTTTGGGAAATTACTAAAACGGTATGGTGTTGACCATAGAATTGCTACCCCTATCATCCGCAAACGAGTGGTCAAGTGGAAGTGTCAAATAGGTAAATTAAGGAAATTTTGCAAAAGATCGTTCGACCGGACCGTAAGGATTGGTCAACAAAGTTGAACGATGCCTATGGGCCTATCGAACGGCACATAAGACACCTATTGGCACTACTCCTTACCGCTTAGTTTATGGTAAAAATTGTCACTTGCCGGTTGAACTTGTACATCGTGCTTTTTGGGCTATTAAAGAGGTTAATATTAAGTATGATGATGCAGGTAAAGAACACAAGTTGAAGTTGTGCTAACTAGAAGAGCTTCGGGAGGAGGCGTATGAGTGTGCTTCAAAATACAAGGATGGCATGAAAATAGCACATGATGCCAAGTGAAGCTGAAGGAATTCATGGTGAGCCAAAAGGTTTGGCTATACAATTCAAGGCTCAAGTTCTTTCCCGGTAAACTAAAGAGCAAGTGGATGGGCCCGTATGTGGTTACACGGGTCGGCAAGCTAGGTGATCTTACCATTGAGGACCCAAAGGATGGGTCAAAACAAATGGTTAACAGTGATCATCTTAAACCATTTGTCGATGGTAACGAGGAGAACAAAGAAACAAACAAGGAATTGGTAAGCTTCTTGGTAAGCGTGCCAACTTATGAGGTCAATTAAAGGGCCAAGATCAATTGTGTAGAGTTTTGTACCATTTATATTGTTTGTGCGTATTGTTTTGTATTTTATTTTGATCGTTTCGTACTAATCTCGTTAACGTGTGAAGTTCGGATATTGCAAACGGGTCATGAAGACATAAGGTATGTTTTAATCTTGTTTTTTGTATTGAGGACAATACACGATTATTCGGAGGGGTGGCATCGTAAACGTGTATTTTCTTAAAAAAAATTGGATGATGCGTCGGCGACGAGGCTTCAGGCTGTCGCTGACGGTTAGTCATTGGGGGCCGTCGAGTAAAATGTGCCGTAGACAGGAGGTTAGAGCGTTGGAGGAAAATGGCCCATTTGGTGCAGCTCGGCGACGGACCATTGGACTGTCGGCGACGGTGCCTGGTTTGTCCGCCGACGCTGAGCTTGATTTAACACAAAAGGTCGGACCAAATCCATTCTAGACCTATCTAAACTTGACCCGAACATCTTTTTAACCACCTGTCTGACCCGGGTGAACCTTATCCAACCCCAATTCATTATAAACCCCCAAATTCCCTACACATTCATCTCCATTCATCTTCTTCTTCTTCCTTCAAGAACCCTAACTTTCAATCTCTTACATTTTCTTCAATTCTCAACCAAATCAAATGATTCTTGAGCCTATCTTGTGTATATTTTCGAGTAGAGCAAAACCCTAAACACGGTTTCTTTCAATTCTTGCTTGTTTGCAAGATTGGTGAAGTTGAAAATTCTGGTTTTTGAGGAAAAGTGTTCTTTAAGTTTACACTACATCTTTTCCGAGTTCTTTCGAGTATACAACATTAAAGGTATGATTTTTACTTATATTTGAGCATGGCAATCATATGGTTTGTGAATTTCTTCCGAAATTTTGAACTTTGTGTTTAAGAGTAGGTTGTTTATGATGCTAATGTATGATATCTAGCTTGATTTTGAGTAGGCATTTGATTTGGGTGGGATTGAACATGCAACAAAGTTAGCAATGAGATTATTTTTATTAGTCACACGATTGAACATGAACACAATGTTGAACCTTTTTTAAGTCTTAAGGATTTAGGATGAAAACATGAGAAATTAAGTTTAGATGTTAACACAATTGTCACTTTTGAAAGTTTAAACCGGCTAGTTATGTCTAATAAACTAATTTGTGGTTCAACATTGTATGTTATTTTTAATAAGTTGAGTTGAATTGAAGTGTTGGAAGGATAGTTTACATGTTTGAAGTTCGACAATATTTAATTGTTTTCTTTGTCTTATGACTTGTAGATATGGCAAGCCGAAAAAGAAGCAAGACTTCGGGTCAAGGCTCATCTTCCGGAGCCGGGTCGTCATCAGGTCTTATAGCAAGAAAATGGGAACAGTTAAGCAGAGTTGAGGAGGATGATGGGCGATTGTATAGACAGGATTGGGCGTGGGAGAGGATTAGGGATAGCAATGTGGGTGAACCGTGGGAAAATAACAAGAAAAGGCCGCTATCAAGGTTTAACGACAAAAGGCATGGAATTAAACTTTGAAGTGGAAGATGGTACACGGGGTTACTACGTCTATCCCGAAAAGGGTTGTTCCTGAGCGTACACTGAATGTTGAAGAGTTTAGGATGATTGGTATAGTCCAAATGTTTGAAAGGGTTGGTTGGGAACGAGTTCTAGATTGGTGTGAAGACATCACACCAAGGGTTTATTTGGCCGCTGTTTGTGAGTGGTTAGCTTCGCTTAGGTTTGTTAATAGGGATGGCCTACCGAGCATGTGGCAATTGGTGGGAGATACGGGTAGAGGGCAAATGATTATGTCCTTTGAAACTATGAATTGCATCGCACGGTTTGATTCGTTGGGGATCGACGAGTACTACTATTAAAACGTCGATCAATTTCTTGACAACAAAGTGAACTCGGCTGATCCTGATGGCATGGTTGGATTAGTATTGCCATTTTCTAATGGTGGGGCAGCATTGCGTAGTCAGCTATCTGTTGAAGGGAAAATTCTTCAACCCTTCTATCTCGAGAATATTATGGTACGATTTGGGGATCGGGGGAAAGTGAAGGCGTCTGATTGCTGGGGTGCTCCATTCACTACTTTTTGGAGTACCAAAGTTATCATGGCGGCATTTGGTGATGATCAACACATGGGATACCCGCGAGTCGTACACCCGAAAGATGATACCGTATGTACGACTCATCAGTGCTATGATAGTGCAGCAGAATAGGTTCCCGCCCGAATCATTGTGGGTTTCGAAACCCGTGGATCAGATCTGTTTTGCATCGATGAAGCAGCACTGGAAGATCATAATGCAAGTATATGGTTATCAATACACAGTGACTGATGATCAAGGGCATAGATTCTAGTTCACTGATCTGAGTGCGGCACAGGAAGCTGCGAGAGAGGAGGAGATCGTTGATGAGGAAGATGAAGATGAGCCTTAGGGTCCGAGGGGACCCTGACAAAGGTATACCCGGCCACATCGAGAGATTTCATCAGGAGTGGCTCGTTTTATTGCATAGACCCGGATATCCTAATTACAATCGAGGACAACAAGACGTGTATGATAACGTCTCCGCTTGTATTGGGGAGAACCAGGAATACGAGCAGCGGAGACAGCAGTGGGAGCAGAACTGGGAGGCCTAACAAAAATCTCATTGGGCCGAAGAGGCTGCTCATCAGGCTAAGGAATAGGAATATTCGGAGAGACAGCAGGAACAGTTGGCTGCTCTGCAAGCCTACATGGAAAGACAAGACTTGTATCAAGCACAAGAGTTGTCTAGAAGGAAAGCTTGGGAGGAGGAACAGGATAGGTTGCGTGTTGAGCACAATGCTTTGGAAGACCGTTGTGACATCCCGGCTTTTCAGGTATCTTAAACGCGCTACTTCACGGTTATTCATTCCTACGCTGATTTAATTCGGATAATTAAATTACACGCTCGCAATAACTACGCTAACTTTGTGAATCTATTGGGTGAATTACGTGCTATGTGTTATTAGGCGTTTGTAGATTTTGTAGATTATTATATCACGCCTTGATTTCGCGATTATTAGTTATAAAAATATATTAAATAAATAGCCGAAACGTGTCGACCTCACCTCCTTGTGGCCCAAGGAAATGACCTAAACTTGAGGCCCAAGCCACTTAACCTAACCCCCCCTATTTCGCACCCCCTCCCCTTCTTTTCCCTTGTTATATCTATATATATGTATGCATGGATTGTTTGTTTAAAAAAAACACAACAAACCCTAGCACCTAGAGGAAGGTGACGGTAGCCCCCCCCTCTCACGATCGCAAAACCCTACAACTTCCGGATTGATTCCAATCTTGTCCCGGTTCTCTAATCATCATCGTTTCAAGGTTAGGGTTTAATTGTTTTGTGATTCACATTAGGATTTGTGTAATCTTGATAATGATTATGTGTAATGGTAGGATTATTAGTATGAAAAGTGTTGTGATTTATGATTAGTTCGGATGATTGTGCGAATCTTTGCGATTGTGATGTTATGTTGAATACTAAAATCATAAGCTGCGTTTTAGCGATAAAGATCATGTTATATAATTAGGGTTTGCATGAATATTGATATACATGATGATATTTGACAAATAAACCTGTTGTTAATCATTATTATTAAGCGTCATGATCGTTTAAGCATGTTCTAATGCGATAAAGTCGAAAACAGTTTGCTGAATGACATTTACAGCCAACTTCAATTGGCTGTAACCTGATCATTATTTATCGAAAAGTAGATTTTCTGAAGCCTAAAACATGTATTTTTGAAAAACGCTTCTAATGGCACCGGATTCATATTTTTCTGAGGTCGTCTGCTATTTTTAAGTGGTCATTTAGTGCAGAAGCTGAAGCTGCGTAAATTCTGCAAAATTTGCTAGTTGTTTATCGAGTCGGTCTCAAATTCTGTAGGGGGTTGGGTCACGAAATTTGTACAGTAACTGGAGACGGGAATTTCCGGAAATCTCCCACTGGAATTTTGTTAATTGGATGAAGGATGATTTTTCAATAATTTTTCCCGTGGACTGCAGTCAGAAAGCGACGAATCTGACTGCAGCCTAGTATATAAACGTTTATAAATAATTGGTAAAGCGTTAGGACTTGAACATTTTACATAACATTCTACAGTTTATTGACACCTCCTGTAAAATACTTGGAATTTTTGGAATGTTGGAACTATTGTATAAAAATCCTCGAAAACAGCCCAGTTATGAGCGTACAAGCTGAAACATGATAACTTGCGTTTGTGTGTACCAAAGTGTTGTATGAGTTAATCTGTGTTTATGACAAGTTGGTTTGATCATTAGTTTGGTATGATGATACTTTGCATGCATGATTATGTTTTCGAATTGGTTATTACGTGTGCCGCACTGTGTGTTAGTTATGCGTAGGGTTTTATATCAGTGTGTTCACACACTAACTTCAAATCGGTTGGCATGTTAGGACGCGATTAGCGGTTCCATCATTTGCTTCTTTTTGTGTTAATCTAACCGAGCAATTTAAGGTGAGTTCACGGCACCTATTTTATCCGGTTTTGAACAACAGGGGGGATAAACATGTATACGCTCTAAAACTCTATCTTTTACGTTATGCGAAATTAACGTCGTTAAACTACTCGGTAACTAAGTTAATGTTAATGTACGTTATGGTCACTAAGTAGCTTTATCACGGAAGTTCTCAACCAACTCTCGGATAGTTAGTATTGGGTTAGATAGCGGGGAAATTATAAGTAGTACTACTGGGCCCGACAAGCCCCACCCGAGCTAGTCGCGCTAGCCGACGGGTATGGTCAACGGGTGATTAATTTGGCCTAACTTTCGCCATGGTCAGTGATAGACCTGGCAACACTGAGGCAACAACAGTCAGCTTCGATCGCGAACTCTTATGTGACGTAACTTTAGGCTCGCTACCTACATGTTAACAATGAACTTAATTACGAACCAACATTATTATTCCGGGTTAGGAATAATGGAACTATATCGTTATCCCGGGTTTGGGATAATGGGGGAAAACAAACTTTTAACCGAACTTGTGAACTTATAAAAACCTGTGAACTCACTCTTCTTTAATGTTGACACTTGTTTCTTTACATGTTTCTCAGGACGCTAGGAGCGCTAGGTGCACTCACTTGCATTTGATCAAGACATTTTTATCGAGTCTTATTTACGAATAATGTTTGGGATTTTTGGTTTTGGCGTTTATGTTGGCTCTCGTTACTTTACTTTACTCTAATGCTTCCGCTAAACTTTGAAACTAATGCTTCCGCTAAACTTTGAAACTAAGATATTTTGAAAATGACTATGAATGGTTAAACAAATGTTTTTGGAAAACGTTTAGATAAATCATATTGAGTCGTTCGATATTATTAGTGTCTCAGATTCTGGTTTGATCACACGCCTCGCGGTAAAACTCCGCAAGTGGAAATTGAGGGTGTGACAGATTGGTATCAGAGCCTCTAGCTATAGAGAACCCGTTTTGCATTAAAAGTAGACCTAAACTATAGCTGTTACACGACACTAGACTTAGTTGGCACTGAACTGTGATATCTTGTATGTGTTATACTACAATTGCTTTATGTGAGATATATATGTATATTGTGATGCACGCAACTCGTAACTAACTACACCAACCCAGCAGGCAATGTCATCATCATCATCCGACAAATCTCGACAATCAAGGGCGCCGGGGAAGGCACCCATGGTCGAACCCTCACCACCTCATGGCGTGGAGACATGCTCAGCTGCAAGGAAAAGACTCGCTCTAGGAGGGGAGTCGTCCTCCCGTCCGACCACCGCTATACCGGTCGAACCGGTCAACTCGTTAGGAGTAGGGGACGATCTACTTAGGGATATGTTAAGGAAACAACAGGAACAGCTAGAGAGAATGCAGGAGACTATCGAAGCACAAGGATGGATGATACGTCAACTAACTGGTAAAACTGGAAAGCTCGAGGAAGAGCAACATGAGAATCGGAGAGATTGAAACATTTTAGCTAAGGATCTTCGTGCTGAGCAGATGAGGGCTGACTGGCTCGAAGACAAAGTTCTTGAGTCCAGTTGGAGGATTCAAGAGCTGGAGCATAATCAAGCACCACCTGTCCCAGTACCCGCACAAGCACCGGCCCCTCCAGCGCCGGTAGAGGAAGAAGAGGAGGATCCAGAGGAAGACCCGGAGGAGGATCCGGAGGAAGAAGAGCCGGAACAGGACCCGGCTGTTGAAGCTGAAAACACCGCAGAGGATGACGGTAATGATAGCGACTTGGGAGATGGAGACGTAGAAGACTAACTCGTCTCGCCAATCCTCGTTTTGTTTCCTTTAGTTTGTTTGTTTCCACTTATGTTTGAACTTGAAATTTTATAATTAAACTGAAATGTTTGGTTGGTATTTTGTGAGACATTGCAATTTATCTAATCGAATGTTCCTTTTGATTGTTTAATTTGCTGGGTTGACATAACTTGTGTGATTATTGAAGTGTGGAATATGATAACTATATTGGATATATATACTTATCAGTGTATGTTTGTGTTGTCTTGCGAAGATCTGAAATGGCAACTGGACGTCGCGGAAACCTCAACGTGTCAACTGAAGAATTGGCCGCTTTAATCCAAGAACACGTGAATGCTGCTTGGCAGGTCTTAACCCCTACAAGAGTTCCTTGATGCAAAACCGAGCAAGTTCACGGGTGTTGAAGGACTCATAGGACTGGTCCGTTGGATTGAAAAGTCTGAATCGGTGTTCGAGATGTGCATTTGCCTTGAGGCCAATAAGGTCAAGTATGCTGCCTCAACGTTGGAAGATGGGGCATTAACCTGGTGGAACGCACAGGTCCAAACGCGTAGACTTGTTGCGGCGAACGCAATGGCCTGGACCGAGTTTAAGGCCCTAATCAAGGATAAACTCACCGATAAGGCGGTGGAGCAAAGGAAGTTGCCACCTTGGGGTGCAACAGAAGTTGTCCCTGATAACAAAAGAAAATTTGAAGACTCACCTGCTCGACAGTCTTCGTCAGCCCAGCCACAACAAGGAAACCAGAAGCGGTCCAACAATTTCAACAACAATCGGGGTCACAATAATCAGTCTGCCAACAACACCCAGAACTCAAGCAGCTATGTGGGTCGAAAGCCGCAATGTAATCGTTGTAACCTCCATCATCACGGCCCTTGCGCCGGATGTCGCTGCTAACGATGTGGTAAAGCGGGACACGCGGCAAAGGATTGTCGTGGGGAAATCATGTCTCGACCAAATCAGAATCTGCACCAGGGTCAACACCAAGGTAATAACCGGGGATGCTATCAGTGCGGTAGCACTACCCATTTCAAGCGAGACTGCCCGCAGCTTCGCAACAACAACAACAACAACAATAACAACAATGGCAACAATGGAAATGGTGGCACAGGAGGTGCCAAAGGTCTTGCGTTCACGCTGGGCCGCGGAGAGGCCAGAAACGACTTGAACGTGGTCACTGGTAAGTTTCCCCTTAACAATCATTTTGCTACTGTACTTTTTGATACGGGTGCGGATAAGAGTTTTATAACTGAGTCTTTTAGGAAGAACCTAATTCTCACGCCTAAACCCCTAGAGACCCCTTACGTCATAGAACTAGCCGATGGTAAATCTGTAGATGTGACCCATTTAGTAACCGGCTGTCAACTTAAACTCGCGGGTCACACCTTTACCATTGATCTGATGACAACTACCTGCGTAGTTTTGACGTGGTAGCCGGAATAGACTGGCTATCTGACGTCCGAGCTAAAGCTCTCTGTTTTGAGAAAGCTATCCGTATTCCGCTCTCCAACGACAAAGTCTTGATGGTGCAAGACGAGAAGGCATGCGCTGTCACAAACATCATCTCTTACATGCAAGCTCAGAAGTATCTTCGGAGAAAGAACTCCTTAGCTTTGCTCGCACTGGTCACCGAGCAGCCTAAGGACGAGAAGCGGATTGAAGATATCTCCATCGTCCGTGATTTTTCCGATGTGTTTCCAGAGGAGTTACATGGTCTTCCCCACATCGACAAGTGGAGTTTGAAATCGAATTGGCGAACCATGCGACTTCTATCGCCAAGGCCCCGTACCGCCTGGCTCCAGCAGAGCTGCAAGAGCTGTCTACCCAACTTCAGGAATTGTTAGAAAAAGGATTTATCCGACCCAGTACTTCGCCATGGGGAGCTCCGGTCCTTTTTGTCAAGAAAAAGGACGGGACCTTCCGCATGTGCATCGACTACAGGGAACCCAATAAGGTTACCGTCAAGAACCGATACCCATTACCTCGCATCGGCGATCTCTTCGACCAGCTTCAAGGGTCAAACTACTACTCCAAGATCGATCTACGGTCCGATTGTCACCAGTTACGCGTCAGGGAGGAGGATATCTCCAAGATGGCATTTCGTACTCGGTATGGCCATTATGAGTTCTTGGTCATGCCCTTCGGTCTCACCAATGCACCCGCGGTGTTCATGGACCTCATGAACCGCGTGTGTAAGCCGTATCTCGACAAGTTTATCATCGTGTTCATCGATGATATACTCGTCTACTCTAAGGGTGAAGAAGAACATGCTGAGCATCTACGATTATTGCTGGAACTACTTCAACAGGAGAAACTATATGCCAAGTTTTCGAAGTGTGATTTCTGGATTCGGGAAGTTCAGTTCCTCGGGCATATCGTGAATGAAAAGGGTATACACGTTGATCCCGCCAAGATCGATGCTATCAAGAACTGGGAAGCACCCAGGACACCGACAGAGATCCGCCAATTTTTGGGTTTGGCTGGTTACTACAGACGTTTCATCAAGGGATTTTCCAATATCGCACAACCGCTTACCACTCTCACCCAGAAGGGCACCAAATATGCTTGGGGTGACAAGCAGGAAGCAACATTTCAATTGCTGAAGCAGAAACTTTGCAGTGCACCCATTTTGTCCTTGCCGGAAGGGACAGATGATTTTGTGGTATATTGTGACGCTTCCATTCAGGGATTGGGATGTGTACTCATGCAACGCGATAAGGTCATCGCGTATGCATCCCGACAGTTGAAGGTTCACGAGAAAACTACATAACACATGACCTGGAATTGGGAGCAGTTGTGTTTGCACTTAAGATTTGGAGACACTATCTATATGGAACAAAGTGAACAATCTACACTGTTCACAAGAGCCTCCAGCATATCTTTGACCAGAAGGAATTTAACATGCGACAGCGTCGCTGGGTCGAACTCCTGAACGATTATGAATGTGCCATTCGGTATCACCCAGGTAAAGCTAACGTGGTAGCTGATGCCCTCGGTAGAAAGGAGCACTTGAAACCTCATCGGGTACGAGCACTGCAGTTCACAATTCATTCTGGGTTACCCGAACAGATACGCGACGCGAAGCTAGAAGCAGTTAAGGAAGAAAACATCAAGGCCAAATCTGTGGGAAAGATGGAACGCGCTTGGGAAGTGAAACCCAATGGTGCCCTGTATTTCATGAATCGTATACGGGTACCTCTCTACGGAGACCTCAGGAAGCTAGTTATGGACGAAGCTCACAAATCCTGATACTCTGTCCATCCTGGTTCAGATAAAATGTATCAAGACCTTAAAGCCGCGTACTGGTGGCCCAACATGAAAGCTAATATAGCCACCTACGTGAGCAAGTGTTTGACTTGTGCGAAAGTCAAGGTGGAATACCAGAAGCCATCAGGGTTACTTCAACAACCTGAGATCACAGTGTGGAAATGGGATCAGATCTCGATGTACTTTATCACTAAACTCCCGCGAACTCCGGGTGGCTGCGATACCATCTGGGTAATCGTGGATCGTCTAACTAAGTCTCCACACTTCCTAGCGATCAAAGAAACAGATAATAGGGATAAGTTGAGTCGCATCTACATTAAGGAAGTAGTTTCTCGGCACGAGGTGGCAACTTCCTTTGCTCCAACGCCTTACCGCGTTTACTCAATTTTCGGGACGAAAATTCTTTCAACATAGGGATAATGTGACATCCCGGCTTTTTAGGTATCTTAAACGCGCTACTTCACGGTTATTCATTCCACGCTGATTTAATTCGGAGAATTAAATTACACGCTCGCAATAACTACGCTAACTTTGTGAATCTATTGGGTGAATTACGTGCTATGTGTTATTAGATGTTTGTAGATTTTGTAGATTATTATATCACGCTTTGATTTCATGATTATTAGTTATAAAAAAATATATTAAATACATAGCCTAACCGAACCGAGCCGCGAAACGTGTCGACCTCACCTCCTTGCGGGCCAAGGAAATGACCTAAACTTGAGGCTCAAGCCACTTAACCCAAACCGCCCCCCCCCCCATTTGCGGTCGCACCCCCCTCCCCTTATTTTCCCTTGTTATATCTATATATATGTATGCATGGATAGTTTTTAAAAAAAAAACACACAAAACCCTAGCACCTAGAGGAAAGCGACGGCAGCCCCCCCTCTCACAATTGCAAAACCCTACAACTTCCGGATGATTCCAATCTTGTCCCGGTTCGCTAATCATCATCGTTTCAAGGTTAGGGTTTAATTGTTTTGTGATTCACGTTAGGGTTTGTGTAATCTTGATCATGATTATGTGTAATGGTAGGATTATTAGTATGAAAAGTGTTGTGATTTATGATTAGTTCGGATGATTGTGCGAATCTTTGCGATTGTGATGTTATGTTGAATACTAAAATCATAAGTTGCGTTTTAGCGATAAAGATCATGTTATATAATTAGGGTTTGCATGAATATTGATATACATGATGATATTTGACAAATAAACCTGTTGTTAATCATTATTATTAAGCGTCATGATTGTTTAAGCATGTTCTAATGCGATAAAAGTCGAAAACAGTTTGCTGAATGACATTTACAGCCAACTTCAATTGGCTGTAACCTGATCATTATTTATCGAAAAGTAGATTTTCTGAAGCCTAAAACGTATATTTTTGAAAAATGCTTCTAGCGGCGCTAGATTCATATTTTTCTGAGGTCATTTGCTATTTTTAAGTGGTCATTTAGTGGAGCATCTGAAGCTGCATAAATTCTGCAAAATTTGCTAGTTGTTTATCGAGTCGGATCTCATAGTCTTTAGGGGTTGGGTCACGAAATTCGTACAGTAACTGGAGACGGGAATTTCCGGAAATCTCCCACTGGAATTTTGTTAATTGGATGAACGATGATTCTTAAATAATTTTTCCCGTGGACTGCAGTCAAAAAGCAATGAATCTGACTGCAGCCTAGTATATAAATGTTTTTAAATAATTGGTAAAACGTTAGGACTTGAAAAGTTTACATAAAATTCTACAGTTTAGTTGACACCTCCTGTAAAACAATTGGAATTTTTGGAATGATAGAACTATTTTATAAAAATCCTCGAAAACAGCCCAGTTATGAGCGTACAAGCTGAAACATGATAACTTGCGTTTGTGTGTACCAAAGTGTTGTATGAGTTAATCTGTGTTTATGACAAGTTGGTTTCATCATTATTTTGGTATGATGATACTTTGCATGCATGATTGTGTTTTCGAATTTGTTATTACGTGTGCCGCACTGTGTGTTAGTTATGCGTAGGGTTTTGTATCAGTGTGTTCACACACTAACTTCAAATCGGTTGGCATGTTAGGACGCGATTAGCGGTTCCATCATTTGTTTCTTTTTTGTCTTAATCTAACCGAGCAATTTAAGGTGAGTTCATGGCCCCTATTTTATCCGGTTTTGAACAACAGGGGGGAGAAACATGTATACGCTCTAAAACTCTATCTTTTACGTTATGCGAAATTAACGTCGTTAAACTACTTGGTAACTAAGTTAATGTTAATGTACGTTATGGTCACTAAGTAGCTTTATCATGGAAGTCCTCAACCAACTCTCGGATCGTTAGTATTGGGTTAGATATCGGGGAAATTATAAGTAGTACTATTGGGCCCGACAAGCCTCACCCGAGCTAGTCGCGCTAGCCGACCGGGTATGGTCAACGGGTGATTAATTTGGCCTAACTTTCGCCATGGTCAGTGAAAGACCTAGCAACACTGAGGCAACAACAGTCAGCTTCGATTGCGAACTCTTATGTGACGTAACTTTAGGCTCGCTACCTACATGTTAACATTGAACTTAATTACGAACCAACATTATTATTCCGGGTTAGGAATAATGGAACTATATCGTTATCCCTGGTTAGGGATAATGGGGGAAAACAAACTTTTAACCGAACTTGTGAACTTATAAAAACCTGTGAACTCACTCTTCTTTAATGTTGACACTTGTTTCTTTACATGTTTCTCAGGACGCTAGGAGCGCTAGGTGCACTCACTTGCATTTGATCAAGACATTTTTATCGAGTCTTATTTACGAATAATGTTTGGGATTTTTGGTTTTGGCATTTATGTTGGCGCCCGTTACTTTACTTTACTCTAATGCTTCCGCTAAACTTTGAAACTAATGTTTCCGCTAAACTTTGAAACTAAGATATTTTGAAATTGACGATAAATGGTTAAACAAATGTTTTTGGAAACCGTTTAAATAAATCATATGGAGTCGTTCGATATTTCTAGTGTCTCAGATTCTGGTTTGATCACACGCCTCACGGTAAAACTCCGCAAGTGAAAATTGAGGGTGTGACAACCGTCGATGGAATGCTATGGTGGTGGCTCAACAGATGGCGGTAAATAACGCCGAACACTTGCACGACCAAGAGCGTCACCATAGAGATTGGGGGGTGGGGCGACCACATAAAAAACACACGCCTTGGACGTCGTACGAGAACCTTCCAGTTCTCCACATTGGCCCCAAGCAGTCGGTATGTTTTATCCCATCTCAGTTTCAGGCACCGGCTGAAGGTGAAAGAGGGCCACTAGATGATTTTCATAACATGATGTCGGCTCTCACGAGATACCCGTACCATCCGTACTCACTGGTAGATCCCAATGAGCGCTACCAACAATGATCACCGATATGTTTTCTTTTGTTGTTGTATATTTTTGTGTGATTATTCATTTTATGTTCTTTTATTGATAGTAGTTAAATGAACTTTGTGGGTGTGTTCCCTAGATAACCCTCACCAGACCTACTCGTCCTCCCGAGCTATCGGGAGGTTTAAAGGGCTTGTTGCATGCGCTAAATGCAACCGTGATTCCTACGAAAGTGAGTTTAGTATGTTGTTGTAAAATCTTTTTTCACAGAAAATCAAAGTTGAATAAAAATATGACTTGGTAATTTATTTTGTAAAAATGGTAGAAGTAAGTAACCAACAAGTTTTAATGGTTGTGAGAAGCTTGCTTCTACACAAAGGTTGAGATTTGCAGGTACAATACGTTCGCGAGACAACCATTTTTGTTGAAAAATGAAGAGCACACGAAGAATGAGAGATAAACCAGGTGTATATGTTTCCTTTAGCTTTGATTCTTAGTTTTAATGAGTGGAATGTATTTTTGTATTTTCTTTTCAAGGTGAAATTTTAGGGAAGGTTAGCCGTGTCACATCTCTTGTGCATTTTAAAAAGCTCTATTCCTACACATTGAGGACAATGTTGACCTCAAGTGTGGGGATGGAGAGAAAAAGTTTTTCAATTTTGACCCATTCATTTAAACACTACACATTGAGGACAATGTTGACCTTAAGTGTGGGGATGGGAAAATTTAAAAAAAAATAAAAAAAATCTTTATTTGAAGCAACCTGAAAAGCACAACTAACTAAGTTAATGAGAGATGACACAACTCATGTGGTCTTTTGTCATGGTCAAGTTCAAGTTAATAACATGTCGGGTATTTAGCCGGTGGTTATTCGAGAATAATCCGCCTAAGAAACTTGCATTTTATACATATCATATACCATACCTTTTATACGTGAGATTTTGAGCCACTTTTATACATAATATATGCATGTATTTTTTTGGTTGAGTGGACCATTAGTCGCGTATTGTAATACTTGCAACTTTTGATGCGTTTGAGACCATAGACCGAATATGAGCACAAGAATGATTAAGGCATTAGGTAAACCTTTTCATTTTACACCATTTATATATCCTTACCCGAAATCAATCCCTTAGTGGCCAATCTTGACCCTAAACCTTTCGTTTGACTAACCATTTAGCCTTCTATCTTTAACCCGTGTGACGAAAACTTGATTTTAGGATTAGTTGTGAAAAGAAAAATATAGTTGAGAAAAGAAAAGAAAAATATATGTATTGATAATTTGTTTAATAAAAGGCGAAAGCTTTTGCCTCTTAGCTTATTGATTCGTAGTTGGTTGTGTTAGAGTAGTTCTTTTTGTAATAAAAATCAGGTTTTCATCACCTTAGCTATTTTCAAAATATCCAATTCCATACCTTTAGCCTAGCCCCGCTACAACCCATTCAAGACCTTTTGACTTATGCTTAGTATTTATGTTCCGTGGTGGAGAATGATTGAGTTGCAAGCCTATGCGGGTACGTGTTCTAATCGGTTTGAGTGATTATATCAAAGTACTAATGCATCATTTATTAGCCAATTTCTAAACCAAGTGGAGAGAACATTGTGAGGGATGTGTATGATTTGTGAGTTTTAAGGGCGGGTTAATCTTGGATAACCATTTTTATGTGTTAATCATTTTAACGTTAAATATTTTGAAAATGGTGAGAATTATGAACTGGGTATGACATTAAACCTTAGCTTATGTCTCAAGAATGGGAAATGTGTTCCTCATTCAACCCACGTGAAAGTGAAAGACAGATTTGCTTGAGGGCAAGCAAAAGACAAGTGTGGGGATGTGATGTGTGGTCGAAAACTGATATTCTTATTATGTTTAATTCATGTTTTACCTAACTTTTAGTTTCGAATAGCCTACTTTTGATTGGATTTGTGTTTTACAGGTTTACAGAGTTTAAGAAGCTATTCGGGAGCTTTTCAGAGCATCGGGACGGAAAACGGGTCATCCGGGATTGCAAAACGGAAAAACAAGATACCAAGAGTTGGAGAGGCCGTCGCCGACGCCCCTCAGTTATGTTCGTCGGCAAAAATGTTCGTAGGCAGTAGGTTAGAGCGTCGGAGGAAAATCAAAAGATCCAGGGGCCGTCGGCGACGCCCCTTCCAACTGATTGACGCTGAAACTTGATTTTAGACGGGTTATAACACATGGTTGACCAATTTTTGTGGGAGTTACGGGATTTTGAACCTTGAAATCACTTCTTGGAGCCAAGAACACCATATGCTTCCATTCCAATCCATCTCTTCCATCTATCATCAACCGAATCAATGATAAAACCTTCCTAACCCTAATCCATCATCACTAATCCTCCAATCCTTTCACCATCATCATCCATTTTAAACCCTAATCATCATCATCACCACCATCAAAGCTTCAAGATGCTCATGTTTGAGTTTCAATCATCCGGTGATAAACTTCCGCTTGTCATGAGTGGCTAATTCTCGAGCGTTTCACCCCAGTGTAAGCTTTTGTAAGATTTAGGGTTGCTTTATATTTGTTAGTTGATTTATGAAAAATTCAATTGTATTTTGAATTGACTGATAATTGTCCTACATTTTAACTATATTTGAGAATTGTCGAATGATGATAAAATTTGACTTTGCGAAACACGTTTTTGTATTTATGCCTTATCTTTCAAAAATGAATTATTTGTCCGAAGTAACAAAGTGTATTGTGGTCCGTCATACGCGTGATAACAATTGGCATCTAAGCTTTGTGATATCAAAACCGTTAATGATAAATTCAATTGAAATAATCTAAAATTGTTTAGCAACCCTAGGTTTTGCAGTTGTCGAACCGGGTGTGAACCTTGTTCTCAAATCATTGTTTTAGTCAAGTAATTTAGTTTTCGTGTACTTGTCGAAGTTAGTAGTTAAGTAGTTAAACCAATTTTGTCGGATCATTCCGACATCCTTTTCAAACAAACAAAATTAATCAAATTCTTAGCAAGATTCATAATTCATGACAACATACGTTTAAATCAATCTTGTCCGCACGAAAACCACAAACTCTTCGTGGTTCGACCCCTTACTACCGCTAACACATTTTTAAGGGTAATTTGGGACTATAATGTGACAAATGGCAAATAATCGGTAATTCTATACAACCTAATCACTATTTTTAGTACATAATCCCATGCCTTATATCGTAATTTGATGTACGTAACTGAGTCATACGTCATATCACAAGTATTAGGACAAGTAAATCGGGTCATAACCTATACTGGTTTCCGTTACAATGCGAAACAAACCAAACAATGCCCTAAAAGTGTTGGTAGAATGTGTTGGGCGCACAATTCGCGGTTGCACTTTCATGTTAGCTAAACCGCTAAAGCGAAACAGAACAATGAATAATGTCATGCTAATGCCACAATTGAGTCCATATATATATATATGAAAACACTGATATGGGAACACCTGTTTCAGAAATTACATAACTTTCCGGTACAACGTTTAAATTACAAAATTGTCTGTTTCGACTAAAAAGGCGACAATTTCAATTTGTCTGCAACATTAATTCGGTAGTTCCGAATTTCCAGAATTATAACAAAACAATGTTGAACTCCCTAAAACAATATGAGAATAGCAGAAATACATAAAAGACATCGTTTCTGGTCATACGACAAATAGTGCACAACTCGACCGGAAAGCGACCGTTTGTCGAACCGACGAACATTTTAGTTGCTGATAGCTTCATAGTTAAGCCTCATTTGGGACTCGGAGTCCTTTCAACTATCTTGGGTCACGGAAACACAACTTCCGGAAATGTTCGGCTAGCGAACTAGTTAAGCATACTTTAGATCAGAAGTGTCCTAAATAAACACCATGACACTTATGATGGTCAAAAACCAAAGCTTCCGGTACGAAATTATAAAGTTCGTATATTAGCCGATATTGTGCCGATGAGCGAACTAGTGACGTTTTCGTTATCCGAAACATACACCAATTAGTCAATAGGACTAATTAACATGGATTAACACCCTAAACCCTAATTACTTGCTAATGATACAAGATCCACCCCTAATCATCATACTTAAATTAATTACCTAAATATCTCTTTTTCAACACATGTTATAAATAATAATTTACACTTAACCCCTCCCTATGTGGGCCCCCACCCACTAGATTTATGTTGAAAAATGAAGATTTAGGCATGGAAGTAAGATGTGATCTTGACTTTAAGATTTATATAAATCTTCATCATCTCACCATATATCATTTCACACAAAAAAAATATAAGAAACCTCCCAACTCCTTCCTCCCCCACGACTACACTCCACCACCACAAACCACCACTTTTCCACCATTAAACACCACTTTTTACATACTTTAAAGCCCCCTCAAGATCACCTAAGGAGGTTGCAAGCATATAGGATTTGCAAGATCCTCTATCACTACCGAGCACTTCCGGACTATTTTCGTATTGTATCTGCAGTTTAGTCTTTTGAAAATACGTCAGCTTTCGCTGGTAAATACACCCAACTAACTCATTTTGAAAACATTTCAAAAATGTTTTGAGTACGTATCAGCACAAAATCTTTTATAACTTGGGTTAATTGACCGTCCAACCTTGTTAACAGATTTACATGTTTGTCCATACATATAGGGCCCGGTACGGAGACCGAGACATGATTAACGTACACACCACTTTGGACTCACGAAGGAGTCAATTCCTCCCAACCTTGTGGGAATGCATAATTGAGCGTCTATCGGGTGTATGCCTACACTCGCGCTAAGGTGGTGGCCATTTCTATTGTAATGAGCCGAGGGTATCCAGGACACGGTAGTTAACCCCCGATGTTTAAGTTATCAAATAAAACTAATTAAAACAGAATATGCGGATTTACTAGCGCCGAACCGGCGTTCGATTAATCCCATTTCCGACCAAGCAGTAATAATTTATCGTAACCCAAGCCCGTATAGGGTAAATAAGTCGAGAGTATTTACCTGAACCAGTCTTCTTTAATTTTTAATAACTCAGCCATACACAAAAGTACTAAGTGCAGATAGCATTTACCGGCAAGTCTCTAGTCTGGATTATGGCATAAACTAACCAATTAAATACTAACGGTCTTATTTAAGTCATAGACTTAGACCGACTAACGTGCTTGATCAAAACGTATGACGCTAGATTAAACGATGATTAGATAGAATGTAGTTTAATCCCAACAAGTACCTTAACTTGTATAATATGGGGAAACTATTAACATTCTGGATTTTGAGATTAAAATGATAAGGTTAAACCCGTTTCAGTTGAATTCCGTAAACTAGTTACGTATAATCAACCGTATGCTTATAAGCGATTTGGGTAACATGATAAGTCATAGACAAGTTCTACATGTCATTATATTTTAAATAAGTTAAAATATCAGTAGGATATCAAGTTATATGCCCGTTAAGGTTTAAAAACGAAACTATGCCTTATAAGGGCATTTCGGTAATTTTATACCGTATAAAAGGAACTTGAATATGATTTAATGTTGTAGTTATAAGTATTCTGGAAAAAATACTTAATTTTTGATATAATATCAGTAGGATACCAATTATTTGTGTAATTTATCTTTTACGACCAAACTATGCACCGAAGGGGCATTTTGGTCATTTTACGCATAGTTTATAAATTATTTGGGATTCTGAGTTTTTAACATGTACCTACTGTAAATATGTTTAAATTAAGTTTTAAAATCATTAGGTAACAAGTCATGGTCGATTAATATTGTTTAAAACCAATACTATGCGCGGAAACGGCGCTTATGTCGTAATATGACGTCTTTATGCCATGTTTATGAAAACTGATGTTAAGGTCAGATTAAAATATTTTAAATATGTTATTTAATATAACATATTCGTAGGTAAATGATTTATCTTGAAAAGATTTGATTAAAATCATTTTATAAGCCACAAGGGCTAAAATCCTCATTTATCGACATAGTTTAAGGATCTGTTTGAAAATTTAGTTTATAACTTGTTTAAAATCCCAAATAATCATACTTATAATATTACATCAGTAGAAAACTCATTTTTAAGTTCATTACTATTTAAAACCTTGTTTTATGCAAAAAGGACATTTTGGTCAAAGATGGCATAATTATGGAACTTGCACATAAACTTGGATTCTGATTATGATCATGTAATATAACCTCAGAGGGTTATACTACATTATATTATGATCATAATGCAACTTTAGATCAGTAGGTAACTAATCTAAATCGGGTCAGATTCGAAAATCAAAGCAGAAGTCAAACTTCGCGACTTTCGGTTACGAACCGACCCTAGAACTGAAATTGACGAGTCGATACATGTTCTAATAATTATTACCAACTTGTTTAAGTTTCAAAACAGGTTTCATAACATATATAAGATCAATTTATGATTTTTCCAAAAATGGTCTGTTTTGACTTTTTAATATCATAACTTTGACTCGTTAATTGGTCTAGCAAACGTGATCTTCAGGAGGTGCCCTTTATAGGGATTAACTTCTACCTTATTATGATCACTTATCCATGTTCATTTCGAACAATGGCTGGACCATAATGGTCTTAACCGAAAGTCAAAGCGTTTTCTGTAAAACGCTTGACTTTTGGCTATAAAAGCATATAAACGAAAATGCACAAGGAAGGAATGAACTATGTTGGATGCTCCTTTTAGCTAGGAACTTCCAGAGGAGGGAGAAGAGTATGAATAAGAAAGGTGCAAGTTCAAATGGTGAACTTGATCACCTATTTATAGATGGAGAACTCAAAGGAGGTGAAGCCAGGTGTGTAAGAGGGAGCTTACAATTGTCCTAAAACGTGGCATAGCTGATTACAAGTCCATAGTTTCAATCAAATGGTTTTTGTTAGAACTTTTGAGACCGTTGGTGCTTGAATATCCATAGTTTGAGCTAGTTTGTAATGGTTAGACAAAGTTAAAGGGCCAAAAGTGCTATTTTGTGAAACTTATATGTACGCGGCGTATTTAATTGCCCAACGTATTTAATAAATACGCTAGGTGATCAGTCTGTATATATACATGGTTCAATGAATGTATGTCCAAGTTTCTTGGACAGATTTTGGTGATTCTCTTGTGTTGTGATTTTTGCTATTGTGCTTACATCCGATTATCCAGGTGCTGTTATTGATTACATGTTATTGGGATTTCATATGCAACACTAGTTGTTTGATCCATTAAAGATTCTTCATCTTCATTGCTTTGTTTTTCTTAGTATTTGCACATTCAAACAACTAATCCATAGTTGTTTGGGTGATAACAATCAACCACTGTGATCCGAATATGTTTTGGGACTCACAATTTGGTATCAGAGCCTTTGTGCTCTTGATTGTTTGAGTTTTTGTTAAGATTTGTCAAGTTTTGCAGGTTTTACAAAGTTTTCAAAGTTTTATGGTTTTCAAACTTTTGGGATTAAAATGGCTTGATCTGGTGCGTTTAATCTTTGGGTTGTTGTTAATCAGTAGTTCGCTAAACATTTTGGTCATTTAGCTGCAAAGAAACATGAATTTTGGGTCGTTTTTGGGTGATTAGAGGGTTTTTGTTCGTACTAAAACCCTTCTGGGCGTATTTAATGTTGAAGCTAGCGTAGATATATTTGAAGTTAGCGTAATTATTTTGAATTTTGCGCATTTAACAAATACGCTGGTCTTAGATCAACGGATTTGCAGAGTTTCAGCGAAATAGTACCAGCGAAATTAATCAAAGGCGACTTCGAAATCAGTGATACAAATCCTAAGCGATTTTATCATGGTGTTCAACGAATTTAACTAAACCTTTGCTTGTTTTCAAGCATCCAGTGGATTTAGCATTTTGCAGGACAAAGTCGTCGATCCCCTTCAGCGTAATTGATTCCAAGTGCAGCGGATTTGATCTCAGGTCCAGCGTATTTACCTCCTTGCCAGCGTAATTGTCTTCTCTTTGCAGCGAAATTGTCTTCTGATTCAACAAATCCCAGCGTAATTAATCACCAATCATCCATTATTTCTCTCAATCAACTCAGTCCGATTACTCAAGCCGAACTAGAAACTGGAACCGCTACAAGACCACCAAAGTTGAAAGGGTCGGAAGATTTCAGCAGTTGGAAAAACAGGATCAAAGCCTTCTTTGAGTATACCGATTATACTTAATGGATGTCAGTCACTGTGGGCCCACATGTTCCTATGATAATATGCGACGACATCCGTACTATCAATGAAGATCCTTCAATGTTCACAGATGAAGATAGGACGCTCGTTCAACGTGACCGAAGGGCTCACGCTGCTCTTACTATGGCTCTGTCGAAGGATGATAACAATCTGTTTGAAGAATACACCTCTGCACATGAACTGTGGTTGGCTCTAGTCGACCATTATGAAGGTAATGAGGAACTCATGGAGAACAAACGAGACATGGTGCAGAAAGAATGTGATATGTTTAGAAGTATTCGTGGCGAAAGCTTGTCCGACCACATAAGTCAATTTCTGGGAGTGTTGACAAAGATGAAGAAAGTGGGAAACCCAGTTGCAAATTATGCATCAATCAAGAAGCTGCTAGATTCTCTACCAAAACACTGGAGTCTTCAATGCATGATGATTAAGAGAACTTTCCTCACCAGCACAACTCCGGTCACACTCTCAGAATTGATTAACACCTTAAAAGCCTTTGAAATGGACATTGTCAAACGGAGAATGAATCAAACTGGATATTCTCAGAAGATATCTCAGCAAGCTGCTGCAACCTCTTTCGCCAAGAATATGGCATTTCTTGCTCCTATCACCTCATGTGGATTAAATTCCCAAAGTGCTGTCGAATCCTATTCGAATGCTTCCGCAAGCTCTGTGAAGGCCACATCATCCTCCAAGAAGACTACAGTGGCCAGCTGTCACACCCTGACCCGCAGCGGATATAAAAGTCGGGGCATAATTGGGTTATCACCAAAGCTCATGACATTTACTATAAGTTCCATATTTACTAAATTGAAATTAAAACTTCAAATATTCCAACACAACAAGTCATACAAGCACAAATAAAATCAAAACAATTGTTCAGAACATAATAGATTGGTTTAATCTTCTAAGGCCATTCCTATGTGTTTCTTTCTTCAACTTGTTCACCTGTATCATGCGTAAAACAAAATATTTGGGTCAACAAAAGTTGGCGAGTGAATCTAGGTAAAAACAAGTTAAGCATTTATATTAGTTAATAAAAATCGTTCGTAATCATAAATGAGCATATGCATATGTACAAACAATCACAAACCACACAACATCCACAATGACCATATAACATGATGAATGATGAACTTGAGATAAAGGCTTAATCAAACGGAGCCGATCTAATGAGGCACCTGATGCTCAACTCGTATCCCACGAGGAACTGATGGGCCTTAAATGAATGATTGCACTGAAATGACAAAATGTAACTACACATAATCATACCAATTAAAATACACATTTGATCACATTACAATGTTAGCACGAGTGTTAAAATAAATAAATAAAACATGTACGACACATGATACATCCCAAAATGTGATTAAAAAGGGAGTTTGTAAGGATTCACTCACCGTGGATGCGTATTCTTGATGGATAATAAGTGCGCACGAGTTGAAGATTTGATCGACGACGAATACTAACCTAAAATGATAATACGATAATTCGATAGTTATAACCAAATTAATATTTTGATTTAATACTTGTGCTAGATTTTTTGTTGAATTTTTTGAATCTTTGAAATTGTATTTTTTGTACTTTTAATTGAATTTTGACTAAATATAAATATATAAGTAATAGAAATAAAAGAAATACAATAAAATAGTATATAAAAAATGTCAGACCTGTCAGAAGGGCCTGGCCGGTTTTTTTGTGAATTTTGCATGCGTGGGCTGGGATTCGAACTCTAGACCTTCCGTTCACGTGCACGCAGCTGTTCCAACTGAGCTACGTGTCTAACCCGTTAAGATTTGATTTTTAATTATTCTTATATACATATTAACTTTATTCATAATTTAATTTATTTAAAAAGTTTTAAAATTAAACAAACCGGCTCTACAGGCGAGGATCGAAACCAGACACTCCTTGTTGATTTGCACCCAGCCCAACCAGTTGGGCTGGGTGTCTAATCCGAACATAGTCCGTTTTTAAATAATCTTAAGTTCAGTTTGAAACTTCATCATCTTCACAAAATTAAACCCAGACATCAGTTCGCAAACTCTCTGATCAAATTAAATTAAAGAAAAAAAAGAAACAAGATTCGTAACCATCTCTACTTAACAATGGATTTGCAGATAAGATAAGGTGAGTCGGAAGATGATACCGGAAACTGTGGTCGGTGAGGATTCCGGCGCGATTATGATGGCGGAGTGTAACTCTGTTTGTGGAAGAAACGAGTGTACAGAATTTCGAGAGAAGAAATCTGAGGGTGTTGGCGAGTTCGAATGATAAAAACATCGATGTATATATAGTGCAATCGAAATAATTACATTCAGTTTCGAATTTCAGCAATCATGAGTTCTGATCAGTTTTGATTCGAATTGAGTTAGGATGTCGGTTATACTGGTATCTGGTTATCCGTTAATCCATAACAGTCGCGATGCATTGAAAAATTTTGATGATTGTTTGATAACTGTTAGGCGGTTTCAGTCTCATCTTACACAGACGAGCACAAGTTATTTTAAGTTTTATAAATTTTAGTTATCTTACATCCACTGTGTGTATTTTAGTGGTGTTGGGTGTGTGTGACTTAGAGAGTGACCCAGGTTCGACTCCCGGTTTCCCTTTTTTTCTTAATTTTATCTTAACCAACTTATTAATGTTATTAATTATTAATTCTATCAACTTTGAATTTAAATAATAATATAATATTAACCAATGCTGGTAAATATGCGATGAACGAGATAATAAAAATACTTGATAAAATAAAAAAAATAAACGATGCGGGTTTGGAACCCGATTTACGCAAATGTTACAGTATACCCTACTTTTAGAAATTTGGTCCTGTAATTTAAGTAATAGTCGACTTCGTCTCAAACGCTTTTCACCGAAGTCCATGATTTCTACTGGTCTTTTAACGAAGTGCTTTGATTCATCGATTTGAATATCTTCTAAAGGAATATGGAGATTTTCGTCGGCGAGGCACTTTTTCAAGTTTGATACGTGAAATGTGGGATGGATTCTGCTGAGTTCTTCTGGTAAGTCAAACTTGTATGCTACAGGACCTACCCTTTCGAGTATCTTGAATGGTCCCACATAGCATGGCGCTAGCTTGCCCTTTTGTCCAAAACGAACCACTCCCTTCCATGGTGAGACTTTCAAAAGTACACGATCACCAACACAAAACTCCAAAGGTTTTCCCCGCTTATCAGCGTAACTCTTTTGACGACTTTGAGCTGCTAGAAGATTGTTACGAATCAGATGAATTTTTTCAGTCGTTTTCTGGATCAATTCAGGTCCAGTGATTTGCGCTTCACCAGTGTCGTGCCAACAAACAGGAGATCGACATTTACCACCATATAAAGCTTCAAAAGGAGCCATACCGATGCTAGAATGATAGCTGTTGTTGTATGAAAATTCAACTAACGGTAGATGAGTGTCCCAATTACCTTTGAAGTCTTTGACACATTCTCGCAACATGTCTTCAAGGGTTTGTATGATGCGCTCGGATTGACCATCAGTTTGAGGGTGATATGCAGTGCTGAGGTCTAAACGTGTACCCATAGCGGATTGTACAGCTTGCCATATTCGTGAAGTAAAACGACCATCTCGATCAGAAATGATACTCAAAGGTACACCATGACGGCTCGCAATTTCATTGATGTAAATACGAGCTAACTTCTCGTTCTTGAAATCTTCGCGGATTGGAATGAAATGAGCTGATTTAGTGAGATTATCAATGATTACCCAAATGGTGTCATACCCACTCGAGGTGCGAGGTAACCCGGTAATGAAGTCCATGGTTATGTTTTCCCACTTTATTCCAGGATTCTCGGGTTGAACAAGAAGTCCTGAAGGTCTCTTGTGTTCAGCCTTCACTTTGGAACATGTAAGGCACTTGGAAACGAAAACAACGATATCTTTCTTCATGCCAGGCCACCATGTGAATATCATAGATCTTGATACATCTTATCGGCTCCTGGATGTATAGAGTATCGAGTTTTGTGTGCCTCATTCAAGAGAAAAACACAAAGTCACGCTCAGGTATCCAAATATGATTTAAGTAATAGAGTCCCATTTGGATTCTAGCTTGGATTCAGCTCCACAAGACAGTTCATCTCGTACATCATTTTCTGTGACGGAAATATGTTGAGCTGCTCTAATTCGGTTTTGAAGATCGGTCACTATTTGAGAACACAAAAGACGGATTGAGTTTGCATACTCCTTTCGACTAAGGGCGTCAGCCACAACATTAGTCTTGCCAGGATCTTATCGAATTTCACAATCATAGTCGTTTAGGAGTTTGACCCATCGACGTTGCCTCATGTTCAACTCCTTTTGATTGAAAATATGCTGGAGACTCTTGTGATCAGTGTAGATTTCACACTTGGTACCATAGAGGTAATGTCTCCATATCTTAAGGGCGAACACGACTACTCCAAGTTCTAGGTCGTGAGTGGTATAGTTCTTCTCATGCACTTTGAGTTGCCTTGAGGCGTAGGCTATCACCTTACCTCTTTGCATTAGAACGCAACCTAACCCTTGCCCTGACGCGTCGCAATAAACCACAAAGTCCTCGCAACCATCAGGAAGTGTAAGTATAGGTGCATCACAAAGTTTTTGCTTCAAAGCTTGGAAAGCCTCCTCTTGTTTGGGTGCCCAAATAAAGGGTTTTCCCTTGTGAGTTAAGGCTATGAGTGGAACGATGATACGGGAAAAGTTCACGATGAAACGACGATAATAGCTAGCTAGACCTAGAAACGATCTAACTTCAGTGGGAGTACGGGGCGCTTACCACTCTTGTACCGCTTTGATCTTTGCAGGGTTGACGTAAATCCATTTGTCGTTAATGACATGACCAAGAAATTGTACTTCTTTTAACCAAAACTGGCATTTCGAGAACTTAGCATAGAGCTTTTCAGTCCTCAAGAGTGTTAGGACAAGCTGAAGATGAAGCTCATGATCAGATTTGGTCTTGGAATAGATAAGAATATTATCAATGAAAACTATGACAAAACGATCGAGATAAGGTTTGCATACCCTATTCATCAAATCCATGAAGACTGCAGGGGCATTGGTCAACCCAAAAGACATAACCATAAATTCATAGTGACCATAACGGGTTCGAAAGGCAGTCTTGGGAATATCTTCTTCACGCACTCTAAGTTGATGATAACCAGAACGAAGGTCGATTTTTGAAAAACAGGTAGCCCCTTGAAGTTGATCTAGAAGATCATCAATACGAGGTAATGGATAGTGATTCTTGATGGTCAGCTTGTTGAGCTCTCTATAGTCGATGCACATACGAAAAGTTCCATATTTCTTTTTCACAAAAAGAACAGGCGCACCCCAAGGTGACGAGCTAGGACGTATAAATCCCTTGTCAGTCAACTCTTAAAGCTGACTAGCTAACTCTTGCATCTTAGATGGGGCTAACCTATAGGGAGATTTTGCGATTGGTGTAGCACCAGTCTATTTGAAACTCGACTTCTCTCACAGGAGGAAGTCCTGAAACGTCGTCGGGAAAAACTTGAGGGAATTCATTAAAGATGGGAATTTCTTCGAGCTTCCTTTCTTTGCCTTCCTTCTTGACGATATGAGCTAGAAACGCGATATAATCTTTGTGAAGATATCTACGAGCTTGGAGGCATGACATCCATTTAAGTCCTTTAGAAGGAGTTCCCCAAAAATGCGCAAAGTTTGACCGTCAACGAGAGGAATTCGAATAAATTTTTCATAGCACACAACTTCTGCATGATGCTGACTAAGCCAGTCATTACCGATGATAATATCGAAACTACCCAACTTCATAGGAATGAGGTCGATTGAAAATTCGTGGTCATTGAGAGTAAGAGTACAACCACGAATGATCGAGTCTAACACAATCGGTTCACCATCAGCAACTTCCACCGTGAATGGTTCAGCGAGACTAACGCGGGATAAATCAAGAATAGATTCGAATTCTAAGGACAAAAAACTCTTATCCGCAACAAAATAGTATGGATGCATAAATACCGTTAATAAGGAACGTACCATTGACCACATTATTTTCAGCCCTAGCTTGGTTGGCGTTGATGTTGAAAGCCCTTCCTCTAGCAGGTGGATTAGCTTGATTTGCTTGGTTTACCGGGCTGGCTTGAGCTTGAGCATTAATGATGTTCACCAGGTGTGGGCAGGTGTTGCGAAAATGGGTTGGATCGCCACAGTTGAAACATGCTCTGATAGGTTGCATCATTGGGTAGTTGGGTTGATAGTGGGGTTGTGCCATGGGTTGAGCAGGTGGTAAAAGTAAGGGTTGTTGGTTTTGGGCTTGGCCCACAACTTGATTTTGGCTTGGGCTTGAGGTTGATTGCAGTTTGGTTTTTGGAGGATGCGGCAAGTTTGAATTGTGTGACCAGCACGGCCACAACTTGTGCAGTATTGGCAAGGGTTCTCAGGGGGATGATGGTATTGACATCTATTACATTTTGGGTGTGGACCAGTGTATGGCTTCTTGAACGGAACGGCTTGAGGGGCGACTTGTGTGATTGGGGCAGCAGTGATGGGGGAATTGGTTTGGGTAACGACAAAATTTTTCCCATTGCGCTTCCTTTTTCCATCAAATTTGGAAGACGAACCTGCCGGAGTTGGTGTTGGAGTTTCAGCAAGTGCCTTTTCTTTCTTCTTTTCATCCTTAAAATCGCCATTTCGAATGCAATTTTCCATTAGTTTCATAGGCAGTTCCATGGCAGCTTCGAGTGTTGCAGGTGAAGTACTTAATACCGAATCTTGAATTTTTGAGGGAAGGCCTCGAATGTAATGCTCGATTAGACGATAAAGAGGAGTGAACAGGTTAGGGACCATCTGATTCAACTCGAGGAATCTCTTGTTATAAGTGGTGTGGTCTCCCTCCTTTTGCTTTAATGAATAAAACTCGTCTTCCAGTTTCTTGATTTCGCTTCTTGGACAGAAGCATCTTGTCATAATTTCCCTCAACTCATCCCAAGTCAAGGCCATAGCAGCTTCAGCACCTCGCTTACCCTTTTCGGTGTTCCACCAGGTAAGTGCTACTCTAAACAATCGACCAGTAGCATAGCGCACCTTGCGATCATCGGGACAATCATAATTGAGAAAAGTGCTTTCCATTTCCTCAAACCAACGGAGGAGAGTGGTGACACCTTCAGTCCCTTCATATTTTGGGGATCGCAGGACTTGAAATGCTTGTAGGTACATTTGATGGTGTTGGGAGGAGGGTTGGCGATATTTTGCTCGTCTTGGTTGGTGGGATTAGTGGGATTGGCAGCTAGTGCTTGTTGAACTTGCACAACAATATCAGGAAGTACGACAGCCATCTGTTGAGCAATGTGAGTGGCCATAAGCTCGCTGGATCTTCCTGACCTTCTACCGCCTCGAGAATGTCTAGCAGACATCTACAGGAAATACGAAGCGAGATTATGAATTGAACGTTCATGTGTCATAAAAAGTGAAAACATAAAATAATGATAAAAATGTAGCTACATCCATAGGATGTCTTGGGCTTGCTTTAGATTGGGCCTCCAAATGTCTCCCATACATCAGCCTTGGTAGTCACGTGGGCCCCCATGACTACTAGGCTTGGTAGGGTTCACACTAGTGTTGGCCTGCTAATGCTAGCATCACCCGAATGAAAACATAATACATAATGGTAAAATATGAGGTCAGAATGTGTCCAGGTATAGACATGATGACAACTCAAAGTGGGGTTAGCCCATACGACGTTTGGTGTGGCATGCTTTGGCCTAATAGGTCCTTCGTACTCTAATCGTTAGTCCCCAGGTAGGCAAACTGGTCCGTTATTTGGATTTATACGAATGCCAAGCCTAGACAGGATGTTCCGACTACCGGCACTTGTACCTTCCCAGTTACTACATACCCGTCGTAGAACTCACTTTGATGTAATTGAAAATCATGAAAACATTGCAAAATATTTGGAGAAACCACAAAAATTTGAAATCGTGATGTGTGTGCTTGCGTAGACATGATATGCTATCAACTTGTATACTATAATAAATGTCGCATATTATCATACAAAAGTGAAAGTGATTGCATGCATTTGTCTGAGAAGAATCAACATGAAATATCATGAGTTTGCATGTAAAACATAAAATAAATCTAATCAACTATAGTATAGGCTCTAAGGGTCTAATAACCTATCCTATATCCCTATAGTCATAAGCTCTGATACCAATCTATCACACCCTGACCCGCAGCGGATATAAAATCGGGGCATAATTGGGTTATCATCAAAGCTCATGACATTTACTATAAGTTCCATATTTATTAAATTGAAATTAAAACTTCAAATATTCCAACACAACAAGTCATACAAGCATAAATAAAATCAAAACATTGTTCAGAACATAATAGATTGGTTTAATCTTCTAAGGCCATTCCTATGTGTTTCTTTCTTCAACTTGTTCACCTGTATCATGCGTAAAACAAAAGATTTGGGTCAACAAAAGTTGGCAAGTGAATCTAGGTAAAAACAAGTTAAGCATTTATATGAGTTAATAAAAATCATGCGTAATCATAAATGAGCATATGCATATGTACAAACAATCACAAACCACATAACATCCACAATGACCATATAACATGATGAATGATGAACTTGAGATCAAGGCTCAATCAAACGGAGCCGATCTAATGAGACACCTGATGCTCAACTCGTATCCCACGAGGAACTGATGGGCCTTAAATGAATGACTGCACTGAAATGACAAAATGTAACCACACATAATCATACCAATTAAAATACACATTTGATCACGTTTCGATGTTAGCACGAGTGTTAAAATAAATAAATAAAACATGTACGACACATGATCCATCCCAAAATGTGATTAAAAAGGGATTTTGTAAGGATTCACTCACCGTGGATGCGTATTCTTGATGGATAATAAGTGCGCACGAGTTGAAGATTTGATCGACGACGAATACTAACCTAAAATGATAATACGATAATTCGATAATTACAACCAAATTAATATTTTGATTTAATACTTGTGCTGGATTTTTTGTTGAATTTTTTGAATCTTTGAAATTGTATTTTTAATTGAATTTTGACTAAATATAAATACATAAGTAAAAATAAAAGAAATAAAATAAAATAGTATATAAAAAATGTCAGACCTGTCAAAAGAGCCTGGCCGGTTTTTTTGTGAATTTTGCATGCGTGGGGTGGGATTCGAACTCTAGACCTTCCGTTCACGTGCACGCAGCTCTTCCAACTGAGCTACGTGTCTAACCCATTAAGATTTGATTTTTAATTATTCTTATATACATATTAGCTTTATTCATAATTTAATTTATTTAAAAAGTTTTAAAATTAAACAAACCGACTCTCCAGGCGAGGATCGAACCCAGACACTCCTCGTTGATTTGAACCCAGCCCAATCTAACCCGAACATAATCCGTTTTTAAATAATCTTAAGTTCAGTTTGAAACTTCATCATCTTCACAAAATTAAACCCAGACATCAGTTCGCAAACTCTCTGATCAAATTAAATTAAAAAAAGAAACAAGATTCGTAACCATCTCTACTTAACAACGGATTTGCAAATAAGATAAGGTGAGTTGGAAGATGATACCGAAAACTGTGGTCGTTGAGGATTCTGGCGAGATTACGATGGCGGAGTGTAACTCTGTTTGTGGAAGAAACGAGTGTACAGAATTTCGAGAGAAGAAATCTGAGGGTGTTGGCTAGTTCGAATGATAAAAACATTGATGTATATATAGTGCAATCGAAATAATTACATTTCAGTTTCGAATTTCAGCAATCATGAGTTTGGATCAGTTTTGATTCGAATTGAGTTAGGATGTCGGTTATACTGGTATCCGGTTATCCGTTACATCCATAACAATCACGATGCACTGAAAAATTTTGATGATTGTTTGATAACTGTTAGGCGGTTTCAGTCATCTTACACAGAGGAGCACAAGTTCTTTTAAGTTTTATAAATTTCAGTTATCTTACATCCAGTGTATGTATTCCAGTGGTGTTGGGTGTGTGTGACTTAGAGAGTGACCCGGGTTCGACTCCCAGTTTTCCCTTTTTTTCTTAATTTTATCTTAACCCACTTATTAATGTTATTAATTTTTAATTCAAAATTTTAACTCTATCACCTTTGAATTTAAATAATAATATAATATTAACCCAGCATACAGGCGTCTATATTTTCTTCCATACAAGGCCTCAAAAGGAGCAACCTTGATGCTAGTATGATAGCTGTTATTGTAGGAGAATTCTATTAGGGGTAAGTGGTCATCCCAACTTCCACCTATATCAATCACATATGCCCGGAGCATGTCTTCCAGAGTTTGAATAGTATGCTCACTTTGACCATCAGTCTGTGGATGGTAAGCCGTACTAAAGTTTAATCATGTGCCTAAAGATTGTTGGAAACTTTTCCAAAAGTGAGATGTGTATCGAGTATCTCTGTCAGATACAATAGATACCGGCACACCGTGTAGGGACACAATCTTGTCCACATACAACTTAACCAATTTATCTGAATTATACGTTTCCTTAATTGGCAGGAAATGTGCTGACTTAGTTAGTCTATCCACAATGACCCAAATAGTGTCATTTCCACTTTTGGTCTTGGGTAACTTGGTAATCAAGTCCATAGTTACCATTTCCCATTTCCATGTGGGAATTCCCAATTGTTGTAGAAGACCTGACGGCTTCTGATGTTCGGCTTTAACCTGCGAACACGTCAGACACTTAGCTACATAAGTGGCTATGGATTTTTTCAAACCCGTCCACCAATAATTCTTCCTTAGATCTTGATACATCTTTTCACCTCCCGGGTGAACCGAGTATCTCGAACTATGCGCTTCTTGGATGATTAGATCTCTAAGTCCTCCAAAGACTAGAACCCAGATCCTAACATTAAATCGAAGGATTCCATCTTTTCCAGGCGCTAACTGATCAACAGTTCTGCCTAATCCCTCATTAGGGATATTAGCCTTTAATAGAGCTTGCTTCTGCGCATCCAGTAGCTTCTCACTTAAGCTATTATTAAGGAAGTTCTAATGACAAGGGTTAAACCCTAAACACCCAAGTGTTTAACAAGTGCATATATTTATTTTTACAAGTTAAAACATAAGTGATTCTTACATATATATATATGAATACTTGTAAAAATAAAAGCTATGTATATGCATATTTTGTCACCAAGAATTATGTGTAAATACATGTGCATTGTATATGTATGTATTTAGAAGCTTAGGGTATCCACCATAAAATACCCAACTATACACAAAATACTACAAACACTTGAAAATATTACCAAGTGTAGGTGACACAAACAAATACATTTTTACAACTTCGAAAGCAATGCGGACGGTGGGCGAACATACACAAATACACCGTCACGTCGTCGATCAACGAACAAATCGCCGACACGAAGTGTTATTACGACGATGGCCGATTTTCGACGCGAAAAAGCATATATTAAATAACGACAACGACATGTCTAAAATAATTTATTTTAGGCACTTGACATAGATATATGTTATCGATATCAAAACCCAGAAAGTTAAAATATAAAAGAATTTACTAAGTGATTTTATAAAAGTATAAAAATATGTATACTTACAAATCTATGCTTAGTAAAAATTATAAGTGTAAGACTTATAGATATTGGGCTATTGAAAATGAATTTGGGCTAGGCCCATTTCATAAAAGACATGGGCAAGGCCCAATTTCATAAAATATATGGACAAAGCCCAAAGGCATAAATTACATGGGCTAGGCCCAAACACATAAAAACATGGGCTAGGCCCAATGACATAAATTACATGGGCTAGCCTAAATACATAAAGATATGGGCTAGGCCTAATGATATAAATTACATGGACTAGGCCCAATCACATAAAGACATGGGCTAGGCCCAATCACATAAAGACATGGGCGAGGCCTAATGACATAAAAGACATGGTATAGGCCGAATGACATAAATTACAAGGGATAGTCCCAATCATATAAAGACATGGGCTAGGCCTAATAACAGAAAAACATGGGCTAGGCCTAATGACATAATAGATATGGGCTAGGCTTAATGAGATAAATTACATGGGCTAGGCCCAATGACACGCATGCAAGGGACGAGGACATGTGAAGGGCAAGACCTGATTCACACACGATCTAAGAAAACTATATATATATTATATATGAGAAATATATGTATAAAAATATTAATCGAACTACCAACACTATAATAACATTAAAAGTTGTTCTAATGTGATAAATATATACATAACAAGAATTCAAGATGAACAACTAGTACGAGGTCCAATGAGACCTAGGTGTTTAATGAAGTTATTCCACATGTTGGTTACACATGTGTACGGACACTGAACTTTGATAAGTACGACGTACGAAACACAAAGCTATGAGTTCATGTCCCTCCTTTCAATTATTTCAAAGTTTTGTTTAAAACTATCGAGGGGAAATACATGTCATAACAAACGGTTTGTTAGCTATGGGGTTAGTTGATAACACGATCAATGTGCGTAAGTAGGATTAATCACTTAGTGACCAAGGTGCAAAAGGTATAGATCTACATAGTTTGAGGTGCGCTCCAATCCTGGTTGGTATACCCTTCGGAGTGCTTTTGTGATCCCAATTGATCTTAAGAGTTGTCTCGGTTTGGTTACTTACTTATGGCACATATATCAGGGTGCTAGCTACACACTAATAGATCCTTAAACTCGATGAATGCTAATAACATACTCAGATTTCATTACTGGATTACAAGCATGACAGTTCATGAGAAAACAATAACTACATGAACTCGCCAACTTTATGTTAACTTTTTAAAATTACATGTATTTCAGGTTGCAAGACTTGAGCCGATGAACACTTTGGGAAATGGGAATGACATGACAACGAATGCCACCTTTTGGGAGGATTTTCCTCTTATATCCCAACCTCGTATGGGTATATAGGAGTCAAAACCTCAACATGATTTTACCATGAAAACAATCTTTTACTATATTGTAATGTATTTCAAACCACATTTTTGATGACAATGTGAAACTATTTGGAAACTCATGATTTCACTTTTGGAAACTTGTAAACATTGGTTGCAAGTTAATATAAGCATGGCATGGTTGTTCATTTACAGTTGTTTACAAGATTGGATGCAATGATTACCTCATAGTCACATGTTTGCGCTTCCGCTACGACTAGGGTGTGACAAGTTGGTATTAGAGCTCCGATTGCAGTGAACCGGGGAAAAACTTTTACTAAAGTTTGGTCTACAAACACTAAGGGCTCTCACATGAAAACAAAGTTTATAACAACACAGAAATGTTTTCAGAATTATGACAAAATGTTTTCATTGTGTCATGATAACATGAGGATCTATCACCTGAGCTCAGCCATAAGTAAGGAAAAAAAGGATCAATACATGATCCATCTATGAGAAATAGACACATTACATTATTAGACTATATGTCATGGACATGTTACAAAAGATAGAAATCCTGGCTAGATGGGATTTTATGTGATTATATATATAATTTATTTATATATGTGTTGCACGGAATATTTTGCCAAGAACAAAATACCTTTGACTACGGATAATATTATTATCCTTGACTCGCACAATGAGAATATCAACCTCACGTCTATTGCGGAGCCTATGGCGAACGTGGTTGCTAAGTGAGACCTTAAGATCGATTCCACATAAGGTGGTTGCTTTTCCCGCGGATGCGGAGATGCCTGGCTTCGGTAGTGACGAAGAGGCGGAGGTGGTAGCCTTGGATGACAACTCTATTAGCGGGACGAGGTCCTTGTGACCCATGTTAATCATTGATAACGACATTTTTGTCCAGACAAGGAAAGGTGAAGTAATCATCTTCAAGGTGCCCCTCCAGTTGCTATTGTTGCAAATTCTCTCTATTTCTAAATCTGTCTAATGACGTGCCTTTCACGAGTAATGTCAAGGGATGATAGCACGTGGACCATCACGAAGGTCCCTTCTATTTTGAAGGTATGTAGACAATAGCGTCCTCTCTCTTGTTGATCATCGTCCTTGAACGGTAGAACACTAGGGTGACCATGCAAGGCAATTTATTATTATGGGGGCCCACGTAATAATAACTTGCAGTGGATGAGAATCCTGGTGGGCTATGCGGGTCAAGCTAATGATCACTACACATTCGATATTGTAAGGTTGTTCGAGTTTCTATCTAGTGGGACACTAACTGGGGTGGTTACTATAACACCCTACGATATAGAAACACCATACGTATTTGTTTGCATCTAACATTCGATTTATATCACGAGTCGATTGAGACTATTCATCTAAACAAACAAAAACTGGTTGGCCACCCAAGGAGGATATTTCCTCAACGGTCTAGAGTTCTTGTACATGGGTTGGTTCCATGGTATCTATGGCACCTCATCTTATTTATTGGAAAGAGATTACATTAAACTCCATCGTGTGAAATTTGTCTTATTCCAAGGGATGGTATGGCACGAGCCATGCTTCAACACCCTCATTGCATTCTATTCGATATCTATAGAAATTATAACAATCTAGCAGGAGCTCGTGGAGCTCAAGGGATATCAACGTATTTGTCACACGGGTTGGTGTGGCGAAGGATTTGTTTTCCTACTTTGGACGATCGAAGTCCACGAAGTATGGGGTACATGCTATAAGGTTGGAGACAACCGTTTGGTTTCTCCTCCTCAATGCTTTATTTCCTTTCCACTCAGACATATGGCTGATACACGTAAGAGGCATATGGTAGACTATATTTATCCAAATATATGTCTAACTTCTTTTAATCTTGGGTATTAAGAAGAAACATGGCGCTAAAAGGAAGGTCTACACCCAAAAGGGGTTAGTTAATCCATGACTTACTGGGTAAGCCGAACTAGAGTTCTTATGGAAGGACATACGGTTACGGAAAGCGCATGAAATGAGAGTAAGTTAGTCGACACTATTGATGAAGCTGGTGGTACCGGTAGTTTAAATGGTTTGGATCCCAATAGATTGGGAACGAGTGGCAGCGCTACACCTGAAGATGCGATCATACAAAGTTTTAAATTCTAAGGCTTTCCCGGACTGTAAGCTGCGAGACCTCATTGGTGCGAGAGGTGCGGTAGGTTAGGTCCGCTCAATAAAGACAACGAAGTCGGTTAGCAATGCTAGCAAATGCACTCCTGAGTAAACGATTAGGTAAACAAAGAGTCTCCTACTGAATGCAACATTAACTTGGTGAAATCCTCAAGTAGAAACTTTAAGGAGTGATACTACAAAGAGGATTATCATGGGAAGAACTAAAAAATCTTATGCGAGAAGAGTATTGCTCGCTGACTAGAATTCCAAGGGTAGAAAGGGGATCCTAGAACTTGATCATGATGGCAGCCAACGTTGTTGGTTACACTCAATGCTTTAACGATCTCTCAAGGGTTGTTCCATAATGGGGAACACCTGAAATTAAACGTATTGAGTGTTACATTTGTGGTTTAGCCTCCAAGAACCAAAGCATGACCACATCCTCCCATCCTACCTTCATCACTTAAACAGTAACTCTCGCAGTTAGTCTCACCAAGGATGCGGTGGGAATGGGAAATTATCAAAGAAAGGTGCAGAAATGAAGGAAACGCATGTGGAATCTACTAGCAACGGGAAGCAAAAATACCCACCCCTTAAGACAAGATCGAGAGTGAGTAACAAACGAAAGGGAACTCCCGTGATGATAGAAACGAAGGAAATTGCATCCATAATTGGTGCTAGCACAAAGAAATATGTTGATAACTTACTGAAATCCTAAATGTGATAAGTGAAAATTTCCTCATGAGGGCACTTGCAAAAGTGCCAAGAGTAGAAGTGTGGTGAATCAAGACACAAAACATAAACCAATAAGTTAGTAAGACTCAACCAAGGACAAGGATGTTAACTGTGGCATGAAGTCCACTTCAAGCATGAACGTCTTAAGAATGAATCAGACAAGTAAATTAAAGTGTGAGTAAGCAGAAACTATGGATACCCCATAAGATCCTGATGTCGTCATGCATACGTTCTACTCTACAATCATTTTGTGTCAATTCTTTTGATACCAACACCGAGCTTAGCTAGTGTCTTTAGGTGTTAAGCTTATACTCGAATTAGAGTCTTGTAAATTAGACACGTTATCAAGTTAGCTAATGGAGAATTAGCATTAGACTCGTCTCGTCGATACGAATCCAATAATATATAATGTCCAATTTTGTTTTCTAAATGTCATACGATTCTAACCGTGCAATCGGTTTGTAAAATTGTTTACGTATCAATTTCTGTGTACCAAAACATTTATTACTCAGCCAGTTAACTTTCCAACTTTTCGAGTTTAACTCGGAACAGTACCCAATTCATAACAATAGTCCGAGATTGTAATCTAAATTGCTATCTGAGATGATCATCTGAGATGGGAATCTGCCCGAAACAAGGTATCCGAGATGTAATTCGAAATGAGGTATCCGAGATGTAATTCGGAACAATAATCCGAAATGGTCCGAAATCAATACCATAGATCCGAGATGTCTATTTGGATCCCTGAGTCATGAGGAATCATTAAAAGGTCACCGACACGTTTCCTATCAACCAACATCTTGCATCTATCTTGTTTGATACCTGTGTTGATTTTAGTTCATCTCCATAGAATTGAAAATATACTTGACCTAGAGTCAAGTAAGATAGATGTTCTCTCATTCTATAGGATTTGCCAACGGTAAATTAGTCAAGTCAGGGGAAGTTTAAAAAATGATGCACTTTGGAACATGGAGAACAGTAATTTAATATCGATCTTTTACCCGTTTATATGGGTTGTTACGACGTAGCTTTTGGCATAGACTTGTTGACGTATAATCGAGCGGAAGTAGGTCGTCGTGAGAAAACTATCCGCATCCCCCTGCCAAACAAAGAAACACTTGTACTACACAGAGAGAAGCATGAGACGCCCTTACGAATCTTTAATTACATGAAGGCCAGAAGTGCCTACAGAAAGGTTGCATAGCCTTTCTAGCTCACGTAGTCGATAAGGAAAATGAGGAGCCAAAACTAGAGGAAATAAGCGTTGTGAAGGAATTCCCTTGAAATCTTTCCATCAGACTTGTCTGGATTATCTCTGCAATGACACGCCAACTTTCGCATTGATTTGGTGCCAGGAGCAACACCAGTAGTGAAGCCTCCATACCGATTAGCTCCGTCGTAAATGCAAAGACTATCTACACAACTTCAAAAGTTGTTAGAAAAAGGATTCATTAAAACGAGTTCCTCGCCATGGGGAGCTCCAGTGCGTTTTGTCGAGAAGAAGGATGGAACCTTCTGAATGTGCATAGGCTACCGGGAACTAAACAAGTTAACCATCAAGAATCGGTACCCATTACCAAGGATTGATGATCTGTTGATCAATTACAAGGGTCGAGTTTTACTCAAAGATTGACTTAAGATCCGAGTATCATCAGTTAAGAATCCAAGAAGGAAGTATTCCTAAGACGACGTTTAGGACTCCCTACAGTCATTACGAGTTCCTTGTTATGCCTTTTGGTCTAACAAACGCCCCTGCAATATTTATGGATTTGATGAACCGGGTATGTAAGACATACCTCGACAAGTTCGTGATTATGTTTATCGATGACATATTGATATACTTGCAAACCGAGGAAGAACACGAATAACACTTGAGAACTATACTTGAGTTGTTAAAGAAGGAGCAATTATATGCCAAGTTCTCTAAATGTGAACACGAACGGGATGCATATCGACCCCTCAAAGATCGAGGCTATAAATAATTGGATCGCCCCCACGGAAATACGACAAGTTCTTTGTTTAGCAGGATATTACAAGAGATTTATTGAGAACTTCTAAAAAGTTGCTCAGCCGCTAACCTCGCTTACACCAAAGGATAATAAGTTCGATTGGGGAGAAAAGCAAAAATCAACATTTCAACTATTAAAGGATAAATTATGTAAGGGCCGATATTATCACTTCCAAACGGTACCGATGACTTTGTGGTGTATTGTGATGCATCGTATCAAGGCTGGGGTTGCGTGTTAATGCAACGTGAAAAAGTCATCGCGTACACGTCTCGTCAGTTGAAAGTTCACGAAAAGAACTAAACCACTCATGACCTAAAACTAGGTGCAGTGGTATTTACTTAAAAAATCTGGCGTCATTATTTATATGGCACCAAGTGTACCATACTCACAGATCATAAAAGACTTCAACACATATTCACTCAAAAGGAACTGAATATGCGCCAACGACGTTGGGTGGAATTGTTGAAAGATTATGACTGTGAGATCAAGTATCACCAAGGTAAGACAAATGTAGTGGCAGATGCCTTCAGCCAGAAGGAACGAGTCAAAACTTTACGAGTACGAGCTTTAGAAATGACGATCTAGACGAATTTTACAACTCGAGTGCCCTATGCACAACGAGAAGCTCTAAATTCGGAAAACATTCAAGCGGAACCATTAACGGAAAAACAAATGGAACCAAACAAGGATGGAACTTTATATTTCATGGGAAGGATCTGGATTCCCTATTTTGGCGATCTGCGAGACTTGGTGCGGGATGAAGCACAAAAGTCAAATACTCGATACACCCAAGATCTGATAAAATGTAGCAGTATTTAAAGGAGTATTATTGGTGGCCTAATCTCAAGGGAGATATTACGACATATGTTGGGAAATGCCTAACTTATGCAAAGGTCAAGGCCGAATACCAAAAACCATCTGGTTTATTACAACAACCTGAGATCCCTGTTTGGAAGTGGGAACAAATCTCAATGGATTTTATTACAAAACTGCCATGGACCTCTCAAGGTCATGACATGATCTAGGTTATCATTGATGGTTAACCAAATCAGCTCACTTCTTACCCATCCGTGAGAAAGACAGTACCGAGAAGTTAGCTGAACTGTATCTTAAGGAAATCGTGGCACGCCATGAAGTGCCATCTCGATAATCTCTGATAGAGATGCTCGCTTTGTGTCGCGGATCTGGAATTCATTTCAAACTTTGTTTTCTTCTCGCTTAGATTTAAGCACAACTTTTCACCCGCGGACCGATGGTCAAAGTGAGCGAACCATCCAAACGATAGAAGACATGCTTCGGGCCTGTGTGATGGATTTAGGCGGAAACTAGGATACTCATTTACCGTTGGTAGAGTTTTCCTACAATAACAGTTATCACACTAGTATCAAGGCTGCGCCGTTCGAAGCACTATATGGACGAAAGTGCCGATCTTCGCTATGTTGGGCGGAAGTCGATGACAGACAACTCATTGGTCCTGAACTAGTCCAAGAGACCACAGACAAAATATTCAAGATCTGTGAGCGTATCAAAGCGGCCCAAGATAGACAAAAAAGCTACGCAGATCAGAGACGCAAACCATTATCCTTCGAGGCCAGAGACAAAGTATTACTAAAGGTCTCACCTTGGAAAGGCGTAGCTAGATTCGAGAAGCGCGAAAAACTAAACCCGAGATACATTGGGCCTTTTGAAATTCTAGCAAAGGTTGGTACAGTGGCTTACAAGCTAAAACTGCCAGAAGAACTCAACAACATACACGACACATTTCATGTGTCTAACCTAAAGAAAAGCCTGAATAATGACATGGTTAACATCCTAGTGGATGGAATTCATATTGATGAAAAAATCCAATTTACCGAGGAACCCGTTGAGGTTATGGACTGGAAAGTTCAAAAGACAAGAAGAAGTCAAATCACACTTGTAAAAGTTCGCTGGAACTCGCATCACGGTCCCGAGTATACGTGGGAACGTGAGGATCAAATCAAGACAAAGTACCCCCATCTGTTCAAGGAGACTCCTTTGGAGGATGCTTCAAGGTAAATTTCGGGACAAAATTCTTTTTAACAGGGGGAGTATGTGACAAATGGCAAATAACCGGCAATTCCGTACAATCTAATCACTATTTTTAGTACATAATCACATGCCTTATATCGTAATTTATCGTAATTTGATTTACGTAACTAAGTCGTACGTCATATCACAAGTATTAGGACAAGTAAATCGGGTCATAACATATACTGGTTTTCGTTACGACGCGAAACAAACCAAACAATGCCCTAAAAGTGTTGGTAGAAAGTGTTGGGCGCACTATTCGCGGTTGCACTATTCATGTCAGCTAAACCGCTAAAACGAAACAACACAATGAATAACGGCATGCTAATGCCACAATTGAGTCCATATATATATGAAAACACTGATATGGGAACACCTGTTTCAGAAGTACATAACTTTCCGGTACAACGCCTAAATTACAAAATTGTACGTTTCGACCAAAAAGGCGACAATTTCAATTTGTCCGCAACATGAATTCGGTAGTTCCGAATTTCCAGAATTATAAACAATATGAGAATAGCTGAAATACATAAAAGACATTGTTTCCGGTCATATGACAAATAGTGCACAACTCGACCCGAAAGCGACCATTTGTCGAACCGACGAACATTTTGTGGTCGATAGCCTCGTGCATCCATCTAGAGAACTAGTTAAGCCTCATTTGAGACTCAGAGTCCTTTCAACTATCTTCAGGTCACGGAAACACAACTTCCAGAAATGTTCGACGGCAAAATATATAAGTGCCGATATCAAGGGAACGATTGAACGGAAGGCTTTTCTATCATCCTAACTCAACATATATTCAGCTAGCGAACTAGTTAAGAATATTTTAGATCAGAAGTGTCCTAAATAAACGCCATGACACTTATGATAGTAAAAAACCAAAGCTTCCGGTACGAAATGATAAAGTTCATATATTAGCCGATATTGTGCCGATGAGCGAACTAGTGATGTTTTTGTTATCCAAAACTTACACCAATTAGTCAAGAGGACTAATTAACATGGATTAACACCCTAAACCCTAATTACTTGCTAATAATACGAGATCAACCCCTAATCAACATACTTTAATTAATTACCTAAATATCTATTTTTCAACACATGTTATAAATAATAATTTACACTTAACCCCCCCCCCCATGTGGGCGCCCACCCACTTGATTTATGTTGAAAAATGAAGATTTAGGCATGGAAGTAAGATGTGATCTTGACTTGAAGATTTATATAAATCTTCATCATGTCACCATATATCATTTCACACAAAAAAAATATAAGAAACCTCCCAACTCCTTCCTTCCCCACGGCTACACTCCACCACCATAAACCACCACTTTTCCACCATTAAACACTACTTTTTACATACTTTAAAGCCCCCACAAGATCACCTAAGGAGGTTGCAAGCATAAGGGATCATTGGAGCTTTCTTTGGAGCTTCATCTTCTTCCTTAATCTTCACTAATCTTATGCAACCATTGTAAGATAAATTCCTTCACATTTTAGCTTCTTACAATGTCTAGTTTAAGGAAGTATAAATTGATCATCTTGAAAAGAAAATATAACTCAAAAACCCTAAACCTCACAAGAATAATAACACTAAATGTAGTTATTATGTGCTTATATGTTAAGTAGTTAGCATGATGATGTTGATTATGATAAAGTAAGGTGTTTAATGTAGATGATCTTGTATGAATAAATATATAAATGATGATTTAAACATGGTGATGTTTAAATCTAAACAAGATCATCAACTTCATCATCCATGAAGGTTACTACAACTTAAAAGTGATTTATTACACATGAATAATTTTTATAAAGAATAAACACCATGATTTATGATGTAAACATCTTAAAAAGTGTAGTAAACAAAGGGAGTTTAAAATGAAATACTTGATTTAATGATGTAATAAAAATGATGGCTTAAAAATGCTAATAAAAATGTTGAAATCTCATTGTATTGTTAAGAAAAATATTGAGAATATAATTACCAAGAACCATGGATGATGATGTGCATAAGTTGTAAACAAAGTAGTATGTGACCATAAATTGTTACTTGATCTTGATTATGTGTTTAAACATGGTTTAAATACGTTTTTAAAACGTGGAAAATCCCATAGTTTAGGGAAAACTATGGCGAAATTTTCTAAAAATCTAATCGCGATTAAAATATGATTCAAGGGGTGATTAACGGGACTAAATGTGATTAGTGAGTTAATCGTCATTAAGGAAGTTCTAATGACAAGGGTTAAACCCTAAACACCCAAGTGTTTAACAAGTGCATATATTTATTTTTACAAGTTAAAACATAAGTGATTCTTACATATATATATATGAGTACTTGTGAAAATAAAAGCATATGTATATGCATATTTTGTCACCAAGAATTATGTGTAAATACATGTGTATTGTATGTGTATGTATTTAGAAGCTTAGGGTATCCACCGAAAAATACCCAACTATACACAAAATACTACAAACACTTGAAAATGTTACCAAGTGTATGTGACACAAACAAATACATTTTTACAACGTCGAAACGATAATCGGACAAACGAAGCAATGCGGACAGCGGGTGAACGTACACAAATACACCGTCGTGTCGTCGACCAACGAACAAAACGCAGACACGAAGAGTATTACGACGACGGGCGATTTTTGACACGAAAAAGCTTATATTAAACAACGACGACGACATGTCTAAAATAATTTATTTTAGGCACTTGACATATATATATGTTATCGATATCAAAACCCAGAAAGTTAACATAAAGAATTTAAAGTGATTTTATAAAAGTATAAAAATATGTATACTTACAAATTTATGCTTAGTAAAAATTATAAGTGTAAGACTTATAAATACTGGGCTATTGAAAATGAATTTGGGCTAGGCCCATTTCATAAAAGACATGGTCAAGGGCCAATTTCATAAAATATATGGACAAAGCCCAAAGGCATAAATTACATGGGCTAGGCCCAAACACATAAAAACATGGGCTAGGCCCAATGACATAAATTACATGGGCTAGGCCTAAACACATAAAAGACATGGGCTAGGCCTAATGACATAAATTACATGGGTTAGGCCAATTCACATAAAGACATGGGCTAGACCCAATGACATAAATTACATGGGCTAGGCCCAATCACATAAAGACATGGGCTTGGCCCAATGACATAAAAGACATGGGCTTGGCCCAATGACATAAATTACATAGGCTAGGCCCAATGACATGAAAACATGGGCTAGGCCCAATTACATAAAGACATGTGCTAGGCCCAATGACATAAAAGACATTGGTTAGGCCCAATGACATAAATTACATGGTCTAGGCCTAATGATATGAAAACTTGGGCTAGGCCCACTGACATGCGTGCAAGGCACGAGGACATGTGAAGGGCAAGGCCCGATTCACACACGATCTAAGAAAACAATATATATATATATATATATTAGAAATTTTATGTATAAAAATATTAATTGAACTACCAACACTATGATAACATTAAAAGTTTTTCTAATGTGATAAATATATACACAACAAGAATTCAAGATGAACAACTAGTACGATGTCCAACGAGACCTTGGTTTCTAGTGAAGTTAATACACATGTAGGTTACACATGTGTACGGATACCGAACTTTTATAAGTACGACGTATGGAATGCAAAGCTGTGAGTTCATGTCCCTCCTTTCAATTATTTCAATGTTTTGTTTTAAAACTATCGAGGGGAAATACATGTTATAACAAACGGTATGTTGGCTATGGGGTTAGTTGATAACACGATTAATGTGCGTAAGTAGGATGATGACAAGATTAATCACTTAGTGACCAAGGTGCAAAAGGTATAGATCTAAAGAGTTTGAGGCGTGCTCCACTCCTTGTTGGTATACCCTTCGGAGTGCTTTTGTGATCTCAATTGATCTCAATAGTTGTCTCGGTTTGGTTACTTACTTATGGCACATATGTCAGGGTGCTAGCTACACACTAATAGATCCTTAAACTCCATGAATGCTAATAACATACTCATATTTCATTACTGGATTACAAGCATGACAGTTCATGAGAAAACAATAACTACATGAACTCGCCAACTTTATGTTGACTTTTTTAAATTACATGTATTTCAGGACGCAAGATTTGAGCCGGTGAACACTTCGGGAAATGGGAATGACATGACAACGAATGCAACCTTTTGGGAGTATTTGCCTCTTATATCCCAACCTCCTATGGGTATGTAGGAATCAAAACCTCAACATGCTTTTATGATGAAAATAATCTTTTACTATGTTGTAATGTATTTCCAACCACATTAAGTATTTGGAAACTCATGATAATACTTTTGGAAACTTGTAAACATTGGTTGCAAGTTGATATAAGCATGGCATCGTTGTTGATTTATAGTTGTTTACACGATTGAATGCAATGATTACCTCATAGTCACATGTTTGCGCTTCCGCTACGACCAGGGTGTGACATATATATATTATCTTTGATCGGTGCCCGACACTCCGTTCAAGTATCAAGGGTTACATGGAAGGTCAAGGGTATGGTTGGACAAATCCAAGATAAAATGTTATAAGTGTAATAGATTGGGTCATTTTGCTAGGGAGTATAGAAGTTGTTAGGACGTTTTGAGACCGTTGACACTTGAGTTTCATAGTTTGCAGCTTGATTGTAATAGTTAGTAAAACAAGAAGGGCTGAAAGTGTAACTATTGGGTTTTGAGCATACATGGCGTAATTAAGTATCTGGAGTAATTATGAACTACGCCAGATGGTCTGTGTGTATATATATGCTACTAAATGAAAACTCTAATCCAAGGTTCTTGGACAAGTTTTGGTAATTTTCTTGTGGTGTGATTCATGTTCTTGTGCTAAATCTGAATATGTACGTGCTTTTAGTGTTTATATCATTTGGGAATACATAAACAACACTTGTTGTTTGATCCAAACAAGAATCTTCATCTTCATCTTTTGGTTTTCTTAACTTTTTCTCATTCAAACACTTAATCAATAGGTGTTTGGGTGTTAACAACCAAACCACTGTGATCTGGATAGCATTTAGGACTCACAATTTGGTATCAGAGCCTTTGTGCTCTTGATTGTTTGAGTTTTTGTTAAGATTCTTCAAGTTTTGAAGGTTTTCCAAAAGTTTTTAAAGTTTCAAGGTTTTTCAAATTTTTGGACTTAAATGGCTTGATTTGGTGTGATTAATCATTAGGTTGTTGTTAATCAGTGTTTGGGTGAACATTTGGGTTATTTTGGTGTAAAGAAACATGGATTTTGAGTCGTTTTTGAGTGATTAGAGGGTTTTTGTTCATATTTAAACCTGTTTGACGTATTTAAACTTGAAGTCAGTGTAGATAAATTTGAATACAGCGTTTTTTAGTTGAAGATCGCGTAATTGACAATTACCCTGGTAATATACCGGCGTAATTGTTGAATATTAGCAAAATAATGTCAGCGTATTTAATCGAAGGCGACTTCAAAGTCAATGATAAAGATCCACATCGATTTTATCATGGTGATCGGCGTACTTAGCCAAACTCATGTGTGTTTTGTTTGTGTCAGCGGATTTAGCTATTGTCGTCGATCCAAGAACTCAAGAACATCAGTGTAATTTTTGAAATTCAGCGTATTTGCCAACCATAAGCGAAATTAACCCTAATCAGCGAAATTGAACCCAGAACCTTAATGAACCAGCGTATTTAACCTCTGATCAGTAATTTGAACTTAAATCATACCAAAATGTTACTTAATCAAACTAAATACGATCGCTCAAGACGAACTTGAAACTGGAATTGCAACTAGGCCTCCAAAGTTAAAAGGATATGAGGACGTTAGTAGCTGGAAGAGTAGAATCAAGGCATTCTTTGAGTACACGGACTATACTCAATGGATGTCCGTTACTGTTTGACCTCATGTTCCCATGGTAATGCGTGATGATATTCTTACAATTAACAAATATCCCACAACCTTCACTGATGAATATAGGACGTTGATCCAACGTGACTGCCGGGCTCACGCTGCTTTAACAATGGTTCTATCAAAGAATGACAACAACTTGTTTGAAGAGTACACCTCAGCTCATGAATTATGGTTGGCACTTATCGATCACTATGAAGGCAACCAAGAACTGATGGATAACAAGAGAGATATGGTTTAGAAAGAATATGATATGTTTGAAATGTTCGAGGTGAGAGTTTATCAGATCATATCAGTCATTTTCTGAATGTGTTAACAAAAATGAAGAAAGTTGGTAATCTCGTTGCCAACTATGCTTCAATCAAGAAACTTTTGGACTCTCTTCCAAAAGAATGGAGCTTACAGTACATGATGATCAAAAGAACTTTCTTGACTAGTACAACTCCAGTCACTCTTTTAGATCCTGATCAACACTCTAAAGGCATTTGAAATTGACGTGCTCAAGAGAGAGATGAATCAAGCAGGATACTCTCAAAAATCCGTCCAATCCACTGCTCCTGCTGCTCCCAAGAACATGGCTTCCCTTGCCCCCATAACCTCCGGTGGTTCAAGCTCTCAAGTGCTAGTGCATCTTACTTTAATGCTTCCGCAAACTCTACAAAGGCTCCACAGTCTAACGAGAAGACTACTGTGGTTGATGATGCTCAAGCACTCAAGATATCCACTGAACATGTTGCACTATTTAACACCTTCCTGAGTAGCTATGAAGCACTTATGTCAGGTGAGCTGAAATAGGATTTCCTTTATGCTGAAGATATGTACCAAGTGGATCCAGATGATATGGAGGAAATAGATCTAAAATGGCAAATGGCAATGATCACCTTAAGGCTGAAGAAGTTTCAAGACAAGATAGGAAAGAGGTTGTCACTTGGAAAAGCTGGTTTCGACAAGTCAAAGCTGCGATGCTACAATTGCAAGAAGTTGGGTGACTTCAAAAGAGACTATCCGTTGCTGAAGAACGAAAATGATGATAATACCCCAGCTAGAAGGCCAATCGCTATAGAAGGAAATGACAATCCTGCTGCAAATACTCCAAAGGCTCTGGTGGTGGAAGACTATGATTGGGCGGATGAGATTGCTGAAGCGAAGAAGGAAGCTAACAAAGCTTTGATGGCAAAACTATCCAATGAATCAAAGGAAGTTGACAAGGCTCGACCAAGATATCCACTGAAACGGCTCCACATCCTTCAAACTTTTTAAGTTACAAAAATACAAGTATCCCAAGGGAGAGACGTCTGCTGACAAGGGCTGAAAAGCATCGTCAACTCAACCAAGCTGGAAGCTAACAAAGGGAGGAAAGAGGATGAAATATCAAAGTAAAAAAAGAAGAGTTAAAAGACTAGCAGTAGTGTAAAGAAAGAAAAGAATCAAGCTCCTGCTGCAGCAATGAAAGCTGAATCTGCAATGAAATTAAGAACACTAAATTGCAACTCACTATTGATAAATGGAATGCTAGCAAAAAGGCATTGGCTGAAATCAAAAATTGCCAACGACCGACATACATGAAAGATGGCATTGGGTACAAATATAAGCTTGGGAATGAAAGAAGAATATTTCCACCCCCTCACAGCAAGAACTATGTACCCATGCCAACTCCTCATCCAGAAATGATTTAATTGATAAAAATGATTTGATTGATCAAAGTGTCGATTGTGAAAATAACAAAAATACTAATGGTTCTATAAGAAATGTAGATGAAATTGAGCGTGAGGAGGATGTGTGCGATGAGGAATGTGGAGGCACAAAAATAGGGATAGGGTATTCAGGCGACAGTTACACTACGGTTAACTGGCTCGCCTGGAACTATGGTAAAACGAACAAAACTTTTATTCGGGATGAATGTAATAATTTAACTAGGATAGATGACGGTATTAAACCTAGTCTAAATATTCAGGATGACTGTTACAGGCATGTGCCTAAACCTATGACCCGCAACCATGAGAATGTAGTGGTTGAATGCGTTGATTAGAAATCTGCTTTTTCTAATGAAAATGTTGTGGTTGAACCTCCTGTATTTGTTCCAGAATTGAAACAAAACATATTTGGAAAATTCCTTACAGAGGATATTGCCGACTTTATTCCATCTTGTATAGGTATGTCAGAGTCTGATAAAGAACCAAACCAAGATAGTAGAAGTGAAGACTCAAACACAACAACTTCAGAAAGCGAAGAAGAAAGCTCAAGTGAAGATCAAAGATCAGATAATTCAAGTGAAAGTCAAGAGTCAGCTTCTTCAACAATCAGCGAGATGGATGAAGATGCACTAAAGATGAAAGTCGTCTTGACAAGAAAATGAAGAAAATCATAAGTTTAAGTCTTAATGCATTTTCATCAGACGAAGTTTCATACAGCTCATGACACTCATCGTCATACATCATCTTCCAACGCATCATCCTTCAAGAGGAAAAAGAGCCGTTGCATTAATGTTTTTATTGAGGTCATTTAGGACATACAACGAAAGATTGCAAAAGCAAGAAATTTTCTGAACCTGAACAAAATTTTGTCGAAAGTTTCACAGAGCAGTTTGATAATTTTAAGAAATTGTAAAAAACTTAGTTAATACAACATGTTTTTGGAAAAGAAAAGAAGATATTTTCAGCCAAAATAACGACAGATTAAAAATGAAGCAAGCTAGGTTTCGAATTCTAACTAAGTTGTATATATTTCTTATTTGTTGTTGTATAACAGAATAAACTGCGAAAATAGCTTCGAATGCTCATGGAATACATCTGGCATGTGGACAGTTGATGCTCAAGGCATATGACTGGTTTAAAGGAACTACTAAAGGACTTCCAATTCATCAACGGAGACTTCGTATCTTTTGCAAAAATGAAAAGGGAGGGAAGATTGTTGGAATTGGTTACGTTGTTTTTGAAGCACTTACGTTGGAAAATGTTAAGTGTGTACCAGAATTGTGCTACAATCTTATGAGTGTATCACAAGTCTGTGACAAAGGAATATCCGTGGTAATCAATGACGTTGAATGTCTCTTTCTCAAGCCCAAATACTTAGTTCCTGCCGAGATGATTATGCTTACAGCTCCTTGTCAAAACAACACCTACATCCTCAATATGAAAAATGCCAAAACTAATGAGAAAATGACGTGTTTGATCTCAAAGGCGTAAGAATCGGAACCACTGCTTTGGCATAGGCGTTTGGGGCATGTGATTTTAAAAATATGAATAAACTCTCCAAATTAAACTTAGTAAGAGGTTTATCGATAAAAAGGATTTACATTTTCAGAAAAGTGTATCGCATGCGCCCAATGCAAGCAAAACAAAAAGCCACACAAGTCCAAAGCAGTGAATACGATAAGCGCACCGTTGCAATTGTTGCATATGGATCTTTTCGGTCCCATTAGTGTTAAAAGTTTAGCTAAATGATCTTATTGCTTGGTGATTACAGATTATTTTTTTCTCAATTCTCATGGGTTTACTTACTTGAAACCAAAAGCGAAACTGCATCCATTCTACAGACCTTCATCCCTATGATCGAGAACATCATCAAACTGAAGGTCAAGTCAGTCAGAAGTGATAACGAATTTAAATTCAAAAATCAAACATTTATCTCGTTCTGTGAAGAAAAGGGTATTCGCCTTCAGTACAGTGCAGTTAGAACTCCTTAGCAAAACGGTATAGCGGAACGAAAGAACAGAACACTCATTGAAGTTGCTCGAACTATGCTTGTAGACTCCAACATGCTATGTTTTGAATCGACTTCTCATTGTTAAACCTCACGGAAAAATTACTTTAGACGGTTTGGATGTTCATGTACACTTCTCAACACTGAAGACAATCTTATCAAGTTTGAAGTAGTCGGTGATGTGTGCTATTTCATGGGATATTCATCTACTCAAAAAGCGTATAGAGTCTACAACAAATGAACCAAGATGTTGCTCGAATCACACTATGTCGACTTTCAAGAAGGAAACTACACCAACACTGGAAGTTCTCCTAATTGGTTTTACGATGTAGATGTTGTTTTCAACACCTTCGACATTCCCAAACCTATTTTCTGAAACCCAACCTACTGAAATCGCTTAAGTTGAACCATTGTTTGACCCGTCAAACATTGATTTCACCCCTTTCACAACTCGTTTTACCCCAGCTTCAGCCGATCCAATCCTTCCCGTCGTAAAAGTAAGTGGTGACACTTTGGATGAGAATGCATCCGCAAATGATGCTTCCTCTTCTCAGACGAATATGGATGAACCAATTCAAGAAGAAGGACCTCCAATAATCTATTTCGATGAACACTTCACCAATCTACCTCAACAAATTGAAACCCATACCAATCCAGGTTATAAGATCAATCGAAATCACCTCATTGAAAACATAATAGGTCCGGTGGAAGACGGTGTGCGAACTCGTGGTCAGACTTATGTTATCAACAAAGGATTGTACTCCGCTTTCCTTTCACAATCTATACCAAGTGACATCGAAGAAGCCATTCAAGACTCAAGCTGGGTGCAGGCCATGCAAGAAGAATTATCTCAGTTTTAAAAGTTCAAAGTGTGGGAACTAGTTGTTCTTCCAGAAGGAAAATTTCCTACTGGAACAAAAATGGGTGTTTCAAAACAAAATGGACGATCGTGGTGTGGTCATTAAGAACAAGAAAAGATTGGTAGTTCAGGGATTTAGGAAGGAAGAATGGATCGACTATGAAGAAGTTTTTGCTCCGGTAGCACGTTTGGAAGAAATTAGAATATTCTTGGCATATGCATCGTAGAAAAACTTCAAAGTATATCAGATGGATGTGAAAAGTGTGTTTCTGTACGGTAAAGTAAAAGAAGAAGTTTAGGTTGGTCAGCCTCCTGGGTTTGAAGATCCACATTTTCCTAAACGATACTACAAGCTTGACAAAGCTCTCTATGGTCTTCATCAAGCACCTTGGGCTTGGTACGAGACTTTATCAACAAAGCTTCTGGAATGTTGATACACCAGAGGAAGAATCGACATGATTCTCTACACAAAAAGGATCGGATACAATGTGATGCTGGTTCAGATTTATGTAGATGATATAATCTTTGGGTCTATTGATGAAACGTTGTGCAAGGAATTCGAAAAGGTTATGCAAGCAAAGTTCAAGATGAGCATGATGGGCGAGCTCACATTTTTCTTGGGATTGGAAGTGAATCAGTGAGAAAACAAAATCCTCATTCATCAAGCAAAGTACATCCGGGATATTCTTGCTAAATACAGTATGAATGACTACAAAACTGCAAGCACACCATTTGCAGCCTGGCAATATGTGGGCTGTCTGTATCTTCGCTCATTTTCAGACAAATCCTAAAGAATCTCACGAGACTTCAGTCAAACGAATCTTCAACTATCTGAAAGGAACACCCAAGCTTGGACTTTGGTATCCTAAAGATAATAAGTTTTATTTAATTGCTTACTCTGACAGTGACCACGCAGGTTGTAAAGTCGATTGAAAATCAGTCTCAGGAGGTTGCAAATTCTTAGGAAATCGTCTTATATCATGGCAAAGCAAAAAGCAGACGACAGTCTCCACCTCTACCACTCAATCTGAATACACGGGGGCCTACAGCTGCTGTTCACAAGTTCTCTGGATATAAAATCAGTTGTTGGATTACGGGATCAATGTCATGAAAACTCCTCTATTCATCGACATGAGGCATGTCTTGGAATTGTGAAGAATCCAATCCATCACTCGAGAACTAAACATATCAAGATTCACATTCACGCAATTCGAGATGCGTACGAGAAAGGATACATTCAAGTGGTACCAGTGGATACTACGCAACAGAAAGCCGACATCTTCACGAAAGCCTTCAACAAAACTCGTTTCCAACAGTTGGTAACCTAGTTGGAAATGATAAATTTCCTTGAGTGGAAATGAACTTTGTTGTGATAACTGGTTGTACATACTCTATCTTAAAAAACCCGCTTTCCAAAATAAACGAGTGTCCTAAAACAATGTCCATCAAAAATATTTTATGTTCAAATTAAAATTTCATTTTCAAGCAATGGACACACGAAAATAAAATTTTTGGGACCAAGATATCAAGGAAGTTGTAATCTCCTTTTTTACACCTGTTTGGTAAAGAAATGATAGAAAACTGCTAACACTTTGTTTATCCTTGAAGCATAAAAGAAAAGAAAATCGGGGTGGCAAGCAACGATGTGTCAATAGATTCAGCAAAACCATCGAGTAAACTACGATTAGGCGACAAAAGATAAAGCTTACACAAGAATACTAGATACCCATAATATTGTGTTGTCTGTGGGTAACATGTCGCGGCATATGGCTTAATGGTCTCATATCTTGCGTTGATAGATTGCCAAAATATGAGATTTTGGGTCTTTATATTGTTTTATCATTGAGGGATATCATAGTCGCTCTTCTGTTGCATCCAAATATATACAGACCAAGACACGATTATGATATCTTTTCAAAAGAGCCAAAGAGGCCAAAAACCCTAAGCAATTGAAAAACCTCAACCAAACGAGCTAATCAATAGAAATCGTACCACATTGAAGTATGAAGCTAACCCTGGTCAAGACAGCATTGGTCGCTTTGACTGTACGAATGTACATTCTTGTTCACCGATGCGCTGATCTTGTATCTCTTCAAACGAATGAATTCAACCGTCTAGCTTGAGTGGCGGCCATTGCAATTCGTGTTATGAGGAAGCTTTGTGCATACCTTGATCGCTGGGGTATGTCCTGACGTGGGACTCACGAGAATAATATTCTAACCGTCTAGCTTGAGTGGAAGCCATTGCAATTCTTGTCAATATTACCACAATGATAAAACGCTCACCAAAAGCATGTTGAAAGAAGGATGCATGGATTCAAGAGGACAAGCATACTTACAATATTTCTTGTGCCTTGATTAATATTAAAATTATAATCTGACAAGCGTTGCCAGTATGACCTTTTGCAGGAAAGTGAGGATATGCAAACGAAAGAAAAATTGTGATGAAGAAAATCCCTCGGTTCGAAAAACGAATTTCGGTGTCCAAATTATAAAGTTATGATTTTCTCAAACTTATTTTCGGTTTTTTCACTATTTCTTTAATTCTGTATGAATTTTTAGCAAAAGGGCACGTTTTTCGAGAAAGTTCAAAATTTTCAAGCGTATTTGAATTAGATTTCTTAGATTTGAAGAATACTTCCATATATATAGGGGCGACATATTTAATATCTAACATAACTAATAATTACGCTGGACGATATGTTTTTCAAACATATACATACTTATTAGTTTTTAGTTTTGTAAAGTTTTTAAATATCTTCTTCATCAAATACCTTTCAAATTCTCTAAGACAAAGATCTGATATCTCTTATCGATCAAGGAATGGTGGTGTATTAAATAGGATCGCTTCAGATAAACATAACAGATTACCATACTAAGTAAATGCAATGTTTCGTCATGAAAAGAATCAGATCAGTTTAGGGTTTTTAAAAGGTTTATAAAGAACATCTTGAATACAATGTACTATTTTGAATCTGACGTAATTAACTAAAGTTGATGTATCACACATTTAAGTCTCGAACATGAGTTCGAGCAACCGGCATAATTGAAAAATACGTCGGGCAATCAGTGTAGATATGTATCTACGCTGATCTAGAACTCGTAAACAGACCCAATTATGTCACACCCCGATAAATCATCACATCAGAGTTGGGCGTGATTTGACTGGTATCTTTATTGCAGAGCGGAAGTGTTTAATGATGCCAAGACTTCTAGAAAGTGAATGCCCGTTAAGTGCTCGAATCCCCATGGGTTCTCCTATTCCAACCTTGCTATACTATAAAATTGTAACCTCAGAAAGAAACATGCGAAAACTCAACATAAAGTTGGCGAGTTCAAAGTTTGTTTGTTTTGTATCAAAGAAATCTTAAAACATTTGAATATTTAGCATTTGGATAAACCGGTTTATGAGATCATAGTATCCCAAAGCATTTGAAATGTCGTATTTGTATGCCGGTATTGAAATGTTTTCTATTATGTCTGTAAACCGATACATGTAAATGTTGTGTTTGTAAACCGTTAATGAAATTTTTCCTGTCGTATCTGTAAACCGATATTGAAATGTTTTCTGTTTGTAAACTAGCATTAATATCATAGTATGTAGGATGCCTATGGAATCTAAGGATCTATCAGTGTGTAGCTAATACAATGACTTATGTGCCATAAGTAAGTAACCAAACCGAGACAACTCTGACATCATTGGGATCACAAAAGCACTTTTAAAGGGATAACAAACAAGGAGTGCAGCGCGCCTCAAACTCAATAGATCTATACCTTTTGCACCTTGGTCACTATGTGATTAATGGTTACTCTTGTCATCATCCTACTTATGGAAAGTGATCTGTCATCATCTAATCCCATAGCTACATACCAGTTGTTAAAAATCTATGTTTTCGATGTGTATGAACAGGTATCGCCCTTCATATAATTTTCGTGCCTCACGCTTTTGATATTGGGCCAAGCCAATGTCATTTATGTTACCAGGCCTGTCAATCGTGTTATTGGGCCTAGCCCATGTTATAAATAAAATTGGGGCCTAGCCCCTAGTTATGACTAAGAAATCCCGTAACTAGTCATAAAACTCATGCATGTTTCGAAAAACCTTGTATTGCTTTGAAAACTGGTAAATTTAGCTTAAACCATTCATAAACCATCGTGTTTATTGAAATCTGCTTGTAACATGATTTAGAAATATGATATTTTCTTTTATCGAAACATTGTGTGTTTTTGCCAAACTTGCATGTCTTTCCACCACCGAAAACATTTATAAAAATGTAAAACGGTAAAAAGTGGGGGGTCATGAACTCACCTTGATATCCTTGTGCAAAGCTAGCTTATTGTGATTCCATAATGGCGTCTCCACAACGTGACTTGATAGCATGCAAACTATAGCATTCCTATCAAGGAGTAACTTACAATTTTCTAAATATAACGTAGCTAAACTACGTGTCACCGAGCTCTACCAAATAGTTAACCATATGATTCTGCAAAGGTGTTATTACCTTGATTTGAAATAACCAATCCATGGTTTTGGTGTGTTTACCGGAGTGACTCTTGAACCTCGGCTTGCTGGAGCCCGAAAACACTACCACTGTCACTCAAACGGAGAAACCAACATCGGGGGTGTGTTCGGAATGCAAGAAATAGGGTGGGTCCGTCGTTGAACCGTCGCGAAATTCCAGCACCACCGCCGCTGTCAGCGGCGGCACCGCTATCTGCTGTCGCCGGATGTCTGCCGGCTCCATCGTGCTCCGGCTGGACTTCCGGTCGTCAGAAATTCTAGAGAGAGAATGCAGAGAGAGACAGAGTGTGTAGGTGTAAAAATGTGTTTTGAGTGGGTGTGACACCTTTTATTGTTAGGGTTTTTGGTGGGTTGGGCCCAAGGCCCATAAGCGTGTTTCTAGTGTTTTGAGCGGCCCAATTGCGTCTACGAGGCCCGTTTTTGAATACGAATGTCATGTAACTTCTTAAAATATTTTTTAGAGTCAACAACATGTAAAATGATGTCGTAAGTTTGCGTTTGTCGCGCACGTTCATTGGTTGCATTAAAATCGCGTAAAAATGATTCGAGGGTCGTTTCTAATCCGTTTTTTTTATCCGATTTCAACTGCGAATACTAAAATTTGAAAACAAAGCTAAAATTATCATAATATTCTAGTTTTGAAGGTCATATACGAGTCCGATGCTTCTGGTTCGTTGTCGGTGCGTTTTTGCAGTCGTGTTTTTCGTTCTCGTATACGTTTTGTGACGTTCGAAAGCATGATGATTCATCAAAACCAATTCATATGTATAAATTTTACATGTAAAATTCGTATTTGTCGGTCTTGTCAGTATTTTGTCCGGTGTCAGTTCGTTACCGCTTATCCTTTAGCATTCTTCCCGCAAATCTACATTCGTGTATTGTAAAGCCAACAAGAGGCTCCTAGGCATTCTAAAGGCCTGATTAAGTTAATTTGCGTCTTAAACACCACTTTTAATTGCCTTAACGTTTGTTATTTGCATAATTAGAAACCGTAAATTGCCGGTTGTCACATTCTCCCCTTGTTACAGAAATTTCGTCCTTGAAATTTAGACTATATTATCTCCTTAGATTTTTGTCATGCGTAGCTAGGTATTAATAATACCAAGGTAAATGACCATGTAATTGCATCAAGACTTGTTCACACCATGTGAATACAAGGACATACTACCACGATAAGGACCCAACAGTTCAACTGAATTTGTTTCAAAAATCGATGCCAAGTGAACGAGGTGTAAGGATACAATCCCCAATGTGGCTAAGTTTAAAGGGGTCCAACAAAAGAGAATCTCGACAAATAGATTTCCAAATGGATGTTCACAATCTATAAATGAATTTCCTAAACAATAGGAATTTCTACCAATGGAAACTAGCGTTGGTTGTTGGATAGGTGAAACTTAGAATCGACAAGCTCAAAAAAAATAGAATCATGAAAATGATTTGTCAACTTTCACGGTAACATGAATAAAAATCAATGTGTTGACATTATCGAATTGCAAGGATACACCGATATACAACCGAACTTAGTGTATCGTTGTCTTAACACATAGTTGCATTAGGACTACTTAAATGATGAGTCAAACGATAAGCATACATGGTTTTGCATGAAACGGTTGATCATGTTTAGCCCAAGCTATAAGTTTATACCGATGCCACAAGGTGTCGTATTAACCGAGATAATTCAATAATAGCAGTGACTGAACAAATTCACCGTGTTTGCAGTTAGATGAAAGGTTCAATGAAGTAAATCTGAATATTTGTACCAAATAAATCTCATAGGATTTTCAACTGAAGACGAAGAACAAATAATTAAAATTTTTGGTCGATAAAAAGAATAACAAATATCGCAAAATTTTTGACCGATGATGAAGAACCGTTAAGAGGCACACCGGAATATAACATGAATATGTGTACCATTATCTTAATACACAATTGTACTAAGACTGTCTTAAAATAATAAATCAGTACAATAAATAATTAAATAAATAATCAACTCCGTACATCAGGTGTGCAAGCGAGATTAGCGCAAGCTTCAAGTTAGTGAAAACGCCAACACAAGGTGTCGTATCCAACAAACTATTTAATGAAGGTGAACTCTAAACAAGTCTACTATGGTTCGAAATAAATGAATCGCTTGTTTGATATGACTTTGAATATGATGGCCTCAATCTATCATATGGAATTCTTGAATTGAATATATACAGTGAGCAAGTTCAAACAATTGAACTTTGCTTGAGACAATCCAACAATAATCACATGCATTGGCAAGGAAATTTTTTTGACATGGTTACAACGAAAAACCATGTATGTAACTTAACAAGAAAAATAGTTTTTCAAGAATTCGTTCACTCAATAGTAAGGAATCAACACATACAATAATGTAGGTCATCTAGATCACAATGCAAAAATTTGAGTAAAGAGGAACAATATTTGAATTATTGATGAAACAACCATGCGAAGTAAAGGCCCTGATGGTGTCCACGAATCAAGTTAACCACATGCATAGCAAACAAAGCATGCGTATCATATAAATTTGTCAAGAAAGGATGCAAATAGGTGTTTGCTAACAAGGAGAAATTCCCGTTATACAATGACCATCAGGAGGAGTAGAGGTGTGCCAATCTACTCATTATATGCAAAGTTGAAATTACAACAAAAGAAATTTGAGGACTTTACCTGGAATTTCCTGTGACGACCGTTTGTTGCGTGACATTACCACAGAATGTCGAATAGGGCGTAGTTGCGAGTAATGAAGTAGGGGGAATGTGCAGACATGTGACTTCCTTTGTGATATCACTAATTGTGATTACCGTTAGACTAAGTACCGATTGTTGCGAAATCTCATTTAGGCGTACCTCAACATGATTCGGGTCGCTTACAGGACCACGTGACAAATTGCCGCACTCCGGTCGTTAGTTCTCCCACTAACGGGATTTGCATCACTGTTGTAATGTCATGCTTTCTTAAGGTCATGCCCCGAAAGTTGTATGTAATGTAATTCAACAACCGTTGATGTATAGATTGAGTTTCATGTTTGTTTGCGCACCAGTGTTTCGTTTTGCACAGGCTACCTGCTCGGGTAAATAAAACAGCGTGGACGATATATATAATGGCATTTGCCCTAGTTAATAGTCGCAGTTCCTATGCAATGACCTTTAATGAATTTCGACATAAGCTTTCCAAAGGTCTTAAATGCATGTTGCCGTAACTCTCAAAGTTTTGCTTACAGTATGTAACTGTTTCATGTACCGTGTATCAAACACAACACTAGTGTATGATTAAAACCAAAGTGTTTACTCATGGTTTCCGCCACGGTTGGAACCCATATTCGAGTCCTAGGCGCTCTGTATGTATTCAAGTCTTAATGATCTAATGTCCCCAAAGGAAAGTGAGGTTAAAGCCTAGGTATCTCCACAAAAACCTAATTCGCTGAAGCCTATAGCTCTGATACCAATATGTCACACCCCGATAAATCATCACATCAGAGTTGGGCGTGATCTGACTGGTATCTTCATTGCACAGCGGAAGTGTTTAATGATGCTAAGGCTTCTAGAAAGTGAACACCCGCTAAGTGCTCGAATCCCCATGGGTTCTCCTATTCTAACCGTGCCATACTATAAAATTGTAACCTCAGAAAGAAACATGCGAAAAGTCAACATAAAGTTGGCGAGTTCAAAGTTTGTTTGTTTTGTATCAAATGAATCTTAAAAGATTTGAAAATTTAGCATTTGGAAAAACCGGTTTGTGAGATCATAGTATCCCAAAGCATTTGAAATGTCGTATTTGTATGCCGGTATTGAAATGTTTTTTATTATGTTTGTAAACCGATACATGTAGCTGCTGTGTTTGTAAACCGTTAATGAAATTTTTCCTGTCGTATCTGTAAACCGATATTGAAATGTTTTATGTTATTTTTGTAAGCTGGTATTAATATCATAGTATGTAGGATGCCTATGGAATCTAAGGATCTATAAATGTGTAGCTAATACACTGACTTATGTGCCACAAGTAAGTAGCAAACCGAGACAACTTTGACATCATTAGGATCACAAAAGCACTCATAAAGGGTTAACAAACCAGGAGTGGAGCGCGCCTCAAACTCGATAGATCTATACCTTTTGCACCTTGGTCACTACGTGATTAATGGTTACTCTTGTCATCATCCTACTTATGGAAAGTGATTTGTCATTGTCTAATCCCATAGCTACATACCAGTTGTTAAAAATCTATGTTTTCCATGTGTATGAACGGGTCTCGCCCTTCATATGATTTTCGTGCCTCACGCTTTTGATATTGGCCTAGCCAATGTCATTTATGTTATTGGGCCTGGCATTCGTGTTATTGAGCCCAGCTCATGTTATAAATAAAATTAGGGCATAGCCCCTAGTTATTACTAAGACAATCCCGTCACTAGTCATAAAACTCATGCATGTTTCAAAAAACCTTGTACTGCTGTGAAAACCGGTAAAGTTAGCTTAACCATTCATAAACCATCGTGTTTATTGAAATCTGTTTGTTACATGGTTTAGAAATATGATATTTTTGTTTATCGAAACATCGTGTCTTTTTGCCAAACTTGCATGTCTTTCCACCCCCAAAAACATTTATAAAAATATAAAATGGTAAAAAGTGGGGGCCATGAACTCACCTTGATATCCTTGTGCAAATCTAGCTTATTGTGATTCCATAATGCCGTCTCCACAACGTGACTTGCTAGCATGCAAACTATAGATTCCTATCAAGGAATAACTTATAAGTTTCTAAATATAATTTAGCTAAACTACATGTCACCGAGCTCTACCGAATCGTTAACCATATGATTCTACGAAGGCGTTATTAACTTGATTTGAAATAACCAATCCATGGTTGCTTGATCCCTTTTATAATTGGGATATATACTAAGTCTCGGAAACGAATTAGTTTTCGAGTGATATGAAATATATGTTTATATATAAACATAAACATATTTATGAAATCGTGTTAGTCGTCTCAAATAGAAACACGTATACATAACGAGTATTTAGATGAAAACCATACGTTGTATACTCGTATAATGAATTTACGCATTTTTCTGAATAGTCGTCATATACGTTGAACGATAATAGTACGACTCTTAGTGTTTCGTAAGATGTAGACATACATACTCGTAGATATACCCATAAATGTAATACATTTCGTATCCGAACAATAGTCTTGCGTATCGCTTATAAGTAATAAAATAATTATATAATCGTATGCTTGTTATAATCTTACGGTATTGTGTCGTACTTCATTTATAAAAGCATTCGAAAGTTTTCGAGTCGTCAACGTTTTAAATGGATATCAATGATTATATTTACGTTATATGTTTTTCGAACACTAGACTTTCGAAAGATAATGTCTGAATCCCGACGTTTGAAATAAATATACACATTATATTTATCTTTAAAAGTACTCGGAATCTCGGTGTTCGGAATAAACGTAAACAATATATTTCTTTTTGTAAAAGTGTTCGGAAATCTTGACCTTCGAAATCAATATAAACATTATATTTATTTTATAAAAGTATTCGAAGGTCTTCGAATTATCCATGTTTGAAATCTAGTTTCTGAATTCCTCTATTTAGCAACCGCGTTGGTTTAAGAGGTTATAAACTTGTTTTACGAGTTATAAAGTGAGGTCGAGAATAAATATACTCTTATATTTAATTTTATAAAAATCGCTCGAATCCAATAGGTTTTGTCTTTGAAATAAAATGTGTTTCATATTACATATTTTTTACAAAAAACGGGCAGAGTTTTCTCTGTTTTTGGACGATCCCGACAATACAAGTTGTCGATATATTTTTAAAACACAACATTTTCAAAGAAATCAACATATACATCATTCTATTGTAACTTCAAATTGTCAAATACTTGTCGCGCTCAAATGTATTATATATGTATTGTGTAATGATGTCGGATGGTTTTTATATAATATATATGCGATATATATACAAAACCCATTGCCCGCACACAAGTAATTTTTATATTTTACCTGAAAAATGTTTATTGTTTCTCTAGCCGGGTCGGTTTGTGTTTGGTCTTGCGTAAATTAATATTTATATAAAATAATATAAACAAAATTCGTGTCATTAAATTTTTACGAGTCTTGGGTTGACCCGTTGACTGAGTTAGACCGTAGCTGAACGTGTTGACCACGGTTGACCGTGTTGACTGACTTGACCGGGTTTGACCCATGTGGACTGAGTTGACTCGAACAAATCTGATGTTTACTAAACCGACCGAACTGAACTCGAACCAAGGCCATCTTTGCTATTTGATAGGTTTGACTGAGTTAACGCGGGTTGACTGAGTCGACCCGCTGTTGACCGAGTTTGACCGAACTCGAACGAGACCGACATGAATCTGAAACAAGTTGAACCGCAACCCGAACTTGAACCGAAGCCCGCATCCTGAACCTTAGCCGAAGTCGCTGGCCGACCCCAGCGCCGCCGGCTATCGCTGGTTTGCCCTTGTCGTGCCGCACCACCACCACTACTGCCGCTGACTTGCCCATAGTCGCCGGCGGCGACGTCGCTGGCGGCGACTTCGCTTCTACCTAAAACATGGCCCCATCACATCACCTTACTCCGTCACCCATGCAACCACAATAATCAGCCATCTCCAACAAAAAAATCGAGTTCAACCAGATCTGAGTGGATCTACATAGATCGGCGTGAAAAAAGAGGCTTTTGGTGTGTTTACCGGAGTGACTCTTGAACCGCGGCTTGGTGGAGCCCGAAAACACTACCACTATCGCTCAAACAGAGAAACCAACATCAGGGGTGTGTTCGGAAGGCATGAAATAGGGTGGGTCTGCCATTGAACCGCAACGAAATTCCACCGCCACCGCCGCTGTGAGCGGCGGCGCCGTTGTCTGCTGTCACGGTTGTCTGCCGGCTCCGCCGTGCTCCGGCTGGACTTCCGGTCATCGGAAGTTCTAGGGAGAGAAAGCAGAGAGAGAGAGGTGAGAGTTAGAGAGAGACAGTGTAGGTGTAAAAATCTGTTTTGAGTGGGTGTGACATCTTTTATAGTTAGTGTTTTTGGTAGGTTTGGCCCAAGGCCCATAAGTGCGTTTTTAGTGTTTTGAGAGGTCGAATCGTGTCTACGAGGCCTGTTTAACATCATAAATACTGTTTTAGGGTCAAAAACATGTAAAATGATGTCGTAAGTTAGCGTTTGTCACGAATGTTCGTAGGTTGCGTTAAATCGTGTAAAAATGATTCGGGGGTCGTTTCTAATCCGTTTTTCGATCCGATTTCAACTGTGAATACTAAAATTCGAAAACAAAGCTAAAATTACGTGTTTTTCGTTCATATATATGTGTTTTGTGACGTTCGAAAGCATGATGATTCATCAAAACCAATTAATATGTATAAATTATATGTGTAAAATTCGTATTTGTCGGCGTTGTCAGTATTTTTTCCGGTGTCAGTTCGTTACCGCTTATCGTTCAGTAGTCTTCTCGCAAATCAACATTCCCGTACTGTAAAGCCAACAAGATGTTCCTAGGCATTCCAAATGCCTGATTAAGTTAATTTGCATCTGAAATACCACTTTTAATTGTCTTAACATTTGTTATTCACATAATTAGAAACCATAAATTGCTGGTTGTCACAAATTACGCACCAAAGTACACCACGTAAATAATCGGTGCTTTTAACCTCACCTGTAAATATCTCAATGTATTTAATTGACAACGCATTTAATAGCGTATTTAGGACCGTGTTTTTATATTTTATTTTATTTTCTTCAATTTAATTTGTAAATATTAAACTAACCTAACAGTTACATTTTGGAATCCAGATTTTACTTGGCTCGTTTCCATCTTTCAGAAATGGCAAAACATATAACATGGGATGGAATAAGAAAGCACAACCAACCTATTACTCTAGTTCCGCCAGAACTTGACTTTGGAGATATAATGGACTGGTTGTCCAGAAGCAAGATAAGTTATGCAGTTCAGGCGAATCCAAAGATCTACCGCATTCACATAAAAGAATTATGGAGAACAACGAAAGTGAAGACAATCAACAAGGTTAAGATAATCACGACAACAGTTCGGAATAAAGAAGTGATTGTGACGGAAGAACGGATTCCAAAAGTGCAAAGTCTTAGAGACAACGCACGGGATCCCATGAAGCTAAGTAAAGAAGAGATACTAGAGGGGTTTAGAGGGATGAACTATGTTGGAGATTTCAGAGGAAAGAACGAGATCAAGAAGAACGGGCTAACAATAGATTGGAGATTCATTTTGCATACCTTTAGTTTAAGTATGGCACACAAAAAAGGCGGGTACGATGGATTAAACTTGGAATGGTTGGCTGCTATGCTTAACTTATGTACAAATTAGCCGTTCAACATTTCTAGATTGATTTTCTACTGCATGGTTGGTAATTCCAACAGAGTTACATGGGCCATGTATCCAAGATTCGTCCAACTACTTATCAATGATCAACATCAAGATCTGCCTCACGAGGGAAATCTGTATCAGTTTAAGTTACCCACCGGATGGCAATCACCGAGCTAAAAGCTGAAGAATAGGTGATGTTACATAACTGGATGCACAGAAAAGAGAGATTTCCATTAGTACTTAAAGCCTATAACAAGTACAAAGAAGGTGTGAGGCAAGCCAGAGAAAGAAGAGAAAAATAGGTTGCCGAAGAGCAAGAAGCAAAAGTTGAAGAAGAAACACAATTGGTGCGAAAGAGAAAAGACAAAGGAAAGAAGGTAGTCGAAGAGGGGGAATCAAAGAAGAGTAAGAAAACACCCCCAACCCTGAAAGAATTATCGGTGATACATTTGTGTCTGGTCAACTTGAAAAGAAATTGAATGGATGCAAGTTGTCCATGTTGTAAGGGAAGCAGAAAAGATAGAACAAAGGATGAAAAGAAGAGAAATGACCGAGTCTGAGACACCGATTGTGGTAACATCAGAAAAGGAACAGCCGGATCAGTTTGTTGAAGGTTTACTTTCTGATCCTACAAAGGCTACTTCGAGCAAGTCCCTTGCCCACAAAAAGAGAAAAACTGGAGAGGGATCTTCAAAAGGCGCTCCAGCCAAACCAACTTCAACTGCTCAAGTACCTCCTCAACGAGCTCCACCAAGACGACGTCCGTTTCAAGAAATGTATGATTATTTATCGAGTGAAACCGGGTCGCTCCTAGCCAAAGAGTTCTGTCTGTTGAAGAATCAGGTTAATGATACCAACATGCTAAGAGAGAAACTAAAGGAACAATGAAAGAAAAACAAAGAACTACACAAATATGTGTCGAAGAAAGAAGAGTTTCTAAGATTTCAGCACGAAGGAATGATCAAATTGCATGAAATGCTTCAAGATTTGTACAACACAGCCGACCGACAACCAAAATACACTGGTGAAGATATTTTTAATTTTGACAAATTCAGAGAACATGAAGAAATAACGTAAAACCTCAATGATTGAAAAGAAGAAGAAACGACTCGAGTCAGCGGTTGATGTGAACATTGATGGAGATAGTGAGGAAGAAGAGGTAGAATTGAGATGCCTCCCAAGTTTATTGAGTGGGATTTAGAAGATGATATGGTTTATGAAACAGACAGAGGAGATGAAGTGGAATCACAGCACCCTGAATGGTTCAAGAAAGAACAAGCTAAAATGCCAGACTTCTATCAGGTCATAACTGTTGAGAAATCCGAGGCAACCAAAAGAATCATAAGCTTGAAGTACTGCAACCTGATAGGGCTATTCATTGTGAAGCATAGAGGCGGTGTAATCCAACATTCCAAACTGGAAATGATATGTAGAGCTTACCAATGTGGGATATTTGCCACCTAAGCAAACAGATATGATAAATCCCACAAACAGCAGTATTGGAGGTGATTTTGAAAGAGTTATACTTCCTGAATGCGAGCGTGGATTCACCGTATTCAAGCCTCAACGCTCGAGAAGACGTGTATCAAAAACCAACAAAGACCCAATAACCAGAAATGGCATAGTTACCTAGGTAATTAATCCAGCAAAAGTGGTTACCCAGGTGAAGATTCCTCCAGAACATCCAGTAATGCTTACCAACTTCAAGAGGTGGTTCTACGACGGCCAAACTGGTGAAGCTGTAATGAGATCAAACGATAATGAAGACATCAGAATCCTTGATCCGATGGATGTGTTTATGTTTTGCCTGTCTGACTTGAATATCCTCTACGGGCATAATATTTACGTCGGTGCTGGAAACGAATACTTGGAGGAAGGCATGCTCTTTCAACGAGCTGTCAAGAGAGCTAAGAACTAGAGAAAGAAAGAAATGGTGGAAATTATGCTCAGGATCGATAAAAAGAAAGAGCAAGATGAAGCGCGAAAGAAAAATGTTGCAGAAAATCCTGTTAAACCACAATCATCTCCTCCTCAAACCAAAGATCCGTCATCTGATTCAGATGTTCAAGAAATACCACCTCCTCCGACTTCATCCACATATGAAGTCACTATAGAGGACCCACCAACAACTAGTGAAGCTGTTCTTAACCAAACTACAACACCAAGAAATGATCAAGATGCCGCCGCTAGCCCAAAAGCTCACAATGAAGAACAAAGACTCTCAAGTACACAACGGTCTAGGGGGGATATTGTTAGGACATTTTGAGACCGTTGATACTTGAGTTTCATAGTTTGCAGTTTGATTGTAATAGTTAGTAAAAGTAGAAGGGCTGAAAGTGTAACTATTGGATTTTTAGAAGATATGGCGTAATTAAGTTTCTGTCGCAATTATTAATTACGCCAGATGGTCTGTGTGTATATATTGCTACTAATGGAAAAACCTAGTCCAAGGTTGTTGGACAAGTTTTGGTTATTTTTCTTGTGTTGTGATTCATGTTCTTGTGCTAAATCCGAATATCCAGGTGCTTTTAGTGTGTATATCATTTGGGATTACATAAACAACACTTGTTGTTTGATCCAAACAAGAATCTTCATCTTCATCTTTTCATTTTTCTTATTTTTTTCTCATTCAAACACTTAATCAATAGGTGTTTGGGTGTTAACAATCAAACCACTGTGATCCAGATTGCATTTGGGACTCACAGAAGTTAGTCAAGTAATTATACACCTATGGTAGCCTATCTAAATCAAAGACCTCAACCCAACAATCAATGACACGTTTACCAAAATTCCCAAAATACCCCTAGAACCAGTGTTAAAAACACTACACACTTTGCTCAATCTCTAAACCATGTCCCTATGCAATATGTTCAAGCCATTATTACTCAAGCCCAATATGTTCAAGCACTAGTTTCACAAGTTTAAGCCCTCTAGCTAATCCAACCCCTTCACCTGTAGAGGCTAAACAACAAAGTTTCTTCACTCAAGGGTTTTATGATTGGAGTAGTCTGCTTAAGGATCTCTCAGAAGAAAATTTGCTCTTATGGCAAAACCTATGATTTTTTTTTAAAACCTGAATCTGTTGTAGAAGAAAATGAATCCAAACAAGAAATGACTGAAACTGAAGATCTAACTGATGATGTTGAGAAGGCGGTCATTCTAGTACAAACTCTTGTTTGTGAAAAGTTTGATGGAGAGGGTGTGATGAACATGATCCCTAGAAATTTACTGAATGTGATGGTGATTGTGCAGTGGTAGCCGCTACTAAGGTATCTCCTCAAATTGTTAAAGAATTGTGTTCTGCTAAATGCATTATTGCATTTGCTAACATTAAAGACGTGAATGAATTTTTTTTAAATAGGTCCTAGATGGTGAAACTCAGTTGGAAAAGATAAAAAAAGAGTTAAAATCCAAAATAACTGAAAAAGGACCTTGAAATTAGCAGACTCAAACACGAACCAACCATTACCAAAGACCAACTCCAAACCATAATAAAAAAAATATCTAAGTTGTAAAAAATAGGTTGAGTCTACCCAAATCACTTGTGAGAAATGGGCAGAATGATATGTTGGGTTTGAGATGTTTCTCAACTAAAAGACAAAGAGTAATGTGAAATTTGGAATAGGATTTTCAAAGAAGACAATCAAAGTTCCAAAGAAAACATTCACACTCATTCTAAAATGTTTGAAATCATTCTAATAAATTCAAGTGGGAAAGAAATTAAAATCACAGAACCAAATGATAAAATGATTATTCTTGAAAAACCATCAAGTTCCTCATCAAATTCTAAAATAGAAAAATATGAATTTAACCTAACTTGGTCTAATGAGTGTGATGTTCTTGAAAATATCAACCAATTGGTTTCATAAACACGGATGGTGTCAAAGCACCAATAGTAAAAATCATTCCTATTACTGGTTCTCAAACAGATTCTTAAACATCTGTTTTAGAAAAAAAAGACAAACGTAAAAAAGAAAGAAAAGTCCATTAATCTGCTTGTGACTTTTGAGAACTGACAAATTGATACGTGGTTGGAAACCAGTGTCTTATTGTGTTTAAGTTTATGTTTTTACATGAATTTTAGTTTCGAACAACCTAATTTTGATTAGAATTGTGTTTTGCAGGTCTAACAAAGTTTAAGGAGCTTTTTGGAAGCTTTACAGAGCACCGGGAGCGAACAGGATCAATCGAGAACGCGAGATAAGCAAAATAGGAAACGAGACCCTACAAGAGGCGTCGCCGACGCACCCGCGTCGACGGAATTCACGTACGCAGCATGTTAGTGCGTCTGCAGAAAGTTGAAGATGCTAGGGGGCGTTGGCGACACAGGGGGGTGTCAGCGACGCCACCTCCTGCTAGCTGACGGGTTTTTCTTTTGTTTTTCGTTTTTGAATGAATTAAAACCCAATTTTGAGTTATTTAAAAGGGAGTTATGCAATTTTGAGCTTTTGAACGTCACTTTGGAGCCAAGAACACCCCAACCCTCATTCTCAAACATTCCCAATCATCCATTCATCATCCTTTCGATCACAACCCTAATCCACTACCATCATCTTCGTCATCCAATCCACAATCTATTCTTCACCATCATCCACCATAAACCCTAACCTTCATAATACTCATCCTCAAGGCTTCAAGATGTTATTAATCAAGCTCTCATCATCCAGCGATCATGTTCCGTCCACCATGAGCGACTAATCTTCTCGGGTTTAACCCTAGCATAGACTTTTGTAAGGAATTCTAGTGTTTACTATTTGTTTAGTATTTGGTTTTGTGACAATTTGAATTGCATTTGAATCACTAGATAATTGTATTGCATTTGTATTGTATCTATAAGTTGTCGAGTGAGTTATGAAATTTGACTTTATGGAATGAATATGTGCAATTATGCCTTATCTTTCGATAGAATTTACTTGTGTGAGGTAACGAAGTGAATTGCAGTCCGTATTGTACGTTGATAGCAATTGGCACCGAAGCCTCGTGATTCTAAAATATTAATGAACTAATTCAACTGAACTAAGTTAAAAACATGTAGCAACCCTAGGTCCTACGATTGTCCAACCGGGTGTGAACCTTGTTCTCAGTTATTGTTTAAAACCATTAATCAAGTTTTCGTATAATCATAATCATTCAACTTTTCATAGTTAAGTAATCAGTAACAAACTTGTCAGTTCAATCCGACATCCCTTTCAAACAAACAAACATTTAACTGAATTAGCAAGATTCATAAATTGTGACAACATCAATAATCAATCACGTCCATACGCAAACCACAAACTCTTCATGTTGGATCTAGTGGACCTCACATGAGAACAGATAATTGAAAAGCCCCAAATAGTCTACAACCTCTGATTACAAATAAACGTGCTTTGAAGATCTGCTCCTCCAATAGCAAAGACTTAACATCTGCTGCTCTAAAGTCTGCCAAGGCCAAGGTCTGTTTACAAGATCTATTTGAAGACAAACTCTGCTTAAAGCTAAAGGTCTGCCAAATAGAACCTCTACTGATGAAGCTAAGGACTGCTATTGATCAAAAAATGTTAAAGACCAACAGAGAATAAAGCTCAACAGAGGTTTCTCAACAGATGATGATCAACAGAGATTATCAATGTAACAATGCTTAGGCTATAGCAAATGTTAGGAGTTTGTTAGACTGTTAGATGTCACTGTTAAGGTGACGTCAACTTAGATTCCTCAAATGTTTCATTTGTACTATAAATAGAGTAGTGACTATATTGTTCTATCTATCACATTTCATCTAGACATTTTTGTACGAACAAATAAATGCTTAGGCTATAGCAAATTTTAGGAGTTTGTTAAACTGTTAGATGTCACGGTTAAGGTGACGTCAACTTAGATTCCTCAAATGTTTCATTTGTACTATAAATAGAGCAGTGGCTGTATTGTTCTATCTATCACTTTTCATCTTGACATTTTTGTATGAACAAATATAGAGTAATCAGGCTAAAGGGGGTTGTAATTCTTCATGCATACGTGAATCACTGTATTTATAAAAGCATGTCAATGAAAGCAATATCTTCATTGTTGTGATTGAAAAGTTTACTATTCCGCTGCACATTTCAATTCTGTTTTATCTTCTTTCATTATTTCATCTTAAACTTTCACAATAATCAAACTCAGATCCTAACAATTGGTATCAGAGCTTGGTCAATCAAATTTGATTTAAACAATCAGTTTGTATAAATGGATCAGCTCTACTACTGATATTGGTTGTTCATTGAATTGAAAATAGAGTAAAAGTTTATTTACGTTCAAAAGTATTTTAAACAAAAAACGTGTTTGTAAACAATAAAAAATGTCTCAAACTGCACAAGATCCACACAACACTTGTACTCTGTATAAACCTCTGATACTTTCAGATCGGAGTATAACATCTAGCAAAGTCGGGTGGGTCACATACTTGCTCAACAGAACACGGATTGTTGGAAATCGGTTATCTTTGGACCTCATGTTCCGATGGTGCCGAGTGCTGAAGACCCCAAAGTTCAAGTACCAAAGAAGCTTGAAAACTACCTTGAGCAAGATTTTCATAAAATCGAGCTAGATGCAAAGGCATTTAGTATCGTTGCTATGGCTTTGCCGAATGATATCTATTCTGGCATGTTGCATTGCAACAATGCTAAAGAGTTGTGGGATGCTTTGAAAGAGCAGCTTGGAGGTATAGAGGAAGTTATCAAAAGCAACCGAGAAGTTTTAAACCAACAATATGAAACATTTTGTCATGTTAAAGGAGAATCATTAACTCAAAAATTTGAGAGGTTTAGTTGTCTAATAAGTTAGCTTAAACTGGTAAATGTTACTTATGCTAATTCAACCTTGAATAGCCGATTTCTAAGATCACTACCAGATAAATGGGACACTATTGCTTTCCAAACAAGAAACTCTGTTGGGTTCAAAGAGATGAGTTTGACTCAGCTTCATGGTAGGCTCTTAATTTATGAAAGAGAGCTTAACTAGAAAAAGAAGGTTCAAGAGTCAGGAAAAGTTGCTGATGACTATACTTTGTAGTACAACACCTTTTGGGCAAGAGGAAACCTTTAGTGGAAGTAAGAATAAGGGTTATGATCACTTTATTGATATAACTTCTGGTGGAGGATTTAACCCTGACTCTTACTTACCCAATTATGCTTTTGCAGCAAAGGGGGAAAACCAAGTTTCTGATAACTTATCTTTTGAGTTAAATTATCTTCAACATTTTGACCCCATTGATTTGGAAGAAATGGACATATTGCATCAACTTGCTCAACTAAGTGTTAGAACTAGCAAATTTTACAAAAGAACTGGTAGAAAATTTTCAGGGTTGCATAGGGGGTTGAAAGTTGGGTTGGATGAATCTAAAATCAAGTGTTACAAGTGTGATATGCTAGGTCATTTTGCTAGAGAGTGTAGGAGTTAAACAAGTGGTCCTATTATCACACATCCAAGTCCTATACCTCATAACACTCAAAACATTTTCCATTATACGCATTATACCCCTGCTCCACACTGCTCATTTTGCACACCCTGCAACCACTATTCCAATACAGTATGTCCAAACCACTATTCCTCATATACAGTATGTTCAAACCCCAGTCCCCTTAGATTCAAGTGCAACCTACACCACAAGCTGCATATACCTCTGCTCCTATAGAAACCACTCAACAGAGCTTTCTCACACAAGGCTTTGTTGATTGGAGCAGCTTATTTGAAGAACTTACAGATGAAAATTTTGCCCTAGTTGCCAATTTTGAAAAGAAACATGATGATTTTTGTTTTATGGCACTAGAGACAATATTAGAAGGGGTAGAGTGTGAGGAAGTGGTGTCCAATTCTGATGAGGTTTGTGATAATGTTGAAACAGATGTTTTGGAAGAAAATGTCAAACCCCAACCAATGGCGAAAACATCGGAGTGAGACGAACGAGATTGCTTGAGACATCTTAACACTATATGTGACAATATTAAATTAAACAATACATTTCATTTCATTTATCATAATTTCAACTACAACACAATTTCAAATACAACATGAATTCAAATAGGACAAGTTCAACAAAACATAACGAGTAACTTAGCATTCTAGGTGTGTTTCTATGCCTTTCCTACTAAGTTTTCATCATTCCAACATTCTCAACCTGCAACATGTTAAAAGTATAGTTCAATACAAAAGTATTGGAGAGTACACAAGTTTAAATATAGCATAAGTAATAAAATCAATTTAAACAAATCCACATGTTAAGCTAGCATACGAGATTAATGTAAACATGGCACGAGATCTATAAGTTAGTCCTCAAGTGTCACCGCAAAATAGATTAAAATTAACATGACCATAAGAATATGAGCGGTGCATTACTCCTATAGCGCGATACATGCTAAGGGGAGGCTCGTACGAAGTTAATGAGAACTAGTATCACATAAGAATGTTTCAAGCATACAAATCGGGTATCACGTAACTATCACATGTATGATGGATTGTTTGTGTGATTACATAAAGTATAAGTGTGATTTAGTGAGTTTTTTTGATAGACTAACATATTGCACCCAAAAGTGTAAAGCGTAAAAGGGTGTCGAGTGTACTCACGGTTTTGCAAAGCTTAAATCCGTGAAGTCTTTGGTTTATTAGGGAACGGAACACCGAATTACCCTACACAAGGAAAGGTAGGTGTGTGAGTGTTGGAATGAAAATGGAGGTTTTTAGATTAGGAGTTTAAAGTATGCAAAAGTAAGTATTGTTGAAAGTATTTATCTAGACGTTAACATTCGTTTTTGACACTATAAACCCCGTAGGGTGTTTGTGGTTTTATGGGTCATGCCCAATAGAATCGTAACGAGAGGTTAAGTCCTAGATAAAATAACCTAATGTTAGGACAAGTAACCATACGATCATTGCCAAAAGTTCGGTTATATTTATTATTTACATATATGTTACATATTATATTATCAAGTTTATCATATAAATCATAGATTTCATGGAAGTCATAGAAGTCATGCATGGAGGTAGGAGTATAATCATCCTTTAACCTCTTTCGTAAGATTCATCAATACACAAATTGTCACAAGGACAATTCGGATGGTCATGAATGAAATAAAAGGAAAATACTTCAATAAACTATGCATCGACCAAGTAAACAAGCTAGGTGCGTGCATCCCGAACATGGCAACGTTTGGGGATGTGTCGTAGCCTTGTTACTCAATTGAAGGTTGAACGTAGCTTAGTGGTTATACTTAGAAATCATCAAGTGAGGTGGTGGATTGAAAGTATGATAGTCAAGGCCTCCATGTAATCACACCTTTACCAAAACACAAGCTTTGTTAAGCTTGGATGGTTTCAACACTTGTGGGTTAAAACCCTTTACAAAACAGAAAGTTTGGAGGTATTTTTCACCTCCTAATTTGTATGAAACAACCTTGGCTTAGCTCAGTAACCATGAGTTTGATTAGAGGCACAAGTAGCCCAAGTTTGTTTAGAGAAAACAAGTTAAAATAGAGTTTATAAGTTCATCTTTCAAAACAGAAAGTTTGGATCTCAAAATGGTGATGTTCCACCTTGGTTTTCCATGGAAAACCTGTGGAAACAATCATATAGGTAATCCAAGCTTTGTATAGGAAGATTTGGTGAAGAAGTATAGGTCCACTTGGAGGATCAAGATTAACCTACTTCCTTGTTTATGTAACACACATACGAGTGCGGAATCCACTTAAGTATGCAAACCATAGCAAAGTAAGAAACACAAGATAACCAAAGATTCACTATCTTGATTAATAGAAGAGAACTAGTACAAACATATACAAACAATGTTCATACAGACTCAGGATATACTCTCTGTGCTCTCTCACTTGTGCTCTCAATGTCTCACAGCTTGTCAACCATCTACAGAGAAGTGCATGTCTGTTTATATAGTGTCCACACCTAGCAACAACACGAAGAATTTGCTGGTCGTACGAACTACTATAAGTCACGAAGAACATTCTCCAAAGGTTGCTCGTATGAACAACCCATTGCTCGTACGAACAAGACTGGCTTGTACGAACAAGCAAGGTGCTTGGTTGAAATGTCCCACTCGTACGACTAGTAAATCACTCGTACGAAACGGCAAGTGGCTCATACGAGCAACGTCTTGCTCGTACGAAGCACCTTTCACTTGTACTAATAAATGTTTTTCGGAGAACGTGTCAACACACATGACGTACACAAGACTTAACAGTATGCACACATGCAACTGTTTTACAACACAGGCAACTAAAACGTCGTACTAAATCAAGATAGGAGGATATCTTGATTTAGTCGACACGACCAAACTGTACAGACACTATAAACAAAGAACGTAGAATTACAGACGTAAAGAGACAGACACAAAGGTGTATCAACAAACTCCCCCTTGGCTGTTGCTTGGTCTTCAGTCTTTATTTCTAATTGTTTGATGTTTTCATGTTCTCTGAACATTTTCAATCCAACGTTGATTGAGAACCCAGGTCCTAAACATCCCCCAAAAACATCAAACCTTTCCTGTTTCCTCTTGAATGCCACTGGAGGCAACTGGATCAGTCACGATCTGCTGTACATTAGACTCTACACTGGAGTTGAAGCAGAGACTTTTTGTTGCGAGGATGAGGCTGAAGCATCAGGATTACCAGTGTCTTTACTATCCTGATCACATTTACGTTTGATCTCCTGTGCTTTGCATCGTTCATTCCATAGAATGTTCACTCATTTTCTGCTCATTTCAAATACGTCTTTAATACCATTAAATCCTTCAACCAGTGTAGCATTTCGATAATGATACCATTCTCTCAAGTCGTTGTGTTTAGCAGTTAATGTTTTGGCCGATCCTTGTACAGCTGCACTACGTTCTTTCAGCCCATTCAATTCAATCCCACGAGAATTATCAGCTGCTCTCATCTGTTGTAACTGAGTTGTCCTTTTAGTATCTGCAGCCTTCAACCGCTCATTTTCTTTTCTTAACTACGCAATCTTAGAATCCTGTTTTCTAATAGTCTCTTTCAAAGAATTTATCTCCAACTATTGTTTGACAACTGTGTTCTTATTTGAAGACATAAACTCCAAGTGCTTGTTAATCTCGATTGTTGCGGCTTGCAACTGAGAGAACAGGAAATCCACTTTCTCATCCTGTTCCATTTCAGAAAATAAATGAGTGCTTCGTTTTGCATTTTGTTGATGAGTTGTGGACTGGGATTGTTGAACTGAAGAAGTAGTAGGTTGTGATTAAACTGGAGTATTTTCAGCTGTTGTGGTACTTTAAGGTTGTGGTTCAGAGGTTGTAGTGGGTTTCGTCATTACAGGTTCAGTCCCCTTCGTTGTAAAGGTGGACTGGGCTTCTACAATTTGTTCCAGTACAGTTTCTTGATGTGTGGTTGTAGGTTGTGTGATTTCAGGTTGTGCTGATGATGTTCCTATAGACTTTTTGCTTTATTCTTTTGACCCTTATCACCACCTGTAGTATCTATATCACCACCTGTAGTACCTACATCACTTTCACCACCATTACCATTATTATCACCGTTATCATCATCTTTTGACGACTAAACTTATCTTCGATCATCTTTTTCAAAGTTGGTTCTTCATTATCTGACTCACCATCATGGCGCCACTTATCGTTTTCTGGTGCAACATAATTATCATTTGCCAGAAAACCAAATATATTACGAGGAGGTGTGCTTTCCTTGTAATATTTTGCTGCTACACTTCTAAATATTTTCAACGAATGTTCCATCATGATCTCAACTTTTAGAACATCGTTGTCGTTCTTAGGAAGATTCGGATGTTGCACATTCAAGATCATTTGGAGAAAACGAGGATACATTCAAAACTTGTTTCTACCATATCCTGTTCTTCTCAGGTTTTCCTTCATGTTTGCAAAAGTATACTTTGAAACACTGAATGGTTTGTTCAATATCAAAGCTATCATCATTCCAACTAAGTCGTTATTTGCCATGTCACAACCACGTCGTCTGTTTCTCAAACACTGAATTAAAACATATAGAAAGAACTTGTATCGAAGTGGCAACCATGCTTTGTTTAGTTGTCATACGAGAAAATCTTCAACACATTTCATTCGAAGAAAACATCCACATTGACATTTCAACGATACTGAGAATGGAGCTTCAGGATCATCACCTAGTTGTAATACTGAGTTAATGATTTCAACAGAGATATCTACGTCCAAGTCATTTACTCTTCCGTGGATAAGTTCCTGTCCATTCACTTCAACAACTTTAGCTGAATCGCAAATTTCCTTGATCAACGTCTTGTATACTGTATTCATGTGTGTGATAGCATAATGTATCCTTGAGTCGCGCACAAACTTCATTATACCGTTGTACTCAGCAAATTTATCTTTCGGATCCAAGTAGGCCACCATGTTGTGTCTTGGTTCTGACATGATTTCCACTTCTGACTTGTCAGTTCTCTTTGTTGCGGGTTTTCTTTTATGTTCTTTTTGTTCCATTCTGTAAACAAACGATTCATTAGGGAATATGCACAAAAAGTTTTATTCCAACTTTCTGTATGTATGTATTCCCTGGACGAAGAACTACTGACTCATACGAATAAAAAATTATTCATATGAAGAACAACTAATTTGTACAAACACCTGAATTAGTTAAACAAGTGATTTACTTGTACGAGTAACTGGCTCGTACAAGCGATAGGTTACTCGTGCGAGTGATATTTCACTCGTACGGATCAAAATATCTTGTTCGCACAAACAACTTCAAGAGAAGATTATTCATGAAGAACTTGTTTTTCGTTAAAAAGTTTGTTCGCTTAAAGTTTGTTGTTCATGTCAGGCAAAGTCACATAGTTAGATAATGTTCAAATTGTTTATCTTCAAGGTATGCCTACATTGTCAATCATACCTTAAAGATATCAGAAGCAACTTAAGGAGGGGTGAAAGGATGGCATGAGCAAGGTGTAAATAAAGTTGTACCAAAGAACTGCATCACCCTTTATACCACATTCTTGTACTCGCACGAAGAACACTTAGGTCGTACGTAGAACTGCCAGTCGTACGAAGACTGTTTTGTACAAAGGAACCATGGTCTCATTCATACGTAGCAATACCACTAGTACGAATAACCTATGATTCGTACGAATCCAAGTTTTTCAAAACTGGACTTTCAGTTCTTTGTGGACCTTAGGTTTTTTGTTGACCTGTTCAGATCTTTGCACATATATACACAGATTCACAATTTAAGTTGGGAGAAGTGCTCATAAAACAGATTTTGTTCTTTGAGATGAGTTTACCCTTTGTAAAAAAGTACCTTATGAAGTTATGATATCAAAGTAAATGGTTTTCAAGTCGTATCTTGGTGGGAAAACGTTTGAGCTTCACCTTTGGCTAAATCAAAAGTAGCTTAATTTAAAAACAGAGTAAACTAAAATAACTACAAACAGATAACAACACGATGTACATTAACGTAACAATCTTTTTCTGAGTTTCAAGGTAAGAGAATCATACCAGCTTTTAATCTTGCCAAAAACAAGTTATGTTTAAAACATCAAATTAAATGAATAAGTAATAACTGTGATTATGGGTATTGTTGTCCACGTAAGCTTAGCTTATCAGATGTAATCAAGATTAAGAGATATGATTAATATATGAATTATACTTACTAGCCGGTGTTCAACCACTTCACGACATATTCCCGTATTAAGACATGCACGAGAGAAAATCTTACAGGTGAGTATACTGCTTATCATCTGTTTTGACATATATGATGTGAGATACTTACTTATTTTGATTGAAAACAGGCCCTATGTGATTAAATCACTTATTCATGATGAACTTGATTTTCAGATGCATGCAGGGCACAGAAGTAAGTCCGTGAACAGGTTAGTACCATCGTACCGACAAAGAGATGAACTTAGCTCCCGCATAAAGCTATGATATATTATCACTTATGTTTGGGTGAATGTGATATTTTTTATCACTTATTGATGGTCGTATGCAGTATTTACACGTATGTATGGTATCATGGAAGTTCTAGACTTACGTCACCGTTATTTTTTGGTAAAAGATTCAACCATGATGCCCTAAAATATAAAACTAAGAGAAAATGGAAAATCTTATTGTCGTGTTAGTTTTTAAGAAAATATTAATGAGAATGATTAGCCAAGAATGATTTACTCAGGTTTTACCTTGATGCCATTGACCAAAAGAAGATAATCAAAACGTGATTTATTAAAAGCTTTTGTAAACAGGTTGGCACGTTGGTGATCGGTGTGGATTTTAAAAACATTGATAAGTCTCTTTTCATAACAATCTCATATGAAATGATACTTAATCTCAACGTGTTTGGTTTTTGAGTGCTGTACAGGATTACGAGTGATCTGTAAAGTAGGTTCGTTATCAACAAAATAGGAGTAGTTAGAAATTCAAAACCTTAGTCTCACATTTGCTGTTGAATCCATAGAACCCGAGAGCAGCAATTAGAAGCTGAAATATACTCAGCCTCACAGGTTGACGTAGCTATACAAGTCTGCTTTTTTGCACTGCCACGTGACTAGGTGATTTCCAAGAACTGACATCCTGCTGATGTTAATTTTGCATCGATCTTGTAGCCACCATGATCAGAATCACTGAATGTTGTCAAATCAAACTTATCATCCTTAGGGTACCAAAGACCAGTGTCCGGGCGACCCTTCAGATAATGAAAGATTCTTTTCACAGCCATCAAATGAGAAACTTTTGGACTTGACTGGTAGCGAGCTAGAAGACATGTTGGGTACATTATACCGGGCAGTGAAGCAATAAGATACATAAGAGATCCGATCATAGCACGATAAAGAGACGGTTCAACATGTTCACCCATTCCATCAGGAGTAATCCCATTATTTTGAGCTAATAGAGTTCCCAAGGGTTTTGAGTCTTCCATTTGAAATCGTTTGAGAATATCCCCAACGTACTTGGTTTGGTGGATGAAAATTCATTCCTTAGATTGATGAACCTGCAAACCTAAAAAGAAAGTTGTTTCTCCCATGGCGCTCATCTCGAACTTTTCTTGCATCACCTGCTCGAATTCTTTGCACATTTTCTCATTTGTAGACCCAAAAATAATGTCATCAACATATACTTGTACCAACAATAAGTCTCTTTCTCTTCCTTGAAGAAGAGAGTACAGTCGATCAATCCACGTCGAAAACCATTCTTGAGAATGTAGGGAGACAACGTTTTATACCAAGCCCGTGGAGCTTGATGAAGACCATATAACACCTTATTGAGAAGCCAAACCTTGTCAAGATGGATTGGATCTTCAAAACCAGGCGGTTGCTCAACATATACTTCCTATTCAACCTTACCATCAAGAATTGCACTCTTCACATCCATTTGATAAACTGTAAAGTTCTTGTAGGACGCATAAGCCAAGAAAATTCTTATTGCCTCAAGACGTGCTACCGGTGCATAAACCTCATTATAATCAATGCCTTCTACCTGATTAAAGCCCTGGACAACCAATCTTGCTTTGTTTCTCACAACAACACCTCGGTCATCCTTCTTACACTTGTAAACCCATCTAGTATCAATCTTCTTGTAGTTGTCAGGGCTGTCAACTAATTTCCACACGCCCAACTTCTGAAACTGTTGAAGTTCTTCTTGCATAGCTTTAACCCATTATTCTTCTTTCATTTCCTCCTTCCAAGATTTCGGTTCTACTTGGCAAACATAGCAGGCAAAAGACCAATCATTATGTTCCCCAGATTCTCTAATAGCCGAATACAAAGCAACATTTTGGTTGTTTCTTAGCTGATTACGTGTCTACACACCACTCTGGACATCTCCTATAATATTCTGCTGAGGATGGGTATTATGGAATCGAGTTTCAGGAACATTGGGAACTCGAGAATTTTTACCCAAATTGTTGATATTCATATCAACAACTAAATCGATTGCTGGATTTGACGAAGATGTAGATGCATGACCTTTAGTTGTCCCTTGATTTTGTACATTTGATGTGACATCCAAAATTCCAGGAACTGGAGCAAAGGTAGCTTCGTTTGCATTATGAAACTCATCATCTTCTGACGAAACATTATAATTAGCAGCATCTTCGAATTCCTCATTTTGAACAAGATTTTTAACCGAAGTAGACACTTGAGGGTTAACAATAATTTGTCGTACTAATGACGAGTTAACTGCAGTATCACTTTCAAGCAAAATTTGAGCAGCTGCAGATGCATCATCAAAAGTTGGTAGATTAAAGGAGTCAAACAATCCATCGTAGTCAAACATCCAAGGAGCACCCGGAGTTCTTACTGATTCTGTATATCTTTGAACCTTAACTTCACCCCATTCCTCAATCTTTTTAGTTGACAGATTGCACACTCTAAAATTAGGAGTAGCATATCCAAGAAAGAAACCTTCGATAGCCTTTGGTCCATACTTTCCATGTTGATCAATCATAGTGCATGGAGCTCCAAAAGGTTCTAAGAAAGACACATCCGGTTTCCTTTTATGTAGCAATTCGAAGCATGTTTTCCCATGCCTCTTCACAATAAGAACTCTATTCATCGTATAACATGCAGTAGCCACAGCCTACCCCCAAAATTGAACAGGAAGTTTTAATTCTACTAACATAGTTCTTGCAGTTTCAATCTGAGTTCTGTTTTTCCTCTCAGTGGCACCATTTTGTTGTGGAGTGTAACGAGAACTGTATTCATGCAAAATACTCTTAGAAGAACAAAACTCATCCCTAACATGGTTCTTGAATTCGGTGCCATTGTTGCTTCCGATTCTCCTCATCTTCAAATTGTACAAATTTTCAAGTAGCGTGAGGAGATTCTTGAGGATTCAGGAACTTCACTCTTGTGTGCCAAAACATTCACCCATGAAAATCTTGAATAGTCATCAGTAACAACTAAACAATATGAATCACCAAAGGTAGTCTTGTGTTTCGTAGGTCCAAAGAGGTCCATATGAAGACGTTCTAGAGGCATATTCACCGTGTTAATCATCTTCATAGGATGAGACTTTCGATCTTGCTTTCCCTTTTAGCATGATACACAGACGTCTTGTAAATGAAAGTTCTTTACTGGTACACCATTCACAAGATTGTATTTCACTAAATAGTTCATTTTCCTCAAGTGAATGCGCCCCATTCATCTATGCCAAGAGATTGATTCATTTTCGATGGCTTTTGAGACAAAAATGTAACTTGTGCAGACGTAGTAATGGCTTGGCTCATGTCAAGAATATACAAGTCATTAATTCTTGGAGCCGGCAAGAGAATCCATTCTTTGGGAATCTTGAAACCAGGTTTCAGCACATAACAACCAGCATCATCAAAATGAACCGTGAACTTCTTGTCGCAGATTTGAGAAACACTCAGAAGATTGTGATCAATTTGACGAACATAATTGATCTTGTTAAAACTAACAACACCATTGGAAACCATTCCTTCTCCAGTGATGTATCTGCCTTTATCTCCAGCAAAGGCAACATAACCTCCCCTAATGCTTTTCAAATCATAAAGGAGCCTTAAGTCGCCTGTCATGTGCCGTGATGCTCCACTGTCAACAATCCAATGGCTATTCACAGTTCCTCCTGTAACACCCTGCACATTACATTACCCAATTAGTTTGAGATGGGGACCCAAGCCTTAGTGGTCTTGGGTCGACCCTTATCATAAAGAAATGTAATTTCTATTTCCTGATGATTTGGAAACTTTGTGCCTCCCATGAAACTTTACCGGTTTTAGGTTTGATTGTTGATGTTTACCAGATTGATAATTATTTACAGATTTAAATACTTCTGGTTTTATCAAACTTGATGAACTTGGTTTCCTTTCTGAAAGATCCGGTTTAAATGCCTTCTCAAATATTTTAACTTGTTTACGTCTCTGTTTTTCTTCTTGTTCCTTAACAATTCGTTTATCTTGTTTAGGTGACGTAAATCGACGTGGGCAATTTGTTTCAGAATGGGCTTTTTCAACAAAATTCAGTTTTGCTGGATTGGTACAATTTTTTATTATGTGGCCAAACTCTCCACACTTAAAACATGTTCTACTTTCAACAAATTTAGGAGATCCGGTTTTATGACTTGATGTTGAACTTGTGGGTCTAGAGGTACTTGGTTCATCTTCACACCCATTTGTGTGTTGAGTGTAATTGTTTTGACTATTACGCTTTAAAATCTTGACTAGATTTACAAAATCAATATTAGACATGCTTTCAAAAGTCACTATTTTATCAGTACCTATTGAACCCAAAAATTTAACATTCTTCAATTTCTTCTTGTAGCGAGCTCCTTTAGTTTCAATCTTTGGTTGTGATACCTTAGGTTTTTCAGCTTGCTTTTCTTGTTGTTTTTCTTTTGAAATGAATAATGGTTGTGACTTGATTGGATTCTTCTTTTCCAAAAATTTGGTTGTTGAATTTTCAAAAACTTGATCAATTGAAGTTGGGTTTACATTTTTGATCGGAAAGTCTTGGTGGTTTTTTTAAAAAAAATATAATGTTACACTTTTAGTCTCAAAGTTAATTGACTTTTTAGTTTTAACCAAAAAGTTTTCATTTTTTTAATTGTTTGAGTAAATTTTCTCATCCCCAATCAAAGTATACAACACATTATTATTTTCAGATGTAGACGCTGTTGTCTTGATGGTTTTGATAGGATCATTCTCTTGATTAGCAACAGATTTCTCATCAGGAGCAGTAGAAATTTGTACCCATTTTTCTTCATCAAGAGATTGATCTTGATCGGTTTTCTCTGACTCATCATCTGATGAATCATCTTCCTCTATTATAGATAGATTTTTATCAATAACAGATGATGAGTTCTCTTTTTTCTTGATTCTTTTGAGGAATTGTCCAGATTAAACCATAATCCTGATGCAAACTCTTCAGGATTAAGAGGTACAGATGGTTCAAAGCATGGCATTTCCTCTTCATTAGGTAATTTGATATATTTCAATGGAGGTGGACACGATTTATATCCAATGCATTTGACTTCTCCCTTAAGTTTATGAATGTCAATGATGTGATCAAGCGCATATCGGGAGTTAGAATAACTCTCTAATTTTAGCTTAATTGCATCATGTTCGCATTTGGCAATGGCTAGCTCCTTTTTCGTTTCTTCAAGGATATTAATGTAATTATTATTTCCTGTTTGCTTGTTCAAAACTATTTTTGTTAATTCAGAGACGTTTTTCTTAAGAGTCTTGATTACAGATTTGAAGTCTTTTCATTCAAAACATCTCGGATCATGATCATAGCATTTCAGATCATCATCAAACCATTTTGGATAAATCATTTCGGATTGCACACTGTTTCGAGTTGACTTTACTATTGACCATTTCGGATTGGACTTTTGGAATTGTCACCTTTGATTAGAAAATTACTTAATTCCTATTCGGTAAAAACTAAAAAAGATGAACCCAAACAGTGTGTTGACTGCCACGGATCTCACCAATGCTACCTTAGCGGCTAACCAGTCAAAGAATCTAGCATTGTATCAAGAATTGGATGAGATTATCGGAACGTCTACCAAAATTCTGCGATTGTTCTATGGAGATGACTATTTTGAGTGGACATGGTGTTTTGAGCAGTACTACAAGGCTAAGGAGCCGGAGTCTGGAGGTGTATTCGTGATGGTCCTCGTACCATTATGTACGCTACTAAGGATGATGCTCTTACTTAGATTCCAAAGCCCGAGAACCTGTGAACAGACAATAATCGAAGAATCAAAGACGAAGAAGATAAGGCTACAGTGAATCTTACTATGGCTCTCGGTCCGGATATCTCAATTGTTGTTAGAAACTACACAAATGCAAAAGAGGTTTGCGATGTGCTCAAAATCTGTATGAAGGAAACACCGACATGAAGGGTAGCAGGATAAACATGTTGAACCAGCAGATCAGTTTCTTTAACTTTTGAACTCATTGCAAAAATAAGGAGGTTCGTCAAGCTAGTCTCACAGATGATTAGTGCTGGCATCTCTATTACTAACGGTGGGAAGAATCATCAACTTTTGAACTCCTTGCAAAAAAGTTGGGATGCTGATGTCTCGATGATTAAACGTACCACAAACCTTAATGAAGTTACGCTCACTGAACTGATTGCTACCATAAAATCATGTGAAATTGATAACCAGCAGAGAGTGTTGATCCACAAGAACTCTCTGATTGTTGTAGGGATGACCGGTTCTAACACTGCCTTGATGTCTCAAAGTCATCCTAACCATGTTTTCCGTCCTGTGACAAACCGTAATCCAAATGTTTTTTTCAGCCCGATAACTTAAGCACAACTACAAGCTTAGAAGACAAACTACGTTTATGGCATGTCTCATCGAACAACTCAGCTGCACCTGCTACTGCTCAGTAATATCCTCAGCACGCAAACATGGCTTACAGTCCAGTGAACTCCTCATCCTCTCACAATGTCCCATCCACACCCTCTGCTGAAAACCTTGCTTTCCTAACCATACAAAATGAAGAAAAATTGGCTCTCGCAGCGTCCATGCTCAATAGTCTGCATGCTTTTCTTGCAGGTGATCTCTTGCCTCCATCCGTTCTTGCTACAAAGATAAATCAGGTTGTTGAAGAAGACATTGAAGAACTGGATTCGTCCTTGAATCTGGCTATGTAAGAATTCTGAGTAGAGAATTTTCAGAAGAGATACGGCCGTCGGGCCATGTCAAACATTCATACTTGATCTTTAAAAGACAAGTTGAGGTGCTACAAATACCATGAACCGAGACACTTTGCAAGAGGCTGCAAGAAAACACCAGTGGGTTATGAAACAACTCAAGCTGCTGTTGCTGCTAGGAACTCAGAAAGATCCATGGTTTCGGTTACTCCAGCTCACACGTCAACTTCAACTTCAACTTCATCTAGCCAAGGAAGCTCTGGAGCAGGAAAGGCGCTGATGGTACAAGAACAACATGGATTCAACTGGGTTGATGCTGCATCTCAAGTGGAATCTCTGAAGATCTTAGAAGTTTCTGAAAGACACCACAAATGCTTGATGGTGCAGACTGAGGAACCCAAAACTCTCTCCGAAACGGTAAACTCTCTTTTGTGTTCCAAAACACTATAGAAATAAGGTTGCACAGATGAGAGCGCATAATTTCGCTCTAATCAGTGATTACAACAGTGCCATGTCTAAGTGCATCAGTTTTCGGAGAATAACAAAATTCTCTACGAAAAGATTGACGCACTAAAGAAGGACATAGCTCAGGTCCACTTGGACGTCAATCAACAGAAATGTTGGGTCCATGAATACAAAAACAGATTAGATTTAAAAACAATGGAGTGCAACTCCGTAAGAGCTGAGCTGGAACTTCTCACTAGAAAGTATCAACAAAATGAGCTAAACACTAAGAAATTTAATACTTTCAGCAACATAGTTCATAATCTATGCAATTTACAGCTATCATTCAAAGAAAACAAGGGCAAAGGTTTGGGTTATACACAAGTTCTTCCGCCGTATAATCTTAATTACTCAAGAATGCCCGTTACTGAGCAAGAATTGGAAAATTATGATAAAATGACGTATGGCAAACCAAGCAATTACATTCCTTGGGAACCCTTCAAACCAAAGAACACCAGACCCACCGATTTTCAAAAGCCCATGATTTTTGTTAAAGATATTAATCAAGAATGCTCAAATGAATCAGTTGAAAATTTAAAACAAGAAGAAGGGGCAGTAAAAACTCCATCCGAGGAACCACAAGAAAACGCATCAACATCTGATTCTGTGGATAAAATTAACTGTTTTAGTGTATATGTAGAATCAGTCATAGTCGAGGAGCGGTCGGAAGTGGATGATGAACCACATCTAATAGATGCTGATGATTCGGATGTTTCTTTATGTGATAAACATGATAATTATGTTTGGAACTTTGTTCGGTCCATGGTTTTTGAGACTCATGGTTTTTCGGAAGTTGTTAAAACTGAAAATTTGAATGATGTAGTTTTTGAATCTGATTGTGATTTAACTGTTTTATTAGAGGATTCTTAGGCATCTGTTTCGGGTGATTCAGAAAACTATTCTAGTTTCCCTGAAACCTCAACTGGTTCTTCAGATCTCTCTAAAAAATGTAAAGATGAAAATATTATTGTATTAGATTATGTGAATGAAATTGTTGAAGAACATGAGTTGTTTGACAAAATCTGGGGATCGGATCAAAGATTCTGACTCATCAGATAATGAGAAAAGTGTTTGTGATGGTCAAATTATTAACGAAAATTGCTCATCATATGGTAATCAAGAATCAGTTGATCCTGAACGCTTTGTATCTAATGAAATGGTTTCTAAGGAAACTGATACAGTCATCTCCAAAAGCTCAGTTTCTGCAGAAAAGGTTTCAAATAAGGCTAAGCCTATAGGATCCATTCCTGCAAAGAAAAGGCAACCTCGAAAAACTAGAAAACAACAAAAAAGAAAACTCAAGAGAAAATCTCCTTAGATGTTGTTAACCAAAATCTAAGGAAAAACGCATCTCAAAAGCTAACTTAACCTAAGTTGAAGGGTAAAGTTATCGATATTCACTCTTGTACTGATGATTATGTAGGTTTCATCCAAAAGTATATATGCACACAAGAAATCAGCACCTAGTGGAAAGAAGAGACCAAATCAGCACCTAAGAATAATATAAGCAGAACTAAGAGTCTTTTCTCGAAAAGACAAACTTGTTTCAATTGTGGAATTCCTTGGCACATAGCTAGAAATTGTGTTCATCGTCCCTTCGTGTCTTACCAATCCAGGAACATCTATCATCAGACGGCTTCGCACTATAAACGTCATGAACATCAATTCACTCGAGCAAAACTCTCTGATAGAGACTGGAATCTAGCAAAGAGAATCAATCAAAGATTTTTAAACACAAATGGTTTCCAAAAATCAGTTCAAGAGATTAACCAAAACATCAACCAAAGTTATGACAAACAATACTGATTCAAAAATCTAGAAACCCAAAACTCTCGCTAGATATCAATCTCAGTGTTCTCAATCGTCAAACTCTACAACCTCTACTTCCCAAACCTCACATTCTATTAGAAGTCATATGATTTTTCGTGAGGTCTCGTGAATGAAGAGTAATGATAAACTCAGATCGAATATGGTATGAGTTCTTGTTTCTCACTGATCCCGTGATGTGTCCAGGAAAGGCTATGGAGGGCTGTCATTAGACTTTGGTTTATTGACATTGGTTGTTCTAGACACATGAAATGGGGCATCTCCCAGTTGAACGACATCAAAATCTTCAACGGTGGATTTGTCACCTTTGTAGGAAGAGAAACTTGAAGAATTACAAAGAAAGACACAGTCAGAAACGGGGTCCTGAGCTTCTCTAATGTTAGTTATGTTCCAGAACTCAAACACAGTCTTCTTAGTGTATTCTCAAATGTGCGACAAGGGCTTAGAAGTTCTCTTCACAAATGGTGGATGTGTAGTTTTGAAGCCCAGGATTGTCATACCCAAAGATTGTTACTTGATTGAAGCTGAATGCCGAGAAAATGCTTACGTGATTGATATGAATAAGGCCCCAACTGATCAAGTTACTTGTTTATTTTTTGAAATTGCTGAACATGATCCTATGTTGTGGCATCGTCGACTTGGTCATCTGAACATGAAGAATCTTAATTGACTTGCAAAAGGACGTCTGGTCAGAAACCTACTAATCAGAGATTTTATGCAGATCGAGAAATGTGATTCCCAAAACAGATTCGGATCACAGTGGTTTGGTTGTTATTACCCAAACAACTATAGATTAGTTGTTTAAATGTGTAAAAGTTAAGAAAAACCAAAAGATTAAAATGAAGATTTTGGTATGGATCAAACGATCTCAAAAATTTCAACAATATCCCCCTAGATCGTTGCGTACTTGTTCGATTCTTCATTCTTGCTCTTCGGTTTCTGGATTTGAGACAATTTGATCTTCAGTCTGTTCAAGTGGTGTTTCAGTTGGATTAACAATAGTTTCACTTGTGATATGTGGATCCTCCGTCGTGGCCTCATATGCGGATGAGACCGGAGGCTCGTATGCGGATGAGACCGGAGGTTGAGATTTTTAGATTTCTGCTGAGCTGATGATTTTTGCTTCCTTTTCTTTTTCCTTGCCTTTTCTTTCTCCGTTTGTTTTTCAACTTTGGTCACGATGTCCATCATTTCGATTTTTCTTTCTCTTGCTCGTTCTACCGCTCTTTGGAACAACATGCCTTCTTCTTTATGCTCATTTCCGGCACCGACATGAATGTTGTGGCCATAAAGAATATATAGATCGGATAGGCAGAACATAAAGACATCCATTGGGTCCAGAATACGGATATCTTCATTAGTATAGGATCTGACCACTGCTTCTCCTGTTTTGCCATCGTAGAACCATTTCTTGAAATTCATAAGCATCACAAGTTGTTCTAGAGGGATCTTGACTCTGGTTTCAACTTTAGCAGGATCGATGACCCACGTGACCACGCTCTTACCAGTAATGGGATCCTTTGTTGTCTTTGAAACCCTTCTACGGGGGCATCGCGACTTGAACAAAGTGAACCCTCGATTGCATTCTCTTAAGATCAATCTATCAAAGTCAGCACCAATATTACTGTTGGTAGGGTTTATCAAATCTAACCTTCCAAGCTAACGGATATCCCACCATGGTAGACTTTTCATGTCTGCTCCAGTTTTGAAGTGTTGGATGACTCCACCCCATTATTTCACGATGAACATCCCTTTCAAATTGAAGTACTTCCAGCTAATTATCTTGCAAGTGACTTCTGTCTTTTCCACGATGACAACTTAATAAAAATCTGGAAGCTTTTTTCTTTCTTTTCTGAACCATTCAGGAAGTATTGGACTCACTTCATCACCAACTTCAGTTTCATACAAAATATATTCCTCCACACCCCATTCAACAAAATGTGTGGGCATCTCATCCCTATCCACCTCCTCTTCCTCACTCTCATCATCTTCAGTTACATTCACTGCTAATTCTAAACGTCTCTTCTTTTTCTCAGCTTCCTCAGCCTTACGTTTGTCTTCCTCAACCTTAAACTTTTCATAGTCGAAGAAATCTGTAGCTGAGAACATTGGTTGAATTTTTGCTTTAGCACATAGTTCTCTTATCATTCTATACATCTTCTCCATACCATCTTGCTGGAATTTTACAAATCTTGTTTGTTCCTTAACATACGCATGAAGCTCCTTGTTTTTCTTTCTCTGCTCTCTCAGCTTTTCACGAATCACAATTGTGTTGCTTATTTAATGATTCAGAAGGCATATTTCTTGAGCTGGACCGGTCCAGATATCTATTGACAATTTATCATAAAGTTCCTGAAATGGACGAGGTCTGCGTGGAACTTGCTGAGGCATTTGCTTTGTTGGTGCACTTTTCGGAGACCCTTCCCCTGTTTTCTTTTGTTTATGGGAAGGTGACCTACTAGGAGCTTCGGAATCTACAACTAATTGATAAACAAGCTCATCTAATTGTTCCTATTCAGAAGTGACAGTCACTAGCGTCTCAGATTCCGTCATCTCACGTCTCTTTTTCTTTGCTTCTCTCTTTTCTCTTTCTTCAGCTTCTTGTATGGCACGTAAGTTTTCAATATGCTCTCTGTGTTCTCTAGTGCCACCAGCACGAATGCTGCTTTCCATCAGACGTTCTTAAGTAGGGGTGTCTTTCTTTTTCTTTGATGATTCCCCCTCTTTCACAGGTTGTTTTCCTTTATTCTTTCTTATCAGTTGTTTAGTCTCTTCCTCTTCTTCATATGCTTCCTCTTCAATGTCTGTCTGTCTCTTTCTTCTAACACCTATTCTATATTTTTCATACGCAACTTTTACTAGTGGAAATCTCTCCTCTCTATATATCCACAAGTGTAGCATCACCCACTCTTGAGTTTTAAGTTTCATGATTTATCAGCCAGTTGACAACTGAAATTTGTGCGTATCATTGTGGTGTGGAAGATTTGGATGTTGAACGGCTGCCTGGTGCATAAGTTGAGCATAACAGTAGAAGATCAGACCCGGGATGTTGAACGACTGCCTGGTGCATAAGTTGAGCATAGCAGCGGACCATTCCAAATTCAAACCATCGTAGCCTCCCTTTCTGTGAGCTAGACTCATCGCAAACCCATGAAGAATAATTCGCAATCCTTTGTGAGACCTTTTTGCTTAATCTCATTCTTTTCCCTGAAATCTCTGACATATCTCATCCCTCTGAAACCATCCAGAATATCATCTTTCTTCAATCTCAGTGGATCATTGTGATCATCTCCAAGACTAAGCACTCTTCACATTGTCTTCTATTACAGTGTCTTTCTTGTTCTGTACGGTTGTCGTGATCCTTTTGACTTCATTAACGGTCAAAACTTTGGCTGTTTTCAAGAATTCTTCGATGTGAATGTCTTATATAATTGGATCTGCTTGGACAACATAGCTTATCTTGCTTGAGTTTATCTAGTCTGCCACGTCTTCAAAGTCTTTTGGTGGCGGTATTTTGCACGGCTAATTATGCTTCCGTGTTTATCCCAGATTATTTCTTTCACCATTTCTGAAAATATTGAAACAAGCCAAGTTACATCTGAGTATTCGGGCTTGAGAAATAGGCATTCCACGTCGTTGAACAGCACGGTAATTCCATTGTCGTAGACTTGTGATACGCTTATGAGATTGTAACACAATTCTGGTACATAATTCCACGTCAAAAAGCTAAGTTGAATAATTCTTGCGCTTTGAAAGGAATTTATCGTCAATACAGTGCAACTCGAACTCCTCAACAAAACGGAGTTACTGAAAGGCGCTATCGGACTCTCATTGAAGCTGCTTGTATGATTCTGATAGATTCTGGCCTTCCACTGATATTTTGGGCAGATGCAGTGAACACCGCCTGCTATGTTCAAAATCATGTGCTGATCAACAAACGTCATATGAAGACGCCGTATGAGATAGTTGAAGGAAAAAAACCCTCTACACAACATTTCCGCACTTTTTGTTGTCCTTGTGTTCTTCAATCCATGGATGCCAAAGGCAAATTTGAAGCAAGAGGAGATACATGCTATTTCATCGGATATGCTAAAAACACCACATATCGAGTATACAACAAGATCAAGAAGTAGATCGTGGAGACGTACTATGTGGATTGGCTGGAAGAAAATCCCAAAGACACATGGATTGGACCTGATTGGTTATATGATTATTCTACCTGATTTAAGTCGTTTAATATTTTGTCTGATGTGACTGTTACTACAGATATCTCAGATACCGAGGTACTTATTCCCGTCATTGCTGAAGATGATCTTGTGCCTCTTCAAGATGCTTTCAAGAAGCTTACCGTGGATCCATCGAGATTTCGTGAAGCTACTATTGCACCTCATCATTCTTCACCAGTTTAGGAGCCGGTTCTTGAACCTACTACAACAGCTACTCCTAATGATTCATTTCAAAACAATGAAACCTCCACACAGCAATGCTGCTGGTCCTTCAAATACAAACATCCAAGTAGCTTCATTGTTTCTGGAGCCGATTCCGTCAGACTTCAATCTGGGATAGTGTCATGAAGTTTTTCTAATCTTCAATCAAACTTGCAGGCACCTCCTGTAGAGAGAAGCGATCCCATTACTAATGTTATTGCTCCTATAACTACTGGTGTTCAGACCCACAGTAGATTAGGAACCATTAACACATGTTTATATTCATGCTTCATTTCATAGATTGAGCCCAAAAGCATTGATGTTGCTTTGCCGGAACCTAGATGGGTTGATGCAATGCATGAAGAGCTCAATCAATTTGAAAGCTGGGAGTATGGAAGGATGTGAAACTACCGAAAGGAAAGCGCGCTCTCGGAACACGCTGGGTGTATAGAAATAAACAAGATGATACTAGCGTAATTGTGAGAAAGGTCCAGGGATTCAAGCAGATTGAAGGCCTTGATTATGATGAGGTGTACGCACTAGTAGCTCGTCTTGAAGCCATACGTATCTTCTTGGCATATGCATCCTATATGGGCTTTATTGTTTATTAAATGGATGTCAAGATGGTGTTTCTATACGGGAAGGTAGTAATTTATGTCGCTCAACCCTAAGGGTTTGTCGATTCAAAGAAGCAAGGCTATGCCTGTAAGTTAGATAAGGCTCTGTATGGACTACACTAAGCAGCTCGTACATGGTATGCAACCTTAACAAAGCATCTTCTTGTACACGGATATACCCAGCGGGACGATAGATCAAACGCTATTCATTAAACGTGTTGGCAAGGATCTCATCCTTGTTCAGATCAATGTTGACGATATCATTTTTGGGTAAACCAACGAAGATCTATCCTAGGAGTTCGAGGAGGTGATGAAGAAGAAGTTCGAAATGAGCTCACTAGGAGAAATTACTATGTTCCTAGGCTTGCAAGTTCGTTAGAGTAGTGAAGGGAACTTGATTCATCAAGGCAAATACGTTCAGGACGTTCTTGCAAAATTCGACATGACAGATTCTAAGCCTATGGACTCCCCCCATTGTAGAACGGCCCTTGTTGAATGAGGATGCTGAAGGAAGCCCGGTCAATCAGACAATGTATCGATCTATGATTGGTTTATTGATTTACTTAACTGCGAGCCAGCTGGACAATACGTTTGTTGTCTGTCAATGTGCTAGATATTAGGTTGATCCTGAACTTTCTCATCTCACTAGCATTAAATGAATCTTTAGATACCTTAAGGGAGCTCCAAAACTAGGACTCTGGTATCCTGGATATTCAAACTTTGATTTGTTTGCTTTTTCTAATAGTAACCTTGGAGGGATAGACAGGGATATGAAGTCTACATCGGCTAGGTGTCAATACTTGGGAGACAGACTTATCACATGGAAGTGCAAGAAGCAAATAACAATGTCTCTATCAAATGCGGAAGTAGAATACGTTGCAACATCTGCTTACTGCTCCCAGGTTATTTGGATGCAACATCAGCTTGAGGATTATGGTTTAACTTATCTAAACACTACTATCTATTGTGATAACGATGCCGCTATCCAAATCATCAAAACCCTGTTTTTCACTCCAATACCAAGCACATTGATATCAAAGTTCATTTCATTAGAGATTGCTATGACAGAGGTTTGATCAAACTTGAATAGATCCATACTGATGCTAATACAATGAATCTTTTTACAAAACTTGTCATCAACTCGAGATTCAAGATGCTTGTGGACCTTTTAAAAATGATGTTTTACTCCGACTGAGCAAAAAAAACCATGTAACAAGATGGCATGAATTGGAGAAGATAAAATAAAGAATCCGTAAAACTAATTTCATTTTTTACGTCCTACAAACCCTAGTTTAAACCTTGCATTTTCTCTGGATGAAGCAATCAGTTAAGGGGCGAGAAAACAAAACGTCACGCTAGATAACTAAATTTGGGCATAAAGTATTCTACTTTTGCACAAATTTAGGTTGAGAAACATTTTGCGGTTTGGGAAGTGAAATAAATTTTCGTACTAATGAATTTGATTAAACATGTAATGTATCGATGCTGAAAAGGAAAGGATTCAGTGTGATGTGCCGATAGGCTTATCGCTCAAAGGACAAAAAAGATACCAAGTGACAAAAACTCTACATGCTATACATCACGTGGGCAACATATCATCGGCGTATGATTTCATGGTCTTAAATCTTTCGTTGATAGATAGCTGTAACACCTTGTAAAATCATGTCCAATAGTATAGTGACATGTGTTGTATTTTTATTTTTAGCCTATTAAAGACTTATAGGGACTAAAGGTGTCAACATGCTCAAACTTGGCCTCTAAGTGACTGATATGTCAACATGCCTAGCCTCTGAGTGACTGATATAACAACATGCTTAAACTTGGCCTCTGAGTGACTGATATGTCAACATGCATATAATGAGCCTCTGAGTGATCCTTTACGAAGTCCTAACTCTCATACGTGCCACTTGTTGGACGAGAGAGGTTAATTCTGTAAATATATGGAAGTTGGATGACGGAGGGGTTAAAAGTGTCAACATATTAATTTATACCTCCGAGTGACCTTTTAACGAACTGAGAGCTCCACAATGTTCGGGCATACTCCCGGGTACACCAAATATTGGTTACGGAGGGTTAAATATGCTAAAAAGGTGTTTATGAGGTTTTATAAGTTGAGGGACTAAAAGTGTCAAACTTTGATTCTAGCCATGAGGCGCGAGAGACCAGGCCTGTGTCTCTCGCGGGGCGCGAGAAGCCTGTGTCTTCAGAAAATTGCCTTAGCCTCCATACAAATTGCCAAAAGCCATTTGATTCGAACCATGGCTTTCCAAACTGCTATGCCACATTTTTGGACACTTGTAAGCTTCCTCTTACACCCCTTAACACCTGGCATCACCCCCTTCAAGCTCTCAAACTATAAATAGGTGCCAAGGTTCACCATTTGAACTTGCACCTTTCTCATTTACAACTCTATCTCCCTCCTCAGGAAGTTCCTAACTGAAAGGAGCATCCAACTTAGTTCTATGGCATCCTAGAAACCACTTGTAAGTGTTCCTTCCTCTTGCATTTTTGTTTACAGGCTTTTATAGCCAAAAGTCAAGCGTTTTATGAAAAATACCTTGACTTTCGGTTAAGACCATTATGGTCCAGCCATTGTTCATAATGAACATGGCTAAGTGATCGTAATAAGGTAGGTGTTAGTCCCTATAAAGGACACCTCCTGAAGATCACATTTGCTAGACAAATTGACGGGTCAAAGTTATTATATTAAAAAGTCAAACAGGCCATTTTTCGGAAATGTTATAATTTAATCTTATATATGACATGAAACCTGTTTTGACACATAAAAAAGTTGGTAATAATTATTAGAACATGTAAGAACATGTTCGGCTCGCCAATTTCAGTTCTAGGGTCGGTTCGCAACCGAAAGTCGCGGAATTTTGACATCTGCGTTGACTTTCGATTCTGTAGATTTAGATTAGTTAGCTACTGATCTAAAGTTGCATTATGATTGTAATATAATGTAGCATAACCCCTGAGGTTATATTACATGATCATAATCAGAATCTGAATTTATGCACAAGTTCCGTAATTATGCCATTTTAACTAAAATGCCCTTTTTGCATAAATAAGGTTTAAACAATATTGCACTTGAAAATGAATTACCTACTAATGTAATATCATAAGTAGGATTATTTAGGATGTCAAATCAGATTATAAACAGAGTTTATTAGCAAGTCCTTGTATTATGTCGAAAAATGACGATAAAGCCCTTGTGGCTTATAAAATGGTTTTAATTATATCTTTTCAAAACAAATCTTTACCTAATGATATGTTATATTAAATAACATATCTAAGACATGTTCTCTTAACCTTAACATTAGTTTTCGTTAAACATCACACAAATCGTCATTTTACGACACAAGCGTTGTTTTGGCGCATAGTATGGTTTAAACCATATTTACCAACAAAGAATTATTACCTACTGATTTTAAAACTTATTTTAAATATTTTTACAGTATGAACATGATATAAACTCAGAATCCCAAATAATTTATAAACTATGTGTAAAATGACCAAAATGCCCCTTCGGTGCATAGTTTTGTAATAAAAGATAAATTACACATATAATTAATATCCTACTTATATTATATCATAAATAAGTTGTTTTCCAGAATACTTATAGTTATAACATTAAATTATATTCAAGTTCCTTTTATACGGTATGAAATTACCGAAACGCCTTGTGAAGCATAGTTTCACTTTAAAACCATAACGGGCATAAAAATTGATATCCTACAGATATTAAAACTTATTTAAAGTATAATGGCATATAGAATTTGTCCATGACTTATCCGGTTACCCGATATCGCTGATATGCGTACGGTTAAACATATGTAACTAGTTTACGAAAATTAACCGAAATGAGTCTAACCTTGTCATTTAAGTCTCAAAATCTAGAATGTTTATAGTTTATCCATATTACAAAAGTCAAAGTACTTGATGGGATTAAACTACATTCTATCTGATCATCGTTTAATCTAGCGTTATACGTTTTGATCATGTACGCTAGTCGGTCTAAGTCTATGACTTAAGAAAGATCGTTAGTATTTAATTGGTTAGCTTATGACATAATCTAGACTAGAGACATTCTGGTAAATGCTATATGCACTTAGTGCTTTTGTGTACGGCTGAGTTAATAAATCTTGTGTTTAAACGAAGACTAGCTCAGGTAAATACTCTCGACTTATTTCCCCTATACGGGCATGGATTACAGTAAATTATTACCACTTGGTCGGAAATGGGATCAATCGAATGCAGGATTGTGGCTAGTAAATCCGCATATTCCGTTTTAATCAGTTTTCTTTGATAACTTAAACCTCAGGGGTTAACTACCGTGTCCTGGATATCCTCGGCACATTACAATAGATGATGGCCACGACCTTAGCGCGGGTGTAGGCATACACCCGATAGACGCTCAAAAGCATTACCCACAAGGTTGGGAAGAAATGACTCCTTCGTGAGTCCAAAATGGTGTGTACGATAATCATGTCTCGGTCTTCATAGCGGGCCCTGTATGTATGGAAAAACATGTGAATCTGTTAATAAAGTTGGACGGTCAACTTTCCCAAGTTATAAAAGATTTTGTGCTGATACGCACTTAAAACATATTTTAAATGTTTTCAAAATGAGTCAGTTGGGTGTATTTACCAGCAAAAGCTGACGTATTTTCAAAAGAATAAGCTTGGATGTACAATACGAAAATAGGCTGGAAGTGCTCGGTAGTGATAATGGATCTTGCAAATCCTAGATCTGCCCAAAGTCTGTTTTACATTCTTTCTTTTATACAATTTACGATCCGCCTGTGGATCTTCTATTACGAGGCTGTATATTATTTTGTATTTTGAACATTTGGTTTGTAATAGTAATTAAAATCAAAGACTTCTTTTTATTCTTGTTGTTGTTTAATGACAGATTATACTTACGTCATGATATTCCCCACCGGGCCCACCGGTGTTCGTATTGGCAGTGGAAAGCCGGGGTGTGACAGGTTAGTATCAGAGCCAACGTTTGAGAGAATTAAACACTAGCCTTCTTGTGTTTAATCTCAAACGTACATGCACATTCCTTAGACTTCCGAGTCTAGGTGTTGACCTGGGATTATTCATTTCATTATTAAGTTATTAGTATTGTTTTGATTTGATTTTTAACAGGAAAATACCACCACGAGTAAGAGGAAGAGGAAAAGGACCAATGAGGGGAGGACCTTCAGGATATATTCCCTCACATCCCCATCACCCGAACCCCTATGAGGATTCGGGGGATTCATGGCCATTGTCGCAACATTCACCTTCCCGTACTCAAAACTGTTGTCACTCATACCATTCACATCATTCACACCACTCCCACCATTCTCATCATTCTTATCATGATGAATTTAACCACAACCAATACTTTAATACACCCCTAGCCGAACAAAACCAATTAGACCAACCCAATCCCATGGACGAGGACTCCGACCCGGAGATGTCGCCATCAGTATCACACACGCATCCATTGAAATATCACGCGATTCGAACTCTTATGCCGGATCGCCATACCAAGGTCCTTATGAATGGGGCCAATATTGGAACCAATTCACCTTTGCCAACACTCCTTCCCATCACTCTCAACCACCTCTTATACAAGAAGATGTTAACATGGAACCAGTGGAACATCATCAGCCGCCACCTGAGCCACCGAGGAGGAAACGTGGAGCACGTATGTCGGTACGTTCAGGTCAACGGTCGAGTTCGCTACCACCCTTGCCTAAACCCTACCCCACCATTCAAGAGGACCCTCTAATGCCTCACCTGTGGTGGAACTAACGCCATCACCTGCAGTTCAACCACCACCATCGGGTTGTAATAACCCTATCCCAACATATCTGGATACGTCTAGATATGATCCTTTTAACCCAACTACCCCTGTTGATTGCCAAGCATTATCGCATGACCCTTACATGCAAGCGGTCATGCATAACGCACTTTACCCGTCTCCTTTCCCACCTGTTTATCCACCTACTGGATATCCAAGTTATGCGTACGAGTATCCTATTATGTCACAACCACAACCACAACCTACGCCACCACTTGAGGCCATTAACGAGGCCTTAGAACGAATGAAAGAAATGCAACAACAAGCGGAGAAAACCGAGAAGAAGACAAACAAGTTCTTCAAAAAGCTCTCCAAGTTGGTTAAGGGAAAGAAGGATGAGTAAAGTCTTTACTAATAATATATGTTAGTCCCTGCGAGGACATTGTTATTTATTTTAGTCCCTGCGTCGACATTTTTATTTCTTTAATCCTTGCATGGACAGTTTATTTCATTTGTTTCTAATATTGTAATTTCTATTGGAATTTAATGAAGTAATATCTGGAATTATATATATATATGTATTCATCCTCTTCAAGCGAGCGTCTCGATTTTATTCGAAATTTATGCTCTACTATATAATTCAAAAGACCTTAATGGATTTGATTATGCCATGTGGCGTAGACTATACATTGGCCAAGAAATGATAGTTAAGGACAAGGAGCCTTCTATCAGGATAGTTAAGGGAAATTATCCTTCTATCCAGAGGTGATGGACTAGGTTCAAGCCTCCAAGGTCGTTAAGGTCCAAGGTGACCGGGACCATTAATCAATCATTAAGGTACTCTTATGTTAAATTAAGGAATGTTCATACTCTTGGTAGTGTGACTTGAGGAACCACACTAGTCGTCTAGGTAAAAAGGACTACGTCCTAAGACCTATTATATAGCCTATGTGATCAATGTGATCCCGGCTAATGTCATCAATGTGATGACAACTGACTTGCCAATGTACCTAATTTTATGTCCAATGTGAAAGGCCAATGTGCTCAATTTTATGTCCAATGTGACATGTCAATGTGCCCAATTTTATATCCAACGTGGCAGGCCAATGTGCCCAATTTTATGTCCAATGTGACAGGCCAATGTGACCAATTTTATGTCCAATGTGATAGGCCAATGTGCCCAATTTTATGTCCAATGTGACAAGCCAATGTGCCCAATTTTATGTCCAAGGTCACATGCCAATGTACCCAATTTTTATGTCCATCAATGACAAGCCTATGAGTTGTATATAATTGTCTAAATGACAATGACAGTTGTGACATTACAATCCATTGTCTAATAATATATGGATTGTATCAAGATTGTAATTTGCCTTTGATGGTCCTATTAAGACCTAGGCCAAATATAGATATAATAAGCTTAAGAGTTGTGATGTTGTTCACACTAGCTTCAATAGGCAATGGATTGTTATATCCAGTGTTTAAGCCAATATGGTTGTTATACCATGGCTAAGAGAAAATTTTGTTTGATGTTTAGAGCCAAAGCTTCAAAATGGTAAACTCGAACGAGGCACAGAGTAGCCACCGAGAGATTAGCTGTAGCAAGGTTGAAAACATAGCCATTAACAATGATGACTTCCAAGCTCGCATAGATGCAGCTGTGGGAAAGGCCATGGAAAAACTTATGGAGTTGAGTGCTACTCGCTCTAGACCATTATCAATCACGCCATCCTCAGCTCATAAGGAGAGCTCAGTTCAATCTTTAAATGCGAAGAGTGAACCAAAGAAAATAGAATTTGCTGATAGGTCCCGTTCTTCTAAAGACGGATTTACCTATAATATTTCGTCTCCTGCAAGCCCCGGGACTTTAATGGGGAAAAAGGAGCAGTAGAAGCCTTGAAGTGGCTTGATGAAATGGAAACAATTGTGGATATCAGCGGATGTGCTGAAAAGGATGTGGTCAAGTATGTATCACAGTCCTTCAAAGGTGATGCCCTGATTTGGTGGAAAGCTATGATCCAATCTACAGGAAAGATACACCTGTACAACTTAGGATGACCTAAGTTTGTCGATCTAGTCAAGGAGACCTACTGTCCACCTCATGAGGTGAAGAAATTAGAGACAGACTTTTTGACTCTTTAAATGAAGAACCTAGATTGTTGAAAGTATATTTCTGACTTCAGTCCCTATCTAGGTGAGTTTCATATATAATCGCCCCTGAATTCAAACATATTGCACGTTATATTATTGGGTTAGAGCTTGAGATAAAAGGCATGTTAAAGGCCGCTCAGCCTAGTACCTATAGGTCTGCTATAGACCTATCTCTCTCCCTCACCTTAGATTTATTGTGACAAAGGTCAGTTGGGACTGAAACTGACAGAAAGAGGAAACGGGAGGATAATAACTCCCAAAGGTTCAAAAAGAAAGGAAATTTCGGATTTAAGAAGAACCAGCACACGTCTAATGACAAACCTTAGTGAAAGAACTGTAAATATAGACATTGGGGGCAGTGTAGTATAAATCCACACACTAAACCCTGTGGTATCTACAAGAGAAAAGGACATAAGACCCTAGAGTGCAAGGATCTTAAGGATGCCGTGGCATATTACATTAAATTGCCCCAAGAACCCCAAAGGTAATGATGCAAATCCTGGAGAGGCTAAGAAAGGGAATGCTCGTGCTTTCCAGATGAATGCTAGGGAGGCCTTTAATGACACTAACGTTATAACAGGTACATTCCTCATCAATGATGTATATGCTAGAGTTCTTTTTGATTCGGATGCAGATAAATCTTTTGTTGATCATAAGTTTAGCAAACTATTAAATTTGTCCATAAGAACTCTAGATATAACTTATGAGGTAGAACTCGCTGATGGAACGTTAGAGACAACATCTTCCATTCTTGATGGATGTTCTATATCCATTAAGAATCATTCTATCCCTATCACTCTTTTTCCAATGAAATTGGCAGGGTTCGATGGCATGGATTGGTTATCCCATAATCAAGCCCGTATTGCCTACAATAAGAAACTCATCGAGATTAAAACCCCATCCGGTGAAACGATCACCATCTCTGGAGATTTACACTACGGATTGCCAGACAAGGTGTCGTTATTTAAAGCATCCAAGTGTTTGGGGAGAGGTTGTGTCATTTATTTGGCACAAGTAACTATCAATGAACCTAAACCAAATATGAAAGACCTTCCGGTTATCTCGAAGTATTCCGATTTTTCCCTGAAGAATTACAAGGATTGCCTCCAGATAGACAAGTAGAGTTTAGAATATATATCCTGCCTGGATCAGCACCGGTAGCCAGAGCTCCATATCGGTTAGCACCGACGGAGATGAAGGAATTGAGATTATAGTTAGATGGACTTTTAGAGAAAGGCTTTATTCAGCCAAGTTCTTCACCTTGGGGAGCTCCTATTCTATAAAGAAGAAAGACGGTTCAATTCGGATGCGCATTGATTACCGTGAGCTGAACAAGTTAACAATTAAGAACCGATATCCTCTGCCCAGGATCGATGACTTAAGCGTTAATTTTGGTTTAGAGAAATCCAATTTCTTGGACATGTTGTAAGTGAGCATGGTATCCAAGTGGATCCCGCCAAAATAGAAGCAATAATGAATTGGGAAGTACCCAAAACCCCATCGAAAATTCGTAGTTTCCTAAGATTGGCTGGTTACTATAGGAGGTTTTCATTGAGAACTTTTCAAGGATAGCCACTCCTTTAACTACCTTAACCCGTAAGAATATCAAATTTGTTTTGGGTCCGAAACAACAAGACTCCTTTGAGATTCTAAAACACAAGTTGAGCAATGCTCCTGTGTTATCTCTACCTGAGGTTATTGAGGATTTTGTAGTTTATTATGATGCTTTACACACCGGCATGGGCTGTGTGGTAATGCAAAAAGGCAAAGTGATTGATTATGCATCACGACAGTTAAAGGTGCACGAAAGAAATTACACCACCCATGATTTGGAATTGGGTGTCGTTGTATTTGCACTAAAGCTAAGGAGACATTACTTATATGGAACCAAGTGTATTATATACACTGACCATAAGAGTCTCCAGCATCTGTTCAATCAGAAAGAATTGAACATGCGAAAGCGCCGTTGGATGGAAACACTTAACGATTATGATTGCGAAATTCGCTACCATCCCGCAAGGCAAATGTCATCGCTGATGCCTTAAGTCGCAAGGAAAGGATTAAACCCATTAGGATTAATGAAAAAAGCATTGAGCTTAGAAATAGCTTGAATGAGAAACTATTAGATGCACAAAAGCAAGCCCTATTAGAGGCTAACATTTCAAATGATGGATTAGGTGGAACTATTGATCAATTAACGTCTGGAAAGGATGGAATCCTTAGATATAATGAAAGAATATGGGGTCCAATCTTTGGAGGCTTAGAGGTCTAATCCTCCAAGAAGCGCATAACACAAGATACTCTGTTCACCCAGGTGGTGACAAGATGTATTAGGATCTGAAAGAGAATTATTGGTGGATAAGTTTGAAGAAATCTATAGTCACTTATGTAGCTAAGTGTCTGACGTGTTCCAAGTTAAGGCCGAACATCAGAAGCCGTCAGGACTTCTACAACAACTTGAGATTCCCACATGGAAATGGGAAATTGTAACTATGGACTTGATTACCATGTTACCAAAGACCAAACATGGTAATGACACGATTAGGGTCATTGTAGATAGGCTAACTAAGTCAGCGCATTTCTTGCCAATTAAGGAAACATATAACTCTGACAATTGGCTAAGTTGTATGTGGACAAGATTGTGTGCCTACATGGTGTGCCGATATCTATTGTATCTGATTGAGATACTAGATATACCTCTCATTTTTGGAAAAGTTTCTAACCATCTTTAGGCACAAGATTAACCTTTAGTACGGCTTACCACCCGCAAACGGATGGACAAAGTGAGGGTACTATTCAAACTTTGGAAGACATGCTTAGAGCATGTGTGATTGATTTAGGTGGAAGTTGGGATGACCACTTATCCCTAATAGAATTCTCCTATAATGATAGTTATCATACGAGCATCAAGGCTGCTCCTTATGAGGCCTTGTATGGGAGAAAGTGTCGAACGCCCGTGTGTTGGGAAGAAGTTGGGGAAGCCCAACTATTAGGACCTGAGATTGTCCTAGAGACCATGGATAAGATTGTGCAAATATGTGATCGTCTCAAAGCTGCCCGTGATAGGCAGAAACGCTATGCTGACAAGAGGCGTAAACCTCTCAAGTTCCAAGTAGGGGACAAAGTCATGCTGAAAGTATCACCTTGGAAAGGTGTATTGAGGTTTGGAAAGAAGGGCAAGCTAAGCCCAAGATATATAGGACCATTCGAGATAGTCGAATGTGTCGGCGCTGTAGCTTATAAGCTTAAGCTGCGAGAGGAGCCTAGTGGAATTCATGATGTGTTCCACATCTGTAACCTTAACAAATGTCTAGCCAATGAGTCGCTACAAATGTCACATCATGATGTGCAAATTGATGAAAACCTGAGGTTCGTTGAGAAACCAATTTCGATCGAGGATCGACAGGTTAAGAAGCTCCGAAGGAAATTAATACCTATAGTAAAGGTTAAGTGGGACGCCCTTAGAGATCCCGAGTATACATGGGAGGTTGAGTCCACTATGCGACAGAAGTAGCCCCATCTTCTTGAATAATATCTCGAGTACGAGATTTCTTTTAAGGGGGTGAGGATGTAACACCTCGTAAAATAATGTCCAATAGCATTGTGACACGTGTTGTATTTTTATTTTTAGCCTATTAAAGACTAATAGGGACTAAAGGTGTCAACATGCACAAACTTGGCCTTTGAGTGACTGATATGTCAACATGCCTAGACTCTGAGTGACTGATATGTCAACATGACTAGCCTCTGAGTGACTGATATTTCAACATGCATATAATGAGCCTCTGAGTGATCCTATATGAAGTCCTAACTCTTATGCGTGCCACTTGTTGGACGAGAGAGGTTAATTCGGTAAATATATGAAAGTTGGATGATCGAGTGGTTAAAAGTGTCAACATGTTAATTTATATCTCTGAGTTATTAACGAACTGAGATCTCAACAATGTCCGGGCATACTCTCGGGTACACCAAATATTGGTTACGGAGGGTTAAATATGCTAAAAAGATGTTTTAGGAGGTTTTATAAGTTGAGGGGCTAAAAATGTCAAACTTTGATTCTGGCCATTAGGCGCTCACGGGGCGCGAGAGACCAGGCCTGGGTCTCTCGCGGGGCGAGAGAAGCCTGTGTGTTCAGAAAATTGTCTTGGCCTCCACACAAATTGCCAAAAACCATTTGATTCGAAACCATGGCTTTCCAAACTGCTATGCCACGTTTTAGGACATTTGTAAACTTCCTCTTACATTCCTTAACACCTGGCATCACCCCCTTCAAGCTCTCAAACTATAAATAGGTGCCAAGGTTCACCATTTGAACTGCACCTTTCTCATTTACAACTCTATCTCCCTCCTCTGGAAGTTCATAACTAAAATGAGCATCCAGCTTAGTTCTATGGCATCCGAGAAACGACTTATAAGTGTTCCTTCCTCTTGAATTTTCGTTTACAGGCTTTTATAGCCAAAAGTCAATCGTTTTACGGAAAATGCCTTGACTTTCGGTTAAGACCATTATGGTCCAGCCATTGTTCATAACGAACATGGCTAAGTGATCGTAATAAGGTAGGTTTTAGTCCCTATAAAGGGCACCTCCTGAAGATCACATTTGCTAGACAAATTGACGGATCAAAGTTATTATATTAAAAAGTCAAACAGGCCATTTTTCAGAAATGTTATAATTTGATCATATATAGATATGAAACCTGTTTTGACACATAAACAAGTTGGTAATAATTATTAGAACATGTTCGGCTCGCCAATTTCAGTTCTAGGGTCGGTTCGCAACCAAAAGTCGCGGAATTTTGACATCTGCTTTGACTTTTGATTCTGACCTGATTTAGATTAGTTAGCTACTGATCTAAAGTTGGATTATGATCGTATATAATGTAGCATAACCCCTGAGTTTATATTACATGATCATAATCAGAATATGAATTTATGCACAAGTTCCGTAATTATGCCATTTTTGCATAAAATAAGGTTTAAATGATATTGAACTTGAAAATGAATTACCTACTAATGTTATATCATAAGTCAGATTATTTGGAATGTTAAATCAGATTATAAGCATAGTTGATTAGCAAGTCTTTATATTATGTCGATAAATGACGATAAATCCCTTGTGGCTTATAAAATGGTTTTAATTATATCTTTTCAAAACAAATCTATACCTACTGATATGTTATATTAAATAACATATCTAAGATATTTTATCTTAACCTTAACATCAGTTTTCGTTAAACATCACACAAATAGTAATTTTACGACATAAGCGTCGTTTCGGTGCATAGTATGGTTTTAAACCATATTTACCAACCAAGACTTGTTACCTACTGATTTTAAAACTTATTTTAAATATTTCTACAGTAGGAACAGGAAATAAACTCAGAAGCCCAAATAATTTATAAACTATGTGTAAAATGACCAAAATGCCCCTTCGGTGCATAGTTTGGTCATAAAAGATAAATTACACATATAATTAATATCCTGCTGATATGATATCATAAATAAGTTATTTTTTGTTTAATACTTATAGTTATAACATTAAATTATATTCAAGTTTCTTTTATACGGTATAAAATTACCGAAACGCCCTTATGAGGCATAGTTCACTTTAAAAACATAACGGGCATAAAATTTGATATCCTACTGATATTACAACTTATTTAAAGTATAATGGCATACAAAATTTGTCCATGACTTATCCAGTTACCCGATATCGCTGATATGCCTACGGTTAAGCATATCTAACTACTTTATGAAAATTAACCGAAATGGGTCTAACCTTGTCATTTAAGTCTTAAAATCCAGAATGTTTATAGTTTATACATATTACACAAGTCAAAGTACTTGATGTGATTAAACTACATTCTATCCGATCATCGTTTAATCTAGCGTTATAATTTTTGATCATGTACGCTAGTCGGTCTAAGTCTATGACTTAAGAAAGACCGTTAGTATTTAATTGGTTAGATTATGCCATAATCCAGACTAGAGACATTCCGGTAAATGCTATCTGCACTGAGTGCTTTTGTGTACGGCTGAGTTAATAAATCTTGCGTTTAAACGAAGACTAGCTCAGGTAAATACTCTCGACTTCCCCTATACGGGCTTGGGTTTCGGTAAATTATTACCGCTTGGTCGGAAATGGGATCAATCGAATGTTAGATCGTGGCTTGTAAATCTGCATATTACGTTTTAATCAGTTTTTTGATAACTTAAACATCAAGGGTTAACTACATTGTCCTGGATATCCTCGGCTCAATACAATAGATGATGCCACGACCTTAGCGCGGGTGTAGGCATACACCCGATAGACGCTCAAAAGCATTACCCACAAGGTTGGGAAGAAATGACTCCTTCGTGAGTCCAAAATGGTGTGTACGATAATCATGTCTCGGTCTTCGTACCGGGCCCTGTATGTATGGACAAACATGTGAATCTGTTAACAAGGTTGGACGGTCAACTTTCCCAAGTTATAAAAGATTTTGTGCTGATACGCACTTAAAACATATTTTAAATGTTTTCAAAATGAGTCAGTTGGGTGTATTTACCAGCTAAAGCTGACGTATTTTCAAAATAGTAAGCTTGTAGGACAATAAGAAAATAGGCTGGAAGTGCTCGGTAGTTATAGAGGATCTTGCAAATCCTATATCTGCCCAAAGTCTGTTTTACATTATTTCTTTTGTATAATTTACTATGGATCTTCTATTACGAGCCTGTATATTATTATGTATTTCGAACATTTGGTCTAGTAATTTAAATCCAAGACTTCCGCTGTAATGTGTTTAATTGACTATGATGTTATTAACTTACGTCACGATATTCCCCACCCAGGCCCATCGGTGTTCGGATTGGCTGTGGAAAGCCAGGGTGTGACAATAGCTAACTTCTGAAGTTCTAGGTTGGTATACTAATGAATTATCTGGGATATCAGGGCTGCCCTTTTGTTGCATCCGGATATATGTGACCTAGGTACAGTCAGGATATCCTCAAAAGAGCCAAAAATTAAGGGCCAAAACCTTAAAAGAAAGAAAATCTCATCATGAGAAAATTCCGTGCGCTTGAAAAGTCAAGAATACCGTATAAGGTATAAAGCCTAGCCATTGTCAGATGTTGTTTGGTTACTTTGCGGTATGATGTACCGACCTTCTCACCAACCAAGTCTGACGTTGTAATAAACGAAAGGATGATCTCAGTATACTCACGTGTCAGATGAATTGTTGTGCTTACCTTGATCGCCGGGGTATGTCTTGATATGGGACACACAAATGCTATAGCAAATTACAGCAAGTTAAGTTGCGAGGTTGAAAATTGAAGGCTGACGTGATAAGTTTTAGTGGACAAAATATCGACAATCGCGTGGACCAGTCTTACTAAGCTCGTGCTAAAAAATGTTCCTTAATCGGTTTATAACAGTTTGATCGCTTGGCAACTTTCCTCATTATACTTTATTATTATTATTATTATTATTATTATTATTATTATTATTATTATTATTATTATTATTATTATTATTATTATTATTATTATTATTAGTATTATTATTATTATTATTATTAGTATTATTAGTATTATTATTATTATTACTATTATTATTATTATTATTATTATTATTATTATTATTATTTTATATATGTAAAAAGGTTGCTCGGTTGGTTGGATCGCGGGCTTTGACAAAAGGTATTACTATTCATAACTAGGAAACATGAGGGCCCACAACATTTATTTAATAAATCAAATTACTATTCTGATGAGCCCCACCTATCTCGGATGGGCCCACCTATCTCGGATAGGCACACTCATCTCGAACAGATTTGAATTGGGCCCAACATTTCAGACAGGCCCATCATCTGATGGGTTACTGTTCCGAAATGGACCAGGCTGGCCACTATTCCGAAATGGGCCTGGCCCAACATTTCGGATAGGTCTATTTCGAGTATAAATGGCCTTTTTCGAATCATTTCGTTTCATTTCGAACCTTTGAACTCATCTCGGATCTCTGTCGGACATATGGACTCGAACTCATAGGTTTGGTTTTACTTTGCATTTCTGACGGAACTCGGACGAACTTAAGGGCATCTCGGATGGATCTCGGATGACATCTCACATTTCGGGTGCATCTCGAATCATACACATGTATTTTGGATTAATCATCCGAAATCTAACAAAATCCATCTGAAATGCTAGGTCATCTCAGATGACTGACAAGGGTTCACTCGAATTGCTTTTGAACCTTTGTCCATCCGAAACACCATTGACTCGGTTCATTAGAATTAGGATTGACCATTTCAATCTATTTTGAACGTTTCATTGTTTGACCAGTTCAAAACTATTTTGAACCTTTGAACTACTGTCCCCTTGACCCTCCAATTTTGAACTCTATGACTTGTTGATTCTTTGACTCTTTTGATTCAGGATTGAACGGTCAAAAGAATCAACTAAGTTGACTTTTACGATAAAACTTCCATAATCAGGCATGCTTTCTGTTAGATCTACCGCCAATTACTACGAGATGTTCCATTCGATGATGGTCGGGTTAAACAACTGTCGCATCACTCATGCTTTAAAGACGAACCCGGTTATACGTGAAGACATGATTCAGGACTTTTGGATTAACGCTGAAGTTAAAAGGAGTGGTGTTGGCGGCAAAGGTACAATTGAATCGAAGATCCAAAAGAAATATATCACTATTTCAGAGACGGATGTACGAGAGATAATGAAGATTGATGATCAGGCTCACCATCCGACATCACACGCCAAAGACAGGGTAGCTCAAGCGTTACGAAGGATGAGCTACAGGGGCACGCTTCCAACAGTCTTAAAGAAATGTTTCCGTCGTACTGGAGATTTCTTGCACACATATTCCATCGATCCATTTCGGAAAACAAAGGCAATTCTATATCAGCTCAACCAGACACAATCAGCTACATTAGTCGCCCTAGTAAACAATTGGGAATACAACCTTTTCTCATTTATTTTTTACAATATGATGAACACGCTGGAGAATCCCAAGAACAAAGTTTTCATGTGATATCCAAGGTTTGTTCAAATGATTCTTGACGCGAAGTATTCTAGACCTAGTGAAGAGCACAAATTTCTTGAATCTGAAGCCTATGGGTCCAACTTTCTTTAAAGCGGCTTGCAAACAACGCGATACGGCAAAGATTAAATTCACTATCAAGCATGCTCTTGAAAAGCATGGCAAGTTCGGACTAGTGTTATCTTCACCTAAACCAATGAACGTCACAGTTGCTGAGGAACATGAAATATAAATAATTGGTGCTACATAGAAGTTAGTGTCTGATATTGAGGTAACTGACAAAGAAGATGAGTTGGTAAATGTAGAATCTGAGAAAGCTGAGGAAACCGTTAGAGATCTAAACCTGATATCTGAAGAAAATCTTGCAACACTTCTTGCCTCGTTAAAGGGCGATTCTGGGATCCCTCATCCTAAAATCGTTCCTACAGAAGAAATGCAGACAGATGATGATACAATGAGAGAGTAAGAATCGAGGAAGAAACAGAAAACTGAACCAGATCCCCCTTTTGACCCCAAGCCCAGAGGCTTGAGTACCTTTGATGAGCTATCTATTCAAGATGCCTCGATTACAGACATGCCAGAAACTTCTATCTTTGAAGCAACCACTGTATCTCAGCCTGGAAGTTCAAGCGACGCTCAATTTGAAGCCGACAGTTCTAGTGGTAGGTTTACTAGACATGATGAAGCTGCAATGAGAATGGCTTCGGAAAAGAAAAAGTTCATTGAACAATTTGACAGCAATGATGATGAAGTAGTAGATGTTGGTAAACTACAACGTAGAGTGGTGCTATTGGAACAAGATAATGAGTTGAAGAACTCTCAAATATTATCTCACAAGATCAAGTAACTATTAGAGATCAAGCAATAGAACAACTTCAGGGTGATTTGAGCCTGTTAATGGCAGAGATTTATGAAATGAAAGCTAAACTGCAAAAGAAGTTTGGTAACGAGTTTGCAGATAAAGATGATGATCCTCAAAACATTGCACATCACGAACAAACTGCTCAAGAAAAGGCTTCAACTAATGTAGAACGTGAAGCTGGCCTGAGTGCCTATCTAGCTGCTGAACAGACAAAGAAAATAAAGCCACCTCAAAAAAGAAACAAAGCAACAAAAAGATGCTTGTTATGAAGAACCAAGACTTAAATCCTCTTAATGAAAATTTTCAACCGAAGGATCCAACAAAAGTTTCCGATCGATATGTGATGGTAATAAGATCAAGCCTTTATGACAAAGTCGGTAACAAGTCTGAAGTTAAATGCTGGAGATATGATCACGATAGGAAATTATGGTTTGTGAAAAAAGAAAGCGGACATAGGAAATATTATGCCAAACAATCATAATTTGAAACATAGACCAAGATAGATCTAAAAAGTCTGTTACGAGCTCCTTATCATGATTCCTATCCAAATCAACTTGGTCCTCGATGGGCCTTTCATTCTAAACTCGAGCATGAAGTAACGCACAACTTCCCAACCATGAAGACTTCTGAGTCTTATCTCAAGAAGAGTCATGGTATCTGTGATTCTCGCACTAATCGAACAATTCAGAATGTGATTTTGCAACCTACCGACAAAGAGTAAGTGATTCCTGCAGCTCCTAAATTTCCAAAAGGAGTGCTAAAGAACTTCAGCTACTGGGCTTACGATCCACGGATGGCGGAGGCTGTGGTTGTAACTAAAGAAAAGGAATTTCGACTGGCATACACGTTGGAGCTAATCAGCTTTCATGAAGAAGATATTAAAGTCTTGGGTCAACATCAAATCCACACAAACGATAAGTATGAAGCTTGTGCAAAGTCTTGGACGAGCGCTGTGGCTGATGTGATCGACAACAAGTTATATGTGGAGCCAAGTCCACTATTTGGAGGTAGCGGAGCGGTGGATCTTAAAGCGGAAGGCCCTATTAGGTTTACGCATTAGTCACTTAGTTAGTTTGGGCATACATATAATAGATGGGCTCGGAAATGCCTTTGGGGCTTTTGGGCCTAGGGTTTTAGGTTAATGGTGCACTAACCACTACTATAAATAGTAAATGATGTATTAGGGTTAGTAGCTTTTTGGTGGTTTCTCTGTTGGTGCATTATGTCTATTGCCTACCTCTAGGATGGGTCGATATTGTATATAGGGATTAAACGTCATTTATATAAATGTTATTAATTGTTTTATATGTTTGTAGTTGACTCATACGAGTGAGTCGGTTTGCTCGTACGAGTGACACTTTGTCACTCATACGAAGCAACCACTCGCACGAGTCATTCTGTTTCACACACTCCAGTGTGAGTCATGTCAACCTATAAATAGGGTAGTGTTGTGTCAGAGCTAAGTAGTGTTAGTTCAATTGGTACGGCGAAGCCCTGCTGATTTGTTTACTCGCGTCTGTACTTGCACGTCAATTAATACAATTCAGAGCAGTTAAACAGTAAGATTTTTCTTGTTCGTTTGTCATTCTCTCTAGCAATGAATTCCGCCTCTGCTAGCTGAGTTTGATCAGACCGGTTGCTCATCGGAGGAGCCGATCCCCCGTTCACAAGTGGTATTAGAGCCTTGAGGCCTGATCTGCTAACAAACGTCAAGATTCTGCAGGCTACCAATTGTTTCAGATCAGATTCAGTGTTGCAGCTTTCTATTTCTACATTTCTCCCAAACTGATCTCGGGTTTGGACGAAATTATGGACAAAATGGACTAGGATTCTAGGATATCACGTTAAATTCTATTCTAATCAATCCTTAACAATTTCAGATTTAAAATCGAGCTTAATCATGTTAAAATCGATAGAATTCATCCGGTGGAGACCTAGTTGTTTCGGACAACACTCGCACGAACAACTGACCTTACGAGCACGAACAACTGACTGTACGATTTAGCCCCTTCGTACAAGCAAGTAATCAGAAGTTCCTAAAAATTTACAAGTTTCAAAACTTTCAAGTGTGATTCTCACTAGTTACACATTCGTACGAGCATCTCGTTCGTACGGGTGAAACTTCATCCGTACGAATTGCTTTCTTGTTCGCACGAGTTACTTGTTTTTTTATCTTGTTCGTACAAATTTTTGGTTCGTACGAACAGATCTTAATCGCACTAGTTGTTTTGTTATCCGCACAAAAGAATTTTTCCAGACTAATTAGTTTGTTTGAAAAGTGTGTGTGTTTATAGGAAAACTGTCAGACGAATTTTACAACGCATTCGCTACATCTGCAGCTACGACCACAACAGCTCAAAATATGAATCATGAAAACGAGATGGGTACCACGACCAAACCGCCGAAGTTAATGAACCTAGAGGACTTCGACAGTTAGAGCGAAAGGTTCATGAACTGGGTCCAGGCAAATCACTTTACTTGCTGGTTCGCTATCGAAGTAAACTATCAAGCTCTAGCTCAACTCTCGGTTGAAATGGAAAGGTTCATAAACGAAAAGAAAATGATGAACATTCTGCAACAATCCATTAAAGAAGATATTATGGCGTTATTACAACACGATGATGATACACAATCATTGTGGAATGCTCTTCGTTTGAAGTTCCAGGGAAGTGCTCAACTTCGAAAGAGTAAACGGGCGTTGTTAAGTAAAGAGTTTGATATCTTTAAATTGATTAAAGGAGAGACAGTAAAACAATTGATCGAAAGATACTGTCATTTAGTGGTGCAAATGAAGAGAATGGGAATCATCAAGACCAATGAAGAACTTGTTGATAAGTTGGCAGATTCTCTACCGCAAGGCGAATGGTCTACGTATTTCACCATCTTGAAGAATGGAACTAAGTATGGTAATTTCATTACCACGTTTCGTTGAAAAACTAGACGGACATGAACTTGAAATGCAAAAGATGGCGAAGAAGAAAACCGTCCAAGTTCAACAAGATGTTAATCTGTACTTCAAGAACAGTTCTGCTACTCAAAATTAGTCTCCAAAGATCCAGACCGCCTTCAGCGCTTACAGCACGCCAAGTTCACCATCAAATCAAAACAGTGGCTTTCAATCATTTGCTACAGTTAATCCTCAAACTCTCAAAGCCCACAATCGTCACATGGATCAAGCACTCCTCAAATCAACCAGAAAAGTCAGTTAAATCCTACTCAAAGGGTTCTTCAATGCAATATCACAGTGGACTTCCAAAATGCACAAAACTTCGAGTAGAAACCGCAAAGCAACACATGTCTCTATTAACATTGGTTCTCGAATCCTATGATAGTCTTGTAGCAGGAAGGATTGGAAATTCTAAAATGACCAGAAAGGACTACGACCAGATTGATCTAGTAGAAATGGAGTTAATCGACATAAAGTGGTGTATGGCATCTATCGCTCGACGCGCACAACGCTTCATGGAAATTACGGGAAAGAAGAACTTGGGAGGTTTGGATGGAAAACTGGGATTCGATAAATCCAAAGTTACTTGTTTTAAGTGTCAGGAAAAGGGTCACTTTAAGCGTGAATGCCCAAACAGAGAAGCTCAAGGGAACCAGAACCCATTTGTCGATGACTATTACAAGAAGGCTATTTACCACCGTCCTTAACCAAGAACTCGCATGGTGCAGATCAAAGATAAACAGCCAGAGACCAAAGACAAAGCTCTAGTGGTTACTCAAAAAGATGAGGGCTTTAACTGGAACAAATATATTTCTAAGAATGAAAGTTTGGCTTTGGTTGCTGAGATAATCGAAGAACCTGAATTAGAATCGGAGGCAACTTTTGATGAGGCACTAGAAGATGATTATTGCTATCATACATCATCAGAAGAGGAGGAACTTTTGAATAGTACTTTTAAACACCTCCTGCCTAACGATATGTTGAAAACTTTTGCAGGTTATTTTGCACCAAGTCATCGATCATCTTGCGAAGAACAAAAGAAGCCAGTTGTTGAAGAGAGAGTTGATGAAAAGATGGAGAAGTTGTCGGATGACATCAGCAAGGCATGCATGGCAAACGTCAATGAGGTAAATGAGTCAAAGAGTGAGTCTGTGGTAGAAAAAACATGTTTGAATGTCCTGAGCCATGCAATGAATGTGTTGTAAAAGAAACACAATATATTGAGCTCAAAAGTTTAACAGATAATTTGTCAAGTGATCACAAATCAACTAAAGAAGCATACGACAAATTAAGTAACTCTTTTAAACATGCTCAAAGCGACATTAATGGACAAGTAAATGGCCATTAATATTCACTTAAACACTATCGCTGAGCTAAAGAGTGAGCTTGAAAAGGTAAGAATTGAAACTGAACAGGGTTAATCAGTTATTCAACAAGCTCTTACGTCATTGATCACATTTTACCTAATATTGAAAACAAACAAGAATCAGAAAAGGCTGAAAACAAAAGTGCGAGTTACGATCGTGTTCCACCCCCTATGTGGAATAGTTATGCATGTAAAAAGCCAGCAGGGGTGGAGAAGGTACTCAATCTAAAACTGAAAACTGAACAATCAAATGAGTTGCCTACAAACATCGACGTAACTTACACAACTTTTGAAAGTGATTGTGACTCTAAGGTGGTTAAAACTGTGGTAGAAAATGTTTTAAAAAGTGAATCCAAAAAATCTGAGTCTGATGCTGAAACATCAGAAAATAGTTTCACGAATGATCCAAATGACATAGTTTATAAAATGCAAGGATCAAATAAACTATTTTCTGATGAGGATTTTCCCATCCAGAACGTGAATCTGGATCGTGTTGATAAATTGTTCAAGCTTATGGAGGTAAGTCATGCTGATTTAGATAAACACGATGGCAGGGTGGAGTTTCCAAAAGCAACTTATTACGAATAATTCCGACAACTTCAGGAGAAAAAGAGGCATTTACCTATTACAGAGATGGTGCGATTTGATTTTTTTTAATGAACAACAAATCCCAAAAACTAAACTTTACAAAGAAAATCAACTTTGTTTTTGGGACAACAAAAGAGAAGGAAAAAGAAATCATCGAGACACAATCGAATGATGATTTTAAGAAAGAGAAAGAGAATAGGTAACAAGTTTTGGAGTCTTCTATTCGAAAGGACATTAGGACTTGCTACAAATGTCAGAATGTTGGGCACATTGAAAGATATTGCTCACAAGAATCTCCAAAACCAGTTTCTCATTCTAAAAAGTTCACCAAGGACGAGAAATAGAAAGCACCTATGGTTGTGCCAAAGCAAATCTTGAAAAGAACCAATGAATCCTACAAAAATGTTAAACCAATTCTTCAACGTCATTCAAAATTTGAAATTGGTGAAACATCAACTAAATCTCGACAAATGGATTCTAAATTTTATGCTAAAAAGGCAAATCTGAAAACACAACAATGGGTGGCAAAAGTGAAACCGTCCAAGGTAGAACCAAAACCTTCTGTTCCAAACAAAACAAAGCCTAAAAAGAACGATAAAAACAAAGTAGGTCCGAAATTCTACATTCCGAACCCACCCAAGACCAAGATGGCTTGGGTTTCTTTGTTTAAATAGTTTCTTCTACATGTGTGAAAGGACTCTCACGATCGATAATGTCTAAATGGATAATGGATAGTGGAGCCTCCAGGCACATGACAGGGATGCTTGCGTTATTACACGACGTTAAAGCTATCCGCAGAGGATATGTAGGTTTTGTCGGAACGCAAGGTGGAAGGATTGTCATTGAAGGACTTCTCACGAATGGAGTTGTATCGTTTGATAAAGTGAACTGCATCGCAGAACTTGAGAATAATCTACTCAGTATTTCGCAGATTTGTGACAAGAAATTAACGACGCATGTCAATGATAAAGAATGTTTGATCTTAATACCGGGTTTCAAGATTCCGGCGGAATGGATTCTGATGCGTGCTCCGAGAGAAAATGACTTGTATGTGCTAGATATGAGTGTCGCATTAACAACATCAAATAAAGTTCAATACTTTGTTTCCAAAGCTACCGAGAAAGAGTCGATACTATGGCATAGAAAGATGGGGTACATTCATCTCCGAAAGATGAATTATCTTGTGCATAACGACCTAGCGGAGGGTGTTAATTTGAAGAATTTTTAATTATCAGATGATTGCTTGAGCTGTAAAAAGGGGAAGCAGCACAAGAAATCGCACCCACGAAAGCTGTTGAATTCTATCAAGCTACCACTAGAGAGATCACATATGGATCTTTTCGGACCAGTGTATATTTGGTGATCTATATTGCCTAGTCGTTATATATTATTATTCAAGATTCTCATGGGTTTTCTTTTTGGAGAGCAAAGATGAAACATTTGAAACTCTAATGATCCTCTTCAAAAAACTCGAAAACATTGTCATTTACCAATCAAGAGAATCCGCAGTGACAATGCTACAGAGTTCAAGAACAAGAGGATGCTCGAATTCTGCAATGAAAAGGGGATTCTTCATGAATTTAGGCTTCTTATACTCCACAGCAAAATGGGGTTGCTGAATGAAAGAATTGTACACTGATCGAGACTGCTAGAACTATGCTAGCCGATTCAAAATTGCCAATCAGTTTCTGGAGTGAAGCAGTCGCGTCAGTGTTGTACCTTGAATCTTGTGTTAATAGTTAAGCCTCACAACAAGACGCGTTTCGAGTTACTTAATCAGCGGAAGCCTGACCTTGCATTTCTAGAGCCATTTGGATCACCGTGCACTGTATTTGACCCGACTGGTAAATTTGGTGCCAAATCCTTGGAAGGATTCTTCGTGGGTTACGCTACTCCTCAGAAACATGTCTTTTTGCCGAGTTTGAACCAGGTTATTCTTGCGCAGCATGTTGATTATCAAAGATATACGACGCCAATGTAGAAACTTGGGGATCCGTAGCTGTTTAACTACGATGGTTTGTGGAATTCTTTTGACCTGCCAGATGTGCCATCAGAAGAAGAACTTGTCATGCTCTTTCAACAACATCAAATATCTAATCAAGAGCAAGTTACCAGACCGTTAGTGATTTCCCCGTCACTTCCTGTGTCTACCACGTCTGATGTACGTCCGAGCACTACTCTTCAAGACTCTATTCCTGTACCCATTGTCCACACTGCCAAATCATCTACCCAACAACAACCAAATGCTGACTCTGATCGGGAACCGACTTTCAACGATGGTGGATCCAGTTCCATTGAAGGATCTGAGCAGATTGAAAGCTTCTTGAACACACAGGCTGATCAGTCAAACATCAGGAATGAAGCTTCTACGTCTGTACCGGTTGTGGATGAAGTCATCACAAATTTGCAAACGCAAGTAGATATTCCAAATGAAGTGATGCCAAGGACGCTTTGATATCATCCTTCATAGAATATGATAGGCAGCTTACAAACGGGAATGCAAACTCGCAATCAGATCAACAAGGATCTAAGTTGTTTCTATACTCGTATTGCGCCACTTCAAACCAGACTTTCTAACAGTTGTTTTGTTTCTCAGGTTGAGCCGGGGAACTGGAAAGACGCGTTAAAGAAAGAAAGCTAGGTGGACGCGATGCAAGAAGAGTTGCTTCAATTCCAGAAACTGGGAGTCTGGAAGCTTGTTGACCTACCCGATCATCACAAAAGATAAACACTAGATGGGTCTTAAAGTGCAAGCGTGATGATAGAGGTATTGTAGTGCACAACAAAGCTTGACTTGTGGTTCAGGGTTTCCATCAGCAGGAAGGGATAGATTACACCAAAGTCTATGCCACGGTCGCCCATCTTGAAGCAATCTGCATATTTTTGGACTTTGCCTCGTGGAAAGGGTTCAAGGTGTACCAATTACATGTCAAATATGTTTCCTGTACGGAAAAGTAAAAGAGGAGGTGTATGTCGGCCAACCACCGAGGTTAGTCGATCCAATGCACAAAGACAAGGTCTACCTTCTGAGCAAAGCCTTATATGGTCTACATCAAGCCCCGAGAGCTTGGTACGCAACACTGTTACGACATCTTACAGACAATGGCTTTATCAGAGGAACCGTAGATTCTACCCTCTTTACAAAGGAAGTGGATGGGCATTTGATTATCGTATAGATATATGTGGATGATATTATCTTCAGATCGACAAATGACAAGCTGTGTAAAGACTTCAAAGAAGTCATGAAGCGCAAATTTAAAATGAGCGCGATAGGGGAGATGAAGTTCTTCTTAGGACTTCAGGTCGATCAGTTGCCTGATGATATCTTTATCCATCAAACAAAGTATGTTCATGACATATTGGAGAAATTCGATATGCCAGGAGCTAAACCAGCATCAACTCCATTAGCTCCTAATCACGGCATTTGTCCAGATCTTACTAGAGTCAAAATTGATGAAACTTTATACCACTCCATGATCAGATCCTTGATGTATCTCACTGCTTCTCGACCAGATATCATGTATCCAACATGCTTGTGCGCTCGTTATCAGTCCAATCCAAGAGATTCACACTTGCTCGACGTCAAACGTATCATGAGATATTTGAATGGATTTCCAAGCACCGGCTTGTGGTACACTAGACATAACGACTTCAATCTTGCGGGTTACTCGGATTCTGATTTTGGTTGCTGCAAACTCAACACCAAATCTACGGCAGCTGGTTTCTTGTTCTTCGGAACCTGTTTGGTAACATGGCAATGCAAGAAACATACCGCGGTCGCTCTCTCTACCTGTGAGGCTGAATATGTTTCAGCATCAAGCTGTTGTGCCTAGATTCTCTGGATTCAACAGCAGATGAGAGACTTCAAATTGCAATTTCTTGATACGCCTATATATGTAGATAACCAGGCTGCGATCGATATCACTAAAAACTCATGTCAACATTCTAACCAAACATATTGAGATTCGACACCACTTTATCCATGATTGCTACGAGAAAAAGTTAGTTAGAATTGAAAAAATCCACACTGATGACCAAAAAGCAGATTTTTATACCAAAGCCTTTGATCGTACAAGATTTAAAAATCTTTTAAAATTAAATGGTTTAAGAAATCTGACATCAGGGGATATCACGAGTTTGAGTTTGAGGATGACGACGACTTGGCATGATGACTCATCGGCTTGACGACTTTTCTATACATTCTTTCTTAAAAACTCTAAAAATCCAAAAATATGTTTTTAATTTTAGGGGAAGAAATTTTGGGAAAATACAAAAACATTATAAAAGTCAAAAAGAGTTTTTGTGAAAAAGGAAGATCATATTATATCAATATGACAGTCACAATATGCTAAAGAATTGGAATGATTAAACAAGTAATTAAACAGGTCAACTAAGCATGTGCCAATAGGTTTCACTCGTTCAGTAAATTGTTTTCAAGATATAAATCTAAAAGAAAAACTGAATAACTTGTGGGTTAACATCTCTCGGATATATGGACTTAGTACTCCGAAATTTCGTTTGAGAGAATGCCAGATTTTTCGATACTAGGTCTTTATATTTAATCGATATCTGGGTATTATCCGAGTTCTTCTGATTTTGTGCCAGCAATGGCCTAGAACTTGTATAATACTTTACGCATTATTCGCCTACAAAAGCTGCATAGAATGATTATGTCATAACTTTTGTGACATCTGCAGTTCAAAAGATTCCTTTAAGGAACACCACCTAGAGACGAGCCTTCATCTCTTTGTCTATACGGGAGTACTAACCTGAGCTCTCAAGGTCTTGCAATTCACCCATTTATAGATATCAGTTAGATATATTCACATGTGAAATGAAATTCTGGGAATCTCGATACGGGAGTATATTCTGAGATGGGACACACGGTTATTTCATGTTCTTAATATTACCTAACATATCTTGAAATAGTTTAGAAACGAGAAGAGGTTTAAGTGGATAAGAATATTGGCAATATAGGTAAATCTGGTTAAAAACTTAATGAGTATACCAAGATCAATGGTACTGGTGATTTGTTAAACACTTGATATGATCTTATAAAACACAAAACTCACAAAAATATGTATCTTTACTTGTTATTTCTTTTCAGAAAAATCCTAAAACCTAAAAAGATTTTCAATTTCCTTAGCTTTTTAGTTTTGGTTTAGTCTACCGATGATGTAAACATGAATAGTTGAAGTCAAGAAGACATCTTGCTGAATGGAATCTGAAGACCATGGGTTGGGAGCTAATCTTAATCGAAAAATTTTCTTGAATGTCAATAAAGTTCATTAATTTGAAACTTTACAATTTAAAATAAATCTGTTTTGGTCAAAAATGGTCAACCAAGGTCATTAACTTGGACTTGGTAGGCAAATCAGCTAACCAAGGTCATTAACTTGGACTTGGTTAAATAAGTGGGTATTAAACAAATAAATATTGCATAAAAATATCAAAAAGTTTTCCAAGTTTTTGAACTGATTCGTACGAGTCTCACTAACTTGTACGAACCATGTTTAGGCTTCATTCGCATGAACCATTGATTCGTACAAACGAACCTAACTAGTATAAAAGCTCACTTTCTTCGCACGAATCAAGTTTATGCTATTGTGTGAACTGAGAGAACTTTTGGGCGAATACGTTCTAAACTTCACATATCTTGACATTTGCCAAGTACTATTACATTGGGGACGTTGATTTGCACACCTCTTTCAATGGGAAAGGTAATTTTGCTCAATATTAGCCGTTATAATGTCGAATGTTGGACCAAACGGAGTTAAAACATAGATTAGGGAGATTGGATCGGTAAAACTTAAAATTGACCTTAAAAACGTTAATATCGGCCCTAATAACCTATAAATCGACTATCAATTGGTTAAAAAAACATGTTTTAGGTTCGGATTAAACTTGGTGTTGTTGGAACGGTTCATTGTTCGTACGAAGGACCATTTGTACAAACTGGGTGTTGTTAAGAATTGGTGATTCTACGAATCATGATTCATATGAAGGAAGTTTAGAAAAGTTGTTAAAGATGTCTCATTCTTAAATCACTCATACGAAGTAGTGATTCGTATGAATGATAACTTGTTTCAAACTTGTAAAAAATTCTAGGTGTTTACTCATATGGATGGTTGACTCGTACGAATGATCTTGAAAGTTGAAAATTTTGAAAATTTTTCTAACAGTTTGAATTCTTTTTGTATAGTCAAGAAAACATCTTTCTCCATTTCACAACATTTGTTGTCTGATTGACGAGACTATTCCGGAGATAACTGCGTACATAGATGTATTAGATTTTTTGGGCAGGATTCCGATTACAAAAGCGCTCACAGATCGACATACCGTCTATAGATCTCATGTTAAATATTTCTGGAATGCAACAGAGTACGATTCATGTGATAGCGTCGGCGGTAAAATTGATGATGAAGATATCTAGGTTCAGATAACGGAAGATTTGATTCAAACAGTTTTGGATTTCAAGGATAATGCAGACGATCCCACTGGGTTTTAGGAGTACATGGTGAAGAGTTGTTTTTAAAGGATGGGGTATGTCGGTTTTGTCAATGCTGCGCCGTTTAAGAAAGGAAATCTTAGTGCACCTTTCCATTATAGTGCTCATGTTGTTGCTCATGCATTATGTCATCGCAAGGGAGGGTTTGATGATCTGGTTGATTATCAAATGTGTATGATTACTGCACTGGTCCTAAATCTGCCATATAACTTCTCTAAAGTTATATTTACACATATGATGCAAAACATACAGAGGAAACGTTTTTGCAATACCCTCGGTTCGTACAGATGTTGTTAGATCATTTGCATCCGAACTTAAAGAAGAATAAGGATGATGTGTTAAAGTTAGAGCACATGGATGTTTCTACACTCAAGAACATGAATTTACATTTGAAGACCTTTCCGAATGCTAAACCAGTTTTTGGTGCTATAGTTGACAAAGATTACATTTCTCTAGCACCAGGTAAATGGAGGAAAGATGATAGTGGAGATAAAAGTGAGGAATTGATTGCGCTTGAAAGTTTTGTTGCTAAGCACAGTTCGTGGTTTGTGAAAGAAGGCGAAAAGGGTGTTAATAGAAAAGCAACTGCTACATCTTCTGCTACTGCAATGCCAAAGAAAAAGTTTGCTGGTGAAAGTTCCGGGTTGCGCGACGAACCAGATGATGAAGAAAACATTGAAGATATTGCAGCAGATATCGAGAGACAAGCATTTGGTGGAGAAAAAGACGCTGAAGATGCATCGTCTTCGAGCACTAATTGTGATGAGAGACGTGTGGGTGAACGTAAAACAGCAAAAAAGATAGAGGCAAAAAGGTTGGCTGAGCAAAAGAGAAAAACTGAAGAACGAAAGCGTGCGGCAGGAGAAGATGATACAACGTATGTACCTTCAGGATCAGATACAAATACTCCTATGCGCACACCGATGAAGAAAAAGGCACGAAGGTTTAAGCGTTAAGCTGCTAGAAGCTCCGAGTCTCCAACTGTTGGATCTAAAGAGACTATACAAGAGCCGACGATCAAAGAAGAGGTTATAGTTGAACCAGCGCAACATATTCCAACATCAACACCTCGTCAGGCAGCACCACAATCGACTCCACCACAACAGTCTGCAACTCAACCACCTCCACAACCAACACCAAGACAAGCTACACCAAAACTGCCACCACACACTTCACAGCCCCAATCTCAGTTTTATTTTGACTTTGGCTCTGGAGATATTCCAGGGGGATGATTTTTCATTCAACGACCCGCGTGTTGATGAGTTACAAAACAGGTCTTGTTGAATACTATGAAGACAGCGGAATTGCAGTAACAGGTTAATGTGTTAAATGAAGAGAAACAGGGGTTGCATGACCAGATCAATGAATTTGTTTACGAAGATTTTGGTGAAAAAGCTGGGAGTGAACATTGCGACATAAATAGACGAGATTGAGCGAGCAGAGGCTAAAGAACGAGTTGCTGAAAGGGAACGCCTTGCTAAAGAGTTATCTGACGCAAGGCTAAAGAACCAGTTACTTGTACATATATCGTTGTGTACCAAGTGCCGAACAATTTCATATTGATCGGGAAGCCTACAGATGGAGAGATTGATATGTCAAATCCATCTGCAAGACATTGTGAATGGCTTTTGAAGAAAAAGTTAGAAAAAGAAATTGAGCTGAAGAGTTTGAGGAAGATGCTAAAAAGAAAGATGAAGATTTAGATGTTGATGGTGATTCTAATTCGGATTCTGATAAGAGTAATGATGATGATGATGTGTGATAATGTTGGAGGTACTAGTGTTCGTGTAACTGATTCTGATGTGAATAAAGAGATTGATTATTCTGTGTACCTCGATGATTCGGCAAACCAAACTACTGGAGAAGGTGTTAAGGATAAAATAGAAGGCTCTTCAGATGCTCAGCAGGCAAGAATCCTCTCAATGATTGATATATCTATCGTTCCTGTCGTGCCGAAACCAAAGATTTTCTATCTTGAGCATAGCATTGAGGAAGGCGAATTCATTCACAGTTATTCTAAAGAAGAGATCTCAGAGATGCTAGGTGTGGATGAAGAACAGTTTGATTTTGAAGATGAGCTGAACAAGATTAGCGCGTTCGAGCCAAATGATTATGTTTTTGAACATGTTGAAGACGCTAACGATTATGATCGAGTTATCGTGGAGGATAATTCTGATGACGATGCTAATATTTCCGATCAGGGTACAGAGGACTCCCCAACTTTTACCGAACTATTTGCAGCAGAAAATGCAGATGAGCTGAAACGTAAAGTTGAAGAATCTGCAAAGCAAGGTACTATTCCTCAACAGTTGAACATAACTGAGATTGCCGACATGAGGAAGAAGTGGTTCAAGAATGCACCACCAGAGCGTAAATTCAAATGTCCTCTAGCGTTCTTTACTCGTTACGCTGAAATTTCTCTAGGGGACATCATAAGTTGGGGTTGGATTGAAGAGCTTAACGTCTATGCAATCAAAATGGTGTTTGGTATTCAGTATTTCCGATATCTGAGCGACATCAAGTCCTTGCCTTACTGGGATATTTAAAGAATTGGTGCAGACAAAGACGATCAATCTCAAGATGAAATTTCATGACTAAAGGCTTTGCAAGTTGATTAAGCTTGAGGCTTTACATGGATTTACACATTGGAAACCTCACTTTCCAAGACACATCACGAAGATCAATCTAGTGACAAAGGAGAAGGATGTGACGCTCATCGTAAAGAGGCCGAAAGTAATGAAGAATATGCCTATGTTACGGATGGAGCAGGATTTCTACAAGAGCTTCAAGTGGTGGCATTATGATTTGAACACAGGAGAGGCTGTTATTTGCATGCACCGGGATGAAGAGTCATGGAAGATTACCGAAGAGCTAACCGAAACCGTCATCGCTCACAAACGCATATATGGGTTGTGGCGTGGCATTCGAGTACTAGATCCAATGTGGCTAGTCAATTGCACAAAGAAAGATATAGACTGCTCGTAATAGATGGGCTTGGAAATGCCTTCGGGCCTAGGGTTTTAAGTTAATGGTGCACTAACCACTACTATAAATAGTAAATGATGTATTAGGGTTAGTAGCTTTTTGGTGGTTTCTCTGTTTGTGCATTATGTCTATTGCCTACATCTAGGATGTGTTAATATTGTATATAGGGCTTAAACGTCATTTGTATAAATGTTATTAATTGTTTTATATGTTTGTAGTTGACTCGTACGAGTGAGTCAGTTGGCTCGTACGAGTGACACTCTGTCACTCGTACGAAGCAGGCACTCGCACGAGTCACAGCTTCTGTTTCACACACTCCAGTGCGAGTCATGTCGGCCTATAAATAGAGGAGTGTTGTGTCAGAGATAAGTAGTGTTAGTTCAGTTGGTACGGCGAAGCCCTGCTGATTTGTTTACTCGCGTCTGTACTTGCATGTCAATTATACAAGTCAGAGCAGTTAAACAGTAAGATTTTTCTTGTTCGTTTGTCATTCTCCCTAGCAATGAATTTCACCTCTGCTAGCTGAGTTAGATCAGACCGGTTGCTCATCGGAGGAGCCGATCCCCCGTTCACATTCTCCACAACTTGTATTAGACACATTTCTACATTTATATGCCGGTTGAACTTTCTATTTCATCTTATTTCTTCTATCTTGATTCACAGCTTTTTTATGTGATTCCGTCACCAATCAAGCTACGTGTGATATCGTGAGATCCGATTTTTCAGGACTTACAATCAAGAAATTAAAGTCACAGAACAAGATGGAAAGAAAATTATTTAGAAAGACCTGAAGGATCCTCAACTTTTGAGGAAATTGAAAAATATCAATTCAAACCAACATGGTCAGATGAATGTGATATTCTTGAAAATTTTAATCTAATGGATTTCTCAACCACTGAGGCTGTGAAAGCACCTAAAGTGAAAATCATTCCCTTAAAAGACCTTCCAGTAGATGTTATAACATCTGTTGACAAAAAGGTTGAAAAAGGAAAGAAGAGAGAGAAAAATCAAACTTGTTTTGTGACTTTTGTGAAAAGAAAAATCATGTCACAAACGACTGTTTTCACATAAAGGCATATGACATAAACAAAACAAGTGTGATTGTTGCTGCACCTCATGGCACCATTTGTGGCAAGAAAAATCACAAAACTCAGGAGTTTGTTTATCTCAAAAATTTTGAGGTCAAGAAAAATGAGTATAAATCTAAAACATTTGAGAGTCCACAGGCTAGAACTCAAAAAGGAAAGTCCAAACAGACCTTTATCCCAGTCCAATTGTTACCAAACAGCTTAATGTAACCCTGCTCCTAGAGAGGTTCAGGTAACAAATACACCACCAGCAAACCAATGCCAAGAGAATATGGCCAACCACCTTTTAAAAGTGTACCACTTGGTGATGAGATCTACAAAAGACCCTCAAAGCCAAGAGTAAACAAGCATCCTCATGGTTATAACCACTTGATAAGAAATGGTCCACCGCAGATCTTTCAAAAATTTGTTCAAAACTCTAACCATTCTCCTGGACTTGAGGCTGGAATGTCTGTGACTCCATCCAAAGCCATTTTGGCTTTGGACACTCTCCAAAACTAATAAGTTACTGATGTGAAGGGAGCTTCTGCTTGTCTTGATAGTTTATGGTATGTAGATAGTTGAGGCTCCAGGCATATGACAGGATGTAGAGCCATTCTCAAAGATTTTCTAGCTCATGAAGGGGGTGATATATCCTTTGGTAACAACTCAAAAGGAAAGGTGTTAGGGTCAGGGACAGTCCAAGCAGGGAGAATTGTATCTTAAATGAGTGACAAAGGCTATCGGTCGTTCTTCACTAAGGAAAATTGTAAGATTGTTTAACCAGATGTGGTGAAAAGGATTGAAACAATCATAGCTGAGAGCAAAGCACACCTTGTTGCTCACATGAGTGGCAATGTGTATGTGGTAGATATGTTGAAGGATAATCCAATGTCTAATGCATGTCTGTTCTCAGTTGTCTCTATCAAACAGACAGAGCTATGGCATAGAAGGCTTGGTCACAAAAATCTTAAATCTATCACCACACTCTCAAAACAAGGTCTGGTAAGGGGCCTTCCACCAAAACAATTCACATGTGATGAACATTGTGTTTCCTTTATAAAAGATAAACAACATAAAATTTCATTCAAATCCATTGATGAGTCCAAAACTAGTCAGTGTTTACAATTGTTACACATGGACTTGTTTGGCCCTATTAAAATCCCGAGTCTTAAAAAGAAGACGTATTGTCTTGTCATAGTTGATAATTTTTCATGGTTTACATGGACTTACGTTTTGCACTCCAAAGATGAGACTGCAGTTATTTTGCAAGACTTTGTAAGAAAAGTTGAAAAGCAATTTGATCTTCCAGTAAAACTATTCAGGAGTGTTAATGGAACAGAATTTAAAAATAAGGAGTTGGATGACTTATATGTGTCAAAAGGGATTTTAAGGCAATACAACATCGCAAGGATACCAGAACAAAATGGGGCGGTTGAAAGGAAGAATAAGACAGAACAATGCTTGCAGATTCAGGTTTACCATTGTCCTTTTAGGCAGAGGCTGTAAACACTGCTTCCTATGTGCAAAACAGAGTTTTAATCAACCCCAAAATCAGAAGACTACTTATGAAATTCTGTTCAATATAAAACCACTGATCTCTTATTTTAAAATCTTTGGCTGCCCATATTTCATTTTAAACCTAAAATATTCAATTTCAAAATTTGTAGCCAAAGTAGATTGTGGTTATTTTCTGGGATACTCAACTACTGCCAAAGCCTATAAAGTGTTTAACACAAGGACTAGGTGTGTAGAAGAGACTTCGAATGTAAAGTTTAATGAACTTTCTTCTTTAAAAATCCCAGCAATTACTGCTGAATTGTTAGATGTAGAAAAATTTACATTTGAAGATGTGTCAATAAAGACTAACAACGTAGGTATACCATAGTCTTCTCATCAAGATAAAGTCATTTCCACCACCAGAGGAACAAATGTTCAACACAACCATCAAAATTATGCCACTACTACATCAACAGTTGTTGATACTCAAACCTCTGTCGTCTCATCCAGTCAATCTACTATTGACAAAAGTCCAACCTCTGTGAACAAAAGTCAACCCATTTTTGCACCTATTCCACCCATGCCTCTACCTCCATTTAGGTTATCCGTTGACTCTTCAAAATTGCCAACAGATGTTAGCTCAGATGATTCTCATCTGCAGCCTTCACCTCTAAATGCCACCATTCCATACAAGGGAGATCTTATTTACCTTAAAAATCATCCACCAGACCAAGTTATTGGCAACATCAAAGAAAGGGTACTCACAAGAAGTCAATCACTAAACATTTGTCTTTTTATTGGTTTTTAACCACTCACACAACCTGTCAAGTACCAAGAGGCACTAAGAGACAGTAGTTAGGTAGAAGCCATGCAGCAAAAGCTCCTATAGTTTAAAGACAACAAGTATGGGAACTTGTATCATTGCCTAAGGATGTATGTCCAATTGGCCCCAAATGGGTCTTCAAGAACAAAATAGACGAAAGGAGTATTATTATCAAAAACACAGCTAGGCTTGTGGTTGAAGGCTATAGACAAGAAGAAGGCATTGATTATGATGAAACATTTGCTCTAGTAGCAAGATTAGAGGCCATCAGATTGTTTTTAGCTTTTGCTGTCAACCACAACATTATGGTGTATCAAATGGATATCAAGTGTGCATTCCTTAATGGTACGATCCAGGAAGAGGTATATGTATGCCAACCTCTTGGTTTTGAAGATAGTTTTTTATCCTGATCATCTCTACAAGCTTAATAAAGCTTTGTATAGCTTGGAACAAGCACCAAGGGCCTGGTATGAAACTCTTTACACCTTTCTCTTATCCACTGGCTTCAAAGAGGTAAAATTGATAAAAAAAAATTAAAATGGAAAGGAAAGGATTTGATGATTATCCAGATTTATGTGGATGACATGATTTTTGGATCCACATGTGATTCCATGTGTGAAGAGTTTAGGGAACTCATGATAGCAGAGCTTTGTGAGGGGGGATCGACTCCTCCGATGAGCACCAGACTGATATGACTCAACTAATAGAGGCGGAATTCATTGTTAGTGAGCTTGACAAAGAAACAAGTGAAATCTACTGCTTAAATGCCTTTGATTATATTGATAAACGTGAACAAGTACAGAGCAAGTAAACAGTTCAGCAGGGCTTCGCCACACCAACAGGATTAACTAGCTCTGACACAACACTCCTCTATTTATACATGACTCGCACATGAGAGTGTGTAACAAAATGTGACGCGTGCGAGTGGTTGCCTCGTACAAATGACAGAGTGTCACTCATACGAGTCATCTACTAAACAAATAAAACATACATTAACAAATACAAACTGACGTTCTAAGCCCTATAAACATAAACAACATATCCTAGAAATAGGCAATAGACATTATGCACCAACAAACTCCCCCTTGGATGTTACCGCAGTCTTGGATAGTCTTCAAAATCTTCAAAATTCTGACATTTATCGACCAAAGAAACGATTCGGCGGCTTGCGACGCTCCTCAAAAGCTGTTGGCATTTGATCTGTAGGAGGAGGTCGGTTAACTGTATTGCCAAACCAAAAACTTCTTAGCGATGTAATACGTGCTTGCTCCGCAATTCTTTCTTCCTTTGCTCAATCTCCTCCAGTTTCCTCCATGAAGTGTTCCATGCTGTGGCAGAATGAACGTTGTTGGTAAAACAGACATTAACTATCTTCTAAAACTAGAGTGCTTGTTCTTTATCTCTCTATTCAAAGCTGATCTTGCCATAAAACAAGCATTCAATGTCTTTCTTCGAACAATTGACTAGCCACATTGGGTCTAGTACTCGAATGCCAAGCAAGAGCCCATATATACGTTTATGTGCCACGACAGCTTCGGTAAGCTCCTCTGTGATCTTCCAAGAATCATCATCTGGGTGCACAAATGTGACAGCTTCTACTGTATTCGAATCATAGTGCCACCAATTGAAGATCTTATAGAAGTCTTGTTCCATCTTTATAAGAGGTATATTCTTCAACACTTTCGGCCTCTTGACGATTGAAGTCACGTCTTTCTCTTGTGTTACTGGATCGACTTTAGTGATTCCTTTAGGGAAATGCGGCTTCCGGTGTATAAAACCATGCGCAACCTCAAGATTTATTAGTTTCCACAGCCATTGGTCGTTAAATCGCATGTTCAGATTTATCATCTTCGTTTGCACAAGCTCCTTAATATCCCAATACGGCAGGGTCTTGATATCACTCAGGTATCTGAAATACTGAATCCCATACTCCCTTTTAACAGCGTAGACGTTAAGCTCCTCGATCCAGCCCCAGCTAATAATAACCCCTAGAGAAATATCCGCATTACGCGTAAAGAAAGCTAGAGGACGTTTAAATTTGTGCTCCGAAGGTGTTTCTTTAAAAAATTTCTCCTCATTTCTACAATTTTAGCTCTAGACATCTGTTGAGGAATCGTACCTTGTTTGGTAACTTCTTTGACTTTACGTTTCAGAATATCAACATTTTCAGCTGCAAACAGTTCGCTAAAAGTTGGAGAGTCATCTGTACCCTGATTGGCAATATCTATATCATCTTCATCAGAACTAATATCATTCAGCTCTTCTTCGAAATCAAACTTAAAATTTTCTTTGTCCATGCCATAATCTTAGCAATTTCTTCTTTCGAATACCTGTGGACAAACTCCCCTTCCTCTACGTCATGCTCTAGATATAATATCTTTTGCTTTGGCATGACAGGAACGCTAGATTTTCAGTTACTGAGAAAATTCCTGCCTGCTGAGCATCCGTAGGACCTTCAGATCTTCCCTAATCACCTTCATTCACTTGATTTGCTGAGTCGTCCAAGTATACAGAATAATCAATATCATCATTTAAGACAGATTTTGTTACACAGACACCCGTACCACCTAAATCATCATCACCATCATCACTATCGTTATTAGTCTTATCAGAAAATAGATCATCAAAATCATCTAAGTCTTCAGCCTCTTTTTCAGGTTCTTCAACAAACTCATCAACCTCAGCTTCGATCTCTCTCCCTAACTTCCTCTTGTTTAGCCATTCACGATGCCTTGCAGAAAAGTTTGACGTCTCAATATCAACATCCTTTGGCTTACCCACTAATACAAACTTCTTCGAGATCCAATACACCACAATATCAGTAATTACTGGCGTAGATTCAGCTTCTAGCTGAGTTGTAGCAGTTACAGGATCCTCACCGACTTTCGCTTTGCCTTTGCCTTGTGCGTCAGATAATTCTTTAGCAAGACACTCATGCTCTACAACCCGTTCTTGTGCTTCAACGCGCTCAATCTTGTCAATTTCAGCAGCAATATCAATACCAAGCTTCTTAGTAAGTATCTTCTCAAATAAGTTCATCTTTCTTTAGCTCCTGAGACGTTCTTCTTCGTATTCGGCCATTCGAATCCTCAAACTCTCATTTCAGATACAATACTAGCTAACTCAGCTTCAAGTTGTTGTTTGTCTTCATTTAAAATGTTAAGCTGTTCCTGAAGTTCCGCAATCTTGACCATGTTTAACATGACCTGCTTCTGTAATTCTTCAACACGTGGGTCGTTAAACATGTCAGCAGTAAAATCCTCCCCCCAGGAATATCACCAAAATCAAAGTCAAAGTCAAACTGGGGTTGGGATTATGAAGGTTGTGGCGTCGGTTGAAGTGGTGGAGATGGTGGTGGCTGAGGTGTTAGTTGAAAAGCCGATGATGGTGGTGTCGTTGGAGTCGACTCAACATGTACTTCTTCTACAGTCTGTTTCTACACTTTTTCCTTTGATTTTTCTTTTGGAGAATCACAGCTTCTCACTGCCAATCTTTTGATACGTCGAGATTTCTTCTTAGCTGGTTTGCGCACAGGAGTATCGTAGTTAGAACCTGAAGGTATATATGTCGAATCATCCTCTCCTGTCGCTTTTTGTCTCTTTTCTTCGGCTTTTCTTTGTAGTTCGGCTAAACGTTCTTTCTCTATCTCTCTAGCTCTTTCTTTTTCTTCAGCAATTCCGTCTTCCGAATCAATACTGGAAGAGGACTCTTCTTCAACCACTTTCTCTTTTTCGCCAAATGCCTGTCTTTCAATATCAGCAGCCCTAGCTTCAATATTCTCCTCTGGCTCTGATTCGTCAATCAATCTCGAGCTTTCTGATGCTTTTTGTTTCTTCTGAGGGGTAGAAGAGGAAGATGTTGACGTTGGCTTTCTCATGGTTCCCTTACCTCCTTCTTTTACAAACCAAGCGCTTCGCTTTGCAATAGAACCATCAAGCATTGTAAGCTCTTCATTCTTGTCACCACTATCTTCTTTTCACCACTTCCCTAGTGCTGGAGTGATATATCTTTGTCAATAATTTCTCCAAACACTGGTTTTGCGTTAGGAAATGTCTTGAGATGTAAATTCATTTTCTTTAGTGTCGAGACATCCATATGCTCTAATTTCAGCACATCATCCTTCTTTTTCTTCAGGTTGGTGTCACACCCCAACCGATGGCGGAAATATCAGAGTGAGATGAACTAGATTTCTCGAGACATCATAACACTATTTGTGACAATATTTAATTAAACAACTCATTTCAGTTCAAAGCATCAAATTGTCAAATTACAACATAATCGAAATACAAAGTAACAATAACAACATATGTTCAACAAAACACAATAATCAACTTAGCATTCTATGCGTGTTTCTAAGCCGATCCTACTAAGTTTCATCATACCACTTCATCAACCTGCAGCATGTTAAAAAGTATAGTTCAATAACAAAGTATTGGCGAGTACACAAGTTTGATATCATAGCATAAGTATTAAAAACCGATTAAACAAATCCACATGAATAGCTAGCATACGAGATAAATGTAAACAAGGCATGTGAACTACAAGTCAATCCTCTAGTGTACCGCGTAATAGATTAAAATGAATACGGGTGGTGCGTTACTCCTATAGCGTTATACATGTTAAGGGAGGCTTGATCGAAGTTACTGACATTTATATCACATAAGAATATACCAAGTAACAAGTCAAGTAGCACGTAACTAAAGCATGTTTGATGGATTGTTTGTGTGATTTCATAGAATAAAAGTGTGATTTAGTGTAGTTTGATAAGTTAACATACTGCACCCAAAAAGTGTAAAGCATAAAATGGGGTCGAGTGTACTCACGGTTTTGCAAAGTAAAATCCGTGAAAGCGTTTAGGTTGATTTTAGGGGGATGAACAACAAGTTATCTACAAAAGGAAATGTAGGTATGTGAGTATAAGATTGACGGTGGAGTTTGATAAGTTTAGGAACTAAAGTATGCAAAAAAATATGTATAGTCAAAGTAATTATCTAGACGTTTACGCTCGTTTTTGACACTATAAGCCCCGAAGGGTGTTTGTGTTTTGATGGGTCATGCCCAATAGAATCATAACGGTGGTTACGTCTAAGATAAAATAACCTAATATTAGGACAAATAACCATATTGTCATTGTCAAAGGTTCGGTATATTAAGTATTTACATATATACAATATTACTAATTAATCATAGACTTCATGTATTTCATAGATATCATGTAAGTCATATAAGTTATGCATGGAGGTAGGAGGATAATCGTCCTAAACCTCTTTCGTAAGATTCACCAATATACAAGATTGTCACAAGGACAATCCGGGTGGTCAAGAATTATAGAAATCATCAAGTGGGATGGATTGAAAATTTGAATGGCCAGGGCCTTCATGTAATAACACCTAAACCAACACAAGCTTGTAAGCTTGGATGGCTCAACACATGTGGGCTTGAAACCCTTGTAAGTACCACAAGTTTAGAGGCATGTTATGCCTCTTGATTGCTGATCTATATAAGACCAGTGAAAGACTCAGGGGGTGGACTGGGATGATAAAATGAAAAGACTTAAACAAAAGACTCAAGGGTGTTAAACATAAAAGACTTAAACATAAAATACTCAAATGGGTTAAACATAAAAGACTCAAGAGGACTCAAGAACTAGAGAGAGAAAGTAGAGAGAGGTAAGAGAGAAATATATAAGAAGAAGATTTTATTTCTTTCCAAGGATGATTTACAAATGAGGGGAAGCCTTCCTTTTATAGACCAAGAAAAGGCTTGATTACATCATTCATGACATCACTCTTTTAATAATACATAGAAAATATCTAGGAAAATACAAAATACATGACCTAAGCGCTTACGTCACTTTAAGAGTGATTAAAGCTTTAATTATCCTAAGCACACGTGCTTTTATCACTTTAAGAGTGATTAAAGCTTTATTTTATCCTAAGCACACTAGTAGCACAATTAAGCGAGTACAGACATCTTATTGTGGTTTTGTGGAATCAAGGATCTCTATGGTGAACTGGGGCGGATTCGGGTGGAACGGGTCATCCTTTGGTATTGGGTCGAATACTGATTTTCTCCCAGGGTTTGTTGGAAGGACTATCATAGGAGGGTGTGTGAGTGCTCGAATATTATTGAAATATTCTACCATAGTCTTCTCCCATTCAGTTTTTTGGGGATCCTCTTTCTTCCATGGGTGTTCACCATTCAGGACATGTGGTGGTAGTTCTTCAACCTCTACCTGGTTCACCTCGAGATTGATGCGTGTATCCATCCAAGCATCCTTGTGGTTGATTTTGAAATAGTACCCTTGGCTGTAGAGTTTAAGTCATACCAGGAGTGTATGAGGGTCGGTGGTGCTATAGAGTTTAAGTCACACCAGCCTTGGCTGGGTTTGCAGAGCAAGACCATGCAATGTTTCTTTGGGGAGTCCCTCATGAGGTAATCCTAATCAGGGATTGGGAGGAAACTCTAGAACTTTAGCAAGGTTCTTTCTTTCTTTTCTTGGCAACATATCTAGCTGGTAGTCTAAGAGGTAGGCTAACAGCTTGTTGGAATTAAAAGCCATGGCAATGGCACAAGATTCCATGAGGTACCAAGGAAAGGCAATCCTTTGTTTGATAGCATGTGCAAGTCTTTTAGCCTGAAAACATTTAGGAAGGGATAATCTGGGAAGAATTTATCTCCATGCATTAACGGGCCCTGTGTTTTGAAGGTGAGGGTAAGGAGGTTCTTGTAGTTTAAGAGGGACTCATCTGTGATGGCATGTTTGGTAACTACTTCGATGACTTCTGAAGGCACATTCTTGCCTTTCAGCTTTTGGATGAGAGTGGCAGTGCTTGGGTGGTTTGAGGTATTCATGAGCGCTTCTTTTGAAATGGGGAGGTTTGGGTTGTGGTGATTCTTGTTTTTGCTGGTCTTTATGTTATCCAGCAAGGGGTCTTGGGGAATCTGTTGAGCAGTTGAGGAGGATCCTTGGAGATTATTCTTCGCTTGCAATGATAGACCCTTTGACAACTTCTCCTGTTTGTTCTTTGTCACTAGAACCTCTTGATTTGCTTGGCACCCTGGGGAGTTTTCTTTTTTCCTTTTGACCCATAGGGCATTTTTTCTTTTCCTTACTTCCTTTCGAGGTAAGCTTCCCATGTGACCACATATTATTTTGTCCTCTTGCGGCCATGCACTTTACTTTTGCTTTGTTGGCTGGTTGTGGCAGGAATCTGCATGGGGGAGGTCACATCTTCCTTTTGCTTTAGTTTAGTGGTTTCTTTTGCTTTTCTAGACTGAGCTGAAAGATTCCTTTGAGATGATAGGACTCCTTTGCTTTTGAACTGTTCTGTCTGGGAATCTATCACATGGTTTTTATCTTTGGGGCCCTGTTTTTTCTTATGGTTTTTCTTGTTCATTTTTGGTGTCGGTACTGGTAACTGGAAATTGCGAGCGGTTTGAGAAAAGTGGGAAAAGTCTTCCATCATGTAGATATGCATTGGCTCATCCCCAGACTCGGACGTTTTGCTTGTTTCTGATTCATCACTTGAACTGTAGGATATGGCATCCTTTTTCCTGGTTCATCATCTAGAGAATAAAGTGATTCTATGTCAGAAACTTCTACCGGTTCTGCCTTGTTGATGGCTTCGAGAAGGGCTTGTCTTTTCCTTTTATCTTTGCAATCTTTTGCAAAATGACCTTCTCTGTTGCAGATGTAACATCGGTTTGTGTTTCAACCTCTTGTTGATTTTTTGTTCAAGAATTTCCATGTCCTTCGGGAAGTGCTTTTTCTTGATCGCGAGGAGTAGGAGCTACCTGACCTATTGAACTGGACAAATCTTGATTTTTTGTGAGGTTTTGAGCAGTTGCATGACGATTTATCTTTGCTTTGATCTTTAGGTGCTTGTCATTGCATGCAAACCCGAGCCTTCTTCCAGTTTTTTCAAACTCAACTAAGAACCGTTTTTGGTTACGTAGTTTAGTTAGGGCGTTCATTACTAGTTGGTAAAGTCCTCCGAGGGAAGCTTGAGCAACAGTCATGTTCTTGGCTTCTAGGGCTCTATGTGCCTCATTCGAGAGAGACTCCGGAAAGGAGTTCAAGAAGACTTGTTTTAGGTTTATGTCATCAATTCCATGGAGACAATAAAACCTTTCGGACATTCTGTTGTAATGCTTCTCAAGGTCTTTTAGACGGAAAGAGCAGCATTTCATTTTTAAGAATTCTTTTCGAGCTTGAACTGTATGATCCAACAGATTCCCAATGAATTCATAATAAATTGCATTTATGAATTCTTCTGGGTTTTTGCTTTTTAGGATGTTTGTTTGCCTATATTCACCAAGACTTACGTACCAATCCTGAAGTCTTCCCTGGCATCTTGCCAGAAAGCGTTTCATGACCATGTCAATGTTGTAGTACTGGAGCTCAGCTATGCACCAGGTTAGCATTTCAACGCTTCTATCACACCATTTTGTTGGGGGAATATCGTCGAAGGTGAATTGTTGTTTTGAGTCCGTATTCGGAGGAGCTTTCTCGTTGGTTTGTGGTGATGCCTGGGACGCTTCATCATCAGTGTCAGAAACGTAGGCTCTTTCAGTTGTTTCTACCTCATTCATGAACAGATGCTCAAATTCATCTATTGGGGGCAGCTCTTCATAGGAGTGTGAAGTAAAGCTTTCTTCGGAGATGAATGATGTTTCTTCATGTGGGTTAATCACTGGAGCGATTGTCTATAGACCCTCTGGGTTGTTAGTTCTGGTCAAAGCTTGCAAGAATGATGAGATACCATTCTCTTCTTTGGTAGGCATCATATTGGGAGCCTTTGAGGAGGTCATCATGATGCTGTCATCTATATCCTTCCCACTTCTTGATGGTTCTTTTCCTCTGCTTGAGGATGGGATTTTGTTTATGCTTTCAGATGATGTGCTTCTTGTCGAGGAAGCTTTTCTAGCTTTGATTTTTGCTTATTCTTTAGACCAAAGGTTTAGGGATGGAGAATTTTGTGGGAACGGTGATGTTGGTAGTGGTTGAGGATCAAAGGACGTTCGCACAAACGGTGCCGATGGCAATCTCCATGGATCATCAACAAAGGTGGAGACTCTTTGTTTCTTATGTTGTCTTTATATATCTGTGAGTTGAGCTTTGAGGAATTTCATGGGCTTTTGTAAGATTATACTGTTGAGCTAGGATGGTGGTGAGAGCTTTGTTTTGTGCCACAACATTTTCGCTTTGCCAGTTTAGGGTGACTTCAACAGCTGTTACTGATTCAGGAATACCGTTTACGTTGATGGTTGTTAGGTTCCTGATCTTCCAACTGTGTTTTTGTTTTTTGCTGGGTGTGCTCGTAAGAGGTTAAAGGTGTGAATTCAACTTGGTAATCTAGAGAGCTAGGTGTTGGAGGTGTTGTTCCAAGCATGAACAATCCATCTAGCTGGGTAGATGGACGTCTTTGTACATATGTTTTGTCTGTTTCAGGCTTGGTTTTTTGTCACCATACAGGACATAGTATTCAAACTTTCGTGACGGTTCTCCAAGAAGGCCAACTTGTGGATCTTCACCTTCATATCTTTTCTTTGGAGCATTTTGGGATCCTTTTTTCTTCTTGGTTTTGGTTTCTTCTTCGTATTCCATTTGGTATGCTTCGTCCAGGCATTCTTGGCAGTCACATACGTCGAACGGGAAATGTGGTTCTTCAACCGGTTGGATCATGCTAACCGTAGAGAAGACGTCTCTTCGGTCTTGTCTTGTAAACCATACCTCAACTTGTCCATCCTGATGGCGGACGAAGTAAGGGGTTGTTGTTGTCTGAACCGGCGCTTGGTGGATCTGTTCATAGTTAGTTATCCACTTCTCAGGTAGTAGCTTCGTAAGCTCTTCTCTGGATAACAGTTTGGGAGCATATGTGCAGGTTGGTGTCGCATTGGAGTCGATGTCTATGAGTAGAGCATCGCCAGAGTTATCCTGCGATCCGGGAACCATGATGTCCAAAGAGTGGTTTTGGACGCGATAGGCCATCTGATAGTGAAAAGTGGCTTGGAAAGTGTTGACCTGTGGCCTACCACCGATCTGGATCTGAGCTTTAAGGGCCGTTAACAATGACGAATCATTGAGAGGTATGTTAATGTTCAGGTAGATGGTGACGAAGACGGTTCTGGCGTTTAACATGGTTTGGATGCGAGAGAACACTGGTATTCCTTTTCTTCCGTGAAAGGTTAGGGCTAGTCTTATGGCACTAAAGTGGATATGGGTATATCCTTGGGATAGATAGATCCTTGGAAGATCTAAGGGGAGAGTGAGAGGGACGAGGTGTTCGGAGGTTGTTGCTGGGAGTTGGTGGGAATCAAACTTGGAGGTTTGAACAAACTCTTTGACAACGGGGTTTGACGTTGAACTGACTAATTGTTTTACCTTTTTAGAGAGGGAAGTTTGGGTTTTTTAAAGACACTATAAGGGTTAACTAAAGGCATACTAGTAATAGGGATTTTAGACTCATCGGATACATAAGAAATCTCATATACTGATCAATCTTTGACGCAGACGACCGACGAAAACTAGAATTAGAACGGGAAAGTGGGTGTTCTGGATTCATAACTGGTTTTAGACTTCTAAAGACTCTTGATCTTAATCTTCAAGCTCGTACTTTGAGGATATTACCGCGGACCCTTCCGACTTACGACTCACCTAACAAGTTACTTTTAGATGTGGGATAAGAAAACTCATCTTGTCGGACCAGTCTGACAAAGGCCTTGTAAGGTTTGTTTTCTGATGTGAGAGATCCGTGCAAAGTCGGCAGTCACAGAGCATACTAATCCACCTTCAAAGGGATGGCAGGAGCGCTATGGCTCTGATACCAGATAGGAGGGGGTATGGCTGATCTATATAAAACCGGTAAAAGACTCAGGGGGTGGACTAGGATGATAAACTGAAAAGACTTAAACAAAAGACTCAAGGGTATTAAACATAAAAGACTTAAACATAAAAGACTCAAATGGTGTTAAATATAAAAGACTCAAGAGGACTCAAGAACTAGAGAGAGAAAGTAGAGAGAGGTAAGAGAGAAATATATAAGAAGATTTTTTATCTTTCCAAGGATGATATACAAATGAGGGGAAGCCTTCCTTTTATAGGCCAAGGAAAGGCTTAATTACATCATCCATGAAATCACTCTTAATAATACATAGAAAATATCTAGGAAAATACAAAATATATGACATAAGCGCTTACGTCACTTTAAGAGTGATTAAAGTTTTAAATATCCTAAGCACATGTGCTTTTGTCACTTTAAGAGTGAGTAGAGCTTTATTTTATTTTAAGCACACTTTTAGCAAACTAAATTAAAATGATTACAACTTTATTCTGAATCTGGATAAACGGATGGGTCTAATTCTTTATCATAATCCCATACAGCTAGTCATCATTTGTAAGCATGGTGACTCCTTTAGTAAGATGCATTCGGATATATTCTTTGTGGGCATTATCCTAATCTTTTGAGTGTGGGTCTTCATTTTGCCATTCGTTTACACCATCAAGTACGTCTTTGGGCATATCTTCTGGTTTGAAACCATTTGCAGCAGCTAGGCATTTTCGGACGCTCATCCATTCCTGTTCATGAAACATTTTGGAGGAAAAGGATGAGGGTTTGTAGCTTACCCAAGCATGGATGAAGCAAAAAGGGGCATGATAAATGGCTGCCTTTCCATCTTGAGGGATAGATGTTGGTGTAATGTAGCATCTGGGCCTTCTGAACATCACAATGCAATACTTTTTGCTGGAGGAGGCCATTTGTCCAGTCCATTGGTGGGGTGGGAGAAACCATTGGAGAAGGGTTAGCGTATGTCTTTGTTCTTTGGATAATTGTCCAAACTGGAAGTCTATTAGGTATTGCAATAATTTGGAGGTATTGAAAGACATGGTAATTGTGAAGGCTTCAAAGAGGTACCAGAAGAAAACAAGAAAAATACATTGAAAAACTTGAAGTTTAAAAAGATAAAATTTAGGCAGAAAGTTTGCACACTTTTGCACCTCAAAATGGTGGGATTTCACCTTAGTTTACCCAAGCAAACTTATGAGAACGTTCCTATAGGTTATCCAAGAGTGTTAGAAAGGAAAAACAAGACTAGAAGAAGAAGAGAAGTGAGTTGAAACTCACTTGCAACCTGTTGTGTTTCAGCAGAGAATTTCTGAAGTTTAGAGGGTTGTTTGAGGTGTTTGGAGGCTTGTAAAAGTGGGGAAGTGACGGAGGAACAATAGGTTTTATAGAGGAAGGATTAGGGTTGCATTTAATGTGGTTTGGTGAGATTTTGAATAAAAAATAAGAAGAGGGAAGCCTTAACAGCTTGCGGTCACAAGCTGTTAGGTCTTTATTTTTGTTGTTGTTTCAATTATATAATTGTTATATTTGGTCTTTTAAACATTGTACATTAAATGTGTGACATGTATAGGTCCTATGATGGTCTAAGGTCATGTGTAAGGTTGTGTTAAAACCAAAAAAAAAAGACTTCTTGAAAGCGTATATTAAACACACGTTGTGACAAGATTATTACGATGACGGATGCTTGAATAATTTGCATTAAGTCGCTAATTGTCTTGCTTCACTTTGGTATTAAGATTTATAAACATTCAACAAGCATTTACAAGTCGTTTCGAATTGATTGATTAAGCAATAAAGCAACGTATGATCATAAGTTTAAACATGAATAAAGTTTGCGGATTTCGCATAATTGATCAATCTTGATTTCAATCAAAGCCTTAGATTACAATGAATTGGAAATAGAAATACGATTACAAGGTATGGACTTTCCAAAAATAGAAACAAGAAGCGATCTTGCCAAAATCGGAAATTTGCAATTGCGAAGCGTTACAATTGGGGTGCAAATGGTCTAGCAACATTTGGAAAAACCGTGGGTACTACAAAAACTTCTCTCGCTGCGTGTTCTGGACCATCTGAGAAAATATCACCTTTGAGAAGTTGTATGGCAGATTCAGAACGAGTGCCTGATCATACACATCTGGTAACCTACTAAATCATCAAATCCTCCTTTCTGATGACTAAGTGCATGTATGACACAATGAGCGATATATATCTGAATGGCGCACATAGGTTAGCCTTCTTAAATGGAGCAGCATTTACGAACCCGGCATAACCCATACGATAAAAACATCGCTTCACCATATATTCTGAAAATCCTATAGGGTCATCTTCGTGGTCATTGAATTCCAGCACTTTTTATATTAAGTCTTCGATGATTTAACCTGAATATCTTCATCTTTAATCTTCACAGTAGATATAATTGCATTCTCTTCCTCATCATACTCTACCTCATTCCAGAAATACTCAATATGTGAGCAATAAGCAACATGACGATCTGTAAGAGCTTTCGTGATCGGAATTCTGCTCAAAAACTCTAGAATTTCTCGATAAGCGGCGATTTCTGGAATAGAATCATCCAGAAGACAGCATATATTATGGAATGGTGAAAAAGACAATTTCTTGACCTGCAAGAATAGACATTTCAACACTTCGAAATTTTCTCAAAAAAAATCCAACTTTTTATCCACTCGTACGAGTTATACAGTTGAACAAATTTCAAGTTTAAGCCAAAACATCACTCGTACGAGTCACTACTTCGCATGAATGACCAAAATACTTGGAAAATTTTTAAGAATTTTGACCAAACGCTTCGTACGAACGATGCTTCATACGAATCATCAACATTTAACTATTAAGGATCCTACTCGTATGAATACTCACTCGTATGAGTGAATGTGATAAACATACTTTGGAAAATCTTGCTCGTACGAATTATTACTCGTACGAATTGTGAACCGTACCAAATAATACCTACTTAAACTGAACTTAAAACGTGTTGATTTTAACAAATTGAGGGTTGATTTATAGGTTAACAGGGCCAATTTTAACGTTTTTAAGTTCAATTTTATGTTTCACCAGTCCAAATTCCCTAAATCTACGCTTTATGTCCGTTTGGTTCAAATTCGACATTATAACGTCTTAAAATGAGCATTAGTACCTTTCCCATTGCAAGAGGTGTGTGAATCAACCTCCCCAACGTAGCGATGCGTATCGTAGATCAAGAAAATGAAGTAAAAGAACTGGTTCGCACAAAAGGTTTTTCTCAACCGCACAGAGTCAATAGTCTGACTCGTGCGAACAAATAGAGAGTGATCAGGCTGAGGGGAAGTTGTAATTCTTCATGCATACATGAATCATTGTATTTATAAAGCATGTTGATGAAAACAATATATTCATTGTTGTAATTGAAAATTTACTATTCCGCTGCACGTTTCATTTCTGTTTTATCTTCTTTCATTATTTAATCTTATATAATATCTTTGATCGAGGCGCGCAACTCCGATCATAAATCATGTAACTAAAGATTGTTTTATTTTAAAACCAAATGATATAAGCAGGGAAAACAACATTTGTGAATTAAAACAAGAGTGTACCATTTGTGGAATGAAGCACCATTTGACTCAGAAATTATTTTGGAACTTATGATAGCAACAAAAATGGGTTCAACGCTAAATATCTACTAGTAAAGGAGTTAGTCCTACGAAAAGGAAACTACAACCAACTTATGAAAAATTTGAATATGTTTAAACACTTGTTACCAAGGTTTTGAATCAAAACCTAATTTATAGGGAGGTTCAAGTCACTGATGTACCTCCGTTAAACAAATATCCAATAGGCTATGTGTAGCTAGCTTGTCATAGAATGCCATACAAGTATGATGAGTCTGTCAAAAGCCTCATAAGACAAGGGTAAATAACTACCCTCATGGATATAACGAAATCATTGGAAATGGTCAAACAATTGTTGGCCCAAGTGTTAACATTCAAGCACTTGCAACAGGTCAACAACAACTAATGGATATGGTTCAAAAACTAACCCTCACAAATGACCATTCTCAAAGGGTTAATTCTATGGAAGAATATATCAAAACTAAAGCCAACATGGCTTTGGATTCTCTCCAAAGTGATCCCTTATCGATTCGTAGGGAGCTTCTACATGCACTAATATTTATAACACGCAAACGGTGGGTGCTCCATGCATATGATAGGATGTAAAGTCCTAATTTCAAAATTTTAATCCTTCAAAAATAAAACATTAACATGTTATTTAGAAAATATCAAAACTTTTGAATAAACACATCAATATGATTGTTTATAAAATCAATAAAAAAACAAAAAATCTGTTCAAATAACCAAAACCACTATTTTGGTGGTTCTAAAGTCTGTTTGAAAGAAATCTATAACAAGTAATCTCTATTTTTCTTATCATCTGATTCCTTCATCTGTTGACTAGTCAAAAGATATTTCATCAATTGTTTTCCATTTCCAACCATTGTTGACATCAAATAGTGGTTTCAAACGTCAAATAGAGGTTAACTAAGTGGGACAGACCTTAGTAGACAGAGCTTTGAAAATTATCAACAGATGCATTTATTAAAAACATACCTTGGGTCATGTGAGCATCACTTTTTCCAATAAAGCCCTCATCTACCTTTAACTTATCACTTTCCAAATTCAAAAGATCATTTGTTCTAAAGATTTTCTTCTACATCTCACATCATCTAACATGGCTCTTAACCTCACATCAATGCATAGCTACCTTCCATATCTCATCAATATTGACACCAATCCTGAATTCCACTTTATCATTGACACGATCATATCATCAAAATACCATACTATACTCACTACCGATGCACCCATTCACATTGAAACTCTACGCAAGTTTTGGACAAATTCTGATTGTTTTGGTCAAAAATCGGTTTAAGGATAATGTAACCAAATTTGTAATGTGAGGTAGAGTGCTTAGATGAACAAAATGATTGAAAGGCTTGAAATGTAAATTGAACACAGAGATTTATACAAGGAAAAACCCTAGATCACTAGTAGATCACTGACATAAAAACCTCGGGTTGTGAAAACTATCTACCACTGTTTACTATTAATTAATAATATGTAGTACTACTACTTCGGAAATTGATCAAGCATGATACAATGGTAAGTGTGTATTAGCAAAGCTCGTATGATAGTAGAGTGTGAGATGTGATGGTGATAAGTTGTTATCTGTGGTTAAACTTGATTGACCCCTTAATAAAACGAAGATAACATTCATAACAAAATATGTGATAAACGTGCTAAGCCCATGTCCTCGTCCAAATCATGGTTGAATGAGCATGTGCAGCTTCTCAACCATTTCCAGTGAGATCATTGCTTTAGACTCAGTGCACTATCAGTTTACCTACATATAAACACAATAAAATATCGAGAACAGTTATTAGAAACCATAGCAAACAATAAGGATACTTGATCCTCTGAGGTCCTGTAATACACATCATGGATACTTGATCTAGAATATGCATCAGGATATCGGATCCATAACAAATAAAAACAAGGCCCTAACAGCAATATCCTATGCCGGGACAAGAAGCCTTTCACCACCGTCTCTAAAATTGATAGAGTCGATGTACAGATAACCCCACAAATGCTACCGACCACATTAAACCTAAACGATGAGTTAGGTATGGAATCTTTCTCCAAAACAGAGCTTCACAATGAATTCATTGAAAGAGGGTATGATGCACAAATAGTAGGAGCAACAATTTTTAAACCAAATTTCTCACCAGCTATGAAGTTTTTCTTCCATACCCTTTTAATATGTTTATCAGCAAAACCACTTCTTTTAATGAAATTCTTCTAATAACTTAGTATTTGGAATATGTTATTTTATCAAACTATAATTATACGTTGTCCCAAACACTGTTTATGGATTTGGTTAGAAATGTGAAAGCTAAAAGGAAAGGTTATGCCAAAGCCTTTCTGATGTATCCCAGGCTTCTTAGCTTTTATCGTCAAAAGATTTTGGCACAAAATGTTTTTTAACAGGGTGAAGCCCTTCAAATGAAAAGCCTTTCAAATAAAACCTTCACTCGCATGATGACCACTAGAGGTCAAGAAAATTCTAAGAAAGGAAACATTTTAAAAACTAAGGCAAGATCTCTTGTCTTAACATCTGCCATTGAGCTCACTACTCTCTTGATGATCACATTGTTCAACCCAACACTTTGGAACCCACATAAGAAATCCCCACAAAGACTACTCCCATTCCAAAAGCCAAATGAACAAGAAGGGTCTCTTTGGAGGATGAGATACCAGAGATACTGATGTAACCCAAGTGCAGCTTACAACATCTTTTGATACTTCCTCTCAACAGATGCAAATATCTCTACCCATCAAAACTCCTCACTTCTCCGCACAAAAGGAGAGTGTTGCAAGCAAAGGGAACTAAACAATGAGTTTGATGATTCACTTGAACATTTATACTTAAACCTATCTCCCAATTCTACTTCTCTTTCGTCTCTGCCACCAAATATTTCCCACCACAAAACCATTGAATGATGCAATTAATGACTCTGACTTGAACAAACCTAGTTCCTCTCAATCACCTATCATTGAGAGTATACATGTATGTAACCATCGCCAAAATTTTAAGCCCTTGATTGTCACTTATTTTCATACTTAGTTACTTACTCGTTAATACATGCGTATTCATTATCCTAAATGCTTGACAAACGGTTATGACTTAGCATCAAATTACCAAAACAATTCTAAATAACACGTGTCTTGAAACCTTCTTCATGACTTAACTAAGTTAAATTAAGGGACTAAATCGTCAAAAGGGTGAAATAAGAGGTAGAGGTGCCTTAAATGAAAAAAATCAAAAGTTTCCTTGGCAAAGTCCCATGCGGACTGTATAGGATTCTCCTTTTGGTCCGTAAGGGTGTGTTAGACAGCAACAAATTCGCTAGACATCAACATTTCTCCATTTTCTTAACACCTATCTCGAATTTGCCACACTTCATCTCGTTTTGACACACAAGGGGACACTATTACTCATCTAAGCCCCCTAGACACTTGTCCACTCCTCAAGCACCCTTCTTAGCTATAAATATCCCATTTGAGTTCCATAAATCTCATCCAAAACTGAAAACATAAACACTTGTCTAAAAAGTCTTGTGTTAGCACTTGTTTTCCTTCTCCAAGCTCCTCATTTGGTTTTCAAGAGTTGTCATCTAGAGTTGAGTTTACTTGAAATATTTGAGAATGCATAAACTCATCATCAATAATCATGGTGAGTACACAACCTTTTTACTATTTTACTTTTGGGGTGAAACATATGTTTATTTACAAATCAAGATTTTATGGTTATATGTTCCTAAATGCCTTTATGTGAATATTTTTTGGATAACTCCACATGTGCATTCAATAACTGTTATCAAGCCGAACGGTAGTATATTATAATATAATAGGTTTGACAACCCATTCTTGCTTCCAGTGTGTGTATTAAAATGTTTGTGTATTGGAAGAATATTTGCGGAATAATAGAATCCACCTATTTTACTTAGGAATCCTTTTTGGGTCTTTCTACTTAATTAGTTAATCCCTTACATTTCCATGCCTTTCAACAAAGTTTGAATGTGCCCATCCTTGTTACTGTACCTCGTTAAAGACAAATTGCTTTAGTATAACATATTGCAATACAAAAACTATTTTTCATCTGTTGTTAAACCTATGTTAATCACCAACTCTTGTAGTTGACCCGTGATTTCTCTCATATGTTCAGGTGCTAATCCATGATTCTATTCAAGTTTGCTTAATATAGGAATTGGATTTTGACTTAGTTTACTTTAATAAAAAAACATGGCTATGCCATGTTTTGAGATAAAGTTGTTTCTCTTTGGTTTGTTTGTGAGAAATAATTTAATTTGATTGACTAATAATATATCGCAAATTTTAGATTAGTGTCATGTGTTTTGAGCAATCTATTAACGTGACACCCCGACATTTCGCTGCGGTTGGGGTGTTAAAGATTGGTATTAGAGCCTTGGTTATAAGGAATTAGGTTATTATATAGCTTTGACTTTGACCAAAATCTTCCTAGGACCCCAAAACATGAGTTATCTCATGATCTCTATTATTTTCTTTCTTATCCTTATCTTGATCCCCATCCACATTTCTAGCCTTACCTTAGATTAGAGTCACAGTTCTCTAAATCACACAAAATCATCATCTATCCTTAGATGATTAATTTTTAATCCTTAGGCTTTTAGCCTTAAATGTTTTTTTCATAATCTCGTCAAGGTTATGAGTTTGAATAATGATAACGAACATGTGCAATCTGGAAGGGTGGACGCATGTATTCTGAGTTTCTAGCTAGACAAGCATTTCGTATAAATTCCAATCAACCGAGGGACCTGTTGTGCTTACCAAGGAACTATTGTGGTGAGTGTCCACCTATAGGCTTAATCACATCTTCCCAAACATTATGAGAAAATGATTTCTTTGATTAGGTAAATGTTCTTGTTTATCTACTAAATCATTATGACCCTTGTGTTGTTGTTCCACCATGTTACCTTCTGTGATATGTTTTTATTTGAAAATTTTTATACGTATGCCAGGTCACCTCACAACTCTATGTAAATCCCTATTGTATTCTCAAATGCCCTCTTGTGTTTACTACCCCCTCATACCTTGAACTTTGTGTTGTTTGGTCATGTTTTAATACAACTAGTTACCTACATTTTTTAAAGTTGTTCAATTTGAAAGGTTTTATTTTAAGATTGATAATTGATAAATCACATAACCATTAACTTGGTTTATATTTTATATATATGTATGTGTGTGTGTGTGTGTAAAATCATTTTTCCTCACCCAACCTTATAAAAGCTCATAATAATTATCCATCAAACATACCTCCTTTCAAAACAAGTTTGCAACCCTATTTTCCCGAAACCCAAAAAACAAAATTTTGACTCATACAAATGTCAATATTTGATCACCTCATTCCAACTTATTCCTTTTAAAAACTTATGTGCCCAAATTTCTCTCGCTTTACTAAACTTGTCCTTATAAAAATACTGTTGAAATCCCCATGACTCTTACTAACTTCCAAAGTTCAACAAACTCAACTTATGATGTCTTTTTTTTCACAACTAGCATACGAATGTTTAACCCTTACATTTTCACTTTCTAAAATCTTGAACAACTCTTGACTATCTAATTTGGAAGTGGTATCTTTATCTAAAAATTATTTCCTTACTTCATAAAACAATTTCCAATTTTCACCTTATCATCTCTATGTCATTTGCAAACCCATTTGATCACTCGCATGTGTAATATCTGTGTATCTAATCCTGGTGGTTTCATTTCTTGCAAGTCTAAACTACTGTTGTGTTTCTCATTATTCGCAATCGTACTTGGTGTGACTGCACATTCCTTATCAACCCTACCCTCTATGAACTTGATCACTTACGAAACTTGTGTTGCTTGTAGTGTTGTTGTTATGTTGCCTATGCTGTTAAAACTCGTGTTATTGTGTTGCTCATATTGTTGTGTGTTGTGTTGCCTGTGCTATTGCAAAACTCGTGTTTCTCGTGTTATTGTGTTGCTCGTATTGTTGTTTCTGTGTTGCCAATGTTGTTGCAAAACTCGTTTTGCTCATGTTATTATGTTACTCGTATTATTGTGTGTTGTTGCATGTGCTTGCAAAACTCATGTTGCTCTTGTTATTTGTTGCTCATATTGTTGTGTATTGTGTTGCTTGTGCTATTGCAAACCTCATATTTTTCGTGTTATTGTGTTTCTTGTTTTGTTGTCGCTGTTGGTGTTATGGTTATTGTTGTCGTTGATGTGGTTGATGTTATTGGTTTTTTTGTGATTGTCATTGCCTTCAACATATATTTATGAAACTCATTTACTATGAGGTTGTGTTGCCATGAAATATTATATTTCTATGAACTCGTTGAACTATGAACTTGTGTTGCTATGAAATTGTTTTCGTGCATTGCTAAACTCGTTGTGAAACTTATATGATTTAAGAGTTTTATTTGAACTTGTGTGTTTCTCCCCTACATTACAAGAGGATCTATGCGGACTATGCAACAAATGAGTAATTATGGGTGCACATGTAAGTTTAAAATTCGGTACATTGAAATCATAGTGAGTCCTATCATGTGTTATATCACAGATCTAGAGTGATTTGGATAACGAGACGAGTGTGATAAGATAAGGGCCTAGTGGATACGCCACGTGTACTTTCTATATATAAGTTCTCGTGTTATAATATCAATCGTAGCGTAATTCGAGTCGCTTGAAGTTCTATGTTATCGTTGACCAAGACCAATGTTTGTAACTTTTATCATTCAGTGGTAACTTTAGGTGTATTGAGTTCCCTTTAAATCAAATTCTAAACAACAACTTGGCATTAATCCAAATGATACATTCCAACTTGGGAGATCCAAACTATACATGGATCACCTAAGGCCAAACACTTTGACAAAACATACCCCAAGACTAGTGCCCAAAGCCTTGTGACCGTTACATGAACTTATAAACATGGTTTAAAAGTACATACATAATACCTAATCGAGGTTGTGTACCTACTCAACGACCGGTAAAGGTTGTAGTACCTACTCAATAGCCAGTAGAGGTCTTAAAAACCTGCTCAATGGCTGGTAGAGGTCGTTATACCTTCTCAACAATTAGTAGATGTTGTAGTACCTTGAGAAGCTTATGAATTGTATTGAATTATTTTATTAATGGGTATTCGATCTTGATTTCTATATTTCTATTTGTTTGTTAACACATTATAGCATGCATGTTAAAAACTTTATTTTATTCATCTCCTAATCTTAAACAACAACTTGCCACCATTCCAACTTCAAATGATGCACCCAATCTTTGGAATCCAAATCATACATCAATAACTTTTCCAAAGTTCTCCAACATTTCAATCCTCTATTTCATTCATTCTCAACTTTGGACACATACGTCAATTCCATATACGAGTGGTCATCACTTGATATCTAGAAATTCTTTTAAAACAGTCTATTCTGTACTCAAATCTCTTGTACCCCTATAAACTCAACAATTTTAAATATAACCTTCACATTTCAACCTTTCCCAGTATTCACAACCATATCCAATAGTCTACTAAGATTAAATTTCAGGACAAAATTTTCTAATGTAGAGAAGACTATAACCATCACGAAAATTTCAAGCCCTTGATTGCCAATAGTTTCTCATACTTAGTTACTTACTTTTGAATACGCGCGTATTCATTATCCTAAATGCTAGCCAAACGGTTATGACTTAGCGTCAAATTACCAAAACAATTCTAAATAACACGTGTCTTGAAACCCTCTTCAAGACTTAGCTAAATTAAATTAAGGGATTCAAATCGCTAAAAGGGTGAAATAAGAAGTTGCAGGGCTGAAATGACAAAAAACGTTTCCTTGTCAGAGTCCCATGTGGACTGTATAGGATTCTCCTTGCGGTACGCAAGGGGATGTCAGACAACAGCAAATTCGATGGACAACAACATTTCCCCATTTTCTTTACACCTACCTCAAATTTTGCCACAGTTCTTCTGGTTTTGACACATAAGGGGACACTTGTGAGCATATGCTCATCTAATAAGATCAGGTCCTAGTTTGCTTACCTAGTTCAATATGCGCATAATTCATTTTAAACTAGGGACATGTTCAAGATTTACAGTTTAATCTCAATATTTCATTAATTTGATCAATGTTTACAGCCTGAGATAAATTTGACAGGGCTTTGCCATATCAGTCAAAAAAACAATTACAGACTCAAAACCCAAGCACATCTATATATAGGCAGGTTAATTCGTGCGAGGTGAGAGTCTACCTTCGTACGAAGTGAAAAACAACTTCGTACGTAGTTAAACATTACAACTTCAAATCTAACATTAAATCCCTATTGCAGACACGTACATGACCCGAAGACGTAGGCAATAGACATTATGCATCAACAAACTCCCCCTTGGATATTGCCGCAGTCTTGGTCAGTCTTCAGCTTCAAAATGTAATAATATTAATATTTATCTCTCAAAAAAAATTCTTTGTTGGTTTTGAACGTTCTTCGCTTGGTATTGGTGTTTGATCTATCGCTGGAGCCCATTTCATGAATTGAAATCTCTTGATTGAAGCTTTCTTGATCTTTTCATCAATCTTTTCTTCTTTACGCATCTGCTTCCTAAATTCTTTTCCTTCCAGCTCACGCCACTGTATTTCCACATCTTTCCCGAGTTAATACCATGTGCATAGCAAACGTTACCTTGGTATTACATTGCCTGAACTTTTCCTTAGCCTCGTAACATATCTTATTATAGAATAAACATTCAATGTTTTTCTCTGAGCTGTTAACTAGCCACGTCGGGTCTAGTATTCATATATCCCTCTATATACCTTCAGACTTAGAACAATCATTGCTTCACCCATCTCGCTATCATATAGCCACCACTTAAAGAATTTATCAAAATCTTGTTCAATATTCATCAGCGGCATATTCTTCATAGCATGCGGCCACTTCACAATCAAAGTTACATCCTTTTCTATCATGACTGGATTGATCTTGATTATCTTCTTCGGAATGTGTGGCTTCTAGTTCAGAAAACCATGAACATATTCAAACATGATCAACTTCCACAATCTCTGATCACTAAAATTCATCTGATAACTGATAGACTTTGTCCGGCATAGCTTCTCAACATCCTTCCATGGTAAAGTCTGGATATCACACAAATATCTAAAATATTGTACCCCAAACTCCCGTTTTATTGCATAGACATTCAAATGTGGAATCCAACCACAGCTCAAGATATCTCCTAAAGATTTGTCTTGGTCTCTTGTGAAGAAAGCTAGTGGTCGTCAAAATTTACGTTCTTTCGGCAATTCTTTGAACCATGTCTTCTTAGCTTCAAGAATTTCTTCTTTAGTTAGCCGCCTTGGAACATTACCATCTTTCACTGTCTCCTCAACTCTTCTTTTTAACAAATCATCCGTAGCCTTAGCAAACAATTCCTGAAAGGTTGGGAAGTCATTTGTTCATTCACCAGTGTATTTAACAGTTTCATCATCAGAATCATCCACCACGACAACCCGATCGTAGTTATCAGCATCTGACACGTACCAATACACATAGTTTTCTGGTTTTGAAGCACTTATGTTATTCAGCTCCTCTTCAAAATCAAACTCAAAAGAATTCTCACCAACCCCTAACATTTTAGCTACCTCTTCGTTTGTATAGTTGTGAACGAACTCCCCCTCTTCCACACCATGCTCTAGATATAATACTTTGGTTTGCGACAATTCAGTAACAACCGTTATAGGATTAACGTCTGTGTGAATTCCTAAATGCTCTGCATCGTAAATAGAATCTTTGTTCTCCCCCTGACTTTGAGCATCATCATCTTCTTGATTAATCCCATCATTCAAATAAGCATCATAATCGAATGAATCATTGATTTTCACATCATGTACCACTAGACAAGTTCCACCCTGGGTGTTATCGTCATCGGCGCTTATCATTATCATCTTTCTTATCATCTCCTCCATCATTCTCGTCATCATCTTCCTCATAATTATCAATCTCTTTCTCATAATCTGTCTCTGTTTCTTGTTCCTTCTTTTTCCTAAGAATTTATGTTTCTCTGAAGTTCCAGAAACATCTATAATATCTCCAACAAGCTCAGTAGGCGTAACAATAGGAATATCATCTATCGTTTGCTTTCCTTTGCCCACAGCTACAGCCTCAGCTTCCACTTTACATGCCCTCTCAGCAGCCCTTGCTTTTGCTTCTTCAATTTCAATCACATCATACTAAGCATCAAAGTTTATATTGAATCTCTTCTCGAACACCTTGTATAGAACATCAAACTTCTTTGCATTCACTGATTTTTCAACTTCCAGATCTTTAACCACCCTGCGAAGTCTCTCATTCTCAACAGTAATATTTGTAAGCATTGAGACAAATTGCACATTCTTCCCTACAAGATGTTTACCTCTTTTTTCTAACTCTCTAACCTTCTGATCATTAAAGAAATCTCCCTCAAAGCCTACAAATAGCAAATCTTCATCATTAATATTCGTAGTCCCTGTAGTATGAGATCGACATCTCTGATCAGATTAAGGAGTAAATTGTTGTCTTGGTGGTGTTGGCTGCTTTGGTGGTGATGTTGGACGAGGTGGTGTAGCATGTAGATCTTCAGGTGATGGTGGTTGTTGTGGAATAACCGACGGTTCTTCAATAGTAACATTCTCTTAAATGATGTTTTTGATAACAACTTCTACTCGGGTGTCTCCTTATCTTGACTCGCTGAACCAGCCTAGCAGTCTTTTTATTATGATACTTTTGTCTCGCTTTCTTTACGGCTGGAGACCCTATTGTCTTTTTATGAACATCAGTCAGCATACTTTTGATTCTTTTTTAGATTTCTTTGTTGGTCTTTTGATAATCTCTTCTAGTTCCAAAGGCACATAAGTTTCATCATCATCACCTAATGCCTTTCTTTTTCGCTGTTTAGCTTTCTCTGCTGCTGCTCTTGCTTCAAAATCAATGCTTTCATCAGAACTTGATATATCTTCATTCTTATCTGGATCAGAATTTGCTGAGAATAACACATCTTCAACATTTGTTTCTATTCCAACATTCCCCAAAATCTCTACCTCTTCGTCAGTTGCCACATCTCTTAATAAGGTCTCTACCCTCTTTCATTTCTGAGTTTTCTTCTTTGGAGTTGTCTTTTTCTTTTTGGTATCCTTTTTCTTGTACTAGATTCCCCTCTTTAGAATATAATCAGCCATGTGTTCATCTTTATCATTCTCAGCATTGCTATCATCATTCATCCATTTAACTTTAGGCGGTGCCTTATAATTCTTATCTTTAATAGCCCCAAAGAACTCTCTTGCAACAGGTTCGGTCTTTTGTTTCAAATACTGATTCAGACGTACTAAAGATAAATCTGACATATGATCCAATTTCAGCTCTTCTTTCTTATCTTTCACAAGGTTCGGAAACTGATCATCTAGCATCATCAAAACGAACCTTGGTACTGTAGGAACTTCTCCTTAACAATATTTAACTTCATCTGTTTGAAGATCAATCTTGTATAATTGAAAGGCCGATTCAACGTGAGAGCAACTATGATACACATCTGATAGTCTACTAAAGCATCATTCCCTCCTTACAGTGACTTAGGGTGGCAATAACAAAATGTACGAAGAATTTGTATGGCCTGCCCAGAAAAGCTTTATTGAAATTCGACGCGTTCACAGCTCCTTTATAGCCCATTCGATAAAAACATCCTTTACACATTCTCTCTGAATACATTGTAGGATCGTCGTCTTTGTCTTTAAAGTCTAAAACTCAACGAATCAATGCTTCAGTATTAGAACGTTTTTGTTTTCATTACCAATCCAAACAAATGATCTGATCGCCTTTAACTCTGGTACAAACTTGGCATGATCCTAGAATCTTTGTACATGAGATCTGTTACTTGTGTTGATCTCTCAAAGCTTTCTTAGTAGGCAAACGATCCATAAACTTCAAAATATGTTTAAAATGCTTTATTCCAGAATCGTCTCATTGAGCACACAACATATATTGTGTTTCGGTTCAAAGTTTGACTTCCTTTCCTGTAGAAATACAAACAAACAAACACTTAGACGAAGAATCACAAAAATAACCAAAGTCCTTATGCGAAGTTACTGGGAACGAAGTGGACATTTTACCTTCGTGCAAAGATAGCCAAAAAACATTTTGACAAAAATAACAACTATCTTCGTGCAAAGTACATTTTAACAATTACACATTTTTCACTTCGTGCGAAGGTAGCATTTACCTTCGTGCGAAGTGAATTTTACTTTTTTCAAAGACTGATTGTATTAAGATGATGGATTTTGATGATTTTGTTCAAATTGAAGGTTCTAATACAAGCTGACAATGCCGTTAATCCTAGATCTATGTTCAATTTTAAGATTTGTCCATAAAATCGTCCTAGTTCTACGTTTAAAGGTCTGAAAAACCGAAATTGTTCAAATTAGGTTCAACTACAGTTCTCACTCATTCAATCTACCTTAGGCATTGTTAGTGGTGTGCAAATCAACCACTACAATTAAAATTTTGGCAGCACTTTGTCGTTGTTAGTGGTGTCACAAAATCTTTGACAGTTCAAACTCATCCAATCTACCTTAGGCATTGTTAGTGGTGTCCCAAAATCTTTAGTTCGCATTGAGAGAATTGAACAGTGATAATGAATCACTTCGTCCGAAGTGAGTTATATGTGCACACAGATTTCTCTCCATACGGAGTAAACATCTTACTTCGTACGGAGTGAAGCTTGTCATTACGTGCGGAGTGAAATGTTATTTTTGAAAATTTTCAAATTCTCGAACATTTTATCAATTTAACGACCCACTCAGTTGACCAAGTCCAAGTTAATGACCCTAATTAACTGATTTGTCTACCAAGTCCAAGTTAATAACCTTGGTTAAACACTTTATGTACAAACTGATGTTTTCAGACAATTTTAAGTTTCAAATTTATGAACTTTTGATCATTTCAAAACATTTTCTTATTTCAGATAAGCTCCCAACCCATTGTCCTCTGGATTTCTCTCAGCATTTTGCATCTTTGGATTTTTAAGATCAGTTTTCCCTTATCGGCTGTCGAAACTAAAGATGAAAATACAATCTTTTTTTATTTTTCCAAAGTTTATGTTAAAATACACTGAAAATCATTTTAGGTTTTTCTAAAATGAAATGTATTAACTATGTACAAACATATTTAGAGACATTTTTTGTCAGTTTTTTAGACATATCACTAGTACCGATGATCTAAATTAAACTTCAAATTCTAAATAGATTCACTTAGATTGTAAGTATACTTTTCCACTTAAACCTCTACAATTTCTAAATTATTCTGAGATACGGTAATTAGATGTCTTATAACTTGACTTAACAGTATTTCCCTCCTCAGAATATACTCCCGTATCAAGATTCCCTGGATTTCATCTTATAGGTGAATATATCTAACTGATATCTGTATCTGGATTGTGCGAGACCTTGAGAGCTCAGGTTAGTACCACCGTACAGACAGAGAGATGAAGACTCGACTTAAAAGTGGTGTTCCGTATTTGGAATCTTTTGTACTCCAATTGTTAGATCTTTCGATCCTTTCAATTTGCTGAAGTTTTTGAGGTTTAAAAGCAAAAGTATTAGACAAGTTCTAAGCCATTGTTGACGCAAAATCAGAAGAACTTGTATAATATCTCAGATATCAATTATCTATAGAGATCTAGTATCTCAGAATCACACAATCTCTCAAATGAAATGTTGGTTTCCAATACCATATATCCGAGAGATGTTAACCCACTAATTAAGAAGTTTTTCTTTATGTTTATATCTCAGAAACGATTTGCTGAATGTGTGAAGCCTACTGGCACAGCATCAGTAAGACCTGTTTAAACATTTTGACACTATATTTCTTTAGCATACTGTGATAGTCCACTTATATACTCTCATTTCCTCTTCTTACACGAAAACTCTTTTTGACTTTTTCATGTTTTTGTACATTTTCAAATTTTATATGTTTTTGCATTTTTCACAACATATTTTTCCCCCTAAAATCAAAAACAGATTTTTGTATTTTTGTTTTTAAAGAAAGAAATTTGAAATTTGAAAACTAAAAACTTGACAAACCGATGAGGTGATACTCGTCATCCATCTCGAATTCAACCTCTAAATCCCCTCCTGATGTCATATTTTTCATCCCCTAAAAACTTTGAATTTAGCTCGATCAAACAGTTTAGTGTAAAAATCTGCCTTCTGTTCATTAATGTGGATCTTTTCTATTAAAACCAACTTTTTTCGTAGCAATCATGGATAAAGTGGTGTCGAATTTCAATGTGTTTAGTTTTTCAGTGTTGAATCGGCTTTTTAGTTATGTTTACGGCAACATCGTTATCTACATATATAGGCGTATCAAGAAACTACAATCCATAGCCTCTCATCTGTTGTTGTGTCCACAAAATTTGGGAACAACAACAGGAAGTTGAAACATGTTCTGCTTCACAAGTAGAGAGAGCGACGGTGTTCTGCTTCAAAGAATTGGCAACCAGCAATTGTAGATTTAATGTTTAATCTACAACACCCAAAATGAAAATCAGAATATCCAGCGAGGTTGAAATCGTCATTCCATGGATACCAAGCCGGTGCTTGGGCAACCCTTTAGATATCATAGAATTCGTTTGACGATCAGCATGTGTGACATTCGTGGACTTAACTGATATCGGGCGCAGAGACAGTCGGATACATGATATCCGACCTTGATGTTGTGAGGTACATTAAAGATCCAATCATTAATCGATATAAGGTCTCATAAATCTTCACTGATTTCTCATCTAGTCAGATGCTGTGATTGAGAGCTAATGGCGTAGACAATGGAAATGATTCTGACATCTTGAATTTCTCCAAAACGTCACGCACATACTTCGTCTGATTAATGAGGATTCCATCAGGCTTGAATTCTCAGAAAGAACTTCATTTCTCCCATTGAACTCATCTCAAACTTCTTTTGCATAACTTTCTCGAAGTCTTTACACAGCACGTCATTGGTCGAACCAAATATTATGTCATCCACATAAATTTGCACAATTAGGATGTGTCCTTCAGCTTCCCGTGTGAAGAGGGTATTGTCTACTGTTCTCCTGGTGAAACCATTTTCTAGAAGATGTTGAGAAAGTGTCTCATACCAGGCTCTCAGGGCCTGGTGTAAACCGTATACACCTTTTCTAGTAGATAAACCCTTCTTTATGTATCGGATCGACAAACCCTGGTGGTTGGCTGACATACATCTCCTCTTTCACCTTTTTGTATAGGAATGCGAACTTGTCAACCAATTGGTACACTTTAAAACCTTTCCATGATGTGAATGCCAGGAAAATGCGGATAGCTTCCAATCTGGCGACAGGAGCATAGACCTCAATATAATCAATTCCTTCTTGTTGTTGAAATCCCTGAACAACGAGTCGAGCTTTGTTTAGAACAATTACTCTTTATCGTCACATTAAAACTTGAAGACCCACTTTGTACTAATCTTCTTGTGGTCATCTTGTAGATCAACAAGCTTCCAAACTCGGAGTTTCTCAAACTGTAGCAGCTCTTCCTGCATAGCGTTAACCCAGCTTTCTTCTATGAGAGCATCCTTGTACGTTTTTGGCTCTACCTAGGAAATAAAATAACTATATGAGATAGCATCTTGTACAGGTGCAACTTTAGTATAAAAACAACTAAGATCCTTATTGATCTGATTTCGGGCTTCGACTCTAGTCTACAACTCTCCAATGATAGTTTCCGATGGATGGTAAGACAAAGTCCTCGGCATCCTTTGGAACGCGCACTCCGTGTTCTAGATTTGTGATGTTTTGATCAGCTTCTTGATTACTTCTAGATGCTTCATTCGGAGCACTTGGACCAACTTGATTGTTTAGTAAACTTTGAATCTTTTCTATACATCATCGGAAGTAGATCCATCATTGTCATATGTTGGTTCAGCATTAGAATCATAATCATCACTTTGATTGAATGTGGGAGCTGGTTCATTCATCTCATGATTTGTAGTGGGATCACTTATTCCTGCAGACTGAAATCCTGGATGTTGAGTACTTGTACTAGCTTCAACATCAGGAGTATCAACAGGTGTTTGAGTAATCGCTATAGATCTAGGAACTTGTTCTTATGATGAAGCCTGTTGTTGGTGATAAAGAATCAAAAGTTCCTCTTATGTCGGTTCAGCTGCAAGCTCGAAGGAATCCCAGAGACTATCATAGTTGAACAGCCAAGCATCTCCTTGTTTCTGTGTTGGAGACGTGTGGCATTGACATCTACGTTCTGAGCTTCCATAACCCGGTTTATGCTAGGAAGTTAAACTCGAAGTAGTGGACTAGCATATCCCATGAAGAACCCCTGTAACACCTCGTAAAATTGTGTCCAATAGTATAGTGACACGTGTTGTATTTTATTTAAGTCTATTAAAGACTAATAGGGACTAAAGGTGTCAACATGCTCAAACTGAGCCTCTGAGTGACTATCTAATGTCAACATGCATAAACGTAAGCCTCTGAGTGACTGATATGTCAACATGCTTAAAACAATAGCCTTTGAGTGACTGATATGTCAACATGCTTAAACTTGGCCTCTGAGTGACTGATATGTCAATATGCCCAGCCTCTGAGTGACATCGGAGTCAACATGCTTATAGTGGGCCTCTGAGTGATCCTTTACGAAGTCCTAACTCTCGTATGTTCCATTTGTTGGACGAGAGGGATTAAATTCGTAAATATGTGAAAGTTGGATAATGGAGGGGTTAAAAGTGTCAACATGTTAATTTATACCTCTGAGTAACCTTTTAACGAACCGAGAGCTCGACAATGTCCGGGCATACTCCCGGGTATGCCAAATATTGGTTACGGAGGGCTAAATATGCTAAAAAGGTGTTTTAGAAGGTTTTATAAGTTAAAGGGCTAAAAGTGTCAAAATTTGAAAGTGACCTAGGGGCGCTCGCGGGGCGCGATAGCAAGGCCTGTGCCTCTCGCGGCCCGCCAGAAGGCTGTGTATGCAGAATTTTACCTTGGCCTCCACACAAGTTGCCAAAAACCAATGAATTCAAAACTATGGATTCCCAAACAGCTAGGCCACGTTTTAGGACACTTGTAAGCTTCCTCTTACACCGCTTAACACCTGGCATCATCTCCTTCAAGCTCACCAACTATAAATAGGTGTCAAGGTTCACCATTTGAACTTGCACCTTTCTCATTCACAACTCTATCTCCCTCCTCTGGAAGTTCCTAACTGAAAGGAACATCCAACTTAGTTCTATTGCATCCTAGCAACCACTTGTAAGTGTTACTTCCTCTTGCATTTTCGTTTATAGGCTTTTATAGCCAAAAGTCAAGCGTTTTACGAAAAACGCCTTGACTTTCGGTTAAGACCATTATGGTCCAGCCATTGTTCATACGAACATGGCTAAGTGATCGTAATAAGGTAGGTGTTAGTCCCTATAAAGGGCACCTCCTGAAGATCACGTTTGCTGGATCAATTGATGGGTCAACGTTATTATATTAAAAAGTCAAACAGGCCATTTTTCAGAAATGCTATAATTTGATCTTATATATGTTATGAAACCTGTTTTGACACTTAAACAAGTTAGTAATAATTATTGGAACATGTAAGAACATGTTCGGCTCGTCAATTTCAGTTCTAGAGTCGGTTTGCAACTAAAAGTCGTGAAGTTTGACTTCTGCTTTGACTTTCGATTCTGACCCGATTTAGATTAGTTAACTACTGATCTAAAGTTGCATTATGATCGTAATATAATGTAGCATAACCTTCCGAGGTTATATTACATGATCATAATCAGAATCTGAGTTTATGTGCCATTTTGACTAAAATGCCCTTTTTGCATAAAAATCGGTTTAAATGATAATCAACTTGAAAATGAGTTTCCTACTGATGTGATATTATAAGTAGGATTATTTGGGATGTCGAACCAGATTGTAAACTGTGTTTATGAACAATAACTAGTATTATATCGATAAATGACGATAAAGCCCTTTTGGCTTATCAAATGGTTTTAATCACATCTTTTCAAAGTAAGTCTTCTACCTACTTGTATGTTATATTAAATAGTATATCTAAGACATGTTAATCTGACCTAAACATCAGTTTTCTATAAACATCGCACATATCGTCATTTTACGACATAAGCATTGTTTCGGCGCATAGTATGGTTTTAAATCATATTTATTAACCAAGACTTGTTACCTACTGATTTTAAAACTTATTTTAAATATTTTTATAGTAGGTATATGATATGAACTCAGAATCCCAAGTAATTTATAAAACTATGTGTAAAATGACCAAAATGCCCTTTCGATGCATAGTTTGGTGATAAAGGATTAATTACACATACAATTAATATCCTACTGATATTATATCATAAATATGTTATTTTTTCAGAATACTTATGGTTATAACATTAAATTATATTCAAGTTCCTTTTATACGGTATGAAAATACAAAAACTCCCTTATAAGGCATAGTTTCTCTTTGAAACCGTAACGGGCAAATCAGTTGATATCCTAGTGATATTACAACTTATTTAAAGTGTAATGGCATATAGAACTTGTCCATGACTTATCCGGTTACCCGATATCACTGATATGCGTACGGTTAAGTATATGTAACAAGTTTATGAAAGTTAACTGAAACGGGTCTAACCTTGTCATTTAAGTCTCAAAATCCAGATTGTTTATAGTTTATCCATATTACACAAGTCAAGGTACTTGTTGGGATTAAAATACATTCTATCCAATCATCGTTTAATCTAGCGTTATACGTTTTGATCAAGTACGCTAGTCGGTCTAAGTCTATGACTTAAATAAGACCATTAGTATTTAATTGGTTAGCTTATGCCATAATCCAGACTAGAGACTTGCCAGTAAATGCTATCAGCACTTAGTACTTGTGTACAACTAAGTTATTAAAATCTTGCGTTTAAACGAAGACTAGCTCAGGTAAATACTCTCGACTTATTTCCCCTATACGGGCTTGGGTTACGTAAATTGTTACCGCTTGGTCGGAAATGGGATCAATCAAATACCGGATTGTGGCTAGTAAATCTGCATATTCCGTTTTAATCATTTTTCTTTGATAACTTAAACATCGGGGGTTAACTACCGTGTCCTAGATATCCTTAGCTCATTACAATAGAAAATGGTCACGACCTTAGCGCGAGTGTAGGCATACACCCGATAGACGCTCAAAATGCATTACCCACAAGGTTTGGAAGAAATGACTCCTTCGTGAGTCCAAAGTGGTGTGTACATTAATCATGTCTCGGTCTCCATACCGGGCCCTTTATGGACAAACATGTGAATCTGTTAACATGGTTGGACGGCCAACTTTCCCAAGTTATAAAAGATTTTGTGCTGATACGCACTTAAACATATTTTAAGTGTTTTCAAAATAAGTCAGTTGGGTGTATTTACCAGCGAAAGCTGACGTATTTTCAAAAGACTAAGCTTGCACGTACAATACAAAAATAGGCTGGAGGTGCTCGGTAGTGATAAGAGGATCTTGCAATCCTTGATCCGCCCAAATTCTGTGTACATTCTTTCTTTTATAAAATTTACGATCCGCCTGTGGATCTTCTATTATGAGCCGTCTATATATATTTTTTTGGTATTTTGAACATTTGGTTTGTAATAGTAATTTAAATGTAAGACTTCCGCTGTGTTGTGTTTAATTGTCTATGATGTATCAACTTACGTCACGATATAACCCACCGAAAGCCAGGGTGTGACAGGTTGGTATCAGAGCCAACGTTTGAGAGAATCAAACACTAGCCTTTTTCTCAAACTTACACAAGCACATTCCTTAGACTTTCGAGTATAGGCTTTGACCTTGGATTTACTCATCTCATTATTAAGTTATTAGTATTGTTTTTGAATTGATTTATAACAGGAAAATGCCGCCAAGAGTAAGAGGAAGAGGTAAAGGACCAATGAGGGGATGACCATCAAGACACATCCCTTCACATCCCCATCACCCAAACCCCTATGAGGATTCGGGGGATTCATGGCCATTGTCGCAACATTCACCTTCTCATACTCAAAATTCGTACCATTCCTATCATTCGCATCATTCACACCACTCCCACCATTCCCATCATTCTTATCATGATGAATTTAACCCCAACCAATAATTTAATACACCCCTAGCTGACCAAAACCAATTAGACCAACCCAATCCCATGGACGAGGACTCCGATCCAAAAATGCCACCGTCGGGATCACACACGCATCCCATTGAAATCTCAAGCGATTCGAACTCTTACGGTGGATCGCCGTACCAAGGTCCTAATGAGTGGGACCAATATTGGAAACAATTTACTTTCGCTAACTCTCCTTCCCATCATTCCCAACCACCTCCCATGCAAGAAGATGTACACAAGAAACCGGTGGAACAACCCCAATCACCACCTAATCTGCCAAGGGAAAAAGTGGAGCACGTTTGTCAGTATGTGCAGGCCAACGGTCAGGATCATTGCCACCTTTGCCCAAACCCTACCCTACTGTTCACGAGGACCCACGAATGGGTGGACCCTCCAATGTTTCACCTAAAGTGGAACCAACACCACCACCAGTGATTCAACAACCACCATCGGGTTATAATAACCCCATACCAACATATCCGGATATGTCTGGATATGATCCTTTTAACCCATCTACACCTGATTATCAAGCATTATCGCATGACCCTTACATGCAAGCGGTCATGCATAACACACTTTACCCGTCTCCTTTCCCACCTATTTACCACCTACTGGATATCAAGTTATGGATACCAGTATCCTGTTATACCACAACCACAACAACAACCTCCGTTCCCACTTGAGGCCATTAATAAGGCCTTAGAACGAATGAAAGAAATGCAACAACAAGCGGAGAAAACGGAGAAGAAGACCAACAAGTTCTTCAAGAAACTCTCCAAATTGGTTATGGGAAAGAAGGACGAGTGAAGTCTCTTCTAATATACGTAAGTCCCTTCAACGACATTGTTATTTCTTTAGTCCCTGCATGAACATTTTTATTTTTGTAGTCCTTGCATGGACTGTTTATTTTATTTGTTCTAGTATTGTAATTTCTATTGGAATTTAAGAAGTATATTTGGAATTATATATATATGTATTCATCCTCTTCAAGCGAGCGTCTCAATTTTACTTGAAATTTATCCTCTGTTATATAATTCCAAAAGACCTTTATGGATTTGATTATCAAGTGGCGTAGACCACACATTGGCCAAGAAATGATAGTTAAAGACAAAATGGCCTTCTATCAGGATAGTTAAGGGAAGTTATCCTTCCCTCCAGAGGTGGTGGACTAGGTTCAAGCCTCCAAGGTCGTTAAGGTCCAAGATGACCGGGACCATTAATCAATCATTAAGGTACTCTTATGTTAACATTAAGGAACTTTCATACTCCTGGTAGTGTGACTTGAGGAACCACACTAGCCGTCTAGGTAAAAACCTAAGACCTATTATATAGCCTATGTGATCAATGTGATCCCGGCTAATGTCATCAATGCGATGGCAACTGGCAGGCCAAGGTGCCATAATTTGTCCAAGGTGACAGGCTAATGTACCCAATTTTATGTCCAAGGTGACAGAGCAATGTGCCCAATTTTATGTCCAAGGTGACAGGCCAATTTTATGTCCACCATATCCGGTTCTTCATAGGTTTTCCTTCATGTTTGCAAAAATATACTTTGAACACTAAATGGTTTGTTTAAAATTCAAAGCTATCATCATTCCAACCAAGTCATTATTAGCCATGTCATAACCCTTCGTCTGTTGCTTAAACACTAAATTAAAACATGTTGAAAGAACTTGTATCGGAGTGGAAGCCATGCTTTGTTTAGTTGTCCTACGAGAAAATCTCCAACACATTTCATTCAAAGAAAACATCCAAGTTGACAGTTCAAGGGAACTTTATCCCAAAATTCCTTGATCAATGTCTTGTATACTGTAGTTTTATGCATGATAGCATGGTGTATCCTTGAGTCGCGCAAAAACTTCATTATACCGTTGTACTCAGTAAATTTATCTTCCGGATCGGCAACCATGTTGTGTCTTGGCTCTGACACAATTTCCACTTCTGACTTGTCAGTTCTTTTTGTTGCGGGCTTTCTTTAATTCTTTTTGTGCCATCCTGTACACTAAAGATAACCAGAATAAGAAGAACATAAATACACTAAGGAAACATACACAAAAAGTTTTTATTGTGAACTTTCTGTATGTATATATGTATTCCTTAGACGAAGAACTCCCGACTCATACGAATAACAATTTATTCATACGAAGAACAACTGGCTTGTACGAACAACAACTGACTCGATCAAACAAGTGACTCACTCGTACGAGTAACTGGTTCGTGCGAACAAGTTACTAGTGTGAGTTATAGTTCACTCGTATGAAGCAAAGTCAACTTGTTCACACAAATAACTTCAAGTAAAGATTATGCATGAAGAACTCGTTTTTCGTCAACAGGTTTTTTCACTTAAAGTTTGTTGTTCGCGTCAAGCAATGTCAAACAGTCAGGTAATGTTCAAACCGCTCATCTTCAAGGTATACCATCATTATCAAACATACCTTAAAGATATCAGAAACGACTTAAAAAGGGTGAAAAGATGAAGTAAGTAAGGTGAAAGAAAAGTTGTACTGAAGAACTACATCACCCTTTATACCACATTCTTATACTCGCACGAAGAACACTAGATCGCACGAAGAGCTGTCAGCCGTACGAATGACAGTCTTGAACAAAGAACTAGGGGCTCCTTCGTACGAAGCATAACCACTAACGAAGAGCTGTCATTCATACGAGGAACCTCTAATTCTTACAAGCAGCAACTGATTCGTACGAATCCAGATTTCTTCAAACAGAAACATCAGTTCTTCATGGACCTTAGGTTTTTCGTTGACCTATTTAGATCTTTGCACATATCCACAAAGATTCACAAGTTAAGTTAGGAAAAGTGATCATTAAATAGATTTTGTTCTATGAGATGAGTTTACCCGTTGTAAGAAAGTACTTAATGAAGTTATGATATCAAAGCAAATGGTTTTTAGGGCGTATCTTGGTGGAAAACATTTGAGCTTCAACTTTGGCTACATATCAGAAATAGTTTAACTTAAAAACAGAGTAAACTAAAATAACTACTACTAGGTAAGAACAAACTGTACAAGAACTAGCAATCTTTTTGTGAGTTTCAAGGTAAGAGAATCATACCAGCTTTTAATCTTGTGAAAAACAAGATTTTGATTAAAACATTAAATTAAATAAATAAGCATTCTACTATGATTATCGGCATTGTTGTCCATATAAGCTCAGCTTATCAGATGTAATCATGATTAGGAGATATGATTAATGTATGAATTATACTTACTAGCCGGTGTTCAACCACTTCACGACACATTCCCGTATCAAGACATGCACGAGAGAAAATCTTACCGGTGAGTATACTGCTTATCATCTGTTTTGACGTATATGATGTGAGATACTCACTTATTTTGATTGAAAACAAGCCCTATGTGATAAAATCACTTATTGATGAGGAATTTGATTTTCAAATGCATGCAGGGCACATGTTTAAGTCCGTAAACAGGTTAGTACCATCATACCGATAAAGAGATGAACTCAGCTCCCGCATAAAGCTGTGATATATTATCAGTTATTGATGGTATCATGGAAGTTCTAGACTTGTGTCCCAGTTATTTTTTGGTAAAAGATTCAACCATGATACCCAGATGATAAGCAAGCATAAAGACCACATATCTTAGAACCTCAGCATACTATCAAACGAAATTTCGGTACCAAGACCATATGCCAATGAATGGTTCCCACCTAGCTTTCAGTCCGTTATGTTTATATCAACCTGCACATTTTAATCTGATTATGAGCCTACCGATACATCAGTAGTAAAGCTACTTATCGATTTTCGTTTTATGTTTTTGACCGTTTTTGACTAATCACCGGTGTATCATCATCTTCTCTTATCTTTCCAAGAAACTCATTTTTTATTTTTGGATTTTCTATTGTTTTTGTATTTTTCTAAAATTTTATCCCCTTAAATGCAGAAAGTAAACAAATAAAGACTATATAAAAGACATATTCTATTGTTTTTGTGTTTTTCTAAAATTTTATCCCCCTTAAATGCAGAAAGTAAACAAATAAAGACTAAATAAAAGACATATTTTTTTTTTTTTTTTTTTTTTTGCATTTTCTTATGTTTTTGTATTTTCTTGGAATTTTCTCCCCCTAAAATATAAAAAGAAAAGAAAATGAAAAATCTTTTTTGTATTTTTAGTTTTAAATAAAATATTTATGAAAATGATTAGCCAAGGATGATTTACTCGGGTTTCACCTTAATACCATTGACCAAAAGAAGATAATCAAAACGTGATTTATCAAAAGCTTTTGTAAACAGGTCGACACGTTGGTGATCGGTGTGGATTTTAACAATATTGATAAGTTTCTTTTCATAACAATCTCGTATGAAACGATACTTAATCTCAATGTGTTTGGTTTTTGAGTGTTGTACAGGATTACGAGTGATTTGTAAAGCAGCTTCGTTATCAACATAAATAGGAGTAATTAAAAATTCAAAACCGTAGTCGTGCATTTGCTGTTGGATCCATAACACCTAAGGTAGCAACTAGAAGCCGAAATATACTCAGCCTCACAAGTTGAAGTAGCTACACAAGTCTACTTTTTGCAGTGCCATGTGACTAGGCGATTTCGCAAGAACTGACATCCTGCTAATGTTGATTTTGCATCGATCTTGCATCCGCCATGATCAGAATCACTGAATGTTGTCAAATCAAACTTATCATCCTTAGGGTACCAGAGACTAGTGTCCTGTGACCCTTCAAATATCGAAAGATTCTTTTCACAGCCATCAAATGAGAAACTTTTGGACTTGACTGGTAGCGAGCTAGAAGACATGTTGAGTACATTATGTCAGGTCTTGAAGCATTAAGATACATAAGAGATCCGATCATAGCACGATAAAGAGACGGTTCCACATGTTCACCCATTCCATCAGGAGTAATCCCATGATTTTGAGCTAATGGAGTTCCCAACAGCTTCGAATCTTCCATTTGAAATCGTTTGAGAATATCTCCAACATACTTTGTTTGATGAATGAAGATCCATTCCTTGGATTGATGAACCTGCAAACCTAAAAAGAAAGTCATTTCTCCCATGACGCTCATCTTGAACTTCTCTTGCATCACCTGCTCGAATTCTTTGCTCATTTTTTCGTTTGTAGACCCAAAACTAATATCATCAGCATATACTTGTACCAGCAATAAATCCTCATTCTTTTCTTTGATGAAGAGAGTACAGTCGGTCAATCCTCGTCAAAAACCATTCTTGAGAAGATAGGAAGACAACATTTCATACCAAGCCCGTGGAGCTTGATGAAGACCATATAATGCCTTGTTGAGAAGCCAAACCTTGTCAGGATGGATTGGATCCTCAAAATTAGGCGGGTGCTCAACATATACTTCTTCTTCAACCACACCATGAAGAAATGCACTCTTCACATCCATTTGATAAACTGTAAATTTCTTGTAGGACGCATAAGCCAAGAAAATTCTTATGGCCTCAAGACGTGCTACCGGTACATAAACCTCATTATAATCAACGCCTTTTACTTGATTAAAGCCCTGGACAACCAATCTTGCTTTGTTTCTCACAACAACACCTCGGTCATCCTTCTTACACTTGTAAACCCATCTAGTACCAATCTTCTTGTAGTTGTTGGGCCTGTCAACCAATTTCACACGCCCAACTTCTGAAACTGCTGAAGTTCTTCTTGCATAACTTCAACCCATGAGTCTTCATTCTTTGCCTCCTTCCAAGATTTCGGTCCTACTTGGGAAAAATAGCAAGCAAAAGACCAATCATTCTATTCCCCATGTTCTCTAATTGCCGAATGCAAACCAGCATTCTGGTTGTTTCTTAGATGATTACATGTCTGCACTCCACTTTGGACATCTCCTATAATATTCTGCTGAGGATGGGTATTATGGATTCGAGTTTAAGGAACATCAGGAACTAAAGAATTTATACCCAAATTGTTGATATTCAGATCAACAACTAATCTGATGGCTGGAATTGACGATGATGTAGAAGCATGACATTCAGTAGTCCCTTGATTTTGCACATTTGACGTGACATCAGAAATTCCAGGAATCGGAGCAGAAGTAGCTTCATTTGCATCATGGAACTCATCATCTTCTGACGAAACATTATAATCAGCAGCATCTTCAAATTCCTCATTCTGGACAAGATTATTAACCGAAGTAGACACTTGAGGGTTAACAATAATTGGTCGTACTAATGACGAGTCAACTGCAGTATCACTTTCCAGTAGCATTTGAGAAGCTGCAGATGCATCATCAAAAATTGGCAGATTGAAGGAGTCAAATAGTCCATCGTAGTTAAACATCCATGGAGCACCCGGAGCTCTTACTGATTCAGTATATCTTTGAACCTTAAACTTTACCCCATTCCTCTATCTTTTTCATTGATAAATTCCACACTCTGAAATTTGGAGTAGCATATCCAAGAAAGAAACCTTCGATAGCCTTTGGACCAAATTTACCATGCGGATCAATCATAGTGCATTGAGCTCCAAAAGGTTCTAAGAAAGACACATCCGGTTTCCTTTTATGTAAAATTCGTAACACGTTTTCCCATGTCGTTTCACTATAAGAACTCTGTTCATTGTATAGCAAGCAGTAGCCGCAGCCTCCCCCCAAAACTGAACAGGAAGTTCTGACTCTACTAACATAGTCCTTGCAGTTTTGATAAGAGTTCTATTTTTCCTTTCAGCAACACCATTTTGTTGTGGACTGTAACGAGAACTGTATTCATGTAAAATGCTCTTAGAAGAATAGATCTCATCCATAACATTATTCTTGAATTCGGTGTCGTTGTCGCTTCTGATTCTCCTTACCTTTAAATTGTACAAATTTTCAAGTAGCGTTAGGAGATTCTTGAGGATTTCAGGAACTTCACTCTTGTGTGCCATCATATTTACCCATGAAAATCTTGAATAGTCATCAGTAACAACTAAACAATATGCATCACTAAAGGTAGTCTTGTGTTTCATAGGTCCAAAAAGGTCCATATGAAGACGTTCCAGGGGCATATTCACAGGATGAGACTTTCGAGCTTACTTTCCTTGTTGGCACGAGACACAGACGTCTTGTAGATGAAAATTCTTTACTGGTACACCATTCACGAGATTATTTTTCACCAAATAGTTCATTTTCCTCAAGTTAATGTGTCCCATTCGTCTATGCCAAGAGATTGATTCTTTTTCAGTGGCTTTCGAGATAAAACATATAACTTGTGCAGACGTAGTAATCGCTTGGCTCATGTCAAGAATATACAAGTAATTTATTCTTGGAGTCGACAAGAGAATCCATTCTTTGGGAATCTTGAAACCAGGTTTCAGCACATAACAACCGACATCATCAAAATGAACCATGAACTTCTTGTCGCAAATTTGAGAAACACTTAGAAGATTATGATCAATTTGTCGAACATAACGATCTTGTCAAAACTACAACACCATTGGAAACCATTCCTTCTTTAGTGATGTATCCGCCCTTATCTCCAACAAAAGCAACATAACCTCCCCTAATACTTTTCACATCATAAAGGAGCCTTAAGTCGCATGTCATGTGCCGTGATGCTCCACTGTCAACAATCCATGACTATTCACAGTTCCTCCTGGAACACCCTGCACATTGCATTACCCGATTAGTTTGAGATAGGGACCCAAGCCTTAGTGGTCTTGGGTCGACCCTTATCATCAAGAAATGTGATTTCTATTTCTTAATGATTTGGAAACTTTGTGCCTCCCCCTGACAAATTACCGGTTTTAGGTTTCCAAGATTGTTGATGTTTTCTAGATTGACTATTATTTACAGCTTTAGACATTTCTTTTTTTAACGATCTTGAAGAACTTGGTTTCTTTTCTAAAACATCCGCTTTCTATGCCTTCTTAATTACTTTAACTTGTTTACGTCGTTGTTTTTCTTCTTGTTCCTTAACTACACATTTGTCTTGTTTAGGCGACACAGATCGACGTTGGCAATTTTTTTCAGGAGGGGCTTTTTCAACAATCTTGGGTTTTGCTGGGTTGGTACATTTTTTTATTATGTGGCCAAACTCCCCACACTTAAAACATGTTCTCCTTTCAACAAATTTAGGAGATCCCGTTTGATGACTTGATGTTGAACTTGTAGGCCTTGAGGTACTTGGTCCATCTTCACACCCATTTGTGTGTTGAGTGTAATTATTTTGACTATTTCATTTTAAAATCTTGACTTGATTTACAAAATTAATATTTGTCATTTTTTCAAAAGTCTCGATTTTATCAATATCAGTTGAGCCCACAAATTTAACATTCTTCCCCTTTTTCTTGCTGCGAGCACCTTTAGCTTCAACCTTTGGTTGTGACACCTTAGGTTCTTCAGCTTGTTTTTCTTGTTGTCTATCTTTGGAAGCGATTAATGGTTATGGTTTGATGGATTCTTCTTTCCCAAAAATTTGGTTGTTGAATTTTCAAAAACTTGATCAATTGAAGTTGGATTTACATTTTGATCGGAAAGTTCTTGTTTGAGTAAATTTTCTCATCACCAATCAACATATACAACACATTGTCGTTTTCAAATGTAGACGCAGTTGTTTTCCAACGGATTGCTCATCGGGGGTAGCAGAAATTCTACCCCTTTCCTTAGATCTTGATTGATCTTGTCTGACTCATCATCTAATGAATCATCTTCCTCTAACATAGATAAATTTTGATCATCAATTGATGAGTTCTCTAGTTTTCTTGATTCATCTGAGGAATTGTCCAGCTTAAACCCTAATCCTGCAAACTCTTCAGGATTAAGAGGTACAGATGGTTCAAAGCATGGCATTTCCTCTTCATCAGGAAATTTGGTATACTTGTGTTTCAATGGGGGTGGACACGATTTATACCCAATGCATTTGACATCTCCCTTAAGTTTTTGGACGTCAATGATGTAATCAAGCACATATCAGGAGTTAGAGTAACTCTCCAATTTCAGCTTGATTGCATTATGCTCGCATTTGTCAATGGCCAACTCCTTTTTCGTTTCTTCAAGGATATTAATGTAGTTATTAATACCTGTTTGCTTGTTCAAAAGTGTTTTTGTTAACTCTGATACACTTTTCTTAAGAATTTCAATTACAACTTTGAATTCTTTTTCATTACGAGTTAAAGCTAGATTTGCCTCTTTGCATTTTGACAGTTCAACTGCTAGGCTTTGATTGTGACTATTGATTGTTTCAAATTTTGTTTTTAAGTCAGCACAGTGATTTCATATTTTAGAAAAGTCGGATTTTACCTGACTTGTTAAACCTACAAAATTAGCCATGAAAGCAATATGATGAGAAAAGGATGAATTGTTGGCAAAGAGTTTCTCCATTTCCTTTGATGCAATTTCAGCTTTCTTCATCACTCTAGACTTTTGGCTTTTGAACTTCTCTGCTTCTTTCAGCAACTCATTGATCTCTATATCAATCACTTCCCTGATATCTGAATCAGATCCATAACCACCTATACTCGACCTTTCCTCGTCAGAACTCCCATTATACCCATAACTATCATCATCATCTGAAGAATCAATACTGTGAACATGTTTGATCTGATTGATTATCTTGGCATAACACGTAATTCCTCCTTGATTTTCGCTTCCCAACTGAACTGACCAATCACATCCTTCATCTGCTTGAACAACTAATGCTCTGTTTGTGTTTGAAGGCCCAGACTGGTTGGAGTTGTTTGGGTTGTTAACAGCTACTATACTTCGTTCATGGTTAACTTGAGTTATGTTGGATGGTCGTGATTGATTTTGGAAAAGGTTTGATTTCCTTGCTTACTAGGTCGAGTACATTCACGCTTGAAGTGACCTTTTTCACCATAGTTAAAGGAAGTAACAACCTCTTTATCAACACCATACTTTGTGTCTTTCTTGCTTTCTAAACTTGTTTTTCCAGTTTTGCTCATGTGGTCCTTTGCTCTTCTCACCGCACTAGCAAATGCCCATTTAATATCCATCAATTCCATCTCATCTCTGTCTATTTGTTGATAGTCTTCCTTAGTCAAATTGATGTTTCCTATTTGACCAGCGACTAATCCACAGTATGCACTGACCATGGTGTTCAGAAGTTCCATGTGTTCCCTAGCAACTTCTACACTGACCTTGGAAAGATGTGACGTATCCAGTCTGACGGAATTAGGATTTGTAGGTTGAAATTGTTACCATAGGAAGCTTGTTGAGAAGCTTGTTGTGGAACTTGGGGTATAACAACTTACGGTTGTGGTAGAAAGGCTTTGGGATCAAATACTTGACAATAGGTTTGAGTACTTGAACCAGTAGATTGATCTGTTTGAACTGGTTATGGTAGAAAGGGATTAACGTTTGACACAACTGTTGTTTGAAGTTTTGGTTGCTGAGGTGCACTAATGCCTGTGTTACTACCTCCAAAATACATCTTAGGATTTTGTGGAATAGGAATTCTTTTTGCTTTTCGAATTTCCTCTCATTTTTGTTTTCCAGCTTCTGAACAAATTCAAAAATACTGATCACATCCAAAACCCCTGTGTGCTTTAGCAAGTTAATGAATTGACTCCATTTTGGTGGTAAGGCATCAGCAAAGTGCATTACAATCTCTTGTGGAGATGCAATCACCTTGTATGAATACAATTCACTAAGCAGATGATAAAAACGGGTTGCCATATCGCTTAGTGTTTTGTTTTCCATGAACAGAAAACCTTCAAACTCCTTCTTTAGCAGATCATGTCGTACTTTTCTTGTTGCAGCATTTCCTTCCCATATTGCTTCCGAAGTATCCCACAAATTTTTGGTGGTGGTACAGTACACGATTGATGATAAATGTCCTTATGAAGTGCTTGTGTAAGGACAACGAACGCTTTCTTTTCTAGATCATAAGCCTTTTTATCATTTTCATCTAAGTTAGCTAAAGAGGTTGGATTTGATCCTGCTTCTTCGAGAGATTCTTTATATGATGTAGTAAAACATGTCTATAATTCTTTATTCTAACCAAGAACATATGTATGGAAACGACTTTTCCATGAAAGATAACCATTCATATGGTTCAAATTCGGTGGATGGTTATTACTTCCTGTCTCAATCTCACTAATAAGAAGAGTCTGAATGCTCTGTTTTTTATTTGCCATGCAGGCCCATTGATTAGCGGTAATCATGGCTGTCTACTGAGGCATCAGTGATTTAACACATGAGGTTGCGGAGCTAGATTGTGATGAGTCTTGATTTGTGCTTGAACTACACCCCCAATCCCAAGGATTTGTACCCATTTGTTTTCTTGTTTATGAAAAGTAAACCTTAAAATTTTAGAGTTTATTTTTTAAATAACAGTCTACTATTAAAGTTAACAATTTTAAAAACCACAAAGTATTGAAAAACTAGGACACAAAAAACAGATCACAAAAAAACTTAGTTCTTCGTACGAATAAATATTCTTCATACGAACCAGGTTGTTCGTATGAACAGCTGTTTTTCGTGCGAGCAACTAATGCTTCGTGCGAATAAGGTTCTTCGTGCTGAGTGGTCTTTCACACGGAGGTTTTTCACTGATGTTTGATTTTTCACAGAGAGGGATCTTTTTGCAGGGATGGTTGGTAAAAATTACCTTTCCTAACAGAGACTTGTTTCTGAGTTTGTTTCAATGGTGTCAGTTGTCTACACAATTTCGGTTAAAAAGACAAACATTCCAATATCAGCTTTTCAGTCAAAACAGTCAAGTCCTGAGATTTGGTCAACCCTAACAGAATATTCCGGTGAGTTTTCCGGCAAGTGTTTCACCAGAAAATATGTCCAACTCAACTTTGATAGAAAATTTTAAGAGAAACCGTATCCTAACATGTCTCCATGTATTCTAACAAGGTTTTTATGAAAATTTTATGGATACAAGTTTACCTATGTTTTAAGCTAGATATTCTTTTAAAAATTTAAGTTTCTTGTTAGAAGCTCAAGAACACTTCCAGGAACCCTCTCAACTTGCTCAAACACAACACTAAGATTGGTTTTAAACAAGGAAGAGAGCCAAAGCTTTAATACCACTTGTAGGTCCACTTGGAGGATCAAGATTAACATACTTCCTTGTTTATCTAACACACATACGAGTGCGAAATCCACGTAAATATTCAAACCAAAGCAAAGTAACAAACACAAGATAACCAAAGATTCAATATCTTGATTAAATGAAGAGAGCTAGTACAAACACATACAAACAATGTTCATACAGACTTAGGATATTTGTAACATTTATCGTAAAACAGGTTCAAAAACCCGCTCCGTTTTGTAATACAAGTATATGTTATGATGTTCATACGCGTTTATGTTGAACATTTAAAATTTTGTTATTAGTATTAAATAGTAAATAATAATAATAAAGTTTACATAAATAATAAAATAATAATAACATAAACTAAAATTTAACAATAAAAATAAAATCGGAAAAAGGTTTGAGGACCGCGGGTATCGAACCCGAGTCTCCACCCAACCAACACACACAACACACCACTACACTACACACACATATCTGTAATAAACCCAAATTAAATAAATATTGAACCAACACTCTAAATTTCATTTTAAAAACACCCGCCCTGTAGAAAGGCTGTAACCCCCAATCTCCATCAATTACCATTTCTCCTTCGAATTAAGTCAAAGAAACTGATTTCCAATCATTTCATTAAGACTCAATCATGGAAAAATTCAGTTATAAAAATCAATTCAGCGAGAAATCCGTTGACCGAATTTGTTGAAACCGAAAGCTAAATTCAATCAAACATTCACCTATAAGTAGTGATCCTAACCTTTTTTGAAACTCACTCACACTCGTAAAACCACACTAAAAACCTTCAGAAGACCATCTGCGAAACAAAACACCTTGCTGGAATTTCCTTCATCGTCGAAAGCATCGCCGAAAACAACCATTCCTTAATTCTGTTTCGTTTATGTGTTTTGATTAAATCATGTAAATTAATCAACGAATTCAAAAGAGAAATGAGTAAAACAGTCGAGTATGGTTTTTGGGGTTTAAAGTGAAGAAGATGAGATTTTGTTTAGTGTATAAATCTAATTAAAACCGGTAATAAGACCGGGTTAGACACACGGTCCAGTGGTGGACTATGTGCAATATAAACAAGCACACCAGGATTCGAGTCTCACACGTTTCTGACTTCCTAATTTAAACCAACTCTTTTTAAATACTTAATTAGAACATCAATCAGAATGTGTATAAGATTAATATAAATCTTAGTTATTCCGGGTTAGTCACAAGACCCAGTTGGTAGGGCTGTGTGCAACGTAACGTATGGGCGCGGGTTCGATTCCGGCTGTGTGCAGTGGTCCGTTCATATAACAAACCTTTTTAATTAAATGAAATTATGATTTAACTCAGTTAGTATATATATATATATATATATATATATATATATATATATATAACTAAAATCCAGAATATTTCGGATTAGACACGTAGCTCAGTTGGTAGAGCTGCGTGCACGTATACGGGAGGTCACGAGTTCGATTCTTACACGCTGCCAAAAATCATATTATTGACCGGTTCGATCCCTTGGGAGGGGTCTATTTTTTTAATAAATCTTTTCTTTATTTTTCCGCAAAAAATCTTTAAAAAAAACTTTTTAAGCAATAAATTTGTAATAAAAACTACATAAATTATCTAAAAAGCCTAATAAAAAGCATTAAATAAAAGTAATAATTTCAAATAAAAGAAATATATTTACCGAATTATTACGTAATTATTTAGGTTTGTTTTCTCATCGGTTGGAATCTATAATCGTGCGCGTTCGTTATCAACTCAAGAAACGCACCCATAGTGAGTGAATTCTTACAAACTTCCCCTTTTTTTCATGTTTTGGGGTGTATCATGTGTCGTTTTATCTATACCATTTATTCAAATACTTGTGCTATTTACCATATATGAACGAACGTCCTATGTAGTATTTTGTCTATTGTTATTCGTGGTTATACTTTCTCTTTTCAGTCAAGCAATCACATTAGGCCTATCAGTTCCCTGTATAGACGGGTAGAGCATCGCGTGCCTAATTAGATCGGCTCCGTTTGATTGAGCCTTGATCTCACAATTCATCATTTATCATTCTTATGAGTACATTGCTAGATGTTTATGTGGTTTGTGGATAGTTTACATATACATTTGCTCATATTCAGTTTAGGCACATTTTTATTAAATTAATCAACATTTTTTTTTCTTTTAGATGATTAAACGGGATTCACTCTCCAACTTTTGTTGACCCAAATCTCTACTTTTACCATGATACAGGTGGACAGGTTGAAGCAAGGAACACATAGGAATTTGCCTTAGAAGAAAATAAAGAGTTCATGAATGTTGTGTTTAGAACATTTTGTGATGTTTTCATTTTCATATGTACTCGTCATGCACGTCTCAATTTTCACATATTTAAACATTTTCATGCTTCTCTTCTCAAAATTTTTGTGATGTTTTCATTTTTCAATCTCATCAAAGTGAGTTCTACAACGGGCATGTAGTAACTTGAAGGGTACAACTACCGGTAATCGAAACGTCCTGTCTAGGATTGGCATTCGTATAAATCCAATATAACTGACCAGATTGCCTACCTGGGGACTAACGATGAGAGTACGAAGGACCTATTAGGCCAAAGCATGCCACACGAAACCCGTATGAAGTACCTCCACTTTGAGCTGTCACTGTGTCTATACCTGGACACCCTCCGACTTTATACCTTGCAATCATGTTTTACGATTTTCATTCAGGTGATGCAAGTGTTAACAGGCCAACACCAATGTGAACTCTATAAAGCCCAGTAGTCATGGGGGCCCACATGACTACCTAGGCCCAGTATGGGGGACATATAGGGGCCCAAACATGAGCAAGGCCTAAGACATCAGTAGTGAATTTATTTTTCTCATTTGTTTTGTGGATGTTAATTTCTAAACACGACACATGACACCTAAACGCCAAACTCATCATCTCGTTATGTATTTCCTGTAGGTCTGCTAGGCATCCTCGTAGAGGTAGGAGATCAGGAAAGTTCGTCGAGCGCATGGCTGCTCAAATAGCCCAACAAATGGCCGCTGTGATTCCCGATATTGTAATTCAAGTTCAACAAGCTCTCGCTGCTAATCCTCTCAACCCAATCATCCAAGGGGAGCAAAATGCTACCGACCCTCCCACCAACACCACCAAGTGCACCTACAAGCACTTCAACCCATGTGACCCTCCAAAGTACGAAAGACTGAAGGGTCACTGCTCTCCTTCAATGGTTTGAGGAAATGGAGAGTACTTTTCTCAATTGTGATTGCCCCAACGACCGTAAGGTTCGTTATGCTACTGGTCGTCTATTTGGGGTAGCACTCACTTGGTGGAATGCCGAAAAGGGTAGAAGAGGCACCGAAGACGCAGTCCCTAACTTGGGAACAACTTAGAGAACTCATGACAAGACGTTTCTGTCCAAGAAGCGAAATTAAGAAGTTGGAGGATGAGTTCTATTTCCTGAAGCAAAAAGAGGGAGATCATATAACCTACAACAAGAGGTTTCTCGAGTTGAATCAAATGGTTCCTAATTTGTTCACTCCTAACTACCGTCTGACCGAGCACTACATTAGGGGTCTTCCTTTGACGATTCAGGACTCTTTCATGAGTACTACGCTTGCAACTTTGGAAGCAGCAATGGAACTAGCTACTAAGCTCACTAAAAACCATATCAGGAATGGGGATTTCAAGGATGAGAAGAAGAAAGACAAAACACCAACTGAAACCCCTAACACAACTCAAGCCGAATCCTCTTCACAACTTACTGCTAAGAGAAAACGAAACGAGAAAAATTTTGTTGTCACTCAAAGTTGTCAGTCAACTTCACAAGCATTAACACTCCAAGCTATCCCAATCACCCAAGTGACACCCAATCTAGCATACCCAAACAAGAAACCTTACACTGGCCCTCACCCTCAATGCAACACCTGTCATTATCACCATCAACCCACCGTACCCTGCCAATTGTGCGCCAAATGTGGGCGTTATGGTCATTTGAGTAACACTTGTCGTACCCCTCAAGACCAAACTCCACCCTCTACTCAAAATATGATTCAACCCTATCAACAACCTCAATATCCCATGGTCCCATATGTTCGAGCTTGCTTTAATTGTGGTGACCCTACCCACTTTAGAAACACGTGCCCTAGGTTGGTTAATCTCATTAACGCTCAAGCCCAAGCAAACCTGTTAACCAAGCGAACCTGGCAAACCCAACACCTCCACCGGCAAGAGGAAGAGCCTACAACATCAACGCGAACCCAGTTTAGGTCAACAACGATGCGAGCGAGCAACCCAACTAGCCTTCCACCGCAAAGAAACAAGGCTCCGCTCCAACCGTTTATTCTTAATGTTTTCTATAAATTTCATTCCTTGTTTAAATAGTCAAGATATCTTTGTTTGAATTTGGGTAATAATGTATTAAAATTTTATTAGCGCCATTAAAGCAATTTATATCACGTTATACTCAATTGTTTCATTACATGTCTCTGTTCATCGATTAAAATTCATGTCCTCATACATCACGACGAACCTCGTCTCATCATTTAAAGAAGTTAGGTCGTGTCTCACTTTTTCATAGACTGACCAGTTCCTCATAACACACGAGAGAGGTACCGCCATCATTCAGTCTTGTATCCCTCAGATTCGAGACTCAAGCATTGGCTGTTGTGTTTGTTTATGTTTTTGTAGATTTTAGGACGAGTCACATAGAAGTAATCGTGACTTGATGACAAAGCCAATGAAAATTTGACAAGGATATGGTGGATACGCTGCAGGTACTTCCTATATATAAGTATTCATGTCAGGTGATCAAAAGCATTGCCAGACGGTTATGAGAAGTTCTGTGTAGGTAGTGTAAATCTTAATTTGGATAATGATGTGGTTGAAGACTTCGTTTTGTGACATAGTTTTTCGACGCTTCGATTTTCTTAAAACCCTTTTATCAAGAGACTATATCCAGTCAATCATCTCCAAGATACAACTCTTTTTACATTTAAGGCATCAAAAAGCTATTCTTGTGGCAGGATATACAACCCTTACTAGGAACGTTACCACCTCAATCATAATTCAAGCATCACGCCCCCTTTCCTATTAAAAGATATTCAGATTTTTTTAATCGAAGCATTTCGTAGAACAACCTGTAGAAATCATGGACTTCAGTGAGAAATGTTTAAGACGAAAATGAATTCCGATAGTCAGAGTACGTTGGGAGTCAAAACGAGGACCTGAGTTACTTGGTAACGCGAAGACTCAATGCGAAAATACCCTCACCTCTTTCAAGTCAAACCTACCACTACTTAAATTTCGGGACTAAATTTCTAAAAGTAGGGGATACTGTAACATTTGTCGCAAAACGGGTTCTAAAACTCGTTCCATTTTGTAATACAAGTATATGTTATGATGTTCGTACGCGTTTATGTTGAACATTTAAAATTTTGTTATTAGTATTAAATAGTAAATAATAATAATAAAGTTTAAATAAATAATAAAATAATAATAACATAAACTAAAATTTAACAATAAAAATAAAATCAGAAAAAGGGTTGAGGACCGCGGTTATCGAACCTGGGTCTCCACCCAACCAACACACACAACACACCACTACACTACACACACATATCTGTAATAAACCCAAATTAAATTAACTTTATATTGAACCATCACTCTAAATTTCATTTTAAAAACACCCACCCTGTAAAACGGCTGTAACGCCCAATCTCCATCAATTACCATTTCTCCTTCGAATTAAGTCAAATAAACTGATTTCCAATCATTTCATTAAGACTCAATCATGGTAAACTTCGGTTATAAAAATCAATTCGGCAATAAATCCCTTGACCGAAATCTGTTGAAACCGAAAGGTAAATTCAATCAGACATTCACCTATAAATAGTGATCCTAACCTTTTCTGAAACTCACTCACACTCGCAAAACCACTCTAAAAACCTTCAGAAGACCATTTACAAAACAAAAACACATTGCCGGAATTTCCTTCATCGCCGGAACCATCGCCGAAAAAAGCAAGTCATCATCAGTTCGGTACAACCATTCCTTAATTCTGTTTCGTTTATGTGTTTTGATTAAATCGTGTAAATTAATCAACGAATTCAAAAGAGAAATGAGTAAAACAATCGGGTATGGTTTTTGGGTTTTAAAGTGAAGAAGATGAGATTTTGTTTAGTTTATAAATCTAATTAAAACCGGTCATAAAACCGGGTTAGACACACAGTCTAGTGGTGGACTGTGTGCAATATAAACAAGCACACTCGGGTTCGAGTCTCACACGTTTCTGACTTCCTAATTTAAACCAACTCTTCTTAAATACTTAATCAGAACATCAACCAGAATGTGTAGAAGATTAATATAAATCTTAGTTATTCCGGGTTAGTCACGCAACCCAGTTGGTAGGGCTGTGTGCAACCAAATATGGGCGCGGTTCGATTCCGGTTATGTGCAGCGGTCTGTTCATATAACAAAACCTTTTTAATTAAATGAAATTATGATTTAACTCAGTTAGTATGTATATATATAAATTAAAATCCAGAATATTTTGGGTTAGACACGTAGCTCAGTTGGTAGAGCTGCGTGCACGTATACGGGAGGTCACGAGTTCCATTCTTACACGCTGCCAAAAATCACATTATTGACCGGTTCGATCCCTTGGAAGGGGTAATATTTTTTAATAAATCTTTTCTTTATTTTTCCCGAAAAATCCTTAAAAATTAAGCAATAAAATTGTAATAAAAACTACATAAATTATCTAAAAAGCCTAATAAAAAGCATTAAGTAAAAGTAATAATTTCAAATAAAAGAAAGATATTTACTGAATTATTGCGTGATTATTTAGGTTTGTTTTCTCATCGGTTGGAATCTATAATCGTGCGCGTTCGTTATCAACTCAAGAAACGCACCCACAGTGAGTGAATTCTTACAAACTTCCACTTTTTATTCATGTTTTGGGGTGTATCATGTGTCGTTTTATCTATACCATTTATTCAAATACTTGTGCTATTTACCATATATGAACTAGCGTCCTATGTAGTATTTTGTCTATTGTTATTCGTGGTTATACTTTCTCTTTTCAGTCAAGCAATCACATTAGGCCTATCAGTTCCCTGTATAGACGGGTAGAGCATCGCGTGCCTAATTAGATCGGCTTCGCTTGATTGAAAAAGGTGATCGGGGCATGATTGGGTTTTCATCAAAGCTCATGACATTTATTATAAGGTTTCATATTTATTATTACAATTTAAAGGAGATCATACAATCATATCATACAAGTTCAACATGATCTATACATCTTTCTAGGCTTCATTATTTTTCTTCTAAGGCACTTTTCTATGTGTTCCTTGCTTCATCATGTCTACCTGTATCATGTGTAAAAATGGTTTTTGGATCAACAAAATTTGGCGACTTGAATCCCTATATAAAATAAAATTTACAAAACGTTGATGATTATTAAATATTTAAAGTTATTAATTGATTATAAAATAAAGTGCATAACCACATATGAGTAAATATAAATGTAAATTTATTCACAAAACACTTAATATTAAATATTGCACACACATACAACAATAGATTGTTTTGAGGCACACGTTGTTCAACTCGTCTCCCACGAGGAACTGATGGGCCTAATGAATGAGTTTTGAGGCACGCGTTGTTCTACGAACTGATGGGCCTAATGAATGAGTTTTAAGGCACGCGTTGTTCAACTCGTCTCCCACGAGGAACTGATGGGCCTAACAAATAATTTGCATACAACTTGACAATATGTAATACATAACAACAAACAATATTTACATTCTAAGTTTAAATCATAATATGGTATAGCACGAGTTTGAATAAGCGAATTAGTTTAAGCGACATATGATACACCCCAAAACATGAATAAAAAGGGGAATTTGTATGAATTCACTCATAGTGGGTGCGTTTCTTGGATTGATGATGAATGTGAACGAATTCGGATTTAATCGACAAGGTAACTAACCTAAATAATAACATAATAGTTCGATAAATAAATAAACTCTTATTTGAGATTAGTATTTTCAATTAGTGTTCTTAATGGGATTGTTCGGTTTATTTTTTGTGAGTTCAAGGAAATTTTCTAACTTTAAAAATATTATTTTTAAGTATTTTTAATTGAGTTTTAAATAAAATAAATAAATAAAAGAAAATAAAAATTTTTGACTTTTTGACCAGTTGACCGTTGACCGTTTGACTGTTTGACCGGTTCGGTCTTGTGTAAGTATGCGCTGGGTGAGACTCGAACCCGTGACCTCTCGTACGCGTGCACGCAGCTCTACCAACTGAGCTACGTGTCTAACCCGAAATATTTCTGTTTTTAATTATATTTATACACTATTTAATTTAATCAGAATTCATTTATTTTAAAAAGATTTTAATTATATCGAACCGGTGCCGTCAACAGGTCTCGAACCCGGGACCTGTGGTTTAGTGTTGCACATAGTCCACCGCTGGACTGTATGTCTAACCTGGTTAATATGCTAATTTTTATTATACTTAACATCTTACAGTGAGTTAACCCGGTTCGGTTTTTAAAAAAAAACATTTTTATTTCCGAGGTTAGGGTTGTGATAGGGATCGAACTCGAGACGTTTGCTGTGTGTGTTTGCACACAGTCCACCGCTGAACTATGTGTCTAACCCGGTTTATTATCTTGTTTTAATTTCACTTATACGTTAGCTCGAGTTCATCTTCTTCGTTCGAAACACAGACAACGATTATTCAACTGTTTCTTGTTAAATTCAATTAACGAACTTTATAAGCGATTGTAATGCGATGAAATAGAGAGAGTTTTGGAAATGAATGTACCGAACAGATGTCTTTCTCAGAACTCCGGCAGGGATCGTCGGCTCTGTTTTGTGAACTCCGTCTGTTCGGATCGATTAACAGTTTTGATTGATTAGATGTGAAATTGAGTTACTAAACGATGATTAACAGAAGGTTTAGGTGATTATACCGATTCATAGCGTGATTCTGGAAATTCCAGAAGTTTTCCGGCGAAAGCAGAATATTCGGCAACGTCGTCTGGGATTGATTCTGGGTGATGGATTGATGTTGGTAATAGTCTAACAATGGATTGAAACCGAAAGAGTCGAGGTATTTACCGTTTTGATGAAAGTCTCAGTTTTCCGGCGACTTGCAGAGAATTCTAGCGATGTATTTCTTGCGACAGAGATTCTTCAGGGAGTTTAAGGTGAGTGTGGGTGATGTCAGTATGAGCTCTAAAAATCTTATTTTAGAGTAAGCAGAAGGGATGGAATGAATTCGGTTTTCCGGCGATAATTTCCGGTTAACTTGCAGAGGATTCCGGCGACTTGCGGCGAGGTTTTCTGAGCGAATTGGAGAGTGTAAGTTTGATAAACTCGCGAGCTCAACTGATGAATAAAGTATAACTCGGATTTAATTACATTTCCGGTTTCGAATTCAAAATTATTCGGTTATGGTTTTGCCGATTTGAATGAGTGACTTTAAGGTTTTTCAGTTATAATTGACAGTTATGTTAATTCGTCCGTTAAATCAATAAAAACCGTCAATAATTGGCGATATCGTCGGGATTTCCGGCGAGAGTGATTTGGGCGCGCTGAGTGACAGAATTTGACTTCGAGTTTTATATTAAGTATTAATTGTTTCAGTATTTCAACAAGTAACACAAGTGGCGGAGTGGTAGGATGTGTGTGAGTTAAGACTTGAGATTTCATCCGGCTGACCCGGGTTCGAAACCGGCATCAGCAAACTATTTTTATTTCATTATATATTATAAATTTTCAATTATAGATTTTAAATTCTAATATATTTATTAATTATGTATTGTATAAAATTAATTTGAGCATTAAATACGCAACGAAATTTTTAACTGGATGTTCGGTTAATAAATGAAGCGGGTTTGGTTAACCCGGTTTTTTACGGATGTTACAACCATTTTACTTTTGGGTGAAACATATGTTTATTTACAAATCAATATTTTTATGTCTATATGTTCCTAAATGCCTTTGTGTAAAACTTGTTTGGATAACTCCCCGTGTGCATCCATTAACTATAATCAAGCCAAACGGTAGTATATTATAGCACTATAGTTTTGACAACCCATTCCTGCTTCATGTATGTTATAAAATGTTTGTCTTCTGGAAGAATATTTGAGGAATGATAGTATCCACCTATTTTATATGGAAATCCTTTTTTGGGTCTTTCTACTCAATTTGTTAAACCCTTAGATTTCCATGCCTGCCAACATAAGGTTTAAATGTGTACATCCTTGTTACCATACCTCGTTAAACACATATTGCTTTAGTATGACATATTACCATACAAACCATTTTTAGGTGTTGTTAAACCTATGTTACTCACCAACTCTTTGTAGTTGACCTATGATTTCTCACATATGTTTCAGGTGCTAATCCATGATTCTATTCAAGTATACTTCACATACGAAATGGACTTTGCCTTAACTTACTTTAACAAGAAATAATAGTTATGCTATGTTTTGAGACAAATTTATTTTGTTTTAGTTTTGATAGTCTAGGAACCGGCGGTATTAGATGAAAGTTTGGGTAGAATAGTGCTAATTCGATAGAATGTTACTAAGAATGGAGTAGAAGCGGAAGTCGAATGATTCATTTATATCGAAAGAGTATACATTTTTAGAAGTTGGAGAATTTCTCCAGCATTTCCCCTCTTGGAACTCCAAAACTTTTTAAACTATGAACACACAACACTATATATAGACAGTCTACCCTCGTGCGAACTAGAGCACATTTAACTTCGTACAAAGTGGTTACCTTCGTACGAAGTGACTACCTTCGTATGGAGTAACTACTTCGTACGAAGTTAGCTTTACACACCTCTCTCATCCGCTCTTAAGTCATGTGTTGGTATCTCATTTTTACAAGATTCAACACACATTCTATCTAGCATATTCGCACAGTGGTGGACACACGGAATATGCCCCCAACAAGTTTGGTTGACAAATAATATATCGCAAATTTTAAATTAGTGCCATGTGTTTTGAGCATACTATTCACTTGACGCCCCGATGTTTCCGCCGCGGTTGGGTGTTACAATCTACAAGTGACTAGGTCAAGTCAAGAGTTCATTGCTAACCCACAAGCAGATGAGGGTACAACTCTTGAGTCTCAAGTGACTCGTGTAGGTTTTTCAAGTGAAACAATAGTTGTAGGACAACAGACTCTTGAACTATGATAATATCTTTAAGACTTCCTTGAAGGTAACAAATGTTGAGTTTACAATAGTACACTCTTTAACAGTTGGAAGTCAACCAATCTTATCCTAAACAAGGCATAACCACCTTTGGTTAGAATTCAGATAATCCTATAAATTTAGGTGATGGATTAAGATATTAGGATTTGATGGAGAGAGTTACCAAGATGAAATCTTCCATCGAAGAAGTAAAGGAGATTCTAAAAATATTGGTGAAAATCTCAAAGCCTCCACCATCAAATGCGGAATTTGTCAAAGACTTATGGCCATCTGTTCAATCCTTTCTCAGTCTTCAAAAACAGTCTTGAGATGCCACCCACAACTCTCACATGGAACTTATCACAATATGGTTGAAGCTAGGTACAAAGATACTTAATCTAATATAAAAGACATCAAAGATCATCTTCTGAAAACTACAAGCTCTACTCGAAACCCTAAGTATCCTCATGATACCAAAAAGGGGGAGAATGAAGAAGGAATGAGAAAATTACATCTTGATGCAAAGATACCTCAAAAGAGACCTGATTAGTCTGCTAGCAAAAAGGAAAGAGAGGATTCCTTAGAGAAAGCAAAGAGAATAGATACCAAAGAGGCCAAAGATGCCTTAGCAATATAGGAAAAACTTGAAATTGAGAGAGTTCAAGAAAACAACAAATCACCACCACCACTTCAAAGTCCTTACCAACATCTACCCCATCAAATAACATTGCCTTAATCACCGCTGCACATCCTTTTGAACTATCAACTGTATCTTCAGAAATACAGCCTTTCTACTCCATAAATAATTCAAGTCAGCTCACCTTACCATCTCTATAGGGTGAAAGGGCAGCTGTTGAGAAAAGCAAAGGGAAGGATGATAATATACATCGCTTATCTTGTTAGAAGAGCTCAAGAAAGTGAATGCTCTGGAAGATTATGGTAAAGATATCTACAAAAAATTCTCTCATGCTGCATTTACAGATCCTGATCTTAAAAAGACACTTAGAGAAGACTACTTGAATCATATAATGAAGAATAAACCATACTAAGAAACCATAGCTCAATTCTTAAGGTGGACAACTAAAGCCTTATTAGATATATATTAAGGATATAAAATTTGCTCCTAAACCCACTACTTAAACCTACACCTCCAAATTAGAAGGCTGGCAAAAGGCCAAATGACAAAAATGCCTTGCAGCTAAAGAGAATGAAAGAGGAAATGGCTGTTGCAAATTTTGAAACTTTGAGATCAATGGCAAAATGGGATGAATCAACTATTACTGAAAACTACAAAAAGTTAGAAGTACTTAGAGAAAAAGATCCACCCATTCCAAGAAAGCATGTATATGATCAAGTAGACTTCCTCATCAAAACTTCGGTTGATCCAACAGAACTTCCCTCTACCAAAAACATCTCCTCAGTTGCAACATGTTACTTGAAAAGACAAAAGGAGATATCTAAAGAAGATATGAAGAAATATCAAGATTAGTACATAAATGAGAGGATCAGAAATGAAATGATGTATGGCCATCCAGATTCAAATCCTACTAATCTCATTGGTCAAATTTTGGGTAGACCATTATCCCCCAACTCATCTAAAATAACATTTGCCCCAACAAATCTATCCAGCTCCTAAATTTTAAAATGAAAATCAGATATGATTAGCCATGAATTAACTTTGCTCAGAGTAAATGAAAGAGTTGAAAAGATCTCCATGAATAGTGCTTTTGGCTTGAAGAATGAAGATCTACAAGACCTATTGGGTCTTGACTCGAAAGAGATCCAGAATATCTTTTCTCTATGAAGTTTGAACTAAAATTCAAGGGTCAGATAAGAGAGAAGATGATGAGAAATAATGAATAATCCAAATGAAGTTTAGTTTTGGCATCATTTGTTCTAGGGGAGATTGTTGAACCTATAAAAGAACAGATGATTGAAAAGCCAAAATCTACCAATATCAATAAAACAGGGCATGAAGATCAACTCTTATCAAACATACTGAATCTTGAACACTAACAGAATATTTGTGTGACGACTTGAAACATCTGTTGAAGAGTTGAAAGCTCTATTGGTGAAAAAAGAAAGTCTGTTAGAAGTCAAAGCTCAATTGAAGAACAAAGCACTAATGAGAAGACTAAACATCTGCTTAGGCCTAAACAGATGTTTAGTATCGACAAACAGAGGAGGTTTGCCACAACATTTATTAGAACTACAATAGAATCTGTAAAACAGTTGTTAAGAATCTTAGAATAGATGTTAGGATGATCAGATTGTTTTAACATCTGAGAATCATTTTTGTCATAAATATAAGATATCGCTATCAGGGTAATGTCAACCCTGATTGCGAATAGATGTTTGTAATTCATATAAATAGATCTCACAAGTTAGAGATCTATTTATCACTTATAACATTCCTTTTAAATGAGTAGAGTGTAGTGATCAGGCTGAGGGGATTGCCATAGTTGTAATTGTAATCTTTTGATTATATTGAAAACAATATGACAACTTTCCATATTTGTGATTGTGTTTAATTCCATTGCATTCATCTTATTTCCATTTCGTCATTCATCTAATTCACCAACACTTCACTGTGTCATTGAAAAACACACATATATACGAACAGGTCCTAACAACTCGTGAGCTTGCAGAGTTCAGTAAATATCTCATATAAAAAGGACATCTGGAAGTGGCAAGCAAATGTTTCAAATGGTTTCTCTATTAAGGCGGTTAAAAACAGTTTTCAAGAATTGGTGGATTGCAAGCTTGCACTATATTATGGAGTAGTGTAGTTGGGTCCGGAAAAGTTGAAATCTTTTCGCTTGGAAAGCTTGGAACAAGAAGGTGTTTCCTAACAAAGTTTGGAAAATTGAAGACATCAAGGATAAATAAAATCATATGGTTTCTTATGGTTCAAAAATATATCTAAGTTCAACTCCATTTCATGGACCAATTGGTGTAGCTTTTATCTCCTAAGTGGATGTAGTCTTGTTATTTTTGTTGCCTCGACCAGTTGGCTAGGTGGTGTTGTGAATAAAGGTCATCTAAAACTTCCTTGGATAGATAACTCATCCTACCACTTTTTTTTGGTTATTTTATAAAACTAGAATTACGTCTCGCCGCGATGCAGTGGGGTTCGCTAGCAACAACTAGAATTTTACAACAAATAAAAAATAACAACCACGCACAACAAATTTAAAGAGTGATTGCTAATATAAACATTACAAAAACTACAATCCTAACAATTTTTTTCTAAACTATTAGACTAAACCTAATGCGCTTAACGCATGCTATTGTGTCTTCGAGACACAATCAGTTATCTCATCTTCGATAACCGTCTAGTCCTCCAATTGGTCTAGTCGGTCGGTCTCTTTTTGGATCCAGACCTTCCTTCTTCCTCAAACCACTATCGTACGCTGATTTTTGTTCAGTCTTACAGTTCCATCCTTTTGGCCCCATGAACCTGAACCTAAGATTGTCGTGGTGACGGACATAATATACACCAACAGTTTACCTATTGGACGTCACTATTGAAGCTTCATCTTGATCTTGAAATATGAGAGCTCTGTTTGAATATGCTGCAACTTCAATCAGGCATTTTTCAATTTCATAGAATGCGTCAACAAATTCCCCCTTGATTGATGATTCGGGTTTGCAATTTCTAAAATAAATTCCCCCTGGAATAAATCTTCAGGTCTTTGTTTGCACGGTTCCCGACCTACTCTGAGTTGCTTAACTTTAATCTTCACAAATAATCACCATCTCGAAACTAATCAATGCAGCATCTCTGTTTCTACGTTAACCACATCCGCGTTCGGTTTTAGCGCACTCCTGTGCTCGATCCTCTGATCTTCAAAAACCTAACCGACAATTGAAAGAAACTTCGAATCACCACACCAGTAAACTTCAAGTCTGTGAATACTCGTGAAAATCTGAAATCCCGTTTTCCGTAATCGTGTTTAAGCATACTCCTGAATGATTGATCAACAAAACGGTAATCTCTTCAATCAGCAAGCAAATCTTTATCAAAATCAAATCATCTAGTAACACATTCAGATCTGAGAAACGTTTTCCACGATCAGAATCACATTCTTCATCTTCATTCACAATAACAAATATAAAGTCTTCTCCGCTAGTTCGTCAGCAACTTAATCAATAAACATCGTCATTTCCCGACAATTATTCCGAAAAGCAATTCCTTTACTTGAAGACTAAACATCCTGACACCTTAGACTATCATCGAGCATTCGTGTATGCAATATAACTTGAACACCCTCTGATATCTTATATGTGCCGACAATACAAGTTGCATCTACTGATGCTAATCCTGCTAACCCACTTAATGAAGACCTGGGACTTAAACCACAAGACATTAATCTGTATCACGATCTTAAAGAATCTTAACTTTATATGATTATGAACTAACAATTTCCAAACTTATGCATCCACGGATAGTCTGAAGTCGGAACCACTCGAATACTGTTGCATAGTAACGAATTTAAAAAATGCAAGAATTTTAATAAATTCTTTGAAATTTTTATTCCCCCTTATTTTTGAAAATTACATCTCTAAACTCTTAATTGAAAAACTCCACTATACGGAAAATATGTTACTTTGGTCCAAAAAGTGTGTTTTTCATCAATTCGGATTTTACGTTAAGGCCCATTCATAGTAACTATACCAAATGATCATCATTTTGCATATGTATCCGCTACTACCCCATTCTCTTCAACCCTCTGTGATTGTGTCATCAAATTTGTTCTCTGAAGCCCTCGACGGTGTCCCCGAACAACCGTTGTCTGTCGCTAAAAACTCGTAAAAGAATCAATCACCAATTTTTTGTTGGACACTCGTCTCGTCGCCACAATCAAAAAGCGCATTTTTCTAGGCATTTTGGGTTACCTTCGTATAAGGGTAACTACCTTCGTGTGAGGTTAATCTATCTTCGTACGAAGTGGCCTCTCTTCATGCAATGTTAACTATGTTCGTGCAAAGGAGTACCTTCATGCGAAGATAAATCCATGATGAACCCAATTTTCGATCCAAAATCATTATTTCTTCGGATTTTAAGATGATTCTTTCATAGATCTGGTCAAATTTCATTTCTAAACAACTCTAAGGTTTCAATTTTACTTTTTTCTGTGGATTGTCCGTTATTTGATGATTTACATTTAAAACCCTCTAAAGTCCATAATTCATGAGCGTAGATGATTCAATCAACTTGTTAGATGAATTGAATCGGTATCGTAACTTTGATACCAATGGAGAGTCCAGAATCCGGCGGTTCTAGACGGAAGTTTGGGTAAAATAACACTAATTCGGTAGAATGTTATTATAAAAGGAGTAGAAGCAACGAAAGTCTAATGATTTCATTCATACCCCGAAAGAGTATACATCTTTACAAGCTGGCGGTTTTCCCTCTGGGAACTCCAAAACTTAACTTCTCATGAACACACAACACTATACATATAGACATCTACCCTCGTGCGAAGTGAGCATTTTACTTTCGGATGAAGTGAGTTAACTTCGTACGAAATGAGTTACCTTCGTACGAAGTGACACATATACACCTTTCACATTATAATTTAATTCGTGTGTCCGTATCTAATCAATACAATATTCAACACACGCTCTATCTAGCCTATTCGCACGTTGACCGACATAATTTACACCAACAAATTTGGCTAATGTTTTGTATAATATTTATCCTTAATACCTAATTAGACCTGGAATATTAGTTATCCATATGAAATATTATGTATTACATGTTTTTGTTTTTACGTAATAACGCGATCACTCAGTGTGGTATCACATAAAATACTATAATGAAATTACATAATCATGAAATGGATATTCAAAATCACGTAGTCACGTAGTAATACATAGTCAACTACTTTTATGTAATTACGTAATCACTTAGTGTGGTTTCACATACAATAATGAAATCACATACTCACGTAATGAGTATTCAAAATCCTGTATTCAAAAACACTTAATCATGTAGTATGTGTTGGGTATTCAACATCACGTGATCACGTAATGGGTATTCAAAATCATGTAATTTTTTTAAGAAAACTATAGCAATATGATGCTCGAATTAAAGAGAATAAAATGCTCGTTAATACGGTGTAATTACATTTTAAAAAAAATATTAATATATGAAAAAAGTTATAGCTGTTTGAAGATCAAGGGGGTAGTTCACTAGAAAAAAAGACTATAATACCCTTTTGCAATTATTTTTTCAATTGTTTAATCATTAAATTCACGTATTTTACACAAGTTTTTCTACTCCGTAGATATTCCAAACGGATGGCTGATATGATCGCGTATTCTTCGTACAAATAAACCGTATTATACAATATCCGAACTCTCTTAAATATAACCAATTCAACAGAGTATATTAAAAGACATCTTAGTTATTAAAAATCTATTTAATATAGTATATTAAATAAAGTTTATTAGAAGTGGGGAGTTGGGTTCAATTCACAAAGCTATTGAAGTTAAGATGTTGCTTCCTTTGAAGTCAAGGGTTTTAACCCCGCCAAAGGCTGATTTTGTGAATTTAAGTCGTTCAAAAATTATTTTATTAGATTGATGTCAATCCATATCTATCTCTTTAATATGTATTATATAGTAGTATAGATATAGATTATTAAATGAAACATCTAGTTAGAGTCGCCAATCATTTAATAGATTCTACTCGATGCGTTAACGTTGTTTTAAAGGTTACACAATGAATCGACTCATTTAATGTTTTATTTATAATACGAAGTTACTAAGAGGATAGGTAAACGAGTACTGAAACAAATTAAATTCAGCTACGATCAAAATTATATATACATATATTCGTGTGTAGCAGAACCATTAAGTTCTTATTTATCAAAACTATACCAAGAACTACTTTGGTGAATTATGAGCTTAAGGAGAAGAAAACTTTTATAAAAAAAAAAAATGAAAACTCTGTAGACACTAGTAATGTGGACCGATACCTTTTAAATTTTATTAAATAGATCTATTCAATAAAAATGATTACCAATATGGAAAAAAATGTAAATATTACCTTTTAAATTTTATTAAATAGAACTAAATAAATGAATTTATTAAATGACATGTTTGTTATAAAAAATTATTTAATAGATTTGTCAAATTCTATTAAAGAGCGGGTTTGGTAACATCCCAAAAACGAGTTTGGTAATCAAACCACGTTAGTATTAAAGAGCGGGTAAAAGACCGTTAGTGGTAAAAGTGAACTCGTAAACAAAATACTAGGAACAAATTAACCTAGTTAATAACATGTATATAGTAACACGACAATGAGTTGTAGTCTCATTTATAATCAAAACTAAACTTGAGGGACCAAAACTGCCAAAAATGAAACTTCTTTTATTAAAACATAAAAATTAACACATAACACACACTTAGTGTGTGTATATGTCGATCATCAGAAGGTGCAACAAGGCCAACCCTTGTTCAACCAAGAACATCAAAATTGAAGGAGAGACTGGACCTCAAAATCTTGCATGAACATGAATTATCGATCACCTTGATTAGGGGATCATAAGGTATGTATAAAAACATAGATTGGTGAAAGTTATAATTTGAGACAAGTAGAATACTTGCAATTAGGTTGTTGAATTATGATCCAAAGATGAAATTAAGTGTATGTGTATGTTCGATTTCGTTAGACATAAAGAATTATGCACTATTTAATCTAAGATTACTTGTAAGTGATTAACAAGTAGATTATGAGGTGGGTTTTGATTTTATAATGAAATTGATGATAAATGAGTGTTCATGATCATCATACTTGTATGTATGTGTAAGATACTTAAACAAATTTGAGATTCGAGTATACATGACTTGAAATAGGTTTTATACGATATGATTGACACTATGTTAATTTAATGATTTACGATTTCATGAACTTGGTTGAGAAGAGTAGTTAAAATGGTAGCTTAAGAATAATATCTGCCAGGTATTTGACGAATTTGCTAAATAAGTTGTTGAACTTAATTGTGCATTACATATGTTAATAGGCAGTTGACTTTTAAGAGTCAAACTGACCTATAATAGGATAAATGGTAATTTTTGATCTAAAGTCCGTAAGGTGAGATAGTCTTGATAAATAATGACTAATCTAACCATCTTTTGAATGATAAAAGGTATTTTGACGCTTGACAAGCTAGGTGGAAGCTTAGAGAGAAGCGGGTCAAACAGATCGAATACGCGTGGAAAACATAATCGGATTTCATGGTAAGTAAAGCTTACATCTTTAAGTAGAACACATACTTATAGCATTGGTTAAAAATAAGGTAAATTAGCATTTGACATACGATGTTCCGATGCGAAGTGATACGGGTCAGAACAAGTGAAAATGATAAGAAACCATAATTGATGGTAAAAAGGGTAAAACGGTAAATTAGTCATGTGATGATGAATAAATAAGGATTTTTGAAACATTGCCTTATGGTGTAAACCATAATGGGTAATAAGGGGTAAAATGGTAATCCGGTCACGAGTTGATGGATAAATAAAGAGTTTTAAAAAAAGATACCATATGGCATAAGTCATAATGGGTCAAACGAATTAAGAAATAACTTTTCAGTAATATGATCACATGGTGTAAATCGAAATGGACTAAATGGGTGAGATGGCAAATAAATACCATCTCATAATGATAAATGGTCATTTAGGCGAAACGGGTCAAACGGTGATGTTATCACCATTTGACAATGATGACTAATGGTCGCTTGTTGAGTTTTGTGTTCATAGGAAGAATAGCGTATGACTTGCATCGCTATTAATTAGCAACTAATAAAGCAAGGTAGTAAAACAGGTCAATGTTATGACCCAAGTCGGGTATGTGTAATGGGTCAAACTCTCAATGAGGACTTAAAGTTTGATGAGAGTTAAACGAGTCATGAGTGAACATTGGATTACCTAAAGTAAGGTAAATCTAATAATTTAAATTATAGACATTGTGTTCTTAGGAACATAATGATTGATTTTTATGGTTAAAAGTTCCCACTTGGTCAAAATATGCTTTTAAAAGTCCTTCGTCGTAAAAAGGACTAAAGTTGACCCTAACGCCCTCGAATGATAAATCAACCAAACGACCCTTGAGGGTAGTTTAAAAATGACTTTTATAAGCAAGTACACCCTTTCGTTAGTGTAAAAGCAAATGGCATAAGCCGTTTTGGTTTAATGCCTCTTAACGGGTCCTTTTTTCGTAAATTGTCAAACCGAAGGGGAGAATTCAGAAATATATGATATACTATAAAAATCCACCACAAATATATTTGTGGTAGAAATGAAATAGATATCTTAGTGTGCAAATGAGAACTAAGGAAAGAGGAAGTGAGATTAAAGCTTAAGTGCTCAAATCTCTTAACGGGTCAAAATTAATATGAGCATAAACCGGGAATGGATGCGTAATTCATAAGAATCAAGAATCCGGGTTAAGGATTTCAGGTTAAATATGTAAGAAAACATTTTACGGACAGTTAGAAAGAAGTTTCATGGGAAACGGATGACAATTTAAATAGGTTACGGAAGTTTTCATAACAAGAACGACATGACGGAAATACTTGCAGCAGCCCACCTTAAGCTACGGTGGCCAGCTGTTGCTTACGGCTGGAAACTGCTGAATGAAAACAGGAAATAGTGTTTTACGGAAGTGTCTCTGCAAGTCCCAAGTCGTGCTTTAAATGTACGAGACTTTAAACGGGTCGAACGGACAAACAAAACAACATAGAAGCAACATTGGTGCAGTAGGTGGTGTCACCGACTCCATGTTGGCCGTCGCCGATGCAGCATGGTTGTCCGACGCCCAATAGTACTGCCTACGGCAGTTTGTCCCGACGCGAAGAAACGCGAGGCGTCGCTGGCGCCACCTCAGAAGCTACTTTTTCTGATTTGGTTATCTTTGTTAAGTTGGTTATGATGTGCTTTCCATTATTCACTAATACTAATAAATTGTAAAATTCCAGTTTAAGGTAATCGCAAGCGCTCTTGGATGACGATCAAGCTCAAAGAAAAACCGAACACGATCAAAGCGAAGCTTCCGTGTTTCATTAAATCATCAAATTGAACTATGTTTATATGTTAAAACATGTTTATGCATATTTGTGACAACAGCTTAGATTTGGTCTTTGGATATCTTGTAATTAGTAAAACGATAAATAGTTAGTAGGTTTAGTATTGGAGTAGTTGATTAGAAGTGATTGGGCTAAACCAGACACTTTATAGTGTATGGTAGGAGATTTGGGCTTAAACCAATAGCAGCCCATGTGGTGAAACCCTAGCCCAGTTGCAAACAGGTCTCTATATAAAGAGAGTTTTGCATTAGGGTTAAGGTTGCTCAGTGGATTAGTTGCACAGGGAATTACTTCAGAGAGAGTTGAAAGAGAGAGTCTTGAATTGATTGTAAACACTTGTGTTAGATAATCAATAGTAGACAGTTTGAAAGTGATTGTGTTCGTGTTCTTGTTCGGTTTTCTGTGAAATCTGATTTAGGGGATTCTGCACTCTTAATTAGATAGACGATTATGTGACGATCCAATTGGTATCAGAGCATTCGGTTCTTGTTTTTGCTTGGTTCGGAATCGTTACTACGGAAAAAGTTGGGTTTTTTGACGTGCTTTGACGACTTGTTCGAAATTTTGACGGTTGTGCTGTTGTTTCCGATAAACCGCAAAGCATCTCGGATAAAACTTGGCATTTCGGATCATCATAGTTGCATTTCAGATCAAAGACTAAGCATCTCAGATCAGAGAATTGCATCTCTGATCAGAACAGTTCATCTCGGATTGCATCTCTGAACAGAACAGTCCATCTCGGATTGTATCTCGGATCAGAGAAGTCCATCTCAGATCAGATCAATTCATCTCGTATTGCATCTCGGATAAACAAGGAACCATTTCGGATTGAAACAGTGCATCTCGGATACCATGTCGGATCACTGTTCCGAATCATTATCTCGGATAAGCATCTCGGATCGCTATTCCGAGTTTTCATCTCGGATTGTTAATTCGAGTTACTGTTCCGAATTCGGTAATGTTCCGAGTTGCATACAAAAAGGTGGAAAGTTAACCAGTTGACGTAACCGGAGTTAAACGTTTTTGTATCAGAATTTGATTCGTAGACAATCTTGACAAACCGGTTGCACAGTTAGACTCGTGATTTTTAGAAAAAAAAAGGCACGAAAATTCCTAAAATCATATTTGGACATTATACATCATTGGATTCGTATCGTCGAGACGAGTCTAATGGTATAATTTGGTGACCACTCATTTCGGACAAATTTTTAACGTTTTTAACAAGCCGGTTTGGTAAAAATGTCGAATATGTCTAACTTAAATGAATTGTTGAGAATGGAGCACGAGGTAGGCATGACTAACAAACCTCCAAAGATGTTGAAGGTAGAGAATGACGTTACATGGAAGGATAGGTTTCAGTCATTCATTGAATATCAGGACACTCGGATGTGGATCTATATTCAAGATGGGTACGTTAACCCTACACATGACTTTGAAGGCAGACAATGCGTCACTGACTATGTGAACATGTTAGAGGCTGAGATGAAAATGTATGAGTCTGAGAAGAAAGCCTTAGCTGCTACAAAGATTTCGTTACCTGATGGCATCAAACATACTTTCAAGCGTTATACTACTTTGAAGGAGATGTGGGATGCCATAGAGAAGAGATATGAGAGTAATGCTGATGTGAAGAAGAATAAGGTTGATTTGCTGAAGAAACAATTTGTTGTCTTTAAAGGCATGCGAAATGAGTCCCTTGAAGATATTATCACGAGATATTATCACTTGATGTTAGAAATAGACAATTATAACATAGAGGGATACACAGATTTTGAGATAAACGATAAGTTGCTTGATGCTTTACCTACAAAGTGGGATATTTATACTTTGATGATAAAGGGTGAAGCTGACTATGAAGATAAAGACTTGGAAGAATTTGTTGGGAAACTGAGAGCTTATGTGCTCAACATGAAGAAGAAGGAAACTGGATATGATCAAGTTCAAGATCTGGGGATTTATAAAGGGTTTACACCTTCATCTTCCAACAATGCTTCAAGTGATTCTGCGACTGCGTTTCTCTCATGTGAAAATGAGCAAATTGGATAAATATTGACGGTGAAGTATGCTTTGTAGCTAGTTCAGGAGGGTCGTCAGGGGCAAAGAGACAACAAGCTAGCAACTGTAACAACAGTACAAGATCTATGCCTCTGAGTGTCAAGGCTGCTGAAGATCATCTGGCCTTGCTTGCTTCTTTCGTTGCTTCATATGAGAACTACATTCAGGGAAGAATATCTGATCCTACTATGTTTGATGAAGATTATGATTAGATTGACCCTGATGCCCTAGAGGACATGGATTTACAATGGCAGATGGCCATGATCTCAAGAAGAGTGAAGAGGTTCATGAATAGGACGGGAAGAAAGTTTGTTGGAAAGAATGTGGGTTTTGACAAGTCTAAAGTGAAGTGCTACAATTGTCAAAATTTTGGACACTTTGCTAGAGAGTGTCAAAGACCTAAGTCTGAATCTCGTTCTAGCTCATCTTTTCAAGATTTTCCTAGTCATGGTTCAAGCAACAGGAACGCGTCAATTAGCACTGGATCGAACGCCCTGATCTCTACGGCTAGAGAGGGTTCTTATGATTGGAGTGTTCATCTGGAGGGTGATGACAATGCCACACAAGCGTTCATGGCTTAGATAGCCACAGTTGATAATGAGCAAGTGAAGGCTGATGTTGAGGTAGAGTGAGACACGGTAGCTGAAAAAGCTGATGGAGAACATAATGCTGCAGAGAAGAAGATGGTTGCCGATTTTGCTGCTTTCATGGCTGATCTAAGCAAATCAACAGGAGAGGTACATTCAAACTCTGGTATTTCTGTTTGCTTAAAATGTCGTGAACTGCAAATTGAAGTTGACACGTTAACAAAACAAAACCAAAGTCTGGTAAATGAGCTCTCAAACCTAAAAGAATCAAACTTTTTCGTAAAACGAAATGAGTGATTATATTCGAAGAAAATTAAAGGTTATGAAGAAGAAATCAATATTCTAACCTGTAAGCTCAATGAAAAGCTTCAAATTATTGACTTAGCTCATGATACGATGAGTGAGAAAACAAAAGAAATTTCTGAAAAATGCAAAGAGTTATCCGAAGCACAACTTGAAATTTGTGAACTTGAAAAGAAATTAAATCAATTCAGAGATTCATCCTTTGTTACGAAACACATGATGAATGGCTTGAAGAAAAGTAATGACAAGACAAGTGTGGATACAAAGGTTTCAATGAAGTTCCACCACCTCTTGGCCATGACTATTCTTTCTTGCTAGATGAAGAAGAGTTTACAGACGTTGTGTCAACTACACCTAGTAGTTCTACTTTAGGGAATGTTGATGTGACTGCGAATGCCAAGAAGGATAATAACAGGGAACCAGTTTTGAAAACTAAGAATACACACTCAACGACTAAAAAACAAATTTTTGTTAAAAAAGTTGATTTTGTTAAAGGGAGTGACATGAAAGAAGAGATCACTGTTATTACAAAAATGTGCAGTTTGCTAAAAATAAAAACAAAGAAAATTCAGAAATTAAGCAAACTAAAAAAGATCCATCTAAGGCATCATCATCATCGTCACCTGATGAATCTTAACCAGAGACTTCAACTAAGAAGCCTTCAGCTAGAAGATCCTGCTTCAAATGTCACGAAAAGGGACATGTAATTAGATGTTGTCCTAACAAAAAGAATGAAGCACAGGTGTGAGAGACAGAGAGAAAAATCACCAGCAAAAATTGGTGAAGGTGAGAAGAAGGTTACTAACTCACCAAAGAATATCTGCTACCAGGCAACAGAGTGTTGTTGTTGGTGTAGATAAGGCTGAAAAAGAAACTCACCAAGTTCCTCGTTTTCAAATAAATCAACATAGATTTCAGCCTGCATCAACATCAGGCAGATATGAAAGACCTAGAAGTAGTTCACCAAGAAGGAATAACTTTAATGGTCAATCAAGTAATTTCAGAAGTCAAGGTCAATAGCAAACTCGATATCAAAATGTTGGTAGTCGAAATTTTCATAACAATGGCTTTAGAAATTATTATCATCAAAATTCATGGAACCAAAACCAAAATGTCCAAATGTCACAAAGTCCAAACATGTTTAGGAAACCTCAGGACAAGAGACCTAGTGGAAATCAAAAACCATTTCCATCAACAATTCTGAGATCCAAGACTCTTGTTAGGAGGGATAGATTATTGGATGAATGTTCATGTGGTTAATGAATTAGGAAGACCCAAGACCATTAAGGCTTGGGTCCCTCAATCTAACTAATTTTGTTGGGTTGTGTAGGAGCTGTTAAGGAGGATTATCAATTGTGGTATGTTGATAGTGGTTACTCCAGGCACATGATGGAGGATGCGAGGCTGTTGAGAGAATTTGAGAATATAGATGGAGGTTATGTGAATTTTGTAGGTGCCAAAGGAGGGCACATTACATGTCGAGGAAACGTGACCAACGGGAAGATCATTTTGGACAAAGTGAACTATGTGGAGTAGCTGAAGCACAATCTGATGAGCGTGTCTCAAGTCTGCGACAAGGGTCACCCGGTCCACACTTTGAAAAAATTGAAAGGAGGGAGATGAACTCACTGTTTTGCATTCCGTAAGTCGTACTTATTTGAATTCGGGTGTCTGTACATGTTGTAACCTACATGTGTATTAACATCATAAGACACCTAGGTCTCGTTGGACCTCGTACCAGTTGTTTATCTTGAATTCTTATTGTGTATATATTTATCATGTTGGAAAAACTTTAATGTTATCATAGTGTTGGTAGTTCATTTGTTCGATTATTATTTATATACATATATTTTACAAATATATATATATATATATATATATATATATATATATGTACATATATTGTCATTATTCGATCGTGTGTGAACGGGCCGCGCCTTTCACATGTCCTTGTGCCTTGCACGCGTGTTATTGGGCCTAGCCCATGTCATGTATGTCATTGGGCCTAGCCCATGTCTTTATGTGATTTGGCCTAGCCCATGTCTTTATGTGATTGGGCCTATCCCATGTATGTTATGTCCTTAGGCCTAGCGTATGTCTTTATGTGATTAGGCCTAGCCTATGTAATTTATGTGTTTGGGCCTAGCCCATGAAATTATATGTTTGGACCTAGCCCATGAAATTATATGTTTGGGCCTAGCCCATGAAATTTATATGTTTGTGTATTTGGGCCTTTCCCATGTCTTTTATATAATGGGCCTAGCCCAACTTAATTTCATGAGTCCATAATATTTATAATCTTACACTTGGTAATTTTTACTAATATAGACTTTTAAGTATCTTCATATACTTATATTAAATCACTTAGTAATTTTTATACACCCTAACTTTTCGGATTTTGATATCGTTAATATATATATTCGTCAAGTGTCTAAAATATATTATTTTTAGACTTGTCGTCGTTGTCGTTTAACATATATATTTCCACGTCGAAAATTGCCCTAGTGTTATAGTCACTCTTCATCTTGGCGATATGTTCGTTGATCGACGGCGTGACGGTGTATTGTATAAATTTGACCATTGTCTGCATAGTCCGCTCGTCCGATTATTGTTTCAAGAATTGTGTAAAGGTGTATGTGTTCATGTTATTATACTTGGTAACCTGCAAGTATTTGGTGTGTTGTATTAGTTGGGTATTTTGTGTTTTTATACCCTAGACTTTCTAGATAGATACACATACATACACATGTGGAGGGGTATGGTCCCAAAAACTCTGCGCCTGCCCAAAGCACCATACCCCCAGAATGATAACAGGTCACAAGAATAACCTTGCGTGCAACGCGTAACGGTACGCCATTCTTGAAACCAACATGTTGCCTAACAAACCTTGGCACCCTGCGCAATGACAAGTTAAACCTGGAAGCTAAGGTCCTTGACCCTTCGCTGATTGATCAAACCTCAAGCCGCAAATTCCTAAAACCTTGCACAACGCCAAGACTAAGATGAGAGTAACACATACTTAGTCTTGAAAACAAAAGGACTTAATCCCTACAAGTCCGCGTTGGCCAAAAAGCACTAATAAGCCACACGGAAGGGAGAAGCGCAAAGAGGCATTGACCAAGTACAAGGGTACAAAATGGTAGAGCTGTGACCCAGTAACCGCTCGGTAGGTTGTGCCAGACCACGTCGCATGATGAACACTCATGCAGAGGGTAGAAAGTACGCAAGTATGTACACGTGGTACCAACCAACTCACGCAAACGAATGTTACACGATCTTTACTACTGGCTGATGACAGGTCCGAAGACAAGGAAAACTGTCAGGACACACTACTAGGACACGTGGCTCCATCCACCATGAGCTAAGAGCACCTCTTGCTAGAGACCATTAACGGTCATCTGCTGTCGCAGAGGAGACAAAATGGATATTCCTGGTTGTCGGTCCCAGGCCCAAGGCCCATCAGCCCATCTCCTACACACCTCTCTTCGGCTATAAAATAAGGATCACACCATAAGGTAACGAACATTCATTAAACACTGCTTTGAGCTCACTCACTAATCACTTGATTATTACTTTTCAAACCCCGATACTTATTCTCACGCCGGAGTGTGGTCACGGAGAAAAACCCTCCCCCTTTCACCTGTGACGAGGCTAACGGCATTTCTAGTTTTGCAGTGAGCTTGAAAAAAGACCATTCCGACGAGCAAACGAGAAATAACCTTTTATGCAGAGACTCTAAGCCATAACCCAGATATCTCTGGATACCTTTTCGAACTAGTGTTTCTTCATTGGCGCCATCCAATTTTTTCTGACTCGCACATCTGTCTCTCATTCGTTTTTTTCTAAAATCTTATTTTCAAATGGATGATATCCCATCAAGTGTACCACGAGGTCCTCGAGCCGAGGGCAAGAACCCAGTTCATGCCACTCGAACTGACGGACAAGTGGAAGAAGGCTCTTCCGGAAACGCCGGTGTTCACCACGACTCAGGTCGTGTGAATATCCCTGTGACTCCCGGAATTCAAGTGGAAACTCCCTTTGTACCAATCACATCAATTTTACCTATAGGTGAAAATCTGATGTCTTGGTACATCAAATCTCAGACGGCCCTGAATGCCGTTTATGCGCAACTATGTGCGCAAACTAATACATCTGTTGCGCCAGCGCAGCCGCCCACAACTCACGTGCATGCCTCGCCTGCACCGCGAGTTCTAAGTTACAACTCGCCAGCCGGAGCCAGTGTTCCATCACGCCTCTGTACTAGGGAAACAAAGTATTCCCAATCGCTGCCAAAATATGAGTCAAACACTCATACGCGAGCGTCTATTCATTCACGGTTGGGCCTGAACCCACTAGAGAGGCGGGACACCCAGCGTGAAGAACTAGACAAAACATATGGCGAGGGTGACAGCGCCAGCGTGTTCCACCAGCTGCCTAAAGATCACGCGATGTATAAGCCTTCGCCACGGGCTTTGTACAAACCGAAGGCAGAGTATAACTACAACCTGATCTACAGGCCGGCTGAAGCAGCCAAACACTCGAAGTTCGTGAAGGTGATCGCGCTAGCCCCACTTGAACGCACGAAACTACCATCCAATATGGGAAAGTTTAATGGGTTGACAGACCCAGACGACCAGATGTGCTTGTTCACTGGCGCGAGGTATATTGGAGGCTGGACGCTGTCCATGTGGTGTCATCTTTTTGTCCAAACTCTTACAGGTCTATTGTTTGACAACTTACCCACGGGTAAACTCACCTCATGGAACAATCTCAAAGATAAGTTCCTGACTCATTACAGCCAACAAAGACGATACCTCAGAGATTCTTCTGACGTCATGAATATCTGGCTGCAGGATGATGATAGTCTGGAAGATTTCATCACCCGCTACAACAAGGAGGTGTTGGAAATCGGTGAGGTGCAAGAAGACCCGATTCGTGCACAATTTAAATATGTTGTCCACTGTGACGAGATGATAAAAGTCTTGTCAGGAACCTTTGGCCACCCAAAACGCTGGGAGAAACTAATGGCGGCAGCAAAGGTCTACGTGCAGACAGAGCGCAACCTAAACTCCAACCGACCTCCTCTACCTTAGTACCATCCGCAAGACATGAGCAGGAGCTTTACGAAGAAGAATAAGAAGAGTTGGAAGGAGTCCAATCAAAACCCTTCCTACTCACCGATCGATGCATACGCAACGATAAATAAGATTGCTACTCAAAGAGCAATCAAACAAGATAATCGCAATCGACAGTGGATGCCACTGACGAAGTCCCCGGCGAAAATGCTCAGCACAGAACATCATCAATTCAAGCAGCCACCGCCGATGAGAAACAAAAAAGGTCAACACCCTAACCTTTTTTGTGATTATCACAAAGATACAGGGCACACGATCGACAATTGCATCAGCTTACGCACGAAAATAGAAAAGGCGCTGAAGAGTGGGAAGCTCACCCATCAGCTTCAAAACGTGCGCAAGGAGGTGCGCCAAATTACTTGCGGTGAAGAGGGCCCGAATAACAAGAAGATGAAACAAGCATTCGTTCATATGATACAGGGTGACCCAACGTGCAAGCAGAACGACCGGTCGTGATAACTGGCACACTGCTGCAAACAACAGATCATCTTCCCCATAGTTCCTGGGGTCCCCAAGAGGAACGACAGGTCGTGATAACTGGCATCTTCGGCCATTATCGCACCGACTACATGTTCATTGACCCCAAAAGCTCTATGGACATTATCTATGAACAGTGCTTTCAATAGTTGGACCCGGAGAACAAGACGCGCTTAGAGCCGGTCGACTTCCCATTGACTGGTTTCTTCAACGAAGCCGTTTTTTTTGTTGGGTCAGATCTCTTTCTGGTAACTCTTTCTGATGGATGACACTCACGCACGGTCTACGTCAACTTCATGGTAATGCCAGCAACATCACGCCATGACATGTTACTAGGTCGTCGCGCCCAAAGAGAGTTCAGCATGATCACCTCACTCCTCACGCTACTTGCGGGTTTCTAACAGAAACCGGGTGGTCATCATGTATTCGAGGTAGGAGGTCATGTCCATAGAAGAGGAACCACCGGTCAAGGTACCGAAGTCATCCTCGAACGTTGACCTGGAAAAATGGGTACTCAACAACAAGTACCCAAAACAAACAGTATTATTAGGTCCCGCCATGACCCCTGCAGTTAAGGCGCGACTTAAACAACTTCTATTCCACAATCTAGACATTTTTGCGTGGTTACCGACAGATATGACAGGGGTACCAAGAGAGATCGTTGAGCATGCGCTGCACACTTTCCCTTCAGTTGAGCCAGTCGTTAAGAAAAAGCGCAGTTTTGGTCCTGAAAAAACTCGCACAATGGACGAGCAAGTTTCAGAGCTCTTCCAGGCCAGCATCCTCAGAGAAGTACGCTACCAAACATAGGTAGCCAATCCAGACATGGTCTAGAAGCACAACGGCGATTGGCGCATGTGCGTTGAAACAAAGCATGTCCAAAAGACTGCTACTCTTTGCCCAAAATCGACAAAAAGGTGAACTCCCTCGCTTCATTCAGGTGGAAAAGTTTACTTGTTTGCTACAAAGGCTACCACTAGATTGAAATGAAGAAAGAGGACAAAGACAAAACCGCATTCCGCATGGATAAGGGAATCTTTTGCTACACAAAGATGCCCTTTGGGTTGCGCAACGCGGGAGCCACCTACCAGCATTTGATGGACCATGTATTTGGAGATGGCATTTGCGAAACTGTGGAAGTGTACATTGAGGACCTGGTCATCATGAGCCCAGACGAGGAAAGGATGCTGATAAACATTCAAAAAACTTTCGCATCCTTGTGCAACGCTAACTTGAAGCTGAACCCCGGGAAGTGCTCGTTTGGAATGGAAGAAGGTAAATTTTTGGGATTCGTCATCACGCGCGATGGTTTCAAAGTCTTTCCTAAGCCTGAAGCTTTGGTGTTGAAACCTGGTTAGGTGATACCGGATGACTGGATAGTAATTAGAGCGCCAAGAAGAAACGACACTTATGTCATGGACATGGGTGTTAAGGATTCTTCCAATGTGGTGGCGTGTTTATTGTCAAAAGCATCTGAGGCTGAGTCATTGTTGTGACACAGACGCATGGCCCACATCCACTATAGAAAATAGAATTATATTATTAAAAACGGTTTAATGGAAGGGGTGCTAGTGCAGAGGTTTCACGTGGAAGATAAATGTCTTCCATGTCAAAAGGGAAAACAACATAAGAAACCTCACAAGTCTAAAAACAGTAAATTCCATAGATGCCCCTTATGAATTACTTCATATGGATCTTTTCGGTCCGGTGAACGTAAGGAGCATAGGTGGAAAGTACTAATGTTTAGTTGTCACAGATGATTACTCACGATATTCATGGGTTTTCTTTTTAGGTACAAAAGATGAGACAGCGGAGATGCTGATAGATCTTTTTACAAAATTGGAAAATGTCCATGATGCACGGATCAAGAGGATAAGGAGTGATAATGGTACGGAGTTCAAGAATCAGATTCTGGATCTCTATTGTCTTCACAAGGGAATTGAACATCAATACTCTGCTCCTTATACACCTCAACAGAATGGAGTCGCTGAGAGGAAAAACAGGACGTTGACTGAAGCCGCTAGGACTATGCTTTCTGATTCAAAGCTTCCAGTTCTTTTCTTGGGAGAAGCTGTGAACATAGCTTGTTATGTCCTAAACAAAGTTTTGACGGTTAAACAGTTTAACAAAACATGTCACGAACTATTGTTTAACACAAAAACCAAACTTAAAAGGCTTTGAACCATTTAGATTACCCTACACCATTGTGCAAAATAAAGATAAGCAAAAATTCAGTGAGGTAGCTGACGAGGGTTACTTTCTAGGTTATATGCATGGAACACCGAATAAAAGGGTTTTTAATCTAAAAACAGGTAAATTGAGGTTGTGTTTAACATGGAAATCACTAGTTATTCACCTCAACAATCAACGAGTGGTCCTGCTATATTATATAATTATGATAGCGTTTTTAAATCATTTAATGTTCCTGACTTTTCAAATGCAGATGAGTCTCAAGTGATTCAAACTGTGATCAGTGTAGATGAAGAGGGTGACTTCATGCCTAGATCGAGTATGTCAATGATAGATGCTCCAGAAAATTCTTCCAGTGCAGTTCACATGACTCCAGTGATAGTGAGTCTGAACTTATTCAGGGGGAGGATTTTACTAATCCGTTTGCTAATAAGGACATTCAGGGGGAGATTGTTTCTAATCTGGGAGATAATCTAGTTGTTGACACCATTGCTACTACACGCGCAAACAGAGATCATCTAGTTGAGAACATTATAGGTGATGCTGCTGCAGGTGTTCAGACAAGAAGAGGTATGATCAAAGGTTCCTGTTTATTTACTTCGATTTAGAAGATTAGGATCTTACATGAGTGTTTGTACAGCTGCTTTATTGCCCGGAGCCGAAGAATGTTCACATGGCTCTAAAGATAATTGTTGGGTTGAAGCTATGCAAGAGGAACTAGCTCAGTTTAAGAAGTTGAAGGTTTGGGAGCTAGTTGACTTGCCTGAAGGAGAGAAGGAAATAGGCACCAAGTGGGTGTTTAAGTGTAAGAAAGACGACCGAGGGATCGTGATAAGGAATAAGGCTCGGTTAGCGGTGAAAGGGTTCAATCAGCAAAAGGGGATTGATTACAATGAAGTGTTTGCACCAATAGCAAGGTTGGAGGCAATTCGTTTGTTCCTAGCTTTTGCTTCATTCAAGGGCTCTAAGTTTACCAACTTGACGTGAAGAGTGCATTTCTTTACGGGAAAGTCCAAGAAGTGGTGTATGTCTCATAGCCAGATGGGTTTTACTGATCCAGATTATCCAGATCGAGTCTATCGACTTGATAAGGCATTGTATGGATTGCATCAGGCACCTAGGGCATGGTATGAGACACTGTCAGCACATTTGTTAAAGAATGGTTTTAAAAGAGGTCAGATTGACAGTACACTTTTTCATTAAAAGGAAGAAGGAAGACTTTCTGCTGGTACAGGTATACGTAGATCACATCATTTTTGGGTCATCTGATGAGAACATGTGTCATGATTTCGAAGAGGTAATGAAGAGCAAGTTAAAGATGAGTGCGATGGGTGAGCTATCCTAACTTCTGGGTTTACAAGTTGAATAGAAGAAGGATAGGATGTTTATACATCAGACGAAGTACGTGTATGACATTTTGTCTCGTTTCAAAAAGGAGGATTGCGCTACTTTCAACTCACCTATTTGCGAGAATCACAATCTTGGTCCAGATCATGAGAGTGTGGAGGATGTTGATCCAACTCAAAATAGGGCAATTATTGGTTCTATGATGTACTTGACTGCTTCAAGACCAGACATTATGTTCACAGTGTGTCTTTGTGCCAGATATCAAGCGAATCCAAAGGAGTCACATATGAAAGCGGTGCAGCGGATTCTTCGTTACTTGAAGGAGAAACCTAAACTTGGGTTATTTTATCTAGCTGCTAGTGATTTGAAGTTTATTGCTTTCACTGATTCGGACTTTGGAGGATGCAAATCAACAAGAAAGTCTACCACATGTGGTTGTCAGTTCTTAGGAGGGAGGATTGTGTCATGGCAATGCAAGAAGCAATCTTGCATGTCTACCTCTACGTGTGAAGCTGAATATATTGTTGCGGGTAGTTGTTGCTCTCAGGTTCTCTGGATCCAACATCAGATGCACGATTATGGTTTGTATTTCACTCGTACTCCTATTATGATAGATAATAATGCCACTATTTCAATCACCAACAATCCCATAAAACACAGTCGCACAAAACATATTGACATTCGTCATATTTATACGGGATTGTGCTGCAAAGTAATTGATTGAACTGCATCGAGTCGACACACTAGATAACCTGCCAGATCTTTACACAAAAGCATTTGAAAGGGCTCGTTTTGAGCATTTAGTCGAACTCAACGGGATGAGGAATCTTGAATAACCAATTTTCCATAAAAACTTTTGTAAATAATTTACTGTTTTTCAAATATCATAACATAAAAAAGTCAAAAAATCAAAAAGGAGTTTCCATTGTGTGGAAAAGAAGAAATGATAGTACATCAGCAAGTTAGACTGTCACGCTGAAATTCAAATTAAATTGCTTAAGTGTGATAGCAGCTTCATCATATGATGTACCAGTACGCAAAAGACATGAAATAATCAACTTACCTGGGTGATATAAACATAATGAACTGTGTATGAGTGGGTAACATATCTGTGGGGTATGGTTTTATAACCTTAAATCTTGCGTTAATAGATTGACAAAATCTGAGGTTTTAGGTCTTTATATCGGTATTTCATCCGGGGTATCAAGGTTGTCCTTCTGCTGCATCCAGATATATGCTGACCTAGGCACAACCAGGATATCTTAAAAGAGCTAAATGCCAAATCCTAGAAATTGAAGAAGCTCTCCTAGAGAGTCATTCAACTGTGTAAATTGCATTAATCGTACCAAAATTTGGTATTTACCCTAACCCTCGTTGGATATTGGTCTCTTTGTTGTACGTAAGTACTGACCTGATCACCAATTATCTAACGTTGTAAATCAAAAAGGATGAATACTCACCTACTACGAGGAATCTTTGTGCATACCTTGATCGTGGGGTATGTCCTGAAGTGGGACACACTAGTATATCAGTATAAATTATCTAAACATATCACTAAGTAATGATACTTGAAATGTTCATGTATTTTGTTTAAGTGGATTGTAACGCTCCGTGTTTTCTCGTATTTTCATGTTTTAGAAAATACGTGCCGTCCCTCTAATCGCTATTTCACATTCGAAAATCAGAATGAAAACGACAAAATGACACACTTCTACGTGATTTTTAGCACAATTAATGAACGTAAACGTCAAAACCGACTTCTAACATGTTTTTGCGTATTGTCAACTTTAAATAGAATATTACGACGTTTTATAAAGCTCGGGTGCGGAAACAGGTTTTAAAATCATGATCGGGCCGCTCAAAAACCCTAGATGCTAGTTACCGGGCCTTTGGCCCAAGACATAAACCCTAAACCTATATAATAATCTCATCTTCACACAAACCCTAGCCACTCACCTTAACCTCTGCCTCTCTCATTTCCGGCGACCAGAGCCGAGGTCCGGCGACCTCCGGCGTCGGTCATCTCTGGCCGGCCACACCTACTATCCCACACATGCCTACAACACCCCTCAACTTCTCTTCACTCGCCGCTCAACCCCCCATCCTCGCATCAACTCGTTGAACAGCCGGCCACCACTGTGGTGGCGGCTCACGGTAGCGGCATAGAGAGAGAGACGAGAGAGAGATGCAGGTGAGAGGGACGAGACAGGTCGGTCACCTCTCAACAGTGACGCAACGGTGGAATGACGCCGGCAGCCCAGCTCCGCTCAGTGACTCGGCAGCGGCGGCGACGGCGGTGGCCGGAACCGACGCCGATGAGTGATGGTTCAGCAGGTCCGGGCCTGATTCAGTTTGGTTCGGGGCCGCCTCAGCTCAGTTCTGCCTAAGTTTCATCTCGGTTCAGGTCCTCCTCAGTTCAGTTTTACTTCGGGTCAAAGCAGTCAAACCGGCTAAACTCGGTTCAACGGGTTCGATGTTCGGGTATAGGTTCAATCAGTTACGACGTTCGGGTGCCGGTTCGGTTCGGTTGGTTCAAGTTGCACGGCACGGGTTAGCTCGATTCAGTGGGTATGACACGGTTCGGTCGACTCGGTCAAACCGAGTCAACTCAGTCGGATACGGTCAACGCTTCGGCACGAGACTTGGTAAAATCTTTTAACAACGCGAATCCTATTTACAATGTTTTATAGATTATTTCATGAATGTTTAGCACGAAACGAACATTATATAAATTATAATCGTTAGTAAAAAGATCAAAGATATATATAAATTATATATAAATACTTATGTCGTTACATTTATTGTCGAATTTGGAACACTGTATACTTTGAACATAGTTAACGAAAGTGATATAAATATATATTATTGATGATTTGATTGAGTTTTGAAAAAAAAAATAATATCGACACTTTGGTTGTCGGGTTAGTCCAAAAACAGAGGAAACTCTGCCCGTTTTTCGTCAGAATATATATATATATATATATACACACACATCAAATATTCCTTTTGACAATATATATATATATATATATCTAATATATATATATATATATATATGTTTTTTTTCTATATATCCGCTAAGCTAATGCGCGTATTAAGACTCCAATAAAGTTTACAAAATATATATTAAAGTATATTATTTTAGCGATACTTCTTCAATCACTTGACACTCTAATACTTTGCAATGCGAGGTGCGACTTGGATTCCTCAAGGATCAAAGGGTTATCTCGGTGTCCCATTCTTCAACTCCTCGACCCCTCCCGGGATTCCCAAAAGAACTTGCAAACTGTGAGCATACTCGATCCCCTTTTTTACGTTTTATTACTTTGGGGACAATACATGTACTTCAAATCAATTATACCACTTACGTGTTATACTCGTAATCTTTCATGTTATATTTAAAATCATACGTGTTTATCATATGTGTTATACTTGTAAATCGCACGTCATGCTTATATTAATTTAGTGCTTTAATTATTGATGTGAAGTTGTTTAAAACGTTTTCTTTCCTATACTTATATTCAAACTTGTATGCTCGCCAATGCTTTTTATTGAACTATGCCTTAAAATGTATTGCAGATTGACGATATCAATAAAGATGCAAGGAATCTAGTAGATTGCCTAGAAACACATATAAACTTTAATGCTCGTTATATTGTAACCTACTCCCAACTTGTTGTATTAGTTTCCAAATCATGTATTAAATTAACAAAAATGAAACGGAAGTTTATTATTTGATCATTTGTTGTAGTTGATTTAAACTTGATATATATTATTTCAAACAAAGTAAAATCAATATATAAATACTTGTCACAATTAGCGTTATGAAGTCTCTTGCAATCTCGTTTTCGTCTCATCCCGATGTTTCCGCCATCGGTTGGGGTGTGACAGATTGGTATCAGAGCCATAACTATAGGGAATTAGGTAGAATTGCCATGTTCGACCTAGTCTATAGTTTAAGTACCATACTCTTGACCATTTGTGATACTTGTCTAAATTGTTATTCTTTCTATCATGCTCCTCCCCCTTTTGGTCTTAAAACTTACAATGTGTCTTTCCTAAAACATGAAACACAATACACATTTGTGAGGATATTCTTGTTCCACAATCGAAATAACTCATCAAAACAGGGGTGATTCCCGCCATTGGTGACAAATTTCAATCCTCTCTACATGTTATTTTGTGCGAAATTCACTATCAAGTCAGGAGTGATATCCATATCTTGATGTGAGTTTCTATTTCATAATCTAGTGGATCTTTATTGACGATTCGATATTATATCTAATAAACCACAATTTGGGGACGAAATTGTCAAGCCAGGATTGACATCCACACCTTGATGACTGGTCCCGCTCCTCAATTTTCAATCTTGCCAAAGTTTCGTATTTTTCGATCAAATTAGGGACATGTACTAACTGGAAGGGTAAAGTACCGTTAATCGCTTGGCGACGAGAGTATTATACCTATTAGGCCAAATCATGTCTCCCTAATTTGAAAGGACTTACGAGTCACTTTGGAAAAGTCGAAGTTTCTAAAACTGAAACACTCCAACATTTTAACAAGCCTCTCTTTTATGCTATCTTACATTTTATGCTATATAATTCTTATTCTTTCATTTTTATTTCAATGTCACACTATACTAAAATCGAATTTATGCATGACAAACTTCGCATTTATACTAAATCTATTACACAACGATTCTATAGGTGCATACTAAACATCATACTTGATTTGGGATTACTAGAACATTATATGTGATAAACTCGTTATAAAACCACACCTTAACATGTATAGCACTATGCGTAGTGCTATAGGAGTAGCGCACCGCCCTTGAGACTTGGGGTCATGTTAAGTAAACTATTTCATACTAAGTAAACTATTTTACATACTCTATGTTTCAACAATATTGACTAGTCAACATTGCGTACACGATGGTTTGACTTGTTTATTCACATGTTTATGTGGTAGACTCGTCATTAACTTTGATCAAGCCACAACTTAACATGTATAGCGCTTGTGTAGCGCTATAGGAGTGACGCACGTCCGTATTCTTGAGGTTATGTTAAATAAACTATTTTACACCCTCTTTGTTTTAACGATGATGGGTAGTCTACATTGCAGTACACGATGGTTTGACCTGTTTATTCACAGGCCAGTAATCCGTTAATCTTGGTTAACTAAAATATATCATTTGTATTGTACACGAATGTGCATATACACACACTTACACTTATACACTATACTCATTCATACTTAATTACAATCATACTTATGGGCTTATATTTCTATACGTTATCATTCTCCCTAGTAATACGCTAATAAACCCTGATCGTGACACGGGACGCAACATGACATCGATTGGCAAAACGGATGTAATATGGTATGAACATGGTGGATAAGCCGCTGGTACTTCTCATATATAAGTGTTAATGCCATATTACTAAGGTTTCGTAAAACGTGCCATGAGAAATTCAGTGTTTCACTGCTATGTTTAATACAAACCTTAATCACGCACCACCTAATTCACAATTATACCCGCATACTTTGAAATGTGATTATTTCTTTCCTAGGCCTTCCTCTTGAATGAATTTCGGGACGAAATTTCCTAAAGTAGGGGAGACTGTAACGCTCCTTGTTTTCTCGTATTTTCATGTTGTAGAAAATACGTGTCGTCCCTCTAATTAATTATTTCACATTTGAAAATCAGAATGAAAACGACAAAATGACGCACTTCTACGCGATTTTTAGCACAATTAACGAACTTAAATGTCAAAACCGACTTCTAACATGTTTTTGCGTATTGTCAACTTTAAATAATATATTACGACGTTTTATAAAGCTCGGGTGCGGAAACAGGTTTTAAAATCATGATCGGGCCGCTCAAAAACCCTAGATGCTAGTTACCGGGCCTTTGGCCCAAGACACAAACCCTAAACCTATATAATCATCTCATCTTCACACAAACCCTAGCCACTTACCTTAACCCTCTTCCTCTCTCATTTCCGGCGACCAGAGTCGAGGTCCGCCGACCTTCGGCGTCGGTCATCTCCGGCCGGCCACACCCACTCTCCCACACACGCCTATAACACCCTTAAACTTCTCTTCACTCGCCGCTCAACCCCTCATCCTAGCATCAACTCGTTGAATAGCCGGCCACCACTGTGGTGGCGGCTCATGGTAGCGGCATAGAGAGAGAGATGCAGATGAGAGGGACGAGACAGGTCGGCCACCTCTCAACAGTGACGCAGCGGTGGAATGACGCCGGTAGCCCAGCTCCGCTGAGTGACTCAGCAGCGGCGGCGACGGCGGTGGCCGGAACCGATGCCGATGAGTGATGGTTCAGCAGGTCATGGCCTGATTCAGTTCGGTTCGGGGCCGCCTCAGCTCAGTTCTGCCTAATTTTCATCTCGGTTCAGGTCCTCCTCTATTCAGTTTTACTTCAGGTCAAAGCAGTCACTTCAGTCAAACCGGCTAAACTCGGTTCAACGGGTTCGATGTTCGGGTATAGGTTCAATCAGTTACGACGTTTGGGTCCCGGTTCGGTTCGGTTGGTTCAAGTTGCACGCCACGGTTAGCTCGATTCAGTTGGTATGACACGGTTCGGTCGACTCGGTCAAACCGAGTCAACTCAGTTAGTCGCTGGTCTACTCAGTCGGATACGGTCAACGTTTTGGCATGAGACTTGGTAAAATCTTTTATCAACGCGAATCCTATTTACAATGTTTTATAGATTATTTCATGAATGTTTAGCACGAAACGAACATTATATAAATTATAATCGTTAGTAAAAAGATAACAGAATATATATATATATATATACATATATATATATATATACATATATATATATATATACATATATATATATATATAAATACTTATGTCGTTACATTTATTGTCGAATTTTGAACGCTATATACTTTGAACATAGTTAACGAAAGTGATATAAATATATATTGTTGATGATTTGATTGAGTTTTGGAAAAAAAAAATAATATCAACACTTTGGTTGTTGGGTTAGTCCAAAAACATAAGAAACTCTGCCCGTTTTTCGTCAAAATATATATATATATATATATATATATATATATATATATATATATCCTCTAAGCTAATGCGCATATTAAGACTCCAATAAAGTTTACAAAAATATATTAAAGCATATTATTTTAGCGATACTTCTTCGATCACTTGACACTCTAATACTTTGCAATGCGAGATACGACTCGGATTCCTCAAGGATCAAAGGGTTATCTCGGTGTCCCATTCTTCAACTCCTCGACCCCTCCATGGATTCCCAAAAGAACTTGGAAACTGTGAACATACTCGATCCCTTTTTTTACATGTTATTACTTTGGGGACAATACATGTACTTAAAATCAATTATACCACTTACGTGTTATACTCGTAATCTTTCGTGTTATTTTTGAAATCATACGTGTTATCATATGTGTTATACTTGTAAATCTCACGTCATGCTTATATTAATTTGGTGCTTTAATTATTGATGTGAAGTTGTTTAAAATGTTTTCTTTCCTATACTTATATTCAAACTTGTATGCTCGCTAATGCTTTTTGTATTGAACTATGCTTTAACATGTATTGCAGGTTGACGATATCAATAAAGATGCAAGGAATCTAGTAGGATTGCCTAGAAACACATATAAACTTTAATGCTCGTTATATTGTAACCTACTCCCAACTTTTTGTATTAGTTTCCAAATCATGTATTAAATTAACAAAAATGAAACGGAAGTTTATTATTTGATCGTTTGTTGTAGTTGATTTAAACTTGATATATATTATTTCAAACAAAGTAAAATCAATATATAAATACTTGTCACAATTAGCGTTATGAAGTCTCTTGCAATCTCGTTTTCGTCGAATCTCGATGTTTCCACCATCGGTTGGGGTGTGACATGGATAAACATTGCTTGTAATCGTTTTGAACTGCTTTTCATAAAAATTACGTATACAATTATCTAATAGTGTGAAAACAGTTTGATGTTGCTGATATGATCTTCTTACCGGTGATTCTCACAAAAACAGAGTGTTTATTATTTTGTTATTTATTTGTTTTTAGAAAATATAAAAATCCAAAAATATTTCATTTTCTTATAAATTCTTAATGTATGGGTATTGGTTGTTCATGGAGGAGTTGTTACCGATAGGGGAGACGATGTTAGAAGATGAGTTTAAAATTTTAAAATCCGGCAGGTTCAGTGTGCTTAAAATTTTGAGTGTTGGTCTGAATTGAGAATCGCTTAATCTGTGATAAAGTTTTACAATCTCTTGAATAATAATAATTTGTCAACTTGCGTTGAAAAATTCTTATGGTTTCTCGAGATGTTTGTTTTATAGAATACAGATTGTAGCAGTGTGTTGCTGAGAAGTTTGGTGAAGAGGAGTTTTGCTTGGTTGCATGGTAGAACCTTCTTTCTACAATGCAGACAAAGTTGAAGAGTATGAAGATTGCTATGCAAGTGCTAAACTAGAGTTTACTCTAACGCTAACGATTAGAAGATTTGGTGATTGGATGCATCAGCTTAGGGGGAGTCTGTTGCTGACAGAAGCTATTAAAGCTAAAGCTATCCAAAGACCAACGATTTTCAAAGATGTTGAAGATTGCAAGAAGACTGAAGACTAAGTTATTTTATGAAGCTATTGTCAAGGGGGAGTTTGTTGGTGCATATTTGTGACAACAGCTTAGATATTGTCTTTGGATATCTTGTAATTAGTAAAACGATAAATAGTTAGTAGGTTTAGTATTGGAGTAGTTGATTAGAAGTGATTGGGCTAATCCAGACACTTTATAGTGTATGGTAGGTGACTTGGGCTTAAACCCAATAGCAGCCCATGTGGTGAAACCCTAGCCCAGCTGCAAACATGTCTCTATATAAAGAGAGTTTTGCATTAGGGTTAAGGTTGCTCAGTGGATTAGTTGCTCAGGGAATTACTTCAGAGAGAGTTGAAAGAGAGAGTCTTGAATTGATTGTAAACACTTGTGTTAGATAATCAATAGTAGACAGTTTGAAAGTGATTGTGTTCGTGTTCTTGTTCGGTTTTCTGTGAAATCCGATTTAGGGGATTCCGCACTCTAGATTAGATAGACGATTCTCTGACATTCCATACGGATTAGGGGACCTACAAAATATTTTGAAATAATTTTGAAGTTCAAATTAATCTAGAATTTTCGAATCATTCCGTATTTACATTATGCTTATATTAACGCATAACTTTTTTTTAAAATTATGTTTTAAGAGAATTGGTCTAACAAGATATAGATTATTAAATAAAACATTATGTTAGAGCCACCAATCATTTAATCGCTTTTACATGATGCATTAACATTGTTTTAAAGTTTACATAATGGATCGACTCATTTAATGTTTGAATAATAAGAATAATAATACGAAGTTACCAAGAGGACAGGTAAACGGATACAAAACAAATTAAATTCAAGTACGATCAAAGTCATTGTTGATGCACTTTATGGTTGTCACTGTACGAATAGGCTAGAAAGAGTGTGTGTTGAATATTGTATAGATTAGATACGAACACACGACCCAAGTGCGAACGAGTACTGGCTCATACGAGTGACATGTGCCTCGTACAAGTGACAATGTGCTTCGTACGAGTGACTCTGTTACTCGTACGAGTGATAACATCTCACTCGTATGAATGACCCTTCGTACCAGTGACAACATGCTCGGTTCACACGAGCTGTCATGTCTATAAATAGGTGTTGTGTGTTCATTGTTTGTAAGTTTTGCAAGTTCTCTGAGGGAAACGCTAGCAGATTCTCTCCAGGAACTCCGCCAGCCAGTCAAGATTTATACTCTCTCGGTATGAATGATTGAAATGAAAAGCTTCCATTAATTCTGTTCCTACTCACTGTCAATATCGTTCTACCGAATCTGTACTATCCCCAAAGCTTTCGTCTGAAACCGCCGCCACGGGACCACAACTGGTATCAGAGCTACGGTACAGATTCATTCAATCTAATAGTTGATGAATCACCTACGCTTATGAATTTTGGACGTTTAAGGGGTTTTAGACGTAAAACATCAAATAATCGGACAATCCACGGACATAATGAAAAATTGAAACCATAGGATTGTTAGAAACTGATTTTCGACCAGATCTGTGCAAAAATCACGTTTAAATTCGGAGAAATGAAGATTCTGGTTTGAAAACATAATCAGTTTTGTCTGTATGAGTAAGACTCTCGCTCGTACGAGTGACACTTTGTCACTCATACGAAGCACCACTCGTATGAAGCACCACTCGTACGAAGCATCACTCGCACGAAGGCTTTTTCTGATCGTATTGACAAGACGAGTGTCCAGAAAAAACTTGGTGATGACAATTATTTTCGAGATTTTAACGTCTAATTCGGGCTGTTCGGGGACACCGTCTGGAGCTTCAGAGCTTCAGTGTATAGATTTAATGATACGATCACAAAGGGATGAAAGTTTTGGGGTAGTCACTGATATCTGCGCAAAACGTTGCTCATCTGGTGTAGTGACTATTAAGGGGCCTCAACGTTAAGTCAGCATTTGATCAAAGCTGCAATTTTGGGAAATTTTTCGCAAAATTTGTGTACCATATGTTGCAGTCGCACCATAATCTTCATTCCCATAAGAACTAAAGACATCAGAATTTGCAAAAATGAGGGGGAATAAAAATTTTCACGTATATGTTAAAATTCCGGCATTTTTGAAATTCGTGATGCTGCAACAGTATCCAGGTGGTTCAGACTGTAGATTATCTGGGAAACAAAGAGGATCGAAGATTCATTAGAGATGAGATAACGTTTAAGTCTATTCACGAAATAGACTATACATTTGGAATGTGTGATCAAAGAATGTTCAGAATTTTCAGATCATGTTTCAGATTGATGCTCAAGGGCTAACTACCTAATCCCCGATGTGGAATTGGAAGTACATACGACTGCCTATCATTAACTCTACATTGAAAATGAACTGTTTTTCGGTAACCGCCAGGAAACAAGGATGTCTTGTAGTTTCAGTGCCCCATTCCAGCAGAGATAGCTATACATCTGTTATTGTGACTAAAAAGGAAGAATGTGATTCTGATTGCCAAAGAATGTTTCTCATATTCGATGATTACCAGATAGTATGTTTCCGATGATGATTTGCTAATTGAGAAGATTTTTGCAGATATCTATTGGTTTGAAGTTTTTCGGTATGGTATTTTGAAGTTTCTATCAATTGCCGGTTGGGTATTGAAGATCGGAGGATCGAGCATCAGGGGAGTGCGCTAAACCGAACATGGATGTGGTTAACGTCGAAACGCAGAAGCTGCATTGTTTAATTTCAAGTTGGTGATTATTCGAGAAAATTTGTAGATCAAGAAAATCAGAGGAGGCCTTGAATCGTGCAAACAACGACTTGAATATCAATTTCTGGAGAAAATTATTGCAGGGGGAATGTTGCTTAACGTAGATAATGCAAACCCGGATCTTCAATTAAGGGGGAATTACGACGTCAACAGATACCCGATTGAAGTTGCAGAATATTCAAACACAGCTCTCAGATTTCAAGTTCAAGTGCAGGCTTCGACAGTGACGTCCAAGGGGGAAATTGTTGATGCACTTTATGGCTGTCACTGTGCGAATAGGCTAGAAAGAGTGTGTATTGAATATTGTATAGATCAGATACGAACACACGACCCAAGTGCGAACGAGTACTGGTCGTACGAGTGACATGTGCCTCGTACGAGTGACATGTGCCTCGTACGAGTGACATGTGCCTCGTACGAGTGATAACATGTCACTCGTACGAGTGATAACATGTCACTCGTACGAGTGACAACATGCTCGGTTTGCACGAGCTGTCATGTCTATAAATAGGTGTTGTGCGTTCATTGTTTGTAAGTTTTGGAAGTTCCCTGGGGGGAAACGCTTGCGGATTCTCTCTAGGAACTCCACCAGCTAGTCAAGATGTATACTCTTTCGGTATGAATGATTGAAATGAAAAGCTTTCGCTGATTCTGTTCCTACTCACTGTCAATATCGTTCTACCGAATCTGTACTATCCCAAAGCTTCCGTTCCACACTGATGACCAAAAAATATATTTTTATTCCAAAGCATTTGATAATTCAAGATTTAAAAATCTTTTATGGTATAAGAAATCTTGCCTCGGGGGATATTCATGAGGTTGAGTTTGAGGATGACGAGGACTTGACGTGATTCTCATTGGTATGACGTGTTTTCTGTACATTCTTTCTTAAAAATTCTAAAAATACAAAAATATGTTTTTGATTTTAGGGGGAGAAAGTTTGGGAAAATACAAAAACATATAAAAGTCAAAAAAAGTTTTTTGTGAAAAAGAGAGATCATATTGCATCAATATGATAGTCACAATACGCTAAAGATATGGAATGTTTATACAAGTAATTAAACAGGTCTTACTGAGGATGTGCCAATAGGCTTCACTCGTTCAGTAAATTGTTTTTCAAGATATAAATCTAAAAGAAAAACTGAGTAACTAGTGGGTTAACATCTCTCGGATATATGGACTTGGTACTCTGAATTTCGTTTGAGAGAATGCCAGATTCTGCGATACTAGGTCTTTATATTTAATCGATATCTGGGAATTATCTGAGTTCTTCTGATTTTGCGTCAGCAATGGCCTAGAACTTGTATAATACTTTACGCATTATTCGCCCATTCAAGCTGCACAAAAAAATGAATGTCATAAGCTTTGTGACATTTGCAGTTCAGAAGATTCCTTAATGGAACACCACCTAAAGACGAGCCTTCATCTCTTTGTCTGTATGGAAATACTAACCTGAGCTCTCAAGGTCTCGCAATTCACCCCCTACAGATATCAATTGGATATATTCACCTGTCAAATGAAATGCTGGGAATCTCAATGCGGGAGTATATTCTGAGATGGGAAATATAGTTATTTCATGTTCCTAATATTACCTAACATATCTTGAAACAGTTGAAAAACGAGAAGAGGTTTAAGTGGATAAGTATATTGGCAATCTAGGTAAATCTGGTTAAAAGCTTAATGAGTATACCAAGATCAACGGTACTGGTGATTTGTGAAATACTTGATATGATCCTCTTAACACAAAACTCACAAAAATATATGTATGTATATATTTCTTTTCTTGTTATCCCTTTTCGGAAAAATCCCAAAAAGATTTTCAGCTTTTAGCAATTTATCTTAGTTTTTAAGTCAACCGATGATGAAAACACTGATAGTTCAAGTCATGGCGACACTTGCTGAAGGAATGCTGAAGACCATGGGTTGGGAGCTACTCTAGAAAAGAAGAAATTACCTGAATGTCAACAAAGTTCATTAATTTGAAACTTCACATTTTTAAATAAATTTGTTTTGGTCAAACCATGGTCAACCAAGGTCAATAACTTGGACTTGGTAGGCAAATCAGATAACCAGGGTCATTAACTTGGACTTGGTTAACTAAGTAGGTTTTAAGCAGATAAACTTTCATAAAAAATCAAAAGGTTTAACAAGTATCAAGACTGACTCGTACGAGTGGCACTGACTCGTACGAGTGACATTTGTATTCATTCGCACGAGCCATTGACTTGTACGAGCGACTACTGAGTATAAAAGGCTCCTTTATTCGCATGAGTCAGCCTAATATCACTGTGCGATTGAGAGAGAACTTTGTGCGAACCAGTTCTATACTTCATTTTTCTTGACATATACTACGTACTAATACATTGGGGAGGTCGATTCGCACACCTCTTAAAATGGGAAAGGTACTAATGCTTATTTTTAGCCATTATAATGCCGGATTTGGACAAATGAACATAAAACGTAGATTTAGGAAAATTGGACCGGTAAAACATAAAATTGAACTGAAAAACGTTAAAATCGGCCCCAATAGCCTATAAATCAACCTTCAATTTGTTAAAAACAACACGTTTTAAGTTCGGTTTAACTTGGTGTTATTTGTACGGTTTACAACTTGTACGAATGACCACTCGTACGAGAGAAGTTGTCAAAATGTTCCAAGTATCTTTTTCACTCGTACGAGTGAGTGTTCGTACGAGTAAGATTCTTAATTGTTCAAGTATTGATGACTCGTACGAATGAATGGGTCGTACGAGTGACTCTCAAAGTTGAAATTTTTGAAAAATTTTCTAACGGTTTGAAATGTCTATGTGTGCATGTCAAGAAATCTTCTTTCTCTCCGTTCCACAATGTTTGTTGTCTTCTTGATGAGTCTATTCTAGAGATTGCTGCCTACCGGGAAGTTTTAGATTTTTTGGGTAGAATTCCTATTACGAACGCTCTGACGGATCGCCATGTTGCTTATAGATCACATATAGAGTTCTTCTGGAATGCAGCGGAGTTTGATATTGAGGAGAATGCGATTATCTCGGCTGTGAGAATTGGAGATGAAGATATTCAGGTGAAAATCACAGAAGAGTTGATCAGAAAGGTGTTGGGTTTTAAAGACCATGAAGATGATCTGACGGGATTCTCGGAATATATGGTGAAGGGATGTTTCTATCGCATTGGTTACACTGGGTGTACGAATGCTGCTCCTTTAAAGAAGACTAACCTAAGTGCGCCTTTTAGATATATCGCACATTGCGTTATACATGCATTAAGTCACCGAAAATGAGGTTTTGATGATTTTGTTGACTACCAGATGTGCATGATCACCGCGCTTGTTCTTAATCTTCCATACAAATTTTCGAAAGTGATATTCTCTCATATGGTCCAGAATATCCAGAGAGAAATTTCTGCAGTACCCACGTTTCATCCAGATGTTGCTAGATCATCTGCATCCAAATTTGAAGAAAGAGAAAGATGATGTGCTTAAGTTGGAACACATGGATGGCTCTACTCTGAAGAAGATGAATTTGCATCTTAAGACATTCCCGAACGCGAAGCCTATGTTTGGAGCAATCATTGACAAAGATTATGTCGCTCCAACACCAGGAAAGTGGAGAAAAGAAGAGAGTGGTGATGAGAATGAAGAGCTGACAGCGCTTGATGGTTTTATTGCAAAGTGTAGTGCTTGGTTTGTTAAAGATAGGGAAAAGGGAGTAAAAAGGAAGCCAACGTCTACATCTTCTTCTTCTGCTCCTCAGAAGAACAAGAAAGCTACAGAAAGTTCAAGACTGATAGATGAACCAGAGCTGGAAGAGAATATAGAAGATATCGCTGCTAACATTGAGAGACAAGCATTTGGTCATAAAAAAGTGGCTGAAGAAGCGTCGTCTTCTAGCATTGATTCTGAGGATAGAAGAGCTGGAGAAAAGGAGAGGGCTAAAGAGATAGAAGTTGAACGACAAGCAGAGCTAAAGCGTAAAGCTGAAGAGAAAAAGAGAAAAGCGACAGGTGAAGACGATTCGAGTTATATACCTTCGGGTTCTGATTATGATACTCCTGTGCGCAAGCCTGCCAAGAAGAAATCTCGACGTCTCAAACGATCGGCAGAGAGAAGCACTAATTCTCCTAAAGACAAATCAAAAGAAAAAGTGCAAAAGCAGACTGAAGAAGAGGTACATGTTGAGCTGACTCCACCAACACCACCATCACCAGCTCTCAACAAACACCTCAGCCAGCACCATCTCCACCACGTCAGTCTACACCACAACCGCCACCCAACCAACACCGCCGCCGACGCCGCAACCCTAACAGTCACAGCCTCATTTTAATTTTGATTTCGACTTTGGTGAATACCTGGGGGCGAAGCCTTTACTGCTGACATGTTTAATGACCTACGCGTTGAAGAGTTACAGAAGCAGGTCATGTTAAACACCGTCAAGATTATAGAGTTATAGGAACAGCTCAATGTGTTAAACGAAGACAAACAGCAGCTGGAAGCGATGTTAGCCAGCATTGTATCTGAAAATGAACGTTTAGGGATTCGGATGGGTGAATATGAAGAAGAACGACTCAGAAGCGACAGAACGATGAATTTATTTGAGAAGATACTGACTAAGAAGCTGGGTATTAATATTGCTGCTGAGATAGATGAAATAGAAAGAGCTAAAGCGAGAGAGCGGGTCACTAAACGTGAACGTCTTGCAAAAGAATTATCATATGCGCAAGACAAGGGCAAAGCTAAAGTGGTTGAGGATCCTGTGAATGTCACAACTGAGCCAGAAGCTTAATCTACGCTAGTTATTGCAGATATTGTGGTGTATTCAGTCTCGGAGAAGTTTGTTATGATAGGAAAGCCTAAAGATGTAGATATTGACACGATAGATCTTTCAACAAGACATCGTGAATGGTTGAAGAAGAGGAAGTTAGAAAGAGAGATTGAAGCAGCGGTTGAAGAGTTTGATGAGGATGCTGAAAAAGAGGCTGAAGACTTAGATGCTTTTGATGATCTATTATCTGATGAGTCTGATCATGATGGTGATGATGATGTAGGTGGTATGGGTGTCCGTGTAACAAAATCTCCTTTAAATGAAGATATTGATTATTCTGCTTACTTGGATGACTCTGCGAATCAGGTAAGTGAAGGTAGAGATCAGGGAAGATCTGGAGGTTCGAAAGGTGCTCAGCAGGCAGGAATTCTCACGGTAGCTGATATATCTACCGTCTGTCGTGCCAAAGCCAAAGATTTTATATCTTGAGCACGATGTTGAAGAGGGTGAATATGTCCATAGCTATACTAAGGAAGAGATTGCTAAAATGTTAGGCGTGGACGAAGAAAAATTCGAGTTTGATTTTGAAGACGAGCTGAATGATATTAGTGCTTACAAGCCAGTTGACTATATCTTCGAGCACGTTGAAGATGCGAATGATTATGATAGAGTTGTCGTGGAGGATGATTCTGATGACGATGTTACTAATCTTGCCGATCAGGGTACTATTGACTCCCCAACTTTTAGTGAGTTGTTTGCAGCTGAAAATGTCGATGTTCTGAAACGTAAAGTCGAAGAAGCTGCTAAACACGGTACGATTCCTCAACATATGACTAGAGCTGAAATTGCAAAAATGAGGAAGAAGTGGTTCAAAGTTTCACCAGCGGAGGCAAGTTCAAACGTCCTCTAGCGTTCTTTACGCGTGATGCAGATATTTCTCTAGGGGATATAATTAGCTGGGGATGGATCGAGGAACTTAATGTTTACGCTATCAAGAGGGAGTTTGGGATCCAGTGTTTCTGATATTTGAGCGACATCAAATCCTTGTCGTATTGGGATATAAAAGAGCTCGTGCAAACGAAGATGATTAATCTGAATATGAAGTTTCACGACCAACGTCTATGGAAGTTGATCAAGCTTGAAGCTACGCATGGATTTATACACTGGAAACCTCATTTCCCGAAGCATATTACGAAGATCGATCCGATTACCAAAGAAAAAGATGTTACGCTCGTCGTGAAGAGGCCAAAGGTAATGAAGAATATGCCTATGATTCAGATGGAGCAAGACTTCCACAAAATCTTCAAATGGTGGCATTATGATTCTAACACGGGAGAAGCTGTGATATGTGTGCACCCTGATGATGATTTGTGGAAGATAACAGAGGAGCTAAACAAAGTCGTCATAGCACACATACGTATATATGGGTTGTGGCATGGCATTCGAGTACTTGACAAGGGTGTGGCTAGTAAATTGTTTGAAGAAAGATATAGATTGCTTGTTCTACAGCAAAATCAGCTACGAAGAGAAAGACAAAGAACAAGCACTCCAGTTTCAGAAGATTGTTAATGTCTGTTTCGCCAATGATATACATTCTGGATCGACATGGAACACTTCATGGAGGAAACTGGAGGAGACAAAGCAAAGGAAGAAAGATAAGAAGGAAGAGAGGATTGTAGAGTGAGCTCGTATAGCGTCGCTAAGAAGTTTTCGGTTTGGCAATACAGTTAACCGACCTCCTCCAACAAACCAAACGCCTATAGCTTTTGAGGAGCGTCGCAAGCCACCGAAGCGTTTCTTTGGTCGATAAACGTCAAATCTTATGAAATTTTTTTTTTGAAGACTATCCAAGACTGCGGCAACATCCAAGGTGGAGTTTGTTGGTGCATAATGTCTATTGCCTACGTCAAGGATATGTTGATTTTGTATATAGGGCTTAGAACGACAGTTTATAAATGTTATTGTATGATTTATGTGTTTTGTATCTGACTCGTACGAGTGAGTCATATGACTCGTATGAGTGACTCTCACGTACGAAGCAGCCTCTCGCACGAGTCACACACTATGTTTCACACTCTACTGTGCGAGTCATGTCGACCTAAATAGAGGAGTGTTGTGTCAGAGCTAGGGAATGTTAGTCCAGTTGGTGTGGTGAAGCCCAGCTGAATTGTTTACTTGTGTTGTACTTTTTCACGTCAATTAGTATATTCAAAGCAATTAAACAGTAGATCTTACTTGTTCTTTTGTCAACCTCACTAACAATGAATTCCGGCTCTGTTAGTTGAGTTAAATCAGTTGGTTGCTCTTCGGAGGAGTAGATCCCCCATTCACAATCATATATATATATATATATATATATATATCACGAGTTGCGAGAACCTTGAGAAGTTTTAGTTTCCGCGCGAGTTGGGCCAAAAAGTTTTTACACAAACATAGATAAAAATATTATAAACACATCTGTAAAAAAAATAAAAAAAGTTGTCGAGTCGGTAGTTTTGACTTATGCAAGTTTTTTACGCGCAAGCGTAAATTTTGCATGAAGATAAATATTTTTTTACGCCTCATATAAATGTGGGTATACGGTATTTTTTTTAATTTTTTCCTTTTTTTGCTGAAACAAGTGATCTTTTTTATGACTTTTGAGAAAAAAAATTCGGAAAAACCTTTTGAATAGCCTATATATATATATATATATATATATATATATATATATATATATATATATATATATAGTGAGGTTTATTGAGGAATCGGTGAACACTTTTAAAAATTTAACTCAACATGTTAAAAATCAAGTTTTAAAAAACTTTTTTGACGCTTTTCGTTATAAATACTTGTAGAAGCATTTTTTTAATAAAAAAAATTAAAAACTAAAATATAAAATAACAATTAATAAAGGCTTAAATATTTTTTACAAAAATGATTTTTTATTGGAATAGTTTCTGCCTATTTTTCTAAGAGTGTTTTCTAATTCCTCACTTTCTAATGTTCCTTAATAAACCTTACCCTATATATATATATATATATATATATATATGACAAGACAATTAAGTTCTTAAGTTCTTATTAATCAAAACTATGCCACGAACTACTTGGATGAACTGTAAGCTTCAGGAGAAGACAAATTTTATAAAAGTAAAAAATAAAAACTCTATAGACACTAATAATGTGGACCGATACTTTTGAGAAAAAATATAAGAAAATCTTTGACGTGTTTAATAAAAATGATTACCAAGATGAAAAAAAAATATAAATATTACCTTTGAACTTTTGTTCAACAAAACTAATTAAATAGAGCTTATTAAATGTTATCTTGGTTATAAAATGTTTATTTAATTGATTTTCTTAAAATTGTTGTTTGTAAAAGTACATAACTAATTTTTTTAACGGTAAATTTTACTTATCCCTCAGTAATCCTTAAATACTCTTCTTGTTCAGATTTGAATCTAGGACCTATCGGTGAAGAAGTAAATTGTTGTTTTAGCTTGTGTTTAAAATAAAAAAAACCTGCAATGAAATTGATCCTACTACTTATTTAATTTAATTCCATTATTTATACCTAATACAATAATACTACGGAATATTCCTAACCCAAGTTGATAATTTCAAAATGTATTACTAAACCTTAATATTTAATGTTCCTAGGCTTAATCATTTTGAGCAATCCTAGAATAAATAATAAAAAAATTATATTAGTGGAAATTTCAGAGAAAATAAATCATAACTAAATGACATACATGCAAACCTCATTATCAGTTTGATAATATTTATTAAAATCAAATAGTTAAAATCATATGTTTATCTATAAAACAATTTAGGATTCACACTACTTTTTGTGTAGGTTGCGCTGCTTTGAAGCTATATTTGCACTTCATTATTGGTGTTTAAAACCATGAACCTTAAATATTGAGTTCGAAAGACCAATAGAAAACTATGATGAATTGCATTAGATTGTAGATAGGGGTAGCAATTCTGATATAATCCGAACACTGTACATAGAAAAATAGGAAATGGGTTGGTTAATACGACCCGTGTTATTAAACAGGTCAAACTGAAATTACTTGTCTAATAGATGAGTTAATCTGAAAATGACCCATTTAATAATTGGGTTAATATATCATCCTTAAAGTTTATATTTTGGATTTTAGATATGAAAAATGTTAATCTTAAAGTTAAGAGTAAAGTGCAATATGTGTCTCTGAGATTTATAAGCGGCGTAAGCTTGAGTCCCCGCAAGAAATTTTTGAATGTTTGAGTCCCCGCCCTTTTGAAAAGCCTTCCATTATAAGACCCTCCGTTAAAATTATGTTAGTTTGACCATCAGGTCAAGGGTGTTTTTAGTAATCTCACACATCTAATCTCCATCTCTATCATCCCAATGTTCTTCCTCTCCCTTTTCATCTTCAACAAAAAAAATCCAAATCCACCACACAACACAAACCAACTTAAACAAATGAACAAAAGCCTCATAATCCAAACCAAATTTCACTCACTTTTTTTACCCATGTTCTCTTCTTCAGATCATTTGGTAATTCCTTATTACTTTTCTTTTCTATTCATGAACAAAAATATGACGCAATTTTCACACAATGAATTCCTGATTCTATGCAGGTCACCTCTCATCTTGTTCCATTAAAGGATCAAGATGGTCAAAGATCATTGGTATTTGAGGGTCGATAGGTTTCTAATTCAACTACGCAACCTAAGATGTGGGTTCATATATCTTCTTAGCAGAATCCCTTCTAGTGTGGGACTTCATAAGGCTCCAAGCGGATCTCCTTCAACCTCAAATCTGGAATTGGCAAGATAAAAAGCTGCATTTAAAACTGCCTCAAGTTTGAACCCCGCATACAACCCTAAACCACCATACAACCACCACCGCCACCACCCTAAACTACCATATAACCACCGCCTCCACCTTCTAGAACCACCATCTTCGTCGTATGGGCAACAAGAAAAAGCGGCCGAAACGACAACTACAACAGCGGAATAAGAGATGATACATTGAAAACACAGGTGGGTAAGTTATTGATGGTGGGGAGTTTTGTTGGGTCGCATTCTGATGTGTAGATTATGGATCCAGTGGTGGAATTTTATGGATTCAATTTAAGGATATGGGGTTAGACTTTTAATATTTTATGGTATGAATTTTGAAGATAAAGAGATGAGTAAACTGCCATTTTGGTCCCTAAGGTTTGACATGTTTTGCCACTTTAGTCCAAATCTTAAACTTTTTGCATCTGGGTCCCTGTGGTTTCAGTTTTATTGCCATTTTAGTCCAAAAATGAAATCAGACCAGATTCCCCAAACAAAACCCTGGTGTTTTGTCCTTTTCCTCAAGGATATTTTAGTCATTTTAGAACACCGATTTCTTCATTTTCCCTAAAAATGAAACCAGCCCCTTTATAACATGAGAAACCCTAATACCATGTTTCCTCATCTTCAACCTTCATCAGCCTGCACCACCTCACATCCCTACCCCTACTATAACCACGGTCTCCAACCCCCCTGCACACCCCGCTGCCCTAACAAACCACCACCGCCGCACCACTACTAAACCACACTTACCCCCACAGAACAACAACCCCCTATGCCACCACTGCCCTATCAAACCACCGCCGCCACACCACCACTGAACCACCCTTACCCCACCGAGTTTCTTGAAGCTTCCGTCAAGAGTGGATTTCCGTATGCTTTCGTACACCTGAACACACTCTCTGAAATAACCGGCGGCAATGATGCGTTCGGCGATTGAACGGAGATCTGAAATGCTTTCCATGGTAACAAATCTTGTTCGCCAATGCTGTTTATAGATCTGCAACTCGCAAACGTTACAATCCGCTCATTACGATCTGTAAACGAAGTAGAACTGATTCTGGAAATTGATTCATCTCTCCTGTTGCCGGAATTCTCATTTTCATGGTGGCGGTGGTGTTCAAAAGGGAGGAGAGAGAGAGAAGAGAGAGAGACAGATGGGTGTTTGGAGAGAGAGAGCCAGTTAGCGTTTATGTATATATATATTAATTAATGCTTAAAATTACCATTTTGCCCCTGAGAAAAAGGACAAAATACCAGGATTTTATTAGACAAATATGAGTTGATTTTACTTTTGGACCAAAATGGCACAAAACTGAAACCACAGGGACCAAAATGACAGTTTTGGACTAAAGTGGCAAAAGTGCCAAACCTCAGGGACCAAAATGACAGTTTACTCCTTGGTTTAAAAAAGCGAGAGGCGCACAAAAGCGACGAGGTCTAAAATTGAGGCGTGAAGCGCAAAGCGCAAAAGCTGTGGGCTTTTCGTACCCGAGGCGCAAGGTCTTTATATAATTTTTTTTATATATCCCATACATACCCTATAGGGTTTTAGCTTCCTTTAACCAAAATATAGCTATAAATAAGGCTTTTATATCTTGTCCCACATAGGTCTGGGAACAAAGGGAATGGTTGTTTATAAGGTAAAACATTTATCAAACAATTGTAACTTTATGACATGTTTTGCCACAAGTCCTACCCGCGCGCGTAGGGGGGTGCTAACAATTGAGTTTCGGAGCTGGAATTTGGTTGAACTCGTGCTTGCCTGCACGTCCTGCGGACACGAATGCAGCTCCAAAAACCCGGGCTGTTAGAAAACGCTTATTTTTACTAAAAAAACATTTTTTTTGCTGTGTATAGCCTCAGGTCCATCGGGCGCGCTTTTCAGGCCAAAAAAGCCCCAAAAATGCGCTTTTATACGCTTTTTGGTCTCTTCCTGAAAAAACACAAGGCGCTGAGCAGTAAAGCCCCATGACCTGCGCCTTGTTGCGCCTCGCGCCTAGGCGCGCCTCAGGCGCGCTTTTTTAAACCAAGGTTTACTCTAAAGAGATTCAAAAGTTAAGATTCAAAAACATGTGTGGTTGAAAAGTACTTGCATGTGATTAACTGATAATGATGATGATTACTGTGAATAATAATAATATAATAATAATAATAATAATAATAATAATAATAATAATAATGATGATAACAGGATAAGCTGTAAAAAAGACTTTTCACCTTGAGGATAAGGGGCAAAATGGTCCTTTTATTATTTTCAAACGGTAAAACTAACGGAGAGACTCAAAATATAGGATTTTTCAAAGGGCGGGGCCTCAGGCATCCAAAAATTCCTTGCGGGGACTCAAGCTGACACAACCCATAAACCTGAGGGACACATATTACACTTTACTCTAAAGTTAAATGTTTTAATTCTATTTCCTCTTCTAAACTATTAACATCTAAAAGTTAAATTGGTTATTTTAATATTTTCATGAAATCTTTACTTTCAACATATGTATTTTATTATTTAATTACTCATTCTTCATATGATAAACGCGTAACAAAGGAAAAGTCTATGCATGGAAAGAAAGAGGAGAACACTCTGGTCACCTGAGTTGGGAGAGATGAAGAGAGCAAGGAACCCGTGGTGACATTCTATGTAACCAACGTCCATCCACACCTATCCGAGAATGAGTTGTGGATTGAATGTAGGAACGTAGGCCACTTAGTGAATGCATATATAGCGAGGAAGAGAGATGCAAAAGGAGGGAGATTCGGTTTTGTAAGCTTCACAGGATAAAGGAGATTATGAAGTTATCAGCGGCATTTGGCAGTTGAGTTTCTACGGGTGGAGGATTAAGGAAAACGTTGCAAGATACGAAAAAGGGGAAAGAAGCTAGAAGAGACAAGGGAAGACATTTTTTTTTTGGGTAAAAGGGTATACCCGGGTGATTGTATTACTATCAAAATAAAACAAGTAGGAAGGCAGAGTGCCAACCTAATTCAATAGTGTGACATGCCACACTAAAGTAAAACAAGCAACAAAAGCAAACCACCAATTAACACAAAACGACACCTAAACACTAAACATCACGAAATACGAACTAAGTAATCCTCATATTTAGGTGTTGTCAACCTCATCCGAAGATGATATCCTCCATGTCTTCAACAATCTTGCAACTCGATCATTCATCTTGAACTTGAAAGAGTGAAGCTTTAGACGGACTGTCACCTCAATCTGCTCCTCTACCTTCTTCGGCGGTCTCAACTGATTGTTAAAAAACCTCGAGTTCCTTTCCTGCCACACGAAGTAAGCCGTAGCAGTGATCACTAGTTTGCGGATGACCCAAATGAGGAGCTTTGATTTCGCCTTAGGAATAATCCAGGCGATAACATCTTCCCATTTACCATCGATTTGCACCATATCAATCTTATTTCGGATAGAACACCAAATCTGATTAGAATAGGGGCATTCGAAGAATAAATGATCATGAGTTTCCAAGTCTCTATTACAAAGAAGACAGCACATCATATTCATGTTACCCGAAGCATGATTCCATAACTGGATCCGATCTTGTGTTGCAAGCTTTCTCCTACAAATCAACCAACAAAGGAACGCATGTCTCGGGATATTGATAGAAGACCATACCATATTATACCAACTAACCATATGGCTTGAACGTCTTAAGGAATCCCACGCCAGATTTGTCGAAAAAGGTTCCGTAACATTACCTTTTTTTTCCAGAAAATGGTATCCATCTTATGAGGTGAAATAGAAATCGGAGGAAGCTGAAAGAGGATAGGAAACATATCACGCCAAGCTTCAGGCCAAACCCATGTATTCTCCTGAACCATATCGGCCACTTTAGAGTAAATCGACAACCCTTCACGCGAAATTTGTCTAGGAGTAATGAATGAGCTTAAAGGACAGTGATCGCTCCAATTATCAAACCATAAGAACGTGTGCTCCCTGTTACCTATACTTGACACAAAGAAATTTCAAACCATCGGCCTCAATTGGAGCAATTTCCTCCAACTCCAACAGATGTTTTGCTGATTGGGAATATCCCAAAACCTCCTATCATGCAAGTGGTGAGAATATACCCATTCGACCCAAAGAGAGTTCCTTCGAGAAAGAATGTTGTAGATATGAAAGGCCATTAGAGCTTTGTTCACATCCGCCACTCGCCTAATCCCTAAACCATCTTCCTTCTTTGGTAAGCAAACAATTTTCCAAGACACTTTAGCTTTACCTTTAACCATACGGCCTTGACACCATAAGAAGCTCCTAAGTTTTTGCTCAATCTGTTTGACAATACTACCAGGCAAAATGAAAACCGAAGCCCAATAGATATAGAAAGCAGACAAAACGGAAATAACTAATTGAAGTCTTTTAGCTTTCCAATCCGTTATTCTACTTTCCATTTTTCCACCAGCACCTTGCAATCAGAATGTAATAATCTAGATGCGATCAGGGGGACACCAAGATACCTTATCGGAAGCGAACCTTCTTCAAAAAGCATGATAGACAGAATATTACCCTTAACAAGATTCGGAACGTTGTAGAAGAAGGTAGTACTCTTCGTGATACTAGGAATTAGCCCCGACATATCTTTGAACTCATTCAAGGCATCCATAATAATCTTCACAGAGTTAACTTCACCTCTAGAAAAAAGAAAAAGATCATCTGCGAAACACAAATTCACAATCCTTTGCTTCTCACATCTTTTATGAAATCTGAAAGAAGATTCAATAGAAGTCGCAAGCCGTAGCATGGAAGTTAAAACTTTCATAACCAATGTAAACAGATACGGAGACATGGGGTCCCCTTGTCTAAGACCCCTCTTACCTTTGAAGTAACCAAAAATATTACCATTCACAGTGACTGAAAAAGAAGAGGTAGTGATGCAGTTCATGATCCAATCTGTCTTAACTTGATGAAACCCGTACCCCCCTTTAAGATATCACCTAGAAAATCCCAGTCCACCGTATCATACGCCTTTTGGATATCTACCTTAAAAGCACATCTAGGCGACCCGATATCTCTATGGTAATTATGCATAAATTCTTGCACAAGAAGGATATTATCAGAAATTCTTCTCCCTGGCACAAAGGCTGACTGATTCAAAGTCACCACCTTATCAAGGCCTTCTAAGATTCTTGTTGAAAGAATTTTAGTAATACATTTATAAATCACATTACAACAAGAGATCGGCTGGTAATCGGTGACCTTGGAAGGAGTATTCACCTTAGGAATAAGAGCAATGATAGTATGGTTTACCTCTTTTAACATTCGGTTTGATGTGAAAAAATCTTGTATAGCAGCACTAATATCATCACCAACTATCGGCCAAGCTTTCTTGAAGAAAGCAGAAGAATACCCATCAGGCCCTGGAGCTTTGTTATCATCAATAGAAAACATGGTTGATTTAATTTCAGCAGTCGTAACATCTCGAATCATATGTTCAGACAAGTGAGCGTCAAGGACATTCAGAAAGAGGTCTGGGGTTGGCAGACGAGTGGTATCTCCTTTGTGACCAAGAAACGCATTAAAATGATTGACAAACGCATTTAGAACATCCAAGCCCTCATAGAGGTTCCTGTCACCATCTTTAATAATGTCAATACGGCTTAGATGATTTCTACATTTAAGCGAACTATGGAAATAAGCTGAATTGGCATCGCCCGCCTTCAACCAGTCCACTTTAGACTTTTGTTTCAGAAAACGTTCTTCATCGAGTAATGCTTCTTGATAAGACGCCAACAGGACCGCTTCTCTTTGTCTTAGCACTCCATCAGCCGGGTTTTGATCAATATTTCTTTGAATTTCATCCAATCCATCACGTAAATTTTTAACTTTGTTATGCAGATTACCTTGTTTGTAAAGAAAGCTACGAAAAGGATGCTTAAGAGCTCTCAACTTTTTGACCATTCTAAACATAGGAACCCCTTCAATCTGTTTCATCCATTCCGCCTTAACAATCTCTTCAAACTCCTTCTTATATATAATAAAGTTAGGAAATTTAAAAGGCTTTGGTTTACTAACTTGAGTGCCTGGCATCTTATGAAGACATGGAGTATGGTCAGAGATTCTATAAGGATGGAAAACAGCACAAGCACTTGGAAACTCATCCGTAAAATACATATTAGCCAACACACGATCAATCTTTTTTAGAATACCAACTCCCTTCTTCGGTTTTTGAGTCCATGTATAATGCATACCCGAGCTATTCACATCAAACACTTCAAGGTTCTCGACACATTCCTTGAAGTCTCGCATTCCAGTAGTAAATTTACAGGAACCCGTAGCCATATCCTCAAGAAATAAAGTGGAGTTAAAATCACCCATAATCACCCACGGTTTATCATTGACAAACTGCTTGTGCAAACATAAACTATCCCATAATTTTTGTCGTTCTATGTGATAGTTGTCCGCATACACAAAAGAACATAGCAAGGCTTTATTAACATGCTTGAAAACAAGTTGAGCATGCATGACTTGAGGAGTAATGGATAAAACTAAAACATCCACATAGTCAGCATTCCAACCCAAGAGAATACGAGTCCCTTTTGAACAAATATTCCCGTTAGAGGACCATCTCCAAGATAGACATATCCTTTTGCAAACACCCAAAAGCTTCGAAACATTAACATGTGATTCCAAAATAGCACACACCTGAATTTTATTATCAATAATGACATTCCGAACCTCACTTTGTTTCAGGGGACGATTCAAACCCCTTATATTCCAGCATGCGATGCTATCCATTGATAACATTTGTAGCAGGAGTGCTTGCCCCTGATTTGTCATTGTCAGCTTGCATAAAATCTGAAGTCTCGTTAATCTCAATCACTTCATCACAATCTAAATCATCATCTTCATTTATCACACTACTTGAACCCAGGCATCCAAAGGAATTTCCAAGCTTAATACTATTCATAGAAGCCGAACCATCACTCGTTTTGTTTGTACTATGAAAAGAAACAAAACCATCACTCGTTTTGTTTGTACTATGAAGGTTATCTCGGGTAGGAGCTGAATTAGAGGCACTCGGTTGAATATTCGAATCTTTAAAAAGCAGGTTTCCTTGCTTTTTAATTGGCCTATATTCAAACTTCTGCTTATCCTTGAGAACCACTCCTTTTTTAGCCATTTTCTTCTTGTTAACTTCCATAAAACCCTCCACATCAGCCTGCTCCTTCCCTTTACGTTGCTCAGTGATATCCAGCTTAAACTCTTTAGGGCAGTCATCCTTTGTATGACCAAAAACACAGCATGTTGGGCATCTAGGAGGAGACCATTCATACTCCACTTTAACAGAACTAAGTAAAAAAACCACCATCTTCCACATTGGGGATAGCAACAGAAATTGTTTCCTCTAAGTCTTTTGTAGTGTCCAACTCGATGACCGCTCGAGCATAGCTGCTACGGCCCCAAGACTCCAAACACATATTCGACGTTTCATTATCCAGGAGTTTAGGAGATCCTATTTTAGAAGCGATCAGACTTAAACAATCTTCTGTATACGCTGTCAACGGAACACCATGCATTTTTACCCAGACCGAAACCTTTTTCGATTCTTCTTTCTTTATTTCCATCTTAGAAGACCATGGTTTTAGAAATATGGGTATATTACGTATAAGCCAAGGTCCCTCTTTGAGAACCTGATCCACGCCCTCGTTTGAATCAAACTTGAAAAAGAAAAAGCCCTTAGCGTTCATCATACTCTTTTGATGCCCATACTTATCCCAACGGTTCTTAACAAAATACTCAACTACTGGGAAAGCTAGTCTCTTGCCCAGGAAATATCCAAATAAAACGTTTACTGCATTTTTCTTGAACCTTTTTAACTGATTCTATCGGGATTGTAACATCAGCACCACCATGTTTATCATTGTTTTCAAGAAACCGAAAGTTAACCTTGCTAGTTTTACGTTCACCTTTAAGTTTATCAGCAAAAGACATTGTTCCTGTTTTGAAAAGATCACTACTCACTGGTTTACCTATATTCTTGTTCGACTTTTCCAGCCTAATACCTTCCTGAAGCGGGGTCTCGTTAATAGGGATAGCTTGAGTTGCGGTACCAGCCCCTCCCTTATATTCCAATCCGACAGGTTTTGAAATGGCAGCCAACCCATTAATAACCGATGCACTATTTGTAGATGTAGAGTACATACCTCTCCTCGGCATCAGTGAATTACCTTCGATATTCGTAACCTTTAACCAATAGCACGTACTGGAGCAGTTCCAGGAATTGTTTCGACATCTTCATGCATCGTCTCCGTACCCATGTGTTGTAGATTATCAAGTTCAGGGTAGTCATCCCCACCAGTATCGGCAACTATCTCCATCAGCACCTGGAATGAGCTCGACAAGATGGGTTTCGAAAAGTTGATCGGAGAACACAAGTCCGATGAGTAAGAGTTCACAAAACATGAATGATGCTGTGTTGGGTAGAAATAATCAATTGGATGAGGCGAAAATTTTAAACTTTCCCCAATTTGTACACACAGTGAAGAAATGGGGCAACAAAAGTCTGGTGGCGAAGGCGAAAAGTCTAAGACTCTTCCAGCAGGCGAGTAAGATAGAGCAACATCGTGGGAGTAGAAGTGCACCTTGAGGTATCCTGGTGGTATGAAGATCATGATAACCTTTGAGAATGAAAAGGATATGGAGAGATATATAATCAAAGAATCATAGAAGATAAGGTTTGATTCAGTAGAAGTCTAGAAGCGACAAAAATTACCATTCCAAAGGGTCGTATGGATAATGATTAAGGATGTTCCTGTTAACATGTGGGAGGTGGAAGTATTCAATGTAATCGCTGAGAAATATGGTAGGGTGGTGAGGGCAAGGGTAGATGCCAAAGATTTAAATTTGATTTACTACATAATTGGCGTTGTGGTGAATCAGGGGAACATAATTGAAAAAAATATTAGGCTAGCCGATCATGAAATAGTGGATCAGAAACATGATCAGAAAGTTGGGGATGGAACTACCGGTGAAAATCCACCAGAGAAGAAAGTTGTAGTATCGCCGGTGGTAACGAAGAAAGGTGAAGGGTCTCATAAGAAGGCAGAAGGGCAGGTGCATGAACAAACGGAGTGCATGGGAAATTAAAACGTCAATGATGATTGGGAATATGGGATTAATGGCGGCGGTGGGATATCCTAGGAGAATGCCGCGTGTGTTGAGGAGGTTTTAGTTGGAAGAGAAGTTAATGAAAAAAGTGACATAGATGGGGCCAAGACAGGTGGGGCCAAAATAGTTGGAAACCGAGTAGGCAGCGATTTAAATGTTGATGGGCTGGTGGTCAGTAATAATGTAGGCCAATGGAATCAAAAACGTAAAAAAAAAAAAAAAAAGGCCAGCTGGTGAGTAAAAATATGGGCTATGAAATTAAAGCGTATTTCGGCTACAAAAAGACAAGTTACCAGGTATAAATGTTGAAATTTTGGATGAAGCTTGGTTTCACATAAAAACTATTAATGTTAAAACAAGACCAAAGAATAAGAAGGGGAGGAAGGTCGACATTCAACTATTAATGGAAGAATTAGTATGGCGCATAGTTAGATCATAATTACCAATCTAATTGGGAGTCGGACTTAAAACTAGGGCTAGACGATGTGCCAGAAGCAATACTAGACTCACAAATTGATGGGAGCATGGTGTTGAAGGAGGTGTGGGAAACAGTTAATTTGGGTGCAAGGATGGGGATTGATTTGCACAATGAGAAACAACTGGTAGTCGAAACGGTAGCGGCCGAACAAGAGGTAGCAAAAGAAAAATGAATTTTGGTTCGTTAAATATGAAGGGGGCAGGGGATTAGGAAAGGTGATTAGGGAATTAATTAAATATTATAATATGGAGTTTGTAACTATACAGCAAACACAGATCTGAGACATGGTAGAAAGTGTAATAAAAAGGTTTTGGATTATACTTCATTTGAATATGCTAGGGTAGATCGGGTGGTTTACAGTTGATGTGGAATCCGAACATATCCAAGAAGAACATGGAGGTAAAACACCACACTTTTCTACTTATCAATGGACAGTTAATTGGGGAGGGTGAGGAATTGATAGTGGTTAATGTTTACGGACCAAATAATCCGCGGGTATAAGGACGCTTTGGAATGAGTTACTAGAGTTAAACAGAAAGGTACCAAGCATGTGGATCTTGATTGGGGATTTCAACGAGGTAAGATACCCTTCGGACTGTTTCAACTCTAACTTTGACGCTAATAGTGCACTATGCTTTAATAGTTTTATTAGCTGTAGGATTTTGTGGAGTGTGTAATGGTAGGAAGAAAGTTCACACTTAGAGCGTTGGAAGGAATGTGTCCGATCATAGCCCACTCATTTATCGACAATGAAATGTAATTTCCGTATGTCACCATTTCGATTATTTGATAGTTGGTTAGAGGTTGATGGGTGTGATGAAGCACTGAAGAGGGATTTAGAAAAAAAAACAATAGATAGGAACTTCAAAAACTTCAATTTGGGGGAAAACTGAAAGGGTTGGGGAAGAAATAAGAAAATGGAGGTTTGAAGCAAAAGACGTGGAAGAGAAAAATACAAAGAGGTCATTGCAAAAACTAATATGTTAGGTCATGCGCGGAGAGTTGAATTCTAATAGAGACTTGGAAGTTATATTGTGGAAAGAAAGCAAATGGAAGGCAAAGTATTAGAAAAAAAAAAGTCATGGTGCAAATGGATTAATGAGGGGGACGAGAACTCTTCTTTTTCATGCCTCGGTAAATAACAACATTGCACGTAGTAGGGTGAATGGATTATGGGTGGAAGGGGTTTGAGTGTCGGATCCGCATGAGATAAAAGAGAGATTTAGGGCCTCCTTCAAAAAGCAATTTAGTGAGTCTCAAGAATGAAAACAAAAAATGCAACCATGGAGTTTTCAAAGTTAGGTGTGGTTCAAGCTAACGCCCTGGTAGAACCATTTAGTGAGACAGAAGTGAAAAGGACAATATGGGAGTGCGGAAGGGATAAGGCACCGAGTCCAGATAGTATAACCTTTGCTTTAATAAAAAAAAGTACTAGACCGAGCTAAAGATGCTAATTCTGGATGTGATGGAACAATTCTTTGTACATGGTTCAGTACAGCAGAAGGTGAGCTCTTAACTTATAGCTTTAATACCAAAGGTCACGAATTGGCTATCGCTTTCAGATTTCAAGATTTCAGCCCAATATCATTTTTGGGGGTGGTAAAAAAAATTATCGAAAACGTTAGCGAATCAACTAAAAGGGTGGCATCAAGTGCGGTTACGAATGCCCAATCGATTTCTTTAGCCAACGGGACTATAGTTGACGGTCCTCTTGTAATACATGGATTAGTGTCTTGGTCAAAAAAAGCAATGAAAAGAAAATTTATTTTTAAAGCGACATAGAAAAGGTGTACGACTCAGTAAGTAAACTGTAAATTCCTAATTTCTTTCTTAGAAAATCTGGGGTTTCCTTCAAAGTGGCGACAATGGGTAAATGGGATACTTCTCTCAGGTAGGGCCTCGGTAATAATTAACGGATCTCTGACCGATGAGTTTCAATACTGAAAAGGTATAAGACAAGGGGATCCTTTGTCAGCCTTTTTGTGTATAATAGTGATGATGGCATCGAATGTGTTGATGACAAAAGCAATCAGTGAATGGTTATTCAAAGGTTCTAATTACCAAAAAATGGACCGTATTTCTCACATATGTTCTATACGGATGACACATTTTTATGGGGGAATGGACGAAAAAAATTTAGCGAATTTAAAATGTATATTGAGATGTTTCCACATCATATCTAGTCTAAAGGCTAACCAAAGAAAAATTAATTTACTCGGTACCGGGGTGGAGGAGCAAGAGGTCATATAGATGGTTAGCAAACTAAATTTCAAACATGGGAAAATGCCATTCACTTATTTGGGCCAAAAGGTGCGAGCAAACATGAATTGAGTGGCGAATTGGAAGGAGTTAATAGATACCTTTAACAAAAGATTGACGGTGTTGGAGAGTAAAACTAATGTCCTTTGCCAGTAGGATTACTTTGATCAAGTCGGTACTAGGAAGCCTCCCAAACCATTACATGGCTTTACACAAAGCACCGATCGCGGTAATCAAGAAGCTAGAAGGCATTTGGAGAAAATTCTAGTGGAGAGGTTGTGGGTGAGCCAAAAAAAACAATTGGTTCAAGCCGGAAAAAATATTAGCATAAAAAAGACGGAGGGACTCGAGGTAGGAAGCATAAAGGATCTAAATTTAGCACTTTTGTTGTGGTGGTGTTGGCGCTTAAAATTAAACCCGGATCAAATTTGGGTCAAAACGATTCAAGCACTTCATCATAGTACTAAAAAGGCGACCATGATATCATAAAGAAATCGAACACGGGAGTTTGGAAGGCAATACTTGGAACAGAGGAGGAGTTTATGAAGTATGGTATTGACGTGAAAAAACCATATAGTAAGCGAAGTGGGCATGGGAGTAAATACACTAGTTTGGATTGATAGTTGGATAAGTGGAGGAACATTAAGTGAACAATTTCCACAACTGTTTAAGTTGGCTAAACAAAAAGGCAAGGGTATAGGATTGCTATAACAATTGCAATGGTGATATCTTATGAGCATGGGAATGGAACAAAGCACATGTTAGTAGGAGTGACGTTGAAGAAATGGAAGAATTGAATATAATACTATTTGAACAGAAGCTTTCGGGTCGGAACGATCTTTGGAGATAGAAAAGTTGCAAAGAATCGGACTTCGCTGTAAGGGATGTGCGCCAAACTATAACTTCATAATTGGATCTCAACTCAATGGCAGGCGATTTCCAATGGAACAAAATTGTAACACCTAAGATAAACATGTTCCTATGGTGGGAAATGGATGGCAAGATCTCATTAGCTAAAGCGTTAATCAGCAAAGGTGTGAACATGCAGTATATCAATTGTTCGATGTGTGGAATGGTAGAGGAAGACTCAGAGCATATTCTGGTTCAGTGCCAGATCACAGAGGATGTATAGTGACAAGCTTTTTGGTGGTTAAAAACTGCCATCAAACCAACAATAGCATACGGTAAAGGAACTAATGCAGAATACTGGGGGATTGGGTGAACACTTACAAGATAGTGGAAGAGATAAAAGAAAAAACTTTCGAATGGATTGCGAATAGATCAAAGGTGACGAGTTTAACGTGGATGGAATGGTGAAGTTTTAGTTTGAACATCTAAATGTAACTTTTTTATTTGTTGATGTAATATGCCCAATATAGCATTTTGCTATGTTGGATTTTGATTTTGTTTAAGTAATAAAGAAAGTTACCGTTGATTCATTTCTTTAATCATTGCCTTTCTCTTCGTCTGCTTAATCTATAAAGCTAAGTTTTTAATAGGCACTGGAAGATAAAAAAACACAATAACAATAATCAAACTACACAAATTACAATAGTTTCATTTAAGTTAGAATAAATGATTGTTTGGATTTATACGAAGTAACTATTTATTACTCAACTTTCTAAAAAGAAAGTAGATGTGAGTTGTTGGTTTTGTAAAATCTGCTAATGATGAAAGTCAAAATCCAAGGAAAACCATCTCCATTCCTGATGAAATAAGTCAAATTTCAAGTCAAAGTCCATAAGTTTCCTCCCTTGAAAGTTATCCAAACAATCACCAAAAATACTGAAATAAACAACTATTGCTGCCTTCAAAGATACAAGACACGAAGTAAAAGTGCTGGAATGAAAAGTACTAGGTCAACTAGTCAATAGTCAAAGTCAACACAAAAAAAAGACTAAAAACCATAATACTAAGTCAACAAGTTAAAGAAAGACCATAAATACTGGATACCAAAAATGTTGGTTTCCACCAGCACTTTTGAAATCCCAGTTGTTTAATTGTAATACTTTAGATGTTTAGTTTTAGTTGTTTATTCCCTAACTGTCCAGCAATTCTGCGCAACTTCTAGTAGTTAGACATTTAATGGGTTGTTTTGAGTCGTTTTCATGGTGACGTCACAAGTAGTTCTCTCCTCTATAAATAGTTCACTACGTATTCAGTGAACTTTAACTCTAAGAGCCGAAAAGCAGAAAAACCTAAGAGAGAGAGAGAGAGAGTTCGCCTGGTGAGGGGGAATTACTGTACGATTGATTATAAATTGACATATGAACAATATATGAATCATTGATAATCAATACCAAATCCAGTGGTGTTTATAATGCTGAGTTTATTATCTTTGTTTGTTTGATTACTTGTTAGTTACAAATAGATTTATCAAAAACACACACAATTCACTAACCACTCAGATCCAACAATTAGTGTTAGAGAAAATTTACGCTGAATTGACTTAATCGTTGATTAAGAAGACAAACCAACTCATTTCGATAACTAGTTGAGTGATCAAAAAGACTTTTGAAGAATTAGACCAATCATAACACTAAAGTGTTCTGATGCTTTGTTTTTGGAGTACTTCTCAATAGAGTTCAGAGAGATGTCAATCACTCAGGGTCCTTACAACACCTGATCGGCAACAAGCCTTAGATTAAGTACAAGAGAATTTGAGAGAAATTTTGAAGCAACAATATGAAGGATTTACCCATGTTAAGGGAGAATCTTTGATCAACAGTTTGAGTGATTCAATTGCTTAATCAGTGAGCTAAGGCTTGTTGATGAAAATTTACAAATGCTACTCTAAGTCACAGATTTTTGAGATCACTCCCTTACTAGTGGGATACAATTACAATTGTTTTGAGAAACTATGTTGGTTTCATGGAACTAACTCTGACACAACTGCATGGCTAACTCCTCTCTTTTTCGAGAGAAATTGACCAGAAACAAAAGTTGTTTTCAGTTGGAAAGGTTGTTGATGATAATTCATTTGGAAACACTACCTTATTAAGACACAATGAATCTTTATTAACCAGAAGTATGGGTGATCAGAGTTATGATCATTTTGCTGATATAACGATTAGTTTCAATTCCCAGACCAACTCATTATCTGTTGGGAACCAAAATTTTTCCTTAGTAATGAATGACCAAAAGCCCATAGACCCAACTGACCAAGAAGAATTTTAATCTTCTAGACCAGCTTGCACTTTTGATCATTAGAACAAACAAATTTTATAACAAAACTGATAGATGGTTTTCAGGGTTAGAGGGTAAGGGTAAATTTGAAAAGGACAATTCAAGGGTTGAAAGTTACAAATGTCATAGACTATGTCATTTTTTCAGGGAGTGTAGGAGTTTGACAAGAAGCCCACCTCATTTGTAACATACCCTAGCCAAATGACACATTCTGATTCAACTACTAGGCAACAACCAATTTTTTCTAGTGCATATCATAACTCTTCTCAAAATGTCTTTGGCCTATCCACACATTATACAACACACTTGGAACATGGTCCAACACAAATAGCATACCAATATGTCAATGGATCATCACAGCATACACCAACGTTTGTCCAAATACCCTCATAATCGAATATTCAATCCCAAGCATCTTTACTAGCTGCTTCATAAATTGTTGGATAACCTGCACCAGAAACTATTCAACAAAGCTTTTTCACTCAAAACTTTGTTGATTGGAGTATTTTGTCTGAGGATTTGAATGATAAACACTTTGGAACTGTTGCTATGGATCAGGGTAATGAAAATATTGCACTAGTTGCTATAGATACCCTAGGTGCAAACTCTAAATAAAGCACAAATGAAATTGTTGGTTTATGCATTGCACCATACATTAAATTATCAACTGTAGAATCAAGTGTTGGTTTTAGACGTTATGTTGAAACCCTTGTGGATGTCAAAACTGTAAGCATTTTGTTAAGTAAAAGATGTGAAGAATTTGAAAACCTTTTTGATCAAAGCAATGATTAGAGTGATCAATCAAGCACAAATGGAAGCAGGCCTACAAATTCACTAGCCTTGTTTCCTTATAAATATTACCGAATAATAAATAGTATCATCATGTTTAAAGGTCATCTGTTGGTCCTTATAAATCAAAAGAAAACTGCTGCTATTTTTTGACAATTAGCCCCACAACTGCTGGGTTGTTCTAGCTGTTTGCTAAGATCCAGCAGTTTCTAAGAACCGTTAGATAAACCCTATAAATACTCTTTTCAGAAGTTTGGGTTTCTCTCACTCCCTTCAAAATCGCCTTGTGGTCAATAGTATAAACAAACTTCAAATTTCACTTCTTGTGCTTTCAAGGATCCTCTTAAATCAAACATGGTTGATCTTGCTTTTTGCCCAACTCACAATCTTCTGCCCTACTTAACCAAAGAAACGGATCACCCGCAATATCACAAAAATATTGATCTTACTGAGAAATCCCAATTTTATCATGTACTTAATGTCAACCCACCTATCTATAAAACACCTCTTGTCAAGTTCTAGTCGATGGCAAAATTAACACAGTGTGAAAAAGGGAAAGTGTTGGCCATTAATGCAATAGTGGGAAAAACTAAAGTTATGATCACTCCTAACGTACCTACTACTCAACTTCAACTTGGGGATGCTGAAGGTGTTGAGAAATTCTCAAAATCATAGATAGATTTAGAATTCATCAAACATAGGTATAATGGGATAACAAAATATGCCACATACCAGAAAAATGAATGTCATACTTGTCTAAAAATATTATTTCATGCCATCATGCAGTGTACTTCAAGTAAATGGTACTTGGAATGAGGTTCCACAAACGACTCAATATATTGCATTTTGAATCTTAACTGGATCTATTTTTAAGTTTCAAATCAGATTTTAAAGAGCTATGCTCAAATGTCACATCCTCAAAGAAATTTTTAATGTGCCTCAGACTAATCATGGTCGTATTACAACATGAATTACCTGATAAAGTATATAAAAGGGGACACATTCTTCCCATCAAATCCCTTTTAGCTTAAACCTTTACTAGGATGGGAAAAGTCAAATTGAGCCTAAAACTGAAGATATGGAGCTTATGTACGTTGATGATCCTGCACAGCTAGTAGTTGATGTTTCACAATCGTTTAAGCCCACTGCTCCTACTAACCAAAGGTAACAACCCCTAAGGAACCCACAACACAAATCACCAAAAAGGAAGAACTCTTCAGCACAAAAGACTTCTAAATCCTCTCATTTCAAATCTAAAGCCACTCCTTAAAGAGAACAAAGACAAAGGTTACTCAGGAAGATGAGGTCCCTAAGAAACTTGCTGAAACACAAACTCAGCAGTTTGAGGTTGATGTTACTTCTTCACATCATACTTCTAAACCTTAAACCAACCTAACCCCTCAAAAGCTCTCACAAAAGAGCTTTATTGTACACAAACCAACAACTACTTCAACCAACAGTTTTAACTATGAACTCATGAAGGAAGGAACACCCGTGTACCATACAATGAGCATATCTCATCCACAAATCACAAAGATAAGGCCTTAGAAAAATGCTCAGGTACAAGAGAAACCTATTCCTAGCCTAAATGAGGAAGAGGCTTATCCTGCTCAAGAAAATCTTGATGCATAGATTGCGGAGGTGGCTTCTACTATTCCTGATGAACCCATTATCTCACAACAAGACAATAGAATCATACTTAAGACCACCCTGTAGGCAACAGACAATAAATCTATCCATATCCCTAAGGTATTAGAAGATGAAAGTGCTAGAGGTCCCTAGTACCAAGAAAAAGGGGCATAAGAAGGTGTTCCTGTGTCTAAAAAGCCACACACACCTATTGATACAACCACTTTTAGTGGGGGGGATATAGATGATTCCATTAACTTGGAAGAGCTTAAAACCAACAATTGGTTGAATTAACGAAACAACTGGGATTGTAGTCTCCAAATTCAAGGAGTTGATCACCAAGATGCTCCATGCTAAAGACCACCTGAGCCAACAATTTACCCATCAGCGGCATCCTCACTAAAGAAGCTTAATTCCATATCTTAAATCCTTACTACTTAACAACCACCAGCCACAGAAAGCCAAACTGCTAATGAGGTTAAAGCCACCTCATCATTACTAGTAGGGGTGATCCACACTACTTTCCAAAACATCCTTGAGCCTATGTTCACTTCATATCTCAACAATTTTGATGCCAAGCTGTTTGGCACATCTAACCCCGGACCATAGCTACACCACTTTATGCGAAGGTATGAAATTGTTGATGCCAAAAGGGGGGAGAAAGCTAGGGAAAGAGTGCCAAAGAAAAATTGCAAAGCAACAACAAGTTAAACCAATAGTTCATCCAAAAGATCAAATAGCCGGATCAAATAAAACTACAAGAACACATGTTCAACGAATCAAAACTAGAATTGTAAATCTTAAGGCACAGCTTGGCACAAAACAAGTTGTTGTCACAACTACTGGTACAAAACCAATATAAAAAAACCAGAAACTCCACAAAAACAAGCACTTCTTGAGAAACCTATAGAACAACAATAAAAAAGAAGGAAGTTGATTCTGTAGAATGAACCAGAAGAGAATACATCAGTTGCTTCCACAACAAAAGCACAAACAGTTTCAAGAACAGCTGTAGCTGATGTTCCTTCTCTAAGATTATGAAGAAAATGTAAAAAGAATGGAAGAAGAAACTGTCATAGAAATTCACTGAAAATCAAGAAAGGATGATCTACAGAAAGGCACAGTTTATTATGGATAGGAGGATGAGGTAAGTTAGAGCTTACGAGCAACAAGTGTATGATGAATCTCAGAAACCTTCCAAAATCCACCCTTCAAGAATCCCTCAATAGAAAATATTTCAAATAAAAAAAGAAAGCATATAATGGCTAAGGAAGAAAAAAATCATATCCAGTAAAAAATGTCTATGTCTTTGCAAACTAGGATGCTTAGAACCTACTTATCGAGGTTGCTAGGGTAAAGAAATTGCTGGATAATCCAAGCATTAAGGTCATTCCTCAAATTGGAAGCTTGGTGGTAAAAGAAAGCCAACTCTTTTAGAGGCTACAAGCACTTTCAAAATGAGACAAGAACTCATCCATGTTGAATGGGTAGCAAAGAGTTACATTTTCAGGTGAAAGGATACAACACTTTCAAAGTAATATACAGATTATCTAAGTGCTAGAAAGAGAAATCCTAAAAAATTTCCTCCGTCCTTGAATTGGGACAACATAGAGATCTACCTTGCTTAAAAAAGGAGGAGACATTTGTGGTTCCATTCAAGCTAAATGAATTATTCTACTACAATCCACCCTCAAAGAAAAACATGGCTATGCCAAATGGATTGTAGACCTAGAAGAAGATGAAAAGATGATGCTTATCAACTGCATGCCTGAAAATAGACATGTGTTTAGAATAGTAATATGCGTCAAATGCAACATATAAATTGTATCAAAAGTTGTATAAAATCAACCCTTTTTAGTACTAATGTTAAAAATGGTGTGTTTCTTTGTATACTTTTGATTTCAGGATAAAAGAGCTTAAATATACAAAAGGAGCAAATAAACGACAAAAACTAGCATAAGTATAGAAGAAGGAAAGATGATACACTATACCAATCCTTCGAGATTCACCCCAAATCCAAAAACAACGAATCAGAAGTCCAGCACAAGGTCGTGCCTAGTCGGCATGGGGTCGTTCCCCTTTAAGATTCCAGAGTAGAAAAGACAAAGAGAAGCAGACAAGAGACAAGGGGTCGTGTCCAATGGACACAGGCCGTGGTCAACTTCCAGATTTGTGAATCTTGGATAATACAGCAAGTACAACGGCCATAAATAGGGGTGCTTGGTATCATTCCAACTCATCCATGGCATACCATTTCTCTCACACATTTCATCACTCCACCATCATCATCCACCACAATCATTAGAATTTAGAGTGTGTAGTAGTCTCGGGATCCAAGATTGATCGTAAAATTTTTTATCAAACTATGGCCATGCTTGGCTAATCTCTTACATCACTTGGTGAAGAAAAAATATTTGATGTATTTCTTTTGATTTCCAACCTTTGGTTAGCTTTTTAATTGGGTCTGTATTAGTGACTTTAATAACTAGTTTTTTTATATTGAAAGTGAGTTTTATCCTATCATTCCTTCATGTTTTGTTGATTCACTCATCCGTGTCTTTACGATCGATATAAAGCACGTTAACTGCCTGGAAGGGGATTAGAAGGGTGGTTTGGGTATGGTTCTTGCATCGTTCGGTGTATAGATCCTGCGAGAACTTGATTCAAGCTTATTAGGACTTCCCTTGAGATAGATAGCATCAAAACAGGTGAAGTAAGAACAGATTAAATCCCTTATAAATAAGCTACTATTAAAACTTTAAACCGCATTGCGGAACTGTATCCCTGCTAACTCAGACCAATATAGCCGAGGGTAGCGTTGCCTCCAAAAGAGGGACATGCCACATTTTGCATTAATAACTTACTTAATTATCTTTCAATATTCCGGCCTTGCGGGACTGTATCCCTACTGACTCAAACCAATACGGCCGAGGGTAGTGTTGCCTCCAAAAGAGGGTCATGCTACTATAATCAAGATAATCTCTTAAAAAACCTAAAGTGCGAAAATCATGAAAGGCAACATAAAAGATAAGTCGGTACCAAGTGGTTCTATCTTGTTTATTTGTTTCTTTTACTATTTTATTTTACTTATTTAGTTTATCTATTAAAACCTTTTCCCAAAAGTTTCGGTCGATTAGATGTTGACGATAAACCGGTATTAAAAGTTCTTATATCCTTGGACGACCTTGATATCTTACCATTATTATACTACGCCAACGATGGGTGCACGTACCCTAACATGTTGTAGAGAGTGATAGTGCTATATCGTGTTTTATAAATATAAAGCTTGAATAAATGAGTGAAAAAGTACTTCAAATGTATCCAAAAATCATACACGTCTCGCTCACGTCAGTAGCTCAAGACATAGTTGCTGGCACCTATACAGTTGCAATGGATGAATCCCCAAAAGAAGATCCACATGATCTACTACCTCAATCAGTGGCACATCAAGTGTCACACCCCAATTTTCGGTGGGCCCGAACGGTGGGTTTATTCGTGACGGTCGGATAACACTTCACAATTGCCAGTGGAAGATAGAATGATAAAATATTAAATATAAAAGCTTGAAAATATATTAAATAAAATTGGTAACATCATGTTAGGTATAAAAACCCCACAAGGTAGGGTTGAAATAAAATAGACTTTGGACATCATAAGTCTTTAGGCGTGGAGTTGCAAATTCCAAAGCTTATGGCAGAACCGTAATCCAACCTACTATTGAGATGTCTCACTTGCGTTTAATCTTTAAAAAATACGTCAGTTTTCACTGGTAAATACTATTAACTGACGCGTTTAGAAAATGTTTCAAAAAGATATTTTTATTCGATAATCATGGGGTAATTTCTTGTTACCAGATTATAGGCTTGTCGTACATTTGAGAACCAGTATATGATCAATATGCATGCCAAAAATATTTGTGACTGTCAGGTGTATGCATACACCCCACACTTAATGGCTATTTACAATTAAACGAATCGGGACGCCCAGATACAGTACTATTAACCCCCAAATGTTTAATTCGTTATCAAGAAAAACGGATTAAAACGAATACGCACATCTGTAAGCATCGGCCCATTTGCGATACGCATACCAAGTGGCATTTGCCATATCCCACGTTTTAATATAAAAATGACTAAAAGTATTTACCTTTGCTAGTTGTCTAAAAACAGTGTATTTGGTTCTCGTAACAAAGTTGTATTCAAAGTTTATTAATCTTAGGTGCGAGTATCTGGAGGGCTCTATAGTTCGGAATGAATAGAATTATTACTCGTTAGAATGTTTACGGGTCATTGGTAAGTCTTTTGAATTGGCACGTTAACTTTAGAATTTTGCTCGGTTTCGCTAGGTTAAGTGTTGACCGGATAGAATGTGGTTTATACCCGTCCGAGTAAAAAGTCTCGTGGGATATGGGTTATTTTACCAAACATTTTGATTGGAAAGGTTTTGAAAATATTTGATCTGTTACGACTAGTTTATATGGTTTATGTCTTTGTAACTAGTCGTGTGCGTATAAACGGGTTCGGGTGTTCGAATGAGTTTATGATGAGTCCGACATGTTTAAGTACATTTTATAACATTATACATTCTATTTTTAAGGTCAGAATGCAGGTTACATGGACTTAGAATCATTTACTTTGTTTATTCGCAAAAAGGTATTTTGGACTTTGAGATATATATGTTTGACTCGTCATGTAACCCATTTAGATATGAAGATCGGGTTTTTAGTTGACCAAACGGGTCAAAATCAAAAGTCAAAGCAAAAGTTAAACTGCTTAACTATCAACTAGAAATTGAATGCTAAACTGAAATTGACTTAAAGGAATTACTTACTAGTACTTGCTTAACACTTAGAACTTAGAAGAGGAGTCTTGTAAGCAGAAGCAAGCTCCAGGAATGATTTAAGAAGTGACTGTGATGGTGTAAATGAAAATGTGCAACTTATACTCCTATTTATACTATTCCAAGAGCTCCCAAATCATGACAAGTGTGTCTGAATGTTCTAATGTGTTGATTAGTGTTATAAGAGATGGAGGAAGAAGGAGAAGTGTGGAAGAATAGGAGAGAGGTGGCACAAGGTTGATTCTCCAACTAACAGCAGTTGTTTTACTACCAGCGAACCCCTGACGGACCGTAAGGGGTTAAGTCTTACGATCCATAAGGACCTCTGGCGCGTAACGAATTTGAACCGACTTGCGAACCTTAAGGGCTAAGCCTATACGATCCGTAAAGGACCTCTCATATTTATAAAAATGCCATTTTAGGCAGATTTAGTCCCTCAACTTTTAATCAACATCCTTTTAATAAATTTGTCCTGCTTCTTCAACATATCTTAATTATTTAAAGAGTTTCCAGACACGTGTCATGCTAGGATTTGATAAGTTTATTCGGGTTGTTACATCAAGGGTAATATTGCCTTTAAGGCTAGATTCACCTCCACCCATTGAAGTCCTAGAATTGCCTCAAATCCTCCCTAAAATAAGGATTATGAGATGGAAAGCAAGGAAAGACTCAAATAACGTAGAGATCTTTGGAGAAAATGGCTCTAGAATTCAGGTGGATAGGATGATGTCCTTAGTTTTAACCTAGAAGACATAAAAGTCACTTTTGATCCAGAACTTGATAAGGATGAAGATGATGACCAAGCCTTACATATGGAACTTGGCATCAAAGGTATGGTAAGGGAAAACTGTTGGGCATCAACAAGAATAAAAGACAAGCCACATAAAAGAGATTTATGCATCAGTAGATCTAGGGGGATATTGTTGGGTTATGTAAGATCTCCTGATGATGAAAGCCAAAACCCAAGAGAAACCATCTCCCTGCCTGATGGAATAAGTCAAATTACAAGTCACAGTCCAAAAGTTTCCTCCCTTGAAAGTTACCCAAACTACTAAAACAAACAACTGTTGCCATCAAAAATACAAGACAACCACCAGCACTTTTGGAATTTAAGTTGTTCACTTGTAATTTTCCAGTTGTTTAGTTTTACTTGCTTATTTCCAAATTGTCCAACAGTTCTGCACGGCTACCCGTAGTTACACAATAAATGGGTTATTTTGGGTCGCTTTCATAGTGATGTCACCAGCAGTTCTCTCCTTTATAAATAGTTCACTATATATCCTGTGTACTTTAACTCTAGGAGTTGAAAAGCAGAACCTAAGAGAGAGAGTTCGCTTGGTGAGGTGGAGAACTACTGTACTATTGATTGTAAATTGACATATGAGTAATATATGAATCATTGACAATCATTCCCAGATCCAGCAGCGTTTATGATGTTGTGTTTATTATTGTTGTTTGTTTGATTACTTGTTAGTTACAAACAAATTTATCAAAAACACACACAATTCACTAACTCTCAGATCCAATATGAGTCAACACGAAACATGACCCAAACACTACACATGTTTAAATAGCTTCAACACGGCATGAATACATATGGGTCGGGCTAGGGTTAAAGAATTTCAACCTATTGACTTGAAACCTGTCAACTCATTGGTCTGACACAATTACACGCCTAATGATAGATGACATAAGTTGTTGAAATTAGAAATGTTAGGGCTCACAAGGAACGTCTGATTTCATATGCTATATTGATATTAATGTATTTTGAATGCACTAACTGTAAATGAAAGGAAAACTCTACGGCTAGGTGTAACCTACTAGGAAGTATTCACCAGGTCAACCAAAATTACATATGTAAACTCCTATTGAGCATAACTAGTAATATTGGTTGCTAGCAGAGGTGTAAACAATCTATATTGCTTGTGAAATACTTGAGATCCATTTACATAAAGCTCGAAACAAGCTCATTTAATAAGTGTACTCAAGCTTGAGCTTCATATACCGAGTTTGATTATGCATGTGAGATCAAACGGGCTTATTATTCGTGTAAATACAAAAGCTTTCGTTTTATAAAATAAGTATGTAACAGAATAAAAGTTATTAATGAAAAAATATTATAAATGTAACATAACAATATATATAGGTGTATATGTATTATACAAAATTACAATTATATAAATATATATTTAAAAATAAATACTTAGTATATAATAAACAAGTTGAGCTCGAATGAAGCTCGAGCTCATTTAAGTTTTTAATTTGATTTGAGTTGTTTGTTCTCTTTATTATGGTATGAATGTCGTATGTTTGCCACTTAGGCTTTGGTCTACTGGTAAAAAGGAATCATCTTTTGTGACGAGACCAAAATTCAATCATTAAGAGGTGTAATTTAATATAGGAATCAAAGGAGAAAAACCTTCTTAATTGTTAAAAAAGTAGCAAAATAGCAGATGTTTACAATGTATATTCTACTTGCCACCAAAATTATTGTAAGTCCTGAATTCAGATCTAACAGGTATCGCAAGACTAATCGATTGCGGAAATAAAGATTAGAATGAAGAACAAGAACAATCTTTAATCAAAGCAACTTGCATACACCAAAATAGTGTCTGATACAAGTTTTCAATAACAACTCACTAGCCCCCAAAACCTTAACCTAATACATGTATATATACTAATCACACAGCCCACTAGTTACAACCCTAGGCCCATGAGGCTCTAGGAAGCCTAAATCCCTTAAGCTTAGCCCAAATGCAGCACTAATGTGTAAACCTTTAGTTATGAGCCCAACAATCTCCCCCTAGGTTCACAACATTAGGCCTTTAGTCTTTAGGTAGCCATCGGCTCCCAACCTCCCAGCTACTGCAGCCATCCAATCTTTCGCACAAGCTTCATATAATTCTACAGTTTGAATTTGATTCGCGGATAAGACTTGCAGATCTTCGTCATGGAAACTCACTAAATCCACCACATCATTTACTCGAAAAATCCTTTCTTCTATGACAATCGCTACACTTCCAACCTTTGGATCGTACATCCAGATATTAAAATTCTTCAGAATACCTCTGGGAAATGTCGGAGCAACCGGTATCACAAGTTCTTTATCTGTTGGAGACCCCATCACCGATTTAAAACGCCTACCAGTTCTCGCATCACGAACCCCCTTAGCCGCCCCTAGATATGGCTCAGCAGTTTTCATCGTTTTAAAACCAGTCTTGACTTCTTGCTCCAAACGCTTGAAGAACGTCCAACCCGGTCCACGTTCTTTAGTATCCTCGTCAGTATTAGGAGCTCTCAGAAGATCAGTGAGCGCAACCTTCATCCAGGTTTTAAATTGAGATTCCTTCGAGTAATATTCATGGGTACAATCCTGCCTGACGATAAGCCACATATTCTTCACATGATCATACGTCCAACTTAGCACTCTCGACTTGTTTCCAACTTTGCTATAATAACTCGAACCGAGCTCCATGACATATCTCTCATATTGATTGGAAGGATCCTTTAATTGAAAGTTCTCATCAAGTGGATTCACGTCTACATTCTTCATCAGAACCATCTGCTTTTCTTTTGAGCAGTTGAACGTTTTATACTCGGAGTGTACTTCTTCTTTGGATCTCGTAGATAATCATCCAATCCTGCTTGACGATCATCAGCTAACTGCTCAGCAGCTACTCTATCAGCTTCTTTCTGTTCGGACTGCTCGATGACGATGTTCAATGTTCATCGGATCATCGGTTGGATCAGAAATTCTCGACCAAACTTATTTTCTAACTTTGCCTTCAAATCAAATACCATAGTCATCAACATCATAACATCTCCTTGCAATTGGTCAATAGTCTGATCCCTGACATCTATGCGTGTCTGTAACGAAGCAATCTGGGCATCTTTAAGAACAACTTCCTGTTCAAGCACGATCTCTCTTCTTCAAATCAACAACATCCACATCTTCATCATCGCTATCCAATCCGCTAAACTCAAATTCTCGTTTCTCTGATCACCTCGAATATTCCGTATTATCACCTTCAATACCACCTGAACCACTACCACCAGCTCCAGATCCTCCGACACCCGTTGAGCTACCACCAAAATCCATCATTTGTAACCCAGAATCTGCTGGAACAGATACAACAGTAGAATGTGTAGCGATGTGAGTAACTGTTGGTCTGTAGCAATAGTATACTCAACCATCGGAGTATCAGTCAACGACACAGTAAATAAAGATGTAACAGGAATAGATTCTTCAGCAGCACTACCAATTTGAGCTTCAGAATGAGTGGGTTCTTTAACAGCCTTTGTCCGTCTTCTTTTCACTAACTGTACTTCTTCTACATCAACATCTTCTTCAGAATCAACCATACCAACAAGAATATCAATATTAGGAAACACAAGCGGAGGATTCCCTTGTTGCTCTTGTATTTCCTTCCAATGTGCAATAAGAGCTTCCAAATTCTCTGTGGTGAGTTCTGGTAATTCGGGAGTCGAATGAACACCAAGATCTGTAATGGATTCCAAAAAAGCTTCTTCCTCATCTGTATCAGCATCGGTAACCAGATCCTCAACTTCAATCTCTTTCTCCATCATCGGTATATCATGTTCCTCAGCTACCATAGCATTAACCGGCTTAGGTGCTGGGATATCCTGTCCAATCACCTCACAAAACTTTCTGAACTTCTTCAAAGGTATGCGACCAACGAAAACAGTCTTTGATGTTGATCAGTTTTTCTTCATCGTCTCGAAAATGGTTGGACCCATTGGCTTCATGTTCAACAAATTGGCATCAGAAGCATCTTTGATCAGATCAGGGTATCGGGCATCCAAAATCAACTGTACAAACCGAGGATATAACAAAAATTCTCTTCTTCGACTATTCCAAGATCTTCTGCATATTCTCGAAAATATAACCAGAGAAGTTATATTTCCAATCCATCACGAGAGATACGATCGCTGAAGTCAGGGTTTGATTTGGCTGATCTAATCCTCCTTTGTTTTCTGATATACATTGCATAAAGACATGCACTAATAATCTCCAATACGCGGGAAACATCTTCTTCAGCAAAGGCAGATAGGTTCCCTCATAGCTCATCTCCGCTAACACAAGCATCACTTTCTCCTTGGCATATAACATTGGATCACTCGTAATATCAGCAAACTGCAACACCTCTCGGATACAGGCCCCATTTACTAAAATCTCATTTCCCTGAATCAGTGAACTGATGTATGGCTTCCCATCAGCGCCTCCCAAATGAAATCTAGCTCTCTCCAAAAAGTATGCACAAGATCTCGATATATAACTGGGTTGGCTCGAAAGGCGTATGCAATCTTACAATCATTTAAACCAGCCATCATAGATCTAAACTCCTGGAAAAATTATGTTGGATGATCGGATAAATAACCTGCTTGGTTGTGAAACTGTTCTTCCACCAGCATAACCGCATCGAACGCCTCCTCCACCATTTATGTCAAAAAGAATAAACAGTTAACTCAAACTCAGCAAGGCCAACTAACAGAGGTCACAAGAGTTCATCTTAAAATATAGAGTTAAGGGTCAACAAAACTCGAAAGGTTCAAAAATATCTCAAAGGTTCAATTATTGAAAAAGGTTCAAAACAATTTAGAGGGTCAATCATTAGAAAAGTTCAAGACAGTTCAAAAAGTTCACACACTGGAATCCGGATTCGAAACGCTTCAAAAGGAATCCGGATGAACCTTTCATCACTCCGGATGAACATCATCCTAGATGAAATCCGAGTTCAATCATTTCGGTTGAATATCCATCCGGAATGAAATCCGGAATACCAGTCTATTTGAAGATCTATCCGAAATGCTATCCGAAATGCATGAATATTTGAAAATTATCATTTAATTTCATAATTAAGAAGCATATTATACCTAATTCGGATGAAATTTAAGATGAAATCCGGATGAAGATGAACAGTATGAATTCGGAAGATGAACAGAGGATTTCAGAAGAATTTTGTGAATGATCCGAAATGTAACTCCGATTTATTGATATACTATTCCGGAATGGGCTTGGACCTGGAACTTTTGGGGCCCAAGTCAATCCGGATCCAATTATCCGAGATTAATACACAATCCGAATTGGGCTTATTTGCCCAATCCGGAACAGTGAACTGTCCAAACACTCAGAATAGAATGGATAGTCAGTGGGCCTATCCGGAAAGGGTTTGAAAGCCGAATCTGGAACAGTACCACCATAAACCCAAACTTTTTCCATTTCAAGACTTTAAAAAATTCTACTTGATTGGCCCAATTCCAAAACTTAGCAGGCCAGTCCATCCCTTGATAGAAATCATATAACCCAAAAATCAACAATTTAACTAACCAAGCAACCAACCACTTTTTACCAATTACAAAAATAAGTAAAAAAAAACAAAAACACATACACAGTCTTGCTATGGGATCAAATCGTTTTTAAGCAGACTAAGGAACATTTTTCAGTGTGAACTAGGTATATCGGCAGTGACTGTTCCAGGCACATGACAGGGTACATCTCGCAGTTGAATGACATTCAGTTTTTCGATGGCGGGTTTGTCTCCTTCACAGGTGGTAAAATAGGAAAGATCACTATGAGAGGAACGGTGTGCAATGGAGCTCTCAGTTTCAAGAATGTGAATTATGTTCTAGATTGAAGCATAGTCTCTTGAGTGTGTCTCAGCTCTGTGATAATCATTTGGCTGTTCTCTTTACTAAGAAAGGGTGTTATGTACTGAAACCAGGCCTCATCATTCCATATGAATGGATTCTTCTCAAAGCTGCACGGAAAGGAAATGCATATGTCATCGATATGAACAAAGCCCCGACCGACAAGCTTACCTACTTGTTCTCGTCGACTACTGAGCACGATGCAATGTTATGGCACAGTCGACTCGGACGTATCAACATGAAGAACTTAAACAGACTTGCAAAAGGTGGTTTAGTCAGAGATCTACCGGTTCGGGATTTTATGTAGATTGAAAAGTGTGAATCATGTGCTCGTGGGAAACAACATCGATAGCCGCACAAGTCGAAACCCACACCCTCCACGTCAAAAGTCTTAGAATTGCTTCATATGGACCTGTTTGGCCCGACAGATATTTTGAGCATTGGCGGGAAGGCATACTGTCGGTTATCATTGATGACTACTCTCGATTCACTTGGGTCTTCTTTTTGGCACAAAAGAGTGAAACCGCTGAGTTAGTCAAACAGTTCATCACACTTATGGAAAACCAGGCAGACACCAACGTGAAGGCTATTCGTTGTGATAATGGAATAGAGTTTAAGAATGCTACCTTAATTCTTTCTGCTCCTCCAAGGGTATTGATTAACAGTTCAGTGCAGCCAGAACTCCTCCACAAAATAGGGTTGCAGAACGCCGAAACCGTACACTAATTGAAGCTACGCATACTATGTTGGTTGAATCCGAACTACCTCTCATTTTCTGGGCAGAAGCAGTCAATATCGCTTGTTATATTCAGAATCATGCCCTGATCAACAAAAGGCACATGAAACGCCGTATGAAGTGGTTGAAGGTCACAAACCTTCGGTTAAGCATTTCCACAAGTTCGGTTGTCCTTGTGTTCTTCTACTCATGGATCCTAATGGAAATTTTGAATCACGTGGGGATCCATGCATCTTTGTCGGTTACTCTAAGAATACTTCTTATCGTATCTATAACAAGATCCAGAAATTGGTAGTTGAAACCTACAATGTGGGTTGGCTGGAGGAAAATCCCAAGGACGCACGCATTGGTCCTGACTGGCTCTATGATTATTCCTCTTTGTTTAAATATGTTGATGTCCCTTCTAATGTGACTGCAGGTACAAGCACAACTTTTTACCTCCCAACGATGCCTATATTAACTGAAGATGATGAAGAGGCTGAACAGTTGCAAGAGTTTTTCAAGCAGCTGAGTGTGGATCCACCTGGATTCAATGAAGCTATATCTACACCTCCACCAGCATCGCAGAATGAGGAAACTATTTCTAAACACATTCCTTAGGATGGTTCCCCTGTAGTTGAGGTTCCAAACACAGAAACTCCTGTGGCAAATGAAGGAGCTACAACTCATGATGTCTTAGGCTCATCTCTGTTTCCTGAGGCTCATCACTAGTGCAACTAATGAGGGGGAGCCATCTGGAGTTGCCTCACAGAGCATTACAAACTTGCAATCAGATCTCCTTGTCCCTGCTACGCCTATACCATAGCGTCTATAGCGCGATCATCCAATTGAAAATGTTATTGGTCCTGTTACTGCTGCAGTTCGAACTCGCAGTCAATCAGGAGATATCAATACTTGCCTTTACTCTTGCTTTATCTCTCAAATTGAACCTAAAAGCATTGATGTCGCCTTGAAGGAACCAGGCTGGGTTGACGCTATGCATGAAGAACTCAATCAGTTTAAGAAACTTGGGTATGGCAATTGGTGAAGCTTCCACAAGGAAAATGTGCTCTTGGAACTTGTTGGGTATTTCACAATAAACAGGATGACACTGGTTTTATTGTGAGGAACAAATCTTGACTGGTTGTTCAGGGTTTCCACCAGATCGAAGGGTTGGACTACGATGAGTTTTATGCACCGGTAGCTAGATTGGAGGCCATTCGCATTTTCTTGGCATATGCATCATACATGGACTTCACCGTCTATCAAATGGATGTCAAGACTGATTTCCTCTACGGCAAGGTGAAAGAGGAGATATACGTGGCACAACCACCGGGTTTCACTGACCCTGATAAGCCAGACCATGCATACAAATTGGATAAATCTTTGTTTGGATTGCATCAAGCACCTCGTGCATGGTACGCAACCGTAACAAAGCATCTGCTTGCTCATGGATATACCCGGGGAACCATTGATCAAACTTTGTTCCTCAAACGTGTTGACAAGGACATCATTCTTGTTCAAATTTACGTTGATGATATTATTTTTGGTTCTACGGATGATGGATTGTGTCAGGAGTTTGAAGAGGTCATGAAGAAGAAATTTGAGATAAGCTCACCGGGGGAGATGACTATGTTTTTGGCATTTCAAGTTCGTCAAAGCCCAAAAGGAATCCTGATCCATCAAGGAAAATATGTCAATGACGTTCTTGCCAAATTCAAGCTTACAGATTCAAAGCCTACGGCTTCACCTATTGTTGAACGGCCCTTGTTAAATGAAGACGCTGAAGGAACGCCTGTCAATCCAACCATGTACCGGTCAATGATTGGTTCACTCATGTATCTCACTGCTAATCGGCCAGATATCATGTTTGTCGTTTGCTAGTGTGCTCGATATCAGGCTACTCAACTCTCTCATTTACATGCTGTTAAAAGAATCTTTAGGTACCTCAAAGGGGCACCATCACTGGGCCTCTGGTATCCTAAAAATTCTGAATTTGAATTGTGTGCTTTCTCTGACAGTAATCTTGGAGGTACAGACAGGGATATGCGCTTAATGTTAGTTGGATCCCAATTCTTGGGAGATAGATTAATCTATTGGCAGTGCAAGAAGCAGCAGACGATCTCGCTTTCTACAGCGGAAGCAGAATATCTCGCAACATCTGCTTGCTGCTCCTAGGTTTTATGGATGCAACACCAGCTTGCGGATTACGGTTTGACTTATCTAAACACAACAATTTATTGTGATAATGATGCTGCTACCCAAATTGTTAAAAACCCTGTTTTCACTCCAAAACCAAGCACATAAATATCAAAGTTCATTTTATTCGTGATTGCTAAGAAAAGGGTCTCATTAAACTTGAGCAAATCCACATCGATGCAAACATGGCGGATTTGTTCACGAAACCCGTTAGCAACACGCGTTTTCAAGTGCTTGTGGATCTTCTCAAAATGATTTGTTTTTCTAACTGAGCATCCTCTATTTGTTAGCCTCGTAAATTTGTTCATTAGTTTGCACAAATTTAAGGGGAGAAAAAAAATATTTTTCGAACAAGTTTCGCAATGATTGGGAAATGAAATAATTTTTCGTGCTAAAGGCTTTGACTAACACACATAAGGTGTTGTAGCGGGAAAGACTTGGATCGAACGTAATGCGTTGATAGGTCTAGAGCTCAACCGGATAGTGTAAGCCAAATGATATAAACATGAAGAACTATATCTCCAGTGGGTAACATACCATCGGCGTATGATTTTATGGACTTAAATCCTACGTGATAGATATCCAACGTCTGAGGTTTCGAGTCTTTATGATGTTGAGTCATCCGGGGGATTTCTTGTCTGCCCTTCTGTTGCATCCAGATTATATGCAGACCTAGGCATAGTCAGGATATCCTTAAAAGAGCCAAATTAGAAGGGCCAAAACCTTAAAAGGAATGAAATCTCATTATGAGAAAAATTCCAAGAATTCAAGCATACCACATAAGGTATCTGCCTAACCCTCTTCAGATACTATTGGTCATTCTGCTGTATGAAAGTACTGACCTATCTGACGTTGTAAAAGATACAGGATGATCTTAGTATACTCACCTGCTACGATGAATTGTGGTGCTTACCTTGATCGCGGGGTATGTCATGGAGTGGGACACACGGGTATCATAGTATAATACTACCTTAAGCATATCACGAAGTTGAAAAATGAAAGTTGAGCGTTAAAGTTTAAGTGGACAAACATATTGGCAATCACTTACACCAGTCTGAATAAGTTCGTACTAAAAAGTGTGCATTGGTCCGCCTGAAAACGATTTTGATTCCATTGCAATTGTATAGTTGTAACTACTGAGTTAGTTTCTTCATTTATTTGCATCTTTGTGTATATTCTTATATTCTAAATTAAAAATAGAAAATTCAAAAATCCAAAAATAGAGTGCATTTAGAAGCATACATACATAGGGACATACATAGGGTTGGGTTTAATGGGGAACCAGAAAGAGTGCATTTAGAATGTTAAATTTATCACAAAAATTCAATTTAACATGTTAAAAATTATTCTTTTCAAAATTCTTTTCGAAGTTTTTGCATATAAATACATGTAGAAGCTTTTTTGATAGAAAAAATCATAAACTAAAAAACTTAAAAAACACTTAAAAAAGGTAACAAATTTTTATTACAAAAATAATATTTTTATTGTAATAGCTCCTACACATATGTACATGCAAAAGCACTGAATTTTTTTTGTTTTTTTTAAAAGAATTTTTAGTATTTTAAAATGAATTTTTATGATAGATTTAACATATTAAATGCATTGTTCTCCGTTTCTTCGTTTTTTAGTATTCCCCATTGAACCTATATATATATATATATATATATATATATATATATATATATATGGAAGGGGTCATTTGAGAAAAAAATTTAATGTGAGAAGAAAAAAGAAGAAAAGACATAATTGTAAAAATTAAATAGTTTATAACTCCTCTCATTAATTATGTTACCTCTCATTAATAAAGCAAAAACATTTTATCTTACACATTTCAAAATTTATCCTACATATGTCTTACTTTTACCGGAATTGACCCTACACACATGTAAATTTACCCTACGCATTTTAAAATTTATCCTACACATGTCAAAAATTGTCATACACCATAAATTATTTTATCTTGAAAGAGTATATGAAAAGATATGAGTTACAAGTTTAATTAATTAGCTAATTAATAACAACTATAGATTTACCTATATACCATTTTACATAATATTAAATACACAAATTAAATGAAGTAAATGGAGAATTTCTATTAGTTTAAAAGTTATTCTTTTTATTCTTACAAAATTTTTCTTATCATTTGAACTCTCTATAATATATATATATATATATATATATATATAGGGTGAGGTTATTGTGAGAAATTTAAAAGTGTGAGAAGGATAAGAAAGAATCTAAACCATTAGATATTTAATCTAATGGTTGAGATCATAGTGACAATTCTGTAAATAATGTTGACTATTAAACTAACTAATTTTCTAGATTAAGGGTATAAAAGTAAATTTAATATTTTTAAATTAAGAAACTAACATTAATACATATGCAAAGTTCCTACCTTCTTTTTTAAACATCAATAACTTTTTATACTTAACTCTTTTTTTAAAAAAATTTACACCATGATAACGAGTGTTTTTTATCTTTAATATGAGTACCATATTGATATATTTATGTAGAGTTATTTTTGTTTTTATATATCTAGGGTGTTATTTCTGTTTTGATTCTGATTAGAGTGTTGACTGGTGTTATATTAGGGTGTTATTTCTATTATATTCAATGTTAGGGTGTTCTTTATAAGATGTGTGCCTTCAATATAACTGTTGTGGTGTTTTTATGAGTTATGGTGTTATTTTTGTTATATTTCTGTTCTTTATAAGATGTATGCATTCAATATACATGCTGTGGTGTTTTTATGAGTTATTTTTCTGTTCTTTATAAGATGTATGCTTTAATATACATGCTATGGTGTATTTATGAGTTAGGGTGTTATTTCAAATTCGACATCCCTACAATAACCGCCAAAAATCGGTTGCATATATTCATTCCATAATTAGATTTTATTAGTTAAATTACACTTTATACTCTTAAACTACTAAAATAAAAAGGGACACATGTCACCTCCATAATCTTTCTTAATAACTGTATAAATATGAATAATGTATACCATTATGAAATCTAAGTTCAAACTAAATTGGTAGATGGACGGTGAATCATGTTGACTCAATCACATTATGCTATCAAAACAAAAACCACGTGAAAGACGACGACACAAAAAGACCCTTTCGGTCAAATACCAAATCTCGACGATTACTATACAATACCACGTCACAAATTTAAACTTCCCAACTTCTAAAAGGACCAAAAACCACAATCTCTAAAACCTCAAGGACCATATTATTATTATTTCCGCATTCTCCAATCTCCATCCTCAACGCATCGGTTTTGACTGTCAAAAAGCATAACCCACATACCCAAAAGCTGACTTGGCCATCCTCTGCCAGCTCATCATCGACTACATCTTTTTTTTTTTTTTATAAACATTTCTTTTATATAATTTTCATCTTACATGACAAGAAACAGAGTATCCTGTTAACCCCATAAATACCCCTCACCCATTCTCCAATCTCCTTCAACTTTCTCTCTCTAGAAACTCACAAACTTTCTCTCTCTAGACCCCAATAAAAATGGTGCACTATCAAAGATACATTCAACTCAGAAAAGGGGTCACAGTAGCAACATATGTTGATGAAGAAGATGCATGTGTTCACATCAGTGGATGTAACAAGAAACCAAAGCCTAAACTTGTGTTTTTTCTTATGTTCTGCACACTTCTTTCTTTTTGCTTGATTCTTGCCCCACATCTTCTTCCTTTCCCCACACCAACTCTCTCTCTCCTATGTAAGTTCTTTGTTTTCTCTCTCTACAGTTAGAAGTTTGTTTCTGTTTTGTTGGGTTCTGATGGTTCTTTTTATCATAGATCCATCTGGTGGTGATCAAGAAGCTGTTTCTGATTCAAAGATTAATGTTTGCTCATCTGTCTCAAATGGTTAGTTGTTTGATTTTGTGGGTGTTTGGGTTTTAATTTGATGAAACAGTAGAAAATTAATATTATTAAAAGAAGTATAAACCCGATACAATAGGCGCCAGCATGCACGGGTCAGAGGATTCCGAGCCAACTTAATTTGAGTAAAATGGATTGTAATGATCTTTTGGCAGTCTGGGTAAACCCGGTACACGAGACTCTCATTTGTGCTTGGTCCGGGTTGTCGGGCCAACTAAATAAAAAAAAGTTTAATTGTAATGATCTTTTTGGGTGGTAAACCCGGTACATGAGGCTCCCGTATGTAAAGGGTCCTGAGGGTCGGGCCAACTGATTAAGAAAAATAGATTGTAACTTGAAGTTGGGTGTAAACCCCGAGGCTCCCGACATAATTTGGGCCAACGTATTGGAAATGTTAGGATTGTAAACCACTCCCATATATGCGGGTTCCGTATCAGGCCAACTGATAAAAAATTTGGATGGTAATGATTTTTTGGGTGGTAAACCCGGTGCACGAGGCTCCCGTGTATGTGGGGTCCGGGGGTGTAGGGCCAAGTGATTAAAAAAAATTGATTGCAATGATCTTTTTCGGTTTGATTTACAGGAACGATTTGTTGCGACAGAAGTAGCATTCGATCAGACGTCTGCGTAATGAAAGGTGATATACGAACACATTCGTCGTCGTTCTCAGTGTTCCTATACAGTTCCAAAAACTCGGGTGCCAGGGATGAGCAAGAAAAGATCAGACCGTACACTCGAAAATGGGAGGCATCAACTATAGCCACCATTGACGAACTTACCCTCATTGCCAAGAAACTGAGTGCTTCTGGTGATCAGCACAAATGCGATGTGAATCACGACGTTCCTGCCGTGTTCTTCTCCACCGGAGGGTACACTGGAAATGTATACCATGAGTTCAATGATGGGCTGATTCCGTTATACATTACTTCTCAGAAGTACAACAAGAAAGTTGTGCTTGTGATTCTTGAATATCATGATTGGTGGATCACAAAATACGCGAATATCCTCACACATCTTTCGGATTTTGAACCGATTGATTTTAGTGGTGATAAGAGGACTCATTGTTTCTCGGAGTCCATTGTCGGATTGAGAATTCATGATGAGCTCACAGTGAATTCGTCGTTGATGGAAGGTAGCAAAACGATCAAAGATTTTCGCGACATTTTGGACAAAGGGTATAAACCGCGAATCCAGGGTCTAATTCAAGAAGAGGAACGAGAAAACACGCAGTTGAAAACCCCGATCAAGCTCATTGGAGAATCGGAGAAGCTGAAGCTCGTGATCATATCACGAAACGGGTCGCGCGCAATAATGAACGAAAATGTATTGGTGAAAATGGCTTCGAGAATCGGATTTTCGGTCACGGTCTAAAGCCACAGAGGACTTCCGAACTCGCGAAGATTTACCGCGAACTTAACTCGAGTGATGTCATGGTCGGGGTTCACGGGGCCGCCATGACACATTTCTTGTTTATGAAACCGGGTTCGGTTTTTATTCAAGTTGTGCCTTTAGGTACAACTTGGGCTGCTGAGACATATTATGGCGAACCTGCGAAGAAGCTCGGGTTAAGATACATTGGGTATGAGATTCTTCCTCGAGAGAGCTCGTTGTACGAAGAATACGAAAGTAACGACCCAGTTCTAAGAGACCCGAATAGCGTAAACGATAGAGGGTGAGAATTCACGAAAAAGATTTATCTTCATCGACAAAAGGTGAGGTTAAATCTCGCGCGATTCAGAAAGCGTTTGGTTCGTTCGTATATTTATACGATGAAGAAGAGGAATGGGATGGTGCTGTCACAATAAAATCATGAAGATTGTAACACATAACTAAAGTTCGAAACTAGGGTGGAATTGGTACCAAATGTATAAGTTTAGCAGATTGAATGAATGTATATGAGATATATCGTAGGAAAAAACAGATAAAATGTTACTATATTTTTTGATTCTTTTTATTCATACATGAATAAGAATATTGTTTACGTAATGTATATTTACATACGTTGATAATATACTAATTTTGGTTATTGATTTCAAGCTTAGGGATGGTAATTTCTAAGTGCATGTCCAAAATGCGATATGTATCTAACCTGAAATAATCAAGTTCTGAAGCTATATTGTGTGACCCCTCAACCCATAAAAAAACTAGATTAAAAACATGTTTTAAGGTCAATCTCTTTACAACTTGATAACAATTCATTTACAAACCTGGCAACACGTTACAACCGTCAACCTCTTTGTCTCGATGAGATAATGAGTAATAGTACTTTAAGTGAGCCTGATTGAGGTGTACATTTTTTTACAAAAATATATATTTGAATCATGTCCGGATTCTTTAATTCAACTTAAGATATAGTTAGCGGACACAAATACCATAATATTCAGGTTTTTTAAACCAGGTGCTATCTTTCACTACTTCTTGAGTTCGTGTTACTTAATTTGAATAAATCCTAATTAAATCAATTTCTATAACTTATGTGAATTTAAATCGAGATAAATAGTAAAGAGGCAACAAACTGCGTTGCATAATTGTTTTAAGAAGAAGAAAAAATATAATTGCTATAAGTATTCAAAGAAATATGTAATCCGTATGCATACGGTGTTGTAAATTGTGCCTCCTAAGTTGTAATTAGTTTGGCACTTTGGTGAGGAAGAATCTTTTTATAAAACAATTGGTTGTGTGAGCTGGTTTTAGATTCAGGGATAAAGGAACCCTAAAGGGGTTTGTACTTTATGCATCGTTAGTTGTGCCTCAGTGATTGGTTTGGAAGTGGATGTCACTGTTTTTTCTTCTTTATGTGTGTTAATAATACAAAGGGATAGTTGCTGGTTTTATGAACGTTACTATGCTCAGCTTTTTCATGATCATATTCTATTTTTTAATACCATAAAAATGAATTTTACCTTCTCATCTTTTACCTAACAAGAATCTTTTCTACTTACATATTTATCCCTTTTTGTAACATCTACAAAACTAACAAGTAGAGATGTAATACTTGTTGATTTCCCTAAAGTGCGATTTGATGAGACAAGATAGACATTTACGATCATCAGGGCACACGGTATTGAGGGATTTCTCATTCAATACCGCAATAATTGATGAGGTAGCAATATGATACCAATTGCAACACCATCCTATGAATTGCGGTTTCGTCGAAGTTTTTTGAGAAAGAAGGTCTGTGATCCACCAATCATTCTGTTCAAAACACATGCCACCAATCATTCTAATACTCCAAATATGGGATGAAATTAAAAACTAATGTAACGCTGACGGAGAAGAAAGTTTTGGTTGATTTCTGAGATGACAAAGATTGATACCTTGTAATCTCTAAGAGATAAAATCACGTAACACACCCAATGAGACGATAGGACATATGAGAACCGCCTACATGATTGTCCGGTTGAATACTCATGAACTGTGCTAATATTGTAAATCCACAAAAAATATATTAGAAGTTATATATATATATATATATATATATATATTGTTTTGATTTACTTTTATAGAAGCATACATACATAGGGACATACATAGAGTTGGGTTTAATGGGGAACCAGAAAGAGTGCATTTAGAATGTTAAATTTATCACAAAAATTCAATTTAACATGTTAAAATTATTCTTTTCAAAATTCTTTTCGAAGTTTTTGCATATAAATACATGTAGAAGCTTTTTTGATAAAAAAAATCATAAACTAAAAAACGTAAAAAACACTTAAAAAAGGTAACAAATTTTTATTACAAAAATAATATTTTTATTGTAATAGCTCCTACACATATGTACATGCAAAAGCACTGAATTTTTTTTTGTTTTTTTTTAAAGAACTTTTAGCATTTTAAAATGAATTTTTATGATAGATTTAACATATTAAATGCATTGTTCTCCGTTTCTTCGTTTTTTTAGTATTCCACATTGAACCTATATATATATATATGGGAAGGTTCATTTGAGAAAAAATTTAATGTGAGAAGAAAAAAGAAGAAAAGGCATAATGGTAAAAATTAAATAGTTTATTACTCCTCTCATTAATTATGTTAGCTCTCATTAATAAAGCAAAACATTTTATCTTACACATTTCAAAATTTATCCTACATATGTCTTACTTTTACCGGAATTTACCCTACACACATGTAAATTTACCCTACGCATTTTAAAATTTATCCTACACATGTCAAAATTGTCATACACCATAAATTATTTTATCTTGAAAGAGTATATAAAAAGATATGAGTTACAAGTTTAATTAATTAGCTAATTAATAACAACTATAGATTTACCTATATACCATTTTACATAATATTAAATACACAAATTAAATGAAGTAAATGGAGAATTTCTATTAGTTTAAAAGTTATTCTTTTTATTCTTACAAAATTTTTCTTATCATTTGAACTCTCTATAATATATCTATATATATAGGGTGAGGTTATTGTGAGAAAATTTAAAAGTGTGAGAAGGAAAAGAAAGAATCTAAACCATTAGATATTTAATCTAATGGTTGAGATCATAGTGACAATTCTGTAAATAATGTTGACTATTAAACTAACTAATTTTCTAGATTAAGGGTATAAAAGTAAATTTAATATTTTTAAATTAAGAAACTAACATTAATACACATGCAAAGTTCCTCCCTTCTTTTTTAAACATCAATAACTTTTTATACTTAACTCTCTTTTAAAAAAAAATTTACACCATGATAACGAGTGTTTTTTATCTTTAATATGAGTACCATATTGATATATTTATGTAGAGTTATTTTTGTTTTTATATATTTAGGGTGTTATTTCTGTTTTGATTCTGATTAGAGTGTTGACTGGTGTTATATTAGGGTGTTATTTCTATTATATTCAATGTTAGGGTGTTCTTTATAAGATGTGTGCCTTCAATATAACTGTTGTGGTGTTTTTATGAGTTATGGTGTTATTTTTGTTGTATTTCTGTTCTTTATAAGATGTATGCCTTCAATATACATGCTGTGGTGTTTTTATGAGTTATATTTCTGTTCTTTATAAGATGTATGCTTTAATATACATGCTGTAGTGTTTTTATGAGTTAGGGTGTTATTTCAAATTCGACATCCCTACAATAACTGCAAAAAATCGGTTGCATATATTCATTTCATAATTAGATTTTATTAGTTAAATTACACTTATACCCTTAAACTACTAAAATAAAAAGGGACACATGTCACCTCCATAATCTTTCTTATCCTTCTCACACTTTTAAATTTTCTCACATGAACCTCTATATATATATATATATATATATATATTAAATGACTTATGACATCATTGTGTTTTTTAAATTGATTGAATTGGTATGACCAACAGGGTGTGGGTCTAATAGCAGTTAATGATTTCAAAATTAGCTTGTTGGCAAAGTGAGAGTGGAGGTTAAAATAGAAGGTACCCGATTATGAAATATGGTTACTCTAGCTATTCATTACAAGTACTTCGGGTTCCTTTATCCTTGTTAAGCCTAATGCGACGTGAGTGTAGAAATAGGTCGCCACTCTGAACTCAGACATTGGTAGAATGAATATACATATGAACATGTCGATTAAAGGGGTTATGGGAAATGGGCGACCTATGTGTTGCCAACTTTATATGTTTTGGTGTATAACAAGCTAGCGACGGTGGCGGACGACTTATACATGGAAAATTAGGATGGAATTGCTTCCATGGCCCAAAGACGACAACGAAGAAGGATGAAAGAATAAAAATGTGATAATTTGTTGAGCGGGATAAGACTTTCGGAGTCGGACGACTCATGGACTTGGGTGTTGGACCCCGTTGGAGGTTTCTCAATCCAATCTATTCGTAAAATGTGTATAGATTTAGCCCCTCCTAGGGGCTTGCAGGTTTTTCCCTATAATAATTGGCTCCCTAAGAAGGTTAGCAAGAGGCTCTTAAGTGCAAGAACGTGCAAACCCCTATAGACTTTTTCCCATTAAGTGAAGAGGTGACCAAATTGGTGGACCATCTCTTCACATCCTACATCTTATATGTTGAGGTTTGGCAGGCTATTGTGTTTTGGTGTCGCTCTCTCCTGTTTTTTGATTTCTCTATTCACGACGTATTGAGCTATCATATGAACCTAAAAGGGGATAAATTGTACAACCGAACGGTGCATTCGTTTATGCTTATGGGTATGTTGGTTGATTTGGAAGGCCCGAAACAATCTTGTTATTAATGAAAAAACCAGCCGTTGAAGGTATTGTGCAGGAATAAAGGCCTTGGGGTTTCAGTGGATCAAGACCATGTCAAGAGGTTGTTGATGCAGAAGAACAATGGTAAAAAATTGAGTTTAATTAGTGGAGGATTGTATCTTGTTTATGTTTTGTTTACTTTCTTGTTTGTATATCTAGCCTCTTGCTAGTGTATTTTGATTGAATGAAATATCATCTTTCCAAAACAAATATATGTTTATGTACAGTTGCATCAAATTTGTATATTTCTTATATTTTGAAAATCATTAATGTGTCACATGTTTATTTTTACCTGATTGTGAAATGTAAGTTAGAGGGCAGGGACACAACCCAAATGTACATAAATTCCATCAATCACGCATTGCAACTCGGTTTTTTTACCATAAAGTACCCTAAAACACATCATTAGTATTACCAATACCCTAAACCATATACTCCACCTATTATACACTATCATCTCTCTCCCTACTTCTCATCTCTATCCTACTCTCACACCCTTTCAACCAGTAACCCTAAACCACTACCCAAACTCCAATATTGGAATTTGGATTCTAAAATTAAATTTCAGTAATGTTCAACTTTTATGTAGTTTATCTTTTATGTAGTTTATCTTTTACGTATATATTTTTTATATAGTTTAATTAATCAAATATAATATATGTTCAAATGTTAAAGAAATTAACATAATGGTTAGAATATATCATGAAGAATATATCGGATCTATCTTTTAAGTCTGCTTTAAGAGCACAACACATGTTAGGTTTTCCTCCTTTAATCGATTTTTGTACACTCTTTTAACTACTTTGTGGGATCTATATAAAGTTTTAATTCCACATGACTTACAGACGTATAGACTTTTAAGATTCAAAAACTTAATTTAATAACTATTATTTATGTAGCAATACTTTCACTCAATATTTAATATTTTAAGTTAATGTTGAATATTCATTAATTAATCCTAATTTAGTATAATATTTACCATCAAAATTTAATATTTCTAAAGTAGTATTGAGTAGTTTGTTTTTGTGAATGAATAAATATTACACCCATAGGAATTATAGTCCAGACCTTCTCTTATCCAGTATTTAGTAGTTTATTATAATAATACTGTATTACTCAATATTGACAATATTAATTAATTCTTGAACTTAGTATTCAGTATTCAAGTATTCAGATACTAGATTATAAACCCGTGACATAATTGAATAAAAGAAATATCTTATATACCTAAAGATAATGGATACCATATAAAAATTGCTTAAAATCATCTTTAATTAAACAAATGTCAATTTCTTTCTTTAAAATTTATATAAAAGTAGAATAATTTTGAAATTAATTTACACAATTTAAGTGTCACACCCCAACCGATGGCGGAAACATCAGGACGGGACGATATAGATTGCAAGAGACTTCATAACACTATTTGTGACAATATTTAATAAGACCAAAATTTTATTTCATTGCTAAATTCAAGGTACATCGTTTGAAATCAAATTACGACAACATATAACCAAAAATCAAATTACAACAAGTACTAAAATTTAAATGTGCATTTCTAGCCTCCTTAGTAGATTTCGTTCATCATCAATTTCCTGTTATACGTATTAAAGTATAGATCAATACATGAAGTATTGGCGAGCATATAAGTTTGATTACAAGCATATATAAAAGTGTAAACGAATCCACATGGCATATTTTTTTGTTAAAACGATCATACAATACTAGCATGCAACTATAAATGTCAACCCAAAGATTCCCGCTAGCGTAATCTTATCGTAGCAACTATAAGACCGTTTTGTTTAACTTAACATGGCCTCAAGAATACGGGCGGTGCGTTAATCCTATAACGCACGAAGTTAATGACAAGTATAAAGCATAAAGAATTCTAGCATATATGAGTTCAAGTATAACGTATTAGGCATGTATGTTGGATTGTTTGTTTGTTTGTGATTTAAGCATAGAGTATGTGGTTGCATGAGTTTAATAGCATATACGTATTGCACCCAAAAGTGTTAAAAGTAAAAAAAAGGGAGTCATATATACTCACGGTTTTGCAAGCTTTCCGAGTTAAACCACGAAGTTGATAAGTTGTTGGAGATGGAACACCGAAGTTACCCTATAAGGAAAACGAAGGTGTGTGAGTATTTGGAGTTGTAGGAAGTTAGGATTTAAATTTAAGTACGAAAAGTATATGTATGCAAAAGTATATCTTGTCTATAACTCGTTTGGAAACTAAGTTTTAATGTGTTTTCATTGGTCCTAACGCGACCATTAGAATCTCTAACAGGTAATAAAGAACTATAATTCCCATTTTATATTATACATAAAATACTAATTAAAAGTTCGTATTTCATAATATTTTATGAAACGAACACATAAGTCATACTGAAATTTAAAATTTACCAAAACATAAAATTATTTGTTTTACAAAAGATTTAAATAGCATGCGGAAGCTAAATTCTTCATTTGTGTTCGGTTCTTCAAGTTGCTTGATCTCCATCCTTAACCCCTTAGCAACCACCTATGGATCAAAATTTATCATTAACATTAAGTATAGTGAGCGTATAACTTATCTAGATAGACCCAAATACTCAAAACAACAAACTAAAAATTTTTGTTTAAGAGCCCGCCGTAAGCTACAGTTGGGTTACCGTAGCTTACGGTATAACTCTCCTGTCCGAGACAACAGGTCTCAACCGTAAGCTACGGTTGGGAACCGTAGCTTGCGCTGCAGCCTAGCTGCAGATTTTTCACCTTTGGACCTTTTACGTTAACAGGCATAACTTTTTCGTTTCTCGTCTGTTTTGCTTCAAATTTGTTTCTATGCGATCATAAATCGATCGCCCCCATTTTAAATTCAAACACGTCATTCAAAGTAGTGAAATTTTACACTTTACGCTATTGACGTAAAATCAATTCATGTAGTTATTTTAACCCGATAATCAATTTGACCACGTTTCCTTCATTCTTATGATGAGAATCAGTTCCTTGCGGAAAATTCAACTCTCATCTAAGTTTTTCTAACTCACGTTTACGCATCCGTCACTCGGCTTACGTCTTTGCTATATATATATATATATATATATATATATATATATATATATTACCTGTTTGGCTATTTTAACCAAACAAGAAACCTCTTTTCAACCGTATCATATATTTACGGTTTACAATCTGAGTTTCCGTTACCCGGCTTATGCATTCTCATAATCTTGGTTAATTAAGTGAATCCCATCACTTACGAACTAATTCCGACTTATGTTCATGCACTATTTACTTGTTTGGTTTATTCGTGCGAAACCATCACTTACGAATGACCCAAGTTTCCTTTAAGTATTACTTCATATATTATCACACTAACAATCAAGTTTATCAATGGAATCTTACAAAGTGTAAAACCACGTACCTTAGAATATCCCTTTCAATCGCGTGTCTACCTCAGCTTGGCAACTTGATGCTTCACCCAAGTTGCCTATAGAGTTCAACTCAATTCATAATTTAGAACTCATAGTATAGCATATGACACAATTTGTCAAAGTCTCTTTTATAATATCCATTTCAGAATTCTCTCATTCCATCCAACTATTTATCTTTATTTAGGCATATATCAAACACCTTATAGGCATGGATCTTTTCACTAATTCTATTTAGTTTCTATTTCATGAATTTGTCATGTTTTTACTTCATGTGAAATCAATATGACTATTATGTTCAACAACATCCAAAATTCCTTATACTAATGTCAATTTCAGTATAATATTTCATGTATTCAACCCATTTTCTCGTACCCACTTACATTCCCATGGCTACATTGCTCAAGCACTCAATTATAGTGTTTGACTTACAATTCTTCATCAAGGTTTGTTCTAAAGCATATACACTACTCTTATTTCACTTTGATTTCAACAACTTATGCAAGAATTGAAATTTTTAGAATTCTATGATTCTTCATAGCATCATCAATATCAAATTTCAACATACCTTATGATCCTCTAGTAGTGGTGATCAATATTCTATACTCATGCAGAAATTTGGGGCTCAATTTCACCTTCAATTTGATAATTTAGTTTGAAGAAGGGTTTCACCTTCTTCTCCTTCTCTCTGGTCGAACTCAGTGCACACACATGTGTGTTTTTACTTTTATTTTCCTTTTTAATATTTCAAATATCAAATTATCCCTTTTTGTCCCTCATGTTTTGTTGTTGTTATAATGCCCATAATTCAATGTTTATTAAACATGCTAACCAGGTTACTTATTCCTAGGAGTTAAATGCCAAAATGGTCCCTGAGGTTTGCTCACTTTTGCCACTTTAGTCCAAAATCCAAAATTTTTAAATCTGGGTCCCTGTGGTTTGTATTTTGTTGCCATTTTAGTCCAAATTTCAAATTTGGTCAGATTCTCAACTTAAATCCTAATATTTTGTCTTTATCCTCAGGGGTATTTTGGTCATATTAGATTTATTATAACTAATTATATATATATATAATACCCTAAAATACACCCCAATAACCACCACTCTGCTCTCTCTCTCTCTGAACTACCGCCACCACACCCCCACCACCCCCACCACCGCATCATCCCCACCACCACCATCCCACTGCCGCCGACGAAGAGAGAGACGAGTAGAGAGAAAGAGACTTACGAAGATAGAGAGTACGGGGACAGAGAGCGGTGGGAGAAGGGGAGCAGAGAAATTAGGGTTTGCACCAGCTCCACCGAACGACCACCACCTGTCGAAACCCTAGGCAGCCGTCACCTCTCGAATCGAACATAAATGTGTTGCTATTACTTCAAATTGATAAAGGACTTCTGTTCTATGAATTGAAACAAGTCAAAAGCATACAAAAATGGTACTGATTGTGTGGAGAATGGTAGGAAAAAGACGAGGTCGGAGTCCACCGTTTTCCGGCGAAGTTTGCTTAATCACAGGAGTGATTTCAGTGGTAAGCTTAAGGGTTTACTTCAGATCTGTAATCTGAATCTTTGGTTGTCACCATCATCTGTAGTTCCTCGTTCCTGAATCTTAATCATGATGGTGATGTTTTGATTTAGAGGGAGAGAAAGGGAGGGAGTTTAAAGAGAGGGTGGCGACAGATTTGATGGTGTGGTGGTAGATCTGACGACAGTTATGATAGATCCGACGGTAGTGTTGGTTAGAGGCGATGATGGCGATAACTCTGCCGGTAGTGGTGGTAAAAAGGGTGGTTAGTTTGTTAAAGAGATAGAGAGTTGATTGAGACTGAGATGGTGAAGTAGAACCAGAAGGTTTGTGTTTGGGAGAGTTTGGCGTGTCTGGTTGTTATGTTTTGATCGCCATTGATGTGGGTTTGAAGGTGCAATGGGATGAAGATGAGAGAGAGAGAGAGAGAGACAAAGAGGGTGTTAGAGAGAGAGAGAGAGAGGGGCACAGTTTTGAGAGTTTTATATATATATATATATATATATATATATATATATATATATATATATTAATGCTTAAAATGACCAAATTATCCTTTCAGAAAAGGACAAAAAACCAGGTTTTTCTTCTAGAAATCTGGCCAAATTTAACTTTTGGACTAAAATGGCAACAAAAACGAAACCCCAGGGCCCTAGATGCAAAAGGTTTGAAATTTGGACTAAAGTGGCAAAAATAGCCAAACCTGGACCAAAATGGCAGTTTACTCTATTCCTAGTTATATACTCTATAATTTTTTTTACTCGGGGCAATGCCATATATATATGGATGCGTAATTATAATTATATAAGTTAATATTTTCGGTATGTTACAAGAACCAAGATAATATAACCTACGCTCATAACACTTAACCATAAACCGGTTAGTATTATGGATTCGACTAAGTATATATTTATATAATATGTAGTATAATTTATATAGTTATGTCCATCATGTATTATCATAGAGATCATGTAGGTCAAGTATGGAGGTAGGATGATAAACATCCATTAAACCTCATTGTATAAATTCACCAAAGCACAAACTTATCAACGTAGTTGATAACCCGGTTGGTCATGAATGAAAATAAAAGTACATCTAATCTAATGAGATACTAAGTAGCAAATAAGAACAACCTGGGTGTGTCATACCCAACATGGCAAATGTTTAAGGCAAGGCGGGGTTAACTTACTTTAGGACTAGGAAACTATTTAGTTGGATCATGATAAAACATCAAGTGAGGTGGTGGAATGAGTTTGGATAGCCAAGGCTTCCATGTTTCACACTTTTACCAAAACACAAGTCTCACCATATTGAAGATGGTGAGGTTGGATGGTTTCATCACTTGTAAATCATTTAAAACCTTTATCAAAACATAAAGTTTAGAGGGTATTTGTACCTCTAAATTCATAATAATCAACCTTAAACAAGTCCCACAACCATGGAGGGTTTAGGAACATGCAGGCATAAGATTCATGTAAGAAAGTTCAAGTTTTTATAAAATTTTGAAATATAACGTCCAAAACAGAAACTTTGGACCTCAAAATGGTGATGTTCCACCTTAGTTTACCATGGTAAACTTGTGGATACACTCATAGAGGTGTTCCAAGCTTTGTAGTGGAAGAAAAGATGAAGAAATGTGACTTTGAACTCACTTTTTGCACTTAGATAATTATGCCAAGAACTTGCAATTACAATTGACTGAGAATGTTTTTGAGAGTGTAAGTCAGTTGGGAAAGTGAAAATGGGAGGTTGGAGGCTTGTTTATATAGAGATGAGGTAGGGTTTAGTGTTAAAGAAGGTTGTATGGTGATTGGTGAAGGAGAAAGTGACCAATCTTGGAGCTGGAAACCATTTTCTGCGGATTAAGGGGCTTAGCGCCCCGCCACAGTAAATGGGGTTTGGTGTCGCGTAGCACCACGCCTTATTTATCCATTTTTTTGTTTTATTGCATTTTTGTCTTTGGACTTTCATATGTTCATCATTTTATGCTAGAACTTTGTATTTTAACATGTTTTCAAGTGCGAAACGCGTATGCAAGTATATTTCAAGTATCAAGAATGTATGTATGAGTATTTGCATGTATAATAAGTATTGGTTTGCATGTAAACATGTATTTAACGATTGATTTGTAAGGATAACACGTATGTATAAAGTATGAATTACATTATGATCAAAGTCTCGAATCACAAAAATTGGAAATGTAATAAGAACATGATATGAATACAAGTTCCATAAATAAAATACGATTACACTAAATAACGAAAATACAAAATGCGAAGTGTTACATTAAGAGAATATATCACAGATAATAATTATCATTAAATACATAAGTTAAAACTTATAACTTGCACAACTTGGATTACAGATAATTTGAAATGGAAAGCTACACATAAAGAATCTGCTAGTACTACTATATCTTAAGCGTTAGCTTGAACATAGATTTCATTAATGATTTTTACTTGAATATCATGTTTTGTTTTTTTGGGCAAGGAATAGATAGGTTTATTTTTTTAATTAATAGCCAAAAAAAATTATACTATGAAGTTATCGATTTTATTTCTTTGGTTTTTTTTCTTTCAGTTGCTATACCGAGTGTCAGTACCATAGCGAACCAAACCAATATGATGGAAATTGAATCCTCCCACATCACGCAAGGGATTCCAATAGTTATTACTTTAAATTATATATATGTTATTGTTAATTTTTTTGAACGGCAAATAATCTCACGTGTAAACCCCTCTACTCAGGGCTGTGTACATGGTCGACTCCTCGACCGCTATGAGACAGTGCCCCCTTCCATGCGCGGGAACTGGATGGAATCCGTAAACCCTTGCCCCCCCCCCTCTAAGGTTCGAACCCGGAATTAAAGTCCCAATTTGTCTCTTCACCCAGATGTCCCTTGAAAATAGCCTAAGCGAGAATCGAACTTGCATCTCCACTAGGGAAAGACGAATTTACCACTAGACCAAACTAAAACAAATCAAGCTCATCCCATTAATTTATCTCACCAGTCATATGTAAACTCAATTAGCTATATAAAGATTTTCTATAATAATGAGAAATAACTTTATTATAATTGATCATAAATTACAACGTAAATGAAAATATAATTTAGTAATTATATGAAAATTAGTTTAAATTCAAAAATATTAATTTGTTAAATCTCTTACATTCAGTATCTATATGCGAAACCTATCAAAAGTATATAACTTTGATTAAACAAACTAAACAATTAAATATATTAAATTCCATATTTTATCTCCATCGATTTTGCTACTTAAATCAATTTTTATCATTTAAAAACTTTACTGCTTTTTTTTCTCACAAAGAATTGTCTTCCCTTACATCATAAATACCAATCTATAATAAAACCACATATTGCAACAACAAATTTTCATTGTTGTTCCTTTATGATTGAATAGCCCTCTCAATTAGATTGAAGAGACCACATAGCTGTATAAATAATTAAACACATATAGAAGTTCTGCTAAATTTTAAACTAAAAAACTGGATACTAATAATATTTATATGAGTCTAATTCTATATTAATTAAATTGTATATAGGAGTTCCGCTAATATTTAATTTAAAAATTGGATATTAATAACAATATTAGATATTAATAATATTTATATTAATTAATAATAAATTAAAAGAGAGAATATCATGTGACATTAATTAGAATCCTTAAATCACATGTATTATACCGATTGAATAAATATAATTCTATATATTAAGTAATAAAAAGTTTCATATTTGAAAAGATTATTTATTGCACGAGTTAAATAAACATGTATATTGTGGGGTTGAATAAATATAATGTAATCCTTAACACGTACATTCGTCAAGATATGTTTTTTTAAATGATTTTTGATATACTATGTATTACACTGGTCATAACATTTTACTTTTTTTACATTATTTATTATTTGGTTAGAAATTTTGTGTATTACATGTGGTGGGATCAATATCATGTTAAACATTTATTAATAAGCGAAAAAATAAAAAAATGGTTAAGAAAAGAAATATTAAATCAATAAGAGATAGCGGGAAATTATAATTTAATAGTATTATTTAATATAAGGGATGATTTAACATTATCAAATATGATTGTTATTAATTTTTAAATTAGGTTAATATGGGTAAAGATATGTTTTGTTCCTTATTTATCTATAATCTAAAAGTCAATTGCTAATAAATCTACATTATTAATTGTAATATACTTTAAAATCAGTTTGTGTATATTATTTTAACCGGGTATCACGTGATAGCAAATATGTTATTATTATTAACTTTATTAATAATATTAGTTATGTATGTCAATAATATATTTTAGTTAATATGTATAAAAGTAACTTACTAAATAATAGATATATAAATTAACGAAACGTTTATAAGTGTATAAGTGTATGTATATTATTGGAATTTATATAAAATCTATGGGATCTATATATTAAGAATTAATAAATTAAAGGAAAGAGTGTTCTTTTTGTTAGAATTTAGTTTTTTTATTATTATTGATACGAATAAATTGATATTTATATATTAATTATTTATTAAAAAGGTAAAAATAAAATATAAATTAAAAAATTAGGTTAAAAAAGAGAGTGTCCTGTGACATTAATTAGAATCTTTTATTAGTATTAGATGAGCTCGATTCTAATGAGAACCACCACGAGTTGTAAGAACCGTAAGAACTTTTTCTTCCCGCGCGAGTTTGGCCAAAAAATTTTTTGCACAAATATAGATGAAAATATTATAAAAACATCTGTAAAAAAAATTTGTCAAGTGGTAGTTTTGACTGATACAAGTTTCTTTTACGCGCTGGTGTAAATTTTGTACAAAGATAAATATTTTTTACGCCTCATGTAAATGTGCGTAGACAACATTTTTTTTGCTGAAACAAGTGATTTTTTTTATTACTTTTGAGAAAAAAATTCGGAAAAAGTTATTGGATGGCCTAGTTCTCACAACTCGAGTTAGTTCTTATTTTAACTCATCCAAGTATTAGATTATAACTTAAACCCTGTGATTTAGATTAACTTTAAATTGTATAATCGCTATTTCATTTTATATTTAATACTAGTTTAAGTTCTCGTGTGTTACATGAGTGGTCTCACAATAATTACATTATTTAATAACGTTATCATACATTGAAATGAAAGAAATGTCTGATTACCATGCCGCGAAGCACGGGTCCACCTAAGTTATTGGTAGACAACAGCCTCAACTAAGGAAATGTTTTGTAACAGACTCAAGTTTTAACCTATTTTTCAACAGTGATTCAATACTAACTAAAAGTTAACCAATATAATTTTTGCTGACATAGGTTACTTATGTGGCAAAAAAAAAAGTGAAATTTTTGCTGAGATGGACTGCTTATATGGCAAATAAGACAAAGTTTTGATGTGCAGACTGCTTATTTGATAAAGTTATAATGACGTGCACTGCTTAAAAATCGAACCTTTACATTAGAACAAAGCGTTAAGTCCAAAAGTAAATCTATACAGTACGTAGAAAAATCATATACCATAAGCAAGATTAGATGATAAGGTGTATAGATATGTCAAGGCAAGAAGCTTACCTTATTGAGATTGTTTATGTGGATTTATAATTAAAAAACAATTACATTTTGAATTATAAACATGTAAACTAATAAAAAAACTTGCCACAAAATGCATGTTCTGTAAGGGAATATTATTGTTTGGTATGCAACCCTGAAGATCACCAAAGGTCTGCGAACCCAAATTGAATGGCAATACCATTATAGATAACTTAACGGAATTAAAAAAAACTCAAAACCCTAAAACGATTTAGGGTAAAAATTAAGTTGATCTGATTACCTCTTGAACAAATATATGTTAAATCAACGTTAGGGTTAATCGATTAGATGAAAAAGTTTGGGTTTTTAAAAACCCTAATCGATGAACCAATATATGTTAAATCAACGTTAGGGTTTCAAGAATAATCGATTAGAGTTCGTATAAAGATTATTGATTGAAAAAAAGAATAAAAAATGGAGAATCTAACCTTCTTGGTTGCGAATTGCGATGAACATGAAGAGTTTTAGTGTTTGTGTATTAGGGGACGAGAGTAAAGGGCGAGACTGGATTCCCGCCCAAAGAAAAGTAACGTAATAGTTTGCCATGTGGCAATAACATGTTTAAGAGGCTGTCAAATGGTCTCAATATATTTTGTTTTAATATACTTAATAGATTTCAATTTAATTTTACAACTTATCATTTTCAAGACTTTAACTCACTTTTAACTTACCATATAATATTTATTTTCAATTCGACTTGGTAATCCTCTTTTATAATATTTTTTTTAGGCAATCCCCTCTATAAATGTTACAACGTACTCATTGTATTTATATTTACTCTATTGGATTGAGATATGGTATAAAGGGTTTAAAAATAAGAAGGGTAAGACGCCATTATAAAGTTATAAGTATACAAGGAGGAATCAAGTGTGAATAGTAATTTTTTCTAAAAGAATAAAAGAATATACACTTACAATTCACATGCCTGAAAATATGCACATGCAAGTCAAATACAATTTCCTTCCATTTTTTATACGTTCCTAACATTTTTATACGTCATTTTTTTTAACATACCATAAAATCAAGTGTTATTTTATCTTTAATATGAGTACCCTATTGTTGTATTTTTTTTAAATCAAAAACCCAGTCGCATATTACACATTGGACATAACGTAAAACACGATGAATATCAAACTAAAAACACAACGGAAAGTAGACCAAAAACACAGTCGATGATAACTGATAAAAGACACAATGAACAACAAACTAAAACACAATGGGCATAATGTAAAACACAATGAGTATCAAACTAAAACGCAATGTGAAGTAGACTAAAAACACAATTGATGACAATAGACTAAGAATACAATGGACAACAAACTAAAAACACAATGAACAAAAGATTAAACAATGAATAACATATTAAAACACAATGAATAGCAGACTAAACACAATGACCATAACCTATAAAAATGTTTAGAAAACTCATCTAATTGAAAAACACAATAATTAGAACCAATAACACAAAACATAAAAAACCCAAATATAACACCATCATAATTGTGTTATATGTTCTGATAAAAATGCAATGGACATAACCCAAGTTAACATTGTGTTATAAGTTTTGATAATAACACATTGTATAGAAACACTAGTAAAAATGTAATGACCAAAACCCCAGTTGAAAAAGGACAATAACCAGAACCTTTAACACAATGCAAAGAAAACAGTTAAAAAACACAACAACCAGAACCTTTAACACAATGCACAGAAAACCCAGTAAACTGATTTTCTTTTATTTTTTTTATATAGCAATATCATACTCATATTAAAGCAAAAAATGCTTTTTATTATGGTGATCTTTTTTTTTAATGTCGTATAAAAAGTTATGGGTGTTTAAATTGATGGGGGAATTGACATGTGACTTACATGTGGATAGAGAAAGTCAATAAATGTAGGATTCTCTTTATGCCCTACCACTATTTTCTTATTCCTAAAACTAATCTCAACGCTCCAAATCTAAAATCAATTGACTAGAATCCTTATCTCCCTTCTTCTTTATGTTTCCCTTTGTATTTGATCTTAATCCTTACATTATTACTAAAGCTACGAATATCCAGTTATATATAAGTTTACATGGAAAGGGATGAATAGAAAACTTATTTGTAGTGAGAAAACTTGATAAACCCCACATCCACCATTGATCAAACCAGGATAATATTAAAAGATTATTTTGAATTAAAATAATTGTTGACTTGCAAAAGGTGTTTATAAGGGCAATTTGGGCAAACGAATAACAATGATATATTCTCTCTCTTTCCATCATTTCATCACCTTCTCTCCATCATCTTATATACCCAAAAATTCAAAAACCTTCACCATCTACTATACTCCAAAATCCAAAAGGCCAGACACACCTCATAAACACACCCACAAGAGAAAATCTGGATCGTTGTTAGGGTTTTTTATTTTCACAACAAAACACGATGGGGAGTTGTCTTAGAGATCGTTAATCAATATAAGATCGATAGATAATATGAAGACCACCTTGAAGGGTATCTCAAGTGTAAAAAACGACAGAAGTTGCATAGGTCGTCTCGAAGGTTGCGGATGTCGTCTTGTAGGTAAGATTTCTGGAACTGAAAAATGAAACTGAGATTTGAAAAGATGTGTATTGGGTGTTTATTGCATGTGAAAACCTATTTTTTATATATAATGGTTAGTTAGTGTTTAAAATATCTTATGTGTAAATGTTGTACTATTGAACCATGTTTTGATTAGGTGTTGGTTTTTGTAGGTGCAATTTTGATTTTAGTACGACAGTTGATACTATCCAACTGCCCTATTTTTTGCCCACACAAAGGAGCATTCTTTTATATCTTCCAGTAGGATTAGGTTGGAGATATACACACCTTTGAACACTTTATTGTTCCTATTCAGTCACATCTTCCAGGCGTTGCCATCATTGAACAACGGGTCGCCTTCTGTTTCTTCTTCGGGATCTTTAATGCTTTGACATATTTAATGAGTTCCTTCATTGTTGAGTGCGAGAAGATATTGTCCATTTTTAACCACACTCCAATCAGCCACCACAAGGCTCTTGCCATAGTGTACGTCACCAATAAATGATCGACAATTCCGCCATATAACGACAACAAGGGCAAAATGAATTACTGAAATCTACACCTCTTTTTTAGAGCTCCACTTTAAACGGAATCCTCCTTGCGAACATATTTCCTTTGGGGTCGCCCAGTTGCACCATTTAACTGTCGGTTCCGAAGCTTGAATCTGTTTCCACCCCCATCCCCACGAGTCTTCAACTTTTTTCAACTTAGTAAGCTCAAGAAATTGTATCAATTCTACCCAGGTTTTGCCTGCGGAAGGATGAATTTTCCATTTGCAATTCCATATCACTTCCTCTCCTTGCCTAATTTTAGTTGCGGCAATTTTGTATAGATTATGAAAAGATCTTGATAAAGGCCCACTTGGTAACCAACTATCCTCTCAGAATCGGACCTTATTCCCTTTACTCAGCTTGCACACCAATTTACCTTTTACATCCAATCCTCTTTTAGTTACCTCCTTCTCTAAACACCCAATGTTCTTTTACAATCTGGTAATCATTTAATTAACCAGAATTAAGTCATTCTTCCAGCTTTTACCATGCACCGCCTTTATAACTTTTGGCCATAATTGCTCCCTTTCTTCCCGGAATCTCCACCACCATTTGTGAAGTAAATCCGAGTAAGGGTCTTTCAAGTTATCCAATCCTAACCCATCACGTTTCTTTAAGATGACCATCTTCTCCCAACCCACGCATCTTATTTTATTGTTGTTGGTGTAGGTCCGGGATACGGCGGTTCTAGATGGAAGTTTGGGTAGGGATAGTATTAATTTGGTACAATGTTATTAAGAAAGAAGTAGAAACAAAATACGTGGAAGCTTCATTCATTCATACCTAAAAAGTATGCATCTTGTTAAGCTGGCGAAATCCTAGAGAGATTTCGCCAGCGTTTCCCCTCTAGGAACTCTAAAACTTGAAAAACTTTGAACACACACCACTATTTATAGACATTTACCAACTCGTGCGCAGTGAGAGATTAGCTTCATACGAAGTGTCCACTTCGTACGAAGTGACACTAAAAATCCGTTCTCATTCGCACTTGGGTCGTGTGTTCGTATCCAACCTATACAATATTCAACACAAGCTCTATCTAGTTTATTCGCACAGTGACAGACATAAAGTGCATCAACAATTTCCCCCTTGGACGTCACTGTCGAAGCTTGATCTTGATCTTGAAATAAGAGAGCCATGTTTGAATATTCTGCAACTTCAATCAGGCATATGTCGATGTCGTAGAACGCGTCAAAAATTCCCCCTTGATCGATGATTTAGGTTTGCATTATCAACATTAAAGCACCAATTCCCCCTGAAAATAATCTCACCATAATTTAATCTTCAGGTCTTTGTTTGCACGGTTCCCGACCTCCTTTGATTTGCTTAATCGACAAATTTTCTCGAATAACCACTAACTTGGAACGAATCAATGCAGTTTCTCTGTTTCAACTTTAACCACATCTGTCTTCGGTTTTAGCACACTCCTCATATGCTTGATCCTCTGATCTTCAAAAACCCACCTGACAATTGATAGAAACTTCAAATTACCACAACGGTAAACTTTAAATCAATAAATACCCGCGAAAATATGAAATCCTGATTTCCTATTATGATCTGAGTTTGATATTGATGTGATTGTTTAGATGAAATCAATGTAAGAAGATAGATAATCAATGAAACAGTGCAGCGGAATTGTGTAAACTTTGAAATCACAAAAATAGAAAGATTGTTTTCATTGACATTTTTTGTAATTATAATCACGTATGCATGCAAATTACAAACTCCCCCCACCCTAAGATCACTCTAATTTGTTCGTACAGAATGTGTAGAAGAAAAGTGATGGGTAGAATAGTACATGCATTGTTCTATTTATAGTACATTGCGAACCACTGAGCATCTTATGGCTGACGTCACTATGAAAGTGACATTTAACAAACTAACCAACTCTATCCTCTGCTAGACCTAAACATTGTTACATTCATTTACATAACAGACTCTTTTGAACAACAACTACTAAGGTATCCTGTGTTGGTCTTCAGCAGACCTTTGTTTCATCAGAGTTTTCTTTCTAGCAAATCTTTACTTCCAGTAGAGCTTTATCTTTAACAGATATTGTGAACAGTCTTTAAGTATAGGCAGAATTTAGGGCAGCAGACCTTTATTAGTGATCAGATGTTAGAGATTGTTTTGGCTTTTAAATCATCTGTTTTTATAGGGTTCAATAGATCAAACAATATCCTCCTAGAACAGATGATGCCAAAACCCTTCTTTATTGCTAATCTTTATTTCTCAACAGAAATTCCCTAATTTTCCCTTTGGACTGTAATTCAATGTTCATAGAGAACATGTCTTAAAAATCCCTTTGCAATTCAAGGTTCAATAGATCTTGGAGGTTATCTGCATCCAGACCATATGCATCCTCCATTTTTAGCTTTTGAATCTTTCCATTTGATCTGAGCAGACTCAATTCATAGGTGTCTGGGGATGACTTTCATTTTAGAATTTTTGAATCATTTGGCTTTTATGGGGAAGACTTATTGAGCTTGGTGGAAGTGATTTGCTTACAAGTTTAGAGAGTGTTTCTTTTAGTTTTTAACTTGTAGCATCAGTGTGATAGAGTAATTGATTTTTAATTCCCTCTTTTCAGTGTTAATACCTCTGTTCATCATCCTCTTCCATCTGCTTTTGCCTTTTTACTTAATGTAAGGCAATTGTGGGTAAGACAGATGATAAGGGCTACTTTTTAAGGGTTTGGGTCTAATGAGGGATAACATTTGTTGGGTAGTTTAGCTTTATTGGAGCTGTAGGATCTTTCTTTCTAAGCTCTTATAGTTTTTTGTAGGTATCTACAACTGCCTGTTTTTCTTCCAATCAGGTGGTGTTGTCTTATGTAGAGGATCTTTGAGCATTGCTTGTATTCTGTTAATTTCTGCTTTGATATCATTTGTTGACCAATCTTTGAATTGTGCTCTGGTAGCATTGTAAGGTTTGTGTTGCATAATGTGGTCAAGGTAATCATGTTTCAGTTCTTCATCAAGCTCAACATTTACAGGCCTTTCTAACATAGACTTACTCATATCTTTGGCAAAGTCTTCAATCTTTCTCACTTTGCTCAGTTCATAAGACAATATACGTTGAGTAGTCCTGTCATCTTTCCCTTTGCTTTTCTCTTTGGCTATGTTCTCAGCCTGTTTGGCCTTCAACTTTAGATATTCATCTAAATTTCTTGGCTTTATGTAACCAAAGAGAGATGAAAAGTCTAGTTTTGAGATATCCTCTGCTATGAAGAATGATTCAATTTCTTTCGCACAACCATCAGTTCCAGAGGATATTTGGTAGCAAAGGTATTATGGATGGTGTTTGATATATGGTTGGAACTAAAGTGGTTTTGTATGAAAGTGATGAGGATAGTGATGAATTGATAGGTTTTAATGACAAAGGGATTGGTGATGGAATCCATTCATCGTCATCTTCAACAACATATTTTTTCTTTTTGCGTTGGAATTTGATTTAAGGTGAAAGTGGTCATGTTGGAATTCTTGGTTGTGTGGATAATGGCTGGGTTAAAGTAGGGAATGTGATCATGGCAGAAGTTGAGGTAACATCTGATGATACATTTGATGTAACAACATCTGTTGATTGGTTTGATGGTGGGGATATAACATCTGTTGGTACATTTGTTGTACCAACATCTGTTGGTGATGGAGATGATTTCTTAGGTGAGGGTTTTTGTTTCTTCTAAGGTGGTGGTGTTGATCTAGTTTTGATTGGAGCAGAGGATACACTTGTTGTAGGCATGGCAGTGGTTTTAGAAAAGGTGGTTTTTCGCTGTCTGACATTTCTTGTTGACTTTCTTCTTTTTGAAGTGCCAATGTCTTCTTTTTCCATCTGCTTAGCCTGTTCATATTCAATGACTTTGGAAGCTTTGCTTTCTAGTGTATCTTGCCTTTTCTGATTTTCTTCAGCAATCTCTTTTGCTTGTTTGTTCAGGGTCTCATCAATATCTTTTTGAACACCATCATCTGATGCTGTAGCAGAAGTTTGGTTTGCAGCAGTGGTTGTAGCAGACCCTGGCTTTTGTTGCACCTTTGAGTCTAGCTACAACTTTCTCATTTTATCTTTCTCCCCCTTTTGGCATCATCATCAAAGTTCTTCTTGAAGGACTGTTGTAGGGGCAGAGCCAGTAGTCTTCACCAAATATTCTTTAATGGCCTTGATGTCAACTTGAGTATCTTTGTATCCAACCTCAACCATATTTCTGATTAGCTTCATATGAGTTTCATGGTGGATATCATCCATATTCCTTTAAGCTAGAATGATTGGCTGCATAAATTTCCATAGCTCATTGTAATTTGCTGTGTTGATGGTTGGCTTTGAAAATTTTGTAACCTCTGCTTCATCATATCTTTCATTTCATTGATTATGTCATTCTCTCTGTCAATTTTTTGTATCTCAATTCATCACCTAATTTAATAGGATCACCTGAATCCCTACCAGAGGTAGTTTTATTTGGATCATCAATAGGAGGAATCTCCATGTTATCAGAACCAAATGCCCCTTTTTCTTGGTACTAGACTTCCAACTAGAGTAGAGGTTACAATTGTAGCCTCAACAGTTGTTGCCTTTAAGGAAGTCCAATGGATGTAACCACTGTCCAACTGAAACACTATTATGTCATCAGTTGTAGTAGCTGCTCTACTTAAATTACCACTAAGAGTTACTTGTAACTCATAGGGTGTAGCCTCCTTAGCTGTTTCTGGGTTAGCAAAGAGATTTGGCTCAGACTCAGTCACATGTGGAGGTGAACTTTCATGAGCAGGTGATTGAGATGAACTGATTTTTGTTTGAGTTATCTCAATTGCCCGAAACAGAGGTATGATGGCAGGTGGAATTGAGGGTGATGGTTGTGGAGTAGAAAGAGAATTTGCCCTGGGAGAGGGGCTTTGAAACAAAGATTCAAGTGAATCATCTGCTTCATAATGTGGGATCCCTATGCTTACAATCTGTTCCTTTTGTAAGGAAGTAGGAGGAGTTTGGCTTTGAGGTAGAGATCTTTCCAACTGTTGTGAGGAAATAACAACAGTGGTTTCAAGTGGCTTTTGTGATACCACAAGGTTATCCTTTAGCATCTCATCTTCCAGAGGTGCCTTTTTATGAATTTGGTTTTGGTGGGCTTTTTGGATACGGATGGTTTCTTTTTGGATTTTTCTAGAGTGGGTTTCATAACACCGGTTGTGTTGTCATGATCACCAGGAGTAGTAGGCTCAGCAATAGAGGTTTGAGCTTGAGATGTGGACCCATCCAAAATTTTCTCATCCCCCTTTGCTTTTGTTTTGGAAATCTGTGACTCCATATTTTTTATTCTTGTAAAAGTTTCAGTTGTAAGACTCTTCATTTAAAAAAAACTCCTTGTTTAAAATATTTTTATGGAATTTGTTTTGTAGATAATAGCTCAAAAGTATATGATACAAAAGAAAAGCTTTATTTTTTGATATCTTATTAAAATTTGCCACCAAATCCATAAACAACACCTGGGATAGATTGAAATCAAAGTTTGTCAAAATAGCATATCCTAGAAATTGAATATTTTGTGGAATCTCATTAAATGAGATGGTTTTTGCTGAAAGACATGTGAGTAAGGTATGGAAAAAATAACGCATTTCAACAGGAAAGTTTGGTTTGTAAATGGTAACACCAGTTAACTAACCCTCATACCCACATTCTATAAACTCAGCATGTAATTCCTGCTTGCCAAAAGAAGTGTTACCATCTAGGTCATTTAGACCAAAGTTTGTGGAAATTGAGGATATGGAAATTTGGACAAGGGTTTCTCCGACTTTTGAAGTGATAGCATATGGCTTCTTCTTTTGGGATTCGACTTTAGCATTTTCCCAGAACTATCAGAGACTATCCACATAACTTGGTGCGTTTGCAAGCATGATGTCTTTGTATTTTAAGGATGTGAGGACATCAATTATTGGATGGAATAAAGTACTATTTTCAGTTTTCTCCAATGTGGGAAGGTAAATGTGGGAGTTTGATGTTAAGAGCCATGGTCGGAGATGGAAGTGAGGAGTAATGAAGAAGATGAGAGTAATGGAAACTGCTTTTGAGAATTTTGAATTCAAGACAGCAAGTAAAAATTCTGTTTGGATGGAACAATGATATATAAACGGAAAAAGCGAATGCTGACGTGACAATGGTTTCAAAGATCTGATGGCTAATCATCTGTCAACGTGTAACCTCTGATGGATAATGGATGACAGTTATTAGGGAAACCGCTGCTGGTAACCAGCAGTGGTTGAGAACAGTGGTCATGAACAATGGTTTTTACTCTATCAGAGGATAGATATCAGTGGATAAGGCAAAACAGTAGTTTAGCCCAAGCAGTGGATGGCAACAGTGAACAAGATAGCAGAGGTTACATTTATCAATGGATAGACATTTAAGCCAAACAAAGATTTTAGAGAAACAGTGGTTTAAAACAGACTGTTAGGATTTATTGAAATTTCAGTTTTAGCTATTTCTAAGGATAGATTTTTGATTTTCTGAAAACATTTTAATGCCTTTTATGCATGGAAAACAAAATTTTGATTTTAATTCATGTTAAGCATGCCAATTCTAGAGATCAAGTTTTTAAAAGTAGATGTATCTAAAGCCTTTGTTAGAACATCTGCTAGCTGATCCTTAGTTGAAACATGATGCGGAGAAATCAAACCTTTTTCATAGCAATTCATCACAAAGTGATGTCTGATGTCAATGTGCTTGGTTGTTGAATGTGAAACTGGATTTTTAATGATGTTTTAAGCTGCTTGACTATCTAACATGAGAAGAGTCTTTAGAGTAGTTACACCAAAATCCAGTAATTGATTTTGAAGCTAAAAGAGTTTAGCAGTGCAACTTGCAGCAGTAATAGCCTCAACTGTTGATGTTGAAACTACAACTTGCTTTTTTGCTTTGCCAAGAAACTAAGCAATTGCCTAGAAATTGACAACCTTCTGAAGTTGACTTCCTTGTGGCATGGCATCTAGAAAAATCACTATCTGAATAACCTGAAAGCTCAATATTCCCATTAGCAAGATACCAGATACCAAGTGTTGGAGCACATTTTATGTATCTGAATATCCTTTTCACAGCAATAACATTTGACTTCCTAGGTGTTGACTGGGATCTGGCACAAACACATGTAGCAAACATGATATCTGGCCTAGATGTAGTTAGGTACAATAAAGACCCAATCATGCTTCTATAAAGGGTTTGATCAACCAAGTCATCTTTGTCATCAATAGTGACCAGCTTAGATGTAGCCGTGGGTGTACTACATGGTTTACAATCATTCATATCAAATTTGGTAAGTAGTTCTCTGACATACTTACTTTGATGAATGAAAGTACCATTTTGCAATTGCTTAACTTGGATACCAAGAAAGCATTAGAGTTCGCCCATAGCACTCATTCAAACTCTGCTGTCATGAGTTCTCTAAACTCTTCACACATAGCATTGCATGTGGATCCAAAAATGATGTCATCCACATAAATTTGGACAAGTATCAAATTCTTTCCTCTCAATTTTAAAAACAAAGTTTTACAAATTTTACCTCGTGTAAAGCCTATGGATAAGAGAAAGGTGGAAAGAGTTTCATACCAGGCTCTAGGTGCTTGTTTCAAGCCTTATAAAGCTTTGTTTAGCATGTAAACATGATCTGGATAAAAGCATCTTCAAAACTAGGGGGTTGGCATACATATACCTCTTCCTTAATCTTGCCATATAGGAATGCACACTTGATATCCATTTGATACACCATGATGTTGTGGTTGGCAGCAAAGGCTAAAAACAATCTGCTGGCCTTTAGTCTTGCAATAGGAGCAAAAGTTTCATCATAATCAATGCCTTCTTCTTGCCTATAGCCTTGAACCACAAGCCTAGCTTTGTTTTTGACAACAATGCCCCTTTCATCTGTTTTGTTCTTGAAGACCCATTTTGTGCCTATAGGACATACATCCTAAGGCAATGATATGGGTTCCCATACTTGTTGTCTTTTGAACTGCAGGAGCTCTTCTTGCATGGCCTTTACCCAATTGTTGTCTTTTAGTGCCTCTTGGTACTTGACATTGTAACATTTGTCGTAAAACGGGTCTAAAACCCGCTCCGTTTTGTAAAACAAGTATACATTAAGATGTTCGTTACGTGTTTATAGTGAAATGTTTAAAAATTTGAAATATGATTTGCATTTAATAATTAATAAAATAATAAAGTTAAGATAATAATGTAATAAATAAAAAATAAGGAATAAAAATAAAATTAACAAAAGTGTAGACCGCGGGTATCGAACCCGGGTCTCCACACAACCAACACACACAACACACCACTACATTACACACACACATATGTTATAAACCCAAACCGAATACCATTTAAACCAAAACAACATTTGTATGTGAGTTCAAAAACACCCGCCCTGTAAAACGGTTGTAACTCCTAAATCTTCATCAATTACCGTTTCATTTCGAATTAAACAGAAGCAACTGTTTCCCAATTATGTATTATGACTCAATCATAACCCAATTCGGTTATAACAATCATGTGACCATCAATTCCTTGACCGCAAACTGTCGAAACTGAAATCGAAATTGAACCCACTTCTTCATCTATAAATAGCGATCTTTGAACCTTTAGAAACTCACTCAAACACATTGCAAACACTCTGAACTCTCTAATTTGCTCACCGAAAAACTTGTGTCATTACCGGAATTCAATCGGAGCAATCAAAACATCCCTCTGTTTAGGTACAAACACTTAAATCCTTTTCTTATCATTTATTTTCATGATCAGTAATAGTAAATCAGTTAATCCAATAAGTATTATTGGATTAACAGTCAAGTTGTTGTTCTGGGTTTTTAAAGGAAGAAGATGAAGTTGGTTCAGTGTATAAGAATAATTAAAATCGGTGTTTATACCGGGTTAGACACACAGTCCAGTGGTGGACTGTGTGTAAAATTAAACACATGGTCTCGGGTTCGATCCTTAACACGATGCCGAATTCTTTCATTATCCCAAACATTTTTATGACCAATATATGAATTAACTCAGTTAGTGTATAAGTTTAATATAAATTCTGAATATTCTAGGTTAGTCACACAACCCAGTTGGTAGGGTTGTGTGCAACACGAGTCAAGGGGCGCGGGTTCGAGTCCGGTTATACGCAACAAATTGTTAATAAAGTAAACCTTTTTAATTAATTAGAAATATGCTTTAAACTCAGTAAGTATATATGACTAATTTAATTCCAGAATATTTCGGGTTAGACACGTAGCTCAGTTGGTAGAGCTGCGTGCACGTATACGAGAGGTCACGAGTTCGATTCCCACACGCTGCCAAAAACACAGATCTAACTGGTTCGACCCCTAAAAGGGGTATATTTTTTAATAAACCTTTTTCTTTATTTTTCCTCAAAATCCATAGAAATATATATTAAAATAGGTCTTTTTAAACATAAAAATTAGTAATAAATACTATAAAATTGTCTAAAAAGCCTAATAAAATTTATTAAATATAACATACTAAGTTTTAATAAAAGAAATATATTTACCGAATTATTACGTGAATATTTAGGTTAGTTTTCTCGTTGGTTGGAATCTCTAAATCGTGCGCGCTCGTTATCAAATCAAGAACGCACCCATTGTGAGTGAATTCTTACAAACCTCCCCTTTTTACTCATGTTTTGGGGTGTATCATATGTCGTTTTATTTATATCATTTATTCAACACTCGTGCTACTACCATTATATGAACTAACGTGTTTATGTGATATTTAGTTTATTGTTATATGTGGTTATATTTTCTCATTTCAGTCAAACATTCACATTAGGCCCATTAGTTCCTCGTTTTATACGGGTAGAGCATCGCGTTGCCTAATTAGATCGGCTCCGTTTGATTGAGTCTTGATCTCACAGCACATCACTTATCGTGCTCACATGTACATTGCTAGATGATATGTCGTTTGTGGATTGTTTACATATACGTTTGCTCATATTTGGTTTATGCACATTTTTATTAAATTAATCAACATATCATTTCTTTCGAATATTTAAACGGGATTTACTCGCCAACTTTTGTTAACCCAAAACTTTATTTTTACACATGATACAGGTGAACAGGTTGAAGCAAGGAACACATAGGATTGGGCCTTAGAAGAAAAATAAAGCGTTATTTGAATGTCATGTTTTGAACATTTTGTGCTTGTATGGTTTATGTGTTTGTTGGAATTTTTCCTTTTCATTTGAAATAATAAATATGAAACTTTATTATAGTAAATTTTTATGAAAACCCAATCATGCCCTGACTACCATATCCGCTGCGGGTCAGGGTGTGACAGACATGTTATGTGAGTGATAGAAAACCAGCAAAAACACAAATGTTTTGGGATTGACCTCTTGTGAGAACCCCTTCATTAATGGTACCAATAATTTGATCAGATTGATGGTTTTTAAGGTAGATTAGATATCCCTTATATGGAACAATAGCATTTTGAGGTGAAAGTTGCAGATGGGAATCATCTGATCTAACATCTGTTGGCAATTTTGAAGAGCCAACATCTGTTTGGAATGGAGGTGGAGGTATAGGTGGAATAAGGGTACAAATGGGTTGACTATTGTTCACAGAGAATAAACTTTTGTCAACAGTGGTTTGACGAGATGAGCTAGCAGAGGTTTGAGGATCAACAACTATTGATCCAGCAGTGGTAGAGTTTTCATAGTTGTTAGTAACATCTGTTTCTCTAGTGGATGAAATGACTTTGTATTGTGGAATCACAATGTCATATCCATAATCTTGATGTGAAGACTATGGTGTACCTGCATTGTTAGTCTTGATAGACACATCTTCAAATGTAAATTTATCTAAATTAAACAGTTCAGCAGGATTTGCTAGGATTTTTAATGAAGAAAGTTCAATGAACTTTGTGTTCAAGGTCTCTTCCACACACCTAGTCCTTGAATTAAAGACTCTGTAAGCTTTAGTAGTGGTTGAGTATCCCAGAAAATAACCACAATCTATTTTGGCTGCAAATTTTGAAATTGAATCTTTTAAGTTTAGAATGAAACATGGGCAGCCAAAGATTTTGAAATATGAGATCAGAGGTTTAATTTTGTATATAATTTCATAAGCAGTCTTTTGATGCCTGGGGTTAACTAAAACTATGTTCTGTAAATAGCAAGCAGTGTTTATAGCCTCTGCCAAAAAAGACAAGGGTAAACCTAAGTCTACAAGTATTGTTCTAGTAGCTTCAATCAAAGTTCTATTTTTCCTTTCAACCACCCCATTTTGTTCTAGTGTCCTTGGGATGCTGTATTGCCTAACAATCCCTTTTGACACACAAAAATCATCCAACTCCTTATTTTTAAACTTTGTCCCATTGTCACTCCTAAAGACTTTTACTGGCAGATCAGATTGCTTTTCAACTTGTTTTACAAAGTTTTGCAAAATACCTGCAGTCTCATCTTTGGAGTGCATGAAGTAGGTCCATGTAAACCTTGAAAATCATCAACTATGACAAGATAATATCTCTTCCTTTTAAGACTCATGATTCTTACAGGTCCAAACAAGTCAATATGTAGCAAATGCAAACACTGGCTTGTTTTGGACTCCTCAATTGATTTGTATAAACTTTTATGTTGTTTACCTTTTAAACAAGAAATACAATGTTCATCACATGTGAATTGTTTTGAAGAAAGACCTCTTACAAGACCTTCTTTGGTGAGTGTAGTGATAGTTTTACGATTTTTGTGACCAAGTCTTCTATGCCATAGTTCTGTCTCTTTGTTAGAAGAAACTGAGAACAGACATGCATTTGGCATTGGATTATCTTTCAACATATCAACTACATACAAATTGCCACTCCTATGAGCAACAAGCTGTGCTTTGCTCTCAACTATGATTTGATCAATCTTTTTAACCACTTCTAGCCCAACAATCTGACAAGTTTTCTTAATGAAAAATGACCCATAGCCTTTGTCACTCATTTGAGATACACTAAGAAGATTAAATTTCAGATTGTCAATAAGAAACTTGAGTTTCCAGCTTGGACTGTCCCTTACGCTAACACCTTCCCTTTTGAATTGTTACCAAAGGATATATCACCTCCTCCATGTGCCATGAAATCTTTGAGTAGGGCTCTACATCCTGTCATATGCCTGGAGCCTCCACTATCTACATACCATAAACTATCAAGGCAAGTAGAAGCTCCCTTCACATTAGTAAACAATTAGTTTAGGTGAGTTTCCAAAGCCAGGGTGGCTTTGGATGGGGTTATAGACATTCCAGCCTCAAGTCTAGGAATATGGTAAGTGTTTTGAACAGATTTTGATAACATTTGTTGTGAACCATTTCCTATTAACTTATCATAACCATGAGGATGCCTGTTAATTCTTGGTTTAGATGGTCTTTTGTAGACCTCATAGCCAAATGGTACACTCTTGTAAGCAAGTTAGCCATATCCTCTTGGAAATTTATTAGCTGGTGGTGCATCTGTTACCTGAACCATTCTGGGAGCAAAGGTTATATTCAATTATTTGGTAACAGATGTTTGGACAGGGACAAAAGTCTGTTGAGTCTTTTATTTTCTTGAACTCTCAAGTATTTCAGATTTATACTCATTTTTACATCAAAATTTTTTAGATAAACACACACTTGAGTTTTATCGTTTGTTCTGCCACAAATGGTGCAATTTGGTGAATCAATGATCACACTTATTTTGTTTATATCATAGGCTTTTAGAAGAAAGCAGTTTTAATGGCATGATTCTTCTTTTCACAAAAATCACAAAACAAGTTTGGTATTTTCTCTTTTTCTTCCCCTTTTCTGACTTTTTGTCAGCAGATGTTGTAACATCTGCTGGAAGATCTTTTAAGGGAATGATCTTGACTTGAGATGCCTTACACCTTCAATGGTTAAAAAATCCATTGGCTTAAAGTTGTTAAGAATATTACACTCATCTGACCAGGTAGGTTTGAATTGATATTTTTTAATTTCCTCAAAAGTTGAGGATCCTGCTAGTCTTTCTAAAACAATTTTCTTACCATTTGGTTCAGTAACTTTAATTTCTTGACCAGCCAAATTTGTTGGAATAATTTCAACAACCTCACAATCATTTACAACATTGTTTTGGGAAACTTGGTCATGTTTTCTAAAACCTACACCAAATTTTACATTGCTTTTGATTTATGATTCTAACATCAGCTCATAACCTTTGCAGGATTCTACCCACTTTTCACAAGTAATTTGGGTAGAATCAAGCTCTTTTTTACAACTTTGATATTTTTCTATCATAGTTTGGAGTTGCTCATTGGTTATGCTAGACTCATGTTTAAGGCTACTGATTTCAGACTCTTTTTCAAACAGTTTATATTTTAACTCTTTTGCAAGTTTTTAAACTAAATTTCATCATCTAAAATTTTGTGTCTAAGGTTTTCATTTTACCTCTTTTATGTTAGCAAAAACAATAATACATTTGTCTGAACATAAGTCTTGAAGGACCTAAGGTGATACCTTAGCAGCAGCCATCATGGCATAGTCACATTCTCCTTCACAAACACTGGTTTCCCAGGGGTATGACACTAAGATCATAGTTTCTTCACCAACATTCTCTTCTAAAACATCTGCCACAAACACTATCACAAACATCATTATAATTTTACACTACTTCCTCAGACTCATCCCCTTCAAGCATAGTGTCTAGTGCCATGAAACAAAAATCATAATGTTTCTTTTTAGTATCTGCAACAAGAGCAAAATTTTCATAAGTCAGTTCTTCAGGTAAGCTACTCCAATCAACAAAGTCTTATGTAAAGAAGCTTTGTTGACTGGTCTCTACAGGAGTAGAGGTTTGTGTAACTTGTGGTGCAGGTTGCACTTGAACTTGAGGTGTTGGGGCTTGAATATATTGTTTCTGAGGAACAGTGGTTTGGACATGCTGAACTGGAACAATGGTTACAGGGTGTGCAAAATGAGTAGTGTTTACATATGAGGAGGAGCAGGGGTATATTGGGAATAATGGACAATGTTTTGTGTGTTTTGAGGTCTAGGACTTGGGAGTGTGATAATTGGACCATTTGTTTGACTCCTACACTCCCTAGCAAAATGACCTAGCATGTTACTCTTGTAGCATTTAATCTTTAACTTATCCAACTCAACTTTTAACCCTCCATGCAACCTTGGAAATTTTCTACTAGTTCTTTTATAGAACTTGCTGGTCCTAACACTCAGCAATGAAGGTTGGTGTAATTTGTCCATTTCTTCTAAATTAGTTGGATAAAAAATGTTGAAGATCATTTAGTTCAAAGGATAAGTTGTCAGAAACTTGGTTTTCCCCATTTGGAGCAAAAGCAAAATTGGGTGAGCAAGAATCAGAGTTAAAATTTCCACCAGATGTTATGTCAAGAAAATGATCAAAACTCTATTCCTTGCTACTACCAGAGGTTTCTTCTTGTCCAAAAAGTGTTGTACTACCAAAAGCATAGTCATCATCCACTTTTCCTGACTCTTGTAGCTTTTTTTCTAGTTAAGCTCTCTCTCATAAGTGAGAACCCTACCACGAAGCTGAGTCAAACTCATCTCTTTAAACCCAATAGAATTTCTGGTTACAAAGGCAACAGTGTCCCATTTATCTGGTAGTGATCTAAGAAATAGGCTATTCAAAGTAGAATTTTCAAAATTAATGTCGACCAGTTTTATCTCACTAATTAGACAACTAAACCTTTCAAATTGTTGGTTCAAAACTTCTCTGTTATTTTCAAAAACCTCTTTAGTCCCACCAAAATTTTCTTTCAGAGCATCTCATAACTCCTTTGCACTATTGCAGTGCAACAAGCCAGCATAGATATCATTAGATAAAGCAGTTGCCATGATGCTAAATACCTTTGCATCTAGTTCTATTTTCTGAAAATCTTGATCAGAGTAATGTTTAGGACTCTTTGGAACTTGAACTTTTGAGTCTTTGGCACTCGGTACCATCGGAACATGTGGTCCGAAGATAACCGATTTCCAGCAACCCATGTTCTGTTGTGCAAGTATGTGACCCATCAGACGTTGCCAGATATTATACTCTAATCTAACAAGTATTGGAGGTTTATACATGGTGCTAGTGTTGTATGGATCTTGTGGATTTTGAGACATTCTGATTGTTTGCAAACAGGTTTTTGTTTGAAACTTTGAACGTAAATGAACTTTTACTCTGTTTTCAATACAAACGGACAAACGAATTAGCAGTGAGAGCTGACCACTTTATATCAAATTGATTGTTAAATCAAATTTGAACGACCAAGCTCTGATACCAATTGTTAGGATCTGAGTTTGATATTGATGTGATTGTTTAGATGAAATCAATGTAAGAAGATAGATAATCAATGAAACTGTGCAATGGAATTGTGTAAACTTTGAAATCACAACAATAGAAAGATTGTTTTTATTGACATGCTTTTATAATTATAATAACCTATGCATACAAATTACAAACTCCCCCTCAGCCTAAGATCACTCTAATTTGTTCGTACAGAATGTGTAGAAGAAAAGTGATGGATAGAATAGTACAGGCATTGTTCTATTTATAGTACATCGCAAACCACTGAGCATATGGCTGACGTCACTATGAAAGTGATATTTAACAAACTCTATCCTCTGCTAGACCTAAACATTGTTACATTCATTTACATAATAGACTCTTTTGAACAACAACTGCTGAGGTATCCTGTGTTGGTCTTCAGTAGACCTTTGCTTCAACAACCTTTATGCTTTATCAGAGTTTTCTTTCTAGCAGATCTTTACTTCTAGAAGAGCTTTGACTTTAACAGATATTGTGAACAGTCTTTAAGTATAAGTAGAGTTTAGGGCAGTAGACTTTTATTAGTGATCAGATGTTAGAGATTGTTTTGGCTTTCTAATCATCTGTTCTTTTATAGGGTTCAATAGATCCAACAATTCTGTAATCATGGTTAAGCACACTCCTGAATGATTGATCAGCAAATCGGTAATCTGCTCAACAGCAAATCATCATCGGCATTAGATAATCTGGTAACACATCAGATCTGAGAAACATTCTTCCTAAATAGAATCACATTCTTCCTCTTCGGTCACGATAATAGATATATAGTTATCTCCGCTGAATCGACGCAACTTAATCAGCAAGCATCGTTATTCAATGGTGGTTAGTCTGGGTTCCACCCCTATATGCGAGCTTCCTTCACCTATTCCGACTGCTTTTCCTAGACATATCCCCATTGATCCCTAGTGTCGTCGTGATACGCCCTTGTCTGTTGGAAGTTCATCCTCCCCCTAGTGGGCCTCAGAGGCCGTAATCGTGGGAGAGGGCGGGGTACCAGAGTTTTCTCTTCCCTGCCAAACCTAGACATATTTGCTTTGATCCTTGACCCGTCAACTATGGTATCTTTTGTGACATCTGTGTAAAACGGGTTTCAAAAACCCGCACAGTTTATTGATCAAGTATTTGTTTTAATGATTATTGCATATTTTATAAGTTATTCGCAATTAATAGATGTGCAAAGTTTAAAAGTTTATAATTAATAAATAATAATAATAAATAAAAAAATTAATAAAAGAATAAACGAAAATTGTTAAAAACAAAAGAATGAAGAAACAAAAAAAAGATATACAATAAAAAGGGCTCAACCAGAATCGAACCCGGGTCTCCTGTGCAGACACACACACCAAACACCACTACACTACACACACCTTAGTGTTTTATTTCTGGAACAAATAAGTTTTATAGCTAAGTTAACAAATAAACCTGCTATTCGATGAAAGCTTCATCTTCGGATTGACTGTCAAGACCAAATCACGATTGTAACATCCTCTCTCAATTTCAAACAGATATAACTGATGGCTAATATCGGTTATAACCGAAGTCTTTAAATCATATCAATCATGATCCTGTAATTGTAACCGAAAACATTAATAGTGATAGAGAACCCCCTTGCTTATAAATACCATATATCAATCACTCTCAAGCTCACACACACTCCCAATTGCTATTCGGAACACTGCTCAAACAGAATCCAGTCTTTGGTCGCCGGAAGTTTCAATTCTGCTTGCCGGAATTCGTCATCGGAGCACCACAATCGTCGGTAAACCCCTAATGTTGTTCTTGAAATTTGTTATTATTCTGCACTGAATTCAACGTATAGCAATAACACCATTTAATTTTAGCGGGATCGGGTTCAGATCTGGGTGACATTAATGGGGAAGAAGACGTATTAGACAGCGTATTAGTATAATTAATTATGGGTTTTTAATCGGGTTAGACACACAGCCCAATGGTGGACTGTGTGCACATTCATCATAAACGTCCCGAGTTCGAGTGTTGCTTTGATCCATGTTGTTAAACTTAAAAACCGGTTTTCCTTTTTAAGCCTATACACCATCTACCTGTAAGATGTTAACAATAATATAAATGCAATAATAAACGGGTTAGACACCCAGCCCAACTGGTTGGGCTGGGTGTAAAATAATACCGAAGTCACGGGTTCGAGACCAACCCCTCTCACCGGCCCGACCATTTAAAATCTTTTTAAAATTAATAATTTCTAAATTAACCTAATTAATGTAGAAGAGTAATAAAAAAAGAATCTAACGGGTTAGACACGTAGCTCAGTTGGAGAGCTGCGTGCACAAGTACGAGAGGTCACGAGTTCGAGCCTCACCACACGCATCCAATTTCACCACAGAACCGGTCAGGTTCCTCCTGTCAGAGCTGACAACATTTTTTAATATTGTTTTATTTTATTTATTTATATTACTTGTATATATTTACTTAGGTTAAAATACAATTTTCGAAGGTTTAAAAATCTCAACAAAACCATCAAAAATAATCTAAAAATCTAACAAAAAGTATTAAATCAAAATATTAATTTGTTTATATTTATCAAATTATCGTATTTTTATTTTAGGTTAGTATTCGTTCGTCGATCAAACCCTCAACTCGTGCGCACTCATCATCAACCAAAAATATGCACCCACTGTGAGTGAATACTTACAAATTCCCCTTTTAATCATGTTTTAGGGTGTATCATGTGTCGCACATGTTTTATTTATTTAAACACTTGTGCTAATATCATTATGTGATCAAATGTGTATATTGTATGCGTGGTTATGTATGGTTACATTTTATCATTTCAGTGCAATCATTCATTAGGCCCATCACTTCCTCGTGGGATACGAGTTGAGCATCAGGTGCCTCATTAGATCGGCTCCGTTTGATTGAGCCTTGATCTCAAGTTCATCATTCATCATGTCATGTGTTCATTGTGGATATTATGTGGTTTGTGATTATTTATATATATGTATATGCTCACTTATGATTCATGCACAACTTTTATTTAAATAACAAATATATAACAACTGTTTCAAATGTTTTACTAAGATTCACTCGCCAGCTTAAGCCTTTGTTTTACGCATGATACAGGTGGACAGGCTGAGGAGAGGAACACATAGGAATGGCCTTAGAAGATTAATAAAATATATTTTGTTTAGACCAATGGTTATTTAAGCTTGTATGTTTCTTTGTTTTTTTGGATATTTGAAGTTTTAAATTCCAATTTAATAAATATGAAACCTTTTTAGTAAATGTAATGAGCTTTGGTGATAACCCAATTATGCCCCGACTGTTATTTCAGCTGTGGGTCGGGGTGTGACAGATTGGTATCAGAGCTTGTGACTATAGGGATATAGGATAGGTTATTAGACCCTTAGAGCTTATACTATAGTTGAGTAGATTTTAATTGTTTATGTGTTACATGCAAAACTCATGATGTTTATATGTTTCATGTTTATTTCTCACACACAAATACATGCAAGCACTTTCACTACTACATGCTAATATGTGATGTTCATTATAGTTTATATGTTGTTAACATATCATGCCTACGCAAGCATACACATCAAGATTTCACAATTTTCATGATTTATTTCCAAATATTTTGCAATGTTTTCATGTTTTTCAATCGCATCAAAGTGAGTTCTACGATAGGCATGTAGTAACAGGAAGGGTACGAGTACCGGTAGTCGGAACGTCATGTCTAGGCTTGGCATTCATATAAATCCAAAAATAATGCACCAATTTGCCTACCTGGGGACTAACAATGAGAGTACAAAGGACCTATTAGGCCAAAGCATGCCACACCAAACGTTGTGTGAACTAACCCCACTTTGAGTTGTTGTTGTGTCTATACCTGGACACATTCTGACCTTATACCCTACAATTATGTTTTACGATTTTCATTCGGGTGATGCAAGCATTAACAGGCCAACACCAATGTGAACTCTACCAAGCCTAGTAGTCATGGGGGCCCACGTGACTACCAAGGCCGAAGTATGGGAGACATTGGGAGGCCCAATCTTAAGCAAGCCCAAGACATCCTATGGATGTAGTTAATTTCTTGTTTCATTTATTTGGAATGTTGTTTGTTGTTTTCACTTTTTACGACACATGACACCTAAAAACGTTCCATTCATAATTCGCTACGTATTTCCACTAGAAACTCTCAAGGCGGTAGAAGGTTAGGAAGATTAGGAAGATCTAGCGAGCGTATGGCCACTCAAATCACTCAATAGGTGGTTGTCGTACTTCCTGATATCGTTGTGCAAGTTCATCAAGAACTAGCCGCCAATCCCATCAACCCCACAACCAAGAAGGGCAAAATATCACTGATCCTCCTCGCAACAACATCAAATGCACCTACAAGCATTTCAAATCCTGCGATCCCCCAAAATACAAAGAGACTAAAGGTGTCACTGCTCTCCTCCGTTGGTTTGAGGAGATGGAAAGCACTTTTCTCAATTGCGATTGTCCCGATGATCGCAAGGTGCGCTATGCTACTGGTCGGCTGTTTGGAGTAGCACTTACCTGGTGGAACACGGAAAAGGGTAAGCGAGGTGCTGAAGCGGCTATGGCCTTGACTTTGGATGAGTTGAGGGAAATCATGACAAGACGCTTGTGTCCAAGAAGCGAAATCAAGAAATTAGAAGATGAGTTTTATGTTTTGAAACAAAAGGAGGGAGACCACACCACCTACAACAAGAGGTTCCTTAAGTTGAATCAGATGGTCCCCAACCTGTTCACTCTACTCTATTATCTAATTGAGCATTACATTCGAGGTCTTCCCTCGAAAATTCAAGATCCTGTGTTAAGTACTTCACCTACAACACTCGAAGCTGCCACGGAGCTGGCTACCGAACTTACCGAAAATCGCATTCAAAATGGCGATTTTAAAGATGAGAAAAAGAAAGATAAGGTACCTACTGAAACTCCAACCCCAACTCCAGCAGGTTCGTCTTCCAAATTTGCTGGCAAAAGGAAGCGCAACGGGAAGAATTTCGCCGTTACCCAAACTAATTTCCCTATCACTGCTACCCCAATCACACAAGTCGCCCCTCAAGCCGCCCCATTTAAGAAACCATACACTGGTCCTCACCCAAAATGCAACCGATGCCAATACCATCATCCCCCTGAGAACCCATGCGCATACTGCACAAGTTGTGGCCGTGCAGGTCACACGATTCAAACGTGCCGTATCCTCTAAAAGCCAAACCGCAACCCGCCTCAAGCCCAAACCAATAATCAAGTGGTGGGCCAAGCCCAAAACCAACAACCCTTACTTTTACCACCTGCTCAACCCATGGCTCAACCCTACTACCAACCCAATTACCCAATGATGAAACCTGTCAGAGCATGCTTCAACTGTGGTGATCCAACCCATTTTCGTAACACATGCCCACGCCTGGTGAACATCATAAATGCCCAAGCTCAAGCCAATCCGGTGAACCAAGCCAACCAAGCTAATCCACCTGCTAGAGGAAGGGCTTTCAACATCAACGCCAATCAAGCTAGGGCTGATAATAGTGTGGTCAACAGTACGTTTCTTATTAATGGTAGATATGCATCCATACAATTTGATATTGGTGCGGATAAGAGTCTGTGTCCTTAGAATTCGAATCCATTCTTGATTTACCTCGCGTTAGTCTCGCTGAACCATTCACGGTGGAAGTTGCTGATGGTGAACCTATTGCGTTAGACTCGATTATTCATCATTGTACTCTTACTCTTAATGACTACGATTTCTCAATTGATCTTATTCCTATGATGTTGGGGAGTTTCGACATTATCATCAGTATGGACTGGCTTAGTCAACATCATGCCGAAGTTGTTTGCCACGAGAAGTTTATCCGAATTCCTCTCGCTGACGGTCAAACTTTGCGTATCTTTGGAGAAACACCTTCTAAAGGGCTCAAATTGATGTCATGTCTTCAAGCTTGAAGATATCTTCGCAAAGACTATATCGTGTTTCTAGCTCATATCGTCAAGAATGAAGGTAAGGAAAGGAGGCTCGAAGATATTCCCTTCGTTAAAGAATTTCCTCAAGTTTTTCCCGACGACGTTTCAGGACTTCTTCCTGTGCGAGAAGTCGAATTTTGAATCGATCTTGTACCTGGTGCTACACCAATCGCAAAATCTCCCTATAGGTTAGCCCCATCTGAGATGCAAGAGTTAGTTAGTCAACTGCAAGAGTTGACTGACAAGGGATTTATACATCCTAGCTCATCACCATGGGGTGCACCTGTTCTTTTCGTAAAGAAGAAAGATGGAACTTTTCGTATGTGCATCGATTATAGAGAACTCAACAAGCTGACCATCAAGAATCGCTATCCATTACCCCGTATTGATGATCTTCTAGATCAACTTCAAGGTGCCACCTGTTTTTCAAAGATCGATCTTCGTTCTGGTTATCAGCAACTTAGAGTGCGCGAAGAAGATATTCCCAATACTGCTTTTCAAACTCGTTATGGTCACTATGAATTCATGGTTATGCCTTTTGGTTTGACCAATGCTCCTGCTGTTTTCATGGATTTGATGAATAGGGTGTGTAAACCCTATCTCGATCGTTTTATTATAGTTTTCATTGATGATATTCTTATCTATTCCAAGACCAAACCTGATCATGAGCGTCACCTTCGACTTATTCTAACACTTTTGAGGACTGAAAAGCTTTTTGCTAAGTTCTCAAATGTGAGTTTTGGTTAAAAGAGGTACAATTTCTTGGTCATGTTGTTAATGACAAAGGGATTCATGTTGACCCTGCAAAGATTAAAGCGGTACAAGAATGGCAAGCGCCACGTACTCCTACTGAAGTTATGTCATTTCTTGGTCTCGCTGGTTATTATCGTCGATTCATCGCAAATTTTTCTCGTATCGCCGTTCCACTCACAGCTTTGACTCACAAGGGTAAGCCCTTTAATTGGGGGCCCACGCAAGAAGAGGCTTTCCAAACTTTGAAGCAAAAGCTTTGTGATGCACCTATTCTTATACTTCCTGATGGTTGCGAAGACTTTGTGGTTTATTATGATGTGTCAGGAAAAGGGTTAGGTTGCGTTCTAATGCAAAGAGGAAAAGTAATAGCCTATGCCTCAAGGCTACTCAAGGTGCATGAAAAGAATTATACCACTCACGACCTAGAACTTGGAGCAGTCGTGTTCGCCCTTAAGATATGGAGACATTACCTCTTTGGTACCAAGTGTGAAATCTACACTGACCACAAGAGTCTCCAGCATATCTTCAATCAAAAGAAATTGAACATGAGGCAACGTCGATAGGCCGAACTCCTAAATGACTATGATTGTGAAATTCGATATCATCCTGGCAAGGCTAATGTTGTGGTTGACGCCCTCAGTCGAAGGAGTATGCAAACTCAATCCGTCTTCTGTGTTCCCAAATTGTACCCGATCTACAAAACCGAATTAGAGCAGCTCAACATATTGCTGTCCCAGAAAATGATATACGAGATGAATTGTCTTGTGGAGCTGAAACCAAACTAGAATCCAAGTTGGACGGTATTCTCTATTACTTGAATCGTATTTGGGTACCTGATTGTGATGATCTTCGTGTTTTTCTCATGAATGAGGCTCACAAAACTCGATACTCTATACATCCGGGAGCCGATAAGATGTACCATGATCTACGACACTCCTACTGGTGGCCTGGCATGAAGAGAGATATTGCCATTTTTGTTTGCAAGTGCCTTACATGTTCCAAAGTGAAAGCTGAGCATCAAAGACCTTCAGGACTCCTTGTCCAACCCGAAATACCTGTATAGAAGTGGGAAAATATAACCATGGATTTCATTACCGGGTTACCTCACACCTCCAGTGGGTATGACACCATTTGGGTTATCATTGATCGTCTCAATAAATCAGCTCATTTCATTCCAATCCGTGAAGATTTCAAGAACGAGAAGTTAGCTCGTATCTATATCAATGAAATTGTAAGCCGTCATGGTGTACCCTGAAGTATCATTTCAGATTGAGACGGTCGTTTTACTTCGCGAACATGGCAAGCCGTACAATCCGCTCTGGGTACACGTCTAGATCTCAGCACTGCCTTTCACCCTCAAACTGATGGTCAATCTGAGCACACCATACAAACCCTTGAAGACATGTTGCGAGCATGTGTCATAGACTTCAAGGGCAATTGGGACACTCACTTACCGTTAGTTGAATTTTCATACAATAATAACTATCATTCAAGCATTGGTATGGCTCCTTTTGAAGCCTTATATGGTCGTAAATGCCGATCCTCTGTATGTTGGCACGAAATTGGTGAAGCACAAATCACAGGACCGGAGTTGATTCAAGAAACGACTGACAAAATCCTCCAAATTCGAGGTAATCTTCTAGCAGCTCGTAGTCGTCAAAAGAGTTACGCTGATAAACGACGAAAGCCATTGGAGTTCTGTGTTGGTGATCAAGTACTTTTGAAAGTATCACCGTGGAAGGGAGTCATTCGTTTTGGTCAAAAGGGCAAGCTAGCACCACGTTATGTGGGACTATTCAAGATACTCGAAAGAGTAGGTCCTGTAGCATACAAACTTGACCTACCAGAAGAACTCAACACAATTCATCCCATTTCACGTATCAAACTTGAATAAGTGTCTCGCCGACGAAAACCTCCATATTCCTTTAGAAGATATTCAAATCGATAAATCAATGCATTTCGTTGAAAGACCAGTAGAAATCATGGACTTCGGTGAAAAGCGTTTGAGACGAAGTCGTATTCCAATAGTCAGGGTATGTTGGGAGTCAAAACGAGGACCTGAGTTTACTTGGGAACGTGAAGACTCAATGCGCGAAAAGTACCCGCATCTTTTTCCTGTTACAGCTGCTACTTAAATTTCGGGATGAAATTTCTAAAAGTAGGGGATACTGTGACATTTGTGTAAAAAGGGTTTAAAAAACCCGCACCGTTTATTGATCAAGTATTTGTTTTAATGATTTTTGCATGTTTTATAAGTTATTCGCAATTAATAGATGTGCAAAGTTTAAAAGTTTATAATTAATAAATAATAATAATAAATAAATAAAATTAATAAAAGAATAAACGAAAATTGTTAAAAACAAAAGAATGAAGAAATAAAAAAAAGATATACAATAAAAAGGGCTCAACCCGAATCGAACCCGGGTCTCCTGTGCAGACACACACACCAAAAATCACTACACTACACACACCTAAGTGTTTTAATTCTGGAACAAATAAGTTTTATAGCTGAGTTAACCAATAAACCTGCTATTCAATGAAAGCTTCATCTCCGGATCGACTGTCAAGGCCAAATCGCGATTGTAACGTCCTCTCTTAATTTCAAACGGATATAACTGATGGCTAATATCGGTTATAACCGAAGTCTTTAAATCATATAAATCATGATCCTGTAATCGTAACCGAAAACATTAATAGTGATAGAGAACACCCTTGCTTATAAATACCATATATCAATCACTCTCAAGCTCACACACACTCCCAATTGCTATTCGGAACACTGCTCAAACAGAATACAGTCTTTGGTCGCCGGAAGTTTCAATTCTGCTCGCCAGAATTCGTCGTCGGAGCACCACAATTGCCGGTAAACCCCTAATGTTGTTCTTGAAATTTGTTATTATTCTGCACTAAATTCAACGTATAGCAATAACACCATTTAATTTTAGCGGGATCGAGTTCAGATCTGGGTGAAATTCATGGGGAAGAAGACGTATTAGATAGCGTATTAGTATAATTAATTATGGGTTTTTAATCGGGTTAGACACACAGTCCAGTGGTGGACTGTGTGCACATTCATCATAAACGTCCCGAGTTCGAGTGTTGCTTTGATCCATGTTGTTAAACTTAAAAACCGGTTTTCCTTTTTAAGCCTAGACACCATCTACCTGTAAGATGTTAAGAATAATATAAATGCAATAATAAACGGGTTTGACACCCAACCAGGGCTGGGTGCAAAATAATATCGAGGTCATGGGTTCGAGACCAACCCCTCTCACCGGCCCGACCATTTAAAATCTTTTTAAAATTAATAAATTCTAAATTAACTTAATTAATGTATAAGAGTAATAAAAAAACAAGAATCTAACGGGTTAGACACGTAGCTCAATTGGAAGAGCTGCGTGCACACGTACGAGAGGTCACGAGTTCGAGCCTCACCACACGCATCCAATTCCACCACAGAACCGGTCAAGTCCCTCCTGTCAGACCTGACAACATTTTTTTAATATTATTTTATTTTATTTATTTATATTACTTGTATATATTTACTTAGGTTAAAAATACAATTTTCGAAGGTTTAAAAATCTCAACAAAACCATCAAAAATAATCTAAAAATCTAACAAACAGTATTAAATCAAAATATTAATTTGTTTATATTTATCGAATTATCGTATTATTATTTTAGGTTAGTATTCGTTCGTCGATCAAACCCTCAACTCGTGCGCACTCATCATCAACCAAGAATACGCACCCACTGTGAGTGAATCCTTACAAATTCCCCTTTTAATCATGTTTTGGGGTGTATCATGTGTCGTACATGTTTTATTTATTTAAACACTTGTGCTAATTTCATTATGTGATCAAATGTGTATATTGTATGAGTGGTTATGTGTGGTTACATTTTATCATTTCAGTGTAATCATTCATTCGGCCCTTCAGTTCCTCGTGGGATACGAGTTGAGCATCAGGTGCCTCATTAGATCGGCTCCGTTTGATTGAGCCTTGATCTCAACTTCATCATTCATCATGTCATGTGTTCATTGTGGATATTATGTGGTTTGTGATTATTTATATATTTGCATATGCTCACTTATGATTCATGCACAACTTTTATTTAAATAACAAATATATAACAATTGTTTTAAATGTTTTACTAAGATTCACTCGCCAACTTAAACCTTTGTTTTGCGCATGATACAGATGGACAGGTTGAGGAGAGGAACACATAGGAATGGCCTTAGAAGATTAAATAAATATATTTTGTTTAGACCAATGGTTATTTAAGCTTGTATGTTTCTTTGTTTTTTTGGATATTTGAAGTTTTAAATTCCAATTTAATAAATATGAAACCTTTTAGTAAATGTCATGAGCTTTGGTGATAACCCAATTATGCCCTGACTGTTATTTCCGCTGCGGGTCGGGTGTGGCATCTTTGATCTTCTTTAATAGATCTTTGACATTCCTGACCCTCTTGAATCTCAGGAATCCAAAACTCCCGCCTCTACTGTTTTTCTTGATCAGTATGTAGGTATCTAAAAGGTTGTTTAGATGTGAGTAAGTATTCCAAAGCATGTCGTTGGAACAACCCCTCGGGAGGCCTGAGATGAACATTGTGGTTTCCTTAGTGTTGCCTATCTGATGGTTGGATACCTGCCTTCTTCTGTCATGCTTGTATAATCCTTGTGCTATGTTCGCCTGCTCAAGTCTGATCCTCTCATGTTGTTGTTGAAGGTGCATGCCTCCGTTGGCCGAATGTTTCTCTCTCCATACGATTGTCGTAAGTTTTTCTCTCAAGCTCTCCCCCTAGTTAATCTCAATAGAACACACAATAAGTTTACATAATTTATCAATAATATTATGTCAAATAGTTATGTTTAATTTATATATTTATATTAAAAATGATGTGATTGAATGCAACTAAAAGAATATGTTAACAAGTGTTCCTATTTGCGCGTTCATGTGATGTCACACCTTCATTTTCATCTTAGATTTCCAAATTTCAAATTTTAAAGATTCCTAACTAGGATTATTATAGGTGTCGGGTTCGTAGGTTGGCATATTAAACCCTAACCCAAATCCTAAGTTTCTACACAAGCCTAATCACAACACGAATATAGAGATCTTCTTAAACACATAAACCGGAACACGACATTTGTATTTGTGAGTTGACACAAACATAACTTGTTGAACTTGAGAAATAGTCATATAGCTTTTTCTATATTATTACTTAAAAGTTTTAAGTTTTCATAACATTTCTATATTTTTAAACAATTATGAATAAACTATACCAATATATTTTTAAACTTATAAATTTTAACGTAAAAAGTCCAAATAGTTCAAGTTATTTATAAAACATGTTTTAAAAATAAAGTTAATAAATAAATAGTTTGACACGATAACGATCCTTTAATTATATATTTATATGTTCTCGTTAAAAATACTGAATTTTGACTAAATCATGACTGTGTGATTAAGCTGAGATAAGATCTCAGCCGTTTAAAATACCCAAAGACTTCTAGAAGCAGCAGTTGGCGGCAGTTTTAGCTCCTGATTTTGCTCCAGTGGTTTTTGCCGAATCATCAATTCAAAAACAAAACCACTAACCCCAAACTGATGAAATCCCTCTCCCCTCACGCATGAATTCGAAGCATGGTTTCAAGGTAAATTGTCAGACCAGGAGGCGGAATCGTCGGCCAGAAAAGAGATTATGGTGTACATCAATGGCTAATCAGGTTAATTTATGTTACTAATTTGGATTGGGGTGTTTATGTGTTATTGTTTATTGTGAGTTTCTTTACAAACCATATCGTCACATTGATAGGATGCGGCTTCCTCATATTTCCGAATTCACTTCTATGAAAGACTTTCACGGGAATTGTCTTGATCGTCGGATATCATTGAGTGTTGGATACACTTCGTGATGAAGATGACGAGGCATTGCTAGATTATGAAGACGAATTTCAAGCCAATCACAGTGAAGATAACAACAATATAAAGGTGTTATCTCAAAATCTCTACTTCATCATAAAAATGGACATATGTGCCTCTATAGGTTGCAGATCGATTTTCATAACACTGGAAAAAGGCCCCGGGTTTTTGCAATGACAGCTCCCTTTGGTTTCACTATTGCTTTCTTGAATGTAAATGGAAGTGTCTTTGCATATCAATGCAAAGGGAAGAAATATATCAGCACCCTCATGTACCTTCCATTTAAAATTTAGGTAAATGATAACGAAGTTTGTGCTTTTTGTAGATTTTTAAGAACGGTTTTAAATAGATTTAAAATATATAAGTTATGTTATATTATATACATATTTAGAAATATATGCGATTTAAAGAAGTAAGAGCTCGCACTAGGATCTTCTTGGGTTGCTGTTGTTATCAATATAAAAAAAATAATGTCGAGAATCACTTCAATTGCAGCACAACTTACATGAAAAACTAGAAGGAACCAAGTTGTCAAAGTCATCCACAAGAAGACCAGTTTTTTTGTATAGGTTGTGTTGATCCCAAATAACAATGTTTAACGAAGCTTGTCAAATGATTTCAAAATATATAGAAAATAATGTGCAAAATTTAGAAATTAAACTTTCAAGAAACCGAACTACATAATTTTGAAGTTTATATCATTTTGAATGCTTACAATGTGATTGGAAGGTTATTGGCTATTACAAAACAAATACTTAGAGAATTGTGTTGAAGGGTAGTTGTTAGGATCTGAGTTTGAAACTGTTATGAAAGTTCTAAAAATGAAAGATGAAAGATAATAAACCAGATGAACATGCAGCGGAATGATGAACTTTGATTTATAACAGCTGAGAGATTGTTTTTCATTATCATGCTTTTAGTGATTGTAATCACGTGTATATAAATCACAATCTCCCCATCAGCTTAAGATCACTTATTTGTTCGTACAGAATGTAAGGAAGAAATGTTAGATTGATAATTGATGAAAAGTGATCCAATAGATCAGTACAGGCACTGTTCTATTTATACTAGAATCCTAACCATTGAGCATCTTATGATGATGTCAGCATGAAAGCGACTCCTAACAAAATTAACAAACTAACAACATTTTCTAAGCTAACCACTGCTATTAATAAACATTACAAAGACTAATAGTAAAACACTGATGAGACATCCTCTGTTGGCCTTCAGCAGAGCTTTGCCTTGGTAGACCTTTAGCATTAGTCTTCAGCAGAGCTCTGCCTTGGCAGACCTTTAGCTTTAGACTTCAGCACAGCTTTGCCTTGGCAGACCTTTAGCTTTAGACTTCAGCACAGCTTTGCCTTGGCAGACCTTTAGCTTTAGACTTCAGCAGAGCTTTGTCTTCAACAGAGTTTTGCTATGGCAGACATTTGACATTTAGTCTTCAGTAGAGCTTGACTCAGGCAGATGTTATATGATTATTAGGATCAGAGGTTGTAGTATATTTTTGGCTTTCTATCATCTGTTCTTTTATAAGGTTCAATTCCAACAGTAGTGGAGTTTGTAGGATGTATTAAATTCTAGGTTCGACTCATTTACTCTTCGATTAATCATTCTCTCTTTATAGAGAATGTTTGGCTTGAATAAACATTTGTTTATTCATGCACCTATCCTGTGACAAGTAGCTTTTTGGAAAATTTATTGAATCCTTTGATCCACTAGTCACAGAGATATACGTGTAAACCTTATCGGTTACCACAAGTTGCTTCATCAGAATTCTAATAAGTCTTTTATCAGAAATCTGATGCTTTGGACCATTAGATTTCTGATACTTTAATCAGATCAGATTCTGATGATGAGATTCATTATCAGATTTACTAGATTTTTTTGATCCAGACTTCTTCTTATGTTGTAGATGGCTGTCTGATCCTCACTTGATGCCAACTCTTCCTTTTGTTGTCCAAAGTCAAGTATCTTCTTCCTATTTGACGCTTTGACTTTGTCAGCATCAAATCTGATTAGAAAGATCAAATTCTTTCTTCATTTTTTTCAACAATTACAAACAAAGTTTCTTAACAATTTTCTCCTAAGTGTTGTCAGTAAAATGACAACTATGACATATAAACTGAAACATCACAATCAAAAGAAACTTTCAAGATGACAACTTTTAAATAGTAAAATCTTGTTCAACCAAAAGAAAATCTAAATGAACAGAAATTTTCAAATTGTTTATCAAGCAAAGTGGTAAAGATCTCCTCTTCGCAATTTCTTGTCTTGTGGGATTGGTTTGCTACATTCCTTGTGTAAATATTCGTAGATTTCACTAGCTTCAATCTATTCATCAATTACTTGTTCAACCTGCTTCATGAGATTTATCTTGGCACGTTCTTTGACCATCAGTTGTTCCTGCTTCTTGTTCATGCATTTTGTAATGTAGTTTAGAGTCTTGTTGGAGTATTTGCAGATTTCACTGACTTTGAACATTGCCCTCTCTTAATTGATGTCCCTGTAAATGACAGATAGCTCAGGTTTTTCAAAGATCAAACTTGTTCTTACCTCAGCTTTGAGTTCATCAGGGAATTCTGTACAGGGTGGGGTTATGAGCAGCTTTCAAGAAATCACATGGTCGAAGTGAATACACGGATCAAAATCACTTAGAGCTATTCTGGTGAAGACCTTTATACCACTTGTGGTAATGCTGTTGATGGCTCTTTTGAATGATGTTATAGATGACTTTTCTTCTTCATATGTCTATCTTAATTTTATCAGATCAACTGGTTAAATCAGAGATGTCAGATCCCCATCAATGAATGTTTGTTCATCACCTAGGATTCTCACTATTGTGTACTTATTCTGATCATGAAGCCCCAATCTGCCATCAGGGGTTGAGTGGTCTTCTACTTTCGTTACCCTTTTGATTGGATTTGTGAGTGGTCTATGAAAGCAGTATTCTTCTCTGACAATTTTTTGCAGATAGAATTTATTGGTCACAAGATTTAGTGGTCTGCCAATTTCTTCTTCCTCATCTCTATAGAAGTGTATGAGATGGTGTTCAAGAAAAAGCATGTCTTCATTTGAGACATGCAGTGAGTACCTTGTGATATATGTTAGGAGATCTGATCTAGGAATCATCCTTGGCTTTTTAAGAATTTGAAGTCACTACCTATCTTCTCTTGACACCTTGAACTAAGGATAAGATAAAAGTGGTATCACCACAAGTTGTTTGTTTGGGTGATGCTTGTATCTTTTCCTTATTCTTGGGTTTTGTGAATGTTTGCTTCTTTCCTGTTCTTTTGTTGCTGGATGTTCTGATGCAGCTGATGTGCTCTCATTTGTTGAATACAGTATCATAGTTGTTTCTTGATTTGGTGTAGGTAGAGGACCAATTGTTTCTATTCTTTGTTTAGTGGCAGGTGTTGTTTCCTTTTCTGCAGTTTCTGTAGATCCTGCTTCCTTAGTTGTTGCTGCTGAAGTACCTTATTCTAATGATTGTTCTGATATTGGCTTTATCAGATCATGTATCTTTATCTTTGATACTTGTGTAAAACTGCAGGACAATCTTTTTAACAGGGATTTAACATCATTGATTAAGACCTTGTTGTTCATTTCTTTAGCATGTATTGCACTTAATTCTGATTGAAGCTCTTCTTTGTGCTCACTCCAATCTTCAATTAACCTTACAAGTGTAGCTGCAACAGTGTTGTTGCTCGCCTTTACACTATTGAGATCTTTCTTAATGTTATCAGAACTTCCTTCTTCTTTTGACTTTACAACTTCTTCTATTTGAGTCTTTATTTCGTTTAGTTCCTGGTTCACTTTTCTGAATTCTCATGTAAAGTTGTTGATGTCTTGGGAGCTTGCTAGGGTGTCTTGCATGCTCTGCAGCTTCTTTGTAATTTCATTCATATGTTATCTTGGGACCATTGTCACTTGATTAGGTGGGCATAGTTGACGCTTCCCCCCCCCCCCCCTCCCCTCTCTCTTGAAATGGATGAATTAATGGTACAATGAATTGGATAAATAATATGTGACCTGGTGATGAAATCCCACAATTACCCTTTTTGGCGTCTTAAACTTGGGTAGAAATACCAATTTCACCCCTCTAAAATAGCTTACACTCACTTGTACAGATTGATTCAAAAGTTGTACGTGATGTATAATTACATTTATGTCCATTAAATTTGCTTTATATAATTACAAAATTTATATATTTTATTTACAGCACATAGTCTATGTTTATAAGAAATAAACAACTAAAATCTACTATTGTTTTAGTAAATTGTGATCATTTCTAAATATAACATAAGGCTTTGGGGTATGCTTTAACTCTTTTTAACATCAACTAGATGTCACATCATTTACTTTTCTTCATTTCACTTTATCTCACATCAAGAAAATAGTTTAATCCATTTAACTTCATTCTTTTAATGGTTTGGGTGTAAAAAGAAAAGCAAATTAAGACAATCTCTTAACTTCATGTTAACATATAATCCCTTTAACACCACTTAATACAAGAAGAGAGTAGTTTGCAATACTAATTAACATGCCATGTCATTGTTAATATCGATACACCCTTACCTAAATTATAAATTGATTTAGTTGGCCTCAGGTGATGTCATCTATCATGTGCCCTGATCCCTGAGTCAATGACATAACTAGGGTACATTATTACAAAACTAGAGATTCACGTTTGAGCTAAATATTTTCTAACATGCTATGTAAATCTAACATAATATAAAAAAACGTTATCTCAAAATTCAGGAGGTTAAAGACAGTGTTGAGGCAATAAAAAGTGCTAGCATGTGAAGTTCCATCTAAATTTGATAGTTGATACAAAATTTACTAAGCTGCTACTGTTTATTTTTTCCGATAATAGCTTCTTAACCTATTTTATCTGCATGGCATAAATCACGTGCAGACCTTTTATTTTGTAGATTGTTTGTTTTTTTCAGAAGAAATTTCATTTAAAAACGTCTACGTGTCCTCTTCCCCAAACAAATGTGGATCTCTAACTTCTAAACACTTCAAACCTCTTCTCACAAAACACAAAGACATAACAAAACCCTTGAACCTCTCCTCCACCAATCTCCTCCTCCTCCAACCGCCGCCGTCTTCTTCCCCACAGCAGCCGCTGCCACCTTCCTCTTCCCCCACCACCGTCGCGCCACCCTCTCCATCATCTCACCGTCCATATTCCAGGCCACGTAGCCATTCAACATCACCGTCTTTTCAGTGGCGAAGTTACAGAAACAGAAAATGGAGTTTTGGTGGGTTATTAAAGGAGTGATGGATTAATAGTAAAATTCTAAATAATGATGGGTATTCTTGCTATTTTGCTGATATAAAAGTGTGGTAAAAATCAATTTGTAGTCAACATCATAACTTTCTTGTCAGATGTTTAAACTTCATTTTATAAGATATTAACAGAAAATGCTTGATATTAATAGTTTAAAAATATTTAATTAGAGATTTTAATTTTTAAGTACGTTTACCTTATCAGTTCATTAAATTTAGTTTATATAATGTCAAGGTTTTAACTGTATTAATTTAAAACACTAAAAAATAACATTTTGCTTGGTGTTATTTCAGCAGTTGTAGAAGTTAAAAAACAAACGGTTTTCTTATTGCAAACTATAGAGGTATGGTCTATCTCTTCTGCTAAAGATGTCTGCAGATGTGGTACGCAGACTGCAGACATTTTATATCTGAAAAAACAAACAGCACCTAAATCTAGCAATCTATAGTATATCTCTTCAATATATATATATATATATATTTAGTGGAGAGTTCAAATGAGAAGAAAAATTTTGTAAGAATAAAAAATAACTTTTAAACCAATAGAAATTCTTCATTTACTACATTTAATGTGTGTATTTAATATTATTAAAAAGGACATATAGGTAAATCTATAATTGTCTTTAATTAGCTAATTAATAAAACTTATAACTTATTTTTTAATATATTTTTTCAAGATAAAATAATTTATGGTAAAGAACAATTTTCGACGTGTGTAAGATAAATTTTAGTATGTGTGGGGTAAATTTTGAAATGTGTAGGGTAAATTTACACGTGTGTAGGGTAAATTCCGATAAATATAAGATATATGTAGGATAAAATGTTTTTGTTCTTTTAATGAGAGATAACATAATTCATGAGAGGAATTATAAACTATTTAATGTTTTACAATTATGCTCTTTTTTCTTTTTCTTCCCACATTAAATTATCTCCTTTCTTCTTTTTCTTCTCACATTTAATTTCTTCTCAAATAAATCTTCATATATATATATATATATTAGAAATTCTATGTATTTTCTATAACTCCGTTGACATTTTTACGGATAGAAAATCAAACTTTATGGTTGTTAAACAGTTAATGCTATAAAATGGCAATTTATGATGTTTAACATTAGTTATTATGATGATTGGTGTTTGTTATTTGAACTTAGTTAAATGATATGAGAAATAATATGAATAACTGAAAAATAGATTTTTTTTATATCTTATTACAGCATTAAAAGATAAGAGATTTTTATTAAGTTAATAATTAGCGGAAAATTATAAAATACCAGTTTAGAACAAGGCCTCTCTGGAGGTCACTAGTTCGAAACCAAATCGAACTGGGTTTTACCGTGGTGGGCCTTTGGACAGACGGGTTTCCCCGTAATTGGTGGCTTGGTGGCTCGGTTATACATCCAACTCTGACCATTCTGAAGGAGGGATGCATTTGCTTGATTGAGTACATCCCAAAATCTTTATTCGGTAATTTATATTATTGGACATTTTGGACCATGTATATTTAATTTTTCAAATTGGTAACTGTTTTCTTATTTAAATTGTCTCTTGACAGTTGTACTGTAAATTGTAAATAAGTTGATCGTAACATTACTAATAAAAATATACACGATGAAATTACTAAAATTTGCAAGAATAGAATAGTTGGGAAATGATATGAAATAATTAAAAAGCATGGGTTAAAAGTACAAAATTGTAATCAAATCCATTAAAGGACTAAAGAGTTAAATGTCATTTTAGTACTTGTGGTTTGGGTCGTTTTTCTAGTTTACTTCAAAGGTTTCATTTTTCGTCTGTAGGTTCAAAAAAGTTTCACTGTTGCCATTAGTCCACTGGGTTAAATTCATCCATTTTTGTTAACGAGAAGGGCAATTCGGTCATTTTATACGGGCGAATTACCATTCTAGTTAACAGGATTACATATAAAATGACCGAATTGCTCTTCTTGTTAACAAAAAAAATGGATGAAGTTAACCCAGTAGACTAAAATGGCAACGGTAAAACCTTTTTGGACCCACTGGCGAAAAATGAAACATTTGGGCTAAACTAGTAAAATAACCCAAACCAAAGAAACTAAAATGACATTTAACTCAAGTACTAAATTTCTAAGTAAATTGTTATAATAATATTTTACTTGTAAAAGTAATTAAATTAAATGTATATATGATGTAAACGATTTGATTCGTGTTATAATACAAAGTAACCAATCAAAATAAAGGATAATTACTAATTCGAGATAAGAAAACCATAAATTTCCTAATGAATCAACATAACAAATAAGAATTATTTATAAATTAGCTCAATTAACTAATATATAACTTCAAAATAACTAACATATGAACTTGTTCATTTCTTTCACCTCTGAAGAGAATATTGAAATCAAAGATGACAAAAGAGACACGTTGGATTCTCCAGTCTCCACTGAGCATAAATTGATATCCTCTCCACATTATCCACACAAGATATACGTATACTCATGTAACTGATAAATACTTTATTATCATATATTTATCCTAATTACATTAATTATATTTGATTATAACATCAGCTATGAAACAAACAACTGCCTTGAATAGTTTCTTTATTAGATTACTACATTTCTTAGAAAATATTTATACTAATCACAATATGTATATTTTATATTTTTAATGATTAACTCACGTACTACTCCTACTTTTAAACCTATAAAATACATGCGTACACTAGAAAGTGCAATAACTTGAGACAGGAGAAAAACATTTTAATAGCATTAGGCTAGAAGCTCTTTCTGTTTATATTTAATTAGGTGACGGCTATTCATATTCGATTCTTATCACTTATAGTTTCTTAAATAGATTACTTTTAAATTAATATATGAAATCAAATATATTAATAAGTTCAAGTTTTCTTTCCTTGGATTCTCCTCTTCTCGGGAGCGTAACGGATGATACGATTGGTGCTGGGAGTAGCATTTTATTTAAACAAACTATGTTAAATTTGCACTTGTTTTTTTGGCAACATTATCCACCCATCGGACTGACATGGGGTTTATTCCAAAATGCTATGCAAACTACTCTCTGACATCTTGTTACTGATGCATCACTGTTACATAGATAAGATTCTATAGCAACTTGACATTTTTTAGGTTCCTTTAGGCGATTTAAAAATAAATAAATATATAAATTAATAACTTCTTCATCAATCTATCGACGAAGCGTTGACGTGAGAGTATATAGTTGAACCTTGTATAGGCATTGTGTGTACTGTGGCGATAACTTTTCTTTTATGGGGTGATAAGCGATTGAATATGTGTTTGTTGGATGTTTCCATAAATAGATCGCTTGAGGCGTGCTAAAATACTACCACCTATGCAATGCGTTTTACGAGTTGTTATTGCTTGGTCTTCAGGCTTCATCCGTAGCTTCGGACCAACATTGGATGCCTGTTGGAGCTAACTGACCCGCAACGACGGTGTAATATCCTAAAATTCGTAGATATTATATTGGGGGGGGGGGGGGGGGGGATATTATTTAATCAAAATATGCATATTTTATGTTAAAGAAATGAATTATAGTTATTAAAGTCAGATGAGGATTAAACGTCATCCAAAGTCAATTTATGTGGTCAATTGTGAGTAACTCTTAGCAAATCCTAGGTGCAAAGAAAATATCGTTCATGGGAGGTGAAGTCAAAACACAAGACATGTAAGTGAATATGATCTTGATCTGGTTAAAACAAGTCAAATGGAGACAAAAGGCCATTCGTACCCCCATACACGACCTCACCGGCCATGTTATTTAAGTGGCTAAAAGCCTAAAACTGGTTTTAACACATGGGCCTGACCCAATTTCAACCCAAGTGGGTTTATTAAGCCAGAACCATGTCTAGCTTTGCCTTGCACAACTGATATGTGTATAAGTGTATATAACTAGTAAATTTCCCCGCACGTTACGGTGGGTTCGAAATGTAAAGTAATTCGAATTTGTATCGTCTAATGAATACGTATTATATTTGACCAGACTTGTTTCTGAACAAAACTTACGTCAAAACGTAGACAAACTAAAAACGTACATAAAAATATGCAACGTAAACGTATTATACCTGATCCGACTTATTTGCGAAAGAAATTTACGTTTAAACGGTAAAAAATTTTAACTTATACCGACACGTACATAAAATAAGTACGTAAGAAAATTTTACATTAAAGAATGGTACGCCGCGTTGCAGCAGTATCGAAACGTAAAGTAATTGGAATTTTACATCTGATGAAAACGTAGTACACTTGATCCGACTTGTTTTAAAACAAAAATTATGTCGAAATGTAAACTGACTAAAACGGAAAAAAACATATTATATTTGAGTGTACCCATTTAAAAAAGAAAAGTTATATTCAAATGTAAGTCAACCTAAATTTATACCGATACGTATATAAAAATAAGCATGTAAAAATTGATTACAAAGTCTTTAAAAGGTTGAGAGGTTACAAGTGTTAATACTAATCGTTGAATTTAGAAAGTATGAAAGAAAAGTAAAAGGAAATTAAAAGAAAAAAAAACTAAAAGGAAAAAAACAAATAGTAATATAAGATATATAAAGTAGAATATTATTATAGTTATTGTATACGTAACCTGATTTTGTAGGTTATATTGAATTTAGAAAGTATGAAAGAAAAGTAAAAGGAAATTAAAAGAAAAAAAAACTAAAAGGAAAAAGACAAATAATAGTATAAAATATATAAAGTAGAATATTATTATAGTTACTGTATATGTAACCTGATTTTGTAGGTATATTGAATGAATGAAAGAAAAGTAAAAGGAAATTAAAAGAAAAAAAAACTAAAAGGAAGAAGACAAATAATAATATAAAATATATAAAGTAGAATATTATTATAGTTACTGTATACGTAACTTGAATTTGTAGGTATATTGAATGTATACGTAACTTGATTTTGTAGGTATATTGAATGAATGAATGAATTGAATTGAATGAATTAATATATTACTGAAAGATTTTCTTTTTGTTACACGAATTTTCGTTTTGAATATACAAAATTGGTAATACTTTTAACAGCACGACCACACTCATATAACAATAGATGACCCACAACTAAATATGCCTTTTCTTTTACTACCATTTTTTTGTTGAGTTTTAAATTTAATTATAAGCTTTTGTTTTAAAGAAAACTAGTGAGTTAAATTCACGTTTTGTGGTGGGCTAAAACTAATTCGGAAACAGGGTTAAAACAAACAAAAAACATTGTAAAAAACGGAACCTTGAAGAATCTTTGATTACTCGTACGTGCGTTCTTCTTACATTTAAAACAAGATAAAAATAAAAATAAACACTTACAAAATATATTAGAGCACCCGGGGCGCAGCGTGATGGATCGGCCATCACGTGTGGAAGCACGTTAAACACCGCCGCCGGTGGTATCGAGCACGCGTGGACTTTATAACGCGTTGTCATGATCACACGTTGTAATTTCAAAAAAATCGAACGTTGGAACTTGACCGTTTGACCGTTTGATGGGTTGTTTTATATATATACACAAATCAATTTTTTAAAATACCAAATACAATCTCCCAACACAAAAAATACATTCTTTCAAACTACAAAGAAAATTCAATCCAACACAAAACAGAAGGTTCAAGCAAACGAGGTTCGGGTTCGAAGAAAAAACACATACGACCAAAGGTTCGACCTAATCTTGACGAGCCGGCTAGATTTCGGTTGCAAGACGAACCCAACCAAATCCCGTCATTTCAAACCCAACAGTTTCCCAACCAACCTTTTCAAACCCAATAATTTCCACCATTTCAAACCCAACAATATCAAAACCAACCTTTTATTCCACCATATCAACCTAAACAATTTAAACACAACCATTTCAAACCCACAATTTCAACCTCGACCCACTAGAAGATAACAATGTCATTCACCAATTTGCCGTGCATTCCGCGAACCACAACAACAACTTGATGACGATGACGATAGTGAACCGGTTCAAGAAGAAGAAGATCAAGAATTTGAAATCGTTCCCAACAACTGTGCGGAGACCGTGGAAGAGCGAGGAGGAGGTTGTGACAACCGGCAGTTTCCGGTTGTAATTAAGCGCATATCAAACAGTAATACTGTTATAATTAGCGTAATTAGACGTAAATTAACTCGATCAGGCCTTTGGAAAGCCTAGGAACGTCTACGTGTTTCACGTTACGCGATTTGGCGACAATCGAGGATTCTAACGCGAAATTTGAACGATAAGCGAACTGAGGCCGAACAAATATTGACAACGTCTAAAAATATGATTTTTTTACTTGTAACTGTAGTACAGTTATAGTTATGCGATAAATTTAAATCGTTGAACGTCGCAAAGCACAACGCGGAAGTTACGTGGTAAACCGGAACGCACCGACAACGAAAAGGAAGCCACGAACTCGAGCTACGTCTCGACATCAAAATACTATGATATATTTAGATCCGTAATTAAATTATATTATTCACGGTTGAAACCAGAACGTAAAACGGATCAGAAACGACAAACAGGGCAATTACGCGATTTTTAACGCAACGAACGGATTACGCGTCAAAAACCCGAACCCCAACATAATTTAATACGTTTTCGAGTATAGACGAATAAATTTCGATAAATAACAACACTCGGATCGGAAAACGGACTATAAACGGCAACCGTAGGGATTTTTCAAGATTTTTACATAACCGACAAACGAAAGCAGCAAAACATCAACACCCGACATAATTTAAGTGTTTCAACACTAAACTAACATATTATGACATTTTACGAAGCTCGGAAGTGAAAACGGGCCTTGAAAATGCTAACGGGCCACACAGACAACAAGAAACGGGCCAACGAGCCTTGGGCCCAACGCACAAACCCTAACTATTTAAACTTTCTTAACCCTAAATCCCCTTCATTTTTTTTTAAGAAACCCTAGCACACAAGTCACCATCCCTGCTCTCCCTCCTCTAATCTAATCCGGTCGCCGGATTTAGCTCCGGCCGGCGCCGGTCTTCTTCTCCGGTAGCCGCACACCCACCGGTCACCTTCTCCGACGCACACACACCGAAACCCCTCTTCCCTGTCTCCTTTCTAACACCCACAGCCGCACATACATATATACAGGTAGAGAGAGAGATTGTAGAGAGAGAGACTGTAGAGAGAGAGAGCAGCAAAGAGTGGCGGCAGTGGCGCGGCGGTGCGGCTGTCTTGGCCGCTTCGGGGTGCAGCGGCGGCGGCACCAGCGGCGGCTCCGATTTCCAGTTTTGATCGACGACAATGGCGGCGGTTATAGTCGTTTCCCGGTCTGTTCTCCGGTCGACATACACCCGACGCCCCACACTCTCCCTTTTCTCTAGTCCCCTTTCTAACACATACACACCCGCATACAACTTATCAGAAAGAGCAAGACAGAGCAGTGCGAGAGAGAGAGAGAGAAGGTGCGGCGGAGAGAGAGAGGGGAACAGCGCAGCGGCGGTCGCGTGGCGGCGGCGGTGTTTGTTCGGTTCCGGTTCCCCTTCGGTTCAGGTTTCGGATCCCAGAGTTCAGTTTTGGCTCGGGTTTCTTTTGGTACAGGTTTCAGGTTCAAACTCGGTTCAGATTTCGGTTCAGTTTTCGATTTGGGTCAACCTGGTCAAAACAACGGTCAACGGGTTTCCGGTTCGGTTTCGGTATTACAGTTTTTTATTCGATTTGAGTTTACTTCCGGTTCCGTTTAAAAGATCTAACTGCTTGTTTCAGGTTCGGTGTTCGGTACGGTTCGGTCAACAAAAGTCAACGTAGTCAACGAGTCAAACCCGGTCAACACGAGTCAAACCCGGTCAACGGGTCAACCCACGACTCGGTAAAAATTAATTACGACGCAAAGTTAAATTATATAGTTTATAAATATTGTTAATAATTATCGCGTAAACCGAGCTCAAACCGACCCGTAAACAAATATATATTGCCAAAGAAAAATAAATAATATATAACAGATCGATCCGACAAAAATATTCGCGAAAAATTATTCGTTAAAAATCAAATCGACTACGTTAAATATATAAATTGAAAATATTAATCGACGAAAACTTAATATTTGAAAACGACGAAAAAGTTTATATATTGTTTGATTTGGTACATTGCAGGTTGTGTTTTGATAATAAATCGACAACTAGTATTGTCGGGATCGTCCAAAAACAGAGGAAACTTTGCCCGATTTTCGTAAAATTCGTAAATAAAACGCGTTGTAATTCAAAGTCAAAACATCCGATTTAAACGATTGTTATAAAATAAATACGTACATTTATCTTGACGGCACTTACGAATCGATACGATAACATTTCAACGCACGCGACTACGAGACAACGAGTTTCGGCGATCCGTTAAAATCGAATATTATTAATTATATTATTTCAAATGTCAACGATTCGGGAATTAGTTTTCAAACATCGATAATATATTCGAACGACGATATAAAATAAGTATATTGTTTACATTTATTTCGAACGCCAAATTTCTGAACGCTTTTACAAGACGAATACAAGGCGCGTATTATTTCAAATGACAAAATTTGGAAATCGTATTACAAGAATATTATATGTATTCAAATGTCGTGACGTTGAATACTTTTATAAAATAAATATAGTTATATTTATTTCTAACGTTGACGACTCGAACACGTACGAATATTTTCGAAGGATTTATATAACAATAATATATATTGGTTATATTTCGATTTCAAACGCCAAACGAAGTACGACACAACTCCGCAAGACTATAACAAGCGTACGACGACACAATATTTATTTTAAATCGATACGCCAGACTATCGCGCGAATACTAAATGTATTATCTATACGAGTGTATATATACAACATGTCTTACGAAAACTACGAAGTAGTTATGATTTCATGAAATATAGTTATGTTTAGATGTAAACATATATTTCAAGTCGTTCGAAAACTAAGACAATTCTAAGAAAACCATAGGTTGGTTAACCGAGTTAACTCAATAACAAATTCATAGAATCGTATGAGTAACGATTCAGTAGAGCTCGGTATCACGTAGTATAGCTACGTCATTATTAGAAACTTACAAGTTATTCCATTTTAGGAAATACACTAGAGTCAAGTTGTGGAGACAACACTATGGAAATCACATTAAGCTAGCTTTGCACTGGATTATCCAGGTGAGTTTATAACCCCTACTTTTTACCGTTTTACATTTTTATAAATGTTTTCGGGGGTGGAAAGACATGCAAGTTTTGCAAAAGAACACAACTTTTCGATAAACGAAAATCATATATTTCTAAACCATGTTACAAATAGGTTTGAATGAACACAAATGGTTTACGAAAGGTTTATACTAAACTTACCGATTTTCACAGCTATACAAAGCTTTTCGAAACATGCATGAGTTTTATGACTAGTGATTGGATTGTCATAATCACAACTAGGGGGCGAGGCCCCAAAACTTTACAAAATAACATGGGCTAGGCCCAAGGACCAAATAACATGGGCTAGGCCCAAGGACATGAAAACATGGGCTAGGCCCAATAACAAAATAACATGGGCGCGACCCAATAACACGAAAACATGGGCTAGGCCCAATAACACAGATTTATAACAATTGGTATGTAGCTATGGGATTAGGTTATAACATATCAATGTGCGTAAGTAGGAAGATAACAATAGTAACCATTAATCACGTAGTGACCAAGGTGCAAAAGGTGTAGATCTATCGAGTTTGAGACACGCTCCACTCCTGGTATGATAACCGGTTAGGAGTGCTTTTGTGATCCCAAAATGTCAAAGAAGTCTCGGTTTGGTTACTTACTTATGGCACATAGGTCATTGTATTAGCTACACACTGATTGATCCTTAGATTCCATAGGAAAACTACATACTACGATTTCAACACCTGTTTACAAGGATAACAGAAAACATTTCAATACCGGTTTATTTACAGATACGATTGAAAACATTTTATCACCGGTTTATAAACATAATAGTTATATGCATGGATTTGCAAACAACACGGAAAACATTTCAATCTTGTTATCAGACATGACATTTCAAATGCTTTGGGATACAATGATCCCACAAACGGTTTTTCGAATGCAAGACCTTCAATGTTTTATGATTCATTTGAAACAAAAACAGACAGATTATGAACTCGCCAACTTTATGTTGATTTTTCGCATGTTCTTTCTCAGGTTATAATTACATGTATGACACGGTTTGAATAGTGGAACCCATGGGGATTCAAGTAGTTAGCGGGCGTTTAGTTACTAGAAACCTTGGCCATCACGTCTGCTTCCGCTGTCGATGAAGATGCCATTCGGTTCACACCCCAGCTCTGATGCGAAATGGATAACATGGGGGTGTGACAGAGGTCGCCTTGGTAAAGGCATACTTGCACACCTCCGAAAGCAAAAAACAGAAAACTGTTATTTAAAAAAAAAATGAAAGCTGTTTTTTATCTTGTTTTATAAAATAGGTTTTTTTTTGTATTTTTTGTAGTCCCGAAATCCTCAAAGCGGAGCGAGCGAGGCGACTATCATAAAAAACGCCTTAGAAGACCATTGCCGAACATACAAGCATAAGGCTTTTCCACACATGGTGGCATGGGAGGTTGCGAGACATCACCCGAAGTGGGAGCCGGTTGGCGTGGTCAACATGCATGGGCCGACGGCTCCAACGAGAAGAGGAGGTCCCAAAAGATTAAAAACTTTCGAGTCCGGGAACTACACTACTTCCAAGTCCGGTAACATGCCCGGAATGAATTTGAACGAACAACCCGGTGATGAATCAAATCAAGACGATACACCCACGAGGCCGCACCGCAAGAAAAGTAGAGGAAAGGAAGCGGTGGCGGAGTGCATCGCCGAATTCAAAGAGGCTAAATTGGTGGAAGTGGCGGAATCCAAGGAAGAAGAGAAAAACTTGTGGCGGCAAAACTTAAACTTGGCGTATATTAGACACTTGAGCGCAAAAGAAAAAAATAGTGATTTAAACGTCTCGTTACAACCGCACGACAATCTCGTCGAACCGTATAAATCGATCGTACTTCAACACAAACGCGAGATGTGAAAAGTGGGGTTGGGAGATGCCGTAAATTTTTTAGGTTTTTTTTAGTTAGCGATGTTTAGTTTTTTTTTAGTTTGTAATTTAGGATTTATTTAAATGAAATTTATAATTTATAATTTATAATTCTGTTGTTAATTTATAATTTAAAAATTAAAAAAAAATCATCAGTAGTGTCGGGCATTTCCACTAAAATCACTAGTGATGAAATAAAGATCAATAACGTAGCAAAACTTAATTGAATATTGTGAGTGATGAAATTTCATCACTAGTGAAGCGTCCCTGCCCCTTTAATAACAAGTGTCATAACAATAATATATTAAATGCAACACACTTTTAGTGAGGATCAACCATTTAATAAAAATATTATGCCTTCGGCCCAACAAGTTGTTGGGCCAATTCTCCAATACCAAACATTTAAAAATGATTCTATCTTTTTCAAGAGGGGATCGAACCCCATGTGACTTATGTACGAGGTGTGGAACCAAACTTTAGACCACCTTCACACCATCTTCGTTTTTGTTGTAACGTCCAAGTTTTATTATAGATAAAATGTATCAACTGTTTTACAAATTTTGGCCTTCGAAGAGTGGGCCATGTGCGGTAGGCCCACCCTACACGTAGCATGTCCAGCCATGCTAAGCATGTAAAACATATGAGCATGTAAACTAGTACACTTGTAAGACTTGCAAGCTTATAAACATGTACTCCCATAAGCAGGCAAACTCGTAGGCTTGTACGCTCGCCACCCCATAAATAGTAAACTCAGATAACTGCAAAATTTGTAAATATTTAAAACATCAATCACATACCAGCTTCATTGAACGCATCTTTGAAACGTTTTCGAAGTACTTCTCATTACATTCGTTTACAAACCTCATAATCCGTACCTTCATAGCAACAATAGTGACTGGTATAATTCATAGGCTTGATTTTAGTTGTCGTAAAATCTACAATATTGTCATGTTCCACTATAGTAAATTCGGGATACATTTGAAGTTTTTGTGAACTTGGTTTCGGGAGTATTCCAACTTACAAATTTTATTATGCATCATTCGTTAATTCACCTTTTTTATGAAAATAATTTTATGAGTAAACTGCAATTTTTGTCCCTGTGGTTTAGGGGTGAGATCAGGCTGCATCTTCGGATTAAACTTTGGAAACGTGAGTCTCAATACTCTGAAAAACACTACATGTTGGGTACTACAACAAACTTGGTTAATTTTTCCATTAAAAACTAACAGCCATGGGGTAAAATGTAATTTCGCACACCATTAACACCTTATATTATTTGCACACCCACACAAATCCTTATTTGTTCAACCTGTGCCCCCAACGATTTCATCTACCATACCACCGTCTTTTACATCGCACCCCACCATTGTTTATAACCACACCACCGACCGCAACTACCACGTCGTCACACACCACCCTCAATCACCACTATCCCACCCCACACCCCTGATTGCACACCACCATGCAACGTCACTCAACTGGTCCCCTTTCAGCTCCGATCTCACACCACCACCTGAAGAGATGCCGTTTCAAGCTGAGTAAACCGTCGATAACACTGGTGTGACAGGTAGTGAACTTAATGAGTCATTTTGGTTAATACTCGTTGATTAGTTTAGCTAATACTCGTTTGGTTAATAATCTTAATGATTGTAGTTATTTTGGTTCATAATCTTAATTATTGTAGTTATTTTGGTTAATAAGTTTGATTAACGTAGTTATTTTGGTTTATTATCTTGATTAGAGAAAAATACTTTGATAATCCTTATGGTTTACCCAAATTTCACCTTTAGTCCTCAACTTTCTAAAATTACACTCTTGTTTCCTATAGTTTAACTAGTTGTTGCTCGGATACCCCCTCAAGTGGATGAATGTTAGTTTTATCAGTTAAGGGTGTGTGAAACGACAAAATACCCTCACCATTAGAAACAACGTTAAAGATATACTTCTAGTTTTTTATTAATATAATGGGCCCCGCCATTATTATTTAAATGCTTTTTTATTTGTAGGGACCAGCCTACCACCAACTTTATCCTTAACCTCCCCTACTCACTAGGGATGACAAAAATACCCAAGCCCGCCGGATATACTTGAAACCCGACACAAATGGGACGAGTATACCCGATACTTGCGGGGTATTGTGCCGAGTATTTTATAAATTTTCGCGGATATGGGATTAGGTGATACACGACCCAATTACCCGAAACCACATACTCGTTTACCCGAACTATGTACCCGATTTTTTAATTTATATTTTTAATTTCCATTAACCCTTATCTATTAGTGATTTATTTTAGTATGTTTATTTGTGAAAAAATAAAATTTCTTTTATTATATGCATTTAATAACGGTATTTATATTTTATTAATATATGATAAAACTTATATGTATGTAATGTACATTTTTAATTTATAATAGTTGTTGTATAAATAAAATAATATAATAATTACAATAGTAAAAGTGTGTATTTAGAAATCCTAATATATATCTTTTAACAAATTAATTGGTATACTCGATACCCGCGGGTATACCCGATACCCAACGGGTAATTATCCGACAAATAGCCGATGGATATTGGATTTGATATGGGACGCGATTTAATAACTGAGTATGGGTATGGAATTACCAATACCCGACCCAAACCCAACCCGTTGCCATCCCTACTACCCATCACCATCAACCTCCTCCACCCTCCACCATCAACCCCATCCCAGAACGTTTTTTCCGGTCAACTTTGCACCCATCGTCAGTCATCTTCTCCATTATTCTTCATGGACGAGAGACACCATTCATGAGAGACACCATTCATGAAACCCACATATCTGCTGCTATCTAAAAACCTTATATCTTCCGACAATGAAAACGAAGGCGGTGACGACGGTGAAGGTTTTAGGTTTTGTTTACTGGAGCAAACCCATCTAAAAATCCCACAAATTTATATCTTATTTCCAATGGCTTCTTTTACTGTTCCGCCAAGTTTTTGTTGCTAATTCTTCCCCGATTGACGATCACAATAGCCATCATCATATCCCTTGAATAGTTGAATCAGACACTCTGACCACCCACTACTACTAGTTCCACAACCAAACAACTTCCATCTTTGGTAAGTGCAAGAGCATGTCCCCATCCAAATGAGACATGTTCATTACAATATATCAGATGCTTTTATGAAATTAAATAAATTAGTCAAAACCTTCAACTAGGTGATATATATTAGATAGATTTTATACAACAACCTCTATAATCCCAATCCAAAGCCCTAACTGCCCACGCTTCAATTTCCCCCAAATCCACAAAGACCTATCAACACTAACCGCCACAGACATCACACCCGACGCAAATGTCGATCGAACACCACTCAACCCAATCGCTCTTTCCGATTACTATCCTTGAAGACATCCCCATCGTGAAAAATACGGACGCCATCAGGAATGTGAGATGTATTGTTTTCATCGACCGGTCGCTGAACCGATTTGGGAATAATTCTCGTGCGGTTGCAACATATGATCTGGATTCTTGACAACGCTTGGTGAGGTTGCAAAGATTAATTTCATCTTCTTCAGTTTGTGAATTCCACCAAAATTTTCAACCTATCGAGTTTCTGATTATGGATTATAAATTATTATCTAGTTGAATGTTAGAAATTCTTAAATTGTGATGAATGGAAATTTACATTTAGTGACAAACTCTTGAGTAGAGTTATTTATGTCACTTGTTTAGTTTTATATTAGAATAATAAACTCTTCATGTGGTGTATTGATGATAACTCTTGAGTAGAGTTTCTTTTATGACAATTGATTAGAGATTTTATGGCAAAATTAAGTCTCTAATTATGTTAGACTTTTCACTACCCATGGCTCTTGCATACATAGTAGGTTATGTGGCTCTTTTGATGTGATTAGAAAATATAAAATATAAATAAAAAGATACAAGAAAGAGAGATGCATGCATGAAGAGTCACTGGAGAAGAAATACTTGATGACCCATATGTTGGGAAAATATAGAGATAAGTTTCTCTACACGATTCAACTATATTTCTATTCTTAGTTTCCAAAAGGTCTAACACTATGATTTTACCCGGTGTAACCTCGGGCATGTGGTCTTCTCCAGCAGTACAGACTGCTTCGGCTATTGTACCCTGGGAGACAGACGCGTCGTCTTTAGTAGAGGGGTGAAATCTGTTTTCAGGGAAGCGTGTTGAACACGTGCCTCAGCCACAACCACCAACATTTGTTTTTTTTTTGTAGGAAATTATTGTATAAGAAGATGTTGTTCAAGACCTCGTTGAAGCCCACATAAAGGATCATACAAGAAGACGCGGTTAAGGCTCTTGTAGAAGACTTTGGCTTGAATCAATTTAGTTACATATATTGTATCATATATGTTATTTCGTTTAGATTTGTTCATGGTATTGTACTATAATTTTCCAAATATGTAAAGAGAGTATCTTTACGATTTTTATTTATATAATTTTTTTATTAAAATGGTGACCCATATCCTACAAGCTTAAAACAGATTTCGTGAGATTGTTGCTGCAATCTTAAAACCTTATTTATAAGGATTTTGGGTTCACGAAAAGATTTTTTTTTTAAATTAGAGATTATGATCTTATAAATATTGTTTTGGGAAATATGTATGTAATACAACTTGATGTGTTTGGATTTATTCAGATTGAGTGCAATCTAAATCCTATTCCGTGATACAAAACGAATAATTTTGGTTCAACCGTTTGGTTTTTGAAACGATTTTGGAATCATGATTTTTTCTAACCGTTGTGTTAGAACGGGTTTATTAGTGTAAACCATACGTTTTTTGTAAACGTTAAATTTTTCTAACTTGTGTGTTAGACCGGAATTATGGGTGTAATTTATACGTTTTTTGTAAACGTTAAACTCTCTTGAGTAGAATTTTCATGCCTTTAAATGAGAGATTTATGTTACTTGATTAGAGTTTTATGTCTTTAGTTAAGTCTCTATTTAAAGTAGACTCTTCATCCATCCATAGATTTATATCACAAACTTTAGTGATTCTAACACGAGTGTTAGACTGGTTTATATGTTTTTGATATAAACTTATATGCTTTATAATGATTTTTATAATCATATATTTCTAAATGAGCGTGTTAAAATTGGGTTTTATATATAAACTGATATGTTTTATAACGATTTCTGTAATCGTTTATTTCTAACGGGCTTGTTAGAACCGATTGGTATGATAATGGTTATTATAATCATTTATTTCTAACAAGTATATTAGAACATATTTATTGGTAAGATTTATAACAATTTTTGTAATTGTTTATTTCTAACAAAAGTGTTAGAAACAGTTTATAAAAAAAATGCAAATGATTTTTGTAATCATTTGTCTTATAACATGCGTGTTAGAAACGGTTCATGAAACGTGTTAGAAATAGTTTATAAAAAAATGCAAATGATTTTTGTAATCATTTGTTTTCTAACATGCGCGTTAGAAACGGTTTATGAAAAGTATTTGTTTGGAAGCAATTTTTAGTTGTTTATTTTTTACCATGTGTATTAGAAATGACTTATTTATTTGAACCATATATGTGTTTATAACAAGTCGAATTAACATTTTGTGGAAATGTTAATACTTTTTAACGTGTGCGTTAGAATTTCTTTCATTTTAACACGATTGTTAAAATACAAAATCTTTGAGATATTTTATGTAAACATTTTATATAAGTAATTTGTTGTAAAATTGATTATAGTGAATGTAAACACATTAATGCTTTACATGGTTTATCAATAAAAAGTCATACATTGAAGTTGATGTTTGATTGGCTTCAAGAATTAAATCATCATAAGTGATGATGTTAATTAAATCACCATAAGTGATGGTGTTGTTGTATGGGATTTATCACTAACTTTAATTTGTGATTTCTAAATTCAAAATGGTTATGTTATATATATATATATATATAATGACTTAAATTTTCTAACATGTGTACAAATACAAGGTTAGAGATTGTTCATTATATAAGCCATAATGAATGGAAATGTTTTATGTAAACATTTAATTGCCTATGTGTGCATTAAAAATGATGAGAAATGGTTTATTTTATAAACTTTATCATTGGAAAACGTTTTATGTAAACGTTCGATTCTATATGTGCCGTTATAACAATTTTTTCTAACATGCGTGTTAGAAAACGTTTAGTACATGCGTAGTAAGACTAAATAATATAAAACCATTTGATATTTTGGGTTTTGATTTATGTTTTCATAAAATCTAATTGATATTATTAATATAGTATATTTCAAAACTAAGGAAATATTTTAGAGTGATTTTTAAAACAAAGTTTTGCATAGTATTGATAATTCAAATGATTCGCTACTCTTGCTAGAAGTAGCATATGGTGAACAAAGTAACAATCTCATGGATATTATTTGGTGGAAAACAACCTGGTGTTGTTGTGAACAAATTTAATTGTTCAAGTTCACTACTTAAATGTAGTATTTGTAACAACTTGGTGTTGTTTTATGTAGAATTGTCCAAGTTTAAAGTTTTAAGATGAAATGAGAAACTTGTACTTACAAGTGCATGGAGTCTTATTGAGGGAGTATCTCAAGACATGCCATGGGACGACATCGTTGAGAAGATTTTGGTCAGATTATAAACTGTTGAAGATAAAAGCACTTTGATATTTGATGTCTACATATCGTCTATGCTTCCGTTTAAATTTCAAAAGTGTTTGACACTTATGATTTAGTTTCCAATGTATTTTATTGTTTTGTGTTCAATATCTTCGGATAACACATGCAATTTTTTTACAAAGAAATAAATCACTAATGTTTGTGACGTATAAATTATCTTTGTGTAAAGTAATTATAACGTCAAGTTTACATTGTTTAAAAAAATATGGCTTTGAATGGATAGTATATGAAAATATTTGGACATAAACAACTTGATAGTTGTTGCATTGACTAAAAGTCAAAGACGAAACATCAAATGTGTAACCATATCATGAGAGAATAATGAAAGAACGTACTGAGTGTATTGAGATGAAATACACAAACAAGATCCATGTCGACATACTTCGGTAAAAGTCATTGGAAAATTCACAAGTGTGAATTCTAACATATGAAAGAAAAATACTATATGTTATTTTATACCTTTAATAAATCTTGGAGATTTGTTCCAAGTGTCGATTTACTCTATCTCACACATAATAGTGATTGTAGACAGGGAACATTCATCTTGTTCGTGATGAATGTGTTCACCAAGTGACTTGGATTAATACTTATGTTTAAGTCCTTATGAGTCAATGGTAAAGCGTTGGAGATCAAACGTAAAAAAGTTATCTTCCTTAATTGAATGATAAAATTTAGCTATGTGCTATATACAATAATTTGTGAGACCTTCCTAAAAATTGATATTTTAGGATTATGAATAGGTCTCATTATTTTGTCTTAACAAGGGATGAATGTTGCAAAGTGATATTATGATATCCTTAGAGCTGTGAAGAATCAGAATGATGCATCTTCTGTTCACATGCTAAAGTATTGTAGCCTAAAGCATGCTAGACTAGTACTTGGTTAATTATGGGTCTTGACGGAGATTAATTAACTCTAAACATTCAAATGTGTATGAACACAAAAAGAATTTGTGTATAGACAAAGCTGAGGGAGAATTTTCATTCATTATAAGGAAAAGACATGTAATTTTTGAAGAGTTTGTTCGAAAAGCTAATGAGGAGAACTCATTGTCTAGGCTTATTCTAGATTTTAAATTAGAATTATTCTACGTTGGTAACAAACTTATGACAATGGCATGTGTTGCTTTGGTCAGATCGGAAGCTTATGTAAGCTAATGCAATATGATTTGAATTCACTGATATAATGAGGTTGATCTTGTTCAATCATATGTGTATAAATGTCGTCATAAGTGTAGTTTCAGAAATGTTGATCAAATGGCAAGAAATGTGGGGGATGATGCATTTAAGAAAAACAACCCTATAAGGGTATGTAGAAATGGTTTTCATTACCCCATCTGGATATTATCCAATAACACTTAAATGTAGGGGTGTCTTGCATTTGTACCATAAAATTTTGGCAATAAGGATTTTGTAATCAAATCTAACATTGCAAACAAACGACTAAGTGGAAGACACAAAGGTCGTAGTGCATAATGGAGATGTGTTTGCCTTAAATGATACGCGTATCTTACAAAGACATATTATAACTGGATTCAGATGGCCACTGAGGTTATAGTCTTAGACATTGACTATAGGCAAAATTAACTTACGAGTTAAGAACACATCATGACAACTGATCTCAAATACGCAAAGTTATTTGTAATGACTAGACAAAGTCAAAGATAATGTTATGGATCCAACAACCTGAGGGTTTATTAGAGATCAAGTTGTGGAATGATACTAAAGCCCATGGAAAAGGTTGCGTGGAGGAAATCTAACTTAGTTGACTGGAGATCCCAAGATCTAAGTTCAATAGGACAACTAATTCATATGCCTAAGGGTGGTCACTGTGGGGGCATAGCTGATATGCATAAGCTAGTATATATGGTTATATATACCCCCTAAATGATAAAAGGGTGTTTAAATACGTCTTAGTTCATTCCTATGAAATTCAGTGACAAATTGTGAGGCTAAGCATATTATGTGGTAAATGATTTTGCGTAATCATGGTAACCATGATGCTTTTAATGATTTAAGGAGAATCACCTATGTTAGAGAGAAGTGGGGTCGCTTCGAATGGAATTGGGGGCATAATTCCTAGAGCTCTCGCAGAACGAGGAAAATGTTCCACGACCATTATTGGACACAACTATGAGGGGATGACCCGGCTAAGGAGAGTATTGTGTGAAGTGTATTGTCGTCTACACAAATGGGGGTTTGTTCAAGGATATCGTCTACAAACCGCTAGAAGGCTAAGTATGCTTCACAACGGAAAGTTCAAAGGGAACACCTACTTATCCGACAATACTCAACTGTCGAGGTTGCATTGGAAATTTAGTGTGTTTTGATCAATCTCCATTCATGTGGGGGATTGTTAGAAATTCTTAAAATGTGATGAATGGAAATTTACATATAGTGACAAACTCTTGAGTAGAGTTATTTATGTCACTTGTTTAGTTTTATATTAGAATAATAAACTCTTCATGTGGTGTATTGATGATAACTCTTGAGTAGAGTTTCTTTTATGACAATTGATTAGAGATTTTATGGCAAAATTAAGTCTCTAATTATGTTAGACTTTTCACCACCCATGGCTCTTGCATACATAGTAGGTTATGTGGCTCTTTTGATGTGATTAGAAAATATAAAATATAAATAAAAAGATACAAGAAAGAGAGATGCATGCATGAAGAGTCACTGGAGAAGAAATACTTGATGACCCATATGTTGGGAAAATATAGAGATAAGTTTCTCTACACGATTCAACTATATTTCTATTCTTAGTTTCCAAAAGGTCTAACACTATGATTTTACCCGGTGTAACCTCGGGCGTGTGGTCTTCTCCAGCAGTACAGACTGCTTCGGCTGTTGTACCCTGGGAGACAGACGCGTCGTCTTTAGTAGAGGGGTGAAATCTGTTTTAAGGGAAGCGTGTTGAACACGTGCCTCAGCCACAACCGCCAACATTTGTTTTTTTTTTGTAGGAAATTATTGTATAAGAAGATGTTGTTCAAGACCTCGTTGAAGCCCACATAAAGGATCATACAAGAAGACGCGGTTAAGGCTCTTGTAGAAGACTTTGGCTTGAATCAATTTAGTTACATATGTTGTATCATATATGTTATTTCGTTTAGATTTGTTCATGGTATTGTACTATAATTTCCCAAATATGTAAAGAGAGTATCTTTACGATTTTTATTTATATAATTTTTTATTAAAATGGTGACCCATATCCTACATTGAATAATCAATTCCACCTAAGTTCATATCGATCTGAAAAACACTCCTGCAACCTCCATGCTTGAGTTCTTCGTTACCAGAAAGTGGTGGTTGGTTTATGATTCTAGTAAAAATACACATGTTTCTATATTAAATTATTACCCATTTCTAATATGTTTTGTTAATGAAATGTTCAAAACAGGCTTTAGTTGGTTTATATTGAATTTTTAGGACAAAAATAACCTAAGATTGATAAAGGAAGCAAAACCGGATGAAAAACGGAAAAATTAGAAGAAATTATCCAAACATACCCCATGCCTCGACTGACACGCCCGTGCCTCAGATCCAGATACCTCTGAAGCCCACTGCGTGAGATCAGACGGAAGAAGCCAGACAAGCCCCATGCCTCCCAGTACAAGACAAAGAAAAACTTCTTGAAGATTTGGAAGATCTCATGGAGTCCACAAAGTTGACCACGGCCCATGTGTACGAGACATGACCCGCGCCTCGGAAACTGGGACCAGTCATCTAGCTAGGCATGACTTGTGTGATCCAGGCATGCCCTGTGCCTTGCCTACAGTTGCCTATAAATAGAAGCTAATTTCCACCATTTTCACTTACTCATTCTCTCCCATCTTTTCCACAACACACTTCTCTTCTACGTGCACTCTCTAATCAATGTAATCTTTAGGAAAAACTCAAGAATCATTAGTGTTATCAACCTTTTATGATTTATATATTCTTTAAAAGTTTGATCATATCTTCTTCTCTGGTCATTCTTGGTTAGATTCTTCAGGGTGTTTGGGGGAAACTTATCCCTTGGATGTCAATCTAACTAAGGAAGATCATGGGTAAGTAACGTGTGCGTGTTAATGACTTTAATTAATTAAAATAGTTTATTGACAATGAGTAAAATAATAGTGCCGCCATTAACTTGGGCCATTAGAGTTTCAACCTAATCCTTAAAATCTACCAACAATCTTGTGATGCCATTAACTTGGGTCGTTCATGTTTCCTATGTCTATGTAGGGTCAAAAGATGTTGATGCTCTTAGCGGAGGTTAAAGATTTTGGATAGGACTTTGGATTGGGTAAGCTCTTGCCTTTGCGCAGTGATAACACCAAAGTGTAAAGGACTTGATATATACATAAAAGTAAGTACGTTAGGGTAATTGATGACTCACCAATTGACTAATAAAAAACTAGTAATATATATCCCTTGAATTATTTAATTAATTAATACTATGTCCGACCTCGAGCGGCGTTTCCCTACTGATTCAAAGCCAAAGGATCGAGTGTGTTAGGATTCCAACCTACTTACTGCACAATAATACACATTTTCAAACAAAGTCCCTCGTCTAATAATCAAGTCCTTGCGGCCCCATGGTCCGATCTAGTTAACGAAGCATCAAGAGGTAAGTTGATCCTAAACACCCCTTTCTTTTCCTATCATTGATTTCTAACCTCTTACTTTCCTCTTGAGCCATTTATTTTCTTTTACTTTTTATTTATTCTTTTTAAAACTCAACTTTTGAACTTGATTAGATGTTAACGACGACTCGGTATTAAAAAACCTGTATCTTTGGACGATCTCGGTATCTTACCATCACTATATTACGCCAACAATGGATGCACTTGCCCAAGTGAGTTGTAGTGTGATCGTATTTTATCGTATTTTTATAAATATTAAAACTTGAATTAGTGCATAAAACAACCAAAACTTAACCATCTTTTAGAAGCATACCACCACACGTCAGTCTAGTTGTAAATGGTGTGGTGATTTCCGGCCAAAGTAATGGGATAAGAGACAAGATGAGAAAGAATAATATATATATATATATATATATATATATAATATGCATATTTCAAGGTTACAAGCCTTGAAACATATTGTATAATGATTTAATGCACAAAACATCAATACATTAAAAAAAAGAACAACACGCATAATTAAATTTTGGGCGGCCAATTTTTTTTTGCATCCAAATTTTGAAATCCCGCTTCTCATCCCAAACTCTCGTTATCCCGCCTTCTTCTCATTTGCAGGGAGAGAACCAGAGAAAAAAAAGAGAGCTAGAGAGAGAACCTAATCGGCGGCTAGGGTTTCAAGGTTATCTTCTCAGGCGGCAACACTGAATGCAACAAGGGATACTAGGGTTGTGTGTGTAGAGACTCGATGAACATGGGTGACCCCGACATCAACAACAGAAGGCGGGTAGGATTCCGAGCACCGGGTAACTTCAGTTCATCCGAAACTCTTTACTTATGAAACAGGCTGTCACAAATATTCAGTTTTTGTTATTTTGTTTGCACATTAAGCATGTGTTTATGTAGATAATCTACTCACAGATATCAGGAATGTTCATTCTACACTTGATTAACTTTGAAGCAGTTTTGGAGTTCAAATTTCATTTGGTACTGTATTTGGAGATTATTCTCGGATTTAGTGTCACACCCCAACCCGCAGCGGATAAGGTAACCGAGGCATGATTGGGTTTTCATCAAAGCTTATGACATACTATTTTAGAGTTTCAATGTTTATTATTTCGATTTAAATAAGAGAAATCCCACAAACACAATATCCAAACAAATCACATCATAGTTCAAATCAATGCAAATAACATGTTTATTCTTCTAAGGCCCAATCCTAAGTGATCCATTCTTCAAACCTGTTCACCTGTATCATGTGTAAAAGAAACGTTTGGGTCAACAAAAGTTGGCAAGTGAATCTCTTTGATATTAGGAAAAATAATATGTTTAATTCTTTTATTGAGAAAATGTGCATTAACCAAAGTAAGTGAATATTTTGTATGTCAATTGTCAACTTCCACAAACAATTTCAAATAATAAACCAATCAATAGTATACAAGTGTGCACGGTATTATGGTGTGCTGCAAGATCTAAGCTCAATCAAACGGAGCTGATCTCGTATATTTGGCAACGTCAAGTTCCGCTCATAGGTAAATGAGAATAGACGGCCTTTGATGATTTAATGACTGAAACGAAAGTAATGCACCACGTGACAAGCAAACAATTAACACCTAACACATCTACATCACAAAATGGTAATTGCACGTAATTGAATTATATAAAATGTAATAATGGAATTTGACACACGATACACCCCAAAAGCGTGTAATAAAAAGGGGAATTTGTAAGATTCACTCACAGTGGTTGCGTTTACGATTTCTTGTAAAATAACACACGAGTTAAGTCGATAAATCGAGCAAACGAAACGATTATCCTAGATATTCAAATACCACGAAACGTCTTTATTAAATAAGTTAAATAATACTCCTATTGTCTATGTTTGCAAATTATTTATTCAGCTATTTAATTATCTATTTAGGTTAGCGGAAATGTGTTATTACTTAAAAGGATTAAAATGAGTTAATTTATTTAATTTAATTAATTCTTTTATAGTTAATTAATAAAATTATGACAAAAGGGACTAAAAAGATCTATTAAATATTTATAGTTGTGATTTAGAGGTTTTTTAAAAAAAAACAAGAAAATAAGTTTCAGAATTAAACAAATTCGTTCAAAACCAACCCTTGCCGGGTTTCGAACTCGCGACCTTCCATATACGTGCACGTAGCCCTTCCACTAGGCTGTGTGTCTAACCTGTTTCATAATAGATTTTAATTTCATTTATACTGTAACTGATTAGTTCATATTTTGGGTTTATTTGAAAAGGAAAACAAGTGCATCGTCCAGAACAAGGGGTCAGGGTCGAACCCGTGATCTCTCGCTTACGTGCACACAGCCCAACCAACTGGGCTGTGTGTCTAACATGTTAATATCCTGATTTTAATTATACTTATACTGTATTTGGTTTTTTCATTATACAGACTTGTGATAAAAAGAAAGGTAGTGCAGCGGTGATATAGGAGCCGAGTCTCGAACCCGTGACCTCCTATACTGCATCATCAACAACACTCCACCACTGAACTACTGATTAACTATGTTTTAAATTTTGAATTTTGTTATATATATAAATTGTCGTTCATCAGTATCACCTTCTTCCTTTTGTTAACCAAACTGAAACCCTATCCCATTTGAATTCCAAATTACCCGATCAATTCACAGTGTTTTTAACAATACAGTTAGGGGTTTTGTTCAGTAATGAGAGACGAACAAGTGGGTGAACATTATACCTTTCGTATGCGGAGGAGAGGAGAGATATAGTGAGTTCCGGTGGTTTAGAATTTCCGGCGAGGTTGCAGGTTTTCCGACGAGCTTCTGCGGTAGCTAGGAGTTTGTGGAGTGATAGAAGGTGGGGGGGGGGGGGGGTTGTAAAGTTGTGAGGCTTCACTTGGCACATCGTATTTATATAAAACTCGAATTGATTCGCCCATTTTCAGTTTTTGGAAGTTGTTTTCCGATTTGAATGATACCGGGTTGTTTCCAGCTGTAACCCACGCGTTTTGGTGCGGTTCTTTGCCGAAATCGCGACTAGGTTCGTAATTTCGGACATGGAAACTGGTCTCAATCAATCGCGAGGAGATTTGGAAAGAATTGAAAAATCACAAGCTGTTTATGAACTGGTATTTGGCGGTAATTGCGTTTCAAAGAAAACTATACGAAAACGCATATTTAATCTATTTGCCTAAGAGACTTACACCAAACCACCAAGTGGTGCAGTGGTCTGTTTAGACACGGGTTCGATCCCTGGGTTCTACAAGTTCCCTTTTTTTGTTTTCATTAATCAAATTATATATATCTATATAATTATGTGTTATTAATATATATATATATATATCTAAGTTCTAATAAATAAAAGAAAAAAAATGATTTGTAATGTAAAAGAAGAAAAAAAAATACAAGATATTAAATAAATTTCAATTCGGATTTATTTTTCAGAATATCGTTTTCAAATGGTTTGAGCTTTAGAACCCGTTTTTCGACGAATGTTACAGTATCCCCTACTTTAAGAAATTTCGTCCCGAAATTTAAGTGGAAGTAGGGTTGTCTTGAAAGAGGTGGGGGTACTTCTCGTGCATCGAGTCTTCATGTTCCCAATTAAATTCGGGTCCACGTTTTGACTCCCAGCGAAACCCTGACTATAGGGATTGGACTCGTCTTAAACGTTTTTCATCGAAGTCCATGATTTCGAAATGTCATTCTACAAAGTGCATCGACTCGTCGATCTGTATGTCCTCCAATGGTATATGAAGATTCTCGTCAGCAAGGCACTTCTTTAGATTAGATACATGGAAGGTTGGGTGGATCCTGCTGAGTTCCTCGGGTAATCTAGCTTGTACGCTACAGGACCTACTCTCTCGAGTATTTTGAAAGGGCCAACATAGCGTGGTGCCAACCTGCCTTTTTGTCCGAACCGAATAACTCCTATCCATGGCAACACCTTTAAAAGCACTTGATCACCCACGCTAAATTCGAGCGGCTTTCACCGTTTGTCTGCGTAGCTCTTTTGGTGACTTCGGGCTGCTAAAAGATTATTGCGAATTTGGAGGATCTTGTCGGTTGTCTCCTGTATCAGTTCTCTGTCCGGTGATTTGGGCTTCACCAATTTCGTGCCAACATACTGGTGATCTGCACTTACGGCCGTATAGAGCTTCAAATGGAGCCATTCCGATGCTGGAGTGATAACTGTTATTGTAAGAGAATTCGACTAGCGGTAGTTGAGCATCCCAATTGGCCTTGAAACCGATGATGAATGATCGCAGCATGTCTTCGAGAGTCTGTATGGTGCGCTCGGATTGACCATCAGTTTGTGGATGAAAAGCGGTGCTGAGGTCTAGTCGAGTACCTAACGCTGACTGTACGGCTTTCCATGTGCGTGAAGTAAAGCTCCCATCTCGATCCAAAATATTGCTTAAGGGCAGACCGTGTCGACTTAAAATTTCATCGATGTAGATAGGAGCCAACTTCTCGTATTTGTAATCTTCACGAATTGGAATGAAGTGAGCGGATTTAGTAAGGCGATCAACAATAACCCAAATCATATTGTGCCCACTAGAGGTGCGAGGTAACCCAGTAATGAAATCCATGGTTATATTTTCCCACTTCCAGACAGGGATTTCGGGTTGAACGAGTAGGCCGGAGGGTCTTTGATGTTCTGCTTTAACCTTCGAACATGTGATGCATTTGGAGACAAAAACGGCAATATCTTTTTTCATTCCAAGCCACCAATAAGAGTATCGTAGATCCTGATACATCTTATCAGCTCCTGGGTGTATGGAATATCGTGTTTTATGCGCCTCGTTCATGAGGAAAGTGTGGAGATTATCACGGTCAGGTACCCAAATATGATTTAGATTGTGAAGGATACCATCAGATTTTGATTCTAATTTGGCTTCAACTCCACCGGATAACTTGTCGCGTATATCGTTCTCTGTCACCGAGATATGTTGTGCTTCACGAATATGTCTTTTAAGGTCGGTTACAATTTGAGAACACAGAAGATGGATGGAATTTGCATACTCTCTTCGACTAAAAGCATCTGCTACGACATTGGCCTTTCCTGTGTGATCACGGATTTCGCAGTCATAATCGTTCAGAAGTTCGACCCATCGTTGTTGCCTCATATTTAGCTCTTTCTAGTTGAAGATGTGCTGGAGACTCTTGTGGTCAGTGTAGATCTCACACTTTGTGCCATAGAGATAATGTCTCCATATCTTTAGAGCGAACACGCCTGCCCCAAGTTCAAGGTCGTGAGTAGTGTAATTCCTCTCATGGACTTTGAGTTGTCTTGAGGCGTAGGCTATCACTTTGCCTCTTTGCATTAAGACACACCCTAACCCTTGTCCCGATGCATCACAATAAACTAAAAAGTCATCGCACCCGTCTGGGAGGGTAAGGATAGGTGAATCACAAAGTCTCTATTTCAAAGTTTGGAAGGTCTCCTCCTGTTTGGGCCCCCAATCGAAGGGTTTACCCTTATGAGTCAAAGCTGTGAGCGGTAAGGCAATACGGGAAAGTTGGCAAAAAAACGCCGATAATAGCCCGCTAAGCCGAGGAAAGATCTGACTTCAGCAGGGGTGCGTGGAGCCTGCCATTCTTGCACTGCTTTGATATTTGCTAGATCAACATGAATTCCATTGTCGTTGACAACATGACCAAGGAATTGGACTTCCTTTAACCAGAATTCACATTTTGAAAACTTAGCGTAAAGCTTTTCAGTATTCAAGAGTGTTAGGTTAAGCCGAAGATGCTGCTCATGATCTGACTTGGTTTTGGAATAAATAAGAATGTCATCAATAAATACAACAACAAAACGGATCGAGGTAGGGCTTGCACACTAACTCAAGGTGATGAACCGGCGCACCCCAAGGTGATGAACTAGGGTGAATGAACCCTTTGTTCGTCAGCTCCTGCAATTGACTAGCTAATTCTTGCATTTCGGATGGAGCCAATCGATAAAAGATCGATTCGAAATTCGACTTCTCGCAAAAGAGGAAGTCCGAGACATCGTCTGGAAAAACTGGGGGAAATCTCTAACAATAGGAATATCATCAAGCTTCTTCTCCTTGCCTTCTTTCTTGACAATATGGGCTAGAAATGCCATGTATTTTGGGCTTGAAGGCATGACATCAACCTAAGCCCCTTAGATGAGGTTTCACCGAATATACGAAGGATTTGGCCATCGACGAGCGGAATCCGTATGTATTTTTCATAACATACAACTTCGGCATGGTGTTGACTGAGCCAGTCCATGCTAATGATGATGTCAAAGCTTCCCAATTTAATAGGGATGGGGTCGATTTAAAAATCATGCTCGTTAAGAGTAAGAGTGCAGTAGATTATGTGTCAAAATGGGTCTAAGCGATCGCCACCAAAACGAATGACCATACTATTGTTTGTAATTTTGTGCAAACAAATATTTTTCTAGATTTGGGATACCTCGGGTAATTATTAGTGATGGGGGATCTCATTTTAAGAATTTTAATTTTGGGAAATTGCTTAAACGGTATGGTGTTGACCATAGAATTGCCATCCCCTATCGCCCACAAACAAGCGGTCAAGTAGAGGTGTCAAATAGGCAAATTAAAGAAATTTTGCAAAAGACCGTTCGCAAGACCGTAAGGATTGGTCAACGAAGTTGAACGATGCCTTATGGGCCTATCGAATGACGCATAAGACACCTATTGGCACTACTCCTTATCGTTTAGTTTACGGCAAAAATTTTCATTTACTTGTTGAACTTGTACATCTTGCATTTTGGGTTAAAAAGAAGTTAACCTTAAATATGATGATGCAGGTAAAGAATGCAAGTTAAAGCTTTGCGAGTTAGAAGAGCTTCGGGAGGAGGCATATGAGTGTGCTTCGAAATACAAGGATGGCATGAAAAGAGCTCATGATGCCAAATTGAAGCCGAAGGAATTCGTGGTGAGCCAAAAATTTGGCTATACAATTCACGGCTCAAGTTCTTCCCAGAAAGCTTAAAAGCAAATGGATGGGCCCGTTTGTGATTACAAGGGTCGCCAAGCTTGGGGATGTTACCATCGAACACCCAAAGGATGGGTCAAAACAAACGATGAACGGTCGTCATCTTAAACCGTTTCTCGATGGTAACGAGGACAACATTGGAGCGAACAAGGAATCGGTAAGCTTTTTGGTAAGCGTACCGAATTATGAGGTCAAATAAAGGACCAAGAATATTTGTTGTAGAGTTTTGTATATTTTAATTGTTTGTGCGCATTGTTTGTATTTTATTTTGTTCGTTTTTGTACTAATCTCGTTAAACGTGTGAAGTTCGGATTGTGCAAACGGGTCATGAAGACATAAGGTATGTTTTTAACTTGTTTTGTGTATTGAGGACAATCCACGGTTATTTGGGGGGTGGTATAGTTAACGAAGGTGTAAAAAAAGGGTGACCGTCGGTGACAGGGCATCAAGCCGTCGCCGATGGCTTCTGGTTAGGGCCGTTAGGTTAAAAGTATCGTAGATAGTGGTTTAAGCCGTCGGGGGATTACCCTATTTTAAGGGGCGTCGGCGACGCACCAAGGGGCCGTCGCCAACGGGTCTTGGTTAGTCAGCCGACGCAGATTCCTTTTTAGAGTGATTTCTCGGATCCTAACTCATTTTACCCAACCGAAACTTGACCCAAACATCTTTTTAGCCACAAATTCGACCCGGGTTAACCACATCTACCTAATACCTCTTTAAAACATCAACAATCCATGGACAATCTTCACCAATTCTTCATCTTCTTCATCTTCTCCTTCAAGAACCTTAAACCTTCAAACCTTCATAACTTCTTCAATTCTCCACCAAATCACCCGATTCTTAAGCCCATTTTGTGTAGTTTTTCGAGTAGAACAAAACCCCTAACACGGTTTCCTTAATTCTTGCTTGTTTGCAAGATTAGTGAAGATCAAATTTCGGGTTTTTTTTTGAGAGAAAGTGTTCTTCAAGTTGCATTACATCTTTTGAATTTCTATTGTCTAGACTACACTAAAGGTATGATCTTTACTTAAGTTTGAACATGGATTTCATATGGTATGTGATTTTCTTCTGAAATTTTGAGCTTAGGTTTAAAAGTAGGTTGTTTATGATGCTATGACATGAGTTATTGCTTGAATTTGAGTTTATGGATGACTTGGATGGGATTGAACATGCAACATAGCGATGTAATGAGTTGGTAATTGTTTAAGTTGCATGTTTGAGCATGAATACAATGTTGAATCTTGTTTCAAATCTTATATGCTTAGGATTAAAAACATAAGAACTTCAATTTAAAATGTTGACAAAAGTGCCAATTTAAAAGATTTAAACTGGTTAATTGTCAAACCATTTAAGTCATGATTTAACATTGTACAACATGTTCAAGAAGTCAAACTGGGTTGAACTTGAAGTGAGGGGTTAAATGTTTAAGTTTGACCATGTTTAATTGTTTTCCTTTGTATTGTGTCTTGTAGGTATGGCAAGCAGAAAACAAAGTAAAATTTCGGGTCAAGGTTCGTCTTTCGGAGCCGGGTCATCCTCGGGTCATTGAGCAAGGAAATGGGAGCAATTGACTGGGTTGGAAGATAATGAAGATAGATTGTTCAGGCAGGACTGGGTGTGGGAAAGAATCAGAGATAGTAATGTAGGCGAGCCATAGGAGAACAACAAACTAAGACCACTTTCAAGGTTTAACGACAAGCGGTTGGAAGTTAAACTCTAGAAGTGGAAAATGGTTCATGGGGTGTCTACTTCTATTCCGGAAAGGGTTGTGTCGAAGCGCACGTTAAATGTGGAGGAATTTAGGACGATTGGGATCGTCCAGATGTTTGAGAGAATTGGCTAGGCGCGAGTGTTGGATTGGTGTGAGGATATCACACCCCGGGTTTATCTGGCTGCAGTCTGTGAATGGTTGCCCTCGCTCCGGTTCGTCAACAAGGATGGCCCACCGAATACATGGCAGTTGGTGGGTGATACTGGTAGAGGGCAAATGGTCATGTCTTTTCAGACTATGAACTGTATCGCCCGGTTTGATTCACTAGGGGTCGACGAGTATTATTACTATAATGTCGACCAATTTTTGGATAACAAGGTTAATACTGCTGATCCCGATGGAATGGTTGAGTCGGTTTTGCCTTATGTTGATGGTGGGGCTGCTCTGCGCAGTCAGTTATCTGTTGAAGGAAAGATTCTTCAACCTTTCTCTCTTGAGAACATCATGGTTAGATTCGGGGACCGAGGGAAGGTGAAGGCCTCGGATTGCCGGGTACTCCATTCATTGCCTTTTGGAGTACCTAAGTTATCTTGGCATCATCTTGTCATGATCAACACTTGGGATACTCGTGAGTCGTACACTTGTGATACCATACGTACGACTCATTAGCGCCATGATAGTGGAACAGAACAGGTTGCCGCTCGAGTCATTGTGGGTTTCGAAGCCGGTGGATCAAATTTGCTTTGCATCAATGAAGCAACATTGGAAGATCCAGGTTCAAGTGTGTGGTCATCAATATACCATCACAGATGACCAAGGGCATCGGTTCCGGTTCGCCGATCCAAGTGCAGCTCAAGAGGCTGCGAGAGAGGAGGAGATGGTTGATGAAGAGGATGAAGATGAGCCTCAGGGTCCGAGGGGACCCCGGCAGAGGTACACCCGGCCACATCGTGAAATTTCAGCAGGGGTGGCTTCTTTCATTCCTAACCGCGTATACCTGGATACCCCAACTACAACCGGGGACAACAAGACGTTTATGATAACGTCTCCGCGTGTATTGGGGAAAACCGGGAGTATGAGCAACAGAGACAACAGTGGGAGCAAAACTGGGAGGCCCAGCAAGAATCTCATTGCGCTGAAGAGGCTACGCATCGGGCCAAAGAGCAAGAGTATTGGGAGAGATTACAAGAGCAATGGGCTACCCAACAAGCCTTTATGGAAAGGCAAGACTTGTACCAGGCACAAGGATTGTCTAGAAGGCAAGTATGGGAGGAGGAACAGGAAAGGGTGCACGTTGATCAGAACGCGTTGGAAGACCGCCGATGGCATGCTATGGCGATGGAGCAACAGATGGCGGTTAATAATGCCAAACACTTGTATGACCAGGAGCGCCACCATAGAGATTGGGAGGCAGGTTGTCCATATCAAGAGCACACGCCTTGACATCTTATGAGAACCTACCTCTTCCCACTGGGCCCTTTGATCCATCTCCACATTGGCCCGAAGCAGTTGGCTCTAGTTTTATCCCACCGCAGTTCCAACCTCCAGCTGAAGGCGAGAGAGGGCCACTCGATGACTTTCACGAAATGATGTTGGTCATCCTGATACCCCTATCAGCCATACCCCCCGGTGGATCCCAACGAGCGCTACCAGAGATGATCGCCGGTACGCTTTCTTTGTTGTTGTAAATTTTTGTGTAAATTTTAGTTTATATTTCATTTCTTATTAGTAGTTAAATGAACTTTGTGGGTGTATTCCCTAGATAATCCTCACGAGACCTACTCGTCCTTTCGAGCTATCGGAAGGTTTAAAAGGGCTTATTGCATTCGCTAAATGCAACTGTGATTCCTATGAAAGTGAGTTTAGGTTGTTGTTGTAAAATATTTTTCCACAAAATCAAAGTTGAATAAATCATATGCCTTGGTAATTATTTTAATAAAAATGGTAGAACTAAGTAACTAACAAATTTTTGTAGTTGTAAGAAGCTTGCTTATACACGAAGATTGAAATTTGTAGGTGCATTGTGTTAGCGAGACAACCATTTTTGTTGAAGTTGAAGAGCACACGAAGAATGAGCGAAAAACTAGGTGCATACGTTTCCTTTAGATTTGATTCATTTTTGGTTTAATAAGTGGATTGTATTTTGTATTTTATTCTCCGGGTGAAATTTTGGGAAGGTTAGTCGTGTCACATCCCTTGGGCGTTTTAAAAGCTTTATTCCTACACAATGAGGATAATGTTAACCTCAAGTGTGGGGATGGAGAGAAAAAGTTTTTTAATTTTGACCCGTTCATTTATACACTATACATTGAGGACAATGTTGACCTCAAGTGTGGGGATGGGGGAAAATTTCCAAAAGTTTTCAAAATGTCTTTGTTTAAAGCGGTCTAAAAAGCACAAATAACTAAGTTAATAAGGGATGGCACAACCCATGTGGTCTTTTGTCATGGTCAAGTTCAAATTAATAACATGATGGGTATTTAACGGGTGGTTATTTGGGAAGAATCCGCCTAAGAAACTTGCACTTTATACATATCGCATACCGTACCTTCTACACATGAGATTTTGAGCCACTTTTATATATCATATATGTATATATTTTTTTAGTTGAGTGGATCACTAGTCATGTATTGTAGAACTTGCAACTTTTGATACGTTTGAGACAATATGAGCACAAGAATGATTAAGGCATTAGGTAAACCTTTTTATTTTATACCATTTATATATCTTTACCCGAAATCAATCCCTTAGTCGCCAATTTTGAGCCTAAACCTTTCATTTGACCAACCCATTTAACCCTTGACCTTTGAACCTTATATTTTAACCCGTGTGATGAAAACTCGAAAAAAAAAAACATGTATCGATAGTTGTTGAATAGAAGGCGAAAAACTTTTGCCTCTTGGTTATTGTTTTGTAGTCAATTATGCTAGTACAGTGTTGTGTAATAAAAATTGAGTTTTCATCATCTTAGCCACTTTCAAAACATCCCATTCCATACCCTTAGCCTAGCCCTAATACCTGTTCAAGACCTTTTGACTTGTGTTTGATATTTGTATTCGGTGGTGGAGAATGATTGAGTTGTAAGCTTATGCGGGTATATGTTCTAATCGGGTTGTGTGTTTACATCAAAAGTGCTAATGTATTACTTATTAGACAAATTATGAGCCGATTGGAGAGAACATTGTGAGGGATATGTATGAATTATGAGTTTCAAAGGCGGGTTAGTATTGGATAACCATTTTTGTATGTGTTAATCATATTAACGTTAAATAGTTTGAATATGGTAAAAATTATGAACCGAGTATGACATTACATGTCTCGAGAATAAGAAATGTGTTCCTTATTCGACCCACGTGAAAGTGAAAGACAGATTTTCTTGAGGGCAAGCAAAAGACAAGTGTGGGGATGTGATACGTGGTCGAAAACCGATGTTTCTATTGAGTTTAAGTTAACGTTTTACGTGACTTTTAGTTTCGGATAGCATACTTTTGATTAGATTTGTGTTTTGTAGGTTTACAAAGTTTGAGGAGCTATTCGGGAGCGTTTTGGAGCATCGGGATGGAAAACGGGCCAACTGGGATCACGAAATGGGAAAACAGGAAAGCATGTTTTAGAGAGGCCATCGGCGACGCCCCTCAGAAGTTCCGTCAGAGAAAAATTGCCGTATACAGTGGATTAAGGCGTCGGAGAAGAATCATACTTTCCAGGGGCCGTCGGCGACGCCCCCTGATAGTGTTATCACTGAATTTCAATTTTGAACGGTTTTTAATGATTTGTTTGACCCATTAGTAAGGGGTTACGAATTTGTGATCTTTTGAAACCCATCTTGGTGCCAAGAACACCATACCCTTCATCCACAACCAATTCCAATCGATCCAATCATCCAATTGATCATCTTTGATCATAACCCTAACCTATCATCATCATCTCCTTCATCTTCCATCTACCTTCACCTTTCATCCCAAACCCTAACAATCATCATCACTACCTTTGAAGCTTCAAGATGTTTGTGATCAAGCTCCAATCATCCGGTGATCAAGTTCCGTTCTCCATGAGCGGCTAATTCTCGAGGGTTTTACCCCGGTGTAGGTTTTTGTAAGTTCTAGGGTTTAACATTGTTTTGAGTTTTGATTTGTGACAAATTGTAATTTAATTTGAAAACCTATGATAATTGTCTCGCATTGGTATTGTATTCGTAAATTGTTGAATGAGTTATGAAATTTGACTTTGCGAAATGTTTATGTGCGATTATGCCTTGTCTAGGTTAGAATTTACATGTTCTTGGTAATGAAGTGCATTGTAGTCCGTTGTCTATAACGTCGATAGCTTTTGGCACCTAAACCACGCAACACTAAATTTGTTAATCATTGTTTCAATTGAATTGAAACTAAAGCGTGTAGGAACCTTAGGATTTGCAATATCAAACCGGGTGTGAACCTTGTTTTCAAACCATTGTTTTAATCAAGTAATTTAGTTTTCGTGCAATTGTTTAAGTTAGTGATTAAGTAGTCAAACCAATTTTTGTCAGATCAATCCGACATCTCTTCCAACCAAACCAAATTAATCAATCTTATAGCAAGCTTCATAAAAGTGACACTTCTACTTAAAATCAATCATATCCAACCGCAAACCACAAACCCTTCGTGGTTTGACCCCTTACTACCACTAACACATTGTTAAGGGTAATTAGGGTTATAAATATTATCTTTGACCGGGGCGCGACACTCCGATCATGTACGACAAGTTTGAATTGTATGGCCTCCACGGCCACACCCTGTATAGTGTGGGCATGGGTTCTCAACTGGATGGTGGTATTAGCATCGGTTACACTTTGGGTAGGTTCCTGAATATTGCCTCCTAGGTGGTGCGGTAGGAGGAGCAACTTGGGTGATTGGGGCTACCTGGATGGGTTGGTTATATGGGTTTGGCTGGTTGGTTTGAGTGACAGCATCGTTTTTCCCGTTTTGCTTTCTCTTGGCATTGAAATGAGAAGAAGATCCAGTCTGGGTTGGTTTGGGGGGTTCAGTCGAGGTTTTGGTACTCACACTCCTTTTCTTTTCTTCATCGAAATCTCCATTTTGAATGTGGTTCTCAGTGAGCTCAGTGGCTAGTTCCATTGCAGCTTCCAAGGTTGCAGGTACGATGCTCATCATAGAATCTTGAATTTTCGAAGGAAGACCCCGAATGTAATGCTCAATAAGGCGGTAAAGAGGGGTGAAAAGATTCGGGACCATCTGATTTAACTCGAGAAACCTTTTGTCGTATGTTACATGATCCCCATTATTTTTCTTCAAAAAGTAAAATTCATCTTCCAGCTTCTTGATTTCACTCCTTGGGAAAAATCGCCTTGGCATAAGCTCCCTAAGTTGTTCCCACGTTAGAGCTACTGCGGCCTCGGCACCTCTTTTGCCTTTTCAGCGTTCCACCAGGCTAAAGCTACCCCAAAGAGGCGACCGGTAGCATAACGAACCTTGCGGTCGTTAGGGCAATCACAGTTTAGGAAAGTGCTTTCCATTTCCTCAAACCATCGAAGGAGTGCAGTGACCCCTTCAGTTCCCTCGTATTTCGGAGGGTCGCAAGAGATGAAGTGCTTATAAGTGCACTTGGTTGAGTATGCAGGAGGGTTGGCAGCATTGGATTCATCTTGGTTGACCTGGTTAACTGGGTTAGCAGCGAGAGCTTGTTGAACCTGGATCACAATGTTTGGAATCACGGCGACCATTTGCTTGTCTATCTGGGCAGCCATGCGTTCGCCGGATTTTTTGGACCTCTTTCCTCCATGAAGGTGTCTTGAAGACATCTACAGGAAATAACGCAACAAGGTTGTGAGTTTGGTGAGTAGGTGTAATGGGTGTCGTAAAAAATTGGAAATAAAAAAATTAATTAAACATCCACAAAATGAAAGAGAAATATAAATCCATTGCATCTATAGGATGCCTTGGGCTTTGCTCATGTTTGGGCCCCATATGTCCCCATACTTCACCTATGTAATCATCTGGGCCCCCATGACTACTGAGCTTTGTAGGGTTCACATTAGTTCAGCCTGTTCACATACGCACAACCCGAATGAAAATCGAGAAACATGGTTGCGAGGTATAAAGATGGAAGGTATCCTGGTGTGGACACGGTGACAACTCAAAGTGGGGTTAGTTCACACGACGCTTGGTGTGGCATGCTTTGGCCTAATAGGTCCTTCATACTCTCATCGTTAGTCCCCAGGTAGGCAAACTGGTCTGTTACTTAGGATTTATACAAATGCCAATCCTAGACAGGCCGTTCCGACTATCGGTACTTGAACCATTCCAGTTACTACATGCCCGTCGTATGAACTCACTTTGATGAGATTTGAGAATAAAACATCACAAATTTTCAAAAAAGGAAGGGAAAGAAAAAAATGTATAAGTAAAAGGAAACAGGAACTTGCATTACAAGGATAGTATACACACACACATACATATATATATATATATATATATATATATATATATGTTGCATTGACAAAATTTATAACACGTTGTATGTAAGTAGCAATCAAAGTGCTTGCATACAATTGTGTGTGAGAGGAATAAATGAATGCCATAAGCTCGAACATAACCTATTTAACATATAAGCAAATAAATCCTAATTGACTATAGTATAGGCTCTAAGGGGCTAATAATCTATCCTATATCCCTATGGTCATCGGCTCTGATACCAATCTGTCACACCCCGACCCGCAGCGGATAAGGTAACCGGGGCATGATTGGGTTTTCATCAAAGCTTATGACATACTATTTTAAAGTTTCAATGTTTATTATTTCGATTTAAATAAGAGAAATCCCACAAACACAATATCCAAACAAATCACATCATAGTTCAAATCAATGCAAATAACATGTTTATTCTTCTAAGGCCCAATCCTAAGTGATCCATTCTTCAAACCTGTTCACCTGTATCATGTGTAAAAGAAAAGTTTGGGTCAACAAAATTGGCGAGTGAATCTCTTTGATATTAGGAAAAATAATATGTTTAATTATTTTATTGAGAAAATGTGCATTAACCAAAGTAAGTGAATATTTTGTATGTCAACTTCCACAAACAATTTCAAATAATAAACCAATCAATAGTATACAAGTGTGCACGGTAGTATGGTGTGCTGCAAGATCTAAGCTCAATCAAACGGAGCTGATCTCGTATATTTGGCAACGTCGAGTTCCGCTCATAGGTAAATGGGAATAGACGGCCTTTGATAATGTAATGACTGAAACGAAAGTAATGCACCACATGACAAGCAAACAATTAACACCTAACACATATACATCACAAAATGGTAATTGCACGTATATGAATTCTACAAAATGTGATAATGGAATTTGACACACGATACACCTCAAAAGCGTGTAATAAAAAGGGGAATTTGTAAGATTCACTCACAGTGGTTGCGTTTGCGATTCCTTGTAAAATAACGCACGAGTTAAGTAGAAACCTAGCGAACGAAACGATTATCCTAGATATTCAAATACCACGAAACGTCTTTGTTAAATAAGTTAAATAATACTCCTATTATCTATGTTTGCAATTATTTATTCAGCTATTTAATTATCCATTTAGGTTAGCGTAAATGTGTTATTACTTAAAAGGATTAAAATGAGTTAATTAATTTAATTTAATTATTTTTTTATAGTTAATTACTAAAATTATGATAAAAAGAACTAAAAAGATCTATTAAATATTTATAGTTGTGATTTAAAGGTTTTTTTTACAAAAAAACAAGAAAATAAGTTTTAGAATTAAACAAAAAAATTCTTTCAAAATCGGCCCTTGTCGGGTTTCGAACTCGTGACTTTCTGTATACGTGCACATAGCCCTTCCATTGGACTGCGTGTCTAACCTATTTCATAATAGATTTTAATTTCATTTAACTGTAATTGCATTGGTTCATATTTTGGGTTTATTTAAAAAGGAAAACAAGTGCAACGTCCAGAACAAGGAGTCAGGGTCGAACCCGTGATCTCTCGCTTACGTGCACATAGCCCAACCAACTGGGCTTTGTGTCTAAGCTGTTAATATCCTGATTTTAATTATACTTATACTGTATTTGGTTTGTTTATTATACAGACTTGTGATAAAAAGAAAGGTAGTGCAGCGGTGATATAGGAGCCGGGTCTCGAACCGTGGCCTCCTATACTGCATCATCAACAACACTCCACCACTGAACTACTGATTACCTATGTTTTAAATTTTGTTATATATATAAACTGCCGTTCATCAGTATCACCTTCTTCCTTTTATTAACCAAACCGAAACCCTATCCCATTTGAATTCCAAATTACCCGATCAATTCATAGTGTTTTTAACAATACAGTTAGGGGTTTTGTTTAGTAATGAGAGACGAAAACATTATACATTATACCTTTCATATGCGGAGGAGAGGAGAGATACAATGAGTTCCGGCGGTTTAGAAATTCCGGCGAGGTTGCAGGTTTTTCGACGAGCTTCTGCAGTAGCTAGGAGTTCGTGGAGTGATAGGGGGGGGGGGGTTGTAAAGTTGTGAGGCTTCACTTGGCACATCGTATTTATATACAACTCAAATTGATTCGCCCATTTTCAGTTTTTGGAAGTTGTTTTCCGATTTGAATGATATCGGGTTGTTTCCAGCTGTAACCCACACATTTTGGTGAGGTTCTTTGCTGCAATCGCGACTAGGTTCATAATTTCGGACATGGAAACTGGTCTCAATCAATCGCGAGGAGATTTGGAAAGAATTGAAAAATCACCAGCTGTTTATGAACGGGTATTTGGGCGGCAATTACGTTTCAAAGAAAACTATACGAAAACGCGTATTTAATCTATTTGCCTAAGAGAACTTACTCCAAACCACCAAGTGGTGCAGTGGTCTGTTTGTTGTTTATCTTGGTAGACCCGGGTTCGATCCCCGGGTTCTACAAGTTCCCTTTTTTTTCTTTTGTTTTCAATAATTAAATTAAAATATATATATATATATAAAGTTCTAATAAATAAAAGAAAAAAATGATTTGTAAGGTAAAAGAAGTAAAAAAAAATATAAGATATTAAATAAATTCCAATTCGGATTTATTTGTCGGAAGTTCGTTTACAAAGGGTTTGAGCTATAGACCCGTTTTTCGACGAATGTTACATTTATCTAAAAGGATAAAGTTTTTTCCAAATGATTTTTATTTTAGGTTAAAGTAGTTCACTTTTTGTTAAAATTCCTTTGAGTAAGTCTAAAAGAGGTAATTTTAGGTGACCCCTTGAATATCTTGTTCGTTTTTCTTGAATTTTTATTTTTATGTTTTAAGACTTGAAACTTTCTTCAAATCTTGAAACAAAAAGTGGGATTTTTGTTATTATTTCCCAGTTGTACATTGATTTGTAACATAATTGAAGTTTCTCCTTTTTTTTATAAATTAACAAGATTAATTGAAAAAAAAAATGTGTAGGTACGAACAATTTATCAATAATTTTGAGTTTACTGATATACCCGGCTCTAATTTTGTTCTTGTAATCTGTGATTTGCAGGCATATGGCTACATTAGGGATAGTGGGCTTGCAGCAGCCATAAGTGTCATCACAGCTTTGATTTGTAGAACTGTTTGTATATGATTGTCAATCACTGGTAACAATAAATTTGCAATCACATCGTTTCACTTTGCAAGAGTTTGGTTATGAAGGATGCATTACTTTGCAAGAGTTTGGTAACAATAAATTTACGGTTTATGAAAATTTTAAATCACTATTATTGATATTTAAGTTCAATTTAATTTTTATATCTTGTTTGGAAATCGAATTAGTGTTTACATTTGGCCTGCCAAAGTGTCAAGTGCCATACACTTTACACTTTCTTTTGCTATTCTTGATCCAAGACAGAATCACACAACCCGAATTGTCAAAATTCCGTAGTACACTTTTTTTTATTAAAAAAACAATTAATCCTATACAATTTTAGAGTGTCGCGTTGTAAATTTCTGCAACCGCTGCATCGAGATATATTAATTGTGTGTTTACTAAATTATTTTTATGATAAAGATAATTTTGTCATTTAACACACATTTAACTGGACAAACCAACGACCATTCACTCTAAGGACCATCCGAGTAACAACCAAGCATACCAAAGAAAACACACATGTAATTTTATAAAGTTAGGGACTAAAGGTGAAATTTGGTCAAACCAACTTTTCAAGCATTTTTCTCTCTAGATTATTTTAGTTATTTTTTATTGGTTTAGTTTGTTTGATTAATACTTGTTGATTAGTTCTTGAATAGTGTAGTTATTTTGAAAACTTTAACTTGAAACAACTGATTTGAACATTTGTAGCCGAGATTAGGGTGATCGTTATCCCAAGCCATCTCATTGTGCATGTTTGGGTGGTCTTGCGGTTATGGAACGGCGCAACTATTGATTGGAGATACGAGCAAGTGTTTGGATAATCTAACTTTTGATGTAGGTGTTTGTAGGATCATCTAACTTTTGATGTAATCATAACATATGCTTAATGCGTTATATATATATATATTTAAAAATGTTAATTTAATGAAATGTTAATATATATATTTCATAATGTTATGAAATGTTGATATAATCTAACTTTAGGAATGTTAATATGTCTTTTATAATCGTAAACTACGCATCTTAAATATGATTTTGATAATTTATAAAATCATAGGGACACAAATTAAAAGGGTTGTATTTGAATTTTGGTGGGTAAAAACCTATTAAGCTCAGGGACTCGGAGAATAAAAGGTTATAAAGCATAGGAACGCAGGTTGATGAGGAAAAATGGTAATATAGTCATTTCAGTAATTTAAACGAACAGAGTTGGCTGAAGGGACTCAACATGTAAGGCTTTTTAGAGTACATGGACTTAAGTCTCCAAGCGTTTCATCCTGGGACGCAAGCTCATGCAGCCCCTAAAGTTTACATTTAAGGTTTTCGTATATAAGCAATTACAAATCTATATAACTATTTGGTGTATTATAGCAATACCTAGTGTGGGTGGGAAACATCAGGTTACAATTACAATGAGCGGGAGGATAGAAAGAAAACCCATATTAGTTAAGAAAACTAAGAAACCCAAATGAGTGGACCTTCTTTTGCCACGTGTTACATCTTTTTGCAAACTGTGTTACGTGTAACAACCAGAGGCTGCAACATGTTACTTATAACAGCTTTTGCAGACTTTCAGTTTTTTCTGAAAAAGTAAAAGTTGTTACGTAACATGTGGCAATCTCTGTTGTTATACTAAACACGTTTGCAAAAAGGTGTAACACGTGACAAAATAAGGTCCACTAATTTGGATTTCTTAGTTTTCTTAACTAATATAGGATTTCTTCCTATAATTGCCCTCTAGTGGTAAATCCAACTTGTAAGTCGTAGGTCCAACTTTGTTACTTATGAGAAATGAGCCATAATATTTTGGAGACAATTACTGCATATAGTACAGTGAAGAGATGTTTGTGTAAAATAGTGTAATCTTAAGCAAACCCATTTCTTACTTCAAATGCATATCAACTAGTTGCTTCGTTTTTCATACCCATCTATACTTGGTGTAAGAAGAATCTCGACAGTTACAATGCTTCTTCCTATAGGTCATGAGCTCATTAACATATGCCAAAGTTGTCTGGTCTATTGGAACTGATTCGAATTTACTAACAGAATGTCACAGAATTGTTGCTTGTTCTTGAATTGAATTGGTGAGTTAATTGTTACATGCATAATACGTATATATACATGAGGGATTTATACGAGTAACCGCCTCAACTTAGGATAGGAAATAATAATCGAAAAATATTACATTACTTTCATTATATCTATACTACTCTAATTATATGATCTAGCTTATAACTATTATTTGTCTAATACCCTCCCGTAAGCTAGAGCATAGTGACTGCAGGATCCTCGTTAAGTGTATGATCTGTTGATCTGCAGAAGATTCTTCAGACGTGTGAAATCCTTTAACTGCAGCGCTTTGGTAAGAACATCTGCCATCTGACTTTTAGTAGAGCAGAATCGCACTTCTATTTCATTGTTCTTGATCAAATCTCGAATAAAGTGATATTTAATTCTTATGTGTTTACTTTTGCCATGAAATACCGGATCCTTAGCCAAACAAATTGTTGATTTGTTATCACAGTGAATTACCACGGGGCCTTCGGTTCCTTCTTGAAGTTCATCCAGAATCCCTTTGAGCCAAAGCGCTTGACATCCGGCCATAGAAAGAGCAATGTACTCTGCTTCCGCTGAAGATGAAGCTACCACCTTTTGTTTTTTCGATTGCCATGCTACATTTCCAGTTCCCAACTGAAACACATATCCAGATGTACTTTTGCTATCATCAACATTCCCTGCATAATCACTATCGCTGAAACCAGTTAGTGTTCCTTTGCCTCCTTTTGAATATACAAGCCCTTGATCTAGAGTTCCCTTTATATATCTTAGTATCCTTTTTCCAGCTTCCCAATGGCTTCTGTTGGGTTGCTCCATAAACTGACTTAACTTGTTACCGCGAACATAATATCAGGTCTGGTATTGGTCAAGTACATGAGGCTTCCAACTAATCTCCTGTAGAGATTCGAATCTACTTCATCATCAGAGTCTTGCTTGGATAGACACAGACCATATTCCATGGGAGTTGAAATGGCAGTACAATTCGTCATGTTAAACTTATTTAACAGACCTCTTGCATATTGTTGTTGTGAGAGAATGATGTTCCCGTTGTTGAATGTGACTTCCATTCCAAGAAAGTAGTGTAAAGTTCCCATATCGGTTATTTCAAATTCTGCTTTCATTGATTCCTTGAAACGATTGAGAGTAATCAAAGAATCACTCGCTATGATAAGGTCATCCACATTCAAGCAAATTATTATCTTCACATCCTTTGATATTTTGGTAAATAAGGTATGTTCGTAAACACACTTCTTAAAACCATTTGTCGTAGAATATCCTTCTATTCTACTATACCATGCCCTCGGGGCTTGTTTTAAACCATATAGAGCCTTTTTTAGTTTGTACACTTTTCTTTCTTTTCCTTTCATGACATATCCTTCCGGCTGTTCGACGAATACATGCTCCTTTAAGTTCCCATTTAAAAACGCCGTCTTCACGTCCATTTGATGCAAGTGCTAGACATGGTGTGCTGCCAATGCCAATACAAGTCTAACAGTATCAAACCTAATTACCTGAGCAAAAACATCTTGATAGTCGATTCCGTATTTCTGTTTGTAACCTTTCACCACCAACCGTGCTTTGTGCTTGCTTATGCCACCATGTTCATCATAATCCGTCTTGTATATCCATTTTACACCAATTGGTGTTTGATTCTTTGGCGGATCTACCAATTCCCAGGTATCATTTTTCATTATTGATTCCATCTCTTTGTCCATGGCTTCCTTCCAGTTGGTTTCTTTGCATGCTTCTATATACGTTGTTGGGTCGGTATCAGCAAATAGAACGAAATTCACTACACTACTAGGGTTACCTTGATTCTTGTTATAAAGTTCCTCGACCTGTGTCTTTGTGAGTGCCATCGAGTCTTGATATACATCAGCAACAGACCTGGTTCTTATGAATTCATTTTCCGATGATGATGAGGAGTCTGCATCCTCATTATTATTGTCAAGTATCTCGGTATCTGCGTTGTTGGACTGATTCTCATTTGGATCATTTGAAGCTGGAATTTCAGTTCCACTTTGATCCTCCACTGCAACCCTCTGATCATTATCACTAGTATTGCTTATATCTATCCAAGGCATTCCATAACCTTCTTTATTCGTTACCCAATGTTGGTTTTCATTGAAAATCACATCTCTACTTATAATCATCTTGTTTGTCACTGGATTATATAATTTATATGCTTTGCTATTTTCACTGTACCCAATGAAGATTACCCTTTCAGTTTTGTCATCTAATTTGGAGCGATTTTGTTTAGGGACATGTGCATAAGCAATACAACCGAACACTCGGAGGTGTTCAACATTTGGCTTTCTTCCACTCCAAACTTCCTGTGGTGTTAATTTAGGCACACTTTTAGTGATTGCTCGATTCAGCAAATATGTGGCACAAGCTACTGCTTCGGCCCAATATAAATTCGGCAATTCCTTCATTCTTAACATACTTCTACTTAACTCCATAAGGGTTCTGTTTTTCCTTTCGGCTACCCCGTTTCGTTGAGGAGTGTAGCTTGTTGTGAGTTGATGGTGTATTCCATTTTCTTTGAGGAAGTTTTGAAATTCATGACCACAATACTCTCCTCCTCTATCCGTTTGTATGCCTTTTATTTTGTAATCTACTTGATTTTCCACAAGTCGTTTGAAGATTTTGAAATAACTTAAGGCTTCAGATTTGAACTTCAAGAAATACACCCATGTCTTTCTCAAGAAATCATCTATAAAAGTAATAAAGTATCTACATCCTCCTATGGATTGTGTTCTCATAAGACCACAAATATCTGAATGGAGAAGCTGCAGAGGTTTATTTGCACGCCATGTTGCTTGCTTATAAAATGGCTTCCTAGCATGTTTACCGAAGATACACCCTTCACATGTGTTTTGTGATTTAGTGATTTTTGGGAGCCCATTTACAGCTTCATTCATGCCCATATCGTATAGTGTTTCAAAGTTTAAATGTCCACACCGCCGATGCCATAGTGTTGAAGTGTCTTATGTCGTCATATAACACACTCGAGGGGTCATGTCATGCTTCAGATTCAATGGGAACATTTTGTTCCTAGTCATCCTAACGGTTTTGATGCAAAGCCCTGATGAGTCGGTAGTAGTGCATCCTTGATCGTTAAATCTCACGTCATAACCCTTTTGAACTAGCTGTCCAACACTTAACATGATTGGGAACCCGTTTCTCATGTCCCTTGATTCTGATGGTCACATCTCCACAGCCCAACACTTCTATGTGACAACTGGCAAATAACTGGTAATTCCGTACAATGTAATCAGTAATTTCATATTATAAACTCATGCATAATTATCGTAATTTAAATTCAAAACTGAGTCGTACGTCATAAGGGCAAGTAAATCTGATCATAACATATACTGGTTTCCGTTACAACGTGAAACAAAACCAAAACAATGTCCTAAAAGTGTTGGTAGAAAGTGCTGGACGCACTAAATGCGGTGACACTAACCGTGTCAGTAAATCTGCAAACACGAATGAGAACAAGGAATAACGTCATGTTAATGCCATACCTGAGTCCTTATACAAATGAAAACGCATATTTGAGAACAACTATTACAAATATACATAACTTTCCGGTATAACGCCTAAATTGCAAAATTGTCCGTTTCGACAAAAAAGGCGACAAATGGCGATTTGTCCGCAAGACTAATTCGGAGGATTCCGGATGTCAAGATTAGAATAAAACAATGTTAAACATCCTAAAATAATGTGAGAATAGCAAGAATGCACAAAATGCATCGTTTCCGGTCATTCGGCAAACATTGCACAACTTGACCGGAAAGCGACGATCGTCGAAACGACGAATATTTTAGTAGCCGATAGCCTCATCCGGACGTCTAGTGAACTAGTTAAGCGTTATTTGGGACTCGGAATCCATTCAACTAACATGAGGTCACGGAAACACAACTTTCGAAGAAGTTCGACGGCGGATCATAAAAGTGCCGATTGAACGGTCGAACGAAAGACATGTCGGCCATCCTAACTCATCGTATATTCGTCTAGCAAACTAGTCATGCATATTTTGGATCGGAAATGCACTAATTAGACACCATATTCATTGTGGTAGTCGAAAACAAAGGCTTCCGGTAATAAATATATAGTTCCGTTTATTAGCGAATATTTCGACGATGAGTGATCTAGCGGCATATCCGTCATCCGAAACTTATTTTGGAGGATCATATGGATTCAATGCCATGTAAATACACCCTAAACACAAGTCTTATGCTTAAGATACTAGAAGATTAACCATAATCACTATACTTATTTTAATTACCAAAATATCTCAAAATATAACATGTGGTAAAAATGAAATTTACACTTCACCCCCTCCATTTTGACGGTCACAAAGTGGGTCCCACCCCACTTGATTTTGTTGAAAAATTTAGATTACAAGTATGGTATGTTAAGATCCTTGATGGACTTGAAAGATAGCATGATTATAAAAGATCATTTCTCATGATCTTATCACATTATCTCACAAAAAAAAGTTGCAAACTTTCCTTTCCTTTCCCCCTTGTACACGTCTACAACATCACCACCATGCACCACCATTTTACCACCATAAATCACCACTTTTTACACAATTTGAAGCCTAATCAAGTCTACTAAAGAAGCTTGCATGGATGGATATCATTAGGGCTTCCTAAGGAGCTTTCTTTTCTTCCGAATCTTCAAGGAACTTGTGCACCCATTGTGAGCTAAACTCCTCCATAATCTAGCTTATTTTTATGCTTAGATTATTAGTGTACAAGTTGATCATCTTGAAAATCAAGAAAAGATATATCAAAAACCCTAAAACACAACATAATAATAACACTAAATATTGTTTATTTTGTTTTGACTATATGCTTATATGATTGTTAGATTGCATGTTGAAGTTGTTTATTTTAAAAATATGATATAAAAGTTGCATGATCTTGTGTGATTTAGTATAAAAGTGAAGATTTAAACATGTTAAGGTTTAAATCTAAACAAGATCATCAACTACATCATCCATGAAAAATACTACAACTTAAAAATATTTTTATGCATATGAATGATTTTTATGAGAAGTAAACACTTATATTTTGAAGTTGTAATCACCTTAAAAATGTGTAGTAATCAAGGGGTTAAGTGCATGAACTTGTAAACAATATGCTAAAGTATTGATTTGAAAAGGCTAATAAATATTAAAAACCCACTTGATTTACTAGGATTTTTAAACCATAAAAGTCATGGATGATGATGGTTTGATTTTGTAAAACAAATATTAGATGATTTTTGTTGATGATTTTGAGTTTATACAGGTTTTAAATACGTTTTTAAAACGTGGAAAATGCCATAGTTTAGGGGAAACTATGGCGAAATTTTCTAAAAATCTAATCACGATTAAGACATGATTAGTGGGGTGATTAGTGGGACTAAACGCGATTAGTAACTTAAAACGTCATTAATAAAAACTCTAATGACAAGGGTTATCCCTAAATAACCAAGTGTTTAAACAAAGTTATAAATATATTTTATAAGTAAAAATAAATACTTTTTACAAATATATATATTTTTACTTGGAAAAAAAATAATACAAGTATTTATACACGTATTTGTCACCAATAAATTGTATGTGTACATATATGTATGTATTAGAAACTTAGGGTATTCACAATAAAAATACCCAATCTCATACAAATACAAACACTTAATCAATACACTAAGTGTTGGTAACATAATAAATACATTCTCATAATGAGTCGAAATAACAAATCGGACAATCAAAGCGATGCGAACAATATGCGAACATTCAAGATTACACCGTCGCTTCGACGACCAACGGGTGAATTGCCGGCACGAAAGGTCGTCACGACAATGGGCGATTCCCGACGAAAATGAACATATGACGGACGACGCCGACGACGAGTCTAAATATATATTTAGGCGTTCAATATATATATATGTTATCGAAATGAAAAATCCAGAAAGTTAAGTATATGAAAAGTTAGAAAAATTATAAGTAAATACTTATAATAAAAAAAGGGCTTTTATACATATATATTTGGGCTAGGCCCAAATTGTGAAGACCATATATTAGGCCCAAATTCCATAATGTTATGGAGGTGACACAAAAACTAATAAAAGCCCAAAATTATATAAAAATACATGGGCTAGGCCCAAAGACAAAAAAAGACATGGGCTAGGCCCAAAGACAAAAAGACATGAATGGCAAGAAAACATGGGCTAGGCCCAAAGTCATAAAATTACATGGGCTAGGCCCGGTGACAAGAAAACATGGGCTAGGCCCAATGACATGTGAAGGGCAAGGCCCAGTTCACACATGGTTTGAAAACAATAATATATATACATATTATATATATATATATATATATATTAAGAAATGTATAACGATATTAATCGAACAAACAAACTAACAACACTATGATTACATTATAAGTTGTTCAATCATAACAAATAAATACATAACAAGAATTCAAGATGAACAACGAGTACAAGGTCCATTGAGACCGAGGTGTCTAATGAAACCAATACGCATGTAGGTTACATACGTTGCGGACACCGAACGATAAACAGTACGACTTATACGGAACGCAAAAACTGTGAGTTTATGTCCCTCCTTTCACTTATTTTAAGTTTTGTTTTAAACTATCGAGAGGAAATACATGTCATGTCAAAACAGTATGTTAGCTATGAGTTAGCAGATAACAGATCACTGTTCGTAAGTAGGAAATAACAATAGTAACCATTAATCACTTAGTGACCAAGGTGCAAAAGAGGTAAATCTATTGAGTTTGAGACCCACTCCACTCATGGTTGGTATACCCATTGGAGTGCTTTGATCCCGAAATGTCAAAGAAGTCTCGGTTTGGTTACTTACTTATGGCACTAGTATGTCAGGGTGCTCGCGACACACTGATAGATCCTTAATTAACTCATCAGTGCTAATAACATACTTGGATTTCAATACAGGTTTTCAAGGATGACATTTTGATAGGAAAACATTGAACTACATGAACTCGCCAACTTTATGTTGACTTTTTAAAATTACATGTGTTTCAGGACGCAGGACTTGAGCTGGTGATGGGATCCGGGTATGGGATTTTCAAGACAACGATGTACTACCTTTTGGAGGGTTTGCCTTTTATATCCCAACCTCGTTTGGGTATATAGAGGTCAAAGCCTCAGCATGACTTTGTGATAAAACATTATCTTATTTTGGAACTTGTGTTTTAAACTATGGTTGTAATGGTAATTTGATACTGATAACAATGTGGTTTCACTTTTGAATATTGTAAATGTGTAATGAAACTTAGTAATGGCATGACATCGTTGTTGTTAATATTGTTTACTAAATTGGATGCAATGATTAGCTAATCGTCACACACTTGCGCTTCCGCTACGACCGGGGTGTGACATTCTAGCCGTTTGTCGTCTCCGGTTCTCACTTCCCTTCTTTCTGATTCATTCAGTTTTATGAACATGTTCTTGTTGCCCGTCATGTGATTACTGCATCCACTATCCACGTACCAGCAGTCATTCTTGATCACTTCTTCTACATTAAAAATCATGAACATGGTATCATCGTTTTCATCTTCTATGTCATCTTTGTGCAGGAGAACATTACTCGATCGATCATTTTCTTCTCGCTTGTTACAGAAACGTGCCATATGCCCTAACCTTTGGTAATTATAACACCGAATCGACCCGTTATATCTTCCTCTCCCTTTTCCTCGTCCTCTTCCTGTGTTTCCTGTTCTGAATTGTCTAGATCTGTCATAATTGTTGCCTTGAACTTGAAAGGCCTCCTCCGTTGGTGCATCATCATACTGCTTTAGTCTTAATTCATGGGAATGAAGAATACCAAGCAATTCCTCTATGGAAATTGTGTTTAAATCCTTGGATTCCTCTATGGCAACCACGACTGATTCGTACTTTCTAGTCAAGCTTCTAAGATTTTCTCAACTACACGTTGTTCGTCCACTCGTTCTTCATTCAGACGTAATTGATTTACTACGATTGTTGTTCGATTGACATAATCTTCTATCATTTCACTTTCTTTCATTCTTAAATTATCGAATTCACATCTTAGGGTTTGAAGTCTAACCGTTTTTACCCTGTTTTCACCCCTGTAAACCTTATGCAGAACTTCCCACGCATCTTTAGACGTCTTGCATGTTGCAACACGTTCAAATACCGTTTCGCTTACAGCCTGAAACATAATATGCAGTGCCTTCTTGTCCCTTTTAACTTTCTCTCTATAAGCATTCTGTTCATTTTCTGGTGCTCCGGAAGTGATTTCTGTGTCACCCTCTTCCACAATCGTCCACTAATCTTGTGATTCTAATAGGACTTCCATTTGTATATGCCAATGGTAATAATTCTGTCCCAGTAATTTAGGAATCTGGGTTTATATTCCTCCATTTGTTGTCATGATTTGATGTCTCCTGAGATCGTATAATTTCCGAATAATCGTGAGATCTGTTTATGCGGATCGGTAGCTCTGATACCACTTTATTGGAATTGATTCGAATTTACTAACAGAATGTTAGAGAATTGTTGCTTGTTCTTGAATTGAATTGGTGAGTTAATTGTTATATACATAATACGTATATATACATGAGGGGTTTATACGAGTAACCGCCTCAACTTAGGATAGGACATAATAATCGAAAAATATTACATAACTTGCATTATATCTATACTACTCTAATTATATGATCTAGCTTATAAATATTATGGTCTCGAGGTATTTAAGTGCATATGGAAAGGTGTTAATTCGTGTTGTACCACCACTCGAAAACGGACTACCATTTGCTCCAGTTATTTGGATTTTCTAATGTCATATGTCTCAGGTACTTATCCACAGCCCACGCATCTGCTAACCACTTTGGTTTGTCCACCCGTCTATGGATGATAATTGCCATGGATAACAAATGGTTAACTCAATGTGGTCTAGTAAATTCTCTCAATAAAACACTATAGAAAACTAGATAATGATCAGAGACTATTGTATGAAGGTGTACTGTTTCTGAGTTAGGCCACCAAAATGTATTTTTGTCGGTGTAGGTGGGTTGATAAAAAAAACTCACTTCAGATGTGATTAATTTGATTTGTATTTGTTTTGATGGTGATTTCAATTGTAATATAGTAATATGTAATCAGACAAGTATTCATAATCATTGCAAAAAATCGATAGGTTTCATTAAACAAAAACAAACCCAAGGAGTTGGAGTGTTCCTAATAAACTTACGGTTCTCCTTTTTCTTTTTCCGTAACAAAAAATAATATACAAAAATACCATTACCATCTATTCACCATTGTCTAAGTGTGCAATTCCTATACGTGAAATGCTAGAAAAACACAAACCTTAGAATATAGGCAATTAGAGACGATTTAGAGCCAAAAATGTTCATCATGTTTTACATTTAAGATATCTTTCAATAGAATTACATAATTACGATCAACTAATTCTGGATTTAACGAGTTCCACTAAATATTCAATGATAAGGACCAATTCGAGATGGTCCATCTCCCAAGTGGGTGGGTTAGGCTCCAAAGAACATAGATGAATACGGGATATTTTGCAACAATTTTCTCATTCACCTTCCAAAAGGAACACATAGCATTTAAATGTGTAGAAGACTTTAACTACTACCTAGCATGCAGGAACTTCATGCATGCATTACAAGGATACGTGGGGTGCAATAACTCCATTACTCTAGAAAGAAAATATGAAAAAATAACAAACAAAATATAATAATGTGAATATTGGAAACGTGGGTTCAAGGTAATGTCATGAATGAACTTTTACATGGCCATTATGATTCTGATTATTACATGTCACTAATAACTTTCAAAAACCAATGCGAAACACTCTAGAAATGGATTGAAGATCGAAATTGTAAATGTGAAAGTTAGACATTGAAGTAACCTTTAAACTATTGAAGATCAAATTGTAGATGTGAAAGTTAGAAAAGGAACCAACTACTAAAATGGTACTTGTGACATGCAAAAGAAGTGCCATCGAGACACTAGACAGAGCCAAAATAACTTTGGTGAAAGCAAGAAAATGACCACCAAGGGAAAAAGGAAAGAAAACGGGATTACTGAGATTCGAGTATCTATGTGAAAGTGCACCATGTTTACAACCTATCACGTTTCCCTTTTGGTTTCTAGTACACAATTTAATAATATGGGGGTTTGTTTGAAAAGATTGGGGGAAAGCAAAACTTCTCTAGTATACGCTTTATATAATTTCAAAAACCAATAGGGTCACTTGACCACATTCCACTCTGTATACCTTTGCCCCTCCTTAGAGTACCTACCAACCATAACAAAAATGGCATTCTTCTCTCGTGATTTTGGTAACCCACTTATCAATGTAGCATAATGAAAACCTCGTAAAGTATTATGTATTATAAATCAACTATATATAGGAGTACAATGACTAATCTTAATCTAAATCTTAATGGGCTAAACCCTAAATTACATGCTCTATTTATTATCCCCCCCTCTATGGCCGCAATTTGAATGGGAGGAAGACAAACATTCAAACTGCAACGAAAATTAAGAAAGTTATAAGAAGAAAATAAAACTTCGAAAAATAACAAGAAATAGAAAAGTATAAAACTTAAATAGTAAGAAAATTCTGTGTCAGAGAACAAAACGATGGCGAATCTTAAGCCACAGCAGCGGTAAGAGGCACGATGACAAAGATAGGAGCTACAACTGTTTCCGTAAGAGCTAAGTTTGTGACGACACCACAACGACATGGTGACAAGAGTTATGACTAGGGCGGCATGAGCTGTGACTGTGGCCGCAAAAGATGAATCAATAAAACCTAATCTATATACGTGTATAAACGTCCGCATGGTAGGATGGGAGGGATAAGGGGAGAACGAAATTCGACACACAAGGGGGATGATGTGGGAAGAGGGCCGACATATAACCAAAATTTGGTGGTGCTGAGAGGGATTAGAGGGAGAGAAGGAAGAGGCAAGAACCCTAAGGCTTTGATACAAGATAGAACGATGGAACCTCATAAGATATTGTGTATTATTAATTATATCTATAAGAGTACAATGACTAACCCTAGTCTAAATGATAATGTGCATCACTTACTCTATTTATTAATAAGTCCATCCTCGTGTTAGAAAATGCGTAAGTAGGATGGTTAGAGGGCTCAACAACCCTGTGTAAAGTACCATCTTATAGTGTCTCACCCCTTTTGTTTGGCTTTTCAAATAAAAACAACTCCTTGAGACGTTTTATGGTTGCATGAATGCCTGGATAGCCTTATTGAAGAGGAAATACAAATTCGAAGAATGTCCATTCTTAATTGAGGATTCTTACCAATAACTAGCTTGTTTTTTTTTTTTTTTTTTTTTTTTTTTTTGTCTTAGGATACATTGATTGTCTGAACATATGGTCAAATTCAACACATAGGATCAGATGATAAGTTTGATCAAAGTTCAAGAAAACACTTATAATATAACAGTCATGAACAGCATATGCATTAGGGAGGTGGGGTGCATAACCCGCAATCCCTTCGAGTTGATGTGAGTATTTCGGGGCAACGGGTACACTGCCACAACAGTTGCAAGTATGTCAACTTGCATGTGGTGAACCCGAGTGTTGTGAGTGTGGGTTGAGCTAGGTTGGTGCCCCTTTCTTTTTGGGTTGTACTGGGTTGCTAGGTGGTGCTCTCTCTACCCTTAGCCATATATACTTTCCCGTCAAAAGTTAAAATAAAATGTGCCATGTTTCATGTTAAAAGAATGTCGTGAACAATTGTGATGTTTCATGAACATCTTCCAATATTCAGTATTAATATCATATATATACCTTATCTTAAGTGACAGAAAATTAAATCAATAAGAACATACAATCAATTATACATCTAAGTTTTTACTTACGTTATTGGCCCATGGCCCATAAGCATTCTTTTTCAATATCACCCCAACGTTAATTTCGTGTAATCCATAAACTATAGGGTAGAAATAATATTTTGAAAGTTGTTTTCGTACACAATAGGACAAAACATATCAACAGTTTTGAATTATTATAATCCTTAAATTAATTAACTCCATAACACACATACTATCCAACGATATAATCTTTAATCTTACAAGATGTTTATGAAAAATAATCAATCACATTACAACATATGATACTATGCTCAACAAACCATCAAAATCATTGGTCGTAACATACATTTTGTCAGCAAAAGTTTAAAACTAACACGTAAACGTGTTACGTGTGATTTTGAACACAATATGCAAAGTTTGGAATGTAACAAGTTTCATTCTTCTTTTGTGTAGATATAATTTCTTTATTTTACATGTTTCCCTCTTCTGCACCTCTTCTTCCCTTTATATATATATATATATATATATATATCTTAAATATCCATACATAATACTAGAATATTAACAACTATTAAAATTCTTTTGTTTAGGTATGGTTTCCATAATAGGAAACTGGTGGTAAGAAAAATGAACGTATTTAAATCGTGAAATCTTTGCAACAAATATGAATGAAGGCCAAATATTTCTTCCTTGAAAATTCAAATATTTCCGTATATAGTTAATAACTTAAAAAAATTGGAAATACCCCACGACCAACCTTGTAAAAGTGTAATGGGGTCACACTAAAATGGTATATTTATATTTTATTTATAATTTAATTTTGATGATGAGAATGGTATTTTTCCAATTATAGTAACCACATCGCTTCCTTTCTGTTATCTGTTTCCAAATTTAGCAACTCTTACCCTTTAAAAGAGATCACTTCAAAGTAGTAGAGAGCTCATATAGAAGTTGTTAAAGTTAAATGCCACTAAGGTTTCCATCATGTGTGGTTCTTCTTCGTCGTCATCATCCTCTAGTGGCGGGTGGTAGGGCGGGTGGTGGCAGCGGTGGTGGTGGGGAGGAGGAGAAGAGAGGAGGAGGAAGACGATGGGTCGGGGCGGATTGAGATAAAGAAGATTGAGAATGTAAGTAGCCGACAAGTGACATTTTCAAAGCGCCGGGCTGGCCTTATGAAGAAGGCTAAAGAGTTGGCGATTTTGTGTGAAGCAGAAGTGGGCGTTATTATTTTCTCGAGCACCGGAAAACTCTATGATTTTGCTAGTTCTCAGTAAGTACAAGTTCTAGTGATTTCTATGTTTAATGGGTTGTAATAGATTGGGCCGGGCCGGATTCAGAAAAAAAACTTAGAATAAGAGGGAACTGGGTTTGGAAACTGGACCACTATAATATGTATGAAGATGGGCCATTTAAATTCAGATAAATACTAGTGTATGACTTTATAATTTATTTGGATATGATTAGTTGGATATATGTTAAAGTGGATCATAAACATAAAAGGTTACTTTATATTATTACTCAGGCTTTAGGCAGAGCCCAAACCAAAGTGTTTATGTAAAATCAGCCTAGTAAACCTCCTAATAAATAGAACAGAAACCCACAAAAAATTTAAAAAAATAAAAAATAAAAAAACATTTGGCTCCAAAAGGTTCACAGATGGACCCTTTACATATAGTAACTTTTCCAAATTCTTTTGTCAATATAAATAAATGTTTGATTTATGAGATTTATTCGTTAATTTTTTAACCAATGGATGCACAACGGTTGTAACATTCGGGGTAGTAACAAAATTGTTTTCTTTTTTTTTTTTTTTAAATTTATTACCTTTTAAATACACCTGTTTTTATCATTATATTGAAGGTTGCAAAACATTATCTCAAGATACGAAAGGACTTCAAATGGTTGGAATGACCCAGTCTCTGGACCACAGGTATTGGTTGCCATTTTATTAGTTATAATAATAGTATTCGAGTCATTTGACATTTCACTCATATCCATATTTGATTTTGTTAATTAAAACTATCCAACAAACCGTAAGTCGTTTCACTAAAATGTTGTTTTAATTCTATTAATTAAAATAGTCTTAACTCTATTATTTAAAAATGTTCAAATAACGTAATTGAAAATGTATTTGCTCAAATAGTACCCTTTCCATTAAAATGTATACTTTAAAATAATTCAAGAGGTTAATCATATGTATCTTTTTTATTTATTTATTTATTTAAGCAAGAAGTGTACAACGAGGTAGAAGCTCTGAAGTCTGAAATCATGAAGCTACGGAAGGGACAGAGGTGAGTTTTTTTAGTATAATAATAATAATAATATTACATTTTTATATAAAAAGTATATATAATTATAAAAAAGGTTTTATACAATATATAAAGGTTGATGATGGGAAAAGAACTGGAAGGATTAAACTACAAGGAGCTTGAAAACTTGGAACGCCAACTCCATGATGGCATGTTAGCAGTAAAGAATCGGAAGGTGTTTATTCACATCATTTGAGGATGTCTATTACAAAATAAAAACAAATATCTTATACTATTCAACATATAAAAAGTTTTCTTTTTTATGTTATGTGACACTAGACCTTGTATTATATATGCCCGTCAATGTATAAAGTCTTTGTTTCTTGATATTTAAAACTTATATTACTAAGAGTTTCTTTTATGTCTTAGGATATGGCACTATTGGAAGAAATCGAACAAATAAAATTGAGGGTAAATTGCTTCTTAATGTATTTTTTTCTTCTAATTATTATATTTGATCTGTTTTTCCTCTTTTCTTTAGAAATTAATATAATTGGCGTACGATTAATCTTCATCTATTAACGTTGTGGATGCAGGAGCAGAGGACCATGAAGGAAAATGAAGCTTTGAAGAAAGAGGTAACTATTACTCATATAATCTTACATATGCGATCGTTTATAATTTTCCTAAGAATTTTAAAAAACCGTAGATCACCAAGCATCTATATAAATCAACAAGCGGTCATGAAATATGTCTAGTAGGGCGAAAGAGTCCATTCATAAAGCCGAGCACACTTGCCTATCTTAGTCCGGATAATGGACATGTCGGTATTTCTTTGCATTTAGGGTATGTGACATTTACAACATTTATTTTCAACGTAATAATATTTTCTAATAGTTGTAAGAGGTTTATGTTGTCATCCTTTTTGTTGTAAAATTTACAGGTTATCACAACGTGATGATCATCAGAAGATAAAAATTCCAAAACTAGAGTATGATCCATAAGTTTTGAAGCCAAGTATAATACTTCAAATTTCAATTCCACGGGTTTTACATTTTGTTATATGCGTGAAGGGATAACCATAATTGCTATATTAAGATCTAAAATCATCTTGGTAGTGTTGTGAGGTTGATTATCGTAAGTGTTTATACTTATGACATATAGGGCATCATACACGATTAAATGTTATCAGCTAAAACACTGAAAAGTTAAAGTAACGTTTACCGGGTTGTTTTGTCATTATTAAGCCTAAATGAATAATAATCTATGTCATATATATATTTTGCATACTTACATTATTCAATGCCATATTTGTACACATGAGTAACAGGGTTAATATCTACGGGGTTAGCACTCATATACGATATGTGGAAGGAACTCATGAAGCATCCCAATAAGTGTTTATTAAGGATTTTCGATATTAAGTTTACATGTGATATTTAAGAGCCTAACCTAAACCTAATAAACATATATTTGTTTAAAATCGTAGGAAACAACTTTCATTTGTTTCCCGAAGAGCAATATTAATATAAATATATGAAGTGACGAACAATGCTAACCATGTTCGACAATCAATTATAAAACATGATAGTTATATGACAATTAGATGAAAAAGATGCTAACTTAGAAAAACCAACATGAATGGTAACATGCATACATCTATTGCAGGTCTTGTAGCAATGTGTTTCAAGAACATTCGTAGCGTCAACTATGATGAAATGTATATGATTGATGACCCATTATTCGTGGTTAGGCATGAGATGGAACCAATTTCATATGTATTTATTCTGAACAAACATTGGATAAACTTACCATTGAAATCAATCTATGCATCCCAAACATAAGTGAATCTTAAATTGGGTATATTACTTTATCCTTCAACATAAGATACTTACAAGTCTCAATATGAGGAACATCTCGCTTTAACATATTCAAGTGTCATGTTTGTAACTTGGGGGTCAATCATAAAGGTTATCGTTGAATATGCTTTGAGACATTTTGTAAGGTGTACTTACTCAAGACGGAAACTATTCCTCTTATCATAAAACACACACAACACAGAAACATGGACCATTAGAGAGTTGAATTTGAAGAAATAAGTGGTCACACTAAAACAAAATTGATTTGATCCCTAGTATTTGTTTTTATCAGTTTATTCGTTTATATTAGTTTAAGTAGAGATCAAAGACAGAGTCATTGAGCATTAGATGGTTGATGCAATATATGCATGGGAATTAATACATATACGATGTAATAAAGGGATCATATTTACAGCTATTATAAATATCGATGTCAACTATTATAAATATCGATGTCAATTAATTATAGGCATGGGTAGCTAAACTAATTACTATCTGGGTGGTATTGATATATTGTTAGACGCCTCTAATTATTTGTGTCATTGCTAAGATGCTAAATCGTTCACAAGTGAAGGATTGCTAGATTGTGTGTGTTGATACAGTTTTGTGTCTGTCGCTTGTTCTTAATTACAGTTGTAATTGTACGGTCTTTGCTCAAGTGTCTGTATAGGTTTGGTCGTGTCGAATAGATCGAGATATCCTTCTATCTCGATCTAGTATGACATCTTAGCTTGTCTGTGTTAATCAGTTGCATGTGTGCGTACTGATAAGTCTTGTAAACGGCATGTCTACACACGTTCTCCAGAAAAATGGATTCTGTGCGAGTCAAAGAATACGTACGAATCACATGATTCGTACGAAATAATATGAGTAACAAGTGTGTTACTTGTTTCGACAGTGTCTCGTACAAAATCCTGGAGTTGTGATTCGTGTGAAATAGTGTGTTCAGTATGTCTAGACTCGTATTTCGTATGAAACTAGACAAACACTATATAAGCAGACATGTACCTCTTAGTTGAGGGTTGCCTGAAAGCTAGTTAGTCAGACCAGAGAGCTTGTTACTCTTTGAGTTGGTTATCTCTGTAGACGAAGACATAAGAACACAACAAGTTTGTTTGAGTCATATGAGCATTGTGTGTATATGTTTGTACTTGTTCTCAATCATTAATCAAGATAGTGAATCTTTGGTTACCCCGTGTTCTTTACTTTGCTTTGGTTGCATGCACACTTGGATTCCGCACTTGTGTGTATGTCATATGAACAAGGAACTGGTTTAACACCATCCGCAGGTGGACCTACAAGTGGTATCAGAGCTTTGGCTCTTTCCTTGTTCAAAACCGGGCTTAGTTGTGTCTGAGCTAGTTTGAAGATTTCTGAAGTGTTCTCGAGCCTCCAGCAGAAAACTTAAGTTTTGGATAGTTAACTAACTTAAAACTTGGTTAAAATCTGTTGCATGCAGAAAATTTTATGGTAAAATTTTTCTGAAGAACACCCTTGAAGAAGAAATCTGCAAAAATTTGAATCTGATTAGTTTGGTAGGTTTGACATTTTCTGACTTGGATCTGGACTTGGATTGTGAACTGTTAAAAATCTGTGTTTTAACTAAAAGTGGGTAAGACAACATGTATTTTCGAAAAAGCTGGTTTAAACAAGAAAGGAAATTTCTCACCAAACCATTTCTGAAAAGATTCCTCTGAAAAACGCTGAACAAAACATATGGTGAGATTGAAAAGTTTAGTGCGAAACATCCGGTTCGCACGAAAACACCTTGTCTCGCACAAAACAACTGTTTCGCACGAAACTGTGTGGTTCGTACGAAACAGGGTGTTATCCGCACGAAATTAGTTTCGTACGAATAACTTTGGTTTTTGTTTGTTTTTCGTGTTTTTCAAAGCTTTGTGATTTTAAGAATTTGTCATATTTTCAGAACCTGTGAATTTTTAAACGGTAATTATAATTTTGAAATTTTAAAACCTTTAAATTTTCATTAAACAAGAAAATATAATGAGTTCTAACCCGTGGGATTGGAGTTGTTCAAGCTCAAATCAGGAGTCTTCGCAAAGCTCCGCAACATCATGGGTAAAATCTTTGATGCCACAACATACAGCAATGATCTCTGCAAATCAATGGGCGAGTGTTGTGAATCAAAATCAAAGCATCCAAACTCTGTTAATGAGCGAAAATGAAACAGGGAGTAATAATCGACCGCCGAAGTTAAATCACATGAACGATTATCCTTCATGGAAAATTCGTTTTCATACGTATGTTCTCGGTCAAAACACGAAATTGTGGACGTGTTTCACTACCCCCTATAATGAAGCACTTGAAGAAGCTGGATGAAATCCAACCTCATTGGCCAATCTAGTCGAAAGTGACAAGAAAGCTTACGATCTAGAGAAAAATGCATTTGTTATCCTCACACAAGCTCTGCATAAAGACATTTATCATCAGTTTGTGTATTGTACTTCAACGAGAAATTTGTGGGACACTTTGGAAGCAAGAGGTGAAGGTAACGCTGCTACTAGGAAGATTCGGCATGATTTGCTCAAGAAAGAGTTTGAAGGTTTTATGTTCATGGAGAACGAAACCTTGAATGATATGACCACTCGATTTTATCATCTTCTCAGCAAAATGTACTCTTATAAAGTGTTAGCAGCACCACAAGAAATTGTGATGCGATTTGCTGATGCTTCACCACCAAAATGGGGTCAATTTATTGATCTTTTAAAACATACATGTGTTTTGGACTCAATTAGTATTTATGAATTTGTGCAGAAACTGGAGAACAAGAATGAAGAAGAACTCCGGAAGGCACAACGAGTCTCTGCTCCACAAAACCGTGAAATGTATTTTGGCGGTATAAATGTAGGTACAAGCTCAAGTCAGCAACCGAAGCTGCAGACCAATTTTGTGTCAAACGTGAACCCTTTTCTACCCCAACCGGTTCAAACAAGTCAGTCTACAGGTTCGAGCAATCAAACCTATGGACAGACTTTTGATCCGAAAGCCTTCCTTCCACAGCCAAGGGATTTAGCGCATAAAGCTCCACAGCAAGCTCCTCAACAAGCTTTCTATGGAAGCAACAGTCAATCGGCAAAACCCAACACTGTCAAACTTGACACGTCAAATCTCTCCAAAATCAACGTAGAAGTTGCATAGGAACATGCAGAACTTCTAAATACCATGGTCAGCTCATATTGTGGTTTAGTTGCAGGTCAAATAGGGAACATCAATTTGACAAATGAAGACTATGAACAAATTGACCGAGATGAAATGGAGCTGATGGACATCAAGTGGGCATTTGCAAGTGCTATGAGAAGATCGAAGGATTATATGAGAAGAATGGGTAGAACCAGTTTGGAAAGCAAGAAGGATACAAAATACGGCTTTGACAAAACCACCATTACTTGCTTCAACAGTGGAGAAAGAGGTCACTTTAAGCGGTAATGCACAAGACCCAACAAGGAAGGAAATCACAACCCCTTTCAAAATCAGTCTCAACCATCCAACACAACACAGTACAACAACGAAAGAAGAATAGTAGCTGTTGGCAACTCTAACAACACCAATCAATCAGGACCTTCAAACACGCACATAGCTATGGTAGTTCAGTCTGATGAAGGATGCGATTGGTCAGTACAGTTGGGAATTGAGAACAACGGAAGAACTGCATGCTATGCGAAGATCGTGGATCAAATCAAGCATGATCACAGCATCAATACTCCAAATAACGATGATACATCTGGGGATGCTGGTAGTTCTGATGAAGAATGTTCAAGTTCAGATGGTTATGGATCTGATTCTGATGTGAAGAAAGGAAGTGAAGGTGAGGTTGAAGAATTGCTGAGTGAAGCTGAGTTGTTGAAAAGTGAAAAGGTATGTATGACGGGGAATGCAGAAGCTGCGGTAAAAGAGACAGAGGCACTCTCTACAGATGGTGCAACTTTTCCTCATCGCACTGCCTTTATGGCAAATGTTGAAGGTTCTTCAAAACAGGTAAATTCTGACCCTCCTACTGTTTGCAATGACTGTGTTGAATTGAAAATAAAATATGAAACCGTCAACAGTCATAATCAGAATTTAGTTGTTGAACTATCAAAATGCAAAGAGGCAAATTTGGCGCTAACTAGAAATGAAAAAGAATTCAAATTTGTAATAGAAACCCTTAAGAAAAGTGTTTCTGAATTGACAAAAACAGTTTTGAATAAACAGACAGGAATTAATAATTACATTAATCTCTTAGAAGAAACAAAGAAAGAGTTAGTCATCGCCAAATGCGAATATGATTCGATCAAACGCAAATTGGAAAGTTATTCCAACTCCCAATATGTGCTTGATCATATTATTGAAGTTCAAAAACTAAAGGGAGATGCTCAATGCATAGGGTATAAGTCGTGTCCACCCCCAATGAAACACAACTATACCAAAATGCCTGATGAAGAGGAGATGCCTCGTTTTGAACCCTCTGGACCTTTGAATCCTAAGTAATTCGCAGCAGGGTTAGGGTTCAAACTAGGCAATTCCTCTCAAGAACCAAGCAAGCCAGAAAGTTCATCATCTGACGAAGAAGAGGATGATACATCAGATGATGAATAAAGAAATGATGATCAGGATCAGCCTCTTGATGAAAGGAAAAGAGTAGAATTGTCTGCTACTCCTAGTACTCAATCTGTTGAGAATCAAGAGACAGTTCCTAAGAATCTGGGAAGACAAGTGTGTCTACACAAGAAGTAGATAATGTGTTATATACTTTGGTTGGAGATAAGAAAATCTATTCAAACAAAGATTTTCCAATTAAAAACGTAAATCCAATCTCTATAGATCAGGTTTTTGAAAAGTCAACAACCAAACCTTTAAGGAAGAAAAAGTCAACCAAATCATAACCATTATCCGCTTCAAAAGAAAAAGAATGGAAGCGAGTTGAAAAGCCCACAACTTCTCAACCGAAGGTTGAAGCAAAAGGCTCTCGTTACCAGAAAAAGGCCAAAAATGTTAAATTTGTGAGTTCTAAAGGTACCGATAAAGTCGAAACTTTTCAAGGAAAATCTAATGTTGATTTTGTAAAGAAAGTTAAGATTTTGAAAAGAAATAGTCAAAACAATTACACCCAATACACTAATGGATGTAATGAAAATGAACCCAGTACCTCAGGATCCACAAATTCAACATCAAGCCGAGAAACACGATCTCCTAGTTTTGTTGAAAGGAGAACATGTTTCAAATGTGGAGAATTTGGCCACATTATAAAGGATTGTCAAAATCCAGCCAAATCAAGATGTATAGAGAAAACCCCTCATGAACAAACTTGCAAACGTAAATCTGTTTCTCCGACACAAGATAAACGAATTATTAAAGATCAAAAAGAGAAACAAAAACGTAAACAAGTAAAAGCAGTTGAGAAAGCTTTAAAATCGGATTCTTCGAAAAAGGATCAAAGATCTTCAAAGTCAATAAAACCAGACACTGTTAAAACTGTAAATAATAGTAAATCTGGTAATAAACAAGGATCTTGGAAACAGAAGACCGGTAATGGTTCAAAAGGAGTCTCTCAGTTTGTTAATCATCAAGAAATTGAGATTACATTTCTCAAGGATAAGGGATGACCCAAGACCACTAAGGCTTGGGTCCCCATCTCAAACTAATCTTGTTTGTGCAATGTGCAGGGTGTTCCAGGAGGAACTGTAAACAGTCATTGGATTGTTGACAGTGGAGCATCAAGGCACATGATGGGCGACTTGCGGCGCCTATATGATGTGAAAAGCATAAGGGGTGGTTATGTTGCTTTTGCTGGTGACAAAGGTGGATACATCACTTGAGAAGGAATGGTCTCCAATGGTGTTGTGAGCTTCGACAAGATCAATTATGTGCGGCAAATTGATCACAATCTTCTTAGCGTTTCTCAAATCTGCGACAAAAAGTTCACGGTACATTTTGATGATGCCGGATGTTATGTGCCGAAGCCTAGATTCAAGATCCCCAAGGAATGGATTCTCCTGTCGGCTCCAGGAATTAATGATTTGTATATTCTTGATATGAGCCAAGCTATTACAACATCTGCACAAGTCACATGTTTTGTCTCTAAAGCCACCGAGAAGGAATCAATCTCCTGGCACAAACGTATGTGACACATTCACCTGAGGAAAATGAACTATTTGGTGAAGAACAATCTAGTGAATGGTGTACCAGTGAAGAGCTTTCATCTTCAAGACGTTTGTGTATCATGCCAGAAAGGGAAGCAAGCGAGAAAGTCCCATCCCGTGAAGAAAATCAACACTGTGAATATGCCACTGGAACGTCTTCATATGGACCTCTTTGGACCTATGAAACACAAGACAACCTTTGATGATTCTTATTGTCTGGTAGTTACTGATGACTATTCCAGATTCTCATGGGTAAACATGCTGGCACACAAGAGTGAAGTTCCTACTATCCTCAAGAATCTCCTGACTCTGCTAGAAAATTTATACAATCTGAAGGTAAGGAGAATCATAAGAGACAATGGCACCCTATTACAACATCTGCACAAGTCACATGTTTTGTCTCTAAAGCCACCGAGAAGGAATCAATCTCCTGGCACAGACGTATGTGACACATTCACCTGAGGAAAATGAACTATTTGGTGAAGAACAATCTAGTGAATGGTGTACCAGTGAAGAGCTTTCATCTTCAAGACGTTTGTGTATCATGCCAGAAAGGGAAGCAAGCGAGAAAGTCCCATCCCGTGAAGAAAATCAACACTGTGAATATGCCACTGGAACGTCTTCATATGGACCTCTTTGGACCTATGATACACAAGACAACCTTTGATGATTCTTATTGTCTGGTAGTTACTGATGACTATTCCAGATTCTCATGGGTAAACATGCTGGCACACAAGAGTGAAGTTCCTACTATCCTCAAGAATCTCCTGACTCTGCTAGAAAATTTGTACAATCTGAAGGTAAGGAGAATCATAAGAGACAATGGCACCCAATTCAAGAATCAAATTATGGACGAGTACTGTTCTGCAAAGGGTATTTTGCGTGAGTATAGTTCTCGATACCCTCCACAACAAAATGGCGTCGCTGAGAGGAAAAATCGAACCCTTATTGAAACTGCAAGAACCATGTTAGTAGAATCAGAACTTCCCGTTCAATTTTGGGGAGAAGCTGTTGCTACTGCGTGCTACACGATGAATAGAGTTCTGACGGTGAAGAGACATGGGAAGACATGCTTTGAGTTGTTACATAAAAGGAATCCGGATGTTTCTTTCTTAGAACCTGTTGGAGCTCCATGCACTATGATCGACCCACATGGAAAGTTTGGTCCCAAGGCTATCGAAGGTTTCTTTCTTGGATATGCTACTCCTAATTTCCGGGTGTGAATTTGTCTTCGAAGAAGATTGAAGAATGGGGTGAAGTCAAGGTTCAGAGATATACAGAAGCTGTAAGAGCTCCGGGTGCTCCTTGGATGTTCGACTATGATGGGCTATTTTACTCCTTTAACCTGCCAACTTTTGATGATGCAACAGCTGCTGCTCAGATGCTTTTGGAAAGTGATACTGCAGTAGATTCATCACTAGTTCGACCAATTATTGTTAACCCTCAAGTATCAACTTCGGTTAACAGTCTTGTTCAAAATGAGGAATTCGAAGACGCTGCGGATTATAATGTTTCGTCAGAAGACGATGAGTTTCATGATGCAAATGAAGCTGCCTCTTGTGCGGTTCCTGGAATTTCAGATGGTACGTCAAATATTCAACCTCAAGGAACGACTGAAGGTCAGGCATCTACAACGTCATCAAATCCAGCTCTCGATGTAACTGTTGATCTGAATATCAACAATTTGGATATCAATTCTTGAGTTCCTGATGTGCCAGAAACTCGAATTCATAATATCAATCCTCAGCAGAATATTATTGGAGATGTCCAGAGTGGTTTGCAGACTCGTAATCAGCTTCGAAACAACCAGAATGCTGGATTGTATTCGGAAATCAGGAAATCTGGTGGTCTGAATGATTGGGCTTTTGCCTGCTATGTGTGCCAAGTAGAACCAAAATCTTGGAAGGAGGCAATGAAAGAAGACTCTTGGGTTGAAGCCATGCAGGAAGAACTTCAGCAGTTTCAGAAGGTTGAAAGGCCTGACGGCTACAAGAAGATTGGTACACGATGGGTGTACAAGTACAAGAAGGATGGCCAAGGTGTTGTTGTGAGAAACAAAGCGCAATTGGTTGTTCAAGGTTTTAATCAGGTTGAAGGGATCGATTACAATGAAGTTTATGCACCAGTTGCACGACTTGAGGCCATAAGAATCTTTTTGGCTTATGCCCTTCAAGAAGTTCACCGTTTATCAGATGGATGTGAAGAGTGCATTTCTTCTTGGTGTGGTAGAAGAAGAGGTATATGTTGAGCAACCGCCAGGTTTTGAAGATCCTCTCCATCCTGACAAGGTTTGGCTTCTCAACAAGGTGTTATATGGTCTTCATCAAGCTCCGAGGGCTTGGTATGAAACATTTTCTACCTATCTGTTGAAGAATGGTTTTCGACGAGGCCTGATCGACTGTACTCTCTTCATCAAGGAACAGGACAAGGACTTGCTGCTAGTACAGGTTTATGTTGATGATTTGGGTCTACTAACACTCGAATGTGCAAAGAATTCGAACAGGTTATGCAGGAGAAGTTCGAGATGAGCGCAATGGGAGAAATAACTTTCTTTTTAGGTTTGCAGGTTCAACAATCAAAGGAAGGGATTTTTATCCATCAAACCAAGTACGTCAGAGATATCTCAAACGATTTCAGATGGATGACTCAAAACCTTTGGGAACTCCATTAGCTCAAAATCATGGGATTACTCCAGACGGAATAGGTGAACATGTAGAACCATCTCTCTATCGTGCTATGATCGGATCTCTCATGTATCTTACTGCTTCAAGACCCGATATAATGTACCCAACATGCCTTCTGGCGCGCTATCAGTCTAGGCCGAAGGTTTCTTATTTGGTGGCTGTGAAAAGGATCTTTCGTTATCTAAAGGGTCGCCCTGACACTGGTCTATGGTACCCTATGGATGATAACTTTGATCTGACAACATTCAGTGATTCTGATCATGGCGGCTGCAAAATCGATGCAAAATCAACAACAGCAGGATGTCAGTTCTTGGGAAATCGCCTAGTCACGTGGCAATGCAAAAAGCAGACTTGTGTAGCTACATCAACATGTGAGGCTGAGTATATTTCAGCTTCTAGTTGCTGCTCTCAAGTTCTATGGATTCAATAGCAAATGCGCGACTACGGTTTTGAATTTCTTACTACTCCTATTTTTATTGATAATGAAGCTGCTTTACAGGTCACTCGGAATCCTGTACAGCATTCAAAAACAAAACACATTGAGATTAAGTATCATTTCATACAAGATTGTTATGAAAAGAGACTTATCGATGTTGTTAAAATCCACACTGATCATCAACGTGCCGACCTTTTACCAAAGCCTTTGATAAATCACGTTTTGATTATCTACTTTTGGTCAATGGCATCAAGGTGAAACCCGAGTAACTCAACCATGGCTAACTATTTTTGTATCCGTTTTCTAAGAATCTAAAACTACAAAAAGATTTTCAGTTTTATATTTTAGGGGGAGTAAATTTCAAGAAAATACAAAAATATGTCTTTTATTTACCTTCTTTGTTTAAGAGGGAGAAAAATTCAGAAAAATACAAAAACATTCGAAAAATAAAAAATGAGTTTCTTGGATAAGTTGAAGATGATGAAATTCACCGGTAAATCTGTCAGAAATAGTTAAAAGCATAGAAAGAAGATTGATAAGTAGCTTTACTTATGATGTATTGGTAGGCTCACAATCGACTAAAATGTGCAGGTTGATATAAACTTAACAGACAGAACGCCAGGTGGGAACCATTCATTGGCATATGGTCTTGGTACCGAAATTTCGTTTGATAGAGTGCCGAGGTTCTGAGACATACGGTCTTTATGCTGGCTTATCATCTGGGTATCATGGTTGAATCTTTTGTTGAAAAATAACGATGGCGCAAGTCTAGAACTTCCAAGATATCATACATACGTGTTCATACTGCATTCGACCTTCAAATAAGTGATAAAAATATCACATCCCCAAAATAAGTGATAAAATATCACAGCTTTATGCGGGAGCTAAGTTCGTCTCTTTGTCGGTACGATGGTACTAACCTGTTCACGGACTTACTCCTGTGCCCTGCATTCATATGAAAATCAAGTTCCTCATCAATAAGTGATTAAATCACAAAGGGCTTGTTTTCAATAAAAAATAAGTGAGTATCTCACATCATTCATACACGTCAAAACAGATGATAAAGCAGTATACTCACCGGTAAGATTTTCTCTCGTGCATGTCTTGATACGGGAATGTGTCGTGATGTGGTTGAACACCGACTAGTAAGTATAAATCCATATCTTAATCATATCTCCAAATCATGATTACATCTGATAAGTCTGAGCTTACGTGGACAACAATACCGATAATCATAGTTAAATACTTATCTGTTTAATTTTGAAAACCAAATACCGTTTTTGACAAAGATTAAAATGCTGGTATGATTCTTTTATCTTGAAACTCGAAAAAGATTGTTAAATAGATATATAGTTTATCTGTATATTTAGTTTTTAAGTCTAGTTTACTTAGTTGCTTATGCAATTACTTTTTGAAAGTTAGCCAAAGTTGATACTCGAAAGTTTTCTACCAAGATATGCCAGAAAACCATTTGTTTGATATCGAAACTTCATAAAGTAATATCTTGCAACAAGTAATCCATCAAAGAAATCCAAAATTTGAAATTCATTTGAGTGTGTGTATCTCATACGAATGAACCTAGTCATTTGATTTTACCTAGTCACTTGTTTTTCTCAAATCTGCTACTGGAATTCATACGAGTGTGTGTATCGTTCAGGGAATACAATCATATGAAGATTTTATGATAAGTCTTTCGTGTGTATCCCCTGAGAAATTTGTGTTCTAATTATATTTGTCTATGAGTACGATTGATACAAAAAGAACATAAACAAAGACCAGCAACGAAGAAATCTGATAAGTCAAAAGAGGAAACAAGAAAGATTTGAAGTTTCTTAGAAGTTCGAAGACAAGATGCTCTAATCATTAGATAGCAGATCTATCAATGGATAGCAGATCTTCAGGGGGAGTTTGTTGATACTCCAAACCATTCCTGTGAAGACCAACATATGAAGACCAAAGACCGAAGACCGAAGACCAAGCAACATCCAAGGGGGAGTTTGTTGATACAGTTTTGTGTCTGTCGGTTGTTCTTAATTACAATTGTAATTGTACGGTCTTTGCTCAAGTGTCTGTATAGGTTTGGTCATGTCGAATAGATCGAGATATCCTTCTATCTTGATCTAGTATGACATCTTAGCTTGTCTGTGTTAATCAGTTGCATGTGTGCGTACTAATAAGTCTTGTAAACGACATGTCTACACACGTTCTCCAGAAAAATGGATTCTGTGCGAGTCAAAGAATTCGTACGAATCACATGATTCGTACAAAATAATATGAGTAACAAGTGTGTTACTTGTTTCGTACGAAACAAGTATTTCGTACGAAACAATGTCTCGTACAAAATCCTGGAGTTGTGATTCGTGTGAAATAGTGTGTTCAGTATGTCTAGACTCGTATTTCGTACGAAACTAGACATACACTATATAAGCAGACATGTACCTCTTAGTTGAGGGTTGCCTGAAAGCTAGTTAGTCAGACCAGAGAGCTTGTTACTCTTTGAGTTGGTTATCTCTGTAGACGAAGACACAAGAACACAACAAGTTTGTTTGAGTCATATGAGCATTGTGTATATATGTTTGTACTTTATCTAAATCATTAATCAAGATAGTGAATCTTTGGTTACCCCGTGTTTTTACTTTGCTTTGGTTGCATGCACACTTGGATTCCGCACTTGTGTGTGTCATATGAACAAGGAACTGGTTTAACACCATCCGCGGGTGGACCTATAGTGTGCTCTAACCTAACAGAAAACGTATCGTTAATATAATTTATATACAATGAATTAGCAACATGAATGCGAAATGGTGGGTTGTAAGTTGGGCTTTGTGGTTTGTTTGTGCTTTAATGGGTTGTAACCTGTGTATGTGACTTTGTACCTTGACTTGGGTATTAAAGCTTTTGGGTTTGTGGTTTTGCTTCATTTGTAAGCCTCCCGACATCTCCCTTCTTCCAGGCGATTTCGTTCGCCACCTTTACGCCGCCGCAATAACTACCTCTGCAAGGGAGCGATTCGTGAAATCCGGCAATACATCTTTACTACGATGTGTTTCTAACGTCTTTGGTTGCTTTTTGTTGCGACTAACTATCGAACTCAGTCAGTTTTCGAATGATTCCTGATAAAATCAATTTTATTTTTGTTATTTTGCTCCAATGTTGCCCTTTTTGGGTTGTGGTGTTGTTGCATGATTGTTTTTGGAGTATAGTTTTTGGCTGGTTTGTTGTTGATGCTTTGCCTATGATGATGACGCTTTTGTCTTCATCTATGACTCCATTGTATGGTGTATTCTTTGAAGATGGTTGTTTGCTTGTTTGCCCTGTGATGTTTTCATGGTTAATTTCAGTCTAGATTTGTTTTGCACTTTGTGTGTTGCCTTTTGCCTATGAGATTCTTTGTGGTTTTATAAAGTGAGATTTAAGTTATGTTGATGAGGATGGATTTTTAGGTTCATCCAAGGCTTTTTTTGTTTTGGTTACATTTTGATGCTAGTTGCTGGGCTCATGTCGATGAAGATGAGTACTTTTCGGTTCATCCGAGACTTTTAAGGTTTCTACTTTTTTTTTGTGTATGATGAAAATTTGTTGTTTGGGTTTAGTGCATGGTACTTGGTGCTCGATGAAGATGATTTGGATTTCATCCGAGAGTCTAGCGATGATTGTGCTTCGGTTTAGGTGGTGACATTTTCAATGCAGCCAACTGAGGCTGCTGAGCTTAATTCGTTAAATATATGAGTACATGCATTTGGGTTGTCTAAGCGCCGATGTTTTTTTATATACTGTTTTGGTCAAAAATTACCTAAGCAATTAGCTGAGCAAATTCGTTATGTGTCGTAGTGTGCTACATTGTAATCAATTGAAAATTTCGTTCAATAATGCAAAGCGAAGACGTTGGGCAAAGATTCTAAGCGTTTTTAATGAAATAATATTTAAATTGCCAAAAAGACTGCTCGGGATATCTGAATATGAGTCAGTATATAAAGATCTAAATAATGAATAAATGGCAAGACAAACGATTTTAGCGAGGAAAGCCCTTGACTAGTATAGTGTAACATCCGCCAAAAATGGGTCTTAGAAAAAAAGCCAAATCGTTTTGTAAACCGGATCGAAAAGGTAATAAATAAAAATGCAAATTTAGTATAAATTATTTTTAATAAAATCATATATTAATTTAATTAGGATAACTAATTAAAGTTTAAGAAAAATTATTAATTTTATAAACAATATAAGTTGGTCCCATTTAATTGGGTTTTGATGAGGAAACTTAATATACTTATAAATGACACTTAATTACCTCATAATGTGTATAATTAGAACTATAATCAAGTCTCCATTATCATCTTATAAACACAAAAGTCTCTAGCAAACTTTGATCACTATAACCTCTAAACCACTCACAAATGACATCCCTTGACATATCATATGAATCCCCACCCTTGAAACTTGTGCACAATCATCATAAGCTAGGACTTGAAACTTGGTGAACTGATATCTCCCCCAACTCTCCACCAAACCAGGTAATTCTAAAGCCCAATTTGTTAGTTTTTCGAACTCTATAAATCCTTTCTATCCATCCCTTGAAGTTTTTTCACTCATGATTTAGAGATTCCGTTGGGAGATCTAATAAGCTATAAGTGGATTGAGAAACTAAGAAGAATTGGAATCAGGAGGGGGTAAATGGACTTCAGTATTTCAAATTGATCAATGACATCAAAACACTGCCAAGGTGGGATGTGAAAGAATTATGTAGAACAAAGTTGATAAACTATGAGAAGAATACACATAATTAGCATGTTTCAAAGTTCATCAAGCATGAAGCAAGAACAAGGGTTTAAAAACTGGAAGTCTCATGAACCAAATACAACAGTATCACAAACAAAGGTTGACCTAGAGACTAGAAAACCGTTGGTGACGTTAAAGTATAAACCGCTAAGAATTTAGAAGGTGATTCCATTTCATGAGATGGAACAAGATATGTATGAATACTTTAAGTGGTGGTATTATGATGAAAAACTAGTGAGGCAGTTATAGTGTTGTGTGAAGATGAGAACTGGAGAATATTAAGAGCATATGATCCAATGTGGCTGGTAAATATGTTAGAGAAAGAAATCGAGATCTTTTTAATCAAAATCTACTTCAATATGAATGATATGGAGCTAGCATTATAATTTCAACGTGTAGTACGTGTGTGCTTTGCTTCTTAAATCCACTCGGGGAGAATGTGGGAGACGAACTTGAGAGAGAGAGAGAGTTAGGGAATAAAGAAGAGAAGAAGCAAGAGAAATAGAAATAGAAGATTGAGAAAAGAATGAAGGATGCTTCGATGTCAAAGGATCAATAGGTCAGACAAAAGATGACATATCAAACTCCATTGAAGAGGTTTGAAGAACACAGGAGAGAGTACCGAAAGAAGTATTTCGGGGTGGATTGAAGGCATACAAAAGACAAGCTTGTGATAATATCCAAGGGAGAGTCTGTTAGCGCAAAATGTCTAATTCTTGCATCTTTTTCAACATCTTGTTTTCGGCGCTCATTAAACTCGCACACTCCAAATTTCTTCATTTATGCTCATTTTTCATCGTTTAGCACATGTTAAATCTGAGAAATCCAACACAACATATGCATATTAAACCTATATAAAACGACACGTGAGAATGCTAAAACATGTATAAACTAATACATATACAACGTGTTATTACCAACACATCACATCCCCATATTTATCTTTCTTCGTCACGAAAATATTATCTGCAATGGAGTCACAATCAAATAACTGGCCTTCAATTTATTCAATTATTTATTATCATCTAATCACGCATTAACTACGATTGTAGGTATATTGTCCACTTAAACCCATCCACTGATTTCCATGCACCTAATCATGATTCACTAAATTCAAATCAGTTACTCATCTATGAGTCTCACACTTCAAAATCTCAACTCTACCTAATTCTGCTTCAAACTTATAAGGTTAAAATATTATTATCTATCATTGATATAAAAACCTTTATGTAATTCCGATTAAACTTTGATGGATGTATGTTATGAGCTTAGACATGTTTTTGCTTATGTTTAACTTAGAGGGTATATCCACCAAGTCACCATCCTGGAGGGTAACACATAGGCTTTAGTTATTACATATCTAGCTCAACTGATGGATATATGGAATATTTTTTTCGGGTGCCACAATTGTGTAACATTCAACCGGAATACTTGTAGGTCTTTATTATTAATGGTACCTCTTATACTCTTAACGGTTTCGATTTTGCTGTGGCTTCTAAAGTGAAAACCCACAAGACTCATAACAATTAGGTATATTATATCAATCCTAAGGAACCTTTCTCTCGGCTAGGCCTTCCAACATATCCCAAGTTAAATGTGTTTTCAATTGTTTAATTAATTCATATACATAGTCATTAAAAACCAACAATCTGATTACACCTATCATTTTCCATTTTGTTTGAAAAAATTTTAAAGCTCAACTTTTTTTTTCATTTTTTTCAAGGAAATGACTAAAATCTAACTAAAAGCTAATTAAAATGACTAGTTTCCCCTCCCTACACTTGAATCCTACATTATCCTCAACGGAGCAAGAAACTATCGAACAAAACAAAACAAAACAAAACAAAAAAAAGACTAAAATACAAATAAATTAAAACACAAAAATGGAACAGACTCCCCTGATTTAAAGCAGTCGAATCCTCGTAAGTCGTCCCATGCCTCCAATTGAACACGATCAGCTAATTGAAGTTCCAACAAGCAATACTCATGAACAAACAATAGTAGAGGCAGTAGTGGTGGTGATGGTGGTAGTAGTAGTACTCGTTTGGGGAACGTCCAGTGCCAAAGTCACTAAATGGGTAAGTCTCCAATCCCTAAAACGGACTATGTAATGCTATGTAATGTACTTTGTTACGTGTGATCATTTTACTAGAGGTTTATAGTCTACCCTTATGTGATTCCTGTAGAAGCATATACTCGAGGGTGGGTGGAGGGCAGACGATTTTCAATTTTAATCACGGTGGTGGAGGGACTAGATCGGAAAAAAGAGTGATTCTAGTTGTAATATATCTAATGAAACCATCACTGGAATTGAGATATTACTCAAAGAGAAAGATCTCAAATATCTGGAGTTTGTCTGTGTATATTATAGGGATGATCTGATCCTCAAGGACCATGGTTGGGTTTTTTTTGATCGTCTTTCTTTGAGGAAGAGGCAAAATAGAATCAACTTAGTAACAAAATCATCATATCCACCTAACCGATTATCCCTTACAGTTTCCCAAGTATATCAAGTTTAGTACAGACCACCATAAGTAAAAAAGGGAAAATGTACAAAGACCAAAATCAACCGGCTAAGTGGTATAAACATACTCCTCATCATCCTCAGTCTTATTACCTCTTGCACCAACATCTCCCATCCTCTCTGTAAGTGTAGTAACCTGACGGGTAATTGAGGCTTAATCAATTATGTGAAAAGTCCAAGTCAAAGTAAAAAGTCAAAGTCAAAAGTCAAAGATGTTTGTTAAGAAATACAGAGTTCCGGACAACTTTGTATTTCAGGAAGATAGTCCAGAATACTTTGTGATGTATGAGTTAAGGAGAAGCTTGTGTTTCCCAGAACACATTAAGTTCCATAGTACTAAGGTGAGTTCGGACAATGTGTAGTTGTCCGGAAGTAGTGAGTTTACCCTATAAATATGGATTTGTTTGTTAGCTTTTATCAGTTCTTTGAGTATTCTAAGTGAACGGATTGTTTATCAATGTTGAACTAAATTGATAGCAACAATTAAATGGGAGTCTGTAAGTGCAGTAACTTGCTGGGTAACTGTGACTTAATCAATTATGTGAAAAGTCCAAGTCAAACGTCAAAGATGTTTGTTAAGAAATACAGAGTTCCGGACAACTCTGTAATTTTAGGAAGATAGTCCGGAATACTTTGTAATGTATGACTTCAGGGGAAGCTTGTGTTTCCAGGAACACATTAAGTTCCATAGTACTAAGGTGAGTTTCGAACAATGTGTAGCTGTCCAGAAGTAGTGAGTTTACCCTATAAATATGGGTTTGTTGTTAGCTTTTATAAGTTCTTGGAGTGTTCTGAGTGAACAGATTGTTTAGAGTGAGATCTTATAGAGAGAAAGTATGGGTTTAGGTCTTTGTGATCTAAACCAGCTTATCGAGGATGTCTACTCTTTCGGTTGACGATGAGTTGAAGGTTGAGCCTTTTTAATATGCCGGTTAGAGTAGAGAAGATTAGTCCTCTGGTCCCTCTTCCAAGATAGATTGCTAATTAGATTCTCAAAATAATATGGAGTTCTTACATTAAAGGGGAGATTAGAGATGAAAGGCCTCGGGCAATTATTTGATTCTTGAAGATACGCGATTGAATCATGAAGATACTAGAGAAAATGAAATCATGCATTTAGTGTTCAAGACTTTGATCAAGCTTTGGTGGATGTAAGTGTTTAGAGTTCAGTTTGTTATTAATTTATTGAACTAAACTTCTTGTCTTTGTGGAATTTGAAGAGCTTAACGTCGAGCATTAGAAATCTGAAATTTCTATCTTGTGCCGCTTAAGTTTGAAGATTAAGGGATCAAGCAATGTTACTTACATTTGGTTGTAGGTTTGTTCCCATTAGCTTGATTTGGGATAAGATTCAAGGGAAGAATCTACAATGTTTGATGTTAGATTCTTTAGGATTCTCAAAGCGGCCACTTAAGTGATCGACAACAACTCTTTAATTAGAAAGGTTGAAGATTGTTTTGCTCTGCTATGATGATCAAGTATTTGCCAAAGTGAAAAGCAGACCTGATATCAACAGTCAAGGGGGAGTCTGTAAGTGTAGTTGTTTGTTACTGAAGATTATCAATGTCGAACTGAATTGATAGCAACAGTTAAGGGGAGTCTGTAAGTATAGTAACTTGCTGGGTAACTATAACTTAATCAATTCTTTGAAAAGTCCAAGTCAAAGTCAAAAGTCAAAGATGTTTGTTAAGAAATATAGAGTTCCGGACGACTTTGTAATTTCAGGATGATAGTCCGGAATACTTTGTGATGTATGAGTTAAGGGGAAGTTTGTGTTTCTCGGAACACATTAAGTTCCATATTAGTAAGGTGAGTCCTGAAAATGTGTAGTTGTCCGGAAGTAGTGAGTTTACCCTATAAATATAGGTTTGTTTGTTAGATTTTATAAGTTTTTTGAGTGTTCTAAGTGAACAGGTTGTTTAGAGTGAGAGCTTAGAGAGAGAAATTATGAGTTTAGGTCTTTGTGACCTAACCCAGCTTGTCGAGGATGTGTACTCTTTAGGTGCAAATCTATGATGACTAATATATGAAAGAGTTTCTATCTTCTACACTTTTTAATAGTGTTTATGTTTAGATCTTGAATCACTTGCAATGTTTTGGTGTTCGTCATTGATCAAGGGGTTATGGTACTAACATCCTCCACCCCACGTGCTAGCTCATGCTACTACGGAGTTTTAAACCACTCAGGTACCTCAATCTGCTGCTGCTCCATCAAGTACCTGATCGCATCATCTTGCCTGCGAATATCAGCAACCTGCTGATCACAAATATCCAATATCAAATCTCAGAGCGAATCCAAAGTAACTAGCAATGATGGATGCTCCTGCAATGGATACGGCCTCTAAGGTCACTCTGCTCGTGTACTGTCTAGTTGTAGGAAATCCTTCCTATATAGCCTCAGCTACAGGCATCCCCGTGGGTGGTGATGCTTGAGGACCATGTTTAACCTCTGTCAAACGCAAAGATTCAGCCCAACATATCATCTCAGCCCTATGCAACTCATGTAATCCAAACTCCATGGTCGGTGGACCCTTAGTCAGTAACCGCTAAGGGTAAATGTCACCAACCTTCAACTGCATAGCTATCCTAGTCATATATGGCCCCAAATCCAATCTAGCCTCATTTCATCCTCTACAACCTCGAACAAAGGATGTCAGTAGAATAGTGGCCAAGTTGGCGTCCAAATGGTTCATAATACAATATAAGAAAAACAATTCAGTCATATTAACCTTATTAGCACCGATCTTTCATCCCATAAAAGTACAATCAATGATCCTGTGAAAGTACCGAATAAAAGGATCATAATCAAAGACGTAACAACCCGTTTTGACCAAGTTGTATTTGTTATGGTCATCCAAAACTCCCCTAAATCATCCTCTAACACATAACGATCACGTCGCTTCGTAGTGCTTCCCTTAAATAATTTATTAAAATCAACCTACCTCACCTCCTCCTCGGTATACAAACCAATGGCTATCGCAAAATCTGGAACAAGCATACCAAACTGCTGACGTCCTAAAGCAAATGAAACCGCGTAGACTTGAATAAATTGAGATGATGAATACTGAAAGGTAGAATGAAACTTTTCCATGAACTCCTCATACTACGCCTCTGCACATCTAGTTCCCTCTAACCACCTTAGCCTTAATAAACCTTCTATCCTAACTAGCTGACCCATCTGATCAGTCATATTCCAATTTTACAGTTTTGTGCTGAAACAACTCCATATCCATAAACTTCTCAGACCTAACATACTCATTAATGCCTATCATAAACAGTAACAGTGTATTTGCTTTCAAATTACTCTACTCAACTAGGACTACTACTGCATTCTCTACCAGGCGGTCCTCCAGCATCCTATATTCAATCTTACGCCCTTTCATGGTCAACTTACACTTTCCTACTGTGCCAATTGACCCTTCACCTGACATACTATACAACAAGTTAGTAAACAATAAAAAAACATGTAAGCGTATAACATATCATACGTGGTTACAAGTTAAATTAAGTAAGAAAGAAAATAAACTAAATTACAAAAACATGAAAATTCGGGATACCCCGTTTACAAAAATATTTATCCCAATCGACCCGCTCCAATGGAGATTGAGTATGGGCTGCTTGATCATAACCTGCAAAGTCAACATGAAGTAATCCCAAAGTCGACACACTTAAACGACTCAACTAGACGCACTATACAATAAACATACAACTCTGCTTATTCAAATATTGTATACTTTTGCTCAAATGCCCTTTTTATATTCTAAAACCACTACCCTAAATAATTTGACGCAATGCATCAATCCATACCTACTCAGCCAATGTGTATTTATCTATGGGAAGATCAATGAAAAGGTCTATGTGTGTTAACCCCCTGGTCTATGTGTGTTAACAATCCCTTGTATGGACTAAAACAAACTCCAAGGACTTGGTATGAAACTCTTTCATCCTTTTTAATTGCAAATAATTTTAAGAGGGGCAGAATGTATCAAACACTGTTTTAAAATGAAAAGTAAAGGATTTGACAATTACACAGATTTATGTTGCTGACATCATTTATGTTTCAACCAATCTAAATTTATATGAAGTTTTTCAAAATCTGATAACTTCAAAGTTTGAAATGAGTGCAATGGGAGAGTTACAATGTTTTCTAGGCTTACAAATTAAGCAACATGAAAGAGAAACTTTTATACATCAAACCAAAAATATAAAGCTCTGTTAAAGAAATTTGATTTAGAAAACTTTAAAACTTACACAACTCCCATGTGCACATGTAAATCATTGGATTCTAATCCAAATGGCAAAACAGTAGACGAACCTTGTATAGGTGTATGATAGGGTCATTGATGTATCTCGATGCATCAAGACTAGATATCATGTTTGGTAGTTGTGTGCGTGCAACATATCAAACTTCTCCAAGAGAGTCACATTTAATTGCTGTGAAAAGGATATTTAGATATCTAAAAGGGTCTTCAACCCTAGGAATCTGGTATCCAACTGATGACAATCTTGAGTTAGTTGGGTTTTTAGATAGTGACTTTGCAGGGGTGGCTGACAACTAGAAAGTGAACCACATGAGGATGTCACTATTTGGGCAATGCCTTAATCTCCTAGCAAAGCAAGAAACAAACTATTGTATCAAATGCAACTGTTGAAGTAAATTACATTGCATCAGCCAGCGCTGTACTGACAAATCCTTTGGTTACAAAACCAACTACTGGATTATGGAATCACAGCCTTGAAGATGCCAATCAAAATGGACAGTGAAGCTTCACTTAACATAATAAAAAACCTTGTCCAACATTAGAGAACAAAATATATTGATATCAGACATCATTTTGTAAGAGATAGTTATGAAAAAAGGTTTGATTTCAATCTATCATGTGTCCTCTACAAATGAACTTGCAAATGTTTTTTTGCAAAACCACTAGACACACCAACATTTCAAAACTTGAAACATCTGGTCACAAACCATTGGTTTTAGCAAAAAGAGAATAAGCTTTTGGTTTTATACCAGTAGTTCATCAAAAGACTTGATTATTAACCAACAGTTTTCAAAACATCACATTTCTCTCAGCAGCTTTCCGATCAAAGGTCAAAGGACATAGGTTAGCACAAGTATGATATCTAACTTTGTTTGTTCCTCCGTTTGTCTAAGAAAAATTACCTTCTGATGGTATCCCAAGGCAGAAACTCTTCGCAAAACATGTTTTCATGTCATATTCTATCTTATAAGCTCACCTACCTCTAAAAAGAGTGATAGACATATTCATTCACATAAAATATAGATGTTACTGTTTCACATCTCATCTTTGTGTTTTCAGAAATAGTTGTCTATCTTTGAAGACAATAATTAATCATTCATGATGGATGAACATCTGAACATCACAATATGAGCAAATCTCACAGCCATATTCAAAAGATAATACCTCAGACCAATGTTCAGATGTCAGAGAGTTCATTTCCTGACCCACATGAAGACAACATGAAATCCATCTCAGGTGTATCTTGTTGATGAGATTACATGTGTGGTTTCCACTCTTCTGATTGGTCTCATTTATTCACAGATTAATAGTAGAAAGAAAAGTTAGACCACCTTGCTGGCTACAACACTTTATCTTCTTAGAAAGACAAAACAGCTTGAAGTCCTTAGTACCAAGAATAAGGGGAATCACAACTTGTCAAAGGTACTGGTACAACCACATTTTGTGGGAGCATGTGATTTCACTAGACTGATTGATGCCACAATCTGAAACTTTTGAGATTGATGGAACAAGCTAAGAGTTGAGGTTACCAATCTCAAGTAGATGGTCACAAATATGCCTTAAGCTAAGCCTAGCTTAACCAGTATTATACCTAACATCTGGCCTCCTAAAATAGGATCACACAATTTGAGAACTTCTAGTCATATATCAATCACCCTCTAGCCATAGAAAGCCGATCTACTAGGGGGGGGGGGGGCAACCACCTCTTTATTAATCAGTAGCGGTGTTAGATAAACTTCTAAAAAACATCTGCTGATACCAAAAAGGGGACATATTTTTTTTTGTCAAACCCAGTTTCATGAGGAATTTAAGAATTTGGAAGAATTTCAATAAAATCTAGTATTCTTCCTACCTTGGAAAATTTTCAAAAAGATATCTTCTGAAAGCCCCTTACCAATTGCTAGAGAAAAAGAGGAGAATCTAGATGGTAGGTAAATAGGGTTGACTTGGTGATACACTTCCTTAAATATTTTGAATTATTTCTGATCAAGAAGCTAGGAGTTATCAATCAAACCCAAAAATTGTTGTTAAAGATACAAATGGAAGCTTATACTGAACAAACAACAGTTTTCTAATCCAGCAATTACAAAAGGTTGAAGTAGATCAAACAGGAAATCCTTCATAAGCTTCTGAAGGTTATTGCCCTATCAACAATTCTAAGATTCTAACAACATCATTTCTTGATAAAGACTTTGAGAAAACAAAACATTCCACATCTCTCAGTTGTTCAAGAATTTGGTTCCTCTTCTAAGGTCTAAAGGTGTCACAACCCCCGACCACACCGTGGGCAGGAGCCGTGAACAAGTTACTGGTGGTATCGGTGTTTATAAAATTGGCAGCGGAATTTATCATCAGGATCGTAGTTAGTAAATATTTTAGAGTTTGTAAAAAACACCAAATTTTAATGTTAAACAAATGGGATAAAACCCATATTTCATTCAAATATTTTTATAGGGATAAACCCTAGTTGACAAAAGATAAATTTCTTCTCTTCTTCAGGTAGTCATAGCCAATTTATTTAAGCTTACAGTGCTCCATAGCAGGCTTATATTACTTTCACAGTAGGTTACCTGAAACGCGTTTAAAAACATTTTGTCAGCGAAAAATACTGGCGAGTTCATTCATTTTTATAAAAAAAAACATTGTTATAATTTATAGTATCAAGGGTGATTACATTGTTTTTATCTACCAAATAATCAATCAGTATTTGTCACTCGGTGGCAGTTTCGATGTGACGGTGGTCATATCACTCATTGGCTAACTTTCGTCCAATAGTGAAGATTATCATGTAGTGTATACAAAACCGCACATACCGGCAGTAATTTCAGAATACAAAAACTTAATTACTGTAAGTATAACTGAAAAACATTTTAGGATTTTGTAAAGCATTTGGTAAAAAGAAAGAATGACTCACATTAAAGTTTTAGAGTTTTAGCTTAAAACTTCCTGGTGCTAACCCTAGGTTCCTAATAAAAATACAATGCAACCCGTGTTAGTGTAACACCCCAACTTAAAATTTAACGATACATCACAAGACAAAATGCCAACGTAGTTTACAAAGTATAGCCTTATACAAATAGGACTTTGACATCCGTTATTGGTTTTTAGATCAACAGGACAAGGTATCGTACCAGTGATTAGGGTTAAAAACACTTACACTGGAGCAAAGTTTAGAGTACTGAGTATAAAGTAGAAGAGCAGAGGGAGAGCAAAAGAAAAGATGTGAGCAGTTTGGGATGCCTACCACTGCTTCTACTTATATTTGAAGTATCAAGTGTGTCATCACTTTATTCTTTCTTATCTTCTGGAAGCTACCCACGTAAGTATATGAATCTCTTATATGTGTACGAATCTATTGAAAGTTTATGACAAATGGCAAATAACTGGTAATTCCGTACAATCTAATCACTATTTTTATTTCATAATCTCATGCATATTAATGTAATTATAACACCCTTACCGCGTAAAACAACGAATCGCAGCGGAAACGTCGAGGAGTCATGTCACAGAATTATTGTTTCACAACTCATGGAATTTAAAATTTTGTTATATTAACTTAAATGTTTACATTGTATTGGGATAAACAGAAACAACACATAAATAAATTGTCTTTCATGTTTTAAGACACTAAGGCCTGTGTCCATTCCTACGTGAAGCATGCATCATATTATCAAGCATTGACTCCTGAAACATATGTGAAAAGAGAGTCAGCATAAAAATGTCTGCGAGTACATAGGTTTTGTGAGTGTGTCAAATTCGTGGCTTTGTATACATATTGCAACACCTCGTCCGACTACAAGAGTCTTTAAGTGAAAACCTCGTATCAAAAGTGTTGGATATTGCAATAAAATTAACTAACTAAAACTAGCTGGTTAGAGTTGTGAAAACCTTGTAGCCATGAATCTTGACCAAAATATTTCTTTTGTAAAAACCTTGTAATAGATTGATTCAAAAAAAAACTTCGTATGGTTTATATCTTTAAGTGAAAATCATTGCGTGACATTGTTCAAACCCATTCGTCCGTGTTATAAATCAATCGTCCGTGTCATAAACCAATTGCCCATGTCATAAACAGATCATCTGTGTTTTTAATTGTGAAAACTTTTGATCTTTCTTTAATGAACACATTCAAACCTTTGTTGACTATACCACCAAAGGGTATCTTTAAAAGACCACCAAAGGGTCTCTTTAACAAGACTAACAAACCAACAAATGATTTGTTAATCAGAAACAGTTTCTATCATTACCCAAACTTCCACCAAATCCAGTCCGATAATGGGATTGTCATTCCTATGGTACCATAACAAACTACTGGTCGGCTCGGCCAAAGCTAATGAATGTCATTCGAGTTATGGATAACGCATCAACAAGTTGTTCACATTACTGAAATCGTATTGTTTTATATATAAACCATAGACATTGTTTTTGAAAACTTGAAAATGATTTAGCACATATGAGTCACCCAAAAACATTTAGAATGTGAAAGAGGGGGGCTATATACTCACTTTGAATATCATTTTGTACATATAAACCATGTATATTGTTTTGAAATCTTTAAAATAATTATCGGCACATATGAATCACCCGTAACATTTAGAAAATGTAAAAGAGAGGGGCTATGTACTCACATTGAAAATCAATTTGTATATATAAACCATGTATATTGTTTTGAAATCTTGAAAATAATTATAGGCACATATGAATCACCCTAAAACATTTAGAAAATAGAAAAGAGGGGAACTATGTACTCACATTGAAAATCATTTTGTATATACAAACCATGTATATTGTTTTGAAATATTGAAAATAGTTATAGGCACATATGAATCATCCCAAAACGTTTGAAAATGGAAAAGAGGGGAACTATGTACTCACTTGGGATTGCGAAAGTGTTCTTGATCAACGGAATAAACAAAGCTCAAACGTGTCCTAATGTGTCAGTTGAATATGTTAGCGTGTCGGGACTACAGACGGGAGATCAGATAGAATGAAGTCTTATAAACCAAACGAGTGTTGGAACTCATGTGATATGGTTTAACGAACTTAACATTCTGATTTGGAAAGGATCCTAAGTGCTTTTGACCCATTCTGACTCGTTAAGGTAGTTTACGCTACTTTAACGGGTCATTAGCGTAAACGCGTGATCGGATGGTTAAACATGTCCTATGATAAGTTTTAAAGCCCAAACATGTTTGAAAATGTTATAACATCAGTTTATATGTCAAAAATTTGGTTACATGTGTTTAAAATGGATTTATGTGCAAAAGGCATTTTGGTCATCATGTTTTTTAAGAACATAGAAGTAACTTATCATAACACTAACCAAACGACATGACCATAAGGTATAACCTTAGTAGGTTATTCCCTATACAACTATGGTCACAAATATGTGTTTGGTCGGATCCTAAGATCGACCAAATAGGTCGGATTAGAAAGTTAAAGCGGCGGTCAAGACCGCTCGACTTACGACCCTAAATAAGCACTAAACTAGAAATGACGAGTTAGACATGTCAAAATATGTCTAACTAAGTTTATAAAACTAATTTGGTATCAAAACTTGGTGTTTTGATACCCGAAAATAGTTTCGTCATAAAATGCACATTATACGCATTTTTGACCAAAACTTTGACTCGTCACTTCGACTAGTAAACGTGGTAATAAAAAGGTGAAATCGTTAGGGATTAGAACCTTCGTGATTATGATCACGTTGCAAAGTTCAATTGAACTTTGACTAGACCAAATATGGTCAGAACCAAAAGTCAATCAGGAAGCCAACTGTTCGACTGTTAGCTCAAAATAACTAAAATAATGAAAGAACTAGGAAGAGTACTTACTCGTGTTGAAGAACACTTTCGGAACTCAAGATAAGAGGCTTCCAAAGGCTGGAAACAAGCTCCAAGAAGGATAGAAGAAGAACTTCACACTTTGCTTTGAAGTGTTTTGAAGTGATGTGAAAAAAAAATTGAAGAATCATGGGGTATTTATAGTATTTTAGGATTAAGGAGGTGATGACAAGTGTCCTCAAGTGTGGATTAGTGTCCTAACATGTGTCAACACCAAATTAAGTATGGAAAAATGAGTGTTAGGTGTCAAAAATTGGAGATAGGTGGCAAACTTGGTGAAGAAGCAAAAACATTTATTATTTTTTTGACATTTTTGACCCTTGGACTTGTATTTTCACTTGTTTACCATTTTTAACCCCTTTAACCTAATATTTAGGTTATATAAAGGTGTTAAGACATGTATAACTTGGATTATCCCGGAAAATATCATGGATTTCGGTTCGTTCGGATATACGGTTACACGTTTTGCAAAAATGCTTAAAACACTTTAACGAACACAAAAATGATCGAAATTGTGCAACGATTGACATTTTTGCATTCTCATCAATAAAATACAAGATTTTATTGAATACAAAAATATTTGGAAATAAAACATAGTGTTTCATTGAATACAAAATTGTTTGTAATTGTGCAATGATTGAAAAGGCACAAATGTCACAGTCTCCCCTTCTTTTGGAAATGTCATCCCGAAATTTAATTAGAGGAAACTTTGTGAAATAGATGTGGATATTTCACTTTCATCTGATCCTCTTGTTCCCAAGTAAAATCTGGGCCACGTTTGGATTTCAAGCGAACTTTAACTATCGGTATACGTCTACGCTTGAGTTTCTTGACTTCACGGTCCAATAACTCCACAGGTTTCTCGACAAAGTGCATAGTGTCATCAACATGAATTTTGTCGAGCGGAACGTGGAGGTTTTTATCGGCTAAACCCTTTTTCAAATTGGATACGTGGAATGTTGGGTGAATATTCCCAAGTTCTGGAGGTAGATCAAGTCGGTAGGCCACCTTTGCGATTCTCTCAACGATCTTGAATGGTCCAATATATCGTGGTGCAAGTTTTCCTTTCTTTCCAAATCTAATCACACCTTTCCAAGGGGATACCTTGACTAGGACGTGATCACCAACTTGGAATTCCAAGGGCTTGCGTCGTTTGTCCGCATAACTCTTTTGACGGCTTCTAGCTGTCAGAAAGTTATCGCGAATTTTCTTGACTTTGTCTGTTGTGTTGTGAATGAGTTCAGGCCCAGTGAGCTGAGATTCACCGACCTCATTCCAGCAGATAGGTGAACGACATTATCGACCATATAGAGCTTCGAAAGGCACCATATTGACGCTGGCGTGATAACTATTGTTGTAGGAGAATTCGAACAATGGTAGATGTGAATCCCAACTACCACCAAAGTCAATCACACATGCTCTAAGCATATCCTCCAGTGTTTGAATTGCCCTTTCAGATTGTCAATCCGTTTGAGGATGATAAGCAGTGCTCAGATTGAGTTTAGTTCCCATGGCAGATTGCATGGTCTTCCAAAAGTGAGATGAGAATCGAGCATCTCGAATGGATATGATGTTCAAAAGAACACCATGACGGGATACAATCTCATCAACGTAGATCTTGGCGAGTTTGTCAGCAGATAGAAAGTTTGCTGACTTTGTTAGACGATTGATGATTACCCAAATGGCATCATGACCTCTAGGTGTGCGCGGTAGTTTAGTGATGAGATCCATCGCAATGTTCTCCCACTTCCATACCGGTATTTGTGGTTGCTCAAGTAAACCAGATGGGCGTTGATGTTCTGCCTTAAATTTAAGACAAGTTAGGCATTTAGACACATACAATGCAATGTCCTTCTTCATACCCAGCCACCAATACTGGGTACGGAGATCCTTATACATTTTGTATGCACCAGGATGGATTGAATAACGAGACTTATGAGCTTCGTCCAGCAATAAGGTGTGGAGATTGTCTTGACTAGGAATCCACAAACGGTTCTTGTAGTAGAGTAATCCGTTGTCTTTTGTTTCCAGTTGAAGTTTGAGTTTTTGTGGCAGCTTAGTTTTCAACAAGCTTTGGGTCACACATGTATGTTGTGCTTGAAGGATACGTGTCTGGATATCAGATTGAACTCGAACACAATGAAGTTTGACACGCTCCTTACGACTAAGCGCATCAGCCACAACATTCGCCTTACCAGAATGGTAGCGAATCTCACAGTCGTAGTCGTTCAAAAGTTCGACCCAGCGTCGTTGTCTCATGTTTAGCTCCTTTTGATTGAATATGTGTTGGAGACTTTTGTGGTTAGTGAAAACTACACATTTCGTACCGTAAAGGTAGTGTCTCCAAATTTTGAGAGCAAAAACTACGGCTCCTAACTCAAGATCATGAGTTGTGTAGTTCTTCTCATGGATTTTCAATTATCTTGACGCATAGGCTATGATTTTGTCTCATTGCATGAGAACACAACCAAGGCCTAGGTTTGATGCATCACCATAGACAACGATATCGTTGTTACCGTCGGGTAAAGATAAAACAGGAGCATTACAGAGTTTTTGTTTCAGTGTTTGAAAGGCTTCCTCTTGTTTGGGTCCCCACTCGAAAGGTTTATTCTTCTGAGTCAAAGTGGTGAGGGAAACCGCGATCTTTGAAAAATTCGCGATGAACCGTCGATAGTATCCAGCAAGACCAAGAAATGAACGAACTTCGATAGCAGTAGTAGGTGTACTCCAATCCTTAATCGCACTGATTTTGGTGGGATCTACATGTATACCTTGTTCGTTAACAATGTGTCCAAAAATTGAACTTCTTTTAGCCAAAATTCACATTTGGAGAATTTGGCGTAAAGTTGTTCTTTCTTCAGGAGTTCCATCGTTAGACGAAGATGTTATTCATGATCAGCTTGAGACTTAGAATAAATGAGGATGTCGTTGATGAAAACAATGATGAACTTGTCTAAATAAGGTTTACAAACCCTAGTCCATGAAGATGGCAGGAGCATTCGTCAAACCAAAAGGCATGACAGTGAACTCGTAATGGTCGTATCGAGTGCGAAAAACAGTCTTGGGAATATCTTCTTTGAGTACACGAAGTTGATGATACCCAGAACGCAGATCAAACTTTGAAAAGCAGGTCGCACCTTGCAGCTGATCAAAGAGATCATCAATGCAAGGTAGGGGATATCGATTTTTGATTGTGAGTTTGTTGAGCTCACGATAATCGATACACATACGGAAGGATCCATCCTTTTTTCACGAATAGGACAGGAGCGCCCCAAGGTGAAAAGCTCGGATGAATGAATCCCTTGTCTGAAAGTTCTTGGAGTTGCTTTGACAACTCTTGCATTTCAGACGGTGCAAGACGGTAAGGAGATTTGGCAATTGGGTTGGCACCAGGTACAAGGTCAATACGAAACTCAACTTGACGAATTGGGGGTAAACCAGGTAGCTCTTCAGGAGACACCTCATGATATTCCTGAACAACAGGGATTTCCTGAACAGTTTTGCCCTTGCCTTTTTCCACTACGATATGTGCCAAGAAGGCTACATAAGTCTTTCGTATGTATTTTTGGGCCTGGGTACAGGTCATGAGTTTTAGGCTAATAGAGGGTTTCTCTTTGTTAACTTCTAAGGTTCCGCAAGACGAAAGAGGTATACGAACAACCTTGTCGAAACAGATCACCTCAGCATGGTGTTTGGTTAACCAATCCATTCCTATGACGACGTCAAAACTCTCGAGTTGCATTGGTGTGAGGTCAATGGGAAAAAGGTGGTTATCCAAGTTCAATAGGTAATTACGAATGACATAGTCGAGCACAATCACCATTTGCTATTTCCACCGTTAAGGGTTTTCCTAGTTTAGTTCTAGGCATCGAAAGCAAAGGTTCAAAGGCTAGTGAAGCTTCTATCAGCACCCGAATCAAAAATAATAGAAGCAGGATGATTGTTACTAAGGAACGTAACGTTAATGACTTCGTCATCAGCACGAGCCTCGTTGGCATTGATGTTGAATGCGCTTCCACAGGCTGGATTTGCATTCGTGTTCACCAATTTTGGAGAGTTGTTTCTAAAGTGACCCATCTTGCCACTGTTGTAGCGAGAACCAGGTGGGAACGGAGGTCTAGCAGGGTTAGCTTATGGTTGAACAGGATTCTGAACAACTTGTTTTGGGGCAGAACAACAAACATTGGCTATGTGACCGAATCTTCCACATAATGTGCATTGGCGACACTGTATGTGAGCTTGATGGTGACCATTGCACCGGTTGCACAACGGTGCAGTACCAGCATAGGGTTTCCTCGCAGGAGGTTGTGCTGATTGGTTTTGAGTGTTCTGGTTGGGTTGTGCAACAACTGCAAAGTTCTGTGAAGCCTTACGTTTCCTCGACTTCTTGGAAGACTCAGCTTTGTTCTCCTTTGTTTTCTATTGAGTGGTCTTGGCTTCCTGTTTCTTGTCGCCCTTGTGAAACAGTTTCCCCTTCTTGACCTGAGACTCAGTCAGGGTAGCAACTAATTTGATAGCCTGTCAAACGGTGGTAGTGTTGCTATGTGACAAATGGCAAATAACCGGTAATTCCGTATAATTTAATCACTAATTTTGCTTTATAATCTCATGCATATTATCGTAATTTAATTGCATAACTAAGTTGTATGTCATTAGGGCAAGTAAATCTGATCATAACATATACTAGTTTCCGTTACGACGCGAAACAAACCAAAACAATGCCCTAAAAGTGTTGGTAGAAAGTGCTGGACGCACTAAATGCGGTGACACTAACCGTGTCGGTAAATCCGCTAAAACGAATCAGAACAAGGAATAACGGCATGTTAATGCCATATCTGAGTCCGTGTATAAATGAAAACACTTATTTGAGAACATCTATTACAATAATACATAACTTTCCGGTATAACGCCTAAATTGCAAAATTGTCCGTTTGGACCAAAAGACGACAAATGTCGATTTGTCCGCAAGACTAATTCGGAGGATTCCGGACGTAAGGATAAGAATAAAACAATGTTAATCATCCTAAATTAATGTGAGAATAGTAAGAATGCACAAAAGACATCGTTTCCGGTCATTCGTCAAACAATGCATAATGCGACCCGAAAGCGGCCGATTGTTGAAACGACGAATGTTTTTGTGGCCGATAGCCTCATCCGGGCATATAGTGAACTAGTTAAGCCTTATTTGGAACTCGGAATCCATTCAACTAACATGAGGTCACGGAAGCACAACTTTCGGATAAGTTCGTCGGCGGAACATAAAAGTGCCGATATCGATCGAACGATCGAACGAAAGACATTTCGGCCATCCTAACCCATCGTATATTTGTCTAGCGAACTAGTCATGCATTTCTTTGGATCAGAAATGCACTAAGTAGACGCCATATTAATTGTGGTGGTCGAAAACAAAAGCTTCCGGTACTAAATAAATAGTTTTGTTTATTAGCAATTATTACGACGATGAGCGATCTAGCGATGTATCCGTCATCCGAAACTTATATTGGAGGATGTGGATTAAATATCATGTAAATACACACTAAACTCTAATCTTATGCTTAAGATGCTAGATCATTAACCCTAATCACCATACTTAGCATAATTACCAAAATATCTACATTTTTACCATGTGTTAAAAAATAAGTTACACTTTACCCCCCCCCCCCTTCAATTCACGGCTACAAGTGGGCCCCATGCCCACTTGATTTTGTTGAAAATTTGAGATCTTAAATATGGTGTTTAAAAGATTTGATGGAACTTGGAAAGATGCACATGATTATATATGATCATTTCTCATAAACTTATCACTTTATTCACCAAAATTTGCAACACATTTCTCTTGTTCTTTCTCCCTACCTCACGGCTCCACCACCTCCTCCATACACCACCATTTAGCCACCACAATCCACCACTTTTTATACACTTTGAAGCTTAAACAAGTCCCTTAAAGAAGCTAGCAAGGATATAGATCATTAGGACTTCCTAAGGAGCTTCATTTTCTTCCATAATCTTCAAGAAACTTGTGCACCTTTTGTAAGCTAAACTCCTCCATAGTCTAGCTTATTTTTATGCTTAGATTGTTAGTGTACAAGTTGATCATCTTGAAAATCAATAAAAGATAAATCAAAAACCCTAAAACACAACATACTAATAACAATAAATATTGTTTATTTTGTTTTGATTATATGTTTATATGATTATTAGATAGCATGTTGAAGTTGTTTATGTTAAAAGCATGATATAAAAGTGGGATGATCTTGTGTGATTTAGTATAAAAGTGAAGATTTAAACATGTTAAGGTTTAAATCTAAACAAGATTATCAACTACATTATCCATGAAAAATACCACAACTTAAAGATAATTTTTATGCATATGAATGATTTTCTAAGAAGTAAACACTTGTATTTAAGTTGTAATCACCTTAAAAATGTGTAGTAATCAAGGGGTTAAATGCATGGACTTGGTTAAATAACATGATAAAAGTAGTGGTTTGAAATGGCTAATAAATATTAAAAACCCACTTGATTTACTAGGATTTTAAACCATAAAAAGTCATGGATGATGATGGTTTGATTATGTAAAATAAATATTAGATGGTTTGTTGATTATGATTATGAGCTTAAACAGGTTTAAATACGTTTTTGAAACGTGGAAAACACCATAGTTTAGGGGAAACTATTACGAAATTTTCTAAAAATCTAATCGTGATTAAGTCATGATTAGTGGGACTAAACGCGATTGGTAACTTAAATCGTCATGAAGTAGGCTCTAATGACAAGGGTTATCCCTAAATAGTCTAGTGTTTAAAAAAGTTATAAATATATATTTCTACTTAGAAAATAATACAAGTATATATATATATATATATATTTATACAATTGTTGCCAATAAATTGTATGTATACATGTGTGTATTGTATGTGTATGTATTAGAAACTTAGGGTATTCACAATAAAAAATAAATAATACCCCACCATATACAAAATACAAACACTTGATTCAACACACTAAGTATTGGTAACATAAAAAATATAATATTGAAAAGCGTCGAAACAATAAATCAGACAATCAAAACGATGCGAACAATAGGCGAACATTCAAGATTACACCGTCGCGTCGACGACCAACGGGTGATTCTCGACGAAAACGAACATGTAATAAACGACACCGATGATGAGTGTGTGTCTATATATATATATATATATATATATATATATATATAGGTTACCAAAATCAAAATCCGGAAAGTTAAAAATATAAAAAGTTAGAAAATTATAAGTTGAAACTTATAAAGAAATGGGCTTTTATAAATAAATGTGGGCTAGGCCCAAATTGTAAAAGTCTTGGACAAGGCCCAATTCCATAATATTTATGAACAATGCCCAAAACTAATAAAAGCCAAAAAAGATATAAATAACATGGGCTAGGCCCAAAGACATAAAATACATGGGCTAGGCCCGATGACATAAATTACATGGGCTAGGCCCAAAGACATAAAATACATGGGCTAGGCCCAATGACATAAAAACATGGGCTAATCCCAAAGACATAAATTACATGGGCTAGGCCCAATGAGAAGAAAACATGGGCTAGGCCCAATGACATGTGAAGGGCAAGGCCTAGTTCACACATCATTTGAAAACAATAATATATATATATATATATATATATATATATATATATATATATATATATCTTAAGAAATATATATAACAATATTAATCGAACAAACAAACAACCAACACTATGATGACATTATAAGTTGTTCGATCATAACAAAGAAATACATAACAAGAATTCAAGATGAACAACGAGTACAAGGTCCATTGAGACCTAGGTGTCTAATGAAACCAATACGCATGTAGGTTACATACATTGCGGACACCGATCAATAAATAGTATGACTTAACGGAACGCAAAAACTATGAGTTCATGTCCCTCCTTTCAATTATTTCAAGTTTTGTTTTAAACTATTGAGGGAAAATACATGTCATGTCAAAATAGTATGTTAGCTATGGGTTAGCAGATAACAGATCACTGTGTGTAAGTAGGATGATAACAATAGTAATCATTAATCACTTAGTGACCAAGGTGCAAAAGAGGTAGATCTATTGAGTTTGAGACTCGCTCCACTCCTGGTTGGTATACCCTTTGGAGTGCTTTTGTGATCTCAAAGATGTCTAAGAAGTCTCAGTTCAGTTACTTACTTATGGCACAAGTATGTCAGGGTGTTCCCGACACACTGATAAATCCTTAAATAACTCATTAATGCTAATAACATACTTGGATTTCAATACAGGATTTCAAGGATGACATTTTGATACAAAAACATTAAACTACATAAACTCGCCAACTTTATGTTAACTTTTTAAAATTACATGTATTTCAGGACGCAAGACTTGAGCTGGTGATGGGATCCGGGTATGGGATTTGTCAAGACAACGATGCACCACTTTTGGAGGGCTTGCCTTTTATATCCCAACTTCGTATGGGTGTATAGGGGTCAAAGCCTCATTATGAAATTGTGATGAAAACAATATCTTATTTTGGAACAATGTGTTTTAACTATGTATGTAATTGGTAATCTGAAAACAGATAACAATGTGATTTCACTTTTGTAAGCTGTAAAAGTGTAATGAAACTGGTAATGGCATGACATCGTTGTTATTTAATACTGTTTACTAAATTGGATGCAATGATTACCTAATAGTCACACACTTGCACTTCAGCTACGACCGGGGTGTGACATGCTACCAGTAACAATGTCTTGAACGGGGTCTGGCAGGCCATCGATGTACCTCTCGATTGCTTTATCCAACGGGGTGACCATGCCGGGACACAACAAGCTCAATTCTTCGTAACGGTCAGTGTAGGCACGATGCTCTCCACTATCTTGTTTAAGATTGTGGAATTCATCTTCTAGTGCCCGTTGTTCATGATGTGGGCAGAACTCCCTCATCATTAGAGCTCGAAGCTCTTCCCACGTTTGTGCCATTGCCACATCGGCACTGTCACACCCCGATAAATCGTATACATCAGAGCCGGGCGTGATCTGACTGGTATCTTCATTGCATAGCGGAAGTAATATTTGCTAAGACTTCTAGAAAATTGAACGCCTGCTATGTACTCGGGTTCCAAATGGGTTTCCCTATTCCAACCGTGCCATAGTTTGAAAATATAACCTGAGAAAGAAACATGCGAAAAATCAACATAAAGTTGAGCGAGTTCATAGTTTATTTGAAAAAGATTTAAAAATAAATCTTTTTGATGACCGTTTTAATTAGTGTTGAGAAAACATAATAAAATCATTTTTCCTCGGCATGTCATATGAAAACCTTGTTTTAGTAATGTTTTGAATAACCGTCGATGTCCGCGTACGACAAAGACAACATGCCCCGCATGAGCCTATAATCCACCCCAAGCTAGTAAGTGCCTCACCAACCGTTTACTCAAGACGGTAGACTAGCAGGCAGTTATAGTTCTAGTATGTAGCGAGGACTTCACTGTACAATTTTAAGCGACCCTACGGCCCTTAGTGTTGAGTAGTGGACATTCCAGTCCCTAAGTTGTATCCAGGACAATCCAGTCCCTAAGTTGTATCCAGGACAATCCAGTCCTTAAGTTGTATCCAGGACAATCTAGTCCTTAAGTTGTAATGTAGGACAACCCAGGCCCTAAGTTATATGCAGGACAATCCAGTCCTTAAGTTGTATGCAGGACAATCCAGTCCCTAAGTTGTAGCTATGACAGTCCCGTCACTAGCCATGAAACTCATGCACGTTCTGAAAATACACGTGTGTTTTGTACAACCGGTATGTTGAGTATAAACCTTTCGTAAACCATTTGAGTTAATCAAAATCCTTCCGCAACATGGTTTAGAAATATGAATCTTTTTGTTCATCGAAAGTTTTGTGTAATTTTGCAAAACATGCATGTCTTTCCACCCTCGAAAACATTTGTAAACATGTAAAACCATAAAAAGTGGGGGTTATGAACTCACCTTGTTAACCTCGTGCAAAGCTGGCTAAATGTCATTCCGTAGTGTCGTTCCGAGAACGTGAACTCGCTAGCGTGCAACTAAAGCCTTCCGGGCCTTGCGTTGATTGAGTTTGACACGACAGTTGACCGGGTTTGACCCGAACATAATCACCACCATTACTACCATCGATGCTGGCCGGAAACCCCCACCGTCGTTACTGTTGCCGAACCCAGATCAAAACCGCCATCGTCGTCCGTGTCGCTGTCGGCCGGCCCTAACGCCGCCAGCAACGGGTCCTATTCCCCCACCATTATCACTACTTCAACACCTCGATCCATCACCACTTTCCTGTGACACGAATTTGACCGGAATATGAACGGATCTAGAAAGATCTAGAAAGAAACAGATGAAAAAGATGAGTTGTAGGTGTTTACCGCGATGGGGATCGAATACACGGCTGCCGGAGTTTAAACCGATCACCATCGTCGCTCGTTCGGAAGACTAACTCTGTAACTGTGCCCGGGAGGTCCGATTTAGTGGTTTTCACCTTGGTTTCACCTATAAAAACCTGCCATCGCCGACGTACGGGGCACCGCCGCCGTCGTGAACCACCGTCGGCTGTCGCCGACTGTCGCCGACTGTCGCCGCTTCTCTGGCCGGCTCGACCGTGTTATGTTCGCCGGAAGGAGAGAACGAGAGACAGAGAACTCTGTGTGTGTGTGTGCAGCTAGGGTTTGGGGAAAGGAAATGAAAGGGATGAGGATAAGGATGTTTATATACGAGGGTTAGAAGTGGGTTGGGCCCAAGGCCCGTTAGTGCTTTGTGTGGCCCAATGATGTTTTCTCGACCCGTTATCGTTCCCGAACTTCGTTGAATGTCACATATCATTTATTTAAGGTTGAAAATACTTGAATTTGTGTCAGAGGTCGGTGTTTGATGCATATTATATCGGTTACATTAAAATCGCGTAATGTGCTTCTTTGTCGTTGTTAATCTATTTTTTGATCTGGTTTTGACTGCTAGTATTAAGATTCGATTACAACGCTAAATATATCATAATATTTCTGTTTTTAAGGTGGTAGAGGTGTCAGATGCTTCCGTTTCGTTGCCGGTGCATTCCTGTAGTCGCGTTTTTCGTTTGTGTTCGCGTTTTGTGACCTTCGGAAGCACAATATATTCACAAAGCAGAATTCGAGTACATAAATATACGTATAAAATTCGTAATTGTCGGCTTTATCAGTATTCTTGTCCGGTGTCAGTTCGTTGTCGCTTATCGTTCAGCGGTTTTCCCGAAATTCGCCATACGCGCACTGTAAAGTTAGATAGGCGTTCCTAGGCAATTCAAAAGCCTAATTAAATTAATACGTGTCTTAAACACTATCTATTGTCGCCTTAACCGTCTGTTAATCAAGTAATTAAAAGCTGAAAAGTACCGGTTGTCACAGGCACCCCTATCTCTCATCACACCATTCCACCATGTAAGTGCTCTTTTCTGGAATACACTCGATGCAAACTCGACTTTTTGCTCATTCGGGCATTGAACATGATGAAATGTGCTTCCGAGACTCTCAAACCATTGTAGGAGTCCAGTAGCTCCTTCGGACCCAATAAACTTGAGTGGTTTAGCCGAGTTAAATTATTTGTAGTTACACGGTGCGGGTGCATTGTTGTTGTTATTATTTGCTTGGTTTATCTGGGTCACTAGGTTTGGGAGTACAACAACAATTTGTTGAACGATCATAGCTGCCATTTTGGCATCTTGAGTAGTATTACGTCGAGGAGGCATTCTAAAAGGAAACATGAGGGTAAATATGGGAGATTAACATTGGATAATCAAGAGAGATGTTAAAAATATCGACGAAATATAAGGATGGTGGTCATTCGTTCGTTACTTAAAGACAAACAAACGACACACGGTGACTAATCAAAGTAAATGGGCCTTTATAATGTATCGCGAAGACATGCTTTAGCCTATAAGTGGACACTCACCCCAAGAGTTCCCAGGTAAGAGTGACTGGTCCGATAATGCGGATATTTACGAACACTCTAGCCTTAGACAGAAAACTCAGGGTACAGGCATCCACCCTTCTAGATTGCACGTGTCACATTAATAGAACCCAAACTTTGACGGGATTTTCAAAACTTACAAGGCTTTAAGCCAAATCAAATCATCTTAGGATAGATGATTGATTTTCAAAACGAATTTGTAACTTGTGTATTTGTTTTGGTAGTCATCTAAGGATAGGTGATGGTATTGTTTTAAAAATCTAAACGCAAGATAACTCGCGTTAGGGTCCTAGGAAGGTTATAGTCTAGGTCAAAGCATTACTAACAACCTAATTCCCTATAACCATAAGCTCTATTACCAATCTTTCTGTAACACCCCGACCGCGTAAAACAACGAACCGTGGTGGAAACATCGGGGAGTCATGTCACAGAATTATTGTTTCACAACTCATGGATTTTAAAATTTTGTTTTATTAAGTTAAATGTTTACATTGTCTTGGGATAAATAGAAACAACACATAAATAAATTGTCTTTCATGTTTTAAGACACTAAGGCCTGTGTCTATTCCTACGTGAAACATGCATCATATTATCAAGCATTGACTCCTGAAACATATGTGAAAAGAGAGTCAGCATAAAATTGTCGGCGAGTACATAGGTTTTGTGAGTGTGTCAAATTCGTGGCTTTGTATACATATTGCAACACCTCGTCCGACTACAAGAGTCTTTAAGTGAAAACCTCGTATCAAAAGTGTTGGATATTGCAATAAAATTAACCAACTAAAACTAGCTGGTTAGAGTTGTGAAAACCTTGTAGCCATGAATCTTGACCAAAACGTTTCTTTTGTAAAAACCTTGTAATAGATTGATTCAAAAGAAAACTTCGTATGGTTTATATCTTTAAGTGAAAATCATTGTGTGACATTGTTCAAACCCATTCGTCCGTGTTATAAATCAATCGTCCGTGTCATAAACCAATTGCCCATGTCATAAACAAATCATCTGTGTTTTTAATTGTGAAAACTTTTGATCTTTCTTTAATGAACACATTCAAACCTTTGTTGACTATACCACCAAAGGGTATCTTTAATAGACCACCAAAGGGTCTCTTTAACTAGACTAACAAACCAACAAATGATTTGTTAATCAGAAACAGTTTCTGTCATTACCCAAACTTCCACCAAATCCAGTGACCAGTCCAATAATGGGATTGTCAGTCCTATGGTACCATAACATACTACTGGTCGGCTCGACCAAAGCAAATGAATGTCATTCGTGTTATAGATAATGCATCAACAAGTTGTTCACATTATTGAAATCGTATTGTTTTATATATAAACCATAGACGTGGTTTTTGAAAACTTGAAAATGATTTAGCACATATGAATCACCCAAAAATATTTAGAATGTAAAAGAGGGGGGCTATGTACTCACTTTGAATATCATTTTGTACATATAAACCATGTATATTGTTTTGAAATCTTTAAAATAATTATCAGCACATATGAATCACCCCAAAACATTTAGAAAATGTAAAAGAGGGGCTATGTACTCACATTGAAAATCAATTTGTATATATAAACCATGTATATTGTTTTGAAATCTTGAAAATAATTATAGGCACATATGAATCACCCCAAAACATTTAGAAAATGGAAAAGAGGGGAACTATGTACTCACATTGAAAATCATTTTGTATATACAAACCATGTATATTGTTTTGAAATCTTGAAAATAGTTATAGGCACATATGAATCACCCCAAAACATTTGAAAACGGAAAAGAGGGGAACTATGTACTCACTTGGGATTGCGAAAGAGTTCTTGATCAACGGAATAAACAAAGCTCAAACGTGTCCTAATGTGTCAGTTGAATATGTTAGCGTGTCGGGACTACATACGGGAGATCGGATAGAATGAAGTCTTATAAACCAAACGAGTGTTGGAACTCATGTGATATGGTTTAACGAACTTAACATTCTGATTTGGAAAGGATCCTAAGTGCTTTTGACCCATTCTGACTCGTTACGGTAGTTTACGCTACTTTAACGGGTCATTAGCGTAAACGCTTGATCGGATGGTTAAACATTTCCTATGATAAGTTTTAATTGCCCAAACATGTTTGAAAATTTTATAACATCAGTTTGTATGTCAAAAATTTGGTTACATGTGTTTAAAATGGATTTATGTGCAAAAGGGCATTTTGGTCATCATGTTTTTTAAGAACATAGAAGTAACTTATCATAACACTAACCAAACGACGTGACCATAAGGTATAACCTTAGTAGGTTGTTCCCAATACTACTATGGTCACAAATATGTGTTTGGTGGGATCCTAAGATCGACCAAACGGGTCGGATTAGTAAGTTAAAGCGTGGTCAAGACCGCTCGACTTACGACCCTAAATAAGCACTAAACTAGAAATGATGAGTTAGCCATGTCAAAATATGTCTAACTAAGTTTATAAAACTGATTTGGTATTAAAACTTGGTGTTCTGATACCCGAAAATAGTTTCGTCATAAAATGCACATCATGCGCATTTTTGACCGAAACTTTGACTCGTCACTTCGACTCGTAAACGTGGTAATCAAAAGGTGAAATCGTTAGGGATTGTAACCTTCGTGATTACAATCACGTTGCAAAGTTCAATTGAACTTTGACTAGACCAAATATGGTCAGAACCAAAAGTCAATCAGGAAGCCAACTGTTCGACTTTTAGCTCAAAATAGCTAGAATAATAAAAGAACTATGAAGAGTACTTACTCGTGTTGAAGAGCACTTTCGGAACTCAAGATAGGAGGCTTCCAAAGGCTGGAAACAAGCTCCAAGAAGGATAGAAGAAGAACTTCACACTTTGCTTTGACGTGTTTTGAAGTGGTGTGAAAAAAATGGAAGAATAATGGGGTATTTATAGTATTTTAGGATTAAGGAGGTGATGACAAGTGGCCTCAAGTGTGGATTAGTGTCCTAACATGTGTCAACATCAAATTAATTGTGGTAAAATGAGTGCTATGTGTCAAAAATTGAAGATAGGTGGCAAACTTGGTGAAGAATCAAAAATATTTACTTTTTTTGACATTTTGGCCATTGGACTTGTATTTTCACTTGTTTGTCATTTTTAACCCCTTTAACCTAATATTTAGGTTATATGAAGGTGTTAAGACATGTATAACTTGGATTATGCCCGAAAATGTCGTGGATGACGGTTCGTTCGGTTATACTATTACACGTTTCGCAAAAATGCGTAAAACGCTTTAACGAACTCGAAAATGATCGAAATTGTGCAATTATTGCCATTTTTGCATTCCCATCAATAAAATACAAGATTTTATTAAATACAAAAATATTTAGAAATAAAACACAGGGTTTCATTGAATACAAAATTGTTTGTAATTGTGCAATGATTGAAAAGACACAAATGTCACAGTAATTTACTTGCGTAACTGAGTCGTGCGTCATATCGCAAGTATTAGGACAAGTAAGTCAGATCATAACATATACTGGTTTCCGTTACGACGTGGAATAAACCAAATAATGCCCAAAAAGTGTTGGTAGAAAATGTTGGGCTCATTATTTGCGGTTGCACTATTTGTGTCAGCAAAACTGCTAAAACGAAACAGAACAGCGAATAACGACATGCTAATGCCATAATTAAGTCCATACATATATATATGAGAACAGTGATATGGGAACACCCATTACAAAAATACATAACTTTCCGGTACAACGCCTAACTTGCAAAATTGTCCGTTTCGACCAAAAAGGCGACAAATTTCAGTTTGCCCGCAATAATAATTCGGTGGATTCTAGATTTTAGAACAATAACAAATCAATGTTGAACATCCTAAAACAATATGAGAATAACAAAAATGTACAAAAGACATCGTTTCCGGTCATACGGCAAACAGTGCACGACTCGAGCAGAAAGCGATCGTTTACCAACCGACGAACATTTTAGTGGCCGATAGCCTTATACAAGCATCTATAGAACTAGTTAAGCCTCATTTGGGACTCGGAATCCTTTTAACTATCTTGAGATCACGGAAACACAACTTCCAAAAAAGTTTGATGGCAAGATATATAAGTGTCGATATCAAGCGAACGATCGAATGAAAGACATTTCGGCCATCCTAACTCAATATATATTCGACTAGTGAAACAGTTAAGCATATTTCTAGATCGGAAGTACACTAAATAAACGCCATGACAATTGTGGTGGTCAAAAACCAAAGCTTCCGGTACTAAATAATAAGGTTCGTTTATTTGCGAATATTATGTCGATGAACGAACGAGTGATGTTTTCGTCATCCGAAACTTATATTAAATTGTCAAGCGGACCAATTATCATAGATTAACACCCTAAACCTTAATTATATGCTAAGGTTACAAGATCAACCCCTAATCACAACACTTAAGATTAACTACTTCAATATCTAATACATAAACCTAAGTTATAAAAAAAGTTACACTTTACCCCCTCCATGTTGGCGGATTCAAGTGGGTCCCACACCCACTTGATTCATGTTGAAAATGTGAGATTAGGAGTATGGTGAGTGATTGTGTTGTGACATGTGAATGATGACTAAAATATATACATAACCTACACCATGATCTTCATCATTTTCACTTCAAAAAAATTTTTGAAACCATCTCTTTCTTCTCCCTCATACCACATGCATACAACCACCACCACAAAAGCACCACAAGTCCACCAATAACCACCTTATTTCACTCACTTTAAAGCCATTTCAAGATCATCCAAGATGCTAGCAAAGGTGGAGGACCATTAGGGCTTTCTTGGAGCTTCATTTTCTTCCTAGATCTTCACTAAACTTGTGCAACCATCATAAGACAAATCTCTTCATATTCTAGCTTCTTACCATGTCTAGTTTAAGGAAGTACAAGTTGATCATCTTGAAAATGAAGAAAATTTAAACTTAAAACCCTAAATCTCACCTTAATTATAACACTAAATATAGTTTATTTTGTGTTGATTATGTGCTTATATGTTAACTAGTTAGCATGATGATGTTGATTATGTTAAAGTAAGGTGTATAAGGTAGATGATAAAAGTAATTTTATTACATATGAGTAATTTTTATAAGGAATAAACACTAACTATGATTTAAGATGTAACCATCTTAAAGAGTGTAGTAAACAAAGGGGTTTAAAATGATGGATTTGATTTAATGATGTAACAAAAAAATGATGGCTTAAAAATGCTAATAAATGTTGAAATCTCATAATATTTTTTAAGATTATTACTACCAAAAGCCATGGATGATGATGTACATAAGTTGTGAACAAAATAATATGGAAGCTGTAAATTATTTGTTGATCTTGATTATGAGTTGAAACATGGTTTAAATACGTTTTAAAAACGTGAAAAACGCCATAGTTTAAGGGAAACTATGGCGAAATTTTCTAAAAATCTAATCGCGATTAAGGTATGATTAACGGGTTGATTAGCGGCACTAAACGTGATTAGTAACTTAAATCATCATTAAGTAAGTTCTAATGACAAGGGTTAAACCCTAAACACCCAAGTGTTTAACTAGTGTATATATATACAAGTTAAAAATAAGTGATCCTTATAAATATATATAAGAATGCTTGTGAAAATAAGAGTATATATACATATCTTGTCACCAAGAACTATGTGTGAATACATGTGTATGGTATGTGTATGTATTTAGAAGCTTAGGGTATTCACCATAAAAATACCCAACTATACACAAAATACTACAAACACTTGAAAAATTTCCAAGTGTTGGTGACACAAATAAATACATTTTTACAATACGTCGAAACAATAGTCGGACAAACGAAGCAATGCGGACAATGGGCGAACGTACACAAATACACCAGCGCCTCGTCGACCAATGAACAAATCGCCGCCACGAAGAGCTATTACGACGACGGGCGATTTTCGACGCGAAAAAGCATATATTAAACAACGACGATGACATGTCTAAAATAATTTTATTTTAGGAACTTGCCATATATATATGTTATTGATATCAAAACCCGGAAAGTTAAAATATAAAAGAATTTACTAAGTGATTTTATAAAAGTATAAGAATACATATACTTACAAATTCATACTTAGTAAAAATTATAAGTGTAAGACTTAAAAAATATTGGGCTCTTGAAAATGAATTTGGGCTAGGCCCAATTTATAAAAGGCATGGACAAGGCCCAATTGCATAAAATATATGGGCAAAGCCCAAAATTATAAATTACATGGGCTAGGCCCAATTGCATAAAATATATGGACAAAGCCAATGACATAAATTACATGGGTTAGGCCCAATGACATAAAGACATGGGCTAGGCCTAATGACATAAATTATATGGGCTAGGCCCAATGACATAAATTACATGGGCTAGGCCCAATGACATGAAAACATGGCTAGGCCCAATGACATAAATGACATGGGCGAGGCACAATGACACGCGTGCAACGCATGAGAACATGTGAGGGCAAGGCCCGATTTACACACGGTCTAAGAATAACAATATATATATATATATTGAGAAATATATGTATAAGTTGTTATAAGGTAATAAAAGATACATAACAAGAATTCAAGATGAACAACTAGTACAAGGTCCAACGAGGCCTAGGTGTCTAATAAACTTAATACACATGTAGGTTACACACGTGTACGGACTCCGAACTGCGAATAGTATGGCGTACGGAACGCAAAGCTGTGAGTTCATGTACCTCCTTTTCAATTATTTCAAAGTTTTGTTTTAAAACTATCGAGGGAAATATATGTCATAACAAACATTATGTTAGCTATGGGTTTAGTTGATAACATGATCAATTGTGCATAAGTAGGATGATGACAATAGTAACCATTAATCACATAGTGACCAAGGTACAAAAGATGTAGATCTATTGAGTTTAAGACGCGCTCCACTCCTGGTTGGTATACCCTTCAGAGTGCTTTTGTAATCCCAATGATGTCAAAGTTGGCTCGGTTTGGTTACTTACTTATGGCACATATATTTCAGGGTACTTGCGACACACTGATAGATCCTTAAAACTCCATGATTGCTAATAGCATGCTCAGATTTCATTACTGGTTTACAAGGATGACAGTTTATACGAAAACATTAACTACATGAACTCGCCAACTTTTGTTGACTTTTAAAATTACATGTATTTCAGGACGCAAGGCATGAGCTGGTGATACATATCGGGATATGGGAAATCACAAGACAACGATGTGCCATCTTTTGGAGGGTTTGCCTCTTATATCCCAAGTTTGTATCGGTATATAGGGGTCAAAACATCATTATGCAATTGTGGTGAAAACAATATCTTATTTTGAAGTAATGTATTCTAAATTATGTTTACGATGACAAGTTGAAAACAGTTAAAACTTTGAACTTACTTTTGGATGGTTGTAAAAGTTGGAATGAAAACTTATATCAGTATGGCATCGTTGTTGATTTATAATTGTTTACTAAATTGGATGCAATGATTTCCTAATAGTCACACACTAGCGCTTCCGCTATGACCGGGGTGTGACAGGTTGGTATCAGAGCTCCGATTGTAGTGAACTGGGGAAAAACCTTTATTAAAGTTTGGTCTACAATTACCAGGGGCTCACACATGAAAACAAAGTTTTATAACATAACATAGATGTTTTCGGAACTATGACAAAATGACAAAATGGTTTTCATTATGTCACGATAACATAAGGATCTATCACACATGCTCAACTATAAGTAACAAGCAAGGATCAATACATGATTAGTCTATAATGGATTGACACGGAACGTTAAGATTACACGCGAAAACAAAAGAAAACAAGTCTTGCATGAGAAGTGGTGATTAATATAAAATATATCATAAGTAATAACAAATTACAAACATGTATATATATGCATTGTACAAATTATTTGCCAGGACTATGTCTTCTTCGTCAAGCTACGAGGAGGATCCTATGGAGTACGTGTCCGATGATAGATACGGCCCCGATGCTGAGGCCCTACCACATGAGGATGGAGCCAACCATGATGTCGCTGACAATGAGGACCTTGATGACTTTTAGCCGTTTGCTCTTATCGATCCTATGGAGGATGATGCCCCATAAGGAGATGACGTGTTAGCCGTTCCTCAGCCTCCACACGACGTTATTGTTTATGGTCATCCGGATGGCGAGCATGCGATAGTACACTTGGCCGTACCTCTTGCTATGGTTCCTCCAGTCATTAATCTGGATGATGATGATGATGATGACATACCAGTGTTCCACATCGACCATATGGAGGACGAGCTCGTAGACGGCAAGGTCTTCAATGACATAGCTATAATTATGATACCATCCCCTATCATTTTAGTTGTCGACATCTCGTCATTCTCAGCTGCCACCCAGAGTGAGCATATGGTGGACGATGCCTCTTCTGTTACCCCAGATTCACCCATACCGATGCACTCACCCCCTGCAGCCTCACTAGCCCGTGTTAGCTCATTTCCTGCTAGTACCCTTACCCATGGATCCGTTCCATATACTGGACCCGCTCCCTATTCTGGACCCGCACGACACTATTCACTAAGTGGTACCCCACGTGCCCCTGAACAGCTACCCCCATTTTTCTATGGGAGGTCCACTTATCATCCCGTTTACGACCCATTTGCAACTGGACCCTCCCATTAGGCTGGACCTTCTTTCTTAGCTGGACCACCACCCATGTATGCCACATGCCCCATACCACCTACTGCAGGTATCTCTACCCCGATACCCCCACCAGGCATGAGCCCTTCTGACCCCTACCATCCCTCACACTTCCCTCCGATTCTTGTGGAGCAAAGAGTGACTTCGCATGACCTTCAGCTCTCCTTGATCGTTCGAAGGATCTAGGAGGTAGAGACCCAGCGTACTGCTCATGCCGCTACCAGAGCCACACCCCCATTACCATCATTGCCACTACCACCATCACCACCATCACTACCACCATCACCACCACCGACCCCACCATTCTACTGTCCATTTCACCACTCGTCATGCCCATATGAGGCGCGAGCGTAGGAGTTAGAGCAGCTTCGGACTGATGCCACTAGGCACATTTCTGGCATAGAGGAGGAGGTGGCTTACCATCGCGCTACGCTCCACCGATCACCATCTACACCACCCCCTCCACCGCAATAGTATGTTTGTGAATATCTTTTGGGGATCAGACTTACTTTTGAGGACGTAGCTCATGAAGACTCAGCTATGAAGATCCCGACTTTTGGAAGACAACTTGAAGACATGAAGAAGCAATGTAGAAGGAAATATTACTTTTGTAATGTAAAACTTGTACTGACTAGGGTTATGTATCCCTAAGTCCTTTTGATCTTCATGAACAAAATGTAACAAGTTGTCATTTTATAAAGTGTATTTTCTTTATTTCACATTGTATCTCTTTTATGTTATGGTTGACAGTGTCATGATGTGGTGATATTACAGTTGATGTATTATGTCGTGGTGATACTATGATTGATATCTTGTGATGTGGCGACTATCTATGCGATGAGTTATGTGTTTATGATGACGATGGGTGTACGTATGGCATATACATATACTTTTCTTACTTATTATATACAGGATGTGCTTATATATATGTTTGATAAAATAATAATAAATAAAAATATAATAAAGGAATAAATATAATAATAATACTAAATATGTAATTCGCTGAAGGAGTTCCAACAATAATACACTACCGACAACACAAGCGGAGTTAGATGAACGAATTTCTCAGGCAATTGCATAGTATGAAGCTAACCGCTCTGAACATAGCGGTGGAACCAGAGGCAATCCTCCAACTGGTAATACACGGTTATTCATAAAACCGCATGATACCCTCATTTATTCTATTTGTGCTTTCTTGTTACTCATACTTAAATAGTGTATCCAATGATTTCAGGTTGCAATTACAAGCAGTTTCTAGACTGCAAACCTCTGAATTATGACGGTACCGGAGGTGCTCTAGCCTTCGTACGTTGGACTGAGAAGACTGACTCGGTCATTCGGATGAGCAAGTGCCCTGCTAAACAAAGAGTCACTTATGTTATTGGACTCTTCGTGGATGGAGCTTTATCTTGGTGGAACCTCCAGGTCCAAACTAAGGGCGACGATGCTGGCGCGCAGTTGGAAACGGAGTTTTGGAATTTAAAGATGATTGGCTCAAATATTGTTGGGTACACACAATGATTTCATGATTTATCTCGAGTGGTGCATACTTAGTGGAGCCCGAATTTAAACAGATTGAGATGTACATTTGGGGACTTACCCCCGAAATCCTGAGTCTGGTTACCTCTTCGAAACCCACTGAAATTGGAGAAGCAATTGATCTAGCTGTCACCCTTACTGAGGAGGCTGTACGTCAGGGGAGGTTACCTAAGTGTGGTGTGAACAAGAAGGTAACTATTGAGGAGACTACGGACTCCAACAAAAGAAAATTCTCCAATTTCAAGAAAGGCTCTCGAGGTAATAATAACAGTAACAAGAAGCAAACCATGAGAGAAGTTAAAGAAACGAAGGCATATGTTACCACTACCACAAACGTTGTTGCTAAGAAATCTTATACTAGGGGAGCACCGAAATGCCCCAAATGCCCTTTCCACCACTACAGGGAATGTCGAGGCCCCAAGTGTGGCAAATGTGGTAGGTTTAGACATCGCGCCGATATGTGCCGGGGAACAAATGCTAGAGATCAAGGTTGTTTTGGATGCGGAGATAAAGGGCATTTCAACAAAGATTGCCCTAAAGAAAACCAAGCTCAGGGAAGAGCGTTCGTGATTGGAGCTAAGGATGCTCGCCAGTACCCGAGTATGGTCACCGGTATGTTCTCTATCAACGATCACTTTGCATCTATTCTTTTTGATACCTGGGCAGATTTTAGTTTTATTTCTAAAGAATTTAGAGATATACTTGGGGTAGAGTCGAGTAAATTAGATGTTCCTGTTAGGCCCTAGAAGTGTTAGACTGAAGCATCAAATATATGCCACAGTCTATGGTGGTTAACTGGGATTAATTGGGTTAGTTTGTATTAGTTTTGTACCTTTATAGGTTATTTGGATATGCCATAGGCCATGTGGGACAGGCAAGCCCATGAGGGGCATGCCTTACCCAAGGTATATAAGCTAAGCTTATTCATTTCTAGGGTTAAGACTTTTGAAGACTTTTGTGATTTCTCTAGAGAGAGCCTCCATCTTGTACCAGAAAGTTTTACTTGTTCAAGTAATAGAATCGCGTGCAAGGTGTTAAAGTTGATTCGTGTTGTTTTTCATCTTTTCGGTTTCGTTGAAGATCACCAAGTTTGGATTCCGCCCATCCTTGGTGATTGTGTGATATCAGTGTTAGATCCGGATTATCGGGACTTATAAGTGGTATCAGAGCCTGTTGAACCTGTTTTCCAGGCTCAGATATGATATTACACGATTCTGTTTGTTTCTGCTGAAAAACACGAAGAAGATTCAAGCATTTCAGATCAACATTCAAGGATTTTGGATTTTCTGGTTACATATTGGAGAAATTTCGGATCATTTTGCTGTATTTCGGATTGATTTCGGATTAATCTATTGAATTCCGGATTCAAAGTCGTTGAAGATCCCGAATAACACGAAGGAGATTCCATCTCGGATTCAATCCGGACTACTGTTCATCAACTTTCTCAACAACTTTATCCGGATTTCTTGCAATCCGGACCGGAATACGGTTGATTTCAGATAAGGATTCTTCATTCCAGATTTGATCTTCATTCCGGATTTGGTCTTCATTCCGGATTTGATCTTCATTCCGGATTTGGTCTTCATTCCGGATTTGGTCTTTCATTCCGGATAGGATTTCATTCCGGATCAGGGTTTCATTCCGGACTAGATTCTCTATTTCGGATTCTCTCATCTTGGATTTGGGAAGCATCTCGGATTGACACAGTGCATCTCGGATACCATCTCGGATCACTGTTCCGAATTACCATCTCGGATCACTGTTTCCAGATTCAATCTCGGATTGTTAATCCGAGTTATTATTCCGAATTCGGTACTGTTCCGACTTGTATCTTTAAAGGTGGAAAGATAACCAGCTGACGTAACCAGAATTAAACGTTTTCGTACACAGAAGTTGATCCACAGACAATCTTAACAAACTGGTTGCACGGTTAGACTTCCTAAAATCACTATCGGACATTATATATCATTGGATTCGTATCATCGAGACGAGTCTAACGGTACATTTTGGTAAAAACAGTTTTCAGACATTTTTTATCGTGTTTACCGGTCCGGTTTCGATTATCTGAATATGTTTCAGCCCAAGCTCAGCACTCGAACATAGCTCTCAGTCTAGCAAAAAAAATCAAAACCCGAGCCTACGGGATGAAGTGAAGGAAAAGTTGAATGAGTTTATCAGAGACTACAATGTTGATCCAGTTGCTAACTATGTGATGCGTTTGCTTGAACGTGGGAGGCGAAAAGAGGAAGTAAGAGATGAGTTGGATAGCGTTTTAGGAGATGACAAAGACTACTTTGTATCTTGTTATGGGATTGTTTACAATCAAACCAAGATCTCCAAGATCTATACGCTAAATCAACAGAGTCTCATCCTGAAGAAGTGTCCGAACAGAAATCAACAGCCCAGCAAGCAGCAATCAGTAGCCCAGCACCCCAAACTCGACCTCAAGCCCAAACTAACGCTGACAAATCAAGCTCGCCCATTGACACAGTCAACTATCTTTTGTTCACTGAAACTTGAAGGAATAGGGTTGCTGAACTCAGGGCTCTTAATTCCAAAATGACCGATGAATACAACAATGCAATGGCTCAGTGTGTCAGCCTTTGAGAAAGTAACAAGTTACTCAAAGAAAAGGTTGAAGCTCAAAAGAAAGACATAGCTTAGCTCCACCTGGACGTAAATCAACAGAAATGTTGGGTCCATGATTACAAAACCAGATTAGATTCAAAAACCATGGAATGCGACTTAGTAAGAGTTGAGCTAGGACTTCTTACTGGAAAATATCAACAAAACAAAGTTAATATAAAGAAGTTTGATACATCCAGCAAGCTTGTTCAAGACGTGTGCAATGTGCAGCTGGCATATAAGGGGAACAAAGGGAAGGGTTTGGGATTCAATCAGGTTGCCCCACCGCATAATCACAACTACACAACAATGCCTGAAACCGATGAAGATATTGAGAAAGCATAGCATATGGTGTACGGCAAACCCAGTGATTATATGTCAGACACACGGGAACTATCTGGTGCTGTTGACTCTTCTAATGAGTTAGCTGATGAAGAGAGAGCTGATGTGAACAAGGATACTGAACAAGCTGAACCTTCTGCTTCTGATGAAAAGGCTCAGAGCAAGCTAAAAGAGCATAAATGAGCAAATCGGAGACGAAGAAAGCAGAAGTCCAAACGTCAAGGACAATCAAGCTCTCCAAAATCATCAGTGGGCAGCAATAGCCCTCAAAAGGCTAGTGCTATGAAAATTGCTTTTGTTAAGCTGGTCTTTAATGGCAAATGTGAATGATATGCTTTTGATCGTGCTAGCAAAGCTTTTGGAAAAGTTGGGGAGATTTCTGAATAAGACTTGCAGTCTAAACAAAAGAAGAAGAATCCAAAGAAATCTCCACAACAGAAGAAGGCCCTTGCAAACGACAAGTACAGACATCCAAATTCATCTTCGTCTGCAAGGAACGTGCAAGGATATCAAGCACAGAAGGGATCAGTTCATCCTTCAAGGCCTGCACGAGCAACTCAAGTTGATCAGAATGCTTTACATGTGAAGAAGCAAACGTGCAATTGCGGCATTCCTGGTCACATCACTCGAAGCTGCCCACATAGTTCCCATGTTCTGTATCATGTTCAAAATCAGAAGGTTATACCTAAGGATAAAAATCATTCAAAGCCGATGAAGGTATCGTCACCTAAGGCAATGAAGAATGTGAATCCCAAGGTTAAACCATCTGATGGGGATTGGAATGTTGCCAAAAACAAACGCAAGGCTGTTCAGAAACAAAAATCTTTTTCTAAAACGACTAAACCTGAAACAGCCAAAGTTGCCCAATCAAAGGCAACAACCGCGTTTGTTAAAACGAAACAGATTTGGAAACCTAAATCAAAAGCGGCAACAACATCACTAATCCTTGAAACAAAAGGGGATTTGTGTTTAAAAGAAGTGTCTTATTTTGATCAAGGGAAACCCAGGACCAAGATGGCCTGGGTCCCACTGTCTTACTAATCTCTTTATTTTTTAGGAGTAACCAAGGAGGAGCTGTTGACAATCTCTGGAATGTTAATAGCGGTTGTTCCAGGGACATATTGGATAACATCTCACTGTCGCAAAAGTTCATATTCTTTTCTCGAGTGTGATGTTTCCTTTGGAGGGGATGAGGTAAAAAAAGATCAGCGAAAAGGTACAATTTAAATTTCGTGCTTTAATTTTGAAATTGATTAGTTTTTTAATCTAATGACAGACCGGTTAAGCAAAAACAACAAAATATTTTCCTATCCTTTCGTTTAAAACTTTGTTCATACGTTTTCTTTATTAGGTAAATTTGTGCATAAAGTATGATGCACAAATTTAGGGGGGCAGAGGACGATATATGTATATATGCAGTGTTTTAGGGGGAGAAAATCAGAAAAATATAAAAACATTTAGAAAATCAGAAAAATATAAAAAAAATTGAAAATCAGAAAAATATAAAAACATTTGAAAAACAGAAAATACAAAAACATTTGAAAATCAAAAAAATACAAAAGGTCTTTTTGCATCAAATGGGAAATGAAATGAATATTCGTGATAAAGGCCATGACTGACACATGTAAGGTGTTGTAGCTGAAAATACTAGGATATAATGTGATGTGTCGGTAAGCTTAACGCTCAAAGTGATTATAAGATACTAAGTGATATAAACATAACGATCTGTGTATCTTGTGGGTCACTTACTATAGGCGTATGATTTCATGGTCTTAAATCCTGTGTTGATAGATAGCCAACGTCTGAGGTTTTGGGTCTTTATGATGTTGAGTCATCCGGGGATATCTTGGCTGCCCTTCTGTTGCATCCAGATTATATGTAGACCTAGGCACAGTCAGGATATCTTTCTAAAAGAGCCAAAATAGTAGGGCCAAAACCTAAGAGAACGGAAGTTTCTTCATGAGAATATTCCATAAGTTCTTACGTACCACATAAGGTATTTGCCTAACCCTCGTCAGTCACTATTGGTCTCTCAGCTGTACGGAAGTACTGACCTATTCACCAATAGCCTGACGTTGTGAAAAATAAAGGATGACCACAGTATACTCACCTGCTATGATGAATTGTTGTGCTTACCTTGATCGCGGGGGCATGTCATGGTGTGGGACGCACGGATATTATAGTATAATACTACCTTAAGCATATCACGAAGTTGAAAAATGAAAGTTGAGTGTTAAAGTTTAAGTGGACAAACGTATTGGCAATCACTTAGACCAGTCTGAACAAGTTCACACCGAAAAGTGTTCCTTGGTCCGCTTGAAAACGATCCAACAAGGGGGATTTAAAAATGAATAATTAATCAAGTAATTAAATCCGTACATGAGTTGTGAAAGTGATGTCAGCGCAAGCTTCAACTAGCGAATCGCCACCACAAGGTGTCGTAACCAATATATGACTTAATAAGGGTGCAGACTGAACCAGTCTACTATGGTTCGAAACAAATTAATTTACTTGTTGATATTACTTTGAATATGACAGCCTCAATCCATCATATGAAGTCCTTGAATAGAATTTGTATACAGTGAGCAAGTTCAAACAATTGAACTTTGTTTGACACAATCCAACAATAAATACACGATTCGACCAAGAAGTTTTTATATGGTTTCTATGAAAACCCATGTATGCAACTTGGAAAGAAAATGAATTTCAAGAATTCGTTGACTCGATATCAAGGAGTCAATATTCACAACAATGCAGGTCATCTAGATCACAAAGCAAAAATTTTGAGTATAGCGAACCAACCTTTGAACGACTGATGGAATGACCATTCGAAGTGAAGACCCTGAAGGCCTCCACGTATCAAGTTAACCACATGTGTAGCAACAAAGCATGCGTATCGTATAAGTTTGTCAATAAATGGTGCAATATGTGTTCGCTACTCAAGAAAGAATTTCACGTGACATAATCACCGTTATGAGGAGTAGAGGTATGCCAATCTACTCATTATATGCAAAGTTGAAATTTCAAAAAAAAGGAATTCGAGGACTTTACCGGGTATTGCCTGTGATGACTTATTGTTTCGTGATATTACCACGAATGTCGTATATGGCGTAGTTGCCATTAATGAATTAGGGGGAATACGAAGACAATGTGACTTCTTTTGCAGCGCCATTTGTTGTGATTACCATAGTAATAAGTACCGACTGTTATGAAATCTCGTTTGAACGTACCTCAGCGTGTTTCGTGTCGCTTACAGCACCACATGACAAATTGTTGCATTCTGGTCAGGAGTTCTCCTGCTGACGGGATTAGCATCGTTGTCGTAATGTCGTGTTTTCTTAAGGCCGCGCCTCGAAAGTTGTATGTGATGTACTTCCACATCCGTTGTCGTATCGTTTTACTTTCACATATGTTTGCGCACTAGTGTTTTCGTTTTACGTAGGCTACCTGCTCGGGTAAATAAAATAGCATCGACAATATATGTAATGTGTTTGCCCGAGTTAATAATCGTGGTTCCTACGTAATGACATTTAATGAATATTGACATAAGTTTTCCAAAGGTCCTAAATGTATGTTCTCAAAACTCTCAAAGTTTTGCTTACGGTATGTAATGTTTTCGTGTACCGTGTATCAAACACAACACTAGTGTATGATTACAATCATAATGTTGACTTAATGTTTTTGGCCACGGTTGGAACCCATATTCGAGTGCTAGGTGTTCTGTATGTATTCAAGTCTTATTGATCTAGTATCCCCAAAGGAACGTGAGGTTGAACCCTAGGTATCTCCACAGAAACCTATCTGTTATCATAGCCAGATTGGATACCTAATTCGCTAAAGCTTATAGCTCAGATACCAATCTGTCACACCCCCTGTAATTCCATCACATCAGAGCTGGGCCACTGGTATCTTCGTTGCACAGCCGAAGTAACGTGAGTGCTAAGACTTTTAGACAGTGAACGCACGCTAAGTACTCGAATCCCCATGGGTTCTCCTATTCCAATCGTGCCATACTTGAAATTGTAACCTGAGAAAGAACATGCGAAAAGTTAACATAAAGTTGGCGAGTTCATAGTTTGTCAGTTTTTGTTTCAAATGAGTGGTAAAACATTTGAGCATTTTGTATTCGAAAAACCGGTTTGTGGGATCATAGTATCCAAAGCATTTGAAATGTCATGTATGTATAACAGTATTGAAATGTTTTCCATGTTGTTTGCAAATCCATGCATAAACTATTATGTTTGTAAACCGGTGATAAAATGTTTTCAATCGTATCTGTAAATAAATCGGTATTGAAATGTTTTCTGTTATCTTTGTAAACCGGTGTTGAAATGTTTCCTGTTATCTTTGTAAACCGGTATTGAAATCGTAGTATGTAGTATGCCTATGGAATCTAAGGATCTGTCAGTGTGTAGCTAATACACTGATCTATGTGCCATAAGTAAGTAACCAACCCGAGACAACTCTGACATCATTGGGATCACAAAAGCACTCCTAACCGGTTAACATACCAGGAGAGGAGCGTGTCTCAAACTTGATAGATCTATACCTTTTGCACCTTGGTCACAATGGTTACTATTGTCATCATCCTACTTACGCACAGTGATCTGTTATCATCTAATCCCATAGCTACATACCAATTGTTATAAATATGTGTTATTAGACCGCGCCATGTCATTTATGTTATTGGGCCTCGCCCATGTTATCCATGTTATTGGGCCTAGCCCATGTTTTCTTGTCATTGGGCCTAGCACATGTTTTCTTGTCATAGAGCCTAGCCCATGTTATAGATAAAATTGGGGCCTCACCCCCTAGTTGTGACTATGACAATCCCGTCACTAGTCATAAAACTCATGCATGTTTCGAAAAGCTTTGTATAGCTATGAAAACCGGTAAGTTTAGCATAAACCTTTCGTAAACCATTTGAGTTCATTGAAATTTGTTTGTAACATGGTTTAGAAATATATGATTTTCGTTCATCGAAACATCGTATGCTTTCGCAAAACTTGCATGTCTTTCCACCCCCGAAAACATTTATAAAAATGTAAAATGGTAAAAAGTGGGGGTTATGAACTCACCTTGATTTCCTTGTGTAAAGCTAGCTTAATGTGATTTCCATAGTGTTGTCTCCACAACTTGACTTGCTAGCATGCAATCTAAGGTATTCCTAAAACGGAAAAACTTGTAAGTTTCTAGATATAACGTAGCTAAACTACGTGTCACCGAGCTTCACCGAATCGTACTCATACGATTCTATGAAATTGTCATTGTCTTAACTCGGTTAACCAACCTATGGTTTTCTTAGAAACGATTCTGTTTTCAAGCGACTTGAAATATATGTTTACATATAAACATAACTATATTTCACGAAATCATATTTAGTCGTCATGTACGTCGACGGATAATAGTACGACTCTTCGTAGTTTTCGTAAGATATCATGTATATATACTCGAAAATATATCCGTATAGGTAACACATTTCGTATCCGAGCAAGAGTCTGGCGTATCGTTTATAATATAAATAACGATGTAATCGTACGCTTGTTATAGTCTTGTGGTATCGTATCGTACTTCGTTAGGCGTTTGAATCGAATATAACAAAAAGCATTTTAAGTTCCCGAGTCATCGACGTTTGAAATGAATTATAACTATATTTATTTTATGAAAGTATTCAAAATCTCGGCATCCGAATATATATAATTATATTCGTGTTATATGATTTCCGAATTCTGTCGTTTGAAATAATACGCACTTTTATTCATCTTGTAAAAGCGTTCGGAAATCTTGGCGTTCGAAACAAATATAAACAATATACTTATTTTTATGTCATCGTTCGAATAAATTACCGATGTTTGAAATCTAGTTTCCGAGTTTTGACTTTGAATTAAACATAAATAAATATTATTTACTTTATAGTCGATTACCGAATCTTGTTATCTTGTAATCGCGCTCGTTGAATTGTTATTTGATCGATTTGTAAGTGTCGTCAAAATAAATATACATATTAATATTTATTTTATAACAATCATTTGTATTCGGACGTTTTATCTTTGAAATGTAACACGTTTTGTGTTGCGTATTTTACGAAAATCGGGCAGAGTTTCCTCTGTTTTTGGACGATCCCGACAATCACAAGCTATCGATTTATTTGTCAAAACGCAATCAATCAATGGAATAATAATATATAACTTCTTGTTGCAATCAAATATAATGTTTCGCCAATTATAATTTCCGATTTATATATTTAACGACGTCGGTTTGATTTTAACTAATAGTTTTACGCGAATACGTAGTCGGATGATTGTTATTTTTAAAATTTTGGCGATAGGTAATCGTTAACGGGTCGGTTTTGAGCTCAGTTTCGCAACAAGTATTATCAATATTTAAAAACTAATAAAATTAAATTTCGCGTCGAAATTAAATTTTACCGAGTCTTAGTTGACCCATTGACCTGATAGTTGACCGGGTTTGACCAGTTGACTGCATTGACTAGCGTTGACCAGTTTTGACCGAGTTGACTCGGTGTTGACCGAGTCAAACCGAACCTTTCCGGTGCTGATGAATCTGACCAAACCGAATCTGAACCAAGACTGACCATATTGACCTTTTTGACAAGCTGACCGGGTTGACCGCAGTTGACTAAGTGTTGACCGATTTTTGACCCGAACCGAAACTCAACCGAGTCAAGCGAAAACTGATCCGAGTGAACCGAGTGAGCCGTAACTCGAACCGAGATACGCATCCGAACCTGAAAACAAACACTTAGACATCTAAACTGAACCGAAACTAATTCGAACTTGAACCGGGTCGAACCGTGTTGAACCAAACCTGAACCGAGTGAACCGAACTGAAACTTTGTTGACCTGAACCGAACCTGAAGCACAAGCCGTGATCCGAGCCGTTGACTGTTGACTGGTTGAACCGAGACCCAAACAACCCGGTTTCATTGTAACCCAAAATGAACCGAGCACTAAATCACCACCGTCGCCATCACTGATTGAGCAGGAAAACCGCGGTTGCACCGCCGTTACCGTCGCCAGCGACGCAGCGAAGGGGCGCCCCTGAGATGCGGCGGCTGTCGCCGCCGTCCTTCTCTCTCCGCTGCTCTCTCTCTCTCTCTGTCTGATGCATGCGTGTGTGTGTACGCGTCGGAGATGGAACCGGAACTGCCGGAGATATGCAGGTGTGTGTGCGTCGGAGGGAGGGTGACCGGAGTCACCGGAGATCCTCGCCGAATTCCGGCGACCGGATTAGAGGGAGAGAGGAGCAGGGGTTTCATGTGGGGGCTAGGGTTTTCAAATGGAGGATAAGAAGCTTAAGAGGGCTTTTATAGCTAGGGTTTTAAGCGGGTTGGGCCCAAGGCCTGCTAGTGCGTGTGTAGTCTTCGTGCGGCCCAAACACTATCCACGACCCTTTTTGGAACCCGAATGTCGTATAGTGTCGAATTATATTTACTTGGGTCAAGAGTGCTTAAAATAATACCGGGGTCAGGTTTTGATGCGTAAATCCGTTCGTTACGTTAAAAATCGCGTATTTCGCTACGGTCGTCATTTTTATCCGTTTTTCGATCTGGTTTCCACCGTGAGTATTAAAATTAGATTACGAAGCTAAGTATGTCATAACATATTAGTATCAAGGCGTAATTCAAGGCCATTGCTTCCATTTCGTTACCGCTGTGTTCCTAAGGACGCGTTTTTCGTTCACGTAAGCGTTTTGTGACGTTCGAAGCATGATGATTCATCAAAACTAGATTCTTACGCATAAATTTTACATGTAATTTCCGTATTCGTTGGCGTTGTCAGTATTTGTTCGGCATCAGTTCGCTTATCGTTCAATTTCGCGTTTAGTGTTCTCGATTATCGCCAATTCGCGTAACGTGAATCAAGTAGACGTTCCTAGGCTCTCCAAGGGCCTGATCGAGTTAATTTACGTCTAATTATGTTAATTATAATGGTATTACTGTTCATTATGCACTTGATTACAACCGGAAAACTGCCGGTTGTCACATGATATTGGTGATTTCTTGATTGAGATTTGAGTTTTCATTAATAGCTTCCAGCAATATCGAGTGTGCGAGCCTTGATTGTGATTATAGTTTTAAATACTTACCGGAATATTGTACGACTCGCCGGAGAAGATGATCGGAATTTGCAGAGTGACCGGAAAAGACTATTGGAGAAGGAGATGTGATGGCATAGTCAGAAAATGACATATATGCCCTCGCACACTTGGGTTTAATTCCATATTTTCCCTTGACAAGTGTGCGAGGTGGATAATGTGTATTCACTGGACAGTTTTGTCCTTCACACAGTTGATAAAATGACCATTTTATCCCTCGCACACTTGGAGAATTTTTAGTGTGCGAGTCAAAGTGTCTTTTGTTAACCAAACAAAGTGTGCGAGTGACTGATGTTGACCAAACCTAATTGTGCGAGTGCTTTTATTGACCATAGTGTTTGATTGAATTTAATTGACCGCACAAAGTGTGTGACTGGGATTATTACAAGAAGATCCAAAAGTTTCAAATTGTTGCAGACATACCCCTCGCACACAACCGCACAGTATTGTTTTGATCGCACACCTGTTTAGTGTATTGGGCCTCATTCAGTGTTCTGGGCCTGATTCAGTGTTTTTTGGCCATTTTGAAACTGTTTTTATAAACTTAGGCCTAATCGCACAATTTTGAGCTATTTGATAAAATTTTAGTTTCAAATTAACAGAATACTTTTGTGGACAGTTTTTTAAAATCTAATAAATTATTTTCAAGCACTTAAATATTGTTTCAAAAATGTGATCATCTTATTCTAATTGATTTGGTTTGGTGCAGATACTTGAAAGAAAGCCTCAGTTGTTCATGTTCCGACTTGGGAAAGGGGAATGAATGTGACATGTCATTTGTCAAATCCTCCTAAGGGCTTTGAGAACTATAAATCCATGATTGTTGGATTAAACACATGCAAACTAGCTCACGCACTTCGAGAAAACCCAATTATACATGAAGACTGGATCAAGGATTTTTGGGATAATGCCTCTGCCAGAAAGGGAGACAATGTGATTAAGTCCACAATACGTGACATCGATGTCTCAGTATTCGAGCAAGACATCCGTGACATTTTACTATTTGGTGATATGGAAAGTGATCCTATAGAGCATTCGAAAGAAAAGGTGATGGAAGTTCTAGTCAGAATGAGTTATGAAGGAACGTGTCCTCCATTGCTCAAGAAACTTCTGCATCCGTATTGGAGATTTCTTTCTCATGTTTATTTGGTTTGCATAAGCGGGAACAAGAGTGGACTTGACAAGTTAACTATGAGACATGCATCAGGTGTAGTGGCTTTGGTTGAGGGGTGGAAGTACAACTACTCGAAGAGTGTGTTTGAAGATATGATGGGGAATGTAAAGACGATTAATGACAAGTACTGGTACAAGTTTCCTAGATTTCTTCAATTGATTCTGGAAACTAAATACCCGAAGCTGCCAGTGATTGTGAAGACATATGATGCTAAAATTATGAATCATATGGTATTTTTGATGCTGAATCAGAAGTCGAGAGAAAATGTTGGTGTGAGATATGAGAACATACGAGAGCTAGAAAGTTTGGTATATTCTCAGAAATTGTTGAACCGAATGTAGGTGTTAATGCAGTTGTTGCAGATGAACACGATGTTCACATAATCAACGCTCCTCCGGAGGTAGTTGTACCAGTTGAGAATGTTGATCTAACAGGAGTTGAAAGTGAAGAGGAGGAAGACGGATAGGGTTTTGGGGTGAATGTATTAGATGATGCTGAGTTGTGTGATGATGAGATTGATGAAGCGACAATTACTGCGACAACTGAAGAACAGAATGTGAACTTAACCGATCTAGGCGCTCCAATTATTGAGCATGTTTCTGCTGATGCTGAAGATATAGTTGAAGATCCCACGGTTGATCTTGTCCTAGGAAACGTAGTCGAAGAGATCCTAGGATTAGTCATGGGTGATTAGTAGCTGAGGTTTACTTCTGAGCAACCTAAGGTGCCTATGTCTGGAACTCCTACGAGCGATGCTTTTATTGATTTTTATCTTAATCCGAGAGCCATGGAATTTATGCATGCTCCTAAACCTGGAGAAGGATCGAGTAGTACTCCTTCAGCTGAACAAGTACTTAAAGCAGCGGCATTATTACAGCAAGTAGTTAGGCAACATTCTGAATCGGTTAAGGATACTGAAAAGGAGACGGTGGAATCTGATAAAGTTGTTGAGAAGGAAGTAAGTGAAGCAAAGAAAGCTGCTGGAAAAGAGATTGTTGATAGCTCTGATAGCGATGAGGTGTTTGGTGATATTGACCTTGGAGTATTAATGAGAAGAATCACTGTTCTTGAGGAAGATAAAATTTTAAAGATGTACAGATTGCTAGTTTAATGGATGAGATTACACACAAGAATGAAAAGATACAAGAGCTTGAAAAAATCTTGGGTCATTAACTGCTATGTTTGTGGATTTTAAACAGAAGTTGAAGAAAAATTTCCCAACGAGTTTGGTGATCCTCCTAGAGAGTCTATCGCAGCTGAAAGGGCTCAATTGGTCAAAGAACACGTAGAAGCGATTGACCATTATATTAAGAATCCTCTAAGAACAGCAAATCAGAAAAGGAAGTCAAAAGAGGTGATCATGAAGAATGTAGGTGCAGAAAAGAGTTATGGATATCAAGACTTGCCTGATCGCTATGTAGTCACTATTGGAAGATATAGATTTGATCGAATGGGTAATCGTTCTGGGATACGGAGTTGGGCATATAATGATGAGAAGAGAATGTTTTTGGTTACGAGAAAGAATAGTAAAGTTGTGTACTACAATTCTTCGAGTGCATTGGAGTCGTGGACTAATGTTGATCTCTAAGAGTTAAGCAGGGCTCCTTATCATGATCGGTGTCGAGATCCAAGATGTAAGATTGGTTGGAATTTTTATAACAAGTTGCAAAAACAGGCAGAAGTCAATTTCAAGGATATGAACTTACAAAATCGTTCATATGTTCATACTTATCCTGATGTTATTGATCCTGCTACAAATGAACCTTTGAAGACGGTGAGATGGCCACCATCTAAGCAGGCCAAAACAATTCCTTTGCTTAAAGATCTTCCAGATAATTCTCTGCATGGTTTTAAATTTTGGATGTATGATCATGTTACTGGTCAAGCAGTGATAGTTTGTGAAAACACAGCATATAGGGTTTCTGATGTACGGGATTTGATGAGGTTTGGAGAACAGGATATTCATTTGCTTGGATGATCACAGATTCAAAGCGACCCTCAATATGAAGTTTGAGCCAAAGGATTTACTGGAGGAGTGGCTCAAGTGATTGGTCTGAAGTTGTGGGCAGGAGCTAGAGGGAATGTTGAGACTCAGCTTTTCGGTCCTTATGTTGGAAGTTATATTTCTGATGCTTATAAGAAGAGGCAATCAAAGAAACGAAAGTGAAGTTATCAAGAAGACACAAACCTAGGGGGATATTGTAAGGGCATATTTTAACATAGGTTTGCGTCTGTCTTGTTTTATATGTGGTTTTTGGTTTGGATCGAGTATGTGGGCTTAAGTATGTGTTTGGTTGCTAATTAAACTTGGGCTTTAGGTTTTGCATTAGGACTTCCTATGTAAGTATAAATAGGAGGTTCCTAATTAGTTTGTGGTTGTTGATTCTTGGTAGAAAATGTTGTGCGCACTATTTGCGGTTGCACTATTTGTGTCAGCAAAACCGCTAAAATGAAACTGAACAGCGAATAACGACATACTAACGCCATAATTGAGTCCATATATATATGAGAACAATGATATGGGAACACCCATTACAAAAATACATAACTTTCCGCTACAACGCCTAACTTGCAAAATTGTCCGTTTCGACCAAAAAGGCGACAAATTTCAGTTTTGTCCGCAATAATAATTTGGTGGATTCCAGATTTTAGAACAATAACAAAACAATGTTGAACATCCTAAAGCAATATGAGAATAGCGAAAATGCACAAAAGACATCGTTTCCGGTCATACGGCAAACAGTGCACAACTCGACCGGAAAGCGACCGTTACCGATTAACATTTTAGTGGCCGATAGCCTTACAGAAGCATCTAGAGAACTAGTTAAGCCTTATTAGGGACTTAGAATCCTTTCAACTATCTTGAGGTAATGGAAACACAACTTCCGGAAAAGTTTGACGGCAAGATATATAAGTGCCGATATCGAGCGAACGGTCGAACGAAAGGCATTTCGGCCATCCAAACTCAATATATATTTGACTAGCAAACTAGCTAAGCATATTTCTAGATCAGAAGTACACTAAATAAACGCCATGACAATTGTGGTGGTCAAAAACCAAAGCTTCCGGTACTAAATAATAAGGTTCGTTTATTAGCGAATATTATGTCGATGAGCGAACTAGTGACGTTTTCGTCATCTGAAACTTATATTAAATTGTCAAGCGGACCAATTAACATAGATTAACACCCTAAACCCTAATTATATGCTAAGGTTACAAGATCAACCCCCTAATCACAACAGTTAAGATTAACTACTTAAATATCTAATAAATAAACCTAAGTTATAAAAAAGTAACACTTTACCCCCCCCCCTCCATGTTGGCGAATTCAAGTGGGTCCCACACCCACTTGATTCATGTTGAAAATGTGAGATTAGGAGTATGGTGAGTGATTGTCTTGTGACATGTGAATGATGACTAAAATATATACATAACCTACACCATGATCTTCATCATTTTCACTTCAAAAAAAATTGAAACCATCTCTTTCTTCTCCCTCATACCACACGGCTACAACCACCACCACAAAAGCACCACAAGTCCACCAATAACCACCTCATTTCACTCACTTTAAAGCCATTTCAAGATCATCCAAGATGCTAGCAGAGGTGGAGGACCATTAGGGCTTTCTTGGAGCTTTATTTTCTTCCTAGATCTTCACTAAACTTGTGCAACCATTGTAAGACAAATCTATTCATATTCTAGCTTCTTACCATATCTAGTTTAAGGAAGTACAAGTTAATCATCTTGAAAATGAAGAAAATATAAACTAAAAACCCTAAATCTCACCTTAATAATAACACTAAATATAGTTTATTTTGTGTTGATCATGTGCTTATATGTTAACTAGTTAGCATGATGATGTTGATTATGTTAAAGTAAGGTGTATAAGGTAGATGATCTTGTTGGATAAATATGAAAATGATGATTTAAACATGGTAATGTTTAAATCTAAACAAGATCATCAACTTCATCATCCATGAAGATTACTACAATCTAAAAGTAATTTTATTACATATGAGTAATTTTATAAGGAATAAACGCTATGATTTAAAATGTAACCATCTTAAAGAGTAGTAAACGAATGGTTTAAAATGATGGATTTGATTTAATGATGTAACAAAAAAATGATGGCTTAAAATTGCTAATAAATGTTGAAATCTCATTATATTTTTTAAGATTATGACTACCAAAAGCCATGGATGATGATGTACATAAGTTGTGAACAAAATAATATGGAAGCTTTAAATTATTTGTTGATCTTGATTATGAGTTTAAACATGGTTTAAATACGTTTTAAAAACGTGGAAAACGCCATAGTTTAACGGAAACTATGGCGAAATTTTCTAAAAATCTAATCACGATTAAGGTATGATTAACGGGGTGATTAGCGGGACTAAACGTGATTAGTAACTTAAATCGTCATTAAGTAAGTTCTAATGACAAGGGTTAAACCCTAAACACCCAAGTGTTTAACAAGTGTGTATATATATATATATATATATACAAGTTAACAGTAAGTGATTCTTATAAATATATATAAAAATGCTTGTGAAATAAGAGTATACATACATATCTTGTGACCAAGAACTATGTGTGAATACATATGTATGGTTTGTGTATGTATTTAGAAGCTTAGGGTATTCACCATAAAATACCCAACTAGACACAAAATACTACAAACACTTGAAATATTACCAAGTGTTGGTGACACAAACAAATACATTTTTACAATACGTCAAAACAATAATCGGACAAACGAAGCAATCCGGACGATGGGCGAACGCAAACCTGTGAGTTCATGTCCCTCCTTTTCAGTTATTTCAAATTTTTGTTTTAAAACAATCGAGGGGAAATACATGTCATAACAAACAGTATGTTAGCTATGGGTTTAGTTGCTAACACGATCAATTGTGCGTAAGTAGGATGATGACAATAGTAACCATTAATTACATAGTGACCAAGGTGCAAAAGATGTAGATCTATTGAGTTTGAGACGCGCTCCACTCCTGGTTGGTATACCCTTTGGAGTGCTTTTGTGATCCCAATGATGTCAAAGTTGTCTCGGTTTGGTTACTTACTTATGGCACATATATGTCAGGGTGCTCGCGACACACTGATAGATCCTTAAAACTCTATGATTGCTAATAACGTGCTCAGATTTCATTACTGGTTTACAAGGATGACAGTTTAGACGAAAACATTAACTACATGAACTCACCAACTTTTGTTGACTTTTAAAATTACATGTATTTCAGGACGCAAGGCATGAGCTGGTGACACATATCGGGATATGGGAAAATCACAAGACAACGATGTGCCATCTTTTGGAGGGTTTGCCTCTTATATCCCAAGTTTGTATGGGTATATAGGGGTCAAAACATCATTATGCAATTGTGGTGAAAACAATATCTTATTTTGAATTAATGTATTCTAAATTATGTTTATGATGATAAGTTGAAAACAGTTAAAACTTTGAACTTACTTTTGGATGGTCGTATAAGTTGGAATGAAAACTTATATCGGCATGGCATCGTTGTTAATTTATAATTGTTTACTAAATTGGATGCAACGATTACCTAATAGTCACACACTTGCGCTTCCGCTATGACCAGGGTGTGAAAGGTTGGTATTAGAGCTCCGATTGTAGTGAACCGGGGAAAAACTTTTTTATTAAAGTTTGGTCTACAATCACTAGGGACTCACACATGAAAACAAAGTTTATAACATAACATAAATGTTTTCGAAACTATGACAAAATGACAAAAAGGTTTTCATTATGTCACGATAACATAAGGATCTATCACACGTGCTCAACTACAAGTAACGAGCAAGGATCAATGCATGATTAGTCTATAATGGATAGACACGGAATGTTAAGATTACATGCGAAAACAAAAGAAAACAAGTCTTGCATGAGAAGTGGTGATTAATATAAAATATATCATGAGTAATAATAAATTACTAACATGTATATATATGCATTGTACGGTTTATTTTCCAGGACTATGTCTTCTTCGTCAAGCTACGAGGAGGATCCTATGGAGTACGTGTCCGATGATGGATACGGCCCCGATGCTGAGGCCTTACCACATGAGGATGGAGCCGACCATAAGGTCCCTGACGACGAGGACCTTGACGACTTTCAGCCGTTTGCTCTTATCGATCCTATGGAGGATGATGCCCCACAGGGAGATGACGTGTTAGCCGTTCCGCAGCCTCCCTACCTTTATTTAAATCTCATCCTCGAGATTTAGTTGAACAAGTGGGGGTATTTCTTTTTCATCTCCGATTCTAGTTCCCAGGTATATTCTGGTCCTCTTTTTGAATCCCGTTTCACTTTGACCAGAATCAATCTTTTACGCTTGAGGTTCTTGACCTTCCTGTCTTCAATTTGTAGGGGTTTCTCAATAAATTTCAGTTTCTCGTTTACCTCTATGTCTTGAAGAGGTACTATAAATGATTCATCGGTTAAACATTTCTTTAGGTTACATACATGAAATACATCATGTACTACTGTCATTTCTTCAGGTAACTGTAGCTAATAAGCTACTGGTCCTATGCGTTTGATGACTTCAAAAGGTCCAACATACCTTGGGCTTATCTTTCCTCTTTTACCAAATCTGATGACTCCTTCACAAGGTGAAACTTTTAGCAATACTTTATCCCCGACTTGAAATTCTAATGGCTTTCGACGATTATCTGCATTACTCTTTTGACGATCTCGGGCAGTTTTCAGTCTTTCCTTGACCTGAATTATTTTGTCAGTTGTTTCTTCGACAATCTCAGGTCTTGATAATTGCTTTTCTCCTATCTCTGTCCAACATATAGGTGTTCAACATTTTCGTCCGTAGAGTGCTTCAAATTGTGCAGCATTAATACTTGTATGATAACTATTGTTGTAAGAGAATTCTATTAATGGTAAATGATCGTCCCAACTTCCTCCAAAGTCTATCACACAGGCTCTAAGCATGTCTTTCTGAGTCTGAAACGTCCTTTCACTTTATCCATCTGTTTGAGGGTGATAACCTGTACTTAGATTTAATCGAGTTCCCATAGCTTTTTGAAAACTTGTCCAAAAATGAGAAGTAAAACGGCTATCTCCGTCGGACACAATAGATAAAGGGATTCCATGTAGTGAGAATATTTTATCCACATACAGCTTAGCTAATCATTCCATACTGAAAGTTTCCTTCATTCGTAAGAAATGTGCAGACGTCAATCTATCCACAATCACCCAGATTGTGTCATTACCTTTCCGTGTCTTGGATAGTTTGGTAAAAAAGTCCATTGTTATCAATTCTCATTTCCAAACTAGCATCTCTAATTGTTGAAGTAAACCTAAAGGTTTCTGATGTTCAGCTTTACTTGAGAGCAAGTTAAACATTTGAAACATAACTTGCTATGTCCTTTTTCATTCCTATCCACCAAAAATCCTTCCTCAAATCTTAATACATCTTCTCATTACCAGGATGCATCGTATACTTAGACTTATGAACTTCTTCTAAAATTCAGTTTCGTAAATTTCCTTGGATAGGTACCCAAATTCTTTTCTTATGGAATTTCCAAATTCCATCTGTTCTTTTTTCTAATTCTTTGATTGTTCCTTTTAATCCTTCAGCATCATTCTTGAATGTTGTTTCCTGTATTTTTTTTTAATTGTTTTATTAAATCTATCTGCAGATATAACCTGAGAGCACGTACCCTTTTTGGCTTCTCATGGTATTTTCGACTTAAGGCATCAACTACTATATTAGCTTTCCCTTCGTGATATTGGATATCACAATCCTAATCACTGAGGATTTCCATCCAGCATCTTTGTCTCATGTTCAGTTCTTTTTGCTTGAAAATATATCTTAAACTTTTATGATCTGTAAAGGCAGTGAACTTACTACCATAAAGATAATGTCTCCAATTTTTAAGGGAAAAACTATCGCTCCTAATTCCAGATCATGTGTTATGTAGTTCTCTTCATGCTTTTTCATTTGTCTAAAGGGGTAAGAAAGCACTTTCTGACGTTGCATCAGCACACATCCAAATCCTAATTTTGATGCATCACAGTATACTATGAAATCTTCAATTTCTTCTGGTAAAGCAAGTATTGGTGCATTAGTTAGTCTTTGTTTCAGAATCTTGAAAACTTCCTCCTGTTTAGTCCCCATTAAAACTTAACTAATTTACATGTTAACTTGGTTAATGGAATGGCTATCCTAGAAAAATCTTGAATAAAGCGTCTATAGTATCATGCCAATCCAAGAAAACTTCTTACCTCTATTGGTGAATTAGGGACTTTCCATTTGGTAATTGCCTTGATCTTTGTAGGATCTACGTGAATTCCTTCGTGATTAATCAAATGGCTAAGAAATTGTACCTCTTGTAACCAGAACTCACATTTGGAGAATTTAGCATAAAGCTTTTCTTTTCTCAATAATGTTAGAAGTACCTATACATGTTCAACATGCTCTTCCTTGCTCTTGGAATAAATAAGTATATCGTCTATGAAGACAACTACAAACTTATCTAGGTATGGTTTCATATCCTGTTCATCATGTCCATAAATGCAGCTAGAGCATTAGTTAAACCAAATGGCATAACTGTAAACTTATAATGTCCATACCATGTTCTAAAAGTAGTTTTAGGAATGTCCTCTTCCTGTACTTTCAGTTGGTGATACCCTGAGCGTAAATCAATCTTTGAAAATAATCGAGTCCTTGAAGTTGATCGATTAAATCATCGATTCTTGGTAGCGGGTACCGATTTTTAATTGTGACTTTATTCAATTCTCTGTAGTCAATACACATGCACATCGATCCATCTTTCTTCTTGACAAAAATCACTGGCGCTCCCCAAGGCGATGAGCTAGGTTGTATGAAACCTTTTTCCAATAGGTCGTCTAGTTGCTTCTTCAATTCTAGCATTTCTGTTGGCGCTAGACGATAGGGTGCTTTGGCAATCGGTGTAGTTCCTGGTATTAGGTGAATTCTAAATTCAACCTCCCGATCAGGCGGTAGTCCAGGTAGCTCTTCTGGGAAAACATCTGAAAAATCTAACACTACAGAAATATCTTTTTATTCTTTTCCTTTAGTGCTAATGATCGCAGAGATCATATACACTATTCCTCCTTTTCGTGCGTAGCTTGTAGCTTTCATCACAGAGATGAATTTTGTCGATGTTGCCAGCTTGTCTCCCTGGATTGTGATACTTTCTCCTGTTGGCGTACGAACCTCAATAGAATTTATGATTGGCTACCAAGCAATCCATTCCTAATACAACATCAAATCCAGCTAAATTCATTGGTAACAAATTGGCTGTGAACTTATGTCCTAATAATTCTAGCTTTCCTTTCCGAAGGATTTCTCGTATACTGATAGAATTCCGTTTCCACCGTACAGTCTTGGTGAAGTTTAGTTAAAGGTTTATTGAGAAATTGATAGAAAGTAGTATTTATAAAACTTTGGTTTGCCACAGAGTCAAATAATACTTTAGCATAGACATCATGAACTAGAAACGTGTCGGTAATTACATTGGGAATCAGTTTGGCTTCTTTGGTTGTCAGTATGAAGACTCTAGCATTCTTCTTGGGTCCTTCAGTTGTCTTTGCCTTGTTGTTAGATGTTGTAGCTAGTTTCGGGTAGTTTGGTCGGATATGGCCTGCTTCTTTACAGTTGAAGCATATTTTAGCGTTAATTTTCCTTCTACACTCTTCTTCCTTATGTCCCGGTATCTTGCAGAAATTGCAATATACCATACATTTTCCTGAATGTTTCCTTTTACAGAACTTACAGAAAGGTGAAGAAGATGAGCCTGCTCCTTTCTTTCGGTAAGAATTACCAGAACGTAGTTCCTGGGTAATCCTTTGGGCTAAATCCTTTTTTCTTATTTTCTTCCCGTGTGCGTATCAGGCCATATGTTAAAGTGTTAGCCAGTTCAACTGCATCTTCAATAGTTTGTGGTCTAGCTGCCTTGACCATGTCTCTGATTTCACTAACTACCCCAGATATAACGGGAGATTAATACCGGTTCTGGCGAAGCCAAGGCTGGTACTATCCTTGCATATTCAAAGAATTTTGTAGTAAATTCGCGGCAATTTACACCAATCATCTTATGGTTTAGGAACTTATTGGCTATTTGTTCCTTTTTGTGAGGAGGACAAAATTTTCTTTCTGTCATTTCCTTAAATTCATTCCATTCCATGGCATAAACCAAGTTACAACTTTTTGATTGAAGAATGGTATTCCACAATTGTAATGCTTCATCTTTGAAAAGATTAAAAGCATAGATTATCTTATCTTCTTCAGCACACTTACTAATTTTTAAAACTGCTTCAGTCTTTTCCAGCCAGCTCAAAGCTGCAATGGCTCCTTCATTACCAGAAAATTCGATTGGTTTACAAGACAAGAATTCTTTATAAGAACAACGATAAGCGATGCTATTCTTTCATTTAGGAAATGGAGCTTTGACAAGAATGCCATTATCTCCATTGACGCTGAGACTAGGTTCAGTGTGGGTATGTTTACTACTTATAGTATTATTGTTGTTTTCAGGTGTAGGTTTCTTAATAGCTTCAATAATAAATGGCATGGCATCAATTATTCCTTGAGCTACTATATGTTCTATAGCACTTTTATGTAACACCCCAAAAACGGGTTTGGTAATCAAACCACGTTAATAGTAAAAAGCGGATAAAAGACCGTTAGAGGTAAAAGTAAAACCGTAAACGAAATAACTAGGAAACAAAATGAACTAGTTAATAACATGAATATAAGTAACGAGATAATGAGTTGTAAACCCGTTTATAATCAAATCTCAATTATAAGGGACCAAAAGGGAAAATGGATGAAACTTAGTTATATAAATAAAAATAAATAAAACACAACACACACTAAGTGTGTGTGTGTGTGAGAGAGATAACCAGGAGAAGAACAAGGGGAGCCAAACCCTAATTCTGAAAGAATCACCAAATTGAAGGAGAGATTGAAACTCCAAGTCTTGCATGAACATGAATTAACGATTACCTTGATTAGGGGATCATAAGGTATGTCTAAAAACATAGATTGGTGAAAGTTATAATTTGAGTCAAGTAGAGTACTTGCAATTAGGTTGTTGGATTATGATCCAAAGATGAAATAACTGTATGAGTATGTTTGATTTCATTAGACATAAAGAAATTATGCATTATTTGATGTAAGATTACTTGTTATTGACTAACAAGTAGATTAGGAAGTGGGTTTTCATTATATGATGAAGTAGATGATATACATGTGCTTAGAAGCATCATTTATGATTGTAATAGCAAGATACATGAATAATCTATGAGTTCGAGTATATGTTCATACTCGCCATAGAATAGGTTTTGTATAATATAACGAAATAGATATTAAATTTAAAAGTTAGAATACAATGAATGAGATTATGCTAATCCGGTGTTAACGATTTTATGAAATTGGTTGAGAAAAATAGTTAAAATGGTAGCCTAAGAATAATGACTACCGAGTATTTGACGAACTGCTTAAGTGAGATGTTTAACTTAATTGTGCACTTGCAAACGCTAATAGGCAGTTGACTTTTAAAAGTCAAACTGACCTATAACAGGATCAAATGATAATTTGATATAAAGTCCGTAAGGTGGGATAGTCTTGATAAATAATGACTAATTTAACCATCTTGCGAAATTATAAAAGGTAGTTTGACGCTTGACAAGCTAGGAGGAAGCTTGGAGAGAAGCGGATCAAATGGATCGAATACGCCTGAAAAACACAATCGGATTTCAATGTAAGTAAATCTTACCTCTGTAAGTAGAACATGTACTTGTTGTATAAGTTAAGAAAAAGACGGATTAGTATTTGAAATATGATGTTCCGATGCGAAGTGATTCGGGTCGGAACAAGTTAAAATGGTATGAAACCATGATTTATGAATGAAAGGATAAAACGGTAAATTAGTCATGTGATGACGAATAAATAAAGAGTTTTGAAACATTACCTTATGGCGTAAACCATAATAGGTAATAAGGGGTAAAATAGTAATCCGGTCATGAGTCGACAGATAAACAAGGAGTTTTGAAAAGAAAAAGAGACACCATATGGCGTAAATCATAATGGGTCAATCGAATTAAGAAATGATTATTTTTCTGAAGTAATATGATCACACAGAGTAAAACAAAATATGCTAAATGGGTGAAAAGGCATATAAGTGCTATTTCATAATAATAAGTGGTCATTTAGGCCAAACGGGTCAAATGGTCATGTTCCCGATGAGGGTTTGTGGTACGACTAAAATTAGTCAAGTTACGGCTGGGTACTAGAGCCGAAGTGAGGTATATCTAGTGTATGGGTAAAACGGCCATTAGAGCCGAAGACATGTTTAAAGCGAAAAGTACATCTAAACGAGTTTATGATATTCAACGATTGGAGACTTTTATGTTTTTAAGAACATAATAAAGATTAAAAAGGAAAATGGGTTAAAGGTGTCCGCTTGGTCGAAAAATGTTTTTAAAAGTTCTTGTTCGTAAAAGGGACTAAAATTGACTATAACGCCCACAAATTACAAATTGGGCAAACGACCCTTAAGACTAGTATAAATATGAGTTTAGTAATCCGGTTAAAACTTCTAGTAGTATAAAGTGGAAGGCTCGAACCATTGGGTTTAAAACTACGTAGTTGATTGTTTTTGTAAAAAATGCCAAACTCGAGGGTAAAACGGAAATGTAACAATTTTACTATATTAATCCATCACATTTGAAGATGTGACAATATGTAGATAGAGATTATAAAGCGGGAATGAGAAATAACGAAGGGATATGGATAATTTAAGTTTAAGTACTTAAATTTCATAACGGGTCAAAATGAACATGTGCATAAACCGGGTAATGATTGTGTAATTCATAAAGATTATGAATACGAGATAAGGATTTTTGGTTAAATATGTAAGAAAATAGTTTTCGGACATATAGAAACAAATTTCATGGGAATCGGATAAGAATTGAATGAGTTACGGAAGTTTTCGTAACTAATAACGGCAATTTGAAAATGGCTGCAGCAGCTCACCGTGGTGGCCTACCATAGCGGAAGGCAGCTGTTGTGTAGAAACTAAAGGTCTTGACCGTAAGACAGGAAGTCTTGACCGTGAAGCTTGACCGTAAGCAACGGTGACTAGCCGTAGCTTACGGTGGAGTTAGAAACGAAAGTTTTGTTTTGTTTTAAATAGGCCAAGTTTTCATATTGGTTGTGTTAGTTTTGTTTTTGATGTTTTAGGCCTTCGGGTTTATTCGGTTAAGTTGTAATTTATTTATAACTAACGTATTTCATAAATTTGAAATATAGGTCATGATTGGGAGCACCGGAGGAGGACCAAGCTCCACAAAAAACCGAACACGATCAAAGACAAAGCTTCCGCTCTTGTTTGCAATATTACGGAACTAAACAGTAAAAGTATGTCAAAATGTTTATTGTCGATAAGTTTTAGTAAACCCGAATATTTTGACTGACATGTAATCACAATTACATGATTAAATACGAAATCCTTTAAATAAATTAAGTAAAGTAAGATAGGGTCTTACAAGTTGGTAATCAGAGCTCAAGGTTAATGATCAAATGTGTTCGGTTCGAGGCATGGTCGCATGATCCGGTAAGTTATTACGAATATTAACGGTCTAGCATGTTAATGTGTTGAAAACAACACATAGGGTTATTGTGTAAATGCACGTTACCCCAACTAGATGGGTAAAAGACCGGTACAGTTAACAAATTACGTATGTTAACATGGATTGTAGAAAGCCTTGTATTATAGTACGGGCGCTTATTAATTTCAATGTCACTAATAGTTTGTGAACGTTCTAATTGAAGGATGCGCTCATCTAAGGATGTCGAGAGTTTAATGGCCTAATAATATGATGGTGGAAGGGTCCAGACTATGACAAGTGGGGCATGCTCACCAAGGACTTAAACTAAGAAATGATATGGAATAAAGGTGGAACGAAAATGAAAGCCCATGAGGCAAATATCACCCAGATGCACATTTTAAATTATTGCACAAATAGTAGTATGTGATAGATGAGCAACGAATAACAGTTGCATACAAAATTTAAGGATTGAGAAATCCAAATGGGATACCCTTCCAGAATAATGATTCCAAGGGAAATTGGGTGGGAATTACACGTTATTCACAATTGTTAATAACAAAACAATGAAAGAATACAGATTTAGAAACTTGAATGGGATCGACCATCCAAGTAGAAATTTTCAATAAGATCCTATAGAGGAAAAGTAACAATCACATGGATAAATGTAGTTATATAAAAAGAAAACATTCTATATGTTTTGAGATAAGAAAGATAAAAAAAACTAATAATTGTTAAATAACAATTAAACAAAGTTTTACCAAATAAATCAGAAATATGGACATGAACCGAGGATTTACTTACATGGAAGTAATGTGTTAGTTATAATAAGGTCATGTGTACCATGTGTTGATCGCTTACTCTGGCCAAGTAAATGATAAACACATGATACAATGAACTTGTTATAATAAACACATATACATTCAATGTGGTAAAATCGAGGTGAATGGAAAAGTTAAAAGATCCTAGGGGTCAACAAAACTTACAAGTGTACTCGTATAAATGGTCTTTGTGGGAACCATAAAAACTATATACGGAGCACATAAAAAATAAATAAATAACCTAAGAAATTTGTGGAATAAGTCATTATAGACGAAAGAACCATGGTTGACAAAAAGGGCACGTAAAACCAAAGTATAAATGACCCGCGAGGGCATAGAAACGGAGGTAGTGCCCACACGGAAAACGATCCAAGTCAGTGACTATGATCGTAGAAAAGATAAAAGAGAAAAGAAAGAAATAATGATGATAATCATCATTTATGGTTCATGAGGCCATCAAGGATGGTCAGATAAAGAATAAAGTTTGACTGTTCAGAAGTGATGGATGTCACACGAACAAGTCAAACGGATTAGATAAAGAATAACGTTTGACAGTTCAAAGTGATGGGTTTCACACGAACAAGTCAAACGGATTAGATAAAGGATAAAGTTTGACAGTTCAAAGTGATGGGTTTCACACGAACAAGACAAACGGGTCAGATAAAGAATAAAGTTTGATTGTTCAAAAGTGATGTATTTCACACGAACAAGTCAAACGGGTTAAATAAAGAATTAGATTCGTCGCTCATAAGTGGTGGATTTCACACGAGTAAGCCAAACAAGTCAAACGAAATATAGTGACTATATTTAAAAGTAAACGCAAACCGGGTAACGGGAGCGTTAAAGCAAAAGAAGAATGAGCCTGGGTAATGAGACGTGATTAAATATACTGTAGACACAAACCGAATAATGGGAGCGTGAAATAGAAATGGACCCATAAAACGGGTCGTGAATGAATATAAATGAAGACGCAAAACTGATAACGGGAACGTTAAAACATTAAGATAAAGAACCCAGGTAACGGGTTGTAAAGAAAATATTGGCTTAAACCGGATAACGGTAAACGTGAGGCAAACCGACGCATAAATGACTTATGAAGTCGTAGAGTCGGAAAATTGTCCGAACGAAAAATGAACTAGTCATGGACTATGATCGCGCAGGCGCGCACGGCTACCAACAGACAGTGTATGATCTGAATAAATGTTTGGAGCAACATACACAAAATGTTGTGGTTGCCACTAAAGATGGTAGTTGTGACTCGGTGGTGACAAGTGGTCAACGGCATTTGATCTTGCGCTAAGCTTAGACGCAAGTGATCATGAAACGACTAATAGATCCGACGAGCGAATGTGATTCGTAAAAGACTTGCGGAGTCATAAAAAATAAAATTGTTAACAAACTGGATCAAACAAGTTCTTAAGGGCATAACTGAAGTAAAATAATTTAGCCTTCATGGTAAAATGGAGCCACGATTTGACGATAAAGAAAGGACAACATAAATAATTTTCCTTTCAAGTACAAAGAGGTGCAGTGACACCAAATATATATTTAGAGAACGAAAAGGATAAAAGGATGATCTAAAGGATCACCACGACCTTCGGGTTACGAATAGTGTAATGATCTATAGGGTCAAAATGACATTGGGATCACGAATCAAGAGGAATGATACATTAAAAGACCTCACTTTAGGAGGCTAAGTAAAAGAAAAGAAGAGGGAGAAAGATTAAGAAATGGCTTAGGAGGCTGAGTAAAAAGGGCCAACGGGTCTCTTAAATAAAGCGAGGAAATTATTTGTGATTCCCCGCGTGAAATAAAAATAGTAAAAAGAAGAAATACTAGATTGCCAAATTCTCAATACGAGTAATCGACATAAGTTGAAAGGAAAAACGTTAAACTAAAATTCGGTTTTTAGTTAGAAACAACGTTTTAAAAAAATAAATAAATAAACGGTATGAGATGAATTGGAAATGATTAATAGTAAAGGAAATAGGTCTTGACACCATTACGTGTGGGATGATGAATTCGGAAAGAAAATTTTCAAAAAAAACGAGAAAGATAGATATAAAATTTAACATGACGTGATGCAATATATATATATATATATATATATATATATATATATAAACCTGGTATGTGATCGCCTTGTAACACGAGCTATGAGACTAGGGTCTCGAAAGTTTGTAAAAGCCTTGCGAAGGCAATATGAGGGTACCTAAATTATGAGGTATAAGGTGAATGGTGACTAATAAGTCTAACCGACAAGATCGGTCAAGATCAAAAATTAAATTTAAAATTTGATGAATGTGCTTATCAGTGTAAGGTTTGCGTGGAATAAGCATGTTGACAGATACATATGACCGAGTGGGGAAATGACGACTCTATCAAGTAAAGAAAAGGGATACAAGATGAAAGTAATGGCACATAAGGCCTTACACATGAAGGGCGCATGCACCTTGGAGCCCAAAAGGCACTGCCATACTTTCCTGGTAAGATTTGAATAATTAAATATGAGCAACGCTTAGATGAAAATGAAACCAAGTTTGTCGGGGTTGAACCCAAGGAACTATGTAAGAAAGGTTTCGGGGACGAAACCTCTCTAAGGGGGTAGATTTGTAACACCCCAAAAACGGGTTTGGTAATCAAACCACGTTAATAGTAAAGAGCGGATAAAAGACCGTTAGAGGTAAAAGTAAAACCGTAAACGAAATAACTAGGAAACAAAATGACCTATTTAATAACATGAATATAAGTAACAAGATAATGAGTTGTAAACTCGTTTATAATCAAATCTCAATTATGAGGAACCAAAAGGGAAAATGGGTGAAACTTGGTTATATAAATAAAAAAATAAAACACAACACACACTAAGTGTGTGTGTGAGTGAGATAACCTGGAGAAGAACAAGGGGAGCCAAACCCTAGTTCTTCAAAGAATCACCAAATTGAAGGAGAGATTGGACCTCCAAGTCTTGCATGAACATGAATTAACGATTACCTTGATTAGGGGAGCATAAGGTATGTCTAAAAACATAGATTGGTGAAAGTTATAATTTGAGTCAAGTAGAGTACTTGCAATTAGGTTGTTGGATTATGATCCAAAGATGAAATTGTTGTATGAGTATGCTTGATTTCGTTAGACATAAAGAAATTGTGCATTATTTGATGTAAGATTACTTGTTAGTGACTAACAACTAGATTAGGAAGTGGGTTTTCATTATATGATGAAGTAGATGATATGCATGTGCTTAGAATCATCATATATGATTGTAATAGCAAGATACATGAATAATCTATGAGTTCGAGTATATGTTCATACTCGCCATAGAATAGGTTTTGTATGATATAACGAAATAGATATTATATTTAAAAGTTAGAATACAATGAATGAGATTATGCTAATCTGATGTTAACGATTTTATGAAATTGGTTGAGAAAAATAGTTAAAATGGTAGCCTATGAATAATGACTACCGAGTATTTAACGAACTGCTTAAGTGAGATGTTTAACTTAATTGTGCACTTGCAAACGCTAATAGGCAGTTGACTTTTAAAAATCAAACTGACCTATAACAGGATCAAATGATAATTTGATATAAAGTCCGTAAGGTGGGATAGTCTTGATAAATAATGACTAATTTAACCATCTAGCGAAATGATAAAAGGGAGTTTGACGCTTGACAAGCTAGGAGGAAGCTTGGAGAGAAGCGAATCAAATGGATCTAATACCCATGGAAAACACAATCGAATTTCAATGTAAGTAAATCTTACCTCTGTAAGTAGAACATGTACTTGTTGTATAAGTTAAGAAAAAGATAGATTAGTATTTGAAATATGATGTTCCGATGCGAAGTGATTCGGGTCGGAACAAGTGAAAATGGTATGAAACCATGATTTGTCAATGAAAGGTGGATAAAACGGTAAATTAGTCATGTGATGACGAATAAATAAAGAGTTTTGAAACATTACCTTATAGCATAAACCATAATAGGATAAGGGGTAAAATAGTAATCCGGTCATAAGTCGGTGGATAAATAAGGAGTTTCAAAAAGAAAAAGAGACACCATATGGCGTACATCATAATGGGTCAATCGAATTAAGAAATGATTATTTTTCTGAAGTAATATGATCACACAGAGTAAAACAAAATATGCTAAATGGGTGAAAAGGCATATAAGTGCTATTTCATAATGATAAATGGTCATTTAGGCCAAACGGATCAAATGGTGATATTATCACCATTTGACAATGATGATTAATGGTTGTTTGTTGAGTTTTGTGCTCATAGGAAGAATAGAGTATGACTTGCATCGCTATTACAAGCAATTAATGATGCAAAGTATTTAAATGGGTAAATACTTTGATCCGTGCCAGGTACGTGTAGTGGTCATGTACCCGATGAGGGTTTGTGGTAAGACTAAAATTAGTCAAGTTACGGCTGGGTACTAGAGCTGAAGTGAGGTATATCTAGTGTTTGGGGCCATTAGATCCGAAGACATGTTTAAAGCGAAAAGTACATCTAAACGAGTTTATGATATTGAATGATGGGAAACTTTTATGTTTTAAGTAACACAATAAAGATTAAAAAGGAAAATGGGTTAAAGGTGTCCACTTGGTCAAAAAATGTTTTTAAAAGTTCTTGTTCGTAAAAGGGACTAAAATTGACTAAAACGCCCACAAATTACAAATTGGGCAAACGACCCTTAAGACTAGTATAAATATGAGTTTAGTAATCCGATTAAAACTTCTGGTAGTATAAAGTGGGAGTCTCGAACCATTGGGTTTAAAACTACGTAATTGATTGTTTTTGTAAAAAATGCCAAACTCGAGGGTAAAACGGAAATGTAATGATTTTACTATATTAATCCATCACATTTGAAGATGTGATGATATATAGATAGAGATTATAAAGCGGGAATGAGAAATAATGAAGGGATATGGATAATTTAAGTTTAAGTACTTAAATTTCATAACGGGTCAAAATGAACATGTGCATAAACCGGATAATGGTTGCGTAATTCATAAAGATTATGAATCTGAGATAAGGATTTTGGTTAAATATGTAAGAAAACAGTTTACGGACATATAGAAACAAATTTCATGGGAATCGGATAAGAATTGAATGAGTTACGGAAGTTTTCGTAACTAATAACGGCAAATTTGAAAATGGCTGCAGCAGCTCACCGTGGTGGCCTACCGTAGCTTACGGTAGGCAGCTGCTGTATAGAAACTAAAGGTCTTGACCATAAGATAGGAAGTCTTGACCGTAAAGTTTGACCGTAAGCTACGGTGACTAGCCGTAGCTTACGGTGGAGTCAGAAACGAAAGTTTTGTTTTGTTTTAAATAGGCCAAGTTTTCATATTGGTTGTGTTAGTTTTGTTTTTGATGTTTTAGGCCTTCGGGTTTATTCGGTTAAGTTGTAATTTATTTATAACTAATGTATTTCATAAATTTGAAATATAGGTCATGATTGGGAGCACCGGAGGAGGACCAAGCTCCACGAAGAACCGAACACGATCAAAGACAAAGCTTCCGCTCTTGTTTGCAATATTACGGAACTAAACAGTAAATGTATGTCAAAATGTTTATTATCGATAAGTTTTAACAAACTCGAATATTTTGACTGACATGTAATCGCAATTACATGATTAAATACGAAATCCTTTAAATAAATTAAGTAAAGTAAGATAGAGTCTTACATTTTATCCATGTGCTTTTCGTTATCATTGTTATTCCGAACTTCCTAATTTACCTCATTCGACATCTGAGTTTCAAACATTATCAGACATATGTTGAAAAGCGTTGGACACCCTTTTGTCACTCATACTGTGAAATCAAAAGTTGTTAAAGTAATATAAAAATTATATTATATATATTAAAAATTTATTTTCACAAATATTACAGACAAGTCATTTTATATAAAATTCCTAACATTAATATTTAAGTTTAGGTATTACAAGAACACATAAATAGTTTAAACCAGTGGCTCTGATACCACCTTCTGTCACAACCCCCGACCACGCCCTGGACGGGAGCCATGAACCAGTTACTGGTGGTATCGGTGTTTATTAAATTGGCAGCGGAATTTATCACCAGGATTGTAGTTAGGAAATATTTCAAAGTTTGTAAAAAACACCAAAGTTTAATATCAAACAAATGGGATAAAACCCATATTTCCTTCAAATATTTTTATAGGGATGACCCTAGTTGACAAAACATATATTTATTATTTTATTCAGGTAGTCATAGCCACTTTATTTAAGCCTTCAGTACTCCATAGCAGGCTTCTATTACTTTCGCAGTAAGTTACCTAAACGCGTTTAAAAACATTTTGTCAGCGAAAAATACTGGCGAGTTCATTCATTTTTATAACAAAACATTGTTATAATTTACAATATCAAGGATGATTACATTATTTTTAACTATCAAATAATCAATCAGTATTTGTCACTCGGTGGCAGTTCTGATATGACGGTGGTCATATCACTCATTGGCTAACTTTCCTCTAATAGTGAAGATTATCAAGTAATGTATACAAAGCCCCACATACCGGCAGTAATTTCAGAATACAAAAACTTAATCACTATAAGTATAACTGAAAAACGTTTTAGGATTTTGTAAAGCATTTGGTAAAAAGAAAGAATGACTCACATTATAGTTTTAGAGTTTTAGCTTAAAGCTTCCTAGTGCTAACCCTAGATTCCTAATTAAAATACAATGCAACCCATGTTAGTGTAACACCCCAGCTTAAAGCTTCCTGGTGCTAACCCTAGATTCCTACCACTGCTTCTATTCATATTTGAAGTATCAAGTGTGTCGTCACTTTATTCTTTCTTATCTCTTTGAAGCTACCCACGTAAGTATACGAATCTCTTATATGTGAACAAATCTCTTGAAAGTTACCCACCCACGAAGAACACAATTTTCTTATCTTAAGAAACATACACCCACAAAGAACACCAAATTTCTTTTGTGTTAAAAATTATTATTATTTTATATATATACTTATTCCGGTTGCTTCACTCATTTATTGTTTATAACTTCTAAAATATAACGGTTTATAAAACGATGAATATGTCATTAGAACTAGCATATTTTTATCTACATTTGACCTAAGTTTCATTAAAACGGAGTAAGGTCAATTATAATAATATATTTTATTATTTAATTATTAAACGGTTCCTATAAAAGTAAATGTTCGTCTAGATACCTCATATTTCTAACTGTCAACTTACTCGTAATCTGCCTGTTTAATAATAATATAAGCTTTATATATTTTATTTTAATCTATATACATATATATATATATATATATATAAATGAAAATGTTACAAAAGGGTAGCCTCTCGTCTTCCCTAACCCAAAGATCTAGATATCCCAAGCTACTTACAAATTAAAAGATGTGAAGATCAGAGAATCGTTCTCTGAAGAAGAGAAGAATCTAGATGGTAGGCAAAAAGGGTTGACTTGGTGATATACTTCCTTAAAGACTTTGAATTATTTCTGATCAAGAAGCTAGGAGTTATCAATTAAACCCAAAAACAATTGTTAGAGAAACAACTGAAGCTTAATACTGAACAAACAACAGTTTTACTAATCCAGCAATTGAAGGTCATTTCCTTATCAAGAATACAAAGATTCTAACTACATCCTTTCTTGATAAAGACTCTGAGAAAACAAAACATTCCACATCTCTCAGTTATTCAGGAATTGGTTCCTCTTTTGAGGTCTAAAGGGTAGCCTCTAGTATTTCCTAACCCTAAGATCTAGAGATCACAAGCTACTTACAGATTAAAAGATGTGAAGATCAGAAAACCTTTCTCTGAGGTCAGGATGGATGGCGTTGATGAACATAATGGATGACGTTGATGAAGATAATAAAAGATAGGCCTAATAAGAGAGATTTTGGTATCACCAGATCTAAGGAGAGATTGTTAGGTTATGTAAGATCTGATGATATTGAAAGCCAAAACCCAAGGGAAACATCTTCCCTGCCTGGTGGATTAAGTCGAAATTTACTCAATGGTCCAGAAGTCACCCCCCCCCCCCTAAATGCTTCCCAAAACAACTACTAAACTATTGGAACATGAAGTGTTACCTCAAAGATTTAAAAACAAAGTACAAGTGTTGGATTGTCAAAGTACTGGGTCAACTGTTCAACAACCAAGTTAACAAAAGTCAAAGCTGAAAACCAGAAGACCAAGTCAACAAGCCTAGAAATTATGAATTCCAAAAGTGTTGGAATCTTTCCATCAGTATTAAGAATCCAGCCATGGTCCTCTTTGTTAGTAATAGTTTCTATGTAACAGTATCTTTTGTAACTATCCAACAGCTTTGTGAACTACGGGTAGTTACACCATTTAATGAGTTGTTAGGGGTCGCTTTCATGGTGACGTCACCAGCAGTTCTCTGCTCTATAAGTAGTTGATTCTGTAACTTGTATTTCTAACTCTAAGAGCTAAAGTAACAGAAGAACTTAGAGAGAGAGAGTTTACCTAGAGAGGGGAAGTGCATTCTGTACTTTGATTGTATTGTAAACAATTGATTACAATTGAAATCATTCTATAATCATTCCAACATCCAATTGTGTCTTGTGTTGATGTATTTATGATAACTGTTTGATTAATTCTCTAATTTAATTAATTCATTTTATCAAAAACACACACTCTCAAATTCAACAAAGTATTATTACCAACTGTAAAGCCCTTTTCATACATGAGTCAAAGTTAACGCATATTTCAACCGAACGAACATTTAACAAAAGTTTTGCCATTCTTTAACATGTAAAAACCAAATGTTTACAAGTGAAACATGATTACTTAAAAGTTTACTAATGAATAACATACTAACATAAGTTTTAAACATAATTTACTAAATGTTTTGACCAATTTGAACATGAAACGCGGAAATGTGATATGCGGATGATTTGTTCGTCCCAAGCTTGGCGCCACCTAACATAATGATCTACCTCCAACCATACCAACAAATTAGTTATATCATAATTAGCTAACATAGAATTCAAGCTTCTATCGATCACGATAATAATCCTTTCATTAACATTCATTTAATTATACTTTCTAGCGGGTTTTGATGTCAAATTCCTTCAATATTCTATGTGCGGTTCGAAACCAATGCCCAATGCATACATATGTCATTCTTACTTATTCGACTCGTATGCACGAATCAAACTTCCATGTATTTTCACGTAATGAAAGCAAATTTATATTCTTTACTCTCATGTCTTCATTCCATTCTTTTCTTTACATAATCGAGTTAATAAACTACCATATACTAATCTTAACCATTTAGCACTACATTCACATGAGATCATCCTTATTGCATACAAATCTTATTCAAGGCATTTTATCAAACACTTGGTGTGCATACCACTAACAAATCATAATGTACATGTGTTCTAAGCATATTCTACTAGTTCACATCATGGATCTAAATTCACACAACCTTCATCCTATATCAAATTTATCTAACAATTATTAATACATACAAGTTCGTACATCAATATAACACTAACCTTGAACCTACATGATCATCATATTTCATCATGTTACTACAACAAGTGGGTTTCATTTCAAATCATCCAGATAACCAAAAATTCGAGTATAAATCATCTTCTACATGATGATTCTAATCAATATTCATGTTTAATTTCATACAATTTCACTGATTGATTACAATCCACTTCACAAATATCATCAAATCACAAAATTTTACTTACCTTATGTTGAAGATACTTAGGTGTGTAAAGAACCCAATACATGCATTCAAATTTGCCCTAAAAGCACTTCCAATTGGATGGATTTTTACTATGATTGAAGGAGAAGGGTTTTCTCCTGCTCCCCCTCTCTTACGTTCGTATATACACACACACATTCCTGCTCTTTTGTTATAACACCAAGTTTTAACCACTTTACATTTTCAGCCCTTTTATTTTAAGACATGTCAAATTAATGTCCCAAGCACTAAATTGGCCATTCCTTCTTTGCTTTAACTTATAATGTCACAATCCTTACACAACTAAGATAACTTTAGTAGTTAACTATGTTAATTACCCCCCATTTGCAATACTTTACGTAAAAATTAAGACTTTAATGACCTTTTAAATAAACAATTAAAAATCATTACCCTCCTTAAAGAAGGCTTCGTCCCCGAAACCTAGATATATACTAAATAACTATGGGTAGTGCTCGCGCATTTCGTCTTTGGTTCCCATATAAGATTCGATCCCTTACAGTGTTGCCATTGGACCAAAATTTGTCTAATGGCCTTGTTGCGAATGAGCTTTACTTTATAATCTTTTATCGCCACCGGTTATGATTCTTTTACATGCTAGTCTAAGCGTATACTCATGTCTTACTACATTTAACTATAGTTTACACATTAAATACATCCCGCGCATACACATTCACTTAATTTCCTTTGAACATCCTACTATAATAGGCGTTCTGTTCCTTTTTCTTCTTTTTTTATAAGCATCTTACCATATACTATTTCCGTCACTTCACATATTTGTAGTGTGCTAATAAGTTTTACTTATTAAAAACATAGCCATGTCCATAAAGAAGTCATATCAACATACATGCCACATCTTCGTACTTGCCCTCCTAAATTTTGTTCTTACATGTACCACACCTCCTCTACAGCTTAAACGCTGATTTTGTGTTTTGTTACTTCTACTCACTAACAGTGTGTTCTAAGGGTTCTAATACGTGAAATAAATCATTATTCAAGTTCTCAATTTATTCCATACCGTTCCCAACCCAATCCACATGTTCTTCGGCTATATCTTTCTACTAAAAGTTTTGACGCGTTTGCCCTGACGTTGAGGTTTCGCCGGATTGACATCGAGCGACCATTACAACCATTCTCATCCTAGCAATTCCCTTATTAGTACATCCTTAATTAAGCGTCTATATTCGTGATCGCTTCCTTACCTCCTTTTAACCCATTTGTCTTTCGTGCTTGCGTCATCTTAACATGATGTTTATCCTTACATGTCATCACATTCACGTTCTCTTTAGCACACAAAATTTTATATATCACCTATCATATCAAGTTCATATCTCGCATTTGACTTTCACTTATCATTTGTAACAAGCACAAGGCACATATTCAACAATGCATCATTCCAAATTCACACAAATTTAACATATCATCAAGTATAACATATAAGGATCCATCATGCATCATTCAATCCTTCTGTTCTTACAATCATATTAGCATTTCTAATCATGCTATTCTCATACTCGTTGACTTTTCTGAAAAGTCAACGATCAAGTATGCAAACTTTCAACTTAGGAACATATCTCTATATCAATGTAGTCAGTTATGCTAATGGCACCATAAACATTTCATACCCATTTAGTGAAATACATATAACCATGTAATCACCTAGTTACATACACAAATACACATAATCAATTTTACACATTCAATTATCTTACATTTGACAATCACGTACAAGGTTAGTTAATTAACATAATCATAACATCATCATTCACTAGCAAGTTCATATATTTTACCTTTAGCACACATTCACTTCTTAATCGCAATTTGAGTAAGTAATATAACATATGGCGAGTATCACCCATTCAAGCACAATGTACAAGCCCCTATCACATAATCCTTTTCAAAACATATATTTTCAACCCGAATTCTTGTACGAGTTCCATCTATAACACATTCTTCAAGTTAGTTTACTACTGATTACATCATTATCATATTTCATTCATATATGTCAAGTCTTTCCTACAATCTCACATCCTGATTTCACTTAGACATTACATCTTAGATATAGTTATCACAGCCCAACCATTTATTTCCTTCTTAGTCATTCGTACTAGTCTCGAGAGTTCAACATCGTTTTAGGTTTGTTACCGTTACATGGTACTAAGTACATTCCTAGGTTAAACTCCGTATTGTTTCATTCAGGTCACCATGATTTATCTGTTCTTCTTCTTCTTTTTTACTTACTATACAAGCCTTCGCCTTGATTAATGACATTGAGTTTGAACTAAGAATTTCGTTCTTTTCTTGACCTCTAAAAGTCAAACCTTCCTAACCACGTCATACTTGTGTTACCATTTGTTCGTATGGAAACATTATTCCGTCTATATTTTTCTATTTAACATTCACAAGTCAAATACTTTGCTAACCTTATTATGTACATAAACAACGGTCTGTGTCCCGATTCAACCCGCCCCTACATGAGCGCGTGTCAAAAGCTAGATTGGCCTTGTCCATCCATGCAATGAGCTTCCGCTCATGTTCATCTTTCACCAACTCTACTGGTTTTATCACACCAAGAGTTCGATCATACTCATCTACAAATTAGGCATTAGCACATTTCATTTACTTTTCCCTTAAACATGTCATTTATCAAATCATCTTATTTACATACTAGCCCTTTCTAAATTCTTTAAAAACGTTAATACGTTTGACCCATTCGTAACGGGTCAATACCTGACCGTTCCTTAACATACCATATTCATTCGTTTAACCCGTTTATGACGGGTCAATACGTAACCATTCTTTAACATACTATTTTCATTTAGATATTCATTGTATTTGGTGTTAACTTACCTATATTTCTTTCACAAATTTCTTATTTATTTGGTATACTACGTTACACACTTCGTTTCTTACGTACTACTATTGAAGTTCATCAATTATATGCCAATTTCTGCAGTTTAACTTTTCAAGGTCAATCTGCCACATATTACTTATTGTATACATATGTTGGATCATGTGTTGTACTTATTTTCAATTCAAACATACTGATAAAAACACCACTTCACCATTTTAGCAGCTCGTGGACAACTTTTCTTCCTCATCCAAACTTATGCCATTCCCCCGGTCGTAACACTCATTTACCCCAACTCTCATGAGTTGACTTTTAATATGTTTCTTACGAAATTTTGTTTATGTGAAATTTAGCTTCATCTCCCTTGCCATCATATTGTCATTGCACTTACTCATATAACCCGTTTGACTCCAACAATGTCAAACCGTCAATACATATTTAGATAGGTTAATTTTATTCTCTTGTTTTAAACACAAACCATCCCTCGCTTGTTCATAAGTGCACCATATGTATATACGCATCTTGTTAGTCAAGTGACCTACCTGACTCAACAAGGCTATCGACACCACTTACTTACAAGATTTATACCTACTCTAGTAGGAGGAAGAAACACATTCCCTCCCTCACTCTTACCCATTCCCACTTGTTTATACATTCCACCTTTTGTTCTTACGTGTTTGGTTCACAGATACTTATGGATTCAAGTCTTTTCATTCTTACTTATGACTCTTATATGTTTGATCCGTATTTTCTTAAGGATTTTGCCTTTCATTATTATGTTCCATTCTTATAAGTTTAATCCATACATCAATTACGGATTCAAACTTTTTTATTCGTACCTTTCTTTCTTATATGTTTGATCCGTACTTACCTACGGATTCAAACTTTTTCATTCGTACCTTTCTTTCTTATATGTTTGATCTGTACTTACCTACGGATTTAAACTTTTTCATTCATACCTTTCTTTCTTATATGTTTGATCCGTACTTACTTACGGATTCAAACTTTTCATTCTTACCTTTCTTTCTTATATGTTTGATTCATACTTGCCTACGGATTCAAACTTTTTCATTCGTATCTTTCTTTCTTATATGTTTGAGTCCGTACTTGCCTACGAATTCAAACTTTTTCATTCGTACCTTTCTTTCTTATATGTTTGATCTGTACTTACTTATGGATTCAAACTTTTCATTCGTACAGAATATTTCACATTTAAGAGTCTTACAACTCCTTTTATCTACAAGTTAACCTACTTCCCAATTCTACCGGGCACACCTGTGATGATTATCATGGTCTCACGAATGTCATATACTTCTTGCGTACTTGGCCAGGCGCGCAATCCACATACTAGCTGTGTGCCTTTATGTAATCATCACCTTATGCCCGAAGAAGTGGGTTTCAGTTCGTACACCATCTTTAAAACCTTACCAAGATGGTATCATTGTCTTTCATTTAACATTTACCCTCCCGGAGGAGTTTGTTTTTTGCACCAGTACGCATATATTAATATTGTGTACCCGAGATCCACCTGTCTAATTACAAGTTTGGTATTCATCCTAGACCGCATCCTCGGATCATCCTCCTCAAACACTTAAACTTACCTTGCATATACAATACAGTTAGTTTCTTTATAAGAATCACACATACTCGTCTAACATCTACAACAACATTCTAGATCAATACCACTTCTTATTCATCCAATTTAAAATTTCATTCTTACGCATACTTTTATCATTCTTCTTTTCAACATACTTAATTCACCCCAATGTTCTTGACTTTCCTTCCGTTCATCCTAGGTGTTAATAGTCTCTCGTGACCACATACTTTATATTTTTTACCATAAGGTCAATGAATCCGATAAAATTTCGCATTCGTGACTTTCTAATCGCACACATTTACATTTCAAGACACTTTGACATGACCCGATTAAATACTTTTACGGTTCCTAATAACCGTTACGGTGTGCTTAGAAAGTTTAGCGGGCTTTTAGATAGGCTTTAGGGGGTGTGGAAGTTCAACAACGCAAAAAGCAACAAAAACAACCATTCTGGTTACACGGACAGCGTCGGTGACGGCCCAAGGCAGCATTGGCGACGCCTCTTTCTTTTGGCGTCGGGTAAAAAGTTGTGTCGGCAGTGTTTGACACCCTAGACGTTGCGTCAGCGACGACACTAAGCCGCGTCAGCGACGACACCCCTAGCATAAAAAGGCTACTGTTTCATGTTTTTCAGCCCGTCTGACCCGTTTCGAGTCCCGTTCAGTCAAACCTGCCCCGTGACTTCCAGAAACACCCTTTACTAATAACTTTCATGTTTTCAGTTCTTTACAACCCTTCCCGTAACAAAACCCATTTAAACATGTAACTATTAAAATCATTGTATACTTACTTCCTTTTGCGTCTTGGAGCGAACACACCCTTTGTGAGAGCTTTCGGTTTGAGTTCGAGCATTACTATTCAAGCTCGAATCTCTCAAACCTCGGCTCTGATACCAACTTGTAAAGCCCTTTCATACACGAGGCCAAAGTTACGCATATTTCAACCGAACGAACATTTAACAAAAGTTTTGCCATTCTTTAACATGTAAAAACCAAATGTTTACAAGCGAAACATGATTACTTAAAAGTTTACTAATGAATAACATACTAACATAAGTTTTAAACATAATTTACTAAATGTTTTGACCCGTTTGAACATGAAACGCGTAAACGTGATATGCGGATGATGTGTTCGTTCCAAGCTTGGCGCCACCTAACATGATGATCTACCTACAACCATACCAACAAATTAGTTATATCATAATTAGCTAACATAGAATTCAAGCTTCTATCGATCACGATAATAATCCTTTCATTAACATTCACTCAATTATACTTTCTAGCGGGTTTTGCTGTTAAATTCCTTCAATATTCTATGTGTAGTTCGAAATCAATGCCCAATGCATACATATGTCATTCTTACTTATTCGACTCGTATGCACGAATCGAACTTCCATGTATTTTCATGTAACAAAAGCAAATTTATATTCCTTACATAAAAATGTAACATAAACATTATAACTACTAGTACTTGTAAGTAGAAGAACTTACATTTGTTGGGATTCGCTTGTAACCCGGAATGGCTCGCATCCTCCTTTACTCCTATAATTTAAAATCAACATGTTTTACTCTCATGTCTTCATTTCCATTCTTTTCTATACATAATCGAGTTAATAAACTACCATCTACTAATCTTAACCATTTAGCACTACATTCACATGATATCATCCTTATTGCATTCAAATCTTATTCAAGGCATTTTATCGAACACTTGGTGTGCGTACCACTAACAAAGCATAATGTACATGTGTTCTAAGCATATTCTACTAGTTCACATCATGGATCATCAAATCGACTAAATTCACACAACCTTCATCCTATATCAAATTTATCTAACAATTTCTAATACATACAAGTTCATACATCAATATTACACTAACCTTGAACCTACATGATCATCATATTTCATCATGTTACTACAACAAGTGGGTTTCATTTCGAATCATCCAGATAACCAAATTCGAGTATAAATCATCTTCTACATGACGATTCTAATCAATATTCATGTTTAATTTCATACAATTTCACGGATTGATTATGATCCACTTCACCAAGATCATCAAATCACAAAATTTAACTTACCTTACGTTGAAGATACTTAGATGTGTAAAGAACCCAATACATGCATTCAAGTTTGCCCTAAAAGCCCTTCCAATTGGATGGATTTTTACTATGGTTGAAGGAGAAGGGTTTTCTCCTGCTCCCCCTCTCTCACGTTCGTATATACACACACATATTCCTGTTCTTTTGTTATAACACCAAGTTTTAACAGCTTTACATTTTCAGCCCTTTTATTTTAAGACTTGTCAAATTAATGTCCCAAGCACTAACTTGGCCATTCTTTCTTTGCTTTAACTTATAATGTCACAATCCTTACACAACTAAGATAACTTTAGTAGTTAACTAAGTTAATTACCCCCACTTGCAATACTTTACGTAAAAATTAAGACTTTAATGACCTTCTAAATAAACAATTAAAAATCAGCACATATATACACTTTGGGGTGTTACACCAACACATCATGTAATAGTGTAAGAATAGTCTCTCAGATGATAGGCTGCAACTTTAGATTGTTTTTTTTTTTTTCATTTTCATTTTTATTTGTATTTGCATTAGCACATTTTACAAAAGATGATGTTAAATATACCTACAAATACTTTAGGGAGATGGCTTATTATATTTAGAGAGATAAAGATATAAAAATATATTAACTATTTATATAATTGATTGGTAGTTTCTTTTGTGGTTGGGGATATACACACCATCAATTTTAGGATCCACCATGGATCTATCCTGATTTGAAATTTAACTAACATGTTTGTTTCTTCTATATATAATCATTCATTGTGTATTATGGTTTCATATTTAAGATACATATTTGTTTTATCTGTTAAGAGGGCTTTGGCCTAATAGTACTAGTGAATTCTCTTTAACCAGACAGTGATGGTTCAAACCCCACTATCCTCAATCCCGCCTTTCCAACATCTCCCTATCATGCATGGCCGCCAATAATCACTATCTTATTAATGTCTGTAGTCGCAACAAACATTCACTACTACACACGAGTTAATTTTACCGTTGAATGCTATTTGGGATATACGTTGGGGAGTCTAATTAGGCGACTAATATAACCCAGTTGATCAATAGTGAAAGGAACCTGATTTTTTACTAAACACCCTAGTCTTAAACTGAGTAATGTAACCCGGTTTCATATTTGAAACCACCTTTTGTTTTATTGTATATTTTTTCAATATAGTTTTAACGCGGGTCTCAACAATTGGGTCTGATAAAATAATGGAACAAGGTTACTTAATAATAACGCGGGTCTTGAACGGGCTAATGGAAGTCGATTCCTTGTTTGAAACTAGAAGGGAGTTTATACCTTACATATAAATTTATAATATAGGATCCAATTTGTTACGCCATATACTTGTAACATATTGTTATCAACTTCTAGCCTTTATTTAGTAGTACATGTATATTTATCATGTGTCTCCAATATTTATGTAGATACCTTCTTCTTTGAGCATGATGATATATTAATAACACCTTTTAGGCACATGTGGTGCAAAACACCATTAATCATATCATGATATCATGTTTTAGGCAACTCGGTACTGGGATGGCCTTGGCCCGTCATGCCCGTCGCCGGCCTTGTACACCAGTTCCATGGGGTCGTCGGCGTCCTCAGCATCGTCTCCCAGCCGTTCCAGCCAGCCCTCCACCTCAGCAAAAATGGTTTCAGATCTGTTTGCTCTCTCTTTATATATATCTATATATGTATATGTATGTGTGTATATATATATATATATATATATATATATATGTATGTTTCTGTCTTTACATTGTGTGTGGTTTTAATGACAGAAACCTACATCTGATTGGATGTCAAGAAGATGATGAGTGGAGATGATGAATTTGAAAAGGTTAATGTGTTATTGAGAATTTGATTAGAAATGAATGAGAATTTGGGGTAGAGAAACAGAGGAATAGAATATGGGGTTGGGGAAAATGTGTATTCAATTTGAGTTTATTTATAGTAAAGAAAGCCGGAATCATGTTGAATTTAAAAAAATATATATAACTTATTAAATTTTATAATATTAGTGATTTTATTTTATGACTTATTAAATGTTAAAAAACATGTTGAATTTAAAAAATAAATAAATAAATGAGGGAGGCCCATCCTCCATTTCCCTTGTTCCATTCTTGGAGGGGCATCCTCCTTGAATATTAACGTGACGCTAACGTGAAAGGACATCCTCACACCTAGTAGCCTTATAGATCATTGGCACAATTGATTTATGGTACTAACCATGATGATCAAGATGATGATGATGTGTCAATTACAATGAGGATGAGGAAATGTAGATAAAGATGAGGATAAATCTTTGTTTGATTCAGTTGGTTTATTATAAATATGTACGGGCTTGTTTTATATTTGAGTTTGAATGTGTTTTTTCGAATTTGGTTTATTACATGTATTTTTGCTTAGGTCTGTGAACATTTTTTGTTTAGAATTCTTTTTGTTTAGATACGAGTCTAGATTTGGTATAAAAATATTGTTTAAATATGCTATTACAATTAAGATTCAACAAGAATTGTAGAAGCTTATTGATGGAATTGAGACTTGTAATTTTAAAGATTCAACAAGAATTGTAGAAGTTTATCGATGGAATTGAGACGTGTAATTTTAAATTCTATCCTTATGTGTGAAGCGCATGATAATTTACATGGCCTTTCTAACCACATTCTTTGAGAGACCAAATCCATAACAAAATGATAAAATACAGAGGAGATACAGTTCACAACTAAAATTACAATAAAAAAGGAATACAAACACAATACGAAAGGAACTTAGAATACGGGTTACAAACTAAAGTAAATTATAATACGAAAAATGGCATAATCAAAGTTGTAGAGGCTAGTGTTGAGACGATCCCTTTCAAATATATTTTGTCTCCTCTTAAAAGACGATCCCCTATAAATATATTTTGTGTCTCCTCTTAAAACAAGTTGGTCTCCTAAGCTACCACAGAAGAGCAGTTCGTTTTACAACTGTAGATGACCACTGAGCCTGAAAATAATATGTGTAGTCGTTGGAAATTTTCGGTATGTTTCTCATAGTGTGTGAGTGTTTTCAAGTGTATTATCTAAGGTTGAATGATATTTATATAGTCAAATAAAAATGAAAACCTCAGAATCATTTAACTGTGTAAGAGGTAGGAATTAAATTGTATTAAACTTCTTTAATAGCAATTTCGACAATTTAATGATTAGTTACAATGTAATTAAAATGGTTTAACCTTACATACTGAAATCTTTTAGCGCTTTCGAACTAAAAGACTTTATTTCTCAGTTATTGTGGCTCATTGACACCATACATCAACAGGCCCAAGCTATTTGCACCAACCAAGCCATAGGTAGTAATCATCAATGTTGCAACATACCCGACTTATAGGTACTAAGTGTCGTCGAAAAGAACTAACCTATAGGATGGAACCATGTTTGTATCGACACAAGCATCTATTGGTAACAACCTAGTTCCTACCTACTAGCCAACCATTAGCGAATCTAAGTTTGCATTGACGTTGGACCAAGTGCCTCAAAAAAAAGACGTCTCTCAAGTGCCTCAATGTGACATGTGTGAAGTCTGCCATCATAACGCCCATGGACCATTGCCACAACGCGTACATGCGCATAAAGTTGCACACCCCACCTCTTCCTTGAAGGGTTTTACCATCCACACATCTGGTACAAGTTCCCACCTAATTCCTTAAGTTATCTTCATTTCAAACATACCACTTTAAGAATTAATATTTCATTTATCTTAGGTCAAATTTAGAAACTTCTTAACTAATTGTTAAGCTCTTTTTCAATAACGCAAACACATTATACAATTTTAATCCACAACAATTACATATAATTATATTTGTTTAAAATTAGCGAAAACGATTTTCTTCACAATTTTTTTCTAATAATCGGCTATAAATTTTCTAACAATGGTAGATTCACCGTTCGATGGGTTTTGCTATAAATAATATAGATTAATATGAATTCATGTCTTAATACTTAAATAAAAAAAATAAATAATTACATATCCTAAAAACTATATTATCTTTATAAATAAATTGTGCGTGAAATGTTTGGACACTAGCTTATCGGCCTTATTCAAAGAAGTTGATTTGAAAAAGACAGGGTGAAAGGCGAAATTCGTTTGATAGCAAGGTCGTCACCAAAATATTTGTTAGGCGACCAAGTATTGATTAAAGAAATAAAGTTTTCATTTACTAGTATGACCATTTGTTCATGGGTCGATCCATGCTAGTAAAGTTGAGTTAGACTCATTTATGTAGAGGGTGTAATGCAGTAATGCTAATGGCTATAATTATGTGATGAAGTAAGCGATATGGCTGGTTGAGTAATTGTCACATAGCGGTGGCGGATCTATAAATTTTTTTATGAGGCCAGAAATTTATAGGTCGGTTGTCTGTCGTTAAAAAAAGTTGATTCGGCTCAGGTCGGTCACATCATTAATTGATATTTATAATATCTATTAAATAATAATTTTATCAAAACATATCTAAGAAATCTATATCTACGTAGTAAAATATTCCTTTAGTACATATATATATATATATATATGGAAGGTTAATTTGAGAAGAAATTTAATGTGAGAAGAAAAAAAGAAAGCGCATAATAGTAAAACATTAATTAATTTATAACTTCTTTCATCAATTATGTTATCTCTCATTAATAAAGCAAAAACATTTTATCCTACACATTTCAAAATTTATCCTACATATGTCTTACATTTACCGGAATTTACCCTAAACACATGTAAATTTACCCTACAAATTTCAAAATTTATCCTACACATACTAAAATTTATCCTACACATGTCGAAAATTGTCCTACACCATAAATTATTTTATCTTGAAAAAGTATATGAAAAAAATGAGTTACAAGTTTAATTAATTAGCTAATTAATGACAATTATAGATTTACCTATATACTCTTTTTCATAACATTAAATAAACACATTAAATGAAGTAAATAGAGAATTTCTATTCGTTTAAAAGTTATTCTTTTTATTCTTTCAAAATTTTTCTTTTCATTTGAACTCTCCACTATATATATATGTAGAGGTTCATGTAAGAAAATTTAAAAGTGTGAGAAGGATAAGAAAGATTATATAGGTGACATGTGTCCATTTTTATTTTGGTAGTTTAAGGGTATAAGTGTAATTTAACTAATAAAATCTAATTATAGAATGAATATATACAACTAATTTTTGGCAGTTATTGTAGTGATTTTTGAATTTGAAATAACACCATAAATCATAAAAACACCACAACATGTATATTGAAGGCATACATCTTATAAAGAACAGAAATATAACTTATAAAAACACCCTAACTAATAAAAATACCCTAACTCATAAAAACACCACAACATGTATATTGAAGGCATACATTTTATAAAGAACAGAAATATAACAAAAATAACACCATAACTCATAAAAACACCACAACAGTTATATTGAAGGCACACATCTTATAAAGAACACCCTAACATTGAATATTACAGAAATAACATTGAATATAACACCAGTCAACACTTTAATCAGAATCAAAACAGAAATAACACCCTAAATATATAAAAACAGAAATAACTCTACATAAGTATATCAATATGGTACTCATATTAAAGATAAGAAACCACTCGTTATTATGGTGTAATTTTTTTTTAAAAAAATGTTACGTATAAAAAGTTATTGATGTTTAAAAAAAGGGGGAACTTTGCATCTGTATTAATGTTAGTTTCTTAATTTAAAAATATTATATTTATCTTTATACCCTTAATCTAGAAAATTAGTTAGTTTAATAGTTAACATTATTTACAAAATGCCACTATCTCAACCATTAGATTAAATATCTAATGGTTTAGATTCTTTCTTATCCTTCTCACACTTTTAAATTTTCTCACAATAACCTCATCGTATATATATATATATATATATATATATAGGATTAGGTTCAAGAGTGAACACAAGTGTATTTACGAACTCAGTGAAATAATCCTGGCCTTACACGTGTGTAAATCAATGGTCAGGATTTGATGATAAAATACACTAGTGTATTTTACGATTTGCTGATGAAATCTTGGCCTTACATGTGTGTAAATCAATGGCCAGGATTAGTTCGCAAATACACTAGTGTTCACTCTAGAACCCTACCCGATATATATATATATATATATATATATATATATATATATGTATAGGATTAGGATCATTTATGAACAATTTTTCCATAGTGAACTGTGTGAACTAATCTGGACCATGCTCTCTTTTTAAATTATCAAGGATAGGATGGTAATTTAACTTATTATTTTAGTTTTTCAATTTAAAAAAAAAATCTTAACATGGTAGTTACATTGTTTCCTAAATTGTAGATCTAATCAATTCAAATTATTTTTTTATCCTTTACATCGATCTTCAGTATTTTTGGTTACAAATTCATATCAAGTCCCGATTTATTCAATTCTGAATCAATATGTTGTAGTACACAATCGATTAACATATTCAGAATCATACGAAATCTCTGATAATATCCAGACTTTTTTCACGGTAGTCAAACTATTTTTTTATCCGCAGTTTTGATACAATTTTCGTTCATATTATTTCCTTATTATGAACGAACCTTTAACCTATACGAACAAGACAGTCGTGAACGATGATGAAGCAAACGATCAGCCTGTCGGTATTGTTTTCGTTACGACATTGGATCGACCAGGTGCGATTTAGTTTTTTATTAAGTTTTATATTTCGGTCGGAATTCATACCTTCACGAATGTAGTTTTTTCTGTCTTTCCTTTCGTCAAATTCAACAGTTCGACATGGTATTTCTGTTTTAAAGGTATAGTTGTTCGTATGTTCATAGAGACATAATTCATTGCATGTTTTCTATACGATTGATCTACGTTGTGTTTGTAGTTTTGTTGTTTGTCGTAGTATAGATGCAAGTTAGGACATATACATTATGTATGCGTTTTGTATATGCCAGCCATTAATCAGGACCATATCTGCTGGATTTTTCCGTTTTTGTATATCTGATTGTTTTGTTTCTTTAATTGTCAATTCGTTACATTACAGTACACATGTGTATATTTTACATTAGTATAAACCAATTAGGTGATGTATGTGTTTTGTATATTACAGCAAGTAATAATGAGCATACCTGCTGTTTTTTTCTGGTTTGTATATTTGATTGAATGGTTTCTTTAATTGTCAAGTCGTTACACAACAGTACACATGTGTATATTTTACAGATCAGCCAATAATATTGATGTATTTGTATACGTGTCAATTCGTTACATTACCGTACACATGTGTATATTTTACATTAGTATAAACCAATTAGGTGATGTATGCGTTTTGTATATTCTAGCTAGTAATCATGAGCATACCTGCTGTTTTTTCCGTTTTGTATATCTGATTGAATGGTTTCTTTAATTGTCAAGTCGTTACACAACAGTACACATGTGTATATTTTACAGATCAACCAGTAATATTGATGTATTTGTCGACATGTCAATTCGTTACATTACTATACACATGTGTATATGTTACATTAGTATAAACCAATTAGGTGATGTATGCATTTTGTATATTCCAGCCAGTAATCATGAGCATACCTACTGTTTTTTTCTGCTTTGTATATCTGGTTGAATGGTTTTCTTTAATTGTCAAGTCGTTACATAACAGTACAAATGTGTATAACAGATCAGCTAGTAATACTGATGTATTTGTTGACGTGTCAAATAATAAGTACACTTTGTGAACTGTATAATATGAATCTCATAGTACACATATGTATAAATAACATTACTCAAAGTTGGTGTCTTATTTTTTCATAAACTGTTTTTAAATTTTTTTTTTTTTTGCATGTTAACCATTTGCAGAATCGGTTGCCAGCAACGTACACGAAACTCCTAATGGTTTTTGCCAGACAGCGATGATGATGATATTAATCTTCAAATTTGAATTATATTGTTAAATGCAACCGATACATTAATATTTCTGTATTTTGACTTTACATATTATATTACCTCATATTTTTAAAATGATAGACGTTGTTATTGTATGTACACTACTATGTTTGACATGCTTCTTTTAGTACACTTACACGGCACACACATGTGAACCTCAAATTACATAAGCACATGTATGAGCGTCATATAAAAACAAGACATCATTTTGTCTATTAATAAGAAGCTTTGGTATACTAAAAAATGTTTACATAGTCCGTTTGATAACACAATCACATACAAACTACACATGTGTACCGTTCACACGTGTAATCGAGTATTATAACATACAGTACACGTATGTATGTTCTACAGATAAATACAATCATACACACAGTGACCATATTGTAACCTGCTTTGACTAGTATAAACAGAAAAGGATTGTAAAACTGCTAATATCTTCCTCTTAAATGACAATTCAAATATTTATCTTTTTTAGACATGTTACATATGTATCATTTATACAGTCACGGCGATCTATGCACGTGAATTGTAGTTTGCGTAACGAGCTTTGATTAATGTAAACATCAACGGAATGCATAATGTTATTAAGATGCATCAACAAAGACAATACACATACGTATCAAAATAACAAATACATGCCGCATCAACATAACTCGTCATTAGTATATGCCATGGCGATGCATACTCGCCAATGTAAATGCAAACCAGATGCATCATCGTAATTCATATCATCCATGTCACACCCCGACCCGCAGCGGAATAAGGGTCGGGGCATAATTGGGTTATCACCAAAGCTCATGATGTTTACTAAAATGTTTCATATTTATTAAATTCAAATTACAACTTCAATATTCCAAACAAGTTCATACAATTACAAGGAAAAAGTAACTAAGTAAACAATCCAAAGCCTAATCTGATTTATTCTTCTAGGCCGTCCTATATGTTTCTTGCTGCAACTGGATCACCTGTATCATGTGTAAAAATGGGGGATTTTGGGTCAACAAAAGTTGGCGAGTGAACCTTGTTAAAAACATTTGATATTGATTTCTTATTGTATTTAATATGGAAAAATTGTGCAATAAGTGAGCAAACGTATATAATCAAACAATAACAAACCACCTTGCATGAGTATATGACATGAATGATAATGTATATGTTGGCAACGTCACGTTCCGCTCATAGGTAATGGGGAACGGACGAGCCTATGATGATGTATGTGAGATCTAGGCTCAATCAAACGGAGCCGATCATATGTTGGCAACGCCACGTTCCGCTCATAGGTAATGGGGAACAGTTCCGCTCATAGGTAATGGGGAACAGACGAGTCTGTGATAATGTATGTACTGAAAATAATAAATTTAATCTAAACATTAACCACACAAATAATTGATACATATTGGATACACATTTGATCATGGATATAATGGATGCACAAGTGTTTAAATGTAATAAATAATAAGCGACACATGATACACCCCAAAATGTGATTAAAACGGGGAATTTGGTAGAGATTCACTCACATTGGGTGCGTTCGTTTGGTGATGTTGAATGCGCACGAGTTTGGAGATTTGATCGACGAGGAATAACTAACCTAAAATAATAACGAAATGGTTCGGTAAATAAGTGGATTTTATTAACAATTTTAGTATGATTTTTAGATTTATTTTTGTGAGTTTAAGGTCGTTTTTCTAACTTTAAAAATATTATTTTTAAGTATTTTTAATTGATTTTTAAATTAAATAAATAAATAAATAAAAGTTTGACTTTGGTTGACGTTGACCGTTGACCGGTCCGTTGACCGGTCGGACTGTGGTCTAAGTGTACACTGGGTGAGGTTCGAACTCGTGACCTCCCGTACGCGTGCACGCAGCTCTACCAACTGAGCTACGTGTCTAACCCGAAATATTTCTGTTTTAATTTATACTTATATACTATTTAGATTATTCAGAATCATTTATTTTAAAAAGAATTTTAATCATGTCGAACCGGTTGCAGAAGCAGGATTCGAACTCGTGACCTGTGGTTTAACTTTGCACACAGTCCACCGCTGAACTGTGTGTCTAACCTGGTTAAAATACTTGTTTTTATTAACCTTATATACTAACTGGAAGGTGTTCTGTGGCCTTTCAAAAAAAATTGGGATTTATCGCAGGAAACCGGTTAAGTGCACGAATCGAACTCGGAACGTGTGGTTTTAAATTGCACACAGTCCACCACTGGACTGTGTGTCTAACCCGTTTAAAAATCCATTTTAAATTAAACTTATACTTATTTCTGACTTCGTCTTCTTCGTTTACAAACACCCAGATCAGCGAATTTCGACTGTTTTGTTTAACTTGATTATCAAAACTTATAATTAGTTGAAATGTAATAGCAACGGGATTATAGAACAGAGTCTACCAAAACAGCGTGTTTAATTCAGGTGTCCGGCAAGGGGGCGTCGGCTCTGATTGGCGATCTCCGACTGAGTGAACCAATCGACAGTTTTGATCAGTGAGTTGTGCAATTAAGGTACTAAACAAGGATTATCAAAGGTTTAGATGTTTGTACCGATTCACAGCGTGATTTCAGAAATTTCCAGAGATTTTTCGGCGAGTGCAGATTATCCGGCAACGTCGTCTGGGACCGATTCTGGTTGAAGGATTGAAGTTAGTATAAGTCTAGCAATGGATTGAAAACGAAAGAATCGAGAAATTTACCGTTTTGATGTATATCTCGGTTTTCCGGCGAAAGTCCGACAATACAGAATATTTCCGGCGAGTGAAATTTCTTCGAGAATTTGTGCGATTTTGAGCGAAAAGATTACCAGAGACTTGGGTGTGTATTTATAGGGATGAATCAAGATGAATTGGGTCTGAATTTGGTCTTGATTCGTGGTCAAGACTTTCTCCGGCGGTTATGACTGAGGTCGCGGGTTTAGACATCGGTTATAACCGACGTCGATGTTAATATATGCGCTTAGTCAAACGAAATTTCTAAAAGTAGGGGATACTGTAACATCCGTCAAAAACCGGATTTACCAAACCCGCTTCGTTATTTAACCGAACAACCAGTTAAAAATTTCGTTGCGTATTTAATGCCCAAATTAATTTTAAACGATACATAATTAATAAGTATATTAGAATATAAAATTTATTTTTGAAAATGTATTAAAAATAGTGAGTTAAAAATAATATGCTGAAGCCGGGATTCGAACCCGGGTCAGCCAGGTCAACCGGGTCAAAACAGCCTTAACTCTCACACGCTCAACCACTCCGCCACTTGTGTTATTTGTTAACATATTGAAACAACTAATACATAAATCAATCTGGAAAGCAAAAGCCAGTTGCCCAACGCGCCCAAATCCGCTCACGTCGGAAATCCCGACAATTTCGTCAAAGTTTGCCGTTTCTTTTTGGTCATAACGTATACATTAACAGTAAGGTCGGTTATAACCGAAGAAAACCATCAATTACATTCACTGCCTTAAATTTCTGTTGAAACCGAAAATGCAACTCAAATCCGGGATTATACCTTGTTCATCAGTTAATCTCACGAAGCTATTCAACTTACACTCATCTTTTCGCTCAGAAAACTTCGCCGAAAGTCGCCGGAATTCTCTGAAAAATTACCGGAAATTTTCGCCGAAAAACCGAGTTCAATCCATCCTTTCTTCTTACCCAAAAATAAGATCATATAACTCATACTGACATCACTCCCACTCACCTTAAACCTCTGAAGAATCTATGTCGCAAGAAATTTCACTCGCCGGAATTCTCTGCAAGTCGCCGAAAACCGGGACTTTCATCTACACGGTAATTACCTCGATGTTTCTGTTTCATTCCATTATAAGATGAATTCTAACACCATTTCATCGCTCAGAATCAACCTCAGACGGCATTGCCGGACTTACTGTTTTCACCAGAAAACTTTTGGATTTTTCGGAAACCCGCTGTTAACCGGTATGATCGTTCAAACATACTGATAATCATTACTCATTAGTTCAATTTCACATCTAATCCCTCCAAACTGCTAATTGATTCTAACAGCCGAAGGTCACCAGAACAGAGCCGACAAGCTTCGCCGGATTTTCTGAAGAAGACGATCTGTTCGGTATTTTCTTTCCCCAAACTCTTCGGTTCAATACTTTTCAATTGTTCATCTTGTTCATTAACCGAATTAATCAAATAACAGTTAGATAACCGTTGCCTGAGTTTTGAACGAAGAAGACGAAGTAGTTATAATATAAGTTTAATTAAAATCAGTTTATGAACGGGTTAGACACACAGTCCAGCGGTGGACTGTGTGCGAACAAAAACACGCATACGTCCCGAGTTCGATTCTTGTCACACGCACCTTCACAGAAATAAAATGCCTTTTTTTTAGAGACCGGACCGGGTTAACTTCAGTAAGATGTTAAGTATAATAAAAACCAGAATAATTACCAAGTTAGACACACAGTCCAGCGGTGGACTGTGTGCCAAACTAAACCACAGGTCCCGGGTTCGAGACCTGTGGCGAGCACCGAGCGAGACATTAAAATCGTTTTTAAAATAAATGATTTTCGGATTAATTCAATTAGTATAAAAATATAATTAAAAACAGAAATATTTCAGGTTAGACACGTAGCTCAGTTGGTTGAGCTGCGTGCACGCGAACGGGAGGTCTCGGGTTCGAGCCTCACCCGGCGCACACAATTACACAATAAAACCGGTCAACAATTCAATGGTCAACAAGTCAACGGTCAAAAAGTCAACATTTTTTTTTTATTTTTATTTATTTATTTTATTTAAAAATCAATTAAAATACTTAAAAATAACATTTTTAAAGTTAGAAAATAGCCTTAAACTCACAAAAATATATCCAATAATCCTACAAAAATTGATTTAATAAAATCCACTTATTTACCGAACCATTATGTTATTATCTAGGTTAGTTTCACTCGTGGTTAAATCAAACTTCGTGCGCATTCAACATCATCAACCGAACGCACCCAATGTGAGTGAATCTCTACAAATTCCCCCTTTTAATCACGTTTTTGGGGTGTATCATGTGTCTTATTATTTATCACATTTAAAATATTGTGCATCTATCATATCCATGAACAAATGTGTATTCAACATGTATTATCTGTTTGTGTGATTATTGTTTAGATTAAATTTATCATTTTCAGTACATACATTTTCATAGGCTGCCGCTCCCCATTACCTATGAGCGTTGAGTTGTTCCCCATTACCTATGAGCGTGAACCAGGCTTGCCAACATACGATCGATTCCGTTTGATTGAGCCTTGATCGCACATACATTTCATCATAGGCCGTCTGCTCCCCATTACCTATGAGCGTGAGCCGTTCCCCATTACCTATAAGCGTGAACGAGACGTTGCCAACATTTACATTGTCATTCATGTTATATATTCATGTAAGGTGGTTGTTATTGTATGTTGTTGTTTATTATGGTTTGTTGTGGTATGTTATTGTTTGTTATGGTTCTTGCTATTGTATGTTTATTTACGTTTGCTCACCTATGATTACTGCACAATTTTTTCATATTAAATACAACAAGAAATAAATAATAAATGTTTTCTAACAAGGTTCACTCGCCAACTTTTGTTGACCCAAAAACCATTTTTACACATGATACAGGTGAACAGGATGAAGCAAGGAAAACATAGGAAATGCCTTAGAAGAAAACAATGAAGTCTAGAATGATGTTTAGGACATGATGAAATTAAGATTGTATGTTTCCCTTTAAATTGTAATCATGAATATGAAACGTTATAATAAATGTCATGAGCTTTGATGATAACCCAATCATGCCCCGATCACCTTTTCCGCTGCGGGTCGGGGTGTGATAGATTGGTATCAGAGCTTTTGACTATAGGGATATAGGATAGGTTATTAGACCCTTAGAGCCTATACTATAGTTGACTAGATGTTAATTGTTTATGTGGTTACATGCAAACTTATGATATTTATTTGTTTGTTTCATATTTATTACGTACACAAATGCATGCAAACATTTCCAATATTACATTTTGTGATACATAGTGAATTATACTTGCAGTCAAACATACATACTTACATACATATTCATCATACATGTTACAATATTCACATATTCAAATCATCTTCATACTTCCGTTATTCAAGATTTTGTCGCATTTTTCATTTTTCAAATCTCATCAAAGTGAGTTCTGCGACGGGCATGTAGTAACTGTAAGGGTACAAGTACCGGTAGTCGGAACGTCCTGTCTAGCTTGGCATTCGTATAAATCTAATATAACGGACCAGTTTTCCTACCTGGGGACTAACGATGAGAGTACGAAGAACCTATTAGGCCAAAGCATGCCACACCAAACGTCGTTCGAACTAACCCCACTTTGAGGTGTCACCGTGTCCACACCTGGATACATTCCGAATATCATACGTTACATACATATTTCTCGATTTTCTCCGGGTTTTAGTGTACGTAACCAGGCTAACACATGCGAACCATATGAAAAACCCAGTAATCATGGGGGCCCACGTGATTACGAAGGTGAAGTATGGCGGCATGCAAGGCCCAATTACGAGCAAAGCCCAAGACATCCTATGGATGTAGTAGATTTATTTTGCTATGTTTATTTTATGAATGTTCATTCCTAAATACGACACATGATCCCAAAAGCATCCAACTCATACTCTTGATATGTATTCCTTGTAGATGTCTTCAAATTCCGCTCGTAGGAAGATGAGAGCAGGAAAAGCTCGCGAGCGCATGGCTGCCCTAATCGCTCAACAAATGGCTGCCGTAATACCCAACATTATAGTCCACGTCCAACAAGCCCTTACCGCTAATCCCGTCAATCAAGAAGTTCAAAATGTTGTTAACCCTCCCCTAAATACCACTAAATGCACTTACAAGCATTTCAAATCCTGCGACCCTACAAAATACGAAGGGACTGAAGGTGTCACCGCTCTTCTCTATTAGTTTGAAGAAATGGAAAACATTTTTCTAAATTGCGATTGCCCCGATGATCGCAAAGTACGATATGCTACTGGTCGTTTATATGGAATAGCACTTACTTGGTGGAATACAAAGAAGGCCGAACGAGGTGTTGAAGATACTATGACTTTGACTTGGGAAGAGTTGAAAGAAATCATGACAAGACGGTTTTGCCCAAGGAGCGAAATCAAGAAATTAGAGGATGAGTTCTATTCGTTGAAACAAAAGGAAGGCGACCACACCACGTACAACAAGAGATTCCTCGAGTTAAATCAAATGGTTCCCAACTTGTTCACTCCCCACTACCGTTTGATCGAGCACTACATTCAAGGTCTTCCTTCAAAGATTCAAGACTCTGTAATAGGTACCACACCTGCAACCTTGGAAGCAGCAATGGAGTTAGCTACAAAGCTCACCGAGAACCGAATCCGGAACAAAGACTTCAAGGAGGAGAAGAAGAAGGATAAAGCATCGACTGAAACCTCCAACTACACCCAAACCGAATCCCCTTCTCAACCCATTTCTAAGAGAAAACGAGACGAGCAACTTTTCGCTGTCACCCAACGCAACCAACCAGCCTTACAAGCCGTACCCCTCCAAGCTATCCCAATCACTCAAGTAGCACCCAACTCAACCTACCCAAATAAGAAACCTTACCTTGGACCTCACCCTCGATGTAACACCTGTTTTTATCACCATCCATCTACCGTACTTTGTCGACTATGTGCGAATTGTGGACGCTATGGTCATTTGAGCAAAGTTTGCCGCACCTCTCAAAACCAAACCTCACCCCCTACTCAAAACATGATCCAAACATATCAACAACCCCAATACCCCATGTTCCCATATGTTCGAGCTTGTTTCAATTGTGGCGACCCTACCCACTTTAGAAACACGTGCCCTCAATTGGTTAACATCATAAACGCCCAAGCTCAAGCAAACCCAGTTAACCAAGCAAATCAAGAAAACCCAACCACTAGGCCACTAGCAAGAGGAAGAGTTTTCAACATCAACGCCAATCCGGTTGAAGATAATGACGGCCCAAACGAAAACACTCAACTAGTCCCCTTCACTGAAAATCAAGATTCAACTCCAACCGCTTAGTTTTATGTTTTCTTTATGTTATCTCAATTCTCACGTGTCTCAATTTTAAATTGGATATTTATCCAAGGATTTTAATGCAAATTATTGTTTCAGTTTTGTTTTATACTCATTGATTCAACATTCATACCATCATACATCTCAACGTATTTCAATCTCATTATTTAAAGAAGTTGGGCTGTGTCTCACTTCTACATAGACTAACCTCTCCATCACAACAAACGAGAGAGGGACTGTCATCATTCAAACATGTATACTATCAGAATTATGACGCAGGCATTGTTTGTTGTGTTTATTTATGTTTTAGAGTCACATAGAACCAATCATAACTTACTGATAAAACCAATGAAAATTTGACAAGAATATGGTGGATACGCCGCTGGTACTTCCTATATATAAGTATTCTTGTCAAAGGATCAGAGGCATTATCAGGCGGTTATGAGAAGTTCCATGTAGGATTTGGTATTGTCTTGATTGAAGTTGTGTTATACTCACTGATTTAGCATTCATATCATCTCATCATTTAAAGGAATTGTATTGTGTCATCAATCAAACATGTATGCTATCAGAATTAGGACTCAGATATTGGTTGTTGTGTTTATTTATGTTCTAGAGTCACATCATAGAACCAATCATAACTTACTGATAAAACCAATGAAAATTTGACAAGAATATGGTGGATACACCGCTGGTACTTCCTATATATAAGTATTCTTGTCAAAGGATCAGAGGCATTGTCAGGCGGTTATGAGAAGTTCCATTTAGGTTTTAGTAGTAAAAGTTATGTTTTAGGATATAACCTAATCTTTCAAACGTACCCAAACTCATATGCATAACATCATACTTAGTCAATCAACTCTGTGTATCCATGTTCCGTATTCATACACTTTAGGCAACAAAAAGCGATTCCTGTAGCAGGGTACTCAACCCTTATAAGGAACGTTACCGCCTCAAACAAAATTTAAACTCTTACTCTCTTCTAAGTATGTAATTGTCAAATTAAAACACCATCCTTTCTAGACAAATATGCCACTACTTAAATTTCGGGACGAAATTTCTAAAAGTAGGGGATACTGTAACATCCGTCAAAAACCGGATTTACCAAACCCGCTTTGTTTATTAACCGAACAACCAGTTAAAAATTTCGTTGCGTATTTAATGCCCAAATTAATTTTAAACGATACATAATTAATAAGTATATTAGAATATAAAATTTATTTTTGAAAATGTATTAAAAATAGTGAGTTAAAAATAATATGCTGAAGCCGGGATTCGAACCCGGGTCAGCCAGGTCAACCGGGTCAAAACAGCCTTAACTCTCACGCGCTCAACCACTCCGCCACTTGTGTTATTTGTTAACATATTGAAACAATTAATACATAAATCAATCTGGAAAGCAAAACCCAGTTGCACAACGCACCCAAATCCGCTCACGCCGGAAATCCCGACAATTTCGTCAAAGTTTGCCGTTTCTTTTTGGTCATAACGTATACATTAACAGTAAGGTCGGTTATAACCGAAGAAAACCATCAATTACATTCACTGCCTTAAATTTCTGTTGAAACCGAAAATGCAACTAAAATCCGGGATTATACCTTGTTCATCAGTTAATCTCACGAAGCTATTCAACTTACACTCATCTTTTCGCTCAGAAAACTTCGCCGAAAGTCGCTGGAATTCTCTGAAAAATTACCGGAAATTTTCGCCGAAAAACCGAGTTCAATCCATCCTTTCTTCTTACCCAAAAATAAGATCATAGAACTCATACTGACATCACTCCCACTCACCTTAAACCTCTGAAGAATCTATGTCGCAAGAAATTTCACTCGCCGGAATTCTCTGCAAGTCGCCGGAAAACCGGGACTTTCATCTACACGGTAATTACCTCGATGTTCTGTTTCATTCTATTATAAGATGAATTCTAACACCATTTCATCGCTCAGAATCAACCTCAGACGGCATTGCCGGACTTACTGTTTTCACCGGAAAACTTCTGGATTTTTCGGAAACCCGCTGTTAACCGGTATGATCGTTCAAACATACTGATAATCATTACTCATTAGTTCAATTTCACATCTAATCCCTCCAAACTGCTAATTGATTCTAACAGCCGAAGGTCACCAGAACAGAGCCGACAAGCTTCGCCGGATTTTCTGAAGAAGACGATCTGTTCGGTATTTTCTTTCCCCAAACTCTTCGGTTCAATACTTTTCAATTGTTCATCTTGTTCATTAACCGAATTAATCAAATAACAGTTAGATAACCGTTGCCTGAGTTTTGAACGAAGAAGACGAAGTAGTTATAATATAAGTTTAATTAAAATCAGTTTATGAACGGGTTAGACACACAGTCCAGCGGTGGACTGTGTGCGAACAAAAACACGCATACGTCCCGAGTTCGATTCTTGTCACACGCACCTTCACAGAAATAAAATGCCTTTTTTTTAGAGACCGGACCGGGTTAACTTCAGTAAGATGTTAAGTATAATAAAAACCAGAATAATTACCAAGTTAGACACACAGTCCAGCGGTGGACTGTGTGCCAAACTAAACCACAGGTCCCGGGTTCGAGACCTGTGGCGAGCACCGAGCGAGACATTAAAATCGTTTTTAAAATAAATGATTTTCGGATTAATTCAATTAGTATATAAATATAATTAAAAACAGAAATATTTCAGGTTAGACACGTAGCTCAGTTGGTAGAGCTGCGTGCACGCGAACGGGAGGTCTCGGGTTCGAGCCTCACCCGGCGCACACAATTACACAATAAAACCGGTCAAGAAGTCAACGGTCAACAAGTCAACGGTCAAAAAGTCAACATTTTATTTATTATTTTTATTTATTTATTTTATTTAAAAATCAATTAAAATACTTAAAAATAACATTTTTAAAGTTAGAAAATAGCCTTAAACTCACAAAAATATATCCAATAATCCTACAAAAATTGATTTAATAAAATCCACTTATTTACCGAACCATTATGTTATTATCTAGGTTAGTTTCACTCGTGGTTAAATCAAACTTCGTGCGCATTCAACATCATCAACCGAACGCACCCAATGTGAGTGAATCTCTACAAATTCCCCCTTTTAATCACGTTTTTGGGGTGTATCATGTGTCTTATTATTTATCACATTTAAAATATTGTGCATCTATCATATCCATGAACAAATGTGTATTCAACATGTATTATCTGTTTGTGTGATTATTGTTTAGATTAAATTTATCATTTTCAGTACATACATTTTCATAGGCCGCCGCTCCCCATTACCTATGAGCGTTGAGCTGTTCCCCATTACCTATGAGCGTGAACCAGGCGTGCCAACATACGATCAGCTCCGTTTGATTGAGCCTTGATCGCACATACATTTCATCATAGGCCGTCTGCTCCCCATTACCTATGAGCGTGAGCCGTTCCCCATTACCTATAAGCGTGAACGAGACGTTGCCAACATTTACATTGTCATTCATGTTATATATTCATGTAAGGTGGTTGTTATTGTATGTTGTTGTTTATTATGGTTTGTTGTGGTATGTTATTGTTTGTTATGGTTCTTGCTATTGTATGTTTATTTACGTTTGCTCACCTATGATTACTGCACAATTTTTCCATATTAAATACAACAAGAAATAAATAATAAATGTTTTCTAACAAGGTTCACTCGCCAACTTTTGTTGACCCAAAAACCATTTTTACACATGATACAGGTGAACAGGATGAAGCAAGGAAAACATAGGAAATGCCTTATAAGAAAACAATGAAGTCTAGAATGATGTTTAGGACATGATGAAATTAAGATTGTATGTTTCCCTTTAAATTGTAATAATGAATATGAAACGTTATAATAAATGTCATGAGCTTTGATGATAACCTAATCATGCCCCGATCACCTATCCGCTGCGGGTCGGGGTGTGACACTTACGACCATATAACGCTTCGAAAGGAGCCATGCCGATACTTGAATGATAGCTGTTGTTGTACGAAAATTCCACTAATGGTAGATGAGCGTCCCAATTCCCTTTGAAGTCTATGACACATGCTCGAAGCATGTCTTCAAGAGTTTGGATGGTGCGTTCAGATTGTCCATCAGTTTGAGGATGAAAAGCGGTACTGAGGTCTAATCGTGTACCCAAAGCGGCTTGTACGGCTTGCCATGTTCGTGAAGTGAAACGACCATCACGATCTGAAATGATGCTTAAAGGTACACCATGACGGCTTACGATCTCGCTGATGTAGATACGAGCTAACTTCTCGTTCTTGAAGTCCTCGCGAATTAGAATGAAGTGAGCTGATTTGGTAAGACGATCAATGATTACCCATATGGTGTCATACCCACTGGAGGTGCGAGGTAACCCGGTAATGAAATCCATGGTTATGTTTTCCCACTTCCACACAGGTATTTCGGGTTGTACTAGGAGACCTGACGGTCTTTGATGTTCAGCCTTTACTTTGGAACAGGTAAGGCACTTAGAAACAAAAACAGCAATATCCTTTTTCATGCCAGGCCACCAGTAGGTGTATCGAAGTTCTTGATACATCTTGTCGGCTCCTGGGTGTACAGAGTACCGTGTTTTGTGTGCCTCATTCATAAGGAAATCACGAAGGTTATTGTGATCAGGAATCCATATGCGATCTAGATAGTACAGAATACCGTCGGATTTGGTTTCGATTTTAAGTTCTGCTCCACAAGATAGCTCATTGCGTACGTCGTTTTCTGTTACAGAAACATGTTGAGCTTCTCGGATTCGATCTTTGATGTCGGTTATGATTTGCGAACATAGAAGACGAATGGAGTTCGCATAACCTTTTCGACTGAGCGCATCGGCCACCACGTTTGCCTTGCCAGGATGATACCGAATTTCACAGTCGTAGTCATTAAGAAGTTCGACCCATCTTCGTTGCCTCATATTCAACTCCTTTTGGTTAAAGATATGTTGGAGGCTCTTGTGGTCAGTGTATATTTCACACTTGGTACCATAGAGGTAATGTCTCCATATCTTGAGAGCGAACACAACGGCTCCAAGTTCCAGGTCGTGGGTGGTGTAGTTCTTTTCATGAACCTTGAGTTGCCTAGAAGCATAGGCTATCACTTTTCCCCTTTGCATTAATACACAGCCTAGTCCTTGCCCTGATGCGTCGCAATATACCACAAAGTCATCGCAACCTTCGGGGAGTGTGAGGATAGGCGCGTCACAAAGCTTTTGCTTAAGGGTTTGGAAGGCTTCGTCTTGTTTCGGTCCCCATATGAAGGGTTTTCCTTTATGAGTCAAAGCCGTGAGTGGTACAGCAATACGGGAGAAATTTGAAATGAAGCGGCGATAGTAACCAGCCAAACCAAGAAATGATCTTACTTCGGTAGGGGTACGTGGCGCTTGCCATTCTTGTACTGCTTTGATCTTTGAGGGGTCGACATGTATTCCCTTGTCATTGACGACATGTCCAAGGAATTGTACCTCTTTTAACCAGAATTCGCATTTGGAGAATTTGGCGTAGAGCTTTTCATTCCTTAAGAGTGTAAGGATGAGTCGAAGGTGTCGTTCATGATCAGATTTAGACTTCGAGTAGATGAGGATGTCGTCGATGAAGACTATGACAAAACGGTCGAGATAGGGTTTGCATACCCTATTCATTAGATCCATGAATACAGTTGGGGCGTTGGTTAATCCAAATGGCATGACCATGAATTCGTAATGACCGTAACGAGTTCGGAAGGCGGTCTTTGGGACGTCTTCTTCATGTACTCTGAGTTGATGATAACCAGAACGTAGGTCGATTTTTGAAAAACAGGTGGCGCCTTGAAGTTGGTCAAGAAGATCATCGATGCGAGGTAATGGGTAGCGGTTCTTGACTGTTAACTTGTTGAGTTCTCTGTAGTCGATACACATGCGAAAAGTTCCATCTTTCTTCTTCACAAAAAGGACAGGTGCACCCCAAGGCGATGAGCTAGGACGTATGAATCCTTTGTCAGTCAGCTCTTGCAGTTGACTGGCCAGCTCTTGCATTTCGGATGGGGCTAACCTATAAGGAGATTTTGCAACTGGTGTAGCTCCAGGTATAAGATCAATGCGGAATTCGACTTCTCTCACGGGAGGAAGTCCTGAAATGTCGTCAGGAAAAACTTGCGGAAAATCTTTTACTACTGGGATGTCTTCGAGTTTCTTCTCCTTGGTTCCCTTTTTGACGACATGAGTTAGGAATCCGACATAATTCTTGCGGAGATATTTTCGGGCTTGAAGACAGGACATTAATTTGAGTCCTTTCGAAGGGGTTTCTCCAAAGATTCGTAGAGTCTGACCGTTTGTAAGAGGAATGCGAATAAACTTTTCGCGGCATACAACTTCAGCATGATGTTGGCTGAGCCAGTCCATACCAATTATAATGTCAAAACTTCCCAACTTCATAGGAATGAGATCAACTGGAAAATCGTGATCGTTTAGGGTGAGAGTACAATTGCGTATAATAGAGTTTAATGAGACCGGTTTTCCGTCAGCAACTTCTACCGTTATGGATTCCATGAGTTTATCACGAGTTTGGTTGAGGATGGGTTCAAATTCTAAGGACACAAAACTCTTATCCGCGCCAGTATCAAATAACATGGATGCATAACTACCATTGATGAGAAACGTACCGTTAACCACGTTGTTGTCAGCCCTAGCTTGATTTGCGTTGATGTTGAAAGCTCTTCCCCTAGTAGGTGGAGGAGCTTGGTTAGCCTGGTTTACTGGATTTGCTTGAGCTTGGGCATGATGATGTTAACCAAGCGTGGACAGGTGTTCCTGAAGTGGTTCGGGTCTCCACAGTTGTAACAAGCCCGCATAGGTTGCATCATGGGGTAGTTGGGTTGGTAGTAGGATTGGGCTGCATGTTCGGCAGGTGGTAGGAGTAAAGGTTGTTGGGCTTGACCCACTATCTGATGGTGGGTTTGGGTTGAGGGCTGATTGCGGTTGCCGGTGCAATGTTGGCAGGGATGATCAGGAAAGTGATGGTATTGGCAACGGTTTCATTTTGGGTATGGGCCGGAGTATGGCTTTTTATATGGTGCAGATGAGGGGCAATTTGGGTGATGGGTGCAGCAGTAATAGGGGGTTTGAAGGTCTTTCATTTGAAAATGGTACAGCCCAACTCCCGATTCCGTTTCAAATACAAACCAACTGTTCAAAAACATATCTTATTATATCTCGTATATTATACTTCGTTGTCAACTAAACGTTTCTTTTCAATTATATGTATGTTTCTTTTTTTAAACACCGTATTCAGCAACAACATATCTAAATTTTCTTTACTTTTTCCCTCTTTCTCAGAGTTCGCTTCCTCATCCGAAAATTGTATAGGGTCGTCAATGGTGTTACTAAACCTACTCGCCTTCAAACGAGCTATTCTTTCGCTTCGATGACCTACATGATTAAACCATTTATATTAGTTAAATTTTTCTACAAACAACTAATATATTACCAAATACGTTTTACCCATAAGTATGTTAACAACTTATGTTTCTTCATTTTGCTAACAAAAAGTTTGTATCCAATGCAAAACCAACTATAACCTGCACAAATACAAAATATACCTATGTACTGGAATATTAGATACTGAATGTCAAAACTTCATTGCGTCAAAAAACACCCAAACCATTCCATTTTACCCAAACGGACGGAATTACCTAAAAAAACTTTGGAGAACAGTCAGACTTATAAATATCCCGACCAGCAAAATTTACAAACTAAACTGGAAATTAGGACCAAAAATCAAACAAAACATACTATAAACTCTAAACAATACACAACCACTCGCTCAATTTTTCGCAATAATAACAGCAATACACATGTGTACTATACGAATTTTCACGTCGACCGACATATATCAACTACTCCAGTAAACACACAAATACCAACATTGCCATATACAAAAAATTAATGGTTTTGGGGTTTCAGCATTCTTTTAAAATGAAATAACTAAAACAAATCCTTACCAATCACTGTGCGAATTTATATGCTTTTCGACAATTTGCAAACCGTAACAAGCGAATGCTTTTAAGATTATTCGACGACATAATCATAGATTACATACAATCGCACGAAAATCATCAAAAAACAACCGAAACTGATACAATTACCTCAACTCACCGCTGGATTTAACCCTCAAATACTGCGTTCCGAAACTTCAAATACTGCACAGAGGAAAAGGCAATTCTTAGTTGGGGAAGTATACGGGTGAAAGGAAGCTATTAGGGTGCTGGATTTCTTCAAAACCAGAATGTAGCGATTTGGGGGGATCGTGGGGAAGGTTAAAGGGTGAAACTGTTTTCTTTCCTATTTCAAAAAGATTTGCCAGTTTTAAAAATTACTAATTTAACCTTTTCATTTAATATTTAACTTAAAAACATATATTATTATTTACGATCATGCCACCATTAAAGAATTAAAGATGACTCAGATCAACGATCTAGATCAGTTCGCACAGTTCGCTCTAATAGAGTTGTTCACTCTTGATCCCTACCCTATATATATATATCAAAACAACTAATAACCATGTACTAAATAAAAAAAAATTAGGTTAAAAGTATTAAATAAAATAAATGGATTAAAGTCTTTTTTTGTATTATGTTAAGTAATAAAATAAAAAGAAATAAATTAAGTTAAAAATATCCAAAAAGTAACTTACATGATTTTTGTTTCACTTTTGCGTGTAAGACATTTTGATACTTCCTTCACATTAAAATTAAAATCTTAAATAAAATAGTTTAGAGTTTAGGTTTAACTTTTATAATAGGTTGTAAGTTACCTTTCTGACCCAATTTACCACATATACTAGAGTAAATTACACAAAACATCCTTTATGTTTTCTCAAACTTGCAGGTTCCAGCCTTAATGTTTAAAAGTTGCTAAAAACAGCCTTTAAGTTTATTTTTGTTGCGGGTTCAATCCTTTATAGCTAACCACGTTATTTTCTTCAGTTAAGTTCCCTCACATGCATAACATGTGAGGGTATATTCGTCATTTTGGTTGATCATGTGAGGGAACTTAACTGAGAAAATAACGTGGTTAGCTGTAAAGGATTGAACCAGCAACAAAAATAAACTTAAAGGTTGTTTTTAGCAACTTTTAAACATTAAGGCTGAAACCTGTAAGTTTGAGGAAACATAAAGAATGTTTTGTGCAATTTACTCTATATACTAATATAATAATAATAGGTTATCTCTTACCTTTTTGCTCTATTTGCAGAGCCGCTACACAATCAGAAAGATATTAAACATTCAAGCTTCACCATTCACCAACTACTCTTCGTCTACTGTTTGCTTCTTTCCTTTATTTCTCTTCACTTGTATTAGCTTTTAAGATTTCATGGGGTGCGGAGTCAAAATTTTAAAGGGTGCGCTCGAAATTTTAACCCGTGTATCACTATAAATTTTCCTTTCAAGGGGTGCGGCTGCCCATCCACACCACAACGTAGGTCCGCCTCTGGCACAGACCGGTGTTTAGTTGAAATGAGTTAATATAAGTGTATGGGTTATATCCAGTGAATGGTTTGAAAGGATCCAATGATTTTCTAATTTATGTTATTGGCATATGTTGTCGTGAGAAGATCTAATGATTTTCTAACTTTTGTAAAGAAATGAGAAAAAAAACATGTTTGCTAATGAGAAGCAAAAACCAAAATGGATAGAAATTCGTACCAAAAAATCATAGGGTTAATACCATGAAACATCAATATGTTTTCTTATCTTTATGAAAAAGCCATCCAACCCAACTTTCATATATTAAAATCCTTAAACATTGTCAAAATAAAAAATAAAAATAAAAAAATAAAAACACGAAAAATCCATCTACCCAATTTTGTCATATAAATTCCTTAATAACTTATCAAAATGCACGTATTTCTGAAAAATGTTTAAAATAATAACTTGTCACTTCTTAAACTCATCAAAAGACATTTAAGTTTTTTTTTTATAATAATAACAATAACAATAAGAAGAACAAAATTGTTGTCTTATGACAAATTCAAATGTTACAATTAAATACTTTTTACTAGTAGGTTTTTTCTAAATATGTTTTAGTGACTTTAATATAGCAGAATTGGGTGGGGTTGACTTTTTCGTTAGGTTTTTTTTTCTTTTTGCCATGTTTTACGATGTTAATATATGCTATTGTTAAATTTCAAATTCTAACGAAGTTATAAACAGTTATTTCAGCTTGATAAGGAATTCAAATTGTTTCGTATTCGATGAAATTGCAGGGACTCTAATACCTATATTATTTTTAACCAAACTACTCATAGAATGAATACGAATTACAGTATTTTCATTTTTCGAACTGAGCTCACTATGAAACAGTGATTTCATATCATAGAACCTTTTACTAACAAAAGGAGGCTTATAATTGGAGTTAAAAAAATAAAAGAAATGTTTTTCATGTATACAATCAATATAACACAAATAAATATTATGAATATCGAAAGAAAACGTTAGGGTTAAACTAGTCCTTGTCTCATCGTGTTCATGCCAAGACAACCTAACATCTATTTGTTCTTATTATACTGCCATTAACTCTTTTTTCTGATATTTCAAATGATTTATTGATTTGTATGTGTGCACTACTCGAAAACGAGTATTACGAATAGGTCATCACCGAGTACCAACTAAACAAATTACTCATACAATGTCTTTCGACAGAGTATTATCGACGAAGTTGGCAACCGTTTAAAGCCTTTTGTTTTATATCATCGGAGATGAGATGACGGGTTAAAAATGGAAGTTACAAACACTATAAATCTACAAGTTATATATATTATCGGATATGACGGGTTAAAAGAATGGAATTTACAAACACTAGAAATCTTCAAGTTATATGGTGCTTGTAAATTTTTTTATTAAAAATTTAAAACTATATTAAAAAGGTGATATTAATATTTTGACTAAATAATAATAATAATAATAATAATAATAATAATAATAATAGTAATAAAAAAGAAAATAATTGCTAATAAGTAGGATTATTGCGGGAGTTCAGCACTCATTTAGACTTTTGTGGCCTTAACGAGGCCATGTTTCATTTTCTTGAGAGTGATTGATTTTTTACTACTTTCTACAATTAATTTTAAAACCAAACGTCACTTTTTTATAGATATAATATTGGATTCAGTTATATTAAATTGCAATATATAACTTTATTTTTTATGTTTGTTACGTAGCAGTGTAGCACACTTTATTTGTAATAACAAAAGAACTAGAAACGTTCAGAAAGTTTTCTCAAAATACTTATTTATATATGTTAACTAATCCATTTCAGTGGTCAAAGTCAAAGAAATTAAGAAAGGTGTAATATGACCGAAAGCTTTTTGCTTCACGAATGGGTTTGACAGAGCTTGAACTTACCTGGTGCACTTGTCAAGGTCTAGATGGACGAATATCTACAGCCCACTTCCCGGAGTCTATTTTTTAACTTTTGTACATATTTTATGTATAAATTATATTTTTCTTAAGCAAAAGCCTATTAGATTTATAACCAAAAATATTTACAAATTACAACTTAATATGTTTACTAAAACCATTACTTATCTATTTGGGGCTCATTTAAACCCATTTTTTATTGGGACATTGGATTTAAATAACCATAACTTCACCAATTGGCCGATAACATTTTCAACTTTTGATTTGTACACCAACACTCTCAACTTTTAACTTATTGACTGATAACACTCTCTAACTAACTGAACCCTAACTCAGTTAACTGATGTCAGCTGCTATGTCAGCAAAAATGCCACCTCATGTGCCACATCATATGCCATGTCATAAAAAATGCCACCTCAAGTGCCACATCAGCAAAAAGGGTCACATCAGATGCCAAGTCAGCAAAAAGGGTCACATCAGATACTACGTCAACAAAAACTAACTGGGTTAGGGTTCAATTAATTAGGGAGTGTCAATAATTTAAAAATTGGGAGTGCTAATGTACAGATCGAAATTTAAGAGTGTAATCGGCCAATTAGTAAAAATTTGGGTTATTTAAATTCAATATCCCTTTTTCATTTGACCCTATGTAACCCAATTGAAAAGTTAAAGTTTTAAAGGGCCAATTTATATTTATTCTCTTTATTGTTATCATTAGTGTCATCATATTATTGAATACTGATATATATATATATATACATATATGGGAAGGTTCATTTGAGAAGAAATTTAATGTGAGAAGAAAAAGAAGAAATGACATAATGGTAAAACATTAAATAATTTATAACTTCTCTCATTAATTATGTTATCTATCATTAATAAAGGAAAAGCATTTTATCCAACACATTTCAAAATTATCCTACATATGTCTTACATTTACCGGAATTTACCCTACACACATGTAAATTTACCCTACACATACTAAAATTTATCCTACATATGTCGAAAATTGTCATACACCATAAATTATTTTATCTTGAAAGAGTGTATGAAAAAAATGAGTTACAAGTTTAATTAATTATCTAATTAATGACAATTATAGATTTACCTATATGCTCTTTTTCATAATATTAAATATATACATTAAATGAAGTAAATGGAGAATTTCTATTGGTTTAAAAGTTATTCTTTTTATTCTTACAAAAATTTCTCATATATATATATATATATATATATAGATATATATATATATATATGGGAATGTTCGTTTGAGAAGAAAAAGAAGAAATGGTATAATGGTAAAATATTAAATAGTTTTATAACTCCTTTTATTAATTATGTTATCTCTAACTAATAAAGGAAAAACCTTTTATCCTACACATTTCAAAATTTTTACTACATATGTTTTACATTTATCGGAATTTACCCTATACATACTAAAATTTATCCTACACATGTCGAAAATTGTCTTACACCATGAATTATTTTATCTTGAAAGAGTATATAAAAATGAATTACAAGTTTAATTAATTAGCTAATTAATGACAATTATAGATTTACCTATATATACCATTTTTCATAATATTAAATACACATATTAAATAAAGTAAATGAATATTACTAATTAAGGGCTAGAATTAGTTTAGACATTTCATTATTAATGAATTGTTTACAAATAAACCTAACTCTATATATATATATATAGAGAGAGAGGGGAGACGGGCGGGGGAGGGGTTAGAATCATGATTAAAAGAATGTAGTTAGTAGTTGTAGATGAAGCAACTCCGGCCAAGAATCAATGTTTCCTAACACGTGGGGTCTACAAATGAACAAACAAAAGACACATATGAGATCCAACGATAGTGAAAGGCTGCGGCGTGTAAGCATCATGATGTGACACACGATTAACATAATATATTAATATTAATCCCTCAAATTAAAACATATACTAACAATATTGCAAATGACTAACTTTGTAGAATAGTAACCAAGTTTTAAAAGTGTTTCAATTATGTCACTCAAGTTTTAAAAGTGTTCTAATCAAGTCACTCATCATTCATTTTTATTAAAATTGAGGGTTTTTTCATCCATTTTATAGGTAACTGTGGTGATGTGAATTTTTGTTTCTTTTTTTCCCTTTCATTTGATGCTAACGTCCAGTGATGACGTGAATTTTAACTTGTTTTTTTAATTTTTAATGTAATTATAGTTGTTTTTATTTTTAATAAATAAAATTTCATATATTAATATAATCCGACCCTAGCATCTTATGCTCCATTTTTCTCTTGACACATGGAAAAAAGGACATGACTCGATTTGAATGTTAAGTTACCTAATTGGGACAAAAACGATACGAGTGACCTAATTAGAACACTTTTGAAACTTGGTTACTATTCTGTGACATTTTCCTTATTGCAAAACACACATACTTTTAGATCAAAAGAATTTAGACTTAGGTTTAGAGCCTTAAAAAGAAATAGGGCATCTGCTTAAAGAATATTAAACAGAATATTAATATGCTAACTATGAATATTAATTTAAACTTATTTTTTTTAACGGCTAATTTTATTAATCTACTATCGTCTATGGAACTTGAACCCAATACCTTCCCCTTCCTAACCTAGGTGTTTTAAAGGCTTTGCGTTTCCAATTGACTACCACCCAATTGATATTATTTAAACTTATTGTTTAAGATTTCTTTGATTACTTATACAAGCAAGCAACTATGTTTTATAGTTATATTTTTGTTTGGTTCCAAACACGAATAAAGGAGTATCGTTTATAATAACCAAAAAAGAAAAAAGGGCCTCAAAATTTCACTCACCTTGAGTATCTAAAAAGCTTGGAATTGTCATGCATAAAATTTAATATGTTTTTTAATAATAGTTTACATATAGTTATAACTTGCAACATAAAAACTATGTGAAACTGTATTATTTTTTTATTTTTTTAAACTGAATTGTAAATTTTGTTTCTTTAATGAATTTATTATAGCATTTGGTTATCAACTCATTGAAAATATTAATCTTCGATTAGGGATTAGGGATCCAATAGGTTATATAGGTGTATGAGTTTGTGACTAAAAAAATGTATTGTATCAATAAATTTATTAAAACCCTTCATGGCCCATTTTTTCCCTAACAATCGACCAAGATTACTGGACTACACACCGCTAGTGAGGGATTTGGAAAACGCCAAATCAAAGTGGGTGGGCTGGCATCAACAGCTTTTTGGTTATATTTGTGGGTATGAATTTTATTAACTTTTTATTATTATTATTATTATTTTTATTTTTATTTTTTTTACAATCCCTCCTTTAGCTACAAGTAATTTAGAATTTTTATTATTGGCACAAAGTTTCTATACGTTTTAGTTTGACCACCAAATTATGTTATCTACATTATTTTTTTGTTTATAGTGGATAATTTTTATTTGCATCCCTCAATTTCGGTTTGTTAATTTATTTTTCTTTTCTTTTTGTTATTGGTGGATATTTCATTTGCACCTCTTCATCTTTAGGTTTGTTATTTTTTTTCTTTTTCTTTAACGACCAACATTACAACTCACTTTTTTAAAATTTAACTTTAATAAGATTATCATTTTGAGTTTTTGACGAGTATTCTGTTAAGTGGGTCATTTTTATCTACGTTTCGACGGGAATTTTCATCACGGTGTTTTTAAACCAAGCGGTTTTTTAAACATTATTTAAACCATTTAGTTTTTTAAACTGCCCGACGCTCATTTCTAAATACACCATTGCAACGTGTTTTTTTTATCAATGTATAAACCAAGCAGCTCTAATGCACGGTCGTCGTGTTTATCTAATTTATATGTGTTTTTATGTAAAGTTTGTTTGACTAACTTGACTTTCGTGTACAATATAACGTAGCTTTTCCATGACTTTCGAATATACCGTCGCCCATGATTTTGTATCGTCACGTTCATGATTTGCTTATTTTTATGTGTGTTTCAAACCCGTCGTGGAGCGCAGGTGGTAACCCACTAACTGTATTTAAAACTCAAAACATACTACTAATGAGATGGGTTATATAAGACTGGTTTACAAAACAATACCGGTTTGGAACGGCTTTGATGTTAAGTATAATATAACCCATCACCAACTTACATCAAAATCAAATTTACTAATCTGTCGTATAATCTTAAAAGTATAATATATGCATGTATGCTATGCTAAAGTTGCTGCACATTTGAGAATATTATTGAAATTTAAGAATTGTCATATATATATGTATATATATATAGTTTAGTATTTGATATTTCACATCACTTATCTAAATGAGGTTAAGTTTAAGATTAAGGAAAAGAAGATTTTAACTAATTATTTTTAGGCATGTAATTTCATAAACAGTGATATCAATTAAATAGTTCACCTTTTATGAAATTCATGAAAAATATTATAAAATTGGTAAAGATATTATGACAATATCAAATTGGTGCTTTCAAATCCCAAATAAAAAATGTATGCAAATCAATTTAATAATAAATCCGGCTTGCGCATATGAAAATGAAATAATATTTGTACGTCGCATCATCGCGCTTTGTATAAATATTCATCAATCACAGAACACCACCTTCACTTCACCTCCTTGCAACACCACCGTTACCTCCGGCCACCATGACCACCACCGGAATCATGAATCATGACAATCTCCTCTCTATATCCAGAACCACTTCCAGCAAAGTAATCTCACCAGATTACATCATCACCACCTCGTTTATAATTGATCCTAACTCCGCCGACGAACCCCTCGTCGGAAACGGCTCTCCGGTGGCCTACCGACGGTTCTCCGTCGCCCGTTCGGGGTTCTCGAAACTTATAAAGTCATTTCACAACGTTATATCGATCCACAGTATACTTCCCACTTTCCGGTGGCTGAGTTTGCCGTCGCAACTATCGGTTACTCCGTCGCTAGGGCGGAAAGTAACCGGCACATTGTTCGGAAACCGAAGGGGACAAGTGAGTTTTGCGGTGCAGTATGACCCGCGATCCGCACCAGTATTAATCATCAAGCTGGCCGTGTCCATGGCCACGCTCGTGAAGGAGATGGCCTCCGGGATGGTGCGGATCGCGCTTGAATGTGAGAAACTCAAGCACCCTGTGCGCAAAAACATGGTTGCGCGCGGGGGCAAGCTGGCTAAAGAGCCTGAGTGGACTATGTATTGTAATGGGAGGAAGTGCGGACATGCCTCGTTGAAGGCGTGTTCGGACTCTGACTGGCGCGTGCTAAGCACGGTGCAAAGTGTTTCAGTTGGAGCGGGCGTGATTCCCGTGCTAGAAGACGGGAGAAAGAATAACGCCCGCGGCTCCGAGGGTGAGTTGGTGTACATGAGAGCCAAGTTTGAGCGAGTTGTGGGGAGTCGTGACTCGGAGGCGTATTATATGATGAACCCGGATCAAAATGGAGGGCCGGAACTCAGTATTTTTATGCTCAGAATTTAATTTCTAAAATTTTTTTTAAGGAAATGTTTGTTAAATCATCAAATTTGTTGTCAATTTTATAATTTTTTTTCCGAAAGGATTTTATTACGAATTTGGTAATGATATTAGGTTTGATGTTTATATGGTTTGAAATTTAAAAGATATATTAGAATTTTGGATTTCAAGATGTACGATTGTACGTGATGCATGTATACATGTAACTGTATTTGCTTTTGCTTGATTAAATGAATTTGAAACAAATAGAAATAGTGATATTTCTTTGAATCTTAGTCCTTAGTTTATATATTTTCTCATTTGACATACGACTAAACAAAATCTCTGACAGGCAATAAAACATTGTCAAACTTTCTAAAGAGTAAATTAGGATTTTGGCATGATTATGTCACTTTTACCCTATTACTTTAAAATAAAATCTTTTTACATTTATGTCTTTAACGTTATTTTTTAACCATTTTAGCTCTTATTACTAACATCATCCAATTAATTAGTTAAATATTGGTCATGTGCCCCTCACATAAGGGGCATTTATGTCATTTCTCAAACTCACTTACTTCCCCATTAAATAAAAAAAGCTGGCATCAAACCTCAATTTATCTTCTTCAACCTAAACCCCCAAATCCTAATTCAACCATGGTTGTCCAACCATAATTCAATCTCCGAAACCCAACTTTGGATGAAGTGAAGTTTTAAAATCTTGATTATTTTCTTAATCACCATTTGTGTCAAATGTTCTGCAGTTCCTAATCGCCATTTTTGTCAAATGTTATGCACTTCTTAATTAGTTGACAAATGTTCTACAGCTCTTGATGTTGATGAATCGCCATTTTTGTCAAACGTTCTGCAGCTCTTGATGTTGATGAATCGCCATTTTTGTCAAACGTTCTGCAGTTCTTGATGTTGATTATTTTCTTAATTCCCAAAGCATGCCATGATTCGAGAAAATTATATTGATAGAAAAATTGTAAGTATTAAAAAACATTAAAATATAGTCGAGCATTCAAGGGACGTTGGGCGGGGGTCAGGGAGTGGGTTGGGAAAAGGGATGACAATAGGTCAAGTATGGGTTAGGTATGGCTAATCCTATACCCATAGAAAATTTTGTCCCATATCTAGCCCATTACCCATCAGTTATTTGAAAGGTATTTTCCTATCGGATACCGGATATACCACAGGTACCGGGCATACCTGTTAGGATTTTCATATATATATATATTATATATATATATATACTTTCCTTTATAATTTTATGTTTTAATAATCTATAATACATATAAAATTATAATAAATAACATACATACTATCACCGTAATAATATTTGATGTATTTATTAATGTAAATATATTATAATATTAATCTCAAAAAATAATTATGTATTACATAACATATAAATATGAATAATACCATCATAATATATATTTAAAATGAAAAAAAGTTTATTTTTCAAATAAGAAAGTTACAGGAATAAAACCTTACTAAACTATAGTTAAAGAAAAATAAATATAAAACATAAAAGTTTTTGGGTAAACGGGTATATAGTTTCAGGTAATCGTGTCGAGTATCATCTAAGCCCATACCCGTCTCGTACCGCAAAATATTTTTTCCATACCCATACCCAGCCTAATGCCTGTCGGGTATCGGGTTTACATGTCCCAAATGCTTCAGTCCAATTTGCTATTTTTGTCATTTTACATCAAATTTTACTATTTTTCTTTCTAACATTCGTGTTATTTCAATCTAAAATTGTAACTCTGGTTAAAAAAATTTCATAACTTAGTTAGCTCAAAGACAAAAATAACATTTTACTCTAGACTTTTACTTTTTATTTTTATAAACTTCATTTTCTGATTATTATATTCTTATTATTATTTTTATACACACAAAGTCTTTTCACTCTCCCTCAACCATCTCATTTAATACCTAAACACTAACCCCAACTATAAATGCAATCCCTTACCACCCCAAAACACTTTCCACACTCCAAACACTCTCTAACAACCTATGATCATCAAATTCTTCAAGTTAGGCAAATTTGTTATAAGTTTCAAAAAGTGAGTTTTAAGCTTGCTCTTGCATTTTTCTTCGTGTTTTTCTTCTTCCCTTCCTTGAATAACTAGTAGGAGCATTACAACATGTTTACTAAGGTAAACAAAGATGGTATGTCACCATGTTTTAGGTCAAGTGAGAATTTTTGTAAACTTTTAAACTTGTCTTCACTTTAATTTGTCTCCTGGAACTTTTGCACACCAAACCGTGCTGAGGGACTTGTCTTAAGCCATGATTCCATAATCTTTGAGGTAGCACGCCTATATTTTCTTAATCTTATAAAGCTCTAAGTAACTTCCAAGCACTAAAGTGAACAACCTATACCAAGTCTCCAACCATAACAATGTTGGAAGCACTCGTCTAGTTATACTCACTTGATTACTTACTGAATCAGATCGTTTATTTATGTTTTCATACTTGTATTCATGAGCATCCGAATCATCCATATTGATGATTTGTGCATTGGTGAATTCTTGAGGTTAGTGGATTACCCTACCTTCAATACATGACAAATACTTGACAATAAAATAATGATAATCTATGTATATACCTATAATACTTAACTCAAAAACCAAACATAATATCAATCGAAACCATTGTTGAATGTTATAAGTTAAGGTGGAAAATATCTAAGTCTTAGACACCTTATTTTGGACATTTAATAAATGTAACACTCATGAAAAGCATAAACTAAAAATAATGTCCACATAAGTATCTAGACAAGATATGTTTTGTGCATTTTCATACTTATAAATTCTCAATACCTTCTATCATTAAACTCCATAAACTCATACACCTTTGCTTACTCTATAGAGTAACTTTGGTGATTCCATCCTTCAAAACCGCTTACTCGCTTTTTGTGGAAATCTTCGCAAATCGTGAGTTAATACTTGACACATTTTACACTTTAAACACTAATTGGGTTGCAACATGTATCTGTATTAAACTCACAATCACACATACAATAAATTTTATGCAAACACTCAATCCTTGAACATGCTTACTTGGTATGCTACTTGTTTATACATACTAGGACCAATCTTATGCATGATAACTATCATTGACTTTAAAAAACATCCCTTAACATGTAGAACTCTATATGATTAGCACACCACCACGTTTGTTGGGTCATTGTTAAGTACTCTATCTTTACGGTCTTATTCACTTCGGTGATATGGTTACACTAGTGGAAACTTGGGTTGATATTTAGTCTTGCATGCTAGTAAGATTATTTAACTTACTGTACAATTAACATTTAGATATGAGATTTTATGTATACTTATGCTATGTAGACAAACTAATATACTCAACGACATAATTTGTGTTGACGAATATTTTATAAATGTTGTAGGAAATATTTGATAATGATTTCGCAAGAAAAGACTTAGGGTGGATTTAGATGCTCACCTAGTTTCAATTTATGCATTTTAATATTGTTAGTTTTGAAATTTCAATTGTCGTATTTTCCATTTTTATGAACAATGTAATACTTGATTTAGTGAAATGAATAAAATTTTGAATTTTAATTTATTGTCGTAAATTTAGTGTTATGTTGTCTTTAAGCAATCTATTACGTCTCACCTTAATGTTTTTGTTATCGGTTGGGTGTGATAAGTTAAGCTTTTACTTCTAGTCGTATGTAGTGAACAAATCTCTGATTTTAACAACGTGATCAAGGGATCAAGACGTTGGTACCTCTATTACAAGGAATACATTTTAGTGGTTTTGATACAAGACTAAATTGCATAAACCAACCTTTATGCTATACCCAAACTACACTTCGTACCTTTCACTATGAAATCGGAAAAAATCAACCTTTATGTTTATGTTTTGCTACAAAGTATAACCTTTAACGCAAACGACGTTTGTTCTCTTGGTTAACTGCCATGTGAGGGTAACATTGTCATTTCAGTTGTCATTTTAATATTTTTTTATATAAACCACAAAGGAAAAAGAATATTATCATCTTCATCCCTGGTAAACCAATAATCTGAACTTTATCATTTTCGTATCGCCCGATTCGATTTCTCCTCAAATCTGGTCTTTGACCGAATTGACCAAACAACTGATGGGTGTGTTTTTTAATTTGACCCATCATCTCCTGACTTATAAAGCTTCAGATTTGAGAAACTACAGGCAACAAACAACCTTATTGAAAGGATATTGGCACCCTGTAATATATTAAAAAAAGATAACACAACACCACAGAAAGCAACAACAAAGAGTATGTATAGATAAAAAGGTCGATAACTCAAAGAAAAGTAATAAACTGAAGGCAAAAAGAGCAGAATCAAACCCATGAAAGGGACTTTAAGTCTTTAATCCATATGAATTTGAAATAAGTAAAGTTCAAAAACTTTAGGAGCAATTGCTTAACTAGCTAAAGGGCTTCTAAAGATAAACAACAAATTAACGATTTTTGTTGCGAATTTCTTCTAGAGTGACTGTATGGATGATGATGGTGATGATTATTATGGTTATGGTGGGTCAATGTTTTCATTTGATGACTCATAACAACCGAACCTTATCTCCGATCAATCCCTCTCTACGATCTCTCTCTCTCTTCACCTCCGATCTCTTCTCTCTTTCTCTCTCTCTCCATATCCGATCTCATCTCTTTTCCCCGTTTTCGTCACCGGTGATACAACCACAGTAACCACTAGCAACCTCGCCAGTCTGCCTCTCACCGCCTTCCGACTCTCTCTCTCTCTCTCTACGCTTTATCTCTCATCAGATCTCTCTCTAGTTTCTCTCTCTCTAGATATTTTTGTACAGGGAAAACAAAGAGAGGTAGAATGTTTGTTGGTGGTTTGATGATAAAGATGAAGGGGAGCAGTTGTTGTGGTTTCCTTTTTAATACGAATGAAATAAATAAATATGAATCTGAAAAGACCAAAAAGCCCTCAACTGCATTGCATGTGAGGGCAGTTAACCAAGAAAATGTCGTTTGTGTTAAAGGTTATACTTTGTAGCAAAACATGAATATAAAAGTTGAGTTTTGCCGATTTCATAGTGAAAGGTATGAAATATAGTTTAGGTATAACATAAAGCTTGTTTTCTACAATTTTGTCTTGATACAATACTAAGTAACAACTTACATATAAAGGGTTGTGGAGCCTATTTCTAACGTTTTGAGGAACTCATATATGGTTGAGCGTATCCGAAAGATCTTGACAAAAATGATATCTTAAAAAAAGATAATCAAACACTTTAAAAAAGTTCATTGTGATAGTACTTGTGCCCGAATCTTGAAAACACCAATGATTAAGAGTGTATCTTGTAAATTTATTATGTTAAATTTAAGTCTGATCAATGCTTTGGGAGTGGCCTGTTTCTGACTTCTGAGTGACGGGGGCGTGTGGTTAATAAGTTTTGAGAGAAAAAAAATTACATAAACAGAATATTGGTTGTGTATTGATATAAGTAAATAATTAAATATATTAGTTGTATATTGATATAAGGAATTAATTAAAAAAGAATGTAAAGGTAATTAGCATTATTTAGTTAAAAGGTACCCCTTCTAAGTTGTATTCATAAAGTCACCATTTTTCATATTCACGGAAATGAACTATTGCTTACTACTATAAGAATCGGAAATTAATTTTAAAGGAAAGTTCAAATTTTCCAAAAGAGAATTAAAAGGCATATAGTTTGGAAGAAGACAGATTAGTTGCTTGTATCACATGGGAACGACCATTTTTGTCTGTGCCCACCTTGTAACAGATCACATCTTACCCACAATATATATAACTAAAAGATATTTCAACTGTTCCAGAAAAAAAAAGATATTTCTTCAAACAAGATCAAATGTATAAAACTAGTTTATGCTCGTCCGCATTGCGGTGTGCTAAGGCGAATATTTCTTAGTTTGATGATATGTAAGCATGTGTATCGGTGACAAGTTAAATTATACATGAGTAGTAGCGCAAACACACCTAGACTTTATTAAATTTAGGAACTATAGAGAAAACTAGGTAAAGTCAGGGATGTTGAATGTAATTTAAAATAAATTGTGTTACCCAGGTTTCAAACCCAGGTCTATTGATTTCACTTAACCTTACTTGCAGTATCTAAACCACTCCACCACGTGCTCTCTAAATATTGGAGTCCACATTGAATTATATATATATTGACTTGGAAAAGTGAACAACAAAAACAATAATAATAAAGAGAGCAAGTAGATGGATAACATATGACATCCATTGATTGGGTGCCACCTCTCTCTATCTATCGTAAAAAATCACTATTTCTAGGCATTTCAATTGTATATAAAGATAGCAAAAACAATAATAATAAAGAGAGCAAGTAGATGGATGACCTATGACATCCATTGATTGGGTGCCACCTCTCTCTATCTATCGTAAAAAATCACTATTCCTTGCCATTTTAATTGTATACAAAGGTAGAAAAACAATAATAATAAAGAGAGCAAGTAAATGGATGACGTATGACATCCATTGATTGGGTGCCACCTCTCTCTATCTATCGTAAAAAATCACTATTCCTTGCCATTTTAATTGTATATAAAGGTAGCAAAAACAATAATAATAAAGAGAGCAAGTAGATGGATGACGTATGACATCCATTGATTGGGTGTCATCTCTCTCTATCTATCGTAAAAAATCACTATTCCTTGCCATTTTAATTGTATATAAAGGTAATACAAATAAAAAACTATATCCAAATGATATGAATATCTACTTTATAATGTGTTTTGATAAATATTATGGAGCAAACAATAAACTTTTTTAACCATAAACTTCATTAAAACAAGTGAAAACCTGCCTCTAAGTCAAACCATGAGTAGTAGTGTTATGGTTTAAAGAAAAACGAACCAAAATGGTTGAATTGGTAGTGAAACCATCAAACTAGCTTGGTTTGAACTGGTTTTTTTAAACAAAATCACTTGTTTGCATCAGTTTAAAAAAATGATATAAATTTATGTATACATATAATTAATTTCATAAAGTGAAAAAGAATTCCGTTTTACAACACTATCGATTTCAAATCGTAGACTTTAACTCAGTTGTGGATTCAGGATTTTTTTCTTATGGGTTTATTTTTTTTTGTTGTTAAATTTCTCACTACCAAACCTTAGAATTTTCAAGTCAGGTCGAATCGGGACTAGACAGCTTTTTAGCTTGAATCTGACTTCAATTTCCCAATCCCATATAATTAATAACTATAAGTTAACAATATATTTGGCATATAGTTATTGTACTCAAAGCTTTTGAGAGTTTTTCAAAAAAAAATGATATTACACTTTTAACACAAATCTATTTTATCTTTTACTTTTAACTCAAAAGTTTTCATCTATTGCAATTTAACCTCACATCTTTTTTACTTTCAACTTTGGTCTTATATTTCGCAGTTTTTTTTGTTTTGCATTTCATTTTAAATTTTGTAAGTTAACACGGCGTAACGCGTGTGTGGTTCAACGTTTTAACGCTTTGTTTTACGTTTCGTACTATATTTTGTGAGTTAACATGGCTCAATGTGCGTGTGTGATTCAACATTTTTACATGTCTATTTTTTCCTATTTAATAGGTTCGTCACAACGCGTGAGATCCTACAGTCTAAATCGAGATTGTTTTTAAAAGCTACAAAATCACGATAAAAAGGTCGAAGGTGTGAACTCTAAGTTCTAACTCAAAGCTGTAACCCGTCGAAGTACACATTAATTTGTTAAACAGGTTCACTTGAAATTTATTTATGGGTTCCTTTAGTAGTGGAATGTTCATTTGAAAAGAAATTTAATGTGAGAAGAAAAAGAAGAAAGGGCATAATGGTAAAACATTAAATAGTTTATAACTCATCTCATTAATTATGTTATCTCTCATTAATAAAGTAAAAACCTTTTATCCTACACATTTCAAAATTTATCCTACATATGTCTTACATTTACCGGAATTTACCCTACACACATGTAAATTTACTCTACACATACTAAAATTTATCCTACACATGTCGAAAATTGTTCTACACCATAATATTTTATCTTGAAAGAGTATATGAAAAAAATGAGTTACAACTTTAATTAATTAGCTAATTAATGACGATTATAGATTTACCTATATGCCCTTTTCATAATATTAAATACACATATTAAATGAAGTAAATAGAGAATTTCTATTGGTTTAAAAGTTACTTTTTTATTCTTACAAATTTTTTTTTTTCTCATTTGAACTCTTCACTCCTTTAAGATTACATCTATATAACGTCTATTAAAAATTTGAAACTTAAATGGGTTCTTGTGAACCTATATATTGCCCTGTAGATCCGACGCTGTTTAAACTGAACCGTTGAGCCCAACTTTTCAAATGAAAATAGTAAAACAAACTATGTAAATAAATCTTAAACATACCGAAATAAACGATTTATTTAGATTCAAACTCTTCAATGGGTATCAATATATTTTATGAATCCATTATAACATATTTACTTTTACTTATCAATATATTTTCTGAATCCATTTTAACATATTTACTTTTACTTTAAATATATTATAGTGGAAAATAACTTATATACAGCTGAGGTAACTTTTTTTTCATCAAGAAATATTTTAATTCTAATACACATCAATATACTATATAATATATAATAAAGTAAAACTATAATGAATATGTGTCATTTATTGGAACTATCTATTTTTATGTTTTCTTGTTTCTCTCCTATTTAATTATAAATAACAATTTATTAATAATTAAAGATATTTATTTTTTAAGCTTATTTTCTTATCTTTCTTTTATATGGACATTTGTTGTATATGAATAAATATACTTAGAAAGAATACATATTCAAATTTTAACGTACTTCAGTATTATTGTTATATCAAAAAGCTTTTTTACACGAAATTTATATAAATAAAATATTAAATACATAAAATTTTTCATTATTCTCGACATATATTAAATAAAATATTATTTACATGAAATATATTATTCCTATATATTTTTGTCTGTTCTTTTAGCTAAGAAACATATAAATGATCATGCATCTTTTTATTTATGCGTATTAAATTAGATTAGATATTAATTGGTATATAACATATTCATATAAAAAATACAAATGGATCGTTTTGCCATATAGTAGAATCAATATATATTGTTTAGTATAATGGGTATTATTAATATTAGTTTCAATGATTATAACTATATAGTTATTTTATTTTTTTCGCTTATCTCTTATTTACTGATTCAAGCATGTATAATACACAAGTTTCTAACATATTAATGAATAAAAAATTAAATAAAATGTTATGACTTATGTAGTACACAAGTTTCTAACCTAATAATGAATTAAAAAAAGTATAAAAAGTATATATAGATCAAAGTTTATTTTTTCAAATACATATATTAACGATTATGTGTGTTAACCGGTTACATTATATGTATTTAAACCATGTAATATACGTATATGCTTAATCCGTGCAATTCACGGGTTTTTAAAGATGTAATTTTTTATTATTATTTAGTAAATAAAATTATATTCATTCATCCTGTATAACATACGGGTATCTAACCTAGTCTATATGTACGTTAAATCCAAATATCATCTTTAAAGAAACTAAGTATCCTCAATAACAATAAAGTTTTGATAAGCTCAACCAACACTCAATACTTAACGTATCTGATTTTAAAGATATGAAAACGAACTTATTATATATTATGTTTATTAAAGTTATAAAAAGATTTAAGTATATTATCCCAACTGTTGTACTGATTTGCATGCGTTGCTCTTAAGATTCTCCAATAACACAACCTTTCAATACCTAAATATAATCTATACATAATACACTTTTCATGTTTTCAACAACAATATTTGGATGTTATTTAATTTATGATATATGAATCGGCCTCTGAAAAGTTCAAATAATCTACTGTTTTTTATTAAAATATCCAAATATACTAATTAAAGTAACAGAATTTGCAGAGAATACAATAAAAATTTGGTTACAAAAAGAATATTGTGCATGCCAGGGATTTGTCCAACTAGAATCCTACGACGTCCTTGAGTTCGTCACGTCTTTAACTCAGGAATTGTTAGCACTTTTGACATGTTAATTTTCTTCAGTAACAATAAGGTAACTCCTATTAGAAAAGCAAGAGGAACCATGAACAAGCGCGATAAACACACTATGAGTAAAACCGAACCCTAAACAATTGGCTCGTCACATACCTCCACAAAATCATGCACTCTTGTGGATGGCTACTCTTTACCCAACAAAACCCTTGAACAATTTGACTTTACTTTTGTTGTACTTTGGCTTTGTGGCTAAAAGGAGCTAGGCTGGACATTCATTCGATCCCAACACTCAACAATCATTATTCTCTTGGATCATTCCCTTGCCCTTCGAGTAAAAATTTCCATTCAACCCAGCATCCAACGAAGTTCCCAAATGAGAAGAACCGGCATTTTTCTCGACTATAAATTCTTATAATGCATTTAATGATGTTCGCTTGTATTCATTGGTTTACACTATATATATTAACATATAATGTACTCACCGGTGAAAATAAGTTTTACGTTAATAACTACATTGTTAACTTTTTCATCAAGCAGATATGAGGATCAGAGAGTTGTTCTCATTATTTAAACTGGTTCTCAAAATATGTATAGATTCTAATTTTAATCCGTTGCTATATCTAAATACACACATAATCTATACATAAGCTTAAGCCGGACCCTATAGTGTTTTGGAAGAAAAAAAAGACATTAGGTGCACAAATTTAAAAGGCGCCTTAAATTATAAAGGTTTAATTTAAAGGTTTAAAAGTGATCGTAAGGTTTGGATTGGTATATACTACTCTAAAAACCAATGGTTTAATAAGCGGTATGAATTTGCTGATTACACAAGTTTAACTGGATACCGAATATGGGATCGATACGATAAAGGCCGATAAAATCCGAATATGGTATGTCTTATGTACCGGCGGTAAATCCAGTTCTACCGGTTCAAACCGTTAAACCAATGTGCATTATCTTAAAATTTGTTTTTTAATTTTAATAAAACACGATACTAAAGGTAATATTGACCTTCCTCATTTCCGTTAATCAACATGGTGCTTTCCATTCTAACATTCCATCACTGTTGAAACTATGACCCTTTTCGTCCAATGTAATATTGTTTATAAGTAATAAAAATGCTCTTAAAATGTTTCATATTTTATAAGAAAATAGTTGTTTTTAGATAAACCGTGACCAGATACATAAATCCTAGTTGGGATTAGGTTAACTTTTTAGATGAATTTTTATTTTATGGAATTATAAGGTTAAATAGTAACCTGGTTGAACCGTCCGATACAACCCGTTGATCCATTGTAAGGCCCATACTTCATTATAAGTTAAAACGCCAAAAGATTTGAAGCATTACCTTCATAACATGAGTTTTGACCAAATTACCCTTATAATTGATTTTAGCAATCGTCATCGTAAAAACCTTTTTAATAAGATTAAAACCAAACTACCAAACCACTATCAAGTTATTGTTCTTACAAAGACAAAAGTATGAAATTTACATTTTTTTTACAATCCAAAAGGAGTTTTGACCCGTTTGACATTTAAACATAACCGGAAGCGCATAAAGGGCAATAAGATGTGTCCGTTCTAAACCCGCCAATTCTAGACATGCGATTACCTATCATTCATATTACAAAAATATAATTAATAAGTACATATCAATAATCACTTAAACAACATTAATCATTATCTTGGATTGCTTGACCCATTCGTATCAAGTCAACATAATGACCATTTCATTTTTATAGCTATTCATTCATTTTAGCTCATTTGACAACAAATCATATCATTCCCAAAAACAACCTTCAATGACCTCTATTCATCCTCATCCGTTAGTAACGGATCCAAACGTATCTTTTACTTTCTCATTTCTAATGGTTACTTCAATCTCTACTCATCAATTTACTATATTTATACTACTACTTTTGAATAGGATCAATATAATGATAATATCATCTTAAATCACATTAAGAGTAGACGAAGTTCATATGAACTTACCGTGATCTTGTGTTTCAAGTGCTTTCGAGTGGCTTGTATCTCCTTCTTTCTTCACTCCTATAAGGTGCAACATCACATGTTTAGCTTCTACATACTTTGACTTTCGATTTTGGCATTCATTGACCGCATATAATCCCATTTCCATACTAATTCATCAATTTAACAAGTTTTAGTGTTAAAACCCAACGAATTCAATTCAAGGCATTTCATCAAACATGTAGTGTGCGTACCATCAATTAAGCATGATTTACAAGTAATTTAAGCACATTCTTCCTAGTTCATCTATGGTTTAATATAACTATTCAATTCTCATAAATCATAATCATAACCATGCAGCTTATGTTTTATATCAAATTATCCATCAAAATACTTTCCACAACACTAATTCATCTTCAACATTACTCTAATTTAAACATAAACATCACTAACTTTCATCATTCTTCAATTTCAAATGGGTTTTAACCTAAATCATCAATATAATCAAATCAAGCACATTACAACTTCTACACATCGTTATTAACTAACATTCATGTTCAATTTCATACTACATTCACGGATTACAAACCCACTTCCTCATTCATCACTAGAACATTAAATTCAACTTACTTGGTGTTAAGAACACTTAGATGATCAGGAATCTTAGCTCATGCATTGATTTTAACTTCAATTTCACCTTCAATTTTGCAGATATGTAATATTAAGAACTTGTTCTTCTTCACCTAGTTGTAGTTGGTGCACACACACACATCACTGATGTGTGTTTGTGTTTTTGGTTTTTATTAATTGAACTTTCATTTTATTCAGTATAGGTCCCTCAAGTTTGATGCATACAATATTAATGGCTAACAATTATTTCTTACTCATTTATCTCTATCTTGTTACGTAGACTCTTTACTTTGGAATCTTTTATAGCTACCGGTCTTTCGATATAATTCATCCTTTCGTCCACCACAATGTCTTCAAGTGGGATATGAGTCGTTTCATCCGTAAGGCACTTTCTAATTGTGGCACATGAAAGTTGTCGTGAATACCGTCTAGGGCTGGGGGTGATTCTAGTTGATATGCTACTTTTCCAATACGAGCTAAAATTTTATACGGCCTAATATAACGAGGACCCAACTTTCCTCGTTAACAAAATCGAATTATACCCTTCCATGGGGAGGCTTTTAACAATACTCGATCTCCCACTTGGAATTCAATAGGGTGCCTTCTTTTGTCCGCATACGACTTTTATCGGTCTTGGCCTTTAGCCGAGCTCGTACCAGATTAATCTTTTCATTGGTTTTTACCACTATATCCTTGGGAGCGAGCTCTCTTTGTCCCACTTCCCCCAACATACAGGAGTTCTACATTTCCTTCCATACAACATTTCGTACGGTGCCATCTTAATACTACTTTGGTAGCTATTGTCATACGAAAATTTTACCAGTGACAAGTGGTCGTCTCAATTCCCCCAAAATCCAAGACACATGCTCTTAACGTATCAACAAATGTTTGTATGGTTCTTTCTGATTGACCATCTGTTTGAGGATGGTATGCGGTACTTAAGTGCAGTTTGGTGCCCATATCATCGTGGAATCTTTTCCAATAACGGGAAGTAAATCTGGCGTCTCGATCCGAGACAATAGATACAGGTACCCCATGACGGGAGACTATTTCATTCACAAATATTCTCGCCATTCTTTCTGAAGAGTAAGCCTCTCGTATTGGTAAGAAATGAGCACTCTTCGTGAGACGATTGACAACCACCCAAATGGCATCGTGACCCCTTTTTGTTTTGGGAAGTTTAGTTATCAAATTCATCGTCACCTTTTCCCATTTCCATACCGGAATCTCCAATGGTTGCATTTTCCCATACGACTTTTGATGTTCCACTTTCACTTGTAAACATGTTAAACATTTGGATACATACTTGACAATATCACGTTTCATCCCTGGCCACCAATAATTTTTATTTAAATCCTGGTACATTTTGGTAGTTCCCGGATCAATCGAATAGCGGGACTTATGCGCTTCTTCTAATAACAGAGTCTTCGTATCACAGAAACGTGGTATCCAAATTCGGTCATACCTTGTCTTAAATCCATTTGCATTTGTTTCAAGTTTATTAACAAACCCTTTTGTCCTTTCATTCTTTGGATTATCTGCATTCAATGATTTAATTTGGGCTTCCCGTATTGCTTCAATAAGGTTAGGGGATACTATCATTCTCATTGATTCACTCGGATGGGTGCAGATATTCTTTTCAGCTTAAAGCTCTACTATAACATTGGCTTTACCCAGATGGTAAAGAATGTCGCAATCAGAATCTTTGATTAATTCTAACCACCTTCGTTGTCTCATGTTAAGGTCTTTTCGCTCAAAGAAATATTTGTGACTCTTGTGATATGAGTAAATGGTACATTTCGTTCCGTACAAGTAGTGTCTCCAAATCTTCAAGTCAAAAACTACAACTTCCAGCTCTAAATCATGAGTTGGACAATCGCCTTCATGTTGTTTAAGTTGTCTTGAAGCATAGGCAATGACCTTGCCTCGTTGCATCAAGACACACCCCAACCCTTGATGCGAAGCATCAGTGTATACCACTAAATCTTCTGTTCCTTCTGATAAGGTTAGGACCGAAAGTTTTTCCTTTAACATATGAAAGGCTTTCTCTTTTTCAACATCCCCTAAAAATTTTTCTTCCTTCTAAGTCAATCTGGTTATAGGCAGGGCTATTTTAGAGAAATTTTGGATAAGTCTCCTATAATAACCAGCTAAGCCTAGGAAACTACTTACTTCATTAACATTCTTCAGAGGCAACCAATTATCCACAGCTTCTAGTTTAGACGGATCTACTGAAATTCCTTTCTCATTTATCACATGACCTAAGAATTGCACCTCTCTGAGCCAAAACACACATTTGGAAAACTTAGCGTATAATCTTTCCTTACGGAGTGTCTCGAGTACTACTTGTAAGTGATGAGCATGTTCAAGTTCGCTTCTTGAGTACACTAAATATCATCTATAAATACTATGACAAATTTGTCTAGCATATTTCGGCATACTCTATTCATTAAATCCATAAATGCAGCCGGAGCGTTAGTTAATCGAAGGACATTACTAAAAACTCGTAATGTCCGTAACGAGTTCTAAACGCAATCTTATCTATATCTTCTTCTCGTACTCGTAATTGGTGATATCCCGAACGTAAATCGATTTTTGAAAACTAACTTGCTCCTTGTAATTGATCGAAGAGATCATCTATCTCGATAAGGGATATCGGTTTTTCATCGTGAGTTTATTGAGCTCACGATAGTCGATGCACATGCGCATCGAACTATCCTTCTTCTTCTTCATAAACAAGACAGGTGCTCCGCAAGGGGATACACTGGGACGTACAAAGCCCTTGTCAAGGAGTTCTCTTAATTGAACCATTAATTCTTGTACTTCTGTGAGTGCCAACCAGTAAGGAGCTTTGGCTACCGGCTTGGCATTTGGTTCCAATTCGATTCAAAATTCTACTTCTCGTTCAGGTGGTAGTCCCGGTAATTCATCGGGAAACACATCCGGATATTCATTCACAATTCTTGTATCATCCTTTCTTAGAGTATCTAGTTTAGTATTAACCACATAGGCTAAGAAGGCCTTACTTCTGTTTCTTACAGCTTTAACCGCTTCGACAATGGTGCATAATTTAGTTTCTACTTTTCGCTCCCCATATATACTTACTTGCTTCCTTTTAGGAGATATAACACGAATAATTTTGCTTTCACATAGAATTTCCACGTGGTGTCGGGATAGCCAATCCATGCCCATCACTACTTTGAATTCTCCCAAAACCATGTGAATGAGATCGATATCAAATTCTTTGTCTTCTATGGTGAGCTTACAGTTCATACATATCTCCTGTAATAAATAACTTTTGCAATCGGCTATTTCTACTTCTAAGGGTATGGGCATTCTTTCTATCACAAACGAAGGGGAATGAATAAATTCATTTGAAAAATGACCTACTAGCTCCAGTATAAACAATACATATGTAGGTATAGAGTTTAATACAAGTATACCTGATACAACATTCGAGTGGGCCCTTGCCTCCTCTGATGAGATCTGAAACATTCTTCCTCTAGCCTTTGGGGTTTTTCCTTCTTTCTTTCCTTCTTTGTTCCTTGCTTGAGTTTTGGGCATTCAGCTTTCACATGACCTGATTCGTTACAATTGTAGCACACCCTTTTAGGATTGGGACAATTATAGTATGGATGTCCCTTTTGACCACAGTTGTAGCACCCCTTTCTTCCCATTAAACATTCTCCCGAGTGGAGTTTCCCACATGTCTTGCACCGTGGAAATCCTCCCTTAGAAATTTCTTTCTTACTATGATCATAACGCTTGGGCTTTTTGGGAGTACCCTGAGTTGTTCCCCTTTCGATTTGTCTCTTTTCCCCTCGTTCTTCTTGTCTCTTCAGTTCAATCTCTCTATCTCTTGCCCAATTGATGAGTTCATTTAAAGTTTCGCATATAGATGGGGTAATGAATTCTCGGTACTCAACTTTTAACATATCATGGTAACGGTTAATTTTCATACTCTCTCTTTCTCGTGAATTCCTTACAAAATTTCATTTTGTCAAGGAAAATATTTGTAATTTCATCAATCGTCTCATTCTTTTGTCGAAGATGGAGGAAGTCTTCTTGAATTCTATCTACGGCCGATTGTGGACAATGATACTTCATGAAGGGTTCCTTGAATTCTTGCCATGTAAGAGTTTGAAGCTTATCCTCACCTATTTCCTTACTATACGCATCCCACCAATCCTTCGCTTGTCATTGAAGTTGTCCCGTGGCGAACATAACTTGATCTTCCTTTTCTTAATGGCTTCGAATGAACACTCCTTCTATGTTGGAGATCCATCTTTGACATTCTATGGGGTCTATTTCTCCATTATAAGATGCATGTTTACACGCCATTAATTCCCCTGTACGCACGCCGACGTGATTCTTTCTTCCCTTGTATCCCACTATCATTTCTTTCAGTTTGTCTATCTTGCTTGTCATCATAGTTTCTACTATGTTTAACACTTGACTCTCTACTTCTTGTGCTATAAGAGGGACGTTTGCATCAAGTGTCTTTTACTACCTCATCCGCAATCAGCTTATTTAATTCATCCTGACTTATTTGTTCCGTAGCATTTGAACCTCCTTCATCCGTCATCTACAATCGCATACTTATGTTAGATATCATACCATTCATTCATATATATGTATACATATATATATATATATATATATATATATATATATATATATATATACACATGTATCATTCTATACATTGCCTAATCTCAACACCTCATTCTTGTAGGTTACGGGTTCATATCATTCTCATCACAACATTCTTGATGTGCCATTTGAAGCATACTTCCGTCTATGCACAAAACTTTCTCATTCATTTGTGTATTCACTATTGACACACACACACATATATATATATGTGTATATATATGTATGTATAAAAGTTAATCAGCTTGCAATCAAAGTTCCGTTTGCATTATGGTGCCTTTCTAAAGCTTAATGAGGATTTGGGACTAGTTTAGAAACTTTAACTAACAAAATAATAAAACAGCAAAGCATTTTAGTACATAGCGTTGGCGGCGACCCAAAACCGCGTCGCCGCGCGATCAGGAAATATGTGTCGTTGTAATTCTTATGTAGGCAGTAAGTTAGTGCGTCGAGGATTAGGGGTAGCGTCGCCGACGCCATAAGGGGCCATCGACGACGCTCCATCTGGTATGAAGACGCGGTTTCAGCTTAAACAGCTTAAAAATCCACTTTCGAACCCCAATTTGACCTCTTCGCAGTCTCGTATCATTCCATAAGATTCCGTAATATTCCTACTCAAGTTATTCTAACGAGACTTTCACAATTCCTTTCCATTTCCAAATTCTAAAAGCTTAAGCATTAAAACTTTAAATAACACTTACAAAATTGTGCTTTGGAACGAACAGAAACTTGTGTGAGCTTTCGGTTTGAGTTCAAGTACCCTGGTTCAGATATTGGAATCCTTCAAACCTTGGCTCGAATACCAACTTGAAAGGCCCATACTCCATTATAAGTTAAAACGCCAAAAGATTTGAAGCATTACCTTCATATCTTGGCTCGGATACCAACATGAGTTTTGACCAAATTGCCCTTATAATTGATTTTAGCAATTGTCATCGTCAAAACCTTTTTAATAACATTAAAACCAAACTACCAAACCATAAGTATCAAGTTATTGTTCTTACAAAGACACAAGTATGAAGTTTACATTTTTTTTTACAATCCAATAGGAGTTTTGACCCGTTTGACATTTAAACATAGCCGGAAGCACATAAAGGGCAATAAGATGTGTTCGTTCCAAACCCACCAATTCTAGACATGCGATTACCTATCATTCACATTACAAAAACATAATTAGTAAGTACATATCAATAATCACTTAAACTACATTAATCATTATCTTGGATTGTTTGACCCATTCGTATCAAGTCAAGATAATGACCATTTCATTTTTATAGTTATTCATTTATTTTAGCCTATTTGACAACAAATCATATCATTCCCAAAAACAACCTTCAATGACCTCTATCCATCCTCATCTGTTAGTAACGGATCCAAACGTATCTTTTACTTTCTCATTTCTAACGGTTACTTCAATCTCTACTCATCAATTTACTATATTTATACTACTACTTTTGAATAGAATCAATACAATGATAATATCATCTTAAATCACATTTAGAGTAGACGAAGTTCATATGAACTTACCGCGATCTTGTGTTTCATGTGCTTTCGATTGGCTTGTATCTCCTTCTTTCTTCAATCCTATAAGGTGCAACATCACATGTTTAGCTTCTACAATATCCGTTAAATACTCATACTTCGACTATCGATTATGGCCTTCATTGACCGCATATAATCCCATTTCCATACTAATTCATCAATTTAACAAGTTTTAGTGTTAAAACCCAACGAATTCAATTCAAGACATTTCATCAAACATGTAGTGTGCGTACCATCAATTAAGCACGATTTACAAGTAATTTAAGCACATTCTTCCTAGTTCATCTATGGTTTAATATAACTATTCAATTCTCATAAATCATAATCATAACCGTGCAGCTTATGTTTTATATCAAATTATCCATCAAAATACTTTCCACAACACTAATTCATCTTCAACATTACTCTAATTTAAACATAAACATCACTAACTTTCATCATTCTTCAATTTCAAATGGGTTTTAACCTAAATCATCAATATAATCAAATCAAGCACATTACAACTTCTACACATCGTTATTAACTAACATTCATGTTCAATTTCATACTACATTCACGGATTACACATAACCCACTTCCTCATTCATCACTAGAACATTAAATTCAACTTACTTGGTGTTAAGAACACTTATATGATCAGGAATTAGCTCATGCATTGATTTTAACTTCAATTTCACCTTTAATTTTGCAGATTTGTAAGATTAAGAACTTGTTCTTCTTCACCTAGTTGTAGTCGGTGCACACACACACATCACTGATGTGTGTTTGTGTTTTTGTTTGTAGTTTTTATTAATTGAACTTTCATTTTATTCAGGATAGGCCCCTCAAGTTTGATGCTTACAATATTAATGGCTAACAATTATTTCTTACTCATTTATCTCTATCTTGTTACATAGACTCTTTACTTTGGAATCTTTTATAGCTAACGGTCTTTCGATATAATTCATCCTTTCGTCGACCACAATGTCTTCAAGTGGGATATGAGTCGTTTCATCCGCAAGGCACTTTCCGAATTGTGGCACATGAAGTTGTCGTGAATACCGTCTAGGGCTGGGGGTAATTCTAGTTGATATGCTACTTTTCCAATACGAGCTAGAATTTTATACGGCCCAATATAACGAGGGCCCAACTTCCCTTTTTACGATGTCGAATTATACCCTTCCATGAGGAGGCTTTTAACAATACTCGATCTCCCACTTGGAATTCAATAGGGCGCCTTCTTTTGTCCGCATACGACTTTTGTCGGTCTTGTGCCGCCTTTAGCCGAGCTCGTACTAGATTAATCTTTTCACTGTAACGGGGATCGAGCTCCCGAAATGAGCAATCGACCTGATCTCGCTCAACTAGCAGAGGCGGAATTCATTGCTAGAGCGGTAGATATGATAAACAAGATAATACTTACTGTTTAATGCTTCTGATGTATTAAAAACGTTCAAGTTACAGACACAAGTAAACAAACAGACAGAGCTGCGCCGTATGAAATGACAAATCCATTTTTAGCTCTAACACAACACTTCCCTATTTCTAGGTCGACATGACTCGTACCAAAGTGCGTGCACTATCAAAAATCTATGATTCGTACGAAATAGTATTTCGTACGAGTGACTCACTCGTACGAAACATACACCTGTTTTGTGTGAATCACAGTGTACAATATATAAAATTTACATTTTCTCATTTAAACATTAACGTGTAAACTTTATAAACATTACAGATAAATCCTAGATGTAGGCAATAGACATTATGCACCAACAAACTCCCCCTTGGATGTTGCCGTAGTCTGGATAATCTTCAAAACTTCAATTTGATTTGACTTTAATGCCCAAAGAATATCTTTAACGGCTTTCAACGTTCCTCAAAAGCAATAGGCGTTTGATCAGTCAGAGGACGTCGCTTCAAAAATTGAAAGCTTCTCAAAGATGCTATTCTTGAACGTTCAGCAATCCGAGCTTCTTTTTCTTCAGTTTTCTTCGATTCCTTCTTCTAAATCTTTCTCCAATTTGTTTTCCAATTCGATTCCGAATGAATATCATTTACAAAGCACACATTTACGACCTTTTGAAATTGAAGTGCTTGCTCCTGATCCTTTTCTTCAAAACTGATCTTGCTATAAAATAAACATTCTATGTCTTTCTTCGAACAATTTACTAGCTATATGGGGTCTAGTACTCGAATGCCTCACCACAACCCATATATTCTTTTGTGTGTTATGACGGATTCGGTTAATTCCTCCGTTATCTTCCATGAATCTTCATCCGGGTGCACACATATGACAGCCTCACCTGTATTCGAATCGTAATGCCACCACTTGAAGATCGTATAAAAATCTTGCTCCATTTTGATCATCGGCATGTTTTTCAACACCCGGGGTTTCTTCACAATCAACATAATATCTTTCTCCTTTGTCACTGGATCTTCTTTAACAATACGTCATGGATAATGCGGTTTCCAGTGAACAAAATCATGCTTTGCTTCAAATTTGATCAATTTCCACAGCTTTTGGTCATGGAACTTCATCTTTAGATTTATCATCTTGGTTTGCACAAGTTCCTTTATGTCCCAATAAGGCAGAGTTTTGATGTCACTCAGATATCAGAAGTATGGAATCCCAAATTCCCTCTTAATAGCATAAACATTCAGCTCTTCAATCTAACCCCAACTCAAAATATCCCCTAAAGAAATATCAGCATCTCTTGTGAAAAATGCTAAGGGTCTCTTACACTTTCGCTCATATTGAATCTCCCTAAACCATTTCTTTTTTTGTTCGATAATCTAGCTGTAGATATCTTTTCAGGAATTGTTCCTTCTTTAACAGCTTCCGATACTTTCTTTTGTAACATTTCAGAGCTTTCTGCTGTAAATAAATCGATAAACGTTGGTAAATCCTTTGTACCCTGAACGGCATCATTAGCATCTTCATCAGAGTCACTTTCAACGACAACATTATCATATACGTTTGTGTCTTCTATTTCTTCAAAAACATAAGCATTTGGTTCGAACACGTCTATCTCATTTAGTTCGTTCTCAAAGTCAAAATCGAACTTTTCTCCGCTAATAACGAGCATTTCAGCTATCTCTTCTTTCGAATAACTATGCACAAACTCTCCCTCTTCAACATCATGCTCAAGATATAGAACAAATGGCTTTTGCACGACATGAACAGAAGATGTAACATTCTCTGTGAAGATTCGTATCTGCTGAGAATCTACTTCATCAGATTTGTCCATCCTTTCCTCTTCAGCAGTTTGATTTGCAGAATCATCAAAATACTCGGAAAGATAAACTAATTCATTAATATTTGAATCTCTTACACGAATACCCGATCCTCCCACATTATCATCATCATTACCATCATCCGAACCACTAGAATCTTTATCATCAACATCAACATCTTCAGTATCCTCTATCTCTTCTTCCTTTTCTGTTTCTTCAACCGTTTCTTTACTATCATTTCCCGTCATTTTCTTCATCAACCAATCTCTATGTCGTTGGGAAATATCAAGAAAAGCTATATCAACATCAATTAGCTTTCCTATCAGAATAAAGTTCTTCGGTTCTTCATACACTACGATATCCCAGCATTGTACTGGTCCAGATTCAGCTTCTGGCACAGCTTTTTCAGTCACAAAATCCTCCACAATCTTACCCTTACCTTTCCCTAACACATCAGATTGTTGTTTTGCCAACCTTTCTCGCTCTGCAACTCTTTCTCTTGCTTCTTCACGTTCAATTTCATCAATCACTGCAGATACACTCAAACCAAACTTCTTTTCAAGAATCTTCTCAAATACATCCAACCTTCGATTATTTCTCAATCGTTCTTCTTCGTACTCAGTCATTCTCAAATGCAGTCTTTCATTTTCAGAGATAATACTTGCCATCATTGCTTCTAGTTGCTGCTTATCAACGATTAAACCTCCAATTCTTTCAAGCAATTCAAACTTCTCAGCCGTTAACAAGTTTATCTGTTCTTGCAATTCAGCAATGCGCACAACGTTCATCGTCACCTGTTTCTGCAAATCATCAATTCTAGGATCATCAAACCGAAACTCATCTCCTCCTGGTAGGTTGTCTAAATTAATCTCGTCAAAAAATGCTTGTGAACTAAACGACTGTGATGTAGGACGAGACTGTTGAGCATGAGATGGTTGAGACTTTTGTTGAGCTGACTGTTGTGGTGCTGGTTTCTGGACAGGCTCTGGATCAGGCATAGGTTGTTGAACAGGTTCTGGCACAGATTATTGCGGTGCTGGTTGTTGCTGTTCAGGTTCTTGTTCAGGAACTGGTGGTTTTTGCGAAGGTATTTCTGGTTCAACATGTTGCTGATCTGGCTCTGGATGTATATAATGTAGTGGAGATGGAATACTCTGTGTTTGTTCCTCCACATTTGCTTCAGTAGTTTGTTCGGCACCAGCTTCTGTTGGATTAACAATCGGAGATATACGAGCTGCAGATCTTTTCATCCTTCTTTGTCTTTTCTTGACCGGAGTTCTAAAACCAGATTCAAGCTCAGATTCAGACGGAACGTAAGTAGTATCGTCTTCGCCTGTTGCCTTTCTTTTTCGTTCTTCGGCTTTGCGTTTCAGCTCATCTTGACGTTTCTTTGCCAATTTCCCTGCTCTTTTCTTCTCTCCCGCGTCTATCCTCTGAATCAGTACTAGAAGATAGTACTTCTTCAGTTGCTGCCTTATCAGCTCCAAAAGCCTGACGTTCTATATCTTCTACCATCTTTTCAACTGTTTCAAGATATGTTAAGGTATTATTAGAAACATGAAATAACTGTGTTTCCCATCTCAGAATATACTCCCGTATCGAGATTCCCAGAATATCATATTACAGGTGAATATATCGAATTGATATCTGTATATAGGGTGAATGTGAGACCTTGAGAGCCCAAGTTAGTACTACCGTATAGACAAAGAGATGAAGGCTCGTCTTTAGGTGGTGTTCCATTAAGGAATCTTTTGTACTGCAAATGTCATAATCGCTTAAGACATAATCTTTTTTATGCAACTTTCGGGGAAATAATGCGAAAGTATTATATGAGTTCTAGGCCATTTCTTCCGCAAAATCAGAAGAACTCGAATAATACCCCAGATATCAATAAAATATAAAGACCTAGTATCGCAGAATCTGGCATTCTCTCAAACGAAATTTTGGAGTACTAAGTCCATATATCCGAGAGATGTTAATCCATAAGTTAATCAGTTTTGTGTTTTTAGGTTTATATCTCAAATACAATTTACTGAACGAGTGAAGTCTATTGGCATATCCATAGTAAGACTTGCTTAATTACTTTAAAACAATACAATTCTTTAGCATACTGTGACTATCATTTTTGGTTTACTATGATCACTCTTTTTACACAAAACTCTTTTTGGTTCTTTAAATGTTTTTGTATTTTCCTCAAATATTCTCCCCCTAAAATCAAAAACATATTTTTGGATTTTTTAAGAAATTATAAGAAAGTATGTACAGAAAACGTTTAACCGATGACAAATTCACATCAAGTCGTCATCATCCTCAAATTCAACCTCAAATACATCCCCTGAGATCATATTTTTTTAACCATTTAGCTTTAACAAATTTTTAAACTTTGTTTTATCAAAAGCTTTGCTATAAAAATCTGCTTTTTCGTCATCAATGTGAATTTTCTCAATTCGTACCAACTTTTTCTCGTAGCAATCACGGATAAAGTGGTGTCGAATCTTGATATGTTTAGTACGTGAGTGTTGACATGAGTTTTTGGTGATATCGATCACGGCCTGATTATCTACATATATAGGCGTATCAAGAAATTGCAAAGCAAAATCTCTCGTCTGTTGTTGTATCCAGAGAATCTGAGAACAACAACTGGAAGCCGAAACGTATTCAGCCTCACAGGTAGAGAGAGCGACCGCGGTTTGTTTCTTGCATTGCCACGTTACCAAACGAGTTCCGAAGAACTGGTAGCCGGCCGTTGTAGACTTTGTATTCAGTTTGCAACATCTGAAATCAGAATCTGAGTAACCTGCAAGATTAAAATCATCATGTCTAGGGTACCACAAGCCGGTGCTTGGAAATCCCTTCAGATATCTCATTATGCGTTTAACGATAAGCAGGTGTGACTCTTTTGGATTAGATTGATAACGAGAGCACAGGCACGTTGGATACATGATATCTAGTCGAGAAGCAGTGAGACACATCAAGGATCCGATCATGGAGCGATATAAAGTTTCATCAACTTTTTCGCCAGTAAGATCTGGACAAATGCCGTGATTTGGAGCTAACGGGGTCGATGCTGGTTTAGCTCCTGTCATATTGAATTTTCTCCAATATGTCATGAACATATTTCATCTGATGAATGAAAATACCATCAGGCAACTGATCAACCTGAAGTCCTAGAAAGAACTTCATCTCCCCCATTGCGCTTCACAACTTCTTCAAAGTCCTTACACAGCTTATCATTTGTCGACAACAAAGATAATATCATCCACATATATTTGTATGATAATTAAATGCCCATCGACTTCCTTTGTGAAGAGAGTTGAGTCTACTGTTCTCCTGATAAAACCATCGTCCAGAAGATGACTCGATAATGTTTCATACCAAGCTCTCGGGCTTGATGAAGACCATATAAGTCTTTATTCAAGAGGTAGACTTTATCTTTGTGCATTGGATCAACGAACCCTGGTGGTTGGCCGACGTACACCTCCTCTTTCACTTTTCCGTAAAGGAAAGCAGATTTAACGTCCAATTGGTACGCCTTGAACCCTTTCCACGAGGCAAAGGCCAAGAATAGCGAATTGCTTCAAGACGTGCAACTGGGGCGTATACTTCAGTATAGTCTATCCCTTCTTGCTGATGAAAATATTGAACCCCAAGTCGAGCTTTGTTGCGCATGACAACTCCTCTATCATCTCTTTTACACTTGAAGACCCATCTTGTATTAATCTTTTTGTGATGATCTGGCAGGTCAACAAGCGTCCAGAATCCAAGTTTTTGGAATTGCAATAACTCTTCTTGCATAGCATCCACCCAACTTTCTTCTTTCAACGCGTCTTTCCAGTTTCCCGGTTAAACCTGAGAAACAAAACAACTGTGAGAAAATCGGACTCGAAGTGGAGCAATACTAGTATAGAAACAGCTTAGATCTTTATTAATCTGATTGCAAGTTTGCACTTCCGATTGTAAGCTGCCTATAATGTTCTCTGACGGATGATATGAGAGTGTCCCAGGCATCACTTCAGTTGGAACATCTACTTGTGATTGCAAATTTGTGAGAATTTCATCGACAACTGGTACAAATGAAGAAGCTTTATTCCTGGCATTAGACTGATCAGCCTGTTGTTTCAAAAAACTTTCAATCTGTTCAGATGCCTCATCAGAACTGGATCCTCCATCGTCGAAAGTTGGTTCCCGATCAGAGTCCGCGTCGACACTTGGCTTGGCAGAGGATTCAGCAGCATTGACATTTGAAGCAGGAACCGGATTTAGAACAGTAGATATTTGACCAACATCAGACGTGTTAACTGGTAATGATGTAGAAATCACGAAAGGTCGACGAACTTGTTCTTGATTAGATAACTGATGCTGTTGAAATAACATAACAAGTTCTTCTTCAGTTGGCACATTTGGAAGATCAAACGAATCCCACAATCCATCGTAGTTAAACAGCCACGGATCCCCATGCATCTGCGTAGGCGTTGTATGTCTTTGACAATCTACGTGCTGCGCTAGAACTACCTGGTTCATACTCGGCAAGAAAACACGTTTTTGAGGATTAGCATAGCCAGCAAAGAAACCCTCCAAAGATTTGGCTCCAAATTTACCAGACGGGTCCAAGACGGTACGCGGTGAGCCAAAAGGTTCCAAAAATGATAAGTTAGGCTTTCGTTGATTCAGTAACTCGAAACATGTCTTTTTGTGAGGCTTAACTGTCAACACACGATTTAGGGTATAGCATGCTGATGCCACTGCTTCACTCCAAAAACTGATCGGTAATTTCGAATCAGCTAACATTGTTCTAGCAGTTTCTATCAACATGCGATTCTTTCGTTCAGTTACTCCATTTTGTTGTGGAGTATAGGGGGCGCTGAATTCATGAAAAATCCCTTTTTCATTGCAGAACTCTTGCATCTTATTGTTCCTAAATTCCGTTCCATTATCACTGCGAATTCTCTTAATGGGAAAATGATATAAATTCTCAAGTTTTCTGAAAAGGATCATAAGAGTTTCAAAAGTTTCATCCTTACTTTCCAGAAAGAACACCCATGAAAATCAATCATCTGTAACGACAAGCCAGTATAGATCTCCAGAAATGCTTTTAACATTGACTGGTCCAAAGAGATCCATATGTAGTCTTTCTAGTGGTAGCTTTATCGAATTCAACAGCTTTCTCGGTTGTGATTTCTTATGCTGCTTCCCCTTTTTGCAGCTAAGACAATCATATGATAAATGAAAAATTTTCAAATTGACACCCTCCACTAAATCGTTATGCACAAGAAAATTCATCGTTTGAAGATGAATATGCCCATTTTTCTATGCCAAAAAATTGACTCTTTCTCCGTAGCTTTGGAAACAAAGCATTGAACTTTCTTTGACGTGGTAGAAGCGATGCTCATGTCAAGGACATATAAATCATTTTCTCGCGGAGCTTGCATCAGAATCCATTCTTCTGGAATCTTGAAACCGGGTTTTAGAATTAGACATTCTTTATCATTGAAATGTGTCATGAACTTCTTATCACAAATTTGCGAGATACTAAGCAGATTGTTCTCAAGTTCAGCGATATAGTTCACTTTATCAAACGATACAACTCCGTTCGAGAGAATCCCTTCTCCAACAATTCTACCTCCCTGCATTCCAGCAACTCCAACATATCCTCCTCGAATAGCTCTAACATCATTGAGCAGCGCAAGCATTCCTGTCATGTGGCGAGATGATCCACTATCCATGATCCATTTTGACAATATCGAACGTTGGAGCCCCTGCACACATGATTAACAAAATTCATTTAAACAAAGAGACCCAAGCCTATTGGTCTTGGGTGGGTTTCGAATATCGAACTTTGGACCCACTTTGTTCTTTTCAATCTTGTTAAGCTCAATTTTGTTTGGAACATCAGGTTTGACTTCAACCTTGGATGATTTGCTTTTAACAATTTTAGCAACCCATTTATGTGTTTGTTATTTAGCCCTTTTAACATAAAATTTTGAATCTTTTTGTTGAATTTTGTATGATGTTTCACCAACTTCAAATTTAGATTGAGGTTGAATAATTGGTTTAACATTTTGATGAGATTCAGTCTTTCTTTTAAGAATTTGTTTCGGCATAACCATGGGTGCTTTTTGCTTTTCATCCTTGGTGAACTTTTTCGGAGAAGAAACTGGTTTTGAAACTTCTTGTGAACAATATCGTGCGGTGTGTCCAACTTTCTTGCATTTAAAGCATGTCCTGCTGTCCTTATGAACAGAGGTATTCAAAACCTCTTTCTGTTTTTGTTTCTCTTTTTCTTTAAGAAAATCATCATTTGATTGAGTACTAATGATTTCCTTTTCCTTCTCGGTTGTTGTCCCAAATACAAAATTAATTTTCTTTGTAAAAATCAATTTTTGGGACCTGTTGGTTTTATGTTGCTTCTAGAAACCCAACCCTGCCCGTGTTTTCTGGATAATCTCCATTTTTTCGAAAGTAGGGTCGGTTATCAGTTTTTGATTTAGAATAGAAAGATGAATCATGTTTATCTAAATCATCATGACTTACCTCCATCAGCTTGAACATTTTATCAACACAACCTCTTTTCACATTCTTAATGGGAAAATCCTCATCTAAAAATAGTTTATCAGATCCTTTCATTGTATAAACTATGACAGTAGGATCATCATTTAAACTATTTTCTGATTTGTCATCAGATTTTGACTTTTCAGACTCAGCCACTTCAGATTCATTTGTTAACACTTTTTCAATCACATTTTCTACCACTTCAGAATCACATCCACCATCATTTTTAGTGTAAGTTATATCGATATCCTCAGGCAACTATTCGGTTTTCAATTTAAGATTTAACGCCTTTTCCACCTCAGATGGATTTTTGCAAGCATAATTGTTCCACATGGGTGGAGGAACTCGATCATAGCTTCCACTCTTTGTTTCACCATTTTTAGATTCCTCAGTATTTTCAATTTTTGGTAAAATGTGATCTATGACGTATGAGCTTGTGGAATAACTAATTAACAGTTTGTTAACTCGTTTGGTTTCAATTCTCATTTTCTCAAGCTCACTTTTGAGCTCAGCAATAGTGTTTAGATGAATATTAATTGCCATTTGTTTATCCATCACTGTTGCTTTAAGCATCATAATTGTTGCATCATTTTCTCTGAGTGCTTTATTATATTGTTTAACAGACGCACTCAATTTGTCATAAGCTTCCTTTGTGGTTTTGTAATCACCTGACAAATTGTCTGTTAAACTTTGCAATTCAGCAAATCTTTTGTCTTTCACAAGACACTCACCACATGGTTCATCACACTTTGAACAAGATTTTTCATTCTCAGATGACTTGTTTACCTCATTTCCATTCGCCATGCACGCTTTAATGATGTCTTCTTTCAGCAATTCCTTTTTCTCATCCACTTTGACATCTTCAACCGGCTTCTTTTGCACTTCATCTGTTGAATGTTGAGTAGGTGCGAAATATCCTGCAAAAGTTTTTAAAACATCATTAGGCAAAAGATGTTTGAATGGACCATTCAAAATCTCCTCTTCCTCTGATGAAGTATGATAATAATAATAATCTTCGTCCTCAGGTCCTTCATCAAAAGATGCCTCCGGTTCTTCTTCTGGTTCATCAATAATTTCAGCCACCAATGCCAAACTTTCTCCTTTCGAAATAAACTTGTTCCAATTAAATCCTTCGTCTTCTTGTGTAACAACCAAAGCCTTATCTTTAGTTTCAGGTTGCTTGTCTTAAATCGGCACGATTCTTGTTCTTGGTTGTGGTCGGTGATAGATCGCTCTTTTGTAATAGTCATCGGGGAAAGGATTATGATTCCCTTGAACCTCTCGGTTTGGACATTCTCTTTTAAAGTGACCTTTCTCCCGACAATTGAAACAAGTAACTTTGGATTTATCAAATCCAAGTTTCCCATCCAAACCTCCCAAATTTTCTTTACCAGTGATTTCCATAAATCCCTGTGCTCGTCGAATGATTGAAGCCATGCACCATTTATATCTATCAACTCCATTTCAACTGGATCAATTTGATCGTAGTCTTCTCGTGTCATTTCAGAATTACCAATCTTTCCAGCAACAAGCCTATCATATGACTCAAGAACTGAGGCAAGTAGAGACATATGTTGTTTTGCCGTCTTTTCGTCAAAGTTTGTGCATTCTGAAAGTCAACGGCAATGTTGCATTGCAGATTTCTTTGACTTGCATTGGATGATGGAGTGGCTTGCTTGTTCTGAGATTGATTTGATCCGAAAGAAGATTGTTGAGTAGAAGGTGTATTCGGATCAACTGTTGAGTATGATTGGAAACCACTTGTCTGAGTTGGAGGTGTGCTTGGTGAGCTATATGCATTGAACGCAGTTTCAATCTTTGGCGCTTGGATTTGAGCAACAAAACTGTTTTTGAAATAAAGATTCACATCTTGTTGCATTTGAACAGTCTTGTTTTTGGCCATCTTTTGCATCTCTAATTCTGACCTTCCAATCTCTCGATAAAGCGAGGCAATGAGAAATGGCTGTATTCTACTCCATTCTTCAAAATGGTTAAGTAAGTTGACCATTCACCTTGTGGCAGAGAATCAGCTAGCTTATCAACAAGCTTTTCATTTGTCTTCACAATTCCCATTCTCTTCATATGAACCACTAGACGACAGTATCGCTCAATCAGCTGCTAAACCGTTTCTCCTTTGATCAATGTGAATACGTCAAACTGTTTGCTTAATAATGCCCTTTTGCTTTTGCGGAGTTGAGCACTGCCTTGAAATTTGAGTCGAAGAGCATTCCACAAAGATTGCGCATCATCATCATGCTACAGTAAAGCCAAGATGTCTTCTTTGATCGATTGCTGAAGAATGTTCATCATTTTCTTTTCGTTGATAAATCTTTCTCGTTCAACATCAGAGAATTGAGCAAGGGTCTTTTCAAGCCCATTTTCGCCAACTGGTGCGATGTATTTTGCCTCGATTGCAAACCAATAAGTAAAATGGTTAGCTTGAACCCAGTTCATAAACCTCTCGCTCCAGCTACCAAAGTCTCCCAAATTCATAAGCTTTGGAGGTTTAGTCATTGTTCCCATTTCATTCTCTAAATTGATGTTTTGAGCTGCTGCAATGGTAACAACTGATGTGGCGAACGCATTGTAAAATTCCTCAGACATTTTCCTTGTAAAAAGTTAGAACACACTTCTCGAGAACAAACAGATCAGATTAAAAAACCTTTTGTGCGGACTAAGAATTTCGTACGAAACAAATAACAAATATTTTGTATGAAACAATTTTGTACGATTCAAATTTTCTCACAAGACCTACGATTTCTATGAATCAGTTCATTTTTACACAAAACATGTATTTTTAACTGAGACAATTTTTGTGCGGATGAATTTTGTATGAATCAAACTTCAAACTGATGAAATTTTATCAATTTCAACATGAATTAGTTCAATTTTATGTCCAAATTATGGTATGGATTGATTAGATTGAAGATTAACTTGAATTACTAAAATCCTAGTCCATTTTGTCCATGAATTCGTCCGAAATTTGTCCAAAATCCAGTAAAGGTCAGAGAAATGATGAAGATGAAAATATATCCAAGTCTGAACAGTAACTACTGGTTGTCTATCTGTAGATCAGATCTCATGGCTCTGATACCACTTGTAAACGGGGATCGAGCTCCCGAAATGAGCAATCGACCTGATCTCGCTCAACTAGCAGAGGCGGAATTCATTGCTAGAGAGGTAGATATGACAAACAAGATAATACTTACTGTTTAATGCTTCTAATGTATTAAAGACGTTCAAGTTACTGACGCAAGTAAACAAACTGACAGAGCTTTGCCGTATGAAATGACAAATCCGTTTTTAGCTCTAACACAACACTTCCCTATTTATAGGTCGACCTGACTCGTACCAAAGTGTGTGCACTATCAAACATCTATGATTCGTACGAAATAGTATTTCGACGAGTGACTCACTCGTACGAAACATACACCTGTTTCGTGCGAATCACAGTGTACAATATATAAAATTTACATTTTCTCATTTAAACATTAACGTGTAAACTTTATAAACATTACAGATAAATCCTAGACGTAGGCAATAGACATTATGCACCAACACATTGGTTTTTACCACTATATCCTTGGAAGCGAGCTCTCTTTGTCCCACTTCCCTCCCAACATACAGAAGTTCTACATTTCCTTCCATACAACAACTTCGTATGGTGCCATCTTAGTACTACTTTGGTAGCTATTGTCATACGAAAATTTTACCGGTGACAAGTGGTCGTCCAATTCCCCCAAAATCCAAGACACATGCTCTTAACATATCAACCAATATTTGTATGGTTCTTTCTGATTGGCCATCCGTTTGAGGATGGTATGCGGGACTTAAGTGCAGTTTAGTGCCCTTATCGTCGTGGAATCTTTTCCAATAACGAGAAGTAAATCTGGCGTCTGGATCCGAGACAATAGATATAGGTACCCGTGACGTGAGACTATTTCATTCACAAATATTCTCGCGATTCTTTCTGAAGAGTAAGCCTCTTGTATTGGTAAGAAATGAGCACTCTTCATGAGACGATCGACAACCACCCAAATGGCATTGTGACCCCTTTTTGCTTTGGGAAGTTTAGTTATCAAATTCATGGTCACCTTTTTCCATTTCCATACTGGAATCTCCAGTGGTTGCATTTTCCCATACGGCTTTTGATGTTCCACTTTCAATTGTAAACATGTTAAACATTTGGATACATACTTGACAATATCACGTTTCATCCCTGGCCACCAATAATTTTTCTTTAAGTCCTGGTGTGACAAATGGCTAATAACCAGTAATTCCGTACAATCTAATCACTACTTTTAGTACATAATCTCATGCATTATATCGTAATTTGATTACGTAACTGAGTCGTACGTCATATCATAAGTGTAGGACAAGTGAATTAGATCATAACATATACTGGTTTCCATTACAACGTGAAACAAATCAAACAATGCTCTAAAAGTGTTGGTAGAAAGTGCTGGGCGCACTATTTGCGATGGCACTATTTGTGTCGGCAAAACCGCAAAAACAAATCAGAACAGCGAATAACGACATGCTACTGCCACAACTGAGTCCATATATAAATGAAAACATTGATGTGAGATCACCCCTTACAAAAATACATAACTTTCCGGTACAACGCCTAAATTGCAAAATTGTCCGTTTCGACCAAAAAGGCGACAAACGTCAGTTTGTCCTCAATACTAATTCGGTAGATTTCGGATGTTAGAATAATAAAAAAACAATATTAAACATCTTAAACAATATAAGAATAGCAAAAATGCACAAAAGACATCATTTCCGGTCATTCGACAAACAGTGCACAATTCTACCGGAAGGCGACCGTTTGTCGAACCGACGAACATTTTAGTGGCCGATAGCCTCATTCATGCACCTAGCGAACTGAACTCGGAATCCATTCAACTATCTTGAGGTCACGGAAACACAATTTCCGGAAAAGTTCGACGACAGGATATATAAGTGCCGATATCGAGCGAACGGTCGAACGAAAGACATTTTGGCCATCCTAACTCAACATATATTCATCTAGTGAACTAGTTATGCATATTTTTAGATTGGAAGTGCACTAAATAAACGCCATGACAATTGTGGTGATCAATGAACGAACTAACGACATTTTCGTCATCCGAAACTTATATTAAATGATCAAGTGGATTAATTACTATAAAATGACACTCTAAACCCTAATTGTATACTAAGAATGCAAGATCAACCCCCTAATCACAACACTTAACTTAATTACTAAAATATCTAATAAATAAACACATGTTATAAATAATATTTACACTTAACCCCCCTCCATGTGGGCCCCCACCCACATGATTCATGTTGAAAATTGAGATTATAAACATGGTGGGAAGATATGGATGTAACCTTGATGGATGATAATTATATAAATATATCACCTCACATTTCTCCATCATTCTTAACTTAGAAAAAAAAAATTTAACCATCAGCCACCACCCTCATTCCCACGTCTACAACCACCTCCATATAACCACCATAAACTGTAACATCCGTCAAAAACGGATTTACCAAACCCGCTCCGTTTATCAACCGAACAGTCAGTCAAAAATTTCGTTGCGAATTAAATGCCCAAAATATTTTTAAACGATCCGTAATCAATTATTATACAAGAATATATAATTAGTTTTTGAAAAACTGTCAAATCGCAAAATAAAAATATTATACATCTGCCGGGTTTCGAACCCGGGTCTGTACCGAATCAGCAAAGCGACTTATCTCACACACACAAACCACTGCGCCACTTGTTCTGTTTGGTAATTATTGAAATCATTTAATTGATAAAGTGACTTTACGAATTCAAAACCGGCGCCCAAACATTTCAGTCGTCGGAATCCCGGAAATCTCGCGAGTCTTAACTACAATTTACGTTATAACGTAAACCTTTAACCAGACATCGGTTATAACCGATGATTGAAGTCCGCGACCAAAACCATAACCGCCGGGAAATTTAAATCAGTGAATCCAGTCGGAAATCAGACCAGATTCTTCAACGTTTTGCCTTATAAATTCACCCACAAACGACTGCAAACCTTTTCGCTCAAAAACACACCTCTTCTCGGCGTAATTCCACTCGCCGGAATTTCCCTGCTCATCGCCGGAAAACCGGTTTCTCCATCCCTGAGCCTCACTGAGCCTCTGAGCTTATACCGGAGATACCCACACCCTTTGTAAGCTTCCTGGAGACTCGCTACTATAAGGAACACGTCGCCGGAGGTGAATTCTGTCGCCGGAGTTTCTGCTGGAAAACAGAGAGTCCAGTCGGTATACCTCTTCGCTCAATTTCTTTTTCTTTTCTCATTTATCTCACCTTAATGGACTGTAAATCGCTAATGAAACTTGAATAAAACTCAAACCAGTCAGACCTTATATCTGGTTATATTTCAGCGAGGAAGACGATGTTTTTCTGTATCATATAAGTATAATATAAATCAGGATATTACTCGGGTTAGACACACAGTCCAGCGGTGGACTGTGTGCACGTTAAACATGCAAAGGTCTCGAGTTCGATTCCCGTCTCACACACGCTGCCTTAATAAAAATCATTTTTTGTTAAACTGAACCGGAGTCGCCATAGTTATATGTTAAGTATATTAATAACCGAATAATAACCAAGTTAGACACATAGTCCAGCGGTGGACTGTGTGTTTGTTTATATCACAGGTCACGAGTTCGAGTCCGGTCTTCAGCACCGACTCGGACAATTATCTCTTCTTTTAAATAAGGCAGAAAAGGAAATAACTAATTAGTATTTAAGTATAATAAAAATCGAATTATATAACATGTTGAACACACAGTCCAGCGGTGGACTGTGTGTTAGATTAAACCACAGGTCCCGGGTTCGAGACCTGTGGAGCGCACCGCCGAATTGATTTAAAATGTTTTTAAAATAAAATGAATTTCGGTTTAATCTAATTAATATATATATATAATTAAAATCAGATATATAACGGGTTAGACACGTAGCTCAGTTGGTAGAGCTGCGTGCACGCGTACGGGAGGTCTCGGGTTCGAGCCTCACTCAGCGCACTTGTATTCCGAATTGAACCGGTCAACGGTCAGGTCAACGGTCAACGGGCCGGTCAACGGTCAGAAAAAAAATAAATTTTTTTATTATTTTTATTTAATTATTTTAATTAAAAATCAATTATAAATACTTAAAAATAACATTTTTAAGGTTAGAAAATAGCCTCAAACTCACAAAAATACACCCAACAATCCTACTAAAATAGATTAATAAAATCCGTTTACTTACCAAACCATAATGCGATTTATCTAGGTTAAATCTCACTCGTGGTTAAAACCACTTCGCGTGTATTCAACGTCATCAACCGAACGCACCCACTGTGAGTGAATTTTACAATTCCCCCTTTTAAATTACACGTTTTGAGGTGTGTCATGTGTTATGAAAATAATTAATTTATTTATTTAAACTTGTGCCATACCACATCATGACTTAAACTTAGATTGTTTTATTGTTGTGATTTACTTATATTCCGTTTGTCAAATTATATGAACTCATACATTAAGTCCATCAGTTCCTCGTGGGAGACGAGTAGAACATCGTGTGCTTCAATTCAAATTCATTATTGTTCATGTGTGTATCATTGAGTTTATATTGTTTGTAGTTGTGTCATTCATATTATCATGTTTATGCAATTCATTCATCAGGCCCCTCAGTTCCTCGTGAGAGACGAGTTGAGCATCGCGTGCCTCTAATTATTCCATTATTGTTCATGAGTGTTTCATTTAATATCTTATGATTGTTGATTAAGTTACATCTAATTTTACTCATGTTTGGTTGTGCACATATTTCATAACCAATTTAAATAAATTTGTTCAAATGTTTTCCATAGGATTCACTCGCCAACATTATGTTGATCCAAAAACCTTTTTTACACATGATACAGGTGTACAGGTTGAAGCAAGGAAAACATAGGATATGCCTTAGAAGAGAATAAAGAAGTTTAGATTGTTAGTTAGATCATGTTGTAACATTTATTGTAAAATTCCATTTAATTTGTATTAATGAATATGAAACGCTTAATAAATGTCATGAGCTTTGATGATAACCCAATCATGCCCCGATCACCTTTTCCGCTGCGGGTCGGGGTGTGACATAAACCACCACATTACACTCACCCCTTTAAAGCCTCTTCATGACCACTCAAGATGCTAACAAAGGTGGAGGACCATTAGGGCTATCTTGGAGCTTCATTTTCTTTCTTAAATCATCACTAAACTTGTGCACCGATTGTAAGGCAAATCCTTTCATATTCTAGCTTATTATCATGAAGTTTCATAAAGTACAAGTTGATCATCTTGAAAATGAAGAAAAGATAACCTAAAACCCTAACTCACACCTTAATAATAACACTAAATATTGTTTATTTTGTGTTGATCATGTGTTTATATGTTAACTAGTTAGCATGATGGTGTTGTTTATGTTAATGTAAGGTGTAAAAGTTAGATGATCTTGTACAAACAAGTATGAAAATGAGGATTTAAACATGATAATGTTTAAATCTAAACAAGATCATCAACTACATCATCCATGAAGATTACTACAATCTAAAAGTAATTTTACTACATATGAGTAATTTTTATAAGAAACAAACATTATGATTTAAAGATGTAACCATCTTAAAAAATGTAGTAATCAAGAGGTTTAAAGTAATGGGCTTGATCTAAGGATGCAACAAAAATAATGGTTTAAAAATGCTAATAAATGTTGAAGTCTCAATATGTTTTTACTAAGATTTTGACTACAAAAATGTCATGGATGATGATGCACATAAGTGGTAAACAAATAATATGAAAGCTTGAAATAAATTGTTGATCTTGATTATGAGTTTAAATACGTTTTAAAAACATGGTAAACGTCATAGTTTAGGGGAAACTATAGAGAAATTTTCTAAAAATCTAATCGCGATTAAGGTATGATTAACGAGATGATTAACGGGACTAAACGCGATTAGTAACTTAAATGGTCATTAAGTAAGTTCTAATGACAAGGGTTAAACCCTAAACACCCAAGTGTTTAGCAAGTATATGAATATATATTTTTACAAGTTAAACATAAGTGATCCTTATAAATATATATATGGATACTTGTGGAAATAAAGTATATATACATATTTTGTCACCAAGAATTATGTGTAAATACATGTGTATTGTATGTGTATGTATTTAGAAGCTTAGGGTATCCACCATAAAAATACCCAACTAAACACAAAATACTACAAACACTTGAAAATATTACCAAGTGTTGGTGACACAAACAATTACATTTTTGCAATATGTCGAAACAATAATCGGACGAACGAAGCAATGCGTCGTCGACCAACAAATAAATCGCCAACACGAAGAGTTATTACGAAGACGTGCGATTGTCGATTGGAAAAAGAATGTATCAAACGACGACGACAGCAAGTCTAAAATACATATTTAGACACTTAACAAATATATATGTTATCGAGATCAAAACCCGGAAAGTTAAAACATAAAGAATTTACTAAGTAAATTTATAAAAGCATACAAAATAAGTAAACTACAAATCCATACTTAATAAAATTATAAGTATAAGACTTATAAAATAATGGGCTCTTGAAAATGATTTTGGGCTAAGCCCATTTTATAAAAGACATGGGCAAAGCCCAATTGAATAAAATATATGGGCAAGGCCCAATTGTATAAAATATATGGGCAAGGCCCAAAAGCATATAAATTACATGGGTTGGGTCCACTTACATAAAGACATGGGCTAGGCCCATTGACATAAATTACATGGGCTAGGCCCAACGACATAAAAACATGGGCTAGGCCCAATGACAAGAAAACATGGGCTAGGCCCAATGACATAAATTACATGGGCTAGGCCCAATGCCTTGAAAACATGGGCCAGTCCCAATGAATAGAAAACATGGGCCAGGCCCAATGAATAGAAAACATGAGCTAGGCCCAATGACAAGAAAACATGGGCTAGGCCCAATGACAAGAAAACATGGGCTAGGCCCAATGACATGAACATGGGCTAGTCCCAATGACATAAATTACATGGGCGAGGCCCAATGACATGAAAACATGGGCTAGGCCCAAGGACATAAATGACATGGTCAAGGCCCAATGACACGCGTGCAAGGCACGAGGATATGTGAAGGGCCAGGCCCAGTTCACACACGATCTAAGAATAACAATATACATCTATATATTTTTTTGAGAAATATATATATATATATATATACATATATATATATATATATATATATATATATATATATATATATATATATATATATATATATATTAATCGAACACATGAACTACCAACACTATGATAACATTAAAAGTTGTTTTATTGTAGTGAAGAAATATATAACAAGAATTCAAGATGAACAACTGGTATAAGGTCCAACGAGGCCTAGTTATCTAATAAAATTAATACACATGTAGGTTACACACGTGTACAGACACCGAACTGTGAATAGTACGATGTACGGAATGCAAAGCAGTGAGTTCATGTCCATTCTTTCAATTATTTCAAAGTTTTGTTTTAAAACTATCGAGGGGAAATACATGTCATAACAAACGGTATGTTAGCTATGGGGTTAGTTGATAACAAGATCAATGTGCGTAAGTAGGATGATGACAAGAGTAACCATTAATCACTTAGTGACCAAGGTGCAAAAGGTGTAGATCTATAGAGTTTGAGGCACGCTCAACTCCTGGTTGGTATACTCTTCGGAGTGCTTTTGTGATCCCAAATGATGTCAAGAGTTGTCTCAGTTTGGTTACTTACTTATCGCACATATGTCAGGGTGCTAGCTACACACTGATAGATCCTTCAACTCCATGAATGCTAAAACATACCCAGATTTAATTACTGGATTACAAGCATGACATTTTATAATAAAATATAACTACATGAACTCGCCAACTTTATGTTGACTTTTGAAAATTACATGTATTTCAGGACACAAAACTTGAGCTGGTGATACTCCTCGGGATATGGGAAATGACATGACAATGAATGGCCACCTTTTGGAGGATTTGTCTCTTATATCCCAACCTCGTATGGGTATATAGGAGTGAAAACCTCAACATGCTTTTATCATGAAAACAATCTTTTATTATGATGTAATGTATTTCAAACCACATTTTTGATGACAATGTGACTCTATTCGGAAACTCATGATTTCACTTATGGAAATTTGTAAACATTGATTGCAAGTTATTATAAGCATGGCATCGTTGTTGATTTACAATTGTTTACATGATTGGATGCAATGATTACCTCATAGTCACACGTTTGCGCTTCCGCTACGACCTGGGTGTGACACCTGGTACATTTTGGTAGTTCCCGGATGAATCGAATAGCGGGACTTATTCGCTTCTTCTAATAACAAAGTCTTCGTATCATAGAAACGTGGAATCCAAATCCGGTCATACCTTGGCTTATTTCCATTTGCATTTGTTTCAAGTTTATCAACAAACCTTTTTGTCCTTTCATTCTTTGGATTATCTGCATTTAATGATTTAATTTGGGCTTCCCATATTGCTTCAATAAGGTTAGGGGTGACTATCATTCTCATTGATTTCACTCGGATGGGTGGCAGATATTCTTTTCGGCTCTAAGCGTCTGCTACAACATTGGCTTTACCCAGATGGTAAAGAATGTCGCAAACATAATCTTTGATTAATTCTAACCACCTTCGTTGTCTCATGTTAAGGTCTTTTTGCTCAAAGAAATATTTGTGACTCTTGTGATCTGAGTAAATGGTACATTTCGTTCCGTATAAGTAGTGTCTCCAAATCTTCAAGTCAAAAACTACAACTGCCAGCTCTAAATCATGAGTCGGATAATTGCCTTCATGTTGTTTAAGTTGCCTTGAAGCATAGGCAATGACCTTGCCTCGTTGCATCAAGACACACCCAAACCTTTGATGCGAAGCATCATGTATACCACTAAATCTTCTATTCCTTCTGGTAAGGTTAGGACCGGAGAACTTGAAGTTTTTCGTTTAACATATGAAATGCTTCTCTTTTTCAACACCCCCTAAAAAATTTTCTTCCTTCTAAGTCAATCTGGCTATAGGCAGGGCTATTTTAGAGAAATTTTGGATAAGTCTCCTATAATAACCAGCTAAGCCTAGGAAACTTCTTACTTCATTAACATTCTTCAGAGGCAACCAATTAACCACCGCTTCTAGTTTAAACGGATCTACTGAAATTCCTTTCTCATTTATCACATGACCTAAGAATTGCACCTCTCTGAGCCAAAATGCACATTTGGAAAACTTAGCGTATAATCTTTCCTTACGGAGTGTCTCGAGTACTACTCGTAAGTGATGAGCGTGTTCAAGTTCGCTTCTTGAGTACACTAAATATCATCTATAAATACTATGACAAATTTGTCTAGCATGTTTCGGCATACTCTATTCATTAAATCCATAAATGCAGCTGGAGCGTTAGTTAATCCGAAGGACATTACTAAAAACTCGTAATGTCTGTAACGAGTTCCAAACGCAGTCTTATCTATATCTTCTTCTCGTACTCGTAATTGGTGATATCCCAAACGTAAGTCGATTTTTGAAAACTAACTTTCTCCTTGTAATTGATCGAAGAGATCATCTATCTTGATAAGGGATATCGGTTTTTCATCGTGAGTTTATTAAGCTCAAGATAGTCGATGCACATGCGCATCGAACTATCCTTCTTCTTCATAAACAGGACAGGTGCTTCCCAAGGGGATACACTGGGACGTACGAAGCCCTTGTCAAGGAGTTCTTGTAATTGAACCATTAATTCTCATACTTCTGCGAGTGCCAACCGGTAAGGAGCTTTGGCTACCGGCTTGGCATTTGGTTCCAATTCGATTCGAAATTCTACTTCTTGTTCAGGTGGTAGTCCTGGTAATTCGTCGGGAAACACATCCGGATATTCATTCACAATTCTTGTATCATCCTTTCTTAGAGTATCTAGTTTAGTATTAACCACATAGGCTAAGAAGGCCTTACTTCCGTTTGTTACATGTTTAACCGCTTCGACAATGGTGCATAATTTAGTTTCTACTTTTCGCTCCCCATATATACTTACTTGCTTCCCTTTAGGAGATATAACACGAATAATTTTGCTTTCACATAGAATTTCCACGTGGTGTCGGGATAGCCAATCCATGCCCATCACTACTTTGAATTCTCCCAAAACCATGGGAATGAGATCGATATCAAATTCTTCGTCTTCTATGGTGAGCTTACAATTCATACATATCTCCTGTAATAAATAACTTTTGCAACCGGCTATTTCTACTTCTAAGGGTATGGGCATTCTTTCTATCACAAACGAATGGGAATGAATAAATTCATTTGAAAAAAATGACCTACTAGCTCCAGTATTAAACAATACATATGTAGGTATAGAGTTTAATACAAGTATACCTGATACAACATTCGGGTGGGCCCTTGCCTCCTTTGATGAGATCTGAAACATTCTTCCTCGAGTCTTTGGGGTTTCTTCCTTCTTTCTTTCCTTCTTTGTTCCTTGCTTGAGTTTTGGGCATTCAGCTTTCACATGACATGATTCGTTACAATTGTAGCACACCCTTTTAGGATTGGGACAATTATAGTATGGATGTCCCTCTTGACCATAGTTGTAGCACCCTTTTCTTCCCATTAAACATTCTCCCGAGTGGAGTTTCCCACATGTCTTGCACCGTGGAAATCCTCCCTTAGAAATTTCTTTCTTACTATGATCATAACGCTTGGGCTTTTTGGGAGTACCCTGAGTTGTTCCCCTTTCGATTTGTCTCTTTTCACCTCGTTCTTCTTGTCTCTTCAGTTCAATCTCTCTATCTCTTGCCCAATTGATGAGTTCATTTAAAGTTTCTAATTCAGATGGGGTAATGAATTCTCGGTACTCGACTTTTAACATATCATGGTAACGGTTAATTTTCAGTCTCTCTTTTCTCGTGAATCAAAATTTCATTTTGTCAAGGAAAATATTTGTAATTTCATCAATCGTCTCATTCTTTTATCGAAGACGGAGGAAGTCTTCTTGAATTCTATCTACGGCCGATTGTGGACAATGATACTTCACGAAGGGTTCCTTGAATTCTTGCCATGTAAGAGTTTGAAGCTTATCCTCACCTATTTCCTTACTATACGCATCCCACCAATCCTTCGCTTGTCATTGAAGTTGTCCCGTGGCGAACATAACTTGATCTTCCTTTTCTTAACGGCTTCGAATGAACACTCCTTCTATGTTGGAGATCCATCTTTGACATTCTATGGGGTCTATTTCTCCATTATAAGATGCATGTTTACACGTCATTAATTCCCTGTACGCACACCGACGTGCTTCTTTCTTCCCTTGTATCCCACCTATCATTTCTTTTAGTTCGTCTATCTTGCTTGTCATCATTGTTTCTACTATGTTTAACACTTGACTCTCTACTTCTGTGCTATAAGAGGGACGTTTGCATCAAGTGTCTTTACTACCTCATCCGCAATCAGCTTATTTAATTCATCCTGACTTATTTGTTCCGTAGCATCTGAACCTCCCCCATCCGTCATCTACAATCGAATATTTATGTTAGATATCATACCATTCATTCATATATATGTATACATATATATACACATGTATTATTCTATACATTGCATAATCTCAACACCTCATTCTTGTAGGTTACGGGTTCATATCATTCTCATCACAACATTCTTGATGTGCCATTTGAAGCATACTTCCGTCTATGCACACAACTTTCTCATTCATTTGTGCATTCACTATTGACACACACACACACACACACACACACACATATATATATATATATATATATATATATATATATATATATATATGTATGTACAAAAGTTAATCAGCTTGCAATCAAAGTTCCGTTTGCATTATGGTGCCTTTCTAAAGCTTAATAAGGATTCGGGACTTGTTTAGAAACTTTAACTAACAAAATAATAAAACAGCAAAGCATTTCAGTACATAGCATTGGCGACGACCCAAAACCGCGTCGCCGCGTGATCAGGAAATATGCGTCGTTGTAATTCTTATGTAGGCAGTATGTTAGTGCGTCGGGGATTAGGGTAAGCGTCGCCGACGCCATAAGGGGCCGTCGCCGACGCTCCATCTGGTCTGAAGACGCAGTTTCAGCTTAAACAGCTTAAAAATCCACATTCGAACCCCATTTTGACCTCTTCGCAGTCTCGTATCATTCCATAAGATTCCGTAATATTCCTACTCAAGTTATTCTAACGAGACTTTCACAATTTCTTTCCGTTTCCAAATTCTAAAAGCTTAAGCGTTAAAACTTTAAAGAACACTTACCGAATTGTGCTTTGGAATGAACACAAACTTGTGTGAGCTTTCGGTTTGAGTTCAAGTACCCTGGTTCAGATACTGGAATCCTTCAAACCTTGGCTCGGATACCAACTTGAAAGGCCCATACTCCATTATAAGTTAAAACGCCAAAAGATTTGAAGCATTACCTTCATAACATGAGTTTTGACCAAATTGCCCTTATAATTGATTTTTGCAATCGTCATCGTCAAAACCTTTATAATAACATTAAAACCAAACTACCAAACTACAAGTATCAAGTCATTATTCTTACAAAGACACAAGTATGAAATTTACATTTTTTTTTACAATCCAAAAGGAGTGTTGACCCATTTGACATTTAAACATAACCGGAAGCGCATAAAAGGGCAATAAGATGTGTTCGTTCCAAACCCACCAATTCTAGACATGCGATTACCTGTCATTCACATTACAAAAACATAATTAGTAAGTACATATCAATAATCACTTAAACTACATTAATCATTATCTTGGATTGTTTGACCATTCGTATCAAGTCAACATAATGACCATTTCATTTTTATAGTTATTCATTTATTTTAGCCTATTTGACAACAAATCATATCATTCCCAAAAACAACCTTCAATGACCTCTACCCATCCTCATCCGTTAGTAACGGATCCAAACGTATCTTTTACTTTGTCATTTCTAACGGTTACTTCAATCTCTACTCATCAATTTACTATATTTATACTACTACTTTTGAATAGAATCAATATAATGATAATATCCTCTTAAATCACATTTAGAGTAGACGAAGTTCATATGAACTTCCCGCGATCTTGTGTTTCATGTGCTTTCGATTGGCTTGTATCTCCTTCTTTCTTCACTCCTATAAGGTGCAACATCACATGTTTAGCTTCTACAATATCCATTACATACTCATACTTCGACTTTCGATTATGGCATTCATTGACCACATATAATCCCATTTCCATACTAATTCATCAATTTAACAAGTTTTAGTGTTAAAACCCAACGAATTTAATTCAAGGCATTTCATCAAACATGTAGTGTGCGTACCATCAATTAAGCATGATTTACAAGTAATTTAAGCACATTCTTCCTAGTTCATCTATGGTTTAATATAACTATTCAATTCTCATAAATCATAATCATAACCATGTAGCTTATGTTTTCTATCAAATTATCCATCAAAATACTTTCCACAACACTAATTCATCTTCAACATTACTCTAATTTAATCATAAACATCACTAACTTTCATCATTCTTCAATTACAAATAGGTTTTATCCTAAATCATCAATATAATCAAAATCAAGCACATTACAACTTCTACACATCGTTATTAACTAACATTCATGTTCAATTTCATACTACATTCACGGATTACACATAACCCACTTCCTCATTCATCACTAGAACATAAAATTCAACTTACTTGGTGTTAAGAACACTTAGATGATCAGGAATCTTAGCTCATGCATTGATTTTAACTTCAATTTCCCCTTCAATTTTGCAGATTTATAAGATTAAGAACTTGTTCTTCTTCACCTAGTTGTAGTCGGTGCACACACACACACACATCACTGATGTGTGTTTGTGTTTTTACTTTTTATTTATGGAACTTTCATTTTATTCAGTATTGGTCCCTCAAGTTTGATCTTACAATATTAATGGCTAACAATTATATCTTACTCATTTATCTCTATCTTTTATTAATTAGTTTAGAGAATTTGGGGTGTTACAACCATTAAAGAGTCCAAACCGATATGATTTGAAAACCGGTTTTTGAAGCATTTTCTTGAACACTTTTTTCTCTTAGAAGGAGAAAATCCTCTTAAGTTGTGTCAACTTAGAGAACTTCAATTTCTGGTGCGTATTTTGCCACCATTTTTTACACATACGTATATTAAAATGTTAAAAACACAGCTGTAAAAAAATTGAAGTGGCATTTTCAGCCTTATTCTGCTGCTGTAAGACACTAATGTTTACACCCACTGTAAGGGTTTTTTACGGGTGGTGTAAATCAACAAAAACTATTTTTTTGGTAAAGTTCTTCTTTTAAGGATTTTTGGTAGAAAAATTTCTTACAACTCGTATAAGTTTTCATTTTACTCTAACCCTATATAAATATATAAGGTTCAACGGGAACACTAAAAAATGGAAAACTGTGGATAGCTGGCTCAAACGAACATCAATTGGACTCATTCCAGCGGGATTAAAACCGGCTCGTCGAACCCTAAGCTAAACTGTAAAATCTGAACTATAAACCCTTAAAGCTAAACCATAAAACCTAAAGCAAAACCCTAATCCTAAAGTTAAACCCTAATATAAAACCCTAAAAGCCAAACCTTAAATCCTAAAGCTAAACCCTAACCCTAAAAGCTAAACCCTATATTTATATTGGATTTGATGAGTCGGTTCCAAAGCCGCTGGAATTAGTCTAACCGAAGTTCGTTTGAGTTAGTTTCCCCCTTTTTTAGTGCTCAGTCATCCCACTATATATATAGGTCAATTATAGGGAGAAATACCTTATGAGTTCAAAAACTCATGAAACTCAATGGGTGGACTAAAACTTTCCACATGTTATACTTTTTGTTGTTACAAGTTTCTGACATGTTACACTTTTAGTGTCAGGAGAGAGGGTGTGTTACATCTTTCACCGTTTTACATTTTCTATAACTTCACTCGTTACACCTTTTTATGGGTTTTAACATTATTTTTTTCCAAATTTTATATGAAATGTAACATTTTAGAACTTAGAAATTATGAAGTTTTTAATTTTTAGTGCACGTGAAAAATAATGTTACATTATTTTACAATTTTTTCATGTAACAAGTACACCTATTATACCTTTTTGTGTCAGATAGGAGAGAGACAATGTAAAAAGTTGTTACGCCTTTTTGTAGACTGTAACATGCATGTTTCTGGAAAGCACGTTTTGTACCAGGTCAATCTCCACCATAGATTAATTATATGGATGATAGAGATGAGATTTTCAAAGTTTTTTAAACTTATAAAGGTTGTCTTATTATCCTTTCCATGTATACATACATACACACATATATATATATATATAATCTTAATTTGTTATTGTGGGTGCTTTCACATATTAAGTTCTTTACTTTTTATATTTTTTGTTGCATTCAGTACAACCCTTTAATGCGTTGTTTGCTTGGTGTTATTCTCTACCACTTTCTACCCATTTTGGGTAGGGATAAGATGGTACCATTTCGGTTTCAATATCGAAAATACCGATATCTAAATTTAAGAAAAGTGAGTATCGAATACCGTACTTAGTGTATTGAATCAGTACCAGTATTTCGGTACTTAATCGATTTGGTATTACTTTTATATTCTACTTTTTTTACTTAATACATGTGATTAAGATTTTGACTTCAACATTATTCACTTCATCTTTAAGCTAACACAGTTTAGTAAGACAAAATTTTCCATTCAATTTAATTGTATAAAGAGATTCCAACTTAAGGTTTGTGTTAATTCAAGAATAAATTTCATATTTGATATTGGGGTGTTATTGTGTATTTGAATCCTTCTATTTACATAAGATTTTACTAAATAATGAAACATAATTTTTTTAATTAGTAGTATACAAAATGTTGCGGTTTTATTTGTGTATTGAATCCCTATATAAATATAAGATTATAGTAAATAATGAAACACTAGCTTTTTAGTAGTAGTAGTATACTAAATGTAAAAAACGTTAAATTTCAATTGTTTTTGGAAGTTTGTAGGTTTCCAATGTAAACTAATTTTTGGAAGAGATGCATACAATATTTTCACACCCTCAAATTCTACTTACGGGGTTCTTCGTAAGGCGCGTGACAAACCAAAACCATAGTCATTTATCATAATAAATGACCACTATGTGAGTTAAAAATACTACTTTTTGCTCATTTTCAAGACAAAATACTACTGAAACATTTGAGTTACGGAAGCGTATATAAATGTTAACCTAAAGATAGCCAACGCGCAAAACCAGTCACCTAAACCAAAGTAACTAATATAGTTACAAATGCTTGAAGAAAACTATTGTAACTCCATGATGCATCCTAGTCCTAATGTGCACCTTGGCAACCAGAGAAAACATGTTTAAAGTGTTAACATAAGGTTGGTGAGTTCACCGGTTTATAAGTATGTGAACTGTCTAAATGTTTGTAAGACCCACATACGTAAGCCAAACCTATTGCTAACAAGCAATGCACAAGTTTCTCTAAGCGTTCGCCATCGAAGCTGAATGTTTATATGTGTGCTTCCTTCGCTATTGCGAACAACAACAATGAAAAATTTTAGGATAATTCACACCTGTTTGACTCCCAATCATGCTAGCACGACTAGCCCGAGCGGGGTTTGTCAAACCCAGTAGTACTACTCAAATTTCCTTGCTATACCAAGTATACTAACAGTTTGAGAATGTAAGGACTTTTCATGTTATCCGTGCACTTAAGTAAACATGTGGTAATGACATATTATGTAATCCGTGTTTGATTATGGGCATAAATCCCCCAACAAGAAAGTGATGTGCAAGAAAATTCTCCATATACCAAATAAACACAAGCAAAACCAGAAGCATGAAATATCCAACCGTCTTGTGCCCTAATACAAATAAAAGACACATTAAAGTCTAATGGAACTCTAGTTTACAACTTGGTTGTAAAGATAGTTTACCCAACTACGTGACCTTAATCAAAACACCACTCGATCTAAAAGGATTAACTCGACGAACCGATAGTGGATTAGTTTGGTTTCTTGTGAATATATTTATATAGAATAAAATAGACATAATGCAATGTCCAGCATAACATGATTAACATTATTCGCATGAAAGTGCTTTTCGGGTTTATGAAAGGAAATGCATAATTTGTTCAACTTGTAACTCGTCTCGTAAAACAGATAAATATATACATAACATTCTATATTTTTTTGAGGAAATATAGTTCAAGAATATATATATATGTGTGTGTGTGTGTTTACTACATAATAAATAGTTTGTGCAAACCAGACGACACAAGTCGTCTACGATTCCCTAAAATGAATCATCCAGTCCATATGTTTCCGGTAGTATGTATAAACACATATATATTTGTACAAACATACAACTATTTATATATGTGTCTATGTATATACAATCTGATACAGTCCCGTAAGTCCATAACATAACTTCAGATGATACCCATTTATCGAACTATCATTAAACAACCATTTAAAGATGTCGCTATTTGGTTCATCTGGATTGATACACAACCATTTTAAGATTTCACTATTCGGTTCGTCTCGATCGATGCACAGGTTAATTCTTCATTCTTAAATAAAGTTATATATATATATATATATATATATTCACACAAATACCACTTATATTTACACTAATACAACTTATATTTACGCAAATACAACTTCGTGCGCTCCATTACCTTTACATGTCACTAGGTTAAATCATTCTAAATACGCGTGCCATTTGGACTCGACCCGTTGACTGTTGACTCGACCTTGACCGACAGTTTGACCACATTTTGACTAGGTTTGACCCATTGACCCGCATTGACTAGTCAACCCTAAGACTGGCCAGCTTTGATTGTAGTTAACTAGTATCAGGACGACCTAAAAATCACAATTTGCTTGTAAACACACCACCAACGAATTACATGAAACATCCGCCTCCCTCACCTAGTGTTATAGGGTGGTCAGAGATGTTCGCAACCACCACTTCAATTCAGACGGAAAGTCAAAAATCAAACAAAGTCCCAACATAGCAGATCCAAGAGAAAACGAGGGTTTACGAGTAGAGGTTAACTTACCAAGTTTTGCTGGAGACGAAGACGAGGCGCCGAAAACTAACCTCGTCGGAAGCACCAAGTTACCACTATCGCCAGGTGCACCTCTGCTTCCAACTACCCAAACACCACAAGCCAGACCCAAACGACCCAAGCCTCTACCACCATCGTTGTTTGTCGCAGGTCGTGCGTTGCTGTGTGGAGTCATAGGGTGTCTCGCTATCACAACTGCCGCTCAAGAGGGTGGCCAGCCGCCCCTCATTCTCTACCCCTTTCTCACTCTCCGATTTCAGTCTTTCTCTTTCTAGAATCTTGGGTTTATGTGTGTGTGTTGTGTGTAAAGAGAATAAAAGAATATGGGGGCTAGGGTTTTGGTTTATGAAGGAGAATGAGAAGACAAAAAATAAGATCTTTAAATACCTAGGGTTTCGGTGTAGGTGAGTTGGGTGGAGACTGTGTATACGAACCCATTAAAAAAATGCCACGCCTCGTTAAAAATACCACTCATATAAATTCCAAGTAAATACATTGAGTTTATTACATATAAACCTCGTTAAGGTGGATATTCGGAATATATATATATATATATATATATATATGGAAATTATAAAATGGAAACCTTAGTTAATTGATTAAACCTACTAAACCTAGTTGTGAGCTCATGTTGTTCCACGTCTCTGTTTTGTGTTTTATTAGAAAGTGTATTTCAGACATTTACTTCGGTTGTATTTTTTGCACATTTCTGAACATAAGAGTGTTGCTGGATGTGTACTAGGTTTGATGACAACTCTTTTTGTATTTCCAAGATGCAGGTATTTAACGTTGCATGATCTTTGTGAGTTAGTCCTTGCAAGTCGTAGATTTCCTTTACATTTATTTTTTCGTTACATGAACTAACAAAAGCATATGATCTCTTCCCATATCCCATTTCCCTCCAAGCTGTAAGACCCCACTCATATGAGATGTCAACTTTAATAAAATCTTGCATTTATATATATATATATATAAATGCAATGCAAAATTGTTCCAAAAACCGAATTAATTAAAACTTCATTCAAATCGAAGTGTATTCATAAAACGATAATTTCTTTTGATTTTATAATAAAAAATCTAAATACAAAAACGTTGGTTCTTGGCCTGTGTTTGGTTTGCTACGCGACTTGATCATCATTCGTTTGCCTTGGTAAGCAACCTGGGTCATAAAACCATTGAAAAATCAATTACATGATGTTTAAATACAAGACTAAACGAACTTGTATGCCAAAACAAATAAAACAAAACATTATTGACAACAACTCATCGTAGGTTACGTAACTCAGCCGTAGCTTACGACAGATGTTGTCTGTTTCAAGTAACAGACTCCTGCCATAGCTTACAGTAGGCTGTGGCTGCAAATTCCCAGCATCGCCATTTTTATGTAAAAACTCCGTAACTTCTTCAATTCTCGTCTGTTTTGCTTCAAACTTGTTTCGAATTAACCATAAAACATTTGCCTACATAATTAACCCAAAATCCTTAACCAGAATTCATAACTTTTATGTCTTACGCAACCGTTACCCGGTTTATGCGCCTTTTTATTTTGACCCGTTATGGGATTTAAGCACTTAAGCTTAAATTATCCGCATCTTTTCATATCTCCTATTCCCCCTTTAGACCTTCATTCATTTATCATCACAACTTTAGTTGTGATGGGTTATGATAGCAAAATCATTATATTCCTGTTCTACCATCGGGGTTTGACACTTTTACAAAAATGACCCTTTAGGTAGCATTAAGCCAAAAAGGCTTACGTCTTTCACTTTTACACCACCGAAAGGGTATACCTAATTATAAAACTCATTTTTAAACTACCGATAAGGGTCGTTTTCCTGATTCATCATTCGGGGGCGTTTTCGTTCTTTTAATTACGAAGGGCATTTAAAAGCTTGTTTGTGACCAAGTGGGCACTTTTAGCCCGTATTTCATTTAAAATTCATTATGTTCCTAAGAACATAATATCTCCAATTTAAATTACTAGATATACCTCACTTTAGGTAATCTAATATCCACCCATGACTCAATTAACTTTGCTCGGACCCTAAGTCCTCATTGAGAGTTTGACCCATTACACATACCTGGCTCGGGTCAAGTTGACCCGTTTTTAATACCTTGTATTTATTAGTTGCTAATTATTAGTAATGCATGCCTATACGCTATTCTTTCCTATGAGCACAAGACTCGACAAGCAATCTTTAATCATTATTGTCAAATGGTGGTAACATTACCATTTGGCCCGTTTGGCCCAAATGACCATTTTAGCCATCTCTTGACTTACCCTTTTGCGTTAGGGTGACCCAAACATTTTATATTATACGAAGGTAATTATTTACCATGTGGTCATATTATTTAAAAGTTGTTTCTTTACTCGTTTGACCCATTATGGCTTACACCATAGGGTGTCTTTTCAAAACTTATTGTTTATTCGTCAACACGTGACCAAATCATCTGTTTACCCTTTTTAACCATTATGACTTAATCCATATGGTATCTTTCCAAAACTCATTGTTTACCACCAAATATGGTTTCTTACCATTTTTACTCGTTCCAACTCGTATCGATTCACGTCGGAACGTCATATTTCAAAGACTCATTCAATTACTAGGTCTCCTTGTTCTAAACCAAACACATGAGTAGATGTTCTACTTAAAAGATGTAAGCTTTACTTACATTGCGTCCGATTATGCTTCTCCCACGTATTTAATCCGTTTAACCCGTACCTTCCCAAGCTTCCACCTAGCTTATCAAGCGTCAAACTACCATTTATCATTTGGAAGATGGTTAGATTAGTCATCATTTATCACGACTATCCAACCTTACGTTATTTATATCAAAATTACCATTTGATCCTATTATAGGTTAGTTTAAATTTTAAAAGTCAAGCTGTCTATTAACATATACAAATGCACTAATAAGTCAACAAACTCATTTAGGCATATTATCAAATACCCAGTAGCCGTTATTTTTAGGCCTCCATTTTATCTAAATTCCTCAACCAAGTTCATGCAATTGCTAACATCAAGTTAACATAGTTTTTATCATTGTATGCTAATCTATCAAATATTATACAAGAACTTGGGATTGTTTCATCACTATAAAAAAACTCATTGCATCATATGTATGGAATTTACCCAAATATCAATCTTAGCCAAAGACTTTCAACATTCATATATACATGATGATTTTTAAAAATCTTTTAACATGAATATAACATCTATTTCATCATATCATTCAAAACCAATTTTATGGCAAGTATGAACTGTAACATCCGTAAAAAAAAACCGGGTTAACCAAACCCGCTTCGTTTATTAACCGAACATCCAGTTAAAATTTTCGTTGCGTATTAAATACTCAAATTAATTTTATACGATACATAATTAATAAATATATTAGAATTTAAAATTTATAATTGAAAATTTATTAAAAATAATGAAATAAAAATAAAATGCTGATGCCGGGTTTCGAACCCGGTCAGCCGGATTGAAACATCAACGACTTAACTCACACACATCCAACCACTCCGCCACTTGTGTTACTTGTTGATTTATTGAAACAATTAATTCATATAACAAAACTCGAAATCAAATTCAGTCAAGCGCGCCCATTTCGCAGTCGCCGGAAATCCCGACGACTTCGCCAATTATTGTCGGTTTCTTTTGACTTAACGTACGTATAACGTCTACATCGGTTATAACCGATGTCCAGTTCCGCGACATCAGTCATAACCGCCGGAGAAAGGCTGACCAATGAATCGAGACTAGAAACAGACCCAATTCAACTTGATTCTTCCCTATAAATTCACACCCAAGCCTCTGGTAGTCTTTTCGCTCAAAATCGCACCAGTTCTCGAAGCAATTTCACTCGCCGGAACTTTTCGGCCATCACCGGACTTTCGCCGAAAAAACGAGATTCACCTCAAAACGGTAAATACCTCGACTCTTTCTGTTTCACTCCATTGTTAAAGCATTACTAACATCAATCCATCACCCAGAATCAATCCCAGACGACGTTGCCGGATATTCTGTACTCGCCGGAAAATCGCTGGAATTTCCGAAATCACGCTGTTAATCGGTATGATCATCTAAACCTTCTGATAATCGTTGCTCAGTAGTTCAATTTCACATCTAAGCAATCAAAACTGTTAATTGATCCGAACAGACGGAGTTCACAAAACAGAGCCGACGAATCCTTGCCGGAGTTCTGAGAAAGACACCTGTTCGGTACATTCTTTCCCCAAACCCTCTCTGTTCATTACCTTTCAATTGCTTATAATATTCGTTAATCGAATTTAAACATGAAACAGTTGGTTAACCGTTGTCTGTGTTTTGAACGAAGAAGATGAGTTCGAACTAGTGTATAAGATTAATTAAAATCAGAATAATAAACGGGTTAGACACACAGTCCAGCGGTGGACTGTGTGCACACAATGAATACACGTCTCGAGTTCGATCCCTGACTCAACCTCACTCTCTTAAATAAAAATACTCTTTTTAAAACCGAACCGGGTTAACTCACAGTAAGATGTTAAGTATAATAAAAACCAGAATATTAACCAGGTTAGACACACAGTCCAGCGGTGGACTGTGTGCAAAACTAAACCGCAGGTCCGGGGTTCGACCTGTTAAGAGCTCCAGTTCGATACAATTAAATCCTTTTTAAATAAATGATTTTCGGATTAAATTAAATAGTGTATAAATATTAAAAACAGAAATATTTCGGGTTAGACACGTAGCTCAGTTGATAGAGCTGCGTGCACGCGTACGGGAGGTCACGGGTTCGAGTCTCACCCAGCGCATGCTTATACACGACCGAATCGGTCAACGGTCAACAGTCATGGTCAACGGTCAAAGTCAACATTTTTTTCTATATTTTTATTTATTTATTTAATTTAAAAATCAATTAAAAATACTTAAAAATAATGTTTTTAAAGTTAGAAAATAGCCTTAAACTCACAAAAATATATCCAAAAATCCTATTAAAATTGTTAATAAAATCCACTTATTTACTGTACCTTTTCGTTATTAATTAGGTTAGTTATTCCTCGTGCGCATTCAACATCATCAACCGAACGCACCCAATGTGAGTGAATTCTTACAAATTCCCCTTTTTATTCATGTTTTGAGGTGTATCATGTGTCGCTTAAACTAATTCGTTTATTCAAACTCGTGCTATACCATATTATGATCTAAACCTAGAATGTAAATATTTATTGTTGTTATGTATTACATATTGTCAAGTTGTATGCAAATTATTTGTTAGGCCCATCAGTTCCTCGTGGGAGACGAGTTGAACAACGCGTGCCTTAAAACTCATTCATTAGGCCCATCAGTTCGTAGAACAACGCGTGCCTCAAAACTCATTCATTAGGCCCATCAGTTCCTCGTGGGAGACGAGTTGAACAACGCGTGCCTCAAAACAAGCTATTGTTGTATGTGTGTGCAATATTTAATATTAAGTGTTTTGTAAATAAATTTACATTTACATTTCTCATATGTGGTTTATGCACTTTATTTTATAATCAATTCAATAAAAAGTTTAAATGTTTTAATAGATTCACTCGCCAACTTTTTGTTGATCCAAAAACCATTTTTACACATGATACAGGTGGACAGGATGAAGCAAGGAACACATAGGAAAGTGCCTTAGAAGAAAAATAATGAAGCCTAGAAAGATGTATAGAACATGTTGAACTTGTATGATATGATTGTATGATTTCCTTTAAATTGTAATAATAAATATGAAACTTTATAATAAATGTCATGAGCTTTGATGAAAACCCAATCATGCCCCGATCACCTTTTCCGCTGCGGGTCGGGGTGTGACAGATTGGTATCAGAGCTTTTGACTATAGGGATATAGGATAGGTTATTAGACCCTTAGAGCCTATACTATAGTTGATTAGATTTTAATTGTTTATGTGGTTACATGCAAACTCATGATGCTTATTTCTTTCATATTTATTACATACACAAATGCATGCAAACACTTCCAATATTACATATTGCTATACATAGTGAATTATACTTACAGTCAAACATACATAATTACATACACATTCATCATACATATTTCAATGTTCACATATTCAAATCATCTTCATACTTCCGTTATTCAAGATTTTGTCGCATTTTTCATTTTTCAAATCTCATCAAAGTGAGTTCTTTCGACGGGCATGTAGTAACTGTAAGGGTACAAGTACCGGTAGTCGGAACGTCCTGTCTAGGTTGGCATTCGTATAAATCCAATATAACGGACCAGTTTGCCTACCTGGGGACTAACGATGAGAGTACGAAAGACCTATTAGGCCAAAGCATGCCACACCAAACGTCGTTCGAACTAACCCCACTTTGAGGTGTCACCGTGTCCACACCTGGAACATTCCGAATATCATACGTTACATACATATTTCTCGATTTTCTCCGGGTTTTAGTGTACGTAACCAGTCTAACACATGCGAACCATATGAAAAACCCGGTAATCATGGGGGCCCACATGATTACGAAGGTGAAGTATGGCGGCATGCAAAGCCCAATTACGAGCAAAGCCCAAGACATCCTATAGATGTGGTAGATTTATTATTCTATATTTATTTTATGATTTTTCATTCCTAAATACGACACATGATCCCTAAAACATCCAACTCATACTCTTGATATGTATTCCTTGTAGATGTCTTCTAATTCCGCTCGTAGGAAGGTGAGATCAGGAAAAGCCCGCGAGCGCATGGCTGCCCAGATCGATCAACAAATGGCTACCGTAATACCCAACATTGTAGTTCAAGTTCAACAAGCCCTTACCGCTAATCCCGTCAATCAAGAAGATCAAAATGTTGTCAACCCTCCCCCAATTACCACTAAATGCATCTTCAAGCATTTCAAATCCTGCGACCCTCCAAAATAAGAAGGGACTGAAGGTGTCACCGCTCTCACTATTGGTTTGAAGAAATGGAAAACACTTTTCTAAATTGCGATTGCCCCGATGATCGCAAAGTGCGATATGCTACGGGTCGTTTACTTGGATTAGCACTTACATGGTGGAATACAGAGAAGGCCAAACGAGGTGTTGAAGATGCTATGACTTTGACTTGGGAAGAGTTGAAGGAAATCATGACTAGACGGTTTTGCCCAAGAAGTGAAATCAAGAAATTGGAGGATGAGTTCTATTCTTTGAAACAAAAGGAAGGCGACCACACCACATACAACAAGAGATTCCTCGAGTTAAATCAAATGGTCCCCAACTTGTTCACTCCCCTCTACCGTTTGATCGAGCACTACATCCGAGGTCTTCCTTCAAAAATTCAAGACTCGGTAATAAGTACCACACCTGCAACTTTGGAAGCAGCAATGGAGTTAGCTACAGAGCTCACCGAGAACCGCATACGAAATAAAGACTTCAAGGAGGAGAAGAAGAAGGATAAAGCATCAACTGAAACCTCAAACTCCACCCAAACCGAATCCCCTTCTCAACCCATTTCTAAGAGAAAACGAGATGGGCAACTTTTCGCTGTCACCCAACGCAATCAACCAGCCTCACAAGTCGTACCCCTCCAAGCTATCCCAATCACTCAAGTAGCACCCAACTCAACTTACCCAAATAAGAAACCTTACCTTGGACCTCACCCTCAATGCAACACCTGCTTTTATCACCATCCCTCTACCTTACCTTGTCGACTATGTGCGAATTGTGGGCGCTATGGTCATTTGAGCAAGGCTTGCCGCACCTCTCAAAACCAAATCTCACCCCCTGCTCAAAACATGATCCAAACATACCAACAACCCCAATACCCCATGTTTCCTTATGTTCGAGCTTGTTTTAATTGTGGCGACCCTACCCATTTTAGAAACACGTGCCCTCGATTGGTTAACATCATAAACGCCCAAGCTCAAGCAAACCCAGTTAACCAATCAAATCAAGAAAACCCAACCATTAGACCACCAGCAAGAGGAAGAGTTTTCAACATCAACTCCAATCCTATTGAAGATAATGACGGCCCAAATGAACCACCCAACTAGTCTTCTTCACCAAAAATCAAGATTCAACTCCAACCGCTTAGTTTTTATGTTTTTCCTTTATGTTATCTCAATTTTCACGTGTCTCAATTATAAATTGGAAATTTATCCAAGGATCTTAATGCGAATTACTACTTCAGTTTTGTTTTATACTCATTGATTTAACATTCATATCATCATACCTCACGACGTATCTCCGTCTCATCATTTAAAGAAGTTGGGTTGTGTCTCACTTCTACATAGACTAACCTCTCCATCATAACAAACGGGAGAGGTATTGTCATCATTCAAACATGTATACTATCAGAATTAAGACTCAAGCTTTGGTTGGATTGAGTTTGTTTATGTTTTAGAGTCACATAGAACTAATCATAACTTACGGATAAAGCCAATGAAAATTTGACAAGAATATGGTGGATACGCCGCTGGTACTTCCTATATATAAGTACTCTTGCCAAAGGATCAGAGGCATTGTCAGGCGGTTATGAGAAGTTCCATGTGGGATTTAGTAATGTCTTGGTTGAAGTTTGTTTTATACTCACTGATTTAGCATTCATATCATCATACATCTCAACTTATTTCAATCTCATCATGCAAAGAAGTTGGGCTGTGTCTCACTTCTACATAGACTAACCTCTCCATCATAACAAACGAGAGAGGTACTGTCATCATTCAAACATGTATACTATCAGAATTAAGATTCAGGTTTTGGTTGTTGTGTTTGTGTATGTTCTAGAGTCACATCATAGAACCAATCATAACTTACTGATAAAACCAATGAAAATTTGACAAGAATATGGTGGATACACCGCTGGTACTTCCTATATATAAGTATTCTTGCCAAAGGATCAGAGGCATTGTCAGGCGGTTATGAGAAGTTCCATGTAGGTTTTAGTAGTAGAAATTTTGTTTTAGGATATAACCTTATCTTTCAAAACATATCAAAACTCTTGCGCATGAAATCATACTTAGTGAATCAACTCTGTTTCTAAATATTCTTTATCGTAGGCAACAAAAAGCGATTCCTGTAGCAGGGTACTCAACCCTTACAAGGAACGTTACCGCCTCAAACAAAATTTAAACTCCTACTCCCTTCTAAGTACGTAATTGTCAAATTAAAACACCATCCTTTTAAGACAAACATGCCATTACTTAAATTTCGGGACGAAATTTCTAAAAGTAGGGGATACTGTAACATCTGTCAAAAAAATAAAAAACCGGGTTAACCAAACCGCTTCGTTTATTAACCGAACATCCAGTTAAAATTTTCGTTGCGTATTAAATACTCAAATTAATTTTATACGATACATAATTAATAAATATATTAGAATTTAAAATTTATAATTGAAAATTTATTAAAAATAATGAAATAAAAATAAAATGCTGATGCCGGGTTTCGAACCCGGGTCAGCCGGATTGAAACATCAACGACTTAACTCACACACATCCAACCACTCCGCCACTTGTGTTACTTGTTGATTTATTGAAACAATTAATTCATATAACAAAACTCGAAATCAAATTCAGGCAAGCGCGCCTATTTCGCAGTCGCCGGAAATCCCGACGACTTCGCCAATTATTGTCGGTTTCTTTTGACTTAACGTACGTATTAACGTCTACATCGGTTATAACCGATGTCCAGTTCCGCGACATCAGTCATAACCGCCGGAGAAAGGCTGACCAATGAATCGAGACTAGAAACAGACCCAATTCAACTTAATTCTTCCCTATAAATGCACACTCAAGCCTCTGGTAGTCTTTTCGCTCAAAATCGCACCAGTTCTCGAAGCAATTTCACTCGCCGGAACTTTTCTACCATCACCGGACTTTCGCCGGAAAAACGAGATTCACCTCAAAACGGTAAATACCTCGACTCTTTCTGTTTCAGTCCATTGTTAGACCATTACTAACATCAATCCATCACCCAGAATCAATCCCAGACGACGTTGCCGGATATTCTGTACTCGCCGGAAAATCGCTGGAATTTCTGAAATCACGCTGTTAATCGGTATGATCATCTAAACCTTCTGATAATCGTTTCTCAGTAGTTCAATTTCACATCTAAGCAATCAAAACTGTTAATTGATCCGAACAGACGGAGTTCACAAAACAGAGCCGACGAATCCTTGCCGGAGTTCTGAGAAAGACACCTGTTCGGTACATTCTTTCCCCAAACCCTCTCTGTTCATTACCTTTCAATTGCTTATAATATTCGTTAATCGAATTTAAACAAGAAACAGTTGGTTAACCGTTGTCTGTGTTTTGAACGAAGAAGATGAGTTCGAACTAGTGTATAAGATTAATTAAAATCAGAATAATAAACGGGTTAGACACACAGTCCAGGGGTGGACTGTGTGCACACAATGAATACACATCTCGAGTTCAATCCCTGACTCAACCTCACTCTCTTAAATAAAAATACTTTTTTTAAAACCGAACCGGGTTAACTCACAGTAAGATGTTAAGTATAATAAAAACCAGAATATTAACCAGGTTAGACACACAGTCCAGCGGTGGACTGTGTGCAAAACTAAACCGCAGGTCCCGGGTTCGAGACCTGTTGAGAGCTCCGGTTTGATACAATTAAATCCTTTTTAAATAAATAATTTTCGGATTAAATAAAATAGTGTATAAATATTAAAAACAGAAATATTTCGGGTTAGACACGTAGCTCAGTTGGTAGAGCTGCGTGCACGCGTACGGGAGGTCACGGGTTCGAGTCTCACCCAGCGCATGCTTATACACGACCGAACCGGTCAACGGTCAATGGTCAACAGTCAAAGTCAACATTTTTTCTATATTTTTATTTATTTATTTAATTTAAAAATCAATTAAAAATACTTAAAAATAATGTTTTTAAAGTTAGAAAATAGCCTTAAACTCACAAAAATATATCCAAAAATCGTATTAAAATTGTTAATAAAATCCACTTATTTACCGTACCTTTTCGTTATTAATTAGGTTAGTTATTCCTCGTGTGCATTCAACATCATCAACCGAACGCACCTAATGTGAGTGAATTCTTACAAATTCCCCTTTTTATTCATGTTTTGGGATGTATCATGTGTCGCTTAAACTAATTCGTTTATTCAAACTCGTGCTATACCATATTATGATCTAAACCTAGAATGTAGATATTGATTGTTGTTATGTATTACATATTGTCAAGTTGTATGCAAATTATTTGTTAGGCCCATCAGTTCCTCGTGGGAGACGAGTTGAACAACGCGTGCCTTAAAACTCATTCATTAGGCCCATCAGTTCGTAGAACAACGTGTGCCTCAAAACTCATTCATTAGGCCCATCAGTTCGTAGAACAACGCGTGCCTCAAAACTCATTCATTAGGCCCATCAGTTCCTCGTGGGAGACGAGTTGAACAACGCGTGCCTCAAAACAAGCTATTGTTGTATGTGTGTGCAATATTTAATATTAAGTGTTTTGTGAATAAATTTACATTTACATTTACTCATATGTGGTTATGCACTTTATTTTATAATCAATTCAATAAAAACGTTTAAATGTTTTAATAGGATTCACTCGCCAACTTTTTGTTTATCCAAAAACCATTTTTTCACATGATACAGGTGGACAGGATGAAGCAAGGAACACATAGGAAAGTGCCTTAGAAGAAAAACAATGAAGCCTAGAAAGATGTATAGAACATGTTGAACTTGTATGATATGATTGTATGATTTCCTTTAAATTGTAATAATAAATATGAAACTTTATAATAAATGTCATGAGCTTTGATGAAAACCCAATCATGCCCCGATCACCTTTTCCGCTGCGGGTCGGGGTGTGACATGAACATTTACTCAAACTTATAGATTGTTCAAGTATCTTTCTATTACTATCATGCATGATGATTATAAACATAGTATATCATCAACTTCATCGTATTACCAAAACCCACTTCGTAATCTACTTGTTAATCACTTACAAGAAATCTTACATTTAAATATTTCATAATTTCATTATGTCGAACGAAATGAAGCATACATATACACTCAATTTGGATTATAATCCAACAATCTAATGGCAGGTGTTCTTGTTGTTTCAAGTTATGGTTTTCACCAATCTAGGTTTTTAAACATACCTTATGATCACTAAGGTTGGATGATCACTATTTCATCATCATGCAAGCATTAAAAAAAATTAGCCTTCAATTTGATGGAATTGGATCAACAAGTCTGCTCCCCTTTTTCTTTCTCCTGGACATCGACCAACACACACAAGTGTGTATGTTGTGTTTTAAATTACGCTTTTATATTTTCAACTTTCAAGAATGTTCCATTTAGCCCCTCCATGTTTTATTATCTAATTTCAAGCCATAATCCTTTGTCTTTTTAAATCAACAAGCATACTAACTAAGTTAAATATTTATAGTTGTATACATCATGTCACTTATCAAATGAACATAATAGTTCACTTTATCAAGGTCGGGGTGTTACAACCCGACTTAGAAATTGTATCGATAGCCTCGGGCCTTTTATAAGCTTTATTCTAAAAAGGCATTTGTTCACTTTTTATTTAACATTATATTTATTTAATTAAATCATAATGTTTACTAGGTTACCTTTTACCTCTAACGATAATTTACCCGATCATCACAATTGACGTGGTTTATTACCAACCCGTTTTCAGGGTGTTACACAATCACTTTTCATATCCCTGCCCAAAGCATCATTTCCTTTCCCTGTTAATTGTGATATCAACACAACATTTTTCATTACATTTTTATGGAGCCAAATACGGAACCAAAGATCCGCGTGTCTGAATTTTCCAATATCACAATGATGTTCATTAACTCACCTCCCATTAATGTTGTTCCAATTAATGTTGCCCATGATACTATAGTTAATGAGATTGTCACTCCGTTGGTTATGAAATCTTAGGCTTTTTATTGCATATTTATGTTATTGTTTTATTTGTTGTTTTGTGTTTTTTTCTTTAAATTATGATAATTATTTACACCCCTTATTTACATTTTTTTTGTGAAGGAGAACAAGATGCTGGACCTTCATCTATTGTTTTTCAATGGTATGTGATTTTGATGCAGTTTTATTGGTGTATTTTTTTATGATTCACCTAGCCTTTTTTCCAAAAGATTTTTTATCTGGTTTTATATTTTTCTTCATTTTTATTAGAAGTCAAAATGTGTTTTTGTATGCGTGTTAAGTAATAGAATGAAGTTAGATAATCCATTAGTTTGTATTTAGGCATGTATTTTATTAATCATTTAGTTTCGATGTTTTACATGTGTTATTCATTATTTTGGATTTTTGTTTATGTTTGTTAATGTCTAATCATTTTATCTTTGTTTTGTGTGTCATAAATACCCTTTTTGTGATTTTTAATGACCTAGATGCGTTGTAATGTGTATAATGCACGATTTATGTAATGTGGTAAGGTGTAATGTGTGAATGTGTAATGATTGTTACATTTGTATCTTTTTTTTTTCACACACAGTAGTATTTTATTTATTTGTATGAGTTTAGATATGTTGACAAACAACATGTTTTTTTAGTTTTCATCAATAATTGTTTACATAACATCGATACACTACTTTTTTTGCAATTGTTTTAGTGTGTTAATGTTTTATATGTGTAGGTAAACCAAATAATGATGTCGGTTATTACACTGCCTATGCCACAAAAATGTGGACTCCCAACGTTAGCCTTTAAGTTTATACTAGTAGTAGGGCGTGCGTTTAACAATTGGGAAGATGCCATCTCTATGTATAAGACTTATGCTCAGAAATAAGGTTTCTTTGTACGCGAAGGGTCGATAAAAATGGAAAGGGCATGTCACCCACAAATATATGAGGTGTAACAAAGTTTCAAGTTTCCAAACCGATCTGAATTTCGATACGACAAAAGAATCTTCAATATGTAGAGTTTACATATGTTTTCAGGTTTCCTAGTGAAAGTGGTCGATGTCCGGTGACAAGGTTTTTAATTCTCACAATCACATCCTTTCAGAGCCTTATACAAGTGACCTCATGCAGATTACTCGAAAGTTGTCATTATTTTCCATACACAACATTAGTGCTAATAGGAGTTGCCCTACTATTTCTCACAGGTGTTCAGCGACCATGAATGGGGTTAATCACAATGGTTGTGGTATTCGCAATGATTTCAAGAATTTTAGTTGCTCTTTTAAGCCAGTTATAAGCAGGTGTGCTGGCAAGCGCAGGCTAACGACTGTACTACGTCCCAATGAACTTCAGAAGCTACCGAAGGCCCCAAGGCTTTGTCACACCTGTTTGGAGTATAAACAAACCATGATTCAAGGAATTGCCATATGAAAGTGGTCGTTAAGTAGGATGTTTACCATCTTTTGGCAGCAATCTTTTTGGTCTCATTTTTGTATGAAAATGAGCGTATGCCTTAACTACTACTATTATTATTTCCTTTTGGTTTACATATGTTCTTATATTCCCCTTCTACCATATGTTATGTCCTTAATTACAAAGTACACATGTAAACTTTTTTTAATTAGTTAGGCAATTACTTCTTCTACATAGTAACCTATAAGTGTATTGCTAACTCCTTTACCTTATTGTTTAGTATAACTAACCGTTAAATAATTGATCATTATTTAATATCTCACTACACATATTTCACAATACCGCTACCATGTTTTATACATATCTTTCAAAATGTATCCTGAACCAAGCACCCCTCCGGAGCATGTTTTCGAAATCCCCCTTTTTGGCATGTTAATCATATGCTTCATCATCCCAACGAACCTAGACCAGCTTTCCCACTTGTTATCAATCCACTTGAGCTTTCTAACCATCCACTTTAGCCTCACAATAATCCAGTTGAGCATGACAACCACCTTGAAGATCATAACCATCCAGTTGAGCATGACAACCATCAACCCCAGTATGACAATGATGTTGCTCAGCAAGACATCCATGAAGTTGATTACATAAATCCACATGTTGAGCAGATTTTTAATTTTTTCGAACCCGTTCACCCATTGGCTGCTCCACCATTTGTTATAGATGACTTTGGCAATGATTGGCAATTTGATATAGAGTTCCATGAAAACAATCAAATACCATAAAATGTATATGTTGAATATCAGGACCTTACTGTTCAGCAACATAACCATGCAGACCATGTACTCCAGGAACCAGACAATCCCAACCACACATTTGTGTATGATAACCATCCACTCTAGGAACTAAATAATTAAGTTGAGCAACATAACCATGCAGACCTTGATGATAATTATCAGCCAGCGTACAACGACGCCCATAAACTTAGTGATGATGATCTCGATTAGAGTTACACTTTTGATATCGTGTTTCCCGGAGACAACACTATTGCCAGCATACAATGCCAGAGGAGGATATGATAATTGTAGGTTACATGGCAGGGGATAACATCCCGGAAATGAACGAGATATTCGGAGAGGATTACATGGCAGAAGAGAACAACACTACTAGTAGATATTTCACGTACAAATTGGGCGTAAGGGTATGAACTGGACCCCTGCGCATAATACGAGGAACCACCATATGAAGATTATGGCAATGAAGAACCTTCTTGGTAGAATAATACTTGGGACGAAAAATTACCATGATGATTCTGATCAATAAACTTATTCCATTTTCAACTTATAGGTGCTTGAATGTTTTTTTTTGTTTTATAAGATTAACTATCTATGTTTTTTATGTAGTACGTACTATCATGGGGGAGTGTCATATATTTATATGTATCCCCTGCCTTTATGTTTCTAAGTATTTGTATGCCCAACTTGGATGTCCACATTTTGGTAATGTTTAATATTTATAGTCACCCTATATAGTATTGTTTAGTCAAGCCTTTCCAAGTATAATTTTAAATTCATATAGTACATACATATGTTACTAATTGCATGACATATATTGCTTTTTAAATATTTTCACCTTATGTAAAACATTACTAGTACCCATTAGTCTCATATCTCTTACTTTTTTTTAAGAAACGTAAGTACTGTTTTTTACTTGTAACATTACAACGTGGTTTTTCTCTCATGTAAAACACCTTTTTTATTTTTTTGTTAGTTGCAAGTGTAAATTCTAACAATTTTTTTGGTGGTAAAAATCGTACTCTAGATGTCTTACCAATAGTGACTAGCTAACACATGTATCATCACAATTATTCACAATGTTGTTATAACATAACACACACCAACAACCTTTTCTACCTTTTGTTTAAAATTCATTTGTACTTTCTACACAATATTCAATCATTTTCGTACCCCTTTCTTTTATACAATGTTTCCCTCATCATTTCAAGCATTAATTGTGAGTTGACCCCATCTTCTTTTCATAGTCACTTGGATAATCCATGTAAAAATACATGATAAACAATTTTCATAGGTTGTAATTTTTTGAATAGTCTATTGTAGTAGGATTCCCTCCAATTTTAAAGACTCATACTTTTTGAATTTTTTGAATTTTATGATTCTTGTTTATATGAGTTGTCATATCTTGTCATTCAATTGGCTTTTCTTTTTAGCATCAATTAAATAGTATGGTTTTTGTTTTTTTCTCATTTAGTTTTATATACACAAAAGAAAGTTTAACAAATGTAACACTAAAAAAGGGAGTTTGTTTGTTAGTAAGTTTTTTTTATGTTAGACATGAGTTTTAACAAATGTATACCTTCAAGAAAGGGAGGATATTTTGTTAATGCTTATACAACTTACATGATATGTTAAACAAAAACATTTAATGTGCATTTTTGTCCATGGGGGGCCGTAGTGTCCATTCCCCAAAACAGATCGCATGTAATCCTCAAATGTAAAAACTAAAGTAGTTTTTATGTCATGTTAAACAAATTACTGTTCTAAGTAACTGCCATAAAAACAGTACGATTAAAGTTATTGAAACCTACTGCTTCCATAACCTCCTTTTTCAATTCATTTGCCTCAGACCGGAGGATACTTTTTGCAATCTTCTTACACAATACATTTAGTTGGAACTTTTTCCTTGCACCTTGATTACACAATACATTTAGTTGGAACTTTTTCCTTGCACCTTGATTGCTAAACTCACATTCAAATAGTTTATCCTTCCCAATGTACTTTTGCATGTCTATCATGACATAAACGCCACAATCCATAACATTTGAGGTTGTTGCCCACGGGATAGATAACAATTCCATGGTTCCGTTCTTTAAATCAACCACAATTGGGTGCCCCTTCCCCTCCAAGTACTTCACCATGATGTCCTTCTTCAATTTTTTTAGGGAAAACATATGTAAATGCATTAATTTTTCATAAGCAAAAATAAATAAATAAAATAATCATAAAAGTGTGCTTCAAAATCAAGAGAAATATTTTACCACTTTGTACGAAGTGTCTTTCACATTCATTGTCTCTTACAGGAGCTAGCTTTGTTGTTGTTTTCTAATTATCGATCAAAACGCCAGATCGGTTTCTAAAATCAAAGACAAGGAAGGTGTTAAAGTATATGTCTGCTGCTTACGTCATTAAGTTGTATCGAGTCTGTAATAGGAACATACATGTTAGATTTCATAGTGTATGTATGAGAAGTATCTACCTTCGTACGAGTTAACTAACCAAGTTCGTACGAAGGTGTAGTTAAGTGTATTACTTCGTACAAAGGTAATCCATTTCGGAGGAAGGTAGACAGTCAAGTTCGCACGGAGTGATTTGTCTATAAATAGGAGTGTGTGGGTCTTGAGTCTGTATTGGTTTTGGTAGACTGGACGGGGGAGCCTTGTCCAAGTGTTTTTAGGATCTTGTACACGTTGAACTATTAATGAAAACAGATAATTGAGGAAATATAATCTTTTTAAACATGTCGCCTAATCTTAAACGGATTCCGCACGTTTAAGACTAGGTTAATCAAGTTAGACATGAGCTAATCGGATCCGAACACGGACCTACAAGTGGTATCAGAGCTAGAAGGCTGGATTTGAAGACAAAGAACAAGATTCAACTTCTCTTCTACTCATTTTTCTCATATTCTATCATTTTTAAAAGATTTAACGATCGAAATGGACTGATTTTCTCAAGGATTATGTAAAATTAAGTTCTAACAAACCCTTGAAAGAATTAGACCTAAAATCAACCGAAGCATGATCAAAATGGCAAAAAACGTGAAATCCTGAAACTTCTCTTCGCACAAATTACATCCGCTTCGCCCGAAGATAAACTTATCTTTGAATGAAGTGAAATTTTGTTAAACTTGTTTCTTTACTTCGCACGAAGTGAAAAATTGTTCTTGAAAGTTACTTCGTATGAAGGTACCTTAGTTTGAACAAAGGTACTATCTTCACATGAAGGTAAAGATTGTTCTTGAAAGTTTACTTCGCACGAAGTTCATCTTCGCACAAAGTTAGTCAACTTCGCACAAGGGTTAAAAAAATGAATGATTGGGATGATGTGCCTTTGTATGTGAATTCTCAAGATCGCAAAAAATATTTAGGTTAAAAGATCTGAACATTTTACATGCAGAGAAGATGATTCACTAGATGATTTGATAAGACGATTTTGTGATTTAGTTAACAAGTCAAAAGAATTTGAGCCCAAGTTAAGGTTTTATGAGAAGATCTTGAAATTTGCAGATGTTTTACCTTCAGAGGATGTAGCTTTGATTGATATAACAAAGAATCCTAGATTTAAAATATATACTTTACATGAATTCTTTGAGAAAATTAAAGATTACATACCCGAAACTGAAAAGAAGAAAGAGTTGGAGCTTAAGATTGAAAGCGAAACTGTGGTTAAAATGGAAAATGAAATTGAAGAAGTCAGTAGTTATGATAAGATTGTTTTCAATGAAGCTCCAGAAGAATCTGATCGATGTTATTACATTGGGGAAGAAATTTTACAAAATGCATGTCAAGCATTTATGACTCCCGATGTTTATAATTCTTTTGCCGGTTTCTTCGGTGAACAAAAAGAATATCAGAACACACAATGTGAAGAAGAAATGATTGCTGAGAAAGTAATGATGGATCGGTTAAAAGAGGAAGCTAAAACGTTAAAAGTTAATTAGAAATTTGTGGTCGAAGAAGTCAAGGAAGAGAGAAAAATTGAGAAGGTTGAGATAGAAAGATAGTGCACAAAATGTTTAGTACAGTGCAAGACTTGTCTAGAAAAAAGATGAGAAGTATAAAGAGCTTAAACATCATACTGATAACCTGGCAAGTGATTTCAAAAATACGAAAGAAACCTACGATAAACTGAGCAAAACTATCAACCTACACCGTGATGCAAATACAAAAGACAACGCTACAATTTCAATGTTAAAAGCAACTGTCATGGACAAATAGATGGCAATAAACATTCACATTGACACGATTACCAAAATAAAGCGTGAGTTAAAAGTAATGAAAATAGAAACGGAAAGGGTTGATAAAAAATTTGATAAGTTATTCAACAGTGTCTTACGTTTTAGATCACATTCTTCCCAAGCCAACTGCGAAAAGATAAGAATGGGGAAGATATATACGGTTATCAGGATAAAGGTATAGGTTATAATCGATGTTTACCCCCGATGTGGAACAATTATTCCAAGAAAAAGCCTGACGGAGAGGAAAAGCATTGAACTTCAAATTAAAAACAATAAAAACTAAACAGAAATATCAGTTGCCTGATAACATTGATGTGACTTATTCAAAGACTGATGCTGCATCAGAAGTGGTTAAAAACATAGTTGATAAGGTTTTGGGTAATGAAAATGACAAATCTAATTTTGAAAAAGAAAGTTCAAGTTCACAGCCTGAAAATGACAAAAGTTTTCATGATAAGTATCTTCGTAAATCAGAAAATAGTTCAAATGATGATCCAAATATTTCAATGTACAAAATGCGTAGATCTAATCAACTATATTTTATTCTAAATTTCCGATTCAGAATGTGAATTTAGACGGAGTCAAAAAGGTTTTTAAGATTGTTGAGATAGAAATGTCTGAAATTGAATATTTTACAAGCGATCAAAAATTTTCAAACTTTAAACATGATAGATCTTATTATACCAAACCAAGCAATTTCTACCCTAACTATCAACAGAAAAATTATTACAAGGCAAGAAATGGTTCGCGATATAAAAAGAAAAATTATAATAATTTTGAAAAATCAAGATTTGTAAAGAAAACGACTTTTGTGCCTCCAAGCTTAAAAAAATACGAAAAAAAGTCATTTCTTCAAACAATCTAATGAAGATTTTTTTGCTCCACAACAACGAGAACATGTTAAGGGAGCCTCTGTTGTAATAGACAGCAGGACATTCTTTCTATGTAATCAAACTAGACATATTGCTAGGAGATGTCCACAAAAGAAGCCTAAGCCTGTTTCCGCTGTTAAGAAAAATTCTGAAGATGTGAAACAAAAATCACCTATGTTTGTGCTAACTCAAGTTTGGAAACGAAGCAAAGTATCTACACACAAAGTGAAACCAGTTAATACTAAGTTTTCAATTTTGAAACTGGTGAATCTTCGAAAGGTAACGAACAAAAAGATTCTTTGTTTTATTTCAAGAAAATAATATTTAATAACCAAACATTGGTGATGAAAAATAAAGTGGTTTTTGAAAAGGTGGAGAAATTTGTTTCAACTGAAAAGTCAGAAAAGGATGGTTGATACACTTTTGTGTCTGTCGCTTGTTCTTAGTTACGACTGTAATTGTACGGTCTTTGTGTACAATGTCTGTATAGTTTGGTCGTGTTGACCAAATCAAGATATCTTCCTATCTTGGTTTAGTACGACAATTAGTTATGTCTGTGTTAAACAGTTGCATGCGTGCATACTGTTGAGTCTTGTGTACATCATGTCTGTGACGCGTTCTCCGAAGAAAACATTATGTGAGAGTAGAAATGCTTCGTACGAGCAATGTCTTTCTCGTACGAGCCACATACCGTTCGTACGAATAAGATCATAGTATCAAGCCTCAAGCTTGATTCGTACGAAGCTAGTTAATGCTTTGTGCAAACCAGATCATTCGTACAAGCATCTTTGGAGAATATCCTTCGTGTATTTTGGTGTTTCGTGCATGCAGCAACATACTTCGTACAGTTGCTGAGCATGGACACTGTATAAGCAGACATGCACTTCTTAGTATAATGTTGGATACGTGAGACCTTCTAGAGAGACTAGAGCTATTTCTAGAGAGAGACACAAGAGCACAAAGTGTTGCATGAGTCTGTATGAGCATTGTTTGTATATGTATGTACTAGTTCTCTTCAGTTAATCAAGATATTGAATCTTTGGTTATCCTGTGTTCTTTACGTTGCTTTGGTTTGCATTTATACGAGGATTCCGCACTCGTATCTGTGTTACATGAACAAGGAAGTAGGTTTATCTTGATCCTCCAGGTGGACCTACAAGGTTGAATAGAAGAAAAAAAAAAAGAAAAGGATCAAAAAGTTGAGGATAATGCACCCAAGACTAGAAAGACTTTGGTGTTACTATTCAAATAATCAATTTGTTTAATTGTGCAGGGGATTCTAAGCTAAACGTGAATCATCAATAGTGAAGTCCCTGGGCACTTGGAGAAAAGATGGTCGGATCAATATGAAAAACTTTAAGAAATGACCATGATGGGTTTATTATAATGTTCATTGTTTTAGAAAAAGATTTAAAATCACCAAACCATCACTGTTGAACAAACAAAACTGGTTGACAATGCAGCTTTATAAATGTTTTTAAAATCAAAAGTGTCAAAGTTTTGTCATCATGAGGGGGAGAAAGTATAAAATTATATGTGAAGCAGGAATGGATGTGTAACACCTCGTAAAATCGTGTCCAATAGTATAGTGACACGTGTTGTATTTTTATTTTTAGTCTATTAAAGACTAATAAGGACTAAAGGTGTCAACATGCTCAAACTGAGTCTCTGAGTGATTGTCTGATGTCAACATGCATAAACGTAAGCCTCTGAGTGACTGATACGTCAACATGCTTAAAACAACAGCCTCTGAGTGACTGATATGTCAACATGCTTAATCATTAGCCTCTGAGTGACTAATATGTCAACATGCTTAAACTTGGCCTCTGATGACTGATATGTCAACATGCTTAAAACAACAGCCTTGAGTGACTGATATGTCAACATGCTTAATCATTAGCCTCTGAGTGACTAATGTGTCAACATGCTTAAACTTGGCCTCTGATGGCTGATATGTCAACATGCCCAGCCTCTGAGTGACATCGGAGTCAACATGCTTATAGTGGGCCTCTGAGTGATCTTTTACGAAGTCCTAACTCTCATGCGTGCCACTTGTTGGACGAGAGAGGTTAATTCGATAAACATGTGAAAGTTGGATAATGGAGGGGTTAAAAGTGTCAACATGTTAATTTACACCTCTAAGTGATCATTTAACGAACCGAGAGCTCGTCAATGTCCAGATTATGGTACACCAAGTATTGGCTACGGAGGGCTAAAAATGCTAAAAAGGTGTTTTAGGAAGGTTTAAGAAGGTTTAATAAGTTGAGGGGCTAAAAGTGTCAAACTTTGAAACTGGCCATGGGACGCTCGCGGGGCGCGAGAGGCAAGGCTTGTGCCTCTCGCGGGGTGCGAGAGGCGTGTGTCTGCAGAAAATTTGCTTGGCCTCCACATAAATTGCCAAAAACCATTTGATTCGAAACCATGGTCTTTCAAACTGCTATACCACGTTTTAGGACACTTGTAAGCTTCCTCTTACACCCCTTAACACCTGGCATCACCTCCTTCAAGCTCTCCAACTATAAATAGGTGCCAAGGTTCACCATTTGAACTTGCACCTTTCTCATTCACAATTCCATCTCCCTCCTCTGGAAATTCCTAACTGAAGGAGCATACAACTTAGTTCTATCGCATAGTAGGAACCACTTGTAAGTGTTCCTTGCTCTTGCATTTTCGTTTATAGGCTTTTATAACCAAAGTCAAGCGTTTTACGGAAAACGCCTTGACTTTCGGTTAAGACCATTATGGTCCAGCCATTATTCCTAACGAACATGGCTAAGTGATCGTAATAAGGTAGGTGTTAGTCCATATAAAGGGCACCTCCTGAAGATCACGTTTGCTAGACCAATTGACGGGTTAAAGTAATGATATTAAATAGTCAAACAGACCATTTTTCGAAAAAATCATAGATTGATCTTATATATGTTATGAAACCTGTTTTGACACTTAAACAAGTTGGTTATAATTATTAGAACATGTAAGAATATGTTCGGCTCGTCAATTTCAGTTCTAGGGTCGGTTCACAACCGAAAGTGGCGAAGTTTGACTTCTGCTTTGACTTTCGATTCCTGGCCTGATTTAGATTAGTTAGATACTGATCTAAAGTTGCATTATGATCATAATATAATGTAGCATAACCCTCTGAGGTTATATTACATGATCATAATCAGAATCTGAGTTTATGCACAAGTTCCGTAATTATGCCATTTTGACTAAAATGTCATTTTTGCATAAAATAAGGTTTAAATGATAATGAACTTGAAAATAAGTTTTATACTATTGTAATATTATAAGTAGGATTATTTGGAATGTCAAATTAGATTATAAACTGAGATTATGAGCAAGTCCTTGTAATATGTCGATAAATGACGATAAGGCCCTTGTGGCTTATAAAATGGTTTTAATCACATCTTCTTAAAGTAAATATTTTACCTATTGATATGCTATATTAAATAACATATCTAAGACATATTAATCTGATCATAACATCAGTTTTCATTAAACATCACACAAATCGTCATTTTACGACATAAGCGTCGTTTTGGCGCATAGTATGGTTATAAACCATATTTATTAACCAAGACTTGTTACCTACTGATTTTAAAACTTATTTTAAATATTTTTACAGTAGGTACATGATACAAACTCAGAATTCCAAATAATTTATAAACTATGTGTAAAATGACCAAAATGCCCATCAATGCATAGTTTGGTCACAAAAAGATAAATTACATTTATAATTAATATCCTACTGATATTATATCATAAATAAATTATTTTTCCAGAATACTTATAGTTATAATATTAAATTATATTCAAGTTCATTTTATACGGTATGAAATTACCGAAACGCCCTCATGAGACATAGTTTCACTTTAAAACCATAACGGGCATAAAAGTTGATATCCCACTGATATTACAACTTATTTAAAGTGTAATGGCATATAGAACTTGTCCATGACTTATCCGGTTACCTGATATTGCTTATATGCGTACGGTTAAGCATATGTAACTAGTTTACGAAAATTAACCCAAACGGGTCTAACCTTGTCATTTAAGTCTCAAAATCCAAAATGTTTATAGTTTATCCATATTACACAAGTCAAGATACTTTTTGGGACTAAACTACATTCTACCCAATCATCGTTTAATCTAGCGTTATACGTTTTGATCAAGTACGCTAGTCGGTCTAAGTCAATGACTTAAATAAGACCATTAGTATTTGATTGGTTAGTTTATGCCATAATTCATACTAGAGACTTGCCGGTAAATGCTATCTGCACTTAGTACTTTTTTGTACGGCTGAGTAAAAAATCTTGCGTTTAAACGAAGAATAGCTCAGGTAAATACTCTCAACTTATTTCCCCTATACGGGCTTGGGTTACGGTAAATTATTACCGCTTGGTCGGAAATGGGATCAATTGAATGCCGGATTATGGCTAGTAAATCCGCATAGTCTGTTTTAATCAGTTATGTTTGATAACTTAAACATCGGGGGTTAACTACCGTGTCCTGGATATCCTCTGCTCATTACAATAGATAATGGCCACGACCTTAGCGCGGGTGTAGGCATACACCCGGTAGACACTCAAAATGCATTGCCCACAAGGTTAGGAAGAATTGACTCCTTCGTGAGTCTAAAGTGGTGTGTACGTTAATCATGTCTCGGTCTCCGTACCGGCACTATATGTATGGACAAACATGTAAATCTGTTAACAAGGTTGGACGGTCAACTTTCCCAAGTTATAAAAGATTTTTTACTGATACGCACTTAAAACATATTTTAAATGTTTTCAAAATGAGTCAGTTGGGTGTATTTACCAGCGAAAGCTGATGTATTTTCAAAAGACTAAGTTTGTAGGTACAATACGAAAATAGGCTGGAAGTGCTCGGTAGTGATAAGAGGATCTTGCAAATCCTAGATCTACCCAAAGTCTGTTTTACATTATTTCTTTGTACAATTTATGATCCGTCTGTGGATCTTCTATTACGAGCCTGTATATTATCTTGTATTTCGAACATTTGGTTTGTGATAGTAATTTAAATCCAAGACTTCCGCTATGCTGTGTTTAATTGTCTATGGTGTTATTAACTTACGTCACGATATTCCCCACCCGGACCCACCGGTGTTTGATTGGCTGTGGAAAGCCAGGGTGTGACAGGGTGGCGAATTGAAGTAATTCTCATCGGTCGGTTAAGTTTTCTTTCTTAAAAAAATAAATTCAAAAATATGTTTTTTTTATTTTAAGGGGAGAAAAGTTGGAGAAAATACAGAAACATATAAAAAGGCAAAAAGTGTTTTTGTACAAAAAGAGGAAATGATAGAATCAGTTGACTATCACAGTATGGCAAGGAAATGTAGTGTTAAAATGTTTAAATAGGTGTCACTGATGATATGCCAGTAGACTTCACACATTTAGTAAATTGTTTTCGAGATAAAAACATAAAGAAAAACTTCTTGATCCGTGGCTTAACATCTCTCGGATATATGGTCTTAGTACACTGAAATTTCGTTTGAGAGATTACCGGTTTCTAAGATACTAGTTCTTTATAGATAATTGATATCTGGGGTATTATACAAGTTCTTCTGATTTTGCGTCAGCAATGGCCTAGAACTTGTAGAATACTTTTGCTTTAAAACCTTAAAGCTACATTAAATTGAAAGTATCGAAAAATCTGACTATTGTAGTCAAAAGATTCCAAACATGGAACACTACTTTTAAGTCGAGCCTTCATCTCACTGTCTGTACGGTGGTACTAACCTGAGCTCTCAGGTCTCGCACAACCTAGATACAGATATTAGTTAAATATATTCACCTGTAAGATGAAATCTTGGGAATCTTGATACGGGACACCCAGCGTGAGGAGGATAAAAAATATGGCGAGGGTGATAACATCAGTGTGTTTCACCGGCTACACAGAGATCATGTTGCTTACAAGTCTATGCCACGGGCTGTATACAACCCGGAGGTGGAGTACAATTATAACCTGATCTACAGGCTGGCTGAAGCACCCGAACACTCAAAGTTCATCAAGGGCATCGCGCTCGCACTTCTGGAACACTCAAACTTCATCAAGGAGATAGACCCAGATGACCACATGCGCCTATTCAAAGGCGCAGGACTAATCGGAGGTTGGATGTTGCCCATGTGGTGTCACTTGTTTGTTCAAATCCTTATAGGCCCTGCGCGCCTATCGTTTTACAACTTACCCGTGGGTAAGCTCACGTCATGGAACGATCTCAAAGACAAGTTCCTGACACATTTCAGCCAACAACGGCGGTACGTCAAAGATTCCTCTGACGTCATGAACATATGGAGGCAGGATGATGAAAGTCTCAAAGATTTCATCACCAGATACAATAAAGAGGCGTTGGAGATCGGCGACGTGCACGAAGACTGATTCGTGCACAGTTTAAATACGTTGTCCGCTGCGACGAGATGATCAAAGTCTTGTCGGGAACTACTGGCCTCTCAAAAAGCTGGAGAAACTAATGGTGGCAGCAAAGGTCTATGCGCAGACGGAGTGCAACCTAAACTCTAGCAGACCTCCCCTACCCCAATACCGTCCCCAAGACATGAGCAAAAGTTTTAGGAAGAATAAAAAGAGTTTGAGAGAGCCCAGCCAAAACCCTCCCTACTCACCGGTCGACGCACGTGCGACCATAAATAAGATTGCTACCCAAAGAGCAATCAAGCAGGATAATCACGATCGTTAGTGGACACCACTGACGAAAACACCGGCGGAGGTGCTCAGCATGGAAGATCACCAATTCAAATAGCCACCGTCGATGCGTAACAAAAAAGGTCAAGACCCCAACCTTTTTTGCAATTATCACAAAGATATGGGGCGTACAACCGACAACTGCATCTCCTTGCGCATGGAGATCTAGAAGGCGCTAAAAAGTGGGAAGCTCACCCACTTACTTCAAAATGTGCGTAAGGAGGTGCACCAGATTACTCAAGGCGAAGAAGGCCCGAGTAACAAGAAGATGAAAGTATCTGTTCATATGACCAAGGTGGCCTGTCGCGCAAGCGCGGCCATCAGAAGAGTTGTACGCCTCATTGGCGCGAGCAACATGTCATCTTCCTCGTAGTTCCCTAGGGCCCGCAAGAGGACCGTCCGGTCGTGATAACTGGCATCTTTGGCCATTATCGCACCGATTACATGTTCATAGACCCGGGAAGCTCTATGGACATCATATATAAACAATGCTTCCAATAGTTCGACCCAGAAGACAAGGCGCGCTTGGAGCCAGTCGACTTCCCACTAACTGGTTTCTGCAATGAAGCCGTCTTTCTACTGGGTCAAATCTCATTTCCGGTAACTCTTTCTGATGGGCGACACTCGTGCACGGTCTCAGTCAATTTCATGGTCATGCCCGCGACTTCGCGCCATGACATCTTGCTAGGCCGTCGCGCCCAAAGAGAGTTCAGCATGATCACTTCCACTCCTCATGCTGCCTGCAGTTTTCCAACAGAAACCGGGGTGGCCATCATGTACGTGAGGAAGGAGATCATGTCCATCGAAGAGGAACCACCGACGAAGCTACCGAAGTCATCATCCAATGGCGAGCCAGAGAAATGGGTGCTAAACAACAAGTACCCGGAACAAACAGTGTTGTTAGGACCCACCATGACCCCTGCTGGTTAAGGTGCGGTTAAAACAACTTTTATTCTGCTATGTAGATATTTTCGTTTGGTCGTCGACAGATATGACAGGGGTACCGAGGGAAATTACTGAGCACGCGCTGCACACATTCCCTTCAGTTCAGCCTATCGTTCAGAAGAAGCGCAGTTTTGGTCCTAAAAAAACTCGCAAGCTGAACGAGCAAGTTTCAGAGCTCCTCCAAGCTGGCATCATCAGAGAAGTACGCTATCAGACATGGGTAGCCAACCCAGTCATGGTCTAGAAGCACCACGAAGTTGGCGCATGTGCGTTGATTTCAAAGATCTAAACAAGCATGTCCCAAAGACTGCTATTCTTTACCCGAAATTGACAAAAAGGGGGACTCCCTCGCTTCATTCAGGTGAAAATGCTTCCTTGACAGCTACATAGGCTACCACCAGATACAAATAAAGAAAGAGGATGAAGACAAAACCGCATTCCGCACTGATAAGGGAATCTGTTGATACACAAAGATGCTCTTCGGATTGTGCAACGCAAGAGCCACCTATCAGCGTCTAATGGACCATGTCTTCGGAGACGGTATTGGCGAAACCGTAGAAGTGTACATTGATGACCTTGTCATCATGAGCTCGGATGAGGAGAAGATGCCGACAAACGTTTAGAAAACGTTTGCATCCTTGTGCAAGGTAAAAACCTGAAACTGAACCCCAGTAAGTTCTCGTTTGGAATGGAAGAAGGCAAATTTTTGGGATTCATCGTCACGCGCGATGGTTTCAAAGTCAATCCCGAGAAAGTGGAAGCGATTCAGCATATGCCTTCCCCCTCGACCATCAAAGATATGCAACGGTTGGCGGGACGATTGGCTGCATGAACATGTTCTTTGCCAACCACATGATGAATTCCTTCCCATTCATCAGCACTTTGAGGAATTGTGTCAAGCAGAACAAGTTTCAGTGGAGCCCGGATGCGGAGAAGGCCTTCACATAAATGAAGGAGTGGTTGATTCAGCTGCTACGCTCACGGCACCGCAAAAGAACGAGCCCCTGATCCTTTACCTTTCCGCTTCGGATATCGCTCTGGGTGCAGTCTTGCTAGTAAGCGCGCAGGAGTCCAAAATGCAATCTACTACGTCAGCAAAATGCTAACTGACCCGGAGGCAAGATATCCCATGATGGACAAGCTTGCTCTTGCTTTAGTCCACGCATCCCGCAGGTTGCGTTGGTATTTTTCTGGCCATGTGATAACAATTCTCATGAAATATCACTTAGGCCAAAAGTTGTCAAAACTGGACATATCTGGACATCTAGCAAAATGGGCGATTGAGCTTTGTGGCCACAACGTTGTGTACAAACCACGCCCAGCAATAAAAAGCCAGATATTAGCCGACTTTGTTACATGAGTAACAAGCAATAAAGCACAAGAGTGTGAAGCTGTACAAAACCCAGCACCGGTCACAGACGACCGCGCATGGATGCTTCACACAGATGGTGCATCCAATGATGATGGCGCAGGGGCAGGTCTTCGTCTCATAAGCCATAACAACATGGAATTCACCTACGCTGATAGGTTGGTTTTCAAAAGCACGAATAATGAAGCTGAGTATGAAGCGTTTTTGGCAGGCCTTCGGTTAGCCATCAATATGGGCGCATGGAATTTGGAAGCACACGTCGATTCCCTTTTAGTCGCAGGATAGGCCAATGTCCTATACGACGCAAAAGGCGAAACGATGGCCTTGTATCTTGAACAGGTGCAAGCCTTAATAACTGAATTCCAAAGTTTAAAATAAACCATGTCAACCGAAGCAAGAATAAACATGCCGACGCGCTCAGCAAATTGGCTGCTACAAGCTTCAAACACCTCGCGTGTAAAGTGCGCATTGAGGTACTCAAGAACCCTTCTGTTACTTTGCGTCAAGTAAACATCATCGAAATGGGGGCTGCTTCCTGGATGTCTCCCATAATCATGTTCTTGCAATACGGGACCCTCCCTGAAAACAAGGCGGAAGCAAGAAAGGTCCAGAACAAGGCACTCAACTACGAAATGGCAGACATTATCCTTTAACAGAAGTCATACCTTGGACCCCTTCTCCGCTGCATTAACCCGCAAGACGCGCAATACTTGATCCGCGAAATACATGAAGGTTTATGTGGAATTCACGCCGGTCGGCGCATGGTCATTGCAAAGATCATGAACACCGGTTACTACTGTCCTGGCATGCACTCGGATGCAGTCGAAACGCTGCAGAAATGCCCATCATGCCAGCACCATGGGCTGAAGACATTGCGCCCCAAGAATCCCTTGATCCCGATGGCAACAGCATGGCCTTTCCAACAATGGGCAATGATATGGTGGGACCTTTCCCAGATGCCCCAGGTGTGGTGAAGTTCACAATCGTAGCCGTCGATTACTTCACCAAGTGGGTAGAAGCAAAACCCCTTGCATCCACCACAACAATTGTAGTGCACAAATTCATTTGGGAGCATATCATTTGCCGTTTTGGGCTACCCCTACACATTTTCAGTGATAACGGCCCCAACTTTGTCGCTGAAGAACTACAATAGTGGATGGAAGGAATGCATATCAAACATGTGTTCATTTCGATCGCGCATCCTCAAGGGAACGGCCAAGTGGAAAGCATAAACAAGAGTATCGTCGAAGGGATCAGACGAGATTGGGGACGACGCGGAGAGGCTGGGTAGATGAGTTGCCAAGTATCCTTTGGGCTCATTGAACCATACCAAAAACCAGCACCGACGAAACTCCATTCAGCCTGGTGTATGGGATGGAGGTAGTGATTCCCGCGAAAATATGCCTCCCATCACCGTGCATGCTAGCTATGTAAAACCAGAAAAATGAAGACGAGCACAGACTCGACTTGGACCTCTTGGAAGAAAGGCGTGAAAACGTCGCAATCAACGAAGCAAAGTACAAGTCCAAGCTTGAGAAATAATACAACGCGCGAGTCCGCATATTTACCTTCCTACCCGACAATTTTGTTCTACGCAACAATGAAGAGTCTAACACTGAAAGTCTTAGAAAACTCGCACCTAAGTGAGAAGGCCCTTACATAATCCATGAAGTCCTAGGACCTTGAATGCGCAATAGCTAAGGCGGTGCAACATGTAAATTAGCAAACCTATTATCTTATTGTCTACTCTGTACATGGCTCTTATGCCTTATTTTTAATAAAGATAATGGATACATGAATTTCTTTATCCAAATGTTTTGTTACAAATGCGCGAAACCACTTTGGGTCTACGGGAAAACATCATGGTACAACATGACTCATGAACAAAAATTCACTACCTACTGCATGCACATGGGAGGGGATGTTCATACACGAGTTCATTACCAGTTTTATTCACACTACCTACACAAAGTCGTTATCTCCACGCAAATATTGTAACTTGAAAGAAAAACATCCATTTCACTAAAAGAAAAATATATACAAAGCGCATTCAAGATGTTATAGTAAAGATATTACAATCAGCATCCTACCCTACTCTTTACTCCCTTCGGCCTTGCCTTCATCCGGAAATATATCTTTTAGGCGATCGACGTAGTCATCATGTTGGAGCGCCTCACTCACCAAATCCATAACCGGGAGTTGAAGACGGTCATACTCGCGCTTGGCCTGCGAGAAGGCAGCTTCGGTATCGACTCAACGAGTGGTAGCGCAGCTAGTATCCCATTGTACGTCCAACGCATGAGTAACAGGTCTGCACACTTAGCGTAGACCTGTACATACCCATCATGGCGCGCAGTCACCATCAGCTTGGCCACCACGCCGTCCAACTCTACCGATTTAAGGATAGAGTTCGCGATCTGCAATACAAGAACAACATGATGAGAATCAAGACAAAGCGATCAAATAACAACGGAGAACTTACATTGACAACTCCATGGTGTTGCATCCACAGCATGTTGTTAGTCAGCGGCAGTGGTCCATTGGACAACCCTCAAGTGCTTTAAAAAGATCAATATTCCGCACTTAATTGGGTTACTTATTAGGAATTGATAACTATGGTGTATATGGCTTTGCAGGTACCGAAGAGCACAAAGAAACGATTTTAACGTGCTTTGATGGGAGCTTGAACTTGGCTAAATGAAGATGAAGACTTGGAGAGTTGATAAAAGAACAAAAATGGAAAATTTGTTGTCCACTGTAAGCTACGGTGGGCACCATAGCTTACGGTGGTGTCTGATCCTTCTATGCACCGTAAGCCAGTCTCTTGGGGCCCTAAGGAAATTTTGACCACCGTAGCTTACGATGGTCAGCAGCGTGAAAAGTGTAACTGCCCATTTTAACTCGGTTTTCAAAGGTCTTTTGGCATATCAATCATTGGGGAACGTTTTGCAGAGCTGAGAGGCGAATTTTTGGTGTTCTTGTGGGTTCAAACAATTTCTAAACATTTACTTTTGGTTTATGACTCATATTAACATAACAATTGAAGGTGTGATGATTTGCAAGACCATGAGTGGCTAAACTCATTGTGATCATCCTAGGTGGAAGGTTTGCTTGAAACAATTGTGTTCTTATCTTTGATTTCTAGAACACATTTTTTTCAAGCAAACCTTCCACCTAGGATGATCACAATAAGTTTAGCCACTCATGGTCTTGAAAATCATCACACCTTCAATTGTTATGTTCATATGAATCATAAACCAAAAGTAAATGTTTAGAAATTGTTTTGAACCCACAAGAACACCAAAAATTTGCCTCTAAGCTCTGCAAAACGTTCCCCAATGATTGATATGCCAAAAGTCCCTTGAAAACCGAGTTAAAATGGGCAGTTACACTTTTCTCGCTGCTGACCACCGTAAGCTACGGTGGTCAAAATTTCCTTACGGCCCCAAGAGACTGGCTTACGGTGCATAGAAGGATCAGACACCACCGTAAGCTATGGTGCCAACCGTAGCTTACAGTGGACAGCAGATTTTCCATTTTTGTTCTTTTATCAACTCTCCAAGTCTTCATCTTCATTTAGCCAAGTGCAAGCTCCCATCAAAGCACGTTAAAATCGCTTCTTTGTGCTCTTCGGTACCTACAAAGCCATATACACCGTAGTTATCAAATCCTAATAATTAACCCAAATAAGTGCGGAATATTGATCATTTTAAAGCACTTGAGGGTTGTCCAATGGACCACCCGTCACATCCCCACACTTAACCGTTGCTTGCCCCAAGCAACACATCAAAAACATTTCCAAGCTTAAAAGTGATCGAAGTGTAAACCAAACACAAACATGTAGTCCAATTGTCAATTTACCATCATACCAAATAACACACCCCTCACAATAACTCTCCTCTAGGTGACAAAAATGTACTAGCCAGATTATGCTAGATCACTCAATGCTAGTGTGTGATTGTGCGACAATAAGCTTGGATAATAATCGAATCTCCACCTACAAACTGCCTAACATGCTTACAAATCAAAAGGACTTCCGGGTTGTAGCGAGGCTATGTGTAAGGGTGAGAATTGGTGGGATATATATGCATGTAGCTCATTGAATCGACCCGGTTTATTATTACAAACAAACAAAAATAACAATTACTATTTACACCCCTTCACTAACTTTCTCCATCTCTTTTCGTTTCATTTTTCTTTCTTTCTTTTTTTAAGTAAACACCAAACAAACAAAGAACACATACATATCAACATTAACATCAAACTAAAATCTTAAACCGGGTCGATCAATAGGTAGAATATTTGTAGGACATAGGCTTGGGTTACAAATGAATGGTTTAAAGCTCAAATTTTGGCTACTAATGACCAAACCCCCGTCCCTCTCACTACCAAACTCATATATTTATCTTATGAGCTCCAACCCCCAAACCCACACTCTCACACATCCAGACAAGGCTACCTAAATGCCCTTATCATCTTCACAAGCATGTCACACCTAGGTTTCGACAAGCATATACACAAGTTCTATTAACACAAATCACACACTGCCACTCAAACCAAAGAATTAATTTCTAGTAAACACCCATGTGGCCCAAAACTCACCATGAAAGGATAAAAAGGATACCGATGTGTCATGTGGATTAAGGTTAAATTTAAAATTTGACAATTGTTTTGTTTGGTTTAAAATTTTTTTAAAATCTCAAAAATTTCCCCCATCCCCACACTTGAGATACATTGACCCCAATGTATGGTTTTGAACGAAACGATCACTAAAGCTATCTCAACCTCACTTTCAGCTCAACTCTCAAATCCCAAATTTATTTTTGCTTTTTTAAACACAAATAAACACCACCAAAACTACCACAACCCAAAACATGAATATCAACCACAATACACCACCCTTCCGCCCAACCATCAACAAAAACAAACTAATGTTTACAATAATATACAACGAAAGAATAACACCAGCTGACGTACTCAAGGTGGTTCAAACGAACCATTGTTTTCCCATTTCTCTCCATATTCCATCCAATTTCTTGGAAAGTTTGTAGTTTCACGCCAATTAGGGTCAAATTCAACCTCATCACCTCATTTAATCCCACCATCTGGTGGTTTTCCTTTGCTGCTCACACTAGCCTTCTTCCTTGCCTGATTTTCACTATTCTTCAACTCAAACCTATACAACTCAACACCACGTGCAATTAACCTGATTGTGCTAACACTTGAAACATGTTCGTTAGTAGCAACCGTGTGACTCAAGTCATTAACAAGATCGTAATAAATGGATTTTGAAAACACACTAAAGTACAACTTACGATTCTCGTAGCTTATGGTGACCATTCCGTTTCTGCAATCAATTTGAGCGTTTGCCGTATACAAGAACGAACGACCCAACACTACCTGCGACTGCTCATAAGTCTTCGACGGTGAGTAGTCGATCACCATAAAATCCACCGAGTAGTAAAACTCCCCCAATTGTATCACTACGCCTTTCACAACCCCTCGGGGTTGCTTCCAACTCGCATCCACGAACATCGCCATGCTATCAATCTCGTGTAACAGACCAAAGTCTTACTAGTCGTACAGGCTACCCGAGAGAACGTTCATCCCTGCTCCATAATCCAACAATGCTTTGTGTATCTTGAACTTCCCAACTCGAATCGGGATAACTGGTTCCCCTGCATCACTTCCACCTCTCTTGACACTTGTTTCATTCACACCTGCAATCACATGAACAACAGAAGCAGTTAAACATTTATCAGTTTTAGGAATGAAACTTAAGCCGTTGATCGATATGTTCCTTATGTTCTTCGGGTTAGTTTGCGTATTACTTGGAAGTTTCCATTTCTGTTGCTTCAATGCTGCTACCTCACTAGCCAGCTGCCCCATCTGTGTGGTCAGTGATTGGATGGCTTTGTCCCGAATCTCATCCTTTTGTGCCCAAACATCATCCAGTTGATTCCTCCTTTGCATATCTTGTTGCATCATCCGGAGCATGTCCATAACTTCATTCCCACTTGATGAAGTTTGACCCATGGTACCACTTTGGCCATCTGGTTGTTGAAATTGTCCTTGGTAGCCTTGACTATCTCCACCCCTAAAATTTTCTTGATTATATGGTTGGCAAGGAACAAAATTCTGTTGAGCTCCTTGGAAATTAAGGTTGGCTTGATTCGCCCGGTACCCATAGCGAAAATTGGGATGATTTCTTAACCCGGGGTGGTATGTGTTGGAGTTCATATTGAAATTATGACCACCCCCTTGAATAACATACACCTCTTCTACTTGACCTTCACCCACACCCACCAAACACACATCCGCTGCATGACCCAATTCATTACAATTAGTACATACATCATATACCTGATTCATGGCTTGTACCCGTCCATCATCTACGGCATATACTTGGGGTCTTGTAATAACATGTATCTCCCTCCTTGAAGATTGTGCTTTTCTTTTATATGTGACCGCTATTTGCTCCAAAAATGCCCAATCATCTTGCTCAAAGTTTGTACCAAAAGTACCATTAGTGATGGACATCAAGTCACGAGCATCTTCCGAACTCAAACCCCTTGTGGAAAGCATTCAAGAATTCCCAAAGTGCAATGCTATGTTGAGGACAATTCTTTAACATCATGTTAAACCTTTCAAATGCTTCATTGAACATCTCACCCGGTTGTTGTTGAAATCTTCTTAAGCTCTGTCTAGCTTCATTGGTCTTTTGGGCCATGAAAAACTCTTCTAAAAATCTTTGTTGCATATCGGCCCAAGTGTAGATTGATGTGGAGGGTACAGTATGAAATCACCTTTTTGCGTTATCTTCCAAATAAAATTGGAAGAGTACCAACTTAACGTCATCAAATGAAAAACCTTGTCCTCCAATAGTGTTACAAATGGAATCATATGTTTCCAAATGGAAGAACGGTTCCTACGTTGCTAGCCCCTTATACGTCGGCAAACTTTGAAGTGCAGTCGTTCTAACCTCAAATGTCCTTCCATCCGGGTGATGAGGTATCACCACCGAGAAGGATTATTAGTGACGAACGGTCTAAAATGTGCTTTAATCCCTCTTACTACCTCTCGATGGTGTCTTCACGGAGCACCCAATGGTACTCTTGGTCGACCCGCTTGACCTTGTCTTAGCCCTTGAGGTGCAAATTGTTGTTGATATTGAGGTTGATGCATCGGTCTTTGAAACTGAGGTTGTTGATGTGGAACTTGAACTTGTTGTAAAGGCATTGGTCGTTGAAACGGTGGCCCTTGAGGACGAATTTGTTGTACCCCCATAGGTTGCCTAACCATTTCTCGAGCTTGTTCCATTTGTTGCCTTTGTGGATAACCCATTCCCCCTTGAGGTCCCAAATTACCTCCATCTCCTCCATAATAATAACCCTCTTCTTCGTAACCTCCAAATTCTTCTTCATACCCGTCGTCAAACCCATATCCTCCTACACCCGAAGATTGCACAAACTGAGAACATGGATAAGGGAAACCCAGTTGGGTTGGTGGTTGAAATGTAGAGGAGGTATGAACAATGGTTGAACTTGGTGGAAATTGACTTGGTAATGGTTGTTGGGTAGAGGATGATTGATCGGAAGTCGAGAAAAAGGATGAGAATGGTGGAACCATTGATGTGGAGTTGGTTGGGTTAACTTCATGTGTTGAAGTAGGATGGGTGGTAGGAATTAGTGGAGGTGTGGATGGTGATGTTTGGCTTGTAATGGTAGGTAATTGATCCATGGTGTTAATCGGTGAAATTGGTGTTGGTGTACCACTGATTTTATTTTCTCTTAATAAGACCCTGTTTCTTCGCAAAGTTCGTTCGTTCTCCGGATCAAATGCCAATGGTGATAGCTTGTCAGAGCGTCTAGTATGCATGCACCTGTAAATACCTGCACACTAACACAACCAGCGTAAACCCGGAAAAATAACAAACTAAACTATATCAAAGATAACACACGTTGCGCACTACACCCCGACAACGGCGCCAAAATTTGACGTGATGTCGTAGTCTCACTTAAATTTAATCCAAATACTACTAAAAGCTAGCGGTAAGTGGGTATCGAACACAATGAATTTGTGGAATATGTGCTATCTAAAGTTTATACTAAGTTGTTTAATTTATCTAAAATGCAAGAAATTGAATTCAGGGTTTTTAGTGTGTTTTGGTTTTAGATTTAAACTAACTGCAATTCAAATATTGGTTGTTTAACAAATTAGAAGCAAGTAATCATCCTTGGTGGAAGGTTTTCTTGAAACAATTGTGTTCTTATCTTTGATTTATAGAAGAATAGACTAGCAATCTTTGTAGTTTATTATGGTGTTTGGATATTTGTTGGTAAATTGTTGATTGATGTTTTGATGTTTTCCTTAATCGTACGTTCTTGGTGTCATTGACAATCGAGATATCACGGGAGGGTTTATGGGTTGGATATTGGTTAATTGATCATCAGGTAACAACCTCGCATCATAGTAATCCGAGTACTTAGTTCCCTTTTATCACGAACAATTAGTCAAACACGAGTAATGTCTATGTGACTCTTTCTAGTTGGATTTGAAACACAAGTGTTAATTGAAATCGGAAACTTGGGATGATTACTTGCTTCTAATTTGTAAAACAACCAATATTTGAATTGCAATTAGTTTAAATCTAAAACCAAAACACTAAAAATCCTAAATTCAATTTCTTGCATTTTAGATAAATTAAACAACTTAGATAAACTTTAGATAGCACATATTCCACAAACTCCTTGTGTTCGATACCCACTTACCGCTAGCTTTTAGTAGTATTTGGATTAAATTTACGTGAGACTACGACATCACGTCAGTCAGCGACTCCACCAGACTTGCAAAGATGGCGTGGGCGGCTTCGGAATCTTCTAGTTTTTTCTCGCCCGCGCCCACCTTGCCTCCGCCAATCGCAACTTCTCCTTATCCTCCAAGTGCCTGCGTTGCAGTTCAGCTTTTTCCACCAAGGCCACCTGGAGATCCTTCTTCGCACCTTCCAGCGCGGCGTAAGCCTCCACCTGGTTACGCACAACAAGGTTAGCCTGACAACCTATTGATCATACAAAACAAATAAAAGGGCAAATATCTTACCTCCTATTGCTCACTACGTTCATGGTGCGCCCTGGCCTCTACGACCGCAGCATCCGCTACCTTCTTCTCCTCCTTCAAGCGTGCAGCCTCGGTGCGCAGGCTCACGATCTCATCTCTCAAAGATTTTTCTCGTTGTTATCCCTTTCACAGGCCTCCCTCCACCGCTTGCGCTCTTCCGCAAGGGTGGCAGCAGAGCCTTCTGCTTTCTTTTTCCGTTGAGCTTCGGCAAATTTAGCCTTGTCCGCCTCTAGCTCTGATTATTGCGCAGCCACTTGGGCTCACTCTTGGACTAGATCCGCTTTGGCAGCTTCAAATTTTTCTTGTTCTTTATGCATGCTCCGCCACTCCCTGATAATCTTGTGCGTATTGGAGGCGGTGCTAGCTGCTGCCAGGAGGTAATCGCGGTAAGTTTGTTCATGACTCTGCTCAGCGCGTACGCACACCTCCGCTGGGGAGAACGCACCTTTAAACCACTCACGGCACGCCGGCCAGTGAGAGAAGTCATCTCCCTTCTTCAGCTTCCACACAGGGGTGTGGATCTCATCAGCATGGCCTTCAGTAAAAGACCTGTAATAATAATCACCTGGGGTTTCGTCTTGGCGGATTGTGGACCCTTCAGTAGAAGGGCTCTTCCCAGATCCTCCGACCGCACCCCCGGGTACCGGCTCTACTGTATGAACCCCCTGTGGAGCATCTTCCTCAACCACCTCCTCAGCCTCAACACCACCACCAACTTCTTCCACCACCTCAACCGGTTCCACCATCACCTCACCACCCTTCACCACTTTAGGCTCTACGGCCTCAACCTGCACCGTTTCAGCCACAGGTGGGGGCATCGGAGAATCAACGGGCGCGGCCAGAGTGGTGGGGGCAACAAAAACTGGTTCATTTCCCCCTGCAAGATGACAAACAGTTAGACAAGTACAACAGGAAGAAAAGTGGTGTAAAACAAGTTGAAAGGTGTTTACCCAAGGAAAGTTTAGCGAGGAGCGCGTCTAAACTCTCACACTTCCCTATCATCTTTCGTGCAGCTTCCCAAAATGAAAGCAGAAGTGGCTCTTGATGGGCTCCAGGCTGGATTCTATCTCAACCAGGTCGTCTGGGTTAGCACTAAGAATCTCCAGAGGCTCTGGTTTCGGCTTCTACAAACCTACAGGCACAAGACCCTCCAAGGAATCAGAGACTACTACACAATCATTCCAAGTGTCTGGCACTGAACACATAACTTTGACCGGGTCTGCCATGGGCTGAGCCACCCTCTTCTCCACCGCAGCGCTTGGCCCCGCGCGCCTCTTCATTTTGGGGTCCGGGCCAATGCCCAAGTTCTTTAACGCGCCTGCACAATGGCGCAACACAGTAAGTGATCTTCAAAGATGTAAACAATCAAACCATGAAGGTTTACCAGTCTCAGGCGCGGGGGCCAACAAGTCCTCATTCCTAGGAAGCTCAAAGTTCCTCAGGATTTGCGCATACCATGTGGGCTCCTCCGGGCCAAGGGCGATGTTCTCAATCCACCCCTGTTCCCTTTAGAACGCCACCACATACAGTGCCACCCTTGCAAAAAAAAAACGCATACAGTTAGTCTGCGCACAAGGAGGAATCAAGAAAAAAGGAAAAAAGACAAAGGTATTTACTTTTCTCCCCTTCTATGTAAACTGGCCTCTCCCGGTGGTGGCGCTTCCAGACTAAACTCATGCCTGCCGCCACCAACACCCTCTCCGGCAGTTGGACCTCCGGGATCTCCTTATTGTCCTTATACTAGGGCTCAGCCATTGATATAGGAGAGGTCTCAGCAGCAATTTTCTCCACCCCCCGGAATTGCATCCGGAAGGGTATAACGTCGGCCTGTATGTAAAAAAATTGTCTTCCAATCTTGGTAAGACTTTGGGGGAGAGAGCAAAATCTTCTTGGCCTAGATACGATGCTGAAAAGAATAAAACCCCATCGAACAGTGTAATTGGTAAAAAAATCCTAAACCGGTCAACGGTTGGGGTAACACCCATCGACCGGCATAAAACTCAAAATGTTTGATCCTCAACATCCCCATTGGATTGAGTTGGGAGATGTGGAATAGGTAGAAGTCCAAAATCTCAAGAAAAAAATTTGTTGCCGGTAACCGAAATTACCATCAGCGAAAAAATCAAAAAATAGTGTAATATACCGGTCGGAGCGTCGGCAGCAGTATCACCCTCCGCCGGAAACCGGGCATCCCAGTCCCTAGGGAACCGGAAACCAAGCATTGGAAACTGGCCTGAGTCCATTTCAGTGCCGGTAAAGAAGTCAAAGCCTACGCTGTAGAAACACATTCGGGGCCCCTGGTCACCATAGAACTCACAGAAGAAAAGAAGATTTGAGAGAAGAAAACAAGAACTCAAGAATTCTCAGAAGATTTCAAAGGAAGAAGGCAAAGAAAGTTTGAAAACGTGAATGAAACCCTAGAGGGTTTCCCCTAATTATACCCATTGCATTTAATGCGATGGTGAACTGTGAAGCACGCGCAGAATCGACAACCATTCCGCGCAGGACGCGTGGAGGGCAAGTGGCAACTGACTGTTATCACGCACACGTGGTCGACACTTTCTCTGCCAATTCATTAATGAAAGAGAGGTTGCACTGTTGACAGCATGCCACAACTGTCAAATGTCACCTCCAGGCCCCTTTTTTCTCCCCAACTCACCTGCAACATCAGCAAGATGGAGATTCAAATTTCAAAGACCTCATCATGAGCAAAGTTTCCCTCACACAAAGGTTTTCTCCATCCTTATTAAATTCTTGTCGTTGAAATACCGCGCATACATGAATTTTTATAGTCCAGCAGTCCACCTACTTGCCAACATGTGCATAGGAGAACCACTAGATTGGGAGACTTGGAGGGTATGGTCCCAAAATCCATGCGCCTACGCAAAGAAACATACCCTCAATAACAACATACTGTAAGAATAACCTTGCGCGCAATGTGCAACAGTTGCGCCATTCTTGAAACCAGCAGGTTGCCTAACAACCTTGCGCGCAATGTGCAATGGTATTGCAACCTTGATACATGCAGGTCACATAACGAACCTTGCGCACACTACGCAACTGCCAGTTAGACCGACACATGCAGGTCACACAATGAACCTTGTGCACACTGTGCAACGGCAAGTTAGACCGAAACTAGCAGGTCACACAACAAACCTTGCGCACACTACGCGACGGCAAGTTAGACCTAGAAGCACAAGTCCGTTGACCCTGCGCGGATTAAACAACCCTCTAGTCGTGAAGTCCTAAAACCTTGCACAAGGACAAGACAAACATGAGAGTTGAGAACTAAAGGACTTAATCCCTACAATTATGCGCTTGCCAGAAAGCAATGAAAGCCACGCGGAAGGGAAAAGTGCAAAGAGGCATTGACTACATACAAGGGTACAAGGTAGCAGAGCTGTGACTTAATAGCCGCTCAGCAAGTTGTGTCAGACTGCGTCGCATGAACAGTAATGCAGAGGACAGACTGTACACCAACCAAACTCACGCCAGCAACTGTCACACATTCTCCACTTTTGGCTGATGACAGGTCTGACACCAGGGACAACTGCCATGACACGTGGCTCCATTCAACATCCGACAAAGCACACCTCCTACAAGAGATCGTTAATGATCGATGCAGAGGAGACAGAACGGATATCCCTGGTCGTCTGGGCCGGGCCCAAGACCCATCAGCCCATCTCCTAAACAACCTATCTTCGGCTATAAAATAAAGATCATACCACGAGGTAAAACCATCTTCATCTACATCCACTATCACAATACTATTGCATGCTACTTTGAGCTAATTGCTTATTACCTTGCAAGACCAAATACTTATTCTCACACCGGAGTGTGGTCATGAAGAAAACCCTCCCCTTTCTCCCGTGACGAGGCTAACGGCGTTTCTAGTTTTGCATATTAGCTTGAAGTGAGATCACCCAGAAGAGCGAATGAGAGGCAACCTTTCATGCAGAAATATTGAGTTTAACCCAGATATCCCCGGATATTCCTTGTGGTTAACCGGTTTTTCTTCAGTGGTACTAACCTGAGCTCTCAAGGTCTCGCACAACCTAGATACAGATATTAGTTAAATATATTCACCTGTAATATGAAATCTAGGAAATCTTGATATGGGAGTATATTCTAAGGTAGGAAACACGGTTAAGTCAAGTTCTAAGATATCTAATATCATATCTTGAAACAATTGAGAAATGTGTAGAGCTTTAAGTCGACAAGTATACTGACAATCTATGTGATTTCGTTCAGAACTTAAAGCTTTATCAAAATCAACGGTACTAGTGATATGTTTTAGAAACTGATATGATTCTCTTCCACAAACTCACAAAAATGTCTGTAAATATGTTTGTAGATAGTTATTTCATTTCATTTCAGAAAACCCAAAAAGATTTTTTGTGTGTTTTAGCATAAACTTTTGAAAAATTAGAAAGATTTTATGTTCATCTTAGTTTCAACTACCGATGATGGAAAACTGGTTTTCAAAGTCTAAAGCTGTTGAACATAAACTAAGAACAATGGATTGAAATGTATATGAAATAAGAAATTGTTCGAAATGATTAAAAATTCGTTAATTTGAAACTTGAAAATAACAAATAATATCAGTTTGTCCATAAAGTGTTTGATCAAGGTCATTAATTTGAACTTGGTAGACAAATCAGATAACAAGGTCATTAACTTGAACTTGGTTAACTGAGAGGGTTATTAAAACTGACGAAAAGTGCAAAATTTGAAATATGAAATGTTGATAAGACTTTGAATCTGAAATGTTTATTTGAATGGTTTTATCATTGCCCTCAACTTCAATAAATTGTTCTTCCCTTATGCCCTTTAGGGATTCTTTAATATTTTCATCTGTAACACTTTTTGTCACATTTTAATTTTTTGTCCAACTTTGTTTTCTCTCGAACATTGACTCATACCTTGATATTAAATCAAGCGGTTCCTCCTTTTCTGATGTTTCATTGTATACCCTTCTGTTGGTGCATATTATGTCCATCACTGTGTGAATAGGCTAGATAGAGCGTTTGCTGAATATTGTATAGTTTAGATACGAACACATGACTTAAGTGCGAATGAGAGAGGTGTTTAGAGGTCACTTCGTATGAGGTAGTCACTCCGTATGAAGGTAGTTTCCCTTGTACGAAGTTGGTATTGTTCAGTTCATACGAAGTTGACTTAGTTCGTACGAAGTTAAATATGCTCAGTTCGCACGAGGGTAGTATGTCTATAAATAGTGTCGTGTGTTCATAGTTTGATAAGTTTTGGAGTTCCTAGAGGGGAAATGTTGGAGAAATTGCTTGTAAAGATGTATACTCTTTCGGTATGAATGGAAGCTTATGATTATTATTCTACTTCTACGCCGTTCTTAATAACATTCTACCGAATTAGTTCTATTTTTCCCAAATTTCCCTCTAAAATTGCCGGATCCTAAATTATCAATTGGTATCAGAGCTTTGGTACAGATTCAATTGATCTAACAGTTGATATAATCACTTACGCTCATGAATTATGGACGTTTGAGGGGTTTTAGACATAAATCATCAAATAAATGGACAATCCATGGACAAAAATTAAAGTTGAAATCATAGGATTGAATAGAAATGAATTTCGACCATGTTTGTGAAAGAATCATCTTGAAATTCGAAGAAAGAAAGATTTAGAATCGAAAAATGTGATCAGTACTATTCGTACAAAGGTAATCACTTCGCACGAAGGTAGTTACTTTGTACGAAGGTACCTTAGTCCGCACGAAGATACTACCTCCGCACGACAGTATCTTACCCTCGTACGAAGGTAGCCAAAATGCCTAAAAAGGCATTTTTTGATCGTGGTGACGAGACGAGTGTCAAGAAAAAATTTGGTGATTGAAATTTTTTTCGAGATTTTAACGACAAAAACGGGTTGTTGGGCGAGAGCTTCATAGAACAGATATGATAACATGATCACAGAGTGGTGAAAATAATGGGATAGTCATGATACTGATGTAGAAAGATTATCTTTTTGGAATAGTGACTATGAATGGACCTTAATGTGAAATTGGCATTGATGAAAAACGCACTTTTGTGGACCAAAATGACACATTTTGCGCATAGGGGAGTTTTTCAGAGAAAAGAGAGAACTGAATTTGTTCAATTTGAGGGGGACAATGGTATGTTTTAGAGAGGTCAGAATTTGCAAAAATGATGGGGAATAAAATTTTCGTAGAAATTATTGAAATTCCGCCATTTTTTAAATTCGTTACTTGTAACAGTATTCGGGTGGTTCCGAATTCAGATTATCTGGAGATACATAAGAACTAGAGCCACGTTAGTTTGTGATCATATGAAGTTTAGAGTCTTCAGATCTAACTCAGATTGATGTCTTAGGGGTTGAGTCCCGGGTCTTCGTCTAGCAGGTCAGCAGGATTAGCATCAGGAGATGCATAAGTATTGTCGATACTTAAAAGATATCACAGATTTGTGATAGTCTAAAGTGTCAGAATGTTTAATCTTCGAGTAGAGGAACTGTTTTTCAGACTAACCGCCGAGAAATGATGATGTTTGTTGATTAAGTTGTTGCCGGGACTAACGGAGAAGACTAAACGTCTGTTCTCATGACTGAAGAGGAAGAATGTGATTCTGATCATGGCAAAATCTTTCTCTGATCTAAATGTGTTACCAGATGATTTGATTCTGATGAAGATTTGCTGATTGAGGAGATTACCATTTTGCTGATCAATCATTCAGGAAGGTGTTTAAAAGTGATTGGAAAACATGATTTAAGATTTTCGCAGGTATTCACTCAGTTGAACTTTTTCAATGTGATATCTGAAGTTTCTATCAATTGCCGATTGGGTTTTTAAAGATTAAGAGACCAGCTCACGTGCTAAAGCGTTAAATCAAAAACCGAACACGGATGTTGTTATCATCGAAACTGAGAAGTTACATTGATTAATTTCGAGTTGGTGATTATGTGTGAAGATTACAGTTAAGCAAATCATAGGAGGTCGAGAACCATGCAAACAAAGACCTGAAGATTTATTCCATGGGGAATTATTCAGGGGGAATTTATTGAAGAAATTGCAAAACCGAATCATCAATCAAAGGGGAATTTGTTGACGCGTTTCGACATCGACAAATGCCTGAGTGGCTCTCATATTTCAAGATCAAGCTTCGATAGTGACGTCCAAGGGGAAACTGTTGGTGCATATTATGTTCGTCACTGTGCGAATAGACTAGTTAGAGAGTGCGTTGAACATGGTATAGTTTAGATACGAATACATGTAAGTGCGAACGAGAGAGGTGTTTAGAGGTCACTTCGTACAAAGTAGTCACTTCGTATGAAGGTAGTTACCTTCGGACGAAGTTGGTATTGTTCAGTTGGTACAAAGTTGGAATGCTTCACTTCGTATGAAGTTTACTTAGTTCATACGAAGTTAAATAAGCCCAGTTCGCACGAGGGTGGTATGGCTATAAATAATGTTGTGTGTTCATAGTTGATAAGTTTTGGAGTTCCCAAATTTCTCCAGCTTGTAAAGATGTATACTCTTTCGGTATGAATGGAAGCTTACAACTTACGACTATTACTCTGCTTCTACTCCGTTCTTAATAACATTCTACCCAATTAGTTCTATTTTTCTCAAACTTCCATCTAGAATCGCTGAATCCTGGACTATCACCTTCTTAATTTCATCTTTAGTTTTTTTCCTACCCCTTATCGTTAGGTTTATAAGTCTTCTAGTTTCACCAAGTTCTTCCTATAAGAAAGTAAAATATTATATTTTAGTCACACCTACGTTAGTTTGTAACTGTACAGAAAAATGCATTTACAACTTACAGAATAATCAAGGATATCCACATCTTTAATGTTGTAACATAGGAGATTGTTTGCTGGTACCGTCTTTGATTTTGCCCTTACCAGGACTACCACTTTTGATTTCCATCCTTTCCCTCATTTTCAACATTTCCTTGTTCCATGATGCTAAAGCACGTACTATACAGTCTACCTCCATAAATTTGCATTATGTGCTATCCAGATAAATCAACTGCATTTTGTAATGTTACATATACTAAAAATGAAAAAAAAAAATAATGTAAATATATTTGTACATGTAAAGAAATGGACTTAATGTCTAATAGTATTTTTACCATGAGAATGGTGAAAGATCCAGCAAATTGAGATGAGCTATCACAACTTTTCCACATCCTTTTGTATGTTCTCACTACTTCTAATATATAAGAACACCAATCAATTTTATTGAAATTTGTTTCTTTTGTTATCTTCTTCAAAATCAATTTCCCTAAACCTTGCTTACTAGTGGCACTCAACCATTGTAGCAAGAAACATCATCAATAAGTCCATCCAAAAGTTGAACGTGTCCTCATCAATAAGTCCCTAAACCCCATGTTGTAATAATCCACAATTATAATGTTATTCATTCTCATGTTTTTTTCATATTCAACTATTGTAATCCGAGACTTATGATCATAATAAAATTCATTTTATTTCATTTTATTTTATTTTTTATCAATAATTATTCAATTAAACATATGTGTTATTCATATAATCATCAAGAAACGATTAAATCATTCAAAAACCGAATTATGTTGTGTAAATTCGATATTCGAGACCCAACCAATCAACTATGTGTCATACTATATTTATAAATTATGTTGGAAACTCAAATTTATACAAATAACAAATATATATATAATATATATATATATATATATATATATATATATATATATATATATATATATATATAGGCCAATTTTCAACTTTCCATATTTTTTTCACCACCTTAAACCCTAATCTCTTCCATATAAATACCCACTCATTCTACCACTTTTCTTTGCCATTTCTTAAAGAATTTTTCTTCTCTCTTAAAAGTGAGTTCCATCTCCTTTCACCTCCTACTCTTCTTCTTGTTTTTTTTATGTTTTCATACTTCCCCATCTTGGAGAAATCCTTATGGAATGTCACCAAATGTTTGCTATGGTAAACAAAGATAGTGCATCACCAAAATAAGGACCAATCTTAGGTTTTCTTTTACATGTTTTTTTTAACTTTTAATTATGTTATTTCCATCTTGCATTACTAACTATGATCAATTATTATAATACCTAACTTAATATTGTCTAACTCTTTATTATATATTTGACATTACTAACCATGCTAACTTCTTTAACCATTTTATCCATCCTGCTAACAACTAACCCCTTTATTTTGTTTCTAACTCATTTATTCTTGTAATTTTAAAAAAAAATTATTCATTTATTCTTGCAATTAGTTATTATTATTACCAAAATCATTATAGACTAAAGATATATATAAATATAAATATTAACCTAGCCATGACACCAACAAATTTATGGTGGAAAGTTATGTGCAAAGGTAAACATTTATCTTAGACTAAATTCCTCACACTTGGACTTCTAGTGGGTGAGATAGTACCCACGGTATACATATAAATTAACAGTGTCCAAAGTGAGTGTTTATACAAGATAATATTTTTTATGTATTTTCATATATTATTATTATTTCTTATTCAAATCTCATTTGCATTCTAAGTTCTAAATCCTTCTACTTATACACCTTGTTCATCCTTGTTAGGATAAATTGGTGCTTCCACCTCACAAGACGATCATCTCACGTTTATAGAAACAACTTGCAAACAGTGAGTATACTCGAACCCTTTTTCCTTTAAACACACTTTGGGATGCAATACATAAAATTATAAAAACTCACACACACACAATCAATCACATTATTCAAACATTCAATCTATGAATACATGCTATTTGTCATACATACATGCTAGAATTCAATCTTGTGTACTCAATCCACCAACCTTAACAATTATAGCGCTATAAGAGTAGCACACCACCCTTATGTGGTATTGTTAAGTATTTAATCTTATACGGCCTGTTCCCTTATGTGGAAAGGATATGCTAGAGAACACTTGATTTGATTAATAGTTTACACATGCTAGTAGTATACAAATTGCCATGTTAAATTGAGACCTTTTATTCTATATTATGTAGACCAAACTTGTATGTTCACCAACTATTTTGTTGACCTTTATCATTCATATATTGCAGCAAATTGATGATGTTCAAGAAATCTACTTAGATGGAATTAGAAACACACGAATAAATTAGTTTTCTTTTGTTTGAATATTTGAATTGATGTAATTTCTTTTCTTTTTTTGACAATGTACGAATTTGAGTTATGAAATAAAAATGGTTTATTTAAATATTAATTTTCAATTGTTATGATGCTTTGAGCAATCATCCATTCGCTCATACCTCAATAATTCCGTCATCGATTGGAGTATGACATAAGTATTTTTTTTCCATTTCCTTACCTTCTTATCCATATTATCAAAGGGTGCCCTTTTATGCAGTTGTAAACCTTCACAGGGAACCCCTAGCAACTGATGCATAGTTTCCGTGTCTATTTGATAGTCCCACTTTCTATATTTATCTCCATCTTTTCAGGATCGAACATGTCGACTACATAGTGAGCTAGCTTCCATAAGATTCCATCCACATTGAATGACAACAACCTCCCAAAGCCCATGTCTTCGACAGCTTCTCTTTGGTTTTCTTTCAACAGTTGGATGCGTCGAGAAAGTTGAAATGGTGATGAGCGTGTGGCCATCGAGAACCATTGATGGTCGTCTCGCTTGTTCCTTTTTTGAATAACACTTCTCCCTCAGTTATAAATTTCCTTTTCTTTGATGACCCCAACATCTTCACTTTCCTCCCTTTTCGTTCTTTATTTTTTGTTTTTCTGTGGCTTGTTAACATGTATATAAAATATAAAAATACGCACGTCCCTATGTGTATATGTATATATAAATACATAACTTTTTCTTGTGTTTGATTAGTAGTCACATACATATTATATACAATCACAGCCATTGTTGTTTCAGTTTCAGCTTCGTCAAAATCTACATTTTTTACATCCAGGCATTTTTTTTTCTTTTCTTTACATGTAAATGTAAGTACCAGATATAAATGAGAGTTACCCAAAACCCTTTTAGCCTCTTTATTGGTAGGTACCACTTTGTTATCAGGAGTTACAAAAGTTTCTATATCTTTACTTTAACACACTAGCTGTACAATCTTGATACTTGGTATTGTTGGACTCTTTCTTGGTTTTGTTGGTTTGGCCTTTTCTCCATCTTTGAAATTACCCATTTAGTTAGTCATTTAATCACATAATACAAAAAGTGCCTATTTTTGTTAGTCATTTAGTCCCATAACAGAATTTTGATTAATCTCAGTTTTGTATAACACAGTTACCTAGTTTTTGTTTTTGGTCATTTGGTGTAATTCCAGCAGCATTGTCTGTGTACTACCGAATTTTATTGTCTCCCATCATTGTCCGTTTAACAAACTATAAGCAGTATAAACAGAAAAATACATCATTTTTAGTACAACTTTACATCACTATTAGTTTAACACGTATAACATATATAACCAACTAGATAACCTGTAATTTCTTTTGTTGAGGTGTTTTGGGTATTATATTTATTTTGATGTCCTTTTTTTCATGTAACAAAGCTATAATGACAAAAGCCATAACATGTTTATAATAACATTACAAGAATAGCAGTGATAAAATAATTATTTTTGACTAATATAATATTGTTATATTTTTTAAATAATATATTACTATTACAACTTTTAAGTAATATATAACTAACGAGCTATCACTATTACAATTTTTAATATATATACAAGGGGACCATACATAACAATTTTAACATTTATATAATTTGTATTTTCTTTCCTTTGGGTGTTTTATTTATTTTTTATTAACTAATATATAATAAGCAATGATAAAATGTAGTCGTATTTTAATATTTTTGCCATTTCATTCATGTAGTTATAACATTTTGTGTACTTTTAGTACATTTACATAAATTTTTTTACGTCTTTTAATTTTTTTCAAATCATTAACTAGTGATAACTTTTTTTTAACATTACCAGTTTTTCACCTTTTTATATTTTCATATGTAAAAAAACATGTTTTTCCTTGTTCTTATTATTCGCTATTTGTTTTATTAGTTTTTGAAATGACTCATCTATACATGAAAAGACTTTGTAATTAATGCTATAAGTCGTTTACACACGCTCTCCCTAATGTAAGCATACTTGGCTTTTATGATTACAGGTTATTAAAATCCTATTATAAATACCCCCTCATTTCACTTTCTTTTACGCAACTTACTTCCAATTAAATTTTCAAAAAGTCAGACACACTTCAATCCAGATTTCTCTGGCGTCATCAAACCCTAACGAATGGTTTCAACTGTCTGAGGCGAAGAAAGTGATTTTCGAAGCCTTAACGAAGAACACCAGGAGACTCCTATAGAGATAAGGGATGCGCTCATAGACATCACAAGGTTGTTGCAATAGCAAATGTTTTAAAGAAAGAAAAATTACCGTCACAAGATTGGTTCTCTTCATTCATGTTGCAAAATCTCGGGTGTCACATCATACCCTTATTGAAAAAATTTCCATACCAAAAATTGATTAGTGTTGCAAAATGTTGAACAGTGTTGCTAACGTTTGAAAGAGATAAAAAAATACAGGTTGTCACATCATCCCCTTGTTGATAAAATTTCGTCCTCAAAATTTGGATTATGATATTTTAAGGCTATTGTGGTGAGTTCATTGCTAAAGAGAGTGTCAAGGCATGTGATGGTACCACGAGGTGAGATATAACTAGACTAAATGATTGTTACGACATTTGATGACAAATGAGATGCAAGTGTTCAGCTGAACAAATTACGAGGAAGTGTATATATATGTGTAGAAGAGTCAGTAGGTAAAGTGACCAGTCTATTTTAGAAAGAGTTGATGCACTTATTATGACGATCAAGAGTTATAGGGAGTCCCTCAAAATGTAAGTATACACGAAAGGAAAGAAATGACTCGATTTCAAAATGTCATCATGATGTTGAATCCTGGTGGTTCAATTTCCTCTCATGACTAAGATGAAATTCATAATATATCTAATAACCAGGTATAGCTATGGTCATTGAAGTGACATTTATGTTAAAAAATTTAGTAGACGAAGCTACTATGGCTCAAAGAAAACGTGATATATCAAAGTGAATTCGTATAAAGGGATTATAATTAGAGGTTAAATTATGCTATCAAGGGAAAAACATCGATAAGAGTCAATTTGGACTTGAACTAAGTTTAATTCACGGAAGCTTAACAACAAGGAATGTTGTGACAAGTTATGGTAAGCACGAGAGTCGCTCTCAAGAGTTGGAACACCATTATGACATATAGCGGTATGACGTGGTTGAGGTATACGACATGTCATGGTGGGTTGTTACACAAAACACAATTAAGGTAAGGTCTATACACTTTGAATTTGAATGAAATGAGAAGGTGATGATTAGTCATCATGAAATGACCTAATTAATAAGTAGTTAAAACTTCACGAAACAAGTGTATCTAATGTATATTTTGGGGCTGTCTGAATGGACACGGACGACATGTGTCATGAAAAGAAGGTTTAACCAGATAGATTGAACTAGAATTGTGTTGAGATTATTCATTAGAGGCCAAGTTACTCAAATCCTAGGATCACGTGTGCTTGAGGCACCACCGAGAATTTACTCAAAGTAACCAAAGTGAGTGTCAGGGATATTCGTTGTTAAGTGATATTGCTATCGGAGATAAAAAATGGTGCAGTGACCACTACCAATGAACAATGATGATGCCATCGTAGGTAAAGCTTCAAAAGAAAAAAAGGATTTTTATGGAACAAATGAATCAAGTAAATTAATCAATGTGTCGACTTTTAGCGAAATAGTCTATAAGTCTAGTGATAATTTCAATAACATGATTGGCCCATATCAAAGTCTAGGTAAGGAAAGTAAGTAAGGGTATGAACCAACTTATTCTAGTAGTTCCAATCGAAGAATAGATTCGGAATTCACCACGTTATTATGCGCGCGCAAATGAATGGTAATAGCGAGTTTAAGTTTATTCCGGTGAAAAAATTAGATAAATCATATTGCCTTCACGACAGAGGCGGTTCGATAAGTACTTGAACCATTGAGGTTGAAATCAGGCTGAGGTAGGTCTATGACGGAGATTTTGTGTTAAGTACTAGCTTATGAAATGAGTTGTATCATTCGCATTTATGGATCAATTTAGGTGTTTCTTAGGTGGTTAACAATCATCAATCCAAGATAAAAAATTTTCCCAAAAGAGGAGGATAGAGAATCCTTAATTACAGGCAATGATAGCATTAACAATTGAAGTCACATAATCATTGACGATGAAGGGATGATTCCATGCACACTCAAGATTTTCACCCCTAATTTATCGATTTCCAAAAGAGTCGAAGTACAGTCGTACTGTCACCCCCCCCCCCCCCCCCGGCAGCGGAAAAGGTGATCGGGGCATGATTGGGTTATCATCAAAGCTCATGACATTTATTATAATGTTTCATATTTATTATTTCAATTTAAAAGAGATCATACAATCATATCGAACAATTACAACATGTTCTATTCATCCTTCTAAACTTCATTATTTTTCTTCTAAGGCAATTTCCTATGTTTTCCTTGCTTCATCCTGTTCACCTGTATCATATGTAAAAATGGTTTTTGGATCAACAAAAAGTTGGCGAGTGAACCTTGTTAGAAAACATTTATTATTTATTTCTGGTTGTATTTAATATGGAAAATTTGTGCAATATTCATATATGAACAAACGTAAATAAACATACAATAACAAACAATTAGCTTACAATAACAAACAACAACAAACAATAACATACATTAACAAACCATCAGCATACAATCACAATCCATTAGTATACGATATCAAACAACAACAAACAATAACATACATTAACAAACCAATAGCATACAATAACATATCACTTGCATAAATATATAACATAAATGAAACTGTGCGATCAAGGCTCAATCAAACGGAGCCGATCGTATTGCATGTACTGAAAATGAAAAATGTCTGTGCGATCAAGGCTCAATCAAACGGAGCCGGTCGTATTGCATGTACTGAAAATGAAAATGTCTGTGCGATCAAGGCTCAATCAAACGGAGCCGATCGTATGTTGGCACGCCAGGTTCACGCTCATAATGTAATGGGGAACATGCTCAACGCTCATAATGTAATGGGGAGCGGCGGCCTATGAAATTTGCATGTACTGAAAATAATAAATTAAATCTACACAATAATCACACAAACAGTTTACACAGGCAGAATACACATTTATTCATGATATGATGTATGCACAATGATTTAAATAAAATAAATAGTAAGACACATGATACACCCCAAAAACGTGATTTAAACGGGGAATTTGTAGAGATTCACTCACAGTGGGTGCGTTCGGTGAATGATGATGAATGCGCACGAGTTTAGAGGATTGCTCGACGAGGAATAACTAACCTAATTAATAATAAAAAGTAAGGTAAATAAATGGATTTTATTAACAACTTTAATAGAATTTTTGGATATATTTTTATGAGTTTTAGGCTATTTTCTAACCTTAAAAATGTTATTTTTAAGTATTTTTAATTGATTTTTAAATAAAATAAATAAATAAAAATAATAAAAAAATGTTGACTTTTTGACCGTTGACTTGACCGTTGACCGTTGACTTGTTGACCGGTTTTATTGTGTAAGTATATGCGCCGGGTGAGGCTCGAACCCGAGACCTCCCGTTCGCGTGCACGCAGCTCTACCAACTGAGCTACGTGTCTAACCCGAAATATTTCTGTTTTTAATTATATTTATATACTAATTAAATTAATCCGAAAATCATTTATTTTATAAAGATTTCATTGTGACGACTCGGTGCACTCCACAGGTCTCGAACCCGGGACCTGTGGTTTAGTTTGGCACACAGTCCACCGCTGGACTGTGTGTCTAACTTGGTAAATATTCTAGTTTTATTATACTTGTAACATTTGTCAAAAACGGGTTTCCAAAACCCGCTCCGTTTTGTAATCGAATATCAAGTTATAAATGTCACGTTGTGTATTTATGGTTATTTTGATTTTTAATGATACATAATTAATAAACAAACTAAACTATAAAAATTATATTTGATAAAAAGTGAAAACAAAATAAATAAAAATAAAATGTTGCTGCCGGGGCTCGAACCCGGGTCAGCCGGGTTGTAACTCCAAAGGTTTAACATTCACACGCATAACCACTCCGCCACTTGTTTGTTTTCTGTCAACTTTAGGAAACAAATGAGTCTTATACACAAACCTAGTTAAACCGGTTGCGCCAACTGAAAAACTGAAATCGGCTATTCAACCGTCTAAACGTTTGAATAATCGCGATTTCAGGTTTATAACCGATGCACCGACAATTCTAATCAATTCAGACTTGAATTGACTTGAATTCGGATGATGATGGGTTTTATAACCGAAACTATCCAATAACCTGAATTACTGCAATCAAAGATCTTCTCACGACTCAGAAACATTCCACAAACCTCCAATTACATTTCCGCACACTTCACAGTCCACCGGAGAAGTTTATTTTGCTCGCCGGAAATTTCTGCAAGTTCGCCGGAAAACCGTATGCATCATCAAAACGGTAATTCTTTCAATACCGTCGTAGTCTAACAATTGTTAAGTTATTTCTAACTCAAACCTTTCAATTGAAATCGAATTCAGACACTGTTATCAGATAATTCCAGTTCGCCGGAAAATTTCTGGAAATCTTTATCTTCGTCTGCGAAACGGTAAGGACCTTCAAACACACTGTTAACGTTTGTTTAGCACTTAAATTCCACGATTGGCAAATCAAAACGGTTAATTGTTTTGTTCAGTTGAAGTGCACAAAAACAGAGACCGACACATAGCCAGAATTCTGAAATAAACCGTTCATCGGTATGTTCACTTCTAATTATCGTTTCTGCCATTTCATATTAGATTGTACAATGTTTATCAATCAAACTAAACAAGATATAACGGTATAATCTACTGCCTGTAAAATCCAACGAAGAAGATGAACTGTGTTAACATTATAAATATAATTAAAATTGGTATTTTAAACGGGTTAGACACACAGTCCGGCGGTGGACTGTGTGCAAATAATACGCGCATGTCACGAGTTCGATCCCTGATACACGCACCCTTTATGTAATAAAATGCCTTTTTGATTAAAACTGAACCGGGTTAACTCCGTTAGTTGTTAAGTATAATAAAAATTGGTATATTAACCAAGTTAGACACACAGTCCAGCGATGGACTGTGTGTGATGTTAAAGCACAAGTCCCGAGTTCGAAACCTGTTACTGGCACCAGTTTGATGAATTAAAATGTTTTTGAAATTAAAAGAATTTTGGATAAATTGAATTAATATATAAGTATAATTAAAAACAGAATTATTTCGGGTTAGACACGTAGCTCAGTTGGTAGAGCTGCGTGCACGCGTACGGGAGGTCTCGGGTTCGAGTCTCACCCAGCGCAATACGATCGGCTCCATTTGATTGAGCCTTGATCGCACAGAAATTTATCATTTTCAGTACATGCAATACGATCGGCTCCGTTTGATTGAGCCTTGATCGCACAGTTTCATTCATGTTATTTATCGTATGATGTTGGTATGTTAATGTATGCTATCATATGTTATTGTATGTTATAGTTGTGATTGCTAATGCTACTGCTTGATTATTTACATTTGCTCATTTATGATTATGCACAATTTTTCATTGATAAACTAACAAGTAAATCAATAATAAATGTTTGTCTAACAAGGTTCAGTCGCCAACTTATGTTGACCCAAAAACCCCCCATTTTTACACATGATACAGGTGAACCAGCTGCAGCCAGAAACACATAGGATTGGACTAGAAGAATAAAATGATTTAGAACTTGGAACTAATTTGTTTGGTTATTTTCTTTGTATTGTATGGACATGTTTGGATTATTTGGAATGTAACTTTGACTTTAATAAATATGAAACATATTAGTAAATATCATGAGCTTTGGTGATAACCCAATTATGCCCCGACTCTTATTCCGCTGCGGGTTGGGGTGTGACAATACTTAACATATTACTGAATTAACCCGGTTCAGTTATTAACAAAAAGGCATTTTATTACAGCGAATGAGGTTGGGACAGGATTCGAACTCGCGACGTGTATGTGTTTATTTGCATACAATCCACCGCTGGACTGTGTGTCTAACCCGTTTATAAAACTGTTTTTAATTAAACTTATATCATATCTGAACTCGTCTTCTTCGTTCAAAACACAGACATCGGTCAAAGCAACTGATACTTGGTTAATTCGGTTAATGAACAAGATGAACAATTTGAAAGTATTGAATCGAAGAGTTTGGGGAAAGAAAATACCGAACAGATCGTCTTCTACAGAAAATCCGGCGAAGCTCGTCGGCTCTGTTCTGGTGACCTTCGACTGTTAGAACCAATTGACAGTTGGAGGGGTTAGATGTGAAATTGAACTAATGAGTAATGATTACCAGTATGTTTGAATGATCATACCGGTTAACAGCGGGTTTCCGAAAAATCCAGAAATTTTCCGGCGAAAACAGAGAATCCGATAACGTCTTCTGGGATTGATTCTGGGTGATGAATTAATGTTAGTAAGGTTCTAACAATTGACTGAAACAGTAAAGTCGAGGTATTTTACCGTTTTGAGGTGAGTCTCGGTTTTCCGGCGACTTGCAGAAAATTCCGGCGATGATCAGAAAGTAATTCCGACGACCAGAAAATAGAATAAACACGAAATTAGAAGCTCTGGGAATGAAATTGAATTGCGAAATGAGTGTTTTGTTGAAGAAATACCAGAATGAATGTTTTCGGTTATAAAAACCAAACATCACCTGAATTCAAGTTCATTAACGACTGAATTGATTTAAGATGTCGGTTTTATCGGTTATGATCAAGATTCCGCGAGCACTCAAACGTCTTGGTCGGTTTGTAAGCCGATATCGGTTTCAGTTGGCGCATCAGGTTGATTCTCAGTTGAACATTTGATTTAATTGCTTCCCAGAACTCACAAAAAGATCAAGTGGCGGAGTGGTTATAAGCGTGTGAGTTAAGTCTTTGTGTATCCTTTGGCTGACCCGGGTTCGAAACCCGGCAGCAGTATTTTATTTTTAATTCATTATTTTTAATACATTTTCAAAAATAAATTTTATATTCTAATATACGTATTAATTATGCATCGTTTTAAAATTAATTTGGGTATTAAATACGCGACAGAATTTTTAACTGATTGTTCGGTTGATAAACGAAGCGGGTTTGGTAAATCCAGTTTTTTGGCGGATGTTACACGTACTATTGGGCAAATTTTCGGGCTCATGCTTGAGACTTTTGGTGAGAACCACGCCTATTCGATAAGCATTGGTTAATGCAAAGGCAAGGGAAGAGATTCGCACAGGAGGAAAAATTATTATGAGATAACGACTCCAGCAACATAAAGGATAAGATAATTGTTTGAGTCATCGCGTTCATCTAGGTGTTGACTAACTTGAATCTTCGTCTTCCAATGTCTCTGAGACAACGAAACCATTTTGTGGAAATTTGTTTTGCCGAGTTGGACAGGCTGCGGTGTAATCCAAGTTAGACTAAGGATTAGCCACATGACAGAGTAATACGGTCAAAGGGAATTTATAGTTGAGTGTAAAGGATGAAGTGTTAGCTTACAAGGAATTCTTCAAATTCTGCTTATAGGATGTCAAGGGACTTGTCTTAAGATTCTAGTAGAGTTTCAATCAAGATGGCTTTATCAACAAGTTTGGATGAGAATCTTAAGTTCAATAAGACTCTTACATGAATGATAATAAAAAGATAGATTCCATTGATGATAGCTCAGTGTGTTTGTAAATGTATTCAACCTGATGGTTTCGTCTATCAACTACTCTACAAGTTTAACAATATGCTGAGCAGGTTACAAGAACTTCTACTAACACTGGAAACCTTAAATACGTAAATAACTGATCGGGATAATTTATCCACTTACTAGGTTTCATAAGGATTCACATATACCATAAATTATTATTATTATGTGTGCACCCATAATGATAATTTGGTTTGCATGCTCACCCTAGTTCCTCATCTCTTGTGTTAAAATTCTTAGATTGGATTATCGAGTACGGAGTTTTGCCAGAAAAAAATGAAATGTTCATCAAAAAGCTTAGTCATCAACCATACGTTGATCACCTAGGAGATACAACAGAAAGAGTAGTCGGGAATCGTTTGATTTGAGTATGTACTCGAGTTGAAACACACTATGAGAGTCCAATCCAATGGATTGTAGATGGAAATATTCACATGGAATATAACTCCGAGAGATGAAATTGGTTCATTGACATAAGTTACTAGAAGAAGCAAAATAGTCGTTCTGCCATCTGAGTCAAAATAGCGTTCCAGTATGCAATGAGCAAGGCGTTATCAATTTCATGGTCAAACTATTTTTTGAAGAATGTCAACCAAAGATGTGAACTTATGGCTTGATAAATGACAACATCATTATGTCAATGGATTTTCTGCAATAACGCGTGCAATGGTCTGCCTCAATGTGGTGTGCCTCACACGAGGTCCACAGGCCCCTCTTGAAGTAGAGTAACCGCTAGTGAGGTTGAGGTATTGTTGCTGGTAGGTGGATACAGGACTCGTTTCAGACGAACCCAACTCCCAAGAGATGTGTGCTAATTTTGGGTATCATCCCAAACACGAACCTGAGAAGGCTCACCGTACCCGATATTAACATTGATAGGCTTAAGCCGATGTCTTCTTCGGCTCTGGTGATGTGGGAAGGGGTGCAGATGATTGTGGTGCGGGAGACTCCTTTGAAGGTTCTGTCTCGTTGCCTTCAAATGGGAGTGAATGTTGTTTTGTAGATTCCATGGATGTTGCTGTTAGAGACGAAGGTGCAAAGAGATTGATGGGTTCCTCGTCACTAAAGAGTGATGTGGATGATGTCGACATGTCCGCAATTGCAATGTGTGTTTGGATGCCATGTGCACAAGTATATAATGTATGAGTGTTTGTGTATATCATGTATGAGTGTCTGTGTTGCTGTATGACTAATGCAGTGTTTAATGATATAGACTAAGTCTACTCTCTAATACAAACCTAGTTTCCTATAACTGCTGGCTCTGATACGAATATGTTACACCCTCAAATTCCAACTATAGGGTTTCCGCAAGGCACGTGACAGACTAGGACCATAGTCATTAGTCATATTGAACAACCATTATATGAGTTTAAAAGTACTACTATTTGCTCATTCCTATGAGAAAATATTGTTGAAACATTTGAGTTGCGAAAGCATAAATAAATGTTAAACCAAAAATAGCCAACACGTAAAACCGGGCGCGTAAACCAAAATAACTACTGTAGTTAAAGCAAAGTTTAAAAGTTTGAAGAAACCAATGCGACTCCATGATGCATCCTAGACCTGATGTGCACCTTAGCAACCTGAGAAAAGATGCTTAAAGTGTCAATAGAAGGTTTGTGAGTTCACAAGTTTGTAAGTACGTAAACTGTTTAAATGTTTGTAAGACCCACATACAAAAGTCACACCTATTACTAACAAGAAATGCACTGGTTATTCTAAGCATTCGCAACCGAAGCTAAATGTTTATATGTTTGCTTGCCTTCCACTATTGCTAACACCAACAATGGCAAATGTTACGACAATTCTCTCTCGATCGACTCCCAGTCATACCAGCGCGACTAGCCCGAGCGGGGTTTGTCAAACCCAGTAATACTACTAAATCTCCTCGTTATACCCTGTATACTAACGGTTTGAGATTATAAGGACTTTTCATTATGTGTGCACTTAAGTAAACATGATGTAATGACATATTATGTTATTCATGTTTATTCGTGTACACGTTTCTCCTCCAATAGGAAAACAAGTAAAGAGGGGCCGTGGAACTCACCTGATGTAACACCCTGTAAAATCGTGTCCAACAGTATAGTGACACGTGTTGTATTTTAAATATAGTCTGTTAAAGACCAATGAGGACTAAAGGCGTCAACATGCTCAAACTGAGCCTCTGAGTGACGATCTGATGTCAACATGCATAAATAACAGCCTCTGAGTGACTGATATGTCAACATGCATAAATAACAGCCTCTGAGTGACTGATAATCCAACATGCTTAAATCATTAGCCTCTGAGTGACTGATATGTCAACATGCTTGAAATTTGGCCTCTGAGTGACTGATATGTCAACATGCCCAGCCTCTAAATGACATCGAAATCAACATGCTTATAATAAGCCTCTGAGTGATTCTTTATAAAGTCCTTACTCTCATATGTCCTGTTTGTTGGACGAGAGTGATTAAATCCAATAATATGTGAAAGTTGGATATTGGAGGGATTAAAAATGTCAACATGTTAATTCTTACCTCTAAGTGACCTTTCAATGAACCGAGAGCTCGACAATGTCGGGGCATAATCCCGAGTATGCCATGTATTAGCTACGGAGGGATAAAAGTGCCAAAAAGGTGTTTTAAAGGTTTTTATAAGCTTTATAAAGTTAAGGGGCTAAAGTGTCAAATTTTGAAAGTTGCCAGAGGGCGGTCGCGGGCCGCGAGAAACTTGGTCTGTGTCTCTCGCGGGGCATGAGAAAGCCTCTGCTGCAGAAAGTTTGTTTGGTCTCCAAGCAAAACTCCAAGACCATTGATTCGAAACCATGGCTTCTCTAAACTGCTATGCCACGTTTTAGGACACTTGTAAGCTTCTTATTACACCCCTAAAAACCTGGCTTCACCTCCTTTGAGCTCTCCAACTATAAATAGGAGTATAAGTTCTCATTCCAACTTGCACCTTTCTCATTAAATCACTCTTCTCCCTCCTCTGGAAGTTCCTAACTGAAAGGTGTAACATTTGTAAAAATCGGGTCTTCAAAAATCGGGATATGCCTCTATGTTATTTGATACTGGTGCGGATAGAAGTTTTGTATCATTAGAATTTGAACCTATCTTAAGCAAAAATCGGGATAAGCTCACGGAATCCATAACGGTAGAAGTTGCGGACGGGAAACCAGTCTCATTAGACTCTATATTACGCAACTGTACACTCACCTTAAACGACCACGATTTCTCAGTCGACCTTATTCCTATGAAGCTGGGAAGTTTCGATATCATAATCGGTATGGATTTGCTCAGTCAACATCAGGCGGAAGTTGTATGTCGTGAAAAATTTATTCGTATTCCTCTTTCAAACGGTCAGACTCTTCGAATCATTGGAGAAACCTCGTCGAAAGGGCTCAGCTTAATGTCTTGTCTTCAAGCTCAAAAATATCTTCACAAGAATTATGACGCGTTTTTAGCCCATATCATCAAGAAGGGGACCACAGAGAAGAAATTTGAAGACATTCCTGTAGTAAAAGACTTTCCACAAGTTTTCCCTGACGACATTTCAGGACTTCCTCCAGTTAGAGACGTCGAATTCCGTATTGATCTTATACCTGGTGCTACACCAGTTGCAAAGTCTCCATATAGGTTAGCCCCCTCTGAAATGCAAGAGCTAGCCAGTCAATTACAAGAGTTGACTGACAAGGGATTCATACGTCCTAGCTCATCGCCTTGGGGTGCACCTGTCCTTTTTGTAAAGAAGAAAGATGGATCTTTTCGTATGTGCATCGACTACAGAGAGCTCAACAAGTTAACCATCAAAAATCGCTATCCTTTACCTCGCATTGATGATCTTCTTGACCAACTACAAGGTGCCAGTTGCTTTTCGAAAATCGATCTTCGATCTGGCTATCATCAGCTTAGAGTGCATGAAGAAGACGTCCCTAAGACTGCTTTTCGAACTCGTTATGGCCACTATGAATTCATGGTTATGCCGTTTGGATTAACCAACGCACCAGTTGTCTTCATGGACCTAATGAACAGAGTCTGCAAACCTTACCTTGATCGATTTGTTATATTTTTCATCGACGATATTCTTATTTATTCAAAATCTAAAGCTGATCATGAGCGTCATCTTCGACTCGTTCTTGCACTTCTAGAAAAGGAAAAGCTTTATGCCAAGTTCTCTAAATGTGAATTCTGGTTAAAAGAGGTGCAATTCCTCGGGCATGTAGTCAATGACAAAGGAATACATGTTGACCCTTCAAAGATCAAAGCAGTTCAAGAATGGCAAGCTCCACGTACACCAACTGAAGTAAGATCTTTTCTTGGACTAGCTGGCTATTATCGTCGGTTCATTTCAAACTTCTCTCGCATTGCTGTGCCACTCATGGCTTTAACCCATAAGGGAAAACCTTTCGTATGGGGACCCAAGCAAGAAGAAGCTTTTCAAACTCTTAAACAAAAACTTTGTGATGCACCAATCCTCACTCTTCCTGAAGGTTGTGATGATTTTGTAGTCTATTGCGACGCGTCAGGGCAAGGATTAGGCTGCGTTCTCATGCAAAGAGGAAAAGTCATAGCTTATGCCTCGAGACAACTCAAGACACATGAAAAGAACTACACCACTCATGACCTAGAACTTGGAGCCGTTGTATTCGCTCTTAAGATATGGAGACATTATCTCTATGGTACTAAGTGTGAAATATACACTGACCACAAGAGTCTTCAACATATCTTCAATCAAAAAGAGTTAAATATGAGGCAACGAAGATGGGTCGAACTCCTGAATGATTACGACTGTGAAATTAGATACCACCCTGGTAAAGCAAATGTGGTGGCTGATGCACTTAGTCGAAAGGGTTATGCGAACTCCATTCATCTTCTATGTTCGCAAATTATAACCGACATTAAAGATCAAATTCGAGAAGCTCAACATGTTTCTATAACAGAAGAAGATGTACGAAAGGAGATGTCCTGTGGAGCCGAGCTAAAACTTGAAACTAAATCAGATGGTATTCTGTATTACCTAGATCGTATCTGGATTCCTAACCACAACAATCTTCGTGAAACTCTTATGAATGAAACTCACAAAACGCGATATTCTATACACCCAGGAGCCGATAAGATGTATCAAGACCTACGATACACCTATTGGTGGCCTGGAATGAAGAAGGATATTGCCGTTTTTGTTTCCAAGTGTCTCACATGTTCCAAGGTGAAGGCTGAACACCAAAGACCCTCAGGACTTCTAGTCCAACCGGAAATACCTGTATGGAAGTGGGAAAATATAACCATGGATTTCATTACCGGGTTACCTCGCACTTCTGGTGGGTATGACACTATATGGGTGATTATAGACCGACTTACAAAATCAGCTCACTTTATTCCTATCCGCGAAGATTTCAAGAACGAAAAGCTTGCACGTATTTATATCACCGAAATCGTGAGCCGGCATGGGGTACCATTAAGTATTATTTCTGATCGTGATGGTCGTTTCACCTCACGAACATGGCAAGCAGTACAATCCAAAGGGGAAGCTAGCACCACGTTACGTAGGACCTTTCAAGATACTCGAAAGGGTAGGTCCTGTAGCATACAAGCTTGACCTACCAGAAGAACTCAACAGGATTCATCCCACATTCCACGTGTCGAACTTGAAGAAGTGCCTCGCTGATGAGAATCTCCATATTCCGCTGGAAGATATTCAGATTGATGAATCTATGCATTTTATTGAAAGACCAGTGGAGATCATGGACTACGGGGAGAATCTATGCAAAAGTCGCCGGAAAACCGTATTCAACTCAAACCGGTAAAATACTTCTACTTTACGGTTTCAATCTATTGTTAGAACCTTACTAACATTAACCCATCGCTCAAAATCAACCACAGACGACATTGCTGGACTTTCTGTGTTCGCCGGAAAACTTCTGGTATTGCCGGAAACTCGTTAATTACCGGTATGCACATTCCAATGAACTGATAATCAATACTCATTAGTTCAATTTCATATCTAATCCCTTAAACCTGTTAATAGATTCTCTCAGCCGAAGGTTTCAAAAACAGAGCCGACAAGTTTCGCCGGACTCTCTGAAGAAGACAATCTGTTCGGTATCTTCTTTCCCCAAACTTTTCGGTTCAATGCATTCAAACTGGACATCATGTTTATTAACTAAATTAATCACGAATCGGTTGTTTGTTTGATGACTGCGTTTGTAATGAAGAAGACGAGTTCAGTGATGACATAAGATTAATTAAAATCAGAATTATAAACGGGTTAGACACACAGTCCAGCGGTGGACTGTGTGCAAACAAAAACTATACACGTCCCGAGTTCGATCCCTGCTACACGCACACCTTATATTATAACGCGCCTTTTTGTTTAAAAACTAAACCGGGATAACCCAGTTAGTTGTTAAGTATAATAAAAACCGAGATATTAACCAGGTTAGACACACAGTCCAGCGGTGGACTGTGTGCAACATGAACTACACGTCGCGCGTTCGAAACTCGTCACGAGCACCGGTCCGATTGAATTAAAATGTTTTTGCAAATAAAGGAAATTCAGTTAAATCGAATAAGTGTGTAAATATAATTAAAAACGAGATTATTTCGAGTTAGACACGTAGCTCAGTTGGTAGAGCTGCGTGCACGCGAACAGGAGGTCGCCGGTTCGAATCTCACCCGGCGCAGATTAATTCGCTGACCGAACCGGTCAACGGTCAACGGTCAACGCTAAAAAAAATAATAATATTTTTTTTTATTTTTATTTATTTAATTTAATTTAAAAATCAATTAAAAATACTTAAAAATAACATTTTTAAAGATAGAAAATAGCCATAAACTCACAAAAATATATCTAAAAATTTCATTAAAATCCTTAATAAAATCCATCCATTTAATATATTTTTCCATTATTATTTAGGTTAGTATTCCTCGTTGATCCGCTCATCTAAATCGTGCGCATCTCACCATCTCCAATCCAACGCACCCAATGTGAGTGAATCTTACAAATTCCCCGTTTTAATCACGTTTTGGGGTGTATCATGTGTCTTTGTATATATATATTATTACTAAACTATTGTGCATTCATCATATCATGAACTTGTGTATTCAGTTTGTTGCTGTTAAGTAGTTTATCATTGGATGCAATTTATTATTCAGTACATGCAATTTCATAGGCCGCCGCTCCCCATTACATTATGAGCGTTGAGCATGTTCCCCGTTTTATTATGCGGTTGAACCTGGCGTGCCCACATACGATCGGCTCCGTTTTATTGAGCCTTGATCGCACAGTTTCATTTTCATTTTCAGTACATGCAATACGATCGGCTCCGTTTGATTGAGCCTTGATCGCGCAGTTTCATTTATGTTATTTACAGTATGATGTTGGTATGTTCATGTATGCTGCCATGAGTTATTGTATGATATAGTTGTGACTGCTATTTGCCATTACTTGATTATTTACATTTGCTCATCTATGATTATGCACAATTTTTCAATGATAAACTAACCATAAAATCATTATCAAATGTTTATCTAATAAGGTTCACTCGCCAACTTATGTTGACCCAAAAACCCCCATTTTACACATGATACAGGTGAAGCAGCTGTAGCTAGGAACACATAGGATTTGGACTAGAAGAATAAAACGATTTAGTGTTGGGATTGTTATGCTTGGTTTATTTCCTTTGTATTGAATGAACATGTTTGGATATTTGAAATGTAATTTTGACTTTATTAAATATGAAACATAATAGTAAATGTCATGAGCTTTGGTGATAGCCCAATTATGCCCCGACTCTTATTCCGCTGCGGGTCGGGGTGTGACAAAAGGAGCATCCAACGTAGATCTCTTGCATTCTAGGAACCTCTTGTAAGTGTTCCTTGCTCTTGCATTTTCGTTTATAGGTTTTTATAGCCAAAAGTCAAGCGTTTTACGGCAAACGCTTTGACTTTCGGTTAAGACCATTATGGTCCAGCCATTGTTCAAAATGAACATGGCTAAGTGATCGTAATAAGGTAGGTGTTAGTCCTATAAAGGGCACCTCCTAAAGATCACGTTGCTAGACCAATTGACGGGTCAAAGTTAAGTTATTAAAAGTCAACATGCCATTTTTCGAAAAAATCATAAATTGATTATATATGATATGAAACCTGTTTTGACACTTAAAAAGTTGGTAATAATTATTAGAACATGTAAGAACATGTTCGGCTCATCAATTTCAGTCTAAGGTCGGTTCGCAACGGAAGTCGCGAAGTTTGACTTTTGCTTTGACTTCGATTCTAACCGATTTAGATTAGTTACTAATGATCTAAAGTTGCATTATGATTGTATTTATAATGTAGCATAACCCTTTGAGGTTATATTACATGTCATAATCAGAATCAAGTTTATGCGCAAGTTCCATAATTATGACATATTTGACCAAAATGTCCTTTTTGCATAAATAAGGTTTTAAATGATAATGAACTTGAAAATGAGTTTCTACTGATGTAATATTATAAGTAGGATCTTTTGGGATAGTAAACCAAGTTATAAACTGAGTTTTCAAGCAGTTCTTAAACTATGTCGATAAATGACGGTTTTAGCCTTGTGGCTCATAAATGTTTTAATCAAATCTTTTCAAGGTAAATTATTTACCTACTGATATATGATATTAAATAACATATTTTAACATTTAAATCTGACCCTATGTCAGTTTTCACTAAACATCGCATAAAACGTCACTTGCAAAAGCGCCGTTTCGGCGCATAGTATGGTTTTAAACCATTTATTGACAGACTTGTTCCCTATGATTTAAAAATTATTTAAACATATATACAGTGGGTACTGTTATAAACTCAGAATCCCAAATAATTATAAACTATGTGTAAGATGACCAAAATGCCCCTTCGGTGCATAGTTTGGTAATAAAGATAAATTACACTATATTGATACCCTATGATATTATATCATAATAAGTACTTTTCTAGAATACTCATGATTATAAACTTAAAAATGTTCAAGTTCCTTTATCGGTATATAATTACGAAATGCCTTATGAGGCATAGTTTCGTTTAAACCATAACGGGCTACAAGTTGATATCCTATGATATCTTAACTTATTTAAGTATAATGGCATACAGAACTTGTCCATGACTTATCTGGTTACCGATATCGCTAATATGCGCATAGTTACATATATGTAACTATTTTACATAAATTACCGAAACGGTTTAACCTTGTCATTTAAGTTTCAAAATCATAATGTATATAGTTTACCATATTATAAAGTCAAGTACTTGTCGGATTAAACTACATTCTATCCGATCGTGTTTAATCAAGCATTTACGTAATGATCATGTACACTATTCGGTTTATAAGACCGTTGTATTTAATGGTAGCTTATGCCATAATCAGACTAGAGCCTTGTGGTAAGCTATCTGCACTTGGTACTTTGTATACGGCTGAGTTATTAAAAATAAAGAGAAGACTGCTAGGTAAATACTCTGACTTATTTTCCTATACGGGCTTGGGATAGTAAATTATTACCGTTGTCCAAAATGGGTTAATTAATGCCATTGAGCTAGTAAACCCCTATTTCATTTAATCAGTTTCGTTTGATAACTTAAATGTCGGGGGTTAAATTACGTGTCTGGATATCCTCGGCTCAAAACTTAGTTTTGCACGACTTAGCACGGGGCGTAGCATACCCTTTGATGCTCATATGCTTAATGCAAGACGTTGGGGATAATCCTATGGTTCCTGAATGGTGTGTATTTAATCATGTCTCGTTTTATGTCCGAGCCCTGAATGTATTGACAAGCAGTGAGTCTAATAAAGGTGATTTCACTTTCACAAGTTAATAAAAGATTTTTGTGTCATTTTGATTAAAACCATTTTAAAGTTTTCAAAATGAGTCAGTTGAGTGTATTTACAGCGTAAGTGACGTATCGTCCAAAGACTAAAACTGAGGTACAATACGAAAAGGCCGGAGCTGCTCGGTAGTGAATAAGAGGATCTTGCAATCCTTAGATCTACTAAAGTCTGTTTTAATTCTTTCTTGACATTTTAATGATCACCTGTGGATTTCTTTACGAGCTGTATATTATTTTATTTTGAACATTCAGTTTGTAATAGTAATTTTACTCCAAGACTTCCGCTGATATCTTAACTTATTTAAAGTAAATGGCATACAGAACTTGTCCATGACTTATCTGGTTACCCGATATCGCTAATATGCGCATAGTTACGTATATGTAACTATTTTACAAAATTAACCGAAACGGGTTTAACCTTGTCATTTAAGTTTCAAAATCCAGAATGTATATAGTTTACCCATATTATACAAGTCAAGTACTTGTCAGGATTAAACTACATTCTATCCGATCGTCATTTAATCAAGCATTATACGTAATGTCATGTACACTATTCGGTTTATAAGACCGTTAGTATTTAATTGGCTAGCTTATGCCATAATCCAGACTAGAGCCTTGCTGGTAAATGCTATCTGCACTTGGTACTTTTGTATACGGCTGAGTTATTTAAAATAAAAGAAGAAGACTAGCTCAGGTAAATACTCTCGACTTATTTTCCCTATACGGGCTTGGGATAGGTAAATTATTACCGCTTGGTCCAAAATGGGTTAATTGAATGCCCATTGAGGCTAGTAAACCCCATATTTCATTTAATCGGTTTGTTTGATAACTTAAATGTCGGGGGTTAAATTACCGTGTCCTGGATATCCTCGGCTCAATACATTAGTTATTGGCCACGACTTAGCACGGGGCGTAGGCATACACCCTTTGATGCTCATATGCTTAATGCCCAAGACGTTGGGGATAACTCTTCATGAGTTCCTGAATGGTGTGTATTTAATCATGTCTCGGTTTTATGTCCCGAGCCCTGAATGTATTGACAAGCATGTGAGTCTAATAAAAGGTTGAATTTCAACTTTCCAAGTTAATAAAAGATTTTTGTGTCATTTTGCACTTAAACCATTTTAAAGTTTTCAAAATGAGTCAGTTGAGTGTATTTACCAGCGTAAGCTGACGTATCGTCCAAAGACTAAACTGAAGGTACAATACGAAATAGGCCGGAAGCTGCTCGGTAGTGAATAAGAGGATCTTGCAAATCCTTAGATCTACCTAAAGTCTGTTTTATATTCTTTCTTGTACATTTTAATGATCCACCTGTGGATCTTCTATTACGAGCCTGTATATTATTTTATTTTGAACATTCAGTTTGTAATAGTAATTTTACTCCAAGACTTCCGCTGATATCTTAACTTATTTAAAGTACAATGGCATACAGAACTTGTCCATGACTTATCTGGTTACCCGATATCGCTAATATGCGCATAGTTACGTATATGTAACTATTTTACAGAAATTAACCGAAACGGGTTTAACCTTGTCATTTAAGTTTCAAAATCCAGAATGTATTATAGTTTACCCATATTATACAAGTCAAGTACTTGTCGGGATTAAACTACATTCTATCCGATCGTCATTTAATCAAGCATTATACGTAATGCTCATGTACACTATTCGGTTTATAAGACGTTATATTTAATTGGCTAGCTTATGCCATAATCCAGACTAGAGCCTTGCTGGTAAATGCTATCTGCACTTGGTACTTTTGTATATGGCTGAGTTATTTAAAATAAAGAAGAAGACTAGCTCAGGTAAATATCTCGACTTATTTTCCCTATACGGGCTTGGGATATGGTAAATTATTACGCTTGGTCCAAAATGGGGTTAATTGAATGCCCATTTGAGGCTAGTAAACCCCATATTTCATTTTAATCGGTTTGGTTTGATAACTTAAATGTCGGGGTTAAATTACCGTGTCCTGGATATCCCGGCTCAATACATTAGTTATTGGCCACGACCTTAGCACGGGGCGTAGGCATACACCCTTTGATGCTCATATGCTTAATGCCCAAGACGTTGGGGATAACTCCTTCATGAGTTCCTGAATGGTGTGTATTTAATCATGTCTCGGTTTTATGTCCGAGCCCTGAATGTATTCACAAGCATGTGAGTCTAATAAAGGTTGAATTTCAACTTTCCCAAGTTAATAAAAGATTTTTGTGTCATTTTGCACTTAAAACCATTTTAAAGTTTTCAAAATGAGTCAGTTGAGTGTATTTACCAGCGTAAGCTGACGTATCGTCCAAAGACTAAACTGAAGGTACAATACGAAATAGGCCGGAAGCTGCTCGGTAGTGAATAAGAGGATCTTGCAAATCTTAGATCTACCTAAAGTCTGTTTTATATTCTTTCTTGTACATTTTAATGATCCACCTGTGGATCTTCTATTACGAGCCTGTATATTATTTTATTTTGAACATTCAGTTTGTAATAGTAATTTTACTCCAAGACTTCCGCTGATATCTTAACTTATTTAAAGTACAATGGCATACAGAACTTGTCCATGACTTATCTGGTTACCGATATCGCTAATATGCGCATAGTTACGTATATTAACTATTTTACAGAAATTAACCGAAACGGGTTTAACCTTGTCATTTAAGTTTCAAAATCCAGAATGTATATAGTTTACCCATATTATACAAGTCAAGTACTTGTCGGGATTAAACTACATTCTATCCGATCGTCATTTAATCAAGCATTATACGTAATGCTCATGTACACTATTCGGTTTATAAGACCGTTACTATTTAATTGGCTAGCTTATGCCATAATCCAGACTAGAGCCTTGCTGGTAAATGCTATCTGCACTTGGTACTTTTGTATATGGCTGAGTTATTTAAAAATAAAAGAAGAAGACTAGCTCAGGTAAATATTCTCGACTTATTTTCCCTATACGGGCTTGGGATATGGTAAATTATTACCGCTTGGTCCAAAATGGGGTTAATTGAATGCCCATTTGAGGCTAGTAAACCCCATATTTCATTTTAATCGGTTTGGTTTGATAACTTAAATGTCGGGGGTTAAATTACCGTGTCCTGGATATCCTCGGCTCAATACATTAGTTATTGGCCACGACCTTAGCACGGGGCGTAGGCATACACCCTTTGATGCTCATATGCTTAATGCCCAAGACGTTGGGGATAACTCCTTCATGAGTTCCTGAATGGTGTGTATTTAATCATGTCTCGGTTTTATGTCCCGAGCCCTGAATGTATTCACAAGCATGTGAGTCTAATAAAAGGTTGAATTTCAACTTTCCCAAGTTAATAAAAGATTTTTGTGTCATTTTGCACTTAAAACCATTTTAAAGTTTTCAAAATGAGTCAGTTGAGTGTATTTACCAGCGTAAGCTGACGTATCGTCCAAAGACTAAACTGAAGGTACAATACGAAATAGGCCGGAAGCTGCTCGGTAGTGAATAAGAGGATCTTGCAAATCCTTAGATCTACCTAAAGTCTGTTTTATATTCTTTCTTGTACATTTTAATGATCCACCTGTGGATCTTCTATTACGAGCCTGTATATTATTTTATTTTTGAACATTCAGTTTGTAATAGTAATTTTACTCCAAGACTTCCGCTGATATCTTAACTTATTTAAAGTACAATGGCATACAGAACTTGTCCATGACTTATCTGGTTACCCGATATCGCTAATATGCGCATAGTTACGTATATTAACTATTTTACAGAAATTAACCGAAACGGGTTTAACCTTGTCATTTAAGTTTCAAAATCCAGAATGTATATAGTTTACCCATATTATACAAGTCAAGTACTTGTCGGGATTCAACTACATTCTATCCGATCGTCATTTAATCAAGCATCATACGTAATGATCATGTACACTATTCGGTTTATAAGACCGTTAGTATTTAATTGGCTAGCTTATGCCATAATCCAGACTAGAGCCTTGCTGGTAAATGCTATCTGCACTTGGTACTTTTGTATACGGCTGAGTTATTTAAAAATAAAAGAAGAAGACTAGCTCAGGTAAATACTCTCGACTTATTTTCCCTATACGGGCTTGGGATACGGTAAATTATTACCGCTTGGTCCAAAATGGGGTTAATTGAATGCCCATTTGAGGCTAGTAAACCCCATATTTCATTTTAATCGGTTTGGTTTGATAACTTAAATGTCGGGGGTTAAATTACCGTGTCCTAGATATCCTCGGCTCAATACATTAGTTATTGGCCACGACCTTAGCACGGGGCGTAGGCATACACCCTTTGATGCTCATATGCTTAATGCCCAAGACGTTGGGGATAACTCCTTCATGAGTTCCTGAATGGTGTGTATTTAATCATGTCTCGGTTTTATGTCCCGAGCCCTGAATGTATTGACAAACATGTGAGTCTAATACAAGGTTGAATTTCAACTTTCCCAAGTTAATAAAAGATTTTTGTGTCATTTTGCACTTAAAACCATTTTAAAGTTTTCAAAATGAGTCAGTTGAGTGTATTTACCAGCGTAAGCTGACGTATCGTCCAAAGACTAAACGGCAGGTACAATACGAAATAGGCCGGAAGCTGCTCGGTAGTGAATAAGAGGATCTTGCAAATCCTTAGATATACCTAAAGTCTGTTTTATATTCTTTCTTGTACATTTTAATGATCCACCTGTGGATCTTCTATTACGAGCCTGTATATTATTTTATTTTGAACATTCAGTTTGTAATAGTAATTTTACTCCAAGACTTCCGTTGTGCTATGTTTAATTGACAATGATGTTATCAACTTACGTCAGGATACTCCCCACCGGGCCCACCGGTGTATGGATTTCTGGTTGGAAATCCGGGGTGTGACACCTGATGTGCAAGCAAATACTCCATATACGAAACAAAGACAAGCAAAGCCTGAAGCTTGAAATATCCAACCTTTTTGTGTCCTACTACATATAAAGAACACCTTAATGTCTAATGAAAATAACTCTAGTTCACAACTTGGTTGTAAATATAGTTTACCCAACTACCTGACCTTGATCGAAACACTATTCAATCTAAAAGGATTAACTCAACGAACCGATAGTGGATTTGTCTGGTTTCTTGTGAATACATTTGTATAGAATAAAATATAGATGTAATGTAATGTCCATCATAACTAATTGTTCAAGTTGTAACTCGTCTAGTAATATTATATATATATATATATATATATATATAACTTTATTTATTTATTTTGAGGAAATATAGTTCGAGTATATATATATATATATATATATATATATATAATATCTACTACATAATAAATAGTTTGTAAAATATCGGCTCAGGATGGGATTCCCATTCTAAAACATTTTAAAAGATCTTTGATAACTTTCGTATATAAACATACACACAACATACGTTATGGTTTAGTTTTATAAAAAAATTGGGTAGAGTTTCTTATGTTCTTGCCCAAACCACACAAGTCGTCTACAATTCCCCAAAAAACAATTGCCCAGTCCATATGTTTCAGTAATATGCATAGATGTAACTATTTATATATGCGTGTATATGTATATACAGTCCAATAAAGTCCCGTAAGTCCATAATATCACAAGTTTAGTTGATAACTATTTATCAAACTGTCGTTACACAATCATTGTAAGTTGTTATTCGGTTCATCTCGATCGATATACAAGTTAACTCTTTATTCTTAAATAAAGTTATATATACATATTCACACAAATAAAACTTATTTTTACCCAAATACAACTTAGTGCGCACCATTTCTTTTATGTGTCACTCAGTTAATGTCTCCTCGATACGCGTGCCACCCAGACCCGACCTGTTGACTGTTGACTCGAGCTTGACCGACAGTTTGACCACATTTTGTCTTGTTGACTAGGTCTGACCCATTGACCAGTCAAACTCAAGTTTGGCCAGCTTTGACTGTAGTTGACCAGTACCAAGACGACATCAAAAATCACGATATGCATCTATACACACCACCAGCAAACTACATGAAACATCTGCCACCCTCACCTGCTACTGCAGGGTGGTCGGAGATGTTCGCAGCCACCACTTCAATTCAAACGAAAAGCCAAACATTAAACAAAGTCCCAACATAACAGGTCCAAGAGAAAACGGGGGGTTTGCGAGTAGAGGTTAACTTACCAAGATTTTCCCAAGATGAAGATGAGGCACCGGACACCAACCTCCCCCGAATCATAAGGTTACCACTGCCACCACATGCACCTCTTCTCCCAACTACCTAAATACCACATACCAGACCCAAACCACCTTAAAGTGCAGCCACTTCCATTGTTGGTCGAGTACCGTCGCCGCTGTTAGTCGTGAGCCGTCATGTGGAGTCATGGGGGAAGTCGCGTTACCACATGTGCCGCCTGTAACACCCTAAAAATGGGTTTGGTAATTAAACCCCATTAATATTAAAGAACTTGTAAAATACCATCAGTGGTAAAAGATTAACCAGATAAGCGTTAGGATTTTAAATAATCAAAGCTAACGCTAGTTAAAGAGAACAAATACTTTGTAGTAAGTAAAAGTTTATATAAGGCTCGGGTGAGTGGGACATGAATGGAATTGGGTTGTAACACCCCATATTTAAGTAATTTGACTAGGAATATCTAAACCTAGTTATTATAATGGTTATTTGCTAGTAAGTATTATATGGGGGGTTTAGACAAAAACTAAACTTGAGGGACCTAGGATGTCAAAAAGGAAACTTGAGTTTTTTTTTTTTAAATAGACATAACACACACTTAGTGTATGTGTGTGTGTGCGTGTGCGTGTCAATCTCCAGGAGAAGACAAAAAGGGTGAAACCCTAGTTCATCCAAAATCATCAAAATCGAAGAGAAATTAGAGCTCAAGTTAGTGCATGAACATGAATTATCGATCACCTAAACTAGGGGATCATAAGGTATGTTTAAAAACCTAGAATTGTGAAAGGTATAACTTGAGCAAGTAGAATACTTGCAATTAAATTGTTGGATTATGATCCGAAGATGAAATTGAGTGTATATGTATGCTTAATTTCGTTTGATATAGTGAAATTATGAAATATTTGAGGTATAATTACTTGTAGGTGATTAATAAGTAATTTATGAAGTGGGTTTTGATAATATGATGAAGTTGATGATAAACTTGGGTTTAGAAAATGGTAGTAATAGGAAGATATTTAAACAATTTGAGTGTTTGAGTACATGTTCATACTTGCCATGAAATGGGTTTTTGTACGATATAAGGAAATTGATGATATATTCATGTTAAGTGATGTTTGAAATCATCATATGTTTATGAATGTTTAAAGTATTTGGTTAAGTTTGATGTTTGAGTAAATTCCATATATATAATGCAACGGATTGTTTTATAGTGATGAAACAATCCCAAGTTCTTGTATGAGATTGATAGATTAGCATACAATGATAGAAATTATGTTAAATTGATGTAACAATTGTATGAACTTAGTAGAGAAATTTAGTTAAAACGGTGGCTTAGAAATAACGCCAAGCGAGTAATTGATGAAATGCCTAAATGAGTTTTGAACTTAAATGTGCATTTCATATGTTAATAGGCAATTGACTTTTAAAAAGTCAAACTGACCTATAATAAGATCGAATGATAATTTTAATATAAAATCCGTAAGGTGGAATAATCGTGATAAATGATGACTAATCTAACCATCTTGTGAATGATAAATGATAGTTTGACGCTTGACAAGCCAGGTGGAGGCTTGGGAAGAAGCGGGTCAAACGGATCAAGTACGCAGGAAAAGCATAATCGGATTTCAAGGTAAGTAAAGCTTACACCTTTCTAGTAGAACACCTACTTGTTGTAATGGTTATGAACAAGGTAAACTAGTAATTGAAATATGATGTTCCAACGTGAAATGATAAGGGTCGGAACAAGTGAAAATGGTAAGAAACCATATTTGATAGTAAAATGGGGGTAAAGCGGTAATTCGATCATGTGATGGCAAGTAAACAAGGAGTTTTGAAAGTTACCTTATGGTGTAACCATAAGGGATAACAAGAGTAAAATGGTAATTTTGGTCACGAGTTGATGGATAAATAATGGTTTTGAAAAAGATACTCTATGACGTAAGCCATGATGGGTCAAAAGAATTAGAAATGATTTTTAACTAATATAATAGTATGGTGTAAACTGAAGCGGGCTACATGGATGAGATGGCAAATAAATACCATCTCATAATGATAAAATGGTCATTTAGACCAAACAAGTCAAAAGGTGATGTTATCACCATTTGACAATAATGACTATTGGTTGCTTGTCGAGTTTTGTGCTCACAGGGAGAATAGCGTATGGCTTGTATTGCTATTAATTGGCAATTAATAGTGAAAGGTAGTAAAACAGGTCAATGCTATGACCTGAGCCAGGTATGTGTAATGAGTCAAACTCTCATTGAGGACTTAAGGTCCAATGAGAGTTAAACGGGTCGTGAATGAACATTGGATTACCTAAAGTAAGGTAAATCTAATAATTTAAATTGTAGACATTATGTTCTTAGGAAGATAATGATTATAATAAATTATAGTTAAAATGGCTACATTTGGTCAAAATATGCTATTAAAAGTTTTTCATCGTAAAAAGGGGCTAAAGTTGACCAAAACGCTCCTGTATGATAAAACAAGTAAACGACCCTTGAGGGTAGCTTAAAAATGAGTTTTATAAGTAAGTATACCATTTCGGTAGTGTAAAAGCAAATGACATAAGCCATTTTGGTTTAAATCTCTTAGCAGGTCTTTTTCGTAAATTGTCAAACTGAAGGGCAGAACTTGGAAATATATGATTTTCTATAACAAATCCACCACAAATATAGTTGTGGTGGAATAAGAAATAGATAACTTGGTGAGGAAATGAGAAGTGAGATTTAAGCTGAAGTGCTTAAATCTCTTAACGGGTCAAAATGAATATGCGTATAAACCGGAAATGGATGCGTAATTCATAAGAATTAAGAAACCAGATCAAGGATTTCTAGTTAAATATGTAGGTACACAATTTACGAACATTTAGAAACAAGTTTCAAGTAAAACGAATGAAAATTGAATAAGTTACCAAAATTTCGTAACTAAAACGGCAAACTTGAAAAGATGCTGATCAGAACAGAAATCACAGACCGTAAGCTACGGTCCGGAGCCGTAGCTTACGGCGGGTAATTTTCAAAAATGTTGTTTTTAATGTTTTGGCCTTCGGGCTTATTCGGTTACGTTATAATATATTCTTAACTAATGTATTTAATAAATTATGAAATATAGGAAATGATAGGGAGCACCGGAGGTGGACCAAGCTCTATGAAGAACCGAATACGATCAAAGCTCAAGCTTCCGCACTTGGTTTTGTTGTTACAAAGCTAATCAATGATGAATGTTATAATGTTTAATGCTTATGAAATTTTAATAGAAAATCAATGAATTAAGATAGGTTCTTACACCATTGGAGAGGGTGGCCAACTGCCCCTTAAGCTTTGCCACTCTCCGATTTCACTCTCTCGGCTCTCTTTCTCTCTAGAATCTTAGGTTTCATGTAGAGAGAATAAAAGAATATGGGCTAGGGTTCTGTTATGTGGAGAAGAACTGGGAAGATGAAAGAATAAGATGTTTTAATACCTCGGGTTTTGGTGTAGGCGAGTTGGGTGGAGACCGCATATACGATCCCGTTAAAAAAAGTCGTGCATCTCGTTAAAAAGACCGCTCATATAAATTCCAAGTAGATACATCGAGTTCAGCATATATAAACTTCATTAAGACCGAATTTCGGAATACACACACTTATATTAAAAAAATATTATATACTTGTTAAATCAAAGATGTTGGCCAGGTGACCAGTCAAATAACACATTTTGTTTTGTTCGTTGTAGGTCATTTTCATTTAGAATATTAATAATAAAATAAATTTTAAGATGCTTTTTATAAAAATGACTAAAAATCACTAACACGTTATACCGCGTAAATATACATGGTTTCACGAAAGTTTATAAAATAAACATATAAGTCCAATAACACATAAATTCACATAATTTTTATTTATTAATTTTTTTTGGAATACTGTTCACCATCGTTCGAGGACATACTCGTATTTGATTCCATAATTCTCCGAATTACCTTTACTTGAGTGTTTGTGAGATAACCGATAGACTTAATTAAGCCTAATAAAGTGAAATGCATGAATGAATATTTGAGATAACGGAGTATATGTAAACCTGAAATGTCGGGTGTCACATCATCCACTTGTTGAACGAATTTTCGTCCCGAAAATGAATTAGTGTCGCTAATGTTTGAACAGTGTTGCTAATGTTTGAAAGAAGAAAATCTGATTGTCACAATATTGGAGTTCTAACTTTTGGCACTCATCATCTTCACAGTAAACTAATTTTGTAAAGGAATATTAGATTTTATTAATCTCAACTATTCGTTGTTAACCGTTAACAGTTCTAATTTCAAAAATAACCACTGGCAATCCCAACTATTAACATATTGGCCTCTAATGGATGGACCCTAGCTAACAGAACCCTAATGCAGTTAGTTTCCGGTTGCCGGAAAGACGTTTTTGGTCCAAAAACTCCTTTTTGGCTAGAAAACTCAACATTTTCGTCCGAAACCTCTTTGTAACTTAATTAGCAACCTTCAAGAACCTTTTTCTAGCAAAAGCCCCAATTATTGAGGTTGCCGGAAAGCTACTTTTTCGCCTGAAAACTTCTTTTTGGCTGAAACTCAACTTTTTAGCCGGAAAACTAAACATTTTCGTCCCAAACCTCTTTATAACCTTAGATCGGACCTTTAGGAACCTTTTTTTTTGGCCAAAAACGTTTTCCCGTGACCGGGGAGACTAAGGATGTTAGGGTTCTGTTAGTCATGGTCCATTGAAGGCCAATATGTTAATAGTTGGAATTGCTAATAATTATTTTTTAAGTTGGAACGATTAACGGCCAACGTCAAGTAGTTGGATTATTAAAATTCAATATTTCTTTTCTAAACTTCATACTAATTTTACTAAATCATGAATCATGGTTTTTCTCTTTACAATATAATTGTATTTCTAGTTTCTTTTAATTCCATTTTAAAAGATGATAATGCAAAAGACAAGGATGTGTAAATTTTGAATGGAGATTTAGGAAATATCAACCCAGATCTTTTAGGATATAGTTATGGAGATTTAAAAATAAAAGAAATTATTATATTCCAAATCGGTATAATCCAAATATAAAAAAATACTGGTATCTAAAAATCCTTATACCGATACCAGTTTTACTGAATACTGAAATCTAAAAATCCTTATACCGATACCAGATACAATTAGCAATATTCGGTATAGGAGCGATATAAAAGACCTCATCCTTAATTTTGGGACACATCTGTACCCTAAGGTAGTGTTTGTTATGTAGGAATAAGAGGCGGAAAGAAATGGACCATAACAAGAGAATGAAGAAAAGGATGTTTGGCTGGTCAATGAATGGAATCATCCATTACATAAAACATTTTATTCCCTCAAAATGATTCCACCTCCCCCCCCTCCATGTTTTTTTTGTTCCATCTCCTCTTGCACTCTTGAATAACAACAACAAAACCCACCATTATCGCCGCCACCAGCACCCACCACCGACACCCACACCTACCAGTCTCTGCCACCCGACGGCCACCACCGCCGCCACCACCCACTCGCCACCGTTGCCACCCACCGCCACCACCAACCACCACCGATTCCCACCACCGCCGCGACCACCATCGGCACTCGCTGCCACCGCCACCACTGCTGCCACCATCCACCACGTCGCTGCACTGCCCATTGTCGTCTCCGCCGCCACTAACCACCACCGACGACCATTACTGTCGCCACCACCCACCCATCGCTGCCGCCGCCACCATCACCTATCACCGCCCATAATCACCGCCACCGACCACCACCACTCACCGTCGATTTATTTCTTTCTTCTTTTTTTATTGTCTACTAAATAATACACGGAAATGGTTCATTCCATTACCACACGATAACTAAACAAGACAGAATGGAAATGATCCATTCAATTCACTCGTTCATTCCATTACCTCATTTATTTCATTCACTCGTCCATTTCATTATCCATAAGATTTGGATGATAGAGTTTTCTAAAAAGTTGCAAGGAATGACTCATGATTTTTTTTTCATCTAGAGTATGACTAAAATCTTTATTATGATGCTGATAATTTGTTGTGTGGTTATAATTTGCTTCAGAAAATTTGGACGGGCCTGTAAGCTCAAATGCAAAGATGTAATGTTTGGTAGTCTTTTCTTATAGTCTAATTTGTTGTGTTTAGTAGTCGCTACATGTAACCGTAGTGTTTGTTTTTCTAATCATTTTTGTGTAGTGTTTGATAGTATAAGCTTATAAACTAATGTTGTATTTGGTAGTTATGCTTATCGTCTTTCTTTTGAAAATTGATGACACTTTGTATATTTTTAGAAGAAGTTGATCATTAAAAATTGATTAAACTATCTGCAACGTATTTTTAATTACTAAACAGTTAAATGTATAAAATAGAGTGAGAGAGCATGGCTTTCTCTTGGGTGAAGGTGTTGCTCTAGTAACTTCCTAGACGCTATACAGTGTGTATATGATTTTGGGTGGCCAACGATCTCTAGATGGTGGAGGGCACTTCTTTTGGAAAATAAAGTTTCACTCTTATTTGGTGTAAAGTGAGACACTAGTGGACATTAATAGGAGACCCCGTGAAACCTGGATTCAATCCTTGAGTCAAACGGATTTTATCGGTAATTTCACTGTCGTGTCTACGGGCAGGTGAGTTACCAGGTTTTCTCCGGAATTGATGGTTGACTCGGGTTACTCTCGAAGTACTCTGTTTGGTCCAGGGGATACCCCAAGAGTGCTCGAGATTGATTCTGTTGGCCGTTAAAAAACAAATTTGATTTTAGATGCTTAATAAAATCCACCCGTTAAAAAAATTAAAAAATAATAAAAAAAAGAGGATAGCTCTCTATCTAATGCTCCCGCATAGTTGCAGATCGAACGAAGCCAGCCCTTCTGCCGACGTTTAGTTCCTTTTCATTAAAATAACAACGCCCTTTCCAAAAAAATAACAACAATGCATAAATTATTAAAAAAATAAATAAACTCTTTACACCTTTCGTGTTTTCGATAAATATAATATTTTTATTGCTTAAGTTGTAAAAATGTCGGCAGAGATGTATGTAAAGATTCCATTTTTCTACTTTGAAGGATATTTGATAACAAGATGGGACGACATCCAAAATTTTCAAACAATTCTTTATTGTTTTCGAGATCTTTGATTCTAAAAATAATACTAAATAAATAAAAATATAGTCTTGTTTAGTCAGAAGATATTTTGAAAAAGTGCAATACACTATTATATTAATTAAGATGGTAAATTATTTAATTAGAAGATATTTAGAAAAAGTGCAATGCAATTATTGAAGAAACCAGGGTGTGCATTGAATATTTTAATCAGAAGGTGCCAACACGAAAACTTTTATATCTTGTTGTCCCTGGAAGATTAATCTATTAATTACTCATAGATTATGAAAACTAGTTTTTATTAATTTCATGTGTTATGACGAAATCGAGCAAATGATAATTTAAAACAAATATAATTTGAAAATAAAGCATGTTGTTAAGAAAGTCAAACCACTAGAACAGTTTGGTTTATTATCGTACCGTTTTATAATGCCAGATAATACTTTATTTTGAGTAAAACTTCGTCTTTAACAAAACTTATAACAGAATGTCAGGGAAATCAAGCACAACTATGTACTTAAGTTTTTAAAAAAAGTTATAAACATAAATTATTAAAAAATATCAAATTAATCGATAAATTAATATATTTTCTAAAAAAGAAAAAAAGAATTATTAAAAAAAATGATAAAGGAAATTTATGATTTAAAAAGTAAAAAAAATTAAAAATATGTAATTAAAAGTAAATATAATAATAAACTTTTATAATATATTAAATAAAAGAATAATAAAAAGCTATATATTATTATAAGAATAAAGTTATTATTTATTGATATTTATTAACAATATATATATATATATATATGTATATATATATATATATATTAGGGATCCTAAGAGAAATCCACTCTATTTGAGAAACATTCTGAACCACACATTTCTCTAAGACTTTCGTAATATAAACATATGTATAGTTTAAAATTAACTATATACATATATGTATATTTTCAAATCTTGAATTATACACATATGTATATAGTCATTTTAACTATATATATATTACGAAACATTTTGAGACAATGTGTGATCCAAAATGTTTCTCAAGTTTTTCAATTAGCGTAGTACTTCTTACACGATTCTAACCCTATATAAATAATGCATGTTTCCTAATGGAAATGTTCATTTTAAAGAAGAAAATTTAATTGAGAAAAAAAAGAATAAATTGTACAATTGTAAAATATTACGAGGTTTTTATTTTATCTCATTTATTATTATCACTAAGTAATTAATTACCCATAAAGGCTATCATCCTCTACACTAAACTTTTTCCTATACACTAAAAAATTATCCTACACATTCCGAAATTTATCCTACACACAATTAATTTATCCTACACAACTTATAATTTATCCTACACACCTAGTAATTTGTTATCGTCTACTTTATTTTATTTAGTTTTTGAAAAAATATATATATATTGAAAATAAGTTACAAATTTAACGTAGTTAGCAATTAAAGAGAAAGACTAGAAATTAATGATCTATTTAAGTTTATAAATATACCTTTACATTAAAATTAAATACAAATATTAAATAAATTAAAATGAAGCATTCTAATTGGTTAAAACTTCTTCTTTTTTCTTCTTACAAAAAATTTATTCTTATTTGAACCCTTCATTTTGTTCAAGTAAATTTCTTTAATGTACTATTTTTTTTCTTTTATTTTTTGGTAAAGTTATTTTTGTTAATTTAATCAAAGAAATTATAGAAAAGGATTAACAAATTACTCTAGCTTTTAGATTTAAAAATAAATAAAAATCAGATTATATAATATCAAATGCTTTTAAACGTATGAAATATCACACATTCTAAATCGTTCATCATAAAGTACATAAACCTTTCTAGCGAAATATAAGATAAGGTAAAGCAAGCTTCTGGTAAATAATGAATTATCACAAACAAATAAATAACTAAGACTCTATGTATAATAAAACAAGAATGAAAATAGTGTAATACTTCTCTGGATTCTCAAATTCTAGATTAAATCCTCATGAGCTATGGTAATTGTTGGGCTTATTTTAGTAAAAGTTTACACATTAGTGTTATATTTGGGCTTTGAGAGGGTTTTGGGCTTCCTAATGTCTTTTGGGTCTAGGGTTGTAACTGTTGGGCTTAGTGATTAGTATAAATATATGTCTTAAGTCAATGTTTAGAGGTTAGATAGTTGTAACTGGAAAACTTGTATCAGACACGATTCTAGTGTATGCAAGTTGATTTTGATTCAAAAGATTGTTCTTCTTCCTAATCATTATTTCCGTAACTGATTAGGTTTTCGATACCTGTTAGATCTGATTTCGGGACTTATAATTGATATCAGAGCCTGCTGTACAATACAGGCTCCAGGTATCGCAGATTGAAGAGCTGATCGGAAGTGGAGTTGCTGATGTTCAACCCGGATTCCTGTTCAGAATCGAAGAATTGCTGTGTTTAATCGGAATTGCTACTGTTCCGAAGAACTCGAAAAAGGTCTGAAGATTTGGATTTCATAGTGTTGCGGATTCCGAAGAACTCGAAGAAGCTTCAAGGATTTCGGATTTGCTACTGTTAAAGATCCCGAAGAACACTAAGGAGATCATCCATCTCGGATTGATCCCGGACTACTGTTCAATCCAGATTGCTACTATTTCGGATCCGAAACACTGTTGGTGGTTATCTGTTGCTTGGAATTCGGACTACTGTTGCTTGGAATTCGGACTACTGTTGCATTCGGATAAGGACCAGATTCCGGACTGATTTCATTCCGTATCTAGTCTCATTCCGGATTCTTCCTGATTCCGGATTCATTTCGGACCAGCTTTCATTCCGGATTGTCTTCCATTCCGGATCAATATCATTCCGGATTGTCTTCCATTCCGGATCAATATCATTCCGGATTTCTTATTTAGGATACACCACTGCTTTCTGGATCATCATTTCGGATTTTTCAATTTCGGATTGTTTTCGGATTCAACCATCTTAGATTTGTCGATCTCGGATTTGACTATCTCGGATTCATCCATCTCGTATTTGTCGAACCATCTCGGATATGACCATCTCGGACTGATTTCCAATCTGCCCATCTCAGAGTTGTCTATTCCGGACTCATTTCGGACACTGTTTGGGACATATTCTGATCACTGTTCATATTATAAAATTCGAAACTAACTAAATTTAAATTTACTTGGTAATTTTAATAAAGTTAACCATGATGAACAGCTACATGACAGCTTAGGATTTGACCAATGCCACTTTAGCTGCACTACAATCACAGACTCTGGCCCTCCATCCAGAATTGGATTAAGTGATTGGCACTTCGACTAAAGTGCCCCGTCTGTTGTATGGAGATGAGTATTATGAATGGAAGTTCATATTCGAGCAATATTGCAAGGCCAAAGAGCCTGGGGTGTGGAGGTGCATTATGAATGGTCCTCGAACGATTGTTTACAGTACCGATCAAGATCCAGATACAAAGATTCCAAAGCCCAGTCACTTGTGGACTCCAGAAGATATGAAAATCATTGAGGAAGATGAAAAGGCTTCAGCTGTGTTAACAATGGCACTTGGACCCGACATTTCAATTGCGGTCAGAAATTGCAAGACCGCTAAAGAAGTGTGGATCGAATTGCAAAATCTCTATGAGGGAAATGCGGATATGAAGGCCAGCAGAGTAAATCAGCTGAATCAACAATTCAGCTCATTTAATCACATTTACGGGGAAACCATTGAGAACCAGATCCGAAGATATGTAAAGCTCGTTTCCCAGATGATATCAACTGAGATTACTCTTACCAATAGTGCTATGAACAGACAGCTGTTAAATTCATTACCGAAGAGTTGGGATGCTGATGTTGGAATGATCAAGAAGACGAAGAATCTGAATGATGTCACTCTCGCAGAAATGATAGCTACTATTAAATCGTGTGAGATCGATAATAAGAAGAGAGACATCAATCATCAGAGTAGTTTGATGGCCGCCGGTATACAGGGCAAAATGCAGCATTAATGCCGCAAAATCTGGTCTATAGCCCTCTGCAAGGAAGTTCTCAAACCCCGGGTAGCTCAAACGTGGTGTACAGTCCTCTTGCCACGCTACAGAAGACTCAGTACGTCTACGGTCTTAATTCTCAGACTCCTACTAATTGTTTCATAAGTTTAAACACTACAATTACCAGGTGTAACCTCGGGCGCGTGAGCCATCTTTGGCAGTACATACTGCTTCGGCTGTTGTACCCTAGGAAACAGTCGCGTCGTCTTTAGTAGAGGCGCGGAATCTGTTTAAAGGGAAGCGTGTTGAACACGTGCCTCAACCAAAATCGTCAACGTTTTAGTGTGCTCTTTGCTGCAGTCAAGGAGTATTTTCAAGACTCCAGATGATGAACACTCAAGTCTAGGATGCTATCAAGTGCGCGTGAAGGACTCACCAGAGATGCGGCTTGAATCAAGATTGGTATATGTAATTATATTTTATATTATTTTTTGTTATTGCAACCGGTATTGTACTATGATATTTCCTACGAATAACGAGAGTCTTGTTATTATATATTTTATAATTATATTATATAATACAAAAAAATGAACCTAGTTCCTACAAACTTAAAATAAATTCAATGAGATTGTTGCTACAATCTTAAAACCTTATTTATAAGGATTTTGGGTTCTTGAAAAGATTTATAAATAAATGAATAATAAGAACATAATTCTTATAGATTATGATCTTATAAATAATTTTTTTTTGGGAATATGTACGTAGTACAACTGTTATGCTTGGATTTCTTGAGATTGAGATACAATTTTAAATCCTATACCGTGGTACAAAATGAATAGTTTTAGTTCAACCGTTTGGTTTTTTGAAATGATTTTGGAATCGTTATTCTTTTCTAACTTTTGTGTAAGATCGGGTTTATTAGTGTAAACCATACGTTTTTGTAAACGTTAAATTTGCTAACATGTGCGTTAGACCGGCTTTATTTTTATAAACAATACGTTTTTTGTAAGCGTTTCATGTTATAACATGCTTGTTAGAAATGATCATATTATTTATATAATATGGTTCAAAAAAATTGAGTGTTAAAAATAAGTCTATTTTATATAAACTAATAAGCCTTATAATGATTTTTATAATCATTTATTTCTAACATGTGTGTTAGACACGTTTATGAAAAGCGTTAGTTTGGAAGCAATTTTTTTAAATCGTTCATTTTCTAATGTGTGTATTGGGAAATGACTTATTATTTGAACTATATATTTGTTTATAGCAAGTCGAATTAACATTTTGTGGAAATGTTAATATTTCTAAGGTGCGCGTTAGAATTTTTTTCGTTTTAACATGATTGTCTAAAATGGTTAAAATACAAATGCTTTGAAATGTTTTATGTAAACATTTTTACAACTAATTTGTTATAACATTGATTTTAATGAATATAAACATTTATATTATGCTTTGTATGGTTTAGAAATAAAAGTTCAAACATTGAAGTTGATGTTTGATTTACTTCAAAAATTAAATCACCATAAAGTGATGGTTTTCTTATTTATATAAATTTAGTGATATTATAATTATTTACTAGACTCTTCATATGGAAGATAAACTCTTAACTAGAGTTTTATGTCAATTTATTAGTTTTATTAGAGTTTATGTCTCTAATAAAATCTCTAATTAAGTGAGACTCTTTTCACCCCATGTCTCTTGTATTAAAAGTAGGCTATGTGCCTAACTTGATGAGATTGGAAAATTACAAGAGTAAGAATACAAGAACTAAATCACCAAAAAGTGATCGTGTAGTTGTGTGGGATTTCTAACCAACTTTAATTTGTGATTTTTAAATCCAAATGGTCATGTTTTATATATAAAAAAAATGACTTAAATTTTCTAACATGTATGTTAGAAAATGTGTACCACAAATACAATGTTAGAGATTGTATATTGTATAAGTCATAATGAATGGAAATGTTTTATGTAAACATTTAATTGCCTATGTGTGCATTAAAAATAAAGAAAAATTGTTTATTTTATAAACTTGATCCTTAGAAAATGTTTTATTTAAACTTTCGATTCTACAATGTGCCCGTTATATATATATATATATATGTATATATATATATATATATTCTAACATGCGTGTTAGAAAACGTTTATACTTGCATAGTAAAACTAAAAAATTTAAAACCGTTTGATAATTTGGGTTTTGATTTATATTATCATAAACTCTAATTGATATTATGAATATTGTACATTGCAAAACTAATGAAATATTTTAAAATGATTTTCAAAACAAAGTTTGGCACAGTTTTGAGAATTCAAATGGTTTGCTACTCTTGCTAGAAGTAGCACATGTTGAACAAAGTAACAATCTCGTGAATATTATTTGATGGAAAAAAACTTGGTGTTGTTGTGAACAAATTTAATTGTTCAAGTTTACTACTTAAATGTAGCCTTTGTAAAACTTGGTGTTGTTTTGAGCAAAATTGTCCAAGTTTAAAGTTTCATGATGAAATGGGGAACTTGTACTTAAAAGTGCATGGAGTCTTATTGAGGGAGTACCTCAAGACATGCCATGGGACGATATCTTTGAGAAGATTTCGATCAAATAATAAAGTGTTGAAGATAAGTACTATGATATTTGATGTTGACATATCGTTTATACTTCCGTTTAAATTTCAAAAGTGTTTGGCACTGTGATTTGGTTTCCATTGTATTTTATTGTTTTGTGTTCAATATCTTCGGGTAACACATAAAATTTTTTACAAAGAAATAAATCACTAATGTTTGTGACGTATAAATTATTTTTGTGGAAAGTAATTATAACGTTAACTATACATTGTTTAAAAGAATATGGTTTAAACGGATATACATGAATATATTTGTATATAAACAACTTGAGGGTTGTTGCGTTGACTAAAAGTCAAAGACGAAACATCAAATGTATAACCACATCATGAGAGAATAATGAAAGAACGTACTCAGTGTATTGAGATGAAATACACAAACGAGATCCATGTCGACAAACTTCGTTAGAAGTGATTGAAAAATTCACAAGTGCGAATTCTAACATATGAAAGAAAAAGTACTATATGTTATTGTATACCTTTGATAAATCTTGCAAGATTTGTTTCTAGTGATGTATACGTAGATACGTCTACCATTTTATTATTGTTAGAACTATATGGAGATTTTATATTCGTTTGGGAGAGCATCCTATATATATATATATATATATATATCCTAATGAATAACAATAGATGTGTACAATCACTTATGGCAAAATTATGAATGCCATGTTGTTGAGTGTCGATCTAGTTGACTATGTCTCACACATAATAGTGATCGTAGACGAGGAACATTCATCTTGTTGGTGATGAATGTGCTCGCCAAGTGACTTAGATTAAGACTTATGTTTAGTCATTATGAGTCAATGGTAAAGCGTTGGAGATCAAAGTTAAACAAGTTATGTTCCTTAATTGAAAGATAAAAATTAGCTATGCGCTATATACAATAATTTGTGAGACCTTCCTAAATATTGATGTTTTAGGATTATGAATAAGTCTCATTATTTTCTCTTAACAAGGGATGAATGTTACAAAGTGATATTATGATATCCTTAGGGCTGTGAAGAATCAGAATGATGCATCTTATGTTCACATACTAAAGTATTTTAGTCTAAAGCATGCTAGACTAGTACTTGGTTAATTATGGGTCTTGACGGAGACTAATTAACTCTAAACATTCAAATATGTATGAACACAAAAAGAATTTGTGTCCAGATAAAGTTGAGGGAGAATTTTCATTCATTATAAGGAAAAGACATGTAACTTTTGAAGAGTTTGTTCGAAAAGCTAATGATAAGAACTCATTGTCAGCTCGGAAGCTTATGTAAGCTAATGCAATATGAGTTGAATTCATTGATACCATGAGGTTGATCTTGTTCATTCATTGTGTATATATGTCGTTATAAGTGAAGTTACGGAAATATTGATCAAATGGCAAGAAATGTGGGGGAGGATCCATTTAGAAACAACCATATAAGGGTATGTAGAAATGGTTTTCCTTACCCCATCTGGATAATATCCTATAACACTTAAATGTGGGGGTGTCTTGCATTTGTATCATAAAAGTTTGGCAATAAGGATTTTGTAATCCAATCTAACATTGCAAACAGACGACTAAGTGGAGGACACAAAGGTCGTAGTGTATAATGGAGATGTGTTTGCCTTAAATGATAAGTTTATCTTAGAAAGACATATATTATAACCAGATTCAGATGGCCACTGAGGTTATAGTATTAGAAGTTGACAATGGGCAAATTAACTTACGAGTTAAGAACACATCATGACAACTGATCTCAAATAAGTAAAGTTATTTGTAGTGACTAGACAAAGTCAAAGATAACGTTATGGATCCAACAACCTGAGGGTTTATTAGAGATCAAGTTGTGGAATAAGACTAAAGCCCATGAAAAAGGGTATGTGAAGGAAACCTAACTTAGTTGATTGGAGATCCTAGATCTAAGTTCAATAGGACAACTAACTCATATGCCGAAGGGTAGTCATTGTGGAGGCATAAATGATATGCATAAGCTAGTGTATATGGTTATACATACCACAAAGTATAAAAGTGTGTTTAAATACGTCCTAGTCTATTCCTATTCAGTGACAAAGAGTGAGACTAAGCATAATATGTGGTAAATGATTTGGATAAATCACGATAACCACAATGCTTTTAATGATCTAAGGGAATCACATATGTTAGAGAGAAGTGGGGTCGCTTCGAATAGAATTGAGGGTACAATTCCTAGAGCTCTCGCAGAACCAGGAAAGTGTTCCACGACCATTATTGGACACGACTATGAGGAGATGACTAGGCTAAGGAGAGTCTTGTGTGAAGTGTATTGTCGTCTACACAAACGGCAGACGAGTTCAAAGACATCGATGTCTACTCAGAGCTAGTGGGCTAAGTGTATTTCATGAGCGAAGGTTCAAAGGGTAACACCTACCTATCATATGCAAAACTCAACTGTCGAGATTCCATTAGAAATTTTATGTGTTTTGAGTGATCTCCATTCATGTGGGGGATTGTTGGAATTTGGTGAATGGATATTTAATATATTTATAATTTAATGAAATTATAAATATTAATTAGAATCTTCATGTGGTGATTAAAAGAGTAACTAGTGAGTAGAGCTTCTTATGACATTTAATTAGTTTTATTAGAGTTTTTAAGTCTCTAATTAAGTGAAACATTTCACTAATCCTTAACTCTTGTACAATTATTAGGCTATGTGCTTATTTTTGTGTATATAAGAATATGGTATTGCTTGATACATGAAGGATACTAGAAGGATGATGAACTCTCGAAGACCAACTAGAGAGAGGAGTACTCTCTACATGTTTTCCACCGCCATCACATCCTTATTTGTTCCATAAGTTCAAACACTACAATTACCGGTGTAACCTCGGGCGCGTGAGCCATCTTCGGCAGTACATACTGCTTCGGCTGTTGTACCCTGGGAAACAGTCGCGTCGTCTTTAGTAGAGGCGCGGAAACTGTTTTAAGAGAAGCATGTTGAACATGTGCCTCAACCAAAATCGTCAACGTTTTAGTGTGCTCTTTGTTGCAGTCAAGGAGTATTTTCAAGACTCAAGATGATGAACACTCGAGTCTAGGATGCTATCAAGTGCGCATGAAGTACTCACCAGAGATGCGGCTTGAATCAAGATTGGTATATGTGATTATATTTTATATTATTTTTATTTATTGCAACCGTTATTGTACTATGATATTTCCTACGAATAACGAGAGTCTCGTTATTATATATTTTATAATTATATTATATAATAAAAAAAAAATAAACCTAATTCCTACAACGTATTATGCGTTGTGTTTCCATGGACTCGGTTAATATGTTATTTACTTTTGAATCTTACGAAGCACCCCAATTTAGGAATTATTTTTTTTAAATATTATTTGCAGTAAACCAATCAAGTGATTTACCACACATTGTTTCAAATAGAAACCTTTTATCCAAAATTTGGAATAATTCGTTTCAACAAAAAAAATATTTGGTCGCAACCTTCTATAATTAGCAACATTGAAGTCTTTAGTTCCGTTTTGACACCTATATGAAAATTGATTATCTTGTTCTTACCATCTTTTCATACATAGACATAAGGATTTAGGGGTAGCTTGATTGTATAAAATAAGTCGTCGCTTAGAGCCTTTACATTTTAGATCTCCTTAAATTTCTTGATTATATACTTGATTATATTTGAAGATGGTTATGCAAGAATTGGTCTTGATAACATGTTAGAAAGTGTTAGAATAAAGAGTTTATGCTATTTATATTTGTGGCTTTTTTACATTAACTACAAGTTAGATTTTAACAAATGATTTAGGTTTAATTTCATTTAATTTTCAGTCTTGACAAGAATAACAAATAATCAATATGTTTTGAAGGATTTCTTTTCACTAAAAATCAATCAAACTCTAATACGTGTGGTTATCTGACTGTATACAAAACATTTGTGTTATCATATTTTCTTGTATTGGGCTCTTAAGCAAAAAGGTTGAGCCGGACATGAAAGACATGATTTACAGATAAATTTACAAATAAGGCAGGTACGTACATGGTTCCAATTTAAGATACAACTACAATTGAGCCTTCAAATATACTTTGCTACATTAACATTTATTGTGCTTAAACAATATTAAATATAATACCACATATCAACAATTTTGCTTTTATTCTTTATACCAACACTTTGATGGCTATAGAGAACTTCTGTAATTTTATACCAACACTTTATACCATACTTCTAGCCAACACTTGTAGTAATTTGCTAAATATTAATGCTACTTCATTAATGATTACTAACTTACAACCCAAAAAGGCATGCTAATAATTTAAACCAACAATGTTATGGAAATAATCGATATTTATACATATGATGAAAACAAAAAATAATGTTATGGAAATAATCGATATTTATACTTATGATGAGAACAAAAAAACTGAGTTTGTAAACCCACGCGCATATGCATTTGTCAAATCTGACCTACCCTTTCCAATTCATTTCAGGAAAATTGATCAAATCATGAACTCCAAGTTCAAGTGTTCAACTCAAACTAAAGACCAAAACTTCAATTTTCATTTGTCTTTTTCCTTGCAATAATCCACATGCATAATCATTCATTAAAAATAAAGAAAAAAAAATATAAGATAGCATCTTTTGGTTATATTGGTTTATATATTTAAATTTGATCAACCTGGAACCTGATTAGTCTTATAAGCCATCTGATTCGATTCAAGATTGCTAAAAATACTACGGGGCTGTTTGACAATTTCTAAATGGGTAAGTGTTGAACCGATAAGAGGTCTGGACTATTAAGTACTGAACCAGTAAGAGGTCTGAATCACTAAGAGCCAGTATAATGCTTAACCATTCGAAGACAAATGTCTTACCAATTCAGATAAGAGATCTTAACAATTCAGACTCAATATAATATTTAACCATTCAAACTCTGTATTATGTTTAACCATTCATAAGCAAATGTCTGAACCCATCAGACATCTGGTCACAAACCAAACAGTCTAAATCATTAAGTGCTAAAACAGTAAAATGTCTGAACCATTAACAGCTTATTAAAAGCTTAAACAAAGAGCACATACAATATTTCTTTTATATTTTTTCCTTATTTTTTATTCTTAATTTTTGTATGTTGGGCTTGTGAGCTTTTTGGAGTTTATTGGGTTGTTGCATAAACTGTGCTCGTGGGCTTGTAGCTTAGTTCGTGGACTTGTGCTTGTTGGGTCCTGTTGTTGTCTTTGGCCCTTGCCAGACCCCTTTATATAATAAGAGAGATCAGAGATATTTCGATATTCACAGTCGCAATACTCTCTAATTTCTCTCTCTTTAGAATCTTCATTGTACTTTTTGGGTTTTGTTTTCATAAAAAATTACCGAAGTAACTTTGTGATCAAATCAGAATCTGAGGTAGTATATTTTTTGAAATAATAATGAAAATCGGTTGTAAATGCTAAAGATAATGCAAGACAATACACATGGTATTTGCGAGGAAAGCCCTTGATCAGTTGTGACCTCAGGCATAAAACCTTGGGAGTCAACTAATCATCATGATGCCTATTTTCTTCTTTTATATTTACTGAAAATATATACAAAGAGCTGAAGTGGATCAAGAGATGTGTTGCAAGTATTGCAAGACTATGTGTGTGTCCGTCCTATCTGATCTGATCAGCTTAAATACAATTAATAAAATAACAAACTATGCGATATCTCTAGGATGATAACGATTTCTTCCTTGTGACCGCAGTGGTCTCGTTAAATAATTCTTCCACATGCTGAATAACTTCATGTGTGATTTGCTATATCGCAAAATACATCTAGTTTCTATGTATAGTTTGTACAGTTTTCGTTAAGTTTTGTGTCATTTTAGTTAGGAATTAGCATTGTGCTTAAACGTTTGTGATTTGCATGGCTTTGCAAGAGAATGGAAGTTAAAACACGTAAATACGAGTTGAATTGGAGAAAACCGAGCCACCAGACGTCATGGGTGTTCGGGAAATTAACGAACGAAGAAAGAGCTAGAAAAGACGCGACAGGGGATGGCAAGCCCCTCGTGTGACGCGAGGGGTAAAAAGGTCAAATATGTGTATTTAAAAGTTTCGTGTCGCACAAGACCTATTAGACATGCCTGTTGCGCAATGCGACGGGCCTTTAGTTCGCAGAAACTTGTTTTGGTCATCGGTTTGACCTGATATTATCCCATATATGAATTTGAAAGAGGATTATCGACAGAGTGGCATTCCGGACGAACTTGAGAGCTGTAAAAGGATGATTTTGGAGCAGGAGAACGATAAAGTTGAAGACTTTAAGCAACAGCATCAAGGTATCAAGGTGTGTTATAAAACTACCAATATAGTCTAACTTATCATATAAACACACTTTAAAAATTAAAAATAATTAATTTGATTAAAAGGGTCAACATGTGACCAATCAGGTTGACATAAACATAACATGTTTAACTAAATGTGTTCATGAGTTCGACCTGAAATTAACCCGGACCCATTAAGCCAAAACCCGTCATGTTGATTCTTATTATGACAAACTTCACACCCTATACATGAACATACTTATATATATACAACTAGTGTGAGGTTAATTGGGGAACACTAAAAAAGTGGTGAACCGGGGAACACTGTTAAAAATTTAACTTGACATGTTAAAAATCAATTTTAAAAAAAAAAAATTTTGACGCTTCTTCTTATAAATACTTGTAGAAGCATTTTTAATAAAAAAAAATCAAAAACTAAAAATATAAAAAGATAGTTAAAAAGGCTAAAAAGAAATTTTATAATTTTTTTATTCGAGTAGTTTCTACCCATTTTTGTAAGGAAAAGCGCTGAAAAATTTATTAAAAATTGATTTTTAACATGTTAAGTTAATTTTATAAGATATATATTTTTAACTGTTTTTAAAAATATTTTTAGTTTTTGATTTTTTTATTAAAAATGTTTCTACATGCATATATAAAAAAACGCCAAAAAATTAAGAAAAAACTAATTTTTAACATGTTAAATATAATTTTTAGAGTCTTCTTCGGTTCTCCACTTTTTTAACGTTACTCAATTAACCCTTCCCTCTATAACTATGTAGTATCTGTCATTAAGACTATTTTCTTACATATAAAAGTAGAATAAAATAATTACTTATCAAAATTTTGACACGATCCACCGAAATAAAACCTCATATGATTATATGAAAATCAAAGAATTGTCTCACGGTCCCGCACCGTTGATGTTAATATTAATTAAAACTTGCAGACTAAACACATTAAAAAATAGAATTAAAAATCTAGTTCTATTGAATTTTGTCAAACAAATACACTTACGTTTCAGTTGCGGTAAATATCTATGTTTTGTTAGGGAGAGCCACCAGCATATTACCCCAAGTTAGGAAAAACAAAAACGTAATCAGGCAATTTGCCCAAACATGTGGTTGAATGTTCACTCGTTAAACTACGAGATGTTGAGGAGCCTCATCTTTAAATCATAATTCTTCACGCTATCATGTAAGGAGGATGTCCTTTTAAGGATGGACCAAGGGTGTAGAGGATGAACATTCTCTTTAAAAAAAATTGCAAGTAAAACATGCAATATACATAGGGCTGCAAACGAACCGAATGAACATGAACAAGACCTTTTTCGTGTTCGTTTGTTAAGAAATATATATGCTCGCGAACCGTTCATGAACGCTTAGCGAACGAGATTTTATGTTCATGTTCGTTTGTTAAGGAAATGAACTTGTTCGTGTTTGTTTGTTAATTTTAGGCAACAGACAAAAACGAACGTTAACGAACACAAATGAGCACAAACAATGTTCATGAACACAAATGGAAACAAACGAACACAAACAATAGTTCATGAACAGAATATATAATACGCTGACACTTATTTGATATTTAATTTGTCGGAATTTTGAAGTATTTAAATAAATATAAAAACTAAAAACGCTAATGAACTATCAAACACAAACGAACAAGTTACCGAATGTTCACGAACAAAAATGAACGAACACGACTCTGTTCATGTTTGTTCATTTAACTAAACGAACGAAATTTCTTGTTCGTGTTCGTTTGTTTAATAAACGAACGGACACAAACGAACTTGCCGTCGAACGGTTCACGAACTGTTCGTCGAACATTTGGTTCGTTTGCAGCCCTAAATATACATATATAGGGATTGGTTAAAATGAGAACCACTACGAGTTGTGAGAACCGTGAGAATTTGGCCATCCAAAAGGTTTTTCCAAAAAAATTCTCAAAAATAAGAAAAAAATCACTTGTTTCAGCAAGAAAAAAATTAAACAAAAACTGTCGCATACCCACATTTACATGAGATGTAAAAAAATATGTATCTTCCTACAAAATTTAGACCAGCACGTAAAAAAAACTTGCACCGATCAAAACTATAGACTCGACAATTTTTTTACGTTTTTTACAGATGTGTTTATAATATTTTCATCTACGTTTGTGCAAAAAAAAATTGGCCCAACTGTCACGGAAAGAAAAAGTTTTTACGATTCTCACAACTCGTGGTGGTTCTCATTAATTATATATATATATATATATATATATATAGGAAGGTTCATTTAAGAATAAATTTTATGTGAGAAGAAAAAGAAGAAATGACATGATGGTAAAACATTAAATAGTTTATAACTCATCTCATTAATTATGTTATCTCTCATTAATAAAAAAACATTATATCCTACACATTTCAAAATTTATCCTACATATATATAATACTTATCGGAATTTACCCTACACACATGTAAATTTACCATACACATTTCAAAATTCCTCCTACACATACTAAAATTTATCCTACACATGTCGAAAATTGTCCTTCACCATAAATTATTTTATCCTAAAAAGGTGTATTAAAAAAATGAGTTACAGGTTTAATTAATTAGCTAATTAATGACAATTATAGATTTACCTATATGCCCTTTTTCATAATATTAAATACACACATTGAATGAAGTAAATGGAGAATTTCTATTGGTTTAAAAGTTATTCTTTTTATTTTTATAAAAATTTTCTTCTCAGTTGAACTCTCCAATATATATATATATATATATATATATATATATATATATATATATAACTAAAATCAATTTTAACTCTAAAATTAATATTAATGTTTACATTACATTAAAAAAACAACCTAAACTTAAAAAAACTTAAACGTATAGTAGATTGTGTATATTCCATCAGTAAAACAATAACCGCGCCTGTATTCCACTACCGAGACCGTAAAATTGGTGTCCATACCAGTTCTTGTTATGTCATCGTTAAATATCTCTGATTGATAGATGACGTTAAGGTCGTTAAACGAACCAGGAACACCGAAAAGAGCATGCCAAATTAACAGATCTTGTGACGCAACAGCCTCCAGTATTATAGTTGGATGTTCATGATCGCCACGTGTAAATTGACCTCACCATGCAATAGGGCAGTTCGGCCACGGCAAGTGCTTGCAATCAATGCTCCTGAGCATTCTGGGAAAATTATGCCTTTCTTTGTGTAATTGATACAATTTTTGGATGTCATTTGCATTTGGTTTCCGCAGATATTTCTTGCTATACAGCTTCACCAGCCATTCACAAAACTTGTATAAACATTCTCCTGATGTTCTTTCGGACATCCTTAAATACTCGTCCAACGAATCGAGTGCCATCCAGTATGCCAATTGGCGAATGACCGCTGCCCATTTATGTAAAGTGGTGAATCCCCTTTCGCCTCTAGCGTCGTATCGTAATGTAAAAAACAGATCAGACCACGACAAGTCATCTGCTATATATAAGAACAGTCGACGACTCGTTTGGAACCGAGGGTCTAAACATCGAAGCCATGTACACGGTTCATCTACAAAATAATCGGCCACTAATCTATCATGGGCGCCTACACGTAAAAAATAATATAACTAAATTGTTAACACCGAAAAATAATATAACTAAACTATTAACACTGAAAAATAATATAACCTTCTCAGTCTCGGTTTATGACGGTTTGCCTAGTTCATGGTTGTGATGTGGTTTCTTCATCTTCCTCGATGATCATTTGTGCTGCATGTATTACGATGTTTGCAAAAAACAAATCACCTTCACCCGAATATGACGAACACCATGATGAAGAGGACATGGCTAATACTGTATAAAATTCTAACAAGTGTATGAAAAAGTGAGAGAGATTAGGATGATTTGGTTTGAAAATGGGGATAAATGGTATATATTTATAAAGAAAATATTTTTTAAAAGAAACTAGCCGTTGTAACGGCTGTAATTTGAAAAACGAGGACTAGTGTGCGCGTCGTTGGGGTGATGGAGAAGACGGGGACGACCAGGGGGTGTGCAGGCCCGTCACCGCACCTAGCCGACCCGAGAACATCCCCACACGAGTAGCCTTACAACCGGTTTGATATAGGACAGAGACTGGGATGTGAGAGAACATTAGACTCGAGTAGAGGTGCACAAACTGGGTATGTTTAATAACCTGTTTTGATTTCTCGTTTTAAGCGTTGGAAACGGTTATTGCTATAACCGGTTCGGTTCAGTTCCAGTTATTTGACCAAAACACCATTACCCTATGTGCCCGGTTCCGGGTAGGGTTGTAACACCCAAAAGTATAAAAAATTATAAATAATCAGGGGCAGTTGACCTAGTTAATAGAGCCTCTTTAAGGAAGGGGTGGACTTGTAACGTCCCTAATATATAATATAATTAATAAACATTTAGTTTCATGATAAATATTTTACACATGATTTTGATAGTGAATTTAAAGCTTAGTTAGTTGCTAGTTGATAACTAATAAAACATTAGAATAGTAGCCTTGTAAAATAAACAAACATTGAGGACTGATTTGGACACTTGGTAAACTAGTTAATATACCTTGGAAAATTAGACTCAAAACACACACAGTCGACCAAGTGAGAGCAGAGAAAGGGAAGAACTCCCCAAACCCTAAATTCATCATTTCCTTCAAATTGAAAAGGAGATCAGATCATAAATTAGTACATGAGCTGAAATTAGTGATCAACCAAGCTAGGAGATCTTAAGGTATGTTGAATTCCAATGTATAGTGATGATTATGATTTTGATGAATATTACAAATTTCAATTCAAGCCTAAATCGTTGATGTATTAGCAAAATTATAGGTGTATATTAATCTAGGAGACAAGTCCTTGATAAAAATAGTGATCAAAGGCTATAAATTGAGTGTTTGGATGATAATTGATGCTTTTGTTAAATAGGTTTTTAGGAATGTATAGAATATATATGTTATCATGATTAATCCGTGCCAACGAAGTTTGATAAACTGAAATCTTGATATGAACCGGGTCATGGTCGGACAAACTTATTTAACGTGATAAGGATGTGTAGACAAATGATGTTTTATTTGTAAAGCTATATATAGCGTGTAAAATCCGTACTTACAAGGTGTTCGATAGATTGCCTAAGTAAAAGTATTATACTTGATAACGTAAAAATCCGACAAGAATTACCCACATATTGACCCTTGACTAAGATTGATAATAATAATAATAATAATAATAATAATAATAATAATAATAATAATAATAATAATAATAATAGACTTTAATATCAACCATTTAATAATTAGCCGAGTTGTTCACTATAGGCAACTCAAGTGAAAGGGCGGGTGATAAGGCCAGAGGTGACACGTGACAAAAAGGAAAACTTTAAGGTATGTGACTTTGCGCTTTGTAGTATGATAATGTATGGATAATTTTTTGATATAGTAATAAAAGTGATGGAATTCGCTAAAACGACCAAACGGGTCAAACAATATGATAAATGATGGTTTGGTCGTATAAAAGCGATGGAATTCGCTAAAACGACCAACGGGCCAAACGATATGATAAATGATGGTTTGGTGGTCTAAAAGAAAACGACCAAACGGGTCAAACAATACGATAAATGATGGTTTGGTTGTATAAAAGCGATGGAATTCGCTAAAACGACCAAACGGGTCAAACAATACGATAAATGATGGTTTGGTCGTATAAAAGCGATAGAATTCGTTAAGACGACCAAATGGGTCAAACAACATGATAAATGATGGTTTGGTCAAATAAAAACGATGGAATTCTCTAAGACGACCAAACGGTTCAAATGATAAAAAGAATAAAAGTTTGGTTAAATAAAGCGATGGATTCGTTGTGGTAACCAAACATGTCAGAATTTAGTCGTGACATATACTATGAGGTGTAAGAGCAACTATTTGGATATAAACTTGGTGAAAGGGTAAAATCGGAATTTAAGTATAAACCGAGTAATAGAAATGTAAAATACTATAAAGTTGCCCCTCCAAATTTGGGTGTAACCATAAAAATGATCATATAGACAAAGAACATGGTTAAATAAGTTAAATTGTCAAAAATCTATAAACGGGTCAAAATGATTCAATTTACGAACTTAGAATTTAATAGTATAAATACTTGAAACAAAGGTGCTACAAAAATGAAAATATGAAATATCATATTACGAACATTTTCTACAAGTATCGAGTCACGTTTTAAAGTGCGGAACTTGAAACGGGTCAAACCAAACAATAAATAATGCAGCAGCTGAAATACTGCAGTACATATCGTCGGCGACGCCACTTCTGGCCGTCGCCGACGCTGCAACATTCTCTAACGGCTTAACCTACTGTCTACGGTAGCTAAGCTCCAACGAAATGAAATAAGGACCGTCGCCAACGCAGCTTTCTGCCGTCGCCAATGCAGCTCCAAAATTCAAAACTTAAATTATTCTAAATTTTGTTTAATTAATTATAATATGTTTTCATTTATCCAGTTATGTACTAACTAATAGTAAATTTAGATGATTATGAAGAACGTAAGCTTTGATAGGTGAAAGTATCAAGCTAGGAAGAAGAACCGAACATTTCTTTTGTGCAAGCTTCCGCTTAATCGGCTTACTTTATTGTAGTAACTTTTGTCTCAAATGTAAAGTTGTTACTGAATACTTAAAGTTTAAGTAACTTGGTATTTGAATGTAAGATAAAAAGTTTATTTTTTTATAAATGAATGTAGTTTTATGTAAATTGCATATTTTATAAGTATGGGTATTACAAGGGTTCGGTTCTGGTCTTAAGAAACCGGGTATTAAAAAACCATATTTTTGAGTTTTTTTGTTCTATATTTTTGTATTTTTTAATACTCTATTGCGTTTTTATTATCCTAATTTCTTGTATTTTTTGTTTATTATTATTATTATTATTATTATTAAATATGCATTGTATAATGTAAGAAAACTAAAATAAATGCACTAACATAAATTTAAAGAAATTTGAATCATGTATCGGGTACTAAGCAGTTAATGCGGTAAAATATCGGATATCGGTCAATGACCGATATTTGAGATATCGGTTATTGAGGTGGTATATTGGTGGGATATTGGTAATTTTAATATCATGCTAAATTTATATATATATACAATTTAACACTAACAATTCAGTATGCTCTTCCACCATTAACAAATTAACCTTTTGCAACTTGCAAAACACTAACAATTGTAGCAAGTAGGAACTCACCTAGACTTAAAACACTAACATTTAACACTAACAACTAAAAATTAAAACTAAAAACATTAATAGCAACAATAAGAAGAAAGACGAACGGTAGAACTAAGAAGAAAGGTACTGAGATCGGGAAAATCGGTGATATATCAGTCAAATATCGGTCCATATCGTTCAAATATCGGTCAATATCACCAATATTATCGGTACTGATATTCTGGCTGAAATTTTGTACTGATATCTCGGCAAGGGACTGATAATTGATATATCACTGATATATCGGGTAGGGCTGTTTAAAAAAGCCCGTGGCTCGAGGTTCGCTCGAAGTTTGCTCGAAAAGAGTTCGAAAAAAGCTCGGCTCAAAGTCAGCTTGGTTTGTAAACAAGCCGAGCCTGAACCAAGGTAAGTTCGGTTTGTGGCTCGCTCATTAGTTGGCCCGTTGGCTAGCTCGTTTGGCACGCTTAAATTAAACCCCAAATTATGTGTGTGAGTGTGTGTTTATATACATATATTCTAATATATCTAAGCTGTAACGCTTTGCATTTTTGTACTTTCCTTATTTAGAAAGTGTAATCGTGTTTCTATTAATGAAAACTTGTATTCGTATCACATTCGTATTTCATTTTCAACTTTGTAATCCGAGACTTTGATTGTAATGAAATTCATACTTAATACATACTTGTCTTACATGCATTCAATCGTTAAATACATGTTTACATACAAACTGAGACTTGTTATATGTGCAAATGCTCATACATACACTCTCGATACTCCATTATACTTACATAAATGTTATACGCATAAAACATGCCAAAACACCAAATTTTAGCTTAAAATGAGGGAAAAACCAAGTTCAGCGACCAAATTGCAAAATCTGCCTAAAGTAGGCTCTAGCAGGGCGCTAGACACAAGGCTCTGAGTCTCGCAGGTGGCAAGAGACCTCGATCTGCAGAAGAATGCTTACATCTCGCGGGTTGGCCTATTTTCTCCACCTTTTCACACCCAATCACCTCTAAACCTCATTTAACACTAAACCATAACTACCCACTATATAAACAAGCTTCCTAACTCTCTTTCACTTTCCAAACACTTCTAAATCATCAAAACTCTCTCAAATTTGCTGGAAAATCAAGAACAAGGCAAAAACTTTCTAGTGCAAAAGTGAGTTCAAACTCACTTTTCTCCATTTTTTCTTCACCAATTCTTCCTCTACAAAGCTTGGAACACCTCTAGGAGTGTTTCCACAGGTTTTCCATGGCAAACCAAGGTGGAACATCACCATTTTAAGGTCCAACCTTTTGTTTTGGAAGAAGACTTACAGACTTTCATTAAACTTATGTTTTCTCATACAAACTTGTGCTTCTTGTGCTGCTAATGAAGTCTATGGTTAGTAAGCTTGGTTAAGATTTAGTCATACAAATCGGAGGTGTAAATCATCCTCCAAACTTTATGTTTTTGATAGGGTTATCAACCCACAAGTGATGAAACCATCCGAGCTTGTCATGATTCTCGTGACAAGACTTGTGTTTTGGTATAGGTGTGAATACTTGGAAGCCTTGGCTATCCTACATTCTACCACCTCACTTGATGTTTTCATCTTGCTATCCCAAGTGGTTTGCTAGACCCAACGTGAGTTAACCCTGTCTAGCCTCCGACACTTAGTTAACTCTTTCTATGTCAGGGAATGGCTCACCCGGGTTAAGGCGTGCTTGGCTGCTTGGTGTAGCGAGAAGTTGTACATTTGCTTTCATTCATGACCATCCGAATCATCCTGATGATGATTTGTGTATTGGTGAATCTTACAAATGAGGTTAAAGGATGGTTATCCGCCTACCTCCATGCTTGACTTATATGACAATCTATGATAATCTTGATGGACTTAGCTTAGAATTATTATATAATCTATACGATATATATATATATATATATATATTATATATGTATATACACACACATAACCGAATCCTTGATGATAATCAACATGGTTACTTGTCATGGTAATAGGTTATATTATCTAAGTCTTGAACCCCTCGTTAACGATTCTAATGGGTATCTTGACCCATGAAATCACATCAACCCATACGAGACTTATAGTGTCAAGAACGAGGGTTTAAGTCTAGATAATTACTTTCTCATATACATACTTTTGCATACTTTAATTTTGAATCTGAATCCTCCGTTAACCTCAGAATACTCACACACCTTCGTTTACCCCATGTGGGGTAACCTCGGTGTTCCATCTTCCAACTCTCTAACTCTTCACAGGAATAACAAAGGAAGCTTTGCAAAACCGTGAGTATACTCGACCCCGTTTTACTTTTACACATTTGGGTACAATACATGTACTTTATCCAAAATCACACAAAGATGCTTATACATAAATCACAAAACAATCTTTATACATGCTCTTTGTGGTAAACTTGAAATCACACATGCTTATACTTGACATGCTTATACTTGACATGCTTATACTTAGTCATTAACTTCGATCAAGACTTCCTTAACATGTATAACGCTATAGGAGTAACACACCACCCGTAAACTTGAGGTCATGTTAAGTTAAACACATAAGGTCTTTTCATTTCTATGAATAGATTACGCTAGCGGGAAACTTTGGGTTGACTTGAATAATTGCATGATAGTTTAATGTATGTTAGCCTCGAGATTAGACATTTATGCATGAAGATTTGTTTAATACTATTCAAACTTGTATGCTCGCCAATGCCTTGTGTGTTGAACTATACTTTGACATGTATTGCAGGTTGATTGTTGACGATGGCGACGTTGGAAACGAGTAGGATGACTTAGATACTCATCTAAATTTTGTACTAAAAATGTTGTTGACTTGTATCTCGTTTCAAACATGTTGTATTTGATTTCAAACCGTTGTACTTGATCATTATCCATGAAATGAAATTTTGTTATTTAAATACTTGTCACTTATTAGTGATATGAAGTCTCGAGCAATCTCGTTCGTCCCGCCCCGATGTTTCCGCCATCGGTTGGGATGTGACATAAGCAATGTTGTTTAATTAGTAATATGGTTGCTTTTTTATCCAAAGAAATAGATTGTTAAGCTATAGTTTTAATTATTAATATTGCTTTAAAATATATAGATTAAGGTAAGTAACAATAAATCTTTTCTTGTTCATTTTAGTTCGCCTAAAATTACTGTTCTGTTTAAAAAGTTCGTGGCTCGAGGCTCGCTCTAAGTTCGCTCAAAAAAAGTTTGAGAAAAGCTCGGCTCGAAGTCAGCTCGGTTTTAAACGAGCCGGCTCGGCTTGATTCGATTTTTAAACGAGCCGAGCCTGAGCCCACCCTGGTTCGGTTCGGCTTGTTTACAACCCTAATATCGGGATATTAACTACATAGATCGGGTATAGCCGGGTATAATCGGTTTCGGTTTTGGGTATTAATCGGGTATGATCGGTTCTGGTTCCGGTTCCAGGTATTGAGATCAAAATGCATACCCTATTTATACGCTACGGGTAGGGGGGTTTCTGGTTTCGGGTATAGAATACCCGGGTATTAAAAAACCGATTCCGGGTACGGTTTTTTTACGCACCTCTAGACCCGATGCCGGACCAAAATGTGGTTGGTTACTGGTTTGGTAAGGTTTAGTCAGTCGGGTCAGCAACCAGTTAGGGTCAGGCTGATTCTATTTATTTTTGGTCTGCAAGGTATCAATGGCTGGCCTTTACCATATTTCCTGCATATTAAATCAAGATTTGTTTTACTGGGCTTCAATAATAGATGTTGGGCCTGCAAGACGAACTTATCAAATATTGTCATTCATAACTTTGAAAGTGTACCGTGTTCTATCAAAATTTTTAATTTGAAAGTAACGGATCACCATGTTATTCATAATTTATAACGTGGTTTATACTTTGTAATGCATTTAGTTCTTATCCAACAAATTTAAACATTTTAGTACGTTCAAGCTAAAAGACTAAATGCGGTGCAAATCACATGAACTATCAATGTATTTTTGGAAAAAAAATCTAAGGACTAAATGTGTTATATGTAAACCGCAAGGATGATTCTTATATTTTAAAAAAAACTAGGTACCAAATCTAAATACATGAGGAACATCCATTTACTTTGCTCTACTTTGAACTTGTGAATACCAACACACTTTTCAATGCTAAGTACAAACAAATATTAAAAACTAAATAATTTTAACACTGATTAAAAAAAAAAAGACCATATACTCAATATTGGGAAAAATAAATGCTAGATGATTGCAATATTCTCAATTTCTTGTGAGTAAAACTTTTTTTTTTTATGAATAAAGGTGCACTTTCAGAAAAAAAAAAACCTTTTTTTTATGAATTGTGTTAAAAATGAACTTAAGAAAAAAAAAACATTGGCGTTCGTTCAACTGGTGAAAAGTTGAGCCGTATTCCCCATCAAAATCTTTCAGAAAACTCCGAATTATGAATTAGGTTTTTGGAAATATCAACATAAATTAGAATGAATGACATAACAAAAGCATAAGAAATATGAGTGGAGTAGGGAAGATACTGAAGAAATGTCTGGGAGAAATGAGGTTCAACACCGGCGGCGGCAACATCAACTGGTACCCGGGCCACATGGCCGCCGCCACTCGCGCTATTAACGCTCGCCTCAAGCTCGCCGATCTCGTCATCGAAGTCCGTGACTCAAGGGTAACCATCCTTTCCTTTCCTTTCCTTTCCTTTCTTCTCTTATATACAACAATGATTCTGAAATTTCATCAACAGATTCCCTTATCATCTGCGAATCAAGACCTTCAGCCTCGATTATCCTCCAAACGCCGTGTCATTGCTCTCAACAAGAAGGATTTAGCTAACCCTAATATTATGCATGTATACTTCTCTCTTTCTTAATTTGTGCTTGTTTTTTCAATACCAATAGTATGTTGCCTTAATGGTTGTACTATTTATTGTACAAATCGACTAGAATCTCGGTTTTTAAAAGCTGGAACCCAGGCGCAAACTGTGAAGCACAAAAGTGGTGCGCTTTTCGTATGCGAGGCTCATAGTGATTATATAGTTTCTATATATTTTTATAGGATTTTAGCGTCCCTTAACCAAAAAATAGCTATAAGGTATGTTTTAATGTATAAAATACTTACGTGTACAACCTAAAAAGCCTGCTGTACAACATCCTGCTGTACCAAAATAAGGCCATGTACATGAGGCGCATGCGTCGCTATGTAAAGCATGCGTCGCTATGTAAAACATGCGCCTTATGTCACTGAAGTGCAACTTTTTTAAACCAAGAGTAGAATGCATATAAATTTTAATATGTGTAGGGTTTATCTTTAAAAACTGCATGAATGCATATGCACCAAACTACATGCACTTATTTTTTTTTGTAGAAAAGTTTAGGATGGATAGATAAATCATTGTTTTTTAATTTACATTTTTCATTGAAGCGATATGTATGCATTCTTATTTGGGTCACGTGGTTATATGTGTGTGTTTGGAGTAACCTCTTATTTGGTTTTGAATTCTGTCAGAAATGGGTTGATTACTTTGATTCCTGTAAGCAAGATTGTCTTCCCATCAATGCACACAGCAGGAGCTCTGTTCAGAAGGTTTGTTTTGTTCCTCACTATTCATGAACTTAACTGACACCAAATTAACAAAAAGGTTGAGTTTTTTGCTTGAACATTACAATAACAGCAATTAATTGTTAGACTAATCTTGATTGTTCATGGGTTGCTTGGAGTGAGGGTGTTTGAGTCAGTTTAGTTTTTTTGGTTAATTACCGAGTTGTTATGATTAGGTAGGTTTATATTGGTTATTTAATTTAGTTTGTTTGGTTTTTGTTATTGGAGTAGGTTACTTGTTCTGCAAGGGGTTGTTTATCTATAAACACCGGTCTTTGCTTCTTGTATTGTGTGTGCTTTTTGATCTATAATACAAAAAAGTCATGGAGGATGTCCAACATTAATATCGATTACCAACTACAAAAAAAGAGTTTTTTTGGCTGGTTATATTTATCTAGATGCATGTGCATGCACTTTAGAGTTTGTTTTACAAAGGTCTAACTTGTGTTTAATTCATAAAAGTAGCTTCTTGAACTTGTTGAGCTCAAACTGAAGGAAAAGATTGCAAAAGAACCTACCCTTCTTGTGATGGTGGTAGGTGTGCCAAATGTTGGGAAGTCTGCTTTGATCAACTGCATTCATCAAATTGCAGCATCGCGTTTTCCAGGTAATCTGTTAACTAGTTTGCTTATTAGACACCCACCACACAACCAACCAATACACACACATCTAAAAATGGTAATTTATATAGTGGTGGTAATTTCAACCTACCCAGTGGCTGATCCAGGAATTTTGGTTACGGGCAGGAGCGGACCTAGCATGTTACCAGGGGTAGCCCCCACTACCCCTTGACGCTCCAGCGGTAGCGTAAATTGGAAAAATTTGACGTTTTTTCGAGCTCGTTACCCCTTTTTATATGAAACGTTGCTCCTATAAAGATTTTCTAGATCCGCCACTGGTTAAGGGGAGAAAAAATGAGTTGGGTCAAAGAAAAAACAAATGAGGATAAGTTAAATTTGTAAGGAGTTACTATAACTTAAACAATATTCTTTATTGAATGTGATATTCTTCATTTCTCAGAAACGTTTGATTACATCTTAATTAGTAACATTAGCAAATTCTTTTTTTTCTTACTACATAAACTATACAAGTTCCCATAAATGGTCATGGAATGTTATTAGATGGATTGCTGCCGAGTAACTTTTTTTTCAAAAAGTTCCCATAAGTTCTAATAAAAATTATAGCAAATGGTTACAATAGTCGTTTAAAGTTTAAACTTAGTTAACCAAATAAGTAAGAAATATACACATCAAGAAATAAAATAAAACAAGACTAATAAAAGTCTCAACTACATTATTAATCCAGTTATGATTAAAACGGAAAAAAGATCTGAGTTTAATAGTTGGCTTGCTTACTGTAAATTAACCACATTTGTTACTAAAAAAATTTTAGATATGAGTGTTTAGATTTAAATATTTAGCTTCCAGAGTTAGCCCGAAATGGCCCTACCCCTCCAAACTAAGCCCAATTGAACTTTCAACATGTTGATTATCTATAAAAGAAGTTTAAATGGTGGACAAAAAAGCTTTAGCTGGTCAACTAAACCCCAACCATTCTGGCCCGATCCTGTTTTGACATAGGCCCATTCTTACTAGTACCCAGCCAGCCCATATTACAACCTCGAAAGTTTGCAGGGATGTCTTCTCTGGCAATAACTTTTTTGGATTTTTCTTAGTGCAGGAGAAGAAGAAACGAGCAAAAGTCGGACCCTTGCCTGGTGTAACTCAGGATATTGCAGGGTTTAAGGTCAGGTTTTTAAAACAAATATAAGAATGGATAATTCATAATATTAAATAGGCCTGTAAACGAACACGGACTTGTCCATGTTCGTGTTCGTTCATTTAACTTTAACCTAACAAGAACACGAACATATAATGGAACGCAATTTTTTGTTCATGTTCAAAAATTAAGAAAACATGGGCATGTTCGTGTTCGTTCATGTTCGTTCGTTTAAAATCTAAACAAATAGTTCACGAACGTAATTTAACGAACATAGTTGAACAAACATAAACGAACACAAATATACATAACTGAACAAACATAAACGCACACAAACGAACGTAAATCAACATTAATGAATACAAACAAACAATTTTAATACATCATAATTCATCCAAAAGCACATCTTTTTTAGTTGTTTAAGTGCACATGATCCAGTTACGTAGTTTTTTATTACTTACCGTTGAATAGTTCACAAACAGTCCATGAACGTTCGGTTCGTTTACAGGCCTAATATTACACTTTCCGTTCTTTTTCTTTGTCGATAAAAATGCAATCAAGTTTTTAAGTTGATTTTTCTCACATGCAGATTGCACAACGACCTAGCATATATGTACTCGATACCCCAGGAGTACTTGTACCAACTATTTCTGACATTGAAACAGGATTAAAATTAGCTCTGGCAGGTTTGAAATTGTTATAAACTTTATATGTAGTTAAGGACATCTGATAATTATAGTATCCTAGAACTCTGAACAGTGTAAAATAAACTATTTGGTGATTGGTTATGCTTTGGTGCAGGATCTGTGAAAGATTCCATTGTGGGTGAAGAACGTATTGCTCAATATTTGCTTGCGGTTTTAAATACACGACAAACTCCCCTACATTGGAGGAACGTGCATAATAACACCTTCAAAGAGCTTCAAAATGAAACCGATGATAAACGCGATTATAATATTAAGGATCTTTTGCCTAAAAGACGAACTCTTCCTGTTGCATCCAATGTGCATTATGTGGAGGTAACTTCTGCTTTCATCTCTAACGAGTCAAGCATGTAAAATAAAGTAAACTGGTCAAACGGGTCAAAAGTTGACTAAAGTTATTATTACGTACAATTCCCTCCAAAAGCATTTTATTTCAGTAAAATTAGATTCTTAGTGAGATGATATGTTTTTCTAGTCATATTTGACGCCCCTGATTTGGTTTACCCTATCTAACCTCTGTTTTGACACGTTAGCATGAATTCAAGATTTTCTTGTTTCATGTCTTTGAAATATTGTGTTTTGACATGAAGGGTGTTGCGAAAGAGGTACAATGCGCATTATTTTTGACTCTATCAGAATTTAGAGGTGATTTGCAAGATGAGAATGAGTTGGAGATGTTGATTGAAAAACAATTTGAAGCATTGCAGAAGGCGTTAAAGATCTCGAATAGAGCAAACGAGGCTCGTATGATGGTATCTAAGAAATTCCTTGCTTTATTTAGGGCTGGCAAACTTGGCCCATTTATTCTTGATGATGTTCCTGTTGTCACTTCTAAATCGTGAATCTCCTAGAACTCAGATGATCCTTTTCTGTGCCGTTTTTAACTATTTTTTCTATTATAAAAAAATCAGTCTTCTTATATAGAAGTATTAAATATCTGTCATAAAATCATTCATTCTTATATAACCATTTTTAACTATTTCTTTTTGTCACACTTATAAATTATGCTTAAGTTTGTGTCCTTCAGTTTATATTTTTTGTTTGTCATTAATTATTAACTTTAAATCACATTATTTGTTTTCATGTTTGATATTGTTGTTAATTTGTGTTACACAAAAAGAAAAAAAGTGTTCATCAAGAACATGAATCTGTCATGTTCTTAGAATCTTACTGTTCAACATTGCCACCACAACATGCCACACTAGTCACCATGAACCACATTGTCACCCTAACAAATAGATGGTAACCTAAATCTTAATAAATGAAACGCAAGCGTGATCTTAACTAAAAAATAAAAATATAGACGAACACAAACACATGAAAGTGCCCTGGAATATTTAGTAGAATATTTTGATCCTATAATCTGACTTGACATTGGTTTTGTGACAAACAACCAAGTTCTCAATCTTGACAACTTTGAAGTAAAGTATGTAACAGTGTAACACCACCATTTCTTTTATTTTTGAGGTATGCATTGTATATACTATATATACATTCTTAGGTTTTAGTGACAACGAAAGCCCAACAAGAAACTTCATTACTAGAAACCGAAAGCCCAATAAGAAACTGATACGGATCACAGACACAAGAAAAGCAAATGAATACACCTACACAAACAAAACAAAATTACCCTCCCATAAACAAAAAAAAATGTATAAAGGTTTTATTGGTATGAAAGCTTTATCAAAACTAATCATCCTCCTAATCTTAGCCTGTACGATTTTATTGAACTTTCATTTAAATATTACTTTTATCTATTTGTATTGAACGGTAAATTTGGATTATTGACGGACTACTGCTAGTATCATCATACCACGAGCGGAATCTGCTAATCATATCCATCTTCACTCGGAAATAATGCCGAGACATCCGTGCCACGAGTGAAACCATCCGATCATATCTATTTCCACTAGGAGATAATGCCGATACACAAATTCAGTGGGAAACCCAATAAATCTAGGAAAAACCTCCTCTTGTGGGAATCAAACCCAGAATCTAATAGTCCCTAAGTCTTATGTTCCCCCTAAAATACCACTAGACAATAATTCATTGAATACTTTATTTATTTTCTTTTTAAAACAAGATTACTTTATATTTAAAAGACTAGGGTGTATCAGGTTTAGAATTTTATTTTTTTTAAAGAAAATGGAATTACTATATATAATATATTATGTAGGATCTTATCTACAGTGACATCAACGTGTTTAACGAAAATGTAATTACTATAAAATTTTGTTTAGATCATTGTGTGTGTTTATTTGGCATTGTATTTTTTTTATTTTCGTTATTGTGCCTTTTTACAATTCATTGTGTCTTTTTTCCTCAACGTTGTTTTATATTTCTCGCTATCGTGTTATTTTGCGATCTTTTATGTCTTTATACATTTTCTAAATGTTATTTTGCGATCTTTCATATCTTTACACATTTTCTAAATTTTGGGAACTTAATTCTATAAGTTTATCCTGCTTAATAAATAACACGTTTTTTTTAAAGATAACTTTACCTATTTAGAATAATTAATTGCTTTTACCTACTCACAGTTTATTACTTTTTTTAATTTTTTTACTGACTTTTTGGTCAAACCTTATTAAATAAAACCACACTCAAAATTTGTTATACTTGTTTTATAGTCCAACCTACTCAAATAAATTAGAAATAGAAATTAGAGTTGTTTCGTTTTATTACAGAGTAGTTGCAAATAGAAGCTAGAGTAGGATGCATCAAAGAAAACCTTTAGGGGCGTTTGGTTTACAAAATAATTGGAATCGAAATTTGTATGGGAATTAAAATTTGAAGGAATTAGATTTGGAATTTAAACATTCCAATTGGAACTGGAATAGGAATTGTTAGAATTGGAATCTCAATTCAATTTTTTATGTGTTTGGTTGTCAAATGAACTGGAATCCATCACCTGGCACCCACAACCCTCGGTTCGGGTCGAAACAGTTCAGGTGGAAAAGGTATGGGTCAAAACGGTTCGCGTTGAAACAACACGGGTCGAAACGGTTCGCGTAGAAACGGTTCGAATTGAATCAGTACGGGTCGAAACGGTTCGGATCGAAACAGTTGTGTCGAAACGGTGCGGGTCGAAACGGTCAAAGATTCCAATGAATTTACTTTAATTCCTTCACATATAGGAAGGATTTTGAATTCTTTAGTTAAAGGAATTCGAAGGAATTTATGTCAATTTTCAATTCCATTGTCAACCAAACACATAAAGATTGGAATTGAGCTTCCAATTCCATCAAATCATGTGAACCAAACATCTTAAAAGATGGAATTTAGATTCTAATTTCCTTAATCATTAAATTTCTGCGAATCAAACACACCCCTAGCTATCTAATAAAGTTGTGGATCGTCTATAATAACTCATATTTTTCATCCACCTTAATAATTTTTGCTCTCCACTCTCCACTAATAGGACATGTATCCTTTGTAAATTGCTATGCTAGATCCTCTGTTACTTCGGATTATCCTTGGTCTAGTTTGGAATACCTTTGGGTTTCCATTAAATTCCTACTATAAAATGAGTGCGCCTCAAGTAATCGTTAGCATTTTTTCATAGGTGGCACAACGCCGTAGCCTGTATTTTAGGCTTAAAGCAAAATTAAAATACCCGATCTTTTTTCATAAAAAAAAAATTAACGTGACAATCGTTCTCTCTTGGATCGTTAGCTGAATTATTTATATGTATGTGTTTGCTTAGATGAATTCTTCTATGCTTTATTTAATGCAAGTTGATTAATAAGTTTATTATAATTTATTTCTTCTAACAAATATTTTTGAATTGATCAAATGATAATTAATATTTTATATATTGTCACATCAAAGGTCTTTTGTAATTCCTTATTAAATTTAAAATTTATGAAAGCTTTTGTTTTGATGGAAACAACCGGTAGTAGTTAATATGACCTGTTATTCAAAAAAAAGTAGTTAATGTGACCTATACGCAATATATGCGTTAGAAATTTACCAGTTTTCTTAAACATCATTTAGTTTTTAGATAGTAGTGTCATAGGGTTGGGCTAAATGAGGGAGAAATGTTAAAATACAGTCTCCTAAAGATAAAAGTCATAGGAATGATATTTAACTAATTCTGATTGAACTTATTCTAACGGTATTGTAACTGTCTAATCAAACTCTACGATCTTAGATTTTAGGTTTTCGCTTTTGGATTTTTAGTTTGGAGATTTTAGAAATTCTGTTTAGATCATTGTGTCTTTTTGTTTGGCATTGTATTTTTATTTTATTTTATTTTCGTAATTGTGTTTTTATTTTATTTTCGTCATTGTGTCTTTTTCGCGATTTATTGTGTCTTTTTTACTAGGCATTATTTTATATTTTCCGATCCATTGTGTTAACTTTTTGCAATTCGTTGTGTCATTGTACCTTTTAGATTTAGGAGACTTTGTTGGATAATTTTACCCTTAATGGGTAATCATGAAACCATTAACTTTACATGTAAAAAAATATATTTACATAGAACAAAACATTTTTACATAATTTCTTCAGAGTTTTTTTCCATATAAAGATATGTATAAGCTATTTAATGTAAAAAATAATTTTTGTGAATAATTTTCTTTTCCTTTTTTTAAATGTTTTAAACTTTTTTTTTATTAAAATGACTTCTATATGTGTTTATATGTAAAACTTCAAAAATAATTAGGTAAAAGTTAATTTTTTACATATAAAATGAATTATTTATGAGTTTTTGAATGATTTCCTAGCTGTCCACTTTCTTGTAGCTCCGTTGAACCTCACATATCAACATCATTATGGTAATGTATTTACTAAAATGGTGTTATGAGAAAAGTATTTATCAAAATAGTGTTTTTGAAAAATTATTTGCTATCGCTCCTAATCTCATCAGATAATTCAAATTTTTTGAATAACTATTAATTTAATCATGGTATACGTCTCTCACCTAACTTATTTCCTTTAAGAACCTTAAAAAAAGCCTATTTTTTTAAATCAAGTTCAGATTTTTTTAGTTACTCATACTGTTAACTTTTTTTTTTCTTGAATCAAGTTTTAAGGTCCGAGTTACAAGATATTTGTTCCCTCCATTAAAACAAGATACATAAAATTTAGAGTCTAAGGTAAATAAAAATGCTTTTATTTTTTAATAGTGAAATAGTTAATTAATATTTTTTTATCAAGTCAGTGTGTTAACTCTCCCGCTAATATGGATATGAATACTTGTAATGTCGTGACTTGACAAAAAATATCAACAAAATTAATAGGTTGTATAGAAGAAAAAAAGCACGAATAATTTTCTGAAATAAAATTTTAAATTGTTTTTTATACAAGTCATATCAACCAAAGTTCTTATATAATATTTAGCTTTTTAATTAATTATATAATTTTGAGGGTATATGTGTATAACAAAAGTTCTTGAAATCACATGAACCCTTTAAGTAGGTTTTATAAAAAAAGGTTTTTTTTTAAATTCTTAAAAAAGTAAGTTAAGTGAGAGACACAATACCTAATTAAATTAATAGTTATTCAAATCATTAAAATTATCCAATAAAATCAGGAATAAGAAAAAAAAATCTATCAAAAACACTATTTTAATAAATACTTTTCTACTAACACCATTTTAGTAAATAGTTTACCCTTCAACACCATTTTAATAAATAGTTTACCCTTCAACACCATTATGGAAAAAAGACACTCTAAATGTGTAACCTTGTAATATATTTCAATCTTGAGATATATCTAATATTATTTTTTTATAAAACTTAAAAAGATTTATATATAATTTAAACTCATAAAATAACCACGTTTATTAATTATTTTGACGTAAAAAAGATTATTTGATTTACAATATAAAAGAAATAATCACTAAAAGTACACCGTAACATTTTTAAGAGTTTCATTCTTTTAGTAGTTCAAACAAAAAACAGGATTTTTAAATCTAAGAGCGTAAAGTCTTTGTATATACATGAGAGTTGGCCATGACTTTCTAATTTTGATTTCAAATTATATTTTTCTGAGATCTATTGTTCAAATTTCTCTATTAAAAAATTCTATATATTTATTGTTGAATCGAGTATATATATATATATCTATATATATATATATATATATATATGCGTAGGATCTGGGGAAAACGCCCCAAAATGTAAAAAACGGTGAGAACGTTTCACAGCTGTTGGATCAAAACAATCTACAGACTAAATGAGACGGTGACGTGTTGAAAGTCCAGCATCCGGCAGGTTTAGACGGAAGTTTATGTAGAATAGAACTAACTCGGTATAATTTCCGTTAGATTAGTCATAAGTTGAATGATTCATTCATACCAAAAGAGTATACATCATTTACAAGCTGCCAGCATTTCCCCTCTGCGATCTCCAAAACTTATCAACTAACGAACACACAACACTATATATAGACACTAGTTTGGTGAGGATGTATACCTTCGTACGAAGGTAAGTGAGCTTCGTGCGAGGGTGACTACGTTCGTGTGGACTAGCTTAGTCCGTACGAATGTATACCTCCGTGCGGATATACTTCATTCTCTCCAAAGTCATGTGTTCGTCACTAAACTATACAATATTCAACATATGCTCTATCTAGCCTATTCGTACAGTGGCAAACATACATAATATGCACCAACAAATTCCCCATTGGCCATCACTGTCGAATCTTGATTTTGAAATATGATAGCCGTGTTTGAATATCTACAACTTCAATCAAGCATCTTGATATCTTCAGATAATCCCCCGTTGATTGATGATTCGGGCTTGCATTATCATCAATATAACAAATTCCCCGTGAAATAAATCTTCAGGTCTTTGTTTGCACAGTTCCTGACCTCCTCTGATTTGCGTAACTGCAATCTTTATGAATAGTCACCAACTCGAAACTGATCAATGTATCTTCTCCATTTCGACTATAACCACATATGTGTTAGGTTTTTTATTTAACATTTTGCAGAATCTTTTAATCTTAAAAAACCCAACCGACACTTGATAGAAACTTCAAGTGACCACACCGGTAAACTTCAAGTCTGTGAATACCCACGAAAATCTGAAATCCCGTTTTCTGTAATCACCTTTAAGCACACTCTTGAATGATTGATCAGTGTAAACGGACACAATCAACAAATCTTACAAATCATCTGGTAACACATTCAAATCTAAGAAACATTCTTCCACGATCGGATTCACATTCTTCATCTTCAGTCACAATAACAGATATATAGTCTTCTCCGTTAGTACCGGCAGCAACTTAATCGACAAACATAGTCATTCCCCGGCTAGTAGTCCAGAAAATAATTCATTTGCTCGAAGATTAACCATTCTGACACTTAGACTATCACAAAGCTGTGATATCTTTTAAGTATCGACAATAGTGATGCATCTCCTGACGCTAATCCTGCTATCCAGCTTGACGAAAACTCGGGACTCAAATCCTAAGACATCAATCTGACCACGATCTAAAGAATTTGAACTTCCTATGATCACGAATTAACGAATCAAGATCTTATGCATCCCCAGATAATGTGAAGTTGGAACCACACGAATACTGTTGCACATCACGAATTTCAAAAATATCGGAATTTCAATATATTCTAATGAAATTTTTATTCCTCCTCATTTTTGCAAATTCTGACTTCTCTAAAACTTATCACTAAATTTCCCCTCAAACTTGGCAAATTCAGTCCAATCTGTTTACTGAAAAACTCCACTATGCGGAAAATATGTCATTTTGATCCACAAAAGTGTGTTTTTCATCAATGCGGATTTTTTAAGCCCATTAATAGTTACTATACCAAATAATCATCATTTTGCATATGTATCAGTGACTACCCCATTATCTTTACCACTCTATGATCACATCATCAAATCTATTCTTTGAAGCCCCTGACGGTGTCCTCGAACAACCCGTATTTGTCGTTAAAATCTCGAAAAAATTTTCAATCACCAATTTTTTTCTAGACACTCGTCTCGTCACCACGATAAAATAATGACTTCTTTTTTTAGGCATTTTACTCATTCGCATGGATGAAGTAGGTTCATTCGTGCGAACGTGATGATTTTAGAACAAATGATTCTTAGTTCGTGCGAACTAGAGTCTTTCACGCGGATGAAAGCTCCTTCGTGGTAACGTAGGTACCTCCATACGGCCGTAGTTAGTCCGTGTGGACGTAGTTACTTCCGTGCAGATGTATTACCTCCGTATGGACGTAGTTCCTCCATTCGAACATTGCTGATTCAATTTTTCGATCCAAAATCTTTATTTCTACGAATTTCATGATGATTCTTACACAGACTAGGTCGGAATTCATTTCTAAACAATCCTATGGTTTCAATTTTATTTTTTGTCCATGGATTGTCCATTTATTTGATGATTTACGTCTAAAAACCCTCAAAAGTCCATGATTCATGAGCGTAGGTGATTCAATCAACTGTTAGATTGGTTGAATCAGTACTGTAGGTCTGATACCAATTGAAAGTCAAGGATCCGACAGGTTTAGACGGAAGTTTGGGTAGAATATAACTCATTTGGTAGAATTTCCGTTAGATTAGTCATAAGTTGAATGATTCATTCATATCGAAAGAGTATACATCATTTACAAGCTGGAGAAAAAATATTTCTCCAGCATTTCCCTCTAGGATCTCCAAAACGTATCAACTAACGAACACACGACACTATATATAGACACTGGTTTTGTAAGGATGGATACCTTCGTATGGACTAGCTTAGTCCGTACGAATGTATACCTTTGTGCGGATGTACTACATCCGTATGGATGTATTTCATCCTCTCCAAAGTCACGTGTTCGTCACTAAACTATACAATATTCAACACACGCTCTATCTAGCCTATTCGCAAAGTGGCGGGCATACATGATATGCACGGACACGTTTTTTTAATATCAATGACTTTTGAAAGAGCGCGGGTTTCATTAAGGGTAAAAAGGTAATTGTGCATATGCATAACCTTACAAACAACACCAAAACATATAAACTTTCCACAAAAACCTCCCCAACTTCTACGGAAAACGTAAAAACCCTAGATTAACGCAAAGACCTATATTATGGTGTTGAAGATCAAGCACGATCTAAAAGTAGAAAACAAAGTGAGTTAATTGGGTTGTAGATTATACTAGTTATTTGATGTTATTGGCGTTTTAATTTCAACAATATATGTGTAGTTTCTAGAGGAAAGGAAACCAGAAAGTCACCTCAACGTAAACGCCAAAGAATTGGCGAATAAATGAAGCAGACACATCAATACAAGGTTATAATCGTTACATTTTGTTTCATTTAAAACACCAACATATGATTACTATGAAGCTTGTACATGTTAACTGTTGATTGTGTGTTTGTAAACGCCATATAAAAGCTAACTTTGGAATATATTTGACCTAAAAAGACCAACTACTGCTATGATGTATTGTATAAATTTTGAACGGCATATAGGATGTGTTATGGAACAACAAACTAAAATAAAGTTACCTTTTACATGTATACTTTCACTAAATTGTGAAAACACCATATAAGTTAAGATAACTTTCAGTAAATTGTGAAAACGCCATAAGCAGATAACTTGGATATTTGTACTTGTAAACTGGGAAAACACTATATAAATTCAATGTAAAGATGTTTGTGAAAACGCCAATGAATTTTATCTTGTTATTAGTCGAAGATCGTTTGAAAGTCAAGATAAGATGCACACGGATGGGCCCAAAATGCCAAGAAAAGAAAGGCTTTGAGCCAGGATGTTGAGGTTCAGGAATAACCTTATTATCAGTTCACTGGGGCTAGAGTTTTATTAGGAGTGAAACATACAATCTTGACTGGTTGGTTTGTCAATTTTAATGCAAATCAAATACATACAATACAAAACATGGGATTTGGTGCAACCCTAAGAATGGAGATAGACAATATACCAACAGTGCTTAGGTACTCGCTCGTGGAAAATTACAATGCAGAAACAAACAATTTAAATGTCGGCAACCATATGATGCATAACAATGCGGATTTGATACACTCTTTAACAGGTATACCAAATGGAAATGTCATCGTGACCCAAAAGATCATCAAAGAATGACAAAGTAGTGGCTGAATAGAGAGGACAATTTATTGGGTCAGCCTAGATTAAAAGATGAGGCGTGAAGGCATACTTTGATGACATTTTACCTAGCAATGAATGATTATGGGAGAAACTTATGCCTAAATTTCCTTGTTGCATTCTTCATTATCATTGGGCATGCAAGTGATAACGCTGTTGTAAACCAACAATATTTGCAAAACATTAAACCAAACATTGAAATCAACCAAGTGAAGTGGTGTGATTATCTAATTGAGTGTTTGTAACAAGCAAAAGTGCATGGAAGCCAATAAAACATTTCACAGGGCCCTAGATCGTACTTGTGGTATGAAATATTTTTATACAATACTGTTGGCTAAAGAAAAACTTGAAAATTAATATATTTTATTACAACTGGCTTTGGTGAATGATGATTGCGATCTAAAAAGGTTAGAAAGAAAAGAAGGTTACCTAATTGAACTGGTCACTGTGAGAATTCTGGAAATGTTTGAGAATGTATTGATGAAAAGCATATATGGGCTGACAAAAACACCATGATGTGAAGGCTATAGAGGAAACAATTGTGAGGAAGACTAGGAAGCTAAATTTTGAAACAATTGTTCAAAAAATGCCAAATACCAAGAAGACTAAATTTGAAGCGGTGGTTAATGAAGATGATAATGATGGTGGTGATGCTGATAATAATGATGTGGAGAATGGAGATGATGATTATGCTGATAATGAAGATGAAGTTGATAATGTCGATGATAAGGTTGATGATGATGTTGATTTTGATCATGATGTTTGCCACCGTCATATAGAACTCGACCCTGAAGTCCAAAATGCCATCGCTATTGGTGATGAGGAGGATGATGAGCAAGAAGAAGCTTATATTCATAGGGTTGTTGCAGATGATTTAGAGAGCCAAAACAAGGTGTTTGAAGTATCAGCTTCAGCATCAGGAAAACATGCTCTATACACTGTCCTAACACTATATGATGAACAAGATGTTGGTGATATACATGACAACATTGGTGTGGAATAAAGCACCATGTATTAAGCTGAAGAGTTATGTTATACGATTAAAAATTTCACACACACAAATAAGAAAACAAATGCCATGCTTAATTAACTTTTTCTCATTTAATAGGCAATGGTTGAAAAGTTAGATCGTGCCTTCAAAGAGTTAGAGGAATCTTACAACAAGATGAAGGCTTTATTAGATTACTCAAAGGTTAAACATCCAAACAACTTCCTAGTACATATCAAATATTCACAATGTCTGGATTTGTTAAAAATCATTTCAAAAGATGTAGATGAGAACGCCAAAGAAGGGACAAACGAATGGGAAGAGGAGATAATGATGTGGTTGAGTCTGGTAACAATGAAAACACAAAGGTTGATAACCCAATAGCAGGAAAAGGTAAAAATGAAGGTGAAGAAGGTGAAGGTGACAAAAACGCCACGACTACAACTGAGGCTGCATGTGAAGGTGAAAAAGAGGGTGTGGATGACATTGAACAAAACACCATATCTATTGAAGGCGGAAATGCATGTGAGGCTGCACTTAAGGCTGAAGCTGGTCATGGATGTCACACCCCAACCGATGGCGGAAACATCGGAGTGAGACGAAATAGATAACTCAAGGCATCATAACACTATTTGCGACAATATTTAAATCAAAACTCGTTTCATTTCATAAATCAAAGAGTCAATTACAACATAACAACTTCAACAGAAATTACAACATACAAAGCCTAACATTCAAGGTGCGTTTCTATGTCGTCCCTACTATATTCGTCATATTCAACATATCTAACCTGCAACATGTATTGGCGAGTACACAAGTTTAAGTACATAGCATAAGTATAAAAGAGTTTACTCAAATCCACATGGCAATTGTATACAAGGTAAGCTAACATGCAATACTAATTGTCAAACCCAAGTGTCCACAAGAATTAAGTGTCCCTCGTCACACGAAGTAACGAGACTAAAGTATGAATAAGAATAAGAATCAGCTTAATGCTTAACAATATCCCGACGGGAAGTGTGCTACTCCCATAGCGCTATATATGTTAAGTTGGGGCTAGCTAAGTTAATGACAAGAAGCATGTATGAATCTAACATGAACCTAAGCATAACAATAAGCATGTATAACGGAGTGAGTGTATAAAACATGTAGTGTGTGTATTCGTGTATTTTGTAAGTTAACATGTTACAACCTAAATTGTGTAAAAAGGGAAATGGGTCAAGTGTACTCACGATTTTGCAAGCTTCCACTTGGTAATTTCCGTGAAGAGTTGGAGGATCACCGAGTTATCCTACAAGAGGAAAACGTAGGTTGGTAAGTGTGAGGATGATAACAAAGGATTTAGGAATTTAAATACACCAAAGTACGTATACGAGGAAATAACCACCTAGACTTAATACTCGTTTTGACACTATGATACCCATTCGAGTTGATGTGTTTTCATGGGTTAAGGTACCCATTAGAATCGTAACGAGAAATTAAGTACTTAGGTGATGTAACCTAGTACCATGACAGACAATTATTTGATTATCATCAAGGGTTCAGTTAGTGTGTATATATAATACATAATAAGTAGATCATAAACATCATGGAAGTTCATAGAAATCATGCATGGAGGTAGGAGGATAACCTTCCTTTAACCTCTTTCGTATAGTTCACCAATGCACAAGTTGTCACAAGGACAACAAGGATGGTCATGAATAAGTTAAAATGAAAATAAAAGTTGTAAAATAATTAAAATCATCAAGTGAGGTGGTGGATTGAAGGTAGGATAGCCAAGGCTTCCAAGTAATCACACACTATCAACTCAAGTCTTGTTTCAAGAACAAGCTTGGAAGGATACAACACTTGTGGGTTAAAACCCTATTAAAACGGAAAGCTCTTACACTTATGACCTCAAATATGGTGATGTTCCATGTTGGTTTTCCATGGAAAACCTATGGAAACACTCCTAGAGGTGTTCCAAGTGTTAAGAAGGAAGAAAGAGTAAAGAAGAGAGGGAAAGGTGAGTTAGAACTCACTTAAAAGTCTTGAACTTTCAGAATTGAGAGAGAGCTTTAGAGAGAGAGATGAGTGTTTGAGATGTGAAATGAAAGTGGGAGGAGGTGGGTATTTATAGTTGAGGTTAGGGGTGAGTTAGGTGAGTGCATTTAATGTAAGAAACACAAAATTGACCAATCCATGAGCTAGAAATCACAAAATCCGGATTAAACCCTCTCGCGGGGCGCGAGAGACTAAAGGAGGCAGGTCGCAGGCTGCGAGACGTATAATTCCAGAAACTTCTTTGATTTTCATCACTTTTAGTCCCTTAACTTGGTTTTTCCTTCATTTCATGCTATAACTTGGTATTTTTGCATGTTTTTAAGTGTGTAACGTATATGCAAGTACATTTTAGGTATCAAGTATGAATGTATGAGTATTTGCACGTATAACAAGTATCGGTTTGTATATAAACATGCATTTAACGATTGAATGCATGTAAGACAGGTATGTATTAAGTAAGAATTTTATTACAATCAAAGTCTCGGATTACAAAATTGGAAAAGAAATACGAATACGATACAATTACAAGTTTCCATAAATAAATTTACAATTACACTTTCTAATTAAAGAAAGTACGAAAAAGCGAAGCGTTACAGTCTCCTCTCTTTTAGGAAATTTCATCCCGAAATTTATTCAAGAGATGCGGATATCTAGCCTTCATATCACTTTCGAGTCCCCAAGTAAATTCGGCGCCACGTTTACCTTCCCATAGAACCTTGACTATGGGAATTCGACTGTGCCTCAATTGCTTGATGCCTCGGTCCATGATCTCGACAGGCTTCTCTACTAAGTGTAGGGTCTCGTTGATTTGAAGATCTTCGAGTGGGACTTGAAGTCCTTCATCAGCTAGACACTTCTTCAAGTTTGAGACATGGAATGTAAGATGGACATTGTTGAGTTCTTGAGGTAGGTCCACTCGATATGCTACCTTGCCAATCCTTTCGAGAACTTTGAAAGGACCTACATAGCGAGGAGCGAGCTTGCCTTTCTTACCAAATCGAACCACACCCTTCCAAGGGGAAACCTTGAGAAGTACAAAGCCACCTACGTTGAATTCCAAAGGTTTGCGTCTTTTGTTGGCTCCTAGCTTTAAGCAAGTTGTCTCAAATCTGTAGGATCTTGTCCGTCGTCTCTTATATAAGCTTGGGATCGGTGATTTGAGCTTCCCCGATCTCATGCCAACAAATAGGCGACTGGAACTTACGACCATACAATGCCTCGAAAGGTGCCATTTGAATACTTGCGTGATAACTGTTATTGTACGAGAAATTGATCAAAGGCAAGTGCATATCCCAGTTGCCACCAAAATCGATTACGCAAGAACGAAGCATATCCTTTAGAGTTTGGATAGTACGCTCGGTTTGACCATCAGACTGAGGATGGAAATCAGTACTAAGATTGAGATGAGTACCTAGGGCTTTTTGAAACGTTTGCCAAAGACGAGAGGTGAAACGACCATCACGGTCTGAGATGATGTCGATGGGGATACCGTGACAACAAATGATTTCATCCATGTAGATATGAGCCAATTTCTCGACTTTGAAATCTTCACCTATGGGAAGGAAGTGAGTGGATTTGGTCAAATGGTCAGTGACAACCTAAATACTAACGTGACCAGACGATGTATGAGGAAGTTTGGTAATGAAGTCCATAGCAATGCTCTCCCATTTCCAAATAGGAATTTCTGGTTGTTTGAGTAAGCCAGAGGGACGTTGATGTTCGGCTTTTACCTTGGAACAAGTAAGGCATTTCGAAACATAGAAGGCGATATCTTTCTTCATGCTAGGCCACCAATAGGACGTACGAAGATCATGGTACATCTTATCAGCGCCGAGGTGAATAGAATATCGGGATTTATGAGCTTCTCTCATCATGGAGTTGCGAAGTTTGGCACGGTTTGGAATCCAAATATGATCGAGATAGTAAAGAATTCCATTGGGTTTGGTTACGAGTTGATTTTCGACACCACACTTCAACTCGTTATCGAGGTTACCCTCATTAATGGTTGAGTATTGCGCTTCATGAATCAGCTCATGAAGCTTTCCCAAAGTTTGGTAGCAACGGATACTCTTAACATGAGTTTTCCGACTAAGTGCATCGGCTACAATATTCGCCTTACCAGGGTGGTAGCGAATATCGCATTCATAGTCATTTAACAATTCCACCAACGATGTTGAGCATGTTGAGTTCCTTTTGATTGAAGATATGCGGTGAAGACCGTATACTTTGTACCATAAAGGTAGTGTCGCCATATCTTTAATGCAAAAACAACTGCACCAAGTTCAAGGTCATGTGTAGTATACTTTTTCTCATGAATCTTGAGTTGTAGTGACGTGTAAGCGATAACCTTATCTCGTTGCATAAGAACGCAACCAAGACCTTGTTTTGAGGCATCGCAATACACGACAAAATCGCCATTACCATCGGGAAGAGTTAAGATAGGGGCATTGCTAAGCATGTCCTTGAGCGTTTGAAAAGAATCCTCTTATTCAGAACCCAAACAAAAGGTTTATCCTTTTGAGTCAAGGAAGTGAGAGGAATGGTGATTTTGGAGAAATTCGAGATAAAGCGACGATAGTAACCAGCTAGACCGAGAAACGAACGAATTTCGGACGGAGATTTAGGAGCAATCAATTCTTCATAGCTTCAATTTTTGTAGGGTCAATGTGAATACCGAGTTCGTTGACGACATGACCAAGGAATTGAACTTGTTTTAGCCAAAATTCACACTTGGAAAATTTGGCGTAACGACGTTCAGTACGAAACAGCTGGAGGATAAGACACAAGTGTTGCTCGCACTCTTCTTGTGTCTTGGAATATATAAGAATATCGTCAATGAAGACAATTATGAAACGGTCGAGATACGACTTGCACACACGGTTCATCAAGTCCATGAAAACCACAGGTACGTTAGTCAAACCAAAAGGCATGACTATGAACTTGTAGTGTCCATAACGTGTGCGAAAAGTGGTTTTGGGTATATCTTCTTCGAGAACTCGAAGTTGATGATAACCAGAACGAAGATCGATTTTCGAGAAGCAAGTACACCTTGAAGTTGATCGAAGAGATCGTCAATACGTGGAAGAGGATATCGGTTTTTGACTATAAGCTTATTGAGCTCATGATAGTCGATACACATCCGAAATGATCCATCTTTCTTTTTGACGAACAGAACGGGAGCGCCCTAAGGAGAAGTACTAGGGCGTATGAAGCCTTTATCAAGAAGTTCTTGAAGTTGGCTAGATAGCTCTTGCATTTCCGAGGGTGCTAGACGATAAGGGGATTTCACAACACGAGTTGGGATGAGGTCGATTTGGAAGTCAACAGAACGGGGAGGAGGTGGACCAGGAAGATCCTCTGGGAAAACGTCAGGAAATTCGCAAGCAACAGGAACATCACTTACGCTTGGACCCTTGTCTTTCTTTTCCACTATGTGGGCAAGAAAGGCGAAATATTCCTTATGTGAGTATTTGTTTGCTTGGACACACAACATGAGTTTGAGACCTTTAGAAGATTTCTCGCCATAGACGTGTAAGGAATCTTCATTTGGAAGAGGAAGGCATATGAATTTCTCCGAACAAACGACTTCAGCAAGAACTCGCCTAAGCCAATCCATGCCTACTATGATATCGAAGCTACCCATTTGCACGGGTATGAGGTCAATAGAAATTGTATGATCTTTAAGATTCAAGGAGCATTTAGAAAGGACGGAATTGACAGTGATGGATTTTCCGTTAGTGACTTCGACTTCGAATGATTTTAGCAGTTTAGAGCGTTTACACTTAAGCATAGGTTCAAATTCAACGGATACAAAACTTTTATCCGCGCCAGTATCAAAAAGACAAGAAGCATAGACATTGTTTACGAGAAACGTACCGGTTATGACGCTATAGCGTTTTGTGCTTGAGCGGCGGTGATCACGAAGGCTCTACCTCGAGCTTGTTGAGGTTGTTGTGGTTGTTGCTGCTGCTGGTTGTTTCATTGGGGGCAGGCGTTGGTGAAGTGATTAGGATCGCTACACTTGAATCATGCGCGAATGGTAACGGCTGGAGGTTGAGGTTGGTTAAGGGCAGGGCTTGCAACGATAGGTTGGTCTTGGGTAGGCGTTTGGTTTTGGTGACATTGGTCGGCGAAATGCCCAAATCTGTTACAGGTTGCGCATTTGCGACACGGGGTGTTGGTGGGATGGTGGTAGTGGCACTGGTTACACTTGGGCCATGAACCAGTGTAGTTCCTCCTTGGTGGTTCTAAGTTGGAGGTGGTGGAAACCGATTGCAAGGGTATCGGGTTTTGCGGAGTAACAACCGCATAATTTTGGCTAGAAGCCTTCTGCTTCTTGCCCTTGTTATTATTTCGAGGTGGCTTGGATGGGGTAGGTTCTTCGGTGGTATCGGTGGTGGCTTGGTGCTCATTCTTGGATGAAGCCTTATTGGAGGCTTCACGAAGAACGTGGTTGTTGTTGAATTTGGTGGTGAGGCGATAAGTATCCTCAAGGGTTTTGGGCGAGGCGGCTTCGACCGGATCCTTGATCGAGGGGGTAGGCATTCAATGTACTTTGCGATGGCCTTGTCAAGGGTGTTGACTTGGCTAGGGCAAAGTGAACTTAGTTGCTTGAAGCGAGTTGTGAGGCCAGCATTGTCGTTCCCCACTTGCTCCAGATTCCAGAATTCGTTCTCTAGTTTCTGAAGTTCGTGCGGAGGGCAAAACTCGTCCCTCATCAACTTTTGGAGCTCGGCCCAAGGGAGGGCTTGTGCGGCTTCGTTCCCACGAACGTGATGTTCGGAGCTCCACCAATCAAGGGCTCTTGATCGGAAGACTCCCATCACTTTGTTCGTGCGCAGGTGGTCAGGGCATCTACTTTGTAGAAACGTCACTTCCATGGCATCAAACTGTTGAAGCAACTTAGTGGCATCCCCTTAGCCAGTGAAGGGTAAAGGGTTGCAAGAGCAGAATTGCTTGAAGGTAAAAGTCGATTTAGGTGTTTCCACCTTGGATTCGACTAAGGCATGGGGTGATTTGGCGTTTGGTGGTGGTTGGATCTTGCTAACAATACCAGGGATGATCTTAGCCATCTGTTTCGTCATAAACTTCATGTAGTCTTTCTTGGACATTGAGTTGGAGTTGGTCTTTGACTTCAACCTTGCGCCCGAGTTTTGCGAGGAAGATATCTAGGTGTTCGAAAAGTAGAGGAAAGGATGAGACTTAATCGTAACCTGATGTAATAAAATTTCACATTTGAGCGTGTAAGTAACACGTATGGGTTCATGTGGATGACATAAGCATAACAAGTGTAAACACGATGATTGCGTAAGGAGTATAAATTTAGTTGGTTTGCGAGAATTATTATTGTTTTTGGTTGTGGGAAAAACGTGCGAATTGTGCATCGGGTTTGAAATGAACGAGGTAAAAAGTATTAAAAACACATAGAAATTGAGATAACATAAAAGACAGGCTTAGTAAAAACATTGGAGTGTTTCGGGTTGAGAAACGCCGACTGTTCCAAAGTGAATCAAAGATCCTTCCAAATTAGAGAAATGTGCTTTGGTCTATAGGTAAAATGCTCTCGTCGAGAAGCGATTAACGACATTTTACCCTTCCAGTTACTACATGTCTCGAATTTGATCGAAAAGTCGAAACTTTGGCGAGATCGAAAATCAAGGAGTGGGACTAGTTGACAAGGTGCGGGTTTCACCCCTAACTTGACAACATCGTACCCTAAGTGTGGTTGGTACTTACCAAACGAGGAGTGAATTCCGACTCATTGGTAAGGGTCCACTAGAGTATGAAATGGAAATTTTCCATCAAGGTATGGATATCACTCCTAACTTGATGGCGTAATTTCGTGAAAAATCAAATACGCAGATTGAGAGTTGTTCACCAAAGTGTGGGTTTCACGCCTACTTTGGTGAAGTCGTCTAGTTTGTAATACGAGTGTCTTCAAGTCTTCAAGTGTGTATATTGTGTAAATGGTCTTAGGAAAGACACATTGTATATATTAAGACCAAAAGAAATAGGAAGAAGCAAGGTAGGAAGAATTAACATTTTAAGCATGAAACAAGAATGGTCGAACGTTGGTCACTTAAACTATAGACTAGGTCGAACATGACAATTCTACCTAATTCCCTATAGTTATGGCACTGATACCAATCTATCACACCCCAATCGATGGCGGAAACATCGGAGTGAGACGAAATAGATTGCTCAAGGCATCATAACACTATTTGCGACAATATTTAAATTAAAACTCGTTTCATTTCATAAATCAAAGTATCAATTACAACATAACAACTTCAACAGAAATTACAACATAAAAAGCCTAACATTCTAGGTGCGTTTCTATGTCATCCCTACTAGATTCGTCATATTCAACATCTCTAACCTGCAACATGTTAAAAGTATAGTTCAATACAAAAAGTATTGGTGACTACACAAGTTTAAGTACATAATATAAGTATAAAAGAGTTTACTCAAATCCACATGGAAATTGTATACAAGGTAAGCTAGCATGCAATACTAATTGTCAAACCCAAGTGTCCACAAGAATTAAGTGTCCCTCGTCACACGAAGTAACGAGACTAAAGTATGAATAAGAATAAGAATCAGCTTAATGCTTAACAATATCCCGACGGGTGGTGTGCTATTCCCATAACGCTATATATGTTAAGTTGGGGCTAGCTAAGTTAATGACAAGAAGCATGTATGAATCTAGTATGAACCTAAGCATAACAATAAGCATGTATAACGGATCGAGTGTATAAAACATGTAGTGTGTGTATTCGTGTATTTTGTAAGTTAACATGTTACAACCCAAATTGTATAAAAAAGGAAATGGGTCAAGTGTACTCACGGTTTTGCAAGCTTCAACTTGGTAATTTCCGTGAAGAGTTTGGAGAGATGGAGGATCACCGAGCTATCCTACAAGAGGAAAACGTAGGTTAGTAAGTATGCGGATGATAACGAAGGATTTAGGAATTTAAATACACCAAAGTATGTATACGAGGAAATAACCACCTAGACTTAATACTCTTTTTGACACTATGATACCCATTCTGGTTGATGTGTTTTCATGGGTTAAGGTACCCATTATAATCATAACGAGAAACTAAGTACTTAGGTGATGTAACCTAGTACCATGACGGGCAATCATTTGATTATCATCAAGGGTTCGGTTAGTGTGTATAATGATGAAGGCAGAGGACCAGGAAACATGATTCAACTCAACTATCCACGAGCAAAACACTAGATAAGGCAGAGGACTAGGAAACATGATTCAACTAAACACAATTCTTAATGCAGCAAAAGGACATGGACATGAAAAAGACATGAAGGATATTGTGGGTAAACATGGGAAAAGAAAGTCACAACCATCAAGGGCATGCTTGTCCTCTTATCTCAGAAGGCCGGTGGTTATAAATGCAACATATGAGACACAAGAGAACAATATTTCAACCTACATATTTACTGGATGTGGTTTTCCATGGTATGTACATTTCATAACTCATAAAATGCCATAGCTTACAGTTGCAAGCATAAAAATGCTATAAAAAACCTGCAGGTCATTAATTGTTAAAATCACCATTGTTTTGTGGTTGCATGTCTGTAAAAATGCCATTTATAACCTAAAATAGCATGCAAGTTATACATTATGATAATAAAATGCTAGAGTCTGATAATAAAATGGCGTTAGTTTTACATTCTGAGAAATGTAATACTAAAAGTTAAACACCATGTGATATTTTTCAGGGATATAGTGTTCAGGATTATAGGCCAGAAGGATTTTCGGAGGATTATATTTGAGAGCATGAGCCCAGATTGTATGCACACAACAACTATATCCAATCTTAGGGGCACATACTAAACTATGAAGAAAGATTTAAGGCCTTTGAATCACCCTCAAGATTATTCTACACTCAAATAAGGATTGTTAGTGGTTATCTGAATAACTTAATGCCGTCAAATTATCACAATGTTTTAATTTTAATAAAATGTTAACATAAAAAATACAGAATACCCCCACATATAAGAAATCAGAAGATAACCGAAACCATGAAATCAATCGAAACATGGAAATTGTTTTGACAGACGCTCATTTCAAAGGCGATCTGAAAGATAGAAAAATAAATGATTATGATCTCGTCTTCATCCCAATACTATGGGAAAAACATTTCTACATTATCTGCTTCAATCTACAATCATATAAAGTTGATGTCTTGGACATTAGTGCTGCTGAAGATAATCTCAACATTGAAGACAAATATTTTGGCGTGATTGGAAAATGGTAACTCCTTTGAAAACTTCTTATTATATTACAACTTTTATTTAAAACACTATAACGAGTTAGCAAAAAATGTCAATGTCACACCCCAAACAATGACGAAAACATCGGAGTGAGACGAAAATGAGATTGCTCAAGACTTCATAACCACCAGCTTGTGACAATAATTTAAATAATGATTTTCATTTCATTTCAACAATTTCGAATACATTGTTTGGAAGAAAATATCAACAACATAACAATTAAAACAACAAAACATAGTTTAAACTAAAGTGCGTTTCTAGTCCATCCTACTAGATTTCCTTTCAATGCATCATCATCATGCTCCTGCAATATATATTAAAGTAACATTTCAACACAAAAATGCAATGGTGAGCATACAAGGTTGGTGTACTAGCATAAGTATAAAAGAATTTAACGAGATCCATGTGGAAAAACGTATACTAAGGCATAAACATAACATGAACTACCATGCATCACATACGTGTCAACCCAAATATTCCACTAGTGTAATCTTGTTGTCACAACGACAAGACCATTTGTATGATTGTATTACTTAACATAGACCCATCAACGGGCGGTGTGCTACTCCTATAGCGCTATACATGTTAAGGTAGGCTTGTACGAAGTTAATGACAAAGTATAGTGGAAGAATGGCTTCTAGCAGGCATGTATTCCTAAAGTATAAACGTATAAAGCATGTATATCAGATTCTTTGTATGAATATAGTATTTGCATATGTATGTTTGTGTAAGTTCTAATATGGTAATATATATTGCATCCAAAAAGTGTAAAAATGAAAAGAGGGTCATGTATACTCACAGTTTGTAAAATCTTCCAAAAATGCGAGTAAGTAGTCTTGAGAAGTTAGGAATCATGAGGTCACCCTACAAGGGGAATGAAGGTGTATAAGTTCGGTGGATTATGGATGTAGAATTATGATCACGAATATGGAAGGATGATTAATACGAATTTACATGAAAAGTTATCTTTATTAAGGCACTCATTTTAGACACCATAATCATGTCTGTTTCATGGGCACTAATTCGCCCATTGGAAGTCCAAGTATAAGGAACCTTTACCTAAAGAAAATAATACCATTATACATGACTTTTTTACCATGTGTTTGGTTATAATTCGGTTTAGAGTTCATGTGTTATAGTTAGTCTAGTATTATTAGGAGCCATAAGGGTGGTCATGGAAGGAGGTAGGATGATTAGAATCCATTAAACTTCATTATATGATTCACCAAAGTACAAAATCATCAACTTTGTTGATGATTTCGGTTGGTCATGAATGTGAAGATAAGAATATAAAACTACTAGATCTATGTTGATGCACTTTATGTCCGTCACTGTGCGAATAGGCTAGAAAGAGTGTGTATTGAATATTGTATAGATTAGATACGAACACATGACCCAAGTGCAAACGAGAACTGTCTCGTAAGAGTGAAAATGTCACTTGTACGAGTGACAATGTGACTCGTACGAGTGATAAACATCTCACTCGTACGAGTGAGCTTATGTGGTTCGTACGAGTGACATCTTGTTACTCGTACGAGCAACCATTGGCACGAGCTGCTCATGTCTATATATATGGGTTGTGTGTTCATTGTTTGTAAAGTTTTGGAAGTTCCCTGAGGGGAAACACTGGCGGATTCTCTCCAGGAATTCCGCCAGCCAGACAAGATGTATACTCTTTCGGTATGAATGAATGAATGCTTCCGCTGATTATGTTTCTACTCTCTTCTTAATAACATTCTACCAAATCGGTACTATCATATGCCCAAACTTTTGTCTAGAACCGTCGTCACAGGGACCACAACTAGTATCAGAGCTACGGTACCAATTCATTCAATCTAACAGTTGATGAATCACCTACGCTCATGTATTTTGGACGTATGAGGGGTTTTAGACGAAAAACATCAAATAATCGGATAATCCACGGACATAATGTCAAATTGAAACCATAGGATTGTTAGAAAGTGTTTTTCGAGCAAATATGTGCAAAAATAATGTTGAAAGTCGAAGAAATGAAGATTTTGGATCGAAAAGAGGTAACCAGGCTCATTCGTACGAGTAAGCATATATGGCTTGTACGAGTAACACTTTGTCACTCATACGAAGCATCACTCGTACGAAGCAAAACAACTCGTACAAAGCACCACTCGTACGAAGCACCACTTGTACAAGTCCAGCTCATACGAAGCGATGACAAAAAAGGCATTTTGATCGTATCGACGAGACGAGTGCCCCAAAAAAAATGGTGATTACAAATCTTTTCGAGATTTTAACGTCTAATTCGGCTGTTTAGGGACACCGTCTAGAGCTTCAGAGTATAGATTTGATGATACGGTCACAAAATGATGAAGATTTTGGGGTAGTCATTGATACCTGCGCAAAACATTGATCATCTGGTGTAGTGACTATTAATGGGCCTTCACGTTAAATCAACATTTGATCAAAACTGCAATTTTGGGAAATTTTCCGCAAAATTTGAGTACCATATGCTGCAGTCGCGCCATAATATTCATTCCCATAAGAACTCAAGCTGTAAGAATTTGTAAAAATGAGGGGGAATTAAAATTTTTCACGTATATGTTAAAATTCCGGCATTTTTGAAATTCGTGACGATGCAACAGTATCCGGGTGGTTCCGACTGCAGATTATCTGGGAAACACAGAGGATCAAAGATTCATTAGTAATGAGATAACGTTTATGTATATTCACAAACTAGACTATACATTTGGAACATCGTGATCAAAAGATGTTCAGAATTTTCAGATCATGATACAGATTGATGCTCAAGGGTTAAATGCCTGATCCTGATGTGGAATCGGAGCACATACGACTGCTTATCTTTAACGCTGCAAGGCAAAAGAACTGTTTTTTCGGACTAACCGCCAGGAAACAAGGATGTGTTGTAGTTTCAGTTGCCCCATTCCAACGAAGATAGCTATACATATGTTATTGTGGCTAAAAAGGAAGAATGTGATTCTGATTGCCAAAGAATGTTTCTCAGATTCGATGTGTTACCGGATAGTATGATTCCGATGATGATTTGCTGATTGAGAAAACTACTGATTTGCTGATCAATCGTGATTACAGAAATCAGGATTTCAGATTTTTGCGGATATTCATTGATTTGAAGTTTTTCGTTGTGGTAATTCAAAGTTTCTATCAATTGCGGGTTGGGTTTTGAAGATTAGAGGATCGAGCATCAGAGGAGTGTGCTAAACCAAACGCTAATATGGTTAACGTTGAAATGGAGAAGCTGCATTGTTTTATTTCAAGTTGGTGATTATTCAAGAAAATTTGTATATTAAGCAAATCAAAGGAGGTCTTGAACCGTGCAAACAACGACCTGAAGATTAATTTCTGGAGAAAATTATTTTAGGGGGAATGTTGCTTAACGTAGATAATGCAAACCCGGATCATCAATCAAGGGGGAATTTGTTGACGCGTTCTACGACATCGACAGATACCTGATTGAAGTTGTAGAATATTCAAACAACACTCTCATATTTGAAGATCAAGATTAAGCTTCGACAGTGATGTCCAAGGGGGAATTTGTTGATGCACTTAATGTCCGTCACTGTGCGAATAGGCTAGAAAGAGTGTGTATTGAATATTGTATAAATTAGATACGAACACACGACCCAAGTGTGAACGAGAACTGTCTTGTACGAGTGAAAATGTCACTCGTACAAGTGACAATGTGACTCGTACGAGTGATAAACATCTCACTCGTAGGAGTGAGCTTATGTGGTTCGTACGAGTGACATCTTGTTACTCGTACGAGCAACCATTGGTACGAGCTGCTCATGTCTATATATATGGGTTGTGTGTTCATTGTTTGTAAAGCTTTGGAAGTACCCTGAAGGGAAACGCTGGCGGATTCTCTCCAGTAATTCCACCAGCCAGACAAGATGTATACTCTTTCGGTATGAATGAATGAATGCTTCCGCTGATTCTGTTTCTACTCCCTTCTTAATAACATTCTACCGAATCGGTACTATCATCTGCCCAAACTTCCATCTAGAACCGCCATCACCGGGACCACAACCTAAAAAAAACAAGTGAGCTAACTAGATGCGTGCATCCCAAACATGGGGATTTTTGGGGACGTGATGTAGCCTTGTCCCTTTGTTTGGAAATTGTAAGTAAAATTTAGTGGTATGAAGATATATAACAAATCAAGCAAGTGAGGTAGTGGAACAAAGTTGGAGAGCCAAAGCTTGAATGGTTCACACATTCACCAAAACACAAGTCTCACCATATTGAAGATGATGAGCTTGGATGGTCTCAACACTTGTAGGTTGCTTAGAACCTTGTTAAAACAGGAAGTTTGGGAGGTTCTTGGACCTCTAAACTTGTGGGAATCAACCTTATTCTAGCCCTATAACCATAGGTTTGGTTATAAGAAAGGTAGGTGTAGGATTTTTACAAGAACAAGATGAACATGAACATGTATGAAAAGTTTGGTTAAAAACAAAAAGTTTTAGCCATTTTGGACACCAGTTCTAGAGTTGTACCATCTTATTACACCATGGTGAACATTGGATAACAATCCTAGAGGTTATCCAAGTGGTTTGATACAAGAAAACAAGAAAAATAAGCAGGAGAAGTGAGTTGAAACTCACTTTGAACAAAAGGAGGTTTCGGCCCAAATGCGAAAGTTTTAGAGAATTTGTGTGTTTAGAGAATGGATTTGAGGCGGAAAAGTGTTAGAGAGGTGGAGATGAGTGGCCTTTATAATGGGGGTGGTTAGGGTTTGGGTTTAAAGGTGGTTGGAAGGTGATTGGAGGAGAAAGGAAGTGGAAAAGAGGTCTAATCCACGAGCAAGACACATCTAGCTGAAAGACCGCGCCTCTTCGCGCCACGCGACAATCCAACATGTTCCCGTTGCGTGGCACGATGGGTCATACTTTTCCAACTTTCTCATTTTGTCCATTTTTAGCCTCTGAACTTGGGTTTTAGGTTATTTAATGCCGTTTTCTTATATTTTAGCTTGTTTTTACGTATTCAAGGTGTAACAATGTATTGTATGAGTGTGATGCATATATTAATGATATTTCCAAGTATTTCGAGTCTCGGTTTCGCGCATAAACACGTATTCGATGATTGATTGCGTATAACAAAATATGTAACATGTATATGGATAAAAGTGAATTCCGGTATGATCAACGTCTCGGTTACAAGATTGGAAATGAAATACGAATACAAGTTTCCAAAAATAGAAATACGAATACAACTTTCTAAATATCAAAAGTAAGAAAATGTGAAGCGTTACAGTCAAACTGGGCAACGAAATGCTTTTGCAAACTGCTTGATATTTGAAAACCACCCAAGTGGTCGAAGGATAAAAAGGGCCAAAATTGTGAGGTAGAAGATGGATTGGAGAACAATGTCAAATGGTGTAGACTATGGTATATTTATAATGAGGCATATGGAAACATATATGGGGACGATGTCCGGTTGGGCAAGTGGTTTAGCAAAAGAAAACGTCCCAAATGACCTATAAACCAAACAGCTAAATGACCTCAGGATCAAGTACACAAAGAAAATCCTACTACATGACATAAATGAAAGAAGAAAAGGATTGGTAAAATCATTGAACAGATTCTTGAACTTAGGGATAGAAAAAATAACGGAATTGTACAAATAAGGATTGCAAAGGATTGAAGAAAGGATGGCCGCTAAAAGAGGTTAGTTGGTTAACACGTCTATTTTCATGTTATTTTGAATTACCCTTGCATGCTTATGTTATGACCAACAGTAAAATGCCATATATTTCACAAACTATTGTTTTTGTTTACACTATGCATGTTATATGATTTCACTTGTATATTTTCTCCATGTTTTAAAATGCCATATAATATAACACAATTTAGGTTATATATGTTAGATAAAATGCCAAAAACATAAAAAAGACACATTTTCATGCTATATTATAAAAACGCCAAAATACTAGATACATCATATCTATTTGCCCCTTCTCCCCTTGTTTCAGTGTCAAGACTAAGGAAGGGAATAAATCATCACATCATACAGTACTTTCACTATAGTATAATACATTTTATTCTTTTGGCTTCAAAAAAATATAATCACTCCATTTTGTTGTCTTTGGCGCTAAGAGAACACCATTATATAAGTAGAAAAAGCTACGAAACAAAGGTATATAGCTATAATTACCGAAACACTACAAGAAAACCATAAAACGCCAAATAAAATAACGAACAAAAATGGCACAAGTTATCTCATGGAGGTTCGAACGATTGAATAGACGATTTGTTCTAAAATTCTGAGATAGAAGAAGGGTGAAGGCCAAGACCATCAATGTCATACTTGGCATGGATGAGGCAGTTGTAACACTTTGTAAAAATCGTGTCTAATAATATAGTGACTCGTGTTGTATATTTATATAAGTCTATTATGGACTAATAGGACTAAAAGTGTCAACATGCTCAAACTAAGCCTATGAGTGATCCTCTGATGTCAACATGCATAAACCAAGCCTCTGAGTGACCATTAGCGTCAACATGCTTAAAACATAGCCTCTGAGTGACCATTAGTGTCAAGATGCATAAACTTGGCCTCTGAGTGACATCGGAGTCAACATGTTTATACTGAGCCTCTGAGTGATCCTTTACAAAGTCCTAACTCTCATATGAGCCACTTGTTGGATGAGAGGAATTAATTCTGTAAAAATATTAATGTTGGACAATGGAGGGGATAAAAGTGTCAACATGTTAATTTATACCTCTGATGACCTTTTAACGAACCGAGAGCTCGACAATGTCCGGGCATAATCCCGGATATGCCAAATGTTGGCTATGGAGGGCTAAATACTATAAAGGTGTTTTAGGAGGTTTTATAAGTTGAGGGGCTAAATGTGAGAAGTTTGGAAAGTTCCATGGGGCGCTCGCGGGCGCGAGAGACCCTAGCCAAGTCTATCGCGGCCTGCCAGAGGCCTGTGTCTGCAGAAAATTTGCTTGGCCTCCACACATGTTGCCAAAAACCATTTGATTCGAAACCAGGGACTTCCAAACTTCTATGTCATGTTTTAGGACACTTGTAAGCTCCCTCTAACACCCCTTAACACCTGGCATCACCTCCTTCAAGCTCTCCAACTATAAATAGCTGCCAAGGTTCACCATTTGAACTTGCACCTTTCTCATTCTTCACTCTATCCCCCCCTCTAGAAGTTCCTAACTGAAAGGAGCATCCAACTTAGTCCTATTTCATCCTAGGAATCACTTGTAAGTGTTCCTTTCTCTTGCATTTTTGTTTATAGGATTTTATAGCCAAAAGTCAAGCGTTTTACGGAAAACGCCTTGACTTTCGGTTAAGACCTTTATGGTCTAGCCATTGTTCGTAATGAACATGGCTAAGTGATTGTAATAAGGTAGGTGTTAGTCCCTATTAAGGGCACCTCCTAAAGATCACGATTGCTAGACCAATTGATGGGTCAAAATTTTAATATTAAAAAGTCAAACAGACCATTTTCAGAAAAATTATAATCTAAGTTCATATATGTTATGAAACATGTTTTGACACTTAAACAAGTTGGTAATAATTATTAGAACATGTGAGAACATATTCGGCTCGTCAATTTCAGTTCTAGGGCCGGTTCGCAACCGAAAATCGCAAAGTTTGACTTTTACTTTGACTTTCGATTCTGGACCGATTTAGATTAGTTAGCTACTGATCTAAGGTTTCATTATGATCATAATATAATGTAGCATAACCCCCTGAGGTTATGTTACAAGATCATAATCAGAATATGAGTTTATGCACAAGTTCCACAATTATGCCATTTTGACAAAAATGCCCTTTTTATATAAAATAAGGTTTAAACGATAATGAACTTGAAAATGAACTACCAACTAATGTGATATCACAAGTATGATTATTCGGGATGTCAAATCAGATTATAAACTGAGTTTATGAACAAGTCCTTGTATTATGTCGACAAATGACGATAAAGCCCTTGTGGCGCGTAAAATGGTTTTAATCATACTTTTTCATATCAAAACTTTACCTACTAATACGTTATATTAAATAACATATCTAGGACATATAAACCTGATCTTAACATCAGTTTTTACTAAACTTCGCACAAATCGTCATTTTACGACATAAGCGCCGTTTCGGCGCATAGTATGGTCTTAAACCATATTTATCAACCAAGACTTGTTACCTACTAATTTTAAAACTTATTTAAAATTTTTACAGTAGGAACATGATGTAAACTCAGAATCCCAAATAAACTATCATACTATGTGTAAAATGACCAAAATGCCCCTTTGGTGCATAGTTTGATCATAAATGATAAATTACACATATTATCATGTTCCTACTGATATTATATCATAAATTAATTGTTTTTCCAGAATACCTATGATCGTTACATTAAAATATATTCAAATTCCTTTTAAACGGTATATAATTACCGAAACGCCCTTATAAGGCATAGTTTCGTTTTAAAACCTTAACGGGCATGTAAGTTGATATCCTACTTATATTACAACTTATTTTAAATATAAGGGCACACAGAACTTGTCCATGACTTATCCAGTTACCCAATATTGCTTATATGCGTTCGGTTAAGTATATGTAACTAGTTTACGAAAATTAACCGAAACGGGTTAAACCTTATCATTTAAGTTTCAAAATCCAGAATGCTTATGGTTTACCCATATTATACAAGTCATTGTACTTATTGGGTTTAAACTCCATTCTATCCGGTCATCGCTTAATCTAGCGTATTATACGTTTTGATCATGTACGCTAGTCGGTCTAAGTCTATGGCTTAATTAAGACCATTAGCATTTTAATTGGTTAGCTTATGCCATAATCCAGACTAGAGCCTTTCGGTAAATGCTATTTGCACTTAGTTCATTTTGGATACGGCTAAGATATTAAATCTTACAATTTTAAATCAAGACTAGCTTAGGTAAATACTCTCGACTTATTTCCCCTATACGGGCTTGGGTTGCGGTAAATTATTACCGCTTGGTCGGAAATGGGATCAATCGAATCCCAGATTGTGGCTAGTAAATCCGAATATTCCGTTTTAATTAGTTTTGTTTGATAACTTAAACATCAGGGGTTAACGATCATGTTCTGGATATCCTCGGCTCATTACATTAGATAATGGCCACGACCAAAGCGCGGGGTGTAGGCATACACCTGACAGACGCTCATGCTAAATTATTTTTACCCACAAAGATGGGGATAACTCCTTCGTGAGTTCTTAAGTGGTGTGTACTTTAATCAAGTCTCGATCTCCATACTGGGCCCTGTATGTATGGACAAACATGTGAATCTGTTAACAAGGTTACAAAGTAACTTTCCCAAGTAATAAAAGATTTGTGCCATGTGCACTTAAAATCATTTTCAAATGTTTTCAAAATGAGTCAGTTGGTGTATTACCAACGAAAGCTGACGTATTTTCAAAAGACTAAGCTTGCAGGTACAATACAAAATAGGCTGGAAGCTGCTCGGTAGTGATATGAGAGGATCTTGCAAATTCTTAGATCTGCCATAAAGTCTATTATACATTTTTGTACATTTTATGATCCGCCTGTTGATCTTCTATTACAAGCCGTCTGTATATTATTTTTTTGTACTTTGAACATTTGGTTTGTAATAGTAATTCAACTCCAAGACTTCCGCTGTGTCGTGTTTAATTGACTATGATGATATCAACTTACGTCACGATATTCCCCACCCGACCCCACCTGTGTTTGGATTGGTTGGAAATCCGGGGTGTGACAGCAGTCCAAAGGGATATTCTTGCCATGGGTGTTCCAATTGACAACTAGTGTGAAAGAACTAAAACAATAATTAGAAGATTAAAGAGAAGGTTTCAAGAGGATGGTGATGGTTATACGCAGCTAACCATTACCGGTTGGAGTGTGAATGAAACATTGAGGATCTTGACAGTTGGATATAGCAATGGAGAGGATGGTACCTTCACAATGGACCAAGTGCTGAACACAGAGAATGTTCACTTCTTTGACCAACTATGTGATTTAACACCTTCAAACACAATCACAAACATGATTGTGATTATTTTTAATCTAGAATGTGAGGCAGGCTGAACCGGTTTGATGGTGTTAAACGCCAATGTAGTTGATGATGATAAATCTGATGAAAGTGACGAGCAAAGCGACGAATGCATCTCAGATGTAATCCCATTCGAAGAAGATTATTAATTTGATTATTTTAATTCATTTTCATTGTAATATTTGTGTGATTTTATGAATGAATTATGATGATCGTAATACGTCATGAACTCCATGATATCTACATTGATCCTTCATGAACAAAGAGAATCATTTGTTTCGCTTTCATTGTAATGATTGTTTGATTTTATAAATAAATTATGATGATCGTTAGACGCCATGGATGCCATGATGTTAACTTTGAATTCTTTATAAACAAAGAAAATAAACGCCATCAAATTTGTTCAGTAAAACATTAACTAACGCCAAAAATTGTTCCACGCCATACATGAGGTTGTGTGTAGAATAAACAGTGGGAGAAAATTATTAGACAAGGTAAAAAGACAAAAACGCCCCTCTAGGTAATTTGTAGCACGTGCCACGTGTTGCTCCTACATTCGTTCTAACTGTTTTCACACTTTGCATTATTTTCCCCTGATCCCATTTATAAATATATATAGGGAATGATCCAATAAAAAGTAGGTTTTCCCTAAGTTGCCTAAGAAGGATTGTGGAGATAACATGTGGGACTCCTTACAAGTAGAATGGAAGGGTATTTTGTTCCTAAAACACAACCTCTCACCCTTCTGTTTTCTCAAAATACAATACAAAAAAAATCTTGTAAAAAACCCTTAGCACAAAAAATGTAGTACAAAAAAGTAGCACGAAAAATCCAGCACAAAAAATATAACACAAAAATTCAACAAAAAAATAATGTACAAAAAAATCCAACACAAAAATCTATTACAAAAAGTACAACACCAAAATTTTATTCAACATAGAAATCTAAGACAATTTTTGGGTTTTGTCCGGTCTCATATTTTGTATAGTAATTGGTGCTCGAATAAAAACATAAAAAAATCTCGATTTTATGGTGAAATTTAAAAAAATATTGTTTGAAAAGTCATGAGCGTTTATAAAATAGAGGAGGAATATGCATATGCTTTGCATATGAAAAGAGAAAGTTAACAAAAAAGACTATTAAAAAAATACCCTTACCCAATTTTTTTTCGTATACTTTCATCTTAACCATTGATTTAAAAAATATAAATTTAAGATTCCTTTTTATTCTACTTAGGCAAAATCAACTTTTTATTTGATCTTACCTATATATATATATATATATATATATATATGGAGAGGATCATGAGAAAACTACATATAAATGAGAAAACTAAAAAACTAACTAAAAAAGCCTAAAAACATACTATTTTTTTACAAAAAATCGCTACTTTTTATGTATAAAAATAACTTTATGCACATGTCCATTATATGTATATACTACACATGTGCATTATATGCTTAGAGTTAGCCTTTAGTTTAGTTTAGCTTTTTATGTTAGGTTTTTTTTGAGTTTGGGATTAGGATTAGGTTTTTGGATAGTTTGGGGGGGGTGTGGGTTTAGTTGTTTTTTTAGGGGGGGGGGGGGGGGGTTTGCGGGCGGGGGGTTTAGGTTCTTTGGGGGTTTATGTTAGGGTTTAGTTTTAGGTTTTTTTTGGGGGGGGGGGGGGGGGGGGGGGTTAGGCTTTGGTGGGAGGGTGGATTTAAGTTTTTTTTTTTTGTGGGGGGGGGGGGGGGGAGGGTGGCGATAGGGGTGGAGGTGTGGTGGGGTTTATGTTTTTGTGGGTGTCGGTGGGGAGTGAGTGGGTTAGGTAGTTTAGACTTTTTTCGTATTAATGCACATGTGTAGTACAACTGTTTTTTGAAAAAAAAAGTTTTTTATACATAATATATAGTGACTAAAAAATGCTATGTTGTTTTAGGCTTTTTGATGTTATATTTTAATTACATTGAGGTTTGTATTAAAAAATATTGGTTTTGATTGGTTTTTTCATTTGTTCTTACGGTTAGCACGATATTTAGCGTTCTCAATATAACTCTCCCATATATATAATGTGAGGTTAATTGGGAAACACTAAAATAGTGGGGAGCCGAGGAACCATGCATTTAATATCTTAAAAAGTTAACTTAACATGTTAAAAATTATTTTTAAAAAAAATGTTTTGTACCGTTTTCCTTATAAAATGTGTAGAAGCTATTACAATAAAAACAATATTTGTAAAACTTTTTTTACCTTTTTTTAAAAAATATATTATATATTTTTAGTTTTTGACTTTTTTTATTAAAACGGTTTTGCACTGTTTTTAATGTTTCCCAATTAACCTTGTCATATATATATATATATATATATATATATATATATATATATATATATATATATATATATATATACAGAGATGGGTTAAAATGAGAACCACATTAAGGACACTAATATGTATGTCGACATATGAGGCAACCAAACCTAGACGATAAATTGTGTTTGAGACACTCATTTCAGACATAAAAGCACTATTAACGATCTGTTTTGTTGCCTTTAGAGTGGGGCTCGCCAAAACCCAATTGATCTATCACTTTCGTTTTTCGGTACTTGAATATTCATTAATGGCCCCTTTTATTATCCTATCCGCATGTGATCTAAAACATTTCCATTTTCTAGCTTGATCATACCAATTATAACATGATACTTCCCCGAGCATTTAAAAATTACAAAACGTTTAAATAAAAGGGGAAACAGGAACATACAGATTTGCGTCTTTTGAAAATCTCTAGGTGATGTCTGATTCTGCGTTCGAGTCTTAACCTACAGGTGTTCTAATCTCGTTAGACACTTAGGTTTATGTTTTTTATACAAGTATTTCATCTTGAATTTTTATTTATAGTTGTATTTATTTGTTTCTTTGTTTGTTAATATATTTTCTATATATTTTATATTCTTTTAGTTTGAATGGGTCTAGCCCAAAAGTTAAGTGTAAAAACCTAATCCATATGTTTTGTATGTGTGGGCTTAGCCCATTTGGATTTATATGTGTGGGCCTAGACCAAATAAATTATATAAAAGTGGGCCTAGTCTAATTTAATTTATAGAGCTGGGCCTAGACCAATTAAGTTTTATGAAAGTGGGATTAGCCCAATTTGATTATATAAATGGGCTTAGCATATTGATTTTGTAAATAGGCTTGGTCCATATATTAAAGATTACTTATACTTTGTATAAAAATTAAGTTTATGAAATACTAAAAATCTTATATAACTTACCTTTTTATAAACTCTAGTGTGTGTGTATGTGTGTATATATATAGATTGTGTGTCGGTTGGTATGTTCGTATCGATCGTTTCGCTCGTGTTGTCCATTTCGTTCGCGTCGTTCGTTTCGTCAGTGTCGTTTGTTTCGTCCTTGTCGTTTGTTTTTTTCTCTTTTGTCTGATTTGTCCGATTGTCCGATTTATCGGTATGTATTTCCTAACCTTTTCTAAATACATATAAATAAATACACACAATTATATACACATAAGTTTTGGTGATTTAAATATACATATTTCATCCTAAATATATATATTTAACATATTTTTAGTTTAAGAAAAGTATAGTAATTTTTAATCTTTAACATTTTCATCCAAAACTTGTATAATCATAATTAAAGTTTCTAGTCATTTTTAATCAAAATAATCTTTAGTTAAACATACTTTAATCATGATTAAATTTTATAAAATTTTTGCCATAGTTTCCCCTAAACTATGGACTTTTTCCATGTTTTATAAACATGATTTTATATACTTTTAAACTCAACAATTTCTAATCTTCCAAAATAACAATATAAACTTAAAATCTTAACATGAAGCATTATGAACTTGTATGCAATCTTGTTGTAACATCCGTAAAAAACCGGATTTACCAAACCCGCTCCGTTTATTAACCGAACAACCAGTTAAAAATTTCGTTGCATATTTAATGCCCAAATTAATTTTAAACGATACATAATTAATAAGTATATTGGAATATATAATTTGTTTTTGAAAAACTGTTAAAAATAATGAAATACAAATAAAAAGCTGCTGCCGGGTTTCGAACCCGGGTCAGCCAGCAATTCAAACACAGCCTTAACACATAACCATCCAACCACTGCGCCACTCATGTTTCTTGTTAAATATTGGAAACAATTAATACATAAAATAAATCTCTAATTCAAATAACGACGCGCCCAATTGCAGTCGTCGGAAATCCCGGCGATCTCGCGAGATTGGACGGTTTCTTCAGTTTTAACGTAAACTTTAACTATGACATCGGTTATAACCGACGTCTGAACCCGCGACGCAAGTCATAACCGCCGGAAAACGTAATGACTTTGAATCAAGTCTGAAATCCGACTCTATACATCTCGGTTCCTCCCTATAAATTCACCCACAATCCACTGGTAGCCTTTTCGCTCAAAACCGCACCCTTTCTCGACGTAATTCCATTCGCCAGAAATCTTCTGCAACTCGCCGGAAAACCGAGCCCTTCACTTCTGAGCCTTACTGAACCCCCAGAGCTTATACCGAAGTCACCCATATTTATCTCAAGCTCGTTGAAGACTCTCTGCCGCAAGACATACGTCGCCGGAAGTTTCTGCTGTCACCGGAGTTTCGCCGGAGAAACAGAGGAGTCCAGTCGGTATACCTTACGCTTAATCTTTCATTTTTTTTATTTATCTCACCTGTAATTAATCATCACACACTAAAGAACATGACTAAAATCGTTGAACCAGTCAGTCACCGTTTCTGGTTAAGATTAACGAAGAAGACGAAGTTTCAGTAGTATATAAGTTTAATTTAAATCAAGATATAACTCGGGTTAGACACATAGTCCAGCGGTGGACTGTGTGCACATAAACACGCAAACGTATCGAGTTCGATACTTGTCCCACGCACCTTCGCCTAATAAAACTTGTTTTTTTTTCTTAACTGAACCGGAGTCGCTGCTTAAGATGTTAAGTTTAATAAAAACCGGAATAATAACCAAGATAGACACACAGTCCAGTGGTGGACTGTGTGAATGTTTAATCACACGTCACGAGTTCGAGTCCGGACTACCGCACCGGTCCGGACAATTATCAAACTTTTTATATAAGACAGAAATGAAAATATTTAGTTTGTATATAAGTATAATAAAAATCAGATTATTTAACAAGTTAGACACACAGTCCAGCGGTGGACTGTGTGTTAACTCAACCCACAGGTCCCGGGTTCGAGACCTGTGGAGAACACCGGTCCGATTCATTAAAATCCTTTTTAAAAATGAGTGATTTTCTGTTAAATCTAATTAGTATATAAATTTAATTAAAAACAGAAATATTTCGGGTTAGACACGTAGCTCAGTTGGTAGAGCTGCGTGCACGCGTACGGGAGGTCTCGGGTTCGAGCCTCACCCGGCGCATACATACACATACGAACCGCTCAACAGTCAACAGTCAAAGTCAACGGTCAACGGTCAAAAAGTCAACATTTTTTTATTATTTTTATTTATTTATTTTATTTAAAAATCAATTAAAAATACTTAAAAATAACATTTTTAAGGTTAGAAAATAGCCTTAAACTCACAAAAATACACCCAACAATCCTACTAAAATGGATTAATAAAATCCGTTTACTTACCGAACCATTATGCCATTATCTAGGTTAGTTCACTCGTGGTTAAATCCAACTTCATGCGTATTCAACATCATCAACCGAACGCACCCAATGTGAGTGAATCTTACAACTCCCCTTTTTAATTACACGTTTTGGGATGTGTCATGTGTCACAAAATTAACTCGTTTATTTAAACTTGTGCCATACCATATTGTGATCTAAACTTAGATTGTATATATTGCTTGTAGTTATGTACTTCATTTTGTCAATTTATATGCAATTCATTCATTAGGCCCATCAGTTCCTCGTGAGAGACGAGTTGAGCAACGCGTGCCTCAAAACGATCCATTATTGTTCATGTGTGCATTATTTAATATTAATTGATTGGTGAATAAGTTTACATCTATTTTTACTCATGTGTGGTTGTGCACTTTATTTTGTAATCAATTAAATAAACTTGTTCAAATGTTTTTCATAGGATTCACTCGCCAACTTTTTGTTGATCCAAAAACCATTTTTACACATGATACAGGTGAACAGGATGAAGCAAGGAAAACATAGGAAATGCCTTAGAAGAAAACAATGAAGCCTAGATTGATGTTTAGGACATGATGTAATATTGATTGTAATTTTCCATTAAAGTGTATTAATGAATATGAAACGTTAAAATAAATGTCATGAGCTTTGATGATAACCCAATCATGCCCCGATCACCTTTTCCGCTGCGGGTCGGGTGTGACACTTGTTTAGTTCAAAAATCATGTTTGAAAGTGTGTTTCACTTTACTTTACTTAACATGTTCATGTAACTTTTTGGTTATACAAAAGCCTATGTAAACTTTGTTTACATATTTTTAAAGACTTCATTTTTGTGACATGATTTTTATGTTAATCTATGCATAACATGTTTTGTAAAAACATTTTTAAACAAGATTACAAGTTTAAAATATTCATATTGATGGATCTTGCTAGAGCTAAACATGCATGTATTTAGATCATACTTTTAAACATGAAGATGCAAGATCAAGTTTACTACATAATCATAACTTCAAAGATTATCATGATTCATAAAAAATAACATATAATCATATTAGTTTGTTTAGTTTCTGTTAATGTTTCATATGATTTTTAAATAAACTTAAAAGATGATTACTTGTACATTTGTGTTTTAAACACTAAATGAGAAATGTAAATACAAGATTTGATGCTTACTACTCGCTAGAGATGAACAAAATGAAGATGATGAAAATATGAAGATAAAGATGAAGATCCAAAGCTCCAAGTCTTGAGAAATTGCTTCAAATATGCTTCCAAGTCTTGCAAATGTCTTTGATCATCTTGAAAGGAGCATGCAAGTAATAAAATGGGATGTTTTTGAAAATCAAAAGATGGTGTTTATGGGTGTTCATGGCCGAATGTGAGAGGAAGAATGTCACACCCCGTACTTTCAACCAAAATCCATACACCAGTACACCCGGGTGGGGAGTATTGTGACGGCAGTTGATAACATCATAGTCAATTAAACACGGCACAACGGAAGTCTTGGAGTAGTTTTACTATTACAAACAAAATGTTCAAAATACAAAATAATATACAGGCTCGTAATAGAAGATCCACAGGCGGATCATAAAATGTACAAAGAAAGAATATAAAACAGACTTTAGGGCAGATCTAAGGATTTGCAAGATCCTCTTATTCACTACCGAGCAGCTTCCGGCCTATTTCGTATTGTACCTGCAAGCTTAATCTTTTTGAAAATACGTCAACTTTCGCTGGTAAATACACCCGACTGACTCATTTTGAAAATATTTTAGAAATTAGATTTAAGTGCACAGGACACAAATCTTTTATAACTTGGGAAATACACCCGACTGACTCATTTTGAAAATATTCAAAATGAGCTAAGTGCAGATAGCATTTACCGGAAGGCTCTAGTCTGGATTATGGCATAAGCTAACCAATTAAATACTAATGGTCTTATTTAAGTCATAGACTTAGACCGAGTAGTGTAATGGATCAAAAACGGTACACTAGATTAAACGATGATCGGATAGAATGTAGTTTAAACCCAACAAGTACCTTGACTTTTATTATATGGGTAAACAATTAACATTCTGGATTTTGAGTTTAAAATGATAAGGTTAAACCCGTTTTGGTTGAATTCCGTAAACTAGTTACGTATAATCAACCGTATGCTTATAAGCGATAATGGGTAACCGGATAAGTCATGGACAAGTTCTATATGTCATTATATTTTAAATAAGTTGTGATATCAGTAGGATATCAACTTTTATGCCCGTTATGGTTTTAAATTGAAACTATGCCTCATAGGGGCGTTTCGGTAATTTCATACCGTATAAACGGAACTTGAATATAATTTAATGTTATAACTATAAGTATTATGGAAAAAATATTTTATCTATGATATAATATCAGTAGGATATCAATTATATGTGTAATTTATATTTTATGACCAAATTATGCACCGAAGGCACAAGCCTTGCCTCTCGCACGCCGCAAGAGGCACAAGCCTTGCCTCTCGCACCCCGCGAGTGCCCCATGTCAGATTTCAAATTTTGTCACATTTAGCCCCTCAACTTATTAAACCCCTTTTTAACCTTCTAAAACACCTTTTTAGCATATTTTTAGCCCTCTGTAGCCAATACTTGGCATACCCGGGATTATGCCCTGACATTGTCGAGCTCTCGGTTCGTTAAAAGGTCACTCAGAGGTATAAATTAACATGTTAACACTTTTAATCACTCCATTGTCCAACTTTCACATATTTAATCACTCTCGCCCAACAAACGGGACATATGAGAGTTAGGACTTCTTAAAGGATCACTCAGAGGCTCGTTATAAGCATGTTGACTCCGATGTCACTCAGAGGCTGGGCATGTTGACACAACGGTCACTCAGAAGCCAAGTTTTAAGCATGTTGACGCTAATGGTCACTCAGAGTCTATATTTTAAGCATGTTGACACTAATGGTCACTTAGAGGCTATATTTTAAGCATGTTGACACTAATGGTCACTCAGAGGCTTGGTTTATGCATGTTGGCATCCAAAATCACTCAGAGACTTAGTTTGAGCATGTTGACACTTTTAGTCCCTGTTAGTCTTTAATAGACTAAAAAATAAAAATATAACACGTGTCACTATACTATTGGACACGATTTTACTGGGTGTTACATCCTCACCCCCTTAAAAGAAATCTCGACCTCGAGATTTTGTTCAAAAAGATGGGGGTATTTTTATCGCATAGTGGACACAACCTCCCATGTATATTCGGGACCTCTAAAAGCGTCCCACTTAACCTTACTATAGGTATTAATTTCCGTCGGAGCTTCTTAACCTATCGATTCTCGATCGAAATCGGTTTCTCAACGAACCTCAGGTTTTCGTCAATTTGCACATCCTTGTGTGATATTGCTAGCGACTCATCGGCTAGACATTTCTTGAGATTACTGATGTGGAACACATCATGGATTCCACTTAGCTCCTCTGGCAATATTAGCTTATAAGCTACAATGCTGACACATTCGACTATCTCGAATGGTCCGATGTATCTTGGGCTTAACTTGCCATTCTTTCCAAAACACATCACACCTTTCCAAGGTGATACTTTTAACATGACTTTGTCCCCTACTTGGAACTTAAGAGGTTACGCCTCTTGTCAGCATAGCTCTTTTGCCTATCCCTGGCAGCTTTGAGACGATCACGGATTTGCATGATCTTTTCCGTGGTCTCCAGGACAATCGCTGGTCCTGATAATTGGGCTTCCCCAACTTCTGCCCAACACACAGGCGTTCTACATTTTCTCCCATACAAGGCCTCAAAAGGAGCAGCCTTGATGCTCATATGATAACTACTATTATAGGGGAATTATATTAGGGGTAAGTGGTCATCCCAACTTCCACCTAAATCAATCACACATGCCCAGAGCATGTCTTCCAACATTTGAATAGTACGCTCACTTTGTCCATCCGTCTGCGGGTGGTAAGCCCTGCGAAAGTTCAATCTTGTGCCTAACGATTGTTGGAAACTCTTCCAAAAGTGAGAGGTATATCTAGTATCTGTTATCAGATACAATAGATACCGGCACACCGTGTAGGTTACAACCTTGTCTACATACAACTTAGCCAATTTGTCCGAATTATACGTTTCCTTAATTGGCAAGAAATATGCTGACTTAGTCATCCTATCCACAATGACCCAAATAGTGTCGCTTCCACTTTTGGTGTTAGGTAACTTGGCAATCAAGTCCATAGTTACCATTTCCCATTTTCATGTAGGAATTTCCAATTATTGTAGAAGTCCTGATGGCTTCTGATGTTCGGCCTTAACTTGGGAACACGTCAGACACTTAGCTACATAAGTGGCTATGGATTTCTTCAAACCCATCCACTAATAATTCTTCTTCAAATCTTGATACATTTTGTCACCTCCGGGTGAACTGAGTATCTTGAATTGTGCGCTTCTTGGAGGATTATATCCCTAATTCCTCCAAAGACTGGAACCCAGATCCTATCATTAAATCTAAGAATTCCATCCTTTTCCAGGCGCTAACTGATCAACAGTTCTGCCTAATCCTTCATTAGGAACGTTAGCCTCTAATAGGGCTTGTTTTTGTGCATCTAATAGTTTCTCATTTAAGCTATTTCTGAGCTCAATGCTCTTGGCGTTAATCCTTATAGGTTAAACCCGTTCCTTGCAACTTAAGGTATCAGCAACTACATTTGCCTTGCCTGGATGGTAGCGAATCTCGCAATCATAATCATTAAGCGTTTCCATCCATCGACATTGTCGCATGTTCAATTCCTTCTAGTGGAACAGATGCTAGAGACTTTTATGGTCTGTGTATATAATACACTTTGTGCCATACAAGTAATGTCTTCACAGTTTTAGTGCAAATACAACGGCACCCAATTCAAAATTATGGGTGGTGTAATTCCTTTCATGCACCTTTAGTTGTCATGATGCATAGGCAATCACTTTGCCTTTTTGCATTAGCACACAGCCCATGCCAGTGTGCGATGCATCATAGTAGACTACAAAATCCTCAATACCCTCAGGTAGAGATAACACATGAGCATTGCTCAACTTGTGTTTAAGAACCTCAAAAGAGTCTTGTTGCTTTGGACCCCAATTATACTTAACATTCTTACGGGTCAAGATAGTTAAAGGAGTGACTATTCTTGAAAAGTTCTCAATGAACCTCCTGTAGTATCTAGCCAATCCTAGGAAACTACGAACCTCCGATGGGGTCTTGGGCACTTCCCGATTCATTATGGCTTCTATTTTGGCGGGATCCACTTGGATACCACGCTCACTTACAATATATCCAAGAAATTCGATTTCTCTAAGCCAAAACTCACATTTAGAGAATTTTGCATAAAACCTCTCTTGCCTTAGTAGTTCTAAGATGCTCTGAAGATGTTTCTTGTGATCAACTTGATTATGAAAGTAAATAAGTATGTTGTCTATGAAGACAATGACAAACTTATCCAAATATGGCTTACAGACTCTATTCATGAGATCCATGAATGCTGCAGGTGCATTTGTGAGTCCAAAATGCATCACACAAAAATTCAAAATGACCATATCGGGTCCTGAAGGCAGTTTTAGGAACATCTTCACTTCTAACCTTCAGTTGATGATATCCAGATCTTAAATCGATATTAGAAAAGTAACTAGCCCCTTGAAGTTGGTCGAATAAATCGTCGATCCTGGGCAATAGATAACGGTTCTTGATTGTTATCTTATTTAGCTCCCGGTAATCAATGCACATCCGCATTGAACCGTCTTTCTTCTTAATGAAGAGGATAGGAGCTCCCTAAGGCGAGGAACTAGGCTGTATAAAGCCTTTCTCTAAGAGTTCATCTAACTGAGTCCTTAATTCCTTCATTTCTGTTGGAGCTAGCCTATATGGAGCTCTGGCAACAGGCGCTGATCCTGGCAGGATATCAATTCTAAATTCTACTTGTCTGTCTGGAGGTAGGCCTGGTAATTCCTCGGGGAAAACATCGGAATACTCCGAGATAACCAGTAGGTCTTCGATATTCGGCTTAGGTTCATTAATAGTAACTTGTGCCATGTAAATGACACAACCTTTCCTCAAACATTTGGATGCCTTAAATAACGACACCTTGTCTGGCAATCCGTAGTGTGAGTCTCCAGGGATGGTGATCATTTCACCAGATGGGGTTTTGATTTCGATGAGTTTCTTATCACCGGCAATGCGGGCTTGGTTACGAGAAAACCAATCCATGCCTAAAACTACATCAAACCCCGCCAATTTCATTGCCAACAAAGAAATAGGGATTGAATGATTCTTAATGGATATAGAACATCCATCAAGAACGGAAGATTCTGATTCTAAACTTCCATCAGCAAGTTCTATCTCATAAGTTTTATCTAGAGTTCTTATGGGCAGGTTTAATAGTTTACTAAACTTATGGTCAATAAAAGATCTATTTACACCCGAATCAAAAAGAACTCTAGCATAAATATTGTTAATGAGGAATGTACCTGTTATGACATTGTCATCATTAACAACCTCTCTTGCAGTCATCTGAAAGGCACGAGCATTCCCCTTCTTGGCCTCTCCAGGTTTCGCATTCTTAAGAATCTTTGGGCAGTTAGTCTTAATATGCCCTTTTCATTGCAGACATAGCAGACGGCATCCTTAAGATCCTTACATTCTAGGGTCTTATGCCCCTTTCTCTTACAGATGCCACAGGGTTTGGCTTGTGAATCATAATTACACTGTCCCCAGTGTCTGTGGTTGCAAGTTTTGCATGTTGGTATCACAGCCGTCTTGCCTTGGTTCCCTTTGAACCCAAATCTCCCTTTATTCTTCTTATTAAATCTTTGAGAGTTGTCATCTTCCCTCTTCCTTTTCCCGTTAGTTTTGGACTTAACTGACTTTTGCCTTACCAAATCTAAGGTGAGGGAGAGAGATAGGTCAATAGCAGACCTATAGGTAGTAGGCTGAGCAGCCTTTACCATGCCCTTTATCTCGGGCGCTAACCCATTAATAAAACGTGCAATGTGTTTGGGTTCCCGGGTAATCAAATAGGAAACTAACCTAGATAGGGAATTGAAATCGGAAACATATTTCTGAGAATCTAGGTTTTTCATTAAAAGAGACAAAAAGTTTTTTCTAATTCTCCACCTCATGAGGTGGGCAGTATGTTTCCTTAACAAGGTCCACAAATTTGGACCACCCCAAATTATACAGGTGAACTTTACCTGTAGACTGGATCATGGCTTTCTACCAGATTATGGCATCGCCCTTAAAGGACTATGATACATACTCGACCACATCCTTATCAGCACAGTTGCTGATATTTACGATTGTCTCCATCTCGTCAAGCCACTTCAAAGCTTCTACAGCTCCTTTCTCCCTGTTAAAGTCTCGGGGCTTACAGGAGATAAAGTATTTGTAGGTACATCCATCTTTAAGAGAACGGCTCCTATCAGTAAATTCTAGTTTCTTTGGTTCACTCTTCGCATTTGAAGAGTGAACTGAGCTCTCCTTATGAGCTGAAGATGGTGGAATAGATAATGGTCTAGAGCGAGTAGCACTCGACTCTCTAAGCTTTTCTATGGCCTTTCCCATGGCCCTTTCAACAGCCGCATCAATGCGAGCTTGGAAGTCGTCATTATTAATAGCTCTGTTTTCAACATTATTAGCGTCAATATCCCGGTGGCTACTTTGTGCCTAATTCAAGTTAGCCACCTTCAAGCTTTGGTTCTATACACCAATAAAGCTTCACTTAGCCATGGTATGTCAACCATATTAGTTTTAAATATTGGATATAACAATCCATTGCCTATTCTAGTGTGAATAACATCACAACTCTTAGGCTTAACATATCTATATTTGGCCTAGGTGTTAATAGGACCATCAAAGGCAAATTACAATTTGGACATAGTCCATATATTATTAGACAGTGATCATAATGTCACAACTGTCATTGTCATAATTGACAATATATTTAGCTCATAAGCTTGTCTCGAGGACATAAAATAGGGCACATAGGCCTGTCACTAATGGACATAAAATATGGTGCATAGGCCTGTCACTAATGGACATAGAATTTTGGACAGGGGTTATATTAACCACAACTGTCGTTGTCATTTTTGACAATATAACATTTCTCAAAGGTAAATCATCGCTAAATGGATGTTTAATCATAGCCCCAAGGGCAATACATCACTAATGGATGTTTAATCATAGCCCCAAGGGCAATACATCACTAATGGATGTTTAATCATAGCCCCAATGGCAATACATCACTAATGGATGTTTATTATCATCGCACTGATGGTATTAGCTGGGATCAAATTTGATCACGTAGGCTATATAAGGTTAGGATAGTCCATTACCTAGAAGGTTAGTGTGATTCCTCAAGTCACACTACCAAGAGTATGAACATTCTTGAATGTTAACATAAGAGTACCTTAATGGTTCATTAATAGTCCCGGTCGCATTGACCTTAATGACTTGGAGGCTTGAACTTAAGTCCACCACCTCTGGATAGAAGGATAACTTCCCTTAACTATCCTGATAGAAGACCCATTCGTACTTAACTATCATTTATAAATTGGCCAAATGTGTGGTCTGTGCCACTTGGCTAATCAAAACCATTAAGATCTTTTTGGAGTTATATCACAGAGCATACGATTAAAATCGAGACGCTCGTTTGAAGATGATGATTACATATATATAATTCCAAAAATACTTCATTAACTTTCAAATAGAAATTACAATACTAGAAAGAAATAATTTGTCCATGTAAGGACTACAGAAATAAAATGTCCATGTAGGGACTAAAGAAATAACAATGTCCTCGCAGGGACTACATATAATTAGAAGAGACTTCACTCGTCCTTCTTTCCCTTGACCAACCTGGAGAGTTTCTTGAAGAATTTGTTTGTCTTCTTCTCTCTGTTTACTCCGCTTGCTGCTGCATTTCTTTCATTCTTTCCAAGGCGCCGTTAATGGCCTCAAGTGGTGGTGGAGGTTGTGGGTGTGGTTGTGGCATAACTGGATACTGGTACCCAATAAGTTGGATATCCAGTCGGTGGATAAGCAGGCGGGAAAGGAGACGGGTAAAGTGCATTGTGCATAACCGCTTGCATATAGGGGTCATGCGACCATGCTTAATAGTCTACTGGTGTAGACGGGTTAAAGGATCATATCCAGACGTATCTGGATATGTGGGGATTGGGTTACTATAACCCGATGGTGGTGGTTGAATTCTAGGTGTTGGTGTTGGTTCCTCCATAGGTGAGACATTAGAGGGTCCACCTATTTGTGGGTCCTCTTGAATTGTGGGGTAGGAATTGGGCAAAGGTCACAGTGATCCCGACCTTTGTCCTGCACGTACCGACATACGTGCTCCACGCTTCCTCCTTGGTGGTTTCAGGTGGTGGTTGAGGTTGGTCCACCAGTTCCATGTGGACATCTTCTTGTATAGGAGGTGGTTGAGAGTGATGGGAAGGTGTGTTGGCGAAGGTAAATTGGTTCCAATATTGGTCCCACTCATTAGGACCTTGGTAAGGTGATCCGACATAAGAGTTCGAGTCGCTTGAAATTTCTATGGGACGCGTATTCGATACTGATGGCGGCATCTCTGGGTCGGAGTCCTCGTCCATAGGATTTGGCTGGTCCAACTGATTTTGATTGGCTGGAGGCGTGTTAAAGTAGTGGTTGGGGTTAAATTCTTCATGATAGAGTGTGAATGGGATTGATGAGAATGGTGAGAATGGTGTGAATGATAGGAGTGGTGAGAGTGGTAAGAATTTTGGGAATGTGGGGCGAATGTCTATGAGAGACAAAGTGTCTTGCTGGTTGCCAAGGAGACGAATCTCCTGATTCTTGGTAGGAATCTGAGTTGTGACGTTTAGAAGGGATGTGCCCCGATGGTCCTCCCCTCATTGGACCTTTTCCTCTTCCACTTTGTCCTCTTACTCTTGGCGGCATTTTCCTGTTAAAATTAATTCAAAAACAATACTAATAACTTAATAATGAAATGAGTAATCCTAGGTCAATGCCTAGACTCGGAATTCTAAGGAATGTGCGCGTGTAAGTTTGAGATTAAACACAAGAAGGATAGTGTTTAATTCTCTCAAACGTTGGCTCTGATACCAACCTGTTACACCCCGTATTTTCAACCAAAATCCATACACCGGTGGGCCCGGGTGGGGAGTATTGTGACGTCAGTTGATAACATCATAGTCAATTAAACATGACACAACGGAAGTCTTGGAGTAAAATTACTATTACAAACCAAATGTTTGAAATGCAAAATAATATACAGGCTCGTAATAGAAGATCCACAAGCGGATCATAAAATGTACAAAGAAAGAATATAAAACAGACTTTAGGTCAGATATAAGGATTTGCAAGATCTTCTTATTCACTACCGAGCAACTTTTGGCCTATTTCGTATTGTACTTGCCAGCGTAATCTTTTTGAAAAAACGTCAGCTTTCGCTGGTAAATACACCCGACTGACTCATTTTGAAAATATTTTAGAAATTAGATTTAAGTGCACAGGGCACAAATAACTTGGGAAAGTTACTTTGTAACCTTGTTAACAGAATCACATGTTTGTCCATACATACAGGACCCAGTACAGAGACCGAGACATGATTAAATACACACCACTTAGAACTCACAGAGGAGTTATCCCCAACGTCTTGGGTAATTTGCATTTGAGCGTCTGCCTGGTGTATGCCTACACCCCGCGCTAAGGTCGTGGCCATTATCTAATGTAATGAGCCGAGGATATCCAGGACACGGTAATTTAACCACCGATGTTTAAGTTATCAAACAAAACTGATTAAATCAGAATATGCGGATTTACTAGCCACAATCCGGCATTCGATTGATCCCATTTCTGACCAAGCGGTAATAATTTACCGTATCCCAAGCCCGTATAGGGAAAATAAGTTAAAGAGTATTTACCTGAATTAGCCTTGTTTAAAATGAAAGATTATATTCCAGCCGTATTCAAATGAGCTAAGTGCAGATAGCATTTACCGGAAGGCTCTAGTCTGGATTATGGCATAAGCTAACCAATTAAATACTAAGGTCTTATTTAAGTCATAGACTTAGCCGAGTATTGTAATGGATAAAAAAACAGTACGCTAGATTAAACGATGATCGGATAGAATGTAGTTTAAACCCAACAAGTACCTTGACTTGTCTATATGGGTAAACAATTAACATTCTGGATTTTGAGTTTAAAATGATAAGGTTAAACCCGTTTTGGTTGAATTCCGTAAACTAGTTACGTATAACCAATCGTATGCTTATAAGCGATAATGGGTAATCGGATAAGTCGTGGAAAAGTTATATATGCCATTATATTTTAAATAAGTTGTGATATCAGTAGGATATCAACTTTTATGCCCGTTATGGTTTTAAATTGAAACTATGCCTCATAAGGGCGTTTCGGTAATTTCATACCGTATAAGAGGAACTTGAAAATAATTTAATGTTATTCTGGAAAAATATTTTATCTATGATATAATATCAGTAGAATATCAATTAGATGTGTAATTTATATTTTATGACCAAATTATGCACCGAACGGGCATTTTGGTCATTTTACATATAGTTTATAAATTATTTGGGATTCTGAGTTTATAACATATACCTACTATAAATATGTTTAAAATAAGTTTTAAAATCAGTAGGTAACAAGTCTTGGTCAATTGATATGGTTTAAAACCATACTATGCGCCGAAACGGCGCTTATGTCGTAAAATGACGTCTTATGCGATGTTTACGAAAACTGATGTTAAGGTCAGGTTAAAATGTTCTAGATATGCTATTTAATATAACATATTAATAGGTAAATTATTTACCTTGGAAAGATTTGATTAAAACCATTTTACGAGCCACAAGGGCTATATCGTCCTTTATCGACATAATTTAAGGATCTGCTTGTAAACTCAGTTTATAATCTGGTTTAACATCCCAATAATCCTACTTATAATATTATATCAGTAGGAAACTCATTTTCAAGTTCATTATCATTAAAACCTTGTTTTATGCAAAAATGGCATTTTAGTAAAAAATGGCATAATTGCGGAACTTGTGCATAAACTTGGATTCTGATTCTGATCATGTACTATAACCTCAGAGGGTTATGCTACATTATATTATGATCATAATGCAACTTTAGATCAGTGCCTAACTAATCTAAATCGGGTTAGAATTGAAAGTCAAAGAAGAAGTCAAACTTTGCGACTTTCGGTTGCGAACCGACCCTAGAACTGAAATTGACGAGCCGAACATGTTCCTACATGTTCTAATAATTATTACCAGCTTGTTTAAGTGTCTAAACAGGTTTCATAACATGTATAAGATTAATTTATGATTTTTCCGAAAAAATGGCATGTTTGACTTTTTAATTTCATAACTTTGACCCGTCAATTGGTCTAGCAAACGTGATCTTCAGGAGGTGCCCTTTGTAGGGATTAACACATACCTTATTACGATCACTTAGTCATGTTTGTTACGAACAATGGCTGGACCATAATGATCTTAACTGAAAGTCAAAACATTTTTCGCAAAACGCTTGACTTTTGGCTATAAAAGCCTATAAACAAAAATTCACCAGGAAGAAACACTTACAAGAGGTTCCTAGAATGCAAGAGAACTAAGTTGGATGCTCCTTTCAGTTAGGAACTTCCAGAGAAGCGAGAAGAGTTATTAATAAGAAAGGTGCAAGTTCAAATGATGGACTTGGACACCTATTTATAGTTGGAGAACTCAACGGAGGTGATGCCAGGTATTTAGGGGTGTAAGAGGGAGCTTACAAGTGTCCTAAAACGTGGCATAGCTGATTGAAAGTCCATAGTTTCGAAAAAATGGTTTTTGGCAATATGTGTGGAGGCCAAGCAAAACTTTTTTCAGACATAGGCCTCTCGCGCCCCGCGAGAGGCACAAGCCTTGCCTCTTGCACCCCGCGAGCGCCCCATGTCAGATTTGAAATTTTGTCACATTTAGCCCCTCAACTTATTAAACCCCTTTTTAACCTTCTAAAACACCTTTTTAGCATAATTTTAGCCCTCTGTAGCCAATACTTGGCATACCCGGGATTATGCCCAGACATTGTCGAGCTCTCGGTTCGTTAAAAGGTCACTCATAGGTATAAATTAACATGTTGACACTTTTAATCCATCCATTGTCCAACTTTCACATATTTAATCACTCTCACCCAATAAACGAGACATATGAGAGTTAGGACTTCATAAAGGATCACTCAGAGGCTCGTTGTAAGCATGTTGACACAACGGTCACTCAGAGGCTGGACATGTTGACACAACGGTCCCTCAGAGGCCAAGTTTTAAGCATGTTGACACTAATGGTCACTCAGAGGCTATATTTTAAGCATGTTGACACTAATGGTCACTTAGAGGCTATATTTTAAGCATGTTGACACTAATGGTCACTCAGAGGCTTGGTTTATGCATGTTGACATCCGAAATCACTCAGCGACTAGTTTGAGCATGTTAACACTTTTAGTCCTTGTTAGTCTTTAATAGACTAAAAAATAAAAATATGACACGTGTCACTATACTATTGGACACGATTTTACAGGGTGTTACAAAGAAAAAGAGGTGAAAGAGTTTGATTTTTGGTGTTGTGAAATGAACATGAAAATGCTTAGTAGAAGTGTCGTGATGGTGTTATGGTCTTCCACCTAGCAAGCCACTTATCATGCACGCATTTCTTACAACACATCACAAGGATGAGTGGGTGGGAAACCCACTCAAAGCCGTGGACATGAGGGGGGGGGGGTGGTTTTGGGTTTTATTATTTTTTTATAATCTTTGTTATACTTTCATAAACTTTATAAATTTGGATGATTTAAATTGTTAGTTTTTTTTATAAAAACTAACAACCAATACATTATAGTCATGTTTCATACCGGGTCAATTGCCGGAAATTTATACTACTTGTTTGGAATTGTTTACATATTCATCTTTGTGATATTTTTGATGTCCAAAATCTATTAACTAGTTCGCTAGACTTTAAAATTTGCAATTTTGGTAATAATTTTCATACCGGTTTTGTTGTGGGTAGTTACCAAATGAGTTGTGTAGCTTTAAACAATAAAGTTTATATAAGGATTTTGTGTTGTTCTCAATACCCTATATATTTTTTATGATAAAATAATATTTATTTTTGAATTTCGGACGTTTGTTGTTTTGTTCTGCGGAGTGCTGTACATTTCTGCAGAATTGGCTAAATTTGTCTGCTTACAAGTCAATTTAGTGTTTATATAATTTTTATGGAAAGTATTATTTGTAAGTTGTTTCCAACTAATGTTTCTATGTAATATGTGTTGCGGACATATTTTGATGTCTCGGTTTTTCCATGCTGGGCTGTACCGCGACTAGTTTTGTCATGAATAGTGTGTTCGCATTTCTACCACAAGTCTAGGACATCGTTTTATATTGTTTCTAATTGTGACGGATTTGTTATCATACTAAACTATGATATTTTACATTCCTAGACTTTTAGTACTTAATTAAATAAGAATCAAGTCGAAATATGCGAAAATAAATAATATATAGTTGTTTAGGTTGTCGAAATCACCGATATTTTGCCAAGTGTCACATTCTCCTCTTGTTAAAGAAAATTTCATCCTGAAATTTAAGTTGCATTATCCGTTGTAGGGACTTTCTCAAATAGGTGAGGGTATTTCCTTTTCATTTCGTCTTCTCGTTCCCAAGTGAACTCGGGTCCGCGCTTCGAGTTCTAACAGACCTTTGCTAGTTTGATACGACTTCTGCTTGTTTTATGAGTTTTTGAATCCAAAACCTCGATAGGTTCTTCGATAAAATGGAGTTTGTCGTCTAAAAGAATTTCAGTCATGGGAATAATAAGTGTTTCGTCAGAAAGACACTTGTTAAGATTTGACATGTGAAAAGTGTCATGGATGCTACTAAGTGTTTCTAGTAATCTTAACTTGTATCCGATAGTTCCAATTTTTACCAAAATCTTACAAGGTCCTATGTATCTCGGGCTAAGCTTTCCTTGCTTCCCAAATCTAGCTACACCTTTCCAAGGCGAGAAATTCTAACAAAAGTTTGTCTCCAACATTGAAAGATAACGGTCTGCTGCGTTTATCCGCGCAACTTTTCTGACTGTCCCGAGCCGCCTTAATATGGTCTCGAATTTTAAATATTTTATCAGCAGTCTCTTGGACTAACTCTAGACCTATCATTTCCTTGTCACCTATTTCCGTCCAGCATAGCGGAAATCGACACTTACGTCCATATAATGCTTCAAATAGGACAGCTTGAATACTTGTGTGATAAATTTTGTTGTATGAGAACTCCACTAATGGCAAGTGAGTATCCCAATTTCCGGTTAAATCCATCACACAAGCACGAAGCACGTCTTCTAAGGTTTGAATTGTGCATTCACTTTGGCCGTCAGTTTGAGGATGAAAGGTTATGCTTAGATTTAAACGGATCCAAAAGCCTTTTGAAAAGATTGCCAAATTCTTGACACAAAACGACCATCTCGGTCAGAGATTATCGACACAGGCACTCCGTGTCTTGCCACAATCTCATTGAGATAGAGTTCAACTAACTTCTCAGTTTTATCTTTGTCACGTATCGGTAAGAAGTGAGCTGACTTGGTTAATCGGTCGAAAATCACCCAAATCATGTCGTGACCATGAGATGTCCGGGGTAATTTAGTAATGAAATCCATAGAAATTTGTTCCCATTTCCAAGTGGGGATTTCAGGTTGTTGTAACAATCCTGAAGGTTTTTGGCATTCGGCCTTAATTTTAGCACATGTTAGACATTTTCCAACATAAGTTGCAATATCACCTTTGATATGAAGTCACCAATAACATTCTTTAAGATCATAATACATTTTATGCGCTCCGGGATGCATCGAGTATTTGGATTTGTAAGCTTCATCTAGAATTAGGTCTCGAAGAGCGCCAAAAAGAGGAACCCAAATACTATTCATGAAGTACAAGGCTCCATTCTCTTTTGGCTCTAGATGCTTTTCCATACCTCTAAGCATTTCTACTTTAAAGTTTCCTTCCTTTAGTGCTTCTTGCTAATTGTCATAAATTCGAGAAGTGATATTATTATAAATTGTGAGTCTTAATGATCGTACACGTAGGGTCTTAACTCATTCTTTTCGGCTCAAGGCATCCGCAACAACGTTTGCCTTGCCTGGATGATATTTGATCTCACAATCATAGTCAATTAACAATTTAAGCCAACGCCTTTGGCGCATATTTAACTCTTTCTTGTTAAATACATGTTGAAGACTCTTGTGATCAGTAAAATTGTGCACTTGGTACCGTAAAGGTCATGACGCCAAATTTTTAATACAAATACAACCACACCTAACTCTAGGTCATGTATGGTATAGTTCTTCTCGTGAACTTTTAATTATCGTGATGCGTATGCAATAACTTTCTCTCATTGCATTAATACGCGTCCTAACCCTTGATGTGATGCATCACAATAAATTACAAAATCATCTTTGCCGTCCGGAAGTGATAGAATTAGCGCATCATAAAGTTTGTCCTTAAGCAGTTGGAAAGCTGCTTCTTGTTTTTCTCCTCAATCAAACTTCTTATCTTTTTGAGTGAGGGAAGTTAGTGGTTGAGCAACCTTTGAAAAGTTCTCAATGAATCTCCGATAATAACCTTCTAATCCCAAAAATTGGCGTACTTCGGTTGGTGTCTTCGGTGCTTTCAATTCTTAATAGCTTCTATTTTAGATGGATCGACATGTATGCCTTTCTCATTGACTACATGTCTGAGAAATTGAACTTCGCGAAGCCAGAATTGACATTTAGAGAATTTTGCATACAGTTTCTCCTTCTTTAACAACTCAAGAATAGTTCTAAGATGATGTTCATGTTCATCCTTGTTTTGTGAATATATCAATATGTCATCGATAAACACTATCACGAATTTATCAAGGTACGACTTGCACACACGGTTCATTAAGTCCATGAACACTGTTGGTGCATTTGTTAAGCCAAAAGGCATAACAAGGAACTCGTAGTGACCGTAGCGAGTTCGGAATGCCGTCTTCGGAATACTTTCTTCTTGAACTCTAAGCTGATGGTATCCTTACCTTAAGTCAATATTTGAATAGAAACTCGATCCTTGAAGTTGATCAAACAAGTCATCGATCCTCGGTAATGGATATTGATTCTTGATAGTGATCTTGTTTAATTCTCGATAGTCTAGGCACATCCTGAAAGTTCCATCCTTTTTCTTTGCGAATAGAACTGGAGCTCCCAGGGTGAGAAGCTTAGTCTAATAAAACCCTTGTCCAACAACTCTTGAAGTTGTGTGGACAACTCTTGCATTTCTGAAGGAGCTAGTCGGTAAGGAGTTTTTGCTATAGGTGCGGCTTCTTGAATTAAGTCTATACGAAATTCGACTTGTCGTTGTAGTGGTACTCCCGGCAAGTCTTCTGGGAAAACTTTAGGGAATTCCTTCACAATAGGGATCTCCCCAAGTTTCGGCTCCTTAGCTTTCTTATCAACTACGTGTGCTAAGAATGCTATGTATCCTTTCCGTAAGCACTTTTAAGCTTTCATACAAGTGATAACTCGTAATGGCATTTCGTTCTTCTCTCCATGAACAAGAAGTGCTTCGTTATTAGGAAGAGGAATACGAATGATCTTGTCGCAACACACGACTTCGGCTCGGTTATTGGGTAACCAATCCATACCAACTACGATATCGAAACTACCTAATTGAATGGGTAATAGGTAGATGTTGAACTTTCGTTTGCCAAGCTCTAAAGAGCATCCTTTAACAATTTCACCAGATTCGATTATTTTTCCATCGCTAGTTCGATAGTGAAAGGAATATCTAATTAATTCAAATTTAATCTAAGTATATATTTGAACTCTAAAGATATAAAAGTATAGTCTGCGCAAGTATCAAATAAAATAAATGCAAAGTGATGTTGAGCCTTGATCTCAGAGCTCATCATTTAATTTCTCGTTTCAGTCAAGCATTTACAATAGGCCCATCAGTTCCCTGTATAGACGGGTAGAGCATCGCGTGCCTAATCAGATCGGCTCCGCATCTCACAGTTCATCATTTATCATGCTCATGTGTACATTGCTAGATGCTTATGTGGTTTGTGAATAGTTTACATAACGTTTGCTAATATTTGGTTATGCACATTTTTATTTATTTAATCAACAAAATTATTTCTTTTAAATGACGAAACGGGATTCACTCGCCGACTATTGTTGACTAAAACCTCTATTTTTACATATGATACAGGTTAATAGGTTGAAGAATGGAACACATAGGATTGGGTCTTAGAAGATTAATAAAGCATTATTTGAATGTCTTCTTTAGAACATTTGGTGCTTGTATGGTTTATGTGTTTGTTGGAATGTTCCCTTTTAATTTGGAATAATAAATATGATATTTTATAATAGTAAATGTCATGAGCTTTGATGAAAACCCAATCATACTCCGACTACCAGTTCCGCTGCGGGTCAGGGTGTGACAACTACATGGATCGTTTATGGGTTCTAAGCCAAGACAATCTCTGCACCCTGTTGATGAACAAGGCTCATAAACTCGTTATTCAATTCATCTTGGTGCAGACAAAATATACAAGGATCTTCGTACCCAACATTGGTGGCAGGGTATGAATAAGGATATTGCGTTATACGTATCCAAATGCCTAACTTGTCTTAAAGTTAAGGCAAAACATCAACATCCCTTTGGTTTGCTTGAGCAATTAGAAATTCCGGTTTATAAATGGGAAACCATTGCTATGGATCTCATCACCAAACTACCACGTACTTCTAGAGGTCATGATGCATTTGGGTAGTCATTGATCGTTTAACAAAGTCAACACACTTTTTGCCAATTCATGAGGATCTATCTGCTGTCAAACTTGCGGAGATCTATGTTGAAGAGATAGTATCTCGACATGGTGTTCCTTTGAACATCATATCGGACCAGGATGCTCGATTCTCATCTCACTTTTGGAAGACCATGTAATCTGCCATGGGAACCAAACTTAACTTGAGCACTTCTTATCCTCCTCAGACGGATGGACAATCCAAAAGGATGATCCAAACATTGGAAGATATACTTAGAGCTTGTGTGATCGACTTTGGTGGTAGTTGGGATTCACATCTTGATCGAATTCTCCTACAACAAGCGTTATCACTCCAGCATTAACATGGCTCCTTTCGAAGCCCTATACGGTCGAAAATGTCGTTCACCTGTCTGTTGGAATGAGGTTGGTGAAGCTCAGCTCACCGGACCAGAACTCAGTCTAGAAACTGTAGACAAAGTCAAGAAAATATGCGATAACCATTTGACAGCTAGAAGCCGTCAAAAGAGTTATGCGGATCAGCTATGCAAGCCCTTGGAATTCCAAGTTGGTGATCATGTCCTTCTCACGGTATCCCCTTAGAAAGGTGTGATTAGATTTGTAAAGAAAGGAAAACTTGCACCTTGATAGGTGGCCTACAAAATTGAGCTACCTCCTGAGCTTGAAAATGTTCATCCAACTTTCCACCTGTCCAATTTGAAAAAGTATTTGGATAATGAAAACCTCCACATTCCTCTTGATGAAATTCGCATTGATAACACAATGCACTTTGTCGAGAAACCTGTGGAAATATTGGGCTGTGAAGTCAAGCAACTCAAACACAAACGCATATCGATTGTTACAGTTCGCTGGGAGTCCAAACGTGGCCCAGAGTTTACGTGGAATAAAATGGAGGCGAAACACCCACATGTTTTCTCACAAGTTTCCTCTAATTAAATTTTAGGACGAAATTTCCTAAAGTAGGGGAGACTGTGACATCTGTACATTTTTTAATCATTGAACAATTCCGGAACATTTTTCGTATTTAATAAAATCTTTTGTTTTATTTGCGAGAATGTATATTTATCAATCATTATACAATCCCGGACATTTATATTCAATGAAATCTTGCATTTTATTGGTAAGAGTGCAAAAATGTCAATCAATGCACAAATTCGGTCATTTTCGTGTTCGATAAAGTTTTATACTTTATTTACGAAACGTGTAACTGTACAATCGAAAAATCTGACATCTAAAACATTTCTGATCAAAATCCAAGTCACACATGCCTTAACGCCTTTATATAACCTAAATATTAGGATAAGAGAGGTTAAAAATGACAAAACGCGACAAAACAAGTCCAGGGGCCAAAATTGTTAAAAAAAGTTTGCTTCATCACCAAGTTTGGCCACCTATCTCCAATTTTTGACACATTGCACTCAGTTTGCCACACTTAATTTGGTGTTAACACTAATCCACACTTGGTAACACTTGTCATCACCTCCTTGATCCTAAAATACTATAAATAACCTTTGATTCATCCATTTTTTTCACACCACTTCAAAACACTTCAAAGTAAAGTGTGAAGTTCTTCTTTCTATCCTTCTTGGAGCTTGTTTTCAGCCTTTAAAAGCCTCCTATCTTGACATCTGAAAATGTTCTTCAACATAAGTAAGTACTCTTCCTAGTTCTTCCATTATTTTAGCTATTTTGAGTATTAAAAAATGTATAAAAATGCATTTTACGATGAAAATGTTTATGGGTATTAAATCTTCAGGTTTTGACACCAAATAAGTTTTATAACATTACTAGACATGGTCAAACATGTCTAACTCGTCATTTCTAGTTTAGTGCTTATTTCTTAGTCGTGAGTCGAGCGGTTTTACTATCGCTTTGACTTTCAAATCTGACCCGTTTGGTCAATCTTAGGATTCGACCAAGCTCATTTTTATGACCATAATAATTTAGGGAATAGCCCTCTGAGGTTATACCTTATAGCTGTATAGTTTGGTTAGGTATATGATGAGTCAATTATATGTACTTTTAAAATGCCGAAAACACCCTTTTGGCGCATAAAACGGTTTTAAACATGTAAGACCATTGTTTTGACATCTAAACCAATATTATAATATAATCAAACTTGTTTTTGACATATAAGACTCATCATAGGAGTTATTTAACCATCCAAACCCATAGTTACGCTTGCGACCCGTTAAAGTGGCGTAAACAATTTAACAAGTCGTAACGGGTCAAAGCACTTAGAAACTCTTCCAAATCAGAATGTAAGGTATTATAAACCATATCCGAGTCCCAACACTCATTTGGTTTTTAAGATCTCATTCTATCCAATCCTCTGATTAAAGTCTTGACACACTAACATAGTATACCGATACATTAGGAACACTTGAACTCTTCAAATCCTAGAGCTTTGTTTGATCATTTGAACAAGACATTTACGCAATCACAAGTGAGTACATATCCCCCTCTTTTATGTTTTCAAATGTTTTGGGGTGATTCATATGTGCTTTTCACTACTTTCTTGTTTTCATGACATTATACATGATTTCAAAGACGTTATATTTCGTATGTTGACTTAGCGTACCTAGTACATGATTTCAAAGATTTTTTTTCTTGGTATATTGACTTAGTATGCCAAGTACATGATTTCAAAACATTTTTATGACATGCTTGAATTGTTCAAGACATATCGGTTCGTTGAATATTCAATGACACATTCATTAACATTGATCACGCCGACGGGTAGTATGTAATGGTACCATAGGTTTTACAATCTCATTTCCGCTTCCTAGGTTTGTTTGGAAGTGACTTTAGGGAATGACAGAATACGATGAACATTTGATAAACCTTTGTCTTTATAAGGGTTTATTCAAAAATCAACAAGGCTTGAATGTATTCGCGAATAATCCATATATATGTGTCTACACAATAAAAACAATTGATTTATAAGACAAGAGTTTTTGTTTAAACAAGACCTTTGTTTATTCAAAACACATGTTTTATACAAGACATTTTGACAAGATAAGACATTTTGGTCATTTTATACAAGACATTTATTTTATGATTTAAACAAGACTTTTATTTGCTATACAAGACATTGGTTTATACATAGACATTTGTTTATAAGTAACATTTGGTTTATACAAGACATTGGTTTATACATGACCTTGGTTTAAACAAGACATTTCATTTGTTGGCTCACGGTAAGTGATTTAAATGACGAGACGTGTGTAATATGATAAAAGCACGGTGTATACGTCGCTGGTACTTCCTATATATAAGTGCTTTCATTATATTACATAACGTAACATTATCTAAACCACTTCAAACAAAATACAAGACATGACATATTTTATACAAGACACGAGTTATTTTGGTTATTAAGTTAACCATGCATCATTTCTTTTAAATCATTTGATTTTCATATGATTTCATAAAAGAAACATTTTTGTAAAGGATCATGGCTACTTTTGTAATAGTTGAACATTTGTTTTAACTTTTAAAGCCATGAATCTTCATCACAAAACTATGTTACTCACATGCATTTTTATGCTAACGTTTTATTTTCACATATGTTTCAGGAGCTAATGTTTGACTTTGAGCATGCTTCACATAGGGCGGACTTAGGTCTTAGTGACTTTAAAATTTGCAAGATAATTGTTATGTTTTTTATTTCATTCTCCCAAGACAAAAAAAAACAATTAAATTCAATAATACAAAACTTTATGTACCGTGTGTTGTGAAACAATAGTTCTGTGACATGACTCCCCGACGTTTCCATCGCGGTTTATTGTTTTACACGGTCGGGGTGTTACATGTTATATTACTAAAATTTTAAACATTAGTTTGAGTGCATATTTCATTAATGATTTTCACTTTGATATCATGTTTTTTTTTGCAAGGAATAGTAAAAAGTTTAAACCCTTTATAAATTACCACAAAATTTTTAAATTTGATGTTTAACGAACTTTTTTATTTGATTTTTTTCGGTTGCTATACCGATTATCGCTACAACAAAAAAGCAAACCAAATTTGAAACTAAATTCCCGTCATATCATGTTGGGGATTTTAGTAGTTATTACTTTACATATATGGAAATATATGAAAGCCGACCATAAAAATATATCGTGTTACTTTATCGAATAGAAAAATAAAGAAAAACTTAATACAAATTTATTGATCAAAACATATTTTAATAAAATATATTTTAATATAATTACATTTTAATGTATTCTAAAGTTGTATGAGTATGTTTTCGGTTTTTAATTATATATTTTGTAATGGTATCTCTAATTTCTAAAATTTTTGGTTAATAAATTGAATGTTAATAATAATAAATAATAATAATAATAATAATAATAATAATAATAATAATAATAATAATAATAATAATAATAATAATAATAATAATAATAATAATAATAAAATTACTAAATGGTTAATTATGAAAATATATTATTATAAGTTAAGTACTTATCTGTTATGTAATAGTAAATTGAATGTTAATATAAGAATAATAATAATAATAATAATAGTAATAATAATAATAATAATAATAATAATAATAATAAATTACTAAATTAAAGAAGAGTTTAAGATATGAAATAATTTAGAGTCTTTTATTAGTATTATATATTTAGTATATAATTCATTATCTTAAGACTTATCATACAATTACAACTTGGACCAAATCTGTAAGAAATATAAATATAATACAACTTGTGTTTTTAAATAAATATAAGTTTGAAAAAATTGAAAACCTTTTCCACTTTGAGTTCAAATATGCTGACCTTCTTAGCTCTATTCTTTTCAATACTTCCAAAATCTCACCATACCTTCAATTTCGGCTTTCGTCCCTACTTTCAACTTTAGGCCGGTAGCATGCACGCTTGCTAAAGAAAAGTAATCATATATGTATTTTCTTGAACTTAAACCTAACTTTTTCTTATAATATTTAAAATAAATTTATCTTTTAGAAAATAGGCATGCATTTTCATATTCTCATAACTTAAAATCTTAATTAAAATATTATTGGCTAAATATGAAAATATAAATAATTTTTTTATGTAAAATATTTCACTTCATAGAATTATACAAATAATTCATGTGGTATGTCAATATAAATAATTTTTTATGTAAAATGTTTCACTTTCTTCATAGAATTATAGAAATAGTTCATGTGGTATCTCAATATCATTGTTTTGTTTTCTGACCTTTTGAATTACTCATTTGATTATTAGGTCTCATATTTTTTTAAACGAATAATTTATGAGTCTGTATTAACTGATAACTCAGACAAACTAACATCACGTATTATTACATATAATGTACAGTTTACACACATAAGGATTTTTTTAAATTTGATAGCTTTGTCGGGCATGATCATCTTGTAATCTTCCATAAACGTTTCCAATAAAGTGGTAGTCTGGTCGTCCGTCCGTCCTTTTCGTTCCCGCCTTAGTGAAAATGTATCATAAACACTAAAAACCATTAGTGTTTAAGTTAAATGGTCACACTCGATAAAAACAAATAACAAGAAAACAGTTTTGCTGAAACATGGTGCCCTCACACGTCAAAGTGGGGCAACCCGGTCCTTTCGCGAGACCCCGCGTGTCACGGTGCTGCTTGGTGTGTCTCCCGCGAGACGTGGCCACACCATTTTTAACAGGTTGCCAGAGCTAGCTACTTTCTAGCCTTGGCCAAATTTTCTCCATTTTTCATCTGATGCACGTTCAATTCGGTCCAAATCCAATTTATTTTTTAGAGGTTTATTCCTTTACACTTTTAAATCACAACCCACTACCACGACACATATTCCTTGGGTTTTTCATTTTTCCATTCGGTTTGGTGTTTTGCCCAACCAACCCGTTAAGGGCTTTATGCATTCTAGCTCAAGTCTCCTATATCTCATATCATGTTTCCTGCATATTCCCAACCACAATCGCAATTATGGTTAAGCGTTTTACCCAAACCGACTTGTTAAGAGGTTTTAAGAATTTATCCCAAACCTACCATATTTAATTAATGAAATGGTCGACTCGATCGTATACTCATTAACAGATTTCTACCCTTGGAGGTAGTGTACCCAAACCCATCATTCGAGGGAAATTTAGTAAAATATAAGTCTTTTTCCACATTGCATGACTTTTATACGTTTAAAAGAAAACTTGTGGGCAAGTTTAGCTCGTTATCCCATTAAGATTAATTACACCTCTGAGAACATAAAGATTTCAAAGGCCTTGCCTTTAAAATTCATTTTAACCATATTTCACATTATAGACATATCCTTGGCTCTAAGAGATTTTACTCGATTTCTAGAAATACCACACTTGGGGCGATCTATTATCCAATTCTAGCCTAATTATCTCTAGTCGGGCCATAGGCTCTTATTGTAAGTATGGCCCATTACACATACCTGGCTGAGTCAAGCAATGACCCATTATCCATACATTGTGATTATCTTCACTAATTCATGGTAAAATAAATGCCTATGCATTATGCTTACCTGTAGGTATGAAACTCAACAAAACAAGCATTAATTACACAGTTCAAATGGTGATCATAACATCACCATTTGACTCGTATAACACGGTTATCCATGTAAACCATTCTTGGCTACCCCTTAGGCATCTTAACTTAACAATGTATTGTTTATCGCCAAAAAAGTGCTTACTTATCATCTTACACATTTAAAACATTATGGTTTACACATTAGGGCCCTATCTCATTTTGACATTTCTTATTTATCACTAAAATATTTTCCATCTCATAACTTGTGATTCTATCTAGGAGGTGTAAGCTTTACTTACATGCGTTCGTTCAAGCTTTCTACATCTTTGAACCGTTTGACTCATTCCTTTCCAAGCTCCCACCAAGCTTGTCAGGAGTCAAACTATCATATAGCATCCACAAGATGATTAGATTAGTCATCCAATGTCACGACCATCACTCCTTATGGACTTTCATACCTCATTTATCCTTTCATTTTAGTTTGGTTAGTTTGACTTTTAAAAGTCAAACTGCCTATTGACATGCATAGATACATTGACAATTTGATAAAACTTACTTAGACATTTTATCGAACACTTAACGGCCCTCATTTTAGACCATCATATTTAAAGTTATGCAAAGGGTAGGACCTGACCCTTTTGGACCTTGAACCTTGAGAACCTTTTCCCTTTTACTTTATAAAATGAGAATCACGAACCGACCCTTTTATGTTAATCCGGTTCCGGGTCCAAATCGGTCTGATGGGTCGGGTAAAAGGTCTGGTGGACCACAACCTTAATTTAGTTTGGGCCTGTGAACTGAACTGCATTAAACTAAAAAATGTTCCATACAATAGTAACATTAATCTTAAAACAAAAACATAAAACCTTTATACCAAAATCACTAAAGTATACACATAATTTAACCTTGAAAAACGGAACCGCAAAAGGTTTGATGGTTAGATCTTGGAAGGATTTATCTTCAAAGGTTTCAATCGCTAAAGGCAAAATTTTCATTAGCCGAATGATTGCTCTTAGAAGGATTTCTTATACACAAGGAATTGCGTGGTTTTAATGACGTCTAATTTTTTATGAGACATACAAGCAACTAGGAAGAGATGGAAGTTCGGTGGTTTTTTATCCAAGTTTCTAGTGGTTCAAATTTAATAGCCACGGGTCGGGGAACCGACCAAGAACATTTTATGGATGAATTCTTAAACCCACGAACCGACCCTTCCAAGACAAAAATGTTCGGGTCATTGTGTGTCTGGTTCGAGTTCAAGGTTCTTAGGTTCTAGAACCATAATTTGCTTACCTCTAATCATATAAGCTAAATTTCTCAACCAAAATCACCATATTTCTTTCAATTCATCAAGTTTATACGCTTATTAACATCAAGTTAACATGAACTTTCAATTATCATACTCTAATCCATCCCTTTTACCAATTAATCATAGGTTCATCTTTCATGTCAAAAACTCATTCTAGACATGCATAAACACCTATCCGAACCTCTAAATCATTCAAGTAATACACAGATACAAGGGAGTATGATGATTATAAACACTAACATAACATCAATTTCATCCTATCATCACCAATACCCAATTTAAAATCATCACATGTAAGTTCCTCTTCATAAAGCCTCCTTCAAAATGTGTAACTACAACATACATTTGGTTTGTTGGGGCTATGTGATTCAAATCCTTCAAACATGCAAAGATTTCCATCTAATTTTCACCTTCAGTCTTGAAAATTCTTTGTTTGAGACTTTGGGAGGTTTCTCCCTCTCTCTAAACACGACAGACACACACACATACACTATATGTGTGTTTTGTTTTTCTTGCCTTTCTATCCTATCACTTTCATTTGTGTTCAATTTTAGCTCATAAGGTTTGGTTTGTATTCTTTTTGTTTAGAACTCACTTAACCTTGATCAATAAACAACTATGTTAACTATCTTAATGTTCTTAGTAATATATTTTATACCAATTATTAAACGAACATAATAATTCGATTTACAAATTTCGGAGATGCTACATTAAGCCAACCCAACCCAACCTAAATTAAGTCCCGATAGCCCATACATTTTATAAACTTTATTTTCTAAAAGACATTTATTTATCTTTATTTAACATTAGATTTATTTAATTTAAATTCTAATGTTTATTGGATTAACTTTTATCACTAACGGTATTTTACCATTCATCTTAGTTAATTTGATTTAATTATCAAACCTGTTTTTAGAATATTACATTTAATTTTTTTTAAATAAACGTAAAATATGAAAATAAAAATTCACACAACCCCACCACCTGAATACTCGTCCCCCTTCCCCAACCCCTCTCTAGTCGCCATCTCCCCAGTCCCTGTCTAGTCACCATATCCGGCGTGCCAGTCGGGACCTATCACCACAAATATGTAAGATGGCAATCAAGAAGTAAGAACAATATAAAGATTATACAAAACATAGTATAAAAACTGTTTTTTTGTCTTTTGGATTTTTGTGTAATTATATCTTTTATTATATGTGTTTTAAAATTTTCTTGTTTTATGGTCAACAATTGCAGCAAGGTAAGCAAGGTAGGCGACTAAGTGGCCTCTTATAGAAGTATCCCTACATGCTACTTTTTAAGATAGTGATCCAATCTTGGAGAACAATCGAATCGTATTCCATTTTCAAAATCTCCAATATATTATTTTTAATTCAGACGTAATATAAATATTACATAAAGGTAGTAGTCAAATGTTTATATCACCCTTAATTTCATTCTCTTTCGTAGGGTGCTAATATTATTATATTTATTCGAATAATATAAATAATTTAAGGTTACGGTAATGTACCTTTGTATTTATTAGGAGCCGGTCCCGCCAATACAGGCACTACAACAAATATCTTATATTTAACTTTTTACGAAATGTTTATATTTATCAGCAAGTCTGTAAGTTTATATATGTTCTCATAAATTGCGATTTTAGTTTCCATGCTTTAGTAGTTATTGCTATATTTTATAAAATTCAAATGTTTTGCAATTTACATACTAATTTTTTTATTTTATTACGGTTTAATCCACTACACTACTTCCATCCAACTTATAATTAATTACTAAAAATACATATGATGGCATAATGGTAAAAAACAATAATTTATTTTAGTATGGTTTTGGCTCATTAGATTTTTTTTGTTAAAGATCAAAAATATTTTCAATAAAGAAAATAAAAAAAAGTTTTTGCATAAAATACATAAAAAAGATCTAATAAATAAGAAATAAACCTTTTTTCTAAATAAAAATATATTTAAAAGAATATCCTATAATATACACATAATAAAAAATGAAAAAGCTGTGTAAATAGTAAAACAAATTACCTAAATGCAAGATTCAAATATGAATGCAGAATTAAAAAAAAAAGTCAAGATATTCGAAACTTTTTTTTGTTAGTACAATGTTTATAAATACGAGTTATCCAGTTTATGAAAAAGAGAGTCAATGTCATAACTTGAACGCAACCGAATAATTTGAGTTTGTCATTTAGCTCTATATAAAAAAATTAAAGATTTAGGGTCGAAAAAAAATATTTTAAAACATCAAAAATATATGCCTATATATGCAAGGTACCTACATCAACATTTTCTTTACCAGACTAATTTATTAAAATTTATATATTTTAAAACAACCCTCTACCTAGCACATGCCTCTCATGTGACAAAAAAATTGATTATAAGTTGGATGGAGTTAATGTGGTGTATCAAAATTACAATAAAATAGAAACCTTTGTATGTAAATTACAAAACATTTTAGTTTTGTAAAATATAGTAATAACCATAAAACCTAAGAGACCAAAACCATAATTTAGTTAAATATTTGAGCATTGGTAAAAAGTGTTAGATATGTTAATAAATTGGTTGTGGTTGGTTGTATTTTTTAAGAACGCCTGTCATAACCTTGGCAACCAAAGTTGGTTATAATAAACGTTTTTCTATTACTAAATATATGCGTAATACGGTTTTTAGTTTTTGAAGAAAAACTAATATTTCTTTTTGAGGAAAATTTAGTGCAACATCATATATTAGAAAAATGTACTCAATTTCAAATAAAAAGTTAAAAAAATAATAATTATATATTCAAATGGAGCATTGTTATGTTATTCATATATATATATATATATATATATATGTATATGTAATTTTTTATAAGCTTTCTATACTAATAAAAAAAATGTTTTTTGACACGTGTCAATATCTGGTGTTTCCTTATCTTATTTTTTAATTTCTTTTTCCTATTAAATAAAAATTTAACTAAATATAATTTAGATAAAAACTAACTTTTTTTATCAAATTTTGAATTAATAATCTCCTTATCTTATTTATTAATTTATTTTTCCTATTAAATATAATTCAAAATTTGATAAAAAAAGTTATTATCCTTATCTAAATTATATTTAGTTAAATTATTATTTAATAGGAAAAAGAAATTGAAAAACAAGATAAGGATACACATGGTCGCCTCTGTCTTTATGCAAAAACACCGGTTATAATAGTATTTTTATTTTTATTTTAATAAATTAGACATGACCCATTTCAAAAAAGTGAGGCTTGGCACTAAGGACGTGCTGTCTGCCAAAGCGGACATCCACACCCCAGCAAATTAGTGGATCTCTTTTAAAACGCGTGGATCTCTTTTATTTTTTTACTTATTATTTCGTTTATTTTTTCCGCCTATTAATAATCATCTAATATTTTATTGGTTCTACCACGTGTAATACACATGTTTCTAAACTAATAATAAATAAAAGATAAATTAAAATTTAGTAAATATTAAATCGAATTTATCATTTAAATACTTATCTTGACGACCGTATGTATTAATCGATTACATTATATTTATTTAACTCGTGAAATATATGAAACATTTTAAAGATATAACTATATCGCTTATTATATAAAATTAAATTTATTCACCCCGTATAAAACACAAATTCTAAATAGTTCTTTCATGAAAACAACTTGATTCGTATTAAAATATTTTAATTTATGCGTAAAAGATAAAAGAATGCATCATCATTCTCTTTAAAGTTGAGGAACATTACTTTTTTCTTCTATCCTTTTCGGTCTTATATAGACTCTTAATTTTATCGTGTGTTATTATCGCATTATTAAGAAAATAAATTAACATAACATGAAAAGATAATATAATTTCTCATATACAATAATTGATTTCATGATGAGGTAATGTTTTTTTAATTAATTACTTTTTTTGGACGGCTGATGCAATTGGTACAACGACCAAACTACTACTCACACAAGTTATATTTGATCCATACAGACGCTAGGCATCGAAACATCACAAACCGCACAACTGCGTGCCAGTTTGTGGGTTGGCCTTGGAGTGAAACTCGTGACCACCCGGTCAGGAACTCCACTAAAGTGGGTAAACCTTACCACCTCCCCACAAACCAATTGATATAAGGATCATTAATCCGTGGACAATTTTCAAACAACGTGTAAAAAATTAAAATCTATCCATCACTCAATATTACTGTAACAAATTTCTAATATTAAATCAGAAATGTAATATTCCAATATTAAAAATGAGAAAAATGTGGAATTTGCATGTAACCAAATCGGTAAATTAGTCTTCAACATCATCATTAAAAAGCAAAAAAAAAAAGGAAATGCGTGCGACAATACTACAAACTAAAAAGCAATAGCACTCAAGACATCATAGCTTAACAAATCGGATTGGTTAAAAGATAATAACTAGGAGATTACTTTCTATCTTATAATATTAAAAGACCTTAACTAAATTATCATAGTCTTTTGTGGTTTATAGTGTTTACTGTTTTAATATATAATGTAGTATTATTATTATTATTATTATTATTATTATTATTATTATTATTATTATTATTATTATTATTATTATTATTATGTATGTATCTGTGGTAGGTGCGGGACATTTAAAATTATTTAAAAGTTTGAAAGGAAATATTAATATTGAATTCCAGCGCCATTCACATTTTATCAAGTAATATCAAGCCTTTAGGAATTGCGACTCTATTGACACAAAAAGCTAACAAATGTGTGGATAGTGTGTTTTATATCAGCTACACATATAAAAACGTACTTATATTACCTGATTATGTAGAAACATAATTACGTAAAAAAATATATAAAGAGATCTATATATGCACATGTATATATACCCGTTGTTTTTTTAATTATAAGAAAAAAACATTGATATCTACTATATATATATATGTGTATGTATGACGTCTAGTAGATATCAATTTGCATGGTGTTGATATGAGAAATCCATACATTAGGTGTAAAGAAATGCATCCATTGTCGTAAAAGAAATTTAAAGCTTATTTTCGCAATTAACAACTTTAAAACATCATGATACAAAACAAACAGTTTAATACATACACACTTACACGATACTCCTTTGTCTAGTAAAAATGAATTCTGTATGGAAATTTTTTTTAATTGTTAGATTTCTGTTACCTAAAAGATCAACTAAAAAGAAAGTAAGACAGGTTTTTGATAACTTTAAAATGGATAAAACAAAGAGGGCCCTACATTTATAAACAAAAATGTTAATCATGTATGTTAGTACTTAGTATAAGTTGTCATTTTTGTTCTCGCAATTTGTAATATAGAAAAGAATACGGAGGCTGAGATGTGAAGAGTCAAAAGAATACAAAAAAGAACACCAACATAGATGATAGAAATAGAATACGTTAATAATACCATGTTTTACCAAAAAGGTCCAAGGGGATTTGTTTGTGGAATGCCACACGCAGTCAGCCAGTCACGTGTGGCCATATTACTATTTTATGTTGAATGTTATTATTTACTTTTTGATATTCTTACTTCTTGGTGTTGTGGAAGTATAATATTATAGTATTCTACAAAATCTTCTTGTAGATTGTTATAAAACTACTATATATATAGAGAGGGGGGATAAGTACCTGTTAGGTTTATTTTTTTAGGGGTGGGTGAGGGTGTATAGGTTTTTGGGTTGTGGTGAGGTGGGGTAAGGTGTTTTAGATTTTGAGTGATGATGAGGGAATTTATTTTGTTGTGTTTACATTGATTCTCGTTGTTTTCGTAGTATTATTAATTCTCAAATGAACCCTACTCTTTCTCTCTCTCAGGCATCTAATCAAACATCGTATGGTACTTTTGATTTTACCAATTAACTTACTGAATACTAATTAATGGCATTTATATTACATTGTTTTTAACAAATATAGAGGTATAATTTTCATATGTTCATGTATATTAATAGTGTAATGTAATAACTACTTTAAAAATTAAGAATCACTTTATATTCGTGAAATTTACTAGAATTTTTTTCAAAGTGCAATTTTCCAAGTAACCAGAAAACATCGTGTTCAAAAGTGAATACAAGTAAGCGAATAAGCATTTGTGAATTCAGTGGTGAATCTGAATACAAAGGCAAATCAAATTCTAACCTATCATATTTTAACTAATAAAAAAACACAAACACATAAAAAAATCTTCAAGTAGATTAGATGGTTAAAAAGTGGTTTTCATTGATTGATATAGTTTTTTAAATTTTTAGTCCAACTTCCCATCCCTAGTGTATGTGTAATATGAAGATAACAAGATAGTTAATTGCATGAATGGTCGTGTGTTAAGGTTAGATTATAGTTTTAGTCCCAACGTAGAAACCGTTAAGTTCTTGTGAAACAAAAAATATACCATTTACTTATAAAACTTAAAATTTAAACAATATAAAACACCAAACCCCTATTCCCTCTACCATGTTGCTTCACCTACAACTTTCCCCTCATTCGGAAAACGAAGAATAGATGTTCTCCAACGACTGTCCACTACTCTAACGATGAAATCACAAGCCATGTGGACGAAGATGATGAATGAGACAAAGAACATGCGAAAACAGTTGCACAGATATCTACAACTTTAACATGTCTTTTAGAAAACATTTGAATCATGTTAATTTTTTCATATATGTAAAGAAACCCCAATAGATCCATGTGTAAGTGACTTGAAACACATAGAACATACATACGGTGTTAAGATATAACAACCTTTGATGAGAAATGGTTATACTTTTGGAAGATGGTGAACAAGGATCCAAGTGTAAGATGATGAACAAGATCCACACCGAGCAATGAAAAGTTCCTAGAGATGCTAGTAAGAAACAACCTACAAAAGTTAAAGAAGACAATAAGAAAACTCTTTTGTTGGTGGAAGTTTAGGCAAGACAAGAACCAAATCACCTTGAAGAACCATGACAAACTACTTATCAGATTCTTGTGTTTATTTCACTCAAAACCGAATTTCTATCCTATCACCTTTTGCTCTCGACTTTTAAACATAGAAAATGGGAGACTTTGTGAGTTACTTCTTTTTATAAAACTTAAAGACATTATATTGTATTCACCCTTCGAAAACCTACGCACATCTTTTGGCTCTCATGACACATGAGGACCGAAATGAGAAGTCAAACAAGCAACGGTGTGGATACCCTTTCATTTAGGCTAAAAGTAGTTAAATATAGGGTAAGATATTGATTTGTGATGAGTGTATCCAATCGTTAAAAATCTTGTTTAATTTATGGATTTATTAAGCATGTTAGTTTTATCAATCTTTTCATGTTTTATAAACTAAAAAAGACTTAAATTGCAAACATTGAATATAACTCAACATTTCAACAACATAATAATGTGCAATATTTCATAAAACACTTCTCACTCACTTGCATTGAATCATAAACATAAACGTTTATATATTTACATTATATATTTACATTATATATATATATATATATATATATATATATATTAACAATGAAAATTTTCATTTCATATCATCATCTTACTTAACAATAACACGTTTGACATTATTACTAGGTTGTGTACGTTAAAACTAAGTTTAAATGTGTTGTATGCATACTATATAGTATCATAAGAATAAAAGATTCTATATGATATGTCCAATGTGAGTTGATCTCAAAAAATCCTTCGTTACTTCTTAAAGGAGCAGTAATAGGTAGGGTGAAAGGATTTGAACCCGTGACATTTTGTACCCAAAACAAATGCGCTACCAAGCTGCGCTACATCCTTTCCATTGGTCTCAACTTCACTATTTAGTTATTTTCATTTTAGTTTAGGGGTTGTTCTTTCTTCGACATAATCCTGAAAATAAGAAGGGAAATATCACACCTTGGTCGTAGCGGAAGCGCAAACGTGTGACTATGAGGAAATATTTGCATCCAATCATGTAAACAACTGTAAATCAACAACGATGCCATGCTTATAATAACTTGCAACCAATGTTTACAAGTTTCCAAATAGAGTCACATTTTCATCAAAAATGTAGTTTGAAATACATTACATCATAATAAAAGATTGTTTTCATGGTAAAAGCATGTTGTGGTTTTGACTCCTATATACCTATAAGAGACAAATCCTCCAAAAGGTGGCATTCGTTGTCATGTCATTTCCCGTATCCCAAAATGTATCACCAGCTCATGCCTTGCGTCCTGAAATACATGTAATTTTAAAAAGTCAACGAAAATTAGTTAGTTCATGTAGTTATTGTTTTCTCATAAAATGTCATGTTTGTAATCCAGTAATGAAATCTGGGTATGTTATTAGCATTCATGGAGTTTAACGATCTATCAGTGTGTAGCTAGCACCCTAACATATGTGCCATAAGTAAGTAACCCAACCGAGACAACTCTTGACATCATTTGGGATCACAAAGCCTCCAAAGGGTATACCAACCGGGAGTGGAGCATGCCTCAAACTCTATAGATCTATACCTTTTGCACCTTGGTTACTAAGTGATTAATGGTTACTCTTGTCATCATCCTACTTACGCACATTGATCGTGTTATTAACTAACCCCATAGCTAACATACCGTTTGTTATGACATGTATTTCCCCTCGATAGTTTTAAAACAAAACTTTGAAATAATTGAAAAGAGGGACATGAACTCACATCTGGGCTTCCGTACGTCGTACTTATCAGAGTTCGGTGTCCGAACACGTGTGTAACCTACATGTGTATTAACTTCATTAGACACCTAGGTCTCGCTGGACCTCGTACTAGTTATTCATCTTGAATTCTTGTTGTGTATATATTTATCACATTAGAAAAACTTTTAGTGTTATCATAGTGTTGATAGTTCGTTTGTTCGATTAATATTTTTATACATATATATATATATATTGTTATTCTTAGATCGTGTGTGAACTGGGACTTGCCCTTCACATGTCCTCGTGCCTTACATGCGTGTCATTGGGCCTTGCCCATGTCATTTATGTCCTTGGGCCTAGTCCATGTTCTGATGTCATTGGGCCTAGCCCATGTAATTTATGTCCTTGGGCCTAGCCCATGTTTTCATGTCATTGGGCCTAGCCCACGTAATTTATGTCATTGGGCCTAGCCCATGTAATTTATGTCATTGGGCCTAGCCTATGTTTCATGTCATTGGGCCTAGCCCCTGTTTTCTTGTCATTAGGCCTAGCCCATGTTTTCTTGTCATTGGGCCTAGCCCATGTAATTTATTTCATTGGGCCTAGCCCATGTTTTCTTGTCGTTGGTCCTAGCCCATGTAATTTTTGTCATTGGGCCTACCCATGTTTTCATGTCATTGGGCCTAGCCCATGTAATTTATACAATTGTGCCTTGCCCATATATTTTATACAATTGGGCCATGCCTATGTCTTTTATAGAATGGGCTTAGCCCAAATTCATTTTCAAGAGCCCATTATTTTATAAGTCTTATACTTATAATTTTACTGAGTATGGGTTTGTAAGTACATTTATTTTGTATAATTTCATAAATTCACTTAGTAAATTCTTTATATTTTAACTTTACGGGTTTTGATATCGATAACATATATATATATATATATATATATATATATATATATATATATATATATATATATATATATATATATATATATATATATATATATATATTATATTAGACTTGTCGTCGTCGTCGTTTAATACATGCTTTTTCCCGTCGACAATCGCCCGCCGTCGTAATAACTCTTCGTGTCGGTGATTTACTCGTTGGTCGACGACGCGACGGTGTATTTTGTACATTCGCCCACCATCCGCATTGCTTCGTTTGTCCGATTATTGTTTCGACGTATTGTAAAAATGTATTTGTTTGTGTCACCAACACTTGGTAATATTTTCAAGTGTTTGTAGTATTTTGTGTATAGTTGGGTATTTTTATGGTGAATACCCTAAACTTCTAAATACATACACATACAATACAGATGTATTTACACATAATTCTTGGTGACAATATATATATATATATATATATATATATATATATATATATATATATATATACTTTTATTTCCACAAGTATCCATATATATATATATATTTATAAGGATCATTTATTTTTAACTTGTAAAAATATATATTTATATACTTGCTAAACACTTGGGTGTTTAGGGTTTAACCCTTGTCATTAGAACTTACCTAACGACGGTTTAAGTTACTAATCGCGTTTAGTCGCGCTAGTCACCTCGTTAATCATACCTTAATCACGATTAGGTTTTCAGAAAATTTCGCATAGTTTCCCCTAAACTATGGCGTTTTTCACGTTTTTTAAAACATATTTAAACCATGTTTAAACTCATAATCAAGATCAACAAATAATTTAAAGCTTTCATATTATTTGTTTACAATTTATGTACTTCATTATCCATAGCATTTTGGTAGTCAAAATCTTACAAAAAAATTAATGTGATTTCAATATTTATTAGCATTTTTAAACCATCATATTTGTTACATCACTAGATCAAGTCATTCATTTTAAACCCCTTTGATTACTACACTTTTTAAGATGGTTCCATCTTAAATCATGGTGTTTATTCTTTATAAAAATTTTCATGTGTAATAAATCACTTTTAAGTTGTAGTAATCTTCATGGATGATGAAGTTGATGATTTTTTTTAGATTTAAACATCACCATGTTTAAATCACCATTTTTATATTTATCCATACAAGATCATCTAACTTATACACTTACTTTAACATAAACAACATCATCAAGCTAACTAGTTAACATATAAGCACATAATCAACACATAATAACTATATTTAGTGTTATTATTCTTGTGAGGTTTAGGGTTTTTGGGTTATATTTTCTTCACTTTCAAGATGATCAATTTGTACTTCCTTAAACTAGACATTGTAAGAAGCTAAAATATGAAGGAATTTATCTTACAATGGTTGCACAAGATTGGTGAAGATTTAGGAAGAAGGTGAAGCTCCAAGAAAGCCCTAATGATCCTCCATCCTTGCAAGCACCTTGGATGATCTTGTAGTTGCTTTAAAGTTAGTAAAATGAGGTAGTTAATGGTGGTCTTGTGGTGGCTTAATGGTGGTGGTGGTAGCCGTGTAAAGAGAGAGAGATGGAAGGTGGTTTCATTTTTTTTGAAGTGAAAAAAATGATGAAGATCACGTGTAGGTTATGTTATATATTTTAGCCATCATTCCATATGTCACAACATAATCACCACCATGCCCATAACATTTTTCAACATAATCAAGTCGGTGGGGACCCACATGGGGGGGGGTTAAGTGTAAATATTATTTATAACATTTGTTTATTTATTAGATATTTAGGTAATTAATTTAAGTATGGTGATTAGGGGTTGATCTTGTATCATTAGCAAGTAATTAGGGTTTAGGGTGTTAATCCATGTTAATTAGTCCTCTTGACTAATTGGTATAAGTTTCGGATAACGAGAACGTCACTAGTTCGCTCTTCGACACATTAATCGCTAATAAATAAACCTTATTATTTAATACCGGAAGCTTTGGTTTTTGACCACCGCAAGTGTCATGGCATTTATTTAGTGCCCTTCCGATCTAGAAATATGTTTAACTAGTTCACCAGATGAATATATGTTGAGTTAGGATGGTCGAAATGCCTTTCGTTCGATCGTTCGCTCGATATCGGCACTTATATATCCTGCCGTCGAACTTTTCCGGAAGTTGTGTTTCCGTGACCTCAAGATAGTTGAATGGATTCTGAGTCCGAAATGAGGCTTAAGTAGTTCTATAGATGTATGAATGAGGCTATCGGCCACTGAAATGTTCGTCGGTTCGACAAACGGTCGCTTTCCGGTCGAGTTGTGCAGTGTTTGTCGCATGACCGGAAACGAGGTCTTTTATGCATTTTTGCTATTTTATAATTGTTTTAGGATGTTCAATATTGTTTTATTATTGTTCTGACATCCGGAATCCACCGAATTAGTATTGCGGACAAACTGACATTTGTCGCTTTTTTGGTCGAAATGGACAATTTTGCAAGTTGGGCGTTGTACCGGAAAGTTATGTATTTTTGTAATGGGTGTTCTCATATCAATGTTTTCATTTATATATAGACTCAATTATGGCATTAGCATGCCGTTATTCGTTGTTCTAATGCGTTTTAGCGGTTTTGGTGACACAAATAGTGCCACCGTAAATAGTGCGCCCAACACTTTCTACCAACACTTTTAGGGCATTGTTTGGTTTGTTCCGCATCTTGACGGAAACCAGTATATGTTATGATCTGATGTATTTGCCCTAATCCTTAGGATATGACGTACGATTCAGTTACACAATTAAATTACAATAATATGCATGAGATTTTAAAATAAAAATAGTGATTAAATGTATGGAATTACCGGTTATTTGCCATTTGTCACATACTCCCCCTATTAAAAAGAATTTTGTCCCGAAATTCAGTTTGAGGCATCCTCTGAAGGAGTCTTCTTGAATAGGCGGGGGTATTTTGACTTGATCTGATCTTCACGTTCCAAAGTGTACTCGAGACTGTGACGCGAGTTCCAACGAACTTTTACCAGTTTGATTTGGCTTCTTCTCGTCTTTTGGACTTTCCAGTCCATGACTTCAACTGGTTCTGCGGTAAATTAAAATTTGTCATCAACATGAATCTCATCCGCTGGAATGATAACTGTGTCATTAGTCAGACTTTTCTTTAGATTAGACACATGAAATGTGTCGTGTACAATATTGAGTTCCTCATTTTTAATTTGTAAGACACTGTACCGATCTTTGCCTGAATTTTGAAAGGTCCAATATATCTCGGGTTTAGTTTCCCGCGCTTCCCGAATCTAGCTACGCCTTTCCAAGGTGAGACCTTTAATAATACTTTATCTCCGACCTCGAAGGATAATGGTTTGCATCTCCGATCTGCGTAGCTCTTTTGTCTATCTCGAGCCATTTTAATATGTTCACGGATCTTGAATATCTTGTATATGGTCTCTTGTACTAATTCGGGACCAATAAGTTGTCTGTCACCGACTTCCAGCCAACATAGCGGTGATCGGCACCTTCGTCCATATAGTGCTTCGAATGGCGCGGCGTTGATGCTGTTGTGATAACTGTTATTGTAGGAAAGCTCTACCAACGGTAAATAAGTTTCCCAATTTCCTCCTAAATCCATCACACAGGCCCGAAGCATGTCTTCCAACGATTGGATGGTTCGCTCGCTTTGACCATCGGTCTGCGGGTGAAAAGCTCTGCTTGAATCTAAGCAAGAACCAAACGATGTTTGAAATGATTACCAGATCCGCTACACGAAACGACCATCTCATCAGAGATTATCGAGATTGGCACTCCATGACGTGCCACGATTTCCTTAAGATACAGTTCACCTAACTTCTCGGTACTGTCTTTCTCACGGATGGGTAAGAAGTGAGCTGACTTGGTTAACCGATCGATGATAACCCTGATCATGCCATGACCTCGTGAGGTCCGTGGTAGTTTTGTAATAGAATCCCTTGAGATTTGTTCCCACTTCCAAACAGGGAACTCAGGTTGTTGCAATAAACCAGATGGTTTTTTTTGGTATTCGGCCTTGACTTTTGCACAAGCTAGGCATTTTCCAACATAGGTTGCAATATCTCCATTGAGTTTAGGCCACCATTTATCCGATCCTGGGTGTATCGAGTATTTTGACTTGTGTGCTTCGTCCAGCACCAAGTCTCGCAGATCGCCAAAATAGGGAATCCTGATCCTTCCCATGAAATATAAAGTCTCATCCTTGTTTGGCTCCATTTGTTTCTCTATTCCCTGTAATGATCCCGATTGAATGTTTTCCAGATTTAGAGCTTCTTGTTGTTCATCGTGCACTCGAGCTGCAAAGTTCGTCTAGATCGTCATTTCTAAAGCTCGTACCCGTAATGTTTTAACTCGTTCCTTCCTGCTCAAAGCATCTGCTACAACATTTGCCTTGCCCGGGTGATAATTGATCTCACAATCATAATCATTCAACTGTAACATTTGTAAAAATCGGGTCTCCAAAACCCGCTCCGTTTTGTAATCAAGTACCAAGTTATAAAAGTTGTATTAAATATTTATGATTATTTTGAGTTAAAACGATACATAATTAATAAATAAACTAAACTATAAAAATTATATTTGATAAAAAGTTAAAATAAAATAAATAAAAAATATATGAAGCTGCCGGGACTCGAACCCGGGTCAGCCAAGACTCTTCAACAACTTAACACTCATTCCCTAAACCACTCCGCCACAATGTGTTTTCTGTTAACTCTAGGAACACAAATGAAATTTATACACAAACTCAGTTAAACCGATGGCGCCATCTGAGAAACGGTAATCGGCAAACCAATCGTTGTTTAATTCACATTTTCAAGTTATAACCGATGTATGACGGTTTCTAATCAAGTTGAAATTGATTGAACTTAAAGTTTCATCATTTTCGGTTTTTGAAACCGAAAGGTTATCAAAGTTCTGAATAACTCAAGCTTCAGACCATTCTCGCGATTCAGAGCTATCATATCAATACTCCATTTCAATTTCGTCGCATTTTCGGACCACCAGATCATCTGAATCAGCTCGCCGGAAAAATTCTGCAAGTCACCGGAAAACCGGGACTCACATCCACAAGGTATTTCCTCCGACTCTTTCTGTTTAAATCATGTGATTAATCAGTCTCTAACACAACTCCACCATCAGAATCGATCCTAGTCAACGTTCATCGAAAATCTTATCTTCGCCGGAAAACTTCTGAAACTGCCGGAATCACACTGTGAACTGGTATAATCTCCTAAACTTCTGTTAAACCTTATTTAAGTGACTCAACTTCTTAAATAATTGAACAACGCTGTTAATTGGTTTCAACAGCCGGAGTTCACTTTCAGTACCGACGAACCTCCGCCGGAATTCTGTGAACAACATCAATCGGTATATTTTTTTCCTTAAACTCTCTCCATTCTCTACTTTTAAATTACTGTTAATGTCTGAAAATTGTATAAGTCATAAATCAATCATAACAAGTCGGAATACGCTGTCTGTGTAAATCGACGAAGAAGATGAAGACACAACATAACATAAGATTAATTAAAAACGGTATTTTAAACGGGTTAGACACACAATCCAGCGGTGGACTGTGTGCAAATTACACACACACGTCCCGAGTTAGATTCCTGCAATACGCACACCTTATATTATAACGCGCCTTTTTGTTTAAAAAACTAAACCGGGATAACCCAGTTAGTTGTTAAGTATAATAAAAACCGAGATATTAACCGGGTTAGACACACAGTCCAGCGGTGGACTGTGTGCAACATTACACGTCGCGCGTTCGAAACCCGTCACGAGCACCGGTCCGATTGAATTAAAATGTTTTTGCAAATAAAGGAAATTCGGTTAAAACGAATAAGTGTTTAAATATAAATAAAAACAAGAATATTTCGGGTTAGACACGTAGCTCAGTTGGTAGAGCTGCGTGCACGCGAACGGGAGGTCGCCGGTTCGAATCTCACTCGGCGCAGATCAATTCGCTGACCGAACCGGTCAACGGTCAACGGTCAACGCTAAAAAAATAATATTTTTTTATATTTTTATTTATTTAATTTAATTTAAAAATCAATTAAAAATACTTAAAAATAACATTTTTAAAGATAAAAAATAGCTATAAACTCACAAAAATATATCTAAAAATTTCATTAAAATCCTTAATAAAATCCATCCATTTACTATATTTTTTCCATTATTATTTAGGTTAGTATTCCTCGTTGATCCGCTCATCTAAATCGTGCGCATCTCACCATCTCCAATCCAACGCACCCAATGTGAGTGAATCTTACAAATTCCCCGTTTTAATCACGTTTTTGGGGTGTATCATGTGTCTTTGTTTATATACATATTATAACTAAACCATTGTGCATACATCATATCATGAACATGTGTATTTAGTTTGTTGCTGTTAAGTAGTTATTATTGGATGCAATTTATTATTTTAGTACATGCAATTTCATAGGCCGCCGCTCCCCATTTATGAGCGTTGAGCATGTTCCCCATTTTATTATGCGGTTGAACCTGGCGTGCCCACATACGATCGGCTCCGTTTGATTGAGCCTTGATCGCACAGTTCATTTTACATTTTCAGTACATGCAATACGATCGGCTCCGTTTGATTGAGCCTTGATCGCACAGTTCATTTTACATTTTCAGTACATGCAATACGATCGGCTCCGTTTGATTGAGCCTTGATCGCACAGTTCATTTATGTTATTTATCGTATGATATTGGTATGTTCATGTATGCTATCAAGTGTTATTGTATGTTATAATTGTAACTGCTATTTGCCAATGCTTGATTACTTACATTTGCTCATTTATGATTATGCACAATTTTTCATTGATAAACTAACCATTAATTCATTAATAAATGTTTATCTAATAAGGTTCACTCGCCAACTTATGTTGACCCAAAAACTCCCATTTTACACATGATACAGGTGAACCAGCAGCAGCTAGGAACACATAGGACCTGGATTAGAAGAATAAAACGATTTAGTATTGGGATTGTTATGTTTGGTTATTTCCTTTGTATTGAATGAACATGCTTGGATATTTGAAAATGTAACTTTGACTTTATTAATTATGAAACATAATAGTAAATGTCATGTGCTTTGGTGATAACCCAATTATGCCCCGACTCTTATTTCCGCTGCGGGTCGGGGTGTGACAGATTGGTATCAGAGCACTGACTATAGGGATATAGGATAGGTTATTAGACCCTTAGAGCCTATACTATAGTCGATTAGAAACTTATAAGAATTTTGTGTGTTATATGCCAAATTTCATGATGTTTATATGTTTTATGTTAAATGTTACATTTGATATTGTGCAAGCATGTTCATAAGTATGTATTATCATATAATGCCTATCATGAAATCATATGCTCATAACATATCACATCCATGAAAGCACACACCACATCATGATTGTTTTTGTACAATGATTTTCGTGTTTTCAAATCTCATCAAAGTGAGTTCTCATGACGGGCATGTAGTAACTGGAAGGGTACCAGTACCGGTAGTCGGAACGTCCTGTCTAGGCTGGCATTCGTATAAATCCAAAATAAAGGACCAGTTTGCCTACCTGGGGACTAACGATGAGAGTACGAAGTACCTATTAGGCCAAAGCATGCTATACCAAACGTCGTGTGAGCTAATCCCACTTTGAGTTGTCATTGTGTCTACACCTGGACACGTTCCGACCAAACATCTCATGAACATATTTTGTGGTTTGCATTCGGGGGATGTGATATGTTATGAGTGATAATTGATCTCACAATCATAATCATTCAACAATTCTACCCAACGCCGTTGGCGCATATTTAGTTCCTTTTGAGTGTATATGTGTTGAAGATTTTTTATGATCTGTGAGTATGGTACACTTAGTGCGATATAAAGAATGACGCCAGATTTTTTTAAAGCAAATACCATTGTGCCTAATTCTAGGTCATGTGTGATATAAATCATTTCACAAACTTTCAACTGACGAGACGCGTACGCGATGACTTTTTCATGTTGTATTAACTCGCAACCCAAGCCTTGATGCGATGCATCACAATACACCACAAAGTCATCGGTAATGGCGCCTTACATAATTTATCCTTTAATAGATGAAATGCTGATTCTTGCTTTTCTCCCCAATCGAACTTATTATACTTTTGTGTAAGCAAGGTTAGCGGCTTAGCAACTTTGAGAAGTTCTTAATAAATCTCTGGTAGTATCCCGCTAAACCTAGGAATTGTCGTATTTCTGTGAGGGTTCTTGGCGTGTCCAATTCTTTATAGCCTCAATTTTTGAAGGGTCAACATGTATTCCGTTCTCGTTCACTACGTGACCAAGAAATTGTACTTCGCGAATCCAAACTTCGCATTTAGAGAACTTGGCATATAATTGCTCCTTCTTTAACAAATCCAGTATAGTTCTCAAGTGTTATTCGTGTTCTTCCTCGGTTCGCAAGTATATCAATATGTCATCGATAAAAACGATCACGAACTTATCGAGGTATGGCTTGCAAACCTGGTTCATCAAATCCATAAATACTGCAGGGGCGTTTGTTAACCCAAAAGGCATAACAAGGAACTCATAATGACCATAGCGAGTCCTAAACGCCGTCTTAGGAATACTTTCCTCTTGGATTCTTAACTGATGATACCCGGATCTTAAATCCATCTTTGGATAAAAACTCGACCCTTGTAATTGATCGAACAGATCGTCATCCTTGGTAATGGGTACCGATTCTTGATGGTTAACTTGTTTAGTTCCCGGTAGCCTATGCTCATTCGGAAGGTTCCATCCTTCTTCTCGACAAAAGGCACCGAAGCCCCCCATGGTGAGGAACTCGTCCTAATGAACCCTTTGGCTAACAACTTTTGAAGTCGTATAGATAGTCTTTGCATTTATGACGGAGCTAATCGGTATGGAGGCTTCGCTTAGGTGTGGCTCCTTGCACCAAATCAATGCGATAGTTGGCGTGTCGTTGTGGAGGTAATCCAGACAAGTCTGATGGAAAGACCTCGAGGGAATTCCTTTCACAACAGTTATTTCCTCCAATTTTGGCTCCTCATTTTCCTTATCAACTACGTAAGCTAGAAAGGCTATGCAACCTTTCTGTAGGCATTTCCGGCCTTCATGCAATTAATGATTCGTAAGGGCGTCTTGTGCATCTCTTCGTGTACTACAAGTGTTTCTTCATCTGGCAGGGGGTTGCCGATAGTTTTCTCAGGACAACTTACTTTCGCTCGGTTATACATCAACAAGTCTATGCCAAAAGCGAGGTCGTAACAACCCAGATAAACGGGTAAAAGATCGATATTAAATTCTTGTTCTCCAAGTTCCAAAGTGCATCCTTTTATAACTTCCCCTGGCATTGACTAATTTACCATTGGCAAATGCTATAGAATGAGGGAACGTCTATCTTACTTGATTCTAGGTCAAGTATATTTTGAATTCTATGGAGATGAACTAAAATCGGCACAGGTATCAAACAAGATGGATGCAAGATGTTGGTTGTTAGAAAACGTGTCGGTGACCTTTTAATGATTCCTCATGACTCAGGGATCAAAACAATGCATCTCAGATCTTGGGTATTGGTTTCGGACAATCTCGGATTTCTGTTTCGAATTACATCTCGGATACCTCATTTCGAATTACATCTCGTATACCTTATTTCGGACGGATCCCCATCTCGGGTCACCATCTCGGGTAGCAATTCAGATTACTGTCTCGGACTATTGTTTCGAATTGGGTACTGTTCCGAATTGAACTCGAAAAGGTGGAAAGTTAACCGTCTGAGTAATAAACGTTTTGGTACACAAGAATTGATCTGTAAACAATTTTACAAACTGATTGCACGATTAGAATCGTGTGATTAGAATTTTTTTTTGGACATTATATATCATTGGATTCGTATCAACGAGACGAGTCTAACGCTAATTCTCCATTAGCTAACTTGATAACGTGTCTAATTTACAAGACTCTAATTCGAGTATAAGATTAACACCTAAAGACACTAGCTAAGCTCGGTGTTGGTATCAAAAGAAGTGACACTAATGAATGTAGAGTAGAACGTACGCATGACGACATCAGGATCTTGTGGGGTATCCATAGTTTCTACTCACTCACACTTTAATTCACTTGCCTGATTCATTCTTGAGACATTCATGCTTGAAGTGGCCTTCGTTTCTATTATCACGGGAGTTCCCTTTCGTTTGTTATTCACTCTCGATCCTGCCTTAAGGGGTGTGTATTTTCGCTTACTGTCGCTAGTAGATTCCACATGCATTTCCTTCCTTTCCGCACCTTTCTTTGATAATTCTCATTCTCACCGTATCCTTGGTGAGACTAACTGCGAGATTTACTGTTTGAGTGATGAAGGTAGGGTGGGATGATGTGGTCATGTTTTAGTTCTTAGATGCTAAACCCCAAATAGCTCTCAATGCGTTTGATTTCAGGTGTTCCCAAGTATGGTACAACCCTTGAGAGATCGTGAAAGCGTCGAGCGTAACCAACAACGTTAGCTGCAATCATGATCGAGTTCTAGGACCCCGTTTCTACCCTTGGAATTCCAGCCAGCGAGTAATACTCTTCTCGCATAAGATTGTTGAGTTTTTCCCATGATAACCTCTTCGTAGTATCACTCCTTAAAGTTTCTACTTGAGGATTTCACCAAGTTAATGCTGCATTCAGCAGGAGACTCTTTGTTTACCTAATCGTTTACTCAGGAGTGCATTTACTAGCATTGATAACCGACTCTATTGTCTTTATTTAGCGGACATAACCTACGCACCTCTCGCACTAATGAGGTCTTGCGGCTTACAGTCCGGGAGAGCCTTAGAATTAAAATCTTGTATGATCGCATCTTCAGGTTTAGTGCTGCCACTCGTTCCCAATCTATTGGGATCCGAACCATTTGAACTACCGGTACCACCAGTTTCATCACTAATGTCGACTAAGTTACCCTCGTGTCGTGCGCTTTCCGCAACCGTATGTCCTTCCATAAGAACTCTAGTTCGGCTTACCCAGTAAATCATGGATTAACGAATCCCTTTTGGGTGTAGACCTTCCTTTTGGCGACACTTTTCTTCTTAATACCCAAGATTAAAAGAAGTTAGACATATATTTGTATAAATATAGTCTACCATGCGCCTCTTGAGTGTATCAGCCATATGTCTGAGTTGAAAGGAAATAACTCGTTGAGGAGGAGAAACCAAACAGTCATCTCCAACCTTATAGCATGTATTCCATACTTCGTGGACCTTGATCATCCAAAGTAGGAAAAACAAATCCTTCGCCACACCACTCTGTGTGACGAATAAGTTGATATCGCTTGAGCTCCACGAGCTCCAGCTAGAATGTTATAATTTTCATAGATATCGAATAGAATGCAATGAGGGTGTTGAAGCATGGCTCGTGCCATACCATCCCTTGGAATAAGACAAATGTCAAACGACGGAGTTTAATGTAATCACTTTCCAATAAATAAGACGAGGTGCCATAGACACCATGGAACCAACCCATGTACAAGAACTCTAGACCGTTGAGGAAATATCCTCCTTGGGTGGCCAACCAGTTTTTGTTTGCTTAGTTGACTAGTCTCAATTGACTAGTGATATAGATCGAATGTTAGATGCGAACAAATACGTGTGGTGCTTCTGTATCGTAGCGTGTTATTGTAACCACCTCTGTTAGTGTCCCACTAGATAGGAACTCGAACAACTTTACAATTTCAAATGGGTAGTGATCTTTAACTTGACCGGCATAGCCCACCAGGATTCTCATCCACTACAAGTTATTATTACGTGGGCCCCCGTAATAATAAATTGCCTTGCATGGTCATCCTAGTGTTCTACCGTTCAAAGACGACGATCAGTCGAGAGAGGACACTATTGTCTATATACCTTCAACATATAACAGACCTTCGTGATGGTCCTGTGCTATTGTCCCTTGACATTACTCGCGAAAGGCACATCGTTAGACAGATTTAGAAATAGAGAGAATTTGCAACAATAACAACTGGAGGGGCACCTTCAAGATGAGTACTTCACCTTTCCTTGTCTGGACAAAGTGTCGTTATCAATGATTAATATGGGTCACATGGACCTCGTCCCGCTACTAGAGTTGTCATCCAAGGCTACCACCTTCGCCTCTTCGTCACTACCGAAGCCAAGCATCTCCTCATCCGCGGGAAAAGTAACCACCTAATGTGAAATCAATCATAAGGTCTCACTTAGGAACCACGTTCGCCATAAGCTCTGCAATAGACGCGAGGTCGATATTCTCATTGTGCGAGTCAAGGATAATAATAATATCCGTAGTCGAAGGTATTTCGTTCTTGGCAAAATATTCCGTACAACACATATATAAATAAACTATATATCTAATCACCTAAAATCCCATCTAGCCATGATTTCTATCTTTTGTAACGTGTCCATGACACTTAGTCTCATAATGTAATGTGTCTATTTCTCAAAGACGAATCATGTATTGATCCTTTTTCGTTACTTATGGCTGAACTCGGGTGATAGATCCTCATGTTATCGTGACACAATGAAAACCTTTTGTCATAATTCCAAAAACATTTCTGTGTCATTATAAACTTTGTTTTCATGCGAGAGCCCTTAGTGATGGTAGACCAAACTTTAATAAAAGTTTTCCCCGGTTCACTACAATCGGAGCTCTGATACCAATCTGTCACACGCTGATCGTAGCGTAAGCGCAAACGTGTAACTATGAGGTAATCATTGCATCCAATCATGTAAACAACTGTAAATCAACAATGATGCCATGCTTATAATAACTTGCAACCAATGTTTACAAGTTTCCAAATAGTGTCACAATGTCATAAAAAATGTGGTTTGAAATACATTACATCAAAATAAAAGATTGTATTCATGGTAAAAGCATGTTGAGGTTTTGACTCCTATATACCCATACGAGGTTGGGATATAAGAGACAAATCCTCCAAAAGGTGGCATTCGTTGTCATGTCATTTCCCGTATCCCGAGGTGTATCACCAGCTCAAGTCTTGTGTCCTGAAATACATGTAAATTTTAAACAGTCAACATAAAGTTGGCGAGTTCATGTAGTTATTGTTTTCTCCTAAAATGTCATGCTTGTAATCCAGTAATGAAATCTGAGTATGTTATAAGCATTCATGGAGTTTAACGATCTATTAGTGTGTAGCTAGCACCCTGACATATGTGCCATAAGTAAGTAACCAAACTGAGACAACTCTTAACATCATTTGGGATCACGAAGCACTCCGAAGGGTATATCAACCAGGAGTGGAGCGTGCCTTAAACTCTATAGATCTATACCTTTTGCACCTTGGTCACTAAGTGATTAATGGTTACTCTTGTCGTCATCCTACTTACGCACATTGATCGTGTTATTAACTAACCCCATAGCTAACATACCGTTTGTTATGACATGTATTTCCCCTCGATAGTTTTAAAACAGAACTTTGAAATAATTGAAAAGAGGGACATGAACTCACAGCTTGAATTCTTGTTGTGTATATATTTATCACATTAGAAAAACTTTTAATGTTATCATAGTGTTGATAGTTCGTTTGTTCGATTAATATTTTTATACATTTTTTTCTCATATATATCGTGTGTGAACTGGGACTTCCCTTCACATATCCTCGTGCCTTGCACGCGTGTCATTGGGCCTTGGCCATGTCATTTATGTCCTTGGGTCTAGCCCATGTTTTCATGTCATTAGGCCTAGCCCATGTAATTTATGTTATTGGGCCTCGCCCATGCAATTTATATCATTGGTCCTAGCCCATGTTTTCATGTCATTGGGCCTAGCCCATGTTTTCTTGTCATTGGGCCTAGCCCATGTTTTCATGTCATTGGGCCTAGCCCATGTAATTTATGTCAATGGGCCTAGCCCATGTTTCTTGTCATTGGGCCTAGCCTATGTAATTTATGTCATTGGGCCTAGCACATGTAATTTATAAAATTGGGCCTTGCCCATATATTTTATGCAACTGGGCCTTGCCCATGTCTTTTATAAAATGGGCTTTGCCCAAATTCATTTTCAAGAGCCCATTATTTTATAAGTCTTATACTTATAATTTTACTAAGTATGGGTTTGTAAGTATACTTATTTTGTATAAATTTATAAATTCACTTAGTAAATTCTTTATGTTTTAACTTTCCGGGTTTTGATATCGATAACATATATATATATATATATATATATATATATATATATATATATATATATATATATGTTAAGTGTCTAAATATATATTTTAGACTTGTCGTCGTCGTCGTTTAATACATGATTTTTCCCGTCGACAATCGCCGGCCGTCGTAATAACTCTTCGTGTCGGTGATTTACTCGTTGGTCGACGACGCGATGGTGTATTTTTGCATATTCGCCCACCGTCCGCATTGCTTCGTTTGTTCGATTATTGTTTCGACGTATTGTAAAAATGTATTTGTTTGTGTCACCAACACTTGGTAATATTTTCAAGTGTTTGTAGTATTCTGTGTATAGTTGGGTATTTTATTGGTGAATACCCTAAGCTTCTAAATACATACACATACAATACAGATGTATTTACACATAATTCTTGGTGACAAAATATGTATATATATACTTTTATTTCCACAAGTATCCATATATATATTTATAAGTATCATTTATTTTTAACTTGTAAAAATATATATATTTATATACTTGCTAAACACTTGGGTATTTAGGGTTTAACCCTTGTCATTAGAACTTACCTAATGACGGTTTAAGTTATTAATCGCGTTTAGTCCCGCTAATCACCCCGTTAATCATACCTTAATCACGATTAGGTTTTCAGAAAATTTCGCATAGTTTCCCCTAAACTATGGCGTTTTCACATTTTTAAAACGTATTTAAACCACGTTTAAACTCATATTCAAGATCAACAAATAATTTAAAGCTTCCTTATTATTTGTTTACAATTTATGTTCTTCATTATCCATAGCAATTTTGGTAGTCAAAATCTTACAAAAAATGTAATGTGATTTCAATATTTATTAGCCTTTTTAAACCATCATATTTGTTACATCACTAGATTAAGTCATTCATTTTAAACCCCTTTGATTACTACACTTTTTAAGATGGTTACATCTTAAACCATGGTGTTTATTCTTTATAAAAAAATTTCATGTGTAATAAATCACTTTTAAGTTGTAGTAATCTTCATGGATGATGAAGTTGATGATCTTGTTTAGATTTAAACATCACTATGTTTAAATCACCATTTTCATATTTATCCATACAAGATCATCTAACTTATACACTTACTTTAACATAAACAACATCATCATGCTAACTAGTTAACATATAAGACATAATCAACACATAATAACTATATTTAGTGTTATTATTCTTGTGAGGTTTAGGGTTTTTGGGTTATATTTTCTTCACTTTCAAGATGATCAACTTGTACTTCCTTAAACTAGACATTGTAAGAAGCTAAAATATGAAGGAATTTATCTTACAGTGGTTGCACAAGATTGGTGAAGATTTAGGAAGAAGGTGAAGCTCCAAGAAAGCCCTAATGATCCTCCATCCTTGCAAGCACCTTGGATGATCTTGTAGTGGCTTTAAAGTGAGTGAAATGAGGTGGTTAATGGTGGTCTTGTGGTGGCTTAATGGTGGTGGTAGCCGTGTAAAGAGCGAGAGATGGAAGGTGGTTTCATTTTTTTTTGAAGTGAAAAAAATGATGAAGATCAAGTGTAGGTTATGTTATATATTTTAGCCATCATTCCATATGTCACAACATAATCACCACCATGCCCATAACATTTTTCAACATAATCAAGTGGGTGGGGACCCACATGGGGGGGGGGGGTTAAGTGTAAATATTATTTATAACATTTGTTTATTTATTAGATATTTAGGTAATTAATTTAAGTATGGTGATTATGGGTTATCATTAGCAAGGAATTAGGGTTTGGGTGTTAATCCATGTTAATTAGTCCTCTTGACTAATTGGTATAAGTTTTGGATAACGAGAACGTCACTAGTTCGCTCTTCGACACATTAATCGCTAATAAATAAACCTTATTATTTAATACCGGAAGCTTTGGTTTTTGACCACCGCAAGTGTCATGGCATTTATTTAGTGCGCTTCCGATCTAGAAATATGCTTAACTAGTTTGCCAGATGAATATATGTTGAGTTAGGATAGACGAAATGCCTTTCGTTCGATCGTTTGCTCGATATTGGCACTTATATATCCTGCCATCGAACTTTTCCGGAAGTTGTGTTTCCGTGACCTCAAGATAGTTGAATGGATTCCGAGTCCGAAATGAGGCTTAACTAGTTCTCTAGATGTATGAATGAGGCTATCGGCCTCTGAAGTGTTCGTCGGTTCGACAAACGGTCTCGCTTCCGGTCGAGTTGTGCACTGTTTGTCGCATGAACGAGGTCTTTCATTTTCCCTAATCCTTAGGATATGACGTATGACTCAGTTACGCAATTAAATTTCAATAATATGAATGAGATTTTAAAATAAAACTAGTGATTAAATTGCACGGAATTACCGGTTATTTGCCATTTGTCACAGGAAACCCCTTCGGAATTCAATTATGCTCTCTGTCCCTTCTTTCACAGAAAATGGAGGGGCAAATTGATGTACTTATTGGATCCATCGGGACTAACGGGGCTCGAACCCGCAACCTCTGCCTTAACAGGATGGTGCTCTTGCCTATTGAACTACAATCCCAGGGAAATAAGAAGAGATCTAGCAGAAATTTTGGATTCCTTTTTATTCTCTTGTATCAGGTATTTATTAAGAATAAAAGTGTTCTACCATCTGATAGTAGATTGAAAAATTGTTGGGCCGAGCTTGATTTGATGAAAAGTTGTTTAGTGTATGACATTTTAGGATCATATGTCATTGATAACATTGCCATATGTTGTGCCTAGGGCATGTAGATCCAACAATTTAGAGTAGTTTCATGTCGTTTGGAGTAGCAACCAAATTCACTGCCGGTTTTCACGTTGCAAACCCTTTCTTGTTATTTGTTGCATTTCTCTTATCAGCGGACCTAAGCCCCAACTACTTTCCATGCGTTAGAAATTATTGATTTGTTTAGGATAGTTCATCATCTTCATTTGAGTTCCTAACAATCATTGGTATCCCAAACCAAATTAATCAAATACGTCAACTTACAAAAGTCATCGATTATAGATTTAGGATTCAAATTGTAACCTAGGTAGATGAAGATTGTGTTGATTATGGAGGTGCAACGAGGTGGTTGAAGGTTTTGGTTCCTCATCGAACCTTGATTATGGGTGACACAGATAAAGAGATGGCATCAATAAAGTGATGTGAGGTGCCTATGGGAGTCTTGAGTGTCATCTGAGGAATGTAGATTCGCAATTATCAAACACACAATCATTGTTTGATATGTGAAGAGCCTTGGAACTCATCGTACGATCTTGATTGTAACCTCACTAACATATTAGAATGATGATGTTTTTAAAGCGTTTGATGCACAGTAAATTACAATGGTGCATCTGAACCCATTACAATGTGTCTAACTCATTACAATGGTGCGTCAAATACATTATAATAGTGTATCCAACTTTTCAGTTATAATTTGTTTTCTTTATAGTAATTTTTTTATGAACGGTTGATTACATCATTTCGTCCAACCAATTATACAAGTGTGTCCAACATTCAAGCTGCCAATAATGAATAGTGTGTATAGTTAAATTGACTCAATTACGTTTTCTTCAAAATCCTAAACAATAACAATTGCAATTGTTAACGATACTAAGTTTTTAATGGTCAATGACTTTAATTTTTAGGGCTACAATATAATTTACTTTCTAATCCTGAACTTTAATAGAGTTATTATACAACTCTTTGAATTCTGATAGTTCATTTCTGATAAATGATTTACGTTTATACCCCTAAATTTTGATAGATTTATCGTACGAAAGTTTAATAACAACTCTTTTCTTATAAATGATTTACATCTCGACTCCTGAACTTTAATAAAGTTATACGATCCTTGAAGTTTAATGAAGTTATTTTTTCCCTTTTTAACAAATATATATTCTTTTATCTGTTTTATAAGTTTAGTCCTTTTTTTATTTTACTTATTATTTTTAACGTATTATTTACATAATCACGTTCCTTCTTTATTTTTACCGTCGGTTGAATTAAAGCCTACATAGTCTATATACCCTTCATTACACCACCCAACCAATTTAATTATTTTTTATTTATCTTATTATAGTTATAGCTAACTTTTAACTATAGAATGTTTACTTAACTGTGTTGATTATTATTTTACCGTCGTTTAGCTTAAAGCCTACATAATCTATATCAACCCATCAATATAACATGTAACAAATACATCCTTACAAGCATCCTCTTACGACCACATTGCGAAACAAGGTTTTCAGTTAACAATAAATAAGTCGCATTTTATCATCCACATGGTCTTATTAAAACCTCTCTTTATTAAGAACCAAATATAAATAATAAAGAATACAACATAAGGTAAGTTATCCCCCTCTATAGAAAGAGAGAGACGTGTGGTGGAATATCATGATTATAAAAATGTTTCTAGTCATGTATATAACACTATAGAAGGAAATAAAAAGGAACCCTATGTTTTCCTTACGTTAACGTCTCAACCATTTCCAATTTTCTTTCACCCACTTCCAGAGAGAGCACACAAACTTCCAGAAAGAATAAATATATAGATAGAGAGTGTATGATGTGATCAAAGATCTAGAGAATTGCATGAATCTCATGAACGCAATCGTGTTGGGTTTCTATTGCTGGGACTGGGAATTCTTAACTGCCCTTCTTCTTTTCTCCTACTAATTTTCTTTTCTTGTCTCGTCTTCTCATCTTACAACTTCTTCAAATAGAGTTATGGTGGCTGGTGGTGATGGCAGCGGAAGCGGTGGGGAGTTGTTGGTCACAAAGTCTTCTCCATCCCCCTTCCTCCTGAAAACTTACATGTTGGTTGATGATCCAACCACCGACCATGTCGTGTCTTGGAACGCCGCTGGTACGGGCTTCGTCGTGTGGCAGCCTGCTGAGTTCGCCCGCGACTTGCTTCCGACTCTCTTCAAACACAACAACTTTTCCAGCTTTGTTCGACAACTCAATACCTATGTGTGCATGCTTCATCTCTCTTTCCTTCTTCACACTTCTACTTTCAAATTTATTTATGTAAAAATTGTCAAAGTAAGAAAAATAAGAAAGCAAATGTAAAACTCATAAATAACAAATTTTCTATATCATATGTTATATATATATATAAGAAGTATCATAATTACTCTAGTTTTTTAAAATATATATCTTAGCATATATTGTTATCTTACATATAACAAATTATCATATTTATTTTATATTTGAAAAAGGTATTTAGATATATTGATAAGGGGTGAGGCTTACTTGTCAAACCAAAAAATTAGAATTTGTCTTTCGGCGAGCTTTTGTAAGAGTGGTAGTTGGATTGTAAAATCATAGTAGTTTAAGAACTTGGAATTTAAATTAAATTTCTTTAATCATCATATATATAGTGTTGAACATGTTAATGAATTTTTGTCCTTTATACAATAAATAAATGATTTACAACTATCGACAAAATGGATAAATATTAATATTTTCTTTCCAAATCATTTTCATACATCCTTACCGACTAGTTTCTTTTAGGTATATTGTTTAAGTAATGTATCTAAACCAATACAATCACATTAACATTATACACACATCAAAGTCAATAGATATTTGGACAGATTCCGTAGTCTATGAAAGGAAAAACAAATTCATTTACTTTTAAGACTTCGTATGATAAAACCTTATTAATTAAGAAAATAATATTAAAAGTGACAATACTCTAGTGGTACCTTGTGACTATTTTCAAGGAGGTCGTCACTTGGAGTCTTGTTCGTGACAAAATGTCATGCGTGAGCTATGGGTTTTCATATTGAGCTTTCAAGTGGTGGGTTTCCCCTGGAATTTGTGACGGGCCAGGTCACCTGTCGTGGGTGACCTTTTGCCTATGGGTGTAGCTGGGTAGCAGGCACTTGTTCGACGTTGAAAAAAAAAATAAAAAAACAATGTGAATAATTATATCATGGTGCATGTGTAGGGTTTTCGTAAAGTTGCAACAAGCGGATGGGAATTCTGCAACGAAAAGTTTCACAAAGGTCACAAAGAGGTGCTATGTCAAATTAGAAGAAGGAAATCATGGACCAACAAGGCACAATCAGTCACTCAAACACTGAAAGAATCTAATGAAGATCAAAGATCTTCATCTACCAATTCTCTATCCTCAAAATACAACATCCTCATGGATAAGAACCATAAGCTCAAGAACGAGAATAAAGTGTTATGTTCTGAGCTTTGGAGCATGAGAAAGAAGTGCAAGGAGCTCCTTGATTTGGTTAGTATGTACGCTACTAGTAGCTCAAACAAAGAAGAGGAAGATGATCTAAGGCCAAAACTATTTGGGGTAAGGTTGGAGGTGCATGGTGATAAGGAGAAAAAGAGGAAAAGGATTGAAGAGGTTAGTGAGAGTGCAAGAAGAATTTTACTTTCAGTCAATGCAAACAAGTAGATAGCTTTCTAGACATACAGAAATAACTTTTAATCAAATGTATCACTTTGAAAGAAAAGTTTCAAAGTGTCTTATAATGCATGTATAGGAGCTGAGGTATATGTCTATGGTCTCAGGCTATATATGCAGTTTTAAATTGCATAAAGATTGTAAGCATAAAAACATTTATGTTACATCAATTGAACTAATCTTGTCATGATTTAATTGTTAGAGGGGTTAATTAGTAAGTTTTCTTTATTTATTTAATTATTTTGTTTTGAAGTAACTCGGCCAACACAAAAGTAATAAGTCGGCCAATTAGTATAGATTAAAATAAGTGTTATCAGGGGCGGACCTACCTCATTGGTAGGGGTAGCCTCCGTTACCCCTTGGCGCTCCGAAGGTAGTTTAATTTTTGAAAAATTTGACATTTTTTTGATTTCGTTACCCCTTTTCATCGGTATGATGGAAACCGGTCACTTCACTGCTTGGTCGGAGTATTTGAGCTTCACTGCAAATCCTTCAAAGTTTATGATCATCTCCTTCACCGCAAAGAACCTACTACTCCTTACGCTTCAACCGAAAAATACAAGCACCCTGTTACAGCCACAACCGATGAACTTTGGAACTTCCTGGATTCTATGGTACTCCATTGGATTTACGGCACTATATTCTACATACCATACTCAAACCGAACTCCATGACACATGACGCCTGGACAACTCTCGAAAACATCTTCCATGACAACAAAAACTCTCATGCCATTCACCTCTGTCACTGGTTTTCGAAAACCCGTCTTGACGGGTTTGCCAATGTCTCTGCGTATTGCTAAGAACTTAAGGTCCTTGCTGATTAATTGGCTAACGTTGGGGTGCTGTTGACAATGACAGCCTAGTTCTTTAGCTAATCTATTGGCTCAACAAACAATACGAAGGTATAGCCACAATCTTGCAGCAGTTGGACCCTCTTCCCACCTTTTATGTTGCGAGAACCTACTTCACCAGTCCAGGTACAACTGGCCACCCAACCCGCCACCACTATTCACCCACCACCCACAGCCCATCAATCATCAAACTCTCACAACCTACCTTCCCACACCCACTCAACAACCACCTCTAGCCCACCAAACACTTCGTCTCACACAAACTCACCTCCTACCACGTCCACTCACACTATGTGAATTCATTGCATGGATGGCATCCTAAAACGGAGACGACACTTTAATCTTCACACCAACATCATCCTCCCGATTCCCAAAAACTCTATTAGTGCCTTGTCCATACCAAAATAGTTTAATGCCATGACCAATGAATACCATTTTCTTATTAAAAATCAGACTTGGGAACTTGTTCCTCGTCAACCACACATGAACATAAGTTTAAATCTGATGGTTACTTGGAAAGGTACAAAGCTAGGTTGGTTTGTGATGGTCGCTCGCAACAAGTGGGCATTAACTGCGGAGAGACTTTTACTTGTTTGTCAAGCCAACTACAATATGTGAAGTCTTAACTTTTACTCTCTCAAAATCATTGTCGGTTCATCAACTTGATGTCACCTCAACCATTGGGTTTTCATGACAGGTAATTTCCCTAACCATGTGTGTCACCTCAAAAAGTCTCTTTATGATTTGAAACAAGCACCCCGGTTATGGTACCAATGTTTCACTGGTTATGTGCTTACTTTGGGTTTTCGTCAAAGTAGATGTGATGCCTCACTTTTCATACTTCATCGAAGTAAAGACACGACCTTTCTCCTTCTCTATGTTGATGATATTTTACTTGTCACCTCTATAGATCTCCTATGGAAAGACCTCAACGAGTACCTTGATACCGAATTTTCCATAAAGGATCTCGGGCCTCTCAGGTTTTTTATTGGTATCTTTGTCTCACGAACCGAGCATGCAATGTTTCTCTCACAACAAACGTATGCCAAGGAAATTATAGAAAGAGCTGGTATGCAATGTTGCAACTCTGTCTCCATACCAGTTGTTACAAATGTTAAGCTAAGTGCCACATTAGGTGTTGACTTTGATAATCCTACACTATATAACAGTTTTGTCGGGGCTCTACAATACCTCACCTTTACATGACCTGACATTAGTTATGCAGTTCAACAAATACGCATGCACATGCACGCCCCAAAAATTGATCATTAGAATGGTCTTACGCGGGTCATTACGTACATAAAGGGGAGCATCTTTTATAGTCTCCAGCTCAATTCATCCACAAGTCCTTATTTGCTCGCTACACGGATGCTGACTGGATAGGATGCCCAGATACGCATTAGTCAACCAAAGGCTATTGCATCTATTATGGTGATAAACTTATATCCTAGTCCTCGAAATGTCAAGCTACTGTGTCTAGATCTAGTGCTCGAGGAGGAATCTAGAGGGGTTAAATGTTGTTGCAGAAATATGTTAGGTTTCACAATCTCTTACTCAAACTCCATAATCCGCTAACATGGGCCACACTCGTATATTGTTACAATGTTAGCGCAATTACTTATCTGGTAACCCCGTCCAACACCAACGGATAGAATACATTGAACTCAAAATCCACTTCGTCTGTGAGCAAGTTCAACGAGGCACATCGATGTAATGCATGCTTTGTCCCGTATTTTGATTGCCGACATTTTTACCAAAGGCCTACCGAGGATTCTTTTTGATGACTTCAGGTCCAGTATCAACATCCGACCACCTCTTTTTTTGACTGCGGGGGGTGTAATAGCATACATAGGTAATTATATCTTTCCATTATTTAGAGGATACAATTGTAAATCATCCCTAGATTAGTGCAGGTAACCTTGGATATATATTGTATAGAATACAGAAGAGGGCATCGATCCTATTATCCCTTTGAAGAAGCAATCCAACCAGATAGCAAAACATAAGCATGAAACAAGTGGCAGAGTTCTGGGTAGTAGGCCGAAAGAAACAGAAGAACATGAAACTTTTTTTCAGTTAGTGATTGAGAAAAGGTGGCTTAGTGACCTAGGAAGTAATCAAGGTAGTATGGGTTTGACAAAGGGATTTAAATTATCAGGTTAGAAAATGGCAGCAAAACAACCTAATGCGACAATTGTACCAGCTAGAGAAGGAGGATCCATGACTTATCAATGTCCGATGTTAATGTCTACAAACTATCATGTGTGGGTGGTCAGGAAACAAGCCATTATGTTGGATCAAGTTAGACCGTTGGTATTTGAGAAACATAAGTTAGGACTTTTTGTTTAGGTATTTAAAGTTAAGGGGGTCAATATGTAAATATGAATTCCTTTGTTTTACTATGTACGGGGCAACGTATTTAGCTACTTGTGCATTAATAAATACGCATGTTAGCCGTTTAATATATATACAATAGCACACACTAGGCTTTCCAAGCTTCTTGGACCAGTGTGTGTATTTCTTGGTGTTTGGATCTTTGTCTTTGATCTATTGTGCTAAATCGAATATCCAGGATCTTGATTGTGTTATATCATATGGGATTGCATATCATTGTTGGTTGATTTACACTAAACTTCTAAGATCCTTAACCTTCATCTTATATTTCTATTGTTTATTCACTAAAACACCTAATTAATAGGTGTTTGTGTGTTAGTCAAGCATCACCACTATGATCTGTAATGTTTTTGGATCTACAATTTGGTATCAGAGCCTTTGTGCTCTTGATTGATTGTTGGTTTTGTTTAAAGATTTTCATAGTTTTGAAGTTTTTTTTAAAGTTTTCAAGGTTTTTCAAAAAGTTTGGGAAACAATGACTTGATTTGCTATGTTTAATGCTTAGGATGTTGTTAATCAGTCTTTAGGCTTTGTTGTGGGCCATTTAGATACAAGATACGATGGTTTTTGGGCTATTTTTGGGTGATTAGTGGGTTTTGGTTCGTGCTTCAAACCCTTATGGGCATATTTGTTGAAGATTCAGTGTAGAACACTAATCTGACTGCGTATTTGTTCATCTGGAGATTTTAGTTGAGTATTAGTTGGTTATCTGCGTATTTGTGTTGGTTTATCTGAATGTGACTTCGGGGCCAATGATATAATTCTACTACGATTTTATCACGGCGTTTAGAGTCTTTTTATTTTTATCTTAGACCTTCAAGCGTATATAGTAACTCCGTTAAGTAGCGTTTTTGTTAACCGAGCTCATAAAACAAGTTAGCGTAATTTCTTGTCAGACTAAACCAGCGCATTTGTTTTCTAAGCGTATTTACAACGTTTTTAAGCGCAGTACCCTTAAAACCAGCATAATTAACATGTTCTGAATGATTCGGACTTAAAAATTAATGAAAATTTGGAGAATCAAGTAAACCCGATTGCACAAGCTAAACTCGAGACTAAAACTGCTGATTTTTGCAGTTGGAAAAACCGAACCAAATCGTTTTTCGAGCATATGGACTATACTTGTTACACCCTGGTCGTAGCGGAAGCGCAATCGTGTGACTATGAGGTAATCATTGCATCCAATCGTGTAAACAAGTGTAAATTAACAACGATGCCATACTTATATTAATTTGCAATCAAAGTTTACAAGTTTCCAAAAGTGAAATCATAAGTTTCCAATAGTTTCACATTGTCATCAAAATCTAGTTTAAGTACATCACTCGATAACAAAAGATTGTTTTCGTCATAAAAGTATGTTGAAGTTTTGACTCCTATATACCCATACGAGGTTGGGATATAAGAGGCAAATCCTTCAAAAGATGGCATTCGTTGTCTTGTCATTTCCCATATCCCGAAATGTATCACCAGCTCATGCCTTGCGTCCTGAAATACATGTAATTTTAAAAAGTCAACGAAAGTTAGCGAGTTCATGTAGTTATTGTTTTCTTTTAAAATGTCATGTTTGTAATCCAGTAATGAAATCTGAGTATGTTATTAGCATTCATGGAGTTTAAGGATCTATCAGTGTGTCGCGAGCACCCTGCATATGTGCAATAAGTAAGCAACCAAACCGAGACAACTTTGACATCATTGGGATCACAAAAGCACTCCTAAGGGTTTACCAAGCAGGAGTGGAGCGTGCCTCAAACTCAATAGATCTATACCTTTTGCACCATGGTCACAAAGTGATTAATGGTTACTATTGGCATCATCCTACTTACACACATTTGATCGTGTTATTATCTAAACCCATAGTTAACATACTATTTGTTATGACATGTATTCCCACTCGATGGTTTTAAAAACAAAACTTTGAAATAATTGAAATGAGGGACATGAACTCACAGTTTTTGTGTTCCAAATCTCGTACTAGTGAAGTTCGAGTGTCCGTGTACGTGTGTAACCTACATGTGTATTAACTTCATTAGACCCTTAGGTCTCGTTGGACCTCGTACAAGTTATTCATCTTGAATTCTTGTTATGTATTTAGTTATCATATTAGAACAACTTTAATGTTATTATAGTGTTGGTAGTTCGTTTGTTCGATTATTATTTATATACATATATTTCACAAATATATAAATATATATATATATATATATATATTGTCATTAATAAATCGTTTGTGAACGGACCTCACCCTTCACATGTCTTCGTGCCTTGCACGGTGTCATTGGGCCTAGCCCATGTCATGTATGTCATTGGGCCTAGCCCATGTCATGTATGTCATTAGGCCTAGCTCATGTCTTTATGTGATTGGGCCTAGCCCATGAAATTATGCGATTGGGCCTAGCCCATGAAATTATACGATTGGGCCTAGCCCATGAAATTATGTGATTGGGCGTAGCCCAAAATTAAATACCCAAGTCCAAAAGTATATATTCTTGCATTGTTATAATTTCTATAAATGTTGTAGTTTATAAGTATTCTATTATACTTATATAAAATCTCTTGGAAACTTTTATATATTTCAACTTTCTAGATTTTGGTTATCGGTAATATATATTCGTTAAGCTTTTACAAATACATTATTTTAGATGTGTCGTCGTTTTCATTTAATATATATATATATATATATATATATATATATATATATATATGTATAGATATATATGTATATATATATATATATATATATATATATATATATATATCGTTTGTGAACAACTTCTTGAAAATGAACAGAGTGAACTAATCTTAACCACAGATTATTTTTTAGATTAGAAGGGTAAGATTGACATTAGCTTTCTCTCTCTTAATTAAAATCTCTTAATTTTCTCATCTATTAATTCTCTCTCTCTCTCTCACACATTTTTATACTTCTCCATTGTTTTAAACTCGTGTAGAATCAGTTGCTAATAACGTATATGAAACTCCTAATGGAATCGGGTACTGGACACCAACTGTCCCTACCGGATTCAAACCGTATATGAAACTCCTGACGGAACTAGATCGTGGACTACAAAATACACAGATGTATCAAAATTCGGTACACATCTGTATAAACTAACAACTGCGTATCTTGTATAAACTGATAGTTAGCGAGACTGTACACATGTGTATAAACTAACAGCGGTGTATCTTGTATAAATTGATAGTTAGTGAGACTGTACACATGCGTATAAACTAACATTTGTGTATCTTGTATAAACTGATACTATCGAGACTGTACACATGTGTATACACTAACAACTGTGTATCTTGTATATACCAAAAGTTGCAAGATTTTAGGAATTTTGATTATATTGTTTAATAAATGCAATTTACAAAAGACGCAAATACCCTTCTGTCAATTTTTAAAGGGAAGTTACAACATTATAATTATAGTCTTGCCATTGTTTAATAATCTCTTGATGATATAATCCGATGGCTCAGATTAGTTCACACAGTTCATTCTCAACCTAGTGTTCACTCTAGAACCCTACCCTATATATATATATATATATATATATATATATATATATTTCCGCGTCGAAAGTTGCCCAAGTGTCGTAGTAGCTCTTCATGATGGCAATATGTTTGTTGATCGACGGCGAAACGGTGTATTGTATAAATTTGACCATTGTCCGAATAGTTTGCTCGTCCGATTATTTGTTTCAAGAATTGTGTAAAAGTGTATGTGTCCATGTAATTTATACTTGGTAACTTTCAAATATTTGGTATGTTGTATTAGTTGGGTATTTTGTATTGCATATCCTAAGGATTCTAGATACCTACACATGTATTCTACACATTCACTTATGATGGCAACAAAGTATATACATATGTTTAAATTCCCAAAAATATGTATGTAATAAATAATACTCATTTTAACTTGTAAATATATATATAAGTATTTATTAAATCCTTGGAAGGTTAGGGTTTAACCCTTGTCATTAAAACTTCCTTCATGACAGTTTAGGTCACTAATTATGTTTAGTCTCGTTAATCACCCGTTAATTACACTTTAATCGCGATTAGAATTTTAAGAAAATTTTGCCATAGTTTCCCCTAAACTATAGCGTTTTACACGTTTCAAAAACGTATTTAAATCACTTTCAATTTCCCAAATCATCGCTAATCATCAAGCTTATTAAAACTCATTTTTCAAGTAGTATGCACATAACTTTTCTTCAACATTTCATGAGCTTTTATACATATATTTTTATACTTTAAAGCCTCTAAAAATTCCATATCTTTTAAGATTATCAAAACACCAAGATTTTCATGGACAATTTTTATAACCATTTTTATGTAAGTTGTTTTATATAAAATCAACTTTACTAGCTTTCAAGATCCAAGTTTCAAGTCTCATCTTGTATCATACTTTTTAAGAACAACATTAAGACTACATATATTCAAATCTCACGAACTTGAAGATGATGATCTTACATGATTTAAACATATACTTGTTTAAATCACATTTTTAAGCTTAATATAGTAAGATCATCACTCTTGTAAAATACTACAACAAATAAATAACATGATTATCATAAATCACATATTTTTATCTTGTTATTTCTTGTTATATTTTAGGGTTTTTGGATGATTTCTTTCAAGATGTTCAAGATGAAGTTTACTTGTACTTTTGAAATCTACATATTATAAGAACTTGAAATCATAAACAAGTGAAGTTACCTTTTTTTGTAATATGTGCTAGTTTATTAGTTATTTAAGGGTTTAACTTAAGTATAAATAATTAGGGGTTGGTATTACATCATGAGGGAGTAATTAGGGTTTAGGATGTTAAGTAATATTAATTAGTTCCCTTGACTAGTTGGTATTAGTTTAGGATGGTAAAAATACCACTAGTTTAGATTCCGTAACCAAGAGATGTATGAAGGGGTTACATCGACTACTTGTTAACCTTGAAAGTTTCGTAACGACTGCACCAAGATCCACTTCAATTTCCTGAAATACATGTAAGTTTGAAAACATCAACAAAAGTTGGCGAGTTCATGCGTTTTGTGTGCGCACCAACTGAATCTTAAAAACATTTGAGAGTTCATATATGAAAATATGTGGCGTGTAAAGCGTCAATGAACTTGATGATCATTAATGTTTTGCAAGGACATTAATATTTGTGATGACATAGGAAGTACTCAACCCTAGATGATTTATTCCGGTCCACCCGGATGGGACAACAAAATCACTACATACGGCCACATAAGGACCCATGAGTGGGGCTCGCTACACCCGATAGATCTACCACTCTTGTTCCTCGGTCTTATAAAAGATTAATGGCACTTAAGAGAGTCCCTATTCTCACATGATCTAATATTTCATTCCATAGCTAAACCTACCATCGAAACATGTATTCCCCCGAGAGTTTATAAACCGAAAACATTTAAGAGAAAAGGGGGACATGAACTCACTGATTTGTGTCTGTGAATATAGGCTAGAAATTCGGGTATCCCAAAGAGCGTACCAACCTACAAGTGCTCTAACACATTAGACACTTGAGTTACCGTTAAATACGTACGCGTTGTTCATCTTGAACGTTATTGTTTAAGTTAAGCATTTGGATCCCTTTCGTATTTTAAATATGTTGGCATAGGTGTTTAATATATACACTTCTTTTATATATATTTCGCATCCATCAAGTGTACGAACGGGCCTTGCCCTCCATGAGTCTTTGTGCCTAGCATAAGTGAGAATGGGCCTAACCCATTTGAGTCTCCGTAACCCACACGGTATGAGTGGGCCTAGCCCATGAGAGTCTCCGTGCCTCGCGCGGCTTACGTTCGTTATATTTGTTATATATATGCGCTCCGAATATATATAGACTTTGAGTTTAATGAACCTTGTTCATTCGTAACGACATGTTCGGCTTAAGTATGAGCATATGTTCTTCATGTTGTGAGCACCCCGTTAATCGTACTTTAATCGCGATTAGATTTTAGAACAATTTCGCCATAGTTTCCCCTAAACTATGGTGTTTTCCACGTTTTTAAAACGTATTTTAAGCATGTTTAAATTCCTTAATCTCAATCAACTCAACTCAAGTTCCAACTATCAACTTTGCATTTAACACCTTCACACACAATTATCAACACAATCCTTGAACTCTATATATATTTTTAACCACATTTTCTAGTAAAAATGATGACACATTTTTTTATCCTTTTAACAAGATTATTTAAACTATCATACGTAGCACACTAATCTTGTTTTTATACTTAAACAACTTTAAATCACGCACTTTTAAAACTATCTTAGTGAAAATCATGATTTTTTATTTGCGTGAAGGTTTTAGAATGTTAAAAATCACTTTTATTTTTGTAGTAAAGTTCATGGATCTTGGAATGGATGATCTTGTCTTAATTCAAACATTAATATGTTTGAATCATCATTTTTGTTCTTAACCATACAAGATCATATATTTAAACAACCCACTTTAACATAATTACCAAAAATATATAAGCTAACTAGCACTAATTAACATGACAAACACAAAATATATCACATTAGTAGACTTCTTTTTTTTATGTTGAGATTAGTGTTTTGATCTTTGATTTAAGTTAAGTTCAAGATGATTGACAATGTACTTTCATAAGCTTTATAATATAACAAGCTAAAAAAAATTTTAGAAGATGATCTTACAAATTTGCACTAGCTTAGGATGAAAATTAGAGAAGATAATAAAGCTTCAAAGTGCCCTAATGGTCCTCCATGATTGCAACTCCTTGGGTGATCTTGTAATGCTTTGAAAGGGGTTATAATAGAGTGTTTAAGAATTAGAAAGTGATGGTAAGGTGTGGGTGTTGGTTGCCGTGAACAAAGGAATAAGGAGGAGGAGTTTCTTGTTTTTGCAAGATGAGATATGGTGATATTGTTATATTATAACCTTTTCCAAATCTTGTAACCTAGTCAAAGAAGATCTTTCAACTCCGTGCCTTGTCATTATGCAAGATCTAGTGTAGGTGATGGTGAGTATGACCGAATAGGGGGGGTGTATGATTGGTTAATATTATTTTTTACACATATAAATCATGTGCACATATGTTAAACTTGTAGATTTTTTTAGCATTAAGTTAAATGGTAGTTTGGAGTTTTAAATAAAGCCTAACTAGTTCACTAGTTTAGTGGGTATTGATTTTGGGTGGAAAAAATGCTACTAGTTCGCTCGTCGGTTCGATATCGGGTGTTATATAAAAGTTGTAATATAATACCGAGAGCTATGGTTTTATTTTACCATTGATATCATGAAGTTTATTTAAGGTGTTTACGACTCCAAAATATAACTAACTAGTTCGCTAGCTTTTTAGTTCGGCAACTAGATGGTAGGAATATAATTTATTCGCCTATCGGTTCGAATTTGAGTAATGTATACAAGTTACGGTGTAACGCCGGGAGTTTATGTTTAGGATATTCCTTTGATATCCCCAAGCTTATTTAGGGTGCATAACATTATTTACGAGTCCTACTAAAATTTAAAATGTTGCACTTTAGCATTTCGGACAATTTACTTGGTTTTATTTTAGTGCGATTCGGACGAATTCTATCGATATTTATTTTATAGGAAAGTTAATGTGTCTTTGCATTTAGTGTCCCTAATTAGGGGTTTTTATTTGTATTTCAACCATAAAATGCTTCCGTGCCATTCGTTGCTCGTTCCGACAGTTTTAGAAAACTTGCTGGCATGAAAAGTGTGTTCCGGTGAATAGTGTTTTCAGCATTTTGCCAACATATTTGGACATAGTTTGTTGTTTTCTCGCATCGTGAAGAATGTAACGATGTTGTTTGGCATAAATAAGCATGTCCTATGATTGCTAGACTTACGCGACCTAATTATGCATTAATTAAATCATAACGGACGCAATAAATTATATAATCAAGTTGTTAAGTCATACGGAATTTACCATTATTTTGCCGGTTGTCACATTCTCCCCCCGTTAAGAGAATTTCGTCCCGAAATTCAAGCCGTGATATTATTTGTATGGGAGCCTTGAACAAATGTGGGTACTTGGATCTGATTTTTGGTCCTCATGTTCCCACGTATACTCAGGGCCGTGACGTGAGTTCCAACGAACTTTAATTAGTTTAATACGACTTCCGTGTCTTGTGGACCTTCCAGTCCGTAACCTCAACGGCTTCTTCAGTAAAATGGAGTTTGTCGTCGATGTGGATCTCATCCGCTGGAATGATAACCGTTTCTTGAGTAGGACTTTTCTTTAAATTCGGCACGTGGAATGTGTCGTGTACGCTACTAAGCTCGAACGGTAACTTCAACTTATAAGCTACGGTTCCAATCTTTTCCAAGATTTTGAAGGGTCCATTGTAGCGTGGGTTCAACTTTCCACGTTTACCAAATCTTGCAATGCCTTTCCAAGGCGAGACTTTCAAATACTTTGTCTCCGACTTCAAAGGATAGTGGTTTTCGTCGTTTGTCGGCATAGCTCTTTTGTCAGTCACGAGCCACTTTGATACGGTCTCATATTTGAAATATTTTGTCTGTAGTCTCTTGAACTAATTCCGGACCAATGAGCTGTTTGTCTCCGGTCTCCGTCCAACATAGCGGTGACCGACATTTTCGTCCATATAGAGCTTCAAACGGGGCAGCATGTATACTAGTGTGATAGCTGTTATTATATGAGAACTCAACTAAGAGTAAGTGAGTATCCCAATTTCCACCCAAATCCATCACACAAGCACGTAACATATCTTCCAAAGTTTTTATCGTCCGGTCACTTTGGCCGTCCGTTTGTGGGTGAAAGGTTGTACGAAGATCCAGTCGCGATCCAAAGGCCTTTTGGAATGATTGCCAAATCTTGACATGAATCGGCCGTCTCGATCCGATATGATAGAAATAAGCACTCCTGCCGTGCTACGATTTTTTTGAGGTATATTTCCGCCAATTTCTCCGTGCTATCCTTCTCACGGATAGGTAAGAAGTGTGTAGACTTCAACGATAACCCAAATCATGTTGTGGCCCCTCGAGGTTCTGGGTAACTTAGTAATAAAATCTATTGAAATTTGTTCCCATTTCCATACAGGAATTTCCGGTTGTTGCAGTAGTCATGAAGGCTTTTGATATTCCGCCTTAACCTTGGCGCAAGTAAGGCATTTTCTGACATAGTTAGCAATGTCGCCCTTAAGGTTAGGCCACCATTAGAATTCCTTTAAATCCTGATACATCTTATCTGATCCGGGATGTATATAGTACTTCGACTTGTGTGCTTCATCTAGAATAATTACCCGCAGATCGCGAAAATAGGGAACCCAAAGTCGTTCCATAAAGTATAACGTTCCATCCTCCTTTGGCACCAGTTGCTTTTCCATTCCACGCAATGATTCGGCTGGTATGTTCTCAGGTTTGAGTGCTTCTTGCTGCGCATCACGAATTTACGAAGTAAAGTTATTTTGTATGGTCATCTCTAAGGCTCGAACCCTTAAAGGTTTCACTCGTTATTTGCAACTCAAAGTGTCCGCCACTACGTTCGCTTTCCCCGGGTGATATTTAATTTCGCAGTCGTAATCGTTCAATAACTTAACCCATCTTCTTTGCCGCATATTTAATTCCTTCTGATCAAATATGTGTTGTAGACTCTTGTGATCGGTAAAGATTGTACAACGTGTACCATATAAGTAATGACGCCAGATTTTTAATGCGAATACCACCGAACCTAGTTCGAGGTCGTGCGTGGTATAATTTTTCTCATGCACCTTAAGTTGTCGAGATGCGTACGCGATGACTTTGTCTCGTTGCATTAGCACGCAACCGAGACCTTGATGTGACGCATCAAAATATACGACAAAGTCGTCAGTACCGTCTGGTAGAGATAGGATTGGCGCATCATAGAGTTTGTCCTTTAATAGTTGGAATGCAACTTCCTGTTTGTCACTCCAATCAAACCTTTTATCCTTTCGAGTTAGGGATGTTAGCGGTTGGGCAATCTTTGAAAAATTTTCTGTAAATCGTCTATAATAACCCGCTAATCCCAAAAATTGTCGGCGTCTTAGGTGCTTCCCAATTCTTTATTGCCTCAATCTTGGAAGGATCGACATGAATTCCTTTCTCGTTCACCACGTGTCCGAGAAACTGTACCTCACGAATCCAAAATTCGCATTTGGAAAACTTTGCATAAAGCTGCTCATTCTTCAAAAGTTCCAAAATAGTTCGTAAATGTCGCTCATGTTCGTCCTTCGATCGCGAATATACTAATATGTCATCAATAAATACGATCACGAACTTATCCAAATACGGCTTGCACACGCGGTTCATGAGATCCATGAACACCGCCGGTGCATTTGTTAAGCCGAACGGCATTAAAAGGAACTCGTAGTGACCGTAACGGGTTTGAAAAGCCGTTTTCGGTATGCTTTCTTCTTGAATCCTCAACTGATGGTAGCCCGATCGCAGATCGATCTTTGAATAGAAGCTTGAACCTCGTAGTTGATCGAATAAGTCGTCAATTCTCGGTAAGGGGTATCGGTTCTTAATAGTGAGTATGTTCAACTCCCGATAGTCTATGCACATACGTAAGCTATCGTCCTTCTTTTTAACAAATAATACCGGAGCTCCCCAAGATGAGAAACTCGGTCTAATAAATCCTTTATCCAACAACTCCTAAATTTGAGTGGATAGCTCCTGCATCTCGGACGGAGCTAATCGGTAAGGAGACTTCACCACTGGTGCTGCTCCTGGCATCAAATCGATGAGAAATTCCACTTGGCCTTGTGGAGACAGTCCCAGAAACTCTTCCGGAAAGACTTCTGGAAACTACTTCACGACCGGAATGTCTTCTAATTTTGGCTCCTTTGTTTCTTTGTCTACTACATGAGCGAGGAAGGCTATACAAACTTTTCATAGACACTTTTGCGCCTTCATACAATTAATAATCCGTAAGGACGTCTCGCGTTTTTCTCCATGCACAACGAGTGTTTCTTCATCTGGTAAAAGAATGCGGATGGTTTTCTCATGGCAAACCAGCTCCGCCCGGTTGTCGGACGGCCAATCCATTTTGACAACTACGTCAAAACTACCCAAGTCGACGAGTAAAAGATCGATAGAGAATCTTCTGCTCCAAGTCCGAGTGTGCAACCTCTAATAATTTCTCCCATTTCGACTAATTTTCCGTTCGCTAATTCTATAGAATATGGGATGTCTAAGTTATTCGACTCTAGGCCAAGTATATAGATATAAAGCTACAATCGGCGCCTGTATCAAATAGAACGGACGCAAAGTGTTGGTTTATAGGAAACGTACCCGTAACCACATTCGGGTCTTGGCGTGCAGCCTTAGCTCCTATCACAAAAGCTCTTCCTCGATCCTGGTTTTCCTTCGGGCAATCCTTCCGATAATGCCCTTTTTCTCCACACCCATAGCATGCTTGACCTTTGCTATTCCCGTTTCCACCCTGATTGTTATTTCCGTTACCACCTTGGTTTCTATTTCCACATCCAGCACCTACCCAACAAGTCTCTTTGTTGTGCCCGGTCTTACCACATTTGTCGCACTTGGTATTTCTACAAGGGCCCAAGTGATGATACCTACACTTATCATGTTTTGGTACTGCAAAGGACTTAGCCTCCCAAGTGTGTTCATTTCCCTTTGCTTGTTGGGTTGGTTGTAGTTGTTTGCTCGGGTGCCTTTCTTAAAGTTGGTGAATTTTTGTTTTCCCTCACTCCTGGATTCAACCTGAGTTTCCTTTTTATTAGTCCCAGTCCTTGACAACTTTCCTAAACGAACAGCCTCCTTAGTGAGACTAATAGCCAATTCGATTGCCTCACTGATATCAGCAGGCTTAGATGAAGTAACCATGCTCAAGATCTCAGGAGCAAGTCCCCAAATGTATCATTCGATTCTCTTGAACTCCGGTTCCACCAGATATGGAACAACTCTTGACAAGTCATGAAAATGTTGCGTATACCCAGCAATGTCAGCTCCGATCATCTTCAAATTCCAAAACTCGGTCTTCAGTTTTTGAATTCAGCCCTTGAACAATACTTCTTTCTCATCAACTCTTTGAGTTCTTCCCAGTCACAGCATACGCAGCTTCTTCCCCTTTGGTTTGGACTTGAAGATTCCACCATGATAGTGCTCCGTCTACAATTAACCCAGAAACATAAGTGACCCTTAGGTCAGGAGGACACTTGCTCATTCTTATGACCGAATCAGTCTTTTCGGTCCAGCACACAAACGCTACGGCACCTCCAGTGCCATCAAAGTTCTGAGGTTTGCAGCCCAGAAACTGCTTGTATGAACAACCTGAAACATTGAACAAACAGATTATGAATGAGCATTGTCAAAGGCATGATTGGAATAAACGAGAGTATTGTATGGCGTCATAGACATCCAAATATTACCAGTATTGGGGTTGCCCCTAGATGAACCTCCAGTTCCACCGTTGTGTTCAGAGCGGTTAGCCTCATATTGCACTATCACCTGGGAAATGCGCTCGTTTAGCTCAGCCTGAGTCGTTGGTAGTGCGTTCGCGTTAGTCCTACGTCTCGGTGGCATCGTCTTCTGGTAATGGATAAAGAAGGGTCTTAGACAAATATTTAAATATAATATTGTCGGGTAAGGTATACATAATATATAAACAATCATCATGTCAATCAAACATCATCCACAATAACAAGACATGCATAAGATAAATTACAATATGCAATAAAGAAAAGCATAATGCCAAGCTTTCATATATATTCGACAACTTGTTACATTGTTTTCGGGAAAGAGAAACAAAAGGACGCAGGAATATATAATCCCGGTCATACAAGTTGATAATACATAAAAGTGGTAAAATCTTTTCTTCCCCATCGGTCTTCAAAAGTCTTCAAGTGTCGATATCTTGCATCTAGTCTTCATATATACATCAAAAGCGGGTCTTCTAATTCCGTAACTAGTACCTTCAATAAAATAAAACTATGGTGCGAGGGGCGAAGGGGGTGGGGTAGGAACAACCAAACTATGGAGATGGTCCATCTCATCCTCCATGCGGCTAATACGAGTGTCAGAGAGGTTGGCTCGCTGCTCCAAGGTCAGCACACGAGCCTTAAGGCCAACATGTGGATGTGAGTGTGGTGGAGACAGGGGTGGTGGTGATGATGGTGGTGGTGGAGTAGATGGTGGTGGGTAAGCAGGTGGTGGTGGAAAAGTATCACGGAAACGCTCCAACTCCCAGACCTTATGGGACAGGAGCTGAATCTGTAGCTGTAGGGACTGAACGAGATCGTCCCTGGTGTAGGTAGGGTGGTGACTAGGGTGATAAGGGTCTGATGGGGACATACGAGTAGGTGACTGAAATGGCTGGCGTTAGGATCCCTCTCCAGGACGTGGTGCTGGTATCTCGTGAGTGAAAACGACAGATGCACCGGTATGAGGAAGGGGTCTCAATGAATAAAGGCTGTTGGGCAATAGGGTGTCGACCAGAGGGGGAGGTATGTCCGTGGCATGAGGAGGGACAGGGATATCTGGAGGGTGTCTTGATGAAGGAGTAGCTGGTGGGGTAGTAGTTGAAGCAGGGATCAGTGTAGGAGTAGGGGTAGCAATGGGAATAGTATCAAAGCTGTTATCCGTCGCATACGCCCGTAGTCCCGCGCGGCGTATAGCAGAGGAGGATGCGCTGTCGTGCGCATCAGATGAAGAGATGGCTACAATAGATACAAAGGGTGAAGAAACCTCCAAAATAGCAATGTCAATGACCTCTCCATCACCGATATCATCGTCCAGGTGGTCTACATGAAAGACGGGGATCTCGTCCTCGTCGTCGGACAGAATAAAGAGAGGTGGAACGGTAGCAATAGGTACAACATCTAGTGGAATGTATTCAACGGTATGTGCACCATCGGGATGTCCCACAATCACAAAGTCATTTAGCTGCAGCCCCACAGCTAACACGTCGTCCACTATTGGAGCGTCCTCCATCATAGCATCATCGGTGGCGTAGTCGGGGTCCTCCTCTGGGTCCGACTCATCTGAAGAAGATATGATCTCAATGACAGGTGGGTAATCGTACTCTGATGCGTCATCATAGATGCCATCGTACCCTAGCAAAATATTCCGTACAACATGTATAAATGTCAACACATATTATTATTACTTATTAAGTATGTAAGTATGCAATCATATAAAGTGAAATCACATTGGTTTGTGCGAGTCAATCTAGTTTTGCAAGTCTATCCCATATAGACTATGCCCCAAATAATATCCTTGCATTATTTGTTTGAAAAGAGTTCTATTAGTGGATCGTGCGTTTCGGTATATGCAATGAAAACATTTTTTTTGGTAAACGATTTTCATGAGAGGATCCTAGTGATTGTAGACTAGACTCGAGAAGGAATCCTGGTTCACTACAATCGAGGCTCTGATACCAATCTGTCACACCCGTTCAGAGGCGGAAGCGCGTGGTGTGAACTTGATTAGTTTTCATCGCATACGACATAAGTAAACAACTATATGAATTCAAAAGCATGCACGATGTTCATCCATTCACCATATATAAACATTACAAGTCACAAGTTGTTTTGAAAATAAAAGACGTCATAAGTAATTTAAAGTGTACATCAGACTTGTTCAAAATAACTTTTAAACATTAAGGCTTTGCATCCTATATTCCATTCGAAGACGGAATATATAGACCAAACCCTACAAAATACGGATGACATTGACTACTTGTTAACCTTGAAAGTTTCGTAACGACTGCACCAAGATCCACTTCAATTTCCTGAAATACATGTAAGTTTGAAAACATCAACAAAAGTTTGCGAGTTCAAGCGTTTTGCGTGCGCACCAACTAAATCTTAAAAACATTGGAGAGTTCATTTTATGACAATATGTGGTATGTAAAGCGTCAATGAACTTGATGACCATTAATGTTTTGCAAGGACATTAATATTTGTGACGACATAGAAAGTGCTCAACCCTAGACGATTTATTCCGGTCCACCCCGCTGGGACAACAAAAGCACTACATGCGGCCACATAAGGACCAATGAGTGGGGCTCGCTACACCTCATAGATCTACCACTCTTGTTCCTCGGTCTTATAAAAGATTAATGGCACTTAAGAGAGACCCTATTCGCACATGATCTAATATTTCATTCCATAGCTAAACCATACCATCGAAAACATGTATTCCCCCCGAGAGTTATAAACCGAAAACATTTGAGAAAAGGGGGACATGAACTCACTGATTTGCGTCTGTGAATATAGGCTAGAAATTCGGGTATCCCAAAGAGCGTACCAACCTACAAGTGCTCTAACTCATTACACTTGAGTTACCGTTAAATACGTACGCGTTGTTCATCTTGAACGTTATTGTTTAAGTTAAGTATTTGGATCCCTTTCGCATTTTAAATATGCTGGAATTGTGTTTTAATATATATACACTTCTTTTATATATATTTCGTATCCATCAAGTGTACGAACGGGCCTTGCCCTCCGTGAGTCTTTGTGCCTAGCACAAGTGAGAATGGGCTTAACCCATTTGAGTCTCCGTGATCCACATGGTATGAGTGGGCCTAGCCCATGAGAGTCTCCGTGCCTCGCACGGCTTACGTTCGTTATGTTTGTTATATATATGCGCTCCGAATATATATAAACTTTGAGTTTAATGAACCTTGTTCATTCGTAACGACATGTTCGGCTTAAGTATGAGCATTTGTTCTTCATGCTATGAGCCTTTTATAATTATAGTGTTAAAAATATTTATTTTTAACATCGTAATTGCGTTGATGTATTTGTATGCTATTCTTTGCGTGAGTATACTTTAACAAGTGTATGTGAGTACATCGCTATGTACTTACGTATTTTTTATACCGTATTTATACGTATTTTATACTGTATTTATACGTATTATTATAACGTATTATTATAACGTATTATTTGGTATTTATACTGTATTTATACGTATTTTATACTGTATTTATACATATTATTATACCGTATTATTTGGTATTTATACTGTATTTATACGTATTAATATATCGTATTATTTGGTATTTATATTGTATTTATACGTATATGGGCCTAGCCCGAATGAATTTATATGAATAGGCCTAGCCCAATTAAAGTTTTGTAAGTGGGCCTAGCCCAATGTTATATTTTAAAATGGTCCTTAGCCCATTTGTACATTAATAGACCTAGCCCAACTTATGTATATATATTAGTGGGCTTTTACTAGCCCATTACATAATCCAAGTATATTTATATTTATCATATACGTATTTCGAGCGTATTTTATCTGTATATACCTTTATAGGGTATAATTTGCGAGTCTTTATTTTATACTTTTCGAAATTTTAAGTGTTAGGATATATGTAGAGTTTGAACCGAAAGTATATTATTTTTAGAGTTTGACGTAGAACTTATTGTTGTATATTTTCTTGTCGAAACGCCCATGCATCGCCTTTGAGAGGTATCCTTTCCGTGTTGTAATGTTGCGGCGACCGTTGCGGTTAGCTACGCATTTACTTCGTATGGTCTTTTATCTAATAATTCACGTCGGCTTTTGGCTTTATGTATATATATATATATTTTTTCCTTAATATGAGGTTATGCAACGATTTGCCTGACGTCCGGTCGTTCGTCGTCCGCGTCTCGTGCCCAAGCGTAATATAATTTTGTTCAGTTATTTAGTTCCTTAAATGTTTTTACACTCGTTTGTTGTCGCGTATTTGGAAATTGTTTTTGTAGTGTATTTGCATTTTAGTTAGTATTCTTCCTAACTTCTAATACATACTCATAATTTTACTCGAGTATTTATACACATAAGTTGGTGTATTTTAAACATATATATATTTTTATGTAATAATATTTTTATACGTATAAAATATCCATTTTTCCTTTTTACAACTTTTTTATAACTTACAATTATACATATGTGTTTATAAATGTTCTTGTAAGATTAGGGCTTAACCCTTTTCATTAAACTTCCTTAATTACCGATTAAGGTCACTAATCGCGTTTAGTCCCATTAATCACCCCGTTAATCGTACTTCAATCGCGATTAGATTTTAGAAAAGTTTCACCTTAGTTTCCCCTAAACTATGGCATTTTCCATGGTTTTAAAATTTATTTTAAGCATGTTTAAATTCCTTAATCTCAATCAACTCAACTCAAGTTCCAACTATCAACTTTGCATGTAACACTTTCACACACAATTATCCACATAATCCTTGAACTTTATATATATTTTTAACCACATTTTCTAGTAAAAATGATGACACTTTTTTGTCCTTTTAACAAGATTATTTAAACTATCATAGGTAGCACACTAATCTTGTTCTTATACTTAAACAACTTTAAATAACGCACTTTTAAAACCATCTTAGTGAAAATCATGATTTTTTATTTGCATGAAAGTTTTAAAATGTTAAAAATCACTTTTATTTTTGTAGTAAAGTTCATGGATCTTGGAATGGATGATCTTGTCTTGATTGAAACATTAATATGTTTGAATCATCATTTTGTTCTTAACCATACAAGATCATATATTTAAACAACCCACTTTAACATAATTACCATAAGCTAACTAGCACTAATCAACATGACAAACACAAAATATATCACATTAGTAGACTTCTTATTTTATGTTGAGATTAGTGTTTTAATCTTTGATTTAAGTTAAGTTCAAGATGATTAACAATGTACTTTCATAAGCTATATAATATAACGAGCTAAAAAAATTTATAAGATGATCTTACAAATTTGCACAAGCTTAGGATGAAAATTAGAGAAGATAATAAAGCTCCAAAGTGTCCCTAATGGTCCTCCATGATTGCAACTCCTTGGGTGATCTTGTAATGCTTTGAAAGGGGTTATAATGGAGTGTTTAAGAATTAGAAAGTGATGGTAAGGTGTGGGTGTTGGTTGCTGTGAACAACGGAATGAGGAGGAGGAGTTTTTTTTTGGGTGTTGTTATATTAGTTGCAAGATGAGATATGGTGATATTGTTATATTATAACCTTTCCCAAATATTGCAACCTAGTCAAAGAAGATCTTTCAACTCCATGCCTTGTCATTATGCAAGATCTAGTGTAGGTGATGGTGAGTATGACCGAATGGGGGGGGGGGGGTGTATGATTGGTTAATATTATTTTTTACACATATAAATCATGTGCACATATGTTAAACTTGTAGGTTCTTTTAGCATTAAGTTAATTAGGGATAAATGGTAGTTTGGAGTTTTAAATAAAGCCTAACTAGTTCACTAGTTTAGTGGGTATTGATTTTGGGTGGCAAAAATGCTACTAGTTCGCTCGTCGGTTCGATATCGGGTGTTATATAAAAGTTGTAATATAATACCGGGAGCTATGGTTTTATTTTACCATTGATATCATGAAGTTTATTTGAGGTGTTTACGACTCCAAAATATAACTAACTAGTTCGTTAGCGTTTTAGTTCGGCAACTAGATGGAAGGAATATAATTTATTTGCCTATCGGTTCGAATTTGAGTAATGTATACAAGTTGCGGTGTAACGCCAGGAGTTTATGTTTAGGATATTCCTTTGATATCCCCAAGCTTATTTAGGATGCATAACATTATTTACGAGTCCTACTAAAATTTAAAATGTTGCACTTTAGCATTTCGGACAATTTACTTGGTTATATTTTAGTGCGATTTGGACGAATTCTATCGATATTTATTTTACCGGAAAGTTAATGTGTCTTTGCATTTAGTGTCCCTAATTAGGGGTTTTTATTTGTATTTCAACCATAAAATGCTTTCGTGCCATTCGTTGCTCGTTCCGACAGTTTTCGAAAACTTGCTGGCATGAAAAGTGTGTTCCGGTGAATAGTGTTTTCAGCATTTTGCCCACATATTTGGACATAGTTTGTTGTTTTCTCGCATCGTGAAGAATGTAACGATGTTGTTTGGCATAAATAACCATGTCCTATGATTGCTAGACTTTACGCGACCTAATTATGCATTAATTAAATCTTAACGAACGCAATAAATTATATAATCAAGTTGTTAAGTCATACGGAATTTACCATTATTTTACCGGTTGTTTAAGAGCGGGTCCATGAGTATGGTACTAGCAGGAAAAGAGCTAACACGGACAGTTGAGGCTGCAGGGGGTGAATGCATCGGTATGGGTGAAGCTGGGGCGGAAGAGGCATCATCCGCCACATGCTCACTCTTGGTGGCAGCTGAGGATGATGAGATATCGATAACTGATATGACAGGTGATGGTATCTCCCAAGTATGGCTATGTCGTCGAAAACCTCGCCGTCTCCGAGCTCATCCTCCATATGGTCGACGTGGGATGTCATCATCATCATCATCTAGGTCGATAACGGGAGGGTACCATGGCTAGAGGTATGGCTAAGTGTACTATCCCGTGCTCTCCCTCCGGGTGACCATAAATAAGCACATCCTGTGGAGGCTGCACGATGGCTAACACATCATCTCCCTATGGAGCCTCGTTCGCCACAAGTTCAAGAAGGACAAATGGCTGAAAATCGTCAAGGTCCTCGTCGTCAGGGACCTCGTGGCTGGCTCCATCCTCATGGGGTATGGCCTTAGCATTGGAGTCGTATCCATCATCGGACACGTACTCCATCAGATCCTCCTCGTAGCTTGACGAAGAAGACATAGTCCTGGCAAATAATCCGTACAATGCATATATATACATGTTAGTAATTTTTATGATATATTTTATATTAATCACCACTTCTCATGCAAAATTTGTTCTTTGTTTTCACGTGTAATCTTAATGTTTCTTGTTTATCCATTATAGACTAATCCTGTAATGATCATTGTTCATTACTTATAGTTGAGCTCGTGTGATAGATCCTCATGTTACCATGACACAATGAAAACCTTTTGTCATTTTTGTCATAATTCTGAAAACATTTCTGTTATGTTTTAAACTTTGTTTTCATGCGTGAGCCCTTAGTGATTGTAGACCAAACTTTAATAAAAGTTTTTCCTCGGTTCACTACAATCGGAGCTCTGATACCAATCTGTCACACCATAGTCGTAGCAGAAGCGCAAACTTGTGACTATGAGGTAATCATTGCATCCAATCAAGTAAACAAGCATAAACCAACAATGATGCCATATATATATAAATATTTCATCCTAGCATTTACAAGTTACCAAAAGTAGTTTCATAGTTTTCACTGGTTTCACGTTGTCATCAGAGACATAGTTTGAAATACATTACTTCAAAATAAAATTATTTTTTCAAGGTAAATGCATAATGAGGTTTTGACCCCTATATACCCATACGGGGTTGGGATATAAGAGGCAAATCCTCCAAAATATGGCATTCGTTATCTTGCCATTTCCCATATCCCAAAATGTATCACCAACTCATGCCTTGCGTCTGAAATACATGTAATTTTAAAAAGTCAACGAAAGTTAGCGAGTTCATGTAGTTATTGTTTTCTTATAAAATGTCATGTTTGTAATCCAGTAATGAAATCTGAGTATGTTATTAGCATTCATGGAGTTTAAGGATCTATCAGTGTGTCGCGAGCACCCTACATTTGTGTCATATCCATCATCGGACACGTACTCCATCAGATCCTCCTCGTAGCTTGACGAAGAAGACATAGTCCTGGCAAATAATTCGTACAATGCATATATATACATGTTAGTAATTTTTATGATATATTTATATTAATCACCACTTCTCATGCAAAATTTGTTCTTTGTTTTCACGTGTAATCTTAATGTTTCGTGTTTATCCATTATAGACTAATCCTGTCTTGATCATTGTTCATTACTTATAGTTGAGCTCGTGTGATAGATCCTCATGTTACCATGACACAATGAAAACCTTCTGTCATTTTTGTCATAATTCTGAAAACATTTCTGTTATGTTTTAAACTTTGTTTTCATACGTGAGCCCTTATTGATTGTAGACCAAACTTTAATAAAAGTTTTTCCTCGGTTCACTACAATCGGAGCTCTGATACCAATCTGTCACACCCTGGTCGTAGCAGAAGCGCAAACAAGGTAATCATTGCATCCAATCAAGTAAACAAGCATAAACCAACAACGATGCCATATTTATATAAATATTTCATCCCAGCATTTACAAGTTACCAAAAGTTCTTTCATAGTTTTCACTAGTTTCACGTTGTCATCAGAGACATAGTTTGAAATACATTACTTCAAAATAAAATATTTTTTTCAAGGTAAATGCATAATGAGGTTTTGACCCCTATATACCCATACGAGATTGGGATATAAGAGGCAAATCCTCCAAAAGATGGCATTCGTTATCTTGCCATTTCCCATACCCCAAAATGTATCACCATCTCATGCCTTGCGTCCTGAAATACATGTAATTTTAAAAAGTCAACGAAAGTTAGTGAGTTCATGTAGTTATTGTTTTCTTATAAAATGTCATGTTTGTAATCCAGTAATGAAATCTGAGTATGTTATTAGCATTCATGGAGTTTAAGGATCTATCAGTGTGTCGCGAGCACCCTGCATATGTGTCATATCCATCATCAGACACATACTCCATCAGATCCTCCTCGTAGCTTGACGAAGAAGACATAGTCCTGGAAAATAATCCGTACATTGCATATATATACATGTTAGTAATTTTTATGATATGTTTTATATTAATCACCACTTCTCATGCAAAATTTGTTCTTTGTTTTCACGTGTAATCTTAATGTTTCGTGTTTATCCATTATACACTAATCCTGTATTGATCATTGTTCATTACTTATAGTTGAGCTCGTGTGATAGATCCTCATGTTACCATGACACAATGAAAACCTTCTGTCATTTTTGTCATAATTCTGAAAACATTTCTGCTATGTTTTAAACTTTGTTTTCATACGTGAGCCCTTAGTAATGGTAGACCAAACTTTAATAAAAGTTTTTCCAGGGTTCACTACAATCGGAGCTCTGATACCAATCTGTCACACCCTGGTCTTAGCAGAAGCGCAAACTTGTAACTATGAGGTAATCATTGCATCCAATCAAGTAAACAAGCATAAACCAACAACGATGCCATATTTATATAAATATTTCATCCCAGCATTTACAAGTTACCAAAAGTAGTTTCATAGTTTTCACTGGTTTCACGTTGTCATCAGAGACATAGTTTGAAATACATTACTTCAAAATAAAATATTTTTTTCAAGGTAAATGCATAATGAGGTTTTGACCCCTATATACCCATACGAGGTTGGGATATAAGAGGCAAATCCTCCAAAAGATGGCATTCGTTATCTTGCCATTTCCCATATCCCAAAATGTATCACCAGCTCATGCCTTGCGTCCTGAAATACATGTAATTTTAAAAAGTCAACGAAAGTTAGCAAGTTCATGTAGTTATTATTTTCTTATAAAATGTCATGTTTGTAATCCAGTAATGAAATCTGAGTATGTTATTTGTATTCATTGACTTTAAGGATCTATCAGTGTGTCGCGAGCACCCTGCATATGTGTCATAAGTAAGCAACCAAACCGAGAAAACTTTCACATCATTGGGATCACAAAAGCACTCCTATGGGTTTACCAACCAGGAGTGGAGCGCCCCTCAAACTCAATGGATCTATACCTTTTGGACCTTGGTCACAAAGTGATTAATGGTTACTACTAGCATCATCCTACTTACGCACATTTGATCGTGTTATCATCTAAACCCATAGCTAACATACTATTTGTTATGACATGTATTTCCCCTCGATAGTTTTAAAACAGAACTTTGAAATAATTGATAGGGGGACATGAACTCATAGTTTTGCCTTCCGTAAGTCGTACTTATCAAATTCGGTGTCCGTACACGTGTGTAACCTACATGTGTATTAACTTCATTAGACACCTGGGTCTCGTTGGACCTCGTACCAGTTGTTCATCTTGAATTCTTGTTGTGTATATATTTATCACATTAGAACAACTTTAATGTTATCATAGTGTTGGTAGTTCGTTTGTTCGAGTATTAATTTTATACATATATTTCTTATATATATATATTGTCATTCTTAGATCGTGTGTGAACGGGCCTCGCCCTTCACATGTCCTCGTGCCTTGCACGTGTGTCATTGGGCCCAACCCATTTCTTTATATGATTGGTCCTAGCTCATGTAATTTATGTGATTGGGCCTAGCCCATGTCTTTATGTGATTCAGCCTAGCCCATGTTATTTATATCATTGGGCCTAGCCCATGTCTTTATGTGATTGGGCCTAGCCCAAGTAATTTATGTCATTGGGCCTAGCCCATGTCTTTATCTGATTGGGCTTAGCCCATGTAATTTATGTGATTGGGCCTAGCCCATGTAATTTATGTCATTGGGCCTAGCCCATGTAATTTATGTGTTTGGGCATAGCGCATGAAATTATATGTTTAGGCCTAGCCCATATATTTTTAACCTTTGCGCTTAGCCCATGTTATTATATGTTTTGTGTAATCGGGCCTTGCCCATGTCTTTAATATAATGGGTCTAGCCCAACTTGATTTTCATGAGCCCAAATGTTTATAAATCTTACAATTATTAATTTTTACTAAGTATAAACTTTTAAGTATATTTATATACTTTTATAAAATCACTTAGTAATTCCTATACATCTTAACTTTTCGGAATTTTGATGTCGTTAATATATATATATTTCGTTAAGTGTCAAAAATACATCATTTTTAGACATGTTGTTGTTGCCGTTTAATATATATATTTTCGTGTTGAAAATCGCCCAACGTCGTAGTAGCTCTTTATGTTGGCGATTCGTTCGTTGGTCAGCGACGCGACGGTATATCCTGCAAATTCACCCTTTGTCCGCATTATTTCGTTCGTCCGATTATTGTTTCAAGCGTACTGTAAAGTGTATGTGTTTTATGTCATTTACACTTGGTAATTCTTCAAGTGTTTGAGGTATTTGCATAAGCTGGGCATTTTGTGTGTGTTTACCCTAAACTTTCTCGATACACACACATACATACACATGTATTCACACATAGACTTTTGGTGACAAAATATGTATATAAATGTTTTTATTCCGACAAGTATATATATATGTAATAAATACTTACTTTTAACTTGTAAATATATATATATATATATATATATACATATATATATATATACATGTATGTATATATATATATATACATATATATATATATGTATATATATATATATACTTGTTAAACTATTAAAACTTTCTTAATGACGGTTTAGGTAGCTAATCGTGTTTAGTGCCATTAATCACCTAGTTAATTATTCTTTAAATGCGATTAGATTTTTGGAAAATTTCGCCATAGTTTCCCAAAAAACTATGACATTTTCCACGTTTCAAAAACGTATTTAAATCATGTTTAAATACATAATCAGGATCAATCATCAACTCAGGATTACATACCACTTTTATATGCTTTATTTATAACTTATGCATCCTCATTTCCATGATCTTTGTAAATATATATTTTCACTACTTTACTTAAAAACAATGAGATCTTTATATATTTATTAGAACATTTGAGCCACCATTTTGTCACATCTTCAAATCAATATTTCCACTTGAAACCACTTTGTTTACTACACTTCTAAGATGATTATAACTTAAATCATGGTGTTTATTCTTTATAAAAAGCACAGATATGTAGTAAGTCGTTTTTAAGTTGTAGTAATCTTCATGGATCATGAGGTTGATGATCTTGTTTAGATATAAACATCACCATGTTTAAATCATCATTAACATTTTTATTCATACAATATCATCCACTTTAAACACCTTACTTTAACATAATCATCATAATCATGCTAACTAGTTAACACTAATACACATAATCAACACATAATAAACTATATTTAGTAGATTATTAAGGTGAGATTAGGGTTTTTAAGTTGGATTTTTCTTTAAACAAGTACTTTCATAAACTAGACATCATAAGAAGCTTAAATATGATGAAAGATTATCTTACAAAATTGTACAAGATTAGTGAGGATTAAGAAGAGGATGAAGCTCCAAAGAAAGCTCCAATGATCCTTTATGCTTAAAACCACCTTAGATGATCTTGTGAGGGCTTTAAAGTGTATAAAATGGAGTATTTAATGGTTGAAAAGTGGTGGTTTGTTGCGGTGGTAGTGATCCATGGGAGAGAGAGGTACTGTCATCATTCAAACATGTATACTATCAGAATTAAGACTCAAGCTTTGGTTGTTGTGTTTGTTAGCTTTTAGAGTTACATAGGACTAATCATAACTTACTGATAAAACCAATGAAAATTTGACAAGAATATGGTGGATACGCCGCTGGTACTTCCTATATATAAGTATTCTTGTCAAAGGATCAAAGGCATTGTCAGGCGGTTATGAGAAGTTCCATGTAGGATTTAGTAATGTCTTGGTTGAAGTTTGTTTTATACTCACTGATTTAGCATTCATATCATCTCATCATTTAAAGAAATTGGATTGTGTTCCATTTCTACATAGACTAACCTCTCCATCGTAACAAACGAGAGAGGTACTGTCACCATTCAAACATGTATACTATCAGAATTAGGACTCAGGTTTTGGTTGTTGTGTTTGTTTATGTTCTAGAGTCACATCATAGAACCAATCATAACTTACTGATAAAACCAATGAAAATTTGACAAGAATATGGTGGATACGCCGCTGGTACTTCCTATATATAAGTATTCTTGCCAAAGGACCAGAGGCATTGTCAGGTGGTTATGAGAAGTTCCATGAAGGTTTTAGTAGTAGAAGTTTTGTTTTAGGGTATAACCTTATCTTTCCAAACGTATCAAAACTCATATGCATAAAATCATACTTAGTCAATCAACTATGTTTATCAATATTCTTTATCGTAGGCAACAACAAGCGATTCATGTAGCAGGGTATTCAACCCTTACAAGGAACGTTACCGCCTCAAACAAAATTTAAACTCTTACTCCCTTCTAAGTATGTAATTGTCAAATTAAAACACCATCCTTTTGAGACATACATGCCACTACTTAAATTTCGGGACGAAATTTCTAAAAGTAGGGGATACTGTAACATCCGTCAAAAAACCGGGTTAACCAAACCCGCTTCGTTTATTAACCGAACATCCAGTTAAAAATTTCCGTTGCGTATTTATGAGTTATTTTAATTTTAAAACAATACATAATTAATAAACAATTTAGAATTTAAAAACTATAATTATTAAAAAGTGAAAATAAAATAAATAAAAAAGAAAACCGCCTGCCGGGTTTCGAACCCGGGTCAGCCGGAAGTCTTAACACACAAACATTCAACCACTCCGCCACTTGACTCACTTGTGCTATCTAGTGAAACAAATAACATTTATAATAAACCTCGAAGTTGAATTCAGTCACTCAGCGCGCCCAAATCACTCTCGCCGGAAATCCGATGACTTCGCCAATCATTGACGTTTTCTATTGACTTAACGGATGTATTAATCTCAACGTCGGTTATAATCGATGTCTAATCCCGCGACATCAGTCATAACCGCCGGAGAAAAGCTGACCAACGAATCAAGACAAAAATCGGACCCAATTCATCGAAATTCTTTCCTATAAATACACACCCAAGTCTCTGGAAATCATTTCGCTCAAAATCGCACCATTTCTCGAATCAATTTCACTCGCCGGAGATTTTCTGCAATTATCGGACTTTCGCCGGAAAACCGAGACTTTCATCAAAACGGTAAATACCTCGACTCTTTCGGTTTCAATCCACTGTTAGACTATTACTAACTTCAATCCATCAACCAGAATCAATCCCAGACGACGTAGCCGGAATATTCTGCTCTCGCCGGAAAACCTCTGAAATTTCCAAACTCACGCTGTGAATCGGTATAATCATAAAACCTTCTGTTAATCGTTGTTTAGTACCCCAATTTCATAACTAACCGAACAAAACTGTTAATTGAATCAATCAGAAGGAATACACAAATCAGAGCAGACGTCCATTGCCGGAATAATGAGAAAATACAGTCTGATCGGTACATTAGATTCCTTAACTCATTTTATCATCACATTTCAACCAGTATATGTTCGATGAACGACTCAATCAAGAACAGTTGAATAATCGTCGTCTGAGTCTTTGAGCGAAGAAGACGAAGTCGGCGATGTTTATAAGATTAATTAAAACAAGTTATATAAACGGGTTAGACACACAGTCCAGCGGTGGACTGTGTGCAAACAATTATCACGTCGCGAGTTCGATCCTTGACACAACCTCACTCTCTGAAATAAAAATGTTCTTTTTAAAACCGAACCGATCAAACCGCTGTAAGATGTTAAGTATAATAAAAATCAGTATATTAACCAAGTTAGACACACAGTCCAGCGGTGGACTGTGTGCAACACTAAACAACAGGTCTCGGGTTCGAGACCTGTTGTGTGCACCGGTCCGATACAATTAAATCCTTTTTAAAAAAATAAATGATTTCTGATTAAATTAAATAGTGTATAAATATAATTAAAAACAGAAATATTTCGGGTTAGACACGTAGCTCAGTTGGAAGAGCTGCGTGCACGCGTACGGGAGGTCTCGGGTTCGAGCCTCACCCAGCGCATACATACGCAAGTCCGAACCAGTCAAATAGTCAAATGGTCAACGGTCAACTGGTCAAAAAGTCAAAAAATTTTATTTTCTTTTATTTATTTATTTTATTTAAAAATCAATTAAAAATACTTAAAAATAATATTTTTAAAGTTAGAAAACTTCTTTGAGCTCACAAAAATAAACCGAACAATCCCATTAAGAACACTAATTAAAAATACTAATCTCAAATAAGAGTTTATTTATTTATCGAACTATTATGTTATTATTTAGGTTAGTTCCCTTGCCGATTAAATCCGAATTCGTGCGCATTCATCATCAATCCAAGAAACGCACCCACTGTGAGTGAATTCTTACAAATTCCCCTTTTTATTCATGTTTTGGGGTGTATCATGTGTCGCTTAAACTAATTCGTTTATTCAAACTCGTGCTATACCATATTATGATCTAAACTTAGAATGTAAATATTGTTTGTTGTTATGTATTACATATTGTCAAGTTGTATGCAAATTATTTGTTAGGCCCATCAGTTCCTCGTGGGAGACGAGTTAAACAACGCGTGCCTTAAAACTCATTCATTAGGCCCATCAGTTCGTAGAACAACGCGCGCCTCAAAACTCATTCATTAGGCCCATCAGTTCCTCGTGGGAGACGAGTTGAACAACGCGTGCCTCAAAACAATCTATTGTTGTATGTGTGTGCAATATTTAATATTAAGTGTTTTGTGAATGAATTTACATTTACATTTACTCATATGTGGTTATGCACTTTATTTTATAATCAATTCAATAAACACGTTTAAATGTTTTAATAGGATTCACTCGCCAACTTTTTGTTGATCCAAAAACCATTTTTTACACATGATACAGGTGGACAGGATGAAGAAAGGAACACATAGGAAAGTGCCTTAGGAGAAAAATAATGAAGCCTAGAAAGATGTATAGAACATGTTGAACTTGTATGATATGATTGTATGATCTCCTTTAAATTGTAATAATAAATATGAAACATTATAATAAATGTCATGAGCTTTGATGAAAACCCAATCATGCCCCGATCACCTTTTCCGCTGCGGGTCGGGGTGTGACAGATTGGTATCAAAGCTTTTGACTATAGGGATATAGGATAGGTTATTAGACCCTTAGAGCCTATACTATAGTTGATTAGATTTTAATTGTTTATGTGGTTACATGCAAACTCATGATGTTTATTTCTTTCATATTTATTACATACACAAATGCATGCAAACATTTCCAATATTACGTTTTGTGATACATAGTGAATTATACTTACAGTCAAACATACATACTTACATACACATTCATCATACATATTTTAATGTTCACATATTTAAATCATCTTCATACTCCCGTTATTCAAGATTTTGTCGCATTTGTCATTTTTCAAATCTCATCAAAGTGAGTTCTACGACGGGCATGTAGTAACTGTAAGGGTACAAGTACCGGTAGTCGGAACGTCCTGTCTAGGTTGGCATTCGTATAAATCCAATATAACGGACCAGTTTGCCTACCTGGGGACTAACAATGAGAGTACGAAGGACCTATTTAGGCCAAAGCATGCCACACCAAACGTTGTTCGAACTAACCCCACTTTGAGGTGTCACCGTGTCCACACTTGGATACATTCCGAATATCATACGTTACATACATATTTGTCGATTTTCTCCAGGTTTTAGTGTACGTTACCAGGCTAACACATGCGAACCATATGAAAAACCCGGTAATCATAGGGGCCCACATGATTACGAAGGTGAAGTATGGCGGCATGCAAAGCCCAATTACGAGCAAAGCCCAAGACATCCTATGGATGTAGTAGATTTATTATTCTATATTTATTTTATGAATGTTCATTCCTAAATACGACACATGATCCCTAAAACATCCAACTCATACTCTTGATATGTATTTCTTGTAGATGTCTTCTAATTCCGCTCGTAGGAAGATGAGATCAGGAAAAGCCCGCGAGCGCATGGCTGCCCAAATCGCTCAACAAATGGCTGCCGTAATACCCAACATTGTAGTTCAAGTTCAACAAGCCCTTACTGCTAATCCCGTCAATCAAGGAGACCAAAATGTTGTCAACCCTCCCCCAAGTACCACTAAATGCACCTTCAAGCATTTCAAATCCGGCGACCCTCCAAAATACGAAGGGACTGAAGGTGTCACCGCTCTCCTCCATTGGTTTGAAGAAATGGAAAACACTTTTCTAAATTGAGATTGCCCCGATGATCGCAAAGTGCGATATGCTACTGGTCGTTTACTTGGAATAGCACTTACATGGTGGAATATAGAGAAGGCCAAACGAGGTGTTGAAGATGCTATGACTTTGACTTGGGAAGAGTTGAAGGAAATCATGACAAGATGGTTTTGCCCAAGAAGCGAATCAAGAAATTGGAGGATGAGTTCTATTCTTTGAAACAAAAGGAAGGCGACCACACCACATACAACAAGAGATTCCTCGAGTTAAATCAAATGGTTCCCAACTTGTTCACTCCTCTTTACCGTTTGATCGAGCACTACATTCGAGGTCTTCCTTCAAAAATTCAAGACTCTGTAATAAGTACCACACCTGCAACTTTGGAAGCAGCAATGGAATTAGCTACAGAGCTCACCGAGAACCGCATACGGAATAAAGACTTCAAGGAGGAGAAGAAGAAGGATAAAGCATCAACTGAAACCTCAAACTCCACCCAAACCGAATCCCCTTCTCAACCCATTTCTAAAAGAAAACGAGATGGGCAACTTTTCGCTGTCACCCAATGCAATCAACCAGCCTCACAAGCCGTACCCCTCCAAGCTATCCCAATCACTCAAGTAGCACCCAACTCAACTTACCCAAATAGGAAACCTTACTTTGGACCTCACCCTCAATGCAACACCTGTTTTTATCACCATCCATCTACCTTAACTTGTCGACTATGTGCGAATTGTGGACGCTATGGTCATTTGAGCAAGGTTTGCCGCACCCCTCAAAACCAAACCTCACCCCTACTCAAAACATGATCCAAACATATCAACAACCCCAATACCCCATGTTACCTTATGTTCGAGCTTGTTTTAATTGTGGCGACCCTACCCATTTTAGAAACACGTGCCCTCGATTGGTTAACATCATTAACGCCCAAGCTGAAGCAAACCCAGTTAACCAAGCAAATCAAGAAAACCTAACCACTAGGCCACCAGCAAGAGGAAGAGTTTACAACATCAACGCCAATCCTGTTGATGATAATGACGACCCAAACGAACCACCCAACTAGTCTCCTTCACCAAAAATCAAGATTCAACTCCAACCGCTTAATTTTTATGTTTTTCTTTATGTTATCTCAATTTTCACGTATCTCAGTTATAAATTGGAAATTTATCCAAGAATCTTAATGCGAATTACTATTTCAGTTTTGTTTTTATACTCATTGAATTAACATTCATATCATCATACCTCATGACGAATCTTAGTCTCATCATTTAAAGAAGTTGGGTTGTGTCACACTTCTACATAGGCTAACCTCTCCATCATAACAAACGAGAGAGGTACTGTCATCATTCAAACATGTATACTATCAGAATTAAGACTCAAGCTTTGGTTGTTGTGTTTGTTAGCTTTTAGAGTCACATAGGACTAATCATAACTTACTGATAAAACCAATGAAAATTTGACAAGAATATGGTGGATACGCCGCTGGTACTTCCTATATATAAGTATTCTTGTCAAAGGATCAAAGGCATTGTCAGGCGGTTATGAGAAGTTCCATGTAGGATTTAGTAATGTCTTGGTTGAAGTTTGTTTTATACTCACTGATTTAGCATTCATATCATCTCATCATTTAAAGAAATTGGATTGTGTTCCATTTCTACATAGACTAACCTCTCCATCGTAACAAACGAGAGAGGTACTGTCACCATTCAAACATGTATACTATCAGAATTAGGACTCAGGCTTTGGTTGTTATGTTTGTTTATGTTCTAGAGTCACATCATAGAACCAATCATAACTTACTGATAAAACCAATGAAAATTTGACAAGAATATGGTGGATACGCCGCTGGTACTTCCTATATATAAGTATTCTTGCCAAAGGACCAGAGGCATTGTCAGGTGGTTATGAGAAGTTCCATGAAGGTTTTAGTAGTAGAAGTTTTGTTTTAGGGTATAACCTTATCTTTCCAAACGTATCAAAACTCATATGCATAAAATCATACTTAGTCAATCAACTCTGTTTATCAATATTCTTTATCGTAGGCAACAACAAGCGATTCCTGTAGCAGGGTATTCAACCCTTACAAGGAACGTTACCGCCTCAAACAAAATTTAAACTCTTACTCCCTTCTAAGTATGTAATTGTCAAATTAAAACACCATCCTTTTGAGACAAACATGCCACTACTTAAATTTCGGGACGAAATTTCTAAAAGTAGGGGATACTGTAACATCCGTCAAAAAACCGGGTTAACCAAACCCGCTTCGTTTATTAACCGAACATCCAGTTAAAAATTTCCGTTGCGTATTTATGAGTTATTTTAATTTTAAAACAATACATAATTAATAAACAATTTAGAATTTAAAAACTATAATTATTAAAAAGTGAAAATAAAATAAATAAAAAAGAAAACCGCCTGCCGGGTTTCGAACCCGGGTCAGCCGGAAGTCTTAACACACAAACATTCAACCACTCCGCCACTTGACTCACTTGTGCTATCTAGTGAAACAAATAACATTTATAATAAACCTCGAAGTTGAATTCAGTCACTCAGCGCGCCCAAATCACTCTCGCCGGAAATCCCGATGACTTCGCCAATCATTGACGTTTTCTATTGACTTAACGGATGTATTAATCTCAACGTCGGTTATAACCGATGTCTAATCCCGCGACATCAGTCATAACCGCCGGAGAAAAGCTGACCAACGAATCAAGACAAAAATCGGACCCAATTCATCGAAATTCTTTCCTATAAATACACACCCAAGTCTCTGGAAATCATTTCGCTCAAAATCGCACCATTTCTCGAATCAATTTCACTCGCCGGATATTTTCTGCAATCATCGGACTTTCGCCGGAAAACCAAGACTTTCATCAAAACGGTAAATACCTCGACTCTTTCGGCCCATCAGTTCCTCGTGGGAGACGAGTTGAACAACGCGTGCCTCAAAACAATCTATTGTTGTATGTGTGTGCAATATTTAATATTAAGTGTTTTGTGAATGAATTTACATTTACATTTACTCATATGTGGTTATGCACTTTATTTTATAATCAATTCAATAAACACGTTTAAATGTTTTAATAGGATTCACTTGCCAACTTTTTGTTGATCCAAAAACCATTTTTTACACATGATACAGGTGGACAGGATGAAGCAAGGAACACATAGGAAAGTGCCTTAGAAGAAAAATAATGAAGCCTAGAAAGATGTATAGAACATGTTGAACTTGTATGATATGATTGTATGATCTCCTTTAAATTGTAATAATAAATATGAAACATTATAATAAATGTCATGAGCTTTGATGAAAACCCAATCATGCCCCGATCACCTTTTCCGCTGCGGGTCGGGGTGTGACAGTGAACTTGAGGGGGGGCTAAGTGTAATTTATTTTTTATTACATGTGATAATTTGGTAGATATTTAGGTGATTAACTTAAGTATGAGGATTAGGGATTGATCTTGTATCATTAGCGAGTAATTAGGGTTTATGGTGTTAATCAATATTATTTAGTCCCCTTGACTAATTGGTATTAGTTTTGGATGACAAAAACACCACTAGTTTGCTCATCGGTACGATATCGGTTAGTGTATGAACTTTATTGTTTCGTACCGGAAGCTTTGGTTTTCGACTTCTGTAAGTGCCATGGCATTTATTTAGGGCACTTCCGACCTAGAAATATGATTTACTAGTTCGCTAGTCGAGTATATGTTGAGTTTGGATGGCCGGAACGCTTTCCGTTTAATTATTCGCTCAATAACGACACTTATTATATTTTGCCGTCGAACATTTCCGGGAGTTGTGTTTTCGTGACCTCAAGATAGTTGAAGTGATTTCGGATCGCAAATGAAGCTTAACTAGCTCTCTAGATTAATGTATGAGACTATCGGCCATTGAAATCTTTGTCGGTTCGACAATCGGTCGCTTTCCGGTTAAGTTGTGCACTGCTTGTTGTATGACCGGAAATGATGCCTTTTATGTATTTATGCTTTTCTCATATTGTTTTAGGGTGTTTATCATTATTCTGTTATAATTTTGGAATTTGGAAAATACCGAATTAATGTTGGGGCGAATTGAAATTGTCACATTTTTAGTCTAAACGAACAATTTTGTACTTTAGGCGTTGTACTGGAAAGTTATGTATTATTGCAAGATGTGTTCCCACATTAGTGTTTTCATGTATATATGGACTCATTTATGGCATTAGCATGCCGCTATTCATTCTTCTGTTTCGTTTTAGCCGTTTTTCTGACATGAATAGTGCAACCGCGAATAGTGTGCCCAACACTTTTAGGGCATAGTTTGATTTGTTTCACATTGTAACAGAAACTAGTATGTGTTATGATCTGATTTACTTGTCCTAATACTTGTGTATGACGTATGACACATTTACGTAATCAAATTACGATAAAATGTATGAGATTATGTACTAAAAATAGTGATTAGATTGTACGGAATTAACGGTTATTTGCCATTTGTCAACATTTGCCTTGCCCGGGTGATACCTCATCTCACAGTTATAATCATTCAACAATTCTACCCAACGCCGTTGGCACATATTCAATTCCTTTTGATTGAATATGTGTTGAAGACTTTTATGATATGTGAATATGGTACACTTAGTGCCAAATATATAATGACCCCAGTTTTTAAAGCAAATACCACTGTGCCTAGTTCTAGGTCATGAGTGGTATAGTTCTTTTCATAAACTTTTAACTGACATGATGCTCATGTTACATTAACACGCAACCCAAGCCTTGATGCGATGCATCACAATACACCACAAAGTCATCGGTACCATCCGAAAGTGATAATATCGGCGCCTTACATAATTTTTCCTTTAATATTTGAAATGCCGATTCTTGTTTCTCCCCATTCGAACTTTGTAGCCTTTTGTGTAAGCGAGGTTAGCGGATAAGCAACCTTTGAGAAGTTCTTAATAAATCTCTTGTAATATCCCACTAAACCTAGAAATTGTTGTACTTTTGTGGAGTCTTCGGAGCATTCCAGTTCTTTATGACTTCTATCTTAGATGGGTCAACGTGTATCCTGTTCTCATTCACCACGTGGCCGAGAAACTGTACTTCGCGAATCCAAAATTTGCAATTCGAGAATTGGCATATAATTGTTCCTTCTTTAGCAACTCCAATATAGTTCTCAAGTGTTGTTCGTGTTCTCCCTCGGTTCGCGAATATATTAATATGTCATCAATAAATACGATCACGAACTTATGGAGGTATGGCTTACATACCCGGTTCATCAAATCCATAAATAATGCGGGATCGATCAATGATACCCCATATCATGTCATGACCTCGAGAGGTTCGAGGTAATTTTGTAATGAAGTCCATGGAGATTTGTTCCCAAGCATCGTAGATTACCAAAATAGGGAATCTAGATCTTTCCTATAATATATAAAGTTCCATCCTTGTTTGGTCCCATTTGTTTTTCCATTCCCCGTAATGATTCCACTTGAATGTTTTTCGGCTTTATAGCTTCTTGTTGTGCATCGTGCACTCGAGTTGTAAAGTTTGTCTAAATAGTCATTTCTAAAGCTCGAACGCGTAAAGTTTGCACTCGTTCCTTCCAGCTCAAAACATCTGCCACTACATCTTCTCTGTCCGTGTGATACTTGATCTCACAGTCATAATTATTCAACACTTCAATCCAACGCCGTTGGCGCATATTTAGTTTCTTTTGAGTGAATATGTGTTGAAGAATTTTATGATCTGTGAACATGGTACACTTAGTGCCATGTAAATAATGACACCAAATTTTTAAAGCAAATACCACTGCACCTAGTTTTAGGTCATGAGTGGTATAGTTCTTTTCGTGAACTTTCAACTGACGAGACGCGTACGCGATGACTTTTTCATGTTGCATTAACACGCAACCCAAGCCTTGATGCGAAGCATCACAATACACCACAAAATCATCGGTACCATCTGAAAGTGATAATGTCGGCGCCTTGGTTAGTTTATCCTTTAATATTGAAATGCCGATTCTTGCTTTTCTCCCCAATCGAACTTATTATCCTTTTGTGTAAGCTAGGTTAGCGGCTGGGCAACTTTTGAGAAGTTCTCAATAAATCTCCTATAATATCCCGCTAAACCTAGAAATTGTCGTATTTCCGTGGGGGTTCTTGGCGCGGTCCAATTCTTTATAGCCTCGATATTGGGGGGGTCGACGTGCATCCCATTCGTGTTCACCACGCGACCGAGAAACTGTACTTCACGAATCCAAAATTCGCATTTCGAGAACTTGGCATATAATTGCTCCTTCTTTAGCAACTCCCGATAGTTCTCAAGTGTTATTCGTGTTCTACCTCGGTTCGCGAGTATATTAATATGTCATTGATAAATACTATCACGAACTTGTCGAGGTATGGTTTACGTACCCGGTTCATCAAATCCATAAATACTGCAGGGGCGTTTGCTAACCCAAAAGGCATAACAAGGAACTCGTAATGACTGTAGCGAGTCCTAAACGCCATCTTAGGAATATTTTTCTCTTGGATTCTTAACTGATGATGCCCGGATCTTAAGTCAATCTATGAATAAAATCTCGACCCTTGTAATTGAGCGAACATATCATCAATCCCCAGTAATTTGTACCGATTCTTGATGGTTAACTTGTTTATTTCCCGGTAGTCAATGCACATTCGGAAGGTTCCATCCATCTTTTTCACAAACAACACCGAAGCTCCCCAAGGAGAGAAACTCGGTCTTATGAATCCTTTATCAAGGAACTCCTCAAGCTGAGTAGTTAATTCCTGCATCTCCGAGGGCGCTAGTCGATATGGGGCGTTTTCCACAGGTACGGCTCCTAGCTCAAGGTCGATACAGAATTCGACTTGTCGTTGTGGTGGTAGTCCCAACCAGTCTTCAGGAAAAACTTCGGGGTATTCCTTCCTTCTTATCAACCACATGGGCAAGGAAGGTGATGCATCCTTTTCTCAAACATTTTTGAGCTTTCGTGCAATTAATAATTCGTAATGGCGTGTCATGTTTCTCACCATGGACCATCAATTGTTCTCCATCGGGTAGGGGAATGCTAATGATCTTCTCGTGACATATGACTTCGGCTCGGTTATCGGATAGCCAATCCATACCAATAATGACATCGAAACTACCTATTTGAACTGGTAATAAATCTATCGAACTTCCGTTCACCCAGTTCTAAGGTACACTTCATTATAATTTCCCCCGACTCTACCAATTTCCCATTAACTAGTTCAATCGAGTATGGAACATCTAATTTACTCAATTCTACCCCAAGTATATTTCTAAATTCTTTAGAAATAAAACTAAAATATGCCACAGTATAAAAAAGAATAGATGCAAAGTGATCATTGATAGGAAACACCGGTGACCACATTCGGGTCCTGGCAAGCGTCCTTAGCTCCAATCACCAAAGCTCTTCCCTGAGCTTGGTTTTCTTTCAAGCAGTCTTTCCTGAAATGCCCTTTGTGACCGCATCCAAACAACTTTGATCTTTAGCGTTTGTTCCTCGGCACGCATTAGTGCGATGCCCAAACCTGCCACATTGCTACACTTGGGGCCTCGGCATTCTCCATAGTGGTGGAAGGGGCATTTGGGCCATCTTGGATTCCTCTATCCAAAAAGACAGCAGGACGTGCTACAAGTATAAAAATGTTGGACATATTGCACGATATTGTTCACAAAGAAATCCAAAACCTGTTTCTAACTCCAACAGATCTACCAAAGATGTGAAACAAAAGGCACCAATGATTGTACCTAAGCAGATCTTGGAAAGAAACAATGAATCTAATAAGAATGTAAAATCAACGATTCATCTTAATTCTAAATTTGAAATTGGTGAAACTTCCACCAAAAATCGTCAAAGTCAAAAGGATTCAAAGTTTTTTCATAAAGGGCAAATTTGAAAACCCAAACATGGGTTGCAAAAGTCAAACCATCTAAAGTAGATCTGAAACCACCTGTTCCAACCAAAACAGAGTCTAAACAGAATGTCAAAAACAAACTTGGTTCGAAATTCGATATTCCGAACCCACCCAAGGCCAAACAGGCTTGGGTTTCTTTGTTTAAATAGTTTCTTCCTCATTTGTGCAGGGACTCCCGAGATCGATCATTTCAAAATGGATTATGGATAGTGGAGCTTCCCGACACATGAATGGGATGCTTACGTTGTTGCACGACGTCAAAGCTATCCGAGGAGGTTATGTAGGTTCTGCTGGAACTCAAGGTGGAAGAATCTCGGAGAAGGTATTCTTATGAATGGAGTGGTTTCGTTTGACAAAGTGAACTTCATTGCGAAGCTAGAGAACAATCTGCTGAGTATTTCGCAAATTTATGACAAAAAGTTTACAACTCACTTCAACTACAAAGAATGCTTGAATATAAAGCCCGGATTCAAGATTCCTGAGCAATGGATTCTTATGCGCGCTCCAAGAGAGAATGATCTGTATGTTCTTGATATGAGTGTCGCATCAACAACATCAAAGAAGGTTCAGTGTTTTGTTTCTAGAGCAACCGAGAAGGAGTCTATCTTAAGGCATAGGAAGATGGGGCACATTCATCTGAGAAAGATGAATTATCTGGTGCATAACGACCTAGTGGCGGGTATTAATCTGAAGAATTTTCAGTTATCTGATGATTGTCTGAGCTGTTAGAAGGGGAAACAGCATAAGAAATCACACCCAAGAAAGCTTCTAAATTCTATCAAACTACCACTAGAAAGGCTTCATATGGATCTATTTGGGCCAGTAAAAGTCAAGATCATTTCTGGAGATCTATATTGCCTGGTCGTGATAGATGATTTCTCAAGATTCTCATGGGCTTTCTTTCTGAAGAGAAAAGATGAAACGTTTGAAAGTCTAATGATTCTCTTCAAAAAGCTTGGAAACCTGTACCACTTGCCTATCAAGAGAATCCGTAGTGACAATGGTACCGAGTTCAAGAACTAAAGGATGCTCGAATTCTGCAACGAAAAAGGGATTCTTCATGAATTCAGCGCCCCCTATACTCCACAATGAAATGGAGTAGCTGAACGTAAGGATCGCACACTAATCGAGACTGCTAGAACCATGCTCGCTGATTCGAAATTGCAAATAAGTTTCTGGAGCGAAGCAGTCGCATCGGCGTGTTACACCCTCAATCGTGTGTTAACAGTCAAGCCTCACAACAAGACCTACTTAGAGCTGCTAAACCAGCGGAAGCCTAACCTTTCCTTTCTGGAGCCTTTTGGATCATCGTGTACAGTTTTGGACCCGGATGGTAAATTTGGAGCCAAATCCTTGGAAGGATTTTTCGTCGGTTCTGCTACTCCACAAAAGCGTATCTTCTTGCTGAGTCTGAACCAGGTTATTCTTGCACAACATGTTGATTGTCAACGGTATACTACGCCAACGCAAAAACCTAAGGATCCATGGCTGTCAACTACGAAGGTTTATGGAATTCATTTGATCTACTAGAAGTACCATCTGAAGAAGAACTTGTTATGCTCTTTCAACAACAGCAAATCTCTAATCAAGAGTAAGTTTCTAGACCGTTGGTGATTTCCCAGTCACTTCCTGAATCCTGAATCATCTGGCCAACAACCGCCTAATGCCAACTCTGATCGAGAATCGACTTTTGATGATGGAGGATCTAGGTCCGATGAAGGATCTGAGCATATTGAAAGCTTCTTGAATGCTCAAGCTGATCAATCAAATGTCAGAATGAAGCTACATCTTCTGCACCGGTTGTTGATGAAGTGATCACGAATTTGTAGACTCAAGTGGATGTTCCAAGTGAAGTAATGCCGAGGACACTTTCTTACCATCCATCGAAGTATATCATTGGCAGCTTACAAACCGGAGTTGAAACTCGCAATTAGATCAACAAGGATCTAAGCTGTTTTATACCAGTATTGCTCCATTACAAACCAGAATTTCTTATAGTTGTTTTGTTTCGTAGGTAGAACCCGAAAACTGGAAAGACACGTTAAAAGAAGAAAGTTGGGTGGAGGCAATGCAGGAAGAATTGCTTTAATTCAAGAAGCTAGGAGTCTGGAAGCTTGTTGACCTACAAGATCATCACCTAAAGATCAATACACGTTGGGTCTTCAAGTGCAAATGAGATAACAGAGGTATAGTGGTCAGAAACAAAGCTCGGCTCGTGGTCCAGGGCTTTCACCAGCAAGAAGGAATAGACTACATTGAAGTCTACGCCCCAGTCGCTCGTCTCAAAGCTACTCGCATATTCTTGGCCTTTGCTTCTTGGAAAGGTTTCAGGGTATACAAGTTGGATGTCAAATCTGCTTTCCTTTATGGTAAATTCAAAGAGGAGGTGTATGTCGGACAACCACCGGGGTTTGTCGATCCTATACACAAGGATAAAGTCTACCTTCTAAACAAGCTTTATATGGTCTACACCAAGCCCCGAGAGCTTGGTATGAAACGCTTTCAAGACATCTTCTTGACAACGGCTTTCTCAGAGGAACTGTAGATTCTACCCTCTTCACAAAGGAAGTAGATGGTCATTTGATTTTGGTGCAAATATATGTGGATGAAATTATCTTTGGATCGACAAATGATAAGATGTGCAAAGACTTCGAAGAAGTCATGAAGAAGAAATTCGAAATGAGTGCGATGGGGTAGATGAAGTTCGTTTTAGGACTTCAGGTTGAACAAATTGCCTGATGGTATCTTCATCCATCAGACGAAGTATGTTCATGACGTATAAGAGAAATTTGATATGTCAGGAACTAAACCAGCATCTACTCCATTAGCCCCAAATCATGGCATTTGTCCAGATGCTCATGGAGTGAAAGTCGATAAAACATTATATCGCTCCATGATCGGATCCTTGATGTATCTTACACCTTCACGACCTGATATCATGTATCCTACATGCCTATGCGCCCGTTTTCAGTCCAATCCAAGAGATTCACACTTGTTAGCTGTCAAACGTATTATGCGATATTAGAAAGGATGTCCAAGAATCGGCATTGTGGTATCCTCGTCACGACGACTTCAATCTTGCGGGTTACTCGGATTCTGATTTCGGTTGCTGCAAACTTAATGCCAAATCTACTATGGCTGGTTGCTAGTTCTTCGGAACTCGTTTGGTAATGTGGCAATGCAAGTAACAGACCGCGGTGCTCTCTCTACCTGTGAAGCTGAATACGTTTCAGCATCCAGTTGTTGTTCCTAGATACTCTAGATACAACAGCAGATGATAGACTTTGGACTGCAATTTCTTGACACGCCCATATATGTAGATAATCAGGTTGCTATTGATATCACTAAAAACTCTTGTCAACACTCACGCACTAAACATATTGAGATTCGACACCACTTTATCCGTGATTGTTACGAGAAAAAGTTGGTTAGAATTGAAAAAATCCACACTAATGACCAAAAAGCAGAGTTTTACACCAAAGCATTTGATCGTTCAAGATTTAAAAATCTTTTAAAATTAAATAGTTTAAGAAATCTGGCATCAGGGATATTCATGAGGTTGAATTTGAGGATGACGAGGACTTGACGTGATTCTCATCGGTATGACATGTTTTTCTGTAAATACATTTTTAAAAAACCTAAAATCCAAAAACATGTTTTTGATTTTAGGGAGAGAAAGTTTGGGAAAATACAAAAACATTATAAAAAGTCAAAAAAGAGTTTTTTTGTGAAAAAGGGAGATCATATTACATCAATATGACAATCACAGTATGTTAAAGATATGGAATGATTAAACAAGTAATTAAACAGGTCTTACTGAGGATGTGCCAATAGGCTTCACTCGTTCAGTAAATTGTTTTTCAAGATATAAACTTAAAAGAAAAACTGAGTGACTTGTGGGTCAACATCTCTCGGATATATGGACTTAGTACTCCGAAATTTCGTTTGAGAGAATGTCAGATTCTGCGATACTAGGTCTTTATATTTAATCGATATCTGGGGTATATCCGAGTTCTTCTGATTTTACGTCAGCAATGGCCTAGAACTTGTATAATACTTTACACATTATTCGCCTATAAAAACTGCACAAAAATGAGTATGTCATAAACTTTTACGGCATCTACAGTTCAAAAGATTCATTTATGGAACACCACTTAAAGTCGAGCCTTCATCTCTTTGTCCGTATGGAAATACTAACCTGGGCTCTCAAGGTCTCGCAATTCACCTCATTTACAAATATCAATTGGATATATTCACCTATGAAATGATATTATGGGAATCTCGATGCGGGAGTATATTCTAATATGGGAAACACAATTATTTCATGTTCCTTAACATTACCTTACATATCTTGAAATAATTGAGAAACGTTTAGAAGTTTAAGTGGATAAGTATATTGGCAATCTAGGTAAATCTGTTTAAGAACTTAAAGTTACTACCAAGATCAACGATACTTGTGATTTGTCTAAATACTTGATATGATCTTCTAAACACAAAACTTACAAAAATATATATGTAAATACATCTTTACTTGTTATTTCTTTTCAGAAAAATCCCAAAAAGATTTTCAGCTTTAGCAATTTATCTTAGATTTTAGTCTACTAATGATGAAAATACCGATAGTCCAAATCAAAGCGACGATTGCTGGAGGAAAGCTGAAGTCCACGAGTTGGGAGCTAATTAAGAAAAGAAAAATTTCCTGAACGTCAACAAAGTTCATTAATTTGAAACTTTACATGTTTAAAATAAATCTGTTTTGGTTAAAATGGTCAACCAAGGTCATTAAATTGGACTTGGTAGGCAAATCAGATACAAGGGTCATTAACTTGGACTTGGTTAACTGAGTGGGTTATTAAACAGATATAATTTCATTAAAAAAATCAAAAAGTTAACTAAGAACTGACTCGTACGAGTGACACTGACTCTTACGAGTGACAGAAGTTTTCATTCGCACGAGCCGTCGCTCGTACGAGTGAATGCTGAATGAGTATAAAAGGATGACTCATTCGCACGAGTTAGATTATTGACTTTGTGTGATTGAGAGCAAACTTTGAGCGGACCAGTTCTATTCACTTCATTTTCTTGATCTATCGTTTGTATCTAGACGTTGGGGAGGTTGATTTGCACATCTCTCACAATGGGCAAGGTACTTATGCTCGTTTTAAGCTGTTATAATGCCAAAATTGGACCAAATAGACATAAAACATAGATTTAGGATAATCAGACTGGTAAAATATAAAATTGAACTTTAAAATGTTAAAATCAGCCTTGTTAGCCTATTAATCAACCATCAATTTGTTAAAATCAACACGTTTTAAGTTTAGTTTAACTAGGTGTTATTTGGTACGGTTTTTAACTCGTATGAATCGTCACTCATACGAGCAAGTTTATCAAATGTTTGTAATTATTTTCATTCGTACGAGCGAGTATTTGTATGAGTAGGATTCTTGATCATGAAGACGACCCCACTGGTTTTTCTGAGTATATGGTGAAAGGATGTTTTTACAGAATGGGTTATGACGGTTTCATAAACACATCTCCGTTCAAAAAGGCTAACCTCAGTGCTCCATTTAGATATATAGTACATTGTATTATTCACGCTCTTAGCCACCGAAAGGGCGGATTTGATGATTTAGTTGATTATCAGATGTGCATGTTTACTGCACTTGTTCTGAACTTGCCGTACAACTTCTCCAGAGTAATTTTTTTCCCAAATGGTCCAAAACACGCAACGCGAGAAGTTTTTGCAATATCCTCTATTTAATCAGATGTTGCCTGACCATTTGCATCCCGACTTGAAGAAAAAGAAGGATGATGTGTTGAAGTTAGAGCATATGGATGTCTCAACATTGAAGAAAATGAACTTGCATCTCAAGACCTTCCCAAATGCAAAACCAATTTTTGGAGCAATTGTTGATAAAGATTATGTGGCTCCATCACAAGGGAAGTGGAGAAAAGATGATAGCGGAGACGAGGATGAAGAGCTTGAAGTGCTAGATGGTTTTATCGCTAAGAGAAGCACGTGGTTTGTGAAAGAAGAGAAAAATGGGGTAAGGGGACAAAAAGAAAACAAACATCCACATCTTCCTCCACTGCCCCTCAGAAGAAAAAGAGAGCGTCTGAAAGCTCAAGATTGATTGATGAATCAGAGCCTGAAGGGAACGTTGAAACTATGGATGCTAAAATCAAAAGAGAAGCATTTGGAGTGAGAGAAGGAGTTGTTGAATAAGCATCATCTTCCAGTACTAATAATGAATATAGAATTGCAGGTGAGAAAGAAAGAGCAAAAGAACATGAACTTGAACATTAGGCTGAGCTCAAACGTAAAGCCGAAGAGAAGAAAAGAAAAGTGTCAGGAGAGGATGACATGACATATGTACCTTCGAATTCAGATAGTGATACCCCTGTACGAAAAACTCCAAAGAAATCTTCTCAACCCCTTAAAAGGCCAGCTATTCAAAGCTCGGATTCTCTAATAGACAAATTCAAAAAAAAAAGTTCAACAAAAGATTGTGGAAGAAGAATGTTTAGCCGTCTCCACAACCACCACCATCACCGGCTTCTCAGCCAACTACACAGCAACCATCATCTCCACCACGATAGCAAACAACACAACCACCACCGCAGTCGACACCACAGCCCTCACAATCTCAACCCCAGTTTGATTTTGATTTTGATTTCGGTGATATACCTGGGGGAGGATTTCTCTGCTGACATGTTTAACGATGCGCGTGTTGAAGAATTGGAGAAACAAGTTATGTTAAAAGTGTCAAATTGTTGAACATCAGGAGCAACTCAATGGGCTGAATACGGAAAAACAGGAGTTAGAAGCTATTGTGGTGAGTATAGTATCTGAAAACGAGCGATTGAGAAAAAGAATGGCTGAATATGACGAAGAACGTCTCAGGAATTAGCGAAAAATGAGTCTATTTGAGAAGATACTTACAAAGAAGCTCGGTATAAACATAGTTGCTGAAATTGATAAAATTGAGAGAGCTGAAGCAAGAGAAAGGGTTGTAGAGCGTGAGCGTATTGCTAAAGAACTATCTGATGCTCAAGGAAAAGGTAAGGCAAAGGTAGGTGAGGATCCTGTAACTGTTACAACTGAGCCAGAAGCTGAATCTGTGCTAGTAACTTCTGATATAGTAGTGTTTTCATTTTTGAAAAAGTTTGTATTGGTGGGAAAGCCTAAAGATGTTGATATTGACGCATCGAATCTTTCAGCTAGACATCGTGAATGGCTTAACAAGAAAAAGATGGAGAAAGAGATAGAGGCTGAGATCGATGAATTTGTTGAAGATCCTGAGAAAGAAGCTGAAGACTTAGATGATTTTGATGATTTATTCTCTGACAAGTCTGATGATGATAATGATGATGGTTATGATGATGATCTTGGTGGAACAGGTGTCCATGTAACAAAAACTAATCTGAACGATGATATTGATTATTCTGTGTACTTGGATGATATGGTAAATCAAGTGAACAAAGGTGAAGATCAGGGAAGATCTGAAGGTTCTAAGGATGCTCAGCAGGCAGGAATCTTCACAGTTACCGAAATATCTACCGTTCCTATCATGCCAAACCGAGATACTATATTTAGAGCACGATGTTGAAGAAGGTGAGTTTGTCCACAACTATTCTAAAGAAGAAATTGCTAAGATGCTGGGCATGGACAAAGAAAACTTTGAGTTTGATTTCGAAGAAGAGCTTAATGATATTAGTGCTTTCGAGCCAGTTGATTATGTCTTCGAACATGTGTCTGATGCACATGACTATGATAAAGTTGTCGTGGAAGATGATTCTGATGATGATGATACAGATATTCCCGATAAGGGTATAGATGACTCCCCAACTTTTAGCGATTTGTTTGCAGCTGAAAGTGATGATCTTTTGAAACATAAAGTTGAAGAAGCTATTAAACAATGGACCGTTCCTCAACAATTATCTGCCGAAGAAGTTGCTGAGATGAGGAAGTGGTGGTTAAAAGTAGCACCAGCTGAGCAAAAGTTCAAACGTCCATTAGCATTCTTTACACGTGATGCGGATATTTCTTTGGAAGATATTATTAGTTGGGGATGGATCGAGGAGCTAAACGTTTATGCTATTAAAAGGGAGTATGGGATTCAGTATTTTTGATACTTGAGCGATATCAAGACCCTGCCGTACTGGGATATCAAAGAGCTTGTGCAAACAAAGATGATAAATCTTAAGCTGAGATTTCATGACCAGCAACTGTGGAAACTAATAAAGCTTGAGGCTGCGCATGGTTTACACACTGGAAGCCTCATTTTCCCGAGCGAATTACTAAAGTCGGTCTAGTAACACAAGAAAAAGATGTGACGCTAATCAAAAAGAGGCCAAAAGTGATGAAGAATATGCCTCTTATCAAGATGGAATAAGACTTCTACAAGATCTTCAAATGGTGGCACTACGATTCGAGTACAGGTGAAGTTGTTATATGTGTGCATCCAGATGATGATTCTTGAAAGATTGCTGAGGAGCTAATCGAAGCCGTCATTGCACACAAAAGTATATACGGACTATGGCGTGGCATTCGGGTACTAGACCCGATGTGGCTAGTCAACTGTTCAAAGAAAGATATTGAATGCTTGTTCTACAGCAAGATCAGTTCTGATGAGAAAGATAAAGAACAAGCGCTCTAGTTCAAGAAGATAGTTAATGTCTGTTTTGCCAATGATGTACATTCAGGAACGGCATGGAACACTTCTTGGAGGAAACTGGAGGAAATTGAGCAAAGGAAGAAAGATAAGAAGGAAGAAAGGATTGCTGAGCGAGCGCGAATTGCTTCGCTAAGGAGTTTTCAGTTTGGCAATACAGTTAACCGGCCTCCTCCTACAGATCAGACGCCAATCACTTCTGAGGAGCGTCGCAAGCCACCGAAACATTTCTTTGGGTGTTAATTGTCATATCTTTTGAAAATTTTTTTGAAGACTATCCAAGACTGCGACAACATCCAAGGGGGAGTTTGTTGGTGCATAATGTCTATTGCCTATGTCTAGGATATGTTGATTATGTATATAGGGCTTAGAACGTCAAATTGTAAATGTTAATATAAGTTTTATTTGTTTAGTGAATGACTCGTATGAGTGAGTCTTCTGACTCGTACGAGTCACACTCAGAGACACACTCTCCTGTGTGAGTCATGTCGACCTATAAATAAAGGAGTGTTGTGTCAGTAACTGGTAATCTGTTGGTGTGCTGAAGCCCTGTCGAACTGTTTACTTGCTCTGTACTTGTTCAAGTTTATCTATACAATTCAAGGCATTTAAGTAGTATATCTTACTTGTATGTTTGTCAAACTCACTAACAATGAATTCCGCCTCTGTTAGCTGAGTCAGATCGGTCTGGTGCTTATTGGAGGAGAGTTGATCCCCTCTCACAAAAATCCCAAATAAATTATAAAACTACGTGTAAAAAGACCAAAATGCCCCTACAATGCATAGTTTGGTTATAAATAATAAATTAAACATATGCTCAGTACCTTACTGATATTATATCATAAATTAAATATTTTTTTCTAGAATACATCTGATCATAACATCAAAATATATTCAAGTTCCTTTTATACGGTATATAATTACCAAAACGCCCTTATGAGGCATAATTTCATTTTAAGACCTTAACGGGCATGTAAGTTGATATCCTACTGATATTACAACTTATTTAATGTATAATGTCATGTAGAACTTGTTCATGACTTATCCGGTTACCCGATATTGCTTATATGCATACGGTTAAGTATATGTAACTAGTTTACGGAAATTAACCGAAACGGGTTTAACCTTATCATTTTAAATCTCAAAATCCATAATGCTTATGGTTTACCCATATTATACAAGTCGTAGGACTTGTTGGGTTTAAACTACATTCTATCCGGTCATCGCTTAATCTAGCGTACTATATTGTTTTGATCCTGTAGACTAGTCGGTCTAAGTCTATGACTTAAATTAAGACCGTTAGCATTTTAATTGGTTAGCTTATGCCATAATCCAGACAAGAGCCTTCCAGTAAATGCTATCTGCACTTATTTCATTTTGAATACAGCTGAGATATTAAATCTTGCATTTTTAATCAAGACTAGCTTAGGTAAATACTCTTTACTTATTTCCCCTATACGGGCTTGGGTTACGATAAATTATTACCGCTTGGTCGGATATGGGATCAATCGAATGATGGATTATGGCTAGTAAATCCACATATTTTGTTTTGATCAGTGTTGTTTGATAAATTAAACATTGGGGGTTAACGACCGTGTCCTGGATATCCTTGGCTCATTACATTAGTTAATGGTCACGACCAAAGCACGGGGTGTAGGCATACACCTAATATATGCGAATGCTAAATTATTTTTATCCACTAGTTGGGGATAACTCCTTTGTGGGTTCATAAGTGGTGTGTACGTTAATTATGTCTTGGTCTTTGTACTGGGCCCCATATGTATGGACAAACATGTAAAGTTGTTAACAAGGTTTACTTTCCCAAGTTATAAAAGATTTTTCATGCCTTATGCACTTAAATCAATTTTTGAAATTTTTTTAAAACGAGTCAGTTAGGTGTATTTACCAGCGAAAGCTGACGTATTTTCAAAAGGCTAAGTTGCAGGTACAATACGAAATAGGCTGGAAGCTGCTTGGTAGTGATATAAGAGGATCTTGCAAACCCTTAGATCTGTCCAAAGTCTGTTACACATTTTTTTATACTTTACGATCCGCCTGTGGATCTTTCATTACAAGCCATCTATATATTATTTTCGTACATTGAACATTTGGTTTGTAATAGTAATTTAAACTCCAAGACTTCCACTGTGCTGTGTTAATTGACTATGATGATATCAACTTACGTCACGATATTCCCCACCCGGGCCCACAGGTGTTTGGTTGGAAATACGGGGTGTGACAAGATGACGTTGCCTAGCACCTCCAGGTCTTCGCTCACGCAAAAAGAGGAGATACACAAGTTTCTCATACAAGATTTCAGAACTAGACCAAACTTGTGTGTGTCAGGACATCACACAAGCATTCAAATAAAAATGAACTAATTCCAAGTGACATTGTCATATTATAGTTTTTAAGTTCTGCACAAAACCATCCAAAGTTTCCAGCGATTAGGATTAAGCCTACGGACATATCACCCTAGAGTCAGACCATTTCAATACTGGCCTTACATGAGTCAGCCTTAATTCACATAGTGAAAATTCATTTCATTTCCCAGTTATACCAAAGAACTTAGCAAGAACTTTTTCTGTAATTTTCTGAATTTTCTAATGCTTTTGTATTTTTCTACATTTTTTAATGTTTTTATATTTTTCTGAGAGATTACATCCCCCTAAATTTTTGCTTAAAATTGAAAATAAAAATTCAAAAAACAATTTTAAGAAACAAATTTATATACAAATGAAGAAAAATATTTTTGTGTGACCAAGTTCAGTCCTCGAATTGGACCATATTGAGCATTTCAAGAAGTGCATAAAACGTGCTTGATCAGCCAGTTTTGTGAACAAATTCGCGACATTGTCATGAGTGTGAATGTGTTCCATTGAAATCAATCCCTAGTTGTACGAGTCACGAATGAAGTGAACTTTTATGGCAATGTGCTTAGTTTTTGAAAAACACACGGGATTTTTCACTAATTGGATTACTGCATTATTGTCACAAGAAATGGGAGTCTGAGAGAAATTCAAACAGTAATCCACTAATTGGTGTTGGATCCATATCACCTGAGAACAGTAGGCCGAAGCAGCTACATATTCAGCCTCAGCATTTGATAGCGACATAGTTTACTGCTTCTTGGATTACCAAGAAATAAGTCTATCACCCAGGTACATGCATCCAGCTGAGGTGGACTTCATATTCCTCTTGCCTACACCTCCAAAATTGTTTTCTAGAAAAATCACATAAATCAAATAGAGAGTCTCTACGATACCAAATGCCAAGTCTAGGCTTGTGCTTAAGATATCCAAAGATTCTCATGACAGCATATAAAAGTAAGAGAGTTTAGGATAGCCTGATAACGTGCACACTGACACACGACGAACATAATATCCGATCTGCTGGCGGTCAGATACATAAAGATCCAATCATGGACCGATACAATGTTTCTTCAACAGCTTAACCTTCTAGATCGTCTATGAGACCGGTACAATGTTTCTCTACAGTCTCGATTTTGTTAGCCAAGAAGAAAACCCATGTAAAACGTGAAAAATCATCAGTAATAACTAAATAATAAGACTTTCCTGAGATGTTGAGCACATTCACTGGATCAAAAAGATCCATGTGAAGAAGCTGCAGCACGTTGTCGATCGAGTTTATCATCTTAGGAAAGTGGGGTTTTCTATGGTGTTTGCCTTTTGCACAAGAAACACATTTTTCAAAAGTTATAAAATCTTTGACCGGTAAATCCCTTACCAACCCTAGTTTTGCCAGACAATTCAAGTTCTTGACATTTGCATGTCCAAGACGACGGTGCCATAGCATAGCATTGTGTTTAGAGATTTTAGAGAACCATCAGGTAACACTTTCTGAAGGTGGTTATTCATATCAATCACTTAAACGTTCCCTTTTCTGTCTGAATTCATTAGGATTTAATCCTTAGAAATGACAATTTCTGGTTTTAAATTTAGACAACTTTTGTTAGTGAAGTGAGTTGAATAGCCATTGTCACAAATTTGTGAAACACTCAGTAGGCTATGCTTCAACTCGGGAACATAATTAACATTTTTGAAAAAGAGATCACCATTCCTTACAGTGCCTCGTCGGGTTATCTGACCCTTCTCACCTCCCTCAAATGAAACAAATCCCCCATTAAATTCTTCAAGATCACTTAGCTGGGATAGGTCTCCAGTCATGTGTCTGAAACAGCCACTATCAACATTCCAGAGTCTAATAATAGTCCTCCATAGCTGTTCCTACACATGATGCGGGACCAGTTAGTTTTAGGTACCCGTACCATGGTGGTGGTGGGTAAACCCTTTGCATTCACGTAAGTTACTTTCATCCAAACCAAGTCATTTTCTAAATAGGCAGTTCTATTACTAGAACACGAGGATTTTGAATGAGTGGATTGAACAGGGCTTTTAGGTCTCCAAATTTGCTTATTATTTTTTAAACTTTTCGTATTTTGCAAAGTTGGTGGAGAAAACTTCAATTGATTCTTTATGTTTTATTGTTTAGCCTTGTTCCAATCTCCATCAGAAGGCTTCACCTTGGAATCTAAACTCTTCGTAGGTTTAGGTTTTTCAACCTTCACCTGTTTCAGTGGTTTGTTATTCCCTTTTGGAGCCTTTTGATGCTTCCCTTTGGTGAGTTTTCGGGATGATGCTGACAATTTCTTGTATGTGAGATGCCACATGTATAACATATTTGACGTTTCACATGAGGCTTCGCTGGAGATCTGTCAGCCTTTTAAGAACTTGAAGACCGATGTGGTTCCTGAGGTCTCGATGAAACAGACTTACTTTGATCCTTACCCTGCTTGTTGGTTTCTTGTGTTTTCGAATTTTTACTATCTAAATTAGTTGCACACACAACTTTTGATTTTGACTTAGGTGGAACATACTTTGTTTGACCCCCCTGTCCAACATGTTTACCAACAAACTTTTAGATGTATTAGATTTATTTGGCAAAACAACACAATTTATGCAACCAGATTCAGAATCAAAGCAAGCATCAAAACATTCATCGCTCTTAAAAACAAAGCCCACACAGTTCAAAGCATCAACATAAATTGAAACATTGTTTGAATTTTCAGAAGCTAAACGATTGTTTTGCTGAATTTTTTTTAAAGCATGCATTTCAACATCATCCACATCATCCTGTCCCAATCTTCAACAATCACTCTTTCTACATATGAAGTAGCTGAATTAGTAACCTTCATTTTCTCACAAACGGTGTCAGTTGAATTTGCAACATTGCTCTCAGTTTCAAGTAATACTGTTTGTTCAGCAGATTCAGAATCAATAACCTTTTGAGATAAAACAGAGGCTTCTGTTGTTGATTCAGATCTAATATATGGTGTATCACTGGATTAAACAGAAGCTTCTATTGTCGGTTCTAATTTTGCTTTCATTGGTTCTGATTCAACTGATTCAGATAACTCATCACTAGATTGAGAAGATTCAGTTAATTCTGAGTCTTCACAATTGACTATTTCTGAAGAATAACATGAAGAATTAAATGTTGCAGTTGATTCAGATTGTCTGCTAGATTCAAATTCTTTGATGAACACAGCCAGATCGTTCATCATTGCAAACTCAAGATTTGTCGATTTAATTTGAGATTCTTCCTTTTGCTTTTGCAATTCAGATGATCTTTTAGCAGCAACTGATTTATTATTGTTTAAGACTTGAAAGTGTTTATCAACACCAACATTTTTCTCAAAATTTAGAATCTCAGTTTGTTTTGAGACATCAGCAGGTTTTACAAAAACTTTGTTAACAACCTGTTTATCTAACTTGATTTTAGTTTTATTGGGCCTTGTAATTTTAATTTTCTTTGGCTTTACAGGTTCAACCTTGACATCACTAGCTCGCCCATATACTATGTCAGGCATGTTGGCAATCTCCTCTTCAGTCATTGGAATAGAGGTATAAGAATGATTGTATGGTCGAGGAATGCATACAAATCCCAAACCCTTATTCCTCGTTTCCTTTTGACTATATTTTAACTGTTTATTTATCATTTTCTCTACCTTTTCACTTGAAACATCAAATTTTTTTAAATTGAACTCTATAATTTCAAAAGTTGATTTTTGAGAAACAAGTTCAATAGTTATTTTCAGAAAGTTCTTTAAAGTGAAGATGCCTACATTTTTCTTGACTGGAAATAGTTATAATGTTTTTGTGCCTCCACCATATCCTTGTATCCATTGATTTTTTTATCTGATATAAATCAGATTTGAATAATTGCAGTTGCATAATTAATGAGTTAGACTAGTCTTTATACCCATTACTTTCTCTCTATAGGCACTAGTACAACAGACGTAATCGACACATACCTCAGTGGAAGTAGGAGTGACATCCTGCATCTATGCCATGAAAGCTTGATACACAGTTTCTTCAGTGATTTGCAGATCAGCTATCTGAGCAGACCAATCAAATCCCCCTCCTTCTTGAGCTACCATAGTATTGCTGGGATTTACACATGAGGATGATCCAGAGGTATTTCTTGACCAGATGCATTGGCATTAGTAGTAGTAGTAGCAGGTCTTGAGGTTGAAGTGACTGTGACGGTATCATTTGCATCGGATCTCTCTCTCTCTCTCTTTGGTTGTTTACATTCACAAGTGAAACGTCCTGGCTCATGGCAGTTATAACATCTCAGCTTTGATTTATTCCATCCAAGATCCTTGTTTGTTGCTTCTAATTTGTTTCTGCCAGTTCTTTTGATGAAAATTTTAGCCTGAAATACTGCCATAGCCATTTGCCAGGTAATATCCATTTCTTCAATGTCATCAAGATGGACTTCATTCAGCTCATCTGACCCTATGTTATTTGCAGTAAGCTTCCTAGCAACAAAAGCATTATAGCAGTTCATAACCCCTACCATGAAGGACATATTTTGCTCAACTTCTTTGGAGACCACAAAGGAAGTTGAGTTGTTTGAAGTAGTGCTAGATGCAACAGAAGTTGGTGCAGACTTAACAGAGCTCATCGATTGAACAGGGGTAGCAGATGTGTAACTAGAATAGGTGGGAGCATTAAAATAAGTGGAAACATTAGAAGGGAACGAATGAAATGACCAAGCCCCGTGTTGAGAAACCAAGGCGGTGTTAGATACCACAGCATCGTTGCTGTAACTCGAGGTGTGATTGTAAAGTCTCTGCTTATCATCCATTTCATAAAATTTGAGCAAAGAAATCAGTTCTACAAGACTGATGTGTGTCAAGTCTTTGGTTCTCTTGATGAGCGTGGCATTTGTATCCCAATGTCTTAGAAGAGCATTTAGTAGCTTCTTGTTGACCACAGAATTTTGAAGCATCATATCATGTGTTCTCATTTTGCTGATAAGTGCAATAAACCTTTGGATTTGATTTTCAAGGGCTTCTCCAGGAATGTCACACCCTAACCGATAGCCGAATCATCGGAGTGAGACGAACTAGATTGCTCGAGACATCCTAACACTATTTGTGACAATATTTAATTAAACAACTCATTTCATTTCAAAACATCAAATTGTCAAGTTACAACATAATCGAAATACAAAGTAACAACAACAAAATAAGTTTAACAAAACATAATAATCAACTTAGCATTCTACGCGTGTTTCTAAGACGATCCTACTAAGTTTCATCATACCACTTCATCAACCTGCAACATGTTAAAAAATATAGTTCAATAACAAAGTATTGGCGAGTACACAAGATATCATAGCATAAGTATTAAAACCGTTTAAACAAATCCACATGAATAGCTAGCATACGAGATAAATGTAACAAGGCATGTGAACTATAAGTCAATCCTCTAGTGTACCGCATAAAAGATTATAACTTAACATTGACCACAAGTATACCGGCGGTGCGTTACTCCTATAGCGCTATACATGTTAAGGGAAGCTTGATCGAAGTTAATGACATTTAGATCACATAAGAATATACCAAGTAACATTTCAAGTAGCACATAACTAAAGCATGTTTGATGGATTGTTTGTGTGTATTCATATAATAAAAGTGTGATTTAGTGTAGTTTGATAAGTTAACATATTGTACCCAAAAAGTGTAAAACATAAAAAGGGTTCGAGTGTACTCACGGTTTTGCAAAGTAAATTCCGTGAAAGCGTTTAGGTTGATTTTAGGGGGATGAACACCAAGTTATCCTACACAAGGAAACGTAGGTGTGTGAGTTTTAGATTTACGATGGAGTTTGTCAATTTTAGGAATTTAAAGTATGCACAAAGTATGTATAGACAAAAGTATTTATCTAGACGTTAACACTCGTTTTTGACACTATAAGCCCCGAAGGGTGTTTGTGTTTTTATGGATCATGCCCAATAGAATCGTAATGATGGTTAGGTCTAAGATAAAATAACCTAATATTAGGACAAATAATCATATGGTCATTGTTAAAGGTTTGGTTATATTAAGTATTTACATATATAGTTTACATATAATATTATTAATTTATCACAGAGTTCATGTAATTCATAGATATCATGTAAGTCATATAAGTCATGCATGGAGGTAGGAGGATAACCGTCCTAAACCTCTTTCGTAAGATTTACCAACACACAAGATTGTCACAAGGACAATCCGGATGGTCAAGAATTATATAAATCATCAAGTGAGGGGTGGATTGAAAAGTTGAATGGCCAAGGCCTTCATGTAATCACACCTACACCAACACAAGCTCGTAAGTTTGGATGGCTCAACACTTGTGGGTTTGAAACCCTATTAAAAACCACAAGTTTAGAGACATGTTATGCCTCTTGATTGAGTATGAACAAGTCTAGCTAACACACTAACCATAAACTTGGTTAGAGGCATAAGTAGCTAGAGTTGTTATATTTAAAAACAAGTTCGAAAAAGTTTTATAAGTTCAACTTCCAAAACATAAAGTTTGGCCCCAAAAATGGTGTTGTTCCACCTTGGTTTCCATGGAATCCTATGGTAACATCCATAGGGCTTAGCAAACAATGTTGAGTAAGAAAACAAGAAGAAAACATTGAAAAACTTGAAGTTTAAAAAGATAAAATTTGGGCAGAAAGTTTGCACACTTTTGGACCTCAAAATGGTGGGGTTTCACCTTAGTTTTGTGACAAATGGCAAATAACCGGTAATTCCGTACAATTTAATCACTAATTTTATTTTATAATCTCATGCATATTATCGTAGTTAAATTTTGTAACTGAGTCGTACGTCGTATACTAAGAATCAGGGCAAGTAAATTTGATCATAACATATACTGGTTTCCTGATGACGTGGAACAAACCAACACAATGCCCTAAAGTATTGGTAGAAAGTGTTGGGCGCACTAATTGCGGTGACACTAATTGTGTCGGTAAATCCGCTAAACGAATCAGAACAACGAATAACGGCATGTTAATGCCACACCTGAGTCCATATATAAATTAAAACACTTATTTGAGATCAACCATTACCATAATACATAACTTTCCTGTACAACGCCTAAATTGCAAAATTGTCCGTTTCGACCAAAAAGGCGACAAATGTCAGTTTGTCCGCAGCACTAATTCGCTGGATTCCAAAGGTAAGAATATTAATAAAACAATATTAATAATCCTAAAACAATGTGAGAATAGCAAGAATGTACAAAAGACATTGTTTCCAGTCATTCGGCAAACAGTGCATAATGCGACCGGAAAGCGACCGTTTGCCGAAACGATGAACATTTTTGTGGCCGATAGCCTCATTCAGGCATCTAGCCAACTACATAAGTCTCATTTGGAACTCGGAATCCATTCAACTTACATGAGGTCATGGAAACACAACTTTCGAAAAAGTTCGACGGCAGAATATAAAAGTGTCGATATCGAGCAAATGATCGATCGAAAGGCATTTCGACCATCCCAACTCATCGTATATTCGTCTAGCGAACTAGTTATGCATATTTTTAGGTTGGAAATGCACTAAGTAGACACCATGACAATTGCGGTGGTCAAAAACAAAAGCTTCCAGGTCCAAACTAAGGGCGATGATGCTGCATACGCCCTGAACTGGGAGGGACTTAAAGAAATGATGAGAAAGAAGTATTGCTCAACATCGGAAATTCAAAAGTTGGAGACAGAATTCTGGAATTTAAATATGATTGGTTCAGATATTGTTGGGTACACGCAGCGATTTCATGACTTATCTCAAGTGGTGTCATACTTAGTGGAGCCTGAATTTAAGCGAATTGAGAGGTACATTTGGGACTTGCCCCCAAGATTCTGAGTCTGGTTACCTCTTCAAAGCCCACCGAGATTGGAGAAGTAATTGATCTAGCTGTCAGCCTTACTGAGGAGGCTGTACGTCAGGGAAGGTTACCTAAGTGTGGTGTGAACAAGAAGGAAAACACTGAGGAGACTACGGACTCCAATAGACGGAAATTCTCCCATTTCAAGAAAGGCTCTCGAGGTAATAATAAAAGTAGCAAGAAACAAGCCGCGAAAGAAGTCAAAGAAACCAAGGCATATGTTACCACTACCACAAACACTGCTGTTAAGAAATCTTACACTGGGGGAGCACCGAAATGCCCCAAATGCTCTTTCCACCACTACGAGGAATGCCGAGGCCCCAAGTGTGGTAAATGTGGTAGGTTTGGATATTGCATCGATGTGTGCCAGGGAACAATTACTAGAGAGCAAGGTTGTTTTGGATGCGGAGACAAAGGGCATTTCAAGAAAGGTTGCCCTAAAGAAAACCAAGCACGGGGAAGAGCATTCGTGAATGGAGCTAAGGACGCTCGCCAGGACCCGAACATGGTCACCGGTACGTTCCCAATCAATGATCACTTTGCATCTATTCTTTTTGATACCGGGGCAGATTTTAGTTTTATTTCTAAAGAGTTTAGAGATATACTTGGGGTAGAGTCGAGTAAATTAGATGTTCCGTACTCGATTGAACTAGCTAATGGGATATTGGTAGAGTCGGGTGAAATAATCAAGAAATGTACATTAGAATTGGGTGAACGAAAGTTTAATATAGATTTATTACCAGTTCAACTGGGTAGTTTCGATGTCGTCATTGGGATGGATTAGCTATCCGATGAGCCGAAGTTATATGTCATGAGAAAATCATTCGCATCCCCTTATCCGACGGAGAACATTTGATGATTCACGGTGAGAAGGATGACATGCCACTACGAATCATAAACTGCATGAAAGCTCAAAAATGTTTGAGGAAAGGATGCATCGCCTTTCTTGCTCATGTAGTGGATAAAAAGGCCGATGAGCGTAAGGTGGAGGACACACCAGTAGTTAGGGAATATCCCGAAGTCTTTCCGGAAGACTTGCCAGGACTACCTCCACAGCGACAAGTCGAATTACGTATTGATTTAGTGCCAGGAGCTGCACCTGTGGTATAAGCTCCATATCGATTAGCGCCCTCAGAGATGCAGGAATTATCTATGCAGTTGCAAGAATTGCTTGACAAAGGTTTCCTAAGACCGAGTTTCTCACCTTGGGGAGCTCCGTTGCTGTTTGTGAAAAAAGGACGGAACCTTTCGCATGTGCATCGACTACCGGGAACTAAACAAGTTAACCATCAAGAACCGGTACCCATTACCAAGGATCGATATCTATTCGATCAGTTGCAAGGGTCGAGTTTCTACTCAAAAATCGATTTAAGATCCGGATATCATCAATTGAGAATCCAAGAGGAAAGTATTCCTAAGACGGCGTTTAGGACTCGTTACGGTCATTACGAGTTCCTTGTTATGCCATTTGGCCTAACGAACGCCCCTGCAGTGTTCATGGATTTGATGAACTGGGTATGTAAGTCATACCTCGACAAGTTCGTGGTCGTCTTCATAGATGACATATTGATATACTCACGAACTGAGGAAGAACATGAGCAACACTTGAGAACTATACTTGAATTGCTGAAGAAGGAGCAATTATATGCTAAGTTCTCGAAATGCGAATTTTGGATTCGCGAAGTGCAATTTCTCAGTCACGTGGTGAACAAGAACGGAATACATGTTGACCCTTCGAAGATCGATGCTATAAAGAACTGGACCACGCCAAGAACCCCCACGGAAATACGGAAATTCCTAGGTTTAGCGGGATATTACAGAAGATTTATTGACAACTTCTCAAAAGTTGCTCAGCCACTAACCTCACTTACACAGAAGGATAGAAAGTTTGATGGGGGAGAAAAGCAAGAATCAGCGTTTCAAGTATTACAGGAGAAATTATGTGAAGCACCGGTATTATCATTCCCAGACGGTACCGATGACTTTGTGGTGTACTGTGATGCATCGCATCAAGGCTTGGGTTGCGTGTTAATGCACATGAAAAAGTCATTGCGTACGCGTCACTTCAGTTAAAAGTTCATGAAAGGAATTATACCTCACATGACCTAGAATTGGGTGCAGTGGTATTTGCCTTAAAGATGTGGCGTCATTATCTATATGGCACTAAGTGTACCATATTCACGGATCATAAAAGTCTTCAACATATATTCAATCAAAAGGAACTGAATATGCGCCAAATTCGTTGGGTGGAACTGTTGAATGATTATGACTGTGAAATCAAGTATCACCGGTACAAGGCAAATGTTGTGGCAGATGCCTTGAGCAGGAAATAACGAATCAGAAACATTACGGGTATGAGCTTTACAAATGACGATCCAGACGAACTTCACAACTCGGGTGCGCGAAGCACAACAAGAAGCATTGAAACTAGAAAACATTCCAGCGGAATCATTACGAAGAATGGAAAAACAATTGAAACCGAACAAGGATGGAACTTTATATTTCATGGGAAGGATCTGGATTCCCTATTGTGGTGAGTTGCGAGACTTGGTGCTGGATGAAGCACACAAGTCCAAGTACTCGATACACCCAGGATCGGATAAAATGTACCAGGATCTGAAGGAATATTGTTGGTGGCCGAATCTCAAGGGAGATATTGCGACCTATGTTGTGAAATGCCTAACTTGTGCAAAGGTCAAGGCCGAATACCAAAAACCATCTGGTCTATTACAACAACCTGAGATCCCGGTCTTGAAGTGGGAACAAATATCAATGGATTTCATCACAAAATTACCCCGGACCTCTTGAGGTCATGACATGATTTGGGTTATCATTGATCGGTTAACCAAATCAGCTCACTTCTTACCCATCCGCGAGAAAGATAGTACGGCATAGAGTACCAAATAAGCTCACTTCTTACCCCTAGCTAAACTATACCTGAAGTAAATTATGGCACGGCATGGAGTACCAATCTTGATAATCTCTGATAGAGATGATCGCTTTGTGTCACGGATCTGGCAATCATTTCAAACTTTGTTTGGTTCTCGCTTAGATTTAAGCACAGTTTTTCACCCGCAGACTGATGGTCAAAGCGAGCGAACCATCCAAACATTGGAAGACATGCTTCGGGCCTGTGTGATGGATTTAGACGGAAACTGGGATACTCACTTACCGTTGGTAGAGTTTCCCTACAATAACAGTTATCACACCAGTATCAAGGTCACGCCGTTTGAAGTACTATATGGACGAAAGTGCCGATCACCTCTATGTTGGGCGGAAGTCGGTGACAGACAACTCATTGGTCCCGAATTAGTACAAGAGACCACAGACAAGATATTTAAGATTCATGAGCGTATCAAAGCAGCCCGAGATAGATAAAAGAGCTACACAGATCGGAGACGCAAACCATTATCCTTCAAGGTCGGAGACAAAGTATTGTTAAAGGTCTCACCTTGGAAAGGTGTAGCTAGATTCGGGAAGCGCAGAAAGCTCAACCCGAGATATATTGGACCTTTCGAAATTCTGGCAAAGATTGGTACAGTGGCTTACAAGTTAAAACTGCCAGAGGAACTCAATAATGTACACGACACATTCCATGTGTCTAATCTGAAGAAAGTCCGACTAATGACAAGGTTATCATTCCAGCGGAGGAGATTCATGTTGATGACAAATTATAATTTACCGAAGAACCAGTTGAAGTCATGGGCTGGAAAGTCCAAAAGACAAGAAGAAGCCAAATTACACTAGTGAAGGTTCGCTTGAATCCGCGTCACCATCTCGAGTACACGTGGGAGCGTGAAGATCAGATCAAGTCAAAATACCCCCACCTGTTCAAGAAGACTCCTTTAGAGGATGCCTCAAACTGAATTTCGGGACGAAATTCTTTTTAACAGGGGGAGTATGTGATAAATGGCAAATAACCGGTAATTCCGTAAAATTTAATCACTAATTTTAATTTATAATCTCATGCATATTATCGTAGTTTAATTTCGTAACTGAGTCGTACGTCGTATACTAAGAATTAGGGAAAGTAAATCTGATCATAACATATACTAGTTCCCGTTACGACACGGAACAAACCAAAACAATGCCCTAAAAGTGTTGGTAGAAAGTGTTGGGCGCACTAATTGCGGTGACACTAACTGTGTCGGTAAACCCGCTAAAACGAATCAGAACAACGAATAACGGCATGTTAATGCCACACCTAAGTCCATATATAAATGAAAACACTTATTTGAGATCAACCATTACAATAATACATAACTTTCCGGTACAACGCCTAAATTGCAAAATTGTCCGTTTCGACCAAAAAGGCGACAAATGTCAGTTTGTCCGCAGCACTAGTTCGGCGGATTCCGGAGGTAAGAATATTAATAAAACAAAGTTAATCACCCTAAAACAATGTGAGAATAGCAAAAATGCACAAAAGACATCGTTTCCGGTCATTCGGCAAACAGTGCACAATGCGACGGAAGGCGACTGTTTGCCGAAACGACGAACATTTTGGTGGCCGATTGCCTCATTCAGGCATCTAGCGAACTACTTAAGCCTCATTTGGAACTCGGAATCCATTCAACTAACATGAGGTCACGGAAATACAACTTTCGGAAAAGTTCGACGGCGGAATATAAAAGTGCCGATATCGAGCGAAGATCGAACGAAAAGCATTTCAACCATCCCAACTCATCGTATATTCGTCTAGCGAACTAGTTATGCATATTTTTAGGTCGGAAATGCACTATGTAGACACCATGACAATTGCGGTGGTCGAAAACAAAAGCTTCCGGTGCTAAATAAATAAGTTCGTTTATTAGCAATTATTGCATCGATGAACGATCTAACGACAATTCCGTTATCCGAAACTTATATTAGATGACCAAGTGGATTAATTGCCCTGTAATAACACCCTATACCCTAATTATATACTAAGAGTGCAAGAACAAACTTCTAATTACCATACTTAACTTAATGGCCAAAACATCTTCTTATTTAACATGTGTTATAAAAAATATTACACTTTACCCCCTTCATGTTCACGGCTTAAGTGGGTCCCACACCCACTTGAGTTTTGTTGAAAATGGTAGATTAGAAGCATGGTGTTGATGTGGTGATGACATTTGAAAGATGGTAAATATATATCATCACTCACACTAGATCTTCATCATTTTTATCACAAAAAAAATTGCAACACTTCTTTCCTTTCCCCCCTCATACCTACGGCTACCACCATCCACCATATAACCACCACTTAGCCACCATAAAACACCACATTTCAACCATTTTAAAACCCTATCAAAGTCATTCAAGGAGCTAGAAAGGGTGGAGGTTTATTGGAGGCATTTTGGAGCTTCATTTTCTTTTTAAATCATCATCTAACTTGTGCACCCATTGTAAGGCAAACTCTTTCATAATCTAGCTTATTTTTATGTCTAGATTAATGATGTACAAGTTGATCACTTGAAAATGAAGAAAAGATAAACCAAAAACCCTATCTCATATCATAATAAATACACTAAATATGATTTGTATTGGGTTGTTCATGTGTTTGTATGATTATTAGTTAGCAAGATAGTGTTGTTTATGTTTAAGTAAAGTATAAAAGTTGGATGATCTTGCATGAACAAGGGTAAAATTGAGGATTTAAACATGATAATTTTTTAAATCTGAACAAGGTCATCAACTACATTATTATTTAAGAAACGTCTTAAAAAGTATAGAAATCAAGAGGTTTAAAGAGATGGACTTGATTAAATGATCTAACAAAAATGGTGATGTAAAAGTGCTAATAAATATTGGAAATGTCATCATGATTTAATAAGATTTTTACCACTAACAAGCCATGGATGATGATATATTAAAGTTGTAAATAAATAATAGGAAGGTTTGTAATGGAATGTTGATCTTGTTTATGAGCTTAAACAGGTTTTAAATACGTTTTTGAAACGTGGAAAACGCCATAGTTTAGGGGAAATTATGGCGAAATTTTCTAAAAAACTAATCGCGATTAAGACATGATTAATGGGGTGATTAGCGGGACTAAACGCGATTAGTAACTTAAATCGTCATTGAATAAGTGCTAATGACAAGGGTTAAACCCTAAATATCCAAGTATTCTACAAGTTTATATATATATTTTTACAAGTAAAAATAAGTAAGTCTTATAAATATATATATATACTTGGGAAAATAAAAATTATGAACACATATTTTGTCACCAAGAAACTTGTATAAATACATATGTGTATTGTATGTTTATGTATTTGGAAGCTTAGCGTATCCACAATAAAAATACCCAATCATATACAAAAATACAAACACTTGGTGACATAAACAAATATATTCTTACAAAGCGTCGAAACAATAATTGGACAAACGAAGCAATACGGACGATGGGCGAACGTTCACGAATACATCGTCGCGTCGACGACCAACGGGTGAATCTCCGACATGGAAAGTCATTAGGACGATGGGCGATTGTCGACAAGAAAAAGCATAATAAACGACGCCGACGACAAGTCTAAAATATATATTTAGACGTTTAATATATATATATCTTATCAAAACCAAAAATCCGGAAAGTTAAAAATATTATAAGTATAAGACTTTTTTTAAAATGGGCTCTTGTAAATAAATTTGGGCTAGGCCCAATTTGTAAAGGCATGGGCAAGGCCCAATTCCATAATACTGATGGACAAGGCCCAAGATGAATAATATATATGAATAAAGCCCAAAAATAACATAAAAACATGGGCTAGGCCAAAAGACATAAATTACATGGGCTAGGCCCAATGACATAAAAACATGGGCTAGGCCCAAAGACATATATATTTTGAGAAATATATAGCAATATTAATCGAACAATCAAAAATACCAACACTACAATAACACTAAAAGTTGTTCTATCATAACAAGGAAATACATAACAAGAATTAAAGATGAACGAGTACAAGGTCCATTGAGGCCTAGGTGTCTAATAAACTTAATACACATGTAGGTTACACACGTGTACGGACACCGACCGTTACTAGTACAACTTACGGAAAGCAAAACAGTGAGTTCATTTCCCTTCTTTCAAATTGTTTCAAAGTTTTGTTTTAAACTATTGAGGGGAAATACATGTCAAATCAAATAGTATGTTAGCTATGGGTTTAGTTGATAACATGATCATTTGTGCGTAAGTAGGAGGATAACAAAAGTAACCATTAATCACATAGTGACCAAGGTGCAAAAGAAGTAGATCTATTGAGTTTGAGACCCGCTCCACTCCTGGTTGGTATACCCTTCGGAGTGCTTTTGTGATCCCTATGATGTCAAAGTTGTCTCGGTTTGGTTACTTACTTATGGCACATATATGTCAGGGTGCTCGCGACATACTAATAGATCCTTAAAACGCCATTGATGCGAATAACATACTCGGATTTCATTACTCGATTTCAAGAATGACATTTTTATACGAAAACATTAACTACATGAACTCGCCAACTTTATGTTGACTTTTTTAAAATTACATGTATTTCAAGACGCAAGGCATGAGCTGGTGATATGATTCGTGTATGGGAAAATGTCAAGACAACGATGTGCCATTTTTTGGAGGATTTGCCTTTTATATCCCAACTTCGTCTGGGTATATAGGGGTCAAAACCTCATTATCCAATTATGATGAAAACAATGTCTTATTTTGGAAATGATGTACTTTGAATCATGTTTTATGATGACAAGTTGAAACAGATAACAATATGATATCACTTTTGATGGTTGTATTTATGGAATGAAACTTATTAATGGCATGGCATCGTTGTTAATTTATATTGTTTACTAAATTGGATGCAATGATTACCTAATAGTCACACACTTTCGCTTCCGCTACGACCAGGGTGTGACACGTTTGCCCAAGCAAACTTGTGAGAACCTTCCTAAAGGTTATCCAAGAGTGTTAGAAAGAAAAAACAAGGCTAGAAGAAGGAGAGAAGTGAGTTGAAACTCACTTGCAACCTGATGTGTTTTAGTAGAGAATTTGTGAAGTTTAGAGGGTTATTTGAGGTGTTGGAGGCTTGTAAAAGTGTGGAAGTGATGGAGGAACACTTGGTTTTATAGTGGAAGGATTAGGGTTAGGATTAGGGTTACATTTAATGCAATTATGTGAGATTTTGTATTAAAAAAAGAAGTGGGGTTGCCTTAACAGCTTACGGCCGCAAGCTGTTAGGCTTTTCTTTTATTTTTTTTGTTCCAGTTAAATATTATTATTGTATCTTGGACTTTAAGTATTGCACATTATATATATTACAAGTATGGGTCTTATAATGGTCTAAGGCCATGTGTAAGGTCGTTTTAAAACCCCAAAAAAATACTTCTTGAAAGCATATTTTAAACACAAGTTGTGACAAGATTATTATGATGACGGAAGCTTGAATAATTTGCATTGAGCCACTAATTGTCTTGCTTGACGTTGGTATTAAGTTTTATAAACGTTCAATAAGCATTTACGAATCGTTTCGAATTGATTTATTAAGCAATAAAGTAACGTATGATCATAAGTTTAAACACGAATAATGTTTGCGAATTTCGCATAATTGATCAATCTTGATTACATCAAAGCCTTTGATTACAATGAATTGGAATAGAAATACGATTACAGGTTTTGGACTTTCCAAAAATAGAAACACGAAGCCATCTTGCCAAAAACGGAAAGTTACAAATGCGAAGCGTTACAAGGAAAATGATTAAATATGTTAAACTCTGAGTCAACATCTCCCTCTTGCTCTCCTTCATTTCTTCATTTCCTTCATACATTGCCAAGAGAGCTTCCTATAATTCCTTAACATACTTTGATTTACGAACTCCTACATCAATCTCTGGAACCATTACAAAATGTAGCATTACCAAGGCTTTGAAATCAATTTATGTATTCTCATAGTCCTCATCATCATATGCCGATAGAGGCTTGACAACAGTTGTTCCCTTTTCTTCATCCACCACATAAGTGATGACAGATGGTCCTCTACAGATTGATCTCCAAGCCTTAGGATCTTTAATTTTCATGTACTATATGAAACAAAATTTCCATTCTAAAAGGAATCCCCCAAATGCATCCTTGGAATCTTGTTGTTCGTTCCAATGACATTGTCCAAGTTTTGGTTCTTGGCAACTTTTTCAGTCAACGAGATTTGGTTAATTAGATCCATTTCTAAAAACTTTTCAGTTTTATTATTTTTCAGTTTTATTATAAGTTTAGTTTTATAATAATAACTCTTAGTAATAATTAAATAATAATAATGTTTAACAGTTTATAATTTTTCAGTTTTATTATAAGTTCAAGACAAGTTGCAAAGTCCACAGTAACAATCCACTTATTAATGTCGCACTTTTAAACACTCCAATTTCAAGTCAAAGGTCTAATTCCAAGTCAAACAGTCAAACAATCCAGTTCCAAGTCAAACCGTTCAACGGTCCAGTTTAATAATGTCGCACACTATCAGTTGGACCGCACACTACACACACTTGGGCCGCACACTTCTTAATATTGGGTTGATCATTTATCTAGGCCGCAGAGTGAAATTTGGATCGTACACTCCCTTAATGTACCGTACACTAATGTTTACTCGGGCCGCACACTTAAGCCCAGTCCACCAAGCATTTACCGGACCGCACACCAGTTTCGTCGCAAACCTGAACTCGCACACTGTGATCCCATACACCAAAGTTACAGGATGTTTTATTAACAAAGAATGCCGAAAAATATGGAAATAGATTGGTAACCAAATTTGAGAGATCTTTTCTACCAAAGACTCTGAAAAACCGCCAAACACCAATTAATTCTTCCAAAACATATCAAAAACAGAATTTTTTAAAATGTTTATCCGATATTAAAACTGTTCTTCAGTTAAAGACTTTTGATTTGTTAATACCTTCAACCAAAGAGGAACAAATGAACACAGAGATGTTAATCAACACAAACACAGAGTATTAGTTGAATAATAAGGATAAAAACAAAGATAAAATGAAACAAAATTCAACCTTTTATGACAACTTTGCAGCCCTTTCAATCTTGTTCTTCGTGCAATATCCAACAAAAATTGAGCCTTCGAAAGACTTCTTAGGCTCTGATACCAATTGTAAGTCCAGGAACTATCAATTAGATATCACAAACACAATTTTATGTGCGGAAAACAAAGAATAATGTAGAATAAGAATGTCGATTGAATTATAATTGCACACAACACAAAGGTTTGTCTGGTACAATATATTTTAACTAGCAAAACAACCAACAACCTAATTTGTCGAGCTAATTTAAGGTGATTTCACACATTTACTAAAAGCATGCATTCTCGGGTATTGAGAACCACATTATCCATGGATTGGGACCGCCTTGTATTCCTGGATTGGAACACTACTAAACAGATACTCTAATTTATATTTCATGTCTTTAGCGGACGAAATGAACTCTATCTAAAAGTCCCAACGCATTATACCAGTTAGTTATTGGGTTTGGCAAATGGGGTATAGTTGATAGTGCTATTAGGTTTGACAAACCTCACACCGTGCTGGCAGCCAAGCATGAACTATTGACCTTGAAACCTTGTTAATTATGATAAACATTGACACGGGGCACAACAACTACAACAGTCGAATTTTTGGTGTTACACAGTTTAGTAGCTTCATGATGGATTAGCTACCCATAACATGTCTTATAAAAACAAAGCATTTATCCGAACTTACTTTTTGTAAGTCCATGAACTATTAACCGGATATAACAAACACAATCTAAGTGCGGAAAACAAAGAATAATGTAGAACAAGAATGTAGATGGTATTATAATTGCACACAAACACAAAGATTTTTCTGTTACAATATCTTATAACTTTCAAAACAACCAACAACCCTACCAAGACCTAGGTGCACCCTATTTATATATGATAGGGTGCGACCTAGTTACAACCTGGCCAAGCCCAAACCGTCGTAAACCCAAACCATTTAACTAAACAATTCACTATTAACATGCACAAGACAAACGTAAACCTACTAAACCATGCCCTTAGAATATCCCCTAGGTTTATGTTGTCTTGGCAATTCAAGCTTTACTTGGATCTTTGCTTCTTCTTCAAGTTAGCATCTAAAATCTTCTTTCCAACATATGGACCAAACAGCTGTGTTTCAACTCTTCCTCTGATTCATGACCACAGCTTTAGGTTTATGATTTGAGCTACCACACCTGTATATGCTTTAGCACACACTTCATATTGAGGATGACTCTGTATCTGAAATTTGGTTAGTGAGATCCATTTCTGAAAAATCAAACTATTAGAAATAATTGAATAATAATAATGTTTAACAGATTATAATTTTTCAGTTTTATTATAAGTTCAAGACAAGTCGCACAGTCCACAGTAACAGTCCACTTATTAATGCCGCACTGTCAAACAGTCCAATTTCAAGTCAAAGATCTAATTCCAAGTTAAATAGTCAAACAGTCCAGTTCCAAGTCAAATAGTTCAATGGTTCAATTTAATAATGTCACACACTATCAGTTGGACCGCATACAACTTCAATGGCCCGCACACTACAACACTTGGGTTGCACACTCCTTAATATTGGGTCGATCACTTAGCTAGACCGCACACCGAAATATGGACCGCACACTAATGTTTACCTGGTCTGCATACTTAAGTCCAGTCCACCAAGCATTTGCCGGACGGCACACCAGTTTCGTTGCACACCTAAACTCGCACACTATGATCCCGTACACCAAAGTTACATGATGTGTTATTAACAAAGAATCCCAAAAAATATGGAAACAGATTGGTAACCAAATTTGAGAGATCTTTTCTACCAAAGACTCCGAAAAACCTGCAAACACCAATTAATTCTTCCAAAACATATCAAAAACATATTTTTTTTTAAATTTTTATCCGATATTAAAATTGTTGTTCAATTGAAAATTTATTATTTGTTAACACCTTCGACCAAAAAGGAACAAATGAACACAGAACCTGTTAATCAACTCAAACACAGATTATTAGTTGAATAATAAGGATAAAAACAAAGATAAGACAAAACAGAATTCAACCTTTTATGATAAATCTGCCGCTCTTTCGATCTTGTTCTTCGTGCAATATCCAACAAAAACTGAGCCTTAGAAAGACTTCTTATGCTCTGATACCAATTGTAAGTCCAGGAACTATCAATCAGATATCACAAACACAATTTTAAGTTCGGAAAACAAAGAATAATGTAGAACAAGAATGTCGATTGTATTAGAACTGTAGACAAACAAAAAAGTTTGTCTGGTACAATATCTTTTAACTAGCAAAACAACCAACAACCCTACCAAGACCTAGGTGCACCCTATTTATAGATGATAGGGTGCAACCTAGTTACAACCGGGCCAAGCCCAAACCATACACCCTAAACATATTAAGTAAACCCAAAACATTTAACTAACCAATCCACTATTAACATTCACAAGACAAATGTAAACCTACTAAACATGCCCTTTCACTTTTGTAACAACACTGAGAAATGTGAACTCGACAACTTTATGTTAACACACTATTGCATGCTTTGTAGGTCAGTAGGTACATGAACGTCTAGGATCTGGCGGTTCTAGACGGAATTTTGCGCATAATATCACTAATATGATAGAATGTTACTAAGAAAGGAGTAGGAACAAAATCAGTCGAAGCTTCATTCATTCATACCGAAAGAGTATACATCTTGTCAAGCTGGCGAAATTCTGAATTTCGCCAGCATTTCCCCTCTTGGAACTTTAAAACTTACAAAACAATGAATAGATGACACTATTTAGAGACACATTTTACCCTCATGCGAAGTGAGGGAATTACCTTCGTGCAAAGGTAGCTTACCTTCGTACGAAGTGACATATATGTACCTCTACATTCGTACTTGGGTCGTGTGTTCGTATCTAATCTATACAATATCCAACACACGCTCTATATAGCCTATTCGTACAGTGACGGATACAGAGTGCATCAACAATTTCCCCCTTGGACGTCAATGTCGAAGATTGATCTTGATCTTGAAATATGAGAGTCGTGTTTGAATATTCTACAACTTCAATAAAGGTTTATGTCGCTGTTGTAGAACGCGTCAATAAATTCCCCTTGATTGATGATTCGGGTTTGCATTATCTACATTACATTCCCCTGAAACAATTTCTCCAGTTCAGGTACTTGTTTGCATAGTTTCCAACCTCCTCTAATTTGCTTAATCGACAAATTTTATTGAATAATCACTAACTCGAAATTAATCAATACAGCTTCTCCGTTTCAACTTTGACCGCATCCGCGTTCGGTTTAGCGAACTCCTCCTATGCTCGATCCTCAGATCTTCAAAACCCAACCAGCAATTGATAGAAACTTTGAATTACCACAAAGATAAACTTCAAATCAACGAATATCCACAAAAATCTGAAATCCCAATTTCCATAATCACATTTAAGCATACTCCTGAAAGATTGATTAGTAAATCGGTAATCTTCTCAATTAGCAAATCTTCATTGGAATAAAATCATTTGATAACACACAGTAATCTTCTCTTCTTCGTTCAAGATCAAACATGTAATCTTCATCTTTCATAACAATCTCAAATGTATAGTCTTTCGTGAGCAACTGATACAATTCTGTGTCCGAAAGATCATTTATATCATCTTCTTTAGTCATGAATTGCAAATATATAGCCTTCCTCGTTAGTCCCGGCGCAACTGAAACCATAAAACATCCTCATTTCCTGGCGGTTAGTCCGGAAAGCAGTTCATTTGCCTTGCAGAGTTAAATTGGATACTTTTACCACTAAGCAATCGTGTGTGCAACTGGCTTGTACAAAGACTCAAGCATCAACGTGACCATGACTATAGAATCCGATAAACAACTCCTCCAAGACTCACTTATGCAACCCCACTTTTACGAAAAGTAGACATCAACTTGATCTCATCACTAATGAATACTACACTTTGATCTCGTACTGGAAAATCTAAGACACTCTGCTTCAACAAATAATCTGCAGTCGTAACCACCTAAATACAGTTGCATGGTCACGAATTTAAAAAATGTTGGAATCTTCATATATACGTGAAATTTTTATTCCCCTTCATTTTTAAAAATTCTGACCGTACCAAATTTTTCACTGAAATTCCCACTCAAACCAGGATAAATAAATTTTTATCAAAAGCGGATTTAACATTAAGGCCCATTGATAGTCACTATACCAAATGATCATCATTCTACACAGGTATCTTGAACTACCTTGTTATCTTCAATATTTTGTGACCGTATCATCAAATCTATTTTCTAAAGCTCCAAACGATGTCCCCAAACAACCCGAATTGGTCATTAAATCCCAAAAAAACTCCTATCACCAAATTTTTCTTGGACACTCGTCTCATCAATACGATCAACAAAAATTCCTATCACCAAATTTTCTTTTTTAAGCATTCAAGGTTACCTTCGTACGAGGGTAACTACCTTCATGCGAAGGTAATCTATCTTCGTGCGAAGTGGCGCCTATCTTCGGGCGAAGATAATCCATCATGAACACATTTTTCGATCCAAAATCTCTATTTCTGCGAATTTCAAGATGATTCTAGCATAGATTTGGTCGAAAATAATTTTCTAACAATCCTATGAGTTCAATTTTACTTTTTGTCCATGGATTGTCTGTTATTTGATGTTTTACATCTAAAACCTTTCTAAGTCTATAATTCATGAGCGTAGGTGAAAACTGTATCTCTGATACCAACTGAAAGTCTAGGATCCGGTGGTTCTAGACGGAAGTTTGGGCATAATATCACTAATTCGGTAGAATGTTATTAAGAAAGGATTAGAAACAGAATCAGCGGAAGCTTCATTCATTCATACTGAAAGAGTATACATCTTGTCAAGCTGGCGAATTCTGGAGAAATTTTGCCAGCATTTCCCCTCTAGGAACTTTAAAACTTACAAAACAAAGAACACATGACACTATTTATGGACACATTTTGCCCTCGTACAAAGTGAGGAAATTACCTTCGTACGAAGTGACATATATGTACCTTTCATATTCGTACTTGGGTCGTGTGTTCGTATCTAATCTATACAATATACAACACACGCTCTACCTAGCCTATTCGTACAGTGACAGACTCAAAGTGCATCAACAGTACAGCTTTGAACGAGCGTTGCAATCGGTTGGAGTATGTGGTTCGTAAAGCCTTATTTTTTTATATTTATTAAACTTGTGGTTTTAAATTTGGCGGATGTTACTTTATTTTTCCGCTGCAACATAAAATGTGTTTTGGAATTTTGAACATTGATCAGTAATCATGTTGATTATGATGATTTTACAACTTTGATAATTGGTTTAAAATCGTTGGTGGTTGGATCCTAGTCAGTCGCACCCCTCACGGTAAAACTCCACATGTGGATTTTGAGGATTTGACAGATTGGTATCAAAGCCATTGGTTATAATGAACTTGGTTTAAAACTTTTGAAAACTAGACTATAACCGTTTTCTTTTGAAAAACCACAACGACATCACACTCCAGATTACAAGGTTCATCATACTTAGATGCATACATATACTCATACTTGACATTTACACATGCATTATGTGAATATTTTACAACACCATAACTTAAGTGTGAACTAGATATGTAAACATGATATACCTTAGGTTAGAATGAATTCCCCTAAATTCTAATTCGAAACCACAACACGCTAGTGGCAAGGAACCGGTCGTTCCTAAACCACTGACTCAATCATAATACTCAACCCATTTACCCCAAATCATAAGGTTTCAAGCTCGTCTTAAAACTATCCTAAATAATATAACCAACACATTCATGTTCATGTACGATATGGAAAGGATGGCTCTGAAGTGGCAGATGCCAATGATCAGGCTGAGATTGAAATTTCAAGACAAGACTAGAAAATGAATTTCATTGGGAAAAGCCGGCTTTGACAAATCCAAACTTCAATTCTACAACTACAAGAATCTCAAGCATTTAAAACGAGAGTGTCCTCTACTCAAGAATGAAAATCTTAAAGCTACTCCTACTCGAAGGCCAATTGCAATCAAAGGAAGTGATGCTACTACAAATGAAAATGCAAAGCTTTGGTCTGGAAGATTATGAATGGGTTAAAGAGACCGTTGAAGCTAAAACAAACACCAACAAAACTCTCATGGCAAAGGTCTCAATCGGATCTGCTCCTTTTATCTCAAACTTTCTCAGCAACAAAATTGCAGGTATTCCAAAGGAAGCTGAAGCTGTGGATACTTGACTGAAGGGAATGTTCAATGCCGACAAATCTGTAGCTGATAAAGGAAACGGAGCAACTGAAGAAGCTGAAGAACAGAAGGATTCCATAGCCGGAGTCTACATACCCATGAGTTCAACATAAAATTATGCTCGCAAATGTGTGTTAGTGTCGTAGCTCGCTATAAATCCATCAACCGTGCCTTAATTAGAGAAAAAGAAAAGGTTTTACAATTTAACAAAGAGCTTAAACTAAATGAAGCTGCATATTGGAGAAAGTTGAATTCGGCTTTAGCTACAATGCAGACACTAAAAGAATTTGTTTACATAAAGTTTTTCTCATAAATAATCTAATAGAAAATTATAGAAATCCGAAAATGAGAACAATAAATTTCAATTTATAATCGACAAATGGAACGTTAGTAAAAAGGCGTTGGTGGATATCAAAAATTGTTGGAGGCACATATATGTTAAGGACGATATTGGTGACAAAGATAAACTTGGAACTGAGAGAGGAATTTTTCCTCCTCCACATAGTAAAAATTATGTACCAATGCCCTCTCCTTATCCTGACATGGTTTAATTGACCAAAATGGTTTAGTTGTTGAAAAATGATATTTCTAAAATTGATGATGATACTAATCATTTTGAAAGCAAGCAAATTTGAATGTGCTGGTGGAAGAGGTGGACGATGAGGATTGTGATGGGAAGAAAATAGGTCTAAGGTATTCAGGTGACAATTACAACATTGTTAACTGGTTTGTTTGGAGCAATAATAAAACAAACAAAACTTTTATTTGGGATGAAAGTAGTAACTCTCGAACAAGGATGGATAATTGTACTAAACCTAGTTTAACTATTTGGGATGACTGTATCAGGCTTAAGCCTAAAACTTTAACTTCCAACCATGAGAATGTAATGGTTGAATGCTTTGATTTATATGCTGCATTTTGTGATGACAATGTTGTGCGCGAGCCTCCTTTGTTTGTACCAGAATTAAAACATAATAGATTCAGAAAGTTCATTACCGAGGAGATTCTAGAATTTGTACCATCACATAAAGGAACTTCAGACTTAGTAAAGGATTAAGGACAATAAAGTTGTAGTAAAGAATCAAGCACATAGATATGGAAGAGAGCGAAGACAGTTGTAGTGAAGAATCAAGCACTACCACCTCGGAGGGAAATGAAGATATCAAAGACTGTCGAGAAGACATCAGCCGGCTTGACAAGAAAGTGACGAAAATCAACAGCTCAAGTTCGATTGCCTCTTCAGACAATGTCTCGTGCAGCTTAAGATCATTATCACACACATCATCATCTAACGCCTCGATGTATTTGATGCGGTTATTTAGGACACATTGCAAAAGCAAACATTTTCAAAACTAAAATCACAATTTCACTAGAACTATTAATGAACAATTTGAAAATTTTAATAAATCTGCTATACGTCTTGTAAATTCTACCTGCTTTTGGAAAAGAACAGAAGAAATCACTACAGAGAATCATCGTAGCTTAAAATTTTCTTTGTTTGTATATTCAGAATAAGTTGCAAAAATGGCTATGGGCATTGATGGAATACATATGGCATGTAGATAGCGGGTGCATATGACAGATGACGGGTCTGAAGGAATTACTCGAGAATTTCATATTTATTGACGGAGATATCGTGTCCTTTGACAACGATGAAAAAAGGGGAAAGATTGTAGGACTTGGAGATGTTGTTTCTGAAGCTATAACTCTCAAAAATGTCAACTATGTCCAAGAAGTGTGCTACAATCTTATGAGCGTATCACAAGTTTGTGATAAGGGAATATCACTTCAACGACGTAGAATGCGTCTTTCTCAAGCCAGGCTATACAGTTCCTCCCAAGATAATTATGCTCACGGTACCCCATCAAAATAACACATTTGTCTTAAATATGAAAAATGCCAAGTCAAAAGATCGAATGACTTGTTTGATTTCAGAAGCATCAGAATCATAGTCACTGCTTTGGCACACGCGAATAGGCCATGTGAATTTTAAAAATATGAACAAACTCTCTAAGTTAAACTTAGTGAGAGGCATACCAATTAAAGAATTTTCGTTTTCTAAAAAATGCATCACATGTGCCCAAGGTAAAACACACAAAAAGCCGCACAAGTCCAAAGCAGTGAACACAATTTGTTCTCCACTACAACAATTGCATATGGATCTTTTTGGTCCTAAAAGTGTTAAAACTTTAGCTAAGAGTTATTATTGTTTGGTGATCACTGATGATTACTCTCAATTTTCATGGGTTTATTTTCTCAAAGAAAAAAGTGAAACTATTGTGATGCTAAAGACTTTCATCCCAGTGATTGAGAACGTTATCAAGCAGAAGATCACAGAACTGAATTCAAGAACTAGACATTTATCTCTCTCTGTGAAGAAAAGGGAATCCGTCTTCAATACACCACTGCGAGAACTCCTCAGCAAAACGGTGTTGCTGAAAGAAAGAACAGAACTCTCACCGAAGTCGCTCGAACAATGTTGGTGGACTCCAATCTACCAATTATCTTTTGGGTAGAGGCGGTTAATACTACATGCTACATTCTGAATAGAGTTATAATCATCAAACCTCACAGTAAGACTTCTTATAGAACTTCTTTCAAACGAAAGCGGTTGATAGATTTTTTCATACCATTTGTCTGCTCATGCACGCTCCTCAACACACAAGATAATCTGATAGAACTTCTTTCAAACGAAGCGGTTGATTGGAGACGTGTGTTACTTCGTGGGCTATTCATCAACTCAAAAGGCGTATAGAGTTTACAACAAAAGGACCAAGATGGTGATTAAGTCTATTACGTTGATTTTTAAGAAGGGAACTACACCAACACCAGAGACACTCTTGATTGGTTTTATGATGTAGATGTTGTTTTCAACACTATAGATATCCCCAAACCCGTTTCTAAACCCGTACCTCTGGAAGCCACTTAAATCGAACAACTATTTGATATATCAGACATTGGTTTCACTCCATTCACCACTCATTTCACACTTTTTGCCGCAAATCCAGTTGTTCCTCTAACGGACATCAATGGTGACACTTTGGCTAAGAATGTATCTTCAAACAATGCTTCTTCTTCACAGGCGAATGTGAATGATCCACCACAAGAGAAAGACTCCTCGGACATAATTCCAAACAAATATCTTATCAACAATGTGAATGATCCATCACTTGTGTAAGGCTCCAAAGTCAGATTTGAATTCTTATTTATAAAAACTTTAACAGGCATGTCACATTTCGTTGTTCATCCCGTGGAATCTTGTTAGTGCATATTATGTATGTCCGCCACTGTGCAAATAGGTTAGATAAAGAGTGTGTTGAATATTATATAGTTGAGAGTTAGGAACGAACACATGAGACTTTGGAGAGGATGAGCACTCATCCGTAAGGATGAGGTCATTCGCACGGATGAAAGCTCATTCATACGGACAAGCTAATCCGTTCTAAACTTCATGTCTATAAATAGGGCTCATGTGTTCAAAGTTGTAAAGTTCTGGAGTTTTAGCTGGAGAGATTTCCTGATACTCTCTCCAGTCGGTCAATGATGTATGCTCTTTCGGTATGAATGGAAGCTTTCTACTTTTGACTATTCTTATGAGATTTCTACCAAACTAGCCTTATCTTGTCCAAACTTTCGTCTAAACCTGTCGGATCCAAAACTTTCAATTGGTATCAGAGGTACAGTACCGATTCAATCGATCTAATAGTTGATTGAATCACCTACGCTCATGATTTACGGGTTTTTATGGGTTTTTAGACGTAAAACATCAAATTAACGGTCAATTCACGGATAAAAATTAAAATTGAAACCATAGGATTGATCAGTAATGACTTTTGACCTTGTCAATGGAAAAATCATCATCAAATTCAAAGAAATAAAGATTTTAAATCGGAAAAATGGAACAACGGTGTTTTGAACGGACGAGTGAGTTTCGTGCATAGGAGTGTCACGTTTGTGCGAAGGAGTCATTCATGCACACGAATGAGCCTGATCCGTTTGAATATTGGAGTTCATCCACACGAACTAGTAATTCATTCGCACGAATCAACCTTCATCCGCATGAATAAGCATTCCGCATGAACCAGTCTAATTCGCTCCAAATCATATTAAGTCATCCGCACGAAGGAGACATTCGCATGAATGAACATTTCTCATCCGCGCGAATAAATCAACAATATCTTAAAAAGGCATTATTTGATCGTGGTGACGAGATGAGTGTCCATAAAAAATTAGTGATTGAAACTTTTTTCGAGATTTTAACATCAAATTCGGGTTGTTCGGGGACACCGTTAGAGGCTTTGGAGAATAATTAAAATGATGAGACCATAGAGTAGTGAAGATATTGGGCTAATCATAAATACCTATGCAAAATGTTTATCATTTGGGTAATGTGACTATTAATGAGCCTAAAAGAAAAATCCGCATTGATGAAAAACGAACTTTTGTGGAGCAAAATGCCATATTTTCCACATAGTTGAGTTTTTCAGAGAATAGAGAGGACTGAATTTGCCAAGTTTGAGGGGGAAATTCAGTGATGATTTTAGAGAGGTTAGAATTTGCTAAAAAAGAGGGGCAATAAAAATTTTCATATATTAGAACATTTTTTTGGAAATTCAGATAGGAAGACATGCAATAGTATTCTGGTGGTTTTGACTCAAAGTATCTAGGGATGCATAGTATCTTGATTCTTTAGTCAGTGATCATAGGAAGTTCAGATTCTTAAGTTCATGTTCAAATTGATATCTTTGTCTACGTACAAGTCGGTTAGCAGGATTAGTGTCAAAGGTGTGATGCATCAGTATTGTCGGTACTTAAAAGATGTTAGAGAACTTTTAAGATATTAGATACACGACATCTTTATGATAGTCTAAAGTATCAGAATGGTTAATCTTCCAACAAATGAGTTATTTTCTAGACTAACCGCCGGGGAGTGATGACGTTTGTTGATTAAGTTGTTGCCGGGACTAATGGAGAAGGCTATACATCTGTTATCATGATTGAAGAGGATGAATGTGAATTTGATCGTGGAAGAATGTTTCTTAGATCACAATGTGTTACCAAATGATTTGTTATCTGATGAAGATTTGTTGATTGTGGAGATTACCATTTACATTGACCAGTATTTGAAGATTGGTTGTGCATAATGATGGTTAAAGAAAATGGGATTTCAGATTTTCGTGGGTATTCACAGATTTGAATTTTACCAGTGTGGTGTTTAAAGTTTCTATAATTGTCGATTGGGTTTTCGAAGATTAAATGATTAAGCTGAAATGGTAAATCAAAAACTAAATGTGGATGTGGATGTGGATGGAGATGCAACATTGATTAGTTTCATGTTGGTGATTATTCGTGAAAATAGCAATTAAGCAAATCAGAGGAGGTCAAGAACTATGCAAACAAAGTTCATAAAATTCCAGGGGGAATATGCTACTGCAAATACAAACCCGAATCATCAATCAAGGGGGAACTACTTGAAGATATCAAATGTTTGATTGGAGTTGCAAAATATTCAAACATGGCTTTAATATTTGAAGATCAAGATTCAATAGTGAAGGCTAAGGGGGAATCTGTTAGTGCATATTATGTATGTCCGCCACTGTACGAACAGGCTACATAAAGCGTGTGTTGAATATTGTATAGTTGAGTGTTAGGAACAAACACATGAGACTTTGGAGAATATGAGAACTCATCCCACGGATAAAGCTCATCTGTTCCAAACTTCATGTCTATAAATAAGGTTCATGTGTTCATAGTGGTTAAGTTCTGGAGTTTTAGCTAGAAAGATTGCCTGATGCTCTATCTTGTCCAAACTTCCACCTAACCTGCCGGATCCAGAACTTTCAAATCTTGTACCAACCTTGTCCCCAATCAAACTCATGGTTGTGCGGCTTTTGTATGGTTGAATTTCAGAGGATTAGAGGCTCTAAAACCTCGAGCACCTACTGCCCTAAGGTTTCTAAAAAAACCCACAAAGTGATGGAACCATCCAAGCTTTCAACCTTCAATGCTGAAAGACTTGTGTTTTGTTAGGAGTGAACAATGGAAGCCTTGGCCTTCCAACTATGATTTCACCACCTCACATAGTTAGTTAATCTATTTTTATTTAACCTGAGGCATCAAGTAAACTTCGTAACAACAAAGTGTCGAAATTATACCAAATCTCCAAAGATTTGCATGATTGGAATGCACTAGTCTAGTTTGAGTTTCACTTGGTTACTTGATGATTTAGATGATTAATTACTTGTGCATTCTTTATTTTATTCATGACCAACCGAAATCATCCACTAAGTTGATGATTTTGTGCTTTGGTGAATCTATACAATGAAGTTAAATGGATGGAATTCATCCTACCTCCATGCATGAAAATATATGAGTTGAACTAAATGCTTACATATATATACATACACACACACACTAGAACCAAATCATAACCTCAACCAAACTCATGGTTGAGTGTTATGCATTAGAGTCACTTCCATCTTGGTCAAAGTTCCTCAAACTACGGATTCTAATGGGTTAATCAGTACCCATGAAAACACGACCAAAATAGTGTCCATAATCAGTGCTTTTAGACAAGATGTATTTTCTTGCAATATACATACTTTCATAGTATCTTGAAATCCTAATCTAATTCAAACCAAACTCCATAACTCATACGTCTCATTCATCCTTGTAGAATAACTTTGGTGTTCCAAACTCAAGACTTGTTAAACTCACATTCCTGGACTTTATACGCAAACCGTGCGTACACTCGATCCCATTTTCCTTTTTACACACTTTGGGTTCAACATGTACACAATATTACAAATCACATACTCACGATTAAACTTGTTCATATAAACACTCTATCTGTTACAACATGATACTTGTTATTACATGCTATACTTATTTTTGTGTTCTATCTTCTCATTATCTTGCAAGCCTACCTTAACAAAAATAGCGTTATAGGATTTACGCACCGCTCGTATTCTTGTGGTATTGTTAAGAAATTTACTTTATGGCCTTGTCGTTTCACAACAAGGATATGCAGATTGCGGTATACTTTGGTTTGACTTATAATTAACACATGCTAATACGCTAATAAAGAATGTATGCAAATTACCATGTTTGATATGAGACAACTTTTAGTCACAATTATGCTATGTATTCAAACTTGTATACTCGCCAACTTTTGTTGATTGTATTTTAATACATGTTGCAGGAAGCTAGTGATGACCCATAAAGAACGATATTTAGGGTGGACTAGAAACACACCTAAACTTTAATTTAAGTTTTTGTTTCATGTTGTTACGTTTATTTTACAATATGGTGTACTTTCCGCTTTAAAACAATGTACTTCCTATTCTAGTATGAAATGAAAGTTGAATTATTTATATATTGTGATAATTAGTCGTTATGAAGTCTCGAACAATCTCGAATTTGTCTCACTCTGATGTTTCCGCCATCGGTTGGGGTGTGACACAACCAAATGCAGGCTTAAAAAAAACCGAAATAATTCTCTAGAAAACGTTATTGGCTCAGCTGAAGAAGGAATACGCACTCATAGTCAAACACATATTATTAATCAAGGATTGTATGTTGTGTTTCTCTCTTAATCAGTGCCAAGTGACATCGAAGACTCCATTCAGGACTCCAGTTGGGTACAAGCTATGCAAGAAGAATTGTCCCAATTTAGATTGCTAAACGTATAGGAACTAGTTGATCTACCTTAAGGCAAATATTCAATTGGTACGAGATAGATTTTTCGAAACAAGATGGATGATCGTGGTATGGTTATTAAGAACAAGGCAAGGTTAGTGGTTCAAGGTTTTCGTTAAGAAGAGGGGATTGATTACGAAGAAGTTTTTGCGCCCGTTGCTCGATTAGAAGCCATTAGAATCTTTCTAGCTTTTGCCTCTTACTAAAACTTAAAGGTGTTTCAGATGGATGTGAAAGTGCGTTTCTATATGGAAAGGTAAAAGAAGAAGTCTACGTCTGTCAACCTCAAGGTTTTGAAGATCCTCACTTTCCTAAGCATTACTATAAGCTAGACAAAGCTCTCTATGGTCTTCACCAAGCCCCACGTGCCTGGTATAAGACTTTGTCAACGTATCTACATGACTCTCTTCACCAAAGAATAGGAGACGATGTGCTGCGTGTTCAAATTTATGTCAACGATATCATCTTCAAGTCAACAGATGAAAGCCTTTGCAAAGAATTTGAGACAGTGATGAAAACTAAATTCAAGATGAGCATGATGGGCGAACTCATGTTCTTCCTCAGTTTAGAAGTGAAGCAAATAGAGGACGACATCCTTATTCATCAAGAAAAATATATTACGGATATACTTGCAAAATATGGCATGACAGACTGTAAAACCGCAAGCACGCCCTTTGTAGCTCAACCCCAACTCACTTCGGATCTCCAAGGAAAACCAGTGAACAAGTCCTTTTACCGCTCCATCATAGGCTCTTTGATGTACTTAACTGCTAGTAGGCCTGACATTATGTGGGTCGTCTGCACCTGTGGACATTTCCAAACTAATCTAAAAGAATCTAATAAAATAGCAGTCTAACGAATCTTCCACTACCTGAAAGGAACACCAAAGCTCAGTATTTGGTATCCCAATGATAGTAACTTTGATCTTATTGCCTACTCTGATAATGACCATGTCGGCTTCAAAGTTGACAAAAAGTCTGTTTCAGGTGGTTGTCAATTTCTGGAAATCTTTTCATATCGTGGCAGAGTAAAAAGCAGACAACCGTGGACACCTCTACTGCTCAAACTGAATATACCGCAGCCTACAGTTGATGTTCACAAGTTCTCTTGATACAAAATCAATTACAAGATCACGGAATCAGCATTATGAAGACACTGATATTCATCAATAACGAAGAGTGTTTGAGAATTGTGAAGAATCCAATCCACCACTTGAAAACCAGAACATATCGAGATTCGAATTCATGTAGTTCATGATGCCTATGAAAAGGGTTACATTCAAGTGGTGCGAGTGGATACTATGCAACAAAAGGCCTACATCTTTAGAAAAACCTTCGATAAAGCTCGTTTCAACCGGTTGGTAACCTGGTTGGAAATGATAAATTTTGTTGATTGGAAATGATTTATCACCCTCATTACCATTTGTACATACTTTATCTGATTATTTTTCTTAAAATTTCAAAAACAACAAAAATGTTTTTTCTCAAATTAAAAAAAATCTTGAAATCCGTGCCAATCCAAAAATATTTTCCGAATGCTAAAATCTTGAAATCCGTGCCAATCTAAAAATATTTTAAGGGGAAAATAAATTCAGAAAATCAAAAGAAAACTCAAAAAACCTGAAAGTTTGTGTAACATTTGTCAAAAAAAGGGTTTTCCAAACCCGCTCCGTTTGTAATCGAATACCAAGTTATAAATGTTTCGTTGCGTATTTATGTCCATTTTAATTTTTAATGATGCATAATTAATAAACAAACTAGAATATAAAAATTATAATTGATAAAAAGTAAAAATAAAATAAATAAAAAGAAAAATAGGCTGCCGGGACTCTAACCCGGGTCAGCCGGGTTTAAGCTCAAAGACTTATCACACACACATATAACCACTCCGCCACTTGATGTTTTCTGTAAATTCTAGGAAACAATTAAATTTTATGGTCAATCATAAATCAATCTGGTTACGCTAACTGTAACCGAAATCGGTCACCAAACGTCCAAAAACGTTTGATTGTTCGCGGTTTACCGAGTATAACCGATACACCGACACCTCCAATCAATTAGCTTTGAATGGACTTGAATTCATGTGGGATCGGTTTTAATAACTGAAAAGTCTGCAATTCCTGAATTACTTCAATCATAGTCCCCTCTCGCGACTCAAACACATTCTGCAAACCTTCAATTTCATTTTCGCACAACTTTCAGTTCGTCGGAGCAGCTTTTTGAACTCGCCGGACTTTCGCCGGAAAACCGTGTCTTCCATCAAATCAATAAGTTTCTTAATTCTTTCATCGTCTATCAGTTGTTAAGCTATTGCTAACTCAAAACCTTCAATCGGAAACAGTTGCAGACGTCGATATCGAATAATTCACTCTCGCCGGAAAACTTCTGAAAATTCCTATCTTCCGCTGTAAAACGGTATAGTCATTCAAACCTTCTGGTAACTCTTGTTTAATACTTCAAATCCACAATTAACTAATCAAAACTGTTAATTTGTTCGCTCAGTCGAAGTTCATAAAAAACAGAGCCGACGCCTTACCGGAATTCTGAGATAAATCGTTCCTCCGGTATGTCTACTTCCAAAATCGTCTCTGCGATTTCCATTAGTCTTTTGAATGTTTGTCAATCAAATTAAACAAGAAACAATAGAGTAATCGTAGGCTGTAATTCTGTAACGAAGAAGACGAAGTTAGGTTGATTATAAGTTTAATATAATTTGGATATTATCTCGGGTTAGACACATAGTCCAGCGGTGGACTGTGTGCACACATATATCACACGCCGCGAGTTCGATCCTTGACACACGTATGCTCTGTAATAAGGATGTTTTATTTTTCTAACTGAACCGGATTAACTTACGTTAGATGTTAAGTATAATAAAAATCAGTATATTAACCAGGTTAGACACACAGTCCAGCGGTGGACTGTGTGCAACACTAACTTACAGGTCCCGGGTTCGAGACCTGTTGTACGCTCCGGTTCGATGATTTAAAACACTTTTTGAAAATAAAAGAATTTTGAATAAACTGAATTAGTATATAAATATAATTAAAAACAGAATATATTCGGGTTAGACACGTAGCTCAGTTGGTAGAGCTGCGTGCACGCGTACGGGAGGTCTCGGGTTCGAGTCCTGCCCGGTGCATACATGCACACAATAGAACCGGTCAAACAGTCAAACAGTCAATGGTCAACGCAAAAGTCAACATTTTTTTTATATTTTTATTTATTTAATTTAATTCAAAAATCAATTAAAAATACTTAAAATTAATGTTTTCAAAGATAGGAAATAGCCTTAAACTCATAAAAATATATCTAAAAATCCTATTAAAATTATTAATAAAATCCACTCATTTACTATACCTTCCGTTATTATTTAGGTTAGTTAATCCTCCTTGATCAATCCTTCAAACTCGTGCGCATCTCATCATCTCCAACCGAACGCACCCAATGTGAGTGAATCTCTACAAATTCCCCGTTTTAATCACGTTTTTGGGGTGTATCATGTGTCTTACCATTTATTATATTTAAATCATTGTGCATACATCATATCATGAACAAATGTGTATTCAGCTTGTATCAACTGTTGTGTGGTTATTGTTTAGATTAAATTTATTATTTTCAGTACATGCAATTTCATAGGCCGCCACTCCCCATTGCATTATGAGCGTTGAGCAGTTCCCCATTACATTATGAGCATGAACCTGTCGTTGCCAACATACGATCGGCTCCGTTTGATTGAGCCTTGATCGCACAGACATTCATCATAGGCCGTCCGTTCCCCATTACATTATGAGCGTGAACGTGACGTTGCCAACATATACAGTTCCATTCATGTTATATATTCATGCAAGTTCATATGTTATTGTATGTTATTATATGTTATTCGTTGTGGATGTTATTGCTATTGTTTGATTATTTACATTTGCTCACATATGACTATTGCACAATTTTTCCTTGATAAAAATAACAAGAAATGAATAATAAATGTTTATCTAACAAGGTTCACTCGCCAACTTATGTTGACCCAAAAACCCCCATTTTTACACATGATACAGGTGAACCAGCTGCAGCAAGAAACACATAGGATTGGCTTAGAAGAATAAACTGGTTTAGAGCTTGGATTGTTTAGTTGGTTATTTTTCTTTGTATTTGTATGGACATGTTTGGATTATTGAGAATGTAATTTTGACTTTAATAAATATGAAACATATTAGTAAATATCATGAGCTTTGGTGATAACCCAATTATGCCCCGACTCTTATTCCGCTGAGAGTCGGGGTGTGACAGATTGGTATCAGAGCCATGACTATAGGGATATAGGATAGGTTATTAGACCCTTAGAGCCTATACTATAGTTGATTAGAAAATTTTAAGATTTTTGTGTGTTACATGCAAATTCATGATGTTTATATGTTTTATGTTTAATGTTACATTCAATGTTATGCAAGCATGTTCATAAGTACATATTAGTATATAATGCCTATCATGAATCATATTCTCATAACATATCATATCAATGAAAGTACACATCCCATCATTTTCATGATTGTTTTTACAATGATTTTTGTATTTTTCAAATCACATCAAAGTGAGTTCTCATGACGGGCATGTAGTAACTGGAAGGGTACAAGTACCGGTAGTCGGAACGTCCTGTCTAGGCTGGCATTCGTATAAATCCAAAATAAAGGACCAGTTTGCCTACCTGGGGACTAACGATGAGAGTACGAAGTACCTATTAGGCCAAAGCATGCTATACCAAACGTCGTGGGAGCTAACCCCACTTTGAGTTGTCATTGTGTCTACACCTGGACACATTCCGACCATACATCTCGTAAACATATTTCGTTGTTTTCATTCGGGTGATGCGAGTGTTAAAACGCCAATACTAATGTGAATCCTACCAAGCCAATAGACATAGGGGCCCACATGACTATACAGGTGAAGGTATGGGGGACATTTGAGGCCCAACATGAGCAAACCCAAGACATCCTATGGATGTAGTTGCATTATTGATATTTATGTTATTTTCATTTTCTTTAAGACACATGACACCTAAAAAGACTCCATAAACTCACAATCTTCTTATGTATGTTCCTGTAGATGTCGGCTAGACAACAACGAGGGGGTAAAAGATCAGGAAGGTCTCACGAACGCTTGGCCACTCAAATCGCAAAACAAATGGCCGCGGTGCTTCCTGACATTGTGGTTCAAGTAAAACAAGCTCTCACCACAAATCCCACCAATCCTCCCCAGCAAGAAGACCAGAACATCGGCAACCCTCCTAGCAAAAAGTGCTCATATAAACATTTCAAGTCTTGCGATCCTCCTAAATTCGAAGGGACCGAAGGTGTCACTGCTCTCCTCCACTGGTTTGAGGAAATGGAAAACACCTTCCTCAACTGCGATTGTCCCGAGGATCGCAAGGTACGATACGCAACCGGGAGACTATTTGGGGTAGCTCTTACCTGGTGGAATACTGAAAAGGGTAAGAGGGGAATCGAAGATGCTATGGCCTTAACGTGGGAGGAGTTAAGGGAAATCATGATGAGGCGATTCTATCCTAGAAGTTAGATTAAAAAGTTAGAGGATGAATTTCATTCTTTGAAGCAAAAGGAGGGAGATCATACTTCCTACAACAAGAGGTTCTTAGAGTTGAACCAAATGGTCCCTAACTTGTTCACCCCAGTTTACCGCTTAATCAAGCATTATATTCGAGGTCTTCCCTTGAAAATTCAAGATTTAGTTCTCAGCACTTCACCAGCAACACTTGAAGCTGCTATGGAACTAGCTACTGAACTGACCGAGAGTCGAATTCGCAACGGTAAGTTTAAAGAGGAGAAAAAGAAAGCCCCCGTTGAGGGCCAAACTTCAAACCATTCCACCTCCTCCTCTAAGTTTGCTAACAAGAGGAAACGTAACACCAGAAACTTCGATGTCACACAAACCAATTTCCCTATCCCTGCTGCACCCATTACCCAAGTTGCCCCCTCACCTGCACCATACAAAAGGCCATACTCTGGCCCATTACCAAAATTCAACCGTTGCCAATACCACCACTTTCCTGATCATCCCTGCCAACATTGCACCGGCTGTGGTCGCGCAGGTCATACTGTTCAAACCTGTCGCATACCTCAGCGAACGAACCGCCACCAGCCTTCAGCCCAAACCCACCAACAAATAATGGGTCAAGCCCAACAACCCCTACTATTACCACCTACCCAACATTTAGCCCAATCATACTACCAACCCAACTATCCCATGGTGCAACCTATGCGGGTTTGCTACAATTGTGGAGATTCAAGTCACTTTAGAAACACTTGTCCACGTTTGGTGAACATTATACATGCTCAAGCCTAAGCAAATCCGGTGAATCAAGCTAACCAAGCTCCTCCACCTGCAAGAGGGAGAGCTTTCAACATCAACGCTAATCAGGCTAGAGCTGACAGCAATGTGGTTAACGGTACGTTTCTTATCAACGGTAGTTATGCATCCATGTTGTTTGATACTAGCGCGGATAAAAGTTTTGTGTCTTTAGAGTTTGAACCCATCCTAAACCAAATTCGTGATAAGCTCATGGAATCCATAACAGTAGAAGTTGCTGACGGAAAACCGGTCTCATTAAACTCTATTATACGCAATTGTACTCTCACTATAACGATCACAATTTTCTAGTTGACCTCATTCCTATGAAGTTGGGAAGCTTTGATATTATAATTGGTATGGACTGGCTCAGCCAACATCAGGCTGAAGTTGTATGCCGCGAAAAGTTTATACGTATTCCTCTTTCAAACGGTCAGACTCTACGAATCTTTAGAGAAACTCCATCGAAAGGGCTCAGATTAATGTCCTGTCTTCAAGCTCGAAAATATCTCCGCAAGAATTATGTCGCATTTTTAACTCATGTCATCAAAAAGGGAACCATGGAGAAGAAACTTGAAGACATCCCAGTAGTAAAAGATTTTCAGCAAGTTTTTCCTGACGACATTTTAGGACTTCCTCCCTTGAGAGAAGTCGAATTCCGCATTGATCTTATACCTAATGCTACACCAGTTGCAAAGTCTCCTTATAGTTAGCCCCATTCGAAATGCAAGAGCTAGCCAGTCAATTGCAAGAGTTGACTGACAAAGGATTCATACGTCCTAGCTCCTCGCCTTGGGGTGCACCTGTCCTTTTTGTGAAGAAGAAAGATGGATCGTTTCGCATGTGCATCGACTACAGAGAACTCAACAAGTTAACGATCAAGAATCGCTATCCATTACCTCGCATTGATGATCTTCTTGACCAACTTCAAGGCGCCAGCTGTTTTTCAAAAATCGACCTTCGTTCTGGTTATCATCAACTCAGAGTACATGAATAAGACGTCCCAAAGACCGCTTTCCGAACTCGTTATGGTCATTATGAATTCATGGTCATGCCATTTGGTTTAACCAACGCTCCAGCTATCTTCATGGATCTAATGAACAGAGTCTGCAAACCCTATCTCGATCGTTTTGTTATAGTCTTCATCGACGACATTCTCATTTATTCAAAGTCTAAGTCTGATCATGAACGGCATCTTCGACTCATCCTTACACTCCTAGAGAATGAAAAGCTTTACGCCAAATTCTCCAAATGCGAATTCTGGTTAAAAGAGGTACAATTCCTTGGACATGTAGTCAATGACAAGGGAATACATGTCGACCCTCAAAGATCAAAGCGGTACAAGAATGGCAAGCGCCACGTACACCAACTGAAGTAAGATCATTCCTTGGTTTGGCTGGTTATTATCACCGTTTCATTTCAAACTTCTCTCGCATTGCTGTACCACTCACGGCTTTAACTCATAAAGGAAAACCCTTCATATGGGGACCCAAATAAGAAGAAGCCTTCCAAACCCTTAAACAAAAACTCTGTGATGCACCAATCCTCACTCTTCCTGAAGGTTGTGATGACTTCGTGGTTTATTGCGACGAATCAGGGCAAGGACTAGGCTGTGTTCTAATGCAAAGAGGAAAGGTTATAGCTTATGCTTCGAGACAACTCAAGACTCATGAGAAGAACTACACCACCCATGACCTAGAACTTGGAGCCGTTGTGTTCGCTCTTAAGATATGGAGACATTATCTCTACGGTACTAAGTGTGAAATATACACTGACCACAAGAGTCTTCAACATATCTTCAATCAAAAGGAGTTAAACATGAGGCAACGAAGATGGGTCGAACTTCTAAATGACTACGACTGTGAAATTCGGTACCACCCTGGCAAGGCAAATGTGGTGGCTGATGCACTCAGTCGAAAGGGTTATGCGAACTCCATTCGTCTTCTATGTTCGCAAATCATAACTGATATTAAAGATCAAATTCGAGAAGCCCAACATATTTCAGTAACGGAAGACGACGTGCGAAAGGAGCTGTCCTGTGGAGCTGAGCTTAAAATTGAAACTAAATCTGACGGTATTCTGTACTATCTAGATCACATATGGATTCCTGACCACAACAACCTTCGTGAATTTCTTATGAATGAGGCTCACAAAACACGATACTCTATACACCCAGGAGCCGATAAGATGTATCAAGACCTTCAATACACCTATTGGTAGCCGGGAATGAAAAAGGATATTGTTGTTTTTGTTTCCAAGTGCCTTACATGTTCCAAGGTGAAAGCTGAACACCAAAGACCCTCAGGACTTCTGGTCCAACCTGAAATACCTGTATGGAAGTGGGAAAACATAACCATGGACTTCATTACCGGGTTACCTCGTACTTCTGGTAGGTATGACACGATATGGGTAATCATTGATCGTCTTACAAAATCAGCTCACTTTATTCCTATCCGCGAAGATTTCAAGAACGAAAAGCTAGCTCGTATTTATATCAGCGAAATCATAAGCCGACATGGTGTACCGTTAAGCATTATTTCAGATCGTGATGGTCGTTTCACTTCACGAACATGGCAAGCAGTACAAGCCGCTTTGGGTACACGATTAGATCTCAGTATCGCTTATCATCCTCAAACTGATGGACAATCTGAACGCACCATTCAAACTCTTGAAGATATGCTTCGAGCATATGTCATAGACTTCAAGGGAAATTGGGACGCTCATCTACCATTAGTTGAATTTTCGTACAACAACAGCTATCATTCAAGTATCGGCATGGCACCTTTTGAAGCTTTATATGGTCGTAAGTGTCGATCTCCAGTATGTTGGCACGAAATTGGGGAAGCTCAAATCACCGGTCCAGAATTGATTCAAGAAACCACAGACAAGATCCATCAAATTCGAAACAATCTTCTAGTGGCTCAAAGTCGTCAAAAGAGTTATGCAGATAAACGACGGAAGCCTTTGGAGTTTAACATTGGTGATCATGTACTTTTAAAAGTATCACCGTGGAAGGGAGTAGTTCGTTTTGGTCAAAAAGGCAAGCTAGCACCACGCTACGTAGGACCTTTCAAGATACTCGAAAGAGTAGGACCTGTAGCATACAAGCTTGATCTATCAGAAGAACTCAACAGGATTCATCCCACATTCCACGTATCAAACTTGAAGAAGTGCCTCGCTGATGAGAACCTCCATATTCCTCTGGAAGATATTCAGATTGATGAATCTATGCATTTTATTGAAAGACCAGTAGAGATCATGGACTTCGGAGAAAAACGTCTACGACGAAGTCGCATTCCAATTGTTAGGGTACGCTGGGAGTCGAAACGGGGACCTGAGTTTACTTGGGAACGTGAAGACTCAATGCGCGAAAAATACACGCATCTTTTTCCTACTACTACTACTTAAATTTCAGGACGAAATTCCTAAAAGTAGGGGATACTGTAACATTTGTCAAAAACGGGTTTTCCAAACCCGCTCCGTTTGTAATCGAATACCAAGTTATAAATGTTTCGTTGCGTATTTATGTCCATTTTAATTTTTAATGATGCATAATTAATAAACAAACTAGAATATAAAAGTTATAATTGATAAAAAGTAAAAATAAAATAAATAAAAAGAAAAATAGGCTGCCGGGACTCGAACCCGGGTCAGCCGGGTTTAAGCTCAAAGACTTATCACACACACATATAACCACTCCGCCACTTGATGTTTTCTGTAAATTCTAGGAAACAATTAAATTTTATGGTCAATCATAAATCAATCTGGTTACGCTAACTGTAACCGAAATCGGTCACCAAACGTCCAAAAACGTTTGATTGTTCGCGGTTTACCGAGTATAACCGATACACCGACACCTCCAATCAATTAGCTTTGAATGGACTTGAATTCATGTGGGATCGGTTTTAATAACTGAAAAGTCTGCAATTCCTGAATTACTTCAATCATAGTCCCCTCTCGCGACTCAAACACATTCTGCAAACCTTCAATTTCATTTTCGCACAACTTTCAGTTCGTCGGAGCAGCTTTTTGAACTCGCCGGACTTTCGCCGGAAAACCGTGTCTTCCATCAAATCAGTAAGTTTCTTAATTCTTTCATCGTCTATCAGTTGTTAAGCTATTGCTAACTCAAAACCTTCAATCGGAAACAGTTGCAGACGTCGATATCGAATAATTCACTCTCGCCGGAAAACTTCTGAAAATTCCTATCTTCCGCTGTAAAACGGTATAGTCATTCAAACCTTCTGGTAACTCTTGTTTAGTACTTCAAATCCACAATTAACTAATCAAAACTGTTAATTTGTTCGCTCAGTCGAAGTTCATAAAAAACAGAGCCGACGCCTTACCGGAATTCTGAGATAAATCGTTCCTCCGGTATGTCTACTTCCAAAATCGTCTCTGCGATTTCCATTAGTCTTTTGAATGTTTGTCAATCAAATTAAACAAGAAACAATAGAGTAATCGTAGGCTGTAATTCTGTAACGAAGAAGACGAAGTTAGGTTGATTATAAGTTTAATATAATTTGGATATTATCTCGGGTTAGACACACAGTCCAGCGGTGGACTGTGTGCACCCATATATCACACGCCGCGAGTTCGATCCTTGACACACGTATGCTCTGTAATAAGGATGTTTTATTTTTCTAACTGAACCGGATTAACTTACGTTAGATGTTAAGTATAATAAAAATCGGTATATTAACCAGGTTAGACACACAGTCCAGCGGTGAACTGTGTGCAACACTAACTTACAGGTCCCGGGTTCGAGACCTGTTGTACGCTCCGGTTCGATGATTTAAAACACTTTTTGAAAATAAAAGAATTTTGAATAAACTGAATTAGTATATAAATATAATTAAAAACAGAATTATTTCGGGTTAGACACGTAGCTCAGTTGGTAGAGCTGCGTGCACGCGTACGGGAGGTCTCGGGTTCGAGTCCTGCCCGGCGCATACATGCACACAATAGAACCGGTCAAACAGTCAAACAGTCAATGGTCAATGGTCAACGCAAAAGTCAACATTTTTTTATATTTTTATTTATTTAATTTAATTCAAAAATCAATTAAAAATACTTAAAATTAATGTTTTCAAAGATAGGAAATAGCCTTAAACTCACAAAAATATATCTAAAAATCCTATTAAAATTATTAATAAAATCCACTCATTTACTATACCTTCCGTTATTATTTAGGTTAGTTAATCCTCGTTGATCAATCCTTCAAACTCGTGCGCATCTCATCATCTCCAACCGAACGCACCCAATGTGAGTGAATCTCTACAAATTCCCCGTTTTAATCACGTTTTTGGGGTGTATCATGTGTCTTACCATTTATTTTATTTAAATCATTGTGCATACATCATATCATGAACAAATGTGTATTCAGCTTGTATCAACTGTTGTGTGGTTATTGTTTAGATTAAAATTATTATTTTCAGTACATGCAATTTCATAGGCCGCCGCTCCCCATTACATTATGAGCGTTGAGCAGTTCCCCGTTACATTATGAGTGTGAACCTGGCGTTGCCAACATACGATCGGCTCCGTTTGATTGAGCCTTGATCGCACAGACATTCATCATAGGCCGTCCGTTCCCCATTACATTATGAGCGTGAACGTGACGTTGCCAACATATACAGTTCCATTCATGTTATATATTCATGCAAGTTCATATGTTATTGTATGTTATTATATGTTATTGGTTGTGGTTGTTATTGCTATTGTTTGATTATTTACATTTGCTCACATATGACTATTGCACAATTTTTCCTTGATAAAAATAACAAGAAATCAATAATAAATGTTTATCTAACAAGGTTCACTCGCCAACTTATGTTGACCCAAAAGCCCCCCATTTTTACACATGATACAGGTGAACGAGCTGCAGCAAGAAACACATAGGATTGGCTTAGAAGAATAAACTGGTTTAGAGCTTGGATTGTTTAGTTGGTTATTTTTCTTTGTATTTGTATGGACATGTTTGGATTATTGAGAATGTAATTTTGACTTTAATAAATATGAAACATATTAGTAAATATCATGAGCTTTGGTGATAACCCAATTATGCCCCGACTCTTATTCCGCTGCGGGTCGGGGTGTGACAGTTTGATGCTATAAGTCCAGTTTGAAAGAAATAATAGAAAATGATAGAAAACAGAAAAGCGAGGAAATCGTGGTGCTAAGCAACGATGTGTTAGTAGGCTTAGCAACACCATCGAGTAAGTTGCGACTAGGAGACAAAGATAAAGATCACACAAAAATTCTGGATTTCCACAATATTTTGCATCTTGCGGTTAACACGTTGCGGCATATAGCTTAATGGTTTGTGTTGATAGATTGCCAAAGTCCAAGAGGGTCTTTATATTGTTTATCATTCGGGGATATCATAATCGCTATTCTGTTGCATCTAGATAAATGCAGACCTAGATACAGTTATGATATCTTCAAAAAGAGCCATAGAGGCCAAAAACCTTAAAATAAAAAGGCTCTTTTAAAGATCTATTCAAAATTAAATGTACCTCAATGAGGTATCTGCCTAGCCATAGTCAGATGAACAATGGCCACTTTGATTGTATGGAAATGCATACCTGTTCACCAATGTCCTGACTCTATAATTTAAAAACGAATGAAAACAATATATTCACCTGTTATGAGGAAGCTTTGTGCATACATTAGTCGCTAGGGTATGTCCTGGTGTGGAACTCACGGGCATAGTATTCTAACTAGCTAGCTCGAGTGGCGTCCATTGATATTTTTGTCAATATTACCTTCAACATGACAAACAATCACCGAAAGCACGTTGAAAGAAGGATGCATGATCTTAACAGGAAAAATATACTCATGATTTTTCTTGTGCCTCAATTATTCAAAAAGAAATATTAATAAGTAAATTGACAAGTGTTACCGGTATGATCTTTTGCAGGACGTCGAAAAATATCAAGTGAAAAGAAAAGGGAAGTGGTAGAAAAGGATCTTTGTTTCAAAAAAAATCTCGTTTTGTCTAGTTTAACCAAATTTCTTTTTCGTCAAATTATTATCTCTTTTAAAATTGTTTTGTTTGAAAAATGTCATGTTTTTTGAGAAAATTTGCATTACGCGAGCGTATTTACGATACAGGTCGTTTGAAATTTCAAATCTCAAATTCAAAAGTGGGTGGATTATTTAATTCCCAAGGTAATTATAATTAAGCTGGGAAGGCATAAACATATATATATATATATATATATATATATATATATATATATATATATATATATATATATATAAAAAGCTCACTTTTTGGATCAAAACTTTTCTTCTTAGACATTCTCAAAAAAGCACAAACACATCTCCCACTGATCCATAATCGTCATTATATTTGATCTTAATCATCATCATCATTTCGTATTTTCATTAAACCCACTAGGGTATAAAGGATTGATATCGGCATAGGATGCTAATCACAGTGTTATCGAAGTCAGAATTGGATAATCATTGTTTCAAAGCTTTTGTTGTTTAGGGCTTAAGTATTTAATGATTTAGCGTATTTGGAAGAAGATGGCTTCGGATTTAAGTCTCAACGCGATTTCGAGCACCCTGCATATTTGTGATAAATACGAAGGTAAACCAGCGCATATGACAAATGTGTTGGATGTCACAACCTTGGCTAACCACTTTTACGCTGATACATAGTTGCGGATTTAACATAAATCAAACAACGTTTTTGCCAAAACCAACCCATATCATCAGCGTACGTGGTAGATCAACCAACGTATTTAACATGTTAACCGACGTAATTGTTAAGACATGCGTCTGTAACAAGTGTTTTTATTAATTTTTTATTTATTTTATTTTTATGATTATGTTATTGTAAATATTGTGAATATTATATTGTACTCTCACATTTTAACGTTTGGATCCCATTTGGTCTGTTTGGCACGTTTCAGAATGGAAGGTCCTCTAGCGTGGGATGGAACTAGAAAACACAATCAACGAATAGTCCTGGATCCTTAAGAGAAAGGATTTGAAGATGCATTGGATTGGCTAAGACGGTGTAGAATCGGTTTTGTTGTTCAAGAAACCCAATTATCTACAACATTCACATCAATGATTTTGGACCTCTGCAATAACAATAAACAAAGAGAAAACGATCACTGCAACTATACGAAACAAACCAGTCTATGTCACCAAAGCAACAATTAGAAGAGTGTTGAAGCTTCAAGATAAACCAAATGATCCAATGAGAATGAAGAAAGAAGAAATTATCGGAGGTTTTTAAAATGATGAAATACAACGGAGACTTCAGAACCTTAAATGAGATCAAGAGACTTGAGATTCGTCTCTCATGTTTTTGTGCTAGGCATATATCACCGAAAGGGTGGTTATGATGGTTAAACCTAGATTGGTCAGCAGCAATGCTCAAGCTCTTCACGAAAGAAGATTTCAACATCTCTGGTCTATATTTTATAGCATGGTCGATAATGTCAACAAAAAGAAAACAAGATGGGCTATGTATCCGAGATTTGTGAAGATTCTTATAAACGATCAATATCCTGAGCTTCCTAATGACGGAAATACATAAAACTTTTCAATTTCCCCTCGGTCGGCAATCCACTGAGCTGTTAACCGATGACCAGTTATGTTATTTAGATGGATGTGCAGAAAGGAAAGATATCTGCTCGTTCTTAAAGCTTACAAAAAATAATAGAGAAAAGGTTAAAGCCGTTGAATCCAAGAAGATAGCTCAACAAGAACAAGAAGCTCAAGAGGATCCCCAAGGAGCGGCTAAAAGAAAAGACAAAGGCAAGAAATTATTGAAGAGGAGGGATCCAAGAAGAGTAACAAGAAATGGCGTTAATATAGAAGGGATCATGGGAGATCGTATAAGAGCAGGGAGAACCCCGGAAGAGATTGAATGTATGGCTCAAATGACGAAATCTAAAAGGCCCTTTGTGGTTATCCAGGAAAAAGAACAGATAAATGCATTTGTTGACAATCTGCTAGTCGATCCTGATCAGTCAACGCCATCCAAGTCTCCATCAAAGAAAAGGAGAAAGACTAGTGAAGGTTCATCTAAAGAAGCTCAACCTGGACATAAACCATCAGCTCCTCCTCTTCTTCCTGCTCCAAGAAGATCACGGCCGTTTCAGGAACTGTTAGATAAGTTATAAAAAAAATGGTTCTTTTCCTACAAGAAAATTCTATCTACTCAAGAACCAGGTCGATGATACAAACGTGTTAAAGGATAAGTACAAGGAATTAAAGAAAAAGAACAGAGAATTGCATAACTTTGTCAACGAACAAACCAAGTTTTTAAAATTTCAACATATCAGCATGACAAAAATGTATGAGATGTTTCAAGAGATGTACAACATAACTGGCCTGGATCCAAAGTATAATTACGAAGATCTCTTTAATTTTGATATGTTCAAGGAGAAAGAAGAGAAGCTTAAGGCCAAAGCTACAGCTAAAAAGAAGAAAGGGGTTGGAATGGCAGTAGATGATGAATTATAAGGGGGTAGCGAAGAAGAAGAAGAAGAAGAAGAAGAAGAAGAGGTAGACAGAGATGAAATGCCACCCAAGTTGTGGAATAGGGTCTTGAAGAGGATTTAGTTTATGAAACAGAGAAAGGCAAAAAAGTATATCTCGAACACCCTAAATGGTTTAGAAAAGAAAGAGCAAGACTTCCCGACTTTATTAGGTAGTAACAGTTCACAAGAAAGAAGCAACTGATAAGATAATTGCATGGAAATACTGTAACTGGAGGGTTTGTTCATAGTAAAGCGAAAGGGTGGTGTGATTTAGCATTTTCAGAAATAACAAGATATGCAAACGCTACCCACGTGGGATGCACGTGGGATGCACGTGTGGTGGGAAAGTTAGACATGAGAAATCCAACCAACAGCAGCATTGGAGCAGATTTGAGAGACTTCTGAGGCGTGAATGTCTGAGAGGCTTCACAATTTTCAAACCTATATGACCCAGAAGAAGAGTCTCCAAAACCACAATCGATCAAATTCATAGTCGAAGGAAAGGTCATATGGGTTTTGATCTTGCTAAGGTGGTTACTAGAGTGAAGATTCCACCAGAGTAACCAGCCATGCTAACAGTATTCAAGAAATCGTTTTATGGTGAAGCAGTGATTCGACTAAATGACAACACTGACATTAGAATTTTTGATCTAGTGGATGTTTTCTTATATGATCAGTACAAACTTTATGGGCTCAAGATACACGTGGAAGCAGGTAATGAATATCAAGAAGAAGGAATGTTGTTCAGAGAGCCATGGAGAGAGCAAGAGAAAGAAACAGATGCTGGAAATCTTGCACTACATTGAAGAAAGAACAAAACTTGAGAAGCCGCAAAGAAGAAAGAAGCAGAGCAAATTGTTGCTTCTTCATCCAAGATCTGAGTTCACCAGAGAAATATCCCTCATTCGATTATGATGTTCGAGAAATACCAACTTCATCCATAAATGAAGTTGTTAAAGAAACTCCAGCACCAACAAATAAAGCTGATATAAATCAAGCAAGCAATCGAGGATGTTGAAGGTTCCTCGTCAAACCCCAACTTCCAAGATAAAGAATTGAAGACTCTCATATAGGCAACGATCTAGAGGAAATACTGTTGGATCAAATTAGACCATATTTGAGAAACATAAGTTAGGACTTTTTGTTTATGTATTTAATAGTTCAGGACTTCAGGGGGTTAATGTGTGAATCTGAATTAGGGTTTCGGTATGTATGCGGTGGCGTATTTAGCTACCTGCGTGTTTATAAATACATAGCTTAGCCGTTTAGTATGTATACAATAGCACACAATAGGTTTTCCAAGCTTCTTGGACTAGTGCGTGTATTTCTTGGTGCTTTGAATCTTTGTCTCTGATCTATTGTGCTAAATCGAATATCCAAGATCTTGATTGTGTTATATCATATGGGATTGAATATCATTGTTGGTTGGTTTACACTAGACTTCCAAGATCCTTCATCTTCATCTTGTATTTCTTTTGTTTATTCACTCAAACATCTAACTAATAGGTGTTTGTTTGTTAATCAATCATCACCATTGTGATCCGTAGTGTTTTGGAATCTACACATTGTCAATGCAAACAAGAAATAGGAGACTATTGAACCCATAGTTAGGACTGTGGTAGTATTAAGGAAGTACAAGATGTCCATTGCATATCTGTTCTAAGCAATGCCTGAAGTTTGTTTTGCATATGGCAAATTACGCTAAACCCAAGCAAGTATGGGATGCACTAAAAACACGGTTTATGGTTGTGGATCGGGTAAGAATGATATGTCTTAAATGTTGAAAGAGCATTTGAAGGATAAAAGATAAATGGGGGAGATTTAGTTGACACCTTTACAAACATAAGTGGGTTGATGACAAAGGCAAGGAGTATTGGATCAATAATTGAAAAGGAAACTTTGGTAAGGAAGCTACTTAACTCAATGCCAAAGTTCCTTTCTTCTGATAGTAGCATCAATAAAACAATGTTATGATTTGAACACAATGCCTTTCAATGTTGTTGTTGGGAGGTTGAAAGCTTACGAAGAACGTGTTAAATAACCCGACGAAGATAGAGATCCTCATGGTAAGTTATTATTTTCACAGAGTGAGGGGGAAAGCTCCTTCTTCCGTGAACATTGTGCTCGGTGGTCAAGGGAGTTCAAATCGAGAAGACCTAGGATGTGGGCGAGGTAGAGGATAGGGGTCCGAGAGAGGTTGAGGATATGGTGTGTTAAAGTGGGATACAAGTCACGTTCGGTGTTTCAAGTGTAATGAGCTCCGACATTATGTGTCTAGATGTCCGAACTGGGAGAAGAAGGAAGAAGCGGTCAACTTGAGTCACTTGACCCAAGACGAGGATGGTGAACCAAGAACGTGGCTGTGAATGTATGATGGCAAGATTCGAGGAGTGGTTGTTGGACTAGTCTTGACATACTTTAATAGTTAGAAGTGTTAATTTTATTGATGGATATGGTTGTCTTAGCCAGGACAATAGGAATAAGTCGGCTAATTAGTTTGAAATTTAAATAAATGTTAGGATAAGTACAGTTTATTTATTGTGTTTATTTAATTTGTATTCAGGTCATAGTAGTTTTAGGTTTGGTTGGGTTCTAGTAGTGGTCTATGTTTACACTGTTAGGGTCGAGTTATTTTGTGAGTTCATATTAATAAAAAAGAGTCTTTTATGGCTTATGTTTATCGTTTCGTATTGTTTGATTGTAGTCTAATAACATCATATCCAATTAACGCAACCTTTCATAAAATAGTTGTATCATGAGACAAAAATATGCTACAAACAGTACTACACATGCCATATGGTTTTGATGAAAGACTCAAGGGAAAAATGCAACCACAAGCATCCCCTCTTAATCCCAATACTAATGTCCAGATTCCATGCAAGGTGATTAAGTATCGTTACAGACAAGCTTATGAGTCATTAGTGCCAGAAAATCGAGATGGTGAGTGATAAGCCTGGTCATTTCTTCACTTATGTTATATTAATAGTTTTTTGCATGGTTGGTCCACACTCAAGAGTGCGACATGCTATTTCTATTTACATTAATGTAAATTTTATTCAATCCGAGTTAAATGTGATAATATACAAGTCATAGAAACACAAACATACACTTGACATGTCAACTTTTTAAAAAGACTGAATTTCCCGGTATAAATTTTGTTGAAAACGAAGTTCTATTAAAGTGTGTCTTAGGTATCATAAGCTAGAGCGAGTGCTGGTACCATACCCAATGCCTTGACGAACCAAACCAATAAACATCAGTTACAGTATCAATATTTTTGGAACCACCACCGGTATTTGTTTTTATAGTTTTCGATCGATATAAAATACTTGTCGATATCTTTTAGGCATATCACGACCTTTTTTGTGTGTGTTCTGTTTTCGGTTGCATACCAAATGTCGGTATTGTACAGTTACTCGAGATACTATAATAAATCGAACCAATACCGATCGAATTCCTGCCACAAGATACTAAAGAGTTCCACTGGTTAAAGAATAAAGATCTACATCATGTTTGTTTCCTTCTTGCATCTGATGGTGAAATTAAAAAGATTTGCTTTTATGCTCTATATATGAACACGGCTTTTAAAACCCTAGGTTTGTGTTGACAAACATGCATATATATTAGTAGCATATGTTATATGTTATTTCAAAATACTTATATTCTACTGATGTGTGCATTTGATCAAAGTCTATGTTTAATGTGTTATTTTTCCAAATCGAAGAATTTTGGTCATGTGGGGAACAATAATATGAACGGAATGGTCTTGTATTTGACCCAATTTACGTTAGCTAGCTTGGACTCATTCCTATGTAGTGAGTAAGTGATAATTCTTTTAATTCCTCAATTGTTTTAATACTAGTGTTTACTTCTTTAAATTCCTGGCTCATTAAAAAAGAACGAGAATCATTATTTCGTTTTTGTTTATCATTTAAATCATTCTAAAAAGATTTATTTTAGTTCTTTTAATTCCTCAATTGTTCTATCATTTAAATATTTATTTTATAACTATATATTCTAAAAAGATTATTTAGTTGCGTATGGTTTTATAATAATATCATTCTAAAAATATTATTTAGTTGCTTACGGTTTTATACTAATGTCAATCAGATTATATTTGCTTAATTTTAATTGGATTAACTAGAATTTGAAATTTTAACTTTGACTAAAGGATAGGAAGAGAATATAATAATTGGATCCTTCAACTATAGTTTACGATTCAAATTTTACAAAAGTAATGTAAACTTGAAAATTTCAGTTTTGACAAAATGATGAGGAGAAAATGCAATAATTGGATCCTTCAAACCTTAGTTTATTAAGTAACTAATGTTAAAACCAAATGAAAATTATGTCATGTGTAGGATAAGATGGTTGTTAAATTATATATATATTTTGTTGATTTCTAAGCTAAAGTGAGTTAGATTTTTTTGTTATTTTTAACTTTACTTTTTTAATTTTTAGCAGTAACATTAACATTTATATCTTTTTAACTTTTTAAAAACTTTATAAAATATTAATTTAATATTTCTAAAGTTTACGTGCTTATTTTTAAAACTTTATACCGTACCAATTTTTTTGGTACCGGAACTATATCCACTTTTTGGTATTTTCGGTATCGAGATTTTCGGGATCAGGACGGGTTCGGTACAGTAACGGTAAAATACCGAATTTTACCTTCAAAATACCGATACCGTACCGACATATATCGGTATTGGTATCCACTTTTCATGATATTCGGGATCGGGATTTTCGGGATCGGTATTTGCTCATCCCTAGTCTCGGGATCCAAGATTGATCGTAAGAACCTTTATCAAACTATGGCCATGATTGGCTAATCTTTTACATCACTTGGAGAAGACAAAATCTTTTATGTATTACTTTTGATTTCCAATCTTTGGATAACTTTTTAATTGAGTTTGTATTAATGACTTTAATAACTAGTTTTTTATATTGAAAGTGAAATTTTATCCTATCATTTCATCATGTTTTATTGATTCATTCATTCGTGTCTTTAAGGTCTATATAAAGCACGTTAACTGCCTGGAAGGGGGTTAGAAGGGTGGTTTGGGTAAATTTCTGCCCCGTTCAGTGTATAGATCCTGCGAGTACTTGATTCAAGCTTAGTAGGACTTCCTTTGAGGCAGATAGCAAATGGGGGGAAGTAAGAACGGCTTGAATCCCTTATAAATAAACTACTATTAAAACTTTAAACCGGCCTTACGGGACTGTATCCTTTAGACCAATATGGCCGAGGGTAGTGTTGCCTCCAAAAGAGGGATATGCCACATTTTGCATTAATAACTTACTTAATTATCTTTCAATATTCTGGCCTTGCAGGACTGTATCCCTGCTGACTCAGACCAAGATGGCTTAGGGTAGCGTTTCCTCCAAAAAGGGGGACATGCCACTATAACCAAGATAATCTCTTAAAAAACCCAAAATGTGAAAATCATCAAAGAATACATGAAAGATGAGTCGAAGCCAAGTGATTCTATCTTGTTTATGTGTTTCTTTTATTTACTTTATTTTCTTTCTTTATTTTCCTTATCAAAAACCTCTTCTCAAAGTTATGTCGATTAGACGTTGACAATAATCTAGTATTATAAGCGCTCGTGTTCTTTGACGATCTTGGTATCTTACCATTACTATACTACGCCAATGATAGGTGCACTTGCCCTAACGTATTGTAGAGAGTGATAGTATTATACCTTGTTTTATAAATTTAAAGCTTGATAAAAAGAGTAAAAAGTACTAAAAATAGTCTAAAAATATATTCACCCTCGCTCACGTCAGTCCCCCATATAGTTTGTTATCCCTAATCATACATTTCCTATATCCCTTCTGAAAACGCTTGTTGGAAACACTTTATCATGAAACTTAATGAATTCGACCATGACTAAGGACCTATACATGTGCACGGGCAGTTGACATGTTGATGATGATTTACAATGAAAAAACATGTTTCAATTCACAGCTAAAACTCACCTAAGGTTTTCTTTAAAGTTTTGTTATCTATTTGTTTTTTTTTTATTTTATCAATTTTAACCTCCCCTAACCCCAAAATTAGGTCATACATTGTCCTCAATGTATGAAGTTTTGAATTAATTAAATTATGCAGAGATGAGGGTATTACTTATTAATTCCCATAAACAAGCAACGATTTATCTCCTTACATCCTAGGTCACCCAAAGTAAGTAACACACTCTCCAAATCACTATTATAATTGACATTACCAAAAACAAACCAAATGAACAACAAATTAACTGAAATCAACAATATTTATTGGAAGCGGGTTCACCTTGTATAACTGCCAGTCAATACAAACCATAGCCTAGACCACGCGGTGGGTATAGGTTTAGACCATGCCCACACAAGCCTGTGGTCAAACGCTCATATATAAATTGCATGTTAGATGCTCCTGTTTGATTGGAACTCCCTTCAACGGGAGGTGGTGGTAGCACCTGATGAGGTATCCAACCGGAGGAGTTTGCAATTGAGGGATGAGCCTCTTGAATCAACGTGTGACATAAGTTTATTGAAATTGATAAGTTAGTGATTTCTATGGAACGATTGTTTTTTATTATGAAATTGGTACTTGTTTTTAAAATAACTTTTAACTTTTTTTCATAGCACAAGTAAACAATGTGGATGTGTAGTGATTCAACAAGCACACATGTTTGGAATAATTGAAGGGAATTAAAGGTTTGTTCATGTTTAATGAATTGACTTACTAATGAGGTTATTTCCTATTATTGAAGGACTATGGCATGCATCAAGAGCCCTAGTCAAAGTAATAAACGAAAAATGTGGTATGCCACATTTGTTGCCTAAAAGAGGGCTAGAATGACGGAGGTGCATGGAGGAGCGGATCCAGAATATATTGCAAAGGAAGAAACTATGGAGGTGGATGAGGATCCATCAGATTGGAAGCATGGTAAACCGTCATCTAAGATGCCACTCGAGTTACAACCACAATTGCATTTAAAAAAAGTTGAAGGAGGTGGATAACATTAGGAAAATCTTAGGGGTTGAAGGTCGGAGGTTGAAGAATTTAATGTGTTTAGGATTAATATATGCTTTGAAAGGCACGATCGGGAAGCAGTATTAACCTTTAATTGTGGTGAAAAGGCTGAGGTGTATGTTGACACTATTGTTACTTAGATGTTGACCCTTAGAAAAGAGTTAAGAGACAACCCATCGAGAACCATTAAAATGATTGGCACCATAAGTAAGAAATATTTGGAGTCCTCATTTGAAAATCTTGGGAAGACTGCAAAATTTGATTTTAGGCCAAAGGGAGAGAGGGGAACATATGAATACTTGTCTGTGGCTTAGATTTTTTTATGAGGGGAAGAAAGGGATCCTAAATGGTATCAAATCATGGCCGAATTGTTTGTGGTTCCTGAAGGGAAAATTGTTGATACGATGGCATAACTAGAGGCAACTTAAAACCTTTGCCTAAGTTGTTGTCCATTATTTGAAACACTAATGTGATCCTAAGGTTTGGTTAAAGGGAAAATAAGGAAGTATGAAATCAAGTCCCCTATGCTCTAGTGACAGGCCGACCAACTTTATCCTTAGTGCAAAACATATGTGAATCACACGAGAGCAAAGAAAGAAAGAGAATTCCCTGTTGTCAGCTTCTGTCAAAATTCTTCACCCAATAGAAAGTGATTTAAAAGATAATTCCATTTGAACATATGCCATCACAACAACTCATTATAGTAAGGTTGGCAAAGAGTGATTAGGCAGTTTAGAATTACAATCCTGATTTTTCCTTTATTCCTAGACCTTGGAATTACATTGGCCTTACAAATAGTGGACTACAACTTAAGCGAAGGTTTCAAGTTGCATTTAATTTATGGCATTGCATCAACAGTTTTCCCTTCAGGAACCACAGAAAATTCGGCCATCTTTCGGTACCATTCAGGTCCTTTCTTTGCCTCACAAAAGATCTGAGCCTCCAACAATATTCATATGTTTTTCTCTCTCCCTTTGGCCTAGAATCAAATTTTGCTATCTTCCCTGGCTTTTCAAATGACAACTCCAAATTTTTCTTACCAATGAGCTGGATAGTTCTTGGTGGGTTATCCCCAACTCTTTTCTAAGGGTCAAGATTGATAGTCCCAAATACGATCTTGTTCACGTTATTAAACGTCTTCAAACAAAAAAATTATCTACAACGATCAAACTTGAAAGTACGAAGTCCATTGAAATGTGTGTGAAAATGATATGAGAATGTAAATAAATGTTTTGTTTTGATCAAACAAAAATTCGGCAGCACTTCATTACACTTTAACTCCTTCCGTAAGCTAGACGTCTAAGATTCTTACAAACTCATGCATCACATGTCTATTTATAGACAAATAACCACCAACGCATCACCACCAAGTGTATGACTTCAACAACCTGTGACAAGTTGTGCATCACTCATGCGCTGCACATCACCTGATGCCTAGGTTTATAAGATATCAAACACTAAAACACAAGCACATGAACATGTTGCCACACATTACATTTACAAAACAAAAGACGCAGGCATTAGTCATTATGTACTAAAAGAGATTTAGGTAACAATAATGTCAAAATAAACCTCAACTTTTTCATCACCATTAAAGGTTAATGCAGCTTCCCAGTCGAGCCTTTCAAAGCATGTATCAATACCAAACACACTAAATTCTTCAACCTCCATTGCCCTCTGAAGCCCAAGATATTCCTAATGTTATCCATCCCCTTCAACTTTTCTTGATATAATTGCAGTTGTAACTCGAGTTGTAACTTAGATAATAGTTTACCATGCTCCTAATCTAATGGATCTTCATGCACCTCCATAATTTATTCTTGTACCTCTGCAATATATTATGGATCCCACCTCCATACACCTTCGTCATTCTAACCCTTTTTTATGCAGCAGATGATGACTCTGCCACATTATTTCCCGTATCAATTTGACTAGGGTTCTTGGTGTGTGTGCTATAGCCCTACAATCATAAAAATAACCTCATTAGTAAGTGGATACATTAAAGCATGAACAAACCTTTAATTCTCATCGAATTATTCCAAACACTTGTGTTTCTTGAATCACTACAAGTCCACGTTATTTACTTGTGAAATAAAAAATAATTTTAACTTATTTGAAAAAACAAGTCTCAATTTCATAATCAAACACAATGTGACCCAATTAGATCACTAAGTTATCACTTTCAATAATTAGATCACTAAGTTATCACTTTCAATAAACTTTTTTCATGCATTGATTCAATACGCTCATTCCTTAATTTCATAGTTTATTTAAGTATTTAAGCACTACACATCATCACATGCTAAATATCTTCACAATGTGGCTACATTCTTGATAATTCAAACCAATTCAACAATTTATACGACTACAAATAACTTCCCAATGTCGAATATAATCCTTTTATTTCTAACATAACATGAAGATCACAAATTATCTTTAGTAACCTGTAGAAAATCGAACAATGTGTACCTTTGATGTTTATAGTGAATGTGATGTGATTACGCAGTCTTATAACCCAAACACCCAAAATCAATGCATAAGTCGGCCCTTTAATCCCTTCTCTCTCCCAAATAGTGAGGAATCTTAGAAAACTAAGTCATTAATTGAATTCCCCTTGAAAAAATCGTTGAAGATTAATGTATAATACGTGTGGTTTAGTGAAAAATTAAGAAAGATGAGAATTAGTGTTTTGGAGAAGAAGATGGGAGGAGGTAGCGTACAATGATGATGATGAATGAAAAAGAGTGATAAAGAGTTTATGTAATTTTCGTATTCGGTCAAAATCTTTGGATTCGAGTCACAAGGTGAGGCCAAGCCACAAAGTGAACAAAATAAACCGTAAGCTACGGTCTATCCCACGCACCCTACACACATGAATTATGATTGAATTAGTGTCGTGTAGCAATGTATGGAGGGGCGTCTCACAAAGGGCAACGTGATTAGCTGGGTTTCGAACAATAGAACCCGGGTCGTAGCCTACGGTCCGAGATGCATAGCCTACACATGCGATTCGGGCTTAGGGCATACAAGGGGTGCATCAATACAATGTCCCACAGAGAGTAGCAAACGTAGGCTGCAAGTAAAGGGGAGTTGGGCGCAGCCTACGCACCTCACAAACTTTTTATAGATTCTTTTAGATTTTTCTTACCAAACTTAATAAAAAAACCTAAAACACTTGGAAAAGGAAAATGTTGAATAAAATTTCTAACAAATATGAAAAATCTTTTTTTTTTGTATTTTACTTTACTAGAATTAAAAAATGAATTAAAATTGTAAAATGCATGAGTCCTCGATGCACAAGAAAGAGATGGACAGCACCCGAAAAGTTTCCTCAACTTAAAACCTAATTATATATTAAACACAATAAACCAAAACTGAAACGAACACCAACAGTGATCGGTTGCCTCCCTGTAGCGCTGAATTATATGTCCTCAACCAGACCTTATTCGTCCCTCAGACGGCCTTATTTATTGGTTTGTCTATCAAGAAACTCACCACACCCATTTGCTTTGCGTTGACATCCTTTTCTTCCAAGATCATGTTTAATCTATAACATTCACCACTTATTTCATGTTGTCTTTTGGTTCTCACTCTCCACATCTTTATAGTTTCTAACCCTTGTGGTGATGTAAGGTCCCATCTACTTGCTTTTCAAATTCCCGGAAAAGAATGTAACCCTAGAACTATACAACCATACCTTTTGTCCAACTTCAATTGTTTTCTTTTCAATCTTCGCATCGTAAACCTCCTCCATCTTCGCCTTGTATGTTGTTGCAGTCTCGTATGCCTCATTTCTCAATTTTTCCAATTCATTCAAGCTCAACTTCCTCTTTTTACCCACATTATTATAATCAATATTAACAATCTTAACTGCCCATATTGTATGGCGAGCTAATTATACATGTAAATGACAACCCTTGCAAAAAACCAAACGACCAGGTGATTTTCCAATAGGGGTTTGGTAAGAAGTTATTGAAGCCCAAAGAACAGCATCTAGCTTCAAAGACCAATCCATTTGGTATGCTCTTACAGTTTTTTTCTATAAATTTTTGTAATCTACCTATTGGAAACTTCCACCTAATCACTTGTTTTGTGGGTGGTATGGGGTTGTTATCCTTTGATCAACACCATATCGTTTAAGTAACTTGCAAACTTAAAGTTTTTAATCGGGAGCCCATATGACAGGGGATCACTCGAGGGACACAATATCCTGTAAAGATATTGATTTGGACAAAGTTACAAATGATAGAATGGTCGTTTGTTTTGGAGGCTATTGCTTCAATACGTTTTGACACAAAATTAATAGCCACCAAAACATGGTACTTCCCTTATGAATTCAGAAATGGCCCATAGAATTGACCCCAAATACATCAAAGATATCAATCACAAGGATTACTTGCATGGGCATCTTATTTCGTTTGGAGATGTTGTCATGTTGTTGGACTCAAACACAATTATTTGCAAATCCGTGCGCATCCCTAAAAATATTAGGCCAGAAGAACCACAGGATAAGATTCTATGTCTCGTTCTCTGTCCACTGTAGTGGCCTCCGCATGCATATAAGTGTGCGTGGGCTAACACATTCATCTTAAGATAACTGGACCCGCTACCACTTTCAACAAATCCGGATCATCCCAAAAGTATTACTTTGCTTGGGCAATGGGTCTTTTTATTTGTCTGATACTCTAGGAGTGTACCCGCAACAAGATAGTACAGAATGTTAGAAAGCCATGGTAATATAGAAACTTCAAGAGTAAACATTGAAAGATGATATGCCACCACATTATCACTCCCTTTCTTGTCTTTAATCTCCAATATGAAATTCGTGCAGTGGGAGAATCCATCTTATCAACCTTCACTTTGCATCTTTCTTCTCCATGAGATACTTGATAACACTGTGATCGGATTAAATAATAACTTTGCTACCCCACATGTATGATCTACATTTATTGATGTGTAAACCCATATGTTTATCCTTGTGTTTTTAGTTGTTTTTAGTCCGTAATTTGTTTTTTTTCGTTATTTTAAGCTTATACTCAACTGTGGATGTTTTTACAAGTGCTCGTGTGCATAAGGAGCAGAAATCAAGACTAAATCGTGAAGACACGAGCAGACGGGAAGAGGCATGCAAAGAAAAGAAAAAAATAGGATTTATGGTTTTTCACGCCACACGAAGAACCAAGGGTGATAGTTGGTGACACGCGAAAAAAGGTTGTTGAATGCTTCGCGACGTGCGAAGATCATGAAAAAACGGAAAAACCCTAAGTCGATGTTATAAGCAGTTTTTGGATAATCTATTCAACATAACCTACTTCTAACCGTGAAAACAAAGAGCTTTGGGAGGTTTTAGAGTGGAGAAGTCGAATTTGATCAATAATTAAAGCAAGGAATCGTGAATCAGGTCGATCCTTTTATTCGGTTTATGTTTTGTGATTCCCTTTGTTTAATTAGATCTATAGACATCATGTTGGTGATTTTTATGACTTGTTTACACTTTTCAATCGTGATTGTTGGCTAAACTTCTGTAGCTACTTAGGTTTTGGATATATGATTGTTAAATTTTGGTGATTTCTCTGTTTTTAGTTATTATTGATGGATGAATATTAATGCAAAGAACCTTTTATACAATGGATCTGATGCGTATTTAGATCTGATTTTTTATTAATCATTTTTTGTATGCTCTTGTTGAGTTTTTCAGTTGTAGTTGCATAATTAGGTCACTTACATGTGTTTGCGATTAGTTTATGGTTTGGCTTGATGTAGTAATCCATAGGAACATTGATTGAGGGTTTGGTAGAACTAAGTATTCTACCTATCCAGATAGCTAAGAGGTGATAGATAGTCGGTTAGTCGTTGTTATTAGGCATTTAGGTGTAAAGGCTCTGATAGGAGGTTTTCCTAGATTTCCTAGTACCCTTGCTAGTCTGTGTCTTATCAGTTGGTCATAGGTTATCCTTGCATCTTAAAGGTATATTAAGATAGAAAGACTGAGAGGTAATCTATCTTTCTGGTACATTAGTATAGTTGGAGAGACTGAGACGTTATCCGACCAACCGGTTAGTTTCCCACGCCCATAGAATGATTAGGGCTTTAATATTCTAAGATCCCGGTTCTATCGTAGTTTTCATTGCCAAGAGAAATCCAAGATTCATAATTAGAATTTCTGACCTAGGTAGTGCTTTTCCCATTCTTGAGTTCATCTAAGTTGTCAGTTTGATAGTTAGTTTAAGTTTAAGCTACTTTTAATTTCAACTTAATTAAACTAATCAAAATATCCTTTTCAAAACCAAATCAATCAAATCTTTCAAACCATTCATACTTAGTTGTCGGAGTCTAGTGTAGTTATTGATGGTGTCTCATGAATTCGGTATTCGGAATTCCATTAGGCTTTACTACATTCGATACGTACACTTGTCTGCCATTGTGGTCTAGTTTAGGGATTTCCAGAGTGTCTAGGTTAGTTGTTAGAGAGTTTTTAAAAAGACCATATTTATCGCATCACTTATCTGATGCATACACTACCCCAAGCAACTCTTTCTCAGTGGTGGTGTAATTAAGTTGTGCATATGGAATAGTTTTACTTGGATAGTAAATAGCCACATGGTTTTTTTTATCAACTCTTTATCCCAAAATAGCCCTTACCACATAATTACTATAATCACACATGATTTAAAAAGATAATGACCACTCGGGTGATTGTAAAATTAGTGCTTCAACCAGTTTTTGTTTTAATACGTTAAATGCATTTAGACATTCTTATCAAAAACAAAAGGGACATCGTTAAACGAAAGGTTACACAATGGTTTTGTTAGAACACTATGTCATTTTTAAACCCTCTGTAAAAAAGGAATGAATGCCTTTAACATTTGTAGGAGGAGGTAAAGTTGAAATAACTTGTTTGGATTCTTGCTAAGTATAGTTACTTCTTCAGCTAATTGACCAAGCTGCTTGGACATTGAATTCACTTTTTTATCCCAAACATCATTATCCTTTCACATTTCCTTCATGAAATCCATACCTGCATTAAGCCTTGAATTCACTGAATCATCACCATCAGATGATCCACTTTGTTTATATCCATGAAACTAATTTTGTCCTTGTTGTTGATAGTTTCTTAAAGGCCCTTATTGTTGTTGTTGGATTTGATTATAACCACCTTGCTAATATGATCCTCTTTGATAGTTCTCTTGGTTATAGTTTTGTTGTTGACTTTGGTATTGTTTTCCTCCTTGATTGTTTCTCTGATAATTAGAATTCAATTGGTTAGAAGAATTTCCATAAATGAAATTTGGATGATTTTGTAGACCTAGATGATATGTGTTGGAGTTCATGCCATATAGCTTTTGTTCTCCCTCTTCACTTTTTTCCCAATTGAAGTGGGCAATCCATCATCGCATGACCAATATCCCCAAAGCCTTCGCATAAGTCATACACATGAGATACATTTGCAACTTCTCTCCCTCAACTAGGCCTAAAATTTGCCATTTGTTGTTCCAAGGCATTAACTTTATCCTTAGTTGCATAGTCAACCAAAGCTTTTACAGTTAGAGGTCTTGACTTTCTACTTGGTAATGCTTGCATTTTAGATCCCTTGCTTAATTTCTCTAGCAGTTCCCAATCCTGATCTTTTGGATTTATCAAGAATGTTCCATTACTTTTACTAGACACATGCCTAACCTCATCTCGATGCAAACATCATAAAAAAACCTTAATAAGTTCCCACTGTAGATTTTGATTATGTGGGCACATCCTTATCAACTACTTGAATATGGTGAATGCCTCATGAAATAACTCGCTTGGTTTTTCTTGGAAGGTCCTAATAGCATTACGGGCATCATAGGTACGACTCATGGTGTAATATTCTTCTAAAAACGTTTGTTGCGTTTGCATTTGCTTATCTGGTGAGACTCGTGTCCACCAGTTGTACTACAAATGGCTTTAAACTCGGATAAATGGATATACAAGTCTTTCGTAGTTTTTCCTTTGAACGTCGGTATTATGTGCAAATATTGAGGTCTAACCTCAAAAGCCACTTCGGGATTTAGGGGTTCCACAATCGGTGATGGTCCGATGGGTTCTTCATAACCATGGTTCTGAAATGATTGTCCACCCATGAACACGAATTGGTTGAGGCATTATTGGCCTAATCATTATTCACATTATGTTGATTACCACCTCTGCAACAATTGTTGCCAATAAGTAGTTACTCATTCTAAACCTTTTGTACTTTTGATAACAATTATGCTCAGGTGAATATCCAGGATCATCCCCATAACCCATATGATAACTCTGATATGTGGAAACCTAGGTGCACCACCGTAATCGTCATTGAAGTTCTTATTAGGGTCTATGTTATCATACGGCCCATCATGATCCCCAAGCATAATCCAAATTATGGACATTCCCATCTTTCATTTGATTACATTCTTCTATGTGGTATGAACCCTCATCTTCATCGTTAAACAAGGGATTTTATTAGGCATGCACTTGATTATTAGGAGCCTGGTTATTGAGATTCTTGTTTTGGTTGTTTTGTGGGTTTTGATTGTTAGGTGAATTCTGATTATTAGGGTTTTGGTTGTTGGGTTGGTCATCACCACCTGCGAGGGACTGTGGTGGTGGTGGTGGTGTTGGTGGCATGTTCGGGAAAGATGTTGAGGTGGCGGTACCTGATTATATTATATGGATTGTTCTAGTTTTCTATTATAACTCTTTATTTTTTAATTGCTTATGAGACTAGTTATGTGGTTATCCCTTCTTAGCAATGCATATAATCAGCTGATATTTGGTGATTATCATTTAATTATTGTAATTGATTTGGTGTATAGTTGGCATGTATATCTGTTTCCTATTTTTTAGTTGTATAATTTCCTATTTAAAGGGTTATCATATTCAATAGTAGGCATTCAGAATTTTACACCATAAACTCTTTTATCCCTGACCGATGTAAGACACGGTTTTTCCTTGCATTTCTTTCTATTTCTTGATCAAAAACTAGTGTTGATGACTTTCCTGAAAATCTAGTATGCATGCAATATTGTCACTACCTGCGCAAATCAACACACCCAGCATAACGTGGAACAGAAAGAATAACAAGACCAAAATTAAACAATTAATTATGAAATCAGATACATTTAAATACAAAGCGCACAAGATAGAGAGAACTATAACTTATTCACCTTAACTAGTTAGAGAGAACTATAACCTATTCACCTTAATTAGTTAGGGAAAGTAGGGTATCGAACCACATGACGAATTTGTGGTCAGTGTTAAAGCCAAATCATTTATTTAACTATCCTACTCCTACTTTCATTTAAATATTGGATTGGTTTGGAATAGTGAATTCGATTTAGATTGAATTAAAGCAAAGTAAGAATTGACTTTGATTTTTTGGAAAGCAAAGATTGAAACTGGTTTTGTAAACAATAATATGAGAAAAGGGGAGCACCCCAGTTTCAGGTTATCTAAAACACCAATAACTTGATTTGAATTGTCAGCCGAAAATCACTTAGACATAATTTGAAAAAACTTGCATGAAGGATAATCACAAGCCAAAGGAAACCAGCCACATTGACCTAACCATCTGTAACCGAATAGGAACACGTGCTAGTATGTCGTCTTAGTGAAAACAAATTTGCACAATATGATATTTCGTAAAACAATTACTGGTAACGGATCATTAGTAACCAAATCCTAGTAATTGTCAATCAATCAAAGTCAAACGCGTTCTTCAATATAAGAAATCACACAAATCCAATGAATTGTTATAAGCGACATTTAACTGATGATTCATGTCCAAAAAGAGTACTAACCAAGTCAAAAGATGTTAACAAGCATAAACCCTACACCCCGTTTGACCACAAGGAGATTAGCCCCATTTGACCACAAGGAGATTAGCCACTCATTGGTATGATTGATTCTTCAACTAGGTCAAAACTAGGGATGGTAAAAAAACCTAATCTCGACGGGAATATTCAAAACCCAAAGCATCCAGGACGGATATACCCGATACCCATCGGATATGGGATTAGAAAAAAATATTTCGCGGGTAGGAGGGTATGAGATTAAGTGATACTCGACCCGATTACCCAAAACTATATATCCGTTTACCCAAAGAATATGCCCGAAACGATACCCGAAAACTTTAACTTTTATTTTTATATTTTCTTAACTTTTCTTTATTAATTGTTCGTTCTAGTAGTTTCGTTACTTAAAATATAATATTTTCATTTTGAACATATATTTAATGATATTATTTAGATTTTGTATGATACTAAATACAAAATTACTTTTTGAGATTAATAGTATAATATGTTTACATTTTTTAAAATATTTTCAAATTGATGATGGCTTGTATGTTATTTATCATAAGTTAATATATTGTATAGATTTAAAAAAAATAAAACTATTAAGGAAATATAAAAAATAATCTCAAAGGGTACTTTTTAAAAGACTAATGCGTAAACCCAATATTCGACACGTAACAGGCCAGGTATGGGTCAAGATTTTACAACCGGGTATAGGTATATGGGATTAGCCACACCCGGCCCATACCCGACCCATTGTCAACCCTAGAAAACTAGGAATTGATTCAGAATGAATTGATGGATGGAATGACGTTTCTTCATCAATTCATTCTTTAGCCCCCAAGGATGATTAATTTCGAATCTTTAATGTTTGCCTTAAATATCACACACTTACTTTGGTAATTTTCGCAACTTATCTTGCCCAGAGTGTAGCCTACGCCTGACAGCAGATCACCACACTGATCTTCACCTTCCCGTTAACTCGTTCATCCGATTCCAATTCTGTCTTTAGCTACCGTTTCACCATTAGCTTGATAATCATAAGAACCATGAAAAGTAATAAAATTCCATATGAAACAATGATCAATTTCATGAATTTACACATTAAAAACACATGAAAATCACCGACCTGAAAGCCACGGTACTAATATCGACACATGTTTCACATCAGTTAAAAATACTGACCTTCACTTTTAAATGAGGCGAAGGGAATTCATTCGGTATCAGTGTGGTCCTTTATGCAACGGGAATTCAGTTACACGAAAGTTGTTGAATAAGAGTTGGATGAAATTTTGTTACTTTTGATGAAATTGATCAATTTCAATGCCATTTTTAAAATCAAATATATTTCTTGTAAAGGTCCAAAACTTTTAAATTTCGCTGCGAACATATATATAATATTAGTTGTTGCATTTGATATTTAAGATCTCACGTTTCATTCATTTTGTAACAGTCTCCTTAATTTTGCAGTGAATTGATAGGTTAACACGCTAACACTTCTTTTATATGGTTTTAAGCATTATATAAAAAAAATAATCAATCAAATATATAATATACAAAAAGTAATACGATCTAAAAAAGTTGTATGTTTAGCATGTCCAGAGATCGACCAAACAAGAAGATAAACGCACATGATAAAATTAAAAGTAAACATAGCTTAAAAGAATTACATAACCATGTGTCAAACAACGAATGAATTATAGTATATATACACACTTGATGTTACATACCCACCAATCATCTCTTTTTTAATGTTCTCAACGGTAACATGTACCTATTCGTGACAATCATGCCGATTTGTCAAAACAAGTCATACATTAATGACAAAAACGATATTCTTGATTTATAATCCGATGCATGATGACTTCACAACAACGACATTCTTGATTTATAATCTGATGCATGATGACTTCACAACAACCCGTCCATGATTTACATACATTTTTCGTTTGTGTATTGTTATCCAACTATGCTACGCTATGGTATCAACTAATAACTCAGTATATTGGCTCACAGACCAGGTTTGGTTTCTTAAAGAAGAAACAAAACATCTGCATGCCCGCTCATCAACATTGATGGATGGATTTCGGTAATCAGGACTCATGAATTGGCTGCCAAATGACTGAAAATGGTTTCAAGAGTTGACTGGCTGATGCTATACTCTGCTATCCCTAGTTTGTTTCTGCATCATATAGATTTTGTAATGAGATAACATTAAGAAAATACATATATACCTGATACACACAAGATATATATACATATATAATATAAACCTGTTTCGCTCAATGAGCCCAAAAACATCGGCAAGTGAGAAGTCCTCTCCCCGTGGCAACTGAAAAAATGTAGAGTCAGTGATGCTAGAGTAAAAAGACATCAGGAATAACTTTTTAGTTAATGTTAACCCAAAACAGACTTTCAAGAGCTTTCAAGTTGTATGTTGCATACAAGTGTGTATTTTGTTCTAATATGTTTTGATGATTGTATTTCTTGTATGCATAATAAGCTTAGAATAAACATATGCATAGATGGAATAGTGTTTGGTATTCGTTAGGCCCATTAAGAATCATGCATTGGGTTGCTTATTGGACTATATAGGTTGACTTTGGGCCGGGTTCATATTACCTAACTTGTTAGGCCTTAGTCATTTCCTTTTGGGGAAAAAACAGACTGAATGAACCGTTGATATCTTTTCTCAAACTCATAATACTATTTATTGGATGGATAAGAGAACGAAATTTGAGAGGTAATGTGTATAAATTGATGAACAGAGCAGGTACCTGATATTTAACACTCAGTCCATTGGAACCTTGAGATGTTACCCCAGGAAATGACGCTAGAACAAATGAATCTATCACTGAGAATTTCTCTTTTGCTAACCACCATTCTGAGAAAATCGGTAGCGGAAGACCACCTGACATGTCAAACAAGAACTAGTCGATATTAAATCCACAAAATATGTATATACACAAACATATCTATATACACACATACATACGGGGAAGGATCAAATACAAAACAATCTTAACCTAGGAAATGTAGGAAACTGGGTCAAACGAACTCCGATTGACCTCATTTCAGCGGCATTGGAACCGGCTAGTCAAACCCTATTCAAATATATATATATATATATATATATATATATATATATATATATATATATACATATATATATACACACACACACATATATATATATACACACATATACATATGTATATGTATATACATAGGGTTTAGCTGTTAGGGTTTAAAGTTTTAACTTTTAGGGTTTGCTTTAGATTTTACCTTTAGTGTTTAGCTTTTAGGGTTTATAGTTTAGATTTTTGGGTTTAACATAAGGTTTAGCCTTAGGGTTAAGGGCTTAGGGTTTCTGGTTAGGTTTCAATGAGCCGGTTCCAACGCCGCTGGAATGAGCTCATTCGGAGTTCGTTTGACCCGGTTTTCTACACTTCCTAGGTTAAGGACATTTTGTACCGGATCCTTACCCTACATACATAACATATACACACACACATGTGCAAAGAGAAAAAAGTACCATCACGGGCCAACTGTTCTGGTAATTGCTCATTAAACACGCCACTAGAGCCAACATTATCCGTAAGTGTTCTTAATCTTTCTTCATTGCCAAGCCAGCGTCCAATCAAGATTATCATCTCTCTCGACAAACTAATCTCAGTGGCCGAAGCATCTTCACATATTACGGAGTTGTTCCCTCTGATACAGACTTCCAAGTCACCAAAAATGCTACTTGGATGCGAAGGGATGTCAAATAGCCTCTCTTGAATCATGTGACACAGTCTTTCCAAATCACCCGAGCATACCTCCGTAGGTTTGACCTAACAATACCGAACACAAAACGGTTAGCTTCTGAAAAAAAAATAACAAGATAATCAGAAATATCGTACCTCCAGTTCAAGATGATTTCCGAATCGCGTTTTTAGATGTGGACTGCCGATACACCTTAGCTTTCCTCCAACCTTCAGATAACATGGACCCATTAGGGATGAGCTTTTTTTCCCAAATACCCGTACCCGTACCCGTATCCGTATCATACCGATTTTAGGTATTCAGCACATGTATCGGTACCCAGTTTTATTGATTTCGGTATTCGGTACTTTGGGGCATCGAACGTGTACGGGTAAAAAATTGTACTGGTACTTGATTTTATATATAAATTTAAAAAAAAATTTATATTATGTTTTATTTCGTATTATGGTGTTTATGGTACTTGCATCAGCTTTACCTATTTAGTACTCGTATCGTATCGGTAACCGTACCAATTTTACCTATTCAGCAGCCGTACTGTATTGTCAATCGTACCAATTTTACCTATTTGGTACCTGTTAAACTAAGTTATTAGTTTGTCAATCTATTTATTGTTAAGGGTGTTCAATTGTAATTAGTATTATCTATATATAGGACCTTTGTAATCTCTTTTATTGAACAATACAATTTCAAGATTTAATTTGGTATCAGAGCCAAATCAAATCCATATCACACTCCAAAAATCTTCAGCCAACTAATAAACCCTAACAGCCGTCCTGCTTTTTCAGCCATTCTTCTAAGAAACCCTAACAGCCGTCCTGCTTTTTCAGCCATTCTTCAGCCAACTAACACATCAATGGCTGCTATACTACCCTTTTCAACACAAGAGAAAACCATACATAACACTCATACGTTTGCTTTTTCCCTCAAACCAACAAACTATGGCTACTGGCGGTCAATGATTGAACCGTTTCTCACATCTCACAATCTGTTACAATCTGTTTGGTTATGTCGATGGCTCCATTCTCTGTCCAGAATCAAAAGTTACAACAGAGTCTGCTGAAACTGATCATCCGAGTTATGCTCCATGGATTGCAAACGATGCTCATGTCCGAATGCTCATCACGTCTACAGTTTCTGAGGAATGTTTTCAGAATATTCAGGTCGCACTTCTCGTGAGATATGGCTCTCTCTAGAACGAGCCTATGCACCGGTAACGTCCTCACATGAATTTACTCTTAAAAGTCAATTGCTTCGAATCACCATGAAAGGTGATTGAAAAACCCGTTGAATACCTAAGTCGGGCTCTAGAATATGCAACAGCCTTAGCGAATATTGGTGAACCCATGAAAGATAAGGATCTTGTCATGCTCCCTCTTGCAGGCCTTCGTGAAGAGTACAACGGTCTTAAAGCCAATCTTTTAACACGTTCACCACTGGTAAGTTTCAATGAACTTCATGGTCTTCTAAGTAACCATGACTATATCATAGCAAAGGTTTTACCTTCTGCCATGTCTAACAACAGCCCTCAGGCCTTTTTGGTGGCTGCCCACCTTTCTAATGCTGTTGTCCCAGCCATTCCAGCCGCCACCAACTCACCTAACATTGCTGCACTCCAGAATCAGCTTCAAAGTCTTCAACTCATGGTTGCACAAATTCAAAATCAGATCGGTTTACCGGTAAACACAACAGTTTATTCAGCCTCAGGCCTATTTTACCCCTCGGACATCTAATAGTAATCGGGGTAATCATGGATACCGTGGGTCACGTGGCAACTCACGACTAAACAATCGTGGTCGAGACACTAGTGGCACAAGCCAATTCTCTTGGGCTTCCACTCAAAACACAGTTTATGGACACTGCAACCGTTGTGGCATCGGGCACCTCCCATCTCAATGTCCAAATCAATCAAATCAGTCTCGTATGCAATCACAAGCCAACTATGCAACTCGTTCAGATGTTGATTCTCAGTCAGGCTTCACTTCGCTTCCTGACACGGGAGCTAATGATCATGGCACTCAGATGTAGCTAGTCTAGACAACTCTGCAGCATACTATGGTAACGACTCTCTCCTTGTTGGTAACGGTCAATCTTTACCTATTTTAAATATTGGCTCAACAAAAATTTACTCACCTAATAAAACCCTTGTCCTTTCCAACGTTCTTCATGTCCCTGAACTTCAACGAAATCTTTTATCTGTTCAAAAATTGTGTTGATAATGACGTTTTCTTTGAATTTCATGCTTCTTATTTTGTTGTGAAGGACGAGTCTACACACAACATCCTTCTCACGGGACCAATGAACAGGGCTTATATTCCATCCGTCTTCCTCAGCTCAAGTCTTGTCCAAAAGTTGCCTTTACTGCCACCAAAGCATCTTCCAACCCTTGACATCAACGCCTAGGCCATCCTCATGAAGTTTTTTTTTTCTGTTATTTCGCATTGTTCTGTTTTAGACAAAATATCAACTGATTTATGTACTTCTTGTCAAATGGGCAAGTCTTCTAAGTTATCTTTACCAGACTCAACTTTTCGTAGCAAAAATTTCTTGGATCTTGTTTATTGTGATATTTGGGGCCCTGCCCCTACTTTGTCTAGTGATGGTTGTCGTTTCTTTTTACTTTGTGTTGACCACCACTCTAGGTACATGTGGTTTTACCCACTAGTTCATGAATCCGATGTTTATCCTATTTTAACAAACTTTATTAAAATGGTTGAGCGACAATTTAACACCAAATTAAAAAATATTCAATCTGACTGGGGAGGGGAGTTTCGTAGCCTCGCGTCTTATTGTCACAACCTTAGCATAATTCAACGGCGTTCTTGTCCCCATACAAGTGAACAAAATGGGATTGTAGAACGCCGTCATCGACACGTTGTGGAAACGGGACTTACTCTCTTGGCACAGTCCAGTCTTCCTCAATGTTTCTGGCAATTTGCCTTTGAAACTGCCATTTATTTGATCAATCGGCTTCCTTCTCATGTCTCCTCCAACAAGTCTCCATTTGAACACGTTTTTAAACGCAAACCTGATTATTCCTTCCTTCGAGTTTTTGGATGTCAATGTTTCCCTTATCTTCGTCCGTATAACCACCACAAAATCGAGTTTCGCTCTACCTCGTGTGTCTTTCTTGGTTAGCCCTGTTCACCACGGTTACCGACCCTTGCACCGAGTGGGTGTATATTTTCCGGCATGTTCGCTTTAACGAACATGTTTTCCCTACCATAAAGTCCCATCTACTGAATCAACATCTCACACACCATATATCTCTGTTTTTCCAAACCCACCACCAGGTTTTCCCACCGAACCACTCCACTCTCGTCCACCCTCTACTACTACTACCACCGACCAAATTCAGCCTACTACTATCAATCAGAATGTGAAAGGGTAATCGTATGTTGTATTATGAAGAGAATTACAACCAAATATATAAAGATACTAATTACATCTTGATACCCTAGACAATTAGAAATATTAATAAATTAACTAAACTATTAGCCGACATAGTCTAATATTCCCCCGCAAGTTCAGGGTGGTTAGCAATCTGCAACTTGGATCTGAGGAACTCAAATTTCTGAGAAGATAAAGGCTTTGTAAAGATATCGGCTATTTGATCTCTTGTGGAGATAAATTTAACACTGAGCTTTCCCTGAGTAACTTGTTCACGAACAAAATGATAGTCAACTTCAACATGTTTTGTTCTAGCACGAAAAACTGGATTGGCTGTGAGATAAGTTGCTCCAAGGTTATCACACCAAAGTGTAGGTGCTTCACTAACCAAACCAAGTTCTCGAAGAAGAGACTTTAGCCAAATTAATTCTGCAACTTTATCCGCAATGGCTTTGTACTCAGATTCTGTTGAAGAGCGAGAAACAGTTTTCTGTTTACGAGTAGACCAAGAAATGAGATTAGAACCTAGATAGTTAGCAAATCCCCCCGTTGACCGACGATCGATTAGGCAGCCAGCCCAATCAGAGTCCGAGAACGCTTGAAGATTGGTGGACCAATGTGAGTCTGTAAATGCCTGTAGCCGATAACCTGTATTGTGACGAATCCATAGTCCCATATTAAGTGTACCTTTGAGATAACGCAAAATTCGTTTAACACCAGCCCAGTGGTTTTCAGTGGGAGCATGCATGAACTGACAAACCTTGTTCACAGCAAATGCAATATCAGGGCGAGAGAGAGTGACATATTGAAGAGCACCGACCGTTTGCCTGTACCTAGAAGGATCATCAAGGGGCTATCATCCGGCAATAAAACAGAAGAGGTGCTCATGGGAGTAGAAATTGGTTTGCAATCTGCCAAACCAGCCTTGTGCAAAATATCACCAATGTATTTGTGTTGCAAAAGAATTAAATCATGGCCTTTGTGAAAATTGAAACGTATAATTGTAATAGGTTTTTATTGATTAATAATGAAGAATACAAGGCCCTATATATAGATAAACTAATTACAACTTGGTACCCTTAATAATAATAAACTTGTCTAATTTAAATAACTTAGTCTAACATTCCCCCGCAAGTTGAGGGCGAGGAACGACCTGCAACTTGGACCGTAGAAACTCAAATCTTTGTGAAGGTAGAGCCTTTGTAAACACATCAGCAATTTGATCATCAGTGGAGATGAACTTGACATTCAGCTTCCCTTGAGTAACTTGTTCACGAACAAAGTGATAGTCTATTTCAACATGTTTTGTACGAGCATGAAATACTGGATTAGCAGAGAGATAGGTTGCACTAAGATTATCACACCAAAGCGTTGGTGTCTTGCTAAACAGACCGAGTTCATGAAGAAGAGATTTCAGCCAAATCAGTTCTGCTACAGTATCAGCAATAGCCTTATATTCAGATTCTGTTGAAGATCGAGAGACAGTTCGTTGTTTTCGAGCAGACCACGAAATAAGATTAGAACCCAGATAGACAGCATATCCTCCCGTGGACCGACGATCGATAGGGCAACCAGCCCAATTAGAATCCGAGAACGCCCGAAGATTAGTAGCCCAATGAGAGTCAGAAAAGGCTTGTAGCCTAGACCCCGTGTTGTGACGAAATAAGGGACCCATATCAGCCGTGCCCTTCAAGTAACGCAGAATGCGTTTCACACCAGCCCAATGATTCTCGGTAGGAGCATGCATGAATTGACAAACCTTATTAACTGGAAAAGCAATGTCCGAACGAGTTAAAGTTGCATATTGAAGAGCACCGACCGTCTGCCTGTATCTAGAAGGATCATCAAGTAATGGGCTATCATCAGGTAAGAAAACCTGAGAAGTACTCATAGGGGACGACACGGGTTTGCAGTCTGCAAGACCTGCACGAAGAAGAATATCAAGAATGTATTTCGTTGAGATAGGACCAGATTCGAACCATGATGCACCACTTCAATACCCAAAAAATAATGTAATGGACCCAAATCTTTAATTGCAAACATAGAGCTCAAGCGGTCAATAACAGCATTAACAGCCCCAGAGTGATTACCTGTGATGATAATTTCATCTACATAGACAAGAAGGTAAACCAAAGTACCATTGTTGTTAAGAATAAACAGGGACGGATCAGTTTTGGACCCGTGAAAACCCAATTGGTAAAGAGCCGTTGATAATTTTGTAAACCAGGCACGAGGAGCTTGCGTGAGACCATACAAAGACTTGTGTGATAAGCACACATGATCTGGCCTAGTCGGGTCAACAAAACTAGGAGGTTGCCTCATATAAACTGTCTCCTGAAGATCACCATGCAGAAAAGCATTCTGAACATCTAATTGTCTGAGAATCCACTTGTTGGTGACAGCCAGGGATAAAATAGTCCGAACCGTAGCAGGTTTGATTACTGGGCTGAAAGTCTCATGATAATCAACTCCATGTTGTTGGTGAAAACCTTTAGCAACAAGTCGTGCCTTGTACCTGCTGATGTTCCCATTTGCATCTGTTTTTAACCTGTAAACCCACTTACAATAACCCAAGTTAGTATGAGGGGCAGGGGGAACTAATGTCCATGTCCCATTTCTATGTAGCGCATCTAACTCTTCAGCCATGGCTTGGCGCCATTCTAAAGACTTATTAGCAACGGTAAAGGAGGTGGGCTCAACGGGTAAGGTAGGGGTAGTGGTGGCAGTATAGGCAGCGGGATTATAACGAGTGGGTGGCTTGGGGTTTGGACGAAGGTTGGATGGTCGAGTTCTAGGTGCTTGGGTGGGTTGGACCGTGGGAACTGTGGGTTCGATTGAGGGTTCGGGTGGGGTGTTGGTATCGGTTTGTAGTTGTGGGTCTGATTGGGTAGGTTCGGTAGGTGCAGTAGTGGGTGGTATAGGAGTAGTAGGTGGTGTGGGTGCAGCTGGAAAACCGGGTGGTGGGTCAGGAAACAATGAGACGTAGGGTGGGGAAGGTTGTGGTGGGGTTTGGGTAGGTACGGGTTTGTTATATGGAAAGACATGTTCATTAAAGCGAACATGTCGGGCAATGTATATTCGTTCGGTGGATGGGTCAAAGCATCCATAGCCATGATGAACAGGGCTATAGCCAAGAAAGACGCAAGGAGTGGATCGAAATTCAATTTTGTGACGGTTATATGGACGAAGATAAGGAAAGCATTGGCATCCAAAAACACGAAGAAAAGAGTAGTCAGGTTTTCGTTGAAATACATGTTCATATGGAGATTTGTTAGAGGAGACACGAGAGGGAAGTCGGTTGACTAAGTAAACGGCTGTCTCAAAAGCAAATTGCCAGAAACGTTGGGGAAGACTGGACTGTGCAAGAAGTGTAAGTCCGGTTTCCACAACATGCCGATGAAGACGCTCGACCATCCCATTTTGCTCACTTGTGTGAGGGCAAGAGCGGCGATGAATGATACCATGACTGGTGCAAAAAGATGTAAGCGTACGAAACTCTCCCCCCCAATGAGATTGAATGCATTTAAGTTTGGTTTTAAATTGTCGTTCTACCAGTTTAATAAAGTTGGTTAGCACATTGTAAACATCTGATTTTTGAGCTAGGGGATAAAACCACATGTATCTAGAATAGTGATCCACACATAACAAAAGGAAACGATAACCATCAACAGACAAGTCGGGCGACGGCCCCCAAACATCACAATAAACAAGATCCAACAAATTTTTGTTACGAAAAGATGAGTCTGATAAAGATAATTTTGACGACTTGCCTAGTTGACAAGGAGTACATAATGTATTTGAAAACTTGTCAGTAATAGGTAAAGAACAATGAGATAATTGAACGAAAAACTTGAGCATGAGGAAGTCCTAAGCGTTGATGTCAAATGCTAGAAGAAGCTTTGACAGCCGTGAAAGCGACTTTAGGGATAGACTTGAGCTAAGGAAGACGAATGGAGTACAGACCCTATTCACTGGGACCCGTTAGGAGGGTTGTGCGTGTAGACTCGTCCTTCACAACAAAATAAGATGAGTGAAATTCAAAGAAAACATCATTATCCACACAAAATTTTTGAACAGACAAAAGGTTTTGTTTAAGGTCAGGAACATGAAGTATATTGGATAATTTAAAGGTTTTGTTAGGCGAGTAAATAGTTGAGGAGCCAATATGAAAAATAGGTAGTGGGTTACCGTCACCAATAAGTAAAGAATCAATACCAAAGTAGGCCTCCGAGTTGTCAATGCTAGATAAGTCTGGAGTGGCATGTCCATTACATCTAGTGTCGGGCTTCCAAGTGAATCCTGATTGGGAGGCAACATCAGAGTGAGCAGCAAGGTTGGCTTGTGGTGCTGCACGTGATTGGTTCGGTTGATTTGGACATTGAGATGGGAGATGACAATGCCACAACGGTTACAGTGGCCATAGACTGTGTTCTGTGTTGACGCCCAAGAGAATTGACGAGTGCTAGTGTTGTCCTGATTGCGGTTAGTTTGGCCACCACGAGAGTTACCACGGGAAGAACCACGAGAGCCACGGTTGCCTCTGTTGTTGTTAAAGGATCGAGACCCAAAGTAAGCTTGTGGTTGTGAAGAAGATGCAGGATGAAGTTGATATCCCAACTGAGAAGCCATGAGTTGAAGACTATGAAGTTGTTGCCGTAGGGAATCAATATTTGGTTGTGGTGGAGTTGGGACAGCAGCCGTAAGGGGCTGTTGTGAAGTTGTGGCAGCCGCAAACAAGGCGTGTGGCACCCGCTGATTGGTGGCCAAGATCTTTGTGATCATGTAGTCATGGTCACTCAGTCACCCGTGTAGTTCAGTAAAGGTAACAGGAGGGGAACGAGCCAATAAGTTGGCCTTGAGGCCATTATATTCTTCACGAAGGCCGGTAACAGTTAATATGACCAGATCTTTTTCCTTCATCGGTTCTCCTATGTTGGCAAGGGCAGTAGCATACTCTTGAGCCCGGGCCAAATAGTTAGCCGGTTTTTCATCACCCTTCATGGTGATTCGCAGCAGTTGGCTTTTGAGAGTAAATTCATGAGAGGAGGAAATGGGTACATAAGCGCGTTCAAGTGATAACCATACCTCACGAGAAGTGTGTCCCTGAGCATGCTGAAAAGATTCTTCAGAAACTGTGTTGACAATAAGCATACGGACATGAGCATCATTGGCAATCCATGGAGCATAACTCGGGTTACAGTGGTGGTTGTTCCAGTTGTAACATCCTTTGATGGGCAAGGGATGGTACCATCCACATAACCGAGTAGGTTATGAGAGGCAAGGAAGGGTTAGACTATTTGTTTCCAGTAGCCATAGTTTGTAGGTTTTAGGGTGAAAGCAAACTTGTGAGAGTTATGGATAGCTTTTCCCTGATTTGTAAAGGTTGTTATGGCAGCCATAATAATCGGCTTAGGTTTGTTAATCGATGCAGGAAGATGGCAGAAGGTTTGGTGATCGGCTGTTAAGATAGCAGCCACAAGATTGTTAATCGGCTGTTAGGTTGGTTAGGGTTGATAGCTGCAGCAGAGAAGAGAGAAAAAAAAAGAAGAAGAAGAAGGCGGCAGCAGCTTTTAGGGTTTAGGGAATCCCATAGCGTATAAGCTCTGATACCAAATTGAAACGTATAATTGTAATTAGGTTTTATTGAATAATAATGAAGAATACAAGGCCCTATATATAGATAAACTAATTACAACTTAGTACCCTTAATAAAATAAACTTGTCTAATTTAAATAACTTAGTCTAAGAGTGAAGAACCTCAACCCCAGAAAGTAATGTAATTGGCCCATATCCTTAAGCGCAAAGAGCAAATGAAGCTGTTCAATTATCTTTGCAACTACGGTGGAATTATTGCCCGTAATAATGATATCAACATAAACAAGTAGATAAACAAGAGAGCCCGAGGAATGAAGGATAAACAATGATGGATCAGTTTTGGACCCGTAGAACCCTAACTGATGAAGGACTGTGGACAGCTTGTTGAACCAGGCACGAGGGGCCTGTTTAAGACCGTACAAGGACTTGTTTAATAAACACACATGTTGAGGCTTAGCAGGATCAACGAAGCCCTTAGGCTGGCGCATATATACTGTTTCTTCAAGATCGCCATGCAGGAAAGCAGTTTAGATATCCAACTGCTGGAGAGGCCATTTATTTGTGACAGCCAAAGATAAGACGGTGCGAATGGTAGCAGATTTAATGACCGGGCTGAAAGTCTCATGATAATCCACACCATGCTGTTGGTGAAAACCCTTGGCAACAAGCCGAGCTTTGTACCTGGTAATCTTACCATGTTCATCTGTTTTTAGCCTGTAAACCCATTTACACTCAACAATATTGGCATTAGGTACAGGGAGCACAAGTGTCCACGTGCCATTTCTATGAAGCGCGTCCAACTCATCAGACATAGCCTGGCGCCATTAAGCATACTTATTAGCAACGGTAAAACTGGTCGGTTCAATAGGTGAAGAAGAAGATGTGGTGGCGGTATAGGCAGCAGGATTGTAACGATCAGGTTGTTTTGGATTGGGACGAAGGTTAGACGACCTGGTGCGTTGGGCCTGCTGTGATTGGGTAGACGGTGGATGTGGTGGCGGATTTGGTATGGGAGTCGGATTGGGTTGAGGAGGTGTTGGTGGTGGCGGATTCGGATGTTAGGTAAGGGAGGAGGTGTATGTGGAGGGGCCGGTGGTGAAAGAGGTGTTGGAGGTGAAGCCGGTGGTGGTTGTGAAGGTTGGGTGGGTTCTGGTGGGAAGCCAGGTGGAGGATTGGGAAAAATGGAGATGTATGGGGAAGCAAGTTGTGGTGATGGAGTAGGTGACGGTTGATAGGGAAAAACTTGTTCATTGAAGCGAACATGTCGAGCTATTTAGATACGTTCAGTGGAAGGATCAAAGCACCGATAACCGTGGTGAGAAAGGCTATGGCCTAGGAAGACCCAAGGAGTAGAACGAAATTCAATTTTGTGACGATTATACAGGCGAAGGTAAGGAAAGTATTGAGAGCCAAAGAGTCTTAGGAACGAGTAATCAGGTTTACGTTTAAAGACATGTTCAAAGGGAGATTTGTTGGAGGAGACACGAGAGGGTAGCCGGTTAATTAAGTATACCGCTGTTTCAAAGGCAAAATGCCAGAAACGTTGAGGAAGACTGGAATGAGCCAAGAGAGATAGTCCAGTTTCCACAACATGACGATGACGACGTTCAACAATGCCATTTTGTTCGCTTGTGTGTGGACAAGAACGTCGATGAATGATGCCAAGGTTGCGACACAGGTTGGTAAGGGGTCGAAATTCCCCGCCCCAATCAGATTGGATGCATTTTAATTTGGTATTAAATTAGCGTTCAGCCATAGTGATGAAGTTTGTTAAGGTAAGATAAACATCAGATTTTTGGGTTAAATGATAAATCCACATATAACGAGTACAATGATCAACACATAACAAGAAATAACGGTGACCATCAAGAGACGGTGAGGGAGAAGGACCCCAAACATCACAATAAACAAGATCTAAAATATTATTGGTACGAAAAAGTGGAATCAGATAAAGATAATTTGGAAGATTTTCCCATTTGACAAGAAGAACACAATTCATTATTTAATTTGTCCGAAACAGGTAACAAACAATGGGAAACAATTGATCGAAAAACTTGAGCATGAGGGTGTCCTAAACGTTGATGCCAAATATTCGAAGAAGCTTTGACAGCATTGAAGGCAACCTTAGGTAGAGACTTGAATTGTGGAAGGCGGATGGAGTATAAACCCTGCTCACTGGGCCCGTAAGGAGGGTAGTTCGGGTAGACTCGTCCTTCACAACAAAATAAGAAGAGTGAAATTAAAAGAAGACATCATTATCAAGACAAAATTTTTGAACAGATAAAAGATTTTGTTTTAGTTCAGGAACATGAAGAATGTCAGAAAGTTTAAAAGTTTTGTTGGATGAGTAGATGTTGGAAGAACCAATATGAAATATAGGTATTGAAGTGTCGTTACCAACAAGTAATGAATCTTTACCATAGTATGCCTCAGAGTTGTCCAAGCTAGATAGATCTGGAGTGGCATGATGAGAGGCACCAGTATCAGGCTTCCAAGCAGTGCCAGTAGAAGAACCAACATCTGAATAAGCAACAAAATTGGCTTGTGGTGCAAGGCGAGATTGATTATGCTGGTTTGGGCACCGTGAGGGTAGGTGACCAATACCAAATGGGTTGCAATGACCATAGACCACGTTTTGAGTGGAAGCCCATGAGAATTTACGTGTACCACCATTATCTCTTGAACGTGGATTGAAAGCACCACGAGAATTTCCACAGGAATAGCCACGGGAGTTCCGACCACTGCGATTGTTGCTGAAAGACCGAGATCCATAATAAGCTTGGGGTCTTGGATTTAGTTGCTGACCGAATTGAGAGGCCATCAGCTGAATGTTCTGAAGTTGCTGCTGTAGTTGATCAAGAGTGGGTTGGGTAGGAAGCGAGAATTGCTGTGATACAGGGGCAGGAGCCGAGAATTGTTGTGTAGGAGCCGAGAACTGTTGTGCAGGAGCCGAGAATTGCTGTGGTGCAGCAAAGAAAGCTTTCGGATTGCTGTTAAGGGTGGTGGTAACGAGGTAATCGTGGTCACAAAGAAGGGCATGAATCTCATTGAAAGAGACCGGGTGTGACCGAGCCAATAGGTTACCCTTAAGACCATTATATTCTTCTCGAAGCCCTGCAAGAGTTAACATAACGAGATCTTTGTCTTTTACTGGTTCTCCAATATTAGCCAGGGCTGTTGCATATTCTTGAGCCCTACAAAGGTAGTCTGCCGGTTTTTCATCACCTTTTTGAGTGATTCTGAGTAGTTGGTTTTTGAGAGTAAATTCATGAGATGCAGTGACAGGCGCATAAGCCCGTTCTAGTGAGAGCCAAACCTCACGAGAAGTCTTACCTTGAACATGTTGATAAGAGTCTTCAGATACAGTGGATATGATGAGGGTCCGAATATGAGCATCGTTGGAGATCCACGGGGAATAACTAGGGTTGTCGGTTGTAGCGGCTTCAACTGTAACTTTCTGTTCCGGGCATGGAATAGTTCCATCAACATAACCAAAAAGATTACGTGAGGTAAGAAAAGATTCAATCATTGATCTCCAGTAACCATAGTTTGTAGGTTTGAGAGTAAAGGCAAATTTATGAGAGTTGTGAGTGGTTTTCTCTTGGTTTGAGAAGGTTAATATTGCTGCCATAGGATTGATTTGCAATTTGGCTGGAATAGTTTGATGATGATTTGCGTTGGAAGCAGCAGAATAGGGAACAACAATTTAGGGTTGAGCCTGATTTGGCTCTGATACCAAATCAGAATGTGAAAGGGTAATCGTATGTTGTATTATGAAGAGAATTACAACCAAATATATAAAGATACTAATTACATCTTGATACCCTAGACAATTAGGAATATTAATAAATTAACTAAACTATTAGCCGACATAGTCTAATACTATCGAACCCACTTTCACAGCTCATCATGATCCCACATCCTCTCCCTCACCCATTACCGAACCCATCTTACCAGCCCAGGACAGTCCTATGACCGACCCAGCACCACAACCCATTCCAACCCACCACCACGCACCCGCCCCTCCAACCTTCGGCCCAACCCTAAACCCACCACGCGCTATAACCCTGCTGCTTACTCTACCACCACCACTCACCCTTTACCTGTTGAGCCTACCTCGTTTACCGTTGCCAACAAACCTTCGGAGTGGCGTCAAGCCATGGCTGAAGAATTGACTGCACTACATACAAATGGGACGTGGTTATTAGTTCCTCCTGTTAGGAATGCTAATACTGTTGATTGCAGATGGGTTTACAGGTTGAAAGCAGATCCAAATGGGAAGATCAGTCGTTACAAAGCTTGACTAGTGGCTAAAGGTTTTCACCAACCTGGTGTGGATTATCATGAAACATTCAGTCTCGTAGTTAAACCTACTACTATACGCACTGTTTTGTCTATTGCTGTTATGAATAAGTCATCACTTCGCCAACTGGACGTTCAAAATGCTTTCTTGCATGGTGATCTTCAAGAGACAGTGTATATGAAACAACCTCCTGGTTTCGTTGATCCCACCAAACCTGATCATGTGTGCCTATATGGGCTTAAACAAGCACCACGTGCCTGGTTTACTCGGTTGTCCACGGCACTTCAACAGCTTGGTTTTTACGGGTCCAAAACTGACCTGTCAATCTTTATTCTCAACTCAAATGGCACTATTATCTATGTCCATGTGTATGTGGATGATATTATAATCATAGGAAATCAACCTCAAGCTGATGCTGATATCATTCAACGTCTCAGTTCTTTATTTGGTGTCAAGGATCTTGGACAACTACATTATTTTTGGGAATTGAAGTTCTACATCATGGTCCTGATCTTATTCTGTCTCAACGGAAATATATTCTGGATGTTCTTCAACGAGCAGGTCTCTCTGATTGCAAACCGGTTGCTTCTCCTATGAGTACTTTTGATGTTTTGCTTCCTGATGATAGTTCCCTCCTTGATGACCCGTCTAAATATCGGCAAACTGTAGGTGCGCTTCAGTATGCCACTTTGTCCAGACCGGATATTGCTTTTGCAGTTAACAAAGTTTGTCAATTTATGCATGCACCTACAGAAAACCATTGGGCTACAGTCAAGCGCATTCTACGTTACCTAAAAGGAACGGCTCAACTTGGTTTACTATTCCGTTATGATTCAAGTTGTCATCTACAAGCCTTTTCTGATTCAACATGGCCCAATCTTCAGGCTTTCTCAAATTCAGATTGGGCTGGCTGCCCTATCGATCGTCGGTCCACGGGGGATATGCTATTTATTTGGGCTCTAATCTTATTTCATGGGCTGCTAGGAAGCAACACACCGTCTCGATCCTCTACAGAAGCAGAGTATAAGGCTATCGCTGATACTGTAGCAGAACTGATCTGGTTAAGATCCCTCCTTCGTGAACTTGGTATGGTTGATAAACCACCGACACTTTGGTGTGACAACCTTGGTGCGACCTATCTTTCTGCAAATCCGATTTTTCATGCGCGAACAAAGCATGTTGAAGTCGATTATCATTTTGTTCGTGAACAAGTTGCTCAAAGGATGTTGAAGGTTAACTTCATTTCTACTGATGATCAAATAGCTGATGTCTTTACAAAGCCATTGTCCACACAGAGATTCTTATCATTACAGTCCAAGTTGCAGGTCGTTCCCCGCCCTGAACTTGCGGGGGAATGTTAAACTAAGTTATTAGTTTGTCAATCTATTTATTGTTAAAGGTGTTCAATTGTAATTAGTATTATCTATATATAGGACCTTTGTATTGAACAATACAATTTCAAGATTTAATTGGTACCCATACGAGTGCTCAAAAAATTAGAAAAAAAACGAAGTGATGCCAAAGCGGGTACCATACCGAAATACCCCTATTGCTACCCGTGTCATACCAATATATTCGGTACGGTGATCAAATTCAGTACCGTGTTTTTCGGCACCGGTACGGGTACTATACCGATCCCATCCCTCGACCCAATTAGTGTTTGGGTAATGGGTACACATGCTTAAAACCATAGATTTACAATTAAAAATAAAAGATAAATACCATTATCCCAATTCTTGTGCATAGTGCTTGAGCTTCGTTCATATTGTGAGTTGTAAGAATAACAGCCGTCTTTCCACTTCTAGTTGAGAGACGAGATATAACTTCCCACATAAATCGTTTCGCAATGGGATCCATTCCTAGAAACCATCATACACAAGTCTTGTTAAGCCGTAGATCTTATACTAACAAAAACGATCAATACAAACATCATATATATTACTACCTGTGGACGGCTCATCCAAGAAAACAATAAGAGGATCTCCGATCATTGCAATTGCAACAGATAACTTGCGTTTGTTCCCACCACTTAGGGTGAACGATTGTTAAGTAGCATGCCTTAACAAGTCAAACTCTAACAACTTTTACAACCTGTCAAATTTGTACCAAAATAATTAGCTAGTGTGACATGTACATTTTTTTCTCATGAAATGAAGTACAATACATAGAAAGCGGTAACGTAAGACCTACATTGTCTAGCATGGATTCTGGGACGCCTTTTATTCTCGCATATAGCTCAAGATGTTCTTGAAAAGTCAAAAATTCTAGCAGAGCATCAAACCCGATCTGAAACACAGCCCATTAAGATATGTGAATATATAAATATAAAAATTGTATATATGTAATCTGATATATAGAGAATGGAAGTGACATACAAGCTGACGAGCAGCTTTGGGGTTTAATCGCATATCTTGACCAAAAATGAACGCAGTCCCATCAGTCGGATATACTTCTCCTGCAAATAATTTTTTTAACTTTATAAAAGTGAAGCATTTCAATGAAATAAGTTGACTATAAGTCAAATAGATATATTTGACCAAAATTAATGCCAATATTATCATGTACCTGATAGCATAGACAAAGTAGTGGTCTTCCCCGCTCCATTTGTTCCCAGAAAACCGAAACATTCTCCTTCTTGAACTGAGAAAGTCAACGAATGGACGGCAACTTTCTTACCATGTTTTCTCCCTCCCGGGAATACCTAATATATACAATAAAATCAACATAACGGTATTGTTTTTATCATTTCAAGTAGAGTAAAATGCCATTTTCGTCCTTGAGGTATGGCCAGTTTTGCAACTTTCGTCCAAAGGTTTTTTTTTCGAACCTGGATCCAAAAGGTCTGAGATCTTGCCATTTTCATCCGGCTTGTTAACTCCATTTATTTTTCTCCGTTAAATCAGGGGAATTTCCGTTTGTTTTGTTAACTTAAAAGGCAATTCGGTCTTCTTCACTTTATGTACAAGCATTTAGCATAATGTACAAGTATTCAAAAGACCGAATTGCCCTTTAGTTGACAAAAAGACGAAAATACCCCTAACTTAATACAGAAAAATGGATGGGGTTAACGAGCTGGATGAAAATGGCAAGATTTCAAACCTTTTGGATCCAGATGCGGAAAACAAACCTTTGGACAATAGTCGCAAAAAGCCTCAGGGACGAAAATGGCATTTTACTCTTTGAAGCATAATATCCTTGTATTCCCATTTTGAAGACAAACGGATAATTTAAAACGTAAAACTACCTTGCGGAGATTACGCAGGTAGATGATTGCTTTATCAATGGAACCAGAAAGAACCCTATTTCTTTCGGTTTGGACATCTATGTCTTCTTCAAGGTCAATAATAGCGTTTTTTTGTCAGAAGGGGTTCAGAATATGAATCCGAAACAGTTGAACTGGTTCTTCTGAGCCTTTCGAGAAAGTCCCTCATGCCAAATGAACTTAATTTGTGGAGAGGGAAATATTCAAGCCCTAGTGTTGCAAGGAAATAAACGATGCCCTGTCACATAAAAGAAAATATTGTATGTCATTTTGCAATTTATTGTAAACGATTATCACAGAAACACACCTCAGCTGCCAGATAACAAATAGATCCACCAGAGACGTTCCACCCAAAATAACCTTCACTCGATCCGTTTTTCATTCCTTGACGTAACAAAGCTAGCGAAGCTAGCCCATCAGCAAAGCAGAATCCTGGAGATAGTCAGAAGAAATTCTGGTCCAAAACATAGTGTATAATGTAAATTGGTACTATATATAGCCTATATTAACAAAGTAATAAGACACCACAAATGATCTATAAAGACAAATTACTATGAAGGGTAGGAATCCTAAGAGAAGCACATGCTAATTGAGAAATGTGAGAAGCATTCTGGACCTCACATTTTCTGCAAGAAAAATAAGTAAAAAATCATTTTTTTACTGCTAATCGCCCCTTATTACGTAGTTTTTTTTAATTATACACGTGTATAACGTCAAATTTTAATTATATACATGAGTATATTGTCAACTTTTAAATTATACATATGTGTACATTATCAAACATATATGTAAGATACTTATTTTCCAATTTTAAAACACCTATTTACACATATGTACACTAGAAAAAGCATGTTGAGACCTGTAATCTTCCTTTATATACATATATATACAATCATGCATACACATATGTACATTATTGAACAAATATGTATAATACTTATTTTTCAATTTTAATGTGTATAATAAAAAAACTCACACAAAAAGGGGTCCAGAATGCTTCTCACGTTTCTCAATTACCCTAGTGCTTCTCACATGATCTTAACCCTTACTATGAATTCTAACCTTGAGAAAAGAATTCATGTCTTGAGTTGCCGGTATGAATCCCATGAACGATATTACCATAAGAACGATCCCTGTGAAAAAGTGGACCAAGAGTACTACATTCTGAAAATATAACTAAAACAATCAGCGTACTAAAAACGTATAACATTTTGGTTTCATGATGCCATGCTAAGATTCGAAATACCTGTGCCATGCTGTGTTCTGAAAAGAAAAAGGTTAGGCAATATGTTGAAGATGCAATTGCAAAACCGTATTCCAACAGAATGAGGATTGTAGGCAATAAAGCACCGCTTCCGATAAACTGTTCTAAGCCTACAGATATGAGAACAATGTTGAGATATCAATGTATCAAAGATATAACTAATGTAAATACATTATACGTATAGTATACGTTAAAAAGTGTATTTCAGATGGGAGTTGGAGACATACCAAACATGTAAAAGAGAAGCATAGCAAAAGTTGAAGGGACTAAAGAGCTTATGAAGTCCCATATATATGTCGATACCCAATATGACAATACAGATACCTGAGTTTCAGCAATGGTAACCCAATTAAAGACTAAATTATGAAGCATTTACTCCTATAGTTAGGGCTGCAAATGAACTAAACGTTCAGCGAACAGTTCGTGAACCGTTCGGCGAGAATTCATTTTCGTGTTTTTTATTTTTATATCTTATTTAAATACTTCAAAATTCCAACAAATAAAATATTTAATAAGTATCAGTGCATTATATATATTATGTTCATGAACGCTTGTGTGTGTTCATTTGTTTTTATTTGTGTTCATGAAAGTTTGTGTTCGTTTGTGTTCATGAACGTTCGTTTGCCTTCGTTACCTAAAATTAACAATTGAACACAAACACGCACAGTCGCACACGTTCATTTCCTTAACGAACGCACATGAACAAAAAATCTCGTTCGGTAAGTGTTCATGAACACAAATATTTCCTTAACAAACGAACACGAACAAGGTCTTTTCCGTGTTCGTTCGGTTCGTTTGCAGCCCTACAGTTACTCCCTATACAAGTTATGCAGAACAAAAGAAAAGAGTTAAGAAAACAAACATACCCCACTAATTAACTGTTGATGTTTAGCTTTTACTTCACGCTCCTACATAAGACATGTACCATATTGTAACCAAAAACAATGTGTTACAAATAAATCACCAGTAAGTCATTTGACATACCTTCACAATAGCAACAGCAAATGAAGCAGGAATGAAAGAAAATGCAATACTCACAACAACGGCTGCAGAGAATGCATCCAGGTCCTACAAGAATCATAAGATTCGGTATTTAAAATTTAAATACACGTCGCAAAAGAATACTCTATTAAAAATCGAGATCCATACTTGGCGTTGCAAGCGTTGACTTTCTGTCATTGGTAATGGATGATTACGTGTTTGTATGGTCATGTTCTCATTAAGTGTGGCAAGCCTAAGAATTGCAGCGTTCATTAAATTGATAAACGTCGGTGCAGCATGCTGACAAGTGCTATTGTGTAGAACGGTGTACCCTATACTACCGTCATCATTCTGTGGGTCCATTACGATGGCCCCGTATCTGCGTCAAGATGAGCGTAACATTGATAAGTGATGAAATTTTAGTAATAACGAACTTAAGGTAGCATAGCACACCTTGACTCGTAAGATTCGTTGAAGCTGGACATCAGGTATTCACTCATGGAAAGCAAAAGTGGGCCCAAAGTGGGCCCGGCTGCCTCAATAGCATCTTCTAACGCCTTATTAGGATCGGGAAACCTGTACATACTCTCTTTGAACTTCTGAATCCAACCCCCTTCTATGTAATGTGAAACCTGTTTACCAATAGCACACAATTTAAACATCATCACGTAACACAACAAAAAATGGAAAAATGTAGGGCTGCAAACAAACCAAACGTTCAGCGAACAGTTCATGAATTGTTCGGCATGAAGTTCGTTTGTTTAATAAATGAACAAACACAAACAAGAAATTTTGTTCGTTTAGTTAAATGAACGAACATGAAAAGAGGCCACCATGTCCGTTCATTTTTGTTCGTGAACATTTGGTAACGTGTTCGTGTATGTTCGTTTGTGTTTGATAGTTCATTAGTGTTTTTAATTATTATATTTTACTTAATAACTCAAAATTCCAACAAATAAAATATTTAATAAGTATCAGTGCATTGCATATTATGTTCATGAATACTAATTTGTGTTCGTTTGTTTTCATTTGTGTTAATGAACATTAGTTTGTGTGCGGTTTGTGTTCATGATCGCTCGTTTGCGTTCGTTACCTAAAATCAACAAAGGAACATAAACGAACACGAGCACGTTCATTTCCTTAATAAACGAACACGAACATTAAATCTCTTTCAGTAAGTGTTCATGAACAATTCGTGAACACATATATTTTCTTACCTAACGAACATGAACAAGGTCTTATTCGTGTTCGTTTGCAGCCCCAAAAAATGGAAAGAGAAAAAAAAAGAGACACCTCTTTTGCAATAGGTAATGATAGATCGAAAGGAATGGGACCACCACCACCTTCACCACTAAGTAACGGATTAAAGTTGGAAGTTGTAAACGTTATGGAGGGTTGATCAGGATGCGGCTTTAACTCAAGCAATAGAAGACCAATAAACAAAAAGATAGCGGGAATTAATAACTGAAAAACGATCGTCTTCCGGTCTCTTCGAGCGGATATCCATCTCTTTGTGAACAATGCTTTTGAATGTTTCCAGAATGCCGATCGTGTAACGAAGGATGGGCAACAGCTGTGCACGCTTACAAAATTTAGAAAACTCAACGCTGCGGTAATAAAAAGAGTACAAGCTCTGCCAACTGCCGAAAGCATTATCCCAATAACAGTGATATAATTTCCTAAAATATTGGAACGTGATGTTTTATCTTCAACGTAATCGTCACATGTTTGAGATTGAGTAGAGTCGGGTAGAATAATATTATCTTTTTCTTCCGTACATTCCTCGGCGATAATGTCGGATCCTGCAACTCGTAAGAAAACCTCCTCTAGGGTTGTCACGGATATGCCGTAACTGTCGATACCAAAATCTGTGGGTCCCTCGTCCTCCAAACTTGTTAAACTAGGATCTGACTTTGATATGCAGCTTTCAATTTCCCGAAACATGCACTCGAAGGAAGCAGAGGATACTAGAGGAAGCTTGAAAGAAATTTCAGTGCCAACCTGTAGAATCAGATCGAATCAAGATTCGAACAATTTCTAAGTTACCATGTCGTATCAAACTGTAAAATTTAAGCAAGTAGAATTTGAGAAATACCTCGCTCACGCATGTTGCGGATGGAATATGTTTGTAGACAATGTCGGCCGCCGCAGAGGCCCCGGGGTCGTCTGAAAATTAGAGACACAAAGTTGATAGAAATAAATGTGAGAATGATATAATAAAAAATTTTCACTTCGTAAAGTCGAGTTAAGGAGCAAAGAAGGCATACCTTCACCAAAGTAAGAGTATAGCCAACCCCATATTGGTGCTTCAAGTAGAGAGAACTGCTCAAAAAAAACTTCTCAATGTAAATTATGTAAAAAAAAACTAACGAGTAAAATGCCATTTTCGTCCTTGAGATTTGGCCAGTTTTGCGACTTTCGTCCAAAGGTTTGTTTTTCCACATCTGATCCAAAAGGTTTGAAATCTTGCCACTTTCATCCAGCTCGTTAACTCCGTCCATTTTTCTCCATTAAGTTAGGAATATTTTCATCATTTTTGTTAAATTAAAGGGCAATTCGGTCTTTTTCACTTTATGTAAAAAGACCGAATACCGCTAAAAAAGACCGAATTGCTCTTTAAGATGACCAAAAAGACGGAAATATCCTTGACTTAACAAACAAAGATGGATGGAGTTAACGAGCCGGATGAAAATGGAAAGATTTCAAACCTTTTGGATCCAGATGCAAAAAATCAAACCTTTGGACGAAAGTTGCAAACTGGCCAAACATCAGGGACGAAAATGGCATTTTACTCTAAAACTAAAAGGAAACATATAGAAGTGGCAGAAACCTTCCACAGCATTTCAAAGGACCATTAGCCATAATTGCTATCCGGTCTCCAAGGACATCTGCTTCATCCATTGAGTGTGTGGTTAATAATATTATTCTGCCTTTTTTTATTCTTTTAATAAGCTGCCATGTCAACCTCATTGAATACGGATCCATTCCACTAGTCGGTTCATCAAGAATAACAACCTATAAAAAAAGAGTAAATAACCAATTCAAATAAGCTACACTTCAATTTGATTTTACATCTTACCTTACTGTCTCCAATCAATGCTATGCCAAGAGACAGCTTCCTTTTCATGCCTCCGGAAAGAGCACTAACAACGGTATTAAGTTTATCCGCCAATCCCACCTAATCGCCAAACAAGATTTCAAAATAACAAAAACAGATCATGACGAAGACTACACTGCAGACTTTTAACGGAAAAAACTATCTTAGTGTGGTTAAGGGACTAACTTCATCGCCCATTTCAGTTACACTGCTGTCCAAAGATTCTTTGTTCACTCCCTTTATATCCGCAAAAATTTCCAAATGTTCCTTCACCTGAGTATTAATAGTTCAAAGTCAAGTCATCGTCCATAAGGATATCGAAAAAATCAAAATGTGGCTTCAACATCTTTAGAAGATATTAAAATTAAAAAAAAAATAATCGCCCATAAGATTATTAAGATCAAGATATAACTTTAGCGATCATAAGTAACTGGCTGTCCTTAAAATAGGAATGATAATAATGAGATGAATACTTAAAAGAGTTAATTGTCATTTTTGTCCATGTGGTTTGTCCAATTATGCCAGTCCAGGCCAAATTTCAAACTTGTACCATTTTCGCCCCTGACATTCTTGAAACATGCCAGTTCCATCTAAAAAACTAACCTCTATTAAAACCTGCTGTTAAATGAAGGATAAAACCGTCATTTTCCATTTTTTCTTTATTTTCCCTTTTCTTAAAACCCTATTAAAAGGGTTAAAAAAGGTGGGATTTTAATAGAGTTTAAGAAAAAAAGAAAAATGACGTTTGTACCCTTCATTAAACAGTAGGTTTTAACAGACTTTAAGTTTTTGGACGGAACTGGCATGTTCCAAGAATGTCAGGGACGGAAATGTTACAAATTTGAAATATGGCCTGGACCGGCATAATTGAACAAACCACAGGGACGAAAATGACAGTTAACTCAAACTTAAACATCCCTACAAAAACTTTCCCTACATGATTAGCTAACGTCAATCAAATAATAATCTCAACCGAAAGAAATTCTCAAGAACTAACATAAGGTACTTAGTTACTGTTAACTCTGGGAAAAGGATGTCGTACTGGGGGCAAACACCTAAATTCTTCCTTATGTCATCCTGCAGAAACAGAAAACAGATAATAGTTACCACCATGCTTTGAATTTAAGATAACATTCAATAAAACCGACTAATATATAATTAAAGATTTGAATTTAAGATAACATTCAATAAAACCGACTTATATATAATTAAAGACTACTACCATGTCTGTTAAAATGCTTTTTCCAAAAACCAAGGCATCCCCGGAAGTAGGAGCAAGAAGGCCAACAAGCATGGTAATTGTTGTGCTCTTGCCAGCACCATTATGTCCTGCAATATCAATTTGTTAAATAAACCATAGATTACAACATATATAATAAAGAGAGAGGCCCTTTAACGTACAAGACCACCTTATCGTACGATGCGTGAACACCAATGTTACGTGCGTAATTAGGGTTTAACCCAACCCGTGCATAATTATGCAAATAACGTGCGTAATTATGCATTATAACATTTATGCAACAACGTGCGTAATTTTGAAAAGTTAATTACTATTGTGTCACCGCGTTCAATTGAAGGCCTAGATTAAATCAAATGTGCGGTTGAGATGCTCGCGTACGCATCGCACGATAAGGTGGTCTTGTATTTTAAACTCTCTCTCTCTCTCTATATATATATATATATGTATGTATATATATATAAAGGGAGAGGATCATGAGAAAACTACTTAAATGTGAGAAAACTAAAAAACTCCCCAAAAAAAGCTTAAAAAACACACAATTTTTGGTTTTTTTTAAAGCTTTTTTGGGAGTTTTTTATAGCTTCCTGATTTAAATGAGTTTTCTCATGAGCCATCCCCTACATAAGTTACAGCGCAAAACCTTGTATAGCAGAACAAATTGAGTAATTCTAAACATGGATTTCTTATCCAGGCATATATTATGTGTATTGTTCTACAAATTCATGGCCGTACATGTAAAATAGATTCAGTTACCTAAAAGCGCAAGTATGTGGTTTTCATATAATGTAAGTTGTAAAGAATCAACCGCACAACATTTCCCCTTGCTACCGCTATACACCTTGTGTAGGTTCCTAATTTGGATGCATCTGCAGCAAAAAAAAAACATGTGTACTCCTACGAATGACATGAATATAAGATAATTATGTTATACATGCAACTATATCTAAAATGTCCACCTGCCATCCAACTCTTGCTGCTTCACATCTAAGCTTATTGCTTCCGTTGTTGACTGAGAAGATGTGCTCTTTTCTTTGGAATGATTGTCACTATTAACTTCTGAACAGGAAGCAAAGAGTTTAAATACATTTATCTTACTCCAAAAGCCTTTCGGGAAGGGTACACCACCCTGCTCTCCTTGTGGAGAATCTGATTAAGTAAATGTTACAAAATTAGCCCCGCTCTCCTTGTGGAGAATCTGATAAGTATGTTCAGAAATGATGCCTTAGTTCTTCAATGAACTGATGGACCGTATAACGTTATAATAACGAAAAAGAAGTCATTGGGACCTGCAAATTGATTATAAAGGTGACATAACAGAAAATGTACCTTATCTAGATACAGGCCAATTGCAAAATACAACAGAGAGTCGAGAACCATCATAGCTAGACATATTAAAAAGCACACTCCAGAAGATGCCTACATGGTACAATAGTAGTAAATTAAAATGAGTTAAATAAAACAAAAGAGTAAAATGCCATTGTCATCCCTGAAGTTAAGACTACTTTTGCGACTTTCTTCTAAAGGTTTGTTTTTCCGCATCTGGATCCACAAGTTTTGAAATCTTGCCATTTTCATCCAACTCGTTAACTCCATCCATTTTTAACAATAAGTCAGGGGTATTTTTGTCTTTCTAGACATTTTAGTGATGATTAAAGGGTTTGGATGGGGAGAAAGTCAACAGAGGTGTATCTTTATTTCTTATAGTGTTTCTTATTTAACAAAAAATGTCTAAAGAGACGGAAATGCCCCTCATTTAACAAAGAAAAATGGATGGAGTTAACAAGTCGGATGAAAATGGCAAGATTTCAAACCTTTTAGATCCGGATATGTAAAAACAAACCTTTGGACGAAAGTCGCAAAAGTGGCCAAACCTCAGGGACGAAAATGGCATTTTACTCTAAACAATATGAGATGTAAAATAAATGGCACTTACTCGCCACATGTTGCTCCAACGGAGTCCAACATGTGCACGCTCATAATCAGCAAAATTGACTGATCCTAAAGCAAATGCTGTAGGCGAAAGCAAAGAAGCCAATATCTTTAAAACCCTATAAGAAAATAAATGCCCATTATCATCATAAAACATAACTGCATCATTCACCGATAAATGTTAATATGTAATATATCAGTAACTTACATAGAAACAGCTTCGTCGTTGACCGTATAATAAGGAAAAAAGGCTCCAAGAAAAGCAAGAGTTCCAACTGCCACAGCCGATTTTGCTCGTGTGAAGAAAGTAGAGATCAGGAACGATAGCATTATGGCACTGAGCCCAAACAGAAAGAAATACACGAACATCAATGTTTTATCACTGTACTGAAACAGTGTGCCCATCGTGCACACAGTGATGATTGCTGCTGTAATCGCAAACTGTAAAAAAAATCATTAGAAACAAATAATATCATAATAATTTCCTAAAATTACCAATTACAAGAACAGTAACCCGTTCTTAAAGACTAAATCACCTGTAAAGCGTAAGTAATAAACCAAGAAAGATGAAATATCTCATCCTTCAGTCCCATCATATAGAGGCCTTCTTTAATTTTCTGCTCCTGAAACATTTTGAAGCAACAAGCTAATTCGTAAGCTACCAAACCATATATACATATATTATAAAGTTGAATTAAGATAAAACCATAATAGGTAAACCAAACCTTCTCGAAAACCGAATAGCTGATTAGGCGAGAGATTGGAAAAAGAAACCCTAATAAGTACCTGGCATTACCAACAAGGTCAAATATGAAATTATAATTCTAGTCAAACAAGACGCTAACAGAAACAAACATAAGATGTTAGATACATACAGGACTCCCATGACATCCTTGATAATGGATTGAAACTCATCATCTGTATATTCACGAGTCGGAAACGGGGCTAGCCTTATGGTTGACGGTGTGAGTTGACTCCATGGAAGCTTAAGTGAGTTAGGCACCTTTTGTTGTGCATAAAAAATTATAAATGAATCCATGACTTGCTGGAGCTGAAAGAAAAGAGAAAAATAATTATTAATTTCATGAAGCAACACCCAAAATTTAAAAAAATAAAAAGATATTAACAAATGAAACGTACAGTTAGAAAACCGCTGTAGCCATACTGCAGAATTGGTATCTGATTGAGGCCTAATTCCAAGTCATTGACATAAGGACCATTTATATCCATTATGCTTTTAACATCTGGAAAGCCTGAAAAAGCCCATGTGTGATTGAGCCGAATGCTATAGTCATACAAATAAGGACCTTGACCATGAAACACTATCGCTCCTTTGATTTTTGGGTTCGAACAGTTCCTATACCGAGAGTAAACAAGGCTCTTCAGTCATCAAGAAACCACAAACAAACGGGTTGAACAGACCCTTTTATTCAATTCAAAAGCAATTTTGCATGGAAATGAAGAAATTTACAAAGACAATCATATACAAGAAAAGAATGAATGAAGCACAAAATTTTCAGTAATAGCACTGCAGATGCTGTTAATGGTCTGTCACCACTAGGTATCTTGTTAATAATTTGTATCTCAAAAATCATTTTCCCTAAAGTTTTACAACATGGTTTTATAGCTTTAACCTTTACGCTTCTGTCAATTATTTTTTCCCAGCCCTAATGATCATAAACATGTCTAAATTTAAGAGTAATACAAGTGCCGTTGTATCATTTCCCATACCATTGATATTGTTTTTTCTTATTACATATTTAGCATAAAGAGAGAGGAAGAATATTACTCACTTTACTTCATCGCAAGCAGCATAGACATCTGATTTTAAATAGGTTTCAAGCTCTAATTCATCTTTGTATACTTTTGTAAACAGCTGCCATTACCAACAAATAAACCAAGTTTAAGAACCACCACAATGCAAATAAATATTTAGTGATTTAAAGACAAAAGAAAACTATACGAAAACAAAATCATGATGAGCTAAAACAAAGGTAAATCCCAATATATGACAGAAAAATTATAAGTTCAGCGTACCTTTAGTACGGGAAATTTAAACGACAGTATATTAATCATCATCCTTGTGTCACTTGTGTTAGGTGCAAAAGCCAGATACTCATTATTGGCAAACAATGATTCCAGGACTTGTTCAAAAGTTGGGGATATATTGCTCATTCCCACTTCCACAAATGTATCTTTCTGAATGTATCTATATAGATTTGCAAAAAAACCACTACTCAAAAAGAATCCATCTAATATCATCATATAAACTATGTTAATATTATTCCACTTGGTTTCTTTCTTATCATCTTCATCAACTGTCCCAAAAGGGTGCGTGTTCAAGAATGTGAAGGAAGATGAGAAGGCACAAATGTACTTAACCGCACATCAGCTATGCATTTGATTAATGTAATAAGCATTTAAAATGGTATTCACTTACTTAAGCAAGCAGGTGCTACGTATCATCATATGTAAAGAAGGGAAAAGACCTTCTACCAACCAGTAGTGACAATTAACATAACTCAAAATTACAAAGTCTGTGCCTTGTGGTTCTTCGGTGATCATTTCGTAAGGGGCGTCATTTTTATCCATACTTGGAAGTGTATAAGATTACGTATATGTTCTAAAATGAAAAAGAAATAGACTATAAAACCATGTAAATAAAGCACGAAAACGGTTAGCACGTACGACTGTGCAGGATGGATCTTTGTATCAACTTGTGTCCGTATGGCCATTAACATCACCATCACCACCAAAGGAAGCAAAATCTGGCCATGCATATTAAAAAACGTCATCTTTCAGTTCTAAGTTCTGCATATTGCATAGATAAATTCTCACCAGGACTACATACAGCCGTAAATAAAAAGCACTACAATCATCCATTCAGTTCTCAGCTTCTTAGTTTGGCGTCAAAAGTAAAATTATCATGACTTCCCTAATTATTCATCAAAAAGTTCACTATCCTTTCTTTTAATTGCTTTTAAGACACTTTTATGTTCCAAAAAATCAGTAATTTATAATAATTAATTTTTTTAAATGTATCTTAACTGCAAACCATCTCTACACTTACCAAAGAAAATCTGGCTGTCATTCTGCCAATGATAGGTAATTACATAAAAATCATTAATCTAACAACTAAATTCATCTTATATATTTTCATTTTTTCCAAAATGCTCTAGTCATGATAAAAACATGCTGCAACAACTAACATATTCTTCTTGTATATAAGCATTGTCTTGTGCTTAATACTCATATAATATAAAACTGACAGGAACTAAACGCATAACATGATGATCAATTCCAATCAACTCAAATCAAACACTAAATTACTGAAATTAAAGCAATTGAATCTGCAAATTGAAGAATGATCGATAGAATAACCTCAGCGAGAGTGATGTAGGGATGACGAATTTTGAGAAGCCAGTTTTTTCGAAGCATGGCCTTGAGTTGTCTCCATGAGCTGCTACTACACATCTTCTTGTTCTTGATTCGGTCCTCCATTAGAACCCTAAACCCTAATTTCTAACACAAATTAGGATTATCGGGGAATTGTGTGAGAGAGAAGATGAAGGAAGTCGGTGTTGACGGAGGATACATACACCCCTCCATCTTCACGACGTTCCGTCAAAGTTATTCTTCTTTCCCTCTTTTTTACTTTTCTTTTCTATTACACGTGTACATTTGTAAAGTGACACACCAGATTTTATATGGATAGGTTATATAAACCCATCTAATTGATAGAAAATAAAACATGGAGTTGATCAAGTTTTTTAGAAAAAAAATATGATTTCCGTCTATATAAAATTACATGATCCTTTTAAATAGATATATATTTTTATTTAGTTTAGTTGTCTTTGAGAAACATAATTGTTATAAATGTTATAAATTTTAAATTATATTTTATTGTGTCTTATATCACACATAATAAATATAAATATAATTTTGATATGAACATATATAACCTTAATATTAACTATACATACAAAATTAAAAAAAATATAACATAATTCATTTTAAATAATGTGTTTAAGAATTTTATTTCAAAATTAAGATTTTCTTATTTTGAAAGTGTTATCAAGGTTGATGGATTGAAATTTGTTCATAAGCACATATATATTTATACATACATATATATATATTGTTTATATATATTTACAATTACAATATATATTGTATAATTTTTTTTCATTCCGTTTTCTTTCGTTAAATTTATTTTTTTATTAAAGTAGAGATAAGTAATAACTAATATTAATTATTAATAATATCAAAGTGATATAAGATTATTTTAATACATACATATATATATATACATACATACATACATACATATATATATATATATATATATATATATTATTCTTGAGAGTGTATAGATATTGTCAAATGGCATACTTTGAAATTTATTCCAGTTGAGGTAGCATAAGAAATTGCCACATGACATTTAGTGGAATTCTTTATTAGATTTAGATTATTATATATTGGGTTGTCGGACCTTGACTTTTTAGCTACTATCTACTTAAATTAAGAAACGTAGAAAACTGATTAAACAAGCTTCGGTTAAACTGATTTTAGCATTGTTGAAACTAGCTCGTCGAACCATGACTTTTTAGCCCTAAACCCTAATTCTAAAGGGTTATTGTTTCTAGTTATGGTCCAACGAGGCGGTTTTAACACCGCTTAAATGAGTTCAATCAGAATTGGTTCATAAAGTTTCCTACATTTCTTAAATTAAGATACATTTGTATTTTAACATATCTCTTATCGTACATGTTTACAAGAAAGAAATATATTATTGTATATCATCTTTTAAAGACTTTTTTTGTTGTAATGTTTAGAGAGACAATACTAAAGAACATCTTTTGGACTTAAACATAAGATGAATTCGTTATCTCTTTCTTTATCTTATATATCGAATGTCATCTCTTTCTTTATCTCTTTACACTTTAATAGATATTATCCCGTTCAAGAGCTAAACAATAGTTGTTTATAACTAAAATAAATTTATAAATAACTTATTCATCCTTGTAGGTTCTTAAATTCACCGTAAAGCTTTGGATAGCTAACTCAACAAACATATACTCATACAAAAGATCAAACATCATAGTTATATCTACTAAAAGATTAGAATCAACCCAATATGTGTTGAACTTAACTCATATTTGATTAGCTATACCTTCAACAGCATACAGACTTTCCTACTCTTTACATAGGCGAATACTTTATATATGTGCATCATAAGATAAATGGGTGCACTTAATACAAAACTTATATGAAGTAGAAATTATGATAACCCGTAGGTATTTGTGTGTAAGATTGTATATGTGCATTGTATATGTGCATTGAGAAAGAGAATGAGAGGTGGTTATGTGGTTGCAAAACCATCTTGTGTATTATAGTTAAAATAATATGCGCAGGTACATGTAGTTATATAGTTTGTGCAATTCTCTAGTTAAAATTGTTATTGTATTGAATGACTCTCTTTGTATACATGCACACATATGTATGTGTGTATACACGTATGCTTATTAACTACATAACTATGTTTAAGTATAGAACTGCGATAATCGTATATTACTTCAGCAACAAGATTTAAAATAATTATATATTGTTTCTTGTGTATATCTAGTTAACGTTACGTATAAATACTAGTTGTAAACAGCTAATAAGTTACAATAATAGCATTTGCACTTGACCCTTACAAGATATTTTAATAGGGCTACATAAAGTCATAGGAGACGGTTAGCAAGTAGAAGGGTGACTGGTGACCGGTGGTGGGTCATCTTTGACGCATGAATATTATTCATAATATTCTATTTCACCTTATCTATAACAAGTATAAAACTATAAAAACAAAGTAAATAATTAAATTCAAATTAGAACATCTTTTTCCAACCCCCATGATAGCTTTTGCTTTAATAATTGGCAAAATATCCTTTCCTTTACCTAAATTAAATAGTTATTAACATATTACAATTTTTTTTCAACAAAAAAGAAAACGGGAACTTCTTTCATGGAAAACAAGTCGCATTTCAAAAGTATACTTGCTTATTTTTCTGATTATGGAAAACAAGTCGCATTTCAAAATTATACTTTCTTCTATTTTTTTTATTTAATTCACATCCACTTGTATTTTCCTACGTTTTATTTTTATATTTTACGAATTAATTAGTGAAAACAAATACATATGAAATAATGTTTGCCAAACAATTATATTTTAAATTCAGATAAAATTAGTTGACAAATTATAAGTAGTAAATTGAATCCTGATGATTTCTTTTTACAATAATACGAAGAAAACCGCATATACTGTTTAAATTTAATACGAAGAAAACCGCATATGTTGTTTAAATTTAATACGAATCAATGCGTAAACTTTAACTTACAACAGGACTGAACCTATAGTACAAGCAATCTAGGTTTCAGCCTAAGGCCTTCAAAAAAAATCGGGCCTCTACTTAAAAGAAAATAAGTATATTAACTATAAAAATAGCGCAAACTTTTTATTTTAGATTTTTGTTTGGTTTCAAACATGGATAAAGGAGTATCGTTTATAATAATCAAAGAAAAAAAATGCCCCAAAATTTCATTTCGCCTCAGGCCTCTAAAAAAGTTGTAATGGCTTGATGTACATTTTGTTTTTTTAGAAAATTACTATTTTTAAAAGATATTCAGAATTTATTGGTTAGCGATTGAAGTAATTTATGTATGTACAAAACTAATAAAGAAATTAAACCACATATCTATTATTAAATGAGGACTTTCAAAAACATTATCAAACGAATTTTTTTATTTAATTTGAATCTTGTTGTTCCAGTGAGGGCTTTCTAAAAATAATTATCTATATTAATTTAAAGAGTTAAATGCCATTTTAGTCCTTTTGCTTTGAGTTATTTTGTCAGTTTAGTCCAAATGTTTCATTTTTTCGCATGTGAGACCAAAAGGATTTCACCGTCGCCATTTTAGTCCACTGGGTTAACTTGATCCATTTTTTATGTTAACGAAAAGGGCAATTCAGTCATTTATATGAACAAGAAGGGTAACTCGGTCATATAAAATGACCGAATTGCCCTTCTCATTAACAGAAACAATGGATGAAGTTAACTCAATGGACTAAAATGGCAATGGTGAAATCTTTTTGGACCCACAGGCGAAAAATGAAATCTTTAAACTAAACTAACAAAATGGCCCGAACCATATGGACTAAAATGGCATTTAACTCTAATTTAAATATACATATTTATATATTTTTTTAAACTTGTAATTAATTATTACAATTTAAGTAATAACCAAATTTCAGACAAACAAAATAATAAAATTCCGCATTTTATTTAAAATACTTCGGGTTCGGTTTACATTACAGGTCGGGTTTCGGGGATCTGTTTTTTACAATGTTACATTCTCCCATACTTTCGAAAATTTCATCCCGAAATTTACTTAGAAGAAGAATCAATCGAAAACAAGTGTGGATATTTATCTCGCATTTGGTCTTCCCGTTCCCAAATAAATATGGTCCACGCTTAAACTTCCAACGAACCTTGACAATCGGAATACGACTTCGCTTCAATCTTATTCATTGCGGTCCATGATTTCAACGGGTCTCTCGATAAAGTACATAGACTCGTCGATTTGAATATCTTTAGTGGAACATGCAGGTTTTCGTCAGCGAGGCACTTCTTTTAGATTAGAGACATGAAAGACAGTGTGGATTATACTTGGTTCTTCAGGCAACTCAAGTTTGTAAGCCACCGTTCTGATCCTCTAAAGAATTTTGTAAGGACTAATGTAGCGTGGTGCTAGATAATCTTTATCTCCGAATCTAACAACACCTTTCCAAGGAGAAACCTTTAGAAGTACTTGATCACCGGAGTGGTTTGTGTCGTTTATCAGCGTAACTCTTCTGATGACTTCGAGCTACTAAAAGATTATTACGGATTTGAAGAATTTTGTCAGTTGTTTCTTGAACAAACTCAGGCCATGTAATATGAGCTTCACCGACTTCGTGCCAACACACAAGAAATCGTCACTTTGCTCGTATAGAACTTAAAAGGGAGCCAGATTGATATTAGAGTGGTAATTGTTGTTATAAGAGAACTCAATTAATGACAGATGAACATCACAGTTCCCTTTAAAGTCGATAACATATGAACGTAGCATGTCTTTAAGCGTTTTTATGGTACGCTCGGACTGATCATCGATCTGTGGATGATAAGTAGTACTAAGATCAAGTCAAGTGCCCAACGCTGATTGCACAGCTTGCCACATACGTGAGGTAAAACACCCGTCACGACAGATATGATACAAAGGTACACCATGTCGACTCACAATTTCATCAATATAGATTCGATCTAACTTCGCGTTCTTATAATCTTCACGAACAGGGATAAAATGAGCGAAATTTGTCAAGCGATCAACAATAACCCAAGTAGTGTCATACCCACTAGAGTTGCGAGGTAACCGTAATAAATCCATGGTTATATTTTCCCACTTCCAGACTAGAATTTCGGGTTATACAAGCAAACCCGAGGGTCATTGATGTTTCGCTTTTATTTTAGAGCATGTAAGACACTTCGAAACAAACACGGCTATGCCTTTCTTCATTCCAGGCCACCAACAAGTAGTTTGGAGATCGTGTGCATCTTATCGGCACCTGGATGAATTGAATATCGAGATTTATGGCCTTCGTTCATTAAGAAGGTACGAAGACTGTCACGATCAGGTATCCACATTCGGTTTAAGTAATGGATCCGATTAGATTTAGATTCCAACTTTTTTTCCGCTCCACAAAACAACTCATCACGTAAGTCATTCTTCGTAACCGAGGTATGCTGGGCTTCACGAATACGATTCTCGATATCAGTCAAAATTTGAGTGCACACCAGACGAACAGAATTTACATAATCTTTACGACTAAAGGCATCGGCCACGCCATTCGCCTTACCAGGATGGTAGCGAATCTCATAGTTGTAATCGTTCAACAATTCAACCTAACTTCGTTGACGCATGTTTAATTCTTTCTGGTCGAGGATATGTTGAAGGCTGTTGTGATCGATGTAGATCTCACATTTTGTACCATAAAGATATTGCCTCAAAATCATAAGAGCGAACCCAACTGCACCAAGCTCAAGATCATGAGTGGTTTAATTCTTTTCGTGAACTTTTAGTTTTCTCGAGGCATAGGCTATCACCTTGCCTCGTTGCATCAAGACACAACCGAGTCCTTGACCTGATGTATCACAATAGACAACAAAATCGTCACAACCTTCAGGTAGAGTGAGAACTGGTGCATCACATAATTTCTAATTCAAGGTTTGAAAAGCCTCTTCATGTTTAGCCCCCCAATCAAATGGTTTGCCCTTGTGAGTCAAGGCTGTAAGTGGTAATGCAATCCTTGAAAAATTGGCGATAAAATGCCAATTGTAACCAGCTAAACCAAGGAAAGATTGAATTTCGGTAGGTGTACGCGGAGTATGCCAGTTTTTAATGGCTTCAATCTTTGCAAGATCAATGTGAATACCCTTTTAGTTTACGACAGACCAAGGAATTATACTTCTTTCAACCAGAACCCACACTTAGAGAACTTTGCGTATAGTATTTACGTTCACAAAAGTTCTAGTATGCGACAAAGATGTTGTTCATGATTGGTCTTGTTGTTGGATTAAATCAGAATATCATCGATAAAGACGATGACGAAACGATCCAAGTATGGTTTGCAAATGTGATTCATCAAGTCCATAAATACTGCTGGTGCATTCATCAACCCAAAAGGCATGACCATGAACTCGTAATGATCATAGCGAATGCGGAAGGCAGTTTTAGGAACATCCTCATCTCGAACCCTAAGTTGATGATAGCCAGATCATAAATCAATCTTCGAGAAGCAAGTAGCACCTTGAAATTGATCCAATAAGTCATCGATTTGTGACAGAGAATAACGATTCTTGATGGTTAACTTGTTAAGCTCACGATAGTCGATGCACATACGGAACAAACCATCTTTCTTCTTCACAAACAAAACTGGTGCACCCTACGGAGATGAGTTAGGCCGAATAAAGCCTTTGTCAGTCAATTCTTGTAACTAACTAGCTAACTCTCGCATCTCGGATGGAGCCGGTCGATATGGTTATATTGCAACGAAGTTGCTCCTGGAACAAGGTTGATACGAAATGAGACTTCTCGCATGGGAGGAAGTCCTTATATGTAATCTGGGAACACTTGAGGAAAATCACGGCCAATAGGAATACTTTCTAACTTCTTTTCCTTGCTTCCCTTCTCCACAATATGGGCCAAGAAAGCCACATATTCCTTTCAGAAGTACTTTTGGGCTTGGATGAATGACATTAACTTGAGCCCATTTAAAGAAGTCTTGCCAAACCCTCGAAGGACTTGACTGTCAGCGAGAAGAATTCAAATGTATTTTTCAAAGCACACAATCTTGGCACGGTATTTGGTTAGCCAATCCATACCAACGATTGCATCAAAACTCCCTAACTTCATCGGTACAAGATCGATGGGAAATTCATGCTCGTTTAAATTAAGAGCACACCCACAAATCACAAAATCAATAATAACATGCTTCCCGTCAGCTACTCCGATAGTGAAATAATTGGCCGGATTTTTACGAGGGACACCAAGAATAAACTCAAAATCCAAGGACACAACTTTGATCTGCCCCTGAGTCGAAAAGAATAGATGCATAAATACCATTAATTAAGAACATACCGTTAACCACGTTATTATCGGCCCACGCCTGGTTTGCATTAATGTTGAACACTCTACCCTTTACAGCTTACGTCGCTTGGTTTGCCTGATTAACAGGGTTAGCTTGAGCTTGAGCATTTATTATATTGACCAATCTTGGTCAGGTGTTGCGAAGTGAATAGGGTCGCCACAATTAAAACATGCTCTAGCTGGTGGCATCATTGGAGGATTGGGTTGATAATATGACTGGATCATGTTTTGGGGAGGTGGAGCCATGATTTGGGGTGGCCGGTACATAGGTTGGGTCACATACTGGTTGTTTGACTGTGTTCGGTGTTGATTAAGCATTTGCCGTTGTAAGACACGATACGCATTGACCAGATGGCCAAGACACCCATAATTGGTACATTGATGGTAGGGATTAGTGTTTGGTAGGTGATATTGACAACGGTTGCATAACGGCTTTGAGCCGGTGCAAGGTTTCTTGTTGGGTGCAGAGTTAGGTGCGAGTTGGTTTATAGGTGTAGCTAGTATGGGAGGGTTTGTGGTAACCGCATAATTTTTTCCATTTCCCTTTCGCTTCGTTTTAGAACCAAATCGAGGTGGGGATTCGGCTTTAGTATCTATCACCTCTTTTGACTCTTCAATAGGAGCCTTGCTAGCTGAACCCTTGTGCCCTTTGTGTTCTAATCATCCGAATTAATGCTATTTTCAGTAAGTTGGCCAGCTAGGCACATAACTGCCTCAAGGGTATCTGATTTACTGCCTTTTACCATGTCTTTTATAACTACAGGTAAACCCCCAATATATTGCTCAATGAGTTGAGAAAGGGGTGTGAATAAGTATGGGACCATCTTCCTCAACTCATGGAAATGCTTATTGTATGCCCGTTATCACCACTGTCTTCTTCCAAAACCCAAAACTCATCCTCCAGTTTCTTAATCTCATGTCGAGGAAAAAATTGTTCGGTCATCAGTTCCGCGAGTGTTCTTCTCCGCATTCCACCATGTCAGTGCATTTCGTAACAAGCGACCTGTTGCATAGCGTACCTTGTGATTATCATGGCACTCATAATTCGAGAAGGTACTTTCCATCTCCTCAAACCAACGGGGGAGGATAGTAGTACCTGTCACACCCTCAATTTCCACTTGCGGAGTTTTACCGCGAGGCGTGTGATCAAACCAGAATCTCAGACACTAATAATATCGAACGACTCTATATGATTTATTTAAACATTTTCCAAAAACATTTATTTAATCATTCATAGTTATTTTCAAAATATCTTAGTTCAGAGTTTAGCGGAAGCATTAGTTTCAAAGTTTAGCGGAAGCATTATAGTAACGTAAAGTAACGGGCGCCAACATAAACGCCAAAACCAAAAATCCTAAACATTACTCGTAAATAAGACTCGATAAAAATGTCTTGATCAAATGCAAGTGAGTGCACCTAGCGCTCCTAGCGTCCTGAGAAACATGTAAAGAAACAAGTGTCAACATTAAACAAGAGTGAGTTCACAGGTTTTTATAAGTTCACAAGTTCGGTTTAAAAGTTTATTTTCCCCGTTATCCCTAACCCGGGATAACGATATAGTTCTATTATTCCTAACCCGGAATAATAATGTTGGTTCGTAATTAAGTTCAATGTTAACATGTAGGTAGTGAGCCTAAAGTTACGTCACATAAGAGTTCGCGATCGAAGCTGACTGTTGTTGCCTCAGTGTTGCCAGGTCTATCACTGACCATGGCGAAAGTTAGGCCAAATTAATCACCCGTTGACCATACCGGTCGGCTAGCGCGACTAGCTCGGGTTGGGCTTGTCGGGCCCAGTAGTACTACTTATAATTTCCCCGCTATCTAACCCAATACTAACGATCTGAGAGTTGGTTGAGGACTTCCGTGACATAACGTACATTAACATTAACTTAGTTACCGAATAGTTTAACGTAAAAGATAGAGTTTTAGAGCGTATACATGTTTCTCCCCATGTTGTTCAAAACCGGATAAAATAGGGGCCGTGAACTCACCTTAAATTGCTTGGTTAGAATAACACAAAAGAAGCAAATGATGGAACCGCTAATCGCGTCCTAACATGACAACCGATTTAAAGTTAGTGTGTGAACACACTGACACAAAATCCTAAGCATAACTAACACACAGTACGGCACACGCAACAACCAATTCGAAACCAAAATCATGCATGCAAAATATCACCATACAAAATAATGATCAAACCAACTTGTCATAAACACAGGTTAACTCATACAACACTTAGGTACACACAAACGCAAGTTATCATGTTTCAGCTTGTACGCTCATAACTGGACTGTTTTCGAGGATTTTTATAAAATAGTTCCAGCGTTCCAAAAATTCCAATTTTTTTTACAGGAGGTGTCAACTAAACTGTAGAATTTTATGTAAAATTTTCAAGTCCTAACGCTTTACCAATTATTTATAAACATTTATATACTAGGCTGCAGTCAAATTCGTCGCTTTCTGACTGCAGTCCACGGGAAAAATTATTTAAAAATCATCGTTCATCCAATAAACAAAATTCCAGTGGGAGATTTCCAGAAATTCCGTTTCCAGTTACTGTACAAATTTCGTGACCCAACCCCCTACAGACTATGAGATCCGACTCGATAAACAACCAGCAAATTCTGCAGAATTTACGCAGCTTCAGCTGCTGCACTAAATGACCACTTAAAAATAGCAAACGACCTCAGAAAAATATGAATCCGGTGCGGTTAGAAGCGTTTTTCAAAAATACACGTTTTAGGCTTCTGAAAATCCACCTTTCGACAGATAATGATCAGATTACAGCCAATTGAAGTTGGCTGTAAATGTCATTCAGCAAACTGTTTTCGACTTTTATCGTATTAGAACATGCTTAAACGATCATGACGCTTAGTAATAATGATTAAAACAGGTTTATTTGTCAAATATCATCATGTATATCAATATTCATGCAAACCCTAATTATATAACATGATCTTTATCGCTAAAATGCAGCCTATGATTTTAGTATTCAACATAACATCACAATCGCAAAGATTCGCACAATCATCCGAACTAATCATAAATCACAACACTTTTCATACTAATAATCCTACCATTACACATAATCATGATCAAGATTTACACAAACCCTAATGTGAATCGCAAAACAATTAAACCCTTACCTTGAAACGATGATGATTAGCGAACCGGGACAAGATTGGAATCAATCCGGAAGATGTGGGGTTTTGCGATCGTGAGAGGGGGGGGGGGGTTGCCGTCGCCTTCCTCTAGGTGCTAGGGTTTTGTTGTTTTTTTTAATAAACAATCCATGCATACATATATATAAATATAACAAGGGAAAAGAAGGGGAGGGGGCGCGACCGCGATGGGGGGAGGCGGTTTGGGTTAAGTGGCTTGGGCCTCAAGTTTAGGTTATTTCCTTGGGCCGCAAGGAGGTGAGGTCGACACGTTTCGTGGCTCGGTTCAGTTCGGCTATTTATTTATTAGTTTTTTTATAACTAATAATCGCGAAATCAAGGCGTGATACAATAATCTACAATATCTACAAACGTCTAATAACACATAGCACGTAATTCACCCAATAGATTCACAAAGTTAGCGTAGTTATTGCGAGCGTGTAATTTAATTCTCCGAATTAAATCAGCATAGGAATGCATAACCGTAAAGTAGCGCGTTTAAGATACCTGAAAAACCGGGATGTCACATTATCCCCAAGTTGAAAGAATTTTCGTCCCGAAAATTGAGTAAACGCGGTTTAGAAAGCAACGCACAAAACCTCGGTTTGTTAGAATGGTACAAGTAAATTCCAGGCTGTCACATCATCCCCATGTTGAAAGAATTTCGTCCCGAAATTTAGTTGGCGGTAACGTCAGATTTCTCAGTTGCAAAGAGGTGTGGATATTTGCTTTTAATTTGGTCCTCTCTTTCCCACGTGAACTCCGGTCCACGCTTAGAGTTCCAACGAACCTTGACGATCGGTATCTTGCTCTGCCTTCGAGTCTTGATCTCACGATCTATGATCTCGATAGGTTGTTCCACAAATTGCAGTTGCTCATCCACTTGAATCTCATCCAATGGAATGACTAGGGTCTCATCTGATAAGCACTTCTTCAGATTGGACACATGAAAAACGTTGTGAACTCCACTGAGTTCGGCAGGAAGGTCTAACTGATAAGCTACAGGCCCGATACGCTTCGAAATCACAAATGGGCCTACGTAACGTGGGTTTAGTTTGCCTCGTTTTCCGAAACGAATTACGCCCTTCCAGGGTGACACTTTTAGTAGGACGCGGTCACCTACTTGAAATTTGAGCGGTTTGCGTCGTTGATCAGCGTAGCTTTTCTGTCGGTCTCGTGCCGCTGCCATGCGGTTTCTGATTTGCACAATCTTTTCAGTAGCCTCAAGTATCAACTCAGGACCTGTGAGTTGACTGTCACTGACTTCTGCCCAACAGACCGGTGATCTACATTTGCGACCGTACAATACTTCAAACGGTGATGCCTGAATACTCGTATGGTAACTGTTGTTATACGAGAATTCCACTAAAGGCAGATGGATTTCCCAACTGTTCCCGAAGTCTACCACGCATGCCCTGAGCATGTCCTCCAAGGTCTGAATGGTCCTTTCACTTTGACCATCCGTCTGAGGGTGGTAAGCTGTGCTCATATCTAAGCGCGTACCCAACGCTTTCTGAAGTGATTGCCAAAAGTTGGACGTGAAACGAGCATCTCTGTCTGAGATGATGGACGTTGGCACTCCGTGCCGAGAAACTACTTCCTTAATGTAGATGCGAGTCAACTTATCCATCTTGTCTGTTTCTTTGGCTAGGAAATGTGCAGACTTAGTTAGACGATCCACGATTACCCAGATGGTATCGCAGCCACCCGGAGTTCGCGGGAGTTTAGTGATAAAGTCCATCGAGATCTGATCCCATTTCCACACTGGGATCTCAGGTTGTTGAAGTAACCCTGATGGCTTCTGGTATTCATCTTGACTTTCGCACAAGTCAAACACTTGCTCACGTAGGTGGCTATATCCACTTTCATGTTGGGCCACCAGTACGCGGCTTTAAGGTCTTGATACATCTTATCTGAACCAGGAGGACAGAGTATCGGGATTGGTGAGCTTCGTCCATAACTAGCTTCCTGAGGTCTCCGTAGAGAGGTACCCATATACGATTCATGAAATACCAGGCACCATTGGGTTTCACTTCCCAATCGCGTTCCATCTTTCCCACAGATTCGGCCTTGATGTTTTCTTCCTTAACTGCTTCTAGCTGCGCATCGCGTATCTGTTCAGGTAACCCAGAATGAATTGTGAACTGTAGTGCTCGTACCCGATGAGGTTTCAAGTGCTCCTTCCGACTGAGGGCATCAGCTACCGCGTTAGCTTTACCGGGTGATACCGAATGGCGCATTCATAATCGTTCAGGAGTTCGACCCAGCGACGCTGTCGCATGTTCAACTCCTTCTGGTCGAAAATATGTTGGAAGCTCTTGTGATCCGTGTAAATTGTGCACCTTGTTCCATATAGATAGTGTCTCCAAATCTTAAGTGCAAACACAACTGCTCCCAATTCCAGGTCATGTGTCGTGTAGTTCTTCTCGTGAACCTTCAACTGTCGAGATGCATACGCGATGACCTCATCACGTTGCATGAGTACACATCCCAATCCCTGAATGGAAGCGTCACAATATACCACAAAATCATCTGTCCCCTCTGGCAAGGACAAAATGGGTGCACTGCAAAGCTTCTGTTTCAGCAATTGAAATGCTGCTTCCTGTTTGTCACCCCAAGCATACTTGGGGCCCTTCTGAGTGAGAGTGGTAAGCGGTTGTGCGATCTTTGAAAATCCCTCGATGAAACGTCTGTAGTAACCAGCCAAACCCAAAAACTGGCGGATCTCTGTCGGTGTCCTGGGTGCTTCCCAGTTCTTGATAGCATCGATCTTGGCGGGATCAACGTGTATACCCTTTTCATTCATGATATGCCCAAGGAGCTGAACTTCCCGAATCCAGAAATCACACTTCGAAAACTTGGCATATAGTTTCTCCTGTTGAAGTAGTTCCAGCAATAATCGTAGATGCTCAGCATGTTCTTCCTCACCCTTAGAGTAGACGAGTATATCATCGATGAACACGATGACAAACTTGTCGAGATACGGCTTACACACGCGGTTCATGAGGTCCATGAACACCACGGGTGCATTGGTGAGACCGAAGGGCATGACCAAGAACTCATAATGGCCATACCGAGTGCGAAATGCCGTCATGGAGATATCCTCCTCCCTGACGTGTAACTGGTGATAACCGGACCGTAGATCAATCTTGGAGTAGTAGCTTGACCCTTGAAGCTGGTCGAAAAGGTCGTCGATGCGAGGTAATGGGTATCGGTTCTTGAAGGTAACCTTATTGAGTTCCCTGTAGTCGATGCACATGCGGAAGGTCCCGTCTTTCTTTTTGACAAAAAGGACCGGAGCTCCCCATGGTGAAGTACTGGGTCGGATAAATCCTTTTTCCAACAATTCCTGAAGTTGGGTAGACAGCTCTTGCAGCTCTGCTGGAGCTAGGCGGTACGGGGCCTTGGCGATAGGAGTCGCATGGTTTTCCAATTCGATTTCAAACTCCACTTGTCGATGTGGTGGAAGACCAGGTAACTCCTATGGAAACACATCGGGAAAGTCACGGACGACGGGGATATCTTCAATCCGCTTCTCGTCCTTAGGCTGCTCGGTGACCAGTGCGAGCAAAGCGAAGGAGTTCTTTCTCCGAAGATACTTCTGAGCTTGCATGTAAGAGATGATGTTTGTGACGGCGCCTGCCTTCTCGCCTTGCACCATCAAGACTTCGTCGTTAGAGAGTAGAATACGGATAGCTTTCTCAAAACAGAGAACTTCAGCTCGGACGTCGGATAACCAGTCCATTCCGGCTACCACGTCAAAACTACCCAGGGTAGTTGTCATCAGATCAATGGTAAAGGTGTGACCCGCGAGTTTAAGTTGACAGCCGGTTACTAAATGGGTCACGTCTACAAATTTACCATCGGCTAGTTCTATGACGTAAGGGGTCTCTAGGGGTTTAGGCGTGAGATTTAGGTTCTTCCTAAAAGACTCAGATATAAAACTCTTATCCGCACCCGTATCAAAAAGTACAGTAGCAAAATGATCGTTAAGGGGAAACTTACCGGTGACCACGTTCGAGTCATTTTTGGCCTCTCCATGGCCCAGCATGAATGCACGACCTTTGGCACCTCCTAGGCCACCATTTCCATTGTTGCCATTGTTGTTATTGTTGTTGTTGTTTTTGTTGTTGTTGTGGTTGTTGTTGTTGTTCCCACCATTGTTGTTGTTGCGAAGCTGCGGGCAGTCCCGCTTGAAATGGGCAGTGCTACCGCACTGATAGCATCCCTGGTTATTACCTTGCTATTGACCCTGGTGCTGATTCTGATTTTGTCGAGACATGATTTCCCGCGACAATCCTTTGCCGCGTGTCCCGCTTTGCCACATCGTTGGCAGCGATTTCTGGCGCAAGGGCCATGATGATGGAGGTTACAACGATTACATTGCGGCTTTCGACCCGCATAGCCGCTTGAGTTCTGGGTGTTGTTGGTAGACTGATTGTTGTGACCACGATTGTTGTTGAAATTTTTGGACCGCTTCTGGTTTCCTTGTTGTGGCTGGGCTGACGAAGATTGTCGAGCAGGTGAGTCTTCAAATTTTCTTTTGTTGTCAGGGACAATTTCAGTTGCACCCCTAGGTGGCAACTTCCTTTGCTCCACCGCCTTATCGGTGAGTTTATGCGCCAGCCTAATCGCTTGATGCTCCGTCGTAGGGTTGCTAGACATTACCATGCCCTGGATCTCAGGGACCAGACCCCCAAGATAAAACTCAAGTCGTTTTTCGATGGTGTTAGCCAGATCGGGACATAGGAACACCAGATCATGATGTTTTGCCGTGTACGCTTCAATTTCAGACCCTACCATCTTGTGGTTCCATAACGCTTGCTCCAACTGCTGAACTCTGTCCCGCAGACTGTATTCCTCCTTGATTAGGGCCTTAAATTCGGTCCAGGCCATTGCGTTTGCCGCAACAAGTCCACGTATTTGGACTTGTTCGTTCCACCAGGTTAATGCCCCATCTTCCAATGTTGAGGCAGCACACTTGACCTTATTGGCTTCAAGGCAATTGCACATCTCAAACACCGGTTCTGACTTTTCAATCCAACGGACCAGTCCTATGGGTCCTTCAACACCCGTGAACTTGCTCGGTTTTGCATCGAGGAACATCTTGTAGGGGTTAAGACCCCCTCCTGAGGATAGAGGATAGGTAGTCAGCGAGAAAGTCTACTAGCCAAACTGTTAGATTTTCCCCTGAAAATTTAATAATGGTTACCTGCTGGTGGGTTTTGAACACCTGCCAGAGCAGTATTCACGTGTTCTTAGATTAAAGCGGCCAATTCTTCAGTTGACATGTTGACATTTCCGCAACGTCCAGTTGCCACTTCAGATCTTCACAAGACAACACAAATACACACCGATAAATATATATATCCAATATAGTTATCATATTCCACACTTCAATAATCACACAAGTTATGTCAACCCAACAAATTAAACAATCAAAAGGAACATTCGATTAAATAAATTGCAATGTCTCACAAAATACCAACCAAACATCTTAGTTTAATTATAAAATTTCAAGTTCAAACATAAGTGGAAACAAACAAACTAAAGGAAACAAAACGGGGATTGGCGAGACGAGTTAGTCTTCTACGTCTCCATCTCCCAAGTCGCTATCATTGCCGTCATCCTCTGCGGCGTTTTCAGCTTCAACAGCCGGGTCCTGTTCCGGCTCTTCTTCCTCCGGATCCTCCTCCGGGTCCTCCTCTGGATCCTCCTCTGGATCCTCCTCTTCTTCCTCTACCGGCGCTGGGGGGGGGGTGCTGGTGCGGGTACTGGGACAGGTGCTTGATTCTGCTCCAGTTCTTGAATCCTCCAACTGGACTCAAGAACTCTGTCTTCGAGCCAGTCAGCCCTCAGCTGCTCAGCACGAAGGTCCTTAGCTAAAATGTTTCGAACTCTCTTATTCTCATATTGCTCTTCCTCGAGCTTCCCAGTTTTACCAATTAGTTGACGTATCATCCATCGTTGTGCTTCGATAGTCTCCTGCATTCTCTCTAGCTGTTTCTGTTGTTTCCTTAACATATCCCTAAGTAGATCGTCCCCTACTCCTAACGAGTTGACCGGTTCGACCCGTATAGCGGTGGTCGGGCGGGAGGACGACTCCCCTCCTAGAACGAGTCTTTTCCTAGCAGCTGAGCGTGTCTCCACGCCACGAGGTGGTGAGGGTTCGACCGTGGGTGCCTTCCCCAGTGCCCTTGATTGTCGAGATTTGTCGGATGATGATGATGACATAGCCTGCTGGGTTGGTGTAGTTAGTTACGTGTTGCGTATGTACCAAAATACACACATATATATATATATATATCACATAAACAATTGTAGCATAACACATAACAAGATATCACAGTTCGGTGCCAACTAAGTCTAGTGTCGTGTAACAGCCATAGTTTAGGTCTACTTTTAATGCAAACCTGGTTCTCTATAGCTAGAGGCTCTGATACCAATCTGTCACACCCTCAATTTCCACTTGCGGAGTTTTACCACGAGGCGTGTGATCAAACCAGAATCTTAGACACTAGTAATATCGAACGACTCTATATGATTTATTTAAACGTTTTCCAAAAACATTTGTTTAATCATTCATAGTTATTTTAAACATATCTTAGTTTAGAGTTTAGCGGAAGCATTAGTTTCAAAGTTTAGCGGAAGCATTATAGTAAAGTAAAGTAACGGGCGCCAACATAAACGCCAAAACCAAAAATCCCAAACATTACTCTTAAATAAGACTCGATAAAAATGTCTTGATCAAATGCAAGTGAGTGCACCTAGCGCTCCTAGCGTCCTGAGAAACATGTAAAGAAACAAGTGTTAACATTAAAGAAGAGTGAGTTCACAGGTTTTTATAAGTTCACAAGTTTGGTTTAAAAGTTTGTTTTCCCCGTTATCCCTAACCCGGGATAACGATATAGTTCCATTATTCCTAACCCGGAATAATAATGTTGGTTCGTAATTAAGTTCAATGTTAATATGTAGGTAGCGAGCCTAAAGTTACGTCACATAAGAGTTCGCGATCGAAGCTGACTGTTGTTGCCTCAGTGTTGCCAGGTCTATCACTGACCATGGCGAAAGTTAGGCCAAATTAATCACCCGTTGACCATACCCGGTCGGCTAGCGCGACTAGCTCGGGTGGGGCTTGTCAGGCCCAGTAGTACTACTTATAATTTCCCCGCTATCTAACCCAATACTAACGATCCGAGAGTTGGTTGAGGACTTCCGTGATATAGCTACTTAGTGACCATAACGTACATTAACATTAACTTAGTTACCGAATAGTTTAACGACGTTAATTTCGCATAACGTAAAAGATAGAGTTTTAGAGCGTATACATGTTTCTCCCCCTGTCGTTCAAAACCGGGTAAAATAGGGGCCGTGAACTCACCTTAAATTGCTCGGTTAGAATAACACAAAAGAAGAAAATGATGGAACCACTAATCGCGTCCTAACATGACAACCGATTTAAAGTTAGTGTGTGAACACGCTGACACAAAATCCTAAGCATAACTAACACAGTACGGCACATGCAACAACCAATTCGAAACCAAAATCATGCATGCAAAATATCACATACAAAATAATGATCAAACCAACTTGTCATAAACACAGGTTAACTCATACAACACTTAGGTACACACAAACGTAAGTTATCATGTTTCAGTTTGTACGCTCATAACTGGGCTATTTTCGAGGACTTTTATAAAATAGTTCCAACATTCCAAAAATTCCAATTTTTTTTTACAGGAGGTGTCAACTAAACTATAGAATTTTATGTAAAATTTTCAAGTCCTAACGCTTTACCAATTATTTATAAACATTTATATACTAGGCTGCAGTCAGATTTGTCGCTTTCTGACTGCAGTCCACGGGAAAAATTATTTAAAAATCATCGTTCATTCAATTAACAAAATTCCAGTGGGAGATTTCCGAAATTTCCCGTCTCCAGTTACTTTACAAATTTCGTGACCCAACCCCCTACAGACTATGAGATCCGACTCGATAAACAACCAACAAATTCTGTAGAATTTACGCAGCTTAAGCTGCTGCACTAAATGACCACTTAAAAATAGCAAACGACCTCAGAAAAATATAAATCTGGTGCTGTTAGAAGCGTTTTTTAAAAATACACGTTTTAGGCTTCAGAAAATCCACTTTTCGACAGATAATGATCAGGTTACAGCCAATTGAAGTTGGCTGTAAATGTCATTCAGCAAACTGTTTTCGACTTTTATCGCATTAGAACATGCTTAAACGATCATGACGCTTAGTAATAATGATTAACAACAGGTTTATTTGTCAAATATCATCATGTATATCAATATTCATGCAAACCCTAATTATATAACATGATCTTTATCGCTAAAACGCAGCCTATGATTTTAGTATTCAACATAACATCACAATCGCAAAGATTCGCATAATCATCCGAACTAATCATAAATCACAACACTTTTCATACTAATAATCCTTCCATTACACATAATCATGATCAAGATTTACACAAACCCTAATGTGAATCGCAAAACAATTAAACCCTAACCTTGAAACGATGATGATTAGCGAACTGGGACAAGATTGGAATCAATCCGGAAGATGTGGGGTTTTGCGATCGTGAGAGGGGGGGGGGGGGCTGCCGTCGCCTTCCTCTAGGTGCTAGGGTTTTGTTGTTTTTTTTTTAATAAACAATCCATGCATACATATATATAAATATAACAAGGGAAAAGAAGGGGAGGGGGAGCGACCGCGATGGGGGGGGGGGTTTGGGTTAAGTGGCTTGGGCCTCAAGTTTAGGTTATTTCCTTGGGCCGCAAGGAGGTTAGGTCGACACGTTTCGCGGCTCGGTTCTGTTCGGCTATTTATTTATTATTTTTTTATAACTAATAATCGCGAAATCAAGGCGTGATACAATAACCTACAAAATCTACAAACGTCTAATAACACATAGCACGTAATTCACCCAATAGATTCACAAAGTTAGCGTAGTTATTGCGAGCGTGTAATTTAATTCTTCGAATTAAATCAGCGTAGGAATGCATAACCGTAAAGTAGCGCGTTTAAGATACCTGAAAAACCGGGATGTCACAGTACTGCGGTGAATTCATACGTAGGAGGATCGCAAGACTTAAAGCGCTTATAGGAACATCTAGAAGAGTTTGCGCCTTCAATTTTTCCCTGATCATCAGCCCCTTAAGGGCCTGTTGGACTTGTACTACAATATTTGGAATAATTGCGACCATTTCTTGCGCAATGTGGGCTGCCATGCGATGGCCGGAGTTTCCAGCACGCTTTTCGATATGGTGACGTTTAGAAGACATCTACAAGGATCAAACGCAACAGTTCGCGAGTTTTGAGTAAAAATGTATTAAATGACAATCCAAATATGAAACTTATTATATGAAAAGATTCGAAACTTAGGATATATCAATAATTCGGAACGTAACATAAAAATACAATCAACAAATCCACTTAAAATCATACGAAGCATGGAATTTGGACTTATGATAAATTGATATCTCAAAATGAGATATTGGAAATTGTTAGGTTTGATATGTCATAGAGTTTAATATGCTTTTCCATGTGTCACTTTCGTAATCACGTGGGCCCTGCAATTACCGAGCTTTTGCAGGATCTACATATGTTCACTCATGGATATATACTGAGCCCAAAAGAAAATCGATGAAAATGATATATAATTCAAGTTTGGGGTGATATGGAAGGATGTTGGATGGTATCCATGACTTAACACGGATACATTGACTTATCAAAGTGTTATTAGTTTAAGTAACGTTTGGTGTGACATGCTTTGGCCTAATAGGGATCAATACTCTTATCGTTAGTCACCAGGTAGGCAAACTGGTCCTTATTGGATTATACGAATTCCAGCCTAGACACTACGTCCCGACTACCGGTACTTAACCCTTCCACTTACTACATATCCGTCACATAAACTCACTTTGACGAGATAGTAAAATTCAAATGAAATTCGAAATGCAAAAAATAATTTAAATAAAATTCAAGAATAATCGAAAAGAAAATAGTTCACATTAAAACTTTAGTCCACGTGGTCAGTTTCTATTTGTCATAGCAAACGTCTATTTAGAAAGTGGGTCTAGAAAACCCGTTGATGAAGATAAGAAAAATATGTTTTCAAAATGTCTATTTGAAGCATCTGCTGTACTCAACAGACCTTTGGATAACATTATCAGTGTTTTGAAACATCTGATTGACTTTTGGTTAACAGAGTTTTGAAAACCTTTGTTTGAAACCTTCAATGGGTTCAACAGAGTTTTGACGAAAACAATGGTTTTGTTTGACTTTTAAATTCAAACAATGGTTTTGAAAAACAGTGGTTCTTTTACTTTGATTAGTGGTTATCACACATAAACAAACTTTTGAACCAATAGAACAATAGTTTATCTCTTTTGAATAGAGTTTTGTTTTTGTTGATTTTATTAATCTTTTCTTGATTTTTAGACATGAATCTTTGGTTTTTCCGACTTTTAGGAAATAAATAAAAATAAAGAAAAGTAAAATTTTGGATTTTTCAAAACAGTTTTCTTTCTATTATTTGGATAGTAGGATAGATGTGCAGGTAACCTCTATTGACACTTTAAAATGACCATCAGTGGTTCCCTGCAGATGGTGGTGAATGGGTCAATCTTGCAGATGCTCCAAGGCATTGTCTGCCTTAGGTTTGGTATTGTCAACCACTGTAGTAGCTTGTTGGGATTGGTCTTTGGTCACTAGGAGTTTTTGTACAATCTCCGCAAAATGTTTTTGACCCTCCGCAAGTACCTGCACACTTGGGTCGATAAAACGTTGATCATTTCAAAAAAATGTTGGCCATGAGTATTCATGTTTACCCTAGACTTCTGAGGCTGAGGTACAGATTCTACATACATGTAAGGCATCCTTTTGATAGGTGCTAGCCCATGGCTTTTGTTTAAAGTAATTTATGTTGCAATAGAGGTTTGACATGTTCTCTCTGCAAAGTAATGATATGACTTTTGAGGATAAACAGTGTGACTAGACTCAAGTCTTTTGGAAACAGATTGGGTATTCTTGTTATTAGACCCATCCTCCTTTTTGAAGTTCGTTTTCTTTCTTAACTTATTTAGATTTACATCAAATGGTTTAAGAAAACAATATTGTTGAGTTAAATGGTCGAGTTTTCCACAAATGGTACACCTAGGAGTGGATACACATACACTATTTGTTAATATCATATGCTTTTAACTTAAAACAGTCTATTGTCATATGATTTGTTTTTCCACAGAATTCACACTTTAGTGCTGGATCCTTATCTTTCTTTTTACCTTATCTCTCTTTTTATGTATATATGTTTTAACATCTGTATAAGAGTTGGTAAGAGGAATGACTTGTATCTTAGGTGGTTCAATACCATTTAGGTTTGTAAAATCAATGGGTTTGAAATTCTTCTAAACATCACATTTATCTGACAAAGCAGGTTTTAGTTTGACCTAAGTGTTTCAGATTGAATGGAACTTAATGGTTTTTCAAGAGTTTTTTTCTTCCCACTTGGTTTAGTGATTTTTCCTTCCCCCGTTGAAGTAGTTGGTATAATCTCAACCATTTCAAAGTCAATGGAAGCTTGGGTTTCTTGTTCTTGGTAATATTTTCTAAAACCAACCCCAAACTTCACATTGCTCTTGATCTGTTTATCCAGAGGCATCTCATAACCATGACATGATTCTACCCATTATTCACAGGTGAACTATGTGAATTCCAACTCCTGTTTATAGTTTTGATATTTCTTTATCATAGACTGGAGTTGGTTCTTAATTATAGATGCTTTATGTCTAAGACTGCTTAACTCAAGGTCTTTTTCAGCTATTCTTTTGATTTAAAATCTTTTTTCAATTTTTCAAGAATAAGTTCACTGATTTGTACCTTTTATGTAAGGTTCTCATTCACCTCTTTTATGTTAGAAAATGCTATGATGCACTTATCTGAACACAACCCTGTAAGAGTTTGAGGTGATACCTTAGATGCAACCATTTCAATCTGATCAGCACTAATACAATCAGTGGAACTTTTGGAATGCATCTCATCCATTCTCTCTTCATGCTCTTGGTCAACAACAAGTCCTTGACCTGAGCTTTTAGCAGATTTACAACAATCTCTCCACTACCAACAGTTTGAATTGGATCTGCTACACTTGAATTATGCTCAATCACCATAAAACAAAAGTATTCATGTTCATCATAGTCAATTGCAATTAAAGCAAAATTTTCATTAGTTAAGTTTTCTCGCAAGCTACTCTAGTCAACATAGTGTAAATAGGCTATGTTGCCTAGGCCTCTGCTGCTGAGCAGTAGTAGAGTGTGATGCTTGAACATGTGCCATTGGCATCTGGACATACTAAACCTGAGGAATTTGAGGTGCATGAACATAGTGCACAGGTACAAGAGTCATGGTCTGTGCAATCTGAGCTGTGTTTTGTACATTTGGTCCAGGGGTAGTTTGGGAATAAATCTGTTGTTGTGTATTAGATTAGGTCCTTTGACTAGGAAATGTGATCATTGGTGCAGAGTTATTTGTTTGAATCTTGCATTCTCTAGCAAAATGTCCCAACCTATTACACTTAAAACATTTAGTTTTGAATTTATCCAACCCTACTTTGGACGTATCATTTAATCCTAGATAAGTCCTACCAGTCCTTTTGTAAAAATTGTTAGCTCTTAGACTGAGTAGGACTACCTGATGTAGCATGTCCATTTACTCATGATCAGTTGGATCTATATGCTTTAGATCATCGAGAACAAATGACTGATTGCCAATGACATGAGTTTCATCATTTGCTGCAAATGCATACTTTGTGGAATGTTGATCAAAGTTAATACTTGTTGATATATATATATATATATATATATATATGTATATATAATGAACAAAACTCTAATCATTTCCCATCCCAGATGATGAACCTTCCTGACCCAAAAGTGTTGTGTTACAAAAAATGTAACTGTCAGACACTTTTCTAGTTTCCTGGAGCTTTTTCTTCCTGACCCAAAAATGTTGTGTTACCAAAGGTTAGAAGATTACCATGTAGCTGGGTCAGACTCAGTCCTTGAAATTAAGGGATGTTCTCATCACTATTGCTTTAGTGTCCCATTTTTCAGGAAGAGATCTCAAAATCGGTGACTTAAAGTGGCTTTAGAAAATTCTTTATTCACTAACTTTAGTTCACCAATTAGACAAGAAAAACATTCAAACTTTTGTGTCAGGGTCTCCCTTTTAACATGTGAGAAAGTTTCATATTGTTGGTTGAGGATTTCTCGAGTGTTCAGTCCTACCACAAATGGTGCATCCCACAACTCCTTGGCGCTGTTACAATGCAACAGGCAAGCATAGATATCATTTGGCAGAGCCATTGCCACAATACTAAAGGCTTATCTAACTCGAATTTTTGATAGTCTTCTTGGAATATTTCTCAGGCTTATTTGGCTCATATACACTTGGGTTTTTGGTACTTGGTACCATCGGGACATGTGGTCCGAAATCCACAAATCTCCAACACCTTGTATTTTGTTGAGATAGCATATGCCCCATCCTATGTTGCCAGATAATGTATTCAGATCTAACAAGCATATGGGGTTTATTGCTAAAGCCGGTGTTGTGGGGATCATTTTATGCCATTTTCTCAAGTTCTTTGAAAGAAAAATAGAGTCTGTGAGAGATACTTTATCAGTTCTTCAATAAAAAACTCTGAGCTATGAACTGAAATTGGATCTTTGAAAAGCTGACCTTTTGTGTTAAACTGATTGTGAAATCAAGTTTAAACGTAACCAAGCTCTGATACCAATTGTTAAAAACTGAGTTTCTTTGCTTGCAAACAAGTATTTATAATCAAAATAATATTCACAAACTGAGAGTCATCATCAATGATAGTTTTCAATGAATATTAATGCTTCATAAGTTTTACAACTCGATTGATTCTACAGACTCCCCCTCAGCTGATCACATAACAAATCAGGGCGTACAAGAGAAAATGTGATTGTGTGTGATAAATAGATCACTAACAATTGTGATCTATTTGTACAAGTATGAAAGCTCTGTTCAGCGATCAGCTGACGTCACCCTGATAGTGACATCTAACATTCCTAATAGAAAAGATTCTCAGATGTTTGCAAACGTCTGAGCGTATCCTCTGATCTAGGCTATACTAAACACTGTTGATATAAAGTACTGTTACATTGAGAAAGCATTGTCTAGCCTATTCTTTGTTGCACTTGTCCAAACATCTGTTTGGCCTAACACATGTTGGTCTTTTTCATCAGACCTTTGCTTGATCAGGACTTTGGTCTTCAACAGTTGCTGGTACTCTTGAACAACGGTTCCAAGTCTTCAACAGATGGTTGCCATGCACTTAATCAGATGTTCTGAATAGGTGTTCAAGATGCACTATCTTTGGGGAGAGACTGGTTCAATCTTTTGCTTATTTCTTGATCAATGGATCATGCTTTGGGTTTTGGATATCATCTATTCTTTTGTAGGTCCAACATGTTATGTTGTCAAAATCAATACAATAGGATATATTATGATAGATCAAGTGTTCTTATGCTTTGAATTGGATTTTGTACTATTCATTATCATTTAGATATCATCACGTGTTAATACAAGTCTTTTTAGTCAACACAAACGATCCTACAATGTGTTTAAATATTATTTGATTTAACCTTTATATTTTTCTCGTGCGTCTATGTTTTATAAAGGTTAACCGTTCATGAACCCGTTCGCAAATATATCTACACATTATATAGATATATTTATATATAACCCAACCCATTATATAATAATTATAGTTTTATGTCTTATTTTTCAAAACTCGAAACAATGTATTTTGTTTCGTGCGACACATACATACATTGTACACCCAAAATTTAGCTTTATTTTATAAATCCATTTATTAGAAAATCTTAAGCAATAAACTCGAGACTTCTTAGTACCAAAATCTCTAAATCCTAGCCTACTAACCACCCTACTTTGCCTCGTGAAATTCCTTACACAAAGATATCAACATATACTATATATACACACTAGTGGGGATGTCCACGTGTTATCATGGGTATTTATGTTTTTTTTGTTGTAAGTTGAGGTGACACCAATTAAAACTTGGAATGATCTTTAACAACCAATTTATAGAAAAAAGTTAGTTTAACATTTTAGACCAATAGTATTTCTGGTCTACCCAATGTGTAGGTAGCCTTATGTAAATTTAACACCCGAAAAGGACAAGAGTATTGTAAAAGATGTTGTTGCAAACTTCGGATGTATAAAAAAATGTGTATGTGGTGGAGGTGCTTGTTTCCCCTTAATGGTTTGCGATATTTGAAAGTGCCCAACATGCATTGAAAATGGTAAAGTAAGTAGCATGTTTTTCTTAAAAAAAAACTTGTATTCAATGATTCAAAAAAAAGTAAATATTCAGTATGTTGTTTCTCACTCTAGGAGACGGAATTATAGCCAACCGCTCATTAGCAACTGTATCAAGAAATGTCTACATCGATGAAAGCTTTCATAAATACAAGACAATTGTAAAGCACAATTTTAGTCAGGTAAAATGGAAAACGGTAAAAAAAAAGAAACACATCTTGTCCTTCAGCATAGCAAGATCACCAGGTGGTTCATGAGCACACTTGCTCTCACTATATATCATGAAAAGGAAGGCACAAGAATTCAAATACCATAGTCCAAACAGTGAGAACATGTTACAAATAACATGAACCTCCAATACACATACCTGTTTGTCACCTAACGCATGACACCACTTTCCATCATTTCTCTATACAAATCAGACCAAAATGAACAGACCTGGAAATTACCAATGCTTTCGTTCAGCTCCACAGGTTTGATTTATTTTTAATGGTTTGTTTAAGCTTACAACAGCCAAAAACAGTTGGTACTAGTTTTGTGTAAGAACCCTCAAAACCAAACCGTTAACACAAGCAAGATAACACAACAACAAAAAAAATAAAATAAAACCATTACAAAACTTAAATCCAAACAAACCTGATGTATAGTTACGTAACAAATAGATATATATATATGCCTTACTCATGTACGCTACAATATATAAATAAATAAAAACATCCAACTACATAATGCATATTGCGCTAAAACTGAAAATAAAAAGTCATCCAAACGTCCCTTAACCATGTTATCTAGAAAAAAGTTCAAAGTATAATTTACAAAATATAATTTTCACAACATCTCATTTGACCTTTTAGTTAAGAAACTTTTATTTGACCATTTGAGACTGACACATAATCAACCAACTAACAAGTAGATGAGTTGAATATACGTCTGACTAGATAACCAACAAAATCAACCAAAAAGAAGCATCAAGTATGGTAAGTAACATAACAAATACGAATAACACATTACCATAAACTTGTAAAGCAGAACTGGAGCTAAAATGGGGGAGAAGACTTGTAAAACCTATCCCTGCTTGCAGAAAAGAACAAAACATAAGCTTGGTAGGAACAGAGTCAAACGAAGCATCGTCAAAATACAACCATTTTCCGCTCGGATGCAAAATATTAGCAGTGAGTGACCCTTTGAGGGTTCTCTCACGTAATGCGTTATCGTTGCCACAAGATCATACTTGTGACCCTATATACCATTATGTTCAAGAGGTAACATGTCAATCTAGGTTTAAGTTGAAACAGACAGATTGGGTTGACCATACAGATACTTTTATTTCCAACTTTTTATAATAAAGATAATTAATGAGTAAACTGTATTACAAATACAATTTTAATATAATATAATGGTAAGCTAAACTACGTGAATAAAAACAATACAGGAGAATGAATGCAATAAAACTAAACTATGGCCACTTTCAACCTGTTTATACTACAACCCTTTTAAGCAAACAGGTCAAACGATCACCACTAAAATTGACAACCTGTTTATCTAGGAAGAAGAATGCACTAAAAATAAGGACGATGATATCTTTGTTGTTGGCGAAACAAGCAGCCCATGATTAAGAATGAGTTCAAGAGAGAAGTAGACGATTTTTAATAACTTGGTGCTCCCTTGGCTTCCATTGCAAAATCGCAGCAACTGAAGTAGTATAGTTTTAGGAATATCTAGTATCTTGACTGATTTGCTTGCACTTACCAGCTCTAATACCTGAAACAGCGACCCGAAATTAACCGAACTAAAGCCGCTTACATCTTGACCCATAAAAGAACAAATAAAAAGTAACTGTTATGTAGACAATACTAAACCCGAAACGAACAAAACCTCAACCTACACCATGACTAAAATGCCCCTTCTAATCAATTTGTCAAAAACTCATATCTCAACACCCTCTTAGGTAATGAGTCTTCTACTCATCTACAATAGAGTAAACATGTAAAAAAATTTGGCTAAAAAACAGGTAAAAACGGATCAATATGGATCGAAAGTTGTACTTTTACAGCATACAAACTCTTAAAAGTTCAAACTCTATACATTTAATAGATAATCTATGGACAAAAGTGTTTTGAACCAACCAACCCAACCTGACCCATTTTGATATAATCATGCAATTACCTATTATGGCCCATTATTAAACCTCCAACACCGCCCATTTTGCTAAACCTACTACTACTTGTTGTGTTATGTAACTAATCTACTTTACTATGCCACCTAAATCTATATACAAATTTTAATCATATCATGTATCAAATGAAACCTTGTCAAAAAAAACCAAGGCAAACCCAATGATTCTGGTTTTTTCATAATCAACAAGACTAAACTTGAAGTTGCCATTATCATCCATATATCATTTATATACTAATGCATATTTTGTTCCAATACGATACATAAGATAAACATATAATGTATCAGAAGAGTTACAAGATAACAAAAACCCCTTAATACTAAGCATAAATAAACAATTAATAATTATAAAAAAGATTAGTTCGCGCACCTTTGCAACATTTGGCAAAGCCAATAATATTTGCAATGCTAAGGGTCAACAAACTCCAACAACAAGAAGATAATCAGCTTGGAACCAATCAAAGAGAATATTCCAAAGAAGATCCAAATAACCGTTTGTTGATGTCAAGAACTGTGTGTAGCTGAAGCTATCCAAAGACAAAAACATTGCTAGATGTTTGAAGACAAAGTTACACTATGAAGCTATTGTTAAGGGGGGGGGGTGTCTGTTGGTGCATATTCTGTGAAACCAACTTAATAGTTTAATAGTTTAGTCTTCGGATATTTTGTATTGGGCTTAGCATTTATGTTTAGCTTATTTAGAGTTGTAATGGGCTTGGAAAATGGCCAAGCCTAGTCCAAAGCCTAGTATGCAGAAGTGTAGTATATAAACATGTTCTACATTAGGATTTTGGTTAATCCTCAGAGTTAGTGATTCAATTACACAGAGAGTGGTTGTGAGATTACGTGTGAGAGAATTACATAGAGATAGATTGTGAGAGTTTTTGTGTCTTGAATTGATTGTAAACACTTGTGTTGGATAATTAATAGAAGACGGTTTGAAAGTGATTGTCTGTCACACCCCGACCCGCAGCGGAATAAGAGTCGGGGCATAATTGGGTTATCACCAAAGCTCATGATATTTACTAATATGTTTCATATTTATTAAAGTCAAAATTACATTCTCAATAATCCAAACATGTTCATACAAATACAAAGAAAATAATCAACTAAACAATCCAAGCTCTAAACCAGTTTATTCTTCTAAGCCAATCCTATGTGTTTCTTGCTGCGGCTGGATCACCTGTATCATGTGTAAAAATAGGGGTTTTTGGGTCAACATAAGTTGGCGAGTGAACCTTGTTAGATAAACATTTATTATTGATTTCTTGTTATCTTTATCAAGTAAAAATTGTGCAATAGTCATATATGAGCAAATGTAAATAATCATACAATAACAATAACAACCACAAACTATAACATACAATAACATATGAACTTGCATGAATATATAACATGAATGAAACTGTATATGTTGGCAACGTCACGTTCACGCTCATAATATAATGGGGAACGGACGGCCTATGATGAATGTCTGTGTGATCAAGGCTCAATCAAACGGAGCCGATCGTATGTTGGCAACGCCCGGTTAACGCTCATAATGTAATGGGGAACTGCAACGCTCATAATGTAATGGGGAGCGGCGGCCTATGATATTGCATGTACTGAAAATAATAAATTAAATCTAAACAATAACCACACAAACAGTTGATACAAGTTGAATACACATTTGTTCATGATATGATGTATACACAATGATTTAAATATAATAAATGGTAAGACACATGATACACCCGAAAAACGTGATTAAAACGGGGAATTTGTAGAGATTCACTCACATTGGGTGCGTTCGGTTGGAGATGATGAGATGCGCACGAGTTTGAAGGATTGAACAACGAGGATTAACTAACCTAAATAATAACGGAAGGTATAGTAAATGAGTGGATTTTATTAATAATTTTAATAGGATTTTTAGATATATTTTTGTGAGTTTAAGGCTATTTCCTATCTTTAAAAACATTATTTTTAAGTATTTTTAATTGATTTTTAAATTAAATTAAATAAATAAAAATATAAAAAAAATTGACTTTTGCGTTGACCATTGACCGTTGACTGTTTGACTGTGACTGTTGACTGTTTGACCGGTTCTATTGTGCGCATGTATGCGCCGGGCAGGACTCGAACCCGAGACCTCCCGTACGCGTGCACGCAGCTCTACCAACTGAGCAACGTGTCAAACCCGAAATAATTCTGTTTTTAATTATAGTTATATACTGTTTTAATTTATTCAAAATTCATTTATTTTTAAAAAGGATTTTAATTATCAAACCGGTGCCGTCAACAGGTCTCGAACCCGGGACCTGTGATTTAATGTTGCACACAGTCCACCGCTGGACTGTGTGTCTAACTTGGTTAATATACAGATTTTTATTATACTTAACATCTAATTGTGAAAGGATCCGGTTCAGTTTAAAAAAAAGAACATTTTAATTACAGAGAGTGTGTGTGTGTCAAGGATCAAACTCGGGACGTATGCGTATTGTTTGCACACAGTCCACCGCTGGACTGTGTGTCTAACCCGTTTATAATACCGATTTTAATTAATCTTATAATCATAGAAGACTTCATCTTCTTCGCTAAATTCACAGACAATGATTAATCAACTGTTTCTTGCTTAAAACGATTAACAGACGTACAAATGATTTATATGTAACGGATAGGAAAAGTTTCGGGAATGAGCATACCGGAATGATGATCTTTCTTAGAACTCCGGCGAAGTCGTCGGCTCTGTTTTATGAACTTCGACTGAGCGAACAAATTAACAGTTTTGATTAGCTAATTGTGGAATTGAAGTACTAAACAAGAGTTATCAGAAGGTTTGAATGACTATACCGTTTATAGCGGAAAATAGGAATTTTCAGAAGTTTTCCGGCGAGAGTGAATTATTCGATATCGACGTCTGAAACTGATTCCGATTGAAGGTTTTGAGTTATCAATAGCTTAACAACTGATAGACGATGAAAGAATTAAGAGACTTACTGATTTGATGGAAAACACGGTTTTCCGGCGAAAGTCCGGCGAGTTCAAATAGCTTCTCCGACGAACTGAAAGTATTGCGAAAGTGAAATTAAAGGTTTGCAGATGTGTTCGAGTCGCGAGAGGGGACTATGATTGGAGTAATTCAGGAAATGCAGGTTTTCGGTTATTAAAACCGATCAATTCTTGAATTCAAGTCCATTCAAAGCTAAATTGATTGGAGGTGTCGGTGTATCGGTTATAATCGGTAAACCGCGAACAATCAAACGTTTTTGGACGTTTGGTGACCGATTTCGGTTACGATTAGCGTAAACAGATCGATTCATGATTGATCATAAAATTTAATTGTTTCCTAGAATTCACAGAAAACATCAAGTGGCGGAGTGGTTATATGTGTGTGTGATAAGTCTTATGCTTACCCGGCTGACCCGGGTTCGAGTCCCGGCAGCCTGATTTTTATTTTAATTATTTTATTTTTACTTTTTATCAATTATAACTTTTATATTCTAGTTTGTTTATTAATTATGCATCATTAAAAATTAAAATTGACATAAATACGCAATGAAACATTTATAACTTGATATTCGATTACAAACGAAGCGGTTTGGAAAACCCATTTTTGACAAATGTTACAGTATCCCCTACTTTTAGGAATTTCGTCCCGGAATTTATATAGTAGTAGGAAAAAGATGCGGGTATTTTTCGCGCATTGAGTCTTCACGTTCCCAAGTAAACTCAGGTCCCCGTTTCGACTCCCAGCGTACCCTAACAATTGGAATGCGACTTCGTCGTAGACGTTTTTCTCCGAAGTCCATGATCTCTACTGGTCTTTCGATAAAATGCATAGATTCATCAATCTGAATATCTTCCAGAGGAATATGGAGGTTCTCGTCAGCGAGGCACTTCTTTAAGTTTGATACGTGGAATGTGGGGTGAATCCTGTTGAGTTCTTCTGGTAGATCAAGCTTGTATGCTACAGGTCCTACTCTTTCGAGTATCTTGAAAGGTCCTACGTAGCGTGGTGCTAGCTTGCCCCTTCCACGGTGATACTTTTAAAAGTACATGATCACCAATGTTAAACTCCAAAGGCTTTCGTCGTTTATCTGCATAACTCTTTTGACGACTTTGAGCTGCTAGAATATTGTTTCGAATTTGATGGATCTTGTCTGTGGTTTCTTGATTCAATTCTGGACCGGTGATTTGAGCTTCCCCAATTTCGTGCCAACATACTGGAGATCGGCACTTACGACCATATAAGGCTTCAAAAGGTGCCATGCCGATACTTGAATGATAGCTGTTGTTGTACGAAAAGTCAACTAATGGTAAATGAGCGTCCCAATTTCCCTTGAAGTCTATTACACATGCTCGAAGCATATCTTCAAGAGTTTGAATGGTGCGTTCCGATTGTCCATCAGTTTGAGGATGATAAGCGGTACTGAGATCTAATCGTGTACCCAAAGCGGTTTGTACGGCCTGCCATGTTCGTGAAGTGAAACGACCATCACGATCTGAAATAATGCTTAACGGTACACCATGTCGGCTTACGATTTCGCTAATGTAAATACGAGCTAGCTTCTCGTTCTTGAAATCTTCGCGGATTGGAATAAGTGAGCTGATTTTGTAAGACGATCAATGATTACCCATATAGTGTCATACCCACCAGAAGTGCGAGGTAACCCGGTAATGAAGTCCATGGTTATGTTTTCCCACTTCCATACAGGTATTTCAGGTTGGACCAGAAGTCCTGAGGGTCTTTGGTGTTCAGCTTTCACCTTGGAACATTAAGGCACTTGGAAACAAAAACAGCAATATCCTTTTTCATTCCAGGCCACCAGTAGGTGTATCGAAGGTCTTGATACATCTTGTCGGCTCCTGGGTGTATAGAGTATCGTGTTTTGTGTGCCTCATTCATAAGGAATTCACGAAGGTTGTTGTGGTCAGGAATCCATATGCGATCTAGATAGTACAGAATACCGTCAGATTTAGTTTCAATTTTAAGTTCAGCTCCACAGGACAGCTCCTTTCGTACGTCGTCTTCCGTTACTGAAACATGTTGGGCTTCTCGAATTTGATCTTTAATGGCAGTTATGATTTACGAACATAGAAGATGAATGGAGTTCGCATAACCCTTTCGACTGAGTGCATCAGCCACCACATTTGCCTTGCCAGGGTGGTACCGAATTTCACAGTCGTAGTCATTTAGAAGTTCGACCCATCTTCGTTGCCTCATGTTTAACTCCTTTTGGTTGAAGATATGTTGAAGACTCTTGTGGTCAGTGTATATTTCACACTTAGTACCGTAGAGATAATGTCTCCATATCTTAAGAGCGAACACAATGGCTCCAAGTTCTAGGTCATGGGTGGTGTAGTTCTTCTCATGAGTCTTGAGTTGTCTCGAAGCATAAGCTATAACCTTTCCTCTTTGCGTTAGAACACAGCCTAGTCCTTGCCCTGACGCGTCGCAATAAACCACGAAGTCATCACAACCTTCAGGAAGAGTGAGGATTGGTGCATCACAGAGTTTTTTTTAAGGGTTTGGAAGGCTTCTTCTTGTTTGGGTCCCCATATGAAGGGTTTTCCTTTATGAGTTAAAGCCGTGAGTGGTACAGCAATGCGAGAGAAGTTTGAAATGAAACGGCGATAATAACCAGCCAGACCAAGGAATGATCTTACTTCAGTTGGTGTACGTGGCGCTTGCCATTCTTGTACCGCTTTGATCTTTGAGGGTTCGACATGTATTCCCTTGTCATTGACTACATGTCCAAGGAATTGTACCTCTTTTAACCAGAATTCGCATTTGGAGAATTTGGCGTAAAGCTTTTCATTCTCTAGAAGTGTAAGGATGAGTCGAAGATGTCGTTCATGATCAGACTTAGACTTTGAGTAAATGAGGATGTCTTCGATGAAGACTATAACAAAACGATCGAGATAGGGTTTGTAGACTCTGTTTATTAAATCCATGAAGACAGCTGGAGCGTTTGTTAAACCAAATGGCATGACCACGAATTCATAATGACCATAACGAGTTCGGAAAGCGGTCTTTGGGACGTCTTCTTCATGTACTCTGAGTTGATGATAACCAGAACGAAGGTTGATTTTTGAAAAACAGCTGGCGCCTTGAAGTTGGTCAAGAAGATCATCAATGCGAGGTAATGGATAGCGATTCTTGATCGTTAACTTGTTGAGTTCTCTATAGTCGATGCACATGCGAAACGATCCATCTTTCTTCTTCACAAAAAGGACAGCTGCACCCAAAGGCGAGGAGCTAGGACGTATGAATCCTTTGTCAGTCAACTCTTGCAATTGACTGGCTAGCTCTTGCATTTCAGAGGGGGCTAACCTATAAGGAGACTTTGCAACTGGTGTAGCACCAGGTATAAGATCAATGCGGAATTCGACTTCTCTCAAGGGAGGAAGTCCTGAAATGTCGTCAGGAAAAACTTGCGGAAAATCTTTTACTACTGGGATGTCTTCAAGTTTCTTCTCCAAGGTTCCCTTTTTGACGACATGAGTTAAAAAATGCGACATAATTCTTGCGGAGATATTTCGAGCTTGAAGACAGGACATTAATCTGAGCCCTTTTGATGGGGTTTCTCCAAAGATTCGTAGAGTCTGACAGTTTGAAAGAGGAATGCGTATAAACTTTTCGCGGCATACAACTTCAGCCTGATGTTGGCTGAGCCAGTCCATACCAATTATAATATCAAAGCTTCCCAACTTCATAGGAATGAGGTCAACTGGAAAATCGTGGTCGTTTAAGGTGAGGGTACAATTGTGTAATATAGAGTTTAATGAGACCGGTTTTCCGTCAGCAACTTCTACTGTTATGGATTCCATGAGCTTCTCACGAATTTGGTTTAGGATGGGTTCAAACTCTAAGGACACAAAACTTTTATCCGCGTCAGTATCAAACAACATGGATGCATAACTACCATTGATAAGAGACGTACCGTTAACCACATTGCTGTCAGCTCTAGCCTGGTTAGCGTTGATGTTGAAAGCTCTTCCTCTTGCAGGTGGAGGAGCTTGGTTAGCTTGATTCACCGGATTTGCTTGAGCTTGAGCATGTATAATGTTCACCAAACGTGGACAAGTGTTTCTAAAGTGGCTTGGATCTCCACAAATGTAGCATGCCCGCATAGGTTGCACCATGGGATAGTTGGGTTGGTAGTATGATTGGGCTAAATGTTGGGTAGGTGGTAGTAGTAGGGGTTGTTGGGCTTGACCCATTATTTGTTGGTGGGTTTGGGTTGAAGGCTGGTGGTGGTTCGTTCGCTGAGGTATGCGACAAGTTTGAACAGTATGACCTGCGTGACCACAGCCGGTGCAATGTTGGCAGGGATGATCAGGAAAGTGGTGGTTTTGGCAACGGTTGCATTTTGGTAATGGGCCAGAGTATGGCCTTTTGTATGGTGCAAGTGAGGGGGCAACTTGGGTAATGGGTGCAGCAGGGATAGGGAAATTGGTTTGTGTGACAGCGAAGTTTCTGGTGTTACGTTTCCTCTTGTTAGCAAACTTAGAGGAGGAGGTGGAATGGTTTGAAGTTTGGCCCTCAACGGGGGCTTTCTTTTTCTCCTCTTTAAATTTACCGTTGCGAACTCGATTCTCGGTCAGTTCAGTAGCTAGTTCCATACCAGCTTCAAGTGTTGCTGGCGAAGTGCTGAGAACTGAATCTTGAATTTTCGAGGGAAGACCTTGAATATAATGCTCGATTAAGCGGTAAACTGAGGTGAACAAGTTAGGGACCATTTGGTTCAATTCTAAGAACCTCTTGTTGTAGGAAGTATGATCTCCCTCCTTTTGCTTCAAAGAATGAAATTCGTCCTCTAACTTTTTAATCTTACTTCTAGGACAGAATCGTCTCGTCATGATTTCCCTTAACTCCTCCCACGTTAAGGCCATAGCATCTTCGATTCCCCTCTTACCCTTTTCAGTATTCCACCAGGTAAGAGCTACCCCAAATAGTCTCCCGGTTGCGTATCGTACGTTGCGATCCTTGGGACAATCGCAGTTGAGGAAGGTGTTTTCCATTTCCTCAAACCAGTGGAGGAGAGCAGTGACACCTTCGGTCCCTTCAAATTTAGGAGGATCGCAAGACTTGAAATGTTTATATGAGCACTTTTTGGTAGGAGGGTTGCCGATGTTCTGGTCTTCTTGCTGGGGAGGATTGGTGGGATTTGTGGCGAGGGCTTGTTGCACTTGGACCACGATGTCAGGAAGTACCGCGGCCATTTGTTTTGCGATTTGAGTGGCCAAGCGTTTGTGTGACCTTCCTGATCTTCTACCCCCTCGTTGTTGTCTAGCCGACATCTACAGGAACATACATAAGAAGATTGTGAGTTTATGGAGTCTTTTTAGGTGTCATGTGTCTTAAAGAAAATGAAAATAACATAAATATCAATAATGCAACTACATCCATAGGATGTCTTGGGTTTGCTCATGTTGGGCCTCAAATGTCCCCCATACCTTCACCTGTATAGTCATGTGGGCCCCCATGACTATTGGCTTGGTAGGATTCACATTAGTATTGGCGGTTTAACACTCGCATTACCCGAATGAAAACCACGAAATATGTTTACGAGATGTATGGTCGGAATGTGTCCAGGTGTAGACACAATGACAACTCAAAGTGGGGTTAGCTCACACGACGTTTGGAATAGCATGCTTTGGCCTAATAGGTACTTCGTACTCTCATCGTTAGTCCCCAGGTAGGCAAACTGGTCCTTTATTTTGGATTTATACGAATGCCAGCCTAGACAGGACGTTCCAACTACCGGTACTTGTACCCTTCCAGTTACTACATGCCCGTCATGAGAACTCACTTTGATGTGATTTGAAAATACAAAAATCATTGTAAAAACAATCATGAAAATGATGTGATGTGTGCTTTCATGGATATGATATGTTATGAGAATATGATTTATGATAGGCATTATATAATAATATGTACTTATGAACATGCTTGCATAACATTGAATGTAACATTAAACATAAAACATATAAACATCATGAATTTTGCATGTAACACACAAAAATCTTAAAAATTTCTAATCAACTATAGTATAGGCTCTAAGGGTCTAATAACCTATCTTATATCCCTATAGTCATGGCTCTGATACCAATCTGTCACACCCCGACCCGCAGCGGAATAAGAGTCGGGGCATAATTGGGTTATCACCAAAGCTCATGATATTTACTAATATGTTTCATATTTATTAAAGTCAAAATTACATTCTCAATAATCCAAACATGTTCATACAAATACAAAGAAAATAATCAACTAAACAATCCAAGCTCTAAACCAGTTTATTCTTCTAAGCCAATCCTATGTGTTTCTTGCTGCGACTGGATCACCTGTATCATGTGTAAAAATAGGGGTTTTTGGGTCAACATAAGTTGGCGAGTGAACCTTGTTAGATAAACATTTATTATTGATTTCTTGTTATCTTTATCAAGTAAAAATTGTGCAATAGTCATATATGAGCAAATGTAAATAATCATACAATAACAATAACAACCACAAACTATAACATACAATAACATACAATAACATATGAACTTGCATGAATATATAACATGAATGAAACTGTATATGTTGGCAACGTCACGTTCACGCTCATAATGTAATGGGGAACGGACGGCCTATGATGAATGTCTGTGCGATCAAGGCTCAATCAAACGGAGCCGATCGTATGTTGGCAACGCCGGTTAACGCTCATAATGTAATGGGGAACTGCAACGCTCATAATGTAATGGGGAGCGGCGGCCTATGATATTGCATGTACTGAAAATAATAAATTAAATCTAAACAATAACCACACAAACAGTTGATACAAGTTGAATACACATTTGTTCATGATATGATGTATGCACAATAATTTAAATATAAAAAATGGTAAGACACATGATACACTCCAAAAACGTGATTAAAACGGGGAATTTGTAGAGATTCACTCACATTGGGTGCGTTCGGTTGGAGATGATGAGATGCGCACGAGTTTGAAGGATTGAACAACGAGGATTAACTAACCTAAATAATAACGGAAGGTATAGTAAATGAGTGGATTTTATTAATAATTTTAATAGGATTTTTAGATATATTTTTTGAGTTTAAGACTATTTCCTATCTTTAAAAACATTAATTTTAAGTATTTTTAATTGATTTTTGAATTAAATTAAATAAATAAAAATATAAAAAAAATTGACTTTTGCGTTGACCATTGACCGTTGACTGTGACTGTTGACTGTTTGACCGGTTCTATTGTGTGCATGTATGCGCCGGGCAGGACTCGAACCCGAGACCTCCCGTACGCGTGCACGCAGCTCTACCAACTGAGCTACGTGTCAAACCCGAAATATTTCTGTTTTTAATTATATTTATATACTTTTTTAATTTATTCAAAATTCCTTTATTTTTAAAAAGGATTTTAATTATCAAACCGTGCCGTCAACAGGTCTCGCCTGTGATTTAATGTTGCACACAGTCCACCACTGGATTGTGTGTCTAACTTGGTTAATATACAGATTTTTATTATACTTAACATCTAATTGCGAAAGGATCCGGTTCAGTTTAAAAAAAAGAACATTTTAATTACAGAGAGTGTGTGTGTGTCAAGGATCGAACTCGGGACGCATGCGTATTGTTTGCACACAGTCCACCGCTGGACTGTGTGTCTAACCTGTTTATAATACCGATTTTAATTAATCTTATAATCATAACAGTCTTCATCTTCTTCGCTAAATTCACAGATAATGATTAATCAACTGTTTCTTGCTTAAAACGATTAACAGACGTACAAATGATTTATATGTAACGGATAGGAAAAGTTTCGGGAATGAACATACCGGAATGATGATCTTTCTCAGAACTCCGGCGAAGTCGTCGGCTCTGTTTTTATGAACTTCGACTGAGCGAACAAATTAACAGTTTTGAATAGCTAATTGTGGAATTGAAGTACTAAACAAGAGTTATCAGAAGGTTTGAATAGCTATACCGTTTTACAGCGGAAAATAGGAATTTTCAGAAGTTTTCCGGCAAGAGTGAATTATTCGATATCGACGTCTGAAACTGATTCCGATTGAAGGTTTTGAGTTAGCAATAGCTTAACAACTGATAGACGATGAAAGAATTAAGAGACTTACTGATTTGATGGAAAACACGGTTTTCCGGCGAAAGTCCGGTGAGTTCAAATAGTTTCTCCGACGAACTAAAAGTACTGCGAAAGTGAAATTAAAGGTTTGCTGATGTGTTTGAGTCGCGAGAGGGGACTATGATTGGAGTAATTCAGGAAATGCAGGTTTTCGGTTATTAAAACCGATCAATTCTTGAATTCAAGTCCATTCAAAGCTAAATTGATTGGAGGTGTCGGTGTATCGGTTATAATCGGTAAACCGCGAACAATCAAACGTTTTGGGACGTTTGGTGACCGATTTCGGTTACAGTTAGCGTAAACAGATCGATTCATGATTGATCATAAAATTTAATTGTTTCCTAGAATTCACAGAAAACATCAAGTGGCGGAGTGGTTATATGTGTGTGTGATAAGTCTTATGCTTACCCGGCTGACCCGGGTTCGAGTCCCGGCAGCCTGATTTTTAGTTATTTTATTTTTACTTTTTATCAATTATAACTTTTATATTCTAGTTTGTTTATTAATTATGCATCATTAAAAATTAAAATTGACATAAATACGCAACGAAACATTTATAACTTGATATTCGATTACAAACGAAGCGGGTTTGGAAAACCCGTTTTTGACAAATGTTACATTGTCCGTGTTCTTCATCTTACAAACTAGTTTCTGTATTCGTCAGATCTACTAAGGGATTCTGTACCATTGGTTAATTATCAATCTCGTATTCGATCCACGGATAAAGGGGACCTAGAGTTGGTATCAGAGTGATCGACTCTATATGGTAAGGTTCGAGATTGATTTTACAGAATATCAAGTATTTTTTAGATCTGTTGGAAGTTTTTTTAGCCACCGCAGAAGTTTGAAATTTTTTCTAGGGTTTCCTAAATTTGTGGGTGAATCTGCGTATTGTGTAGTTCATAATATTACTATTGTGTAGTTCATAATATTACAGTTAAGCAAATCAACACAAGTCATAGGAATTCAGAAGTATTGTTCCGGAATACCAAGTGTGTTTCGTATTAGTATTAGTTGATTGATCCAAAAAACTAAATTGTTCCGGATTAATCACTTGTTCTGAACTACCTTGTGATCCAAAGTACACTATTCCATAGTATTCAAAGGTTCCAAACTATACCTTTGGTCCGAAGTTTATTGTGTTCCGGAATACTAAAGTCTTCTGTATAATTAAATAGTTCTGAATTATCAAAGTGTTCCAGATTATTGATCAAGTAGTTCTTAATAATAAAATAGTTTTGAATTATAAAAGTGTTCCGAATTATTGACCAAGTTGTTCCAAATTATCAAATAGTTTCGAATTAACAAGTTTGTTCTGGAGTATTAGTTGTTCCAAAATTATTTAGCGTGTTCCATATTATTAAGTTGTTCGGATTATTCAAGTTGTTCCAGAGTGTTAGATTATTCCGGATTACTTACTGTTCCGGATTACTCAAGTTTTATGGAGTATTTAATTGTTCTGGATTATTCAAGTGTTCTGGAGTATTCGATAGTCCTGAATGTAATACCCCTGAAGTAATACCTCTAAAGGTAATACACCTAAAGGTTTAAGTTCAAAATTTAAACCTTTGTTCTGAGAGGGCCTGTAGAAAAGTTGGACTTGGATTTTGAAATAGGTTTACCAAAATCCATTTGAAACTTTTTTAGTTGCGGGTTTAAAATGGGTAAAATGGAACATGATATTGGGACTATTAATAAATCGCCACAACTTCTGAAAGTCCCACAATATGCTGAATGGAAGGAAAAGTTTATGGCATTTGTTCAAAGTGAAGATTCTAGGATGCGGAGTTGTATTATTGATGGATACATTTTTCCTACACTAGAAGATGAAGGGAAAATTAGGGTGATTTCGTATGAGAAGATGACAGAATTTGAAAACCGGATGTTTGATACAGAGAAGCAAGCTTTAGCAGCAATAAAAACGTCTCATCCTGATGGGATAACCACATGTTAGGAGGTGTGCTACATCTGGAGAGCTATGAGAAGCTTTCGGAAAACATTATTAGAGAGTTCATCAAGACAGAGTACAAGAGATCATGCTTCAAATGCAGAGGCAAATACTATGGTAGAAGAGAAGAAGGATGCTGAACAGAAGACTGTGGAAGTCAGAGGTGCAGATAAGCTTACAACAGAGGTACATGTACAATTAGAATCTATAAGTCATGTCTGCCACAATTGCACTGAATTAACATGTACTGTTAACAGGTTATCAGAACATAACCAAAGCCTGTTAAATGATTTAGAAAAAGCGAAAAAGTCAATTTTTTTCTGGAAGAACAGTGAGTCTCAATATTTGAAGAAAATAAAATCATGTGAAGAAGAAGTTAGTACTTCAAGTTATAAACTTAATGAAAATTTTAAAGTCATTAATTTAGTTATGAGACATTAAAAGATAGAACAAAGAATTGTCTGAAAATTCTAAAGAATTGGCTAATGCCGATGTCAAAATTATTGAACTTACTCAAAAGTTAGAACAATTTAGGAGTTCACCTTTTGTTTTATCTCATAAGATAGGATCTTAGAAAAACATTCATGAAAATAAGGGTGTGGAATACAATGAAGTACTACCACCTTTGAATCATGATTGTACCCTTTTGCCAGATGAAAATGAATTAACAGATTATGGGCCTACTACACCAGTTGTAGTGGATCCGATAACAATTGATATACCTGATAGTCCAGTTTAGCTAAAAGAGTCTGTTGGATCTAACAACACTCTTCATAAATTGGATGAGGATATTGAAGATGAAAAGGGCAAATTATTCAAAAAGAGATCTAACAATAGGATTTTTTTAAAGAAAATATCTTGTTTTAAATGTCATAATAAAGGACATGTAGCGAGTTGTTGTCTTTTTAAAAAGGATAAGAAAGTGGATGCTGAGGTTGAGATTAAGGATGGGAATCTGGTTGGTTAAAATAATAGTGTAAAACCAAATTGTCAGACAAATCAACCTAGATTTCAACCCAAACCTTCAACATCGGGAAGATATGATAGACCAAGAAACTTTTCTCCCAAATTTAGTCATTTTAATGGTCAATCAAATCGATTTCAAAGTAAAATTTTGGACATCAAAATCAATACCAGACTTCTGGTAATCGAAATTGTCAAAAGAGAAATGAATATAGGGGTTTAGTAACTCAAATATTCAAAACAATCCAAAATTTTTCAAAGTTCAGGGTATGATAGCAGGAGAAGATGGCTTCGAGATAATAATTTTCAAAGGTCTGCAAATCGGGGAGTTTATTGGAACTCTCATGATTGTGGATATTATATATCTCATTCAACAACATGGAATATAACCAAGACACCTGAAAGGTGTGATGGTTATTGATACATATGGACAACCCAAGACTAGTAGGGTTTAGGTTTCCTGTGCTAACTGAGTTGTTGAGTGAGTGCAGGAAGACCAAGAAGGATAGTTGATGTGTTCAACTGTGGTTTTTCTTGTAAAGCATCTAAGGTGAATAGTAGGTTAAAATTGGTAACAAATTATTTACTTCAGTGACTGTTTTAATTATTCTAAACTTCAAAATTGAAAATCCTTTTGTCAAGTTGAAGTGGGAGTCTGTTTGTTTATAAAAATTTAGTTTTACAACTTACTCCATAAAAACAAAAATATAAGGGGAGAAATTCCTCTAAGCCAAAAAGAGTTTAGATAGTGCGTGTGTTTGGGGGGGGGGGTAAGTTAAAACTTAAAAAAACCAAAAATAGTGAAAAACTATAATTTTTTTAAAAAAATGAAAAATTTGAGAAATCATGGTGTGAATAAGAAGAGATGATAGTACATCAATGAATTGGGCTTTCACACTAAAATTGAAATTAAAATTGTTTAAGTGTGATAGTAAATCCATCATATGATGTACTAGTAGGCAAGATACATGAAATAATCAACTTACTGCATGATGTAAACTTAACGAAATGTGTACCAAGTGGGTAACACATCAGTGACATATGGTTTTATAATCTTAAATCTTGCATTGAAAGATTGCCAAAATCCGAGATTTGAGGTCTTTATATTGTAATTTATCTGGGGATGTCTGGATCTTCCTTCTGTTGCATCCAGATATATGCAGACCTAGACACAGTCAAAATATTTTAAAAGAGCCAAATTGTAACATCCGTAAAAAAAAACGGATTTTACCAAACCCGCTCCGTTTATTAACCGAACAATCAGTAAAAAATTTCGTTGCATATTTAATGCCCAAATTAATTTTAAACGATACATAATTAATAAGGATATTGGAGTATATATTAGTTTTTGAAAAACTGTTAAAAATAAGGAAATAAAAATGAAAAGCTGCTGCCGGGTTTCGAACCCGGGTCAGCCAGCGATTCAAATACAGCATTAACACATAACCATCCAACCATTGCGCCACTAGTGTTTCTTGTTAATTAATGGAAACAATTAATACATATTAAAATTCTCGAATTCAAAATCGGCGCGCCCAATTGCAGTCGTCGGAAATCCCGACTAACTCGCCAAGAATTGACGGTTACTTCAGTTATAACGTAAACTCTAATCACTGCATCGGTTATAACCGACGCCTGAGTCCGCGACACAAGCTAAAACCGCCGGAAAGTTCTAACCGACGAATCAAGTCGGAAATCGGACCAAATTCATCGATGACCTGCCCTATAAATACCTCCTCGAACCTCTGTAAGCTTTTTCGCTCAAAACCGCACCTTTACCCGACGTAATTCCACTCGCCGGAAAAGTTCTGCACCTCGCCGAAAAACCGAGCCCTTCACTTCTGAGCCTTACTGAACCCCCACAGCTTATACCGAAGTCACCCACATCCATTTCAAGCTTGCTGAAAACTCTCTGCCGCATGACACACGTCGCCGGAAGTTTCTGCTGTCACCGGAGTTTCGTCGGAGAAACAGAGGAGTCCAGTTTCGGTATATCTAACACTTAATTTTTCATTCTTTTATTTATCTCACCTATAATTAACTGAAACACACTAAAGAACATGATTAAAAATCGTTGAATCAGTCAGTCATCGTTTCTGGTTAAGATCAACGAAGAAGACGAAGTTTCGGTAGTATATAAGTTTAATTTAAATCAAGAAATAACTCGGGTTAGACACACAGTCCAGTGGTGGACTGTGTGCACATTAAAAACGCTTACGTCTCGAGTTCGAATCATGTCCCACGCTCCCTCGCTTCAATAAAAATATTCCTTTTTATTACTGAACCGGATCCATTTCATATAGTTGTTAAGTATAATAAAAACCGGAATAATAACCAAGATAGACACACAGTCCAATGGTGGACTGTGTGCGCGTTTAAAACACAGGTCACGAGTTCGAGTCCGGACTACCGCACCGGTCCGGACAATTATCCAACTTTTTATTTAAGACAGAAACGAAATAAGGTAGTTAGTATATAAGTATAATAAAAATCAGTTTATTTAACAAAGTTAGACACACAGTCCAGCGGTGGACTGTGTGTTAACTCAACCCACAGGTCCCGGGTTCGAGACCTGTGGAGCGCACCGGTCCGACGCACTAAATCGTTTTTAAAAATAAATGATTTTCAGTTTAATCTAATTAGTATATAAATATAATTAAAAACAGAAATATTTCGGGTTAGACACGTAGCTCAGTTGGTAGAGCTGCGTGCACGCGTACGGGAGGTCTCGGGTTCGAGCCTCACCCAGCGCACACAATTACACATACGAACCGGTCAACAGTCAAGGTCAAAGTCAACGGTCAACGGTCAAAAAGTCAATTTTTTTTATTATTTTTATTTATTCATTTTATTTAAAAATCAATTAAAAATACTTAAAAATAACATTTTTAAGGTTAGAAAATAGCCTTAAACTCACAAAAATACACCCAACAATTCTACTAAAATGGATTAATAAAATCCGTTTACTTACCAAACCATTATGCCATTATCTAGGTTAGTTTCACTCGTGGTTAAATCCAACTTCGCGTGCATTCAACATTATCAACCGAACGCACCCAATGTGAGTGAATCTTACAACTCCCCTTTTTAATTACACGTTTTGGGGTGTGTCATGTGTCATAAAATTAACTCGTTTATTTAAACTTGTGCCATACCATATTGTGATCTAAACTTAGATTGTATACATTACTTGTAGTTATGTATTTCATTTTGTCTATTTATATGCAATTCATTCATTAGGCCCATCAGTTCCTCGTGTGAGACGAGTTGAGCAACACGTGCCTCAAAACAAATCCATTATTGTTCGTGTGTGTATTATTGAGTTTATATTGTTTGTAGTTATGTATTTCATATTGTCAAGTTTATGCAATTCATTCATTAGGCCCATCAGTTCCTCGTGAGAGACGAGTTGAGCAACGCGTGCCTCTAAACGATCCATTATTGTTCATGTGTGTATTGTTTAATATTAAATTGATTGGTGAATAAGTTTACATCTATTTTTACTCATGTGTGGTTGTGCACTTTATTTTATAATCAATTAAATAAACTTGTTCAAATGTTTTCCGTAGGATTCACTCGCCAACTTTTTGTTGATCCAAAAACCCTTTTTACACATGATACAGGTGAACAGGATGAAGCAAGGAAAACATATGAAATGCCTTAGAAGAAAACAATGAAGCCTAGATTGATATTTAGGACATGATGTAATATTGATTGTAATTTTCCATTAAAGTGTATTAATGAATATGAAACGTTAAAATAAATGTCATGAGCTTTGATGATAACCCAATCATGCCCCGATCACCTTTTCCGTTGCGGGTCGGGGTGTGACACAAATGGCCAAAAACCTTATTAGAAGATAATCCAAAATGAGAGAATTCCATGAGCTTAAAAGCTAAAATTCATACCGATAAGGTATTTGCCAAACCTTGTTTGACACAAACACTGATCTCTTTGACTGTACGGAAGTACCTACATGTTCACCAATGGTCTGACGTTATGAATTAAAGGGATGAATTCAATATACTCACCTACTATGAGGAAGCTTTGTGCATACCTTGATCACGGGGTATGTTCTAAAGTGGGACACACTAGTACCATAGTATAATAATACACTTAATCATATCACAAGGTAATGGTACTTGAAATGTTCATGCATTTTGTTTAAGTGGATAAACAATACTAATAATCATCTTGGATTGTTGTTCAAAAATTAATTAAGAAAATTAATTAATAGTGTGAAATAGTTTTCCTAAGCTGATATGATCTTCTTGCACGTGATTCTCACAAAAAGATATATTATAAATATTTTTGAGTTTGTTTAATTTTCTTAAAAAATATAAAATTACAAAAATACTTTCTTTTAAAAAAATCTCCCATATTGAACTAACAGATTGTTATTTTTGCATATTTAGATAAAATATTGGTTTATCTTCAACGTGAAAAAGACTAATGGGTTTTCAAGATACTTGCTTGTGTTTCTAAACAAATTGATGCAGTTATCAAAATGAAGTGTAGAGCACAAGTGAAGTGCAGATTTTGAATGAATTGTAGAACGTGAAGATGCATGGTAGGATCCTTCTACTACATTGCAAAGAGAGACATGGAAGATTTAAAGCTTGCTTGCTTAACAAGACCTTGCTAATTCGCTGATCTACAATCAATGAAAACTTTGGAGTTTGGGTGCATCAGCTGAGGGGGAGTCCTTTGATATCAAGAATTGTGTGTAGCTAAAGCTATCCAAAGACAAAATGATTGCAAGATGTTTGAAGACAAAGTTACACTATGAGTCTATTGTTAAGGGGGAGTCTGTTGGTGCATATTCTTTGACAACAACTTAATAGTTAAATTTAGTCTTTGGATATTTTGTATTGGGCTTAGCATTTATGTTTAGCTTGTTTAGAGTTGTAATGGGCTTAGAAAATGGCATAGCCCAGTCCAAAGCCAAGCATGCAGACAAGTAGTATATAAACATGTTTTGAATTAGGGTTTGGTTAATCCTTAGAGTTAGTGATTCAATTACACAGGGAATGGCTGTGAGATTAAGTGTGAGAGTGTTACACAAAGATAGGCTGTGAAAGTTCTTGTGTCTTGAATTGATTGTAACACTTGTGTTGGATAATCAAAAAAAGATGGTTTGAAAGTGATTATTTGTGTTCTTCGTCTTACAAACTAGTTTATATATTCGTTAGATCTACTAAGGGATTCTGCACCCATGGTTAATTATCAATCTCGTATTCGATCCACAATTTAGGTGACCTACACCGCCTAAAAGAAGAAAATAGATGAAGCATCAATATTTTCTTTTTCTTTCGATTGGAAAAAATAGAGGCATTCGTCAAGTTTCCCAATTAAAACTTATGACAATGTGGCATTCTTACCGAGAGTTATTCTAGCATATTATCAAAATTTCCTACATTAAACTGATTGTGTATATCACCTAAATTCTGCCAAATATTTGATTTTGTATTTTACTTCAAAATTATGTTCATTTAAGGGCAAAAGTTGACTTACAGTCAACTAAAGATTCCACCAGAACAACCATAGAACAACCATGAATCCTTTTTGTTCATTCAAGCTAACAACTACAGAAGAAATTATATTATATGATAAATATACCCAACCATTTGGTTGTATTTGTGGTTAGAAAAATAAATAAATAATAAGAAATTTAAAAAAGTAAAAACAAGTCATGTATATAGATACCCACCTCTAGGTGAGGCATTCAAATTTCCACACGCACTCGCCATCGTCATCAATTTCATTCAACCACCTCAAACCATCTAAGATCCAACCACTAACATTTTACACCACCAAAAATTCAAGAGCAGACAAAAGAACTGTTACCACATAAACAAAACTTTCAAAAAAGAGTGCCACTAGTATGTAAAAAGCTAAGACTACACCCTGCTAGAACAAAAGAAAACAACAAAACTGAATAGAGGTAAAGGAGGAAACATGTGGGATCATATAAAAAGCAAAAAGACAACACCTTGAAGAGACCATGAAAGAAGCATATCCGTTGAACACCATTGATCACCGCAAAACCCTAAACCTTACCTTAATCGTAGTTGGCACCACCATCGAACTATTCTTGTCTCTCAATTTGTTCACAGGAACCCTAGAGCCTCGTAATTCCTCACTCGTTCCCTCTGTTCTCTTTTTATGTGGCGATTAAGAGTTGTTAAAAGATCTTCGATGTCGATTGCCATTATTTAAGCTCATGATTGCACCTCACGGTTCTCTCTTTCATCGTGCAATTAGACAAAAAATGGAAGGGTTTTAGATAGAGAAAGAGTGAGGGGAAGAGAAACCGAAGGTTATAGAGGAAAGGTATCATTCAATAGCATTCAAGGGGAGCGGCGATGTGAGGAGTAAGTGATGAAGGTGAATAGAGAAGGATCTTCAAAATCGGATTTACATTTACACCCCTAGGCGTCTTAAAAAAGTACAATTACCTTACCCTTTCAAATGTGTTTCCTTTCTTTGTATATGTCGCTTCAAAACTTGTACGCCTGTTAAATGATTTATATAGTAAATATATATATATATATATATAATTAAATGTCCAATTTATTTATTTTATATGGCAGCCATGAAAATCCAATGGCATGAACACAGAGTCAAGGCATTGTATGATATAATATATTATTCAAAATGAAAGTACAAGACATGGTTTTGAACAAACTATTAAAACCATACCATCATTTCCCCACATTCAGCATTTTTCGTCCAAACCTATTTCCAAGTCAGATAATGTTGTTTTTTTGTTTGTTTTATTTGTTCAAACACTCCATTAGAAGTATGCCAACATCTTATATCCAAACCCACATTCTATCATACATGCTTTTTACCATAGCATTATTTTAAGATTTAGACCATGCATCATCATGAGGACTCTAAACCCAAGCATGGTATGCTATGCACTTGCATTTTCTAAGATATAAAGGAAAACATGCAATGATTAATCACATCACCCTTCCATATTCGCCCATTCCTCCTCCTTAGTTTTAGAGAGAACTGAACCCAACCCATAACTTTTACTTTTCAAAAATCACAAAATAACATACAAAAGCTTTGTCATTTCAAGTTTAAAGTTTCAAAGTGTTAGTTCAAGCCTTTAGTTCAAATCTCAAGATCAAAGTTTCAAGATTTTAAGTTCAAGAGTCTTTCTATTCTATCTCAAACCTTCTCCTTGCTTGCTTTGTAGCACAACTAGGTCGACTTATTGCATGTACATGGATTTGTATTGCTAGCATATAATTTCTGGTGAGTTTTATAGCCCATCTCTACTTTAATGTGTATTCAAAATTCGAGGGAGAAACATGCTTACTTTACAAATTTATTATAAATTTCAAAACCTGATTTATATGATAACAAGAAACCCGAAAGCGAGAATTTGGTCATTTGAATACATGGGTGATTTCTATTTCAAGTTTAGTGCACGGGAAGTCCCCGGGATTCCACTGTAACCATTAGCTAGAGGATTCTAGCCATGGGATATATGGATAGCGCTATTGAGTTCCAACACCCTCGGTAGTGTTCACACGATTGCATATAATCCTAATTACAATTGTATGAAAGTACAATTGGTTTGTGGCAAAGGTTTATTTCTATCGTGGTTTGGTTACGGGCTCATGTTATACATACTTTGTTGGTATACCTAGCTAACGAGGGATCTTACCTCTAAACTTGTTTTGCTTACTCTATGGTTTTCAAGACCTTTAAGTATTCCAAGGAAGATCCAACAGGAATTCCAAGGGAATGATTTCCAAATTTCGATAAAAACGATTTTCAAGTACTTCGGTGGAAGTCCAATGGGAATTCTAAGGGAATAATTTTCAAAATTTCTATTGGATAGGTTTATCCAAGATTTTCATGGTTTCTAAAAAGCTTTACAAGTTTTCTAAAAGAGTTTTTCATGTCCTTCGGAACAAGTTATTTTGAGATTTCAAGGATATGATTTTCCAGAGTTTTCCTAATAAAAGTGTTTTCCATCATGTTAATAAAACCTGTGAACTCACCAACATTATATTGATATTTTTAAGCATGTTTTTGAGGTATCTTTTAATTGTGGCACGCTTGGAGTAGATAAGACATTTGGATTGAGAACCTAGAAGCCAAAGTCTTTGTGTTGATCAAGATAGGCTTTTAGTTTGGACTTTACCTTGTAGATATATAGTTGTAATGGCAAGGGAATGATTTCCAAATTTCGATAAAACAATTTTCAAGTATTTTCAGGGGGAAGTCCAATAGGAATTCTAAGGGAATGATTTTCAAGATTTCTATTCGATAGGTTTATCCAAGATTTTCACGGTTTCTAAAAAGCTTTACAAGTTTTCTAAAAGAGTTTTTCATGTCCTTCGGAACAAGTTATTTTGAGATTTCAAGGATATGATTGTCCGGGTTTTTCCTAATAACACTGTTTTCCATCTGTCAATAAAACCCGTGAACTTACCAACTTTATATTGACACTTTTAAGCATGTTTTTCAGGTATCTTTTAATTATGGCACAGTTAGAGTAGATAAGATATTTGGATTGAGAACCTAGAAGCTAAAGGCTTTGTGTTGATCAAGATAGGCTTTTAGTTTGGACTTTACCTTGTAGATGCATAGTTATAATGGCGTGTAACATGTTTAGGTCTTAACTTAATTTCTGTTGTGCTGTATTGATAATAATCGTTCGCCCCACACCATTTGTGCGGGTGTAATATTGTCGAAGAGGCTATAACAAGTTCAAGTGATACACCAACAAACATTGTCGGTACGAGTGTACATTCGACGGAAATGGTTATCAAGCCTCCATCAACACCCTACGCTATTTAAAGTTTGGGTTAATCAGGTTTGGGTTATTCAGGTTAGTTCGGGTCGGCTTATTTGGTTTTCGGGTTTAGATGTAAAATAAAATAATAAATGTTTTTTTTACAAAATATCATCAAAATTCATATTGGTACTTTAATAATATCATCAAACTTCAAACATTATATGACACTATTATAATATTTAAAAGTCCCAAAACTTAACGTTCCATATATTAGAGACTCCAAACCAAAACACTTCTATAAGAAAAAAACAATAAATGTTCGAGTTTTTATTAGGGTTTTTTGGGTCGGGTTGTTCGGGTTTTTGGTGGGGGAAAGTGACCTGATAACCAAACCATTTAAAGTTCTGGTTGGTCGGGTTCAGGTTTCTCGTGTTCGGATTTTTCGAATATTCGTTAATTCGGGTTTGGGTGGCTTTGAATTCGGGTCGCGTTTCGGGTTTTGGATAAAAATGAACAGCCCTACCTGTGACACCTAAAGTGACACTAATCCTTCTCCTAAAGCTCCTAGTCACACTTGTCATGATTTGAGAGATTATTTATTAGTATAAATAGGTGATCATGGTTCACATTCAACTCACACCTTTCAATTCACTCTTAGTCTGATACTTGGAGCTTTCTTCAAGTCTAGTAAGTCATTCTACCTTGTTCAATTTCATTAATTTAGCTAGTAATCAACTGAATGTCAAACAGTTTGACTTTTTGTTCTGACCATTTTGGTCAAGTCTAAGTTCAATCCGAACTTTCCTACGTGATCATAATAATGTTGGTATGATTCTCCTGTGATCATACCTTCCGACAATCACGTTTGATAGGCTAAATGATGAGTCGATCATATATATAAAAAAGTCAAAACTTGTAAATGTGCATTTTATGCTGATTGAACTTAAGCTATCGAAACTCAAACTTTTGACATTATATCAATAACATGGATTAATATAACATATTTTGACATGCTCAACTCATCATACTCAGTTTAGACCTCTATTCGAAAGTCAAGCAGTTTGACTTTTGCTTTGACTTTCGATTGTGACCCGTTTGGTCTACTTTGAAACCCAATCATGGCATGTTTTGTGACCATAATATTATAGGGAATAACCCTATGAGGTTATACCTTATGGTCACACAGTTTAGAGGGTAAATCGACAAGTCCACTATCTATACTTTAAAAAAATGTCAAATACGCCCTTTTAGCGTAGACATGATTTTAATACCAACGAGGCATGTAAATTGACCTTGAAACTTATTATACAACATTTGGAAATATGTTTTGATATAATGGACTTGTCATAGATCCTTTCGACCATCCGATACCGCTTTTACGCAAATGACTAATTTATAATATATAAATTATATAAACTAGTCTAAATGGGTGTTACCTTTAAAATCATTCCAAATCGGAATCTTTGGTTAAATAACCCATATTTAATGAGGCTTCGCACTTGGAAGGGTATAAACCATATTCTAACCGGTTAACGCTTAATCTGGTGGAACCAAATAATATTCTAAGTTGCGAGTCAAGTAAAGTAATTTACAAAAAAGACTCGTGAACATTCAATTTCATTCTAGACTATAGAGCATTCTAGATAATCGTGCCTAGGATATACAACCTGAAATACGGCTTTGCTTCAAAGAACTTATTAGAACAGAAAATTTACTAAGCAAAGGTAAATACTCTTAGCCTAGTTTTATTTGAAAACTTGGGGTACGACATTAGCCTCTTAGAACGGACATTATATAAATGGGCAAATGCTTTCATAAACATAAGAATCCGGTTTAATCCGTATTGCTTAAATGACATTAAACAATTGGGGTAATGGTACCGTGTCCGGGCGTCCCGACTCATTTTAGGATTGGCTATATAAAATACGCGTAGGGTAGTAGGCATACTCCCAGAAGACGTGTACTAAAGGTGGTATATACCATCATCAGATACCGGTATAGATTTCTAGTACCCAGCTGTATTGACAAGCATGTAAAGCTGGTGACAAGAAAGCTATCCCAAAAGAATTCTAAATGATTAACCCACGGGTTATCATAATATTAATATGTATCAAAATCATATATGAAAATGGTTTTTAAACAAGTCGGATAATTGTATTTACCAGTGAAAACTGACATATTTTCAAAAGATTAAACCGCAGGTAACAAGCCCTGAATATATGGTGGAATAGCTCGGTCAAGGGAAAAGCTTAGGACTTTGCGACTCCTATGCTTTAAGGCCTACCATGTCCTTAAATTCACTTTTATTTTTGATCCTTATTATGGGTCATTGTATCGAACACTTATAAATTTTATTTAATAAATTCTGAACTTTTATATTGACGAGATCGCTAGTGCTTACGAGTTGATGCCAGGTGCTTTACTCTCCGTATCAAGCTGGACAATATGCCCTCATCCCAAGAATGAAACACAACGAGAAAGAATGGAATACAAAGTTCTTCTTTATTCGTAGGGATTCAATTCTTGATGGTTAATCTTTACCACTCCATTAGATCAGGAAGGGTAAGGTTCATTAGGATCCACTTAGTAACAATGATGTTCGGGATCCTTAGTCGCATCAGGATTCTACTGTATGCTAATAACCTCAGGATCCTGAGTATAAATTTTACCCCTAACATAAACCATCATCCATTCATTCCATAGAAAGTTTAATTCGAAATACATGTAGGTTTATTTACATTGGTTAGTAAATCCATACAGTTTAAACATTATCTGCAAAAGCTTGATACGGGATTAGGTAGAACTATGAATCTTGAGTGTGAGACCTTTAAATACAGTGTTAACTGAACTTAAATGCATACATGAATGCGTCATGATTTCCAAGTGTTTGGGTTTAGGTAGATAACAATACCAACAGTTGTAGTTACTGTGTGATTATATCTTCAATAAAATAATCTAATTTTTTGAAAGACATATATCTTAATTATGGTTCCATTGAAGCTTTTTCAGAGACAAAAAAGGTTCATGTGTGGGGATATATGATATATCGCAAAACACTGTCATTTATCTTTGTAATTTGTATAATTTTTCAACAGTTTATTTATTTGTTATTGGTAATTTGAGGCTTGTATTTTCTTATTTTGTGTTTGTAGGTCCTGATGAGAAAACGGTGCAAATATGGGCCAACATGGTGATTAACGAGTAACCAAGAGCAAGATCTTCTTTGTGAAGTTGATCTTCGGCACAAAAAAACCTCGGGAGCTGGAAACTACACAACCCCACTACTATTAATGACGTAAAAATTACAAGAGAGAACCTTGATTGATCGGAAACTAAGTGTTACAATGATGTTTGCATGTCACACCTCGTATTTCCAATCCAAACACCGGTGGGCCCGAATGGGGAATATCGTGACGTAAGTTGATATCATCATAGTCAATTAAACACATCACAACGGAAGTCTTGGAGTTTAAATTACTATTACAAACCAAATGTTCAAAGTATGAAAAATAATATACAGGCAGCTTGTAATGAAGATCCACAGGCGGATCAAAAAATTGCACAAAAATGTATAACAGACTTTGGGCAGATCTAGGATTTGCAAGATCCTCTTACATCACTACCGAGCAGCTCCCAGCCTATTTCGTATTGTACCTGCAACTTAGTCTTTTGAAAATACGCCAGCTTTCGCTGGTAAATATACTGAACTGACTCATTTTGAAAACATTTTTGAAAATGGATATAAGTGCGCAGGGCACGAAAAATCTTTTATAACTTGGGAAAGTCAACCTTGTAACCTTGTTAACAGATTCACATGTTTGTCCATACATATGGGGCCCAATCCAGAGACCGAGATATGATTAACGTACACACCACTTAAGAACCCATGAAGGAGTTATCCCCAACTAGAGGGTAGAAATAATTTAGCATGAGCATCTGTCAGGTGTATGCCTACACCCCGCGCTTTGGTCATGGCCATTAACTTCCAGGACACGGTCATTAACCCCCAATGTTTAAGTTATCAAACAAAACTGATTAAAACAGAATATGCGGATTTACTAGCCACAGTCCGGCATTCGATTGATCCCTTTTCCGACAAGCGGTAATAGTTTACCGTAACCCAAGCCCGTATAGGGAAAATAAGTCGAGAGTATTTACCTGAGCTAGTCTTGATTTTAAAAATGCAAGATTTGATATCTCAGCCGTATCCAAAATGAAATAAGTGCAGATAGAATTTACTAGAAGGCCCTAGTCTGGATTATGGCAAATGCTAACCAATTAAAATGCTAATTGTCTTAATTAAGTCATAGACTTAGATCGACTAGTGTGCAAGATCAAAACGTATAATACGCTATACTAAGCGATGATCGGATAGAATGTAGTTTAAATCAAACAAGTACTATGACTTGTATAATATGGGTAAACCATAAGCATTCTGGATTTTGAGACTAAAATTATAAGGTTAAACCCATTTTGGTTAATCTCCGTAAACTAGTTACCTATACTTAACCGTGCGCATATAAGCGTTATCGGGTAACCGGATAAGTCATGGACAAGTTCTAAATGTCATTATACTTTAAATAAGTTATAATATCAGTAGGATATCAACTTACATGCCCGTTAAGGTTTTAAAATGAAACTATGCCTCATAAGGTCGTTTTGGTAATTATACCGTATAAAAGGAACTTGAAATATTTTAATGTTATGATCATAAGTATTTTGGAAAAATAATTAATTTATGATATAATATCAGTAAGATATTGATTATGTGTGTAATTTATCTTTTATGACCAAACTATGCACCTTAGGGGCATTTTGGTCATTTTACACATAGTATGATAGCTTTATTTGGGATTATGAGTTTATATCATGTATCTACTGTAAAAATATTTAAATAAGTTTTAAAATCAGTAGGTAACAAGTTTTTTTTCGATTAATATGGTTTAAAACCATACAATGCACTGAAACGATGTTTATGTCGTAAATTGACGATTTGTGCGAAGTTTATTAAAAACTGATATTAGGATCAGGTTTAATGGTTTTAGATATGTTATTTAATATAACATATCAGTAGGTAAAAGATTTGATATGAAAATGTATGATTAAAACCATTTTATGAGCCACAAGGGCTTTATCATTATTTATCGACATAACACAAGAACTTGTACGTAAAGTTAGTATACAATATGACTTGATATCCCAAATCTTACTTATGATATTACATCAGTAGGAAATTCATTTTCAAGTTCGTTATCGATTAAACCTTATTATATGTAAAATGGGCATTTTAGTCAAATAGGCATAATAATGGAACTTGTGCATAAACTCGGATTCTGATTATGATCATGTAATATAACCTCAGGGGGTTTTTCTACATTATATTACAATCATAATGCAACCTTAGATCAGTAGCTAACTAATCTAAATCGGGTCAGAATCGAAAGTCAAAGCAGAAGTTAAACTTTGCGACTTTCGGTTGCGAACCGACCCTAGAACTGAAATTGACGAGTCAAATGTGTTCACCCATGTTCTAATAATTATTACCAACTTGTTTAAGTGCCAAAACATGTTTCATAACATATGTAATCTTAGATTATAATATTTTCGAAAACTAGCATGTTTGACCTTTTAATATTAAAACTTTGACCCGTCAATTGGTCTAGCAAACGTGATCTTTAGGAGGTGCCCTATATAGGGATTAACACCTAATTATTACGATCACTTAGCCATGTTCGTTACGAACAATGGCTGGACCATAATGGTCTTAACCGAAAGTCAAGGCGTTTTCCGTAAACACTTGACTTTTGGCTATAAAAACCTATAAACGAAAATGCAAGAGAAAGGAACACTTACAAGTGATTCCTAGGATGAAATAGAATTAAGTTGGATGCTTCTTTCAGTTAGGAATTCCAGAGGAGGGAGATAGAATGGAAATGAGAAAGGTGCAAGTTCAAATGGAGAACCAATGCACCTATTTATAGTTAGGGAGCTTGAAGGAGGTGATGCCAGGTGTTAGGGAGTGTTAGAGGGAGCTTACAAGTGTCCTAAAACGTGGCATAACAGTTTGGAAGTCCATGGTTTCGAATCAAATGGTTTTTGGCAACATGTGTGGAGGCCAAGCAAATTTTTTACAGACATAGTCCTCTCGCGCCTTGCGAGGTGACCAGGCCCGTGTCTCTCATGGCCCTCGAGCGCCCCCTGGGAACTTTCAAAACGTGGCACATTTAGCCCCTCAACTTATTAAACTTCTAAAACACCTTTATAAGGATAATTAGCCCTCCGTAGCCAATATTTGGCGTACCCGGGAGTATGCCCGAACATTGTCAAGCTCTCGGTTCGTTAAAAGGTCACTCAGGGATATAAATTAACATGTTGACACTTTTAACCCCTCCGTTGCCTAACTTTTACATATTTACAGAATTAATCTCTCTCGTCCAACAAGTGGCTCATATGAGAGTTAGGACTTTGTGAAGGATCACTCATCGGCTCAGTATAAGCATGTTGACTCTGATGGTCACTCAGAGTCTAAGCATGTTGACACTAATGGTCACTCAGAGGTTAAGTTTAAGAATGTTGACACTAATGGTTACTCAGAGGCTCGGTTTAAGCATGTTGACACTAATAGTCACTCAGAGGCTCAGTTTATGCATGTTGACACCAGAGGGTCACTCAGAGGCTTAGTTTGAGCATGTTGACACCTTTAGTCCTTACTAGTCTTTAATAGACTTATAAAAAATTAACGACACGTGTCACTATATTATTTGACATGATTTTACGAGATGTTACATCCTCACCCCCTTAAAAAAAATCTCGACCTCGAGATTTTATTCAAAAAGATGGGGGTATTTTTGTCACATAGTGGACTCAACCTCCCATGTATACTCGGGGACTCGCAAGGCATCCCACTTAACTTTTACTATAGGTATCTTTTTCTTTCGGAGCTTCTTAACCTGTCGATCCTCGATCAAAATCATTTTCTCAATGAACCTCAGGTTTTCATCAATTTGCACATCATGACGTGACATTGCTAGCGACTCATCGGCTAGACATTTCTTAAGATTACAGATGTGGAATACATCATGAATTCCACTAAGCTCCTCTGGCAGCTTAAGCTTATAAGCTACAGTGCCGACACATTCGATTATCTTGAATAGTCCTATATATCTTGGGCTTAACTTGCCCTTCCTTCCAAATCTCATTACATATATCCAAGGTGATACTTTTAGCATGACTTTTTCCCCTATTTGGAACTTAAGAGGTTTACGCCTCTTGTCAGCATAGCTCTTCTGCCTATCACGGGCAGCTTTGAGACGATCACGGATTTGAACAATCTTATCCACGGTCTCTAGGACAATCTCAGGTCCAGATAATTGGGCTTCCCCAACTTCGGCCCAGCACACGAGCGTTCGACAATTTCTCCCATACTGATATGTGGTCGAAAACCGATGTTTCTATTAAGTTTAAGTCAACGTTTTACGTGACTTTTAGTTTCGAATAGCCTACTTTTGATTGGATTTGTGTTTTACAGGTTTATGGAGTTTAAGGAGCTATTCGGGAGTGTTTTGGAGCTTCAGGACGGAAAACATGTCAATCGGGATCGCGAAATGGGAAAACAGGAAAACATGTCAATCGGAGGAAAGTTATGATTTCTAGGGGCCGTCGGCGACGCACCTCTGATAGTCTTGACACTGAATTTCAATTTTGAACAGGTTTTAATGTGTGTTTGACCCATTTGTGAAGGTGTTACGAGATTTTTGAGTTTTGAAACACTTCTTGGAGCCAAGAACACCCCTAACCTCAATTCCAAACCTTTCCAATCATCCATCATCATCATCCGAATTCATCATCCATCTTCACCCCACAACCCTAATCATCAACTTCTCTATCATTCCACCAATCCAATATTTTTAACCTGTGTGATGAAAACTTGATTTTAGGATCAGTAAACAAAAATTGAGAAAAGAAAAGAAAAATGTATGTATTGATAGTTGTTGAATAAAAGGCGGAAAACTTTTGCCTCTTAGTTTATTGTTTCAAAGTCGGTTGTGTTAGTATAGTGTTTTTGTCATAAAAATCAAGTTTACATCACCTTAGCCACTTTCAAAATATCCTATTCCATATCCTTAGCCTAGCCCCAATACAACCCGTTCAAGACCTTTTGACTTGTGTTTAATATTTGTGTTCGGTGGTGGAGAATGATTGAGTTGCAAGCTTATGCGGGTACATGTTCTAATCGGTTTATGTGTTTATATCAAAAGTGCTAATGCATTAATTATTAGCCAATTTATAAGCCGAGTGGAGACAACATTGTGAGGGATATGTATGAATTGTGAGTTTCAAGGGCGGGTTAATCTTGGATAACCATTTTATGTGTTAATCATTTTAACGTTAAATATTGTGAAAATGATAGAAATTATGAACCAAGTATGACACTAGACCTTAACTCATGTCTCGAGAATGGGAAATGTGTTCCTTATTCGACCCACGTGAAAGTGAAAGACAGATTTGCTTGAAGGCAAGCAAAAGACAAGTGTGGGGATGTGATACGTGATCGAAAACTGATGTTTCTATTAAGTTTAAGTTAACGTTTTACGTGATTTTTAGTTTGAATAGCCTACTTTTGATTGGATTTGTGTTTTACAGGTTTACGGAAGGAGCTATTCGGGAGCGTTTTGGAGCTTCGGGATGGAAAACAGGTCAATCGGGATCGCGAAATGGGAAAACAGGAAAACATGGTTTAGAGAGGTCGTCGCCGACGCCCGTTGGGGAAAAATTGTCATAGACAGTGGATTAAAGTGTCAGAGGAAAGTTATGATTTTAGGGACCATCGGTGACGCCCCTCTGATAGTCTTGTCGTTGAAATTCAATTTTGAATGGGTTTTAATGTGTGTTTGACCGGGGAAAAATTGTCATAGACAGTGGATTAAAGTGTCAGAGGAAAGCTATGATTTCTAGGGACCGTCGGTGACGCCCCTCTGATAGTCTTGTCGCTGAAATTCAATTTTGAATGGGTTTTAATGTGTGTTTGACCAATTTGTGAAGGAGTTACGAGATTTTTGAGTTTTGAAACACTTCTTGGAGCCAAGAACACCCTAACCTCAATTCCAATCCATTCCAATCATCCATCATCATCATCATCATCCGAATTCGTCATCCATCTTCACCTCCACAACCCTAATCTTCATCTTCTCTATCATTCCACCAATCCATTGTTCCTAATCATCCACCATAAACCCTAACCTTCATCACACTCAACCTCAAGGCTTCAAGATGTTCGTGATCAAGCTCCAATCATCCGGTGATCTAGTTTCGTTCGCCATGAGCGGCTAATCCTCGAGGGTTTCACCCCGGTGTAGACTTTTGTAAGGATTTCTAGGGTTTGCTATTTGTTAAAGTACTTGGTTTGTTCAAAACCCTAATCCTCACCATCACCAGTATCAAAGCTTCAAGATGTTCATGTTTGAGTTTCAATCATCCGGTGATCAAGTTCCGCTTGTCATGAGTGGCTAATTCTCGAGGGTTTCACCCCGGTGAAAACTTTTGTAAAATTTAGGGTTGCTTTATGTTTCTTAGTTGATTTATGACAAATTGAGTTGTATGTTGAATTGATTAATAATTTTCCTACATTTGAACTATATTTGTGAATTGTCGAACGATTATAAAATTTGACTTTGCGAAACAGTTTGTGTATTTATGCCTTATCTTTCAAGAGGAATTATTTGTCCGAAGTAACAAAGTGCGTTGCGGTCTGTCATATGCGTGATAGCAATTGGCATCTAAGCTTTGTGATATAAAAACTGTTAATGACAATTTCAGTTGAATCAATCAAAAATTGTTTAGCAATCCTAGGTTTTGCAATTGTTGAACCGGGTGTGAACCTGTTATCGAATCATTGTTTTAATAATTCATTAAGTTTCATGCAAGTATTTAAGTTCTTAGTAGTTAGGTAGTAAAAATCAAATTAGTCAGAGCATTTCGACATCTCTTTCAAACTCACATAACTAATCCAATTGTTAGCAAGCTTCATAAAGTGACAACAACCATTAAAAATCAATTGCATTCATCGCAAACCACAAACTCTTCATGGTTCGACCCCTTACTACCACTAACACATTGTTAAGGGCAATTTGGGACTATAAATATTATCTTTGACCGCGGCATGACACTCTGATCAAATTTTGGCGCCGTTGCCGGGGATAATTTAAAATGACTAGGGCACTCTTAGATCTTGGCGCCAGTGTGAGTATTCTATCGGGTATTTTGTATAACTAATATGAGTTTGGTCCACTAGAGCGACAAACACTACCGTAGTGTTAGCCGATTTAACTCCTAAACTACCCCGTGGAATAGTCACAGATGTAATTGTCAAGGTCGAGGCCTTTTACTATCCGGTGGACTTCTTAGTACTTGATTATGTTTCATTGGACCTAACCAAGCAACCTACAGTTATTCTCGATCGACCGTCTTTGGCAACATCAAATGCTCAAATTAATTATAAACGGGAACGGTTGACATGACTTTTGGTAACCCTCGGTTGCGGTTGAATGTTTTTGCCGGATTAACAGATCCTCTAGTCAATGATGAATGCTATATGGTGCACGTTGGAGTGTATACCTCTTTGCAACATGGGTGTCGAGGAGGAAAACACAATAGAGGAGTGCTTTATGTTTGACAGATTACAATCGGAAAAAAATAAAGCATGGATGAGGAATAGAAAAGGATGGAGGTGATGGCGGTGAAGGAAGGAAGACCACCTTGGACACACCAAGTGGAAAGTCTTCCCGAGAAGATTGATTCAAAGCTTAAGCCATCATTGATAGAACCTCCTACTGTGGAGTTAAAGGTGTTGCCCAATCATTTGAAGTATGCTTATGTGGGTGAGGGCAACACGCTACCGGTCATCATTGCGGTAAATCTGACCGGGGAGCAAGAAAAGAAGTTGATGGATGTGTTGGTCACCAATAGAGCCGCTATTGGGTGGACCATTGCTGATTTGAACGGAATTAGCCCTTCCGTAGTGATGCACAAGATCATCACCGAAGATGGTAGTACTCCTTCTCGTGACACACAACGGAGATTGAATCCGAACATGAGAGAAGTTGTCAAGAAGGAGGTACTAAAGTGGCTAGATGCGGGTATCATATACCCCATCTCTGATAGCAAATGGATGAGCCCAACACAAACAGTTCCCAAGAAGGCGGGCATCCAAGTCGTCACAAATGACGCAGGTGAAGAGGTCGCCACTCAGCTGTTAACCGGGTGGCGTATTTGTATTGATTATAGGAAGTTGAATTCTGCAACTTCTAAAGACCATTTCCCTTTACCTTTTATTGACCAAATTGTTGAAAAGTTAGCGGGTCAAAAGTATTATTGTATCTTGGATGGGTATTCGGGTTACAATCAAATAGCTATCCATCCGGAAGACCAAGCTAAGACTACTTTTACTTGCCCATACGGTACCTTTGAATTTAGGCGAATGCCGTTTGGGTTATGTAATGCCCCAGCCACCTTTCAAAAGTGTATAATGAGTATCATTTCAGACATGGTGGGGGAGTCTTTAGAAATCTTCATGGATGACTTTTCAATTTTTGGGTCATCATTTGATGTTTGCCTTGACCAACACGAAAAGGTTTAAAAAGGATGTGTTGAGAAAAATTTGGTTTTGAGTTGGGAAAAGAGCCATTTTATGGTTCAAGAGGGAATCGTGTTGGGACACGTGGTGTCAAGTCATGGGGTGGAGGTTGATAGGGCGAAAGTGCAAGTTATTTCTACTTTGCCATATCCCACGAGCGTTAAGGGCGTTAGATCATTTTTGGCTCATGCGGGGTTTTATAGAAGGTTTATAAAAGGGTTTAGTGATATAACAAAACCTCTATGTAATTTATTGCTAAGCCATCGTTGATAGAACCTCCTACTGTGGAGTTGAAGGTGTTGCCCAAGCATTTGAAGTATGCTTATGTGGGTGAGGGCAACACGCTACCGGTCATCATTGCGGTAAATCTGACCGGGGAGCAAGAAAAGAAGTTGATGGATGTGTTGGTCACCAATAGAGCCGCTATTGGGTGGACCATTGCTGATTTGAACGGAATTAGCCCTTCCGTAGTGATGCACAAGATCATCACCGAAGATGGTAGTACTCCTTCTCGTGACACACAACGGAGATTGAATCCGAATATGAGAGAAGTTGTCAAGAAGGAGGTACTAAAGTGGCTAGATGCGGGTATCATATACCCTAATTCTGATAGCAAATGGATGAGCCCAACACAAACAGTTCCCAAGAAGGCGGGCATCCAAGTCGTCACAAATGACGAAGGCGAAGAGGTCGCCACTCGGCTGTTAACCGGGTGGCGTATTTGTATTGATTATAGGAAGTTGAATTCTGCAACTTCTAAAGACCATTTCCCTTTACCTTTTATTGACCAAATTGTTGAAAAGTTAGCGGGTCAAAAGTATTATTGTTTCTTGGATGGGTATTCGGGTTACAATCAAATAGCTATCCATCCGGAAGACCAAGCTAAGACTACTTTTACTTGCCCATTTAGGCGAATGCCGTTTGAGTTATGTAATGCCCCAGCCACCTTTCAAAAGTGTATGATGAGTATCATTTCAGACATGGTGGGGGAGTCTTTAGAAATCTTCATGGATGACTTTTCAATTTTTGGGTCATCATTTGATGTTTGCCTTGACCAACTCGAAAAGGTTTAAAAAGGATGTGTTGAGAAAAATTTGGTTTTGAGTTGGGAAAAGAGCCATTTTATGGTTCAAGAGGGAATCGTGTTGGGACACGTGGTGTCAAGTCATGGGGTGGAGGTTGATAGGGCGAAAGTGCAAGTTATTTCTACTTTGCCATATCCCACGAGCGTTAAGGGCGTTAGATCATTTTTGGCTCATGCGGGGTTTTATAGAAGGTTTATAAAAGGGTTTAGTGATATAACAAAACCTCTATGTAATTTATTGCTAAAAGACCAACCGTTTTGACTTTAACAAAGATTGTCAAAATGCTTTTAATGTATTGAAATAGAAGTTGGTTGAGGCCCCAATCTTACAATCACTGAATTGGTCTTTACCATTCGAAATTATGTGTGATGCAAGTGATTATGCGGTTGGGGCCATGTTGGGTGTGATGCAAGTGATTATGCGGTTGGGGCCGTGTTGGGTCAAAGGGTAGAATTGCCGCTCATTGGGATAGGAGGAGAAGATTGCGTTTTCTATCTCAAATCAAGTACTACACATGGGAAAAACCGGATTTATGCAAGACATGTCCGGATCAAGTCGTGAGAAGATGTGTACCGGATGAGGAGATCCCGAGTGTCTTGATGCACTTGCATTCCTTTACTTGTGGGGCCATTTTAGTGGTCACAAAACGGGACACAAAGTGCTCAATAGCGGCTTATATTGGCCGACTATCTTTAAAGATGCTTTTAATTTTGCGAAAAACTGTGTAGAGTGTCAAAAAGTAGGGGGTATTTCTAAGCGGGATGAGATGCCCATGAAACCAATTCTTATTGTTGATATCTTTGGTGTGTGGGGAATCGATTTCATGGGCCCATTCCCCAATTCTCATGGGAATTTATACATTTCGGTGACGGTGGATTATGTGTCTAAATGGGTAGAAGCAATCGCCACCAACACGAATGACAATACCGTTGTTTGTAATTTTGTGAAAACTAATATTATTTCTAGATTTGGGATACCTCGGGTAAGCATTAGTGATGGGGGATCTCATTTTAAGAATTTTAATTTTGGGAAATTACTAAAATGGTATGGCGTTGACCATAGAATTGATGCCCCCTATCACCCGCAAACAAGTGGTCCAGTAGAGGTGTCCAATAGGAAAATAAAGGAAATTTTTCAAAAAACCGTTCGACCGGACGTAAGGATTGGTCAACGAAGTTGAACGATGCGTATGGGCCTATCGAACGGCATATAAGAAACCTATTGGCACTACTCCTTACCTCTTGGTTTACGGTAAAAATTGTCACTTGCCGGTTGAACTTGTGCATCGTGCATTTTGGGCTATCAAAGAAGTTAACCTTAAATATGATGATGCAGGTAAATAACGCAAGTTGAAGCTTTGTGAGCTAGAGGAGCTTCGGGAAGAGGCATATGAATGTGCCTCAAAATACAAGGATGGCATGAAAGGAGCACATGATGCCAAATTGAAGCTGAAGGAATTTGTGGTGGGCCAAAAGGTTTGGCTATACAATTCGCGACTCAAGTTCTTTCCCGAAAAGCTAAAGAGCAAATAGATGGGCCCGTATGTGATCACGAGGGTTGGTAAGCTCGGGGATGTTACCATTGAGGACCCAAAGGATGGGTCGAAACAAACGGTCAACAGTCATCGTCTTAAACCGTTTCTCGATGGTAATGAGGAGAACAACGACACAAACAAGGAATTGGTAAGCTTTTTGGTAAGCATACCAACTTATGAGGTCAATTAAAGGACCAAGAACAATTGTTGTAGAGTTTTGTATATTTTTATTGTTTGTGCGCATTGTTTGAAGTTTAGTTAGTTCGTTTCGTACTAATCTCGTTAACGTGTAAAGTTGGATTTTGCAAACGGGTCATGAAGACATAAGGTATGTTTTTAGATTGTTTTGTGTATTGAGGACAATCCACGGTTATTCGGGGGTGGTATGGTAAACGTATTGTGTGAAAAAATGGGGGAACCGTCGTCGACGGGGCTTCAGGCCATCACCGACGGCTGCTGGTTAGGACTGTCGGGTCAAATGTGTCGTAGACAGGGGTTTAAGCCGTCAGAAGAAATGTCTATTTTTAAAGGGCATTGGCAACGCACCAAGGGGCCGTCGGCGACAGACCTTGGTTTGTCAGCCAACATTGATTTCCTTTTTACGCAAAATCTCAGATCCTAACTCACTTTAACCTTTCGAAACTCGACCCGAACATCTTTTTAGCCACAATTTCGACCCTGGTGAATCCTATCCACCCAATATCTCTTTAAAACAACCCACACCTCTGCACTTTCATCACCATCCCCATTCGTCTTCCCCAATTTTCTTCAATAACCCTAAACTTCAATCCTTTATATCTTCTTCAATTCTCCACCAAATTAACCGATTCTTGAGCCTATTTTGTGTAGTTGTTCGAGTAGAACAAAACCCCGAAGATGGTTTCTTTCAATTCTTGCTTGTTTGCAAGATTGGTGAAGTTCAAATTTCGGGTTTTTAAGGAAAAGTGTTCTTCAAGTTTGTATTACATCTTTTTCAAGTTCTATCAACTATACAACACTAAAGGTACGATTTTTACTTCAATTTGAGCATGGATGTCATATGGTTTGCGATTTTCTTCCAAAATTTTGAACTTAGGTTTAAGAGTAGGTTGTTTATGATGCTAGTGTATGAGTTATTGCTTGAATTTTAGTTTATGGTTGATTTGGGTGGGATTGAACATGCAACATAGCCAAGTAATGCGATTATAATTGTTAAAGTTACATGTTTGAACATGAACACAATGTTGAATGTTGTTTAAAATCTTATATATTTAGGATAAAGAACATAAAAACTTAAGTTTAGATGTTAACAAAAGTGCCAATTTTGAAAGTTTAACCCGACTAGTTTTATCTAATCAAGTAAGTTATGGTTCAACATTGTTTGTCATGCCCAAGAACGTGAATTGAATTGAAGTTTTGGGGTGATAGAATTATATGCTTGTAGTTACACAAGGTTTAATTGCTTTCTTTGAATCTTGACTAGTAGGTATGGCAAGCCGAAAGAGGAGTAAGATTTTGGGACAAGGCTCATCTTCGGGAGCCCGGTCATCTTCGTGTCATAGAGCAAGGAAATGGGAAGTGGGTTGGAAGATAATGATGATCGGTTGTTCAGACAAGATTGGGCTTGGAAGAGAATAAGGGATAGTAACATGGGCGAGCCATGGGAGAATAATAAGAAAAGACCACTTTCAAGGTTTAATGACAAACGATTGGAAATTAAACTTTGGAAGTGGAAAATGGTTCATGGGGTTACTACATCTATCTCGGAAAGGGTTGTGCCAGAGCACACCTTGAATGTGGACGAGTTCAGAATGATTGGGATCGTCCAGATGTTTGTGAGGATTGGTTGGGAGAGAGTTCTGGATTGGTGTGAGGACATCACACCGCGGGTTTATTTGGCTGCTGTTTGTGAGTGGTTGGCCTTGCTCCGGTTCGTCAACAAGGATGGCCCACCGCACACATGGAAATTGGTAGGCGATACGGGTAAAGGACAAATGGTCATGTCCTTTGAAACCATGAATTGTATTACCCGGTTTGACTCATTGGGAATCGAAAAGTATTATTACTACAACGTCGATCATTTTTTGGACAACAGGGTAAATTTTTCTGATCCCGATGGCATGGTTGGATCTGTATTGCTATTTGCTGATGGTGGGGCGGCGTTACGCAGTCAGTTATCGGTTGAAGGAAAGATCCTTCAACCCTACTCTCTTGAAAATATTATGGTTCGATTCGGGGATCGGGGTAAAGTGAAGGCTTCAGATTGTGGGGTACTCCATTCATTACTTTTTGGAGTCCTAAGTTATCATAGCGCCATCTGGTAATGATCAACACTTGGGACACTCGTGAGTCGTACACCCGCAAGATGATACCGTACGTACGACTCATCAGCGCCATGATTGTGCAACATAATAGGTTGCCACCAGATTCGTTGTGGGTCTCGAAGCCTGTGGATCAAATCTGTTTCGCGTCAATGAAGCAGATTGGAAGATACAGGTACAAGTGTATAGTCGTCAGTATACAGTCACTGATGACCAAGGACACATATTCCAATTCACTGACCCGAGTGCAGCCTAAGAAGATGCAAGAGAGGACTAGATGGCTGACGAAGAGGATGAAGATGAGCCTCAGGGTCCGAGGGACCCCAATAGAGGTACACCTGTCCACATAGGGAAATTTCAGCTGGGGTGGCTAGCTTCATTCCTAACCAGCGTAAGCCCGGCTATCCAAACTACAATCGGGGGCAACAAGACGTTTATGATAATGTCTCCGCTTGTATTGGGGAGAACCGGGAGTATGAACAAAGGAGGCAGCAGTGGGAACAAAATTGGGAAGCCCAACAGCAATTTCATTAGGCTGAAGAGGCTGCTCATCGGGCTAAAGAGCAAGAATATTGGGAGAGACTACAAGAGAAGTGGGCCACTCAGCAAGCCTTTATGGAAAGACAAGACTTGTATCAGGCACAAGAATTGTCTAGAAGGCAAGCATGGGAGGAAGAGCAGGAAAGGGTGCGTGCTGATCAGAACGCATTGGAAGACCGCCGGTGGCATGCTATGGCGGTGGCGCAACAGATGGCGGTTAATAGCGGCAAATATTTGCATGACCAAGAGCGCCACCATGGAGATTGGGAGGCGGGGCGTCCATATCAAGAGCACACGCCTTGGACCTCATATGAGAACCTTCCTTTTCCTTCCGGGCCCTTTGATCCATCTCCGCATTGGCCCGAAGCAGTCGGTTCCATTTTCATTCCATCGCAATTCCAAGAGCCGACCGAAGGCGAGAGAGGGCTACTTGATGACTTTCACGACATGATATCAGCCCTCATGGGATACCCCTACCAGCCGTATCTACCGGTGGATCCCAACGAGCGATACTAGAGATGATCACCGGTATGTTCTCTTTTGTTGTATATTTTTGTTTATATTATAGTTTATTTTTTGTTTCTTGTTAGTGGTTAAATGACCTTTGTGGGTGTGTTCCCTAGATAAACCTCACGAGACCTACTCGTCCTCCCGAGCTATCGGAAGGTTTAAAAGGGCTTGTTGCATATGCTAAATGCAACCGTGATTCCTGCGAAAGTGAGTTTAGGTTGTTGTTGTAAATTCTTTTTCCATAAGAAAATCAAAGCTGAATAAAATTATATGACTTGGTAATTACTTTAATAAAAATGGTAGAACTAAGTAACTAACAAATTTTTTATGGTTGTGAGAAGGTTGCTTCTACACGAAGGTTGAAATTTGTAGGTAAACTGTGTTCACAAGACAATCATTTTTTGTTGAAGATGAAGAGCACACGAAGAATGAGCGAAAAATCAGGTGCATACGTTTCCTTTAGCTTTGATTTGTCTTTTGTTTAATAAGTGGATTGTATTGTGTATTTTATTTTTTCGGGGTGAATTTCTGGGAAGGTTAGCCGTGTTACATCCCTTGTGCGCTTTAAATGGCTCTATTCTTACACATTGAGGACAATGTTGACCTCAAGTGTGGGGATGGGGAGAAGAAAAAGTTTTTCAATTTTGACCCGCTTGTTTAAACACTACACATTGAGGACAATGTTGACCTCAAGTGTGGGGATGGGATTTCAAAATTTTTTTCAAAAATGTCTTTGTTTGAAGTGGTCTAAAAAGCATAAGTAACTAAGTTAATGAGTGACGGCACAACCCATGTGGTCTTTTGTCATGGTAAAGTTCAAATTAATATCATGACGGGTATTTAATGGGTGGTTATTTGGGAATAATCCTCCTAAGAAACTTGCACTTTATACATATCGCATATCATACCTTCTATACGTGAGATTTGAGCCATTTCTACATATCATATATGCATATATTTCTTTGGTTGAGTGGACCATTAGTTATGTATTGTCGAACTTGCAATTTTTGATATGTTTGAGACCATAGACCGAAATTAGCACAAGAATGATTAAGGCATTAGGTAAACCTTTTTACTTTACACCATTTATATACCCTTACCCGAACTCAATCCCTTAGTCGCCAATTTTGAGCCTAAACCTTTCATTTGACCAACCCATTTAGCCCTTCACTGTTGAACCTTTTATTTTTAGCACGTGTGATGAAAACTTGATTTTAGGATTAGTAAAAAAATTGAGAAAAGAAAAGAAAAATGTATGTATTGATAGTTGTTGAATAAAAGGCGGAAAACTTTTGCCTCTTAGTTTATTGTTTCGTAGTCGGTTGTGTTAGTATAGTGTTTTTGTCATAAAAATCGAGTTTTCATCACCTTAGCCACTTTCAAAATATCCTATTCCATATCCTTAGCCTAGCCGAATACAACCCGTTCAAGACCTTTTGACTTGTGTTTAATATTTGTGTTCAGTGGTGGAGAATGATTGAGTTGCAAGCTTATGCGGTATATGTTCTAATCGGTTTGTGTGTTTATATCAAAAGTGCTAATGCATTAATTATTAGCCAATTTATAAGCTGAGTGGAGACAACACTGTAAGGGATATGTATGAATTGTGAGTTTCAAAGGCGGGTTAATCTTGGATAACCATTTTATATGTTAATCATCTTAACGTTAAATATTGTGAAAATGATAGAAATTATGAACCAACTATGGCATTAGACCTTAACTGATGTCTCAAGAATGGGAAATGTGTTCCTTACTCGACCCACATGAAAGTGAAAGACAAATTTGCTTGAGGGCAAGCAAAAGACAAGTGTGGGGATGTGATACGTGGTCGAAAACTGATGTTTCTATTAAGTTTAAGTTAACGTTTTACGTGATTTTTAGTTTTGAATAGCCTAGATTGTATTTGTGTTTTACAGGTCAATCGGGATCGCGAAATGGGAAAACAGGAAAACATGGTTTAGAGAGGCCGTCGCCGACGCCCTGTTGGGCCGTCGGCGATGCCCGTCGGAGAAAAATTGTCGTAGACAATGGATTAGAGCGTCGGAGGAAAGTTATGATTTCTAGGGGCCGTCGGCAACGCCCCTCTGATCGTCTTGTCGCTTAAATTCAATTTTGAACGGGTTTTAATGTGTGTTTGACCCATTTGTGAAGGAGTTAAGAGATTTTTGAGTTTTGAAACACTTCTTGGAGCCAAGAACACCCCTAACCTCAATTACAATCCATTCCAATCATCCATCATCATCTGAACATCCATCTTCACCTCCAAAACCCTAATCATCATCTTCTCTGTCATTCCACCAATCCATTGTTCCTAATCATCCACCATAAACCCTAACCTTCATCACACTCAACCTCAAGGCTTCAAGATGTTCGTGATCAAGCTCCAATCATCCGGTGATCAAGTTTCGTTCGTCATGAGCGGCTAATCCTCGAGGGTTTCACCCTGGTGTAAACTTTTGTAAGGATTTATAGGGTTTGCTATTTGTTAAACTACTTGGTTTGTTCAGAACCCTAATCCTCACCATCACCACTATCAAAGCTTCAAGATGTTCATGTTTGAGTTTCAATCATCCGGTGATCAAGTTCCGCTTGTCATGAGTGGCTAATTCTCGAGGGTTTCACCCCGGTGAAAACTTTTGTAAAATTTAGGGTTGCTTTATGTTTCTTAGTTGATTTATGAAAAATTGAGTTGTATTTTGAATTGATTGATTATTGTCCTACATTTGAACTACATTTATGAATTGTCGAATGATTATAAAATTTGACTTTGCGAAACAGTTTGTGTATTTATGCCTTATCTTTCAAGAGGAATTATTTGTCCGAAGTAACAAAGTGCGTTGGGGTCTGTCATATGCGTGATAGCAATTGGCATCTAAGCTTTGTGATATAAAAAACCGTTAATGACAATTTCAATTGAATCAATCTAAAATTGTTTAGCAATCCTTGGTTTTGCAATCGTAGAACCGGGTGTGAACCTTGTTATCAAATCATTGTTTTAATCAATTCATTAAATATTATCTTTGACCGGGATGTGACACTCCGGTCACATACAAGGCCTCAAAAGGAGCATCCTTGATGCTCGGATGATAACTATTATTGTAGGAGAATTCTATTAGGGGTAAGTGGTCATCCCAACTTCCACCTAAATCAATCACACATGCGCTAAGCATGTCTTCTAAGTTTTGAATAGTACGCTCACTTTGTCCATCCGTCTATGGGTGGTAAGCCATACTAAAGTTTAATTTTGTTCCTAAAGATTGTTGGAAACTTTTCAAAAAAATGAGATGTATTTCTAGTATCCCTATCAGATACAATAGATACCAACACACCATGTAGGGACACAATCTTGTCCACATACAGCTTAGCCAATTTATCAGAAAATACGTTTCTTTAATTGGCAAGAAATGCGCTGACTTAGTCAACCTATCCACAATGACCCAAATCGTGTCATCACCACGTTTGGTCTTAGGTAATTTGGTAACCAAATCCATATTTACCATTTTCCATTTCCAAGTGGGAATTTTAAGTTGTTGTAGAAGTCTTGACGGTTTCTGATGTTCGGCTTTAACTTGCGAACACGTCAGACACTTAGCTACATAAGTGGCTATGGATTTCTTCAAACCCATTGACCAATAATTCTTTCAAATCCTGATACATCTTGTCACCACCGAGGTGAACTGAGTATCTCGTATTATGCGCTTCTTGAAGGATTAAATCTCTAAGTCCTCCAAAGATTGGAACCCAGATTCTGCCATTAAATCTAAGGATTCCATCTTTTCCTGGCATTAACTGATCAACAGTTCCGCCTAGTCGTTCATTAGGAACATTAGCCTCTAATAGGGCTTGCTTTTGCGCATCTATTAGCTTCTCATTCAAGTTAAATCTAAGCTCAATGCTCTTAGCATTAATCCTTATAGGCTTAACCCTTTCTTTGCGACTTAAGGCGTCATCAATGACATTTGCCTTGCCGGGATGATAGCGAATTTTGCAATCATAATCATTAGGTGTTTCCATTAAGCGGCGTTGTCGCATGTTCAAATCCTTTCAATTGAACAATGTTGGAGACTCTTATGGTCAGTGTATATAATACACTTCGTGCCATATAAGTAATGTCTCCACAACTTAAGTGCAAATACAACAGCACCCAACTCCAAGTCATGGGTGGTGTAATTCCTTTCGTGCACCTTTAATTGTCGTGATACATAAGCAATCACTTTGCCTTGTTGCATTAGCACACAGCCCATGCTAGTGTGCGAGGCCTCACAATAAACAACAAAGTCCTCAATACCCTCAGGTAGAGATAACATAGGAGCATTACTCAACTTGTGTTTTAGAATTTCAAAAGATTCTTTTTGTTTTGGACCCCAGTCAAACTTGACATTCTTACGGGTCAAGGTAGTTAAAGGAGGTGGCTATCCTCGAAAAGTCTCAATAAACCTCCTATAATAACCAGCCAATCCTAAGAAACTACGAATCTCTGATGGAGTTTTGGGTACTTCCCAATTCATTATGGCTTCAATCTTAGCGGGATCCACTTGGATACCATGCTCACTTACTACATGTCCAAAAAATTGGACTTCTCTAAGACAAAATTCGCACTTAGAGAACTTAGCTTAAAGCTTCTCTTGTCTGAGCAACTCTAGGATGCACCAAAGATGTTTCTCATGATCGACTTGATTACGAGAGTATATAAGTATGTCATCTATGAAGACAATGATAAACTTATCTTGGTAAGGTTTATAGACTCTATTCATGAGATCCATGAATGCTGCAGGTGCATTTGTGAGTCCAAATGGCATCACCAGAAATTCATAATGACCATAACGGGTCCTGAAGGCAGTCTTAGTAACATCCTCATTTCTAACCTTCAGTTGATGGTATCCTAATCTCAAATCGATCTTAGAGAAACAACTAGCCCCTTGAAGTTGATCGAACAAGTCATCGATCCCGGGTAGAGGATAATGACTCTTGATTGTTATCTTATTTAGCTCACAGTAATCAATGCACATCCGCATTAAACCTTCCTTCTTCTTTACGAAAAGAATAGGAGCTCCCCAAGGTGAGGAACTAGGCTGAATAAAGCCTTTCTCTAAAGTTCATCTAATTGTTTCCTCAATTCCTTCATTTTCGTCGGTGCTAACTGATACGGAGCTCTAGCAACAGGTGCTGATCCTAGTAGATATCAATCCTAAACTCCACTTGCCTATCTGGAGGTAGACCTAGTAATTCTTCAGGAAAGACATCGGAATACTCCGAGATAACTAGAAGGTCTTCAATATTTGGCTTAGGCTCGTCGATAGTTACTTGTACCAGGTAAATGAAACAACCTTTCTTAAACACTTGGATGCCTTAAATAACGACACCTTGTTTGGCAATCCATAGTGTGAATCTCTAGGGATGGTGATCATTTCACCTGATGGGGATTTAATTTCAATGAGTTTCTTATCACAGACAATGCGGGCTTGGTTATGAGATAACCAATCCATGCTTAAGACTACATCGAACCCCACCAATTTCATTAGCAGAAGAGAGATAGGAATAGAATGATTCTTAATGGATATAAAGCATGCATCAAGAATGAAAGATGTTGTCTCTAAAATTCCATCAGCAAGTTCTACCTCATAAGTTATATCTAGAGTTCTTATTGGTAAGTTTAATAGTTTACTAAACTTATGGTCTACAAAGGACTTATCTGCACCCTTATAAAAAAGAACTCTAGCATATACATCATTAATGAGTAATGTACCTGTTATGACATTTTTGTCATTAACAGCCTCTCTAGCATTCATTTGAAAAGCACGTGCATTTCCTTCCTTAGCCTCTCCAAGCTTTGCATCGTTACTTCTAGGGTTCTTAGGGCAATTAGACTTAATATGCCCCTTCTCATTACAGAGCATTCTAGGGTCTTATGCCCTTTTCTTTTGCAAATACCACAGGGTTTAACCTGTGGGTCAACATTGCATTGCCCCTAGTGCCTGCGGTTATAGGTCTTGCACAGAGCTCTATCATCAGACCTGTGCTGGTTCTTCTTGAACCCAAAATTTCCTCTCTTTCTGAACCTTTGGGAGTTATCCTCCTCCTGTTTCCTTTTTCTGTCAGTCTCAGTCCTAACTAACTTTTGCCTCACCAGATCTAAGGTGAGAGAGAGATAAGTCAACAGCCGACCTATAGGTACTAGGCTGAGCAGCCTTTATCATGCCCTTAATCTCGAGCGCTAACCCATTAATGAAACTCGCAATGCGTTTGGGTTCAGGGGTAATTAGATAGGAAACTAATCTAGATAGGGAGTTGAAGTCAGAAACATACTTCCTACAGTCTAGATTTTTCATTATGAGAGTCAAAAATTCTGACTCTATTTTCTCCACCTCATGAGGTAGGCAGTATGTCTCCTTGACTAGGTCAACAAACTTGGACCACCCCAAGTTGTACAGGTGTACCTTACCTGTTGATTGGACCATTACTTTCCACCAAAATAGGGCATCACCCTTGAAGGACTGTGATACATACTTTACCTCATCCTTCTCAGTGCAACCGTTGATGTCCACTATCGTCTCCATTTCATCAAGCCATTTCAAGGCTTCTACTGCTCCCCTTTCTCCAATAAAATCTCGGGGCTTACAGGAGACGAAGTATTTGTAGGTACATCCGTCTTTAGAAGAACGAGACCTATCGTTAAATTTTAATTTCTTTGATTCACTCTTCGCATAACGGAGCTCTCCTTATTAGCCGAGGATGGTGGAATAGACAAAGGTTTGGAGCGAGTAGCGCTCATTTCCTTAAATTTCTCCATGGCCTTTTCCATGGCCTTTCCAACAGCTGCATCTATGCGAGCTTGGAAATCATTATTATCAATGGCTATGTTCTCAACTTTGTTAGAGTTAATATCTCGGTGGCTACTTTGCGCCTCATCCGAGTTAGCCATTCTTGAAGCTTTGGTTCTAAACACCAATCTTCTCTTACATGGTATTAATAACCATACTGGCTTTAAAGTTGGATATATAAATCCATTGCCTAATTAAGCTAGTGTGAATATAATCACAACTCTTAGGCTTAACATTTCTATAAATGTTATCTATATTTGGCCTAGGTCCCAAAAGGACCATCAAAGGCAAATTACAATTTGGACATAGTCCATATATATTTTAGACAGTGGATCTTAATGTCATAACTGCCATTGTCATAAGACAATTTATAAATAGCTCATAGTCTTGTCATGAAGGATATTAAAAATATGGCACATAGGCCTGTCACTAAGGATATATAAATATATGGCACATTGGCCTGTCAGTAATGGACATATAAAAATACGGCACATTGGCCTGTCACTAATGGACATACAAAAATACGGCACATTGGCCTGTTACTAATGGACAAAATTTTGGGTAGAGGATTATATTAACCACATCTGTCATTGTCTTAATTGACAATATAATATTGCTCGAAGGCAAATCATCACTAATGGATGTTTAATCATGGCCGAAGGCACTACATCACTAATGATGTTCAAGTAGGTGGATAAGCAGGTGGGAAAAGAGACGGGTAAAGTGCATTATGCATGACCGCTTGCATATAAGGGTCATGCGATAGTGCCTGTTAATTTACCGACATAGATGGGTTAATAGGATCATATCCAGATGTATCCAGATATGTAGGAATAGAGTTATTAAAACCCGATGGTGGTGGTTGAACCACAGGTGATGGTGTCAGTTCCACCACAGGTGAAATATTGGAGGGTCCACCCATTTGTGGGTCCTCATGAATGGTAGGTAGGTTTTGGGCAATGGTGGCAGCGACCCGACCGTTGACCTGCACGTACCGAAATACGTGCTTCACATTTCCTCCTTGGTGGTTCAGGTGGCTGAGGTTGTTCCATCGGTTCCATATGAACATCTTCTTGTGTAGGCAATGTTGGGGAGTGGTGGGAAGGAGTGTTAGCAAAAGTGAATTGGTTCCAATATTGGTCCCATTCGTTAGGACCTTGGTATGGTGATCCTGCGTAAGAGTTTGAATCGCTAGAGATTTTGATAGGGTGTCCATGCGATCCTGACGGTGGCATCTCCAGGTCGGAGTCCTCGTCCATTGGGTTGGGTTGATCTAATTGGTTCTGATCAGCTGGGGGTGTGTTGAAGTAGTGGTTAGGGTTAAACTCATCATGATATGAATGATGAGAGTTATGAGAATGGTGTGATTGATGAGAATGATATGAGTGTTACAAGTTTTGTGTGTGAGTAGGTGAATGTTGCGCTAGTGGCCAGGAATTCCCCGAATCCTCATAAGGATTCGAGTGGTGGGGTTGTGAAGGGATATGTCAAGATGGCCCTCCTCTCATTGGTCCTTTACCTCTTCCTTGTACTCTTGGCGGCATTTTCCTGTTAAAATCAAGTCAAAACAATAATAATGACTTAATAATGAGATGAGTAATCCTAGGTCAAAGCCTAGACTCGGAAGTCTAAGGAATGTGCTTTTGTGTAAGTTTGAGATTAAACACAAGAAGGCTAGTGTTTAATTCTCTCAAACGTTGGCTCCGATACCAACTTGTCACACCCCACATTTCCAATCCAAACACCGGTGGGCCCGGGTTGGGAATATCATGACGTAAGTTGATATTATCATATTCAATTAAACATAGCACAACGGAAGTCTTAGAGTTTAAATTACTATTACAAACCAAATGTTCAAAGTACGAAAAATAATATACAGGCGGCTTTTAATGAAGATCCACAGGCGGATCGAAAATGCACAAAAATGTATAACAGACTTTGGGCAAATCTAAGGATTTGCAAGATCCTCTTATATCACTACCAAGCAGCTCCCAACCTATTTCGTATTGTACCTGCAGTTTAGTCTTTTGAAAATACGTCAGCTTTCGCTGGTAAATACACCCAACTGATTTATTTTGAAAACATTTTTGAAAATGGATTTAAGTGCGCAAGGCACGATAAATCTTTTATAACTTGGGAAAGTCAACCTTATAACCATGTTAACAGATTCACATGTTTTTCCATAGATATGGGGCCCAGTATAGAGACCAAGACATGATTTACATACACACCACTTAAGAACCCACGTAGGAGTTATCCCCAACTAGTGGGTAAAAATAATTTAGCATGAGCATCTGTCAGGTGTATGCCTACACCCCGTGCTTTGGTCGTGACCATTAACTAATGTAATGAGCCGAGGATATCCAAGACAAGGTCGTTAACCCCCAATGTTTAAGTTATCAAACAAAACTGATTAAAATGGCATATGCGGATTTACTAGCCATAGTCCGGCATTCGATTGATCCCATTTTCGACCAAGCAGTAATAGTTTACCGCAACCCAAGCCAGTATATGGAAAATAAGTCGAGAGTATTTACCTAAGCTAGTCTTGATTTTAAAAATGCAAGATTTAATATCTCAGCCCTATCCAAAAAGAAATTATTGCAGATAGCATTTACATGAAGGCCCTAGTCTGGATTATGGCATAAGCTAACCAATTAAAGTGCTAACAGTCTTAATTAAGTCATAGACTTAGATCGACTAGTGTACAGGATCAAAATGTATAATACGCTAGATTAAGCGATGATCGGAGAGAATGTAGTTTAAACTCAACAAGTACAATGACTTGTATAATATGGGTAAACCATAAGCATTCTGGATTTTCAGACTAAATGATAAGGTTAAACCCGTTTTGGTTAATTTCCGTAAACTAGTTACATATACTTAACCGTGCGCATATAAGCGATATCGGGTAAACGGACAAGTCATGGACAAGTTCTATACGCCATTATACTTTCAATAAGTTATAACATCAGTAGGATGTCAACTTACATGACCATTAAGGTTTTAAAATAAAACTATGCCTCAAAAGGGCGTTTTGGTAATTATATACCGTATGTGAGAGAGGATCGGCTCTCCTCTTATGAGCACCAGACTGATCTGACCCAGCTAACAGAGGCGGAATTCATTGTTGGCGAGTTGGAAAAACAAACAAGAAAGATATAATGCTTAAACACCTTGATTTGTATTGATAAACGTGAACAGTAACAGAGCGAGTAAACAGTTTGACAGGGCTTCTCCATAGTCACACACCAACAGATATCTAACACAACACTCAAGCTCCTCTATTTATAGGTCAACATGACTCGCACAGGAGGAGTGTGTGTTTGACTCGTGCGAGTGGGTGCCTCGTACGAGTGACAGGGTGTCACTCGTATGAGCCACTAGACTCACTCATACGAGCCATGTACAAAACTAATAAATCATATATTAACATACAATGTTCGACAATCTAAGCCCTATATAGATAACCAGCATATCCTAGACGTAGGCAATAAACATTATGCACAAACAAACTCCCCCTTGGATGTTGCCGCAGTCTTGGATAGTCCTCAAAAACCTCTTCAAAGATCTGACAATTAACGACCAAAGAAACATTTCGGTGGCCTGCGACGCTCCGCAGAAAATATCGGCGTTTGGTCTGTAGGAGGAGGTCGGTTAACTATATTACCAAACTGAAAGCTCCTTAGCGAAGCAATTCGCGCTCGCTCAGCAGTTCTTCCATCATTCTTCTCTTTCTTTTGTTTCTCTAACTCTTCCAGCTTTCTCCAAGAAGTGTTCCATGTTGTTCCTAAGTGTATATCATTAGCAAAACAGACATTAACAATCTTCTGGAGCTGGAGAGCTTGCTTTTTGTCTTTCTCTTCGAAACTAATCTTGCTATAAAACAAGCATTCAATATCCTTCTTCGAACAATTTACTAGCCACATCGGGTCTAGTACTCTAATGCCACGCCATAGACCGTATATGCGTTTGGGTGCTATGACAACTTCGGTAATTCCTCGGTAATCTTTCAAGAATCATCATCTGGATGGACACAAATAACGGCTTCTCCCGTACTAGAGTCGTAGTGCCACCATTTGAAGATCTTGAAGAAATCCTGCTCCATCTTGATTAGAGGCATATTTTTCGTAACTTTTGGCCTCTTCACTATCAACATAACACCCTTTTCTTTTGAACTGGATCAAACTTCGTGATTCTTTTCGGGATATGTGGCTTCAAGTGAATAAAACCATGTCTAGCCTCAAGCTTTATCAACTTCCACAGCCGCTGGTCATGAAATTTCATCTTTAAATTAATCGTCTTAGTTTGAACAAGCTCTTTGATATCCCAGAACGACAGGGTCTTTATGTCGCTTAAGTAACGAAAGTACTGGATCCCATATTCCCGTTTAATCGCATAAACATTCAGCTCTTGGATCCATCCCCAGCTTATAATATCTCCCAAATAAATGTTAGCATCACGCGTAAAAAGTGCTAAAGGACGTTTGAATTTACGTTCAGCTGGTACTTCTTTAAACCAATGCTTCCTCATTTCAACAATTTCTTCTGCAGACAATTGTTGAGGAACGGTTCCCTGTTTGACAGCCTTTTCAACTTTGCGCTTTAGAAGATCATCATTCTCGGCTGCAAACAATTCACTGAAAGTTGGGGAGTCATCTGTACCCTCGTCGGCAATATTAGTATCATTGTCATCAGAATCATCCTCCACGACAACTTTATCATACTCATGAGCATCAGAAACATGTTTGAAGACATAATCAACAGGCTCGAAAGCACTGATATCGAAGCTCCTCTTCGAAATCAAACTCAAATGTTTCTTCATCCACTCCCAACATATTTGCTATTTCTTATTTTGTGTAACCGTGGATATACTCACCTTCCTCCGCATCATGCTCTAAATACAAAATCTTCGGTTTGGGCACGAAAGGAACAGATGACATATCAGTCACTGTGAGACTTCCTGCCTGCTTAGAATCCTTAGAGCTCTCATACTTTCCCTGATCTTTACCATCTTCCACTTGATTTGCAGAATCATCCAAGTACACAGAAAAATCGATATCATCATTCAAATTAGATTCTGTTACAAGGATACCTGAACCACCTAAATTGTCATCATCACCACCATCACTATCATCATCAGACTTATCAGAAAGTACGTCATCTCTATCATCTAAGTCTTCTTTTTCTTTCTCAAGATCCTCAACAAATTCATCTACCTCGGCTTCTATTTCTTTTCCAACTTTCTCTTATTGAGCCATCCTCGATGTTTAGCTGAAAGATTTGTCAAGCCAATGTCAACATCCTTTGGCTTTCCAATCAATATAAACTTCTTCGAGTTTGCACACACCACCACTTCAGAAGATACTGGCACAGATTCAGCTTCTGGCTCAGTTATATCAATTAGAGGTTCCTCACCAACCTTTGCTTTACCTTTCCCCTGAGCATCAGATAACTCTTTCGATATGCATTCTTGCTCAGCAACCCTTTCCCTAGCCTCTGCTCTTTCAATCTCATCTATTTCTGCAGCCAAATTAATTCTGAGCTTCTTCGTAGGAATCTTCTCAAATAAGCTCATTTTTCGCTGATTGCTGGGGCATTCTTCATTATATTTTCCATTCTGTTCCAAAGTCTTCCGTTTTCTAACACTATACTAGCCAAGATAGCTTCAAGGTGCTGGTTTTCTTCTTTCAGCTCTTTAATTTGTTCTTGAAGTTCAGCAATCTTTACACTATTCAGCATAACTTGATTTTCCAACTCTTCAATACGCGTGTCATTGAACATATATGTAGAAAATTCTTCTCCTCCTGGTATATCACCAAAATCGAAGTTAAATTGATCTTCAAGTCCGGTTCCTATGAAGAACTGGGGTTGAGACTGAGAAGGCTAAGCTTGAGGGGTAGGTTGTGGTGTTGGTTGTGGTGGTGGAGATGGTGGTGGTTGTGGAGTTGGTTGTGGAGTTGGTTGAGGAGTTGGTGATGGTGATGGTGATGGTTTAGGAGTTGGTTCGACATTCACTGCCTCATCTACCTTTTTCTGCACCTTTCTCTTAGATTTGTCTTTCGAAGAATCTGTGCTTCTAACGACTGGCCTTTTGAGACGTCTAGAAGATTTCTTAGAAGATTTGTGAACAGGAGTGTCGCTGTCGGAGCCCGAAGGTACATAAGTCATATCATCTTCCCCTGACGCTTTACGTTTCTTCTCCTCCGCTTTACGTTTAAGTTCAACAAAACGTTCAAGCTCTCTTTCTTTAGCTCTTTCTTTCTCCCCAGCAATCCTATCCTCTTAATCAGTACTAGAGGAGGATGCCTCTTCAATGATTCCTTCCTGAACTCCATACGCTTCCCTTTCGATATCAGCAGCCAAAGTTTCAACATTTTCTTCCGGCTCTGATTCATCAATCAACCTCGTGCTTCAGATGCACGCTACTTCTTTTTAGGGGCATTGGAGGTAGATGTGGATGTTTGCTTTCTTTTCGTCCCCTTACACCCTTCTTTTCCTCTTTAGAGAACCACACGCTTCTCTTCGCAATAAAACCGTCTAATGCTTCTAATTCCTCATCTTCGTCTCCACTGTCATCTTTCCTCCACTTTCCCTTTTGGCGGTGCCACATAATCTTTATCAAGAATAGCCCCGAAGACAGGCTTCGCATTGGGAAAGGCTTTAAGATGCAGATTCATCTTCTTCAGAGTTGATACATCCATATGTTCCAACTTTAAAACATCATCCTTCTTCTTCTTTAAATTTGGATGTAAGTGGTCGATCAACATCCGAATAAAACGCGGATACTGCAAAAACTTTCCACGTTGTATATTATGCACCATCTGGGAGAAAATCAGTCTCGAGAAATTGTAGCAAGTTTAGAATAAGTGTAGTAATCATGCACATCTGATAATCAATCAAATCATTAAAGCCGCCCTTTCGGTGACTAAGAGCGTAAATAACACAATGTGCAATATAACAAAATGGAGCACTCAGATTTGCCTTCTTAAACGGAGCTGCGTTAACGAATCCCGCATAACCCATACAATAGAAGCACCCTTTAACCATATACTCTGAGAAACCAGTTGGGTCTTCTTCGTGATCTTTAATCTTTAACACTGTTCGGTCAAGTCTTCAGTAATCTTGACTGGAATATCTTTGTTATCAATCTTCACACCAGACAAAATCACGTTCTCTTCTTCATTAAATTCAGCGGCATTCCAGAAATATTCGACATTAGAATGATAAGCTGTGTGACGGTCCGTGAGCGCTTTGGTGATAGGAAGACGACTCAAGAAATCTAATACTTCTCTATATGCTGCGATTTCAGGAATAGTCTCGTCCTAAAGACAACAGATGTTGTGAAACGGAGAGAACGATGACTTCTTGATCTGCAAGCATAAACATTTCAAACACTTAGAAACTTTTTCCAAAAATTTCAAATTTTACTCACTCGTACGAGTCATCATTCGTACGAGTCATATACATAGATAGAAAATTTAAGTTTGAGTTATAACCCCACTCGTACGAGCCACGACTTCGTACAAATAGAAAATCATATTTGACAAAACTAAGAGTTTTGAACAAACTTCTTCATACGAATGATGCTTCGTACAAGTCATCAAGATAAAAACTTTAAGGTTCTACTTGTACGAACGATCACTCGTACGAGTGAATATGATAAACAGACATTTGAAATCCTCGCTCGTATGAGTGAATATGATAAACAGACATTTGAAATCCTCGCTCGTACGAGTGATGATTCATACGAGTTGCTAATCATACCAAATAACACCTTATCAAACCGAACTTAAAACGTGTAGATTTTAACAAATTAAAGGTTGATTTATAGGTTAAAAGGGCCAATTTTAATGACTTTGAGTTCAACTTTATATTTTACCGGTCCGATTATCCTAAATCTACATTTATGTCCTTTTGATCCAATTCCGGCATTATAACGGCTCAAACAAGCATTAGTACCTTGCCCATCGAAAGAGGTTTGCCAATCAACCTCCCCGAAGTATAGATACATATCGTAGATCAAGAAAAATGAGTGATAAGAACTGATTCGCATAGAGTATGCTCTCAATCGCATAGAGTCAATAGTGTGACTCGTGCGAATGAGCAGCCCTTTTATGCTCATTCAAGATTCACTCGTACAAGTGATGGTTTGTGCGAATGAAAACTTTTGTCACTCGTACGAGTCAATGTGTCACTCGTACGAGTTCGTTCTCACACTTTGTTAATCCTTTTAATTTTTTTATAAAATTTTATCTGTTTTTATAACCCACTCAGTTAACCAAGTCCAAGTTAATGACCTTGGTTGACCATTGTTTGACCAAAACAGATTTATTCTAAAATTTAAAGTTTCAAATTAATGAACTTTGTTGACGCTTTAGAATATTTTTCTTTTCTGATTAGCTCTAAGCCCATGCTTTTCAGCTTTCCTCTAGCAACTGTCGCTTTTGACTTGGACTAAGGTATTTCCATCATCGGTAGACTAAAGTCTAATATAGAAAGCTAAAGGTAAACTAAAAAACTTTTTGGGATTTTTATGAAAAGAAAGAATAAGTAAAGTTGTATTTACATACATATTTTTGTGAGTTTTGTGTTCAGAGGATCATATCAGATATTTAGAACAATCACAAGTACCGTTGATCTTGGTAGTAACTTTAAGTTCTTAAACAGATTTACCTATATTTCCAATATACTTATCCACTTTAACCTCTACATGTTTCTCAATTGTTTCAAGATATGTTAGGTAATATTAAGGAACATGAAGTAACTATGTATCCCATCTCAGAATATACTCGTGCATCGAGATTCCCAGAATATCATTTCACAGGTGAACATATCTAACTAATATCTGTAAATGGGGTGAATTGCGAGACCTTGAGAGATAGGGTTAGTATTTCTATACCGAGAAGAGATGAAGGCTCGACTTTAGGTGATGTTCCATTAAGGAATCTTTTGAACTGAAGATGTCGTACATGTTTATGACATACTCATTTTTTTGTGCAGTTTTTGTAGGCGAAAGATGCGTAAAGTATTATACAAGTTCTAGGTCATTACCGACGCAAAATCAGAAGAACTCGGATAATACCCCAAATATCGATTAAATATAAAGACCTAGTATCGCAGAATCTGGCATTCTCTCAAATGAAATTCCAGAGTACTAAGTCCAAATATCCAAGAGATGTCGAGCCACAAGTTACTCAGTTTTTCTTTTAAGTTTATATCTTGAAATTCAATTTACTGAACGAGTGAAGCCTATTGGCACATCTCAGTAATATCTGTTTAATTACTTGTTTAAACATTCTATATCTTTAGCATACTGTGATTGTCAACTGATGTAATATGATTACCCCTTTTTCACAAAATATCTTTTTGACTTTTTAATGTTTTTGAATTTTTCACAACTTTTCTCCCCTAAAATCAAAAACATATTTTTGGTTTGAAGAAAAATATATACAGAAAAAACCATGTCATACCCATGAGAATCACGTCAAGTCCTCGTCATCCTCAATTCAACCTCAAGGGTATCCCCTGATGTCAGATTTTTTAAACCATTTAATTTTTATAGATTTTTAAATCTTGATCTATCAAAAGCTTTGTTGTAAAAATCTGCTTTTTGGTCATCAGTGTGGATTTTTTCAAGTCTAACCAACTTTTTCTCGTAGCAATCACGGATAAAGTGGTGTCGAATTTCAATATGTTTAGTGCGTTAGTGTTGAACAGGATTTTGGTGATATCAATAGCCGCCTTGTTATCTACGTAAATTGGCGTTTCAAGAAATTGCAGTCCGTAGTCTCTCATCTACTGTTGTATCCAGAGGATCTGGGCACAACAGCTGGATGGTGAAACATATTCAGCCTCACATGTGGAGAGAAAGACCGCGGTCTGTTTCTTGCATTGCCATGTTACCAAACGAGTTCCGAAGAACTGGCAACTAGCTGTAGTAGATTTGGCATTAAGCTTGCGGCAGTCGAAATTAGAGTCCGAGTAACCCGCAAGGCTGAAGTCATCATATCAAGGATACCACAAGCCGGTGCTTGGACATCCTTAAGTATCGCATGAATCGTTTGACAACTAACAAGTGTGAATCTCTTGGATTGGACTGATAACGGGCGCAAAGGCATGTTGGATACATGATATCAGGCCATGAAGCTGTAAGATACATCAAGGATCCGATCAGGGAGCGATATAACGTTTCATTGACTTTGACTCCATGAGCGTCTGGACAAAGGCCGTGTGTTGGTGCGTATTCGTGACAACAGCTTAGATTTGGTCTTTGGATATCTTGTAATTAGTAAAATGATAAACGGTTAGCGGGGTTTAGTTTTGTAATAGTTAATTAGAAGTAATTGGGCTAAACTAGACACAATATAGAACATGGTAGGCGAATTGGGCTTTAAACCCATTAGCAGTCCATGTAGGAAACCCTAGCCCAGTTGCATAACCTATCTCTATATAAAGGGAGGTTTGCATTAGGGTTTAGGTTGCTCAGTTGCTGGTGTTGCTGGTTTATAGAGAGAGAGTCTTGAATTAGTTGTAAACACATTGTGTTAGATAATCAATAGAAGACTGTCTGAAGGAAATTGTTCGTGTTCGTGTTCGTGTTCGTGTTCTTGTTGTTTCTGTGAAATCTGATCTAGGGGATTCCACACTCTAGAATAGATAGACAATTCTGTGAAGATCCATACGGACTAGGGGACATACACCGTGATTTGGTGCTGATGGAGTTGATGCTGGCGCAATTCCTGTCATATCAAATTTCTCTAACACATCATGAACATACTTCATCTGATGAATGAAGATACCATCAGGCAATTGCTCAACCTGAAGTACTAAAAAGAACTTCATCTCCCCCACAGCAGTCATTTCGAATTTCTTCTTCATGACTTCTTCGAAGTCTTTGCACAACTTATCATTTGTCTGGAGAGTGATAACAATGCCTCACAGGCGTTCATGGCTGAGATAGCCCCAGTTGTTGATGAAGAAGTGAAAGCTGATGCTGAGGGAGAGCAAGAGAAGGTAGCTGAAAAAGCTGATGGAGAACAGAATGCTACAAAGAAGAAGATGGCTGCTGATTTTGCTATTTTCATGGTTGATCTAAGCAAACCAACAGGCGAAGAATGTTCTAACTCTGGTAGTTCTGTTTGCTTAAAATGTTGTGAACTTCAAAGTGAAGTTGATACATTAACCAATCAAAACCAAAGTCTGGTAACAAACCTAAAAAAATCAAACTTTTTCATAAAACGAAGTAAGTCATTATACTTAAGAAAATTAAAGGTTATGAAGAAGAAATCAATATTCTAACCTGTAAGCTTAATGAAAAACTTCAAGTTATTGATTTAGCTCATGATACGATGAGTGAGAAAACAAAAGAGGTTTCTAAAAAATGCAAAGAGTTGTCGAAAGCACAACTTAAAATTTGTGAACTTGGAGAAATTAAATCAATTCAGAGATTCATCTTTTGTCATGAAACACATGATGAATGGCTTGAAGAAGAGTAATGACAAGACATGTGTGGGATTCAAAGGTTTGAATGAAGTTCCACCACCTCTTGGTCACGACTATTCTTTCTTGCAAGATGAAGAAGAGCTTACAGACTTTGTGTCAACTACACCTGGTAGTTCCACATCAGAGGATGTTGATGGTTCTGAGAATGCCAAGAAGGAAAATAACACAGACACCGTTTTGAAAACAAAGAATACACACCCTAAAAATCAAAAGCAAGTTTTTAGTAAAAAGGTGGATTTTGTTCAAGGGAGTGACATGAAAGAAGAGGTCTTTGTTATTACAAAAGAGTCTAATGTGCAGTTTGCTAAGAACAAAAACAAAGAAAAATCAGAAGTTAAGCAAACTAAACAAGATCCTTCGAAGGCATCATCATCATCATCATCGCCTGATGAATCTAAGCAAGAGGCTTCAGTAAAGAAGTCTTCGGCTAGAAAATCTTGCTTCCCAATGTCACGAAAAGGGACATGTAGCTAGCTGCTGTCTTAACAAGAAGAGTGAAGCACAGGTAAGTGAGAGACAGAGAGAAAAATCACTAGCAAAAAGTGGTGATGGTGAGAAGAAGGTTAACTCACCAAAGATATCTGCTACCAGGCAACAAAGTGTTGCTACTGGTGTAGATAAGGCTGAAAAAGGAACTCACCAAGTTCCTTGTTTTCAAAGAAATCAACAAAGATTTCAGCCTGAATCTACATCAGGCAGAAATGAAAGACCTAGAAGTAGTTCACCACGAATGAATAACGTTAATGGTCGATCAAGTAATTTTAGAAGTCAAGGTCAATATCAAACTCGATACTAGAGTGTTGGTAGTCAAAATTTTTATAACGATGGCCTTAGAAATTATCATCATCAAAATTCATGGAACCAAAATATAATTTCCAAAGGTCACAAAGTCCAAACTTGCTTAGGAAACCTCAGGACCAGAGACCTAGTGGAAATCAAAAACCATTTCCATCAACAGGTCTAAGATCCAAGACTCTTGTTAGGAGTGATGGATATTGGATGGATGTTCCTGTGGTTGATAAATATGGAAGACCCAAGACCATTAAGGCTTGGGTCCCCCAATCTAACTAATTTTGTTGGGTGGTGCAGGAGCTGCTAAGGAGGATTATCAACTTGTGGTATGTTGATAGTGGCTGCTCTAGGCACATGACGAGGGATGCAAGGCTGTTGACGGAGTTTGAGAAAATATATGGTGGTTATGTGAATTTTGCAGGTGCTAAAGGAGGGCACATTACCGGTCGAGGAAAAGTGACTAACGGGAAGATCACACTGGACAAAGTGAACTATGTTGAGCAGCTGAAGCACAATCTAATGAGTGTGTCTCAAGTCTACGACAAGGGTCACTCGGTCCACTTTACATATTCTGAAGCTTTGGTGTTGAAACCTGTTTGGTGATACCGGATGACTGGATAGTGATGAGAGCGCCAAGGAGAAATGACACTTATGTCATGGACATGGGTGCTAAGGATTCTCCACTGTGGTGGCGTGTTTACTATCAAAAGCATCTGAGGCTGAGTCATTGTTGTGGCACAGACGCATGGCCCACATCAACTACCGAAAAATGAATTATATTATTAAGAACGGTTTAGTGGAAGGAGTGCCAGTGCAGAGGTTTCACGTGGAAGATAAATGTCTGCCATGTCAAAAAGGAAAACAACATAAGAAACCTCACAAGTCTAAAACAGTAAATTCCATAGATGCCCCTTATGAATTACTTCATATGGATCTATTCGGTCTAGTGAATGTAAGGAGCATAGGTGGAAAATACTATTGTTTAGTTGTCACAGATGATTACTCACGATATTCATGGGTTTTCTTTTTAGGTACAAAAGATGAGACAGCGGAGATGCTGATAGATCTTTTTACAAAATTGGAAAATGTCCATGATGCACGGATCAAGAGGATAAGGAGTAATAATGGCACGGAGTTCAAGAATCAGATTCTGGATCTCTATTTTCTTCTCAAAGAAATTGAACATCAATTTTCTGCTCCTTATACACCTCAACAGAATGGAGTCGCTGAGAGGAAAAACAGGATGTTGATTGAAGCCGTAAGGACTATGCTATCTGATTCAAAGCTTCCAATTCTTTTCTGGGGAGAAGCTGTGAGCACAACTTGTTATGTCCTGAACAAAGTGTTGAAGATTAAACGGTTTAACAAAACATGTCACGAACTATTGTTTAATCGAAAACCAAACTTAAAAGGCTTTGAACCATTTGGATTACCCTGCACCATCGTACGAAACAAAGATAAACAAAAATTCGGTGAGGTAGCTGATGAGGGTTGCAATCTAGGCTATATGCTGGAACACCGAATAAGAGGGTTTTTAATCTAAAAACTGGTAAAATTGAGGTGGTGTTTAACATGGAAATCACTAGTTATTCAACTCAACAATCAATGAGTGGTCCTTCTATATTATATGATTATGACAATGTTTTTAAATCATTTAATATTCCTGATTTTTCCAATGCAGATGAGTCTCAAGTGATCCATAATGTGATGAGTGAAGATGGAGAGTGTGACTTCATGCCTAGATCGAGTGTATCGATGACAGATGCTCCAGAAACTTCTTCCAGTGCAGCTCCAGAGGACTCCAGTGATAGTGAGTCTGAACCTATTCAGGGGGAGGACTTCACTAATCCGTTTGCTAATGCTAATATTTAGGGGGAGGTTGGATCGAATCTGGGAGATAATCTGGTTGTTGACACCGTTGCTACCACACGTGTAAACAAAGATCATCCAGTTGAAAACATCATAGGTGATGCTGATGCAGGTGCTCAGACAATAAGAGGTGTGCTCGAAGGTTCCCGTTTGTTTACTTCGATTCAGAAGACTGGGTTGATTCATGAATGTTTGTATAGCTGCTTTTTTGCACAAGAGGAGCCAAAGAATGTTCATATGGCTCTAAAAGACAATTGTTGGGTAGAAGCTATGCAAGAGGAACTAGCTCAGTTCAAGAAGTTGAAAGTTTGGGAGCTAGTTGACTTGCCTGTAGGAGAGAAGGAAATAGGCACTAAGTGGGTGTTTAAGTGCAAGAAAGACGACCAAGGGATCATAATAAGGAATAAGCTCAGTTGGTAGTGAAAGGGTTCAATCAGCAAGAAGGGATTGATTACAATAAAGTCTTTGCACCAGTAGCAAGGTTGGAAGCAATTCGTTTGTTCCTAGCTTTTGCTTCATTCAAGGGCTTCAAAGTTTACCAACTTGACGTGAAGAGTGCGTTTCTTTACGGGAAAGTCCAAGAAGTGGTGTATGTCTCACAGCCAGACAGGTTTACTGATCCAGACTATCCAGATCGAGTCTATCGACTTGATAAGGCATTGTATGGATTGCATCAGGCACCTAGGGCATGGTATGAGACATTGTCAGCACATTTGTTAAAACATGGTTTTGAAAGAGGACATATTGACAGTACACTTTTCATTAAAAGGAAGAAGGAAGACTTTCTGCTGGTACAGGTATACGTAGATGACATCATTTTTGGGTCATCAGATGAGAACATGTGTCATGATTTCGAAGAGGTAATGAAGAGCAAGTTTGAGATGAGTGCGATGGGTGAACTATCCTACTTTTTGGGTTTACAAGTTGAACAAAAGAAGGACGGGATGTTTATACATCAGACGAAGTATGTGTATGACATTTTGTCTCGTTTCAAAATGGAGGATTGCGCTACTTTCAATACACCTATCTGTGAGAATCACAATCTTGGTCCAGATCATGAGAGTGTGGAGGATGTTGATCCAACTCAATACAGTGCAATGATTGGTTCTCTGATGTACTTGACTGCTTCAAGACCAGACATATGTTCGCAGTATGTCTTTGTGCCAGATATAAAGCGAATCCAAAAGAGTCCCACATGAAAGCGGTGAAGCGAATTCTTCGTTACTTGAAGGGGAAACCTAAACTTGGGTGATGGTATCCAGCTGCTAGTGATTTGAAGTTTGTTGCTTTCACTGATTCGGACTTTGGAGGATGCAAATCTACAAGGAAGTCTACCACAGGTGGTTGTCAGTTCTTAGGAGGGAGGCTCGTGTCATGGCAATGCAAGAAGCAATCTTGCGTGTCTACCTCGACGTGTGAAGCTGAATATATTGCTGTGGGTAGCTATTGCTCTCAGGTTCTCTGGATCCAACAACAGATACGCGATTACGGTTTGAATTTCACTCGTACTCCTATTATGATAGACAATAATACCACTATATCAATCACCAACAATCCTGTAAAACACAGTCGCACAAAACATATTGACATTCGTCATCATTTTATACGGGATTCTGCTGTAAAGAAATTAATTGAACTGCATCGAGTCGACACACTTGATAACCTGGCAGATCTTTACACAAAAGCATTTGATAGGGCTCTTTTAGAACATTTAATCGAACTCAACGGGATGAGAAATCCTGAATAACCATTTTTCCATAAAAATAGTCTATAAACAATTTACTGCTTTTCAAAAATCAAAAACATAAAAAAAATAGAAAATAAAAAATGAGTCTTCACTTTGTGGAAACAAGAAATGATAGTACATCAGCAAGTTAGACTGTCACACTAAAATCAAAACTAAAATTGCTTAAGTGTGATAGCAGCTTCATCATATGATGTACCAGTAGGCAAAAAACATGAAATAATCAACTTACCTTTGTGATACAGATATAATAAACTGTGTATGAGTGGGTAACATATCAGTGGTGTATGGTTTTATAACCTTAAATCTTGCGGGATAGATTGCCAAAATCTGAGGTTTAGGTCTTTATATCGTTATTTCATCCGGGGTATGAAGGTTGTCCTTCTGTTGCATCCAGATGTATGCTGACCTAGGCACAACCAGGATATCTTAAAAGAGCTAAAATGCCAAATCCCAAATATTGAAAAGCTCTCCTAGAGAGTCATTCAAATGTGCAAATTGCATTATTCGTACCAAAATTTGGTATTTGTCCTAACCCTTGTTGGATATTGGTCTCTTTGTTGTACGAAAGTACTGACCTGATCACCAATTATCTAACGTTGTAATTCAAAAGGATGAATTTCGGTATACTAACCTACTACGATGAATTTTTGTGCATACCTTGATCGTGGGGGTATATCCTGAAGTGGGACACACTAGTATATCAGTATAAATTCTCTAATCATATTAATAGGTAATGGTACTTGAAATGTTCATGTATTTTGTTTAAGTGGATAAACAATACTGGTAATCGTCTTGAACTGCTTTTCATGAATACTACATATAGAATTATAAAATAGTGTGAAAACAGTTTGATGTTGCAGTTATAATCTTCTTAACGGTGATACTCACAAAAATAGAGTGTTTATTATTTCATTATTCATTTGCTTTTAGATAATATAAAAATCCAAAAAGATTTCATTTTCTTGTAAATTCTTAATGTACGGGATATTGGTTGTTCATGGAGGAGTTCTTACCGATAGGAGTTCTTACCGATAGGGGGAGACAGTGTTAGGGGGAGTCTGTTACTGACGATAAACTATTAAAGCTGAAGCTATCCAAAGACCAATGTTTTTCAAAGATATTGAAGATTGCAAGAAGACTAAAGACTAAGTTATTTTATGAAGCTATTGTCAAGGGGGAGTTTGTTGGTGCATATTTGTGACAACAGCTTAGATTTGGTCTTTGGATATCTTGTAATTAGTAAAATGATAAATGGTTAGCGGGTTTAGTTTTGTAATAGTTAATTAGAAGTAAATGGGCGAAACTAGACACAATATAGAACATGTTAGGCGAATTGGGCTTTAAACCCATTAGCAGTCCATGTAGGAAACCCTAGCCCAGTTGCATAACCTACCTCTATATAAAGGGAGGTTTGCATTAGGGTTTAGGTTGCTCAGATGCTGGTGTTGCTGGTTTAGAGAGAGAGTCTTGAATTGGTTGTAAACACATTGTGTTAGATAATCAATAGAAGATTGTTTGAAGGAAATTGTTCATGTTCGTGTTTGTGTTCTTGTTGTTTCTGTGAAATCTGATCTAGGGTATTCCACACTCTAGATTAGATAGACGATTCTATGAAGATCCATACGGACTAGGGGACCTACACCGTGATTTGGTGCTGATGGAGTTGATGTTGGCGTAGTTCCTGTCATGTCAAATTTCTCAAACACATCATGAACATACTTCGTCTGATGAATGAAGATACCATCAGGCAATTGCTCAACCTGAAGTCATAAAAAGAACTTCATCTCCCCCATAGCAGTCATTTCGAATTTCTTCTTCATGACTTCTTCGAAGTCTTTGCACAGCTTATCATTTGTCGATCCAAAGATTATATCATCCACATAATTTGTACCATAATCAGATGACCATCTACTTCCTTTGTGAAGAGGGTACAGTCTACAGTTCCTCTGAGAAAGCCGTTGTCAAGAAGATTTCTTGAAAGATTCATACCAAGCTCTCGGGGTTTAGTGAAGACCATATATAGCTTTGTTCAGAAGGTTGACTTTATCCTTGTGTATTGGATCGACAAACCCCGGTGGTTGGCCGACATACACCTCCTCTTTGACTTTGCCGTAAAGGAAATCATATTTGACATCCAATTGATACACCTTGAAACCTTTCCAAGAAGAAATGGCCAAGAATATGCGAATAGCTTCAACGAGCGTCTGGGGCATAGACTTCAGTGTAGTCTATCCCATCTTGCTGGTGAAAGCCCTAGACCACGAGCCGAGCTTTGTTTCTGACCACAATACCTCTATCATCTCGCTTGCACTTGAAGACCCATCGAGTATTGATATTTTTATGATAATCTGGTAGGTCAATAGGCTTCCAGACACCAAGTTTATAGAATTGAAGCAACTCTTCCTGCATTGCATCCACCAAGCTTTCTTCTTTCAACGCGTCTCTCCAGTTTCTTGGTTTAACCTGCGAAACAAAACAATTGTAAGAAAGTCTGGTTTGCAATGGAGCAATACTGGTATAAAAGAAACTTAGATCCTTGTTGACCTGATTGCGAATTTACACTCCGGTTTGTAAGATGCCAATGATATTCTCTGATGGATGGTAAGATAGTGTCCTTGGCATTACTTCACTCGGAACATCTACGTGACTTTGCAAATCCGTGATCACTTCATTAGCAACTGGAGTAGAAGATGTAGCTTCATTCCTTACATTAGATTGATCAGCCTGAGAATTCAGAAAGCTTTCAATATGCTCAGATCCTTCATCAGAACTAAATCCTCCATCATCAAAAGTTGATTCACGATCAGAGTCGGCATTAATCGGTTGATGGACAGATGATTCAGCAGTGTTGAAGATAGGAACAAATACTGATTCCTGCAGAGTATTGCTCGGACCTACATCAGAAGTGTTAGAGACAGGAAGTGACGGGAAAATCACCAGCGGTCTAGAAACTTGTTCTTGATTAAAGATTTGATGTTGTTGAAAGAGCATAACAAGTTCTTCTTCTGGTGGTATTTCCGGTAGATCAAATGAATTCCAGAAACTTTCGTAGTTGAACAACCATGAATCCCCAGGTTTCTACGTTGGCGTAATATATTGTTGACAATCAACATGCTGTGCAAGAATAACCTGGTTCAGACTCGGCAAGAAGACATGCTTTTGAGGACTAGCATAACCAACGAAAAATCCTTCCAAGGATTTGGCTCCAGATTTACCGTCCGGGTCCAGTAAAGTACATGGCGATCCAAATGGCTCCAGAAACGCAAGGTTAGGCTTCCAATGGTTTAGCAGCTCAAAACAGGTCTTGTTGTGAGGCTTGACAGTCAACACACGATTGAGGGTATAACACGCAGATGCGACTGCTTCGCTCCAGAAACTAATTGGAAGTTTTGAATCAGCGAGCATGGTTCTAGCAGTCTCGACCAGTGTGCGATTCTTATGTTCAGCTACTCCATTTTGTTGAGGAGTATAGGGAGCGCTGAATTCGTGAAGAATCCCCTTTTCGTTGCAGATTTCGAGCATCCTCTTGTTTTTGGACTCGGTACCATTGTCACTGCGGATTCTCTTGATAGGCAAGTGATACTAGTTTTCAAGCTTCCTGGAGAGAATCATAAGACTTTCAAACGTTTCATCTTTGCTCTCCAGAAAGAAAACCCATGAGAGTCTTGAAAAATCATATGTGACGACCAGGCAATATAGACCTCCAGAAATGCTTTTCCCGTTTACTTGCCCAAAAAGATCCATATGAAGACTCTCTAGTGGTAACTTGATAGAATTTGCAAGCTTTCTTGGGTGTGATTTCTTATGCTGTTTCCCCTTTTTACATCTCAGAAAATCATCAGATAAATGAAAATTCTTCAGATTAACACCCTCCACTAGGTAGTTGTGTACCAAAATAATTCATCTTTCTCAAGTGAATGTGCCCCATCTTCCGATGCCATAAGATTGACTCCTTCTCGGTTGCTTTAGAAACGAAGCATTGAACCTTCTTAGATGTAGTGGATGCAATGCTCATGTCTAAAACATAAAGATCATTCTCGCTTGGAGCGCGCATGAGGATCCGCTCCTCAGGAATTTTGAATCCCGGCTTGAGAATTAAGCATTCTTTGTCGTTCAAGTGTGTTGTGAACTTTTTGCCACAAATCTACGAAATACTCAATAGATTGTTCTCGAGCTCCTCAATGTAGTTCACCTTGTCGAAGGAAACCACTGCATTCATAAGAATACTTCTCCTACAATTCTTCCACCCTGAGTTCCAGGAAAACCAACGTAACCTCCCCGGATAGCTTTGACCTCGTGCAACAACGCAAGCATCCCAGTCATGTCTCGGGAAGCTCCACTATCCATAATCCATTTTGACATGATAAACCTTGGGAGCCCCTACACACATGAGGAAGAAACTATTTAAACAAAGAAATCCAAGCCTGCTTGGTCTTGGGTGGGTTTGGAATATCAAACTTTGGACCAACTTTGATCTTGACATTTTGTTTGGCCTCCGTTTTGGCTGAAACAAATGGTTTCAGTTGTACCAAAGATGGTTTGACTTTTGCAACCCAAGTTTGTGTTTTCAAATTTGCCCTTTTTGAATAAAACTTTGAATCCTTTTGACGATTATTAGTGGAAGTTTCTCCAATTTCAAATTTAGAATTTAATTGAATCGTTGATTTTTCATTTTTATGGGATTCATTGTTTCTTTTCAGGATTTTTATGGGTACAAACATGGTTGCCTTTTGTTTCACATCTTTGGTAGATCTGTTGGAGTTGAAAATAGGTTTTGGATTTCTTTGGGAACATTGTCGTGCAATATGCCCAACATTGTTACACTTGTAGCACTTCCTACTGTCTTTTCGAACAGAGGAATACAATCTCATTTTCTACTCTCTTTTTCTTTCTTGAATTCATCATTGGATTGTTTACCAATGATCTCTTTTTCCTTTTCTGTAGTTGTCCCATAGACAAAATTGATTTTCTTTGTAAAGTTCAGCTTTTGAAACTTGTTGTTTGCTCTTTGGTTTTTGAAAACCCAACCCAGCTTTTCTATTTTCAGGATAGTCTCTATTCCTTTGATGGTAGGCTTTATTAACACATTTTGATTTAGAATAAAATGATGCATCTTGTTTTTCTAAATCAGAATGGCTCATCTCAACAAGCTTGAACAACTTCCATCACGATCCAGATTGACATTATGAATCGGAAAATCCTCATCAGAATATAGTTTATCAGATCCATGTATTTTGTATATGATGACGTTTGGATTAGTGTTTAAACTATTTTCTGATGATTCACCATCCAATTTGGATATGTCCTATTCATTCTTCAAAACACTTTTAACCACAATTTTAACCACATCAAACTCACATTCATTTTCTGGTTTAGTGTAAGTTATATCAATGTTCACAGGCAGCTCATTTGTCTTTTCAGTTTTCAATTTTAAGTTGAGCGCCTTCTCCACCCCCAATGGTCTCTTACTACCGTAGCTATTCCACATGGGTGGTGGAACACGATCATAACTTGCACTTTTGTTTTCATCAATTTGATTTTCTTCCTTGTTTTCAAATTTTGAAAGAATGTGATCAATGACATATGAACTTGTGGAATAACTGATTAACAATTTGTTAACCCGTTTTGTTTCTATTTTCATTTTTTCAAGTTCATTTTTTAGCTCGGCAATTGTATTCAAATGAATACTAATGGCCATTTGTTTGTCCATTACAGTTGCCTTAAGCATTGAAAGTGTTCCGTCATTTTCTCTGATCACCTTTTCAAATTGTTTAACAGATTTGCTTAATTTGTCATAAGCTTCTTTTGTTGAATTATAATCATATGACAAATTATATGTATAACATTTCAGCTCATTGTATCGTGTTTCCTTTTTAACACACTCACTGCATGGCTCTTGGCACTTCATGCAAGGTGTTTCTTTCACCGACTCATTTATAGACACGTTTACCTCATTCACATTTGCCATACAAGCTTTGTTGTTCTTGTTAGTCAGCTTCTCCAACGTTTCATCAACTCTCTCTTCTTCTTCAGGCTTCTTCTTATCTTCACAAGACGATCGATAGCTTGGCTCCACATAACCTGCAAAGTTTTAAGAATGTCATTAGGCAAGAGATGTTTAAATGCACTATTTAACAATTCCTCTTCTTCTGACGATGTGTTGTAATATTCTTCAGGAGATTCGTCAAAAGATGCCTCTGAATATTCTTTAGTAACTTCAGGCTCTTCAATGATTTTTGCGACCAATGCCAAACTTTCGTTCTTCGTGATGTACTTGTTCCAGTTGAAACCTTTGTCCTCCTGAGTAACGACAAGAGCTTTGTCTTTGGAGTTTGACGGTCCATCTTCAATTTGCATCGTTCTTGTTTTGGTTGAGGACGATGATAGATGGGTTTCTTGTAATAATCATCAGCAAAAGAGTTTTGATTGCCCTGAACCTCTCTATTTGGACATTCTCGTTTGAAATGTCCCTTTTCTCAACATTAGAAGCATGTAACTTTGGACTTGTCGAAGCCAAGTTTCCCAAGTTGTCTTTTCCGGTAATCTCCATGAAACACTGTGCCTTCTGACAATGGAAGCCATACACCATTTAATGTCAATCAATTCCATCTCGACCAGATCAATCTGATCATAATCCTCTCTCGTCATCTCTGAATTCCCAATTTTTCCTGCTACTAAACTATCGTACAATTCAAGAACTGAGGCATGTAATGACATGTGTTGTTTTGCGGTGTTCTCATCGAAGTTTTGAGCATTTAGGAAATCAACAGCATTGCATTGTAGAACCCGTTGATTAGGATTAGATTGATTGTTCTGGTGATTCTGTGAATTGCTTGAACTATGAGATGATTGTGGGCCTAGTGGCGTATTTGGATTGACAGACGCAAAAGATTGAAATCCACTTCTTTGACTTGACTGTGGACTTGGCGTGTTGAAGGTGTTGAAGGCAGTTTGAATTTTTGGAGACTGTATCTGCATGACAAGACTACTCTTGTAATATAGATTTACATCTTGTCGCATTTGGGCTCCTTTGCTCTTTGCCTTTTTTTGCATCTCTAGCTCGTGCCCTTCCAATCTCTCAATAAATCTTGGTAATGAGAAATTACTATATTTTGTGCCATTCTTTAGAATAGTCAAGTAAGTTGACCATTCTCCTTGAGGTAGAGAGTCTGCCAGCTTATCGACCAATTCTTCGTTGGTTTCCACAATTCCCATGCGCTTCATTTGGACCACCAAGTGACAATATCGTTCAATCAATTGTTTCACCATCTCTCCCTTGATTAAAGTAAAGATATTGAATTCTTTACTTAATAACGCTCTCTTCCCTTTTCTAAGCTGCGCGCTTCCTTGGAATTTTAACCGTAAAGCATTCCATAATGATTGAGCATCATCATCATGCTGTAGGAGCGCCAAGATATCTCCCTTGATGCTTGCTGCAAGATGTTCATCATTTTCTTCTCGTTAATGAACTTTTCTCTTTCAAATTCTAAGAGTTGAGCTAACGTTTTCTCAAGACCATTCTCTCTAGTCGAAGCTTGATATTTCGCTTCAATGGCAAACTAGCAGGTGAAATGATTCACTTGAACCCAGTTCATAAATCTTTCACTCCAACTATCATAGTCTTCAAGATTCATCAGCTTTGGAGGCTTTGTCATCGTGCCCATATCATTTTCAAGGTTCATATTCTGTGCTGTGGTGGTTGAAACTGCTGAAGCAGCAAAAGCATTGTAAAATTCTTCCATTTTTCTGCAAAATTTTAGAAACACACTTTCGAAAAACACCTATTACAATGACAAAAGATACGAAATTTAAGAATATATCTTGAAAATGTTCTTCGTGCGGATGACAGAGCTACTCGTGCGACTAAGATGGTCATGTGAGTAATATACTCGTGCGAAACAAAGATTCATGCGAGTGAAATGCTCGTGCGAGTGAAAACGAGTTACTCGTGCGAATGACTTCTTCATGTGAGTTACTTGCTCGTGCGAATGACAGTTCTGTAACTTATAGATTTTAATAAAACTTGTTTACTTGTTCGTACGAGTGTCTGATTCGACGTATGGCCGTTCGTACGAGTTGTCTCTCTACTCGTATGAGTCAGCTCAGGTTACCAAACGGATGATTTTTACAATTTTCGACATGATTAAGTTTGATTTTAGATCTCAAAATTTTCAAGGATTGATTAGAATTGATTTTAACGTGATATACTAAAACCTAGTCCAATTTGTCCATGAATTCGTCCAAATCTGAGATTTGTATGAGAAAGTGTAGATGTAGAAAACTCCAATGGTTGAATCTGAATCTGAATCTGAAACTGTTGAAACTATTGATTGTCTACTAAAACTTGTTGTTTGTCCTCAAATCAGACCTCAAGGCTCTGATACCACTTGTGAGAGGGGATCGGCTCTCCTCTTACGAGCACCGGACTGATCTGACTCAGCTAACAGAGGCGGAATTCATTGTTAGCAAGTTGGACAAACAAACAAGAAAGATATACTGCTTAAACGCCTTGATTTGTATTGATAAACGTGAACAGTTACAGAGAGAGTAAATAGTTTGACAGGGCTTCGCTGTAGTCACACACCAACAGATATCTAACACAACACTCAAGCTCCTATATTTATAGGTTAACATGACTCGCTTAGGAGGAATGTGTGTTTGACTCATGCGAGTGGGTGCCTCGTACGAGTGACAGGGTGTCACTCGTACAAGCCACTAAACTCACTCATACGAGCCATGTACAAAACTAATAAGTCATATGTTAACATACAATTTTCGACATTCTAAGTCCTATATACATAGCCAACATATCCTAGACGTAGGCAATAGACATTATGCACCAACACCGTATAAAAGGAACTTGAATATATTTTAACATTATGATCATAAGTATTCTGGAAAAATAATTAATTTATGATATAATATCAGTAAGATATTGATTATATGTGTGATTTATCTTTTATGACCAACATATGCACCTTAGGGGCATTTTGGTCATTTTACACATAATATGATAGCTTTATTTGGGATTCTGAGTTTATATCATGTACCTACTATAAAAATATTTTAAATAAGTTTTAAAATCAGTAGGTAACAAGTCTTGGTCGATTAATATGGTTTAAAACCATACTATGCGCCGAAACGACGTTTATGTCGTAAAATGACGATTTGTGCGAAGTTTAGTAAAAACTGATGTTAGGATCAGGTTTAATGGTTTTAGATATGTTATTTAATATAACATATCGGTAGGTAAAAGATTTGATATGAAAATTTATGATTAAAACCATTTTATGAGCCACAAGGGCTTTATCGTCATTTATCGACATAACACAACAACTTTATATCCAAATAATCTTACTTATGATATTACATCAGTAGGAAATTCATTTTCAAGTTCGTTATCGATTAAACCTTATTTTATGTAAAAAGGGCATTTTAGTCAAAATAGGCATAATAACAGAACTTGTGCATAAACTCGGAATCCGATTATGATAATGTAATATAACCTCAAGGGGTTATGCTGCATTATCTTACAATCATAATGCAACCTTAGATCAGTAGCTAACTAATCTAAATCGGGTCGGAATCGAAAGTCAAAGCAGGAGTCAAACTTTGCGACTTTTAGTTGCGAACCGACCCTATAACTGAAATTGACGAGTCGAACATGTTCACACATGTTCTAATAATTATTACCAACTTGTTTAAGTGCCAAAACATGTTTCATAACATATATAAGCTTAGATTATAATATTTTCAAAAACTGGCATGTTTGACTTTTTAATATTAAAACTTTAACCCGTCAATTGGTCTAGCAAACGTGATCTTTTGGAGGTGCCCTATATAGGGATTAACACCTACTTATTATGATCAATTAGCCATGTTCGTTACAAACACTGGCTGGACCATAATGGTCTTAACCGAAAGTCAAGGCGTTTTCGTAAACGCTTGACTTTTGGCTATAAAAGCCTATAAACGAAAATGCAAGAGAAAGGAACACTTACAAGTGATTCCTATGATGAAATAGAACTAAGTTGGAAGCTCTTTTCAGTTAGGAACCTATAGAGGAGGGAGGTAGAATGGAAATGAGAAAGGTGCAAGGTTAAATGGAGAACCAATACACCTATTTATAGTTGGGGAGCTTGAAGGAGGTGATGTCAGGTGTTAGGGAGTGTTAGAGGGAGCTTACAAGTGTCCTAAAACGTGACATAGCAGTTTGGAAGCCCATGGTTCTGAATCAAATGGTTTTTGGCAACATGTGTGGAGGCCAAGCAATTTTTTTGCAGACACGGTCCTCTTGCGTCCCACGAGAGACCAGGCTCGTGTCTCTCGCGGCCCGCGAGCGCCCCCTGGGAACTTTCAAAACTTGCCACATTTAGCCCCTCAACTTATTAAACCTCTAAAACACCTTTATAAGCATAATTAGCCCTCTATAGCCAATATTTGGCGTACCCAAGAGTCGGACATTGTCAAGCTCTCGGTTCATTAAAAGGTCACTCAGAGATGTAAATTAACATGTTGACACTTTTAACCCCTCTGTTGCCCAACTTTTACATATTTACAGAATTAATCCCTCTCGTCCAACAAGTGGCTCATATGAGAGCTAGGACTTCATAAAGGATCACTCAGAGGCTTAGTATAAGCATGTTGACTCTGATGGTCACTCAGAGGCTAAGCATGTTGACACTAATGGTCACTCAGAGGCTAAGTTTAAGCATGTTGACTCTAACGGTCACTAAGAGGCTCGGTTTAAGCATGTTGACACTAATGGTCACTCAGAGGCTCGGTTTATGCATGTTGACACCAGAGGGTCACTCAGAGGCTTAGTTTGAGCATGTTGACACCTTTAGTCCTTATTAGTCTTTAATAGACTTATAAAAATAATGACACGTGTCACTATATTATTGGACATGATTTTACGAGGTGTTACATTGCAGTGATTGCAAGTGAGTAGATTGTGAATATCGTGTGTAAAATGGTGTCCCTAAACTGATCGGATCAAGCCTTTTTATATTACAAAGTGAAACAAATCCTAACTAAACTTCCGAGAATTCTGGGATCCTGACGATACCAAGTAAACGACCATTGGCAGCTTCGGGTTTTTTCCCACATGTTTTCCTCAACCATCTTCATGAAAATTTTGCTAAAAGTCATCCACTAGCCGTTTATAGGGGAATATACCAGTGGAATATTCTTAAGAGGCACAAGAAACTAATCAGTAACAATCATGTTCAGGATCCTCAGTCGCATCAGGATTCTACTGTATACTAATAACCTCAGGATCCTGAGTATACATTTTTCGATCGGCATCACCAAACTTTCTACCAGACAAGCCATTGGGCACTTAGTCACCTCCCAAGTTCTACCAGACAAGCCATTGTTTGACCCTTTGATCCTACCACCAAAGCTGAGTTTAGTTCCTCAATGGGTTTACTTTCCTTTCTACCATTTCTCGATCGGCATCACCAAACTTTCTTATTCCTAAGTCATGCCTCTGTTATGGAGGATCTTGCTTACTCTTGATAGACTCAACAGAACCCATGCCACGGATATTGTTGTTGCTAAGGTTGCTAGTGCTTACGAGTTGACAACCCACGGTGCCAGTCGCTTTACTCTCCGTATTAAGCCTGGACAATATGCCCTCGTCCCAAGAATGAAACATAACCAGAAAAATGGAAGACAAAGTTTTTCTTTGTTGGTAGGGATTCAATTCCTGATGGCCAATCTTTACCTCACCATGGACCAGGAAGGGTAGGGTTCATCAGGACCCACTCAGGATCCTTATTGTATGAAAATGTAGTTAGAAAATTCTCTGGTTATTTTACTTTACTTGTGCAGCTTATGACCTTGGTACTTGGGCACCTGAAACTCAAGATACATATAGCAAGATCACAAAGTAGTTAGCTACACAAGAGTCGGAAATGAATTTCGAGCTAGATCCTGCTTTTCAAGAAACCAGCCTCCACTTTCACGCCTCATAATCAATCATCTCTTCAGGTACTTGTCGTCTTTAGATGCCCTTTTTTTAATTCCACATGTCTAGGATGCTAGCATTGCTTGATAGGTGCAGGTAGCCAAAAAGCCACACGAAAGTTTAATCTTGATAGAATCCTAAGCTTCGTCCAGAGTGGTGCTCACGTCAAACAAGAGACTCCTGCTACTTCTGCTCCTAAACCTCGAGCTCTCCCCCTTCATTCAAACAAGAAGCGCAAAGGCCTAGAAGTCATGGACCTAAAGGCCTTCGAGAACATGGGTCTTGTGGAAATCACCAAAAAGATCCAAACTATGTAGAGTGTGGTAAATAAAAATCAAATTCAGAATCCTTGTCATTTTTTGGTTTTTATCTTAGGATTTTTAATATTTATTAACATTTTCTATCAACACATAGGCCCTCTCCAAGATCCTCCTTTGTCATGACGAGAAGGTAGCTGAGCTCTTGAAGAAGATTGCAGACATGGGGACACTTGCTAAGTACTGTGCCAAACACTCTAACGATCTCCGTCTCCGGCTCGAATCCACCAGGAAGCAGCTCAAGGATCACCAAGATGCCGAGCAAGAGCAGATAAAGCAACTTGAGATTGAAGCTAAAAAGCCTGCTGCTCTAAGCATCTTTCAGGCCAAAATGCAAATTTGGGAAGAAGCCAAGGCTAAGGGATTCAAGGTTGATACTTCGTACGTGGAGTAGTGGAAATTTGTGGTGGTGAAGCTAGGTGGAGAGGTTGAGGTTCCTAGGCAGGAGGATGACAAGGTTGCGGATGTTGAGGCTGGCGAGGATCCTATGGTGGAGGTTGAAGGAGGAGAAGGTGAAGTAGGTGGTATAGAGTAGGTGACAATGGGGCTTTGAACAATGATAGTTGGTGACTTGACTGGATGAGCTCAGGTTTTGGGTGAAGCTCAAGTCACCTTTTAGGATTATGCTGATAATGGTGTTCTAAGTGGATTTGTCCTGGTTTAGGATGAAGGTTGGATCACATTTCTAATTTCCTACACTTATAAATACTAAATATGCTTTTGACTTGTCTACCATGGCTCATTTTGTTTGTGTTTTCGTATTCTGTTTCAGAATGTGAACCCCTATGCATAAACTTGGTATTTTAAAAAAAACTTTGTTCAGGATCCTTAATGAATTTTTTGAATGTTCAAGAACAAATGTTTGTTAGCTTTTGTCTTGAAAACATATATATATTTTGAAAAATTTTCCACCATGACATAGTCATCTTTATCCTATGGATTGGATAACTATAAAACATTTATATAAAAAATGAACTTAATAAAGTAGTCATAAGATAAGAGTACACCTGATCTTCTATGTACTGCTCCTTGTATGTTCTTAGGAACCTGATATCATCATGATTCTTGGGAATCCTGATCCTAATAGGATCCTTCATGATATTCCTCTCCTCTTGAGCATTTTCCCTTGTATAGTCTCACAGAATCCTAACTGCAAGAACCTGAACTAAATATGAGCATTTCAAGAAACTCCTAACTTCCTAAGGGCTCCTGTCAAAACTTATTTATCAGGGCAACAACTTAGGATGTAACATTATACACTTTAAAATGGCATGAAAATGCCATAGCCTTAAGATAGCATGAAAAAACTATGACCTTGTGATAGCATGTAAATGCTATAAACTTAGGTTAAACTACTTAGGACTAGCCGAATTTAGATAGCGTTAAAACACTATAATCTTGGGATAAGCCCGATGTGTAACACGCCCATGTTACTACATTGATAATTTCTCAACATCCAAGATATAGCCAACAGCAACAAAATTGTCAGCCACTATTACATGAACCGGTCCCACCACCTTGAATTATATCTGAATAACACACGCTCCTAGCAGGGTGTTTAAACCCTACTCTCATAAAGAAGGCCGAAAGGCGGCTTCAAACCTTCGAAGGGATTGTATACCTTAAACGTAGAAGAGATGGCCAATCTCTAGCTTTGACTGAGGATCCTCATATATCTTCAAAACACTTTAAACCTTTTTGAGGGTGGGTGTTAGCTTAGCTTACACCCCTCATATGCGTAAGTCACAAGAAGTAAGCCTTCAAATGAATTGCATTACAGGATCTTGGCAAGAATTCTCCTTCCATAGTAGCCAGCCAATATGCACCTTTTCCAGCTTTAGAAACTCTAAGGTATGGTCCTTCCCATTTTGTAGCAAATTTCCCATCACTAGGGTTGGTGGTATTCTGGAACGCCTTTCTAAGAACCATGCCCCAACTTGGAATCTACGAATCCTTATGTTCTTGTTTTAGGATCTTGTTATCTTTTGTTGGTATGCAGCAACCCTTAGCTTAGCAAGATCCCTAAGTTCATCAACTGCGTCAAGATCCTCTACTAGAGCTTGATCATTGGTTTCCTTTTTCTGAAGGTTGGATCTCGTAGTAGGAATCACCATCTCTGTAGGGATCAGACCTCTGTTCCAAAACTAGAGAGAAAGGAGTATGATAAGTAGCATTCTTTGTTGTTGTTCTATCTGCCCAAAGGATGAATGGTAGTTCCTCAACCCATTTTCCTTTCTTTTTCCCCAGTCTCTTTTTGAGGTTGTTGATGATGATCTTGTTGCTTGACTCTTCTTGACCATTAGCTTGAGGGCGCATTGGAGTCAAGGTTATCATCTCGATTCCCCAACTTTCACGAAAACTAGTTGTTCTCTTTCCAATGAATTGAGATCCATTATCACATATGATGTCGGGATCCCAAATCTGGTCAGGAAATTGCACTTGATGAAGGATATGACTTCTTTCTCCCTAACTTGCACAAATTCTTCTGCCTCTATCCATTTGGAAAAATAAGTCATTGCCAACATAAACATTTTTCCTCCTGGAGCCTTGGGAAACTTTCCAACAATATCCATCCCCCAGTTCATAAATGGCCATGGTGAGATAAATGGATGTAAAGGTTCAACAGGTGGATGGAGGATGTTGCTATGTCTTTGGCAAGCATCGCATTTCTGAGAGTACAGCATAGAATCATTCTTCATGGTCAGCCAATAATATCATGTCCTTATGATCCTTGAGAACAGTGGTCTGCCCTCAGTGTGGTTACCACAATCTCCTTCATGTATAACTTTCGAAACTTCTTGTATTTCCAGATTCATCCAAACATCTCAAGTATGGACCTTCAAGAGACTTTCTTTACAAGATATCATGTAAAAATTATGAAATGAGATCCATTCACACAAAAGGCTGTAGGATTCTTCTTGTCCTTAGGGATCTCTCCATCCTATAAGAATTGCTAAATAGGAGAGATCCATGATCCTTGTGCTGATGCAAGGTCCTGATTCTGACTTCGGGATCCTGAGTATTCGTCAGGATCCTGAGTTTCTGCATTAGCCACTTTGTTGTTCCCCTGCAGCGCACCCTTGATTGTTGGCTTCAGGAGGTGTAGGATGGGTATCTATACTCTTTCTCGTATCTTAAGGGCTGAAGGTAAGTTTGCCAAAGAATCTACCTTAGCGTTTTCATTCCTAGGTACCTGCACAATACTGAACATCTCGAATTGCATTGATAAGTTCTTAACAATTTCAAGATATTGAACTAATATTTCGCCCTTCGCTACGTAAGATCCATTGAAATGGTTAGCAATTAATAATGAATCTATAACTATACTTGAAGATACCTTATCATCATATCTTTAGCCTGTTGTAAACTTGCAATCAAAGCCTCATACTATACTTCATTGTTAGTAGCTTGAAAATTACAGTTTATAGATTGGGGTAATATATCCCTCTGGGCGATTTCAGTAGGATCCCTAATCATATACCCCTGACATTTGAGGCACCATCTGAATACAAAATCCGATTTTCTTCCAATTGTTATTCTTCTAAGTCAGCTTCCTTTTGAAGATCCTATTGGTTAGAGCTTGTGATTTTATTGCTATCCTAGGATCATAAACTATATCATAAGTACTTCATTTTATTGACCACTTGGCCATTCTTCCTAACATTTCAGGTTTCCTAAGAACAAACTTAATGGGATAATTCGTTTTAACATGTATCTTATGAGTTTCAAAATAATGTCTTAACTTAGTGGACGCCATATTAATGCTAAAATAAGTTTTCCGAGATGGATATACATGGTTTCAGCGTCAAGTAGGCTTTTACTTACTTAGTAGACATGATGCTGCTGAAATTCATAATTCTTGACCAGGAGAACACTCACAGCATGTCCAGAAACTGACAAGTACAATATCAATGGTTCTCCTTTTTCTGGCTTCATTAGCAAAGGAGTTGTAGACAAGTACTTCTTTAATTCCTAGAACGCTTATTCCTGCTTCTCGTTCCACTCGAACTTTTTGTTCTTTCTTAGGATCTTATAGAATTCTCGGCATCTCTCTAAGGATCTTGAAATAAGCATGTTCAAGGTTTTTATTCTTCCTATTAGTCTTTGAACATCGTTTGCGTTGGTTGTGTAACCTAAATTCAAAATCACCTTAATTTGTTATGGGCTTGCTTCAATGCCTCTCTTAGTGACCATGTATCCTAGAAACTTTCCAGCTTTGACTCAAAAGTGGCATTTTGAAGGGTTAAGCTTCATGTTATACTGATCTTAGATATCAAAAGCTTCTTTAAGATCCTTCAGGTGATCTTCTACTTTTTTTGACGTTATGTCGTCGATGTACACCTCCATTGTGTCCCCCATTTTGTCCTTGAGCATCTTGCTCACAAGCCTCTGGTATGTGGCACCTGCAAATTTTCAAACCAAAAGGCATAGCAATGTAATAGTATATACAAGTCGGAGTCATGAAGGCAGTGTCTTCTTGATCAGCTGGTTCCATCTGGATTTGCTGAAATCCTGATGAAGCATCCACAAAGGTCAACATCTATTATCTTGTTGTAGTGTCCACCAATGAGTCTATGTGGGGTAGTGGGCAGGATCCTTAGGATATGCTTTGTTTAGGTCAGTGAAATCTACACACACTCTCCAATTCCCATTCTTCTTCTACTTTTGGACCACGACTACATTAGCTAACCATCTAAGGAACTTGACTTCCCTAATCATCTTGGCTTTTAGTAACCTCTCGACTTCTTCTTGGATTATTAGGTTCCTCTCTAGAGCAAACTTTCTTCTCTTTTTGTGTATCGGCTTGTAACTATTGTCGATGCCTATTTTGTCAGTGATAATGTCCCTTGAGATACATGTCATATCTTCGTGCTTCCAAGAAAAACTCAAGACTCTATGCTTTAGGAAGTTTACAAGGTCCTGCTCAAGATCTCCAGGGATCCTCATTCCTATATGCACTTTGACATCAGGATCCTCATGATTTTAAGACCCTTCTTTAATATCTTGTTCCTTGGCTTCTAAGACATCTCGTTCCATCTTCTGTTATTGTTATGCTTACCTCGTTTATAGAAGAAGCCTTCATCAAAGAAGTATATAAGTCTTTAGCTTCCTTTGGTCACTTTGGATCTTGACAAGTCCCTAAGGGGTTGGCAGCTTCACACACTGATGGTAAGTGGAAGGTACAATTCAACCTGCCTAAAATAATGTTATAGCATGATAGAGAATTGATAATACAAAATCTTTGCATAGAATTAACTCCCTCAATATAGATAAGCAATTTAATCTCCCTTACAATATTCTTTACTTTACCGCTAAATCCCACCAGAACTGATGATTTAGCTATGATCTTAGATTTAGGAATGTTTCTTCTCTTCAAGATGTCCAATTGTATTATGTTTAGCAACATATAGTGTGATTACCAGACCATCGTGGTGAGGATCCAACACTGCATCCCTCTCATCCTTGTCAAAATATATTCTCTTATGTTCTATCAATGTTGACATTCTTATGGGCTTGTCCCCCTGTTTGCCTTCGCCTCCTTATCGTGTCTTTTAGCTGCAGACTAAGAAGTACCACAGATATCAGAACCACCAGAAATAAAGTTTATTACCTTCGCATTCGGTGATGGGGATCCTGCCCGTTTGGTTGAATTTTCAGGATCCTGGTTCCTTTCCTTTTTTCGCCCCAAGAATTCTTTCAAATACCCCTTGCTAAGAAGGTAACTTATTTCCTTCTGGAGGGCATAACAATCCTTTATTAAATGTCCCAAATCTTCATGGTAGACACACCATTTAGATTTGTCCTTCCAATCAGGAGTCTTCTCATTTTTCCTATGCCAACTTGCTTTATCTCCAAGATCCTTCATAGCATATAGCAATCTTGAAACATCAACGAAAAAACAATAGTCATCTATTTTAGGGTAATCCTCCTCAGGATCCTCATCGTCCACTGCATTAATTATGTTGTTATCATTTTTGGAGGATGGCTTGGACTTGTAGGACTTCTAAAGAGAATCCCATTTCCTATTTGGGCGATCATAATTGGTAGGAGCATTGATCCTCTCTTGATTTTTTCTATCATCTTCGAGCATGATGAACCTTAAGGCCGGTTCCTCACTTCATTAAGGTTCCTCCATGGGTTCATTGTTAAATCCTGATAAAAAGGAGAATCCTTTTGGATACCCATTTTAAAGGCTTGGACTGTTGTGGCAATGTGAAGGTTAGGGATTTTCAACGATTCTCTTCTGAACTTTCTTATATAATCTCTCAGAGACTGTAGAGATCGCTAATCAATCTCTCAAAAGTTTGGCTACATGAAAATTGGTTATTAAACAAATTTATCAAATGAGCAAAAGAAGTAATGGAATATGGAAGAACGTTAAGCAGTCATTTCAAGGCCAATCCTATCAAAGTGGAACCGAATCCCTTGCCCAAGCAAGCTTCCTTTACGTCAGCCGGAATGGGGTTTATCTCCATCCTCTTTCTATATTGGGCCACATGCTCTTCAAGATCAGTCCTTCCGTCATAGAGTTTCATATTTAGAGTTTGGAATTTTTAGGAATCTCCACATCGCAAATGGGATGAGCAAATATGGAGATCCTATGGTTTCTAGGAGACACCTCCGGTATGGGTTGTACCACTCCAGGCACACAGGAGATCATCTCCATCAACTTCCTTAGTTCTCTGGCCATTTCAGGACTAATACCTGCACCCTGCGCAAAATCATTATTATTTAAAGAACTATCATTGACAAGGTTGCCAATGTTAGGATCCTGAGAGGAGGAACCTGGTGTAACTCCACGATCCCTGCTAGTTGTGTTCCTTATTGAAGAGGTTCGACCAACAATTGCCGATCCTGGCTGCATAAGTAAGAAGTCTCCTTGATGGACCACTAAGGATCCTCCAATCCCACAGCTTAGGATCCTTGGTTACAATGGGGTTGTTACTACCACTTGCCTCCTAGAATCTTTTATGTACCTGAGTTCCCTGAACATCATTTGGTTTGTCTCCTGCTACTGCTTCATTTGCTCCTTAACCTTAGCAAATAATGATAGAATATCATCATTGGAGGCAAGAACAGGTCCAACAGTGGACTTTCGAGATCCTAAAAAGATATTCCTTACACCAGTAGTCCTTTTTTGATAAGTTGGAACAGGAGGAAGATTGCTCATTCTAGAAGTTGAAGTAGGAACAACAGATGAAACTGAAGTTTACTAGGGTTGAGAAGCCATTTTTGAGAATCCCTTTGAAAGAAATTGATTTAGCAGAAATTTTAAAAAAACTTTTATGATTAAAAGCACCACTTGCCTCACGGTGGGTGCCAAATTGTTTTGGTTAAATATATATAAGAATGTTTACTTAACCAAATTGAGAAAGTGAGGTAACGTGCTTATAAAATTATTGATTTTAGTTTTCATGATCTTGGACTTACAGTCAGGATCCGTATTGTTAAATACAGTTTGTTGAGCAAATAAAGGTAAAGTGTGACGAGGTAAAAATGAATGCAATGAACACATGTGATTTATAATAAGGAGAAAGACCTTGATCTTCTTCGTGAAGTATCTCTCCGGCACAAAAAACACGGGAGCTAGAAACTACATAGCCCCACTACTATTAATGACGTAAAAAGTACAAGAGTAAGCCTTGATTGATCGGAAACTAAGTGTTACAATGATGTTTGCGGTGCTTGCAAGTGAGTATATTTTGAATGCCGTGTGTAAAATGGTGGCCCTAACCTTCGGATCAAGCCTTTTTATATTACACAGTGAAAAACAAATCCTAACTAAACTTCCGAGAATTCCGGGATCCGGACAATACCAAGTAATGACCATTGGCAACTTCAGATTCTTTACCACAGTTTTCCTCAACCATCTTCACCAGAATTCCACTACAAGTCATCCACTAGCCGTTTGTAGGGGAATATACCTATGGAATATTCTTAAGAGGCACAAGAAACTACTCAGTAACAATTATGTTTAGGATCCTTAGTCGCATCAGGATTCTAATCAGTAACAACTACTCAGATGAAACTGAAGTTTACTAGGGTTGAGAATCCATTTTTGAGAATCCCTTCGAAAGAAAATTATTTAGCAGAAATTTAAAAAAACTTTTATGATTAAAAGCAACACTTGCCTCACGGTGGGTGCCAAATTGTGTTGGTTAAATATATATATAAGAATGTTTACTTAACCAAATTGAGAAAGTGAGGTAAGGTGCTCATAAAATTATTGATTTTAGCTTTCATGATCCTGGACTTACAGTCAGGATCCGTACTGTAAAATACAGTTTGTTGAGCAAATAAAGGTAAAGTGTGATGAGGTAAAAATGATGCAATGAACACATGTGATTTATCATAAGGAACAAGACCTTGATCTTCTTCGTGAAGTAGATCTCCGGCACAAAAAACCGGGAGATGGAAACTACACAGCCCCAATACTATTAATGACGTAAAAATTACAAGAGTAAGCCTTGATCAATCGAAAACTAAGTGTTACAATGATTTTTGGAGTGCTTTCAAGTGAGTAGATTGTGAATGTCATGTGTAAAACGGTGTCCCTAAACTTCGGATCAAGCCTTTTTATATTACAAAGTGAAAAACAAATCCTAACTAAACTTCCGAGAATTCCGGGATCCGGACAATACCAAGTAATGACCATTGGCAGCTTTAGATTCTTTCCCACACGTTTTCCTCAACCATCTTCACCAGAATTCTGCTACAGTTCATCCACTAGCCGTTTGTAGGGGAATACACCAGTGGAATATTCTTAAGAGGCACAAGAAACTACTCAGTAACAATTAGGTTCAGGATCCTTAGTCGCATCAGGATTCTAATCAGTAACAACTACTTATATGGAACTGAAGTTTACTTGGGTTGAGAAGCCATTTTTTAGAATCCCTTCGAAAGAAATTGATTTTGCAGAAACTTTAAGAAAACTTTTATGATTTAAAGCACCACTTGCCTCACGGTGGGTGCCGAATTGTTTAGGTTAAATATATATATAAGAATGTTTACTTAACCAAATTGAGAAAGTGAGGTAAGGTGCCTATAAAATTATTGATTTTAGTTTTCATGATCCTGGACTTACAGTCAGGATCCGTACTGTAAAATACAGTTTGTTGAGCAAATAAAGGTAAAGTGTGACGAGGTAAAAATGAATGCAATGAACACATGTGATTTATAATAAGGAAACAGACCTTGATCTTCTACGTGAAGTATATCTCTGGCACAAAAAACCCGGGAGCTGGAAACTACACAGCCCCACTACTATTAATGACGTAAAAATTACAAGAGTAAGCTTTGATCGATTAGAAACTAAGTGTTACAATGATGTTTGCAGTGCTTGCAAGTGAGTAGATTGTGAATGTCGTGTGTAAAAACGGAGTCCCTAAATTTCGGATCAAGCCTTTTTATATTACAAAGTGAAAAACAAATCCTAACTAAACTTCCGAGAATTCCGGAATCCGGACAATACCAAGTAATGACCATTGGTAGCTTCAGATTCTTTACCACACGTTTTCCTCAACCATCTTCACTAGAATTCCACTACAAGTCATCCACTAGCCGTTTATAGGGGAATATACCTGTGGAGTATTCTTAAGAGGCACAAGAAACTACTCAGTAACAATTATGTTCAGGATCCTTAGTCGCATCAGGATTCTAATCAGTAACAACTACTCAGATGAAACTGAAGTTTACTTGGGTTGAGAAGCCATTTTTGAGAATCCCTTCGAAAGAAATTGATTTAGCAGAAATTTTAAGAAAACTTTTATGATTTAAAGCACCACTTGCCTCACAGTGGGTGCCAAATTGTTTTGGTTAAATATATATAAGAATGTTTACTTAACCAAATTGAGAAAGTGAGGTAAGGTGCTCATAAAATTATTGATTTTAGCTTTCATAATCCTGGACTTACAGTCAGGATCCGTACTATAAAATACAGTTTATTGAGCAAATAAAGGTAAAGTGTGACGAGATAAAAATGATGCAATGAACACATGTGATTTATCATAAGGAACAAGACCTTGATCTTCTTCGTGAAGTAGATCTCCGGCACAAAAAACCCGGGAGATGGAAACTACACAGCCCCAATACTATTAATGACATAAAAATTACAATAGTAAGCCTTGATCAATCGAAAACTAAGTTTTACAATGATGTTTGGAGTGCTTTCAAGTGAGTAGATTGTGAATGTCATGTGTAAAACGGTGTCCCTAAACTTCGGATCTAGCCTTTTTATATTACAAAGTGAAAAACAAATCCTAACTAAACTTTCGAGAATTCCGGGTTCCGGACAATACCAAGTAATGACCATTGGCAGCTTTAGATTCTTTCCCACACGTTTTCCTCAACCATCTTCACCAGAATTCTGCTACAAGTCATCCACTAGCCGTTTGTAGGGGAATAGACCTGTGGAATATTCTTAAGAGGCACAAGAAACTACTCGGTAACAATTAGGTTCAGGATCCTTAGTCGCATCAGGATTCTAATCAGTAACAACTACTTATATGGAACTGAAGTTTACTTGGGTTGAGAAGCCATTTTTTAGAATCCCTTCGAAAGAAATTGATTTTGCAAAAACTTTAAGAAAACTTTTATGATTTAAAGCACCACTTGCCTCACGGTGGGTGCCGAATTGTTTAGGTTAAATATATATAAGAATGTTTACTTAACCAAATTGAGAAAGTGAGGTAAGGTGCCTATAAAATTATTGATTTTAGTTTTCATGATCCTGGTAATACAGTCAGGATCCATACTATAAAATACAGTTTGTTGAGCAAATAAAGGTAAAGTGTGACGAGGTAAAAATGAATGCAATGAACACATGTGATTTATAATAAGGAAACAGACCTTGATCTTCTACGTGAAGTATATCCCTGGCACAAAAAACTCGGGAGCTGGAAACTACACAGCCCCACTACTATTAATGACGTAAAAAATTACAAGAGTAAGCTTTGATCGATCAGAAACTAAGTGTTACAATGATGTTTGCAGTGCTTGCAAGTGAGTAGATTGTGAATGTCGTGTGTAAAACGGAGTCCCTAAATTTCGGATCAAGCCTTTTTATATTACAAAGTGAAAAACAAATCCTAACTAAACTTCCGAGAATTCCGGGATCCGGACAATACCAAGTAATGACCATTGGTAGCTTCAGATTCTTTACCACACGTTTTCCTCAACCATCTTCACTAGAATTCCACTACAAGTCATCCACTAGCCGTTTATAGGGGAATATACCTGTGGAGTATTCTTAAGAGGCACAAGAAACTACTCAGTAACAATTATGTTCAGGATCCTTAGTCGCATCAGGATTCTAATCAGTAACAACTACTCAGATGAAACTGAGGTTTACTTGGGTTGAGAAGCCATTTTTTAGAATCCCTTCGAAAGAAATTGATTTAGTAGAAATTTAAAAAAAACTTTTATGGTCAAAAGCACCACTTGCCTCACGGTGGGTGCCAAATTGTTTTGGTTAAATATATATAAGAATGTTTATTTAACCAAATTGAGAAAGTGAGGTAAGGTGCTTATAAAATTATTGATTTTAGTTTTCATGATCCTGGCCTTGCAGTCAGGATTCGTACTGTTAAATACAGTTCGTTAAGAAAATAAAGGTAAAGTGTGACGAGGTAAAAATGAATGCAATGAACACATGTGATTTATAATAAGGAAAAAGACCTTGATCTTCTTCGTGAAGTATATCTCCGGCACAAAAAACTTGGGAGCTGGAAACTACACAGCCCCACTACTATTAATGACGTAAAAAGTATAAGAGTAAGCCTTGAATGATCGGAAACTAAGTGTAATGATGTTTGCAGTGCTTGCAAGTGAGTAGATTGTGAATGTTGTGTGGAAAACGGTGTCCCTAAACTTCGGATCAAGCCTTTTTATATTACAAAGTGAAAAACAAATCCTAACTAAACTTCCGAGAATTCCGGGATCCTGACAATACAGAGTAATGACCATTGGAAGCTTCATATTCTTTCCCACAAGTTTTCCTCAACCATCTTCACCAGAATTCTGCTACAAGTCATCACTAGCCGTTTATAGGGGAATACATCAGTGGAATATTCTTAAGAGGCACAAGAAACTACTCAGTAACAATTAGGTTCAGGATCCTTAGTCGCATCAGGATCTACTCAGATGAAACTGAAGTTTACTTGGGTTGAGAAGCCATTTTTGAGAATCCTTTTGAAAGAAATTGATTTATTAGAAATTTTAAGAAAACTTTTATGATTTAAAGCACCACTTGCCTCATGGTGGGTGCCGAATTGTTTAGGTTAAATATATATAAGAATGTTTACTTAACCAAATTGAGAAAGTGAGGTAAGGTGCCTATAAAATTATTGATTTTAGTTTTCAAGATCCTTAACTTACAGTCAGGATCCATACTGTTAAATACAGTTTGTTGAGCAAATAAAGGTGAAGTGTGACGAGGTAAAAATGAATGCCATGAACACATGTGATTCATAATAAGGAAAAAGACCTTGATCTTCTACGTGAAGTATATCTCTGGCACAAAAAACCCAGGAGCTGGAAACTACACAGCCCCACTACTATTAATGACGTAAAAATTACAAGAGTAAGCCTTGATCGATCGGAAACTAAGTGTTACAATGATGTTTGCAGTGCTTGCAAGTGAGTAGATTGTGAATGTCGTGTGTAAAACGGAGTCCCTAAATTTCGGATCAAGCCTTTTTATATCACAAAGTGAAAAACAAATCCTAACTAAACTTCCGAGAATTCTGGGATCCGGACAATACCAAGTAATGACCATTGCAACTTCAGATTCTTTACCACACGTTTTCCTCAACCATCTTCACTAGAATTCCACTACAAGTCATCCACTAGCCGTTTATAGGGGAATATACCTTTGGAGTATTCTTAAGAGGCACAAGAAACTACTCAGTAACAATTATGTTCAGGCTCCTTAGTCGCATCAGGATTCTAATCAGTAACAACTACTCAGATGAAACTCTGAAGTTTACTTGGGTTGAGAAACCATTTTTTAGAATCCCTTCGAAAGAAATTGACTTAGTAGAAATTGAAAAAAAACTTTTATGATTAAAAGCACCACTTGCCTCACGGTGGTTGCCCAATTGTTTTGGTTAAATATATATAAGAATGTTTACTTAACCAAATTGAGAAAGTGAGGTAAGGTGCTTATAAAATTATTGATTTTAGTTTTCATGATCCTGGACTTACAGTCAGGATTCGTACTGTTAAATACAGTTTGTTAAGAAAATAAAGGTAAAATGTGACGAGGTAAAAATGAATGCAATGAACACATGTGATTTATAATAAGGAAAAAGACCTTGATCTTCTTCGTGAAGTATATCTCCGGCACAAAAAACCCGGGAGCTGGAAACTACACAGCCCCACTACTATTAATGACGTAAAAAGTACAAGAGTAAGCCTTGATTGATCGGAAACTAAGTGTTACAATAATGTTTGAAGTGCTTACAAGTGAGTAGATTGTGAATGTCGTGTGGAAAACGGTGTCCCTAAACTTCGGATCAAGCCTTTTTATATTACAAAGTGAAAAACAAATCCTAACTAAACTTCCGAGAATTCCGGGATCCTGACATTACCAAGTAATGACCATTGGAAGCTTCATATTCTTTCCCACATGTTTTCCTCAACCATCTTCACCAGAATTCTGCTACAAGTCATCCACTAGTCGTTTATAGGGGAATACACCAGTGGAATATTCTTAAGAGGCAGAAGAAACTACTCAGTAACAAGTAGGTTCAGAATCCTTAGTCGCATCAGGATCTACTCAGATGAAACTGAAGTTTACTTGGGTTGAGAAGCCATTTTTGAGAATCCTTTTGAAAGAAATTGATTTATCAGAAATTTTAAGAAAACTTTTATGATTTAAAGCACCACTTGCCTCATGGTGGGTGCCGAATTGTTTAGGTTAAATATATATAAGAATGTTTACTTAACCAAATTGAGAAAGTAAGATAAGGTGCCTATAAAATTATTGATTTTAGTTTTCAAGATCCTAGACTTACAGTTAGGATCCGTACTGTTAAATACAGTTTGTTGAGCAAATAAAGGTAAAGTGTGACTAGGTAAAAATGAATGCAATGAACACATGTGATCCATAATAAGGAAAAAGACCTTGATCTTCTACGTGAAGTATATCTCTGACACAAAAAACCCGAGAGCTGGAAACTACACAGCCCCACTACTATTAATGACGTAAAAAGTACAAGAGTAAGCCTTGATTGATCAGAAACTAAGTGTTACAATGATGTTTGCAGTGCTTGCAAGTGAGTAGATTGTGAATGTCGTGTGTAAAACGGAGTCCCTAAACGTCGGATCAAGCCTTTCTATATTACGAAGTGAAAAACAAATCCTAACTAAACTTGCGAGAATTCTGGGATCCTGAGAATACCAAGTAATGACCATTGGAAGCTTCATATTCTTTCCCACACGTTTTCCTCAACCATCTTCACCAGAATTCTGCTACAAGTCATCCACTAGCCGTTTATAGGGGAATACACCTGTGGAATATTCTTAAGAGGCACAAGAAACTACTCAGTAACAATTAGGTTAAGGATCCTTAGTCGCATCAGGATCTACTCAGTAACAACTACTCAGATGAAAATGAAGTTTACTTTGGTTGAGAAGCCATTTTTGAGAATCCTTTCGAAAGAAATTGATTTAGCAGAAATTTTAAAAAAACTTTTATGATTTAAAGCACCACATGCCTCACGGTGGGTGCCGAATTGTTTAGGTTAAATATATATAAGAATGTTTACTTAACCAAATTGAGAAAGTGAGGTAAGGTGCTTATAAAATTATTGATTTTAGTTTTCATGATCCTGGTAATATAGTCAGGATCTGTACGGTTAAATACAATTCGTTAAGCAAATAAAGGTAAAGTGTGACGAGGTAAAAATGAATGCAATGAACACATGTGATTTATAATAAGGAAGAAGACCTTGATCTTCTTCGTGAAGTATATCTCTGGCACAAAAAACCCGGGAGCTGGAAACTACACAGCCCCACTACTATTAATGACGTAAAAAGTACAAGAGTAAGCCTTGATTGATCGGAAACTAAGTGTTACAATGATGTTTGCAGTGCTTGCAAGTGAGTAGATTATGAATGTAGTGTGTAAAACGTTGTCCCTAAACTTCGGATCAAGCCTTTTTATATTACAAAGTGAATAACAAATCCTAACTAAACTTCCGAGAATTCCGGGATCCTGACAATACCAAATAATGACCATTGGAAGCTTCATATTCTTTCCCACACGTTTTCCTCAACCATCTTCACCAGAATTCTGCTATAAGTCATCCACTAGCCGTTTATAGGGAAATACACGAGTGGAATATTCTTAAGAGGCACAAGAAACTACTCAGTAACAATTAGGTTCAGGATCCTTAGTCGCATCAGGATCTACTCAGTAACAATTACTCAGATGAAACTGAAGTTTACTTGGTTGAGAAGCCATTTTTGAGAATCCTTTTGAAAGAAATTGATTTAGCAGAAATTTTAAGAAAACTTTTATAATTTAAAGCACCACTTGCCTCATGGTGGGTGCCGAATTGTTTAGGTTAAATATATATAAGAATGTTTACTTAACCAAATTGAGAAAGTGAGGTAAGGTGCCTATAAAATTATTGTTTTTGTTTTCAAGATCCTTGACTTACAGTCAGGATCCGTATTGTTAAATACAGTTTGTTGAGCAAATAAAGGTAAAGTGTGACGAGGTAAAAATCAATGCAATGAACACATGTGATTTATCATAAGGAAAAAGACCTTGATCTTCTTCGTGAAGTAGATCTCCGGCACAAATAAACCCAGGAGCTGGAAACTACATAGCCCCACTACTATTAATGACGTAAATATTACAAGAGTAAGCCTTGATCGATCTGAAAAAGTGTTACAATGATGTTTGCAGTGCTTTCAAGTGAGTAGATTGTGAATGTCGTGTGTAAAACGGATTCCCTAAATTTCGGATCAAGTTTTTTTATATTACAAAGTGAAAAAAATCCTAACTAAACTTCCGAGAATTCCGGGACCTGTAATACCAAGTAATGACCATTGGCAGCTTCAGATTCTTTCCCACATGTTTTCCTCAACCAACTTCACCAGAATTCTGCTACAAGTCATCCATTAGCCGTTTGTAGGCTATATACCTGTGGAATATTCTTAAGAGGCGCAAGAAACTACTCAGTAACAATTATGTTCAGGATCCTTAGTCACATCAGGATCTACTCAGTAACAACTACTCAGACGAAACTGAAGTTTACTTGGGTTGAGAAGCCATTTTTGAGAATCCCTTCAAAAGAAATTAATTTTTGCGTAAATTTTGAGAAGACTGTTATGATTTAAAGCACCACTTGCCTCACGATGGGTGCCAAATTGTTTTGGTCAAATATATATAAGAATGTTTACGTAACCAAATTGGGAAAGTGAGATAAGGTGCTTATAAAATTATTGATTTTAGTTTTCATGATCCTGGACTTACAGTCAGGATCCATACTGTTAAATACAGTTTGTTGAGCAAATAAAGGTAAAGTGTGACTAGGTAAAAATGAATGCAATGGACACATGTGATTTATAATAAGGAAAAAGACCTTGTAGGTCCACCTGAGGATCAAGTTAAACCTATTCCTTGTTCATGCAACACACATACGAGTGCGGAATCCAAGTACGCAGGCAAACCAAAGTAAAGTAAGAACACGAGGTAACCAAAGATTCAGTATCTTGATTAAGAGATGAGAACAAGTACAAACATATACAAACAATGCTCATACGAATAAACAAACTTCCTGTGTTCTTGTGTCTTCGTCTGCTCCAGAGATGCTAAGTGCTCATCTCACCAACAAGTTGAACAACAGACAGAACCTTGACTAAGAGGTGCATGTCTGCTTATATAGTGTCCATGCTGGTCATTCGTACGAAGCACGTTACCAGACATATGGAACATTCTATTACCCACGAAGCACTGCTCCAAAGAGGCTTGTACGAAGCAATTGGTTCGTACAAAGTGAATGGTTCGTACGAACCATGTAAACCAACTTGTTTACAATGATTCCTTCGTACGGAGCATGTGGCTCGTAGAAGCAACACCTTGCTCGTACGGAGCATTCTAACTCACATAGAATGCTTACTTTGGAGAACGTGTCACAGACATGATGTACCAAGACTCAACGGTATGCACACATGCACCCGTTTAACACAGACTAACTAAGATGTCGTATGAAACCAAGATAGAAGGATATCTTGATTTGGTCGACATGACCAAACTTATACAGACACTTGAGCAAAGACCATACAATTACAAATGTAACTAAGAACAAGTTACAGACACAAAACTGTATCAACAAACTCCCCCTTGGATGTTGCTTGGTCTTCGGTCTTTGGTCTTTGGTCTTCATACTTTGGTCTTCACACTTGAATGGCTTGGAGTATCAAAAAAATCCCCCTGAAGATCTGCTATCCACTGATAGAGCATCAGGTCTTTGAGCTTCTAAGAAACTTCAAATCTTTCTTGTTTCCTCTTCTGACTTCTCAGATTTCTTCGTTGCTGGTTTTCGTTTATGTTCTCTTTGTTTCAATCTGTACTCATTAGACAAATATAATTAGAACACAAATTTATCAGGGAATATACATGAAAAACCTATTACAATTTTTCGTATGAATGTATTCCTTGAACGAGATACACACACTCGTATAAATTCCAGCAGCTGATTTGAGAAAAACAAGAGACCAAGTCAATCACTTGACTAGGTTTATTCGTACGAGATACACACACTCGTATGAATTTCATATTTTGGTTTTATTTGATGGTTACTTGTTGCAAGATATTACTTTATGAAGTTGTGATATCAGACAAATGGTTTTCTGAAGTATCTTGGTAGAAAACTTTCGAGTTTCAATTTTGGCTAACTTCCAAAAGTAATATTTATAAGCAACTAAGTAAACTAAACTTAAAATCAAATATTTACAGATAAACTATTTATCTATTGAACAGTCTTTTTCGAGTTTCAAGTTAAGAGAATCATGCCAGCTTTTTAATCTTTGTCAAAAACGATATATGGTTTAAACTTCAAAATTAAATAGATAAGTGTTCAACTATGATTATCGGTATTGTTGTCCACATAAGCTCAAACTTATCAGATGTAATCATGATTAGGAGATATGATTAAGGTATGAATTATACTTACTAGCCGGTGTTTAACCACATCAAGACACATTCCCGTATCAAGATATGCACGAGAGAAAATCTTACCGGTGAGTATACTGCTTTATCATCTGTTTTGACGTATATATGATGTGAGATACTCACTTATTTGATTGAAAACAGCCCTATGTGATTAAATCACTTATGGATGAGGAACTTGATTTTCATATGCATGCAGGCACAAGAGTAAGTCCGTGAACAGGTTAGTACCATCGTACCGACATAGAGACGAACTTAGCTCCCGCATAAAGCTTGTGATATTTTATCACTTATTTTGGGGATGTGATATTTTTATCACTTATTGGTGGTCATATGCAGTATGTACACGTATGTGTGATATCATGGAAGTTCTAGACTTGCGTCACCGTTATTTTTCAGATAGAAGATTCAACCATGACACCCAGATGATAAGTCAGCATAAAGACCATATATCTCAGAACCTCGGCACTCTATCAAACGAGATTTCGGTACCAAGACCATATGCCAATGAATGGTTCCCACCTGGCATTCCGTCTGTTAAGTTTATATCAACCTGCACATTTCAGTCTGATTGTGAGCCTACCGGTACATCATAAGACAAGCTACTTATCAATCTTCTTTCTATGCTTTTGACCATTTCTGACAGATTTACCGGTGTATTTCATCATCTTCAACTTATCCAAGAAACTCATTTTTTATTTTTCTATTGTTTTTGTATTTTTCTAAATTTTCTCCCCCTTAAATATAGAGGTAAATAAATAAAAGACATATTTTTGTATTTTCTTGAAAAATTCTCCCCCTAAAATATAAAATGGAAAATCTTTTTGTAGTTTTAGATTTTTAGAAAAATATGTAGAAAAATGATTAGCCATGGTTGAGTTACTCGGGTTTCACCTTGATGCCATTGACTAAAAGTAGATAATCAAAATGTGATTTACCAAAGGCTTTTGTAAAAAGGTCAGCACGTTGGTGATCAGTGTGGATTTTAACAACATTTGTAAGTTTATTTTCATAATAATCTCGTATGAAATGATACTTAATCTCAATGTGTTTTGTTTTGGAGTGCTGTACAGGATTCCGAGTGATCTGTAAAGCAGCGTCGTTATCAACAAAAATAGGAGTAGTTAGAAATTCAAAGCCGTAGTCGCGCATCTGCTGTTGAATCCATAGAACCTGAGAGCAGCAACTAGAAGCTGAAATATACTCAGCCTCACAAGTTGATGTAGCTACACAAGTCTGCTTCTTGCATTGCCATGTGATTAGGCGATTTCCCAAGAACTGACATCCCGTTGTTGTTGACTTTGCATCGATTTTGCAGCCGCCATGATCAGAATCACTGAATGCTGTCAGATCAAAGTTATCATCCTTAAGGTACCATAGACCAGTGTCAGGGCGACCCTTCAAATAACGAAAGATCCTTTTCACAGCCATCAAATGAGAAACCTTCGGACTAGACTGATAGTGTGCTAGAAGACATGTTGGGTACATTATGTCGGGTCTTGAAGTAGTAAGATACATGAGAGATCCTATCATAGCACGGTAGAGAGATGGTTCCACATGTTCACCCATTCCATCTGGAGTAATCCCATGATTCTGAGCTAATGGAGTTCCCAAGGGCTTTGAGTCGTCCATTTGAAATCGCTTGAGAATATCCCCGATGTACTTGGTTTGATGGATAAAGATCCCTTCCCTTGATTGCTAAACCTGCAAACCTAAAAAGAAAGTCATTTCTCCCATAGCGCTCATCTCGAACTTTTCCTGCATAACCTGTTCGAATTCTTTGCACATTCATTCGTTGGTAGACCCAAAAATAATGTCGTCAACATAAACTTGCACTAGCAGCAAATCCTCGTTTCTTTCCTTGATGAAGAGAGTACAGTCAATCAATCCTCGTCGAAAACCGTTCTTCAACAGATAGGTAGACAACGTTTCATACCAAGCCCTCGGAGCTTGATGAAGACCATATAATGCCTTGTTGAGAAGCCAAACCTTGTCAAGATCGATTGGATCTTCAAAACCTGGCGGTTGCTCAACATATACTTCCTCTTCCACCACACTATGAAGAAATGCACTTTTCACATCCATCTGATAAACGGTGAACTTCTTGTAGGACGCATAAGCCAAAAAGATTCTTATCGCCTCAAGTCGTGCAACCGGTGCATAAACTTCATTGTAATCAATGCCTTCGACCTGATTAAAACCTTGAACAACCAATCACGCTTTGTTTCTCACAACAACACCTCGGTCATCCTTCTTGCATTTGTACACCCATCGTGTACCAATCTTCTTATAGCTGTCAGGCCGGTCAATTAATTTCTAGACGCCTAACTTCTGAAATTGCTGAAGTTCTTCCTACATGGCTTCAACCCAAGAGTCTTCTTTCATTGCCTCCTTCCAAGATTTTGGTTCAACTTGGCACACATAGCAGGCAAAAGACCAATCATTCTGACCACCAGATTCCCTGATTTCCGAATACAATCCAGCATTCTGGTTGTTTCGAAGCTGATTACGAGTCTGCACACCACTCTGGAAATCTCCAATAATATTCTACTGAGGATGGGTATTATGAATTCAAGTCTCTGGAACATCAGGAACTCGAGAGTTGATACCCAAATTGTTGATATTCAGATCAACAGACAAATCGAGAGCTGATGAGGATGTAGATGCATGACCTTCAGTCGTCCCTTGAGGTTGAATATTTGACGTAACATCCGAAAATCCAGGAACCGCACCAGAGGTAGCTTCATTTGCATCATGAAACTCATCATCTTCCGATGAAACATTATAATCCGCAGTATCTTCGAATTCCTCATTTTGAATAAGATTGTTAACCAAAGTCGACACTTGAGGGTAACAATAATTGGTCGAACTAATGACGAGTCAACTGCTGTATCACTTTCCAATAGCATTTGAGCAGCAGCTGATGCATCATCAAAAGTTGGCAGATTAAAGGAGTCGAAAAGCCCATCGTAGTCGAACATCCAAGGAGCACTTGGAGCTCTAACTGCTTCTGTGTATCTCTGAACCTTGACTTCACCCCATTCTTCAATCTTCTTCGAAGATAAATTCCACACCCTGAAATTTGGAGTAGCATATCCAAGAAAGAAACCTTCAATAGCCTTCGGACCAAACTTTCCATGTGGGTCAATCATAGTGCATGGAGCTCCAAAAGGTTCTAAGAAAGAAACATCCGGTCTCCTTTTATGTAGCAACTCAAAACATGTCTTCCCATGTCTCTTCACCGTTAGAACTCTATTCATCGTGTAACATGCAGTAGCAACAGCTTCTCCCCAAAATTGAACAGGAAGTTCTGATTCTACCAACATGGTTCTTGCTGTTTCAATTAGAGTTCTATTATTCCTCTCAGTGACACCATTTTGTTGTGGAGTGTAGCAAGACTGTACTCATGCAAAATGCCCTTTGAAGAACAGTACTCATCCATAACTTGATTCTTGAATTCGGTGCCATTGTCGCTTCTGATTCTCCTTACCTTCAGATTGTACAAATTTTATAACAGAGTCAGGAGATTCTTGAGGATGTTAGGAACTTCACTCTTGTGTGCCAGCATATTTACCCATGAAAATCTGGAATAGTCATCAGTAACTACCAGACAATAAGAATCACCAATGGTTATCTTGTGTTTCATAGGTCCAAAGAGGTCCATATGAAGACATTCCAGTGGCATATTCACAGTGTTGATTTTCTTCACGGGATGGGATTTTCTCACTTGCTTGCCTTTTAACACGATACACAGACGTCTTGAAGATGAAAATTTTTGATCGGTACACCATTCACAAGATTATTCTTCACCAAATAGTTCATTTTCCTCAGGTGAATGTGTCCCATTCGTCTGTGCCAAGAGATTGATTCCTTCTCGGTGGCTTTGGAGACAAAACATGTGACTTGTGTAGATATTGTAATAGCTTGGCTCATATCAAGAATATACAAGTCGTTAATTCTTGGAGCCGACAAGAGAATCCATTCCTTGGGGATCTTGAATCCAGGCTTCAGCACATAACATCTGGTATCATCAAAATGTACCGTGAACTTCTTATCGCAAATTTGAGAAACGCTAAGAAGATTGTGATCAATTTGCCACACATAATTGATCTTGTCGAAGCTCACAACACCATTGTAGACCAGTCCTTCTCCAGTGATGTATCCACCTTTATCTCCATCAAAGGCAACATAACCACCCCTAATACTTTTTACATCATACACGAGCCGCAAGTCGCCTGTCATGTGCCTTGATGCTCCACTGTCAACAATCCAATGACTGCTTACAGTTCCTCCTGGAACACCCTGCACATTTCACAAACAAGATTAGTTTGAGATGGGGACCCAAGCCTTAGTGGTCTTGGGCCGTCCCTTATCATCAAGAAATGTGATCTCTATTTCTTGATGATTGTCAAACTGAGTTCCTCCTCTTGAACCACTACCAGTCTTTTGTTTCCAAGATCGTTAATTATTACGAGATTGACTATTATTTACAGTTTTAACAGTTTCTGGTTTAATTAACTTTGAAGATCTTGGATTCTTTTCTGAAGAATCCGTTTTTAAAGTTTTTTCAATTGCTTTTACTTGTTTACGTTTTTGTTTCTCCTTTTGATCTTTAATAATTCGTTTATCTTGTGTTGGAGAAACAGATCTACGTTTGCAAGTTGGTTCGTGAGGGGTTCTTTTCACAAATCTTGGTTTGGCTGGATTTTTACAATTTTTTATAATGTGGCCAAATTCTACACATTTGCAACATGTTCTCCTTTCAACAGAATTAGGAGATCTTGTTTCACGGCTTGATGTTGAACTTGTGGGTCTTAAGGTACTGGGTTCATTTTCATTAATCCATCCGTGTGTTGGGTGTAATTATTTTGACTATTTCTTTTCAAAATCTTAACTTTCTTTACAAAATCTACATTAGATTTTCCTTGAAAAGTTTCGATTTTATCGGTACCTTTTGAACTCACAAATTTAACATTCTTAACCTTTTTCTTGTAGAGAGAGCTTTTTGCTTCAACCTTTTGGTTGAGAAACTGCAGGCTTTTCAACTCGCTTTCACTGTTTTTCTGTTGAAGCAGATAATGGTTGTGATTTGGTTGGCTTTTTCTTCTCTAAAACTTTGGTTGTTTATTTTTCAACATCTGATCTATAGAGATTGGATTTACGTTTTTAATTGGAAAATCTTTGTTCGAATAGATTTTCTTATCTCCAACCAACATATACAACACATTATCTGCTTCACCTGTCGACACTTCTGTCTTGACAGATTTCTTAGGAACGGTCTCTTGGATCTCAACAGATTGAGTACTAGGAGTAGCAGAAAGTTCTACTCTTTTCCTTTCATCAAGAGGCTGATCCTGATCATCTTTTCTTGATTCATCATCTGATGTATCATTTTCCTCTTCATCAGATGGATCTTGAACAACATCAGACGATGAATTTTCGGGCTTGCTTGGTTCTTGAGAGGAATTGTCTAGTTTGAACCTCATCCTGCTACAAATTCTTCAGGATTCAGAGGTAAAGTACATAGCGGGAGTTAGAATAACTCTCCACTTTGAGCTTGATCGAATCATATTCGCATTTGGCGATGGCTAACTCTTTCTTAGTTTCTTCCATGAGATTAATATAATTGTTAATTCCTGTCTGTTTATTCAAACCTGTTTTTGTCAATTCAGAAACACTTTTCTTAAGGGTTTTATTATAGATTTGAATTCCTTTTCATTTCGGGTTAGAGCCAAATTCGCCTCTTTGCACTTTGATAGTTCAAGAACTAAATTTTGATTATGACTGTTGACGGTTACGTACTTTATTTTTAATTCAACACAGTCATTGCAAATTGTAGGAGGGTCAGAATTTACCTGACTTGTAGAACCTGCAACATTTGTCATGGAGGCAGTGTGATGAGGGAAGGCTGCATCATCTGTAAAAAGTGTCTCTGTCTCCTTCACTGCAGCTTCTGCATTCTTCATCATTCCCACTTTTTCACACTTCATCATCTCAGCTTCACTCAGCAACTTGCTAACCTCAGCATTACTCTCGTTTCTGATATCAGAATCAGATCCATAACCACCTGAACTTGAACACTCTTCATCAGAACTACCAGCATACCCAGAAGTATCATCATTATCTGGAGTATTGATGTTGTGAAAATCTTTGATTTGATCGACGATCCTTGCATAACATACAGTTCTTCCGTTGTTCTCAGTTCCCAACTGTACTGACCAATCGCATCCTTCATCAGATTGAACTACCAAAGCTCTATGTGCGTTTGAAGGTCCTGATTGATTGGTATTGTTAGAGTTGCCAACAGCTACCATTCTTCTCTCATTGTTGAACTGAGCTGTGTTGGGTGGTTGAGACTGATTTCAAAAGGGGTTGTGATTTCCTTCCTTGCTGGGTCTTGTGCATTCCCGTTTGAAGTGACCTCTTTCTTCATAGTTGAAGCAAGTTACGGCAGTTTTATCAAAGCCGTATTTTGTATCTTTCTTGCTTTCCAAACTGGTCCTTCCTGTTCTTTGCATGTAATCCTTCGCTCTTCTCACAGCACTTGCAAATGCCCACTTGATATCCATCAGCTCCATCTCATCTCGGTCAATTTTTTGGTAGTCTTCGTTTGTCAAATTGATGTTTCCTATTTGACCTGCAACTAAACCATAATAAGCACTGACCATTGTGTTGAGAAGTTCCATATGTTCTTGTGCAACTTCTACGCTGACTTTAGAGAGATTGGACGTGTCAAGTTTGACAATGTTGGGATTTGCAGATTGACAATTGTTTCCATAGAAAGCTTGTTGAGGAGCTTGCTGTGGAGCTTGATGTGCTAAATCTCTTGGTTGTGGAAGGAAGGCTTTCGGATCAAATGCTTGTCCATAAGCTTGAGTACTTGAGCCCGCAGACTGACTTGATTGAACAGGTTGTGGTAGGAAGGGGTTCACGTTTGACACAAACGCGGTTTGCAGCTTCGGTTGCTGGCTTGAGTTTGTACCTGCATTATTATCTTCGAAGTACATCTCAGGGTTTTGTGGAACGGTGACTCGTTGTGCCTTCCGGAGTTCTTCTTCATTCTTGTTCTCCAGTTTCTGCACAAATTCATAAATACTAATTGAGTCCAAAACACCTATATGTTTTAATAAGTCAATAAATTGACCCCATTTCGGTGGTAAAGCATCAGCAAATCGCATCACATTTTCTTGTGGTGCTGCTAACACTTTGTAAGAGTACATCTCGCTGAGCAGATGATAAAACCGTGTAGTCATATCATTCAACATTTCATTTTCCATAAACATGAAACCTTCAAACTCCTTCTTGAGTAAATTATGCTGAATTTTCCTGGTAGCACCATTACCCTCTCCTCTTGCTTCCAAAGTATCCCACAGATTTTTCGTGGTTGTACAGTACACAAACTGATGATAAATGTCTTTATGAAGAGCTTATGTGAGGATAGCAAACTCTAGATCATATGCCTTCTTGTCACTCTCGTCTAGATTGGCTAAGGAGGTTGGATTTGATCCGGCTTCTTCAAGTGATTCTTTATAGGGTGTAGTAAAACACGTCCACAATTCTGTGTTCTGTACAAGAACATACGTATGAAAACGACTTTTCCACGAAGGATAATCATTCATGTGGTTTAGCTTCGGCTGACGGTTATTACTCCCTGTTTCACTTTCGCTCATTAACAGAGTTTGGATGCTTTGATTTTGATTCGCAACACATGCCCACTGATTTTCAGAGATCATAGCTGTATGTTGAGGCATCAAAGACTTAACCCATGATGTTGCGGAGCTTTGCGAAGACTCCTGATTTGAGCTTGAACTACTTCAATCCCACGGATTAGAACTCATTATATTTTCTTGATTATGAAAAATTGAAAGTTTTAAAGTTTGAAAATAACAGTTCCCTCTTAAAAATTCACAATTTTGAAAATATTTGAAAAGCACACAGCTTTGAAAATCTGAAATACGAAAAACAAACAATAACGAAGATTATTCGTACGAACCAATGTTTCGTACAGATAAGTGTTCTTCGTACGAGCAACTTGCTTCGTACGGATAAGTGTTCTTCGTATGAGCAACTTGCTTCGTACGGATGAACTCCTTCGTGCGAACCAACTTGTTCGTGCGGATGAGTTTCTTGCGCACGAGCAGCTTGGTTCTTCCTACGAATGGGTTATTCGCACAGTCTGTTTTTCTCAATGTTTTTCAGATGAACAGATTTTAACCAAGTTTTAAGTTAGTTATCTATTCAAAACTTAAGTTTTCTGCTGGGAGTTCAAGAACACTTCAAGAAACCTTCAAACTAGCTCAGACACAACACTAAGCTTGGTTTTGAACAAGGAAGAGAGTCAAAGCTCTGAAACCACTTGTAGGTCCACCTGAGGATCAAGTTAAACCTATTCCTTGTTCATGCAACACACATACGAGTGCGGAATCTAAGTATGCAGGCAAACCAAAGTAAAGTAAGAACACGAGGTAACCAAAGATTCAGTATCTTGATTAAGAGATGAGAACAAGTACAAACATATACAAACAATGCTCATACGACTAAACAAACTGCCTGTGTTTTTGTGTCTTCGTCTGCTCCAGAGATGCTAACTGCTCAGCTCACCAACAAGTTGAACAACAGACAGAACCTTGACTGAGAGGTGCATGTCTGCTTATATAGTGTCCATGCTGGTCATTCATACAAAGCACGTTACCAGACATACGGAACATTCTATTACCCACGAAGCACTGCTCCAAAGAGGCTTATACGAAGCAATTGGTTCGTACAAAGCGAATGGTTCGTACGAACCATGTAAACCAACTTGTTTACAATGATTCCTTCGTACGGAGCATGTGGCTTGTACGGAGCACGTGGCTCGCACGAGCAACACCTTGCTTGTACAGAGAATTCTAACTCACATAGAATGCTTACTTTGGAGAACGTGTCACAGACATGACGTACACAAGACTCAATGGTATGCACACATGCACCCGTTTAACACAGACTAACTAAGATTTCATACGAAACCAAGATAGAAGGATATCTTGATTTAGTCGACATGACCAAACTTATACAGACACTTGAGCAAAGACCGCACAATTACAAATGTAACTAAGAACAAGCGACAGACACAAAACTGTATCAACAGACCTTGATCTTCTTCGTGAAGTATATCTCCGGCACAAAAAACCCGAGAGCTGGAAACTACACAGCCCCACTACTATTAATGACGTAAAAAGTACAAGAGTAAGCCTTGATTGATCGAAAACTAAGTGCAACAATGATGTTTGCAGTGCTTGCAAGTGAGTAGATTGTGAATGTCGTGTGTAAAACGGTGTCCCTAAACTTTGGATCAAGCCTTTTTATATTACAAAATGAAAAACAAATCCTAACTAAACTTTCGAGAATTCCGGGATCTTGATAATACCATGTAATGACCATTGGCAGCTTCAGATTCTTTCACGTTTTCCTCAACCATCTTCACCAGAATTCCACTACAAGTCATCCACTAGCCGTTTGTAGGGGAATATACCTGTGGAATATTCTTAATAGGCACAAGAAACTACTCAGTAACAATTATGTTCAGGATCCTTAGTCGCATCAGAATTCTACTGTATACTAATAACCTCGGGATCCTGAGTATAAATTTTTCCCCTAACAATTGCCCCCATGTTTTATGGTTGTGGATAACAGTTGTCAAATTTCAAATTTAAAAAATGAACATGTGGCTGAGATTAGAAGTAAGAACTTCGACCCATTTACCCATACGATTTGACCGCTATCAACCCCATAATAACCTCAAGCCCTAGATTTACTCTTTACTCATTTTATTCGGCGAAGTTGAAGTGATCATGTTAGTCTTCTTTTCCCTCTCACTCTTCTTTTTCATTTTCTTTTTCTGATGAGTAATGTAATGGCAAAGAAAAACCTTCGTTCTTCTGATGTTCCCAAGTTCACCGATCAGAGGAACTTGTGTCCTCTAAAGAGGAACGTTGTAAATTTGATGATCAGTGCATCGGGCACTTAGTCACCTCCCAAGTTTTACCAGACCAAGTCATTTTTCGACCCTTTGATCCTACCACCAAAGCTGAAATATGTTCCCCTCAATAGATTTTCTTTTCTTTCTACCCTTTTTCGATTGGTTTCACCTTTTCATTCACACCCCTTGTAAACGAGTTTTTCAGCATCACCAAACTTTCTTATTCCTAAGTCATGCTCTGTTATGGAAGATCTTGCTTACTCTTGATAGACTCAATAGAACCCATGTCCTAGTTATTGCTATTTCCGAGATCGCTAGTGCTTAGGAGTTGAGAACCCACGATGCCAGGTGCTTTACTCTCCGTATCAAGCCTGGACAATATGCCCTCGTCCCAAGAATGAAACACAACGAGAAAGAATGGAAGACAAAGTTCCTGTTTATTCGTAGGGATTCAATTCTTGATGGTTAATCCTTACCACTCCATTGGATCAGGAAGGGTAGGGTTCATCAGGATCCACTTAGTAACAATGATGTTCGGGATCCTTAGTCGCATCAGGATTCTACTTTATGCTAACAACCTCAGGATCCTGAGTATAAATTTTACCCCTAACATAAACCATCATCCATTCATTCCATAGAAAGTTTAATTCGAAATACATGTAGGTTTTTTACATTGGTTAGTAAATCCATATAGTTTAAACATCATCCCCAAAAGCTTGATACGGGATTAGGTAGAACTATGAATCTTGAGTGTGAGACCTTTAAATACAATGTTAACTGAACTTAAATGCATACATGAATGCGGCATGATTTCCAAGTGTTTGGGTTTAGGTAGATAACAATACCAACAGTTGTAGTTACTGTGTGATTATATCTTCAATAAAATAATCTAATTTTTTGAAAGGCATATATCTTAATTGTGGTTCCATTGAAGCTTTTTCAGAGACAAAAAAGGTTCAAGTGTGGGGATATATGATATATTGCAAAACACCGTCATTTATCTTTGTATTTTGTGTGAGTTTTTGATAGTTTACTTATTTGTTATTGGTAATCTTAGGCTTGTATTTTCTTATTTTGTGTTTGTAGGTCCTGATGAGAAAACAGCGCAAATATGGGCCAACATGGTGATTGAACGAGTAACCAAGAGCAAGGATAGAGGTGCAGGGACCAAAGTTCAAAACTTCTGGTGAAATAGGAGTTCAGGTATCACAAGCCATTTGGGCTGGGCTTATCGTGATACGCCTAGGACGGTCCAGCATACTAAAAGATGAAATTGCCATTGGATTTTTCTGGTAATCAAACCCCTGCCACTACACATTATTTGTTGATCTATTTGGGCTCGCTTATCACGAGCCTTTGGCCCTTTATCCGTGCAATATGCTAGACGAATGGTAATCGTGAAATACGTATTTGATACAAAATTAAACACTAATTCAGCCTGAATTTTGATATATCTACATACATACACATATTAGAACAGACCCATATAAGTTGTAGGGGATTCAAGGGATGAATTCAAGAGGAAGAAGAGGATTGATACGCAAAAAGAAGCTCGGGAGCGTGGAATCAAACATTCGACAAACCGTTAGTCTTTATATCTCTTTTATTTTCGTTTAATCTTGTTCGATCATGATGTTAGCTACTGATTCAATTTGTTTTGTTATACCGAACATGTTTCTTGGCTAGTCTGCCGTTCCATTTTGGTTCTGGTGAACTTAGACCACTTCTTTAAACTTTTACCTTGAACTTTTCGACTATGGTGTGTTTTATTTAAAAACAATTTGATTTGTTGCTGATTATGGATATGTGTACTTGTTCTAGGCTTTGATTATTGTTTGGTTATTGATTGCGATGTGTTTGGAATGAAGAAATTCACCATAGGCACGTTTTAATCACTTACAGGTAGTTTATTTTGGGTTTTCGATCTAGAGTTTTGTTTTAGAGATAATTAAGGTAACCAAGTCAATTAGATCAGTTAGGTTAAGGTGTGCATCCAATCTTGATGATTCGAAAGGTAACTTAGGATTGCTAGGTTTGATGTGTGTCTTGTTTGATAGTTCTGGATTACCGATAACTCAAGTCCTTCTATATATTCGTGTTTAGTGATTCCTAGGTTTTAACTGTATCGTTTCAGAGTTAGCTTCTCAATTAGAAGATCGTTAGGGTGATATCTTATCAATTTTGATAGTTGTGGGATTCGGTATCGATAGGTCGAGTCATTTCCATCTAGCACTTCATTCACTATATGATTGTTCTTCATAGTTTGGTTTCTAGAAACTGTATGGTGGGGCTCTGGCTCTGAGCTTAATAGTTACTATATGACTTAATCATCCTTAATGGGAGGTTGACCGAGTTAGATATCGGATCTTTAGTCATTTTTCAAGTCATAAGTCATTACATGTTCTAAGGGATTCATTGCCTAGGTGGTTTCTTCTTCTGATTGATTTCAACTTCGTGTTCCTAGCCATTTGCTTGTATATTCATCTAGCATTAGGCTTTACAACAGCCGATAGGTACACTTGAATGTCTTGTGGTCTAGCATTAGGAGAGTTTAGAGTAAAATTAGAATGTCTAGATTAGGTTAACTTTTATAAACCATATTCTGCACATAAATTGATGAAATACGTGTCATATTACACCCTATGAAAAACCATTATGTTTAAGGAAGCTCATCCTTTGGCTATCATGGAGGTGGACGCTGATGATCAGGCTCCACTAGAGCTCCGATCATTCCCATTGCCGCCTTGAGCAATCTCCCAGAGTTTGTAATACTCACGCTTATTTGCTTATGACCCGATTATTTTAGTATAGTGCATCGCAGGTTGATATAATGCTATAGGTATTTCCCCTTGCTTCAACGAACAACTTCTTCAAAATTTAATTTATCACTCATCGGAGTTTTTTGTAGAAGTATTGCTACTTCTCATACCATTTTCACTTCTAGTGCCACATTGAGAAAACTTTCAAAGCTAAAGCCTCGATTTGATGTATCCTGTAGACGTTGAATTAGAGAAAGAGTATGTAGGATATGGGTCACCATTTTAATAAAAAAATTATATAAATAAAAATAGTAAAGATACTCTCTTTAAATATTTGGGAAATTATAGTACAATACCATGAACAAATCTAAACGAAATAATATATTATGACACAACATATGTAACGAAATTGATTCAAGCCAAAGTCTTCTACTAGAGCATTAACCGCGTCTTCTTGTATGGTCCGTTGTGTAGTCTTCAACGAACTCTTGAATCGCGTCTCCTTGTATGATCCTTTATGTGGGCTTCAACGAGGTCTTGAACCACATCTTCTTATACAATAATTTCCTACAAATGAACAAATAAGTGTTGACGGTTGTGGCTGAGGCACGTGTTCAACACGCTTCCCTTAAAACAGATTTCGCGCCTCTACCAAAGACGACGCATCTGTCTCCCAGGGTACAACAGCCGAAGCAGTCTGTACTGCCGGAGATGGCCACGCGCCCGAGGTTACACCAGATAAAATTATAGTGTTAAAAGTTGTGGAAAATATGAAAAAGAAGGTGATGAAATCGAGTAGAGAAAACTTATCTCTCTAAATACCCAACACATGGATCTTCAAATATTTTTTACTTTTCCAAGAACTCTTCATGTATACATGTAATTTCCTTGTATCATATCTCATGTATTTCTCTAGTGTCCTTTGCATAAAAGACACATAGTCTTCTAAGTATCCAAGAGTTTTTTTTTTTAAGAGTCTCAATAATTATATACTTAAACTCTAATAAAACTCATCAATTGCCATCAATAAAACTCTACTCAAGAGTTTCACCATATGGAGAGTTAAGAGTTTCATAAGTATATACTTAAACTCTAATAAACACTATCAAATGTCATAAATAAAACTCTACTCAAGAGTTTCACCATATGAAGAGTTTAATTACTAATAATAATTTCACTCAGTTATTAATTAACTAAATATCCATTCACTAATTTTCCAACAATCCCCCACATGAATGGAGATCGTTTAAAACACATAAAATTTCCAATGAAACGTCAATAGTTGAGTATTGCCGGATAAGTAGGTGTTCCCTTTGAACCTTCTGTTGTGAAGCATACTTAGTCTCCTAACAGTTTGTAGACACGATGTCCTTGAACAAACCCCCATTTGTGTAGACGACAATACACTTCACACAATACTCTCCTTAGCTGGATCATCCCCTCATAGTTGTGTCTAATAATGGTCGTGGAACACTTTCCTGGTTTTGCGAGTGCTCTAGGAATTGTGCCCCCAATTCCATTCGAAGCGACCCCACTTCTCTTTAACATAGGTGATTCTCCATAAATCATTAAAAGCATCATGCTTACCATGATTATGCAAAATCATATACCACATAATATGCTTAGCCTCACAATTTGTCACTGAATTTCATAGGAATGAACTAGGACGTATTTAAACACCCTTTTATCATTTAGGGGGTATATATAACCATATATACTAGCTTATGCATATCATGTAACATTTGTAAAATCGGGTCTCCAAAACCCGCTCCGTTTTGTAATCAAGTACCAAGTTATGAAAGTACATTAATTATTTATGGTTATTTTGAGTTAAAACGTTACATAATTAATAAATAAACTAAACTATAAAAATTATATTTGATAAAAAGTTAAAATAAAATAAATAAAAAAACATTTGTAGCTGCCGGGACTCGAACCCGGGTCAGCCCAGCTTTCAAGACAACTTAACCATCTTTCACTAAACCACTCCGCCACAATGTGTTTTCTGATAACACTAGGCAAACATTTGGTTCTTATACGCAAACTCAAATCAACCGTTGGTGCCATCTGAATAACGGAAATCGGCAAACCGATCGCCAAATCATTTCGAATTCATCTGGCCAACTTATAACCGATGTATTTCGGTTTCTAATTAAGTCCAAATTGAATGAACATAAAGTTTCATCATTTCCGGTATTTGAAACCGAAAATTTATCAAACTCTGATTTAATTCAAGTTCTGATCATTTGCACGATTCATAACTATCACAACAACACTCAATTTCATTTTCGTCAAGTTTCTGAACCGTAAGATTCTCTGAATCAGATCGCCGGAATTTTTCTGCAAATCACCGGAAAACCGGGACTCACATTCTCACGGTAATTCCTTCGGCTCTTTTTGTTTAAAACATGTGATTAGTCAATCTCTAACACAACTCCATCATCAGAATCAATCTTAGCCAACGTTTAACGGAAATCTTACCTTCGCCGGAAAGTTCCTGAGATTGCCGGAATCCCACTGTGAACTGGTAAGATATCCTTCACTTCTTTTAAACCTTGTTTAGGTGATTTAACTTTATGAATAATCGATCCACACTGTTAATTGGTTCAACAGTCGGAGTTCATTTCCAGTACTGACGAACTTTCGCCGGATTTCTGTGATTATCTTCAATAGGTAAATTATGTTCTTTAAACTCTCTCCATTCCTTACTCTTGAATTACTGTTAGTGTCTAAGAACTTTGTAAATCACAAAATCAAACTTAACCAGTCGAATTATGCTGACCGTGTAATTCGACGAAGAAGATGAAGTTATTTCAGAATATAAGAGTAATTAAAATCCGGATTATAATCGGGTTAGACACACAGTCCAGCGGTGGACTGTGTGCAAAATTCATATTCACGTCCCGAGTTCGATCCTTGCTACGCACACGCCTTACGTAATAACATTCCTTTTTAATCATGAACTAACCCGGGTTAAAACAGGTAGTTGTTAAGTATAATATAAATCAAGAATATAACCGGGTTAGACACACAGTCCAGCGGTGGACTGTGTGCAAGATAAACTTCACGTCGCGCGTTCGAATCCCGTCCCAAGCACCGGTCAATTGAATTAAAACGTTTTTGTAAATAAAGGTATTTTCGGTTAATTCAAATAAGTATATAAATATAATTAAAACTGAGTTTCTAACGGGTTAGTCACGTAGCTCAGTTGGTAGAGCTACGTGCACGTGAACGGAAGGTCGCCGGTTCGAATCCCGCTTGGCGCAGCATTTACCGCTGACCGAACCGGTCAACGGTCAACGGTCAACAGTAAAAAAAATAATAATAATAATATTTTTTTATATATTTATTTGTTTATTTTAATTTAAAAATCAATTTAAAATGCTTAAAAATAACATTTTTAAAGATAGAAAATAGCCATAAACTCACAAAAATATATCTAAAAATCCCATTAAAATCCTTAATAAAATCCATCCATTTAATATATTTTTCCATTATTATTTAGGTTAGTATTCCTCGTCGACTCGCTCGTCTAAATCGTGCGCATCTTACCATCTCCAATCCAACGCACCCAATGTGAGTGAACCTTTCAAATTCCCCGTTTTAATCACGTTTTGGGGTGTATCATGTGTCTTTGCTTATTTACATATTATAACGAAATTATTGTGCATACATCATATCATGACATGTGTATTAGTTTGTTGCTGTTAAGTAGTTATTATTGGATGCAAATTATTATTTCAGTACATGCAATTGCCGAGGCCGCAGCTCCCCATCCATCGAGGTTGAGCTTGATCCCCATTTTTTATGCGGTTGATCTTGGCGTGCCCACACGATCGGCTCCGTTTGATTGAGCCTTGATCAGTCATTTCATTTTACATTTCAATACATGCAATACGCTCGGCTCCGTTTGATTGAGCCTTGAGTGCACAGTTCAATTTACATTTCCAGTTCATGCAATACGTTCGGCTCCGTTTGATTGAGCCTTGAGCGCACAGTTCAATTTACATTTTCAGTTCATGCAATACGATCGGCTCCGTTTGATTGAGCCTTGATCGCACAGTTCATTTATGTTAGTTACCGTATGATATTGGTATATTCGCGTATGCTATCAAGTGTTAATGTATGTTATAATTGTAACTGCTATTTGCCAATGTTTGATTACTTACATGTGCTCTTTTATGATTATGCACAATATTTTATTGATAAACTAACCATAATATCATTATCAAATGTTTATCTAATAAGGTTCACTCGCCAACTTATGTTGACCCAAAACCTCCCATTTTACACATGATACAGGTGAACCAGCAGCAGCTAGGAACACATAGGACCTGGATTAGAAGAATAAAACGATTTAGTTTTTGGATTGATATGTTTGGTTGTTTTCCCTTGTATTGAATGAACATGTTTGGATGTTTGAAAAATGTAACTTTGACTTCATTTAATTATGGAACATAATAGTAAATGTCATGTGCTTTGGTGATAACCCAATTATGCCCCGACTCTTATTTCCGCTGCGGGTCGGGGTGTGACATATCAGCTATGCCCCCACAGTGACCACCCTTAGGCATATGAATTAGTTGTCCTATTGACCTTAGATCTTGGGATCTCCAGTCAACTAAGTTAGGTTTCCTTCACACACCCTTTTCCCCGGGCTTTAGTCTCATTCCACAACTTGATCTCTAATAAACCCTTAGGTTGTTGGATCCATAACATTATCTTTGACTTTGTCTAGTCATTACAAATAACTTTGCGTATTTGAGATCAGTTGTCATGATATGTTCTTAACTTGTAAGTTAATTTTGCCTATAGTCAATGTCTAATACTATAACCTCAGTGGCCATCTGAATCTAGTTATAATATATGTCTTTGTAAGATACGCGTATCATTTAAGGCAAACATATCTCCATTATGCACTACGACCTTTGTGTCCTCCACTTAGTCGTTTGTTTGCAATATTAGATTTGATTACAAAATCCTTATTGCCAAAATTTTATGGTACAAATGCAAGACACCCCCACATTTAAGTGTTATTGGATAACATCCAGATAGGGTAATGAAAACCATTTCTACATACCCTTATAGGGTTGTTTTTCTTAAATGGATCTTCCCCCACATTTCTTGTCATTTGATCAACATTTCCGTAACTTCACTTATGACGCTATTTATACACATATGATTGAACAAGATCAACCTTACTATATCAATGATTCAACTCATATTGCATCAGCTTACATAAGCTTCCGAGCTGACCAAAGCAACACATGCCATTGTCATAAGTTTGTCACCAACTTAGAATAATTCTAATTTAACATCAAGAATAAGCCTAGACAATGAGTTCTCCTCATTATCTTTTCGAGCAAACTCTTCAAAAGTTACATGTCTTTTCCTTATAATGAATGAAAATTCTCCCTCAACTTTGTCTATACACAAATTCTTTTTGTGTTCATACACATTTGAATGTTTAGAGTTAATTAGTCTCCGTCAAGACCCATAATTAACCAAGTACTAGTCTAGCATGCTTTAGGCTACAATACTTTAGCATGTGAACACAGATGCATCATTCTGATTCTTCACAACCCCAAGGATATCATAATATCAAGTTGCAACATTCATCCCTTGTTAAGACAAAATAATGAGAGTTATTCATAATCCTAAAACATCAATATTTAGGAAGGCCTCACAAATTATTGTATATAGCACATAGCTAAATTTTATCATTCAGTTAAGGAACATAACTTGTTTACCTTTGATCTCCAACGCTTTACCATTGACTCATAAGTACTTAAACATAAGTCCTAATCCAAGTCACTTGGTGAACACACTCATCGCCAACAAGATGAATGTTTCTCGTTTACAATCACTATTATGTGGAAGATAGAGTAAACTAGATCCACACTCAACAACATGGCATTCATAATTTTGCCATAAGTGATTTGCACACATCTATTATTATTCATTAGGAGATATGTATATTTAGGATGCTCTCCCAAACGAAGGTAAAATTTCCATGTTCAAGTGGTAGACGCGTCTACGTATAAATCTCGCAAAATTTATTAAAGGTATACAATAACATATAGTACTTTTACTTCCATATGTTAGAATTCAAACTTGTGAATTTTCCAATGACTTCTAACGAAGTATTTCGACATGAATCTCGTTTGTGTATTTTATCTCAATACACTCAGTATGTTCTTTCATTAATCTCTCATGATCTGGTTATACATTTGATGTTTCATCTTTGACTTTTAGTCAATACAACAACTCTGAAGTAATTTATGTTCAAATATATTCATGTAATATCCGTTTAAAGTCATATTCTTTTAAACAATGTATAGTTGACGTTATAATTACTTTCCACAAAAATAATTTATACGTCACAAACATTAGTGATTTATTTCTTTGTAAAAAATTGCATGTGTTATCCGAAGATATTGAACACAAAACAATAAAATACATTAGAAACTAAATCATAAGTGTCAAACACATTTGAAATTTAAACGGAAGCATAGACGATATGTAGACATCAAATATCAAAGTGCTTTTATCTTCAACACTTTATAATCTGACCAAAATCTTCTCAACGATATCATCCCATGGCATGTCTTAAGATACTCCCTCAATAAGACTCCATGCACTTGTAAGTACAAGTTTCTCATTTCATCTTGAAACTTTAAACTTGGATAATTCTACATAAAACAACACCAAGTTGTTACAAAGACTACATTTAGGTAGTAAACTTAAACAGTTAAATTTGTTCAAAACAACACCAAGTTGTTTTCCACCAAATAATATCCATGAGATTGTTACTTTGTTCACCATATGCTACTTTCAGCAAGAGTAGCGAACCATTTGAATTATCAATACTATGCAAAACTTTGTTTTAAAAATCACTCTAAAACATTTCCTTAGTTTTGCAATATACTATATTAATAATATCAATTAGAGTTTACGAAAACATAAATCAAAACCCAAAATATCAAATGGTTTTATATTATTTAGTCTTACTACGCATGTACTAAACATTTTCTAACACGCATGTTAGAAAAAAATTGTTATAACGGCACATATAGAATCGAACGTTTACATAAAACGTTTTCCAATGATAAAGTTTATAAAATAAACCATTTCTCATCATTTTTAATGCACACATAGGCAATTAAATGTTTACATAAAACATTTTCATTCATTATGGCTTATATAATGAACAATCTCTAACCTTGTATTTGTGATACACATTTTCTAGCACACATGTTAGAAAAATTAAGTCATTATATATATATATATATATAACATGACCATTTTGATTTAGAAATCGCAAATTAAAGTTAGTGATAAATCTCATATAACAACACCATCACTTATGGTGATTTAATCTTGAAGCCAATCAAACATCAACTTCAATGTATGACTTTTTATTTATAAACCATGTAAAGCATTAATGTGTTTATATTCACTAAAATCAATTCTACAACAAATTACTTATATAAAATGTTTACATAAAACATTTCAAAGAATTTGTATTTTAACAATCGTGTTAAAATGAAAGAAATTCTAACGTGCACGTTAAAAAATATTAACATTTCCATAAAATGTTAATTCGACTTGTTATAAACACATATATGGTTCAAATAAATAAGTCATTTCTAAACACACCTTCGAAAATAAGCAATTAAAAATTGCTTCCAAACAAGCACTTTTCATGAACCGTTTCTAAGACGCATGTTAGAAGACAAATGATTACAAAAATCATTTGCATTTTTTATATAACTGTTTCTAACACTTTTCATGAACCGTTTCTAACACGCATGTTAGACGACAAATGATTACAAAAATCATTTGCATTTTTTTATAAACTGTTTCTAACACTTTTATTAGAAATAACAATTACAAAAATTGTTATAAATCTTATCAATAAATATGTTTTAACATACTTGTTAGAAATAAATAATTATAGTAACCATTATCATACCAACAGGATCTAACAAGCTCGTTAGAAATACATGATTATAAAAATCATTATAAGGCTTATTAGTTTATACAAATAAACTATTTCTAACACTAAGCCGGTCCAACGCGCACGGTAGAGAATTTTAACGTTTACAAAAAACGTATGGTTTACACTAAAAACCCTGATCTAACACAAAGGTTAGAAAAATTAACGATTACAAAATCATTTCAAAAACCAAACGGTTGAACCAAAATTATTCGTTTTGTGCCACGGTATAGGATTTAATATTGTATCTCAATCTCAATAAATCCAAACACAACAAGTTGTACTACATACATATTTTCCAAAACAATATTTATAAGATCATAATCTCTAATTTTTTTTATAAATCCTTTCGTGAACCCAAAATCCTTATAAATAAGGTTTTAAGATTGTAGCAACAATCTCACGAAATCTGTTTTAAGCTTGTAGGATATGGGTCACCATTTTAATAAAAAAATTATATAAATAAAAATAGTAAAGATACTCTCTGTACATATTTGAGAAATTATAGTACAATATCATGAACAAATCTAAACGAAATAATATATATGATACAACATATGTAACTAAATTGATTCAAGCCAAAGTCTTCTACTAGAGCATTAATCGCGTCTTCTTGTATGGTCCGTTGTGTAGTCTTAAACGAACTCTTGAATCGCGTCTCCTTGTATGATCCTTTATGTGGGCTTCAACGAGATCTTGAACCACATCTTCTTATACAATAATTTCCTACAAAATGAACAAATAAGTGTTGACTGTTGTGGCTGAGGCACGTGTTCAACACGCTTCCCTTAAAACAGATTTCGCCCCTCTACCAAAGACGACGCGTCTGTCTCCCAGGGTACAACAGCCGAAGCAGTCTGTACTGCCGGAAATGGCCACGCGCCCGAGGTTACATCAGATAAAATTATAGTGTTAAAAGTTGTGGAAATATGAGAAAGAAGGTGATGAAATCGAGTAGAGAAAACTTATCTCTCTAAATACCCAACACATGGATCTTCAAATATTTTTTACTTTTCCAAGAACTCTTCATGTATACATGTATTTTCCTTGTATCATATCTCATGTATTTCTCTAGTGTCCTTTGCATAAAAGACACATAGTCTTCTAAGTATCCAAGAGTTTTTTTTAAGAGTCTCAATAATTATATACTTAAACTCTAATAAAACTCATCAATTGACATCAACAAAACTCTACTCAAGAGTTTCACCATATGAAGAGTTAAGAGTTTCATAACTATATACTTAAACTCTAATAAACACTATCAAATGTCATAAATAAAACTCTACTCAAGAGTTTCACCATATGAAAATTTTAATTAGTAATAATAATTTCACTCAGTTATTAATTAACTAAATATCCATTCACTAATTTTCCAACAGAGTGTCATTACTAAACTGAGTGAAAAAGGACAATCACCATTGCAAAGGGAGATTTCTACATAAAAAGTCATTTATTGTCAACCAACATTAATAATAGCGAATTCATTTTCTTCATCCACGTTAAAATGAATGGTAGCATTGGTTTTAATTAGGGTTTTCAGTACATGTTGAAGAGCCATTGACACTCCACAAATCGTTGATATATTATATGTGTATACATACACATATATATATATATATATATATATATATATATATATATATATATATATATATATATATATATGAGTGTATAGAGAGAGAAGTTATACTCTTCTTGTTTTCTTTAATCATTGTTCTTCTAGTCATCTGCATCACTACTGGATGAGCAGATTTACGAGATGAAAGCAACCTTCAATAAGTTGTTCGTTGCAGCAACATGATGCATCGGAGCTCCACAGATCCTGATAGAAAGCCTACATCTCCATTGAAGCGCCACATACACTATTAACCTTAAATACCAAAGGGCGGATGCCACCACAACAATAAAGCATGAATATACAACATATCTCATCCAACTAGAACTCTTCATCGGGTAATCAGAGAAAGAGAATGTCTCAGTATTGAACTCTATGAAAAAAGGACAATCAACATTGCAAACGGCGATTTTTGCATAAAAAAGCCATTTATTGTCAACTAACATTAATCACAGCAAATCATTTTCTTCATCCATGTTAAAATTAATGGTAGCATCAGTTTTAATTATATTTCAGTCCATGTTGGAAGAGCCACTAACACACCACAAATCATTGATTTATTATATGTTTATAGAGAGAAGTTATATCATTTTGTTCATCCATGTTAAAATTAATGGTAGCATCGGTTTTAATTACATATTTCAGTCCATGTTGGAAGAGCCACTAACAAACCACAAATCATTGATATATTATTATTATATGTTTATAGAGAGAAGTTATACTCGTTTTGTTTTCTTTAATTAATGTTCCATATAACTTAACCTTCTTGTGAAAAAGTTTATGAGTTTCTACATTGAATTTGATGTAGTTGGATACATGTTGTCATTAAGTTAGTAAACAATCAAATTATTGACTTACTATTTTTTTATTGTTTAGTTATCAGGCTACATGTCTGTAGTATCTTTTGAAGAACATGAGCATGAAAAAAATTGAGTTTTCTAACGTTATGTTTGGATTTGAAATTCCATCCAACTTGATCTATGTAAATTGCCGTTGACAATGACTATTTTTTTTTCAGAAATCACCGGTTGCTATGGTGGTTTGTTCTTTTTGGCGGAAATTGTCTTTAGAAGCAATGGTGATTGTTTTTTCATTGAGTTCCGTGCTGACACTTTCCCTTTCTCTGGTTTTCACTCTTACAAGGCCTACAAGATGCAACAAATCGCAATTAGCAATGGAGATGGCCTTAGTTTTGAAATTTTTTCAAGGTGGCTCTAGAAGTGAAAATGGTACGAGAGGTAGCACTACTTCTGCAAAAGTTTTATGACTTATCATCCAAGGGCCGTTTTTTTCCTATTTTTTTGTGAAAAACAACCTTCAAAGAGGTTGTTTGTTGAAGTAACGGGAAACCGGCACTTCGATCAACCCGAGGCACCTACTTGAATCTTCAGGCCATTTGCATCACTACTTGATGAGCAGATTTGCGAGATGAAAACAACCTTCGAATAAGTTCATTGCAGCAACATGATACACCGGTGCTCCACTAGATCCTCCTGATCAGAAGCCTACATCCTTACATCTCCATCGGAGGAGCACCGCATACACTATTAGTCTTGAATAAAGAAGGGGTGTTGCCACGGCAACAACAAAGCAAGAATTTGCAACATAATCCAACTAGAACTTTTCATCGGGTAATCCACCGATCTCTGAAAATGACCCACCAAACAAATAGAAATGTAGGAAGCAATCAATGGTAAGACTATAGCAATACAAACAAACACATTATCTTTAAGATTACGATGGACAACTCCAAATATCATCATGACTTACCAACAACCAAATGACCATGGTTACTATCTTGTAGTAGTTTCGAGAATGGGCATTCGCCCTATCAAGAATCCTAGCAGGTGGCTCCTTCTTTTGGACCTTCAACTTTTCAGTTTGAAACACCCAATATTTCTTCTGTTTTTCCAAGAGATCACTCCGTAACTTTTTCTCCTCATCTTAGTGTTTTTTTTTTCTTATCAGCCCAGTGTTTTCTCTCCTCAGCCTAGTGTGATGTTGACTTTTCCAGTAGCACTTGTTGAACATCTCTTCAACGCTAATGTACAAGTTGTCAAAACCGACTCTTACATGCTTTCCACCGAACCTACACCCTTGGCGCAACGCGTTACCAAATTCGTTTTTATGGTTTTCTGTCATCTTAAAACACGTGTCCAAATCCTTTTGGGTGACTTTATTTTTCGCTTTTCATCTTTAGTTGCTATACTAAGTGTCGGTACAGTAATAAATCAAACCAATACCCGATCAAATTCCTTTATTAACGTCATACTTACCACTGCGTCTAGGTTTTCATTTATTTTTTTAAATCAGCCCGCCCACACAATGATTCCGCAAAGCACTAGTTTAGAGGAGGATATGATGATTCACTCTTGAGTCCTCTCACTTACTGGAAGCACTGGTTTAGAGGAGTCACTCTTGAGTCCTCTCACCTACTGTAATGCGCAGAGGAGGATATCATGATTCACTCTTGAGTCTCTCACCTACTCTAATGCGCAACCGTCGTGTTTGTCTTTGTATACATTTTCGTATAAGCTTTGTTCGAGTTACTTGGCTTATGTATGCAACGACATAGCATTTCTGGACTTACGAATATATCGTCGTGATGTGTTTTTTTAATCGTCACGTTCACAATTTGTTTATTTTTATCTACGCTTTGAAACACCCCCCCCCCCACACACACACACACACTGTAGAGCGCAGGTGATAACCCACTAGTTCAAGTACATATACCAATTCATAACGAGGGACGATAACAATTAAGTCTGAACCCATTTTATAAATTGGCAAACCCATTTTATAGCTTGGCAAGCCCAATGTTAATACTTTCTAAAACAGCTCATTTCAAGTCGAGCCCATTTCAGTCCAAACCTGTTTTGACCTAAACAAAAAAAATTCTTTCTAATATGATAAAATATGAGAAAGTAGTCAAAATAAATATGAATGAATAGGTTCCCATTTTTACCCAACCCAGCTTCAACTGAATTCAAAACACATAACAAGTACTAGATTGCACTTGTGATCAAAATTTGATGAACATCAAGTTGGTGTTGTCAGGGGTGAAGCTTTATTGGGGCAGGGGTTCCTGGCACCCACTGATTTTCGCTCGTAGCGTTATTTTTACCGAAAATTTTCATTTTTTTAGTGTAAAATATTGGACTTTTAAAAGTCCGGCCCCCACTAAATTTTCGTTCAAGCTCCGCCACTCAACCTTACCAAACATAGTTCACTAATGGAAGTTCTCAAGATCTCGAAGTCGAGCTTAAACTTGTGTTGTCTTGGCCAAACTCGGCCTCCTTTGCACTTCACAGCAAACATGCAACATCCATAAAATACCTTCCATATCGCTCAAAAACTTTCCTATACTTCATTCTTTTTCAATTGGGAGAGATGGCTGAGATAACTCCGTTGTACGAGTTATTCGTACCGAGGGTTCGAATTTCCAACAAAATCGATCCATTTAAACCATGATCATGAGCAAGTACATAAATATACTCCTGAAAGATAAGTGGATATAAGTAGTGAGATCGTGCTACTTTGAAATCTGATGGTGTTTTTCGTAGCAGTCCAAGGGGTTGGTTTACTTTTGGACATGCTTCATTTGCTTTGCTCCCCCCCCCCCCCCCTTCCAGGCCCATCACAAGGAAAACGAAACCCAAGATTTGCTTTATCCGGTATCAAACGGGAGCTACGAGCAAATAGAACACCTTTCAGAAGTATCAATACCGTCACATGAATCGTAAATGCATGAATGTGATGTACTTCATTCTTCATATAATAGTGTACCCTTTATAAATACAACTTCTATGCTAATAACATCTTTGCTATTAAATATCTACTTATACATACATGCATACATATACATATGTATATATTTCTTGCAACTCTCTATAACAAAACTAAGGTAACATACCAAGCACATCCGGCAACCTTTTCTTGTTTTAAGGCAGTATGAGATAGTTGTTATCTATTCTCTGTAGCATTGTGCATGCATTCAAGAGATTTTCCAAGAAAATTTGGACAGAACACACCTTTTACTTGGATCATGTAGGTAGCAAGTCCTCCTGTTGGAAGAAAGTATAATCCGAACTGGTTTCTGTCTTTGTAGCCTGATGTTAATTATTCAAAATGTCACAAATTAGATTGCCGTAATAGTTTAAAAATAAAATAAAAAGTAACAGGTAACTGACCTCTACGGGCTGAGAAGGTCTGGTGCGGAGAGAAGGGACAAGGGATGACCAAAGAATAGGGTCGGTCAACGGGTCAATAGTATTATAGTTGGTCAAAAGTGGTGCAGACAAGAATGGAGCCAAAGGGTACGTATTTCTTTCAAGATCCATCCCTAATCCAACTCCAAATCCTTCAGATGCACCACCATCATCACTTGATTTATCAACCGCTTTACCATAATCCATCTTGTTGATGTTAATTTTGTTTTCACTCTCGTCATTTTCAACATCATTTTCAGCTTCCTTTTTTGCAGCCTTTTCTTGTAAGCTTTTGTAAGCTGCAGATCTTGACAGTATACTCATGGCGGATACTGAAGACCGTTTATGTTGTTTTCCTTCAGGAGAGACGCCCAAACGAGGCAGCTGATAGGGTTCGGTGGGTTGTGTTACCCATTCTGACGTTTTATGGTCACTTCCAGTGTTTTCGGAACTCGCATGATTTGTTTCGTCTGATGATTTTAATTGAGATTCAGTTTGGCAGGACTTGTTCGGTCCCCACCATTTAATGTAAGGTGTAAGATCGATTTTCCTATCCATGCAAAATCCACCAACGTATTCGCTCTCTGTTGTTGCATCATCACCCGCAGTGTAATAAGTTATGCATGAACCCCAGAAGTTAATGGACGTAAAAAGAAACATTCAAATATGTGAGCATTGTTATCACAAGATCAGGTTGGGTAACAGGTCAATATGGTTTCAGGTTGAAAACCATAATTTCGTGTATGTGTCAAAAGGGCTGTGTTTGGTTGGGTTTCGCTAACATTTTGTTTCCATTAAATTGAGTGAGTTAAATAATGATTACAAAAACAATCTGTACCTATATCTATACTATGTCTATACTACGTAATAAAAGAAAAGAATGGGAGACACGTGTCATTCATTGGAGTCATTTACTTTTTGTTTTCCGACCTCTCTCTCCTATTTAATAATGGATTTATTATTTAAAAATAGATAGTTATTATCTCATTAACCGAATGAATCTAATATGAAGTGCATTATTATTTTTTAAATAAACTTATATTTTTTACTTAAAAGCTTCACCAAGTTCAAAATTATGTTGGTTAAAATTTTTAAAAACGAAGAATAGTGATGATAATTATTTTAATGAGCGTTTTCTAAATTTTTTAAATATCTATTGTACATGGTAAGAATTGTAAAAATATAATATGATACATAATAATCAATAGGTGCTGTTAAAAATCAAAATTAATAATATTTTAAAAATTAACTTAACAAAATTTATATCTGTCACGTCCATTTTTTTAAATACATATCTTAACGATTGTATCTGCTAATAAATTACATTTATATTTTTTCTATTAGTATAATATGCAAGTTATTCAACCCGTGTAATACACGGGATTATAACCTAGTAATATTATATAATAATCTAGATTTTTTTTGTATTTGGCACAAGACTCTTGCTTACCATGATGCATGCGGCTGTGGTAATCGGCTCCAGCAATCCGGCCCAAGGGAGAGTCCCATCTAGTACTGTTTTATAGCACAAACAATTATAGATAACATTAAGAATGGGTCGGTGGCATTGGAGGTATCCGATATCCAGCACGATTAATAGTGCGCAAGGAAGATGGTTTCCACTCATAGGCTCATAGCATGTGGGTCCTACAAGGTGATTCAAGTGCTATTTCTTGTGCGGGATATAAAAAGTGATACCTATTTTGAAACTGATAAGATACCATTAAAATGAAAAGATTCATGCTGCTTTGATTGTGTTAAAGAGACAGAAACACAAGGATGAAACCCATGAAGACATTTGGATTTGTTGAGATCAGGAGGATCCTAACAAACTTATTATCGAATACATCTTTAAAATAGGGATTAATCAATTTCTGACCCGTTGATTAGTTTGCCCACATGGTTTCTAGTCATATTTAGAATGTACCAGGTGGTTATATGTGATTTACTAATTCGCTTCTGTGATAAAATATGATTATAGCTAGAAAGTAGGAATCGACTAACAATAGTTTGTTGAAGTGTACATGGCTCCCTTTTGGACCAAATGACTAATTAGATACCTGGAAACTCCATGACATTTAGAGGTTCCTCTCGAGAAACCACTACCTTTTCTGCCATGATTTCATGTCAAAAAGTTAAGATAAAATAAACAAGCAAAAATAATTATGCACATGCATGTTTTGGTTCTTTTTATACCTTCTGAGTGATGCAAGGTAATCTTCTCTTGATAGGTTTTGCATCTCTTCAAGATCTCTTGTATAGTCTGTTACCTGGCAACAATAATATGACAAACAGTCTTCATAAAATGGAACTGTAGTAAGAGATGAGGTATGCTACTCAAAGAAAAGTCCTTTGCTTATGGTAAAGTAGGGAGCTTAATCATGCTTATGAGACTGTATGATTACTCACCGGAAAATTAATGAGTGTCCCAGGGCCCCAATACTTCAAGGCAGCAAGATCATATGCTCTGGCAGCAGCTTCCTCATCATCATATGCACCTAAAAACACGTTTAGCATAGGATAACAAAAATGAATGTAGACATTATTGTGTTAATATAAACAGATTTACATAAATATTAAACCAGATCCTTACCTAAATAAACTGTTGAAATAGATGCCAAAACCATGAGCATAACCAATACAAAGAAAACAGAAATCAGATTAGAGTTCATTGCACTTAATTCGTGCATCTGAAAAGGAATAAAGAACACAAGGCTTCTTGCAACATATATACATACAGACAGATGTATACAAGCACACACATACAAACAGAGAGAGAATTGAACCTTGCTTGCCCTTCTTATTCTGATTCTGGTTCCAGGTATTTTTATCCCATAGATGCGCTTCATAACGGCCAGTCCATCTATGCCTATAACATTACAGTATTTCAACAAAAACTTGAGAATTCTGTAAGAGTGCAAAATATTATAATCTGGAAGGAAAATAGACAAATAACTATGGTTGATGCAAAAGTTAAAAAGTGGTTTTGGACAATTGTTGCATCCAGCAGCACTTGCACAATAAAAAATTGTAACATGTGAGAAGCAAAAAATTAAAGCCGACTTCCAAATCTATACATATTTTAAACTCAATCAGCCAGTTAAGATTACAACTTGCGTTACACTCGACACCCTCCTTATGCATGTATAATATTATGCAGATACTTTAGAAGACCTGTCCTAGCAGAGTTGGTGGAACACATGGCTGTGAATCATCTGGTCAACGGTTCGAGTCTAACGGCTTTAAATTTACCTTTAGTGTTTCTAAACACTAGGAAACGAGGCCAGACCAGGTCCATCTCATGTTGAAACGTTTTAAGCTTCCTAGAAATACCGATGATTTAATGACCTGTCTACAACAATCCACAGTATTTCGCATAAACTAAATATTCTTGAAGATCCTAGACCATGTCCAATGTGAATAGCAAGTAATAAGTCCTCTCCAATACAAATTCACATTGTAACAAACAATTCTTTCAGGAATCAAGCTCAAAACATTTATGCGAGCTGTGTCAGCAAAACTGTGATCCCGGCATCATTATCACATCAGGCTGCAACAACCGTTTAAATCCAGTTAAACCTATGCTTCTTAGTTAATGCATTCTGCAGTGGATCTAGATCACGTGAGGCACAATTCAATTAATAATTTAATATAAGATTTTACTTCAACTTTCCTCTACTCACAAACCTAACCACTAGATAATGAACTAACAAATCTCCAATTCCAGTCACACTTACACCTAAAATCACACAAAATTGACCACATTCTGTTACACGTTCACAGAATCAAATTCAAACAGATATACTCACATATACCGATAAACACGAAAATCAAAATCACCGATTAAATCCGTATACCTAGTAACACCACGGTAGATAGAACTCCGTTTTCCGGCAGCACACGGCGGCATCTTACTGATCCGTTCTTTCGCCGTACAACCTCTCTCCTTCTTCGATTTCTTCAATCCTCTATACTTCACCATCAACTGCTGCTGGTAACCGCTCGCCTTACCTACCACCGCCGCCGCCGCGGCGTCGGAAGCCTCACCGGCGCTGCCGCTAGCGCTACCTTCCGATTTCATGACCGGATCGGACGAAGATGCAGTAGCCATTAGGTTGAAACGGAAACTGAAACCCTAGGAGAGAGAGTGAGAATTAGCAACCGATGATGAGATAAGTGTGTGTGAATTATACATATACTGAATAATTATACATTCGTCAGCAAAGATGAAAACAACAGTGTGTGTTGAGGGAGGTGGAGGGTGAAATGACGAAAGTGGCCTCGAGTGGTGTGTGGAAATGTTGTATAACGGCTAGAGAGGGTAGGAATGTCATTTGGAGTGTTTTGAAACTGTTTGGGAGTGACTCAGGTGGTGTGATGAACACGTGTCTACTGTCGCTAAAAGTTTTGCAATTTGCAGAGAATCTTAGGTAACTTTGTTTGACTGTACTTTCCGGTGTAACGCCGTAACCACATATTTTTTTCTAAACCCTAGTATCCGGTATTGATCGAACCCAAACCTCGTACGCAAACTACAAATATAGAATGTTCGCAACAGGTATTTGAGTGTAAGAACGTGTATGAGCTTAATATTAAAAATTTATTCGGAGTTGAGACGTGTATAGAATTTGGAGATATCTGTTTCAGTTACATACATGTAAGGCCCGAAACATATACTCTTTACACATACCTGATTTTTTTAATTTTTTTTTTTGTTCATCAGCCATTGTCTAGTAACAGGCCAGTTTAATAGTTTCTTTTATGTGTAACATGATTTTTTTAATCATGCATTTGGTAATGTTGTCTATAACAAAAGGTATTAACTTGTTTTGAGATTTCTATGATAAAGAATTTTACATATTTTAGATACTACAAAATTTTTATAGTGATAATAATGTGTAAGAAATTATAATTATATTTTAATTTGTTGTTAAGAACATCAAGTTATATTAAAAAAATTATAATGATATGAAAAAAAAAAATGTATCACGAAATCTAAACGTGTATCTTTTTTAAGAAACTTACATGCATACCCGATATCTATGGGTATTCTCAGTCAGTTGTGAATACATAATTTTTCTGGAGTGTGGGCACAATATGAGTTGGTTAAAAATGAGTTGACAAAAAATATGATAAAATGACATAGTTCAATAAGTATTTAAATATAAAATAAAAATATCTCAATTTGTCCTCTACGTGTTTTAATTTTTCGTAACGCTCGATTACTTTTTCATTAGTAATATTGAGAAGTTCATCTACTTGTAGCATCAATTACATAAGCGTTCAAGAAATCATCACCAATACGACGCCTTGTTTCATTCTTTTAACTTTGATGATAATATAAAACCTTAGAGGAGAAGAGTGAGTCACGTTAAAAAATAATTGTTGATGTTCGAAAAGAATTGTTGATCCATGTTGCTAAGTTCCTGTTCAAAAAAGAATTGCCCTTCTCAACAATTTCAAATTTTAATAGTCAATTAATAAGTACAATGAATGACATTAATTGTATTTAACCAAAAAATTTCAAATCACGTTCATTTACTCAAGTTACAGATTATTTGAAAAAAAATATATATAACATTGTGATGAATACTGTTATTTTTGTCTTTTATGTGTGTTTTCTTTTAACTTTAAGATTTTTATAATAAAACTTTTGTTTTTATAGTTTTGCCACAAAAATTAAATTAGTTTATCTTTTTATTTGTTTTTGTTTTACGCTTTTTCTCGGATTTGGACGTCGTTTGTTTGCTACTTAGCGCGGTTTTTGGTAATACATATCGCTTTAAATTCGACCCCGTCTACGTTTCATGTCGCGTGGGTCACTTCGTAAGAAATTCTTATTTTACGTTCTTTTCTCAGTTTTGATAGTCGTTCAGTTGCTACTTAGAATGGTTTTACCCCCCCCTCTCCGCAACGCTGGTAGCACGGTTTTACACCGTCTCACCACAACTCGGTGGCTTAATACTAGTTAATAACTATTTACCAGTGATTTATTTTTAAAATTTAACAAAAGGAATTAAATAAGTTAAAGGTACACTTGTCATAAAAAAAATGGAAGGCAACCACGTAACGTTGTCTTGCAACCAAAACTTATTTCTTTAGCTTTGGCCACTTTGGATTTAAACAAAAAAACTACAAAAAGATACTTGGGTTGGGTGTACGGTAGGCCTGTGCCCACCCTACCACAGCCATACATCCGCCACTGTGCTTGATACTCAACAAGTAGTTACCCAACATATACTTGAAGGGCAATGACCAATGTATGAGACACAATTTTACAATCGAATATAGAATTGCGATTAACAAAACCCGTTCCAAACTAAGCCCATTACCATCCTAGTATAAGTATAGGTTACATGTCTTCGTATGTGTGTTATCAATGACATTAACATGTTTTTTAAACATATTATGAATATGATATTAGTAGTCTGTTTTAGAGTTTTTGCGTACCTACACATGTAGGGTGTACTATCAGTGAGGGACCTAGGAATTATTTGTTAGGGTGCAGATAAGGTGTTCAATCATATTTTCAAAAAGTACGGACGTCCACCTTGATCAAAGGGTGAGTCTACCCCTATTTACTATTCAATAATGTGCTTGGTTTTTACTTGCACATACGTATCATCAATATAATTTAGATGTAGTCTTACTAGATTGTTTTTAGTGATTTTACATACATACACATGTAGGTACGTACTTTAATAGTGAAATAGAAAATTTTTACCTATCTACACACGTGCATCATCAATTACATTCACATACTTTTCAATTCAGAACATTTGAGAAAATATAATATTGATTTATACAAATCCAATATGCTTATACATTTGCCATGCGTACATTACATTTCATAAGTGAAAGAGTAAATTATTTTTAATTTATTATGTTTTATTGGTTTTAACTATTTGAGTTTAAAATTAAAAAATTAATGTACTAAGTCCTTAACCACTCATTTAATAATATTTAGAGTCCAACTTTTAACACCTGTATTTTTTATTTTTGACTCAAGTGGTTAAAACCACTAAAACATAGGAACTCAAAACTTTATAAAATGAATGATTAGAGACTGAGGACGTTAAACTTTTTATATTTTGGACATGAACTCAAAAGTAATTTACTCTAAGTGAAATTAAATTTAGACTAAACTGTAATTTGTGTCTATGCGGTTTGGTGGCAGGATCACTATTCACCCCTCAAACTTAATTTTGGACATTTAAGTCCTTGTGGTTTACAAAAGGTTTTCTTTGCGCCCCTTCCATCATCTATCTGTTAAATCAACGCTAAAAAATGTGAAATTACTATTTTAGCCTAGGGATGCAAATTGCTATTTACTTAACATATACAACCCACGACTTATACTCTCTTTCTCTCTCTCTCCTTCTTTCTCTCTCTCTTTCTCCCTCTCTCTCTCAATTCCCTCTTCTTCATCTTGAAAATCACTACCCACCAGCATCATCATCACATGCCACCATCTCCACAAGCACCCTCATCGACCTTACAAATCCGAAACTATCAGCCGAGAGAAGATCCATTTCTTCATCTCAAAATGGGTTTATGGCAAACCTCAAAAACCTAGCAATTTCCTATTTTTTCGAGATCTAGGGTTTGCTTCTGAGGTGGAGGACGATGGTTGTCTGAGGTGGTTTTGCGTAGGTTAGGGTTTCGATTGGTTGCAGTGGAGGTTCACGCTGGTCAGTAGTGATGGTTATAAGTCGGATCAAAGGTGAAGGAATGGTGGTTGTCTGAGGTGATTTAGGTGATGTGGTGGAGGTGATGGTAACGGGGGTTTTGCAGCGGTGGAGGTGGTCGGGGTAGTGGTGGTTGTAGGTTCATTAGGGTGACCGTGTTTGGTGACGGTGGACGTTAACGGTCGCCGGTGGTGATGGTTACAAGTTGAGTAAGAGGTGAACGGATGGTTACAAGTCCAGCTGACCACACAACCGCACTTTTACTTCTATCTACTCCCTATCCCTCTCTTTCTCTCTTGAAAATCACTACCATCATCATCAGCCACCACTGTCATCATCACTAGCCACCACTGTCATCATCACGACCGCCCAATTTTGAGAAAATTTTGTGGGAAGATTAGATTATATGAATGTTGGGTCAATAGGCTGACAATATATGTAGAGGTTGAAGCTTAAGGATGTTGAATTATCAAGAATGGAATATGATAGTAGTGGTGGCAAGTGATGATGATGGTGCTGGGTTTTCTGAAGAGAGAGAAGAGAATAGAGGGTAAAAATGTAATTTCACCTTTTGTTTAACATTGATTTAACAGATAGATGATTGGAGGGACGTACAGAAAAACTTTGTAAAACACAAGAACTCAGATGGCGAAAATTAAGTTTGAGAGGTGAATAGTGATCCCGCCACCAAACTACTGAGACGTAAATTACACTTTACCTTTAAATTTCATACATATCCAACATATTAGGTCTTGATGTGAGTCTCCCAATCAAGCCTCCTTTGAATACATGCATATGAGTAGCCTCCTCAAGTGGATAATTCGGGATTTGCAAAACATATGTGTAGTTTATCACCTAAATAATTCCCGAAATGATATCATATGCATGTTGAACCCTTCATATAAATAAAGTCCATAAACAAAATCCCTAGTTCTCATTTAGTTCCTTATATAATTTCTACAATCACATAGTTAAATAAATGTTGTGTAACACCCTGTAAAATCGTGTCCAATAGTATAGTGACACGTGTTGTATTTTAAATATAGCCTGTTAAAGACCAATAAGGACTAAAGGCGTCAACATGCTCAAGTTGAGCCTCTGAGTGACGAACCGATGTCAACATGCATAAATAACAGCCTCTAAGTTACTAATATGTCAACATGCTTAAATCATTAGCCCCGAGTGACTAATACGTCAACATGCTTGAAACTTGGCCTCTGAGTGACTGACATGTCAACATGCCCAACCTCTGAGTGACATCGGAATCAACATGCTTATCATAAGCCTCTGAGTGATCCCTTGTGAAGTCCTAAACTCTCATACGTGCCGTTTGTTGGACGAGAGAGTTCAATTTTGTAAATATGTGAAAGTTGGAAAATTTAGAGATTAAAAGTGTCAACATGTTAATTTATACCTCTGAGTGACCTTTTAACGAACCGAGAGCTCAACAATGTCCGGGCATAATCCCGGGTATGCCAAGTATTGGCTATGAAGGGCTAAAAGTGCCAAAAAGGTTTTTATAAGCTTCTATAAGTTAAGGGGGTTGAAGTGTCAAATGTTGAAAGTTGCCAGGGGCGGTCGCGGGCCGCGAGAGACTTGGTATGTGTCTCTCGCGGGGCGCGAGAACAGACCTGCAGCAGAAAGTTGTTTGGTCTCCAAGCAAAACTCCAAAACCATTTAACTCGAAACCATGGCTTCTCTAAACTGCTATGCCACGTTTTGGGACACTTGTAAGCTCCTTCTTACGACCCTAAACACCTGGCTTCACCTCCTTTGAACTCTCCAACTATAAATAGGTGATCAAGTTCACCATTTGAACTTGCACCTTTCTAAAAGATAACTCTTCTCCCTCCTCTGGAAGTTCCTAGCTGAAAGGAGCATCCAACTTAGTTCTCTTACATTGTAGAAACCTCTTGTAAGTGTTCCTTGCTCTTGCATTTTCATTTATAGGCTTTTATAGCCAAAAGTCAAGCATTTTCGTAAAACGCTTTGACTTTTGGTTAAGACCATTATGGTCCACTCATTGTTCAAAATGAACATGGTTAAGTGATCGTAATAAGGTAGGTGTTAGTCCCTATAAAGGGCACCTCCTGTAGATCACTTTTGCTAGACCAATTGACGGGTCAAAGTTATGATATTAAAAAGTCAAACAGGCCATTTTTCGGAAAAATCATAAATTAATCTTATATATGTTATTAAACATGTTTTGACACTTAAACAAGTGGTAATAATTATTAGAACATGTGAGCACATGTTCGGCTCGTCAAATTCAGTTCTAGAGTCGGTTCGCAACCGAAAGTCGCGAAGTTTGACTTCTGCTTTGACTTTCGATTCTGATCCGATTTAGATTAATTAGACAATGATATAAAGTTGCATTATGATCGTAATATAATGTAGCATAACCCTCTGAGGTTATATTACATGATCATAATCAGAATCTAAGTTTATGCGCAAGTTCCATAATTATGCCATTTTGACTAAAATGCCCTTTTTGCATAAAACAATGTTTTAAATGGTAATAAACTTGAAAATGAGTTTCTAATGATGTAATATTATAAGTTGGATTATTTGGGATGTTAAACCAAGTTATAAACTGAGTTTTCAAGCAGGTCCTTAAACTATGTCGATAAATGACGGTTTTAGTCCTTGTGACTCATAAAATGATTTTAATCAATCTTTTCAAGGTAAATTATTTACCTACTGATATGTTATATTAAATAACATATTTTAAACATTTTAATCTGATCCAAATGTCAGTTTTCGTAAACATCGCTTAAAAACGTCATTTTACGATATAAGCGTCGTTTCGGCGCATAGTATGGTTTTAAACCATATTATTGACCAAAACTTGATACCTACTGATTTTAAAACTTATTTTAAACATATTTACAGTAGGTACATGTTATAAACTCAGAATCCCCAATAATTTATAAACTATGTGTAAAATGACCAAAATGCCCATTCGATGCATAGTTTGGTCATAAAAGGTAAAATACACATATAATTGGTATCCTACTGATACTAAATCATAAATAAAGTATTTTTCCAGAATACTTATAATCATAATATTAAATTATATTCAAGTTCCTTTATTACGATATACAATTACCAAAATGCCCTTATGAGGCATAATTTCGTTTTAAAACCTTAACGGGCATACAAGTTGATATCCTACTGATATCTTAACTTATTTAAAGTATAATGGCATATAGAACTTGTCCATAACTTATCTGGTTACCCGATATCGCTAATATGCACATAGTTACGTATATGTAACTATTTTACGGAAATTAACCGAAACGGTTTAACCTTATCATTTATGTTTCAAAATCCAGAATGTTAATAGTTTACCCATATTAAACAAGTCAAGGTACTTATTGGGATTAAACTACATTCTATCCGATCATCGTTTAATCTAGCGTCATACGTTTTGATCAAGTACGCTAGTCGGTCTAAGTCTATGACTTAAATAAGACCGTTAGTATTTAACTGGTTAGTTTATGCCATAATCTAGACTAGAGACTTGCCGGTAAATGCTATCTGCACTTAGTCCTTTTTGTGTACGGTTGAGTTATTAAAAATTTAAAGAAGACTAGCTCAGGTAAGTACTCTCGACTTATTTCCCCTATACGGGCTTGGTTACGGTAAATTATTACCGCTTGGTCGGAAATGGGATTAATGGAATGCCGGTTCGGAATAGAAATCCGCATATTCTGTTTTAATAAGTTTTGTTTGATAATTTAAACATCGGGGGTTAACTACCGTGTCCTGGATATCTTCGGCTCATTACAATCGAAATGGCCACGACCTTAGCGCGGGTGTAGGCATACACCCGATAGACGCTCAATTATGCATTCCCACAAGGTTGGGAGGAATTGACTCCTTCGTGAGTCCAAAGTGGTGTGTATGTTAATTGTGTCTCGGTTTTCATGCTGAGCCCCGTATGTAAGACAAACATGTAAATCTGTTAACAAGGTTGGATGGTCAATTAACCCAAGTTATAAAAAGATTTTGTGCTGATACGCACCTAAAACATTTTTGAAATGTTTTCAAAATGAGTCAGTTGGGTGTATTTACCAGCGAAAGCTGACGTATTTTCAAAAGACTAATCTGCATGTACAATACGAAAATAGGCCGGAAGTGATCGGTAGTGATTGAGGATCTTGCAAATCCTAAATCTGCCCAAAGTCTGTTTTGTGTTCTTTCCATGTACATTTTATGATCCGCCTGTGGATCTTCTATTACAAGCCTGTATATTATTTTGTATTTTTGAACATTTGGTTTGTAATAGTAATTTTACTCCAAGACTTCCGATGTGCCGTGTTTAATTGACTATGATGTTATCAACTGTTGTCACAATACTCCCCCACCCGGGCCCACTGGTGTATGGATTTCGGGGTTGGAAATCCAGGGTGTGACAGGGTTGGTATCAGAGCCAATGTTTGAGAAAATTAAACACTAGCCTTTTGTGTTTAGTCTCAAACTTACACGAGCACATTCCTTAGACTTCCGAGTCTAGGCTTTGACCTAGGATTACTCATTTCATTATTAAGTTATTAGTATTGTTTTTGAATTGAATTTTAACAGGAAAATGCCGCCACGTGTGAGAGGACAAAGTGGACGAGGAAAAGGTCCAATGAGAGGAGGACCATCGGGACGCATTCCTCCTCAACCTCATAATACAGATGCATACCAAGAATCAGGAGATTCGTCTCCATGGCAACCAACGAGACGTTCTCTCTCTAATAGACATTCACCCTCACATTCCCAATATTCTTACCACTCCTATCATTCACATCATTCTCACCATTCGCATTCTCATCACTCTTACCATGAAGAATTTGACCCCAACCATTATCTTAACACGCCTCCAGCCGATCAAAATCAGTTGGACCAACCACACCCTATGGACGAGGACTCCGATCCGGAGATGCCGCCGTCGGGATCAAATGTGCATCCCATTGAAATATCAAGCGATTCAAACTCTTACGCTGGATCTCCCTACTAAGGTCCTAATGAGTGGGACCAATACTGGAACCAATTCAACTTTGCCCACACACCTTCCCATCACTCTCAACCACCTCCTGTTCAAGACGATGTCCACATGGAACCGGTGGACCAACCTCAACCACCACCTGAACCACCAAGGAGGAAGCGTGGAGCACGTATGTCAATACGTGCCGGACAAAGGTCGGGATCGCTACCACCTTTACCCAACTCCTACCCTACAATACAAGAAGACCCACAAATGGGTAGACCCTCTAATGTTCCACCTATAGTGGAACCAACACCAACACCTGCTATTCAACCAACACCAATGGGTTATACTAACTCAATTCCCACGTATCCAGACACGTCTGGATATGATCCTTTTACCCGTCTACACCGCTAGACCTATCAAGAATGGTCGCAAGACCCCTACATGCAGGCGGTTATACACAATGCACTTTACCCGTCTCTTTTCCCACCTACTTATCCACCGACTGGATACCCAACTTATGGGTACCAGTATCCGGTTATGCCACAACCACAACCACAACCTCCGCCACCACTAGAGGCCATTAATGAGGCCTTAGAAAGGATGAAATAAATGCAGCAACAGGCGGAGAAAACGGAGAAGAAGACGAATAAGTTCTTCAAGAAACTCTCCAAATTGGTCAAGGGAAAGAAGGACGAGTGAAGCCTCTTCTAATAATATGTAGTCCCTGCGAGGACATTGTTATTTCTTTAGTCCCTGCGTGGACATTTTTATTTCTTTAAGTCATTGCATGGACAAGTTTATTTCATCCTTCTAGTATTGTAATTTCTTATGGAAATTTAATGAATTACTGTTGGAATTATATATATATATATATATGTAATTCAACCTCTTGAAAACGAGCGCCTCGATTTTACTCGAATTTATGCTCTGCTATATAATTCCAAAAGACCTTAATAGATTGATTATGCCAAGTGGCACAGACCACACATTGGCCAAGAAGTGATAGTTAAGTACGAAGGGGTCTTCTATCAGGATAGTTAAGGGAAGTTATCCTTCTATCCAGGAGTAAGGGCCTATGTTCGAACCTCCAAGGTCGTTAAGGTCGAAGGTGACCGGGACCATTAATCAATTATTAAGGTACTCTTATGTAACATTAAGAAATGTTCATACTCTTGGTAATGTGGCTTGAGGAACCACACTAGCCGTCAGGCCAATGTGCCCAATTAATTGTCCAAAGCGACAGGCTGATATGTCATATACATCTGATATGATGTAGGCCAATGTGCCCAATTAATTGTCCAACGGGATAGGTTGATATGCCATGTACATCTGATATGATGTAGGCCAATGTGCCCAATTAATTGTCCAAAGGGACAGGCTGATATGCCATGTACATCTGATATGATGTAGACCAATGTGCCCAATTAATTGTCCAAAGGGACAGGCTAATATGCCATGTACATCTGATATGATGTAGGCTAATGTGCCCAATTAATTGTCCAACAATGTGCCCAATTGATTGTCCAAAGGGACAAGCTGATATGCCATATACATCTGATATGATGTAGGCCAATGTGCCCAATTAATTGTCCAACGGGAAAGGCTGATATGCCATATATAATGACCAATATGACCGGCCAATGTGCCCAATCATTATGTCCATTAGGGACAAGCCTATAAGCTATATAATTGTCAATAATGACAATGACAGTTGTGACATTGCGATCCACTGTCCAATGATATATGGACTATGTCCAAATTGTAATTTGCCTATGATGGTCCTATTTAAGACCTAGGCCAAATATAGATATGTTAAGCCTAAGAGTTGTGATGTTATTCACACTAGTATAGGCAATGGATTGTTATATCCAATCTTGAAAGCCGATACGGTTAATGCGCCATGGCTAAATGAAGTTTTATTGGTATATAGAAACCAAGACTTAAAGATGGCTAACTCAAACGAAGCACAAAGTAGCCATAGGAATGCTGAATCTAATAAAGCTGAAAACAAAAATATAGATGATAAAAATTTTCAAGCTCGCATTGATGCGGTTGTGGAAAGGGCCATGAGTAAGGCCATAGAAAAGCTAAGAGAGCCGAGTGCCACTCGCTCTAGACCTCTATCTATTCCACCATCTTCAGCTCATAGGGAGAGCTCTGTTCACTCTTCAATGCGAAGAGTGAACCAAAGAAAAGAGATCTTACTGAAAAGTGTCGTTCTGTTAAGGACGGATGTACTTATAAGTATTTTGTCTCATGCAAGCCCCGAGACTTTAACGGGGAAAAAGGAGCGATAGAAGCCCTAAAGTGGCTAGATGAGATGGAAACAATTGTAGATATCAGCAATTGTGCTGATAAGGATGTGGTCAAGTACGTATCACAATCCTTCAAGGGCGATGCCCTAATATGGTGGAAAGCCATGATTCAATCAACAAGTAAGGTGCACCTATACAACTTGGGATGGTCCAAGTTTGTTGATTTGGTAAAGGAAACTTACTGCCCAACCCATGAGGTGGAGAAGCTAGAGACAGACTTCTTGTCTCTAGCAATGAAAAACCTAGACTGTCGGAAGTACGTCTCCAAATTCAACTCCCTATCTAGGTTAGTATCCTATTTGATCACTCCCGAATCCAAACGCATTACGCGTTTCATAAACGGGTTGGCGCCCGAGATAAAGGGCATGGTAAAGGCTGCACAGCCTAATACCTATAGGTCTTCTGTAGATCTATCTCTTTCCCTCACCCTAGATCTGGTAAGACAAAAGTCGATTAGGACTGAAACTGACGGAAAGAGGAAACGGGAGGATAATAACTCCCAAGGATTTAAGAAGAAGGAAATTTCGGGTTCAAGAAGAATCAGCACGTGTCTAGTGACAAACCTCTGTGCAAGAATTGTAAATATCGGCACTGGGGACAGTGTAGTATAAATCCACAAACCAAACCCTGAGGTATCTGCAAGAGAAAAGGGCATAAGACCTTATATTGTAAGGATCTCAAGGATGCAGTTTGTTATAACTGTAACGAAAAAGGGCATATAACGTATAATTGCCCCAAGAAACCCAAAAGTAATGAGGCAAAGCCTGGAGAGGCCAAGAAGGGAAATGTCCGTACCTTTTAAATGAATTCCAGGGAGGCCGTTAATGACAACAACGTCATAACAGTTACTTTCCCCATGAATGATATTTATGCTAGAGTTCTTTTTGATTCGGGTGCAGATAAATTATTTGTTGACCATAAGTTTAGTAAACTATTAAAATTACCCATAAGAACTCTAGACAAAATTTATGAGATGGAACTCGCCGATGGAACCTTAGAAATTGCTTCTTCCATTCTTGATGGATGCTCTATATTCATTAATAATCATTCCATCCCTATCTCTCTTTTGCCAATGAAATTGGCGGGGTTCGATGTTGTCTTAGGCATGGATTGGTTATATCATAACCAAGCCCACATTGCCTGTGATAAAAAGCTCATCGAAATCAAAACCCCATCTGGTGAAATGATCATCATCCCTAGAGACTCACACTATGGACTGCCAAACAAGGTGTCGTTAAGTAAGGCATCCAAGTGTTTGAAAAGAGGTTGTGTCATTTACATGGCACAAGTTACTATAAATGAACCAAAGCCGAACCTTGAAGATCAACCAGTTATCTCAGAGTATCCCGATGTTTTCCCTGAAGACTTCCCAAGCCTACCTCCAGATAGGAAAGTAGAATTCAGCATTGATGTCATACCAGGAGCAGGCTAGCTCCAACTGAAATGAATGAGTTAAGAGTTCAATTGGACAAACTCTTGGAGAAAGGCTTTATTCATCCTAGTTCCTCACCTTGGGGAGCTCCTATTCTGTTTGTAAAGAAGAAAGACGGTTCGATGCGAATGTGCATCGACTACCGGGAGCTGAACTAGCTAACCATTAAGAATAGATATCCTCTACCCAGGATCGATGATTTATTCAACAACTTCAAGGGGCTAGTTACTTTTCTAAGATAGATTTAAGATCAGGATATCATCAACTAAAGGTTAGAAGTGAAGATGTTCCTAAGACAGCCTTCAGGACCCGCTATGGTCATTTTGAATTCTTAGTGATGCCTTTTGGGCTCACAAATGCACCAGCAGCATTCATGGATCTCATGAATAGAGTCTGCAAACCATATTTAGATAAGTTTTTTATTGTCTTCATAGACAACATACTTATCCTATTCTTATAATCAAGATGATCACGAGAAACATCTTAGGTGCATCCTAGAATTATTAAGGCAGGAGAAACTTTATGCAAAGTTCTCTAAATGCAAATTTTGGCTTAGAGAAGTCCAATTTCTTAGACACATGGTAAGTGAGCATGGTATCCAAGTGATCCCGCCAAAATTGAGGCCATAATGAATTGGGAAGTGCCCAAGACCCCAACGGAGGTTCGTAGTTTCTTAGGATTGGCTGGTTACTATAGGAGGTTCATTGAGAACTTTTCAAGGATAGCCACTCCTTTAACTTCCTTGACCCGTAAGAATATTAAGTATAATTGGGGTCCAAAGCAACACGAATCTTTTGAGATTCTTAAATACAAGTTGAGCAACGCTCCTGTGTTATCTCTACCTGAGGGTATTGAGAATTTTGTTGTTTATTGTGATGCATCACACACTGGTATGGGCTGTGTGCTGATGCAAAATGGCAAGGTAATTGCCTATGCATCACGACAATTAAAGGTGCATGAAAAGAATTACACCACCCATGATTTGGAGCTAGGTGTCATTGTATTTGCACTGAAGCTATGGAGACATTACTTGTATGGTACAAAGTGTGTTATATATACCGACCATAAGAGTCTCCAACACCTGTTCAATCAGAAAGAATTGAACATGCGACAACGCCGTTGGATGGAAACTCTTAATGATTATGACTGCGAGATTCACTACCATCCAAGCAAGGGAAATGTAGTTGCCGATGCCTCAAGTCGTAAGGAAAAGGTGAAACCTATAAGGATTAACGCTAAGAGCATTGAACTCAGAAATAGCTTAAGTGAAAAGCTACAAGATGCGCAAAAGCAAGCCTTAGTAGAGGCAAATATTCCTAATGAAGGATTAGGCGGAACTGTGGATCAGTTAGCGCCTGGAAAGGATGGAATCCTAAGATTTAATGATAGAATTTGGGTTCCAATCTTTGGAGGACTTAGAGATCTAATCCTCCAAGAAGCGCATAGTTCAAGATACTCTGTTCACCCGGGAGGTGACAAGATGTATCAAGATTTGAAGAAGAATTATTGGTGGATGAGTTTGAAGAAGTCAATAGCCACTTATGTAGCTAAGTGTCTGACGTGTTCGCAAGTTAAGGCTGAATATCATAAACTTTCAGGACTACTACAACAATTAGAAATTCCCACTTGGAAATGGGAAATGGTAACTATGGATTGATTACCAAGTTACCTAAGACCAAAAGTGGTTGACACTATTTGGGTCATAGTGGATAGGCTGACCAAGTCAGCACATTTCTTACCAATTAAAGAAACGTATAATTCAGACAAATTGGCTAAGTTATATGTGGACAAGATAGTGTCCCTACACGGTGTGCCAGTATCTATTGTATCGGATAGAGATACTAGATACACATCTCACTTTTGGAAAAGTTTCCAACGGTTAGGCACACGATTAAATTTTAGTACGGCTTACCATCCACAGATTGATGGACAAAGTGAGCGTACTATTCAAACTCTGGAAGACATGCTCAGGCATGTGTGATTGATCTAGGTGGAAGTTGGGATGACCACTTCCCCCTAATAGAATTCTCCTACAATAACAATTATCATACGAGCATCAAGGCTACTCCTTTTGAGGCCTTATATGGGAGAAGGTGTAGAACGCCCGTATGTTGGGCAGAAGTTAGGGAAGCCCAACTATCAGGACCAGAGATTGTCCTAGAGACCACGGAAAAGATTATGCAAATCCGTGATCGTCTCAAAGCTGCCAGGGATAGGCAGAAAAGCTATGCTGACAAGTGGCGTAAACCTCTTCAGTTCCAAATAGGGGACAAAGTTATGCTAAAAGTATCACCCTAGAAAGGAGTGATGCGTTTTGGAAAGAAGAGCAAGTTAAGCCCTAGATATATAGGACCTTTCGAGATAATCGAACGTGTCGGCACTGTAGCTTATAAGCTCAGATTGCCAGAGGAGCTTAGTGGAATCCATGATGTATTCCACATATCTAATCTTAAGAAATGTCTAGCCAATGAGTCGCTAGCAATGTCGCACGAGGATGTGCAAATTGATGAAAACCTGAGGTTCATTGAGAAACCAATTTCGATCGAGGATCAACAGGTTAAGAAGCTCCGAAGAAAAATGATACCTATAGTAAAGGTTAAGTGGGACGCTTTTAGAGGTCCCGAGTATACGTGGGAGGTTGAGTCCACTATGCGACAAAAGTACCCCCATCTTTTTGAATAAAATCTCGAGGTCGATATTTCTTTTAAGGGGGTGATGATGTAACACCCTGTAAAATCGTGTCCAATAGTATAGTGACACATGTTGTATTTTAAATATAGCCTGTTAAAGACCAATAAGGACTAAAGGCGTCAACATGCTCAAGTTGAGCCTCTGAGTGACGAACCGATATCAACATGCATAAATAACAGCCTCTGAGTGACTAATATGTCAACATGCATAAATCATTAGCCTCTGAGTGACTAATACGTCAACATGCTTGAAACTTGGCCTCTGAGTGACTGATATGTCAACATGCCCAGCCTCTGAGTGACATCGGAATCAACATGCTTATCATAAGCCTCTGAGTGATCCCATGTGAAGTCCTAAACTCTCATACGTGCCATTTGTTGGACGAGAGAGTTCAATTTTGTAAATATGTGAAAGTTGGAAAATTTAGAGATTAAAAGTGTCAACATGTTAATTTATACCTCTGAGTGACCTTTTAACGAACCGAGAGCTCAACAATGTCCGGGCATAATCCCGTGTATGCCAAGTATTGGCTATGAAGGGCTAAAAGTGCCAAAAAGGTGTTTAAAAAGGTTTTTATAAGCTTCTATAAGTTAAGGGGGTTGAAGTGTCAAATGTTGAAAGTTGCCAGGGGCGGTCGCGGGCCGCGAGAGACTTGGTCTGTGTCTCTCGCGGGGCGCGAGAACAGAGCTGCAGCAGAAAGTTGTTTGGTATCCAAGCAAAACTCCAAAACCATTTAACTCGAAATCATGGCTTCTCTAAACTGCGATGCCACATTTTGGGACACTTGTAAGCTCCTTCTTACACCCCTAAACACATGGCTTCACCTCCTTTGAGCTCTCCAACTATAAATAGGTGATCAAGTTCACCATTTGAACTTGCACCTTCTAAACATAACTCTTCTCCCTTCTCTGGAAGTTCCTAGCTGAAAAGAGCATCCAACTTAGTTCTCTTGCATTGTAGAAACCTCTTGTAAGTGTTCCTTGCTCTTGCATTTTCGTTTATATGCTTTTATAGCAAAAAGTCAAGCGTTTTTGTAAAACGCTTTGACTTTTTTAAGACCGTTTTGGTCCAGCCATTGTTCAAAATGAACATGGCTAAGTGATCGTAATAAGGTACGTGTTAGTCCCTATAAAGAGCACCTCCTGAAGATCACTTTTGCTAGACCAATTGACGGGTCAAAGTTATGATATTAAAAAGTCAAACAGACCATTTTTTGGAAATATCATAAATTGATCTTATATATGTTATTAAACCTGTTTTGACACTTAAACAAGTTGGTAATAATTATTAGAACATGTGAGAACATGTTCGGCTCGTCAAATTCAGTTCTAGGGTCGGTTCGCAACCGAAAGTCGCGAAGTTAGACTTCACTTTGACTTTCGATTCTGACCCGATTTAGATTAATTAGACACTAATCTAAAGTTGCATTATGATCGTAATATAATGTAGCATAACCCTCTGAGGTTATATTACATGATCATAATCAGAATCTAAGTTTATGCGCAAGTTCCATAATTATGCCATTTTGACTAAAATGTCCTTTGTGCATAAAACAAGGTTTTAAATGGTATAAACTTGAAAATGAGTTTCTAATGATGTAATATTAGAAGTAGGATTATTTGGGATGTTAAACCAAGTTATAAACTGAGTTTTCAAGCAGGTCCTTAAACTATGTCGATAAATGACGGTTTTAGTCCTTATGACTCATAAAATGATTTTAATCAATATTTTTAAGGTAAATCATTTACCTACTGATATGTTATATTAAATAACATATTTTAAACATTTTAATATGCTCCAAATGTCAGTTTTCTTAAACATCGCTTAAAAACGTCATTTTACGATATAAGCGTCGTTTCGGCGCATAGTATGGTTTTAAACCATATTATTGACCAAAACTTGATACCTACTGATTTTAAAACTTATTTTAAACATATTTACAGTAGGTACATGTTATAAACTCAGAATCCCAAATAATTTATAAACTATGTGTAAAATGACCAAAATGCCCCTTCGGTGCATAGTTTGGTCATAAAAGGTAAAATACACATATAATTGGTATCCTACTGATACTAAATCATAAATAAAGTATTTTTCCAGAATACTTATAATCAGAATATTAAATTATATTCAAGTTCCTTTATTACGATATACAATTACCAAAATGCCCTTATGAGGCATAATTTCGTTTTAAAACCTCAATGGGCATACAAGTTGATATCCAACTGATATCTTAACTTATTTAAAGTATAATGGCATATAGAACTTGTCCATAACTTATCCGGTTACCCGATATCGCTAATATGCGCATAGTTACGTATATGTAACTATTTTACGGAAATTAACCGAAACGGGTTTAACCTTGTCATTTATGTTCAAAATCCAGAATGTTAGTAGTTTACCCATATTAAACAAGTCAAGGTACTTGTTGGGATTAAAATACATTCTATCCGATCATCGTTTAATCTAGCGTCATACGTTTTGATCAAGTACGCTAGTCGGTCTAAGTCTATGACTTAAATAAGACCGTTAGTATTTAATTGGTTAGTTTGTGCCATAATTCAGACTGGAGACTTGCCGGTAAATGCTATCTGCACTTAGTCCTTTTTGTGTACGGCTGAGTTATTAAAAATTTAAAGAAGACTAGCTCAGGTAAATACTCTCGACTTATTTCCCCTATATGGGCTTGGGTTACGGTAAATTATTACCGCTTGGTCGAAAATGGAATTAATCGAACGCTGGTTCAGAATAGAAATCCGCGTATTCTGTTTTAATCAGTTTTGTTTGATAATTTAAACATCGGGGGTTAACTACCGTGTCCTGGATATCCTCGGCTCATTACAATCGAAATGGCCACGACCTTAGCGCGGGTGTAGGCATACACCCGATAGACGCTCAATGATGCATTCCCACAAGATTGGAGGAATTGACTTCTTCGTGAGTCCAAAGTGGTGTGTACGTTAATTGTATCTCGGTTTTCATGCCGAGCCTCGTATGTATGACAAACATGTAAATCTGTTAACAAGGTTGGACGGTCAATTAACCCAAATTATAAAAAGATTATGTGCTGATACGCACCTAAAACATTTTTGAAATGTTTTTAAAATGAGTTAGTTGGGTGTATTTACCAGCGAAAGCTCACATATTTTCAAAAGACTAATCTGCAGGTACAATACGAAAATAGGCTGGAAGTGCTCGGTAGTAATAGAGGATCTTGCAAATCCTAAATCTGCCCAAAGTCTGTTTTGTATTCTTACCATGTACATTTTATGATCCGCCTGTGGATCTTCTATTATAAGCCTATATATTATTTTGTATTTTTGAACTTTCAGTTTGTAATAGTAATTTTACTCAAAGACTTCCGCTGTGCCGTGTTTAATTGACTATGATGTTATCAACTGTTGTCATGATATTCCCACCCGGACCCACCAGTGTATGGATTTCGGGGTTGGAAATCCAGGTTGTGACATGTTGCGTAGGTATCATTACCATTACCGTATACATATTTAAATCTACACATGTACGTACATAAAAAAATTCTACAACACACTATTTAAATCTACAAATGTAGGTACATAAATATACATGCATATGTAGGGTATGAAACCTCAAAATTCGAATTTTGAGGGGAAAATCAAAGCATGATCCATGCAAAAAAATACTAATTTTGTTATTCCCTAGATTTAGAACAAATTCAAAATGACATCATTAGGATGGCAATAGCTTGGGTATGACACAAGTATTGATAATTCTAGCCTCAAACCCGCTTATAAAATTGTGTCTCATATCCAGTCTAATACCCATCAAACAGGTGACGGATAATGACACCCGTTGGGTATTTTGTATATGAGCGAGTATCCGAAATACCCATTAATTTGTTAATAATAATAATTCCCATTTCGATTTCCAAATAATTTTATTTCTTATCGTTCTGATTTTTGTATAATCTTATTTTTTTCACAACTACAACAAATTAAAATATGATAAGTTAGATACACATTATCACCGCTATAAAAAGTCTAAAACATCTAATTATGTAAATTTTGATGGTGATAAAATATTAAAGATAAACTCCATACTTATTAGAATAAAAAAATATATAAATTTAGGTATGTAGCTCAGTTAAAGAGTATAAGATTTTAGGTAATCGGGTCGGATATCACCTAATCTTATACCTATGAAAAATTTTAAAACAAATCTCATACCCGATCACATACCCGTTTCAATTATTTTGAGTTTCGGGTTTAAGCACTGGGTTTGAGTTCGATTGTCATCGTTAGACATCATGTTTATCTTGATTGAATTTCTAATTTTTAAGTAATTCGGTTACTTTATGATGAAGTAGTCATTTACTCGAAGAATAAATAAAGGAGATGAAGAAAGAACTAAAATCATGTCGCCATCACAACTTACACCACCATTATATACGACCTTCAATTGTGTATTCTCCAAATCGAAATTTCTAATTTATTTGTTACAAAACCTAGTAAATACCAGGTGAAGAATTAAAAAATTGTTTCGGAGAAAAAATGATGGGTATTATGTAGTACAAATGTTAGAAATATGATAGGGGATTAGGTAGCGAGAAAATAAAGGGATGTATGTCGTGGAGACAGAATGGATTGTGGGTAAAGTATCTATAGCTCCCTTACCATAATATTAATATAGTTAAGTTGCTAAGATACCGTTAGTTATTCTAGGCCATTGATGATCTAAGAGTGTTAACGGGTTCTTCAAGTTCTAACAAAATTTGAACGCTCTGAAATATTCCCCCCCCCCCCCCCCCCACACACACATATAGTGGTCTGTTAACGTACAAAACCAGCATCTTATGCGAAGCGTGCGCGAGCATCTCAACCATGCATCTGAACTACCTTAGACATTCAATTGAATGCGGTGACACAATGGTTAGTTAACTTGACATAATTACGCACGTCATAAATCATAATTACACACGTTATAATGCATAAGGCACGTTATAAAAAAGATCAAAACCCACATGCCACCGAACATGAAAATTGCGCATGTTAAACTAAAAATTACGCATGGGTTGTTTCAAAACCTAATTACGCATGTTATATACATAATAACGTAATTATAAAAAAAATAAGGAATGACATTCGTGGAGATTCAAAAGAGAAGCTTTGTGTTTGTAGCTTCATGCGACTAGATTTGATTAAAGGTTGAGAGCGCTTGTTTTTAACGTTGGAAGGTAAAAGCTTTCAGATCTGCACAAACTTCACACGTAGGCTTTCTTCCTCACCCATTTAGACCTATTCACAGACAACTGAACACGAATCAAATTGAAGAGAAACTAGATCGACATTGAACACACAAGAATACATTTAATTTAATTGAGTATGTACGTGAACAAACTCAATATAAATAAAAAATAATAAAATCTTGTTACAAACCAAAGGATTGAATAGAAAATTTGGATTCATATTGGACGAAAATTATTCGAAAGCGAACACAAAACAAAGAATAATTGAGTGATAATTAGTAAGTCGTGTAGTGTAATCGGTAATGCATACAAAATACAATAAATGTATAAGTATTGAGATCAGTGATAATTACACTAAAATGTTATCGATAACAAATGTAGTGTAATCGCCAATTCATTAACTAAAGTGCTTGAGAATGCATATTATTTTATATATAATTGAAAAGTTGTTAGCTATGAAAATTAAATTGACATGTAGGTGACTCAGAAAGATAATCTTATCAAACCATGTGGAATATGATATCACTCATTAATTAAAACATATTTTATATGAAAAACCTAAATTAATATTTATTTAATTAATTATATTTTTAAGGTAACATCCTTTCATATAATTAAAATTAGAGTTAATTACTGTTTTCGTCCCTGTGGTTTGTCAAAAATTACTATTTCAGTCCATTAGTTTAAAAATTGCGATTTCAGTCCTTGTGGTTTCACTTTCGTAACCATTTCAGTCCACCAACTTAACTCCATCCATTTATTCTGTTAACTTTGAGTGAAATTGCCAAATTGCCCCTATGGTTTTATTTTAAAAATAACGCTTTGAAATGTGATTGTTAAACCAATAGGCCATGTATCAAGATTGTGAATGAGTTCAAATTGTTTTTGTTATAACATAGCCTATTTATCATCATCTTCCCTAAACCTTTCATCTTATCAATGGAGAAGCAGTGTTTGAGATAATTTCACCATATTCAGTAAAAGAAAATATAAGAAGCAGAGTAAGACAGTCAACAAGCACAAGCAATCTGAAGATCCGAGTTTGATCCCAGTTGTAATTTAGTCAAAGGAAAATCAAATTGATGATCCTAATTCCTATCATAGAAAAAAGAAGGCGGGGTTTAATCAACTTAGTAATCGATTAACTCATGGCATTCTTCCAATATTATAATTACTTTGCTCTCAAGAAAACCTCCACAAGTATATAAGATCATATTTTACAAGAGAGGATACATAATATATTTAATGTAAGGGGATAAATTTATAGGATCAGATATGTAATTTTGGGGACGGAAACAAAGAAAAAACGAGTTACGCCATGGCTGCAGATACACAGTTCCATTGATAAGATGAAAGGTTTGGGGAATATGATGATGATGAATAGGCTATGTTATAAGGAAAACAATTTGAACTCATTCACAATCTTGATACATGGCCTATTAGTTTAACAATCACATTTCAAAGCAAAGGTCACAGGTTCAGCATTTTTTTAAAATAAAACCATAGGGGCAATTTGGTAATTTCACTCAAAGTTAACAGAATAAATGGATGGAGTTAAGTTGGTGGACTGAAATGGTTACGAAAGTGAAACCACAGGGACTGAAATCGCAAATTTTAAACTAATGGACTGAAATAGTGATTTTTGACAAATCACATGGATGAAAACAGTAATTAACTCTTAAAATTAAATTAAAATGAATAATAAATATAACTAATCTTTATGAAATCAAATGAGTTTAGTATTTATGTCGTGTGTATATATTTATTAGAAGTCTATAATTAATTGAAAAGTTTGATTTGAAACAGTCTATGAGATCTTGCTAGGATTAATAAATACACAATTGTGGTAAGATGTGAGTTCAACCACATTAACAAACCATTAGATTCGACTACAATTGATTTCTTAAACAACTTTGAAAGTATCTAAAGGGTTACAAATGTAATCGCTCATTATTTTCTCTTCAAACACAACTAAAAAAATACACAAGCTCAAGCTCAAATCACATTAAAATAATTCCCCTCTCACTTCTCGCAACGTGAAAAATCTATTCTAGTTAATCAAATTAAACAAATTACGCATCAAAAGTGGATATTTTTTCCTCTTTAAATAGACACCAACTTGATATGGTTTTGTTATTTTACTATTGGATTACAAAGAGTGGGGTTCTGGAAGTGGCGGCGAAGCATCTTGGTGGCCTAGGGGTGTCTGGTCCCTTCCGATTTTTCGCTCCTAGTGTTAATTTTCCTTAAAAAATATTCGAAAACTTATTTTAAAAATTCGAACATTTCAATTTTCGGCCTATACTGATTTTTCGTTTAAGCTTCGCTGGATTCGAGTGTGACCTAACATTGAATTCACATATGATCCAACACTAAAAATTGAACTAGATTTTTGTATCTTTCTATTCAAATGTAAATTACTATTTTTTTCTCGTTTTAATCAATGTTGATACACATGAGTTTATACGATGAGTTACCATTGTTTGGATGTGAACTACTCTTGGTTCACATATAAACACTTCCAAGGAATTTCGTCAAGTACGCTAACCATACTGAGAAATGGATAACAAATTAAAAAATAAAATAGTTTATATACAAAAATCAACACATATGTTCTTACACTACACACATAAAGAGTAAAATAAAATCTTCCTAATGAAAATCCTTGCACACATGTCACTTTCTGATATTTTCTCACCTTATTTTCTTATTTATCCCTCATATTAAATAAAATAAGATTAAATATTTAGATAAGGATTATCTCTCATATTATATAATAATAATTTTAAACAAAATATCAGATAAAAATAAATATTTAGATAAGGATAAACATTTGTTTTTTTATGATCGTATTCAATAATAATAATTTTAAACAGAAAATTAGATAATAATATAAACGTTTGTTTTTACTAGGATCATAGTAAATAGTAATAATAATTTTAAACAAAAAATTAGATAAGAATAAATATTTTTTTCTATAAATAAGTCTAAACAAAAATTTAGATAAGCAGAAATGTTTATTTTTATTATGAGTAGATATATATACTTTGGACACCTTTTTGCACCTTAAACTCTCTTGAATACAAATTTAAGACAAGTGTTTTTCAATGAAATAAGCATGAAGGTACGCAAAACTAACTATATTCATTCTTCATTTTCAAAATCCTCTGGCCCCTTTCTCTCTTTGGCGATTTCACACGATGTTCAAGGTTTCACAAGATCCAATCGATAGATCCAAACGATTTGAGATCTTCACTGACCGTCTCTCATTTTCATCTCATCTCAGGTTCAGCGCTCTCATTTTCATCTCATTCTCTCTGTTTCTTCATCCATTCAAGATTCAGATCTTGGTGAGTACCATTTATTAACTCAAGTTAGACCTATGAACTTTATGGTAAAAGAAAACCTAAATCTTGACCCCTCTTTGTTTACAGGTAGATGTAACACCACAGCCAGCGCAGCCGCAACAAGTTTTATACGGTAAGCGATAGGTGCACTTCCACTAAATTGATTTCGTAAACTATATCTCAACAAATACTAATAATATTTATCGTTATTGTTTGTCAGATTAGATCAGCAACTAAGTCTAACACGTCTGATTATGATGAAGAGAAATTGAAAAAAGGTTTATATTGCATGATATGTTTTCTTTGCTTTTTAAGGGGAAGATAGGTGGCTCTCTCCTATGGCTTACAAAACACAGGTTATTGGCGGCAGCCCGCCTTATTTAACATATAAAAAAACTTTATATGTTAAATATGGCGGACTGCTACACATAACCTGTGTCTTGTAAGCCCTATGGAGAGAAGCACCCATCTTCCACTACAAGGCAAAGAAAATTATACATGTAATTTGTCAAACTACACTAAATTCAGTAAAAATATGTGTTGAATATAAAATATATGTTGGAATTGAACCCTACAAAAGAACAGAGACAGAAAGCCAAAATATATTACAACCTCTGATCCAAACAATAAATGTCCAAGGTCTGCCATAACTAAATTATGTTGAAGACAAAGCTCTGCTGAAGTCTAAAGCTGAAGGTCTGCCAAGGCAAAGCTCTGCTAAAGACTAAAGTTAAAGGTTTGCCAAGACAAAGCTCTGCTAAAGACTAAATGTAAAAGGTCTGCCAAGGGAAAGCTCTGCTAAAGATCAAAGCTAAAGGTCTGTCCAAGCAAAGCTCTGCTGAAGAACAACAGAGGATGTATCATCAATGTTTTGTACCAGTCCTTGTAATGTTTAGTGTATAGCAGTGGTTAGCTTAGCAGATGTTATTAGTTTGCTATTTTTGTTAAATGTCACATTCATGCTGACAATGAAAACAATCTCTCAACTGTTATGAATTAAAGCAAACTTCACATAAATGCCCACTGATGCAAATCACTGACTCACTAACCACTGATGTTATAGTCACTAACCACTGATGCAAACTGGAGGGGTATGGCCCCTAAAACTCTGCGCCTGCACCAGAATCTGTCACACCCCAACACGTAGCGGATAAAAGTCGGGGCATGATTGGATTATCACCAAAGCTCATGATATTTACTAATAAGTTTCATATTTATTAAATTGAAATTAAATTCAAATATCCAACACAAAATTCATACAAACACAAACAATAAACCAAACGATTGTTCCAAACAAAATAAATTGTTTATTATCTAAGGCCATCCTATGTGTTTCTTTCCTCAGCTTGTTCACCTGTATCATGCGTAAAACAGAAAATTAGGGTCAACAATAGTTTGCGAGTGAACCTTGTAAAACAATTAAATAATTGACTTTTATGTTTGCTTAAATAAAATTGTGCATGAATCACATGTGAGCAAATGTATATCTGTAACCAATCACAAACCACATTGAATGAACATATGACATAATGGATGATGTATTTGAGATCAAGGCTCAATCAAACGGAGCCGATCTGATGAGGCACCTGATGCTCAACCTGTATCCCACGAGGAACTGATGGGCCTAATGAAATGATTTCACTGAAATGATAAAATGTATCCACATATAAACCACATAACAAACAATACACATTTGATCACGAAATGATATAAGCACAAACGTTAAATAAAATAAAATAAATGGTACGACACATGATACACCCTAAAACGTGATTAAAACGGGGAATTTGTAGAGATTCACTCACCTTGGGTGCGTATTCTTGATTGGAAAAGAGAGCACACGAGTTGGGAAATTTAATCGATGAAGGAGTACTAACCTAGAAATAATAACGCGATAACTCGGTAAATAAATAAACTATTATTTAGGTTATAATCTTTTGTTTAGGTTTTTAAATTATTTTTGTGAGTTTTATTGATATAATAAACCCTTAAAGAAAAAAAATATATTACTAATTGATTTAATTAATAAGCCACAATATAAACATTAGAGATTAAACAAAAATAAAGTAAAATAAAATAAAATAAAATAATAAAAAATATTGTCAGACTGACAAGCCTGTCAGTCGACCGGTTCGGCTGATTGTAAGCATGCGTGTGTACAGATTCGAACTCGAGATCTCACGGTTGCGTGCACGCAGCTCTTCCAACTAAGCTACGTGTCTAACCCGAAGGAATCTAGATTTTAATTATACTTGTACACACTTTAAGTTCATTCAATTTTAATTAAGTTTAAAAAGAATTTTTTTGGTGATTCGACCGGTGATAACCAAGGGACTCGAACCCGAGCCTTGGCGGTGTGATGCACCCAGCCCAACCAACTGGGCTGTGTGTCTAACCCGGCTATACATGCATTTTTATTATACTTATATACTAATTAAATTTATACAGAAAGGGTGAACTTAAAAAGGGATTTAAAGTGACAGGCCGGCGTGTGGGAAAGGTTTCAAACCAATGGTCATGGGTCTAGTTTGCACCCGGCCCAACCAGTTGGGCGGGTGCTTAACCCGACTGTATTCGCATTTTAATTAGATTTATATATTATATATGAGTATCCAGAAATGGTCAAATTAAAAAGGGTTTAAAATGGTCGGGCCGGTGAGGATGCACAGATTCGAACGTGTGACATGCGGGTATATTTGCACACAGTCCACTACTGGACTTTGTGTCTAACCTGGTTGAATCTTAAAATTTAAATATATGAAACACGAGTTTTTGCTTCGTCTTCTTCAGTTTGAATTTACCCAGAATCATACCCGTACCCGATTTAAATTTGATGCTTACAAAAACATCTATTCAATAACTCAATTTCATAGAACTCGAAAAAATAAAAGGTTGAGGGTCTACCGATTAACTGAGTCTACGGTGACTTGGGTTCTGGTACGAGTTGAATTCCGGCGAGAAGGGATCTCCGGCGACGGAGAAATTTTGACTGAACAGAGGAAGTTTCAAGGTGTTTTGAGCGAGTTGAGAGTGTGATCACGGTCCACTATTTATAGGTGAGAAAAAGGGTGCTTCGAATTTGGCTTTTGGAAATTTGTTCGAGAAATTGAAGATGACAGCTAACTTGATTGAAGCTTGCCAAGAATAGCCGCAAGCCAGTTGTCAGAAATTCCGAATGAAAAAGGAAAGGCGCGTGCAAATGGATTCGGTTTGCAGGTTCTTACTTAGTTTCTAAATAAAGATTTTAAGTTTCCAACATAAGCACATCTAGTATGTGTAGTGTAGCGGTGTTTGTTGCGTGTGTGTAACCGGGGGAACCCGGCTTCGATCACGGTTCCTTCCTTTTATTTTAAAACCGTTTTTCCTTTATTGTTTTTGTTTTCTTTTTGAATTATTACAAATAATTGTTGATTAGTTAACTTATTTTATAAATTAAAGGATTATATTATATTATTTCTTTAAACTTTCATCATTAATTTATTTAAACAATATTGTAAAACAATAAATATATAACTAAACAACGTAAACGAATATTTTCTGATTGATAAATTAGGGCAAGTTTTCGAAACCCGATTTACACAAATGTTACAGTATCCCCTACTTTAGAAATTTCATCTCGAAATTTAAGTAGTAGTTGTAACAGGAAAGAGATGCGGGTATTTCTCGCGTATTGAGTCTTCACGTTCCCAAGTAAATCGGGTCCTTGTTTTGACTCCCAACGCACCTTTACGATTGGAATACGACTTCGTCTTAAACGCTTCTTACCGAAATCCATGATTTCCACTGGTCTTTCAACGAAGTGCATTGACTCATCAACTTGAATGTCTTCTAGAGGGATATGGAGATTTTCGTCGACGAGACACTTTTTCAAGTTTGATACGTGGAACATGGGATGTATTCTGTTGAGTTCTTCTGGTAGGTCAAGCTTGTATGCTACAGGACCTAATCTTTCGAGTATCTTGAAAGGTCCTACGTAGCGTGGTGCTATGGTCGTAAATGCCAACCTCCAGTATGTTGGCACGAAATTGGTGAAGCGCAAATCACCGGCCCTGAATTGATTCAAGAAACAACCGATAAAATCCTTCAAATTCGAAACAATCTTCTAGCGGCTCAAAGTCGTCAAAAGAGTTATGTTGACAAACGACGAAAGCCCTTGGAGTTTGGCGTTGGTGATCAAGTACTTTTGAAAGTATCACCGTGGAAGGGAGTGGTTCGTTTCGAAAGGAGCCATGCCGATACTTGAATGATAGTTATTGTTGTACGAAAACTCGACTAACGGTTGATGAGCATCCCAATTCCCTTTGAAGTCTATGACACATGCTCGAAGCATGTCTTCAAGGGTTTGGATGGTGCGCTCAGATTGACATCAGTTTGAGGGTGAAAGGCGGTGCTGAGGTCTAAACGTGTACTCAAAGCGGTTTGTACGGCTCGCCATGTTCGTGAAGTGAAACGACCATCACGGTCTGAAATGATGCTTAACGGTACACCATGACGGCTTACGATCTCGTTGATGCAGATACGAGCTAAGTTCTCGTTCTTGAAGTCCTCGCGAATCGGAATAAAGTGAGCTGATTTTGTAAGACGATCAATGATTAGCCATATGGCGTCATACCCACTGGAGGTGCGAGGTAACCCGGTAATGAAGTCCATGGGTATTTTTTCCCACTTCCATACAGGTATCTTGGGTTGGACAAGAAGTCCTGATGGTCTTTGATGTTCAGCTTTCACTTTGGAGCATGTAAGGCACTTGGAAACAAAAACAACGATATCCTTCTTCATGCCAGGCCACTGGTAGGTGTATCGTAAGTCTTGATACATCTTATCGGCTCCTGGATGTACAGAGTATCGTGTTTTGTGTGCCTCATTCATGAGGAAATCACGAAGGTTGTCGTGATCGAGAATCCAAATACGGTTTAAATAGTACAGAATACCGTCGGATTTGGTTTCGATTTTGAGTTCAGCTCCACACGGCAGCTCATCGTGTACGTCATTTTCTGTTACGGAGATATGTTGAGCTGCCCGAATTCGATCTTTGATGTCGGTTACAATTTGCGAACATAGAAGATGAATAGAGTTCGCATTACCCTTTCGACTAATAGCATCAGCCACCACGTTTGCCTTGCCAGGATGATATCGAATCTCACAGTCGTAATCATTGAGAAGTTCGACCCATCTTCGTTGCCTCATGTTCAACTCTTTTTGATTGAAGATATGTTGGAGACTCTTGTGGTCAGTGTATATTTCACACTTGGTACTATAGAGATAATGTCTCCATATCTTTAGAGCGAACACGACCGCTCCAAGTTCCAGGTCGTGGGTGGTGTAATTCTTCTCATGTACTTTGAGTTGCCTAGAGGCATAGGCTATCACCTTTCCTCTTTGCATCAGTACACAGCCTAAACCTTGCCCTGACGCGTCGCAATAAACCACAAAGTCTTCGCAACCCTCAGGGAGCGTAAGGATCGGTGTGTCACAAAGCTTTTGTTTCAAAGTTTGGAAGGCCTCCTCTTGCTTGGGTCCCCAAATGAAAGGTTTTCTCTTGTGAGTCAAGGCCGTGAGTGGAACGGCGATACAAGAGAAATTGGCAATGAATCGTCGATAATAACCAGCCAAGCCAAGAAATGACCTAACTTCGGTAGGGGTACGTGGTGCTTGCCATTCTTGTACTGCCTTGATTTTTGAAGGGTCGACATGAATCCCTTTGTCATTAACGACATGGCCAAGGAATTGTACCCCCTTAACCAAAATTCAAATTTTGAGAACTTAGCGTAGAGTCTTTCAGTTCTCAAATGTGAAAGGATAAGGCGAATATGTCGCTCATGATCGGATTTTGACTTGGAGTAGATGAGGATGTCATCAATGAAGACTATGACAAAACGGTCGAGATAGGGTTTGCATACCCTATTCATTAAATCCATGAAGAAAGCGGGGGCATTGGTTAAACTGAAGGGCATAACCATGAACTCGTAATGACCATAACGAGTTCGAAAGGCAGTCTTTGGAATATCTTCTTCGCGCACCCTAAGCTGATGATAGCTAGAACGAAGGTCGATTTTGGAAAAACAGGTGGCACCTTGAAGTTGATCTAGAAGGTCATCAATACGAGGCAATGTGTAGCGATTCTTAATAGTCAACTTGTTGAGTTCTCTATAGTCAATGCACATACGAAACGTTCCATCTTTCTTCTTCACAAAAAGGACAGGTGCACCCCAAGGCGACGAGCTAGGACGTATGAATCCTTTGTCAGCCAGCTCTTGCAGCTGACTGGCCAGCTCTTGCATTTCCGATGGGGCTAACCTATAAGGAGATTTTGCGACTGGTGTAGCGCCAGACACAAGATCGATGCGAAATTCGACTTCTCGCAAAGGAGGAAGTCCTGAACGTCGTCGGGAAATACTTGAAGAAATTCTTTCACGATCGGAATATATTCGAGCTTCCTTTCTTTGCCTTCCTTCTTGACGATGTGAGCTAGAAACGCGACGTAATCCTTGCGAAGATATCTTCGAGCTTGAAGGCATGACATTAATTTGAGCCCTTTCGAAGGAGTTTCTCCAAAGATGCGTAGGGTCTGACCATTGGTGAGAGGAATACAAATGAACTTTTCATGGCACACCACTTCGGCGTGATGCTGGCTGAGCCAGTCCATACCGATGATAACATTGAAACTTCCCAATTTCATAGGGATGAGGTCAATCGAGAAATCGTGATCATTGAGAGTAAGAGTACAATCACGAATAATAGAATTTAACGAAATGGGTTCTCCATCAGCAACTTCCACCATGATTGATTCGGCGAGACTAACACACGGTAGGTCGAGAATGGGTTCGAATTTTAAAGATACAAAGCTCTTATCCGCACCAGTATCGAATAATATGGATGCATAACTACAATTTACGAGAAACGTATCGTTGACCACATTGTTGTCAGCCCTTGCTTGGTTGGCATTGATATTGAAGGCCCTTCCTCTAGCAGGTGGAGGAGCTTGATTAGCTTGCTTCACTGGGTTTGCTTGGGCTTGGGCATTAATGATGTTCACCAGGCGTGGGCAAGTATTTCTGAAGTGGTTTGGGTCCCCAGAGTTAAAACAGGCTCTTATGGGTTGCATCATGGGGTAGTTGGGTTGGTAGCAAGGTTGGTCCATGGGTTGAGCAAGTGGTAGAAGTAAGGGTTGTTGGGCTTGGCCCACCATTTGGTTTTGGGTTTGGGTTGGAGGCTGATTGTAGTTTGATCGTTGGAGTGTACGGCAATTTTGGATAGTGTGACTTGCACGGCCACAACTTGTGCAATCTTGGCAAGGGTTCTCAAGAGGGTGATGGTATTGGCAACGGTTACACTTTGGATGTGGGCCAGTGTATGGCCTTTTGAATGGTGCGGCTGGAGGGGCAACTTGGGTGATTGGAGCAGCAGTGATGGGAGAGTTGGTTTGGGTGACGGCGAAGTTCTTGCCATTTCGCTTCCTCTTACCAGCAAACTTTGAGGAGGAGCCAGATGGGGTTGGAGTTGGGGTTTCAACAGTCGTTCTCTTCTTCTTATCTTTAAAATCGCCATTACAAATGTGATTCTCCCCGTAGCTAATTCCATTGCGGCTTCGAGTGTTGCGGGAGAAGTGCTTAGAACCGAATCTTGGATTTTCGAGGGGAGGTCTCGAATATAGTGCTCGATTAAGCGGTATAATGGTGTGAACAGATTGGGAACCATCTGGTTCAATTCAAGAAACCTCTTGTTGTAGGAGGTGTGATCCCCTTCCTTTTGCTTTAGGGAATAGAATTCATCTTCAAGCTTTTTGATCTCGCTTCTAGGGCAGAAGCGTCTTGTCATGATCTCTCTTAATTCCTCCCATGATAAGGCCATGGCATCTTCCACACCTCGCTTACCTTTTTCCGTGTTCCACCAGGTAAGGGCTACCCCAAACAAACGCCCAGTAGCGTAACGTACCTTGCGATCCTCAGGACAGTCGCAATTGAGAAAGGTTTTTTCCATCTCCTCAAACCAGTGGAGGAGAGCGGTGACACCTTCAGTCCCTTCATATTTTGGGGGATCGCAAGACTTGAAGTGTTTGTATGTGCATTTAGTGGTTTTGGGAGGAGGGTTGACGACGTTTTGGCCTTCTTGGTTTGGAGGGTTGATGGGGTTTACGGCGAGTGCTTGTTGAACTTGCAGTACGATGTCAGGAAGTGTCGTGGCCATTTGTTGAGCAATTTGCGTGGCCATGCGTTCGCTTGACCTTCCTGATCTTCTACCTCCTCTTAAGTGTCTAGCAGACATCTACAGGAATATATGTAGGGAGATTATGAGTTTGAGAATTTTTTTAGGTGTCACGTGTCGTAAAAAAATTGAAAACAACATTTATAAATAACTGAAAATAACTTAACTACATCCATAGGATGTCTTGGGCTTGCTCATGTTTGGTCCTCCAAATGTCTCCCAGACCATAGCCTGTGTAGTCATGTGGGCCCCCATGACTATTGAGCTTAGTAGGGTTCACATTGGTGTCGGCTGGTTAACACTCGCATCACCCGAATGAAAATCGTAAAACATGATTGCGAGATGTAAGGTCGGAGGGTGTCCAGGTGTAGACACAATGACAACTCAAAGTAGGGTCAGTTCACATGACGTTTGATATAGCATGCTTTGGCCTAATAGGTCCTTCGTACTCTCATCGTTAGTCCCCAGGTATGCAAACTGGTCCTTTATTTTGGATTATACGAATGCCAAGCCTAGACAGGACGTTCCGACTACCGGTACCCGTACCCTTCAAGTTACTATATGACCGTCGTGAAAACTCACTTTGATGTGATTTGAAAAATATGAAAACATTTCAAAAATCTTTGAAAAGAAATCATGGAATTTGTGAAATCGTGAGGTGCGTGCTTTCATAGATACGATATGTTATGAGGATATGAACTATGATGAGCATTGCATATTAACAGCTACTTGTAAGAGTGCTTGCATAATATTGTGTGTGAAAATAAACATGAAACATATAAACATCATGAATTTTGCATGTAACACATAACAATTAAAATCTAATCAACTATAGTATAGGCTCTAAGGGTCTAATAACCTATCCTATATCCCTATAGTCAAAAGCTCTGATACCAATCTGTCACACCCCAACCCGCAGCGGAATAAAAGTCGGGGCATGATTGGGTTATCACCAAAGCTCATGATATTTACTAATAAGTTTCATATTTATTAAATTGAAATTAAATTCAAATATCCAACACAAAATTCATACAAACACAAACAATAAACCAAACGATTGTTCCAAACAAAATAAATTGTTTATTCTTCTAAGGCCATCCTATATGTTTCTTTCCTCAGCTTGTTCACCCGTATCATGCGTAAAAGAGAAAATTTGGGTCAACAATAGTTGGCGAGTGAACCTTGATAAAAAAATTAAATATTTGACTTTTATGTTTGTTTAAATAAAATTGTGCATGAATCACATGTGAGCAAATGTATATATGTAACCAATCACAAACCACATTGAATGAACATATGACACAATGGATAATGTATTTGAGATCAAGGCTCAATCAAACGGAGCCGATCTGATGAGGCACCTGATGCTCAACCCGTATCTCACGAGGAACTAATGGGCCTAATGAAATGATTTCACTGAAATGATAAAATGTATCCACATATAAACCACATAACAAACAATACACATTTGATCACGAAATGATATTAGCACAAGCGTTAAATAAAATAAAAGAAATGGTACGACACATGATACACCCTAAAACGTGATTAAAACGGAGAATTTGTAGAGATTCACTCACCTAGCGTGCGTATTCTTGAGTGGAAAGGAGAGCACACGAGTTGGGAAATTTAATCGATGAAGGAGTACAAAATTATAAATAATAACGTGATAACTCGGTAACTAAATAAACTATTATTTTGGTTATAATCTTTTGTTTAGGTTTTTAGATTATTTTTATGAGTTTTATTGATATAATAAACCCTTAGAAAAAATATATATTATTAATTGATTTAATTAATAAGCCACAAGTTAAACAATAGAGATTAAACTAAAATAAAGTAAAATAAAATAAAATAAAATAAAATAATAAAAAAATGTTGTCAGACTGACAAGCCTGTCAGTCGACCGGTTCGGTTGATTGTAAGCATGCGTGTGTACAGATTCGAACTCGAGACCTCACGGTTGCGTGCACGCAGCTCTTCCAACTGAGCTACGTGTCTAACCCGAAGGAATCTAGATTTTAATTATACTTATACACACACACTTTAAGTTCATTCAATTTTAATTAAGTTTAGAAATAATTTTTTTGGTGATTCGACCAGTGATAACCAAGGAACTCGAACCCGAGCCTTGGCGGTGTGATGCACCCAGCCAACCAACTGGGCTGGGTGTTTAAACCGGCTATACATGCATTTTTATTATACTTAAATACTAATTAAGTTTACACAGAAAGGGTGAATTTAAAAGGGTTTTAAAGTGACAGGCCGGCGTGTGGGAAAGGTTTCGAACCGACGGTCATGGGTTCAGTTTGCACCCGTTCCAACCAGTTGGGCTGGGTGCTTAACCCGACTGTATTCGCATTTTAATTAGATTTATATATTACATATGAGTATCCAGAAATGGTCAAATTAAAAAGGGTTTAAAATGGTCGGGCCAGTGAGGGTGCACAGATTCGAACGTGTGACATGCGGGTATATTTGCACACAGTCCACCACTGGACTGTGTGTCTAACCTGGTTGAATCTTAAAATTTAAATATATAAAACACGAGTTTTTGCTTTGTCTTCTTTAGTTTGAATTTACCCAGAATCATACCCGTACCCGATTTAAATCTGATGCTTACAAAAACATCTATTCAATAACTCAATTTCATAGAACTCGAAAAAAAATAAAAGGTTGAGGGTCTATCAATTAACTAAGTCGACGGTGACTTAGGTTCTGGTACGAGTTGAATTCCAGCGAGAAGGGAACTCCGGCGACGGAGAAATTTCGATTGAACAGAGGAAGTTTCAAGGTGTTTTGAGCGAGTTGAGAGTGTGATCACGGTCCATTATTTATAGGTGAGAAAAAGGGTGCTTTGAATTCGGCTTTTGGAAATTTGTTCGGGAAATTGAAGATGGCAGTTAACTTGATTGAAGCTTGCCAAGAATAGCCGCAAGCCAGTTGTCGGAAATTCCAAATGAAAAAGGAAAGGCGCGTGCAAATGGATTCGGTTTGCAGGTTCTTACTTAGTTTCTAAATAAAGATTTTAAGTTTCCAACATAAGCACATCTAGTGTGTGCAGTGTAGCGGTATTTGTTGCGTGTGTGTAACCGGGGGAACCCGGGTTCGATCCCGGTTCCTTCCTTTTATTTTAAAACCGTTTTTTCCTTTTTGTTTTTATTTTCTTTTTGAATTATTGCAAATAATTATTAATTAGTTGACTTATTTTATAAATTAAAGGATTATATTATATTATTTCTTTAAACTTTCATCGTTAATTTATTTAAACAATATTGTAAAAAAAATAAATATATAACTAAACAACGTAAACGAATATTTTCTGATTGATAAATTGGGGCGGGTTTTCGAAACCCGATTTACCCTCATAATGACATCGCAAGAATAACCTTGCGCGCAATGTGCAACGGTGCGCCATTCTTGAAACAAACATGTTGCACAACCTTGCGCACGCTGTGCAACGACAAGCTAAATCTGGAATCGCAGGCCCCTTGACCCTGCGCTGATATAATTACCTTACGAGCAACGTGCAATGGTACACCATTGTTGATACTTGCAGGTCGCACAATAAACCTTGCGCACACCTGCGCAACGACAAGTTAGACCTGGAAGCGCAGGTCCCTTGACCCTGCGCGGATAAAACAACCCTCTAGCCGCAAAGTCCTAAAACCTTGCACAAGGCCAAGATCAACATGAGAGCAAAAACTTTTCTTACCATTGTCAATATAGTCAACTTTTCTTACACTTGTCTTTATCAACCTTCATTACTTAAGACAATATAGTATCAGTCCTTGTAATCCTATCGACATAAATGCAAACTTGACGTAAATGCCCCCTAAACTTATAAGAATGTCAGTCCTTATAATCCTAAATGAAAACTTGACATAAATGCAAACTTGACATAAATGCCCCCTGAACTTATATGAAAATAAGTATTAGTTTTTGTAATCCTTTCCACTGATCAGAATCCACTAATAACAAACCACTGCTAACACACCAACAATCTCATCAAAAATATTCACACTTGTACGCAGACCAACCTCACCCAACTCATCAAAAGTAACACTCCTCCCAAGAAAACCATCTGACTCAAAAATTCTAAAATGGAAGTGTAACAAAGACAACCATGAATTGACATTGCTCAGGTCAGATCGTAGAGTTCAAAGGATAAAGATGCATTATACATACGGTCTGGATGTAGCCGATCTCCAAGACTTCCTGAATCTTGAGCTTGAAAGGGATGTAGAAGAAATGATTGCCCTGGACTTTGAACTTCGAAGGCCAAATAAGGGAATCATTGATGAGAAATAAGGATTAGTAATAAAGTTTAGTTTTGTCATCATCTGTTCTTGTAATGTTTAGTGTACAACAAGTAATGATAATAAAGTTCTTTTAATATTTAGTTTTGGCATCATCTGTGCCTGTACTGTTATATTTGATCACTTTCATCGATTATCAATCTAAGCTATCTTCCTTACATTCTGTATGAACACATCAGTGATCTTAGGCTGAGGGGAGATTGTGAGTCATATGCGAAGATGTTATAGTCACTAATCACTGATGCAAACCACTGACTCACTGATCAGAAACCACTGATGCAAAATCACTGATTCAACCACTAACTCACTAAACACTGATGCAAACCACTAATGCAAACCACTGGCTCACTGATCAGAAACCACTGATGCAAAACCACTGATTCAACCACTAATGTTATAGTCAACTTTTCGTACACCTGTCATGAATAGAGCCCTTTTCAATACCAAACCTTTTATTAAAATTAGTTACAATCTACCTTAAACTGATATATTCTCAGTTACTCTTCTAAGTACCACGTTTGGTTTAACAACTGTAAAATACTAACCTTTTTCAAATACCAACTCCCTAAGTCAGAGAATCTTTTCATTTTGTACTGCTGTCCTTTAGATTTTTTACTACTTAACCTATCAGTCTTGCTTTTACAGTTGCTTTTATAGCTGTAAAGCAAACAGTGACTAGGTGGGTGGTAAAGCATGCTTGGAGCTCTATAAATCTATAAGATTCTACCGTCACTCCACGTTACAGTCCAGAGTGCATTGTCGTAAGCTTTCCTACTTCTGGGTCTTGCATTGTTGTAACCTTTCTCCCTTTTATTGGTTTGTTTTGTAACTTTTAACTGCTATAAACATAGCTATCACAATGTTTATTTATTGGTTTGGTTTGTAAATTTTAACTTCAGAAACCACTGCTAACACACCAACAGTAGTTGTACAGCAAAACCATTGATGTTATATTCAGCAGTGGTTGTTCAGCAGTGTTTTTGGCGCGTATTTTGGGCGAGAATTTTCTATACGTTACTGTTTGTTCAGTAATAAAGATGGCACGTCCCATCATTAAGTTACTGTTTGTTCAGCTTTATCTGTTAAATCTGCAACTTGTAATCCTATCCACTGATACAAACCACTGATGACAAACCACTGCTAACACACCAACAGTAGTTGTATAGCAAAACCACTGATGTTATACTCAACAGTGGTTGGCTACCACCAACAGTGTTTTGCCAACATCCGATGTTATTACTCCATCAGACTCTGATATTATTAATAGTGATGATCAGAGGTTATCAACATCATCAATGTTTGTCTAACATATGATGTTATTAATAGTGTTTGTCAAACATCAGAGATTATACTAATTACAATAATTTAATAGTATTGCTTATTTTACTTACTTATAGTTGACGATTATACAAAAATCTGATGTTATTAATAGTGTTTGTCTAACTTCTAATGTTATTAACAGTGTTTGTCTAACGCCGAAGCTACAACTAAAAAAATTAGGAAAATTATATGCGCTTCCAGGTTTAACTTGCCGTTGCGCAGTGTGCGCAAGGTTTGTTAGGCAACCTGTTTCAAGGTTGGTGCATCGTTGCGCGTAGCGCGCAATGTTATTCCAGTGACTTTGTCATTATGAGGGTATGGTACATTGCGCAGGCGCACAGTTTTTCGGACCATACCCCTCCAGTGACTTTATTATAGTTTTGGTGTTTGGCGTTTGTGGCATTTTGACATTTTATAAAGTAATTAGAGAAATAATGTATTTTATTAGCTGAAAATTAGATAACAAACCACAGAAAATGACACCAAAAAAGATACTATAAAAAAATTAAAAAATGCTAATTCAATTTGTCATCCAAATCTTCACTGCCATCAGTTTCTTATTCTTGAAGTTTTTGTCCCCTGAACCTTTGAATTCCTTGGATAGATGCCGATTTCCCTACACAGCTGAAACGCCCTGCTCTAGGTGAAGCTGATCATTCAACAAAATATGGCGTTTTAGTTTTTGGTGCGATATTCTGTTATTGACTGTCGAAGTGGTTTTGTGGATGTTTGAGACATAGATTGATGCCGTGCTTGTGGATACTAATATTTGGGTGTGATGTTGGAGACAAAGCACACAAAATGATAACCACTGTCATCAGTGGCTTTTCCTTGAAGATTTTTTCATCTCATTCAGCAAAATCTTATTGAGTTATCTCCCTCACCTAAGAATCCATTCAGAGAAACTTCATGGAGAACAATGCTGAATCTCCAAGAAACAAGGTTTGCTATATGGTATTTAGTAAATTATGGCTTTTGCTTTTGGTGTAATCAATGGAAGGGCCTAAGGTTGTTTATATAAGATGTTTTTGGCGCGTAGTTTGGGCGGGAATTTTCTATACGTTACTGTTTGTTCAGTAATAAAGATGACATGTCCTATCATTAAGTTATTGTTTGCTTAGCTTTATTTGTTACATCTGCAACACGTCAGTCGCATCCACTGATGCAAACCACCGATGACAAACCACTACTAACACACCAAAAATAGTTTTATAGCAAACCCATTGATGTTATACTCAGTAGTGGTTGTCCAGCAGTAATTGTCTATCACCAACAGTGTTTGCCTAACATATGATGTTATTACTCCATTAGAGGTTAGCAACATCATTAGTGTTTGTCTAACATCTGATGTTATTAATAGTGTTTGTCTAACGCCAAAGCTACAACTAAAAAAATAGGAAAAGTATATGACCAAAGAATTGATAAACCAACAGAAAAACAAGTGCAACGTATCACGAGTAAGAAAACTAACTTAAGTGCTATACAATATATCACAGGACGACTGATAGACTAACGGTAAACAAGTATCCTATTTAAATCGTCACTCCCGTCACATCGCGAGGGTAAATGACTAGTACTATATAAAACATTTCTTTATGATTGAAATATAATTATACTACACATACAAATTTCAAAGCAATATGTATAAAGAAATCCAAGCTATTTGAGAGAGGGTATAATAGGAATTAATTCAATAATTTAAGACGCGATAGGGGCAATACAGGAATTTTGGCCATGGAATCTATTTGGCTCCTTCAATGACTTCGTCTGTTCAAGTAGACAATTTAGCTCACTGGTCATCGCCTCATCAATGGAGAATTTGGATGGTCTCTCCTTCACCATAGTATTCTATTTTTTTAACGTCTCTACTAACCCAAATGAAAATTAGGTTTATCAAGTGTCAACAATATACCTGGGTTTCAATTATTACCTGATGGTGGGGATGCTCGTTGATTGCGCCGTTGCTCGATGGGATCAAGTGTGTGGCTGCTGCTCTCTTTATCAAAGCTAGCTAGGTCGCCGGTCAGTTTTCCGAAACCCTAATTTTCAATTTCATGTTCTAATCTAAGTCACCCCAGATCCTAAATAAATCCAAATCTTTATCTATATTCCCTAGACGGTCTTCTGATGCCTCCTGTGGATACTCGACCGAACCATAGAATTCCGTGGCTGAATTGAAGAGGCTTGATTCTTCAGCAAGAAACTCTCCATTTGGAGGTTTGGTTTCTTTAATTTTTATTTCATTTTTGAAATTTGTTAGCTTCCTTGGGGATGCTATGTAGAAGATGAAGGTTCTGAAAATGTAAGTCTGTTTGATATGCATATTTTGAACCACTAGAGAATAAGTCCTCTTTACATATTAATTTGCTTGCAGTTTATTATATTCATTTTGCAGCCTGCACTCTTAATTTCTTGTTAATTTTGCCGAGTGTTTTAGGCCACATTCATATGGTTAAAAACTGTCACTCTGTCTTATTCAATATTATACTTAAATTTACACTACATGGATCTCAAAACTAAGAGCTTGATTTAGTTAAACGCAGGAACATGGTGTGTGTATTGCTGTCAAGTTAACTAACAAATTGAAAGAGTAAATATATTATACTTGTTTCTTAGAGGAATATGGAGGGCTAGGGCTCGGTTATGTAAATCACTGATTAGCTATGGAGGAAATTAGTCGTGCATCTCATAGTTATCTCTAAATTTTATCCCGCTATATTCATCTTTATTCAAGTAAATAGACTTTTTTATGCATCTTATTATTCGTTTTCTTTCTACTATTTAAAAGATGTATAAGTGTGTGGTAGAGAGATATAGTTAGAAAATAGTGAGTCCTTAAAATATGAGGGATGAGAAGTGAGTTGCTAACTTTAATTCGCATTTCACCGTAACACCCACATTTTCATAAACTATCTTAATTTTATCTTTATATTACATTACATTATTCTTACCAACAATTTCATTTCCCTAGATAAGCTATTGCTGAATCTTAAGCTTATTAATATAACATGAGTGTCATGCTAATATATACATGATACTATGAGTCTGATATGAAATCAAGTTGACATGAACTCTACTTTAGTTGGTTCCTGTATAAGATCTAACTAGAATTTCTAATTAGATGTGCACTTGTATGTATATTTTTATTATTATTTTTTAATATAATCATGCTTATATCCATTGAAAATGTGATAAAAGTTGCAGATATAATGTTAGATGAATAGAGGCTTCATTTCAGTCCCTCAAATCCAGTTCGGCTTATGGTGATGGACTTAAATGTGATCCTTCAAATCCAATTCTGTACAGCAATCGGGCAGCTTGTTGGTTTAAACTCGGGCAATTTGAAACGTCTCTCGATGATTGTAATCAAGCACTTCTTATCTATCCAAAGTATACAAAAGCAATTCTTCAAAGAGCTGCCACTTTTACCAAGGTATATCTATATTTTCCGCTTTAATATTAAAGAAACAATAAATGAAGTAAAAGAAGTACTTTTAAATTCGTTGATGTTGCCTTATATACGTTTCTTTACAAAATGTTTAAAAACGTTGTCAAATTTCTTGCTTGTATCAACTTGAGCCATGTGCAAACCTCTTAAATATGAATTAAAACATAGGTTTGAGTAACAATAGCTGAATAATAAGTACTTAAAGATTTACCCGTGGTTGTTTGTTTTTTGTTATTTTAAGAAAAAAGATAATTTCTATAAATTAATTAAGGTTTCTTATGTTACAGCTTGAAAGGTGGGCTGAATCGGTAAGGGATTTTGAGGTTTTGAGGAGAGGGCTTCCAAACGATGATGATATAGCTGAATCTCTATTTCATGCTCAAGATGCATTAAACAAATCCCGAAGGGAAGAAGTTTATAATTTGAAATTTGGTGGTGAAGTTGAATTGATTAATAATCTTGAGTAGTTCAAAGCTACGGTTTAAACTGGTTTGTTATTTGTTCTTCACATAATAATATTATATGCGATTCTTGCCAAAGTTGTGAACTTTTAGTTGATGTTCAATGTTTAAAATGCAGAAGCTTCTGTTTTTTTCAAACCACATCTGCCCTTCAATGCAATCAGATATTCTCGAGAGATACTTTTATGCACGCGATATCCATCTATAAATTTTCTCAAGGTATGTTAATGTTTAGTATTTTTTATAAAGTTTTATTTTCTATGATCAAAAAGCATACACACATAATGGAATCATAAAGTTTTATTTATATATTCATATGTTTAACAATTGTTTTTTTAATGTAAAAGGTTGTTATAGAAGAAAGCCCGACAATAGAGAATGTAAGAAATGTATCAACAATCAAGATTTACAGATTAAGTTCTGTACTCGTCTATCCGCCATTACAACTTCAAAATCAATCCAACAGTTTTCAGTTGAAAGGCATAACTGTAATTTCTCCACCTCCAATCATCAATGGAGAGCGTAATGGTAATTTCTCCTTTTGAATCATGGACCTGTACCAGTACATCATAAAAAGAGCCAAATTTTAAAGCTGGTGCCAACAGGAACCAGACAGGGTTAGATTAGTAATTTACATTACCTTTTACGGTTGTTAAAAGATAAAAAATTCCATTTATTCACACGACCTCACCATCATAGCTTTTAAGGATATATAGAAAGCCATTTTCAATAAATCCCACTCAATTCTTTTCTTATCAAAATGTTAGCTTTTATAAAATTCTCATTTACCCCCTTTATCATAATTCTACCATGCTCTGTTATGTTGTGTCATCTTCCATTTCAGATATCATGAATATGATGTGTCACACCCCAACCGATGACGGAATCATCGGGGCGGACTTAAATAGATTGCTCGAGACTTCATAACGCTAAACTTGTGACAAGTAATTAAACAATAAATTTTCATTTCATTTCTAACATTTCAAGTACAAGGCTTTTAGAAACAAAATACAACATCGAATTCGAATACAAATACAACAAAAATACAACATTTCAATTAGAAACACAATCCCTACATAAATCGAATTTAAGATGAGTTTCTAAGTTCATCCTACTAAATTCCATGGATCGTCGTCATCATCAACCTTCAATACATGTTAAAGTATAGTTCAACACATAAGGCATTAACGAGTATACAAGTTTGACTAATAGCATAATGTAGACGTTTAACAAATCCTCATGCATAAATGTTAACTTGAAACTATCATGGCAAAAGTATCATGCAATTATACGTGTCAACCCAAAGTTTACCGCTAGCGTAATCTAATCATAGCAATGACTAGACCGTTGTGTTTACTTAACATGACCTCACGAATACGGGCGGCGCGTTACTCCTATAATGTATACATGTTAAGGGAGGCTTGATTGAAGTTAATGACAAGGCATAAGCATAGCAAGTATAAGCATGTATCTATCTAAGTTTAGCATAATAAGCATGTATAAAGGATTGGTTTTTGATTTAAGCATAAGCATGTTTGTGTGATTTTGATAAGCTACATGTATTGCACCCAAAGTGTTAAAAGTAAAACGGGGCCGAGTATACTCACGGTTTCGCAAGCGTCCTAGAATACCGCGAGATATTGTGTTGGAATGTTGAGGTGATGAACACCGGAGTTACCCTACAATGGGTAAACATAGGTGCGTGAATAAATTGTATTTGGCAAAAGATTCAGATTCGGGGTTGGAAAATACAAAAGGAATACGTAGTCTGCTCCACTTCGTGCGAAGTGACAGTTCCGGAATGTTTTTGCTCGTTTAACGACCATTTTGACACTGTTTTCTGTGAATGGGGAGTTTATGAACGAGGCCGAATAGTCTGATTTCATAACAGTTAACTATGATTTAGTTAATATCGTGAATTGGTCAGAACGGTAAAATACGCATTTATATATGTATAAATTATTTAGTCCTTCAAGTTTGTTATAGAAGTCAAGCATGGGGGTGCGTACACCTTATTATATAATTCACCAAAGCACAAGATTGTAACAACCCGGTTGGTCATGAATAACAGAATGTAAATTTACTATACAAGTGGCCAAGTATGATTAACCCAGGTGATCCATTCCCGACATAGAAAGAGTTAACTAAGTGTCGGAGGCCAGACGGGGTTAGGTTACTTTGGTCCTAGCAAACCACTTAAATGACATGCAATGGACAAATGAGGTTGTGGAACTAATTCGAAAGCCAAGGCTTCTAGTGGTCACACTACTGCCAACCTAAGCATAATCATATGGAGGATGATGAGCTCAGTGGCATTCAACATTTGAAAATGCATGCATTAAGAACGAGGGAAAAAGGTAGAAGAATACATCAAAAGTAAGTAAAGAAAGTAAATTAGAAGGCTTAGAAACCTTCTGATATGGATCTGGTACGTTAAAGAGAAATTCAACAAGTTGGGAGTAGTTTCCGGAGTGAGCAAAGAGTTTATGAATGGAGTGGGGTACGTATTTATAGAAAACAAGATCAATTCGTACGAGTTGGCATCACTTTATACGAGGTGGCCTCACTTTGTGCAAAGCTGGCTTGTTTGGGTCGTTTTCGCGTGTTTTAGGTGGTTTTAAGTGTTTTAAGCATACGAGAGTGTTGTATAAGTGTTGATACACTTTTTTGTCTGTCCCTTGTTCTTAGTTACGTCTGGAATTGTACAATCTTTGTTTATTGTGTCTGTATAGTTTGGTCGTGTCGACCAAATCAAGATATCCTCCTATTTTGATTTGGTACGACGATTAGTTTATCTGTGTAAAACAGTTGCATGTGTGCACACTGTTAAGTCTTGTGTACGTCATGTCTGCTGGCACGTTCTCCGAAGAACACATCCAAGTACGATTGAGAGATGCTTCGTACGAGCAAGATGTTGCTCGTACGAGTCACATTCCATTCGTACGAGTGGCTCATGTAACAAGAATCTTGTTTGAGTCGTACGAGCTAGTTCATGTTCGTACGAGCCTTAGGTCGTTCGTACGAGCATCTTTTGGAGAATGTTCTTCTGTCTTATGGTGTTTCGTATGACCAGCAACATTCTTCGTACTGTTGCTAGGTGAGGACACTATATAAACAGACATGCACTTCTTAGTGTTAGAAGTGAGCTGTGTGAGACATCAGTGAACAAGTTAGACACTAGAGAGAGATACAAGAACACAAAGAGTATTTCCTGAGTCTGTATGAACATTGTTTGTATGTGTTTGTACTAGTTCTCTTCTATTAATCGAGATATTGAATCTTTGGTTATCTTGTGTTTCTTACTTTGCTTTGGTTTGCATACTTACGAGGATTCCGCACTCGTATGTGTGTTGTATAAACAGGGAAGTAGGTTAATCTTGATCATCCAAGTGGACCTACAAGTGGTATCAGAGCTTTGACTCTCTTCCTTGTTTGAAACCAAGCTTAGTGTTGTGTCTGAGCTAGTTGTGAGGGTTTCTGGAAGTGTTCTTGAACTCTCAACAGGAAACTTAAGTTTTTGAAAGATAACCAACTTAAAACTTAGTTAAAACTTGTATTCAGAAAATTTTCATAAAAACCTTGTTAGAATACATGGAGACATGTAAGGAATTGGTTTTTCTTTAAATTTTCTATCAAAGTTCAAGTTGGACATATTTTCTGGTGAAGCACTACCGGAAAACTCACCGGAATATTCCTGTAGGGTTGACTAAATCTCTGGACATTCTGACTTGACTTGACTGTTTTGACTGAAAAGCTGATATGGAATGTTTGTCTTTTTTAACCAAAATTGTGTAGACAACTTACCTCTTTCGAAAACCAGTCTGTGTTAGAAAAAGAAATTTTCACCAACCAACCCTGTAAAAAGATTCCTGTTTGCGAAAAACATCCGTGCGAATAACCCATCCGCACGAAGAACAAGACTGCTCGTGCGAAAGACCAAGTCATCCGCACGAAGAACCGTGTTCGCACGAAGCACAAGTTTGCTCGCACGAAAGAGGGTCTCTCGTACGAACAACCTGGTTCGTGCGAAGGTCAGTCATTCGCAGGAATCTCTGATTCGTAAGAACAAACTTGATTTGTTTTTCGTGTTTCAGTTTTCAAAACTTTGTGGTTTTTAAAATTGTGAACTTTAAAAGGAGACTGTTATCTTTAAAAAATTACAATTTAAACCTTTTAATTTTCATAACCAAGAAAACATAATGAGTAATAATCCTTGGGATTAGGGGAGTAGTTCAAGCACAAATCAAGACTCATCAAAAAGCTCCGCAACCTCATGGTTAAATCATTAATGCCTCAACATGCAACCATGATTACCGCAAATCAATGGGCATGTGTCGCAAATCAAAATCAGAGCATTCAGACTCTTCTTATAAGCGAGAGTGAAACTGAGAGTAATAACCGTCCACCAAAACTGAACCATATGAACAATTATCCTTCGTGGAAAAGTCATTTCCATACATATGTTCTCGGACAAAATACAGAATTATGGACATGTTTCATTACACCATATAAGGAATCTCTCGAAGAAGCAGGATCAAATCCTACTTCCTTAGCCAATCTAGATGAAAGCGATAAAAAGGCTTATGATTTAGAGAAAAAAACGTTTGCTATCCTTACACAAGCACTTCATAAGGATATTTATCATCAGTTTGTTTACTGTACCACCACCAAGAATCTGTGAGATACTTTGGAAGCAAAAGAAGAAGGAAATGCTGCAACCAGAAAAATACGACATGATCTGCTAAAGAAGAAGTTTGAAGGTTTCATGTTCATGGAGAATGAAACATTGAGCAACATGACAACACGTTTCTACCACCTGCTCAGTGAAATGTATTCCTACAAAGTGTTAGCATCTCCACAGGAAATCATGACGCGTTTTACTGACGCCTTACCGCCAAAGTGGAGTCAATTTATTGACTTACTGAGGCATACATGTGTTTTGGATGTGATCAGTATCCATGAATTTTTCAGAAGCTGGAGAACAAAAATGAAGAAGAGATCCGGAAAGCAAAAAGGGTTTCTGTTCCACAAAACCCTAAGATGTACTTTGGAGGAATTAACACAGGTGTCGATACAATTCAGCAACCAAAACTTTCAGACCGCGTTTGTGTCAAATTTTAACCCCTTTTTACCACGCCCAGTTCAAACGGATCAATCTGCCGGCTCAAGTACTCAACCTATGGTCAAGTATATGATCCTAAAGCCTTTCTACCACAACCTCAATTTGTTACACCTCAAGCTCCACAACAAGCTTCTCAACAAGCTTTCAATGGCAACAAATTTCAACCACCAAACCCTAATACAGTAAGACTTGACATGTCACATCTTTCCAAAGTCAGTATAGAAGTTGCTCAGGAACATATGGAACTTCTAAACACAATGGTTAGTGCTTATTGTGGATTAGTCACTGGTCAAACTGGAAACAGCAATTTGACTAATGAAGACTACCAACAAATAGGCAGAGATGAGATGGAGCTAATGGATATCAAATGGACGTTTGCAAATTTTAACCCCTTTTTACCACCACCAGTTCAAACGGATCAATCTGCCGGCTCAAGTACTCAACCTATGGTCAAGTATATGATCCTAAAGCCTTTCTACCACAACCTTAATTTGTTACACCTCAAGCTCCACAACAAGCTTCTCAACAAGCTTTCTATGGCAACAAATTTCAACCACCAAACCCTAATACAGTAAGACTTGACATTTCACATCTTTCCAAAGTCAGTGTAGAAGTTGCTCAGGAATATATGGAACTTCTAAACACCATGGTTAGTGCTTATTGTGGATTAGTCACTGGTCAAACTGGAAACATCAATTTGACTAATGAAGACTACCAACAAATAGGCAGAGACGAGATGGAGCTAATGGATGTCAAATGGGCGTTTGCAAGTGCGGTCAGAAGAGCTAAGGATTATATGAGTAAATAAGTTTGGAAAGCAAGAAAGATACAAAATATGGTTTTGATAAAGATGCTGTTACTTGCTTTAACTGTGGTGGAAAAGGTCACTTCAAACGTAAGTGCACTAGATCCAACAAACAAGGAAATCACAACCCTTTCCGAAATCAATCACAACCATCCAACACAGCTCATGTCATTAATGAACGGAAAATAGTAGCTGTTAACAACCCAAATGACACCAACCAGTCTGGACCTTCAAACAACACAAACAGAGCTCTAGTAGTTCAAGCAGATGAAGGATGTGATTGGTCAGTACAATCGGGAAACGAGAATCAAGGAGGAACTGCATGTTATGCCAAGATTATCAATCGAATCAAACATGTTCAGCATTGACAGTTCTGATGATGATGATAGTTCGGAGTATAATGGTAGCTTTGATGAAGAATGCTTGAGTACAGGTGGTTATGGATATCAGGGAAGGAAGTGATACCGAGGTTAGTGAGTTGCTGAAAGAAGCTGAAAAGTCAAAATGTTGGTTTGATGAAGAAAGCAGAAGCTGCATCGAAGGAAACAAAAAATTTCTTTACAAATAGTGCATCCTTCACTCATCATACTGCCTTCATGGCTAATGTTACTGGTTCGACAAGTCAGGTAAACCCCAACTCTCCTAAGATATGCAGTGACTGTGCTGAATTAAAAATAAAATTTGAAACAATAAACAGTCACAATCAAAACCTAGTTGTTGAACTGTCAAAATGTAAAGAGGCAAATTTGGCTTTAACTCGAAACAAAAAAGAATTCAAATATGTAATTGAAACTCTTATGAAAAGCGTTTCTGAATTAACAAAAACAGTTTTGAACAAGAAAATAGGAATTAATAACTATATTAATATCCTTGAAGAAACAAAGAAGGAGTTAGCCATTACCAAATGCGAAGATGATGCGATCAAGCTAAAATTGGAGAGTTACTCTAACTCCCGATATGTGCTTGATCATATCATTGACGTTCAAAAACTGAAAGGAGATGTAAAATGCATTGGGTATAAATCGTGTCCACCTCCTTTGAAACACAATTATACCAAGTTGCCTGATGAAGAGGAAATGCCACGCTTTGAATCGTCTGTACCTCTTATCCTGAAGAGTTTGCTGCAGGATTAGGGTTTAAGGTTGACAATTCCTCAGCTGAATCAAGAAAATCAGAGAACTTATCATCTGTAGTTGATCAGAATCCTTCCACAATAGAGGAGGATGATTCATCAGATGATGAGTCCGAGAAAATTGATCAGGATTAATCTCTTGATGAAGAAAAAGGGATAGAAATTTCTGCTACTCCCAATGTGAATATTGTTGAAAATCAAGGGAATGATCCTATGAAATCTATCAAGATAAATGTGTCTACAAATGAAAATGATAATGTGTTGTATACTTTGATTGTGGATAAGAAAATTTACTCAAACAAAGACTTTCCGATCAAAAATACAAATCCAACCTCAATTGATCAAGTTTTTGAAAATTCAACAACCAAGTTTTTGGAAAAGAAAAATCCAATCAAGTCACAACCATTATTCATTTCAAAAGAAAAACAACAAGAAAAGCGAGCTGCAAAATCTAAGGTATTGCAACCAAAGGATGAAGCTAAAGACACTCGCTACAAGAAGAAATTGAATAATGTTAAATTCGTGGGTTCAACTGGTACAGATAAAATCGAGACTTTTGAAAGCATGTCTAATGTTGATTTTGTAAAACAAGTCAAGATTTTAAAGCGTAATAGTCAAAACAATTACACTCAACCTACAAATGGGTGTGAAGAAGAACCAGGTACCTCTTCAACATCAAGCCATAAAACAGGATCTCCTAAATTTGTTGAAAGCAGAACATGTTTTAAATGTGGAGAGTTTGGCCACATAATAAAAAATTGCACCAACCCAGCAAACCCCAGATTTGTTGAGAAAGCCCCTCCTGAACCAACTTGCCAACGTCGATCTGTATCACCAAAACAAGACAAACGTATTGTTAAAGAACAAGAAGAAAAGCCGAGACGTAAACAAGTAAAATAATTGAAAAAGCATCAAAACCGGATGTTTTAGAGAAGAAACCTAGTTCTTCAAGTGTGTTAAAACCGAAAGTGTGTTAAAACCAAAAATTTTTAAAACTGTAAAAATAGTAAAAGTAATTCTGGTAAATTTCAACAATCTTGAAACCCAAAACCAATAATGTTTTAGGGGAGGCACAAAGTTTCCAAATCATCAAAAAATAGAAATCACATTTCTTGATGATAAGGGTCGACCCAAGACCACTAAGGCTTGGGTCCCATCTCAAACTGATTGAGTATTGAAATGTGCAGGGTGTTCCAGGTGGAACTGTGAATAGTCATTGGATTGCTGATAGTAGAGCATCAGAAGCGACAATGGCACTGAATTCAAGAATTATGTTATGGATGAGTTTTGTTCTTCTAAAGGCATTTTGCATGAATACAGTTCTCGTTACACTCCACAACAAAATGGTGTCGCTGAGAGGAAAAATAGAACTCTGATTGAAACTGCAAAAACTATGTTAGTAGAATCAAAACTTCCTGTTCAATTTTGGGGAGAGGTTGTGGCTACTGCATGTTACACGATGAATAGAGTTCTTACGGTGAAGAGGCATGGGAAAACATGTTTCGAGCTGCTACATAAAAGGAAATCAGATGTGTCCTTCTTAGAACCTTTTGGAGCTAAGGCTATCGAAGGTAAATTCGGTCCTAAGGCTATCGAATGTTTCTTTCTTGGATATGCTACTCCTAATTTCAGAGTGTGGAATTTGTCATCAAAAAAGATTGAAGAATGGGGTGAAGTTAAGGTTCAAAGATACATTAAATCAGTAAGAGCTCTGGGTGCTCCTTGGATGTTTGACTACGATGGGCTGTTTAACTCCTTTAATCTGCCAACTTTTGATGATGCTTCTGCAGCTGCTCAAATGTTACTTGAAAGTGATACTGCAGTTGACTCGTCATTAGTACGACCAATTATTGTTAACCCTCAAGTGTCTACTTCGGTTAACAATCTTGTTCAGAATGAGGAATTTGAAGATACTGCTGATTATAATGTTTCGTCAGAGGACGATGAGTTCCATGTTGCAAATGAAGCTACTTCTGGTCCGGTTCCTGGAATTTCAGATGTCACGTCAAATATACAGAATCTAGGGACGACTGAAGGTCATGCTTCTTCATCTTCGTCAAATCCAGCAAACGAATTAGTTGTGATTACGAAAAACGGGATTTCAGTTTTTTGTGGGTATTCACAGACTTGAATTTTACCGGTGTGGTGTTTCGAAGTTTCTTTCAATTGTCGTTTGGGTTTTTGAAGATCAGAGGATCGAGCATAGGAATGCGCAAAAACCGAATGCGGATGTGGTTAACGAAGAAACATAGATGCTGCATTGATTAGTTTCGACTTGGTGATTATTCATGAAGATTTTAGTTAAGAAAATAAGAGTAGGTTGGGAACCGTGCAAACAAAGACCTAAAGATTTATTCCAGGGGGATTTATTTCAAGGGGGAATTTGTTGACGCGTTCTACGACATCGACAAATACCTTATTAAAGTTACAGAATAATCAAACACGACTCTCATATTTCAAGATCAAGATCAAGCTTCGAGTGTGATGTCCAAGGGGGAAATTGTTGGTGCATATTATATCCGTCACTATGCAAATAGGCTAGATAGAGCGTGTGTTGAATATTGTATAGGTTAGATACGAACACACGACTTAAGTGCGAACATGAGAGGTGTATAAGTGTCACTTCGGACGAAGATAAATAAGCTCACTTCGCAGGAGGGTAAATTGTCTATAAGTATTGTCATGTGTTCATAGTTTTGTAAGTTCTGGAGTTCTAAGGGGGGAAACACTGGCAAAATTTCTCAAGAATTTCAAGAGCTTGTCAAGATGTATACTCTTTTGATATGAATGAAATCATTAGACTTCCGCTGCTTCTACTGCTTTCTTAATAACATTTTACCGAATTAGTTATATTCTACCAAAACTTTTGTCTCGAACCACCGGATCCTGGACTCTCAAACGCTTTAGTTCAAGTTACCATGGCTTGAGCTTTCCAACAGTCGGGAATAAACGTGGTTGGAACATCCCAGAAGCGCTAGGCGTAGTGAAGCTCATTATAGTCGTTGTCGACTACTTCCCAAAATGGGTAGAAGCGAAGGCTCTTGCCTCAACTACCTCCATGATGGTGCACAAGTTCATTTAGGAGCACATAAGGCTCCCATTGTGCATTGTCATATAGATAATAGTACCGATCTCGCCTCAGAAGATCTCCATAATTAGTTGCAAGAATTGCACATTGAGAAAGTTTTCTCTTCCATGGCACATCCTTAAGGAAACGGTCAGGTTGAGAGCGTCAATAAAAGCATTATCGAAGGAATCAAATCGCAACTTGGAACACAAAGAAGATGATTGGTTGACGAGCTCCCAAGTGTAATATGTGCTCATCGCACCATGCCCAAGATAAGTAAATGACAAACCCTTTTCCGCCTAATCTATGGCTCAGAGGTCGTTATCTAGGCTGAAATCGGCCTCCTTTCACCACGTATGCTGACAATCAACTCCATTGATAAGGAGGAGAAGCATTGCCTTGATTTGGACCACTTGGAAGAAAGACGCGAAAACGTGGTCGTTATCACAACCAATACAAGTCCAAATTGGAAAAATATTACAACTTCGAGTGCACATATGTGTCTTCTACCCGGGAGATTATGACTTTTGAGATAGGCTTCAAACGTAGAGCGCCCCAGTAAACTAGCCCCCAAGTGGGTTGGACCCTACGTTGTCAACAAGGCCCTAGGGAAAGGCACATACAAGCTGTGCACTTTAGATAACAAGATTGTCCCAAGGACTTGGAATTCACAACCACTACGAAAGTGCTACATGTAATACACAACCTTGACTTGTAACTACGACCCTGCGCCCAACACAATTATTAATTTACGTTATCTTTCATGCTAATTCCTGTTTAAAATAGATTACAAACATGTGGACCACTTCGGGTATACACAAAAACATAATGGAAAAATAACGATCTTATAAGCGTGCCTGATCTCTAAGGCATGTCGCAAGTTATTGAACATTGCCGGATCTTGACTCGCTCGTACATAAGCCCTTGCCAATCTTTATTCGTGATACCTGTGCAAAGTAGTTAAACACACACACATATTTTAACACACAGTTTAACGCAACTAACAATTGATAAACCATACGGCTAAAGGCCAAAAATACACGCAGCACGCGTTAAAGTATAGTATTCTTTCCCCCAACCAACAAAGGTTTAAGGAAATAAATTTGTTTATACCCTCATCGGGCCAAATCTTTGGCATACAAGTTGGGGAAACCAAACACGTATTGTCTAAGGGCACAAGACTAGGTAAAGTGAAACATGTTTGACAAATACATCTAAAACTATTACAAGGACCCAAGCCCATACACGACACACAAGCCGGTTTAACACAACCTTTACTCTAAAGCTGTTCCACTCGGTCCCGCGCCACGCTGGTATCAACATATACTTCTACTTCTGTCCCAACATCTTCCAGTACCTAACGGAGAATGTCAACAACTACTCAATCATTTCTTCGATAGTTTTTCAATTGCTTTAAGAATCCTGAATTCCAAATGATCGAACTCTTGGCACTTTTCCGTGAAGCGCGACGGCAATCTACCTAATACAGCTCAAATTTATGATCGAGAGTTTTGTCGAGAGTAAACGTCTTCCCTTCAGCAAACCCATCTTTACGACCATTGCTATACGCCGCTTGAGCTAACTCAAACATATACTTCGTCCATTCATTAGAGGTCATCAGAGAAGTAGCAAGCTACATATAGGATAGAATGACGGAATATAGATGAGCATACATGTGTAGACATCATTATGCTAAAAGAAATAAAGGGTAATATAAAACAAACACCAACCAATGACACACCGCGATTTATGAGACATTTGCAGTCTTGGCCCAATTCATAAGCTAGGGCATCCGTTGAATTCGCGTGCGCTTTCAACTTAGCAACTTTAGACTCCAAGTCAACAACCCGCACACGTGACTCATTGCGCTCCGATTGGACAATGTTCAGCTAAGAATCTTTCACATCATTTTGCTCCTCCATTTCTTTCACAACATTAACTAGCTCAGCGATCGTCGAAGGGGGTAAGGGCACGACTGAAGGCAACTCCGGACCAGGTATCGCCGAAATATCAGCCGTAGTGGGCATGGTACACTTGATTGTAATCTTTCATGATTTAGTGCTGTTGTGGATGCAAACCCTAAACACACGAGCGCCGCAAGACAAATATTAAATAAGAGAACGACTACAAAGACTTACATAAAAACAACTAACGGAAAGGTTTGAGCACAACACCTTTTTTCTGTGCGAACGCAGTAAACATAGCGTCAAGCTTCTTTTTCGTCCTTTTTCTATTTAAAGACGGATAGATCAACGTCGCTCTCTTAGGGTGCAGACTCCTCAGTTAGCCTCTTTAATCTTCTTTTCTTCTCCGAAACTTGGAGAGCAACTTTTGTGTATAATTTGTGTTTGGCTTCGTCAAGACTCTTTCTTTTCCACTCCAAGATCTGCGTGATGGTTGCTTGGTCCTCACCAGTCTCATCTCCACTGTGTTTATTACCTACATCCAAACCACGATGAAAGTCAGACACGAAAACATAATCCATATATATTTTATCGAATATCGCTTACCAGACCCGACCCCCAGGTCAACTCGAACTTTTGGCCTTTTCTCAGCTCGACTGTCTAAAGCAGGTTCCACCGCAATCATCTTCCTCTCCTCCCCCTAGCACCAGATTCACAGGCTTTGCCACCGCTAACACCTACACGGTTCGAGCGTGATCGGTGAACAACACACAAGAGGAAGCAATTGATTCCTCACTTAAGAGGAGAGTGACTTCCTCTCCAACAGGGGTAAGTGCAGTTTTCGGTTTTGCAAGGATTGGAATATTCGCACCTGTGCACACGGGTGTATATGCCATTAGGCTCTCTTTTGTTGGATGGTGGAAGTAATCCCTTCTCTGGTCCAACCAAGAGAGTTGGCCCTCAGATAAAGTCATCAGCGTCATTTCTCCACCAACCTTGATGTCGAGGGCGTTTGTCAAGCTATACATTGAAAAAGACAACGCCTTTTACATCAAAACACAAGTAGGAGATAACGAGAAAATGAAAATTTGGAACTTACCTTTACCCTTTTAACCATAGACAGTAGCATGCCTAGGATTTTTCGGGCCCCACATCATACTCATACCTGATGCAACCAGCGCAGACTCATTGAGTTGACACATAGGTGTCGGGCACGTGGTTAAGGTTTTGTACCATTGTACTTCAGCGAAAGGGATCACCTGCTCTTTGTGTAACACCTCGACCGCGTAAAACAACAAACCGCGGTTGAAACGTCGGGGAGTCATGTCACAGAACTATTGTTTCACAACACATGGTACATAAAGTTTTGTATTACTGAATGTAATTGTCTACATTGTCTTGGGAGAATGAAATAAAAAACATAACAACTGTCTTACAAATTTTAAAGTCATTAAGGCCCAAGTCCGCTGTATGTGAAGCATGCTCAAAGTCAAACATTAGCTCCTGAAACATATGTGAAAATAAAACGTTAGCATGAAAATGCCTGTGAGTAATATAGGTTTTGTGATGAAGATTCATGACTTTGAAAGTTAAAAGAAATGTTCAACTACTACAAAAGTAGCCATGACCCTTTACAAAGACTTTTCATTTATGAAATCATATGAAAATCAAATGATTTAAAAGAAATGATGCATGGTTAACTTAATAACCAAAATAACTCGTACCTTGTATAAAATATGTCATGTCTTCTATTTTGTTTGAAGTGGTTTAGATAACGCTACGTTATGTAATATAATGAAAGCACTTATATGTAGGAAGTACCAGCAGCGTACCCACCATGCTTTTATCATATTACACACGTCTCGTCATTTAAATAACTTACCATGAGCCAACAATTGAGATGTCTTGTTTAAACAATGTCATGTATAAACCAATGCCATGTATAAACCAAATGTCATTTATAAACAAATGTCTATGTATAAACCAATGTCTTGTATGGCAAACACAAGTCTTTTTCAAACCATAAATTGTGTAAAATAACCAAAATGTCTTTTCTTGTCAAAATGTCTTGTATAAAACAGGTGTTTTGAATAAACATTAAAAAAAACTCTTGTCTTATAAATCAATTGCTTTTATTGTGTAGACACATATATATGGATTGTTGGCGAATACATTCAGGCCTTGTTGACTATCGGACAAACCCTTATAATGACAAATGTTTATCAAATGTTCATCGGATTCTGTCATTCCCTAACCTCACTTCCAAACAAACCTAGGAAGCGGGAACTGGATTGTCAATCATATGGTACCATTACATACTACCGGTCAGCGTGATCAATGTTAATGAATGTCATTGTATATTCAACACACCAATATGTCTTGAACAATGTAAGCATGTCATGAAAATGTTTTGAAATCATGTACTTGGCATACTAAGTCAATATACCAAGCAAAAATGTCTTTAAAATCATGTACTAGGTATACTAAGTCAACATACAAAGAAAAAATGTCTTTGAAATCGTGTACTAGGTATGCTAAGTTAACATACGAAACAAAAATGTCTTTGAAATCATGTACTAGGTATGCTAAGTCAACATACGAAGCAAAAATGTGTTTGAAATCGTGTACTAGGTATGCTAAGTCAACATACGAAACAAAAATGTCTTTGAACTCATGTACTAGGTATGCTAAGTCAACATACGAAGAAAAAGTGTCTTTGAAATCATGTACTATATGTACTAGATAAGCAAAACATGTATGATGTCATGAAAACAAGAAAGTAGTGATAGGCACATATGAATCACCCAAAAACATTTGAAAACGTAAAAGAGGGGGCTATGTACTCACTTGGGATTGCGTAAAAGTCTTGTTCAAATGATCAAACAAAGCTCAAGGATTGAAGACTTCAAGTGCATCCAAATGTATCGGAATACTATGTTAGTGTGTCGAGACTTTAATCGGATGATTGGATAGAATGAGGTCTTATAAATTAAATGAGTGTTGGGACTCGTATGGTATGGTTTATTTTACCTTACATTCTGATTTGGAAGAGTTTCTAAGTGCTTTGACCCGTTACGACTTGTTAAAATGGTTTATGCCACTTTGAGGGTTGTAAGCATAACTATGGGTTTGGATGTTAAATAAGTCCTATGATGAGTCTTATATGTCAAAACAAGTTTGATTATGTTATAATATCAGTTTAGATGTCAAAACTATGGTCTTATATGTTTCATCCCATTTTATGCGCCAAAAGGGTGTTTTCGGCATTTTAAAAGTACATAAAATCGACTCATCATATAACTAACCTAACTATATGATTATAAGGTATAACCACAGAGGGCTATTCCCTAAATTACTACGGTCATAAAAATGCGCTTGGTCGAATCCTAAGATTGACCAAACGGGTCAGATTCGAAAGTCAAAGCGGTAGTAAAACCGCTCGACTTACGACTAAGAAATAAGCACTAAACTAGAAATAACGAGTTAGACATGTTTGAACACGTCTAATAATATTATAAAAATTGATTTGATGTCAAAACCTTATGTTTTAATACCCAAAAACATTTTCATCATAAAATGTATTTTTATACTTTTTTTTACTTTTAACACGTAAATCTTTTACTCGTCATCCCGCCTACTAAACGTGGTAATCAGAAGGTGCAATCGCAAGAGATTAATACCTTCGTGATTACGATCACGTTGCAAAGTTCAATTTGAATTTTGTCTTGACCAAAATGGTCAGAACCGAAAGTTAAACAGGAAGCCAAACTGTTTAACTTTTAGCTCAAAATACCTAAAATAATGAAAGAACTAGGAAGAGTACTTACTTGTGTTGAATAACACTTTCAGAACTCAAGATAGGAGGCTTTCAAAGGTTGGAAACAAGCTCCAAGAAGGATAGAAATAAGAACTTCACACTTTGCTTTGAAGTGTTTTGAAGTGGTGTGAAAAAAATGGATGAATCAAAGGGTATTTGTAGTGTTTTACGATCAAGGAGGTGATGACAAGTGTTACCAAGTGCGGATTAGTGTCCTAACATGTTAACACCAACTTAAGTATGGCAAAATGAGTGCAAGGTGTCAAAAATTGGAGATAGGTTGCCAAACTTGGTGATGAAGCAAACTTTGTTTTGAGAATTTTGGCCCCTGGACTTGTGTTGTCGCGTTTTGTCATTTTTAACCCCTCTTAACATAATATTTAAGTTATATAAAGGTGTTAAGGCATGTGTAACTTGGATTTTGTCCGGAAATGTCGTGGATGTCGGTTTGTTCGATTGTACGGTTACATGTTTTGTAAATAAAGTATAAAACTTTTTCGAACACGAAAATGACCGAATTTGTGCAATGATTGACATTTTTGCATTCTTACCAATAAAATGCAAGATTTTATTGAATAAAGATGTCCGAGATTGTATAATGATTTATAAATATATATTCTCGCAAATAAAACACAAGATTTTATTAAATATGAAAATGTTCCAGAATTGTTCGATGACTAAAAATGTACAAATGTCACACTTTGGGCACCTTCTCATTCGCTCTGCGAAATCGTATCTCAATGGCAATCATGCAACGACGTATGTAGAAAAACTTGTGTTTCCGGTCGGGTAGACTTTTAGGTGGATCTTTCCCACAAGGCAACACATTCCTCTTTCGAGAATTGAATGAGTAAAACCCAATGGTTGTAGAGACGTAGTAGAATACATTGAAGATATCGATTGTGGGTATCAAATTTTGAACACGGAAATAAACTTGAAGTGAGTGATACAGAGCATGTCGACGGGGCTAACTTGTGATATATGGATCTCATAATGGGTTAAGATATCCCCAACAAATTTCATCATCAGCAATCGAAAGTTTCCCTTCTTGAAGAACACAGTATATAGCGTTATGAATCCAGTGGGAGCATCGGCAACGGTGCTTCTGATCAAAGGGAACGTGGATGTTCTAGCAAAGTTGTTCGAATTCATCCTCCCTCTAGTTGATAACAGCTAGTGTGGCCATGAAGAGTTCCTTCGGTTTCTTTCCCTTCCGAGATCCATCTGGTTTAGATATTGTAGACATGATGATACCAGTGAAGGCGCTCTATAGATTGTTGAAGATTCGAAGAAGAGTTTTTGGATATAAAGGAGAACTAAAGGAACAAGTATTTGAAAATATTCTCTACTGATAGTCTGCTCCCTTATTTATACCCATCGCATTAAATATGATAGGAAACCCAAACGACAAGTGGGGAGAGTCATCTAATTGGCGGTTGACATGTCAGGTGAAGGAAATTGAAAAGATGTCATTTTTAGGAAAGTAACAGTCACGCACCTGCTGTAGCCGAAAAAGTGTGCTGACACACCCAACGTCGTCTCCTCCATAGAGGCTAACACTCTATTCGAGGGACAGAAACCTTGTCGTGAAACATGAGTCAGTATCAACCCACCAACTACATGAACAACCCCTATTATAAACGTAAGTTAGAAGAAACCCCAACAGCTGCACGCGTACACCGATCTTGATCATCGATGCATGCGGCTCACGCCTGCACACATACATCGATCCAGCTCATCTGAGCATGTGGTCCACGCGTGCACGTGTATGTAGATTTGGCTTAGATCGCGGTCCACAACTACACGTGTACGCCGATCTGGCTCATCTGAGCATGCGACCACGCCTACATGCGTACACTGATCTGACTCATCTGAGCACGTAGTCCACGCCTGCATACGTACGCCGATCCGACTCATCTGAGCACGCGGTCCACGCCTGCACGTGTACCGATTTGACTCATCTGAGCACATGACCCATGCCTGCTCGTGTACCCCAATCTGGCTCATCTAAGCATGTGGCCCACGCCTTCACATGTACGCCAATCTGACTCATCTTAACACGCTTACATGCATATGCTAATCTAGCTCATTCTAGCCAACGTACATCCCCCCCCCCACAACGGACCTTCGCATCACTAAGTTTTGAGATGAGTTCAGGACTCCACTCATTCAGCAGATTCACATGGAAGCAACATTGGACTGGGAAGGGGGGGGGGGTACTTGAAGGGGTATGGTCATAAACAACATGCATAGACACGTACACAAGTGACCATACCACAGATGCAACATCGTCAAGGTAGAACATGAACGCTGGAAGTTAAACCTTGCATGACACGTAGGTTGTTCCCGACAACAGAACAGGGGATAGTACATAAGACAACTAGCATAAAAAGACGATACGTGGCACTAACCATTGGTCCCCAATCCCTACTGAACGACCCTCAAAGGATGATTGGCAACATCCCGATAAGAAGTACTAAGAGGCACTGAGTTGAGTAATATCATGCCACATCAACCCTAATCCTGGTTAATGGTTCTCCCTACTAGAGAAAACCAAATGGATATTCTCAAGAGATAAGGCCCAGCTTGTATTTCCTTCCTTCCCAATCCTTTCGCTATAAATAGAGAAGTTCACCACCAGGTTTAAGGATCGCTCTCTTTCTCTCTCAATCAGTACACACACTTATTATCCTCAAAACAAGTTCTTATTCTCATGCCAGAGGGTGGTTACAAGGAGAACCCCCAACCTCTCCTCCTTATAACGAGCTTCACAGTGTTGTGTTGTTTTGAAGGACACGATTCAGATCAAATAATCAATAGGCAAGAAAGAAGGAAGATTACCTTTGTGAATGAGCCTAACCCTAAAGTTAACCCCTGAAGTTTAACTTGGTGTTTCTTTAGTTTTGCTCCTAAGAAGATTGTGTAGATGACAAATGGCACTCCTTATAGATAGGATGTAAGGGTATTTTGATCCTAAAAGATAAACTCTCACCCTTTTGTTTTCTCAAAATACAATACAAAAAAATGCTGCTTTAAAAAATTCATCACAAAAAAATCCAGTATAAAATATTGTTAGGATCCGAGTTTGATACTTGTGAATTAGTTCAGTTTAAACAATCAAATATGATTGCCATACAAATAATAAAATTCACAAGTAGGAAGATATCATCAGCAACTGTTTTTAAGTTATAATCAAATTATTACAAAAAAGTTTTACAGAATGATTCTACAATCTTCCTGTCAATCTGATCACTCACAAAACTATTGGTACAAAAGAGAATGTGTGAAGTGATAGTGACTTCTAACATTCCTAACATAAAAGATTCCACAGATGTTGCAAACATCTGTGAGACTCAAGCAACTGATCTAACTATGCTAAACATTGTTAAAAGCTAATAGAGTTACATTGGAAACAACTGTTAAGCTATCCTCTGTTGCTTTTTGTCAAAACATCTATTTAACTAGACAGATGTTTGATCTTCTTCATCCGACCTTTGCCTCAACAAACTTTAGGACTTAAACATATCTTGTTTCTTCATGAACAACAATTCAAAGGTTTTAAACAAATGTTTGCTGGTCTTTAACAGATGCTCTGATTTAGATGTTCAACATTCACTATCTTTGGGAGGAAATTGCTTCATCAACTGTTTATTTCTTGATCTCTTGTTCATGTTTTGGCTTTTGAATACCATATGTTCTTTGGTAGTTACAACAATCCCCCTTAGAACAAATGATGCTAAATCAGATGTTTATTTGATCAATCTTTATTTCTCATCAATTGTTCTCTAATTTGTACTTCTATGTCACTCAAAGTTAAAAGATTTGGTGTCTTCTGGATCACTTTCTAGGGGAAACTTCTCATGTCTTGCAGATCTTAAAGTCTTAGTCATGAGGCACTTTTCATTGAGATCTTTGCACCTCCGCATTGGCCCTAAGCAATGTCAATTCATGGGTATCTTGGTTTGAATTCTAATTCAGAATTTTGAGGCCAGGGGGATTTGTAGGGACTAGAGTTATTGTAGATGAGTTTAGGGACACAGGTGTTCCCATGATGGTGTCAGCTAGATCTTCTCTCCTGGTTTCATCCTTCTTTTCAAATTTTCTCTTTAGAAAGTTCCTTGCAGCTTTTGAAATATTTCTTGCTGATGGAAACTGAGAAGGTTCAACCAAGGTTTTACAGGGAAGTCTAGTTAATCATATTCTGGCTTTTCGAGTAATGAGGGATCCTTTTCCTTTTTGATTTCTATCTCTTTATAGTTTCAAAGGTTGTTGACTCATTCCATTTTGCTAATGTCTTTAAGGTGCCCATGTTTGTAGCAGCCATCTCTTCCTTCATTCTTCTAATATTCTAATCTTCAGAGATTTTTTATCATTTGGTTTCTTTCCATCTTTCCAGTTTGGGGTGAAAGATTGATATTAGGAGATAGCTTCAATTTTCAATCCTCACTATTTCATCTAGCAAGGATTCAGTTGGCCATCCTTTAAATTGTTCCCTATCAACATCATATGGTTTCTTTTCTAAGAAGATTTTTGAGATTTGCATCAGTTATGGGATCATGGGATAGATTTTTTGTAGATCATGGTAGCATAACCTTGTAAGGCATCTACCTTTTTGTATTCTTCTAGCGGAATTTGTTGAAGTTATTTATCATCCTTCCCTTAGTTTCTTTCCAAACCATCTTTTTAGCCCGCCTTTTCTTGAGCTCCGGATATTCTTTAACATCGGATGGCCTTGGAGGGTTTCCGATCGAAGACATGATGATGGTGGTGATGATGGTTGTGGTTTAGGTAGGAGATGATTTGATGGGTGATTTGACGGATGAGGTTATCATTTTTCTTATTCTGGTTTGTGGGATAGGTGGTAGTAATGTGGTAAGTGTTGTTATTGTTGTTGTAACATCTGTTGGTAATTTTGAAATGCAAACAAATGTTTGGGGCAGTTGAGAAGTAGTTTGGGATGGTTGATCAGTGGTTTATGATATTTTGGCCTTTTTGATTGTAGGTGTAGGATTTGATGGTGGAAGCTTTCTAAGATTATCACTACTCTCCCCCTTCTTAGCATCATCTGTAGGATACTTGTGTGTTGTAGTGCCAATTATTTGGAGAAGATGATCTTTTGTGGCTTGGATCTCAGCTTGTGTATCATTGTATATTGCTTCAATCATATTCTTGATCATTTCTATGTGTATGTTGTGTGTGGCATCTGTAGAAGGCTTTTGGAGTTGTAGATAAGTTTGAGTATGGAACCAAACCTTCACTAAAATCTCTGTATTTGTTAGGAGAGGCTTAGAGTTTTGCACCAAGATATTCGTCATGCCTTTTATCTTAGCCCTCGAAGACTCTAACTTGGTCACTATATCTTTTAATTCTTTGTATCTTAATTCATCACTTAAATTAATAGGATCATCTGAATTCCCACAAAAGGTGGTTGTACCTAGTTTTGAACTAAGTGCCCCTTTTTCTTGGTACTAGGGACTTCCAACTGTTATAGAATGTACAATTGTAGACTCAACAGTTGTTGCATTCAACGAGGTCTTAGGTATCTAACTACTGTCCAACTGTGAGACTGTTGTCTTTACAGTTGTAGTAGCTGACTCACTTGAAAAATCTTCAAGTATCCCTTAAGACACAAGAGATGTCACCTCCTCTGCCTGTGGGCTAGCAATGATTCCTGAACTTACCCTAGTTACTTGATGAGGTAAACTATCTATGCTTTGTTGTTGAGAGAAACTAGGTTTGTGCAAGATAGTTTTTATCAATTGCATCAAGAAATGGTTGTATGGTAGATAGTATAAGTGTGGTGGGTGGTGGTGGTGTCAGAAGAGAAGCAACCCTAGGAGAGGGGCTTGAGAAGAAATGCTCAATTGAGTCATCTCCCTCCTGATGTGGATCCCATGTGCTTACAACACAATCCATTTGTGAGGATCTATGAGGAGTTTGGATAGGTTGAGATGTTTGCATTTGTTGTGAGGAAGTATCAATAGATGTTTGTTGCTTTTGTGATACATCAGGTTCCTCTAGCACCCATCCTTTAGAGTTACCATTTTTGTTGTTTTTCATTTGGATTTAGGCTTTTGGATAGATGTGGTCTTTGTGGGAATAATTGGTGTATGCTCCACAATGCTGGGTTGGACACTATGGTGACTAGGAGTAGTGGGCTCTACAACAGATGTTGTAACATCTGTTATTGGGTTTTCTAAAACATTTTTTTCACCCATAGTTTCTTGACCTTTAGTCATGATGTAGGTGATTGTTTCATTTGAAAGACTTTTTAATTTGCAGCGCTTCACCCTGTGCAAAAATGTTTTGTGCCAAGACCCTTTGTAAAATAAAACTTAAAATTCTAGGGGTACAAGATAAAGGCTTTATGTTTGCCCTCTTTCTTGGCTTTTACATTTGCAACCATGTCAAGACACAGAGTTTTAGATAGCTTATAATTTGTATTTGTTAAAATAGCATATCCTAAATACTGTGTTTTAAAGGAATTTCATTGTAAGATGTTGTTTTTAGTGATAGACATATAAGTATGGTATGGAAGAAAAAATTCATTGTAGGTGGGAAGTTTAGGTTAAAATTTGTTGCCCCTATCATCTATGCATCACACCCCCTTTCTATAAATTCATTTTGGAGATCAGTTTTAGAAAAAAAAGTGTTTGTACCTATCTCATCATTTAGGCCGAAAGTAGTTGAGATTAACTCCGTTGTGATCTGGATATCAACATTTTTCACTTTTGAAGTGATGATATAGGGCTTTTTATCAAGAAGCAAGTAGTCTGAGTTTGCCCAAAATTCATGAAAATTTGCAAGATGAATGGGTGCATCAGCGTTGAGGATGGTGAGATATATCGATGATATGAGAAGATCGGTGATATTATGAAATTCTTTGTTGGCATCCGTTTTCACAAGTTATGGGAGATAGTTATGGGGTGGTTTTAAGTTGAGACTCATTGTGATAATAAAATCCATTGAACAGATAAATCTTTTGGATGATGAAAAGAGTGAATCTTTTAGAAAATATATGAGTAGATGATCATTTTGATTGTGTGAAGAGAGAAAAGCTTGAAACTTCATAGTCTATCATACCGGTAAGGATAAACTTTGTTTGGTTAGGGTTTTATAGTGTTTTTACAACAGTGGTGATGATGTGGCCAACAGTTACTTTCTTGAGTGATGTGGCAGATGTTTATTTTTAGGTCAAAGCTTTGATTATCAAAACCCTTTTGTGAAGAAAGAGAAGTTTGTTTTGAAACCTCCGTTAGGTCTTTATAGACATTTGGTTGATAAAATCAGTGGTTGGTACATCTGCTTGACTTTTGGCCAACAGATGGATGGAAACCTATGTTTAAAAACTCTGTTGGGTTGGAATAAAGTTTTGAAATGGAAGCAGTGATTGACTTTGTAAGACAGTGGTTCTGTTTGACTTTTCTAGTAAAATAGTGGAAAATGAATAAGTGGATCTTTGTTATAAACAGTGGTTAACAAAGGTTAAACAAAGTTTCGAACCATTTAAACTGATGTTTCACTTATTTGAACAGAGTTTTGTTTTTTGTGATTTTTAACAATCTTTTCAAGATTTTAAAGCACAAAATTTGATTTTCTTGATTTTTAAAAACAACATTTTAATGTTTTTATTCAGATGACTGAACTATTTTGGACAATCTCTATTTAGCATTCCAATTACGGATATCAACTTTTCAAAAGTAGATGTGTCCAATGCTTTTGTGACCACATCTTACAAAGTGGTGATGAATGTCAATGTGCTTTGTTATTTAATGTGATACTAGGTTCTTGATAATGTTGTCAGCTACTTAACTATCCAGTTTTAGTGGTGTCTTTAAAGTAGTTATACAAAAAACAAGCAGTTAATTTTGTAGCCACAAGAATTATGTAGTGCAACTTACAACATCTATGTACTCTGCCTCTGCTGTAGAGTTAGAAACTGTTGTTTGCTTTTTTTCTTCCATGAGACAAGGCATTTCCTAGAAATTGGCAACCTCCTGATGTTGACTTCCTTGTTTTGGGACATCCAACAAAATCACTATCTAAATAACCTGAAAGCTTAATATTTCCTAGCTGGATACAAGATACAAAGTGTGGGAGCATCTTTGAGGTGTTTGAATATCCTTTTTACGGCTACTAAATTTGACTTTCTACGTGATGCTTGATGTCTTACACATACACAAGTTGCAAACATAATATTAGGTCCTGATCAAGTTAAGTACATTAAGAACCCTATCATACATCTGTAAAGTGTCTAATCTATCTAGTCATCTTTTGCATTAGATATGAATGGTTTGCTTGTACTCATGGGGTGGCACATGGTTTCCAGTCATTCATGTCAATTTTTTTCAAAAGTGTGTTGACATATTTGTTTTGATAATTGAATGTTCCATTTTCAAGTTGTTGTACTTGAAGACTAAGAAAACATTATAACTTCCCCATGGCAATAATCTCAAATTGAGTTGTCATCAATTTTCTGAATTCATCAACAATTTATCACATGTGGATCCAAAAATGATATCATACACATAAATTTGTACAATTAAGAAATCTTTCCCTTTGCATTTTAGAAATATAGTTTTATCAATTTACCTCTTTTGAATTCATTGGATAAGAGAAAAGTGGGTAAAGTATCATACCAAGCTCGTGGTGCTTGTTTTAGTCCATACAAAGCCTTGTTTAGCCTATAAACATAATTAGGATGGAACTTGTCTTTAAATCCTAGTGGTTAATAGACATAGACCTATTCTTGAATTTTTCCATAGAGATAAGCACATTTTATATCCATCTGACACACCTTCATGTTCTGGTTGACAGCAAAGGCCTATTGTTTCCAACCTTGCTACAGGAGCAAAGGTTTTATTATAGTCAACTCCTTCTTCTTGTTTGTAACCTTGAACCACAAGTCTAGCTTTGTTTTTGATAACAACGCCCCTTTCATCAGTTTTATTTTTGAATACCCATTTTGTACAAATTGGACATGTATGGCAATGGAACAAGTTGCCACACTTGTTATCTTTTAAAGTGAAGAAGCTCTTCTTGCATGGCCTACACCCAAATGTTGTCTTTCAATGCGTCTTTGTATTTTATAGGTTGGATTGATGATAGAAAGCCAGTAAATAAGAAGAAATGAAGTTTGGCTTCTTATGAACAATCCTCCATTAATGTCTCTTATAACTTGGTCTGGTGGACGATATCTGCGAAATATGGTGTTCCTAGTGTAGGAAATGATAGAATTTTGTGGTGATGGGCATAATTGGGAATTTTCTAGTGAAACCTTTGTTTCCAATGGGATATGGTCAAGAGTGGATTGGAATGGTGGTGGTGGAATTGGTCAAAGTGGAGAATTTGTTGTGGAGGATAGATTAGTGGTTTGACCACATGCATCATCAGTGGTTTGAGGTTGTTGTGGACTGACTGTTATTTTGTGTAGATGAACTATGTGGATCACAAAAACTTTGTATTGACTTGGTATCTCAATGTCAAATCTATAATCCTGTTGTGCTGCCTTTGGTTTACTTGCATCAACCTCAACCTTTGCATTTACTTCTTCAAAATTGAATTTATCAAGGTCAAAAAGTTCTGCTGATTTTTAAAGAGAAAAGTTCATTCAACTTTACATTCAAGGTTTCTTATATAGTCATGGTCCTTATGTTAAGCACTTTATAGGCTTTCGTTGTAGGAAAATATCCCAAGAAATATCCACAATCCACTTTGCTACAAATTTTGAAATTGAATCTTTGAGATTCAATATAAAGCATGGGCAACCAAAGATTTAAAAAAATGTGATTAATGGTTTCATTTTGAAGAAAATCTCATAGGCAATTTTATGATGCCTAGGGTTTATTAAGACTTTGTTTCGAACATAACATGCAGTATTCACAGTCTCTGCCTAAAAGAACAATGGACAACCAGACTCTGCAAGCATTGTTATTGTAGCCTCACTTAAGGTTCTGCTTTTTTGTTTCAACAACCCCACTTTGTTCTGGTGTTCTAGGAATACTGAATTGCCTTATTATTCCTCAAGCTCTTGATTTCTGAATTATGTCCAATTATCACTGTTGAGAGACTTCACAAGTAGATTATATTGCTTTTAAACTTTTATGATAAATTCTTTTAGGATACACGCAATTTCATCTTTTGATGGTAAGAAAAAAGTACATGTGAACCAAGAAAAATTACAAACTATTACTAAGCAATATCTGTTTTTCCTTAAGCTCATGATTTTTACTAAGCAAATCATAAACTATTACGAAGCAATAAGTCTCATATTTCGAGAATAGGTATACATCTGTCTTTGGGTTATAACATGTCAACTAAATAACATTGCCACTTCTCTGATCAACAAGTTGTGTAGTGCTTTCAACTATACTTTTGTCAATCTTTTTAACTGTATCAGGTTCAACAATTTTACAATTTTTCTTAGTAAAAAATGAGCCATAGCATTTATCACTCATTTATGAGACACCGAGTAGATTGGATTTTATGTTTTCAATAAGATTGACCTTTTCAAATTTTAGCCTACCAGCCTGCATAGTTCTTGAACCCAACACTTTTTCTTTTGAATTATTTCCAATGGATAGCTTACCATCTCCATTTTTGTGGAAGTTTGATAGTAGAGCTTTACATTCAGTTATATGTGTGAATCCTCCACTATCTACATACCATAGGCTATCAACGCATGTAGAGACTACCATTTTGGTGGCCACTTATGCGCATTCGCAATTATTCTCATATTAAGTTGTATTTCATAGATCATTTTCTAAAACGTTTGCATCAACCTTTTTAGAAACCGATGTTTGTACTGAGTTAGATGTACTCTTAAGATTTTGTATGTCAAAAGTTTTAAGGTTGTTTTTAACAATTTTCTCAGATTTATAGAATTTCTCTTTTAACTCATCCCATAGCTGTGTTGTACCGTTATGATGTAATAGATTGATGTATTCTAAAATATACATATTTTTATATAAATATTTGTTACACTTTTGAGTAGATTTAAGGTTATTTTAATATTTTTATTAAGTTACGCTCGTAGTTGGTTATATTTAAAGTTTAATAATTTAAAGAGAAAACGAGCTAAAATGAGCTAATAGGATATTATCATACATGACGTAAATTTTATTAATGATCCTTAGTAAGTGCAATTTACTTCTAGATTGATATCAACATATTATTGCAAAACAATTTTATAAAAATGTCTTATGAGAATTAAGTGTGCTCGTGATAATTGCAGGGTCACAAATAGAAATAGAGAAGGCGATTAAGAAGCTATTGAATGATGGGCCTTTGAGGAACTAGTAGGTTTCGAGGATCATGGATATATAAAAAAAACCAACTGTTCGCAAAAACAAGGAGTTGGACGGCTGGTACTGGATCGTAGGATTATTGGAGCAAGCTGCCAAACATACAACTCTCAATTTTGTGGCTACTGTGATCGCAAGAAAGAAAAAGGTACCCAGGCTTGCACCCAAGACCGTCACAAAAGTCAAGCGGTTGAATCAAAAGTAAAAAAAAAAGCAAGCTACTAGGTGAATTAATTAAGCAAGCTAGCACACAAGTCAATAATTTAAGCTAGGTAGTACACAGGTCAATTAATTTAAGCTAGCAAGCAAGTAGTTAAACTATTTTCATTTCATTTTACGATAAACCGTGATTTTGGTTACGTTTTTGTTTCGTTCTTGATTATGAGTAGCTAAACCTCTAAACTCTTAGGTTGAGATGATCTAGACGTTGTGATGTTACGTTGACTCGGTTTTTGACTGTTTGATGTGATTTACATGAAGTTGCTTTGAAGTTGATTTTGATATTGCGTGTTAAAATTATTGTGTTAATTATTAATTGTTGAATTCGGTGGTTTAGGCACAGAGAAATAACACATAGTCTTAGAAATCAATTCGAATCGCGAAACTTAGGTTGTCGGTTTAAATCTTGACATTAGAAATAATTCAAGTTAATCAATAATTAAAATCAACTAATTGACACGTGCATCCTACCTAGTGATTCGAGCGGAGAATTAGGTTTGCTAGGTTATTATCTAGTCATTGTTGGGTAGATTAGGTGACCGATAGCTCGGATCCGTTTATCTCTTCGCATCTAGGGTTTCCTAGGAGTTCAGTCTTAAAGGTTTCTTCTGCTTCACAAATTGAGGAATGTAGCACATGAGTTGTCACATATTTGATATTTTTGGGACTTGGTATCGATAGCTCGAGCCGGCCCATTTTAGCACTTCATCTCTAGCAGGAGGTTTACCGGGTAGATTAGGGTATCAAGTCGTTTTCCGCAGTTAGAGTAGTATTGCATGAGTCTAAGGATTTGACGCCTGGGTAGTTCCTTCTCATTATATTTGTTCCTGGATCCTACTTTTTGAGTTAGCCTGCTTGTTGCATTCTATTTGCTATCTTGAATTGTATGTTTGAAATTCTGCTCTCTAAATCAGTTAGATTATTAGAAATTCACAAAATTCTCAATTAAAATTAGCTAGGTTTTTTATAGAGGTTAGGTACCGAAATTTTTCCCAGAGTGTCCATGGATTGATATCCAGTCTTGCCATCTATACTACACTACGACTGGTGCACTTGCCGATTGTGTGTGATTTAGTAGCGATTCCATTTTAAAACTCGTTTCGAAGTTAATATATACACTTTTTACACATCAAGTTTATGGTGTCGTTGCAGGGGACACTTGCAATTTCGAGAACGACCCGAGCCATCAATCTAGTTTTTTACTTGCTTTATAAGATTTTTTTTCTTTTCCCTTTAGGTGCCTTTGCTTGTGCCTTCAGGATTAGGTTTCTTTTAAATTTTTAGTTTACTAATTTTTATGCCACAAACTCATTCATAGGGACCGCCTACATTCGTTGCTTCATCTTAGCCCGAGCGAGATTTCCGCGAGTGTCTTCGTTTCATCCGAGCTAGTAACCTACACATACCTCTTCCTACTTTTGCTATGGATGAACTAATTGATCCTAAAGCTAAGTGAGTTGTCGCTGACTACGGCCGGCCAACCACGGCTGGTACTCAGTCCAAATTGCCTGACCCGTTATCCGTGTCAATAGCTGGCAAATTCCACCACAGATCTGTTGTAACAGATAGAAGGACTTGCTTTCGATGCAATCAAGTGGGACATATTGCTAGTGGATATCCACAAAATAAACCTAACCCTATTTACAATGTTAAAAAGTATCTAGAAGACCTGAAACAGAAATCCCCAATGTTTGTTCTAACTTAGATTTTAGACCGAAACAATGAATCTACAAACAAAGTGAAACCACTTAACACTAAAGTTTCTAACGTTAAAATTGGTGAGTCTTCAAACAAAACGGAACAAAAAGATGTAACACATTACACCAAAAATGCAATTTCGAAAAGTCAAACTTGAGTGATTAAAAAAAAGAATCTTTTGAGAAGATTAAAATATCTGTTTCAACAGTGGTCGATAGAAAGGTTGAACAAAAAGTTGAAAAATAGAGTGATAGTGTGTGTGAAGCTATCTTTGTAAACCCACCCAAGACCGGTAAGGCTTGAGTCTCGCTATTCAAGTAATTGTTTGAGGGAATGTGCAAGGGCTCCCAAGATCCATTATTTCAAAGTGGATCATCGATACCGGAGGGTCCGGCACATGATGGGGATGTTGGCGCTCCTAGATGATGTCAAATCTATCCGAGTAGGCTACGTCGGGTTTGTAGGGAACCATAGAGGTAGAATTGTAGGTGAAGGGATCTTAAGAAATGGTGTGGTGTCATTCGGCAAGGTCAACTACATAGAATAGTTGGAGAACAACTTACTTAGTATCTCTCAGATCTGTGATAAGAAATTCACACCGCACATCACTGATAAAGAATGTCTTATTCTGAAGATAGGTTTTAAGATACCAGAAGAGTGGATCTTAATGCGCGTTCCCCGTGAAAACGATCTATATGTCTTACATATGAGCGTTGCAACCACAACGACAAAAACCGCAGAGTGTTTTGTGTCAAAAGCGATAGAGAAGGAGTCAATCATGTGGCATAGGAAAATGGGACACATTCATCTTCGAAAGATGAACTTCTTGGTACACAATGATCTAATGGATGGTGTCAATCTAAAGAGCTTTCACTTGAATTATGACTGTATTAGCTGCAAGAAGGGCAAGCAACATAAAAAGTCACATCCAAGGAAGCTTCCGAACTCGATAAAGCTTCCACTAGAAAGACTACACATGGATCTCTTTGGACCAGTCAATGTTCGAAGTATCTCAGGAGACCTATATTGTCTAGTTGTTACCGATGACTACTCAAGGTTCTCGTAGGTGATGTTTTTGTTAGGATCTGAGTTTGATTGTTGTGATAGTTAAGATGGAAATAATGAAAGAAGATAAAACAGAGATGAAATATGTAGAGGAATTGTAGGATCGGAACGTCTTATGCAACTAAGCACATGTTCTGATCGGATTAGCTAGTCATAACATGTGCGGAATCCATTTTATAACAAGCGACAATATCAAGATTACTATTTAAATTTTAATGTTTCATTGATGTGAATAACGTGTACAATCCTGAACCAAACTGTGTAGGGCTTCGTCGTACACTCTACAAAAGTGTTAAAGACTCAAGACACAACTGTGCTATTTACAGACTTTCTCACTTCGCACGAGTTGGCTTGCCACTTCGTACGTAGTGGACTCACTTTGTACGAAGTGAACATCACTTCGTGTGAAGTGACCTACAAAACATCAAAACGACAGATCTAATATTCATAACCCTATTACAATGACTTGACATGACCCTAACACGTAGGCTATAGACATTTTGTATCAACAAACTCCCCCTTGGATATTGTTGTAGTCTTGGTCAGTCTTCAAAATCTACATAACAATATAACATCAACGGCCAAAGAAATTCTTCTTAGGCTTCCTTCTCTCCTCTGATGGAATAGGCGTTTGATCAATCGGAGGCGCCTATTTCAAAACTAGAATCTTCTAATTGAAGCTTTCTTCGTAACAACATTAATTCCTTCTTCTTTTCTAATCTGCTTCATAAATCTTTACGCTCTAGGTCTCTTAATTTTGATCGCCACATCTTCCCTTAATTAATATCATGTGCATAGCATACATTAATCATTCCTTGGTATTGCATCGCTTGAGTCTTTTCTCGTATCTTGTAACATATCTTGTTAAAGATTTTTCTTTCTCTAAACAATTACCTAGCCACATCAGGTCTAGTATTTGTATCGTCCTCCATAATCCTTCATTTTTCAGAACAATAACATCTTCACCTATCTCAACATCGCATTGCCACCACTTGAAGAATTCATGAAAATCTTGTTCTATCTTCATTAGAGGCATGTTCTTCATAATGCATGGACGTTTAACAATCAAAGTCATAGCTTTTTCCTTCATCACTGGATCAATCTATATCCTTTTCTTCGGTATATGTGGTTTCGAGTGATTGAAACCATGATCAGCTTCCTACTTTATCAGCTTCCATAGACGTTGGTCATGAAACTTCATTTCAAAATTGATCATCTTTGTCTGAACCAACTCTTCTACATCCCATCAGGGAAAAGTTTGAATATCACAGACATATCTGAAGTATTGCACACCAAACTCCCTCTTAATATCGTAAAATTCTGCTCTTTAATCCAACTCCAGCTTAGAATATCACCCAATGATTTATCTTGATCTCATGTAAAGAAAGCCAATGGTCTTCAAAATTTACATTCTTTGAGTAGCTCTTTAAACCATGACTTCTTCGCCTCAACTATCTCTTCTTTTGTTAAACGTTTAGGAACATTTCCCTCATTCATAGTCTCTTCAACCATTCACTTTAATAGATCATTAGAAGCTTTTGCAAATAACACCTGAATGGGTTGGGAAGTCATCCGTATTCTCAACATAATATTTGATTGTTTCATCATCAGAATCATCCTCCACGACAACCTCGTTATAACTATCAACATCAGCAACATACGTATACGCATAATCTTTCGGCTCAGATGCACTGATGTGATTTAACTCTTCTTCAAAATCAAAATCGAATGAATTCTCATGAACACCCAACATTGTAGCAATTTCCTCCTTGGTGTAATTATGAATGAATTCACCTTCTTCGACTCCATGCTCCAAGTAGAAAACTTTGGGCTTTGGTAAAGCAAGAATAGCTGAGCTATGAAGATTTTTGATTGCTCTACATCGTTTACTCGATCTATTTGCTCCCACTGTCTCTGAGAATTATCTTCTTGATTGACTGTGTCATTCAAATAAGCATCATAGTCGAACGACTCATTCAGCTTTGCATCTACAATCTTTACCCCTGTACCACCCTGTGTAATATCATCGTCATCACCTTTTTCGTCGTCATCTTTCTTATTATCTCCACCAACATCTTCATCATCATCCTCATTGTAACCATCAACCTCTTCGTCTATATAAGCATCTCGCCTTTTCTTTTCAAAGTATTTTTCTTTTGAAATTCCAGACACATCAACGGGTCCTCCAACCAGCACGTAGTTGATTAACGGTCCAGCTTTAGTTTCAGGCTCAGTTCGTATAATCACAGGAATCTCATCTATCTTTCCTTTCCCTTTACCCATCGCTGAAGCCTCAGCTTCTACTTTTCACGCACGTTCAGTAGCTTTAGCTTTTGCTTCCTCAATCCCAATCAGATCAACTTCAGCTTCAAAATCTATACCCAACTTTTTGGTTAAAATCTTCTGAAACAAATCAAACTTTCTATCATTCTGATGTCTTTCAGCTTCATACTCTTCAATCAATTTTCGTAATCTTTCATTTTCAGTAAGAAATCACCATCTAATCCTCCTTCAAATTGATTGTAAGGAATTTCACCAAATCCCCTGTTGGAAAGGGTTGACGTCTTTGTGCAGATTGTGGAGTTCTTTGTTGTACTAGAGGTGTTGGCTGTTTTGGTGTTGAAGTTGGTTGTGGTGGTGTAATATGTTGTGGTGATGGTGGAATAACATGTTGTGGAGATTTAGGTGGTTGTTGTGGTGGTGATTGTGGTTTTGTAGATTCAACATTAGGTGTAACCACAACTTCAACCTCAGGAGTCTTCCTCACCCTTGAATACTTTCGTCGAGCTTTCTTTGCTGCAGGAGACCCTATAGACTTTTTCTAAATATAAGTGGGTTTACTCTTAACCCTTCTAACTCTCTTAGCTGGCCTTTCAGATACTTCTTCTAGATTAGTAGGCACATACGTATCATCTTCATCCCGAACCTCTTTGCGTTTACGTGGTTGCTTTCACTGTTCTTCTCTTTCTTTTGCTGCTGCAATCTCAAGATCAATACTATCTTTAGAACTTTCTTCGTTATCTCCTTCAATCACTTCTTTTCAATTTCAGCAGTTTTTTTCACAACATTCACATCTTGATCATTATCCGAGGTTACAGAGAATACTTCTTCATGTACATTTTCCTCAACAGGCTTAATTACCGGTGCCTCTTCTTCAGATTGTTCGTCAGTAAGCATAGTCTGTACAGTTGCTCTTTTTCTAGCTTGAGTAGGCTTTTTCTTTGAAGTTGATCTTTTCTTCTTCTTCTTCTTCTCCTCCTTTCATACCAACTACTTCTTCTCGGAATAAAACCTTCAAGACAATTTACTTTATCTTTTTCAGAACCACTTGTATCTTTTCTCCACTTGCCCTTTGAAGGTGCAACATAATTTATATCATTAATGGCTCCAAAAATTGGCTTTGTGACAGGCTCATATTCCTGCTTCAGATATAGATTCAATCTAATCAACATCTCTTTATCCATATGTTTTTTTTCAGCTCATCATTATCTTTCTTTTCTAAGTTTGGAAACATGTCATCCAACATCATTTGTAAGAACCTCAAGTACTGAAGAAACTTCTCTCTCGTAATGTTTGACACCATATGACAAAAAATAACTTTGGTGAAGTTGAATGGTAGGTTTAGTGTCAGTGCTACAACAAATAACTTTGGTGAAGTTGAATGGTAGGTTTAGTGTCAGTGCTACAACCATGCACATCTGGTAGTCAGTTATATGATCATAACCACCATTTCTATGACTAAACGCATGTATAATTGAATGTCCGAAGAATTTATATGGTCTGCCAAGATTAGTCTTCTTGAAGTTCAGAGCATTCACATGTCCCTTGTATCCCATTCTGTAGAAACATCCTTTTACCATTCTTTCTTGGGGTAGCCCGTGGGATCACCATCTTAATCTTTTAACTCCAAAACCTTTCATGTCAACTCTTTGGTGATTTTGACTTCGAATTCTATATCTTCAATCTTTACCATAGAATGTATTGCTCATGGTTTAGAAACAAACTCAGCTGAATTCCACAATCGTTCGATATGTGATCGGTAGACTTTATGTTTATGAGTTAATGGTTTTGTCACCGGTAAACGTCCCATAAACTTTAATATATCTTTAAATGGAGCCATTTCTAGTATGGTATCATCTAGAACACAGCATGTGTTGTGTGTCAGCTCAAGCAACGATTTCTTTTCCTGTGAAAACATAAAAACACTTAGAATTTCAACACTTAGAAAAATTTGACTAAAAATACCAAATATTTCATGCAAAGTGGCATTTGTACGAAATGGTCATTTTCACTTCGTACGAAGTGGTAAAACAAACATAAACATTTGAAGAAAACACTTCATGCTGAGTGGTATTTAAAATTTAACTAGTTCACTTCGTGTGAAGTGGGTATTTCACTTCGTACGAAGTGTCTTCACTTCGTACCAACACTGTCATGAACACCGATTTTAAAACTTGATGATTTTGTGAAATTGAATGTTCAATAATGTTCTAATAGTGCCGATTTAGATGTATCTAAGTTCAATTTTATATTTGGTCTGTTAGATTTTCATAAATCTGAATTATAAGTTCAAAATGTCCTAATTCGTTCAAATCAAGTCCAATTCAAGATCCAATACCTTCACCACTGTAAAAGGTGTGCTAATCAACCTCCCTAATGTCTATTTTAGCATCACTTCATCTTAAAATGCTCAAAATACTCAATTTTCACTAAGGAACTCTCTCAGATCGCACAAACAGTAAATGAACACTTCGTGCGAACTCGAGTCTTTATATAGTATAGGAATCTCACTTCGTGCGAAGTGTATCTTCTTCGTATGAGATGTATCCTCTTTATGCGAAGTGACTTTCAACATTTTAACTTTTTTGAACATTTTATCAGTTTTAACGACCCACTCAGTTGACCAAGTCCAAGTTAATGACCCTAGTTAACTGATTTGTCTACCAAGTCCAAGTTAATGACCTTGGTTAAACACTTTATAAACAAACTAATGTTTCCAGGCAATGTTGAGTTTCAAATAATGAACTTTTGATCATTTTGAAACATTTTCTCATTTTAGATAAGCTCCCAACCCGTTGTCCTCCAGATTTTCTTCAACAACCAGCATATTTGGACTCTGCAGATCTACTTTCCATCATCGGTAGGTGAAACTAAGATAGAAATAAAATATTTTGATTTTTCCAAATTTTATGCTAAACACACACTGAAATTTTTTTGAGTTTTTCTAAAATAAAATGCAAAAACTATGTATAAACATATTTATAGACATATTTTTGTGAGTTTATGTTAGAGGATCATATCAGTTTTTGAGACAAATCACCAGTATCGTTGATCTTGAAAACTTTATGTTTTAAACAAATTCACTAAGATTGTCAGTATACTTGTCCACTTAAACCTCTACACATTTCTCAATTACTCCGAGATATGTTAATTAAATGTCTTAGAACTTGACTTAACAGTGTTTCTCACCTCAGAATATACTCGCGTATCAAGATTCCGTGGATTTCATCTTACAGGTGAATATATCTAACTGTTATCAATACCTAGGTTGTGCAAGACCTTGAGAGCTCAGGTTAGTACCACCGTACCAACAAAGAGATGAAGGCTCATCTTGAAAGTAGTATTCCAATTTGGAATCTTTTGACTGCAATTTTTAGATTTTTCGATACTTTCAATATGCTGCAGTTTTCGGGTTTTAAAAGCAAAATTATTCTACAAGTTCTAGGCCATTGCAGACACAAAATCAGAAGAACTTGTATAATACCCTAGATATCAATTATTAATAAAGACCTAGTATCTCAGAATCCAGTAATCTGTCAAATGAAATTTCGGTGTACTAAGACTATATATCCGAGAGATGTTAACCCACTAATTAAGAAGTTTTTCTTTATGTTTATATCTCAGAAACAATCTACTGAATGTGCTAAGCCTACTAGCACATCATCAGTGAGACTTGTTTAAACATTTCAACACTACATTTCCTTAGCATACTATGATAGTCCACTGATATACTATCATTTCCTCTTTTTACACAAAAACTCTTTTTGTCTTTTTCATGCTTTTGTACATTTATCAAATTTTCACAACATTTTTCCCCTAAAATCAAAAACATATTTTTGGATTTTTATTTAAAAAAAAAGAAATTCTAAAGACTAAAAATGTGACAAACCAATGAGGATCACATCAACTCATCGTCCGCCTCGAATTCAACATCCTCTAAAATCCTCCATGATGTCAGATTTTTCAACCCGTTAAGTTTCAAAATATTTCTGAATTTAGCTCTATTAAAAGCTTTGGTGTAAAAATCTACCTTTTGTTCATCACTGTGGATCTTTTCAATTCTAAGCAACTTTTTCTTGTAGCAATCACGGATAAAGTGGTGTTGAATTTCAATATGTTCGTTTTAGAATGTTGAACCAGATTTTTAGTTATATCAATGCAACCTTATTATCTACATATATAGGCTTATCAAGAAACTACAATCCACAGTCTCTCATCTGTTGTTGTATACACAAGATTTGGGAATAACATTTGTAAGCTGAAACGTATTCTTCTTCGCAAGTGGAGAGAGCAACTATGGCTTGCTTCTTGCATTGCCACCTTACTAATCGTGTGCCAAAGAACTAGCAACTGGTTGTAGTAGATTTAGCATTTAATTTGCAGTACCCGAAATCAGAGTTAGAATATCCAGTGCTTGGGCAACCCTTCAAGTATCTGAAAATCCGCTTGACGATCTCCAAGTGAGACACTCGTGGATTTGATTGATATCGGGCGCAAAGGCATGTTGTAAACATGATATCTTAATTTCCGTCAATTCCTTGTATGTCATTCTTTCCGTCAATTCCTTGTATCTTAATTTATCACCTAACTTAATAGGATCATCTGAATTCCTACCAGAGGTAATGTATTTGGTTCCAAATGCCCCTTTTTCTTGGTACTGGGGACTTCCAATTGAAACAGATGTTACAATTGTATCCTCAACAGTTGTTGCCTTCAAGGAAGTCTTATATATTAAACCACTGTCCAACTAAAAAAATGTTGTTTCACCAGTTGTGGTGGCTGTATCACTTGAACTACCACCAAGAGTTACATGTAACTCAAGGGGTGTAGCCTCCTCAGCTGTTTGTGGGCTAGTAAGTTGATTTTTCTCAAATGCAGTCACTTGTGGAAGTTTGCTCTATTTAACTCGTAATTGAGAGGAACTGATTTGTGTCTGAGTTTTATCAATTGCATCAAATAGAAGTATGAATGTTGGTGGAATTAGAATGGAGAGTTTTGGAGTTGAAAGAGAGACAACCCTGGTAGAGGGGCTTAGAAATAGAATTTTAATTGAAATGTCTGCCTCTTGATTTGGTGTCCTTGTGTTTACAACTTGATCCTTTTGTGAGGATTCAAGAGGAGTTTGGATGGGTGGAGATCTTTCCATCTGTTGTGAGCAAGTAACAATAGTGGTCTCTAGTGGATTTTGTGTTGCCATAAGGTTATCATCTAGGATCTCATCTTCCAGAGGTGCCTTTTTTATTTTGCTTCTTTTTGGTGGGCTTTTTTGACGTAGGGGGTTTCTTTTTGGATTTTTTGGTGTGGGTTTCACAACACCAGTTGTGGTGTCATGATCACTAGGAGCAATGGGCTCAATAACAGAGGTTTAAGCAACAGATGTGGACTCATCTAAAATAGGTTCATTCCCCTTTGCTTGTGTTTTAGAAACTTTTGACTCTTTATCTTACATTCTAGTAAAAGTTTCATTTGTAAAGCTTCACTTTGTTGAAAATATTTTTCAGACACTTGTTTTTTAAGGTAAAAGCTTAAAAGTCTAGGTTACATAAGAAAAGCATTATGTGATTTCTTTTTAACAACATTTACATTTGCCACCAAATCCAAGAACAATGCTTGGGATAGATTATAATCTAAATTTGTCAAAATGGCATATCCTAAGTATTAGACTTTTTGTGGAATCTCATTGAATGAGGTGGTCTTGGCTGAGAGACATATAAGTAGGGTATGAAAAAGATATTTCTTTTTAGCAGGAAATTTAGGTTTAAGAATATACCCTCTTTCTATAAACTTTCTGTGAAGGTACTGTTTTTCAAAAGAATTATTACTTGCCTGTTCGTTCAAAGAAAATACTATGGATATGGAAGATGGGGATATCTGAACAATGGTTTCTCCAATCTTTGACGTTATACCAAAGGGCTTTTTATTTTGAGATTGGATTTTAGCATTAGCCCAGAATTGTCGGAGGGTATACACGTATATTGGTGCATTGACAGTTAGTATGGTTTTGTATTTGATGATTTCAAAGTATCAATTATTGAGTGGAAAGCTTTATTTTTGTCGGTTTTCTTGAAATAAGGGAGGTAGTTATGACGAGTTTTTAGTTGCTGAGCCATGATCGGAGATGGGAGGTGAGGAGTAGTGGAAACCGCTTTTTATAAATTTTGAATTCAAGTCGACATGTATACTCTATTTGGATGGAACAGGGGTATTTATAAAGTGAAAAAGTGAATGCTGACATGGCAGCGTCTTTTGAAAAATCGATGGCTAACATCTGCCACGTGGTAACCTCTGTTTGTGATAATGGATGAAAGTTGTTAGGGCAAATAGTGGTTATTCCTAACAGAGGTTATGAACAGTGGTGAATGAGAACAGAGGATACTTTTTACCAATGGATAAATATTAACCAAAGAGAGGTTTTAGAAATAGTGGTTTGGAACAGTCTTTATGGATTTTTGAAATTATCAAAGCTATTTTAAGGATGGATTTTTGATTTTCTGAAAATTTAATGCTTTTATTCATGGAAAACAAAATTTTGCATTTAATCGATGTTTAGCATACCAATCCTAGAGATCAAGCTTTCAAAGGTGAATGTGTATAAAGCTTTTGTCAACACATCTGCCAGCTGATCCTTAGTTGGAACATGATGCAGAGAAATCAAACCTTTTTCATAGCTATCCATCAAAAAGTGATGTCTGATGTCAATGTGCTTGGTTGTTAAATGAGAAACTAGATTTTTAATGATGTTTTCAGCTGCTTGACTATCCAACATGAGAGGAGTCTTTAAAGTAGTCACACCGTAATGCAACAATTGATTTTGAAGCCACAAAAGTTGGGCTATACAGCTTGCAGCAGCAATATATTCAGCCTCTACTGTTGATGTAGAAACCGCTACTTGCTTTGCCAAGAATCCAAGCAATTTCCTAGGAACTGGCATCCTCCTGAGGTGGTCTTCCTTGTAGTATGACAACCAGCAAAGTCACTATCTAGGTAAGCTAAAAGCTCAGTATTCTCATTAATAGGGTATCAGATACCAAGTATGGTAGCACCTTTTATGTACCTGAATATACTTTTCATAGCTATAAGGTTGGACATTCTAGGTGCTGACTAGGATATTGCACAAACACATGTGGCAAACATGATGTTTGTCCTTGATGTAGTTAGGTACAATAATGACCAAATCATGCTTCTATAAAGTGTTTGATCAACCAAGTCATCTTTATCATCAATAGTGATCAATTTTGTGGTGGCCATGGGTGTACTACATGTTTTATGATCATTCATATCAAATTTTGTTAGGCCCTAATTAGGTTAATGTATTAGTTACATTAGTAATGTGTGATATCTTGTATGTTTAGGCTTGGGAATGCTTTTGGGCCTAAGGGTTTAGTGTAATAAAGCACTAACCACTTGCTATAAATAGTAAATGATGTATTAGGGTTAGTGGCTCGTTGGTGGTTTTGCTCTCATACTTGTATTAGACAAATATTACATTTGTATGCAAGTTAAATCTTTCTACATCTTATCATCTTCTATCTTGATTCTTAGTTTGGTTGTGTAATTACGCCACCATTCAAGATACGTGTGATATCGTGAGATCCGGTTTTCGAGACATACAATTAGTATCAGAGCCTGTTTTGTCACAACCCAACTGATGGCGGAAAAATCGGAGTAAGACGAACTAAATTGCTCGAAACATCATAACACTATTTGTGACAATAGTTAATAAAACAACTCATTTCATTTCAAAGCATCAAATTGTCAAATTACAACATAATTGAAATACAAAGTAACAATAACAACATAAGTTCAACAAAACACAATAATAAACTTAGTATTCTACGCGTGTTTCTAAGCCTATCCTACTAAGTTTCATCATACCACTTCATCAACCTGTAACATGTTAAAAAGTATAGTTCAATAACAAAGTATTGGCGAGTACACAAGTTTGATATCATAGCTTAGGTATTAAAAACCGTTTAAACAAATCCACATGAATAGCTAGCATACAAGATAAATGTAAACAAGGCATGTGAACTACAAGTCAATCCTCTAGTGTACCGCATAATAGATTAAAACTTAACATTGACCACAAGAATACGGGTGGTACGTTACTCCTATAGCGCTATACATGTTAAGGGAGGCTTGATCGAAGTTAATGACATTTAGATCACATAAGAATATACCAAGTAACAAGTCAAGTAGCACATAACTAAAGCATGTTTGATGGATTGTTTGTATGATTTCATAGAATAAAAGTGTGATTTAGTGTATTTTGATAAGTTAACATATTGCACCCAAAAAGTGTAAAGCATAAAAAAAGGTTCAAGTGTACTCACGGTTTTGCAAAGTAAAATCCGTGAAAGCGTTTAGGTTGATTTCAGGGGGATGGACACCAAGTTATCCTACATAAGGAAACGTAGGTGTGTGAGTACAAGATTGACGATGGAGTTTGATAAGTTTAGGAATTAAAGTATGAAAAAAGTATGTATAGTCAAAGTGTTTATCTAGACGTTAAACGCTCGTTTTTGACATTATAAGCCCCGAAAGGTGTTTGTGTTTTCACGGGTCATGACCGATTCTAATGATGGGTTAGGTCTAAGATAAAATAACCTAATATTAGGACAAAAAACCATATGGTCATTGTCAAAGGTTCGGTTATATTAATTATTTAAATATATATATATATATATATATATATATAATATTACTAATTAATCATAGAGTTCATGTATTTCATAGATATCATGTAAGTCATATAAGTCATGCATGGAGGTAGGAGGTTAACCGTCCTAAACCTCTTTCGTTATATTCACCAATACACAAGATTGTCACAAGGAGAAACCGGATGGTCAAGAATTATAGTAATCATCAACTGAGGGGTGGATTGAAAAGTTGAATGGCCAAGGCCTTCATGTAATCACACCTACACCAACACAAGCTTGTAAGCTTGGATGGCTCAACACTTGTGGGTTTGAAACCCTCGTAAAAACCGTAAGTTTAGAGACATGTTATGCCTCTTGATTGTATATGAACAAGTCTAGCTTAACACACTAACCATAAACATGGTTAGAGGCATAAGTAGCATAGAGTTGTTATATTTAAAAACAAGTTCGAAAAGGTTTTATAAGTTATCTTCCAAAACAGAAAGTTTGGCCCAAAAAATGGTGTGATTCCACCTTGGTTTTCCATGGAAAACCTATGGTAACATCCATATGGCTTAGCAAACAATGTTGAGGAAGAACACAAGAAGAAAACATTGAAAATTTTGAAGTTTCAAAAGATAAAATTTGGGTAGAAAGTTTGCACACTTTTGGACCTTAAAATGGTGGGGTTTCACCTTTAGTTTGCCCAAGCAAACTTGTGAGAACCTTCCTAGAGGTTATTCAAGAGTGTTAGAAGGAAAAACAAGCCTAGAAAAAGAAGAGAAGTGAGTTGAAACTCACTTGCAACCTGCTGTGTTTCAGCATAGAATTTCTGAAGTTTAGAGGGTTGTTTGAGGTGTTTGGAGGCTTGTAAAAGTGGGGAAGTGATGGAGGAACACTTGGTTTTATAGAGGAAGGATTAGGGTTGCATTTAATGTGGTTTGGTGAGATTTTGAATCAAAGACTTAGATTACAATGAATTAGAAATAGAAATACGATTACAAGGTTTGGACTTTCCAAAAATTGTAACACGAAGCGATCTTGCCAAAATTGGAAAGTTACAAATGCGAGGCATTACAGTCTCCCCTCCTTTATGGAATTTCGTAATGAAATTTAGGAAGATGCAACGAACAAATGTGGATACTTAGTCTTCATGTCGCTTTCAAGTTCCCAAGTAAATTCAGCGCCATGTTTTCCTTCCCACCGAACCTACACGATAGGAATTCTACTGCGCCTTAGTTGCTAAGTGCCTCGATCCATGTTTTCGACTGGTTTCTCAACGAAGTGTAAAGTCTCATTGATTTGAAGATCTTCAAGTGGAACTTGGAGTCCTTCTTCGGCGAGACATCTTTTCAAGTTTGAGACATGGAAGGTAGGATGAACGTTGTTAAGCTCTTGTGGTAGGTCCAGTCAGTAGGCTACCTTGCCAATCCTTTCGAGAATCTTGAAAGGACCTACGTAACTAGGAGCGAGCTTTCCCTTTTTCCCGAAACGAACTACACTCTTCCAAGGGGATACCTTGAGAAGTACAAAGTCACCAACGTTGAATTCCAAGGCTTGTGTATTTTATCTGCATAGCTCTTTTGTCGGCTTCTAGCTTTCAGTAAGTTGTCCCGAATCTGCAAAATCTTGTCCGTCATCTGTTGTATAAGCTCGGGACCGGTGATTTGAGCTTCCCCGGTCTCGTGCCAACAAATAGGCGATTGGCACTTGCCTCCATACAATGCCTCGAATGGTGCCGTTTGAATGCTCGCGTGGTAACTGTTATTGTATGAGAATTCGGCCAAAGGCAAGTGCATGTGCCAGTTTCCACCAAAATAAATTACGCAAGAACAAAGCATGTCCTCTAGAGTTTGGATAGTACGCTCAGTTTGACCATCAGAAGATGGAAAGTAGTACTGAGATTGAGTTGAGTACTAAGCGCCTTTTGAAATGTTTGCCAAAGGCGAGAAGTGAAACGACCATCACGGTCCGAGATAATGTCAACGGGGACACCGTGACGACAGATGACTTCATCCATGTAGATGCGAGCCAATTTTCAACTCGGTAGTCTTCACGTTTGGGAAGGAAATGAGCAGACTTGGTCAGGCGATCAATGATTACCCAAATACTATCGTGACCAGACAATGTACGAGGGAGTTTTGTTATGAAATCCATGGCAATACTCTCCCATTTCCAAACTGGAATTTCCGGTTGTTAGAGTAAGCCAGAGGGTCGTTGATGTTCGACCTTTACCTTGGAGCAAGTAAGGCACTTCGAAACGTAGTAAGCGATATCTTTCTTCATACCAGGCCACCAGTACGATGCTCAGAGGTCGTGATACATCTTATCGGCGCCAGGATGAATAGAATACCGAGATTAATGAGCTTCACTCATCAAGAGGTCATGAAGATTATCACAGCTTAGAATCCAAATACGGTCGAGATAGCACATGATGCTATTAGATTTGGTCACGAGTTGGTTTTCAGCACCACTCTTCAACTCATTATCGAGGTTACCCTCATTAAAGGTCGAGTATTGTGCCTCACGAATCATCTCTTGGAGTTTTCCTAAGGATTGGTAGCAACGTACACTCTTAACATGAGTTTTCTGACTAAGTGCGTCGACCACAACATTCGCTTTACTAGGGTGGTAGCGGATATCGCAGCCGTAGCCGTTGAATAATTCTACCCAATGACACTGACGCATGTTGAGTTCCTTTTGATTAAAGATGTGCTGAAGGCTCTTATGGTCGGTGAAGACCGTACACTTTGTACCACAAAGGTAGTGTCGCCAAATCTTTAATGCAAAAACAACTTCACCAAGTTCAAGGTCGTGCGTAGTATAATTTTTCTCATGAATCTTGAGTTCTCGTGATGCGTAAGATATAACCTTGTCTTGTTGCATAAGAACGCAACAAAGACCTTGTCTTGAGGCAAAGGAATTCACGACAAAGTCGTTGGTACCATCAGGAATGGTTAGGATAGGAGCATTGCAAAGCATGTCCTTGAGGGTTTGAAAAGACTCCTCTTGTTCGGAACTCCAAACAAAAGGCTTATCCTTTTGGGTCAAGGAAGTGAGAGGTACGACAATTTTTGTGAAATTTGAAATATTTAATTAAACAACTCATTTCATTTCAAAGCATCAAATTGTCAAATAACAACATAATCGAAATGCAAAGTAACAATAACAACATAAGTTCAACAAAACACAATAATCAACTTACCATTCTCGTATTTCTAAGCCGATCCTACTAAGTTTCATCATACCACTTCATCAACCTGCAACACGTTAAAAAGTATAGTTCAATAACAAAGTATTGGCGAGTACATAAGTTTGATATATCATAGCATAGGTATTAAAAACCGTTTAAACAAATCCACATGAATAGCTAGCATACGAGATAAATGTAAACAAGGCATGTGAACTACAAGTCAATCCTCTAGTGTACCGCATAATAGATTAAAACTTAACATTGACCCCAAAAATACGGGCGGTGCGTTACTCCTATAGCACTATACATTTTAACGGAGGCTTGATCGAAGTTAATGACATTTAGATCACATAAAAATGTACCAAGTAACAAGTCAAGTAGCACATAACTAAAGCATGTTTGATGGATTGTTTGTGTGATTTCATAGAATAAAAGTGTGATTTAGTGTAGTTTGAGAAGTTAACATATTGCACCCAAAAAGTGTAAAGCATAAAAAAAGGTTCAAGTGTACTCAAGGTTTTGCAAAGTAAAATCCGTGAAAGCGTTTAGGTTGATTTTAGGGGGATGAACACCAAGTTATCCTACAAAAGGAAACGTAGGTGTGTGAGTATAAGATTGACGATGGAGTTTGATAAGTTTAGGAATTAAAGTATGCAAAAAGTATGTATAGTCAAAGTATTTATGTAGACGTTAACGCTCGTTTTTGACTCTATAAGCCCCGAAGGGTGTTTGTGTTTTTATGGGTCATTCCCAATAGAATCATAACGATGGTTAGGTCTAAGATAAAATAATCTAATATTAGGACAAATAACCATATGGTCATTGTCAAAGGTTCAGTTATATTAAGCATTTACATATATATAATATTACTAATTAATCATAGAGTTCATGTATTTCATAGATATCATGTAAATCATATAAGTCATGCATGGAGGTAGGAGGTTAACCGTCCTAAACCTCTTTCGTAAGATTCACCAATACACAAGATTGTCACAAGGACAATCCGGATAGTCAAGAATTATAGAAATCATCAAGTGAGGGCTGGATTGAAAAGCTGAATGGCCAAGGCCTTCATGAAATCACACCTACACCATCACAAGCTTGTCAGCTTAGATGGCTCAACACTTGTGGATTTGAAACCCTAGTAAAAACCACAAGTTTAGAGACATGTTATGCCTCTTGATTGTATATGAACAAGTCTAGCTTAACACACTAACTATAAACTTGGTTAGAGGCATAAGTAGCATAGAGTTGTTATATTTAAAAACAAGTTCGAAAAGGTTTTATAAGTTATCTTCCAAAACAGAAAGTTTGGCCCCAAAAATGGTGTGCTTCCACCTTGGTTTTCCATAGAAAACCTATTGTAACATCCATAAGGCTTAGCAAACAATGTTGAGGAAGAAAACAAGAAGAAAACATTGAAAATTTTGAAGTTTAAAAAGATAAAATTTGGGTAGAAAGTTTGCACACTTTTGGACCTTAAAATGGTGGGGTTTCACCTTTAGTTTTTCCAAGCAAACTTGTGAGAACCTTCCTAGAGGTTATCCAAGAGTGTTAGAAGGAAAAACAAGGCTAGAAGAAGAAGAGAAGTGAGTTGAAACTCACTTGCAACCTGCTGTGTTTCAGCACAGAATTTTTGAAGTTTAGAGGGTTGTTTGACGTGTTTGGAGGCTTGTAAAAGTGGGGAAGTAATGGAGGAACACTTGGTTTTTTAGAGGAAGGATTAGGGTTAGGATTAGGGTGCATTTAATGTGGTTTTGTGAGATTTTGAATCAAAGCCTTAGATTACAATGAATTGGAAATAGAAATACGATTACAAGGTTTGGACTTTCCAAAAATTGTAACACGAAGCGATATTGCCAAAATTGGAAAGTTACAAATGCGAAGCGTTATAGTCTCCCCTCCTTTAGGGAATTTCGTCCTGAAGTTTAGGAAGATGCAACGAAGTTCCCAAGTAAATTCAGCGCCACGTTTTCCTTCCCGCCGAACCTACACGATAGGAATTCTACTACGCCTTAGTTGCTAAGTGCCCCGATCCATGATTTCGACTGGTTTCTCCACGAAGTGTAAAGTCTCAATGATTTGAAGATCTTCAAGTGGAACTTGGAGTCCTTCTTTGGCGAGACATCTTTTCAAGTTTGACACATGGAAGGTAGGATGAACTTTGTTAAGCTCTTGTGGCAGGTCCAGTCGGTAGGCTACCTTGCCAATTCTTTCGAGAATCTTGAAAGGACCTACGTAACTAGGAGAGAGCTTTCCCTTTTTCCCGAAACGAACCACACCCTTCCAAGGGGATACCTTGAGAAGTACAAAGTCACCAACGTTGAATTCCAAAGGCTTGCGTCTTTTATCTACATAGCTCTTTCGTCGACTTCTAGCTTTCAGCAAGTTGTCCCGAATCTACAAAATCTTGTCCGACATCTGTTGTATAAGCTCGGGACCGGTGATTTGAGCTTCCCCGGTCTTGTGCTAACAAATAGGCGATCGGCATTTGCGTCCATACAATGCCTCAAATGGTGCCATTTGAATGCTCGCGTGGTAACTGTTATTGTACGAGAATTCGACCAAAGGCAAGTGCATGTCCAAGTTTCCACCAAAATCAATTACGCAAGAACGAAGCATGTCCTCTAGGTTTGGATAGTACGCTCGGTTTGACCATCAGACTGAAGATGGAAAGTAGTACTGAGATTGAGTTGAGTACTAAGCGCCTTTTGAAATGTTTGCCAAAGGCGATAAGTGAAACGGTCGTCACCGTCCGAGATAATGGCAACGGGGACACCGTGATGACAGATGACTTCATCCATGTAGATACGAGCCAATTTTCAACTCGGTAGTCTTCACGTTTGGGAAGGAAATGAGCAGACTTGGTCAGGCGATCAATGATTACCCAAATACTATCGTGACCAGACGATGTACGAGGGAGTTTCATTATGAAATCCATGGCAATACTCTCCCATTTCCAAACAGGAATTTCCGGTTGTTAGAGTAAGCCAGAGGGTCGTTGATGTTCGACCTTTACCTTGGAGCAAGTAAGGCACTTCGAAACGTAGTAGGCGATATCTTTCTTCATACCAGGCCACCAGTACGATGCTCAGAGGTCGTGATACATCTTATCGGCGCCAGGATGAATAGAATACCGAGATTAATGAGATTCACTCATCAAGAGGTCATGAAGATTATCACAGCTTAGAATCCAAATACGGTCGAGATAGCACATGATGCTATTAGATTTGGTCACGAGTTGGTTTTCAGCACCACTCTTCAACTCATTATCGAGGTTACCCTCATTAATGGTCGAGTATTGTGCCTCACGAATCATCTCTTGGAGTTTTCCTAAGGATTGGTAGCAACGTACACTCTTAACATGAGTTTTCTGACTAAGTGCGTCGGCCACAACATTCTCTTTACCAGGGTGGTAGCGGATATCGCAGCCATAGCCGTTTAATAATTCTACCCAATGACACTGACGCATGTTGAGTTCCTTTTGATTAAAGATGTGCTGAAGGCTCTTATGGTCGGTGAAGACCGTACACTTCACTACCACAAAGGTAGTGTCGCCAAATCTTTAATGCAAAAACAACTTCACCAAGTTCAAGGTCGTGCGTAGTATAATTTTTCTCATGAATCTTGAGTTCTCGTGATGCGTAAGATATAACCTTGTCTTGTTGCATAAGAACGCAACAAAGACCTTGTCTTGAGGCAAAGGAATTCACGACAAAGTCGTTGGTACCATCAGGAATGGTTAGGATAGGAGCATTGCAAAGCATGTCCTTGAGGGTTTGAAAAGACTCCTCTTGTTCGGAACTCCAAACAAAAGGCTTATCCTTTTAGGTCAAGGAAGTGAGAGGTACGACAATTTTTGTGAAATTTGAAATATTTAATTAAACAACTCATTTCATTTCAAAGCATCAAATTGTAAAATTACAACATAATCGAAATGCAAAGTAACAATAACAACATAAGTTCAACAAAACACAATAATCAACTTACCATTCTATGGGTGTTTCTAAGCCGATCCTACTAAGTTTCATCATACCACTTCATCAACCTGCAAGACGTTAAAAAGTATAGTTCAATAACGAAGTATTGGCGAGTACATAAGTTTGATATCATATCATAGGTATTAAAAACCGTTTAAACAAATCCACATGAATAGCTAGCATACGAGATAAATGTAAACAAGGCATGTGAACTACAAATCAATCCTCTAGTGTACCGCATAATAGATTAAAACTTAACATTGACCCCAAGAATACGGGCGGTGCGTTACTCCTATAGAACTATATATTTTAAGGGAGGCTTGATCGAAGTTAATGACATTTAGATCACATAAAAATATACCAAGTAACAAGTCAAGTAGCACATAACTAAAGCATGTTTGATGGATTGTTTGTGTGATTTCATAGAATAAAAGTGTGATTTAGTGTAGTTTGATAAGTTAACATATTGTACCCAAAAAGTGTAAAGCATAAAAAAGGTTCAAGTGTACTAACGGTTTTGCAAAGTAAAATCCGTGAAAGCGTTTAGGTTGATTTAGGGGGATGAACACCAAGTTATCCTACACAAGGAAACGTAGGTGTGTGAGTATAAGATTGACGATGGAGTTTGATAAGTTTAGGAATTAAAGTATGCAAAAAGTATGTATAGTCAAAGTATTTATGTAGACGTTAACGCTCGTTTTTTACTCTATAAGCCCCGAAGGGTGTTTGTGTTTTTATGGGTCATGCCCAATAGAATCGTAATGATTGTTAGGTCTAAGATAAAATAACCTAATATTATGATAAATAACCATATGGACATTGTCAAAGGTTCGGTTATATTAAGCATTTACATATATATAATATTACTAATTAATCATAGAGGTAGGAGGTTAATCGTCCTAAACCTCTTACGTAAGATTCACCAATACACAAGATTGTCACAAGGACAATCCGGATAGTCAAGAATTATAGAAATCATCAAGTGAGGGGTGGATTGAAAAGTTGAATGGCTAAGGCCTTCATGAAATCACACCTACACCAACACAAGCTTGTCAGCTTGGATGGCTCAACACTTGTGGATTTGAAACCCTCGTAAAAACCACAAGTTTAGAGACATGTTATGCCTCTTGATTGTATATGAATAAGTCTAGCTTAACACACTAACCATAAACTTTGTTAGAGGCATAAGTAGCATAGAGTAGTTATATTTAAAAGCAAGTTCGAAAAGGTTTTATAAGTTATCTTCCAAAACAGAAAGTTTGGCCCCAAAAAAGGTGTGCTTCCACCTTGGTTTTACATGGAAAACCTATGGTAACATCCGTAGGGCTTAGCAAACATGTTGAGGAAGAAAACAAGAAGAAAACATTGAAAATTTTGAAGTTTAAAAAGATAAAATTTGGTAGAACGTTTGCACGCTTTTGGACCTTGAAATGGTGGGGTTTCACCTTTAGTTTGCCCAAGCAAACTTGTGAGAACCTTCATAGAGGTTATCCAAGAGTGTTAGAAGGTAAAACAAGGCTAGAAGAAGAAGAGAAGTGAGTTGAAACTCACTTGCGACCTGCTGTGTTTCAGCAGAGAATTTCTGAAGTTTGGAGGGTTGTTTGAGGTGTTTGGAGGCTTGTAAAAGTGGGGAAGTGATGTATGAACACTTGGTTTTATAGAGTAAGGATTAGGGTTAGGATTAGAGTTGCATTTAATGTGGTTTGGTGAGATTTTGAGTAAAAAAGAAGAAGGAAGCCATAACAGCTTGTGTCCGCAAGCTGTTAGGTCTTTATTTTTTTTTGGTTGTTTAAATTATATAATTGTTGTATTTGGTCTTTTAAACATTGTACATTATATGTGTGACATGTATAGGTCCTATGATGGTCTAAGGTCATGTGTAAGGTTGTGTTACAACCCAAAAAAAGACTTCTTGAAAGTGTATATTAAACACATGTTGTGACAAGATTATTACGATGACGGAAGCTTGAATAATTTGCATTAAGTCGCTAAATGTCTTGCTTAACTTTGGTATTAAGATTTATAAACGTTCAACAAGCATTTTCAAGTCGTTTCGAATTGATTGATTAAGCATTAAAGCAATGTGTGATTATAAGTTTAAACATGAATAAAGTTTGCAGATTTCACATAATTGATCAATCTTGATTACAATCAAAGCCTTAGATTACAATGAATTGGAAATAGAAATATGATTACAAGGTTTGGACTTTCCAAAAATAGTAACACGAAGCTATCTTGCCAAAATCGGAAAGTTACAAATGCGAAGCGTTACATGTTTGAACCTGTTTCTAGGCTGAGATCTGATATCACACTGTTTCAGACTGCAGCTGCTTCTATTTCGGAAAATTTTGGGCGTCTCGGTTGTATATCGGATCATCATTTTGAAGACTCAGATCATCTCAGACCAACTTAGATCATCTGCTTTGAAGATTCAAACCCATCTCGGATTGATTACTTGCATCTCGAACCCATCTCCGATCATCTCTTGAAGACTCGAACTCATCCCAAACCATCTCGGATCATATCTCGGATCATATTCAAACCATCTCGAATCGAGTTACTGTTCCGAATTGAGTTACAGTGAATCGAGTTACTATTTCGCATCAGGTTATTGTTCCGAATCGAGGTACTGTTCGAAATCACTTTTCAGAGTTGACTTTTGTTGTTTGACCATTTTGGATTGGACCTTTGGACTTGTCACTTTCATAAAATATTAATTAACTAATTCCTATTTAGTAAAACTAAAAATGATGAACCCAAACGGTGTTTTGACTTCTTCGGATCTCGCCAACGCTAGCTTAGCAGCTACCCTGTCACAGACTTTGGCATTGCATCAGGAACATCAATAGATTATCGAAACGTCTACCAAAATAGGTTGTTGTATGGAGACAATTATTTTAAGTGTCAAAGCTAAGGAACCTTGAGTCTGGAGGTGTATTCGTGGTGGTCTTCGTACCATTATGTATGCAACTGAAGATGATCCACTTACTCAGATTCCGAAGCCTTAGAATCTATGGATGGGCGATGATCGAAGAATCAAAGACAAAGACGATAAGGCAATGGCGAATCTTACTATGGCTCTTGGTCCGGATATCTCAAGCTGCTGCTGTTAGGAATCAGAGAGATCCATGGGTTCCTGTTACTCCAGTTCAAACGTCAACTTCAACTCAATCTTGCCAAGGAGGAACCGGAGCAAGAAAGACGCTGACGGTATAAGATCAACATGGATTCAGCTGGGTAGATGTTGCAGCTCAAGTGGAATCTTTGAAGATCTCGGAAGTTGTAGAAAATCATCTCCAATGCTTGATGGCGCAAACTGAGGAACCCAATACTCTCTTCGAAATGGTAAACTCTCTATTGTGTTCCGAACACTATAGAATTAAGATTGCACAGATGAGAGTGCATACTTTCGCTCCAATTAAAGATTACAACAGTTCCATGTCTAAGTGTATTGGTCTTCGAGAGAACAATAAAATTCTCTATGAAATATTGATGCACTAAAGAAGGACATAGCTCGGCTCCACTTGGATGTCAATCAACAGAAATGTAGGGTTCATGATTACAAAAACAGACAAAATTTAAAAACAATGGAGTACGACTCCGTGAGAGCTGAGCTGGAACTTCTCACTAGAAAGTATCAACAAAATGAGTTAAACATTAAGAAATTTACTACTTCTAGTGATATTGTTCTTAATCTATGTAACGTACAGCTTGCATTCAAAGTAAACAAGGGCAAAGGGTTAGGTTATGCACAAGTTCCTCCGCCATATAAGCATAATTACTCTAGAATGCCCGTTAGAGCAAGAATTGGAAAATTATGATAAATTGATGTATGGCAAACTAAGCGATTACATTCCTTGGGAACCTTTCAAGCCAAAGAATGCTAGACCCATCGATTTTCAAAAGCCCATGAGTTTTGTTAAAGATATTAATCAAGAATGCTCAAATGAATAAGTTGAAACTTTAAAATATGAAAAGGAGTCGATAAAAACTCCATCCGAGGGAACACAAGATAAGGCATCAACATTTGATTTTGAAGATAATATTAATTGTTTTAGTGTATGTGCCGAGTCAGTGATAGTAGAGGAGCGGTCGGAAGTGGATGATGAACCACATCCAATTGATGCTGATGATTCAGATGTTTCTTTGTGTAATAAACATGATAATTACGTTTGGAACTTTGTTCAGTCCATGGTTTTTGAGACTAAGGGTTTTTCTGAAGTTGTTAAAATGGAAACTTTGAATGATGTAGATTTTATTCTGATTGTGATTTAATTGTTATATTAGAGGAGTCTGAGGCATCTGTTTCGAGTGATTCAGAAAACTATTCTAGTTTCCCTGAAACCTCAACTAATACTTCGGATCTATCTGAAAGTTGTGAAGATGAAAATATTAGTGTGTTGGATTGTGTGAATGAAAGTGTTGAAGATCAGGAATTGTCTGATAAAATCTGAGGATCAGATTGAAGATTCTCACTCATCACATAATCAGCAAAATGGTTATGATGGTCAAATTATTAACGAAAATTGCTCATTGTCTGATAATCAAGAATCGACTTTTCCTGAAAGCTTGGCGTCAAATGAAACGACTTCCAAAGAAACTGATACAATCATCACAAAAGGCTCAGTTTCTGAAGAAAAGGTTTCAAATAAGAATAAGCCTACAGGATCCACTCCTGCACTGAAAAGGCGATCTCGAAAAACTAGAAAACCGCTCAAAATGAAAACTCAAGAGGAAATCTCCTCATATGTAGTTAACCAAAATCAAAACAAAAACCCATCTCAAAAGCTAACTGAATCTAAGTCGAAGGGTAAAGTTATTGATACTCTCTCTTGTGCTGATGATTGTGAGCAGGTTTCATCAAAGAGTAAATATGCACACAAGAAATCAACACCTGTGGAAAGAAGAGACCAAATCAGCTCCCTAGAATAACACAAGCAGAACTAAGAGTCTTTTTCTCAAATAGCACATAGCTAGAAATTGTGTTCATCGTCCCCTGGTGTCATACCAAACTAGTAACACCTATCATCAGACGGATTCGCCCCATCGATGTCATGGACATAAATTAAATCATGCCATGCCCTCTTATGGAGACTTGAATCTAGCAAAGAAAAGGAATCAAAAGCTTTCAAACACAAATGCTTTCCAAATTAGCCCAAAAAATTAAACGCAACATCAACTAAAGCTATTTCAAACAATAATGAGTCAAAAATCTTGAGACCTAAAATTCTTTCTAGATCTCAGTCTCAGTGTTATTAATCATTAAGCTCTACAACCTCTTCTTCCCAAATCTCAAATTCTACTGAATGTCACATGACCTTTCGTGAATAGTGATTATCAATCGGGATCGAAAATGATATGGGTTCAAGTTTCTCATTAATCCCATTATGTGTATAGGAACGACTATGGAGGGTTGTCGTTAGAGTTTGGTTTATCGACAGTGGTTGTTCCAGACACATGACAGGGGACATCTCCTAGTTGAATGACAACAAAATCTTTGACGACAGATTTGTCACCTTTGCAGGTGGAGAAATGAGAAGAATTACTATGAAAGGCATGGTAAAAAACGGGGTCCTCAGCTTCTCTGATGTAAATTATGTTCCTGAACTCAAACAAAGTCTTCTTAGCATATCCCAAATGTGCGACAACGGATTAGAAGTTCTCTTCACCAAAGGTGGTTGCGTGGTGTTGAAGCCCGGAATTGTCACACCCGAGGATTGGTACTTAATTGAAGTTGAATGACGGGGAAATGCCTACGTAATCGATAGGAACAAAGCCCCCACTGATGAAGTTACCTGTTTGTTTTCTGAAATTGCTGAACATGAGGCAATGCTGTGGCATCGACGAATTGGCCATCTGACATGAAGAATCTTAATCGACTGGCAAAGGGAGGTCTAGTTAGAAACTTACCAATCATTTTTTTTACGCAGATCGAGAAATGCGAGTCATGTGCTCGTGGGAAGCAGCATCGAAAGCCTCATAAGCCTAAGCTCGTGCACACAACATCTAAAGTTCTGGAACTGCTTCACATGGATCTTTTTGGTCCTGTCAATGTGCTGAGTATTGGAGGAAAGGCTTATTGCTTGGTTATCACTAATGATTTCTCTCGCTTCACTTGGGTATTTTTCTTGGAACAGAAGAGTGAAACTGGAGGTCTAGTGAAGAAATTTGTCACTCTCACGGAAAACCAAGCGAACGAGCGAGTAAAAATTATACGTTGTGACAATGGGACGGAGTTCAAGAATGCTGAGCATAATAATTCTTGTGCTATAAAAGGAATTGATCGTCAATACAGTGCAGCTCGAACTCCTCAACAAAACGGAGTTGCAGAAAGACGCAATTAGACTCTCATTGATGCTACTCGTACAATGTTGATAGATTCTGGCCTTCCACTGATCTTTTGGGAAGAAGCAGTGAACACCGCCTACTATGTTCAAAATCATGCGCTAATCTACAAACGTCACATGAAGACGCCGTATGAGATTGTTGAAGGACAAAACCCTCCGTACAACATTTACGTACTTTTGGCTGTCCTTGTGTTCTCCTAACCATGGATGCCAAAGGTAAATTTGATGCGAGAGGAGATCCATGCTATTTAATCGGATTTGCTAGGAACACCATATATCGAGTATACAACAAAATCAAGAAGTAGATCGTGGAGATGTACTATGTGGATTGGCTGGAAGAAAATCCCAAAGACACACAGATTGGACCTGATTGGTTATATGATTATTCTTCCTTGTTTAAGTCCTTTAATATTTTGCCTGATGTGATTGTTGCTACAGATGTCTCAAGTACAGTGGTACGTATTCCCACATAGTTGAAGATGATGTGGTACCTCTTCAAGATTGTTTCAAGAAGCTTTATGTGGAACCACTGGGATTTCATGAAGCTACTGCTGCAACACATCCTTCTTCACCAATCCAAGAGCCGGTTCTTGAACCCATACTACGACAGCTACTCCTGATGATGCAGTTCACAAAAATGAACCCTCCTCATAACAAACTGTTGCCGGTCCTTCAAATACAAATATTCAAGGAACTTCGTTGTTTCTAGAGCCAATTCTGTCAGATTGCCCTATAGATCCACCAATGATCAACATTATTGCTGCATCAAATGAGGGGGAGCAATCTGGGATAGTGTGAGGAAGCTTTACTAATCTCCAATCAAACTTGCAGGCACCTGCTGTAGCAATCCCACAGCATGTTCATAGAAGGCATCCGATTACAAACGTTATTGGCCTTGAAACTTGTAGGTCCCGGTGACGGTGGTTCTAGACGGAAGTTTGGGCGTATGATAGTACCGATTCGATAGAACGTTATTAAGAAAGGAGTAGAAGCATAGTAAATGGAAGCATTCATTCATTCATACCGAAAGAGTATACATACTGTCCGGCTGGCGGAATTCCTGGAGAGATTCCGCCAGCGTTTCCCCTCTTAGAAGTTCCAAAACTTACAAAATAATGAACACACAATATATATATATATATATATATAGACATGAGCACCTCATATGAAGTGAACGAAGTGGTTACCACTTCGTACGAGGTGACACTTTTGCTCCTCTCATGTTCGTACTTGGGTCGTGTGTTTGTATGTAATCTATACAATATTCAACACACGCTCTATCTAGCCTATTCGCATAGTGATGGACATAAAGTGCACCAACATAACGGTTGGTGTTCAGACCCGTAGTCAATCAGGAACTATTAACACATGTTTATATTCATGCTTCATTTCACAGATTGAGCCTAAGAGCATTGATGTTGCTTTGTAGGAACCAAGATGGGTTGATGCAATGCATGAAGAGCGCACTCTTGGCACTCGTTGGGTGTATAGAAACAAACAAGATGATAGCGGTGTGATTATGAGAAACAAAGCTCGTTTGGTGGTCTAGGGATTCAAGCAAATTGAAGGCCTTGATTATGATGAAGTGTACGCACCAGTAGCTCGTCTAGAAGCCATACGCATCTTCATGGCATATGCATCTTATATGGGTTTCACTGTTTATCAGACGGATATCAAGACGGCGTATCTGCATAGGAAGGTCAAGGAGGAGATTTATGTCGCTCAACCCCATGGGTTTGTCGATTCAAAGAAGCAAGGCTATGCCTACAAGTTAGATAAAGCTCTATATGGACGGCACCACGCACCTCGTGCTTAGTATGCAACCTTAACAAAGCATCTACTTGTACATGGATATACCCGAGGATGATAGATCTGTCACACCCCCATGTTGTCCTTTTTCACATCAGAGCCGGGGCGTGAACCGAATGGCATCTTCATCATACAACGGAAGCAGACGTGATGACTAAGGTTTCTAGTAAATGAACGCCTGCTAACTACTCGAATCCCCATGGGTTCCACTATTCCAACCGTGCCATACTTGAATTATAACCTGAGAAAGAACATGAGAAAAATCAACATAAAGTTGGTGAGTTCATAGTTTGTCTGTTTTTGTTTCAAATGAGTCATAAAACATTTGAAAGCCTTGCATTTGAAAAACCGGTTTGTGGGATCATAATATCCCTAAAGCGTTTGAAATGTCGTGTTTGTATAACAATATCGAAATGTTTTCCATGTTGTTTGCAAATCCATGCATATAACTGTTTTGTTTATAAACCAGTGATAAAATGATTTCAATCGTATATGTAAATAAACCAGTATTGAAATGTTTTCTGTTATCTTTGTAAACCGGTGTTGAAATCATAGTATGTAGTTTTCCTATGGAATCTAAGGATCAGTCAGTGTGTAGCTAATACACTGGCCTATGTGCCATAAGTAAGTAACCAAACCGAGACTTCTTTGACATCATTGGGATCATAAAAGCACTCCTAACTGGTTAACTTACCAGGAGTGGAGCGTGTCTCAAACTGTATAGATCTATACCTTTTGTACCTTGGTCACTATGTGATTAATGGTTACTATTGTCATCATCCTACTTACGCACATTGATCTGTTATAACCTAATCCCATAGCTACATACCAATTGTTATAAGTCTGTGTCCATGTTTTCTTGATTTTGGGCCTAGCCCATGTTTTCTTGTCCTTGGGCCTAGCCCATGTTATTTTGTCCTTAGGCCTAGCCCATGTTTTCAATAAAGTTTTGGGGCCTCGCCCCCTAGTTGTGACTATGAAAATCCTGTCACTAGTCATAAAACTCATGCATGTTTCAAAAAGTTTTGTATAGTTGTGAAAATTGGTAAGTTTAGTATAAACCTTTCGTAAACCATTTGAGTTCATTGAAATCTGTTTGTAACATGGTTTAGAAATACATGATTTTCGTTTCATCGAAACATTGTGTGCTTTCGCAAAACTTGCATGTCTTTCCCCTCGAAAACATTTATAAAAATGTAAAACGGTAAAAAGTGGAGGTTATGAACTCACCTTGATTTCCTTGTGCAAAGCTAGCTTAATGTGATTTCCATAGTGTTGTCTTCACAACTTGACTTGCTAGCATGCAATCTAGAGTGTATTCCTAAAATGGAATAACTCGTAAGTTTCTAAGAATGACGCAGCTATACTATGTGATACCGAGCTCTATTGAATCGTTAGTCATACGATTCTATGAAATTTTCATTGACTTAACTCGGTTAACCAACCTATGGTTTTCTTAGAATTGTCTTAGTTTTTGAATGACTTGAAATATATGTTTATATCTAAACATAACTATATTTCATGAAAATGATATTTAGTCGTTATGTAAGTTGACGGATAATATTACGACTCTTCGTAGTTTTCGAAGATATAATGTATATATACTCGAAAATATATCCGTATAGATAATACGTTTCGTATTCGCGCCATAGTCTGGCGTATCGATTAGAATAAATAACTGTGTCGTTGTACGCTTGTTATAGTCTTGAGGAGTCGCGTCGTACTTCGTTTAGCGTTTGAATCGAATAAAAACAATATACTATTGTTATAATATCATTCGAAAGTATTCGAGTCGTCGACGTTCGAAATAAATATAACTATATTTATTTATAAAAGTATTTGACGCAATGACATTTGAATATATATAATATTCTTGTAATACGATTTCCAAATTCTGTCATTTGAAATAATACGCGCCTTGTATTTGTCTTGTAAAAGCGTTTCAGAAATTTTGGCGTTTCGAATTAAATATAAACAATATACTTATTCTTATATCGTCGTTCGAATTTTTTATCGATGCTTGAACTTTAGTTTCTGGGTTTCGATGTTGAAGTTATATAAATAATTATATTCGCTTTGAAATTGATCGTCGAAACTTGTTGTCTCGTAGTCGTGCGCGTTGAGAAGTCATCGGATTGATTTGTAGGCGTCGTTAAAATAATTATATACGTTAATATTTATTTTATAAGAATCGTTTGAAATCGGACGTTAAACCTTTGAAATATGTCGCGTTTTCGTTTTACGGATTTTACGAAAATCGGGCAGAGTTTCCTCTGTTTTTGGACGATCCCGACAATATTATTTGTCGATTTATTTATCAAAACACAACCTGCAATGTCGCAAACAAACAATATACATACAAAATTTTGCGTCATTTTCAATATTTAGTTTCGCCGATTTAATTTCCGATTTATATATTTAACTAAAGTCGGTCCGGTTTTTAACTAATGATTTTAAACGAGTTACGAAGTCGGCTTGATTGTTATATATTATTTATTTTTCTTTGGCGATATATAATTGTTAATGGGTTGGTCGAGCTCGGTTTCGCGATAATTAAATATTAATAATTATAAACTAATATAATTAACTTTCGCGTCGTAATTAATTTTTACCGAGTCGTGGGTTGACCCGTTGACCAGATTCGACCAGGTTTGACCTCGTTGATCGGGTTTGACCCGTTGATTACGTTGACTTGGTTGACCAGACTGTACCGAACACCGAACCAAAACTGAACCTGAAATAAACATGTATCAAAAACTGAAACGGTATAAACTGAAATCGAAACAAATAGCGAAACGGTATCGAAACTTGAACCGGGTTCAACCCGAAACCTGAACCGGAGATGGACTGAACCGCAACTGATCTGAACCGAACCCGAACCGCGACTGAACCTGAGTTGAACCGAATCTGAACCATGTTTGGCTGAACCGAAACTTGGTTGGCACGAACCGACCTGAGCTGAACCGGAGAACAAGGGGGTGGCCTCTGAGACATCGCCGGCTGCCGCCGGCTTTACTGTTTATAACTCGACCCAACCCCCCACCCAAACCCGAGAACAACACCATCGCCGCCGTTGCGGATGGCGGCTGCCTACATTCGAACCCAAAAATTGAATCGCCAAAACCCGCGCCACCACCGCCACCTCCACTACCAAGGCCGAACCACCGCCGCCGCCAAACCACCGCCGCCGCCGCACGATCGCCGCAATGGCGGCTCTGCTGCGCTGTTATGAAGCGTCGCCGGCTGTCGCCGGCTTTCTCCCTCTGCCCGATCCCTCTGTCGGTATACATGTGTGTGTATATATGCGGGTGAGTGTGAGTTTAAAGGAGAGATGGGAGTGTGTGTGTGACCGAGATGATGACCGGAGAAGACAACCGGAGCCGACGGCTTCGCCGGACTCCGACGATCAGGTCTTCAGAGGGAGGGAGTGTCACACCCCGACCCGTAGCGGAATAAGAGTCGGGGCATAATTGGGTTATCACCAAAGCTCATGACATTTACTAATATGTTTCATATTTAATAAAGTCAAAGTTACATTTCAAAAATCCAAACATGCTCATTCAATACAAGGAAAACAAGCCAAGCATAACAATCACAACACTAAATCGTTTTATTCTTCTAGTCCAAGTCCTATGTGTTCCTAGCTGCAGCTGCTTCACCTGTATCATGTGTAAAATGGGGGTTTTTGGGTCAACATAAGTTGGCGAGTGAACCTTATTAGATAAACATATATTAATAAATTAATTGTTAGTTTATCAATGAAAATTAGTGCATAATCATAGATGAACAAATGTAAATAATCAAGCAAAGGCAAATAGCAGTCACAACTATAACATACAATATCACATGACAGCATACATGATCATACCAACATCATACTGTAAATAACATAAATGAAACTGTGCGATCAAGGCTCAATCAAACGGAGCCGATCGTATTGCATGTACTGAAAATGAAAATGTCTGTGCGATCAAGGCTCAATCAAACGGAGCCGATCGTATGTGGGCACGCCAGGTTCAACCGCATAATAAAATGGGGAACATGCTCAACGCTCATAAAGTAATGGGGAGCGGCGGCCTATGAAATTGCATGTACTGAATAATAAATTTGCATCCAATAATAACTACTTAACAGCAACAAACTGAATGCACATGTTCATGATATGATGTATGCACAATGGTTTAGTTATAATATATGTATACAAAGACACATGATACACCCCAAAACGTGATTAAAACGGGGAATTTGTAAGATTCACTCACCTTGGGTGCGTTGGATTGGAGATGGTGATATGCGCACGATTTAGATGAGCGGAACAACGAGGATTACTAACCTAAATAATAACGGAATATAAATTAAATGAGTGGATTTTAATGAAAATTTTAGATATATTTTTTGTGAGTTTATGGCTATTTTCTATCTTTAAAAATGTTATTTTTAAGTATTTTTAATTGATTTTTAAATTAAATTAAATAAATAAAAATATAAAAAAAATTGTTTATTTAGTGTTGACCGTTGACCGTTGACCATTGACCGTTGACCGGTTCGGTCAGCGAATTAATCTGCGCCGGGTGAGGCTCGAACCGACGACCTCCCGAACGCGTGCACGCAGCTCTACCAACTGAGCTACGTGTCTAACCCGAAATAATCTTGTTTTTATGTATACTTATACACTTATTCAGTTAATCCGAATTTCCTTTATTTACAAAAACATTTTAATTCAATCGGACTGGTGCTCGTGACGGGTTTCGAACGCGCGACTTGTGGTTCATGTTGCACACAGTCCACCGCTGGACTGTGTGTCTAACCTGGTTATTATCTCGGTTTTTATTATACTTAACAACTCACTGGGTTATCCCGGTTTAGTTTTTAAACAAAAAGGCGCGTTATTATGTAAGGTGTACGTGTAGCAGGGATCGAACTCGGGAAGTGCGTGTGTATTTTGCACACAGTCCACCGCTGGACTGTGTGTCTAACCCGTTTAAAATACCGATTTTAATTAATCTTATGTTATGTTGCGTCTTCATCTTCTTCGTTGATTTTACACAGACAAACTTATTCCGACTGTTATGACCGATTCATGACATATACGCTTCTCAGACATTATCAGTAATTTAAAAGTAGCGAATGGAGAGAGTTTAAGGAAGAAGATATACCGATTGATGTTGTTCACAGAATTCCGGCGGAGGTGCGTCGGTACTGAAAGTGAACTCCGGCTGTTGAAACCAATTAACAGCTTTGTTCGATTATTTAAGAAGTTGAGTCACTTAAACAAGGTTTAACAGAAGTTTGGGAGAGCATACCCGTTCACAGTGTGATTCCGGCAGTTTCAGGAGTTTTCCGGCGAAGGTAAGATTTTCGATAAACGTTGACTAGGATCGATTCTGATGGTGGAGTTTTGTTAGTGACTGATTAATCACATGATTGAAACAGAAAGAGTCGGAGAAAATACCGTGTGGATGTGAGTCCTGGTTTTCCGGCGACTTGCAGAATTTTTCCGGCGATTAGATTTGAGCTTCTCCGGTGGACTGTAAGGTTGCGGAAATGCAATTGGAAGCTTTGCGGAGTGTTTTGAGTCGCAGGAAGAGTCTATGATTGAAGTAGTTCGAGAATTGACAACTTTCGGTTATTAAACCGATCTACTTCCGAATTTAAGTTCCACTCAAGGCAGCATTGATTGAAATCGTCCGTTATCGGTTATACTCGCTGAATCGAGAGTATCCAAATCGATTTGGCTGATTGATAACCGGTTTCAGTTACAGTGTGTAAAATCGATTGATTTACCTTAGTCCATAAAAACTATTTGTTTCCTAAACATGACAGAAAACAAACAAGTGGCGGAGTGGTCTTGTGATTGAGTGTTAAGTTGTTGAAGGGTGTCTTGGCTGACCCGGGTTCGAGTCCCGGCAGCGTTATATTTTTTTATTTATTTTATTTTAACTTTTCATCAAATATATTTTTTATAGTTTAGTTTATTTATTAATTATGTATTGTTTTAAATCAAAATAATTTTAAATATTCGACATAACTTTTATAACTTGATATTCGATTACAAAACGGAGCGGGTTTTGAAAACCCGATTTTTACAAATGTTACAGTATCCCCTACTTTTAGGAATTTCGTCCCGAAATTTAAGTAGTTGAAGTAGTAGGAAAAAGATGCGGGTATTTTTCACGCATTGAGTCTTCACGTTCCCAAGTAAACTCAGGTCCTCGTTTCGACTCCCAGCGTACCCTAACAATTGGAATGCGACTTCGTCGAAGACGCTTCTCCCCGTAGTCCATGATCTCCACTGGTCTTTCAATAAAATGCATAGATTCATCAATCTGAATATCTTCCAGCGGAATATGGAGATTCCCATCAGCGAGGCACTTCTTCAAGTTCGACACGTGGAATGTGGGATGAATCCTGTTGAGTTCTTCTGGTAAGTCAAGCTTGTATGCTACAGGACCTACTCTTTCGAGTATCTTGAAAGGTCCTACGTAACGAGGTGCTAGCTTCCCCTTTTGACCAAAACGAACTACTCCCTTCCACGGTGATACTTTTAAAAGCACATGATCACCAATGTTAAACTCTAAGGGCTTCCGTCGTTTATCTGCATAACTCTTTTGACGACTTTGAGCTGCTAGAAGATTGTTTCGAATTTGATGAATCTTGTCTGTGGTTTCTTGGATCAATTCTAGACCAGTAATTTGTGCTTCCCCAATTTCGTGCCAACATATAGGAGATCGGCACTTACGACCATATAAGGCTTCGAAAGGTGCCATGCCGATGCTCGAATGATAGCTGTTGTTGTACGAAAATTCAACTAATGGTAGGTGGGCGTCCCAATTTCCCTTGAAGTCTATGACACATGCTCTAAGTATATCTTCAAGAGTTTGAATTGTGCGCTCAGACTGTCCATCAGTTTGAGGATGATAGGCGGTACTGAGATCTAATCGTGTGTCCATAGCGGATTGAACTGCTTGCCATGTTCGTGAGGTGAAACGACCATCCCGATCAGAAATAATACTCAACGGTACCCCATGTCGGCTTACGATTTCATTGATATAAATACGTGCAAGCTTTTCGTTCTTGAAATCTTCGCGGATAGGAATAAAGTGAGCTGATTTTGTAAGTCGGTCTATAATCACCCATATAGTGTCATACCCACCAGAAGTGCGAGGTAACCCGGTAATGAAATCCATGGTTATATTTTCCCACTTCCATACAGGTATTTCCGGTTGGACTAGAAGTCCTGATGGTCTTTGGTGTTCAGCCTTCACCTTGGAACATGTGAGGCACTTGGAAACAAAAACGGCAATGTCCTTCTTCATTCCAGGCCACCAATAGGTGTATCGTAGGTCTTGATACATCTTATCGGCTCCTGGGTGTATAGAATATCGCGTTTTGTGAGCTTCATTCATAAGAGTTTCACGAAGATTATTGTGGTTAGGAATCCAGATACGATCTAGGTAATACAGAATACCATCTGATTTAGTTTCAAGTTTTAGCTCGGCTCCACAGGACATCTCCTTTCGTACATCTTCTTCTGTTATTGAAATGTGTTGGGCTTCTCGAATTTGATCTTTAATGTCGGTTATAATTTGCGAACATAGAAGATGAATGGAGTTCGCATAACCCTTTCGACTAAGTGCATCAGCCACCACATTTGCTTTACCGGGGTGGTATCTAATTTCACAGTCGTAATCATTCAGAAGTTCGACCCATCTTCGTTGCCTCATATTTAACTCTTTTGATTGAAGATATGTTGAAGACTCTTGTGGTCAGTGTATATTTCACACTTAGTACCATAGAGATAATGTCTCCATATCTTAAGAGCGAATACAACGGCTCCAAGTTCTAGGTCATGAGTGGTGTAGTTCTTTTCATGCGTCTTGAGTTGTCTCGAGGCATAAGCTATGACTTTTCCTCTTTGCATGAGAACGCAGCCCAATCCTTGCCCTGACGCGTCGCAATAGACTACAAAATCATCACAACCTTCAGGAAGAGTGAGGATTGGTGCATCACAAAGTTTTTGTTTAAGAGTTTGAAAAGCTTCTTCTTGCTTGGGTCCCCATACGAAAGGTTTTCCCTTATGAGTTAAAGCCGTGAGTGGCACAGCAATGCGAGAGAAGTTTGAAATGAACCGACGATAATAGCCAGCTAGTCCAAGAAAAGATCTTACTTCAGTTGGTGTACGTGGAGCTTGCCATTCTTGAACTGCTTTGATCTTTGAAGGGTCAACATGTATTCCTTTGTCATTGACTACATGCCCGAGGAATTGCACCTCTTTTAACCAGAATTCACATTTGGAGAACTTGGCATAAAGCTTTTCCTTTTCTAAAAGTGCAAGAACGAGTCGAAGATGACGCTCATGATCAGCTTTAGATTTTGAATAAATAAGAATATCGTCGATGAAGACTATAACAAATCGATCAAGATAAGGTTTGCAGACTCTGTTCATTAGGTCCATGAAGACAGCTGGTGCGTTGGTTAATCCAAACGGCATAACCATGAATTCATAGTGGCCATAACGAGTTCGAAAAGCAGTCTTAGGGACGTCTTCTTCATGCACTCTAAGTTGGTGATAGCCAGATCGAAGATCGATTTTTGAAAAGCAGCTGGCACCTTGTAGTTGGTCAAGAAGATCATCAATGCGAGGTAAAGGATAGCGATTTTTGATGGTTAACTTGTTGAGCTCTCTGTAGTCGATGCACATACGGAAAGATCCATCTTTCTTCTTTACAAAGAGGACAGGTGCACCCCAAGGCGATGAGCTAGGACGTATGAATCCCTTGTCAGTCAACTCTTGCAATTGACTGGCTAGCTCTTGCATTTCAGAGGGGGCTAACCTATATGGATACTTTGCAACTGGTGTAGCACCAGGTATAAGATCAATACGGAATTCGACGTCTCTAACTGGAGGAAGTCCTGAAATGTCGTCAGGAAAAACTTGTGGAAAGTCTTTTACTACAGGAATGTCTTCAAGTTTCTTCTCTGTGGTCCCCTTCTTGATGATATGGGCTAAAAACGCGACATAATTCTTGCGAAGATATTTTTGAGCTTGAAGACAAGACATTAAGCTGAGCCCTTTCGACGAGGTTTCTCCAATGATTCGAAGAGTCTGATCGTTTGTAAGAGGAATACGAATAAATTTTTCACGACATACAACTTCTGCCTGATGTTGACTGAGCCAATCCATATCGATTATGATGTCAAAACTTCCCAGCTTCATAGGAATCAGGTCGACTGAGAAATCGTGGTCGTTTAATGTGAGTGTACAGTTGCGTAAAATAGAGTCTAATGAAACTGGTTTCCCGTCCGCAACTTCTACCGTTATGGATTCTGTGAGCTTATCCCGATTTTTGCTTAATATAGGTTCAAACTCTAAAGACACAAAACTTCTATCCGCACCAGTATCAAATAATATAGATGCATATCTACCATTTATAAGGAACGTACCGTTGACCACATTGCCGTCAGCTCTGGCCTGGTTAGCGTTGATATTGAAGGCTCTCCCTCTTGCAGGTGGAGGAGCTTGGTTTGCTTGGTTCACTGGGTTGGCTTGGGCCTGAGCATGAATAATATTAACCAGCCTTGGACATGTGTTTCTGAAATGACTCGGGTCGCCGCAATTGAAGCAAGCCCGCATAGGTTGGCCCATATGATAATTGGGTTGGTAGTATGTTTGGGCTATATGTTGGGTGGGTGGAAATGGTAGGGGTTGTTGTGCTTGACCCATTAACTGTTGGTGGGTTTGGGTTAAAGGTTGGTGGCAGTTTGTTCGTTGAGGCATGCGGCAGTTTTGAACAGTATGTCTGCGCGACCGCAGCCGGTGCAGTATTGGCAAGGATGATCAGGGGAATGGTGATATTGACATCGGTTACATTTTGGTAACGGGCCTGTGTAGGGTCTTCTGTATGGTGCGGGTGAAGGAGTGACTTGAGTAATGGGTGCAGCAGGAGTAGGGGTGTTGGTTTGGGTAACTGCAAAATTTCTGGTGTTGCGCTTCCTCTTATTGGCGAACTTAGAGGAAGGAATGGGGTGGTTTGAAGTTTGTCCCTAAACAGGGGCTTTCTTCTTCTCTTCTTTGAACTTCCCATTGCGAATTCGGTTTTCGGTCAGTTCAGTTGCTAACTCCATAGCCGCTTCAAGTGTTACTGGGGAAACGCTGAGAACTGAATCTTGGATTTTCGAGGGAAGTCCTCGAATATAATGTTCAATCAGACGATAGGTTGGTGTGAACAGATTTGGAACCATTTGGTTCAACTCCAAAAATCTCTTGTTGTAGGTAGTGTGATCACCCTCCTTTTGCTTTAGAGAATGAAATTCATCCTCCAACTTCTTAATTTCACTTCTAGGACAGAAACGCCTAGTCATGATTTCCCTTAACTCCTCCCAAGTTAAGGCCATCGCATCTTCAGTTCCTCTCTTCCCTTTCTCAGTATTCCACCAAGTGAGAGCTACTCCAAGTAGTCCACCGGTGGCGTATCGAACCTTGCGATCCTCAGGACAATCGCAGTTTAGGAAGGTGTTTTCCATCTCTTCGAACCAATGTAGGAGAGCAGTGACACCCTCGGTCCCCTCAAATTTAGGAGGATCACAGGACTTAAAATGTTTGTAAGAGCACTTGTTGGTAGGAGGGTTGTCGATGTTCTGGTCCTGTTGTTGGGGAGGGTTAGTAGGATTTGTAGCAAGGGCTTGTTGTACTTGTACCACAATGTCAGGCAATATCGTGGCCATTTGTTTCGCGATCTGAGTGGCCAAACGTTCCTGAGACCTTCCCGATCTTTTACCCCTTCGTTGCTGTCTAGACGACATCTACAGGATCATAAAATGAGAAGATTGTGAGTTTGGTGTCATGTGTCTTTAAGAAAATGAAAATAACATAAATATCAATAATGCAACTACATCCATAGGATGTCTTGGGTTCGCTCATGTTGGGCCTCAAATGTCCCCCATACCTTCACCTACATAGTCATGTGGGCCCCCATGGCTATTGGCTTGGTAGGATTCACATTAGTATTGGCAATTTAACACTCGCATCCCCCGAATGCAAACCACAAAATATGTTCATGAGATGTTTGGTCGGAACGTGTCCAGGTGTAGACACAATGACAACTCAAAGTGGGGTTAGCTCACACGACGTTTGGTATAGCATGCTTTGGCCTAATCGGTACTTCGTACTCTCATCGTTAGTCCCCAGGTAGGCAAACTGGTCCTTTATTTTGGATTTATACGAATGCCAGCCTAGACAGGACGTTCCGACTACCGGTACTGGTACCCTTCCAGTTACTACATGCCCGTCATGAGAACTCACTTTGATGAGATTTAAAAACACGAAAATCATTGTAAAAGCAATCATGATGTGGTGTGTGCTTTCATGGATGTGATATGTTATGAGCATACGATTCATGATAGGCATTATATGATAATACATACTTATGAACATGCTTGTACAATATCAAATGTAACATTTAACATAAAACATATAGACATCATGAAATTTGGCATATAACACACAAAAATATTATAAGTTTCTAATCAACTATAGTATAGGCTCTAAGGGTCTAATAACCTATCCTATATCCCTATAGTCATGGCTCTGATACCAATCTGTCACACCCGACCGCAGCGGAATAAGAGTCGGGGCATAATTGGGTTATCACCAAAGCTCATGACATTTACTAATATGTTTCATATTTAATAAAGTCAAAGTTACATTTCAAAAATCCAAACATGCTCATTCAATACAAGGAAAACAAGCCAAGCATAACAATCCTAACACTAAATTGTTTTATTCTTCTAGTCCAAGTCCTATGTGTTCCTAGCTGCAGCTGCTTCACCTGTATCATGTGTAAAATGGGGGTTTTTGGGTCAACATAAGTTGGCGAGTGAACCTTATTAGATAAACATATATTAATAAATTAATTGTTAGTTTATCAATGAAAATTAGTGCATAATCATAGATGAACAAATGTAAATAATCAAGCAAAGGCAAATAGCAGTCACAACTATAACATACAATATCACATGACAGCATACATGATCATACCAACATCATACTGTAAATAACATAAATGAAACTGTGCGATCAAGGCTCAATCAAACGGAGCCGATCGTATTGCATGTACTGAAAATGAAAATGTCTGTGCGATCAAGGCTCAATCAAACGGAGCCGATCGTAAGTGGGCACGCCAGGTTCAACCGCATAATAAAATGGGGAACATGCTCAACGCTCATAATGTAATGGGGAGCGGCGGCCTATGAAATTGCATGTACTGAACAATAAATTTGCATCCAATAATAATTACTTAACAGCAACAAACTGAATACACATGTTCATGATATGATGTATGCACAATGGTTTAGTTATAATATATGTATACAAAGACACATGATACACCCCAAAACGTGATTAAAACGGGGAATTTGTAAGATTCACTCACCTTGGGTGCGTTGGATTGGAGATGGTGATATGCGCACGATTTAGATGAGCGGAACAACGAGGATTACTAACCTAAATAATAACGGAAAATATATTAAATGAGTGGATTTTATTAAGGATTTTAATGAAATTTTTAGATATATTTTTTGTGAGATTATGGCTATTTTCTATCTTTAAAAATGTTATTTTTAAGTATTTTTAATTGATTTTTAAATTAAATTAAATAAATAAAAATATAAAAAAAATTGTTTATTTAGTGTTGACCGGTTCGGTCAGCGAATTAATCTGCGCCGGGTGAGGCTCGAACCGGCGACCTCCCGTACGCGTGCACGCAGCTCTACCAACTGAGCTACGTGTCTAACCCGAAATAATCTTGTTTTTATTTATACTTATACACTTATTCAATTAATCCGAATTTCCTTTATTTACAAAAACATTTTAATTCAATCGGACGGTGCTCGTGACGGGTTTCGAACGCGCGACGTGTGGTTCATGTTGCACACAGTCCACCGCTGGACTGTGTGTCTAACCTGGTTATTATCTCGGTTTTTATTATACTTAACAATTAACTGGGTTATCCCGGTTTAGTTTTTAAACAAAAAGGCGCGTTATTATATAAGGTGTGCGTGTAGCAGGGATCGAACTCGGGACGTGCGTGTGTATTTTGCACACAGTCCACCGCTGGACTGTGTGTCTAACCCGTTTAAAATACAGATTTTAATTAATCTTATGTTATGTTGCGTCTTCATCTTCTTCGTTGATTTTACACAGACAAACTTATTCCGACTGTTATGACCGATTCATGACATATACGCTTCTCAGACATTATCAGTAATTTAAAAGTAGCGAATGGAGAGAGTTTAAGGAAGAAGATATACCGATTGATGTTGTTCACAGAATTCCGGCGGAGGTGCGTCGGTACTGAAAGTGAACTCCGGCTGTTGAAACCAATTAACAGCTTTGTTCGATTATTTAAGAAGTTGAGTCACTTAAACAAGGTTTAACAGAAGTTTGGGAGATCATACCCGTTCACAGTGTGATTCCGGCAGTTTCAGGAGTTTTCCGACGAAGGTAAGATTTTCGATAAACGTTGACTAGGATCGATTCTGATGGTGGAGTTGTGTTAGTGACTGATTAATCACATGATTGAAACAGAAAGAGTCGGAGAAAATACCGTGTGGATGTGAGTCCTGGTTTTCCGGCGACTTGCAGAATTTTTCCGGCGATTAGATTTGAGCTTCTCCAGTGGACTGTAAGGTTGCGGAAATGCAATTGGAAGCTTTGCGGAGTGTTTTGAGTCGCAGGAAGAGTCTATGATTGAAGTAGTTCGAGAATTGACAACTTTCGGTTATTAAACCGATCTACTTCCGAATTTAAGTTCCACTCAAGGCAGCATTGATTGAAATCGTCCGTTTATCGGTTATACTCGCTGAATCGAGAGTATCCAAATCGATTTGGCTAATTGATAACCGGTTTCAGTTACAGTGTGTAAAATCGATTGATTTACCTTAGTCCATAAAAACTATTTGTTTCCTAAACATGACAGAAAACAAACAAGTGGCGGAATGGTCTTGTGATTGAGTGTTAAGTTGTTGAAGGGTGTCTTGGCTGACCCGGGTTCGAGTCCCGGCAGCGTTATATTTTTTTATTTATTTTATTTTAACTTTTCATCAAATATATTTTTTATAGTTTAGTTTATTTATTAATTATGTATTGTTTTAAATCAAAATAATCATAAATATTCGACATAACTTTTATAACTTGATATTCGATTACAAAACGGAGCGGGTTTTGAAAACCCGATTTTTACAAATGTTACAGGGAGACAGAGGGTTTCAAGGGGGGGGGGGGGGGGCTAGGGTTTGGGTTTTGTAAGAAATGAAGGAACTTAGGGTTAGCTTAGTATTTATAGTTATGGTTTTAATTGGGTCGGGCCCAAGGCCCGTTAACATGTTTCAAGCCCAATACGTCTTCTGTAGCCCGTTTTCGAAACCCGAACATCGTAAAATGTTTATTTGGAGCCTACACGTGTGAAATTCAAGTTGCGAGTCGGTTACGACGCGTAAATCCGTCGGTCGCGTTAAAATTGCGTATCTCGCTACGCTTACCATTTATAGTCCGTTTTTGATCCGCGTGTTGTTATTTATCAAAATTTATTCATCTAAACATGAAAACGTTTTAAATCATACCAGGGGTCGGGTTTTGATGCGTAATTTGTTCGTTGCGTTAAAAATCGCGTAGTTGCCCTATTTGTCGTTTTTGATCCGTTTTTCGTTCTGGTTTCAACCGCGAATAATAAAATTAATTTACAGAGCTAAATATATCGTAATATATTGATGTGGAGGCATAACTCGAGTTCGTGGCTTCCGTTTCGTTGTCGGCGCGTCTCGATTTTTGCAAAACCTCCGCATTGTGCTTTGCGACGTTCAACGATCAACTTTTATTGCATAATTATAACTGTATGACAATTACAAGTATAAAATTCATATTTTTAGGCGTTGTTAGTATTTGTTCAGCATCAGTTCGCTTATCGTTCGAATTCGCGTCAAAGTTCTCGGTTGTCGTCATATCGCGTAACGTGAAGCAAGTAGACGTTCCTAGGCTTTCCAAAGGCCTGATCGAGTTGATTTACATCTAATTACGCTAATTATAATGGTATTACTGTTTGTTATACGCTTAATTACAATCGGAAACTGCCGGTTGTCACAAGATCAAACACTATTCATTAAACGTGTTGGCAAGGATCTCATCCTAGTTCAGTATATGTTGACGATATCATTTTCGGGTCAACCAATGAAGATCTATACAAGGAGTTCGAGGAGGTGATGAAGAAGAAGTTTGAAATGAGATCACTGAGAAATGACTATGTTCTAGGCTTGCAAGTTCGTCGGAGTAGTTAAGGAATCTTGATTCTCAAGAAAATACGTTCATACATTCTTGCAAAATTTGGCATGACAGATTTAAGCCTATAGACTCCCATTGTAGAATGCCCTTGTTAAATGAGGATGCTGAAGGAAGCCGGCAATTAAACAATGTACCGATCTATGATTGGTTCATTGATGTATTTGACTGCAAGCCGGCCAAACATTATGTTTGTCGTCTGTCAATGCGCCGTTTTCAGGCCAACCTAACTTTCTCATCTTACAGTCGTTAATCGAATTTTAGATACCTAAAAGGAGCCCTGAAACTTGGACTCTTGATACCTAGAGATTCAAACTTTGATTTGTTTGCTTTTTCTGATAGTAATCTTGGAGGGACAAATAGGGATATGAAGTCTAATCGGCTGGATGTAGTACTTGGGAGGTCGACTCATCTCCTGGCTATGCAAAAAGCAACAAACAGCATCGCTCGCTACTAAATTCGAATACGTTGCAGCATCCGCTTGTTGCTCCTAGGTTATTTGGATGCAACACCAGCTCGAGGATTACGGTTTGACTTATCTAAACACTACTATTTATGTGATAACGATGCCGCAATCCAGATCATCAAAACCTTGTTTTCACTCCAAAACCAAAGACATTGATGGAAAAGTTCATTTCATTCGAGATTGCTATGACACGGGACTGATTAAACTTGAACAGATCCATACCGATGTTAATACAGCAGATATTCTTACAAAACCTGACAACAATTCGAGATTCAAAGTGCTTGTGGACCTTTTAAAAATGATGCGTTTCACCGACTAAGCATTTAAAAAAAATCGCAAATAAATAATCAAATATGTAAATAAATAAATTTGCGCATAAAGTATTCTACTTTTGCACAAATTTAGGCAGAGAAATATTTGGTTAACACATGTAAGGTATCGAAGCTGAAAAGGCGAGGATCCACTGCGATGTGTTGATAGGCTTATCGCTCAGTGGACAAAAATTTACCAAGTGACAGAAGTCTACGAGCTACACATCACGTGTGTAACATCTCATCGTAATATGATTTCATGGTGTTAAATCCTGCGTTGATAGATAGCCAAAAATTTGAAGTCTCGACTCTTTATACTGATGAATCATCCGGGATATCAGGGCTGCCCTTATGTTGCATCCGGATACATGCAAACCTAGGCACAGTCAAGATATCCCCAAAAGAGCCAAAATTGAAGGCCAAAACCTTAAAGAAAGGAAGTCTCATCACAAGAAAATCCATGTGCTTGAAAAATCAAAAATATCATATAAGGTATAAAGCCTAACCCTCGTCAAATGTTGATTGGTCACTTTGCGGTACGATGTGCTCACCTGTCCACCAACAAGTCTGACATTATAAAATGAAAGGATAATATCAATATACTTACTCATTACAATGAAAGGTTGTGCTTACCTTGATTGCGGGGGTATGCCTTGATATGGGACACACAGATGATATAGAAAACCTATCTAATTAAGTCACAAGGTTGAAAGTTGAAGGCTGACGTGATAAGTTTAAGTGGACACATATAACAGCAATCGCATGGACCAGTCTGACAAAGCTCGTGCTTAAAAATGTTCCTTAATCGATTGAAAAACGGTTTGATTCCATGATAACTCTCCCCTTTTATTATTTTATTATTGTTATTATTTTATTATAAAAGTTACTCGATTGGTTGGATCGTGAATTTTGACAAGGGGTTACTGTTCAGAATAAGAGTAGGGCCCACAATGTTGAATAGTATTTCAGATGGGCCCACCAATTTCGAATGAGCCCACCTATCTCGAACAGCTCCCGCCCATCTCAGACAACTGTTCTAAGATGGGCCAGGCCCAATTTAAGTCTATTTAATAGGTTATCTTGATTCATTTCGAACCTTTTACTCATCTCAGAACTCTCTCGGACTAGTTGACTCGAATTTCATATCCTTTGCATCTCCGATGGACCTTAGATGGAAGTCATAGCATCTCGAATGAAGCTCGGATGACTATATAGGTCTCCAATGAATCTCAAATAATCATCCGAGATGTCAGAGAATCTTGGATGACTGACAAGGGTTCATTTGAGATGCCCTTGAACCCTATTGACCCAGTCCATCTGCGACACTATTGACCCGATTCAATCTATTTTGAACCTTTTTGTTGTTTGACCGGCTCAAAACTATTTGAACTCTGTGAATTTTTGGCTCTTTGAACTGTTTAATTTAGGATTGAATGGTCAAAAGGGGTTAACTAAGTTGATTTTATGATAAACTTGATGTTTTGTTCAAAACGAAGAAAATGGCGCAAAAGATGATGGAAAGACGAAAGCTTGACGCCGAGGCCTTTCATAATCAAGCCTACTACTTATCTGATCGTCCAGCTTAGTACTACAAGATGTTTCACTTATTAATAGTCAGCCTGAACTCCTGCCGACTCACTCATGCTTTGAAGATAAATCCAATGATTGATGAGGAGACGATTTAGGATTTTTGGACAAAGGCTAAAGTTAAGAGGGGCGGAGCAACTGTTGAATTGAAGATCCAAGGGAAGGATATTGTTATTTCGGAGGCGATTGTGCGAGACTTGTTAAAGTTTGAAGATATGGAACGTCATCTAACCGTGTTTGATGAAGATAATGTTGTTAAAGCTTTACATCACCTGAGCTATGAGGGTGCTTATCCAACCATATTGAAGAAAATGTTTCTGCCATATTGGAGATGCCTAGCTCACATCTTCCTACAATGCATTTCAGAAAACAAAGGTGGCTAAGATCATCTTAATCAATCACATACAACTATACTAGTTGCTTTGGTCAATGATTGGGATTACAACTTTTCGGCATTCATCTTTGACAACATGAAGAATATGCTGGAAAACACCAAGAAGAAGGTCTTTCTGTTATACCCACGGTTTCTGCAAATGATCCTTGACGAGAAGTACCCCGAGTTAGTGAAGAGGCAAACCATCTAAATTTGAAGCCAATGGGTCCCAGCTGTTTTGAGGCGGCTTGCAAGCAGTGTGACACAACAAAAATCAAGTTTATTGGAAGATATGATCTAATGAAGCATGGAAGATTCAAAAAAGTTGTGCCTACACGTAAAACTGTGAACGCCATAGTTGTTGAGGAACATGATATCCAAATCGTCGATGCTACAAAGAAACCAGAACCTGAAGTGGAAAATTTGATCACTAATGATGAAGAGACAGAAGATGAAATGGATCATGTTGAATCTAAGAAAGCTGAAAAAACTGTTAAAGACCAAGACCTGATCTTTGTAGAAAATCTTGAAGCATTGGTTGCATCATTACAGGGCGATTCTCGGATCCCTCCTCCCAAAATCGTTCCTTCTGAACAGAAACAAGCAGAAGATGATTCAGTGAGAGAGCAAGAATCAAGGAAGAAATAGAGAACTGAAGCTGAAACCCCAGTTAACCCAATGCCCACAAGCTCAAGTACTTTCCATGAGCCATTTATTCAAGATGCCCCAATTACTGACGTGCCAGAAAGATCAAGTGGTGCTCGATTCGAAGGAGGAAGCTCGAGTGGAGGATTCATATAACACGATGAAGCAGCAATGCGAATCACTACAAATAAAATGAAGTTTGTTGAGAAATTTGATAGTGAAGATGATGAAGATGTGGATATCAAGAAGCTGCAAAGAAGGGTAGTGCCACTAGAGCATGACGTTACATTAAAAGATGCCCAAATATCATCTTTGCAAAATTAAGTGACTATGAAAGATCAAGCGATTGAGCAACTTCAGGGTGACGTGAGCTTATTAATGGAAAAAATGTACGAGATGAAAGCTAAGCCGCAAAAGAAGTTTGGCAGTGAGTTTGTAGATAAGGACGATGATCCTCAAAACGTTGCGCATCACGAGCACTGTTTAAGAAAAAGCTGTCGCCGATGCAGAAAAGGAAGTCTATTTGAATGCTTACCTAGCTACAGAACAAACAAAGAAAAAGCGAAAGCTTCTGCAAACGAAGCAAAGTAACAAGCAGATGCTCATGAAAAAACCAAGATCTGAATCCCCTCGATGAAAACTTCTAGCCAAAAGATCCAACCAAAGTGTATGATCGTTACGTAATGGAATTGGGATTAAGCCTCTATAATAAGGTGGAAATAAATAAGAAGTCAAATGCTGGATGTATGATCACGACTGGAAGTTGTGGATGGTGACTAGATAGAGTGGGTACATAGAATATTATGCCAAGCAATCACAGTTTGAATCATGGACCAAGATAGATCTGAAAAGTCTCTTACGAGCTCCTTATTATGATTCAGATCCGTATCAACATGGTCCTGGATGGGCATTTCATTCTAAACTTGAGCATGAAGTAACTCACAACTTTCCTACCATGAAAACAACTATCTGAAGAAGAATCCTAGCATTCATGATCCACATACCCACAAGCGTATGCAATCAGTCATCTAGCCTACAACCGATAAAGAGAAAGCGATTCCTGCTGCACTTAAATTTCCAAACGGAGTGCTAAAGAAATTCTGCTACTGGGCTTACGATCCAAAATGGCAGATGTTGTGATTGTAACTAAAGAAAAGGCGTTTTAATGGGCAGACATGTTGGAGCTAATAAGTTTTCATGAAGAAGATATTAAGATCTTGGGTCAACATCAAATTCACTCAAACGATAAATATGAAGCTTGTGCTAAATCCTGGACTAGTGATATAGCAAACGTGACCAACAATACACTTTATGCAAATCCAGGTCCATTATTTGGCGTTAGCGGAACTAATAAATCTTGAAGCGGAAGGCTACACTAATGAAGTAAACCTAGGGGGAGATTGTTAGGCCCTAATTAGGTTTATGCATTAGTTAAACTAGTAATGTGTGATTTCTTGTATATATGAGCTTGGGATGGCTTTTGGGCCTAAGGATTTAGGGTAGTGGAGCACTAACCACTTGCTATAAATAGTAATGATGCATTAGGGTTAGTGGCTCCTTGGTGGTTTTGCTCTCATATTTGTATTAGGAAAATATGACATTTGTATGGAAGTTAAATCTTTCTACTTCATCTTATTTTCTTCTATCCTGATTCTTAGCTTGGTTGTGTGATTCTGTCACTATTCGAGTTACGTGTGATATCGTGAGATCCGGTTTTTAGGACTTACACTTAACTTGGAGACCAAGAAAGCATTGAAGTTCACCCATGGCACTCATCTCAAACTCTGTTGTCATGAGTTCCCTAAACACTTCACACATGGAATTGTAAGTGGATCAAATGATGTCATCCACATAAATCCGAAAAATCATCAAATCCTTTCCTCTCCATTTTAAAAACAATGTTTTATCAATTCTACCTCTTGTGAATCCTATAGATAAAAGAACGGTGGATAGAGTTTCATACCAAGCCCTTTGGTGCTTGTTCATGCCATACAAAGCTTTATTAAGCTTGTAGACATGATTTGGATAAAAGACATCTTCAAAACTAGGGGGTTGGCATACATATACCTCTTCCTTTATCTTACCATAAAGGAATGCACATTTGATATCCATCTGATACACCTTGATGTTGTGGTTGATAGCAAAAGCTAAAAACAATCTGATGGCCTCCAATCTTTCTACAGGAGCAAATGTTTCATCATAATCAATGCATTCTTATTTATAGCCTTGAACCATAAGCCTAGCTTTGTTCTTGACAACAATGCCCCTTTCATCTGTTTTATTCTTGAAGACCCATTTTATACCAATTAGACATACATCCTTAGGCAATGGTACAAGTTCCCATACTTGTTGTCTCTTGAACTGTTGGAGCTCTTCCTGCATGGCCTCTACCCAACTATTTTCTTTTAGTGCCTCTTGGTACTTGACAGGTTGTGTGAGTGATAGAAAACTAACAAAAAGACAAATGTTTTTGGATTAACTTCTTATGAGACCCCTTCATTAGTGTTGCCAATAACTTGGTCTGGTGGATGATTTTTAAGGTAGATTAGATCTCCCTTGTATCGAATGATGGCATTTAGAGGTGAAGGCTGCAGATGAGAATCATCTGAGCTAATATATGTTGGCAAGTTGAAGAGTCAACAGATGTTTAGAACGGAGGTGGAGGTATGGGTGGAATAGGTGTAAAAATGGGTTCACTTTTGACCACAGAAGATGGACTTTTGTCAGTAGTGGATTCATAGATGTGGCGGCAGAGATTTGAGGGATCAAAATTTGTTGATGCAACAGTGTTAGAGTTTTGACAGCTATTTTGAACATCTGTTCCTCTGGTGGTGGAAGTGACTTTATATTGTGGGATCACAATGTAAAAACCATAATCCTGATGGGAAGACTCTAGTATACCTGCATTGTTAGTCTTGATAGACACATCTTCAAATGTAAATTTCTCTAAATCAAACAATTTAGTAGGATTTGCTAGGATTTTTAAAGAAGAAAGTTCATAGAACTTCACATTCAAAGTCTCTTCTACTCACCTAGTCTTTGTGTTAAACACTTTGTAGGCTTTGGCAGTAGTTGAGTATCCCAGAAAATAACCACAATCTACTTTGGCTATAAATTTTGAAATTGAATCTTTTTATTTGAAAATGAAACATGGGCAACCAAAGATTTTGAAATAAGAGATCAGAGGTTTGATTTTGAATAGAGTTTCATAAGTAGTGTTTTGATATATGGGGTTGATTAAAACTCTGTTTTGCACATAGCAAGCAGTGTTTACAACCTCTACCAAAAAAGATAATAGTAAACCTGAATCTACAAGCATTGTTTTAGCAGCCTCAATTAAGGTCATATTTTTCTTTCAACCACCTCATTTTTTTGGTGTTTTTGGGATGCTTTAGTGCCTTAAAATCCCTTTTGAGACACTGAAGTCATCCAACTCCTTATTTTTAAACTCTATTCCATTGTCACTCCTGAAGATTTTTACAGACATATCAAATTGCTTTTCAATTTTTCTTACAAAGGCCTTCAAAATACCTACGGTCTCATCTTTGAGTGCTAAAATTAGGTCCATGTAAACCTTGAAAAATCATCAATTATGACATGAAAATACCTCTTCTTTTAATAACTCATTATTTTAACAGGGGCAAACAAGTCCATGTGTAAGAATTGTAAACACTGACTAGTTTTGGACTTAACAATGGATTTGAATGAACTTTTATGTTGTTTACCTTTTAAACATGAAACACAATGTTCATCACATGTGCATTGCTTTGGTGGAAGGCCTATAACAAGACCTTGTTTTGAGAGTGTGGTGATAGTTTTGAGATTAGTATTACCATGTCTTCTATGTCATAGTTTTGTCTCTTTAGTAGAGGCAGCTAAGAACAGACAAGCAGTAGACATTGGATTATCTTTCAACATATCTACCATATACACATTGACACTCCTATGAGTGACAAGCTGTGTTTTGCTCCTTGCTTTGATTTCATCAATCTTTTTTCACCACATCTGGCCCAACAATCTTACAAGTTTTCTTAGTGAAGAATGACCCATAGCCTTTGTCACTCATTTGAGACACACTAAGAAGGTTAAATTTCAGATTGTCAATAAGATTAACATGTTCCAATTTGAGTTTCCCTGCTTGGACTGTCCCTGACCGTAAAACCTTTCATTTTGAGTTGCTACCAAAGGATATACACCCCCTCCATGTGCTAGAAAATCTTTGACAAGGGCTCTACATCATGTCATGTGCCTGGAGCCTCCACTATCTACATACCATAAACCATCAAAGCAAGTAGAAGCTCCCTTGGCAGCAGCCATCATGGCACAATCACATTATCCTTCACAAACACTAGACTCCCATGGGTCTGATAGAGGATTCACCATTTCTTTACCAACCTTTTATTTTGAAACATTTGTTTAAACATTATCACAAATCACATCAGAATTGGACACCCCTTCCATAGACTCACATGGTTATCAGGTCTACAAAAGAGCACCACTCCAATCCTCCTATCACAACAATCAAACTCAATTGGTGCCAACCACCTTATCAAAGAGTACCACAAGGGTATGAGATCTACAAAAGACCTTCAAAACCAAGAGTGAACAAGCATCCTCATGGTTACAACCACTTAACAGGAAATGGTGCACAACACATGTTTTAAAAATCCACTCAAAGCTCTAGCCATTTTCCTGGACATGATGCTAGAATGTCTATGACCCCATCTAAACCCATTTCGGCTTTGTACTCACCTAAACTAATATGTTACTGATGTGTAGGGAGCTTCTACTTGCTTTGATAGTTTATGATATGTAGATAGTGGATGCTCCAAGCACATGAAAGGATGTAGAGCCCTTCTCAAAGATTATCTGGCATATGGAGGGGGCGACATATCCTTTGGTAATAACTCAAAAGGAAAGGTGTTAGTGTCAGGGACAGTCCAAGCAGGAAACCTCAAGTTTGAACATGTCAATCTTATCAACAATCTGAAATTTAACCTTCTTAGTGTGTCTCAAATGAGTAACAAAGGCTATGGGTCATTCTTCAATAAGAAAACTTGTAAGATTGTTGGGCCAGATGTGTTGAAAAAGATTGAAGAAATCATAGCCGGGAGCAAAACGCAGCTTGTTGCTCACATGAGTGGCAATGCGTATGTGGTAGATATGTTGAAAGATAATCCAATGTCTAATGCTTGTCTGTTCTCAGTTGCCTCTACCAAAGAGAAAGAACTATGACATTGAAGACTTGGTCACCACAAATCTCAAAACTATCACCGCACTCTCAAAACAAGGTTTCGTAAGAGGCCTTCCACAAAAACAAGTCACATGTGATGAACATTGTGTTTCCTGTCTAAAAGGTAAACAACATAAAAGTTCATTCAAATCCATTGATGAGTCCAAAACTAGTGAGTGTTTACAATTGTTACACATGGACTTGTTTGGCCATGTTAAAATCGTGAGTCTTAAAAAGAAGAGGTATTGTCTTGTTATAATTGATGATTTTTCAAGATTTACATGGACTTACTTTTTTCACTCCAAAGATGAGACTACATGTATTTTGTAGGACTTTGTTAGAAAAGTTGAAAAGCAATTTGATCTGCTAGTAAAAATCTTCAACAGTGACAATGGAACATAGTTCCAAAATAAGGTGTTGGATGACGTCTGTGTATCAACAGGGATTGTAAGGCAGAATAGAACCCAAGACATCAGACATCACTTTGTGAGGGATACCTATGAAAAGGTTTGATTTCTCTGCATCATGTTCCAAATAAGGATCAGTTGGCAGATATGTTGACACAAGCTTTAGACACAACCACCTTTGAAAGCTTGATCTCTAGGATTGGTATGCTGAACATGGATTAAATGCAAAATTTTGTTTTCCATGAATAAAAGCATTAAAATGTTTTCAGAAAATCAAAAATCCATCCTTAGAAATAGCTTTGATTGAAAAAAATTTCAAAAATCCTTAATGACATTTCCAAACCATTGTTTAGCTAAAAATTATCCATTGCTGAAAGCTATCCTCTGTTCTCATTCACCCTATTCATAACCTCTTTTAGGAATAACCATTGTTTGCCCTAACAATTATCATCCATTATCACAAACAGAGGTTACCACGTGGATAGCTGTTAGCCATCAGATTTTTCAAACAGATGCTACCACATCAGCATTCACTTTTTCACTTTGTAAATAACCCTGTTCCATCCGAACAGAGCTTACACTACCAACTTGAATTAAAAATTCATCAAAAGTGGTTTCCACTACTCCTCAAAATTCAAATAAAAACTCGTCATAACTACCTCCCTTATTTCGAGAAAACCGACAAAAATCAAGCTTTCCATTCAATAATTGATGTTTTGATATTATCAAAATACAAAACCATACTAAGTGTCGATGCACCAATATATGTGGATACCCTCCGACAATTCTAGGCTAATGCTAAAATCAAATCTCAAAATAAAAAGCCCTTTGGTATAACGTCAAAGATCGGAGAAACCATTGGTCAGATATCCCCATCTCCCATATCCACAGTATATGCTTTGAACGACCAGGCAGGTAATAATTCTTTAGAAACCGCACCTTCACACAGAGTTCACAGAAAGAGGGTCTGAGGGTCAACTGATAAAAATTTACAATTTTTAAATCTAAATTTCCTGTTGAAATGAAATATTTTTTTCATACCCTACTTATATGTCTCTCAGCCAAGACCACCTCATTCAATGAGATTCCACAAAAAGTCCAATACTTAGGATATGCCATTTTGACAAATTCAGATTACAATCTATCCCAAGATTGTTCTTTGACTTGGTGGAAAATGTGAATGCTGTTAAAAGAAATCACATAATGCTTTTCTTATGTATCCTAGATTTTTAAGCTTTTACCTTCAAAACCAAGTGTCTAAAAACGATTTTCAACAAGGTGAAGCTTTACAAATGAAAAGTCTTACAAATGAAACTTTTACTAGAATGCAAGATAAAGAGCCATAGGTTTCTAAAACACAAGAAAAGGGAAATGAGCCTATTTTAGATGAGTCCACATTTGTTGCTCAAACCTCTGTTGCTGAGCCCACTGCTCCTGGTGATCATGACACCACAACCGGTGTTATGAAACCCATAAGAAAAATCAAAAAAGAAACCCTCTACTTCCAAAAAGCCCACCAAAAATAAGCAAAATAAAAAAGGCACCTCTGGAAGATGAGATCCTAGAGGATAACCTTGTGGCAACACAAAAGCCACTAGAAACCACTCCCGTTACATCCTCACAACAGATGGAAAGATATCCACCCATCCATACTCCTCTTGAATCCTCACAAAAGGATCAAGTTATGAACACAGGGACACCAAATCAAGAGGCATACATTCAACTGAAAGTCTATTTCTAAGCCCCTCTCCCAAGGCTGTCTATCTTTCAGCACCACAACCCTCCACTCCAATTCCACCAACATTCATACCTCTGTTTGATGCAATTGATAAAACTCAGACACAAATCAGTTCCTCTCAATCACCAATTGATAAAACTCAGACACAAATCAGTTATTCACTCGTCCGCCACTTGAAACACCACTTCCCGTCCGACTTGCATGTGTTAAGCATGCCGCCAGCGTTCATCCTAAGCCAAGATTGAACTCTCCATGAGATTCATAGTTTCTTTACTTGTAGCTTCGTTGTTTGTAGACAAAGCTGATTCGGAAATGTCTTTCTATCCAAGTCCTAACATGTATCCATGCACTTCATATTCCCCCGAGTTCGCTCCCAGAAATATAGCCATCCCTGCCCCCTCACGTCAATCCCACGAGCCTCTTATCCATTCGCATTCAATCACGGCGGGGGTAGCAAATCAATATGAAAAACTCACATTGGGTTTAGGGATAATCAAGCTCAAACTAATAACTTCCACCACATGAAGGTGATACTCTACCGCTAAGTTATATTCCTTTCCTTGCCACCATCGAGAAATAGAAGTGACTAATCCTAAGAGAAAGGGTCGAGAAACTCAACGACACTATTCTTGACCAACTTGGGGCCGGGCCTTCTTTTTTTTCACACTATTACCGATATAAAAATAATGGGAAAATCGGATTTAGTTGTCAACCATCCCTATCGGATATAGGGTTGACTACGGATTCGACCCATAACACATGGTTTCATAAAACCACACGATATTCCCGATCTAAATCAAGCAGGTTTTAAATGAAGAAGATTTAGCTCAGCATGTTCTATTCGATACGGGTAGGAGAAGAACCCGGTATTATTAAAATAATAGAGGAAGCAGAACCAAGTCAGGGTGATACGGATCAACCCTTTTTTGCACCAAACATCTGACCATTTCCGAAGAAACTTGAGTTAACATCTGACCATTTCCGAAGAAACTGGAGTTCCATCTTTTTTTCTTTTCAATTCAAGAGCTCTTAGGTGTTTCCACACTCCTTTGAGACCCCGAAAATGGACAAATTCCTTTTCTTTGGAACATATACAGGATTCGTCACTACAAAAAATGGATAATGGTAACCCCACCATTAACTACCATTAACTACTTCATTTTTTAAAGTCATGGTAATAGAGATACATGTCCTACCGAGACAGAATTTGGAACTTGCTATCCTCTTATGTAACAAACAAAGATTTGCCTCATGGAAAGGATGATTCATTCCGATCAACATGAGAATCTGTACCATTTGTCAATAAGAATGTAATATTCAACAGATGAAAAACAGGATGAAATATTCAACAGTCTGATGAAAAGACAAGACAGATGATTTTGCATTGCCAGAATCCGTGTGGAAAGCAAGAATGAAATATTCAACAGTCTAATGATTTTGTTCAGAAAATTAGAGAATCGGTACCATTTGTCGATATGACGAATTTAAAGTGACAATGGCACATAATTCAAAAATAACGGGATGTTCGAGTTCTATAATGAGAAAGGAATTGTGCATGAATTCAGTGCACCGTACACTCCACAACAAAACAGTGTTGCTAAGAGAAAGAGTAGAATGCTTATAGAGACAGTACGAACCATGCTCGCTGATTCAAAATTGCAAGTTAGTTTTTCGAGCGAAGCTGTGGCTACTTCGTGTTACACACTGAAAAGAGTATTGATGGTAAGGCACACAAGAAGACATGTTCGAGCTACTCAACCAACGAAAGTCAAATCCAAAGTATTTAGAACCTTTTGGGTCACCATGCATGGTAATCGACACAGATGGAAAATTTGGGGCTAAATCGATGGAAGGTTTCTTCGTGGGATATACTAGTCCATTAAAGAGAGTTTATCTTCCTATCATAAATAGGGTTATTAAGGCTCAACACATAGATTGTCAACGTTACACATCTCTGACACAGAAACCAGGAGATCCTTGGTTGTTCAATTACGAAAGTCTCTAGAACTCCTTCGAGCTTCCAGCTGAACCAATAGAAGAGGAACTTGTTGTGCTTTATCAGCAACAACAAAATTTTTCGTATGAACAAGTTCGTAGACCAATTGTTGTGACTCAGACACACGTTGGAACAAATGATGCTAAAGCAGGCCCGAGTTCTCAACATTCGGAATCACACTACAGGAACAAGTGAACCTAAAGCCGAACCAGAGATGAATGATATAGCTCCTATGTTCGATCAATCTGATGACTCTGACTTTGAAGTTGAACCAACATAACGACAACAGATCTACCTCTAATGATGTTGAAGTTCAGATTGAAAGTTTACTCAATAATCAAGCTGAAGGAATGAGTGCTCAAAATGAAACATGTGCTGTTAGTCAAAACGTTGAACAGATATTACAAATCTGGAACACGAAGTGATCATATCCAATGTCGTTATGTCGAGGACATTTTCCTACCACCCACCAGAGTTTATTATCGAAGAGTTGCAGACTGGTGTTAAAACTCGACATTAATCAATCAGGATCTTAGTTGCTTTTATTCTAATGTAGCACCTTTACAAAATAGGATCACATATAGATGTTTTATTTCACAGGTAAAGCCTAAAACATATAAGGAAGCAATGATAGAAGAAAGCTAGGTAAACGTCATGCAGGAAGAACTCTCTCAATTTGAGAAACTTGGTATGTGGAAACTCGTTGATTTGCTAGAAGAGCATAAAAAGTTAAATACAAAATGGGTCTTCAAGTGCAAAAGAGATGACAGAGGAGTAATTGTACATAACAAAGCTCGACTCATTGTTAAGGGATTTCATCATCAAGAGGGAATAGACTACATTGAAGTTTATTCTCTCATAGCCAAGCAATCCGCATCTTCCTTACATTCGCATCTTGGAAGGGTTTCAAAGTGAAAAAGGAGGTGTATGTTGGTCAACCACCAGGGTTCATCCATACGATACACAAAGACAAGGTTAACCTACTAGATAAGCATAGTACGGCTTACTCAGGACCACGAGAGCCTGGTATGAGATGCTTTCACAACATCTCGTTGACAGTGGCTTCGTTAGAGGAAGAATAGACAACACCCTCTTCACGTGGGAAGCAGACAGAGACATCCTAAGTGTACAAACCAATGTGGATGATATCGTTCGATAAAGGATGTGTTGTACAAAAATTTTGAAAGATTAATGAAAAAGAAATTCGAGATGAATTATATGGGGAAGACGAAGTTCTTTCTGGGACTTCATGTCGATCAATTGTTTGATGGAATCTTTATAATCAGACGAAGTATGTGAACAATGTTTTGGAGAAATTCAAGATGTCTGACTCATCACCAATGTCTACCCTGTTAGCTCAGAATCACGGCATAGGACAAGATCTAACCAGAGATAAGATAGATGAAACTCTATAACATTTGATGCTTGGCTCTTTGATGTATCAAACAACATCACGTCCGGATATCACGTATCCAACATGCCTCTATGCATTCTACCAATCAAGTTCCAGAGTGTCGCACTTGAAGATCGTCAAAAGGATGCTTCGATATCTTAAGGGTTGTCCATGCACCGGCTTATGGTACCCTCGAACCGACGAATTCAACCTTGCAGGATACTCTGACTCTTACTTCGGGTGTTGCAAATTAAATGCTAAATCTACAGCTGCTGGTTACCAGTACTTTGGCACATGCTTAGTAATGTGGCAATGAAAGAAGCAAACCACAGTCGCTCTCTCTACTTGCAAAGCAGAATACGTTTTAGCTTCCGGTTGTTGTTTGCAAATCTTGTGGATATAACAACAGATGAGAGACTATGGATTGTAGTTTCTTGACACGCCTATATATGTAGATAACAAGGCTGCCATTAACATAACAAAAAAATCCGGTCCAACACTCTAAAACAAAGCACATTGAGATACGACATCACTTTATCCGTGACTTCAATGAGGAAAAGTTGATTTGTATTGAAAAATCCACACTGATGAATAGAAAGTAGACTTTTATACAAAACCGTTTGACAAAGCAAAACTTAAACATCTTTTGAAATTAAATAGGATGAAAGATCTGACATCATGGGGGGACAAAGAGGTTGAAGCCAAGATTGATGACGATTTGAAGTAATCCTCATCGGTTTGTCAAGTTTATGTTTTCAAGTTCTTTCTTTAAAACCAAAAATCCAAAAATATGTTTTTTTTATTTTAGGGGGAGAAATATGTTGTAAAAATAGAAAAAAGATATAAAATTTGAAAAGTACAAAACATTGAAAGACAAAAAGACTTTTTGTGTATAAAAGAGAAAATGATAGTACATCAATGGACTATCACAGTATGCTAAAGAAATGTAGTGTCAAAGTTTAAACAGATCTCACTTATGATGTGCCAGTCGACTTCGCACATTCTAAAATTGTTTTCAAGATATAAACATAAAGAAAAACTTCTTAATTAGTGGCTTAACATCTCTCGGATATATGGTATTAGTACCCGAAATTTCATTTGAGAGATTGCCGGATTCTGAGATATAGGTCTTTATAGATAATTTATATCTGGTGTATTATACAAGTTCTTCTGATTTTGCGTAAGCAATGGCCTAGATCTTGTAGAATACTTTTGCTTTAGAAACCCTAAACTGCATCAAAATTGAAAGTATCAAAAGATCTGACAATTGCAGTCAAAAGATTCCAAAATATGGAACACCACTTTTAAAGTCGAGCCTTCATCTCTTTGTCTGTACAGTGGTACTAACCTGAGCTCTCAAGGCCAATTACAGATATCAGTTAGATATATTCACCTGTAAGATGAAATCTAGGGAATCATCATACATGAGTATATTCTTAGGTGGGAAACACTATTAAGTCAAGTTCTAAGACATCTAATTACCATATCTTGAAACAATTGAGAAATGTGTAGAGGTTTAAGTGGATCAAATATATTGACAATCTATGTGAATTTGTTTAAAACTTAAAGTTTACTCAGATCAACGGTCCTAGTGATAAGTCTTAAAAATTGATATGATCCTCTTATACAAACTCACAAAAATGTCTATAAATATGTTTGTACATAACTATTTCATTTCAAAAACCCAAAAAGATTTTCAGTGTGGTTTAGCGTGAACTTTGGAAAAATCAAAAAGATTTTATTTCATCTTATTTTCGAATTCTGATTTTCAATGTCCAAAACTACTAAACAAGATCTAAAGAAAAATAGGTTGGGAGCTTCTCTAAAAAGGGAAAATGTTTTGAAATGATCACAAGTTCATTAATTTGAAATATAAAATTGACAAAAAAACGTCAATTTGTACATAAAGTGGTAAAGCAACATCAATAGTCATCTTCGCAGGAAAACAGATTACCCTTGCACAAAGCTAAAACAGTGTCACTATATAAGTTCCTTCGTATGAGGATAACCTCATTCGCACACAAATCATCTCCTTCGCACGAAGTAATTTTGAGAGAAAAAGTTTTCTAAACGACGAAGTGTGGCCCAAATCAAACCTTGGAATGTTGATTAGCACAACAATTTCAGTGGTGAAGGTATATTTGAGACCAATTGGACCTAATTTGAACGTATCGGCCTTGAATAGACAAAATCTTAGATCTAGGCAAATTGGACCGTCAAAAGTTAAATTGAACATAAAAACATGTAAAATCGGCACTTTTAGTATCTAATACCACCTTCCATTTGAACATAACAAAAGATGCAATTTGAAATTTGGTTGTTCGTACGGAGATATATTACCTTCGTACGAAGGTAATTGAATACCTTCGTACGAAGGTAAAATGTTAGAAGGTAAATGAATACCTTCGCACGAAGATAAACTATGTTTAGTAAGTACCATTTGATCATACCTTCGTATGAAGGTAGATATGGTACCTCCACATGTAAACTACCTCCACACCAAAGTTGAGATTTTTGAAAATTTGGCTAAGCGTTGATTTTGTGTGTTTGTGCAGGCTAAAGTTTCTAATTTCGATCCGAAGCACAATATTTGTTGTGTGCTTGATAAATCTCTTACTAAAATAAAGTCGTATGATCTATTTTGGAGTTTATGGAGAGGATTCGTATCAAGAAAGCTCTTACTAACCAACACAAAGCTTATAGATCTCACGTTGTATGTTTCTTGGAACATACAAAGTATATTCCAGATCCTCTAGCAATTCACTCATTTGTAAAAGTCGGAAATGAAGATAAGGAAGCTTTTATCACTGAAGCTTTGATCATGATGGTTTTGGAGTTTGAGGACAAGGATGATTATCCTACAGGATACTCAGAGCGTATGGTCAAAGGCTGATTTTACCGAATGGGCTACATTTTTCACGTCAACGAAACAAATTTTTCGAAAGCATATTTGTCGAGGCCCTATAAGTTCTTCGTTCATTCTGTGATTCATGCCTTGGGGCATAGAAAGGGCGGTTTTGATGTTTTGGTCGACTACCATGTGTATGATTGCTGCATTAACATTGAATCTATCGTACTATTTTACGATATTGATATTTGAGCAAATGAAGGCCAACATTACTAAAGAGAAATTTCTGCAATATCCGAGATTCGTGCAGATGATGCTTGATGATCTAGTTCTAAATTTGGTGAAACTAGAATCTGATGTGCTACCACTCGAACATATGACAAATCTATCCATAGTTTGATTAAATCAATACTTATCAAAGACAATTCCTCCATTCAAGAAGTTTTTCGGGTGTATAAAAGACAAAGACTATGTTGCATCACTTAAGGGAAAGTGGAGAAATGATGAAAGTAATTCCGAGAATGATGAGGAAGAAAGGTTGGAAGTTATGTAGCAAAAAGAAGTAACTCGTATGAAAAGGAGGAATGAAAAAAAGAGAAAGAGGAAGGAAGCAAAAAAGAAACGTCAACGGAGAAAGGCTGCATGTACTATGCTTCATGACGAAAGTAGTGTTAAGGAGGAAGAGAATGTAAACATTAACGTTGAAGATGAAGTAATTTCTGCTACTTTAGATCATGAACGAGTTGAGAAGAGCACCGGAGATACAGTTGATCTTGCAAAAGAGATTGAAAAGAAGCGTTTGAAGGTGGGAATGATGCTGATTCTGAGGAGAGTTAAAGTGATCCTAATAATCCGTTTACTAAAAGAGCATTGCATGATCCAAGAGAGGTGGCTGATCAAAAAGCTGCAAAGAGAAAGAAAAAGGCAACTGGTGACGATGATGAGCCATACGTGACTCCGAAGAGAGTGAAAAGCAAAGGTACAGATTTAAACAAGAAAAAGACAGGGTCCCTGACGACAAAAAAGATCAAGAAGGAAATATTTGAAGGTTACAAAGAAAACAACTGCTAGAGCTGAATCAGTGGTTATAGAAAAGGAGACGCCGATAGTTAAAACTGAAGTTGAAATCGAACATGTTATACCGATACAAACCCCACCAACAACTTCACAGCAACCACCATCCTCACAACAACAACAACCACCATCACCACCAATACAACCACAATCAACTCCGAAATATCAATCATCACAACAACAACAACCACCACAACCATCACTTCAATCACAATCACGATCTTCTACAAGACGACAATCTCTCTAGATAGGACCTGTTTTCAGAGATACTAGTCATATTTTCGATGATGATTTTCCGTTTACAAACATAGATTCGATGGGAACAATGAATTTTGATTTTTCTTGATGGTGCAAATGATAAGAAAATAAAAGATTTGGAAAAAAATATCATGGATTTTGGAATCTAAACGACAACCGATGGAAGCGGGTTATAGCATGTCTGGTTTCTGAGAATGATAGATTGAGAAAAAGATAAGCGATTTAGAACCTGACAAGACTGTTAAAGATAGAAAGCTTGAAGTGTTATACAAAGTTCTAGAAAAAAAGATGGGATTAGACTTTGAAGCTGAATACAGTTAGATCGAAATCGGTGAAGCTAAACAAAGGGCTGCTGAAAGGGCTCAAAAGGCTGAAGCTGCAAATGCAGATAAAGGTAAACGAAAGATTGATGAAGTTCCTATTATTACACTTGAGCCAGGATACGAGATAGAGTCAGAAATAGATATTTGAAAGTTTCTTCTTGTTAGTCCTGTGAAAGATGTTCCTTACTATAAAGAGAAAGGCCTAGAGATTGAGAATGAGAAAAAATGATGAAAATGTGGATGTTGATGATGCTAATCATGGTGATGATGATGATAAAGGTGATGATGATGATGATGATGATGACAACAACAATCAGGGTGGTACAGGGTTTGTGGTATATCAAGCGAAGACTGCTGAAACTGGTAACTACGATGATTTCTTGAGAGATAATGCAAATCAAGAGGATGATTCTTTTCTAGAGGGGGAGAAAGGTGATACTTTACATGATGAAGAGAATTCAGGAATCTTCACATACGTTAGTCCACAAACAATTGTTCTTTCAATTCAACACCGAACGATCTATCTGGAACAACATGGAGTAGAGGAAGGAGAATCCGTTCATAACTATTCTAAATAAGAGATAGCAAAGATGATGGGAATTGATGAGAGTACGTTTGAATTTGATTTTGAAGAAGAATTAAAAAAACATCAACATAGCAAAGCCATATGATTATGTTTACAAATTTGTTGAAGATGCTGATAACTACGATAATGTTGTCGTGGAAAATGACTCAGACGATGAAACTGTCAAATATTCTAGTGAAGGAACTGATGACTTCCCAACATTTCAAGAATCGTTCAACGAAGAAACGAATGATTTGTTAAAGAGAAAGATTGAAGAGATAGTTAAAGATGGAAAATTTTGAGGCTTAGCAAAAAAGAGATTATGGAAGCTTGGAAATCCTAGTTTAGAGAGATGCCCAAAGAAAGAAAGTTCAGAAGATCACTAGCATTTTTCACGCGAAATCAAGATCAATCGCTAGGAGATATTATTAGTTGGGGCTAGTTACTAGAGCTGAACATCTATGGAATAAAAAGAGAATTTGGTGTGCAATACTTTCGATACTTGCAGGATATTCAAACTCTGCCGTGGTGGGATGTGCAAGAGTTATGTCAGACAAAGTTGATAAATTTTCAAATGGAATCAGGAGATGAAACTGTGGAAGTTGATAAGATTTGAAGCAAATCATAACTCTCCTAACTTGAAGCCACATTATCCAAAGAAGATTACTAAGATTGATCCAGTGACAAAAGAATCTGATGTGACGTTGATTGTTAAACGACCACGAGTGAGGAAAAATATGCCGCTAATGAAGATCGAGAAAGATTTCTATAAAGATTTTAAATGGTTTGTGGAGAGCTATACGGATTTTAAATCCAATGTGGTTAGTGAACTTGTCTAAAAAAGATGTGTAGTGTTTATTCTATAACAAGATCTGCTATCAAGTATAAAAGAAGGTACAAGCTATGTAGTATCAGAATGTCATAAACATCTGCTATGCTCATGAGATTAATTCTGGAAAGATATGGAAATCTAAGTGGAGATAGTTGGAAATGAAAGAGTTTATGAAAGTAGTCAGAAAAGAGGAGCGAATTGATGCAAAGATAAAGAAAACTTCTATATCAAGATTCAAGTTTATGAAGTGGGCTCCTCCAACTGATCAAAACCTATACCGAGTGAAGAAAGACGTATAAAGCCAAGAAAGCATTTCTTCGGGCGTTAAAGTTAAAGTTATGAAGTTTTGGAGAACGATCGAGACTGCGACAACATCCAAGGGGGAATTTGCTGATACATATGTCTGCTGCCTGCTTCTACGAGTCGTGTGAGAGTCTGTAATAGGATTAAATGTTATATTTTGAGATCGTATGTATGTAAGTACCCCCGTACGAAGGTACTACTCGTACGGAGGTAACTGTTAGTCCGTACGGAGGTAGTAGTCTTAGTTCGTATGGATGTACTTCCCTTAGTCCGCACAAAGGTGTTTATAGTATAAATAGGTGTTTAGACTTTGGGTTAGTTAGTTGTTTTGTAGATCAGACGACAAAGCTCTGTACGAGTGTTTTCTTGAACTTGTAATTTTTGAAATAATTAATGAAAACGTATTATTGAGTATCTTGTTATTGTCATCTAATCTAAAATCGGATTCTGCACGATTATGGACTAGGTTAACAAATTTAGACCTGAGCTATCTAAGGATAAACTATCCTCACAATTTCTGAGAAAGTTATTTGCTAGGTTCGGAACATCTAAGGCCTTAATTCTGATCGAGGCACCATATTTGAAATTCACAAATGGAGAAAAGTCTTGAAACACATGGTGGTCACCCATCGAATTTCGACGACTTATCACCCAGAGACTAGTGAGTAGGTGGAAATTTCGAACATGGGGATTAAGATGATCCTGTAGAAAACTATCAGAAATAGTCACATAGACTGGTCCGACAAGTTAGATGACGCTTCGTGGGCTTTTTGGACTACATATAGGATACCTATTTGGACTACACCTTTTAGGTTATTTACGGGAAAGCGTGTCATCTACCGGTTGAGCTAGAGCATCGGGCATATTGGGCATTAAAGGCAATCAATCTTGACTTGCCAGCTGTAGGTAAAAACTTGTTTCTTTAGATTCAGGAGCTCGAGTAGTTACGCGACGTGGCATATGAGAAGTCATGGGCGTATAAAGAGGTACTAAGGAGTTGCATGCCAAACACTTGAAGCAGGTGAAATAGTTCAAGTATGGGGAGAAAGTTTTGGTATATAAATCCTGGTTGAAGTTGTTCCCGTGAAAGCTTAGATCACGTTGGGCTGGTCCGTATGTGGTTACTCAGGTTTTTCCAATAGTAGAGGTAGAGAAAGAGGACGTCAGCGGTTTAAAGTTAAGTTCATCGTTTTAAAACATTTATTGAGGTGATTAACCTCCTGATTATTATTTATGTTTAGGTTAAAAACTTGTTTCTTTAGATTCAGAGCTTCGAGTAGTTACGCGACGTGGCATTTGAGAAGTCATGGGTGTATAAAGAGCGTACTAAGGATTGCATGCCAAACACTTGAAGTGGTGAAATAGTTAATTTATTGGGAGAAAGTGTTGGTATATAAATCCTGGTTGAAGTTGTTCCCGTGAAAGCTTAGATCACGTTGGGCTGGTCCGTATGTGGTTACTCAGGTTTTTCCAATAGTAGAGGTAGAGAAAGAGGACGGTCAGCGGTTTAAAGTTAAGTTCATCGTTTAAAACATTTCATTGAGGTGATTAACCTCCTGATTATTAGCACGTTAGAGTTTGGTTTGCACACTTGGATTTTATCCGAGTTGTGGAGTTTGTATAGTTTTTGTAGTATTTTTTTATTTTTATCTTTTGTGTACTATGAGTCTAAATTAGTTGGTCTGAGTTGGTTTTTGTCTTTGAGTCAGTTTAACGCTTGGGTTTTGTTTGTGTTTACGTATGCAGGTTTGGTTGACCCGTTCATACTCAATCTCCATTCAGGCGGCGATTTTGAGCTTATATCATTGTAGAGGGCAGCCCAGCATTGATTGAAATTTTTGCTAGTACCGGTTGCCCCTTACATGATAGTGAGCTTTGACCTTTGATAATTATATAGATATTCACTATCTCGTTACATGTGTGATTTACGGACTTTGTTGCATGATTTTAGAACTTGTGCGTTTGATACATTTTGAGACCTTGAGCTAGGATTTTACACAGATATGATAGAGGCATTAGGATTACCCACTTTTGTTTAGCCTTTTTATTTGTGTCGTTTTGATCCGTTTTACCAAGTTCCCTTAGAAACTACTTTGAGCCTGAACCGTTTGGGTTTGTAAGCCATTTTTATTCTTGATAACCGGATTGTGTGATATATGTGTTTATTGTAAAAATCAGCATAAATGAAAAAAATATTAGCTGAAGTGAAAACAAAAGAAAAAAACGATGAAAAAAGAAAAAAAAAACAGAAAAGAAAAAATATTTACAAAATAAAAGTGTGGGTCAAATTTGACAGAAGTGTTTTTATTTGTTTCGTGTTTATCCGGCTTATCATTTATTTTTCTATTTAGCCAATGTTTCCCAATAAAAAAATCTACCCTTTAACCCATACCTACTCTTTAAATCTCTCTTGATTTCTTATTTGATTGACGTACAAGCTTATGATAATTTTGCTTCATAGTACGGTTATGAGAGACTCACTCGACTTATATATATTAAATTGAAGAGATAAGTGATATTGTAAGGGGTGCTGGCATTGTATATTCAGCTAAGTCCTTTTCAATTCGTAATTCTTTGTATTCATTTTGGTGTTTTTATTTCTTATTTATTTTAGTGGTTTTCATCCTACATTGAGGGCAATGTAGAGTTTAAATGTGGGGATGGGAAACTACGGTTTTAGGTAGAGTTGAGTCGAAAAAATAAAAAAAAATAAAATTTAAAAAAATGAAAAAACAAGTTGGTTTGTGCTTGTCCTGGTCCTTTTGCACATAGAGAACGAGCCTTTTCAATGCCTCGGTTAAAACGGGTCGATTGTCGGGTTTACGAGTCTAGAGCACTTGTTTCTTTAAGTTGTGGGATAGTATGCTTGACTGAGTTGTTTTTTGGAAAAAAATGTTTCGGGGTGCCTAGGATAGTAGATCAAGCTGGAGAGATGATTGATTGAGTTTTTGCTAGTACCGGTTGCCCTTATTTCTACAATATAGTGAGCTTTGAGCTTTGATGTATTATATAGATATTCACTATTTCGTTTCATGTGTGATTTACGGACTTTGTTGCATGATTTTAGAACTTGTGCGTCTTGATACATTTTGAGACCTTGAGCTAGGATTTTACACAGATATGATAGAGGCATTAGGATTACCCACTTTTATTTAGCCTTTTTATTTGTGTCGTTTTGAACCGTTTTACCAAGTTCCCTTAGAAACTACTTTGAGCCAGAACCGTTTGGGTTTGTAAGCCATTTTTATTCTTGATAACTAGATTGTGTGATATATGTGTTTATTGTAAAAATCAGCATAAATGAAAAAAATATTAGCTGAAGTGAAAACAAAAAAAAAAAAAAAACCATGAGAAAAAAGAAAAGAAACAAAATATTTACAAAATAAAAGTGTGGGTCAAATTGACCAAAGTGTTTTTATTTGTTTACTGTTTATCCGACTTATCATTTATTTTTCTATTTAGCCAATGTTTCCCACTAAAATAATCTACCCTTTAACCCATACCTACTTTTTAAAGCTCTCTGATTCGTGTTCCGTTTTAGTAATTAGGTGGAGATTTGATTGATGTACAAGCTTATGATAATTTTGCTTCATAATACGGTTTTGAGAGATTCACTCGACTTATATATATTAACTGAGAGATAAGTGATATTGTAAAGGGTGCTGGCATTGTATATTCAGCTAAGTCCTTTTCAATTCGTAATTCTTTGTATATTATTTTAGTGTTTTTATTTCTTATTTATTTTAGTGGTTTTCATCCTACATTGAGGGCAATGTAGAGTTTAAATGCGGGTATAGGAAAATAGGGTTTTAGGTAGAGTTGAGTCGAAAAAATAAAAAATAAAAATTTAAACAAAATGAAAAAACAAGTTTGGTTTGTGATTGTCTTGGTCCTTTTGCACATAGAGAACGAGCCTTTTCAACGCCTCAGTTAAAACAGGCCGATATCGGGTTTACGAGTTGGAGCACTTGTTTCTTTAAGTTGCGGGATAGTATGCTTGACTGAGTTGTTTTTCAATGCTTGACTTGTTTCTTTAAGTTTCGGGGTGCCTAGGATAGTAGATCAAGCTGGAGAGTTGATTGATTGAGTTTTTGCTAGTACCGGTTGCCCTTATTTCTACAATATAGTGAGCTTTGAGCTTTGATGTATTATATAGATATTCACTATTTCGTTTCATGTGTGATTTACGGACTTTGTTGCATGATTTTAGAACTTGTGCGTCTTGATACATTTTGAGACCTTGAGCTAGGATTTTACACAGATATGATAGAGGCATTAGGATTACCCACTTTTATTTAGCCTTTTTATTTGTGTCGTTTTGAACCGTTTTACCAAGTTCCCTTAGAAACTACTTTGAGCCAGAACCGTTTGGGTTTGTAAGCCATTTTTATTCTTGATAACTAGATTGTGTGATATATGTGTTTATTGTAAAAATCAGCATAAATGAAAAAAATATTAGCTGAAGTGAAAACAAAAAGAAAAAAAACCATGAGAAAAAAGAAAAGAAACAAAATATTTACAAAATAAAAGTGTGGGTCAAATTGACCAAAGTGTTTTTATTTGTTTACTGTTTATCCGACTTATCATTTATTTTTCTATTTAGCCAATGTTTCCCACTAAAATAATCTACCCTTTAACCCATACCTACTTTTTAAAGCTCTCTTGATTCGTGTTCCGTTTTAGTAATTAGGTGGAGATTTGATTGATGTACAAGCTTATGATAATTTTGCTTCATAATACGGTTTTGAGAGATTCACTCGACTTATATATATTAACTGAGAGATAAGTGATATTGTAAAGGGTGCTGGCATTGTATATTCAGCTAAGTCCTTTTCAATTCGTAATTCTTTGTATATTATTTTAGTGTTTTTATTTCTTATTTATTTTAGTGGTTTTCATCCTACATTGAGGGCAATGTAGAGTTTAAATGCGGGTATAGGAAAATAGGGTTTTAGGTAGAGTTGAGTCGAAAAAATAAAAAAATAAAATTTAAACAAAATGAAAAAAACAAGTTTGGTTTGTGATTGTCTTGGTCCTTTTGCACATAGAGAACGAGCCTTTTCAACGCCTCAGTTAAAACAGGCCGATATCGGGTTTACGAGTTGGAGCACTTGTTTCTTTAAGTTGCGGGATAGTATGCTTGACTGAGTTGTTTTTCAATGCTTGACTTGTTTCTTTAAGTTTCGGGGTGCCTAGGATAGTAGATCAAGCTGGAGAGTTGATTGATTGAGTTTTTGCTAGTACCGGTTGCCCTTATTTCTACAATATAGTGAGCTTTGAGCTTTGATGTATTATATAGATATTCACTATTTCGTTTCATGTGTGATTTATGGACTTTGTTGCATGATTTTAGAACTTGTGCGTCTTGATACATTTTGAGACCTTGAGCTAGGATTTTACACAGATATGATAGAGGCATTAGGATTACCCACTTTTATTTAGCCTTTTTATTTGTGTCGTTTTGAACCGTTTTACCAAGTTCCCTTAGAAACTACTTTGAGCCAGAACCGTTTGGGTTTGTAAGCCATTTTTATTCTTGATAACCAGATTGTGTGATATATGTGTTTATTGTAAAAATCAGCATAAATGAAAAAAATATTAGCTGAAGTGAAAACAAAAAGAAAAAAAACCATGAGAAAAAAGAAAAGAAACAAAATATTTACAAAATAAAAGTGTGGGTCAAATTGACCAAAGTGTTTTTATTTGTTTACTGTTTATCCGACTTATCATTTATTTTTCTATTTAGCCAATGTTTCCCACTAAAATAATCTACCCTTTAACACATACCTACTCTTTAAAGCTCTCTTGATATGTGTTCCGTTTTAGTAATTATATGGAGATTTGATTGACGTACAAGCTTATGATAATTTTGCTTCATAGTACGGTTTTGAGAGATTCACTCGACTTATATATATTAACCGAGAGATAAGTGATATTGTAAAGGGTGCTGGCATTGTATATTCAGCTAAGTCCTTTTCAATTCGTAATTCTTTGTATATTATTTTAGTGTTTTTATTTCTTGGTTAATTTAGTGGTTTTCATCCTACATTGAGGGCAATGTAGAGTTTAAATGTGGGTATGGGAAACTATGGTTTTAGGTAGAGTTGAGTCGAAAAATAAAAAAAATAAATTTAAACAAAATGAAGAAACAAGTTTGGTTTGTGCTAGTCTTGGTCCTTTTGCACATAGAGAACGAGCCTTTTCAATGCCTCTGTTAAAACGGGTCGATTGTCCGGTTTATGAGTTATAGCACCTCTTTCTTTAAGTTGCGGGATAGTATGCTTGACTGAGTTGTTTTTTGGAAAAAAATGTTTCGGGGTGCCTGGGATAGTAGATCAAGCTGGAGAGTTGATTGATTGAGTTTTTGCTAGTACCGGTTGCCCTTATTTCTTCATGATAGTGAGCTTTGAGCTTTGATATATTATATAGATATTCACTATTTCGTGTCATGTGTGATTTACGGACTTTGTTGCATGATTTTAGAACTTGTGCGTCTTGATACATTTTGAGACCTTGAGCTAGGATTTTACACAGATATGATAGAGGCATTAGGATTACCCACTTTTGTTTAGCCTTTTTATTTGTGTCGTTTTGAACCGTTTTACCAAGTTCCCTTAGAAACTACTTTGAGCCTGAACCGTTTGGGTTTGTAAGCCATTTTTATTCTTGATAACCGGATTGTGTGATATATGGTGTTTATTTTAAAAATCAGCATAAATGAAAAAAATATTAGCTGAAGTGAAAGCAAAAAGAAAAAAAGATGAAAAGAAAAGAAAAAAAAAGAAAAGAAAAAAATATTTACAAAATAAAAGTGTGGGTCAAATTGACCAAAGTGTTTTTATTTGTTTACTGTTTATCCGACTTATCATTTATTTTTCTATTTAGCCAATGTTTCCCACTAAAATAATCTACCCTTTAACACATACATACTCTTTAAAGCTCTCTTGATTTGTGTTCCGTTTTAGTAATTATATGGAGATTTGATTGACGTACAAGCTTATGATAATTTTGCTTCATAGTACGGTTTTGAGAGATTCACTCGACTTATATATATTAACTGAGAGATAAGTGATATTGTAAAGGGTGCTGGCATTGTATATTCAGCTAAGTCCTTTTCAATTCGTAATTCTTTGTATATTATTTTAGTGTTTTTATTTCTTATTTATTTTAGTGGTTTTCATCCTACATTGAGGGCAATGTGGAGTTTAAATGCGGGTATAGGAAAATAGGGTTTTAGGTAGAGTTGAGTCGAAAAAATAAAAAAATAAAATTTAAACAAAATGAAAAAACAAGTTTGGTTTGTGATTGTCTTGGTCCTTTTGCACATAGAGAACGAGCCTTTTCAACGCCTCAATTAAAACAGGCCGATATCGGGTTTACGAGTTGGAGCACTTGTTTCTTTAAGTTGCGGGATAGTATGCTTGACTGAGTTGTTTTTTGGAAAAAAATGTTTCGGGGTGCCTAGGATAGTAGATCAAGCTGGAGAGTTGATTGATTGAGTTTTTGTAGTACCGGTTGCCCTTATTTCTACATTGTAGTGAGCTTTGAGCTTTTAATATTATATAGATATTCACTATTTCGTTTCATGTGTGATTTACGGACTTTGTTTGCATGATTTTTAGAACTTGTGCGTCTTGATAAATTTTTAGACCTTGAACTTGTGGGCTTATATTTATTTCTATTTAGCCAATGTATTCCCAATAAAATAATCTACCCTTAAACCCATACCTACTCTTTAAAGCTCTCCTTATTTGTGTTCCGTTTTAGTAATTAGGTGGAGATTTGATTACGTACAAGCTTATGAAATTTTGCTTCATAGTATGGTTTTGAGAGATTCACTCGACTTATATATATTAACTGAGAGATAAGTGATATTGTAAGGGTGCTGCCATTGTATATTCACTTGCTTGAAGGTGAGTGAAACTTGATTAGGTAGGCCATGTTGTTAAAATTGCATCATCTTTTGAACGATGTAAGTCTTGTGAAACCGTTGTGCTTTTTGATTTCGCAGCTTGATTTTGACCCTATTTGATCTATCATTTTTATTAAGTGCATTTTGTTTAGGAATTTCCTTAGGAAAAAGCAAAAGGTTAAGTGTGAGGATATTTGATATGTTCTAATATTATATATATATTCTTACACTTTTTAGTAGATTTAGAATTGTTTTTATTAATTTTACTTGTATTTGGTTTATATTTAAAGTTTAATATTTAAAGAGACAACGACCTAAAGGATATAATTTAGTTATAAAAATCATAAAGATGTTGATTATCATACATTACGTAAAATTTATTAATGATCCTTAGTAATTACAAATCTCATTTACTTCTAGATTTAATATCAACGTGTTATTGCAAAACAATTTAATTAAAATATCTTACGAGAATTAAGTGTGCTCGTGATATTTGCAGGCCCACAAATAGAGTTAGAGAAGAGGCTTAACAAGCTATTGAATGATGGGCTTTTGAGGAACTAGTAGGTTTCGAGGATTATGGATGGATAAAAAACAAAAGAAAGGAAGGAGTTGGATGGCTGGGACTGGATCGTAGATTGTTGGAGCAAGCTGCCAAACACAGACCTCTCAGTTTTGTGGCTACATTGATCGCAAGAAAGAAAAAGGTACCAAGCTTGCACCCAAGCACGTCACAAAAGTCAAGCGGTTGAATCGAAAGTAAAAAAGAAGCTACTAGATGAATTAATTAAGCAAGCTAGCACAATTCAATTAACTTAAGCTAAAAGGCTAGTAGCTAATTTTTTTATGAATCGTGATTTTAATTATGTTTTTGTTTCATTCTTGATTATGAGTAGTTAAATTGAGGATTGTGGCACTTGAGTTGTCACATATCTGATATTTGTGGGACTTGTATCGATAGCTCGAGCCGGTCCATTTTAGCACTTCACATTTCGCCCACTTTCTTGCACGGTTTATCATCTCTAGCGGGAGGTTTATCGGGTAGATTAGGGCATTCAGTCGTTTTCCACAGTCAGAGTAGTATTGCATGAGTCTAGGGATTCGACGCCTAGGTAGTTCCTTCGCATCATATTTGTTCCTATATCCTACTTTTCGAGTTCGCCTACTTGTTGCATTCCGTTTGTTGTCTTGAGTTGTCTGTTTGAAATTCCCGTTTAGTGCTCTCTAAATCAGTTAGGTTATAGAAATTCACAAAATTCCCAATTAAAATTAGCTAGGTTTTTTTATAGAGATTAAGTACCGAAATTTCGCCCATAGTGTCCATGGATTGATATTTGGTCTTGCCATCTACACTACAATGTGACCGGTGCACTTGCCAATTGTGTGTGGCTTAGTAGCGATTCCATTTTAAAACTGGTTTCGAAGTTAATATATACACTTTTCACACATCATAGCTCTACATAAATCTCGATTGGTAGAGATTTTGTAAGCATATTAAGTGCTTTTGCATCTATCTCAAACTTTTTGAAATCTAGCATAAAGTAATCTTCCGGTTTCTTTGGCTATTTCGTATTAGGATTTTCGACACTTGGTGTCATTGGAATATTAGATCCGAACATTACCGACTTCCAACATCCTACTTTTGTTGAGCGAGATAATGCAGCATCGGACGTTGCCGAATATTTATATTATGATCTGACACACGTTGGTGGTTTGTTATTATAATCAGAGATAAGGGAATCATTGTTGTTGAGTGACATTCTCTTTTGATTGTTTAAAGAAGAACAGAGTATGTAATAGACACTTAAGAGTTTTACACTTTTCTACTTTGAGCTATGTATAGATTGTATCTTTTTGAGCTATTCTTTGAATGTTAACCTGATTGTGAAATCAAATTTGACATGACCAAGCTCTCATACTAATTGTTAGGACCATAGTTTGATACTTGTGAATTACTCCAGTTTAAACAAACAAATATGATTGCAATACAAATAATAAAATTCACAAGTAGGAAAATATCAACAACAACTGTTTTTCAATTATAATCAAATGATTACAAAAAGTTATAGAATCATTCTACAATCTCCCCCTAAGTCTGATCACTCACAAAACTATTCATACAAAAAAAATGTGTGAAGTGATGCATATATCTCTAACAGGTGAAATCTGTTTATACCAAGTACGAAAGCTCTGTTTGTGATTAGTTGACATCACCCTAATAGTGACATTTAACATTCCTATCGAAAAGCTAATATTGTTATATTGGAAACAACTATTAAAAGCCCGTACTGTTACATTGGTAAACACTGTTAAAAGCTAAACAACTAATCTAACTATGTAAACACTACTAAAAGCTAATATTGTTACATTGGAAACAACTGTTAAGCTATCCTCCGTTGCTTTTGTTCAAATATCTATTTGGCCAGACAAATGTTTGGTCTTTTTTATCAGACATTTGCTTCAACATACTTTAGGACTTGAACATATCTTGTATCTTCATGAACATCGGTTCCAAGGCTTTAAACAGATATTTGCTTCTTTTCAACAAATGCCCTGATTGAAGTGTTCAAGATTCCTTATCTTTGGGAGGAATTTGCTTCATCAACTGTTTATTTCCTTATCTCTTGTTTATGTTTTGGCTTTTGAATATCATATGTTATTTTATAGGTCAAAAAAAATTTATATAAAAAATTCTAACACAAAAATATTATACAACATAGAAATTAAATCTAAGACAATTTGGGGGTTTTATTAGCTTCATATTTTATATAGCTCAAATTAAAAATAAAAAGATGTTTAATTTTATAGTGCAATTTTTTTAAAATGTCGTATAAAAGGTTATAAACGTTTAAAAAATATAAGGAATATGCATGTGTCATGTGAAAGAAAGTTAACAAATAGGTTATACAAAAGTACCCTTATACTCATTTTTTCATACACTTACATCTTAACCATTATTTTGAAAAATTAAATATCACTGTCATATTTACTAAAGTAAAATCAATTTTTTATTTGATATTATCTCTATTTAATATAACTTGTTTATGAAATAGCTAATAAAATTATTAAATTCAGAGTAACTACTAATCTCAACGTGATATGATATTCTTACTTATGTCAAAAGTTGATTACACGACTAATTATAAACTCAAATTAATTATTAATTAAATGAATGCTTATATAATTTTAATGAGTTGTTTTCTTCTTATCAAAATAATTAATTGATGGCCTAAGTAGATGGGGAGACGTGTACTCTAAATGCTTGTATGTAGATTGAGAGACGTGTACTCTACATGCTTGTATGTAGTATTTTTGAAAAAAAAAATGTAAATGTGTGAGTGATTGTATATATAAATCATTTTAAAGTTACAAAGGCATTAAGTTGCAGAGTCATACGATAAAATTGTAGAGAGGGTGATTGAGACTAGAATTAGAAAAAAAACTCCGGTTATGGTAAATCAATTTGGTTTCATGTAAGGGCGATCAACTACAGAAGCCATTCACATTCTAAGAAGACTAATGGAAAAATATAGAGAGAAAAAGCGAGATCTACATATGATCTTCATTGACCTTGAAAAATATAGAACTGAAACTAGTGTTCCTGGGAAGTATATAGATATAACTAAGGATATGTATGATAGAACTGAAACTAGTGTTCGTGCGTCTGTAGGGGATACTAATTCCTTCCATGTGAAGATAGGGCTCCACCAAGGGTCGACGTTGAGCCCTTTTCTCTTTGCGATTGTCATGGATGAGTTGTCCAAGTCGATTCAGGAGTCACTGTCGTGGTGCATACTTTTACAGATGATATTGTTTTAGTTCTAGAGACAAAACGGGGGTTGAATGTGAAGTTAGAGGAATGGCGACTAGCTTTAGAGGACAAGGGTTTAAGGCTCAGTCGGTCTAAGATGGAGTACCTCTACTGTGATTTTAGTGATGCAGGGGGTGTCGAAGACACTCAAATCACCATTGAAGGTCAGGTGGTTCCGGAAGCAACTAAGTTCAAGTATTTAGAATCGTTTGTACAAAGAGACGGGGAGTTTGATAGTAATGTAGCTCACCGTATTCAGGCTGACTTGTGTAGGTGGAGAGCAGCCTTGGGGATATTGTGCAAGTCGAGGTTCCCAAGTAAATTAAAAGGGAAATTCTATCGGGTTGCACTAAGACCTGCAATGCTGTATGGGACAGGCTGTTGGGCCACTAAGAAATCACAAGCACGCAAGATGATGGTAGCAGAGATGAGGATGTTGAGGAGATGTGTGGTCATACAAGGTTAGACCAAATAAGAAATGAGGTTTTTAGAGAAAGGTTAGGGGTGTCCAGATTATCAGATAAAATTCAGGAGGGGAGATTGAGATGGTTTGGACATGTGAAGAGGAGGCAAGCAACGACCCAGTTAGAGTAGTGGAAACCCTCATTGTAGATGGTAAGAGGGGTAGAGGTAGACCCAAATTAACTTGGGACAAGCGGATTAGGCAGGATTTGATAGAATGCACCTCTTTGAGGACATGGTCCAAGACAAGAGTTGGTGGAGATGTAGGATTCAAGTTAAGGAGTTCTATGGGTTAGGTAAGATGTGGTTGGGTGTTGTCAAAGGGGGATAGATTTACCTACACTTTAGATGGTCCTGGAGGGTGATTGTCTTACGATATGTATATGGATATGAGTATGTTTCTCTATGATTCTATATTTACGTTCACTCTATTGTTTTTTGCATTCACCACTTCTTTTGTCTAAGGTAGTTTTCTAGTACTCTTTTAGTGTTTATTGTTATAGAGTTGGGGGCCTCTCTAGAAGCAGCCTCTCTATCGTCAACGATAAGGGTAAGGTTTGCCTACATCCGACCCTCCCCAGGCCTTGCCATTAGCTTTGCTAATTACGGGATTTATTGGGTATGGTTGTTGTTGTTGCTATTACATTAACCAACTAGCAATCACATGTCTCCTTGATGTCGAACCCAAACTAGAAGTTTCATGAACGCACACACCCTCTATCTTCAAGTTTTTTTTTCATAGTGGTGTTGGTGAAATAGTATTTAACAAAATAGTGTTATTGGAAATATATTTACTAAAATAGTGTTTCTCAAAGTTAATTTGTTTCTTACTCCTAACCTGAATGGATAAATCCAATTCATTAAATAATTGTTGCTTTATTGAGTTTCTCACCTACTTATTTTTTAAGAATCTTAAAAAAGATTTAAAGCGAGGTTTGAATTAAATTTAAAAAAAACAGAAGAACGAGCTAATACACGCATTGAACCCTTGACCTCTTGTTGGTAAAGAGGGCGATTTAACACACTACCACTAATGCTTTCTTTTTCTTTCTATGGGATTGCACCTAATGTATTTATGGTTTTATAAATTTTAATATATCGGGTATCTACTAATTTCCTAAAACCATTGGGTCCAGTGATCCCGAGCCTTTCAATGTGGTTCCGCCCTTTGGCTGAAGTTGTTAGAGTCACACGTAGTAAGTTTGTTTTAATTAAATACGATTTATAGATTTTCGAATTGTATTTTTTAAAGTAAGTTTTATTAAAAAATTGTGAGATTCGTAAAAAAGTAAGATACATAGAGTCAAATACATGATTAATTTGATGTTTATTTAATGAACTGGGTTTATCTAACTCGATTATGAGAGGAAAACAAATAAACTTCAAAAACATCATATTAATAAATATATTTTCAAGAACATCATTTGATAATTACTTTTTCCACCAACACCACTACAAAAAAATCCTCTCTTCTCCTCTCACATTCTCTGTGGACATCGCCTACTCTTATGGATTTCATCATCCTCTCTCCTCTACGCATATTTATGCTCGTCTTCCCTCCTACATTTCTCTTCTTTGTCGGCAATGAATCTCTTTCAAATCACCGTGCTGTAGATGCTCTTAAATTAGTTGATTGAGCAAAAGAAAATATAGAATTATATTGGAATTATAAAAACTAAGGATTAATGCATCAAATAAATTTAGTTATAGATTTATTTTGATACATTAAATATGTCTTTTTGATGATGTACACATTAAATAAACACTTTATTTATTTATTTTTATTTAAAAAATTGTGAAAACATAGAAAATTACATTACAACATGCCATGATAAAATTAAAAATGGTTGATTAAAGAGCGAAGATCTTAGGTTTAATTGTTTGTTGACAGGTTAAAACCGTAACTATAATCATGTTTAGTTTTTCAGATTTATATAACTTGTTGATTTCAGTTATAAACGGTATGGTTATTGAAAACCATGGTTTGGTTAATTCGGCAGACCATTGGTTAAGGGGGGTGCATGGCATTCATATCCAAACCAGCCAAAACCCTCACTACCAATCAATCATGTTATGTCACCTCAAATCCTTGAAGTACTGGTTAAGAGATCAAAGGAGATGCAACGGTGTTCTAGCTCATCAGTTGAACCCTATGCTTCCTAAAAAATTGCCACAATTCCTTCCACTCAACATTCACTTCCATTTAGAGTTGGTTCATGAACCCTCTCAAACTGCCATCTAGCTAGATCAAGGTTGTGGTGGTGTTCTCGTTGAACCCGTTAAACCCCTTGATCTGTCTAGTGAACGCCCTGACTCCCCCCACTAACCGTATGCTGCGGAATTAGGTGTCCTCAAACAAAGTTCAATTTAAATCCAATATAAAACTAAATTGTTTTAGGTCTAATACATTTTAACAATTTAATGTATCACAAACAAACAAGGAAAATGGATACAAATCCTTGGTATTGGGGATGTAGTTCAAGTACAAGCCAAGATTCACCACAATCTAGCTCCGCAACCTCATAGGTTAAATCTTTAATACCTCCACCAACGATTACCGCTAGTCAATGGGCGTGTGTTACGAATCAAAATCAAAGCGTTCAAACTCTTCTCCTTAGCGAGAGTGAATCTGGAAGTAACAACTGACCACCAAAGTTGAATCATATGAACGATTATCCTTCATGGAAAATTCGTTTTCATACGTATGTTCTTGGTCAGAATACCGAGTTGTGGACGCGTTTTATTACTTCGTACAAAGAATCTCTCGAATAAGTTGTATCAAATTCAACCTCTTTAACCGAATTGGACGAGAATGATAAAAGGGCTTATGATCTAGAAAAGAAGGACTTTTCCATTCTTACACAAGCACTTCACAAGGATATCTACCATCAATTTATGTATTGTACCAATACGAAGAGCTTGTGGGACTCTTTGAAATCTAGAGGATAAGGAAATGCAGTAATGAGAAAGATTCGATATAATCTTTTAAAGAAAGAGTTTGAAGGGTTTCTGTTTATTGAAAGTGAAACACTAAGTGATATGACAGCTCGTTTCTATCATTTTCTTAGTGAGATGTACTCAAACAAGGTTAACGCATCACAACAGGAGATTGTTATGCGTTTTACTGATGCCTTACCACCTAAGTGGAGTCAATTTATTGAATTGCTAAAACATACCGGTGTTTTGGATGTAATCAGCATTTACGAATTTGTTCAGAAACTTGAAAACAAAAATGAAGAAGAAATTCGTAACGCAAAACAATTTCCTGTTCCGCAAAACTCAGAGATGTATTTTGGAGGCATTAACACAGGTATAAGTACAAATCAACAACCGAAGCTTCAATCAGCATTTGTGTCAAATACAAATCCTTTTCTGCCGCAAGTTCAACCAAATCAGTCTGTTAGTTCAAGTGCTCAAGTTTATGAACAAGCTTTTGATCCAAAAGCTTTTCTTCCTCAACCACAAAATGTTAGACGAACAAATGCTCAAGACTATGAACAAACATTTGATCTAAAAGCTTTTCTTCCTCAACCACAAGATGTTACACCACAAGTTCCACAATAAGCTTTCTATGGTAAAAACTTTCAACCCTCAAACCCTAACACTGTCAAACTCGATACATCAAATCTGTCTAAGGTGAGTGTGGAAGTTGCCCGGGAACACATGGAGCTTCTAAACACTTTGGTGAGTTCTTACTATGGATTAGTAGCTGGACAAATTGGGAACATCAATCTAACCAGTGAAGACTATGTACAAATCGATAAGGAGGAGATGGAGTTGATTGAGATCAAATGGGCGTTTGCAAGTGTAGTGAGAAGGGCAAAAGATTTTATGGAGAAAACAGGAAGAACTAATCTGGAGAGCAACAAGGATACTCCATACTGTTTTGACAAAAGGAAAGTTACTTGTTTCAACTATAGAGAAAAGGGCATCTTAAAAGAGAACGCACGAAACCTCCACACAAGGGAATCAATATCCTTTCAACAGAATTCAAGTTACTAACAACGAAAGAGCAATGGTTCCTGCAAGCAATTCCAACCGAGCCTTAGTAGTTCAAGCAAGATGAGCGATGTGATTGGTTTGTTCAATTGGGAAAAAAGTGGTGGAGGAGGAACTGCATACTATGCTGAAATTGCAAAGAATGATAACTATGGAGAATCGTCCAGAAATGATGATAGTTCATGGGATAGCAGCAGTTCAGATGAAGTAGCATCGACTTCGAGTGAAGATCGATCTGAAGATGTTAATGCTGAATAGATGATTGATACTGAAACTGATATGACGGATAGCAAGAAAGCAGATTTGGAACATTAAACTGAAGGGTTTTCTGATGAGCTTTCCAAGCATCTCTCATCAATCAGATCCTCCACTCTCCATGCAGCATTCATGACCCGTTTAGATTGCCAATCTAGTTAGGTAAGTTTAGGTAAACCTATTGTGTTTAAGGTTTTTAAATATATAGTTTTTAAAGGAAAATACTTAGAACTTGAAGGTAAATTTTATCACATGAAGAAGCATCACAGAGTTTATTGTAGATCTAACAAAATGCACTGAGGCAAACATAGCTCTTAAGAAAAACAAAAAGGAATTTAAAACAACAATTGAAACCTTAAAGAAAGATGTTTCTGAATTAACAAAGAATATTTTGAGAAAACAAACAACCATTAACAATTATATTAACATGCTTGAAGAAACGAAAAAGGAGTTAGCCTATGCAAAGTGTGAACATGATGCAATCAAACTCAAGTTGGACAGTTACTCCAACTCAAGATATGTTTTGGATGACATCATAAATGTTCAAAAGAAGAAAGGTGATGTGAAATGCATTGGTTATCAGGCTTGTCCCCCTCCAGTTAGGCATAATTACACCAAACTTCCAGATGATGAAGATATGCCACAGTTTGAACCCACCGTTCCATTAGATCTAGCTGAATTTACAGCTGGTCTAGGGTTCGCTAAGGGATCTTCAAGTCAAGGTCAATCGGATGACATCAACGACTCAAAGTCTATGAATGATCAAAATCCTCTCATTATTGAGGATTATGATAGTTCGAATGACGAGTCGGATGAGGACAACCCTAAGCAGTCAAATACGGTAACAAAAGAGGAAAATATACCTCTCGAAAATCACATTCTCTGTGATCCTCCAGCGAAACCGTGTGTGACTGCCCATGTCAAGATTGCTGAAGCTCATGTTGAAACCAATGAAGGTGTAAACTTGCTTTATACGTTGATTGGTTCCGACAAAGTTTACTCAAACGAAGATTTTCCATCAAAAATGTCAATCAATCTTTGATTGATAAAGTTTTCAAGGATTCTACTAGTAAGTTTTTGGGTAATTCGAGCCCAAGAGTTGTAGTAACTCAGTGTGCTCCTCTCCTAAAATCCGAAGTTAGAAAGAAATACGGAAAACAAAAATTGAAACCTCAAAACAATCAACGAAAGCAAAATCACGCTAACCAAGGAAACGAAAAAAGCAAACAGACCAAAACAAGAAGAAAATTCAGAATGTGAACTTCGTGAAATCCCGAGGGACTGATAAAATTGAATATTTTGAAAACAAATCCAACACGGATTTTGTTAAACAAAATAAAATTTTGAAGAGAAATAGTCCGAACAACTACACACAACACAAAAATTGTTGTGATGTAGGACTAAGTACCTCAAGATCACGAAGTTCATCATCAAGCTATCACATTTATAATACTCTGAGGTTTGTTGAGGGAGATCATGCTTTAAGTGTGATAAGTATGGGCACATTGTCAAAAACTGTCCATATCTCACAAAGGGAAAAGCAAAAATTGATGCGCCCATGGTAAACATTACCAGGCTAAATCTGTTTCGCCAAAACAGGACCCTCGTCTTGTTAAACAACGAGAAATGAGACAGAGAAAGAAACAACAAAAGGATATTGAAAAGGCGCTAAAACTGGAGATTGTCCAAACACAATCAGCAAAACCAAATGTTAAAATGAGAAACAAACAAATTGGAAACAAACAATTTTGGAAACCAAAACGTAATTGTTTCATGGGGAGCAACAATCCATTCTAAATAATTGGGAAAACAAAGGTCCAATTCTTGATGATGTCGGACGACCCAAGTCAATGAAGGCTTGGGTCTCCATCTCCAACTAATCTTTAATGAGTGTGCATGATGTTCCAGGAGGAACTATTGATAATCATAGAATTGTTGATAGTGAAACATCCAGGCACAAGATCGGTGACATGCTGCTCCAAAACATCTTATATCCAGGAGTTGTTGCCTTTGTTGGATAGAAAGAGAAGATAATGTCCGATGAGTGAAGAAGGTTTGGTGAATGAAGTTGATAACTTCGAAAGATGAAAAATGACCAACAATTTGTTTGTTTAAGGCTTGGATCGGATCCACAAGATAGATTCAATCGAAATGTACGCGCCTGAAGCACGTAGAAGATTATCGAAGATTCATGTCTTATAACTTCCACAAGAAGTTCAAAGCTTACAAGGTGATCGTGCAGTGTACATTTATCCATGGGTCTGATTGAAGAAAATGTGATTGGTTGAACAAACCACACAGGGTGTGCGGATGCCTTGGCGTGGATTGAACAACCGCACACTACTTCTCAAGGAGAAAGACGAAGACCTTTGCTGGTGCAAAACATGTGGACAACATCATGTATGGACCGTCCAAAGATGATGTGTACAAGTTTCCCCACATGCTTTCTTGCTTCTTACCAGTCGGACCCAGAGGTTTATGATCTTGTTGCTGTGAAGAGATTTCTCAGTTATATGAAGTAGCTGCAAAATCGACCTTGAAATCCACACCAGGTGGATATCCAGTTGGGAGAGCACACAGATTCCTGGCAATGCACGTAGAAATTGTAGGATTACGGTTTTAAATTTCTAATCTCCCCTATCTCTGTCGATATTTAAGCTACTTTACAGATTTCTAAAATCTCTACAACCCTCCAGACCAAAGACATTGATCTCGAATATCACCTCACACGTGATTGTTTCAATATGAAACTCATCAATGTTGTTTTGGTCCACACCGATTACCAACGTGCAAACTCAATTTTTCTAAAATTTTGGTAAATCATTTTTATTAAATTAATTTTGGTGAACGACATCGAGGTAAAACTTGAGTTAATCCACATCGGGAAATCGTTTTTGTGAATATTTTTCTTGAAGACAATCCAAGAATGTTCAACTTGATGCTCAAGGGTTAAATGCCTGATCCCCAATGTGGAAGTGGAAGCACATACTACTGCTTATCTTTAACTCTGCAAGGCAAATGAACTGTTTTTCGGCTAACCGCCAGGAAACAAGGATGTCTTGTAGTTTCAGTTGCCCATTCCAGCAGAGATAGCTATACATCTGTTATTGTGACTAAAAAGGAAGAATGTGATTTTGATTGCCAAAGAATGTTTCCAGATTCAATGTGTTACCAGATAGTATGATTCAGATGTTGATTTACTGATTGAGAAGATTACCGATTTGCTTATCAATCATGATTACGGAAATCGGATTTCAATTTTTGCGGATATTCATTGATTTGAAGTTTTTCATTGTGGTATTCAAAGTTTCTATCAATTGCCATTGGGTTTTGAAGATTAGAGGATCGAGCATTGGAGGATGCGCTAAACCAAATGCGGATGTGGTTAAGTCGAAACGGAGAAGATGCATTGATTAATTTCAAGTAGGTGATTATTCGAGAAAAAATGTAGATTAAGCAAATCAGAGGAGCTCTTGAACCGTGCAAACAAAGACCTAAAGATTAATTTCTGGAGAAAATTATTTCAGGGGGAATGTTGCTTAAAGTAGATAATCAAACCCAGATCATCAATCAAGGGGAATTTGTTCACGCATTTTACGACATCAAAGATACCTGATTGAAGTTGCTGAATATTCCAACAAAACTCTCAGATTTCAAGATCTAAATCAAGCTTCAGTAGTGATGTCCAAGGGGGAATTTTTTGATGCACTTTATGTACCATAACTGTGGGAATAGGCTAGAAAGAGTGTGTATTGAATATTGTATAGATTAGATACGAACACACGACCGAAGTGCGAACAAGAACTGGCTCGTACGAGTGAAAATGTCACTCGTACGAGTGACAGTGTGCCTCGTACGAGTGATAAACATCTCACTCGTACGAGTGAGCTTATGTGGTTCGTACGAGTGACATCTTGTCAATCGTACGAGCAACCATTCGCATGAGCTACTCATGTCTATATATAGGTGTTGTGTGTTCAGTTTTTGTAAGTTTGGAAGTTCCCTGAGGGGAAACGCTGGCGGATTCTCTCCAGGAATTCCGCCAGTCAGACAAGATGTATACTCTTTCGATATGAATGAATGAATGCTTCGCTGATTCTGTTTCTAATCCTTCTTAATAACGTTCTACTGAATCGGTACCATCATACGCTCCAAGCTTCCGTCTAGAACCGCCATCACCGGGACCACAAGAGCTTCGTACGAGCTAGTCTGTGCACTTTGTTTATCTTTTTTGATTTTTTATGAAATTTTATCTGTTTTATAACCCACTCAGTTAACCAAGTCCAAATTAATGACCCTGGTTATCCGATTTTCCTACCAAGTCCAAGTTAACGACCTTGGTTTGAACGATGTTTGACCAAAGCAGATTTATTCTAAAATTCAAAGTTTCAAGTTAATGAACTTTTTGACGTTTCAGGATATTTTCTTCTCTGATTAGCTCCCAGCCCAAGCTCTCAGCTTTTCTCAGCAACTGTCGCTTTGACTCAGACTAATGGTATTTTCATCATCGGTAGACTAAAATCTAAGATAGATTGCTAAATATAAGCTGAAAATCTTTTTGGGATTTTTCGGAAAATAAAGAACAAGTAAATAAAGATGTATTTACATACATATTTTTTGTGACTTTGTGTTTAAAGGATCATATCAGCAATTTAGAGAAATCACAATACCATTGATATTGGTAGTTACTTTAAGTTCTTAAACAAATACCTAGATTGCCAATATACTTATCCATTTAAACCTCTACACGTTTCTCAATTGTTTCAAGATATGTTTAGGTAATATTAAGGAACATGAAGTAACTGTGTTTCCCATCTCAGAATATATTCCCGCATCGAGATTCCCAGAATTTCATTTCACTGGTGAATATATCTAACTGATGTAAATGGGGTGAATTGCGAGACCTAGAAGCTCAGATTAGTATTTCCATATAGAGAAAGAGATGAAGGCTCGACTTTAGGTAGTGTTCCAAAAAGGAATCTTTTGAACTGCAAAAGTCGTAAATGTTTATGACATACTCATTTTTTGTGCAGCTTTTGTAGGCGAATAATGCTGTAAAATATTATACAAGTTCTAGTTCATTGCCGACGCAAAATAGAAGAACTCAGATAACACCCCAAAATATTGATTAAATATAAAGACCTAGTTATCGCAGAATCTGGTCATTCTCTCAAACGAAATTTCGGAGTACTAAGTCCATATATCAGAGAGATGTCGACCCACTAGTTACTCAGTTTTTTTTTAAGTTTATATCTTGAAGAACAATTTACTGAACGAGTGAAGCCTATTGGCACATCCTCAGTAAGATCTGTTTAATTACCTGTTTAAACATTCCAGATAGGAGGGGGTACGACTGATCTATACAAGACCAGTAAAAGACTCGGGGGGGGGGGTGGACTGGGTTGATAAACATAAAAGACTTAAACAAAAGACTCAAGTGTGTTAAACATAAAAGACTTAAACAAAAAGACTCAATGGATGTTAAATAAAAAGACACAAGAGGACTCAAGAACTAGAGAGAGAAAGGAGAGAAACAACTTAAAGAGTCTATGTTTCTGACATTGATGATGAAGCATCCCAAACATCAACACAGACCAACGAGAAAGCTCCTCCAAATACAGATTCAAAACAGCAATTCAACTTTGCTGACATTCCCCCAACAAAATGGCATGATAGAAGCGTTGAAATGCTAACCTGGTGCACAGGAGAGCTCCAGTACTATGCATTGACATGGTCATCAAACGCTTTTTGGCAAGATGCCAAGGAAGACTTCGGGATTGGTACGTAAATCTTGGTGAATATAGGCAAACAAACATCCTAAAAAGCAAAAACCCAGAAGAGTTCATAAATGCAATCTATTATGAATTCATCGGGAATCCGTTAGATCATACAATTCGAGCTCGAGAAGAATTCCTAAAAATGAAATGCTGCTCTTTCCCTCCCAAAGGATCTTGAAAAGTATTACAACAGAATGTTTGAAAGGTTTTATTGTCTCCATGGTATTGATGACATAAACCTTAAACAAATCTTCTTGAACTCCTTTCTAGAGTCTCTCTCAAATGAGGCGTATAGAGCCCTAGAAGCCAAAAACATGACAGTTACCCAGGCTTCCCTTGGTGGACTTTATCAAAGAGTCATGAACGCCCTAACTAAACTATGTAACCAAAAGCGTTCTTAGTTGAGTTTGAAAAAATAGGAAGAAGGCTCGGGTCTGCATGCAACGACAAGCACCTAAAGATCAAATGCAAAGACGAATCGTCATGCAAGTTCTCAAAACCTCACAAAAATCAAGATTTGTCCAGTTCAAAAGGTCAGGTAATTACTACTCCTCGCGGCCAGGAAAAGGTACAACCGAAAGAAATGGAAATTCTTAAACAAAAAATCAACAAGAGGCCGAAACACAAATCGATGTTACGTCTGCAACAGGGAAGGTCATTTTGCAAAAGATTACAAAGATAAAAGAAAAACACAAGCCCTTCTCGAAGCCATCAACAAGGTAGAACTGGTAGATGTTTCTGACATAGAATCACTTTATTCTTAAGATGATGAACCAGGGAAAAGGATGATCTGCACTATATCCTACAGTTCAAGTGATGAATCAAAAACAAGTGAAACATCTAAGTCTGAAGATGAGCCGATGCAAATCTACATGATGGAAGACATTTCTCAAAATACTCATGGTTTCCAGTCACTGGTACCGGCACCGAAATTGAACAATACAAGCCAAAGTACAAACAGTGCCCCAGCAACAAAAACCACGTGATAGATTCCCTGACAAAATAGTTCAAAAACACAGGGATCCTATCATCTCAAAAGAATCTTCCAGCTCAGCCTAGAAACGCAAAAGAGGTCACTAAACTAAAGCAAAAGGATAATGTGACCCCCACCCAGCAGATTCTTGCCACAACCAGCCAACAAAGCAAAAGCAAAGAGCATGGCCCGCATGAAGAAATAACATGTGGTCACAAGGGAAGCTTACCTCGGAAGAAAGTAAGAAAACGAAAAAAATGCCCAATGGATTAAAAAGAAAACAGAAAACCCCCAGAACGCTAAGCCAATCACAAGGAACCAACTCCAAAGAACAAACAGGAAAAGTTACCGAAGGGTCTTTCATTACAAGCGATGAATAATCCCAAAGAATCCTTCACAACTGCTCAACAAATCCCCCAATATTCCTTTCCGGATGGCACTGCCTATTTAAGGACCAACAAAGACAACGATCACCACATCCCAAACTTCCCCAAGTTGTTAGCTTACCTCTTGGACTACTAGTTAGAGATACTTCCAGTAGACAAAAGGAACCTTGCCAAGGTTCTCGAATTGTTCCTCCCAATCTCTAGTTGGGACTACCTCATGAGAGACTTCCCGAAAAAACATTGCATGGTCCTGCTCCGCAAACCCAGCCAAGGCTGGTGTGATTTAAACTATGCAGAACCGCCTGTCCTCAGACACTCTTGGTATGACTTAAACCCCGTAGGGTACTACTACAAGATCAACTATAAGGATGCTTGGATGAATACGCGCATTAATCTCACAACGGTAAACCAGGTAAAGGTCGAAGAACTGCCACCACAAGTCCTGAACGGCGAACATCCATGGAAGGAAGAAGACCTTCAGACAATTGAATGGGAAAAGACGATGATAGAATATTTCAATAATATTCGAGCGCTCACGCACCCTCCTATGATCGTCCTTCCAACAGCCCCTAGGAGAAAATCAGTATTCGACCCCATACCAAATGATGACCCGTTCCACCATAATCCGCCCATTTCACCATCGAGATCATTGACTCCGCAAAACCACAATAAAGATGTCCATACTCATCTATTGTGCTAATAGTGTGCTTAGGATAATAAAGCTTTAATCACCCTTCAAGTGATGTAAGCATGTGTGATTAGGATAAATAAGCTTTAATCACTCTTTAAGTGACGTAAGCGCTTATGTCATGTATTTTGTTTTTCCTAGATATTTTCTATGTATTATTAGATGTGATGTCATGGATGATGTAATCAAGCCTTTCCTTGGCCTATAAAAGGAAGGCTTCCCCTCACTTGTAAATAATCCTTGGAAAGAAATAAAATCTTCTTATATATTTCTCTCTTACTTCTCTCTCCTTTCTCTCTTTAGTTCTTGAGTCCTCTTGAGTCTTTTTATTTAACACCCATTGAGTCTTTTTGTTTAAGTCTTTTATGTTTAACACCCTTCAGTGTTTTTGTTTAAGTCTTTTATGTTTATCAACCCAGTCCACCCCCGTGAGTCTTTTACTGCTCTTATATAGATCAGCCATACCCCCTCATATCTAGTATCAGAGCCATAGCGCTCCTGCTATCCCTTTCTAAGGTGTGATTAGTATGCTCTGTGACTGCTGACTTTGCGCGGATCTCTCACATCAGAAAATGAACCTTACAAGGCCTTTGTCAAACTGGTCCGACACTCTGAGTTTTCTTATCCCACATCTAAAAGTAGCTTGTTAGGTGAGTCGTAAGTTGGAAGGGTCCGCAGTAATATCCTCAAAGTACGAGCTTGAAGATTAAGATAAAGAGTCTTTAGAAGTGTAAACCCAGTTATGAATCCTATACACCCATTCTCCCGTTCCAATTCTAGTTTTGTCGGTCGTTTGATGCGTCAAAGATTGATCAGTTATATGAGTTCCTTATGTATTTGTTGAGTCTAAAATCCCTATAGTAGTCAGTTCGGCATCAAACCCCGTTGTCAAAGAGTTTGTGCAAACCTCCAAGTTTGATTCCCACCAACTCCCAGCAACAACCTCCGAACACCTCGTCCCTCTCACTCTCCCCTTAGATCTTCCAAGGATCTGCCTATCCCAAGGATATACCCATATCCACTTTGGTGCCATAAGACTAGCACTAACCTCAATGACCCGTCATTATTAACAGCTCTTAAAGCCCAGATTCAGATCGGTGGTACGCCACAGGTCAACACCTTCCAGGCCACTTTTCATTATCAGATGGCCTATCGTGTCCAAATCACTCTTTGGACATCATGGTTCCTGGATCGCAGGATAACTCTGGAGATGCTCTAGTCATAGACATCGATTCCAATGCCACACCAACCTGCACATATGTTCCCAAATAGTTATCCAGAGAAGAGCTTACAAAGCTACTACATGAGTAGTGGATAATAACTATGAACAGATCCACCAAGCACCGGTCCAGACAACAACGACCCCAGACTTCGTTCGCCATCAAGATGGACAATTGAGGTACGGTTTGCAAGACAAGACTGAAGAGACGTCTTCTCTATGGTTAGCATGATCCAACCGGTTGAAGAACCACATTTCCCGTTCGACGTATGTGACTGCCAGGAATTCCTGGACGAAGCATACCAACTGGATACGAAGAAGAAACCAAAACCAAGAAGAAAAAGGGATCCCAAAGCGCCCTAAACAAAAGATATGAGGCCGGAGATCCACAAGTTGGTCTTCTTGGAGAACCATCAGGAAAGTTTAACTACTATGTCCTGTATGGTGTTCAAAAACCAAGCCCTAAACATACAAAACCATCTGTACCAAGAATCCATCTACCCACCTAGACGGATTGTTTATGCTTGGAACAACACCTCCAACCCCCAGCTCTCCAGATTACCAGGTTGAATTCCCACCTTTAACCTCTTATGAGCACACCCAGCAAATAACCAAACACAGCTGGAAGATCAGGAACCCAACAACCATCAATGAAAATGGTATTCCTGAATCAGTAACAGCTGCTGAAGCCACCCTAAACTGGCAAAGTGAAAATGTTGTGGCACAAAACAAGGCTCTCACCACCATCCTAGCTCAACAGAGTAATCTTACAAAAGCCCATGAGGATCTAACGAGCAAGTTCAAGGCCTAGAAGGAATCATATATGAGATCAAGGCCTAATCCTTGAGTTACATCATGAACTTCTCCAGCTAGTACACAACTCCCCAGGCCACAAAGCCCACAGGGACTTCAACAAAAAAGAAGTTGAGATGAAATTCCTCAAAGCACAGCTTACAGACCTTGAAAGACAACATAAGAAACAAAGGGTCTCCACCTTTGCTGATGATCCATGGAGGCTGCATCGGCACCATTTGTGCGAACGTCCTTTGATCCCCAACCGCTACCAGCATCACCGTTCCCACAAACTTCTCCATCCCTAGACCTTTGGTCTAAAGAACAAGCAAAAATCAAAGCTAGAAAAGCTTCCTCGACAAGAAGCACGTCATCTGAAAGCATAAAAAAATTCCCATCCTCAAGCAGCGGTAAAGAACCATCAAGAAGTGGGAAGGATATAGATGACAGCATCATGATGACCTCATCAAAGCTCCCAACATAATGCCTACCAAAGAAGAGAATGGCATCTCATCGTTTTTTCAAGCTTTGACCAGGAATAACAACCCAGAGAGTCTACAGATAATCGCTCCAGTGATAAACCCACATGACGAAACACCATCAATCTCTGAAGAAAGCTCTACCTCACACTCCTATGAAGAATTGCCCCCAACAGATGAATTCGAGTATCTGTTCATGAACGAGGCAGAAACAACTAAAAGAGCCTATCTTTCTTAAATTGATGATGAAGCGTCCCAAACATCACCACAGACCAACAAGAAAGCTCCTCCGAACACGGATTCAAAACAACAATTCATGTTTGACGGCATTCCCCTAGCAAAATGGCGTGATAGAAGCATTGAAATGCTAACCTGGTGCACAGCAGAGCTCCAGTACTACAACATTGACATGGTCATCAAACGCTTTCTAGCAAGATGCCAAGGAAGACTTCGGGATTGGTACGTAAGTCTTGGTGAATATATGCAAACGAACATCCTAAAAAGCAAAACCCAGAAGAGTTCATAAATGCCATCTATTATGAATTCATTGGAATCCGTTAGATCATACATTTCGAGCTCGAGAAGAATTCCTAAAAATGAAATGCTGCTCTTTCCGTCCAAAGGATCTTGAAAAGCATTTGTCACACCTCAGATTTCCAACCCAAATCCATACACCGGTGGGCCCGGATGGGGAGTATTGTGACGTCAGTTGATAACATCATAGTCAATTAAACATGGCACAACGGAAGTCTTGGAGTAAAATTACTATTACAAACCAAATGTTCGAAATACAAAATAATATACAGGCCCTTAATAGAAGAACCACAGCGGATCGTAAAATGTACAAAGAAAGAATATAAAACAGACTTTAGGGCAGATCTAAGGATTTGCAAGATCCTCTTATTTCACTACTGAGTAGCTTCTAGCCTATTTCGTATTAGTCTTTTGAAAATACGTCAGCTTTCGCTGGTAAATACACCCGATTGACTCATTTTGAAAACATTCTAGAATTTGATTTAAGTGCACAGGGCACAAATCTTTTATAACTTGGGAAAGTTACTTTGTAACCTTGTTAACAGATTCACGTGTTTGTCCATACATACAGGGCCCAGTACAAAGACCGAGACATGATTAAATATGCACCACTTAGAACTCATAGAGGAGTTATCCCCAACGTCTTGGGTAATTTTCATTTGAGCTTCTGTCAGGTGTATGCCTACACCCAGCACTAAGGTCGTGGCCATTATCTAATGTAATGAGCTTAGGATATCCAAGAAACGGTAATTTAACCCCCGATGTTTAAGTTATCAAAAAAAACTGATTAAAACGGAATATTCGGATTTACTGGCCACAATCTGGCATTCGATTGATCCCATTTCCGACCAAGCGGTAATAATTTACCGTATCCCAAGCCCGTATTGGAAAATAAGTCAAGAGTATATACCTGAATTAGCCTTGTTTAAAATGCAAGATTATATTCCAGTTGTATTCAAAATAAACTAAGTGTAGATAGCATTTACCGGAAGGCTCTAGTCTGGATTATGACATAAGCTAACCAATTAAATACTAACAGTCTTATTTAAGTCATAGACTTAGACCGAGTAGTGTACCAGATCAAAATGTATAACGCTTGATTAAACGATGATCGGATGGAATGTAGTTTAAACCCGACAAGTATTTTGACTTGTATAATATGGGTAAACTATTAACATTCTGGATTTTGAGCTTAAAATGATAAGGTTAAACCGTTTTGATTAAATTCCGTAAACTAGTTACGTATAATTAACCGTCTGCTTATAAGCGATAATGGGTAACCGGACAAGTCATGGAAAAGTTCTATATGCCATTATACTTTAATTAAGTTGTAATATCAGTAGGATATGTACTTATATGCCCGTTAAGGTTTTAAAATGAAACTATGCCTCATAAGGGCATTTTGGTAATTTCATACCGTATGAAAGGAACTTGAATATAATTAAATGTTAAAATTATAAATATTCTGGAAAAATATTTTTATATTTATGATATAATATCAGTAGGATATCGATTATATGTGTAATTTATATTTTATGACCAAACTATGCACCGAAGGGGCATTTTGGTCATTTTACACATAGTTTATAAATTATTTGGGATTTTGAGTTTGTATCATGTACCTACTATAAAAATATTTAAAATAAGTTTTAAAATAAGTAGGTAACAAGTCTTGGTTGATAGTTATGGTTTAAAACCATACTATGCGACGAAACGAAGCTTATGTTGTAAAATGATGATTTATGCGATATTTAACGAAAACTGATGGTAAGGTAAGATTAAAATGTCTTAGATGTGTTATTTAATATAACTTATCAGTAGGAAAAAGATTTATCTTGAAAAGATATGATTAAAACCATTTTATAAGCCATAAGGGCTTTATCGTCATTTATTGACATATTACAAGGACTTGTTCATAAACTTAGTTTATAATCTGATTTAACATCCCAAATAATCCTACTTATAATATTACATCAGTAGAAAACTTATTTTCAAGTTCATTATCTTTTAAATCTTATTTTATGCAAAAAGGGCATTTTAGTCAAAAAATGGCATAATTGCGGAACTTGCGCATAAACTCAAATTCTGATTTTGATAATGTAATATAACCTCAGAGGTTATGCTACATTTTATTACGATCATAATGAAACTTTAGATCAGTAGCTAACTAATCTAAATTTGGTCAGAATCGGAAGTCAAACTTCGCGACTTCAGTTGCGAATCGACCCGCCGAACATGTTCTTACATGTTCTAATAATTATTACCAACCTTTTTAAGTGTCAAAACATGTTTCATAACATATATAAGATCAATTTATGATTTTTTCAAAAATGGCCTGTTTTACTTTTTAATAACTTAACTTTGACCCGTCAATTGGTCTAACAAACTGATCTTCAGGAGGTGCCCTTGATAGGGATTAACACCTACCTTATTACGATCACTTAGCTATGTTGATTACGAACAACGGCTGGACAATAATGGTCTTAACCGAAAGTCAAGGCGTTTCTGAAAAACGCTTGACTTTTGGCTATAAAAGCCTATAAACGAGAATGCATAAGGAAGGAACACTTACAAGAGGTTCCTAGAATGCAATAGAACTAAGTTGGATGCTCCTTTCAGTTAGGAACTTCCAGAGGAGGGAGAAGAGTTGAAAATGAGAAAGGTGCAAGTTAAAGGTTGAACCTTTGCACCTATTTATAGTTGGAGAGCTTGAAGGAGGTGATGCCAGGTGTTAAGGGGTGTAAGAGGGAGCTTACAAGTGTCCTAAAACGTGGCATAGTTGTTTAAAAGTCCTTGGTTTCGATTTAATGGTTTTTGGCACCTTTGAGTGGTGGCCAAGTTAATTTTCTGCAGATACAGGTCTCTCGCACCCCGCGAGAGGCCAAGGCCTTGCCTCTCGCGCCCCGCGAGCGCCCATGTCAGTTTTCAAAATTTGCCACATTTAGCCCCTCAACCTATAAAACACCCTAAAAACCTTCAAAAACACCTTTTTAGCATATTTAGCCCTCCGTAGCCAATACTTGGCATACCAGGGTTTATGCCCGGACATTGTCGAGCTCTCAGTTCATTAAAAGGTCACTCAGAGGTATAAATTAACATGTTGACACTTTTAACCCCTCCAACGTCCAATGTTTATTTAATTACGGATTCAATCCCTCTCGTCCAACAAATGGGATATATGAGAGTTAGGGCTTCGTAAACGATCACTCAGAGGCTTATTATAAGCATGTTGACTCTGATGTCACTCAGAGGCTGGGCATGTTGACACAACAGTCACTTAGAGGCCAAGTTTTAGCATGTTGACACTAATGGTCACTCAGATGCTATGTTTTAAGAATGTTGACACTAATGGTCACTCAGAGGCTCGGTTTATGCATGTTGACATCAGAAGATCACTCAGAGACTTAGTTTGAGCATGTCGACGCTTTTAGTCCCTATTAGTCTTTAATAAACTTAAAATAAAATACGATACGTGTCGCTATATTATTGGACACGATTTTATAGGGTGTTACAGCATTACAACAGAATGTTTGAAAGATTTTATATACTTCATGGTATTGATGACATAAACCTTAAATAAGTCTTCTTGAACTCCTTTCCAGAGTCTCTCTCGAATGAGGCGTATAGAGCCCTAGAAGCCAAAAACATGACAGTTGCCCAGGCTTCCCTCGGGGACTTTATCAACTAGTCATGAACGCCCTAACTAAACTATATAACCAAAAGCGGTTCTTAGTTAAGTTTGAAAAAACAGGAAGAAGGCTCGGGTCTGCATGCAACGACAAGCACCTAAAGATCAAATGCAAAGACGAATCGTCATGCAACTGCTCAAAACCTCACAAAAAATCAAGATTTGTCCAGTTTAAAAGGTCATGTAACTACTACTCCTCGCGGCCAGGAAAAGGTACAGCCCGAAAGAAATGGAAATTCTTAAACAAAAAATCAACAAGAGGCCGAAACACAAATCGATGTTACATCTGCAACAGGGAAGGTCATTTTGCAAAAGGTTGCAAAGATAAAAGAAAAACGCAAGCCCTCTCGAAGCCATCAACAAGGTAGAACTGGTAGATGTTTCTGACATAGAATCACTTTATTCTTTAGATGATGAACCAGGGAAAAGGATGATCTGCACCATATCCTACAGTTCAAGTGATGAATCAGAAACAAGTGAAACATCTGAGTCTGAAGATGAGCCGATGAAAATCTATAGGATGGAAGACGTTTCTCAAAATACTCATGGTTTCCAGGCACCCCCACCGGCACCGAAATTGAACAATATAAGCCAAAAGTACAAACAGTGCCCCAGCAACAACAACCACGTGATAGATTCCCTGATTAAACACTTAAAAAACCCAAGGATCCTATCATTTCAAAAGAATCTTCCAGCTCAGCCTAGAAAAGCAAAAGAGGTCACTAAACTAAAGCAAAAGGATGATGTGACCCCCACCCTGCAGATTCCTGCCACAACCAGCCAACAAAGAAAAAGCAAAGAGCATGGCCAGCATGAAGAAATAACATGTGGTCACAAGGGAAGCTTACCTCGGAAGAAAATAAGAAAAAGAAAAAATGTCCAATGTGTCAAAAAGAAAATAGAAAACCCCCCAGAATGCCAAGCCAGTCACAAGGAAGCAGCTCAAAGAACAAACAGGAAAAGTTGCCGAAGGGTATTTCATTACAAGCGATGAATAATCCCCAAGAATCCTTCACAATTGCTCAACAAATCCCCCAAGATTCCTTGCCGGATGGCATTGTCTATTTAAGGACCAACAAAGACAACGATCACCACATCCCAAATTTCCCCATTCCAAAAGAAATGCTCATGAATACCTCAAACCCCCCAAACACAAGTACCCTCATCCGAAAACTGAAAGGCAGGAATGTTCGTTCAGAAATCATCGAAGTAGTTACCAACCATGCAATCACAGATGAAACCCTCTTAAACTATAAATACCTCCTTACACTCACTTTCAAAACACAGGGTTCGTTAATGGATGGAGATATATTCTTCCCAGATTATCCCTTTCTAAATATTTTCAGGCTCAAAAACTTGCAAAACTATCAAAAGAATGTCTGGCTTTCCTATGGTACCTCACGGAATCTTTTGCCATTGCCATGGCCTTTAATTCCAACAAGTTGTTAGCTTACCTCTTGGACTACCAGTTAGAGATGCTACCAGAAGATAAAAGGAACCTTGCCAAGGTTCTCGAATGGTTCCTCCCAATCTCTAATCAGGACTACCTCATGAGGGACTCCCCAAAAAAACATTGCATGGTCCTGCTCCGCAAACCCAGCCAAGGCTGGTGTGATTTAAACTCTGTAGCACCGCCTGTCCTCGGACACTCTTGATATGACTTAAACCCGTAGGGTACTACTACAAGATCAACTATAAGGATGCTTGGATGAATACGTGCATTAATCTCGCAAAGGTAAACCAAGTAAAGGTCGAAGAACTACCACCACAAGTCCTGAACGGCGAACACCCATGGAAGGAAGAAGACCCTCAGACAATTGAATGGGAAAAGAAGATGATAGAAATTTCAATAATATTCGAGCGCTCACACACCCTCCTATGATCGTCCTTCCAACAGCCCCCGAGAGAAAATCAGTATTCGACCCCATACCAAATGATGACCCGTTCCACCAGAATCCGCCCCAGTTCACCATCGAGATCCTTGATTCTGCAAAACCACAATAAAGATGTCCATACTTATCTAGCGTGCTAATAGTGTCCTTAGGATAATAAAGCTTTAATCACTCTTAAAGTGATGTAAGCACGTTTGTTTAGGATAAATAAAGCTTTAATCACTCTTAAAGTGACGTAAGCACTTATATCATGTATTTTGTTTTTCCTAGATATTTTCTATGTATTATTAGGTGTGATATCATGGATGATGTAATCAAGCCTTTCCTTGGCCTATAAAAGGAAGGCTTCCCCTCACTTGTAAATCATCCTTGGAAAGAAATAAAATCTTCTTATATATTTCTCTCTTACTTCTCTCTCTTTCTCTCTTTCTCTCTCTAGTTCTTGAGTCCTCTTGAGTCTTTTTATCTAACACTCATTGAGTATTTTGTTTAAGTCTTTTATGTTTAACACCCAGAGTCTTTTGTTTATGTCTTTTATGTTTATCAACCAGCCACCCCCTGATTTTTTACTTGTCTTATATAGATCATCATACCCCCTCCTATATGATGTAATATATTACCCTTTTTCATAAAATATTATTATACAGTAAAGAATGTTATACAGAAGCTGTCATGAGAGAATCACGTTAAGTCCTCGTCATCCTCTAATTCAACCACAAGTGTATCCCCTGATGTCAGATTTTTTTAAACCATCTAATTTCAAAAGATTTTTAAATCTTGATCTATCAAAAGCTTTGGTGTAAAAATTTGCTTTTTGGTCATCAATGAGGATTTTTTCAATTCTAACCAACTTTTCTCGTAGCAATCATGGATAAAGTAGTGTCGAATTTCTATATGTTTAGTGTGTGAGTATTGAACAAGATTTTTGGTGATATCAATAGTCGCCTTGTTATTTACATAAATTAGCGTATCAAGAAATTACAGTATGTAGTGTCTCATCTGCTGTTGTATCCAGAGTATCTGGGAACAACAGTTGGATGCTAAACGTATTCACCTTACATGTAGAGAGTGACCGCGGTATGTTTCTTGCATTGCCATGTACCAAACGAGTTCCGAAGAACTGGCAACCAACCAAGTAGATTTAGCATTAAGCTTGCAGCAGCCAAAATCAGAATCCAAGTAACCCGCAAGGTTGAAGTCGTCATGTCGAGGATACCACAAGACGGTGCGTGGACATCCTTTCAAATATCGCATGATTTTTTTAACGGCTAACAAGTGCGAATCTCTTGGATTGGACTGATAACGGGCGCATAGGCATGTAGGATACATGATATCAGGTCTCGAGGTTTTAAGATACATTGAGGATCCGATCATGGAGCGATATAATGTCTCATCGACTTGGACTTCATGAGCTTCTGGACAAATGCCGTGATTTGGAGCTAATGGAGTTTATGCTGGCGCAGTTCTTGACATGTTAAATTTCTCTAACACATCATGAACATACTGCGTCTGATGAATGAAGATACCATCAGGCAATTGCTCAACTTGAAGTCCTAAAAAGAACTTCATCTCCCCCATATTACTCATTTCAAGATCTAGATCAAGCTTTGACAGTGACGTCCAAGGGGGAATTTGTTGATGCACTTTATGTCCGTCACTTTGCGAATAAGCTAAAAAGAGTGTGTATTGAATATTGTATAGATTAGATACGAACACAAGACCCAAGTGCGATCAAGAATTGACTCGTACGAGTGAAAATGTCACTCGTATGAGTGACAGTGTGCTTTGTACTAGTGATAAACATCTCACTTGTACGAGTAGCTTATGTGGTTCGTACGAGTGACATCTTGTAGTCGTATGAGCAACCATTTGCACAGCTGCTCATGTCTATATATAGGTGTTGTGTGTTCATTAGTTGTAAGTTCCCTGAGGGAAAACGCTGGTTGATTCTCTCTAGGAATTCTGCCAGCCAGACAAGATGTATACTCTTTCGGTATGAATGAATGAATGCTTCTGCTGATTCTGTTTCTACTCCCTTCTTAATAACGTTCTACCGAATCGGTACTATCATACGCCCAAGCTTCCGTCTAGAACCGTCATCACCGGACCACAAGTATCACATAAGAATGTTCCAAGTAAACAAATCGGGTATCACATAACTATAGCATGTATGATGGATTGTTTGTGTGATTGCATAATAATATATGTGTGATTTAGTGTGTTTTTGATAGATTAACATATTGCACCCAAAAAGTGTAAAGCGTAAAAAGGGTGTCGAGTGTATTCATGGTTTTGCAAAGTTAATTCCGTTGAAAGTGTTTGGGTTGATTAGGGGGACGAACACTGAGTTATCCTACACAAGGAAACGTAGGTGTGTGAGTATTGGAATGACAATGGAGTTCGTTAATTTAGGAATTTAAAGTATGAAAAAGTATGTATAGTCAAAAGTATTTATCTAGACGTTAACGCTCGTTTTTGACACTATAAGCCCCGTAGGGTATTTGTGGTTTTGTGGGTCATGCCCAATAGAATCGTAACGATGGTTAACTCTTAGATAAAATAACCTAATGTTAGGACAAGTAACCATACGGTCATTATCAAAGGTTCGGTTATATTTATTACTTACATATATAGGTTACATATATTATTAACAAGCTTATCTTATAAATCATAGATATCATAGAAGTCATGCATGGAGGTAGGAGGATAATCGTCCTTAACCTCTTTCGTAAGATTCACCAATACACAAATTGCCACAAGGACAATTCGGATGGTCATGAATGAAATAAAGTACTTCACTAAACTACGTATCAACCGAGTAAGCAAGCTAGCTGCGTGCAACCCGAACATGGCAACATTTGGGGACGTGTCATAGCCTTGTTACTCAATTGAAGGTGATAGATAGCTTAGTGGATAGAAATCATCAAGTAAGGTGGTGGATTGAAAGTTGGGTAGCCAAGGCCTCCATGTAATCACACCTTTACCAAAACACAAGCTTGTAAGCTTGGATGGTTTCAACACTTGTGGGTTAAGACCCTTAGTAAAACAACAAGTTTAGAGGTATTTTATACCTCTTCATTTTGTATGAAACAATTATAGCTAGCTCACTAACCATAAACTTGATTAGAGGCACAAGTAGCATAGAGTTGTTAAGAGAAAACAAGTTTAAGAAAAGGTTTATAAGTTTAACTTCCAAAACAGAAAGTTCGGCCATAAAAATGGTATTGTTCCACTTTGGTTTTCCATGGAAAACCTATGGTAACATCCCAACAGGCTTAGCAAACATTGTTGAGGAAGAAAACATGAAGAAAACTTGAAGTTTTAAAAGTTATGAAAAGATAAATACGAGCAGAAAGTTTAGGACACTTTTGGACCTCAAAATGGTGAGGTTTCACCTTAGTTTGCCCAAGCAAACTTGTGAAAACCTTCCTAGAGGTTATCCAAATGTTTTAGAAGAAGAAAAAAGGTTTGAATATCAAAGGAAGTGAGTTGAAACTCACTTGCAAACTGAAATGGGACTGTAGATAATTCTGGAAGTTGTGGGAGCTTTTGTGAAGTGTTGGAGGTTTGTAAAAGTGAGAAAAGGATAGGGGCATGCTTGTTTATATAGGAAAGGGATTAGAGTTTGAGTTAGGTTAGCATTTATGAGGATTAGGTAGGCATTTGTCTTGAAACAATAAGAAGTTAAGGGATGGACAGCTTGCAGCCACAAGCTGTCTTGGTTCTTTTTTTGTTAATTAATAATTGTAATTGGTTTCTAGATGCTTAAATGTTGTACATTGTATAATATATGAGTGTGGCTTGTTTGGAAGATTAAAATTAAGTATATGGATCTTATGTAACCCTAAAAAAAGACTTGTTTAAGTAGAAATGTTTTAATATAACGTGACAAGGTTTATGATGCCGAAAGCTTAAGTATTTTGTATTCGAATCACTAATCATCTTGCTTGACTTGAATTCTAAGATTCACAAACGTGTAACAGGAATTTATGAGTTATTTTGAATGGATTAATCGAGTAACGAATAAATTCATAAGTATAAGCATGCATAAAGGTTGTGAATTTCGTATAATTGATCAATTTGATTACAATCAAAGCCTTGGATTTACAATGATGTGGAAATGTGATACGATTACAAGGTTTAGACTTTCCAAAAATAGAATCACGAAGCAAACATTCTAAAAATGGAAAGTTACAAAAGTGAAGCGTTACACTTATTTACATGTGCAGGGGTCCCGAGGTTAATCATTTAAAAGTGGATAATGGACAGAGCATCTCGGCACATGATATGAATGCTAGCCTTATTATATGATGTAAAAGCTATTCAAGGAGGCTATGTAGGGTTTACAGGTACAAAAGGAGGTCGAATAATTGGAGAAAGAATTCTCACAAATAGCGTGGTTTCTTTTGATAAAGTCAACTACATCACAGAATTAGAGAACAATTTGCTGAGCATTTCGCAGATATGCGATAAGAAGTTCACAACTCACTTCAATGATAAAGAATGCCTCATTCTGAAGCCGGATTCAAAATTCCCAAGGAATGGATCCTCATGCGCGCTCCATGAGAAAATGGAAAACGGTCTCAATGTCCTTGACATGATCATTGCATCCACTACGTCTAAAATCGATCAATGTTTTGTAACAAAGGGAACAGAAAAGGAGTTTGATCTTATGGCACCGAAAGATTGGGCATATCCACGTACGGAAGATTTACAATCGAGTACACAACAATCTAGTGGAGGGTGTTAATCTTAAAAGTTTCCATTTGAATGACAATTGTGTTAGCTGCAATAAGGGAAAGTAGCACAAGAAATCTCATCCAAGAAAACTTCTTAACTATATTAAACTGCCACTAGAAATGTTACATATGGATATGTTTTGGCTAGTTAATGTTCGAAGTATATCTAGTGATCTATGTTGCCTTGTTGTGATTGATGACAAATCAAGATTCTCATTGATTCTATTTCCTAAGAGTAAAGACGAAACGTTTGAAAAACTTATGATTCTCCTCAGAAGTTGGAGAACTTATACCATTTGCCAATCAGAAGAATACGTAGTGACAATGGTACGGAGTTCAAAAACAACAAAGATGCTCGAATTTTGCAATACTAAAGGTATTCTTCACGAATTCAGTGCCCCCTATATTCCGCAACAAAAAGGAGTAGCTGAACAGAAGAATCGTACTCTAGCAAAACAACACGCACGATGCTCGCTGATTCAAAGTTATAAGTAAGTTTTTTGAGCGAAGCCGTTGCCTCTACTTATTACACGTTAAACAGGGTTTCAACTATCAAGGCTCACAAGAAAACATGCTTTGAGCTGCTTAACCAACGAACCTGATTTAGAGTTTTTGGAGCCGTTTTGATCGTCGTGTACGATTCTTGACCCAGATGGTAAATTTTGCGCTAAATCTCTAGAGGGACTTTTCGTGGGATACGCTAGTCCTCAGAAAAGAATTTATTTACCTAGTTTAAACCTGGTTATTCTAGCTCAAAATGTTGATTGGCTGGTATACACGTCTCCAACACAGAAGCATGGTGATCCTTGGATGTTTAACTACAAAAGTCTATGGAATTCGTTTGACCTGCCGAAAGAACCAACAGCTGAAGAACTCATGTTGTTATATTAACAACATCAAGCGTCTAATCAAGAGCAAGTTCCTAGACCATTGGTGATTTCACAACCTCAAAACAGTGCAATGAATCTAAAGCAGGTCCGAGCAAATATCAACCAGAACCGTCGTCGAACCAGTTGAAAACAACACAACACCGTCTTTAGATCAATCAGATGATTTAGATTTTGATGGAGAGCCTACTTATGACAATACGGGATCCAGCTCTGATGAAGGATCAGAATAGATTCAAAGTCTTCTAAACAATCAAGCTGGTGAATCAATTGCTAGGAATGATGTTGCTTTTACAGAACATGTTGCTGAACAAAATGTTATGAATCTGGAAAGTGTAGTGAATGTCTCTAATGAAGTGATGCCGAGAACTTATTCATACCATCCGTCAGAGAATATCATTGGAGATTTGTAGACTGGAGTGAAAACGGGAAATAAAATCCATAAGGATCTAAGTTGCTTTTACACTAAAATGCACCACTTCAAGATACCATTTTTATAGTTGTTTTGTTTCACAGGTTAAACCCAAGACATATAAGGAAGCTCTTCATGACGAAAGCTGGGTTACAATTTGAAAAGCTTGGAGTCTGGAAGCTTGTTGTACCCAATTACCACAAGAGAATCAATACACGGTGGGTTTTTAAGTGCAAATGAGATGATAGAGGGATTGTAGTCAGAAACAATGCTCGGCTTATACTCCAAGGTTTTCATTAGCAAGAGGGGATAGACTACACTGAAGTCTATGCTCCTGTCACACGTTTAGAAGCTATCTGCATATTCCTGGCCTTTGCGTCATGGAAAGGGTTTAAAGTTTACCGGTTGGATGTGAAATCCGCCTTTCTGTATGGAAAAGTTAAAGCTGAAGTGTATGTCGTCCAACCACCGGGGTTTGTCGATCCGATACACAAAGATAAGGTTTACCTACTGGATAAGGCGCTCTACGGTGTGCACGCCTGGTACGAAATGCTTTCTCAACACCTTCTGGGAAATGGTTTCACTAGAGGAATAGTAGACACTACCCTCGTTACCAGAGAAGTGGATAGGCATTTGATTATTGTACAAATCTATGTGGACGATCTCATATTTGGTTTGACAAATGAATCACTTTGTAAAGACTTTGAAGAAGTTATTGAAAAGAAATTCGAGGTGAGTGCAATAGGGGAGATGAAGTTCTTCTTTGGACTTCAGGTCAATCAGATGCCTAGGGGTATCTTTACCCATTAGACGAAGTATGTTCACCATTTGTTGGAGAAATTCGACAAGTCGGGAACATCACCAGCATGAACCCCGTTGGCCATCAATCACGGCATTTGTCCCGATAATAACGGAGTGAAAGTTGACGAAACATTATATCGATCTATGATCGGATCATTGATGTATCTTACAACTTCGAGACCGGATATCATGTATCTGACATGCCTTTGCACCCGATATTAGTCAAATCCTAGGGATTCACATCTGGTGAACGTCAAAAGAATAATGCGCTACCTGAAGGGATGCCCAAGCACCGGCTTATAGTATCCACGTGACGAAAACTTCAATCTTGCGGGATACTCCGATTCTGATTTCAGTTGCTGCAAACTTAAGGCCAAATCTAAAATGGTTGGTTGCCAGTTCTTCAGAACACGTTTAGTAACATGGCAATGCAAGAAACAGACCGCTGTCGCTCTCTCTACTTGTGAAGCTGGATACGTTTCAACATCCAGTTATTGTTCCCAAATATCGTGGATACAACAACAGATAAAAGACTTCAGTCTGCAATTTCTTGACACACCTATATACGTAGATAACAAGGCGGCCATTGATATAACAAAAAATCCGGTTTAGCACTCAAAAACTAAACAAATAGAAATCGACACCGCTTTATCCGTGATTGCTACGAGAAAAAGTTGATACGAATTGAAAAGATTCACACTGATGACCAAAAGGCAAGTTTTTTTACACTAAAGCTTTTGATAGATCAAAATTCAAAAGGCTTTTGAAACTAAACGACTTAAAAAATCTGACATCAGGGGATGAAAATGAGGTTGAATTCGAGATGGACAATGACTTAACATGATCCTCATCTGTGCGTCTTTATTAGTTTTAAAATTTTCTTTCTTTAAAAACAAAAATCCAAAAATATGTTTTTGATTTTAGGGGGAGAAATAGTATGGAAAATACAAAAATATTTAAAAATAAAAAATATACAAAAACATGAAAAAGACAAAAAAAGAGTTTTGCATAAAAAGAGGAAATGATAGTACATCAGTGGACTATCACTGTATGTAAAAAATGTAATGTTAAAAGGTGGTTAAACGGGTCTTACTAATGATGTGTCAGTAGACTTCGCACATTCTGTAAATTGTTTTCAAGATATAAACTTAAAAAGCACAACTGATTAATCTGTGGCTTAACATCTCTCGGATATATGAACTTAGTACACCGAAATTTCATTTAAGAGAATGCCAGATTCTGAGATACTAGCTCTTTATATTTAATTGATATCTAGGGTATTATATAAGTTCTTCATATTTTGCGTCAGCAATGGCCTAGAACTTGTATAGTACTTTAGCATTTAAAAGCCCTAAAGCTGCATCAAAATTGAAAATATCGAAAGATACAATAATTGTAGTACAAGAGATTCCAAATTTGGAACACCACCTATAAGTCGAGCCTTCATCTCTTTGTCAGTACGGCTGTACTAACGTGATCTCTCAAGGCCTCGTATCACCCAGATACAGATATCAGTTAGACATATTCACCTGTGAGATGAAATCTAGGGAATCTCGATACGAGAGTATATTCTGAGGTGGGAAACACAGTTAAGTCATCTTCCTAAAATTACCTAACATATCTTGAAACAACTGATAAATGTGTAGGGGTTTAAGTGGATCATTATACTAACAATCTAAGTAAATCTATTTAGAACTTAAAGTTTTATCAAGATCAACGATACTGGTGATATGTCTCAAAACTGATATGATCCTCTAACACAAACTCACAAAAATATGTTTGTATAGAGTTTACATTTGATTTCAGAAAAACCCAAAAGATTTTCAGTCTGTTTAAAGCATAAACCTTGGAAAATACAAAAAAGATTTTATTTCTATCTCAGTTTCGACTATCGATGATGGAAAACTGATCTTCAAAGTCCGAAGCAATAGTTGTTGAATAAGAGCTGAAGGATTACGCATTGGGAGCTAATCTGGAAAGAGAATATGTTCTGAAAAGATGAGAAGTTCATTAATTTGAACTTAAACATAACGAAACATATCAGTTTTGTCATCAAGCGGTCAACCAAGGTCATTAACTTGGACTTGGTAGACAAATTAATTAACAAGGGTCATTAACTTGGACTTGGGTAACTTAGTGGGTCATTAAAACTGATAAAATGATCAAAAAGTTGAAAATTTGATAGTCCACTTCGTACAAGAGACACTTCAGACGAAGTGGTTGACCACTTCGTACGACGTGGTGACCACCTCATACGAAGTGGCCCTACCCTATATATACTTCTCAACTCGTACAAAGCGGCATAACAACCCTTGTGCGAATTGAGTGAACCCTTGTGCGATTTGAAAGTTTTGAGCAAATTTTAATGAAGTGCTCCCAAAATTATACCTTGGGGAGGTTGATCTACACACCTTCCAAAATTAAACCATGGACGGATAATTAAAAACGTGTTTTAGGCAAATCGGACATAGAAACCTAGATCTAGGATAAACTAACCAGCCAAAGTTAAAGTTGAACATAGAATTAGGCTTATCGGCGTTGTTAGGACCTAATGGAACCTTCAATTTCACGAAAATCACAAGTTTAATATTTGGTGTTCTTAACAGTCTTCTTGGAATGAGGTGACACCTTGTAAGAAGTGGGATGTCCACTTCGTACGAAGGTAAAGATGTAAAATGTCACAAATACCACCTAGTATGAAGTGTGCTTGGTCAGAAGTGTTTGAAGTAAGACCACTTCATACGAAGTGCTAATGTCCACTCCACACGAAGTGTTATGGTCAAAATTGTTTGTTGTTTATGAACACTTCATACAAATTGGATATGTTGTATTATTTTTTGTTGAAAATTTTCTAAGTGTTGATGTTTTTGTGTCTACAGGAAAAGAAGACGTCATTCGAGCCTATACATAATATTTGTTGTCTTCTTGATGATAAAATCCCTGAAATCGCACCTTTCAAAGATATATTAGAGTTCATGGGACGATTACCAATAACAAAGGCATTAACTGATCGACAAAACCCTACCGATCGCATATTGAATGTTTTTGGGGAGCAGCTAGATCTGAAGAAAATCCGAAAGCTATTATCTCTGCAATAAAGATCGGTGATGATGAGTTTGAGGTTAAAATCACAAAGGAGTTGATACGAAGAGTGCTAGGCTTCAACGACAAAGAAGGTGATCCAACAGGCTACCCAGAAAAAATGGTCAAAGGATGTTTCTACCACATGGGTTACAAGGGCCACGTAAATGCCTCTCCTTTCAAGAAAGTAAACCTTGGCATGCCTTACAAGTTCTTCGTGCACTCTGTTATACACGCGCTCAGTCACAGAAAAAGAGGGTTTGACGATATTGTAGGCATTAACTGATAGACATAAACCCTACCGATCGCATATTGAATGTTTTTGGGGAGCAGCTATATCTGAAGAAAATCCGAAAGCTATTATCTCTGCAATAAAGATCAGTGATGACGAGTCTGAGGTTAAAATCACAAAGGAGTTGATACTTAGAGTGCTAGGCTTCAACGACAAAGAAGGTGATCCAACAGGCTACCCAGAAAGAATGGTCAAAGGATGTTTCTACCACATGGGTTACAAGGGCCACGTAAATGCCTCTCCTTTCAAGAAAGTAAACCTTGGCATGCCTTACAAGTTCTTCGTGCACTCTGTTATACACGCGCTCAGTCACACAAAAAGAGGGTTTGACGATATTGTTGATTATCAGATGTGTATGATCACTTATCTCTTGCCGAACTTATCCTACAACTTCACAAAGCTAATTTATGATCAAATGGTGTAGAATATTACAAGGGAGAAGTTTCTTCAGTATCCGAGATTTGTGAAGATGATGCTAGATGATATGTTCCCTAACTTGGCGAAAGAAGAAGATGATGTGCTTGTAATAAGTCATATGGATGTTGAGATGTTGGTCCGTTTGAATCTTTACAAGAAGCAGACCGATGAACCTATTGCAAAGCCCGTCTTTGGAGCTATCAAGGATAGAAACTATGTGGCACCTCCAAAGGGAAAATGGAGAAAAGACACGGGTGGGGATGAAAGGATGAAGTTGCTTATATGGAAGGACTTGTTCCAAACGAAGCATTTGGTACGAAAAGGAAGATACTAAGAAACGAAGACGAGGTTGGTGCATATTTGTGACAACAACTTAATAGTTTAATGGTTTAGTCTTTTGATATTTTGTATTGGGCTTAGCATTTGTGTTTAGCTTGTTTAGAGTTGTAATGGGCTTGGAGAATGGCCTAGCCTAGTCTAAAGCCTAGTATGCAGACATGTAGTATATATACATGTCGTGCATTAGGGTTTTAGAGAGGAGATATAGAGGAGTGTGAGAAATCTACAGAGAGTGGCTGAGAGATTTCTTGTGAGTCTTGAATTGATTGTAAACACTTGTGTTGGATAATCAATAGAAGACAGTTTGAAAGTAATTGTGTGCGTGTTCTTGTTCGGTTTTCAGTGAAATCTGATCTAGGGATTCCGCACTCTGGATTGGATAGATGATTCTGTGCCGATCCATACGGGTTAGGGGACCTACAATTGGTATCAGAGCAATTCGGCTCTAGTTTTTGAACGATACAGAATCGTGACAACTGAAAAAGTTGGGTTTTTGGACGTTTTGGAGGCTGTTTTGAAGTTTGTGACGGATGAACTAGGGTTTCTGCTGCTGTTCTAGGGTTTTGCAGCTATTTCAGATTAACAGAAAAGCATTTCGGATTGAAAGCTTGAATTTCGGATCAGAAACTTGCATTTTGGATCATCAGACTTGCTATTCGGATCATCAGAGTTGCATTTCGGATTAGAACAGTATATCTCGGATCAAAATCAGTTCATTTCGGATTGAATTTCGGATCAACAGTGTATTTCAGATTACATCTCAGATCAGAATATCTATTCCGGATTCCATCTCGGATCAGAATAGCATATTCCGGATTCCATCTCGGATCAGAATAGTCTATTCCGGATTCCATCTCAGATCAGAATAGTACATTCCGGATTCTATCTCGGATGAATATTCCAAGTCACCATCTCGGATAAGCAATTCGGATTACTGTTTCGGGTTTCCATCTCGGATTGACTATCCGAGTTACTGTTCCGGATTCAGTACTGTTCCGTGTTCTATACAAAAAAGGTGGAAAGTTGATCAGCTGATATAACCGGAGTGAAACGTTCTCGGACATAGAATTTGATCCATAGACAATCCTGACAAACTGGTTCCACAGTTAGACTCGTGTGATGTTTAGAACAAAAAAATTCCTTAAATCACTATCGGACAATTTACACCATTGGATTCGTATCGTCGAGACGGGTGTAACGGTACAATTTGGTAAACACACTTTTCAGACAAATTTTGAACGTTTTTAACGGTACGGTTATGGTAAAACACGAAGTACCAGGAGAGAAGTTAGATTTGGATTTTGACACAGGTATACCAAAATCAATTTAAGCTGATACTCTGTGTGTTAAAGATGGTCAGATTGAACAAAATGAGTGAGAGTGTAAATAACTGCCCAAAGTTGATAAATGCTTAATATTATCTAGACTGAAAGAAGAAGTTTGAGGCATTTGTTCAAAATGTAAATTCTAGATGTGGAACTGTATGATTGATGGGTACATTGCTCCCACTGTCGAGTTAACAGGAGAATTCTGGTATATGAGAAGATGGAAGACTCTTAGAAACGTATATATGAGGCTGAGAAGAAAGCTTTAGCAGCCATAAAGATATCATTACCAGTTGATCTGAAACACATTTGTAATAGGTATGGATCTTCTAGAGAGCTGTGGGAAGCTTTAGGAAAACGTTATCAGAGTTCTTCAAGACAAAGCACATGTGAACAAGCATGTTTAGCTGACACTGGTGCTATGAAGACTGAAGAAGTAGCTGCTAAGAAAGAAGAAAAGTAAGAAGCTGAGAAGGAGGGAATGGGGTAAAGTTGCAATAGTTGAAGTGTGCATGGATGATACAAATGAGCTTACAGCAAAGGTACAGGTACAATTTCAATCTGTAAGTTATACTTGTCATAATTGCATTGAACTACAAGGTAAAGCTGACAAACTATCGGAGCAGAACAAAATTCTGTTAGCTAAATTAGAAAATCAGAAAGTGGCAAATGTTCTTTTGAGTAAAAGTAAGTCAATAGTTTAAATAAACTCAAATAAAATGAACAAGAGATCAACAGTTTGACAAGCAAAGTCAATGAATTGTTACAGATCATTGAGTTGGTTCGTGAAACTGTGAAAGATAAGACTAACGAGCTTTCAGAAAAGTGCACAGAATTGGCTTGTACACAAGCCAAAATTGTTGAACTACATGAAATGTTAGACAAATTTGGAAAATCCTCATTAGTAAGTACTCAAATTCAGAAAGGTTTGAAAAGGAGTAGTGATAAAACGGGAGTGGGGTTTAGTAAAGCTTCATCTTCTGAGGATCAGGATTATCATTTTAACCAAATGAAAATGAGCTAACAGATTTTGTTTCTACTACACCAGCTATAGTGGATTCGATAACAGTTGACATACCTAAGAGTCCAGGTTCTTTGAGAGAATCGGTTAGGTCTGACAGTACACCTCATAAAGTGGATGAGGATACTAAAGACAAAGCGGTCAAAACATTTAAAAAGGGATCTAACCGGAAGAAATTTTTTAAGAAAAGATCGTGTTTTAAATGTCACAACAAAGGACATGTGGCTAGTTGTTGTCCTTTTAAAAAGGGTAAGAAAGTGGAGACAGAGGTTGAGGTTAAGGATGGAAATCAGGTTGGGTCAAATAAGAATGTTAAACCAAGTTCTCAGACAAATCAATCAAGATTTCAACCTAAATCTTCAACATCAAGAAGATTTGATAGTCCAAGAAAATTCCTCCTAAATCAAGTCATATTAATGGACAATCAAATTGTTTTACAAGGAAAAATTTTGATACCAATATCGATACCAGACTTATGGTAATCGAAATTTTCAAAGGAGAAACGAATATAGAGGTTTTAGTAACTCAAATGTTCAAGATAATCCAAAACTTTTTCAAAGTTCAGATTATGATAATGGGAGAAGAAGGTTTCGAGATAATAATTTTCAAAGGTTGGCAAATCCGAGAGTTTATTGGAACTCTCGCGATTAAAGATCTCGTGAAAATTATGAATCTTGTTCAGCAACTTGGAAGACATCCAAGACACCAGTAGGGTGTGATGGATATTGGATAGAATTAAGTTATATTGATATTCATGGCTAACCCTAAACCCGTAGGGTTTGGGTTCTCAAGTCTAACTAAGTTGTTGAGTGAGTGCAGGATGGCCAAGAAGGACTGTTGATGTGTTCAACAATGGTTATTCCTGTAAAGCATCTGAGGTGAATAGTAGGTTACCCAGGGTAACAAATTATTTAATCCTGTGATAGAAAATGTTTACTAATAGTGAAAAACCTTTTGTCAGGTTGAAGTGGTAGTCTGTTTGTATTTAAATTTCTGTATTTAAATCCTTATTCCATAAAAACAAAAATTTAGGGGGAGAAATTTACCTAAGCTGAAAAATAAAATAAAAAACATTTAGTTAGTGTGTGAGTTTAGGGGGACTAAGTTGAAGAGTTTAAAGTTTTTTCAAAAATCAAAAATGAGTTTCACTGTTTAGAAAAGAAGAAATGATAGTACATTAGCAAGTTAGACTGTCACACTCATATTTAAAAATAACTTGCTCAAGTATGATAGCAGCTTCATTACATGATGTACCAGTAGGCAAAAAGCATGAAATAATCAACTTACCTGGTGATATAAACATAACAAAATATGTATGAGTGGGTAACATATTAGTGGCGTATGGTTTTATAACCATAAATCTTACGTTGATAGATTGCCAAAATATGAGGCTTTAGGCCTTTATATCGTTATTTCATCCGGGGTATCAAGGTTGTCCTTCTGCTACATCTAGATATATGCTGACCTAGGCACATCCAGGATATCTTAAAAGAGCTAAAATGCCAAATCCCAAAAAATTGAAGAAGCTCTCTTATAGAGTCATTCAAATGTGCAAATTGCATTATTCGTACCAAAATATTGGTATTTGCCCTAACCCTTGTTGGTTGGTCGCTTTGCTGTACGGAAGTACTGACCTTATCACCAATTATCTAATGTTGTAAATCAAAAAGGATGAATTTCGGTATACTCACCTACTACGAGGAATGTTTGTGCATACCTTGATCGTGGGGGTATGTCCTAAAGTGGAACACACTAGTATATCAGTATAAATTATCTTAACATATCACTAGGTAATGGTACTTGAAATGTTCATGTATTTTGTTTAAGTGGATAAACAATACTGGTAATCATCTTGAACTATTTTTCATGAATATTGCATATAGAATTATCAAATAGTGTGATAATTGTTTGATGTTGCTGATTGATTTTCTTGCCGGTGATTCTCACAAAATAGAGTGTTAATTTTCTTGTTAGTTATTTGTTCTCAGAAAATATAAAAATTCAAAAAGATTTGCTTTTAAAGTCTCCCATTTTGAACTGATAAGGTGTTATTTTTGCATGATAAGATAAAATATTGGTTTATCTTTAATGTAGAAAAGAACTAATGGTTTTTTCGAGTTACTTGCTTGTGTTTCTAAATAGATTGATGCGATTATCAAAATGAAGAGCAGAATTCAAGTAAAGTGCATTTTAAGAGTGGAGTGAAGAGTGTGTGAAGATGCATGGTAAGATCCTTCTACTACATTGCAAAGGGAGATATAAAGGAATTTGTATATAAGAGCTTAACTAGAGAATGCTAGCTCGCTAATCTACAACGAATGAAAGTTTTGGAGATTGGTAGCATCAGCAAAAGGGGAGTCTGTTAATGTCAGAATTTGTGTGTAGCTGAAGCTATCCAAAGACCAAAAGATCACAAGATGTTTGAAGACAAAATTAAACTATGAAGCTATTATCAAGGGGGAGTCTGTTGGTGCATATTTGTGCAACAACTTAATAGTTTAATAGTTTAGTCTTTGGATATTTTGTATTGGGCTTAGCATTTGTGTTTAGCTTGTTTAGAGTTGTAATGGGCTTGGAGAATGGCCTAGCCCAGTCTAAAGCCTAGTATGTAGACATGTAGTATATATACATGTTGTGCATTAGGGTTTTAGAGAGGAGATAGAGAGGAGTGTGAGAAATCTACAGAGAGTGGCTGAGAGATTTCTTGTGAGTCTTGAATTGATTGTAAACACTTGTGTTGGATAATCAATAGATGATAGTTTGAAAGTAATTGTGTTTGTGTTCTTGTTCGGTTTTCTGTGAAATCTGATCTAGGGGATTCCACACTCTAGATTGGATAGATGATTCTGTGATGGTCCATACGGATTAGGGGACCTACAGGAACCCCAAAGAAACAAGCTGCTGGAACCTCAACTATGACAACTCAAAAGCGAAAGCGTGCTACTGTACGAACATTACTTGTTGATGAACTAGAGGTTGAAGAAGTACAAGTTAACGAGCCTGTTAATGTAGAGATGCAAGGTGCAGAAAATGTGCATGATGATGTGTATTCTGCTACTTCAGATCAGGATAGAGTACATGGAGAGAATGTTGAAAGCACGGCTGCTAACATAGCAAGTAGTTATAGGGGTTGAAGGTAATGGTCGTGATGATGAAGGATCATCTGATGATAGCATCGATCCAGAAGAAGAAGGTGCAGCTAAAAAGGTAGAGTTAAAAAAGAAAAGGGCTTTGGGGGATGATGATGAATCTTATATGCCTTCTAATTCTGATGAAGAGATTACGGTTACTAAGCCTGCGAGGAAACCAGCTAAACGTACGAAGAGTAAAGCTTCTGATGCTACAAAGACTACTAGTTCTCCGGCTGCAAAGAAGGTAAGAAAAAGTATGGAAAGAAGAAATCTCTTGAAGTTGAAGTGGTTGCTCCTACTATTAACATTGAGACTGTAATTCCTCCATCACCACAACAACCACCACAAACGCTTGTTATTCCTACTCTATGACCACCACATCCTCTATCACCACAACATATCACACCACCATAATCATCACCACCAAAGCACTTCAATTTCAAAAGGTTGTAAATGTGTGCTTTGCAAATGATATACATTCTGGATCGAATTGGAAGACAAACTGGAGGAAGATTAAAAAGAAAGAGTTGAAGAAAACTGAAGAAAAGGAAGCACGGATTGCTGAACGTTCAAGAGTAGCATCATTAAGGAGTTTTCAGTTTTTGAAGCGACGTCCTCTTACCGATCAAACACCTATTGCTTATGAGGAACGTTGAAAACCATTAAAGAGATTTTTTGGGCGTTAAAGTCAAATCATATTGAAGTTTTGAAGATTATCCAGACTACGACAACATCCAAGGGGGAGTTTGTTGGTACATAATGTCTATTGCCTAAGTCTAGGATTAATCTGTATTGTTTATAAAGTTTACACGTTCATGATTATATGAGAAATTGTAAATTTTATGTCGTAATACACTGTGATTCGCATGAAACACAGAGTGCTTCGTACGAGTGAGTCACTCGTACGAAATACTATTTCGTACGAATCATAGTGTTTGTTTTTAGTGCACGCACTTCAGTACGAGTCGTGTCGACCTATAAATAGGGAAGTGTTGTGTTAGAGCTAGTGACGGATTTGTCATTTCATATGGCAAAGCTCTGTCAGTTTGTTGACTTGCATCTGTAACTTGAACGTCTTTAATAGATCAGAAGCAGTTAAACAATAATCTCTATCTTGTTTGTCATATCTACCTCTCTAGCAATGAATTCCGCCTCTGCTAGTTGAGCGAGATCAGGTTGATTGCTCATTTTGGGAGCTCGATCCCCATCCATAAGTGGTATCAGAGCCATGTGATCTGATCTACAGATAGACAACAAGTAGTTACTGTTCAGACTTGGACACATCTTCATTTTCATCATTTTTCTGACCTTTGCTGGATTTTGGACAAATTTCAGACGAATTCTTGGACAAAATGGACTAGGATTTTAGTAATTCAAGTTAATCTTCAATCTAATCAATCCATACCATAATTCAGACATAAAATTGAACTAAATCATGATGAAATCGATAAACTCTGGTTAGTTAGAAGTTTGAATCGGTTGAATAAGTTTTTTGAACAAGTTTCGCACGAAATTAAGGATATTTTGATTTTGGTACGAGTCAGAGCAAATTTCATACGTATCAGTTAAATTTCACGAATCTTAAAATTTTTAGAATTTGAACTTGTTTCGTATAAAATGACTTGAATCGTACAAAAACTGAATCGTACCAAAATTCATTTAGTTAAAAAAACAACAACACTTGTTTCGTACAAAAACTTTTTGTTTCGTACGAAATCTTGAGATTTGTGTGAAAAATTACGTATAAAATGACTTGAATGGTACAAAAACTGAATCGTGCCAAATTCATTTAGTTAAAAAAAACAACAACACTTGTTTCGTACAAAAACTTTTTGTTTCGTACGAAATCTTGAGATTTGTGTGAAAAAATTTGAATCGCACAAAATATTTGTTTCGCATGAAATTCTGGTTTTGTAGGAAATCTTTGTCCGCATAAAGGGTTTTCTATTCTGATTTGTTTGTTTTCGAGAAGTGTGTTCTAATTTTTACGGATAAAATGTCTGAGGAATTTTACAATGCGTTTGTCACATCGGTTGTCACCACTGCAGCAGCTCAAAACATCAATTTAGAGAATGAAATGGGAACAATGACTAAACCTCCAAAGCTTATGAATCTGGAAGACTTTGATAGCTCGAGCTAGAGGTTTATGAACTGGGTACAAGCTAACCATTTTACTTGCTGGTTTGCAATCGAGGCAAAATACATTGCACAAGTTGGCGAAAGTGGGCTTGAAAAGACCCTTGCCCAATTCTCTGATGTTGAACGAGAAAGATTTATCAACGAAAAGAAGATGATGAACATTCTTCAGCAATCGATCAAAGAAGACATCTTGGCTTTACTACAGCATGATGATGATGCGCAATCTTTATGGAATGCTCTTCGACTCAAATTTCAAGGCAGTGGTCAACTCCGCAAAAGCAAAAGGGCATTATTAAGCAAAGAGTTTGATGTATTCACATTGATCAAAGGAGAAACGGTTAAGTAGCTAATTGAGCGATACTGTCATCTGGTAGTTCATATGAAGAGAAGACGAATGAAGGGCTTGTTGATAAACTAGCTGATTCTCTGCCACAAGGTGAATGGTCGACTTACTTAACTATTTTGAAGAATGGGGTTGAATACAACAATTTTCGTTGCCTCGCTTTATCGAGAGATTGGAAGGTCATGAATTAGAGATGCAAAACATGGCAAAAAACAAGACGGTTCAAATGCAACAAGATGTTAATCTTTATTTCAAAAATAGTTCTGCTGCTCAAATCCAAGCGCCAAAGGTTCAAACTGCGTTCAATGCTTATAGCTCACCAAGCACACCTCAAACTCAGTCAAGTGGTTTCCAATCATACCCAACAGTTGATCCAAATACACCATCAAGTCAACATTCTTCTTTCAGATCAAATCAATCTCAGAACAATCAAGCCACTCTATCATCCAATACAAGTCAAAGAAGTCTGCAATGCAACATTGCCGTTGACTTTCAGAACGCACAAAATTTTGATGAAAATACGGCAAAACAACATATGTCTCTACTTGCTTCAGTTCTTGAGTCATATGATAGTCTTGTTGCTGGAAAGATTGGAAATTCTGAGATGACACGTGAAGACTACGATCAAATTGATCCAGTTGAAATGGAATTGATTGATATAAAATGGTGCATGGCTTCGATCGTTCGACGAGCATAAAGATTTATGGAAATCACTGGTAAAGAAAATTTGGGAGGTTTGGATGGGAAACTTGGATTTGACAAATCTAAAGTTACTTGTTTCAAGTGTCGGGAGAAAGGTCACTTTAAAAGAGAATGTCCTAACCGAGAGGTTCAAGGGAATCAGAATCCTTTCCAAGATGACTATTACAAAAGAGCGAGTTATCACCAACCACAACCGAGAACCAAAATCGTGCCGATTGAGACAAGCAACCTAAAACTAAAGAAAAAGCTTTGGTTGTTACACAAGAATACGAAGGGTTTAATTGGATATATTTCGAAAGGAGAAAGTTTGGCATTGGTAGCTGAAATTGTTGATGAATCAGAAGAAGAATCGGAGGCATCTTTTGATGAAGGACCGGAGGATGACGCGTACTATTATCATACTTCATCAGAGGAAGAGGAGCTTTTAAATGGTCCATTCAAACATCTCTTGCCTAACGATGTTTTAAAAACTTTTGCAGGATACTTTGCACCTACTCAACATTCAACAGATGAAGTGGAAAAGAAACCAGTTGAAGATGTCAAATCGGATGAGAAAAAGGAAGTGCTGAAAGAAGACATCATTAAAGCGTGCATGGCGAATGGAAATAAGGTAAACAAGCCATCTCAGAATGAAAAATCTTGTTCAAAGTGTGATGAACCATGTGGTGAGTGTCTTGTAAAAGACAAAAGATTTGCGGAATTGCAAAGGTTAACAGACAATTTGTCAAGTGATTACAAAGTCACAAAGGAAGCATATGATAAATTGAGTGCGTCTGTTAAACAATTTAATAAAGCACTCAGAGAAAATGATGCAACACTGATGATGCTCAAAGCAACAGTGATGGATAAACAAATGACAATTAATATTCATCAAAACACTATTGCTGAGCTCAAAAGTGAGCTTGAAAAAATGAGAATTGAAACCGAACGAGTTAACAAACTGTTAGTTAGTTACTCCACAAGCTCATATGTCATATATCATATTTTACCAAAAATAAAAAATACTAAAGAATCTAAAAATGGTGAAACAAAGAGTAGAAGTTATAATCGAGTTCCTCCACCCATGTGGAACAGTTATGCTTGCAAAAATCCATCTGGGGTGGAAAAGGCACTAAATATTAAATTGAAAACCAAACAGTTGCATGAGGATATCGATATAACTTACACTAAAAATGATGGTGAATGTGATTCTAAAGTGGTAGAAAATGTGATTGAACGAGTGTTGACAAATGAATCTGAGGTGGCTGAGTCTGAAAAGTCTGAGAAGTCAAAATCTGATGACAAATCAGAAAATAGTTTAAATGATGATCCTAATGTTATAGTTTATAAAATGAAAGGATCTGAAAAACTATTTTCGTATGGGGGATTTTCCCATCAAGAATGTGAAAAGAGGTTGTGTTGATAAAATATTCAAGCTGATGGAGGTAAGTCATGATGATTTGGATAAACATGATTCATCTTTCTATTCTAAATCAAAAACTAACAACCGACCCTATTTTCAGAAAAATGAAGATCATCCGGAAAACAAGCGTGCAGGGTTGGGTTTTCAGAAGCAACATAAGACCAACATGTCTCAAATATTGGATTTTACAAAGAAAATTAATTTTGTATTTGGGACAACAACCGAGAAGGAAAAGGAAATCATTGGTACTCAATCGAATGATGACTTTCTTAAAGATAAAGAGAAACAAAAACAGAAACAGGTTTTGAATACCTCTGTTCATAAGGACAACAGGACATGCTATGAGTGCAAGAAAGTTGGACATATCGCACGATATTGTTCACAAGAAAGTTCAAAACCAGTTTCTTCTCCGAAAAAGTTCACCAAGGATGAAAAGCAAAAAGCACTTATGGTTATGCCAAACAAATTCTTAAAAGAAAAACTTAATCTAATCAAATACAATATTCAATACACACTCTATCTAGTCTATTCGCACAGTGACGGCCATAAAGTGCATCAACAATTTCCCCCTTGGACGTCACTATCGAAGCTTGAACTTGAAATCTTGAGAGCTGTGTTTGAATATTCTGCAACTTCAATCGGGTATCTGTTGACATTGTAATTCCCCCTTGATTGAAGATCCGGGTTTGCATTATTTACGTTTAAACACAATTCCCCCTGAAATAATTTTCTCCAGAAATTAATCTTCAGGCTGTTGGTTGCATGGTTCAGAAACCTCCTCTGATTTGCTTGATCTTCAAATTTCTCAAACAATCACCAACTTGTTATTAAACAATGTAGCTTTCTCTATTTTGACGTTTAAGAATATCCGCATTCGGTTTAACGCAACCCCCTTGATGCTTGATCCTTTGATCTTCAAAACCCAACCAACAATTTACAGAAACTTCGAAGAACCATACGGAAAAACTTCAAACCGATGAGTATCCACAAAAATCTTTTCAATCAGCAAATCATCAAAAACAAACTAACTGGTAACACATCGAATCTGAGAAACATTCTTCGGCAATCAGAAGCACATTCATCCTTTTTAGTCACAATAACAGATGTATAGTTATCTCCGCTGGAATGGGCACTGAAACTACAAGACATCCGTGTTTTCTGGCGGTTAGTCCGAAAAACAGTTCATTTGCAATGTAGAGTTAATGATAGAATGACGTGTTCACATCCACGCCATTTTGTGTGCTTCCACTTCCACATCAGGGATCAGGTGGTTTAGCCCTTGAGCATCAATCTGAAACATGATCTGAAAATTCTGAACATTCTTCGATCACCCATTCTGAATGTGTAGTCTATTCGTCAATAGACATGAACGCTATTTCATCTCTAATGAATCTTCGATCCTATGTGTTTCCCAAATAATTTGCGGTCCGAACCACCCGGATATGTTGCAGCGCCACGAATTTCAAAAATGTCGGAATTTTATGAAAAATTTTATTCCCCCTCATTTTTGCAAATTCTGACGTCGAGTTCTTATGGGAATGCAGATTCTGGTGGAACTGCAGCATATGATATCACATATTTTGCCGAAAATTTCCCAAAATTTGCAGTTTTGACCAAATGCTGACTAAACATTAAGGAACAATAATAATCACTACACCATATGATCAACGTTTGGCGCAGGTATCAGTGACTATCCTAAAATCTTCATCCCATTGCGATCGTATCATCAAATTTGTCCGTTGAAGCTCTAGACGGTGTCCCCGAACAACCCGAATTTGACGTTAAAATCTCGAAAAAATTTGTAATCACCAAATTTTTTCTGGACACTCGTCTCATCAATACGATCAAAAAATGCCTTCTTTTTTTCGTGCGAAGCAGGTGTTTCGTACGAATTATGTTTTAAAAATCTATTTGACTAACCAAGTCCAAGTTAATGACCCTGGTTATCCAATTTGCCTTCCAAGTCCAAGATAATGACCTTGGTTGACCACGTTTGACCAAACAGATTTTTTTTAACATGTAAAGTTTCAAATTAATGAGCTTTCTTGACATTTGAGTAACTTTTTCTGTATATTATGCGGTTGAATTTTTTTAACTTTTCAGTATATTATTTCTTACAATTTCTTAAAAAAATCCAAAAATATGTTTTTGATATTAGGGGAATAATATTTGAGGAAAATACACAAACATTTAAAAAAATCAAAAAGAGTTTTGTGTAAAAAAGAGTGATCATAGTAAATAAAAAATGATAAGTCACAGTATGCTAAAGAATTGTAGTGTTTTAAAGTATTTTAAGCAAGTCTTACTATGGATACGCCAATAGACTTCACTCGTTCAGTAGATTGTTATCGAGATATAAACCTAAAGACACTAAAACTGATTAACTTGTTGGTTAACATCTCTCGGATATATGGACTTAGTACTCCGAAATTTGGTTTGAGAGAATGCTAGATTCTGCGATACTAGGTCTTTATATTTGATTGATATCTGGGGTGTTATTCGGGTTCTTCTGATTTTGCGGAAGCAATGGCCTAGAACTCATATAATACTTTCGCATTTTTTCCCCAAATGCTGCATAAAATGATTATGTCTTAAGCAATTATGACATTTGCAGTACAAAAGATTCCTTAATGGAACACCACCAAAAGACGAGCCTTCATCTCTTTGTCTGTACGGTAGTACTAACCTGAGCTCTCAAGGTCTCGCATTCACCCTATATACAGATATCAATTCGATATATTCACCTGTAAAATGAAATTCTGGGAATCTCGATACGGGAGTATATTCTGAGATGGGAAACACAGTTATTTCATGTTTCTAATAATACCTTAACATATCTTGAAACAGTTGAGAAACGAGAAGAGTTTTAAATGGACAAATAAATTGGCAATCTACGTAAATTTGTTTAAAAGCTTAAAAGGTGTTTTTAGACTAACGGTACTAATGACTTATATAAATGTTTGAAATGATCCTCTGAAAGCACAAAATTCACAAAAATTATTATTCTTTGAAAAATTTCTTAAAACTCAAAAAGATTTTTAGTTTTCTTAGCTTGATAGTTTTATTTTAGTTTACCGATGATAAAAACACTGATAGATTGGATTCATAGCAACATCTTGCTGAGGAAAGACTTGGAATCATGGGTTGGGAGCTAATTTTTAGCAACAAAGTTACTCAAATGTCAAGAAAGTTCATTAATTTGAAACTTTACATGTTAAAATAAATCTGTTTGGTCAAAGTGGTCAACCAAGGTCATTAACTTGGACTTGGAAGGCAAATTGGATAACCAGGGTCATTAACTTGGACTTGGTTAGTCAAGTGGATTTTTGAAACAGATAAAATTTTTGCGAAAATGAATGAAAAAAATTGAAAATATAAAAACAGAAATAAAAATAGAATTTGAAAAGTTTGAAAGTTTTAGAATTGACTCGTACAAAAACAATTTTTATGCGATTCAGTAGTTTTGGTACAAAACAAAGGGTAATAATTTGGTACGAGTCATAAGATTTCGTACGAAACATGGATAGTATATATCCCTTTGTGGTTCGCACATAAATGAGTTTTCTGTTCTTTGAGCACTATTGAGCGATTCAGAGAGTTTTGTGCGATTCAATTCTAGAACTTGATTTCTTGATTCTTGTTCTTGCTATTCACATTGTTGAGGTTGATTTGCACACCTCGTACAATGGGCAAGGTAATTTCGTCACGATTTAACTGTTATAATGTCAAAATTTCATACGATTCGGACTAAAACTTAGATCTTGGGAAATTGGACCGGTAAAACTTAAAATTGACCACAAAATCGTTAATATCGGCTCTAATAACCTGAAAATCAACTATCAATTTGCTAAAAACAACAAGTTTTAGGATTGGATTATACTTGGACAAATTTTGGGACGAAGTTGATTTGGTGCGGGTGACTTGTTAGGTACAAAAATGGATTTTCAAAGTTTAAATTGTTAAGTAAAGATTTTGTACGAAACACATGATCCGTATGAATTTTCTGAGTTTCAACTTTTGTTCAGATGAAAATTTTGTACGAAACACATATTTTAGCATGAATCAGAGAGAAATGCTTAAAATGTTCAACATTTCTGATCAAACGAAAATTTCATACGAATCACAAAAATTTTGTACGAGACATGGATTGAAACTTTGAAATGTTTAACATGTTTGTATAAATGATTTCGTACGAAATAAAAGAATTTATTTTTTGTACGAATCAGGGTATAATTTTTGAAAAAGTTTGAAAAAGTTTCTGACCGTTGAATATTTTTTTTTCTTGAACAGGCAAAGAGAACCGGATTTTCGCCAGTACATAACACATGCTGTATCACAGATGATAAGATTCCAGAAATAGCTGCGTACAGAAGTATCTTGGAGTTCTTACCAGAGTTAGAGTGAAGAAGGCGATTACCGAAAGACATACTGTATATTTGTCACATGTTGAGTATTTCTAGAATGCTGCGGAATACAGTCTTGACGACAATGCCATTATATCAGCAATGAAGATTAACGATGTAGATATTCAAGTAAAGATTACTGAAGATTTGATTCGGAAAGTGTTAGAGTTTAAATATAACAAGGATGATCCAACGGGCTTTACTAAATATATGGTGAAAGGATGTTTTTACAGGATGGGATATTCAGATTTCGTGAATGCTGCTCCTTTCAAAAAGGGAAATCTAAGCGCGCCGTTTTGATATCTAGCACATGTTATTATTCATTGTTTGGGTCACAGGAAGGGTGGATTGGATGACCTAGTTGATTATCAGATGTGCATGATTACTGCATTAGTGTTGAATCTTCCTTATAACTTTTCGAAAGTTGTATTTACTCAGATGGTACAAAATATTCAGAAGGAAAGATTTTTGCAGTACCCGAGGTTTATACAGATGATGTTAGACTATTTACATCCTGGATTGAAGAAATCTGCTGATGATGTGCTTAAACTTGAGCATATGGATGTTCAGTCTCTGCGAAAGATGAATGTACACTTGAAGTCTGCTCCCACCGCTAAACCGATGTTTGGTGCTATTCTAAATAAAGATTACATCTCACCCGCACCTGGAAAATGGAGGAAAGACGATAGTGGTGACGATGAGGAGGAAGTGAATTCATTATCTTTGTTTGTGGCAAAGTAAAGTCCGTGGTTTGTGAAAGACGGAGATAAAGGAGGTAAGGCTACATACAAAGGAAGAAAGAGAAGAGCTGCATCTACTTCTAAAAGATCTGGATTAAGGAACGAACCTGAGATTGAAGAAACAATTGAAAAATGGCAGAGGATATAGAACGTTAGGCTTTTGGAGCTGACACGACAGTGGCTGAAGAAGTACTATCTTCTAGTACTGATTCAGAAGATAGGCGTGCAGGAGAAAGGAGAAGAGCAGAAAAACTTGAAAAGAAACGTCAAGAGGAGCTGAAGTGAAAAGCTGAAGAACGGAAAAGAAAGGCAACAGGCGAAGACGATACTATTTACGTTCCGTCTGAATCCAAGCTTGAATCTGGTTATCGAACTCCACTTAGAAAAGAACGAGAAGGATGAAAAGATCTGCAGCTTGTATATCTCCGAAAGTTAATCCAATAGAAGCTGATGCTGAGCAAACAACTGAAGCAAATGTGGAGGAACAAACGCAGAGTATTCCGTCCCCACTACATGATATGCATCCCGAGCCAGATCAACCACATTTTGAACCAGAGATTCCAGATAAAGAACCTGAACAGCGACAACCAACACCGCAACAGTTTGAGCCAGAACCTGTTCACCAATCTATGCCAGATCCAGAGCCTGTAGAACAACCAGCACCACAACCGTCAGCTCAACAACAGTCTCAACCATCTCATGCTTAGCAATCTCGTCCTACATCACAACCTTTCAGCTCACAAGCTTTTTTCGACGAGATTAATCTAGACGATCTACCTGGAGGAGATGAGTTTCGATTTGATGATCCGAGAATTGATGATTTGCAGAAACAAGTGAATATGAATGTTGTACGCATCGCTGAATTACAAGAACAGATAAACTTGCTAACAGCAGAGAAGTTTGAGATGCTTGAGAGAATTGGAGGTTTAATCATCGATAAGCAACAACTTGAAGCGATGATGGCAAATATTATTTCTGAGAATGAAAGGCTGCACTTGCGAATGACAGAGTACGAAGAAGAAAGGTTGAGAAATAATCGAAGGATGGATATATTTGAAAAGATTCTTGAAAAGAAGTTTGGTTTGAGTAAATCTGCAGCGATTGATGAGATAGAACGTACTGAAGCTAGAGAAAGGGTTGCAGAACAAGAACGATTGGCTAAGCAACAATTTGATGCATTAGGAAAAGGAAAGGGTAAGATTGATGAGGATTCTGTGACTGAAGAAGCTATGCCAGAAGCTGAATCTGGGCTAGTACAGTGTTGGGATATTGTAGTGTACGAGGAACCGAAGAACTTTATTCTGATAGAAAAGTCTGTTGATGTTGATATAGATTTCCTGGATATTTCCCAACGACGTCGAGAGTGGTTGATGAAAAAGATGGGAAAAGAGCGTACAGAATCGTTTGAGGAAAAAGAAAAGGAAGAAGAGATGGAAGATACTGAAGAAGTTGATATTGATGATAAAGATTCTAGTGATTCGAATGATGGTAATGATGATGATAATGTGGGAGGATCAGGTGTTCGTGTAACAGATTCAAATGTTAATGAATTAGTTAATCTTTCCGAGTATTTTGATGATTCTGAAAATCAAGTGGCTGAAGAGGAAGGGACAAACAAAGTTGATGAATCAATAGATGCTCAGCAAACAGGAATCTTCACAGAGAATGTTACATCTTCTGTTCCTGTTGTGCAAAAACCGTTCGTTTTATACATTGAGCATGATGTAGAAGAGGGAGAGTTTGTATATAGTTACTCGAAGGAAGAGATAGCTAAAATGCTTGGAATTAGTGGAGAAAAGTTCGAGTATGATTTTGAAGATGAGCTAAACAAGATAGATGTGTTCGAACCGAATGATTATGTTTTTGAGGAGATTGAAGACGCTAATGTTTATGATAACATTGTCGTTGAAAGTGACTCTGATGAAGATATAAATGATGTCGTTCAGGGTAAAGAGGATTTACCAACGTTTATCAATTTATTCACAGCAGAGAATTCTGAGGAATTACAAAGGAAAGTTTCGGAAGCTGTTAAAGAAGGAACAATTCCAGAAAAGATGACTACAGCTGAGGTTGTCGAACAGAAAAAGAAATGGATTAGGGAGAGTCCAGTTGAAAGAAAGTTTAAAAGACCCCTAGCGTTTTTTACTAGAGATGCTGATATTTCTTTGGGTGATATTTTGAGTTGGGGTTGGATTGAAGAGCTGGATATTTATGTGATTAAGAGAGAATATGGGATTCAATACTTTTGATGCTTAAGCGACATCAAAACTCTGCCAAATTGGGAGATTAAGGAACTTGTGCAAACGAAGATGATTAGCCTAAATATGAAGTTCCATGATAAAAAATTGTGGAGATTGATTAAATTTGAAGCGAAGCACGGTTTTGTTCACTGGAAACCGCATTATCCGCGTCGTATTACTAAGTAAGATCCAGTAACAAAAGGGAAAGATATTACGATGATAGTAAAGAAACCACGGGTGTTGAAAAACATGCCGATGATTAAAATGGAGCAAGATTTCTATACGATCTTCAAGTGGTGGCATTACGATTGTAATACAGGTGAGGTAGTTATTTGTGTACACCCTGATGAAGATGCGTGGAAGATAAATGAGGAATTATCCGAAGCCGTCATAGCACACAAAAGAATATTTGGGTTGTGGCGAGGCATTCGAGTACTAGACCCTATGTGGCTAGTAAATTGTTCGAAGAGAGACATTGAATGTTTATTTTATAGCAAGATTAGTTTTGAAGAAAAGGATCAGGAGCAAGCACTTCAATTTCAAAAGGTTGTAAATGTGTGCTTTGCAAATGATATACATTCGGGATCGAATTGGAAGACAAACTAGAGGAGGATTGAAAAGAAAGAGTTGAAGAAAACTGAAGAAAAGGAAGCTCGGATTGCTGAATGTTCAAGAGTAGCATCGTTAAGGAGTTTTTAGTTTTTGAAGCGACGTCCTCTTACCGATCAAACACCTATTGCTTCTGAGGAACGTTGAAAACCGTTAAAGAGATTTTTTTGGGCGTTAAAGATTATCCAGACTATGACAACATCCAAGGGGGAGTTTGTTGGTACATAATGTCTATTGCCTACGTCTAGGATTTATCTGTATTGTTTATAAAGTTTACACGTTAATGATTATATGAGAAATTGTAAATTTTATGTCGTAATACACTATGATTCGCATGAAACACAGAGTGCTCCGTACGAATGAGTCACTCGTACGATATACTATTTGGTACGAATCATAGTGTTTGTTGTTAGTGCACGCACTTCAGTACGAGTCGTGTCGACCTATAAATAGGGAAGTGTTGTGTTAGAGCTAGTGACGGATTTGTCATTTCATACGGTGAAGCTCTGTCAGTTTGTTGACTTGCATCTGTAACTTGAACGTCTTTAATAGATCAGAAGCAGTTAAACAATAATCTCTATCTTGTTTGTCATATCTACCTCTCTAGCAATGAATTCCGCCTCTGTTAGTTGAGCGAGATCAGGTCGATTGCTCATTTTGGTAGCTCGATCCCCGTCCACATATTCCATTTTCGGAAGGGTTTGATATAGATATGTTCAACGGTGACAAGATTAACGAGATAGAGACAGAGATGAAAGAATATGAAGGCCGAATCAAGTTTCTTAAAGATGATAAGAAAAGATTGGAAGCATTGTTGGTAGTGTTGGTGGATGATAATGCAAAGATGGGTGAACTACAGAGCAAGATCCAAGAACATGATGCTTCCATCAAACAACTGGAGACAGAGAACATGCACTTGCTATCAATGCTTACGAATGTCACTGTTGAGAATGAAAGGTTACATCTGGTGGTTAAAGATTTGGTGAGACTTTGAAGATAGAGAATGCCAAGAAGTTTGATATGTTGTTCAAAGTGCTCCACAAGAGATATAATATCAACTTTGCAGCTGAACATGATGCGATAGAGATCGAAGAAGCAAAGTTGAGAGCCGCTGAAAGGGCAAAGAAAGCAGAGGAAGATGCTACTGCAACTAGTAAAGGCAAGAGTCCGATTGATGTGATGCCTAATATTGAGCCTACATTGCCTGATAGAATCTGAGCCGGTGAATTTTGTACTTATTGGTGGACCGGTCGATGTGTCTGACATGACATTGAGGCAGAAAATCTTAGATCGAAAGAGGATGCACACAGAAATTGACTATTCGACGAAGATAATGCGAATGATGATGAGGGAGATGAGGATGATGATGATCAGGGGGTACAAGATTGATTATTGAGTCTGCAAAGAGTGAATAATCTGTTGATTATGATGCCTTCTTAAACGATTCAGCTAATCAAGAAAATGATGATCAAAGTCAAGGGGAGACGAAGGACCCTGAAAATGAAGTTGAGCAGTCAGGAATCCTCACAGCTGTTCCTATATTGGCTATTCCTGATGTGCAAATACCAACGATTTTCTATCTTGAGCATTATGTGGAAGAAGGTGAATTCGTTCATAACTACACTAAGGAAGAAATTGCTAAAAAGTTAGGTGTAGACGAAGAATCCTTTGCATTTGATTTTAAAGATGAATTAAACAACATTAGTGTTTCACATCCTGAGATTATCTTTATAAATATGTGTCGGAAGCTGATGATTATGATAGGGTTGTCGTGGAGGGTGATTCTGACGATGATGGTAACGCTAAATATTCTAGTGAAGGAGCAGATGACTTCCCAACATTTGAAGAGTTGTTTTCTAAAGCGAATGATGATCTGTTAAGAAGAAAGGTTGAGGAAGATGTGAAAGAAGGAAATGTACCTAAACGTCTATCTGAAGAAGAGATTGTTGCAACTAAGAAGTATTGGTTCAAGGAAATGCCACAAGAAAGAAAGTTCAAACGTCCACTACCCTTCTTTACTCGTGATCTAGACAAATCTTTGGGGGGTATTCTAAGTTGGGGATGGATAGAAGATTTGGATGTTTATGCGGTAAAGCGAGAGTTTGGTGTTCAGTATTTCAGGTACTTAAGTGACATCAAGACGCTGCCATTTAGGGATATTGAAGAGTTAGTTTAGACGAAAAGTATCAATCTCAAGAAGAAGTTGTATGAAATTGATAAAGTTTGAAGCTGCTCATGGTTTTAGTTACTAGAAGCCGCATATTCCATGCAGAATTATCAAGTTTGATCTAGTGACAAAACAGAAAGATGTTATGCTGATAGTGAAGGGCCACATGTTATGAAGAATATGCCGCTGATAAAGATCGAACAAGATTTCCATAAGCTATTCAGGTGGTGGCATTATGATTTTGAAATAGGAGAAGCAGTGATTTGTGTCCAACATGATGATGATTCCTTGAAAATCACTGAAGAATTGACTGAAGCGGTGATTGCGCACAAGAGAATTTATGGTTTATGCAGGGGAATTCGAATACTAGATCCGATGTGGCCAGTAAACTACTCAAAGAATGATATTGAATGTCTATTCTAGAGCAAGATAAGCTTTGAAGAGAAAGACAAAGTGCAGGCGTTGCGATTCCAGTAGGTTATTAATGTTTTTTATGCTAACGATATTAATTCAGGAAAAAATATGGAATTCATAATCGAGAAAGCTGGAAGACAAAGAGCAACGAACCAAGAGAGAAAAGAAGCAAGATTTCTGAAGTTTAAGTATGGAGATACCTACAACAAACATCCTCCCATAGATCAAACGCCTATTTCATCTGAGGAGCGTCAAAGACCAAGAAAGCAGTTCTTTGGGTGTTAACTGTTAAAGATTTTAAAGTTTTTGTAGACTGGCCAAGACTACGACAATATCCAAGGGGGAGTTTGTTGTTGTTGAATGTCTATAGCCTACGTCTTAAGATCATGTCGTATATGTAACAGGGCTTAAAACGTTAGATTTTAGGTTGTTTTATATGTATTAGAGCCACTTCGTACGAAGTATTTATTACGCCCTACTTACTCTTATATAAAAGTTAGTAAAATATTTGACATTTGATTTAGATGATACGATAAAAAACTAATCACCAAAATACTGGTTAACTTGAACACTCTAAGTTTATATAAAATGCATAAACAATTTAACACTAGTTTGTTTCTTGAACAAGGAAAGAAAAGTAAAGCGGAAGCTAGAAGTTCGGCGGTGTTCGGTTCTTCGACAAACTTTATCATTCATCCATATTATCAAAGTGTTTTTCCTACATACAAAATTTATTTAGGATATTAGTTATGTAATTCATACAACATTTGTAAACAATGCCAACTGTTAAAGTGTGGCCTAAATATATAAAACAAAAATTATGTTTGAGATACCACCGTAAGCTACGGCTAACCACCGTAGCTTACGGCCAAGGCCTTTTTGCTTACGGTCGAAACCTTCTGCCTTACGGTCAAGATTTTAATTACAATGCAACAGCTGCCCACCATAAGCTATGGTAGGCTACCGTAGCCTACGGTGGTTTGCCGCAGAATTTCTCTTTACTTGCCATTTTTGTCACTAATTTCTCCGTATCTTTTTCATCACTTATCCGTTTAACCCTCCGTTTCTTTCTACGTGATCGAAACATGATCCTTTACCTTATGAACTCAAAATCCAACATCCCTCAAAGTAATTTCTTGTGTTCTAATATCCTTTACTCAATTTACGCTTAAATTCCGATTTTACCCTTTTACTTATCATATTTAAAACGAGATAGTAGTTCATACCATCTTCAAATGAATATTGACTTAGTCTTAACTTGTTTAATCTTTTTAGCAAAATCCACCGCTTTTATTTAATCAAACCATTATTCTTTATCATTTGGACCCATTTGGTTGTTTTAGCGAAATCCATCGCTTTTTTTAACCAAACCATTATTCTTTAACATTCTGACCCGTTTGGTTGTTTAAGCGAAATCCATCGCTTTTATTTAACCAAATCACTATTCTTTATTATTTTGACCCGTTTGGTTGTTTTAGCGAAATCTATCGCTTTTATTTAACCAAACCAATATTCTTTACCATTTTGACCCGTTTAGTTGTTTTAGCGAAATCCACCGCTTTTATTTAACCAAACCACTAGTCTTTATCATTTTGACCCGTTTGAATGTTTTAGTGGAATCCACCGCTTTTATTTAATCAAACCATTAATCTTTATCATTTTGACATGTTTGGTTGTTTTAGCGAAACCCACCGCTTTTATTTAACCAAACCACTATTCTTTATCATTTAAACCCGTGTGTTTGTTTTAGCGAAATCCACCTCTTTTATTTAACCAAACCACTATTCTTTATCATTTTGACCTGTTTGGTTGTTTTAGAGAAATCCATCGCTTTTATTTAACCAAACCACTATTCTTTATCATTTAAACCGGTTTGGTTATTTTAGCGAAGTCCATCGCTTTTATTTAACCAAACAACACTATATAAATTAAAATTTAAAATCTTTGGAGTAATAACCTACGTACCTTATAGCTTTTCTTTTTGTCGTGTATCACCTTCGACTTTATCACCCACCTTCTCGCTCGAGTTGCCTATAGAGAACAACTCGGCTAATTGTTAAATGGCCAACATAAAAGCTATTATTATCAAATTTTGTCAAGAATCAGTACATATGGTTCTCATCAAATTATCACGTTACTAAGCATGACATTTCACTTAGGCGATTTATCAAACACCTTGTAAGCGTAGATTTATGTGATACGTCTAACAATCACAAGTAAAGCATCATTTATTTACTCATTCTTATCTTATCAAATAAGTATGTTCGATTCTAATCCGAGTCACATCGAAATTTCAGTTAACAAACTTCATGAGTACAAATTATCCATTGTAACATATACATTCCTTACTGTCATAAAACCCATTTAACATAAGTACCAATAATCATTCAAACACTTGATTTATAGTTTTTGATCACTATTTTTCATTATGGGTTTTCCCCCTAAACTAACATACATATCAATTTCTGTTATCACAGCTTCAGTTTATGCTTGAATTGAAATTTGTAATCTTCATCAAGCTTCATAATCATCACTAGATATCGAAATTCCACATACCTTAAGATCTCCTAGCTTGGAGGATCACTAATTTCAGCTCACGCACTAATATAAGACTTGATTTCTCTTTCAATTTGAAGGATTTGTTATTTTTCTACTTGCACCTGGTCGACTCCTAAACATACACATGTGTGTGTTTTTGGGTTTTGAATGTCTATTTATATTAACTAGTTCACCAAGTGCCTAATTCAGTCCTCCAAGTTTGGTTTATTATACGTGGGCACTTATCAAAATGTTTTCATTAGTTATTAAGCAAATAACTAATTAGTTTTCAAATCCACTAACTAATTATGGATGTAATATATATTTTACTTTCACAGTGGGTATAACTATATATATTTTATATATTTTAGGGACATTACAAGTCCACTCCATTTTAAAGAGACTTTCCACTAACGGGTTAAACGCCCCTGGTTATTTATGTTATTTAATATTTTTTGGTGTTACAAATCTATCCCCTTAAAAGGGTTTCGTCCCCGAAACACGTATACGTACCGAAAAGAGAAGGGTAGAGTCGTATCATCTCTTCTTTGAGCTCCCAAGTGGTATCTGCACGTTTTCAATGCTCCCATTTGACTTTTACTTAGTTTATTTTTTGTTCCTTAATGATTTAATCTTTCGGTCAAGGATTGCTATCGGTTGTACCTCATAATTTAGTTTGTTGTCTATCTCTATGTCATCATAATGAACGTGGGCTGTCTCGTCAGCTAGGCATTTTCGCAGGTGTGAAACATGGAATGTGTTGTTTATCCCGCTTAATTCCATTGGGAGTTCTAAGTGGTATGCTACTTTACCCACTTGATTAATAATTCTAAAAGGCCCAATAAACCTTGGACTCAATTTTCCTCTTTTTCTAAATCGAATAACCCCTTTCCATGGAGACATTTTAAGCATTACTTTATCGCCAATTTGGAATTCAATAGGCCTCCGTCTTCTATCTGCATAAGATTTTTGTCGGTCTTGGGCTGCTTTTAGATGGGCTCGGACCGCATCAATTTTCTCATTTGTGGCTCTAATCATATCTTTGTGAGCAAGTTCGCGAGGGCCTACTTCACCCCAACACATCGGAGTTCGGCATTTCTTACCATATAGCATTTCATACGGGGCCATGCCAATACTTGAATGGTAGCTATTGTTGTATGAGAATTCAACTAATGGTAAATAAGCATCCCAACTACCACCAAAGTCGATAATACACGCTCGAAGCATGTCCTCTAATGTTTGAATGGTCTGTTCGCTCTGTCCATCTGTTTGGGGTGATAGGCGGTATTGATTAACAGTTTTGTGCCCATCCGCTCCTAGAATTCATGCCAAAAATACGATGTAAATCTGGTATCTCTATCGGATAAGATTGATACTGGTACTCCATGGCGTGCTATAATTTCATTTATATATATTTCTGACATCTTTTCAGAAGTATATGTTTCACGAATTGGAATAAAATGAGCACTTCTGTCAACCTATCAATGACCACCCAAATGGCGTTGTATCCTATAGTCTTTTTTGGCAGTTTGGTCAATAGGTCCACGGTAACATGTTCCCATTTCCAAACTAGTACTTCTAAGGGGTTTGGAGTTTGTCGTAAGGCTTTTGATGTTCAGCTTTTACTTGTAAACAAGTTAGGCATTTTTCAACATATTTGGCTACATCTCTTTTCATTCCGGGCCACCAGTAATTCTGTTTTAAATCTTGATACATCTTGATCACTCCCGGATGAATCGAATAATGCGATTTATGGGCCTCATCAAGTAGAAGATCCTTAACACCACAAGTGTTAGGAACCCAGATCCTACCGAATCGGGATTTCATCCCATTTTCTCCATTTACAATATCTTTCATTAAACCCTTCACACATTCTTTTCTCCAATTTTCTTCTTTAATCGCTTCGATTTGCGCCGCTCGGATTTGTTCAAGTAAATTTGAGGTCACTATTTGTTGCATCGACCGTATTCGTAAAGGTGTATACTCTTCTTTTTGTCTTAACGCATCCGCTACTACGTTGGCTCTTCCTGGATGGTAATGGATTTCACAATCATAGTCCTTTACCGTTTCAAGCCAACGTCCCTGTCTCATGTTCAATTATTTTTATCAAAGAAATATTTCAAACTCTTATGGTCAGTAAAAATAGTGCATTTTACCCCGTATAAGTATTGCCGCCAAATCTTCAAGGCGAATACTACTGCCGCCAATTCAAGATGGTGAGTCGGATATTTCTTTTCATGCACCTTTAATTGCCTAGATGCATAGGCAATCACCTTTCCCCATTGCATGACTACGCACCCCAGTCCTAGGTGTGATGTGTCAGAATATACAACCAAGTCATTAGTGCCATCCGGTAAGGTTAATACTGGAGCACATGTCAATTTCCTTTAAGCGTTTGGAATGCCTTTTCTTGTTTGTCCTTCCAGACAAACTTTTCATCTTTTTGGGTGAGTTTAATTAATGGTGATGCGATTTTGAAAAAATCTTGAATGAACCGCCGATAATATCCCGCGAGCCTTAGAAAGCTTCTCACCTCCGACGGATTTCTCGGAGGATTCCGTTTTGAGATTGCCTCAACTTTAGATGGGTCTAATAGTACCCCATCAACGCTTATGAGATGCCCAAGGAATTGTACTTCCCGAAGCCAAAAGGCACACTTTGAGAATTTTGCATATAGTTTTTCTCGTCTAAGAGTTTCCAACACTTCATATAAATGACGAATATGATCCTCCTTGCTTTTTGAATATACGAGAATATCATCGATGAACACAATTACCGACCTGTCCAACATAGTTTTGCATACTGGATTCATAAGATCCATAAACGCTGTGGGTGAATTAGTTAGACCAAAAGACATCACTAGGAATTCATAGTGCCCGTACCTTGTACAAAATGCCGTTTTGGGGATATCCTCGTCTTTCACTCTCAGTTGATGGTAACCTGACCTTAAATCGATTTTTGAAAACCAACTCGCACCTTGTAGTTGATCAAATAGGTTGTCGATTTTTGGAAGCGGCTATCGATTCTTTACTGTAAGTTTGTTTAACTCACAGTAATCTATACACATGCGCATACTTACGTCCTTCTTTTTTACGAATAATACTGGTACGCCCCATGGAGAAACACTCGGTCTTATAAATCCTTTATCTAGTAAGTCTTGCAGTTGCGACATTAATTCTTGGAGTTCCGATGGCGCTAGCCTATAAGGTGCCTTAGCTACCGGTTTTGCATTCGGGATTAATACAATACCAAACTCTACCTCGCGCTCAGGTGGTATTCCTGATAAATCATCCAGGAATACGCCTTCAAATTCCCTTACCACAGGTACTTCTTCAATCCTTGGCAATTCTCTTTCCGAATAACGAACGTAAGTTAAGTATGCTTTATACCCATGTTGAACGAGTTTGTGGGCTTCCGCCATTGAACATAATATGGGGTTGCAATCCTTTTCCCCGTAAATAGTAACATGTCTTCTGCTCGGTGATGTTAATTGTATTTTCTTTGCGGAAACATATCACTTTAGCATGCTATCGAGACAACCAGTCCATTCCAATCACCACTTGAAATTCCCTCATAAACATGGGTATCAAGTCAATCGAGTAATCCTCATTGTCAACATTCAATTTGCAATCCCGACATATTTCATAAACAACAAAACTTTCATTATTACCTATTTCTACTTCCATAGGCATACGTAGTTTAACTAATGTAAATGAAGGGTGTTGAATATATCTTTTTGAAATAAAAGATTTATTTGCAACTGTATCAAATAAAATACATACTGGAATACAATTTACAGTAAATGTACCTGAAACCACACCGGGTTCAATCTTGGCTTCAGCCGCAGTTATATGGAAGGATCTTGCCTTCGATCTTGGGACTTCAATCTTTGCGTCGGTCACCTCTTTCCTCCCTTTTAACTCTGGGCACTCTGATTTCTTGTGACCTGGTTAGTAGCATTTATAACACACCGACACTTTACCAAGGCAATTTGATGCTACATGTCCCGTCTTTCCGCAATTAATACAAGGTTTATTCTTGAAGTAGCACTCACCCTTATGGCACGACCACATTTCTTGCAACTTGGTGATCCTCCTTTTGTACTCCCTTTCTTTGGAATTTCATTCACCTTTTTCTTTTTTGTAGAACTTGGGTTTGCATCCATTGCCCTTCGTTCACCCCTCTCGATCTGCTTCCTTAACTCAATCTCACGTTCTCGTGCAACGTTTATTATTTCTATGATATTTTCATATTTTGAGGGAGTCATGAATTCTCTATACTCTGCACTCAAGATATTATAATAGTAGTAGATCTTTTGTTCTTCTGTTTGCACCAGCTCGTCGCAAAACCTCAACTTATCAAGGAACACTCCTGTGATCTTATCAATTGTTTCACCCTTGTGTCTTAACTGAATAAATTCTTCCTTTATTTATTTATCACAGCCTTAGGGCTTCTATGTTTAAGAAAAGGCAATTTAAACTCCTCCCATGTCATGTTCCTTGTAGCTTCTACTCCTTGTTCCTTCTTAAGATTGTCCCACCAATCTTTTGCTTGACCCCGCAATTAACCGGTCCCATAAGCTACAAAATCGGTCTCGTCACAATGAGTTCGTTCAAAAACTCCTTCCATATCGCTTATCCATCATTGGCAAACTATAGGGTCTACTTCTCCGTTATAGATTGGTGGTTTACACACCATAAATGTGTTATATGACCGCTTCTTCATTTTAGTCTTGTCTTTTTCTTGTAAAAGACTTTCTTTTAATTCATTCATTCTTTCTTCTACAACCGATAAGATTGTAGTTTGTAGTCTATCCATAAATTGAGGTAGGCTTGCTTCCAAAGCCTTTCCGACTTTTTCGAAAATCGTTTCTCGTATCTCTTCTGTCATAAGAGATACTGTATCATCTTCTGTTGCTTCCGACATTTCTTTTGCTGAAACGTTCATAGTAATTTTTTTTGTGAGCAATTTATTTAATTATTTCCATATTTTATATGAATATTTAGCATATTCGTTTGATAACACGCATGGTATATCTTTCTTTTTCAATTAAGTCAAGTATATTACTTACCTTCACCATTAATATTTAATATATTTTCCGGGTTCGAGTGTATTAACACACTCCTTCCCATACACTTTAAATAACTTTCCTTTCTATTATTACTTAAAGAAATTTAATTTATAACCGATTCTTACCGAATGTCTGATCAAGCCTGAACCGAACACATTTCGTTTTTAACCTTGAGCTCTGATTACCAACTTATTACGGCCTACTTACTCTTATATAAAAGTTACTAATATATTTGACATTTGATTTAGATGATACGATCAAAAACTAATCACAAAAAGCGGGTTAACTTGAACACTTTAAGTTTATATAAAATGCATAAACACTTTAACACTAGTTTGTTTCTTGAACAGGGAAAGAAAAGTAAAGCGGAAGCTAGAAGTTCGGCGGTGTTCGGTTCTTCGATAATCTTGATCATTCATCCATATTATCATAGTGTTTTTCCTACATACAAAATTTATTTAGGATATTAGTTATGTAATTCATACAACATGTGTAAACAATACCAAACGTTAAAGTGTGGCCTAAATAGATAAAACAAAAATTATGTTTGAGATACCATCGTAAGCTACGGCTAACCACCATAGCTTACGGTCAAGGCTTTCTGCTTACGGTCGAAACCTTATGTTACGGTCAAGATTTTAATTACAATGCAACAGATGCCCACCGTAAGCTACGGTAGGCTACCGTAACCTACGGTGGTTTGCTGCAGATCTCTCTTTACTTGTCGTTTTTGTCACTAATTTCTCGTATATTTTTCATCACTTATTCGTTTAACACTCGGTTTCTTTCTACGTGATCGAAACATGATCCTTTACCTTATGAACTCAAAATCCAACATCCCTCAAAGTAATTTTCTTGTGTTCTAATATCCTTTACTCAATTTACGCTTAAATTCCGATTTTACCCTTTTACTTATCAGATTTAAAACGAGATAGTCGTTCATACCATCTTAGAATGAATCTTAACTTAGTCTTAATTGTTTAATCTTTTTAGCGACATCCACCGCTTTTATTTAACCAAACCATTATTCTTTATCATTTTGACCCGTTTGGTTGTTTTAGCAAAATCCACCGCTTTTATTTTTCCAAACCACTATTCTTTATCATTTTGACCCGTTTGGTTGTTTTAGCGAAATCCATCGCTTTTATTTAACCAAACCAATATTCTTTATCATTTTGACCCGTTTCTTTGTTTTAGCGAAACCCACCTCTTTTATTTAAAGAAACCACTATTCTTATAATTTTGATTCGTTTGGTTGTTTTAGCAAAATCCACCGCTTTTATTTAACCAAACCACTATTCTTTATCATTTAAACCCGTTTGGTTGTTTTAGCGAAATCTACCGCTTTTATTTAACAAAACCACTATTCTTTATCATTTTGACCCGTTTGGTTGTTTTAGCGGAATCCACCGCTTTTATTTAACCAAACCATTATTCTTTATCATTTTAACCTGTTTGGTTGTTTTAGCGAAATGTACCGCTTTTATTTAACCAAACCACTATTCCTTATCATTTAAAACCTGTTTGTTTGTTTTAGCGAAATCCACCGCTTTTATTTAACCAAACCACTATTCTTTATCATTTTGACCAGTTTGGTTGTTTTAACGAAATCCATCACTTTTATTTAACCAAACCACTATTCTTTATCATTTAAACCAGTTTGGTTATTTTAGCAAAGTCCATAGCTTTTATTTAACCAAACAACACTATATATATTAAAATTTAAAATCTTTGGAGTAATAACCTACGTACCTTATAGCTTTTCTTTTTGTCGTGTATCACCTTCGACTTTATCACCCACCTTCTCGCTCGAGTTGCCTATAGAGAACAACTTGTGTGTGTTTTTGGGTTTTGAATGTCTATTTATATTAACTAGTTCACCAAGTGCCTAATTCAGTCCTCCAAATTTGGTTTATTATATATGGACACTTATCTAAATGTTTTCATTAGTTATTAAGCAAATAACTAATTAGTTTTCAAATCCACTAACTAATTATCAATGTAATATATATTTGACTTTCACAATGAATATAACTATATATAATTTTATATATTTAAAGAGACTTTCCACTAACGGGGTTAAGCGCCCCAGATTATTTATGTAATTTAATATTTTTGGGGTGTTACAGTATTGCTCTCCTCGTACGAAGTGATACATGTCACTTTGTACCAAGTGGTAGAACACCCCTTGTGCAAAACTGCCATGTTTATATATAGCTGAGCATGGGTGTTGAATCCTTAGCTATTTTTCTGATTGTTAGACAAAGCCCTATCAGTTTTTTTTATAATTAATTTTGTTCTTTGACATGCTATGCAGGTGGTTAACCAACATGGAGGTCATTTCACTAATCCTCTTAGCTGATTATATGTTAATGAAGACATAGACTTTTTTGATTTGCTTAATATTGATATATTTGGTTATGCATAATTAGAGATTATCAAGAAAGAAGCTAGGTTTTATGGATGGTGTCCCTTATTACATCTTTCTGACCAACAATGTGTGATCTAGATAATGAACTGACTCTATTTGTTAGTGCATTTTATGTGTAGCCATAGTTAGAAATATAAGTGCTACAACGTGTAAAGAGTCTTGAGTATCTAAGTGTCTCGGATGGAGGTTTTCACTAGGATTGGTTTAAAAACAAAACTTTGAAATATTTGAACGGAGTAACATGAACTCACAGTTTTGCGTTCCAAATGTTGTAAAGTGAAATTCGAGTGTCCGTACACGTGTGTAACCTACAAGTGTATTAACTTCATTAGACCCTTAGGTCTCCTTGGACCTCGTACAATTTGTTCATCTTGAATTCTTGTTATGTGTTTCTTTATCTCTTTTGAACAACTTTATTGTTTTCATAGTGCTGGTACTTCGTTGTTTCTCTTATTATATATATAGATATATTGTATGTATGTATGTATATGTATATATATTGTCATGTATTTATTTGTGTTTGAACGAGCCTTGCCCTTCATGTGTCCTCGTGCCTTCATGTTATCATCATCATTATCATCTTTCTTGTCATCTCCACCATTATTACATCGTCATTTTCATCATAACCATCAACTTCCTCATGAATCTCAGCATCCATTTTTTCTTATCCAAGTACTTTTGTTTTGTTGAAACTTCGGTAACATTACCAGGTTCACCAACTATCACGTAATTCACTAACGATTCAGCTTCAATTTCTGGCTCAGTGGGTGTGACAATAGGAATATCATCTAATGTTCCTTCTCCTTTTCCCATGGCTGCAGCTTCAGCTTCGTGCTCGTCCAACAGCTCTTGCTTTAGCCTCCTCAATTTCAATTGGATCATACTCTGTATTGAAGTTGATGTTGAATCTTTTCTCTAACACTTTGTACAACACATCAAACTTCTTCGCATTCACCAACTTCTCCACTTCCAAATCTTGTACAACTTTGTGAAGTCTTTCATTTTTAGTAGTCACATTTGTAGGCATTGAAACTAACTGCACATTTTCTGCTTCAAGTTGTTTAATTCTTTCCTCATGCAACTTGATCCTACTCTCCAGATCTGTAACCCTCTTGTCATTAAAAATACCTGCATCAAATCTTCATGTGAAAGGAATTTCACCAAAGTCATCAGGAAAACGTTCATTTAAAGATCTTCTAGCAGCAGATTGAGGTGTTGAACGTTGTTGTACATGAGACGTTGTTTGTTTCGGATGTGGTGGTGGTGTAACATGTTGTGGTGATAGTGGTGGTTGATGTGGTGGTGATGTTGGTGATTGATCATGTGGTGGTGATGTAGGTGGTTGTTGTACATGTGGTGGTAATGGTGGTTGTACTGATTCAAATTTCAGGCATCTCTTATGTAGTCTTTCTTCTCATATACTTTTTTCTTGACGTTTTAGCCGCAGGAGACCCTGTTGTCTTTTTCTAAACATCAGTAGATTTACTCTTTACTCTCCTTACTCTTTTGGATGCCTTTCAGTAATCTCTTCGGGTTCAGACTGTCACACCCTGGTCGTAGCGGAAACGCTAGTGTGTAACTATTAGGTAATCATTGCATCCAATTTAGTAAACAATATAAATTAACAACGATGCCATACTATTAATAAGTTTCATTCAATAAATGCAACCATCCAAAAGTGATTTCATGTTGTTATTTTTCAACTTGTCATCATAAACATGATTCAAAATACATTGCTTCAAAATAAGATATTCTTTTCATTATAAATGCATAATGAGGTTTTGACCCCTATATACCTAAACGAAGTTGGGATATAAAAGGCAAACCCTCCAAAAGATGGTACATCGTTGTCTTGACATTTTCCCATACCTGAATCATATCACCAGCTCATGCCTTGCGTCCTGAAATACATATAATTTTAAAAAGTCAACATAAATTTGGCGAGTTCATGTAGTTAATGTTTTCGTATAAAAATGTCATCCTTGAAATCCAGTAATGAAATCCGAGTATGTTATTAGCATCATGGAGTTTTAAGGATCTATCAGTGTGTCGCGAGCACCCTGACATATATGTGCCATGAGCTAGTAACAAAACCGAGACAACTTAGACATCATTGGGATCACAAAAGCACTCCGAAGGATATACCAACCAGGAGTGGAGCGGGTCTCAAACTCAATAGATCTACTTCTTTTGCACCTTCGTCACTATGTGATTAATGGTTACTATTGTCATCCTCCTACTTACGCACAAATGATCGTGTTATCAACTAAACCCATAGCTAACATACTATTTGTTATGACACGTATTTCCCCTCGTTGGTTTTAAAAACAAAACTTTGAAATAACTGAAAGGAGGGACATGAACTTACAGCTTTGCGTGCGGAACATCGTATTACTCATAGTTGGTATCCGTACACGTGTGTAATCTACATGTGTATCGAGTTTATTAGAAACCTAGGCCTCAATGGACCTTGTACTCGTTGTTCATCTTGAATTCTTGTTATGTATTTCTTTGTTATTATAGAACACCTTTTAATGTTTTCATAGTGTTGGTAGTTTGTTTGTTCGATTAATATTGTTATATATATTTCTCAATATATATATATATATATATATATTGTTGTTCTTAGATCGTGTATGAACTGGGCTTTGCGCATGTCATCTATGTCATTGGGCCTAGCCCATGTTTTCATGTTATTGGGCCTAGCCCATGTAATTCATGTTATTGGGTCTAGCTCATGCAATTCATGTCATTGAGCCTAGCCCATGTTTTCATGTCATTGGGCCTAGCCCATGAAATTTATGTCGTTGGGCCTAACCCATGTTTTCATGTCATTGGGTCTAGCCAATGTAATTTATGTCATTGGGCCTAGCCCATGTTTTATGTCATTGGGCCTAGTCCATGTTTTTTATGTCATTGGGCCTAGCCTATATATCTTTGGACTTTGTCCATATAGTTTATTCAATTGGGTCTTGCCCATATATTTTATGCTAATGGGCCTTGCCCCCATTTTTATAAGCCCATTATTTTAGAAATCTTATACTTAGAATTTCTACTCATTATTTATGTATAATTATATATATTTGTGCCTTATGTATATATAAACACAAATAAAAATAAGCACATTGTAATAAAATGCTCGGAAATTTATAAATATTGTATTATTTAAGTTCTAAACATAAAACGTAATCTAATCAAAATGAATTATAATATAAAATATTATACTAAAAAATTCTAAAAAAAAAAAACCAAAATATGTTTGATGGACTACATTACAACTCTTTTTTAAAAGTAATAATTAAAAAACCTAACATATATTTTGTTAAGTTTCTAAACACATATTTTAGATTTGTCATCATCGTTGTTTATTACATTCTTTTTCTTGTCGACAATCGCCCGTCGTCGTAAAATCTTTTCGTGTCAGCGATTTGTTCGTTGGTCGCCGACGCGACGATGTATTTGTGAACGTCCGCCCATCGTCCGCATTGTTTCGTTTGTACTATGATTGTTTCGACGCATTGTAAAAATACATTCGTTTGTGTCACCAACACTTGATAATATCTTCAAGTGTTTGTATTATTTTGTATATAGTTGGGTATTTTTATTGTGAATACCCAAAGCTTCTAAATATATACACATAATATACACATGTATTTATACAAAATTCTTGGTGACAAAATATGTATACATATTTTATTTCCCATGTAAGTATATAAATTTATAAGGATTACTTAATTTTTACTTGTTGAAATATATATATATACTTGTTGAACACTTGGGTGTTTAGGCTTCACCCTTGTCATTAGAACTTACTTAATGACGATTTAAGTTACTAATCGCGTTTAGTCTCGCTAATCACCCCATTAATCATGTCTTAATCGCGATTAGATTTTTAGAAAATTTCGCCATAGTTTCCCCTAAAATATGGCGTTTTCCACATTTTAAAAACGTATTTAAAACTTGTTTAACTCATAATCAAGATCAACAATCTATCACAAACTTTCGTATTATTTATTTACAACATTTCATGTATCATCATCCATATCCATGGCCTTTTTTGGTTGTAAAATCTTATTAAATCATGATGAGATTTCCAACATTTATTAGCACTTTTACATCACCATTTTTGTTCTATCATTTAATCAAGTCCATCACTTTAACCTCTTAACTATTACACTTTTTAAGATGGTCACATCTTAAATTGTAATGTTTATTTCATATAAAAATCATTCATGTGTAGTAAAATTATCTTTAAGTTGTAGTAATGTCCATGGATGATGTAGTTGATGATCTTGTTTAGATTTAAATATTATCATGTTTAAATCTTCATTTTCATACTTGATCATACAAGATAATCTAACTTTTACACCTTACTTTAACATAAACAACACCATCAAGCTAACTAGCTATCATATAAACACATAATCAACACAAAATAAACAATATTTAGTATTATTATTAAGTTGTGAGTTAGGGTTTTTTGGTTATCTTTTCCTCATTTTCAAGATGTTCAACTTCTACATCATTAATCTAGACATAATAACAAGCTAGAATATGAAAGGATTTGCCTTACAATGGGTGCACAAGTTAGTAATGATCTAGAAGGAAAAAAAATCTCCAAGATAGCTCCAATGGTCCTCCACCCTTTCTAGCTTCTCGAATGGTATTGTAAGGGTTTTAAAGTGGGTGTAATGTGGTGTTTATGATGGCTAAATGGTGGTTCAACAGTGGTGGAGGTAGTCGTGGGTTTTAGTGAGAGAGAGGGAGAGATGGTTGCAGTTTTCTTAAGGTAAAAATGATGAAGATCTTTGGTAAATTATGAAATATATCATGCCATCTTTCAATCTTCAGTACATCAACACACCATGCTTCCTATCCATCATTTTCAACAAAAATCAAGTGGGTGTGGGACCCACTTGAACCGTCAAATGAGGGGGTGAAGTGTAATATTTTTTATAACACATTTTAAATAAGTAGATATTTTAGTCATTAACTTAAGTATTATGAGTAGGGTTTTGGTCTTGCACTCTTAGTATATAATTAGGGTTTAGGGTGTTATTATATGGTAATTAATCCACTTGACCCTCCAATATAAGTTTCGGATGATGGAATTGTCGTTAGATCGTTCATCGATGCAATATTCGCTAATAAACGACTTAATTATTTAGTACCTCAAGCTTTTGTTTTCGACCACCACAATTGTCATGGTGTCTATTTAGTACACTTCCGACCTAAAAATATGCATAACTAGTTTGCTAGACGAATATATGATGGGTTAGGATGGCCAAAATGCCTTTCGTTCGATTGTTCGCCCGATATCGGCACTTTTATATAACGCCGTAGAACTTTTCTGAAATTTGTGTTTCTGTGGCCTCATGTTAGTTGAATGGATTCCGAGTTCCAAATGAGGTTAAACTAGTTCGCTGGATGCATGAATGAGGTTATCGGCCACTAAAATGTTCACCGTTTCGACAAACGGTCGCTTTCTTGTCGAGTTGTGCGCTGTTTGCCGAATGACCGGAAACAATGTCTTTCATGAATTTTTGCCATTCTTATATTGTTTTAGGATGATTAACATTGTTTTATTTTGATTCTGAAATCCGAGGAATCCACCGAATTAGTGTTGCGGAAAAACAGACATTTGTCGCCCTTTTTTTGGTCGAAATGGAAAATTTTTCAATTTAGGCGTTGTACCAGAAATTTATGTATTATTGGAATGGTTTACTCTCAAATAAGTGTTTTCATTTATATATGGACTCAGGTATGGCATTAACATGCCGTTATTCCTTGTTCTGATTTGTTGTAGCAGATTTACCTACACAGTTAGTGTCACCGCAATTAGTGCGCCGAACACTTTCTACCAACACTTTTAGGGCATTGTTTTGGTTTGTTCCGCATCGTCACGAAATCCACTATAAGTTATGATCGGATTTACTTGCCCTAATACTTAGGATACGACGTACGACTCAGATATGCAATTAAATTACAATAATATGCATGAGATTATAAAATAAAAGTAGTGATTAAATTGTACGAAATTACCGGTTATTTGCCATTTGTCACATACTCCCCTGTTAAAAAGAATTTCATCCTGAAATTCAGTTTGAGGCATCCTCTAAAGGAGTCTCCTTGAACAGGTGGGGGTATTTTGACTTGATCTGATCTTCACGTTCCCACGTGTACTTGGGACCGTGACGCGAGTTCCAGTGGACCTTTACTAGTTTGATTTGGCTTCTTCTCGTCTTTTGGACTTTCTAGTCCATGACTTCAACTAGTTCTTCGGTAAATTGAAGTTTGTAATCAACATGAATCTCATCCGTTGGAATGATAACTGTGTCATTAGTCGGACTTTTCTTCAGATTAGACACATGAATTAGTTGTGTACATTATTGAGTTCCTTTGGCAGTTTCAACATGTAAGCCACTGTACCGATCTTTGCCAGAATTTCAAAGGATCCAATGTATCTCGGGTTTAATTTTCTGCCCTTCTCGAATCTAGCTACGCCTTTCCAAGGTGAGACCTTTAATAATACTTTGTCTCCGACCTCGAAGGATAATGGTTTGCGTCTCCGATCTGCGTAGCTCTTTTATCTATCTCGGGCCGTTTTGATACGCTCACGGATCTTGAATATCTTGTCTGTGGTCTCTTGTACTAATTCGGGACCAACGAATTGTCTGTCACCGACTTCCACCCAACATAGCGGTGATCGGCACTTTCGTCCATATAGTGCTTCGAATGGCGCGGCCTTGATGCTGGTGTGATAACTGTTATTGTAGGAATACTCTACCAATGGTAAATGAGGATCCCAGTTTCCGCCTAAATCCATCACACAGGCCCGAAGCATGTCTTCCAACGTTTGGATGGTTTGCTCGCTGTGACCATCGGTCTGTGGGTGAAAGGTTGTGCTTAAATCTAAGCGAGAACCAAATGCATTTTTGAAATGATTGCTAGATCCATGACACAAAGCGACCATCTCTATCAGAGATTATCGAGATTGGCACTCTATGACGTGCCACGATTTCTTTCAGTTACAATTCAGCCAACTTCTCGGTACTTTCTTTTTCGCGGATGGGTAAGAAGTGAGCTGATTTGGTTAACCGATCAATGATAATCCATATCATGTCATGACCTCGAGAGGTCCGGGTAATTTTGTAATGAAATCCATTGAGATTTGCTCCCACTTCCAAACAGGGATCTCAGGTTGTTGCAATAGACCAGATGGTTTTTGGTAGTCGGCCTTGACCTTTGCACAAGTTAGGCATTTCCCAACATAGGTCAAATATCTCCCTTGCGAATAGGCCACCGATAATACTCTTTTAGATCCTGGTACGTTTTATCTGATCCTGGGTGTATCGAGTACTTGGACTTGTCTGCTTCTTCCAGCATAAGTCTCGCAAATCGCCACAATAGGGAATCCAGATCGATCCCATGAAATATAAAGTTCCATCCTTGTTCGGTTCCAATTGTTTTTTCATTACTCGTAATGATTCCGCTTGAATGTTTTCTGGTTTTAAAGCTTCTTGTTGTGCATCATGCGCTCGAGCTTTAAAGTTTGTCTGGATCGTCATTTCTAAAGCTCGTACCCGTAATTTTTTGATTCGTTCTTTCCTGCTCAAGGCATCTGCCACAACATTTGCCTTGCCGGGTGATACTTGATCTCACAGTCATAATCATTAACAGTTCCACCCAACATCGTTGGCGCATATTCAGTTCCTTTTGATTGAATATATGTTGAAGACTTTTTTGATACGTGAATATGGTACACTTAGTGCCATATAAATAATGACGCCAGATCTTCAAGACAAATACCACCGCACCTAATTCTAGGTCATGCTTTGTATAATTCCTTTCGTGAACTTTCAGCTGACGCGACACGTACGCAATGACTTTTTCGCGTTGCATTTACACGCAACCCAAGCCTTTATGCTATGCATCACAGTACACCACAAAGTCATTGGTACCATCTGGGAGTGATAATATCGGTGCTTTACATAATTTTTCTTTTAATACTTGAAATGCTGATTCTTGCTTTTCTCCCTGATCAAACTTTCTATCCTTCTGTGTAAGCAAGGTTAGCAGCTGAGAAACTTTTGAGAAGTTCACAATAAATATTCTGTAATATCCCGCTAAACCTACGAATTGTCGTATTTCCGTGGGGTTTCTTGGCTTGGTCCAGCTCTTTATAGCCTCGATTTTTGAAGGGTCAACATGTATTCCGTTCTCGTTCACAACGTGACGGAGAAATTGTACTTCGCGAATCTATAATTCACATTTTGAGAACTTAGCATATAATTGCTCCTTCTTTAGCAACTCCAGTATTGTTCTCAAGTGTTGTCTGTGTTCTTCCTTGGTTCGCGAGTATATCAATGTGTCATCTATAAAAATGATCACAAACTTGTCGAGATATGGCTTACATACACGGTTCATCAAATCCATAAATACTACACGGGCGTTTGTTAGGCCAAAAGGCATAACAAGGAACTCGTAATGAACGTAACGAGTCCTAAACGCAGTTTTTGGACTACTTTCCTCTTGGATTCTTAACTGATGATACCCAGATCCTTAAATCAATTTTTGAGTAAAAACTCAACCCTTGCAACTGATCGAATAGATCGTCGATCCTTGGTAATGGGTATTGGTTCTTGATATTTAACTTGTTTAGTTCCCGGTAGTTGATGCACATGCAAAAAGTCCCGTATTTCTTTTTCACAAATAGCACCGGAGCTCCCAAGGCGAGAAACTCGGTCTTATGAAACCTTTGTCAAGCAACTCTTGAAACTGAGTAGATAATTCTTGCATTTCTGAGGGCGCAAGTGGATAAGGGGATTTCTTGGTGCAGCTCCTGGCACTAAATCAATACGGAATTCGACCTGTCTTTGTGGGGGTAGTCCTGGCAAGTCTTTCGGAAATACCTCGGGATATTCCCTAACTGCCGGTATGTCCTCAATCTAGTGCTCATCGGTCTTTTTATAAACCACGTAGGCAACAAAAGCGATGCATCCTTTCCTCAAACATTTTTGAGCTTTCATGCAGTTTATGATTCGTAGTGGCATGTCATGCTTCTCCAGTGAATCATCAAATGTTCTCCGTCGGATAAGGGGATGGGAATGATTTTCTCATGACATATAACTTCGGCTCGATTATTGGATAGCCAATCCATCCCAATAATGACATCGAAACTACCCAGTTGAACTGGTAATAAATCTATATTAAAATTTTGTTCACCCAATTATAACGTACATTTATTTATTATTTCACCCAAGTCTACCAATATCCCGTTAGCTAGTTCAATCGAGTACGGAACATCTAATTTACTCGACTCTACCCCAAGTATATCTCTAAACTCCTTAGAATAAAACTGAAATCTGCCCTGGTATCAAAAAGAATAGATGCAAAGTGATCATTGATAGGGAACGTATCGGTGACCACAACCGAGTTATCCGAGCATCCTTAGCTTCAATCACGAATGTCTTCCCCGTGCTTGGTTTTCTTTGGGCAATCTTTCTTGAAATGCCCTTTGTCTCTGCATCCAAAAAAACCTTAATCTCTAGTATTTGTTCCTCGACACACATCGGTACGATGTCCAAACCTACCACATTTCCACACTTGGGGCCTCGGCATTCCCCGTAGTGGTGGAAAGGGCATTTGGAGCATTTTGGTGCTCCCCCAGTATAAGATTTCTTAGCAGCAGTGTTTGTGGTAGTGGTAACATATGCCTTCGTTTCTCTAACTTCTCTCGTGGCTTGCTTCTTGTTACTGTTATTACTACCTCGAGAGCCTTTCTTGAAATGCGAAAATTTTCTTTTGTTGGAGTCCATAGTCTCCTCAGAAGTTTGCTTCTTTTTCACACTACATTTAGGCAACCTTCCCTGACGTACAGCCTCGTCAGTAAGGCTGACAGCTAGATCAATTGCTTCTCTAATTTCAGTGGGTTTCGCAGAGGTAACCAGACTTAGAATTTCAGGGGCAAGTCCCCAGATGTACCTCTCAATTCGTTTAAATTCAGGCTCCACTAAGTATGGCACAACTCGAGACAAGTCATGAAATCGTTGCGTGTACTCAGCAATATCTGAACCAACCATCTTTAAGTTCCATAATTGCGTCTCCAACTTTTGAATTTCCGATCTTAAGCAATACTTCTTTCTCATCATTTCTTTAAGTTCCTCCTAGGTCAGGGCGCATGCAGCATCGTCGCCCTTAGTTTGGACCTGGAAGTTCCACCAAGATAAAGCTCCGTCAATGAATAGTCCAGTAACATAAGTGACTCTTTGCTCAGCAGGGCACTTGCTCGTCCGGATGACTGAATCAATCTTCTCAGTCAACGTACGAAGGCAACAACACCTCCGATACCGTCAAAATTCAGAGGTTTATAGTCTACAAACTGCTTGTATGTGCAACCTAAAATCATTGGATATACCATTTAAGCATGAGTAACCAAAAAGCACGAATAGCATGGATGAGAGTATTATGCGGTTTTATGAATAATCGTGTATTACCAGTTGGAGGATTTCCTCCGGTTGAACCTCCGGTACCACCGCTGTGTTCGGAGCGGTTAGCTTCGTACCGCGCAATTGCCTATGAAATGCGTTCATCTAACTCTGCTTGTGTTGTCGGTAGTGTATTATTGTTGGAACTCCTTCGGCGGGGCGACATCGTCATCTAATATAAAATGTCGCTCACAATTAACCGAATTATTTAATTGTAATTACATATTTATTTATTATTATATATATATATACATATATATTCTTCAAACATAAATGTATAAACACATCGGTACATAATGAATAAGAAAAATATATGTATACGCCATACGCACACCCATCGTCATCATAAACACATAACTCATCACATAGATAGTCGCCACATCACAATATATCAATCATAGTATCACCACGCCAAAATACATCAACCGTAATATCATCACATCATAACACTATCAACCATAACATAAAAGAGATACCATGTGAAATAAAGAAAATACACTTTATAGAATGACAACTTGTTACATTTGTTCGTGAAGATCAAAAGGACTTAGGGATACATAACTCTAGTCACTACTAGTTTCTACATTACAAAAGTAAGATTTTCTTCTACATTGCTTCTTTACGTCACCAAGTTGTCTTCCAAAAGCCGGGATCTTCAAAACTGAGTCTTCATGAGCTAAGTCATCAATAGTACATCTGATCCCCAAAAGATAATCACGACATACTATTGAGGTGGAGGGGGTAGTGGAGCTGGTGTTTGGTGGAGCAAATAGCGATGGTAAGCTCCTCCTCTAGGTCAGAAATGCGCCTAGTAGCATCAGTCTGAAACTGCTCTAACTCCTGCACTCGCGCCTCAGATGGACATGATGAGTGGTGAAATGGACAGTAGAAGGGTGGGGTCGGTGGTGGTGATAGTGGTGGTGGTGGTGGTGATGGTGGTGGGTATGATGGTGGGGGTGGTAGTGGCGATGATGGTAATGGGGTGTGGCTCTAGTAGCGGCATGAGCAGTGCGCTGGGTCTCTAATTCCCAGATCCTGCGAAAGATCAAGGAGAGCTGAATGTCATGCGAAGTCACTCTTTCCTCCACATGAATTGGAGGAAAGTGTGAGGGTGGTAGGGTCAGAAGAGCTCATACCCGGTGGGGGTATCGGGGTAGACATACCTCCTGCAGGTGGTATGGGGCGTGGGGCATATATGGGAGGTGATGCAGTCGAGAAAGAAGGTCCTGCCATGTGGGAAGGTCCAGCTGCAGATGGGTTGTAAACAGGGTGGTAAGTGGACCTCCCATAGAAAAATGGGGGTGGCTGCTCAGGGGCATGCGAGGTACCGCTCAGTGAATAATGTCAGGATGGTCCAGAGTAGGGAGGGGGTCCAGCATATGGAACGGGTCCATGGGTCGGGGTTCTAGCTCGAAATAAGCTGACACGGGCCGGTGAGGCTAAATGGGGTGAATACATCGATACAGGCGTATCTGGGGCAGCAGAAGAGGCATCGTCTGCCATATGCTCACTTTGGGTGGTATCTGAGGATGACGAGATGTCAACGATTTGTATGACAGGGGGTGGGATCTCAAGTATAGCTTTGTCATCGAAGACCTCGCCGTCTCCGAGGTCATCCTCCATGTGATCGACATGGAACACTGGTATGTCATCATCATCATCCTCCAAGTCAATAACTAGAGGAACCATGGCAAGAGGTACGGCCAGGTGTACTATCTCATTCTCGCCCTCCGAATGGCCATAAACAATAACCTCGTGTAGGGGCTGCGAAATGGCTAGCACGTCGTCTGCCTGTGGGGCATCATCCTCCATAGGATCAATAAGAGCAAGCGGCTGAAAGACATTGAGGTCTTCATGGTCGGCTCCATCCTCAATGGGTAGGGCCTTAGCATCGGGGTCGTATCCATCATCTGACACATACTCCATGGGATCCTCCTCGTAACTCGACGAAGAAGACATAGTCATGGCAAATAATCCGTACAATGCATATATATACATGTTAATAATTTATTATTACTTATGATATATTTTATTTTAATCACCACTTCTCATGCAAGGCTTGTTCTCTTTTGTTTTCACGTGCAATCTTATTGTTTCTTGTCTATCCATTATTGACTAATCATGTATTGATCCTTGCTCGTTACTTATAGTTGAGCTCGTGTGATAGCCTCATGTTATCGTGACACAATGAAAACCTTTTTGTTATTTTGTCATAATTCTGAAAACATTTTTGTTATGTTTTACACTTTGTTTTCATGTGTGAGCCCTAGGTGATTGTAGACCAAACTTTAATAAAAAGTCCCCGTTTCACTACAATCGGAGCTCTGATACCAACCTGTCACACCCTGGTCGTAGCGGAAGCGCAAGTGTGTGACTATTAGGTAATCATTGCATCCAATGTAGTAAAATACATTGCTTCAAAATAAGATATTGTTTTCATTATAAATGCATAATGAGGTTTTGACCTTTATATACCCAAACGAAGTTGGGATATAAAAGGCAAACCCCGCAAAGATGGTACATCATTGTCTTGACATTTTCCCATACCCGAATCATATCACTAGCTCATGCCTTGCGTCCTGAAATACATGTAATTTTAAAAAGTCAACATAAAGTTGGTGAGTTCATGTAGTTAATGTTTTCGTATAAAAATGTCATTCTTGAAATCTAGTAATGAAATCCGAACATGTTATTAGCATCATGGAGTTTTAAGGATCTATGAGTGTGTCGCGAGCACCCTGACATATATGTGCCATAAGTAAGTAACCAAACCGAGACAACTTTGATATCATTAGGATCACAAAAGCACTTCGAAGGGTATACCTACCAGGAGTGGAGCGGGTCTCAAAATCAATAGATCTACCTCTTTTCCACCTTGGTCACTATGTGATTAAGGGTTACTATTTTCATCCTCCTACTTACGCACAAATGATCGTGTTATCAATTAAACCCATAGCTAACATACTCTTTGTTATCACATGTATTTCCCCTCGATGGTTTTAAAAACAAAACATTGAAATAAATGAAAGGAGGGACATGAACTCACAGCTTTGCGTTCCGTACGTCGTATTACTCACAGTTGGTGTCCGTACACGTGTGTAACCTACATGTGTATCGAGTTTATTAGACACCTAGGCCTCAATGGACCTTGTACTCGTTGTTCAACTTGAATTCTTGTTTTGTATTTCTTTGTTATAATAGAACAACTTTTAATGTTATCATAATGTTGGTAATTTGTTTGTTCGAGTAATATTGTTATATATATTCTCAAATACATACATACATATATATGTATATATATTGTTGTTCTTAGATCGTGTGTGAACTGGGCCTTGCCCTTCACATGTCCGCGTGCCCTGCATGCGTGTCATTGGGCCGAGCCCATGTTTTCCTGTCATTAGGCCTATCTGATATAATTCATGTCATTGGGCCTAGCCCATGTAATTTATGTCATTGGGCCTAGCCCAAGTTTTTATGTCATTGGGCCTAGCCCATGTTTTTTATGTCATTGGGCCTAGCCCATGTAATTTATATCTTTGGGCTTTGTCGGTATTGTTTATTCAATTGGGCATTGCCCATATATTTTATGCTATTGGGCCATGCCCCTGTCATTTATAAATTGGCCTAGCCCAAATTCATTTTTATAAGCCCATTATTTTAGAAATCTTATACTTAGAATTTCTACTAAGTATTTATGTATAAGTAAATATTTGTGCCTTATACTTTTATATTTTCCACTTTCTAGATTTTTGATATCGATAACATATATTTATGTTAAGTGTCTAAACACATATTTTAGACTTGTCATTGTCGTCGTTTATTACATGCTTTTTCTTGTCGACAATCGCCCGACATCGTAATAACTTTTCTTGTCGGCGATTTGTTCGTTGGTCGTCGACGCGACGATGTATAACGTCCGCCCATCGTCCAGATTGCTTCGTTTGTTCGATTATTGTTTCGACGCATTGTAAGAATATATTTGCTTGTGTCACCAACACTTGATAATATATCTTCAAGTGTTTGTATTATTTTGTATATAGTTGGGTATTTTTATTGTGAATACCCTAAGCTTCTAAATACATACACATACTATACACATATATTTATACAAAATTCTTGTTGACAAATATGTATACATATTTTTATTTCCCAAGTAACTATATATATTTATAAGGATTACTTAATTTTTACTTCTAGAAATATATATATATATATATATATACTTGTTGAACACTTGGGTGTTTAGGGCTCAACCCTTGTCATAAGAACTTACTTAATGACGATTTAAGTTACTAATCGCGTTTACTCCCGCTAATCACCCCATTGATCATGTCTTAAACGTGATTAGAATTAGTTTCCCGTAAATTATGGCGTTTTCCACGTTTTAAAAACGTATTTAAAACCTGTTTAACTCATAATCAAGATCAACAATCTATCACAAGCTTTCCAATTATTTATTTACAACATTTCATGTATCATCATCCATGACCTTTTTTGGTAATAAAATCTTATTAAATCATGATGAGATTTCCAACATTTATTAGCACTTTTACATTACCATTTTTGTTTTATCATTTAATAAAGTCCATTACTTTAACCTCTTGATTACTACACTTTTTAAGATGGTCACATCTTAAACATAATGTTTATTTCATGTAAAAATCATTCATGTGTAGAAAAATTATCTTTAAGTTGTAGTAATCTCCATGGATGATGTAGTTGATGATCTTGTTTAGATTTAAATATTATCATGTTTGAATCTTCATTTTCATACATGATCATACAAGATCATCTAACTTTTACACCTTACTTTAACATAAACAATACCATCAAGCTAACTAGCTATCATATAAACACATAATCAACACAGAATAAACAATATTTGGTGTCATTATTAAGGTGTAAGTTAGGGTTTTTAGGTTATCTTTTCCTTATTTTCAAGATGATCAACTTGTACATCATTAACCTAGACATAATAGCAAGCTAAAATATGAAAGGATTTGCCTTACAATGGGTGCACAAGTTAGTGATGATCTAGAAGGAAAATGAATCTCCAAGATAGCTCCAATGGTCCTCCACCCTTTCTAGCTTCTTGAATGGTCTTGAAAGGGTTTTAAAGTGGGTGTAAGTGTTTTATGGTGGCTAAATGGTGGTTCAAGAGTGGTGGTGGTAGCTGTTGGTTTAAGTGAAAGAGAGGGAGAGATGGTTGCAATTTTCTTATGGTAAAAATGATGAAGATTTTGGTAACTTATGAAACATATCATGCCATCTTTCAAGTCATCAACACATCAACACACCATGCTTCCTATCCATCATTTTCAACAAAAATCAAGTGGGTGTGGGACCCACTTGAACCGTCAAAATGAGGGGGGTGAAGTGTAATATTTTTTTATAACACATGTTAAATAAGTAGATATTTTAGTCATTAATTTAAGTATTGTGATTAGGGTTTTGATCTTGCACTCTTAGTATATAATTAGGGTTTAGGGTGTTATTATATGGTAATTATCCACTTGATCCTCCAATATAGGTTTTGGATGACGGAATTGTCGTTAGATCGTTCATCGACGCAATATTCGCTAATAAACGAACTTAATTATTTAGTACCGGAAGCTTTTGTTTCCGACCACCACAATTGTCATGGTGTCTATTTAGTGCACTTCCGACCTAAAAATATGTATAACTAGTTCACTAGACCAATATATGATGAATTAGGATGGCCAAAATGTCTTTCGTTCGATTGTTCGCTCGATATCGACACTTTTATATCACATCGTGAACTTTTCTGAAAGTTGTGTTTCCATGGCCTCATGTTAGTTGAATGGATTCCGAGTTCCAAATGAGGCTTAACTAGTTCACTGGATGTATGAATGAGGTTATCGGCCACTAAAATGTTAATCGTTTCGACAAACGGTCGCTTTCTTGTCGAGTTGCGCTCTATTTGCCGAATGACCGGAAACGATGTCTTTCATGCATTTTTGTCATTCATATATTGTTTTAGGATGATTAACATTGTTTTATTATGATTCTGAAATCCGAAATCCACCGAATTAGTGTTGCGGACAAACTAACATCTGTCGTCTTTTTTTGTCGAAACAGACAATTTGCAATTTAGGCGTTGCACCGGAAAGTTATGTATTATTGTAATGGTTGATCTCAAATAAGTGTTTTCATTCTTATATGGACTCAGGTATGGCATTAACATGTCGTTATTCCTTGTTCTGATTCGTTTAGCGGATTTACCGACACAGTTAGTGTCACCACAATTAGTGCGCCCAACACTTTTAGGGCATTGTTTTGGTTTGTTCCGCGTCGTAATAGAAACCAGTATATGTTATGATCGGATTTACTTGCCCTAATACTTAGGATATGACGTACGACTTAGATACACAATTAAATTACAATAATATGCATGAGATTATAAAATAAAAGTAGCGATTAAATTGTACAGAATTACCGGTTACTTCCCTTTTGTCACACAGAAGGCACATACGTTTCATTATCGTCACCCAAAGCCTTTCTTTTCTTTAACTCTTCTTCATCGTCACCATCAAAAGCTTGTTTTTCAACTTCAGCAGCAATTTTAGTAACATTCACATCATCACAATCTTGTTCTGAAGTAGTAGAGAAAACATCATCATGTACATTCACAGTATCATCAGCAGGCTTATTCACAGAATCATTCATCGGTACTTCTTCTTCAGAATCTTCATCAATAAGCAAAATTCTTGTAGTTTGTTTAGTTTCACGCTTTCGTGTTTGAGAAGGCCTCTTCTTAGGAGTTGATCTTTTCTTTTTGATCTCCTCTTTCTCATACCAATTACTCCTCCGTGGAATATATCCAGATAAACGTTCCTCCTCATTGTTCTCCGGAGTTGCTTGTATCTTTTCTCCATTTATTCTTTGGTGGTGCAACATAATCTTTATCTTTTATAGCTCCAAAGAACTGCTTTGCTATCGGTTCAGTATCTTGCTTCAAGTATTTATTCAATCTGATTAATGTCTGACTATCCATGTGACTTAACTTCAATGCATCAGCGTCGTTCTTCACTAAGACCGGGAACAGATCATCTAGCATCATTTGTAAGAACCTCGGATACTGAAAAAACTTTTCCTTGGAATATTTCCCACCATTTGATTAAAGATAACTTTTGTGAAGTTGTATGGAAGATTGAGATCCGATCATACATTTTAATTAGTCAAGTATCACATCAAAGCCTCCTTTTTGTGACTGAGCGCAAAAATCACAGAATGTGCAAAGAATTTATTAGGTATGCCTAGAAATGCTTTGTTGAAATTCGCCCCATTAACATGCCCTTTATATCCCATTCTGTAAAAATCTCTTTACCATTCTTTCAGGGTAGCCCGTGGGATCGCCATTTTATCTTTAAAATCCAAAACCCTTTGTATTAATTCTTCAGTGATTTTCACTTCAACATCTTCATTACCAACTCTGACAACAAATTCGATCCTCGCGGATTTGGTACAAACTTTGCAGAATTCCATGATCTTTTCTGTATGTGACCTGTAGGCTTTGTGTTTATGAGTTAACGACTTCTTTATCGATATACGATCAATAAACTTCAGATTTCTCTGAAAGGAGCCATTTCCGGTATCTTAATGTCAAGTACACAACACGTATTATGTACCGGATAAAATATCAATTTCTTTTCCAGCAAAAATAACAACACTTAGAAAATTTTACAAAAATATAAAAACACCTTTTGTGCAAAGTGCAATTTAGAGCGAAGTGGACAAAATCCTCTTCGTACGAAGCGGAATAACATTTTTGCCAAACCATAACCAAATCCACTTCGTGCGAAGCTAGACAAAATAAATCAAACCATTTCACTTCGTGCGAAGTGAATTATTCACTTCATACGAAGTGAGCCCCATTTTGCTCGAAACTAATCTTAACCAAGATTTTGAATTTGAATGTTTTTTTATGAAATTGAAGATCCTAATAGTATCTAACAACGCCGATTTACACATATCCATGTCCAATTTTACTTTTTACCAGCTAGATTTACCTAGATCTACGTTTCAATTTCAATATTACCGAAATCAGTCAATTTGTGGTCTAAGACATCTCTTTTTACCTTTACCACTGTAAGAGGTGTGTAAATCAAACTCCCCAATGTAAATTTTGGCAGAATCACGACTTAGATCGCACAAAAGCTCTCAGGTCGCACAAAAGTTTCATATCGCACTGAACAGTGAAATGACCCTTGTGCGATTTGGATCCTTATATAGTGAAGATGTTTCACTTTGTACGTAGTGATTCCTCTTCGTGCGAAGTAATTTACTTCGTGCAATGTGTATGTAGTTCGTGCGAAGTGACATGCAATTTTAAAAAATTTCAAAATTTTCGAACATTTTATCAGTTTTACCAACCCACTCAGTTGAGCATGTCCAAGTTAATGACTCTAGTTAAGTTATTTGTCTTCCAAGTTCAAGTTAATTTTGGTTGAACATTTTATGAACAAATTAATGTTTTTAGGCAATTTTAAGTTTCAAATTATGAACTATTGATCATTTTAAACATTTTCTTATTTCAGATTAGCTCCCAACCCGTTATCCTCTGGATTTTCATCAACACTTAGCATCTTTGGACTTTGAATATCCGCTTTCCATCATTGGCAGTCGAAACTAAGACAAAAATAAAATCTTTTTTATTTTCCAAAGTTTATGCTAAAACACACTGAAAATATTTTTTGGGTTTTCCGAAATAAAGAATAATAACTATGTACAAACATATTTATAGACATTTTTTGTTTTGTGTTAGAGGAACATATCGTTTTTGATACAAATCACTAGTACCATTGATCTTGATAAAACTATATGTTTTACACAATTCTCAATTGCTTTGAGATACGTTAACTAAATGTCTTAGAACTTGACTTAACAGTGTTTCCCACCTCAAAATATATTTCCGTATCAAGATTCCCCGTATTTCATCTTACAAGTGAATATATCTAACTGAAATCTGTATCTGGGTTGTGAAGACCTTGAGAGCTCAGGTTAGTACCATCGTACAGACAAAGATATGAAGGCTCGACTTAAAAGTAGCGCTCCAATTTGGAATATTTTGTACTGCAATTGTTAGATCTTTCTATACTTTCAATTTTGTGTGGTTTTCGGGTTTAATAGAAAAGGTATTCTACAAGTTCTAGGCCATCGCCGACACAAAATTAGAAGAACTTGTATAATACCCCCATATCAATTATCTATAAAGACCTAGTATCTCAGAATCCGACAATCTCTCAAACGAAATTTCGCTATACTAATACTATATATCCGAGAGATGTTAACCCACTAATTAAGAAGTTTTTGTTTATGTTTATATCTTAGAAACAATCTACTGAATGTGCGAAGCCTACTGGCACATTATCAGTGAGACCTGTTTAAACATTCTGACACTATAATTCCTTAGCATACTGTGATATTTCACTGATATACTATCATTTCCTCTGTTTAGAAGAAAACTTTTTTTTCTTTTCATGTTTTTGTAAATTTTCAAATTTTTATATGTTTTTGTATTTTTCATAACATATTTATCCCCCTAAAATTAAAAACATATTTTTGGATTTTTGTTTTTAAAGAAAGAAATCCTAAATACTAAAAACTTTGACAAACCGATTGGATCACGTCAACTGGTCATCCGCCTCGAATTCAACCTCCTCTAAAATCCCCCCGATGTTAGATAACCAATTAAGTTTCAAAAGATATCTGAATGTACCTCTATCAAAAGCTTTGGTGTAAAACTTTGCCTTTTGTTCATCAGTGTGAATTTTTCTATTCGAACCAACTTTTTCTCGTAGCAATCACGGATAAAGTGGTGCCGAATTTCAATATGTTTAGTTTTAGAGTGTTGAACCGGTTTTTTATTTATGTTTATGGCAGCCTCGTTATCTACATATATGGGCGTATCAAGAAACTTCAATCAATAGTATCCCATCTGTTGTTGTATCCACAAGATATGGGAACAACATGGAAGCTGAAACGTATTCTGCTTCGTAATTAGAGAGAGCGAGCGTGGTTTGCTTCTTGCGTTGCCACGTTACTAATCGTGTGCCAAAGGACTGGCACCAAGCAGTTGTAGATTTATCATTTAAACAGCAGCATCCAAAATTTGTATCAGAATATCCAGCGAGCTTAAAATCGTCGTTCCGTGGATACCACAAGCCGGTGCTTGAGCAAGCCTTCAAATATCGAAGAATCTGCTTGACAATCAGCACGTGAGACACTCATTGACTTGATTGATATCAGGCGTAGAGGCATGCCAGATACATGATATCCAGCCTTGATGTTGTGAGGTGCATTAAAGATCCAATCATTGATCAATATAAGGTCTCATCAATATTCACTCCTTTTTCATATGGTCCGATGTTGTGATTGAGTGCCAATGGGGTAGACAATGGTGATGTTCCAAACATATCGAATTTCTCCAATACATCGTGCACATACTTCGTCTGATGGATGAAGATTCCATTAGGTAACTGATTAACCTGAAGTCCCAAGAAGAACTTCATTTCTCTCATTGAACTCATCTCGAATTTCTTTTGCAACACTTTCTCAAAGTCTTTACACAACTCATCCTTGGTCGAACCAAAGATTATGTCATCCACATAGATTTGTACGGTAATCAGATGTCCATCCATTTCCCGTGTAAGAGGGTACTATCTACTGTTCCTCTGGTTAAATCATTCTCTAGAAGATGTTGAAAAAGCGTCTTGTACCAGGCTCTCGGGCCTGGTGCAAACTGTATAACGCTTTATCCAGTAGGTAAACCTTTTCTTTGTGTATCAGATCGACAAACCTCAGCGGCTGTCTAACATACACCTCCTCTTTCACCTTTTTGTATAGGAATGCGGACTTCACATCCAATTAGTACACCTTGAAGCCTTTCTATGACGCAAACGGCAGGATGATGCGGATAGCTTCTAATCTAGCGGTAGGAGCATAGACCTCTGTGTAGTCAATTCCCTATTGCTGGTGAAATCCTTGGACTATGAGTCGAGCTTTATTGCGAACAACCACTCCTCTGTCATCATGTTTACACTTGAAGACCCACTTTGTACTTATGGGCTTGTGGTTATCCGGTAGGTCAACAAGCTTCCAGACTCCAAGTTTCTCAAACTGTAGCAGCTCTTCCTGCATTGCGTTTACCCAACTTTCTTCAGTAAGCGCGTCTTTGTACGATTTAGCTCAACCTGTGAAATAAAACAACTATATGAGCAAGCTTCTTGAATAGGTGCAACTTTAATATAAAAAAAAACTAAGATCCTTATTGATCTGATTTCTCGTTTTTACTCTAGTCTGCAACTGTCCAATAATGTTCTCCGATGGATGGTTTGACAACGCCCTCGGCATAACTTCATTTGAGACACTCACTTCATTCTCTAGACTTGTGATATTCTGTTCAGCAACTTGATTACTCGTGGATGCTTCATTCTGATTGCTTGGACCTACAGATTGATTAAGTAAACTTGTGACCTGCTCTCCACTATCATCGGAACAGGATCCTCCATTATCATAAGTTCGCTCACTATCAGAATCAGAATCGTCTGATTGATCAAAAGTGGGTGTTGTAATGTTTATATCTGGTTCAACTACGGGTTCTTGTTTTGTGTTGCTCGGACCTGCTTCAGAATTGTTTGTGTCAACATGTGATTGTGAAATCACCATTGGTCTGGGAACTTGTTCTTGAGAAGACGATTGTTGTTGTTGATATAACAACACAAGTTCCTCATCAATAGGTTCATTCGGTAGTTCAAAAGAATCCCACAAACTCTCATAGTTAAACAACCAAGGATCACCAGGTTTCTGTGTTGGTGACGGTATCTCTAGCAATCAACATGTTGAGCAAGAATAAATAGGAAGATAGACTCTTCTCAAAGGACTAGCATATCCCACGAAAAATTCCTCTAGAGACTTAGCACCGAATTTACCATTCTGTTCAATAACTGTGCACGGAGATCCAAACCGGTTCTAAAAACTCTAAATTTGGTTTTCGCTGATTAAGCAACTCAAAGCATGTCTTCTTGTAAGCCTTGACTGTTAATACTCGATTAAGCGTGTAACAAGCAGAGGCAATCGCATCGTTCCAAAAGCTGACAGGCAATTTAGAATTTGTGAGCATTGTGCGTGGTGTTTCAATAAGAGTTTGGTTCTTTTGTTCAGCTACTCCATTCTGTTACAGAGTATAGGGGCACTGAATTCATGAAGTATTCCTTTGTCGTTGCAAAACTCCAACATTCTGTTGTTCTTGAATTCAGTATCATTGTCACTACGAATCCTTCTTATCAGTAGATGATACAAATTCTCTCCAACTTTCTGAAAAGAAACATCAAACTGTCAAACGTCGTATCTTTGGTTTCCAGAAATAGAACCCATGAAAATCTTGAGTAGTCATTAGTCACAGCAAGGCAATAAAGATCACAAGATATACTTTTGACATTAGCTGGCCCAAACAGATCCATATGTAACCTCTTTAGTGGCAGCTTGATAGAGTTCAAAAGTTTTCTTAGATGAGATTTCTTATGCTGCTTGCCCTTTTTACAGCTGATACAATCATCATTCAAGTGAAAACTCTTAAGATTCACACCCTTCACCAGATTGTTGTGCACCAGATAATTCATCTTTCTTAAATGGATATGTCAAAATCTTTCGGTGCCATAAAATTGATTCATTTTCTGTAGCCTTTGATACAAAACATTGTACCGATCTCGTCGTAGTGGATGCAACGCTCGTGTCGAGAACATAAAGATCATTTTCTCGTGGAGCGCGCATGAGGATCCACTCCTCGGGAATATTGAAACCCGGCTTCAGAATGAGACACTTTTATCCGTAAAGTGAGTTGTGAACTTCTTATCGCAAATCTAGGAGATGCTTAGCAAGTTATTCTCTATCTCGACAATGTAGTTTACTTTGTCAAAAGAAACCATGCTGTTTGTTAGTATTCCCTCGTCAACTATCCTTCCTTCTTGAGTACCCGCAAACCCTACATAGCATCCTCTGATTGAGTTAACATCATATAACAAGGCCAACATCCCTGTCATGTGTCGAGAAGCTCCGATGTCTATTATCCACTTAGAAATTATTGACCTCGGGAGCCCCTACACATGAAATTAAACTAATTATTTGAATAATTAGACCCAAGCCATCTTGGTCTTGGGTGAGTTTGGAATATCAAATTTTGGTTCTCAAACTTTATCACTTTCTTTCTTAGACTTAACAACCTATTCAACCTTTGGTTTATCTTTTGTTGGAACAGTTGTTTTAATTCCTTCAGAAAATGTTTTTGTTTTGACCGTCTAAGTTTGTTGTTTTGAAATTTCCTTTTTCACATAAAATTTTGAATCTTTTGGTTCAATCTTGCTTGATGATTCACCAGTAGTTTTAGTTGAAACATTATCAATTGCTGGTTTCTCATCTTTTTAGCTTCGATTTTTGTTTTCAAAATTTGCATTGGAACAAACTTTGGGAATTTTTTTTCACATCTTCTGACGGTTTGTTAACGTGATAAACAGGTTTAGAATTGTTCTTGGAACATTGTCTTGCAATATGTCCAACTTCATTACATTTGAAGCAAGTTCTACTGTCAATGACAGAAGATTTCTGAACCTGTTCACCAAGCTTTTTCTCAGCATAGAACTCATCGTTTGACTATTCCTTTGCAAACTCTCTTTCTCGCTTTCTTAGCTTGTTCCGAAAAAAGTTTGCATTCCTTTTAAAATTTGGTTTTCGAAACTTATCGTTTTGCATCTTTACACACCCCAACCATTTCCTATTGTTCTCAGGGTAATTTTTACCTTTGTGATTGTTATTAAAAGAACATTAGGGTTTAGAATAGAAGATGCATTCAAATTTTCAAGCTCTGAAAGACTCACTTTAATCATTTTAAACACTTGTTCCACCTTTTCAAGATTCACATTCTGAATCCGAAATTCTTGATCAAAATATAGTTTGTTAGATCCTTTCATTTTTTATGCTACCAAATTAGGATCATCATTCGAACTAGATTCTGATTTTCCAATATAGTTCTTATGAAAGCTTTCTTCATTTTTAGAAGCTGAACTTGAACTGGTTTCTCCAAATTCAAGTCAGCACTCTCAAATTCTATGTTGTCACTCTCACTTTCTAAAACCTTTTCAACCACATTTTTACCACATCAGATTCATAGTCATTTTCTGATCTAGTGTATGTTACATCGATGTTCTCAGGCAGCTCGTTATTCTTTTCAGTTTTCAGTTTTCAGTTTTAAATTTGGTGCCTTTTCCACCCCAAATGGTTCTTTTCTTGAATTGCTTTCCCAAATGGGTGGTGGAACTCGATTGTAACTTTCACTTTTGTTCTTACCACTCTTATCATCTTCTTCTGTTTCAATTTTCGGAAGAATATGATCAATGGCATATGAACTGGTGGAATAACTGATTAACAATTTGTTAACCCTTTCGGTTTCAATTTTCATTTTTTCTAATTTATTTTGTAGCTCGGAAATCGTATTTAAGTGAATATTTATGACTATTTACTTGTCCATAACGGTTTCCTTGAGCATCGAAAGTGTGGCACTATCTTCCCTATTAGCTTGTTCAAATTGTCTAATAGTTCTACTTAATTTGTCATATGCTTCTTTAGTTTCTTTATAATCACTTCACAAATTATCAGTTGGTTTTTCAAATCTTTATATTTTTTATCTTTTTCAGAACATTCATTGCAAGGTTCTAAACACTTCTTGCAAGGTTTTTCAACTTCAATTATTTGAATCTTAACCTCTTCCTTTACCGACACTTTTTCTTGCTCATTCACTGACTTGACCATCTATACTTCCTCGGAAACTATATCTTTTAGGTTTGCCATCATAGCTTTATTTGCTATCTCTGTAAGGTTCTCTGCCTTAATCTCTTTACTAACATCAATCAGCTCTACAACTTCGGTCTTCGACTCTTCTTCATAGTGCAAATTGTGACTTGGCTCAAAATACCCTGCAAAAGATTTAAGCATTTCAGGTGGTAATAAATGTCTAAATGCACTATGTAAAAGATTTTCTTCCTCGGAAGATGTTGGTCATAGTAATATTTTTTAATAGGAGCTTCATCAAAGATTGCTTCAAAACATTCTTCAACAGGTTTAGGTTCTTCGATTATCTCTTCCAACAACGCGAGACTTTTATTCTTGGAGATATATTTGTTCCAATTGAACCCCTCATCCTCTTGAGCAACCACTAAGGCTTTATCTTTCAAACTCGATGAAACATCTTCAAACCATCCTTGAAGTTGTTTGACGTTGCACTCGATGATATAGCCTTCTTATAGTAATCATCTTCGAACGTATTCTGATTGCCATTCACTTCATGGTTTGGACATTCCCTTTTGAAATGCCTCTTCTCCCGGCATTTGAAATAAGTAACCTTCAATTTATCAAAGTCAAGTTTACTATCAAGTCCTCCCAAACTACTTCTACATGTGATCTCCATAAAGCGTTGAGCCCTTCAAATGATTGATGTTATGCACCATTTTTTATCCATCAATTCCAATTCTTCTAGATCAACCTGATCGTAGTCTTCTTTCATCATATTTGGGTTCCAGATCTTTCCAACCACCATACTTTCATACGCTTGTAGCACGGATGCAAGCAATGCCATGTGCTGCTTAGCAGTGTGTTCGTTGAAATCTTGAGCATTCACTAGATTTATGATAATGTTGCATTGTAGAATTCTCTTGTTGAAATTGACCGCTCTAAAAATTGTTCATGCTTTATGAAGATTGGGGTGTATGAGAAGAGTTAGGTTTGTATGATAGAAATGATTGAAAACCTCCGGATTGATTTGAAGACGGATTGAAGAATTGTTTGCGCTAAAAGCTGTGACAACCGGCAGTTTCCGGTTGTAATTAAGCGCATATCAAACGATAATACCATCATAATCAACATAATTAGACGTAAATTAACTCGATCAGGCCTTTGGAAAGCCTAGGAACGTCTACTTGCTTCACGTTACGCGATATGACGACAATCGGGAACTCTAATGCGAAATTGAAAGATAGGCGAACTGATGCCAAACAAATACTGACAATGCCTAAAAATACAAATTTTGTACTTGTATTTGTCATACAGTTATAATTATGCGATAAATTTAAATCGTTGAACGTCACAAAGCACAACACGGAAGTTACGCGGTATACCGGAACGCACCGACAATGAAATGGAAGCCACGGACTAGAGATACGTCTAAATATTAATATATTATAATATATTAGGCTTCGTTTTCAAATTTTAACGCTCACGGAAGAAATCAGAATGAAAAACGGATCAGAAACGACAAACATGGCAATTACGAGATTTTTAACGCAACGAATGGATTACGCGTCAAACCCGACCCCCGATATAATTTAATACTTTTTCGAGTCTAAACGAATAAATTTTGATAAATAGCAACACTCGGATCGAAAAACGGACTATAGATGGCGATGGTAGAGATTTTACGCAACTTTTAACGCAACCGACAAACAATCGCGTCAAACACCGACACCGACAAAATTTTATGTGTTTCTCCAAATAAATATTATACAAAGTTTGGGTTTTGATAAAGGGTTTGAGATATGTATTTGGGCTTGAATACGCGATTAACGGGCCTTGGGCCCAACCCACCAAACAAACCCTAGTATTTAAGCTTCTCATCCCCTCATTTCTTCTTGTGAAAACCCTAGCCCCAATAATGCAAACCCTCTGCCTCTCTCCGTCTGAACCGGTCGCCGGATTTCGGTGACCACCGGCCGACGACTCCGGTCGTCTTCTCCGGTTGCATACCCATACACGACACCCCCACCTTCTCTTATATCAAACACGCACACCCACACCCTCCCTTTCCCTTCTCCTTTCAAACCACACACACACCCGCATATATATACACACATCGACAGATCATCGGATAGAGAGGAGAGAAAGAGAGTGCAGAGAGAGAGAGAGATAACGGCGACGGTTCGCCGCATCGCCGGCGACGGCAGCGGCGGCGCGGCCAGAGGTTTCTGGTTCGAAGTTCAAAAGCAGCGGTGGTGGTGGCGTGGGTTTTTTACGGTCCGATTTTTGGGTTTTCCGGCCGACGGCGGCGGTCGTCGCGTCTCAGCGACGCGACGGCCGCGGCGACGGTAGTGGTGTGCTGATTCACTCGGTTTAGTTTTGGTTCGACACGATTCAAACCCGGTCCTGTTCAAATGGTGGTTCGGGTATTTCAGTTCAAGATCGGCTCAAGTTCGAGTCGAATCAGTCTCGGGTTCAGTCGCGGTTCGGCTTCGGTCAACGAAAGTCAACTGGTGAAACCCAGTCAACATAAGTCAAACCTGGTCAAACCCGGTCAACGGGTCAACTCACGACTCGGTAAAAATTAATTAAGACGCGCAAATTTAATTATATAGGTTTATAATTATTAAAAATATTTAATTATCGCGAAACCGAGCTCGACTCTGACGTTAACAATTCGACATCGCCAAAAAGTTTAAAAATAACAATCTAATCGACGTACGTTACTTGCGGATAACTATAAGTTAAAACCGAGCCGTCGTTAATTATATAAATCGGAAATATTAAATCGGCGAAAACTTAATATTCGAAAAGGACGAAAAAATTTATATATTGTTTGATTGTATATATTGCAGGTTGTGTTTTGATAAATAAATCGACAACTTGTGTTGTCGAGATCGTCCAAAAACAGAGGAAACTCTGTCCGATTTTCGTAAAATCCGTAAAACAAAACTCGTTACAATTAAAAAATAGAACGTCTGATTTCAAACGATTGTTGTAAAATAAATAGTAACATATATATTTATTTTAACGACGCTTACGAATCGATCCGATAACATTTCAACACGCGCGACTATAAGGCAACAAGTTTCGGCAATCCGTTACAATCGGAAGTAATTACTTATGCTTAATTCAAACCCCGAATTCGGAAACTATATTTCAAATGTCGATAAATTATTCAAACTATGTATAAAATAAGTATATTGATTATATTTATTTCGAAACGGCAAAATTCCAAACGCTTTTACAAGACGTATACAAGGCGCGAATTATTTCAAACGAACGAATTCAAAAATTGTATAACACGAATATAATTATATAAATTCGAACGTCGAGATTTTGAATACTTTTATAAAATACATATATAGATACTTTTTATGTCAATCGTCGACAACGCAAACACTTGCGAACACTTTCGAATGATATTATAACATTAGTATATTGTTTATATTCGATTCAAACGTCTAACGAAACACGACACGATACCGCAAGATGATAACAAGTATACGATTACATCGTTAATTATTTATTATAAATGATACCGCCCGACTATTGCGTATATATAGACAAGTATGTATACAACATGTCTTACAAAAACTACGAAGTAGTATGATTTCTTGAAAAATAGTTATGTTTAGATGTAAACATATATTTCAAATCGCTCAAAAACTAAGACAATTCTAAGAAAAACCATAGATTGGTTAACCGAGTTAAGAAAATAACAATTTCATAGAATCCTATGAGTAACGATTCGGTAGAGCTCAGTATCGCGTAGCTTAGCTACGTCATTCTTAGAAACTTAAAAGTTATTCCACTTTAGGAATACACTAGACTGCATGCTAGCAAGTCAAGTTGTGGAGACAACACTACGGAAATCACATAAAGCTACCTTTGCACAAGGACAATAGGTGAGTTCATAACCCTTACCGTTTTACATTTTTATAAATGTTTTCGGAGGTGGAAAGACATGCAAGTTTTGCGAAAGCATAAAATGTTTGGAGGAACGAAAATCATATATTTCTAAACCATGTTACAAACAGATTTCAATGAACTCAAATGGTTTATGAAAGGTTTATGCTAAACTTACCGATTTTCACAACTATACAAAGCTTTTCGAAACATGCATGAGTTTTATGATTGCTGACGGGATTGTCATAGCACAACTAGGGGCGAGGCCCCAATTTTACAAGAAAACATGGGCTAGGCCCAAAATCACAAGAAAACACGGGCTAGGCCCAACTACAAAAGAACATGGGCTAGGCCCAACTACAAAAGAACATGGGCTAGGCCCAGAAATCCCAAAAGGACATGGACTAGGCCCAAAGTCACAAAAGAACATGGGCTAGGCCCAATAACACAGATTTATATCAATTGGTATGTAGCTATGGGATTAGATTATAACAAGATCACTGTGCGTAAGTAGGGAAATAACAATAGTAACAATTAATCACGTAGTGAACAAGGTGCAAAAGGTGTAGATCTATCGAGTTTGAGACACGCTCCACTCCAGGTATGATAACCGGTTAGGAGTGATTTTGTGATCCCAAAATGTCAAAGAAGTCTCGGTTTGGTTACTTACTTATGGCACATAGGTCGGTGTATTAGCTACACACTGACATATCCTTAGATTCCATAGGAAAACTACATACTACGATTTCAACACCGGTTTACAAAGATAACAGAAAACATTTCAATACCAGTTTATTTATAGATACGATTGAAATCATTTTATCATCGGTTTATAAACATAACAGTTATATGCATGGATTTGCAAACAATATGGAAAACATTTTGATACTGTTATACAGACATGACATTTAAAATGCGTTGGGATACTATGATCCCACAAACCGGTTTTCGAATGCAAAATGTTCAAATGTTTTATGACTCATTTGAAACAAAAACAAACAAAATATGAACTCGCCAACTTTATGTTGATTTTTCGCATGTTTCTTTCTCAGGTTATAATTACAAGTATGGCATGGTTGGAATAGGAGAACCCATGGGGATTCGAGTACTTAGCGGGCGTTCATTTACTAGAAACCTTAGCCATCACGTCTGCTTCCGCTGTGCGATGAAGATGCCATTCGGTTCACGCCCCGGCTCGGATGCGAAAGGATAACTTTAGGGGTGTGACAGAGTGGTATCAGAGCCAGGTTTTAGCGAATTAGGTATCAAACCTGGCTATGATAACAGATATGTTTTATGTGGAGATACCTAGGCTTTAACCTCACGTTTCTTTGGGGACATTAGATCGATAAGAGTTGAATACATACAGAACGTCTAGAACTCGAATATGGGTTCCAACCGTGGCCGAAGACATTAAGTCAACATTATGATTTTAAACATACACTAGTGTTGTGTCTGATACACGGTACCCGAAAACATTACATACCATAGGCAAAACTTTGAGAGTTTTGACAACATGCATTTAGGACCTTTGGAAAACTGATGTCAATATTCATTAAAGGTCATCACGTAGGAACTGCGATTATTAGCTTGGACAAACACATTACATATATTGTCGCTACTATTTCATTTACCCGAGCAGGTAGCCTACGTAAAACGAAACGCTAGTGCGCAAATATACGTGAAACGTAAACAATACGGCAATAGATGTGGAAGTACATCACATACGACTTTCAGGCTGCGACCTTGAAGAAAACACGATATTATGACAACGATGCTAATCTCGTCAGCGGGAAAACTACCGACCAGAATGCGACAATTTATCACGTGGTCCTGTAAGCGACACGAAACACGCTGAAGTACGTTCAAACGAGAATATATAATAGTCGGTACTTATTACAATGGTAATCACAACAATTGGCGCTGCAAAAGAAGTCACATGTCATCGCATTCCCCCTACCTTATTAACGACGACTACGCCATATACAATCATTGTGTCACAGAAAATTCCTTCTTGATTAGCGAACGCACATTGCATCATTTCTTGACAGATTTACATGATACGCATGCTTTGTTTGTTACGCATGTGGTTAACTTGATACGTGAAGACCATCAGGGTCTTCACTTCGAATAGTCATTTCATCAAAAAATTCAAAGTTTGGTTCGCTATATTCAAATTTTCGCTTTGTGATCTAGATGACCTGCCTTATTGTGTGTATTGACTCCTTGGTATCAAGTCAACGAATTCCTTGAAATTCATTTTCTTTCCAAGTCGCATACATGGGTTTTCATAGTAACTTTATCGAAGCTTCTTGGTCGAATCATGTATTATTGTTGGATTGTGTCAAACCAAGTTCAATTGTTTGAACTTGCTCACTGTGTACAAAGTCAGGTCAAGGATTTTATATGGACTGAGGCCGTCATATTCAAAGTTATGTCACCAAGCATTTCATTTATTTCGAACCATAGTAGACTGGTATAGTCTTCACATTCATTAAAGCATATGTTGGTTACGACACCTTGTGGTGGCGTTTACACTAGTTGAAGCTTGTGCTAATCTCGCTTTCACAGTTCATGTACGGATTTAATTATTTGATTATTTATTCATTTTTAAATCCCCTTGTTGAATCATTTTCTTAAAACATTCTTAATACAATCGTGTATTAAGAAGATGGTACACCAATTTATGGCCTATTTCAGTGTACCTCGTAAAGGTTCTTTCAATATCGGTAGAAATTTTCGGTGTCACACCCCGACCCGCAGCGGAATAAGAGTCGGGGCATAATTGGGTTATCACCAAAGCTCATGATGTTTACTAAAATGTTTCATATTTATTAAATTCAAATTACAACTTCAATATTTCAAACAAGTCCATACAATTACAAGGAAAAAGTAACAAAATAAATAATCCAAAGGCTAAACTGATTTATTCTTCTAGGCCGTCCTATATGTTTCTTGCTGCAACTGGATCATCTGTATAATGTGTAAAAATGGGGGTTTTTGGGTCAACAAAACTTGGCGAGTGAACTTGTTAGACAACATTTATTATTGATTTCTTGTTGTATTTAATATGGAAAAATTGTGCAATAATCATATGTGAGCAAACGTAAATAAACATACAATAACAAAACACCTTGCATGAGTATATAACATGAATGATAATGTATATGTTGGCAACGTCACGTTCCGCTCATAGGTAATGGGGAACGGACGGCCTATGATGATGTATGTGCGATCAAGGCTCAATCAAACGGAGCCGATCGTATGTTGGCAACGCCACGTTCCGCTCAAAGGTAATGGGGAACAGACGAGCCTATGATGATGTATGTACTGAAATGATAAATTTAATCTAAACATTAACCACACAAACAATTGATACATATTGGATACACATTTGATCATGGATATGATGGATGCACAAGTGTTTAAATGTAATAAAAATAAGACACATGATACACCCCAAAAAGTGATTAAAACGGGGAATTTGTAGAGATTCACTCACATTGGGTGCGTTCGTTTGATGATGTTGAATGCGCACGAGTTTAGAGGGTTGATCGACGAGGAATAACTACCCTAAATAATAACGAAAAGGTATGGTAAATAAGTGGATTTTATTGACAATTTTAATAGGGTTTTTAGATTTATTTTTGTGAGTTTAAGGTCATTTTCTAACTTTAAAAATATTATTTTAAGTATTTTTAATTGATTTTTAAATTAAATAAATAAATAAAAATAAAAAAAAATTGACTTTTTGGGTTGACCGTTGACCATTGACCATTGACTTTGACTGTTGACCGGTTCGGACTTGTGTTTGTTTGCGCTGAGTGAGGTTCGAACTTGTGACCTCCCGTACGCGTGCACGCAGCTCTACCAACTGAGCTACGTGTCTAACCCGAAATATTCTAAGTTTTAATTATATAAATATACTAATTAAATGTTTTAATTTATTCGATTTATACTAAAAGGATTTAAATGATTGAACCGGTTGCAGGGAAACCAAAGCGAACTCGGGTCCCTTGGTTTGTCAGCGCACAGCCCAACCAGTTGGGCTATGTGACTTATCTGTTAAACTTACAGTTTTTATTATTCTTAAAAACATCCTGGGTCCTACTCTGATTCAGTAACAAAAAAATTGGTTTTAATTCGGAAAGCCGGTGCGTTTGTAAGATTCGAACCCGTGACGTGCGCTATGTGTTTGCACACAGTCCACCGCTGGACTGTGTGTCTAATCCGGTTTAATATCTTCTTTTAATTAAACTTATACATTAGGTTCGACTTCATCTTCTTCGTTCAAAGACACAGACAACCGATGTTCGACAGCTTTTGTTTAATTCGATTAACGAAAATTATAAATGATTGAAATGTAATGGATAGAGAAGGTTTTGGAAATGAATGTACCGGAAAGTTGATTTTTTTCAGAACTCCGGCAAAGTCGTCGGCTCTGTTTTATGAATTCCGTCTGAGCGGACCAATTAACAGTTTTGATTAACTAATTGTGAAATTAAATGACTAAACAAGAATTATCAGAGAGTTTAGATGTTTGTACCGATTCACAGCGTGATTTCAAAATTTTCAGAGATTTTCTGGCGAGTGCAGATTATCCAGTATCGTCGTCTGGGACCAATTCTGGTTGAAGGATTTGAGTTAGTATAAATCTAACAATAGATAGTAGATGAAAGAATTGAGAACATTACCGATTCGATGAACGTCACGGTTTTCCGGCGAAAGTCCGGCGACATCAGATAACGTTTCCAACGAACAAAAATTAGAGCGAAAGTGAAATTGAAAGTTCTGTGAGTGTTTCCGAATTATGAGACGATGAAATTGTCAGTGTAAAACAGGGGAAATGTGATTTCGGTTTTCAAAACTCAAACTCATATGAAGCGAGTTCATTGAAGACGGAATTGATTAAGAACGTGGGCATCAATTGATTCTTCGGTTATAATCAGTAATTAGCGATCACTCAAACGTCTCTGGATGGTTGAAAGCCGATGATCGGTTTCAGTTTTGGCGCAACAGATGAATTCACGGGGAACTTAAGTTTTATATGATTCCTTGTTTACACAAAAGAATCAAGTGGCGGAGTGGTGAAAGGCTTGTGTGTTAAGTGAGTCGGCTGACACGGGTTCGAAACCCGGCAGCGGCTTTTATTTTTTTCTTCGACTGATTTTATGGTTTATTAATTATAGTTTATAAATTCTAATATATTTATTAATTATGTATTGTTTAAAATTAAAAATAGTATTAAATAAGCAACGAAAACTTGAAACTGACTATTCGATTAATAACGAAGCGGGTTTTGAAAACCCGTTTTTCGACGGATGTTACAGTATCCCCTACTTTTAGAAATTTCGTCCCGAATTTAAGTAGTAGTGGTAACAGGAAAAAGATGCGGGTATTTTTCGCGCATTAAGTCTTCACGTTCCTAAGTAAACTCAGGTCCTTGTTTCAACTCCCAGCGTACCCTAACAATTGGAATGCGACTCCGTCTTAAACGTTTTTCTCCGAAGTCCATGATCTCTACTGGTCTTTCAATAAAGTGCATAGATTCATTGATCTGAATATCTTCTAGGGGAATATGGAGGTTTTCATCAGCGAGGCACTTCTTTAAGTTTGATACGTGGAACGTGGGGTGAATTCTGTTGAGTTCTTCTGGTAAGTCAAGCTTGTATGCTACAGGTCCTACTCTTTCGAGTATCTTGAAAGGTCCTACGTAGCGTGGTGCTAGCTTGCCCTTCTGCCAAAACGAACTACTCCCTTCCACGGTGATACTTTTAAAAGTACTTGATCACCAATGTTAAACTCCAAGGGCTTTCGTCGTTTGTCTGCATAACTCTTTTGACGACTTTGTGCCGCTAGAAGATTGTTTCGAATTTGATGGATCTTGTCTGTTGTTTCTTGAATCAATTCTGGACCGGTGATTTGAGCTTCTCCAATTTCGTGCCAACATACTGGAGATCGGCACTTACGACCATATAAAGCTTCGAAAGGTGCCATGTCGATACTTGAATGATAGTTGTTGTTGTACGAAAATTCAACTAATGGTAGATGAACGTCCCAATTTCCCTTGAAGTCTATGACACATGCTCGAAGCATATCTTCAAGAGTTTGGATGGTGTGTTCAGATTGTCCATCAGTTTGAGGATGATAAGCGGTACTGAGGTCTAATCGTGTACCCAAAGCGGCTTGTACGGCTTGCCATGTTCGTGAAGTGAAACGACCATCACGATCTGAAATAATGCTTAACGGTACACCATGACGGCTTACGATCTCGCTGATGTAGATACGAGCTAACTTCTCGTTCTTGAAGTCCTCGCGAATCGGAATTAAATGAGCTGATTTTGTAAGACGATCAATGATTACCCATATAGTGTCATACCCACTGGAGGTGCGAGGTAACCCGGTAATGAAATCCATAGTTATGTTTTCCCACTTCCATACAGGTATTTCGCGTTGGACTAGAAGTCCTGAGGGTCTTTGATGTTCAGCTTTTACTTTGGAACATGTAAGGCACTTGGAAACAAAAAAACGATATCCTTCTTCATGCCAGGTCCCCAGTAGGTGTATCGAAGGTCTTGATACATCTTGTCGGCTCCTGGGTGTACAGAGTATCGTGGTTTGTGCGCCTCATTCATAAGGAAATCACAAAGGTTATTGTGATCGGGAATCCATATGCGATCTAGATAGTACAGAATACCGTCGGATTTAGTTTCAATTTTAAGTTCAGCTCCACAAGACAGCTCCTTGCGTACGTCGTTTTCCGTTACTGAAACATGTTGGGCTTCTCGGATTTGATCTTTGATGTCGGTTATGATTTGCGAACATAGAAGACGAATGGAGTTCGCATAACCCTTTCGACTGAGCGCATCGGCCACCACGTTTGCCTTGCCAGGATGATACCGAATTTCACAGTCGTAGTCATTAAGAAGTTCGACCCATCTTCGTTGCCTCATATTCAACTCCTTTTGGTTAAAGATATGTTGGAGGCTCTTGTGATTAGTGTATATTTCACACTTAGTACCGTAAGGTAATGTCTCCATATCTTAAGAGCGAACACAACGACTCCAAGTTCCAGGTCGTGGGTGGTGTAGTTCTTCTCATGAATTTTGAGTTGTCTAGAAGCATAAGCTATCACTTTTCCTCTTTGCATCAGTACACAGCCTAGTCCCTGTCCTGACGCGTCGCAATAAACCACGAAGTCATCACAACCCTCAGGAAGTGTGAGGATAGGTGCGTCACAGAGTTTTTGCTTTAGAGTTTGGAAAGCTTCTTCTTGTTTGGGACCCCATATGAAAGGCTTTCCTTTATGAGTCAGAGCCGTGAGTGGTACAGCAATACGGGAGAAATTTGCAATGAAACGGCGATAATAACCAGCCAAACCAAGGAATGATCTTACTTCGGTAGGTCTACGTGGTGCTTGCCATTCCTGTACTACCTTGATTTTTGAGGGATCAACATGAATTCCCTTGTCATTGACGACGTGTCCAAGGAATTGTACTTCCCTTAACCAGAATTCACATTTCGAGAACTTAGCGTACAGCTTTTCTGTTCTTAAGAGTGTAAGGATGAGTCGAAGGTGTCGTTCATGATCAGACTTAGACTTTAAGTAGATGAGGATGTCGTCGATGAAGACTATAACAAAACGGTCGAGATAAGGTTTGCAGACTCTGTTCATTAGATCCATGAAGACAGCTGGGGCGTTGGTTAAACCAAATGGCATGACCATGAATTCATAATGACCATAACGAGTTCGGAAGGCGGTCTTTGGGACGTCTTCTTCATGTACTCTGAGTTGATGATAACCAGAACGAAGGTCGATTTTTGAAAAACAGGTGGCGCCTTGAAGTTGGTCTAGAAGATCATCGATGCGAGGTAATGGGTAGCGGTTCTTGACCGTTAACTTGTTGAGTTCTATGTAGTCGATACACATGCGAAACGTTCCATCTTTCTTCTTCACAAAAAGGACAGGTGCACCCCAAGGCGATGAGCTAGGACGTATAAATCCTTTGTCAGTCAGCTCTTGCAGTTGACTGGCTAGCTCTTGCATTTCGGATGGGGCTAACCTATAAGGAGATTTTGCAACTGGTGTAGCTCCAGGTATAAGATCAATGCGGAATTCGACTTCTCTCACGGGAGGAAGTCCTAAAATGTCGTCAGGAAAAACTTGCGGAAAATCTTTTACTACTGGGATGTCTTCGAGTTTCTTCTCCTTGATTCCCTTTTTGACGACATGAGTTAGGAATGCGACATAATTCTTGCGGAGCTATTTTCGGGCTTGAAGACAGGACATTAATTTGAGTCCTTTCGAAGGGGTTTCTCCAAAGATTCGTAGAGTTTGACCGTTTGAAAGAGGAATGCGAATAAACTTTTCGCGGCATACAACTTCAGCATGATGTTGGCTGAGCCAGTCCATACCAATTATAATGTCGAAACTTCCCAACTTCATAGGTATGAGGTCAACTGGAAAATCGTGATCGTTTAGGGTGAGAGTACAATTGCGTATAATAGAGTTTAATGAGACCGGTTTTCCGTCAGCAACTTCTACCGTTATGGATTCCATGAGTTTATCACGAGTTTGGTTGAGGATGGGTTCAAATTCTAAGGACACAAAACTCTTATCTGCGCCAGTATCAAATAACATGGATGCATAACTACCATTGATGAGAAACGTACCGTTAACCACATTGTTGTCAGCCCTAGCTTGATTAGCGTTGATGTTGAAAGCTCTTCCTCTTGCAGGTGGAGGAGCTTGGTTAGCCTGGTTTACTGGATTAGCTTGAGCTTGGGCATGGATGATGTTCACCAAGCGTGGACAGGTGTTCCTGAAATGGTTCGGGTCTCCACAGTTGTAACAAGCCCGCATAGGTTGCACCATGGGATAGTTGGGTTGGTAGTAGGATTGGGCTACATGTTGGGCAGGTGGTAGGAGTAAAGGTTGTTGGGCTTGACCCACTATTTGATGGTGGGTTTGGGTTGAGGGTTGATTGCGGTTCGTTCGCTGAAGCGCGCGACAGGTTTGAATGGTGTGACCTGCGCGGCCACAGCCGGTGCAATGTTGGCAGGGATGATCAGGAAAGTGATGGTATTGGCAACGGTTGCATTTTGGGTATGGGCCGGAGTATGGCTTTTTATATGGTGCAGATGAGGGGGCAACTTGAGTGATGGGTGCAGTAGGGATAGGGAAGTTTGTTTGAGTGACAACAAAGTTTCTGGTGTTTCGTTTCCTCTTACTAGCAAACTTTGAGGAGGAGATGGAATGGTTTGAAGTTTGGCCCTCAATGGGGGCTATCTTTTTTTCATCCTTAAATTTGCCATTTCGGATGCGATTATCGGTAAGCTCGGTAGCTAGTTCCATAGCAGCTTCAAGTGTTGCAGGCGAAGTGCTTAGAACTGAGTCTTGAATTTTCGAGGGGAGGCCTCGAATATAGTGTTCGACTAAGCGGTATACTGGGGTGAACAAGTTGGGGATCATTTGGTTCAACTCTAGAAACCTTTTGTTGTAGGAAGTATGATCTCCCTCCTTTTGCTTTAACGAGTGAAATTCATCCTCTAACTTTTTGATCTCGCTTCTTGGACAGAAGCATCTCGTCATGATTTCCCTTAACTCCTCCCATGTTAAGGCCATTGCATCTTCGATTCCTCTCTTACCTTTTTCTGTATTCCACCAGGTAAGAGCTACTCCAAATAGTCTCCCGGTTGCGTAACGTACCTTGCGATCCTCGGGACAATCGCAATTGAGGAAGGTGTTTTCCATTTCCTCAAACTAGTGGAGGAGAGCAGTGACACCTTCGGTCCCTTCAAATTTCGGGGGATCGCAAGACTTGAAGTGTTTGTAAGAGCACTTTTTGGAGGGAGGGTTGTCGACGTTATGGTCTTCTTGATTGGGAGGGTTGATGGGATTTGTGGCGAGAGCTTGTTGGACTTGAATTACGATGTCAGGAAGCACCGCGGCCATTTGTTTTGCAATTTGGGTGGCCAAGCATTCGTTTGACTTTCCTGACCTTCTACCTCCACGTTGCTGCCTAGCTGACATCTACAGTGAGTTTAAGGAGTCTTTTTAGGTGTCATGTGTCGTAAAAAAAATAACATAAACATCAATAATGCAACTACATCCATAGGATGTCTTAGGTTTGCTCATGTTTGGGCCTCCAATGTCCCCCATACCATCACCTGTATAGTTATGTGGGCCCCCATGACTATTGGCTTAGTAGGATTCACATTGGTGTTGGCGGTTTAACATCGCATCACCCGAATGAAAACCATGAAATATGTTTGCGAGATGTATGGTCGGAGAGTGTCCAGGTGTAGACACAATGACAACTCAAAGTGGGGTTAGCTCACACGACGTTTGGTATAGCATGCTTTGGCCTAATAGGTCCTTCGTACTCTCATCGTTAGTCCCCAGGTAGGCAAACTGGTCCTTTATTTTGGATTTATACGAATTCCAAGCCTAGACAGGACGTTCCGACTACCGGTACTTGTACCCTTCCAGTTACTACATGCCCGTCATGAGAACTCTCTTTGATGTGATTTAAAAAAAAATACAGAATCGTTGCAAAAATCATTGAAATTGTGTGGTGTGTGCTCTCATGGATATGATATGTTATGATGATATGATTCATGATGAGCATTGTATAGTAATATGTACTTATGAACATGCTTGCATAACATTGAATGTAACAATAAACATAAAGCATATAAACATCATGAATTTTGTATGTAACACATAAAAAAATTTTAAAATTCTAATCAACTATAGTATAGGCTCTAAGGGTCTAATAACCTACCTATATCCCTATAGTCATGGCTCTGATACCAATCTGTCACACCCCGACCCGCAGCGGAATAAGAGTCGGGGCATAATTGGGTTATCACCAAAGCTCATGATGTTTACTAAAATGTTTCATATTTATTAAATTCAAATTACAACTTCAATATTTCAAACAAGTCCATACAATTACAAGGAAAAAGTAACTAAATAAACAATCCAAAGGCTAAACTGATTTATTCTTCTAGGCCGTCCTATATGTTTCTTCCTGCAACTGGATCACCTGTATCATGTGTAAAAATGAGGGTTTTTGGGTCAACAAAAGTTGGCGAGTGAACCTTGTTAGAAAACATTTATTATTGATTTCTTGTTGTATTTAATATGGAAAAATTGTGCAATAATCATATGTGAGCAAACGTAAATAAACATACAATAACAAACCACCTTGCATGAGGATATAGCATGAATGATAATGTATATGTTGGCAACGTCACGTTCCGCGCATAGGTAATGGAGAACGGACGGCCTATGATGATGTATGTGCGATCAAGGCTCAATCAAACGGAGCCGATCGTATGTTGGCAACGCCACGTTCCGCTCATAGGTAATGGGGAACGGTTCCGCTCATAGGTAATGGGGAACAGACGAGCCTATGATGATGTATGTACTGAAATGATAAATTTAATCTAAACATTAACCACACAAATAATTGATACATATTGGATACACATTTGATCATGGATATGATGGATGCACAAGTGTTTAAATGTAATAAAAATAAGACACATGATACACCCCAAAAAGTGATTAAAACGGGGAATTTGTAGAGATTCACTCACATTGGGTGCGTTCGTTTGATGATGTTGAATGCGCACGAGTTTAGAGGGTTGATCGACGAGGAATAACTAACCTAAATAATAACGAAAAGGTATGGTAAATAAGTGGATTTAGTAACAATTTTAATAGGGTTTTTAGATTTATTTTTGTGAGTTTAAGGTCATTTTCTAACTTTAAAAATATTATTTTTAAGTATTTTTAATTGATTTTTAAATTAAATAAATAAATAAAAATAAATAAAAAATGTTGACTTTTTGGGTTGACCGTTGACCATTGACCATTGACTTTGACTGTTGACCGGTTCGGACTTGTGTTTGTTTGCGCTGAGTGAGGTTCGAACTTTTGACCTCCCGTACGCGTGCACGCAGCTCTACCAACTGAGCTACGTGTCTAACCCGAAATATTCTAAGTTTTAATTATATATATATACTAATTAAATGTTTTAATTTATTCGATTTATACTAAAAGGATTTAAATGATTGAACCGGTTGCAGGGAAACCGAATCGAACTCGGGTCCCTTGGTTTGTCAGCGCACAGCCCAACCAGTTGGGCTGTGTGACTTATCTGTTAAACTTACAGTTTTTATTTTTCTTAAAAACATCCTGGGTCCTACTCTGATTCAGTAACAAAAAAAATTGGTTTTAATTCGGAAAGCCGGTGCGTTTGTAAGATTCGAACTCGTGACGTGCGCTATGTGTGTGCACACAGTCCACCGCTGGACTGTGTGTCTAACCCGGTTTAATATCTTGTTTTAATTAAACTTATACATTAGGTTCGACTTCATCTTCTTCGTTCAAAGACACAGACAACCGATGTTCGACAGTTTTTGTTTAATTCGATTAACGAAAATTATAAATGATTGAAATGTAATGGATAGAGAAGGTTTTGGAAATGAATGTACCGGAAAGATGATTTTTCTCAGAACTCCGGCAAAGTCGTCGGCTCTGTTTTATGAATTCCGTCTGAGCGGACCAATTAATAGTTTTGATTAACTAATTGTGAAATTAAATGACTAAACAAGAATTATCAGAGAGTTTAGATGTTTGTACCGATTCACAGCGTGATTTCGAAATTTTCAGAGATTTTCCGGCGAGTGCAGATTATCCGGTATCGTCGTCTGGGACCGATTCTGGTTGAAGGATTTGAGTTAGTATAAATCTAACAATAGATAGAAGATGAAAGAATTGAGAACTTTACCGATTCGATGAATGTCACGGTTTTCCGGCGAAAGTCCGGTGATATCAGATAACGTTTCCGACAAACAGAAATTAGAGCGAAAGTGAAATTGAAAGTTCTGTGAGTGTTTCCGAATTATGAGACGATGAAATTGTCAGTGTAAAACAGGGGAAATGTGATTTCGGTTTTCAAAACTCAAAATCATATGAAGCGAGTTCATTGAAGACGGAATTGATTAAGAACGTGGGCAGCAATTGATTCTTCGGTTATAATCAGTAATTAGCGATAACTCAAACGTCTCTGGATGGTTGAAAGCCGATGATCGGTTTCAGTTTTGGCGCAACAGATGAATTCACGGGGAACTTAAGTTTTATATGATTCCTTGTTTACACAAAAGAATCAAGTGGCGGAGTGGTGAAAGGCTTGTGTGTTAAGTGAGTCGGCTGACCCGGGTTCGAAACCTGGCAGCGGCTTTTATTTTTTTCTTCGACCGATTTTATGGTTTATTAATTATAGTTTATAAATTCTAATATATTTATTAGTTATGTATTGTTTAAAATTAAAAATAGCATTAAATAAGCAACGAAAACTTGAAACTGACTATTTGATTAATAACGAAGCGGGTTTTGAAAACCCGTTTTTCGAGGGATGTTACATTCGGGATATTTATTGTTCTTCCACTAGCGACCGAAAATTATATTTATTGTTCTATCATTTCCAGTTGAAAATCCTATGGGATTTATTTGGAACAAATATTCAGACTTATTTGATTGAGCCTTTCATTGAATTGTAAAAAACGGTGAATTTGTTCAGTCACTGCTATTATTGAATTATTTCCATGGCTGTGGCGCCTTGTGGCGTCAGTATAAACTTGTAGCTTGGGCTAAACATTGAAAATGGTCTTAATGCAACTATGTATTAAGACAATGATACACTAAATTCGGTTGTAATTCGGTGTATGATTGCAATTCAACAGTGTTAACTTATGGTTCGAAAAGTTAACAGATCATCTTCATGTATCTAATTCAGTTGAGCTTGTTGATTCTAAGTCTTACCGATCCAACAACCAACGCTAGTTTCCGTTGGTAGAAATTCCTATTGTTTATGAAAATTCAATTGCAGATTGTGAACGTTTTGGAAATCTATTGGTCGAGGTTCTCATTTGTATGACCCATGTAAACTCAATCACATTGGTGATTAATTCATTACGTTTCGTTCACTTGGCATCGATTCTTAAAAACAGATTCAGTTGAACCAGTGGGTTCATGTTGTCGTAGTAAGACAATGTATTCACATAATCCAGACAAGTCTCAATGCGATTACATGGTCATTTACCTGGGTATTTTTAATACTTACCTACGCATGACAAAAAACTTAGGAGATAACATAACTTAAATTTCGAGGACGAAATTTTTATAACAAAGGGAGAATGTGACAACTGGCAGTTTCCGGTTGTAATTAAGCACATATCAAACAATAATACCATCATAATCAACGTAATTAGACATAAACTAAGTCGATCAGGCCTTTGAAAGCCTTGGAACGTCTACTTGCTTCACGTTACGCGATATGACGACAATCGGGAACTATAATGCGAAATTGAAAGATAAGCGAATTGATGCCGAACAAATACTGCCAACACCTAAAAATACAAATTTTGTACTTGTATTTGTCATACAGTTATAATTATGTGATAAATTTATATCGTTGAACGGAGCAAAGCACAACGCGGAAGTTACGCGGTAAAGCGGAACACACCGACAACGAAAAGGAAGCCACTAACTAGATATACGTCTAAATATTAATATTTTATGATTTATTAGGCTTCGTTTTCAAATTTTAACGCTCACGGAAGAAATCAGAACGAAAAACGGATCAGAAACGACAAACAGGGCAATTACGTGATTTTTAACGAACGAACGGATTACGCGTCAAAACCCGACCCCCGATATAATTAATACGTTTTCGAGTCTAAACGAATAAATTTTGATAAATAGCAATACTCGGATCGAAAAACGGACTATAGATGGCGATCGTAGAGATTTTACGTAACTTTTAACGCAACCGACAAACAATCGCGTCAAACACCGACACCGACACCGACAAAATTTTAAGTGTTTCACCTCCAAAAAAATATTATACGAAATTCGGGTTTCGATAACATGCTTGAGATACGTATTTGGGCTTGAATACGTGATTAACGGGCCTTGGGCCCAACCCACCAAACAAACCCTAGTATTTAAGCTTTCCATCGTCTCATTTCTTCTTATGAAAACCCTAGCCCTAATAATGCAAACCCTCTGCCTCTCTCCCTCTGAACCGGTTGCTGGATTCCGGTGACCACCGACCGGCGACTCCGGTTGTCTTCTCCGGTTGCACACCCACACACGACACCCCCACCTTCTCTTATATCAAACACGCACACCCACACCCTCCCTTTCCCTTCTCCTTTCAAACCACACACACACCCGCATATATAGACACACAACGACAGATCGTCGGGTAGAGAGGAGAGAGAGAGAACAACGACGGTTCACCGAGTCGCCGATGACGGCAGCGGCAGTGCGGCCGGAGGTTTCTGGTTCGAAGTTCAAAAGCAGCGGCGATGGTGGCGCGGGTGTTTGACGGTCCGATTTTTGGGTTTTCTGGCCGACGGTAGCGGTCGTCGCGTCTCAGCGACGCGACGATCGCGGCGGCAGTAGTGGTGTGCTGATTCACTCGGTTTAGTTTTGGTCCGGCACGGTTCAAACCTGGTCAAGTTCTAATGGTGGTTCGGGTATTTCAGTTCAAGATCGGCTCAAGTTCGAGTCGAATCAGTCTCGGGTCCAGTCGCGGTTCGAGTTCGGTTCACTCGGGTTCGGTCAACGAAAGTCAACTTGTCAAAACCAGTCAACATAAGTCAAACCCGGTCAACGGGTCAACTCACGACTTTACGACGCGCAAATTTAATTATATAGGTTTATAATCATTAAAAATATTTAATTATCGCGAAACCGAGCTCAACCCGGACGTTAACAATTCGACATCGCCAAAAAGTTTAAAGAAATAATTTAATCGACATATGCTACTTGCGGATAACTATAAGTTAAAACCGAGCCGTCGTTAATTATATAAATCAGAAATATTAAATCGGCGAAAACTTAATATTCGAAAACGACAAAAAAATTTGAATATTGTTTGATTGTATATATTGCAGGTTGTGTATTGATAAATAAATCGACAACTTGTGTTGTCGGGATCGTCCAAAAACAGAGATAACTCTGTCCGATTTTCGTAAAATCCGTAAAACGAAACTCGTTACAATTAAAAGATAAAACGTCCGATTTCAAACGATTGTTTTAAAATAAATAGTAACATATATATTTATTTTAACGACGCTTACGAATCGATCCGATAACATTTCAACACGCGCGACTATAAGGCAACAAGTTTCGGCAATCCGTTACAATCGAAAGTAATTACTTATGCTTAATTCAAACGCCGAATTCTGAAACTATATTTCAAATGTCGATAAATTACTCGAACGATGTATAAAAATAAGTATATTGATTATATTTATTTCGAAATGCCAATATTCCGAATGCTTTTACACGACGTATACAAGGCGCGAATTATTTCAAACAAACGAATTCGAAAATCGTATAACATGAATATAATTATATAAATTCGAACGTCGAGATTTTGAATACTTTTGTAAAATAAATATAGTTATATTTATTTCAATCGTCGACGACGCGAACACTTGTGAACACTTTCGAATGATATTATAACAATAGTATATTGTTTAAATTCGATTCAAACGTCTAACGAAGCATGACACTATACCGCAAGATGAAAACAAGTGTACGATTACATTGTTATTTATTTATTATAAACGATACCGCCCGACTATTGCGCCAATACGAATGTATTATTTATACGGATATATAGAAAAGTATATATAAAACATGTCTTATGAAAACTACGAAGTAGTATGATTTCATGAAATATAGTTATGTTTAGATGTAAACATATATTTCAAGTCACTCGAAAACTAAGACAATTCTAGGAAAAACCATAGATTGGTTAACCGAGTTAAGACAATAACAATTTCATAGAATGGTATGAGTAACGATTCGGTAGAGCTCGGTATCACGTAGTATTGCTACGTCATTCTTAGAAACTTACAAGTTATTCCACTTTAGGAATACACTAGATTGCATGCTAGCAGGTCAAGTTGTGGAGACAATACTACGGAAATCACATTAAGCTAGCTTTGCACAAGGACAACAGGTGAGTTCATAACCCCCACTTTTTACCGTTTCACATTTTTATAAATGTTTTCGGGGGTGGAAAGACATGCATGTTTTGTGAAAGCATAAAATGTTTCGAGGAACGAAAATCATATATTTCTAAACCATGTTACAAACAGATTTCAATGAACTCAAATGGTTTATGAAAGGTTTATGCTAAACTAACCGATTTTCACAGTTGTACAAAGCTTTTCGAAACATGCATGCGTTTTATGACTGGTGACGGGATTGTCATAGTCACAACTAGGGGGCGAGGCGCTAATTTTACAAGAAAACATCGGGTAGGCCCAAAATCACAAAAAAACATGGGCTAGGCCAACAACAAAAGAACATGGGCTAGGCCCAGAAATCCCAAAAGGACACGGGCTAGGCCTAAAATCACAAAAGAACATGGGCTAGGCCCAATAACATAGATTTATAACAATTGGTATGTAGCTATAGGATTAGATTATAACAAGATCACTGTGCGTAAGTAGGTAAATAATAATAGTAACCATTAATCACGTAGTGACCAAGGTGCAAAAGGTGTAGATCTATCGAGTTTGAGACACACTCCACTCCAGGTATGATAACCGGTTCGGAGTGCTTTTGTGATCCCAAAATGTCAAAGAAGTCTCGGTTTGGTTACTTACTTATGGCACATAGGTCGGTGTATTAGCTACACACTGACAGATCCTTAGATTCCATAGGAAAACTACATACTACGATTTCAACACCGGTTTACAAAGATAACAGAAAACATTTAAATACCGGTTTATTTACAGATACGATTGAAATCATTTTATCACCGGTTTATAAACATAACAATTATATGCATGGATTTGCAAACAACATGGAAACATTTCGATACTATTATACATACATGACATTTTAAATGCTTTGGGATACTATGATCCCACAAACCGGTTTTCGAATGCAAAATGTTCAAATGTTTTATGACTCATTTGAAACAAAAAAAAAAAACAAAATATGAACTCGCCAACTTTATGTTGATTTTTCGCATGTTTCTTTCTTAGGTTATAATTACAAGTATGGCACGGCTGGAATAGGAGAACCCATGGGGATTCGAGTACTTAGCGGGCATTCATTTACTAGAAACCTTAGCCATCACGTCTGCTTCCGCTGTGCGATGAAGATGCCATTCGGTTCACGCCCCAGCTCTAATGCGAAAGGATAACTTCGGGGGTGTGACAAAAGCAGCCTGTATTTTTGGACCTTGTGAGTTAGTTACAGAACTTCCTTTGTAATACAAGTTTACGTCTTGTTGAATACGCGATCCTTTGGTTTTCGCCATTTTCTTCATCTCCAGCTGTGACCTTCTAACTTTTCGATGAATCTTGACAAGTTGATTGTACTATATTCTTTGTTGTTCTTTAGAATCTTTAGATAGGTAGACCATTCTCCTTCGGGCAGAGCATCAGCAAGTTTTTCTACCAACTCTTCATTATCTTTCTATATGCCCAACTGTTTCATCTCGACCACAAGATGACAATATCTCTCGATCAGCTGTTTCATGCTCTCACCTGTCAGTAGATTGAAAATATCAAACTCTTTCTTCAACAACGCCTTCTTGCTCTTTATCATTTGAGTGTTTCCTTGGAATTTCACTCTCAAAGCATTCCAAAGTGATTGAGCATCACCATCATGTTGCAAAAGAGCCAAGATGTCTTCTTTAACAGCTTGCTGAAGAATATTTAACATTTTCTTTTCAATCACAAATTAATCTTTTTGTGTTATTATAAACTGAGTAATCGTCTTTTCTATCCCATTCTCACCCGTTGGTGCAACATATTTTTCTTCAAAGGCATAGCAATAATTCAGATAATTTGCTTGTACTCAATTTACAAATCTTTCACTCCAACCATGACAATCATCTAAGCACATCAGCTTCGTGGGTTTCATCATAGTCCCCATCTCATTTTCAAGGTTTATATTTTGAGTTGCTGCCATTGTCAAAGCTTTTACATTGCCAACGCATTGAAGAACTCGGTATCCATCTTGTCGAAAAAATTAGGTCAAAAACTCTTTGAGCGAAGTGAATTTGTGTGAAGTGTCGCCTCGTGCGAACTGACAAATCAAACAAAACAACAATATTAAAATTTCACTTCGTGCGAAATGGAATATCACTTCGTGCGAAGTGAAAGTTTCAATTTTTACAGAATTTCACTTCGTGCGAAGCGATATTCTCTTCGTGCGAAGTGAGGGTATCAAATTGTGTGAAGTGTGTTCACAAATTCACGTTTTTTTGCAATTTTTGTCATGATTTCGGTTGCTTTTAGCTCTAATCTTTTCAAGGGTTTGACTATAATGGATTTTACGTATTATACTGAAAAATCTGTCAATTTTATCCCTGAAATCATTGAAAAATGAAAAAAAAAATGAGAAGTATGAGTAGAGTAGAAGTGTTGAATCTAGATCAAAGTCTTCAAATCAGGCCATCCGTAGCTCTGATACCATTTGTAGGATCTTCTTATCCAATAAGCATAGGACCTAATCTGATGAACCAGTCATAAAGTGCGTGGAATTCATTTTGTAACAAGTGACAATATCAAGATTACTATTTAATGTTTACTGTTTCATTAATGTCGTAAACGTATACATTCCCGAAACAAACTGGACAGGGCTTCAACGTACCAATCAACAAAACTATTATAGACTCAAGATACCAACATTCTATATGTAGGCATAACCACTTCGTATGAGTTGGGTCTTCCTCTTCGTATGAGGTGTGCTCGCTCGTACAAAGTGCACAACACTTCGTTCAAAGTGGACATTACATCCACAAAATCAATATCTAGCATTGAAGCCCTATTACATATGACTCGACATGACCCTAAACAAAGTGGAAGACCAAACTCGTACAAAGTGGTTATGCTTATATATAGAGTGTTGGTGTCTTGAGTCTGTAATAGTTTTGTTGATCGGTACCGCGAAGCTCTGACCAATTTGTTTTAGAATTGTACACATTTACAACATTAATGAAACAATAAACTTTAAACAGTAATCTTGATATTGTCACTTGTTATAAAATGAATTCTATACACTTTATGACTAGTTAATCAGATTAGGTCTTGTGTACAATCCTGAAACAATCAGGGGCTTCGCCGTACCGATCAACAAAACTATTAAATACACAAGACACCAACACTTTATATATAGGCATAACATTGATACGAGTCAGGTCTTCCACTTCATACGAGGTGTGCTCGCTTCGTACGAAGTGAACTGCTTCACTTCTTACGAAGTGCACAACACTTCGTGCGAAGTGGACATTACATGTACAAAATCAATATCTAACAATTGAAGCCCTATTATATATGACTTGACATGACCCTAAGACGTAGGCGATAGACATTCTACATCAACAGCTTGATCAACATTAAATATTGGAACTTAATCCTCATCATCGGAGAAGTCAACTACAGGTGCTACTACCGCCAAAGGCGAACCACTAAAATGAGATCTCCGTTGGGGAGACCGAATCCTACAACAGCGGGAAACAAGGGGTCGCCTAAGGCAAGAATGTCGCCATCCACGATATCGATGTGTACCAAAACTATATGCACCTCATCGTAGCTGAGGTAATACATCATGCCATCCGATAAATAGTCTAGAACCTCCTCCAGCTCTGACTCGTCACTAGAGATAATCTCTAATATAGTCTTGTCATCGGAAGTAACCTCTATAGGCTCTATCTCGTTATCGTAGATCTATACTCGGATGAAGAAATGGCGACCTGGAAAAATAATTCGTACAGCAAGTGTGTGTGTGTATGTGTGTGTGTATATATATAATCACATAAAGGCCCTCGTGAGTTATCCTACTTATTTCAAGTAGATCAACTTAATGTATCTTGTCTACCTTCTATAGACTAAACTGTGTAGTGGACCTTGTATGATGCAATGCAATGAAAACTTTTCATTTTTGTAAAAGTCGTTTCACGAGAGCATCCTAGTATGATGATTGTAGTTTATACTCGAGAAGAGATCCTAGTTCATTACAATCGAAGCTCTGATACCAATTTGTCACACCCGCTCGTAGCGGAAGCACGAGGAGTGATTATAAGGGTTTTTATAGCATTCGGAAGAGTAAACATCGACATGATTTAAAACAAACAACGATGCAAAATATATATTAATTGAAATGTCAATCCAAGACCAAGTAATTTGTTCACAATATAACTCATGAGTTTTCAAGTTTCACAAAAGTCTTAAAAACAAAATATAGTTTTTTTAATAACAAGGCTATGACCCCTATATTCTGCACGTGTATGAAATAATATATTTTGTGATCGGTTATAATATATATACACACACACACACACATATAATGTAAGTATATAGAGAAAACCCTTGTAATTAGAAAACTTAGGAAACTCTTACCTCTCGACATTTTTTGATTTTGAAAAAAATCACACATGTAATATACATGTATTTAAGAGTTTTAAGCTTAAAAATAGTAAAAACGCTGAGTGGATATTTTTTTTAAAAATATACAAGTTTTGCGCAACGCAACTTTAACATATGTTACACATGAATGTAACATATGTTACTCAAAAACTTGATTATTTAAAAAAAAATCTGGTCGGCGCTTTTTTGATTTTTTTTGCTCAAAACCCTTAAAAACATGTATATTACATGTGTAATGTTTTTCAAAAAAATGTCGGGAGCTTAGAGTTTCATGGGTTTTCTCACCACAAGTGGATAATCTATTTATCCTTTCCCTATATATATCTTATATGATCTCAATATTATATTTTATTACTTCTTCAATATTATATATAGTTTTACTAAGCCTTGTTTATATACACGTTTTTCATCCAATATATATATATGTATATACACACACTTGTAATTTGTCCCATTGTCCATATCGTCATCGTGTTTGTTGGGAATCCGGTTTTTTTTGTCACGGTAATGTCTTTGTATCTTGTCCATGAATTTTATGTCACATTGGATATGTATATATAATTTGTATACATACATATAATACTTAATATTTGTATCTTTCCATATTTTACCAAGTTCATATGAGCATATAATACTTTGTATACATATATACTTCTCCATATCACCCTACTATATACATGTATAACACATATACATAATCACATTTCCATATTTCACTAAATATATATTTTGTCCTAAATGTATAATTGTTCTCATTTTTAAGTTCTTGAAACCCTAGTTCACTAACATGTTAACTAACATATTTTACCATAATTACATATAATGAAGTTAGTGACACTAATCCATCTTAAACCTTGTAAATTCTTAGTTAATCATGATTTTAACATAACTTATATTTTTGTAAATTTTGGCATGATGTCCCCTAAATTACCACTAATTCTCTTTAATCATCATCACCATCAACTTTCCAAATCATGATCATCAACTCTTCTAATCATCAAGAACAAGTTTTTTATATTATTCAACAGAACTCAAGAACATGAAAACTATATAAAACGCTAGATCTTCCAAAGATACTTTTCATAATCATCCAATTTTCAAAACAAGTTTATACAAATAACTTTTCATATACCTTTTTTTAAATCAAAACCCATGATCATGAAGTTTACATGAATTTATATAAACTCTAAAAGTCCATCAAAACAACTAATAAGATAATCCATGTTCTTAAACAAATTTCATCACATCATAACACTTATATAATATGCTAGATCACTTTTTATTACTAACTTTGCAATTTTATCATGTATACTACTTCATCTACTACAAGATCAACACAAAACCACCAACATTTAGTAGACTATATTGTTTTCTTTCCTTTAGTAGACTATATTGTTTTCTTTTTGAATGTTTTAAATGTTTTAACCCAAGGTTTTCTTGGTGGATGCTTGTACTTCCATGATATACACTTAACTAAGAACAAAAATAAAGGATTTAGATGCTTACTACTAGCTCAAGGCTAGGAATGATCTAATCTTGAAGGAAGTAGAAGAAAACCCACCAAAGTTTAAAAGAACAAGCCTCTTGATGATCCTTGTGCCTTTCACCACCTTAGATCACCTTGGAATGCACTTGATACCCTTAGATTATGAGCTTGGAACTTGAAACTTGAAAGTGGGGAAGGAGAAGAAATAGAGAGAGAGGAGCCACAGAATGGAAAGGGAGAGAGAGAAATATGATGTTTGTGATTTTTGGAAGTGTTGAAGGAGCTGAAGTGAATGGATGTGGTCTTATCTTTCTTACTTATCATTTCATGCCATACTTTTCTCTATTTTAATATCAGAAGACCACTCCCTAAGGCTACTAGTTTACATAAATACATGGTGGGCATGGGGGCGCACATGGCCGTTTGGAATGGGTATTGGTAGGAGGAATGGGTGTTAGATCTTCTTTGACCAAGTGTGACTTGATATGATGCTTATTGGAGATATTTTGGTTATTTGGGACTAAATAAGGGTTTAGGATGTTAAACTAGTGTTACGATACTAACTAGAGCTAACTAGATAGTGAGACAATGTTTAGATGATGATTTAGTGTTAAGATGGTTACTACTTATGCTCATAAATTGCTTGGCGGTTAGTTAAGCGATATTAACTGGTAATTATTGTTTAAATGCACTTAGGATATATAAAACCCCTAGTAGCACTTTGTGATAATTATTTGTTCCCATTAATCATGAACTAATAACCGGTTAGCAAGATTTTTAAGTTTCATAGTTCGGATCGGACAATTTAATACTTGTGTATATTTCCAGAAAATTATAATACATATACTTTGTCCCACTTAGGGTTTTCCCACTTAGAGTTTTGTCCATGTTTTCTTTTGTATAACGTCATGAGCGTATCGGAACCATCCTGACATGAATTGTTTAACCAGATAATCTACCAACGGTCCCTGAAATTCTTTTTGTCATATCGCGACACAGCGAATACAAACATGTTATATGCAGATGTGAAATGCATTTCCTACATATTGCTAGACATATGGGACCCACTTATAATGTAATTAAGTCTAATGCACTTAATTTTATAATTAAATAGTGATAATGTTGTATAGATATACCCGTTAATTTGTCGTTTGTTACAAACATACTGGTGAAGGCTGTCTAAGAACAATTCCAATAAAAATATTAGGTTAGTTTTTCTAGAATGCAAGCTTATAGGGCTAGATCCAAAGCTTAAAATGTGTTACATGGAGACTTTACTGCTCAATATGGTCACCTTAGGGATTATATGGAGGAACTTCATAGAATTAACCAAGTTCAACAATTAAATTGGAAGTTGAACCTGCATCTGATCCATAATCATCTACAAGACTGTTTGAGAGAATTATCTTTGCCTGGGTTCTTTAAAAGAGGGTTTTAAAGAAATTAGTAGAGATCTATTAGGGGTTGATGGTGCTTTCATGAAAGGACCTTATCCTGGTCATGTCCTAACAACTATATGTGTGGAGAATTACAATGGCATATACCCTATTGCATATGTTATTATTGAGGCAGAAAATAATAGCTCTTGGATGTGGTTCCTACGAAACCTTGGAGATGATTTGGAAATTAGAGCAATGTCAAACTTTGTGTTCATGAGTGACTGACAAAAGGTTAGTTATTTTATAACTTATATTATGTTGGTAAATGGTAATGCTAATTAAATGTTGTTAATTTGACTTAGGGGAGTCTTGATGTAGTATCAAGGCTATTTCCATGTGTTGAGCACAAGTGCTGTGTCAGACACATTCATGAGAACGTGCAGCTAACATTCAAAAGGAAACCTTATAAAGACGTCCTATGGAAACTAGCAAGAAGCACAATTGTGGTGTACTTTGAGAAGATAATGGAATAATAGAAAAGAATGAAAGTTGTTGCAAATCTGTGGTTTTCTAAGATAGACCCTAAACACTGGTCCAGATTTACATTTCTCAGGTCAGCAGTTTTAGTGTATTTTATCCTTAAATGTTAAAGAATAACACAATACATTAATCAATATTGTTTTATTTGCAAGAAAGGGTATACATATTCTATATTGTTGTTACAACATGTGTGCATGGTATTCTAGTTATCTCCCATGTGCAAGTGTCATTTTTTGTGCAATATCTACCACACATTTCCACTAACCAGGTCCAGCAACACCATATTGATCCCCTCTATTCCAGTTAACCGTGCAACCTATAGCATCATTCATGATCTGATCAAACAACTCTATGGCAAATGGTGTTAGAGGGCCATCACTCTCGTCAATAATCAAGTAAATAAAGATTTAAAAAAAAAAAGAATTCTATCTATTTAAGCATAATGTTTAATTGTAAAATTTTAAAAGAAAAAATCGAGTATTTTCTCTAGTAGATGCATGATTTTTTTGATTTTGGGACAAAAATACGTAATTGACAAAACGAGAAAAAAAATATCAAAAGAATAATTCCTACTTCATTTTTAACGTTTCGTATGTTAAGCTCATTTATATAATAACCTTACTCCATAAAATTAATACATCGATTTGTCAAAACATAGATAGTAAAATTAATAGACAGTTTTTATTAAAAATCAAATATTTACACATCTATAGTTTTGATTAAAAATAAAAAAAATCTGATGAAGAAAAATAATATACAAATATTTTAAAAAACTTTCCTTGTAAAAATAAATGTAGTTGATCTATTAAAGGGTATAGTCCTAAATTCTACGTAAGGCATTATAAGACATGCGCACTAGACCATACTCAGAGTTAGCAAAACAATACCCAACTATCAACAGAGCATGCGCGCAAGCGCGCAAGCCCTTATCTGAGCATCCAACACAATCACAGCTAATACAAGTACAAATAGTACAAATGGTAGAGGTTGCAGCCAATCAGCTTACGCCAGGATCTTCCCAGATAGCTCCCACGATGGTCAATCGTGCAAGAGACAAAAAAGTTCAAGAGGACAATGACGTGTAACCAATCAGTTTGCACCATTTACTGCTCCATGATCTCCACTCGCAACATGTGACATACTCGACATCAAGGCCAATTATTAGGCCACGTGGCTCTAATCACCGTGCGCTAATGTCTTAATCCTCTGCAAACACTAACGGTCATGTTAAAGGAGACAAATAGAATACTCCTTAATGGTGAGATCCAGCCCAAGGCCCATCAGACCATCTTCTTCTCCAAACTCTTTGGTGATAGATACTAGCCCTCAACCACAGGTTTAAAGAATGGCTCCCTCACTCTCTCACTCTTAACACACTTGCTTACCCTTCTTAAAAGATACTTATTCTCATGTCGGGGGTGGTTACAAGGAGAACCACCTCCCCCAATCTCTCCTACTTGCAACGAGTATCACAATGTTTTGTTTGGTAGATTATACTCAGATCATCATCGAGGAAAGATTAAGGATTAACACATCTTGGCAAGACCATTCGCACAAGAATAAATTTGTCGGTTTAGACTTGATGTTTCTTCCCCAATTGATTGAAAACGGGTGAAGAAAAAAGTTTGAATAAAGAAATTGCCATGTGAAATTATATTTTTTTCAAAGACGTAGTGAGCAAGTTAAAATTAATGGAGTTTTATAGGTTGTATATATAATCATGGTTACTCGCTAAATAATACCGAGTTAGAAAAATACGGGATGTTACAACTCTACCTCCCTTAAAAGATGATTCATCCTCAACATCAAGGCCAACCGTCAGGCCACGTGGCTCTAATCACCGTGCGCCAATGTCTCAATCCTCTACAAACACTAACGGTCATGTCAGAGGAGACAAATAGAACATTCCTTGATGGCGATATCCAACCCAAGGGCCATCACCCCATCTCCTTCTCCAAACTCTTTGGCTATAAATACTAGCCCTCTACCATAGGTTTATAAAACGGTTCCCTCACTCTCTCAATCTTAACACACACTTGTTTACCCTTCTTAAACGATACTTATTCTAAAGCGGGGGGTGGTTACAAGGAGAAACCCCCCAGTCTCTTCTACTTGTAACGAGTATCACAGTATTATGTTTTGCATATTATGCACAGATCATCATCGAGGAAAGATTAGGATTAACACATCTTGACAAGACCATTCCAACAAGAATAAATATGTCGGTTTAGACTTGATGTTTCTTCACGAATTGATTGAAAAGGGGTGAAGAAAAAAAGTTTGAATAAAGAAATTGCCTAGTGATATTATATTTTTTCAAAGACGTAGTGAGCAAGTTAAAATCAATGGAGTTTTATTGGTTGTATTTATAATCACCGTTACTCATTAAATAATACCGTGTTAGAAAAATACGGGATGTTACAATCTACCTCCCTTAAAAGAGGATTCGTCCTCAAATCTCGTCAGTATAAAAACAAACGTAACCACAATTTTTTTTGCCTTATGATTGCATACTAGAGTGACACCTAGTTACTACCGTAAATGCAAGTATCGTTGCCTTGATCCAAAATACAACTACCATACATGGTAGTTAAGGAGTCTTCTCCACCTTTTGCTTTTAACCTTGCGACACATAATAATCGCTTATACACTCCTCGTATAGCTTTTCGTTTGATTCTATACTGGCAAGCCATCCTTGTCTCACGTTTTGCATTTCCACTCGTCAGTCACCATAAAGTGACATTCTACCATTACCAACACGTTGTCATTCAAATGAAGGTTCGATAGATCACAACCAATTGTTTTATCATCGTTTACATCATCGTCCATTTTTTCATTGTTAGCATCATATCACCATCAGTTACGCTGAACCCCATACTCACCTTGAACTTATTAACACATCCTTCATCGTGCCTCAACAAGCTTGATGGCCTCGTTGCTCCAACGACCACCAACAGTTGTAAGTTCACTGTCGCTCCTAACCCAAAGTACTCCTTGATTCGCCGTCACAACCTAAAGGTGGTTGCAACTCATTTTTAACCGATACCATGATTGTGGAACCTTGATGATTCCCAAAAGTTCATACATAACCTTTCGTATTGCCTGCAAAGACAATCCATTTAACTATACCGATGATTTTCAGGAGTTCGTTTATAACTCCCCATATGTTTATTCCCATAGATGCCATATCTACCACAATGGTGTCGTCATCGTGTCCGGATATGATGTCCGTCAATCATTCCCATTTCCTTTAAAAACTTAGCTTCCGTCGCCTAAAGCTAACTCAATCATCACAAACTTTCTAAGTCTTTTGAAGATGAATCCATCAAATCTTCCATGCTTTTCTCGAAAGTCGTCACCTCACATCGTTACACTATGCTAAATTGTTCAACATCGTGCTATTTTGTCACAGTCGCCTAGCGGACCACGTGTGCATTCAAAAGTGTGTCCCCTATCGACTTCTGTAACCTCGTCTATGGACTTAGTGTACTGTTGCTCAACTAGTGCGTATAAACATCATGCAAAGGCACATCATCACACATCTAGAATGGTGTCGAAACACTTAACGTCTTACCACCACATCGTTCATCGTGAAAAACATCAGAAAAAGATAAGGGTATTCTATCAAGCACTAACACAACATGTCCTACACAAAACTAATAGTGCTAGCACATTACCATCACAACATTTAAAACAACAAAACATAAATCGCTTGCTTTATAGTAACCCACCTACCCACTTCTTACGTCATACATTCAAACTCTGAACTTGTGTAAATACATTTATCTCATTTTGTGGCTACCGCCACTCATCTCCCACATACTCGTGTAGGGTTCACACATTCATACCCTTCATGGGTCATATCAATCATCATATTAGACACCATACCCATGCTAGACACCTATCCACAGTTTCTATAGGTTATGTTTTAGTAACCGTACACTTCACATCATCCTAAACATTCATACATGCGCAAGGCGCAAATCAAGACCTTAAGTATAGATAAACCACAACGCCTCTCTAAACTAATCTATTTACATTATCGTTATACCACACCCAATATTATGCGAATATAAAATCAAGTATTTTAAGCATTATCACACGGCCTGGTATAACTACACATAATCCAACAACAACCACATTTATACACACCAATGTCTAAATCATCGAATGTACGTTGCAAGACTCATAAACGACTCCATCATTACATAATAGACAAAAAACAAGGAAATCTCGTGTATAGGCATACTACCACCATCAACATGTGATTAACCACCTAACCAAGGTAGAACCCTCACATGATACTTTCTAGGTCATCATTCAGAACATGTGAAGTAACAATAGACCGCCAATAACGTCGATCAAGTGCAATTGGTTGTCCGTGTTACTTCAAACTTTCTAAGGATTTCCTTTCATGGTCACACTAGTGTTTTACCTTTTACGCAATAATAACACACAACACAAAGAAATCAATTACTAAACACAACACATAACACATACCTCTTGGCTCGGGGATACTCGTGGTGGTATTCGTTACTTTTGTCCCATTACAGTTTAAGTTTAGGCATTTAAGAATGCCTATTTCTCTTAAACCACTACTCGGATACCGACTTTTAAGGCCTCCAACCTGGGTACCCTACAATCGGTCACATCATAGTGTACTATTTAAAATTAAGACTTTTCACAAAAATACGTAGCGGAAATTTTCTATTAAACAGTACATGATTAATTAAAATCAAATGTTATTTAGTCATTAACAACCGAATGCCTTCCACCCTATCACGAGTAATCTCGTCCGCTCGCCAAGAGCAACACCGACTCAAATCACAAACCTGCAAAACAATCTAACATACATACGAAAGTAAGCGTAGCTGAGCGAGTTCTAAGAGTTTAGTTTAAAGCATTTAAAAACCTTTGTAAACTCTTTATTTCAAAACCAAAACACCATGGTTATAAAATCACTGACGCTTATTAAAATATGTGAACGTCATTTTAAAGTCTAACGACTCTAACTCGTCACCCAAAACTCCACCCATGTCCTAGGTCCAGTCATCCTACAAGTAATTATTTTCGATGTGGATCACATCACTTAAACACCAAAGGACGACCCACAACGCATCTTAATTCATTGGACGATTAACCAAACTGATCAGTATCTAGGACATAACAATTAATGTCCTAAAACTCAATTGTAACTTAACCTCATCCATCGACTACACGAATTAACATAACTCAACAACTGTATAATAGAGCATCAATCGTCACCCGCATCATTTGACATCATCCGTCAACTGCACAAATAATTATCATATACCCACCATTTAACTAGCGTGAAACACATAAGCATATTAGAAGGGAACCTAACACATCATTTGTTTCCCGTAGGCTATGATCATTTGCCCTCGTTAGGGTACCCTCGTTAGGCTTTCGTCTCCTCCAATTTGACCCTGAAGAGTCTGTCACCCACATATTAACCTCGAAGGGTCCGTCATTGCCATTAGGGCTAATCATTTAAACAACTTAAGGGTGTTTGACACCACGTCAACGCCTCCATCACAACTTGCATATCGTGACCTAACACCACCCTGAAGGTAACACCGTCATCACAAGTAGCCCACTTATCGTGATCTGATGCCACCCCGAAGGTAACACCACCATCACGAGTAGCCCGCTTATCGTGATCTGATGCCACCCCGAAGGTAACACCACCATCACGAGTAACCCGCCTGAAGCACCTCAAGGATTCTAATTCACGCAAAGCACATAGATACACATACAAGGATACAAGGTTAAAAGCACATCAACTACCCGAAAACTACTACCTTCATGTTCCCGCAACCTATGATAGAATTACCAATTAAAATTTGTCACGACACAAGTCATGCGTTTAACGTCGTAAAAAGCATTGTTCATAGAAAGACGTTTATAAAACAGTTTAGTCGCAAAACTCATTAATCTATAAACTCGTAGCACGTATGTAACATGTGAAAAGCATGTATGCTAGCCCCAAAAATATTTAAGGAAAAGGGGATTAGAACTCACACGTTGCAAAGTTACCGGTCTATATGTTAGCGTCACGCAAATGTGTACTCCAATACGAATCTGTTGCCACCCGAATAAGTTTACTATGACCCTATAGATCCTCACATAAAATAATATAGCACAACCAATCGATGTTTGAAAATTATAATTCTTTAAAATCTAGGTGAGAGAATTGAGATGCATGCTAGCATGCTTAACAAATCAAGGTGCATGCTCGCACGCTAAATAAACATAAATTCTAACTTCCGTCTCCATCTTCCAAGCACACACACCTCAATGTATTTATATAACACTTCATGCCAAGCTCTAACATAATCTTAATTGTTTAATTCATATTTCATGAACACACACCCATGTACGTAGAGCCCTAACCATCACCCAAATCATGTCCTTATTTAACAACTTTTTGTTAAACAAACCCAAGATATATACATGCCTCTAATAATAACAACTTGATAGACCAGTACTACACCCAACTACATATGTAAACCCCCAAGATACTCCCAACAAAAAAAGAATACAGATTACATGTCAAAAGGAAAACATCTCCACTTCTCTCAGGTTAGCTTTGAACCATAAATATGAGGATGCTTCACATTTTCACCACCCCATACACCCGTAAAAAATATATCATCCTACATAAGGTGTGTAAGGCACGGACCGTTGTCGGGAGCTCAATCCCATTAATTAGTCCCACAGTTCCGCTTTTTTGATAAAGCCAGTAAGAGCCTTCATAGCTAGTATAAAAAGGAGCGGGGAGAGAGGTTCCCCTTGCCGTACCCCTTTCTCACATTTAAACTCCTTGGTGGGCAACCCGTTAATTAATACAGACGTTGTAGCTGAATTTAAAATTCCTTGAATCCACTTTTGCCATAACTCCGGAAAACCCATTTGGTCAAGAAGTGTATATAAACCCAATTAATCGTGTCATATGCTTTCTCTATGTCGATTTTTAGAATGAAAGCTTTACCCTTTGATTTCTTCATCCAAGATATAATTTCGTCAAGGATTAACGGGCCATCTGGTATATTGGAACTCGACAAGAAAGCTAATTGATGTTTGGAAATTAAACTCTCCATCACCGGATTGATTCTCTTTGCTAAGACCGCTGAAATAGTTTTGGAGATCACACCGATTAAGCTGATTGGTCGGAACTCAAAAAAATAAAGAGGGTCACTTACCTTGGGTATGAGCGTTAGAAAAGACGACCCGCATCCTCTATTTATGACTCCATCCGAGTGAAAGGCTTGGAATATCTTAACAAAATCATCTTGAAGTAATTCCTAGAAATGCTTTATAAACCCAAAATTAACGCCATCGGACCCGGTGCTCTATCCAAACCACACTCTCATATTGCCGCTTTAATTTCTTGAACCTTAAAGGGGCTTACCAGAATGCTTACTTCAGCCTTAGAAAGTTTTTTAATCAAAGGTGTTAGGATCCGAGTTTGATTGTTGTGATAGTTAAGATCAAAATAATAATGAAAGAAGATAAAACAGAGATGAAATATACTGCCAAATAATTAACTTTTCAATCACAACAATGAAGATCTTACTTTCATCAACATGCTTTTATAAATTTGTAATCACAAGTTTACGTATGCATGAAGAATACAACTCCCCCTCAGCCTGATCACTCCTTGTTTGTTCGTACAAAAATTTCAAGGTGAAAGTGATGAAAAAACAATACAAGCACTATTCTACTTATAGTACAAACCAAACATCTGTAGAGTCTAAGCTGACGTCACCTAGACAGCAACATCTAATAACCTAAAAAACTCCTAACATCTGATAGAGCCTAAGCACTGTTACATTAATAATACAAGTAAACTCTGTTGATCATCATCTGTTAAGAATCCTCTGTTGAGCTTTTTCATCTGCTGATCCACAACATACCTTGGTTTCATTAGACTTTAGTCTTCATCAGCAGAGGTTCTCTTTGGCAGACCTTTTGCTTTAAGTAAAGTTTGTCTCCAAACAGACTTTGGCCTTGGCGGACTTTAGAGTAGCAGATGTTAAGTCTTTGTCTTTTGGGAGGAGCAGATCTTCAAAGCCCTATTATTTGTAATCAGAAGGTGTAGATTATTTTGGCTTTCCAATCATCTATTCTTTTGTGGGGTCTATTAGATCCAACAATCTCCCCCTAGAAATACCAAAACTCTTCTTTATTTCTGATCTTTATTTCTCATCAACTTTTCCCTGATTTGGCCTTTGAATTGTAATTCAAAGTTCAAGGAAACCATATCTTCAAAATCCCTTTCTAGTTTAAGGTTCAATAAATCTTAGAGGTCATCTGCATCCAGACCATATGCATCCTCCATTTTTATCCTTTGAACATCACCATCTGATATGAGCAATGTCAATTCGTAGGTGTCTAATGATGACTTCCACTTTAGAATTTTTGAATCAAATGATTTTCTTGGGTGAAGGGTTATTTTTTATGAGTTTGGTGATTTTAGCTTTCCAATAAGATTTCTAAGTGATTCACGAAGTTTGGCACTGGCAGAACCTGTGTGATATAACAGTTGGTTTTTCAGTCCCTTTTTCCTGTAGTAGTCATCACACATATTTGTATCAGACTCAGACATCTGCTTCTGCCTTTTTTCTTGATTTAAGGCAGCTATGGTTAACTAGATGCTAAGGACTGCTTTTTAGATGTAAGGGTCTGTTGATGGACAACCACTGTTGGATATACTGGCTTCTTTGGTACTCTGGGATCCTTTTCCCTCAGTTGTTCCAGTTTCTTGTATGTTTCAACAATTCTGGATTCTGACCATCTGGCAACAGACCTAGTAGTACCATACTTTGCAGCAACAAGCTCTTTTCTCATTCTCTTCAGCTTCAATGCCTTGTCTTGATCAACTTGTTTGCATTTCTTCCAGTTTATGTAAAGGATCATGGAGCATCTTTTGAATTCTTTCTATTTCTTCTTTGAGAGCATTTGTTGACCAATCATTGAATTGTGCTCTATTTGCTTTGTATGGTTTGTATTACATGATGTGATCAAGTTAATCCTGCCTTTATTCCTTATCAAGCTCAGCATTTATTGGCTTCTCTGACATGGACTTGCTTAGTTCCTTAGCAAAAGCTTCTATGTTTCTCACCTTGCTAAGTTCTAGTGACAAAATCCCTTGAGCAGTCCTTCCATCCTTCCCTTTGCACTTCTTATTTCCAATATTCTCAGCATGTCTTGCTTTCAACTTCATATATTCACCTAAGTTTTTAGGCTTGCGATAACCAAAGAGAGATGGGAAGGAAAGTAGTGATGTATCCTCTGTTGAATAAAAAGATTCAATTTCACCTTGGAATACATAAATCTCAAGAGGATATTGAGCAGCTAGTGGGATGATTTGTGATGGAGGTTGAGTGGATGGAAATGAAGTGGATTTTGGTGGAAATGATGAGAGTAGTGTGGTTGGAATGGGGGAAGATGATAAGGGGGTTGGTGAAGGAAGCTTCTCATCATCTTCTTGCACAATAAAAGTTTTTATTTTGCGTGTGAATTTGATTTTTGGTGAAGATGGGCGTGTTAAATTCTTGGTGGTGTGGCCAGTGGTTGTGTTGCTGTGGGAAAAGTTATCATGGTAGTGGTTTGTGGAACATCTGTTGATACATCTGTTATACCAGCATCTGTTGGTTGATTTGGTGGAGATTGTGGTAATGGTATCTTTTGAGGTAGTTTTTGTGGTAAGGGTTTAGTTTTGGCTGCAGTAAAGGATAAATTTCTTGTAGACCGAGTAGTGGTTCAGGAGGGGTGGTGATTGGCTGTCTAACATTTCTTGTTGAATTCCTCCTTTTTGAAGTGCCAATATCTTCCTTTTTCCTTTGCATGGCCTGTTCTTGTTCAATTAGAATAGAAGCTTTGCTTTCTAGTGTATCTTGCCTTTTCTGCTTTTCTAAGTAATCTCTTCTGCTATCTTGTTCAGGGTGTCATCAATCCCTTTTCCACGTCTAGCATCTGATGCCTTAGCAGAGATTTCGGTTGGAGTAGTCCCTGGCTTTTGTTGTTGCACCTTTGATGGTTTTGCTTGTAATGAAGGCTGCAACTTTCTCAACTTAATATTCTCCCCCTTTTTAGCATCATCTTCCACTTCTTCTTGAAGTACAGTTGGAGGGGTAGAGCCAGTGGTCTTTGACAGTTATTCCCTTATGGCCTTGATATCAGCTTGTGTAACTTTGTACCTGGCCTCAACCATATGTCTTATCAACTCCATGTGATTATTATCAGCCAAATTCCTTTGAGCTTGGATAATTGGCTGCACTGATTTCCATAGCTCATTGGCAATTTGCTGAGTTGAAGGTTGACATTCAGATTTTTTCAAGGTCTGTTTCATCATGCTCTTCATTTCTTCAATTGAAGATTCCATAGATGTCATTCTTTCCGTCAAGTCCTTGTATCTAATTCATCACCTAACTTAATATGATGACCTGAATTCCTACTAGAGGTAGTTGTTGTTGGTTCCATAACAAGAGAAGACTCCAGATTATTAGAACCAAATGCCCCTTTTTCTTGGTACTAGGGACTTCCAACTGGAACAAAGGTTACAATTGTATCCTCAACAGTTGTTGCCTTCAAGGATGACTTATAGATGAAACCACTGTCCAACTGAAAAATTGTTGTTTCACCAATTGTAGTGGTTGCTTCACTTGAACTACCACCAAGAGTTACATGTAACTTAAGGGGTGTAGCCTCCTCAACTGTTTATGGGCTAGCAAGTTGATTTTTTTCAGACGCAGTCACTTGTGGAAGTTTGCTCTCTTTAATTGGTGATTGAGAGAAACTAATTTGTGTGTGAGTTTTATCAATTGCATCAAATAGAGATAGGAATGTTGGTGGAATTGGAGTGGAGGTTGTGGAGTTGAAAGAGAGATAAACCTGGGAGAGTGGCTTAGAAACATACTTTCAGTTGAAATGTATGCCTCTTGATTTGGTGTCCCTGTGTTTACAACTTGATCCTTTTGTGAGGATTTAAGAGGAGTTTAGATGGGTGGAGATCTTTCCATCTGTTGTGAGGAAGTAACAACAATGGTTTCTAGTGGATTTTGTGTTGCTACAAGGTTATCCTCTGGGATCACATCTTCTAGAGGTGCCTTTTTATTTGCTTCTTTTTTGTGGGCTTTTTGGATGTTGGGGGTTTCTTTTCTGATTTTTCTAGTGTGGGTTTCACCACACCGGTTGTGGTGTCCTGATCACTAGGAGCAGTGAGCTCAGCAACAGAGGTTTGAGCAACAGATGTGGACTCATCTAAAATAGGCTCATTCCCCTTTTCTTGTGTTTAAAAACTTTGACACTTTATCTTGCATTCTAGTAAAAGTTTCATTTGTAAGACTTTTCATTTGTAAAGCTTCACCTTGTTGAAAATCTTTTTCAGACACTTGTTATTGAAGGTAAAAGCTTAAAAGTCGGGGTTACATAAGAAAAGCATTATGTGATTTCTTTTTAACAGCATTCACATTTGCCACCAAGTCCAAAAAAAAATGTATGGGATGGATTATAATCTAAATTTGTCAAAATGGCATATCCTAAAAGCTTAAGAGACATATAAGTAGGGTATGAAAAAAAAAAATATTCCATTTCAGCAGGAAGTTTAGCTTTAAAAAGTGCAACTTCTGTCAATTGACCCTCATACCCTCTTTCTATGAACACTGTATGAAGGTACTGTTTTTTCAAAAGAATTACTACCTGCCTAGTCGTTCAAAGTAAATACTATGTATATGGAAGATGGGGATATCTGAACAATCGTTATCCCCGATCTCTGACGTTATGCCAAAGGGCATTTTATTTTCAGATTGGATTTTTGCATTCGCCTAGAATTGTCAGAGGGTATCCACATATATTGGTGCATCGGTAGTTAGTATGCTTTTGTATTTTGATGATGTCAAATATCAATTATTGAGTATAAAGCTTAATTTTTGTCGGTTTTCTCGAAATAAGGGATGTAGTTATGATGAGCTTTTATTTGAAGAGCCATGACGGAGATGCGAGGTGAGGAGTAGTGGAAATTGCTTTTTATGAATTTTGAATTCAAGTCGGCAATGTAAGCTCTGTTTGGATAGAGCAAGGGTGTTTATAAAGTGAAAAAGTGAATGTTGACGTGGCAGCGTCTATTTGAAAAACTTGATGGCTAACATCTGTCCACGTGGTAACCTCAGTTTGTTATAATTGATGACAGTTGTTAGGTTAAACAGTGGTTATTCCTAACAGAGGTTATAAATAGTGGTGAATGAGAACAGAGGATACCTTTCAGCAATGGATAAATTTTAGCCAAACAAAAGTTTTAGAAACAGTGGTTTGGAACAGTCTTTAAGGATTTTTGAAAAAAAATTCAATCAAAGCTATTTTTAGGGACGAAATTTTGATTTTCTGAAAACATTTAATGCTTTTATTCATGGAAAATAAAATTTTGCATTTAATCCATGTTTAGTATACCAATCCTAGAGATCAAGCTTTCAAAGGTGGATGTGTCTAAAGCTTTTGTCAACATATCTGCCAGCTGATCCTTAGTTGGAACATGATGTAGAGAAATCAAACCTTTTTCATAGCTATCCCTCATAAAGTGATGTCTGATGTCAATGTGTTTGGTTGTTGAATGAAAACTGGATTTTTATTGATGTTTTCAACTACTTGACTATCCAACATGAGAGGAGTCTTTAAAGCTGTCACACCAAAATGCAGCAACTGATTTTGAAGCCACAGGGGTTGGGTTGTACAGCTTGCAGCAGCCATATATTCAGCCTAGGTTGTTGATGTTGAAACCGCTGCTTGCTTTTTGCTTTGCCAAGAATCCAAGCAATTGCCTAGAAACTTGCATCCTCCTGAAGTGGACTTCCTGGTAGAATGACAACAAGCAAAGTCACTATCCGAGAACCTAAAAGCTCAATATTTCCATTAGCTGGGTACTAGATACTAAGTGTGGTAGTACCTTTTATGTACCTAAATATCCTTTTTTCACAGCTATAAGGTTGGACTTCCTAGGTGCTGACTAGGATCTTGTACAAACACATGTTGCAAACATGATGTTTGGCCTTGATGCGGTTAGGTACAATAATGACCCAATCATACTTCTTTTAAGTGTTTGATCAACCAAGTCATCTTTATCATGAATAGTGACAAGTTTTGTGGGGCCATGGGTGTACTACATGGTTTATAATCATTCATATCAAATTTTGTTAACAGTTCTTTGACATATTTACTTTGATGAATGAATGCACCATTTTCAATTGCTTATTGTTTGGCCCTAATTAGGTTTATACATTAGTTACATTAGTAATGTGTGATATCTTGTATATATGGGCTTGGGAAGTCTTTTGGGCCAAAGGGTTTAGGGTAATGGAGCACTAAACACTTGTTAAATAGTAAATGATGTATTAGGGTTAGTGGCTCCTTGGTGGTTTTGCTCTCATACATATATCACAGATAAATTTACATTTGTATGCAAGTTAAATCTTTCTACTTCATCTTATTTTCTTCTATCTTGATTCTTAGCTTGGTTGTGTGATTCCGCCACCATTTAAACTACATGTGATATTGAGAGATCCAGTTTTCGGGACTTACAATTGGTATTAGAGCCTGTTTGAACCTGTTTCTAGGCTGAGATCTGATATCACACTGTTTTGGACTGCATCTGCTTTTGTTTCAGAAAATTTTGGGTGTCTCAGTTGCATATCGGATCATCATTTATAACACTCGGATCATCTCGGACCAACTCGGATCATCTGCTTTGAAGAATCGAACACATCTCTGATTGATTACTTGCATCTTGAACCCATCTCGGATCATCTCTTGAAGACTCGAACTCACCTCGAACCATCTCGGATCATATCTCGGATCATATTCAAACCATCTCAAATCGAGATACTATTCCGAATCGAGTTACAGTTGGAACCGAGTTACTGTTTCAAATTGGGTTATTGTTCCGAATCGAGGTACTGTTCGAAATCACCGTTCAGAGTTGACTTTTGTTTTTTGACCATTTCGGATTGCACTTTTTGACTTGTCACTTTCATAAAATATTATTTAATTAATTCCTATTTGGTAAAACTAAAAATGATGAACCTAAACGGTGTTTTAACTGCTACGGATCTCCCCAACGCTACCTTAGCAGCTATCTAGTTACAGACTTTGGCATTGCATCAGGAACTGGATCAGATTATCGGAACGTCTAACAAAATTCCTAGGTTTATGTATGGAGACGATTATTTTGAGTGGACCTAACGTTTTGAGCAGTACTACAAGGCTAAGGAACCCAGAGTCTGGAGGTGTATTCGTGATGGTCCTCGTACCATTATGTATGCAACTTAAGATGATCCTTTTACTCAGATTCCAAAGCCTGAGAATCTGTGGACGGACGATGATTGAAGAATCAAAGACGAAGATGATAAGGCAATGGCGAATCTTACTATGGCTCTTGGTCTGGATGGAACATGGGTATCTATAAAGTGAAAAAGTGAATGCTGATGTGGCAGCGTCCGTTGGAAAGATATGATGGCTAACATCTGTCCACATCGTAACTTCTGTTTGTGGTAATGGAGGACAGTTGTTAGATAACCTCTGTTAGAAGGCAATGGAGATTGGAAACAGTGGATAGGAATAGTGGCTGATTTTAGTCTATTAGAGGATATACATCAGAGGTTAAGAATAGTGGTGAATGAGAACAGAGGATACCTTTCAGTAGTGGATAAATTTTAGCCAAACAAAGGTTTTAGAAAAAGTGGTTTGTAACAGACTTTAAGGATATTTGAAATTTTTTTCAAACAAAGCTATTTTTAAAGATGGATTTTTAATTTTCTGAAAACAATTTAAAGCTTTTAATTCATGGAAAACAAAATTTTGCATTGAATCCAAGTTTAGCATACCAATCGTAGAGATCAAGCTTTCAAAGATTGATGTGTCTAAAGCTTTGTTAACACATCTGCCAGCTAATCCTTAATTGGAACATGATGCAGAAAAACAAACCTTTTTCATAGCTATCCCTCATAAAGTGATGTCTGATGTCAATGTGCTTGGTCGTTGAATGAGAAACTTGATTTTAATGAAGTTTTCCGCTGCTTGACTATCCAACATGAGAGGAGTCTTTAAAGCAATAACACCAAAATCCAGCAACTGATTCAGAAGCAAAGAGAGTTGGGCTTTATAGCTTGCAGCAGCAATATATTCAGCCTCTATTGTCAATGTTGAAACTGCGCTTGCTTTTTGCTTTGCTAAGAGACCAACCAATTGCCTATAAGTTCTCACATCCCTGTGCCCAAAAGGATGGGTAAGTTCAGTTTGAGTGTTCATCGATCTGGTGGATCTATATGCTCCGGGGTGGTGAGACGAGGTGTAGCGCAGTCTAGTCAGCGCATCTATTGGCAGCTTCCTTAAGTGAATTTCCTTGTAGTATGACAACCAGGAAAGTCACTATCTGAATAAACTGAAAGCTCAATATCCCCATTAGCAGGATATTAGATACCAAGTGTTGGAGCATCTTTTATGTATCTGAACATCCTTTTCACAGTTATAAGGTTGGACTTTCTAGGTGCTAACTTGGATCTGACACAGACACATGTTGCAAACATGATGTCTAGCCTTGATGCAGTTACGTACAATAATGACCCAAGCATACTTCTGTAAAGTGGTTGATCAACCAAGTCATCTTTATCATCAATAGTGATTAGTTTTGTGGTGGCCATAGGTGTACTGCATAGTGTACAATCATTCATATGAAATTCTGTTAATAATTCTTTGACATATTTACTTTGATAAATGAATGTACCATTTTGCAATTGCTTAACTTGAGACCAAGACAGCATTGATGTTCACCTATTGCACTCACCTCAAACTCTACTGTCATGAGTTCCCTAAACTCTTCACACATGGAATTGCAAGTGGATCCAAAAATGATATCATCCACATAATCTGGACAATCATCAAATCCTTTCCTTTCCATTTTAGAAACAATGTTTTATCAATTTTATCTCTTGTGAAGCCTATGGATAAGAGAAAGGTGGATAGAGTTTCATACCAGGCCCTTGGTGCTTGTTTCAAGCCAACAAAGCTTTATTAAGCTCGTAGACATGATTAGGTTAATAGGCATCTTCAAAACCAGGGGGTTGGCATATATATACCTCTTCCTGGATCTTACCATAAAAGAATGCACACTTTGTCACACCCCAACCGATGGCGGAAACATCAGAGCGAGACGACTAGATTGCTCGAGACATCATAACACTATTTGCGACAATATTTAATTAAACATCTCATTTCATTCAAAACATCAATTGTTATACTACAACATAATCCAAATAAAAAGTAACATCAACGACATAAGTTCAACAATAACATAATGATTAACTTAGTATTCTACGTGTGTTTCTATGCCATTCCTACTAAGTTCCATCATAACAACTTCATCAACCTGCAACATGTTAAAAAGTATAGTTCAATAACAAGTATTGGCGAGTACACAAGTTTAATAGCATAACATAAATATAAAATCCGTTTAAACAAATCCACATGAATAGCTAGCATAAAAGATAAGTGTAAATAAGGCATGTGAGTCTACAAGTCAATCCTCTAGTGTACCGCAAAATAGATTTCAACTTAACATTGACCACAAGAATACGGGCGGTGCGTTACTCCTATAGCGCTATACATGTTAAGGGAGGCTCGATCAAAGTTAATGACATTTAGATCACATAAGAATGTACCAAGTAACAATTCATGTAGCATAAGACTAAAGCATGTTGATGGATTGTTTGTGTATAGAATAAAGTGTGATTTAGTGTAGTTTTAGTAAATTAATCATGTTGCACCCAAATAGTGGAAAGCATAAAAAGGGGTCGAGTGTACTCACGGTTTTGCAAAGTAATATCCGTGATCAACTTAGGTTGATTTAGGGGATGGAACACCAAGTTTATCTTACACAAGGCAACGTAGGTGTATGAGTATTAGGTTGACGGGAAGTTTAATGAGTTTAGGAATTTAAAATATGCAAGGAAATTATATATAAGCGAAAGTATTTATCTAGACATTAACGCTCATTTTTGAAACTAATAAGCCCCGAAGGGTGTTTGTGTTTTTATGTGTCATGCCTTATACAATCGTTACGATTGTTAAGTCTAAGATAAAATAACCTACTTTTAAGACAACTAACCATGTGGTCATGGTCAAAGGTTCGGTTATTAAGTATTTACATATAGTTATATTATTACTAATTAATCATATAGTTCATGTATCTCATAGATATCATGTAAGTCATGCATGGAGGTAGGAGGATAACCATCCAAAATCTCTTTCATAAGATTCACCATTACACAAGGTTGACACAAGGACAATCCGGATGGTCAAGAATTATGGAAATCATCAAGTGAGGGGTGGATTGAATAGTTGAATGGGCAAGGCCTTCATGTAATCACACCTACACCAACACAAGCTTGAAAGCTTGGATGGCTCAACACTTGTGGGTTTGAAACCCTAGAAAAAACCACAAGTTTAGAGACACGATATGCCTCTTGATTGTATGTGACCAAGTCTAGCTTAACACACTAACCATAAGCTTGGTTACTGGCATATGTAGCATAGATTTGTTATGTTAGAAATAAGTTCGAAAAAGTTTTATAAGTTATCTTCCAAAACAGAAAGTTTGGCCCCAAAAATGGACTGATTCCACCTTGGTTTTCCATGGAAAACCTATGGTAACATCTATAGGGCTTAGCAAACATTCTTGAGGAAGAAAACAAAGTGAAAACATTGAAAAACGTGAAGTTTGAAAGATAAAAATTTGGCCAGAAAGTTTGTACACTTTCGGACCTCAAAATGGTGTGGTTTCACCTTAGTTTGCCCAAGCAAACTTGTGAGAACCTTCCTAGAGGTTATCCAAGAGTGTTAGAAAGAAAAATAAGGTAAAAAGAAGAAGGAAAGTGAGTCGAAACTCACTTGCAAGCTGCTGAGTTTCAGCAGAGAATTCTAAAGTTTAGGGACTTATTTGAGGAGTGTGGAGGCTTGTAAAAGTGAGAAATGGGTGGAGGAACTTGAATTTATATAGGGGAAGGATTAGGGTTAGGATTAGGATTGAATTAAGTGCAATTAGGTGGAGTTTGAATCAAAAAAGAAGAAGAGGGAAGACCCCCTTAGCTGCGGCTGCAAGGGCTGTCTCCTTTTTTTATTTTTATTTTGTTATCGTTTGATTATATAAATGATGCAATTAGGGTTTTAAATGATGCACATGATAAATAAAACAAGTATGGGTCTTATAATAGTCTTTGGTCACATGTAAGGTTGTTTGAAAACCCTAAAAAACAACTTAAATACAAATATCCTTTAAACATAAGGCGATAAGATTACGTGATAACAGAAGCTTGAATAATCTGCATTAAGCATCTAGTTGTCTTGTTTGAATTTGATATTAAGATTTATAACATTTAACAAACATTTACAAGTCGTTTCGGATAGTATCATGAAGCAATAAGGTAACGTACAATCACAAGTTTAAATATGAATAAAGTTTGCGAATTTCGCATAATTGATTAATCTTGATTACAATCAAAGTCTTGGAATACAATGAACTGAAAATAGAAATACGATTACAAGGTTTGGACTTTCCAAAAATAGAAACATGAAGCAGACTTGCTAAAAACGGAAAGATACAAATGCGAAGCGTTACAGTCTCCCCTCCTTTAGGGAATTTCGTCCCGAAATTTAGGAAGACGCAACGAACAAATGTGGATGCTTAGACTTCATGTCGCTTTCAAGTTCCCAAGTAAATTCAGCGCCACGTTTTCCTTCCCATCGAAACTTCATGATAGGAATTCGACTGCGCCTTAGTTGCTTAGTACCTTGATCCATGATTTCGACTGGTTTTTCCATGAAGTGCAAAGTCTCATTGATTTGAAGATCTTCAGGTGGAACTTGGAGCCCTTCTTAAGCGAAACATCTTTTTAAGTTTGAGACGTGGAAGGTACGATGAACGTTGTTGAGCTCTTGTGGTAGTTCCAGTCGGTAGGCTACCTTGCCAATCCTCTTGAGAATCTTGAAAGGACCTACGTAGCGAGGAGCGAGCTTTCCCTTTTTCTCGAAATGAACCACACCCTTCCAAGGGGATACCTTGAGAAGTACAAAGTCACCAACGTGGAATTCCAAGGGCTTGCGTCTTTTATCTGCGTAGCTCTTTTGTCGGCTTCTAGCTTTCAGCAAGTTGTCCCGAATCTGCAAAATATTGTCCGTCGTCTGTTGTATAAGCTCGGGACCGGTGATTTGAGCTTCCCCGATCTCGTGCCAACAAATAGGCGATCGGCACTTGTGTCCATACAATGCCTCGAATGGTGCCATTTGAATATTCGCATGGTAACTGTTATTGTATGAGAATTCGAACAAAGGCAAATGCATGTCCCAGTTGCCACCAAAATCAATTACGCAAGAACGAAGTATGTTCTCTAGAGTTTGGATAGTACGCTCGGTTTGACCATCGGACTGAGGATGGAAGGCAGTACTAAGATTGAGTTGAGTACCAACGGCTTTTTGAAATGTTTACCAAAGGCGAGAAGTGAAGCGACCATCACGGTCGGAGATAATGTCGACGGGGACACCGTGACGACAAATTATTTCATCCGTTTAGATACGAGCCAATTTCTCAACTCGGTAGTCTTCAAGTATGGGAAGGAAATGAGTAGACTTGGTCAAACGGTCGATGATTACCCAAATACTATGTTGACCAGACGATGTACGAGGGAGTTTGGTTATGAAATCCATAGCAATGCTCTCCCATTTCCAAACAGGAATTTCTGGTTGTTCGAGTAAGCCAGAGGGTCTTTGATGCTCGGCCTTTACCTTGGAGCAAGTAAGGCACTTCGAAACGTAGCAGGCGATATCTTTCTTCATTCCAGGCCACCAATATGATGCTCGGAGGTCGTGATACATCTTATCGGCGCCGGGGAATAGAATATCGAGATTTATGAGCCTCACTCATCAAGAGGTCATGAAGATTATCACGATTAGGAATCTAAATATGGTCGAGATAGCACATGATGCCATTGGGTTTGGTCACGAGTTGGGTTTCAGCACCACACTTCAACTCATTATCGAGGTTGCCCTCATTAACGGTCGAGTATTGTGCCTCACGAGTCATCTCTTGAAGCTTTCCCAAAGTTTGGTAGCAACGTACACTCTTAACATGAGTTTTTTGACTAAGTGTGTCGGCCACGACATTTGCTTTACCAGGGTGGTAGCGGATATCGCAGTGGTAGTCGTTTAATAATTCTACCCAACGACGCTGATGCATGTTGATTTCTTTTTTATTAAAGATGTGCTGAAGGCTCTTATGGTAGTGTCGCCATATCTTTAACGCAAAAACAACTGCACCAAGTTCAAGGTCGTGTGTAGTGTAATTTTTCTCATGAATTTTGAGTTGACGTGACGCGTAAGCGATAACTTTATCTCGTTGCATAAGAACGCAACCAAGAGCTTGTCTTGAAGAATCGCAATAAACGACAAAATCGTCGTTACCATCAGGAAGGGTTAGGATAGGAACATTGCAAAGCATGCCCTTGAGAGTTTGAAAAGACTCCTCTTGTTCGGAACCCCAAACAAAAGGTTTATCCTTTTGAGTCAAGGAAGTGAGAGGCACGACAAATTTTGAAAAGTTCGAAATGAAGCGGCGGTAATAACCAGCTAAGCCGATAAACGAACGAATTTCAGACGGAGTCTTAGGAGCAATCCAATTTTTCACCGCCTTGATTTTCGCAGGGTCAACGTGGATACCAAGTTCGTTGATGATATGGCCAAGAAATTGAACCTCTTTTAACCAAAATTCACACTTGGAAAACTTGGCGTAGAGTCATTGGGTTCACAACAGCTGAAGGATAAGACGCAAGTGTCGCTCATGCTCTTCTCGCGTCTTGGAATAGATTAGGATATGGTCAATAAAGACGATCATGAATCGGTTAAGATAAGGCTTACACATGCGATTCATCAAATTCATAAACACGGTGGGTGCGTTGGTCAAACCAAATGGCATGACTACGAACTCGTAGTGCCCATAACGTGTGCGAAATGCGGTTTTGGGTATATTTTCTTCTAGGACTCGAAGTTGATGATAGCCAGAGCGAACGTCGATTTTAGAGAAACAAGTCGTGCCTTGAAGCTGATCGAAAAGGTCGTCGATGCGAGGAAGAGGGTATCGGTTATTGACTGTAAGCTTGTTGAGCTCACGATAGTCAATGCGCATACGAAAGGATCCGTCTTTCTTTTTGATGAACAGAACGGGAGCGCCCCAAGGAGATGTGCTAGGACGTATGAAGCCCTTATCAAGAAGCTCTTGAAGTTGACTAGATAGCTCTTGCATCTCTGAGGGTGCTAGACGATAGGGGGATTTTACGATCGGAGTTGCACCAGGGATGAGGTCGATGCGAAAATCAACAGAACGAGCAAGAGGAGGACCAGGAAGATCATCGGGAAAGACGTCAGGGAACTCGCGCACAACAGGAACTTCACTCATGCTTAGACCCTTCTCATTCTTTTCCACAATGTGGGCAAGAAAGGCGAAGTATTCCTTACGCAAGTACTTGTTCGCTTGAATACACGATATAAGCTTGAGACCTTTGGAAGGTTTCTTGCCATAGACATGTTAGGAATCATTATTGGGAAGGGGAAGGCGAATGCATTTTTCCAAACAAACAACTTCAGCATGGACTCGCCCTAGCCAATCCATGCCTACAATGATATCGAAACTACCTATTGGCATGGGTATGAGGTTAATAGAAAACGTATGATCATTGAGGTTTAAAGAACAATTAGAAAGAACGGAATCGACGGTGACGGATTTTCCATCGGCGACTTTGACTTCGAATGATATTGGCAACTTAGAACGACTACATATAAGCAAAGGTTCGAATTCAACGGATACAAAACTTTTATCCGCACCAGTGTCAATTAAACATGTAGCGTAAACATTGTTAACAAGGAATATACCCGATATGACATCGTTTGAGTTTTGAGCTCGAGCGGCCGTGATGACAAAGGCTCGGCCGCGAGCTTGCTGCTGCTGCTGATTGTTGTTGTTACGTTGTGAGCAGTTGTTGGCGAAGTGATTTGGGTCTCCGCATCTGAAGCAGGCACGAGCGGCAGGAGCAAGGGGTCGGTTTTGGTTGCCGGTAGGGTTTTGTAGAGGTGTGGTGGTCATGGCTCGAGCTTGGTTGGTGGGGCTTGCGGAGCATTCCGGCATTGTTGGGTAAGGTGCCCATACCTATTGCAGATCGTGCATAGGCAGCATGGGGCGGTAACCGGGTGATGGAAGGGATAGGTATTGCACTTGGGATGGGGTCCGGTGTATGCTTTCTTAATGGGTTCGGGTGCGGGCAAGGTTGGCTGGTGGGGGTTTGGCGGAGTGACTACCACGCAAATCGGGCTCGACGCCTTCCGCTTCTTGCCCTTGGTGTTGCTTCTTGGGGGTTTGGGTGAGGCAGGTTCGGTAATGGATTCGGTGATTGCTTGGTGGGCTTTCCTTGGTGGAGCCTTGGCGGCTTCACGAAGGACTTGGCGGTTGTTCAAGCGAGCAGCCAGCCGAAAAGCTTCCTCGATGGTGTTGGGGGAGGTGGTATCGACCAGGTCAGCGAGGTTAGGAGGAAGGCAACGTATGTACTTAGCAACTCCTTTCTCGGTAGTGTCAACTTGGCTTGGGAAAATCGCGCTCAGTTGCTTAAAACAGGCCGTGAGGCCACGTTGTCATTCCCCACTTGTGGGAGGTTCCAAAACTCAGTCTCGAGTCGTTGGAGTTCGTGAGGGGGCAAAACTCACTTTCCATTAACTTCTTGAGCTCGGCCCAAGGGAGGGCATGGGCGACTTTGTTGCCACGAGCGCTACGCTCGGAAGTCCACCAATCAAGGGCTCTCGATCAGAACACTCCCGTGGCGTTCAAGGTGCGCAAGTGGTTAGGACAACCACTTTGGATGAAGGTGAGTTCAATGACGTCGAACCATTGTAGCAGTTTAGTGGCGTCCCCCTCGCCTGTGAAGGGTAAGGGATTGCAAGAGCAGAATTGCTTATGGGTGAAGGTGGTTTTGGGTGGTTCGGCTTTGGAGTCAACAGAGGTATGAGGTGATTCGGCGTTAGGTGGGGGCTGGACCTTGCTAACTATTTCGGGGGTGACTTTAGCCATGTGTTCAGCCATTTGCTCAGTCATGAATTTCATGCAGTCCTTCTTTGACATGGAGTCGGATTGGGACTTCGACTTCCTTCTTTCCATAACGCTTTGAGAAAAAGACATCTAAAGGATTTGACAACAAAAGATAGATTTAGGCTTTGATTGTAAAGTGTTGTTATAAAGAAAAGTATCCGTTTTGAGCACATTAGCATCATGTAACACGTATAATTTCACATAGATAGCATAAGCATGTTGGCATTCAAAAGCATAAACACGTATGATTTGCGTAAAGAAGTATAAATTTAGTTGGTTCACGAGGATTATTATTATTGTTTGTTGGTTACAAAAGCGTGCGAATCGTGCATCGGGTTCGAAATGAACAAGATAACAAGTACCAAAAACACATAGAAATTGAGATAGCATAAAAGATAGGCTCAATGAAATATTGGAGTGTTCAGGTTGAGAAACGTTTGACTATTCCAAAGTGAATCGAGATCCTTTCAAATTAGAGAAACGTGCTTTGGCCTATAGGTAAAGCGCTCTCGTCGAGAAGCGATTAACGGCACTTTACCCTTCCAGTTACTACACGTCTCTACCGATCGAAAAATCGAAACTTTGGCGAGATTTAAAATCAAGGAATGGGACTAGTTGACAAGGTGCAGGTTTCACCCCTAACTTAACAACATTGTACCCTAGGTGTGTTTGGTACTTACCAAACGAGGAGCGTATTCCGACTTGTTGGTAAGGTCCACTAGAGTATGAAATGGAAATTCCCATCAAGATGTGGATTTCACTCCTAACTTGATGGTGTAATTTCTTGCAAAACCAAATTCGCGGATTGAGAGTGATCACCAAAGTGCAGGTGTCACCCCTATTTTGGTGAGATCGTCTCGATTGTAGTTTGAGTGTCTTCAAGTGTGTAAATTGTGTAAGTGTCTTAGAAAAAACACATGCATATATTTAAGACAAAAGAAATAGGAAGAAACTAGGAATAATTAACATTTTAATCATGAAGCAAGAATGGTCAAGTTGGTAACTTAAACTATAGACAAGGTCGAACATGGCAATTCTACCTAATTCCCTATAGTTATGGCTCTGATACCAATCTGTCACACCCCAACCGATGGCGGAAACATCGGAGCGAGACGACTAGATTGCTCGAGACATCATAACACTATTTGCGACAATATTTAATTAAACATCTCATTTCATTCAAAACATCAATTTTCATATTACAACATAATCCAAATAAAAAGTAACATCAACGACATAAGTTCAACAATAACATAATGATTAACTTAGTATTCTACGCGTGTTTCTATGCCATTCCTACTAAGTTCCATCATAACAACTTCATCAACCTGCAACATGTTAAAAAGTATAGTTCAATAACAAGTATTAGCGAGTACACAAGTTTAATAGCATAACATAAGTATAAAATCCGTTTAAACAAATTCACATGAGTAGCTAGCATACAAGATAAGTGTAAATAAGTCATGTGAGTCTACAAGTCAATCCTCTAGTGTACCGCAAAACAGATTTCAACTTAACATTGACCACAAGAATACGGGCGGTGCGTTACTCCTATAACGCTATACATGTTAAGGGGGGCTCGATCAAAGTTAATGACATTTAGATCACACAAGAATGTACCAAGTAACAATTCAAGTAGCATAAGACTAAAGCATGTTGATGGATTGTTTGTGTATAGAATAAAGTGTGATTTAGTGTAGTTTTAGTAAATTAATCATGTTGCACCCAAATAGTGGAAAGCATAAAAAGGGGTCGAGTGTACTCACGGTTTTGCAAAGTAATATCCGTGAGAGAGTTAGGTTGATTTAGGGGATGGAACACCAAGTGTATCCTACACAAGGCAACGTAGGTGTATGAGTATTAGGTTGACGGGAAGTTTAATGAGTTTAGGAATTTAAAATATGCAAGGAAAGTATATATAAGCGAAAGTATTAATCTAGACATTAACGCTCGTTTTTGAAACTAATAAGCCCCGAAGGGTGTTTGTGTTTTTATGGGTCATGCCCAATAGAATCGTAACGATTGTTAAGTCTAAGATAAAATAACCTACTTTTAAGACAACTAACCATTTGGTCATGGTCAAAGGTTCGGTTATATTAAGTATTTACATATAGTTATATTATTACTAATTAATCATATAGTTCATGTATCTCATAGATATCATGTAAGTCATGCATGGAGGTAGGAGGATAACCATCCTAAACCTCTTTCATAAGATTCACCATTACACAAGATTGACACAAGGACAATCCGGATGGTCAAGAATTATGGAAATCATCAAGTGATGGGTGGATTGAATAGTTGAATGGGCAAGGCCTTCATGTAATCACACCTACACCAACACAAGCTTGAAAGCTTGGATGGCTCAACACTGTGGGTTTGAAACCCTAGAAAAAACCACAAGTTTAGAGACATGATATGCCTCTTGATTGTATGTGAACAAGTCTAGCTTAACACACTAACCATAAGCTTGGTTACTGGCATATGTAGCATAGATTTGTTATGTTAGAAATAAGTTCGAAAAAGTTTTATAAGTTATCTTCCAAAACAGAAAGTTTGGCCCCAAAAATGGACTGATTCCACCTTGGTTTTCCATGGAAAACCTATGGTAACATCTATAGGGCTTAGCAAACATTGTTGAGGAAGAACACAAAGTGAAAACATTGAAAAAGTTGAAGTTTGAAAGATAAAATTTGGGCAGAAAGTTTGTACCCTTTTGGACCTCAAAATGGTGTGGTTTCACCTTAGTTTGCCCAAGAAAACTTGTGAGAACCTTCCTAGAGGTTATCCCAGAGTATTAGAAGGAAAAACAAGGTAAAAAGTAGAAGGAAAGTGAGTCAAAACTCATTTGCAAGCTGCTGAGTTTCAGCAGAGAATTATGAAGTTTAGGGACTTGTTTGAGGAGTGTGGAGGCTTGTAAAAGTGAGAAATGGATGGAGGTACCTGTGTTTATATAGGGGAAGGATTAGGGTTAGGATTAGGATTGAATTAAATGCAATTAGTGGAGTTTGAATTAAAAAAAGAAGACGGAAGACCCCCTTAGCTGCGGCCGCAAGGGCTGTCTCCTTTTTTATTTTTATTTTATTTTTTTATTATATAAATGATGCAATTAGGGTTTTAAATGATGCACATGATAAATAAAACAAGTATGGGTCTTATAATAGTCTTTGGTCACATGTAAGGTCGTTTGAAAACCCTAAAAAAACAACTTAAATACAAGTATCCTTTAAACATAATGCGAGAAGATTAACGTGATAACGGAAGCTTGAATAATCTGCATTAAGCCTCTAGTTGTCTTGTTTGAATTTGATATTAAGATTTATAACATTTAACAAACATTTACAAGTCGTTTCGGATAGTATCATGAAGCAATAAGGTAACGTACAATCACAAGTTTAAATATGAATAAAGTTTGCGAATTTCGCATAGTTGATTAATCTTGATTACAATCAAAGCCTTGGAATACAATGAATTGAAAATAGAAATACGATTAAAAGGTTTGGACTTTCCAAAAATAGAAACACGAAGCAGACTTGCTAAAAACGGAAAGATACAAATGCGAAGCGTTACACACTTGATATCCATCTGATACACCTTGATGTTGTGGTTGAAAGTAAAAGCTAAAAACAATCTAATGGCCTTTAATCTGGCTACATGAATAATTGTTTAATCATAATCAATGTCTTCTTCTTGTCTAAAACCTTGAACCACAAGCCTAGCTTTGTTCTTGATAACAATGCCCCTTTTATCTGTTTTGTTCTTGAACACTCATTTTATGCTAATTGGACATACATCCTTAGGCAATGGTATAAGTTCAAATACTTGTTGTCTCTTAAACTGTTGGAGCTTTTCCTACATGGCCTCTACCCAACTATTATCTTTCAGTGCCTCTTGATACTTGATAGGTTGTGTGAGTGATTGTAAACCAGCTAATAGTACAAATTTTTGGGATTAACTTCTTGTGAGTACCTCTTCATTGATGTTGCAAATAACTTGGTCTGGTGGATGATTTTTAAGGTAGATTACATCTCCGTTGTATGGAATGATGGCATTTAGAGGTGAAGGTTGTAGATGAGAATTATCTGAGCTAATATATGTTGGCAATTTTGAAGAGTCAACAGATGTTTTGATTGGAGGTGGAGGTATGGGTGGGATAGGTGGAAAAATGTAACAACCGGAAAATTTTCAGGTTAATCCGTAAGACCTAATCACTATTTATTTAACTATTAATGTGCATTTAGACTTAATTAAATTACTAATTGAGTCTAGAAAGTCTAACAATGTTCAGGTAAATGCATGGGTTGACATTTGATGTCGTTTGGTATCGCTTTATCGTGTAGCGATAAAAGTGTATATATATATATAAAAAACAAAACGTTGGTGGATTATCCGGTACACTATAGAAGATACTAACACGATTCCAATATGCCTGGAACATAAAATTATGGCATTACTATATGTTCATTGTGTAAAATAAATAAAAACAAAATACAGATATCAAAGTTGTCACACCCCGATTTTCGATGTAACGGAAGCGTGTCTCGAGGTGTGGCCTCTACACAGAAGACCTAGTATGTCTATGGTCTTCAGTCTCATACTCCTACTATGATTTCTGTGGTGCAGGTTCAGACACAATATCATGCACAGTATCCTAACATGGTGTACAGTCCTACCATTCCCGCAACAGCTCAACAAGGCAGCATTCCTCAATCTGTTGCTCCCACACTGGCTCCTGCTCTAGCTGTGTCAACTCTGCTTTTCACACAAAAGAGAATGAAGAGAAATTGGCCATAGCTCCCTCAATGATTAACAATTTAAATGCTTTCTTAGCAGGTGACTTGACTACTCCATATGTTCTCCCAACTGAAGTAGATCAGATAATGGAGGAGGATTTGGACGAGATTGACGTGTCGTGGAATCTTGCAATGGCTGCTTTCCGTGTCAACAAATTTCAAAAGAAGTACGGAAGGAAACCATTGTCAAATCTGAAGACTGGGCTAACAAAAGATAAGCTCAGGTGTTATAGATGTCATGAACCAGGACATTTTGCACGGGAATGCAAGAAGCCGCCATCTGGATATGTCTCATCCAGAGTAGCAGACATACAGAGTAGTGACAGACCGCTCGTGCCAGGCTCTCCTTCAAAGTCTACTTCAAGTCCTTTGAGCAGCTCTGGCGGGAAATCAACATCTTTGGTGCCACAACAGCACGAAGGATTCAACTGGGTAGATGCTGCAGCTCAGATGGAGACTCTGAATCTTTCCAAGAACAACAATCACTGCATGATGGCGCAGACAACTGAGACAGCCGATCTCTCAGAATCGGTAAATCGCATTCTCTGTTCAGATAGTTGTCGTTTTAAATTATCACAAATGCGTGCCCATAATTCAACTCTTGTAGCTGAATATCAACAAGCTGCATCGCAGAACATCACCCTTAAACATAAGAACAAGCTTCTTATGGAAAAGGTTGAAGCACAAAAAAAGACATAAGTCAGCGAAAGCTTGATTTGAACCAACAGCAATGTTGGGTATGCGACTATAAGCTAAAATTAGCTGAAAAGGATGTAGAACTTCAAGCATCCTTAGCCAAGCTAAATTCCTTGACAGAAAAGTTTCAAGAAAATGAAATAAATATTAAAAAATTTGAACCTTCCAGCAAGCTGGTTAAGGACTTGTGTGATCTGTTGCTTGAATATCAGAAAAACTATAAAAAGGCCTTGGGTATAATAGAGCTCCTCCACCATATAATCATAACTACACACGAATGCCTGATTCTTAGGCAGAACTAGAAAATGAAGAAAAAATAATGTATGGTAACCCCTCAGATTATCTTTCAAAACCGTGGAAGCCCTATTACCCAAAGTTTTCTAAGTGTAGGTCCACTTAGAGGATCAAGATAAACTTACTTCCCTGTTCATATAACACAGATACGTGTGCGGAATCCTCGTATGAATGCAAACCAAAGCAAAGTAAGAACACAGGATAACCAACGATTCAATATGTTGATTAACTGAAGAGAACTGATACAAACATATACAAACAATGTTCATACATTCTCATGCAACACAGTCTGTGCTCTTGTGTCTCTATCTCTAGTTACTCGTTCACTAATTGGTCTACTCGCACTAAGGAGTGCATGTCTGCTTATATAGTGTCCCCACTCAGCAACCGTACGAAGTACGTTGCTACTTTACGAAACACTAAAAGACATGAAAGACATTCTCCAAAGATGCTCGTACGAATGATCTGGCTCGTACGAAGCATGAACTTGCTCGTACGAAACAAGCAAAAAACTTGTTTGGATGAGCTCATTCATACGAATGGTAGAACACTCGTACGAATCTTGAATGGCTCCTATTAGCAATATGTTGCTTGTACGAAGGACTTCCTACTCGCACATGAAATTTACTTTGGAGATCGTGTCACAGACATGACGTACACAAGATTTAACAGTATGCATACACGTAACTGTTTAACACAGACAAACTAATCGTCATACCAAACAAGATAGAAGGATATCTTGATTTGGTCGACACGACCAAACTATACAGACGCTGTAAACAAAGACCGTACAATTACAAACGTAACTAAGAACAAGCGACAGACACAAAAGTGTATCAACAAACTCCGCCATAGCTGTTGCTTGGTTTTCGGTCTTCGGTGATCTTTATACTGAATGGCTTGGAGTATCAAGAACTCCCCGTGAAGATCTGCTATTCAATGTTGATAGAACATCAGGTCTTAAAACTTTCCAGAAACATCAAACCTTTCTTGTTTCCTCTTAAGTACCACTTGAGGTAACTGGATTGGTCACGATCTGCTGCGTATTAGACTCTACCACTGGAGTTGAAGCAGAAACCTTTGATTGCGAGGATGAGGCCGAAGCATCAGGATTGCCAGTGTCTTCACTAACCTGATCATGTTTTCGCTTGATCTCCTGCGCTTTGCATCTATCATTCCAGTGAATGTTAACCCGTTTTCTGCTCATTTCAAACACGTCTTTAATACCATTAAAGCCTTCAACCAGTGTAGCATTGCGAGAATGATACCATTCCTTCAAGTCATTATGCTTAGCAGTTAATGTTTTCGCAGATCGTTGTACAGCTGCACTCCGTTCTTTCAGCCTATTTATCTCAGTTCCCAGAGAGTTATCAGCTGCTCTCATCTGTTATAGCTGAGTTGCTCTTTCAGCATCTGCAGCATTCAGTCGCTCATTTTCTTTTCTTAACTGTGCAATTTCAGAATCCTGTTTTCTAACAGTCTCTTTCAAAGAATTTATCTCCAATTTTTGTTTAACAACTGTGGTCCGAGTTGAAGATATAAACTCCTAATGTTTGTTAATCTAGATTACCGCAACTTACAACTAAGAGAACAGAAAATCCTTGTTTGTTTTGCATTTTGTTGAGATGTAGATTGGGATTGTTAAGCTAAAGAAGTAGAAGGTTGCAGTTGAAATGGAGTATCTTCAGCTGAAGGTGTTTCAGCTGCTGTGGTATTTGATGATGGTGGTTCAGAAGTTGTACTGGGTTCCCTTATTACAGGTTTAGTCTCTTCTATTGTAACAGTAGGCTGGACTTCTGTAACTGGTTCACTAGCATAATCATTACCAACAGTCACAATCATCATTATTACCCTTTCCCTTTTTATGACCCAACTTATCTTCGATCATTCTTTTCAAAGTTGGTTCTTCATTATCTGAATCACTGTCATCATGGCGCCACTTGTCGTTTTCTGGTGCAACATATGTATCATTTGCCCGAAAACCGATCAATCTACGAGGATGTGTCCTTTCCTTGTAACGTTTTGCTGTTACAACTCTAAAGATTTTCAACGAATGTTCTATCATAAGTCAAATAGGATAAGAACACAAATTTATCAGGGAATATACACAAAAATTTTTATTTCAAACTTTATGTATGTATGTATTCCCTAAACAAATAATTACTTACTCATACGAATAACAACTTATTTGTACGAAGGACAACACGTTCTCATGAACTTCTGATTTTAAAAACAAGAAACTGATTCATTCGTACGAATCTAATTCATACAAATATCTTTAAAGGAAGTTACGTGTTTTTCGGTTAAAAATGATTCTTCGCTTAGATTTTGTTGTTCAAGTCAGTTAAAGTCACATGGTCAGATAATGGTTAAGTTGTTAATCTTCAAAGTATGCCAAACATTTTAAGTATACCTTAAAGAAATCAAAAACAATCTTAAAGGGACGTGTAAATATTACGTGAGCAAGGTGAAAGTGAAGTTCTACCACAGAACTTCATCACCTTATATACCACATCGCAACATTCGTGCGAACAACCTTAGCTTCGTACGAAGCAATGATTTGTACAAAACCTAAAAGTCATTCGTACGAAGCATAATGGTTCGTACGAATGATCCTTAATTCGTACGAGTCCAGGTCTTTCACAAGCTGGACTTTTAGTTCTTCGAGAACCTTAGGTTTTTTGCGGGCCTATTTAAAACTTGGCACATATCCACACTAATCACAAAGTTAAGAAAAGTGCTCATTAAAAACAGATTTTGTTTTATTCAGATGAGTTTACCCGTTGTAAGAAAGTACTTTTATGAAGTTGTGATATCAAAGCAAACGGTTTTTAGAGCGTATCTAGGTAGAAAACCATTGAGCTTCAATTTTGGCTAATTCAAAAAGAACCTAATTTAACAACAAAGTAAACTAAACTAAAGCAACTACTAAACTATAAACTAGATATTTACCAGACAATCTTTTTCAGAGTTTCAAGGTAAGAGAATCATACCAGCTTTTAATCTTGTCAAAAACGAGTTTTATTGAAAACATCAAATTAGATAAATAAGCATTCTACCATGATTATCGGTATTCTTTTCCACGTAAGCTCAACTTATCAGATGTAGTCATGATTAGGAGATATGATTAATGTATAATTTATACTTACTAGCCGGTGTTCAACCACTTCACGACAGATTCCCGTATCAAGATATGCACAAGAGAAAATCTTACCGGTGAGTATACTGCTTATCATCTGTTTTGACGTATATGATGTGAGATACTCACTTATTTTGATTGAAAACAAGCCCTATGTGATTAGATCACTTATTTATGAGGAACTTTATTTTCATATGTATGCAGGGCACAAGAGTAAGTCCGTGAACAGGTTAGTACTATCGTACCTACAAAGAGACGAATTTAGCTCCCGCATAAAGCTTTGATATTTTATCACTTATTTTTAGGTGGATGTGATATGTTTATCACTTATTGATAGTCATATGCAGTATTTACACGTACGTATGGTATCATGGAAGTTCTAGACTTGCGTCACCATTATTTTTTGGCAAAATATTCAACCATGATACCCAGATGATAAGTCAGCATAAAGACTGCATATCTCAGATCCTCGGCATACTATCAAACAAAATTTCGGTACCAAGACCATATACCAATGAATGGTTCCCACCTGGCTTGCAGTCTGTTAAGTTTATATCAACCTGCACATTTTAATCTGATTGTGAGCCTACCGATACATCATTAATAAAGCTACTTATCAATTTTCATTTTGTGGTTTTGACTGTTTATGATAGATCACTGGTGTATTTCATCATCTTCACTTATTTATCCAAGAAACTCATTTTTTATTTTTGGTTTTTCTATCGTTTTTGCATTTTTCTAACTTTTTCTCCCCTTAAATAAAGAAGGTAATAAAATCTTAACTAGATAAATAAAAGACATATTTTTGTATTTTGTATTTTCTCATGTTTTTGTATTTTTCTTGAGATATTCTCCCCCTAAAATATAAAACTAAGAGAAAATAGAAAATCTTTTTGAATTTTTAGATTTAAAGAAAATATTTACGAAAAATGATTAGACAGGGATGAATTACTCGGGTTTCACCTTGATGCCATTGACCAAAAGTAGATAATCAAAACGAGATTTATCAAAGGCTTTTGTAAACAGGTCAGCACGTTGGTGACCAGTGTGGATTTTAACAACATTGATAAGTTTCTTCTCATAACAATCTCATATGAAATGATACTTAATCTCAATGTGTTTGGTTTTGAGTGATGTACAGGATTACGAGTGATCTATAAAGCAGCTTCGTTATCAACAAAAATAGGAGTAGTTAGAACTTCAAAACTGTAGTCGCGCATTTGCTTTTGAATCTATAGAACCTGAGAGCAGCAACTAGAAGCCGAAATATACTATGCCTCACAGGTTGACGTAGCTACACAAGTCTCTTTCTTGCACTCCCACGTGACTAGGCGATTTCCCAAGAACTGACATCCTGCTGATGTTGACTTAGCATCAATCTTGCGGCCACCATGATCAGAATCACTGAATGCTGTCAAATCAAAGTTATCATCCTTAGGGTACCATAGACCAGTGTCTGGGCGACCCTTCAAATAACGAAAGATCCTTTTCCACAACCATCAAATGAGAAACCTTCGGATTGAACTGGTAGCGAGCTCGAAGACATGTTGGGTACATTATATCAGGTCTTGAAGTAGTAAGATACATGAGAGATCCGATCATAGCACGATAGAGAGATGATTCCACATGTTCACCCATTCCGTCAGGAGTATTCCCACGATTCTGAGCTAATGGAGTTCCCAAAGGCTTTGAGTCTACCATTAGAAATCGTTTGAGAATATCCCCAACGTACTTGGTTTGATGGATGAAAACCTAAAAAGAAAGTCATTTCTCCCATAGCGCTCATCTCGAACTTCTCTTGCATCACCTGCTCAAATTCTTTGCACATCTTTTCATTTGTAGACCCAAAAATAATATCATCAACATACACCTGCACCAGCAATAAGTTCTCATTTTGTTCCTTGATGAAGAGAGTATAGTCGATCAATCGACGTCGAAAACCATTATTCAGAAGATAGGAAGACAACGTTTCATACCAAGCCCGTGGAGCTTGATGAAGACCATATAGCGCCTTGTTGAGAAGCCAAACCTTGTCAGGATGGATTGGGTCTTCAAAACCCAGCGGTTGCTCAACATATACTTCTTCTTCAACCACACTAAGAAGAAATGCACTCTTAACATCCCATTTGGTAGACAGTAAACTTCTTGTAAGACGCATAAGCCAAGAAAATTCTTATGGCCTCAAGACGAGCTATCGGTGCATAAACTTCATTATAATCAATGCCTTCTACCTGATTAAAGCCCTGGATGACCAATATTGCTTTGTTTCTAACAACAGCACCTCGGTCATCTTTCTTTCATTTGTAAACCCATCTTGTTCCAATCTTCTTATAGTTGTCAGGCTTGTTAACCAATTTCTACCCGCCTAACTTCTGAAACTGCTGAAGTTCTTCCTACATAGCTTCAACCCATGAGTCTTCTTTCATAGCCTCCTTCCAAGATATTGGATCTGCTTGGCAAACATAGCACGTAAAAGACCAATCATTCTGTTCCCCAGATTCCCTAATAACCGAATACAATCCAGCATTCTGATTATTCCTGAGCTGATTACGTGTCTACACACCTCTATGGACATCTCCGATAATATTCTGCTAAGGATGGGTATTATGAATTCAAGTTTCAGGAACATCAATAACTCGAGAATTTATACCCAGATTGTTGATATTCAGATCAACAGCCAATTCATTTGCTGGATTTGATGATTATGTAGACGCATAACCTTCAGTCATTCCTAGATTATGATTATTTGATGTGACATCTGAAATTCCAGGAACTTGAGCAGAGGTAGCTTCATTTGCATCAATGTTGATGCAGTTTTGTTTCTGTCGCTTTTTCTTAATTACAGTTGTAATTGTACGGTCCTTGCTCAAGTGTCTGTATAGGTTTGGTCGTGTCGAATAGATCGAGATATCCTTCTATCTTGATCTAGTATGACATCTTAGCTTGTCTGTGTTAATTAGTTGCATGTGTACATACTGATAAGTCTTGGAAACATCAAGTCTACACACGTTCTCCTATTGAGAGGATTTTGTACGAGTCAGAGAATTCGTACGAAACAGAGGTTTCATGCGAATCACTGAATGGTTTTGTACGAAACATGTATTTCGTACGAAACAGCTACTAGGCACCAATTCTGGAGTTGTATTTCATGTGAAATAGTGTGTTCCATATGTCTAGATTTGTGATTCGTACGAATCTAGACGGACACTATATAAGCAGACATGCACTTTTCAGTCAAGTGATTGACTAGCTCACCAGACTGAAAGAACGAGCTAGCAAACTGATCTTTTGGTGAGATCTCTAAGTTAGCATTTCTAGTGTAGACGAAGACACCAGAACACAACAAGTTTGTTTGAGTCATACGAGCATTGTGTGTATATGTTTGTACTTGTTCTCAATCATTAATAAAGATTGTGAATCTTTGATTACCCCGTGTTCTTTACTTTGCTTTGGTTGCATGCACACTTGGATTCTGCACTTGTATGTGTGTCATATGAACAAGGAACTGGTTTAACACCATCCGCAGGGGGACCTACAGAGCTTTGCTCTTTCCTTGTTCAAAACCGGGCTTAGTTGTGTCTGAGCTAGTTTGAAGATTTCTGAAGTGTTCTTGAGCCTCCAGCAGAAAACTTAAGTTTTGGATAAACAACTAACTTAAAACTTGGTTAAAATCTATTGCATGCAGAAAATTTTATGGTAAAATTTTTCTGAAGAACACCCTTGAAGAAGAAATCTGCAAAAATTTGAATCTGATTAGTTTTGGTAGGATTGACATTTTCTGACTTGGATCTGGACTTGGACTATAGACTGTTAAAAATCTGTGTTTTAACTAAAAGTGGGTAAGACAACAGGTATTTTCGAAAAAGCAGGTCTACACAAGAAAGGAAATTTCTCACCAAACCATTTCTGAAAAGATTCCTCTGAAAAACGCTGAACTAAACATTTGGTGCGACTGAATTATTTCGTGTGAATTATCTTGACACGCACGAAACAACCATTTCGCACGAAACAGGTGTCTCGCATGAAAAAGAATTGTTTGTTTTTCGCGTTTTTCAAAGCTTTGTGATTTTAAGAATTTGTCATATTTTCAAAACCTATGAATTTTTAAACGGTAATTATAATTTCGAAATTTTAAAACCTTTAAATTTTCATTAAACAAGAAAATATAATGAGTTCTAACCCGTGGGATTGAAGTTGTTCAAGCTCAAATCAGGAGTCTTCGCAAAGCTCTGCAACATCATGGGTAAAATCTTTGATGCCTCAACATACAACAATGATCTCTGCAAATCAATGGGCGTGTGTTGCGAATCAAAATCAAAGCATCCAAACTCTATTAATGAGCGAAAGTGAAACAGGGAGTAATAACCGACCGCCGAAGTTAAATCACATGAACGATTATCCTGCATGGAAAAGTCGTTTTCGTACTTATGTTCTCGGTCAAAACACGGAATTGTGGACGTGTTTCACTACCCCCTACAATGAAGCACTTGAAGAAGCTGGATCAAATCCAACCTCATTGGCCAATCTAGTCTAAAGTGACAAGAAAGCTTACGATCAAGAGAAAAAGGCATTTGCTATCCTCACACAAGCTCTACACAAAGACATTTATCATCAGTTTGTGTATTGTACTACAACGAAAAATTTGTGGGACACTTTGGAAGCAAGAGGTGAAGGTAATGCTGCTACCAGGAAGATTCGGCATGATCTGCTCAAGAAAGAGTTTGAAGGTTTCATGTTCATGGAGAACGTAACCTTGAATGATATGACCACTCGGTTTTATCATCTTCTCAGGGAGATGTACTCATATAAAGTGTTAGCAACACCACAAGAAATTGTGATGCGATTTGCTGATGCTTTACCTCCAAAATGGGGCCAATTTATTGATCTATTAAAACATACAGGTGTTTGGACTCAGTAAGTATTTATGAATTTGTGCAGAAACTGGAGAACAAGAATGAAGAAGAACTTCGAAAGGCATAACGATTCTCTGCTCCACAAAACCCTGAGATGTACTTTGGAAGTATAATGCAGGTACAAGCTCAAGTCAGCAACCGAAGCTGCAAACCGCGTTTGTGCCAAACGTGAACCCTTTTCTACCCCAACCAGTTCAAAAAAGTCAGTCTACAGGTTCGGGTAATCAAGCCTATTGATAGACTTTTGATCCAAAAGCCTTCCTCCCACAGCCAAGGGATTTAGCGCTTAAAGCTCCACAGCAAGCTCCTCAACAAGCTTTCTATGGAAACAACAGTCAATCGGCAAATCCCAACACTGTCAAACTTGACACGTCAAATCTCTCCAAAATTAACGTAGAAGTTGCACAGGAACATGCGGAACTTCTAAATACCATGGTTAGTGCGTATTATGGTTTAGTTGCAGGTCAAATAGGGAACATCAATTTGACGAACGAAGACTACGAACAAATTGACCGAGATGAAATGGAGCTGATGGACATCAAGTGGGCATTTCCAAGCGCTATGAGAAGAGTGAAGGATTATATGAGAAGAACGGGGAGAACCAGTTTGGAAAGCAAGAAAGATACTAAATACGACTTTGACAAAACCGTCGTTACTTGCTTCAACTGTGGAGAAAGAGGTCACTTCAAGCGGGAATGCACAAGACCTAGCAAGGAAGGAAATCACAACCCCTTTTGCAATCAGTCTCAACCATCCAACACAGCACAGTACAACAACAAAAGAAGAATAGTAGCCGTTGGCAACTCTAACAACACCAATCAATCAAGACCATCAAACACGCACAGAGCTATGGTAGTTTAGTATGATGAAGGATGCGATTGGTCAGTACAGTTGGGAACAGAGAACAACAGAAGAACTTCATGCTATGCAAGGATCATGGATCAAAACAAGCATGATCACAGCATCAACACTCAAAATAATGATGATACATCTGGGGATGCTGGTAGTTCTGATGAAGAATGTTCAAGTTCAGATGGTTATGGATCTGATTCTGATGTGAAGAAAGGAAGTGATGTTGAGGTTGAAGAATTGCTGAGGGAAGCTGAGTTGTTAAAGAGTGAAAACGTGGATATGACGAGGAATGCAGAAGCTGCAGAAAAAGAGACACATGCACTCTCTACAGATGGTGCAGCCTTTCCTCATCACACTGCCTTTATGGCAAATGTTGAAGGTTCTTCAAAACAGGTAAATTCTGAACTTCCTACCGTTTGCAATGACTGTGTTGAATTGAAAATAAAATACGAAACCATCAACAGTCATAATCAGAATTTAGTTGTTGAACTATCAAAACGCAACGAGGCGAATTTGGCGCTAACTAGAAATTAAAAAGAATTCAAATTTGTAATAGAAACCCTTTAGAAAAGTGTTTCTGAATTGACAAAAACAGTTTTGAATAAACAGACAGCAATTAATTACTACATTAATCTCCTAGAAGAAACAAAGAAAGAGTTAGCCATCGCCAAATGTGAATATGATTCTATCAAACGCAAATTCGAAAGTTATTCTAACTCTTGAAGTTCAATAACTAAAGGGAGATGCTCAATGCATAGGGTATAATTCATGTCCACCCCCAATGAAACACAACTATACCAAAATGCCGGATGAAGAGGAGATGCCTCGTTTTGAACCCTCTGTACCTTTGAATCCTGAGGAATTCGCAGCAGGGTTAGGGTTCAAACTAGGCAATTCCTGTCAAGAACCAAGCAAGCCAGAAAGTTCATCTGATGAAGAAGAGGATGATACATCAAATGATGAATCAAGAAATGATAATCAGGATCAGCCTCTTAATGAAAGGAAAAGAGTAGAATCTTCTGCTACTCCTAGTACTCAATCTGTTGAGAATCAAGAGACAGTTCCTAAAAAATATGTGAAGACAAGTGTGTCTACACAAGAAGTAGATAATGTGTTATATACTTTCGTTGGAGATAAGAAAATCTATTCAAACAACGATTTTCCAATTAAAAACGTAAATCCACTCTCTATAGATAGGGTGTTTGTAAAGTCAAAAACCAAACCTTTAGAGAAGAAAAAGCCCACCAAATCACAGCCATTATCAACTTCAAAAGAAAAACATTGGAAGCAAGTTGAAAAGCCCACAACTTCTCAACCGAAGGATGAAACAAAAGGCTCTCGTTACCAGAAAAAGGCCAAAACTGTTAAATTTGTGAGTTCTAAAGGTACCGATAAAGTCGAAACTTTTCAAGGAAAATCTAATGTTGATTTTGTAAAGAAATAGTCAAAAAAATTACACCCAACACACTTATGGATGTAATGAAAATGAACCCAGTACCTCAGGATCCACAAATTCAACATCAAGCCGAGAAACACGATCTCCTAGTTTTGTTGAAAGGAGAATATGTTTCAAATGTGGAGATTTTGGCCACATTATAAAGGATTGTCAAAATCCAGCTAAATCAAGATGTATAGAGAAAACCCCTCATGAACCAACTTGCAAACGTAAATTTGTTTCTCCGACAAAAGATAAACGGATAATTAGGGATCAAAATGAGAAACAAAAACGTAAACAAGTAAAAGTAGTTGAGAAAACTTTAAAATCGGATTCTTCGAAAAAGGATCAAAGATCTTCAAAGTCAATAAAACCAGACACTATTAAAACTGTAAATAATGTTAAATCTGGTAATAAACAAGGATCTTGGAAACATAAGACCGGTAATGATTCAAAAGGAGTTTCTCAGTTTGTTAATCATCAAGAAATTGAGATTACATTTCTCGATGATAAGGGACGACCCAAGACCACTAAGGCTTGGGTCCCGATCTTAAACTAATCTTGTTTATGTTATGTGCAGGGTGTTCCAGGAGGAACTGTAAACAATCATTGGATTGTTGACAGTGGATCATCAAAGCACATGACGGGCGACTTGCGGCTCCTATATGATGTGAAAAGCATAAGGGGTGGTTATGTTGCTTTTGCTGGTGACAAAGGTGGATACATCACTGGAGAAGGAATGGTCTCCAATGGTGTTGTGAGCTTCGACAAGATAATTATGTGCGGCAAATTGATCACAATCTTCTTAGCGTTTCTCAAATCTACGACAAGAAGTTCACGGTACATTTTAATGATGCCGGATGTTATGTGCTGAAGCCTGGATTCAAGATCCCCAAGGAATGGATTCTCCTGTCGACTCCAAGAATTAATGATTTGTATATTCTTGATATGAGCCAAGCTATTACAACATCTGCACATGTCACATGTTTTGTCTCCAAAGCCACCGAGAAGGAATCAATATCTTGGCACAGACGTATGGGACACATTCACTTGAGGAAAATGAACTATTTGGTGAAGAACAATCTAGTGAATGGTGTACCAGTGAAGAATTTTCATCTTCAAGACGTTTGTGTATCATGCCAGAAAGGGAAGCAAGCAAGAAAGTCACATCCCGTGTAGAAGATCAACACTGTAAATATGCCACTGAAACGTCTTCATATGGACCTCTTTGGACCTATGAAACACAAGACAACCTTTGGTGATTCTTATTGTCTGGTAGTTACTGATGACTATTCAAGATTCTCATGGGTATATATGCTGGTACACAAGAGTGAAGTTCTTACTATCTCAAGAATCTCCTGACTCTGTTGGAAAATCTGTACAATCTGAAGGTAAGGAGAATCAGAAGCGACAATGGCACGGAATTCAAGAATCAAGTTATGGACGAGTACTGTTCTTCAAAGGGTATTCTGCATGAGTACAGTTCTCGATGCACTCCATAACAAAATGGCGTCGCTGAGAGGAAGAATAGAACTCTCATTTAAACTGCAAGAACCATGTTAGTAGAATCAGAACTTCCTGTTCAATTTGGGGGAGAAGTTGTTGCTACTGCGTGCTACACGATGAATAGAGTTCAGACGGTGAAGAGACATGGGAAGACATGCTTTGAGTTGTTACATAAAAGGAAACCGGATATTTCTTTCTTAGAACCTTTTGGAGCTCCATGCACTATGATCAACCCACATGGAAAGTTTGGTCCCAAGGCTATCGAAGGTTTCTTTCTGGGATATGCTACTCCTAATTTCCGGGTGTGGAATTTGTCCTCAAAGAAGATTGAAGAATGGGGTAAAGTCAAGGTTCAGAGATATACATAAGTTGTTAGAGCTCCGGGTGCTCCTTGGATGTTCGAATACGATGGGCTATTTGACTCCTTTAATCTGCCAACTTTTGAGATGCAACAGCTGCTGCTCAGATGTTATTGGAAAGTGATGCAGTAGTGGATTCATCACTAGTTTGACCAATTATTGTTAACCCTCAAGTGTCAACTTCGATTAACAATCTTGTTCAAAATGAGGAATTCGAAGACGCTACGGATTATAATGTTTCATCATAAGATGATGAGTTTCACGATGCGAATGAAGCTACCTCTAGTGCGGTTCCTGGATTTTTAAATGATACGTCAAATATTTAACCTCAAGGAACGACTGAAGGTCAGGCATCTACAACGTCTTCAAATCCAGCTCGATGTAACTGTTGATCTGAATATCAACAATTTGGATATCAATTCTCGAGTTCCTGATGTGCCAGAAACTCGTATTCATAATATCCATCCTCAGCAGAATATTATTGGAGATGTCCAGAGTGGTGTGCAGACTTGTAATCAGCTTCGAAACAACCAGAATACTGGATTTTATTCGGAAACCAGTGAATCTGGTGGTTTGAATGATTGGTCTTTTGCCTGCTATGTATGCAAGTAGAACCAAAATCTTGGAAGGAGGCAATGAAAGAAGACTCTTGGGTTGAAGCCATGTAGGAAGAACTTCAACAGTTTCAGAAGTTAGGCGTCTGGAAATTGGTTGACAGGCCTGACGGCTACAGGAAGATTGGTACACGATGGGTGTACAAGTGCAAGAAGGATGACCGAGGTGTTGTTGTGAGAAACAAAGAGCGATTGGTTGTTCAAGGTTTTAATCAGGTCGAAGGCATTGATTACAATGAAGTTTATGCACCGGTTGCACGACTTGAGGCCATAAGAATCTTTTTGGCTTATGCGTCCTTCAAGAAGTTCATCGTTTATCAGATGGATGTGAAGAGTGCATATTTTCATGGTGTGGTAGAAGAGGAAGTATATGTTGAGCAACCGCCAGGTTTTGAATATCCTCTCCATCCTTACAAGGTTTGGCTTCTCAACAAGGCGTTATATGGTCTTTATCAAGCTCCGAGGGCTTGGTATGAAACGTTGTCTACCTATCTGTTGAAGAACAGTTTTCGAAGAGGCCTGATCGACTGTACTCTCTTCATCAAGGAACGGGACGAGGATTTGCTGCTCGTACAGGTTTATGTTGATGATATTATATTTGGGTCTACTAACACTCGAATGTGCAAAGAATTCGAACAGGTTATGCAGGAGAAGTTCGACTGAGCGCTATGGGAAATGACTTTCTTTCTAGGTTTGCAGGTTTAGCAATCAAAGGAAGGGATTTTTATCCATCAAACCAAGTACGTCGGAGATATTCTCAAGCAATTTCAGATGGATGACTCAAAGCCTTTTGGAACTCCATTAGCTCAAAATCATGGGATTACTCCAGACGGAATGGGTAAACATGTAGAACCATCTCTCTATCATGCTATGATCAGATCTCTCATATATCTTACTGCTTCAAGACCCGATATAATGTACCGAACATGCCTTCTGGCACTCTATCAGTCTAGTCCAAAAGTTTCTCACTTGATGGCTGTAAAAAGGATCTTTCGTTATTTGAAGGGACGCCTTGACACTGGTCTATGGTACCCTAATGATGATAACTTTGATCTGACAGCATTCAGTGATTCTGATCATGGCGGCTGTAAAATCGATGCAAAGTCAACAACAGCGGGATGTCAGTTCTTGGGAAATCGCCTAGTCACGTGGCAATGCAAAAAGCAGACTTGTGTAGCTACATCAACATGTGAGGCTGAGTATATATCAGCTTCTAGTTGCTGCTAAGAAGTTCTATGGATTCAACAGCAAATGCGCGACTACGGTTTAGAATTTCTTACTATGTTGATAATGAAGCTGCTGTACAGATCACTCGGAATCCTGTACAAAATTCAAAAACGAAACACATTGAAAATAAGTATCATTTCATACGAGATTGTTATGAAAAGAGACTTATCGATGTTGTTAAAATCCACACAGATCACCAACGTGCCGACCTTTTTACCAAAGAATTTGATAAATCATGTTTTAATTATCTACTTTTGGTCAATGGCATCAAGGTGAAACCCGAGTAACTCAACCATGGGTAACTATTTTTATATATACCTTTCTAAAAATCTAAAACTACAAAAAGATTTTCAGTTTTATATTTTAGTGGGAGTAAATTTCAAGAAAATACAAAAATATGTCTTTTATTTACCTTCTTCGTTTAAGGGGGAGAAAATTCAGAAAAATACAAAAACATTAGAAAATTCAAAAATGAGTTTCTTGGATAAGTTGAAGATGATGAAAATTCACCTGTAAATCTGTCAAAAATGGTTAACAGCATAGAAAGTAGATTGATAAGTAGCTTTACTTATGATGTATCGGTAGGCTCACAATCAGAGTAAAATGTGCAGGTTAATATAAACTTAACAAACAGAACGCCAGGTGGGAACCATTCATTGGCATATGGTCTTGGTACCGAAATTTCGTTTGATAGAGTGCCGAGGTTCTCAGATATACAGTCTTTATGCTGGCTTATCATCTGGGTATCATGGTTGAATCTTTTGCCAAAAAATAATGGTGGCGCAAGTCTAGAACTTCCATGATATCATACATACGTGTACATACTGCATACGACCATCAAATAAGTGATAAAAATATCACATCCCCAAAATAAGTGATAAAATATCACAGCTTTATGCGGGAGCTAAGTTCGTCTCTTTGTCGGTACGATGGTACTAACCTGTTTACGGACTTACTCCTGTGCCCTGCATACATATGAAAATCAAGTTCCTCATCAATAAGTGATTAAATCACAAAGGGCTTGTTTTCAATCAAAAATAAGTGAGTATCTCACATCATTCATATACGTTAAAACAGATGATAAAGCAGTATACTCACCGGTAAGATTTTCTCGTGCATATCTTGATACGGGAATGTGTCGTGATGTGGTTGAAACCGGCTAGTAAGTATAAATCCATACCTTAATCATATCTCCTAATCATGATTACGTCTGATAAGTCTGAGCTTACGTGGACAACAATACCGATAATCATAGTTAAATACTTATTTATTTAATTTTGAAAACCTAATACCGTTTTTTACAAAGATTAAAATGCTGGTATGATTCCTTTACCTTGAAACTCGAAAAAGATTGTAGTTTATCTATATATTTTGATTTTATGTCTAGTTTACTTAGTTTCTTATGTAATTACTTTTTGAAAGTTAGCCAAAGTTGATAATCGAGAGGTTCTACCAAGATATGCCAGAAAACCATCTGTTTGATATCGCAACTTCATAAAAGTAATATCTTGCAACAAGTAATCCATCAAAGAAAACCAAAATCTGAAATTCGTTTCAGTGTGTGTATCTCATACGAATGAACCTAGTCATTTGTTTGACTTGGTCACTTGTTTTTCTCAAATCTGCTGCTGGAATTCATACGAGTGTGTGTATCTCGTTCAGGGAATACAATCATACAAAGAAATTATGATAAGTCTTTCGTGTGTGTTCCTTGAGAAATTTTGTTCTAATTATATTTGTGTGATGAGTACAGATTGATACAAAAAGAACATGAACAAAGACCAGCACCGAAGAAATCTGACAAGTCAGAAGAGGAAACAAGAAAGATTTGAAGTTTCTTAGAAGTTCGAAGACCCGATGCTCTAGTCATTGGATAGCATATCTATCAGTGGATAGCAGATCTTCACGGGGAGTTTGTTGATACTCCAAACAATTCCTTTGAAGACCAACATATGAAGACCAAAGACCGAAGACCGAAGACCGAAGACCAAGCAACATCCAGGGGGAGTTTGTTGATACAGTTTTGTGTTTGTCGCTTGTTCTTAATTACAGTTGTAATTGTACGGTCTTTGCTCAAGTGTCTGTATAGGTTTGGTCATGTCGAATAGATCAAGATATCTTTCTATCTTGATCTAGTATGACATCTTAGCTTGTCTGTGTTAATCAGTTGCATCTGTGCATATTGATAAGTGTTGGAAACGTCAAGTCTACACACGTTCTCCTATTGAGAAGATTCTGTGCGAGTCAGAGAATTCGTACGAAACAGAGGTTTCATGCGAATCACTGAATGGTTTCGTACGAAACATGTATTTCGTACGAAACAGCTGCCATGCACCAATTCTGGAGTTGTGTTTCGTGTGAAATAGTGTGTTCCATATGTCTGGATTTGTGATTCGTATGAATCTAGATGGACACTATATAAGCAGACATGCACTTTTCAGTCAAGTGATGACTAGCTCACCAGACTGGGGAACGAGCTAGCAAATTGATCTTTTGGTGGGATATCTAAGTTAGCATTTCTGGTGTAGACGAAGACACAAGGACACAACAAGTTTGTTTGAGTCATACGAGCATTGTGTGTATATGTTTGTACTTGTTCTCAATCATTAATCAAGATAGTGAATCTTTTATTACCCCGTGTTCTTTACTTTGCTTTGGTTGCATGCACACTTGGATTCTGCACTTATGTGTGTGTCATATGAACAAGGAACTGGTTTAACACCATCCGCATGTGGACCTACAATCATGGAACTCATCATCTTCTGACAAAACATTGTAATCAGCAGCATTTTCGAATTCCACATTATGAACAAGATTGTTAACCGAGGTAGACAATTGAGGGTTAACAATAATTGTCGAACTAATGATGAGTCAATTACAACATCACTTTCAAGTAACATTTGAGCCGCTGCAGAAGCATCATCAAAAGTTTGAATATTAAAGGAGTCATACAGTCCATCGTAGTCAAACATCCAAGGAGCACCTTGAGCTCTTACGGATTCAGTGTATCTTTGAACCTTGACTTCACCCCATTCTTCAATCTTCTTTGTCGACAAGTTCCACACTCTAAAATTAGGAGTAGCATATCCAAGAAAGAAACCTTCGATAGCCTTCGGAACAAATTTACCATGTGGTCAATCATAGTGCATGGAGCTCCAAAAGGTTCTAAGAAAGAAACATCCAGTTTCCTTTTATGTAACAACTCGAAACATGTTTTCTTGTGCCTCTTCACCATAAGAACTCAATTCATCGTATAACATGCAGTAGCAACAGCTTCTCCCCAAAATTGAACAGGAAGTTCTGATTCTACTCTCATAGTTCTTGCTGTTTTAATTACCGTTCTATTTTTTCTCTCAGCGACACCATTTGTTATGGAGTGTATCGAGAACTGTACTCATGCAGAATGCCTTTAGAAGAACCGAACAAAAACACTTCAAGAAACCTTTTCACCTAGCTCAGACGCAATCACTAAGCTTGGTTTTGAACAAGGAAGAGAGCCAACGCTCTGATACCACTTGTAGGTCCACTTGGAGGATCAAGATAAACCTGCTTCCGTGTTCATATAACACAGATACGAGTGCGGAATCCTTGTATGAATGCAAACCAAAGCAAAGTAAGAACTCAGGATAACCAAAGATTCAATATCTTGATTAACTGATACAAACATATATAGTCAATGTTCATACATTCTCATGCAACACACTCTATGCTCTTGTGTCTCTATCTCTAGTCACTCATTCACTAATTGGTCTACTCGCGCTGAGGAGTGCATGTCTGCTTATATAGTGTCCCCACTCAGCAACAGTACGAAGTATGTTGCTAGTTGTACGAAACACTAAAAGACACGAAAGACATTCTCCAAAGATGCTCGTACGAACGATCTGGCTCGTACGAAGCATGAACTTGCTCGTACGAAACAAGCAGAAAACTTGTTTGGATGAGCTCATTCGTACGAATGGTAGAACACTCATACAAATCTTGAGTGGCTCATACTATCAATATGTTTCTCGTACGAAGGACTTCCCACTCGCACATTTGGAGATCGTATCACAGATATGACGTACACAAGCTTTCACAATATGCACCCATGCAACTGTTTAACACAGACAAACTAATCGTCATACCAAACAAGACAGGAGGATATCTTGATTTGGTCGACATGACCAAACTATACAGACACTGTAAACAAAGACCGTACAATTACAGATGTAACTAAGAACAAGCGACAGACACAAAAGTGTATCAACACTAACCCAACTGAACTCAAGAAGGATGCTGTTTTCTTCACTTCAATGCCATGTTCGCAAGAATCTGGTGACAATCCCTCTTGTAGTTCAGATGGTTTGGAGAAAATGACGTCTAAAGAAGAGGCAACGACACCACTTAAAGAATCAAAACATGAAAATCCTCCTGAAACTGACTCAGTGAATGCTTCTAACGCTTCTACTTCATGTGCAGAAGAAATACTAGTTGAGGATATTACAGATAGTGATAAAGAAGAATGTCTGAATTCAAATTCGGACAATTTAGCTGCTGATTATGATTTTTATAAACCTGCTTTTGACATTTTGAACAATTTTCGTGTTGAACAATCTAAATTCTCAGACAATGTTGGTTGTGTTGATAACTTAGACATTTTTAATTCTGGTTTTTCATCTAATACTGATGTTATGAATCCTGATAATGCGTGTGATAACTCTTGTGATGAATACATAACTTTTGCTACAGGTACAACGTCGACAAATGATTCGGTTTCCTCAGTTCCTACTGAAGAGACTGGAAGTTCTTCTAATGAAGTATCATCTGTTGGTGCTATTCCTAGGGTTGGCAATGAGGAAATCAACCAATCAACTGACTCTATGATGAGTAACGCTGGCATAGTACTAGAAGAATCGGGCGAATCAGATTCTTCGAACAAAGATCGGTGGACTGATTCTGAAATGACAGAGAATGAGCAATCTCCCCCTACTGATTCAAATAAAACTTTTGAAACTGAAACTGAATCGGAAATTCAAAATTTTCAAAACATAAAGATCCTCTTGCTACTAATGATCGAAGCTCATCTTCTGGAAGTTCAGAAAAGGATGTCCCTGCTGAATCACCCGTCTCCTCTGAAGAATCCGCCAAGCAAAATGGTTTAAAATCTAATAAAAAGAAACAGAGAACACATAGATCCAAAAAGAAGAAAACCAAACAGGCGCCTCAGTCTAATGAAAAGGCGACTGCTGATTCAGTTCCTCGTTATGAGAAATTGACTCAGCAGCCCCAAATTGAATCCGTTAAGCCACCAACTGAACATGAATCAGTTAAAATTGTGCCTAAGTCTACCAACTCTAAATTATCTAATTCAAATCATACAACTTACAAGTGTGCTGATGGTTGTGAGCAGGCTACAACCAAGACTAAGACCTTGCACCAGCCGTCAGTACCAGCAAGCAAGAAACTGATAGACAAGTTGCCCAGAATTTCCCATGCTGAACGGGCTATTTTCTTCCAGAAGAGGCAGGTATGTTTCAACTGCGGATTTCCCGGGCATATTACACGAAATTGTCAAAATGCATTTATGCCTTTCAACGCCCTATTCTCGAAAAATCTGAGAGCTATGCCTAATCGCCCACATCAGGCTCGATTTGCTACGGCTAAGCCCTCTGATCAAGACAGGAACATGGCCAAGAGACAAAATCACAACTCTCTAAGACCTTCAGGTTCTCTGAATCCTTCTAGTACTCCGAAGTTGTCTGACTCGCTAGCCTTGAGGCCTAAGATCTTTGTTGGTGCATATTTGTGGCAACAACTTAGATTTAGTCTTTGGATATCTTGTAATTAGTAAAATGATAAAGGGTTAGCAGGTTTAGTTTTATAATAGTTAATTATAAGTAATTGGGCTAAACTAGACACCATGTAGCATATAGCAGGCAAATTAGGCCTAGACCCAATAGCAGTCCATATGGTGAAACCCTAGCCCATGAGCAAATTTATCTCTATATAAAGAGAGTTTTGCATTAGGGTTAAGGTGGATTTTTTGGCTCATTTAGTTTCTCAGGGGATTAGCTAATTACTAAAGAGAGAGTTAAAAGAGAGAGTCTTGAATTGATTGTAAACACTTGTGTTAGATAATCAATAGAAGACAGATTGAAAGTGTGTGTTCGTGTTCTAATTCTTGTTCTTGTTCTTGTTCTTGTTTGGTTTTCTGTGAAATCTGATCTAGGGGAGTCCACACTCTAGATTGGACAGACGATTCTGTGACGATGCATACGGATTAGGGGACTTACAATCTTGACCAAGACCTAGTCTTCTGTCTGAAAATCGGACAAATCAAAAGCATCATCGACCTCATCCTCAACTAATTTAGTTTTTCGTGAGGTTACTTATGTTGATGCAAATCGAACACCCAGATCATCAATGGCATGGGTTGCAGCTTCTAACTAAACCTGTTGAAATGTGCAGGAACAGCTTTGGAGGACTCTCGTCAGACTTTGGTATGTCGACAGTGGCTGTTCCATGCACATGACAGGAGACATCTCACAGTTGAATGACATTCAGTGTTTCGATGGCGGTTTTGTCTCCTTCGCAGGTGGTGAAACAGGAAAGATAACTATGAGAGGAACGGTGTGCAATGGAGCTCTTAGTTTCAAGAACGTGAACTATGTCCCAGAGTTGAAACACAGTCTCTTGAATGTGTCTCAGCTCTGTGATAATCATTTAGATGTGCTCTTTACAAAGAAAGGATGCTCTGTGTTGAAACCATGCCTCATTATTCCTGATGAATGGCTTCTTCTCAAAGCTGGACCAAAAGGAAATGCTTACGTCATCGACATGAACAAGGCCCCAACAGACAAGCTTACTTGTTTGTTCTCGTCGACCGCTGAGCACGATGCAATGTTGTGGCATAGCCGACTAGGACACATCAACATGAAGAATCTCAACAGACTTGCAAAAAGTGGTTTAGTCAGAGATCTGCCTGTTCGGGATTTTATACAAATTGAAAAGTGTGAATCATGTGCGCGTGGGAAACAACATCGAAGGCCACACAAGTCGAAACCCGCACCTTCAACGTCAAAAGTCTTGGAATTGCTTCATATGGATCTTTTTGGTCTGACAGATATTCTTAGCATTAGCGGCAAGGCATACTGTCTGGTTATCATTGATGACTACTCCTGATTTACTTGGGTATTCTTTCTAGCACAAAAGAGTGAAACCGCTGAGTTAGTCAAACAACTTATCACCTTAATGGAAAACCAGGCAGACACCACCGTGAAGGCTATTCGATGTGATATTGGAACAGAGTTTAAGAATGCCACCTTGAATTCATTCTGGTCCTCCAAGGGTATTGATCGACAAATCAGTGCAGCCAGAACTCCTCAACAGAATGGGGTTGCAGAACGTAGAAACCGTACACTCATTGAAGTTGCATGTACTATGTTGGTCGAATTAGAACTACCTCTCATTTTATGGGCGGAAGCAGTCAATACCGCTTGTTATATTTAGAATCATGCCCTGATCAACAAAAGGCACATGAAAACGCCGTATGAAGTGGTTGAAGGTCATAAACCTTCGGTTAAGCATTTTCGGAAGTTCGGATGCCCTTGTATTCTTCTACTCATGGGTGCTAAGGGAAAATCTGAGTCATGCGGGGATCCATGCATCTTCGTCGGCTACTCTAAGAACACTTCCTATTGTGTCTAAAACAAGATCAAGAAAATGGTAGTTGAAACCTACAATGTGGGTTGGCTGGAGGAGAATCCCTAGGAAGCACGAATTGGTCCTGACTGCTCTATGATTATTCCTCTTTGGTTAAATCTGTTGATGTCTCTTCTAATATGAATGCAGGTACAGGCACAACTTCTGACCTCCCACCGATGCCTCTCTCAACTGACGATGATGAAGATGCTGAACAACTGTAAGAGTCTTTCAAGCAGCTGAGTGTGGATCCACCTAGATTCAATGAAGCTGTATCTACATGTCCACCAATGTCGCTCAGGAAACTGTTACTGAACAAATTCCTCAGATGGATTCCCCTGAAGTTGAGGCTCCAAAAACAGGAATTCCTGTGGCAAATGACAGAGCTACAACTCCTGATGTCTTAGGCTCATCTCTGTTTCCTGAGCCTACACCACCAGACTGTTCTGCTGATTCATCAGTCAACATTCCCACTTGTGCATCTAATAAGGGGGAACCATCTGGAGTCGCATCACAGAGATTTACAAACTTGCAGTCAGATCTCCAAGTTCATGTTACGCCTCTACCACAACGTCTACAACGTGATTATCTGATTGAAAATATTATTGGTCCTGTTACTGCTGCAGTTCAGACTCGCAGTCAATCAGGAGATATCAATACATGTCTTTACTCTTGTTTTATCTCATAAATTGAACCTAAAATCATTGATGTCGCCTTGCACGAACCAGGCTAGGTTAACGCTATGCATGAAGAACTTAATCAGTTTGAGAAACTTGGGGTATGGCAATTGGTGAAGCTTCCTCAGGGAAAACGTGCACTTGGAACTCGTTGGGTATTTCGCAACAAACAGGATGATACTAGTGTTATTGTGAGGAACAAAGCTCGACTGGTTGTTCAGGGTTTCCGCCAGATCGAGGGGTTGGATTACGATGAAGTTTATGCACCGGTGGCTAGATTGGAAGCCATTCGCATTTTCTTGGCATATGCATCATACATGGACTACACAGTCTATCAAATGGATGTTAAGACTGCGTTTCTTTACGGCACGATGAAAGAGGAGATATATGTGGCACAGCCACCGGGTTTCACTAAACCTGACAATCCAGACTATGCATACAAATTGGACAAAGCTTTGTATGGATTGCATCAGGCGCCTCGTGCGTGGTACGCAACCCTAACAGAGCATTTGCTTGCTCATGGATATACCCAGGGAATCATTGATCAAACTTTGTTCATCAAACGTGTTGACAAGGACATCATTATTGTTCAAATTTACGTCGATGACATTATTTTTGGTTCTACGGACAATGGGTTGTGTCGGGAATTTGAAAAGGTCATGAAGAAGAAATTCGAGATGAGTTCATTGGGGGAGATGACTATGTTTTTGGGAATTCAAGTTCGTCAGAGCCCACAAGGAATCTTGATCCATCAAGGATAATATGTCAATGAAGTTCTTGCCAAATTCAAGCTTACAGATTCAAAGCCTATGGCCTCACCTATCGCTAAACGGTCTTTGTTGAATGAAGACGCTGAAGGAATGCCTATCAATCCAACCATGTACCGGTCTATGATTGGTTCACTCATGTATCTCACAGCAAGTTGGCAAGACATCATGTTTGCCGTTTGCCAGTGTGCTCGATATCAGGCTACTCCTAAACTCTCTCATTTACATGTTGTTAAAAGAATCTTTAGATACCTCAAAGGGGCACCCTCACTGGGCCTCTGGTATCCTAAAAATTCTGAATTTGAACTGTATGCTTTCTCTGACAGGAATCTTGGAGGTACAGATAGGGACATGTGATCAACTTCAGCTGGATGCCAATTCTTGGGAGATAGATTAATCTCTTGGCTATGCAAGAAGCAGCATATGGTCGCGCTTTCTACAGCGGAAGCAGAATATGTCGCAACATCCGCTTGCTGCTCCTAGGTTTTATGGATGAAACACCAGCTTGCGGATTACAGTTTGACTTATCTAAACACAACAATTTATTATGATAATGATGCCGCCATCCAAATTGTCAAAAACCCTGTTTTTCACTCCAAAACCAAGCACATAAACATCAAAGTTCATTTTATTCGTGATTGCTATGAAAAGGGTCTCTTTAAAGTTGAGCAAATCCACACCGATGCAAACGTTGCGGATTTGTTCACGAAACCAGTTAGCAACACGCGTTTTCAAGTGCTTGTGGATCTTCTCAAAATGATTCGTTGTTTTAATTGAGCATCCTCTATCTTTTCTATTTAGTTTGTTTTCTTTCTTTTATTCTTGTTTGCCTCGTAAATTTGTTCATGTGTATGCATAAATTTAGGGGGAGAAATATTACAAAAATCCAAAAACATTTGAAAAATTATAAAAACACAAAAACATTAAAAAAATTCAGAAAATAACAAAAATAGTTTCAAACAGTTTTGCAATGATTGGGAAATTAAATAATTTCTCGTGATAAAGGCTTTGGCTAACACACGTAAGGTGTTGTAGCGGGAACGACTTGGATCGAAAGTGATATGTTGATAGGCCTAGAGCTCAACCGGATAGTACAAGCCAAATGATATAAACATAAAGAACTATATATCCAGTGGGTCACACACTATCGGCATATGATTTTATGATCTTAAATCCTATGTTGATAGATAGCAAATGTCTGAGGTTTTGGGTCTTTAAGCTGTTGAGTCATCCGAGGGATATCTTGGCTGCCCTTCTGTTGCATCTAGATTATATGCAGACCTAGGCATAGTCAAGATATCCTTAAAAGAGCCAAAATAGAAGGGCCAAAACCTTAAAAGAAAGGAAATCATCATGAGAAAATTCCATTAATTCAAACATACCATATAAGGTATTTGCCATACCCTCATCAGATACTATTGGTCACTATGCTGTACAAAAGTACTGACCTGTTCACCAATAGTCTGACGTTGTAAACTATAAAGGATGATCTCAGTATACTCACCTGCTACAAGGAATTGTTATGCTTACCTTGATCGCGGGGTATGTCATGTAGTGGGACACACGGGTATCATAGTATAATATTACCTTAATTGTATCATAAAGCATATCGCAGAAAGTTGAGCTCTAGGTTTAATTTGACAAATATATTGGCAATTGCTTAGACCAGTCTGACCAAGCTCACACTGAAAAGTGTTTCTTAGTCTGCTTAAAACGATTTGATCCAATAGCAAGACTGTGTATATGATTTAGTTTTGTATATTTGGTAAATATTGGTTGGTTGCTTTGTTAGTTAAATTGTTGACTTTTTAGTTAGATGATATTTGTCAAGGGGTATTGGACTGGCCTGCTGAGTTTTGGAATTGGGCCAATCGAATAGAATTTTTTGAAAGTCCTGAAATTCAACAGCTTTAGGCCTATTGTGGTACTGTTTCAGATTGGGCCTTTAAACCCATTCCGGATAGGCCCACTGACCAAATTGGATTCTCCTTTTCTGATTGTTTGGACCGGTCACTATTCCGGATTGGGCCCAAATAAGTTTGACCAAGCCCAATCCAGATTGTGTCCGAATTAGATCTCGGATGATTGAATCTGGATTGACTTGGGCTCAAAAGTTTCAAGCCCAAGCCCATTCCGAAATAGTATCAATGTATCAGAGTTAAAAAATTTCCCTCCCTAAAACCTCTTATCGTCATCCAGATTAATTCCAAATTATATCCGAATTAGGTATAATGTGCTTCTAAATTATAAATATTAAATTCAAATCTTCATGTTATCAAGCATCTCGGATGTTCTTTGGAATAAATCTTCAAAAAGTGTGCATTCTGGATTTCATTCCGGATGAGCATTCAGCCGGAATGGATGAACTCGGATTCCATTTCAGATGATATTCATCTGAAATGGTGAAGGGTTCATCCGGATTCCTGTTTGAACCTCTTTGATTCTAGATCCCAGTGTTTGAACCTTTCTGGATTGTCTTTGACCTCCCAGGATTATGTTTAACCTTTCCGGGTTGTCTTTAACCTCTCAGGATTGTCTTTGACCCTTCTGGTTCAGTTTTGACCCTTCCGAATTGGTTATTGAACTATTAAATGAATCTTCAATTGAAATGTGTTTCTACCTTCTAGCTTGAAATTGACTAGTTAATTCATATTAGTTTGGATATTTGGTTTAATTAGTAAATATCTTGTTGAATATAGCTTAATATGTTGTTCTTCTGACAGAAATGGCTGAAGAGGCTTTCGATGCTGTAATGTTGGTAGAAGAGCAGTTTCACAATCAAGCGGGTTATTTATCAGATCCACTACTAGAGTTTTTCCAAGAGTTCAGATCTATGATGGTGGGTCTGAATGATTGCAGGATATCATATGCACTTCGAGAAAATTCATTTATATATCGAGGCCTTGTACACATGTTTTGGAAGCGAGCTAGATTCCATCTGCGGGGTGCTGATGGGAAGCCATACATTAGTTTATCTATTCAGGAAAAGAGATTATTGTGAATGAAGCTTGTATTCGAGAGGTATTGAAGTTTACTGATGCTGCAAGTGATCCAACATTATATACTAAGGAGAAGGTGATGCCGGTATTAACAGAGATGAGCTATGAGGGAACTTATCCACCCTTGTTGAAGAAAATGTTCCCAGCATATTGGAGATTATTAGTGCACATTTTTATGTAGTGTATATCGAAGAATAAAGGAGGATTGGATCAGCCGAATCAAACACAGACTTCTTCGATAGTGTCTCTGGTGATAGACTGGAAATATAACTTTTCTTGATATATTTCTGAAAATATGAAGAAGATTCTAGCGCAGTCAAAGAAGATGATGTTTTTGCTGTATCCTCGATTTATACAGCTGATTCTGGATACACGTTACTCTTATCTGGCTAAAGATGCTTCTGATGCAAACTTGTTAAATATGAAGCGTATGGGTCCAACTATTTTTGGGACAATGAAGAAAAATAGATTGACATCAAAGACGGTTTTTGTTGGATGCATACCATTGAAGCAGTTTGGAAAGTTTTGTGAGGTAATCGGTCAACAGCACCTCAGCCGGTGAATGCGGTGGTGGAGAGAGAAATTGAGATTGAAGACTTAGTTTTTGAGGCAGGTACTGATGATGAAGAAGCTTTGTTGGAATCTATTACAGAATTTGACGCCTATCCAACTCCAGAGTTACCAGAGCTTACAACGGAGAATTTAGAAGCTCTCATTGCACATTTAAAGGAGATTCAGGAGCAACAAGGGAATCTTCCTCTTGTGTTGCCTCGTGCTTATATCCTAGTTGCTAGTGTCGACTCTGATGAAGATGTTGAAGAAGAAGAGGTGCCGTTATTGAAAAGGCAACGGACATAGGTGATTAAAGAACCCATTTATACTGAAGCTCAGATGCAAACCGAAGGTTATGTTGGTGATGCTGCTGAAGAACCAATTACTGTTACATCCTCAGTTGTTGTTTCTTTGACTGATACTTCTATTCTTGAGCCTACTATTGCTGAAGAACCGACAACTCCTCTCATTGTTACTCATTCTACTGTCGTGTCCGTTCCAGCTGATTCTGTGTTAGAAATGATGGATTTTGGTGGTAGTTCCACGGGTGCTGGAGGATCAGGGGCTGGTGGTAGTGCTTCTGGCGGTATTTAGGGTGAAGATATGGAGTATTTGAGGCGGTCTGAGAAAAGAGCGTTTGAATTCAGCAGGGTAGATAGTGAGGAAGAAGATGTGGATGTGGTTGACCTGAAAAAGAGAGTGATAGTGCTTTAGCAAGAGCTCATTCTTAAAGATGCACATATAACTTTGTTGCAGACTCGATTGGATGTGCGTGATCAAACGATAGACCAACTTCAAGGTGATGTTTCGTTATTGATGACTATGGTTTTCGATCTGAAGGCGAAGTTGGAAAAAAAAATTGGACGTGCATTCTTTGATCCAACTGATGATCCTATTAGCGTTGAACATTGTCATCGAGCTGTGAACAGAGAGAAGCAGAAAGAGTAGCTGCCGAACAGCTTGCTGCTGAGCGTCAGGCTGGATTGGATGATTATCTGAGCGATCTAAAGAGAAAGTTCACTGCGAGTAAAAAACGACAAACTGCTTAAAAGAAGAAATAGATGGTTTTAATGAAGAATGTTGATGTAAATCCGCTAGACGAGAGTGTTCAATTAAAGGATCCCACCAACCAGTGTGAGAGATTTGTTATGGAGCTTGGATCGAGTTATTATAGTAAGGTTGGAAATAAGTCACGAGTGTTGAGTTGGACCTATGATCATGTAAAGAAAATGTGGCTAATTTTTAGACAAGATGGTACACGAGAATACTACTCAAAGGAGTCTTAGTTTGAGACCTGGATGAAGGTTGTACTGACTGATCTTCTAAGGGCTTTATATACTGACAGTGATACTACTGAACATGGACAGGGTGGAGATTCTTTAGTGGCTGGAGGAAGAAGTAAAGAGTGGATTCAAAATAATGAAAATTGCTGAACCATATCTACGAGCAGCTAAGGGTGTTTCAGATGCAAGAACCGGCTGTGAATGGGGGATCAGCTCCTCCAATGAGTAACCAGTTTGATCTAACTCAGCTAGCGGCACCTCTTCTTCTTCAACATCTTCATCAGAGTCGACAGAGGTGATTAAAGAACCCATTTATACTGAAGCTCAGATGCAAACCGAAGGTTATGTTGGTGATGCTGCTGAAGAACCAATTACTGTTACATCCTCAGTTGTTGTTTCTTTGACTGATACTTCTATTCTTGAGCCTACTATTGCTGAAGAACCGACAACTCCTCTCATTGTTACTCATTCTACTGTCGTGTCCGTTCCAGCTGATTCTGTGTTAGAAATGATGGATTTTGGTGGTAGTTCTACGGGTGCTGGAGGATCAGGGGCTGGTGGTAGTGCTTCTGGCGGTATTTAGGGTGAAGATATGGAGTATTTGAGGCGGTCTGAGAAAAGAGCGTTTGAATTCAGCAGGGTAGATAGTGAGGAAGAAGATGTGGATGTGGTTGACCTGAAAAAGAGAGTGATAGTGCTTTAGCAAGAGCTCATTCTTAAAGATGCACATATAACTTTGTTGCAGACTCGATTGGATGTGCGTGATCAAACGATAGACCAACTTCAAGGTGATGTTTCGTTATTGATGACTATGGTTTTCGATCGGAAGGCGAAGTTGGAAAAAAAATTGGACGTGCATTCTTTGATCCAACTGATGATCCTATTAGCGTTGAACATTGTCATCGAGCTGCTGAACAGGGAGAAGCAGACAGAGTAGCTGCCGAACAGCTTGCTGCTGAGCGTCAGGCTGGATTGGATGATTATCTGAGCGATCTAAAGAGAAAGTTCACTGCGAGTAAAAAACGACAAACTGCTTAAAAGAAGAAACAGATGGTTTTAATGAAGAATGTTGATGTAAATCCGCTAGACGAGAATGTTCAATTAAAGGATCCCACCAACCAGTGTGAGAGATTTGTTATGGAGCTTGGATCGAGTTATTATAGTAAGGTTGGAAATAAGTCACGAGTGTTGAGTTGGACCTATGATCATGTAAAGAAAATGTGGCTAATTGTTAGACAAGATGGTACACGAGAATACTACTCAAAGGAGTCTTAGTTTGAGACCTGGATGAAGGTTGTACTGACTGATCTTCTAAGGGCTTCATATACTGACAGTGATACTACTGAAATGGACCAGGGTGAAGATTCTTTAGTGGCTGGAGGAAGAAGTAAAGAGTGGATTCAAAATAATGAAAATTGCTGAACCATATCTACGAGCAGCTAAGGGTGTTTCAGATGCAAGAACCGGCTGTGAATGGGGGATCAGCTCCTCCAATGAGTAACCAGTTTGATCTAACTCAGCTAGCAGAGGCGGAATTCATTGCTAGAGAAGATGATAAACGAACAAGAAAGATCTCACTATTTAACTACTCTGAATTGTATTGAATGACATGCAAGTACAGACGCGAGTAAACAAATAAGCAGGGCCTCGCCATACCAACTGAACTAACACTACATAGCTCTAACACAAATGTCACACCCCCATGTTATTCATTTCGCATCAGAGTCGGGGCGTAAACCGAATGGCATCTTCATCGCACAGCAGAAGCAAACGTCATGGCTAAGGTTTCTAGTAACTGAACGCCCGCTAACTATTCGAATCCTCATGGGTTCCACTATTCCAATCGTGCCATACATGTAATTATAATCTGAGAAAGAACATGCGAAAAATCCCTACGGTTGTTGTTTATAGTCCGTTTTTCGATCCGAGTGTTGTTATTTATTGAAATTTATTCGTCTAGACTCGAAAACGTATTAAATTATATCGAGGTTCAGGTTTTTGACGCGTAATCCGTTCTTTCCGTTAAAAATCGCGTAATTGCCCTGTTTGTCGTTTCTGATCTGTTTTTTATTCTGGTTTCAACCGTGAATAATATAATTTAATTACGGAGCTAAATATATCATAATATTTTGATGTCGAGACATAGCTCGAGTTCGTGGCTTCCTTTTCGTTGTCGGTGCGTTTCGGTTTACCGCGTAACTTCCGCGTTGTGCTTTGCGACGTTCAACGATTTAAATTTATCACATAATTATAACTGTACTACAATTACAAGTACAAAATTCATATTTTTAGACGTTGTCCGTATTTTTCGGCATCAGTTCGCTTATCGTTCAAATTTCGCGTTAGAATCCTCGATTGTCGCCAAATCGCGTAACGTGAAACACGTAGACGTTCCTAGGCTTTCCAAAGGCCTGATCGAGTTAATTTATCTCTAATTACGCTAATTATAACAGTATTACTGTTTGATATGCGCTTAATTATAACCAAAAACTGCCGGTTGTCACATTCTCCCCTTTTTATAAAAACTTCATCCTCGAAATTTAAGTTGTGTTATCTCCTTAGATTTATGTTATACGTAGGTAAGTATTAAAAATACCCAGGTAAATAACCATGTAATCGCATCGAGACTTGTCTGGATTATATGAATACAATGATATTCTACAACAACATGAACCCACTGGTTCAACTGAATCTGTTTTAAGAATCGATGCTAAGTGAACGAAACGTGATGATATAATCACCAATGTGACTGAGTTTACATGGGTTATACAAATGAGAACCTCGATAATAAATTTCCAAGACGTTCACAATCTGTTAATGAATTTCATTTACAATACGATTTTCTACCAACGGAAACTAGCGTTGGTTGTTGGATCGGTAAGACTTAGAATTAACAAGCTCAACTGAGTTAGATACATGAAGATGATCTGTTAACTTTTCGAACCATAAGTTAATACTATTGAACTGCAAGGATACACCTAAGTACAATCGAAGTTAGTGTATCATTGTCTAAATACATAGTTGCATTAAGACCACTTTCAATGATTAGCCCAAGCTACAAGTTTATACCGACGCCACAAGGCGTCATAGCCATTGAAATAATTCGATAATGGCGGTGATCGAACAAATTCACCTTGTTTACAACGAAAAGTTCAATCAAGTAAGTCTGAATATTTGTTCCAAATAAATCCCATAAGATTTTTAACTGAAAATGAAGGAACAAATAAATAAAATTTTTCGATCTCTAGTGGAAGAACAATAAATATCCCAAAATTTTCGACCGATATTGAAAGAATCCGTTAAGAGGTACACTGAAATAGGCCATAAAGTTGTGTACCGTCTTCTTAATACACGTTTGTATTAAGAATTTTTAAGAAAATGATCGAACAAGGGGGATTTAAAATTGAATAAATAATCAAGTAATTAAATCCATACATGAATTGTGAAAGCGAGATTAGCACAAGCTTCAACTAGTGTAAACGCCACCACAAGGTGTCGTAACCAATAGGTGACTTAATAAGGGTGCAGACTGAACCAGTCTGTTATGGTTCAAAACAAATGAATTGCTTGTTGATATTACTTTGAATATGACGGCCTCAATCCGTCATATGAAATCCTTGAATTGAATTTGTATACAGTGAGCAAGTTCAAACCATTGAACTTGGTTTGACACAATCCAACAATAGATACCTGATTCGAACAAGAAGTTTTGATATGATTACAACGAAAATCCCATGTATGCAACTTGGAAAGAAAATGAAATTTCAAGAATTCGTTAACTCGATATCAAGGAGTCAATCCTCACAATAATGCAGGTCATCTTGATCACAAAGCGAAAATTTGAATATAGCGAACCAACATTTGAATTTTTGATGATATGACTTTTCGAAGTGAAGACCCTGATGGCCTCCACGTATCAAGTTAACCACATGCGTAACAAACAAAGCATGCGTATCATGTAAATCTGTCAAGAAATGATGCAATATGCGTTCGCTAATCAAAAAAGAATTTTCCATGACACAATGACCGTTATGAGGAGTAGAGGTATGCAAACCTACCCAATATATGCAAAGTTAAAATTTCAACAAAAGGAGTTCAAAGACTTTACCTGGTATTTACTGTGACGACTTATTGTTTTCGTGACATTACCACCGAATGTCGAATATGGCGTGATCGCCATTATTAAAGTAGGGAGAATGCGATGACATGTGACTTCTTTTGTAACGCCAATTGTTGTGATTTACCATTGTAATAGGTACCGACTGTTATGAAATCTCGTTTAGACATACCCCAGCGTGGTTCGTGTCGCTTACAGGACCACGTGATAAATTGCTGCATTCTGGTCGGTAGTTCTCCCGCTGACGGGATTAGCATCGTTGTCGTAATGTCGTGCTTCTTTAAGGTCGCGGCCTGAAAGTCGTATGTGATGTACTTCCACATCCGTTGCCGTATCGTTTACGTTTCACGTATATTTGCGCACTAGCGTTTCGTTTTGCGTAGGCTACCTGCTCGGGTAAATAAAATAGCAGCGACAATATATGTAATGTGTTTTCCCGAGTTAATAATCGTGGCTCCTACGTAATGACCTTTAACGGATATTGACATAAGTTTTCCAAAGGTCTTAAATGCATGTTGTCAAAACTCTCAAAGTTTTGCTTACTTAATGTAATTGTTTCGTGTCCCATGTATCAAACACAACACTAGTGTATGATTCGAGTGCTAGGCGTTCTGTATGTATTCAAGTCTTATTGATCTAATGTCCCAAAGAAACGTGAGGTTAAAGCCTAGGTATCTCCACAGAAAACCTATCTGTTATCATAGCCAGGTTTGGTACCTAATTCGCTAGAACCTATAGCTCTGATACCACTCTGGTATCAGAGCGGGGGTTGATACCTAGTTCGCTAGAACCTATGGCTCTGATACCACTCTGTCACACCCCATTGTTATCCATTTCGCATAAGAGCCGGGGCGTGAACCGAAACATCTTCATCGCACAGTGGAAGCAGACGTGATGGCTAAGGTTTCTAGTAACTGAACGCCCACTACTACTCGAATCCCCATGGGTTCCACTATTCCAACCGTGCCATACGTGTAATTATAACCTGAGAAAGAACATGCGAAAAATCGACATAAAGTTGGCGAGTTCATAGTCTGTCTGTTTTTGTTTCAAATGAATCATAAAACATTTGAAGGTCTTGCATTCGAAAAACCGGTTTGTGGGATCATTGTATCCCAAAGCATTTGAAATGTTATGTCTGTATAACAGTATTGAAATGTTTCCATGTTGTTTGCAAATCCATGCATATAACTATTATGTTTATAAACCAGTGATAAAATGTTTTCAACCGTATCTGTAAATAAACCGGTAATGAAATGTTTTCTGTTATCCTTGTAAACCGGTGTTGAAATCGTAGTATGTAGTTTTCCTATGGAATCTAAGGATCAATCAGTGTGTACCTAATACACTGACCTATGTGCCATAAGTTAGTAACCAAACTGAGACTTCTTTGACATTTTGGGATCACAAAAGCACTCCTAACCGGTTATCATACCAGGAGTGGAGCGTCTCTCAAACTCGATAAATCTACACCTTTTGCACCTTGGTCACTACATGATTAATGGTTACTATTGTTATCTTCCTACTTACGCACATTGATCTGTTATAACCTAATCCCATAGCTACATACCAATTGTTATAAATCTGTGTTATTGGGCCTAGCCCATGTTTTCGTGTTATTGGGCCGCGCCCATGTTATTTTGTCATTGGGCCTAGCCCATGTTTTCCTGTCCTTGGGCCTAGCCCATGTTATTTTGTCCTTGGGCCTAGCCCGTGTTATTTTGTAAAGTTTTGGGGCCTCGCCCCCAAGTTGTGACTATGACAATCCCGTCACTAGTCGTAAAACTCATGCATGTTTCGAAAAGTTTTGTATAGCTGTGAAAATCGGTAAGTTTAGTATAAACCTTTCGTAAACCATTTGTGTTCATTGAAACCTGTTTGTAACATGGTTTAGAAATATATGATTTTCGTTTATCGAAATGTTGTGTGCTTTTGCAAAACTTACATTTCTTTCCACCCCCGAAAACATTTATAAAAATGTAAAACGGTAAAAAGTGGGGGTTATGAACTCACCTAGATAATCCAATGCAAAGCTAGCTTAATGTGATTTCCATAGTGTTATCTCCACAACTTGACTCGCTAGCATGCAATCTAGTGTATTCCTAAAATGGAATAACTTGTAAGTTTCTAAGAATGACGTAGCCATACTACGTGATACCAAGCTCTACCGAATCGTTACTCATACGATTCTATGAATTTGTTATTGAGTTAACTTTGTTAACCAACCTATGGTTTTCTTAGAATTGTCTTAGTTTTCGAACGACTTGACATATATGTTTACATCTAAACATAACTATATTTCATGAAATCATAACTACTTTGTAGTTTTCGTAAGACATGTTGTATATATATACTTGTATAGATAATACATTTAGTATTCGCACGATAGTCTGGCGTATCGATTTAAAATAAATACTGTGTCGTCGTACGCTTGTTATAGTCTTTCGGAGTTGCGTCGTACTTCGTTTGGCGTTTGAAATCGAATATAACCAATATATATTATTGTTATATAAATCCTTCGAAAATATTCGTACGTGTTCGAGTCGTCAACGTTAGAAATAAATATAACTATATTTATTTTATAAAAGTATTCAACGTCACGACATTTGAATACATATAATATTCTTGTAATACTATTTCCGAATTTTGTCATTTGAAATAATACGCGACTTATATCCGTCTTGTAAAAGCGTTCGGAAATTTGGCGCTCGAAATAAATGTAAACAATATACTTATTTTATATCGTCGTTAGAATATATTATCGATGTTTGAAAACTAATTCCCGAATCGTTGACATTTGAAATAATATAATTAATAATATTCGATTTTAATGGATTGCCGAAACTCGTTGTCTCGTAGTCGCGCGCGTTGAAATGTTATCGTATCTATTCGTAAGTGCCGTCAAGGTAAATGTACGTATTTATTTTATAACAATCGTTTAAATCAGATGTTTTGACTTTGAATTACAACGCGTTTTTACGAATTTTACGAAAATCAGGCAGAGTTTCCTCTATTTTTGGACGATCCCGACAATACTAGTTGTCGATTTATATCAAAACACAACCTGCAATGTACCAAATCAAACAATATATAAACTTTTTCGTCGTTTTCAAATATTAAGTTTTTGTCGATTAATATTTCCAATTTATATATTTAACGTCGTCGGTTTGATTTTTAACGAATAATTTTTCGTGATTATTTTTGTCGGATCGATTTGTTATATATTATTTATTTTTCTTTGGCGATATATATTTGTTTACGGGTCGGTTTGAGCTCGGTTTACGCGATAATTATTAACAATATTTATAAACTATATAATTTAACTTCGCGTCGTAATTAATTTTTACCGAGTTGTGGGTTGACCCGTTGACCGGGTTTGACTCGTGTTGATCGGGTTTGACCCGTTGACTATGTTGACTTTTGTTGACCGAACCGTACCGAACATCGAACCTGAAACAAGCAGTTAGATCTTTAGACGGAACCGGAAGTAAACTCAAATCGAATAAAAAACAGTAATACCAAAACCGAACCAGAAACCCGTTGACCGTTGTTTTGACCGGTTGACCTGAATCAAAAACTGAACCGAAATTTGAACGGAGTTTGAACCTGAAACCTGTACCAAATGAAACCCGAGCCAAAACTGAACTCTGTGATCCGAAACCTGAACCGAAGGGGAAACCGGAACCGAACAAACACTGCCGCCGCCGCGCGACCGCCGCAGCGCTGTTCCCCTCTCTCTCTCTGCCGCACCTTCTCTCTCTCTCGCACTGCTCTTTCTTGCTCTTTCTGATCAGTTGTGTGCGGGTGTGTATGTGTTAGAAAGGGGACCAGAGAAAAGGGAGAGTGTGGGGCGTCGGGTGTATGTCGGCCGGAGAACCGACCGGGAAACGACTGCAACCACCGCCATTGCCGTTGATCAAAACTGGAAATCGGAGTCGCCGCTGCACCCCGAAGCGGCTAAGACAGCCGCACCGCCGCGCCACTGCCGCCACTCTCTGCTGCTCTCTCTCTACAGTCTCTCTCTCTACCTGTATATATGTATGTGCGGCTGTGAGTGTTAGAAAGGAAACAGTGAAGAGGGGTTTCGGTGTGTGTGCGTCGGAGAAGGTGACCGGTGGGTGTGCGGCTACCGGAAAAGAAGACCGATGCCGGCCGGAGCTAAATCCGACGACCGGATTAGGTTAGAGGAGGGAGAGCAGGGATGGTAACTTGTGTGCTAGGGTTTCTTCAAAAAAAATGAAGGGGATTTAGGGTTAAGAAAGTTTAAATAGTTAGGGTTTGTGTGTTGGGCCCAACGCCCGTTGGCCCGTTTCTTGTTGTCTGCGTGGCCCGTTAGCATTTCCAAGGCCCGTTTTCACTTCCAAGATTCGTAAAATGTCGTCATACGTTGGTTTAGTGTTGAAACACTTAAAATTATGTCGGGTGTTGATGTTTTACTGCCTTCGTTTGTCGGTTGCGTAAATATCGAGAAAAATCCCTACGGTTGCTGTTTATAGTCTGTTTTTCGATCCGAGTGTTGTTATTTATTGAAATTTATTCGTCTAGACTCGAAAACATATTAAATTAAATCGGGGTTCGGGTTTTTGATGCGTAATCCGTTCGTTGCATTAAAAATCGCGTAATTGCCATGTTTGTTGTTTCTGATCCGTTTTTCATTCTGGTTTCAACCGCGAATAATATAATTTAATTACGGAGCTAAATATATCATAATATTTTGATGTCGAGACGTAGCTCGAGTTCGTGGCTTCCTTATCATTGTTGGTGCGTTCCGTTTACCGCGTAACTTTCGCGTTGTGCTTTGCGACGTTCAACGATTTAAATTTATCGCATAATTATAACTGTACTACGATTACAAGTAAAAAATTACAACGATTTAAATTACCGCGTAACTTTCGCGTTGTGCTTTAGATGTTGTCAGTATTTATTCGGCATCAGTTCATGTATCGTTCAAATTTCACGTTAGAATCCTCGATTGTCGCCAAATCGCGTAACGTGAAACACGCAGAGGTTCCTAGGCTTTCCAAAGGCCTGATCGAGTTAATTTATGTCTAATTACGCTAATTATAACAGTATTACTGTTTGATATACGCTATATTATAACCGGAAACTGCCGGTTGTCACAACAACACTCCTCTATTTATAGGTCGACATAACTTGCACTGGAGTGTGTGTAAAACAGAGACTTGACTCGTGCGAGTGACTGCCTCGTACGAGTGATAGAGTGTCACTCGTACGAGCCAAGTACTTCACTCGTACGAGTATACTACAACTCATATAAAAATAATCAATAACATATATACTCGTACGAGCCAAGCCCTATATACAATATCGACACATCCTAGACGTAGGCAATAGACATAATGCACCAACAAACTCCCCCTTAGATGTTGCCGCAGTCTGGATAGTCTTCAAAAAGTCTTCACAAGATTTAACGCTTAACGACCAAAAAATCTCTTCGGTAGCTTGCGACGCTCCTGAAATGCTATTGGCGTTTGATCTGTTGGAGGAGGTCGGTTCATTGTATTGCCAAAACGAAAACTCTTTAGCGATGATATGCGAGCACGCTCAGCAATCCAAGCTTCCTTCTTTTATTTCTTCTTCTGCTCAGTCTCCTCCAGCTTCCTTCAAGAAGTGTTCCATGTGATCCTGAATGTATATCGTTTGCGAAGCAGACATTAACAATATTCTGGAACTAGAGTGCTTACTCTTTATCTTTCTCTTCATAACTGATCTTGCTATAGAACAAGCAGTCTATATCTTTCTTCATGCAGTTGACTAGCTACATCGGGTCTAGTGCTCGAATGCCATGCCACAACCCATATATGCGTTTGTGAGCGATGACGGCTTTGGTTAGCTCTTCAGTAATCTTCCACGAGTCATCATCAGGGTGTACGCAAATTACAGCCTCTCGTGTATTAGAATCATAGTGCCACCACTGAAGAATTTGTGGAAATCTTGCTCTATTTGTATCAAAGGAATGTTCTTCATTACTTTCGGCCTTTTTACAACGAGCGTAACATCCTTCTCCTTAGTCACTGGATCGATCTTTGTAATGCGTCTCGGAAAGTGAGGTTTCCAATGTGTAAATCCATGTAAAGCCTCAAGCTTAATCAACTTCCAAAGTCTCTGGTCGTGAAATTTCATCTTGAGATTGATCATCTTTGCCTGCACTAACTCTTTGATATCCTAGTAAGGAAAGGACTTGATGTCGCTCAGATATCAGAAGTACTGAATACCAAACTCCATTTGATCGCATAAATGTTCAGCTCTTCAATCCAACCCCAGCTTATGATGTCCCCTAGAGAAATATCAGCATCACATGTAAAGAACGCTAGAGGACGTTTGAATTTACACTCTGCTGGTGACTTCTTAAACCACTTCTTCCTCATCTCAGCAATTTCAGCTATGTTTAAGTGTTGAGGAATAGTTCCCTGCTTAGCAGCTTCTTCAACTTTACACTTCAGAATATCTGAATTATCGGCTGCAACCAGTTCAGTAAAAGTTGGGGAGTCCTCTGTACCCTGATCGGCAACATTAGCATCGTCATCATAAGCATCCTCCACGACAACTCGATCATACTCATTCGCTTCGTCAACCTGTTCAAAGACATAATCGTTTGGCTCGAAAGCACTAATCTCATTCAGCTTATCTTCGAAGTCAAACTCAAAATTCTCTTCATCCATGCCTAACATTTCTGCGATCTCTTCCTTAGAATAACAGTGGACGAATTCACCTTCCTCAACATCATGCTCAAGATAGAAAATCTTTGGTTTCGGCACGACAGGAACGATAGATGAATCAATTACCAAGAGGATTCCTGCCTGCTGAGCATCTGAAGGACCTTCAGTTCTGTCCTTAACACCTTCTTCAGTAGTTTGATTTGCAGAATCATCGAGGTACACTAAACAATCAATCTTTATTCACAGCAGAATCAGTTACACGAATACCAACACCTCCTACATTATCATCATCATCATCAGCACCCTTATCAGAATCTGAATCAGAATCACCATCAACATCTAAATCTTCATCTTCTTCAAATTCTTCAGTCGCTTCTGCAATCTCTTTTTCTAACTTTTTCTTCAATAACCATTCGCGGTGTCTCGTAGAAAGATTTGACATATCAATCTCTGCTTCCTTAGGCTTCCCGATCAGTACAAACTTGTCGGCGCTTGATACAACACAATATCTGTGATAACTGGTGCGGACTCAGCTTCTGGCGCAGTTTCGACGTTCAGGGGATCCTCTTCTACCACTTTCTCCTTACCTTTGCCTTGCGCGCCTGATAGTTCTTTAGCAAGACGTTCTCTTTCAGTAACACGTTCTCTTGCCTCTGCACGTTCTATCTCATCAATCTCCGGGGCTATGTTAACTCCCAGCTTTTTCGTCAAAATCTTCTCAAACATATTCATTCTTCTATCACTGCGGAGCCTTTCCTCTTCATATTCAGCCATTTGGAGCCGTAGGCGTTCATTCCCAGACATTATACTTGCGAGCATGGCTTCTTACTGCTGTTTATCTTCACATTATTCAACAAGACCTGTTTCTGTAGTTCGTCAACACGTGGGTCGTTAAACATGTCTGTTGTAAAGTCTTCTCCCCCTGGAATGTCTCCAAAATCAAAGTTAAAATCAAACTGAGACTGGGTTTGTGTGGTATGCGGTGGCGGCTGTGGTATAGACTGTCGTGGTGTTAGCAATGGTGATGGCTGAGATGCAGACTGTTGTGGTGGAGTAGATTGACGTGGTGGCGATTGTGGTTCCTGAGAAGTAGACTGATGAACTGGAGATAACGGAGTCAGTTCAACAATAATCTCTTCTTCGAACGTCGGCTCTTGTATAGTCTCTTAGATTTCACAGTCGGAGACTCAGAACTTAGCTACTTGGTGTTTAAACCGTCTTGTCGTTTTCTTCGCTGGTGTGCATACAGGAGTATCTGTATTTGAACCCGAAGGTACATACGTTGTATCATCCTCACCTGCCGCTTTGCGCTTTCTCTCTTCATCTTTTCTCTTTTTCTCGGACAGACGCTTTGCCTCTATCTTTTTGGCCCTTTTTCTTTCACCAGCGCGTCTCTCATCAGAATTAGTGCTCGAAGACGATGCGTCTTCAGCCACTTGTTCTTCACCAAACACTTGCTTCTCAATATCTACAACAATATTTTCAATGTTTTCTTCAACTTCAGGTTCATCTCTAAGCCCAGAACTTTCTGCTGCTGGCTTTTTCTTTTGTGGTGCATAATTAGAAGATGTAGTAGGTGCTTTTCTCTTTGAACCCTTGTCTCCGTCTTTTACAAACCATGAACTACGCTTAGCAACAAAACTTTCAAGCGTAGTTAACTCCTCGCTCTCATCTCCACTGTCATCTTTCCTCCATTTACCCGGAGCTGGAGAAATGTAATCTTTGTCGACTATAGCACCAAAAACTAGCTTGGCATTCGGAAATGTCTTCAAATGTAAATTCATCTTCTTGAGAGTATAAACATCCATGTGCTCAAGCTTTAATACATCGTCCTTCTTCTTCAAGTTCAGGTGCAAGTGATTAAACAACATCTGTACAAACCGAGGGTATTGCAAGAATTTTTCCCTCTGTATGTTCTACACCATCTGTGTAATATAACTTTAGAGAAGTTATATGGCAGATTCAGGACCAATGCAGTAATCATACACATTTGGTAATCTACCAAATCATCAAACCCTCATTTGCGATGACTCAATGCATGAGCAACAACATGAGCAATGTAACAAAATGGCGCACTGAGATTTCCCTTATTAAATGGCGTAGCGTTCACAAAACCAGCATATCCCATTCTGTAAAAACCGCCCTTCACCATGTACTCGGAAAATCCCGTAGGATCGTCTGCATTATCCTTGAAATCCAAAACTGTTCGGATCAAATCTTCCGTGATCTTAACTTGTATATCCTCTTCGTCAATCTTTACCACCAACACTATCGCATTTTCTTCAGAAACATACTCTGCCGCATTCCAGAAATATTTGACATGAGATCTATAAGTTGTATGTCGATCAGTGAGCGCTTTTGTAATCGAAATCCTGTTTAAAAAATCTAACACATCTCTATAAGCAGCAATCTCCGGAATAGTCTTGTCAAGCAGACAACAGATGTCGTGAAAAGGAGAGAAAGACGTTTTCTTGACCTGTACAACAAGGAGAATTCAAACCGTTAGAAAATTTTGCAAAGTTCTTCAACTCACTACATCATTCGTACAAGCCAAACATCCGTACGAATCAATACTTAAAATTTTTTCACAAGTTTGGATCAAGACATCATTCGTACGAATCACTACTACGTACGAGTGATTGAAGACTTAAACATTTTACTACAACTTTACCAAACTTGCTTCGTACGAATCATCAATACTTAACAAACTTAGTTTGTGCGAATGGTCCTTCGTATGAACATTGAACCGTTCTAAAAAAACACCAAGTTTAAACCGAACCTAAAACATGTTATTTTTAACAAATTGATAGGTTATTTATAGGTTATTAGAGCCGATATTAACGTTTTTAAGTAAAAGTTTATGTTTTACCAGTCTAATCTCCATAACTCTATGTTTTAAGTCCGTTCAGTCCAAATCCAGCATTATAACGGTTAGAAACGAGCAATTTTACCTTTACCATCGAAAGAGATGTGTGTATCAACCTCCCCAATGTAATAAGACCCGGTAAATGTCAAGAAAATCAAAGTTTAGAACTAATTCACACAAAACGCTCTCTCAGTCATACAATAGCATAAAGTTAGTTCGTGAGAAGAAAGTGACCTTTTATACTAGTTCAGGGTCATTCGTACGAACCAATGGTTCATGTGAATGACATCCAAACGTTGTTCGTACGAGTTAGTGAGACTCGTACGAGTTAGTGAGACTCGTACGAGTCAGTTCTGAAACTTAGAAAACTTTTTGATTTTTTTACGCAATTTATCTGTTTAAAACCCACTCAGTTAACCAAGTCCAAGTTAATGACCCTGGTTATCTGATTTGCCTACCAAGTCCAAGTTAATGACCTTGGTTGACCATTTTTTACCAAAACAGATTTATTTTAAATTGTATAGTTTCAAATTAATGAACTTTATTGACGTTCAAATAATTTTTGCTTATAGATTAGCTCCCAACCCATGGTTTTCAGATTTCCTTCAACAAGATGTCACCATGACTTCAACTATCAGTGTTTACATCATCAGTAGACTTAAAACAAAACTAAAAAGCTAAGGAAACTGAAAATCTTTTTTGGTTTTGGAATTTTACGAAATAACAAGTAAAGATACATATTTTTGTGAGTTTTGTGTTAAGAGTATCATATCAAATACTTAAACAAAACACCAGTACCGTTGATCTTGGTATACTCATTAAGCTTTTAACCAGATTTACCTAGATTGCCAATATTCTAATCCACTTAAACTTCTTCTCGTTTCTCAACTGTTTCGAGATATCTTAGATAATATTAGGATCATGAAATAACTGTGTGTCCCATCTTAGAATATACTCCCATATCGAGATTCCCAGAATTTCATTTCACAGGTGAATATATCCAATTGATATCTGTAAAGGGGTGAATTGCGAGACCTTGAGAGCTCAGGTTAGTACTACTGCACCGACTAAGAACACTCGTCTTTAGGTGGTGTTCCTTGAAGGAATCTTTTGAACTGCAGATGTCACAAAGTTTATGACATAATCATTTTTTATGCAGATTTTGTAGGCGAATAATGCTTGAAGTATTATACAAGTTCTAGGCCATTGCTTACGCAAAATCAGAAGAACTCGGATAATACCCCAGATATCGATTAAATATAAAGACCTAGTATCGCAGAATCTGGCATTCTCTCAAACGAAATTTCGGAGTACTGAGTCCATATATCTGAGAGATGTTAACCCACAAGTTATTCAGCTTTTCATTTAGGTTTATATCTTGAAAACAATTTACTGAACGAGTGAAGCCTGTTGGCACAACCTCAATAAGACCTTTTTAATTACGTGTTTAACATTCCATATCTTTAGCACTGTGACTGTCATATTGATATAATATGATCTCCCTTTTTCACAAAAGATCTTTTGACTTTTAAAATGTTTTTTTATTTTCCTAAAATTTCTACCCCTAAAATCAAAAACATATTTTGGATTGTTAGAGTTTGTAAGAAAAATGTACAAAAAATTCATCAAACCGGTGAGTATTACGTCAAGTCGTAATCATCCTCAAACTCAACCTCATGTATATCCCCTGATGTCAGATTTCGTAAACCATTTAATTTTAAAAGATTTTTAAATCTTGTACGATCAAAGGCTTTGGTATAGAAATCTGCTTTTTGGTCATTAGTATAGATTTTTTTCAATGCTAACCAACTTTTTCTCGTAGCAATCACGGATAAAGTGGTGTCAGATCTCAACATGTTTGGTTCGAGAGTGTTGACATGAGTTTTTAGTGATATCGATCACAGCCTGGTTATCTACATATATAGGCGTATCAAGAAATTGCAGTCCGAAGTCTCTCATCTGCTGTTGTATCTAGAGAATCTGGGAACAACAGCTGGATGCTGACACGTATTCAACCTCACAGGTAGAGAGAACGACCGCGGTCTGTTTCTTGCATTGCCACGTTACCAAACAAGTTCCGAAGAACTGGCAACCAGCCATCGTAGACTTGGTGTTAATTTTGCAGCAACCAAAATCAGAATCCGAGTAATCCGCAAGATTGAAGTCGTCGTGTCTAGGGTACCACAAGCCGGTGCTTGGAAATCCCTTCAAATATCTCATGATACGTTTGACGCTGAGCAAGTGCGAATCTTTTGGATTGGACTGATAACGGGCGCACATGCATGTTGGATACATGATATTTGGTCGAGAAGCAGTGAGATACATCAAGGATCCGATCATGGAGCGGTATAAAGTTTTGTCAACTTTGACTCCATTACGATCTGGATAAATGTCGTGATTAGAAGCTAATGTTGATGCTGGTTTAGCTCCTGCCATATCGAATTTCTCCAATAGTCATGAACATACTTCGTCTGATGGATAAAGATACCATCAGTCAACTAATCGACCTGAAGTCCTAGAAAGAACTTCATCTCCCCCATCGTGCACATTTCAAATTTGTGCTTCATGACTTCTTCAAAGTCTTTACACAGCTTGTCATTTGTTGATCCAAAGATGATATCATCCTCATATATCTGTACAATAATAAAATGCCCATCCACTTCCTTCGTAAAAAAGGTAGAATCTACAGTTCCTCTGATAAAGCCGTTGTCTGTAAGATGCCGAGAAAGCGTTTCATACCAAGCTCTCGGGGCTTGATATAGACCATATAAGTCTTTGTTCAGAAGGTAGACTTTGTCTTTACGCATCGGATTGACGAACCCCGGTGGTTGGCGGACATACACCTCCTCTTTTACTTTTCCATATAAGAAAGCAGATTTGACATCCAATTGGTATACCTTGTACCCTTTCCAAGAGGCAAAGGTCAAGAATATGTGGATAGCTTCAAGACGGGCGACCGGGGCATAGACTTCAGTGTAATCTATCCCTTCCAGCAGATGGGAACTTTGAACCACAAGTCGAGCTTTGTTGTGCACTACAATTCCTCTATCATCACGCTTGCACTTGAGACCCATCTAGTGTTTATCTTTTTGTGATGATCGGGTAGGTCAACAAGCTTCTAGACTCCTAGTTTCTGGAATTGAAGCAATTCCTCTTGCATTGCATCCACCCAGCTCTCTTCTTTCAACGCGTCTTTCCAGTTCCCGGGTTCCACCTGAGAAACAAAACAACTATTAGAAAGTATGGCTGGAAGTAAAGCAATACGAGTATAGAAACATCTTAGATCCTTGTTGATTTGATTACGAGTTTTCACTGCCATTTGTAAGCTGCCTATAATATTCTCGAAGGATGATATGAAAGCGTCCTTGGCATCGCTTCACTAGGAACGTCTACTTGTGTTTGCAAATTTGTGATGACTTCATCCATAACCGGTACATACGATGAAGCTTCATTCCTGACGTTTGACTGATCAGCCTGTGTGTTCAAGGAGCTTTCAATCTGCTCAGATCCTTCATCGGAACTGGATCTACCATCATCGAAAGTTGGTTCCCGATCAGGGTCAACATTTGGCTGTTGCTGGGCAGATGATTCAGCAGTGTTGACAATTGGTACACGAACAGAGTCTTGAAGAGTAAATCTCGGACCTTCATCAGACGTGTTAGACACAAGAAGTGGCGGGGAAATCACTAACGGTCTGGTAACTTGTTCTTGGTTAGATATTTGATGTTGTTGAAAGAGCATAACAAGTTCTTCTTCTGATGGCACATCTGGCAGGTCGAAATAATTCCACAAACCATCATAGTTAAACAGACACGGATCTCCAGGTTTCTACGTTAGCGTAGTATATCTTTGACAATCCACATGCTATGCAAGAATAACTTGGTTCAGACTTGGCAAGAAGACACGTTTATGAGGAGTAGCATAACCCATGAAGAATCCTTCCAAGGATTTGGCACTAAATTTACCAGCCGGGTCCAATACAGTACACGGTGATCCAAAAGGCTCCAAAAATGCAAGGTTGGGCTTTCGCTGATTTAGTAACTCGGAACACGTTTTGTTGTGAGGCTTAACTGTGTAGGTCCACTTGGAGGATCAAGATAAACCTGCTTCCTTGTTCATATAACACATATACAAGTGTGGAATCCTCGTATAATTGCAAACCAAAGCAAAGTAAGAACACAGGATAACCAAAGATTCAATATCTTGATTAACTGAAGAGCGCTGATACAAACCTTTACAAACAATGTTCATACACTCTCATGCAACACACTCTATGCTCTTGTGTCTCTCTCTCTCTAGCTGGTTACTCACTCAACTAGACTAACTACTCTGAGAAGTGCATGTCTGCTTATATAGTGTCCTTACCTAGCAACAGTACGAAGTATGTTGCTGGACATACGAAACAACAAAAGACACGAAGAACTACTCCAAAGATACTCGTACGAACAAGCTGGTTCGTATGAGCATCAACTAGCTCGTACGAAACAAGTATGATACTTGTTTAGAGGGATTCATTCGTACGAAGGGTAGATGGTTTGTACGAGCAATATCGTGCTCGTACGAAGCATGTCCACTCACATAAAGTGTTTTCCTTGGAGAACGTTCCACAGACATGACGTACACAAGACTCAACAGTATGCACACATGCAACTTTTTAACACACACAAACTAATCATCGTACTAAATCAAGATAGGAGGATATCTTGATTCGGTCGACACGACTAAACTATACAGACACTACAAACAAAGACCGCACAGTTACAGAAGTAACTAAGAACAAGTGACAAACACAAAAGTGTATCAACAAACTCCCCCTTGGCTGTTGCTTGGTCTTCGGTCTTTGGCCTTTGGTCTTCATACTGAATGGCCTGGAGTATCAACAAACTCCCCTTGAAGATCTGCTATCCAACGTTGATAGAACATCAGGTCTTCAAACCTTCCAGAAACATTAAGCCTTTCCTGTTTCCTCTTGAGTAGCACTGGAGGTAACTGGATTGGTCACAATCTGCTATGCATTAGACTCTACAACTGGAGTTGAAGCAGAAACTTTTGATTGCGAGGATGAGGCCGAAGCATCAGGATTGCTAGGGTTTTCACTAACCTGATCATGTTTTCGCATGCACTTTGCATCTATCATTCCATAGAATGTTCACCCTCTTTCTGCTCGTGTTTGTTAATACTATTAAAGCCTTCAACCAGTGTAGCATTGTGAGAATGATACCATTCCTTCTAGTCGTTATGCATAGCAGTTAATGTTTCCACAGATCGTTGTACAACCGCACTACGTTCTTTCAGCCTGTTTATCTCAATCCCCCGAGAGTTATCAGCTGCCCTCATCAGTTGTAGCTGAGTTTCTCTTTCAGCATCTGTAGTCTTCAGTCGCTCATTTTGTTTTCTTAACTACGCAATTTCAGAATCTTGTTTTCTAACAGTCTCTTTCAAAGAATTTATCTCCAACTATTGTTTGACAACTGTGTTTTGATTTGAAGATATGAACTCCAAATGCTTGTTAATCTAGATTGTCGCAGCTTGCAACTGAGAGAACAGAAAATCCACTTTCTCATTTGCATTTTGTTGATGAGATGTAGACTGCAATTGTTGAGCTGAAGAAGTAGTAGGTTGCAATTGAACTGGAGTATCTTCAGCTGAAGGTGTTTCAGCTGCTGTGGTATTTGTAGGTTGTTCAGAAGTTGTAGTAGGTTTCGTCATTATAGGTTCAGAATCTTCTGTTGTAGCAGTAGGCTGGACATCTCTAACTAGTTCACTAGGACAATCATAACCAACATTATCACCGTCATCATCATTACCCTTTCCCTTTTATGACCAAACTTATCTTCGATCATCTTCTTCAAGATTGGTTCTTCATTATCTGAATCACCATCATCATGGCGCCACTTGTCGTTTTCTGGTGCAACATATGTATCATTTGCCAGAAAACCGATCAACTTACGGGGAGGTGTGCTTTCGTTGTATCATTTTGCTGCCACACCCCTAAAGATCTTCAACGAATGTTCCATCATAAATTCAACTTTCAAAACATCGTTTTCGTTCTTCGGAAGATTCGGATGTTGCACATTCATGATCATTTGGAGAAAACGAGAATACATCCAAAACTTGTTTCCACCATAACCGGTTCTCAGGTTTTCCTTCATATTTGCGAAAATATACTTTGAAACACTAAACGGTTTGTTCAATGTCAAAGCTATCATCATACGAACCAAGTCATTATTTGCCATGTCATAACCACTTCGTCTGTTGCTCAAACAATGAATTAAAACATGTAGAAAGAACTTGTATCGGAGTGGCAACCATGCTTTGTTTAGTTGTCCCACGAGGAAATCTCCAACACATTTCATTCTAAGCAAACATCCACGTTGACACTTCAACGACACTGAGAATGGAGCTCTAGGATCATCACCAAGCTGTAATACTGAGTTAATGGATTCAACAGTCACATCTACGTTCAAGTCATTTACTTTCCCGCGGATAAGTTCCTTCCCATTCACTTCAACAACTTTAGCTGAATCCCAAAATTCCTTGATCAATGTTTTGTATAAGTTTTTCTTGTACGTGATAGCATAATGTATCCTTGAGTCGTGCAAAAACTTCATTATACCATTGTACTCAGCAAATTTGTCTTCCGGATCCAAGTAGGCCATCATGTTATGTCTCGGTTCAGACATAATTTCCACTTCTGACTTGTCAGTTCTCTTTGTTGCCGGTTTTCTTTTATGTCCTTTTTGTTCCATTCTATACACATACAACAACTAGGATAAGAACACAAATTTATTAGGGAATATACGCAAAAAGTTTTATTCCAAACCTTTGTATGTATATATTCCGTGAACAAAGAACTACTGACTTATAAGAATAACTATTTATTCGTATGAAGAATAACTCGTTTCACAAACTTTTGACTAAATCAAGAAACTGATTCATTCGTACGAACGGCTGGTTCGTACGAGCAAAGTGTTGTTCGTGCGAATCTAATTCATACAAACAAATTCAAGAGAAGTTACTTGTTTTTGTTAAAATGATTCTTCGTTTTAAATTTTGTTGTTCAAGTCAGTCAAGGTCACATGGTCAGATAATGATGTATAAGTTGTTCATCTTCAAAGTATGCCAACATTGTCAAGTATACCTTAAAGAAATCAAAAACAACTAGAAGGGAGGTGTAAAGATGACGTGAGCAAGGTGAAAGTGAAGTTCTACCAAAGAACTTCATCACCTTATATACCACATCAAAATACTCGTGCGAAACAACTTAGTTTCGTACGAGGAACTTGCTTGTACAAAACCCAATGTCATTCGTACGATGCACACAGGCTCGTACGAATGAAATGATTCGTACGAGTTTAGGTTTTTCACAAACTGGACTTTCAGTTCTTCGAGAATCTTAGGTTTTACGCAGGCTTGTTTAAAACTTTTCACAAATCCACACTAATCACAAAGTTAAGTTAGGAGAAGTGCTTGTTAAACATATTTTGTTTCTTGAGATGAGTTTACCCATTCTAAGAAAGTGCTTTTACGAAGTTATGATATCAAAACGAATGGTTTTTAGGGCATATCTTGGTAGAAACTTTTGAGCTTAAATTTTGGCTAATTCAAACATAACTTTATTAAACAACGAAGTAAACTAATCTAAAGTAACTACTAACAGATAAAAGTAAACTTTATATTTACTAGATAAAATTTTTCAGAGTTTCAAGATAAGAGAATCATACGAGCTTTTAATCTTGTCTGAAATGAGTTTTGATTAAAACATCAAATTAAATATATTAGCATTCTATTATGATTATCGGTATTGTTGTCCATGTAAGCTTAGCTTATCAGATGTAATCATGATTAGGAGATATGATTAAGGTATGAATTATACTTACTAGCCGGTGTTCAACCACTTCACAACACATTCCCGTATCAAGACATGCACGAGAGAAAATCTTACCAGTGATATACTGCTTATCATCTATTTTGATGTATATGATGTGAGATACTCACTTATTTTGATTGAAAATGAGCCTTGTGTGATTAAATCACTTATTAATGAGGAACTTGATTTTCAGATGCATGTAGGGCACATGAGTAAGTCCGTGAACAGGTTAGTACCATCGTACCGACAAAGAGACGAACTTAGCTCCCGCAAAAGGCTGTGATATATTTTTTTATCACTTACTTTTGGGTGGATGTGATATGTTTATCACTTACTGAAGGTCGTATTTACTCGTATGTATGGTATCATGGAAGTTCTAGACTCGTGTCACCGTTCTTTTTCGGCAAAAGGTTCAACCATGATACCCAGTTGATAAGTCAGCATAAAGACCGCATATCTCAGAACCTCGGCATACTATCAAATGAAATTTCGGTACCAAGACCATATGTCAATGAATGGTTCCCATCTTGCTTGCAATCTATTAAGTTTATATCAACCTGCACATTTTAATCTGATTGTGAGCCTACCGATACATCATTAATAAAGCTACTTATCGATTTTCATTTTGTGTTTTCACTGTTTATGACATATCACTAGTGTATTTGATCATCTTCTCTTATCTATCCAAGAAACACATTTTTGAGTTTTGTTTTTTCTATTGTTTTTGTATTTTTTCTAAATTTTTCTCCCCCTTAAATAAAGAAGGTAATAAAAATTTAAACTAAATAAAGACATATTTTTTTAGTTTTTGTATTTTATCGGAATATTCTCCCCCTAAAATATAAAACTAAGAGAAAATAGAAAAACATTTTTGTAAATTTAGATTTTGAAGAAAATATTTACGAAGAATGATTAGTCAAGGATGAATTACTCAGGTTTCACCTTGATGCCATTGACCAAAAGTAGATAATCAAAACGAGATTTATCAAAGGCTTTTGTAAACAGGTCGGCACGTTGGTGATCGTGTGGATTTTAACAACATTGATAAGTTTCTTTTCATAACAATCTCGTATGAAATGATACTTAATCTCAATGTGTTTTGTTTTTTAGTGTTGTACAGGATTACGAGTGATCTATAAAGCAGTTTCATTATCAACAAAAAATAGGAGTAGTTAGAAATTCAAAATCATAGTTGTGCATTTGCTGTTGGATCCATAGAACCTGAGAGCAGCAACTAGAAGCCGAAATATACTCAGCCTCACAGGTTGACGTAGCTACACAAGTCTGCTTCTTGCACTGCCACGTGACTAGGCGATTTCCCAAGAACTAACATCCTGCTAATGTTGATTTTGCATCTATCTTGCAGCTGCCATGATCAGAATCACTGAATGTTGTCAAATCAAGTTACCATCCTTAGGGTACCATAGACTAGTGTCTGGGCGACCCTTCAAATAATGAAAGATCCTTTTCACAGCCATCAAATGAGAAACCTTTGGACTGGACTGCTGGCGAGCTAGAAGACATGTTGGGTACATTATATCGGGTCTTGAAGCAGTAAGATACATGAGAGATCCAATCATAGCACGATCGAGAGATGGTTCCACATGTTCACCCATTCCGTCAGGAGTAATCCCATGATTCTGAGCTAATGGAGTTCCCAAAGGCTTTGAGTCTTCCATCTGAAATAGTTTGAGAATATCCCCGACATACTTTGTTTGATGGATGAAAATACCTTCCTTAGATTGTTAAACCTGCAAACCTAAAAAGAAAGTCATTTCTCCCATAGCGCTCATCTCGAACTTCTCTTGCATGACCTACTCAAATTCTTTGCACAATTTTTTGTTGGTGGACCCAAAAATAATATCATCAACGTACACCTACACTAGCAATAAGTCCTCATTTTGTTCCTTGATGAAGAGGGTACAGTCGATCAATCCACGTCAAAAACCATTCTTTAGAAGATAGGAAGACAATGTTTAATACCAAGCCCGAGGAGCCTGATGAAGACCATAAAACGCCTTATTGAGAAGCCAAACCTTGTCAGGATGGATTGGATCTTCAAAACCAGGCGGTTTCTCAACATATACTTCTTCTTCAACCACACCATGAATAAATGCACTTTTTACGTCCATTTGATAAATGGTAAACTTCTTGTAGGACGCATAAGCCAAGAAAATTCTTATGGCCTCAAAACGAGCTACAGGTGCATGAACTTCATTGTAATCAATGCCTTCTACCTGATTGAAGCCTTGGACGACCAATCTTGCTTTGTTTCTTACAACAACACCTCGATCATCCTTGTCACATTTGTAAACCCATCATGTACCAATCTTCTTATAGTTGTCAGGCCTGCCAACCAATTTCCACACGCCTAACTTCTGAAACTGCTAAAGTTCTTCCTACATAGCTTCAACCCATGAGTCTTCTTTCATAGCCTCCTTCCAAGATTTCGGTTCAAATTTACCATGTGGGTCAATCATAGTGCATGGAGCTCCAAAAGGTTCTAAGAAAGAAACATCCTGTTTCCTTTTATGTAACAAATCGAAACATGTTTTCCCATGCCTCTTCACCGTAAGAACTCTATTCATCGTATAACATGCAGTAGCAACAACTTCTCCCCAAAATTGAACAGGAAGTTCGGATTCTACTAGCATAGCTCTTGCTATTTCAATTAGAGTTCTATTTTTCTTCTCAGCGACACCATGTTGTTGTGGAGTGTATCGAGAACTGTATTCATGCAGAATGCCTTTAGAAGAACAAAACTCATCCATAACTTGATTCTTTAATTCGGTGCCATTGTCGCTTCTGATTCTCCTTATCTTTATATTATACATATTTTCAAGCAAAGTTAGGAGATTCTTGAGGATTTCAGGAACTTCACTCTTGTGTGCCAACATATTTACCCATGAAAATCTTGAGTAGTCACCAGTGTCTACAAAACAATATGAATCACAAAGGTAGTCTTATGTTTCATAGGTCCAAAGAGATCCATATGAAGACGTTCCAGAGGCATATTCACCGTGTTGATCTTCTTCACAGGATGAGATTTTCTTGCTTGCTTTCCCTTTTGGCATGATACACAGACGTCTTGTAGATGACAATTCTTCACTGGCACACCATTCACAAGATTGTTTTTCACTAAATAATTCATTTTTCTTAAGTGAATGTGTCCCATTCATCTGTGCCAACAGATTGATTCCTTTTTGGTGGCTTTTGAGACAAAACATGTGACTTGTGCAGACGTGGTAATAGCTTGGCTCATGTCAAGAATATACAAGTCGTTGATTCTTGGAGACGACAGGAGGATCCATTCCTTGGGAATCTTGAAACAAGGTTACAGCACATAACAGTCGGTATCATCAAAATGAACCGTGAACTTCTTGTCGCAGATTTGAGAAACACTAATAAGATTGTGATCAATTGGTCGATCATAATTGATCTTATCAAAGCTCGCAACACCATTGGAGACCATTCCTTCTCTAGTGATGTATCTGCCTTTATCACCAGCAAAAGCAACATAACCACCCCTAATGCTTTTCACATCATAAAGGAGCCGTCAGTCGCCTGTCATGTGCCTCGATGCTCCACTGTCAACAATCCAATGACTATTCACAGTTCCTCCTGGAACACCCTGCACATTTCGAAAACCCGATCAGTTTGAGATGGGGACCCAAGCCTTAGTGGTCTTGGGTCGACCCTTATCATTAAGAAATGTGATTTCTATTTCTTGATGATTTGTAAATTGTGTGCCTCCTCTTGAACCATCACTAGTCTTAGGTTTCCAAGATTTTTGAAATTTACCAGAATGACTAATATTTAGAGTTTTAAAAATTTCTGGTTTTATTAAATTTGAAGATCTTGGATTCCTTTCTAAAGAATCCGGTTTTAAAGCTTTTTCAACAACTTTTACTTGTTTACATCTCTGTTTTTCTTCTTGTTCTTTAACAATCCGTTTGTCTTGTTTTGGACAAACAGATCGACGTTGGCAAGTTGGTTCAAAAGGGGCTTTCTCAACAAATCTAGGCTTTGCTGGGTTTGTACAATTCTTAATAATGTGGCCAAACTCTCCACATTTGAAACATGTTCTCGTTTCAACAAATTTAGGAGATCGTGTTTCATGACTTGATGTTGAACTTGCGGGTCTTGAGGTACTGGGTTCATTTTCATCACACCCATTTGTATGTTGGATGTAGTTGTTTTCACTGTTATGCTTTAAAATTTTGACTTTGTTTACAAAATCTATATTAGACATGCCTTCAAAAGTCTCGACTTTATCAGTACCCGTAGAACTCACAAATTGAACATTTTTAATCTTCTTCTTGTAGCGAGTGCCTTTTGTCTCAACCCTTGGTTGTGATACCTTAGGCTTTTCAACTCGCTTTTCCTTTTCTTTTTCTTTTGAAATAGATAATGGTTGTGATTTGATGGGGTTTTTCTTCTTCAAAAATTTGGTTGTTGACTTTTCAAAAACTTGATCAATAGATGTTGGATTTACATTTTTGATCGGAAAGTCTTTGTTAGAATAGATTTTCTTGTCTCCAACCACAGTATACAACACATTATCAATTTCATCTATAGACACTTCTATCTTGACAGATTTCATAGGATCATTCTCTTGATTTTCAGCATTTTTCACACTGGGTGTAGCAGACATTTATATCCCTTTTTCCTCGTAAAGAGGTTGATCCTGATCATTTTTCTCGGACTCATCATCTGACGAATCATCCTCCTCTGATGTAGAGGGGTTCTGATCAACAACTGATGATGAGTTTTCTGGTTTTCTTGATTCAGCTGAGCAATTGTCTAGCTTGAACCCTAATCCTGCTGCAAATTCTTCAGGATTAAGAGGTACCGAGGGTTCAAAGTGTGGCATTTCCTCTACATCAGGCAATTTGGTATAGTTGTGTTTCATCGGGGTGGACTCGACTTATACCCAATGCATTTCACATCTCCTTTTAGTTTTTGAACATCAATGATATGATCAAACACATATCGGGAGTTAGAATAACTGTCCAATTTTAGCTTGATCGCATCATGTTCGCATTTGGCGATGGCTAACTCTTTCTTTGTTTCTTCTAGGAGATTAATGTAGTTATTAATTCCTGTCTGTTTATTCAAAACTATCTTTGTCAATTCAGAAACACTTTTCTTAAGGGTTTCTATTAAAGATTTGAATTCTTTTTTGTTTCGAGTTAAAGCCAAGTTCACCTCTTTGCATTTTGACAGTTCAACAACTAGGTTTTGATTGTGACTGTTAATTGTTTCAAGGGTTTTGTTTTTAATTCAGAACAGTCATTGCAAACTTTAGGAGAGTTGGAATTTACCTGACTTGTCGAACCGGCAACATTCACCATGAAGGCAGTATTATGAGGGAATGCTGCACTATTTGTAAAGAATTTTTCTATTTCCTTTGATGCAGCTTCTGCGTTGATCATCAAACCCGCCTTTTCACTCTTCATCTTCTTGGCTTCTTTTAGCAACTTTTTGATCTCAGCATCACTACCCTTTCTGATATCTGAATCAGATCCATAAACACCTGAACTTGAGCATTCTTCATCAGAACCACCATTATACCCCGAACTATCATCATCATCAGAACTATCAATGCTGTGAACATGTTTGATTTGATTAATGATCTTGGTGTAACATGCAGTTCCTCCGTTATTCTCAGACCCCAACTGTACTGACAAATCGCATCCTTCATCAGATTGAACTACCAAAGCTCTGTGTGTGTTGTTTGAAGGTACTGATTGGTTGGTGTTGTTTGGGTTGCTCACAGCTACTTTTCTCCTATCATTGTTAACTTGAGCTGTATTGGATGGCTGTGATTGATTTTGGAAGGGGTTGTGATTTCCTTGTTTGTTGGGCCTCGTGCACTCACGCTTGAAGTGACCTCTTTCACCACAGTTGAAGCAAGTAACAACATTTTTATCAAAACCATATTTTGTATCTTTCTTACTCTCCAAACTGGTTCTTCCTGTTCTGCTCATGTACTCCTTCGCTCTTCTCACCGCACAAGCAAACGCCCACTTGATATCCATTAGCTCCATCTCATCTCTGTCTATTTGCTGGTAGTCTTCATTTGTCAAATTGATGTTTCCAATTTGACCAGCTACTAATCCGCAATAGGCACTGACCATGGTGTTTAGAAGTTCCATATGTTCTTGAGCAACTTCTACGCTGACCTTGGAAAGATGTGGTTTGTCAAGTCTGACTGTGTTGGGGTTTGCGGCTTGAAAGTTGTTTCCATAGAAAGCTTGTTGAGGAGCTTGCTATTGAACTTGAGGTGGAAGATCTTGTGGTTGTGGCAAAAAGGATTCGGATCAAAAACTTGTCTATAGGCTTGAGTACTTGAGCTTGCAGATTGGTTTGATTGAACAGGTTGTGGTAGAAAAGTATTCCGTTTGACACAAACGCAGTTTGAAGCTTTGGTTACTGACTTGCACTAATACCTGTATTAATAACTCCGAAGTAAATCTCAGGGTTTTGTGGAATAGTAACTCTTTGTGCCTTTCGAAGTTCCTCTTCATTCTTGTTCTCCAATTTCTACACAAATTCATAAATACTGATTGAGTCCAAAACACCTATATGTTTTAATAAGTCAATAAATTCACCCCATTTTGGTGGTAACACATTAGCAAAACGCATCACAATTTCTTGAGGAGATGCTAAGAGTTTGTAAGCGTACATTTCGCTAAGAAGATGGTAAAAAAGTGTGGTCATATCATTCAATGTTTCATTTTCCATGAACATGAAACCTTCAAACTCATTGTTTAGCAGATCATGTCGAATTTTTCTGGTTGCAACATTATCCTCTCCTCTTGCTTCCAGGGTATCCCACAAATTTTTCATGGTCGTATAGTACACAAATTGATGGTAAATATCTTTATGGAGTGCCTGTGTTAGGATAGCAAATGCCTTTTTCTCTTGATCGTAAGCCTTTTTATCGCCTTCATCTAGATTGGCTAAGGAGGTTGGGTTTGAACCTACCTCTTCGAGTGATTCTTTATAGGGTGTAGTAAAACATGTCCATAGTTTTGTGTTCTGTCCGATAACATATGTGTGGAAATGACTTTTCCAGGACGGATAATCGTTCATATGGTTTAGCTTAGGTGGACAGTTATTACTCCCGGTTTCACTCTCACTCATCAGTAGAGTCTGAATGCTCTGGTTCTGGTTTGCGACACACGCCCATTGATTTGCAATAATCATGGCTGTATGTTGAGGCATCAATGATTTTACCCATGAGGTTGCGGAACTTTGCGAAGAGTCTTGATTTGTGCTTGACCTACTACTCCAATCCCACGTTTGAACTCATTTTCTTGATATGAAAATTTAAAAGGTTTAAATTTTAATTTTCGAAAATAACAGAGTTCCTTTTAAAAATTCACAATTTAGAAATCACACGGTTTAAGAAATCACAAAGTTTGAAAAACTGAAACACGAAAAGCAGTTGTTCTTTGTAAGAACCACTGTTTCGTACGAGTGGTGGGTCCTTCGTACGAACTACTTGTTTCATACGGAGGATACTCCTTCGTGCGAACAACTAAGTCCTTCGTGTGAACCAGGTTCTTCGTGTGGATGACTAGTTTTCGTTCAAACAAATTTGGTTCTTCGTGAGGATGGGTTATTCGCACAGATGTTTTTCGCAGAGGAATCTTTTTGCAGGGCTGGTTGGTGAAAAATTTCCTTTCTGCACAGAGTGGTTTTCGAAAGCATTTTGTTGTCTACACAATTTTAGTTAAAAAGACAAACATTCCATTAGCTTTTCAGTTTTAACAATCAAGTCCAAAATGTCAGAGATTTGGTCAACCCTACAACAATATTCTAGTGAGTTTCTTCGGTGAGTTTCTTCTGCAAGTGTGTTCAACTTAGATGAAAATTTTAAGAAAAACAGATTTTTAAATTGTCTCCATGTGTTCTAACTAGGTTTTTATGAAAATTTTCTGGATATAACAAATTTTAACTAAGTTTTAAGATAGTTATCTTTCAAAAACTTAAGTTCCTGCTGAAAGTTCAAGAACACTTCAAAAAACCTTTTCAACTAGCTCAGACACAATCACTAAGCTTGGTTTTGAACAAGGAAGAGAGCCAAAGCTCTGATACCACTTGTAGGTCCACTTGGAGGATCAAGATAAACTTGCTTCCTTGTTCATATAACACATATACGAGTTCGGAATCCTCGTATGAATGCAAACCAACGCAAAGTAAGAACACAGGATAACCAAAGATTCAATATCTTGATTAACTGAATAGAGCTGATACAAACATATACAAACAATGTTCATACACTCTCATGCAACACACTCTGTGCTCTTATGTCTCTCTCTCTCTCTCTCTAGCTGGTTACTCACTCAACTCGACTAACTACTCTAAGAAGTTCATGTCTGCTTATATAGTGTCCTTACCTAGCAACAGTATGATGTATGTTGCTGGACATACGAAACACCAAAAGACACGAAGAACTACTCCAAAGATACTCGCACGAACAAGATGGTTCGTACGAGTATCAACTAGCTCGTACGAAATAGGTATGATACTTGTTTTGAGGGATTCGTTCTTACGAAGGGCATATGGTTTGTACGAGCAATATCTTGCGCGTACGAAGCATGTCCACTCGCACAAAGTGTTTTCCTCAGAGAATGTTCCACAGACATGACGTACACAAGACTCAATAGTATGCACACATGAAACTGTTTAACACAGACAAACTAATCGTCGTACTAAATCAAGATAGGAGGATATCTTGATTCGGTCGACACGACCAAACTATACAGACACTGCAAACAAAGACCGTACAATTACAGACGTAACTAAGAATAAGTGACAGACACAAAAGTGTATCAACAAACTGTCAACACACGATTCAATGTGTAACACGCTGATGCGACTGCTTCACTCCAGAAACTGATTGGAAATTTCGAATCGGCTAGCAGAATTCTGGTAATCTCAACAGTGTGCGATTCTTTCGCTCAGCAACTCCATTTTGTTGTGGAGTATAAGGAGCACTGAATTCATGAAGAATCCCTTTCTCATTGCAGAATTCGAGCATCCTCTTGTTCTTGAACATTGTACCATTATCACTGCGGATTCTCTTGATTGGCAAATGATACAGGTTTTCGAGTTTTCTGAAGCGAATCATTAGAGTTTCAACTGTTTCATCTTTACTCTCAAGAAAGAAAACCCATGAGAATCTTGAATAATCATCTGTAACGACAAGGCAATATAGATCACCAGAAATATTTTGACGTTTACTGGTCTTAAAAGATCCAAACGTAGCCTCTCTAGTGGTAGCTTTATAGAACTTAACAGCTTTCATGGGTACGATTTGTTGTGCTGCTTCCCCTTTTTACAGCTCAAGCAATCATCGAATAATTGAAAATTCTTTAGATTAACACCATCCACTAGGTCGTTGTGCACAAGATAATTCATATTTCATAGATGAATGTGCCCCATCTTTCTATGCCATAGAATAGACTCTTTCTCGGTAGCTTTGGAATCAAAGCCTTGAACTTTCTTCGATGTTGTTGATGCAACACTCATATCAAGAACATACTAATCATTTTCTCTCGGAGCTCGCATAAGAATCCATTCCTCTGGAATCTTGAAACCGGTTTTAAGATCAAGCATTCTTTATCATTGAAGTGCGTCGTGACTTTCTTGTCACAAATTTGCGAAATGTTGAGTAGATTGTTCTCAAGTTCCGCGATGTAGTTCACTTTATCAAACAATACAACTCCATTCGTGAGAATTCCTTCACCGACAATCCTTCCTCTTTGCGTCCCGGCAAAACCTACGTTCCCTCCGCGGATAGCTTTAACATCGTGTAAAAACGTAAGCATCCATGTCATGTGCCTGGAAGCTCCACTATCCATTATCCATTTAGACATTATCGATCGTGGGAGTCCCTGCACACATGCGAAGAAAACTATTTAAACAAAGAAACCCAAGCCTGTTTGGTCTTGGGTGGGTTCAGAATGTCAAATTTTGGACATACTTTGTTTTAACGTTCTTTTTAGCCTCGGTTTTGTTTGGAACATAACGTTTTGGTTCTATCTTGGACGGTTTCACTTTTGCCACCCATGTTTGCGTTTTCAGATTTGCCTTTTTAGCATAAAATTTAGAATCCATTTGACGATATTTAGTTGATATTTCACCAATTTCAAATTTTGAATAACGTTGAAGAATTGGTTTAACATTTTTGTAGGATTCATGTGTTCTTTTCAAAATTTGTTTTGGCGCAACCATAGGTGCTTTCTTTTTCTCGTCCTTGGTGTACCTTTTAGAATTTGGAGATTCTTGTGAGCAATATCTTGCAATATGCCCAACATTTTGATATTCGTAACACGTTCTACTGTCCTTTCGAACAAAAGATTCCAAAACTTGTTTCCTATTATTTTTCTCTTTCTTGAAATCATTATTCGATTGTGTTCCGATGATTTCTTTCTCCTTCTCTATTGTTGTCCCAAACACAAAATTGATTTTCTTTGTAAAGTTCAGTTTTTGGAACTTATTGTTCATTCGACGCTTTTGGAAACTCAACCCTGCCCTCTTATTCTCAGGATAATCTTGATTTTTATGATAGTAGGGTCGGTTGTCACATCTTGATTTAGAGTAGAATGATGCATTGTGTTTATCTAAATCAGCATGACTTACCTCCACAAGCTTGAACAATTTATCAACACGATCCAGATTCACGTTTTGGATGGGAAAGTCCTCATCTGAAAATAGTTTATTTGTTCCTTGTATTTTATAAACTATGACTTTTGGATCATTAGTCAAACTATTTTCTGATGTTTCAGCATCAGACTCAGATTTTTCAGATTCACTTTTTAAAACATTTTCTACCAGAATTTTAACCACCTTAGATTAACATTCACTTTCAGAAATTGTGTAAGTTACGTCGATGTTTGTAGTCAACTCATTTGATTGTTCAGTTTTTAGTTTTAGATTGAGTGTCTTTATCACCCCTGCTAGCTTTTTACACGCATAACTATTCCACATTGGGGGTGGAACCCGATCGTAACTTGCATTTTTTTTCAACCTTTTCTGATTCTTCTTTATTTTTGATTTTTGGTAAAATGTGATCAATGACATAGGAGCTTGTTGAATAACTGATTATCAACTCGTTAACCCGTCCACTTTCGATTCTTACCTCCTCAAGCTCACTCTTTAGCTCAGCAATAGTGTTTGAGTGAATATTAATGGCCAGTTGCTTGTCCATTACTGTCGCCTTAAGCATCAAAAGTGTTGCGTCATTTTCTCTGAGTGCTTTTGTGTATTGTGAAACAGAGTTACTTAATTATTCGTATGCTTCTTTAGTTGATTTGTAATCACTTGACAAATTATCTGTTAAACTTTTAAGCTCAGTATATCGTGTGTCTTTTACAACATATTCATTGCATGGCTCAACACATTTCAGGCATGGTTTTTCTACCACAAACTCACTCTTAGACTTGTTTACCTCATTGAAGTTTGCCATGCATACCTTGCTGATGTCATCCGACAACTTCTCCATTTTTTTCATCAACTCTCTTTTCAACATCAGGCGTCTTTTGTTCTTCGCAAGATGATCGTTGACTTGATCCAAAGTAACCTGCAAAAGTTTCAACATATCGTGAGGCATGAGGTGTTTAAATGCACTGTTCAAAATTTCTCCTCTTCTGATGATGTATGATAGTAATAATCGTCCACTGGTGCCTCATCAAAAGTTGCCTCCGATTCTTCTTCAGGTTCTTCGATTATCTCAGCAACAAAAGCCAAACTCTCATTCTTGGAAATATATTTGTTCCAGTTAAAGCCCTCATCTTCTTGAGTTACCACTAGCGCTTTGTCTTTGGTCTCTGGCTGTTTATCTTCGATCTGCACCATGCGAGTTCTTGGTTGGGGACGATGGTAGATAGCCTTCTTGTAGTAGTCATTGGCAAATGGGTTCTAGTTCCCTTGAGCTTCTCTATTTGGGCATTCACACTTAAAATTACCCTTTTCCCGACACTTAAAACAAGTAACTTTGGATTTGTCGAATCCCAGTTTTCCATCCAAACCTCCCAAGTTCTGTTTTCCTGTAATTTCCATGACGCGTTGTGCGCGTCGAACAATAGATACCATACACCACTTTATGTCGATCAACTCCATCTCTACTGGATCAATCCGGTCGTAATCCTCTTTGGTCATTTCAGAATTTCCAATCCTTCCTGCTACAAGACTATCATAGGATTCGAGAACCGATGCTAATAGAGACATGTGTTGCTTCGTGGTTTTCTCATTGAAGTTTTGTGCATTCTGGAAATCCATTGTGATATTGCACTGAATAACCCTTTGAGTAGGATTTGACTAACTGTTCTGGTTGATTTGAGGAGTGCTTGATCCATGTGACGACTGTGTGCTTTGAGACATGTGAGGATTAACTGTAGCAAATGATTGAAAGTCACTGTTTTGGTTTGATGGTGAACTTGGCATGCTGTAAGCGCTGAAGGCAGTCTGGATCTTTGGAGATTGAATTTGAGTAGCCGAAATGTTCTTGAAGTATAGGTTAACATCTTGTTGAACTTGAACGGTTTTATTCTTCGCCTTCTTTTGCATTTCAAGTTCATGTCCCTCCAGTCTTTCAATAAAACGTGGTAATGAAAAATTACCATACTCGGTTCCATTCTTCAAGATGGTCAAATAAGTAGACCATTCGCCTTGTGGTAGAGAATCCGCCAACTTATCCACAAGTTCTTCGTTGGTCTTGATGATTCCCATTCTCTTCATTTGCACCACCAAATGACAGTATCTTTCGATCAATTGTTTCACTGTCTCTCCTTTAGTCAATGTAAAGATATCAAACTCTTTACTTAACAACGCCCATTTACTCTTACGTCTTACGTAACTGAGCACTTCCCTGGAACTTCAAACGAAGAGCATTCCACAATGATTGTGCATCATCATCGTCTTGTAATAACGCCAGAATATCTTCTTTGATGAATTGTTGCAGAATGTTCATCATTTTCTTTTCGTTTATGAACCTTTCCCTTTCAACATCCGAGAGTTGAGCTAGAGTCTTTTCGAGGCCATTTTCACCTTTAAGGTTTTACTTCGATAGCGAACCAGCAAGTAAAGTGATTTGCCTGAACCTAATTCATGAAACGTTCGCTCCAACTATCAAAGTCTTCGAGGATGATTAACTTCGTTGGTTTGGTCATTAAACCCATCTCATTTTCGAGATTCATGTTTTGAGCTGTTGTGGTCGTGATGGCTGATGTAGCGAAGGCGTTGTAGAATTCTTATGCCATTTTTCCTGTAAAACTTTTGACACACACTTTTCGAACAAACTGATTAGTGCGGAAAAATTCTATCGTGCGGATAACAAAAACAATTCGTGCGACCAAAGATTTGTTCGTACGAACTAGAAGTTCGTATGGACAAGGTGACTACAACAAGTAACTCGTGCAAACCAGAATGCAATTCGTACGGATGAAGTTTCAATTGTATGAATGAGATGCTCGTACGAATGTGTAACTAGTGCGAATTACACTTGTAAATTTTGTAACTTGTAAGTTCTTAAGAATTTCTGATTACTTGCTCGTACGAATGGCCTAAATCGTATGTTCAGTTGTTCGTGCGAGTGGTCTCTCTACTCGTAAGAAACTACTAAGTCTCCAAACGGATTAATTTTGCCATTTTAACATGATTAAACTCGATTTTAGATCTGAAATTGTTAAGGATTGATTAGAATAGAATTTAACGTGATATCCTAGAATCCTAGTTAAATTTGTCCATAATTTCATCGAAATCCGAGATCAGTTTGGGAGAAATGTAGAAGTAGAAAGCTGCAATAGTGAATCTGATCTGAAACAGTTGGTAGACTAAAGAAACTTGTCGTTTGTCAGCAGATCAGGCCTCAAGGCTCTGATACCACTTGTGAACGGGGGATTCGCTCCTCCAATGAGCAACCGGTCTGATCTAACTCAGCTAGCAGAGGTAGAATTCATTGCCAAAGAGGATGACAAACGAACAAGAAAGATCTTACTGTTTAACTGCTCTAAATTGTATTGAAAGACGTGCAAGTACAGACGCGAGTAAACAAATCAGCAGGGCTTCGCCATACCAACTAAACTAACACTTCTTAGCTCTGACACAACACTCCTCTATCTATAGGTCGACATGACTCGCACTGGAGTGTGTGTAAAACAGAGACTTGACTCATGCGACTGACTGCCTCGTACGAATGACAGAGTGTCACTCGTACTAGCCAAGTACTTCACTCGTACGAGTATACTACAGCTCATATAAAATAATCAATAACATATATACCATCGACGTTTAAGCCCTATATACAATATCGACACATCCTAGACGTAGGCAATAGACATAATGCTCCAACATTGGTAGAAGGCTTAAGTCCGTAATGTGGTCTCCAACTTATAAAGAACTTGTGATACCAGTCGCTCCAACATTTCCAAGAGGTATTTTGAAGAATTTTAATTTTTGGATGTGTGATCCGAAGGTTGGGAGTGTGGCGATTGTTACTAAAGAGAAAGCATTTCGAGTGAATGATGTGGTTGATCTAGTGAGCTTTCATGATGAAGACCTGCAAGTTCTAGCAGCGAATTAAATTCAAACTGCAGAGTTATATGAAGCATGTGCTAAGGATTGGACGACAACAGTTGCTGGGCTTATAGCTGGAAGAATGGGAGTTGATGCGCTACCAAAGAATTAAACGCCTAATGTTGTAAACATAGGAGGAGATTGTTGGGCCCTAGCTGAAAGGCTTACACATTAGTGTTGCATCTTGGGCTAAGGTTGGGAGAATGGGCTTCCTAGAGCCTTATGGGCCTAGGGTTGTAATTAATGGGTTTTGTGACTAGTATAAATACATGTGTTAGGGTTAATATTTTAGTTGCTAGTCAGTTTGTTATTCTGAAATCTTGTATTAGACACCATTCGGTGTATGCAAGTTGTTTAATCGAAGATCGTTATTGTTCTATTCATTCTAATCTTTGTTTCCGCAATCGATTAGAGGTTGTGATACCGTGTTAGATCCGAATCGGAACTTACAGTGATCTTAGATTTATCAGTTTTTTTCAAGTGGGTTTTTATATAACTTTTATGATGATCTTGCGAAATTTTATAAAATATGAAGTATAAGACTAGGTTTAAGGATCTTATTACTAGCACAATGGCTAGGGATGATCTAGAGGATGAAGAAAATATGTTGATCAAGAGTTCCAAGCTTCCAAAGTGAGCTCCTAATCCTTGCAAGTTCCTTAGATCTTCATGCAAGCTTGTAATTTTAGAATTTGGTTTTAAAAAGTGGAAGGTGATATGGTTATGCTTTGACCAATTTTGGGAGCAAGAATGGAAGAAGAAATGTTGAGTTTTTGGTGTTATAAGAAAGTGATGAAGTGAAATGAAAGAATTTGGGTTTTGTTTTGATTTTGGCTCTTACAACACTCAAGACACTAAACCACACTTATAATTTGCCAACACATAATACTTGAGGTTAGTGGCATGGGGGAATGACCCCATGTTGCCGTGAGGGTGTGGGGGGGTTTACTTATTTTTTTTATAAATAATATATAATTTTTATAACTTTTATAAACTTTAATAAATTTATAGATAAGTTTTTATAAAAACTAATGCCCTAACACTTTAAAGTGATGTTATAATATGCCAAAATAATTTACTAGTCTTGTTGTTTCGTTGTTCAGTTGATAAACTTAGTTTGGGTCTTGTACCGAGTGAAATACTGATATATTGTTTTACTTATAAAATTTTATGTTCATAATAATTCTAGTACAATTTTTATTGTCCTGTTAATTAACTTAGCTCTTCAGACTAATAAATTTGTCATTTGAGTTTAGTTTCTATGCCGGCTTCGTTATGAGATTTTTACTGAACAAACAATATAACTTTAAATAATAAGATTTATACATGGGTTTTATACTATTTCTAAGACCCATTATTATCTTTTAGCTTAAAATATTTATTTTTGAGTTTTCGGACATATGCTGAATTTTGCTGCAGAATGCTGAATTTTACTGCAGACTTGGATAATTTGGTGTTTTAAATAAAATCTTATGGTATAACAGTACATACATATTTTATGTCTTATTTTTGTCATATCAGACTGTACCGTAACCAGTTCTGATATTTATTTCGTGTTCGCGTCTTTGTCATTTGTCTAGGATATGGTTTTTATATATTTGTGATTATGACGGATGCACTATCATACCAAGCTATGATTTTGTTAAATTTCTAGACTTTTAAGACTTAAATTATAATTTAAATCAAATTGTTGGGTAAATAAATAATGCATTTGTTGTTCAGGTTGTATAGAATTACTGGGATTTTTGCCAATTGTCACAAAAGTATGGTACTTTTCGACTCGTATGGAGTATATATTAATTTTGTCAAAAATTAATCATTCTAAAACCATTTTTTTCACCGAGCGAACTCTAAATAACGAGTAAGTGACATTGGTTAATATGTTAGGAGATAAAAGATATCATATAAATAATTATATAAGAAACCCCGATTTTTATTTTATAAACTTCCGTTAGACGAATAATTAGCCAAAATAATGAGCGTATGGCACCAAATCACTAACCAACCAATGCCTAGTGAGCTAGTTAGTGATGATTAGTGAACTAAAGCATAATTAGGGTCCTAAATATCTTAATTAAACTAATGACAAGAATATCAATATATATATATATATATATATAACATCATATCATGTGATCATTTAGTCAAACAATTTGCAACAACCAATCCTCCCACCCATTCCCATATCTACGGTTCATGTAGGACGCCCCACTATCACCATGTCTTTTTGAGTGTAAGACATGCAAGTAGGGTGTATGTTGAAAAAATTGGAAATTTGATAAGTGTTGAACGTACGGAAAACAAATAAAACACTTAAGTCTTATTCTGTACTTCACAAAACAAACCAACACTCTTTCCTACTCTCTCTACCCTACGACACACACCCACACTCCATTTCATTCTTTTTTTTTCAAGCATCTGTTCAAGAACACATAGAAGATCATGGATTTCAAGGTGACTTAAAAGAGTTTCAAGACCTCTACAAGGAAGAAGAGCCTACTAGAGCCATTTTCAATCCATATCAAGCTTTCTTTCATCATTTACGATTTTGTTTTTCCCTAGACTAAGCTCTAGTGGTATGAATCTACACTTTTCTTTTTATACATTCTTGTAGAAGTGTTCACCTTGCACGTATGGTTCGCCAAGAAGAGATGTTAACACATATATTCTTCTTAAAATCAAGAAAACCCCTTATATAAAATGGAAATTTTTAGGTTATACATGTATATATATAACTGTATATATGTATGTGGGTATATGTAGTTTATTGTTTGATTTAGTGTGGCAAAAATGCTTATTTCTTGAAGGTTATTAAATGATGAACTTTGTATAAAAGATGATCATGTTATAAGCTTGTTTATACTAAAGATATAGTTTTAAAAAAATATAAGAAGCATGAGGTTGAATATTTTGTTGAAAGATGTTGACTTTTGCTAAAAAGACTAAAATATGAGTTATGAGTATTTTATTAGTAAACTTTGTATTTAAAAGTTGAAAAATGATCTTGTGTGATTAGTATGTGATTATTATGATAAAAATATATTAGTGAAAATATAAATAAGATGGAAATTTTTAGTGGAATAAAGTGTATAAAAGATCGCGTGGGATTTGTTGATATGTTGTGACTATACGAGTTATAAGTATATGTTAATACTTGGTTTAGCATGGTTAAGTGTGGTTATGAGATGGTTAGCTTAACATGCGATATGTGATGGTAAATTGTGTCCGAAGGTATGGTTAGCAAAAATGACATGTTATCTTAATATAAGTTTAAATATATTTTAAACTCGGTTTAACATGTTAAGTACATAAGTTGAAGTATGGGATTTAACATGGGTTAAACGGTGATTTGGTATGTTAAACAAGTGTGTTAACATAAAATTTGCTGAAATTATGATTTTGTGACATGATGATCCAGTTACGATCATCAAGAATTAAGATAAAAATAAGGTTTTCAAAATGAGACTTGTAAAGATTCTAGTAAATATTATTGTGCAAAATAAATTCAGGTTTTGCTAAAAGATATATAAGTATTTTTAGATAAAATATATTATGCCAAAATTCAGGTTTAAATACGCACGACCAAGTCTTGACTGTATTGTAAAATATATATTCACATAAAATATAACGAAATACAAATATACAATTTCGGATCCTTAAAAATGTGCGGAATATATTTCTGGAATTGGTCGATGAGTGGTATAAGTAGAGTATTTAACGAACAACCGTTTATTTGATGCTTATGTGATTCCATGTTTAAGTTGAAGCGTGTTTAAGTGACCAAATGCTCGTAGTATATGACCGTACTTGTTTAAGTATATTCCATGTTTAAGTATAAAAACGAATAGGATATGTTAGCTAAATATTTGTGGCATCAAATGGGTTTCAATAAATACATAAATAATAAATATTATTTTCCAACTATTTATTGTTATCAGAGCATATATTTATTTTAATAATAAATATATACACATTTTTGGTCGGGTTCGACTTACGAATTTGTGGTCATCAAACCACGTGAATAAATATGATATTCAGTCGTAAAATATATATTTATTGGGTTGAGTTTGTAGTTTGGGACTAGGTCTCGACATTGTGTGACAATGTGTGAAATATATATATTTGTTGTAATATATATAAATACTTGGGAATTTTCGGATAACCACCCACCAACGTGTCGTAAGAATTAAACACTTTTTATTAAAAATGTTAATATCTCGTTGTCTAAACAAGTTGGGTGAAGTACGTGTCAGATAGACACGCACATAGACCTAGTGTCTTATTGAATTAGGACACGTGTAGGTTGGGAATTATTTTGGACACTTGGTTTTGCTAGCATACGCACAAAACGCAATTTGTGAGTCTTCACGACCCCTTTTATTTTATTTCAATGTTTATTTAAATCCGAGAAAATTCATGCTTGGTTACAAGGTATGGTAGTGGGGTATGAAATCCATTTTTGTCCATTTTGTGCGCATAAGTTGGTTGGTTTTGGAGCTCAGAAGTCCTCGTGTTATTGTTTTGTTTAGTAACCATTAGTCGTGGTAATGACTGCGGAACAGTCGAATAGATCTGTTTGGTTTAACGAGTCCCGTTCCTGGTCGGTCGTGATCCTGTGGGAGTGCAATTATGTCCAATTATTCTTAGACATCGTCGTGGTGCACGATGTGGCGAGGCATCATTGTTATGGGTTGGTTACGGGCTTATCTCGGCACATCTATCACGGTTTTTGCTATACCATGATTCGACTCTCATGATTTTTATTAACTACACATACTAAGTTTTTATCAAATGATTTTAAGTTTCGTTTCTGTCATTTAAACTTGTGAACTCACCGATGTTATGTTGACATTTTAAGCATGTTTTTCAGGTAAGTGAACTTCAGTTCACGGCTTTTGGAAGTTGCATGCATCATGGACGATACCTTTTGGGGGTTTTGCCTTGTATATTTCATCATATCGGAAATATACTTTTGGTCGTATGTGTTTTGAAACTCGAAGTATTATATTTGGTTGTGTAAACTAAATATATTGTTATGGTTTGTAAACTTTAAACTTTGGTATCGTTGATAATTATATTAGTTGTTTGCTTATCGTATGCTTGAAAATCTTTCATGGTCGCACCTTGCATTTCTGCCTTCGACGGGGTGTGACAAAAAATGGGTTGACTTTTGTCCACAGAAGATGGACTTTTGTCAACAATAGATTGACTGGATGAGGTGGCAGAGGTTTGAGGATCAACAATTGTTGATGTAGCAGTGGCAGAGTGTTGACAGCTGTTTTGAACATTTATTCCTTTGATGGTGGAAGTGACTTTATATTGTGTGATCACAATGTGAAATCCATAATCTTGATGGGAAGACTGGTGTACCTGTATTATTAGTCTTGACATACACATCTTCAAATGTAAATTTATAAAATCAAACAATTCAGCAGTATTTGCTAGGATTTTTAAAAAAGAAGGTTCATTGAACTTTACATTCAAAGTCTCTACTACACACCTAGTCCTTGTGTTAAACACTTTGTAGGCTTTGGCAGTAGTTGAGTATCCCAGAAAATAACCACAATCTACTTTGGCTGCAAATTTTAAAATTGAACCTTTTAAGTTTAAAACGAAATATGGGCAGCCAACGATTTTGAAATAAGAGATAAGTGGTTTGATTTTGAATAAAATTTCATCAGCAGTCTTTTGATGTCTATGTTGATTAAAACTTTGTTTTGCTCATAGCAAAGTGTTTACAGCTTCTACCCAAGAGGACAATGGTAAACCTGAATCTTCAAGCATTGTTTTGGCAGCCTCAATCAAGGTCCTATTCTTTCTTTCAACCATCCTATTTGTTCTTGTGTTCTTAGGATGTTGTACTTCCTTAAAATCCCTTTTGACACACAGAAGTCATCCAACTCCTTATTTTTAAATTCTATTCCATTGTCACTCCTGAAGATTTTTACTAGCAGATCAAATTGTTTTTAAACTTTTCTTACAAAGTCCTACAAAATACCTACAGTCTCAACTTTGGATTGCAAAAAGTACGTCCATGTAAACCTTGAAAAATCATCAATTATGACAAGACAATACCTCTTCTTTTTAAGATTCGTGATTTTAACAGGGCCAAACAAGTCCATGTGTTACAGTTGTAAACACTAACTAGTTTTGGACTCATCAATGGATTTGAATGAACTTTTATGTTGTTTACCTTTTAGACAGGAAACACTTTTCATAACATGTGAATTGTTTTGGTGGAAGGCCTCTTACCAGACCTTGTTTTGAGAGTTTGGTGATAGTTTTGAGATTTGTGTGACCAAGTCTTCTATGCCATAGTTCTGTCTCTTTGTTAGAGGCAGTTGAGAACAGACAGGCATTAGACATTGGATTATCTTTCGAAATATCAACCACATACACATTTCCACTCCTATGAGCAACAAGCATTGTTTTGCTCCCAGTTATGATTTCTTCAATCATTTTCACCACATTTGGTCCAACAATTTTACAAGTTTTCTTAGTGAAGAATTTCCCATAGCCTTTGTCACTCATTTGATACAGACTAAGAAGATTAAATTTCAGATTGTCAATAAGATTGACATGTTCAAACGTGCGTTTCCCTGCTTGGACTGTCCCTGACTCTAACACCTTTCCTTTTGAATTGTTACCAAAGGATATATCACCCCCTCTATGTGCTAGAAAATCTTTGAGAAGGGCTCTACATCCTGTCATGTGCCTGGAGCCTTCACTATCTACATACCATAAACTATTAAGGCAAGTAAAAGCTTGTCACACCCCAACCAATGGCGAAAACATAGGAGTGAGACGAACGATATTGCTCGAGACATCATAGCACTAATTGTGACAATAATTAATTAAACAACCTATTTTATTTCATTCATCAAACTGTCAAATACAACATAACTCGAATACAAAATAACATCAATGAAATAAGTTCAACAAAACATAACAATTAACTTAGCATTCTAAGCGTGTTTCTATGCCAATCTTAGTAAGTTTCATCATACCAACTTTAGCAACCTACAACATGTTAAAAAGTATAGTTCAATAACAAAGTATTGGCGAGTACACAAGTTTGGTATCATTGCATAAGTTGTAAAAACGTTTAAACAAATCCACATGATAAGCTAGTATACAAGATTAATGTAAACATGGCATGTGAACTACAAGTCAATCCTCAAGTGTACCACATAATAGATTAAAACTTAAAATTGACTACAAGAATGCGGGCGGTGCGTTACTCCTATAGCGCTATACATGTTAAGGGAGGCTTGCTCGAAGTTAATGACATTTAGTATCACATAAGAATGTTCCAAGTAAACACTTCAAGTATCACATAACTTTAGCATGTATGATGTGTGATTTAGTGTGTTTATGATAGATTAACATGTTGCACCCAAAAGTGTAAAGCATAAAAAGGGTGTCGAGTGTACTCACGATTTTGTAAGGTTAATTCCGTGAAAGCGTCTAGGTTGATTAGGGGGACGAACACCGAGTTATCCTACACAAGGAAACGTAGGTGTGTGAGTATTGGAATGACGATGGAGTTCGGTAATTTTAGGAATTTAAAGTATTCAAAAAGTATGCATAGTCAAAAGTAATTATCTAGACGTTAAAGCTCGTTTTTGACACTATAAGCCCTGAAGGGTGTTTGTGTTTTTATGGGTCATGCCCAATAGAATCGTAACGATGATTAGGTCTTAGATAAAATAACTAATATTAGGACAAGTAACCATATGGTCATCGTTAAAGGTTCGGCTATATTTATTATTTACATATATATAGTTTACATATATTATTATAAATTTATCATAAAAATCATAGATTTCATATAGGTTATGGATGTCATATAAGTCATAGAAGTCATTCATGAAGGTAGCAGGATAACCGTCCTAAACCTCTTTCGAAAGATTCACCAATACACAAATTGCCACAAGGACAATCCGGATGGTCATGAATAAAGTACTTCACTAAGCTACGTTTCGAACCAAATAAGCAAGCTAGGTGCGTGCATCCCGAACATGGCAACATTTTGGGACGTGTGGTAGCCTTGTTACTCAAGTTAAGGTGAAACATAGCTTAATGGATAGAAATCATGAAGTGAGGGGTGGATTGAAAAGTTGGATAGCCAAGGCCTCCATGTAATCACACCTTCACCAACACAAGCTTGTAAGCTTGGATGGCTCAACACTTGTGGGTTAAAAACCCTAGTAAAAACCACAAGTTTAGAGGCATGTTATACCTCTTGGTTTTGTACGGAACAAGTCTATCTAGCTCACTAACCATAAACTTGATTAGAGGCACAAGTAGCATAGAGTTGTTAAGATTAAAACAAGTTCAAGAAAAGTTTATAAGTTTAACTTCCAAAACAGAAAGTTTGGCCCTAAAAATGGTATTGTTCCACCTTGTTTTTCCATGAAAAACCTATGGTAACATCCCATGGGGCTTAACAAACATTTTTTAGGAAGAAAACATGAAGAAAACTTTGAAACTTTTAAAGTTTGAAAAGATAAAAACAGGCAGAAAGTGTATCACACTTTTGGACCTCAAATGGTGAGGTTTCACCTTGGTTTGCCAAAGCAAACTTGTGAGAACCTTCCTAGAGGTTATCCAAGAGTGTGAGAAGAAGAAACAAGGTTTAACAAAGAAGGAAGCGAGTTGAAATTCACTTGCAAGCTGAAGTGTTTCAACAGAAAGTTTTGAACTTTGAGAGGATTTTTGGAGTGTTTGGAGGTTTGTAAAAGAGGGAAATGGATGGGGGAATGCTTGTTTATATAGGGAAGGGATTAGGGTTTAAGTTAGGGTTGCATTTCATGTGGTTTGATGAGTTTTTGAATTGAAACAAGGAGGGAACATAGACTTGGCAGCTTGCGGCCGCAAGCTGCCTTGTCTTCTTCTTTTTTTTTGTTAATTATATTATATAAATGGTTTTAGTTGTTACTTAAATAATGTATTTTATATATAAACCAAGTGTGAAGTGTTTTTGGAAGATTATAACATGATTAAAGGTGTTAAATATCCATAAACATGTCTTGTAAATAATTAACATAAGTGTGACAAGAATCATGGTGCCAAAAGACTATGCATTTTGTGTTTAACTTGTTGATTGATTGCTTGATTTTAAACATTTAACTTTCATGAATATATGATAAGAATATGCAAGTTGATTCCAAGCTATAAATTGCGTAACGAATGTGTGTATGATCATAGATATAAATGCGTATAAAAATTGCGAATTGTGTATAATCGATCAATTTGATTACAATTAAAGCCTTAGATTTACAATGATTCGGAAATTAAATAGGATTACAAGGTTTGGACTTTCCAATAATAGAAACACGAAGCAAACTTACTAAAAACGGAAAGTTACAAATGCGAAGCATTATAAAGCTCCCTTAGCAGCAGCCATCTTGGCACAATCACACTCTCCTTCACAAACACTAAACTCCCATGGGTCTGATAGAGAAATCACCATTTCTTCACCAACCTTCTCTTCTGAAAGATCTGTTTTAACATTATCACAAATCTCATCAGAATTGGATACCACTTCCTCAGACTCTACCCCTTCCAATATTGTCTCTAGTGCCATAGAACAAAAATCATCATGTTTATTTTCAAAATTGGCAACTAGGGCAAAATTTTCATCTGTAAGTTCTTCAGGTAAGCTGCTCCAGCCAACAAAGCCTTGTGTGAAAAAGATTTGTTGATTAGTTTCTGCCTGAGCAGGGGTTAGTGCAGCTTGTGGTGCAGATTACACTTGAACCTGAGGGACTGGGGGTTGAACATACTGTATCTGAGGAACAGTGGTTTGGACATATTGTACTGTAATAGTGTTTCCAGGGTGTGCAAAGTGAGTCGTGCTTTGCATGTGTGGAGTAGGGGTATATTGGGTATCATGGACAGTGTTTTCAGTGTTTTGAAGTCTAGGACTTGGATGTGTGACAATAAACCACTTGTTTGGCTCCTACACTCTCTAGAAAAATAGCCTAACCTATTACACTTATAACACTTGATTTTAGATTTTTCCAACCCAACTTTCAACCCCCCCTACCATGCAACCCTGGAAATTTTCTGCAACTTCTTTTGTAAAATTTGCTAGTCCTAACACTTAATAAAGCAAGTTGGTGCAAGATGTCCATTTCTTCCAAATAAGCGAGGTCAAAGTGTTGAAGATCATTTAACTCAAAAGATAAGTTGTCAGAAACTTGGGTTTCCCCATTTGTTGCAAAAGCATAATTGGGTAAGTAAGAACAGAGTTAAATCCTCCACTAGAAGTTAACCTGATCCTTACTTCCACCAGAGGTTTCCTCTTGACCGAAAAGTGTTATGCTACTAAGGCATAGTCATCATCAACATTTCCTGACTCTTGAAGCTTCTTTTCTAGTTAAGCTCTCTCTCATAAGTTAGGAGCCTACCATGAAGCTGAGTCAAACTCATCTCTTTGAAACCAATAGAGTTTCTTGTTACGAAAATAATAGTGTCTCATTTATCTGGTAATGATCTTAGAAAACGGCTATTCAAGGTTGAATTAGGAAAATTAGACAACTAAAACTCTCGAATTGTTGAGTTAATGATTCTCCTTTAACGTGACAAAATATGTTTCATACTGTTGGTTTAGAACTTCTCGGTTGTTTTCGATAACTTCCTCTGTTCCATCAAACTGGTCTTTCAAAGCATCCCACAACTCCTTAGCACTCTTGTAATGTAACAAGCCAGCATAGATATCATTCAGCAGAGTCGTGGCAACAATACTAATTGCCTTGGCATCTAGCTTGATTTTCTGAAAGTCCTGCTCGGAGTAGTTTTCCAGCTTCTTTGGTACTTGAACCTTGGGGTCCTTATCACTCGGCACCATCGGAATATGTGGTCCGAAGATAACCGATTTCATCAACCCATGTTCTGTTGAGCAAGTATGTGACCCATCCAACGTTTCCAGATATTGTATTCCGATCTGACAAGTATCGGAGGTTTGTATAGAGTACCAGTGTTGTGTGGATCTTGTGAATTTTGAGACATTTTTGATTGTTTACAAACAAGTTTTTGTTTAAAATACTTTTGGACGTAAATAAACTTTTACTCTGTTTTCAATCCAACAAACAAACGATATTAGTAGTATGAGTTGATCTGTTTATATCAAACTGATTGTTTAGATCAGATTTGATTGGCCAAGCTTTGATACCAGTTGTTAGGATCTGAGTTTGATTGTTGTGATAGTTAAGATGAAAATAATGAAAGAAGATAAAACAGAGATGAAATATGCAGCGAATAATTAACTTTTCAATCACAACCATGAAGATATTGCTTTCATCAACATGCTTTTATAAATTTGTAATCACAAGTTTACGTATGCATGAAGAATACAACTCCCCCTCAGCCTGATCACTCCTTGTTTGTTCGTACAAAAATGTCAAGGTGAAAGTGATGAATAGAACAGTTCGGGCGCTATTCTATTTATAGTACAAACAAAACATCTGAAGAGTCTAAGCTGACGTCACCTAGACAGCGACATCTAACAGCCTAACAAACTCCTAACATCTGCTAGAGCCTAAGCATCGTTACATTAATAATACAAGTAAACTCTATTGATCATCATCTGTTAAAAATCCTCTGTTGAGCTTTATCATCTGTTGATCCACAACAGACTTTGGTTTCATCAGACTTTAGTCTTTATCAGAGAGGTTTTCTTTGGTACACCTTTGGCTTTAAGCAGAGTTTGTCTTCAAACAGATCTTGTAAACAGACTTTGGTCTTGGTAGACTTTAGAGTAGCAGATGTTGAGTCTTTGCCTTTGGGAGGAGTAGATCTTCAAAGCACTAATATTTGTAATCAGAAGTTGTAGACTATTTTGGCTTTCCAATCATCTATTCTTTTGTGGGGTCCACTAGATCCAACAAAAGGACATGAGAATCTTGGCTTGTTAGGGAACTCCTCGTTGAATTTACTTTCAAAAAAATTCTTGCCTCTTTTTTAATGTTAGTTGGATTAGAGATCCATACCCCATTCATTTTGATGCCATTAATCTGTTTACTTAAGACGTTTAGATTTATGCACCTGTGAAAGAAGCCGGTATTTTCAACTCCTTCGACTGCCCACTTCAGCCTTGCCTTTTGCTTTAAATTGCTCGCATCTGTACAAGTGAGAGTTTCCCGTTGTTTTTTTGTTATCCACCCAAGACTCTCTTTTAGAATCCAATAGTGGTCTAGATTCCAATATATTATCCAGCAAACCCAAGTTTCTTTCAATCTCCTGTTGTTGCATCCTATTTTTCGCCTTAACCAGCACCACCACCCAGTTTTTAATAACATCTTTAATTGGTATCAGTTTCCCTACAAGCAACGAATCAGGCGACCCCACTATCGATGGTTACGAATGGCTTTTACAACAACTAAGTCAAACTTGGGCATACTTAGCCAAGAATTATAAAAATGAAAGGGGGTGGCCCCAAAATTTTGGCCAATAGTAGATAATATCGGCCTGTGATCCGACACATTCCAAGGCAGCGTAGAAACTGAAGCGTTAGGCCACCTATTCCAAAAATTACTACACACCAAAAACTGGTCGATCTTACTGAATTGTCCCCCGCATCGGACACTTTTGTGAATCTTCTCCCACCCATAGCATACTCGAAAAGTCAGTTATCTGGATAAAAGAATTAAAAGCATCTGCACATCCCGAGCTGAACTCCATATTAAGGTGTTCCTCCAGGTTTCAGACCGCATTAAAGTCGTCCATTATCATTAACCATCCACTCAATAGATCCAATCTTTCCGATATTAATGAGTTTGGAGTTAGCCCCTGAGTCTCTAAGGGGCATATGTTGGATCTTTTGAGATCGTTGGTACTTAGTTTTAGTAGGATTTGGATAGTTTTGTAATGATTTAATGTATTTTAGAAAGTTCACGGGCCGAAAGTGCCAGTACAGGAAACTGCCTGTAGTGGCGTATTTATGTTACCAGTGTATTTAATAAATATGTTGGGTAGTTAGTGTGCATATATATGCTGATCAATGAAAACCCTAGTTCAAGGTTCTTGGAAAGATTTTGGTGATTTCTCTTATGTTGTGATTGTTGTTCTTGTGCTTAATCCGAAATATCCAGGTGCATTCCATGACTATATCCTTTGGGATTCCATATACAACACTTGTTGTTTGATCCATATAAGAATCTTCATCTTTTGGTTTTTCTTAACTTTTACACATTCAAACTTTGGGTGATAACAATCAAACCACTGTGATCCGAATCTGTTTTGGGACTCACAATTTGGTATCAGAGCCTTTGTGCTCTTGATTGTTTGAGTTTTTGTTAAGATTTTTCAAGTTTTGAAGGTTTTCAAATGTTTTCAAGGTTTCAAGGTTTTTCAAATTTTTGGACTTAAAATGGCTTGATTTGGTGTGTTTAATCATTAGCTTGTTGTTAATCAGTGTTTTGGTACATTTGGGTCATTTTGGTACAAAGAAACATGGATTTTAAGTCGTTTTTGGGTGATTAGAGGGTCTTTGTTCGTGCTTAAACCATGTTGGGCGTATTTAACTTTGAAGTCAGCGGAGATAAACTTGAATATAGCCTGTTTAACTTGAAGATCGCGTAATTACCAAATACGCCGGCATTACACCAGCGGATTTGTTGATTTCCAGCGAAATAGTGTCAGCGTAATTAATCGAAGGTGACCTTGAAGTCAGTGATAAAAATCCTCAGCGATTTTATCACGGTGATCAGCGCGTTTAGACAAACTTACGTTTGTTTTGTGTATTCAAGCGGATTTAGCTATTTTCGCCGGGTCAAGTAGCCAATCGTCATCCAGCGTAATTGTACTTGCAGCATATTTGCTCTCTGGTCTATTAAGTTCCAGCGTCTTTAATCCAAGATCAAGACTATGAACTCGAAATCAACCAAAATGTCACTTAATCAGCTCAATCCAATAGCCCAAGCCAAATTGGAGACATGAATAGCTATGAGACCTCCCAAGTTGAAAGGTTCTAAAGAATTCAGTAGTTGGAAGAATCGAATTAAAGTATTCTTTGAGTATACCGACCATACTCAATTGATGTATGTCACCGTAGGACCGCATGTTCCTATGATAATTCGCGACGATGTTTGAACAATCAATGAAGACCCTTCAACATTAGCTGAAGAGGATAGAACTCTCATTCAACGCGATTAGGGCTCATGCTGCTCTGACAATGTCTCTGTCCAAGGACGACAACAATCTGTTTGAAGAATACACATCAGCTCACGAGCTGTGGTTAGCGCTTATTAATCTCTATGAAGGGAACAAAGAGTTGATGGATAACAAGAGAGATATGGTTTAGAAAGAATATGATATGTTCGGGAGTGTTCGTGGTGAAAGCTTGTTAGATCATATTAGTCGATTTTTGGGTGTGCTAACAAAAATGAAGAAAGTTGGCAATTGTGATATCCCGGGTTTTTCGGATAAATTATACGTGACACTTGTCGAATAATATGCGTGCTAAGTATTAAACGTGAATGAATACGTGATGAGTGTTTATGTGATTGTTTAGTTATTAAGTAATTATTGTAAATATGCACACAAACCGAACCCTTTGTGAAACTAGGAAACTTGGAACCCAAGTCTTCGGCCAAAAGAGAACAAGAATCAAAGATCAAACCTAAACTTAAAACTCATTCTAATACTTGGCCGCGAGATCAACTCCAAATCAAACTAACTCACTCCAATACTTGGCCGCAAGATCAAACTCGAAACCACAAGATCAAAACCAAACCAACCATTCTAGTCTCTCGGCCGCAAGATAAAACCCAACCCAAGATTCTCGGCCACAACACACAAACCCAACCCTATCCCTTGACCGCAAGACCCAAACCCAAATCGCAACCCTCACCTTTTTGTGCTATATATATACACATACCCATGCATGTCGCATACACAAAAACACAAACCCTAGAAGGAAAAACTGCCGTCGGCAGCTTGTTCACAGCCCTTGCGACCGCAAACAGCCTTCATCAGATCAGCCTTTGTTCAGTCCATACAATCGCAAACCAGCCTCCTTCTCGGTCACGGATCTTCTCGGCTGCAAGCAGTCTTTGATCACCGGATTCCTTAGCTTAAGCACGGTTCGTTTACCTTATTATATAAGACCATATTCGGACACATGTGTGTAACTTTGTTGTGTTCGGGTTGTATGATTGTATTGCTTCGGTTAGATATATGTTTGAATGTCTAGTTGTTTCGGCTAAATATATGTTTGAATGTCTAGTTGTTTCGGCTAAGTATATGATTATATTGCTTCGGATATATACACATACTTGAATGAATTGAGTAATTGTTTCGGATATATACACATACTTGAATGAATTGAGTTATTGTTTCGGATATATACACATACTTGAATGAATTGATTAGTTGCTTCGGATATACACGTACTTGAATGAAGTGATTTGCTTGTTCGGATTATAGGTGTTTAATGTAATCGGCTGAGTTGGTTATAAACATAATGGTATTCGGAAATCATAAGTTAGCAAGTGTGTTTTGGTTGTAATAACTAGAAGTAAGAACTAGGGTTGCATGGATAGGTTATTAGTATTAATCTAGGACTAGAAATCAGAGCTAGATCGCTTAGATTAATCGCATGAACGGGATTACACGAGTTTATAATAATAACATGCTGAAACAGGAAGCTGAGTGAAAGTTACAGCCGATTTCATCTGGCTGTAACTTGGTCGTTAGTTGTCGAAAAACGGACTTTCTGATGTCTAGAACGTAGAGATTTGAATAAGGAATCTAATGGCGCTGGATTCATAATTTTCTGAAGTCGTTTGATATTTTTAAAGGACTGAACAAGTTCAGTAGCTAAAGCTGTGAAAATTCTGGAATTTTGTTGGTTGTTTATCAAGCTAGATTTTAAAATCAGTAGGGAGTTGAGTCATGATTTTTGTACAGTAACTAGGTATAGAAATTTCCGGGCAACTCCAATTGGAATTTTGTTAATCGGACGATCAGTGATTTTTAAATAAATTCTTCCGTGGACTGCAGTCAGAAAGCAGTAAATCTGACTGCAGCTTAGTGAATTAATATTTATGGCTAATTGGTAAAGATTTAGGACTTGGAAAAATTATATAAATTTCTATGGTATAAATGTCACCTACTGTAAAAATATGGGAATTTTTGGAATGTTAGAACTATTTTATAAAAATCCTAGAAAACAGCTGAATAATTGAGTGTTAAGCAGAAAGTTGATAACTTGTGATTGTATGTATAAAGTGTTGTATGGATTTGGAATATGTTTATGATAAGTTGTTTGATTACCATGATCACATGAGAATACTTACATGCATGTTTGAGTGTTAGATATGTTGTTTGTGTGTATCACTTTGTGAGTAAATTGCGTGTGGAATTTGTATTGGTGTGATTTCACACTGACGTGGGATTAATTGGTTTGTTAGGACGCAACTAGCGGTCCCATCTCTTATAACATCTTTGCTACACTAACCGAGCAAATAAAGGTGAGTTCACGGCCCCTAACTTTATCCGGTTTTTAAACAACAGGGGGAGAAACATGTATACACTCTCAAACTCAAACTCTTTACGTTATACGAATTTAACGTCACACAACTATACGGTAACTAAGTTAATGTTAATGTAATGTTATGGTCACTATGCAGCTTTATCACTTAAGTCCTCGACAATCTCCTCGGATCGTTAGTATTTGGGTTAAATAGCGGGGGAATTATAAGTAGTACTACTGGGTCTGACGAGCCCCATCCGAGCTAGTCGCGCTAGCCGACCGGGTATGGTCAACGGATGTATGATTGGCCTAACACCGCCATGGTCATGTGATAGGCCTCGCAAAACGGAGGCACACAGTCAGCTTCGATCGCGAACACTTAGTGACATGACTTTAGGCTAGCTACCTATATACATTAATATTGAACTTAATTACGGAACAACTTAATATTCCGGGTTTGGAATATTGGAAACATCAACTTATTATCCCGGGTTGGGGATAATGGAAACAACAACTTAACATTCCGGTTTGGAATATTGGAAACATCAACTTATTATCCCGGGTTGGGGATAATGGAAACAACAACTTAACATTCCGGTTTGGGAATATTGGAAGCAACAACTTATTATTCCGGGATTGGAATAATGGAACTGATTAGTTATCCCGGGTTGGGGATAACGGAGTAACAAACTATAACCGAACAAACGATTTTATGAAAACCTGTGAACTCACTCATCTTTAATGTTGACACTTGTTTCTTTACATGTTTCTCAGGACGCTAGGAGCTCTAGGTGCACGCACACGCATTGAACAAGACATCATTATAGAGTCTTATTTATTAATATTGTTTTGGGATTTTTCAAGTTGTTTTGGCGTTTGTGTTGGCGCCCGCATCATTACTTATTTATGCTTCCGCTCAAACTTTAAAAACTGATACTCATGCTAAATATTGGTAATATAAAATCGACAACAAATGATTTTGGAAAACGTATAATCAAATCATGTAGAGTCGTTCAACGTACTAGTGTTACAGATTCTGGTTTGTTCACACGCCTCGCGGTAAAACTCCGCAAGTGGAAATTGAGGGTGTGACGGATTGGTATCAGAACCACTAGCTATAGAGAACCAGGTTTGCATTAGAAGTAGACCTAAACTATAGCTGATATCACGACACTAGACTTAGTTTGGCACCGAATTATTATATCTTGTTATGCAATATGCTACAAACGTGTTTGGTAGGTTATACCTTCATAATAAGAAATGAAAACAACTCGTAACTAACTACACGACCTAACAGGCAATGTCATCATCCTCATCGTCATCATCGTCCGACAGACTTACGCCACCAAGAGCACCAGGAAAGGCACCAATGGGTGGAACCCATACCACCTTATGGCGTGGAGACACGCTCAGCAGCGAGGAAAAGGCTCGCTCTGGGGGAGGAGTCGTCGTTGCGCCCAACTATTGCTGTACCGGTTGAACCGGTTAATCCTGTAGAAATAGGACTTGACATGCTTAGAATCCTGGTACATACACAACAAAAACAGTTAGAAAGAATGCAGGAAACCATCTTAGCACAAGGATGGATGATCCGACACCTTACGAGAAAGACCGACTCGCTCGAGGAAGAGCATCGTACGAGTAAGATAGCTCGTAACACCATAGCCAGAGATCTGCGTGCGGAGCAGATAAGAGCTGACTGGCTTGAGGACAGAGTCCTGGAAAATAGTTGGAACATTCAGGAACTGCAAAATCAAGCACTTGAACCAGCACCTGCCCCTCCAGTGCCGGTAGAGGAGGATCCAGAAGAGGATCCAGAGGAGGATCCTGAAGAGGATCCGGAGGAGGACCCAGCTGAGGAAGCTGGAAATGCCGCACAGGATGACGGCAACGACAGTGACTTGGGGGATGGAGATGTAGACGACTGACACGGCTCGTTTATATTATTTGTTTTCCTTCAGTTTATTATTTTCCACTTGTGTTTAAACTTGAGACTTTATAGTAAATTCGTATGTTTGATTTGCACTTTTGTAAGACGTTGAGATTTCAGTTAATCAAGTATTTCTTTTGACTATTTAACATATTGAGTTGACATAACTAAATAATTATTAAAGTACGAAGTAGGATAACTATATTGGACATATAGACTTATCGGGGTGTGTTTGTGTTGTGTTTCGAAGATCTAAATGGCGACTGGAAGACGTGGAAACCTTAAATTGACGCCCGAAGAGCTAGCTGCCATGATCCAGGAGCATGTGAACGCAGCATTAGCGGGTGTGCAGAACCAGCCGGCAGGTAACCATTATTAAGTTTTCGCGTGAAAATCTAATAGTGAGGCTAGTACAATTCCTTGCTGACTTCCTGTTCTCTGTCAGCAGGAGGGGGCTTTAATCCCTATAAGATGTTCCTTGACGCAAAACCTAGCAAATTCTCGGGCGGAAGGACCCATTGGACTGGTCCGCTGGATCGAAAAGTCGGAATCCGTTTTTGAAATGTGCAACTGCTTAGAGGCCAATAAGGTCAAATACGCCGCCTCAACACTGGAAGATGGGGACTGACATGGTGGAATGCCCAAGTCCAAACACGTGGACTGTTAGCTGCAAATGCTATGGCATGGACTGAGTTCAAGGCCCTGATTAAAGAGGAGTACTGTCCACGAGACAGAGTGCAACAGTTAGAGCAAGCTTTGTGGAACCACAAGATGGTGGGATCGGAAATTGAAGCTTACACCGCAAAACATCATGATTTGGTATTTCTGTGTCCCGAATTGGCCAACACGGTGGAGAAAAGACTCGAGTTCTATCTCGGGGGTCTGGTTCCGGAAATTCAGGGTATGGTGATGTCTAGTAACCCTGTAACAGAACATCAAGCTATCCGATTGGCTCACAAACTCACCGATAAAGCGGTGGAACAGAAGAAACTACCAGCACGGGTACCACTGAAGTTGCCCCAGATAACAAAAGAAAGTTTGAAGACTCCACCATTCGACAGTCTTCGTCATCTCATCCGCAGCAAGGGAACCAGAAACGGTTCAATCATTACCACAGCCACCGGGGTCATCAAAATCATTCCAACAACAACAACAACAACTACAACAATAACAACCAGAATGCAGGCGGCTATGTAGGTCGAAAGCCGCAGTGCAATCGCTGCAATCTTCACCATAACGGCCCTTGTGCCGGAAGTCGCTGCCAAAGTTGTGGCAAGATGGGACATGCGGCAAAGGATTGTCGTGGGGAAATCATGTCCCGACAAAATCAGAATCAGCCTCAGGGTCAGCAGCAGGGTATAAACCGGGGATGTTATCAGTGTGGTAGCACTACTCATTTCAGAAAAGACTGCCCACAGTTGCGCAACAACAACAATAATGGTGGAAACAACCACAACAACCGCAACAATAATAACAACAACAATAATGGGAACGGTGGCACAGGAGGTGCCAAGGGTCGCGCATTTACATTGGGCCGCGGAGAGGCCAGAAACGACACGAACGTGGTCACCGGTAAGTTTCCCCTTAATGAACATTTTGCTACTATGCTTTTTGATACGGGTGCGGATAGGAGTTTTATATCTGAGTCTTTTAGGAAGAACCTAAATCTCACGCTTAAACCATTAGAGACCCCTTATGTGATAGAATTAGCCAATGGTAAATCGGTAGATGTGACCCAAATCGTATCCGACTGCCAACTCAAACTCGCGGGCCACACTTTTACCATTGATCTGATGACAACTACCCTGGGTAGTTTTGACGTGGTAGTCGGAATGGACTGGCTATCCGACGTCGGGGCTGAAGTTCTCTGCTTCGAAAAGTCTATCCGTATTCCACTCACGAACGACGAAATCCTGACGGTACAAGGCGACAAGGCAAGCGCCGTCACCAACATCATCTCATACATGCAAGCGCAGAAGTATCTTCGGAAAAAGAATTCCTTCGCTATACTTGCACTAATTACCGAACAGCCTAAGGACGAGAAACGTATAGAAGACATCCCTGTCGTCCGTGATTTTTCCGATGTATTCCCAGAAGAACTACCTGGTCTTCCACCACATCGACAATTGGAGTTTGAAATCGAATTGGCAAGCAATGCAACTCCTATCGCCAAGGCTCCATACCGCCTAGCTCCAGCCGAGCTGCAGGAGCTGTCGACCCAACTTCAAGAGCTGTTGGAAAAAGGATTTATCCGACCAAGCGTTTCGCCATGGGGAGCTCCAGTCCTGTTTGTCAAGAAAAAGGACGGGACTTTCCGCATGTGCATCGACTATAGGGAACTCAACAAGGTTACAGTCAAGAACCGATACCGTTACCTCGCATCGACGACCTATTCGACCAACTGCAAGGGTCAAGTTACTACTCTAAGATTGATTTACGGTCCGGTTATCATCAGCTACGCGTCAGGGAGGAGGATATCGCTAAGACAGCATTTCGCACTCGGTATGGCCATTACGAGTTCTTGGTCATGCCATTCGGTCTCACTAACGCACCTGCGGTATTCATGGACCTCATGAACCGCGTGTGTAAACCATACCTCGACAAATTTGTCATTGTGTTCATCGATGACATACTCATCTACTCCAAAAGTAAAGAAGAGCATGCTGAGCACCTACGATTACTGCTAGGATTACTTCAATAGGAAAAGCTATACGCCAAGCTCTCAAAGTGTGATTTCTGGATCCGGGAAGTTCAGTTTCTCGGGCACGTCGTGAATGAAAAGGGTATCCACGTAGACCCTGCCAAGATTGAAGCCATCAAAAGTTGGGAAGCACCTAAGACTCCGACGGAAATCCGCCAATTTTTGGGATTGGCTGGTTACTACAGACGCTTCATCGAGGGGTTTTCAAAGATTGCACAACCGCTCACTACCCTCACCCAGAAAGGCATCAAGTATGCTTGGGGTGACAAGCAAGAAGTAGCATTTCAACTGCTGAAGCAGAAACTTTGCAGTGCACCCATTCTGTCCTTGCCGGAAGGGACAAATGACTTTGTAGTGTATTGTGATGCTTCCATTCAGGGATTGGGATGCGTACTCATGCAACGCGATAAGGTCATCGCGTATGCGTCACGACAGCTGAAGGTTCACAAGAAGAACTACACGACGCATGACCTAGAATTGGGAGCAGTGGTGTTTGCACTTAAGATTTGGAGACACTACCTTTATGGAACGAAGTGCACAATCTTCACTGACCACAAAAGCCTCCAGCACATCTTTGATCAGAAGGAGTTGAACATGCGACAGCGTCGCTGGGTCGAACTCTTGAACGATTATGAGTGTGCCATTCGGTATCACCCGGGTAAAGCTAACGTGGTAGCTGATGCCCTCAGCAGGAAGGAACACTTGAAACCTCGTCGTGTACGAGCACTACAACTCACTATTCATTCGGGGCTACCCGATCAAATACGCGACGCCCAGTTAGAAGCAGTTAAGGAGGAAAACATCAAAGCTGAATCAGTGGGAAAAATGGAACGCGATTGGGAAGTAAAGCCCAATGGAGCCCGGTATTTCATGAATCGCATATGGGTACCTCTCTACAGGAACCTCAGAGAGATAGTCATGGATGAAGCTCACAAATCTCGATACTCTATCCATCCGGGTTCGGATAAGATGTATCAAGACCTTAAAGTTGCGTATTGGTGGCCCAACATGAAAGCCGATATAGCCACCTACGTGAGTAGATGTTTGACTTGTGCAAAAGTCAAGGTGGAGTATCAAAAGCCATCGGGGCTACTCCAACAACCTGAGATCCCAGTGTGGAAATGGGATCAGATCTCCATGGATTTTATCACTAAACTCCCGCGAACCTTGGGTGGTTGCGACACCATCTGGGTGATTGTGGATCGTTTAACTAAGTCCGCACACTTCCTAGCTATCAAAGAAACGGATAAGATGGAGAAGTTGACTCGCATCTACATTAAGGAAGTAGTTTCTCGGCACGGAGTGCCAACGTCCATCATCTCAGATAGAGATGCTCGTTTCACGTCAAACTTCTGGCAGTCACTCCAGAAAGCGTTGGGAACACGCTTGGATATGAGCACAGCTTATCACCCTCAGACTGATGGTCAAAGCGAAAGGACCATACAAACCTTGGAAGACATGCTTAGGGCATGCGTAGTGGACTTCGGAAATAATTGGGAAATTCACCTGCCTCTAGTGGAATTCTCATATAACAACAGCTATCACACGAGTATTTCGGCAGCACCGTTTGAAGCATTATACGGTCACAAATGTAGATCACCGGTCTGCTGGGCAGAAGTCGGTGACAGTCAACTCACAGGCCCAGAGTTAATACTTGAGGCTACTGAAAAGATTGTACAAATCAGAAACCGCATGGCGGCGGCACGAGATCGACAGAAAAGCTACGCTGATCAACGACGCAAACCGCTCGAATTCCAAGTAGGCGATCGCGTCCTACTAAAGGTGTCACCCTGGAAGGGTGTAATCCGTTTTGGAAAACGGGGCAAACTTAACCCACGGTACGTAGGCCCGTTTGAAATCTTGAAACGAATTGGACCCGTAGCATACCAATTAGACCTCCCTGCCGAACTCAGTGGAGTTCACAACGTATTTCACGTGTCAAATCTGAAGAAGTGTCTATCAGATGAAACTTTAGTTATTCCATTGGATGAGATCCAAGTGGATGAACAACTACACTTCGTGGAAAAGCCTATCGAGATCATGGATCGTGAGATCAAGACTCGGAGGCACAGCAAGATTCCGATCGTTAAAGTTCGTTGGGACTCTAAGCGTGGACCGGAGTTCACGTGGGAAAGAGAGGACCAAATGAAAAGCAAATACCCACACCTCTTTGCAACTGAGCAGCAAACTAACGATACCAGTAACTAAATTTTCGGGACGAAAATTCTTTCAACAAGGGGATGATGTGACAACCTGGAAACTTCTTATACTTTCGTGTACTATTGTTGATTAAATTCTTGTGCATGACACTTGGAAATTCTTTGTGTATGACACTTGGGAATTTCTTGTAGCGTTGCGTACCATTATAAACGAACTAACTCTTTGTGCGTGGCACTCTGAACATGTACGTTACATGCTAAACCGAGTTTACTCAATTTTCGGGACGAAAATTCTTTCAACATGGGGATAATGTGATATCCCGGGTTTTTCGGATAAATTATACGTGACACTTGTCGAATAATATGCGTGCTAAGTATTAAACGTGAATGAATACGTGATGAGTGTTTATGTGATTGTTTAGTTATTAAGTAATTATTGTAAATATGCACACAAACCGAACCCTTTGTGAAACTAGGAAACTTGGAACCCAAGTCTTCGGCCAAAAGAGAACAAGAATCAAAGATCAAACCTAAACTTAAAACTCATTCTAATACTTGGCCGCGAGATCAACTCCAAATCAAACTAACTCACTCCAATACTTGGCCGCAAGATCAAACTCGAAACCACAAGATCAAAACCAAACCAACCATTCTAGTCTCTCGGCCGCAAGATAAAACCCAACCCAAGATTCTCGGCCACAACACACAAACCCAACCCTATCCCTTGACCGCAAGACCCAAACCCAAATCGCAACCCTCACCTTTTTGTGCTATATATATACACATACCCATGCATGTCGCATACACAAAAACACAAACCCTAGAAGGAAAAACTGCCGTCGGCAGCTTGTTCACAGCCCTTGCGACCGCAAACAGCCTTCATCAGATCAGCCTTTGTTCAGTCCATACAATCGCAAACCAGCCTCCTTCTCGGTCACGGATCTTCTCGGCTGCAAGCAGTCTTTGATCACCGGATTCCTTAGCTTAAGCACGGTTCGTTTACCTTATTATATAAGACCATATTCGGATACATGTGTGTAACTTTGTTGTGTTCGGGTTGTATGATTGTATTGCTTCGGTTAGATATATGTTTGAATGTCTAGTTGTTTCGGCTAAATATATGTTTGAATGTCTAGTTGTTTCGGCTAAGTATATGATTATATTGCTTCGGATATATACACATACTTGAATGAATTGAGTAATTGTTTCGGATATATACACATACTTGAATGAATTGAGTTATTGTTTCGGATATATACACATACTTGAATGAATTGATTAGTTGCTTCGGATATACACGTACTTGAATGAAGTGATTTGCTTGTTCGGATTATAGGTGTTTAATGTAATCGGCTGAGTTGGTTATAAACATAATGGTATTCGGAAATCATAAGTTAGCAAGTGTGTTTTGGTTGTAATAACTAGAAGTAAGAACTAGGGTTGCATGGATAGGTTATTAGTATTAATCTAGGACTAGAAATCAGAGCTAGATCGCTTAGATTAATCGCATGAACGGGATTACACGAGTTTATAATAATAACATGCTGAAACAGGAAGCTGAGTGAAAGTTGCAGCCGATTTCATCTGGCTGTAACTTGGTCGTTAGTTGTCGAAAAACGGACTTTCTGATGTCTAGAACGTAGAGATTTGAATAAGGAATCTAATGGCGCTGGATTCATAATTTTCTGAAGTCGTTTGATATTTTTAAAGGACTGAACAAGTTCAGTAGCTAAAGCTGTGAAAATTCTGGAATTTTGTTGGTTGTTTATCAAGCTAGATTTTAAAATCAGTAGGGAGTTGAGTCATGATTTTTGTACAGTAACTAGGTATAGAAATTTCCGGGCAACTCCAATTGGAATTTTGTTAATCGGACGATCAGTGATTTTTAAATAAATTCTTCCGTGGACTGCAGTCAGAAAGCAGTAAATCTGACTGCAGCTTAGTGAATTAATATTTATGGCTAATTGGTAAAGATTTAGGACTTGGAAAAATTATATAAATTTCTATGGTATAAATGTCACCTACTGTAAAAATATGGGAATTTTTGGAATGTTAGAACTATTTTATAAAAATCCTAGAAAACAGCTGAATAATTGAGTGTTAAGCAGAAAGTTGATAACTTGTGATTGTATGTATAAAGTGTTGTATGGATTTGGAATATGTTTATGATAAGTTGTTTGATTACCATGATCACATGAGAATACTTACATGCATGTTTGAGTGTTCGATATGTTGTTTGTGTGTATCACTTTGTGAGTAAATTGCGTGTGGAATTTGTATTGGTGTGATTTCACACTGACGTGGGATTAATTGGTTTGTTAGGACGCAACTAGCGGTCCCATCTCTTATAACATCTTTGCTACACTAACCGAGCAAATAAAGGTGAGTTCACGGCCCCTAACTTTATCTGGTTTTTAAACAACAAGGGGAGAAACATGTATACACTCTCAAACTCAAACTCTTTATGTTATACGAATTTAACGTCACACAACTATACGGTAACTAAGTTAATGTTAATGTAATGTTATGGTCACTATGCAGCTTTATCACTTAAGTCCTCGACAATCTCCTCGGATCGTTAGTATTTGGGTTAAATAGCAGGGGAATTATAAGTAGTACTACTGGGTCTGACGAGCCCCATCTGAGCTAGTCGCGCTAGCCGACCGGGTATGGTCAACGGATGTATGATTGGCCTAACACCGCCATGGTCATGTGATAGGCCTGGCAAAACGGAGGCACACAGTCAGCTTCCATCGCGAACACTTAGTGACATGACTTTAGGCTAGCTACCTATATACATTAATATTGAACTTAATTACGGAACAACTTAATATTCCGGGTTTGGAATATTGGAAACATCAACTTATTATCCCGGGTTGGGGATAATGGAAACAACAACTTAACATTCCGGTTTGGAATATTGGAAACATCAACTTATTATCCCGGGTTGGGGATAATGGAAACAACAACTTAACATTCCGGTTTGGGAATATTGGAAGCAACAACTTATTATTCCGGGATTGGAATAATGGAACTGATTAGTTATCCCGGGTTGGGGATAACGGAGTAACAAACTATAACCGAACAAACGATTTTATGAAAACCTGTGAACTCACTCATCTTTAATGTTGACACTTGTTTCTTTACATGTTTCTCAGGACGCTAGGAGCTCTAGGTGCACGCACACGCATTGAACAAGACATCTTTTGGATTTTCTTAACTTTTACACATTCAAACAACTAATCTATAGTTGTTTGGGTGATAACAATCAAACCACTGTGATCCGAATCGGTTTTAGGACTCACAGCATATACATTTATAAAATAAATCGACTAAGTAACCTGATCAATACTCCGAGAGACAACCAAGAAATTTTGATATTTGACTTAAGATGATTGATGTGCGTGAATTAAATATATTTTTATTGCTATGATTTTGGTTCACACAAATTAGGTTTTAAAATGGTTTTTACTTAAAACCAACTACACACACAAAGGGAAAGTGTACCCGTCAGCTGGTAGTACAGTCGGTCGGTACGAACCGGATATCAATCCGTGGACTCGGTGTCTCAATACTAGATCTTTGTTACTTTAAACCGGTTCAATGGATGAATTGATTTCTTGATTTTTTTAAACTATCATGAAAAGATAACAATTAGCTACTTGAATTAATAAAGAACAATAATTAAGAAACGTTTCTTAAATTAAGTATCCACTAATAAATATATGACAACATTTAAGGAAAACTAATGGTGATGCAAGTTCTAGATTCTACTAAGTTTTCATTCAAGGTTTTCTAGTTTTAGAAATCTTGGGAAAATTATAATGAAACAACATTTTAATCACCTAAGATTCATTCTTTTAAGTTCACTTGCTAAGTTGATATTAATCTTTAATAATGAGTTAATTGTTTTTCAAAACTCCTAACTCTACAAATTAAGGAAAACTAATATGAACAACACATAATCACCCTAACTTGGTTTCAAGTAAATGACATCTTCAACATGTTCTTAATATAAATCATCAGCCCAACATGAACACAAACCAAAGAAGCCATATAAACATTCATATGATCTTTCCAAATCCAAATGCAAGAATTCATACTCATATTCAAATCATCATTCTAATCATATTAGCAATTATCATTCCTAGTTTCATGCTATGATGCAAATTAACAAACTAACAAGATTTAACAATCATAATCTCTACATGGGCTTTCCAACACTACATGTAACTACTTATGACCAAACATTCAAGAATAATGACTTTAAACATGAACATGAACTCCAAGAATAAGATCAAATATCATCATGAATGTTAACAAACAACAAGCACCACATCTATTTCCATGTTGTCAAATGTTCATTAGCTTCAACAGAATTTAGGCAACACAAATGTTTAGCTTAGAACACTCATAACAACTAAACCAAATGCAAAATAATGTAGATTGTTCATGAATAACAAGTGGAATACTAGAGTTTAACACAAGATAATTGATAAAATGAGTTGAATATCAAGTGATACAACCTTCCTTAAGACTCCTTCTTCAATCTCCAAGCTTGCAAGATCAGATTCTTGAGAGAGAAGTTCACCAAAATGCTCCAACTCTCTTTCAAATGAGCTGAATTCACATATTTAAGCTACTGGGCAGTTGGCACGACCGTGCCACCTTTTAGCACGGTTGTGCTTGGTAATTGTCAGGTACCTTTCTGAGTTGTTAACCAAGTTTGCTACCAAATCCAGAAAGATCCCGCTAAAATTTCCCTAAGGTAGCACGATCATGCCAAAGTGTGGCACGGTCGTGCTTATCAATATCGTACTCGGCAATGATTATGTTGATCTCGGAAATTTGCTGATCAGAACTTGTTATAGCACGAGCACGGTCGTGCTTGGGTTGGCACGACCGTGCCAGATGTCGGACTGGATTGGTTTGTGTAGACTGATGATAGTGCTGATGATAATGCCAGCTTCTGAAGGCTTGGCACGGTCGTGCCAATGGTTGGCACGTTCGTGCCATATCTGGCAGTTTGACTGAAATGTTCCATTTTGGCTCCAAATCGCTCCAAAAGCCTTCGTTTCTTCACCGGGCCGAAGCCCGGGCCTGTGTTTTCACAAACAACTCAAATGGGTATCAAGATCAATGACACACAATGAGTTTTCGCATAAATGGGGAATATTTGACGTTTAAAAGATGTATAAATTCTTATACATCAAATATCCCCACACTTGAACTTTGGTTGTACTCAAGCAAACTAAGGTAAACAAAAACTCTCTCTACGCCAATCATCTCAACTATCATTATATAAGCACATATAAATAACTCAAGTTAAAACAAAAATGGACTACTTGACATTAAAGGAAAAACCAAAAAGTATGTAAAATATGGTTATGAGCAATGATCCATCTTGACATCCCTAAAAGCTCACCTTACATCCTCACAATGTTCACACACACTCGGCTAAATATATAAGAGACATACAATTCATGGAGTATGTTTACTGGATGCCAAGACAATGACTACGCGATATCATAAGCTTTTGTAAGGATCAAATCTAAACACTTGACTAACACATAACACAAATCAAGAGGTCTTGTATGGGTTGTAACTTAGCTAGGGTAAAGGGTGTGGAAATGAATATATAAAAGTGGCTAAAACGGCTAAAGACCGACGGCTCGACTAACTCGAAGCGAAGAAATACAAAACTATGCAACTTATTAATAACTAACTGAGAGCTAGCCAACCGCTTAGATATCTCCCCAAAATTGCTCTAACAAAGCTAGTTGACAAGGCTTTTTCAACTTTGATATATATATATATTTCAACGCTTTAGAGGGAACTAAGTACATCTACTTAGATAAAAACTCCAAGCTATGATGTTATGACTAATAAATTGATAAACTATACAAGAAGGCTTACAAGTTAGTCTTGACCGGATCGGGCTTTAAACCAAAAATGTGGGTTCAAAAATAAAAGGCTAATTTGGCTAATTGGCGATATTTAGTGGTTTAAAAGAAACGAAAGGGAAAGGCTCAAATTAGTTTAACTAAGGGTGTGATTTGGGTGCAGGAATATATAAAAATGGTTAAAAATAAAAGGTTTCCTACTGCCTCAACTATTTTTATGCTATGCATTTGCTTTGTGTTCTCGAAATGTATGCCTAGCACAAGTTCTAAACCGCAAAAGTCATCCGGCACACTCAATCTTTGCCCGCAAAAATATGAGCAAAAATAATTCTTAAGCTACAAGGCTCAAAAATAACTCACGGAAACGGGCGTATTGGGTAAATATGCAAGACAAACAAGTAGGTATGTTGCTTGATTTCTCACGCTCAGTTTTATACGACAAAATTGTTACTAGATGGTAACTTTTATTCGAGCAAATCCTTTTTCCGTTCACCCTTGTATATTTATCAAAAACTTTAGCGTTTATATAACACTTATGTTGATTTGACTATTCAAGAGAGTTTGTATCATTATTATTATTATTATTATTATTATTATTATTATTATTATTATTATTATTATTATTATTATTACTATTAATTTTTTTACGGACAACTACAAACAAGCTTTAAACCACCTCCCCACACTTAAATTGTACATCGCCATCGATGTACAACAAAAAACGAGCATAATGTAATGAAAATATATAGTAAAAGTGGAGGAAGCGGGAACACGAAAACTCCCCTAAATTGCAAAGGCTTGAATGGAGCAAAAGAAGGTAATACGAAACATTCCCAACGAACTACCGCACCATCCAGCAACTAGCACGTCATCAAATCAATACTTCACACTGGCAAACATAATCAAGATCACAAGAAACAACCCAACCCAAAACTCCCTTGTCTTTGTTTATTAAGCAAACACTAAATTAAAATGTACGAATTTAAAGAAACAAAACAGAGGAGTGTACGGACAGTGCAAAATGGCACACTCCTCAAACATAAAATGAAAATAAAAGTACAGCATATGCGGCAAGATCAGGGTCGGCCGCCAGATCCTGAGGTACCGGCGTTATCCCGACGGTCAAGCCAGGATCTCCACGTGAAGTGCGGCGGAGGCTATGTGTAGGGGTGACCGAGCGAGCTTGCTAGGTGTTGCTGTGAACCGAATAGCCAATCAAAGCTACGCCTGCTCTGCTCATACATATCCTCTAAAAAGTTCCCCTGTCTATGCTGCTATGCGCGGATCAAGTCCACATCATGTCGTATAGTCTGCTGGTCCAAAGCTAAACTGCCCATGCGTCTCCAAAGATCAACTGACGACGGCTCATACGAGCCGTAAGCACCCTGCTCAAACCCACCACCATAACCACCAAACATGTGCTCCCAGTTTGGGCTCCCAAAGCCCTAGCCTAATTCACCTATCTAAATGTGAGGATCTGCTCCCCTAGCAGCCTCACCTGGCCCGAATCCTGGAGCATCCTGCATGTGGACGTCGTCGCCACCACCACCAACATTGCCTTCCTCTTGATCACTATCCCCCTCAGGAAGTGGATTCCGAATCCTACCCAAGCGATCCACTAGCTTTGGGATACCGTTTACTTTTCGAATCATGTGCATGGCGGTCAATTGCGCCACATCGAGAAGTCCATAATCACAAGTGACGGTTAGATCATCTAACCGTACCCTGTAGTACTTAGCTAACTTGGTGGCAAATGCACCACCACAGATTCTCGAAGTGGGGGTCGAACCAGTACCCCTTTGGATTGACTCAGCAACACTAACCGATACATTACAATTGGATCCAGAGATGATGCAATAGAGGTGGAAGAGGTCGCGGGTGGTGATGTTTCCAGTACTATCACCCTGACCCCCAATTACATGAAAAATGGCGCGCTCGATTATGCGGTGTAACAAGTCAAGAATCCATGTAGCTTTAGCCCATCTTGGACCCATTCCCCACCCGGTACAATGATTTCAGCCCAAAAAGCGGTTTTATCCACGTCAGCTTACAACTCTTGCAGACTACCGTGATAGAGCTCAGAGTCTATCTCGTCATCAACATACAATCCAAGTATCTATCCGAACCTGCTGATTGATTGGGGGTGCCATTTCCATCCCAGACGGTAACTAACGCCAACCCTTTTCTCATAAACATCTGGGCATGGAAAGATAAATCGGAAGGAGACGAAGAACTCGATGACAAGCTCTATGTATTGTGGTTCAGCTATTGCGAAGAGGCAAGTCCACGGTGGAGTCATTAGATCCTCGAACCGTTCGGTTTGACCAAGCAGGTCGAGGTCAACAATTTGAAGGGTCTGCATCGACTAATTAAATGCCTCCTAGCCCACAAACGCTCCACTTTGGCAATGCAATGCCCTTCCCTGGCATTGTCGCGGAACCTAAGGAATGGATGATTCATCTGCAAGAGTGAAAGACAAGATTAACATTTAAAACGCGTAAACCGGACAAAATTGGGTTCTAGACGGATCCTCACGACTGTGCCAACCAAAGGCACGATCATCCGTGCTTGAATACAGCAGATTTTTATGAAGATATCTGAATTATGAAGTTTTCTGTGTTTGTTCTTCATGAAACACGATCGTGCCACACTTGAGCACTATCGTGCTAAACCAATTCTGGGTGCAGTTTTTGAAATCTGGAAAATTTTTTAAATCATGCCGACCTAAGGCACGATCGTACGAGTTGAATTTCTGGGCAGGATCTTCAAATTCATCAACAAATTATGAAGGGCACGATCGTGCCATATGTTGGCACGATCGTGCGTAATGAATTTCTGGGAGTTTTTAGCAGTTCAGCCACAAATTATGAAGAGCTCGGTCGTGCCAGGGTTTGGCACGACCGTGCGTGACGAAACTGAAACCTACAACAGCCCCCAAAACTCACCCAAAACCCTATTTTTTTAAACTTTTGCTTGGGGGTTTTGTAGATCGGTCAAGTGCGGTCCACAACGACATAAAAAAACACAAAAAAACGGGCTTGAATCGGACGATTTAGACCAAACCCTAAAAACTTAGAACAAAAAACTAACCTTGAAGAACAAACCCCAAATTACTCAACAACTAAAAAGAAAAGAGAAAGATTTGTACCTGGATTGATGCTTGGGATGAAAGAATAACAGATCTCTTGAAGGAAGGAAGGAAGTGTGGAGGATTCGTGAGTGGGTTGTGAGGCTTCAAGTGACTTTTGAAGGTTTTAAACAAAAAATTGGGCTTTATGAATTCTGCAAGTGGATCTGCACTAGCAGGTCTGGCAGTGCCAGAAAACCCTGTTGATAGTGCTGATTTTTCGGATTTTTTGTTTTTCTTTTTGATTAGTTATTTCCCCACTTAAGTTTGTTTATTCACATTAATAAAACTAAGGTAAAAATCACTTGAATTCAGACCACTCACGAAACACCTCCTATCAAGAAAAGAGCCGAACTAACATACCTGAAGATCGGCGACGCATTCCAACATCCCTCGCGTCCAGAACGAACCGCAACCTGATAAATAAACTAAGCAAACAAAAGGAAAAACAACTAATAACCCAAAAAACATGCTAAGTTTATTTACGAGTCCTCAGCTAGACTCACCACCCCAAATTCATTTGTTCTTGGGGTAGAGGGTGACAACCTCCTCACTCTTATCCACGGGGACACCAACATACGACTTCAGCCTGTGCCCATTGACTTTAAACAATCGGCTATCCTCATGGCCTATCTCCACTGTTCCATATGGAAACACTGATTGCACCGTGTAAGGACCTGATCAACGAGATTTAAGCTTGCCAGGAAACAACTTAAGACGTGAGTTGTATAACAACACACGATCACCCACTCGGAATTCTTTCTTGTCCTTCAAGCGGGAGTCGTGGAGCGTCTTAGTACGTTCCTTATATAGCTTGGAGGTTTCATATGCATCATTCTGGAGCTCCTCGATCTCATGGATCTGCACAAACCTATTTTCGCCCACAGCTGCCATATCAAGGTTAACTGTTTTCAAACCCCAGTACGCCGTATGCTCGAGCTCTACAGGAAGATGACAAGACTTCTCATAGACCATCTTAAATGGAGTGGTGCCTATAGGGGTCTTGTGGGCCGTTCGAAAGGCCCACATTGCATCATCCAATCTTTCAGACCAGTCCTTACGGCTTGCGCTCACCGTTTTCTCCAAGATACACTTAATGCCCCAATTCGTGACCTCGACTTGTCAACTAGTCTGTGGGTGGTATGGTGTAGAAAATCGATGTTGTACACTATACCGGGACAATGCCTTCTCCAACTGAACATTACAAAAGTGTGTCCCCCGGACACTAATCAACGCTTTAGGAGCACCAAAGCGCGCAACAGTCTCTTCAGAAACCTAACTACCACCCTAGCATCATTGGTGGGCAAAGCTTGCACCTCTGTCCACTTAGATACATAATCGACTGTGACTAAGATGTAGCGGTTTCCGAAAGATGTCGGAAAGGGTCCCATAAAGTCTAAGCCCCACACATCAAAAACCTCACAGACTTGAATGTCGTTCTGCGGCATTTCATTGCATGCAGAGATATTGCTTGCCCTTTGGCAGGCATCACATATCGCACAAACTCATGGGCATCTCTGAAGATAGAAGGCTAGAAGAATCCAGCATCAAACACCTTCTTTACGGTGTTGTTCGCTCCATGATGACCTCCTGAAGGTCCCTCATGACAGTGGCGAAGAATATACCTCGCCTCGTCACCATGAACGCAGCGCCAGATCATCTTATCCGCGCCCACCCTGAACAGATAAGGGTCATCCCAAAGATAGTGCTTAACAACCGCAAAAAAATTTCTCTTCTACTGAGAGATCATCCCTTTGATCAGGTTGCCACTGGCTAGGTAGTTTGCGATGTCAGCAAACCATGGGGAGTCTTCATTGTCTCAATCCGCATAAGAAACTCGTGGGAAAATTGTCATTGATGTTGGCCCCACGAACTTCTTTTCCCTCGTAATGCTCAAGTCGGGACAAATGATCAGCTACCAAATTTTCGGCCCCTTTCTTATCACGGAGTTTAATGTCAAACTCCTGCAACAAAACAATCCATAGTATCAATCTAGGTTTAGCATCTTGCTTGCCAAAGAAATACCGAAGTGCTGCGATGATCCGTGTACACGATAGTCTTGGAGAGGATGAGATAAGATCGAAACTTGTCGAAGGCAAAGACCATGGCTAGGAGCTCTTTTTCTGTCGTGTTATAATGCTCCTGAGCGTTGTTCAAGGTCTTACTCGCATAGTAGATTGGGTGAAAATTCTTATCTCTCCTCTGACCCAAGACAGCCTCGGCATGCGAAATCACTCGCATCACACATCAACTCAAATGGTAATTCCCAGTCGGGAGCTACCATGATTTGGGCATTCACTAATTTCTTCTTCAATAGCTCGAATGCTTTCAGGCATTCATCGGAGAAAATAAACTGGGTATCCTTCTCTAGAAGTTGGGTCATCGGACAGGCGATTTGGAAATATCCTTTATGAATCGCCAGTAAAAACCTGCATGACCAAGAAAGCTCCTAATAGATTTCACGGATGTGGGCGGCGGGAGCTTAGAAATAGTCTCAACTTTGGCTCAATCAACCTCGAGTCCCGCCTGTGAAATCTTGTGCCCAAGCACAATGCCCTCCTTCACCATAAAGTGGCATTTTTCCCAGTTCAAAACAAGGTTGGCCTCCTCACACCTGGCCAACATCCTCTTCAGATTCCCGAGACAATGATCAAAGGAACTCCCAAATACAGAAAAATCATCCATGAAGACCTCCATGGAGTCCTCGATCATGTCATGAAAAATAGCCACCATGCATCTTTGAAATGTGGCTGGGGCATTGCACAGTCCAAAGGGCATTCACCGGTAGGCAAATGTGCCATAGGGACATGTGAATGTTGTCTTCTCCTAATCCTCAGGAGAGATGGGAATCTGATAGTAGCCAGAGAAACCATCAAGGAAACAGCAGAACATCCTCCCCGATAGTCTTTCCAACATCTGATCAATGAAGGGGAGCGGAAAATGATCTTTCCTCATGGCATCACTGAGTTTGAGATAGTCAATGCAAACTCTCAACACGGTGACAGTACGAGTGGGAATCAACTGGTTATTCTTATTAGTCACCACTATCATCCCTTCTTTCTTCGGGACTACCTACATTGGACTAACCCAAGGAAAATCAGAGATCGGATATATAAGACCTGCGTCGAGTAATTTGATGAACTCTTTCTTCACAACATCCTGCATGTTCGGATTTAGACGCCTCTGATGCTACTACAGGTTTAAAGTCCTCCTCCATCAAGATCTTGTGGGTACAAAAGGATGAATTGATCCCTTTTAAATCCATGATCTTCCAAGCGATCGCCTTTTTATGCTGCTTCAAAACTTCAAGCAATCGACCCTTCTCTTCATCCGATAATCCAGCAGAAATGATGATGGGAAAATGAGTCGTACCCTCCAAGAAAGCATACTCCAAGTGACCTGGAAGCTCCTTAAGCTCAACTGAAGGTGGATCCTCAATCGAAGGGAGAGCTTAGGCTCAGCAACGCGATCCATAACTTCAAAAACCTCAGTACGTGGGGAGCCACATGACCTATCAGACAGGTCATCTCTTCGACTGATTGAACCATAGCAGGTGAACCAAAAGTCTCTCCTCCAATTAACTTTGTATCCACAATGTCCTCCTCAAACGTGCTATGAAGATGGTCACTCATGTACGTGTCAATAGTCTCGATAAAGTAGAGTGTATCATCATGACTCTATAGATGCTACATGGATTTCCCAATATCAAAGGTTACCTCATCATCGTCCACCCTAAGAGTAAGTATGCCGGTGCAGACATCGATCAATGCTCGAGCAGTGGCAAGGAGTGGCCGACCTATAATAAGAGGAACAGTTTTGTCCTCATCCATGTACAAAATCACAAAATCGACAGGAAAGACAAACTTGTCGATTTTCACCAGCATATTCTCAACTATGCCTCGAGGATACTTCACTAAACGGTCGGCTAGCTGAATGCTCATACGAGTAGGTTTTGGCTCTCCCAAGTCCAGCTTAGCAAAAACCGCATATGGCATGAGGTTTATGCTGGCTCCAAGATCAGCTAGTGCATTGCTAACCAACAAACTACCAATCAAGCATGGGATAGTGAAACTCCCGGGATCACTCATTTTATGTGGTAGTTTGTTCTGAAGTATTGCTGAACACTCCTCATTCAAGGTCACATGCGAAAGCTCCTCAAGTTTCTTTTTGTTAGATAAGATATCTTTTAGAAACTTGGCATGAGCAAGTGCCTCGACAAACGGTAAATTTATGTGAAGTTGCTTGAAAAGCTCAAGGAATTTACCATAGTGTTCTTCCATTCTCTGCTTCTTCAACCTCCCCGGATATGGAACGGGAGGGACATACACTCTCACTGGCTCCTTGGGTCGTGGTGTACTTGCTGGGTCTCGCCTTAGTTGCACCTCTCCCAGAGACTCAGTCTCAATCTCCTCAACAATCTCGTCATCAATCGGCTTTACGGGAACAACCGAAGTGACAGGCTCAGCGATCTTACCGCTTCTCAACGTGATGGCCTTCGCAGTGGCTTTCAGATTTGGCTCTGTATTGCTTGGAATGCCCCCCTGTTGTCTCTCAGACAACATCTTGGCAATCTGACCAACTTGGTTTTCAATGGTCTGCATGGAAGCCTTTTGGCTTCTCAACTCACTCTCGTGCCTCATGAAAAGACCGTCACACTCCTTGAACCGCTTATCATTTTCGACTCTTTGAGAATTTTGACCAGCTAAGAGTTGACTAAACATATCCTGCACACTAGGTTCATTGGTGGGAGGCATCTGCTGAGGCCGAGGTGCACCGTATCCTCTAGGAGCTGTGGGACATGGGGCAAATCCAGGTGGATGTTGATTCAATGCTTCAGACTTCCAACTGAAATTTGGGTGATTCTTCCACCCCAGATTGTAAGTATTGCTGTAGGGATTATGTTGAGGACGGTATTGGTTTCCCATAAAATCTATATGCTCGTGTAAAAGCTCCCCTGTCGGAAAATCGCCTACCTGATATGCTCCCCCACTCAAGGAACCACTCGAGTGGATCTCCATCACTCGATCAAACTTTGAAGATAAGGCATCCATTCGTGCTGTGATGGCAGTGAAATCGTTCACGTGGATGAAATCCCTATCTAGAACTCTTCCCTCTTGATGGTTGTTGTGTCGGATTCTTCAAGGTCCATTTCTCTAGAATATCAAATGCCTCGTTGGCATTTTTCGTGCCAATGTCTCCGCCTGAATATGTATCAACCATCATCTGTCCTTAACCATCCAAACCATAGTAGAAGATCTGACATTGTTGCTATTTGGGCAACCCGTGGTGTGGGACCTTTCTCATGAGCTCTTTAAACCGCTCCCACGCCTCATAAAGGGGTTCATCATCGTCTTAACGAAAGTATAGAATCTTGGTTCTCAATCGAACAGTTCTCTCTGGAGGGAAATATTTCTGAAAGAACTTCTCAGCTAATTGATTCCATGTAGTGATAGACCCAGCTGGAAGTGAAAGAAGCCACTCCTTAGCTCCATCTCGTAAGGAAAACGGAAAGAGCCTAAGGCGTCTTGCATCCGATGATGCATCACGAATCGTGAATGTGGCACAAACCTCCAGAAAACCCGCAATATGGACCATGATCCTTGCCATAAAACTGAACCGCATTCTGCAACATCGATATGGTACCAGATTTGATCTTGAAATTATTATTGTTTATTGTGGTGCATTGATGCTCGCAGGTAAGCTCTCAAGTGAAGGTTTTCCTATGTCGTTCAAGACCCTCGTTTCCTCTTCGTCTGCCATTTCTACGTGAACCTCGTGGAATGTGTCGTCTCCCAATGCGTCTACCTCGATTGTAGCGGCCACCATGGGGGACCGCTCTCGCAGTCTCCGATGAAGATTGCGCTCCGGTTCCGATGAAGTCTCAACAACTTCAGCAACTGGGGTTGAAGACATGCACAACCTGTAAGGAAAAAGAAGGAACACAATGCACTATGTATACACAAAGATACAAAGAATAACTAATTAGTTACCATATTTTATTTTTTTTCAAATAATCATGCAAAGACAAATAAAAACAACTAGACAAAACTTTGTACACTTTTCACATTGGTTTAACAAGTAACTCCAACCATTCTTAAGAAGACCGAGTCCCCGACAACGGCGCCAAAAACTTGATGTGCGTGAATTAAATATATTTTTATTGTAATGATTTTCGTTCACACAAATTAGGTTTTAAAATGTTTTTACTTAAAACCAACTACACACACAAAGAGCAAGTGTACCCGTCAGGTGGTAGTACAGTCGGTTGTAAGAACCGGATATCAATCCGTGGACTCGGTGTCTCAATACTAGATCTTTGTTACTTTTAAACCTGGTTTAATGGATGAATTGATTTCTTGATATTTTTAAATTATCATTAAAAGATAACAATTAACTACTTGAATTAATAAAGAACAATAATTAAGAAATGTTACTTAAAGTAAGTATCCACAAATAAAAATATGACAACATTTAAGAAAAACTAACGGTGATGCAAGTTCTAGACTCAACTAAGTTTCCATTTAAGGTTTCCTAGTTTTATAAATCTTGGGAAAATTATAATCAAACAATATTTTAATCACCTAAGATTCATTCTTTTAAGTTCACTTGCTAAGTTAATATTAATCTTTAGTAATGAGTTAATTGTTTGTCAAAACTCCTAACTCTACAAATTAAGGAAAACTAATATGAACAGCACATTAATCACCCTAACTGAGTTTCAAGTAAATGACATCTTCAACATGTTCTTTATATGAATCACAAGCATGGTCATGCTAGATAACAATCTTAGCTTAAATCATCAACCCAACATGAACACAAACCAGAGAATCCATATAAACATTCATATGATCTTTCCAAATCCAAATGCAAGAATTCATACTCATATTCAAATCATCATTCTAATCATGTTAGCAATTACCATTCCTAGTTTCATGCTATGAATCAAATCAACAAACTAACAAGATTCAACAATCATAGTCTCTACATGGGCTTTCCAAGACTACATGTAAATACTTATGACCAAACATTCAAGAATAATGACTTTAAACATGAACATGAACTCCAAGAACAAGATCAAATATCATCATGAATATTACAAAAAACAATCACCACATCTATTTCCATGTTGTCAAATGTTCATTAGCTTCAACAAAATTTAAGCAACACAAATGTTTAGCCTAGAAGGCTCATAACAACTAAACCAAATGCAAAATAATGTAGATTGTTCATGAATAACAAGTGGAATACTAGAGTTTAAGACAAGATAATTGATAAAATGAGTTGAATATTAAGTGACACAATCTTCCTCAAGGCTCCTTCTTCAATATCCAAGCTTCCAAGATCATATTCTTGAGAGAGAAGTTCACCAAAATGCTCCAACTCCCTTTCAAATGAGCTGAATTCACGTATTTAAGCTACTGGACAGTTGGCACGACCATGCCACCTTTTGGCACGATCGTGCTTGGTAATTGTCAGGTGCCTTTCTGAGTTGTTGACCATGTTTGCTACCAAATCCAGAAAGATCCCGCTAAAATTTCCCCGAGGTGGCACGATCATGCCAAAGTGTGGCACGGTCATGCTTATTGATATCGTACTCGGCAATGGTTATGTTGATCTCGGAAATTAGCTGATCAGAACCTATTATAGCACGAGCACGGTCGTGCTTGGGGTTGGCACGACCGTGCTAGATGTCGGACTGGCTTGGTTTGTGCAGACTGATGATAGTACTGATGATAGTGTCGGCTTTGAAGGCTTGGCACAGTCGTGCCATTGGTTGGCACGGTCGTGCCATATCTGGCAGTTTGGCTGAAATGTTCCATTTTTGCTCCGAATCGCTCCAAAAGCCTTCGTTTCTTCACCGGGCCGAAGCCCGGACCTGTATTTTCACAAACAACTCAAATGAGTATCAAGATCAATGAAAACACAACGAGTTTTCGCATAAGTGGGGAATATTTAACATTTAAAAGATGTATAAATTATTATACATCAATGATCGCTTGAAAATGCCTGCGTTCCACATTGTAAGCAGACCCCTTGATCTGCCTTTTGCCACTACCCAATCAAATTCAAATTGTCCTCTACCCCATATACGTCTAACCTTGAATATACTACATAGCTTCGTCTCTTGCAATGCAACCATGCTCGCTTGTTTTCCCTTATGAAATCCCTAACGGTGATAATCTTATGATCCTCCCCTAACCCCCTGACACTAAAAGTCAGACAAATCATTGTAAAATATTTTGATCGCTCCCCTCCTAGATTGATGCATACAAAAGCTCTTCATAACCATTCAATTTGATACCCACACCTTCACCACCTCCTTAGTACAATTCACCTCCCCTGAGTTGGTCAAAGAAACCACCGCGGGTTCAACACCGGTAAGCTGGTTAACCATAAAATTAGAAGCAATCTACACCTCCGAATTTTTATTCACCATGGGGTTTCTTCTTGTGCCATATTTCTGATTTGGTACCGGTACCGTAGAAGATGCGCATTTACTCTATTCGGGTTAGGTATTATATTTAGGTCAAAGTCAACATAATCAAAGGGCCAAGTGGTGAAAGATGATAGTCCATCTAGGGACCACGACTCTATCCTGAATCGTTCCCTTGAGTTAGGCCCAACACCTTGGATCCCTGGCCCATCTTTTTCAAGCCCACCACTAGACTGCGCCCCACCCTCTATCTGGGGGATACCGCCCTCACCCGTCGCTTCATGACTTGAAACTCCTTCCTTCTCCATGCACGACGATTTGTTTACCAAGGTAACCATTACACCTTCTGAGGTTTCATTTCCGGTGACCGAATCTCTGCCTCTGGCACCCGAACATTAGAACATCTCCGTCATCTCCAGTCCGACATTATTTTCAGTTGAAATTTATCCCTCTTCCAAACCGGCCACGTTTGGAGAATCTAAATCAATCACTACATTTTCCGGCCTCACTTCATCTTCCTTAGAAACTCGATGTAACCTTTCCTTCATGTCAAAAAGGATCTTTTTGTTTATCTTGTCCAACAAGAAGTCAGGGTACCATTCATCGTCCACTACATTGATCCATAATTTGAAAATGTCTTCCTTCCAAGCTAGTGACATTTCTTCTCTAATGAGCCTACCATGATCGATTAACACAGCCACCCTTTCTTTGCCAGATTACCATCTCTATTTGATGCTGCCGATTGATGGATAACCTCCCTATAATCTGATCGAAAACCTCCATATCCCACAAATTGATAGGCACCCCCAACAATCTTAAGCCAAGCAATCCTTTGGAACTTCAGTGTCTGGCCTCCCAAACATCGAGATTTGAAAACCACTCCCCCTAAACTTCCCAGCCTTCAACAAGGAATTCTTTTGCTATCGTGGATTCTCCAAAAAGTAATATTACTCTTAATCCACCTACATACTTTACTGAAACACCTCTCAGCACCTCCTGCTTGATTAGCTCGTCGATGCAACAAAGCCGAGTAACATCCCGGACTGTACCAATGAGCATACATTTACGCAACTTTATTTGGATCGGAAAAAATTTGCCAGGGATCCGCAACCACTGAGCATTCATTTGTTTCAAAGTCGTCTCCTTATCATTTCCATTCGGGTTTGTATTATCTTTGGGTCTCCATGTAGTCGTTTACTTGTGCCTAGGTGGGGGATGCTTGGCTTCCGAAACTCCATCCACTGGAAATTTACCCTCGCAACTAGGTTGAGGTCTGAAGCCTATGCTTTCATCTTTCTTGAACTTTGGCACATTAACATTCAGCAAACTGTTGCCGAAAGGCGCCTTGCTTAGCTCCCTTGCAAAATTCATCTTATTTACTGCTCCTTCGAAGCGTATGAACGCAAACACATGCCCCACCTTATCTTTCCTCCTCCGCATATACACATCTACCATCTTCCCATGGTTCCTAAACTCCTTCTAGAGGGTACCCAACGTACACTGATTTGGGAGATTTGATACAAAGAAAGTTGTTTGATCTTCCCCCTCCACATTAATGTGTTGAAAATTTTGGTAAGGTCTTTGTTTCTAGTGACTATAATCGCCCATACTCCCTTTCCCCAAATCATGGCCTTTTTACAACCCCAATTAAAGCTACTGTTCACAATATTATCTATTGTCAAGCTGCCTTAAAGCCAAGCAAACCAACGATCACCCTTGAACAAAACACCAAACTGAAACAATCCCCACCATGGTTCCTACGCACCACATGCACACCATTACTCCATCGAAGACCCTAAACTGCTTAACAACAAGCATATAGCAACAAGTGGTCACCTGCGCTTGTGTTACGTGATTCCCGTGAAGGTTATAGTATCGTAGGGTGGTTTCGAAAATCGGGTTTATAAGGTGGAAGATGATTATCAATTTACATAAGGCCTCTTCAATTATTATTCATGTCGCATCTTAGTTCCAAAGTTGTTATTGCACAAGTTACACTTCAAGTCCCTTGAGTTCATTCCAAATGGTCTCTTGTTCCCAAAGTCGTAATTCTAGTTTCATAAATTACATAATGCCACCTCCAGTTTCACTAAACTGAAACTGTCGTGTCTAAAACCCTACCCCGTCTCGAGTCTTGCAAGTCCCGTTTGTTACCCGTTAAATAATACCGGTTTAGAAAAATACGGGTTGTTACAAAAGTGTAAAAATCAAAAGTAGGGATCAAACCTGTAAGTGGCACCAACAATCATCTTTAATATATAGCTAATAATATGTGTTATGAGATGATATACAATTTGTAATAAATTATATTAAACACATAGTTTTTAATCTTTATATTTGTAGCATATTAATAGGTTTTTTTGTTCATGACCAAATGAAGAACATCATACCTACTAACCCAGTAATGATAAGCTCAGTTCCTAATGATACGTGGTATGTGCGTTTTGAGAAAATTGGTGAAGAAGTTTACATCACTAACAGTTTGCGTCGCATAAAAATCCAGATGTCAATAACTGATAAATATTTTATTATCTTAGATATGGTTTTGGCTTCCAAATTTGAGATGATAATTTTTAATTCTTGTGAGGTTTTGATTCGTCATCCACAAGTATTAGATGATTAAATTATGCGACAAGTTGCTCTTGACATGATTCAAGTTTCTGATGATGAACCTTCTAATAATATTATGGCTATTGATGTTGAGCTTAATAATATCAACTCAGAAGATGCAAGGGTTTTCCTTAGCGTCTTTCTCCTTACATTTTATATATGTTATATTTATTTGTTTATTTCTAATTCTTATTTTCTTTTAACATAGATTATACCAAACAAGTGAGTTGTGGAAAATGGTCTGGATAAAATGCTTTAATTAATAGTGAAGGACATGGATGGTCATGAGTGGTGTGTTGATGTTGAAATGGATATCCAAAGGGTAATCCAAGGTACAATATTCAAGGTTTGAAGAAAGTTGTTGCAGATTTGCATATGATATCAGTTGACGAATTGTAGTTTCTGTTTTTCGAATCTAAAAGGTTATTAGAACTCACTTCAGCTGTTATTAGAGGTTGAATGGGATCACTGAATTTTTTTATAGATTTTGTTTAAAAATTGAGTTTGTTTTATGTTGCTTAAATATTTTAAGCATTGCTATACTTGAATTATGTGATTATTTTTTTTGTTAAATTTTAATCTTTATTACATTACTCAATTAATTATGGATATTCTAACCTTACCGTTTACGGTATGTTACACCTTTAAGAAGGTGAGGCTTCTCTTATTTGTTTTGTTAGTTTTTTTAAACAAATTACCATTGATATGATGACATGAAATACATGGGGAGGTTACTAGAATTAAAGATATATTATAAAGAAGAATTGGGTTGATATAAATGAGGGTGTTAGTTGGGGTCCAAAATTAAATGTTTAGCACAATTTTAAATTTCCAGAACATGCTTGGGTCCCGAAAAATGGAATTTATGATGGTGATTAAGTGGGTATATGATGCTATCATCACTTTGGTGGGGTGGTAGAAGCTTTGTATCTGTTAAGGAAAGACTAAGGTTCAATTTTTGTTATGGAGTAAATTTGGTGTAATTTAAAAGGTGAGATTACAAGACCTTTGTCATTCAAAAAAAAGTGGGTATATGATGGCCTACCGGTTTGTAATATCCATACAAGCAAGGATATGTTGGAAATAATAAGATTATACTAGATAGGTTGTAAAGTTAAATAGATTAGACTAGATAGGTTGGAAAGTTTGTAATATCCATGTATCACACGGGCGCTTAACAGAGTAGATAATATAACAATAACAATAGTAACCTAGGTTAAAAGACAAATTACCAACAACGTACTAAAAGGCTGTTTAGCAACATCTGAATGGTTAAGTGCTAAACTAGTAAGATGTCTGAATTATTAACTGCTAAACAAGTAAGAGATCTGAACCATTAATAGCCAATATAATGCTTAACCGTTTAAAGGCAAATGTCTGATCAATTCAGATTATAGGTATTAACCATTTAGATTTATTATAATGTTTAATCATTCAGAGCCACATTCAGACATCTACTTGCAAAACAAGCATTCTAAATTATTAACTGTTGAATCAGTAAAATATCTAAACTATTAAAAATCCTATTAAAAGTTAAAGAAAGAGGCCCTTAATCTTTAGGGGTGAGGTCGGCGGTGCCCGAAATCATCTTGTAATTCACTTACTATTATTTGAAGTCAATAAAACACAAATTAATAATGAATATAACAAAAGTATATTTTTTTTTACCTACCACCGTAAGAAATGAACGGCCGAAGAAATTAAATGTTCTACCTGCCACCGTAAGAAATGAACAGGCATTCGTTGGCCGCGTGTAGGGGCAATCTATTTTTTAATATATATAATTTTTTAACTCTAGGGTGATAAATACAAAATACTGTAATACATATTGGCCTCATGGCACATTAAAAAATGGCTAGTACACAAAAGAGCAAACAGCATAAAGTAGGTTGGAAGAAGACAAGAAGACGCAACCCAAGTCACGTTAGTTGTAGGTATAATTTCTATATTATAACAAAAACTCCATAGTACAAAATAGCACTTACTTTGAAATGGCAAGTGAAGTGGTGGTGGTGATGGTGCCGTTCATCGCACATGGCCATCTCAACCAACTCCTCCACCTCTCCCGCCTCATCTCCGCCTACAACATCCCCATCCACTTCATCTCCACCGCCACCCACAACCGCCAGGCCCGCATCCGTCTCCATGGATGGAACCCAAATAAGAATCTTATACAATTCCATGACCTACATGACCCTATTGTCACCCCACATCCTATTATTCCAAACACCACCACCCACCCCCACTTCCCTACCCATCTCCAACCTTACTTTAACTCGTCTCTTCTTCTCCGAACTCCGGTAGCGGACGTCATCCGTTCGGTTTCACAAACAGCTAGAAAAGTTGCTGTTATTCATGATTCACTCATGTCTTACGTTGTTCAAGATGTGAGTGTGATACCCAATGCGGAGACATACATCTTCCGAGGTTTATCTGTTTTCTACTACTTCTGTTCTAGTAGCATGAACCTGGGGAGACAGCTGCCGTTCGAATTGGACAAGATACGCCAACTGCCGACTCCTGGTGAGAGCATAAGCGCAGAGTTCTTGGAGTTTATAAAACTTCAACATGACCATCAAACGAATCATGTTGGTAATTTATATGATTCTTCGAGAATCATAGAAGGGAAGTTTGTTGAATCCCTTGAGAGAGATCAGGAAAATGGAAAATATCATTGGGCGGTTGGGCCGTTTAATCCGGTGGAGATCGATTCTGATTGTGTAGACCGTCACATTTGTTTGCGATGGCTAGACAAGCAGCCTTCACGATCCGTCCTTTATGTTTCGTTTGGCACGACGACTACGTTTACAAGTGATCAAACCGCCGAGCTCGCCTTTGGATTGGAGAGAAGCGAGCAAAGATTTTTGTGGGTGTTGCGGGATGCAGATAAGGGGGATGGTAGCGTTAGGGTAAAGGCCGGGGGGCCCTCTTCCGTACAGCCTCTCTTTGACAATTCCAATCACACCCCATACTCCACATGCAGGAGTGTGGGATTGCCGGAAGGGTTTGAAGAGAGGGTGGCGGGGAGGGGTTTGGTTGTGAGAGAATGGGCCCCGCAGATAGAAATATTGGGTCATTTGTCAACTGGTGGGTTTGTCAGTCATTGTGGGTGGAACTCGTGCATGGAGGCTATGACGGCTGGAGTTGCAGTCGCAACGTGGCCTATACACACCGATCAACCATATAATGCATTTTTATTGTCAAATGTTTTAGGGGTTGCGGTGATGATGAAGGATTGGGAGCATAGAGATGAGTTGTTAACTTCGGTGATGGTTGAGAAGGTCGTAAGGAAGCTAATGGATACAGAGGTAGGAGAAGCAGTAAGGAAGAGAGCGGTGGAATTGGGTGGTGAGTTGCGAAAATCAATGGCAGATGGCCGCATGATTCATGAAGATTTGAACTCGTTGATTTCCTATATTCGTAAGTAGAATAATATGTTAAAGCGGATACTAGAGGGAGTTTGGTCTAATAGCATCCCGTGTGTAAGATCGATGCCCCTTTCTAAGAAATCAAGAGTTCGAATCTCATGATTGTAGAATAAGAGTGGATTAGATTGCTATAAAAATTGTAAAAGGAGAGGGTTTTTTGGAAGTATCAATATCTTTCTTTTCTCATAACAAAACTACATTTTCTTTCTTTATTCATCTTTGTACCGTAAATCTTATGAGTATGACTTTAGATCGTTCATTTATATTACACCTATATTATGTGGTAAATATAAAATACAATCACAGAGTTGTTTTATGAGATAAAGACGATTAGTAAATCTTTCATTTTTGTTGGACATAGAATGCAATACGAGGCTGATCCAAAAAATTTTTTTTGTTAGGGTAAAATATGAACTGGTCAAGTGATTTTATCGAATCTATAAAAAGAATTTGAAACTACAAGATAACTGTAGCTTCACCGACAATTCGACAAACGACCTCATCAGAAAAACGTCAATGAAAGCCATCACTGAGGGAAATCCATCGGTAAAGCATTATTGGTAGATTGATCATGGATAATGATCTTACCGATGGAAGTTTCAGACGAATCACCAATGGACACTTATTTAAACGGATCACCGATGCCTCGACTGCAGCAATATTTAAGTTCTTAAGCCACAATCTGACTCGTTATGTTACTGACGAACATCTACCATGAACTCTTCTACATTTCGTTTTTTTTACCGACGGATGAAACATTGGTAATCCGTAAGTTATATATTATGTGTTTTATTAATTTTTTTTTGAATAACTTAGATTTTTCCACTAGTACTACAAATAATTAAACAAATTACATATGATTTTTGCGAACCCGGAAATATCATTAAAAATTCTCGAATTACAGTTTGCAAATCATAAAAAACTCAAATTACAAACCATAAGATATTGAGACATATTGGATTTAAACAAACCCCAACTTTCATGAATTGACCGATAACACTTCCAACTTTCGATTTATGCACCAGTACTCCCAACTTTCAACTTATTGGCCAATAACATCCCCTAACTAACAGTTAGTTTTTGTTGATATGGCATCTGATGTGGCCCTTTTTGCGGACGTTGCATATGATGTGGCATTTTTTGATGACGTGGAAACTGATGTGGCAGTTGACGTGACATTTTATTGACGCGGCAGCTGATGTAACAGCTGACATGGCATTTTTTGATGATGTAGCAGCTGACATTAGCTATCGGTGTTAGGATTCAATTAGTTAGTGATAGAAATTGAAAGGACTTTAGATAATCATTGAGTTGATTAGGTTTAACGTTTCAAAGAAAAGATCTAACGAAATCAAAGAAACGTTATTTTTTTCCAAAATTCACACTACCGTCAAAGCGTCAGAGGCAACATCGGTTTCCCCTTATTAAGAGGTAGATTCGCCCTTTGGTTTAATGATAGAAATTGAAATGACTTTAGATAATCATTGAGTTGATTAGGTTCTTTGAAAAAAATGTACTTTTTATTTATATAATATAATATTACTGATTTTAAATGATGTGTTTAAGAAGAAAAAACTTAGTTTTTGAATACAAAACAATTAGTATATTTTATTTCCTTTTAAATTTTTTCCTATTTTGGAATTTCTTATTTAAACATATAATATATATAAATATATATGTGTGTGTGTGTGTGATTCTAAAGTTAGCACTAATGTATTTGTGAATTAAGTGAACAAATCATACCCATTGATTTACACACGCGTATGGCTAGGATTTCATCATCAAATCTTAAAATATATTAACGTATTTCATCACTAAATCTTGGTCATTGATTTACACACGAGTATGGTTAGGATTAGTTCGCTCAGTTCGCAAATACACTAGTGTTCACTCTTGAACTATACAGATTTAGGTTTATTTGTGAACAACTCTCTTGATTGTGAACACTAGTAAACTAATCATAGCCCTTGATTATTGTAGAAACGTCACCTAAGATACGTCTTTCCACGGTTGATCCAAACAGAAGTGGTCTGGCTTTCGATCTACAAGACAGAACACCGTTAGGACTCGTTACAGGAATGAAGTAATTCTTGTAACCACCCTATGGCATAAGGATACAAATTTATTTGTGGGAGTAAAGGAGAATGATCTGAGAAAGTTGTCCCTTACCTTTTCGATGGCATCTTCTATTTATGCTTATAGGTGAACTAGGGTTTCCCCTTAAGTCAGGAAGTGTCACACCCCGACCCGCAGCGAAATAAGAGTCGGGGCATAATTGGGTTATCACCAAAGCTCATGACATTTACTAATATGTTTCATATTTAATAAAGTGAAAGTTACATTTCCAAATATCCAAACATGTTCAGACAATACAAAGAAAATAAACCAATCATAACAATCCCAACTCTAAATCATTTTATTCTTCTAGTCCAATCCTATGTGTTCCTAGCTGCTGCTGATTCACCTGTATCATGTGTAAAAATTGGGGTTTTTGGGTCAACACATAATCATAAATGAGCAAATGTAAATAATTAAGCAGTGGCAAATAGCAATCACAACTATAACATACAATAACATATGATAGCATACATTAACATACCAACATCATACAATAAATAACATAATTGAAACTGTGCGATCAAGGCTCAATCAAACGGAGCCGATCGTATTGCATGTACTGAAAATGTAAATTGTCTGTGCGATCAAGGCTCAATCAAACGGAGCCGATCGAATGTGGGCACGCCAGGTTCAACCACATAATGAAATGGGGAACATGCTCAACGCTCATAATGTAATGGGGGGCGGCGGCCTATGAAATTGCATGTACTGAAAATAATAAATTGCATCCAACAATAACTACACAACAGTTGAAACAAACTGAAAACACATGTTCATGATATGATGTATGCACAATGGTTTAATTATAATATATATATAACAAGACACATGATACACCCCAAAACGTGATTAAAACGGGGAATTTCTAAAGATTCACTCACATTGGGTGCGTTGGATTGGAGATGGTGAGATGCGCACGAATTAGATGAGCGAAACAACGAGAAATACTAACCTAAATAATAACGGAAAAAATATATTAAATGAGTGGATTTTATTAAGGATTTTAATGAAATTTTTAGATATATTTTTGTGAGTTTAAGGCTATTTTCTACCTTTAAAAATGTTATTTTTAAGTATTTTTAATTGATTTTTAAATTAAATTAAATAAATAAAAATATAAAAAAATTGTTTATTTTGCGTTGACCGTTGACCGTTGACCTGTTGACTTGTTGACCGGTTCGGTCAGTGACATAGTTTGCGCTGGGTGAGGCTCGAACCCGAGACCTCCCGTACGCGTGCACGCAGCTCTACCAACTGAGCTACGTGTCTAACCCGAAATAATCTTGTTTTTAATTATATTTATATACTTATTCAGTTTAACCGAAATTCTTTTAATTGCAAAAACATTTTAATTCAACGGACCGGCGCCAGTGACGGGTTTCGAACGCGCGACGTGTGACTTAATGTTGCACACAGTCCACCGCTGGACTGTGTGTCTAACCTGGTTATTATCTCGGTTTTTATTATACTTAACAACTAACTGAGTTAACCCGGTTTAGTTTTTAAACAAAAAGGCATTTTATTACATAAGGAGTGCGTGTAGCAGGGATCGAACTCGGGACATGCGTATATGTTTTGCACACAGTCCACCGCTGGACTGTGTGTCTAACCCGTTCATTTTATCGATTTTTATTAGTCTTATGTTATATTGCGTCTTCATCTTCTTCGTTGATTTTACCCAGAAAAACATATTCCGACTGTTATGACCGATTCATGACATATACGCTTTTCAAACATTACAAGTAATTTAAAAGTAAAGAATGGAGAGAGTTTGGGGAAAAAGATGTACCGATTGATGTTGTTCACAGAATTCCGGCAGAGGTTCGTCGGTTCTGAAGGTGAACTCCGGCTGTTGAAACCAATTAACAGGTTTGTTCGATTATTTAAGAAGTTGAGGCACTTAAACAAGGTTTAACAGAAGTTTGGAAGATCATACCAGTTCCCGGTGTGCTTCCGGAAGTTTCAGGAGTTTTCCGGCGAAGGTAAGATTTTCGACAAACGTTGACTAGGATCGATTCTGATGGTGGAGTTGTGCTAGTGACCGATTAATCACATGATTGAAACAGAAAGAGTCGGAGGAAATACCGTGTGGATGTGAGTCCCGGTTTTCCGGCTACTTGCAGAATTTTTCCGGCGAGTTGATTTAAGCTTCTCCGGTGGACTGTAAGGTTGCGGAAATTTAATTGAAAGTCTTGCAGAGTGTTTTGAGTCGCAGGAAGGGTCTAGGATTGAAGTAATCCGAGAATTGAAAACTTTCGGTTATTAAACCGATCCACTTCCGAATTCAAGTTACATTCACGGCAGATTGATTGGAATCGTCAGTTTATCGGTTATACTCGCTGAATCGCGAGAATCCAGATCGACTTTGGGTGTTTGATAACCGATTTTAGTTACATTTGGTAAAATCGATTGATTTACCTTAGTCCATAAAACCTATTTGCTTCCTAAAGATGACAGAAAACAAACAAGTGGCGGAGTGGTGATGTATGTGTGTGTTAAGTCTTTGAAGTTGTAACCGGCTGACCCGGGTTCGAGTCGTGGCAGCATCATTTTTTATTTATTTATTTTGTTTTAACTTTTTATCAAATATTCTTTTTATAGTTTAGTTTATCTATTAATTATGTATCATTTTAAGTCAAAATAATCATAAATATTCAACGTGATTTTTATAACTTGATATTCGATTACAAAACGGAGCGGGTTTTGGAAACCCGTTTTTGAAAAATGTTACAGTATCCCCTACTTTTAGAAATTTCGTCCTGAAATTTAAGTAATAGTAGTAGGAAAAAGGTGCGGGTATTGTTCGCGCATTGAGTCTTCACGTCCCCAAGTAAACTCAGGTCCCCGTTTCGACTCCCAGCGTACCCTAACAATTGGAATGCGACTTTATCGCAGACGTTTTTCCCCGAAGTACATGATTCTCTACAGGTCTTTCAATAATATGCATAGATTCATCAATCTGAATATCTTCCAGAGGGATGTGGAGGGTTTCGTGACACTTCTTCAAGTTTGATACGTGGAATGTGGGATGAATCCTGTTGAGTTCTTCCGGTAGGTCAAGCTTGTAAGCTATAGGTCCTACTCTTTCGAGTATCTTGAAAGGCCCTACGTAGCGTGGTGCTAGCTTGCCCTTTTTGACCAAAACGAACTACTCCCTTCCACGGTGATACTTTTAGAAGTACACGATCACCAATGTTAAACTCTAAAGGCTCCGTCGTTTGTCTGCATAACTCTTTTGACAACTTTAGGTCGCTAAAAGATTGTCTCGGATTTGATGGATCTTGTCTGCGGTTTCTTGGATCAATTCTGGACCATTTATTTGAGCTTCCTCAATTTCGTGCCTACATACAGGAGATCGGCACTTACGACCATATAAGGCTTCAAAAGGTGCCATGCCGATGCTTGAATGATAGCTGTTGTTGCACGAAAATTCAACTAATGGGAGATGAGGGTCCCAATTTCCCTTGAAATCTATGTCACATGCTCGAAGAATATCTTCAAGAGTTTGTATGGTGCGTTCAGATTGACCATCAGTTTGAGGGTGATAGGCGGTACTGAGATCTAATCGTGTGCCCATGGCGGCTTGTACTGCTTGCCATGTTCGTGAAGTGAAACGACCATCACGATCAGAAATAATGCTTAACGGTACTCCATGTCGGCTTACGATTTCGCGGATATAAATACGAGCTAGCTTTTCGGTCTTAAAATCTTCGCGGATAGGAATAGAGTGAGCTGATTTTGTAAGTCGATCAGTTACGATCCATATAGTGTCATACCCACCAGAAGTGAGAGGTAACCTGGTAATGAAATCCATGGTTATATTTTCCCACTTCCATATAAGTATTTTTGGTTGGACCAGAAGTCCTGAGGGTCTTTGGTGTTCAGCTTTTATTTTGGAACATGAAAAACACTTGGAAAACAAAATCAGCAATATCCTTTTTCATTCCAGGCCACCAGTGGGTGTATCAAAGGTCCTGATACATCTTTTCGGCTCCTGGGTGTATAGAATATTGTGTTTTGTGCGTCTCATTCATAAGAAAAATATCACGAAGATTATTGTGGTCAGGAATCTATATGCGATCTAGACAGTATAGAATACCGTCGGATTTAGTTTAAATTTTAAGTTCAGCTCCACAAGACGGCTCCTTGCGTACGTCTCCTTTCTGTTACTGAAACATGCTGGGCTTCTTGGATTTTGATCTTTGATGTCGCTTACGATTTTATTTATAACAGTTTTGAGGGAACCGATGCATTTGTAATGATCATAAACAAAAACTTCAACCATGACGATATTTAAACCTACACGGAACTTTTCATAACCTCCTGATAATGCTTTTGATTCTTTGCCAAGAATACTTATATATAGGAAGTACCAGCGGCGTATCCACCATATCCTTGTCAAATTTTCATTGGCTTTATCAGTAAATCATGATCAGTTCTATGTGACTCTAAAACATAAACAACACAACAAACAAAACTTGAGTCTCAATTCTGAAATGATACATGACTAAATGTTGACAGTACCTCTCTCGTTGGTTTTGATGAAGGGGTCAGTCTATGTAAAAGTGTGACACAACCCAACTTCTTTAAATGATGAGATTGAGATACGTCGAGATGTATGATGATATAAATGTTAAATCAATGAGTATAGAACAAAACTGTAATATCAAATCGCATTAAAATTCTTGGATACATAATTTCCAAATTTTACAACTGGAACACGGAAAGATGGAGATAACATAAAGAAAAACATTAAAACTAGACGATTAGAGTTGAGTCTTGATTCTTGGCGAGGAGAAATTAGTTGGGTGATTCGTTTGGGCCGTTATTATTTTCAACAGTATTGGTGTTGATGTTATAAGCTCTTCCTCTTGCAGGTGGTGGAGCTTGGTTAGCTTGATTCACCGGATTTGCTTGAGCTTGGGCATGAATGATGTTCACCAAACGTGGACAAGTGTTTCTAAAATGGCTTGGATCTCCACAATTGTAGCAAACCCGCATAGGTTGTACCATGGGATAGTTGGGTTGATAGTAGGTTTGGGCTAAATGTTGGGTAGGTGGTAGTAGTAGGGGTTGTTGGGCTTGACCCATTATTTGTTGGTGGGTTTGGGTTGAAGGCTGGTGACGGTTCGTTCGCTGAGGTATGCGACAGGTTTGAACAGTATGACCTGCGCGACCACAGCCGGTGCAATATTGGCAAGGATGATCAGGAGAATGGTGGTATTGGCAACGGTTGCATTTTGGTAATGGGCCAGAGTATGGTCTTTTGTATGGTGCAGGTGAAGGGGCGACTTGGGTAATGGGTGCAACAGGAATAGGGTAATTGGTTTGTGTGACGGCGAAGTTTCTTGTGCTTCGATTCCTTTTACCAGTAAACTTCGAGGAGGAATCAGAATGGTTTGAAGTTTGAGCCTCAATGGGGACTTTCTTCTTCTCCTCTTTGAATTTACCGTTTCGAATGCGATTTTCGGTCAGTTCAGTGGCTAGTTCCATAGCAGCTTCAAGTGTTGCTGATGAAGTGCTGAGAACTGAATCTTGAATTTTCGAGGGAAGACCTCGAATATAATGCTCAACCAAGCGATAAGTTGGGGTGAACAAGTTAGGGACCATTTGGTTCAACTCTAAGAACTCTTGTTGTAGATGGTATGATCTCCCTCCTTTTGCTTTAAAGAATGAAATTTGTCCTCCAACTTTTTAATCTCACTCCTAGGACAGAAACGCCTAGTCATGATTTCCCTTAACTCCTCCCAAGTTAAGGCCATTGCATCTTCAGTTCCCCTCTTCCCTTTCTCAGTATTCCACCAAGTGAGAGCTTACCCAAATAGTCTCCCGATGGCGTATTGAACCTTGCGATCCTCAGGACAATCGCAGTTGAGAAAAGTGTTTTCCATCTCCTCGAACCAATGTAGGAGAGCAGTGACACCCTCGGTCCCTTCAAATTTAGGAGGATCACAAGACTTAAAATGTTTGTAAGAGCACTTGCTGGTAGGAGGGTTGTCGATGTTCTGGTCATGTTGTTGGGGAGGGTTAGTAGGATTTGTAGCGAGAGCTTGTTGTACTTGGACCACAATGTCAGGCAGTATCGTGGCCATTTGTTTCGCGATTTGTGTGGCCAAGCGTTCCTGAGACCTTCCTGATCTTTTACCCCTTCGATGTTGTCTAGACGACATCTACAGGAACGTACATAAGAAGATTGTGAGTTTATGGAGTCTTTTTAGGTGTCATGTGTCTTTAAGAAAATGAAAATAACATAAATATCAATAATGCAACTACATCCATAGGATGTCTTGGGTTTGCTCATGTTGGGCCTCAAATGTCCCCCATACCTTCACCTATATAGTCATGTGGGCCCCCATGGCTATTGGCTTGGTAGGATTCACATTAGTATTGGCAATTTAACACTCGCATCACCCGAATGCAAACCACAAAATATGTTCATGAGATGTTTGGTCGGAATGTGTCCAGGTGTAGACACAATGACAACTCAAAGTGGGGTTAGCTCACACGACGTTTGGTATAGCATGCTTTGGCCTAATAGGTACTTCGTACTCTCATCGTTAGTCCTCAGGTAGGCAAACTGGTCCTTTATTTTGGATTTATACGAATGCCAACCTAGACAGGACGTTCCGACTACCGGTACTAGTACCCTTCCAGTTACTACATGCCCGTCATGAGAACTCACTTTGATGAGATTTGAAAACACAAAAATCATTGTAAAAGCAATCATGATGTGGTGTGTGCTTTCATGGATGTGATATGTTATGAGTATATGATTCATGATAGGCATTATATGATAATACATACTCATGAACATGCTTGCATAATATTGAATGTAACATTTAACATAAAAACATATAAACATCATGAAATTTGGCATGTAACACACAAAAATCTTATAAGTTTCTAATCAACTATAGTATAGGCTCTAAGGGTCTAATAACCTATCCTATATCCCTATAGTCATGGCTCTGATACCAATCTGTCACACCCCGACCCGCAGCGGAATAAGAGTCGGGGCATAATTGGGTTATCACCAAAGCTCATGACATTTACTAATATGTTTCATATTTAATAAGTCAAAGTTACATTTCCAAATATCCAAACATGTTCATACAATACAAAGAAAATAAACCAATCATAACAATCCCAACTCTAAATCATTTTATTCTTCTAGTCCAATCCTATGTGTTCCTAGCTGCTGCTGATTCACCTGTATCATGTGTAAAAATGGGGGTTTTTGGGTCAACATAAGTTGGCGAGTGAACCTTATTAGATAAACATTTATTAATGATTACTTGTTAGTTTATCAATGAAAAATTGTGCATAATCATAAATGAGCAAATGTAAATAATCAAGCAGTGGCAAATAGCAATCACAACTATAACATACAATAACATATGATAGCATACATTAACATACCAACATCATACAATAAATAACATAATTGAAACTGTGTGATCAAGGCTCAATCAAACGGAGCCGATCGTATTGCATGTACTGAAAATGTAAATTGTCTGTGCGATCAAGGCTCAATCAAACGGAGCCGATCGTATTGCATGTACTGAAAATGTAAAATGTCTGTGCGATCAAGGCTCAATAAAACGGAGCCGATCGTATGTGGGCACGCCAGGTTCAACCTCATAATGAAATGGGGAACATGCTCAACGCTCATAATGTAATGGGGAGCGGCGGCCTATGAAATTGCATGTACTGAAAATAATAAATTGCATCCAACAATAACTACACAACAGTTGAAACAAACTGAAAACACATGTTCATGATATGATGTATGCACAATGGTTTAATTATAATATATATATAACAAGACACATGATACACCCCAAAACGTGATTAAAACGGGGAATTTGTAAAGATTCACTCACATTGGGTGCGTTGGATTGGAGATGGTGAGATGCGCACGAATTAGATTAGCGAAACAACGAGAAATACTAACCTAAATAATAACGGAAAAAATATATTAAATGAGTGGATTTTATTAAGGATTTTAATGAAACTTTTAGATATATTTTTGTGAGTTTAAGGCTATTTTCTATCTTTAAAAATGTTATTTTTAAGTATTTTTAATTGATTTTTAAATTAAATTAAATAAATAAAAATATAAAAAAAATTGTTTATTTTGCGTTGACCGTTGACCGTTGACCGTTGACCTGTTGACTTGTTGACCGGTTCGGTCAGTGACATAGTTTGCGCTGGGTGAGGCTCGAACCCGAGACCTCCCGTACGCGTGCACGCAGCTCTACCAACTGAGCTACGTGTCTAACCCGAAATAATCTTGTTTTTAATTATATTTATATACTTATTCAGTTTAACCGAAATTCTTTTAATTGCAAAAACATTTTAATTCAACGGACCGGCGCCAGTGACGGGTTTCGAACGCGCGACGTGTGACTTAATGTTGCACACAGTCCACCGCTGGACTGTGTGTCTAACCTGGTTATTATCTCGGTTTTTATTATACTTAACAACTAATCAGTTAACCCGGTTTAGTTTTTAAACAAAAAGGCATTTTATTACATAAGGAGTGCGTGTAGCAGGGATCAAACTCGGGACATGCGTTGCGTCTTCATCTTCTTCGTTGATTTTACCCAGAAAAACATATTCCGACTGTTATGACCGATTCATGACATATACGCTTTTCAAACATTACAAGTAATTTAAAAGTAAAGAATGGAGAGAGTTTGGGGAAAAAGATGTACCGATTGATGTTGTTCACAGAATTCCGGCAGAGGTTCGTCGGTTCTGAAGGTGAACTCCGGCTGTTGAAACCAATTAACAGGTTTGTTCGATTATTTAAGAAGTTGAGGCACTTAAACAAGGTTTAACAGAAGTTTGGAAGATCATACCAGTTCCCGGTGTGCTTCCGGAAGTTTCAGGAGTTTTCCGGCGAAGGTAAGATTTTCGACAAACGTTGACTAGGTTCGATTCTGATGGTGGAGTTGTGCTAGTGACCGATTAATCACATGATTGAAACAGAAAGAGTCGGAGGAAATACCGTGTGGATGTGAGTCCCGGTTTTCTGGCTACTTGCAGAATTTTTCCGGCGAGTTGATTTAAGCTTCTCCGGTGGACTGTAAGGTTGCGGAAATTTAATTGAAAGTCTTGCAGAGTGTTTTGAGTCACAGGAAGGGTCTAGGATTGAAGTAATCCGAGAATTGAAAACTTTCGGTTATTAAACCGATCCACTTCCGAATTCAAGTTACATTCACGGCAGCATTGATTGGAATCGTCAGTTTATCGGTTATACTCGCTGAATCGCGAGTATCCAGATCGACTTTGGGTGTTTGATAACCGATTTCAGTTACATTTGGTAAAATCGATTGATTTACCTTAGTCCATAAAACCTATTTGCTTCCTAAAGATGACAGAAAACAAACAAGTGGCGGAGTGGTGATGTATGTGTGTGTTAAGTCTTTGAAGTTGTAACCGGCTGACTCGGGTTCGAGTCCCGGCAGCATCATTTTTTTTTATTTATTTTGTTTTAACTTTTTATCAAATATTCTTTTTATAGTTTAGTTTATCTATTAATTATGTATCATTTTAAGTCAAAATAATCATAAATATTCAACGTGATTTTTATAACTTGATATTCGATTACAAAACGGAGCGGGTTTTGGAAACCCGTTTTTGACAAATGTTACAGGAAGTCGGTTGACAACATCTCTTAATTTGTTGGAGATTCTTCCGCACTTATATTAGCATGGAGATATCTTCCATATTTATGCATATTTATATGTAATTAAATAACAATTTATTCGACCCGGAATGACCGGGCTGGGTCATTCCTCTACATGTCCCACCAGTTCGTCCGATGCTATGAGAGTGTGCATGGGGTCGGACTTGAAAAGTGCAAATCACCGAATAATAAATAAATAAATAAACAAACAATAAATAAATACCCGAAGGGCGATTGACGGCGACAGCTGTCATATCAGATGACCACCTCATGAATACTCATATCGCCACGTGTTAATTTGGGCTCCATTTTTGAAATTCGAAAACGTAGAGATATAGGTATAAATAGGAGTTTGACCCCATAGGCTCGAAACTTTTCTCCCAAATATCTCAACCGTCATTTCCCCAAAATATCTTCGTCATCATTTCCACATTCAAATTTCTCCACATTCAAAGCTATTGTATTAGGCCGGAAAGGCATCCAGTAATGCCATCGGAGAGAGATACCGCTTTTCCCCTACGAGATGGCCAGATTACTCTGTTTGAAGGCTTCTTCAAGTTCTGCAACTTCCGACTTCCAATTACCAAGTTCTGTAAGTCAATGCTTGACGAATACGGTGTGCACATATCTCAAATGCATCCGCTCGGTCTTGCAAAGCTTCGTCACTTCGAGTATTCATGTTTAAGTTTAGGGTTCCTACCGGAATCCCTAGTGTGTCGTGCCTTGTATACCTTAGCTTGGAAAGCACCCTTCTTTACCTTGGATCGTCGAAGCACCGACGAGGCATGTCTGCGATTGTGCCTTCGAGTTGTCGGGACAAGGACTGGAAAAAGAAATTCTTCTTTATAGATGCCAATGTCATTCCTGAAGAAATGCATTGGAGAGTTATGGCGACAAAGGAGAAAGTGAAGGATGTTGCACCACCCAAGGCGAAGTAGTAAGAGAACTCGCTATTCAAGGCGCTGGTTGCTAGGCCCTCGGAGTGTTTGGTTATCCCTGAGGGCGTGTTGACATTAGTTAGCATGAGCCTATGTTGGCGTGATGTTTGGACCTATCCTGATTTCAAGACCGCCAATGGAAGTAAGTTGTTTGATCCTCGTTATTTATTTCCTTATCCTTGTGATAGTTATGACAGAGATTTTTTTGCAGCCCCTTACACCTTGACGGACTTCTTATACCCAAAGAAGTCTGTATCCATTCGGGCTGCTGACCGCCTGCTTCAATCTAGCGAAGAAAGTATCCTACAGGTGCATCTAGAAAATGTTCTTATTCCCCCCCTCCTTCTTGATGCTGTGCTCGAAGGCTTTACCGTAAGCGGGAACATAGAGGAAAGTGAGGCTATCGTTACCGCTCCGAGGAGAACTATCTATCTTCCAAAGGGTGGGGACAGCAGCACCAAGGGACCCATTCAAAAAATGCCAGCACAACTGCATCACCCGCTGCTACTGAAGTGGTGAAGGCCCGCCCATCGGTTCGGTGATGACTATAGTGGCAAATGCTTTGGGACCGCCGCTGAAGAAACCTAAGACGACTCCGTTATTGGCCCAGTTTGATGTGACGAGACGCACCGTGTTAGCAGGCCTTAGTAAGTTCCCTAAGTTCTCACTATTGCCCTTTGTAATATACTTTCAACTAAACCTTCCGTGCTTACGCAGCTCCTTCATCTGAATTGTCATAAAGCACCACCACCGTGTCTTCTCCTACCAGGTCCGTCGGTGGTGCCACGACGACTGTCACTTCCGGCGACGTGTGTATGACCGAGACAACGAGGTTGTGAATATTCTTGCGAACGTTAGTTCTGGAGCTCCTTTTGCTACGGTGGGGGGCTTAGGCTGTCACCTGATCCGCCCCAAACGTCGAGACAGAAAAAGGCTGTGTTGGTGACAATCCCGCATACCAATGCTATGCCTGTCGTTGTATCATCACCTTCCTTGGAATTTACCAGTGACAAGGAAGTCAACCTTGGTGAAGCGGCGGGATCCAGTGGCGGGGTGTATGATGAACGGAAACACATTGGAGGTTTGTATCTTCCTACCATAAACTGGGACCCCCGTATGCCTGATTGACCCTACAAGGTTTGTGCCTTAACCTCCCAAGTGGCAAGGCTATATTGACATTGAATTGTTGAATCGACCTGTTTTATCTATCCTCATGTGCTCAATCACTGGGTGGTCACGCCTTCCCCCCCCCCCCCACAACGAAAGTTTTCTATGTGGAAGGTCAAGATTGTACCTAGTTGTTGGATGCGAATTTGATAGACGCTGTGTCTGGGTGAAGAGGATCGCCGAGATAAAGCGTTGTTGGGTCAAGACAATCAAGAGCTTCACCACGCGAGCCAAGCTGTGCAACAGATGATGGACGAGCTTCAGCGACAAGATAGTTTGTTAGACGCCGCCAAGATAAGGGAGTCCCACCTATTGTTAGAGAAACAACATGCGGAGGAGGACCTGAAACGGGTAACCTCCAATCTTGCTGAGGAACGTGTGGTGATTGTCAAGAGAAAGAGAGGGTGATATCTCACCTGGCGAAAACACAAAAGAGCTAGAGAGGAAAGCTATAGTGGAAGCGCAAAAGGTTTGTGCCTTAACCTCCCAAGTGGCAAGGCTACATATTGACATTGAATTTGTATCGCAGGTGCAAGAACGCCATACTACTTTGATGGCGGAGATGGACGATACACGGGACGGTATGAACAGGCCAGCCAGAAGTGCAATGATCGGATGGTTTAGAAAGCTCGTCTTTAAGATGACCTTGATACTGAAAGGGCTCACTATGAAAGTGTCATGAGCCAGGCGTTGGCTAAAGTGAATGAGCTCACCTCCCAACTAGGCGTAAATGAAAAAGAAGAAAGAATGGTGGAGCTCATAACTAAGGAGTTCTGGTCCGTGAATGCCTCTGCATCCAACCGTATGGTAGAGACCTTATCCGCTATGGCCAATGACCCGCTCCCTGAATTCCCGTAAGTCCGAGATCCGGTTGAGAACCCGGACCCAAAAGTGATACGCCAACTGCTTGACTCTTCCGCTCCCCATGTTGGTGCTAATTAAACTTTGTTAACGCATGTCGTGTTGTGAACAATTTGAAACAATTATGTATGGAGCATGCTATCTCCTTTTTGGTTAACTATTTTATGTGTTTAATAACTTGTCATGATTACTCTGATTTCGCCTCCTGACATGGGGGTGATGTGACTGTTAACTACTCTGACCACTATATAATTGTGATCATTGGAAACACTTGTTGACCATTTTGAACTCCATGAATAACCTTTACCGTTTTCGTCGTGTGTTGGAGGTGCTAGACTCCTATGAGGCCGCCGAGGCCTTACTGGATCTTCGTAAGATGCCTGAGAGCACTAGTGTTCCGTTTTCTGAACAATGTCTGTTAACCGAGACTAATACAGGTAAACCTTGGCTTAATCATGGTGGATTGTTCCTAAGTGTTCCTGTATTAAACCCTCCGTTTCCCAAAGGTCCCCGAGGGAAACGTTGTACGATAACACGAAAAACTTCCGACAATCCTTAAGCTCGTCGTTTCGGTCTCTCTTATGTCCGTTACCGGAGGGGTTCCCCCTAGTGACAAAAGCGTCGTTGGATGAGGAAAACAATGCAATACAACCTGTTACTTTAGGAGATGGCCTGGTCCAGACCTAGTTGTATTGGACACTAGCATACTCCATACCCCTGCAGAGGTGATGGAGATGCTATCTAGTGTCGATTAGCAAGTCTATGCAAGAGCTTGCTTTTGTTATTCCCTACTATGTGGGAGTATGTACAAGTACTTGGTTTATTTTTTAGACTATAATGAGAACATATAAGTTCCATGTTAGTCGAATAGTAGATAGTTAATGTACCTATTACCAAGGCACCCATCTGTTAGCGCTGTAAAAATTTGGTCTGAAACGACATGTTTATGTAAGTCGTTTGTTATGACATTGGTATGTTGTATACTCTTTATATTATGCAAAAGGTTGAAATGTATTGTGCATGAATGTTTGCTATGATAACTTTAATCGAAGGATCAAAGTTTTATTTCAAACGGAATAAAAGTATCTGACATAAATTGACCAAAAGATCGAAATTACAAACGAAATAGCGACATACTACAAAAAAACGGGAAAAAGAATCTTTTCTATCGTGCTTGGTAGATATCATATATAGCATTTCTTAAGCTGTGCGACATTCCAGGACCGCGAGATTGGGGTTCCATCTAGATTTTGTAAGGCCCGTCCCAGGTGGTACCCATTTTTCTGGTATTCTCTACTTTGCTGGCTGCATTGTCCCTTAGGATGTAATCACCTACCTGGAAAATGACAGCGGCTACCCTCTTGTTGTAATAATTGGCCATTGCTTGTTTGTACCGTGCCTCACTGATAGCCACTGCCTCACGCTGTTCCTCCAATAGATCAAGATTTTCCCGAAGGCACTGATCATTACTATCTTGTGTCGTTAGGCGCCTTAAAGACGGGAGTCCGAGCTCCGTCGGGATCATTGCTTCTATACTATACGTTAGGCTAAACAGTATCTCTTTTTTGCCTGATTTCGATGTTGTTCGATGAGCCCATAAGACCGTTGGTAGCTCGTCCACCTAGCATCTTCCATCCCGGTCAAGGCACTTTTTGATTCCATCAAGCAAACTCCTATTAGCCCTCCCCACCTGGCCATTGCCCTGGGGGTTGACCACTGAGGTGAAAAATTGTTGTATGTCAAGGTCTTTGCACCATTCCTGGATCTTTTTATCCGCGATCTGAGTTCCATTATCACTGACCAGGTATAAAGGCAAACCGAAATAGCAAACCATGTGCTCCTTGAGAAACTTCTTGACGTTGTCCGCCCCAATCTTTGCCAAGGATTTAGCCTCAATCCACTTAGTGAAATAATCTATTGCTACGATGAGGGATTTGACTTTACCTCGGGCTAGTGGGAAAAGGACCCATGATATCAACTGCCCATTTTTGGAAAAACCATGCCGCCGTTACTGGTATCATATGTTCTTGGGGCGCAAGGTCTGCGGCGCATAACGTTGGTAGCTCATGCATTTACGTAACTCCTTTACCGCGTTCTCATGCATCCCAAGCCAGTAGTACTCGACATTTGTTATCCTGGCCACTACTGAACAGGGCCCATCGTGGATACCACAGATTCCTTCGTCTATTTCTTTAATCAAATATTCCGCCTCCACTGGGAGACATAGCGTAAAAGCGGACCTAGGTATGATTTTCGATACAACGTTCCTCCTTACATCTCGTACTGTAGGGCTTTAGCCTGAACTTTCATTGATGCACCTTTTAATGTGGGAAATTCCCCTTTTGTCAGGTACTTTACAAGGTGTCATCCAACATTCTTCTTCAGCACTTACAGCTGATACTTCCCCTTCCCCTGTTAATGGGGTATGCAGCGTCTCTATTCTTACCTCATGCACCATTCCTGATGTTGCTAGTTTACTAAGTGCGTCAGCGATTTGGTTTTTTCCACTATGGACATGTGTCAGGCTCACGTTGTTAAATAAGGCGATAAGACTTCTTGATTTGGCTAGGTACTTGGCCATCGTTTCATCGCGAACTTCACATGTTTCATTGATTTGGTTGTTTACTAACAACAAATCCATGTAAGCATCAACCCGCGTTGCTCCCATAGCGTGCGGCATTCGTAGCCCTGCCAATAGTGCTTCATATTCTGATTCGTTGTTTGAGCACTCAAATTCGAAGTTTAGGGCATACATTAAGTTAATCCCTTCCGGGCTTATGAGCATTAGGCCCGCCCCCGCTCCTTTACTACTAGAGGAATCGTCTGTATATAGCTTCCATGTTTTGTTGATGCCGCTCATTTCTGGCTTCTTAGAGTTCATTTCCCGAATCTGTTCTCCTTCTGGGATTTCAGCAATGAAATCTGCCACCACCTGCCCTTTTTATCGCTGTTCTTTTATGGTACTCAATGTCCAGTGCTCCCAATTCAATTGTCCATTTGGCGAGCCGGCCTGAAAACTCTTGTTTTTTTCAAAATCTGCTATGAGTATTTTGTCAAAACCTGAATATTGCGCCCCTGGAAATATCTTTGAAGTCTACTGACATAGTAAATCGGCGTTTGCACAAGTGTTAACACAAATTTTTCCAGTGTGCGATACCGGGTTTCCGGATCCGCTAATACTATACTGACATAGTAAATCGACATTTGCACTTCATCACGTTCCACCATGAGAACTGCACTGACCACATGATGAGTCGCGGATAGATACATCTTCAATGTTTCGTTTAGCTTCGGTGATGTTAAAGTTGGCAAGTGCGCCAAAAAACGTTGCATTTCTTGCAATGCCTCTTCGGCTTCCGCCGTCCACCAGAAGTTGTTTTTATTTAGGCAATCCTTCAGATTTTTTTATAAAAGGCAGCGACCGTTTTAGTGTGTTTAGCTAAAAACCTGTTAATGGCTACCGGCCTACCATTTAAAGTCTCGGCTTCCTTTAGTGTGCGTGGTGAAGGCATGTTGGTGATAGCCATAACCTACTCAGGATTTGCCTTACAACCATCATGTGTGACGATGACGCCTTGGAATTTACACTCCTCAACCCTGAACGAGCACTTTTTGGGGTTTAATTTAATGTTATATTCCCTTAGCGTCCGGAATGTTTCTTTGATATCGTGTAGCATAATTTGTTCTTTCATACTTTTGATCACCGGATCGTCGACGTACACCTCTAAATTATGCTCGATTTGATTGGCAAACGCCTTATCCATTAAGCTCTAGTAAATTTCCCCTTCGTTCTGCAATCTAAAAGGCATTTTCGTGTAACAAAAAAGGCCAATGTCTGTGTAGAAGGCCGTTTTTTCTCTCAACCTATTTTGCCATCTGGATCTGATGGTATCCTTTGTAGGCTTCGAGCACGCACTTAAAGCGAAAGGGGACCAAAAAGTCTTCTTTGGGACATGCTTTATTCAGATCTTTGTAATCCACACACATCCTCCACGTGTCGTTCGTCTTTTTCACCATGAGTGGGTTGGCCACCCAAGTATGGTAGTTTATTTCCCTGAGACATCACACCTCTTTCAACTTTTGTACCTCCTGTATAATTGCTTCTTTCCTATTTGGAGCCATGCTACATCTTCTCTAGGCTACTAGTTTAATTCCAGGCAACATAGACAATCGATGTTCTGCCCTGTCCCGGAGTATGCCCGTCATGTCACCATGTTCAAAGGCGAAAACATCCATGTTATTACGGAGCAAAATTTTGAGGCTTTCCTTTATTTCTGGGGAAAGAATGTCACCAATTGTGACCATCTTGTCTGGGTGTTCAGCGCTCAATACCCATCTCTCATATCTAGTTACACCTGTTGGTCCTTGTCGGTATCTCTTGGGCGTTCATTACCTCACCAATCCAATCACGGTGTACAGTTGCCACTCCTCTAGGAGTTGGAAAGTTCATGAACCCTAGTGTCGTGGAGACAATTGCGTCCAACTTTCCCAATGTATAGCGCCCAATAATAACATTAAAGTGGGACTCAGCCCTAAGCACCAAATATGGGATGACCAAAATCCTGTCATACGGTGCTTCTCCAAAAGTTACCGGGAAAGTGATCTGCCTAACTAGGTCAACCTTTTCCCCTATAAACCCCTAATGGGGCCGTGATTTGGCTTAAGGAGGGGTCGATCTTCCCTCTGCATCCGGTTATAACAATGTTTGTAAATAATGTCTTATGAGCTCCCCGTGTCAACTAGGATTCTCCTCATATTGTAGTCCCCCACGACTGTGGTGATTATGAGAGGATCCATGCTAAGCTGGCTATCCCGTTGTCGAGAACCTACATGCATATTGACCGACATCCATGGTTCAAGGATCTCAAATCCTCGCTTGGTTCCCCGCACGCTTTCGAAGTATACCATATTAAATCCACACTGTTTTTTACCCGCCTTACCGTCCTCGTCCTTTGCCGGCAGAGGACCTTGCTTACTATCTTTGACCAAATGAGCCAATTTCCCAGATTTTACATAATACTCGATTTGCTTCTTTAGCTGATAGCAATCATTAGTGTCATGACCCCGTCCTCTATGGTATTTACGGTACTTGGAAGAGTCTTTCCTGGCCGAATCTTTTAAAGGTTTAGATGCGTTAAGCTTGAGTTCTTCAGAGGCAGAATCTCCGAGGGCGTTTTACTTAATACGGGAGAATCCGATTTAACTCCGCTTGAAGAGTATTCACTCTTTGACGACTTACTTCGGGGTCGGTTGTATCTCCCCTGGGATTCAGTGTAACTCCCCCTCGAAAACCTTCCGCTTTGACTCTTGATTTTACCCCCATGACGGTCAGTCTCTTCCAATGATCGGTGTGACTCTTTTTTCTTGTTTGTTGTATGACTGGCTATGATTTATTTCTCTTGGCGTACATAGACCTTGGCGATTTTCATAATTTCTTCGACGGTATTCGGGACCCCGTTCCTTTCATGCAACTTTTTGAGGAGTTCATCATCATTTACGCCTTGTAAATACGCGCCACACGCCAAATCCTAGGTTAGGCTGGGAATGGCGATGCTTTCTTTATTAAATCTCGTCAAGAAATTCTCCACTATTTCTTTGTCTCGTTGGTGTATATGCAGCACTTCATTCTGATCCTTAGTGTGTCTTCGCTGCTGGCTAAACTGTTGTGAAAACTTCGTTGGTAGCTTCTCAAAACTATCAATTTCTCCAGTTGGGAGGCTATCAAACCAGACTCGGGCTGCCCCCAACAGAGTTTGTATGAACAATTTATACATAAAGGCATTGGCCATAAGGCCACTTCTCCTGTGCTCCCGAACAGGTTAATGTGATCATCGGGGTCGCGGGTCCCATTATACTTCCCTACGACGTGCGGCATTTTTGGCTTCTCTTTTATCGGGGCTTCCGCGATACGCCTAGAAAACTTTGACCTGAATGTAACCTCTGTCCATTTATACGGTTTGGTCAACTCGTCTTCTTCTTCAGCCACCGGTACGACAACAGGTGGTCCTTGAGTAGCCGGCGGGTTACTGTTGCAGGAGATGGCCCAGCTTGCCTGTGAATGAGTGTTGGGGTTGTTTGATTAGCCATGAAGCACGAATTAGAACGTCTCTGCCAATATGGGGGTTGTGGGTATTGAAACCCCCACTGGGCTGCTTGAGTGCCTTCATACAGACTACCCAACCCATACATCTAGGGGGGAACGTACCCATATGGCGGCATGTAATAATATGGCGGAATGTAAGCTTGCTTTCTTGGGGTGATTGGCGTGTTCATCGCTACCCTTGGTATGATTACTGGTTGATGGGGTGGCGTGGATATTGTTGCGGTTAGTGCTGCTAAGTACAAGACGGAAACTGGAAATCATCCGCTGGTGAGAAATATTGCGTGGCTGTCCCCACAGCCGTGGTATAAACAGGTTGAATTGGTTGGTAATAGTAACCGCGTGGGCCCGAGCCCGGTATAAACACAGATGAGCTAGTGTTTTGGGACACCTCTTGTACCGGGGCGAGGGTAGTGGTTACTGTTGCCATTGACAAGGCCGAGGATGACACCGAACCCGCGCTCGTAACAGAGGGTGCTGCCCTGGTGATGGTTGGATGTCTCCTTTCATATCCCGGAGACATCTCTGCATCGAATTCCACCGCCAAAGATCTAGTTATAGTCGGGGACGAGACCGTTGTTGCTGCACTTGTTGATGTCATATTCCCTCCACCAATAGGAGTTTGAACGATGCTCACCATTGCAGTACTCATGTTCGAAATGCTCGTCATGATAATGGATTCTTTGGAATTTCAAGTCCCACGGATAGCGCCAATGTAGAAACGTTACCTGAGATACGTCTTTCCACAGTTGATCCAAACAAAAGTGATTCGACTTTCGATCTACAAAACAGAACATCGTTAGGAATCATTACAAGAATGGGGTTACTCCTGTTACCACCTTCTGGTGTGAGAATAAGAATTCATCTGTGGAAGTAAAGGAGAATGATCTGAGAAAGTTGTCCCTTACCTTTTTGATGGCATCTCCTATTTATGCTTATAAGTGAACTAGGGTTTCCCCTTAAGTCGGGAAGTCGGTTGACGACACCTCCTAACTTGTTGGAGATTCTTCCGCACTTATATTTGCATGGAGATATCTTCCGTATTTATGCATATTTATGTGTAATTAAATAGTGATTTATTCGACCCGGAATGAACGGACCAGGTCATTCGTCCACAATTATCAATACACAAGTGTGTACACAACATGCAAATCAATGGCTAGGACTTGATGATGATAATACACTAGTGTATTTTACGATTTGATAATATAAATCGATAGTCAGGATTTATTCACTCAGTTCACAAATATTATAGTGTTCACTCTAGAACCCCACTATATATATATATTTATATATATAATGCGAGAACCGTGAGAACGAATGAAAAAACCACGAAAACTTGGTCAAAAACAATTCAAATTCAAAAAAAAATTGCACTTATCATCATCATTCGAATAAAATGTTAGAAATTTCATTTACATGTTTAAATTTACGTAATTTCGTATATAAAGAAAATTTACACATTTGTAAGTTTGCCATTACACATGTGTAAAGTTGTTACACATGTGTAAAAAATCTAACAAGGGTAATTTTGAGAGGAGAAATGAATTATTTGATATACATACATACATACATACATACATATATATATATATATATATATATATATATATATATATATATAGGGTAATGTTCTATGAAGAATACTAAATATTGCTAGAACACGTAGAACAAAATAAAATTATACATTTTTTTCAATCTTAAAAACATAAAAAGTAAATAAAAATATTACAAATGTTAGATTTATTATTTCTCCCACAAGAATTCAAAACATAATATGATTTTTTTTCAGTTTTTATATAACCTACACTTATCTAGGTTATGTGTATCTTAAATTACCTAGATATATGCAGGTGATGTGTAATTAAAAATATATGATTTTTTGTATGTATATATAATACACATATGATTGTAAGAATCATAAAAGTTCAAAAATATGAATCTAAAATCTGAAAATTTAGTGATTTAGAGTTTTTTTCGTTCTCGCAATGATTAGTGTTCTCTAATGATTCTAATCGTGTGTGTATATATATAGAGTGGGGGTTCTAGAGTGAACACTAATTATTTGTGAACCGAGTGAACAAATCCTCTCTGTTGATTAAAATCATCAAATCGTAAAATACACTAGCGTGTTTTTAGTATCAAATCTTTGCTATTGATTTACGCTTGTGTATACACTTGTATATTGATAATCGATGGCTAACCCTATATATATATATTATAAATTTTTTATTATCTCATTTTTTTAGATAAGTTTTTTATTAACTTAGAGATAAGTAGATAACTAATATTAATTTATTAACAGTATCATAGTGATATAATAATAATAATAATGAATATAAGATTATATCAATATATATTTATTATTATTGAGGGTTCAGGCAATATTATCACATGAAATTCTTTAGAATGCTTTATTAGAATTAGATTAGATTTTATAAAATAGTATGTTTTTATAAAAAGAATATTGAATTTTAAAAATCCTAACTATTTGTCATTATAACGATTGGCAACCCCAACTATTAACATATTGGCCTCCAATGTACCCTAACTAATAGAACCCTAACGCCGTTAGTCTCCGGTCGCCGGAAAAAAGTTTTTGGCTGGAAAACTCAGTTTTGGCTGTAAAACTCAACATTTTCGTCCCATACCTCTTTGTAGCCTTATTACGGACCTTCGGGAACCTTTTTATAGTAAAAGCCCAAATTATTGAAGTCGCCGGAAAGCTTCTTTTTTCAGCGGAAAAGTTTTTTTTTTTGGAAAACTCAACTTTTTGGTTGGAAAACTTTACATATTCGTCACAAACATTTTTGTAACCTTAGACCGGACCTTTCTAAACCTATTTTTGGCCAAAAACGGTTTTCCGGCGACCGGAGACTAACGACGTTAGGGTTCTGTTAGTAAGGTCCATTGGTGGCCAATATGTCAATAGTTGGACTGCTTGTAGTTATTTTTAAACTTGTGACTATTGACAGCCAACGACGAATAGTTATAATTATTAAAATCCAATATTTTTATAAAACCATAACATTTCATCAGTTTATTAAATTACCTTTACTATTTCAACTACTTTTGTTTGGATTTCATTTTATGTTATTGGTGTTCTTCTTTTTCCTTTTCTTTTTCTTTTTTTTTTACTTTTCTGTAAAAATTATGTTTTTATAAAACGATAACATTTCATCAGTTTATTAAATTAACTTTACTATTTCAACTAGTTTTGTTTGAATTTCATTTTATGTTATTGGTGTTCTTTTTTTCTTTATAAGTAGTGAACTCCGTTACAAATCAATGTATTTTTCATTTCATTAAATAGGTAATATAATAAAATATTAAATTATATTTTTCTTTTTATGTCATTGTACGTCTCCAGCATCATCCAGACCCTAAAAAAAAACCTAAACCATGAAGTCACTATATTAGAAAACTAGTTTTGGCGTCATATGCGACGTAATAAATTATAGACTACAATCAACCTAAACCTAATTTGTATTCGAACTAAATTTGCATTGAAACATAGAGTAATCCGAATTCATGCTATTGCATGAAAATATATTATATTTGACTCAACTTTTTTCCAACAAAATTTACGTCGAAACGTAGACCAATCCAAAGCGTAGATAATATAATACGTGCGGTGGCATCGTACGCGGCGTGATAAAGTATAGACTAAAATCGACCCAACTTGTTCCTGAACTAATTTACCTCGAAAAATATAAGTAACTCAAATTTATCTTGTCGAATGAAACGTATAATATTTGACTCGATTTGTTTTCAAACAAAATTTATATCAAAACGTACATAAAAATAAAAGATTTTGTAACTGACCCAACTCATTTTCAATTAAAACTCGGTTTTATTGTCGTCGCGCGTTGCGGCGTAACGGATCAAATGATAATGTTAAACAAATGTTATTTGAAAATGTAGCATGTTGTTTCAAAAGCCAAACCACCAGAATCGTTTTAGTTTATCATCGTACCATAAAAAATGATATCAAATAGATACTTTATTTTGAATACAATTTCATTTTAACAATACTTATACCGGAATGTTCAGAGAAGCATAAACATACTTAATTTTTTTTTAAAAAATAGCGTAAGAAAGTTATTAAAGAAATATTAAGTTAATTAATTAAGGCAATATACTTAGAAAAGAAAACAAGAATTCTAGCAAACCAAAAGTAAATGATAAAAGAAATTATTTTCTTATAAAAAAAAAAAGAAAAGGAAACTATGGTAAAAGTAAATAGAATAAAGCAATATAACAATATAATAATAAAATATTAATAAAAGCTGTATATTATTATAAATTTAAAGTTACTATTTATCATTGTTCAACAACAAAATATATATTTTTATGTTAAAACGTAGAAGAACTCAAATTTATACTGACATGGACAACAAAATAAAAACGTAAGAAATTAGTTTTAGGATAAATTTCAAACTTTTGAAATTTGAGGGATCAAAATAACATGTAAAAAATTAGAGGTTTAGTTTTGTCATTATAGCAAAGTTTAAGGGGTAGAAGGGCTTAAAATTGGAAGAAAAAAAATAAGAAAGAAGAAGAGGGCCGCGACCTGTACTAGGGCCACATGCAACGATAAGGTTAGTTGTGCAGTTAAGAAAGTGTATAACAATTTGTACGTAGTGCATGTTAGATATAGTGTGAATGTGAGGAGTTTACATATATAAGCCTAAAGTGAAATGAAAAAATAATTAATCATGTGTCAAGCTCTTACAAGATACACGTTATGTAGTTCACAGGATCTTCCACTAACTGATTCCACATAATTAACATAACCATTATATTATAATGGCACTCAAATAGAAGATCAATTATATTATGGGTAGGCTAAACGTATTCTTTCTTATTATTTTTTATATTTATTTTTATAAAATCATCTTAAAATTTGTAATGTTTATCTCCTATAAAAATCATTCTTTTTAAAAAATATTTTTTTATTACCAAAAAATTCAAAAGTATTAAATAAGATTATAGGCGTTTTAGTTTTTATTTAAAAAACATATTTTTTAAAAAGTTTTCATATATTATTCTAAAGACACTTTCTCAAATAGTATTTTGATTATTTTTTTATTAATCATTTTTACAAATAAATAATAACATTTTTCTTATAAAAGTAACAAAAAAATTTTTGAACTTTCTTTTTGAAAAATACATATATTATGTTTTTAGTCGCCAAGTTTGTATTTTAAATGTTGTAATACTTTAAAATGAGTTTATAAAATAGTTAACAATTTTTACTTATTAAAAAAGTAAAAAGTTTTTCTTTTAAAATAGCGTTTACAACCCTAGCATATATTAATCACTCAACTCATCTATATAAGTGAACAAATAAACAATAGATACTAAAATAATTTTATCAAAATATAAATAAACAATCTATATAAGGTCAAATCTAATTTGTGTAAAGAGCATATTATAAACAAGTTAAAATCAGTCAAAGACTTTCGATCAAAATTAACAGTTTGCTAAAGCGAAACAAATAAACAGGGCTGATTCATAAATATTTTTCTCTTCTTTAATTAAAAAATGTATTAAACTAATTGATTTAAAAATTGTGTGTGGATTTTTGTGTATTATTGTTTATACTGACTCACAAGTTGTTTTAAAAAAGAAATAAAACTGTAGGTCCCAAAACAGATTCGGATCACAGTGGTTTAATTGTTATCACACAAACAACTATAGATTAGTTGCTTTAATGTGTAAAAGTTAAGAAAAACCAAAAGATGAAGATTCTTGTATAGATCAAACAACCAGTGTTGTATATGAAATCCCAAAATATATAATCACTGAATGCACCTGGATGTTCGGATTTAGCACAAGAACAATAATCACAACACACGAGAAATCACTAAAACTTCTCCAAGAACCTTGGACTAGGGTTTTCCATTGATCACCTTTATATACACCCTGACAACCCAGCGTATTTATTAAATACGATGGGTACTTAAATATGCCGCTACAGGTACAAGAACCCTTAATTACACTTTTAGCCCTTCTAGTTTTACTAACTATTACAGTCAAGCTACAAACTATGAAACTCAATTATCAATGGTCTCAAAATGTCCTATCAATATCCCCCTAGACCGTTGCATACTTAAGAGTCTTCATTCTTTGTTCTGAGCTTCAAGGCTTGCGGCGGCATCTTGATCATTTCTTGGTGGTGCGGTTTGGTTAAGAGTAGCTTTACTAGTTGTTGGTTGGACCTCCATCGCGACTTCATATGTGGATGAAGTCGGAGGTCGTAGAATAACTTGAATATCTGAATTAGAGTATGGATATTTGAGTTGAGGAGAGATGGATTGCGGCTCAGCAGACTTCTCAGCAGCTTTCTTATTTCTAGATTCATCCTTTTCCTTTTGTGTGTCGATTCTGAGCATAATCTCCATCATTTCTATCTTTCGTGCCCTTGCTCTCTCGACAACTCTCTGAAACAGCATCCCTTCCTCCAGGTATTCATTTCCTGCGCCAATGTGTATCTTGTTTCCATAAAGAATATTCAGATCAGAGAGGCAGAACATGAATACGTCCATTGGATCCAGAATGCGTATGTCTTCGTTTGAGTTGGATCTGATGACTACTTCACCTATTTTTCCATCATAGAACCATTTCTTATAATTTGTGAGAGTCACAGGTTGTTCTGGAGGAAGTTTCACTCTTGTCTCCACTTTGGCTGGATTAGTTACCCATGTCACTCTTCCTTTTCCAGTGATTGCGTCTTTGGTTGTTTTTGATACGCGTCTTCTTGGCGCTGAGGTTTGAAGACCGTGAATCCACGCACGCATTCTCTAATAATCAATCTTTCAAGGTCGCCACCAATGCTACTGTTGGTAGGATTTCTCATATCGTGCTTGCTCAACTCTCATATATCTCATGTGGGTAGACTCAGCATGTCATTTCCATTTCGAAAGTACTGGATTACACCTCTTCTTCGTTTCACAACAAACCACCCAGTCAGATTGCAATATTTCCAGCTGATGATTCGGTCGATGACCTTTGTTTTCTCAACCGTTATGACCTGATAGGAGTCTGGCATTTTTGCTCTTTCATTCTTGAACCACTCAGGATGTTAAGGCTCAAACTCATCTCCTCCGTTAGTTTCATACATGACAGCATACCAAACCCCACTCAAGGATTTTTCTGGCATTTCAATCCTGTCAACCTCTTCCTCTTCACTATCTCCATCAAAACTTACATCAACAACAGAATCAGTCGTTTCTTTTTCTTTTCTACTATTTCAGCCTTGCATTTCTCTTCTCTTTCTCTAAAACTGTCAAAATTGAAGATATCTTCACTTGTGTATTTTGGTTTTTGATTTGTTGAAGTGTACAGATCCTGCACCATCTCGTGCAATTTCTGTAATCCATCTTGTTGAAACTTTATAAATTTAGATTGCTTGGAGACGTAGGAGTGCAATTCTTTGTTCTTCTTTCTCTGTTCTTTCAACTTCTCTTTAAGCACATTGGTATCATTGACCTGATTCTTTAACAAACAAAGTTCCTTTCGAGGAAACAATCCATTTTCTTTGGATAAGCGATCATACAGGTCTTGAAACTGTCGAGGTCTTGAAGGAACTCTATGAGGAGGAGCTTGAATAGTTGAGGTGGGCTTGGGTGGAACATCCTTGGACGATCCCTCTCATGTTTTTCGTTTCTTTTGTGCAGGGGACTTGCTTAGAGTACTCTGAGGGATCAGTTAGCAGCCCTTCTACAAACCGATCTAAGTGTTCCTGTTCTGATGTCACCACAAGGGGTGTCTTTGACTCAGTCATCTCTCTCCTTTTCATCATTCGTTCTTGTTTTTCTGCCTCTAAGACGATATGAATAGCTTGCATTCTTTCGATCTCCTCTCTTGTTGACCCAATACGAATGCTATCACCCATAATCCGTTCTGGGTTTGAGGAGTCTTTCTTGATTTTCTTCTTTGAGGGTTCTCCTTCAACCACTTTCTTCCCTTTGTTTTTTCATTTACGTATTAGTGGTGTTTCCTCCTCAACTTTTGCTTCTTCCTCTTCAGCAACATGTTTTTCTTGTCTTTCTCGAGCTTGCCTTACACCCTCCTGGTATTTGTTGTATCCAGCAAGAACTATTGGAAGTCTTTCTTCTCTATACATCCAGTTGTGTAGCATTAACCATTCTTTTGTTTTCAGCTCCGTAATTTGTCTTCCTTTGGGAAGTTGAAATTGGTATAAATTTTTGTCATGTGGCAAGTTCTTGTGCTGATCGTTGATATGCAGTTGTACGAATCTTGGATACATGGCCCATGCACCTTTGTTTACGTTGTCGACCATGCAGTAGAAGATTAGGCCAGAGATGTTAAATGGCTGGTTGGTACATAGATTTAGCATTGCCATAGACCATTCCAGATTGAGACCGTCGTACCCACCTTTTCTGTGACAGATGCTCATACAAAATGTGTGTAAGATGAATCTCTAATCTTTTGTAAGACAGTCTTCTTTATCTTGTTCTTTCCTCGAAAGTCACCTACATAGTTCATTCCACGAAATCATTCCAACACTGCCTCTTTACTCAGGGCTTTAATGGGTAACTAGAATTGTCTCCGAGGCTGAGGACTTTTCGTATTCGCTCTTCCGTCACCTTTATCTCTTTGTTACGTACTGTTGTTGTGATATGCTTGACTTGATTCATTGTTTTCACTCTTGCTGTTCTCCATAAGTCTTCTATGTGAATGAAGTAGATCTTTGGATTTGCTTGAATAACATAACTTATTTTGCTTCTGGACAGCCAGTCCATTACATCTTCAAAATCAGGCTCTGTAGAACTAGTGTAATGGGCTGATTGTACAAATACTATTTGTTAGTTAAAATATTCACAATACAAAATAAAATAATACAAAAAAATTAAAATAATGAAATAAAAGATAAAAGGAAAATGTACAAATACACAGACAAAAACGCCGAATTTTGGGTTAAATACGCCGCTGCTATAAGTATTTACGCTGATTAAGGCAAGTTACAACCGCTGAGATGTTTACGGTTAATTTAGAAACTCTGGTCATTTACACTGATCCATGATTGATTAAATAGACAAATACGTTGAATGTGGGTCACGTATTTAAGTCTTGTTTCGAGAATACGATCATCGTAGATATAATATATATATATATACACACACACCGAATGACCGGCGTATTAATCAAATACACCGGTTGCTCGAACTCGCGTTCAAGACATAAATCCGCTACAGTTAATCACTGAGTATTACGCTGCCTTCACATAATACGCCATATTCAAATTAAATGCGCTGAATTCAAATACTTCTTTATAAACCCTTTCAAAAACCTTTGAAAATTGATTTAAACAAACCCGTTGATTGTCTTGGTTTTGTACGTAGTTTCTGAGGTTTAAACATTTGGCAATCAACACTTAATCATGATAAACATACCGTATTCGATGAACAATGAGCTAACCGATTCTAATACTTGTGATTGAAGTGTTTGTTTGTTATAATTAGAGTGAAAAAAAGATAAGAAGATGAAACAGTTAAAATGAAAAGAAATTTGAATATATATATACACACAAATATCAGCCAGCGTATGCTAAATAATTACACCACTTCAGTTGTTTTGGAAGGTTTATTCAAAGTTAAGAAGTCCAAACCAAATACGCTCGGAAATCTTAAACTTTTTCGAAAAACGTGCCGTTTTTAGCTAATAATAGTGCAAAATTCGAAAATAAGTTGAAGAAAAATAAAAATTTGCAATTTGGACCCGAAAAACATTTTTAGAGCCACAAAGCTTCCTTTTTCACATTTTTCTTTGATTCAAACCCAGTGATTTTCCTGCAAAAGATCATACTGTCAACACTTGTCAGTTTGTTATATATTAGAAGATTTTTGAAAAATCAAGGCACAAGAAAAACTACCAGTATGTTTGTCCCCTCAAATCCATGCACCCTTCTTTCAACTTGCTTTCGGTGAACGTTTTATCATGTTTAGGTAATATTGACAAAAATTGCCATGACCCCCACACAAGCTAGATGGATAGAATGTTGTACCCGTGAGTCCCACGTCAGGACATACCCCCCACGATCAAGGTATGCACAAAGTTCCTCATAGCGGGTGAGTATATAGAATTCATTCGTTTTGAATTTCAACGATAGACAATTGATCATCAGGTCAGTACTTTCATACAGCAGAGAGACCAATGTTTAATGAGGGCTAAGGCAAATACCATAGACGGTACGATTTATGCACTTGAATGACTCTTACTGAGAGCTTCATTTGTGTAAGGTTTTGGCCACATTGGCTCTTTTGAAAAGATATCATAATTGTGTCTAGGTCAGCATATATCTGGATGCAGCAGAAGAGCAATTATGATATCCCTGAATGATTAGTCAAATATAAAGACCCAAAATCTCAGACTTTTGCAATCTATCAACGCAAGGTTTAAGACCATTAAGCTATATGCACACAACGTGTTACCCGCAATTGGCACCCCGATTTTCCTTGCATAACATCTTGATTTTTCAATCTTTTTCTGTTTTAAGAATAAACAAAGTATTAGTAGTTTTCTATAATTTCTTAAGCAGGTGTCACCGGAAGATCAAAACATCAAAATATTAAAAATGCTCATTTTCTAGAAATCTTCCCCCCTAAAATTTTATTTTCGAATGTCCATTGCTTGAAAATGAAATTTTAATGTTGTAGAAAATCTATTTGTTGGGCACGGTTTTAAGTTACCTATTTATTAAGAAAATAAGTTTTTTTAAGTCGGTTATGAAAACGGAATTTATTTTCACTCAAGGAAATTAATCATTTCCAACCAGGTTACCAACTGGTTGAAATGAGTTTTGTCAAAGGCCTTTTGTGAAAATATCGGCTTTCTGTTGCATAGTATCCATAGGCACCACTTGAATATATCATTTTTTGTACGCATCTCGGATCGCATGAATGCGAATTTCGATATGCTTTGTTCTGGAGTGGTGGATTGGATTCTTCACAATTCCTAGACACGCCTCATTGTCAATGAATATTGGAGTCTTCATGATGTTGATCCCATAATCCAGCAACTGATTTTGTATCCAAAGAACTTGTGAGCAACAATTGTAAGCCACCGTATATTCGGCTTGAGCAGTAGACGTGGAAACTGTGGTCTGCTTCTTGCTTTGCCACGATATAAGACGATTTCCTAAGAATTGACAACCTCCTGAAACTGACTTTCTGTCAACCTTGCAACCTACATGATCACTGTCAGAATAAACAATTAAATCAAAATTACTATCTTTAGGATAGCACCGTCCGAGCTTGGGTGTTCCTTTCAGATAGCGAAAAATTTGTTTAACAGCAACTTCATTCTTTTGGATTCGTCTGAAATCATGCACAGATGCAGACAACCCACACGATGTCCGGCCTACTTGCTGTTAGATACATCAACAAGCCTATCACCGAGCGGTAAGGACTTGTTCACTGGCTCTCCTTGAAGATCAGGTGTGAGTTCTGTTTGAGCTGCAAATGATGTGCTGGCGGTTTTGCAATCGTTCATGTTGTACTTTGCGAGAATATCCCGGATGTACTTTGCTTAATGAATAAGGATGCCATCTTCTCTTTGCTTCACCTCCAATCCCAAGAAAAATGTGAGCTCTCCCATCATACTCATTTCAAACTTTGCCTTCATAACCTTCTCGAACTCCTTGCATAGAGCCTAATCGGTTGACCCAAAAATAATATCGTCTACATAAATCTGAACCAACATCACGTTATCTCCGATCCTTTTCATGAAAAGAGTCATGTCGATTTTACCTCTTGTGTATCTACATTCCAACAGATATGTTGACAAAGTCTCATACCAGGCTCGAGGAGCTTGATGAAGACCATAGAGAGCTTTGTCAAGTTTATAGTATCGTTTAGGGAAATGTGGATCTTCAAAGGGCGGAGGCTGGCAAACATAGACTTCTTCTTTCACCTTCCCATATAAAAACGCACTCTTCACATCCATCTGAAACACCTTAAAGTTTTTGTACGAAGCATATGCCAAGAATATTCTAATGGCCTCCAAACGCGCTACCGGAGCAAAAACTTCCTCATAATCAATCCCTTCCTCCTGTCGAAAACCTTGAACTACAAATCTTGCCTTGTTCTTGATGACTACACCACGATCATCCATTTTGTTACGGAATCCACACTTGGTGCTAGTGGGATACTTTCTATCTGGAAGATCAACAAGTTCCCAAACTTTGAGCTTACGAAATTGAGATAACTCTTCCTGTGCCTGCACCTAACTAGAATCCTGAATAGCTTCTTCGATGTCACTTGGCACGAACTGCAAAAGAAACGCAACATACAATCCTTTGTTGATGGCACATGATTGTCCATGAATTCGTACTCCATCTTCCACAGGACCAATGACATTTTCAATGGGATGATTTCTATTTGTCTTGTAACTTGCGTTGGTGTGGGTCTCAATTTGTTGAGGTAGATTGGTGACCTGTTCGTCGACATAGATAATTAGAGGCTCGTATTCTTTGGTTTGCTCATCCACATTCGGTTGTGAAGAAGAAATATCATTTGCAGATGCATCCTCAACCAAAGTGTCACCGTTAACTTTTTCAACAGGGAGGATGGGATCTACTGAGGGTGAATTGAGTTGTGAATGGGGTGAAGCTAATGTCTGAAGGATCAAATAATGGTTCTATTGAGGTTGTTTCTGCAGGTTCGGTTTCGGTGAGTGGTTTTGCAATGTCGAAGGTGTTGAAAACAACATCTACATCATAAAACCAGTTTGTAGAATCTCCAGTGTTGGTGGAGTTTCCTTCTTGAAAGTCGACAAAGTATGATTCAAGCACCATCTTGGTTCGTTTGTTGTAGACATGATACGCCTTCTGAGTAGATGAGTAACCCATGAAGTAGTACACATCACCAACTGCTTCAAACTTGATAAGATTGTCTTCAGTGTTGAGGAGTGTACAGGAACATCCAAACGGTCTAAAGAAATATATCAGAGGCTTTCTTTTGAAAAGAAGTTCATATGCGGTTTTTCCATGAGGTTTAACGATGAGAACTCGATTCAAAACATAGCATGCTGTGTTGACTGCTTTTGCCTAAAAGATAATAGGAAGCTTGGAGTCTACGAGCATAGTTTTGAGCAACTTGAATGAGTGTTATGTTCTTCCGTTCTGCTACGCCATTCTGCTGAGGAGTTCTGGCTGCACTATACTGAAGGCGTATTTCTTTTTCTTCACAGAAGGAGATAAACGTTTGATTTTTGAATTCTGATCCATTGTCACTTCTGACTGATTTTACTTTTAGCTTGATCACATTTTCGATCACGGAAATGAAATTCTTGAGAGTGGAGGCGGTCTCGCTTTTGGCTTCAAGAAAATATACCCATGAAAATCAGGGAAAATAATCTGTAATCACCTAGCAATAGGATCTTTTAGCTAGACTTTTAACACTAATAGGACTGAAAAGGTCCATATGCAGTAATTACAATGGAGCGGATATCGTACTGCTTTGGATATGTGCGGATTTTTGTGTTGCTTGCCTTGGGCGCATGCGATACATTTTTCTGAAAATGGAAATTCTTTTATAGGTAAACCTCTCACTAAATTTAACTTGGAAAGTTTATTCATATTTTTAAGTTCACATGCCCCAATCGCCTGTGACAAAGTAGTGATTCCGATTCAGACGCTTTTGAGATTAGACACGTCATATGCTCATTGGATTTTGCATTTTTCATATTGAGAACATAGGTGTTGTTTTAACGAGGAGCTGTGAGCATGACCATTTCGGCAGGAACAGAGTATTCGGGCTTGATAAATAGACAGTCAATGTCGTTAAACAACACTGAAATTCCTTTGTCGCAGACTTGTGATACACTCACGAGATTGTAACACAATTCTGGTACATAATTTACGTTCTCCAATGTAAGTGCTTCAGATACGACGTCTCCATTCCAACAATTTTCCCTCCCTTTTCATCTCCGGCAAAAGATACGAAATCGCCATCGATGATTCGAAAGTTCTTCAGGAGTTCCTTCAATCCAGTCATATGCCTTGAGCATCCACTGTCCACATGCCAAATGTATTCCATGAGCATTCAAAGCCATATTTGCAACTTATTATGTTATAGAAGAACAAAAATATATACAAGTTACTTAGTTTTCGGAACCCAGACTTGTTTCAAGTTTAATCTATTGTGAATTTTAACATGTTAGGCCGTTTTGAGACTGTTGATACTTGAGTTTCATAGTTTGTAGCTTGATTGTGATAGTTAGTAAAACTAGAAGGGCTAAAAGTGTAATTATGGGTCCTTGTACCTGTAGCAGCGTATTTAATAAATACGCTCGGACCGTCACTCATAGCTCAGTTTGATCATGTTGACGCCTTTTGTCCTTATTGGTCTTCAATAAACTATATTTAAAACACAACACGTGTCACTATACTATTGGACACGATTTTACAGGGTGTTATAATATTTAAGTACCCATCGTATTTAATAAATACGCTGGATAGTCAGGGTGTATATAAAGGTGATCAATGGAAAACCCTAATCCAAGGTTCTTGGACAAGTTTTGGTGATTTCTCTTGTGTTGTGATTATTGTTCTTGGGCTAAATCCGAACATCCAGGTGCATTCAGTGATTATATCTTTTGGGATTCCATATATAACACTTGTTGTTTGATCCATACAAGAATCTTCATCTTCATCGTTTGATTTTTCTTAACTTTTATACATTCAAACAACTAATCTATAGTTGTTTGGGTGATAACAATCAAACCATTGTGATTCGAATCTGTTTCAGGACTCACAATTTGGTATCAGAGCCTTTATGCTCTGGATTATTTCATTCTTTGTTAAGTTCTTCAAGTTTTGAAGGTTTTTCAAAAGTTTTCAAAGTTTTAAGGTTTTCAGATTTTTGGACTTAAAATGGCTTGATCTGGTTTGTTTAATCATTGGATTGTTGTTAATCAGTGTTTTGGTAAATATTTGGGTCATCTTGGTATAAAGAAACATGGTTTTTGAGTCGTTCTTGGGTGATTAGAGGTTTTTGTATGTACTTAAACCCTGCTGGGCATAATTAAATTTGAAGTTAGTGTAGATAAATTTGAATACAACGTTTTTAATTTGAAGATCACGTAATTAACAAATACGCCGGCATCACACCCGCGCGTTTGTTGATTCCAGCGAAATAGTGTCAGCGTGTTTAATCGAAGGCGATTTTGAGGTCAGTGATAAAAATCCTGAGCGATTTTATCATGGTGATCGTTGTATTTAGCCAAACTCATGTTTGTTTTGTGTGTTCCAACGGATTTAGTTATTGTCGCCGGTTCAAGTAGCCAAGTATCTTCAGCGTATTTGCTCACTGATCTCACATGTCCCTAGCATAATTAAGCTTTACCAGTGTTTTAAGCACAATAACCTTAGATCCAACGTAATTAATCCTAGATCAAGATTTTGAACCTGAAATCAAAACAAAATGTCACTCAATCAACTGAATCCTATAGCTCAAGCCGAACGGGAGACCGGAACAGCAATGAGACCTCCTAAGTTGAAAGGATCTGAAGACTTCAGCAGCTAGAAGAATCAAATCAAAGCATTCTTTGAGTATACGGACTATACTCAATGGATGATTGTCATTGTAGGACCACATGTTCCTATGGTAGTTCGCGACGATGTTCGAACAATCAACGAAGATCCTTCAACCTTCACTGAGGAAGATATGATGCTCATCCAACGCGATCGTAGGGCTCACGCTGCTCTAACAATGGCTCTATCATAGGATGACAACAACCTGTTTGAGGAATACACTTCAGCTCCTGAACTATGGTTGGCCCTTATTAATCACTATGAAGGAAATGAAGAGCTGATGGATAACAAGAGAGATACGGTTCAGAAAGAATATGATATGTTTGGGAGTGTTCAAGGTGAAAGCTTGTCAGATCATATTAGCCGATTTTTGAATGTGCTAACAAAAATGAAGAAAGTCGGCAATCCCGTTGCCAATTCTACCAATCAAGAAACTTTTGGACTCTCTTCCAAAAGAATAGAGCTTACAATTCATGATGATCAAAAGAACCCTCTTGACCAGTACAACTCCTGTCACTCTTTCAGAACTGATTAATACACTAAAGGCCTTTGAAATGGATTTGCTCAAGAGAGAAATGAATCAAGCAGGATACTCTCAAAAATCTACTCAATCTTCTGCTGCTGCTTATGTTCCCAAAAAACATGGCATTCCTTGCATCCATTACCTCCGGTGGTTGAAGTTCTCAAAGTGCTAGCGCATCTTACTTTAACGCTTCCGCAAGCTCTGCAAAGGCCCCATCATCTAACGGGAAGACTGTTGTGGTCGATGATGCTCAAGCACTCAAGATATCCACTGAACATGTTGCACTGTTTAACACCTTCCTGAGTAGTTATGAAGCTCTCATGTCAGGTGAGCTGAAAAGAGATTTTCTCACTGCTGAAGACATGTATCAGGTAGATCCAGATGATATGGATGAAATGGACTTGAAATGGCAAATGGCAATGATTACCCTATGACTAAAGAAGTTTCAAGAGAAAACGGGAAAGAGACTGGCACTAGGAAAAGCCGGTTTCGACAAATCCAAGCTAAGATCTACAACTGCAAGAATTTAGGTCACTTCAAGAGAGAGTGCCCGCTGTTGAAAAACGAAAATGCTGAAATTGTTCCAACAAGAAGGCCAATAACTATCGAGGGAAGTGAGAATGTTGCCGATAATACCCCAAAGGCATTGGTGGTAGAAGATTATGACTTGGCTGAAGAAATTGTTGAGGCAAAGGAAGAAGTCAACAAAGCTCTCATGGCTAAAATCTCTACTGCATCAGTCTCGTCTTCATCAAACTGCGTTGAAAAGCAAGTTGCTGGAATTCCCAAGGGCGACAAAGTTATGGATAAAGGTTTGAAAATCATAATCGCTACTTCTAAACAATCAACAGATAAGGGAAAGAAAGAAGCTGAGAAGACTGAACCATAGAAGACGGCCCAAAAAGCAGCTAGCGACATCAAGAATGAGAAAGCTGGAACATCTGCAGCCGCCATGAAAGCTGAATCTTCAAAAGACAAAGAGGATAAGGATTTGGTAAACAACATACCGTATGAATTTAAAGCAAAACTATGCTCCCAACCATGTTTGAACGTCATGGCACATTACAAACCACTTGACTGTGACCTGATTAGAGAAAAACAAAAGGTTTTGAAATTTAACAAAGAACTGAAAGAAAACGAAGCTGCATATCAGAGAAAGTTGAACTCAACTCTGGCTGAGATGCAGAAATTAAAAGAATTCGTTTTTAAAAAAGATTTTATTATTAATGATCTAACTGAAAAGATTAGAAAAATCTCAAAATAAAAATAATAAACTGCAAATCACAATCGATAAATGGAAAATTAGCCAAAAGACACTGGTTGATATTCAAAACTGACAACGACCAACATTCATGAAGGATGGGATTGGTACAAAGATAAGCTCGGAAACGAAAGAAAAATATTTCGTCCTCCGCACAACAAAATTATGTACCTATCCAATCTCCTCATCCTAATAATGACTTAATTGATAAACATAATATGTTTACTCAAAATATCTCTTACAAAAATGAAAATAATTCTAACATTTCTGAAAGTAATGCAGATGTATTTGAGTGTAAGAAGATGTGTTTGATGAGGATAATGAGTCTGGAGGATTGAAAATAGGTATAGGATATTCGGGCGACAGTTATTTCACCGTTAACTGGTTCGGCTGGAACTGTAAAAGAAAAACAATACTTCTATTCGGGATAATTGTAATAGTTTGACTTGGGCGGATGACTGTAAGGGTTGTGTGCCTAAATTTTATATTCGAGATGACTGTAATGGCCATGTGCCTACATTTAAGACTCATAACCACGTGAATGTAGTGGTTGAAATTCATGATTTGAATTATGCCTTTAGTGATGAAAATATTGTGCTTGAATCTTCTATATTTGTTCCAGAATTAAAGAAAAATAGATTTGGAAAGTTCCTTACAGATGAAATTCCCGAGTTTGTTCCATCATGTATAGGTACATCAGAGTATGATGAAGAATCAACGCTAGTCAGCAACAGCGAAGACTTGAGCACAACAACTTCAGATAATGGTGAAGAAACGTCAAGCGAAGATCAGGAATATTCAAGTGAAAATCAAGAATCAGCTTCGTCATCAAATAGCAAGATCAATGAAGATTGCATCAAGGATGAAAATCGTCTTGACAAGAAAGTGAAGAATGCCAAAAGTTCAAGCCATGCTGCATCATCAGATGTAGTTCCACTTGGAGGATCAAGATTAACCTACTTCATTTTTATCTAACACACATACGAGTGCGGAATCCATGTAAGTATGCAAACCAAAGCAAAGTAAAAAACACAAGATAACCAAAGATTCACTATCTTGATTAAATGAAGAGAGCTAGTACAAACACATACAAATAATGTTCATACAGACTCAGAATATTCTCTCTATGCTCTCTCTCTTGTGCCTTAGTGTCTCTCTCCAGTGTCACACTGAACTATGAAGTGCATGTCTGTTTATATAGTACGAACACCCAGCAACAGTACGAAGAATGTTGCTGGTCGTACGAACCACTACAAGTCACGAAGAACATTCAGCAATGGTTGCTCGTACGAACAACCTATGGCTCGTACGAGTAGTAACTGGTTCGTACGAATAAGCAAAATGCTTGTTGAAAGGGCCACTCGTACGATCATGAGAATCACTCGTACGAATCAGATAATGGCTTGTACGAGCAAGCAACTTGCTCGTACGAAGCACTTTTCACTCACATGAATAAGTGTCCTTCTGAGAACGTGCTAACAGACATGACGTACAGACAGTAAGATTAGAAACACAAGACTTAATAGTATGCATACATGCAACTATTTTACAACACAGACAAACTAAACTTCGTACTAAATCAAGACAGGAGGATATCTTGATTTGATCGAACGACCAAACTATACAGACACAATAAACAAAGACCGTACAATTACTTACATAACTAAGAATAAGAGACACACACAAAAGTGCATCAACAAACTCCCCCTTGGTTGTTGCTTGGTCTTCGGTCTTCATTTCTAATGGACTGCTGCACCCACATTCACTGAACACTTATAACCAATCGTTGACTGAGGATCAAGGTCTTCAACATTCTCCAAAAACATCAAACCTTTCCCGTTTCCTCTTGAGTAGTACTGGAGGCAACTGGATCGGTCACAATCTGCTGTGCACTAGACTCTACCATTGGAGTTGCAGCAGAAACTTTTGGTTTCACAGATAAAGCTGAAGCATTAGGATTTCTAGGGTCTTCACTATCGTGATCATGTTTATGCTGGATTTCCTGTGCTTTGCATATTTCATTCCACAGAATGTTCACCCGCTTTCTACTCATTTCAAATACATCTTTAATACTATTAAAGCCTTCAACCAGTGTGGTATTACGAGAATGATACCATTCTCTCATGTTGTCATGTTTAGAAGTTAATGTTTTGGCAGATCCTTGTACAACCACACTATGTTCTTTCAGCGTATTCATTTCAATCCCACGAGCGTTATCAGCCGCTCGCATTTGTTGTAGCTGTGCTGCCCTTTTAGTATCCGCAGCCCTCAACCGCTCATTCTCCTAGCGCAATCTTAGTAGCCTGCTTTCCAACAGTTTCCTTCAAAGAGTTTATCTCCAACTGTTGCTTAGTAACTGTATCCAATTTGAAGACATAAACTCCGAGTGCTTGTTAATCTGAGTTGCCACAGCTTGTAGCTGAGAGAACAGAAAATCCACTTTCTCATCCTGTTCCAATTCAGAGAATACCGACTGCTTCGTTTTGTACTTTGTTGATAAATTGCGGACGAGGATTGTTGAATTGAAGAAGTAGTGGGTTGTTGTTGAACTGGAGTAGTCTCAACTGAAGGTGTTTCAGCTGCTGTGGTAGCTGCAGTTCGTGGTTCAGAGGTTGTAATGGGTTCCGATATTAGAGTTTCAGCCACCTCCGATGTGAAGACAAACTGAGTTTTTACAATTGGTTCCAGTACGGTTTCTTATTGCATGGATGTAGGTTGTTTGATTTCAGGTTGAGCTGATGAAGTTTCCATAGACTTTTTGCTCTGTTTCTTTCTACGAACCGCAAGTTTCTTTTTGCGAGCTCGTTCTGTCTTAGCATTGGATGGAACATAGTCAGCATCTAACTCTGTTGGAATCTTTCTAGTCTGCCTAACCCCACACTCATCAACATAGCATTCATACCCAGGTTCAAGCGGATTATCATCAGAATCCGATTCTTCATCCGGTTATGTACCCTTATCACCACCTGTAGTACCTACACCACTCGCACCACCATCACCATTATCATCACTGTCATCATCATCACCTTTTCCCTTTTGACGTCCAAACTTATCTTTGATCATCTTCTTCAAAGTTGGTTCTTCATTATCTGACTGACTATCATCATGGCGCCACTTATCGTTTTTTGGTGCAATATATTCATCATTTTCCAGAAAACCAAACAACTTATGAGGAGGTATGCTTTCCTTGAAACATTTTGCTGCTACTCCTCTAAATATTTTCAATACAAATGTTCCATCATAACATCAACTTTTAGAACATCTTTGTCGTTCTTCGGAAGATTTGGATGTTGAATATTCAAGATCATCTAGAGAAAACGAGGATACATCTAAACTTGTTTCCAACAAATCCGTTCTTCTCAGGTTTTCCTTCATGTTTGTAAAAATATACTTTGAAACACTGAACGGCTTGTTCAATGTCAAAGCTATCATCATCCCAACTAAGTTGTTATTAGCCATGTCATAATTACTTCGTTTGTTGCTTAAACACCGAATTAAAACATGTAGAAAGAACTTGTATCGGAGTGGCAACCATGCTTTGTTTAGTTGTCCTACAAGAAAATCTCTAACACATCTCATTCGAAGCAAACATCCACGTTGACACTTCAACGGAACTGAGTATGGAGCTTCAGGATCATCGCCAAGATGCAATGCTGAGTTAATTACTTCAACGGAAATATCTACGCCTAAGCTATTCACTTTTCCATGGATAAGTTACTATCCATTCACTTCAACAACTTTAGCTGAATCACAAAATTCCTTGATCAATATCTTGTATACTGTAGTTTTATGCGTGATAGCGTAATGTATCCTTGAGTAGCGCAAAAACTTCATTATAATTATACTTAGTAAATTCCGGATTTAAGTAGGCAACCATGTTGTGTCTTGGCTCTGACATAATTTCCATTTCTGACTTGTCAGTTCTCTTCGTAGCGGGCTTTCTTTTCTGTTCTTTTTGTGCCATCATGTACACCAAAGATAACTAGAATAAGAAGAATATAAATACACTAGGAAACATACACAAAACGTTTTTATTGCGAACTTTCTGTAAGTATGTATCCCCTAGACGAAGAACTACTGACTCATATGAATAACAATTTATTTGTACGGAGAACAACTGGCTTGTACGAACAACAACTGACTCGATCAAACAAGTGATTCACTCATATGAGTAACTGGCTCATACGAACGACATGTTACTCGTGTGAGTAATAATTCACTCGTACGAAGCAAAGTCAACTTGTTCGCACAAAGATCTTCAAGTGAAGATTATGCATGGAGAACTCGTTTTTATCAACAGGTTCTTCGCTTAAAGTTTGTTGTTCGTGTCAGGCAATGTCAAACAGTCAATTAATGTTCAAACCGCTCATCTTCAAGGTATACCCACATTGTCAAACATACCTTAAAGATATCAGAAACAACTTAAAAAAGAGTGAAAAGATGAAGTGAGAAAAGTGAAAGTAAAGTTGTAGTGAAGAAACTACATCACTCTTTATACCACATTCTTATCCTCGCATGAAAAACACTAGTTCGCACGAAGAACATCCAGTCATACGAAGAATGTCTTGTACAACGAACCAGTGAATCATTCATACGAAGCACAACCATTCGCACGAAGATCTATCACTCATACGAGTAACCTCTGATTCGTACGAGTAGCCACTAATTCGTACAAATCTAAGTTCTTCTAAACTGGAACATCAGTTCTTCGCGGACCTTAGGTTTCTCGTTGACCTGTTTAGATCTTTGCACATATCCACACAAATCACAAGTTAGAAAATGGGCACACAAAACAGATTTTGTTCTTTGTAATGGGTTTACCCCGTTGTAAGAAAGAAACATTATGAAGTTATGATATCAAAGCAGATGATTTTTAGGGCGTATCTTGGTAGAAATCATTCGAGCTTCACTTTTGCTAAAACAAATACTAACGGATAAGAACAAACTGTACATGAACTAGTAATCTTTTTCTGAGTTTCAAGGTAAGAGAATCATACCAGCTTTTAATCTTGCCAAAAATGAGTTTTTGTTTAAAAACATCAAACTAAATAAATAAGTATTCTACTACGATTATCGGTATGGTTGTCCACATAAGCTCAGCTTATCAGATGTAATCATGATTAGAAGATATGATTAATGCATGAATTATACTTACTAGCCGGTGTTCAACCACTTCACGACACATTCCCGTATCAAAACATGCACGAGAGAAAATCTTACCGGTGAGTATACTACATATCATCTGTTTTGACGTATATGATGTGAGATACTCACTTATTTTTCATGAAAACAAGCTCTATGTGATTAAATCACCTATTAATGAGGAACTTGATTTTCAGATGCATGCAGCGCATAGGAGCAAGTTCGTGAACAAGTTAGTACCATCGTACCGACAAAGAGACGAACTTAGCTCCTGCATAAAGTTGTGATATATTATCACTTATTTTTGGGTGATGTGATATTTTTATCACTTATTGATGGTCTTATGAAATATTTACACGTATGTTAGGTATCATGGAAGTTCTAAACTTGCGTCCCCGTTATTTTTCAGTAAAAGATTCAACCATGATACCCAGATGATAAGCAAGCATAAAGGCCACATATCTCAGAACCTCGGCATACTATCAAATGAGATTTCGGTACCAAGACCATATGCCAATGAATAGTTCCCACCTGGCTTTCAGTCCGTTATATTTATATCAACCTACACATTTTAATCTGATTGTGAGCCTACCGATACATTATTAGTAAAGCTACTTATCAATTTTCGTTTTCTGTTTTTGACCGCTTTTGACAAATCACTGGTGTATCATCATCTTCTCTTATCTTTCCAAGAAACTCCTTTTTGATTTTTAGGTTTTCTATTGTTTTTGTATTTTTCTAAAATTTTATCCCCCTTAAATGAAGAAAGTAGACATAACTAAAATAAAAGACATATTTTTGTATTTTTGCATTTTCTTATGTTTTTGTATTTTCTTGGAATTTTCTCCCCCTAAAATATATAAATAAAAGAAAAAGAAAAATCTTTTTGTATTTTTAGTTTTGAAGAAAATTTTGCGAAAACGATTAGCCAATGATGATTTACTCGGGTTTCACCTTGATGCCATTGACCAAAAGAAGATAACCAAAACGTGATTTATCAAAAGCTTTTGTAAACAGGTCGGCACGTTGGTGATCGGTGTGGATTTTAACAACATTGATAAGTTTCTTTTCATAACAATCTCATATGAAATGATACTTAATCTCAATGTGTTTGGTTTTTGAGTGCTGTACAGGATTACGAGTGATCTATAAAGCAGCTTCATTATCAACATAAATAGGAGTAGTTAGAAATTCAAAACCGTAGTCGTGCATTTGCTGTTGGATTCATTAAACCTGAGAGAAGCAACTAGAAGCCGAGATATACTCAGCCTCACAAGTGGAAGTAGCTACAGAAGTCTGCTTTTTGCACTGTCACGTGAGTATGCGATTTCCCAGGAACTGACATCCTGCTGATGTTGACTTTGCATCTATCTTGCAGCCACCATGATCAGAATCACTAAATGTTGTCAAATCAAACTTATCATCCTTAGGGTACCAGAGACCAGTTTCCGGGCGACCCATCAAATAACGAAAGATTCTTTTTACAGCCATCAAGTGAAAAACTTTTGGACTTGACTGGTAGCGAGCTAGAAGACATGTTGGGTACATTATATCGGGTCTTGAAGCAGTAAGATACATAATAGATCCGATCATAGCACGATAAAGAGACGGTTCCACATGTTCACCCATTCCATCAGGAGTAATCCCATGATTTTGAGCTAATGAAGTTCCCAAAGGCTTCGAGTCTTCCATTTGAAATTGTTTGAGAATATCCCCAACATACTTGGTTTGATGGAATGAAGAAAGTCATTTCTCCCATGGCGCTCATCTCGAATTTCTCTTGCATCACCTGCTCGAATTCTTTGCACATTTTCTCGTTTGTAAACCCAAAAATAATATCATCAACAAATACTTGTACCAACAACAAATCCTCATTCATTTCTTGATGAAGAGAGTACAGTCAGATCAATCCACGGCGAAAACCATTCTTCAGAAGATAAGAAGACAACATTTCATACCAAGCCCGTGGAGTTTGATGAAGACCATATAATGCCTTATTGAGAAGCCAAACCTTGTCAGGATGGATTGGATCTTCAAAACCAGGCGGTTGCTCAACATATACTTCTTCTTCAACCACACCATGAAGAAATGCACTCTTCACATCCATTTGATAAACTGTAAACTTCTTGTAGGACCCATAAGCCAAGAAAATTCTAATGGCCTCAATACGTGCTACCGGTGCATAAACCTCATTATAATCAATGCCTTATACCTGATTAAAGCCCTGGACAACCAAGCTTGCTTTGTTTCTTACAACAACACTTCGATCATCCTTCTTACATTTGTAAACATATTTAGTACCATCTTCTTGTAGTTTTCGGGCCTGTCATCCAATTTCCATACACCCAACTTCTGAAACTGCTGAAGTTCCTCTTGCATTGCTTCAACCCATGAGTCTTCTTTCATTGCCTCCTTCTAGGATTTCGGTTCAACTTGGCAAACATAGCAGGCAAAATACCAATCATTATGTTCCCCAGATTCTCTAATAGCCATATACAAACCATCATTCTGGTTGTTCCTTAGCTGATTACGTGTCTTCACTCCACGCTGGACATCTCCTATAATATTCTGCTGAGGATGGGTATTATGGATTCGAGTTTCAGGAACATCGGGAACTCGAGAATTTATACTCAGCTTGTTGATATTCAGATCACCAGCTAATTTGATGGCTGGAATCGAAGATGTAGAAGCATGATCTTCAGTAGTCCCTTGATTTTGCACATTTGACGTGCCATCAGAAATTCCAGGAACAGGAATAGAAGAAGCTTCATTTGCGTCATGGAACTCATCATTTTCTGACGAAACTTGTAATCAGCAGCATCTTCAAATTCCTCATTCTGAACAATATTATTAACCAAAGTAGACACTTGAGGATTAACAATAATTGGTCGTACTAATGACGAGTCAACTTCAGTATCACTTTCAAGTAGCATTTGAGCAGCTGTAGATGCATCATCAAAAGTTGGCAGATTGAAGAAGTCAAACAGTCCATTGTAGTCAAACATCCAAGGAGCACCCGGAGCTCTTACTGATTCAGTGTATCTTTGAACCTTAACTTTGCCCCATTCCTCAATCTTTTTCGTTGACAAATTCCACATTCTGAAATTTAGAGTAGCCTTTGGACCGAATTTACCATGTGGATCAATCATAGTGCATGGAGCTCCAAAAGGTTCTAAGAAAGACACATCCGGTTTCCTTTTATGTAACAATTCAAAACATGACTTTTCACCATAAGAACTCTATTCATGGTATAGCAAGCAGTAGCCATAGCCTCCCCCCAAAACTGAACTAGAAGTTCTGATTCTACTAACATGGTTCTTGCAGTTTTGATAAGAGTTCTATTTTTCCTCTCAGCGACACCATTTTGATGTGGAGTGTAACGAGAGCTGTATTCATGTAAAATGCCCTTAGAAGACCAAATTCACCCCTAACATGATTCTTGAATTCGGTGCCATTGTCGCTTCTGATTCTCCTTATCTTCAAATTGTACAGATTTTCAAGTAGCGTGAGGAGATTCTTGAGGATTTCAGGAACTTCACTCTTGTGTGCCATAACATTCACCCATGAAAATCTTGAGTAGTTATCAGTAACAACTAAACAATATGCATCGCCAAAGGTAGTCTTGTGTTTCATAGGTCCATATGAAGACGTTCCAGAGGCATATTGACAGTGTTTATTTTCTTCACAGGATGAGACTTTTGAGCTTGCTTTCCCTTTTGGCACAAAACACAGACGTCTTGTAGATGAAAATTCTTCACTGTTACACCATTCACAAGATTATTTTTCACCAAATAGTTCATTTTCCTCAAGTGAATGTGTCCCATTCGTCTATGCCAATAGATTGACTCCTTTTCGTGGCTTTTGAGACAAATCATGTAACTTGTTCAGACGTGGTAATAGCTTGGCTCATGTTAAGAGTATACAAGTCATTAATTCTTGGAGCTGACAGGAGAATCCATTCTTTGGGAATCTTGAAACCAGGCTTCAGCATATAACAACCGGCATAATTAAAATGAACCGTGAACTTCTTGTCGCAAATTTGAGAAACACTCAGAAGATTGTGATCAATTTGACGAACATAATTGATCTTGTCAAAACTAACAACACCATTGGAAACCATTCCATCTCTAGTGATGTAACCGCACTTATCTCCAGCGAAAGCAACATAACCTCCCCTAATGCTTTTCACATCATAAAGGAGCCTTAAGTCGCCTGTCATGTGTTGTGATGCTCCACTATCAACAATCCAATGACTATTCACAGTTCGTCCTGGAACACCGTGCACATTGCATTACCCGATTAGTTTGAGATGGGGACCCCAGCCTTAGTGGTCTTGGTTCGACCCTTATCATCAAGAAATGTGATTTCTATTTCTTGATGATTTGGAAACTTTGTGCCTTCCCCTGAAACATTACCGGTTTTAGGTTTCCAAGATTGTTGATGTTTACCAGATTGACTATTATTTACATATTTAGACATTTCTGGTTTTAACAATCTTGATGAACTTGGTTTCTTTTCTAAAACATCCGTTTTTAATGCCTTTTCTATTATTTTAACTTGTTTACGTCTTTGTTTTTCTTCTTGTTCCTTAACAATACGTTTGTCTTGTTTAGGTGACACAGATCGATGTTGGCAATTTTTTTCAGGAGGGGCTTTTTCAACAAACTTGGGTTTTGCTGAGTTGGTACAATTTTTGATTATGTGGCCAAACTTCCCACACTTAAAACATGTTCTCCTTTCAACAAATTTAGGAGATGCCGTTTAATGACTTGATGTTGAACTTGTAGGCCTGGAGGTATTTGCTCCATCTTCACACCCATTTGTATGTTGAGTGTAATTATTTTGACTATTACGTTTTAAAATCTTGACTTGATTTACAAAATCAATATTTGACATATTTTCAAAAGTCTCGATTTTATCAGTACCAGTTGCGTCCACAAAGTTAACATTCTTCGACTTTTTCTTACTGTGAGCGCCTTTAGCTTCAAACTTTGGTAATGACACATTAGGTTTTTCAGCTCGCTTTTCTTGTTGTCTATTTTTAGAAGCGATTAATGGTTGTGGTTTGATTGGATTCTTCTTTCCCAAAAATTTGGTTCTTGAATTTTCAAAAAACTTGATCAATTGAAGTTGGATTTACATTTTTGATCAGAAAGTCCTTGTTTTAGTAAATTTTCTCATCACCAATCAACGTATACAACACATTATCGTTTTCAAATGTAGACGCAGTTGTCTTGACAGATTCGATAGGATCATTCCCTTGATTTGCAACAGATTGCACATCGGGAGTAGCAGAAATTTCTACCCCTTTCTTTTCATCAAGACATTGATCTTGATCGATCTTGTTTGACTCATCATCTGATGAACCGTCTTCCTCTATTATAGATAAATTCTGATCAACAACTGATGATGAGTTCTCTGTTTTTCTAGATTCATCTGATGAACTGTCCAGCTTAAACCCTAACCTTGCTGCAAACTCTTCAGGATTAAGAGGTACAGATGGTTCAAAACGTGGCATTTCCTCTTCATCAGACAATTTGGTATAATTGTGTTTCAGTGGAGGTGGACACGATTTCTACCCAATGCATTTGACACCTCCCTTAAGTTTTTGAACGTCAACAAGGTAATCAAGCACATATCGGGAGTTGGAATAACTCTTCAATTTTAGCTTGATTGCATCATGTTCGCATTTGGCAATGGCTAACTCCTTTTTTGTTTCTTCAAGGATATTAATGTAGTTACTAATACCAGTGTGCTTTTTCAAAACTTTTTTTGTTAACCCAGACACACTTTTCTTGAGAGTTTCAATTACAGATTTGAATTCTTTTTCATTTTGAGTTAAAGCCAAATTTGCCTCTTTGCATTTTGACAGCTCAACTACTAAGCTTTGATTGTGACTGTTAATTGTTTCAAATTTTGTTTTTAAGTCAGCACAGTCATTGCATTCCTAGGAGAGTCGGATTTTACCTGACTTTTTGAACCTGCAACATTAGCCATGAAAGCAGTATGATGAGAAAAGGATGCATTGTTGGCAAAGAGTTTCTCCATTTCCTTTGATGCAACTTCTGCTTTCCTTATCAAACCAGACTTTTGACTTTTCAACTTCTCTGCTTCTTTTAACAACTCATTGACCTCAGTATCAATCCTTTCCCTGACATCTGAATCTGATCCATAACCACCCGCACTTGAGCTTTCTTCGTCAGAACACCCATTATACCCGGAACTATCATCATCATCAGAAGAGTCAATACTATGAACATGTTTAATCTGATTGATTATCTCTGTATAACACACAGTTCCTCCTTGATTCTCATTTCCCAACTGAACTGACCAATCACATCCTTCATCTGCTTGAACTACTAATGCTCTGCTTGTGTTGTTTGAAGGCCCAGACTGGTTGGAGCTGTTTGGGTTGTTAACAGCTACTATACTTTGTTCATTGTTAACTTGAGTTGTGTTGGATGGCCGTGATTGATTTCGGAAAGGGTTGTGATTTCCTTGCTTTCTAGGTCGAGTACATTCACGTTTGAAGTGACCTTTTTCACCACAGTTGAAGCAGGTAAAGTATCTTTATCAAATCCATACTTTGTGTCTTTCGTGCTTTCCAAACTTGTTCTTCCAGTTCTACTCATGTAGTCTTTAGCTCTTCTGACCGCACTTGCAAATGCCCATTTAATATCCATCAACTGTATCTCATCCCTGTCTATTTGTTGATAGTCCTCATTAGTCAAATTGATGTTTCCAATTTAACCGGCGACTAGTCCACAGTATGCACTAACCATAGTGTTCAGAAGTTCCATGTGTTCCCGAGCAACTTCTACACTGACCTTGGAAAGATGTGAGGTATCAAGTCTGACGGTATTAGGATTTGCAGGCTGAAAGTTGTTACCATAGAAAGCTTGTTGAGAAGCTTTTATGGAACTTGAGGTGTAACAACTTGTGGTTGTGGTAGAAAGGCTTTAGGATCAAATACTTAACCATTGGTTTGAGTACTTGAACCAGCAGATTGATCTGTTTGAACTTGTTGTGGTAGAAAGGGATTAACGTTTGACACAAAAGCTGTTTGAAGTTGTGGTTGCTGAGTTGTACTAACACCTGTGTTAATACCTCCAAAGTACATTTCAGGGTTTGTGGAACAAGAATTCGTTTTGCTTTTCATATTTCCTCTTCATTCTTGTTCTCCAGCTTCTGAACAAATTCATAAATACTGATCACATCCAAAACACCTGTGTGCTTTAGCAAGTCAATGAATTGACTCCATTTGGTGTTAAGGCACAACAAAACGCATTACAATCTCTTGTGGAGATGCAATCACTTTGTATGAATACATTTCACTAAGCAGATGATAGAAACGGGTTGTCATATCGCTTAGTGTTTCATTTTCCATGAACATAAAACCTTCAAACTCTTTCTTCAGCAGATCATGTCGTATTTTTCTTGTTGCAGCATTTCCTTCCCCTCTTGCTTCTAATGTATCCCACAAATTCTTGGTGGTGGTACAATACACGAACTGATGATAAATGTCCTTATGAAGTGCTTGTGTAAGGATAGCAAACGCCTTCTTTTCTAAATCATAAGCCTTTTTATCATTTTCATCTAAGTTGGCTAAAGAGATTGGATTTGATCCTGCATCTTGGAGAGATTCTTTGTATGGTGTAGTAAAACATGTCCATAATTCTGTATTCTGACCAAGAACATATGTATGGAAACGACTTTTCCATGAAGGATAAACGTTCATATGGTTCAACTTCGGTGAACGGTTATTACTTCAGTCTCACTCTCGCTAAGAAGAAGAGTCTGAATGCTTTGATTTTGATTTGCCACGCATGCCCATTTATTAGCGGTAATCATGGTCGTCTGCTGACGCATCAGTGATTTATCCCATGAGGTTGCAGAGCTAGATTGTGGTGAGTCTTGGTTTGTGCTTGAACTACACCCCCAATCCCACGGATTTGTACCCATTTGTTTGTTTGTTTGTTTGTTTATAAAAATTTGCCTTTTTAAAAAATATTTTAAAATTTCAAGGGTTAATCTTGAAATAAAAATTTTCTTGTAAAGGTTCACAAATTCGAAAACCTCAAAGTATCAGTTCTCACGAAAAACTATCACAGATAACCTGAAAAACTTAGTTCTTCGTACGAGCAAGAGATTCGTGCGAATTACTGTTCTTTGTACGAATCAGGTTGTCGTACGAACCACAGTTCTTCGTACGAGCTACTAATACTTCATGCAAACAAGGTTCTTCGTGCGAGTCAGTTGGTCCTTCGCATGAACAATCTTGTTCTTCGTGCGGATGGGTTATTCGCACGGAAGTCTTTCGCTGATGTATTGGTTTTTCGCAGGGAGAAATCTTTTTGCAGGGTTGGTTGGTGAAAAATTTCCTTTTGTAACAGAAACTTGTTTCTGAGTTTGTTAGAAAGTTGTCAGTTGTCTACACAGTTTTGGTTAAAGAGACAAACATTCCAATATCAGCTTTTCAGTCAAAACACTCAAGTCTTAAGATCTGGTCAACCCTTAAGGAATATTCTAGAGAATTTTCCGGCAAGTGCTTTACTGGAAAGTATGTCCAACTGAAATTTGATAGAAAATTTTAAGATAAACCGTATCCTAACATGTCTCCATGTATTCTAACAAGGTTTTTATGAAAATTTTCTGGATACAACAAGTTTTACCTAAGTTTTAAGCTAGTTATCTTTTAAATACTTAAGTTTCTTGTTAGAAGTTCAAGAACACTTCCAAGAACCCTCACAACTTGCTCAAACACAACACTAAGCTTGGTTCTTAAACAAGGAAGAGAGCCAAAGCTCTGATACCACTTGTAGGTCCACTTGGAGGATCAAGATTAACCTACTTCCTTGTTTATCTAACACACATACGAGTGCAAAATCCACGTAAGTATGCAAACCAAAGCAAAGTAACAAACACAAGATAACCAAAGATTCAATATCTTGATTAAATTAAGAGCACTAGTACAAACACATACAAACAATGTTCATACAGACTCAGGATATTCTCTATGCTCTTTCTCTTGTGCCTTAGTGTCTCTCTCTAGTGTCACACCGAACTGTGAAGTGTATGTCTGTTTATATAGTACCAACACCCAACAACAGTACGAAGAATGTTGCTGGTCGTATGAACCACTACAAGTTACGAAGAACATTCAACAATGGTTGCTCGTACGAACAACCTATGGCTCATACGAGTAATAACTGGTGTTGATACAGTTTTGTGTCTGTCGCTTGTTCTTAATTACAGTTGTAATTGTACGGTCTTTGCCCAAGTGTCTGTATAGGTTTGGTTGTCAAATAGATCGAGATATCCTTCTATCTTGATCTAGTATGATATCTTAGCTTGTCTGTGTTAATCAGTTGCATGTATGCATGCTGATAAGTCTTGAGTACCTCAAGTCTACACACGTTCTCCAAGAAGAAGGATTTTGTGCCAATCAAGAGATTTTGTACGAAACACAGGTTTCGTACGAATCAAAGAGATTTCGTACGAAACACAAGCATTTCGTATGAAACAGTGACTTGTACCAATTTCCTGGAGTTGTGACTCATGTGAAATAGTGTGTTCCATATGTTTGGATTTGTGATTCGTACGAATCTAGACGGACACTATATAGGCTCCGTCAAGTTAACTGGAAGACTCGCGTGTGAGAGTTGGTTGGACCAGAGAGTTTGTTATCCTTTCAGTTGGATATCTCTGAAGACGAAGACACAAGAACACAACAAGTTTGTTTGAGTCATACGAGCATTGTGTTATATGTTTGTACTTGTTCTCAATCATTAATCAAGATAGTGAATCTTTGGTTACCCCGTGTTCTTTACTTTGCTTTGGTTGCATGCACACTTGGATTCCGTACTTGTGTGTATGTCATTTGAACAAGGAACTGGTTTAACACCATCCGTAGGTGGACCTACAAGTGGTATCAGAGCTTTGGCTCTTTCCTTGTTCAAAACCGGGCTTAGTTGTGTCTGAGCTAGTTTGAAGATTTCTGAAGTGTTCTTGAGCCTCCAGCAGAAAACTTAAGTTTTGGATTGATAACTAACTTAAAACTTGGTTAAAATCTGCTGAATGCAAAAAATTTTATGGTAAAATTTTTCTGAAGAACACCCTTGAAGAAGAAATCTACAAAAATTTGAATCTGATTAGTTTGGTAGGGTTGACAGTTTCTGACTTGATCTTGACTTGGAATGTGGACTGTTAAAATATGTGTTTTAACTAAAAGTGGGTAAGACAACAGGTATTTTCGAAAAAGCAGGTCTACAAAAGAAAGGAAATTTCTCACCAAACCATTTCTGAAAAGATTCCTCTGAAAAACGCTGAACAAAACATTTGGTGCGACTAAGTTATTTCGTGCGAATCATCTGACCCGCACGAAACACCAGGCTCGCACGAAACATCAGTGTTTCGCACGAATCAGGTGTCACGCACGAAATAGAATCTGTTTGTTTCTCGTGTTTTTCAAAGCTTTGTGATTTTAAGAATTTGTCATATTTTCAGATGTGTGAATTTTTAAAAGGTAATTATAATTGTGAAACTTTAAAACCTTTAAATTTTCATAAAACAAGAAAATATAATGAGTTCTAACCCGTGGGATTGGAGTTGTTCAAGCTCAAATCAGGAGTCTTCGCAAAGCTCCGCAACATCATGGGTAAAATCTTTGATGCCTCAACATACAACAATGATCTCTGCAAATCAATGGGCGTGTGTTGTGAATCAGAATCAAAGCATCCAAACTCTGCTAATGAGTGAAAGTGAAACAGGGAGTAATAACCGACCGCCGAAGTTAAATCACATGAACGATTATCCTTCATGGAAAAGTCATTTTCATACGTATGTTCTCGGTCAGAACACAGAATTGTGGACGTGTTTCACTACCACCTATAATGAAGCACTTGAAGAAGCTGGATCAAATCCAACCACATTGGCCAATCTAGTCGAAAGTGATAAGAAAGCTTATGATCTAGAGAAAAAGGCATTTGCTATCCTCACACAAGCTCTGCATAAAGACATTTATCATCAGTTTGTGTATTGTACTACAACGAAAAATTTGTGGGACACTTTGGAAGCAAGAGGTAAAGGTAACGCTGCTACCAGGAAGATTCGGCATGATCTGCTCAAGAAAGAGTTTGAAGGTTTCATGTTCATGGAGAACGAAACCTTGAATGATATGACCACTCAGTTTTATCATCTTCTCAGCAAAATGTACTCGTATAAAGTGTTAGCGACCACAAGAAATTGTGATGCGATTTGCTGATGCTTTACCACCGAAATGGGGTCAATTTATTGATCTTTTAAAACATACAGGTGTTTTGGACTCAATTAGTATTTATGAATTTGTGCAGAAACTGGAGAACGAGAATGAAGAAGAACTCCGGAAGGCACAACGAGTCTCTGCTCCACAAAACCCTGAAATGTATTTTGGAGGTATAAATGCGGGCAAGCTCAAGCCAGCAACCGAAGCTGCAGACCGCGTTTGTGTCAAACGTGAACCCTTTTCTACCCCAACCAGTTCAATCAAGTCAGTCTACATGTTCGAGTAATCAAGCCTATGGACAAGCTTTTGATCCAAAAACCTTCCTTCCACAGCCAAGGGATGTAGAGCATAAAGCTCCACAGCAAGCTCCTCAACACGCTTTCTATGGAAACAACAGTCAATCGGCAAATCCCAACACTGTTAAACTTGACACGTCAAACTCTCCAAAATCAATGTAGAAGTTGCATAGGAACATGCGGAACTTCTAAATACCATGGTCAGTGTGTATTGTGGTTTAGTTGCAGGTCAAATAGGAAACATCAATTTGACAAACGAAGACTATGAACAAATTGACCGAGATGAAATGGAGCTAATGGACATCAAGTGGGCATTTGCAAGCGCTATGAGAAGAGCGAAGGATTATATGAGAAGAGCGGGTAGAACTAGTTTGGAAAGCAAGAAGGATACAAAATACGGCTTTGACAAAACCGCCGTCACTTGCTTCAACTGCGGAGAAAGAGGTCACTTTAAGCGGGAATGCACAAGACCCAGCAAGGAAGGAAATCACAACCCCTTTTGAAATCAGTCTCAACCATCCAACACAGCACAGTATAACAACGAAAGAAGAATAGTAGCTGTTGGCAACTCTAACAATATCAATCAATCAGGACTTTCAAACACGCACAGAGCTTTGATAGTTCAGTCTAATGAAGGATGCGATTGGTCAGTACAGTTGGGAACTGAGAACAATGGAAGAACTTCATGCTACGCGAAGATCGTGGATCAAATCAAGCATGATCATAGCATCAACACTCCAAATAACGATGATACATCTGGGGATGCTGGTAGTTCTGATGAAGAATGTTCAAGTTCAGATGGTTATGGATCTGATTCTGATGTGAATAAAGGAAGTGATGCTGAGGTTGAAGAATTGCTGAGTGAAGCTGAGTTATTGAAGAGTGAAAAGGTGGGTATGACAAGGAATGCAGAAGCTGCAAAAAAAGAGACAGAGGCACTCTCTACAGATGGTGCAACTTTTCCTCATCACACTGCCTTTATGGCAAATGTTGAAGGTTCTTCAACACAGGTAAATTCTGAACCTCCTACTGTTTGCAATGACTGTGTTGAATTGAAAATAAAATATGAAACCGTCAATAGTCATAATCATAATTTAGTTGTTGAACTATCAATATGCAAAGAGGCGAATTTGGCGCTAACTAGAAATGAAAGAGAATTCAAATCTGTAATAGAAACCCTTAAGAAAAGTGTTTCTGAATTGACAAAAACAGTTTTGAATAAACAAATAGGAATTAATAACTACTTTAATCTCCTAGAAGAAACAAAAAAAGAGTTAGCCATCGCCAAATGCGAATATGATTCGATCAAACGCAAATTGGAAAGTTATTCTAACTCCCAATATGTGCTTAATCATATCATTGAAGTACAAAAGCTAAAGGGAGATGCTCAATGCATAGGGTATAAGTCGTGTCCACCCCCAATGAAACACAACTATACCAAAATGCCTGATGAAGAGGAGATGCCTCGTTTTGAACCCTCTGTACCTTTGAATCCTGAGGAATTCGCAGCAGGGTTAGGGTTCAAACTAGGCAATTCCTCTCAAGAACCAAGCAAGCTAGAAAGTTCATCGTCTAATGAAGAAGAGGATGATACATCAGATGATGAATCAAGAAATGATGATCAGGATCAGCCTCTTGATGAAAGGAAAAGAGTAGAATCTTCTGCTACTCCTAATACTCAATCTGTTGAGAATCAAGAGACTGTTCCTAAGAAATCTGTGAAGACAAATGTGTCTACACAAGAAGTAGATAATGTGTTATATACTTTGGTTGGAGATAAGAAAATCTATTCAAACAAAGATTTTCCAATTAAAAACGTAAATCCAATCTCTATAGATCAGGTGTTTGAAAAGTCAAAAACCAAACCTTTAGAGAAGAAAAAGCCCACCAAAACACAACCATTATCCGCTTCAAAAGAAAAACAATGGAAGCGAGTTGAAAGGTCTACAGTTTCTCAATCGAAGGTTGAAGCAAAACGCTCTCGTTACCAGAAAAAGGCTAAATCTGTTAAATTTGTGAGTTCTAAAGGTACCGATAAAGTCGAAACTTTTCAAGGAAATATAATGTTGATTTTGTAAAGAAAGTTAAGATTTTGAAAAGTAATAGTCAAAACAATTATACCCAACACACTGATGGATGTAATGAAAATGAACCCACTACCTCAGGATCCACAAGTTCAACTTCAGGCCGAGAAACACGATCTCCTAGTTTTGTTGAAAGGAGAACATGTTTCAAATGTGGAGAATTTGGCCACATTATAAAGGATTGTCAAAATCCAACCAAATCAAGATGTATAGAGAAAACCCCTCATGAACCAACTTGCAAATGTAAATCTGTTTCTTCGACACAAGATAAACGAATTATTAAAGATCAAAACAAGAAACAAAAACGTAAACAAGTAAAAGCAGTTGATAAAGCTTTAAAATCGGATTCTTCGAAAAAGGATCAAAGATCTTCAAAGTCAATAAAACCAGACACGTTAAAACTGTAAATAATAGTAAATTTGGTAATAAACAAGGATCTTGGAAACAGAAGACCGGTAATGGTTCAAAGGAGTCTCTTAGTTTGTTAATCATCAAGAAATTGAGATTACATTTCTCGATGATAAGGGACGACCCAAGACCACTAAGGCTTGGGTCCCCATCTCAAACTAATCTAGTTTGTGTAATGTGCAGGGTGTTCCAGGAGGAACTATAAACAGTCATTGGATTGTTGACAGTGGAGCATCAGGTCACATGACAGGCGACTTGCGGCTCCTATATGATGTGAAAAGCATAAAGGGTGGTTATGTTGCTTTTGCTGGTGACAAAGGTGGATACATCACTGGAGAAGGAATGGTCTCCAATGGTGTTGTGAGCTTCGACAAGATCAATTATGTGCGGCAAATTGATTACAATCTTCTTAGCGTTTCTCAAATCTACGACAAGAAGTTCACGGTACATTTTGATGATGCCGGATGTTATGTGCTGAAGCCTGGATTCAAGATCCCCAAGGAATGGATTCTCCTGTCGGCTCCAAGAATTAATGATTTGTATATTCTTGATATGAGCCAAGCTATTACAACATCTGCACAAGTCACATGTTTTGTCTCCAAAGCCACCGAGAAGGAATCAATCTCCTGGCACAGACATATGAGACACATTCACCTGAGGAAAATGAACTATTGGTGAAGAACAATCTAGTGAATGGTGTACCAGTGAAGAACTTTCATCTTCAAGATGTTTGTGTATCATGCCAGAAAGGGAAGCAAGCAAGAAAGTCCCATCCCGTGAAGAAGATCAACACTGTGAATATTCCACTGGAACGTCTTCATATGGACCTATGAAACACAAGACAACCTTTGGTGATTCTTATTGTCTGGTAGTTACTGATGACTATTCCAGATTTTCATGGGTAAACATGTTGGCACACAAGAGTGAAGTTCCTACTATCCTCAAGAATCTCCTGAGTGTTAGAAAATTTGTACAATCTGAAAGTAAGGAGAATCAGAAGCGACAATGGCATAGAATTTAAGAATCAAGTTATGGATGAGTACTGTTCCTCAAAGGTATTCTGCGTGAGTACAGTTCTCGATACACTCCACAAAAAATGGCATCGCTGAGAAGAAAAATCGAACTCTTATTGAAATTGCAAGAACCATGTTAGTAGAATCAGAACTTCCTGTTTAATTTTGGGGAGAAGCTGTTGCTACTGTGTGCTACACGATGAATTGAGTTCTGACAGTGAAGAGACATGGAAGACATTCTTTGAGTTGTTACATAAAAGGAAACCGGATATTTCTTTCTTAGAACCTTTTGGAGCTCTGTGCACTATGATTGACCCACATGGAAAGTTTGGTCCCAAGGCTATTGAAGATTTCTTTCTTGGATATGCTATTCCGAATTTCCGAGTGTGGAAATTGTCTTCGAAGAAGATTGAAGAATGGGGTGAAGTCAAGGTTCAAAGATATACAGAAGCGGTTAGAGCTCTGGGTGCTCCTTGGATGTTCGACTACGATGGGCTGTTTGACTCCTTTAATCTGTCAACTTTTGATGATGCAACAACTGCTGCTCAGATGTTATTGGAAAGTGATACTGCAGTAGACCCTCAACTGTCTACTTTGGTTAACAATCTTGTTCAAAATGAGGAATTCGAAGACGCTGCGGATTATAATGTTTCATCAGAAGATAATGAGTTTCATTATGTAAATGAAGCTGCCTCTGGTGCGGTTCCTAAATTTTCAAATGATACGTCAAATATTCAACCTCAAGGAATGACTGAAGGTCAGGCATCTACAACGTCATCAAATCCAGCTCTCGGTTTAACTGTTGATCTGAATATCAACAATTTGGGCATCAATTCTCGAGTTCCTGATGTGCCAGAAACTCGTATTCATAATATCCATCCTCAGCAGAATATTATTGGAGATGTCCAGAGTGGTGTGCAGACTCGTAATCAGCTTCGAAACAACCATAATGCTGGATTATATTCGGAAATCAGGGAATCTGGTGGTCTGAATGATTGGTCTTTTTCCTGCTATGTGTGATAAGTAGAACAAAAATCTTGGAATGAGGCAATGAAAGAAGACTCGTGGGTTGAAGCCATGCAGGAAGTACTTCAGTAGGTTCAGAAGTTAGGCATCTGGAAATTGGTTGACAGGCCTGACAACTACAAGAAGATTGGTACACGATGGGTGTACAAGTGCAAAAAGGATGACCGAGGTGTTGTTGTGAGAAACAAAGCGCGATTGGTTGTTCATGGTTTTAATCAGTTCGAAGGGATCAATTACGATGAAGTTTATGCACCGGTTGCACGACTTGAGGCCATAAGAATCTTTTTGGCTTATGCATCCTTCAAGAAGTTCACCGTTTATCAGATGGATGTGAATAGTGCATTTCCTCATGGTGTGGTAGAAAAGGAAGTATATGTTGAGAAACCGCCAGGTTTTGAAGATCCTTTCCATCCTGACAAGGTTTGGCTTCTCAACAAGGCGTTATATGGTCTTCATCAAGCTCCGAGGGCTTAGTATGAAACGTTGTCTACCTATCTATTGAAGAATGGTTTTCGACGAGGTCTGATCGACTGTACTCTCTTCATCAAGGAATAGGACGAGGATTTGCTACTAGTACATGTTTATGTTGATGATATTATATTTGGGTCTACTAACACTCGAATTGTCACACCCTGGCCCGCAGTGGAAATGGTAGTCGGGGCAAGATTGGGTTTTCATCAAAGCTCATGACATTTACTATAAAGTTTCATATTTATTATTTCTTTTTAAAGTAGAAATTACAATAAACATATAAGCACAACATGTTCAAATACATTTTTCATGACTTCTTTATTTTTCTTCTAAGGCAATTTCCTATGTGTTCCTTGCTTCAACCTGTCCACCTGTATCATGTGTAAAAATAGGGTTTTGGGTCAACAAAAGTTGACGAGTGAATCTTATGAAAACATTTGAACGAATTTGTTATATTGGTTATAAAAAGGTGCATAACCACATATGAGTATACGTATATGTAAATTTAATCACAAAACACATAATATCAATTAATGCACATGCACACACCAAATGATGAACAATGAGATCAAGGCTCAATCAAACGGAGCCGATCTAATGAGGCACGCGATGCCCAACTCGTCTCCAACGAAAAACTGATGGGCCTAATGAATGATTTGCAAGCAACTTGACAAAATGTAAACACACATCACAACAAACAACATTTACATCACACGTTTAGATCATATAAGGGTAATAGCACAAGTTTGAATAAACGAAATAAATAAAGCGACACATGATACACCCCAAAACATGAATAAAAAGGGGAATTTGTAAGAATTCACTCACAGTGGGTGCGTTTCCTTGATCGAAGATGAACGCGCACGAATTTTGGATTAAACAGACGAAGGAAAACTAACCTAAAATAATAATGCGATAAATATATAAATTAATACTTTTAATTTATGCTTTTTATTAGATTTTTTTTAGGTTATTGGGGTAATTGATACAACTTTTTTAAAGCTTAAAAACCTTATTTTGAGGTATTTTTAACTAATTTTCAAAGAAAATAAAAAGGATTTTTAATTAAAAAAATTACCCTTTTTCTAAGGGTTGACTGGACAACGGCCGGTTCAACCGGTTTAATTATTGGTAGCGTGCGAGGTTCGAACTCGTGATCTCTCGGTTACGTGCACGCAGCTCTTCCAACTGAGCTACGTGTCTAACCCGTTAGATTCTTGATTTTTATTATACTTATATATTGATTAGAATATTTCAGAAATTAATTAATTTAAAAAGGATTTCAATGAGCGAACCAGTGTGAAGAATCCGACTCGAACCCGCGACCTCAGACATGTTTTGCACCCAGCCCAACCAGTTGGGCTGGGTGACTAACCCGTATATAACTCGATTTTAATTATATAAAACCCTTATCTCAGCTTCATCTTCTTCACTTAATCAGTACCCAAAACTGAAACTCGACTGATATCAGTTTTGGTTGCTCAGAATGAATTGAACATGAACATTGAAAGGTGTTAAGGATTCATACCAAAAACAGGGGCCCGGTTTTCCGGTGACTAACTCCGACGGTTTCAGCAAAGATTCCGGTGACCAAGTTTGAACAGAAACTTTCGAGGAGAAAGAGTGATGAATGAGCGAGTGTGTGAGTTCCTTTGAGAGGATATGTTGATTTGAATTTATAGGGTGCCATGAACGGTGATGATTTTCGGTTTCAATCGTGATTTTAAAACCAATAATTGCAATCCGTTTTGATTCAATTGACTATGATTTTGGTTATAACCGATAATTCGAAAAAACGGATGTTGATGATTACTCATTGATTCTGTTGTCGATTACAGACTTGGTGCTTTTGAATTTGCAGGTTTTAAGGATTTTGTTTGAGTATAAGGTTTATTGGATTTGAAATTATACACATAAGGTGTGTGTGTCCTAGTGGTGTTTGGTGTGCGAAAACATATAGGAGACCCGGGTTCGAACCCCGGTTTCTCCTATTAAGTTTTGTGTTATTATTATTTTTTAAAAGTTTATTTTAATTAACTAATTATTATTATTATTATTATTATTATTATTATTATTAATAATATTATTATTTTCGTCTTAATTATTCATTGATTATAACTAACAAATTAAATAATACAACTAAATAAATATGCGACGAACTTTGAATAAATATTTAATTTTTAAACGGAGCGGGTTTTTAAACCCGTTTTACGACGAATGTTACAGTATCCCCTACTTTTAGAAATTTCGTCCCGAAATTTAAGTAGTAGTGGTATGTTTGACTCGAAGGGAGGGTGTTTTAATTTGACAATTACATAATTAGAAGAGGGTGAGAGTTTAAATTTTATTTGAGGCGGTAACGTTCCTAGTAAGGGTTGAATACCCTGCTACAGGAATCGCTTTTTGATACCTAAAGTATAAAAATGCGGAACATGGATAAACAGAGTTGGTTGACTAGGTATGATCTCATGCTTAAGAGTTTTGAGAGAATTGATACGTTTGAAAAGATAAGTTTATATCATAAAACAAAAACTTCAACCATGACGATATTAAAACCTACACGGAACCTCTCATAACCGCCTGACAATGCCTCTGATCCTTTGACAAGAATAACTTATATATAGAAAGTACCAGCGGCGTATCCACCATATACTTGTCCAATTTTCATTGGCTTTGTCAGTAAGTTATGATTAGTTCTATGTGATTCTAAAATCTACAAACCATAAACAAACACAACAGCCAAAGCTTGAGTCTCAAATCTGAAAGAATACATAACTGAATGACGACAGTACCTCTCTCGTTTGTTATGATAAAGAGGTCAGTCTATGTAAAAGTGAGACACAACCCAACTTCTTTAAATGATGAGATCGAGATACGTCGTGATGTATGATGATATGAAAGTTAAATGAGTAAAGACATAAAACAAAACTGTAATATCAAGTTGCATTAAACTTCTTGGATACATAAATTCCCAATTTATAATAGGGATACGTAAAGATTGAGAAAACATTAAGAACTAGACGGTTGGAGTTGAGTCTTGATTCTTGGTGAGGGAAGGCTAGTTGGGTTGTTCGTTTGGGCCGTTATTATCTTCAACAGGATTGGCGTTGATGTTGTAAGCTCTTCCTCTTGCTGGTGGTAGTGCTGGGTTTGCTTGATTTGCTTGGTTAACTGGGTTTGCTTGAGCTTGGGCGTTTATGATATTAACCAATCGAGGGCACGTGTTTCTAAAATGGGTAGGGTCCCCACAATTATAGCAAGCTCGAACATGTGGAAACATGGGGTATTGGGGTTGTTGATATGATTGGATCATGTTTTGGGTAAGGGGTGAAGCTTGGTTTTGAGGGGTACGACAAGTTTTGCTCAAATGACCATAACGCCCACAAGTAGCACACAGTCGACAAGGTATAGTAGATGGATGGTGATAAAAACAGGTGTTGCATTGAGGGTGAGGTCCAATGTAAGGTTTCTTATTTGGGTAAGTAGAGTTGGGTGCTACTTGAGTGATTGGGATGGCTTGGAGGGGTACGGCTTGTGGAGCTGGTTGATTGCCTTGGGTGACAACGAAATTTTGCCCATCTCGTTTTCTCTTAGAAGTGGGTTGAGAAGAGGATTCGGTCTGGGTTGAGTTTGAGGTTTCGGTTGATGCTTTATCCTTCTTCTTCTCCTCCTTGAAGTCTTTATTCCGTATGTGGTTTTCGGTGAGCTCTGTAGCTAACTCCATTGCTGCTTCCAAAGTTGCAGGTGTGGTACTTATTACAGGGTCTTGAATTTTTGAAGGAAGACCTCGAATGTAGTGCTCGATCAAACGGTAGAGGGGAGTGAACAAGTTGGGGACCATCTGATTTAACTCAAGGAATCTCTTGTTGTAAGTGGTGTGGTCGCTCTCCTTTTGTTTCAAAGAGTAGAACTCATCTTCTAATTTCTTGATTTCGCTTCTTGGACAGAAACGTCTTGTCATGATCTCCCTCAACTCTTCCTAAGTCAAAGTTATAGCATCCTCAGCACCTCGCTTCCCCTTCCCTGTATTCCACCATGTAAGTGCTACTCCGAACAAACGACCGGTAGCATATCGCACCTTGCGATCATCAGGGCAGTCGCAATTGAGAAAAGTGTTTTCCATCTCCTCAAACCTATGGAGGAGAGCGGTGACACCTTCAGTCCCTTCGTATTTTGGAGGATCGCAGGATTTGAAATGCTTGAAGGTGCATTTAGTGGTATTTGGGGGAGGGTTAACAACGTTTTGATCTTCTTGGTTGATTGGGTTGACGGGATTAGCGGTAAGGGCTTGTTGAACTTGAACTACGATGTTGGGGATTACGGCGGCCATTTGTTGAGCGATTTGGGCGGCCATGCGCTCGCGGAATTTTTCTGATCTCCTACCTCTACGAGGGTGACTAGAAGACATCTACAAGGAATACGTATCGAGAGTATGAGTTTGACGTTTTAGCTGTCATGTGTCGTATTTAGAAATGAACATTCACAAAACAAATGAAGAAAATAAATTTGCTACCTCCATAGGATGTCTTGGGCTTTGCTCATATTTGGGCTCCCATATGTCCCCTTACTTGGCCTTGGTAGTCATGTGGGCCCCCATGACTACTGGGCTCTGGTAGGGTTCACATTGGTGTTGGCCTGTTAACACTTGCGCCACCCGAATGAAAATCGTAAAACATGACAGCAAAGTATAAGGTCGGAGGGTATCCTGGTATGGACACAATGACAACTCAAAGTGGGGTTAGTTCGAACGACATTTGGTGTGGCATGCTTTGGCCTAATAGGTCCTTCGTACTCTCATCGTTAGTCCCCAGGTAGGCTAACTAGTCCGTTATATTAGATTTATACGAATGCCAACCTAGATAGGACGTTTCGACTACCGGTACTTGTACCCTTCCAGTTACTACATGCCCGTCGTAGAACTCACTTTGATGAGATTGAAAAAATGAAAAACACCACAAAATCTTGAATAAAGAAATATGAGGATGATTTGAATATGTGAACATTGAAATATGCGTGATGAATATATATGTAAGCATGTTATGTTTGACAGCAAGTATAACTCATTAAGTATCACACAAAATGATAGTGGAAGTGTTTGCATGCATTTGTGTGTGTAATAAATACGAAACAAATAAACGTCATGAGTTTGCATGTAACCACATAAACAATTAAAATCTAATCAACTATAGTATAGGCTCTAAGGGTCTAATAACCTATCCTATATCCCTATAGTCAAAAGCTCTGATACCAATCTGTCACACCCTAACCCGCAGCGGAAATGGTAGTCGGGGCATGATTGGGTTTTCATCAAAGCTCATGACATTTACTATTAAGTTTCATATTTATTATTTTTTTTAAAGTAGAAATTACAATAAACATACAAGCATAACATGTTCAAATACATTTTTCATGACTTCTTTATTTTTCTTCTAAGGCAATTTTCTATGTGTTCATTGCTTCAACCTGTCCACTTGTATCATGTGTAAAAATAGGGTTTTGGGTCAACAAAAGTTGGCGAGTGAATCTTATGAAAACATTTGAACGAATTTGTTATATTGGTTATAAAAAGGTGCATAACCACATATGAGTATACGTATATGTAAATTTAATCACAAAACACATAATATCAATTAATGCACACGCACACACCAAATGATTAACAATGAGATCAAGGCTCAATCCAACGGAGCCGATCTAATGAGGCACGCGATGGCCAACACGTCTCCAACGAGGAACTGATGGGCCTAATGAATGATTTGCAAGCAACTTGACAAAATGTAAACACACATCACAACAAACAATATTTACATCACACGTTTAGATCATATAAGGGTAATAGCACAAGTTTGAATAAACGAAATAAATAAAGCGACACATGATACACCCCAAAACATGAATAAAAAGGGGAATTTGTAAGAATTCACTCACAGTGGACGCGTTTCCTTGATCGAAGATGAACGTGCACGAATTTGGGATTAAACAGACGAAGGAAAACTAACCTAAAATAATAATGCGATAAATATACAAATTAATATTTTTAATTTATGCTTTTTATTAGATTTTTTTAGGTTATTGAGGTAATTGATACAAATTTTTAAAAACTTAAAAACCTTATTTTGAGATATTTTTAACTAATTTTCAAAGAAAATAAAAAGGATTTTTAATTAAAAAAATTACCCTTTTTCTAAGGGTTGACTGGTCAACGGCCGGTTCAACCGGTTTAATTATTGGTAGCGTGCGAGGTTCGAACTCGTGACCTCTCGGTTGCGTGCACGCAGCTCTTCCAACTGAGCTACGTGTCTAACCCGTTAGATTCTTGATTTTTATTATACTTATATACTGATTAGAATATTTCAGAAATTAATTAATTTAAAAAGGATTTAAATGAGCGAACCAGTGTGAAGAATCCGACTCGAACCTGCGACCTCAGACATGTTTTGCACCTAGCCCAACCAGTTGGGCTGGGTGTCTAACCCGTATATAACTCGATTTTAATTATATAAAACCCTTATCTCAACTTCATCTTCTTCACTTAATCAGTAACCAGAACTGAAACTCGACTGATATCATTTCTGGTTGCTCAGAATGAATTGATCATGAATATTGAAAGGTGTTAAGGATTCATACCAAAAACAGGGGCCCGGTTTTCCGGTGACTAACTCCGACGGTTTCAGCAACGATTCCGGTGACCAAGTTTGAACAGAAACTTCCGAGGAGAAAGAGTGATGAATGAGCGAGTGTGTGAGTTCCGTTTAAGAGGAGATGTTGATTTGAATTTATAGAGTGCCATGAACGGTGATGATTTTCGGTTTCAATCGTGATTTTAAAACCAATAATTGCAATCCGTTTTGATTCAATTGACTATGATTTCGGTTATAACCGATAATTCGAAAAAAAAACGGATGTTGATGATTACTCATTGATTCTGTTGTCGGTTACAGACTTGGTGCTTTTGAATTTGCAGGTTTTAAGGATTTTGTTTGAGTATAAGGTTTATTGGATTCGAAATTATACACATAAGGTGTGTGTGTCCTAGTGGTGTTTGGTGTGCGAAAACATATGGGAGACCCGGGTTCGAACCCCGGTTTCTCCTATTAAGTTTTGTGTTATTTTTTTTAAGTTTATTTTAATTAACTAATTATTATTATTATTATTATTATTATTATTATTATTATTATTATTATTATTATTATTATTATTATTATTATTTTCGTCTTAATTATTCATTGATTATAATTAACAAATTAAATAATACAACTAAATAAATATGCGACGAACTTCGAATAAATATTTAATTTTTAAACGGAGCGGGTTTTGAAACCCGTTTTACGATGAATGTTACACGAATGTGCAAAGAATTTGAACAGGTTATGCAAGAGAAGTTCGAGATGAGCGCAATGGGAGAAATGACTTTCTTTTTAGGTTTGCAGGTTCAACAATCAAAGGAAGGGATTTTTATCCATCAAACCAAGTACGTTGGAGATATTCTCAAACGATTTAAGTTGGACGACTCAAAGCCTTTGGGAACTCCATTAGCTCAAAATCATGGGATTACTCCAGACGGAATGGGTGAACATGTAGAACCATCTCTCTACCATGCTATGATCGGCTCTCTCAGGAATCTTACTGCTTCAAGACCCGACATAATGTACCCAACATGCCTTGATGGCTGTGAAAAGGATCTTTGTTATCTAAAGGGTCGTCCTGACACTGGTCTATGGCACTCTAAGGATGATAACTTTGATCTGACAGCATTCAGTGATTCTGATCATGGCAGCTGCAAAATCGATGCAAAAATCAACAACAGCAGGATGTTAGTTCTTGGGAAATCGCCTAGTTACGTGGCAATGCAAAAAGCAGACTTGTGTAGCTACATCAACATGTGAGGCTGAGTATATTTCAGCTTCTAGTTTCTGCTCTCAAGTTCTATGGATTCAACAGCAAATGCGCGACTATGGTTTTGAATTTCTTACTACTCCTATTTTTGTTGATAATGAAGCTGCTTTACAGATCATTCAAAATCCTGTACAGCATTCAAAAACAAAACACATTGAGATTAAGTATCATTTCATACGAGATTGTTATGAAAAGAGACTTATCGATGTTGTTAAAATCCACAGTGATCACCAACGTGCCGACCTTTTTACTAAAGCCTTTGATAAATCACGTTTTGATTATCTGCTCTTGGTCAATGGCATCAAGGTGAAGCCCTAGTAACTCAACCATGGCTAACTATTTTTGTATATTCTTTTCGAAAAAATTTAAAACTACAAAAAGATTTTCAGTTTTATATTTTAGGGGGAGTAAATTTCAAGAAAATAAAAAAATATGTCTTTTATTTACCTTCTTTGTTTAAAGGGGAGAAAAATTCAGAAAAATACAAAAACATTAAAAAAAATCAAAAATGAGTTTCTTGGATAAGTTGAAGATGATGAAATTCACCGGTAAATCTGTCATATATGGTTAAAAGCATAGAAAGAAGATTGATAAGTAGCTTTTACTTATGATGTATCGGTAGGCTCATAATCAAACTAAAATGTGCAGGTTGATATAAACTTAACAGACATAACGCCAGGTGGGAACCATTCATTGGCATATGGTCTTGGTACCGAAATTTCGTTGATATACGGTTTTTATGCTGGCTTATCATCTGGGTATCATGGTTGAATCTTTTGCCAAAAATAACGGTGGCGCAAGTCTAGAACTTCCATGATATCATACATACGTGTACATACTACGTTCGACCATCAAATAAGTGATAAATATATCACATCCAAAAATAATTGATAATATATCACAGCTTTATGCGGGAGCTAAGTTCGTCTCTTTGTCGGTACGACGGTACTACCTGTTCACGGACTTACTCCTGTGCGCTGCATGCATATGAAAATCAAGTTCCTCATCAATAAGTGATTAAATCACAAAGGGCTTGTTTTCAATCAAAAATAAGTGAGTATCTCACATCATTCATATACGTCAAAACTGATGATAAAGCAGTATACTCACCGGTAATATTTTCTCTCGTGCATATCTTGATACGGGAATGTGTCATGATATGGTTGAACACTGGCTAGTAAGTATAATCCATACCTTAATCATATATCCTAATCATGATTACATCTGATAAGTCTGAGCTTACATGGACAACAATACTGATAATCATAGTTGAATACTTATCTGTTTAATTTTGAAAACCTAATACCGTCTTTGACAAAGATTAAAATGCTGGTATTATTCATTTACCTTGAAACTCGAAAAAGATTATAGTTTATCTGTATATTTAGTCTTTAAGTCTAGTTTGCTTAGTGGCTTATGTAGTTACTTTTTGAAAGTTAGCCAAAGTTGATACTCGAAAGTTTTCTACCAAGATACGCTAGAAAACCATTTGTTTAATATCGCAACTTCATAAAGTAATATCTTGCAACAAGTAATCCATCAAAGAAATACAAAATCTGAAATTCGTTTGAGTGTGTGCATCTCATACGAATGAACCTAGTCATTTGATTTGACTTGGTCACTTGTTTTTCTCAAATCTGCTACGAAGAATTTATGATAAGTTTTTCATGTGTGTTCCCTGAGAAAGTTGTGTTCTAATTATATATTTCTCTATTGAGTTCAAATTGATACAAAAGAACATAAACAAAGACCAGCAACAAAGAAGTCTGACAAGTCAGAAGAGGAAACAAGAAAGATTTGAAGTTTCTTAGAAGTTCGAAGACCTGATGCTCTAATCATTGGATAGCAAAGCTATCAATGAATAGTAGATCTTCAAGGGGAGTTTGTTGATACTCCAAACCATTCTATGTGAAGACCAAAGTCTGAAGACCAAAGACTGAAGACTGAAGACCAAGAAACATCCAAGGGGGAGTTTGTTGATACAGTTTTGTGTCTGTCGCTTGTTCTTAATTACAGTTGTAATTGTACGGTCTTTGCTCAAGTGTCTGTATAGGTTTGGTCCTGTCGAATAGATCGAGATATCCTTCTATCTTGATCTAGTATGACATCTTAGCTTGTCTGTGTTAATCAATTGCATGTATGCATACTGATAAGTCTTGAGTATGTCAAGTCTACACACGTTCTCCAAGAAGAAGGATTCTGTGAGAATCAAGAGATTGCGTACGAAACACAGGTTTCGTACGAATCAAAGAGATTTCGTACGAAACACAAGCATTTCGTACGAAACAGTGACTCGTACCAATTTCCTGGAGTTATGACTCGTGTGAAATAGTGTGTTCCATATGTCTTGATTTGTGATTCGTACGAATCTAGACGGACACTATATAAGCAGACATTCACCTCTCAGTCAAGTTAACTAGAAGACTCGCGCGTGAGAGTTGGTTGGACCAGAGAGTTTGTTATCCTTTCAGTTGGATATCTCTGAAGACGAAGACACAAGAACACAACAAGTTTGCTTGAGTCATACGAGCATTGTGTGTATATGTTTGTACTTATTCTCAATCATTAATCAAGATAGTGAATCTTTGGTTACCCCATGTTCTTTACTTTGCTTTGATTCCGCACTTGTGTGTATGTCATTTGAACAAGGAACTGGTTTAACACCATCCGCAGGTGGACCTACAACTTGTTCGTACGAATAAGCAAAATGCTTGTTGAAAGGGCCACTAGTAAGACCATGAGAATCACTCGTACGAATCAGATAATGCTTGTACGAGCAAGCAACTTGCTCGTACGAAGCACCTTTCACTCGCACGAATAAGTGTTCTTCTGAGAACATCCTAACAGACATGTCATACAGACAGTATCAGAAACACAAGACTTAACAGTATGCACACATGCAACTGTTTTACAACATAGAGAAACTAAACGTCATACTAATCAAGACAGAAGGATATCTTGATTTGGTCGACACGACCAAACAATACAGACACAATAAACAAAGACCGTACAATTACTGACATAACTAAGAACAAGCGACATACACAAAAGTGCATCAACATCAGATAACGCTTCAAGCAGCTCTGAACTCTCATCACATACATCACTTCACATGCGGCGTCCACCAAAATGAAAAGGGCAAATTGCTAGCAATGCTTTTGCCGTGGTAATTTAGGACATACTGCCAAACATTGCAAAAGTAAGAAATTTTCTAACCTAAACAAGACATCGTCAAAAGTTTCACCGAGCAATTTCATAACCTTAGAAAATCTCTGTCAAATGCTTAGTTAATTCACTATGTTTTGAAAAGAAAAGAAAATATTCTTGTTCAAAATCACAAGATTAAACTTGAAACAAGTCTTGGTTCCAAAAACTAACTAACTTGTACATATTTTTATTTGTTGTTGTTTAACAGAATAAATTGCAAAAATGGCTTCGAATGCTCATGGAATACATTTGGCACGTGGACAATGGATGCTCAAGGCATATGACTGGATTGAAGGAACTCCTAAAGAATTTACGAATCATCGATGGCGATTTCGTATCTTTTGCCGGAGATGAAAAGGGAGGGAACATTGTTGGAATCGGAGACGTCGTATCTGATGCACTTACATTAGAGAACGTTAATTATGTACCATAATTGTGTTACAATCTCATGAGCATATCACAAGTCTGTAACAAAGGAATTTTAGTGCTGTTCAACGACATGGAATGTCTATTTCTCAAGCTCGAATACTCCATTCCTGCTGAAATAATCATGCTCTCAGCTCCTCGTCAAAATAACACCTATGTTCTCAATATGAAAAATGCAAAATCCAATGAGAATATGACGTGTCTAATCTCAAAAGTGTTAGAATTGGAATCACTGCTTTGGCATAGGCGGATGGGGTATGTGAACTTCAAAAATATGAATTAACTTTCCAAGTTAAATTTAGTGAGAAGTTTACCTATAAAAGAATTTCCGTTTTTCAGAAAAATGTATCGCATGCGCCTAAGGCAAGCAACACAAAAAGCCGTACAAATCCAAAGCAGTGAATACGATATCCGCTCCATTGCAATTACTGCATATGGATATTTTCGGTCCCATTAGTGTTAAAAGTCTTGCTAAAAGATCATATTGCTTGGTTATTGCAGCTGATGTCTCCCGATTTTCATGGGTATATTTTTTTAATCAGTTATGAAGACGCAATTTATTTCCACTCAAGGAAATTGATCATTTCCAACCACGTTACCAACTAGTTGAAACGAGTTTTGTCAAAGGCTTTTGTGAAAATATTGGCTTTCTGTTGCATAGTATCCACAGGCACCGCTTGAATGTATCCTTTCTCGTACGCGTCTCTGATCGTATGAATGCGAATTTCAATGTGCTTTATTTTGGAGTGGTGGATTGGATTCTTCACAATTCCTAGACACGCCTCGTTGTCAATGAATATCGGAGTCTTCATGATGTTGATCCCGTAATCCAACAACTGATTTTGTATCCAAAGAACTTGTAAGCCGCAACTGTAAGCCGTTGTATATTCGGCTTGGGCAGTAGAGTGGAAACTGTCGTCTGCTTCTTGCTTTGTCACGATATAAGACGATTTCCTAAGAATTGTCAGCCTCCTGAAACTGACTTTCTGTAAACCTTGCAACCTTTCTTTAGGTGTTCCTTTCAGATAGCGAAAAATTTATTTGACAGCAGCTTCATGAGATTCTTTTGGATTCGTCTGAAATCATGCACAGATGCAAACAACCCACATAATGGCAGGCCTACTTGCGGTTAGATACATCAACAAGCCTATCATTGAGAGATAAAAGGACTTGTTCATCGGTTTTCCTTTTGAAGGTCAGGTGTGAGTTCTTTTTGAGCTGCAAATGGTGTGCTGGCAGTTTTGCAGTTGTTCATGCTGTACTTGGCGAGAATATCCCTGATGTACTTTTCTTGATAAATGAGGATACCATCTGCTCTTTTCTTCACCTCCAATCCCAAGAAAAATTCAAGCTCTCCCATCATACTCATTTCAAACTTTGCCTTCATAACCTTCTCGAACTCCGTGCACAAAGCTTCATCAGTTGACCCAAAAATAATATCGTCTACATAAAGCTGAACCAGCATTACGTTATCTTCGATCCTTTTCATGAAAAGAGTCATGTCGATTTTACCTCTTGTGTATCCACATTCCAACAAATACATTGACAAAGTCTCATACCATGCTCGAGGAGCTTGATGAAGAGCGCAGAGAGCTTTGTCAAGTTTATAGTATCGTTTACGGAAGTGTGGATCTTCAAAGCCCAGCGGCTGGCAAACATAGACTTCTTCTTTCACCTTCCCATGTAGAAATGCACTCTTCACATCCATCTGAAACAGTTTGAAGTTTTTGTATGAAGCATATGCAAAGAATATTCTAATGGCTCCCAAACGCGCTACCGGAGCAAAAACTTCCTCATAATGAATCCCTTCCTCCTGTTGAAAACCTTGAACTACTAATCTTGCCTTGTTCTTGATCACTACACCACGATCATCCATTTTGTTACGGAATACCAACTTGGTGCCAATGGGATACTTTCCATCTGGTAGATCAACGAGTTCCCAAACTTTGAGCTTATGAAACTGAGACAACTAGAGTATTGAATAGCTTCTTCAATGTCACTTGGCACTGACTGTTAAAGAAATGCAGCATACAGTCCTTTGTTGATGGTATATGTTTACCAACGAGTTCGAACTCCATCTTCCACTGGACCAAGGACATTTTCAATGGGATGATTTCGATTTATCTTGTAACCTGCGTTGGTGTGGGTCTCAATTTGTTAAGGTAGATTGGTGAATGTTCGTCTACATAGATAATTGGAGTCCCATCTTCTTTGATTGGTTCATCCACATTCAGCTGTGAAGAAGAAGTATCATATGCAGAAGCATTCTCAGCCGAAGTGTCACCATTAACTTCTTCAACAGGAAGGATTGAATCGGCTGAAACTAGGGTGAATCGAGTTGTGAATGGAGTGAAGCCAATGTATGAAGGATCAAACAATGGTTCTATTAGGGTTGTTTCTACAGGTTCGGATTCATTTAGCGATTCATCAATGTCGAAAGTGTTGAAAACAACATCTCCATCATAAAACCAGTTTGGAGAATTTCCAGTGTTGGTGGAGTTTCCTTCTTGAAAGTCGACATAGTATGATTCAAGCACATCTTGGTTCGTTTTTTGTAGACACGATACACCTTTTGAGTTGATGAGTAACCCATGAAGTAGCACACATCACCAACTTCTTCAAACTTGATAAGATTGTCTTCAGTATTGAGGAGTGTACAGGAACATTAAACGGTCTAAAGAAATCTATCAGATGCTTTATTTTGAAAAAAAAGTTCATAGGCGGTTTTTCCATGAAGTTTAACGATGAGAACTCGATCAAAACATAGCATGTTGTGTTGACTGCTTCTGCCCAGAAGATGATAGGAAGCTTGGAGTCTACGAGCGTAGTTCGAGAGCAGCTTCAATGAGTGTTCTATTCTTCCGTTCTGCTACGCTGTTTTGCTGAGGAGTTCTGGCTGCACTACACTGAAGGCGTATTCCCTTTTCTTCGTAGAAGCAGATAAAAGTTTGAGTTTTGAATTCCGATGCATTGTCACTTCTTACAGATTTGACCTTCAGCTTGATCACATTTTCAATCATGGGAATGAAGTTCTTGAGAGTGGAGGCGGTCTCGCTTTTGGCTTCAAGAAAAAAATCGTGCCCAACAAAAAGATTTTCTACAACATTAAAGTTCCTTTTTAAAGCAATGGACATTCGAAAATAAAATTTTATGGGGGAAGATTTCCAGAAAATGAGTATTTATAATGTTTTGATATTTTGATCTGCCGGTTAACACCTGCTCAAGAAATGATAGAAGTGTTAGTAGATTCAGCAATACCATCGAGTAAAGTGTGATTAGGTGACAAAAGTTAATGCTTACACAAGAATTCTGGAAACCCACAATGTTGTGCAACTCGCGGGTAATACGTTGTGGCATATAGCTTAATGGTCTTAAATCTTGCGTTGATAGATTGCCAACGTTTGAGATTTCGGGTCTTTATATTGATTAATCATTTGGGGATATCATAGTTGCTCTTCTGCTGCATCCAGATATATGCTAACCTAGACACAATTGTGATATCTTTCAAAAGAACCAATGTGGCCAAAAGCGTACACGGATGAAGCTTTCATTAAGAGTCATTCAAGTGCATAAATCATACCGTCTATGGTATTTTCCTTAGCCCTCGTTAGACAATTGGTCTCTCTGCTGTACGAAAGTACTAACCTGGCGGTCAGTTATCTATCGTTGGAAGTCAAACAAAATTCAAAATCTCAACTTTTAAAAATCACTTTCTTTCTTCAAAGCTAAACCAATCCAAACATCCATACTACACTCTACCTTTATATAAAAACACTTTAGAAAACAATTGTATGTCTTTGTGGTCCCCATCCTTTGATCTAGAGAGGTCCGTTGCATCCGAATGGACCACAGCCACCTTTCCTCTCCAACGCACACTAGCTATCCGACAGTGAAGTCCAATATCCGGACCTCCTCCGGTTTCATGCATAGAAGATGCTCTAAGATCTCACTCAAAGTGAATGCCTTCTTCAATATTCATATAACCTCTAAGGTTGTGTTAGGTTATTTAAAAACTTAAAAACCAAAAATTGGACTTGGTAAAATGATTTATAATTATAGTTGAAATTTGCCAAAACTATTTGAACTTTAAAGGAATTGGAATTTATGAAAGGTATTAGAATTTATTATTGTGACCACCACAAGTCGTTCGTCGCCATCGCATATCCTCCACACCTTTAGTACCCCCGTTTAATGGTCACCATGGCCTATTGGTTACCGCCCCCTTCAACAACATGATATGTAGTGGTGGTGGCGTGAAGGTAGGTGGGTGGGTAGGTGGAGGCATGGGTTGCGAGAACAATGAAGATAATGGTTGTGATGATGGCGACGATGTCTATAGGGTGTGATATGTACAACATTATCAAATAATCAAACTAATCTTTCAAACTTTTTACTTCTTATTTTATAATTTTAATATGAAAAAAAGAGTAACAATAACAATTCTATTTATACCATATAATATCTCCAATTGATGCCACACATTCTCCGAATATGTAGTGTTCTCCGATTGAATACCAACTTTTGTTTTGTTGAGAGTATTTAACAAACAAAAGAAACTAATTGGGCGGTCCCAAATGAAAAACATAAAATATGTTTACCGCAAACGTTTTTATTATTAACAAAAATATTGCCTGTTAGGGTTGGGAGTACATATATAACCCTTAGGTGCAATAAAAAAGTAGTTTATCATGTGCCTAGCTCTTACATGATAACACCTTTTGCAGTTCACTAGATCTCCCACCAATTGATTCGACAAAGTTAACACAACCGTGCTAACGGCATCATATGGGAGACCAATTATGTGATACCTCTAGTGTAAGAATAGAAGTAAAAAAGATGTTTTAGTAAGTTTTTACATAGCACATAGAAGAAATATGTAGCATTCCATTAAAAATACGAGGAAGCTAAGAAAAATATCAATACTAGTTCTAGAAAAATTGTTTTGTACTTCAATTATTATGTTACAAGCTTAGAGTAAAAGTAACATATTGTGTATATTGAAAATATATCTGCATGTGGCCTTGTCCGGTTTCATAAAATGGAGATGCTTTTAAGATCTCACTCAGTGAGTGCGTTTTTTTTTTCATTAACACAAATGGACGGAAAGAAAAATACTAGTTTTATAAATATAATTTATCATGGATATCAATCTTTTTATAACCTCTAAGGTTTTGTTAGATTCATTTAAAACTTCTAAAAATGGGCTAGGTAAATAATTATCGTTAAATGTGCCAAAACTATTTGAAACCGAAAGGAATTGAAATTTCTTAAAGGAACTGGAATTTATTATTAGAACCACAACATGTGGTTCATCACCACCGCATATCTTCCACACCCTTAATATCAGCGCTTAATGGTCACCAATGCCTATTGGTTGTCATGGAAACTATCATTATCGCCCACTACACTACCATCATATATAGTGGTGGTGGCGTGAGGGCAGGTGGGTGGAGGCATGGGTAGCGACAACAATGAAGACAATGGTTGGGATGATGGCGCCGATGACAATGGGGTGTGTTGTGTACAACATTATCAATCAATCGAAGTAATCTTTCGAACCTTTTACTTTTATTTTATAATTTTAATAGGGAAAAAAGAGAAACAATAACAATTATATTTATACATATAATATATCTGATTGATTCTACACATTCTCCGAACATGTAGCGTTCTCCGATTGAGAGTATTCAACAAACAAATGAAACTAATTGGGTGGTCCTAAACTAAAAAAAACATAAAATATGTTTCCCATAAGCGTTCTATTATTAAAGAGGTGGGGGGTTACCATATATAACCTATAGGTGAAATAACAAAGTAGTTTATCATGTGCTTAGCTTTTACAAGATTACAAGTTAACATGATTTCCCACCAACTGATTCCATATAGTTAACACAACCATTCTAATGCTATCCAAAAGGGAGACCAATTATGTGATACCTCTAGTGTAAGAATAGAAGTAAAAGGATGTTTTAGTAAGTTTTTACGTAGCACATTGAAGATATATGAAGCATACCCTTAAAATTCAAGGAAGAGAAAAATATGAATACTAGTTCTAGAACAATTGTTTTGTAGTTAAATAATTATGTGACAAGCTTAGAGAAAATGTAATCTATTGTGTATATTGAAAATATATCTGTATATGGCCACATTTAAGAGCATCTCTAATGCTAAAACAGGTCTAAAAATTCAAGACATCCTACTGATACGTGGTCGAAAACCAATGATGAATCGTATTTAAGTTTATGTTTTTACATGACTCTTGGTTTCGAATGGTCTACTTTTGATTAGAATTGTGTTTTGAAGGTCTAAAGGAGTTTAAGGAGCTATTCGGGAGCTTTACAAAGCATCGGGGAGCGAACGGGATCAATCGGGAATTGGAAATGAAGAAAACAGAAACCAAGAGTTGGGCTCAGTGTCGCCGATGCCCAAATGGGCCATCGCTGACGCCCCTTGGTTATTCGTGTCGGCCAGAAACTTGCGTAGACAGCCGATTAAGGCATCGGCAGAAAACGGAAAAAACTAGAGGGCGTCGGCGGCACCCTATTTCGCCGTCGCCCGCCAGAAAGTGTTACCGCTGAATTTTATTTGTTGGGTGTTTTTGAACTAGTTATAACCCACTTTTTGGGTTTTTCAAAGGGAGTTACGAGTTTTTGAGTTGTGAAACACCTCTTGGGAGCCAAGAAAACATCCCTAACCTCAATTCCAATCCATCCTAATCATCTATAATCATCTGAATTCCTCATCCATCTTCACTTCCACAACCCTAATCATCAATTTCTCTATCATTCCACCAATCCATTGTTCCTCTTCATCCACCATAAACCCTAACCTTCATCATACTCAACCTCAAGGCTTCAAGATGTTTGTGATCAAATTCCAATCATCCGGTGACCAAGTTCCGTTCGTCATTAGCGGCTAATTCTCGAGGGCTTCACCCCGGTGTAAACTTTTGTAAGGATTTCTAGGGTTTGCTATTTGTTAAATACTTGGTTGGTGACAATTTGAATTGCATTTGAACCATTAGATAATTATCTTACGTTTGTGTTGAATTTACGAATTATCGAGTGAGTTATGAAATTTGACTTCGTGAACTGAATATGCGTATTTATGTCTTGTCTTTTGATAGGATTTACTTGTCCGAGGTAACAAAGTGCATTGTAGTCCGTTTTGAACGTCGATAGCAATTAACACCTAAGCCTTGTGATTCTTAAACTACTAATGAACTAATTCAATTAAGCCAAGTTAAAACGTGTAGCAACCTTAGGTTCTACAATTATTGAACCGGGTGTGAACCTTGTTTTCTCATCTTGTTATACTCAATCAATTAAGTTTATCGCAATTGTTTAAATTCCGTAGTTAAATAATTAGAAACAAGTTCGTCGGATCATTCCGACATTCCTTCAAACAAACAAATATTTAAACAATCGAAATAGCAATCTTCATAATTTGTGACAACAACCATTAAAAATCAATTGCATTCATCACAAGCCACAAACTCTTCGTGGTTCAACCTCTTACTACCACTAACACATTGTTAAGGGTAATTTGGGTTTATAAATTTTATCCTTGACTGGGGCACGACACTCCAATCACCTACATCATTTAAGATCTCTACCCTTAAAAGCCACTTTCTTTCTCTTATGTTAAAGCAATCCAAACCTACACATCACACTCCACTTTTATGTGTGTGTGGTCGCCATCCCATGACTTGGACAGGTCCATTACATCCGAACATACAACACCCACCTTTCTTCTCCAACGCCAACTAGCTATCCGGACCCGGTCCGGTTTCACGCAATGGAGATACTCTAAGATCTCATTCAAAGTGAATTTCTTTTTCTTCATTTACACAAATGGACCGAAAGAAGAGATATAGTTTATAAATATATTTTATTATGGATATCAATATTCTTATAACCTTCAAGGTTGGGTCAGGTTCATTTAAAAACTTCAAAAACTGGTTATTGTAATTATAGTTGAAATTTGCCAAAATTATTTGAATTTTAAAGGAATTGAAATTTATGAAAGGTATTGGAATTTATCATTGCGACCACCACAAGTCGTTCGTCGCCACCGCATATCCTCCACACCTTTAGTATCACCGTTTAATGTTCACCACGGCCTATTGGTCGTCGTTGAAACCATCATTGCCACCCGCTTCAACACTATCATATGTAGTGGTGGTGGCGTAGGGTAGGTGGAGGCATGGGTTGCGACAACAATAAAGACAATGCTTGTGATGATGACGTCGATGTCAATAGGGTGTGACATGTACAAAATTATCAAACAATCAAACTAATTTTTCAAACGTTTTACTTCTTATTTTATAATTTTAATAGGGAAAAAGAGAAACAATAACAATTATATTTATAATATCTCCAACTGATTCTACACATTCTTTGAATATGTAGTGTTGTCTTAATTTATGTCATGTTGTACATTAAATACCAACTTTTGTTTTGTTCAGAGTATTCAACAAACAAAAGAAACTAATTGGGCGGTCCCAAATGAAAAACATAAAATATATTTAGCACAGCGTTTTATTATTAAAAGAATAGAGGCTGTTAGGGTTGGGGTACATATATAACCCTTAGGTGCAATAAAAAGTAGTTTATCATGTGCCTAGCTCTTACATGATTACACCTTTTGATTCGACATAGTTACCACAACCATTCTAATGGCATCGGAGACCAATTATGTGATACCTCTAGTGAAAGAATAGGAGTAAAAAGACGTTTTAGTAAATTTTTACATAGCACATAGAAGAAATATGTAGCATACTCTTAAAAATACGATGAAGCTGAGAAAAATAAGAATACTACTTCTAGAACAATTGTTTTGTACTGAAATAATTATGTTACTGTTATGAATACATTTTTAAGAGTGACTCTCTAAATCCTTAACTCCTTTTTTGTATTTACTCTTATATTAATATATGGGCTATAAGTATAGGCTTTATATTTCATATTAACACGTGAATAAGATATATGTTTACCATTCTCTCTTTATCTCTATATGTTAATAGGCTAGTTGTTACACAACACGTTATCAGCACGAATTGCTTTTAGAATGGATTATATTAATTTTAACTGTTGCAAATATTAGTGTACCGTGACGCCGATGGCTGTTATATCACGTACAGAGACCTCCACCAAGAACATAACTTTTCGATGGCCATCTACTCAAAATATCAGGTATCCATAATGGCTTTATATACTCTGTTACTACTCAACTATTAATCAGCCATATAGATTAATTACTAAAATTAACAAATACATATTATATGATAAATTAAATTAATGGGTTGTGAATAAACTTGTATGATGGTATCTAAAAGTCTTAATTAATAGATATGATGCTTCTTCTTTTGTGGTAGTCACAAAAGAAACACAAGGACACCAATATTCTTGAAAACGGTTCACTCTATTCGTTGTAACAAATTCAATAATTAATATAAAATTCATGAACAATAATTTACATTGAAATTTATGTTAATTTTTTATATCTTTTCTATTCACGGTGTTTTGTTTTCTAATTAAAAGCAAATTAATTAATTATTTCATCTAATAAATACCACACTGAAATATTTTGGTGGACTTCGTTCATAAAATATTTGTTTCTTATCTATTTGAAGTATTATAATAATTTCCTTTATCATATCAGTTATAATTTAAATTCAAATTCCTCAAGTTATTATAATATGTAATACATATAATATGTCGCTAGATAAATAATAAAATCTAGTATATTTATTTTCTAATGTAGTGCTTCATAATCTGGTATTATCTAAAATAGTTATGTTTTTAAACATCTAGATAATTGGTTAACTTGTTTCTTAGCTATTCTTATATAATTTATCTTATTCTTTGAAAAACAATTTTAGTTTGTTTATATTTTTCTTACTAAAAAAGGATAAATAAAAGTAAAAATAACTAAGAATTTGCTTATACTTTCAACTCTAGTGTTCATATAATCATGTTGCAATCTCATAATACTATAAAGTGTATAAAATTTTAAATCTCTCAAAATTTTTATAGTTACCTTTTCTTTTGGTTTAAATGTGCAAACACGCTTGAATATACCTAGACATACCTACTGTATTTAAAGATTGCAAAATTTCGGTTGTTGCGCCATGTTATTTTAGAAAAAATGGAGTGATCTGCAAGTAAGTTGTATTGTCATATATTCATGTCTTTAGTTTTGTGTTTATGATAAGATTTGATTTGTAATAACATGCTTTACATAAAAGTTTTAGCTAAGATTCTAGTTTGACTTTTATATGCATGCATATATAAGTGTATTTTTATGATTCTAAGATGTATGATTTGATGAAGTCTTACTTCGTTTCCAGTTTTGTCTTTATGCAACTACAATATTTTGAAAGTCACATGCTTAATGTTGGTAAAATAGAAAAATCCTTAGATAAGTTGATTAAAATACTTGAAAGTTTGTGAACACTGAGTATTATTGATTTATGGATACAAATTCTATAATCATTATCTTTTATACATGTTAATCTTCTACCTTTAATTAAGATTTTAACATGTTAATTGGGTTTTATTTGATTATTATATTGTTGAAAAAAAAACTTTGAACATTTTGTGTATAAAGGATAAAGCTATAAAATAACTTACAACTTATGCATGGAAATTAAGATGAAAGATCATACATATTTCATGTCATGCTTTGTATAATTTGAAAAACTTGAAAATACATAATATTATATGCTATTAGTGAGTACTCTAAATCATAGAGATATTTGTATAATTTCAAGTTAGAGTGACAAAACTGTGTATATGAGATATACATATGATTGATTATATCGTGATGAGTTATTAGGTAAATACGTACTTCGTTTTATGTAATGGCATGACATAAAGTTATGCATTATATAATCTAATCTTGTGTATACATTGTGTTCCATATCTTCTAAGTTTAAAAAGAACATCCGAATGACCAAAGTTATGGTATACGATCACAAGTTATAAACATGATTAATATGTGATCAAGGTTCAGTTTTAAAATGACACCAAAGTGTCAAAGCTTGTAATATTTTGAACCAATAAATCTTAATGATTTGATCTTGTAACTTCTTCTCAATTGATATTATGTGATGCGAAGGTTATTTATACATTGTTATATGAAACACATTTTTATTATCAAAACTCAAATATGCTCTTGAAGTAGCAAAATTATTAAAGAAAATAATATAAGGTTTGAAATGACAATCATGAAAGTTGTGTGGTTATAATACTTTCCCTAAAGTGAATGTGAAGCCATGTATTTCTAATCCATTCACTAAAGTAAAAGCGATGATGATCAGTGTAAAGGTCGCGATGATGATTAGGGAAATTGTAATGATGCCACCAAGAAAGTTGCGTGTTAATGGAATTTTCCCTGAAATGAATGTGGTGATGTACTTATCGACCGTTTAAGGTTTGTGATTATAGAAATTGAGAAAATAATAACGCTCATGTTAATAATGAGTTCAACCATATTAATAATGTGATGATTATACAATGATCCTTGTAAAGGTTGTGATCATGTGAGGAAATTGCAATGATCCTCATGTTAATAATAAGTCGACCATGTAATAAAGAATCTGGCCACAAGAAGTGGTGCATTAAGGGAGTGAATATACGAGATAAAATATGGGAAATATGTTATAAGATGAAATTTTGAAAAAGTAATACATTATTCTCTCGTATGTACTGTCGTGTATTAGACAAACGAGAGTGCACATATATGGTCATAAACCAAAAGTTTATGGATCATAATTATTTAATTAGTCAGCATGGCCGGTTAGACCACACTGAGTATTGATGATGTGAAATGTTTTAAAGAACCATATCTTCTTGATAGTTAAACATGTAAGTGGAAATTAATTTTTTATCAGCTAAAGTTGGGTATAAATCTCTAAATATTCTGGAAATGTTAAAGGATTTGTGTGTATCCAAAAATGAAACAAATTTAGTAATTTGAAATCGATGCATCGTCTACATGGTTATCAAGTTCACATCTTGAAGTACTAATCGTTTATGGCTTAGCTAATAAGATAGCAAGCATATTATTACAGATTGGCACATTATTTTGTATATAATGATGAATTTGATTCCCATGTTATTAATGATCATTGGCATAAGTGTTATTATTGAGATATCACCTAAATGTCTACAAGTGATTGAAAACCAATTGATCATGAAGCAAAAGGTTCATGTTCATATTTAATTTTACATGTATTCACATCAAGCCAACATATTATCATATTTCTTCCTTGTTATAGTTGGTTTTGGTCAGGAACCTAATCTGTCCCTTCAAAGGTTTTTGGTTATATGGCATGAATATTTAAATTCATCCACCACACCACACAAAGATGGGCACTTTAAAAAGGTTGAGAATATGTTGGGCATGATTAGTTTTCTATGATTAAATATTTAAAGCCATTAGTAAGAGATTTATTTACGACTCATTGTTATTCACTTTAGTGAATGAATGTTCCCAACAATCGGGGGAGATAAAAAGCAGTTGCAAAGTGAAAAGTGGAATGAATTATCATGTTATCTTGATCCTCAGACTATAAACTATGAACCAGAAGTTCAAAAGATAAATCATATACCAATATAAAAGAATAAATTATCAGACGAGTTCACTGACCTAAATACAGTGACTAAGTAAGTCACATAGCAACGAATAACGCTCCAATTAAGTTAATCGTCCTAGAAGGACAAACCATATATCAGTAATGAGTTTCTTGCAAGCCTGAAGCATGGTAGACTAGTCGATTCCAAAAAATAAAAATTACTCGAAAAAATTTGGAGCAAGTAATGAAGAAGATGATCAAGTCGAGGCTATAGTGAAAAGGTCTCATGAATAGACATTAGACATGATGGTTCCAGAAGAACCTCAGGTAGCTGAAAATAAAGAGCTCTTAGTAAATGATATCATGTCTAGAATTAAAACGACGTCATCATACTTTTGTATATAATGTAGCGCTTTATATAATTAAATGATGAGTGTCAAAATTTAAGATCTCCCTATGAATTAATACATACATCTAAATGATAAGCCAAAAGCGAAAAAAATTGCAAATAAGGCAGAGTTGAATTCACTAATAAAATGGAAAGTTTTTAGAACTAACAGTCCATACAACTGAATTTGTTGGATACAAATGGGTCATTTATGCAAATCATGTGAAAAACAAATTAAATGACATAAGGCAAAATTGGTGGCACGAGGATTTTCGCAAAAACCCATGATTGATTATAAAGAGACGCATTCTGAAATGGTGGATGCAATGACTTTCTAATATTTTATTCATCTGGTAATACAAAGAGAGAATTGTTATGTGTCTTATGGATGTTGTGTATCATTTGATATTGAAATTTACATGAAGTTCCATGATGGATTTATTATATTATCAAAATCATGTAAAATAAGTTCTTGAGAACACTGTGATTGTTATATGCATATTAAACTTTGAGTACTTTGTGATTATTTAATATGTTGATTATGATTGGAACTCTTGATGAGTTTCCTAAAGCAGTTGGGTGCTTAAAGTAATCTGAGACATCATATGATGTAATTTTGTGCACCGATATATACACAATGAATAAATAGAACTTGGTGATTATGATATCCCAACGTATAAGAATGGTATAGTGTTCATTGGAAGTGATTTTGATGTTATTGATGTTCCAATTGATTTGCTAAATGATAAAGTTTATGTACCAAAACTTTTAATGAGTGAATACACATGCATAATTGGTCAAGATGGAAAAGGTCCATGATGGATTGATGATGCTAGAAGCATTAATATCAATACCCTAAGAGCGTTATCTACAAAGTTAACAGAATGTGTAAGGATTAAAATAGTCGGGTTAAGTATTTTATAACTCATGTGATATTGTGATAAAGAGGGATATAAGTTTGATTAAGTTAGCCATGCTTCTATCAAAATTTCACTTCCAAAAGTTTGCTATAATCATAGTTTACAGTGATGATGTACACATCATCGAGAGAAATTGTCAAGCTTTTAGAGAGAAATTTTTTTGAAAGACCTTGACTCAATGTAGTTATTTCTCGACTTGCAGTTCGAGTATATGTGTAATGATATTTTTATCAATCCATCAAAGTACATTCAGAAGTTATGAAATTTTACAATGAACAAAGCTCATCCTTAAAGAACGTTAGATTTTGTTCATTACATGATACAAAAAAGAAACCTAATCATCTCCAATTAAATAAATTGAAAATTTTGGTCGAAAAGTACCATAGTTAAGTGCATGGGTGCATTAATATTTCTTGTTACCCATGCATGATTATAAATCTTTTATTTGAATATATTGACGTATTTAACATTTGTAAAGCGAAGAAAGTTTGGAATTAGTTAAACAACTACTTTGATACATCTAAGGTATGAAATATTATTTTACTAACCAATCGAAACAAGTTTGGTTAACCTTGTTGATGCAGGGAATGTAACACAACGCGGTTGTTGATCTTGTCGTACGTATATATGAGAGGAGGCAGTAGAAGTCTAACATGAAGGTCATGCATCATTGCTTAGTTTAAAGAATTGCACATAAGGAGATCAAGCAAAAATTCATTGACTACCATGTTTCGAGAAACTTTCAAAGACGATTGACATTGTCACTTAAAAGATACATATTAAAATGAGGGGGAGTAATATACACATTATGTTGGGCTTATAATTGAAGGTTTACACATTAGTGCTACATTTGGGCTTATTAAAGGGTTTTGGGCTTCCTAGTGCCTCATGGGCCTAGGGTTGTAATTTGTGGGCTAGGTAATTAGTATAAATACATGTATTAAGTCAAGGTTTTGAAGCTAGTGAGTTATCATTGAAAAACTTGTATCAGACACTATTCTGGTGTATGCAAGTTGGTTTGATTCAAAGATTGTTCTTCATTCTAATCTTTATTTCCTCAATCGATTAGTCTTACGATACCTATTAGATCCGAGTTGCTGGACTTACAATCGGTATCAGAGCCTGCTGTATAGTACAGGCTATAGGTATCGCAGATCGAAGAACTGTTCAGAATTGACAATTGTTACTGTTCAACCCAGATTGCTTCTATTGAAGATTCGTGCTACTGTTCAAAGTTGAAGATTGCTACTGTTCCAAAGAACACGTAGAAGACTCAAGGATTTTGATTCGACACTGTTGCGGATTCCGAAGAACACGAAGAAGATTCAAGTGTTTCGGATTGGGCACTGTTGAAGATCCCGAAGAACACGAAGGAGATCATCCATCTCGGATTGATCCCAGACTTCTTTTCCTCTATATTCTCAACAACCTTATCTGGATTGCTCATATTCCGGATAAGGACTACTGCTCAAATAACTTGTGTTTATATGTTGCAGGAAATTCGGATTACTGTTTGTATTCGGATAAGTCTTCTATTCCGGATCAAGCCTTATTCTGGATCAAGCCTCTATTCCAGATCAAGCCTTATTCCGGATCAAGCTTCTATTCCGGATCGAGTCTTCATTCTGGATCCAGCCTTATTTCAGATCAAGTCTTATTGCGAATCCAACCTTATTCCGGATCTTATCATCTCGGATTGCTTTCCTGATTTCTCTTCAGACATTCATCTCGGAACTATTGTGGTTTCTCATTTCGGATCTGTCTGACTCAGAACTGTCTATCTCGGACTAATTTTTAGATCATTGTTCACTATAAGAATTACAAATTAACATTACTTAATTTACTTGGTAATTATAATAAAGTTAACAATGATCAACAATTATATGATCGCTCAAGATTTGACCAATGCCACCTTGGCAGCACTGCAATCACAGACTCTAGCTCTTCATCAAGAATTAGATCAAGTTATTGGCACTTCATCTAAGGTGCCTCGTCTGTTATACGGAGATGAATACTATGAGTGGAAGTCAGATTTGAGTAGTACTGCAAGGCCAAAGAGCCTGGGTTTGGAGATGCATTATGAATGGTCCACAAACAATCGTTTACAGTACCGCTGAAGATCCAGATACAAAGATTCCTAAACTAAGTTATTTGTGGACTCCCGAAGATGTGAAAATCATCGAAGAAGATGAAAAGGCTTCAGCTGTGCTAACAATGGCACTCGGACCTGACATTTCTATAGTTGTCAGAAATTGTAAGACAGCTAATGACGTGTGGAGTGAATTGCAAAATCTTTATTAGGGAAACGCTGACATGAAGGTAAGCAGTGTGAATCAGCTGAATCAACAGTTTAGCTTGTTTAACCATATTTATGGGGAAACCATTGAGAACCAGATAAGAAGATAAGTGAAGCTCGTTTCTCAGATGATTTCAGCCGAAATCACTCTTACAAACAGTGCCATGAACAGACAACTGTTAAATTCGTTACCAAAGAGCTGGGATGCTGATGTTGGAATGATCAAGAAGACAAAAAATCTGAACGATGTCACTTTCACAAAAATGATTGCAACTATTAAATCCTATGATATAGATTATAAGCAGAGAGACATCAATTATCAAAGCAGACTGATGACGGCTGGTATTACAGGGCAGAATGCAGCGTTAATATCTCAAAATCTAGTTTACAGCCCTTAGCAAGGAAGTTCTCACACACCAGGTAGCTCAAACTTGGTGTACATTCCTCTCGCCTCTCCACAGAAGACCCAGTATGTCTATGGTCTTCAGTCTCAGGCTCCCACTATGATTACTGCGGCGCAGGTTCAGACACAATGTCATGCTCAGTATCCTAACATGGTGTACAGTCCGGCTATTCCTGCTACAACTCAACAAGGCAGCACTCCTCAATCTGTTGCTCCTGCACCGACTCATGCTCAAGCTGTGTCCAATTCTGCTTTTCTTACTAAAGAGAATGAGGTGAAATTGGCCATAGCTGCCTCAATGATTAACAGTTGAAATGCCTTCTTAGCAGGTGATCTGACTCCTCCATCGATCCTTCCAACTGGAATAGATCAAGTAATGGAGGATAATTTAGACGAGATTGACGTGTCCTAGAATCTTGCAATGGCTGCTTTCCGCATCAACAAATTTCAAAGAAGTACGGGAGGCAACCATCGTCTAATCTAAAGACTGGATTGACAAAAGATAACCTCAGATCCTATAGATGTCATGAACCAGGACACTTTGCTCGAGATTGCAAGAAGCCGACATCTCGATTTGTTTCATCTAGAGTTGCAGACATACATAGTAGTGACAGACAGCTAGTGCCAGTATCTCCTTCAAAATCTGCTTCAAGTCCCCCGAGTAGCTCTGGTGGGAAATCAACGGCCTTGGTGGTACAACAACATTAAGGATTCAAATAGGCAGATGCAGCAGCTCAGATAGAAACTCTGAATCTTTCCAAGAACAATAATCACTGCATGATGGCGTAGACAACTGAGACACCTGATCTTTCTGAAATGGTAAATCGAATTCTCTGTTCAGATAGTTGTCGGTTTAAATTATCACAAATGCGTGCCCATAATTCAACTCTTGTAGCTGAATATCAACAAGCTGCATCACAGAACATCGCCTTTAAATATAAGAACAAGCTTCTTATGGAAAAGGTAGAAGCTCAAAAACAAGACATGGCTCAGCTAAAACTTGACTTGAACTAACAGCAATGTTGGGTATACGATATAAGCTAAATCTAGCTGAAAAGGACGTAGAACTTCAAGCAGCTTTAGTCAAGCTAAATTCCATGACATGGAAGTTTCAAGAAAGTGAAATTATTATAAAAAAAATTGAAACTCCTAGCAACCTAGTCAAGGACTTGTGTGATCTGCAGCTTAATTATCAGAAAAATTATACAAAAGGCCTTGGGTACAATAGGGCTCCTCCACCATATAATCATAACTATACAAGAATGTCTGAATCTAAGGCTGAACTAGAAAATGAAGAATCCATGATGTATGGTAAACCATCAGATTATCTTTCAAAACCGTGGAAGCCTTATTACCCAAGGTTCTCTAAGCCAACTAAACTCAAGAAGGATGATGTTTTCTACACTTCCACATCATTTTCACACAAATTTGGTGACCATCCCTCTTGTAGTTCAGATGATTTAGAGAAAATGACGCCTAAGGACGAGGTAGCAACATCACCCATAGAATAAAAAATTGAAAATTCTTCTAAAACTGAAACCGACTTAGGGAACGCTACTAACGTTTCTACCTCATGTGCAGAAGAAATATTAGTTGAGGATATTACAGATGGTGATCAAGAAGAATGTCTGAATACCAATTCAGACAATTCAGCTGCTGATTATGATTTTTATAAACCTGCTTTTGACATTTTGAATCAATTTCTTGCTGAACAATTTAAATTCTCAGACAGTGTTGGTTGTGTTGATAACCTAGATGGTTTTAATTCTGATTTTTCATCTATTGCTGATAATAAATGTGATAACTCTTGTGATGAAAACATAAATTTTGCTACATGTACAGCATCGACAGGTGATACGGTTTCCTTAGTTACTACTGAAAAGACTAGAATTTCTTCTTAGGAAGTACCATCTGTTGATGCTAATCCAAGGGTTGACAATGAGGAAACTAACCAAACAACTAAACCTGTGAAGAATGCCACTGGCATATTACGAGAAGAATCGGGCGAATCAGTTTCTTCAAACACAGAACAATGGATTGATTCTGAAATGACAGAAAATAAGCATTCTCTTCCTACAGATTCAGATAAAATCTTGAAACTGAATATGAATCGGAATCTCAAACTTTTCAAACTTTAGAGATTCCTCCTGTTTTTGTTTTTAAAGCTTCAAGCTCATCTTCTGGCAGTTCAGAAATGGATGTCCTTGCTGAATCACCCGTCTCTTCTGAAGAATCTGCCACACAAAATGGTTTGAAAACTAATAATAAGAAACGGAGAACACGTAGATCCAAAAAGAAGAAAACCAAACAGGCGTCTCAAACAAATGAAAAGGCGACTGCTGAGTCAGTTCCTCATTCTGAGAAATTAACTCAATAGCCCCAAACTGAATCTATTAAGCAACAAGCTGAATAGAAATCAGTTAAATTTGTGCCTAAGTCTACCAACTCCAACTAGTCTAATTCAAATCATAAAACTCACAAGTGTGCTGATGGTTGTGCGTAGGCAACATCGTCATCGACCTCATCCAAGACCAAACCCTTGCACCAGCCGTTAGTACCAGAAAGCAAGAAACTGACAAACAAGTTGCCTAGAATTTCCAAAGCTGAACGGACTGTTTTCTACCAGAAGAGGCAGACCTGTTTCAACTATGGATCTCCCGGGCATATTTTTGAAATTGTCAAAAAGGATTTATACCTTTCAAAGCATTATTCTCAAAATATTAGAAAGTTATGCCTAATCGCCTATATCAGGCTCGATTTGCTACGGCTAAGCCTTCTGATCAAGACTGGAACATGACCAAGAGACAAACTCGCAAATCTCTAGGACCTTTAGGTTCTCTAAATCCTTCTAGCACTTCGAAAACTGTGCAGAAGTCTGACTCACTAACTGGAGGCCTAAAATCTTGACCAAGATCCAATCTTCCACCCAAAATCAGTTAGATCAAAAGCGTCATCGTCCTCATCCTCAACTAATTTAATATTTTGTGAGGTTACTTATGTTGATGCACATTGCATGCCCAGATCATCCGTGGCCTGGGTTGCAGCTTCTAACTAAAACCTGTTGAAATGTGCAGGAACAGCTCTGGCAAACTCTCGCCAGACTCTAGTATATCGACAGTGGTTGTTCTAGGTACATGACAGGGATATCTCGCAGTTGAATGACATTCAGTTTTTCGATGGCGGGTTTGTCTCCTTCATAGGTGGTGAAATAGGAAAGATCGCTATGAGAGGAACAGTGTGCAATGGAGCTCTCAGTTTCAAGAATGTGAATTACGTTCCAGAGTTGAAGCATAGTCTCTTGAGTGTGTCTCAGCTCTGTGATAATCATTTGGATGTTCTCTTTACCAAGAAAGGGTGTTATGTACTGAAACCAGGCTTCATCATTCCAGATGAATGGATTCTTCTCAAAGCGGCATGAAAAGGAAATGCATATGTCATCGACATGAACAAAGCCCCAACCGACAAGCTTACCTGCCTGTTCTCGTCGACTGTTGAGCATGATGCAATGTATGGCACAATCGATTCTGACATATCAACATGAAGAACTTAAATAGACTTGCAAAAGGTGGTTTAGTCAGAGATCTTCCAGTTCAGGATTTTATGCAGATTGAAAAGTGTGTACCGTGTGCACGTGGGAAACAACATCGACAGCCGCACAAGTCTAAACCCGCACCCTCCACGTCACAAGTCTTAGAATTCCTTCATATGGATCTTTTTGGCCTGACAGATGTTCTGAGCGTTGGCGGGAAGGCATACTGTCTGGTTATCACTGATGACTACTCACGATTCACTTGGGTTTTCTTTCTGACACAAAAGAGTGAAACCACTGAGTTAGTTAAACAATTCATCACACTTATGGAAAACCAGGCAGACACCTCCGTGAAGGCTATTCGTTGTGATAATGGAATAGAGTTTAAGAATGCTACCTTAAATTCTTTCTGCTCCTCCAAGGGTATTGATCGACAGTTCAGTGCAGCCAGAACTCTTCAACAAAATGGGGTTGCAGAACACAGAAACCGAACACTGATTGAAGTTGCACGTACTATGTTGGTTGAATCTGAACTACCTCTCATTTTCTGGGCAGAAGCAGTCAATACCGCTTGTTATATTCAGAATCATGTCCTGATCAACAAAAGACACAAGAAAACACCGTATGAAGTGGTTGAAGGTCGAAAACCTTCGGTCAAGAATTTCCGCAAGTTCGGATGCCCTTGTGTTCTTCTACTCTTGGATTCTAAGGGGAAATTTGAATCACGCGGGGATCCATGCATTTTCGTCGGATATTCTAAAAATACTTCCTATCGTGTTTTAACAAGATCAAGAAAATGGTAGTGGAAACCTACAATGTGGGTTGGCTAGAGGAGAATCCCAAGGACGCACGCATTTGTCCTGACTGGCTCTATGATTATTCCTCTTTGTTTAAATATGCTGATGTCCCTTCTATTGTGACTGCATGTACAGGAAAAACTTCTGACCTTCCAATGATGCCTATCTTAAATGAGGATGATGCCGATGCTGAACAACTGCAAGAGTCTTTTAAGCAGCTGAGTGTGGATCCACCTGGATTCAATGAAGCTATATCTACACCTCCACCAGTATCGCAGAATCAGGAAACTGCTTTTGAACAGATCCCTCAAGATAGTTCCCCTGAAGTTGAGGCTCCAAACACAGAATCTCCTGTGGCAAATGAAGGGCCTACACCTCCTGATGTCTTAGGCTCATCTCTTTTCCTGAGCCTACACCACCAGAATGTTCTGTTGCTTCCTCCATCAACATTTCCACTAGTGCAACTAATGAGGGGGAGTAATCTGGAGTTGCCTCACCGAGTGTTACAAACTTGCAAACAGATCTCCTTGTCCCTGCTACACCGATACCACAACGTCTACAGTGCGATCATCTAATTGAAATGTTATTCGTCCTGTTACTGCTGCAGTTCAAACTCGCAGTCAATCAGGGGATATCAATACTTGTCTTTACTCTTGCTTTATCTCACAAATTGAACCTAAAAGCATTGATGTCGCCTTGCAGGAACCAGGTTGGGTTGACGCTATGCATGAAGAACTCAATCAGTTTGAGAAGCTTGGGGTATGGTAATTGGTGAAGCTTCCTCAAGGAAAACGTGCTCTTGGAACTCGCTGGGTATTTCACAATAAACAGGATGACACTGGAGTTAATATTAGGAACAAAGCTCGACTGGTTGTTCAAGGTTTTCGTCAGATCGAAGGGTTGGACTATGATGAGGTTTATGCATCGGTAGCTCGATTGAAGGCTATTCGCATTTTCTCTGCATATGCATCTTACATGGACTTCACCATCTATCAAATGGATGTCAAGAATGCTTTTCTCCACGGCACGGTGAAAGAGGAGATATACGTGACATAACCATCGGGTTATACTGATCCTGACAAGCCAGGTTATGCATACAAATTGGATAAAGCTTTGTATGGATTGCATCAAACGCCTCGCGCATGGTACACAACTCTAACAGAGAATTTGCTTGCTCATGGATATACTCGGGGAACCATTGATCAAACTTTGTTCATCAAACTTGTTGACAAGGACATCATTCTTGTTCAAATTTACGTCGATGGTATTATTTTTGGTTCAACGGATGATGGTCTATGTCGGGAATTTGAAGAGGTCATGAAGAAGAAATTTGAGATGAGCTCACTGGGGGAAATGACTATGTTTTTAGGACTTCAAGTTTGTAAAAGCCCACAAGGAATCTTGATCCATCAAGGAAAAATATGTCAATGACGTTCTTGCAAAATTCAAGCTTACAGATTCAAAGCCTACGCCTTCACCTATTGTAGAACGACCGTTGCTAAATGAAGACGCTGAAGGAACGCCTGTCAATCCGACCATGTACCGGTCTACGACCAGCTCACTCATGTACCTCACTACAAGTCGGCCAGATATCATGTTTGCCGCCTGCCAGTGTGCTCGATATCAGGCTACTCCTAAACTATCTCATTTACATGTTGTTAAAAGAATCTTTAGGTATCTCAAAGGGGGCACCATCACTGGGCCTCTTGTATCCTAAAAATTCTGAATTTGAACTGTATGCTTTCTCTAACAGTATTCTTGGAGGTACAGACATGGATTGTGCTCAACTTCAGCTGGATACCAATTCTTGGGAGATAGATTAATCTCTTGGCAATGCAAGAAGCAGCAGACGGTTTTGCTTTCTACAGCGGAAACAGAATATGTCGCAGCATCAGCTTGCTGCTCCCAGGTTCTATGGATGCAACACCAGCTTGCGGATTATGGTTTGACTTATCTAAACACAACAATTTATTGTGATAATGATGCCGCTATCCAAATTGCCAAAAACCTTGTTTTTCACTCCAAAACCAAGCACATAAATATCAAAGTTCATTATATTCGTGATTGCTATGAAAAGGGTCTCGTTAAACTTGAACAAATCCACACCGATGCAAACGTGGCAGATTTATTCACGAAACCCGTTAGTAACGCGTGTTTTCAAGTGCTCGTGGATCTTCTCAAAATGATCCGTTTTTCTAACTGAACATCCTCTATCTTTTCTGTTTAGTTTGTTGTCTTTCTTTTATTTGTGTTTGCTTCGTAAATTTGTTCATGTGTATGCACAAATTTAGTGGCAGAAATTTTATGAAAAAAATAAAAATTTAGTTTCAAACAGTTTTTGTAATGTTTGGGAAATGAAATACTTTTTCGTGATAGAGGTTTTGACTAACACATGTAAGGTGTTATAGTGTAAAGACTTGAATCGAAGGTGATATGTTGATAGGTCTAGATCTCAACCGGATAGTGTAAGCCAAATGATATAAACATGAAGAACTATATATTCAGTGGGTCACACATTATAGGAGTATGCTTTCATGGTCTTAAATCTTGCGTTGATAGATAGCCAACGTCTGAGGTTTCCGGTCTTTATGCTGTTGAGTCATCTGAGATATCTTGCCTGCCCTTCTGTTGCATCCAGATTATATGCATACCTAGGCACAGTCAAGATATCTTTAAAAGAACAAAATAGAAGGGCCAAAACCTTAAAAGGAAGGAACTCTCATTCTGAGAATAGTCCAGGAATTCAAACATACCACTTAAGGTATCTGCCTAACCCTCATCAGATACTATTGGTCACTCTACTGTTCGAAATAGTCTGATGTTGTAAAAGATAAATGATGATCTCAGTATACTCACTGGCTACGATGAATCGTTGTGCTTACCTTGATCGTGGGGTATGTCATGGTATGGGACACACGGGTATCATAGTATCATTAAGCTAGAACTAGAAGGTTGAGCTTTAGGTTTAAATGGACAAGTATATTGGCAATTTCTTAGACAAGTCTGACCCAGCTCACACTGAAAAATGTTCCTGAGTCGACTATAATAACGATTTGATCCCATAGCAAGGTTGTGTATGTGTTGTTTGTTTAAATATTTTACTTGCTTTTGTAATTGGTAAAGAATGGTTGGATGCTTGGTTAGTTAAATTGTTGATTTTTGGTTAGATGTTTTCTGTCAAGGGATATTGGGCTGGCCTGCTAAGTTTTGGAATTGGGCCAATCCAATAGAATTTGTGAAAGTCTTGAAATTTAACAAGTATGGGATAATGGTGGTACTGTTCCGGATTGGGCTTTCAAACCCTTCCTGGATTCGCCCACTGACAATTTACTATTCCGGATTGGGCTTTCAAACCCTTCCCGGATAGGCCCAATGACAGTTCACTGTTCCGGATTGGACCTAACATAAGCCCAATCCGGATTAGTTGTCAATCTTGGATGAAGAATTCCAGATCGATTTGGGCCCAAAGGTTTAGGCCCAAGCCCATTTCGGAATAGTATATAAATGAATCAGAGTTCCATTTCAGATTATTCACAAAATTTTTCCGAAATCCTTTGAGATCCTCTGTTCATCTTCTGAATTCACTGTTCATCTTCATCCGAGTTTCGTCTTAAATTTCATCCAAATTAGGTAGAAACCGCTCTTTAATGATGAAATTAATTAATAATCTTCAAATTTTCAGGCATTTCGGATTGCATTTCGGACAGATGTTAAAATCGACTAGTATTCCGGATTTCATTCTGGGATGGACATTCAACCGAAACGATTGAACTCGAATTTCATTTCGGATAATGTCCATTCGAAATGATGAAAGGTTCATCTGGATATATGTTGAACTGTTTTGAATCCGGATTCCAATGTTTGAACCTTTGTGCTACCTGAACCTTCACAAATGCTTGAACCTTTGTGCTACCTGAACCTTCACAAATGCTTGAACCTCTAAACTTGTTTGAACCATTCTAAATAATTGAACCTTTGAAATATGTTTTAACCATCCAAGTTTTGTTAACTCTTAGACCCTGATGAACTCTCTTAACTTCTGTCAGTTAGCTTTGTTGAGATTGAGTTAACTTGGTTATTATTTCTGACAGAAATGGCGGAAGAAGCGTTTGATGCACTTATGCTGGTGGAGGAACAATTTCATAACTAAGCATGATACTTATAGATCCGACAGCGGAATTTTTCAGCAGTTTAGATCCATGATGGCTGGGTTAAATGAGTGCAAGATTGCATACGCCCTTCGAGCTAACCCAGTTATTTATCGAGATCTTGTGCACACTTTTTGGAAGAGAGCTAGATTCCATTTGAGAGGCGCTGATGGGAGGCCATATATCAGTTCACAGATTCAGGGAAAAGAGATATTGGTGAATGAAGCCTATGTTTGAGAAGTATTGCAGTTTGCTGACGCTACAAGTGATCCGACCTTGTATGCGAAGGAGAAAGTGCTACCTATTCTGACGGAGATGAGTTACGAGGGAACGTATCCACCTTTGCTCAAGAAAATGTTTCCCGCTTACTAGAGATTGTTAGTGCATGTGTTTATGCAATGTATTTCTGAGAACAAGGGAGGATTAGATCAACCAAATCAAACCCAAACTTCAGCGATTATGTCTCTTGTTATGGATTGGAAATATAACTTCTCCGGATATATTTTTGAGAATATGAAGAAGATATTGGAATAGTCGAAGAAGAGAATGTTTCTGCTATATCCACGGTTTGTACAGTTGATTTTGGATGCTAGGTACCCTGATCTGACCAAGGATGATTCTGATGCTAATATGTTGAACATGAAGCCAATGGGTCCTACAATTTTTGGAACTATGAAGAAAAACCGATCAACATCAAAGACTATTTTCGTTGGTCGCATACCATTAAAGAAGTTCGGAAGGTTTGCTGAGGTGATTGGACGGGACATCCTAGCACCTAAGCCAGTTAATGCTATGGTAGCTGAGGAACATGATATACCGATGAAGGAGAAAGAGGTTGAAGTTGAGGATTTGGTTACTGATGCTGATACAGATGAGGAACAAGATTTGTTGGACGATATTACAGATTTTAATGCTAATTTGACTCAAGTATTGCCAGAACTTACTACAGAGAATCTAGAAGCTCTTATTGCACACTTGAAAGAGATACAAGAACGACAAGGTGATTCTCCTCTTGTGATACCTCCTATTGATATTCCTGTTGGTGTGGTAGAGTCTGAGGAAGAGGTTTACGAAGAAGAAGAAGTACCATTGATAAAGAGAGGACAGACGGAGGCTGTTAAAAAACCAAGTCATTCTGAAGTTCATGTTGGTAGTGTTGCTGAAGAATCTACTCCTGTCACATCTTTAGTTACTGTGTCGTTGACGGATGCTCCGATGATTGAATCTACTATTCCTGATGAACCAACAATTGCTCACATTGCTACACATTCTACTTTGGTATCTGTTCCAGCGGATTCTGTATTGTATATGATGGATTTTGGCGATAGCTCAATGGGTGCCGGAGGATCTAGAGCAGGTGGTAGTAGTTCAGGTGGCGTTGAAGGTGATGATACGGAATATTCGAGGAGATCAGAGAAATGAGCATTTGAGTTCAGCGGGTTGGATAGCGATGATGAAGATGTAGATGTTAATGTTGTTGATTTGAAAAGGAGGGTGATCATGCTTGAACAGGAGGTTGTTCTTAAAGATGCTTTGATTGCTTCATTGTAGACACGCATAGATGTCAGGGACCAAACAACTGATCAGTTGCAAGGGGATGTCACTATGTTGATGAAGATGGTTTTTGATTTGAAGGCAAAGTTGGAGAACAAGTTTGGTCGAGAATTTTCTGATCCAACCGATGATCCGATGAATATTGAACATCGTCATAGAGCAGCCGAACAAAGTGAAGCCGATAGAGTAGCTGCTGAACAGTTAGCTTCTGATCGTCAAGCAGGGTTGGATCATTATTTATGTGATCCAAGGAAGAAGTACACCGCAAGTCAGAAACGTTCAACGACTCAAAAGAAAAAGCAGATGGTTCTGATAAAAATGTAGACGTGAATCCACTTGATGAGAACTTTCAGTTGAAGGATCCTTCCAACCAATCCGAGAGATAAGCCATGGAACTTGGTTCGAGTTATTACAGCAAATTAGGAAACAAGTCTAGAGTGCTCTGTTGGATGTATGATCATGTGAAGAATATGTGGCTCATCGTCAGGCAGGATGGTACTCATGAATATTATTCGAAGGAATCTCAATTTGAAACCTGGACAAAGGTTGTGTTGACTGATCTGTTAAGAGCTCCTTACACTGATGACGATACTATAGAACCTGGTCCGGGTTGGAGGTTTTTCAAACGCTTGGAGCAAGAAGTGAAGACTAAGACCATGAAAACGGCTGAGCTATATCTATGAGGGGCTAAGGGGATTCGTGATGCGAGAACTGGGAGGCGGTTTAAATCAGTGATGTGGCCCCCAACAGATAAGTAACTTGTGATACCGGTTGCTCCTACATTCCCCAAGGGTATTCTAAAGAACTATAATTTTTGGATGTACGATCCTAAGGTTGGAAGTGTAGCGATCGTCACCAAGGAAAAGGCTTTCCGAGTGAATGACGTGGTGGATTTGGTTAGTTTTCATGATGAGGATCTGCAAGTTCTTGCTGCAAATCAAATTCGAATGGCAGAATTATATGAAGTTTGTGCTAAATATTGGACGGCTGCTGTGGCTGGAATAATTGCTAGGAGATTGGGAGTTGATGCGTTACCTAAAGACTAAAGACCTAATGTTGTAAACCTAGGGGAGATTGTTGGGCTTATAATTGAAGATTTACACATTAGTGCTACATTTGGGCTTATTAAAGGGTTTTGGGCTTCCTAGTCCCTCATGGGCCTAGGGTTGTAATTTGTGGGCTAGGTAATTAGTATAAATATATGTATTAGGTCATGGTTTTGGAGTTAGTGAGTTATCATTTTAAAACTTGTATCAGACACTATTCTAGTGTATGCAAGTTGGTTTGATTCAAAGATTGTTCTTCATTCTAATCTTTATTTCCGCAATCGATTAGTCTTATGATACCTATTAGATCCGAGTTGCTGGACTTACACATTATTCGTTCCTCTTCACTAAGTTTTCCGCTATTGGGTTTTCTTAATAAGGCTCATAACGAGTAAACAAATCTGATCCAGAAGTATTAGGGGAAGAAAATACGCGCTGCACTCTTTTTCCCTTAGCTATGGTTTTATCCCACTAGGTTTTCCTAGCAAGGTTTTTAATGAGTCAGCATCACCAAGCGTATTAGAATAATACTATAATATTTCATCATGTGTATAGTCATAGTGTTATGAATACATCATTAAGAGTGACTCTCCACATCCTTAACTCCTCTTTTGTATTTACACTTATATTAAGTTTTTTTATTTCATAGTTACACATGAATAAGATATATGTTTACCATTATCTCTTTATCTCTATATGTTAATAGGCTAGTTGTTACACAACAGTTACAAGTTTAGAGAAAATGTAATATATTGTGTATATTGAAAATATATCTGCATGTGGCCACATTTAAGAGCATCTCCAATGCCAAGGAACGTCCAAAATCCAGACCTGCCACATCATTCAAGATCTCTTCCCTTAAAAAACTACTTTCTTTCTGCAATGCTAAACCAATTCAAACCTCCACATTTATATAAAAAACCACTTTTGCATCAAACAGACCACACCTACCTTTCCCCTCCAACGCCCATTTGATATCCGGTTGTGAAATCCAAAATCCAGACCTTGTCCGGTTTTATGCAATGGAGATGCTCATAAGATATCACTCAAAGTGAATGCGGTTTTCTTCGTTTATGTAAATGTAGGGAAAGAAAAAAAATAGTTTTATAAATATAATTTATCTGGATATGAGTCTTCTTATAACCTCCAAGGTTTTGTTAGGTTCATTTAAAAACTTCTAAAAATTGGCCCGGTAAATGAATCATAATTATTGTTAAATGTGCCAAAACTATTTGAAATTGAAAGGAATTGGAATTGATTAAAGAAACTGGAATTTTTATTGCGACCACCACAAGTAGTTTGTCGCCACCGCATATCCTCCGCACCTTCAGTATCATCACTTAACGGTTACCATGGCCTATTGGTCATCGTTGAAACTATCATTGTCGCCTCTTGCACCACCATCATATATAGTGGCGGTGGCGTGAGGGCAGGTGGGTAGAGGGATGGGTAGCGACAAAAATGAAGACAATGGTTGGGATGATGGCGCAGATGACAATGAGGTGTGGTGTGTACAACGTTATCAAAATTTTAACTTCTTATTTTATACCATATAATGTCTCCGATTGATTCTACACATTCTCCGAATATGTAGTGTTCTCTTAATTTTTGTCATGTTATACATTAAATACCAACCTACGTTTTTAGGGTATTCAACAAACAAAATAAACTAAATGGGTTATCTAAAACTGAAAAACATAAAATATATTTCCCACAAGCGTTTTATTATAAAAAAAATTGCCCATTGGGGGTGTACATATATAACCCTTAGGTGAAATAACAAAGTAGTTTATCATATGTCGAGCTCTTACAAGATTACACCTTTTGAAGTTCACGGGGTCTCCTACCAACTAATTCCACATAGTTAAGACAACCATTCTAATGACATCCAAATGGGAGACCAATTATATGATACATCTAGTGTAAGAATAGAAGTAAAAAGATGTTTTAGTATGTCTTTACATAATACATAGAAAAAATATGAAGCATGCCCTTAAAAATACGAGGAAGAGCTAAGAAAAATATGAATATTTGTTCTAGAACCATTGTTTTGTAGTTAAATATATTATGTTACAAGCTTAGAGGACATGTAATCTATAGTGTATATTAAAAATATATGTGGCTACATTTAAAAGGATGCCCAAAGCTAAGGCAGGTCCAAAATCCAGACTTACCACATCATTAGAGATCTCTACCCTTAAAAAGCCATTTTCTTTCTCCAATACTAAACCATTCCAAACCTTTACATCACACTCCACTTTTATATAAAGAAAACACTTGATCTGGTGAGGTCCATTGCATCCGAGCGGACAACGCCACCTTTCCCCACCAACGCCCACTAGCTATCCGGCCGTGAAATCCAAAATCCATACCTGGTCCGATTTCAGGCTATGAAGATGCTCTAAAGATCTCACTCAAAGTGATTGTGTTTTTCTTCATTTACACGAATGAACGGAAAGAAAAAAATAATTATATATATATATATATAATTTATCATGGATATTAATATTCTTATAACCTCCAAGGTTTTGTTAGGTTCATTTAAAAACTTCAAAAAAACAACCTTGTAAAAACGAATCATAATTATAGGTTAAATGTGCCAAAACTATATGAAATTAAAAGGAATTGGAATTTATGAAAGGAGTTGGAATTTATTATTGCTACCACAACATGTCGTTCGTCGCCACCGCATATCCTCCACACCTTTAGTATCAAAACTTAACGGTCACCAAACCTATTGGTCGTCGTTGAAAGTATCATTGTCACCCCCCTCACCACAATCATATGTAGTGGTGATGGCGTGAGGGTAGGTGGGTGGGTGAGTAGAGGCATGGGTAGCGACAACAATGAAGACAATGGTTCGCGCCGATGGCGATGGGGTGTGGTGTGTACAACATTATCAAACTAATCTTTCAAATTTTTTATTTCTTATTTTTATTTTCAACAGGGAAAAAAGAGAAATAATAACAATTATATTTATACCATATAATGTCTAGGATTTATTCTACATATTCTCCGAATATGTAGTTGTCTTAGTTAATTTTTGTCATGTTATACATAAAATATCAATCTATTTTTTGTTGAGAGTAATTAACAACCAAAGAAAATAATTGGGTGATTCAAAACAGAAAAACATAAAATATGTGTTCCATAAGCGTTTTTTTATTAAAAAAATATAACCCATTTGGTCAATATTTTTTCATTTATTATTTATTCGATTATGTATTGGGGTCTAAACATGATGTAAGCAAAACAACAGAAGTATGTTCATGTTCGTTTATTTAACTTTAATCAAACACGAACACGGACACAAACAATTAAACGGGCGGATCATTTTGTTGATGTTTGTTCATTAAGAAAATGAACATGTTCGTCTTTGTTTATGTTCATTCGTTAGCATTCAAAACGAACAATTCATGAACAAGTATGAACACAAACGAACATAAATGAGTAAACACAAACATATATAAAACATGTGTTCATGTTCGTTTATTTAAATAAAAGAACAATCAGTTTTGTTCATATTCACTCATTTATTAAATAAACAAATATATACGAACTTTCAGCTAAACAGTTAATTAAACATTAAGATCTTTCGTAGGGTTAGGTCCAAGGATTCTTTTAAACAGCTTACAACTGATGACCAACGAAGATTTGTTTGAGAAATAGTAGGTGGAAGATCAAGAGACTGTGTCTAGTAAACCTGTTACTCAATAGTTTAACTTCCAAAAATTCTAAAATCCCTAAGAGCATTCACAATGTTTGACTGGTCCAAAATTTAGGTTTTCCTGATCAGTATGTCACATCACTTCAAACCAGAACTATTCCAAACCTTACTTTTTCCTTTCACACTAAATCTTTCCAAACCACCACCTCATTCTCCATCTAATCACCCACTTTTCCTTTTATTTAAATTATATCTAATTTAGATAAATTATTTATAATTTATTTAATTAATGATGTATTTATTTTTAATGAAAATATTAAAAAAATATATGAAAATATAAAATTCATAACAAGATAAATTATTTATTATTTTTTAATATTATTTATTTTATTTGGTTATCTATTATATTTATTTATAATAAATTCAAATAAAATAGTAAAAAGGAACAAATAATCTTACAATGACTAGTTTTTATGGCTATAATTTCAGTTCTTATTTCAACAAACATGTTCACTTCTCAACTGATAAAACACAATAAAGATTTATCAAAAAAAAGACAAGAAACTTGTTGGAGCTACAAAAGAACAAATGATATTGAAAAGCCAAACCATGATCAACTGATCAAGAAATAAACATAATTTTGAACCAGATTCTTCTCAAAGATAGTGAATCTTAAACACCTAAATAAGATGATATGTTAAAGACAGCAAACCACTAATCAAAGCCTTAGAACCGTTGTTCAATAAGAAACAAGGTCTTTTGAAGCCTAAAGTCTGTTTAAGCTAAAGGTCTGATGTAGAAGACCAAACATCTGTCTGGCTGAACAGATGTTTGGATCAAAGCAACAGAGGATAGTCCAAACAGATGTTTCCCAATGTAACAGTACTTGTTTTTTCAGTGTTTAACTTAGGTAGAACTAATGTTAGGTTTGCACAATGTTGCAATGTTATATGTCACTATCATGGTGATGTCAGCCAATCGCAAACAGAGCTTTTGTATTTAGTACAAATAGATCTAACCTATTAGAGATCTATTTATCACTAAACATCACATTTTCTTTTGTACGGAAAGAGTTGTTAAGTGCTCGGCTGAAGGGGAGTCTGTAGAGTCTATCTTTTGTGAAACATTTATAATCGTTTGTATCATAAATGAAAAAAAAACATTTGTTGATGATGATTTCTCGTTTGTGATTATTTATCTTTTGTTATACAATTAAATATTGTTTTGATCGTAATTGTTTTATAATCACAAACCTTGTAAACTCGGACCTAACAATTGGTATTAGAGCTTGGTCACGCTAAACTCGATTTCATTATCAGTTTAACATACAAAGATCCGCTCATCAAAGATCTAATACTGTTCGTAGCTCAGAGTTGTAGAGTGAAGAACTAATTACTCTCTATCACCTACTCTGTTTTTCTGATAAAGAAAAAAAGAAAATGGCACAAAATGACCCCATAATACTAGATTCAGTAATAAACCACCTAGCAATGTATTTGGGTCATATACTTGCTCAACAAAATACAAGGTGTTAGAAGTCCTTTGTATTCGGACCTCATATTACAATGGTACCTAATGCTGAAGACCCAAATGTGTTAGAGCCAAAGAAGCCAGAGAAAACTCTTCTCAAGATAATCAAAAATTCGAGCTAGATGCAAAAGCCTTTAGTATCATGGCTATGGCTTTGCCGAATTATATCTATGCTGGCCTATTGCCTTGTAACAGCGCCAAAGAGTTGTGGGATGCACTAAATGAACAATTTGGTGGAATAGAGGATGTTATCGAGAACACTGAGAAATCCTTAACCAGCAATGTGAAACCTTCATTCATGTTAAGGGGGAGACCCTGACTTAGCACTTTGAGCAATTTTCATGCTTAATCAGTGAACTAAAGTTGGTTAATAAAGAATTTACTAAATCAACTTTAAATAACCGATTTCTAAGATCTCTACCAAAAAATGGTACATTATTACTATAGTGATGAGAACATCCCAAGATTTTAAGGATATGAGCCTAACTCAGCTTCATGGAAGGCTCCTAATATTTGAAAGGGAGCTTGTCCAGAAAAAGAAGCTCTAGGAAACTAAACTGAAAATGTGCCTAGAAGTTATGTTTTCAGTAACACATCACTTTTGAGTCGGGAAAGATCATTTCCTGGATTGGGAAATGACCGGAGTTTATATCACTTTATTGACATATCATCAAAAATCAACTTTGATTAACATTCCACGAGTTATGCTTTTGCAGTAAACGATGATAATCATATCCCTGATATTTTATCATTGATACCTGTTGATCTTAAGTACATAGACCCAACTGACACATAGGAGATGGTCATATTGCACCAGGTCGCCCTACTCAGTCTTATAGCCAACATATTTTACAAAAGGACTGGTAGGACTTATCCACAACTAAGTGGGAGCTCTAAAGCGGGGTTAGATAAATCTAAGATTAAATGTTTTAAGTGTATTGGGTTAGAACACTTTACTAGAGAATGCAAGAGTAAAACAAGTAACTCTGCACCAATTATCATATATCGTAATCAAAGATCTCAACCTAGTACACAAAAACAGGTTTATCCCCAAAATACCCCTGGAGCAAATGTGCAAAATAAAACCCACTTTGCACAAAACATGAATCATGTACCAGTGCACTATGTTCAAGCACCATAAGATACTCCTGCTCCTACATCTACGGAGCCTAGTCAACAGAGCTTCTTCACATAAGGCTATGTTGACTGGAGTAGCTTGCCCAAGAACTTAACAAATGAAAACTTTGCTTTAATAGCAAAAGACTGGGATGAACATGAAAAATTTTGTTTTATGGATCTTGAGCATGTTTCAAACAACTGTTGGTGAAGAAATTGCTGGTGAAGCTGCTGAAAGCTCATGTCAAACATCTGTTGGTGACAAGTAGCAATCAGAAAGGATGAATGAAAACAATCTTAAAATTTCCACTGATTGCGTCAGTGTGGATCAAGTTAATGTGGCTGCATCTAAGGTATTACTTCAAACTCTTAAAGAACTATGTTCTAACAAGTGTATCATACCATTTGCTAATATCAAAGAGGTGAATGAAAATCTTAGAGAAATGGTACAAATAAGTGAAATAATTCTTGAAAATTTGAAAAATCATTTTAAAACAAGAATTGCTGAAAAAGACCATGAGATAAGCAGTCTAAAACATGAAGCGTCCATAACCCAGGATCAACTCCAAACAATGATAAAAAAATATCAAAATTGTAAACGGAGTTAGAATCCACACAAATCACGTGTTAAAAATGGGTTGAGTCCTGTATTGGTTATGAGATACCTTTGGAAAAACAAAGAAAAAACAATGTAAAGTTTGGTGTTGGTTTTGGAAATATGACAAAGAACAAACCAGTACTTCAATCGACTTTGAAATGGTTGAAGTTATATCAACACTTCAACTAGTGAAGAAATCAAGAGCACTTAACCTAGTGGCAAGAAGATAATTCTGGAAAAGCCACACAGTTCCATTCAATTTGAAAAACAAAAGTATGCATTTAAACTTACTTGGTCAGATAAATATGATGTTCTTGAAAATATCAAACCAAATGATTTCACCATCCTAAATGGTCTTTAGTGTAATGCCTCACTTTTTCGAATTTCCCTTAATTAGGAACTGTAATCATATTTCTATTTATGGAAACTTGTATTCGTATCGCATTCGTATTTCATTCCTAACCTTGTAATCCAAGACTTTGATTGTAATAAAATTTATAGTTAATACATAATTGTCTTACATGCATTCGACCATTAAATATATGTTTACATACAAACTGATACTTGTTATACGTACAAATACTCATACATACACTCTCGATACTCGAATTATACTTACATATATGTTATACTCTTAAAAACATGCCAAACACCAAGTTTTAGCTTAAAATGAAGGTAAAACCAAGTTTAGGGACCAAATTGCAAAATCTGCCATATGAGCCTCTTACGGGGTTCGAGAGGCTAAGCCCTTTCCTCTCGCGGGGCGCTAGAGACCTTAATGCGTAGTAAGCTGTTTCTTGCATATGGGATGGTCCATTTTTCACACCTTTTCACCCCCAATCAGCTCTAAACCTTATTTAACTCAAAACTCTACTAAACCACTATGTAAGCGAGCTTCCTAACACTCATTTTCACTTTCCAAACTCCTCTGCACTCTCAAAACACTCCCAAATCAGTTGTAAATTCAAGAACAAGGCAAAAAACTTTAAGTGCAAAAGTGAGTCCAAACTCACTCTTCTTCATCAAATCTTCATCTACAAAGCTTGGAACACCTCTAGGATTGTTTCCACGGATTTTCATGGAAAACCAAGGTGGAACATCACCATTTTGAGGTCCAAACTTTCTGTTTTCGAAAATTATGGTTGCTACTTTAGTTAAACTTGTGATTTCTTATACAAACTTGTGCTTCCTATGCTACTAATCAAGTCTATGGTTAGTAAACTTAGCCAAGATTGATTCATACAAATAGGAGGTGTAAATCACCCTCAAAACTTTCTATTTTGAAAGGGTCATCAACCCACAATTGATGAAACCATCCAAGCTTGACAAAGCTTGTGTTTTGGTAAAGGTGTGATTACTTGGAAGCCTTGGCTATTGTGACATCCCGGGTTTTTCGGACAACTTAAACGTAATACTTGTCGAGTGAATTATATGCTATGTATTAAACGTGTACGAGTTAGTGAATACGTGATGGGCGATTATGTGATTGTGTTAGTTATAAAATAATCATGGCAAATATGTACACGAACCGAACCGCGACACGAACCAACCTCAAACTCCTTGTGACTCTAGGAGTTAACCAAGTTTTAAACTTTAAACCCAAGTCTCTTCGGCCATGCTTTCTATCCAAAACCCAAGACCATATCCGCGAGCAACCCAAATCACTCTCGGCCGAGATCAAGCCCAAACCGCAAACTCATTGTGTTCAAACCCAAACCGAACCAACCCAAGTTCCTCGGCCACGAGCTCAAGCCAAAACCGTGATCTTCAACTCTTGCGCCTATAAATACAAACACATGCATGGGTCTTTCTTCACAACACACAAAACCCTAGCATCTAATCAGCCGTCGGCAGCTTCCGCTTGTTCCATTGATCGCGAGCAGCCGATCCTTCATCCCTTCAATCACAAACAGCCCATCTCTTCCACTTGTTCACTCCCTCGATCACAAAACAGCCTACTACTTCTTCTCAGTCGCGAACAACCTCCTTTCTCGGTCACGGATCTTGTCGGTTGCAAGCATCTTTGATCACCGGTTCCTTATCTTACTCACGGTTCGTTTACCTTATCGTTAAAAGATTAGAATTTATCATATGTTACAAGATCATATTCGGAATACATGTGTTTTGATTTTGTTGTTTTCAGATTGTATGATTGAATGAAGTGATTGTGTTGTTTCGGATTGTTAATGCTAGATTGAAAGTTAGATGTTTGTTCAAAAATCAGAAATCGTAGGCTGTATTTGTTTATAAAAACTAGAGATGTTGATTAGTGTTTGCATGGATATGTTATATGTATTGATCTATGATTAGGAAACCGGTTCTTGATCGCCTAGGTTAATCATATGAATGGTTTATGCGAGTTTATGGTAACAATATGCTGAAACAGTTTGCTGAGTAATAGTTACAGCCGACTTCATCTGGCTGTAACTCGGTCATTAGTTGTCAAAAAACGGATTTTCTGATGTCTAGAACGTAGAGATTTGAATAACGAATCTAATGGCGCTGGATTCATAATTTTATGAAGTCGTTTGATATTCTTAAATGGCCAAATAAGTTCAGTAACTAAAGCTGTGAAAATCCTGAAATTTTGTTAGTTGTTTTTCGAGTTGGATTTTATAATCAGTAGGGAGTCGAGTCATGAATTTTGTACAGCAACTAGGTATGGAAATTTCCGCCCAACACCAACTGGAATTTTGTTAATTGGACGATCAGTGATTTTTAAATAAATTTTTCCGTGGACTGCAGTCAGAAAGCGACAAATCTGATTGCAGCCTAGTATATTAATATTTATAGTTAAATGGTAAAGATTTAGGACTTGGAAAATTTATATAAATTTCTACAGTATAAATGGCACCTGCTGTAAAAATATTGGAATTTTTGGAACGTTGGAACTATTTTATAAAAATCGTAGAAAACAGCTGAATTATGAGTGTTAAGCTGAAATTTGATAACTTGTGATTGTGTGCACCAAATTGTTGCATGGATTGGATTATGTTCTTGATAAGTTGTTTTGATCACTAGGTTCACATGAGGATACTTACATGCATGTTTGAGTGTTAGATATGTTGTTTGTGTGTATCACTTTGTGCGTGAATTAAGTGTAGAATATGTATTGGTGTGTTCACACACTGACGTGAAATCAATTGGTTTGTTAGGACGCAATTAGCGGTCCCATCCTTTACGACTTCTTTGCTACACTAACCGAGCAACAAAAGCTGAGTTCACGGCCCCTAACTTTATCCGGTTTTTAAACAACAGGGGGAGAAACATGTATACACTCTTCAAACTCAATCTCTTTACATTATACGAAATTAACGCCACATAACTATTCGGTAACAAAGTTGATATTAATGTAATGTTATGGTCACTAAGTAGCTATATCACTTAAGTCCTCGTCAATCTCTCGGATCGTTAGTATTGGGTTTTAATAGCGGGGGAATTATAAGTAGTACTACTGGGCCCGACAAGCCCCATCCGAGCTAGTCGCGCTAGCCGACCGGGTATGGTCAACGGGTGAATAATTTGGCCTAACTTCGCCATGGTCAGTGATAGGGCTGGCAACACGGAGGCACAACAGTCAGCTTCGATCGCGAACTCTTACGTGACATAACTTTAGGCTAGCTACCTATATATGTTAACATTGAACTTAATTACGAAACAACTATATTATCCCGGGTTGGGGATAATGGAAACAACAACTTATTATTCCGGGTTTGGAATAATGGAAACAACAACTTATTATTCCGGGTTTGGAATAATGGAACCAACATCATTATTATTCCGGGATGGGAATAATGGAACTAAATCGTTATCCCGGGTTAGGGATAACGGGGGAAAACAAACTATAACCGAACAAACGAATTTATGAAAACCTGTGAACTCACTCATCTTTAATGTTGACACTTGTTTCTTTACATGTTTCTCAGGACGCTAGGAGCTCTAGGTGCACTCACATGCATTGAACAAGACATCTTTTATCGAGTCTCAATTACAAATGTTGTTTTGGGTTTTTCATTTGTTTTGGCGTTTGTGTTGGCGCCCGCTTCACTATTTATTTTATGCTTCCGCTCAACCACTTAAACTAATGCTTCCGCTAAACTTTAGTACTAACTAAGATAATCTAAAATCTACGATGATTGGTTAATCAAATGATTTTTGGAAAACGTATTATCAAATCATATAGAGTCGTTCGACGTACTAGTGTTTCAGATTCTGGTTTGTTCACACGCCTCGCGGTAAAACTCCGCAAGTGGAAATTGAGGGTGTGACAGATTGGTATCAGAGCCACTAGCTATAGAGAACCAGGTTTGCATTAGAAGTAGACCTAAACTATTATGTGGATTATTACTTAATAATAAGAAATGAAAACAACTCGTAACTAACTACACGACCTAACAGGCAATGTCATCATCATCCGACAAACTTACGCCACCAAGAGCGCCAGGAAAGGCACCTATGGTGGAACCCTTACCATCTTATGGCGTGGAGACACGCTCAGCTGCGAGGAAAAGGCTCGCTCTAGGGGAGGAGTCGTCATCACGCCCAACCATTACCGTGCCGGTTGAACCGGTTAACCCTGTAGAAGTAGGAATTGACCTACTTAGAATCATGATACATAAACAACAAGAACAGTTAGAAAGAATGCAGGAAACCATCCTAGCACAAGGATGGATGATCCGACAACTGACAGGTAAAACCGACTCGCTCGAGGAAGAGCATCATACGAGTAAGATAGCTCGTAACACCTTAGCCAGAGATCTGCGTGCTGAGCAGATAAGAGCCGACTGGCTCGAGGACAGAGTCCTGGAAAATAGTTGGAACATTCAGGAGCTACAGCAAAATCAAGCACCTGCACCAGCACCGGCCCCTCCAGTGCCGGTAGAGGAGGATCCAGAAGAGGATCCAGAGGAGGACCCTGAGGAAGATCCAGAGGAGGATCCGGAGGAGGATCCAGCTGTAGAAGCTGGAAATGCCGCGCAGGATGACGGCAACGACAGTGATTTGGGGGATGGAGACGTAGACGACTGACACGTCTCGCTTACTTTATTTACTTTCCTCCAGTCTATTTATTTTCCCACTTGTGTTTAAACTTGAGACTTTATAGTGAATTCATATGTTTGATTTGCACTTTTGTAAGACGTTGAAATTTCAGTTAATCAAGTATTTCTTTTGACTATTTAATATATTGAGTTGACGTAACTTGATAATTATTAAAGTACGAAGTAGGATAACTATATTGGATATATAGACTTATCGGGGTGTGTTTGTGTTGTGTTTCGAAGATCTAAATGGCAACTGGACGACGTGGAAACCTTAACTTGACGCCCGAAGAGCTAGCTGCCATGATTCAAGAGCACGTGAATGCAGCTTTAGCGGGTGTTCAGAACCAACCAGCAGGTAACCATTATTAAATTTTCGTGTGAAAATCTAATAGTGAGGCTAGTAAGATTCCTTGCTGACTACATGTTCTCTGTCAGCAGGAGGGGGCTTTAACCCCTACAAGATGTTCCTCGACGCGAAACCAAGCAAATTCTCGGGGCGGAAGGACCCATTGGACTGGTCCGCTGGATCGAAAAATCTGAATCCGTATTTGAAATGTGCAACTGTCTAGAGACCAACAAGGTTAAGTACGCAGCCTCAACACTGGAAGATGGGGCACTGACATGGTGGAATGCACAAGTCCAAACGCGTGGACTCATTGCTGCCAATGCAATGGCCTGGGCCGAGTTCAAGGCCCTAATCAAAGAGGAGTACTGTCCACGAGACAGAGTGCAACAGTTGGAGCAAGCCTTATGGAACCACAAGATGGTGGGATCTGAAATCGAAGCTTACACCGCAAAACATCATGACTTGGTATTTCTATGTCCCGATTTGGCCAACACTGTGGAGAAAAGACTCGAGTTCTATCTCGGGGGTCTGGTTCCGGAGATTCAGGGTATGGTAATGGCTAGTAACCCTGCAACTGAACATCAAGCAATCCGATTGGCTCACAAACTCACCGATAAGGCGGTGGAACAAAAGAAGTTGCCAGCACGGGGTACAACTGAAGTTGCCCCTGATAACAAAAGAAAGTTTGAAGACTCAACTATTCGACAGTCTTCGTCATCTCATCCGCAACAGGGGAACCAGAAACGGTTCAATCATTACAACAGCCACCGGGGTCACCAAAATCAGCCCGCCAACAACAACAACAACAACAACCAGAACGCAAGCGGCTACGCAGGTCGAAAGCCGCAGTGCAACCGCTGTAATCTCCATCATAATGGCCCTTGTGCCGGAAATCGCTGTCAACGATGTGGCAAAGGATTGTCGTGGGGAAATCTTGTCCCGACAGAATCAAAATCAACCCCAGGGTCAGCAGCAGGGTATTAACCGGGGATGCTATCAGTGTGGTAGAACTGCTCACTTCAAAAGAGACTGCCCACAGCTGCGTAACAACAACAACAATGGTGGGAACAACCACAACCACAATAACCACAATAACAATAATAACAACAACAATAATAGAAACGGTGGCACAGGAGGTGTCAAAGGTCGCGCCTTCACATTGGGCCGCGGAGAGGCCAGAAACGACTCGAACATGGTCACCGGTAAGTTTCCCCTTAATGAACATTTTGCTACTGTGCTTTTTGATACGGGTGCGGATAGGAGCTTTATATCTGAGTCTTTTAGGAGGAACCTAAATCTCACGCCTAAACCATTAGAGACACCTTATGTTATAGAATTAGCCGATGGTAATTCTATAGATGTGACCCATATAGTATCCGGCTGTCAACTCAAACTCGCGGGTCACACTTTTACCATTGATCTGATGACAACTACCCTGGGTAGTTTTGACGTGGTAGTCGGAATGGACTGGCTATCCGACGTCCGGGCTGAATTTCTCTGCTTCGAAAAATCTATCCGTATTCCGCTCTCTAACGATGAAATCCTGACGGTACAAGGCGATAAGGCAAGCGCCATCACCAACATCATCTCTTACATGCAAGCGCAGAAGTATCTTCGCAGGAAGAACTCCTTCGCTTTACTCGCACTGATTACCGAACAGCCTAAGGACGAGAAACGCATAGAAGACATCCCTGTCGTCCGTGATTTTTCCGATGTATTCCCAGAAGAACTACCTGGTCTTCCACCCCATCGACAATTGGAGTTTGAAATTGAATTGGCGAACAATGCAACTCCTATCGCCAAGGCTCCGTACCGCCTAGCTCCAGCCGAACTGCAGGAGCTGTCTACCCAACTTCAGGAGCTATTAGAAAAAGGATTTATTCGACCAAGCGTTTCGCCATGGGGAGCTCCAGTCCTTTTTGTCAAGAAGAAGGACGGGACTTTCCGCATGTGCATCGACTACAGGGAACTCAACAAGGTTACTGTCAAGAACCGATACCCGTTACCTCGCATCGACGATCTCTTCGACCAACTTCAAGGGTCAAGTTACTACTCCAAGATTGATTTACGGTCTGGTTATCACCAGCTACGCGTCAGGGAGGAGGACATCGCTAAGACGGCATTTCGTACTCGGTATGGCCATTATGAGTTCTTGGTCATGCCCTTCAGTCTCACCAACGCACCTGCGGTGTTCATGGACCTCATGAACCGCGTGTGTAAACCATACCTCGACAAATTTGTCATTGTGTTCATCGATGACATACTCATCTACTCCAAAAGTGAAGAAGAACATGCTGAACACCTACGATTACTGCTAGGATTACTCCAACAGGAAAAGCTATATGCCAAGCTTTCGAAGTGTGATTTCTGGATTCGGGAAGTTCAGTTTCTCGGGCATATCGTGAATGAAAAGGGTATCCACGTAGACCCTGCCAAGATTGAAGCCATAAAAAACTGGGAAGCACCCAGGACACCGACGGAGATCCGCCAATTTTTGGGTTTGGCTGGTTACTACAGACGTTTCATCGAGGGATTTTCAAAGATCGCACAACCGCTTACTACCCTCACCCAGAAAGGCATCAAGTATGCTTGGGGTGACAAGCAAGAAGCAGCATTTCAATTGCTGAAACAGAAACTTTGCAGTGCACCCATTCTGTCCTTGCCGGAAGGGACAGATGACTTTGTAGTATATTGTGATGCTTCCATTCAGGGATTGGGATGCGTACTCATGCAACACGATAAGGTCATCACGTATGCGTCGCGACAACTGAAGGTTCACGAGAAAACTACACGACGCATGACCTGGAATTGGGAGCAGTAGTGTTTGCACTTAAGATTTGGAGACACTACCTCTATGGAACGAAGTGCACAATCTTTACGGACCACAAGAGCCTCCAACACATCTTTGATCAGAAGGAGTTGAACATGCGACAGCGTCGCTGGGTCGAACTCTTGAACGATTATGAGTGTGCCATTCGGTATCACCCGGGTAAAGCTAACGTGGTAGCCGATGCCCTCAGTAGGAAGGAACACTTGAAACCTCGCCGTGTACGAGCATTACAACTCACTATTCATTCGGGCTACCCGAACAAATACGCGACGCCCAGTTAGAAGCGGTTAAGGAGGAAAACATCAAAGCCGAATCGATGGGAAAAATGGAACGCGATTGGGAAGTAAAACCCAATGGAGCCCGGTATTTCATGAATCGCATATGGGTACCTCTCTACGGAAACCTCAGAGAGCTAGTCATGGATGAAGCTCACAAATCCCGATACTCTGTCCATCCGGGTTTGGATAAGATGTATCAAGACCTTAAAGCTGCGTATTGGTGGCCCAACATGAAAGCCGATATAGCCACCTACGTGAGCAAGTGTTTGACTTGTGCAAAAGTCAAGGTAGAGTATCAAAAGCCATCGGGGCTACTCCAACAACCTGAGATCCCAGTGTGGAAATGGGATCAGATCTCGATGGATTTCATCACTAAACTCCCGCGAACTTTGGGTGGTTGCGATACCATCTGGGTAATTGTGGATCGTTTAACTAAGTCTGCACACTTCCTAGCTATTAAAGAAACAGATAAGATGGAGAAGTTGACTCGCATCTACATTAAGGAAGTAGTTTCTCGGCACGGAGTGCCAACATCCATCATCTCAGACAGAGATGCTCGCTTCACGTCCAACTTCTGGCAGTCACTCCAGAAAGCGTTGGGAACACGCTTGGATATGAGCACAACCTATCACCCTCAGACTGATGGTCAAAGTGAAAGGACCATACAGACCTTGGAAGACATGCTTAGAGCATACGTAGTAGACTTCGGAAATAGTTGGGAAATTCACCTGCCTTTAGTGGAATTCTCATACAACAACAGTTATCATACGAGTATTTCGGCAGCACCGTTTGAGGCACTATACGGTCGTAAATGTAGATCACCGGTCTGTTGGGCAGAAGTCGGTGACAGTCAACTCACAGGCCCTGAGTTAATACTTGAGGCTACTGAAAAGATTGTATAAATCAGAAACCGCATGGCGGCGGCACGAGATCGACAGAAAAGCTACGCTGATCAACGACGCAAACCGCTCGAATTTCAAGTAGGCGATCGCGTCCTACTAAAGGTGTCACCCTGGAAGGGTGTAATCCGCTTTGGAAAACGGGGCAAACTTAACCCACGGTACGTAGGCCCGTTTGTAATCTTGAAACGTATTGGACCCGTAGCTTATCAATTAGACCTTCTCGCCGAACTCAGTGGAGTTCACAACGTATTTCACGTGTCAAATCTGAAGAAGTGTCTATCAGATGAAACTCTAGTCATTCCATTGGATGAGATCCAAGTGGATGAACAACTACACTTTGTGGAACAGCCTATCGAGATCATGGATCGTGAGATCAAGACTCGAAGGCACAGCAAGATTCTGATCGTTAAGGTTCGTTGGGACTCTAAGCATGGACCGGAGTTCACGTGGGAAAGAGAGGACCAAATGAAAAGCAAATACCCACACCTCTTCGCAACTGAGCAGCAAACTAACGATACCAGTAACTAAATTTTCGGGACGAAAATTCTTTCAACATGGGGATGATGTGACAACCTGGAAATTTCTCATACTTTTGCGTACTATTGTTAACTAAGTCCTTGTGCATGGCACTTGGGAATCTTTGTGCATGGCACTTGGGAACTTCTTGTAACTTCGCGTACCATCATAAACGAACTAACTCTTTGTGCGTGGCACTCTAAACATGTAGGCTACATTCTAAACCGTGTTTACTCAATTTTCGGGACGAAAATTCTTTCAACATGGGGATAATGTGACATCCCGGGTTTTTCGGACAACTTAAACGTAATACTTGTCGAGTGAATTATATGCTATGTATTAAACGTGTACGAGTTAGTGAATACGTGATGGGCGATTATGTGATTGTGTTAGTTATAAAATAATCATGGCAAATATGTACACGAACCGAACCGCGACACGAACCAACCTCAAACTCCTTGTGACTCTAGGAGTTAACCAAGTTTTAAACTTTAAACCCAAGTCTCTTCGGCCATGCTTTCTATCCAAAACCCAAGACCATATCCGCGAGCAACCCAAATCACTCTCGGCCGAGATCAAGCCCAAACCGCAAACTCATTGTGTTCAAACCCAAACCGAACCAACCCAAGTTCCTCAGCCACGAGCTCAAGCCAAAACCGTGATCTTCATCTCTTGCACCTATAAATACAAACACATGCATGGGTCTTTCTTCACAACACACAAAACCCTAGCATCTAATCAGCCGTCGGCAGCTTCCGCTTGTTCCATTGATCGCGAGCAGCCGATCCTTCATCCCTTCAATCGCAAACAGCCCATCTCTTCCACTTGTTCACTCCCTCGATCACAAAACAGCCTACTACTTCTTCTCAGTCGCGAACAACCTCCTTTCTCGGTCACGGATCTTCTCGGTTGCAAGCATCTTTGATCACCGGTTCCTTATCTTACTCACGGTTCGTTTACCTTCTCGTTAAAAGGTTAGAATTTATCATATGTTACACGATCATATTCGGAATACATGTGTTTTGATTTTGTTGTTTTCGGATTGTATGATTGACTGAAGTGATTGTGTTGTTTCGGATTGTTAATGCTAGACTGAAAGTTAGATGTTTGTTCAAAAATCAGAAATCGTAGGCTGTATTTGTTTATAAAAACTAGAGATGTTGATTAGGGTTTGCATGGATATGTTATATGTATTGATCTATGATTAGGAAACCGGTTCTTGATCGCCTAGGTTAATCATATGAACGGTTTATGCGAGTTTATGGTAACAATATGCTGAAACAGTTTGCTGAGTAATAGTTACAGCCGACTTCATCTGGCAGTAACTCGGTCATTAGTTGTCGAAAAACGGATTTTCTGATGTCTAGAACGTAGAGATTTGAATAACGAATCTAATGGCGCTGGATTCATAATTTTCTGAAGTCGTTTGATATTCTTAAATGGCCAAATAAGTTCAGTAACTAAAGCTGTGAAAATCCTGAAATTTTGTTAGTTGTTTTTCGAGTTGGATTTTATAATCAGTAGGGAGTCGAGTCATGAATTTTGTACAGAAACTAGGTATGGAAATTTCCGGCAACACCAACTGGAATTTTATTAATTGGACGATCAGTGATTTTTAAATAAATTCTTCCGTGGACTGCAGTCAGAAAGCGACAAATCTGACTGCAGCCTAGTATATTAATATTTATAGCTAAATGGTAAATATTTAGGACTTGGAAAATTTATATAAATTTCTACAGTATAAATGGCACCTGCTGTAAAAATATTGGAATTTTTGGAACGTTGGAACTATTTTATAAAAATCCTAGAAAACAGCTGAATATGAGTGTTAAGCTGAAATTTGATAACTTGTGATTGTGTGCACCAAATTGTTGCATGGATTGGATTATGTTCTTGATAAGTTGTTTTGATCACTAGGTTCACATGAGGATACTTGCATGCATGTTTGAGTGTTAGATATGTTCTTTGTGTGTATCACTTTGTGCGTAAATTAAGTGTAGAATTTGTATTGGTGTGTTCACACACTGACGTGAAATCAATTGGTTTGTTAGGACGCAATTAGCGGTCCCATCATTTACGACTTCTTTGCTACACTAACCGAGCAACAAAAGGTGAGTTCATGGCCCCTAACTTTATCCGGTTTTTAAACAACAGGGGGAGAAACATGTATACACTCTTCAAACTCAATCTCTTTACGTTATACGAAATTAACGCCACATAACTATTCGGTAACTAAGTTGATGTTAATGTAATGTTATGGTCACTAAGTAGCTATATCACTTAAGTCCTCGTCAATCTCTCGGATCGTTAGTATTGGGTTTTAATAGCGGGGAATTATAAGTAGTACTACTGGGCCCGACAAGCCCCATCCGAGCTAGTCGCGCTAGCCGACCGGGTATGGTCAACGGGTGAATAATTTGGCCTAACTTCGCCATGGTCAGTGATAGGGCTGGCAACACGGAGGCACAACAGTCAGCTTCGATCGCGAACTCTTACGTGACATAACTTTAGGCTAGCTACCTATATATGTTAACATTAAACTTAATTACGAAACAACTATATTATCCCGGTTTGGGGATAATGGAAACAACAACTTATTATTCCGGGTTTGGAATAATGGAACCAACATCATTATTATTCCGGGATGGGAATAATGGAACTAAATCGTTATCCCGGGTTAGGGATAACGGGGGAAAACAAACTATAACCGAACAAACGAATTTATGAAAACCTGTGAACTCACTCATCTTTAATGTTGACACTTGTTTCTTTACATGTTTCTCAGGATGCTAGGAGCTCTAGGTGCACTCACATGCATTGAACAAGACATCTTTTATCGAGTCTCAATTACAAATGTTCTTTTGGGTTTTTCATTTGTTTTGGCGTTTGTGTTGGCGCCCGCTTCACTATTTATTTTATGCTTCCGCTCAACCACTTAAACTAATGCTTCCGCTAAACTTTAGTAACTAACTAAGATAATCTAAAATCTACGATGATTGGTTAATTAAATGATTTTTGGAAAACGTATTATCAAATCATATAGAGTCGTTCGACGTACTAGTGTTTCAGATTCTGGTTTGTTCACACGCCTCGCGGTAAAACTCCGCAAGTGGAAATTGAGGGTGTGACAGCTATCCTACCTTCAATCCACCACCTCACTTGATGATTTTTCCCTTGAATAATATGCACCTTTCATTTCCATTTTAACTTATTTATTATCATCCTTGTTATCCTTGTGACAACTTATGCATTGGTGAACATACGAAAGAGGTTAAAGGAAGGTTATCCTCCTACCTCCATGCATGACTTCTATGAACTTCCATGATAAACATGATGCACTTATTACTTATACTATATATAGCATATAAAATATATATACTAACCGAACCGTTGATGATAATCAAATGATTATTCATCGTGGTACTAAGTTACATCATCTAGATACTTAACTTCTTGTTATGATTCTAATGGGTATCTTAACCCATGAAAACACATCGACCCAAATGGGATTGATAGTATCAAAACCGAGTATTAAGTCTAGATGATTATTTTCTCATATACATACTTTGGTATATTTAAATTCCCAATCCTCTGTTATCATCCAAATATCACACAACTATGTTTCGTCGTGTAAGAGAACTTGGTGTTCCATCTCCAACAGGCAACTCTTCATGGAATTACCAAGTGGAAGCTTGCAAAACCGTGAGTATTCCCTTTTTACACAATTTGGGTTGTAACATGTTAACTTACAAAATACACAAATACACACAACATACTTTATACACTCAATCCGTTATACATGCTTATTGTTATGCTTAGGTTCATGCTAGATACATACATGCTTCTTGTCATTAAATTAGCTAGCCCAAACTTAACATATATAGCGCTATAGGAGTAGCACGCTGCTCGTCGGGGTATTGTTAAGCTTATTTTTATTCAGAAATAGTCTCGTTACTTCTGTGGTGAGGGACACTTATAATTTCTTATGGACACTTGGGTTTGACATTTAGTATTGCATGCTAGTTTACCTCGTATACAATTGTCATGTGGGATTCTAGCAAACTCTTTTTATACTTATGCTATGTACCTCAAAACTTGTGTACTCGCCATTGCTTTTGTGTTGAACCATATTTTCAATATGTTACAGGTTGGTGACGATGTTTAAGACGCATCTAGAAGGGATGACATAGAAACGCACAAGAAATACTAGATTTGGATATTTCGTTTTGTTGAACTTATTGTACTTGTCTATTAATTATTGTAATTTGAATTTCCTTGGAATGTGCTTGACAATTTGTGATGTGCAATGAAATCGGTTTTGAGTTAACTTTTATCGCAAATAGTATTTTGTGTGATGAGCAATCTATTTCGTCTCACACTGATGATTCCGCCATCGGTTGGGTGTGACAGATTTGTATCAGAGCCATAACTATAGGGAATTAGGTAGAATTGCCATGTTCGACCTAGTCTATAGTTCAAGTGACCAACTTCGCCATTCTTGATACATGCTTAAAATGTTAAATTCTTCCTACTTTGCTTCTTTCTACTCTTTTTGTATTAATATATACAATATGTCTTTCCTAAGACATTTACTCAATAATACACACTTGAAGACTTGAAGACACTCGTATTACAAACGAGACGACTTCATCAAAATAGGCATGAAACCCACACTTTGGTGAATGACTCTCAATCTGCTTATTCGATTTTTCACTAAATTACACCATCAAGTTATGGGTGATATCCATACCTTGATGGAAAATTTCCATCTCAAACTCTAGTGGACCCTTACAAACAATTCGAAATTCGATCCTCGTTTTGTAAGTACCAACCACACTTAGGGTACGATGTTGTCAAGTTAGGGTGAAACCTGCACCTTGTCAACTAGTCCCACTCCTCGATTTTCAATCTCGCCAAAGTTTTGATTTTTTGATCAATTAGAGACGAGTAGTAACTGGAAGCGTAAAATGCCATTAATCGCTTCTCGACGAGAGCATTTTACCTATAGGCCTAAACACGTTTCTCTAATTTGAAAGGATCTTTGATTCACTTTGGAATAGTCAACGTTTCTCAAACCGAAATACTCCAATGTTACTAAGCCTATCTTTTAAGTTATCTCCATTTCTATGTGTTTTAATACTTGTTACCTCGTTCATTTCGTACATGTTGCACAATTCGCTCGCCTTTTCCAATCAAAAACAATAATAATTTCGCAAATCGACTAAATTTATACTCCTTATGCAATCATACGTGTGCATACTTTTGAATACTTGTTATGTTGTCATCTATGTGAACTCATACGTGTTATGTGATACTTACATGCTCAAACGTGACTTTTGTAATCACATTATGATCAAGCCTCATCCTTTCCACTATTTTCGATCACTTACATGTCTTTTTTCGCAAAACTCAAGTGGGAAAAATAAGTCGAAGTCCAACTCCACCTCAATGGCCAAGAAGGGTTGTATGAAGTTCATGGCGAAGCAATTTGCTAAGATCATCCCGGACATCGTCTGTTACACCCTGGTTGTGGTGGAAGCGCAAACGTGTGACTATGAGGTAACATTGCATCCAATCAAATAAAAAAGTATAAACCAACAACGATGCCATACTGATATTAATATTTCATTTCAACATTTATAAGTTACCAAAAGTAATTTCATAGTTTTCACTTCGTCATCAGAGACATAGTTTGACATACATTACTTTAAAATAAAATATTGTTTTCAAGGTAAATGCATAATGAGGTTTTGACCCCTGTATACCCATACAAGTTTGGGATATAAGAGGCAAATCCTCCAAAAGATGGCATTCGTTGTCTTGTCATTTCCCATATCCGAAAATGTATCACCAGCTCATGCGTTGCATCCTTAATACATGTAATTTTAAAAAGTCAACAAAAGTTGGCGAGTTCATGTAGTTAATATTTTCGTGTAAAGTGTCATCCTTGTAATCCAGTAATGAAATCTGAGTATGTTATTAGCAATCATGGAGTTTAAGGATCTATCAGTGTGTCGCGAGCACCCTGACATATGTGCCATTAGCAAGCAACCAAACCGAGACAACTTTTACGTCATTGGGATTATCAAAGCACTCCTAAGGTTTACCAACCAGGAGTGGAGCACGCCTCAAACTCAATAGATCTATATCTTTTGCACCTTGGTCACTATGTGATTAATGGTTACTATTGTCATCATCCTACTTATGCACATTTGATCGTATTATCATCTAAACCCATAGCTAACATACTGTTTGTTTATGACATGTATTTTCCCTCGATAGTTTTAAAACAAAACCTCGAAATAATAGAAAGGAGGGACATTAACTCACAGCTTTGCGTTCCGTACGTCGTACTTATCAAAGTTTGGTGTCCGTACACATATGTGACCTACATGTGTATTAACTAATTAGACACCTAGGTCTCATTGGACCTCGTACCAGTTGTTCATCTTGAATACTTGTTGTGTATATATTTATCACATTAGAACAACTTTTAATGTTATCATAGTGTTGGTAGTTTGTTGTTCGATTAATATTTTTATACATATATTTCTCAAATATATATATGTTGTTATTCTTAGATCATGTGTGAACAGGCCTCACCCTTAACATGTCCTCGTGCCTTGCACGTGTGTCACTGGGCCTAGCCCATGTTATACATGTCATTGGGCCTAGCCCATGTCTTCATATGATTAGGCCTAGCCCATGTAATTTATGTGATTCGGCCTAGCCCATGTTTTTATATGATTGGGCCTAGCCCATGTAATTTATGTGATTGGGCCTAGCCCATGTCTTTATGTGATTGGACTTAGCCCATGTAATTTAGGTGTTTGAGCCTAGCCCATGAAATTATATGTTTGGGCCTAGCCCATGAAATTATATGTTTGGCCTAGTCCATGTATTTTATGCCTTTGGGCTTAGCCCATGTATCTTATGCCTTTGGTCTTAGCCCATGTTATTACATGTTTTGTGTAATTGAACCTTGCCCGTGCCTTTTATATAATAGGCCTAGCCCAATTTATTTTCTAGAGTCCATAATATATATAATCTTATACTTATTAATTTTATTAAGTATAGACTTTTACGTATATTTATATACTTTTATAAAATCACTTAGTAATTCATATACATCTTAACTTTCCGGATTTTGTCATTGATAAACACATATATTCATTAAGTGTCTAAAATATATTATTTTTAGACATGTCGTCGTTGTCGTTTAATATAACCTTTTCGCGTTGAAAATCCCCCAACAACGTCGTAACTCTTCATTTTGGTGACTTGTTCGTTGGTCGACGACACGACGGTGTATCGTGTAAATTTGGCCATCGTCCGCACTACTCCGTTCGTCCGATCATTGTTTCGACATATTGTAAAAGTGTATGCGCTTTATGTAGTCTACACTTGGTAATTCTTCAAGTGTTTGAAGTATTTGTATAAGTTGGGTATTTTGTGGTATATACCCTAAACTTCTAAATACATACACATACATACACATGTATTTACACATAACTTTTGGTGACAAAATATGTATATATATGTTTTTATTCCGACAAGTATATATATAGGTAATAAACACTTACTTTTAACTTGTAAATATATATATATATATATATATATATAGTGAAGAGCTCCAATGAGAAGAAAATTTTTGTAAGAATAAAAAGAATAACTTTTAAACCAATAGAACTTCTCCATTTACTTCATTTAATGTGTATATTTAATGTTATGAAAAAGGGCATATTGGTAAATCTATAATTATCATTAATTAGCTAATTAATTAAACTTGTAACTCATATTTTTAATATACTCTTTCAAGATAAAATAATTTGTGATGTACGACAATTTTCGACATGTGTAGGATAAATTTTAGCATGTGTAGGATAAATTTCGGTAAATGTAAGACATATGTAGGATAAATTTTGAAACGTGTAGGATAAAATGTTTTGGCTTTATTAATGAGAGATAACATAATTAATGAGGGGAGTTATAAACTATTTAATGTTTTACCATTATGACCTTTCTTCTTTTTCTTCTCACATTAAATTTCATCTCAAATGAACTTCCCCCTATATATATATATATATATATATATATATATACATATATATATATGTATATATACATATATATATATATATATATACTTGTTAAACTCATGGTAGGTCAGGGTTTAACCCTTGTCATTAAAGCTTTCTTAATGACGGTTTAGGTCACTAATCATGTTTAGTCCCGTTAATCACCCCGTTAATTATTATTTAAACGTGATTAGATTTTTAGAAAATTTCGTTGTAGTTTCCCCTAAACTATGGCGTTTTCCACGTTTCAAAAACGTATTTAAATCAAGTTTAAACCCATAATCAAGATCAATCATCAACTCAAGATTACATATCACTTTATTATGCTTTATTTACAAATTATGCATCCTCATTTCCCATGATCTTTGTAAATATATATTTTTACTACTTTACTTAAAAACAATGAGATCTTTATATATTTATTAGAATTTTTAAGACACCATTTTTAGTTACATCTTCAGATCATTATTTCCACTTTAACCTCCTTTGTTTACTACACTTTTTAAGATGATTATAACTTAAATCATGGTGTTTATTTCTTATGAAACTCCCACATATGTAGTAAATCATTTTTAAGTTGTAGTAATATTCATGGATCATGAGGTTGATGATCTTGTTTAGATTTAAACATCACTGTTGGGCTTATACTATTGAAGGTTTACACATTAGTGCTACATTTGGGCTTCCTAGAGGGTTTTGGGCTTCCTAGTGCCTTATGGGCCTAGGGTTGTAATTAATGGGCTAGATGGTTAGTATAAATATATGTATTAGGTTAATGTTTCAGGGCTAGAGAGTTATTATTGAAAAACTTGTATCAGACACTATTCTTGTGTATGCAAGTTGTTTTTTATTCAAGTGTTGTTCTTCATCATATTCTTTATTTCCGCAATTGATTAGGTTTATGATACCCGTCAGATCCAATATCGGGACTTACAATTGTATCTGAGCCTGCTGTACAATACAGGCTCCAGGTATCGCGGATTGAAGAGCTGTTCATAATTGGAAGTTGTTGTTGTTCAACCCGGATTACTTTTCAGAGTTGAAGATCTTGTAATTTGATCGGAATTGCTACTGTTCCGAAGAACTCAAAGAAGGCTTGAGGATTTCGGATTGGCCACTGTTGAAGATCCCGTAGAACTAGAAGGAGATCATCCATCTCGGATTGATCCCGGATTACTGTTCCTGGAATATTTTCAACAATCTAATCCGGATTTCTACTATTTCGGATACGAATCACTGTTGGTATTTATCTGTTGCAGAGATTTCAGACTAGTGTTACATTCAGCTAAGGATTACATTTCGGATTAAATTTCATTCCGGATCAACTTTATTCCGGATCAGGTCTCATTCCGGATTCATTCTCATTCTGGACGAAGTTTCATTCCGGATTTATTCTCATTCCAGACCAAGGTTCATTCCGGATTCATTCTCATTTTGGACCAAGTTTCATTCCGGATTTATTCTCATTCCGGACCAAGTTTCATTCCGGATTTCTCGATTTCGGATATACACTACTTTTCGGACCAAGTTCAGTTTCGAGCAGTATTGCAAGGACAAAGAGCCTGGGGTTTGGAGATGTATTATGAATGGTCCTCGAATTATTATTTACAATACCGATTAAGATCCAGATACAAAGATTCCAAAGCCAAGTCACTTGTAGACTCTGGAAGATGTGAAAATCATTGAAGAAGATGAAAAGGCTTTAGTTGTGTTAACAATGGCTCTTGGACCTGACATTTCTATAGCGGTCATAAATTGCAAGACCGCTAAAGAAGCGTGGAGTGAATTGCAAAATTTTTATAAGGGAAATGATGATATGAATGCCAGCAGAGTTAATCAGGTGAATCAACAATTCAGCTCGTTTAATCACATTTATGGGGAAACCATTGAGAACCAGATCCAAAGATATGTGAAGCTCGTTTCTAAGATGATATCAGCTGAAATTACTCTTACCAACAGTGCTATGAACAGTATTAAATTCATTACAGAAGAGTTAGGATGCTGATGTTGGAGTGATCAAGAAGACGAAAAATCTGAATGATGTCACTCTCACAGAAATGATTGCAACTATTAAATCTTGTAAGATCGATAATAAGCAGAGAGACATCAATCATCGGAATAGTTTGATGGCGGCTGGTATTACAGGGCAAAATGCAGCATTAATGTCTCAAAATCTTGTTTACAGCCCCTTGCAAAGAAGTTCTCACACACCGGATAGCTCAAACGTGGTGTACAGTCCTCTTGCCACACCACAGAAGTCTCAGTACGTCTACGGTCTTCAGTCTCAGACTCCTACTATGATTTCTGCAGCGCAAGTTCAGACACAATACCATGCTCAGTATCCTAACATGGTGTTCACTCCCACCATTCCATCTGTAGCTCAACAAGGCGGCATTCCTCAATCTACTGCTCCTATACCGGCTCCTGCTCAAGCTGTGTCCAATTCTGCCTTTCTTACTAAGGAAAATGATGAGAAATTGGCCATAGCTGCCTCAAGGACTAACAACTTAAATACCTTTTTAGCATGTGACCTGACTCCCCCATCTATTCTTCCAACTGAAGTAGATCAAATAATGGAGGAGGATCCGGACAAGATTGACGTGTCTTGGAATCTTGCAATGGCTGCTTTCCAAGTCAACAAGTTTCAAAAGAAGTATGGGAGGCAACCATTGTCAAATCTGAAGACTGGGCTTACAAAAGATAAACTTAGGTGTTATAGATGTCATGAGCCAGGACATTTTGCATGGGAGTGCAAGAAGCTGCCATCTGGATATGTGTCATCTAGAGTGGAAGACATACAGAGTAGTGACAGACAGCTGGTACCAATCTCTCCTTCAAAGTCTACTACGAGTCCCTCAAGCAGCTCTAGCGGGAAATCAACAGCTTTGGTGGCACAACAGCACGAAGGATTCAACTGGGCAGATGCTGCAGCTCAGATGGAGGATTTGAATCTTTCTAAGAACAGCAACCACTGCATGATGGCACAGACAACGGAGACACCTGATCTTCGGAAACGGTGAATTGAATTCTCTATTCAGATAGTTGTTGTTTTAAATTATCACAAATGTGCGCCCATAATTCAACTCTTGTAGCTGAATATCAGCAAGCTGCATCACATAACATCGCCCTTAAACATAAGAACAAACTTCTTATGGAAAGGTAGAAGCTCAAAAACAAGATATAGCTCAACTAAAGCTTGACTTGAACCAACAGCACTATTAAGTAGTATGTGGAATTTGGGGTGTTACAGAGATCCACCAATCAAGGGCTCTTGATTGGAAAACGCCCGTTGCGTTAGTCGTAGGGGGTCATGGCATCCACTTTGAAGGAATACTACATCAATGGCATCAAACCATTGAAGCAATTTAATGGCATCCCGTTCACCATTAAAGGGTAGGGGGTTACAAGAACAAAATTGCTTGAATGTAAACGTCGACTTAGGCGTTTCCACCTTGGAGTCGACAGAGCCATGGGGTGATTCAGTGTTTGGTGGAGGTTGGATTTTGCTGACGATGTGACAAATGGCAAATAACCGGTAATTCCGTACAATCTAATCACTATTTTTATTTCATAATCTCATGAATTTTATCTTAACTTGATTTCATAACTGAGTCGTACGTCATATCACAAGTATTAGGACAAGTAAATCAGATCATAACATATACTGGTTTCCGTTAAGACGCGAAACAAATCAAACAATGCCCTAAAAGTGTTGATAGAAAGTGTTGGGCGCACTATTCGTGGTTGCACAATTGAGGCCAGTAAAACCGCTATAACAAAAAAGAACAATGAATAACAACATGGTAATGCCCTAAATGAGTCCATATACATGTGAAAACACTAATGTGGGAACACAACGCCTAAATTACAAAATTGTCCATTTCGACAAAAAAGATGACAATTTCGGTTTGTCCGCAACATTAATTCAGTATTTTTCGGATTCCAGAATTATGATAGAACAATGATAAACACCTTAAAACAATAAAAGAATGGTAGAAATACATAAAAGAGATTGCTTCCGGTCGTACGGCAAGCAGTGCATAACTTGACTGGAAAACAACCGATTGTCGAATTGACGAAAATTTTAATGGCCGATAGCCTCATACATTAATCTAGAGAGCTAGTTAAGCTTCATTTGGGACTCGAAGTCCTTTCAACTATCTCGAGGTCACGGAACACAACTTCCGGAAATGTTCGATGGCAAAATATATAAGTGTCGATATCTAGCGAACAATTAGACGGAAAGCTTTTCGACCACCCTAACTCAACATATATTCGGCTAGCGTACTAGTTAAGCATATTTCTAGGTCGGAAGTGTCCAAAAAACGCCATGGCACTTATAGTGGTCGAAAACTAAAGCTTCCGGTACGAAATAGTAAAGTTCGTATACTAGCCGATATCGTACCAATGAGCGATCTAGTGACGTTTTCGTTATCCAAAACTAATACCAATTAGTCAAGAGGACTAATTAACCTTGATTAACACCCTAAACCTAATTACTTACTAATGTTACAAGATCAACCCCTAATCATCATACTTAAGCTAATTACCTAAATATCTAACAATTCGTCACATGTAATAAAATATAATTACACTTAACCCCCCCTCATTTTGGCGGATTCAAGTGGGTCCCACACCCACTTGATTTATGTTGAAAATGTGTAAATCTAAGTATGGTCCATAGATCTTATGTGATGGTTGGAAGATTTGTGATACATGATTTTTTATAACAACTACATCACCATTCTCATCATAATTTACACCTTTCAAAACACACACAACTCCCATCTCTTTCTCTCTTTCCCATGGCTAAACACCACCACCTTCATCATCCATTTCTTCTACTTTAAAACACCAAAATCAAGCTTAGTTAGGCCATTTCAAGCTCACCCAAAGGGCTTGCAAGGATGGAGGGTCATTAGGGCTTTCTTGGAGATTAGTCTTCTTCTAAATCTTCACTAATCTTAGCAACTTTGTAAGATAATTTTTCATCATATTTAAGCTTCTTAAAATGTCTAGTTTAAGAAAGTACTTGTTGATCATCTTGAAAGTAAAGAAAATACAACTTAAAAACCCTAATCTCACCATCATAATCTACTTAATAAAGCTTATTATGTGTTGCTTATGTTCTTTAGTGTTAACTAGTTAGCATAATTATGTTGATTATGATAAAGTAAGGTGTTTAAAGTGGCTGATCTTGTGCGAATAACAATATAATTTAAACATGGTGATTGTAAGTCCCGATATCGGATCTAACAGGTATCGTAAAACTAATCAATTGTGGAAATAAAGATTAGGATGAAGAACAACACTTGAATCAAAAACAATTTGCATACACCAGAATACTGTCTGATACAAGTTTTTCAATCATAACTCTCTAACCTTGAAACATTAACCTAATACATATATTTATACTAACTATCTAGCCCATTAATTACAACCCTAGGCCCATGAGGCACTAGGAAGCCCAAAACCCTCTAGTAAGCCCAAATGTAGCACTAATGTGTAAACCTTCAATAGTATAAGCCCAACAATCTCCCCCTAGGTTTACAACATTAGGCCTTTTAATCTTAGGTTGCGCATCAACTCCCAATCTTCCAGCAATGATTCCAGCCACAGCAGATGTCCAGTCTTTAGCACAAGCTTCATATAGCTCTGCTGTTCGAATCTGATTTGAAGCAAGAACCTGCAGATCTTCATCGTGAAAACTCACCAAATCAACCACATCATTAACCCGAAAAGCCTTCTCTTTCGTCACGATCGCCACACTCCCAACATATAGCCAAAAATTAAAATTCTTCAAAATTCCTTTTGGAAATGTTGGAGCAACTGGTATAACAAGTTCTTTATCCGTCAGAGGCCACACCACCGACTTAAACCGCCTCGCAGTCCGTGCATCACGCACCCCCTTTGTTGCTCGCAGATATGGCTCATCCGTTTTCATTGTCTTAAACCCAGTCTTCACTTCCTGTTCCAACCTCTTGAAAAACCTCCAGCTCGGATCTCGTTCGGTAGTATCATCATCAGAGTAAGAAGCTCGTAACAAATTAGTTAAGGCAATCTTCGTCCAAGTTTCAAACTAAGACTCCTTAGAATAATATTCTTGAGTACCGTCCTGTCAGACAATAATCCATATCTTCTTCACGTGATCGTACATCCAGCTAAGCACTTTTGATTTATTTCCAGCCTTGCTATAGTAACTCGAGCCGAGTTCCATGACATATCATTCAGATTGGTTGGAAGGATCTTTCAACTGAAAATTCTCATCAAGCGGATTAACATCAACATTTTTCATCAAAACCGTCTGCTTCTTCTTTTGCGTCGTTAAACGTTTTTGACTGGCAGTGTAGTTCTTTCTCGAATCACGTAAATAATCATCCAAACCAGCTGGTCTATCAGAAGCCAACTGTTCCGCAGCTATCCTATCCACTTCACTTTGTTCGGCTGCTCTCTGCTCGGCCGCTTTATGGCGATGTTCAATATTTATTGGATCATCAGTAGGGTTAGAAAATTCACGCCCAAACTTGTTCTCCAACTTAGCCTTCAAATCAAACACCAAAGTCATCAACATAGTAACATCCCCTTGCAACTGATCAATCGTTTGGTCCCTGACGTCTAAGCGTGTCTGCAATGAAGCAATCTGAGCATCTTTAAGTACAACCTCCTGTTCAAGTACAATCACTCGCTTCTTTAAATTAACAACATCAACCTCTACATCTTCATCATCACGATCCAGACCACTAAACTCAAAAGCGTGTTTCTCTGATCTCTGTGAAAATTCCACAGCATCACCCTCAACACCACCCGAACCACTTCCACATGCTCCAGATCCCTCAGCACCCACTGAACTACCGCCAAAATCCATCATTCACAATATAGAGTCCGTTGGAACATATACGACCGTGGAATGTGTAGCAATATGAGCAGTTGTCCGTTCAGAAGAAATAGTAGGGTCAATCATCGAGCATCCATCAAAGGTACAGTCAATGAAGATAAAGCAGGAGTAGATGTCACTGGTGTAGATTCTTCAGCAATACTACCAATCTGAATTTCTGAATGACTTGGTTCGTTAATAGTCTTCGTCCGCTGTCTCTTTATCAAAGGTAGTTCGTCTTCTTCAACCTCTTCATCAGACTCAATCACACCGACATGAATGTCAACAGAAGGTATCACAAGAGGAGGATCACCTTGTCGCTCTTGAATTTCTTTCAAGTGTGCAATAAGAGCTTCTAGGTTCTCGGAAGAAAGTTCTAGCAAAACTGGAGTCAGATTAGCATTAAATTCGGTAAGGTCGTCTAACAAAGCTTGTTCCTCATCTGTGTCCACATCAGTAACCAGATCTTCAACCTCAATCTCTTTCTCTTTCACATGCATATCATGTTCTTTAGCAATGATAGCATTAACCGGTGTAGGAGCTGGGACATCCTGTCCGATCACCTCAGCAAACCTTCCAAACTTCTTCAATGGAAAACGACCAACAAAAACGGTCTTCGATGTCGAACGGTTTTTCTTCATAGTGCTAAAAATAGTCGGTCCCATTGGCTTCATATTTAACAGATTTGCATCAGAAGCATCCTTGGCTAAATCGGGATATCGAGCATTCAAAATCAACTGCACGAAGCGCGGATATAGTAGAAACATCCTCTTCTTTGACTTTCTAAAATATTCTTCATATTTTTGAAAATATAACCTGAAAAGTTATATTTCCAATCCATAATAAGAGCCACAATCGCGGAAGTTTGAGTTTGATTCGTTTGGTCTAACCCTCCCTTGTTCTCAAAAACACATTGCATGAACATATGCACCAGCAATCTCCAATAAGCGGGAAACATTTTCTTGAGTAGCGGCGGATATGTTCCCTTATAACTCATCTCAGCAAGGATAGGCAATACTTTCTCCTTTGTGTACTCGGTTGGATCACTTGTAGCGCATGTAAACTGTAATACCTCTCGAACACTGGCTTCATTCACTAAAATCTCTTTACCCTGAATCTGAGAACTAATGTACGGCCTCCCATCAGCTCCTCTCAAGTGGAATCTAGCTCTTTTCCAAAAGGTGTGCACCAGATCTCTATATATCACTGGGTTGGCACGAAGCGCATATGCGATCTTGCACTCATTTAGCCCAGCCATCATGGATTTGAACTCTTGAAAAAATTCCACTGGTGGATTTGATAGATATCCCGCTTGATTATGAAGCTGTTCCTCCACCAGCATGACTACATCAAAAGCTTCTTCCACCATTTCTGTCATAAATAATAACCAGGTTAACCCAATCTCAACAAAACTAATAGAAGTTAAGGGGGTTCATTAGGATAAAGGGTCAACACAAATCAGACGGTTCAAACATATTTCAAAGGTTCAATTATTAAAAAGGTTCAAAACAGCTTGAGGGGTTCAATCACTTGGAAAGGTTCAAAAGAGTTCAAAGGTTCGGACACTTGAATTCGGATTCGCCAACAGTTCAACAATAATCCGGATAAACCTTTCATCAATCCGGATTCGCAAACAGGTCAATAGTAATTCGGATGGACCTTACATCAATCCGGATGAACATTATCCGAGATGCAATCCGAGTTCATCAACTCGGTTGAATGTCCATCCGAAATGAGATCCGAAATACTAGTCTCTTTGAAGACCAATCCAAAATGCTGTCTGAAATGCATGAATACTTGAAGTTATCATTAAATTTCATAATTTTTAAAGCATTATATACCTAATCTGGATGAAATTTAAGATAAAAATCTGAAATGAAAGATGAACTGTGAGTTCAGAGATGATCAGAGAATATCAGAGGATTTCGGAGAATTTTGTGAATAATCCGAAATGCATCTCTGATACAGTTAAGTATTTTTCAAGAATGGGCTTGGGCCTAAAACCTTTTGGGGCCAACTCAATCCGGAATCCATCATCCGAATTCCCAAATGATCCGGATTGGGCTTATGTCAGACCCAATCCGGAATAGTGACTATTCAGTGGGCCTATCCGGAAGGTGCTTGAAAGCCCAATCCGGAACAGTAACTCAATAACCATAAGTGTTCAATTTTGAGACTTTCAGAAATTCTATTGGATTGGCCTAATTTCAAAACTTAGCAGACCAGTCTAACATCCTTTGACAGAAACCATCTAACCAAAAATCAACAATTTGACTAACCAAGCATCCAACCACCTTTTACCAACTACAAAAGTAAGTAAGACATTTAAACAAACACACAAACACAGACCAAACATAAACACAAACACAGCCTTGCTAACGGATCAAGCCATTTCTAAAGTTGACTAAGGAGCATTTTTCAGTGTGAGCTGGGTCAGACTAGTCTAAGCAATTGCCAATATACTTGTCCATTTAAATCTAAAACTCAACCCTCCAGATCTACCTTCATGATATGCTTAAGGTAGTATTATACTATGATACCTGTGTGTCGCATACCATGACATACCCCTGCAATCAAGGTAAGCACCACGATTCATCGTAGCAGGTGAGTATACTGAGATCATCCTTTATCTTTTACAACGTCAGACTATTGGTGAACAGGTCAGTACTTTCGTATAGAAGAGTGACCAATAGTATCTGACGAGGGTTAGGCAAATACCTTATGTGGCACGTAGGAATTCATGGAATTTTCTCATGAAAAGATTTCCGTTCTTTTAGGTTTTGGCCCTTCTATTTTGGCTCTTTTAAAGGATTCCTGACTGTGCCTAGGTCTGCATATAATCTGGATGCAACAGAAGGGCAGCCAAGATATCCTCGGATGACTCAACAACATAAAGACCCGAAACCTCAGGCGTTGGCTATCTATCAACACAGGATTTAAGACCATGAAATCATACGCCTATAGTGTGTGACCCACTAAATATATAGTTCTTTATGTTTATATCTTTTGGCGTACACTATCCGGTTGAGATTTAGACCTATCAACATATCACCTTCGACTCAAGTCTTTCCTGCTTCGACACCTTACATGTGTTAGTCAGAAACTTTATCATGAAAAAGTATTTCATTTCCAAATAAATGCAAAAGCTGTTTAAAACAAAAAATATAATTATTATTATTTTTTAAAATTTCTAAAATTTCTCCCCCTAAATTTGTGCATAGATATGAACGAATTTACGAAGCAAACAATACATGAAAGAAAGACTACAGACTAAACGGAAAGGATAGAGGATGCTCAGTTAGAAAAATAGATCATTTTGAGAAGATCCACAAGCACTTGAAAACGCGCGTTGCTAACGGGTTTCATTAACAAATCCGCTACGTTTGCATCAGTGTGGATTTGCTCAAGTTTAACGAGACCCTTTCATAGCAATCACGAATAAAATGAACTTTGATATTTATGTGCTTAGTTTTGGAGTGAAAAACAGGGTTTTTATGATTTGGATAGCGGCATCATTATCACAATAAATTGTTGTGTTTAGATAAGTTAAACCATAATCCACCAGCTGGTGTTGCATCCATAAAACCTGGGAGCAGCAAGCAGATGCTGCGACATATCGTTGATTCCGTTGTAGAAAGCGAGACCGTCTGCTGCTTCTTGCATTGCCAAGAGATTAATCTATCTCCCAAGAATTGGCATCCAGCTGAAGTTGAGCGCATATCCTTATCTATACCTCCAAGATTACTGTCAGAGAAAACATACAGTTCACATTCAGAATTTTTAGGATACTAGAGGCCAAGTGATGGTGCCCTTTGAGGTACGTAAAGATTCTTTTAACAGCATGTAAATGAGAGAGTTTAGGAGTAGCCTAATATCGAGCACACTAGTAAACGGCAAACATGATATCTGGCCGACTTGCAGTGAGATACGTGAGAGAACTAATCATAATTCGGTACATGGTTGGATTAACAGACATTCCTTCAGCATCTTCATTTTGCAAAGGCCGTTATACAATAGGTGAAGTCGTAGCTTTGAGTCTGTAAGCTTAAATTTCACAAGAACGTCATTGACATATTTTCCTTGATGAATTAAGATTCCTTGCGGGATTTGACGAACTTGAAGTCCCAAAAACATAGTCATCTCCCCTAGTGAGCTCATCTCAAATTTCTTCTTCATGATTTCTTTAAATTCCCGACATATACTATCATTCGTAAAACAAAAAATAATATCATCAACGTAAATTTGAACAAGAATAACGTCCTTGTCAACACGTTTGATGAACAAAGTTTGATCAATGGTTCCCCGAGTATATCCATGAGCAAGCAAATGCTCTATTAAAGTTGCGTACCATGCGTGAGGCGCTTGATGCAACCCATACAAAGCTTTGTCCAATTTATAAGCATAGTCTAGCTTGTCAGGATCAGTAAAACCCGGTGGTTGTGCCACGTATATTTCCTCTTTCACCGTGCCATAGAGAAAAGCAGTCTTGACATCCATTTGATAGACGGTGAAGTCCATGTAAGATGCATATGCCAAGAAAATGCGAATAGCCTCCAATAGAGCTACCGGTGCAGAAACCTCATCGTAGTCCAATCCTTCAATCTGACGAAAACCCTGAACAACCACTCAAGCTTTATTCCTAACAATAACTCAAGTGTCATCCTGTTTATTGAGAAATACCCAACGAGTACCAAGAGCACGTTTTCCTTGAGGAATTTTCACCAATTGCCATACACCAAGCTTCTCAAATTGATTGAGTTCTTCATGCATAGCGTCAACCCATCCTGGTTCCTGCAAAGCAACATCAATGCTTTTAGGTTCAATTTGTGAGATAAAGCAAGAGTAAAGACAAGTATTGATATCCCCTGATTGACTGCGGGTTCGAACGGTAGCAGTAACAGGACCAATAATATTTTTAATTGGATGATCTGTTTGCAAGTTGGTTTCACTCGGTGAGACAACTCCATATGACTCCCGCTCATTAGTTGCACTAGTAGAAGTGTTGATTGATGAATCAACAGAACATTCTGGCGGTGTAGGCTCAGGAAACAGAGATGAGCCTAAGATATCAGGAGGTGGAGGCCCTTCATTTGTCACAGGAGATACTGTGTTTGGAGCCTCAACTTCAGGGGAATCATCCTAAGGAGTGTGTTCAGATGCCGAGTCCGGATGCTGCGATACTGGTGAAGGTGTAGATATAGCTTCATTAAATCCAGGTGGATCCACACTCAGCTGCTTTAAAGTCTCGTGCAGCTGTGCAGCATCGGCATCGTCTTCAGGTGAGATGGGCATCGTTGGAAGTTCAGAAATGTTGCTTATACCTGCAGACACATTAGAAGGGACATCAACAGGGTTAAACAAAGAGGAATAATCATATAGCCAGTCAGGACCAATGCGTGTGTCCTTGGGATTCTCCTCCAGCCAACCCACATTGTAGGTTTCAACTACCATTTTCTTGATCTCATTATAGACACGATAGAAAGTATTTTTGGAATATCCGACAAAAATGCATGGATCCCCGCATGATTCAAATTTTCCTTTAGCATCCATGAGCCGAAAAACACAAGGGCATCCAAACTTGCGGAAATGCTTGACCGAGGGTTTGCGACCTTCAACCACTTCGTACGGTGTTTTCATGTGTCTTTTGTTGATTAGGGCATGATTCTGAATATAACCGGCGGGATTGATTGCTTCTGCCCAGAAAATAAGAGGTAGCTCGGATTCAACCAACGTAGTACGTGCAGCATCAATTAGTGTTCGATTTCTCTGTTCTGCAGCCCCATTTTGTTATGGAGTTCTGGCTGCACTAAACTGTCGATCAGTACCCTTGGAGGAGTGAAAGAATTTAAGGTAGCATTCTTAAACTTGGTTCCATTATCACAACGAATAGCCTTCACGGTGGTGTCTGTCTGGTTTTCCATAAGTGTGATGAACTGTTTAACTAACTCACTGTTTCACTTTTTTGTGCCAGAAAGAAGACCCAAGTGAATCGTGAGTAGTCATAATAATAACTAGACAGTATGCCTTCCCGCCAATGCTTAGAACATCTGTCAGTCCAAAAAGATCCATATGAAGCAATTCTATGACGTAAGACGTGGAAGGAGCAGGTTTAGACTTGTGCGACTATCGATGTTGTTCCCACGTGCACATGATTCACACTTTTCAATCTGCATAAGTCGCGAACTGGTAGATCTCTAACTAAACCACCTTTTACAAGTCGATTTAAGTTTTTCATGTTGATGTGTCTGAGTCGACTATGCCATATTATTGCATCATGCTCAGCAGTTCACGAGAGTAAGCAAGTAAGCTTGTTATTGGGAGCTTTGTTCATGTTGATGACATACGCATTTCCTTTTCATGCCGCTTTTAGAAGAATCCAATCATCCGGAATGATGCGGCCTGGTTTCAGCACATAACACCCTTTCTTGGTAAAGAGAACATCCAAATGATTATCATAGAGCTGAGGCACACTCAAAAGACTATGCTTCAACTCTGGTACATAATTCACGTTCTTGAAGCTGAGAGCTTCGTTGCATACTATTCCTCTCATAGTGATCTTTCCCGTCTTACCACCTGCGAAGGAGACAAACCCGCCATCGAAAAACTAAATGTCATTCAGGTGCGAGATGTCCCCAGTCATGTGCCTGGAACAGCCACTGTCAATATATCAGAGTCTGACGAGAGTTCGCCAGAGCTATTCCTGCACATTTCAACAGGTTTAGTTAGAAACTGCAACCCAGGCCATTGATGATCTGGGCATGCCATGTGCATCAACATAAGTAACCTCACGGAAAATTAAATTAGTTGAGGATGAGGTCAATGATGCTTTTGATTTGTTGGATTTGGAGGCAGAAGACTGAATCTTTGTCAAGATCTTAGGCCTCTAGGTTAACGAGTCAGACTTCTGCACAGTCCTTGGAGTGCTGGAAGGATTCAGAAAACCTGAAGGTCTTAGAGATTTGTGAGTTTGTTTTTTGGCCATGTTCCAGTCTTGATCAGAAGGCTTAACCGTAGCAAATCGAGCCTGATATAGGTGATTAGGCATAGCTTTCTGATATTTTGAGTATAATGCTTTGAAACGTGTAAAAGCTTTTTCACAATTTCGTGCAATATGCCCGGGAAATCCACAGTTGAAACAGGTCAGCCTCTTATGGAAGAAAACAGACCGTTCAGCTTGGAAATTCTAGGCAATTTGTCTGTCAGTTTCTTGCTTACGGGTACTGACTGATGGTGCAAGGTTTTGGTCTTGGTTGTTGCCTACGCACAACCATTAGCACACTGGTTAGTTTTATGATTTGAATTAGACAATTCGGAGTGAGTAGACTTAGGCACAAATTTAACAGATTTCAGTTCAGTGGGTTGCTTAACAGATTCAATTCGGGGCTACTGAGTCAATTTCTCAGAATGAAGAAGTGACTCAGAAGTTGCCTTTTATTTGTCTGAGATGCCTATTTGTTTTTATTCTTTTTCGATCTACGTGTTCTCCGTTTCTTATTATTAGTTTTCAAATCATTTTGTGTCGCAGATTCTGCAGAGGAGATGGGTGGCTCAGCAAGGACATCCTTTTCTGAACTGCCAGAAAATGAGCTTGAAACATTAAAAGTAGGAGGAATCTCTAAATTTTGAAAAGTTTGAGAGTCCGATTCAGATTCAGATTCAGTTTCAAGATTTGTATCTGAATCAGCACGAAGAGAATGCTCATCTTCTGTCATTTCAGAATCAGTCCATTGTTCTTTGTTTGAAGACGCTGATTCGCTCGATTCTTCTAGTACTATGCCAACGTCATTCTTCACAGGGTCAGTTAGTTGGTTGAATTCCTCACTGTCAACCCTGGGATCAGCATCAACAGACGGAACTTCTGGAGAAGAACTTCCATTCTCTTCAGTAGGAACTAAGGGAACCGAATTATCTGTCGATGTTGTACCTATAGCAAATTTCATGTTTTCATCACATGAGTTATCACATTTATTATTAGCATTCAAAACATCAGCATTGGATGAAAAACCAGAATTAAAACCATCTGTGTTATCAACACACCTAACACTGTCTGAGAATTTAAATTGTTCAGCAAGAAATTGATTCAAAATGTCAAAAGAAGGTTTATAAAAATCATAATCAGCAGCTGAATTGTCTGAATTTGAATTCAAACGTTCTTCTTGATCACCATCTGTAATATCGTCAACTAATATTTCTTCTGCACAGGAGGTAGAAACGTTAGTATCGTTCACTAAGTCAGTTTTAGTTTCAGAAGAATTTTCTCCTTTTGATTCTGTGGGTGATGTTGCTGCCTCTGCCTTAGGCCTCATTTTCTCTAAATCATATGAGCTACAAGATGAATGGTCACCAGATTCGTGTGAAAATGGTGTGGAAGTAGCGAAAACATCATCCCTCTTGAGTTCAGTTAGCTTGGAGAACTTTGGGTAATAGGGCTTCCATGGTTTTGAAAGATAATCTGATGGTTTTCCATATATCATATTTTTTGCATTTTCTAGATCAGCCTCCGATTCAGGCATTCTTGTATAGTAACGATTGTATGGTAGAGGAGCCCTGTTGTAACCAAGACCTTTTGTATAATTTTTATGATAATTAAGTTGTAGATCACATAAGTCCTTGACCAGCTTGCTGGAAGTTTCAAATTTTTTAATATTTATTTCATTTTCTTGAAACTTCCCTGTCAAGGAATTTAGCTTGGCTAAACCTGCTTGAAGTTCTACGTCTTTTTCAGCTAATTTTAGCTTATAGTCGTATAGCTGCTGATATCCACAATCATTTCCATCTTGTCCAGCCATTTCAAGGCTTCCACAGCTCCTTTTTCGCCATTAAAATCCCGGGGCTTGCAGGAGACGGAATATTTGTAGGTACATCCGTCTTTAGAAGAACGGAACCTATCAACAAATTCTATTTTCTTTGGTTCACTCTTCGCATTTGAAGAGTGAACTGAGCTCTCTTTATGAGTTAAGGATGGTGCGATTGATAATGGTTGGGAGCGAGTAGCACTAGACTGCCTAAGTTTTTCTATGGCCTTTTCCATGGCCTTTCCCACAGCTGCGTCTATGCGAGCTTGGAATCTTCATTATTAATGGCTATATTTCGGCGTTATTAGGGTTAACATCCATGTGGCTACTTCGCGCCTCATCCGAGTTGGCCATTCTTTACGCTTTGGTTCTAAACACCAAATTAAATTTCTTTTAGCTATGGTATTAATAACCATATTGGCTGTAAACATTGGATATGACAATCCATTGCATAATCAAGCTAGTGTGAATAACATCACAACTCTTAGGCTTATTATATCTATTTTTGGCCTAGGTCTCAAAAGGACCATCAAAGGCAAATTATAATTTGGACGTAGTCCATATATTATTAGACAGTGGACCGTATTATCACAACTGTCATTGCCATTAGGCAATTATAATTAGCTCATAGGCTTGTCACGAAGAACTTTAAAATAAGGCACATTGGCCTGTTGCTAATTGACTTTAAAATAAGGCACATTGGCCTGTCGCTAATGGACATAAAATATGGCACATTGGCGTGTCACTAATGGACATAAAATATGGCACATTGGCCTGTCACTAATGGACATAAAATATGGCACATTGGCATGTCACTAATGGACATAAAATATGGCACATTGGCCTGTCACTAATGGACATAAAATATGACACATTGGCCTGTCACTAATGGACATAAAATATGGCACGTTGACCTACATCTCTAATGGATGTCAATTACTGTCATCTCATTGATGATATTATCCTGGATCACATTGATCACATAGGATATAAATAGGTTTTAGGACATAGTCCATTTACCTAGACGGCTAGAGTGGTTCCCCAAGCCACACTACCAGGAGTATGAACATTCTGAAAAGTTAACATAAGAGTACCTTAACGGTTGATTAATAGTCTCGGTCACATTCGACCTTAACGACTTGGAGGCTTGAACTTAGTCCACCACCTCTAAATAGAAGGATAACTTCCCTTAACTATTATGATAGAAGGCCCTTTTATCCTTAACTATCAATTATAAACTTGCCAAATATGTGGTCTGTGCCACTTGGCTAATCAAAACCACTAAGATCTTTTTGGAATTATTTAGCAGAGCAAAATTTTGAATAAAATCGAGACGCTGGCTTTGAAAAGGATGAATACATATATATAATTCCAAAATACTTAATTAAATTCCAATAGAAGTTACAATACTAGAAACAATGAAATAAACTGTCCATGCAAGGACTAAAAAATAAAAATGTCCACAGAGGGACTAAAGAAATAACAATGTCCTCGCAGGGACTAACATATATTATTTGAAAAGACTTCACTCGTCCTTCTTTCCCATAACCAGTTTCGAGAATTTCTTGAAGAACTTGTTCGTCTTCTTCTACATTTTCTCCGCTTATTGTTGCATTTCTCTCATTCGTTCTAAGGCCTCATTGATGGCCTCAAGTAGCGGCGGAGGTTGTGGTTGTGGTACACTAGGATATTGATACCCACAACTTGGATATCCAGTAGATGGATAAACAGTTGGGAAGGGAGATGGGTAAAGTGCGTTATGCATGACCGCTTGCATGTAAGGGTCATGCGACTATGCTTGGTAATCAACAGGTGTCGATGGGTTAAAAGGATCATATCCAGGACGTATCCGGACATGTTGGGATAGGGTTATTATAACCCGATGGTGGTGGTTGAACTGCGGGTGATGGCGTTGGTTCCACCACAGGTGAAGCATTAGAGGGTCCACCCATTTGTGGGTCCTCTTGAAAGGTGGGGTAGGGTTTAGGCAATGGTGGTTGTGAACCCGACCGTTGACCTGCACGTACTGACATACGTGCTCCTCGTTTCCTCCTTGGCGGCTGATGATGTTCCACTAGTTCCATGTGAACATCTCTTGTATAGGAGGTGGTTGAGAGTGATGGGAAGGAGTGTTGGCAAAGGTAAATTGATTCCAATATTGGTCCCACTCATTATGACCTTGATATGGTGATCCGGCATAAGAATTTGAGCCGCTCGATATCTCAATGGTGTGCGCATTTGAACCAGACGGCGGCATCTCCGGATCAGAGTCCTCGTCCATTGGATTTGGCTGACCCAACTGATTCTGATCAGCTGGGGGTGTGTTAAAGTACTGGTTGGGGTTAAATTCATCATGATAAGAATGATGGGAATGGTGAGAGTGGTGTGAATGATATGAATGGTATGAATGATAAGAATTTTGGGTATGAGAAGGTGAATGTTGCGATAATGGCCATGAATCCCCCGAATCTTCATAGGGGTTTGTGTGATGTGGAAGTGGAGGGATATGTCCTAAGGGTCCTCCTCTCATTGGTCCTTTGCCTTTTCCTCGTACACATGGCGACATTTTTCCTGTTAAAATCAATACCAATAACAATACCAATAACTTAATAATGAAATCAGTTATCCTAGATCAATGCCTAGACTCAGAATTCTAAGGAATGTGCTTGTGTAAGTTTGATATTAAACACAAAAAAAGTTAGTGTTTAATTCTCTCAAACGTTGGCTCTGATACCAACATGTCAAACCCCGGCTTTCCACAGCCAATCAAACACTAGTGGGTCCAGGTGGGGAATATCGTGACGTAAGTTGATAACATCATAGACAATTAAACACAGCACAGCAGAAGTCTTGGATTTAAATTACAATTACAAACCAATTGTTCAAAATACAAAATAATATACAGGTTCGTAATAGAAGATCCACAGGCGGATCAGAAATCGTACAAAGAAAGAATGTAAAGCAGACTTTAGGCAGATCTAGGATTTGCAAGATCCTCTTATCACTACCGAGCACTTCCAGCCTATTTCGTATTGTACCTGCAAGCTTATTCTTTTGAAAATACGTCAGCTTTCGCTGGTAAATACACCCAACTGACTCATTTTGAAAACATTTAAAATATGTTTTAAGTGCGTATCAGCACAAAATCTTTTATAACTTGGGAAAGTTGACGTTGCAACCTTGTTAACAGATTCACATGTTTGTCCATACATACAAGGCCTAGTGCGAAAACCGAGACATGATTAACTACATACCACTTACGAACTCACGAAGGAGTTATCCCCAACATCTTGGTTAATTGCATTTGAAAGTCTGTTGGGTATATGTCTACACCCCGCGCTAAGGTCGTGGTCATTAACTAATGTAATGAGCCGAGGATATCCAGGACACGGTAGTTAACCCCTGATGTTTAAGTTATCAAACAAAACTGATTAAAATAGAATATGTGGATTTACTAGCCACAATCCGGCATCGATTGATCCCATTTCCGACCAAGCGGTAATAGTTTACCGTAACCCAAGCCTGTATAGGGGAAATAAGTCGAGAGTATTTATCTGAGCTATTCTTAGTTTAACGTAAGATTTATTAACTCAGTCGTATGCAAAAGTACTAAGTCCAGATAGCATTTACCAGCAAGTCTCTAGTCTGGATTATGGCATAAGCTAACCAATTAATTACTAACAGTGTTATTTAAGTCATTAACTTAGACCGACTAGCGTACTTGATCAAAACGTATAATTCTAGATTAAACGATGATTGGATAAAATGTATTTTAATCCCAACAAGTACCTTGACTTGTATAATATGGATAAACTATAAACATTCTAGATTTCGAGACTTATATGACAAGGTTAGACCCGTTTCGGTTAATTTTCGTAAACTAGTTACATATGCTTACCGGTACGCATATTAGCGATATTGGGTAACCGGATAAGTCATGGACAAGTTATATATGCCATTATATTTTAAATAAGTTGTAATATCAGTAGGATATCAACTTATATGCCCGTTATGGTTTTAAAGTGAAACTATGCTTCATAAGGGTGTTTCGGTAATTTCATACCGTATAAAAGGAACTTGAATATAATTTAATGTTATAACTATAAGTATTCTGGAAAAATAATTTATTTAAGATATAATATCAGTAGGATATTAACTATATGTGTAAATTATCTTTTATGACCAAACTATGCACCGAAGGGGCATTTTGGTCATTTTACACATAGTTTATAAATTATTTAGGATTTTGAGTTCGTATCATGTACCTACTGTAAAAATATTTAAAATAAGTTTTAAAACCAGTAGGTAATAAATCTTGTTTGGTAAATATGGTTTAAAACCGTACTATGCGCCGAAACGACGCTTATGTCGAAAAATGATTATTTATGCGATGTTTAATGAAAACTGATGTTATGATCAGATTAACAAGTCTTAGATATGTTATTTAATATAACATATTAGTAGCTAAAAGATTTACTTTGAAAAGATGTGATTAAAACCATTTTATAAGCCACGAGGGCCTTATCGTCATTTATCGACATATTACAAGGACTTATTCATAAACTCAGTTTATAATCTGTATTGACATCCCGAATAATCCTACTTATAATATTACATCAATAGGAAACTCATTTTCAAGTTCATTATCATTTAAATATCTTTTTATACAAAAAGGTCATTTTAGTCAAAATGGCATAATTACGAAACTTATGCGTAAACTCAGATTCTGATTATGATCATGTAATATAACCTCAGAGGGTTATCCTACATTATATTACGATTATAATGCAACTTTAGATCAGTAGCTAACTGACGTGATGTCGTAGTCTCATGTAAATTTAATCCAAATACTGCTACTAGTTAGCGGTAAGTGGGTATCGAACACAGGGAATTGTGAAAATTGCGTTATCCAAAGGTTGTGATACTTTAACTATAATTACCTAAATTGCAATAAATTTAAACCAAGATTTTGGCTATGTGCTTTTAGATTTTAACTACTAATGACTCAAAAATTGGTTGTTTAACAGATTTCAAAGGAAATGATCATCTTAAGTTTCTGGTTCAAAAACGCACGTGTTTCAATTCGATTAGAAAGAGTCACATAGACATGACTCGTGTTTGATTAATTTTTTGTGATAAAAGGGAACCAAGTACTCGGATTACTATAATGCGAGGTCGTTACCCAATGATCAATGATTAATGTCCAACTCGTAAACCTCCCCGTGATATCTCGATTGTCAACGACACCAAGAACGTACGAATAAGGCAATGAATAAAAATATCAATCAACAATTAACAAACATTCATTCAACACCATAATAACCAAAAAAAGAAATTATTCTAGAAATCTTAAATTGAAACACAGTTTGTCCAACAAACCTTCCACTCAAGATGATCACAAGGAGATTTAGCCTCTCATGTTCTTGCAATTCATCATCACTCCACTTAGATTGTTCATATGAATCAAATCACAAAAACAATGCTGTAGAAATGTTTAGAAACAATAACAAGACTCTAAAATCGCCTCCCAATCACTGATGTTCGTTCATAATGATTGGATATGTGAAAAGACTCCTTCATTCGACTTAAATTGAGCAGTTACAACTTTCCTGTAGCTCACCACCGTAAGCTACGGTGCCCACCGTAGCTTACGCTGGGTAATAATCTTCTTACGGTGATAAGGGTCTGTCTTACGGTGGAAATTAAAAGAGGACTCCACCTTAAGCTACGGCGCCCACCGTAGCTTACGATGGTCAGCTTGATTTTCAGTTTTGCCCCTCGTTCAATCTCTCGAGTCCACATCATCAATTAGCCACTTTCAAGTCCCCGAAAAAAACACGTTTAAAATCCCTCGTTATGCTCTTTGCTACCTGCAAAGCCATTGTTAGGTCCTAGAACTGTGAGACTGAAGCATCAAATATATGTAAGGATCTATGGTATTCACTGGGTTTAACTAGGTTAGTTTGTATTAGTTTTGGACCTTTATAGGTCTTTTGGGCATGTCATAGGCAATGTGGGCCAGGCAAGCCCATAGGCAAGCCCATTAGGGTTATGCCTTACCCTTGGTATAAATAGAATGTTATGTCATTTCTAGGGTTAAGACTTTTGGAGAATTTCAGGTTTTCTCTAGAGAACCTTCATCTTGTACCAGACGGTTTTTGCTTATTCAAGTAATAGAATCGTGTGCAAGGTGTTAAAAGTGAATTCATATTGTTTTTCATCATTTCAGTTTTTCTTGAAGATCATAAAGTTTGGATTCCGCCCATCCTTGGTGATTGTGTGATATCAGTGTTAGATCCGTATTATTGGAACTTACAAGTGGTATCAGAGCCTGTTGGAACCTGTTTTCCAGGCTCAGATATGATTTTACAAGATTCTGTTCAGTTTTCTGTTGAAGAACACGAAGGACACGAAGAAGATTCAAGCATCTCGGATCAACATTAAAGGATTTCAGATTTTCTGGTTGTATTTCGGATTGAAATCTGCTGCATTCGGATAAAAATCTTGAATTTCTGTTAGATTTCGAATAAATCTTCAAGCATTTCGGATTTTCTTCAAGGATTTCGGATAATCTTCAAGGATTTCGGATAATCTTCAAGCATTCCGGATAATCTTCAAGCATTCCGGATAATCTTCAAGCATTTCGGATTTTCTTTAAGGATTTCGGATAATCTTCAAGCAATCTAGATAATCTTCAAGCATTTCGGATTATAATAGTTCCATTCCGGATTACTGTTCCGGATTGTCACTGTTGCTGTGTATCTGATAGAATTCTAGATAACTGTTCCGGGTTACTGTTGTTGAGTATCTGATAACATTCCGAATTACTGTTCCGGATTCTCATTTCGGACTGAAACAGTGCATTCCGGATTCCATCTCGGATACTGTTTCGGATCACCATTTCGGATTAGTATTTTGGATCACTGTTTCCGGATTCCATCTCGGATTTTTAATCCGAGTTACTGTTCCGAATTTGGTACTGTTCCGAGTTGTACCCCAAAAGGTGGAAAGTTAACCAGCTGACGTAACCAGAGTTAAACGTTTCATACACAGAATTTGATCCTTAGACAATCTTAACAAACTGATTGCACGGTTAGACTCGGGTGATTTTTAGGGAAAAAAGAGGCACGAATATTCCTAAAATCACCATCGGACATTATATATCATTGGAATCATATCGGCGAGACGAGTCTAACAGTGCATTTTGGTAAAAACAGTTTTCAGACATTTTTTATCGTGTTTACCGGTCCGGTTTTGATTATCTGACAATGTCTACATCCCAAACTCAGCATTCGAGCCTGCGGGATGAAGTGAAGGAAAATCTGAATGAGTTTATCGGAGATTACAATGTTGATCCAGTTGCCGACTATGTGATGCGTTTGCTTGACCGTGGAAGGCAAAAAGAGGATGTAAGGAATGATTTGAATAGCTTTTTGGGTGATGGCAATGACTCTTTTGTATCTTGGTTATGGGATCGGTTACAATCAAACAAATATCTCCAAGATCGATATGCAAAATCAACTGAGTCTAACCCTGAAGAAGTGTCTGAGCAGAAACCTCAACCACAGCAAGCAGCAATCAGCAGCCCAGCACCCCAAACTCAACCTCAAGCCCAAACTGACGCTGACAAATCTAGCTTGTCCATTGACACAGTCAACTATCTTTTGTGCACTGAACCTTGCAGGAATAGGGTTGTTCAACTCCGGGATCTTAGTTCCAACATAACCGATGAATACAACAATGCAATGGCTCAGTGCATCAGCCTTCAAGAAAGCAAGAAGTTACTCAAAGAAAAGGTTGAAGCACAAAAGAAAGATATAGCTCAGCTCCACCTGGACGTAAATCAACAGAAATGTTGGGTCCATGATTACAAAACTAGATTAGAATAAAAAACCATGGAATGCGACTTGGTAAGAGTTGAGCTGGGACTTCTTACTGGAAAACATCAACAAAATGAAGTTCATATAAAGAAGTTTGATACATCCAGCAAGCTTGTTCACGACGTGTGCAATGTGTAGTTGGCATATAAAGGGAACAAAGGGAAGGGTTTGGAATTCAATCAGGTTGCCCCGCCATATAATCACAACTACACAACAATGCCTGAAACCGACGAAGATATTGAAAAAGCACGGTATCTGGTGTACGGCAAACCAAGTGATTATACTCCAGGCGCACGGGAACCATCTGGTGCTGTTGACTCTTCCAATGATTCTGCTGATGAAGACAGAGCTAAAGTGAACAAGGCTCCATGTGCGCAAACTGAACAATCTGAACCTTCTGCTTCTGATGAAAAGGTAAGCTAAAAGAGCAGAAAAGAGCAAATCGGAGACGAAGAAAGCAGAAGTCCAACCGTCAAGGACAATCTCGCTCTCCTAAATCATCAGTGGCCAGCAATAGCCTCAAAAGGCTAATGTTGTGAAAAATGCTTTTGTTAAGCCGGTCATTAATGGCAAATGTGAAATATATGCTTTTGACCGTGCTAGCAAAGCTTTTGGAAAGGTTGGGGAGATTTCTGAAAAGGATTTGCAGTCTAAACAAAATAAGAAAAATCAAAAGAAATCTTCACAACAGAAGAAGGCCCTTGCAAACGACAAGTACAGACATCCAAATTCATCTTCGTCTGCAAGAAATGTGCAAGGATATCAAGCACGGAAGGGATCAGTTCATCCTTCAAGGCATGTACGAGCAAATCAAGCTGATAAGAATGCTTTACATGTGAAAAGACAAGCGTGCTTCAATTGCGGCATTCCTGGTCACATCGCTCGAAACTGTACATGTGGTCCCCATGTTCCGTGTCATGCTAAAAATCTGAAGGTTACACCAAAGAATAACAATCATTCCAAGCCGATGAAGGTATCATCACCTAAGGCAATGAAGAATGTGAATTCCAAGGTTAAACCATCTGATGGGGATTGGAATGTTGCCAAAAACAAATGCAAGGCTGTTCAGAAACAAAAATCTGTTTCTAAAATGACTAAACCTGAAACAGCCAAAGTAGCTCAATCAAAGGCAACTACCGCGTTTGTTAAACTGAAACAGATTTGGAAAGCCAAACCTAAATCCAAATCAGCAGCAACATCACCAATCCTCGAAACAAAAGGGGACTTGTGTCTTAAAGAAGTGTCTTATTTTGATGCTTCAGGGAAACCCAGGACCACGATGGCCTAGGTCCCACTGTCTAACTAATCTCTTTATTTTCTCAGAATAGCCAAAGAGGAGCTGTTGACAATCTCTAGAGTGTTGATAGCGGTTGTTCCAGGGACATGAAGGATAACATCTCACAGTTGCAAAAAGGTTCAAATCTTTATGATTATGATGTTTTCTTTGGAGGAGATGAGGTAAGAAAAGATCAGCGAAAAGGTAAAAATTTGAATTTTGTGCTTTAGTTTTGAAATTGATTAGTTTTTAATCTAATGACGGAACAGTTAAGCAAAAACAACTAAAATATTTTCCCCTTCCTTTTGTTTAAAACTTTGTGCATATGTTTTCTTTATTAGGTAAATTTGTGCATAAAGTATGATACACAAATTTAGGGGGAAGAGGGCGATATATGTATATGTGTATTGTTTGAGGGGGAGAAAATTAGAAAAATACAAAAACATTATTTGAAAAACAAAAATACAAAAATAAAAAGTCATGGGAAATGAAATGAATATTCATGATAAAGGGCGTGACTGACACATGTAAGGTGTCATAGCTGAAAAGACTAGGATCTAACGTGATATGTCGGTAGGCTTACGCTCAAAGTGATTAAAAGATACTAAGTGATATAAACATAACGAACTACGTATCTTGTGGGTAACATACCATCGGTGTATGATTTTAGTGTCTTAAATCTTGCGTTGCTAGATAGCCAACGTCTGAGGTTTCGGGTCTTTATGTTGTTGAGTCATCCGGGGGTATCTTGGCTGCCCTTCTATTGCATCCAGATTATATGCAGACCTAGGCACAGTCATGATATCTTTAAAAGAGCCAAAATAAAAGGGCCCAAACCTTAAAAGAAAGGAAATCTCATTATGAGAAAATTCCATGAATCCAAACATACCAAATGAGGTATATGCCTAACCCTTGCCAGATACTATTGGTCACTCTGCTGTACGGAAGTAGTGACCTATTCACCAATAGTCTGACGTTGTAAAAGACAAAGGATGATCTCAGTATATTCACCTGCTATGATGAATCGTTGTGCTTACCTTGATCGCAGGGGTATGTCATGGTATGGGACACATGGGTATTATAGTATAATACTACCTTCAACATATCACAAAGTTGAAAAATGAAAGTTGAGCGTTAAAGTTTAAGTGGACAAACATATTGGCAATTGCATAGACCCGTCTGAATAAGTTCGCACCAAAAAGTGTTCCTTGGTCCGCTTGAAAACGATTTTGATCCCATTGCAATTGCATAGTTGTAACTATTGAGTTAGTTTCTTTGTTTATTTGTGTTTCTGTTTATATTCTTATATTTAAAAATAAAAAAATAGAAAATTCAAAAATCCAAAAGTAGAGTGCTTTTTGTTTTATTAAAAATTATTAACCGTTCTTGAAGATTTAACTAATTATCTAAAGATGAAAGAAATTTGAATTCTGATCCGAGTACAAGTACTTGGAAGTACCAAGGTTCATGTGGTACTCTCCTTGTTGCATAAGAATGTTTTGCTTATAAATTTCTGAGAATTGTGCAAATCTTGATTTAAATCAAGAAATAGGGATTGCTGAAATTGAGATGCTGTTAATTGTCGACAAAGCATGAAGTGTCACAACAACAAAGTGTACCTGAGACAGAAGAACTATTCCAGTCATCGTCTGACAGTGATAGTACATTTGAAGAAGTACCTGAGAACCTGCTTGCTTGAAAGAGAAAGATTGAAGAAGAAAAGAGATGCTGAGGTTCCTCCTCTCGCATTCTTTTTGACAAAGACGTTTCAAGCAAAGCTGATCGAGATGCTGATATGACGCTAACCACAAGAGCAGAAGAAAGAGACCCGGTGCTGAGAGTTCGTTGAAGTATGAGGTCCTAAAAGTATGAGACTGACTTCCACAACACTTACGGCACAGTGACAACCATAGATTATGTTGAAGACATTGCACTATGAAGACAATTTGATGCATGAGTCTAGGGGGAGATTGTCAGGTCCTAGAACTGTGAGACTGAAGCATCAAATATATGTAATGATCTATGGTAGTTAACTAGGTTTAACTATGTTAGTTTGTATTAGTTTTGGACCTTTATAGGTCCTTTGGGCATGTTATAGGCCATGTGGGCCAGGCAAGCCCATTAGGGTTATGCCTTACCCTAGGTATAAATAGAATGTTATGTCATTCCTAGGGTTAAGACTTTTGGAGACTTTCAGGTTTTCTCCAGAGAACCTTCATCTTGTACCAAACGGTTTTGCTTATTCAAGTAATAGAATCGTGTGCAAGGTGTTAAAAGTAAATTCGTATTGTTTTTCATCATTTCGGTTTTTCTTGAAGATCATCAAGTTTGGATTCCGCCCATCCTTGGTGATTGTGTGATATCAGTGTTAGATCCGGATTACCGGGACTTACAGCCATACACACTGTAGACATCAAATTGTAATAATTAAACCGTTTAAAGGTGGAATATCGATCGTTTTATCGCACTTACGGGTTATCCAAAAGACCACCCGTCACATCCCGACACTTAAACGTTGCTTGCCACAAGCAACACTTTCACAAAAGTTTCAAACTATCAAGTGATCATCATGTAAACCAAACACAAACAAATTGCCCGTTATCAACTTCACCTTCATATTACATAATACACCCCTCACTATACTCTCTTCTCGGTGACAAACAATTGTACTAGCAAGATTGTGCTACATTAATCAATGCAAATATGTAAATGTGCATAAGCTTGGATAATAATCAAATCTTTACCTACAAATTGTCTAACACACTTATGAATCAGAAGGACTTTTGGGTTGTAACAAAGCTATGTGTAAGGGTAAGAATTGGTGGGAAATATTCTTGTAGCTCGTCTAATCGACCCAGTTTTATTATTAAAATCAACATAAATAACTAACTCTATTTGTACAACTAACTTCATCTTCTTCTCTTTTTTTTGTCTTCTATTTTTTTCTTAACAAGACAATATTGCATCAAGATAGCAACCATCGCATTACAACTATTGAAAGACAAATACAATCATAAGAATATCAAACTATCTAAACCGGGTCGATTAAAAGGTAGAATTTTGTAGGACATAGGCTTGGGTGACAATTGAATGGTTAAAAGCTCAAATGGGCTACTAATGTCCAAACCCCCGTCCCGCTCACTACCAAGCTCATATATGTAACTTATGAGGTCCAACCCCCCAAACCCACACTCAACACACATCCAAACGAGGCTACCTAAATGCCCTCATCATATTCACAAGCATGTAAACTTAGGTTTTGACAAGCATCTATTATCCAAGTTCTATTAACACAATGTACACATCGCCACTCAATCAAAAAGCATTTAATCTCTAAAGTACATCTATGTGGCTCAATCCTCACCAAGAAACGAATAAAAAGGGATACCGATGTGTCATGTATATTATGGTAGTACCTTCAAACTTTGGCAACTGTTTGGTTCAATTCACACAAAAAAAAAATTTTTAATCCAAAAATTTTCCCCCATCCCCACACTTGGGATACATAGTCCCCAATGTATGGTTTTGGAGGAATGATCACTCCTTTACTCTCAATATCACCTTTCGTTCAAAATCTCAAATCCCATAGTTCTTTTTTTTATATAAAAACATGAAAACTTAGCCACAAACCTCAAACCCAACATAACTTTCAAACATAATACACCCCATTCATTCCCAATCATAAACAAAATGCAACAAATTAAAGCTACAATACTGTACAAAGGAACCATATGACCTGATCAATAATTGCGTGGCTGAGGAGGTCCGAAGATAGAAGTCATCATCTCCGAAAACTCATTGAATGCGAACGCGCCACTTCCACTTCCTCCTTCTTGTTTCCCGGAGCTCGGTTGCTGCTGCTGCTGCCCATACCGTGGATCCACCCATTGAGAGTGATGCATTGGCGGTGTTGGATAAGAAACACTACCGTCATAGGGTGATAGGGTCGAGTAATCAACTGGTGGAGGGTCTACAACCACCGGACGCCCTACATGCCAATCATCATGCATCCTCCGGTTCTGATCATCCAAATATCGGTTATTGATTTCCTGCTCAAAGGCGTAAGCATGAGTACGGTTCCAGGATTCTTGTCGATCAAAATTGTGCCTCAATACATGTTCCATGCTTGCGCCCATGAATGTCTGATGATCAAAAAATGTCCGCTTGGCCCCACTCCAGCTATCAAACACTGAAGGCCTTTGACTCTCGATTACTTCTTGCATTGTACCTTGGTGAGGCTAATTCGGCTCATACGGATATCTCGAAAAGTCAAAGAAACCTCCGGTTGGAATACTACTCGAACCCCCTTGCTCAACATTCATTGGGCAACATGTGGGTCATCCATGTAGTCCTCATCCCCACTTGGGCCCTCTTCCTCGCTTTCCGGTTCATCCTCTTCACCCGGTCGAAGTGGCCACGCGTCACCTTCAGAACTCTCCATCGTTGCCCCTCACTTTCAACTTATGATACCTCTCAGATTCCGTATATTTCCACCCAACCCCCAACTGTCGGATGTCAAACAGCTTGAATCTTTTATAGGACCCCTTATCATCTGCACCGATCACCCCATACATTTTCAAGAGAGTAGTGATGAGGCGGCAATGCGGAATGATTTTCCGCTGATCGCTATTCCTACTGATCCATACATTGTTCATTACCAGAAAGCGAAACGGAAACATGGGCCCCCAGTCAACAAGGTATAGAGCACCGGCACTTCCGGCAGTCGAACTTCGGTTTTGTCACCCCGCCTCGGGATAACATTCTGCATGCAAATGGCCAACATCAACTTTCCCTCAATCCTTAAATTCTTCCGGTATAGCTTTCCGTGCGTAGTACCTAGTAAGAACAGATAATCCAACATGGTATTCCAACGCGGATGCTTCTCGGGTTCAAAATAGATGTCTTCCAATCTTGGAAGCATATACTGATTAACCGACTTACTATCAAATTTCGCAACCCGCCTTAAAGAATCAAAGGACATCTCTACCTCGATGTCATTCACAGTGCCAATCAACCTCATCTTCAACACTACACCCCTGTATGAAGGACAATTAAGAGTGGCCATCCACTCCTGAATTTTAGTATCATAAAAGTTGGTGCCTTCATAATCGTAACACTTCAAAGCTGCCTCCCATCCTAATGCCCAGAATTTATCCGTAATCCCAAACGGTCCAAAATCCGCCTCCCTCACCTCCGTTTTGAAAATAAACGCCTCCTTTCTTTGTGCCAACCGATTAATCTGGTCGTTGAATAATTCAGCCTGCCACTCTTCTGGCTGATCATGTAACGGACTGAATGTCCATTGTGGCTTTGGCCCCCGATCAGGCGCATCTTCTTCTGTGTCTTCATCACTACCACCCTGCATTACTAACCTTCTCTTTCTTGGTGTCGGTTACTTGAAGAACCCACTTTTTCTTTTCCTTTTCGCCCCATTATAATTCTGCAAAGCATAGACATGATAAACACATATTATTCATCTTCTCAAAAAACCACATTATCCCCACACTTGCTTATTACTATAGTCATAGAAACTAGTCAACACATTAATCCATCATGTGCAAAAATTTGAACAACATTCTCCTAAATTAGTAAAATTTTGCCCAAAATCATATTTTCATCACAAAAGCTAGCTTCCATAACCATAATCATTCAAAACCCAATCAAGTTCATCTCAAAATAATCAACTATAAGCAAGCATGGGTTCATGATAACTTAGTACTTACAATCCTACAAGGCAATGATAATAATGTAAGAAATTGCATACCTTGGCTTTGTAGAAAAGGAAGAACCCTAAAAACTTGAAGATTAACAAAAACCCACAAGAACCCTAATAAATTTCGGATCAAAAAGTTCCAAATTGATCCCCCAAACGATGGATTTGACAAAATGCAAGCACACAATCGAAATCCTTGTGAAATTTAGCCAAGATTGACCCAAAATTCACTCGATTTGGTGAAAAATTGAAGGATTTATGTGAATGAAGGTGGGTCTTCTTGAAGGTAAATAAGGGGGAAGAAGAATGAAGTTATGGATGAAAAGTGTGTAGAAAATAAGTGGGTAGGGGTTAAAACACTTGCGGACCCTAGAAGCCTAGTGGCCACCGGAAGCTATGGTGGTCACCGTAAGCTACGGTGACCAGGACTTTAAAAAGGGAACGTAAGATAGTTTATAAGCACCATAAGGATTTTTGGGAGCACCGTAGCTTACGGTGGGGACCGTAAGCTACGGTGGTATCTGGGCATTTTTTCCAATTTTTTTTTCAAAAACAAAATAGCATTTTAACCTACCACCCCCCTCGAAAACCCGTGTTGTCCTCAACACCGTGTATGAGAAATTTCGAAAAAAAACTTCCCCACACTTGTTTTCAAACACAAATCAACAAGTACGGATAATGACTCGAAACAAACTAAACACACAAACAACAACAAAGTATTTTACATTATCAAACCTTGGCCTTATTGTTTAATTCACATCCAATGGCCGTAAGATGTAGCCCACTTTGTAAATTCAAGATGTTTAATATCATTCCCCTCCAAATATGGTTTGAGCCGATGCCCATTCACCGTTTGCTTCACATTGGTCCGTTCATCCACGATATCAACATCTGCAAACCTTCCCACACGTGTAATAATATAGGGTTCCATCCACTTGCTTTTTAATTTGCCCGCGAACATCTTTAACCTTGAATTGAACAACCATACCTTTTGACCCGTTTCAAAAGTTCGCTTCCGAATCTTTGCATCATGAACCTTCTTGAGCTTATCTTTGTATGCAGTTGCACACTCATATGCTTCATCTCGAATCTCTTCGATCTCACTCAATTGAAGTTTTTGGATCTTCCCCCTTCGTCATAATCGGCGTTTAACGTCTTGATGGCCCAATGCGCCCTATGCGCCAACCCCATTGGTAAGTGACACCCCTTCCCAAACACCATCCGGTAAGGAGTTGTACCGATAGGAGTCTTGTAGGATGTTCGGTATAGGCACACAATGCATCATCCAATTTATGTGACCAATCCTTTCTATCTGTTCGCACCGTCTTCATTAAAATTTCTTTAATTTGATGGTTAGACACTTCGACTTGTCCACTGGTATGTGGGTGATACGGTGTGGCAATGCGGTGGTTCACATTGTATCTCTTCAATAATTTCCCAAAATTAAAATTCTTAAAATGCGAACCACCATCACTGATTATAACACGTGGAATTCCAAAACGAGCAAAGATATTCGATTGCACAAACTTGCAAACAACCGAATGATCGTTAGTCCGTCTCGGTATGGTTTAATCCACTTCGAAACATAGTCCACGGCCACCAATATGTACAAAAAACCATTTAAACTTGGAAACGGCCACATGAAATCTATCCCCCACACATCAAAGATTTCACCACCAAGATAGGTTGCATGGGCATTTCGTCCCTCTTTGAAAAACTCCCCATCTTCTGGAAATTCAGATAATTCCGAGCAAATTCACATGCGTCTTTAAAAATTGTAGGCCAATAGAACCAGCATGTGAGCACCCGGTACCCCGTCTTGTGACCACTAAAGTGTCCCCCACAAGCGGAGGAGTGAGCATGGGTTAAGATTTCGGCCACTTCCGTTTCCGGAACACACCTTCTAATTACTTGATCGGCCCAATTTTGAAAAAGTCCTGTTCATCCCAAATATACTGCTTAACTTGTACCATGAACTGTTGTCGTCTTCTCTTTGTCCAATGACTGGGAATAGCACCCGTGGCCAAATAGTTTACGTAATGTGCATACCATGGGGTTGTAGAAGTAGAGACAGCGAGCAACTGTTCATCAGGAAACCGTTCATTAATATCAGTTAAGTCATCAGCCCCATCAATTGGAATCCGAGACAAGTGGTCGGCCACCACATTTTCACTTCCCTTTTTGTCTCAAATTTCCAAGTCGAATTCTTGCAACAAAAGTACCCATTGAATCAACCGAGGTTTAGCTTCCTTCTTCTCCATTAAATACCGAACTGCGCTATTATCAGAATATACCACCAGTTTGCTCCCCCAAATATACGACCGAAACTTGTCCAAGGCATACACCATAGCTAATAATTCTTTCTCGGTTGTGGTGTAATTCAGTTGTGCCTCGGACAGAGTTTTACTTGCATAAGAGATCGCCACCAGTTTCTTATCAACCCTTTGCCCCGAAACCGCTCCAATAGTTGTATCGCTGGTATCGTACATAATTTCGAACGACTTTGACCAATCCAGTGGCTGCAAGATAGGGGCCTTCACCAGCTATTCCTTCAAAACATTAAAGGCTTGTAAACATTCATCAGTAAAATCAAAGGGAACATCTTTCAATAATAAATTAAATAAGGGTATAGTAATAACACTAAATCCCTTAATAAATCTTCTATAAAAACCAGCGTGCCCCAAAAATGACCTTACCCCTTTAACATTTTTAGGAGGAGGTAGCGATGAAATTACACGAATTTTCCCTTTGTCTACCTCCATCCCTTTTTCAGACACAACATGACCCAACACAATACCTTCCTGAACCATGAAATGACTTTTCTCCCAGCTCTGCATTAAGTTCTTCTCGACCCATCTTTTTAAAGCTTTTTCTAACTCGTCGAGACACAACTCAAAGCTTGTGCCAAAAATAGAGAAGTCATCCATGAACACTTCAAGCGACTCTCCAACCATGTCCGAGAAAATACTCATCATACATCGTTGAAAAGTTGCACAAGCCAAATGGCATTCGCCTAAAGGCGAAAGTACCATAAGGACATGTAAAGGTGGTTTTGTGTTGGTCATCAGGATGAATAGCAATTTGGTTGTATCCTGAATATCCATCCAAAACACAGTAGTATTTTTGACTTGAAAGTTTTTCAATTATTTGGTCAATGAAAGGTAATGGGAAAGGTCCTTAGAGGTTGCGGTATTCAATTTTCTATAATCGATACAAACACCCACCCGGTGACCGGTCGGGTGGCGATTTATTCACCATTTTCGTCCTTAATAACTTGAATACCGACCTTTTTAGGCACCACTTGGGTAGGACTTACCCAAGCACTATCAGAAATAGGGTAAATAATACCTGCATCCAACCATTTGATTGCCTCCTTTTTCACTACCTCGCGCAGATTCGGATTCAACCTTCTTTGTGCTTCCCTCGACGGCTTGGCCTCCTTATTTTTGATTATCTTGTGCATAACAATAGATGGGCTGATTCCCTTCAAATCAGCGATTGTCCATCCAATGGCCGCCCGATTCGCTTTGAGCACCCTTAGCAATTCGTGCTCTTAAGCCACCTCAAAATTAGAGGCAATAATGACCGGCAATGTGTCATTATCCCCTAGAAATGCGTATTTCAAGTGGCTCGGCAATTCCTTCAACTCTAAGATTGGGGGCTCCTCCAAAGATGGTTTTGTACCCGAACTAATTTCCGCCGGTAGACTCTCAAACTGATGAGTCCAAGGCGGTCGCCCCTCTTTCATTGCCATCACATCCTGTTTTTCTTCCTCCACTTGCAAATCACTAGCATGTACCTGCTTAGACACATCATAAACACAAACACAAACATCCTCTTCCGCATATTCATGTGGGTCACACCCATCCACTAAATCTGCCATGAAACACTCGTCAACACCAATAGAATTAGACGTGTTAGTAAAAACATTTAATCGCATTTTTCTGTTACCGAATGTCATGTCAACCGTACCAAGTCGACAATATATTACGGCGTGGGCGGTGCTTAAGAATGGCCGACCTAAAATAATGTTTTGTTGCTGTTTTGGGTCAACGGACGAATAGTCAAGTACTAAAAAGTCTACCGGGTAGTAGAATTCATCAAACTTCACAATTACATCTTGACCAACCCTCGGGGTAACTTGTGAGATAAATCGGCCAAAACCACCGTTGTCTCGACCCGAGCCAATGGACCAAAATCATATTGGTCATATAACCCACCCGGTAGTATACTTACTCCGGCTCCAAGATCTAGCAACGCTTTACACATTAGAAAATTTCCAACTTGAATATTTACTAACGGCGTTCCCAGATCTTGGAGCTTGGGAGAAAGAATCCCTTTCAGCACCTTACTAACCTGTCCGGTCAGATCTACCCGCTTAGGCAACTTCTTCTTTTGTTGTCTTTTATGAGTGCATAATTCTTTTAAGAATTTTGTGTAAGCGGGTACTTGCTTAATAGCATCAACCAATGGGAGGTTTACCTTAAATTGTTTAAACACATCCAAAAGTTCTTCCTTTTGAGGACCCCTTGTTGAAATAAAATTTTTCTTTCCCGGGTCAACTAAAGCGGAAGGAAACGGGACTTGATTTGGTCCCCCTTCCTCCTTTGTTTCGTTTAAGATTTCACCCAAACCCGGTTTATCAATCACATTTTCAACAATAGGGTCCCTTGACACATTTGGTGATGGGACATCATCCTCATCACTCTCATTACCCGTAATATCCTCAACCACCCCTTCAACCAAACCTTGTTCCAAATTTGCTTTAAATTCTTTACCGCTTCGTAAAACACATACATGGTTAATATTAATATTACGCGAAGTATTGTGAGAGGGATTTACCTTTGTGTCACTCGAAAGTTGACCCTTACCTTTTTAAGTTCCGCTACCTCAGATGCGAGTTGACCCATTTGTATGGTGAGCGCTTGGATACTTTTGTCACGGACTTCATCCTTTTGCATACGAGCTTCATCGAGTTAATTCCTCTGTTTCATGTCTTGTTACATCATTCGGAGCATATCCATAACCTCGTTGCCGCTCGATGAAGTTTGACCCACATTTCCACTTTGGTCACCTCCTTGTTGAATTTGACCTTGATACCCTTGACCACTTCCGCCTCTAAAATTCCCTTGATTATATTTGGACGAGGAGCAAAACTCCGTTGAGCTCCTTGGAAATTAGGGTTGGCTTGATTCGCCGGGTTCCCATAGCGGAAATTTGGATGATTCCGTAACCCAGGGTGGTATGTGTTGGAATTCATGTTGAAGTTTCGACCACCCCCTCCAATTGCCTTCACTTCCTCGACTTGATTTGCACTTAATCCCACCAAGCATACCTCCGCTGCATGACCTAGTTCATTACAGTTAGTACAAACATTATATACCTGATTTGACGTTTGTGCTTCTCCATCCTCCACCGCATACACTTGAGGTCTTATGGTTACATGTCTAGCCCGCCTTGACGATGTGCTTTCATTTTTTATGTGACCGCCATTTGCTCTAGAAACGCCCAATCGTCTTGCTCATAGTTCGTTCCAAATGTACCATTTGTGATAGACATCAAATCACGAGCATCCTCCGAGCTCAACCCTTCGTGGAACGCATTCAACAACTCCCACAATGTTATGCCATGATGAGGGCAATTCTTCAACATCATGTTGAATCTTTCAAATGCCTCATGAAATATTTCACCTTGTTGTTGGAAACTACGTAAACTCCGCCTTGCTTCATTTGTGTTTTGGGCCGTAAAAAATTCTTCAAGAAACCTTTGTTGCATATCGGCCCAAGTATAAATCGATGCGGATGGTAGAGTGTGAAACCACCTCTTTGCCTTATCTTCCAACGAATACTGAAACAATACCAATTTAACATCATCTGCAGAAAAACCTTACCCCCCGATTGTGTTGCAAATGGAGTCATATGTTTCCAAACGGAAGTACGGTTCCTCCGTTGCTAGACCCTTGTACTTCGGCAAGCTTTGTAATGCGGTCGTCCTAACCTCAAATGTTCTCCCATCCAGGCGTTGTGGTATCACTACCAGAGAAGGATTATTAGTAATAACCGGACGAAAATGTGCTTCAACCCCCCATACTACCTCTCTATGATGACTTCATGGAACACCTAAAGATACTCTTGGTCGACCCGCTTGACCTTGTCTTAACCCTTGAGGTACGAAGTGTTGTTGATGTTGGGGTTGATGCAATGGTCTTTGAAATTTCAGTTGTTGGTGTTGACCTTAGACTTGTTGTAATGGCATTGGTTGTTGGAACGGTGGTCCTTGAGGACGAACTTGTTGCACCCCTGTAGGTTGCCTTTGTGGGTAACCCATTCCCCCTTGCGGTCCCAAGTTACCTCCATCACCCCCATAATAGTAACCTTCATCTTCATACCCTCCGAATTCTTCTTCATAACCATCATCATACCCATCTCCTCCTACACCTGATGTTTGCACAAACTGTGAGGAAGGATTATGGAAACCAGGTTGGGTTGGTCGTTGAAATGTGGAAGAGTTAAGGATAACGGTTGAACTTGGTAAAGTTTGACCTGGCAATGGTGGTTGAGTGGATGATGATTGACCGGAGGTTGGGAAAAATGATGAGAATGGTGTAACCATTTATGTGGTATTGGGAGGATTGACTTCATATGTTGAGGGTGGATTGGTTGTAGGAATTGGTGGAGGTGTAGATGGTGTTGTTTGGCTCGTGGTAGTAGCTAATGACTCCATGAAGTTGAGTGGTGTTATTGGTGTAGTAGGTGTAGTTGGCGACCCAATAACCTTGTTTTCTCGTAACAAAGCCCTGTTGCGTCGTAAGGTTCGTTCAATCTCTGGATCAAATACCAATGGTGATAGCTTTTTAGATCCTCTAGTATGCATACACCTGTAAGATCCTGCACACTAACACAACCAGCGTAAACCCGGAAAAATAACAAACTATAGTAGCTCACTTAATAACACACGTTACGCACAATTCCCCGACAACGGCACCCAAATTTGATGTGATGTCGTAGTCTCACGTAAATTTAATCCAAATACTGCTACTAGTTAGCGGTAAGTGGGTATCAAACATAGGGAATTATGGAAATTGCGTTATCCAAAGGTTGTGATACTTTAACTAAAATTACCTAACTTGCAATAAATTTAAACCAAGATTTTGGTTGTGTGCTTTTAGATTTTAACTACCAATGACTCAAAAATTGGTTGTTTAACAGATTTCAAAGGAAGTGATCATCTTAAATTTCCGGTTCAAAAACGCACGTGTTTCAATTCAACAAGAAAGAGTCACATAGACATGACTCGTGTTTGATTAATTTTTTGTGATAAAAGGGAACCAAGTACTCAGATTACTACAATGGGAGGTCGTTACCCGATGACCAATTGATTAATATCCAACCCGTAAACCTCCCCGTGATATCTCGATTGTCAACGACACCAAGAACGTACGTATAAGGCAATGAATAAAAATATCAATCAACAATTAACAAACAATCATTCAACACCATAACAACCAAAAAATAGAAATTATTCTAGAAATCATAAATTGAAACACAATTTGTCCAACAAACCTTCCACTCAAGATGATCACAAGGAGATTTAGCCTCTCATGTGCAATTCATCATCACTCCACTTAGATTGTTCATATGAATCAAATCACCAAAACAATGTTGTAGAAATGTTTAGAAACAATAACAAGACTTTAAAATCGCCTCCAAAGCCCTGCTGTTCATTCACAATGATTGGATATGTGAAAAGACTCCTTCATTCAACTTAAATTGAGTAGTTACAACTTTCCGTAGCTCACCACCGTAAGCTACGGTGCCCACCGTAGCTTACGCTGGGTAATAATCTTCTTACGGTGATAAGGGTCTGTCTTACGGTGGAAATTAAAAGAGGACTCCACCGTAAGCTACGGCGCCCACCGTAGCTTACGGTGTCAGCTTGATTTTCAGTTTTGCCCCTCGTTCAATCCCTCGAGTCCACATCTTCAATTAGCCACTTTCATGTCCCCGAAAAAAATACGTTTAATATCCCTCGTTATGCACTTCGGTACCTGCAAAGCCATACACACCATAGACATCAAATTGTAACAATTAAACCGTTTAAAGGTGGAATATCGATCGTTTTATCGCACTTACGGATTGTCCAAAAGACCATCCGTCATAACTAATCTAAATCGGGTCAGAATCGAAAGTCAAAGCAGAAGTCAAACTTCGCGACTTTCGGTTGCGAACCGACCTTAGAACTAAAATTGATGAGCCGAACATGTTCTTACATGTTCTAATAATTATTACCAACTTGTTTATGTGTCAAAACAGGTTTCATAACATATATGAGATCAAATTATAAAATATGAGAAAAATGGCATGTTTGACTTTTTAATATAATAACTTTAACCCGTCAATTGGTCTAACAAACGTGATCTTCAGGAGGTGCCCTTTATAGGGACTAACACCTACCTTATTACGATCATTTAGCCATGTTCATTATGAACAATGGCTGGACCATAATGTTCTTAACCGAAAGTCAAGGCATTTTTCGTAAAACGCTTGACTTTTGGCTATAAGAGCCTATAAACGAAAATGCAAGAGGAAGGAACACTTACAAGAGGTGCCTAGAATGCAATAGAACTAAGTTGGATGCTCCTTTCATTTAGGAACTTCTAGAGGAGGGAGATAGAGTTGTGAATGAGAAATGTGCAAGTTCAAATGGTGAACCTTAGCACCTATTTATAGATGGAGAGCTTGAAGGAGGTGATGCTAGGTGTTAAGGGGTGTAAGAAGAAGCTTACAAGTGTTCTAAAACGTGGCATAGCAGTTTGGAAGACGATGGTTTCGAATCAAATGGTTTTTGACATTTTCTATGGAGGCTAAGCAAATTTTTTACAGACACAGGCCTCTCGCGCCCCGCGAGCGCCTCATGGCCAGATTTCAAAATTGACACTTTTAGCCATTCAACTTATAAAACCCTCTAAAACCTTCTAAAACACCTTTTAGCATATTTAGCCCTCTGTAGCCAATATTTGGCATACCTGGGAGTATGCCTGGACATTGTTGAGCTCTCGGCTCGTTAAAAGGTCACTCAGAGGTATGAATTAACATGTTGACACTTTTAACACATCCATTATCCAATTTTCACATATTTATGGATTTGATCTCTCTCGTCCAACAAATGGGACATATGAGAGTTAAGACTTTGTAAAGGATCACTCAGAGGCTTGTTATAAGCATGTTGACTCCAATGTCACTCAGAGGCTGTGCATGTTGACACAACGGTCACTCAGAGACCAAGTTTTAGCATGTTGACACTAATGGTCACTCAGAGGCTATGTTTTAGCATGTTGACACCAATGGTCACTCAGAGGCTATGTTTTTAGCATGTTGACACTAATGGTCACTCAGAGGCTTGGTTTATGCATGTTGACATCAGAAGATCACTCAGAGACTTAGTTTGAGCATGTTGACGCTTTTAGTCCCTGTTAGTCTTTAATAGACTTAAAATAAAAATATGACACGTGTCGCTATATTAATGGACACGATTTTATAGGGTGTTACATCCTCACCCCCTTAAAAGAAATCCTGACCTCGAGATTTTATTCAAAAAGATGGGGGTACTTTTGTCGCATAGTGGACTCAACCTCCCATGTAAACTCGGGACCTCAAAGGGCATCCCATTTAACCTTTACTATAGGTATTAATTTCCTTCGGAACTTCTTGGCGTGTCTATCCTCAATCGAAATTGGTTTCTCAAGGAACCTCAGGTTTTCATCTATTTGCACATCTCTATGTGACATTGCTAGCGACTCATCAGCTAGACATTTCTTAAGGTTACTGATGTGGAACACATCATGAATTCCACTTCGCTCCTCAGGTAGCCTAAGCTTATAAGCCACAGAACCGAAACATTCGATTACCTCGAATGGTCCAATATATCTCGGGCTTAACTTGCCCTTCTTTCCGAAGCGCATCACACCTTTCCAGGGTGATACCCTCAATAATACATTGTCCCCTATTTGGAACTTAAGTGGTTTTCGCCTCTTGTCTGCATAACTCTTCTACCTATCACGGGCAGCCTTGAGATGATCACGGATTTACACAATCTTATCCATGGTCTCCAGGACGATCTCAGGTCCTGATAGTTGGGCTTCCCCAACTTCTGCCCAGCACATAGGCGTTCGGCACTTTCTCCCATACAAGGCCTCGTAAGGAGCAGCCTTGATGCTTGTATGATAACTATTATTATAGGACAATTCTATTAAGGGTTAGTGGTTATCCCAACTTCCACCAAAATCAATCATACATGCTCTAAGCATGTCTTTTAAAGTTTGAATAGTACGCTCACTCTGTCCATCCATCTGCGGGTGGTAAGCCGTACTAAAGTTTAATCTTGTGCCTAAGGATTGTTGAAAACTTTTCCAAAAGTGAGATGTATATCTAGTATCTCTATCAGATACAATAGATATTGGCACACAATGTAGGGACACAATTTTGTCTACGTACAACTTAGCCAATTTGTCAGAATTATACGTTTCTTTGATTGGCAAGAAATGTGCTAACTTAGTCAGCCTATCCACAATGACCCAAATCGTGTCATTACCATGTTTGGTCTTTGGTAACTTAGTAATCAAGTCCATTGTTACCATTTCCCATTCCCCATTTCCAAATGGGAATCTCCAGTTGTTGTAGAAGTCCTGACGGCTTCTAATGTTCAACCTTAACTTGCGAACACGTCAGACACTTGGCTACATAAGTGGCTATGGATTTCTTCAAATGTATCCACCAACAACTATTTTTTCAAATCTTGATACATCTTGTCACCACCCAGGTGAATTGAGTATCTTGATTTATGCGCTTCGTGGAGGATTAGATCTCTAAGTCCTCAAAAAATTGGAACCCAGATTCTATCATTAAATCTAAGGATTCCATCCTTTCCAAGCGTTATCTGATCAACAGTTCTGCCTAATCCTTCATTAGGAGCATTAGCCTCTAATACAGCTTGCTTTTGCGCATCTAATAGCTTCTCATTTAAGCTCTTTCTAAGCTCAATGCTCTTGGCGTTAATCCTTATAGGCTTAATCTGTTCTTTGCGACTTAAGGCATCAGCAACTACATTTGCCTTGCCCGGATGGTAGCAAATTTCGCAATCATAATCATTAAGTGTTTCCATCCAACGACGATGTCGCATGTTCAATTCTTCTGATTGAACAGATGTTGGAAGCTCTTATGGTTAGTGTATATAATACACCTTGTGCCATACAAGTAATGTCTCCATAACTTAAGTGCAAATACAACGGCACCCAATTCTAAGTCATGGGTGGTGTAATTCCTTTCGTGCACCTTTAATTGTCGTGATGCATAGGCAATCACCTTGCCTTTTTGCATTAGCACACGGCCTATGCCAGTGTGCGATGCATCACAGTAAACAACAAAGTCTTCAACACCCTCAAGTAGGGATAAGACAGGAGCGTTGCTCAACTTGTGTTTCAGAATCTCAAAAGATTCTTGTTGTTTTGCACCCCAAATAAACTTAACATTTTTACAGGTCAAGGTAGTCAAAGGAGTGGCTATCCTAGAAAAGTTCTCGATGAACCTTCTATAGTAACCAGCCAATCCTAAGAAGCTATGAATTTCTGATAGGGTTTTGGGTACTTCCCAATTCATTATGCCCTCTATTTTAGCGGGATCCACTTGGATACCACGCTCACTTATAATGTGTCCAAAAAATTGGACTTCTCTAAGCCAAAACTCACACTTAGAGAACTTAGCATAAAGCTTCTCTTGCCTTAGCAATTCTAAAATGCACCGAAGATGCTTCTCGTGATCAACTTGATTACGAGAGTAGATAAGTATGTTGTCTAGGAAGACAATGACAAACTTATCCAAATGTAGTTTGCAGACTCTATTCATGAGACCATGAATGCTGTAGGAGCATTTGTGAGCCCAAAAGGCGTTACCAAAAATTCATAGTGACCATAACGGGTCCTGAAGGCAGTCTTAGGAACATCCTCACTCCTAACCTTCAGCTGATGATATTCAGATCTTAGATCGATCTTGGAGAAATAACTAGCCCATTGAAGTTGGTCAAATAAATCTTAAATCCTGGGTAATGGGTAACGGTTCTTGATTATTACCTTGTTCAGTTCGCGGTAGTCAATGCACATCCGCATTGAATCGTCCTTTTTCTTAACGAAAAGAATTGAAGCTCCCAGGGCGAGGAACTTGGCTGAATGAAGCCTTTCTCTAAGAGTTCATCTAACTGAGTCCTCAATTCCTTCATTTTTGTTGGTGCTAATCGGTATGGAGCTCTAGCTACGGGTGCTGATCCAGGTAGGATGTCAATCCCAAACTCTACTTGCCTATCTATTGGTAGACCTGGTAGTTCTTCGGGAAAGACATCGGAATACTCTAAAATAACTGGAAGGTCTTGTATATTCGGCTTTGGTTCGTTGATAGTGACTTGTGCCATGTAAATGACACAACCTTTCCTTAAACACTTGGATGCCTTAAATAACGACACCTTATCTAGCAATCCATAGTGTGAATCTCCAGTGATGGGGTTTTAATTTCGATGAGTTTCTTATCACAGGCAATGCGAGCTTGGTTATGGGATAACCAATCCAGGCCTAAAACTACATCGAACCCCGCCAATTTCATTGGTAAAAGAGAGATAGGAATGGAATGATTCTTAATGAATATAGAGCATCCATCAAGAACTGAAGATGTTATTTCTAAAGTTCCATCAACAAGTTCTATCTCATAAGTTTTGTCTAGAGTTCCTATGGGTAAGTTTAGTAGTTTACTAAACTTATGGTCTACAAAAGACTTATTTGCACCTACATCAAAAAGAACTCTAGCATATGTATCATTGATGATGAAAGTGTATGTTATGATGTTGTTGTCATTAACGGCCTCCCTAGCATTTATCTGGAAAGCACGAGCATTTCCTTTCTTAGCCTCTCCAGGCTTTGCATCATTATTTGTGGGGTTCTTAGGGCAATTGGCTTAAGATGCCCTTTTTCATTATAGCCATAACAGACGGCACCATTAAGATTTTTGCATTCGTGGGTCTTATGCCCTTTTCTTTTGCAAATACCACGGGCTTTAATCTGAGGGTTGGTATTACATTGCCCATAATGCCTGCAGCTACAGGTCGTGCATAGAAGTCTATCATCGGACCTATGTTGGTTCTTCTTGAACCCAAAATTTCCTTTCTTCTTAAACCTTTGGGATTATCATCCTCCCGTTTTCTTTTCCCATCAGTCTCGGTTCTGACTAACTTTTGCCTTACCAAATCCAAGGTGAGGGAGAGAGATAGGTCAACAATGGACCTATAGGTAGTAGGCTGAGCAACCTTTACCACCCCTTTATCTCGGGCGATAACCCATTAATAAAACGCGCAATGCGTTTCGTTTCAGGGGTAATCAAATAGGAAACTAACCTAGATAGAGAATTGAAATCGGAATCATACTTCCGACAATCTAGGTTCTTCATTGTGAGAGTCAGAAAATCTAACTCTATCTTTTCCACCTCATGGGGTGGGCAGTAAGTTTCCTTAACAAAGTCCACAAACTTAGACCATCCCAAATTGTACAGGTATACTTTACCTGTGGATTGGATAATAGCATTCCTCCAAATTAAGGCATCACCTTTGAAGGATTGTGATACATACTTTACCACAGCCTTTTTATCACAGCAGCTGATATCCACAATCGTTTCCATCTCGTCCAGCCATTTCAAGGCTTCCACGGCTCCTTTTTCTCCATTAAAATCCCGGGGCTTGCAGGAGACGAAATATTTGTAGGTACATCCGTTTTTAGAAGAACGGGACCTATCAGGAAATTCTATTTTCTTTGGTTCATCTTCGCATTTGAAGAGTGAACTGAGCTCTCTTTATGAGCTGAGGATGGTGCGATTGATAATGGTCGGGAGCGAGTAGCACTCGACTCCCCAAGTTTTTCTATGGCCTTTTACATAGCCTTTCCCACAGCTGCGTCTATGCGAGCTTGGAAATCTTCATTATTAATGGCTATATTTTCTGCGTTATTAGGGTTAACATCTAGGTGGCTACTTTGCGCCTTATCTGAGTTGGCCATTCTTTAAAGCTTTGGCTCTAAACACTAAATTAAATTTCTTTTAGCTATGGTATTAATAACCCTATTGGCTGTAAACATTGGATATGATAATTCATTGCCTAATCAAGCTAGTGTGAATAACATCACAACTCTTAGGCTTATTATATCTATTTTTGGCCTAGGTCTCAAAAGGACCATCAAAGGCAAATTATAATTTGGACGTAGTCCATATATTATTAGACAGTGGACCGTATTATCACAACTGTCATTGCCATTAGGAAATTATAATTAGCTCATAGGCTTGTCACAAAGGACTTTAAAATAAGGCACATTGTCCTGTCGCGAATGAACTTTAAAATAAGGCACATTGGCGTGTCGCTAATGGACATAAAATATGGAACATTGGCCTGCGACTAATGGACATAAAACATGGCACATTGGCCTGTCACTAATGGACATAAAATATGGCACATTGGCCTGCATCTCTAATGGATTTCAATCACTATCATCTCATTGATGATATTAGCTGGGATCACATTGATCACATAGGCTATAAATAGGTTTTAGGACCTAGTCCATTTACTTAGACGGCTAGTGTGGTTCCTCAAGCCACACTGCCAGGAATATGAACATTCTTGAATTTAACATAAGAGTACCTTAATGGTTGATTAATAGTCCCGGTCACATTTGACCTTAACGACTTGGAGGCTTGAACTTAGTCCACCACCTCTAGATAGAAGGATAACTTCCCTTAACTATCATGATAGAAGGCCCTTTTATCCTTAACTATCAGTTATAAACTGGCCAAATATGTGGTATGGGCCACTTGGCTAATCAAAACCATTAAGATCTTTTTGGAATTATTTAGCAGAGCAAAAATTTCGAATAAAATCAAGACGCTCGATTTGAAAAGGATGAATACATATATATATTTCCAAAATACTTCATTAAATTCTAATAGAAGTTACAATACTAGAAACAATGAAATAAATTGTCCATGCAAGGACTAAAGAAATAAAAATGTCCACAGAGGGACTAAAGAAATAACAATGTCCTCACAGGGACTAACATATATTATCTGAATAGACTTCACTCGTCCTTCTTTCCCTTAACCAGTTTGGAGAGTTTCTTGAAGAACTTGTTCGTCTTCTTCTTTGTTTTCTCCGCTTGTTGTTGCATTTCTTTCATTCGTTCTAAGGCCTCATTGATGGCCTCAAGTAGCGGCAGAGGTTGTGGTTGTGGTACACTAGGATACTGATACCCACAACTTGGATATCCAGTAGATGGATAAGTAGGTGGGAAGGGAGACAGGTAAAGTGCGTTATGCATGACCACTTGCATGTGCAGGTCATACGACCATGCTTGGTAATCAACAGGTGTAGATGGGTTAAAAGGATCATATCAAGACGTATTCAGATATGTTGGGATAGGGTTATTATAAACCGATGGTGGTGGTTGAACTGCGTGTGATGGCGTTGGTTCCACCACAGTTGAAGCATTAGAGGGTCCACCCATTTGTGGGTCCTCTTGAATGGTGGGGTAGGGTTTAGGTAATGGTGGTAGCGAACCCGACCGTTGACCTGCACGTACTGACATACGTGCTCCTCGTTTCCTCCTTGGCGGCTCAAGTGGCGGCTGATGATGATCCACTTGTTCCATGTGAACATCTTCTTATATACGAGGTGGTTGAGAGTGATGGGAAGGAGTGTTGGAAAAGGTGAATTGATTCCGATATTGGTCCCACTCATTAGGACCTTGATATGGCCATCCAGTATAAGAATTTGAATCACTCGATATCTCAATGGGGTGCGCATTTGAACCTGATGGCGGCATCTCCAGATCGAAGTCCTCGTCCATTGGATTTGGCTGATCCAACTGATTTTGATCAGCTGGGGGTGTGTTAAAGTACTGCTTGGGGTTCAATTCATCCTGATAAGAATGATGGGAATGGTGAGAGTGGTGTGAATGATGTGAATGGTATGAATGATAAGAATTTTGGGTATGAGAAGGTGAATGTTGCGATAATGGCCATGAATCCCCCAAATCTTCATAGGGGTTCGGGTGATGTGGATGTGGAGGGATATGTCCTTAGGGTCCTCTCCTCACTTGTCATTTGCCTCTTCCTCGTACACGTGGCGGCATTTTTCCTGTTAAAATCAATTCAAATACAATATTAATAACTTAATAATGAAATGAGTAATCCTAGGTCAATGCCTAGACTCAGAAGTCTAAGGAATGTGCTTGTGTAAGTTTGAGATTAAACACAAAAAAGTTAGTGTTTAATTCTCTCAAACGTTGGCTCTGATACTAACCTGTCACACCACGGCTTTCCACAGCCAATCAAACACCGGTGGGCCCGGGTGGGGAACATCGTGACGTAAGTTGATAACATCATAGACAATTAAACACAGCACATCAGAAGTCTTGGATTTAACTTACTATTATAAACCAATTGTTCAAAATACAATATCATATACAGGCTCATAATAGAAGATCCATAGGCGGATCATAAATCATACAAAGAAAGAATGTAAAACAGACTTTAGGCAGATCTAGGATTTGCAAGATCCTCTTATCAATACCGAGCACTTCCAGCCTATTTCGTATTGTACCTGCAAACTTAGTCTTTTGAAAATACGTCAGCTTTCGCTGGTAAATACACCCAACTGACTCATTTTGAAAACATTTAAAATATGTTTTAAGTGCGTATCAGCACAAAAGCTTTTATAACTTGGGAAAGTTGACGTTGCAACCTTGTTAACAGATTCACATGTTTGTCCATACGTACAATGTCCAGTGCGAAAACCAAGACATGATTAACTACACACCACTTACGAACTCACGAAGGAGTTTTCCCCAACATCTTGGGTAATTGCATTTGAGCGTCTGTCGGGTGTATGCCTACACCCCGCGCTAAGGTCGTGACCATTAACTAATGTAATGAGCCGAGGATATCCAGGACACGGTAGTTAACCCCTGATGTTTAAGTTATCAAACAAAACTGATTAAAACAGAATATGTGGATTTACTAGCTGCAATCTGGCATTCGATTGATCCCATTTCCGACCAAGCGGTAATAGTTTACCGTAACCCAAGCCCGTATAGGGGAAATAAGTCGAGAGTATTTACCTGAGCTATTCTTCGTTTAACGCAAGATTATTAGCTCAGTCATACACAAAAGTACTAAGTGTAGATAGCATTTACCGGCAAGTCTCTAGTCTGGATTATGGCATAAACTAACCAATTAAATACTAACAGTCTTATTTAAGTCATTGACTTAGACCGACTAGCGTACTTGATCAAAACGTATAATGCTAGATTAAACGATGATTGGATAGAATGTAGTTTAATCCCAACAAGTACCTTGACTTGTATAATATGGATAAACTATAAACATTCTGGATTTTGAGACTTAAATGACAAGGTTAGACTCGTTTCGGTTAATTTTCATAAACTAGTTACATATATTTAACCGTACGCATATATTTAACCGGATAAGTCATGGACAAGTTCTATATGCCATTATATTTTAAATAAGTTGTAATATCAGTAGGATATCAATTTATATGCCCGTTATGGTTTAAAGTGAAACTATGCTTCCTAAGGGTGTTTCGGTAATTTCATACCGTATAAAAGGAACTTTAATATAATTTAATTTTATAACTATAAGTATTCTGGAAAAATAATTTATTTAAGATATAATACAGAAGGATATTAATTATATGTGTAATTTATCTTTTATGACCAAACTATGCACCTAAGGGACATTTTGGTTATTTTACACATAGTTTATAAATTATTTGGGATTCTGAGTTCATATCATGTACCTACTGTAAAAATATTTAAAGTAAGTTTTAAAATCAGTAGGTAATAAGTCTTGGTTGGTAAATATAGTTTAAAACCATACTATGCGCTGAAACGACGCTATGTCGAAAAATGATGATTTATGCGATGTTTAATGAAAACTGATGTTATGATCAGATTAACAAGTCTTAGATATGTTATTTAATATAACATATCAGTAGGTAAAAGATTTACTTTGAAAAGATGTGATTAAAACCATTTTATAATCCATGAGGGCCTTATCGTCATTTATCGACATATTACAAGGACTTGTTCATAAACTCAGTTTATAATCTGTTTTGACATTCCAAATAATCCTACTTATAATATTACATTAGTAGGAAACTCATTTTCAAGTTCATTATCATTTAAATCTCTTTTTATGCAAAAAGGCAATTTTAGTCAAAATGGTATAATTACGGAACTTATGCATAAACTTAGATTCAGATTATGATCATGTAATATAACCTCAGAGGGTTATGCTACATTATATTACGATTATAATGCAAATTTAGATCAGTAGCTAACTAATCTAAATCGGGTCAGAATCGAAAGTTAAAGCAGAAGTCAAACTTCGCGACTTTCGGTTGCGAACCGACCGTAGAACTGAATTGATGAGCCGAACATGTTCTTATATGTGCTAATAATTATTACCCACTTGTTTAAGTGTCAAAACACGTTTCATAACATATATAAGATCAAATTATAACATTTCCGAAAAATGGCTTGTTTGACTTTTTAATATAATAAGTTTGACCTGTCAATTGGTCTAGCAAACGTGATCTTCAGGAGGTTCCCTTTATAGGGACTAACACCTACCTTATTACAATCATTTAGCCATGTTCATTATGAACAATGGCTGGACCATAATGGTCTTAACTGAAAGTCAAGGCGTTTCCATAAAACGCTTGACTTTTGGCTATAAGAGCCTATAAACGAAAATGCAAGAGGAAGGAACACTTACAAGAGGTTCCTAGAATGCAATAGAACTAAGTTTGATGCTCCTTTCAGTTAGGAACTTCAAGAGGAGGGAGATAGAATTGTGAATGAGAAAGGTGCAAGTTCAAATGATGAACCTTGGCACCTATTTATAGTTGGAGAGCTTGAAGGAGGTGATGCCAGGTGTTAAGGGTGTAAGAGGAAGCTTACAAGTATCCTAAAACGTGTAGCATAGCAGTTTGGAAGACGATGGTTTCGAATCAAATGGTTTTTGGCAATTTGTGTGGAGGCCAAGCAACTTTTCTGTAGACACAGGCCTCTCGCACCCCGCAAGCGCTGCATGGCTAGATTTCAAATTTTTCACTTTTAACCCCTCAACTTATAAAACCTTCTAAAACACCGTTTTAGCATATTTAGCCCTTCGTAACCAATATTTGGCATACCCGGGAGTATGTCCGGACATTGTCAAGCTCTCGGCTCGTTAAAAGGTCACTCAGAGTTATAAATTAACATGTTGACACTTTTAACCCCTCCATTATCCAACTTGCACATATTTATGGATTTGATCTCTCTCGTCCAACAATTGGGACATACGAGAGTTAGAAATTCATAAAGGATCACTCAGAGGCTCGTTATAAGCATGTTGACTCCGATGTCACTCAGAGGCTGGGCATGTTAACACAACGGTCACTCAGAGGCCAAGTTTTAGCATGTTGACACTAATGGTCACTTAGAGGCTATGTTTTAGCATGTTGACACCAATGGTCACTCAGAGGCTATGTTTAAGCATGTTAACACTAATAGTCACTAAGAGGCTTAGTATATGCATGTTGACATCAGAAGATCACTTAGAGACTTAGTTTGAGCATGTTGACGCTTTTAGTCCCTGTTAGTCTTTAATAGACTTAAAATAAAAATATGACACGTGTTGCTATATTATTGGACACGATTTTACAGGGTGTTACATAACTCGACAAAGAAGACATAGTCCTAGCAAATAATCCGTACAATGCATATATATTCATGTTAGTAATTTATTATTACTTATGATATATTTTATATTAATCACCAATTCTAATGCACGACTTGTCTCTTTTGTTTTCACGTGTAATCTTAATGTTTTCTGCCTATCCATTATTGACTAATCATGTATTGATCCTTGCTCGTTACTTATCGTTGAGATCGTTTGATAGATCCTCATGTTATCGTGACACAATGAAAACCTTTTGTTATCTTGTTATAATTCGAAATCATTTCTATTATGTTTCAAACTTTATTTTCATGTGTGCAAACTTTAATAAAAAGTTTTCCCCGGTTCACTACAATCAGAGCTCTGATACCAACCTGTCACACGCTGGTCGTAGCGATCGCGCAAGTGTGTGACTATTAGGTAATCATTGTATCCAATTTAGTAAACAATATAAATTAACAACGATGTCATACTATTAATGAGTTTCACCCCATAAATACAACCATCCAAAAGTGATTTCATGTTGTTATCAGTTTCAACCTGTCATCATAAACATGATTCAAAATACATTGCTTCAAAATAAGATATTGTTTTGACCCCTATATACCCAAACGAGGTTGGGATATAAAAGGCAAACCCTCCAAAAGATGGTACATCGTTGTCATGACATTTTCCCATACCCGAATCATATCACCAGCTCATGCCTTGCGTCCTGAAATACATGTAATTTTAAAAAGTCAACATAAAGTTGGTGAGTTCATGTAGTTAATGTTTTCGTATAAGAATGTCATTCTTGAAATCCAGTAATGAAATCCGAGTATGTTATTAGCATCATGGCGTTTTAAGGGTCTATCAGTATGTCGCGAGCACCCTGACATATATGTGCCATAAGTAAGTAACCAAACCAAGACAACTTTGACATCATTGGGATCACAAAAGCACTCCGAAGGGTATACCAACCAGGAGTGGAGCGGGTCTCAAACTCAATAGATCTAATTTTTTTGCACCTTGGTCACTATGTGATTAATGGTTACTATTGTTATCCTCCTACTTACGCACAAATGATCGTGTTATCAACTAAACCCATACCTAACATATTGTTTATTATGACATGTATTTCCCCTCAATAGTTTAAAACAAAACTTTGAAATAATTTGAAAGGCGGGACATGAACTGACTGTTTTGCTTTCCGTAAGTCGTACTAGTAACGGTCGGTGTCGTACACCTGTGTAACCTACATGTGTATTAAGTTTATTAGACACCTAGGCCTTAATGGACCTTGTACTCATTGTTCATCTTGAATTCTTGTTATGTATTTCCTTGTTATGATAGAATAACTTTTAGTGTTATTGTAGTGTTGGTAATTTTGCTTGTTTGATTAATATTGTTATCTATTTCTCAATATATATATATATATATATATTGTTATCATTCTTTGATCATGTGTATCTTGACATTGGGCCTAGCCCATATTATTTATATCTTTTTGGGCTTTGTCCATATATATTATTCATTTTGGCCTTGTCCATAAGTATTATGAAATTGGGCCTAGCCCAAATTTATTTACAAGAGCCCATTTTTAATAAGTTTACACTTATATCATTTTTAACTTTCCGGACTTTTGGTTTCGATAACATATATATATGTTAAATGTCTAAATATATATTTTAGACTCGTCGGCAGCGTCGTTTATTATGCATTTTCTTGTCGACGATCGCCCGTCGTCGTAGTGACTTTTCATGTCGGCGATTCACCCGTTGGTCATCGACGCGCCGATATATTCGTGAACATTCGCCCATCATCCGTATTGCTTCGTTTGTCCGATTATTGTTTCGACGCTTTGTAAGAATATATTTGTTTATGTCACCAACACTTGGTAGTATATTCAAGTGTTTGTATTTTTGTATATGATTGGGTATTTTTATTGTGAATACCCTAAGCTTCTAAATACATACACATACAATACACATATGTATTTATACAAGATTCTTGGTGACAAAATATGTATTCATATTTTTATTTTTCCCAAGTAAGTATATATATATTTAAAGAGTTACTTATAAACTTGTTGAATACTTGGGTATTTAGGGTTTAACCCTTGTCATTAGCACTTACTTAATGACGATGTAAGTTACTAATCGCGTTTAGTCCCGCTAATCACCCCATTAATCATGTCTTAATTGCGATTAGATTTTTAGAAAATTTCGCCATAGTTTCCCCTAAACTATGGCGTTTTCCACGTTTTAAAAACGTATTTAAAACCAGTTTAAGCTCATAATCAAGATCAACAATCCATCACAAACTTTCCTATTATTTATTTACCACTTTAATATAGCATCATCCATGGCTTTTTAGGGGTAAAGATCTTATTAAATCATGATGACATTTCCAATATTTAATAGCACTTTTACATCACCATTTTTGTTCTATCATTAATCAAGTCCATCACTTTAAACCTATTGATTTCTATACCTTTTAGGATGGTTACATCTTAAATAATAATGTTTACTTCTTATAAAAATCATTTATGTGTAGTAAAATTATCTTTAAGTTGTTGAAATCTTCATGGATGAAGTAGTTGATGATCTTGTTTAGATTTAAACGTTATCATGTTTAAATCCTCATTTTTACCCTTACACACACAAGATCATCCAACTTTTATACTTTACTTAACATAAATAACACTATCATGCTAACTAATAATCACATAAACACATGAACAACACAATACAAATCATATTTAGTGTATTTATTATGGTGTGAGTTAGGGTTTTTGGTTTATCTTTTCTTCATTTTCAAGATGATCAACTTATACATCATTAATCTAGACATAAAAATAAGCTAGATTATGAAAGAGTTTGCCTTACAATGGGTGCACAAGTTAGATGATGATTTAAGAAGAAAATGAAGCTCCAAAATGCCTCCAATAGTCCTCCACCCTTTCTAGCTCCTTGAATAACTTTGAAGGGTTTTAAAGTGGATGAAATGTGGTGTTTTATGGTGGCTAAGTGGTGGTTATATGGGTGGTGGTGTAGCCGTGAGTATTAGGAGGAAAGGGAAGGATATGTTGCAACTTTTTCTTACATAAAAATGATGAAGATCATGAAGTGATGTTAATATATCTTCACCATTCTTTCAATATCATCATCACATCAACATACCATGCCCTTAATCCACTATTTTCAACAAAATCAAGTGGGTGTGGGACCCACTTGAAACCGTCAAAATGAGGGGGGTAAAGTGTAAGATTTTTTATAATACATGTTAAATAAGTAGATATTTTGGTCATTAGTTTAAGTATTGTGATTAGGGGTTTAATCTTGCATCCTTGGCATATAATTAGGGTTTAGGGTGTTATTACATGGTAATTAATCAACTTGATCCTCCAACATAAGTTTCGGATGACGGAAATGTCGTTAGATCGCTCATCGATGCAATAATCGCTAATAAACGAACTTATTTATTTAGTACCGGAAGCTTTGGTTTTCGACCACCACAATTGTTATGGTGACTACTTAGTGCATTTCCATCCTCAAAATATGCATAACTAGTTCGCTAGACGATTATACGATGAGTTAGGATGGCCAAGATGCCTTTCGTTCGATTGTTCGCTCGATATCGGCACTTTTATATTCCGCCGTCGAACTTTTCCAAAAGTTGTGCTTCCGTAACCTCATGTTAGTTGAATGGATTCTGAGTTCCAAATAAGGCTTAACTAGTTCGATAGAGGCATGAATGAGGCTATCGAAACGATATCTTTCCGGTCGCATTGTGCACTGTTTGCCGAATGACCGGTAACGATGTCTTTTGTGCATTCTTGCTATTCTCACATTGTTTTAGGATGATTAACATTGTTTTATTAATATTCTTACATCCAGAATCCACTTAATTAGTGCTGCGGACAAACTGATATTTGTCGTTTTTTGGTCGAAACGGACAATTTTGCAATTTAGGCGTTGTACCGGAAAGTTATGTATTATTGTAATAGTTGATCTAAAATAAGTGTTTTCATTTATATATGGACTCAGGTGTGGCATTAACATGTCGTTGTTCCTTGTTCTGATTCGTTTTAGCGGATTTACCGACACAGTTAGTGTCACCGCAACTAGTGCGCCCAACACTTTCTACCAACACTTTTAGGGCATTGTTTTGGTTTGTTCCGCGTCGTAAGGGAAACCAGTGTATGTTATGATGAGATTTACTTGCCTAATTCTTAGTATACAACGTACGACTCAGTTACGAAATTAAACTACAATAATATGAATGAGATTATAAAATAAAAGTAGTGATTAAATTGTACGGAATTACTGGTTATTTGCCATTTGTCACATAGAGATCCCTCAGTTCCTAGAAAGCCAAACTATGAAGGCAAAATATGTATTTATACAAGATTCTTGGTGACAAAATATGTATTCATATTTTTATTTTTCCCAAGTAAGTATATATATATTTAAAGAGTTACTTATAAACTTGTTGAATACTTGGGTATTTAGGGTTTAACCCTTGTCATTAGCACTTACTTAATGACGATGTAAGTTACTAATCGCGTTTAGTCCCGCTAATCACCCCATTAATCATGTCTTAATTGCGATTAGATTTTTAGAAAATTTCGCCATAGTTTCCCCTAAACTATGGCGTTTTCCACGTTTTAAAAACGTATTTAAAACCAGTTTAAGCTCATAATCAAGATCAACAATCCATCACAAACTTTCCTATTATTTATTTACCACTTTAATATAGCATCATCCATGGCTTTTTAGGGGTAAAGATCTTATTAAATCATGATGACATTTCCAATATTTATTAGCACTTTTACATCACCATTTTTGTTCTATCATTAATCAAGTCCATCACTTTAAACCTATTGATTTCTATACCTTTTAAGATGGTTACATCTTAAATAATAATGTTTACTTCTTATAAAAATCATTTATGTGTAGTAAAATTATCTTTAAGTTGTTGAAATCTTCATGGATGAAGTAGTTGATGATCTTGTTTAGATTTAAACGTTATCATGTTTAAATCCTCATTTTTACCCTTACACACACAAGATCATCCAACTTTTATACTTTACTTAACATAAATAACACTATCATGCTAACTAATAATCACATAAACACATGAACAACACAATACAAATCATATTTAGTGTATTTATTATGGTGTGAGTTAGGGTTTTTGGTTTATCTTTTCTTCATTTTCAAGATGATCAACTTATACATCATTAATCTAGACATAAAAATAAGCTAGATTATGAAAGAGTTTGCCTTACAATGGGTGCACAAGTTAGATGATGATTTAAGAAGAAAATGAAGCTCCAAAATGCCTCCAATAGTCCTCCACCCTTTCTAGCTCCTTGAATAACTTTGAAGGGTTTTAAAGTGGATGAAATGTGGTGTTTTATGGTGGCTAAGTGGTGGTTATATGGGTGGTGGTGTAGCCGTGAGTATTAGGAGGAAAGGGAAGGATATGTTGCAACTTTTTCTTACATAAAAATGATGAAGATCATGAAGTGATGTTAATATATCTTCACCATTCTTTCAATATCATCATCACATCAACATACCATGCCCTTAATCCACTATTTTCAACAAAATCAAGTGGGTGTGGGACCCACTTGAAACCGTCAAAATGAGGGGGGTAAAGTGTAAGATTTTTTATAATACATGTTAAATAAGTAGATATTTTGGTCATTAGTTTAAGTATTGTGATTAGGGGTTTAATCTTGCATCCTTGGCATATAATTAGGGTTTAGGGTGTTATTACATGGTAATTAATCCACTTGATCCTCCAACATAAGTTTCGGATGACGGAAATGTCGTTAGATCGCTCATCGATGCAATAATCGCTAATAAACGAACTTATTTATTTAGTACCGGAAGCTTTGGTTTTCGACCACCACAATTGTTATGGTGACTACTTAGTGCATTTCCATCCTCAAAATATGCATAACTAGTTCGCTAGACGATTATACGATGAGTTAGGATGGCCAAGATGCCTTTCGTTCGATTGTTCGCTCGATATCGGCACTTTTATATTCCGCCGTCGAACTTTTCCGAAAGTTGTGCTTCCGTAACCTCATGTTAGTTGAATGGATTCTGAGTTCCAAATAAGGCTTAACTAGTTCGATAGAGGCGTGAATGAGGCTATCGAAACGATCGCTTTCCGGTCGCATTGTGCACTGTTTGCCGAATGACCGGTAACGATGTCTTTTGTGCATTCTTGCTATTCTCACATTGTTTTAGGATGATTAACATTGTTTTATTAATATTCTTACATCCAGAATCCACTTAATTAGTGCTGGAGACAAACTGATATTTGTCGTTTTTTGGTCGAAACGGACAATTTTGCAATTTAGGCGTTGTACCGGAAAGTTATGTATTATTGTAATAGTTGATCTAAAATAAGTGTTTTCATTTATATATGGACTCAGGTGTGGCATTAACATGTCGTTGTTCCTTGTTCTGATTCGTTTTAGCGGATTTACCGACACAGTTAGTGTCACCGCAACTAGTGCGCCCAACACTTTCTACCAACACTTTTAGGGCATTGTTTTGGTTTGTTCCGCGTCGTAAGGGAAACCAGTGTATGTTATGATGAGATTTACTTGCCTAATTCTTAGTATACAACGTACGACTCAGTTACGAAATTAAACTACAATAATATGAATGAGATTATAAAATAAAAGTAGTGATTAAATTGTACGGAATTACTGGTTATTTGCCATTTGTCACATAGAGATCCCTCAGTTCCTAGAAAGCCAAACTATGAAGGCACCAATATGCCCACTAGCTTTTTGGGCAATTCCTCAGAACTTCCATCTGCAAAGCATGTCTCCTCAACGATTAGAAGCCACCTCAAAAGACAGAAGGTGATGTCTAAAGAAGATCAAAAGAAATATGAAGATGATATAAGGGAGGAAGGGATAAAAAATGAACTCATGTATAGGCATCCCGATGCTAGACCAGAAGAGTTACTTGGGCAAAATTTGGGAAAACATATCCATGCACATCTTTCAATAACATCACTCGAATAACTTCATCTTCCTCTAAAATTCAATAATGGTCCTCAGACAAAGCCATCCATGAATTGACAATAGTCAGGGCAAGTGGAGAAGTGAAAAAAAACTTCAATAAATAGTGTGATGAGCCTGTAAATTGAAGATCTGAAAGATCTACTGGATCTTCCACTCGAAATGGATATTGACGACTTGCTTTCTAAAAGATTTGAGAAGCAATTTAAAGCTCAAATCAGAAATAATTTCTGATGATAAGTGTTTACCTGATTCTGATGATATTCATCAGAAATATCATCAGATCCATTAGAATGGTTGTTTCTGATCGTCTTCTTATACTTGTGACACTTTCTAATGACTGTTGAAGATGTAATTTCCCTTCTTCTTTTTTCCTGATTGTCTTGTGTCTTCTTTCTGCTTGACCTTCTTGACTTTATCTTCAGCATATGATCATATTGATCATATTTTTCTTTAATACTTACAAAAAGTTTCTTAACAATTTTCCCCTAGGTATTGTAAGAAGAATAACAACTCATAACAAATGAAAATAAATTTCCAAACAACTGAAATCCAAATTGCAAATACAAATTTGTTAATAACACAAAGAAATAACAAAGATAGATAGTTTTGTGAAGTTATCCAGCCCCAAATAAGGAAGCCTTTGTTTCCCTTACAACCCATGTGGGATATCACAATCCATCCCTTTAAGGAGTCCAGCGTCCTCGCGGGACCTGGCACCACCGGTCCGACCCTGTCTCTGATACCATAACTGTAACACCCCAAACCCGCTAGGGCTAACATGTCACTCTCACAGATATCAAAACCAAAACTGACAATAAAAATAAAAAGAATCCTAGATACATTTTATCAGATTACATAAATGAATAAAGAATCAAATCTCCAACTTCTTTTAACGCTCCTCACTAGTTCCCCAAGTATTCCCAGATTTCCTGTAAAACAAATAACACAAACACAAAAAGAAAACTACGGCTGAGCAAAAAATTTCTCAGTAATGGAGAAATCAACCGTACAAGCAAATTCAACTATGTGGAAAGTAAAAAACATAACATAACAGAACTGAGACTAAACTGAAACGTTGATTGACACTGGGAGTGAAAACAGATGCAGACACATGACTGATATTTAAACTGATATAAGAACCGATCTGAACTATAAAAGAAACTGATGAGGAAACAACAGTTAGTCGAATACATAACCGATACCGAAGCCAACACAAACCGTTGTAGAGACGTTGACCATGATGAGTAGACCATTTTTCTTGTGTAAGCGTACTCTTTTTTAGAAAATTGTTTAATAATGCGAATATTTTTAATATGAAATACTTGGAGAAACTATCTTTTATATTGAACCTTTGAATTTGATCAAGATATAATAATTTATCATATTTAATACTAGCAAACCACTTTTACACAGAAATGATAAATTTTCTAACTTGAAAAGCTATATTTAAGAAATAGAATAATTCAAATCACCTAGACTCCAAAACGAAATACTTGTAACAAATTCGTAAACACACAGGAAGCCGATACGGAAACAAAACAAATACATAATCCGAGACATTTTTAAATACCATTTACAATATTTAAAAGAAAAGAATTGTCGAAATTATGACCTTTAAATAAACGTTGGGATTCAAATCAATATCTATTAATTAATTGAACTTCATAAGTTATTATTTAATAAAAATAACTATTTTTATAACTTTAAAAATTTATATTTAATAAACAAAGTATTTTTGACAACATGTGTTTAAAAGTAAAATATTTATATCTTTACAAAAGTTAACTCGATACGAAAGCAAATACGGTTCTAAAAAAATACCAAGACAGATATCGGAACTAACACTGAAAACATATTCTGGCAGATGCAAACTAAACGTATGACACGACGTCTAAATCTAAGTCAATAGTGAAACTAACACTAAGACGGATATTGAGACAAAACCGATACAAATGCAAAGTCAAATAGATAATACAAATACTAAACATAATTAGAAACTGAACTAATTAGACCCAAATCCATAATCAGGAACAGAGATAATCTGAACCTGAACATATCAAAAACATAATCCGATACACAATCGGAAGCATAATCATATGCACACATAACTTGTCATAACGTAATCAGAAACAAAACATATTCACATACAGAAACATACACTAACTTACATGACATATGTATATCAAAAAAATAAGTCGTGTAACACAGAAACACCTAGAGCCAGAAACAGAGGGGTACACATGTTGCTACTCTATGCCTCAATGAGATGGTGAGTGTGGCGTGCACCCATCATTCCATCCCACATAAGTCAGAAAATAGAAGTCAGAAACAGAGCTAGGATCGATGCATACGTTCTAAGGGGCCAAGGTGCTACACAAGCACAAGTCAGAGACACCGTGATTTTGATTACGCACTGTACCGGAAAGTGTTCATATCATTGACGCCCAAATGACAATGCGGAAAAGCTCGGGTGAGTACAAAAGCTTAGGTCATGTAAATAGTTTACATACAACTAAAATTAATTACCAACAGGAGCATGCGACCATGAGTACAAGTCTGAGGTATGGCATGCTATAACATACTAATAATCAAAACAGACAATACCAACATAAAGAGAGCTAACGGACAATTTCCAAAAGACCTAAAATGTATCAAAATACACAACAAAGACTAATCAACTGTAACAAAATCCATGCTACAAAGTAACATATACAAATTTATACTATGATGAAATGGAAATGGAATCCGTACCTTAATTTAGCAAAGCAAGCAAAACAAACCAAGCCATCCCCAACGAGTATGCGACCTATATTTCAATATTAAATTTACTAACATTAATTTACTATATGATTCGTTCACTCATCAGTTGACCGGAGACAATGACATTTACAAATCTTGACTAATTGCTTTAGGGATCAAATAGGTTTATAGATCATTCTAAAGTAAGTTTAGGAGTATGGGTCTAATTAATACAATAACACTCTATATTTATAAATGTTGTAAAACGTCCTAATAGCAACCAATATATGATATATGTAGACAAGAATTATAAAGATTATATAGAGAGAAAGATAGAAAGAAGAGTTGAAGAACTTATTCTTAATGATATGAAGTATGAACTACATATGCCTATTTATAGGCTTACAAAGATGGGAGTTAAGTACTTAGAGAGTCATCACATTATGAAGACATACGAGTTAAGTACTTGGAGAGTCACCACATTATGAAGACATATGAGTTAAGTACTTGGATAGTCACCACATTATGAAGACATGTGGATAGTCATACATTAAGATAATAATAATTCATAATACTCCCCCTTGACTATCCACGTGACAAAATAATATATCATTCTTATAATACGCTTGGTGATGCTGCCTCGTTAAAAACCTTGCCAGGAAAACCCAGTGGGATAAAACCATAGCTAAGGGAAAAAGAGTGCAACGCGTATTATTCTCCCCTGATGATTTAAGCTCCTTGAGTTGACGTATCCCGATCCCATGAACCAGTTTCTTGAATGTAGGTGTCGGAAGTCATTTAGTAAACAAGTCTGCCAAATTGTCGCTAGAACGAATTTGTTGGATAGTAATATTTCCATTCTTTTGCAAATCATGTGTGAAAAAGAACTTTGATAAAATGTGCTTTGTTCTGTCTCCTTTGATGTATCCTACCTTAAGTTGAGCAATGCATGCTGCGTTGTCTTCATGTAAAATTGTTGGTCCCTCATCTCTCATAGAAATGCCACAAGACCTATAAATGTGTTGTATTACATTCCTTAACCGAACACATTCTCGGCTGGCTTCATGAATCGCCAATATTTATGCATGATTAGATGATGTGGTTGTGGTTGTTTGCTTTACAGAACGCCATGAAATAGCTGTACCTCCACTTGTGAATAAATATCCAGTTTGAGATTTTCCAGTGTGAGGATCAGACAAATACCCTGCATCAGCAAAACCAACCAAATTTGTTTTTGATTGATTAGTAAAATACAAACCCATATCGTTTGTACCTTGAAGGTATCGAAATATTTGTTTTACCCCATTCCAATGCCTCTTTGTTGGGAATGAACTATATCTTGCCAATAAATTTACAGAAAATGATATATCTGGTCGTGTATGACTAGCAAGAAACATTAGTGTACCAATTGCACTTAAATATGGTACTTTTGGACCAAGAATTTCCTTTCCATCATTCGGAGGTCAGAATGGGTCTTTCTCGACATCAAGAGATTTTACAACCATTGGAGTACTCAATGGATGTGATTTTTCCATATAGAACCTTTTGAGTAACTTTTGTATGTAGTTTTGTTAATGCACAAGGATTCCACCCTTAAGATGTTCGATTTGTAACCCGAGACAAAATTTTGTTTTGCCAAGGTCTTTCATTTCAAATTCTTTTTTCAAATATTCAACTGCCTTTTAGAGCTCCTTGGAGTTCCAATTATATTCAAGACATCACGTATACAACAATTATAACGTATTCAGATTCTGACCTTTTTATAAAGATACATGGGCATATTAAATCATTTTTATAACCTTCTTTCAACAAATACTCACTAAGGCGATTATACCACATACGCCCATATTGTTTTAGCCCATATAATGATTTGTTTAATTTAATTGAAAGATGTTCTCGAGAACTAGATGTACATGAGTTTGGCAATTTGAACAGGGAGTTTCATGTAAATATCAGTATCAAGTGAGCCATAGAGGTAGGCTGTCACAACATCCATTAGACGCAAGTCAACTGTCACACCCTCAATTTCCACTTGCGGAGTTTTACCGCGAGGCGTGTGAACAAACCAGAATCTGAAACACTAGTACGTCGAACGACTCTATATGATTTGATAATACGTTTTCAAAAACCATTTGTCGTAGATTTTATATTGTCTTGATTAGTTACCAATATTTAGCAGATGCATCAGTTTTTAAAGTTTGAGCGGAAGCATAAATAAGTAGTGAAGCGGGCGCCAACACAAACGCCAAAACAATTGAAAAATCCCAAAACAATTTTAATAAATAAGACTCGATAAAAGATGTCTTGTTCAATGCATGTGCGTGCACCTAGAGCTCCTAGCGTCCTGAGAAACATGTAAAGAAACAAGTGTCAACATTAAAGATGAGTGAGTTCACAGGTTTTCATAAATTCGTTTGTTCGGTTATAGTTTGTTTTCTCTGTTATCCCTAACCCGGGATAACGTATTGGTTCCATTATTCCAACCCGGAATAATAAGTTGTTGCTTCCAATATTCCAAACCCGGAATATTAAGTTGTTTTTTCCAATATTCCAAACCCGGAATATTAAGTTGTTGTTTCCAATATTCCAAACCCGGAATATTAAGTTGTTGTTCTATTATCCTCAACCCGGGATAATACAGTTGATTCGTAATTAAGTTCAATGTTAATATATATAGGTAGCTAGCCTAAAGTTATGTCACGTAAGTGTTCGCGATCGAAGCTAACTGTTGTGCCTCCGTTTTGCCAGGCCTATCACATGACCATGGCGAGGTTAGGCCGAATTATTCACCCGTTGACCATACCCGGTCGGCTAGCGCGACTAGCTCGGATGGGGCTTGTCGGGCCCAGTAGTACTACTTATAACTCCCCCGCTATTAAACCCAATACTAACGATCCGAGAGATTGACGAGGACTTAAGTGATAAAGCTGCTTAGTGACCATAACATTACATTAACATTAACTTAGTTACCGAGTAGTTATGTGACGTTAAATTCGTATAACGTAAAGAGATTGAGTTTGAGAGTGTATACATGTTTCTCCCCCTGTTGTTTAAAAACCGGATAAAGTTAGGGGCCGTGAACTCACCTTTATTTGCTCGGTTAGTGTAGCAAAGAAGTTATAAGAGATGGGACCGCTAGTTGCGTCCTAACAAACCAATTAATTTCAAGTCAGTGTGTGAACACACCAATACAAATTCTACACGAAATTTACGCACAAAGTGATACACACAAACAACATATCTAACACTCAAACATGCATGCAAGTATTCTCATGTGAACCTAGTGATCAAGACAACTTATCATAAACATAAACCAATTCATGCCACAATTTGGCGCACACAATCACAAGTTATCAAATTTCAGCTTAACACTCATCATTCAGCTGTTTTCTAGGATTTTTTTTATAAAATAGTTCCAACATTCTAAAAATTCCAATATTTTTACAGTAGGTGAAATTTATACCATAGAAATTTATATAATTTTTCCAAGTCCTAAATCTTTACCAATTAACCATAAATATTAATATACTAGGCTGCAGTCAGATTTACCGCTTTCTAACTGCAGTCCACGGAAGAATTTATTTAAAAATCACTGATCGTCCAATTTACAAAATTCCAGTTGGAGTTGCCCGGAAATTTCCATACCTAGTTGCTGTACAAAAATCATGACTCAATTCCCTACTGATTTTAAAATCCAACTCGATAAACGACTAACAAAATTTCAGGATTTTCACAGCTTTAGTTACTGAACTTATTTGGCCCTTTAAAAATATCAAACGACTTCAGAAAATTATAAATCCAGCGGCATTAGATTCCTTATTCAAATCTCTATGTTCTAGACATCAGAAAATCCGTTTTTCGACAACTAATGACCGAGTTACAGCCAGATGAAGTCGGCTGTAACTATTACTCAGCAATTGTTTTCAGCATATTATCATTACAACTTGCATGAACCGTTCCTATTGATCAATCTAAGCGAGTAAAAACCGATTTCCAATCATAGATCACTACTAATAACTTATCCATGCAAACCCTAGTTCTTACTTCTAGTTTTTACAATCAACCATATTCGCAAACTCACAAGTTCCGCAAACAATTATACATGCAAACTATGGATAGTTCAGCCGATTACTTACAACACACATAATCCGAAAACAAACTAATAAATTCATTCAAGCATATATATCCGAAACAAAACAACAAAATCAACACACATCTAACCGAATACGATCTTGTAATATATGTTGGATTCTAACCTTGATAACTAGGTAAATAAGCCGAGATCTGGGACAAGAATGATCCGGATGTGATGCAAGTTGCGATCGGGGAAAGTGATCAGTGAGGACTGCCGCGATCAAGGAAGTGTAGGGCTGTTTGTTTGCGATTGAGAAGGTGAACAAAGGGCTGATCTCGCGACTGAATGGAGGTGAACAAACGGCTGCTTGCGACCGGGAGATGATGATGGCGATGACTACTGCTGCTGCGACCGAGAGGAAGAAACGAACAAGGAAGGAAGCTGTCTGCGATCACAAGGCTGCCGACGGCAGTTTCTGTTTAGGGTTTTGTGTATGTGAATGAAGGCATGCATGAGTTTGTATTTTATAGGCGCAAGAGAACAAGGTTACGGTTTGGTTTGGGTTCGTGGCCGAGGGACTTGGGCGGGTTGGTTTGGGTTTGATCTTGGCCGAAATAGTTTTAGGTTTGCTCTCGGTTTGGGTTTGATCTTGGCCGAAGACTTGAGTTAAAGTTTAAAACTTTGTTAACTCCTAGAGTCACAATGAATCAAAGTTAGTTCGTGTCGCGGTTCGGTTCAGTTCGTGTACATATCTACTGTACTTATTCTATAACTAAAACAATCACACAACACACATCACGTATTCATTTAACTCGTACATGTTTAATACTTAGCATATACATTATTCGACAAGTGTCGCGCTTAAGTTATCCGAAAAACCCGGGATATCACATTATCCCCATGTTGAAAGAATTTTCGTCCCGAAAATTGAGTAAACGCGGTTTAGCATGTATCGTACATGTTTATAGTGCCACGCACAAAGAGTTAGTTCGGTTACAAGAAGTTCCCAAGTGCCATACACAAATATTTCCAAGTGCCACACAAAGATTTCCAAGTACCATGCACCAGAATTTAGTCAACAATAGTACACGAAAGTATGAGAAGTTTCCAGGTTGTCACATCATCCCCATGTTGAAAGAATTTTCGTCCCGAAAATTTAGTTACTGGTATCGTTAGTTTGCTGCTCAGTGGCAAAGAGGTGTGGGTATTTGCTTTTCATTTGATCCTCTCTTTCCCACGTGAACTCCGGTCCACGTTTAGAGTCCCAACGAACCTTAACGATCGGAATTTTGCTGTGCCTCCGAGTCTTGATCTCACGATCCATGATCTCGATAGGCTGTTCCACAAAGTGCAGTTGTTCATCCACTTGGATCTCATCCAATGGAATGACTAGAGTTTCATCTGATAGACACTTCTTCAGATTTGACACGTGAAATACGTTGTGAACTCCACTGAGTTCGGCAGGAAGGTCTAATTGATAGGTTACGGGTCCAATACGTTTCAAGATTACAAACGGACCTACGTACCGTGGATTAAATTTGCCCCGTTTTCCAAAACGGATTACACCCTTCCAGGGTGACACCATTAGTAGGACGCGGTCGCCTACTTGAAATTCGAGCGGTTTGCGTCGTTGATCAGCGTAGCTTTTCTGTCGATCTCGTGCCGCCGCCATGCGGTTTCTGATTTGTACAATCTTTTCAGTGGCCTCAAGTATTAACTCAGGGCCTGAGGGCCTGTGAGTTGACTGTCACCGACTTCTGCCCAGCAGACCGGTGATCTACATTTACGACCGTATAATGCCTCAAACGGTGCTGCCGAAATACTCGTATGATAGCTGTTGTTATATGAGAATTCTACTAGAGGCAGGTGGATTTCCCAACTATTTCCGAAGTCCACTACGCATGCCCTAAGCATGTCTTCCAAGGTTTGTATGGTCCTTTCACTTTGACCATCAGTCTGAGGGTGATAGGCTGTGCTCATATCTAAGCGTGTTCCCAACGCTTTTTGGAGTGACTGCCAGAAGTTAGACGTGAAGCGAGCATCTCTGTCTGAGATAATGGACGTTGGCACTCCGTGCCGAGAAACTACTTCCTTAATGTAGATGCGAGCCAACTTCTCCATCTTATCTGTTTCTTTAATAGCTAGGAAGTGTGCGGACTTAGTTAAACGATCCACGATCACCCAGATGGTATCGCAACCACCCGAGGTTCGCGGGAGTTTAGTGATGAAATCCATTGAGATCTGATCCCATTTCCACACTGGGATCTCAGGTTGTTGGAGTAGCCCCGATGGCTTTTGATACTCCACCTTGACTTTTGCACAAGTCAAACATTTACTCACGTAGGTGGCTATATTGGCTTTCATGTTGGGCCACCAATACGCAGCTTTAAGGTCTTGATACATCTTATCCGAACCCGGATGGACAGAGTATCGGGATTTGTGAGCTTCATCCATGACTAGCTCTCTGAGGTTTCCGTAGAGAGGTACCCATATGCGATTCATGAAATACCGGGCTCCATTGGGCTTTACTTCCCAATCGCGTTCCATTTTTCCCACGGATTCGGCTTTGATGTTTTCCTCCTTAACTGCTTCTAACTGGGCGTCGCGTATTTGTTCGGGTAGCCCCGAATGAATAGTGAGTTGTAATGCTCGTACACGACGAGGTTTCAAGTGTTCCTTCCTATTGAGGGCATCAGCTACCACGTTAGCTTTACCCGGGTGGTACCGAATGGCACACTCATAATCGTTCAAGAGTTCGACCCAGCGACGCTGTCGCATGTTTAACTCCTTCTGATCAAAGATGTGTTGGAGGCTCTTATGGTCCGTAAAGATTGTGCACTTCGTTCCATAGAGGTAGTGTCTCCAAATCTTAAGTGCAAACACTACTGCTCCCAATTCCAGGTCATGCGTCGTGTAGTTTTTCTCGTGAACTTTCAGTTGCCGCGACGCATACGCGATGACCTTATCGCGTTGCATGAGTACGCATCCCAATCCCTGAATGGAAGCATCACAATACACTACAAAGTCATATGTCCCTTCCGGCAAGGACAGAATGGGTGCACTGCAAAGTTTCTGCTTCAGCAATTGAAATGCTGCTTCTTGCTTGTCACCCCAAGCATACTTGATACCTTTCTGGGTGAGGGTAGTGAGCGGTTGTGCGATCTTTGAAAATCCCTCGATGAAACGTCTGTAGTAACCAGCCAATCCCAAAAATTGGCGGATCTCCGTCGGTGTCTTAGGTGCTTCCCAGTTTTTTTTTATGGCTTCAATCTTGGCAGGGTCTACATGGATACCCTTTTCATTCACGACGTGCCCGAGAAACTGAACTTCCCGAATCCAGAAATCACACTTCGAAAGCTTGGCATATAGCTTTTCCTGTTGGAGTAATCCTAATAGTAATCGTAGATGTTCAGCATGTTGTTCTTCACTTTTGGAGTAGATGAGTATGTCATCGATGAACACAATGACAAACTTGTCGAGGTATGGTTTACACACGCGGTTCATGAGGTCCATGAACACCGCAGGTGCGTTGGTGAGACCGAAGGGCATGACCAAGAACTCGTAATGGCCATACCGAGTGCGAAATGCCGTCTTGGCGATATCCTCCTCCCTGACGCGTAGCTGATGGTAACCAGACCGTAAATCAATCTTGGAGTAGTAGCTTGACCCTTGAAGTTGGTCGAAGAGATCGTCGATGCGAGGTAAAGGGTATCGGTTCTTGACGGTAACCTTGTTGAGTTCCCTGTAGTCGATGCACATGCGGAAAGTCCCGTCCTTCTTCTTGACAAACAGGACTGGAGCTCCCCATGGCGAAACGCTTGGTCGGATAAACCCTTTCTCTAATAGTTCCTGAAGTTGGGTAGACAGCTCCTGCAGCTCGGCTGGAGCTAGGCGGTATGGAGCCTTGGCGATAGGAGTTGCATTATTCGCCAATTCGATTTCAAACTCCAATTGTCGATGGGGTGGAAGACCAGGTAGTTCTTCTGGGAATACATCGGAAAATTCACGGACGACAGGGATGTCTTCTATATGTTTCTCGACCTTAGGTTGTTCGGTAATCAGTGCGAGTAAAGCGAAGGAGTTCTTCCTCCGAAGATACTTCTGCACTTGCATGTAAGAGATGATGTTGGTGACGGCGCTTGCCTTATCGCCTTGTACCGTCAGGATTTCGTCGTTAGAGAGCGGAATACGAATAGATTTTTCGAAGCAGAGAACTTCAGCCCGGACGTCGGATAGCCAGTCCATTCCGACTACGGTTGTCATCAGATCAATGGTAAAAGTGTGGCCCGCGAGTTTGAGTTGACAGCCGGATACGATTTGGGTCACGTCTATAGATTTACCATCGGCTAATTCTATAACATAAGGGGTCTCTAAGGGTTTAAGCGTGAGATTTAGGTTCTTCCTAAAAGACTCAGATATAAAGCTCCTATCCGCACCCGTATCAAAAAGCACAGAAGCAAAATGTTCATTAAGGGGAAACTTACCGGTGACCACGTTCGAGTCGTTTCTGGCCTCTCCGCGGCCCAATGTAAATGCGCGACCTTTGGCACCTCCGGTGCCACCGTTCCCATTGTTGTTGTTATTATTGTTGTTGTGGTTATTGTGGTTGTGGTTGTTTCCACCATTATTGTTGTTATTACGCAGCTGTGGGCAGTCTCTTCTGAAATGAGCAGTGCTACCACACTGATAGCATCCCCGGTTTATACCCTGCTGCTGACCCTGGGGCTGATTTTGATTTTGTGGGGACATGATTTCCCATGACAATCCTTTGCCGCATGTCCCACCTTGCCACATCTTTGGCAGCGATTTCCGGCACAAGGGCCGTTATGGTGGAGATTACAGCGGTTGCACTGCGGCTTTCGACCTGCATAGCCGCTTGCATTCGGGTTGTTGTTGTTGTTGTTGGCGGGTTGATTTTGGTGACCCCGGTGGCTGTTGTAATGATTGAACCGTTTCTGGTTCCCTTGCTGCGTATGAGATGACGAAGACTGTCGAATAGTTGAGTCTTCAAACTTTCTTTTGTTATCCGGGGCAACTTCAGTTGTACCCCGTGCTGGCAGCTTCTTCTGTTCCACCGCCTAATCGGTGAGTTCGTGCGCCAATCGGATTGCTTGATGTTCAGTTACAGGGTTACTAGCCATTACCATACCCTGAATTTCCGGAACCAGACCCCAAGATAGAACTCGAGTCTTTTCTCCAAAGTGTTGGCCAAATCGGGACATAGAAATACCAAGTCATGATGTTTTGCGGTGTAAGCTTCGATTTCAGATCCCACCATCTTGTGGTTCCATAAGGTTTGCTCCAACTGTTGCACTCTGTCTCGTGGACAGTATTCCTCTTTGATTAGGGCCTTGAACTCGACCCAGGCCATTGCATTTGCAGCAATAAGTCCACGCGTTTGGACTTGTGCATTCCACCAAGTTAGTGCCCTATCTTCCAGTGTTGAGGCTGCAAACTTGACCTTGTTGGCCTCCAGACAGTTGCACATTTCAAATACCGATTCAGATTTTTCAATCCAGCGGACCAGTTTTATGGGCCCTTCTGCCCCCTAGAATTTGCTTGGTTTCGCGTCGAGGAACATCTTGTAGGGGTTAAGACCCTCCTGCTGCTGGTGGGTTTTGAACACCTGCCAGAGCAGCATTCACGTGCTCTTGGATCATTGTGGCCAATTCTTAAGGCGTCATGTTGAGATTTCCGCGACGTCCAGTTGTCATTTTAGATCTAAGTAGAAAATAAATAGACCGAAGGAAAGTAAATAAAATAAGCGAGACGCGTCAGTCTTCTACGTCTCCATCCCCCAAATCACTATCGTTGCCGTCATCCTCCGCGGCGTTTCCAGCTTCTACAGCTGGGTCTTCCTCCTCTGAATCCTCCTCTGGATCCTCTACCGGCATTGGAGGGGCCGGTGCTGGTGCAGGTGCCTAATTTTTGTTCCAGTTCTTGAATTCTCCAGCTAGACTCAAGAACTCTGTCCTCTAGCCAGTCAGCCCTTAGCTGCTCAGCACGAAGATCTCTGGCTAAGGTGTTACGAGCTATCTTACTCGTATGCTGCTCTTCCTCGAGCGACTCAGTTTTACCAGTCAGTTGTCGTATCATCCATCCCTGTGCTAGGGTGGTTTCATGCATTCTTTCTAGTTGTTCTTGTTGCGTTCTTATCATATCTCTAAGTAGGTCGTTCCCTACTTCTAACGAGTTAACCGGTTTGACCGTCACAGCGATGGTCGGGCGTGAGGACGACTCCTCCCCTAGAGCGAGTCTTTTCCTAGCAGCTGAGCGTGCCTCCACGCCATAAGATGGTAAGGGTTCCACCATAGGTGCCTTTCCTGGCGCCCTTGGTTGCGTAAGTTTGTCAGATGATGATGAGGATGATGATGACATTGCCTTTAGGTTGTGTAATTAGTTACGAGTTGCATTCGCTTCAATTATGCATTCATATTTCACATAACATAGTAGTGGTACATCGCATAACAAGATATAATAATTCGGTGCCAAACTACGTCTAGTGTCGTGTATTCAGCTATAGTTTAAGTCTACTTCTAATGCAAACCTGGTTCTCTATAGCTAGTGGCTCTGATACCAATCTATCACACCCTCAATTTCCACTTGCGGAGTTTTACCGCGAGGCGTGTGAACAAACCAGAATCTGAAACACTAGTACGTCGAACGACTCTATATGATTTGATAATACGTTTTCAAAAACCATTTGTCGTAGATTTTATATTGTCTTGATTAGTTACCAATATTTAGCAGATGCATCAGTTTTTAAAGTTTGAGCGGAAGCATAAATAAGTAGTGAAGCGGGCGCCAACACAAACGCCAAAACAATTGAAAAATCCCAAAACAATATTAATAAATAAGACTCGATAAAAGATGTCTTGTTCAATGCATGTGCGTGCACCTAGAGCTCCTAGCGTCCTGAGAAACATGTAAAGAAACAAGTGTCAACATTAAAGATGAGTGAGTTCACAGGTTTTCATAAATTCGTTTGTTCGGTTATAGTTTGTTTTATCCGTTATCCCTAACCCGGGATAACGTATTGGTTCCATTATTCCAACCCGGAATAATAAGTTGTTGCTTCCAATATTCCAAACCCGGAATATTAAGTTGTTGTTTCCAATATTCCAAACCCGGAATATTAAGTTGTTGTTTCCAATATTCCAAACCCGGAATATTAAGTTGTTGTTTCTATTATCCTCAACCCGGGATAATACAGTTGATTCGTAATTAAGTTCAATGTTAATATATATAGGTAGCTAGCCTAAAGTTATGTCACGTAAGTGTTCGCGATCGAAGCTAACTGTTGTGCCTCCGTTTTGCCAGGCCTATCACATGACCATGGCGAGGTTAGGCCGAATTATTCACCCGTTGACCATACCCGGTCGGCTAGCGCGACTAGCTCGGATGGGGCTTGTCGGGCCCAGTAGTACTACTTATAACTCCCCCGCTATTAAACCCAATACTAACGATCCGAGAGATTGACGAGGACTTAAGTGATAAAGCTGCTTAGTGACCATAACATTACATTAACATTAACTTAGTTACCGAGTAGTTATGTGACGTTAAATTCGTATAACGTAAAGAGATTGAGTTTGAGAGTGTATACATGTTTCTCCCCCTGTTGTTAAAAAACCGGATAAAGTTAGGGGCCGTGAACTCACCTTTATTTGCTCGGTTAGTGTAGCAAAGAAGTTATAAGAGATGGGACCGCTAGTTGCGTCCTAACAAACCAATTAATTTCAAGTTAGTGTGTGAACACACCAATACAAATTCTACACGAAATTTACGCACAAAGTGATACACACAAACAACATATCTAACACTCAAACATGCATGCAAGTATTCTCATGTGAACCTAGTGATCAAGACAACTTATCATAAACATAAACCAATTCATGCCACAATTTGGCGCACACAATCACAAGTTATCAAATTTCAGCTTAACACTCATCATTCAGCTGTTTTCTAGGATTTTTTTTTATAAAATAGTTCCAACATTCCAAAAATTCCAATATTTTTACAGTAGGTGAAATTTATACCATAGAAATTTATATAATTTTTCCAAGTCCTAAATCTTTACCAATTAACCATAAATATTAATATACTAGGCTGCAGTCAGATTTACCGCTTTCTAACTGCAGTCCACAGAAGAATTTATTTAAAAATCACTGATCGTCCAATTAACAAAATTCTAGTTGGAGTTGCCCGGAAATTTCCATACCTAGTTGCTGTACAAAAATCATGACTCAGTTCCCTACTGATTTTAAAATCCAACTCGATAAACGACTAACAAAATTTCAGGATTTTCACAGCTTTAGTTACTGAACTTATTTGGCTCTTTAAAAATATCAAACGACTTCAGAAAATTATGAATCCAGCGCCATTAGATTCCTTATTCAAATCTCTATGTTCTAGACATCAGAAAATCCGTTTTTCGACAACTAATGACCGAGTTACAGCCAGATGAAGTCGGCTGTAACTATTACTCAGCAATTGTTTTCAGCATATTATCATTACAACTTGCATAAACCGTTCCTATTGATCAATCTAAGCGAGTAAAAACCGATTTCCAATCATAGATCACTACTAATAACTTATCCATGCAAACCCTAGTTCTTACTTCTAGTTTTTACAAACAACCATATTCGCAAACTCACAAGTTCCGCAAACAATTATACATGCAAACTATGGATAGTTCAGCCGATTACTTACAACACATATAATCCGAAAACAAACTAATCAATTCATTCAAGCATATATATCCGAAACAAAACAACAAAATCAACACACATCTAACCGAATACGATCTTGTAATATATGCTGGATTCTAACCTTGATAACTAGGTAAATAAGCCGAGATCTGGGACAAGAATGATCCGGATGTGATGCAAGTTGCGATCGGGGAAAGTGATCAGTGAGGACTGCCGCGATCAAGGAAGTGTAGGGCTGTTTGTTTGCGATTGAGAAGGTGAACAAAGGGCTGATCTCGCGATTGAATGGAGGTGAAGAAACGGCTGCTTGCGACCGGGAGATGATGATGGCGATGACTGCTGCTGCTGCGACCGAGAGGAAGAAACGAACAAGGAAGGAAGCTGTCTGCGATCACAAGGCTGCCGACGGCAGTTTCTGTTTAGGGTTTTATGTATGTGAATGAAGGCATGCATGAGTTTGTATTTATAGGCGCAAGAGAACAAGGTTACGGTTTGGTTTGGGTTCATGGCCGAGGGACTTGGGCGGGTTGGTTTGGGTTTGATCTTGGCCGAAATAGTTTTAGGTTTGCTCTCAGTTTGGGTTTGATCTTGGCCGAAGACTTGAGTTAAAGTTTAAAACTTTGCTAACTCCTAGAGTCACAATGAATCAAAGTTAGTTCGTGTCGCGGTTCGGTTCAGTTCGTGTACATATCTACTGTACTTATTCTATAACTAAAACAATCACACAACACACATCACGTATTCATTTAACTCGTACACGTTTAATACTTAGCATATACATTATTCGACAAGTGTCGCGCTTAAGTTATCCGGAAAACCCGGGATATCACATCAATCCCTTCTTGTATTACCAGACTAACAAGATAACGAAAAGTTGTTGCATCCATCACCGGAGAATATGTATCCTCATAATCAATCCCAGGTCTTTACGAAAATCCGTGTGCTACTAATCTTGTCTTGTATCATACGATTTCATTTTTCTCATTACGTTTTTGCACAAAGACCCACTTATATCCGATAGGCTTTACACCTTCAGGTATAGGGAGTACTGTGCAAAAACTTCTCGTTTATTGAGGGAATCTAATTATGCCTTAATTGCGTCTTTCCACTTTGGCCAATCATTTCTTTTTTTACATTCCTCAATAGATTTTGGTTCTTGATCCTCATTATTTTCCATTACTTCTAGCGCTACGTTATATGAAAAATTGTCATCGACGTCGATTTCATTTCGGTTCCATACCTTCCTAGACATGATATAATTTATTGAGATCTCTTCGTTTTCAGGTACCTGAGGTTCTTCTAGAACCATCATGTCTAGTGTCTCATCAGGAGACTCTTTTCTTGGCATTATCATTACCTCGAATTGACCATCTCCATTATTTGCTCCTTTTTTCTTTCGAGGATTTTGTCTTTAGAACCGATTGGTCTACCACGTTTGAGGCGTGCATTAGACTCATTTCCAATACGTGGTTGTCCTTCTGGGACACTTATTTTTATTGGAGCATTAGCAGCTAGTATGTGTGACTTAGTCACTCTCTTTGGGTCAGTCAATGTGTCTGGTAATTGATTTGCTAATCTTTGTAAATGAATTATCCTTTGAACTTCTAGTTCACACTGTTTAGTTCGAGGATCAAGATGAGATAATGATAATTCATTCCAACTTATGTTATTATTTTTCAGCTGCTTTTCATCTCCCCCTAATGTTGGGAATGTTATTTCAACAAAATGACAATCACCAAATCGAGTGGTAAATAAATCACCTGTTGATGGCTCTAAATACTTAATGATCGATGGTGATCCATACCCAACATATATTCCTAATCTCCTTTGAGGTCTCATCTTTGTGCGTTGTAGTGGAGCGATAGGAATATATACAGCACAACCGAAAATCCTTAGATGGGAAATATTTGGTTCCTGACCAAAAACCAACTTTAATTGGGAGGAAGTGTGGTAACTCGTTGGCCTGATGCAAATTAGTGTTGCCGCATGTAAAATTGCATGCCCCCAAGCAAATGCTGGTAGTTTTGATTTCATAATCATTGGTCTTGCAATCATTTGAAGTAGCTTGATAAGCGGTCAGCAAGTCCATTTTGTGTATATACATGAGGTACAGGATGCTCTACACTTATGCCAATAGACATGCAGTAATCATTGAAGGTTTGGGATGTAAATTCACCAGCATTGTCCAACTGAATTTTCTTTATGGGATAATCTGGAAAATGTGCTCTTAGCCTTATTAATTGAGCAATTAGTCGTGCAACTGCCATATTGCGACTTGATAGTAAACTCACATGTGACCATCTAGTTGATGCATCAATTAGGACCATAAAGTATCTAAATGGTCCACTAGGAGGGTGTATAGGCCCACATATATCCCCATGTATTCTTTCTAAAAAACTCAAGGATTCTATCCATACCTTAACTAGTGATGGGCGAGTGATTAACTTCCCTTGTAAGCATGCAACACATGTAATATCCTTAGATTGAAGAATCTTTTGGTTCTTCAAAGAATGACCACATGAATTTTCTATAATTTTTCGCATCATTATTGATCAGGGATGGCCTAACCGGTCATGCCAAATTATAAAATTTTCTTGATCCATAAACTTATGGTTTATGATTGCATTCGATTCAACTACACCAATTTTAGTAGAATACAAACCAGAGGAAAATGCGGGTAACTTCTCTAATATATGCTTTTTACCCGAAATCATACTTGTGATTTGAAGGTACTCATCATGTCCCTCACTTGTAGTCTCAAGATGATATCCATTTAAACGGATATCTTTAAAGCTTATTAGATTTCTTTAAGATAGTGGGGAAAATAATGCATTGTTAATTTTGAGCAAAGTTCCACTTTGTAGAACTACATAAGCTTCTCTAAAGCCTTCTATTAATTTTGTTTTACCGGATATAGTACCAATGCTTGCTTCTTTCATTATTAAACTAGAGAAATAATTCTTTTTCTTTAGAATCGAATGCGTAGTAGCACTGTCTATTAGACATACATTTTCACCACTAATAGGACGTTTAGTTGAACAGTCCATATGCTTCAAAACAAAAAAAAATTTCATAAATATGGTTCAAACTTAACAAATCCCATAAAATGTCTCGATAAAACATTAAGGAAATAACATAATTTTAAATATAATCATTCACGCGTAAGGAAAATTTCAAGCATCCAACTGGTTGGTATAAGCCATGATATCACCAGAATCCAATTTTGCTTGCTCGATAAGGAAATCAGCATAATCCAAATTAGTTGCATTAGTAAGGTCCTTTTCACCACTTGGGATATCGACATTTCCATATTCATATGTGAAATTTGTCTCTATTCCTTTTCCTTTTATAGATTGTTTGTAAAGTTCTACCAAGTGTCTGGCTGTACGACATATACCAGCCCACTGGTTGTTACTTCCACATCGATAGCATGCATTCGATGGGGTTCCTTTTTTTCTTTTTACTTTTTCCATCATTGGATTTCTTTTCATAATCATGCAACTTCTGGTGGGTTCCTTTGTTTTTAACTTGAACACCATGATAAATCCCCCGACCATATCCACGTCCGCATCCACGACCATGACCACGACCATGACCATGACCACGCCCACGTTAATAGCCACGACCACTTCTGTGACTTCCACTTTGGTCATTAAATTGAACACCATGATACTTCCCCCGACCATATCCACGTCCACGTCCACGACCATGACCACGACCATGACCATGACCACGCCCACGTTGATAGCCACGACCACGTCTGTGAATTCCACTTTGATCATTATATGTTGTCACATTCACTTCAGGGAATGGAGTTGTACCAATCGGACGAGTTTCATGGTTTTTCATCAGTAGCTCATTATTTTGCTCAGCCACAAGCAAACATGATATTAAGTCAATGTATTTGGTGAAGCCCCTTTCACGATATTGTTGTTGCAAGACAATGTTTGAGGCGTGAAAGGTGGAGAATGTTTTTTCCAACATCTCCTTATCAGTAATATTTTCACCACACAGAATCAAATGTGACGTGATTCTAAACATTGCCGAGTTATACTCACTTATAGACTTAAAGTCTTGCAACCTTAAATTGAGCCATTCATAATGAGCTCTTGGTAATATTACTGTTTTTTGATGGTCATACCTTTCTTTCAAATTGGTCCACAATACGAGTGGATCTTTTATAGTGAGATATTCATTTTTCAAGGACTCGTGAATATGGTGGCGTAAGAAAATCATTGCCTTTGCTTTATCTTGGGCATTTATTTTATTTTCTGCTTTAATTGTTTCCCCAAGGTTATTGCCATTTAGATGGATTTCAGCATCCAAAGCCCATGATAAATATTTTTTTCCAGTGATGTCCAAAGCAATAAACTCAAGCTTTGCAAGATTCGACATAGCGAACTATATTAAAGAAATACACATGAATTAATGCATGTTATTATAATCAAATAAAATTTAGTAACCATTATTAACTATAAAATAAAACAAGACTAACAAAAAAAATAATAATAATGTATTAAGTCATTACCAATTAAAGTTTGCTTACATATATTTGTATATGATATATCCATGCATATAAAGATATTAGGTTGTTAATAGATGGAAGAGGCCATTAATTTAAAATACATATACCTTTTATTTGTATATGATATATCCATGCATATAAAGGTATTAGATAAGTTAATAGATGGAAGAGACCAATAATTTGAAATACATATACCTTTTAATTCATCAAAATTCTCCCTCTTAATTATTATTATGCTAAACAATGATATACTAATGTCTCATTGTGATAACATAATAAATTACATATAGTTTTATTTATATAATTATTTTTGTATGTTTTAAAAACTTAAATAAATCCAAACAAATAAATATGTTAATTACATGACTTAATATAATTAGTTCTATGAGCTTCACAAAACTCATCAAGTTATAAACAATCATTTATCATATCTTACTTTTATCTCATCATAATTGGCATAAAAGGAATTTTAACAAATATAATCAAGGAAAATATAATAAAGGAAATATGTGTTTTAACTATATCTTTCTATGAAAAACTCTTAGGATTCATTAAAAACAAAACTTTTAATTGTGAAAGATGGAATAAAGTTCCATGGCTTAACATTAAAAGAAAATAGAAACTATTTTCACCCCTCATTGTATAGATTAAACAAAAATATATAACCAATAATATCATAATGGTTATTTGAACAAAACATTGTATGAATTGCAATATTCGTTTAAGAGAATGAAGAACAATGAAAGTTAATATACCTTGTAATAATACGATCTAACTCCAAAAGCAAGTTGTGCTGATAACGTGTTGTAAAACAACGGCCTAATAGCAACCAATATATGATATATGTAGACAAGAATTATAAAGATTATATAGAGAGAAAGATAGAAAGAAGAATTGAAGAACTTATTCTTATTAATATGAAGTATGAACTACATATGCCTCTATTTATAGGCTTACAAAGATGGGAGTTAAGTACTTAGAGAGTCACCACATTATGAAGACATATGAGTTTAGTACTTGGAGAGTCACTACATTATGAAGACATATGGATAATCATACATTAAGATAATAATAATTTATAATAATAAAAGTAATATTAACAATACTTGGATTTTTAGTTACCAAGGTATTTGAAAACAAAACATAATATGCATGCTTGAAATCGTTTATATACCACCCTAATTTGTTATTTATATAATGATTCAAAAGCCAAATGCTCAATTAAATGGTATCTATAAGTTGTAAAACTAACTTCAATAATTTCTCAAAATGTCATGTAATATTATTAAAATAATAAAGTTGGTATGCGAAAACAAGTAAATAAAAAATTTAAGAGTCCACCCATGAACATCATCACCTTTATCTAGTTGCGAGAAAACATGATTAAATTTTGTATTTAGTAACAATATGGTATCGGCTGTACACTATGGCTAAAAAACATGTTGGATTTCATGGTTCCAAAAGTATTTTATTTATGTATCATAATGAGATGATGCTACCCGCATATTTTGGTGGGATGTTGACTATTAAAGTTTTTAATATCAAATGTGATTTTATTTTTATTTTTTGAATAATTAGTATAAGAATAATTTAGTATTCTAGATACTGCAACATAACATACCATCAAAAAAAATTAATTGTCGTTCTATACCTACCAAATTTAGTATAAGAATAATTACTATCAATAAAAAATCACATCGCGAATAAGAAACCTAGATGCTGCAACATAATAAAAAGTAGATTAATTTCATTCAAACTCAAAATATGAAGGAATTTAGGTTATACTTTCAATTGAAAGAAATGTCTTTTGCTCACAAATTGTTAATAGTTTTAAAAACATGTTTAAACGTATATTCAATGAGATACCAATTTCGATTTCCTGATTTTTATCATTTTTTTAACCAGGTGATAAAAAAGTACTAAAATTTCCAGACCCATTATTTTTGTTATCTGCGTTCGTAAATTGACACAAAATCATAAGAAGACCAAAATTTAATCATGCACTTATCAAAATTATTAGTTTTATTTCTATAGTAGTACTTGTATCATCTGTTGTAAGGGGTGTGAAACCTTAGATGTGAAAGCAAAAAAGGAATCAAATGGTATAATAAGAGAGTCGAACAGAATAAGCAGCATTAACGGTTCAGAATTTGTAATATTTACTAATTCTTTTTGTTTTTAATATGCATAAAACGTGATAATAGGGGAACCGTTGCTATTATATTGATGAAATAATGCATCGTATGGAACAAATCCATTTTAGAAAGCCGTCGTTTATTATATTGATTAAAAAAACACACCGCACCGATTCATTGTAGAAAGGTTACCGTAATTTGGTGATGATATTTTCCATCCGATAACTTTCTGAACCGACATGATTATTAAATAGTCAAAATGTCAATTGTTTTTGTAGTTAAACGACATAATGTTTAATAAAAGGGTATAACTCAAGAAGATAACTCAAGTTATTTTTTTAGTATTATATAATTACTTTTTGTATATACAAACAATACAAACAATATATATTATATATGTTAAACAAAGAGGTATATGTTAATTAATAGGGTGTGTGTTAAACAAAAGGGTTCATGTTTTTTGTATTATTTAAAAGTAGTTTAGAGAGTTATGAATTTTTGAAGATGTATTATATATTTAAAAGTTGTGATTTGTTTTGTAAAGAGGTGATATATTTAAAAGTAGTTTGATAGGTTGTGACTTTTTATAAGGATGTGATATATTTAAAAGTTGTGACTTTTTTGTAAGAGGTATGATACATTTAAAAGTGGTTTGAAGGGTTGCGCCTTTTTGAAAATGTGTGATTCAAACCATGTTTATTGATTCAAGCGTATTATTTAAAAGGTGTGATGCCAAGAGACACAATTACTAAGTTCGTCAACGGTAACTTCAGTTATTTTTTGTTGGGTTATATAATATCTATTATGCTAGTATACTTTATTTTAAAAGAACAGATTTATTCCTCATCGATATGTATCAATTATGTATACATGTGTGTATATATAAATTATACGGAAGCACCATGCGAACATATCAAATCAGCTTTTCATCAATCAACCCAAATCCATCTACACCACAATGTTTAAATGTCAACTTTAGTTATTGAAACAACTTATCAAAAGAGGATCAAGACCAAATGTTGTGGTCTCTACATGCTAACAGAAACACTAGGAGTTTATAATATGGTATGACTTTCATTTCTCTATATCAAGTTTTCAGATTAAAAATGTGTTAAGTCACCGGAACAAATCGAAATCACCAAACGGATTTATAGAATTGATCATGGCGATGGGTAGGAAGTACTTACCTCAGTGGCCGTCGAACCGAACGAATGAGACAGGAGCAAGAGTACATGAGTCTGTGACGGTGGCTGCATAGATCAACGGAACGAACTACGAACTTTTAGAATAAAACTTGCACATGAAAGTGGTTCAACAGAAGGAAATAAACTCGTTTGGTACCTGGGTCAAGAGCCTGAATGTAATCGCAGCTGGTCTTAAACAACGACACAAACTCTGATCGAACTCAAAGATGATGCGCGGACAAGTGTGGCGGCAGTCGTAACTAGGAAACAACTCAAAAGATTCAAATGGTGGTAGGTAGTGTTAGATATTTTAGTGTAATCGGAATTAACTTGGTGACCAAAGGTAATTATGATGTACATCGAACAAGTTAGGAGGTGCGGGAGTGCACGCTTGTTCGAGTTGTTCTAATTCCAAGGGGCAACGCCCCCTTGGCGAAGGTCCGACTGCAGCGCCCCTGGCAGGGTCCAAGGGGCAAAGCCCCTGGCTGGGGTTTAAATTTGAAATTCAACCGCTAATAACTACCAAGTGGCAGTTATCTGTGAATTATCTCCAAAATTCATGAGGGTGTCTTTTGCTTAGAATGGTTCATACGAATTCCACACAAAAGCGCACACTGTTGTTCATTCTCCAAAAATCAGAGTTGTATTCGATTGAATTATTCGGTAGAACCACCGAAATAATTTGATCTGAGAGTGACTACACGCCTCTCTGATCATCATGTTTCTGAAAATTCCGCAACAAAGATCAAATTAATTTCTGTGAAGATGGCAAGCGGATCGATGAAGGATATGACAAGCAAGTTTGACAAATTGGAGAAGTTCGAAGGGCAGGACTTCCGAAGATGGCAGAAGAAGATGCACTTTCTTCTCATAACCCTGAAAGTGGTGTACGTGTTGACAACTCCAATCCCAGAGATACTGGAGGAAGACAATCTGGAACAAATCAGGATGCGGTAAAAGTGGGAAAACGACAATTATATCTGTCTTGGTCACATCCTAAATGGTTTTCCTGATTCCCTATTTGATGTTTATCAAAATGTTGAAACTGTGAAGTTACTGTGGGACACTTTGGAAGCAAAATACATGGCAGAAGATTCTTCTAGTAAGAAGTTTCTTGTTAGTAATTTCAATAATTATAAGACGGTTATTCGAGGCCTGTCATGGAACAGTATAATGAACTGTTGCGAATTCTGGGGCAGTATGCCCAACATGACATGAAGATGGATGAATCCATCTCGGTTTCAAGCATCATTAAGTTACCCCCTTCCTGGAGAGATGTGAAACACACTCTGAAACACCAGAAAGGCGAGTTAACTTTGGTTAAACTTGGAAGCCACTTCAGAATTGAAGAAGGCTTGAGAGCACTAGAAAAGGTGTTGGTTAATGATGAAAAGAAACAGGCTAGAACGTCTGTGAACATGGTTGAGACGGGTGAATCATCCAAAGGAAACAGTAAGTTCAAAGGTAAACGGAAGTTTCAAGGGAACAACAATTCGGGTCCAAACAAGAAGCCGAATATCCCTTGCTGGAAATGTGGTAAAGTTGGTCACTTTAAGAGGGGCTGTAAATTAATGAAGAATGCCAACAAATCTGGTTCAAGGAACAAGAATGAGGCTGGTCCTAGCGGGTCCAAGGACCCGGGCAAGCAAGGTCAGGATTTAGTACAATTTAATAATTCGGTTCAGAATTATGTATCACTAATTTCTGAAGCATTTTATGTGCAGGATAATGATATTGCTTGGTGGGTTGATTCGGGTGCAACAAGCCATGTATGCAAGGATCTCCGTTGGTTTAAAGACTTTCAACCAATCGAGGACGGATCTATCATCAAGATGTGGAATGTTGCAACTGAACCAATCAAGGGAATAGGAACCGTGCTTCTTGTTTTTACATCTGGAAAATCGTAACTTCTGAATAAGGTTTTGTATGCTAGCATTGTGTTGAATGATTGTGGTTACAAACAAGTGTTAGAAAGTGACAAGTATATCTTGTCAAGAGATGGTTGCTTTGTAGGTTTTGGTTATCTTTGTAATGGCATGTTTATGTTGATTGTTGATGTTTCCTTTATGAATGAATCTGTTTGTGTTGTTTCATCTAATAATGTTAATGTCATAGCTTCCACTAGTAGGAGTAACAACTTGACTGATTCGGAATTATGGCATGCTAGATTAGTACATGTACATTATAAAAGAATTAAATAAATGTCTAAAATGAGATTAATTCCACGTATTAACATAAGCAATGATAAATGCCATATTTGCAAGGTGAATAAGATAACTAAAAAGCATTTCATGCAACATGTTCATAGGGAAACTAAAATATTAGATTTGATACATAGCGATCTATGTGACTTTCATGCTACACCATCTCTAGGTAATAAAAGGTATGTAGTGATGTTTATAGATGATGCTACTAGATTCTGCTATGTTTACTTATTGCATGCTAAGGATGAAGCTCTTGGAAAGTTTAAGATCTATAAACAAGAAGTAGAGCTTCATCGAAGTGGGTTGATCAAAACCCTACATATGGACAGAGGTGGTGAGTATTTTGATCCAGTGTATTTCCAATCGACTGGAATAATACACCATACTTCCTTACACACCAGAACAAAATGGTGTGGCGGAAAGGAAGAATAGGACTCTAAAGGAAATGGTCAATACCATGCTATCCTATTCGGACCTAAGTGAATGTATTTGGGGTGAGGATATGTTGACAGCCTGCTATTTGCTTAATAAGGTTCCAACTAAAAGGAACAAGACCACCCCTTATGATCTTTATATAAAGAACCACCTTAGCTGCATAAACTGAGAGTTTGGGGTTATAGGGCCGTGGTAAGGCTCACTGACCCTAAGATAAGGAACATAGGGGAAAGAGGTATAGACTGCATTTTCATTGAGTAAGCTGAGCATTCATTTGCTCACGGGTTCTATGTTATAGAACCAAATGACTACGTGTCGGTGCATATGGTAATTGAGGCAAGAACTGCAGACTATGATTGTCACACCCCGGCTTTTATAGCCAAATCCAAACGCCGGTGGGCCCGGGTGGGGAATATCGTGACGTAAGTTGATATCATCATAGTCAATTAAACACAACACAACAGAAGTCTTGAAGTTAAATTACTATTACAAACCAAATTTTCAAAGTTCAAAAATAAATAATATACAGACGGCTCGTAATAGAAGATCCACATGCGGATCGTAAAATGTACAAAAGTGTATAACAGACTTTGGGCAGATCCAAGGATTTGCAAGATCCTCTTATATCACTACCGAGCAGCTTCCAGCCTATTTTCGTATTGTACCTGCAAGCTTAGTCTTTTGAAAATACGTCAGCTTTCGCTGGTAAATACACCAAACTGACTCACTTTGAAAGCATTTTTGAAAAATGATTTTAAGTGCACATGGCACAAAATTTTTATAACTTGGGAAAGTCAGCCTTGTAACCTTGTTAACAGATTCACATGTTTGTCCATACATATGGGGCCCAGTACGGAGACCGAGACATGATTAACGTACTCTCCACTTAAGAACTCACGAAGGAGTTATCCTTGTGGGTAAAGTTTTTAGCATGAGCGTCTGTCAGGTGTATGCCTACACCCTGCGCTTAGCTCGTGGCCATTATCTAATGTAATGAGCTGAGGATATCTAGGACACGATAGTTAACCCCCGATGTTTAAGTTATTAAACAAAACTGATTAAGATGGAATATGCGGATTTACTAGCCATAATTTGGCATTCGATTTATCCCATTTCCGACCAAGCGGTAATAGTTTACCGTAACCCAAGCCCGTATAGGGGAAATAAGTCGAGAGTATTTACCTGAGCTAGTCTTGATTTTAATATGCAAGATTTAATATCTCAGCCATATCCAAAATGAACTAAGTGCAGATAGCATTTACCGGAAGGCTCTAGTCTGGATTATGGCATAAGCTAATCAATTAAATGATAACGGTCTTATATAAGTCATAGACTTAGACCGACTAGGGTACATGATCAATAACGGTAAAATATGCTAGATTAAGTGATGACCGGAGAGAATGTAGTTTAAACCCAACAAGTACTTTGACTTGTATAATATGGGTAAACTATAATCATTCTGGATTTTAAGACTTAAATGATAAGGTTAAACCCGTTTCGGTTAATTTTCATAAACTAGTTACATATACTTAACCGTATGCATATCAGCGATATCGAGTAACTGGATAAGTCATGGACAAGTTCTATATGCCATTACACTTTAAATAAGTTGTAATATCAGTAAGATATCAACTTTCATGCCCGTTAAGGCTTTAAAACGAAACTGTGCCTCATAAGGGCGTTTCTGTAATTTCATGCGCTATAAAAGGAACTTGAATATATTTTAATGTTATAATGATAAGTATTCTGGAAAAATATGTAATTTATGATATAATTTTAATAGGGACATGATAACATGTGTAATTTACCATTTATAACCAAACTACGAACCGTAGGGGCATTTTGGTCATTTTACCCATAGTTTTATAAATTATTTGGGATTCTGAGTTCATATCATATACCTACTCAAAAATATTTAAAAAAAGTTTTAAAATTAGTAGGTGACAAGCCTTGGTTGATATATATGGGTTAAAACCATACTATGCGCCGAAACGACGCTTATGTCATAAAATGACGAATTGTGCGATATTTAATGAGAACTGATGTTAAAATCAGGTTTATATGTTTTAGATATATTATTTAATATAAAATATCAATAGGTAAAATATTTGATATGGAAAGGTAGGATTAAAACCGTTTTATGAGCCACAAGGGTGTTATCATCATTTATCGACATAATACAAGGACTTGTTCATAAACTCAGTTTATAATCTGATTTGACATCCGAAATAATCTTACTTAAAATATTACATCAGTAGGTAATTCATTTTCAAGTTCATTATCGTTTAAACCTTATTTTACATAAAAATGGCATTTTTTGCCAAAATGGCATAATTATGGAACTTGTGCAAAAACTCCGATTCTGATTATGATCTGGTACTATAACCTCAGGGGGTTATGCTACATTGTATTACGATCATAATACAACCTTTAGATCAGCAGCTAACTAATCTAAATCGGGTCAGAATTGAAAGTCAAAGCAGAAGTCAAACTTCACGACTTTCGGTTGCGAACCGACCCTAGAACTGAAATTGACGAGCCGAACATGTTCTTACATGTTCTAATAATTATTACCAACTTGTTTAAGTGTCAAAACATGTTTCATAACATATATAAGCTCAGATTATAACACTTCCGAAAAATGGTCTGTTTGACTTTTTAATGTTTATACTTTGACCCGTCAATTGGTCTAGCAAACGTGATCTTTAGGAAGTGCCCTTAATAGGGACTAACACCTACCTTATTACGATCACTTAGCCATGTTCGTTACGAACAGTGGCTGGACCATAATGGTCTTAACCGAAAGTTAAGGCGTTTTTCGTAAAACGCTTGACTTTTAGCTATAAAAGCCTATAAACGCTTGACTTTCAGTTAGGAACTTCCAGAGGAGGGAGATAGAGTGATGAATGAGAAAGGTGCAAGTTCAAATGGTGAACCTTGGCACTATGTATAGTTGGAGAGCTTGAAGGAGGTGACGCCAGGTGTTAAGGGGTGTTAGAGGGAGCTTACAAGTGTCCTAAAACGTGGCATACTAGTTTGGAAGTCCATGGTTTCAAATCAAATGGTTTTTGGCAACATGTGTGGAGGCCAAGGCAAATTTTCTGTAGATACAACCTTCTGGCGGGCCGCGAGAGGCACAAACCTGGCCTCTCGCGCCCCATGCCACTTTCAAAGTTTTTCATATTTAGCCCCTCAACTTATAAAACCTCCTAAAACACCTTTTTAGCATATTTATCCATCCGTAACCAATATTTGGTGTACCAGGGAGTTTGCCCGGACATTGTCGAGCTCTCGGTTCGTTAAAAGGTCACTTAGAGGTATAAATTAACATGTTGACACTTTTAACCCCTCCATTATCCAACTTTCACATATTTACAGAATTAACCTCTCCCGTCCAACAAGTGGCACGTATGAGAGTTAGGACTTCGTAAAGGATCACTCAGAGGCTCATTATATGTATGTTGATTCCGATGTCACTCAGAGGCTGGGCATGTTGACACTAATGGTCACTCAGAGGCTATGTTTTAAGCATGTTGACACTAATGGTCACTCAGAGGCTCGGTTTATGCATGTTGATATCAGAAGGTCACTCAGAGGCTTCATTTAAGTATGTTGACACCTTTAGTCCTTATTAGTCCATAATTGACTTATTATAAAAGTAATGGCACGTGTCGCTATATATGTATGTTGATTCCGATGTCACTCAGAGGCTGGGCATATGTATGTTTCCGATGTCACTCAAAGGCTGGGCATGTTGACACTAATGGTCACTCAGAGGCTATGTTTTAAGCATGTTGACACTAATGGTCACTCAGAGGCTCGGTTTATGCATGTTGATATCAGAAGGTCACTCAGAGGCTTCATTTAAGTATGTTGACACCTTTAGTCCTTATTAGTCCATAATTGACTTATTATAAAAGTAATGGCACGTGTCGCTATACTATTGGACATGATTTTTACGAGGTGTTATAATGATGAAAATAGATTCTCTTCAATACCTAGGCCTAGGGACATGGTTTCAAGCTCCAGTAACCCTCAAATGGCTGATCAAGTGGTTGATACTCCTCCGAAACCCAAGAGGAGTAGTAGAGCAAGAAAAGCTAAATCATTTGGTGATGAATTTCAATTATATTTGGTTGAAGGATCTAGAGTTGAAGTTAAAATTCAATATCAATATTGTTTCAATATTGAGGAAGATCCTAAAACCTATAGTGAAGCCATTGCATCTCGGAATGTAGCTTTCTGGAAAGAAGCTATAAATGATGAGATGGACTCTATTTTGCAGAATAATACTTGGAAATTGTCTGACCTACCCCCTGGTTGTAAACCACTTGGTTGGAAGTGGATCTTCAAAAAAAAGATGAAAGTAGATGGTACAATTGATAAGTTTAAAGCCCGATTGGTTATTCAAGGCTTTAGACAAAAGGAACGAATAGACTACTTTGATACATATGCTCATGTAGCAAGAATATCCACTATTAGATTGTTGGTTGCCTTAGCTACAATACACAATCTTGTGATTCACCAAATGGATGTGAAAACCGCTTTCTTGAATGGTGATTTAGATGAGGAAATATATATGAAACAACCAGAGGGTTTTGTTATGCCTGTCAATGAGCATAAGGTGTGTAAGCTAGTTAAGTCATTGTATGGCTTAAAGCAAGCACCAAAACAGTGGCATCAAAAGTTTGATAATGTGGTTTTGTCTTATGGTTTTGTATTAAACCATGCGGATAAGTGTGTATATAGCAAATTTGATGATTCTAGGAAATGAGCCATATATGTAGATGACATATTGATCTTTGGTACTGACCAAGATCAAGTTGATAAAACAAAGAAATTTTTGTCATCTTGTTTTGACTTGAAAGACATGGGGGAGGTGGGACTGATCCTTGGTATAAGGATCAAAAGGGAGAACAATGGCATATCGATCTCTCAATCTCACTATATTAAGAAGATATTGAAAAGGTTTAATTTTCATGATAGTTCTCCAATTAGCACTCCAATGGATCCTGCTTTTAAGATCTCACCTAACGAAGGTGTAGCGATAAGCCAACTTGAATATTCAAGGGCCATTGGATCTCTCATGTATGTTATGATTAGCACTAGACCAGATATAGCTTATGCTGTTGAAAAGCTTAGTAGGTATACTAGCAATCCAGGTGCAAGTCATTAGCAAGCGATGAATCGAGTATTTAGGTACTTGAAAGGAACCATGAAATATAGTTTGACTTATACTGGATTTCCTTCAGTTTTAGAAGGTTATTCGGATGCAAGCTGGATTAACAACAAGGAAGATCATTCTTCCATGAGCGGATTGACCTTTCTGCTTGGAGGAGGTACCATATCTTAGGGGTCTAAGAAACAGACTTGCATAACTGATTCAACAATGGAGTCTGAGTTTGTAGCATTAGCCGCAGATGACAAAGAAGCTGAGTGGCTAAGAAACTTGATTTATGAGATTCCATTGTGGCCCAAACCTATATCACCAATATCTATTAGATGTGATAATGCTGCTACCTTGGCTAAGACCTATAGCCAATTGTATAATGGGAAGTCTAGACACTTAGGTGTTAGACACAGCATTATTCGTGAGCTCATCATGCATGGGGTGATACCGGTGGAGTTTGTGAGAACTCAACATAATTTAGCCGACCATTTAACCAAAGAGTTATGTAGAGATCTTGTGCACAAGGCAGCTGTAGGGATGGGATTAAAGTCCACATGCGATTTCTTGTGTTAAGATACCCAATTCCCACCTAATATGGCGTTAGGTGCTGAATTTAATGTGGAAAGCTTAACATCTAGAAATTGGAACACATTAGTAGTATCATCCCAAGGTATGTGTTCAGACCTGCAAGTTAAAAGAGGTTGAAGGCTTTCTTCTTAATAGTTCTTTGAAAAATTGCATACGCAGGTGCAAGAATAAAGAGCTACCTATATGAGCATGAAGTTTAGCCGCTTCAAGAAGCTAGGACTTGGCTTTGATATGTTCATTGAAGGATGGGACACAGGCTAGTAAAAATAGTGTCAAGAAAGAACATAAAAGTATGTAAACTTGTGTGTATATTATCTTCATGTATCACTGAATAGAAATGGTTTAATCCTTAGAGACACCCCTATATTCGACTATTTGGAATATGTAATATACTAATGTGAAATTCAATAGTCGCGACATTTCATTTATGCATAAGTTTGATTGTTGTGAATTTGTTTAAGTTAATCGAGGATTACGCCAAATGGGGGAGGTATGTTAGATATTTTAGTGTAATCGGGATTAACTTGGTGACCAAAGGAAATTATGATGTACATCGAACAAATTAGGATGTGCGGGAGTGCACGCTTGTTCGAGTTGTTCTAATTCCAAGGGGGCAACGCCCTCTTGGCGAGGGTCCGAGGGCAGCGCCACTAGGAGCAGGGTCCCGGGGGCGGCAGCCCTTGGCGGGATCCAAGGGGCAGAGCCCCTGGCTAATAATCGAAATTTGAAATCCAACCGGTAATAACTGCCAAAAACTGCCAAATGGCAGTTATCTACGAATTATCTCCAAAATTCGTGAGGGTGTCTTTTGGTCAGACTAGTTGATACAAATTCCATGCAAAAACGCACACAATTGTTCATTCTTAAAAAATCATAGTTGTGTCCGATTGAATTATTCGGTAGAACCACCGAAATAATTTGATTTGGGAGTGACTACACGCCTCTCTGATCATCCGGTTTCTGAAAATTCCCCAACAGGTGGCAGCACACTGGTTCGGATTGATGGCGGCAACAATGCAAAACTATATCAACGGCATGTGCAACCACGACCACCCCAACAACGGCTGATTGCTGATCTGGGAATTGATGGTGGCGGCGACTCGAACATGAATGTGATATAATATGGTTTAGAGTTTTTGCGATGGAGGGTTTTGAATGGTATATAAATCCATCTATCGGCACAAGGCTAGAGGGATTAAATCCCGTTTCTACCGGAATTTCATAAAATCAAACGAGATGGGTAAGGGTCAAAGGAAGAGACTAGGCTAATGTCGGTAAAGGTAAATGATGTATTGATTCTATATATTTTTGTTTTTAAACGTGTTTCTCAAAATAAACAAACTAATTATATCAAAACATTCATAGCACATTTAATTAAAAACAATTACATTTGGTTTATCAATCAATTTAATTAGATTACCACATCTAAAATAACTAAACTTGTATTTAGCTACAATATTATTTTATTAAAATTCTGAATATTACAATTCTACCTTCCTAAAAAAATCTGTCCTCAAAAATTGCTTGGTATGGATACGAACTATTCCAAATATAACGGACATGGAATAGATTTTAAACATTGCAAACATTTAGACATTAAACCTACTAAGGTACAAAGTTTTTGAGGCGTTACGTACACGAATTTAAATCAAATCAAAATTTAAACTTAGTAAGACTCAAGTAACTCGAAATACGAGGTACTAAGATGTAAACAGATTCAGCTACTGAAAACTAGTTGTGTCTCCCATCTTCCAAGTAACCTTACGTTCAAAATGTTTCTTCTAAAAAACTTTGACTAAAGGAATATTCTTCTTTCTCATAATCCACTCACAATAGTCTAGAATAGCTTCGGATTCCTGTTGAAGAGATAAATCTTCCAAATAAAATAAAACGGATAATTTACAACATGCACCGAAAAATAGTTGTTTCATCTAGGAAAAGATACCCGAAAAACATCAAGCACAAAAGATAACTAAGGTGGTAATTGAAGAGAGATTGTAAGCTTTGTGATAGTTGGACATGCGTATCAAAAGCATGTGGACATGTAAATATAACCAACAAGTTTTAAATTATTTGTTTCAACACAATGGTTAATTCTGTTTAGATTACCATTATTTTTTTTAAATTATTTGTTTTTACCCCTTTATAAGGAAGGCTTAGTTTTCCTTCTCAACCGATGTGGAACTTACATCTCCACTCCTCTAGGGAGCCCAGCGTCCTCGCTGGCACACCGGCCCGGCCCCTAGCTTTTATACCATCTGTAACAGCCAAGTAAACCGTGCCCAGATATTGTCCGCTTTGCCCCCGATGGGTTGCCCATCCAGTAACTCACGATTTTGTTTTCACCCGACGAGTTGCTCGCCCAGGCAAAACGCGTCTTGGTAGAGAAGGTTTCCACCCCCTTATAAGGAAGGCTTCGTTCTCATCCTCAACCGATGTGGGACTTACATATAAAACCGTGAGTTCATGGAAGGGCAACCCATCGAGGGCAAGGCGGACAATTGTCACACCCCAACCGATGACGGAAACATCCGGCGGGACAAAATAGATTGGTCGACTCAACATACACCAGATTGTGACAATAATTAAGATAACATAATTTCATTTCAAATATTCGATTACAAAGCTTTGGAAACAAAATATAACAATAACATGCCAAGTAAAATATATGGCCTTAGGTCAAGAAAAACGTCCTACGATACATAAATTAAAAGCGTGTTTTCTAGTCCGTCCTATTAGATTTGATCAATTTCAACATCATCAACCTGCAACATGTTAAAAGTATAGTTCAACACAAAGAATTGGCGAGCACACAATTTTAATATAGCATAGGTATGAAAGAAATTTAAATGAATCCATGTGACAAAAATAGTTAACTAGATTAATGTATCATGGCATGCAATTTACAAGTCAACCCTCTAGTGTACCACAAGAATTAGAATACTTAACATGACCTCAAGAATACGGACGGTGCGTTACTCCTATAGCGTTATATGTGTTAAGGGGAGGCTCGTACGAAGTTAATGACAAGCGAACCACATATGAATGTTCCAAGAGTACAAATTATGTATCACGTATTTTAGCATGTATCATAGATTGTTTGTGTTTGCATAAAGTATATGTGTGATTGTGTGTATTTTGATAAATTAAACATGTTGCACCTAAAAGTGTAAAAAAAGGGTGTTCGAGTGTACTCACGGTTATGCAAGCTTCCTAGTATTCCATGAGTAAAGTGTGCAAGTGATGCAACCCGAAGTTACCCTACATTGCGTAAACAAGTTATACCAAGTCTGATGATAGATCCAGATTTTGAAGTAGAAAGTACGGAAAGAAAACAGGAAAAATGTCACTTCGTACGAGGTGACCACCTCATGCGAAGGGTCTGTTTTTTTAACGTTTTAGCTTATTTTGCACACGCTTCGATACTGATTTTCGTGAACAGGGTATTAGCAATGAGGCAGAACAGTCTAGAACCATACTACTTAATCAGAAGCGATTAAGATTTTGTTCTGACTAGTTTATTAATAAAATACGATAGTTATGTATAGTTTAAGTATTCAAGTTGGTCATAGATGTCAAGCATGGAGATGTCAAATCTCGTTATATGATTCACCAAAGCAAAAGGTTGCAATAACCCGGTTAGTCATTAATGTACAGAAGTTAACATGTAAATATGTTCAAGCGAGGTGTGGAACTTAATTCGGGTAGCCACGACTCCCAACGTTCTCACTTGCTAGAACACTAATCCAACCCTATGAGGATGATGAACTAGGGTAGCTTTCAACACTTGGTACAATGAAAAGTAATAAAAGAAGAAGATAAGTTATGAAATTGCAAAATGTTAGTGAGTTAAATTCATTGCAAAATGTTAGTGAGTTAAACTCACTTAGAAGAACATAGTTCTGCCGAAAATAAAAAAAAATTCGAGAGTGAGAGTGAGAGGGTACGGAAGGTTGGAGGTGGTTAAGTGTGTCCGTATTTATAGGAAAACAGGTCAGTTCGTACGAGTTGGCATCACTTCATACGAAGTGGTATTCACTTCGTGCGAAGTGACTTATTCAGTCCATTTCCGCGGTCGTATAAGTATTTCAAGCATACATGAATGATGTATACGTATAATTACACGCATAATCAAGCATTCGAGTATTTCAAGTATGAGTTTCTTGCATGAAGTCATTTATTAAAGATTGTAAAGTATGAATTAAGCGTATTAAAATGTATAACTATCAAATAAAGTTCCATTATGATCATAGTCTCAGAGTACAAATGAAAATGAAAGAAACGATTACGATACGAGTTTCCAACTATAGAAATTCCAATACACTTTCTAAATAAGGAAAGTCCAAAAATGCGGAGCGTTACAGTCTTCCCTCCTTTAGGGAATTTCGTCCCGAAATTTATTCAAGAGGAAGACTCAACGAAGAGATGCGGATACTTAGTCTTCATCTCACTCTCGAGTTCCCAAGTAAATTCAGTGCCACGTTTGCCTTCCTCTCGAACTTTGACTATGGGTATGCGACTACGCCTAAGTTGCATAATTCCTCGGTCCATGATTTCGACCAGTTTTCCACAAAGTGCAAGGACTCATTCATTTGGAGATCGTCGAGCGGTACATGAAGTTCTTCTTTAGTTAGACACTTCTTCAGATTCAAGACATGGAACGTTGGGTGCACATTGTTTAGTTCTTGAGGTAGGTTTAGTCGATACGCTACCTAGCCAATCCTTTTGAGAATCTTGAAAGAACCAACGTAGCGAGGAACGAGTTTGCCTTTCTTACGAAACCTAATTATGCCTTTCCAATGGGATACCTTGAGAAGTACATGATCACTGACGTTGAATTCCAAGGGTTTTCGTCTCTTATCTACGTAGCTCTTTTGTGGACTTCTAGCCTTGAGCAGATTGTCACATATTCGCAAATCTTGTTCGTCGTTTCTTGTATGAGCTCAAGACCAGTGATTTGAGCTTCTCCAATCTCGTGCCAACAAATATGAGATCGGCATTTTCGACCATACAAAGCTTCAAACGGTGCCATTTGAATACTAGCGTGATAACTGTTATTGTACGAAAACTCTACCAAAGGTAAGTGTGAGTCCCAGTTGCCACCAAAGTCGATTAGCATGAACGGAGCACATCCTCTAGAGTTTGGATAGTTCGCTCGGTTTGACCGTCAGATTGAGGGTGGAAAGTGATACTAAGATTAAGATGAGTACCAAAAGCGGATTGAAATATTTGCCAAAGACGACAGGTGAAACGACCATCACGGTCCGATATGATGTCAATGGGGATACCATGACGAAAAATGATTTCATCCGTGTAGATGTGATGTAGCATTCCATAAATAATAATAATAATAATAATAATAATAATAATAATAATAATAATAATAATAATAATAATAATAATAATAAATAAATAAATAAAGTATATAAAACTTATATTATTATTAAACGGGTAGATTACGAGTAAGTTGACAATTAGGAATATGACGTATCTAGACGAACATATACTTTTAAGGAACCATTTAATAATTAGTAATAAAATATATTATTATAATTAACCTTACTCGTTTTTAATGAAACTTAGGTCAAAATGTAGATAAAAATATGCTCGTTCTAATGACATTGTTCTATAAAACGTTATATTTTAGAAGTTATAAACGATAAATGAGTGAAGCAATATATATATATATATATATATATATATATATATATATATATATATATATATATATAATAAAACTTTACATATGAAATATTGTGTGTACGTGTCGACAAAAAGAATTAAAAGCTGACGCAGCAAGGCATGCTTCTATAAATACTCAGCATTCAAACTAATTGAACAATTCACTTTCCTTTCTCTTTTGCTCTCTCTCTCTCTCTGCTCTACTACTCTGTACTCGATACCCTAAACTCTGCTCCGTTGTAAGTGTTTTAACCCTGATCACTGATACGATACCCTGTCTGATTGATACAAAACCCATCAACGGATGTCAAAGTGCTATCTGTATAAGGCTATACTTTGTAAACTACGTTGGGATTTTGTCTCATGATGTATCGTTAAAGTTTAAGTTGGGGTGTTACACTAAGACGTGTTGCATTGTATTTTTATTAGGAACCTAGGATTAGCACCAGGAAGCTTTTAGTTAAAACTCTAAAACTACAAGGTGAGTCATTCTTTCTTTTTACCAAATGCTTTACAAAATCCTAAAATGTTTTTCAGTTATACTTACAGTGATTAAGTTTTTGTATTCTGAAATTACTGCCGGTATGCGGGTTTTGTATACACTAATTGATAATCATCACTATTGGACGAAAATTAGCTAATGAGTGATATGACCACCGTCATCTCGGAACTGCCACCGAGTGACAAATACTGATTGAGTATTTGATAGATAAAAACAATGTAATCACCCTTGATACTGTAAAATATAACAATATGTTTTTTATAAGAATGAATGAACTCGCCAGTATTTTTTGCTGACAAAATGTTTTTAAAACGCGTTTCAGGTAACTTATTGTGAAAGTAATAAAAGCCTGCTATGGAGCACGTAAGGCTTAAATAAAGTGGCTATGACTACATGAATAAAAGAAGAAGTTTATGTTTTGTCAACTAGGTTTATCCCTATAAAAATATTTGAATGAAATATGGGTTTTATACCATTTATTTAATATTAAACTTGGGTGTTTTTAGAAACTCTGAAATATTTCCTAACTACAATCCTAATGATAAATTCCGCTGCCAATTTAATAAACACCGATACCACCAGTAACTGGTCCACGACTCCTACCCAGGGTGTGGTTGGGGGTTGTGAAATGTAAGCCAATTTCTTGACTTTGTAAACTTCACGAATGGGGAGAAAGTGAGCGGATTTGGTCAATCGATCGATGATTACCCAAATACTGTCATGACCAGAGGAAGTTCAAGGAAGCTTAGTGATAAAATCCATAGCAATACTCTCCCGTTTCCAGACAGAAATTTCTGGCTGTTCGAGTAAGCCAAAGGGACGTTGATGTTCATCTTTGACCTTAGACCAAGTAAGACACTTCGAAACATAGGTGGTGATATCTTTCTTCATACCAGACCACAATAAGACGTACGGAGGTCTTGGTACATCTTTTCAGCGCCAGGATGAATGGAATATCGAGATTTGTGGGTTTCCTTCATCAAAGTGTTGCGAAGGTTGCTGCGATTTGGAATCCAGACACGATCGAGAAAGTAGAGAATACCATTGGATTTAGACTCAAGCTGATTTTCAGCACCACACTGCATCTCATTGTAGAGATTGCTCTCGTTAATGGATGAGTATTGTGCCTCACGAATTAGCCCACGAAGGTTTCCCAATAATTGGACGGAATGAACACTCTTTACATGATTTTTATGACTAAGTGTGTCAGCTACAACATTCGACTTACCTGGATGGTAGCGAATCTCGTAGTCGTAGTCATTTTACAATTCTACCCAACGACGTTAACGCATGTTGTGTTCCTTTTGATCGAAGATGTGCTGAAGACTCTTATGGTCAGTGAAGACCACACACTCAGTACCATAAAGGTGGTGTCGCCATATCTTCAATGCAAAAACATCTGCAGCAAGTTCGAGATCATGCGTAGTGTAGTTTCTCTCATGAATTTTGAGTTTCCTCAAAGCGTACGCGATAACCGTGTCCCGTTGCATGAGAACACAACCAAGACCTTGGTTTGAAGCATCGCAATACACGACGAAATCATCGTTCCCATCGAGAAGTGCGAGGACATGAGCATTACAAGCATGTCCTTAGAGTTTGGAAAGACTCCTCATGTTCAGGACCCTAAACAAAACGCTTATCGTTTTGAGTCAATGAGGTGAGAGGAATAGCGAGTTTGGAAAAGTTCGAAATGAAGCGACGATAGTAACAACTAAATCAAAAAAAGAATGAATATCTGATGGAGACTTAGGAGCAATCCAATTCTTCACAGCTTTGATTTTCGCTGGGTCAACGTGAATGCCAACTTTGTTGACTACATGACCAAGGCATTGGACATATTTTAGCCAAAATTCACACTTGGAGAATTTGGCGTAAAGACGTTCCGTACGCAAAAGTTGAAGGATAAGACGCAGGTGTCGCTCGTGCTCTTCTTGTGTCTTGGAGTAGATGAGGATATTGTCGATGAAGATGATCACGAGACAGTCGAGATGCTGTTTGCACACACGGTTCATCAAGTCCATGAAAACTGCAGGTGCATTGGTCAAATCAAAAGGCATGACCACAAACTTGTAGTGACCATAGCGTGTACGAAACGCGGTTTTGGGTATATCTTCTTCGAGAACTCGAAGTTGATGATAACCAGAACGGAGATCGATCTTGGAAAAACACGTCGCGCCTTATAGTTGATTGAAGAGGTCGTCAATACGAGGAAGAGGATATCGGTTTTTTACTCTAAGCTTTTTGAGCTCGCGATAGTCAATGCACTTCGAAAGGATCCATTTTTCTTTTTGACGAATAGCACAGGAGTGCCCCAAGGAGAAGTACTAGGGCGTATAAAGCCTTTATCAAGTAATTCTTGAAGTTGGCTAGATAGCTCTTGCACTTCCGAGGGTGCTAGATGATATGGAGATTTCACAACATGAATTACTGTAGGTCCCCTAATCCATATGGATCTTCACAGAATCGTCTATCCAACCTAGAGTGCGGAATCCTCTAGATCAGATTACCACAGAAAACCGAAAAATATCAAGAACACAAACAAACACTTTCAATCCGTCTTCTATTGATTATCCAACACAAATGTTTACAATCATCTCAAGACTCACACAAATTCTCTCTCAACTCTCTCTGAAGTGATTAACTGAGCAACCTTAACCCTAATGCAAAACTCTCTTTATATAGAGACAAGTTTGCAACTGGGCTAGGGTTTCACCACATGGGCTGCAAATTGGTCTAGGCCCAATTTGCCTACCACTCCCTAAAATATGTCTGGTTTAGCCCAATAACTTCTAATCAACTACTACAATACTAAACCTGCTAACTAATTATCGTTTTACTAATTACAAGATATCCAAAGACCAAATCTAAGTTGTTGTCACAAATATGCACCAACAAACTCCCCCTTGACAATAGCTTCATAAAAAAAAATTTCTTCAGCAATCTTGCAATTTCAACGTCTTTGGTCTTTGGATAGCTTCAACTTTTATAGCTTCTGTCAGCAACAGACTCCCCCTAAGCTGAAGCATCCAATCACCAAATCTTCTAAATCGTTAGCGTTTGAGTAAACTCCAATTTAGCACTTGCATAACAATCTTCAATACTCATCAACGTTGTCTGCAATGTAGAAAGGAGGTTCTACCATGTATCCAATCAAACTCCTCTTCACCAAACTTTTCAGCAACACACTGCTACAATCTGCATACTATAAAACAAACATCACGAGAAACCATAAGAATTTTTCAACACAAGTTAACAAATTATTATTATTCAAGAGATGATAAAACTGTATCACAGATTAAGCACTTCTCTACTCAAACCACACACTTCAAATTTGAAGCACACTGAACCTACAAGATGTTAAAATTTGGAACTCATCTTCTAACACCGTCTCCCCCTATCGGTAACAACTCCTCCATGAACAACCATATTTCGCACATTAAGAATTTACAAGAAAATGAAATCTTTTTGGATTTTTATATTTTCTGAAAGCAAACAAATAACGAAATAATAAACACTATATCTTTGTGAGACTCACCGGGAAGAAGATCATATTTGCAACATCAAACTGTTTTCACACTATTGGATAAATATGTAATTTTCATGAAAAGCAGTTCAAGACGATTACCAGTATTGTTTATCCACTTAAACAAAATACATGAACATTTCAGGTAACATTACCTAGTGATATGTTAAGATAATTTTATACTGATATACTAGTGTGTCCCACTTCAGGACATACCCCCATGATCAAGGTATGCACAAAGATTCCTCGTAGTAGGTGAGTACACCGAAATTCATCCTTTTTTATTTACAACGCTAGATAATTGGTGATCAGGTCAGTACTTCCATACAACAAAGAGACCAATATCCAACGAGGGTTAGGGCAAATACCAAATTTTGATACGATTGATGCAATTTGCCCATTTGAATGACTCTCTAGGAGAGCTTCTTCAATTTCTAGGATTTGGCATTTTAGCTCTTTTAAGATATCCTTGTTGTGCCTAGGTCAACATATATCTGGATGCAGCAGAAGGACAACCCTGATAACCCGGATGAAATAACGATATAAAGACCCAAAACCTTAGATTTTGGCAATCTATCAACGCAAGGTTTAAGGTTATAAAACCATACGCCACTGATATGTTACCCACTCATACACATTTCGTTATGTTTATATCACCAAGGTAAGTTGACTATTTCATGCCTTTTGCCTACTGGTACATCATATGATGAAGCTACTATCACACTTAAGCAAGTTTACTGTTATTTCAATGTGACAATTAACTTGCTAATGTACGATCATTTCTTCTATTCCACACAGTGAAAACTCATTTTTGATTTTCTATTTTTTTTATGTTTTGAGTTTTGAAAAACAGTAAATTATTTTCAAAATTCTTATGGAAAACTGGTTATTCAGGATTCCTCATCCCGTTGAGTTCAACTAAATGTTCAAAACAAGCCCTGTCAAATGCTTTTGTGTAAAGAGCTGCCAGGTTATCTAATGTGTCGACTCGATGCAGTTCAGTCAATTTCTTTTCAGTATAATCCCGTATAAAATGATGACGAATGTCAATATGTTTTGTGCGACTGTGTTTTACAGAATTGTTGGTGATTGAAATAGTGGCATTATTGTCTATCATAATAGGAGTATGAGTGAAACTCAAACCATAATCACGCATCTGCTATTGTATATAGAGTACCTAAGAGCAACAGCTACCCGCAGCAATATATTCAGCTTTACACGTAGAGGTAGACATGCAAGATTTCTTCTTGCATTGCCATGACATGATCCTGCCTCCTAAGAACTAACAACCACCTATGGTAGACTTTCTGGTTGATTTGCATCCTCCAAAGTCCGGATCAGTGAAAGCAACAAACTTCAAATCACTAGCAGCTAGATACCATAACCCAAGTTTAGGTTTCCCCTTCAAGTAACGAAGAATCCGCTTCACCGCTTTCATATGTGACTCTTTTGGATTTGCTTGATATCTGGTACAAAGATATCCTTCGAACATGATGTCTGGTCTTGAGGCAGTCAAGTACATAAGAGAACCAATCATTGCCCTGTATTGAGTTGGATCAACATCCTCCACACTCTCATGATCTGGACCAAGATTGTGATTCTCGCAAATAGGTGTGTTGAAAGTAGCGCAATCCCCCATTTTGAAACGAGAAAAAATTTCATACACGTCTTCGTCTGATGTATAAACATCCCATCCTTATCTTTTCAACTTGTAAACCCAGAAAGTAAGACAGTTCACCCATCGCACTCATTTCGAACTTACTCTTCATTACCTCCTCGAATTCATTACACATGTTCTCATCCGATGACCCAAAAATGATGTCATCCACGTATACCTATACGAGCAGAAAGTCTTTCTTCTTCCTTTTGAAAGTGTACTGTCAATTTGACCTCTTTCAAAACCATTCTTTAATAAATGTGCTGACTGCGTCTCATACCATATCCTAGGTGCCTGATGCAATCCATAAAATGCCTTATCAAGTCGATATACTCGATCTGGATCAGTAAACCCATCTGGTTGTGAGACATACACCACTTCTTGGACTTTCCCGTAAAGAAATGCACTCTTCACGTCAAGTTAGTAAACTTTGAAGCCCTTGAATGAAGCAAAAGCTAGGAACAACTGAATTGCCTCCAACGTTGCTACTAATGCAAACACCTCATTGTAATCAATCCCCTCTTGCTGATTGAACCCTTTCACCACTAACCGAGCCTTATTCCATGTCACGATCCCTCGGTCATCTTTCTTGCACTTAAACACCCATTTGGTGCCTATTTCCTTCTCTCCTTCATGGAAGTCAACTAGCTCCCTGTAACATCCGTAAAAAAACGGATTTTTCCAAACCCGCTCCGTTTATTAATCGAACAATCAGTTAAAAATTTCGTTGCATATTTAATGCCCAAATTAATTTTAAACGATACATAATTAATAATTATATTGGAATATATAATTTATTTTTGAAAAACTGTTAAAAATAATGAAATAAAAATGAAAGGTTGTAGCCGGGTTTCGAACCCGGGTCAGTCAGCCAGACTTTCAACAAACGACTTAACACTTAACCATCCAACCACTGCGCCACTTGTATTTCTTGTTAATTATTGGAGACAATTAATTCATATCATGAATCTCAAATTCAAAAACCGGCGCGCCTAATTGCAGTCGTCGGAAATCCCGACTATCTCGCCAAGTTTGGACGGTTACTTCCGTTTTAACGTAAACTTTAATCTCATCATCAGTTATAACCGACGCCTGAGTCCGCGACACAAGTTATAACCGCCGCAAAATGTAATGACCGACGAATCAAGACGGAAATCGGACCAAATTCATCGATGTCCTGCCTTATAAATACCCCCCTAACCTCTGTTAGCTTTTTCGCTCACAATCACACATTTTCCCGACGAAATTCCACTCGCCGGAAATTTCTATAACTCGCCGGAAAACCGACCCTTTCACTTCTGAGCCTTACTGAACACCCAGAACTCGTACCGAAGCCACTCACATCCATCTCAAGCTTGCTGAAGACTCTCTGCCGCAAGACACACGTCGCCGGAATCATTTGCTGTCACCGGAGTTCTGCCGGAGAAACAGAGGAGTCCAGTTTCGGTATACCTTACGCTTAATCTTTCATTCTTTTTATTTATCTCACCTGTAGTTAACCATAACACACTAACGAACTTGATTAAAACTTTGAACCAGTCGGACTTCCGATTCTGGTTAAGATTAACGAAGAAGATGAAGTTTCAGTAGTCTATAAGTTTATTTTAAATCAATATATAACTCGGGTTAGACACACAGTCCAGCGGTGGACTGTGTGCAAAATAAACACGCTCACGTCCTGAGTTCGATTCTTGTCCCGCGCATGCTTAACTTGATAAAAATGTTCTTTTTTTTACTAAACCGGATTCATTTCACATAGATGTTAAATTTAATAAAAACCGGAATAATAACCAAGATAGACACACAGTCCAGTGGTGGACTGTGTGCGCATTTAAAACACAGGTCACGAGTTTGAGTCCGGACTACCGCACCTGTCCGGACAATTATCAAACTTTTTATATAAGGCAGAAATGAAACTATTTAGTTTGTATATAAGTATAATAAAAATCAGATTATTTAACAAGTTAGACACACAGTCCAGCGGTGGACTGTGTGTTAACCTAAACCACAGGTCCCGGGTTCGAGACCTGTGGAGCGCACCGAGTCGTTAGATTAAAATCGTTTTTAAAAATAAATGATTTTCTGTTTAATCTAATTAGTATATAAATATAACTAAAAACAGAAATATTTCGGGTTAGACACGTAGCTCAGTTGGTAGAGCTGTGTGCACGCGTACGGGAGGTCTCGGGTTCGAGCCTCACCTAGCGCATACATACACACATACGAACCGGTCAACAGTCAAAGTCAATGGTCAATGGTCAACGGTCAACGGTCAAAAAGTCAACATTTTTTTTATTATTTTTATTTATTTATTTTATTTAAAAATCAATTAAAAATACTTAAAAATAACATTTTTAAAGTTAGAAAATAGCCTTAAACTCACAAAAATACACCCAACAATCCTACTAAAATGGATTAATAAAATTCGTTTACTTACCGAACCATTATGCCATTATTTAGGTTAATTTCACTCGTGGTTAAATCCACTTCGTGCGCATTCAACATCATCAACCGAACGCACCCAATGTGAGTGAATCTTACAACTCCCCTTTTAAAATTATACGTTTTGGGGTATGTCATGTGTCACCAAAAATTAACTCGTTTATTTAAACTTGTGCCATACCATATTGTGATCTAAACTTAGATTGTATACATTGTTTATAGTTATGTATTTCATATTGTCAATTTATATGCAATTCATTCATTAGGCCCATCAGTTCCTCGTGAGAGACGAGTTGAGCAACGCGTGCCTCAAAACGGTCCATTATTGTTCATGTGTGCATTATTTAATATTAATTGATTGGTGAATAAGTTTACATCTATTTCTACTCATGTGTGGTTGTGCACTTTATTTTATAATAAATTAAATAAACTTGTTCAAATGTTTTTCATAGGATTCACTCGCCAACTTTTTGTTGATCCAAAAACCATTTTTACACATGATACAGGTGAACAGGATGAAGCAAGGAAAACATAGGAAATGCCTTAGAAGAAAACAATGAAGCCTAGATTGATGTTAGGACATGATGTAATAACGATTGTGTAATTCCCTTTAAAATTGTATTAATGAATATGAAACGTTATAATAAATGTCATGAGCTTTGATGATAACCCAATCATGCCCCGATCACCTTTTCCGCTGCGGGTCGGGGTGTGACAGATTGGTATCAGAGCCATGACTATAGGGATATAGGATAGGTTATTAGACCCTTAGAGCCTATACTATAGTTGCCTAAATTTTAGTTGATTAGGTGGTTACATGCAAACTTATGATGTTTATTTGTTTCATATTTGTTTATACTTACAGTCAAACATACATACTTACATACACATTCATCATACATATTTCAATGTTCATATATTCAAATCATCTTCATACTTTTGTTATTCAAAGATTTTGTCGCAATTTTCAAATCTCATCAAAGTAAGTTCTGAGACGGGCATGTAGTAACTGGAAGGGTACAAGTACCGGTAGTCGGAACGTCCTGTCTAGGTTGGGATTCGTATAAATCCAATATAACGGACCAGTTTGCCTACCTGGGGACTAACGATGAGAGTACAAAGGACCTATTAGTCCAAAGCATGCCACACCAAACGTCGTTCGAACTAACCCCACTTTGAGGTGTCACTGTGTCTACACCTGGACACATTCCGATTATCATACGTTATATACATATTTCTCAATTTTCTCCGGGTTTTAGTGTACGTAACCAGGCTAACACATGCGAACCATATGAAAAACCCGGTATTCATGGGGGCCCACATGATTACGAAGGTGAAGTATGGCGGCATGCAAGGCCCAATGACGAGCAAAGCCCAAGACATCCTATGGATGTAGTAGATTTATTTTTCTATATTTATTTTATGAATGTTCATTCCTAAATACGACCCATGATCCCAAAAACATCCAACTCATACTCATGATACGTATTCCTTGTAGATGTCTTCTAGCCTCGCCCGTAGGAAGATGAGAGCAGGAAAAGCCCGCGAGCGCATGGCTGCCCTAATCGCCCAACAAATGGCTGCCGTAATACCCAACATTGTAATTCAAGTCCAACAAGCCCTTACCGCTAATCCTGTCAACCAAGAAGATCAAAATATTATCAACCCTTCCCCAAATATCACTAAATGCACCTACAAGCATTTCAAATCATGCGACCCTCCAAAATACAAAGGGACTGAAGGCGTCACCGCTCTCCTCCATTGGTTTGAAGAGATGGAGAACACTTTTCTAAATTGCGATTGCCCCGATGATCGCAAAGTGCGATATGCTACCGGTCGTTTATATGGAATAGCACTTACTTGGTGGAATACAGAGAAGGCCAAACGAGGTGTTGAAGATGCTATGGCTTTAACTGGGGATGAATTGAAGGAAATCATGACAAGACGGTTTTGCCCAAGGAGCGAAATCAAGAAATTAGAAGATGAGTTTTATTCGTTGAAGCAAAAGGAAGGAGACCACACCACATACAACAAAAGATTTCTCGAGTTACATCAAATGGTTCCCAACTTGTTCACTCCCCTCTACCGTTTGATCGAGCACTACATTCGAGGTCTTCCGTCAAAAATTCAAGACTCGGTAATAAGTACCACGCCTGCAACTTTGGAAGCAGCAATGGAGCTAGCAACAGAGCTCACCGAGAACCGAATCCGGAACAAAGACTTCAAGGAGGAGAAGAAGAAGGATAAAGCATCGACTGAAACCTCCGACTCCACCCAAACCGAATCCCCTTCTCAACCCATTTCTAAGAGAAAAAGAGACGGGCAACTTTTCGCTACTATCCAACGTAATCAACCAATTTCACACGCCATACCCATCCAAGCTATCCCAATCACTCAAGTGGCACCCAACTCAACTTACCAAAATAAGAAACCATATCTTGGACCTCACCCTCGATGTAACACCTGTTTTTATCACCATCCCCTTGCCTTACCTTGTCAACTATGTGCGAATTGTGGACGCTATGGTCATTTGAGCAAGGTTTGCCGCACCCCTCAAAACCAAATCTCTCCCCCTACTCAAAACATGATCCAAACCTATCAACAATCCCAATACCCCATGTTCCCATATGTTCGAACTTGTTTCAATTGTGGCGACCCTACCCACTTTAGAAACGCATGCCCTCGACTGGTTAACATCATAAACGCTCAAGCTCAATCAAACCCAGTTAACCAAGTAAATCAAGAAAACCAAATCACTAGGCCACCAGCAAGAGGAAGAGTTTTTCAACATCAACGCTAATCCTGACGAAGATAATGACGGCCCAAACGAAACCACCCAACTAGTCCTCTTCACCGGAAATCAAGATTCAACACCAATCATTTAGTTTTATGTTTTTCTTTAGCACATAGAACCAATCATAACTTAAGGATAAAGCCAATGGGAATTTGACAAGAATATGGTGGATACGCCGCTGGTACTTCCTATGTATAAGTATTCTTGCCAAAGGATCGGAGGCATTATCTGGCGGTTATGAGGGGTTCCATGTGTAAACTGTTTGAGTAATTATTGTTTATTATTTTCAGTACATGCAATACGATCGGCTCCGTTTGATTGAGCCTTGATCGCACAGACATTTTTCATTATCAGTATCTTGTGGTTGTTGTGTTTGTTGTAGAGTCACATAGAACTAATCATAACTTGCGGATAAAGTCAATGAAAATTTGACGAGAATATGGTGGATACGCCGCTGGTACTTCCTATATATAAGTATTCTTGTCAAAGGATCGGAGGCATTATCAGGCGGTTATGAGGGGTTCCATGTGTAAACTGTTTGACTAATTATTGTTTATTATTTTCAGTACATGCAATATGATCGGATCCGTTTGATTGAGCCTTGATCGCACAGACATTTTTTCATTTTCAGTACATGCAATACGATCGGCTCCGTTTGATTGAGCCTTGATCGCACAAACATTTTTCATTATCCGTATCTTGTGGTTGTTGTGTTTGTTGTAGAGTCACATAGAACTAATCATAACTTGCGGATAAAGTCAATGAAAATTTGACGAGAATATGGTGGATACGCCGCTGGTACTTCCTATATATAAGTATTCTTGTCAAAGGATCGGAGGCATTATCAGGCGGTTATGAGAGGTTCCATGTATAAACTGTTTGAGTGATTATTGTTTATTATTTTCAGTACATGCAATACGATCGGCTCCGTTTGATTGAGCCTTGATCGCACAGACATTTTTCATTTTCAGTACATGCAATACGATCGGCTCCGTTTGATTGAGCCTTGATCGCACAGACATTTTTCATTATCAGTATCTTGTGGTTGTTGTGTTTGTTGTAGAGTCACATAGAACTAATCATAACTTGTGGATAAAGTCAATGAAAATTTGACAAGAATATGGTGGATACGCCGCTGGTACTTCCTATATATAAGTATTCTTGTCAAAGGATCGGAAGCATTATCAGGCGGTTATGAGAGGTTCCATGTAGGATTTAGTATGTTTTGGTTGAAGTTTGTTCATCATACATTTCAGTGTATTCAATTTCATCGTTTATAGAAGTTGAGCTATGTCTCACTTCCGCAATGACTAACCTCTCCATCATAACAAACGAGAGAGGTACTGTCATCATTCAAACATGTATATTATCAGAATTTAGACTCAAGCTGTAGTTGTTGTGTTGTTTATGTTTTAGAGTCACGTAGGACTAATCATAATTCACTGATAAAACCAATGAAAATTTGACGAGAATATGGTGGATACGCCGTTGGTACTTCCTATATATAAGTATTCTTGTCAAAGGATCAGAAGCATTGTCAGGCGGTTATGAGAAGTTCTATGTAGGATTTAGTAATTTCTTGGTAACTAATCATAACTTGCGGATAAAACCAACGAAAATTTGACAAGAATATGGTGGATACGCCGCTGGTACTTCCTATATATAAGTATTCTTGCCAAAGGATCAGAGGCATTATCAAGCGGTTATGAGAAGTTCCATGTAGGATTTAGTATTGCCTTGGTTGAAATTTGTGTTACATTCATATCATCTCGCCATTTAAAGAGATTGGATTATGTTCTATTTCTACATAAACTAACCTTTCCATCATAACAAACGAGAGAGGAACTGTCACCATTCAAACATGTATGCTATCAGAATGTGGACTCAGATATTGGTTGTTGTGTTTATTTATGTTCTAGAGTTATATCATAGAACCAATTATAACTTACTGATAACACCAATGAAAATTTGACAAGAATATGGTGGATACGCCGCTGGTACTTCCTATATATAAGTATTATTGTCAAAGGATCAGAGGCATTGTTAGACGGTTATGAGAAGTTCTATGTAGGATTTAGTAATTTCTTGGTACAATGGTTGTGGCGTTTATTTATGTTCTAGAGTCATATCATAGAACCAATCATAACTTACTGATAAAACCAATGAAAATTTGACAAGAATATGGTGGATACGCCACTGGTACTTCCTATATATAAGTATTCTTGTCAAAGGATCAGAGGTATTGTTAGACGGTTATGAGAAGTTCCATGTAGGTTGTAGTATTAGAAGTTTTGCTTTAGGATATAACCCTATCCTTCCAAACATATCAAAACTCTTACGCATGATATCATATTTAGTGAATCAACTCTGCTTATCAATATTTTTACCGTAGGCAACAAAAAGCGATTCCTGTAACAGGGTACTAAACCCTTACAAGGGACGTTACCGCCTCAAACAAAAAACTTAAACTCTTACTCTTTTTTTAAGCATGTAACTGTCAAACTAAACACCATCATTTTTAGTCAAATATATCACTACTTAAATTTCGGGACGAAATTTCTAAAAAGCAGGGGATACTGTAACATCCGTCAAAAAACGGATTTTACCAAACCCGCTCCGTTTATTAACCGAACAATCAGTTAAAATTTTCGTTGCATATTTAATGCCCAAATTAATTTTAAACGATACATAATTAATAATTATATTGGAATATATAATTTATTTTTGAAAAACTGTTAAAAATAATGAAATAAATATGAAAGGTTGTAGCCGGGTTTCGAACCCGGGTCAGTCAGCCAGACTTTCAACAAACGACTTAACACTTAACCATCTAACCACTGCGCCACTTGTATTTCTTGTTAATTATTGGAGACAATTAATTCATATCATGAATCTCAAATTCAAAAACCGGCGCGCCTAATTGCAGTTGTCGGAAATCCCGACTATCTCGCCAAGTTTGGACGGTTACTTCCGTTTTAACGTAAACTTTAATCTCATCATCAGTTATAACCGACGCCTGAGTCCGCGACACAAGTTATAACCGCCGCAAAACGTAATGACCGACGAATCAAGACGGAAATCGGACCAAATTCATCGATGTCCTGCCTTATAAATACCCCCTCTAACCTCTGTTAGCTTTTTTGCTCACAATCACACATTTTCCCGACGAAATTCCACTCGCCGGAAATTTCTATAACTCGCCGGAAAACCGACCCTTTCACTTCTGAGCCTTATTGAACACCCAGAACTCGTACCGAAGCCACTCACATCCATCTCAAGCTTGCTGAAGACTCTCTGCCGCAAGACACACGTCGCCGGAATCATTTGCTGTTACCAGAGTTCTGCCGGAGAAACAGAGGAGTCCAGTTTCGGTATACCTTACGCTTAATCTTTCATTCTTTTTATTTATCTCACCTGTAGTTAACCATAACACACTAACGAACTTGATTAAAACTTCGAACCAGTCGGACTTCCGATTCTGGTTTAGATTAACGAAGAAGATGAAGTTTCAGTAGTCTATAAGTTTATTTTAAATCAAGATATAACTCGGGTTAGACACACAGTCCAGCGGTGGACTGGGTGCAAAATAAACACGCTCACGTCCCGAGTTCGATTCTTGTCCCGTGCATGCTTAACTTGATAAAAATGTTCTTTTTTTTACTAAACCGGATACATTTCACATAGATGTTAAATTTAATAAAAACCGGAATAATAACCAAGATAGACACACAGTCCAGTGGTGGACTGTGTGCGCATTTAAAACACAGGTCACGAGTTCGAGTCCGGACTACCGCACCGGTCCGGACAATTATCAAACTTTTTATAAAAGGCAGAAATGAAACTATTTAGTTTGTATATAAGTATAATAAAAATCAGATTATTTAACAAGTTAGACACACAGTCCAGCGGTGGACTGTGTGTTAACCTAAACCACAGGTCCCGGGTTCGAGACCTGTGGAGCGCACCGAGTCGTTAGATTAAAATCGTTTTTAAAAATAAATGATTTTCTGTTTAATCTAATTAGTATATAAATATAATTAAAAACAGAAGTATTTCGGGTTAGACACGTAGCTTAGTTGGTAGAGCTGCGTGCACGCGTACGGAGGTCTCGGGTTTGAGCCTCACCCAGCGCATACATACACACATACGAACCGGTCAACAGTCAAAGTCAATGGTCAATGGTCAACGGTCAAAAAGTCAACATTTTTTTTTATTATTTTTATTTATTTATTTTATTTAAAAATCAATTAAAAATACTTAAAAATAACATTTTTAAAGTTAGAAAATAGCCTTAAGCTCACAAAAATACACCCAACAATCCTACTAAAATGGATTAATAAAATCCGTTTACTTACCGAACCATTATGCCATTATCTAGGTTAATTTCACTCGTGGTTAAAACCACTTCGTGCGCATTCAACATCATCAACCGAACGCACCCAATGTGAGTGAATCTTACAACTCCCCTTTTTAAATTATACGTTTTGGGGTGTGTCATGTGTCACCAAAAATTAACTCATTTATTTAAACTTGTGTCATACCATATTGTGATCTAAACTTAGATTGTATACATTGTTTATAGTTATGTATTTCATATTGTCAATGTATATGCAATTCATTCATTAGGCCCATCAGTTCCTCGTGAGAGACGAGTTGAGCAACGCGTGCCTCAAAACGGTCCATTATTGTTCATGTGTGCATTATTTAATATTAAATGATTGGTGAATAAGTTTACATCTATTTCTACTCATGTGTGGTTGTGCACTTTATTTTATAATCAATTAAATAAACTTGTTCAAATGTTTTTCATAGGATTCACTCGCCAACTTTTTGTTGATCCAAAAATCATTTTTACACATGATACAGGTGAACAGGATGAAGCAAGGAAAACATAGGAAATGCCTTAGAAGAAAACAATGAAGCCTAGATTGATGTTAGGACATGATGTAATAACGATTGTGTAATTCCCTTTAAAATTGTATTAATGAATATGAAACGTTATAATAAATGTCATGAGCTTTGATGATAACCCAATCATGCCCCGATCACCTTTTCCGCTGCGGGTCGGGGTGTGACACTCCCAAACCTTCAACTTCTTAAACTGAGCTAGTTCCTCTTGCATAGCTTCAACCCAACAATTATCTTTAAGAGACATGTGAACATTCTTCGGCTCCTCTTGGGCAATAAGCAGCTATACAAACACTCATGTATCATCCTAGTCTTCTGAACTGAAGTAAATAAACAGGAACCTTCGATCACACCTCTTCTTGTCTAAACACCTACAACATCATCACCTATGATGTTCTCAACTGCATGATCTCTGTTTGTGCGTGTACTAGCAATGGTGTCAATAACTAAATTATCTCCCAGATTAGATCCAGTCTCCCCCTGAATAGGTTTAGACTCACTATCACTTGAGTCCTGTGGAGCTGCACTGGAAGAAGTTTCTGGAGCATCTGTATTTGATATACTCGATCTAGGCATGAAGTCACTCTCTTTATCTTCATTGATCATAGTTTGAATCACTTGAGACTCATCTGTATGGGAAAACTCAGGATTATTAAATGATTTAAAGACACTATCATAATCATATAATATAACAGGACCACTCGTTGATTGTTGAGGTGAATAACTAGTGATTTCCATGTGAAACACAACCTCAATTTTACCAGTTTTTAGATTAAAAATCCTTTTATTCGGTGTTTCAGGCATATAACCTAGAAAGTAACCCTCGTTAGCTACCTCACCAAATTTTTGCTTATCTTTATTTTGCACAATAGTGCAGGGTAATCCAAATGGTTTAAAGCCTTTTAAGTTTGGTTTCTGTTTAAACAATAGTTCGTGACATGTTTTGTTAAACTGTTTAACTATCAAAACTTTGTTTAGGACATAACAAGTTGTGTTCACAGCTTATCCCCAGAAAAGAAATCGAAGTTTTGAATCAGAAAGATAGCGGCTTCAATCAACGTCTGGTTTTTTCCTTTCAGCGACTCCATTCTGTTGAGGTGTATATGGAGCAGAATATTGATGTTCAATTACCTTGCGAAGATAATAGAGATTAGAATCTAATTCTTGAACTCCGTGCCATTATCACTCCTTATCCTCTTGATTCGTGCATCATGGACATTTTCCAATTTTGTAAGAATATCTATCAGCATTTCTGCTGTCTCATCTTTTGTACCTAAAAAGAAAACCCATGAATATTGTGAGCAATCATCTGTGACAACTAAACAATAGTACTTTCCACCTATGCTCCTTACGTTCACCGGACCGAATAGATCCATATGAAGTAATTCATAAGGGGCATCTATGGAATGTACTGTTTTGGACTTGTGAGGTTTCTTATGTTTTTTCCCTTTTGACATGGAAGACATTTATCTTCCACGTCAAACCTCTGCACTGGCACCCCTTCCACTAAACCGTTTTTAATAGTATAATTCATTTTTCGGTAGTGGATGTGAGCCATGTGTCTGTGCCACAACATTGACTCAGCCTCAGATGCTTTTGACAGTAAACTCGCCACCATAGTGGAAGAGTCCTTAGCACCCATGTCCATGACATAAGTGTCATTTCTCCTTGACGCTCTCATCACTATCCAATCATCTGGTATCACCAAACTAGGTTTCAACACCAAAGCTTCAGACTTAGTAAAGTGGACCGAGTGACCCTTGTCGCAGACTTGAGACACGCTCATCAAATTATGCTTTAGCTGCTCGACATAGTTCACTTTGTCCAATGTGATCTTCCCGTTGGTCACTTTTCCTTGACCTGTAATGTGCCCTCCTTTAGCACCTGCAAAATTCACATAACCTCCATCTATATTCTCAAACTCAGTCAACAACCTCTCATCCCCCGTCATGTGCCTGGAGCAGCCACTATCAACATACCACAAGTTGATAATCCTCCTTAGCAGCTCCTGCACAACCCAACAAAAATTAGTTAGATTGGGAGACCCAAGCCTTAATGGTCTTGGGTCTTCCAGATTCATCAACCACCGAAATATTCATCCAATATCCATCACTCCTAACAGGAGTCTTGGATCTCAGGCCTGTTGATGGAAATGGTTTTGATTTCCATTCGGTCTTTAGTCCTGAGGTTTCCTAAACATGTTTGGACTTTGTGACCTTTGGAAATTTTGGTTATGATACCTTGAATTTTGATGGTAATAATTTCTAAAGCCATTGTTATAAAAATTTCGACTACCAACATTTTGATATCGAGTTTGATATGGACCTTGACTTCTGAAATTACTTGATTGACCATTGAAGTTATTCATTCTAGGTGAACTACTTCGAGGCCTTTCATATCTGCCTGATGTAGATTCAGGCTGAAATCTTTGTTGATTTCTTTGAAAACGAGGACCTTGGTGAGTTCCTTTTTCAGCCTTATCTACACCGACAGCAACACTATGTCGCTTTGTAGCAGATATCTTTGGTGTGTTAGAAACCTTCTGCTCACCATCACCAAATTTTTCTGGTGATTTTTCTCTCTTTCTCTCAGACACTTGTGCTTAAATCTTTTTGTTAGGACAACAGCTAGCTACATGTCCCTTGTTGTGACATTTGAAGCACGATCTTCTAGCCGAAGACTTCTTAATTGAAGTCTCTCGTTTAGATTCATCAGGTGACGATGATGATGATGATGCCTTTGAAGGATCTTGTTTAGTTTGCTCAATTTCTGATTTTTTATGTTTTTATTTTTAGGAAACTGCACATTTGACTCTCTTGCAATAACAGTGGTTACTTCTTTTATATCACTCCCTTTAACAAAATTAATTTTTTTCACAAATTTTTTTTTTATTCTTAGGGTGTGTATTCTTTGTCTTCAAAACCGCTTATCTGTTATCATCCTTCTTGGCATTCTCAGACACATCAACATTCCCTGATGTGGAACTACTAGGTGTAGTTGACCCAAAGTCTGTTAGCTCTTCTTCGTCTTGCAAGAAAGAATAGTCATGACCAAGAGATGGTGGAACTTCATTGAAACCTTTGAAGCCCACACTTGTCTTGTCATTACTTTTCTTCAAGCGATTTATCATGTGTTTCATAACAAAAGGTGAATCTCTGAATTGATTCAATTTCTTTTCAAGCGATTTATCATGTGTTTGCATTTTTTAGAAATCTCTTTTCTTTTCTCACTCATCGTATCATGAGCTAAGTCAATAATTTGAAGTTTTTCATTCAGTTTACAGGTTAAAATAGTGATTTCTTCTTCATAACCCTTAATTTTCTTCAAATATAATGACTCATTTCTTTTTACGAAAAAAGTTTGATTCTTTTACGCTCGAGAGCTCGTTTACCAGACTTTGGTTTTGTTTTGTTAACGTGTCAACTTCACATTAAGCAAATCACGACATTTTAAGCAAATCGAAATACCAGAGTTAGAAAGTACCTCTCCTATTGATTTGCTTAGATCAGCCATGAAAGCAGAAAAATCTGCATCCATCTACTTATCTACAGCCTTTTGTTTATATCAAATTTCATGTTTTTCGTCGTCTGATCAGCCTCAATCTTTTCAGCTACAGTCTCTTGTTCGACCTCATCATCAGCCTTTACTTCTGCATCATCAACTAGTGCTATCTCAACCATGAAAGCCTGTGTGGCATTGTCATCACCTTCTAAATGAACACTCCAATCATAAGAACCTTCTCTAGCAGTAGAGGTCAAGGCCTTTGATCCAGTGTTAGTTGATGCATTCCTGTTGCTTGAACCATGACCAGGAAAATCTTGAAAAGATGAGCTAGAACGAGATTCTGTCTTAGGTCTTTGACACTCTCTAGCAAAGTGTCCGTAATTTTGACAATTGTAACATTTCACTTTAGACTTATCAAAACCTACATTCTTTCCAACGAACTTTCTTCCCGTCCTATTCATGAACCTCTTCACTCTTCTAGAGGTCATGGCCATCTAACACTGTAAATCCATCTCCTCTAGGTCATCACGGTCAATCTGATCATAATCTTCATCAAAAGTAGCAGGATCGAATATTCTTCCATGTATGTAATTCTCATACGAAGCAACGAGTGAAGCAAGCAAGGCTAGATGATCTTCAGCAACTTGACACTCATAGGCATAGACCTTGTATTGTTGTTATTATTGCTAGCTTGTTATCTCTTTGCCCCTGGCGATCCTCCTGAAGCAGCTACAAAACATACTTCACCATCAGCATTTGTCACAATCTGCTCATTTTCACATGAGAAAAACGCAGTTGCAGAATCACTTGAAGCATTATTGGAAGATGAAGACATAAGCCCTTTATAAATTCTCGGATCTTGAACCTGATCATATCCAGTTTCCTTCTTCTTCATGTTGAGCTCATAAGCTCTTAGTTTCACAACAACTTCTTCCAAGTCTTTATCTCCATAGCCAACTTCACCCTTTATCATAAGAGTATAAATATCCCACTTGGCAGGTAAAGCATCGAGCAACTTATCCTTTATCTCAACGGCTGTGTATCCCTTTATGTCATAATTGTCCATTTCTGACATTAGATGATAATATCTCATGATAATATCTTCAAGGGACTCATTTCTCATGCCTTTAAGACAGCAATTGTTTTCTCAGCAAGTCAACCTTGTTTTCTTCACATCAGGATTGCCTTTTTTTGTCCTAAAAATCACACGAGTCTAACCATGCAGTCGGTTTGTCAAGATTGTCTATGGATCAAATTCTGTGTACGAAAACGTTTATCTCCGGTTAGGTGAGATGGTTAACTTTCCACCTTTGTGGGTACAACTCGGAATAGTACTGAATTCGAAATAGTAACTCGGATTAACAATTCGAGATGGAAGCTCAGAACAGTGATCCGAGATGCTAATCCGAGATGGTGATTCGGAATAATGATCTGAGATGGTATTAGAGATGGTCCGAGATGATCCGAGATGATATCGAGATGATCCAGATCAATACCAAAAATCCGAGATGCACTGTTATGATCTGAGATGCAATCTGAGATACACTGTTATTATCCGAGATACAATACGAGATGATTAGAGATCAACACCAATGATCCGAGATGTACTTTTTCTGATCCGATATGCAAGTTTTTTGATCCGAGATGCTTCTCTTATGATCCGAGATTCACTTCCTCTATCCGAGATTGCTATTTATCCGAAACAACAACAGGAACCCTAGAGCAGACGTCCAAACTACGAACCAGCCTTCAAAAACGTCCAAAACTTTAACTTTTCCTGTTGTTACAGTTTTGAACCGAGCAAAACAAGAGCCGAATGCTCTAATACCAATTATAGGTCCCCTAATTCATATGGATCTTCACAGAATCGTCTATCCAACCTAGAGTGTGGAATCCTGTAGATCAGATTAACACAGCAAACCGAACAATATCTAGAACAGAAACAAACACTTTCAATATGTCTTCTATTGATTATCCAACACAAATGTTTACATTCAATTCAAGACTCACGCGAATTCTCTCCTCAACTCTCTCTAAAGTGATTAACTGAGAAACCTTAACCCTAATGCAAAACTCTCTTTATATAGAGACAAGTTTGCAACTGGGCTAGGGTTTCACCACATGGGCTGCAAATTGGTCTAGGCCCAATTCGCCTACCACTCCCTATAATATGTCTGGTTTAGCCCAATCACTTCAAATCAACTATTACAATACTAAACCCGCTAACTGTTTATCATTTTACTAATTACGAGATATCTAAAGACCAAATCTAAGCTGTTGTCACAAATATGCACCAACAGTTGTGCTGTGAATAAGATCAATGCGGAAATCAATAGAACGAGGAGGAAAAGGACCAGGTAGATCTTCAAGAAAGACTTCAGGAAATTCGCAAATGACAGGGACGTCACTCACGCTTGGACTCTTATCCTTCTTTTCCAAAACATGGGCAAGAAAGGCGAAGTATTCCTTGCATAAGTATTTACTCGCTTGCGTACAAGACATAAGCTTAAGACCTCTCGAAGGTTTTTCACGATATACGTGTAAGGAATCGCCATCTGGGAGAGGAAGACGAATGAATTTCTGAGAACACACGACTTCAGCATGAACTCGCTTAAGCTAGTCCAAGCCTATTATGGTGTTGAAGCTACCCATTTGCATGGGTATGAGGTTGATCGAGAATTTTTGGTCGTTAAGGTTGAGAGAGCAATTAGTAAGAATGGAATCAACGTTGACAGACTTACCGTTAGCGATTCGACCGCGAATGGTTTGGGAAACTTAGAACGTCTACACTTTAGCAAAGGTTCGAATTCAATGGATACAAAACTTTTATCCGCGCCAATATCAAATACACACGAAGCATATATATCATTAACGTGAAATTTAGCGTTGATGACATTGTTGGCATTTTGTGCTTGAGCTGTAGTAATGATGATAGCTCTACCACGTGCTTGCTGCTGCTGCTGGTTGTTGCATTGCGGACAGACGTTGGCGAGATGATTAGGATCTCCACATTCAAAGCAGGCTCGTCTAGTGGCTGCTTGAGGTTGGGCTTGGTTTGGTGCAGGGTTTTGGGTTGTCACAACGGTTTGGGTTTGGTTGGCAAGCGGTTGTGGACCACTTCAACATTGAGGAGCAAAGTGTCCAAACCAATTGTAGTTTGTGCACATGCGGTAAGGTGCAATTAACAGGGTGATGGTATGGGCATGTATTACACTTGGGATGAGGCCCAATGTACGCGCTTTTGGTAGGCTCGGGTTTGGTTGATGCAAACTGTTGGATAGGTTAAGGGTTTGGCGGAGTGACTACCGCACAATTTTGGCTTGAAGCCTTCCGCTTCTTGACTTTGTTGTCGTTTCTGGGTGGTTTAGATGGTGTAGGTTCAACGGCGGTTTCAGTGGTAGCTTGATGGGCATTCTTTAACGAAACCCTGGTGCAGGCTTCATGAAGAATGCAGTTGTTGTTGAGTTTGGGGGCCAATTTGTAGGTATCCTCAAGGGTTTTAGGTGAGGCGGAGTCCACGAGATTCATAGTCGAGGGTGGGAGGCAACGAATGTACTTTGTGGTAGCCTTGTCAACGGTGTTGACTTGGCTAGTGCAAATCGCACTCAATTGCTTAAAGCGGGCCATGAGGCCAGCGTTGTCATTCCCCACTTGCTTCAGGTTCCAGAACTCATTCTCGAGTTTCTGATGCTCGTGCGGGGGCCAAAACTCATCTTAAGGTCGGCCCAAGAGAGGGACTTCATTCCCACGAGCGTTACGCTCGGAGGTCCACCAATCACGGCTCTTGATCGGAAAACACTCATTGCGTTAATGGTACGCAGGTGATCAGGGCAACCACTTTGAAGAAACGTCACTTCACTGCATCAAACCATTGGAGCATTTTAGTGGCACCCTCTTCACTAGTGAAGGGTAGGGTGTTACAAGAACAAAATTGCTTGAAAGTAAACGTCGACTTAGGCCTTTCCACCTTGGAGTCAACAGAAGCATGGGGTGATTCGATGTTTGGTGGAGGTTGGATTTTGCTGACGATGTCAGGGATGACCTTAGCCATTTGCTTCACCATAAATTTCATACAATCCTTCTTGGACATCGAGTTGGAGTTGGACTTCGACTTCTTCCTTCCATTTGAGTTTTGTAAAGAAGACATCTAGGTGATCGAAAATAGAGGAAATGATGAGGCTTGATCATAATGTGGTTATAAAAGTCACGTTTGAGCATGTAAGTATCACATAACACGTATGAGTTCATATAGATGGCATAAGCATAACAAGTATTCTATAAGCATAAACACGTATGATTATGGTACAAAAAAATTGTTTTGCATGAATCTGACAAACATGCTCAAACCTTAGGGACTATTTTGGCAATTTACTCTTTAAACAATTTTATGTTTTTTTATTTAAAATCAAGGGGGGTCCACAAAGGACCCGCCATCACCCCTTCTGGATTAGTCCGCTCCACCGGACCATAACACCTCCAAACCACTCCACCTCATCTCCTCCATCACACCTGTCGTCCGAATTGGTTATCCGAAATCCAAACCATCTAACGACAAGCCATCAATTTAAAATGAATGTGGTGAACGCCGACGATATTCAATTTCACTTGTAGGTTATCTCTTGGTGTAAATAGTTAATCTCAATTATGCTTCAAAATCCTCAATGTTTGTTTGAATTTGCATGGAGTCATCATCCCTTCTATGAATCCTCTCTCAAGTTCACAATTTAACGTTGACTTTTCTGTTGCTCTTATTCAAGTTTGTTTGGTAGTTTGGAAATTACTAATTTGGCTGACCGTTAGGTTTTCCTTGATCAATGTTCTTGTAAACAGATATAAATTTATTTTTTTCATTTTAACATAATTCCAAATCTTTATATATAACTTAGTTGTAACTTTGTAGAAATATAACTAAGTTTATCAAGTGTTCAATTAAGTCACTTAAGTCATTGAAACTTTTTTTGTCACTCAAAAGTCACTAAACTTTCATTTATTGTTCTAATATTATGTAATTATCAGGTTTCTCTATAAAAATAATATTTAATATGATGTGGAAAATATAAATATTAAGGTGAACTTTTCAATTAAAAGTAACTAAGCAACACCACTTCACTTGGCTTAAAGAATACTTTTATCTTGTTCGTTCACCTGCAAACTCATAACTTCATTTGCATACGTTTTGTCTTTTTCCTAACACAAATGAAACACTTAAACAAACCGTTGAACTACAAGCTCAAGCAATTTTTGAAACTGTTACTTCTATTACATATAAACCCAAACTTTATCATATACACACATTAATAGTGATGCATACATATTTAAACCCTAATTGTTTTTGGTTCAGAACCTGCAACATACATTAACTCTTAACTATTTTCGATTCAGAACCTGCAGCTTAATAGTGTGTAAGTAGCGAAACATACATGCATAAACCTGCAACTTAATCGGGTTTCACGTTTTTTTATGAAGTTTTCAGTTCCAAACCGAACCGAACCAGGCCCGACAATATAGACACGGTTTGGCCATTGTTGCTACTCATGTCGTCTAGGGCTGGGAGGATGGAAGGCTAGGCTGGGAGGACTGGAATGTCATCCACTGGTAGCGAGGATTGAAACGTAGAAGGCTTGTTTTATGTTAGTTGACTATGATGTTATCAACTGTTGTCACGATACTCCCCACCCGGGCCCACTGGTGTTTGGATTTCGGGGTTGGAAATCCAGGGTGTGACAGAATGTGTAGTGATGTGGTTGAACACCGTCTAGTAAGTATAAATCCATACCTTAATCATATCTCCTAATCATGATTACATCTGATAAGTCTGAGCTTACGTGGACAACAATACTGATAATCATAGTTAAATACTTATCTGTTTAATTTTGAAAACCTAATATCATCTTTGACAAAGATTAAAATGCTGGTATGATTCTTTTACCTTGAAACTCGAAATATATATATAGTTTTTATGTATATTTAGTTTTTAAGTCTAGTTTACTTAGTTGCTTATGTAATTACTTTTTGAAAGTTAGCCAAAGTTGATACTCAAAAGTTTTCTACCAAGATACGCCAGAAAACCATCTGTTTGATATCGCAACTTCATAAAGTAATATCTTGCAACAAGTAATCCATCAAAAGAAAACCAAAATCTGAAATTCGTTTGAGTATGTGTATCTCATACGGATGAACCTAGTCATTTGATTTGACCTGGTCAATTTTTTTCTCAAATCTGCTGCTGGAATTCATACGAGTGTGTGTATCTCGTTCAGGGAATACAATTATACGAAGATTTTATGATAAGTCTTTCGTGTGTATCCCCTGCGAAATTTGTGTTCTAATAAAATATTTGTCTATGAGTACAGATTGATACAAAAAGAACATAAACAAAGACAAGCAACGAAGAAATCTGACAAGTCAGAAGAGGAAACAAGAAAGATTTGAAGTTTCTTAGAAGTTCGAAGACCTGATACTCTAATCATTAGATAGCAGATCTATCAATGGATAGCAGATCTTCAGGGGGAGTTTGTTGATACTCCAAACCATTCTATGTGAAGACCAAAGACCAAAGACCGAAGACCAAGCAACATCCAAGGGGGAGTTTGTTGATACAGTTTTGTGTCTGTCGCTTGTTCTTAATTACAGTTGTAATTGTACGGTCTTTGCTCAAGTGTATGTATAGGTTTGGTCGTGTCGAATAGATCGAGATATCCTTCTATCTTGATCTAGTATGACATCTTAGCTTGTTTGTGTTAATCCGTTGCATGTGTGCATACTGATAAGTCTTGGAAACGTCAAGTCTACACACGTTCTCCTATTGAGAGGATTCTGTGCGAGTCAGAGAATTCGTACGAAACAGAGGTTTCATGCAAATCACTAAATGGTTTCGTACGAAACATGTATTTTGTACGAAACAGCTGCCACACACCAATTCTGGAGTTGTGTTTCGTGTGAAATAGTGTGTTCCATATGTCTGGATTTCTGATTCGTATGAATCTAGATAGACACTATATAAGCAGACATGCACCTCTCAGTCAAGGTGACTGACTGACTAGCTCACCAGAAAGATTGTTATCTCTGAAGACGAAGACACAAGAACACAACAAGTTTGTTTGAGTCATACGAGCATTGTGTATATATGTTTGTACTTGTTCTCAATCATTAATCAAGATAGTGAATCTTTGGTTACCCCGTGTTCTTTACTTTGCTTTGGTTGCATGCACACTTGGATTCCGCACTTATGTGTGTGTCATATGAACAAAGAACTGGTTTAACACCATCCGAAGGTGGACCTACAAGGTTATCAAAAATCCCTAAACGACATCATTTCCGGTATTACGACAAGCAATGCACAACTTGACCGGGAAGCGACCGATTGTCGAACCGACAAAGATTGCAATACCCGATATCCGTATACTTAATCTAGGGAGCTAGTTAAGCTTTATTTGAGATCGTAACCCTTCATACATCTCATGGTTGCGGAATTTCAACTTGCGGAATTGTCCGTCGGTATAATATAAAAGTGCCACTATCGAACGGTTAACGAAACGGAAGGCGTTTCTACCACTTAAACTCAACATCTACTAGACTAGTGAGCTAGTTAACCATATTTTGATGTCGGGAGTATCCTAAATAAATGCCATAGCACTTATGGTAAATTAAAACCAAAGCTTTCGGTACTAAATAATATCTTTCGTATATCAACCGGTATCGAACCGATGGGCGAACTAGTGGCGTTTTTACCATCCAAAATAAATACCAACTAATCAAGTGAACTAGTTAGTAATATTAAAATCCTAAACTACCTTTAACCCTCTAACTGACCAAGTTTAATTTAATGACCAAAATATCTACAAAGATGTTGATGCACTTTATGTCCGTCACTGTGCGAATCGGCTAGAAAGAGTGTGTATTGAATATTGTATAGATTAGTTACAAACACACGACCCAAGTGCGAATGATAACTGGCTTATACGAGTGATAAACATCTCACTCGTACGAGTGAGCTTATGTGGTTCGTACGAGTGACATCTTGTCACTCGTATAAGTAACCGTTCGCACGAGCTGATCATGTCTATATATAGGTGTTGTGTGTTCATTATTTGTAAGTTTTGGAAGTTCCCTAAGGGGAAACGCTGGCGGATTCTCTTCAGGAATTCCGCCAGCCAGACAAGATATATACTCTTTCGGTATGAATGAATGAAAAGCTTCCGCTGATCTGTTCCTACTCCCTGTTAATATCGTTCTACCAAATCGGTACTATCATTCGCCCAAAAACCTTTGTCCTTGTTTGTCCAACTCACTAACAATGAATTCCGCCTAACATGTCTGATCAGTCCAGTGCTCATTGGAGGAGAGCCGATCCCCTCTCACAAAAGATTATAAATTCATCACATGTCATATTTTATAAAAGATATTTTATAAAAACATTTACACTTTATCCCCCCCATGTGGGCCCCCACTCACACACTTGATTTGTGTTGAAAATGTGAAGATTTGAGTATGGCACATGAAGATTGAATCTTGAACTTGAAAGAATATATAATTATAACATCACCATTCTTTCCTTCAACATTTTTATTTCACAAAAAAATACCAAGAACTCCTCTAGTCTCTCTCTCATTTTCAGCCCATCACCACCACCCTAAACACCATACAACCACTACTAAACACCATATTATTCCTTACTTTCAAGCCATTACAAGGCCATTTATGGAGCTAGCAAGGATGGAGAAGCATTAAGGCTTTCTTTGGAGCTTTCTCATCATCTTGATCTTCATTTTCTCACCACCATCTTAATCTTGAATCATCCCTAGCCTAAGAGCTAGTAGTAAGTTCACTTGTTTATGATTTCAAGTTCTTGTAACATGTAGATTTCAAAAGTACAAGTAAACTTCATCTTGAACATCTTGAAAGAAATCATCCAAAAACCCTATAATATAACAAGAAATAACAAAATAAAAATAGATGATCCACGGACGTATGAGGGGTTTTAGACGTAAAACATCAAATAATCGGACAATCCACGGATATAACGTCAAATTGAAACCATAAGATTGTTAGAGACTGGCTTTCGACCACATCTGTGCAAAAATCATGTTGAAATTCAAAGAAATGAAGATTCTGGATCGAAAGGACGTAATCAGTTTCGTTCGTACGACTGAGCCTATGTGGCTCGTATGAGTGACACTTTGTCACTCGTATGAAGCATCACTCGTGCGAAGTAAAACACTCGTACGAAGCACTACTCGTACGAGGCATCACTTGTATGAAGCACAACTCGTACGAAGTGGTGACAAAAAAGGAATTTTTTGATCGTATCGATGATACGAGTGTCCAAAAAAAATTTGGTGATTATAAATTTTTTTGAGATTTTAACGTCTAATTCGGACTGTTCGGGGACACCATCTAGAGCTTCAGAGTATAGATTTGATGATACGGTCACAAAAGGATGAAGATTTTGGGGTAGTCACCGATACCTGCACAAAACGTTGATCATCTGGTGTAGTGACTATTAATGGCCCTTAACGTTAAATCAGCATTTGATCAAAACTGCAATTTTGGGAAATTTTCCGCAAAATTTGAGTACCATATGCTGCAATCACGCCATAATCTTCATCCCCATAAGAACTCAAGACGTCAGAATTTGCAAAAATGAGGGGGAATAAAAATTTTCACGTATATGTTAAAATTCTGGCATTTTTGAAATTCGTGACGATGCAACAGTATCCTGGTAGTTCCAACTGCAGATTATATGGGAAACACAGAGGATCGAAGATTCATCATTTGAAATGTCGTGATCAAAAGATGTTCTGAATTTTCAGATCATGATACAGATTGATGCTCAAGGGTTAAATGCCTGATCCCCGATGTGGAATTGGAAGCACATACGACTGCTTATCTTTAACTCTGCAAGGAAAATGAACTGTTTTTCGGACTAACCGCCAGGAAACAAGGATGTCTTGTAGTTTCAAATGACCCATTCCAGCGGAGATAGCTATACATCTGTTATTGTGACTATAAAGGAAGAACGTGATTCTGATTGCCGAAGAATGTTGCTCAGATTTGATGTGTTACCAGATAGTATGATTCCGATAATGATTTGCTGATGGAGAAGATTACTGATTTGCTGATCAATCAGGATTACAGAAATCGGGATTTCAGATTTTCATGGATATTCATTGATTTGAAGTTTATCGTTGTGGTAATTCGAAGTTTATATTAATTGCCGGTTGGGTTTTGAACATCAGAGGATCGAGCATCAGAGGAGTGCGATAAACCAAACGTGGATGTGGTTAATTTCAAGTTGGTGATTGATCGAGAAAATTTGTAGATCAAGCAAATCAGAGGAGGTCTGGAACCGTGCAAACAACGACGTGAAGATTAATTTCTAGAGAAAATTATTTCTAGCAAACATGGATCATCAATCAAGGGGGAATTTGTTGACGCGTTCTATGGCATCGACAAGTACCTTATTGAAGTTGCAGAATATTCAAACAGCTCTCAGATTTCAATGTCAAGTTCAAGCTTCGACAGTGACGTCCAAGGGGGAAATGGTTGATGCACTTTATGTCTGTCACTGTGCGAATAGGCTAGAAAGAGTATGTATTGAATATTGTATAGATTAGATACGAACACACAACCCAAGTGCGAAGGAGAACTGGCTCGTACGAGTGAAAATGTCACTCGTACGAGGGACGATGTGCCTCGTACGAGTGATAAACATCTCACTCGTACGAGTGAGCTTATGTGGTTTGTATGAGTGACATCTTGTCACTCGTACGAACAACCATTCGCACAAGCTAATCATGTCTATATATAGGTGTTGCGTGTTCATCGTTTGTAAGTTTTGGAAGTTCCCTGTGGGGACACCCTGGCGGATTCTCTCCAGGAATTCCGCCAGCCACACAAGATGTATACTCTTTCGGTATGAATGAATGAAAAGCTTCCGCTGATTCTGTTCCTACTCCCTGTTTATATCGTTCTACCGAATTGGTACTATCATTCGCCTAAAACCTCCGTCTTTGTTTGTCCAACTCGCTAACAATGAATTCCGCCTCTGTTAGCTGAGTCTGATCAGTCTGGTGCTCATTGGAAGAGAGCCGATCCCCTCTCACAAAAGATTAATAAATTCATCATATGTCATATTTTATAAAAATATTTACACTTTATCCCCCCATGTAGACCCCCACTCACACACTTGATTTGTGTTGAAAATGTGAAGATTTTAGTATGGCACATGAAGATTAAATCTTGAACTTGAAAGATTATATAATTATAACATCACCATTCTTTTCTTCAACATTTTCATTTCACAAAAATAATTACCAAGAACTCCTCTAGTCTCTCTCTCATTTTCAGCCCATCACCACCACCCTAAACCACCATACAACCACTACTAAACACCATATTATCCTTACTTTCAAGCCATTACAAGGCTATTTATGGAGCTAGCAAGGATGGAGAAGCATTAGGGCTTTCTTTGGAGCTTTCTTATCATCTTGATCTTTATTTTCTCACCACCATCTTAATCTTGAATCATCCCTAGCCTAAGAGCTAGTAGTAAGTTCACTTGTTTATGATTTCAAGTTCTTATAATATGTAGATTTCAAAAGTACAAGTAAACTTCATCTTGAACATCTTGAAAGAAATCATCCAAAAACCCGAAAATATAACAAGAAATAACAAAATAAAAATATTTGATTTATGATAATCATGTTAGTTATTTGTTGTAGTATTTTACAAGAGTGATGATCTTACTATATTAAGCTTAAAATGTGATTTAAACAAATCATCTTCAAGTTCATGAGCTTTGAATATATGTAGTCTTGATGTTGTTCTTCAAAAGTATGATACAAGATGAGACTTGAAACTTGGATCTTGAAAGCTAGTAAAGTTGATTTTTATATAAAACAAGTTATATAAAAATGGTTATAAAAGTTGTCCATGAAAAATCTTCGTGTTTTGATAATCTTAAAAGATATGGAATTTTTAGAGTCTTTAAAGTATAAAAATACATAAGGACAAGCTTGTATAAAAAGCTCATGTATAAAAGCTCGTGAAATATTGAAGAAAAGTTATATGCATATTACTTGGAAAAAAATGACTTTTGATGAACTTGATGAATTAACGATGGTTTTGGAAATTAGAAAGTGGTTTAAATACGTTTTTGAAACGTGGAAAACGCCATAGTTTAGGGGAAACTATGGCGAAACATTCTAAAAATCTAATCGCGATTAAAGTGTAATTTACGGGGCTAAACGCGATTAGTGACCTAAACCGTCATTAAGAAATAATGACAAGGGTTAAACCCCAACCTTCCAAGGATTTAATAAATACTTATATATATTTTACAAGTTAAAAATGAGTATGATTTATTACATATATATTTTTGGGAATAAAAATATATGTACATACTTTGTTACCAACATAAGTGAATGTGTAGAATACATATGTGTGTATGTGTATGTATCTAGAATTTCTAGGGTATACAATACAAAATACCCAACTAATATAACACACAAAATACTTGAAAATTACCAAGTATAAATTACATAAACACATATACTTTTACACAATTCTTGAAACAAATAATCGGACGAGCGGACTACTCAGACAATGGTCAAATTTATACAATACACCATTTCACCGACGATCAACGAACATATCGCCATCATGAAGAGCTACTACAACACTTGGGCGTCTTTCAACGTGGAAATATATATATATATATATATATATATATATATTGAATGACTACGACGACATGTCTAAAAATAATATATTTTTATACGCTTAACGAATATATATATTATCGATAACAAAAAATCCGAAAAGTTGAAATGTATAAAAGTTACAAGTGATTTTATATAAGTATGCAAGAAATACTTATAACCTTTATATTTACTAAATAATACTAAGGGCAAAAAGAAAATAAAATATGGACTCCTAAAAATTAAGTTGGGCTAGGCCCATTATATAAAAGACATGGGCAAGGCCCAAATACATGAACACATGGGCAAGGCCCATAATACAAAAATACATGGGCAAGGCTCAAAGACATCATAACATGGCTAGGCCCAAAGACTGATATCATGGGCTAGGCCCAAAGGCAAGATTACATGGGCTAGGCCCAAGGACAAGATAACATGGGCTAGGCCCAAAGACATGATAACATGGGCTAGGCCCAAAGGCAAGATTACATAGGCTAAGCCCAAGGACAAGATAACATGGGCTAGGCCTAAAGACATAAAGACATGGGCTAGGCACAATGACACGCGTGCAAGGCACGAGGACACATGAAGGGCAAGGCCCGTTCAAACACAAATAAATACATGACAAAATAAAAATATATATATGTATATATATATATATATATATATATATATATATAACAAAACAAACGAATTACCAACACTATGAAAACAATAAAGTTGTTCAAAAGAGATTAAAAACACATAACAAGAATTCAAGGTGAACAACTTGTACGACGTCCAACGAGACCTAAGGGTCTAATGAAGTTATACACATGTAGGTTACACACATGTACGGACACTCGAATTTCACTAGTACGACATTTGGAACGCAAAACTGTGAGTTCATGTCCCTCCTTTCAAATATTTCAAAGTTTTGTTTTTAATACAATCGAGGGGAAATACATGTCATAACAAACGATATGTTAGCTATGGGGTTAGATAATAACACGATCAATGTGCGTAAATAGGATGATGATAAGACTAACCATCAATAACTTAGTGACCAAGGTGCAAAAGGTATAGATCTATCGAGTTTGAGGCGCGCTCCACACCTGGTTTGTTAACCCTTTAGGAGTGCTTTTGTGATCCCAATGGATATCATACTAAGATGCTAATAACATACTAAGATTTCATTACTGGATTACAAACAAGACATCTCATATGAAAATAATAACTACATGAACTCGCCAACTTTATGTTGACTTTTCAAACTTACATGTATTTCAGGACGCAAAATTGAGCCGGTGAAAGACTACGGAAAGTGGGAATGAACATGATAACGAATGCCTTTTTGGAGGATTTGTCTCTTATATCCCAACCTCGTATGGGTATAAAGGGGTCAAAACCTCAACATGATTTTATGATGAAAACAATCTTTTGGTTTAAAGTATAATGTAACTCAAAACTATACTTTGGATAACATTGTGAACTTGTTTGAACCTTGTAACTTGTTTTGGGAACTTGTAAACTTTGGTTGCAACTTAACATATATGGCATCTTGATTTATTTTTGTTTACATGATTGGTTGCAATGATTACCTCATAGTCACACATTGCACTTCCGTTATGACCAGGGTGTGACAATCTAGGGGTAGACGCCCCTTCCTGTTCGACTAAAAACCCACCATCTTCAACATATAACACCCAAAACCCTAAAAATCATCAAATAACCAAACAACCTACGGTCTAAATGTATAATACATTCAAGAATAAAGAAGTATATGTTAGAATACGTACCTAAGATGCTTGAATTCAAAAAAAATACGCTCCAAATACGCCTGATCAAGCTTGTTTATACGTATGTGTGTGTTTTTGTGGTCGTATGCAGCTGGTCATCTAGCTTATCCACTCATATATGATGCATGGACGGGGCGTCTAGACCTAGCCGACTCGTCTAGTTGAAATGGAGAATAACCATTTTACCCCTGAGTTGCCCCCGTCTAGGCCTAACTCAGGGGTAAAATGGTAATTAACCATTTGAGCAGAAAATATCTCAAATGGTTAATTACCATTTTACCCCTGAGTTAGGTCTAGACGGGTGGCAAGTCAGGGGTAAAATGGTAATTAACCATTTCCCTTTCAAATTCAAAAAATTTAAACACTTTAAATTTGCGGCTCAAAGTGTATGCTGCGTCTAGCACTAGACGGGGCGTCTGGTTCTTCAATATTACCTTTATACCCCTGCGTTAGGCCTAGACCGGGTGCAATTCAGGGGTAAAATGGTCTTTTGGCCAACAACAGACGTCCAGTCTAGGTATGTACGAGGCGTATATTCATATTGTTTTTTTTATCTTTCTCTTTTATACTAAAAATCATATTAATTAAACAAATATCATATTAATTATACAAAAAATCATATTAATTATACAAATATCATATTAATTATACAAAAAATCATTTAATTATAAAAATATCATATTAATTATACAAAAAATCATATTAATTATAAAAATAGCATATTAGTTATACAAAAAATCATTGTTCCGATTCACTGTCGATGAAATTAATACTCGGGTTGGATTTGGTGGGGAATTCATTATCGATGTATACCATTCTAAACGGGGCATGTAGATATATATTGCCATTGTTCTAGGTCTTCGCTATGTCAACCATAGCCCATTTATTGTCGGCATTGGATATTGGCCTTCTAGCTTAATATGTATGAAGTGATGATCATTAACATGTGCAAGCATTATCATTCGTGGTTCTCGATCAGTCAAAGGACTCAATATCGGGAAGAAGGTGGAACTCCCATCGATGCTTAACAGGAGCACCACGATACCATACCGTTGTGCAATAAGAAGCCTTGCGTGGGGGAAGTCCATCTAGTGAGTGGGGGGAAAACATTCCACTGAATCCCTAACTAGGCCCTCACGATGCGTGTTAAAATATCCTTCGTCCCATGCTTCAAATATTGGCAACCAGATCGATGCGTTCTGATCCATCTCTTGTACAAGGTCTTTTCGAATGTGCCCCCATAAACGTTCTCCTATACCCAATCCCACAGCCACACCTCAAATTTTGTATGCACGAGATGTACGGGTGAAACAATGTCGGAAGGAGAGACTTAAACCGTTTGATGATTGACACATTCTCGTCGTCCACTATCAACAGAAAACCGTTATTGTCTCAAATATCTTTTTTTAGAAATCATTGAATGACTTCGACCCGCTTTGTGTTTTTGAGACTTTATGACCGACTGTTGAGAGGCCTGGGATGGAACCTACGAGCTGTGGTGGGAGGCATCATATGCACTTTGTTGGGAACCTTCAAAGCACGTGTCTGCATCACCAAAGGAGCTTCTCCTCAATTCTTCTTCTCTACTGGCGGCCTCATCAAACCATTGTTGTACTTGCCTTGTTGTTGGCCGTCCACGAGTATTTTGTTTGACAACTGGTGGTGTCTTGGTAGATTTGGTTGGAGTCGACACTGCTTTAATCTTTGCCAACAAGCTTTTTTTTAGAGGGGGTGTGACTCTAACTGTTGCCTAACAATATTGAGCTCTTCTAACACGTCAACGTCATCCTGCATCAATTTATATGGTTGAAAGTTAAGCTTCTGCCAGAAGATGTCTACGTCTTCGAGTTGAATCAGACGCTCTGCACGGTTAAAACAATGCACTGTTAAAGTCACATGATTAACGAACATATATAACACACATTGTTTCGTCTTTAACAAGTATTACTTGCACGTACGTACTTTTCAGCCTACAAGCACACGACAACCAACAACTGTACCACATCTGATAACCACATGATGAATGAAAGCGCTGCAACGTGTCTAGTTTCCTAAGTAGCTCTCCACTCAACAAGTCAAGAACTGTATAGGAAACTTTTCCACATAGGTGGTCAAATAACGGGTTTTTGTGGTGGTTCATTCTTTTTTTGATGCTTTCTCGAAAGCTCATCCTTAGTTCACTGTATTGTGTTTCAACTATATCCTTGACACAACCAACTATATGGTCCAGCGAGCTCATATCTTAGACGTATTTCTTTAAATTGGCGTGTTAACTCTCAACTCTGTTTGTGGTACGCTGACCAAGTTGCGACTCTGATCAGTCCACGCAAAGACGAATATTTCTTGTAGTCTTTCAGCCAGTTATCATACACATACGTAAAGACCCCTACAAAGTAAAAATAATTTACTAAATGTACATAAGTGAGTCATATATTATTAAGAAAACTAACTTGGACGTTTGCACTCTACAAGTCGCTTTTGCTGGTTGCGCAAGTTGTACTCGTATATGGGTATTGATGGAGACTCACACAATGTCCCCCAGAATGATAGGAATTTTTGCCAGTCTTCTTTAGTGAAGGAGCTCTTTAAGTGCTTACAAATATTATATTGTATGTGAAACATGCTAAGATACCGAGAGGCATTTGGAAAAACTTTAGCACACGCGTTAATTATGGTCAGGTCTCTATATGTTACAATCACACGTGGCTCCATACATTCATCCAACATTGACCTGATCCCCTCAAGCACCCATATAAAGTTATAACTAAGTTCTTTGTAGATAACGGCACGCGTGATACAAAACGAATAGTTGGTGGGCGTCATACCAACTATCTGGACAAATAGCATGTTGTATACGTTTGTTTTGTACGTGGAATCGATCAGCAAAACGTGCGGAAACGCACGCCACGTTTGACTCGAGTATGGATGAACAAAGAAGATCTTTGTTACGACCTCTGTTTCGTGTTCCTCCCGTGTGTCGTAAATAAATTCGTTTGTAATCATAATGTTTTCTAGTGACTGCATAGGAGTAAGTCCGTCTCTTTGTTCAGCCCTAATCTTCTGAACTACGTTTTGTACGTCTTTCTGAACATGGAAACTATCGGGAAACTGCTTCCTTATCATTTGAAAAATTATACCTGGCTCCATCTTTTGAGCTGTCAGCTGCTCGATCAATCTATATTCGTTGGGAGTAAACCTTCGCACAAACGCGTGGGCCGACAGGTCCTCATAAAGTTCGTGGTTATGTTCAGTCTTTCCCCCTTTTATCCTCCAGGTTTCATAAGAATGGTCTCGCATAGCCACCAGGCAAAACGAGCTACCGGTTTTTTTGCTTCCAACTTTTCTAACCGTTGCTGTAGTATGGTGCTCACCACCACAGTCACATTCAAGCTATACCCTCCCAGTCCTTCCCCCAATTTTCTTTGATCGTCGGGTCACAATAACGAAACCGTCTGCCTTTGTCGTTTCCTGTGCTTAGTTTTTTAGTTCATCTAGAGAGTTGAAACCTGTAACATCGATAGCTTTATGTTAGATTTTATATTTATTCATTCGTCTAACATAAATAAATAAATTTGATACCATCTTTGTGAGGTACGGATTGCCTGCGGTGGGGTGCCTCACCACCATAACCTCCACCCTCAGGATAGTTTTGTTGACCGTACAAAAACTGTGATGCATTATAACTTTTATAAGTATTTCTTAGGGAAATGACTTGCTGATAATCACCGTCTCCTCCGTATCCATCCAAATAGTGTTGTGGCACGTAAGAATATTCACACCCGTATCCCTAACCTGGAAACCCTTGTTGCGCCAGATAACATGGTTCATCAACATGGTATGAGTCATCTACAGGGGATGTTTCATCAACAGGAGGATACGTGTTCAAATCTAGAAACGGTCTGTTTTGATTTCCTTGTATACTAGACAAAACCTACTCTTACTCATTAGAATTGGGAATGCCAGTCTCCCCCTAAAACAGGATCATCATTAGTAAATAATTAAAACAACAAGTAGTTTAAGCTAATAACTATTACCGGAATAGCTTCGGGCACCCATGACTCGGCAGAATACGGTCCAAAAGAAATAGTTGCCATCCAAGTATGATGACATTTCAGCACCTTTGAATGATATTAAATAGAAGGCAAAGAAGAAGTATAAAAGTTCGATGAAGAATGGTCTGACTAATGAGAATGCTTTGAAGAATGCTCTGTATGTCCCTATTTAACAATTTGAATTCCAACATATATGCTTCGTCTAGGCATAGACGCCTCGTATCACTTTGCCTACTTTACTTACATGTAGACCACCATAGTCAAATCAACCTGCAAGACGCCCCGTCTAGGCCTAGATGTCGCGTCTTTGGTCTGTCGTATATAGACCACATTCTAGGCCTAGACGTCCCGTCTGATGTGACTGATTTAACATTGTACGAGGTCAGGAATGTGGTCGGAGAAAAAAACCCTAAACGCCCCGTATAGAGCTAGACGACGTGTCTTGAAGGTGTGGAAATAGGCACTTGGGTGTGTGAATATGCAAATCCTTACAAAAATGAGCACCCACGACGGAGATGACCAAAAACACCGGCTGGCGGATGTGGTGGTTATCATGGTACCGTTCGTCGCTCATGATTATCTCAACCAGCTCCTCCAACTCTCCTGCCTCATCTCTGCCTACAACATCCCGGTCCACTTCGTTAGCACCTCCACCCACATCCGCCAACTCACTTCCCGCCACCCCGAACTCTCCACCGTCCATTTCCATGGATTTCCAACTTCCCCCTTCACTTCTTCGCCTCCGAACCCTTCCGACCGGTTCCCGTGCCACCTACAACCCGCATTTGAATCAACCCTCCATCTCGGGGGCCCGGTTTTTACCTCATAGCTTCTCTTTCAACCATGACCCGTAGAGTGGTCATTGTTCATGACTTTCTTATGTTATATGTTGCTCAAGTTGTAGTAAAGATTCCAAATATGGAGACCTACATTTTTAATCCGCTCTCTGCTTGTGACACCTTTTGGAGAACCTGGGAGCGGCTGGGCAGGCCGTTCCTAGTGGACCCACAAGTGTTACAACGGTTCCATCTAAAGACGGAACTTTCCCACCGGAGTTTATCGGGTTGGTGAGTTTGCAGTACCTTCACGTTGGTTTTCATGTTGGAGAGTTGTTTGATTCGTCAAGAGTTATTAAAGGCGAATATCTTGAATAATTAGAAAGGAAAGAGATTATTGATAATAAGAAGATTTGGGCAATGGGGCTATTCAACTATGTTGAACGGCCTGTTGTGACGATCTTAAAAGACCGTCACAATTGCTTGCAGCCACTAAATTCAGTCATTTATGTGTCTTTTGGGACCCTTACGACTTTTAGCGACCAACAGTTTAAAGAGTTCGCTATTGGGTTAGAGAGAAACCACCAGCGGTTTGTTTAGGTAGCACGCGTTGTAGACATAGGGAAAGTGTCCGGAGATGCGGCTAAAATGTTGGATTTGTTCGATTGGATTTGAAGAACGTGTAGATGGGCCGGGACTTGTGGTGCGGGATGGGCACCACAAGTGGATATTTTTGGATATTTTGCGATTGGTGGGTTTATGAGTCACTGTGGGTGGAATTCGACGATAGAGAGTATATCAATGGGAGTCCCAATAGCCACCTGGCCGATGCATTCCGATAAAACAAAGAACGCGTTTTGGTCATCGATGTTCATAGAATTGGACTGGTGGTCAGTGATTGGGAACATAGACATGAGTTGATATCGTCGATGGTCGTGGAAGACGTTGTTAGGAGGCTAATTGATTCGCGAGAAAGGGAGGAGGTGCGGAAGAGGGCGGTTGAATTGGCGGAAGCTGTGAGGATGTCGATGACAGAGGGTGGTGAATGTCGTAAGGAGGCTGATTCGTTTATCTCCTACATCAAAAGAAAGTGATGGCAATAATACATGTTTTAGTCCTTTCAATTTCAACATCTAAACTTTCAAACACTATTACTGAAATCTAAGTATGCAAGTAGTGTTTTTCATCCTTTAATCATTTAGTACTAATTTGTCAAAGTAAACATGTTGAATAGAGCTCATTGTATGACTTTTAGATTATTTTCCAATTGCATAATTACCGAAATACCGATATTGGTGTGGCATTCTTTTTGTATGGTTTTCACTTAATGTGTAAAACACTTGTCGATGTCCTTTTGAAAGACAACTTTTGTGTGATTAAACCTATACCGAGTTCCTGTACCACAGAGATACCGTACCTAACCAGACTAATACCAACCAAACAACATCAGTACCAGTACAAGTACTGATATTCATTATTATGATTTTGTTCTCGTATCATAACCTATACCAAGTATCATTCTCAAACTAAACTAAATTCATACTGACCAAACAACATCAGTGCGCGTATTAATTTATATGGCTTTTGGTTTCGATACAAGTCGGTTCGTAAACTATACGGATGTAACAAAGTAAACCGATGTTGACCGAACACCGGTATTAATTTTAAGGTTTTCGATAAATATAAAAAATGTATCAATATCTTATAGAGTAATTAAATCTAATGACATTGTAAATTAACTTGTAATAGATACATGTATTCTGTTTTGTTGTGTGGGGGAATTTTCGCATGTTCGAGTACATTTAAAAAATACATATATTAAAACATGCTTTTTATTAAAAAATTAAAAGCACAAATATGATATCTAAATTCTAAAGAACAGTTACTTTTTCAATGCTTAAGTTTACTATATTTACAACTTGTACATTTTAACATAGTTTAAATGTTCTGGTATATGGTTTACCTCTAAATGTTCTGTATTTTCTTTTATTAGATAACTTATTTATTTATTTACTTTACAACTAATCCTTTTTGTGAGAATAATATATATATATATTATCATTTAGAAATGTTTTTAAACTTTTATTAGCTTAACTAGGGCTGTAAACGAACCGAACGAACACGAACAGGATCATGTTTGTATTTGTTCGTTAAGGAAATTAACATGTTCGCGAACTGTTCACGAATGCATACCGAACGTAAGTTTATGTTCGTGTTCGTTCGTTAAGGAAATTTAGTTGTTCACGAACAGTTCGTGAACATTGGTCTCGAACACAAACGAACGCTAACAAATAAAAACGGACGAAAACGAACATTTAACTTGAAAACAAAAATAAAAACATTGCATATAAGTAGTTAACCATCAATTGATAAATCAAAACACAAGAAGTTAAATACACCACCAAACAATGAATCATGTCTAACTAACTTAGACCTAATTATCACCAGATATGTCTTAGAATGTTCAAATTTTAACTAGCTTAAAAAGATAGTGTTTCAAGTTTTCAATATGTTTAGATTAAAGGTTTATTATTTATTATTTTTTTAATATAAGCAAACAAAGACAACCGAACGTAACCGAACATATTACCGAACGTTCACGAACGCAGTCGAACGAACGAGACATGTGTTCGTGTTCGTTCGCTAAGCTAACCGAACTAAATTTTTTGTTCGGTGTTCGTTCATTAAGCTAATCGAACGAACATAAACGAACTTCCCGCCGAACGGTTCACGAACTTTTCACTGAACGTTCGGTTCGTTTACAGCCCTAAGCTTAACTAATAGAAAAAAGTTGAAATAGATACAGATGCTAGGCTATGTATATAAGACCGAAATAAATAGCTTTTTAACCTATAGAAACATGTGATGACAAAGAAACGAAAATCGTCACGTAACTCGGAAGAAGACAATAACACATTATGTGTGCAATGACGAAGGACCATACGACACCGTAATGAACTTATCATGTGGATCTCACTGTTCGACATAACTCCCAACACTATAATAAGACACAATGTACCGTACTCATAACAACTACAACTCGAAATGACATCCGAGGTGGCGGTCGTGATGGTGCCATTCATAGCGCAAGGCCATCTCAACCAACTCCTCCACCTCTCCCGCCTCATCTCCGCCTACAACATCCCCATCCACTTCATCTCGACCACCATTCACATCCGCCAGGCCTGCGTCCGTCTCCACGGATGGAACTCACACAATAACCTCATTCGGTTTCACGAACTCACACACCCAGATTTCATTTCCCCACATCCCAACCCAAACGGCACCGTTTCATTCCCTACCCATCTCCAGCCTGTTTTCAACTCATCTTTACGTCTCCTAGGCCCAGTGGCGGACTTTATCCGCTCCCTGGCTAAAACCTCTAGGCGAGTCGCGGTCGTGCACGACTCTACCATGTCATACGTCGTCCAAGATGTTAAATTCATGTCAAATGTTGAGACATACATTTTTCGTACTCTCTCCGTGTTCTATACTTATTGTTTTAATTTAGATAGGTTACGGAGAGAGCTACCGTTTGAACAGGAGATGATGCCGCGGTTACCGTCTTCTGACGAAACCATGAGCAGTGAATTCATGGAGTTCGTCAACCTTCAATACGAGCATCAAACATTTCACGTAGGAAATATATACGACTCGTCAAGAGCCATCGAGGGGACGTTTCTTGAGTCCCTTGAGAGAGAAGAGATATGCGGGAAAAACCATTGGGCGGTCGGACCGTTTAATCCGGTGGAGATCCAAACGGATGTCTCGAATTCCAACCGCCACGCCTGCTTGAAATGGCTAGACAAACAACCTGAGAGATCCGTGGTTTACGTTTCATTTGGCACCACGACAACGTTCACAGTCTCTCAAATAAGAGAGCTCGCAATGGGCTTGGAGAAAAGCGAGCAAAGATTTTTGTGGGTGTTGCGGGACGCGGATAAAAGGGGATGTGTTTAATAATGATAACTTTAGGCGGGTCGTCTTGCCGGACGGGTTTGAGAATAGGGTGGAGGGGAGAGGGTTGGTTGTGAGAGAATGGGCACCACAGGTGGAAATTTTGGGACATTTGTCGGTTGGTGGGTTTGTGAGTCACTGTGGGTGGAACTCGTGCATGGAAGCCATGACCAGCGGAGTTGCGGTAGCTGCATGGCCAATCCATTCAGACCAACCACGCAATGCGTTTTTGTTGGTGGAGGTTTTGAAGGTGGCATTGATGATGAGGGAATGGGCGTGTCGAGATAAGTTGCTAACGTCAGTGATGGTGGAGAAGGTTGTTAGACGGTTGATGGATACGAAGGAAGAGGCGGCGATAAGGAAGAGAGCGGCGGAAGTGGGTGGTGAGTTGCAGAGGTCTCTGGCAAATGGTGGTATTAGTCGTAAAGAATTGGATACGCTTTCATTGCTTATATTCGTAGGTAGTAAGATGCTACCTCGTACAAGTATTCATGGCAATAACATATTAGTTGTTGCGACTACATATATGCCCAAAAGTACTACACTTTGATGTCATTGGGATACTTTTGGTTCATGTTGATTTGTCGAAAACAACAAGAGAGTGTTAGAAATTGGAAAACAATATAATAATAACGAGAGGTGGATTACCACCCGGTTCCGCGGCATGCTCGAAACGAACATACATTTTTCATTACAATAAAAAACCACGTTGTGATGGTATATTCGAAAGTCAAGTAAAAGTTACGTCGTCATATACAAAACCCAAGTTATTCTAGCAAAGTTACATAAAAAAATGTACCTAAAGATAAGCACGATGGCCATGTATAACTCTAAAATGCTAAAAGTTGTAAATGCTTAGATAGGGCGAAATCTAGGCTGATAGACCTTCGACGTATGATACGTCAGGCTTGGGCGTATCATACACTCGACTCTGTTTTGGTACGCTAACAAAGTTTTGTGAACACCAAAACAAACGGTCCTCCATACGTCCCCTGGCTTATGCTGCGCTACCACCCTAGATATGATAAGTTGGGCCCTCCCTAGCCTTAACTTTTTCGTCTGTCAACAATTTGCAATTCAACTCCTCCAACTTTTGCCGATGTACTACATGAACTCGTCCTTAAAACATTTAGACCTGAAAACACAAACACACAAACTGAACATGTTTTACTCCAAAATCACATAAAAACATAATGGTAGACATGTTAAATATCATAAAATAACCCAATGGTCATGTTCTCACATTTATCATTTGCTTGCCCTCAAGCAGATTCGCTTATTACAAAGTAAACATCATTAACAATTACAATTCACAAAATCTTTTTAAGGTCTAAATTTATACCCAACCTAAGACATACATCATTCATTGGACTTACACATCAAATAAACGATATGAGACGTGATAAACTATGAATTGTCTAACTAAACCTGACATACTTCTAGTATTGATGCCTATATTCAAATCCCTCACAATCAATCACTCTACTCAACTTTCTGTATGGACTAGCTAGTAAAAGATGTACTAGTATGCATCACTCAAAAACAAGTTATAAAATCCCATTATCATAAGCTTATATGATAATCACACCTCCACCATATCACATAAACATTGCACAAAATAAAAAGGACTTACGGGTTTTGGGCTTAGCTAAAGGTATGAAATTAGACACGTTAAAGTGACTAAAAGTGTGTAAAAAACCCAAACCATTAGGTGAATACTTTATTCAAATACTACATATAGCGAAACTCGAGTAATTTTGACCCACATCTAATAACTTCTATTTTTTTTCTTTTCGTCACTTTTACCCATTTATTTCGCCAATTTTCTATTTTTTGTGTTTTTTTCAAAGACACCACTATAATGCCTGCTAAGTAAAACCTAATTGGATTTCCTTCAATCGGGTTTGTCAAAAGCGAAAGCAAATAAATTGGGTTTATGCTTTGGGTTTTAAAACAGACAAATGCCTTAAGGTCAATAGTGGCATTTAAGGAATATTGTTAGGTAATGGATAAACAAAAGGGAGTTCCTAGGACCTTTATCATATTTGTGCAAATGCCTACTCCATGATCTTAGCATGCATCCAATCAAACGAGATCTGAAATGGAAGTAACAGAAGACCTACACTCAAACAAAAGAATATTTGTAATAATGCAAGATGTTCAAATACGTTCAAGATCTCAGCTCTACGGATTAGGGCTGCCGATGTGAAATATTTGTGTTTTATATAGATTATAGGTTCATTTGACAACTATTCTTATTGTGAGAACTATAATAACCAATGTGAACACAAAAGAATAAACCCACCCCCACCACCCAAAACCAAAACACCCACCCCCACCACAACCCAAAAACTCCCCACCCATGAAAAAATAATAATAATAAAACACTATAACTCACAAAAAAAACCCCAAAAAAAACCTAACCCCCTCCCCTAAAAAACCTAAAAAGAATAACAACAATACCGTTGCACATGTGTTGTTCAGTTTTTCTTTTAGTGACGAAATTTAGCGTTTTTTATAAAAAAAAATTGTGTATTTTTAATTTTTTTAGGTATTTTTGATTGTGTTCACATTGGTTTTCATGGTTTTCGCAATAAAAGGTGGTTCCTACCGGATCCTTATCATATATATATATATATATATATATATATATATCATACACACACTAGGTTATTACCCGTGTGTCACACGGATTGAACGGTAAATAAAGAAAACTCATATAACTTTATATTCAAAACAGCTAAAATAAAATAAACACAAAAGTTTCCTTAACAAATGACAAATGAACAAAAAAGACTACAAAGTTAAACCGGGTCAAATCTGCTAACTACTCACATCTAATTCTAGAAAGAACCACTTGATCTATCAACACCAACCACATGTAACCTTGAGACTATGTCCACAACAGTAGTTCTACAATTTAAGCTACTCTCAGCCCTTTGTCCGCATGGTTAAATGTTTCAACCTGGTTTATATCATTCAGCCTGTTTGGCTTCGGCCCTCCTCCCAAACTGCACAAATCACATACTGGTATAGTTTTTTAAACCCATGTGACTTTTGATAATTACTACAGATGTCAGTTCTGAGTTTTGACCCGTTTAAGTATAAACGGGCTCATGTAGGTTATGTTATATCTCTATCGGGTCAGTTGGGTTTAGTTCATTATTTTGATAATAAAGTTTTAAGTTTAGTCAGTACATTTAACACATTAACATAATCTGTCATGTCCGTTTTAATGCAGCTATCAAAGTTTTCTATATTGACTCGCCCTATGCTGACCCGTTGCCTACCCCATATAACTTCCAATGGTAAATAGTATACCAAAACAAATTTGTGACTCACTCGGTGTCCGCACACTTACCGACCCAGCCGTTACCATGATGAGCCCTGTTGAAACACAAGATACGAAAAGAGAAGTGAAAAACTGTTAAGTTTGTTAGCTGAAATCACAGAATGTTAAACTGGGTCAAATCTGCTTACTTTGTTGCGTTTATGGTTATCGGAGAAAACCAACGTACTGTTATCTCGATTTCGGTTTTTAAGCTGGAACGTCGAGCTGCAGAAACAAATTATATAAATTTCTAAAACATAATTAAGGCTTCAGATATGTCTGACCACGCGATTTGTGAAGTCGCCAAATGATTCTTTAGATTTCCTCTTCAATCTCCAGCTGTAGAATAGAGGTTCGAAAACCTTTTCAAGTTCCTGGATTTTAGCCTTGTTCATGAAGGTTCTGGCTAATGAAGTTTGCGTTGGCGTTCCCCCAAGCCAGATCTATGAAAACATAATTTACAATTATTTAAAGATATAGCATTTTATCAACAGAAATAATGACAGCTTCTAGAAACTAATAAAAAATACCAACAAATGGAAGGAATCAAGGAAGCAGGTACCTGATAGCTATTAGGACCATCACAAACTAATCCAAGTTCGGCCATGTAGGGTCGAGCACAGCCTTAGGGCAACCAGTGACTCTTAACTACTATCGATTCATTATATGGGAGACCAACCTGAGATCACAATACCAATGCCTGTTAATGAATATTATATATGGATCACTCGAGATGGTAAAAACTCATTCCTCGAAGATAATACCTTCTGAAATACACTTTGCCTACACTTAAGAAGATCCGGAGTTCCGCGTTCGGCTTCAGTTATGCCGAGAGGGCAGAGAGGAAGAGCAGGGCATGCCATTGCAGTTATGTTAAGGGGGTCCACATAAGTAGGAGGCTACAAAAATAAACAAATTTCAAGCTTTTGTATTACTGTAAGTCGTATAATGAAAAGTATCAACGGAGAATTTAAATAAGTGTTAAGCAACAAGCATAAACATCAAAACAGGATGTCTGCATTACAACGTCGTAGCTGGAAGCCTGCACTCTTTTTTTGTTCTCCCACTTCAACTATCTTATTTTACACTAAAGCTCTATACTTCTAAGTCTTATATTGTTAGGTAAAAGTAGAGAGAGCAAAAAAAATTTGCAGGTGACAGCAAAACAAAAAAAAATATGCAGCCATGACCGTTTACTCATAAACAACCAATGCCGCCTCCAACAGCAGCACCACCACCCCATCGTCGCCACTGTAAAACGGATCAAATCGTTGGTATCTTCGGACGATGGTGAGGATTAGGGTTAAAGAGCGTTGAATGTCAGATGCGAGAAGAATGAGGATTTTGAGGTTGTTTAAACAAAAACGGGTAAGTGAATAAGATGACTTCCATCCTAACTGTTGTTTGTTACTAACTGACAGTAAACGAAATCAGTCAGTTGAAATCACGATTAAAATTGAAATCAAAATCAATGAAAAAGAGATAGGGTTTGTGAGAGGATGGTTGGTAGAGAGAGAGACTGGTACGATGCAAGGGCAGAATAAAAAATTTTAATACAAAAATCAAGCAGATTTAGGCAGCGGATCCGGGTCAGATACCAAGATCCGGGGGTTAATTTGTCTGCCCAATTAAAAGCAAGGACAATATTGACACATAAGATTTTATTTGTGTGGCTAGTATAAATTTTTGTCAAGTGTTTACATGGGTTAATTATTTATTAGATGTATATAGAGAGGGTGTTATTATAAAACATTAAAAAAATTAAGAAAGCGGTGAACACTTTTAAAATTTTAACTTTATATGTTAAAAATCATTTTTTTTATAAAAAATTTTCTGCCCTTCTTCTTATAAATACTTGTAGAAGCATTTTAATAAAAAATTAAAAAATTGAAAAAGTGGTGAATACTTTTAAAATTTTAACTTAATATGTTAAAAATCATTTTTTATAAAAAATTTTCTGCGCTTCTTCTTATAAATACTTGTAGAACCATTTTAATAAAAAATCAAAAACTAAAAATATAAAGAAAAAGTTAAAAAAGGCTAAAGTATTTTTCTTATTTTAATAGTTTCTACTCAATGTAAAAGAAAAAGCGTTAAAAATGTTAAAAAACTTAATTTTTAACATGTTAAGTTAAGTTTATAAGATATTTATTTTTTAAACTTTTTTAAACATTTTTTTATATTTTTAGTTTTTGATTTTTTATTGAAAATGTTTCTACATGTATTAATAAGAAAAATCGCTGAAAATAACTTAGAAAAAATTAATTTTGAACATGTTAAGTATAATTTTTAAAAGTGTTTCCTGGTTCCCACTTTTTTATTGTTCTGCCATGAATTCTCCTCTATATATATATATATATATATATATATATATATATATAGTGTTGGGATCAAGAGAAAACGGTTTGAAGTGTGAAAACCGTAAGAACGACTTTCAGCCACAAGATTTGTGTGATTTGTGACTCAGATGATGCGGTGGCATTTTGTAAATAATGAGAACCTTAGAACGTTGGATCTAGTGGACCCCATAAAAGAACAGATGATTGGAAAGTCAAAATAGCTATAACATCTGATCACAAATAACAGTGCTTTGAAGATCTGCTCCTCCCAATGGTAAAAACTCAACATCTGCTGCTCTAAAGTCTTTCAAAGATAAAGTCTATTTACAAGAACTGTTGAAGACAAAAGACTGTTGAAGATTAAGGTCTGCTAGAGAACCTCTGCTAATAAAGATAAAAATTGTTGAAGCAAAGGTCTGGTGGACCAACAGAGGATAGAGCTCAACAGAGGTTCAACACATGTTTATCAACAGAGTTTATATTTATTTTCAATGTAACAGTACTTAGGCTCTAGCAGATGTTAGGAGTTTGTTAGACTGGCAGATGTCACTATCAAGGTGACATCAGCTTAGATTCCTCAGAGGTTTTCGGATGTACTATAAATAGAATAGTACTTGTACTTTGACATTTATGTATGAACAAATTAGAGTTATCAGGCTGAGAGAGAGTTTGTAATATTTTCATGCATACGTAAATCATATTAATAAAAGCATGTTGATGAAAACAATTTCTTCATTGTTTTGATTCAAAAGTTTGTTATTCCGCTGCATTTATCGTTTCTGTTTTACCATCTTTCATTATTTCATCTTAAACTTTCACAACAATCAAAACCCAGATCCTAACAAATGGTTTCAGAGCTTGGTCAATCAAATTTGATCTAAACAATCAATTTGATATAAACAGATCAGCTCTTATTACCGATAACGTTTGTTCGTTGGATTGAAAACAAAGTAAAAGTTTATTTACGTTCAAAAAGTGTTTTAAACAAAAACCTGTTTGTAAACAATTAAAAATTGTCTCAAAATTCACAAGATCCACATAACACTAGCACTATGTATAAACCTCCGATACTTGTCAGATCGGAATATAACATCTTGCAACGTCGGATGGGTCACGTACTTGCACAACAAAACACGGGTTGCTGGAAATCGGTTATCTTAGGACCACATGTTCCGATTGTACCGAGTACTGAAGACCCAAAAGTTCAAATACCTCAAAAGCTAGAAAACTACTCTGAGCAAGATTTTCATAAAATCGAGCTAGATTCAAAGGCATTTAGTATCGCTACTACGACTTTGTCGAATGATATCTATGCTGGCCTGGTGCATTGCAACAGTGCTAAGGAGTTGTGGAATGCTTTGAAGGAGCAGTTTGGTGGTATAAAGAAAGTTATCGAAACAATCGAGAAGTTTTAAACCAATAGTATGAAACATTTTGTCACGTTAAAGGAGAATCATTAACCCAACAGTTCAAGAGGTGTAGTTGTCTAATAAGTGAACTAAAACTGGTAGATGTTAATTATCCAAATTCAACCTTGAATAGCCGATTTCTAAGATCATTACCAGATAATGAGACACTATTGCTTTCATAACTATAAACTCTGTTGGTTTCAAAGAGATGTGTTTGACTCAGCTTCATGGTAGGCTCTTAACTTATGAGAGATGTTGGTGCATATTTGTGATAACAGCTTAGATTTGGTCTTTGGATATCTTGTAATTTGTAGAACAATAATTGTTAGCGGGTTGGAGTATTGTAGTAGTTGATTAGAAGTAGTTGGGCCAAACCAGACCCACATTATAGGGAGTGGTAGGCGAATTGGGCCTAGCCCAATTCGCAGCCCACGTGGTTAAACCCTAGCCCAGTTGCAAACTTGTATCTATAAAAACAGAGTTTTTCATTAGGGTTAAGGTTGCTCAGTTAGTCACTTCAGAGAGAGTTGAGAGAGAATTTGTAGAGAGATTGGCTTGGCCGAATTCGTGTGATCTAGATTGATTGTAATCGTTGTGATAGATAATCAATAAAGATCGAGTTTATTGTGATTTTTGTTTCTACTTGTATTTTTGTGATAATCTGATCTAGAGGATTCCGCACTCTAGATTGGATAGACGATTCCGTGAAGATCCTTACGGATTAGGGGACCTACAAATGGTATCAGAGTAGTAGGCTCTTGTTTTGCTCGGTTCGGAATCGTGACTGCAGAAAAGTGGGCTTTTAGACGTTTTGATGGCTGTTCTAGGGTTTCTGCTGCAGTTTCGGATAAACATCAAGGATCTCGGATAGAAGGATTGCATCTCGGATCATTAGTGAAGCATTTCGGATTGAAAACTTGCATCTCAAATCAGAAAGGATTGCATCTCGGATCACAAGTGAAGCATTTCGGATAGAAAGCTTGCATATCTGATCAGAAAGGTTGCATTACGGATCAGAACAGTGCATCTCGGATCATTGGTGTTGATCTTGAATCATCTCAGATAAACATTGTTTCGGACAATTTCGGAACATTTCGATCACTTTTCCGAGTTACTGTCTCCGATAACACATCTCGGACATCTCGGATACTATCTCAAGTCATCATCTCGAATAGCATCTCGGATTAGCATCTCGATCCACTGTTTCGAATTCAGTACTCTTCCGAATTGAACTAAAAAAGGTTGAAAGTTAACCAGCTAACGTAATCGGAGATAAACGTTTTCGTACAAAGAATTTGATCCGTAAACAATTTTGACAAACCGACTGCACGGTTAGACTCGTGTGATTTTTAGGATTAAAAAGGCATGAAAATTCCTAAAAAAGGTCTCGGACGTTATATCTCATTGGATTTGTATTGTCGAGACGAGTCTAACGGTACAATTTGGTAAACATACATTTCGGACAAATTTTTTATATGTTTTTAGAGAGTCGGTTCGGTAAAAATGTCGAATATGTCAAACTTGAATGAATTGTTGAGAATGGAACATGAGGCAGGCACTACTAACAAACTGCCAAAGATGTTGAAGGTAGAGAATTACCTTACATCGTTCATTGAATATTAGGACACACGGATGTGGATCTGTATTCAAGATGGGTACGTAAACCCAACTCATGACTTTGAAGGCAGACAACGGGTCACTGCCTATATAAACATGTCAGAGGCAGATAAGAGAAGGTATGAGTCTAAGAAGAAGGCCTTAGCTGCAATAAAGATGTTGTTACCTGATGGCATCAAACATATATTCAAGCAATATACTACTTCGAAGGAGATGTGGGATGCTCTAGAGGAGAGGTATGAGGGCAATCCTGATGTGAAGAAAAATAAAGTTGACTTGCTGAAGAAGCAATTCGATGTGTTTAAAGGCATGGGAAATGAGTCCCTCGAAGATATCATCACTAGATACTATCATCTAATGTCAGAAATGGACAATTATGATATAGAGGGATACACGGACGTTAAGATAAATGATAAGTTGCTAGATGCTTTACCTGCCAAATGGGATATTTATACTCTTTTGATAAAGGGTGAAGCTGATTATAAAGATAAAGACTTGGAAGAGGTTGTTGGGAAACTGAGAGCTTAGGAGCTCAACATGAAGAAGAAGGAAACTAGATATGATCAGGTTCAAGATCTAGGAATTTATAAAAGGGATTTCATCTTGATCTTCCAACAATGCTTCAAGTGATTCAGCAACTGTGTTTCTCTCATGTGAAAATGAGCAGGTTGTGACAAATGCTGATGGTGATGTATGTTTTGTAGCTGCCTTAGGAGGATAATCAGGGGCAAAGAGACAACAATCCAGCAATAATAACAGCAGTATAAGGTCTATGCCTCTGAGTGTCAAGGCTGCTGAAGATCATCTATCCTTGCTTGCTTCATTCGTTGCTTCATATGAAAACTACATTTAGGGAAGAATATCTGATCAGATTATGATTAGATTGACCCCAATGACCTAGAGGAGATGGATTTACAATGGCAGATGGCCATGATATTTAGAAGAGTGAAGAGGAATAGGATGGGCGGAAAGTTTGTTGGAAAGAATAAAGGTTTTGACAAGTCTAAAGTGAGTTTTTACAATTGTCAAAATTATGGACACTTTGCTAGAGAGTGTCAAAGACCTAAGACTGAATCTCGTTCTAACTCATCTTTTCAAGATTCTCCTAGTCATGGTTCAAGCAACAGGATTGTATCAACTAACACTTGATCAAAGGCCTTGATCTCTACTGCTAGAGAAGGTTCTTATGATTGGAGTGTTCATCTGGAAGGTGATGACAGTGCCACACAGGCTTTCATGGGTGAGATAGCCCCAGTTGATGATGCAGAAGTAAAGGTTGATGCTGAGGTAGAGCAAGAGACTGTAGTTGAAAAGGTTAATGATGATCAGACGACTGAAAACATAAAGTTTGATGTAGAACAGAATGTTGCAGATAAGAAGATGGCTGCAGATTTTGCTGCTTTCATGGCTGATCTAAGCAAATCAACAAGAGGGGTACATTCTAACTCTGGTAGTTCTGTTTGCTTAAAATGTCGTGAACTGCAAAGTGAAGTTGACAGGTTAACGAAACAAAACCAAAGTCTGGTAAATGAGCTCTTGAGCGTAAAAGAATCAAACTTTTTCGTAAAAAGAAATGAGTCATTATATTTGAAGAAAATTAAGGGCTATGAAGAAGAAATCAATATTTTAACCTGTAACTAAATGAAAAACTTCAAATTATTGACTTAGCTCATGATACGATGAATGAGAAAACAAAAGAGATTTCTGAAAAATGCAAAGAGTTGTCAGAAACATAACTGAAAATTTGTGAACTTGAAAAGAAATTGAATCAATTCATAGATTCATCTTTTGTTATTAAACACATGATGAATGGCTTGAAGAAAAGTAATGACAACACAAGTTTGGGCTTTAAAGGTTTCAATCAAGTTCCACCACCTTTTGGTCATGACTATTCTTTCTTGTCAGACGAAGAAGAGCTAACAGACTTTGTGTCAACACACCTAGTAGTTCAACATCAGGGAATGTTGATGTGACTGAACATGCCAAAAAGGATAATAACAGGGAAGCGGTTTTGAAAACAAAGAATGCACACCCTAAGAATAAAAAGCAAATTTTTGTTAAAAAAGTTGATTTTGTTAAAAGGATTGATATGAAAGAAGAGACCATTGTTATTACAATAGAGTTAAATGTGCAGTTTGCTAAAAATAAAAACATAGAAAAATAAGAAATTGAGCAAACTAAACAAGTTCCTTCAAGGGCATCATCATCATCATCGTTACCTGATGAATCTAAACCAGAGACTTCAATTAAGAAGTCATCGGCTAGAAGACCGTGCTTCAAATGTCACAACAAGGGACATGTAGCTAGCTGATGTCCTAACAAAAAGAATGAAGCACCAGTGACTGAGAGAAAGAGAGAAAAATCACCATAAAAATTGGTGATGGTGAGTAGAAGGTTTCTAACTCACCAAAGATATCTGCTACCAAGAAACAGAGTGTTGCGGTAGGTGTAGATAAGGCTGAAAAAGGAACTCACCAAGTTCCTCTTTTTCAAAGAAATCAACAAAGGTCAATATCAAACTCGATATCAGAATGTTGGTAGTCGAAATTTTTATAACAATGGCTTTAGAAATTATCACAATCGAAATTCAGGGAATCAAAACCAAAATTTCCAAAAGTGTCCTAACATGTATAGGAAACCTCAGGACCAGAGACCTAGTAGAAATCAAAAACCATTTCCATCAACAGGTCTGAGATCCAAGATTCCAGTTAGGAGTGATGGATATTGGATGGATGTTCCGGTGGATGACGAATCTGGAAGACCCAAGACCATTAAGGCTTGGGTCTCCCAATCTTACTAGTTTTTGTTGGGTTGTGCAGGAGCTGCTAAGGAGGATTATTAGCTTGTGGTATGTTGATAGTGGCTGCTCCAGGCACATGACGGGGGATGCGAGGTTGTTGAGTGAGTTTGAAAACATTGATGGAGATTACGTGAATTTTGCAGGTGCTAAAGGAGTGCACATTACAGGTCGAGGAAAGATGACAAACGGGAAGATCACATTGGACAAAGTGAACTATGTCGAGCAGCTTAAACACAACATGATGAGCGTCACAAGTCTGCGATAAGGGTCGCTCTGTCCATTTTACTAAGTCTGAAGCTTTGGTGTTGAAACCGGGTTTGGTAATACCGGATGATTGAATAGTGATGAGAGCGCCAAGGAGAAACGACACTTATGTCATGGACATGGGTGCTAAGGATTCTTCCACTGTGGTGGCATGTTATTGTCAAAAGCATCTGAGGCTGAGTCAATGTTGTGGAACAGACGCATAGCCCACATCCACTACCGATAAATGAATTATATTATTAAAAACGGTTTAGTGGAAGGGGTGCTAGTCAGAGGTTTCACGTGGAAGATAAATGTCTTCCATGTCAAAAGGAAAAACAACATAAGAAACCTCACAAGTCCAAAGCTGTAAATTTCATAGATGCCCTTTATGAATTACTTCATATGGATCTATTCGGTGTAGTGAACGTAAGGAGCCTAGGTGGAAAGTACTATTGTTTAGTTGTCACAGATGATTACTCATGGTATTCTTGGGTTTTCTTTTTAGGTACAAAAGATAAGACAGCGGAGATGCTGATAGATCTTTTTACAAAATTGGAAAATGTCCATGCTGCACGGATCAAGAGGATAAGGAGTGATAATGGCACGGATTTCAAGAATCAGATTCTGGATCTCTATTGTCTTCGTAAGGGAATTGAACATCAATATTATGCTCCTTATACACCTCAACAGAATGGAGTTGCTGAGAGAAAAAACAGGACGTTGATTGAAGCCGCTAGGACTATGCTTTCTGATTCAAAGCTTCCAGTTCTTTTCTGGGGAGAAGCTGAGAACACAGCTTGTTATGTCCTAAACAAAGTTTTAATGGTTACATGGTTTAATAAAACATGTCACGAACTTATGTTTAACAAGAAACCAAACTTGAAAGGAAACCATTTGGATTACCCTGCACCATTGTGCGGAATAAAGATAAGAAAAAATTCGGTGAGGTAGCTGACGAGGGATACTTTCTAGGTTATATGCCCGGAACACCGAATAAAAGAGTTTTTAATCTAAACACTGGTAAAATTGAGGTTGTGTTTAACATGGAAATCACTAGTTATTCACCTCAACAATCAACGAGTGGTCCTGCTGTATTATATGATTATGATAGCGTTTTTAAATCCTTTAATATTCCTGAGTTCTCCAATGCAGATGAGTCTCAAGTGAGTCAAAATGTGATTAGTGAAGATGAAGAGGGTGACTTCATGCCTAGATCGAGTATATTAATGACAGATGCTCCAGAAACTTCCTCTAGTGCAGCTCAACAGGATTCAAGTGATAGTGAGTCTGAACCTGTTCAGGGGGAGGATTTTACTAATCCGTTTGCTAATGAGAACATTCAGGGGGGGATTGGATTTAATCTGGGAAATTTAGTTGTTGACACCATTGCTACCACACACACAAAAAGAGATCATCCAGTTGAGAACATCATAGGTGATGCTGCTGCAGGTGTTCAGACAAGAAGAGGTGTGATCGAAGGTTCCTGTTTATTTACTTCAATTCAGAAGATAAAATACGAGCTTGTTTTATAGCAATAGTAATTAATCGGATGATAAACAAGTATTTGTATAGCTGTTTTATTGCCCAAGAGGGGCCGAAGAATATTCGCATGGCTCTTAAAGATAATTTATGGGTTGAAGAGATGCAAGAGGAATTAGCTCACTTCAAGAAATTGATAGTTTGGGAGCTAGTCGACATGCCAGAAGGAGAAAAGGAAATAGGCACCAAGTGGGTGTTTAAGTGCAAGAAAGACGACCGAGGGATTGTGACAAGGAATAAGGCTCGACTAGTGGTGTAAGGGTTCAATCAGCAAGAGGGGATTGATTACAATGAAGTGTTTGCACCAGTAGCAAGGTTGGAAGCAATTCCTTTGTTCCTAGCTTTTGCTTCATTCAGGAATTCAAAGTTTACCAACTTCACGTGAAGAGTGTGTTTCTTTGCGGGAATGTCCAACAGGTGGTGTATGTCTCACAACCAGATGGGTTTACTAATCCAGATTATCCAGGTCGAGTCTATCGACTTGATAAGGCATTGTGTGGATTGCATCAGGCACCTAGGGCGTGGTATCAGACACTGTCAGCACATTTGTTAAAGAATGGTTTTGAAAGAGGTCAGATTGACAGTACGCTTTTCATTAAGAGAAAGAAATAAGACTTTATGATGGTACATGTATACGTAGATGATATTATTTTTGGGTCATCTAATGAGAACATGTGTCATGAATTCGAGGAGGTAATGAAGAGCAAGTTCGAAATGAGTGCGATGGGTTAACTGTCTTTCTTTCTGGATTCGCAAGTTGAACAGAAGAAGGATGGGATGTTTATACATTAGAGAATATGTGTATGACATTTTGTCTCGTTTCAAAATGGAAGATTGCGCTACTTTCAACACTCCTATCTGCGAGAATCACAATCTTGGTCCAGATCATGAGAGTGTGGATGATGTTGATCCAACTCAGTACAGGGCAATGATTGGTTCTCTAATGTACTTGACTGCTTCAAGACCAGACATCATGTTCGCAGTATGTCTTTGTGCCAGATATCAAGCAAATCCAAAATAGTCACATATGAAAGTGGTGAAGCGGATTCTTCAGTACTTGAAGGGAAAAACCTAAACTTAGGTTATGGTATCCAGCTGCTAGTGATTTGAAGTTTGTTGCTTTCACTGATTCGGACTTTGGAGGATGCAAATCGACCAGAAAGTCTACCGCAGGTGGTTGTTAGTTCTTAGGAGGGAGGATTGTGTCATGGCAATGCAAGAAGCAGTCTTGCGTGTCTACCTCTACATGTGAAGCTGAATATATTGTTGCAGGTAGTTGTTGCTCTCAGGGTCTCTGAATACAACAGCAGATGTGCGATTACGGTTTGAATTTCACTCGTACTCCTATTATGATAGATAATAATGCCACTATTTCAATCATAAACAATCCTGTAAAACACAGTCGCACAAAACATATTGACATTCATCATCATTTTATACTAGATTATGCTGCAAAGAAATTGATTGAACTGCATAGAGTCGACACACTCGATAACCTAGCAGATCTTTACATAAAAGCGTTTGACAGGGCTCATTTTGAACATCTAATCGAACTTAACGGGATTGGGAATCTTGAATAACTAGTTTTCCATAAGAATTTTGTAAATACTTTACTGTTTTTCAAAAATCAAAACATAACAAAAATATAGAAAATCTAAAACTCATTTTAGATTTTCTATTTTTTTTATGTTTTGATTTTTAAAAATAGTAAATTATTTACAAAATTCTTATGGAAAACTGGTTATTCAGGAATCCTCATCCCTTTGAGTTCGACTAGATGTTCAAAAAGAGCCTTGTCAAACGCTTTTGTGTAAAGATCTGGAAGGTTTTCTAGTGTGTCAACTCTATGTAGTTCAATCAATTTCTTTTCAGCACAATCTCGTATAAAATGATGATGAATGTCAATATTTTTTGTGCGACTGTGTTTTACGGGATTGTTTGTGATTGAAATAGTGGCATTATAGTCTATCATAATAGGAGTACGAGTGAAATTCAAATCGTAATCGCGCATCCGCTATTGAATCCAGAGAACCTAAGAGCAATAGCTACCCGCAACAATATACTTAGCTTCACACGTAGAGGTAGACACGCAAGACTGCTTCTTGCATTGCCATGACACGATCCTCCCTCCTAAAAACTGACAACCACCTGTGGTAGACTTTCAGGTTGATTTGCATCCTCCAAATTCTAAATTAGTGAAAGCAACAAACTTCAAATCACTAGCAGCTAGATACCATAACCCAAGTTTAGATTTTCCTTTCAAGTAACAAAGAATCCGCTTCCCCGCTTTAATATGTGACTCTTTTGGATTCGCTTGATATCTGGCAGAAAGACACACTGCGAACATGATGTTTGGTCTTGAAGTAGTCAAGTACATTTGAAAACTAATCATTGCCCTGTATTGAGTTGGATCAGCATCCTCCACATTCCCAAGACCAAGATTGTGATTCTCCCAAATAGGTGTGTTGAAAGTAGCGCAATCCTCCATTTTGAAACGAGACAAAATGTCATACACATATTCTCTAATGTATAAACATCCCATCCTTCTTCTGTTTAACTTGCGAACCCAGAAAGAAAGACAGTTAATCCATCGCACTCATTTCGAACTTGCTCTTCATTACCTCCTCGAATTCATGACACATGTTCTCATTAGATGACCCAAAAATAATATCATCTACATATACATGTACCATCATAAAGTCTTCCTTCTTTCTCTTAATGAAAAGCGTACTGTCAATCTGACCTCTTTCAAAACCATTCTTTAACAAATGTGCTGACAGTGTCTGATACCACGCCCTAGGTGCCTGATGCAATCCATACAATGCCTTATCAAGTCGATAGACTCGACCTGGATAATCTGGATTAGTAAACCCATCTGGTTGTGAGACATACAACACTTCTTGGACTTTTTCGTAAAGAAACGCACTCTTCACGTCAAGTTGGTAAACTTTGAAGCCCTTGAATGAAGCAAAAGCTAGGAATAAATGATTTGCCTCTAACCTTGCTACTGATGCAAACACTTCATTATAATCAATCCCCTCTTGTTGATTGAACCTTTTCACCACTAACCGAGCCATATTCCTTATCATGATCCCTCGGTCGTCTTTCTTGCACTTAAACACCCACTTGGTGCCTATTTCCTTCTCTCATTCAGGCAAGTCAACCTGCTCCCAAACTTTCAACTTCTTAAACTGCGCTAGTTCCTTTTGCATAGCTTCAACCCAACAATTATCTTTTAGAGCCATGTGAACATTCTTCGGCTCCTCTTGGGCAATAAAGTAGCTATACAAACACTCATGTATCATTCCGGTCTTCCGAATCGAAGTAAATAGACAGGAACCTTTGATCACGCCTCTACTTGTCTGAACACCTGCAGCAGTATCACCTATGATGTTCTCAACTGGATGATCTTTGTTTGTGTGTGTAGTAGCAATGGTGTCAACAACTAAATTATCTCCCAGATTAGATCCAATCTCCCCCTGAATGTTCTTATTAGCAAGCGGATTAGTAAAGTCACCCCTGAATAGGTTCAGACTCAATATCACTTGAATCATGTGGAGCTGCACTTGAGAAAGTTTCCGGAGCATCTACCATTGATATACTCGATTTAGGCATGAAGTCACTCTCTTCATCTTCACTGATCACAGTTTGAATCACTTGAGACTCATCTGCATTGGAAAAATCAGGAATATTAAATGATTTAAAAACGCTATCATAATCATATAATATAGCAGGACAACTCGTTGATTGTTGAGGTGAGTAAATAGTGATTTCCATGTTAAACACAACCTCAATTTACCAGTTTTTAAATTAAAAATCCTTTTATTCGGTGTTCCAGGCATATAACCTAGAAAGTGACCCTCGTCAGCTACCTCACTGAATTTTTGCTTATCTTTATTTTGCGCAATGGTGCAGGGTAATCCAAATGGTTCAAAGCCTTTCAAGCTTGGTTTCTGGTTAAACAATATTTCATGACATGTTTTGTTAATCCATTTAACCATCAAAACTTTGTTTAGGACATAACAAGTTATGTTCATAGCTTCTCCCTAGAAGAGAACTGGAATCTTTGAATCCGAAAGCATAGTCCTAGCGGCTTCAATCAACGTCCTATTTTTCCTCTCAGTGACTCCATTCTGTTGAGGTGTATAAGGAGCAGACTATTGATGTTCAATTCCCTTGCAAAGACAATAGAGATCCGGAATCTGATTGTTGAACTGCGTGCCATTATCAGTCCTTATCCTCTTGATCCATGCATCTTGGACATTTTCCAATTTTGTAAAAAGATCTATCAGTATCTTCGCTATCTCATCCTTTGTACCTAAAAAGATAACCCATGAATATCGCGAGTAATCATCTATGACAACTAATCAATAGTACTTTCCACCTATGCTCCTTACGTTCACCGGACCGAATAGATCCATATGAAGTAATTCATAAGGGGCATCTACGGAATTTACTATTTTGGACTTGTGAGGTTCCTTATGTTGTTTTCCCTTTTGACATGGAAGACATTTATCTTCCACATGAAACCTCTGCACTGGCACCCCTTCACTAAACCGTTTTTAATAATATAATTCATTTTTCGATAGTGGATGTGGGCCATGCGTCTGTGCCACAACATTGACTCAGCCTCAGATGCTTTTGACAAAAAACATGCCATCACCGAGGAAGAATCCTTAGCACCCATGTCCATGACATAAGTGTCATTTCTCCTTGGCGCTCTCATCACTATCCAATCATCTAGTATCACTAAACCACGTTTCAACACCAAAGCTTCAGACTTAGTAAAGTGGACCGAGTGACCTTGTCGTAGACTTGAGACATGCTCTTCAGAGCTGCTCGACATAGTTCACTTTGTCCAATGTGATCTTCCTGTTGGTCACTTTTCCTTGACCTATAATGTGCTCTCCTTTAGTACCTACAAAATTCACATAACTTCCGTCTATATTTTCAAACTCAGTCAACAACCTCGCATCCCCCGTCATGTGGCTGGAGCAACCACTATCAACATACCACAAGTTGAAATCTTCCTTAGCAGCTCCTGCACAACCCAATAAAAATTAGTTAGATTGAGGGACCCAAGCCTTAATGGTCTTGGGTCTTCCAGATTCATCAATCACCGGAACATTCATTCAATATCCATCACTCCTAACAGGAGTCTTGGATCTCAGACCTGTTGACGGAAATGGTTTTTGATTTCCATTCGGTCTTTGGTCCTGAGGTTTCCAAAACATGTTTGGACTCTGTGACCTTTGCAAAATTTGGTTTTGATTCATGAATTTTGATTGTGATAATTTCTAAAGCCATTGTTATAAAAATTTCAATTTCCCACATTTTGATATCGAGTTTGATATTGACCTTGACTTCTGAAATTACTTGATTAACCATTAAAGTTATTCATTCTTGGTGAACTACTTCTAGGTCTTTCATATCTGCCTGATGTAGATTCAGGCTGAAATCTTTGTTGATTTCTTTGAAAGTTCCCTTTTAAGCCTTATCTACACCTACCGCAACATTCTGTTGCTTGGTAGCAGATATATTTGGTGAGTTAGAAACCTTCTGCTCACCATCACCAATTTTTTCTGGTAATTTTTCTCTCTTTCTCTCAGTCACTTGTGCTTCATTCTTTTTGTTAGGACATCTGCTAGCTACATGTCCCTTGTTGTGACATTTGAAGCACGGTCTTCTAGCCGATGACTTCTTAATTGAAGTCTCTGGTTTAGGTTCATCAGGTGACGATGATGATGATGATTCCCTTGAATGATCTTGTTTAGTTTGCTCAATTTCTGATTTTTCTATGTTTTTATTTTTAGAAAACTGCACATTTAACTCTATTATAATAACAGTGGTCTCTTCTTTGATATCAATCCCTTTAACAAAATCAACTTTTTTAACAAAAATTTCCTTTTTATTATCCTTCTTGGCATTCTCAGACACATCAATATTCCCTGATGTGGAACTACTAGGTGTAGTTGACACAAAGTCTGTAAGCTCTTCTTCATTTGGCAAGAAAGAATAGTCATGACCAAGAGGTGGTGGAACTTCATTGAAACCTTTGAAGCTTACACTTGTCTTGTCATTACTTTTCTTCAAGCCAAACATCATGTGTTTCATAACAAAAGATGAATCTCTAAATTGATTCAATTTCTTTCAAGTTCACAAATTTTCAGTTGTGCTTCTGATAACTCTTTGCATTTTTCAGGGATCTCTTTTGTTTTCTCACTAATCGTATCATGAGCTAAGTCAATAATTTGAAGTTTTTCATTTAGTTTACAGGTTAAATATTGATTTCTTCTTTATAACCATTAATTTTCTTCAAATATAATGACTCATTTCTTTTACGAAAAAGTTTGATTCTTTTACGTTCGAGATCTCATTTACTAGACTTTGGTTTTGTTTTGTTAACCTTTCAACTTCACTTTGCAGTTCACGAAATTTTAAGCAAACAGAACTACCAGAGTTAGCATGTACCTCTCCTGTTGAGTTCCTTAGATCAGCCTTGAAAGCAGCAAAATCTGCAGACATCTTCTTATCAGCATCCTTCTGTTTTACATCAGATTGCATATTATCAGTCGTCTAATCAGCCTCAATCTTTTCAGCTACAGTCTCTTGTTCGACCTCATCAACAGCCTTGACTTCTGCATCATCACATGGTGCTATCTCAGCCTGTGTGGCATTGTCATCAACTTCCAAATGAACATTCCAATCATAAGAACCTTCTCTTGCAATAGAGATCAAGGCCTTTGATCCAATGTTAGTTGATGCATTCCTGTTGCTTGAACCATGACCAGGAAAATCTTGAAAAGATGAGCTAGAACGAGATTCAGTCTTAGGTCTTTGACATTCTCTAGCAAAGTGTCCATAATTTTGACAATTGTAACAACTCACTTTAGACTTGTCAAAACCTTTATTCTTTCCAACAAACTTTCTGCCCATCCTATTCATAAACCTCTTCACTCTTCTAGATATCATGGCCACCTGCCATTGTAAATCCATCTCCTCTTTGTCATCAGGGTCAATCTGATCATAATCTTCATCAAAAGTAGCAGGATCAGATATTCTTCCCTGTATGTAGTTCTCATATGAAGCAACGAATGAAGCAAGGAAGGCCAGATGATCTTCAGCAGCCTTGACACTCAGAGGCATAGACCTTGTATTGCTGTTATTATTGCTAGCTTGTTGTCTCTTTGCCCCTGACGATCCTCCTGAAGCAGCTACAAAACATACTTCACCATCAGCATTTGTCACAACCTACTCATTTTCACATGTGAGAAACGCAATTGCAGAATCACTTGAAGCATTGTTAGAAGTTGAAGATGAAGCTCTTTATAAATTCCCGAATCTTGAACTTGATCATATCCAGTAACCTTCTTCTTCATGTTGAGTTCATAAGCTCTCTGTTTCCCAACAACCTTTTTCAAGTCTTTATCTTCATAGTCAGCTTCACCCTTTATTATAAGAGTATAAATATCCCACTTGGCAATTAAAGCATCTAGCAAATTATTGTTTATCTCAACGTCTGTGTATCCCTCTATGTCATAATTGTCCATTTCTGACATTAGATGATAGTATCTAGTGATGATATCTTCGAGGGACTCATTTCTCATGCCTTTAAAGATAGCAAATTGCTTCTTTAGCAAGTCAATTTTGTTTTTCTTCACATCAGGATTGCCCTCATACCGCTTCTCTAGACCAACCACATCTCCTTTGAAGTAGTATATCGCTTGAATGTATATTTGATGCCAACAGGTAACGACATCTTTATTGCAGCTAAGGCCTTTTTCTCAGACTCGTACCTTCTCTTTTCTGCCTCTGACATGTTTACATAGGCAGTGACACGTTGTCTGCCTTCAAAGTCATGAGTTGGGTTTACGTATCCATCTTGAATACAGATCCACATCCGTGTGTCCTGATATTCAATGAACTACTGAAACCTATCCTTCCATGTAAGGTAATTCTCTACCTTCAACATCTTTGGCGGTTTGTTAGTCGTGCCTGCCTCATGCTCCATTCTCGACAATTCGTTCAAGTTTGACATATTAGACAATTTTACCGAACCCGCTCGCTAAAAACGTTAAAAATTAGTCCGAAATGTGTGATTACCAAGTTACATCATTAGACTCGTCTCGACGATACGAATCCAATGATGTATAATGTCTGAGAGTAATTTTAGGAATTTTTTTGCCTTTTTGTCCTAAAAATCACACGAGTCTAGCCGTACAGCCGGTTTCTCAAGATTGTCTATGGATCAAATTCTGTGTACGAAAACGTTTATCTTTGGTTACGTCAGCTGGTTAACTTTCCACCTTTGTGAGTACAACTCGGAACAGTATCCAATTCGGAAGAGTAACTCGGTTTAACAATCCGAGATGGAAATTTGGAACAGTGATCTGAGATGGCGATTCAAGATAGTGATTCGAGATGGTATCCGAGATGCTATCCGAGAAGATGATTCGAGATAGTATCCAAGATGCAAATCCGAGATGATCAGAGATCAATCACCAATGATCCAAGATGCACTGTTCTAATCCGAGATGCAAGATTCTGATCTGAGATGTTTCACTTATGATCCGAAATACAACTCTGATGATCCGAAATGCAACCTTCATGTAACACCCCGACTGCGTAAAACAATGAACCGCGGCGGAAACGTCGGGGAGTCATGTCACAGAACTATTGTTTCAAAACTCATGAAATTTAAAATTTTGTTTTATTTAGTTAAATGTTTACATTGTCTTGGTATTGTCTTTCATGTTTTAAGTCACTAAGGCCCGCGTCCATTCCTATGTGAAGCATGCATCATATTATCAAGCATTAACTCCTAAAACATATGTGAAAAGAGAGTTAGCATAAAAATGCCGACGAGTACATAGGTTTTGCGAGTGTGTCAAATTCGTGCCTTTGTATACATATTGCAACACCTCGACCGACTACAAGAGTCGTTAAGTGAAAACCTCGTATCAAAAGTGTTCGATATTGCAATAGAATTAACCAACTAAAACAAGTAGGTTAGAGTTGTGAAAACCTTATAGCCATGAATCTTGACCAAAACGTTTCTTTAGTAAAAACCTTGTAATAGATTGATTCAAAAGAAAACTTTGTATGATTTATATCTTAAAATGAAAATCATTGCGTGACATTGTTCAAAACCATTTGTCCGTGTTATAAACCAATTGTCTGTGTTACAAAATCAATCGTCCGTGTCTTAAACCAATTGTCCATGTCATAAAAAAATCGTCCGTATTTTTAATTTTGAAAACTTTTGATCATTCTTTAATCAAACTTGTGTTGACTATACCACCAAAGGGTATCTTTAATAGACCACCAAAGGGTCTCTATAACTAGACTAACAAATCAACAAATGATTTGTTAACAGAAATAGTTTTAGTCATTACCCAAACTTCCACCAAATCCAGTGAACAGTCCGATAATGGGATTGTCAGTCATATGGTACCATAACATACTACTGGTCGGCTCGGCCAAAGTTAATGAATGTCATTCGTGTTATGGATAACGCACCAACAAGTTGTTCACATTATTGAAATCATATTGTTTTATATATAAACCATAGACATTGTTTTTGAAACTTGAAAATAATTTAGCACATATGAGTCACCCCAAAACATTTGCAAAATGTAAAAGAGGAGAACTATGTACTCACTTTGAAAATCATTTTTGTATACATAAACCATGTATATTGTTTTGAAATTTTGAAAATAATTATAGGCACATATGAATCACCCCAAAACATTTGAAAACGTAAAAGAGGGGGGGCTATGTACTCACTTTGAAAACCATTTTGTATATATAAACTATGTATACTGTTTTGAAATCTTGAAAATAATTATACACATATGAATCACCCCAAAACACTTAAAAACGTAAAAGAGGGAGCTATGTACTAAATTTGAATTTCGAAAGTGTTCTTGATCAATGGAATAAACTGTAACACCCTGTAAAAAATCGTCTCCAATAGTATAGTGACACGTGTTGTATTTTAAATATAGTCTATTAAAGACCAATAAGGACTAAAGGCGTCTACATGCTCAAACTGAGCCTCTGAGTGACAGTCCGATGTCAACATGTATAAATAACAGCCTCTAAGTGACTGATATGTCAACATGCTTATATCATTAGCCTCTGAGTGACTAATATGTCAATATGCCTAAATTTTGGCCTCTGAGTGACTGATATGTCAACATGACCAGCCTCTGAGTGACATCGGAATCAACATGCTTATAATAAGCCTCTGAGTGATCCTTTACGAAGTCCTAACTCTCATGCATGCCATTTGTTGGGCGAGAGGGTTCAATTCTGTATATATGTGACAGTTTGATAATGGAGGGATAAATTAATTTATACCTCTAAGTGACCTTTTAACGAACCGAGAGCTCGACAATGTCCGGGCATAATCCCGGGTATGCCAAGTATTGGCTACGGAGGGCTAAAAGTGCCAAAAAGGTGTTTAAAAAGGTTTTTAGATGCTTTATAAAGTTAAGGGGTTAAAAGTGTCAAATTTTGAAACTGGCCTTATGGCGGTCGTGAGCCGCGAAAGACCAGGCCTAGGTCTCTCGCGGGGAGCGAGAAGCCCTCTGCTGCAGAAAGTTTTGCTTGGTCTCCAAACAAAACTCCAAAAACCATGTATTCAAAATTATGGACTTGTAATCAGCTATGCCACGTTTTAGGACACTTGTAAGCTCCCTCTTACACCCCTAACAACCGGGCATCACCTCCTTTGAGTTCTCCAACTATAAATAGGTGATCAAGTTCACCATTTGAACTTGCACCTATCTTATTCATACTCTTCTCCCTCCTCTGAAAGTTCCTAGCTAAAAGGAGCACCCAACATAGTATTTTTGCACCCTAGGAATCACTGGTAAGTGTTCCTTCATTGTGCATTTTTGTTTATAGGCTTTTATAGCCAAAAGTCAAGCGTTTTTCAGAAAACGCTTTGAATTTCGGTTAAGACCATTATGGTCCAGCCATTGTTCGAAATGAACATGGATATGTGATCGTAATAAGGTAGGTGTTAATCCCTATAAAGGGCACCTCCTGAAGATCACGTTTGCTAGACCAATTGACGGGTCAAAGTTAAGTTATTAAAAAGTCAAACAACAATTTTTCGGAAAAACCATAAATTGATCTTATATATGTTATGAAACATGTTTTGGCACTTAAACAAGTTGGTAATAATTATTAGAACATGTAAGAACATATTCGGCTCGTCAATTTTAGTTCTAGGGTCGGTTCGTAACCGAAGGTCGCGAAGTTTGACTTCTACTTTGACTTTCGATTATGACACGATTTAGATTAGTTACATACTGATCTAAAGTTGCATTATGATCATAATATAATGTAGCATCACCCTCTGAGGTTATATTACATGATCATAATCAGAATCCAAGTTTATGCGCAAGTTCCATAATTATGCCATCTTTGACCAAAATGCCCTTTTTACATTAAACAAGGTTTTAAATGATAATGAACTTGAAAATGAGTTTCGTACTGATGTAATATTATAAGTAGTATTATTTGGGATGTTAAACCAAGTTATAAACTGAGTTTTTAAACAGGTTCTTAAACTATGTCGATAAATGACAATTTTAGCCCCTGTGGCTTATAAAATGATTTTTAATAAATCTTTTCAAGGTAAATCATTTACCTACTGATATGTTATATTAAATAATATATTTAAAACAATTTAATCGGATTTTAACATCAGTTTTCATAAACATCGCATAAAGATGTCATATTACGACATAAGCGCCGTTTCGGTGCATATTATGGTTTTGAATCATATTAATTGGCCGAGACTTGTTACCTACTGATTTTTAAACTTATTTTAAACATACTTCCAGTAGGTACATGTTATAAACTCAGAATCCCAAATAATTTATAAAGTATGTATAAAATGACCAAAATGCCCCTTCGGTGCATAGTTCGGTCATAAAAGATAAATTACACAAATAATTGATATCCTACTGATATTATATCATAAATAAAGTATTTTTCCAGAATACTTATAACTATAACATTAAAGTATTCAAGTTCCTTTTATATGGTTAAAACCTTAAACGGGGATATAAGTTGACATCCTACTGATATTTTAACTTATTCAAAATACAACGGCATATAGAACTTGTCCATGACTTATTCGGTTACCCATTATCACTTATAAGCGTACGGTTGATTATACGTAACTAGTTTACGGAATTCAACCAAAACGGGTTTAACCTTGTCATTTAAGTCTCAAAATCTAGAATGTTCATAGTTGACCCATATTATACAAGTCAATGTACTTGTTGGGATTAAACTACATTCTATCCAATCATCATTTAATCTAGTGTCATACGTTTTGATCAAGTACGCTAGTCGGTCTAAATAAGACCGTTAGTATTTAATTGGTTAGTTTATGCCATAATGCAGACTAGAGACTTGTCGGTAAATGCTATCTGCACTTAGTACTTTTGTGTATGGCTGAGTTATTAAAAATTAAAGAAGACTAGCTTAGGTAAATACTCTCGACTTATTTCCCTTATACGGGCTTGGGTTATGGTAAATTATTACCGCTTGGTCGGAAATGGGATTAATCGAATGTTGGATTGTGGCTAGTAAATCCGCATATTCTGTTTTAATCAGTTTTGTTTGATAACTTAAACATCAGAGGTTAACTACCGTGTCCTGGATATCCTCGGCTCATTACAATAGAAATGGCCATGACCTTAGCGTGGGTGTAGGCATACAGCCGATAGACGCTCAATTATGCATTCCCACAAGGTCGGGAGGAATTGGCTCCTTCGGGAGGATAGTATCCAAGATGTAAATCGGAGATGATCAGAGATCAATCACCAATGATCCGAGATGCACTGTTCTAATCCGAGATGCAAGTATTGTGATCCGAGATGTTTCACTTATGATCCGAAATACAACTCTGATGATCCGAAACGCAACCTTCATGTAACACCCCGACCACGTAAAACAACGAACCGCAGCGAACACGTCGGGGAGTCATGTCACAGAACTATTGTTTCAAAACTCATGAAATTTAAAATTTTGTTTTATTTAGTTAAATGTTTACATTGTCTTGGTATTGTCTTTCATGTTTTAAGTCACTAAGGCCGGCGTCCATTCCGATGTGAAGCATGCATCATATTATCAAGCATTAATTTCCTAAAACATATGTGAAAAGAGAGTCAGCATAAAAATGCCGACGAGTACATAGGTTTTGCGAGTGTGTCAAATTCGTGCCTTTGTATACATATTGCAACACCTCGTCCGACTACAAGATTCGTTAAGTGAAAACCTCGTATCAAAAGTGTTCGACATTGCAATACAATTAACCAACTAAAACAAGTTGGTTAGAGTTGTGAAAACCTTATAGCCATGAATCTTGACCAAAACGTTTCTTTAGTAAAAACCTTGTAATAGATTGATTAAAAAGAAAACGTTGTATGGTTTATATCTTTAAATGAAAATCATTGCGTGACATTGTTCAAAACCATTTGTCCGTGTTTTAAACCAATTGTCTGTGTTACAAAATCAATCGCCCGTGTCTTAAACCAATTGCCCATGTCATAAACAAATCGTCTGTATTTTTAATTGTGAAAACTTTTGATCATTCTTTAATCAAACTTGTGTTGACTATACCACCAAAGGGTATCTTTAATAGACCACCAAAGGGTCTCTATAACTAGACTAACAAATCAACAAATGATTTGTTAATCAAAAATAGTTTTAGTCATTACCCAAACTTCCACCAAATCCAGTGAACAGTCCGATAATGGGATTGTCAGTCATATGGTACCATAACATACTACTGGTCGGCTCGGCCAAAGCTAATGAATGTCATTCATGTTATGGATAACGCATCAACAAGTTGTTCACATTATTGAAATCATATTGTTTTATATATAAACCATAGACATTGTTTTTGAAACTTGAAAATAATTTAGCACATATGAGTCACCCCAAAACATTTGCAAAACGTAAAAGAGGAGAACTATGTACTCACTTTGAAAATCATTTTTGTATACATAAACCATGTATATTGTTTTGAAATTTTGAAAATAATTATAGGCACATATGAATCACCCCAAAACATTTGAAGACGTAAAAGAGGGGGGGCTATGTACTCACTTTGAAAACCATTTTGTATATATAAACCATGTATACTGTTTCGAAATCTTGAAAATAATTATAGACACATATGGATCACCCCAAAAGACTCGAAAACGTAAAAGAGGGGGCTATGTACTAAATTTGAATTGCGAAAGTGTTCTTGATCAATGGAATAAACTGTAACACCCTGTAAAAAAATTGTCTCCAATAGTATAGTGACACATGTTTAAATATAGTATATTAAAGACCAATAAGGACTATAGGCATCTACATGCTCAAACTGAGCCTCTGAGTGACGGTCCGATGTCAACATGCATAATAACAGCCTCTAAGTGACTGATATGTCAACATGCTTAAATCATTAGCCTCTGAGTGAATAATATGTCAACATGCCTAAAATTTGGCCTCGGAGTGACTGATATGTCAACATGACCAGCCTCTGAGTGACATCGGAATCAACATGCTTATAATAAGCCTTTGAGTGATCCTTTACGAAGTCCTAACTCTCATGCGTGCCATTTGTTGGACGAGAGGGTTCAATTCTATATATATGTGACAGTTGGATAATTGAGGGATTAAAAGTGTCAACCTATTAATTTATACATCTGAGTGACCTTTTAACGAACCAAGAGCTCGACAATGTCCGGGCATAATCCCGGGTATGCCAAGTATTGGCTACAGAGGGCTAAAAGTGCCAAAAAGGTGTTTAAAAAGGTTTTTAGATACTTTATAATGTTAAGGGGTTAAAAGTGTCAAATTTTGAAACTGGCCTTATGGCGGTCGTGAACCGCGAGAGACCAGGCCTAGGTCTCTCACGGGGCGCGAGAAGCCCTCTGCTGAAGAAAGTTTTGCTTGGTCTCCAAACAAAACTCCAAAAACTATATATTCGAAATTATGGACTTGTAATCAGCTATGCCACGTTTTAGGACACTTGTAAGCTCCCTCTTACACCCCTAAACACCTGGCATCACCTCCTTTGAGTTCTCCAACTATAAATAGGTGATCAAGTTCACCATTTGAACTTGCACCTTTCTTATTCATACTCTTCTCCCTCCTCTGAAAGTTCCTAGCTAAAAAGAGCATCCAACATAGTATTTTTGCACCCTAGGAATCACTGGTAAGTGTTCCTTCATTGTGCATTTTTGTTTATAGTCTTTTATAGCCAAAAGTCAAACGTTTTTCGGAAAACGCTTTGACTTTCGGTTAAGACCATTATGGTCCACCCATTGTTCGAAATGAACATGGCTATGTGATCGTAATAAGGTAGGTGTTAATCCCTATAAAGGGCACCTCCTGAAGATCACGTTTGCTAGACCAATTGACGGGTCAAAGTTAAGTTATTAAAAAGTCAAACAACAATTTTTCGGAATAACCATAAATTGATCTTATATATGTTATGAAACATGTTTTGGCACTTAAACAAGTTGGTAATAATTATTAGAACATGTAAGAACATGTTCGGCTCGTCAATTTTAGTTCTAGGGTCGGTTCGTAACCGAAGGTCGCGAAGTTTGACTTCTGCTTTGACTTTCGATTATGACACGATTTAGATTAGTTACCTACTGATCTAAAGTTGCATTATGATCATAATATAATGTAGCATCACCCTCTGAGGTTATATTACAGGATCATAATCATAATCCAAGTTTATGCGCAAGTTCCATAATTATGCCATCTTTGACCAGAATGCCCTTTTTACATTAAGCAAGGTTAAAAAATGATAATGAACTTGAAAATGAGTTTCGTACTGATGTAATATTATAAGTAGTATTATTTGGGATGTTAAACCAAGTTATAAACTGAGTTTTTAAACAGGTTCTTAAACTATGTCGATAAATGACACTTTTAGCCCTGTGGCTTATAAAATGATTTTTAATAAATCTTTTCAAGGTAAATCATTTACCTACTGATATGTTATATTAAATAATATATTTAAAACAATTTAATCAGATTTTAACATCAGTTTTCATAAACATCGCATAAAGACGTCATATTACGACATAAGCGCCGTTTCGGTGCATATTATGGTTTTGAATCATATTAATTGACCGAGACTTGTTACCTACTGATTTTAAAACTTATTTTAAACATACTTCCAGTAGGTACATGTTATAAACTCAGAATCCCAAATAATTTATAAAATATGTATAAAATGACCAAAATGCCCCTTCGGTGCATAGTTCGGTCATAAAAGATAAATTACACAAATAATTGATATCCTACTGATATTATATCATAAATAAAGTATTTTTCCAGAATACTTATAACTATAACATTAAAGTATTCAAGTTCCTTTTATATGGTTAAAACCTTAAACGGGAATATAAGTTGACATCCTACTGATATTTTAACTTATTTAACATACAACGGCATATAGAACTTGTCCATGACTTATTCGGTTACCCATTATCACTTATAAGCGTACGATTGATTATACATAACTAGTTTACAGAATTCAACCAAAACGGGGTTAACCTTGTCATTTAAGTCTCAAAATCTAGAATGTTCATAGTTTACCCATATTATACAAGTCAATGTAATCGTTGGGATTAAACTACATTCTATCCAATCATCATTTAATTTAGCGTCATACGTTTTGATCAAGTACGCTAGTCGGTCTAAATAAGACCGTTAGTATTTAATTGGTTGGTTTATGCCATAATGCAGACTAGAGACTTGTCGGTAAATGCTATCTGCACTTAGTACTTTTGTGTATGGCTGAGTTATTAAAAATTAAAGAAGACTAGCTTAGGTAAATACTCTCGACTTATTTCCCCTATACGGGCTTGGGTTATGGTAAATTATTACCGCTTGTTCGGAAATGGGATTAATCAAATGTTGGATTGTGGCTAGTAAATCCGCATATTCTGTTTTAATCAGTGTTGTTCGATAACTTAAACATCGGAGGTTAACTACCGTGTCCTGGATATCCTCGGCTCATTACAATAGAAATGGCCACGACCTTAGCGCGGGTGTAGGCATACACCCGATAGACGCTCAATTATGCATTCCCACAAGGTCAGGAGGAATTGACTCCTTCATGAGTCCAAAGTGGTGTGTACGTTAATCATGTCTCGGGCTCCATACCGGGCCCTATATATATGGACAAACATGTAAATCTGTTAACAAGGTTGGACGGTCAACTTTCCCAAGTTATAAAAAGATTTTGTGCTGAGTCGCACTTAAAACATTTTTGAAATGTTTTCAAAATGAGGCAGTTGGGTGTATTTACAAGCAAAAGCTGACGTATTTTCAAAAGACTAAACTGCAGGTACAATATGAAAATAGGCTGGAAGTGCTCGGTAGTGATAGAGGATCTTGTAAATCCTTGATCTGCCCAAAGTCTGTTTTATATTCTTTCCATGTACTATTTATGATCCGCCTGTGGATCTTCTATTACGAGCCTGTATATTATTTTGTATTTTCGAACATTCGGTTTGTAATAGTAATTTTACTCCAAGACTTCCGTTGTGCCATGTTTAATTGACTATGATAATTATCAACTGACGTCACGATATCCCCACCAGGGCCCACCGGTGTATGAATTTGGGTTGGAAATCCGGGGTGTGACAGGTTGGTATCAGAGCCAACGTTTGAGAGAATTAAACACTAGCCTTTTGTGTTTAATCTCAAACTTATGCAAGCACATTCCTTAGACTTCCGAGTCTAGGCATTGACCTAGGATTACTCATTTCGTTATTAAGTTATTAGTATGGTTTTTGAATTGATTTTTAACAGGAAAATGCCACCACGTGTACGAGGACAAAGTGGGAGAGGAAAAGGTCCAATGAGGGAGGACCATCGGGGCGCATTCCCTCTCAACCTCACACCTCAGATGCTTACCAAGAATCAGGAGATTCATCTCCTTGGCAATCAGCGAGACGCTCTGTCTCTCATAGACATTCGCCCCCACATTCCCAAAATTCTTACCACTCTCACCACTCCTGTCATTCACACCATTCTCACCATTCCCATTCACATTCTTACCATGAAGAATTTAACCCTAACCACTACTTTAACATGCCTCCAGCCGATCAAAATCAGTTGGACCAACCAAACCCTATGGATGAGGACTCCGACCCGGAGATGTCGCCGTCGGGATCGAATGCGCATCCCATTGAAATTTCAAGCGATTCGAATTCTTATGCCGGATCGCCCTACCAAGGTCCTAATGAGTGGGACCAATATTGGAACCAATTCACCTTCGCCCACACTCCTTCTCATCACTTTCAACCACCCCCTATTCAAGAAGATGTCCACATGGAACCGGTGGACCAATCTCAACCACCACCTGAACCACCAAGAAGAAAGCGTGGAGCACGTATGTCGGTACGTGCCGGACAAAGGTCGGGATCGTTACCACCTTTTCCCAACTCCCACCCCACAATTCAAGAGGACCCACAAATGGGTGGACCCTCTAACACCTCACCTGTGGTGGAACCAACACCAACACCCACACCTGCTGTTCAACCACCACCATCGGGTTATAATAACCCAATCCCCACATATCCAGACATGTCTGGATATGATCCTTTTAACCTGTCTACACCGGTAGACTATCAAGCATGGTCACAAGACCACTACATACAGGCGGTTATGTACAACGCACTTTACTCGTCTCCTTTCCCACCTACTTATCCACCGACTGGATATCCAACTTATGGGTACCAGTATCCGGTTGTGCCACAACCACAAACACAACCTCCGCCACCACTTGAGGCCATTAATGAGGCCTTAGAAAGAATTAAAGAAATGCAGCAACAGGCGGAGAAAACGGAGAAGAAGACAAACAAGTTCTTCAAGAAACTCTCCAAGTTGGTCAAAGGAAAGAAGGACGAGTAGAGTCTTTAATTATATGTAGTCCCTGCGAGGACATTGTATTTCTTTAGTCCCTGCGTAGACATTTTTATTTCTTTAAAGTCCTTGCATGGACAGTTTATTTCATTTTTCTAGTATTGTAATTTTTAATTTGGAATATTATGAAGTATTTTGGAATTATACATATATGTATTCATCCTCTTGGAAACGAGCGTCTCGATTTTACTCAAAATTTATGCTCTGCTATATAATTCCAAAAGACCTTAATAGATTTGACTATGCCAAGTGGCGTAGACCACATATTGGCCAAGATATGATAGTTAAGTACGAAGGGGTCTTCTATCAGGATAGTTAAGGGAAGTTATCCTTCTAGCCAGAGGTAAGGGACTAGGTCCAAACCTCCAAGTTCGTAAAGGTCGAAGGTGACCGGGACCATTAATCCATCATTAAGTTACTCTTATGTGAACATTAAGAAATGTTCATACTCTTGGTAGTGTGACTTGAGGAACCACACTAGCCATCAATATGATAGGTTGATATGGCATGAATTACATCTGTTATGTTGTAGGCCAAGATTCCCAATTTATGTCCAATGGGACAGGCTAATATGCCATGAATTACTTCTGTTATGATGTAGGCCAAGGTGCCCAATTTATGTCCAATGGGACAGGCTGATATGCCATATACATCTGTTATGATATAGGCCAATGTGCCCAATTTATGTCCAATGTGACAGGCCAAGGTGCCCAATTTATGTCCAATGTGACAGGCTGATATGCCATATACATCTGTTATGATGTAGGCCAAGGTGCCCAATCTATGTCCAATGGGACAGGCTGATATGCCATGAATTACATTTGTTAAGATGTAGGCCAATGTGCCCAATTTGTGTCCAATGTGACAGGCCAAGGTGCCCAATTTATGTCCAATGTGACAGGCTGATATGCTATATACATCTGTTATGATGTAGGCCAAGGTACCCACTTTATGTCTAATGGGACAGGCTGATATGCCATATGTATTATGTCCTAAGTGACAAGCTGATATACCATATATATATATATATTATGTCCAATGTGACCGGCCAATGTGCCCAATTATTATGTCAATTAGGGACAAGCCTATGAGCTATATAATTATCAATTATGACAATGATAGTTGTGACAATAGGATCCAGTGTCCAATAATATATTGACTATGTCCAAATTGTAATTTGTCTTTGATGGTCCGATTAAGACCTAGCCCAAATATAGATATGTTAAGCCTAAGAGTTGGGATGTTATTCACACTAGTATAGGCAATGGATTGTTATATCCAATGTTGAAAGCCGATATGGTTGATACACCATGGCTAAATGAAGTTTTATTGGTATATAAAACCCAAGACTTAAAGATGGCTAACTCAAATGAAGCACAAAGTAGCCACCGGAATGTTAATTCTAATAAAACCGAAAACAATGATATTGATGATGATGATTTTCAAGCTCGCATTGATGCGGCTGTCGAAAAGGCCATGGGAAGGGCCATAGAAAGGCTAAGAGAATCGAGTGCCACTCGCTCTAGACCCTTATCTATTCCACCATCTTCAGCTCATAAAGAGAGCTCCGTTCACTCTTCAAATGTGAAGAGTGAACCAAAGAAAATAGATTTTCTGAAAAGTCCCGTTCTGTTAAAGACGGATGTACCTATAAGTACTTTATCTCCTGTAAGCCCCGAGACTTTAACGGGGAGAAAGGAGCTGTAGAAGCGCTAAAGTCGCTAGACGAGATGGAAACGATTGTAGATATCAGCAACTGTGCTGATAAGGATGTGGTCAAGTATGTATCACAATCCTTCAAGGGCGATGCCCTAATATGGTGGAAAGCCATGATCCAGTCTACAGGTAAGGTATACCTGTATAATTTGGGATGGTCCAAATTTGTGGACATTGTTAAGGAAACTTACTGCCCACCCCATGAGGTGGAGAAATTAGAGACAAACTTTTTGTCTCTTTCAATGAAAAACCTAGATTGTCGGAAGTACGTTTCTGACTTTAACTCCCTATCTAGGTTAGATTCTTATTTGATCACCCCCGAATCCAAACGCATTGCGTGTTTTATAAATGGGTTGGCACCCGAGATAAAGGGCATGGTAAAGGCTGCACAGCCTAATACCTATAGGTCCGTTGTAGACCTATCTCTTTCCCTCACCCTTGATTTGGTAAGACAAAGATCAGTTAGGACTGAAACTAATGGAAAGAGGAAAAGGGAGGATAACAACTCCCAAAGATTTAGAAAGAAATGAAATTTCGGGTTCAAGAAAAACCAGCACACGTCTAATGACAAACCTCTGTGCAAGAACTGTAAATATAGGCATTGGTGACAGTGTAGCATAAATCCACAAACCAAACCGTGTGGTATCTACAAAAGAGAAGGGCATAAGACCTTAGATTGCAAGGATCTTAAGGATGCAGTTTGCTACAACTGCAATGAAAAAGGGCTTAAAACGTACAATTGCCCCAAGAAACCCAAAAGTAATGATGCAAAGCCTAGAGAGGCCAAGAAGGGGAATGCCCGTGTCTTTCAAATGAATGCCAGGGAGGCCGTTAATGACAACAACGTCATAACAGGTACATTCCTCATTAACAATATTTACGCTAGAGTTCTTTTTGATTCGGGTGCGGATAAATCATTTGTTGACCATAAGTTTAGTAAACTATTAAACCTCCCCGTAAGAACTCTAGATAAAACTTATGAGATAGAACTTGCTGATGGAACGATAGAGACAACATCTTCCATTCTTGAGGGATGCTCTATATCCATTAAGAATCATTCCATCCCTATCTCTTTTCTGCCAATGAAATTGGCGGGGTCCGATATTGTCTTAGGCATGGATTGGTTATCTCATAACTAAGCCCACATTGCCTGCGATAAAAAGCTCATCGAGATTAAGACCCCATCTGGTGAAATGATCACATCCCCGGAGACTCATACTATGAACTGCCAGACAAGGTGTCATTATTTAAGGCATCCAAGTGTTTGAGGAAAGGATGTGTCACCTACATGGCACAAGTTAACATAAATGAGACTAAGCCAAACATGGAAGACCTACAAGTTATTTCAGAATATTCAAATGTCTTTCCAAAAGAATTACCAGCCTTCCTCCAGACAAACAAGTGGAGTTCAGGATTGATATTATACCAGGTAAGCACCAGTAGCTAGAGATCCATACCGCTTAGCACCAACGAAAATGAAGGAGTTGAAGACTCAATTAGATGAACACTTAGAGAAAGGCTTTATACAGCCTAGTTCCTCGCCTTGGGGAGCTCCTATCCTATTTGTAAAAAAAAAGACGGTTCGATGCGAATGTGCATCGATTTCCGAGAGCTAAACAAGTTAACAATCAAGAATAGATATCCTATGCCCAGGCTCGATGATTTATTCGACCAACTTCAAGGGGCTAGTTATTTCTCGAAGATTGATTTAAGATCTAGATATCATCAGCTGAAGGTTAGGAGTGAGGATGTCCCTAAGACAACTTTCAGGACCCGATACGGTCACTTTGAATTCTTAGTGATGCCTTTTGGGCTCACAAATGCACCTGCAGCATTCATGGACCTCATAAATAGGGTCTGCAAGCCATATCTAGATAAGTTTGTCAGTGTCTTCATAGACGACACACTTATTTATTCTCGTAATCAAGCTGATCACGAGAAACATTTCGATGCATCTTAGAACTGCTAAGGCAAGAGAAGCTTTATGCTAAATTCTCTAAGTGTGAGTTTTGGCTTAGTGAGGTCCAATTTTTTGGACATATGGTAAGTGAGCGTGGTATCCAAGTGGATCCCACTAAAATTGAGGCCATTATGAATTGGGAAGTGCCCAAGACCCCATCGGAGATTCATAGCTTCCAAGGATTGGTTAGATACTACAGAAGGTTCATTGAGAACTGTCCAATGCGACAGGCTGATATGCCATATATATCTGTTATGATGGAGGCCAAGGTGCCCAATCTATGTCCAATGGGACAGGCTGATATGCCATAAATTACGTCAGTTATGATGTAGGCCAATGTGCCCAATTTATGTCCAATGTGATAGGCCAAGGTGACCAATTTATGTCCAATGTGACAGGCCAAGGTGCCCAATTTATGTCCAATGTGACAGGCTGATATGCCATATACATCTGTTATGATGTAGGCAAATGTGCCCAATTTATATCCAATGGGACAGGCTGATATGCAATATATATATTATATATATATATATATATATTATGTCCAATGTGACCGACCAATGTGCCCAATTATTATGTCCATTAGGGACAAGCCTATGAGCTATATAATTGTCAATTATGACAAAGACAGTTGTGACAATATGATCCACTGTCCAATAATATATGGACTATGTCCAAATTGTAATTTGCCTTTGATGGTCCTATTAAGACCTAGGCCAAATATAGATATGTTAAGCCTAAGAGTTGTGATGTTATTCACACTAGTATAGGCAATGGATTGTTATATCCAATGTTGAAAGCCGATATGGTTGATACACCATGGCTAAATGAAGTTTTATTGGTATATAAAACCCAAGACTTAAAGATGGCTAACTCAAATGAAGCACAAAGTAGCCACCGGAATGTTAATTCTAATAAAGACGAAAACAATGATATTGATGATGATGATTTTCAAGCTCGCATTGATGCGGTTGTCGAAATTCCATGGGAAGGGCCATAGAAAGGCTAAGAGAGTCGAGTGCCACTCGCTCTAGACCCTTATCTATTCCACCATCTTCAGCTCTTAAAGAGAGCTCCGTTCACTCTTCAAATGCAAAGAGTGAACCAAAGAAAATAGATTTTACTGAAAAGTCCCGTTCTGTTAAAGACGAATGTACCTATAAGTACTTTGTCTCCTGTAAGCCCCAAGACATTAACGGGGAGAAAGGAGCTGTAGAAGCCTTAAAGTGGCTAGACGAGATGGAAACGATTGTAGATATCAACAACTGTGCTAATAATGATGTGGTCAAGTATGTATCACAATCCTTCAAGGGCGATGCTCTAATATGGTGGAAAGCCATGATCCAGTCTACAGGTAAGGTACACCCGTATAATTTGGGATGGTCCAAATTTATGGACCTTGTTAAGGAAACTTACTGCCCACCCCATAAGGTGGAGAAATTAGAGACAGACTTTTTGTCTCTTTCAATGAAAAACCTAGATTGTCGGAAGTACGTTTCTGACTTTAACTCCCTATCTAGGTTAGTTTTTTATTTGATCACCCCCGAATCCAAACGCATTGCGTGTTTTATAAATGGGTTGGCACCCGAGATAAAGGGCATGGTAAAGGCTGCACAGCCTAATACCTGTAGGTCCGTTGTAGACCTATCTCTTTCCCTCACCCTTGATTTGGTAAGACAAAGATCAGTTAGGACTGAAACTGACGGAAAGAGGAAAAGGGAGGATAATAACTCCCAAAGATTTAGAAAGAAAGGAAATTTCGGGTTCAAGAAAAACCAGCACGCGACTAATGATAAACCTCTGTGCAAGAACTGTAAATATAAGCATTAGGGACAGTGTAGCATGAATCCTCAAACCAAACGCAGTGGTATTTGCAAAAGAAAAGGGCAAAAGACCTTAGATTGCAAGGATCTTAAGGATGCAGTTTGCTATAACTACAATGAAAAACGGCATATAACGTACAATTGCCCCAAGAAACCCAAAAGTAATGATGCAAAGCCTAGAGAGGCCAAGAAGGGGAATGCCTGTGTCTTTCAAATGAATGCCAGGGAGGCCGTTAATGATAACAACGTCATAATAGGTACATTCATCATTAACAATATTTATGCTAGAGTTCTTTTCGAATCGGGTGCGGATAAATCATTTGTTAACCATAAGTTTAGTAAACTATTAAACCTGCTCATAAGAACTCTAGATAAAACTTATGAGATAGAACTAGCTGATGGAATGATAGAAACATCATCTTCCATTCTTGATGGATGCTCTATATCCATTAAGAATCATTCCATCCCTATCTCTTTTCTGCCAATGAAATTGGCGGGGTTCGATATTGTCTTAGGCATGGATTGGTTATCTCATAACCAAGCCCGCATTGCTTGCGATAAAATGCTCATCGAGATTATGACCCCATCTGGTGAAATGATCACCATCCCCGGAGACTCATACTATGGACTGCCAGACAAGGTGTCATTATTTAAGGCATCCAAGTGTTTGAGGAAAGGATGTGTCATCTACATGGCACAAGTTACCATAAATGAGCCTAAGCCAAACATGGAAGACCTACAAGTTATTTAGGAATATTCAGATGTCTTTCCAAAAGATTTACCAGGCCTGCCTCCAGACAAACAAGTGGAGTTCAGGATTGATATTATACCAGGATCAGCACCAGTAGCTAGAGCTCCATACCGCTTAGCACCAACGAAAATGAAGGAGTTGAGGACTCAATTAGATGAACTCTTAGAGAAAGGCTTTATACAGCCTAGTTCCTCGCCTTGGGGAGCTCCTATCCTATTTGTAAAAAAAAAAGACGGTTCGATGCGAATGTGCATCGATTACCGAGAGCTAAACAACTTAACCATCAAGAATAGATATCCTATGCCCAGGATCGATGATTTATTCGACCAACTTCAAGGGGCTAGTTATTTCTCGAAGATTGATTTAAGATCTAGATATCATCAGGTGAAGGTTAGGAGTGAGGATGTCCCTAGGACAGCTTTCAGGACCCGATACGATCATTTTGAATTCTTAGTGATGCCTTTTGGGCTCACAAATGCACCTGCAACATTCATGGACCTCATGAATAAGGTCTGCAAGCCATATCTGGATAAGTTTGTCAGTGTCTTCATAGACGACATACTTATTTATTCTTGTAATCAAGCTGATCACGAGAAACATCTTCGGTGCATCTTAGAACTGCTAAGGCAAGAGAAGCTTTATGCTAAATTCTCTAAGTGTGAGTTTTCGCTTAGAGAGGTCCAGTTTCTTGGACATATGGTAAGTGAGCGTGGTATCCAAGTGGATCCCGCTAAAATTGAGGCTATTATGAATTGGGAAGTGCCCAAGACCCCATCGGAGATTCGTAGCTTCCTAGGATTGGCTGGATATTACAGAAGGTTCATTGAGAACTTTTCAAGAATAGCCACTCCTCTAACTACCTTGACCCGTAAAAATGTTAAGTATAATTGGGGTTCAAAGCAACAAGAATCTTTCGAAGTTCTTAAGAGCAAGTTGAGCAATGCTCCTGTGTTATCCCTACCAGAGGGTGTTGAAGATTTTGTAGTCTACTTATGCATCGCACACCGGCATGGGTTGTGTGCTAATGCAAAAAGGCAAGGTGATTGCCTATGCATCACGACAGTTAAAGGTGCACGAAAGCAATTAACCACCCATGATTTAGAATTGGGTGCCGTTGTATTTGCACTAAAACTGTGGAGACATTACTGTATGGCACAAAGTGTATTATATACACAGACCATAAAAGTCTCAAGCATTTGTTCAATCCGAAAGAATTGAACATGCGACAACGTCGATGGATGGAAACGCTTCATGACTACGATTGTGAGATTCGCTACCATCCAGGCAAGGCAAATGTAGTTGCTGATGCCTTAAGTCGCAAGGAACGGGTTAAACCTATAAGGATTAACGCCAAGAGCATTGAACTCAGAAATAGCTTAAGTGAGAAGCTACTAGATGCGTAGAAGCAAGCCCTATTAGAGGCTAATATCCCAAATAAGGGATTAGGCGGAACTGTTGATCAGTTAATGCCTAGAAATGATGGAATCCCTTCGATTTAATGATAGGATTTGGGTTCCAGTCTTTGGAGGACTTAGAGATCTAATCCTCCATGAAGCACATAGTTCAAGATACTCAATTCACCCGGGAGGTGACAAGATGTATCAAGATCTAAAGAAGAATTATTGGTGGATGGGTTTGAAGAAATCCATAGCCACTTATGTAGCTAAGTGTCTGACGTGTTCACAAGTTAAGGCCGAACATCAGAAGCCGTCAGGACTTCTACAGCCATTGGAAATTCCCACGTGGAAATGGGAAATGGTAACTATGGACTTGATTACCAAGTTAGCTAAGACCAAAAGTGGAAATGACACTATTTGGGTCATAGTGGATAGGCTGACCAAGTCAGCACATTTCTTGCCGATTAAAGAGACTTATAATTCTGACAAATTGGCAAAGTTGTATGTGGACAAGATTGTGTCCCTACACGGTGTGCTAGTATCTATTGTATCTGACAGAGATACTAGGTACACATCTCACTTTTGGAAAAGTTTCCAACAATCATTAGGCACAAGATTGAACTTTAGTACCGCTTACCATCCACAGACTAATGGTCAAAGTGAGCGTACTATCCAGACATTGGAAGACATGCTCCGGGCATGTGTGATTGATTTAGGTGGAAGTTGGGATGACCACTTACCCCTAATAGAATTTTCCTACAATAACACTTATCATACGAGCATCAACGCTGCTCCTTTTGAGGCCTTGTATGGGAGAAAGTGTCGAACGCCCGTGTGCTAGGCAGAAGTTGGGGAAGCCCAACTATCAGGACCAGAGATTGTCCTGGAGACCACGGAAAAGATTGTGCAAATCTGTGATTGTCTCAAAGCTGCCAAGGATAGGCAGAATAGCTATGCTGACAAGAGGCGTAAACCTCTTAAGTTCCAAGTAGGGGACAAGGACATGCTGAAGGTATCACCCTGGAAAGGTGTGATGCGTTTTGGAAAGAAGGGCAGGTTGAGCCTAAGATATATTAGACCATTCGAGATAGTCGAATGTGTCGGCACTGTAGCTTATAAGCTCAGGTTGCCAGAGGAGCTTAGTGGAATCCATGATGTGTTCCACATCAGTAATCTTAAGAAATGTCTAGCTGATGAGTCACTAGCAATGTCACAAAAGGATGTGCAAATAGATGAAAACCTGAGGTTTGTTGAGAAACCGATTTCGATCGAGGATCGACAGGTTAAGAAGCTCCGAAGAAAAATGATACCTATAGTGAAGGTTAAGTGGGGTGCTTTTTGAGGTCTCGAGTATACATGGGAGGTTGAGTCCACTATGCGACAAAAGTACCCCCATCTTTTTGAATAAAAATCTCGAGGTCGAGATTTCTTCTAAGGGGGTTAGGATGTAACACCCTATAAAAAATCGTGTCCAATAGTATAGTGACACGTGTTGTATTTTAAATATAGTCTATTAAAGACCAATAAGGACAAAAGGCGTCGACATGCTCAAACTGAGCCTCTGAGTGACGGTACGATGTCAACATGCATAAGTAACAGCCTCTCGAGTGACTGATATGTCAGCATGTTTAATCATTAGCCTCTGAGTGACTAATATGTCAACATGCCTAAAATTTGGCCTCTGAGTGACTGATATGTCAACATGACCAGCCTCTAAGTGACATCGGAATCAACATGCTTACAATAAGCCTCTGAGTGATCCTTTACGAAGTCCTAACTCTCATGCGTGCCATTTGTTGGACGAGAGGGTTCAATTCTATATATGTGAAAGTTGGATAATGGAGGGATTAAAAGTGTCAACATGTTAATTTATACCTATGAGTGACCTTTTAACAAAACGAGAACTCGACAATGTCCGGGCATAATCCCGGGTATGCCAAGTATTGGCTACGGAGGGCTAAAAGTGCCAAAAAGGTGTTTAAAAAAGGTTTTTAGATGCTTTATAAAGTTAAGGGGTTAAAAGTGTCAAAGTTTGAAACTGACTTTATGGCGGTCGTGTCTCTCGCGGGGTGCGAGCAGCCCTCTACTGTAGAAAGTTTTGCCTGGTCTCCAAACAAAACTCCAAAAACCATGTATTCGAAACTATGGACTTGTAATCAGCTATGCCACGTTTTGGGACACTTGTAAGCTCCCTCTTACGCCCCTAAACACCTGGCATCACTTCCTTTGAGTTCTCCAACGATAAATAGGTGATCAAGTTCACCATTTGAACTTGCACCTTTCTTATTCATACTCTTCTCCCTCCTCTGAAAGTTCCTAGCTAAAAGGAGCATCCAACATAGTATTTTTGCACCATAGGAATCACTGGTAAGTGTTCCTTCATTGTGCAATTTTGTTTATAGGCTTTTATAGCCAAAAGTCAAGCGTTTTTTTTGGAAAACGCTTTGACTTTCGGTTAAGACCATTATGGTCCAGCCATTCTTCGAAATGAACATGGCTATGTGATCGTAATAAGGTAGGTGTAAATCCCTATAAAGGGCACCTCCTGAAGATCACGTTTGCTAGACCAATTGACGGGTCAAAGTTAAGTTATTAAAAATTCATTCAACAATTTTTCGGAAACACCATAAATTGATTATATATATTATGAAACTTGTTTTGACACTTAAACAAGTTGGTAATAATTATAGAACATGTAAGAATATGTTCGGCTCGTCAATTTTAGTTCTAGGGTCGGTTCGCAACTGAAAGTCGCGAAGTTTGACTTCTGCTTTGACATTACTGATCTAAAGTTGCATTATGATCATAATATAATGTAGCATAACCCTCTGAGGTCATATTACATGATCATTATCAGAATCCAAGTTTATGCGCAAGTTCCATAATTATGCCATCTTTGACCAAAATGTCCTTTTTGCATAAAAACAAGGTTATAAATGATAATGAACTTGAAGTTGAGTTTTCTAGTGATGTAATATTATAAGTAGGATTATTTGGGATGTTAAACCAAGTTATAAACTAAGTTTTTAAACAGGTCCTTAAACTATGTCGATAAATGATGATTTTAGCCCCTGTGGCTTATAAAATGATTTTTAATCAATCTTTTCAAGGTAAATCATTTACCTACTGATATGTTATATTAAATAACATAGCTAAAACATTTTAATCTGACCTTAACATCTGTTTTCATAAACATCGCATAAAGACGTCATATTACGACATAAGCGCCGTTTCGGTGCATAGTATGGTTTTAAACCATATTAATCGACCAAGGCTTGTTACCTACTGATTTTATAACTTATTTTAAACATACTTACAATAGGTACATGCTAAAAACTCAGAATCCCAAATAATTTATAAACTATGTGTAAAATGACCAAAATGCCCCTTCGGTGCATAGTTTGGTCATAAAAGATAAATTACACAAATAATTGGTATCCTACTGATATTATATCCTAAATAAAGTATTTTTCCAGAATACTTATAACTATAACATTAAAGCATATTCAAGTTCCTTTTATACGGTATAAAATTACCGAAATGCCCTTATGAGACATAGTTTCGTTTTAAAACCTTAAACGGGCATATAAGTTGACATCCTACTGATATTTTAACTTATTTAAAATACAACGGCATATAGAGCTTGTCCATGACTTATTCGGTTACCCGTTATCGCTTATAAGTGTACGGTTGATAATACGTAATAGTTTACGAAATTCAACCGAAACGGGTTTAACCTTATCATTTAAGTCTCAAAATCCAGAATGTTCATAGTTTTCCCATATTATACAAGTCAAGGTACTTGTTGGGATTAAGCTACATTCTATCCAATCATCGTTTAATCTAGCGTCATACGTTTTGATCAAGTACGCTAGTCGGTCTAAATAAGACCGTTAGTATTTAATTGGTTAGTTTATGCCATAATCCAGACTAGAGACTTGCCGGTAATTGCTATCTGCACTTAGTACTTTCATGTACGGCTGAGTTTTTAAAAATTAAAGAAGACTAGCTCAGGTATATACTCTCGACTTATTTCCCCTATATGGGCTTGGGTTACGGTAAATTATTACCGCTTGGTCAGAAATGGGATCAATCGAATGCCGGATTGTGACTAGTAAATCCGCATATTCTGTTTTAGTCAGTTTTGTTTGATAACTTAAACATCGGGCGTTAACAAACGTGTCCTGGCATATAAGTTGACATCCTACTGATATTTTAACTATAACTAACGTGTCCTGGCATATAAGTTTGGTCATAAAAGATAAATTACACAAATAATTGGTATCCTACTGATATTATATCCTAAATAAAGTATTTTTCTAGAATACTTATAACTATAACATTAAAGCATATTCAAGTTCCTTTTATACGGTATAAAATTACCGAAATGCCTTTATGAGGCATAGTTTCGTTTTAAAACCTTAAACGGGCATATAAGTTGACATCCTACTGATATTTTAACTTATTTAAAATACAACGGCATATAGAGCTTGTCCATGACTTATTCGGTTACCCGTTATCACTTATAAGCGTACGATTGATTATACATAACTAGTTTACAGAATTCAACCAAAACGGGGTTAACCTTGTCATTTAAGTCTCAAAATCTAGAATGTTCATAGTTTACCCATATTATACAAGTCAATGTAATCGTTGGGATTAAACTACATTCTATCCAATCATCATTTAATCTAGCGTCATACGTTTTGATCAAGTACGCTAGTCGGTCTAAATAAGACCGTTAGTATTTAATTGGTTGGTTTATGCCATAATGCAGACTAGAGACTTGTCGGTAAATGCTATCTGCACTTAGTACTTTTGTGTATGGCTGAGTTATTAAAAATTAAAGAAGACTAGCTTAGGTAAATACTCTCGATTTATTTCCCCTATACGGGCTTGGGTTATGGTAAATTATTACCGCTTGGTCGGAAATGGGATTAATCGAATGTTGGATTGTGGCTAGTAAATCCGCATATTCTGTTTTAATCAGTGTTGTTCGATAACTTAAACATCGGAGGTTAACTACCGTGTCCTGGATATCCTCGGCTCATTACAATAGAAATGGCCACGACCTTAGCGCGGGTGTAGGCATACACCCGATAGACGCTCAATTATGCATTCCCACAAGGTCAGGAGGAATTGACTCCTTCATGAGTCCAAAGTGGTGTGTACGTTAATCATGTCTCGGGCTCCATACCGGGCCCTGTATATATGGACAAACATGTAAATCTGTTAACAAGGTTGGACGGTCAACTTTCCCAAGTTATAAAAAGATTTTGTGCTGAGTCGTACTTAAAACATTTTTGAAATGTTTTCAAAATGAGGCAGTTGGGTGTATTTACAAGCAAAAGCTGACGTATTTTCAAAAGACTAAACTGCAGGTACAATATGAAAATAGGCTGGAAGTGCTCGGTAGTGATAGAGGATCTTGTAAATCCTAGATCTGCCCAAAGTCTGTTTTATATTCTTTCCATGTATAATTTATGATCCGCCTATGGACCTTCTATTACGAGCCTGTATATTATTTTGTATTTTCAAACATTCGGTTTGTAATAGTAATTTTTATTCTATATTATTATTAAAATATAGAATAAACTATTTATGACATCTTTGTATTAATAACTCTTTGTATTAATAATAATAATAATAATAATAATAATAATAATAATAATATTATAACATATATTAAATGGATTTGGGTTGGAAATCCGGGGTGTGACATAAACAAAACTCAAACTTGTCCTAATGTGTCAAATAAATATGTTAGCGTGTCGGGACTACAAACGGGTGATCAGATAGAATGAAGTCTTATAAACCAGACGAGCATTGGAACTCATGTGATATGGTTTAACATACTTAACAGTCTGATTTGGAAAGGATCCGAAGTGCTTTTGACCCATTATGACTCGTTAAGGTAGTTTACGCTACTTTGACGGGTCATTAGCGTTAACGTGTGATCGGATGGTTAAGCATGTCCTATGATAAGTCTTAAATGCCCAAGCATGTTTGAAAATGTTATAACATCAGTTTATATGTAAAAAATTTGGTTACATGTGTTTAAAATGGATTTATGCGCAAAAGGGCATTTGGTCATTTTTAAGGACATTGAAGTAACTTATCATAACATTAATCAAATGACGTGACATAAGGTATATCCTCAGTAGGTTATTTCCCTATACAACTATGGTCACAAATATGTGTTTCGTCGGATTCGAAAGTTAAAGCGGTGGTCAAGACCGCTCGACTTACAACCCTAAATAAGCACTAAACTAGAAGTGACAAGTTAGACGTGTCAAAATATGTCTAACTAAGTTTATAAAACTGATTTGGTATCAAAACTTGGTATTTTGATACCCAAAAATAGTTTTGTCCTAAAATGCACATCATGTGCATTTTGACCAAAACTTTGACTCGTCACTTCGACTAGTAAACGTGGTAATCAGAAGGTGAAATCGCTAGAAACTATAACCTTCGTGATTACGATCATGTTGCAAAGTCCAATTGAACTTTGACTTGACCAAATATGGTCAGAACCAAAAGTCAATCAGGAAGCCAAATTGTTCGACTTTTAGCTTAAAATAGCTAAAATAATGAAAGAACTAGGAAGAGTACTTGCTCGTGTTGAAGAACACTTTCGGAACTCAAGATTGGAGGCTTCCAAAGGCTGGAAACAAGCTCCAAGAAGGATAGAAAGAATAACTTCACACTTTGCTTTGAAGTGTTTTGAAGTGGTGTAAAAAACTGAAAGAATCATGGGGTATTTATAGTATTTTAGGATTAAGGAGGTGATGACAAGTGTCCACAAGTGTGGATTAGTGTCATAACATGTGTCAACACCATATTAAGTGTGGCAAAGTGAGTGCTAGGTGTCAAAAATTGGAGATAGGTGGCAACCTTGGTGAAGAAGCAAAAATATTTATTATTTTTTTTTGACATTTTTGGCCCTTGGACTTGTATTTTCACTTGTTTGCCATTTTTAACCCTTTAACCTAATATTTAGGTTATATAAAGGTGTTAAGACATGTGTTTAACTTGGATTATGCCCGAAAATGTTGTGGATGGCGGTTCGTTCGGTTGTACGGTTACGCGTTTCGCAAAAATGCGTAAAACGCTTTAACGAACACGAAAATGATCGAAATTGTGCAACGATTGACATTTTTGCATTCTAATCAATAAAATACAAGATTTTTTGAATAAAAATATTTGGAAATAAAACATAGGGTTTCATTGAAATGAAATTGTTTGTAATTGTGCAATGATTGAAAAGGCACAAATGTCACGGTTTTTCGTACTTTTGGAATTTTCGTCCCGAAATTTAATTAGAGGAAACTTTGTGAAACAGATGTGGATATTTAACTTTCATCTGATCCACTTGTTCCCAAGTAAATTCTGGGCCATGTTTGGATTCCCAGCGAATTTAACTATCGGTATACGTCTATGCTTGAGTTTCTTGACTTCATGGTCCAGTATCTCCACAGGTTTCTCGACAAAGTGCATAGTGTCATCAACGGGAATTTCGTCGAGGGGAATGTGGAGGTTTGTATCGGTTAAACACTTTTTTAAATTAGACACGTGGAATGTTGGGTGAATATTCCCAAGTTCAGGAGGTGATTTTTCAACAAGCTTTGGGTCACACATGTATGTTGTGCTTGAAGGATACGTGTCTGGATATTAGATTGAACTCGAACACAATAAAGTTTGACACGTTCCTTACGACAAACCGCATCAGCCATAACATTCGCCTTACCAAGATGGTAGTGAATCTCGCAGTCGTAGTCGTTCAGAAGTTCGACCCAGCGTCGTCGTTGTCTCATGTTTAGCTCCTTCTGATTGAATATGTGTTGGAGACTTTTGTGGTTAGTGTAAACCACACATTTTGTACCGTAAGGTAGTGTCTCCAAATTTTGAGAGCAAAAACTACGACTCCTAACTCAAGATCATGAGTTTTGTAGTTTTTCTCGTGGATTTTCAATTTTTTTAAAGCATAGGCTATGACTTTTTCTCTTTGCATGAGAACATAACCAAGGCCTAGGTTTGATGCGTCACAATAGACAATGAAATCATCGTTGCCGTCGGGTAAAGATAAAACAGGAGCATTACAGAGTTTTTGTTTCAATGTTTGAAAGGCTTCCTCTTGTTTGGGTCCCCACTTGAAAGGTTTAAAGTGGTGAGGGAAACCGCGATCTTTGAAAAGTTCGTGATGAATCGTTGATAGTATCCAGCAAGACCAAGAAATGAACGAACTTCGGTAGGAGTAGTAGGTGTACTCCAATCCCTAATCACACTGATTTTGGTGGGATCTACATGTATACCTTGTTCGTTAACAATGTGTCCCAAAAATTGAACTTCTTTTAGCCAAAATTCACACTTGGAGGATTTGGCCTTGTTCTTTCTTCAGGAGTTCCGTCGTTAGACGGAGATGTTGTTCGTGATCGGCTCGAGACTTAGAATAAATGAGGATGTCGTCGATGAAAACAATGATGAAATTTTCTAAATAAGGTTTACAAACCCTATTCATTAAGCCCATGAAGACGGTAGGAGCATTCGTCAAACCAAAACGCATGGCAGTGAACTCGTAATGGTCGTACCGAATGCGAAAAGCAGTCTTGGGAATATCTTCTTTGAGTACACGAAGTTGATGATACCCAGAACGCAGATCAATCTTTGAAAAGCAAGTCGCACCTTGTAGCTGATCAAAGAGATCATCAATGCGAGGTAGGGGACATCGATTTTTGATTGTGAGTTTGTTGAGCTCACGATAATCAATACATATACGGAAGGATCCATCCTTCTTTTTCATGAATAGGACAGGAGCGCCCCAAGGGAAAAGCTCGGACGAATGAATCCCTTGTCTGAAATTTCTTGGAGTTTCTTTGATAACTCTTGCATTTCAGACGGTGCAAGACGGTATGGAGATTTAGCAATTGGGTTGGCACTAGGTACATGGTCAATACGAAACTCAACTTGACAAATTGGGGGTAAACCAGGTAGCTCTTCAGGAAACACCTCAGGATATTCCCGAACAATGGGGATCCGGAAAAGTTTTGCCCTTGCCTTTTTCCTCTACGATATGTGCCAAAAAGGCTACATAATTATTTCATAGGTATTTTTGGGCCTGGGTACAGATCATTAGTTTTAGGTTACTAGAGGATTTCTCTCCGTGAACTTCTAAGGGTCCACCAGATGAAAGAGGTATACGAACAACCTTATCGAATACAAAGGGCATCCATCAAAGCCCCTTTACTAGATTGGAGCTATGAAGCTTACCTTCTTTTTATTAAAAAAAGACAGATCACCTCAGCATGGTGTTTAGTTAACCAATCCGATCCTATGATGATGTCAAAACTCCCAAGTTGCATTGGTGTGAGGTCAGTGGGAAAAATGTGGTTATCGAAGTTCAATTGGCAACTACAAATGACATAGTCGAGCACAAGGGGTTCACCACTAGCTATTTCCACCGATAAGGGTTTTCCTAGTTTAGTTCAAGGCATCGAAAGCAAAGGTTCAAAGGCTTGTGATATAAAGCTTCTATCGACACCTGAATAAAAAAGAATAGAAGCATGATGATTGTTAACAAGGAACGTACCGTTAATGACTTCGCTATCAGCATGAGCCTCATTGGCATTGATGTTGAATGCGCGTCCAAGGGCTGGATTTGCATTCACGTTCACCAATTTTGGGCAGTTGTTTCTAAAGTGACCCATCTCGCCACAGTTGTAGCAAGGCCCAATTGGGAACGGAGGTCTTGCAGGGTTGGCTTAGGGTTGAACAGGGTTCTGAATAGCTTGTTTTGGGGGCGAACGACAACATTGGCTTTGTGATGACTCTTCCACATGATGTGCATTGGCGACACTGTATGTGAGCTTGATGGTGACCATTGCATCGGTTGTACAACGGTTTAGTACCAGCATAGGGTTTCCTCACAGGAGGTTGTGGTAGCTGGTTTTGAGTGTTCTGGCTGGGTTGTGCAACAACTGCAAAGTTCTTTGAAGACTTACGCTTCCTCGACTTCTTGGAAGACTTAGCTTTGTTCTCCTTTGTTTTCTCTAGAGTGGTCTTAGCTGCCTGTTTCTTGTCGCCCTTGCGAAACAGTTTCCCCTTCTTGACCTGAGACTCAGTCAGGGTAGCGGCTAATTTGATAGCCTGTCAAACAGTGGTAGGGTTGCTACTAGTAACAATGTCCTGAACGGGGTCAGGCAGGCCATCGATGTAACGCTTCGCATTTGTATCTTTCCATTTTTAGTAAGATCGCTTCGTGTTTCTATTTATGGAAATTCCAAACCTTGTAATCGTATTTCATTTCCGAATCATTGTAAATCTAAGGCTTTGATTGTAATCAAATTGATAGATTATACGCAATTCGCAATCTTTATACGCATTTATATCTATGATCATACACACATTCTTTACGCAATTTATAGCTTCGAATCAACTTGCATATTCTTATCATATATTCATGAAAGTTAAACGTTTCTTATCAAGCAAGCAATCAACAAGTTAAACGCAAAATGCATAGACTTTTGGCACCATGATTCATGTCACACTTAAGTTAATTATTTGCAAGACATGTTTAGGATTATGTAACACCTTTAATAATGTTTTAATCTTCCAAAACACTTCACAGTTGATTTACATATAAAATACATTATTTATATAACAATTAAAACCAATTATATAAATTAATTAACAAAAAAAAAACAAAAAAAGGGTTGCCATATGTTGATGTTTGGGCTTGTTTCAAGTTTAAACACCCACTAATCTTGTCCAAAGCCCAACCCATTGAAACCCTAATCCCTTCCCTATATAAACCACCTTTCACCCCATCCATTTTCCACTTTTACAAGCCTCCAAACACTTCAAAAACACTCTCAAAGTTCCTCACATATTCAAAAAACACAGCAGCCATATTTGAGTTTTTTGTGAGTTCTAACTCACTCCTTCAACTAATTCTTCCTTATTTCTTCTTCTAAAACACTTGGATAACCTCTAGGAAGGTTTTCACAAGTTTGCTTGGGCAAACTAAGGTGAAACCTCACCATTTTTGAGGTCCAAAGTGCCATAAATTTTCTGCCCATTTTTATCTTTTTAAACTTTAATATTTTCAAAGTTTTCTTCATGTTTTTTCCTTAACATTGTTTGCTAAGCCCTATGGGATGTTACCATAGGTTTTCCATGGAAAACCAAGGTGGAATCACACCATTTTTTAAGCCAAAATTTCTGTTTGGAAGATAACTTATAAAACTTTTTCGAACTTATTTTTAACATAACAAATCTATGCTACTTATGCCACTAACCAAGCTTATGGTTAGTGTGTTAAGCTAGAGTTGTTCACATACAATCAAGAGGCACAACATGTCTCTAAACTTGTGGTTTTTACTAGGGTTTCAAACCCACAAGTGTTGAGCCATCCAAGCTTACAAGCTTTTGTTGGTGTAGGTGTGATTACATGAAGGCCTTGGCCAGTCAACTATTCAATCCACCTGCCACTTGATGATTTCCATAATTCTTGACCATCCGGATTGTCCTTGTGTCAATCTTGTGTAATGGTGAATCTTATGAAAGAGGTTTAGGATGGTTATCCTCCTACCCCCATGCATGACTTATATGACTTACATGATATCTATGAAATATATGAACTATATGATAAATTAGTAATATTATAACTATATGTAAATACTTAATATAACCGAAACCTTTGACCATGACCAAATGGTTATTTGTCCTAAAAGTAGGTTATTTTATCTTAGACCTAACAATCGTTACGATTCTATTGGGCATGACCCATAAAAACACAATTACCCTTCGGGGCTTATTAGTGTCAAAAACGAGCGTTAATGTCTAGATAAATACTTTCGTTTATATATACCCTCTTTGCATATCGTAAATTCCTAAACTCATTAAACTCCCCCGTCAATCTAATACTCACACACCTACGTTGCCTTGTGTAGGATAAACTTGGTGTTCTATCCCCTGAATCAACCTAACTCTCTCACGGATATTACTTTGCAAAACCGTGAGTACACTAGACCCCTTTTATGTTTTCCACTATTTGGGTGCAACATGATTAATTTACTAAAACTACACTAAATCACACTTTATTCTATACACAAACAATCCATCAACATGCTTTAGTCTTATGCTACTTGAATTGTTACTTGGTATATTCTTATGTGATCTAAATTTCATTAACTTTGATCGAGCCTCCCTTAACATGTATATCGCTATAGAAGTAATGCACCGCCCGTATTCTTGTGGTCAATGTTAAGTTTTAATCTATTTTGCGGTACACTAGAGGATTGATTTGTAGATTCACATGTATTGTTTACACTTATCTTGTATGCTAGCTATTCATGTAGATTTGTTTAAACGAATTTTATACTTATGCTATGATATTATACTTGTGTACTCGTTAATACTTGTTATTGAACTATACTTTTTAACATGTTGCAGGTTGATAAAGTTGTTATGATGGAACTTAGTAGGAATGGCATAGAAACATGCGTAGAACACTAAGTTAATCATTATGTTATTGTTGAATATTCGGTGTAATCTTGACAATTTTGATGCTATGAAATGAAATGGGTTGTTAATTTAAATATTATCGCAAATAGTGTTATGATGTCTCGAGCAATATAGTTTGTCTCACTCTGATGTTTCTGCCATCGGTAGGGGTGTGACAAATTGGTATCAGAGCCATAACTATAGGGAATTAGGTAGAATTGCCATGTTCGACCTAGTCTATAGTTCAAGTGACCAATTTGACCATTCTTGCTTCATGAATAAAATGTTAATTCTTCCAATTTGCTTCTTCCTATTTCTTTTGTCTTAAATATATATATATATATATTTGTGTGTGTGTGTGTTTCCTAAGAAACTTACACACTTGAAGACACTCAAACTACAAACGAGACGATCTCACCAAAATAGGGGTGAAACCCGCACTTTGGTGATCACTCTCAATCCGTGAAATTTGATTGTTGCACGAAAGTACACAATCAAGTTAGGAGTGAAATTCACATCCTGATGGGAATTTCCATTTCATACTCTAGTGGACCCTTATCAACTAGTCGGAATACGCTCCTCTTTTGGTAAGTACCAACCACACTTAGGGTACAATGTTGTCAAGTTAGGGGTGAAACCTGCACCTTGTCAACTAGTCCCATTCCTCGATTTTCAATCTCGCCAAAGTTTCGATTTTTCGATCGGTTAGAGACGTGTAGTAACTGGAAGGGTAAAGTGTCGTTAATCGCTTATCGATGAGAGCACTTTACCTATAGGACAAAGCACGTTTCTCTAATTTGAAAGGATCTCGATTCACTTTGGAATAGTAAACGTTTCTCAACCCGAAACACTCAAATATTTTATTGAGCCTCTCTTTTATGCTATCTCACTTTCTATGTGTTTTAATACTTGTTATCTCGTTCATTTCGAACCCGATGCACAATTCGCACGCCTTTCGTAACCAAAAACAATAATAATAATTCTCGCGAACCAACTAAATTTATAATCCTTTACGCAAATCACACGTGTTTATGCTTTTGGATGCCAACATGCTTATACATTCTATGTGAAATTATACGTGTTGCATGATGCTTATGTGCTCAAAACAAATACTTTTCTTTATAACAACACTTTACAATCAAAGCCTAAATCTATCTTTTATTGTCAAACCCTTTAGATGTCGTTCTCTCAAAGCGTTATGGGAAGAAGGAAGTCAAAGTCTAAGTCGAGGTCCCAATCCGACTCCATGTCAAAGAAGGACTGCATGAAATTCATGGCTGAGCAAATGGCTGAACACATGGCTAAGGTCATCCCGAAATAGTTAGCAAGGTCAAGCCCCCACCTAACGCCGAATCACCTCATACCTCTGTCGACTCCAAAGCCAAACCACCCAAAACCACCTTCACCCATAAGCAATTCTGTTCTTGCAATCCCTTACCCTTCACCAGCGAAGGGGACGCCACTAAACTGCTATAATGGTTTGACGCCATTGAACTCACCTTCATCCAAAGTGGTTGCCCCGACCACTTGCGCACCTTGAACGCCACGGGAGTGTTCCGATCGAGAGCCCTTGATTGGTGGACTTCCGAGCGTAGCGCTCGTGGCAACGAAGTCGCCGATGCCCTCCCTTGGGCCGAGCTTAAGAAGTTAATTGAAAGTGAATTCTACCCCCTCACGAACTCCAACGACTCGAGACAGAGTTTTGGAACCTCCAGCAAGTGGGGAATGATAACACTGGCCTCACGGCCCGCTTTAAGAAACTGAGCGCGATTTGCCCAAGTCAAGTCGACAATATTGAGAAAGCGGTCGCTAAATACATACGTTGCCTTCTTCCTAACCTCGCTGACCTTTTCGATACCACCTCCCCCAACACCCTCGAGGAAGCTTTTTGGCTAGCTGCTCGCTTGAACAACCGGCAAGTCCTTCGCGAAGCCGCCAAGGCTCCACCAAGGAAAGCCCACCAAGCAACCACCGAATCCATTACCGAACCTGCCTCACCCAAACCCCCAAGAAGCAACACCAAGGGCAAGAAGCAGAAGGCATCGAGCCTGATTTGCGCGGTAGTCACTCCGCCAAACCCCCACCAGCCAGCTTTGCCCGCATTCGAACCCATCAAGAAAGCGTACACCGGACCCCATCCCAAGTGCAACACCTGTCCCCTCCATCACTCGGTTACCACCCCATGCCGCCTGTGCACGACCTGCAATAGGTATGGGCACTTTGCCCAACAGTGCTGGAGTGCTCCGTAAGCCCCCATAAGCCAAGCCCGAGCTATGACCACCACACCTCCTCAAAACCCTACCGGCAACCAAAACCGACCCCTTGCTCCTGCCCTCGTGCCTGCTTCAGATGCGGGGACCCAAATCATTTTGCCAACAACTGCCCGCAGCGTAACAACAACAATCAGCAGCAGCAGCAAGCTCGCGGCCGAGCCTTTGTTATCACGACCTCTCAAGCTCAAAACTCAAACGATGTCACATCGGGTACGTTCCTTGTTAACAATGTTTACGCTATGTGTTTATTTGATACTGGTGCGGATAAAAGTTTTGTATCCATTGAATTCAAACCTTTGCTTATGTGTAGTCATTCTAAGTTGCCTAAATCATTCGAAGTCGAAGTCGCTGACGGAAAATCTGTCACTGTCGATTCTGTCCTTTCAAATTCTTCTTTAAATATCAATGATCATATGTTTTCTATTGACCTCATACCCATGCCAATGGGTAGTTTCGATATTATAGTAGGCATGGATTGGCTAGGGCGAGTCTGTGCTGAAGTTGTTTATTCGGAAAAATGCATTCGCCTTCCCCTTCCCAATAATGATTCCTTGCACGTCTATGGCGAGAAACCTTCCAAAGGTCTCAAGCTTATGTCGTGTATTCAAGCGAACAAGTACTTGCGTAAGGAATACTTCGTCTTTGTTGCCGACATTGTGGAAAAGAAGGAGAAGGGTCCAAGCATGAGTGAAGTTCTCGTTGTGCGCGAATTCCCTGATGTCTTTCCCGAGGATCTTCCAGGTCTTCCTCCTGCTCGTTTTGTTGATTTCGCATCGACCTCATCCCTGGTGCAACTCTGGTCGCAAAATCCCCTTATCATCTAGCACCCTCAGAGATGCAAGAGCTGTCTAGTCAACTTCAAGAGCTTCTTGAGAAGGGCTTCATACGCCCTAGCACATCTCCTTGGTGCACTCCCATTCTGTTCATCAAAAAGAAAGACAGATCCTTTCGCATGTGCATTGACTATCGTGAGCTCAACAAGCTTACAGTCAAGAACCGATACCCTCTTCCTCGCATCGACGACCTTTTCGATTAGCTTCAAGGCGCGTCTTGTTTCTCTAAAATCGACCTTCGCTCTGGTTAACATCAACTTCGAGTCCTCAAATAAGATATACCCAAAACTGCGTTTCGCACACGTTATGGGCACTACGAGTTCGTAGTCATGACGTTTGGTCTGACCAACACACACGCCGTGTTTATGGATTTGGTGAATCGCGTGTGTAAACCTTATCTTGACCGATTCGTGATCGTCTTTATTTACAATATCCTAATCTATTACAAGACGCGAGAAGAGCATGAGCGACACTTGCGTCTTATCCTTCAGCTGTTGCGAACTCAACGTCTCTACGCCAAGTTTTCCAAGTGTGAATTTTGGTTAAAAGAGGTTAAATTTCTTGGTCATGTCGTCAAGAAACTTGGTATTCACGTTAACCCAGCGAAATCAAGGCGGTGAAAAATTGGATTGCCCCTAAGACTCCATCCGAAATTCATTCGTTTCTCGGCTTTGCTGGTTATTACCGTCGTTTCATTTCGAACTTTTCAAAAATTACCGTGCCTCTCGCTTCCTTGACTCAAAAGGATAAACCTTTTGTTTGGGGTTCCGAACCAGAGGAGTCTTTTCAAACACTCAAGGACATGCTTTGCAATGCTCCTATCTTAACCCTTCTCGATGGTAACGACGATTTTATCGTGTATTGCGATGCCTCAAGACAAGGTCTTGGTTGCGTTCTTATGCAACGAGACAAGGTTATCGCTTACGCGTCACGACAACTCGAAATTCATGAGAAAATTATACTACACACGACCTTGAACTTGGTGCAGTTGTTTTTGCGTTAAAGATATGGCGACACTACCTTTATGGTACAAAGTGTACGGTCTTCACCAACCATAAGAGCCTTCAACACATCTTTAATAAAAAAGAACTCAACATGCGTCAGTGTCATTGGGTAGAACTATTGAACGACTTCGACTGCGATATCCGCTACCACCCTGGTAAAGCGAATGTTGTGGCAGACGCACTTAGTCGGAACACTCATGTTAAGAGTGTACGTTGCTATAAAACTTTGGGAAAGCTTCAAGAGATGATTCGTGAGGCCCAATACTCGACCGTTAATGAGGGTAACCTCGATAATGAGTTGAAGTGTGGTGTTGAAAACCAACTTTTGACCAAACCCGATGGCAACATGTGCTATCTTGACCGTATTTGGATTCCTAACTGTGATAATTGTGACAACCGGCAATTTCCGATGGTAATTAAGTGCTTATCGAACAGGAATACCATTATAATTAACGTAATTAGACGTAAATTAACTCGATCAGACCTTTGGAAAGCCTAGGAACGTCTACTTGCTTCACGTTACGCGATTTAGCGACAATCGGGAACTCTAACGTGAAATTGAACGATGAACGAACTGATGCCTAACAAATACTGACAACGCCTAAAAATACAAATTTTGTACTTGTATTTGTCATACAATTATAATTATGCGATAAATTTAAATCGTTGAAGGTCGCAAAGCACAACGCGGAAGTTACGCGGTAAACCGGAACACACCGACAATGAAATGGAAGCCATAGACTAGAGATACATATAAATATTAATTATATTATGATATATTAGGCTTCATTTTCAAATTTTAACGCTCACGGAAGTAACCAGATCGAAAAACGGACATGAAACAACCATCGAATCGTTTTACGCAATTTTAACGCAACGAAAGGATTTACGCGACGTAACCGACTTCCGATATAATTTTAAAACGTGTTCAAGTCTAAAAAGAATAAACTTCAATAAGTCATGAAGTTCAGGTTTCGATAGCGGGCCGTGGAAAAACGTTTGGGCTTTGAACACGATAACGGGGCTTCGGCCCAACTCACTAATTCAAAAACCCTAACTATAAATACATATTAAACTCACAGTTCCCTCATTCTCTTATCCAGAAACCCTAGCACACACCCCTGCCCCCTCTTCCCTGCTCCGATCGTCGTAGTCCGGCGAGGGCGCCGGCGGCTCCGGTCATCATCTCGGTCACACACACACACACTCCCATCTCTCCTTTAAACTCACACACACACCCGCATTCATACCCACCTACATTCAGATCAGAGAGAGATGAGATAGAGAGATGAAGGCAGTGGCGTGGGGTTATAACCAGCGACGGCAGTTACAGTCGACTCCGGTCGTCTTCTCCGGCCGACCGCACACCATCAGTAAACCCTTCCCCTCCCCTTGTACCCCCTTATACACACAATCACATACATACAGACATAGCGATGAGAGGGAGATTGGGCGAGACAGAGAGATCGATGAGAGAGATTGTTAGAGAAGAGTTAACTCACGACTCGGTAAACAAAAGTCAACGGGTCAAACCCGGTCAACGCGGTCAAACCTGGTCAACTGTCGGTCAATGATTCAACTCATGACTAGGTAAAAATTAATTACGACGCACAAATTTAATTATATAAGTTTATAATTATTATTAATATTTAATTATCACGAAACCGAGCTTGACCCGACCGTTAACAATTCGACATCGCCAAAAAGTTTAAAAATAACAACTAAGTCGACGTACGCTATCTTCGGATAATCATTAAGTTAAAACCGAACCGTCGTTAATTATATAAATCGGAAATATTAAATCGGCGAAAACTTAATATTCGAAAACGACGAAAAATTTTATATACTGTAGGATTGTATATATTGCAGGTTGTGTTTTGATAAATAAATCGACAAATAATATTGTCGGGATCGTCCAAAAACAGTGGAAACTCTGCCCGATTTTCGTAAAATCCGTAAAACGAAAACGCGAGATATTTCAAAGGTTAACGTCCGATTTCAAACGATTGTTATAAAATAAATATTAACATATATATTTATTTTAACGACGCCTACAAATCGATCCGATAACTTTTCAAAACGCGCGACTATAAGGCAACAAGTTTCGGCGATCCGTTACAAGCGAAAGTAATTATTTATGTTTAATTCTAATGCCAATAAATTATTCGAACGATGTATAAAAATAAGTATATTGATTATATTTATTTCAAAACGCCAATATTCTGAAACGGTTTTACAACACGCGTATTATTTCAAATGACAGACATTTGGAAATTGTATTACAAGAATATTATATATATTCGAATGTCGTGGTGTTAAATACTTTTATAAAATAAATATAGATATATTTATTTCTAACGTCGACGACACGAACACATACGAATACTTTCAAAGGATTTCTATAACAATAATATATATTGGTTATATTCGATTTCAAACACCAAACGAAGTACGACGCAACTCCGCAAGACTATAACAAGCGTACGACGACACAATTATTTACTTTAATCGATACGCCAGACTTTGCGCAAATACGAAATGTACTATTTATACGGATATATAGACAAGTATATATACAACATGTCTTACGAAAACTACGAAGTAGTTATGATTTCATGAAATATGGTTATGTTTTATATAAGCATATAATTCAAGTCGCTCGAAAACTAAGACAATTCTAAGAAAACCATAGGTTGGTTAATCGAGTTAAGTCATTAACACATTCATAGAATCGTATGAGTTACGATTCGGTAGAGCTCGGTATCACGTCGTATAGTTACGTCATCTTAGAAACATACAAGTTATTCCATTTTAGGAATACACTAGATTGCATGCTAGCAAGTCAAGTTGTGGAGACAACACTATGGAAATAACATTTAAGCTAGCTTTGCACTGGATTATCCATGTGAGTTCATAACCCCCACTTTTTACCGTTTTTCATTTTTATAAATGTTTTCGGGGGTGGAAAGACATGCAAGTTTTGCGAAAGCATAAAATGTTTCGAAGAACGAAAATTCATATATTTCTAAACCATGTTACAAACAGATTTTAATGAACACAAATGGTTTATGAAAGGTTTATGCTAAACTTACCGGTTTTCATAGCTGTACAAAGCTTTTCGAAACTTGCATGAGTTATATGACTAGTGACGGGATTGTCATAGTCACAACTACGGGGCGGGGCCCCAATTTTATAAGAAAACATGGCCTAGGCCCAATGACAAGAAAACATGGGCTCGGCCCAATGAAAAAGAAGATGGGCTAGGCCCAAAATGACAAAAGATCAGGGGCTAGGCCCAAAATAAAAAAAGAGCATGGGCTAGGCCCAAAATCACAAAAGAATATGGGCTAGGTCCAATAACACAGATTTATAACAATTGGTATGTAGCTATGGCATTAGATTATAACAAGATCACTGTGCGTAAGTAGGGAAATAACAATAGTAACCATTAATCACGTAGTGACCAAGGTGCAAAAGGTATAGATCTATCGAGTTTGAGACACGCTCCACTCCTGGTATGATAACCGGTTAGGAGTGCTTTTGTGATCCCAAAATGTCAAAGAAGTCTCGGTTTGGTTACTTACTTATGGCACATAGATTAGCTACACACTTATTCATCCTTAGATTCCATAGGAAAACTACATACTGCGATTTCAACACCGGTTTACAAAAATAACAGAAAACATTTCAATACCAGTTTATTTACAGATACGATTGAGATCATTTTATCACCGGTTTATAAACATAACAGTTATATGCATGGATTTGCAAACAACATGGAAAACATTTCGATACTGTATACAGACATGACATTTCAAATGCTTTGGGATACTATGATCCCACAAACCGGTTTTCGAATGCAAAATGCTCAAACGTTTATGACTCATTTGAAAACAAAAACAGACAAACTATGAACTCGCCAACTTTATGTTGGTTTTTTCGCATGTTCTTTCTTAGGTTATGATTACAAGTATGACACGGTTGGAATAGTGGAACCCATGGGAATTCGAGTAGTTAGAAGGCGTTCATTTACTAGAAACCTTAGCCATCACGTTTGCTTCCGCTGTGCGATGAAGATGCCATTCGGTTCACGCCCGGCTCTGTTGCGAAAGGATAACACGGGGGTGTGACAGAGTGGTATCAGAGCCAAAGGTTCTAGCAAACTAGGTATCAAACCCCGCTCTGATACCAGAGTGGTATCAGAACTATAGGTTCTAGCGAATTAGGTATCAAACGTGGCTATGATAACAGATAGGTTTCTGTGGAGATACCTAGGCTTTAACTTTACGTTATTTTGGGGACATTAGATCAATAAGACTTGAATACATACAGAACACCTAGTACTCGAAAATGGGTTCCAACCGTGGCCGAAAACAGTAAGTCAACATTATGATTTTAATCGTACACTAGTGTTGTATATGATACACGGTACACGAGAATATGACATACCGTAACCAAAACTTGAGATTTTTGACGACATGCATTTAAGACCTTTGGAAAACTTATGTCAATATTCATAAAAGGTCAGCACGTAGGAACCACGATTATTAGCTCGGACAAACACATTACATATGTTGTCGCTACTATTTTATTTACCGAGCAGGTAGCCTATGCGAAACGAAACGCTAGTGTGAAAATGTACATGAAACTTAAACGATACGACAACGGATGTTGAAGTACATCACAAACGACTTTCAGGCTGCGACCTTGAGGAAACACGACATTACGGCAACGATGCTAACCCCGTCAGCTGGAGAACTACCGACCAGAATGCGACAATCTATCAGGTGGTCCTGAAAGCGACACGAAACACACGGAAGTACGTTCAAACGAGAATTCGTAACAGTCAGTACTTATTACAATGGTAATCACAACAATTGGCGCTGTAAAAGAAATCACATGTCATCGCATTCCCCCTACTTTGTTAACGACGACTACGCCATGTTCGACATTCGGTGGTAATGTCATGAAGCAATAAGTTATCACAGGAAATACCAGGTAAAGTCCTCGAATTTATTTTGTTGAAATTTCAACTTTGCATATATTGAGTAGGTTTGCATACCTCTACTCTTCGTAACGGTCATTGTGTTATGGAAATTCTTTCTTGATTAGCGAACGCATATTGCATCATTCCTTGACAAGATTTACATGATACACATTTTTATGCATGTGGTTAACTTGATACGTGGAGACCATCAGGGTTTTCTCTTCGAGTAGTCATTTCATCAAAGATTCAAAGGTTGGTTCGCTGTATTCAAATTTTCACTTTGTGATCTAGATGACTTGTATTATTGTGAGTATTGACTCCTTGATATCGAGTCAACGAATTTCTTGAAATTCCCTTTTCTTTCCAAGTTGCATACATGGGATTTTTATAGTAAACATACCAAAGCTTCTTTGTTCGAATCATGTATTTATTGTTGGATTGTGTCAAACCAAGTTCAATTGCTTGAACTTACTCACGGTATACAAATTCAAATTCAAGGATTTCATATGACGGATTGAGGCCATCATATTCAAAGTAATATCGACAAGCAATTCATTTGTTTCGAACCATAGCAGACTGGTTCAGACTACACCCTTATTAAGTCATTTATTGGTTACGACACCTTGTGTGGCGTTACAGTAGTTAAGCTTGCGCTGACATCACTTTCACTATTCATGTACAAATTTCATTACTTGATTATTTATTTATCTTTAAATCCCCTTGTTGGGTCATTTTCTTAAAACATTCTTAATACAATCGTGTATTAAGAGGACGGTACACAACTTTATGGTCTATTTCAGTGTACCTCTTAACGGATTCTTTCAATATGGTCGAAAGTTTTGGGATACTTATTGTTCTTCCACTACGACCGAGAAATTTATTTATTTGTTCTTTCATTTTCAGTTGAAAATCCTATGGGATTTATTTGGAACAAATATTCAGACTTACTTGATTGAACTTTTCGTTGTAAACACGGTGAATTTGTTTGATCACCGCTATTATTGAATTATTTCAATGGCTATGACGCCTTGTGGCGTCGGTATAAACTTATAGCTTGGGCTAATCATCAAAAGTGGTCATAATGCAACTATGTATTAAGACAATGATACACTAACTTTGGTTGTAATTCGGTGTATCCTTGCTATTCAATAGTGTTAACCTATGGTTCGAGAAGTTAACAGATCGTCTTCATGTTTCCAATTCAGTTGAGCTTGTTGATTCTAAAACTTACCGACCCAACAACCAACGCTAGTTTCCGTTGGTAAAAAATTATATTATTTATGAAATTCTTTTACAGATTATGAACGTCTTGGAAATCTATTGTTGAGATTCTCATTTGCATGACCCATGTAAACTCAGTCACATTGGTGACTATGTCATTACGTTTCATTCACTTGGCATCGATTCTAAAAACAGATTCAGTTGAACCAGTTGGTTCATGTTGTTGTAGTAAGACATTGTATTCATATAGACAAGTCTCGATGTGATTACATGGTTATTTACCTGGGTATTTTTAATACTTACCTAGGTATAACAAGAATCTAAGGAGATAACATAACTTAAATTTCGAGGACAAAATTTTTATAACAAGGGGAGATTGTAACAACCGGCAATTTCCGATGGTAATTAAGCGCTTATCGAACAGTAACACCATTATAATTAATGTAATTAGACGTAAATTAACCTGATCAGGCCTTTGGAAAGCCTAGGAATGTCTACCTGCTTCACGTTAAGCGATTTGGCGACAATCGGGAACTCTAACGCGAAATTGAACGATAAGCGAATTGATGCCGAACAAATACTGCAATGCCTAAAAATACAAATTTTGTACTTGTATTTGTCATAAATTATAATTATGCGATAAATTTAAATCGTTGAACGTCGCAAAGCACAACGCGGAAGTTACGCGGTAAACCGGAACGCACCGACAACGAAATTGAAGCCACAGACTAGAGATACATCTAAATATTAAATATATTATGATATATTAGGCTTCGTTTTCAAATTTAAACGCTCACGGAAGAAACCAGATTGAAAAACGGACAAGAAACAACCATCGAATCGTTTTACGCAATTTTAACGTAACGAACGGATTTACGCGACGTAACCGGCTTCCGATATAATTTTAAAACGCTTTCGAGTCTAAAAAAAATAAACTTCAATAAGTCATGAAGTTCGGGTTTCGATAGCGGCGTGGAAAAACGTTTGAGTTTCGAACACGATAACGGGCCTTGGGCCCAACCCACTAATTCGAAAACCCTAACTATAAATACATATTAAACTCACAATTCCCTCATTCTCTTATTCAGAAACCCTAGCACACACCCCTGCCCCCCTTCCCTGCTCCGATCATCAGAGTCCGGCGAGGGCGCCGGCGGCTCACATCATTATCTCGGTCACAGACACACTCCCATCTCTCCTTTAAACTTACACACACACTCTCATTCATACCCACCTACATTCAGATCACAGAGTAGGAAGAGAGAGATGAGATAGAGAGATGAAGGCAGTGGCGTGGGGGTTATAACCGGCGACGGCGGTTACAGTCGACTCCGGTCGTCTTCTCCGGCCGACCGCACACCACCTGCAAACCCTTCCCCTCCCCTTGTACCCCCTTATACACACAATCACATACATACAGACATAGCGATAAGAGGGAGATTGGGCGAGACAGAGAGATCGATGAGAGAGAGACTGTTAGAGAAGAGAGGGAGGCGGCGGTGGTTCAGGCGACGCTGCTGCCGCGATCGGGTAATGGCGGTGGTGGGGGTTTCGTCTGGCGGTGGTGGACAGTGGCATTGTTCTTGGGGTTGTGACTCGAGGTGGAGTGAGGAACCACCACAGGGGCGCGACGGCGGAGCCGCCGCTCGGGCGGTCAGAACTGCCGCAATCGGCGGCAGTGGTGCGTGGGGTTCGAGTCGAATCAGTTTCGGTTCAAGGTTCGGGTTCCGGTTTCGCAAATTTCATCTTACTACATTCCGTTCAGTTCTGACTCATCTCCGGTTTTAGGTTTCGGGTTCGACTCGGTTCGACCTGGTTCAAGTTTGAAAAAGCTTTAATAAATTCCATTTCGTTTCGATTTGGTTCAGTTTGAATATTTAATTGTATGTTTAAGGTTCGCTTTGGTGCGGTCAATAAAAGTCAACGTGTCAAACCCGGTCAACGCGGTCAAACCTGGTCAACTGTCGGTCAAGGAGTTAACTCGCGACTCGGTAACAATTAATTACGATGCACAAATTTAATTATATAAGTTTATAATTATTATTAACATTTAATAATCGCGAAATCGAGCTCGACCCGACCGTTAACAATTCGACATCGCCAAAAAGTTTAAAAATAACAACTAAGTCGACGTACGCTAGCTTCGGATAATCATTAAGTTAAAACCAAGCCGTCGTTAATAATATAAATCGGAAATATTGAATCGGTAAAAACTTAATATTCGAAAACGACAAAAATTTTTATATATTGTTTGATTGTATATATTGCATGTTGTGTTTTGATAAATAAATCGACAAATAATATTGTCGGGATCGTTAAATACAGAGGAAACTGTCCAATTTTTGCCGTAAAACGAAAACGCGACATATTTCAAAGGTTAACGTCCGATTTCAAACGATTGTTATAAAATAAATATTAACATATATATTTATTTTAACGACGCCTACAAATCGATCCGATAACTTTTCAACACGTGACACTATAAGGCAACAAGTTTCAGCGATCCGTTACAAGCGAAAGTAATTATTTATGTTTAATTCAAACGCCGAATTCGGAAACTATATTTCAAATGTCGATAAATTATTCGAACGATTTATAAAAATAAGTATATTGATTATATTTATTTCAAAACGCCAATATTCCGATTCGCTTTTACAAGACGCGTATTATTTCAAACGACAGACATTCAGAAATTGTATTACAAGAATATTATATATATTCAAATGTCGTGGCGTTAAATACTTTTATAAAATAAATATAGATATATTTATTTCTAACGTCGATGACGCGAACACGTATGAATACTTTCGAAGGATTTCTATAACAATAATATATATTGGTTATATTCTATTTCAAACGCCAAACGACGTACGACGCAACTCCGCAAGACTATAACAAGCGTACGACGACACAGTTATTTACTTTAATCGATACGCCAGACTATTGCGCGAATACGAAATGTATTATTTATACGGATATATAGACAAGTATATATACAACATGTCTTACGAAAACTACGAAGTAGTTATGATTTCATGAAATATAGTTATGTTTTATATAAGCATATAATTCAAGTCGCTCGAAAACTAAGACAATTCTAAGAAAACCATAGGTTGGTTAACCGAGTTAAGTCATTAACACATTCAAAGAATCATATTAGTAACAATTCGGTAGAGCTCGGTATCACGTAGTATAGCTACGTCATTCTTAGAAACTTACAAGTTATAGCATTTTAGGAATACACTAGATTGCATGCTAGCAAGTAAAGTTGTTGAGACAACACTATGGAAATAACATTTAAGCTAGCTTTGCACTGGATTATCCATGTGAGTTCATAACCCTCACTTTTTACCGTTTTACATTTTTATAAATGTTTTCGGGGTGGAAAGACATGCAAGTTTTGCGAAAGCATAAAATGTTTTGAGGAACGAAAAATCATATATTTCTAAACCATGTTACAAACATATTTCAATGAACACAAATGGTTTATGAAAGGTTTATGCGAAACCTACCGGTTTTCACAGCTGTACAAAGCTTTTCGAAACATGCATGAGTTATATGACTTGTGACGGGATTGTCATAGTCACAACTAGGGGGCGGGGCCCCAAATTTACAAGAAAACATGGGCTAGGCCCAATGACAAGAAAACAGGGGCTCAGCCCAATAAAAAAGAACATGGGCTAGGCCCAAAATAACAAAAGAACATGAGCTAGGCCCAAAATCACAAAAGAGCATGGGCTAGGCCCAAAATCATAAAAGAACATGGGCTAGGCCCAATAACACAGATTTATAACAATTGGTATGTAGCTATGGCATTAGATTATAACAAGATCACTGTGCGTAACTAGGGAAATAACAATAGTAACCATTAATCACGTAGTGACCAAGGTGCAAAAGGTATAGATCTATCGAGTTTGAGACACGCTCCACTCCTGGTATGATAACCGGTTAGGAGTGCTTTTGTGATCCCAAAATGTCAAAGAAGTCTCGGTTTGGTTACTTACTTATCACACATTGGTCGGTGTAGTAGCTACACACTGATTGATCCTTAGATTCCATAGGAAAACTACATACTGTGATTTCAACACCGGTTTATAAAAATAACAGAATACATTTCAATACTGGTTTATTTACAGATACGATTGAGATCATTTTATCACATGTTTATAAACATAACAGTTATATGCATGGATTTGCAAACAACATGGAAAACATTTCGATTCTGTTATACAGACATGAAATTTGAAATGCTTTGGGATACTATGATCCCACAAACCGGTTTTCGAATGCAAAATGCTCAAATGTTTATGACTCATTTGAAAACAAAAACAGACAAACTATGAACTCGCCAACTTTATGTTGATTTTCGCATGTTCTTTCTCAGGTTATGATTACAAGTATGGCACGGTTGGAATAGTGGAACCCATGGGAATTCTAGTAGTTAGAATGCGTTCTTTTACTAGAAATGTTGGCCATCACGTCTGCTTCCGCTGAGCGATGAAGATGCCATTCGGTTCACGCCCCGGCTCTGATGAGAAAGCATAACATGGGGGTGTGACAATAATCTTCGTGACCTCTTGATGAGTGAAGCTCATAAATCTCGGTATTCTATTCATCCAGGCGCCAATAAGATGTATCACGACCTCTGAGCATCATATTGGTGGCCTGGAATGAAGAAAGATATCGCCTGCTACGTTTCGAAGTGCCTTATTTGCTCCAAGGTAAAGGCCAAGCATCAAAGACTCTCTGGCTTACTCGAACAACCAAAAATTCCTGTTTGGAAATGGGAGAGTATTGCTATGGATTTCATAACCAAGCTCCCTCGTACAACGTCTGGTCACAATAGTATTTGGGTAATCATCGATTGTTTGACCAAGTCTGATCATTTCCTTCCCATACGTGAAGACTACCGAGTTGAGAAATTGGCTCGTATCTACACGGATGAATCATTTGTCGTCACGGTGTCCCCGTTGACATTATCTCCGACCCAGATGGTCGCTTCACTTCTCGCCTTTGGCAAACATTTCAAAAGGCCCTTGGTACTCAACTCAATCTTAGTACTTCTTTCCATCCTCAGTCCGATGGTCAACCCGAGCGTACTATCCAAACTCTAGAGGACAAGCTTCGTTCTTGCGTAATTGATTTTGGTGGCAACTGGGACATGCACTTGCCTTTGGTCGAATTCTCGTACAATAACAGTTACCACGCGAGTATTAAAATGACACCTTTCGAGGCATTGTATGGACGCAAGTGCCGATCACCTATTTGTTGGAACGAGATCGGGGAAGCTCAAATTACCGGTTCCGAGCTTATACAACAGACGACGGACAAGATTTTGCAGATTTGGGGCAACTTGCTGAAAGCTAGAAGCCGACAAAAGAGATACGTAGATAAAAGACGCAAGCCCTTGGAATTCAACGTTGGTAACTTTGTACCTCTCAAGGTATCCCCTTGGAAGGGTGTGGTTCATTTCGGGAAAAAGGGAAAGCTCGCTCCTTGCTACGTAGGTCCTTTTAAGATTCTCGAGAGGATTGGCATAGTAGCCTACCGACTGGAACTACCACAAGAGCTCAACAACGCTCATCCTACCTTCCACGTCTCAAACTTAAAAAGATGTCTTGCTAAAAAAGGACTCCAAGTTCCGCTTGAAGATCTTCAAATCAATGAGACTTTGCACTTCGTGGAAAAACCAGTCGAAATCATGAATCGTGGTACTAAGCAACTAAGGCGCAGTCGAATTCCTATCGTGAAGGTTCGATGGGAAGGAAAACGTGGTGCTGAGTTTACTTGGGAACTTGAAAGCAACATGAATTTTAAGCATCCGCATTTGTTCGTTGCGTCTTCCTAAATTTCGGGATGAAATTCCCTAAAGGAAGGGAGACTGTAACGCTTCGCATTTGTATCTTTCTGTTTTTAGTAAGATCGCTTCGTGTTTCTATTTTTGGAAATTCCAAACCTTGCAATCGTACTTCATTTCCGAATCATTGTAAATCTAAGGCTTTGATTGTAATCAAATTGATCGATTATACGTAATTCACAATCTTTATACGCATTTATATCTACGATCATACACACATTCGTTATGCAATTTATAGCTTCGAATCAACTTGCATATTCTTATCATATATTCATAAAAGTTAAACGTTTCAAATCAAGCAAGCAATCAACAAGTTAAACACAAAATGCATAGACTTTTGGCACCATGATTCTTGTCACACTTAAGTTAATTATTTGCAAGACATGTTTAGGATTATGTAACACCTTTAATCATGTTTTTGTCACACCCCGACCCGCAGCGGAATAAAAGTCGGGGCATAATTGGGTTATCACCAAAGCTCATGATATTTACTAAGATGTTTCATATTTATTAAATTCAATGTTACAAACTTAAATATCCAAAAACAAAATTCATACAATTACAAAAAAAAAATGAAACTATAGATTTATCCCAATGCATGAACTTGTTTATTCTTCTAGGCCATCCTAAGTGTTTCCTGTGTCGGCTGGATCACCTGTATCATGTGTAAAACGAGGGAGGTTTGGGTCTACAAAAGTTGGCGAGTGAACCTTGATAAAACATTTTTACAAATTTCTTGTTTTATTTAATAAAGAAAATTCGTGCATTAATCACATGTGAGCAAACATATATAGATAACAATCACAAACCACTTTGGATGAGTATATGACATGAATGATGATGTATTTGAGATCAAGGCTCAATCAAACGGAGCCGACCTAATGAGGCTCCTGATGCTCAACCCGTATCCCACAGGGAACTGATGGGCCTAATGAAATGCGTGTACTGAAATGATAAATTCAATCTACATATAATTCACACAACAATTGATACACATTTGATCACGGATATGATGTATGCACAAGTGTTTAAATAAAATAAAAGGATAGTACGACACATGATACACCCCAAAACATGATTAAAACGGGGAATTGGTAGAGGTTCACTCACAGTGGGAGCGTCCTTTGATGACGATGAATGCGCACGAGTTTATGATTCAACCGACGAGGGAAAAACTAACCTAAATAAAAACGAAATGATTCGATAAATAAATAAATTTTATTTGAGATTAATATTTTTAATTAGTGCTCTTAATGAGATTTTTAGATTTATTTTTGTGAGTTTAATGAAATCTTCTAACTTTAAAAATCTTATTTTTAAGTATTTTTAAATAATTTTTCAATTACATAAAAAAATAAAAATGAAACAAAAAATATAAAAATTTGGGTTGACTTGTCAGGTCTGACCGGTCAGACAGTTTATTATTCAGGCAGCGTGTGGGATCTAACCCACAACCTATCGTTTGTGTGCACGCAGCCCGGCCAACTGGGCTGCGTGTCTAACCTGAAGAATACCTGATTTTAATTATACTTATACACTTATTACATGAGTCTGATTACCTTCATTTAAAAAGAACAATGATATTACAGCGGTCCGGTGTAACATGCGCGGTTCGAACCTGAGACCATTGGCTTCGTGTGCACCCAACCCAACCAACTGGGCTGTGTGACTAACCCATTCAATATCCGATTTCTATTTCTTTTATACACTTACTGCTGAGTTTCAGGTTTTATAAAAAGGGTGTGATATTTCAGAGAATTTGAGTGGTACAAGACTCGAACTCGGGATCTGTGGTTCGGGTGCACACAGCCCAACCAGTTGGGCTGTGTGTATAATCTGTATAAACACTGGATTATATAAATTTTATACACATGCTGTGAATTGATCTGAATAAGTTTAAAAATGTTGGTGTTATTTCTGAAAGTCGGAAACAGGCGCGATTCGTACTCGGGACTTGTGTTTTGTAATTGCACACAGTCCACCGCTGGACTGTGTGTCTAACCCGGTTAAATATCTGATTTTAATTATATTTGTACACATATTAAACTTCATCTTCTTCGCTTTAAAAACACAGAACATATAATCTGACCGAATATGGTTTGAAACAGAATCAGGTTGACTGATTTAGACTTATACATGCTGAATAATTGATTATCAAAAAGAGTTGAGAATCATACCGATTAGGAGTAAAGCTTCGGTTTTCCGGTGATATTCCGGCGATTGCGAAAACCTCCGGCGACGTGCTCTGAAAGGACTAAAGCTTCATGAAGTGAGTGTGATTCTGAGCGAAATGTTTACAAGGAGTTTGGGTGGGTATTTATAGGGGAAACAGGCCAATTGGTTCGAATTAGAGGCCATGATTTCACGGTCAAGATTTCAATCTTCAAGGGTAACGGTTTTGACCAAATTGAGTGTTATGCAACGGTTATAACTCAGTTTACGCGTTTAAGTGAAGGGGAAATGGCAAAATTTGCGGAGTTCGTTTTTTTCCGGCGATTTCGCGTTCTGGGTGCGCGGTCTTACAGATTTTGACTTTCGGCTTTTACTATAAGTGTTATTTGTTTCATTAATTGAACACAAACATGTGTGTGGCGGAGTGGTGTGGTATGTGTGTGTCTTCGTGGGAGACCCGGGTTCGAAACCCGGCTACCCTATTTTATTTATTTTTTTACTTATTATTATTATTTATTAATTATGTTTTTTAAATTCTAAAATACTTATTAATTATATATCATTTAAAATAATCTGAACAATAAATACGCAACGAACTTATAACTGAATATTTGATTATTAAACGAAGCGGGTTTTTGAAACCCGTTTTTCGACGAATGTTACAGTTTTAATATTCCAGAACACCTCACACTTGATTTACATATAAAATACATTATTTATATAACAATTAAAACCATTTAAATAAATTAATTAATAAAAAAAAAACAAAAAAAGAGGGCTGCCATATGTTGATGTTTTGGGCTTGTTTCAAGTTTAAACACCCACTAATCTTGTCCAAAGCGCAACCCAATGAAACCCTAATCCCTTCCATATATAAACCACCTTTCCCCCATCCATTTCCTACTTTTACAAGCCTCCAAACACTTCAAAAACACTCTCAAAGTCTCTTACATATTCAAAAAATGTAGCAACCATATTTGAGTTTTTTGTGAGTTCTAACTCACTTCTTCCACTAATTCTTCCTTATTTCTTCTTCTAAAACACTTGGATAACCACTAGGAAGGTTTTCACAAGTTTGCTTGGGCAAACTAAGGTGAAACCTCACCATTTTTGAGGTCCAAAGTGCCAAAAATTTTCTGCCCATTTTTATCTTTTTAACTTTAATATTTTCAAAGTTTTCTTCATGTTTTCTTCCTCAACATTGTTTCCTAAGCCCTAGGGGATATCGATTTTTGATTGTGAGTTTGTTGAGCTTACGATAATCGATACATATACGGAAGGATCCATCCTTCTTTTTCACGAATAGGAGAAGAGTGCCCCAAGGTGAAAAGCTCAGACGAATGAATCCCTTGTTTGAAAGTTCTTGGAGTTGCTTCGACAACTCTTGCATTTCAGACGGTGCAAGACGGTAAGGAGATTTAGCAATCGGGTTGGCACCAGGTACAAGGTCAATACGAAACTCAACTTGACGAATTTGGGGTAAACCAGGTAGCTCTTCAGGAAACACCTTAGGATATTCCCGAACAATGGGGATATCCTGAACAGTTTTTCCGTTACCTTTTTCCTCTATGATATGTGCCAAAAAGGCTACATAATTCTTTCATAGGTATTTTTGGGCCTAGGTACAGGTAATTAGTTTTAGGCTACTAGAGGGTTTCTCTCCGTAAACTTCTAAGGTTCCACCAGATGAAAGAGGTATATGAACAACCTTGTCAAAACAGATCACCTCGGCATGGTGTTTGGTTAACCAATCCTATCCTATGATGTTGTCAAAACTCCCAAGTTGCATTGGTGTGAGGTCAATGGGAAAAATGTGGTTATCGAAGTTCAATTGGCAACTACAAATGACATAGTCGAGCACAAGGGGTTCACCACTAGCTATTTCCACCGATAAGGGTTTTCCTAGTTTAGTTCAAGGCATCGAAAGCAAAGGTTCAAAGGCTAGTGATATGAAGCTTCTATCGGCACCCGAATCGAAAAGAATTGAAGCAGGATGATTGTTAACAAGGAACGTATCGTTAATGACTTCATTATCAGCACGAGCCTCGTTGGTATTGATGTTGAATGCGCGTCCACGGGCTGGATTTGCTTTCACGTTCACCAATTTTGGGCAGTTGGTTTTGAGTGTTTTGGCTGGGTTTTGCAACAACTGCAAAGTTCATTGAAGCCTTACGCTTCCTCGACTTCTCTTGAGTGGTTTTAGCTACCTATTTCTTGTCGCCCTTGCGAAACAGTTTCCCCTTCTTGACCTAAGACTCAGTCAGGGTAGCCGCTAATTTGATAGCCTGTCGAACAGTGGTAGGGTTGCTACCAGTAACAATGTCCTGAACGGGGTCAGGCAAGCCATCGATGTAACGCTTTGCATTTGTATCTTTCCGTTTTTAGTAAGACCACTTCATGTTTCTATTTTGGGAAATTCCAAACCTTGTAATCGTATTTCGTTTCCGAATCATTGTAAATCTAAGGCTTTGATTGTAATCAAATGGATCGATTATACGCAATTCGCAATCTTTATACGCATTTATATCTATGATCATACACACATTCATTTCGCAATTTATAGCTTCGAATCAACTTGCATATTCTTATAATATATTCATAGAAGTTAAACATCTCGAATCAAGCAAGCAATCAACAAGTTAAACTCAAAATGCATAGACTTTTGGCACCATGATTCTTGTCACACTTAAGTTAATTATTTGCAAGACATGTTTAGGATTATGTAACACCTTTAATCATGCTTTAATCTTCCAAAACACTTCACACTTGATTTACATATAAAATACATTATTTATATAACAATTAAAACCATTTATATAAATTAATTAACAAAAAAACAAAAAAAAGGGCTGCATATGTTGATGTTTTGGGCTCGTTTCAAGTTTAACCACCCACTAATCTTGTCCAAATCCCAACCATTGAAACCCTAATCCATTCCTTATATAAACCACCTTTCCCCCATCCATTTCCCACTTTTACAAGCCTCCAAACACTCTCAAAGTCCCTCACATATTCAAAAACTGTAGCAGCCATATTTGAGTTTTTTTGTGAATTTTAACTCACTTCTTTCATTATTTCTTCTTCTAAAACACTTGGATAATCTCTTGGAAGGTTTTCACAAGTTTGCTTGGGCAAACTAGGTGAAACCTCACCATTTTTTAGGTCCAAAGTGCCATAAATATTTTGCCCATTTTTATCTTTTAAACTTTAATATGTTCAAAGTTTTCTTCATGTTTTCTTCCTCAACATTGTTTGCTAAGCCCTATGGGATGTTACCATAGGTTTTCCATGGAAAACCAAGGTGGAATCACTCTATTTTTGGCCAAAATTTATGTATTGGAAGATAACTTATATAACTTTTTCGAACTTATTTTTAACATAACAAATCTATGCTACTTATGCCACTAACCAAGCTTATGATTAGTGTGTTAAGCTAGTCTTGTTCACATACAATCAAGAGGCATAACATGTCTCTAAACTTGTGGTTTTTACTAGGGTTTCAAACCCACAAGTGTTGAGTCATCCAAGCTTACAAGCTTGTGTTGGTGTAGGTGTGATGACATGAAAGCCTTGGCCATTCAACTATTCAATCCACCCCTCACTTGATGATTTCCATAATTCTTGACCATCTGGATTGTCCTTGTGTCAATCTTGTGTAATGGTGAATCTTATGAAAGAAGTTTAGGATGGTTATCCTCCTACCTCCATGCATGACTTATATGACTTACATGATATTTATGAAATACATGAACTATATGATAAATTAGTAATATTATAACTATATGTAAATACTTAATATAACCTAACATTTGACCATGACCAAATGGTTATTTGTCCTAAAAGTAGGTTATTTTATCTTAGACCTAACAATCGTTACGATTCTATTGGGCATGACCCATAAAAACACAATTACCCTTCGGGGCTTATTAGTGTCAAAAACGAGTGTTAATGTCTAGATAATACTTTCGTTTATATATACTTTCTTTGCATATTGTAAATTCCTAAACTCATTAAACTCCCTCGTCAATCTAATACTCACACACCTACGTTGCCTTGTGTAGGATAAACTTGGTGTTCCATCCCGTGAATCAACCTAACTCTCTCACGAATATTACTTTGCAAAATCGTGAGTACACTCGACCCATTTTATGCTTTCCACTATTTGGGTGCAACATGATTAATTTACTAAAACTACACTAAATCACACTTTATTCTATACACAAACAATCATTCAACATGCTTTAGTCTTATGCTACTTGAATTGTTACTTGGTATATTCTTATGTAATCTAAATGTCATTAACTTTGATCGAGCCTCCCTTAACATGTATAGCGCTATAGGAGTAACGCACCGCCCCTATTCTTGTGGTTAATGTCAAGTTTTAATCTATTTTGCGGTACACTAGAGGATTGACTTGTAGATTCACATGCCTTGTTTACACTTATCTTGTATGCTAGCTATTCATGTGGATTTGTTTAAACGAATTTTATACTGATGCTATGATATTAAACTTGTGTACTCGCCAATACTTGTTATTGAACTATACTTTTTAACATGTTGCAGGTTGATGAAGTTGTTATGATGGAACTTAGTAGGAATGGCATAGAAACACGCGTAGAACACTAAGTTAATCATTCTGTTATTGTTGAACTTGTTTTGTTGTTATTTCTTGTATTTGAATATTCGGTGTAACCTTGAAAATTTTGATGCTTTGAAATGAAATGGGTTATTAATTTAAATATTGTCGCAAATAGCGTTATGATGTCTCGAGCAATCTAGTTCGTCTCACTCCGATGTTTCCGCCATCGGTTGGGTGTGACAATCGATGTACCTCTCGATTGCTTTATCTAACAGGGTGACCATGGCTGGACACAACAAGTTCAATTCTTGGTAACAGTCAGTGTAAGCACGATGCTCTCCACTATCTTGTTTAAGATTGTGGAATTCATCTTCCTATGCCCGTTGTTCATGACGTGGGCAGAATTCCCTCATCATTAGAGCTCGAAGCTCTTCCCACGTTTGAGCCATTGCCACATTGGCACCCCTATCTCTCATCACACCATTCCACCATGTAAGTGCTCTTTTCTGGAATACACTCGATGCAAACTCGACTTTTCGCTGATTCGGGCATTGAACATGACGAAATGTGCTTTCGAGACTCTCAAACCACTGTAGGAGCCCAGTAGCTCCTACGGACCCAATAAACTTGAGTGGTTTAGCCGAGTTAAATTGTTTGTAGTTGCACGGTGCGGGTGCATTGTTGTTGTTATTATTGTTATTGTTTTCTTGGTTTATCTGGGTCACTAGGTTTAGGAGTACAACAACAATTTGCCGAGCGATCATAGCTGCCATTTCGGCATTTTGAGTTGTATTATGTTGAGGAGGCATTCTAGAAGAATACATGAGGGAAAATAGATTGACATTGGATAATGAAGAGAGATGTTAAAAACATCGACGAAATACAAGGATGGTGGTCATTCGTTCGTTACTTAAAAACAAACAAACGACACACGGTGACTAATCAAAGTAAATGGGTCTTTATAACGTATCGCGAAGACATGCTTTAGCCTATAAGTGGACACTCACCCCATGAGTTCCCAGGTAAGAGTAACTGGTCCGATAATGCGGATATGTACGAACACTCTAGCCTTAGACAGAAAACTAAGGGTACAGGCATCCACCCTTCCAGATTGCACGTGTTCACATTAATAAAACCAAACTTTGAAGGGATTTTGAAAACTTACAAGGCTTAAAGCCAAAACAAATCATCTAAGGATAGATGATTGATTTTCAAAACATATTTGTAACTTGTGTATTTGTTTTGATAATCACCTAAGGATAGGTGATGGTATTGTTTAAATAATCTAAACGCAAGATAACTCGCGTTAGGGTCCTAGGAAGGTTATAGTCTAGGTCAGAGCATTACTATTAACCTAATTCCCTATAACCATAAGCTCTGATACAAATCTTGTTGTAACACCCCGACCGCGTAAAACATTGAACTGCGGCAGAAACGTCGGGGAGTCATTTTTACAGAACTGTTGTTTCACAACTCATGAAATTTAAAATTTTGTTTTATTTACTTAAATGTTTACATTATCTTGGGATAAACAGAAACAACGCATAAATAAATTGTCTTTCATGTTTTAAGTCACTAAGGCCTCGTGAAGCATGCATCATATTATCAAGCATTGACTCCTGAAACATATGTGAAAAGAGAGTCAGCATAAAATGCCGGTGAGTACATAGGTTTTGTGAGTGTGTCAAATTCGTGGCTTTGTATACATATTGAAACTCCTCGTCCGACTACAAGAGTCGTTAAGCAAAAATGTCGTATCAAAAGTGTTTGATATTGCAATACAATTAACCAACTAAAACAAGTTGGTTAGAGTTGTGAAAACCTTGTAGCCATGAATCTTGACCAAAACGTTTCTTTCGTAAAAACCTTGTAATAGATTGATTCAAAAGAAAACTTCGTATGGTTTATATCTTTAAATGAAAATCATTGCGTGACATTGTTCAAAACCATTGTCCGTGTTATAAACCATTTGTCTGTGTTATAAAATCAATCGTCTGTGTCATAAACCAATTGTCCATGTCATAAATAAATCGTCTGTGTTTTTAATTGTGAAAACTTTTGATCGTTAATATAATGAACACATTCAAACCTGTGTTGACTATACCACCAAAGGCTATCTTTAATAGACCACCAAAGGGTCTCTTTAACTAGACTAACAAATCAACAAATGATTTGTTAATCAGAAACAGTTTCTGTCATTACCCAAACTTCCACCAAATCCAGTGAACAGTCCGATAATGGGATTGTCAGTTCTATGGTACCATAACACATCAACAAGTTGATCACATTATTGAAATCGTATTGTTTTATATATAAACCATAGATATTGTTTTTGAAAAATTGAAAATGATATAGCACATATGAGTCACCCCAAAACATTTGCAAACGTAAAAGAGGGGAACTATGTACTCACTTTGAAAATCATTTTTGTATGCATAAACCATGTATATTGTTTTGAAAATTTTAAAATAATTATAGGCACATATGAATCACCCCAAAACATTTGAAAACGTAAAAGAGGGGGCTATGTACTCACTTTGAAAATCATTTTGTATATATAAACCATGTATATTGTTTTGAAATCTTGAAAATAATTACAGGCACATATGAATCACCCCAAAACACTTGAAAACCTAAAAGAGGGGGCTATGACTCACTTTGAATTGCGAAAGTGTTCTTGATCAATGGATAAACAAAAATCAAACGTGTCCTAATGTGTCAGATAAATATGTTAGCATGTCGGGACTACAAACGGGAGATTGGATAGAATGAATTCTTATAAACAAGACGAGTGTTGGAACTCATGTGATATGGTTTAACAAACTTAACATTCTGATTTGGAAAGGATCCTAAGTGCTTTTGACCCATTATGACTCGTTAAGGTAGTTTACGCTACTTTAACGGGTCATTAGCGTAAACATGTGATCGGATGGTTAAACATGTCCTATGATAAGTCTTAAATGCCCAAGCATGTTTGAAAATGTTATAACATCAGTTTATATAGCAAAAATTTGGTTACATGTGTTTAAAATGGATTTATGCGCAAAAGGACATTTTGTTCATTTTTAAGGACATAGAAGTAACTTATCATAACACTAATCAAATAACGTAACATAAGGTATAACCTCAGTAGGTTATTCCCAATACAACTATGGTCACAAATATGTGTTTGGTCGGATTCGAAAGTTAAAGCGGTGGTCAAGACCGCTTGACTTACGACCCTAAATAAGCACTAAACTAGAAGTGACGAGTTACACATGTCAAAATATGTGTAACTAAGTTTTTAAAACTGATTTGGTATCAAAACTTGGTATTTTGATACCCAAAAATAGTTTTGTCGTAAAATGCACATCATGCGCATTTTGACCGAAACTTTGACTCGTCACTTCGACTAGTAAACATGGTAATCATAAGGTGAAATCTCTAGGGACTATAACCTTCGTGATTACAATCACATTGCAAAGTCCTATTGAACTTTGACTTGACCAAATATGGTCAGAAACATAAGTTAATCAGGAAGCCAAATTGTTTGACTTTTAGCTCAAAATAGCTAAAGTAATGAGAGAACTAGGAAGAGTAATTGCTCGTGTGGAAGAACACTTTCGGAACTCAAGATTGGAGGTTCCGAAGTCTGGAAACAAGCTCCAAGTAGGATAGAAAGAAGAACTTCACACTTTGCTTTGAATTGTTTTGAAGTGGTGTAAAAAATGGAAGAATCATGGGGTATTTATAGTATTTTAGGTTTAAGGAGGTGATGACAAGTGTCCTCAAGTGTGGATTAGTGTCCTAACATGTGTCAACACCATATTAATTGTGGCAAAGTGAGTGCTAGGTGTCAAAAATTGGAGATAGGTGGCAAACTTGGTGAAGAAGCAAAAGTATTTATTAATTGTTTTTGACATTTTTTGGCCCTTGAACTTGTATTTTCACATGTTTGCCATTTATAACCCCTTTAACCTAATATTTAGGTTATATAAAGGTGTTAAGATATGTGTAACTTGGATTATGCCCGAAAATGTCATGGATGTGGGTTCGTCCGGTTGTACGGTTACGCATTTCGCAAAAATGCGTAAAATGCTTTAACGAACACGAAAATGATCGAAGTTGTGCAACGATTGACATTTTTGTATTCTCATCAATAAAATACAATATTTTATTGAATACAAAAATATTTGGAAATAAAACACAGGGTTTCATTGAATACAAAATTGTTTGTAATTGTGAAATGATTGAAAAGGCACAAATGTCACACTTCAAATCCAAAATGCAAGATTTCTATCCGAGATGCCTTGCTGATGATCCGAAATACCAAGTTCTTATTCGAGATACCTTGCTATTTATTCGAGATCAACAACGAAACCCTAGAACAGCCTTCAAACTTCAAACCAACCGTCAAAACGTCCAAAAACCACAACTTTTTCTGCTGTAACGATTCCGAACCGAGCAAAACAATAGCCGAATGCTCTGATACCAATTGTAGGTCCCCTAATCCGTATGGATCTTCATAGAATCGTCTATCCAATCTAGAGTGAGGAATCATCTGGATCAGATTATCACTAGAAAATGAGTACGAACATCAGTCACAATAAACCTGATCTTTATTGATTATCTATCACAATGATTACAATCAATCTAGATCACATGAATTCTCTCTCAACCCTCTATGAAGTGATTAACTTTAGCAACGTTAACCCTAATGCAAAACTCTCTTTATATGGAGACAGGTTTGCAACTAGGCTAGGGTTTCACCACATGGGATGCAAATTGGTCTAGGCCCTATTTGCCTACCATTCCCTACAATGTGGGTATGGTTTAGCCCTATCACAATATCTAACTATTACAAAACTAAACCCCGCTAACTGTTTATCGTTTTACTAATTACAAGATATCCAAAGACCAAATCTAAGTTGTTGTCACAAATATACACCAACAACATTGTAATAATAGTACTTGTCGATCCCCTACGAGTCGAACCGTGCGATGCAGTTCATGGTCTCAAAGACATAATCATCTGACCTCTTCCCGTGTCCCCCACCAATTGCCATGTACTCGGTGGGCCATCCCTATTGATAAACTTCAGTGAAGCCAACCACTCACACACAGTAGCTAGATAAACCCTTAGTTTAATGTATTTAGACCAATCCAAGACCCGTTCCCAACCGAGCCTTTCAATCATTTGGACGATACCAATCGTTCTAAACTCATCACCATTAAACATCCGTTCGGGAACAATCCTTTCCGGAATAGTTGTGGTCACCCTGTGCACCATCTTCCACTTCCAAATTTTAATTTCAAGTATTTTTTCATTAAACCTTGAGAGCGGCCATTTCTTGTTAGTCTCCCACAGTTCACCCACATTACTATCCCTGATCCTTTCCCATACCCAATCCTGCCTATATTAACGTCCATCATTCTCCTGCTTAATTGCTCCCACTTTCTCGGCTTTAAACCTGAAGAAGACCCGGCTCCCGAAGATGAGCCTTGACCCGAAATCTTGCTTCTTTTTCGGCTCGCCATATCTACAGGTAATAACACAAGAGATAGTCAAGCATTGTTGAACTACATAGCATGTAAACTATCACTTCAAAACTTTAATTCAACCCAACTCTCAGACATACCATGCAATGTTGAACCATAAATTATTTATTAGACATAACTAGCCGGTTTAAACTTTCAAACGTGGCAATTTTTACAGCTAAAGCTTAATTCTCATGTTTGAATCCTAAAATCATAAGACTTAAACAGGGTTCAACGTGATGTTCATGTTCAATCATGCAAACTAACAATTGTAATCTCATCACTATACTTGTTGCATGTCAATCCCACCCAAAATCAATTGTTAACCCAAACTCAAGCTAGACATCATACATCATCATAATAAACAACCTACTCTTAAAAAATTTCAAAATTTTAGAAGAAATTAACCATATGATAATCATGCTCCAATTCAAGTAAAAATCATACCTTTAGTGTTTTAGATTCGAAAGAACTAAGAAAAGATGTAATGTAACGCTTGAAGAACAGTTTTGCTCAAAAAACCCGAAATTTCAAGTTTAACAATCTTGCAAACAGACAAGAATTGACGGAAACCATGTTAGAGGTTTTGTTCTTCTCGAAAATCTACCAAGAATAGGCTCAAGAATTGCTTGATTTGGTTGAGAATTAAAGAAGATATAAGTGATTGAAGGGTAGGGTTCTTGGAGAGGAGATGAAGAAGATGAAGAGAATTGTGGGTTATGTTAAGAGATTTGGTGGCTTTTAATTAGGTATGGGTTGGATAAGGTTCACCCGGGTCAGACATGTGGTTAAAAGGAGGTTCGGGCCGAGTTTATATGGGTTTAGAATGGGTTAGGTCCGATTAAATACGCTAGAACCTATTTAGCGTCGGCATACAAACCAAGGGCCGTTGCTGATGGTCCTTTGGTCCGTCGCCAACGCTTGCTCAATGTTCTCAAAACCTCCAAAGGTCTAATCCCCTGTTTACGACACTTTTCACCCGACGGCCACAAAGACATACCGTCGGCGACGACATGGGACCCCGTCGCCGACGCAACCCGGTTTGTTGTTTTTTTAAGCAATACACATAAAGACTCGTTGACAATTGCGATTCCTACCACCCCCAAATAATCGTGTATTGTCCTCAATATACAAAACAAGTTTAAGACATACCTTACGTCTTCATGACCCGTTTGCAATATCCGAACTTCACACATTAAAGAGATTAGTATGAAACGACAACAATAAAATACATAACAATACGCACAAACAATAAAAAAATACAAAACACTACACAATTGTTCTTGGTTCTTTAATTGACCTCATAAGTTGGCACGCTTACCAAAAAGCTTACCAATTCCGTGTTCGCCTTTTCTCCTCGTTACCATCGAGAAATGGTTTAAGACGATGACCGTTGATCGTTTGTTTTGACCCATCCTTCGGGTCCTCAATGGTAAGATCACCTACTTTCCCACCCGTGTAATCATATACGGGCCCATCAACTTGCTTTTAGCTTCCTGGGAAAAAAACTTGAGCCTTGAATTGTATAGCCAAACCTTCTGACCCACTACGAATTCCTTCGGCTTCAACTCAGCATCGTGTGCTCGTTTCGTACCATCCTTGTATTTCGAAGCACACTCATATGCCTCCTCCCGAAGCTCTTCTATTTCGCACAATTTCAACTTGCGTTCCTTACCTGCATCATCATACTTAACATTAACTTCTTTGATAGCCCAAAAAGCACGATGTACAAGTTCAACCGGCAAGTGATAATTTTAACGTAAACTAAGCAGTAAGGTGCGGTGCCAATAGGTGTTTTACGTGCCGTTCGATAGGCCCATAAGGCATCATTCAACTTCGTTGACCAATCCTTACGGTCCGGTCGAACGGACTTTTGCAAAATTTCTTTAATTTGCCTATTCGACACTTCCACTTGACCACTTGTTTGCGGAAGGTAAGGGGTAGCCATTCTATGGTCAATACTATACCGTTTTAGTATGAGATCCCCCATCTCTAATAATCACTCGAGGAATCCCAAATCTAGAAATAATATTAGTTTGAACAAATTACAAACAACGGTATGATCGTTCGTTTTGGTGGCGATTGCTTCAACCCATTTAGATACATAATCTACCGCCACCAAAATGTACAAATTCCCATGCAAATTCGGGAATGGAACCATGAAATCTATTCCCCAAACATCCAATATATCGAACATGAGAATCAGTTGCATGGGCATTTCATCCCGCTTGGAAATACCACCTAACTTTTGACACTCAACACAGTTTTTAACAAAGTTGAAAGCATCCTTTAAAATAGTCGGCCAATAAAGTCCGCTATTAAGCACTTTATGCCCCGATTTGTGACCACTAAAATGGTCCCCACAAGCAAAAGAATGCAAGTGTGTCACTCAGGATCTCACCGTTCGGTATGCATCTCCTCACGACTTGATCTGGGCATGTCCTTGAACAGATCGGGTTCTTCCCACGTGTAGTATTTGAATTGCGAGAAGAAATGCAATCTCCTCCTCCTATCCCAATGAGCTGGTAAATCACTTGTCACCAAATAATTAATAATATTAGCAAACCAAGGTAATATTGATACTTTAAGAATATGCTCATATGGAAAAGTTTCATTAATTTCTATACGAGAAGAACCCTCTTCCACCAACAACCGGGATATGTGGTCTGCCACCACGTTTTCGCTACCCTTCTTATCCCGTATCTTCAAGTCAAACCCTTGTAGTAAAAGCACCCATCGGATTAACCACGGCTTTGCATCCTTCTTTTTTATGAGGTACCTGATAATAGAACAGTCAGAATATACAATTACTTTATTACCCCAAATATAAGCCTGGAATTTATCCAATGCATATACCACCACAAGTAGCTATTTCTCGGTTATTGTGTAACTCAATTGAGCATCCGAAAGAGTCTTACTCATGTAGTATATAGAAACGAGTTTCTTTTCTACCCTTTGACCCAAAACAGCCCCCAATTCGCTGATTGCAAGAGATAACACGTTAAAAACATTTTGGCAATCCTTATTAAAGTCAAAGGGTCTTTTAACAATAAATTACATAAAGGTTTGGTTATATCACTAAACCCTTTTATAAACCTTCTGTAAAAACAAGCATGACCCAAAAATGATCTAATACCCTAAATGCTCGTAAGATATGGCAAAGTAGAGATAACTTGCACTTTTGCCTGATTGACCTCTATCCCATGACTTGACAACACGTGCCCCAACACAATTCTCTCTTGAACCATAAAATGGCTCTTTTCCCAACTCAAACTAAATTTTTCTTAACACATCTTTTCAAAAACTTTTCGAGTTGGTCAAGGTAAACATCAAATGATGACCCAAATATTGAAAAGTTATCCATAGATCTCTAATGACTCCCCCACCATATCTGAAAAGACACTCATCAGGCACCTTTGAAAGGTGGCAGGGTGTTACATAACCCAAACGGCCTTCGCTTAAATGCGAAGGTACCATACTGGCAAGTAAACGTGGTTTTAGCTTGATCTTCCAGATGGATAGCAATTTGATTATAACCCGAATACCTATCTAGGAAACAATAATATTTTTGACCTGCTAACTTTCCAACAATTTGGTCAATGAAAGGTAAAGGGAAATGGTCTTTAGAAGTTACGGAATTCAACTTCCTATAATCAATACAAATACACCACCCGGTTACCGGCCGAGTGGCGATCTCTTCACCTGCGTCATTTGTGACGACTTAAATACCTGCCTTCTTGGGAACAGTTTGTGTAGGGCTCACCCATTGGTTATCAGAGATGGGGTATATGATACCTTCATCTAACCACTTTAGAACTTCCTTTTTGACTACCTCTCGCATGTTGGGGTTCAATCTCTGTTGTGTGTCACGAAATGGAGTACTACCATCTTAAGTGATGATTTTATGAATCACTACGGAAGGGCTAATTCCCTTCAATTCTGTAATGGTCCACCCAATAGCAGCTCTATTGGCGACCAACACTTCCATCAGCTTCCTCTCTTGACCCCGGTCAGATTTGATGCATTAATGACCGGTAGCGTGTTACCCTCACCCACATAAGCATATTTCAAATGCTTGGGCAACACCTTTAATTTAGCAGTTGGAGGCTCGACCAACGATGGCTTCAACTTGGTGTCAATCTTCTCGGTAAGACTTTCCACTTGATGTGTCCAACGTGGTCTTCCTTCTTTCACCACCATCACCTCCATCTTCTTCTCCTCTTCATCGATGCTCCGATTCGTTTCCATTTGTAACCTGTCAAATATAAAACACTCCTCTATCCTCAACACCCACTTCACAAAGAGGTATACACTCATCAACAATGTCTACCATATAGCATTCGTCGTTAACTAGAGATCCATTAATCTCGAAAAGACATTTAACCGCAAACGACGGTTACCGAAGGTCATGTGGACTATACCCGTTTTACAATTAATCTGGGGATTTGATGTTGCCAAAAACGGTCAACCGAATAACCATGGGTTGCTTGGTTTGGTCCAATGAAACATAATCGAGTACTAAGAAATCCACCGGATAGTAAAAGTCCTTGACTTTGACAATTACATCCGTGACTATCCCACGGGGTAGCTTGGGAGTCAAGTCGGCTAGCACTATAGTAGTGTTTGCCGCTCGAAGTGGACCAAACTCATATTGGTCATATAGGCTACCCGGTAGAATATTCACACTAGCTCGAAGATATAAGAGAGTTCTTGTCATTTTAAACTCTTCGACTTGATGGAGATGATAGGCGCTCCTGGGTCTTGTAGCATGGGTGGAAGTGCACCCGAAAGAATCGAACTCACATTTTCGGTTAAATATTGTTTCTTTGGAAACTTGTGAGTCCGTTTTTGAGTATAGAAATCCTTCAAGTACTTAGCATATGAAGGTACTTGTTTTATGGCATCCAAAAGTGGTAAATTGATTTTAACTTGTTTAAATATTTCCCTCATTTCTTCTTGATAGGGACCCCATTTGTTTACCACTTTTTTGGTTGGTCCCAACAAAGCTTCGGAATAAGGGCCAGTATTAACCTCCACACCCTTTTCCTTAGCTTTTGGGACATGGACGGTCACAACGGGTGTATTCTTATCATTTTTCAGAAGATTTTCTTTTTGTCCCGTTTAACCGTCAAAACCTCATCATCACTAACCTCTTCCACTACCCCTTCAACAAACTGAGGTGGTGGTGACACAACACCAGTATCTATGACTCGACCACTATGTAAAGAAATTTTATTTATTGGTACCTCACGTGTATTCTTCGAGTTGGACCCTTGGTGTTGGGCCCCCTAGTTAAAAGGTTTACACATTAGTGTTGCATGTTGGGCTAAGGTTGAAGGAATGGGCTTCCTAGAGCCTTATGGGCCTAGGATTGTAATTAGTGGGTTCATTGATTAGTATAAATACATGTATTAGGGTTAGTATTTTGGTGGCTAGTCAGTTTGTTATTCAGAAATCTTGTATCAGACACCATTTGGTGTATGCAAGTTGTTTAATCAGAGATTGTTCTTGTTCTATTAATCTAATCTTTGTTTTCGCAATCGATTAGTGGTTGTGTTAGCGTGCACAGATCCGATTCAGGACTTACATTTGGTATCAGAGCCTGTTGTTTGATACAGGCTCTCGGTGTCACGAATTGAAGAACTGTTCAGATCTCGAAGACTTGTTGCTATTCGTCATCTCAAATTTTCTTTGTTGAAGATTTATTCAAGATTGCGCTGTTTTCATCTCGGACTGCTACTGTTCTGAGAAAACCGAAGCAGATTCAAGCATTTCGGATACAGAATTGTTGAAGATCCCGAAGAACACGAAGAAGATCATCCATCTCGGATTGATTTCGGACAACTGTTCATTGGCTTCCTCAACAACCTTATCCGGATTATTCGCATTCCGGATAAGAATCACTGTTTGAATTAACATGTGTGTATTTGTTGCAGGATTTTCGAAATATTGTTGATTCCGAATAAGAATTCTTATTTCGGATCAGACTATCATTCTGGAAAGACTTTCATTCCGGATCAGGCTTTCATTCCGGATTTGTTTCTCTATTTCGGATCATCTCTTATCTCGGATTGACATTTATCTCGGATATCTTGTAATTCGGATTTGATCTCCATTCCGGATTGATTTTTCATCTCGGATTCATCCGAGTTACTATTGCTTTGTCTCTGATAGCATTCTGTATTACTGTTTTGGATTCTCATCTCGGACTCATTACGAAATTATTTCGGAGTACTGTTCATAATCAGAACTTAAAATTTACTTTATTTTTACTTAGTAAAATCAAAAAAACAAAAATGAACAGTTACATGACATCTCTGGATCTGACAAATGCCACCTTGGCAGCTTTGCAATCGAAGACACTGGCTCTTCATCAAGAGCTAGACCAAATCGTTGGCACTTCTACAAAGGCGCCCCGTCTGTTATATGGCGATGAATACTATGAATGGAAGTTCAGGTTTGAGCAATACTGCATGGCGAAAGAACCAGGGGTGTGGAGATGTATCATGAATGGTCCTCGAACCACGGCTGTTCTGACAATGGCGCTTGGACCCGACATCTCCATAGCTATCAGAAATTGCAAGACGGCTAAGGAGGTGAGGAGCGAACTACGGAATCTCTATGAGGGAAACGCTGCTATGAAAGTAAGTTGGGTTAATCAGCTGAATCAACAGTTCAGCTCATTTAACCACATATATGGAGAAACCATTGAGAATCAAATTCGAAGATATGTGAAGCTTGTCTCTCAGATGATTTCAGCTGAAATCTCTCTCACGAACAGTGCTATGAATCCACAGCTGCTGATCTCTTTGCCCAAGAGCTGGGATGCTGATGTGGGCATGATCAAGAAGACGAAAAATCTGAACGATGTCACCCTCACAAAAATGATTGCAACTATCAAGTCTTGTGAGATAGACAATAAACAGAGGGACATCAATCATCAAAGCAGTCTGATGGCAGCTGGTATTACAGGACATAACCCGGCACTAATGTCTTAGAATCTTGTCTATAGCCCTCTACAAGGAAGCTCACACAGATCGGGTAGCTCTAACTTGTTGTATAGTCCTCTCACCTCTACACAAGTGACTCAGTATGTTTATGGTCTTCAATCTCAGACTCCTACGATGATATCTGCAGCATAGGTTCAGACACAATATCATGCCCAGTATCCTAACATGGTTTATAGTCCTGTCATTCCTGCTACAGCTCAACATGGCAGCATTCCTCAATTTGATGTTCCCGCACCAGTTCCTGCTCCAGCAATGTCAAATTTTTCTTTTCTCACAAAAGAAAATGAGAAGAAATTGGCTATAGCTGCTTCAATGATTAACAGTTTAAACGCGTTTTTAGCAGGTGACTTGACCCCTCCATCTATTCTCCCAACTGAAGTAGATCAGATTATGGAGGAGGATTTTGACAATTACATCTGTGACTATCCCACGGGGTAGCTTGGGAGTCAAGTCGGCTAGAACTATAGTAGTGTTTGCCGCTCGAAGTGGACCAAACTCATATTGGTCATATAGGCTACCCGGTAGAATACTCACACTAGCTCCAAGATATAAGAGAGTTCTTTTCATTTTAAACTCTCAGACTTGATGGAGATGATAGGCGCTCTTGGGTCTTGTAGCTTGGGTGGAAGTGCACCCGAAAGAATCAAACTCACATTTTCGGTTAAATCTAGTTTCTTTGGAAACTTGTGAGCCGTTTTTGAGTGTAGAAATCCTTCAAGTACTTAGCATATGAAGGTACTTGTTTTATGGCATCCAAAAGTGGTAAATTGATTTGAACTTGTTTAAATATTTCCCTCATTTCTTCTTGATAGGGACCCCATTTGTTTACCACTTTTTGGATGGTCCCAACAAAGCTTCGGAATAAGGGCCGGTATTAACCTCCACACCCTTTTCCTTAGCTTTTGGGACATGGACGGTCACAACGGGTGTATTCTTATCATTTTTCAGAAGATTTTCTTTTTGTCACGTTTGACCGTCAAAACCTCATCATCACTAACCTCTTCCACTACCCCTTCAACAAACTGAGGTGGTGGTGACACAACACCAGTATCTATGACTCGACCACTACGTAAAAAAATTTTATTTATTGGTACCTCACGTGTATTCTTCGAGTTGGACCCTTGGTGTTGGGCCCCCTAGTTAAAAGGTTTACACATTAGTGTTGCATGTTGGGCTAAGGTTGAAGGAATGGGCTTCCTAGAGCCTTATGGGCCTACGATTGTAATTAGTGGGTTCATTGATTAGTATAAATACATGTATTAGGGTTAGTATTTTGGTGGCTAGTCAGTTTGTTATTCAGAAATCTTGTATCAGACACCATTTGGTGTATGCAAGTTGTTTAATAAGAGATTGTTCTTGTTCTATTAATCTAATCTTTGTTTCCGCAATCGATTAGTGGTTGTGATAGCGTGCACAGATCCGATTCAGGACTTACATTTGGTATCAGAGCCTGTTGTTTGATACAGGCTCTCGGTGTCACGAATTGAAGAACTGTTCAGATCTCGAAGACTTGTTGCTATTCGTCATCTCAAATTTTCTTTGTTGAAGATTTATTCAAGATTGCGCTGTTTTCATCTCGGACTGCTACTGTTTCGAGAAAACCGAAGCAGATTCAAGCATTTCGGATACGGAATTGTTGAAGATCCCGAAGAACACGAAGAAGATCATCCATCTCGGATTGATTCCGGACAACTGTTCATTGGCTTCCTCAACAACCATATCCGGATTATTCGCATTCCGGATAAGAATCACTGTTTGAATTAACATGTGTGTATTTGTTGCAGGAATTTCGGAATATTGTTGATTTCGGATAAGAATTCTTATTTCGGATCAGACTATCACTCTGTATAAGACTTCCATTCCGGATCAGGCTTTCATTCCGGATTTGTTTCTCTATTTCGGATCATCTCTTATCTCGGATTTACATTTATCTAGGATATCATGTAATTCCGATTTGATCTCCATTCCGGATTGATTTTTCATCTCGGATTAAGGAAGCATCTCGGATTCATCCGAGTTACTATTGCTTTGTCTCTGATAGCATTCTGGATTACTGTTTTGGATTCTCATCTCGGACTCATTATGAAATTATTTCGGACCACTGTTCATAATCAGAACTTAAAATTTACTTTAATTTTACTTGGTAAAATAAAAAAAAAACAAAAATGAACAGTTACATGACATCTCTGGATCTGACAAATGCCACCTTGGCAGCTTTGCAATCGAAGACGCTGGCTCTTCATCAAGAGCTAGACCAAATCGTTGGCACTTCTACAAAGGTGCCCCGTCTGTTATATGGCGATAAATACTATGAATGGAAGTTCAGGTTTGAGCAATACTACAAGGCGAAAGAACCAGGGGTGTGGAGATGTATCATGAATGGTCCTCGAACCACGGCTGTTCTGACAATGGCGCTCGGACCCGACACCTCCATAGCTATCAGAAATTGTAAGACAGCTAAGGATTTGAGGAGCGGACTACGGAATCTCTATGAGGGAAACGCTGCTATGAAAGTAAGTCGGGTTAATCAGCTGAATCAACAGTTCAGCTCATTTAACCACATATATGGAGAAACCATTGAGAATCAAATTCGAAGATATGTGAAGCTTGTCTCTCAGATGATTTCAGCTGAAATCTCTCTCACGAACAGTGCTATGAATCGACAGCTGCTGAACTCTTTGCCCAAGAGCTGGGATGCTGATGTGGGCATGATCAAGAAGACGAAAAATCTGAACGATGTCACCCTCACAGAAATGATTGCAACTATCAAGTCTTGTGAGATAGACAATAAAAAGAGGGACATCAATCATCAAAGCAGTCTGATGGCAGCTGGTATTACAGGACAGAACCTGGCACTAATGTCTTAGAATCTTGTCTATAGCCCTCTACAAGGAAGCTCACACAGGTCGGGTAGCTGTAACTTGTTGTATAGTCCTCTCACCTCTACACAAGTGACTCAGTATGTTTATGGTCTTCAATCCCAGACTCCTACGATGATCTCTACGGCATAGGTTCAGACACAATATCATGCCCAGTATCCTAACATGGTTTATAGTCCTGTCATTCCTGCTACAGCTCAACAAGGCAGGATTCCTCAATTTGATGTTCCCGCACCAGTTCCTGCTCCAGCAATGTCAAATTCTTCTTTTCTCACAAAAGAAAATGAGAAGAAATTGGCTATAGCTGCTTCAATGAGAAATTCTTCTTTTAGCAGGTGACTTGACCCCTCCATCTGTTCTCCCAACTGAAGTAGATCAGATTATGGAGGAGGATTTGGACGAGATTGATGTGTCCTGGAATCTTGCGATGGCTGCTTTCCATGTCAACAAATTTCATAAGAAGTATGGGAGACAACCATAGTCGAATCTGAAGACTGGGTTAACGAAAGATAAGCTCAGGTGCTATAGATGTCATGAGCCAGGACACTTCGTACGAGAATGCAAGAAGACGGCATCTGGATATGTCTCATCCAGAGTGGCAGATATTCAGAACAATGACAGACAGCTGGTGCTCGTCTCTCCTTCAAAGTCTCCTTCAAGTCCCTCGAACAGCTCTAGCGGGAAATCAACAGCCTTGGTGGCACAGCAGCACGAAGCGTTCAACTGGGCAGATGCTGCAGCTCAGATGGAGACTCTGAATCTTTCCAAGAACAACAATCATTGCATGATGGTGCAGACAACTGAGACACATGATCTTTCAGAAACGGTAAACCGCATTCTCTGTTCAGATAGTTGTCGTTTTAAATTATCACGCGCCCATGATTCAACTCTTGTAGCTGAATATCAACAAGCTGCATCGCAGAACATAGCCCTTAAACTGAAGAACAAGCGTCTTATGGAAAAGGTTGAAGCACAGAAACAAGATATAGCTCAGCTAAAGCTTGACTTGAACCAACAGCAATGTTGGGTATACGACTATAAGCTAAAATTAGCTGAAAGGGCGTAGAACTTCAAGCAGCTTTAGCCAAGCTAAATTCCTTGACAGGAAAGTTTCAAGAAAACGAATTAAATATTAAATATTTTGAAACTTCAAGCAAGTTGGTCAAGGACTTATGTGAGTTGCAGCTTAAATATCAGAAAAACTATACAAAAGGTCTTGGGTATAATAGGGCTCCTCCACCATATAATCATAAGTACACATGAATGCTTGATTCTGAGGTGGAACTAGAAAATGAAGAAAATATGATGTATGGTAAACCCTCAGATTACTTTTCAAAACCGTGGAAGCCCTACTACCCAAAGTTTTCTATGCCAACTGAACTCAAGAAGGACGCTGGTTCTTTCACTTCCACACTTCTGAAATTGACTCAGTGGATGCTACTAACGCTTCTACTTCATGTGCAGACGAAATATTAGTTGAGGATATTACAAATGGTGATAAAGAAGAATGTCTTAATTCAAATTCGGAAAATTCAGCTGCTGATTATGATTTTTATAAATCTGCTTTTGACATTTTGAGTCTTTTTCTTGCTGAAAAATCTAAATTCTCAGACAATGTTGGTTGTGTTAATAACTTAGACGTTTTTAATTCTGGTTTTTCATCTAATGCTGATGTTATGAATTCTAATAATGCATGTGATAACTCTTGTGATGAAAACATAACTTTTGCTACAGGTACATCGTCGACAGATGATTCGGTTTCCTCAGTTCCTACTGAAGAGACTGGTAGTTCTTCTAATGAAGCACCGTCTGTTGATGCTATTCCTAGGGTTGACAATGAGGAAATCAACCAACCAACTGAATCTGTGATGAGTGACGCTGGCATAGTCCCAGAAGAATCAGGCGAATCAGATTCTTCGAACGAAGATCGGTTGACTGATTCTGAAATGACAGAAAATGAGCAATCTCCCTTTGCTGATTCAGATAAAGTTTTGAAACTGAATCTGAATTGGAATCTCAAACTTTTCAAAATATAGAGATTCCTCTTGCTACTAATGATCAAAGCTCATCTTTTGACAGTTCAGAAAAGGATGTCCCTACTGAAACACCCGTCTCCTCTGAAGAATCCGCCAAGCAAAATGGTTTAAAATCTAATAAAAAGAAACGAAGAACACGTAGATCCACAAAGAATAAAACCAAACAGACATCTAAGCCTACTGAAAAGGCTACTGCTGACTCAGTTCCTCATTCTGAGAAATTGTCTCAGCAGCCCCAAACTGAATCTGTTAAGCTACCAGCTAAACAAGAATCAGTTAAAATTTTGCCTAAGGCTACCAACTTGTGAACGGGGGATCGACTCCTCCGGTGAGCAACCGGTCTGATCTAACTCAGCTAGCAGAGGCGGAATTCATTGCTAGAGAGGATGAAAAACGAACAAGAAAGATCTTATTGTTTAACTGCTCTGAATTGTACTGAATGACGTGCAAGTACAGACGTGAGTAAACAAATCAGCAGGGCTTCGCCGTTCCAACTAAGCTAACACTACTTAGCTCTGACACAACACTCCTATATTTATAGGTTGACATGACTCGCACTGGAGTGTGTGTAAAACAGATACTTGACTCGTGCGAGTGACTGCCTTGTACGAGTGACTGAGTGTCACTCGTACAAGCCAAGTACTTCACTTATACGAGTATACTACAACTCACATAAATTAATCAATAACATATATACATTCGACGTTTAAGCTCTATATACAATTCGACGCATCCTACACGTAGGCAATAGACATAATGCACCGATAACCTCCCCCTTGGATGTTTCCGCAGTCTGGATAGTCTTCAAAAAGTATTCATAAGATTTGATGGTTAACGACCAAAAAATCTCTTCGGTGGCTTGCGACGCTCCTCAAATGCTATTGGCGTTTGATCTGTTGGAGGAGGTCGGTTCACTGTATTGCCAAACTGAAACCCTTAGCGATGCTATGCAAGCACGCTAAGAAGTCCTAGCTTCCTTCTTTTCTTTCTTCTTCTACTCAATCTCCTCTAGCTTCCTCCAAGAAGTGTTCCATGTTGATCCTGAATGTATAACGTTTGCGAAGCAGACATTAACAATCTTCTAGAACTGGAGTGCTTGCTCTTTATCTTTCTCTTCATAACTGATCTTGCTGTAGAACAAGCAGTCTATATCTTTCTTCATACAATTGACTAGCCACATAGGGTCTAGTACTCGAATGCCATGCCACAACCCATATATGCGTTTGTGAGCTATGACGGCTTCGGTTAGCTCTTCAGTAATCTTCCACGAGTCATCATCCGGGTGCACGCGAAGTACAACCTCTCCTTTATTAGAATTATAGTGCCACCACTTGAAGACTTTGTGGAAATCCTGCTCCATTTGTATCATAGGCATGTTCTTCATTACTTTCGGCCTCTTTACAATGAGCGTAACATCCTTCTGCTTAGTCACTGGATCTATCTTCGTAATGCATCTCGGAAAGTGAGGTTTCCAGTGTGTAAATCCATGTAAAGCCTCAAGCTTAATCAACTTCCAAAGCCTCTGGTTGTGAAATTTCATCTTGAGATCGCTCATCTTTGTCTGCACCAACTCTTTGATATCCCAATAAGGCAAGGACTTGATGTCGCTCAGAATCGGAAGTAATGACTACCAAACTCCCTTTTGATCGCATAAACGTTTAGCTCTTCAATCCAACCCCAGCTTATGATATCCCCTAGAGAAATATTAGCGTCACGTGTAAAGAACGCTAGAGGACGTTTGAATTTACGCTCTGCTGGTGACTTCTTAAACCACTTCTTCCTTATCTCAGCAATTTCAGCTCTGTTTAACTGTTGAGAAACAGTTCCCTGCTTAGCATCTTCTTCAACTTTACACTTCAGAATATCTGCATTCTCAGCTGCAAACAATTCAGTAAAAGTTGGGGATTCCTCTGTACCCTGATCGGCAATATTAGCATCGTCATCAGAATCATCCTCCACGACAACTCGATCATACTCATTCGCTTCTTCAACCTGTTCAAAGATATAATCGTTTGGCTCGAAAGCACTAATCTCATTCAGATCATCTTTGAAGTCAAACTCAAAATTCTCTTCATCCACGCCTAACATTTCGGTGATCTCTTCTTTAGAATAATAGTGGATGAATTTGCCTTCCTCAACATCACGCTCAAGATAGAAAATCTTTGGTTTTGGCATGACAAGAACGGTAGATGAATAAATTACCGAGAGGATTCCTGCCTGCTGAGCATCTGAAAGATCTTTAGTTTTGTCCTTAACACCTTCTTCAGTAGTTCGATTCACATAATCATCGAGGTACACTGAATAATCAATCTCTTTATTCACATCAGAATCAGTTACACTAATACTAGCACCTCCTACATTATCATCATCATCAACCCTTATCAGAATCTGAATCAGAATAAACCAACATCATCTAAATCTTCATCTTCTTTCTCAGCATCTTCCTCAAATTCTTCAACCGCTTCCTTAATCTCTTTTTCTATGTTTTTCTTCTATAACCATTCGCGGTGTCTCACAAAAAGATCTGACATATCAATCTCCCCATCCTTAGGCTTCCGATCAGTATAAACTTGTCTGGCACTTGATACATAACGATATCTGTAATAGTAACTAGCACAGACTTAGCTTCTGGCGCAGTTTCAACATTCACGGGATCCTCTACAACCTTCACTTTTCCTTTGCCTTGCGCGTCTGATAATTCTTTAGCAAGACGTTCTCTTTCAGCAAGACGTTCTCTAGCCTCTACGTGTTCAATCTCGTTAATATCTGCAACTATATTTACTCTCAGCTTTTCCGTCAAAATCTTCTCAAACAGATTCATTCTACGATCACTTCTGAGCCTTTCCTCTTCATAATCAGCCATTCGAAGTCGTAACCATTCATTTTTTGACACTATGCTGGCAAGCATGGCTTCTAATTTTTGTTTATCTTTGTTCAAAGTATTCAGCTTCTCTTGCAATTCTGCTATCTTCATAGTATTCAACAAGACCTGTTTTTGTAACTCATCAACACGCGGGTCGGTGAACATGTCTGTAGTAAAATCTTCACCCCCTGGAATATCTCCAAAATCAAAGTTAAAATCAATCTAAGACTGGGGCTGTGAAGTGTGCAGTGGCGGTTGCGGTGTTGCCTGTTATGGTGTTGGCTGTGGTGATGCCTGATGTGGTGTTGGCTGTGGTGGCGGCTGAGGAGTAGCCTGTCGAGGTGGTGATGTTGGAGTTTGCTGAGCTGGTTCAACAATAACCTCTTCTTTAATCGTTTGCTCTTGCACAGTCTCTTTAGATCTAACAGTTGGAGACTCAGAGCTTTTAGCTGCTTGGCGCTTAAACCTTCGTGTCTTTTTCTTCACTGGTGTGCACACAGGAGTATTTGTATATGAACCCAAAGGTACATATGTTGTATCATCTTCACCTGCCGCTTTGCGCTTTCGCTCTTCTGCTTTTCTCTTTTTCTCAGCCAAACGTTTTGCCTCTATCTTTTTGGCCCTTTTTCTCTCACCAGCGCGTCTCTCATCAGAACTAGTGCTTGAAGACGTTGCGTCTTCAGCTACTTTCTCTTCACCAAACGCTTCTCTCTTCATGTCTACAACGATATCTTCAATATTTTCTTCAACATCTGGTTCATCTCTAAGCCCAGAACTTTCATTTGTTGACTTTTTTTGGCGGTGCAAACGTAGAATATGTAGCAGTTGCTTTTCACTTTGAACCTTTGTCTCCGTCTTACACAAACCACGAACTACGCAACAAAACTTTCAAGCGCAGTCAATTCCTCACTTTCATCCCCACTGTCTTCTTTCCTCCATTTACCCGGAGCTAGAGAAATGTAATCTTTGTCGACTATAGAACCAAAAACGAGTTTAGCATTCGTAAAAGTCTTCAAATGTAAATTCATCTTCTTGAGTGTAGAAACATCCATGTGCTCTAACTTTAACACATTGTCCTTCTTCTTCTTCTTCAAGTTCGGTGTAAATGATCTAACAACATTTGTACAAACCGAGGGTACTGCAAGAACTTTTCCCTCTGTATGTTCTGCATCATATGTGTAAATATATAACTTTAGAGAAGTTATACGGTAGATTCAGGACCAAGGCAATAATCATACACATTTGGTAATCAACCAAATCATCAAACCCCCCTTTGCGATGACCAACGCGTGAGCAAGAACATGAACAATATAACGGAATGGCGCGCTGAGGTTTCCTTTCTTGAATGGCGTGGCGTTCACAAATCCAGTATATCCCAATATGTAAAAATAACCCTTCACCATGTACTTCGAAAATCCGGTGGGATCGTCTGCATTATCCTTGAAATCCAAAACTGTCCGGATCAAATCTTCCGTTGTCTTAACTTGTATATCTTCATCATCAATCTTCACCACCGAAACTATCGCATTTTCTTCAGAATAATACTCTGATGCGTTCCAGAAATATTCGACATGAGATCTATAAACTGTATGTCGATCAGTGAGCGCTTTTGTAATCAGAATCCTGCTAAAAAAATCTATCACATCTCTGTACGCAACAATCTCTGGAAAATTCTCGTGAAGCAGACAACATATGTTGTGAAACAGAGAGAAGGAAGTTTTCTTGACCTGTACACAAAAAGATTCAAACCGTTAGAAAAATTTTCAAAATTTTCAACTTTCAAGATCATTCGTACGAACCATATATCCATACGAATCAATACTTAGAAAATTTTTGCAAGTTTGGAACAAGTTATCATTCGTACGAATCACTACTTCGTACGAATGATTTAAGAATTTGACATTTTTCAAAAACTTCACCAAACTTGCTTCGTACGAATAAAAAATTATGAACAAATTTCAAAACACAGTTGGTACAAATGGTCCTTCGTACGAATCGTGAACCGTTCCAAGAACACCAAGTTTAATCCGATCTCAAAACACGTTTTTAACAAATTGATAGACGATTTATAGTCTATTGGGGTATTCATGTTTTAAAGTTCAATTTTAAGTTTTACGGGTCTAATCTCCCTAAATCTATGTTTTAAGTCCGTTTGGTCTAAATCCGGCTATATAACAGTTAAGATTGAGCAAAAGTACCTTTCCCATCGAAAGAGGTGTGCGTATCAACCTCCCAATGTAACGATACTCAGTAATGTCAAGAAAAACGAAGTTTAGAACCGGTTCGCACAAAAAGTTCTCTCAGTCGCACAGTAGCATAAAGTTGATTCGTGCGAAAAAAGTGGCCTTTTATACTAGTTAGGCTCGTTCGTACGAATCAATGGTTCATGCGAATGAACACCAAACATTGTTCGTACGAGTTAGTGAGACTCGTACGAATAAGTTCTGAAACATAGAAAACTTTTTGATTTTTTTATGCAATTTTTATCTATTTAAAACCCACTCAGTTAACCAAGTCCAAGTTAATGACTCGGGTTATCTGATTTGCCTACCAAGTCCAAGTTAATGACCTTGGTTGACCATTTTTGACCAAAACAGATTTATTTTAAATTGTAAAGTTTCAAACTAATGAACATTGTTGACGTTCAAGAAATTTTTCGTTTATAGATTAGCTCCCAACCCATTGTCTTCGGATTTCCTTCAACAAAATGTCGCCATGACTTCAACTATCAGTGTTTACATCATCGGTAAACTAAAACAAAACTAAAAAGCTAAGGAAATTGAAAATCTTTTTGGGTTTTGGAATTTTACAAAATAGCAAGTAAAGATACATATTTTTGTGAGTTTTGTGTTAAGAGGATCATATCAAATACTTCAACAAATCTCCAGTACCGTTGATCTTGGTATACTCATTAAGCTTTTAACCAGATTTACCTAGATTGCCAATATTCTTATCCACTTAAACTTCTTCTCATTTCTCAACTGTTTCAGATATGTTAAGTAATATTAGGAAAAAGAATAACTGTGTGTCCCATCTCAGAATATACTCCCGTATCGAGATTCCCAGAATTTCATTTCACAGGTGAATATATCCAATTGATATCTATAAAGGGTGAAATACGAGACCTTGAGAGCTCAGGTTAGTACTACCGTACATACGAAGAGATGAAGGCTCGTCTTTAGGTGGTGTTCCTTGAAGGAATCTTTTGAACTGCAGATGTCACAAAGTTTATAACATAATCATTTTTTTTGCAGCTTTTGTAGGTGAATAATGCGTAAAGTATTATACAAGTTCTAGGCCATTACTGACGCAAAATCAGAAGAACTCGGATAATACCCCAGATATCAATTAAATATAAAGACCTAGTATCGCAGAATCTGGCATTCTCTCAAACGAAATTTCGGAGTACTAAGTCCATATATCCAGAGATGTTAACCCATAAGTTATTCAGTTTTTCATTTAGGTTTATATCTTGAAAACAATTTACTGAACGAGTGAAGCCTATTGCACATCCTCAGTAAGATCTATTTAATTACTTGTTTAATCATTCCAGTTCTTTAGCATATTTTGACTATCATAATGATATAATATGATCTCCCTTTTTTCACAAAAACTCTTTTTGACTTTTATAATGTTTTTATTTTCCCAAAAATTTCTCCCCCTAAAATCAAAAACATATTTTTGGATTTGTAGAGTTTTTTTAAGAAAGAATTTACATAAAATTCGTCAAACCGGTGAGTTATCACGTCAATTCGTCGTCATCCTCAAACTCAACCTCATGTATATCCCCTAATGTCAGATTTCGTAAACCATTTAATTTTAAAAGATTTTTAAATCTTGTACGATCAAAGGCTTTGGTATAAAAATCTGCTTTTTGGTCATTAGTGTGGATTTTTTCAATTCTAACCAACTTTTTCTCGTAGCAATCATGAATAAAGTGGTGTCAAATCTCAATATGTTTGGTTCGAGAGTGTTGACATGAGTTTTTAGTGATATCGATCGCAGGTTGGTTATCTACATATATAGGCGTATCAAGAAATTGCAGTCCAAAGTATCTCATCTGCTCTGGATGCTAAAACGGATTTAGCCTCAGAGGTAGGGAGAGCGACCGTGGTCTGTTTCTTGCATTGTATTGTTACCAAACGGGTTCAGAAGAACTGGCAACCCGCCATCATAGATTTGGTGTTAAGTTTGCTGCAACCGAAATCAGAATACGAGTAACTCGCAAGATTGAAGTAGTCGTGTCTAGGGTACCACAAGTCAGTGCTTGGAAATCCCTTCAAATATCTCATGATACGTTTGACGGTGAGCAAGTGCGAATCTTTTGGATTGGATTGATAACGGGCTCACAGGCATGTTGGATACATGATATCTGGTCGAGAAGCAGTGAGATACATCAAGGATCCGATCATGGAGCGGTATAAAGTCTCGTCAACTTTGACTCCACTAAGATCTAGACAAATGCCGTGATTAGGAGCTAATGGGGTTGATGATGGTTAGCTCCTGTCATATCGAATTTCTCCAATATGTCATGAACATACTTCGTCGGATGGATAAAGATACCATTAGGCAACTGATCGACCTGAAGTCCTAGAAAGAACTTCGTCTCCCCCATCGCACTTATTTCAAATTTATGCTTCATGACTTCTTCAAGTTCTTGACACAGCTTGTCATTTGTTAATCCGAAGATGATATCATCCACATATATCTATACAATAATCAAATTCCCATCCACTTCCTTCGTAAAGAGGGTAGAATCTACAGTTCCTCTGATAAAGCCATTGTCTATAAGATGTCATGACAGCGTTTCATACCAAGCTCTCGGGCTTGATGTAGACCATATAAGGCTTTGTTCAGAAGGTAGACTTTGTCTTTGTGCATTGGATCGACGAACCCCGGTAGTTGGCCAATATACACCTCCTCTTTTACTTTTCCGTATAAGAAAGCAGATTTGACATCCAATTGGTACACCATGAACCCTTTCCAAGAGGCAAAGGCCAAGAATATGTGGATTGCTTCAAGGCGGGTGACCAGGGCATAGACTTCTGTGTAATCTATCCCTTCCTGCTGATGGAAACCTTAAACCACAAGTTAAGCTTTGTTGCGCAATACAATTCCTCTATCATCACACTTGCACTTGAAGACCCATCTAATGTTTATCTTTTTGGGATGATCGGGTAGGTCAACAAGCTTCCAGACTCCCAGTTTCTGGAATTGAAGCAACTCCTCTTGCATTGCGTCCACCCAGCTCTCTTTTTTCAATGTGGTGTCTGGTTTGAAGTGGCGCAATACGAGTATAGAAACAGCTCAGATCCTTGTTAATCTGATTGCGAGTTTGCACTCCCGTTTGTAAGATGCCTATAGTATTCTACGAAGGATGATAAGAAAGCGTCCTTGGCATCACTTCGCTAGGAACATCTACTTGTGTTTGCAAATTTGTGATAACTTCATCCACAACTAGTACAGATGAAGAAGCTTCATTCCTGACGTTTAATTGAACAGCTTAAGTATTCAGGAAGCTTTCAATCTGCTCAGATCCTTCATCGGAATTGGTACCTCCATCATCAAAAGTTGGTTCCCGATCAGAGTCATCATTTGGCTTTTGATGGGCAGATGATTCGGAATCACCAATGGTTTGTTAACTTGCTCTTGATTAGATATTTGATTCTATTGAAAGAGCATAAGAATTTCTTCATATGATGGCAGGTCGAAAGAATTCCACAAACCATCATAGTTAAAAACCACGGATCCCCAGGTTTCTGCATTGGCGTAGCATATCTTTGACAATCAACATGCTGCACAAGAATAACCTGGTTCAGACTCGGCAAGAAGACACGTTTTTTTGGAGTCGCATAACCCACAAAGAATCCTTCCAAGGATTTGGCACCAAATTTACCAGCCGGGTCTAATACAGTACATGGTGATCCAAATGGCTCCAGAAATGCAAGGTTGGGCTTTCGCTGATTCAGTAACTCGAAACACGTCTTGTTGTGAGGCTTAACTGTTAACACACGATTCAAGGTGTAACACGCTGATGCGACTGCTTCACTCCAGAAACTGATTGCCAATTTCGAATCGGCTAGCATAGTTCTGGCAGTCTCAATCAGTGTGCGATTCTTTCGTTCAGTAACTCCATTTTGTTGTGGAGTATAAGGAACATTGAATTCATGAAGAATCCCCTTCTCATTGCAAAATTCGAGCATCCTCTTGTTCTTGAACTATGTATCATTGTCAGTGCGGATTCTCTTGATTGGCAGGTGATATAGGTTTTCGAGTTTTCTGAAGAGGATCATTAGAGTTTCAAATGTTTCATCTTTGCTCTCCAGAAATAAAACCCATGAGAATCTTAAATAATCATCTGTAACGAAAAGGCAATATAGATCACCAGATATGCTTTTGACTTTTACTGGTCTGAAAAGATCCATATGTAACCTCTCTAGTTGTAGCTTGATAGAATTCAACAGCTTTCGTGAGTGTGATTTCTTGTGTTGCTTCCCCTTTTAACAGCTCAAGCAATTATCAGATAATTGAAAATTCTTCAGATTAACACCCTCCACTAGGTTGTTATGCTTAAGAAAATTCAACTTTTTTAGATGAATGTGCCCCATCTTTCTATGCCATAGTATTGAATCTTTCTCGGTAGCTTTGGAAACAAAGCATTGAACTTTCTTCGATGTTGTTGATGCGACACACATATCAAGAACATACAAATCATTCTCTCTCGGAGCTCGCATGAGAATGACGTTGAAGAGTTCGTTTAAGATTTATGTAGGATCATTGGTTCTTTTTAAAATTTGCTTTGGCGCAATCATATGGGCCTTCTGTTTCTCGTCCTTGGTGAATTTTTTTGAATGAGAAACAGGTTTTGGAGATTCTTGTGAGCAATTACTTGCAATATGCCCAACATTTTGATATTTGTAACATGTTCTACTGTCCTTTTGAACAGAAGATTCCAAAACTTGTTTCCTATTCTCTTTCTCTTGCTTGAAATCATCATTTGGTTGTGTTCTGATGATTTCTTTCTCCTTTTCTGTTCTTGTCCCAAAAACAAAAGTGATTTTCTTTGTAAAGTTCAGTTTTTGGAACATATTGTTCATTCTTCACTTTTGGAAACCCAACCCTGCTCTCTTATTTTCAGTATAATCTCTGTTTTTATGATAGTAGGGTCGGTTGTCACATTTAGATTTTGAGTAGAATGATGCATCGTGTTTATCTAAATCAGGATGACTTACCTCCACAAGTTTGAACAAGTTATCAACACGATCCAGATTCACGTTCTGGATGGGAAAGTCCTCATCAGAAAATAGTTTATTTGATCCTTGCATTTTATAAACTATGACGTTTGATCATTAGTTAAACTATTTTTTGATGGTTCAACATCAGACTCAGATTTTTCAGATCCACTTTTTAAAACAATTTCTACCACAGTTTTAACCACCTCAGAGTCACATTCACTTTTAGAAGTTGTGTAAGTTACATCGATGTTTGTAGGCAACTCATTTTATTGTTCAGTTTTTAGTTTTAGATTGAGTGCCTTTTCCACCTCTGCTGGCTTTTTACATGCATAACTATTCCACATAGGGGGTGGAACTCGATCATAACTCGCACTCTTGTTTTTATCATTTTTAGATTCATCGTTGTTTTCAATGTTAGGTATAATCTAATCAATGACATAAGAGCTTGTTAACTGATTAACAATTTGTTAACCCATTCACTTTCAATTCTTACCTTCTCAAGCTCACTCTTTAGCTCAGCGAAGTGTTTAAGTGAATATTAATGGCCATTTACTTGTCCATTACTGTCGCCTTAAGCATCAAAAGTGTTGCGTCATTTTCTCTGAGTGCTTTTGTGTATTGTTTAACAGAGTTACTTAGTTTTTTGTATGCTTCTTTAGTTGATTTGTAATCACTTAACAAATTATCTGTTAAACTTTTGAGCTCAGTATATTGTGTGTCTTTTACAACACATTCATTGTATGGCTTAGCACATTTTAAGCATGGTTTTTCTACCACCGACTCACTCTTAGACTCATTTACCTCATTGACGTTTGCCATGCATGCCTTGCTGATGTCATCCGACAACTTCTCCATCTTTTCATCAACTTTCTTTTCAACATCAGGCGTCTTTTGTTCTGAGCAAGATGATCGTTGACTTGGTCCAAAGTAACCTGCAAAAGTTTTCAACATATCGTTAGACAGGAGGTGTTTAAATGCACTGTTTAAAAGTTCCTCATCTTCTGATGATGTATGATAGTAATAATCATCTACTAGTGCCTCATCAAAAGCTGCCACCGAATCTTCTTCAGGCTCTTCAATTATCTCAGCAACCAAAGCCAAACTTTCATTTTTGGAAATATATTTGTTCCAGTTAAAGCCCTCCTTCTTGAGTTACCACTTCCGCTTTGTCTTTGGTCTCTGGCTGTTTAGCATCGATCTGCACCATGTGAGTTCTTGGTTAGGGACGGTGGTAGATAGCCTTTTTGTAATAGTCATCGACAAATAGATTTTGGTTCCCTTGAGCTTCTCTATTTGGGCATTCACGCTTAAAATGACCCTTTTCCCGACACTTAAAACAAGTAACTTTAGATTTGTCGAATCCCAGTTTTCCATCCAAACCTCCCAAGTTCTCTTTTCCCGTAATTTCCATGAAGCGTTGTGCGCGTTGGACAATAGATGCCATACACCACTTTATGTCGATCAACTCCATCTCTACTGGATCAATCTGGTCATAGTTCTCTCTAGTCATTTCAAAATTTCCAATCCTTCCTGCTACAAGACTATCGTAGGATTCGAGAAGCGATGCTAATAAAAAAATGTATTGCTTCGCGGTTTTCTCATCGAAGTTTTGTGCATTCTAGAAATCTACTGCGATATTGCACTGAAGAACCCTTTGAATAGGATTTGACTGATTGTTCTGGTTGATTAACTGTAGCAAATGATTGAAAGCCACTGTTTAGGTTTGATGGTGAATTTGGTGAGCTGTAAGCGCTGAAGGCAGTCTGTATCTTTGGAGACTGAATTTGAGAAGCAGAAATGTTCTTGAAGTATAGATTAACATCTTGTTGAACTTGGACGGTTTTGTTCTTCGCCATCTTTTGCATTTCAAGTTCATGTCCCTCCAGTCTTTCAATGAAACGTGGTAATGAAAAATTACCATACTCGGTTCCATTCTTCAAGATGGTCAAATAAGTAGACCATTTGCCTTGCGGTAAAGAATCTGCCAACTTATCAACAAGTTCTTTGTTGGTCTTGATGATTCCCGTTCTCTTCATTTGCACCACCAAATGACAGTATCTTTCGATCAATTGTTTCATTGTCTCTCCTTTAATCAACATAAAGATATCAAACTCTTTACTTGACAATGCCCTTTTACTCTTATGTAGCTGAGTACTTCCCTGGAACTTCAAACGAAGAGCATTCCACAATGATTGTGCATTATCATCATGTTGTAATAACGCTAGAATATCTTCCTTGATGGATTGTTGCTGGATGTTCATCATTTTCTTTTTGTTTATGAACCTTTCCCTTTCAACATCTGAGAGTTGAGCTAGAGTCTTTTCGAGGCCATTTTCACCTACAGGAGCTTGTTTACTTCGATAGCGAACCAACAAGTAAAGTGAGTTGCCTGGACCCAATTCATGAACCGTTCGCTCCAGCTGTCGAAGTCTTCTAGGTTAATTAACTTCAGCAGTTTGGTCATTGTACCCATCTCGTTCTCGAGATTCATGTTTTGAGTCGTTGTGGTTGTGACTGCAGATGTAGCGAATGCGTTGTAGAATTCTTTGGCCATTTATCCAGTAAAACTTTTGACACACACTTTTTGAACAAACTGATTAGTATGGTAAAATTCTTTCATGCGGATAACAAAAGCAATTCGTGCGACCAAGATCCGTTCGTACGAACTAGAAATTCATATGGACATGGTGACTACAACAAGTAACTTGTGCAAACCAGAATGCAATTCGTGCGGATGAAGTTTCACTCGTACAAACGAGATGCTCATACGAATCTGTAACTAGTGCGAATCACACTTGTAAATTTTGAAACTTGTAAGTTTTTTAAGAAATTCTGATTACTTGCTCGTACAAATAGCCTAAATCGTATGGTCAGTTGGTAGCTTGATCTGATCCGAGATCAATTTGGGAGAGATGTAGAGGTAGAAAGCTGTACCAGTGAATCTGATCTAAAACAGTTGGTAGCCTGCAGAACTTGACGTTTGTCAGCAGATAATGCCTCAAGGCTCTGATACCACTTGTGAACGGGGAATCGGCTCCTCCGATGAGAAAACGGTTTGATCTAACTCAGCTAGCAGAGGTGGAATTCATTGCTAGAGAGGATGACAAACGAACAAGAAAGATCTTACTGTTTAACTACTCTAAATTATATCGAATGACGTGCAAGTACAGACACGAGTAAACAAATTAGAAGGGTTGCAACTTCTAACTAAACCTGTTGAAATATGTAGGAACAACTTTGGAGGACTCTCGTCAGACTTTGGTATGTCGACAGTGGCTGTTCCAGGCACATGACAGGAGACATCTCGCAGTTGAATGGCATTCAGTTTTTCAATGGCGAGTTCATCTCCTTCGCAGGTGGTGAAACGGGAAAGATAACTATGAGAGGAACGATGTGCAGTGGAGCTCTTAGTTTCAAGAACGTGAACTTTGTCCCAGAAATGAAGCACAGTCTCTTGAGTGTGTCTCAGCTCTGTGATAATCATTTAGATGTGCTCTTTACAAAGAAAGGATGCTATGTGCTGAAACCAAGCCTCATTATTCCTGATGAATGGATTCTTCTCAAAGCTGAACGCAAAGGAAACGCTTACGTCATCGACATGAACAAAGCCCCAACAGACAAGCTTACGTGTTTGTTCTCGTCGACCGTTAAGCACGATGCAATGTTGTGGCACAGCCGACTAGGACACATCAACATGAAGAATCTCAACAGACTTGCAAAAAGTGGTTTAGTTAGAGATCTGCCTGTTCGGGATTTTATGAAAATTGAAAAGTGTGAATCATATGCTCGTGAGAAACAACATCGAAAGCCACACAAGTCGAAACCCGCACCCTCCACGTCAAAAGTCTTGGAATTCCTTCACATATATCTTTTTGGTCCGACAGATATTCTGAGCATTGGTGGGAAGGCATACTGTCTGGTTATTATTGATGACTACTATCGTTTCACATGGGTATTCTTTCTAGCACAAAAGAGTGAAACCCTTAAGTTAGTCAAATAGTTTATCACCCTAATGGAAAACCAGGCAGACACCACAGTGAAGGCTATTCGATGTGATAACGGAACAGAGTTCAAGAACGCCATTTTGAATTCTTTCTGCTCCTCCAAGGGAATTGATCGACAGTTCAGTGCAGCCAGAACTCCTCAACAGAATGTGGTTGCAGAATGCGAAAACCGCACACTCATTAAAGCTGCACGTACTACGTTGGTCGAATCAGAACTATCTCTTATTTTCTGGGCAGAATCAGTCAATGCCGCTTGCTACATTCAGAATCATGCCCTGATCAACAAAAGGCACATGAAAACACCGTATGAAGTGGTTGAGGGTCACCAACCTTCGGTCAAGCATGGATGCTAAGGGAAAATTTGAATCACGCAGAGATCCATGCATCTTCTTCAGCTACTCTAAGAACACTTCTTATCATGTCTACAACAAGATCAAGAATCCCAAGGACGCACGAATTGGTCCCGACTGGCTATATGATTATTCGTCTCTATTTAAATCTGTTGATGTCTCTTCTGATATGCATGCAGGCACAGGCACAAGTTCTTAACCCCCACCGATGCCTATCTTAACTGAGGATGATGAAGATGTTGCACAGCTGCAAGAATCTTTCAAGCTGAGTGTGGATCCACCTGGATTCAATGAATCAGTGTCTACACCTCCACCCGCATCGTAGAATTAGGAAACTGTTTCTGAAAACAGATTCCTCAGACGGGTTCCCCTAAAGTTGAGGCTCCAAACACAGGAACTCCTGTGGCAAATGACGGAGCTACAACTTCTGATGTCTTAGGCTCATCTCTGTTACCTGAGCCTACGCAACCAGATTGTTCTGCTAATTCATCAGTCAACATTCCCACCGGTGCAACTAATGATTGGGAGCCATCTAAAGTCGCATCGTAGAGCTTTACAAACTTGCAGTCAGATCTCCATGTTTCTGCTACGCCTATACCACAACGTCTACAGCGCGATCATCTGATTGAAAATGTTATTGGTCCTGTTACTGCTGGAGTTCAGACTCGAAGTCAATCAGGAGATATCAATACTTTTATCTCATAAATTGAACCTAAAAGCATTGATGTCGCCTTACAGGAACCAGGCTGGGTTGACCCTATGCATGAAGAACTCAATCAGTTTGAGAAACTTGGGGTACGGCAATTGGTGAAGCTTCCTCAGGGAAAACGTGCTCTAGAACTCGTTGGGTATTTTGCAACAAACATGATGATATCGGTGTGATTGTGAAGAACAAAGCTCGACTGGTTGTTCAGGGCTTTCGCCAGATCGAGGCGTTGGATTACGATGAAGTTTATGCACCGGTGGCTAGATTGGAAGCCATTCGTATCTTCTTAGCATATGCATCATACATGGATTTCACAGTCTATCAACTGGATGTCAAGACTACATTTCTTTACGGCACGGTGAAAGAGGAGATATACGAGGCGCAACCACCGAGTTTCACTGATCCTGACAAGCCAGACTATGCATACAAGTTGGACAAAGCTTTGTATGGGTTGCATCAAGCACCTCATGCGTGCTACGCAACCCTGACAGAGCATCTGCTTGCTCACGGATATACCCATTGAGCCATTGATCTGACTTTGTTCATCAAACATGTTGACAAGGACATCATTCTTGTTCAAATTTACGTAGATGACATTATTTTTTGTTCTACTAATGATGGGTTGTGTCGCGAATTTGAAGAGGTTATGAAGAAGAAATTCGAGATGAGTTCATTACGGGAGATGACTATGTTTTTGGATCTTTAAGTTCGTCAGAGCTCACAAGGCATTTTGATTCATCAAGGAAAATATGTCAATGACGTTCTTGCCAAATTTAAGCTTACAGATTTAAAGCCTATGGCTTTGCCTATCATTGAACGACCCCTGTTGAGTGAAGACACAGAAGGAACGCCTGTCAATCCAACCTATGTACCGGTCTATGATTGGTTCACTCATGTACCTCACGACAAGTCGGCCATACCTCATGTTTGCCGTTTGCCAGTGTGCTCGATATCAGGCTACTCCTAAACTCTCTCATTTACATGTTGTTAAAAGAATCTTTAGGTACCTCAAAGGGGCACCATCACTAGGGCTCTTGTATCCTAAAAATTATGAATTTGAACTGTATGCTTTCTCTTATAGTAATCTTGGAGGTACAGACAGGGATATGAGATCAACTTCAGCGGGATGCCAATTCTTAGGAGATAGATTGATCTCTTGAAAATGCAAGAAGCAGCAGACGGTCTCGCTTTCTACAGCGGAAGCAGAATATGTCGTAGCATCAGCTTGCTGCTCCTAGGTTTTATGGATGCAACATCATCTTGTGGATTACAGTTTGACTTATGTAAACACAACAATTTATTGTGATAATGATGCCACTATCAAAATTGTCAAAAACCATGTTTTTCACTCCAAAACCAAGCACATAAACATCAAAGTTCATTTCATTCGTGATTGCTATGAAAAGGGTCTCGTTAAACTTGAGCAAATCCACACCGATGCAAATGTTGCGGATTTGTTCATGAAACCCGTTAGCACCACACGTTTTCAGGTGCTTGTGGATCTTCCCAAAATGATCTGGTTTTCTAACTGAGCTTCCTTTATTCTTTCCTTTTAGTTTGTTTTCAATTTCGTCTCTTTTTGTTTGCCTCGTACATTTATTCATGTATATGCACAAATTTAGGGGGAGAAAAATCGCAAAAATACAAAAATATTTGAAAAATAAGAAAAACACAAAAACATAAAAAAACAGAAAATGACAAAAATAGTTTCAAACAGTTTTGCAATGATTGGGAAACGAAATGATTTCTCGTGATAAAGGTTTTGGCTAACACATGTAAGGTGTTGTAGCTGGAACAACTTGGATCGAAAGCGATATGTTGATAGGCTTAGAGCTCAAACGAATATTATAAGCTAAATGATGTAAACATAACGAACTATATATCTAGTGGGTCACACACCATCGGCATATGATTTTATGGTCTTAAATCTTGCGTTGATAGTTGGCCAATATTTAAGGTATTAGGTGTTTATACTGTTGAGTCATCCGGGGTTATCTTGGTTGTCCTTCTGTTGTATCCAGATTATATGCAGACCTAGACACAACCTGTATATCTTAAAAGATCCAAATTTGGACAAAAACCTTAATCGCTCCTCAAAGCGAAATTCGCACCAAAAGGTGTATGTCTCATCTCGTTGGACACAAAACATTGAAAACTTTGACTGCACGATGGTGCATACCTATGATCAACGGTCTAACATTGTAAAGCTAGGATGATTCCAATATAAGTTACCAAAACATCGTAAACTGTTGTGCCTACCTTGACCCCCCCTGGGTATGTCATGGAGTGGGACACACAGGTTTTATAGTATAACATTACCTTAAGCATGTCATAAAGAAAAAAAGCTGAAGGTTGAGCTCTAGCTTTAAATGGACAAATATATTGGAAATTGCTTAGACCAGTCTAACCAAGCTCACACTGAAAAGTGTTCTTTAGTTTGCCTAAAAGCGATTTGATCCCATAGCAAGACTGTGTATATGTTGTATTAATTTTGTTTAAATGTTTTGCTTATTTCTATATATTTGGTAAAGTCTGCTTGGTTGCTTGATTAGTATAAACTGTTGATTTTTGAGTTAGATGAGTTATGTCAAGGGATATTGGACTGGCCTACTGAGTTTTGGAATTAAGCTAATCCAATTGAATTTCTGAAAATCTTTAAATTAAACAGTCTTGGGCCCACTATGTTACTGTTCTGGATTGGGCTTTTTGACCCATTCGGACTGGCCCATTGACCTAATTGGACCCTCCCCTCTGTCTGTTTCGGACTGGTTACTGTTCCGGATTGGGCCCAATTGATTTTGACCAAGCCCATTCCGGGTTGTATCCGAATTGGATCTTGGATAATTGGATCCAGATTGACTTGGGCCCAAATTCTTAGGCCCAAGCCCATTCTAGAATAGTATATAAGAGTATCATTGTTTCATTTCGGATCATTCACTAAAATTTCTTCTTCCGAAATACTCTGATCATCATCCGGATTAACTTTCTTCACATTCATCCGAATTGCATTGAAATTAGGTATAAAGTGCTTTTAAATCGTAAAAATTAAATGTTAATATTTAAATCTTCTTGTAATTAAGCATCTCGGATGGTATCTCGGATAAATCTTCAAATAGTGTGCATTCCGGACTCCATCTCGGATGAGCATTCAACTGAAATGGATGAACTCGGATTTCTTTTCAGATGGCATTCATCTGAGATTGTAAGGGGTTCATCCGGATTCCTGTTTGAACCTTTTTGATTCCGGATCTCAGTGTTTCAACTTTCCGTATTGTTTTTTGAACTTTCCGGATTGAGTATTGAACCTTAAAACAGAACCTTTAAGATGAACTCTCAATTGAACCTTGAACCTGTCAAATTCACTAATGACCTTTTTCTTGACCTGTCAATCAGTTTTGAGCTAATGAGTCTTTGACCCCTTAGTTTGAAATTAACTAGTTAACTTATGGTTAACTTGAATATCTGGTTTGATTAGTAAATGTCTTGCTGAGTATGATTTAATCTGTTGTTCTTCTGACAAAAATGGCTGAAGAGGTTTTTGATGCTGTTTTGTTGGTTGAAGAGCAATTTCACAACCAAGCGGGTTATGTTTCCGATTCACCAGCAGAGCTCTTCCAAGAATTCAGATCTATGATGGTGGGTCTGAATGATTGCAGGATCTCATATGCACTTCGAGTGAATTCGGTTATCTATCGAGATCTAGTGCACATGTTTTGGAAGCGGGCAATATTTCATCTGAAGGGTGCTAACGGGAAGCCTTACATAAGTTCATCTATTCAAGGGAAGGAGATTGTTGTGAACGAAGCTTGTATTCGAGAGATGTTGAAGTTTACTGATGCAGCAAGTGATTCGACATTATATGCTATGGAGAAGGTGATGCTGGTATTGACAAAGATGAGCTATTAGGGAACTTATCCACCGTTGATGAAGAAGATGTTTCTGGCATACTGGAGATTACTAGTTCACATTTTTATACAGTGTGTATCAGAGAACAAGGGTGGATTAGGTTAGCCAAACTAGACAAAGACTTCGGCGATAGTATCTTTGGTGATGGATTGGAAATATAACTTTTCTGGTTATAACTTTATAGTATCTTGAGCGGTCGAAGAAGAAGATGTTTTGTTGTATCCTCGATTTATACAGTTGATTCTGGATGCTCGTTATTCTGATTTTGCTAAAGATACTTCTGATGCGAATTTGTTGAATGTGAAGCCTATGGGTCCGACTATTTTTTGCACGATGAAGAAGAATAGATCGACATTGAAGACGGTTTTTGTTGGACGCATACCACTGAAGAAGTTTGGGAAGTTTTGTGAGGTAACTGGTCAGGATATCCCAGCACCTAAGCCGGTGAATGCTATGCTGGCTGAAGAACATGATGTACCGGTGGTGGAGAAAGAGATTGAGATTGAAGATTTAGTTTCTGAAGCCGATACTGATGATAAAGAAGCTCTGTTGGAATCTATTACAAAATGTGGTGTTGATCCGATTCCAGAGCTACAAGAGCTTACTACTAAGAACTTAGCAGCTCTTATTGCACATCTAAAGGAGATTCAGGAGCAGCAAGGGAATCCTCCTCTCGTGTTGACTCATTCTGATATCCCGTATACTGAAGCTATTACAAATGACTAGTTGAAGAAGAGGAAGTACCTTTATTGAAAAGACGACCAACAGAAGCAACCGAAGAACCCATTCATAAAGAAGCCTATATACAAACCAAAGTTCATATTGATGATATTGTTGAAGAACCAATCACTGTTACATCTTCGGTCGTTGTATATTTGACCGATATTTCCACTGTTGAGCCTGTTACTGCTGAAGAACCGATAGTTCCTTTTGTTGCTACTCAGTCTACTTACTGTTGTGTCCATTCCAGCTAAGTCTGTACTTGAGATGATGGATTTTGGTGTTGGTGGTGGTAGCTCTGCAGGTGCTGGAGGATCAGGGGCAGGGGGTAGTGGTTCTGGTGGTGGTTAGGATGAAGATACTAAGTTTTTGAGGCGATCTGAAAAGAGAGCATTTGAATTCAGCGGGGTTAATAGTGATGAGGAAGTGTGGATGTTGTTGACCTGAAGAAGAGAGTGGTAGTGCTTGAGCAGGAGGTTATTCTTAAGGATGCACAGATAGATTCGTTGCAGACTCGATTAGATGCGCGTATCAAACGATAGACCAATTTCAAGGTGATGTTTCGTTAGTGATGACTATAGTTTTCGATCTGAAGGCGAAGTTGGAAAATAAATTTGGGCGTGAGTTTTCTGATCCGGTGATGATCCTATGAATGTTGAACATCGTCATCAAGCTGCTGAAAGGATAGAAGCTAAAAGAATAGCTACTGAACAACTTGCAGCTGATCTTCAGGCTGGATTAGATGATTACTTGAGTGATCCAAAGAGAAAGTTCACTGCAAGTCAGAAAAGACAAACTACTCAAAAGAAGAAACATATGGTTTTGATGAAGAATGTTAATGTGAATCCGCTGGACGAGAACTTTCAGTTGAAGGATCCTACCAACTAGTCTGAGAGAATTATAATGGAGCTTGGATCGAGTTATTACAATAAGGTTGGAATTAAGTCACGTGTGCTGAGCTGGACCTATGATCATGTAAAGAGAATTTGGCTGATTGTTAGACAGGATGCTACACGAGTATTACTCCAAGGAGTCCCAGTTTGAGACCTGGACGAAAGTTGCATTGACTAATCTTCTAAGGGCTCCGTATACAGATACCGATATGACCGAGCGTGGACCAGGGTGGAGATTTCTCAAGAAGCTGGAACAGGACGTGAAGAACGGATTTAAAATGATGAAGACAGCTGAACCGTGTCTTCGGGCAGCTAAAGGTGTTAGGGATGCGAGGACTGGTAGAAGGTTTAAGTCTGTGATGTGGCCTCCAACTGATAAAGAACTAGTGATACCAGTCGCTCCTGTTGGTGCATATTTGTGACAACAGCTTAGTTTTGGTCTTTGGATATCTTGTAATTAGTAAAATGATAAACGGTTAGCGGGTTTAGTTTTGTAAATAGTTAATTAGAAGTAATTGGGCAGAACTAGTAGCAAAATAGTGCATGGTGGACGAATTGGGCTTTAAACCCATTAGCAGTCCATGTAGGAAACCCTAGCCCATGAGCATAACCTACCTCTATATAAAGGGAGGTTGTGATTAGGGTTAAGGTTGCTCAGTTAGTTGTTCAGTTGCTGGTTCTATTGCTGTGTTGCTGGTTTAGTTGTTCAGAGAGATTGAGAGAAGAGTCTTGAATTGATTGTAAACACTTTGTGTCAGATAATCAATAGAAGACAGTTTGAAGGAAATTGTTCTTGTTCGTGTTCTTGTTTCTGTAAAATCTAATCTAGGGGATTCTGTACATTAGATAGACGATTCTGTGAAGATCAATAAGGACTGGGGGACCAATAATTGGTATCAGAGCATTCGGCTCTTGATTATTGCTCGGTTTAGAATTGTGACAGCAGAAAAATTGGGTTTTGGGCTTTTTGGAGGCTGTTCTTGAAGTTTGTGACGACTAAATTAGGGTTTTGGCGGCTGTTTTAGGGTTTTTGTAGGCATTTCAGATTAACAACAATTATTTCGGATTAACAGCAAGCAATTCGGATTGAAGAAAGGCATTCTGGATCAAACAGCAAAGTATTTCGGACTGAAGACTTAAATTCTGGATCAGAAATCTGCATTTCGGATCATCAGACCTGCAATTCGGATCAGAAAAGCCCATTTCGGATTAGATTTCGGATCAGAAATCTGCATTTTGGATCATTAGAAGTGTAATTCGGATCTGAAAAGCTCATTTCGGATTCCATTTCGGATTGAATTTCGGATCAGAAGCTATTCCTGATTCCATCTCGGATCAGAAGCTATTCCGGATTCCGTCTCGGATAAAAAGCTATTCCTGATTCTAGCTCGGATCAGAACTATTTCGGATTCCATCTCGGATCAGAGTAGTCTATTCTGGATTTCCATTTCGGATAAGAATAGTGCATTCCGGATTTCATCTCGAATCACTATTCCAGTTCACCATTTCAGATTAGCAATTCGGACTACTGTTCTGGATTGTCATCTCGGATTGTCAATCAGAGTTACCATTCCGTATTTTACACCGTTCCGAGTTATACATAAAAAGGTGGAAAGTTAACCAGCTGACGTAACCAAAGTTAAACGTATCCGGACATAGAATTTGATCCATAGACAATTTTGACGAACCGATTGGACAGTTAGACTCGTGTGATTTTTAGGACAAAAAAAGGCACAAAAATCCCAAAAATCATAATTGGACAATATATATCATTAGAATCGCATCGTCGAGACGAGTCTAATAGTATAATTTAGTAACCACTCATTTCGGACAAGTTTTAACGTTTTTAACGAGCCGGGTCGGAAAAATGTCAAATATGTCTAACCTAAATGAGCTGTTGAGAATGGAGCACGAGGTTGGTACCACAAACAAACCTCTAAAGATGCTGAAGGTGGAGAACTATCTTACTTGGAAGGATATGTTTCAATCCTTTGTTGAATATCAAGACACAAGGATGTGGATCTGTATTCAAGATGGGTACCTAACCCAACGCATGACTTTGAGGGCAGACAACGTGTTACTGCCTATGTGAATATGTCTGAAGCTGAGAAGAGAATGTATGAGTTTGAGAAGAAAGCTTTAGCTGCTATCAAGATGTCATTACCTGATGGCATAAAAACACATTCAAGCGGTATACTACATCGAAGGAGATGCGGGATGCCCTAGAGAAGAGGTATGAGGGCAATACTGACATAAAGAAGAACAAGGTTGATCTGCTGAAGAAACAGTTTGTTGTGTTCAAAGGAATGAGAAATGAATCCATTGAAGATATTATCATGAGATATTATCATTTGATGTCAGAAATAGACAATTATGACATAGAGGGATACACAGATGTGGAGATAAACGACAAGTTGCTGGATGCTTTACCTGCAAAGTGGGATATTTACACATTGATGATAAAGGGTGAAGTTGATTATGAAAAGAAAGACTTGGAAGAGGTTGTTGGAAAATTAAGATCTTATGAGCTCAATATGAAGAAGGAGATTGGTTATGATCAGGTTCAAGATCCGGAGATTTATAAAGGTCATACACCTTCATCTTCCAACAATGCTTCAAGTGATAGTGCAACTGCGTTTCTCTCATGTGAGAATGAGTAGATCGTGACAGGTGCTGAGGGTGAAGTATGTTTTGTTGCTGCTTCAGGAGGCTCGTCAGGGGCTAAGAGACAACAATCAAGTAACAGCAGTTCTAAGTCTATGCCACTTAGTGTCAAAAGTGCTGAAGATCACCTGACATTGCTTGCTTCTTTCGTTGCTTCCTACGAAAACTATATTCAGGGAACAATATCTGATCCTGCTACGTTTGACGAAGATTATGATCATATGAACCTTGATGACTTGGAGGAGATGGATTTGCAATGGCAGATGGCTATGATCTCTAGAAGGGTGAAGAGGTTCATGAACAGAACGGGCAGGAAGTTCGTTGGAAAGAGTGTGGGCTTTGACAAGTCAAAAGTGAAGTGTTGCAACTGTCATAACTATGGACATTTTTTTGGAGAATGTCAACGACCAAAAACTGAATCTCGTTCTAGTTCATCCTTTCAAGATTCTCCTGGTCATGGTTCAAGCAACAGGAATGCGTCAAACAACACTGGATCAAAGGCCTTGATTTCTACTGCTAGAGAGGGTTCTTATGATTGGAGTGTTCATCTGGAGAGTGATAACAATGCCTCACAGGCATTCATGGCTGAGATAGCTCCAGTTGCTAATGAAGAAGTGAAAGCTGATGCTGAGGAAGAGCAAGAGAAGGTAGCTGAGAAAGCTGATGGAGAACAGAAGGCTACATAGAAGAAGATGGTTGCTGATTTTGATGCTTTCATGGTTGATCTAAGCAAATCAACAGGCGAGGTATGTTCTAACTCTAGTAGTTCTGTTTGTTTGAAGTGTCGTGAACTGCAAAGTGAAGTTGACACATTAACAAAGCAAACCCAAAGTCTGGCTAATGAGCTCTCAAACCTAAAAGAATCAATTTTTTTGTAAAACGAAATGAGTCACTATGCTTGAAGAAAATTAAAGGTTATGAAGAAGAATTCAATATTCTAACCTGTAAGCTTAATGAAAAACTTCAAGTTATTGACTTAGCTCATGATACGATGAGTGAGAAAACAAAGAGGTTTCTGAAAAATGCAATGAGTTGTCTGAAGCACAACTTAAAATTTGTGAGCTTGAAAAGAAATTAAATCAATTCAGAGATTCATCTTTTGTCATGAAACACATGATGAATGGCTTGAAGAAGAGTAATGACAAGACGTGTGTGGGATTCAAAGGTTTGAATGAAGTTCCACCACATCTTGGTCACGACTATTCTTTCTTGCCAGATGAAGAAGAGCTTACAGGCTTTGTGTCAACTACACCTGGTAGTTCCACATCAGGAAGTGTTGATGGTTCTGAGAATGCCAAGAAGGATAATAACATGGAACCAGTTTTGAAAACAAAAAATACACACCCTAAGAATCAAAACATTTTTTTTAAAAGGTTGATTTGTTAAAGGGAGTGACAAGAATGAAGAGGTCCCTGTTATTAGTAAAGAGTCTAATGTGAAGTTTGCTAAAAATAAAAACAAAGAAAAATCAGAAGTTAAGCAAACTAAACAAGATCCTTCGAAGGCACCGTCATCATCATCATCCACATTGCCTGATGAATCTAAGCAACAGGCTTCAATTAAGAAGTCTTCGGCTAGAAAATCGTGTTTCAAATGTCATGAAAAAGGACATGTAGCTAGCTGCTGTCCTAACAAAAAGTGTGAAGCACAGGTAAGTGAGAGACAAAGAGAAAAATCACCAGCAAAAAGTGGAGATGGTGAGAAGAAGGTTAACTCACAAAAGATATCTGTTACCAGGCAACAGAGTGTTGCTACTGGTGTAGATAAGGCTGAAAAAGAAACTAACCAAGTTCCTCATTTTCAAAGAAATCAACAAATATTTCAGCCTGCATCTACATCAGGCAGATATGATAGACCTAGAAGTAGTTCACCAAGAATGAATAACTTAAATGGTCCATCAAATAATTTCAGAAGTCAAGGTCAATATCAAAATCGATACCAGAATGTTGGTAGTCCAAATTTTTATAACGATGGCTTTAGAAATTATCATCATCAAAATTCATGGAACCAAAATCATAATTCCAAAGGTCGCAAAGTCCAAACACGGTTAGGAAACCTCAAGACCACAAACCTAGTGGATATCAAAAACCATTTCCATTAACAAGTCTAAGATCCAAGACTCATGTTAGGAGTGATGGATATTGGATGGATGTTCCCGTAGTTGATGAATCTGGAAGACCCAAGACCATTAAGGCTTGGGTCCCCCAATCTAACTAATTTTGTTGGATGGTGCAGGAGCTGCTAAGGAGGATTATCAACTTGTGTATGTTGATAGTGGCTGCTCCAGGCACATGACGGGGGATGCGAGGCTGTTAACATAATTTGAGAATATAGATGGTGGTTATGTGAATTTTGCAGGTGCTAAAGGAGGGCACATTACAAGTCGAGGAAAAGTAACTAACGGGAAGATCACACTGGACAAAGTGAACTATGTTGAGAAGCTGAAGCACAATCTGATGAGCGTGTCTCAAGTCTGCGACAAGGGTCACTCGGTCCACTTTACAAAGTCTGAAGCTTTGGTGTTGAAACCTGGTTCGGTGATACCGGATGATTGGATAGTGACGAGAGCACCAAGAAGAAACGACACTTATGTCATGGACATGGGTGCTTAGGATTCTTCCACTGTGGTGGCGTGTCTACTATCAAAAGCATCTGAGGCTGAGTCATTGTTGTGGCACAGACGCATGGCCCACATCCACTACAGAAAAATGAATTACATTACTAAAAATGGTTTAGTGGAAGGGGTGCCAATGCAGAGGTTTCACGTGGAAGATAATTTCTTCCATTTCAAAAGGGAAAACAACATAAGAAACCTCACAAATCTAAAACAGTAAATTCCATAGATGCCCCTTATGAATTACTTCATATGGATCTATTCGGTCCGGTGAACCTAAGGAGCATAGGTGGAAAGTACTATTGTTTAGTTGTCACTGATGATTATTCAAGATATTCATGGGTTTTCTTTTTAGGTACAAAAAATGAGACAGCGGAGATGCTGATAGATCTTTTTACAAAATTGGAAAATGTCCATGATGCAAGGATCAAGAGGATAAGGAGTGATAATGGCACGGAGTTTAAGAATCAAGTTCTTGATCTCTATTGTCTTCACAAGGGAATTGAACATCAATATTTTGCTCCTTATACACCTCAACAGAATGGAGTCGCTGAGAGGAAGAACAAGACGTTGATTGAAGCTGCAAGGACTATGCTTTCTGATTCAAAGCTTCCAATTCTCTTATAGGGAGAAGTTGTGAACACAACTTGCTATGTCCTGAACAAAGTTTTGAAGGTTAAACGGTTTAACAAAACATGTCACGAACTATTGTTTAACCGGAAACCAAACTTAAAAGGCTTTGAACCATTTGGATTGCCCTGCACCATAGTGCTAAACAAAGATAAGCAAAAATCCGGTGAGGTAGCTGATGAGGGTTACTTTCTAGGCTATAAGCCTCGAACACCGAATAAAAGGATTTTTAATCTAAAAACTGGTAAATTGAGGTGGTGTTTAACATGGAAATCACTAGTTATTCACCTCAACAATCAACGAGTAGTCCTGCTATATTATATGATTATGACAACGTTTTTAAATCATTTAATATTCCTGATTTTTCCAATGCATATGAGTCAGGTGATCCATACTGTGATCAGTGAAGATAGAGAGTGTGACTTCATGGCTAGATCGAGTGTATCGATGACAGATGCTCCAAACTTCTTGCAGTGCCGTTCTAGAGGACTCCGGTGATAGTGAGTCTGAACCTATCAGGGAGAGGAGTTCACTAATCCATTTACTAAATTCAGGGGGAGGTTGGATCTAATCTGGGAGATAATCTGGTTGTTGACACCATTGCTACCACACGTGTAAACAGAGATCATCCAGTTGAAAACATCATTGGTGATGCTGCTGCAGGTGTTCAACCAAGAAAAGGTGTGCTCGAAGGTTCCTGTTTGTTTACCTCGATTCAGAAGACTGGGTTGATTCATGAGTGTCAGTATAGCTGCTTTATTGCCCAAGAGGAGCCGAAGAATGTTCATATGGCTCTAAAAGACAATTGTTGGGTTGAAGATATGCAAGAGGAACTAGCTCAGTTCAAGAAGTTGAATGTCTGGGAGCTAGTTGACTTGCGTGAAGGAGAGAAAGAAATAGGCACTAAGTGGGTGTTTAAGTGCAAGAAAGACGACCGAGGGATCGTGATAAGGAATAAGGCTTGGTTGGTAGTGAAAGGGTTCAATCAGCAAGAAGGGATTTATTACAATGAGGTGTTTGCACCAGTAGCAAGGTTGGAAGCAATTCTGTTGTTCCTAGCTTTTGCTTCATTCAAGGGCTTCAAAGTTTACAAACTTGACGTGAAGAGTGCATTTCTTTACGGGAAAGTCCAAGAAGTGGTGTATGTCTCATAGCCAGACGGGTTTACTGATCCAGACTATCCAGAACGAGTCTATCGACTTGATAAGGCATTGTATGGATTGCATTAGGCACCTAGGGCGTGGTATGAGACATTGTCAGCACATTTGTTATAACATGGTTTCGAAAGAGGTCAGATTGACAGTACACTTTTCATTAAAAGGAAGAAGGAAGACTTTCGGCTGGTACAGGTATACGTAGATGACATCATTTATGGGTAATCTGATGAGAACATGTGTCATGATTTCAAAGAGGTAATGAAGAGCAAGTTTGAGATGAGTGCGATGGGTGAATTATCCTACTTTTTGGGTTTACAAGTTGAACAGAAGAAGGATGGGATGTTCATACATCAGACGAAGTATGTGTATGACATTTTGTCTCGTTTTAAAATGGAGGATTGCGCTACTTTCAGTATTCCAAACTGTGAGAATCACAATCTTGGTCCAGATCATGAGAGTGTGGAGGATGTTGATCCAACTCAATACAGGGCAATGATTGGTTCGCTAATGTACTTGACTGCTTCAAGACCCGACATCATGTTCGCCGTATGTCTTTGTGCCAGATATCAAGCGAATCCAAAGGAGTCCCACATGAAAGCGGTGAAGCGGATTCTTCGTTACTTGAAGGGGAAACCTAAACTTGGTTTATGGTATCCAGCTGCTAGTGATTTGAAGTTTGTTACTTTCACTGATTCGGACTTTGGAGGATGTAAATCTACAAGGAAGTCTACCACAGGTGGTTGTCAGTTCTTAGGAGGGAGGCTTGTCTCATGGCAATGCAAGAAGCAGTCTTGCGTGTCTACCTCTACGTGTGAAGCTGAATATATTGCTGCGGGTAGCTGTTGCTCTCAGGTTCTCTGGATCCAACTGCAGATGCGCGATTACGGTTTGAATTTCACTCGTACTCCTATTATGATAAACAATAATGCCACTGTATCAATCACCAACAATCCCGTAAAACACAGTCGCACAAAACATATTGACATTTGTCATCATTTTATATTGGATTGTGCTGAAAAGAAATTAATTGAACTGCATCGAGTCGACACACTTGATAACCTGGCAGATCTTTACACAAAAGCACTTGACAGGGCTTGTTTTGAACATTTAGTCGAACTCAACGGGATGAGGAATCCTGAATAACCATTTTTCCATAAGAATAGTTTGTAAATAATTTACTACTTTTCAAAAATCAAAAACAAAAAAAAAAAGAAAATCAAAAACATAAAAAAATAGAAATAAAAAAGGAGTTTTCACTGTATGAGAAAGAAGAAATGATAGTACATCAGCAAGTTAGACTGTCACACTGAAATTAAAACTAAATCTGAGGTTTTAGGTCTTTATATCGTTATTTCATCCGGGTATCAAGGTTGTCCTTCTGCTGCATTCAGATATATGCTGACCTAGGCACAACCAGAATATCTTAAAAGAGCTAAAATGCCAAATCCCAAATATTGAAGAAGCTCTTCTAGAGAGTCATTCAAATGTGCAATTTGCATAATTCGTACCAAAATTTGGTATTTGTCCTAACCCTCGTTGGATATTGGTCTCTTTGCTGTACGGAAGTACTGATCTGATCACCAACTATCTAACGTTGTAATTCCAAAGGATAAATTTCGGTATACTCACCTACTACGATGAATTTTTATGCATACATTGATCGCGGGGGTATGTCCTGAAGTGGGACACACTAGTATATCAGTATAACTTATCTAAACAGATCACAAGGTAATGGTACTTGAAATGTTCATGTATTTTGTTTAAGTGGATAAACAATACTGGTATTCGTCTTGAACTGCTTTTCATGAATATTGCATACAAAATAATCAAATAGTGTGAAAACAGTTTGATGTTGCTGATATGATCTTCTTAACGGTGATACTCACAAAAATAGAGTGTTTATTGTTTCGTTATTTATTTGCTTTCAGAAAATATAAAAATCCAAAAATATTTCATTTTCTTGTAAATTCTTATTGTATGGATATTGGTTGTTCGTGGAGGAGTTGTTACCGATAGGGGGATACGGTTTTAGGAGATGAGTTCAAAATTTTTCGATCGTGCAGGTTATGTGTATTTAAAAAAATTTGAGTATATGGTTTGAGTTGAGAAGTGCTTAATCTGTGATACAGTTTTACTATCTCTTAATTAATAATAATTTGTTTCACTTGTGTTGAAAAATTCTTATGGTTTCTCGAGATGTTTGTTTTATAGTATACAGATTGTAGCAGTGTGTTGCTGAGAAGTTTGGTGAAGAGGAGTTTGCTTGGATGCATGGTAGAACCTCCTTTCTACATTGCAGTCAAAGTTGAAGAGTTTTGAAGATTGCTATGCAAGGATTAAACTGGAGTTTACTCAAATGCTAACGATTTAGAAGATTTGGTGATTGGATACATCAGCTTAGGGGGAGTCTGTTGCTGGCAGAAGTTGTTAAAGCTGAAGCTATCCAAAGACCTACATTTTTCAAAGATGTTAAAGATTGCAAGAAGTCTGAAGACTAAGTTATTTCATGAAGCTATTTTCAAGGGGGAGTTTGTTGGTGCATATTTGTGACAACAACTTAGTTTTGGTCTTTGGATATCTTGTAATTAGTAAAATGATAAATGGTTAGCGGGTTTAGTTTTGTAATAGTTAATTAGAAGTAATTGGCCTAAACTAGATACAAAATAGTGCATGATAGGCGAATTGGGCTTTAACCCCTTTAGTAGTCTATGTAGGAAACCCTAGCCCATGAGCATAATCTACCTTTATATAAAGGGAGGTTTTGATTAGGGTTAAGGTTGCTCAGTTAGTTGCTCAGTCGCTGGTTCTATTGCTGTGTTGCTGGTTTAGTTGTTCAGAGAGATTGAGAGAAGAGTCTTGAATTGATTGTAAACACTTTGTGTTAGATAATCAATAGAAGACAGTTTGAAGGAAATTGTTCTTGTTCGTGTTCTTGTTTTTGTGGAATCTGATCTATGGGATTCCGCACTCTAGATTAGATAGACGATTCTGGGAAGATCCATAAGGACTAGGGGACCAACATCTCCAACATTTCCCAAGGGCATTTTGAAGAATTTCAACTTTTGGATGTATGACCCAAAGGTCAGGAGTGTGGCGATTGTACTAAGGAGAAAGCATTTCGAGTGAATGATGTGGTTGATCTAGTGAGCTTTCACGATAAAGACCTACAGGTTCTAGCAGCAAATCAAAGTTGTATGAGGCATGTGCTAAAGATTGGACGGAAGCAGTTGCTGGGATCATAGCTGGAAGAATGGGAGTTGATGCGCTAACAAAGAATTGAACGCCAAATGTTGTAAACCTAGGGGGAGATTGTTGGGCCCCTAGCTAAGAGGTTTATGTTAGGACATTTTGAGACTGTTGATACTTGAGTTTAATAGTTTGAGCTGGTTTTGTAATAGTTTCTTAAACTAGAAGGGCTAATAGTGAAATATGTGAAACTTAGAACAGGGCGGCGTAATTAAATTCCCAACGTATTTATTAAACACTCTGGGTAGTCAGTTGTGTATATATATGTTCTTCAATGAAAACCCTTGTCCAAGCTTCTTGGACAGATTTTGGTGATTACTCTTGTGCTGTGATTCTTGTTATTGTGCTTAATCCGAATATCCAGGTGTTTTTAGTGATTACATCTTTCGGAATTTCATATAAAACACTTGTTGTTTGATCCATACAAGAATCTTCATCTTCATTGTTTGGTTTTCCTAACTTTTACACATTCAGACATCTAATCTATAGTTGTTTGGCTGATAACAATCAACCAATGTGATCCGAATCTGTTTTGGGAATCACAATTTGGTATCAGAGCCTTTGTGCTCTTGATTGTTTGAGTTTTTGTTAAGATTCTTCAAGTTTTGAAGGTATTTCAAAAGTTTTCAAAGTTTCAAGGTTTTTCAAATTTTTGAACTTAAAATGGCTTGATTTGGTATGTTTAATCATTGGGTTGTTGTTAATCAGTGTTTTGGTAAACATTTGGGTCATTTTGGTGCAAAGAAACATAGATTTTGGGTCATTTTGGTGCAAAGAAACATGGATTTTGAGTCGTTTTTTGGTGATTAGAGGGTTTTTGTTCGTACTTAAACACTTCTGGGCATATTTATTATTGAAGTCAGCGTAGATAACTTTGAATATAGCAGATTTAATTTGAATATCGCGTATTTAACAAATACGCTGGGTTAACACCAGCGGATTTGTTGATTGTCAGCGAAATAGTGTCAGCGTAGTTAATCGAAGGCGACTTCGAAGTTAGTGATAAAAATCCTCAGCGATTTTATCATGGTGATCGGCGTAATTAACCAAACTTATGCTTGTTTTTCATGTTCCAGTGGATTTTGCTATTTTCGCAGGATAAAACCGCTAGAGATCTCCAACGTAATTAAATCAAATTGCAGCGTATTTGATTCAAGTGCAGCGTATTTGATTTAACTGCAGCGTATTTGTCTTCTGATTTCATTCATCCCAGCATACTTAATCTCCGATCAACCAAAATATCTCTCAATCAACTGAACCCAATTGCCCAAGCCGAGTTAGAAACAGTAACAGCTACAAGACCTTCCAAGTTGAAAGGATGAAGATTTCAGCAGTTGGAAGAACAGAATCAAAGCCTTCTTTGAGTATACTGACTATACTCAATGGATATCCGTCACGGTGGGTCCACACGTTCCAATGATAATTCGCGACAACAATCGTACGATCAACGAAGATCCATCAACGTTCACCGAAGAAGACAGAAGTCTCATTCAATGTGACCGTAGGGCTCATGCTGCTCTTACTATGGCCCTGTCCAAGGACGACAACAACTTGTTCGAAGAGTACACCTCCGCTCATGAATTGTGGTTGGCTCTTATTGACCACTATGAGGAAACGAGGAACTCATGGACAACAAAAGAGACATGGTTCAGAAAGAGTAGGACATGTTTGGAAGTGTTCGTGGTGAAAGCTTATTCGATCACATCAGTCGATTTCTGGGAGTGCTGACTAAAATTAAGAAAGTGGGAAATCATGTTGCTAACTATGCATCAATCAAGAAGCTGCTAGACTCACTCCCTAAAGAATGGAGCCTTCAGTGTATGATGATTAAGAGAACTTTCTTGACCAGCACAACTCATGTCACACTCTCGGAACTGATCAACAGAAATGGATATTGTCAAGAGAGTAATGAACCAAACAGGGTATTCACAGAAACTTACTCAATCAGCTGCTGCAACCTCTGCTCCCAAGAGTATGGCGTTTCTTGCTCCCATCACCTCATGTGGATTGAATCCTCAAAGTGCTGTCGAATCTTATCCCAACGCTTCCGCAAGCTTTGTAAAGGCCTCGTCATCCATCGAGAAGACTACCGTGGCCAGCGATGCTCAAGCCCTTAAAATATCCACAAAACATGCCGCTCTGTTTAACACCTTCTTAAGCAGCTATGAGGCTCTCATGTCAGGAGAGTTGAAAAGAGATTTTCTCACAGCCGAGGACATGTATCAAGTGGATCCTAATGACATGGAGGAGATAGATTTAAAGTGGCAGATGGCGATGATTACTCTTCGTTTGAAGAAATTTCAAGATAAAACAGGAAAAATGGTAGCTTTGGGAAAAGCAGGATTTGACAAGTCAAAGCTGAGATGTTACAATTGCAAAAATCTGGGTCATTTCAAGAGGGAATGCCCTTTGCTGAAGAATGAGAATGCTGAACTCAATCAGACAAGAAGGCCGGTGGCTATTGAAGGAAGTGACAGTGTTGCTGAAAATAACCAAAAAGCCTTAGTTGTGGAAGATTACGACTGGTTAGAGGAAATAGCTGAGGCTAAAGGTGAAGTCAACAAAGCCCCATGGCAAACATCTCCACTGTTTCTGTCACGTCTGCATCAGACTGTGTGGAAAAGCAAACCGCCAGGATTCCCAAAGGGACAAGGGTCTGAAAAGCATCATCAACCCTGCTGAACCAACTTCAGAGAAGGGAAAACAGAAAGTTGAGATAAATGATTTGAAACCTGCAGCTCAAGAAGCAATCAGTAGCAGCAAGAATGAAGCGGTTGGCACTTCTACAACCGCCATGAAGTCAGAAACTGAGGATAACGATTTGGTAAATAGCATACCATATGAATTTAAAGCAAAGTTGTGCTCCAAACCATGTTTGAACATCGTGGCACACTACAAATCACTCAACCGTGACATAATTAAAGAAAAAGAAAAGGTTTTGAAAATTAATCAAGAACTAAAAGAAAATGAAGCGGCATATCGAAGAAAGTTAAATTCAACCATAGCTGAAATGAAGACTTTAAAAGAATTTGTTTTCAGAAAAGATTTTACCATAAATGATTTGACCGAAAAACTAGAAAAATCACAAAACGAAAATAACAAATTGCAAATCACTACTGATAAATGGAAAATTAGTCAAAAAGCACTGGTTGATATTGTAAATTGCCAACGACCGACATTCATAAAGGATGGAATTGGATATAAGGATAAATTCGGAAACGAAAGAAAAATATTTCCTCCTCCGCACAACAAAACTTATGTCCCTATGCCATCTCCTCATCCTAAAATGACTTAATCGATAAAAATGATCTTTTTGATCAAAATGCTTTTTACAAACCACAAAACAATACTAACATATATGAAAGCAATGCAGATCTGTGTGAGGGTAAAGAAGATGTGTGCGATTAGGAAGATGATTGTGGAGGTTCAAAGATATGAATCGGTTACTCAGGCGATAGTTATTCAACTGTTAACTGGTTCGCCTGGAATTGTAATAAGACAAACAGAGTTTCTATTCAGGATAACGGTAATAGTTTATCTAGGATGGATGACTGTAACGGCTTTATGCCAAAATTGAACATTCAGGATGACTGTAATGGTCTTGCGCCTACACTTAAGACTCACAACCTAGTGCATGCTGAGGTTGAGAGTCATGACTTAAACTCTGTTTTTAATGATGAAAATGTTATGCTTGAATCTCCTGTATTTGTCCCAGAACTGAAAAAAATAGATTTGGAAAGTTCCTTACAGAGGAAATTCCCGAGTTTGTTCCATCAGTTGCTGGTACATCAGAGACTGATAAAGACTTTACTGAAGAAAGCAATAGAGATGATTCAAGCACAACAACTTCAGAGAGTGATGGAGAAATGCCATATGAAAGTCAAGAATCAACATCGGCATCAGGCAGTGAGCATAGTGAAGACGACATTGAAGATGAAAATCATCCTGACAAGAAATTGAAGAAAGTCAAAGAGTCAAGCCATGTTACGTCATCAAATTCCTCAAGCAACTCCAGATTCTCATCACATACATCATCTTCGCACTCAGCACCCAGGAAGAAAAGAACGAATTGCAAACAATGCTTACGCCGTGGTCATTTAGGATATACTGTGAAACATTGGAAAAGCAAGAAATTTTCTAAACCTAATCAAGATCTGGTTAAAAGTTCACTGATCAATTTGACAATCTGAAGAATCAGTGAAATTCATAGTTAATTCAACTTGTTTTTGGAAAAGAAAAGAAAATAGTCTTGCTAAAAATCATGATAGAACTAATGTAAAGCAAGTTTGGGTTCCAAAAACTAACTAACCTGTACATATTTTTGTTGTTGTTGTTGTATAATAGAATAAACTTCAAAAATGGCTTCGGATGCTCATGGAATATATCTGGCATGTTGACAGTGGATGCTCCAGGCATATGACCGGTTTAAAGGATCTGCTTAAAAACTTTTGAGTTATCGATGGTGATTTGTATCCTTTGCCGGAGACGAAAAGGGAGGGAAGATAGTCGGAATGGGTGATGTCGTGTCGGAAGCACTTACTCTGGAGAATGTAAACTATGTTCCAGAGTTGTGTTACAATCTCATGAGTGTATCACAAGTCTGTGACAAAGGAATTCCGGTGCTGTTCAATGACATGGAGTGCTTATTCCTCAAACCCGAATACTCCGTCCCAGCAGAAATGATCATGCTTAGAGCTCCCCGTCAAAATAATACCTATGTGCTGAATATGAAAAATGCCAAATCAAATGAGCAAATGACATGTGTTATTTCAAGAGCATCTGAATCAGAATCACTGCTTTGGCACAAGCATTTGGGGCATGTGAACTTAAAAAATATAAATAAGCTTTCAAAATAAAATCTTGTAAGAGGTTTACCTATGAAAGATTTTTGTTTTTCTGAAAAATGCATCGCATGTGCCCAAGGAAAGCAACATAAAAAGCCTCATAAATCCAAAGCAGTGAATACGATATCTGCCCCACTGCAATTACTTCACATGTATCTTTTCGGCCCTATAAGTGTTAAAAGTTTAGCTAAAAGATCTTATTGTTTGGTAATTACAGATGATTCCTCAAGGTTTTCATGTATATATTTCCTCGAAGTGAAGAGTGAGACAGCTTCCATTCTGAAAAGCTTCATCCCTATGATTGAAAACGTAATCAAACTGAAGGTGAAATCCGTAAGAAGAGATAACGGGACAGAATTCAAGAATCATACATTTGTCTCCTTATGTGAAGAAAAAGGAATTCGTCTTCAATACAGTGCTCCCATAACTCCTCAGCAAAATGGAGTAGCGGAATGAAAGAACAGAACACTCATCGAAGCTGCTCGAACTATGCTTGTAGACTCCAAGCTTCCCATAATCTTCTGGGCTGAAGCAGTCAACACAGCATGCTACATTTTGAATCGTGTTCTCATTGTCAAACCTCATGGAAAGACAGCTTATGGACTATTTTTCAAAAGGAAGCCCCTGATAGATTTCTTTAGACCGTTCGGATGTTCATGCACACTTCTCAACACTGAAGATAATCTCATCAAGTTTGAAGCGGTCGGTGACGTATGCTACTTCATGGGATACTCAATTTCTCAAAAGGCATATCGAGTCTACAACAAACGAACAAAGATAGTGATTGAATCTTATTACGTCGACTTTCAAGAAGGAAACTCCACTAACACTGGAAGCGCTCCAAACTGGTTTTATGACGTAGACATTGTATTCAACACTTTCAACATCGTTGAACCTGTCACTGAATCGGGACCTGCAGAATCAACCCATTAGAGCCATTCTTTGATCCTTCAGACATTGGCTTCACTCCTTTTACAACCCGTTTCACCCCAGCCTCTGCCTCTCCTACCCTTCCTGTTATCGAAGTAAATGGTGACACATCGGCTGAGAATGCATCTACACAAGATGATTCTCTTCACAGCAGATCGTGGATGAACCACCTAAAGAAGATGAAACTCCAATTATCTACGTCGAGGAACATTTCTCTAATCTGCCTCAACAAGTGGAAACTCACACCAACGCAAGGTACAAGACCAATCGAAACCATCCAATTGAAAAGGTCATCAGTTATGTGGAAGATGGAGTTCGAACTCACGGTCAAACACATACCATAACACAGGACTATATGCAGCTTTTCTCTCGCAGTATGTCCCAAAAAGAATTAGCTCAATTCGGAAGCTTAAAGTCTGGGAACTCGTTGATTTGCTATATGGAAAGTATCCAATTGGTACCAAATGGGTGTTTCGTAACAAGATGGACGATCGTGGTGTAGTTATCAAGAATAAGGCAAGATTGGTAGTTCAAGGTTTTAGGCAGGAGGAGGGGATTGACTATGAGGATGTTTTTGCACCGGTTGCACGCTTAGATACTATCAGAATCTTCTTGGCTTATGCTTCGTTCAAAAACTTTAAGGTGTTCAAATGGATGTAAAGAGTGCATTTCTGTATGAGAAAGTGAAAGAAGAAGTCTATGTCTGTTAACCTCCAGGTTTTGAAGATCCTTACTTCCCTGCAAGATACTATAAGCTTGACAAAGCACTCTATGGTCTTCATCAAGCTCCTCGAGCATGGTACAAGACTTTGTAAACATATCTTCTAGAATGTGGGTACTCAAGAGGCAAAATAGATACGACTCTTTTCACAAAAAGGATCGGAGATGATGTGATGCTGGTGCAGATCTACGTAGACGATATCATCTTTGGGTCAATTGATGAAGCTCTTTGCAGAGAGTTTGAAAAAGTTATGAAGGCAAAATTCGAGATGAGCATGATGGAAGAACTTACGTTTTTCTTGGGATTAGAAGTGAAGCAGAGAGAAGATGGCATTCTCATTCATTAGGCTAAGTGTATAAGAGATATTCTCTCCAAGTACAACATGAATGATTGCGAATCTGCCAGCACTCCCTTTGCTGCTCAGGCGGAACTTACTTTGGATCTTCAAGGAAAGCCCATGAACAAATCTTTCCATCGATCAATGATAGGCTCGTTGATGTATCTGACCGCAAGTAGGCCTGACATTATGTGGGTTGTCTGTCTCTGTGCGCGATTTCAGACGGATCCGGAAAAATCTCATGAAGCTGCTGTCAAAAGAATCTTTCGCTGTCTGAAAGGAACACCTAAGCTTGGTTTATGATATCCTAAAGATAGTAATTTTGATTTAATTGCTTATTCTGACACTGATCATGCAGGTTGTAAAGTTGACAGAAAGTCTGTCTCCGGAGGATGTCAATTTTTAGGAAATCATCGTGGCAAAGCAAAAAGCAGACAACAGTCTCCACATCTACTGCTCAAGCTGAATACACGGCAGCTTACAATTGCTGTTCTCAAGTTCTCTGGAATACAAAATCAATTGATGGATTACGGAATCAACGTTATGAAGACTCCTATATTCATCGACAACGAGGCATGTCTTGGAATTGTGAAGAACCCTATCCACCACTCCAGAACAAAACACATCGAAATTCGCATTCATGCAATAAGAGATGCGTATGAGAAAGGATACATTCAAGTGGTGCCGGTGGATACACTACAATAAAAAGCTGATATATTCATGAAAGCCTTTGATAAAACTCGCTTCAACTAGTTGGTAACCTTGTTGGAAATGGTCAATTTCCTTGAATGGAAATGATTAAAGAAAACATATATATTATAATCTCATAAAATGTGCCCAACAAAAAGATTTTCTGCAAATTTAAAATTTCTTTTCAAGCTCTAGATTCTCGAAAATAAAATTTTAAGGCGGAAGTCTTCTAGAAAATATTGTTGAATCAAATCCTTGTTTGACACCTGCATGAGAAATGATAGAAAAACTGCTGACCCTTTATTTGATCTTAAAATGAATTCAGATTGAGGCCCCAAGCAACGACGTGTCAGTAGATTCAGCAATACCTTGAAGTAAACTGCGAATAGGAGACAAAAGCTAATGATCACACAAGAATTCTGGATACCCACAATGTTGTGCAACTTGCGGGTAACACGTTGAGGCGTATGGATTAATGGTATTAAATCTTGCATTGACAGATTGCCAAAGTCCGAGATTTTGGGTCTTTATATTGACTAATCATTCGGGGATATCATAGTTGCTCTTCTGCTGCATCAAGATATATGCTGACCTAGACACAACTATGATATCTTTTCAAAAAGAGCCAATGCGGCCAAAACCCCATACAAATGAAGATCTCATGAGAGAATCTTTCATGTGCTTAATTCGTACCGTATATGGTATCTGTCATAGCCCTCGTTAGACTTTGGTCTCTTTGCTGTACGGAAGTACTGACCTGATCACCAATTGTCTAATTAAATTTCAAGAATGAATGAGGTCAATATGCTCACCTGCTATGAGGAATCTTTGCGCATACCTTGAACGCAGGGGTACATCCTGATGTGGGACTCACGGACATTACATTCTGACAGTCCAGCATGAGTGGGGGAACATTGAATCTTGTCAATATTACCACAACATGATAAAATGTTCTCTAAACGCATGTTGAAAGATAGGTGCATGGATTTAAAAGGACTAACATACTTACAGTTTTCTTGTCACTTGATTATTCAAAATATCTAATATTTTATCTCAAACTAACGAAGTGTTACCAGTGTGATCTTCTGCAGGAAAGTCACAGGATCCGAAGCAGTAAGCATAAGTTTTATGTGAAAAAGGAAGATTCCTTGTCCTAAAAATATTTTCAGAATTCAAATTGCAAATCTTCACTTTTCTTAAACTTATTCTTAAATTTTTGCACTATTTTTAACCAAAAAGGGCACATTTTCGAGAAAATTTGAGATTTTCGAGCGTATTTGTTTTAAAGATTCTTAGACTTGAAGAAACCTTAAAAATCATGGGCGACATAATTATTGTTCCAGCGTAATAATTACGCTGGAATATAGATTTGTATATATATTTCATTTTTTCTTTTTGTGTAAACATTTTCAAAACTTTCATACGATCATCTTCTTCATTCAACCGAAAAAGACCCACTCTTTCAAACCTCATATTTCATTAAGCAATCTGATCAGACAGTGTAAGATCTATATCGGTATGTTCTTAGTTTTCAAATGTTGATTAATTATTGTTGAGTTTGTAAATCATCAATACAAGATCGGTGTTAGTTAATGTAAATAGATTGATCAGTTTTCATGGGGTTTGTGGGTTTATTAAGAAAATTTTGAATGCAACGTATTTAGTTTGAATATGGCGTATTTAATTTTGAAGATAGCGTATTTGATCAGGATGTTGGCAGATTTATGTCTTGAACACGAGTTCAAGCAACTGACGTATTAGACAAATACGCCGGTCAAGCTAGCGAAGATATGCATCTACGCTGCTATACTTAAGTTCGCTAATCTATGATCAGCGTAAATATATTTTATCAGGCGTATATATTATTTTGCTGGAATTTTATGTAAATTATTTACTCAGCGTATTTGTCCGCTCTTCTCAGCGTATTTGTGTATAAAGTTGTATGAGTCTAGCGTAAATGGCATTAGTGGCTAGCATAGATAATGGCAGACTTATATTTTTGTTTTAATTCTAATTTTGTATATGTATATTTTTTATCCCTTTATTTTTATTTATAATTTGTTTTTATTCTTTTTACTATTATGCTCTGCAACTGAAATCTAACTTGACTAGTTTTCACGTTTAAGAATGGTTCAACCACTAGTATGGGATGGCACAAGAAAGCACAATCAGCCCATCACTCTAGTTCCTTCGGAGCCCGATTTTGAAGATGTGATGGACTGGCTATCGCGGAGCAAAATAAGTTATGCAGTCTAGGCAAATCCAAAGATATAGTCAATCCACATAGAAGAGTTCTGGAGAACTGCAAGGGTAAGAACACTGAACCAGGTCAAGCACATCACAGTGACGGTGCGAAACAAAGAGATACAAGCACATCACAGCGACGGTGCGAAACAAAGAGATAAAAGTGACTGAGGAGCGGATTCAAAAGGTTCTAAGTCTCGGAGACAACGCCAGTGACCCGTTAAAGCTAAGCAAAGAGGTAGTACTAGAAGGTTTTCGTGGGATGAACTATCTTGGAGATTTTTGCAACAAAAATGAGATCAAAAAGTTGGGGCTTACAAAAGATTGGAGGTTCATTCTTCACACGTTCTGCATGAGCATTTGTCATAGAAAAGGCGGTTACGATGGGTTAAATTTAGAGTGGTCTGCGGCAATGCTAAACTTGTGCACCAATCAACCCTTCAACATTTCTGGCTTAATTTTCTATTGCATGATTGATAACGTAAACAAAGGTGCATGGGCCATGTATCCAAGATTTGTGCAAGTGCTTATTAATGATCAGCATCAGAACCTACCACACGATGGAAATTTATATCAATTTCGACTCCCCAAAGGAAGACAAATTAAAGAGTTGAAAACAAAAGAGTGGGTGATGCTGCACAGCTAGATGTATCGAGAAGAGAGAGTTCCTGTGGTTTTGGCTGCGTACAACAAGTACCGGGAAAAGGCAAGGAAAGGTAGAGAAGGTCGAGGCGATCCCGTTGATGTTGTAGAAGAGGCTGAATTAGAAGCGAAAATACCACTGGTTCATAAGCGTAAAGACAAAGGAAAGAAAGTGGTTGAAGAGGAACCCTCAAAGAAAAAGAAGCAAGAATATTCACCCAATCCAGAACGAATCATGGGCGATAGCATTCGTTCTGAATCAAAAAGAGAAGAAATCGAGAGAATGCAGGCCGTCCACGCAGTTGCGGAGGCAGAAAAACAAGAAAGGAGAATGAAGAGAAGAGAGATGACAGAATCTGAAACTCCTGTGGTAGTTACTTCAGAACAGGAACAGTTGGATTGATTCGTGGAAGGGCTTTTATCCGATCCTCTAGAACCCTCTCCAAGCAAGACCGTTGTGTCAAAGAAAAGAAAAACAGGTGAGGGATCCTCTTCAAATGTTCCACCCAAACCACCTGTATCTGCTCAACCTCCTCCTCAAAAAGTTCCCTCAAGACCAAGACCGTTTCAAGAGCTGTATAATCGTTTATCCAAAGAAATTGGTCTATTTCCTGCAAAGGAGTTTTGTTTGCTAAAGAATTAAGTGAATGATACTAGTGTGCTCAAGAGAAAGCTGAAAGAACAAAGAAAGAAGAACAAAGAATTGCATTCCTACGTCCATAAGCAATCAGAATTCATCAGATTTCAACAGGAGGGTCTAGAAAAACTTCATGAACTGGTGCAGGAGTTGTACGTGTCAGTAAATCAAATACCAAAGTACACAAGTGAAGACATTTTCAACTTTGACATGTTTAGAGAGAGAACATAAAAAGAAGGATATGAAAGCCGAAAAGAAAAAGAAACGTCTTGAATCAGCAGTTGATGTTAGTCTTGATGAAGACAGTGATGAAGAGGAAGTAGACAAAACTGAGATGCCCGCAAAGTTTCTTAAATGGGGATTGGAAGACGATGTCTTATATGAGACGGTTGGCCGAGAAGAGTTCGAACTGCAGCATCCAGAATGGTATAAGAAGGAAAGAGCGAAGATGCCAGACTTTTATCAGGTCATCACAGTTGAGAAGACTGAGATCACGGATAGAATCATCAGCTGGAAAAACTACAATCTTACTGGATGGTTCGTGGTAAAGCGAAGGGGTGGAGTAATTCAATAATTCCGAAATGCCAATGACATGAAAAGTTTACCAACATTGGATATCCGAGAGCTCAGCAGGCGTGATTTGATAAATCCTACAAATAGTAGCATTGGCGGAGATCTGGAGAGATTAACTCAAAGAGAATGCATGCGTGGATTTTCTGTCTTCAAGCCTCAACGCCCAAGAAGACGTGTGTCAAAGACCACCAAAGACCCGTTTACTTCAAGAAAGATAACATGGGTCATCAATCCAGCGAAAGTTGTAACAAGGGTGATGCTTCCTCCTGAACAGCCTGTGACTCTCACTAACTTCAAGAAATGGGTTTATGATGGCAAGACGGGTGAAGCAGTCATCAGGTCAAACTCAAATGAAGACATCCATATCCTGGATCATATGGACGTATTTATGTTTGTCTTTTCGATCTTAATGTTCTATACAGACACAAGATAAACGTCAGAGCAGGAAACGAGTACCTCGAGGAAGGAATGCTATTTCACAGGGCAGTTGAGCGTGTGCGAGCTCGAAAGATTGAAGTGGTGGAAATTTTTCTTAGAATGGACGCTAAGAAAGAAAAAGATGAATCCAGAAAGAAGAAAGCTGCTGAGCCTTAACCATCTTCTCCGCCGAGCAAAGATCCATCACCTGACTCCGATCTTCAAATCGTTCCACCACCTCTGACTTCATCCACATATGAAGTCACTATGGAGGCCCAAAAAACCACAAGTGAAGCTGTTATTAACCAATCCACTGAAGCAACAATAGAACAACCAATAGATCAAGCTGCGCAAGGAAAGGATCAACGATCAGCCGCAGGCCCTGAAGCTCCGGAACAAGACTGAAGAAGCTCAAGTACGCAACGGTCTAGGGGGATATTGTTAGGACATTTTGAGACCGTTGATATTTGAGTTTAATAGTTTGAGCTGGTTTTGTAATATTTTGTTAAACTAGAAGGGCTAAAAGTGAAATATGTGAAACTTAGAACAGGGCGGTGTAATTAAGTTCCCAGCGTATTTATTAAATACGCTGGGTAGTCAGATGTGTATATATATGTTCTTCAATGAAAACCCTTGTCCAAGCTTCTTGGACAGATTTTGGTACTCTTGTGTTGTGATTCTTGTTATTGTGCTTAATCCAAATATCCAGGTGCTTTTAGTGATTACATCTTTTGGGATTTCATATACAACACTTGTTGTTTGATCCTTACAAGAATCTTCATCTTCATTGTTTGGTTTTTCTTAACTTTTACACATTCAAACAACTAATCTATAGTTGTTTGGGTGCTAACAATCAACCACTGTGATCCGAATCTGTTTTGAGACTCACAGTTTACACATTAGTGTTGCATGTTGGGCTAAGATTGAAGGAATGGGCTTCTGAGAGCCTTATGGGCCTAGGGTTATAATTAGTGGGTTCATTGATTAGTATAAATACATGTATTAGGGTTAGTATTTTGGTGGCTAGTTTGTTTGTTATTCAGAAATCTTGTATCTGACACCAGTGTATCCAAGTTGTTTAATCAGAGATTGTTCTTGTTCTGTTAATCTGATCTTTGTTTCCCCAATCGATTAGTGGTTGTGATACCGTGTACAGATCCAATTTGGGACTTACACTTGATGCTTAGGGTTTACCATGGTGTCACTCGGCAATCTTCCACCGCTTCCTCGCATTTGTGCCATCTCCAATGCTTTGTGTGATTTGTCACGTACCTTGCACTCCTTCTTCATTTCCAACTTTATCTCTTGATTCGAAGTACTGATGGCATTAATAATTGCATCCAAATAAGAACTCAAGGAATCTTCACCACCCATTTGAGGGTTTGAGTTACCACCTCCATTACCGCCTTGGTTGTAGCCCCGTTGATAACCACCTTCAAGATTTTGATAGCCTTGACCACTTCCTTGGTTATAATTTCTTTGATACTCCCTTGATTACCGCCTTGATGGTTTTGGTATATCATCCACCTTGATTCTCACTTTGGTTACCCGGTTGGAAGTTTGGTTCATTTTGTTTGAGGCACTACCATACCGAAAATTTGGATGATTTCTCAAACCCGGATGATAAGTGTTGGAATTCATGTCAAATTGATTTCGATCCTCGTACACTTGAATCACCTCCTCGGTCGTATGTGCCATACTCACTTGACACTCTTCGGTCCGGTGCCCAATGTCTCCACAATCCTCGTACACCGCAAACTAAACCGCCCCAACATCCTTCTTCTTCATACGGGCCAACTCCCGTTCCAAAGTAGCAATTCGATCCTAGCACTTGAATCAAGGTCGGGAAGAGATCGAGAGATGGGATGCTTTTTAGATCGGTCTTCCATAGCGGCCACTTTGGAATTATTTCTCATCCTTTCCAAAAAATCCCAATCGTCTTCCTCATGATTATTCAACAAAGTTCCGTTACTTGCCATTGCAACTACTTGTGATCATCGGCATCCAACCCCTTACAAAGCATTTCAGTAATTCCCATCTCAGAATTTGATGATGAGGGCACTTCCTAACCAATTCTTTTAAACATGTCAATGCTTCATGTAGTAACTCCACCGGTAATTGTCTAAATGACCAATCTCATCTCTCGCATCGTTAGTCTTCGCTATTGAATAATATTCATCAAGAAACACTTGTTGCACTTCAGCCCAAGTATGAATACTATTTGCCGGAAGTGTGAGAAACCATTGTTTAGCTTTGTCTTTCAAGGAAAATTGAAACAACCGCAACTTCACCTCTTCTAGCACTAAATCATGACCCCATAGTACTATGGACGAACTCCGCCAAATGCGTGTACGGCTCGTCATTCGTCCTACCATTGAAGTGGGGTAGGATATTGATGTAATTACACTTACAATCAAAAGCCCTTCTTCCACTAGGCGTAGGAACAATGGGTGAGTCATTTTCGGTGACCACCGGTCTAAATCGACCATTTACACCTCGCAGAGCTTGTTGATGTAATTACATCATGGACCGTTGACCACTTGATTCACCCACCTATTGTTACCCCTTCGATCACCACCCTTCTCTCCAATTGATTTCCACCGCCCACGAATTGTAGAATTTGGTTACGGTTACCGTTGTTGTTATTATTTTTGTCGTAATCCCGGTTCCTTCGATTGTTTCGTGGTTGACGGTTATTCCTGTAGCTTTCATCTCTACCATAATCATAACCCTATCCTCGTCATTCCCCACAAACTTGGCATTTTGATAGCCACCCTCTTCATAATCAAAACCCCGAGCTTGGTAAAAATTCCCTTCATTTTCATTCCCCAAAGCATCATCTTCAAACCACTCATTATAATTCCCGCCATCATCCGAGTATTCCGAATGAATACTCACATGTTTTGGTGATTGATAATCGGGAACACTATATGGTGCATCGTCGGGAATGTTGTTTCTCAATTCATCGAGATCGATAAACCGAGCTTCGTTCGTGGGAATGCCACGATTTAGTTAACTCAACGGTCGGTGTTAACATTTCGGTTGTTGAGGTTGGGTGTAATGGGTTTTGTCGGTTTTGGTTTTGAGGTGGAGGTGTGGGTGTACGTTGGCTATTTTTTTGATTTCGGCCACGGTTTCAAAATGGTAGTGTTGGTGGTCTCGAGTTGTTACCATCCCCCGAATGATTGTTTTAGGTGTTTTGGTTTTGGGGTGGGTAATCATGATATTGGTTTTGGTTGAAGGGTTGATTAGAATTTTGGTGATCCATTAGAATCGGTCCAAAGCATGGTGTAGGTGGTGAATTAGTGTTGGGTGGATTAGAGACAAGAGTTATCTCTAATCGGATGGCTAGATTCCTCCTAATGACCCGCTCGATCTCCGGCTCGAATTCTTACGATGAGGTCCTCCCGTAGTTCCATGTATGCATGCACTACCTATAACCTACACAAGTAACACACCTGCGTAACACAAAAGCAGAAACAATAAAAGAGCACAAGCACTTAAACAGTTAATCACAAAATCAAACAAATCCAAACGCAATGGGCACGAACTCCCCAGCAACGGTGCCAAACTTTGATCGGAGTGTCGCGCCCCAGTTAAAGATAATATTAATAATCCTGAATTACACTTAACAATGTGTCAGTGATAGTAAGGGGTTAAACCATGAAGAATTTGTGGTTTGCGATGGATGTGATTGATTTTTAACGGGTTGTCATAAATTATGAAGCTTGCTAAGATTAGTTTGAATTTTTTTTGGGTGAAAGGGATATCAGATTAAACCGATGAATTTGTTTTTAATTAATTGATTACGAAAACTTGAACAAATGAAACTTTCACAAAAACTTTATTAAAAGGTTTTAAAAAATAATAAAGAACAAGGTTCACACCCGGTTTGGTAATCGAAGTCCTAGGGTTCCTACACGTTTTAGATCAATTAAATTGTAAAAATGACAAACGAGTTTAGTCTTACGTGACTTAGACGCCAAGAGCTATCGACGTCGTGAACGACGGACTACAATGCACTTAATTATCACAAACATGTAAACTCTAGCCTAGAAAAGGCATAATTGCACATAAACATTTTGCAAAGTCAAATTTAATCTTCACTCAACAATTCACGAATTCAATACAAATGCAAGACAATTATCTTAGGTTTCAAAGTCAAATTACAACTTGTCACAAATCAAAATCAAATAATGTGTAACCCTAAAACCTTACAAAAACATACACCGAGGTGAAACCCTCGACAATTAGCCGCTCATGACGAATGGAAATTGGTCACCGGATGATGAGAGCTTGAATATTGACATCTTGAAGCTTGATGATGAAGATGGATGGTGATTAGGGTTTAGGATTAATGGTGATGATGAATGGATTGGAGATTAGAGGATGGTGATGATGGTAGTGGATTAGGGTTAGAAGAATGATTGATGATCAATCTTGATGATGATGGATGAATTGGGTGGATTGTGGTTTAAGGTTTTGGTATTCTTGGCTCCAAGATGAACTTTCAAACTCCAATTTTGCGTAACTCCCTGAAAAATGGTCAATAATCTTCATATAACCCGTCCCCAAATATCAAACAAGAAAATTCACGTCTGACAATTGGGAGGGGTGTCGCCGACGACCTCTAGTTTATCTGGTTCTTCTCCGATGCACTAATCCACTGCCTACGACAATTTTTTGCCGACGGACTATCTGGAGGGCGTCGCCGACGGCCCCTCCGAACCTTGCTTTCATGTTTTTCCATTTTGTAATCCTGGTTGACCCGTTCTCCGCCCCGATGCTCCAGAAAGCTCCTGAATAGCTCCTTAAACTCCATAAACCTGTAAAATACAAATTCAATCAAAAGTAGGCTATTCGAAACTAAAAGTTATGTAAAACATAAACTTAAGCTCAATAAGAACATCGGTTTTCGACCACGCATCATTCCACAGGTTCAAGTGTAACCTACACCACAAGCTACACAAACCTCTGCTCCAACATAGAACAGTCAACAGAGCTTCTTTACACAAGACTTTGTTTATTGGACTAGCTTACCTGAAGAACTAACTGATGAAAATTTTGCCCTAGTTTAGAAGAAACATGATGATTTCTGCTTTATTGCACTAGAGACAATATTAGAAGGGCTTTAGGATTGGAAGTGGTGTCCAATATTGATGGGTTTGTGATAATGTTGAAACAAATGTTTCAGAAGAAAAGGTTGGTGAAGAAATGGTAAATCCTCTGTCAAACCCATGGGATTCCAGAGTTTGTGAAGGAGAGTGTGATTATGCCATGATGGCTTCTACCAAGGTATCACCTCAAGTCTTAAAGACTTATGTTCTGACAATGTATTATTGCTTTTGCAAATATTAAAGAGGTGAATGAAAACTTTAGGAACAAGATGTTAGATGATGAAATTCAATTTGTAAAACTTGTTACAGAGTTACAATTAAAACTGTTTGAAAAAGAAAATGAAATCTGCAGTACAAACATGAATCAAGCATAACCAACTATTAACTCTAAACAATGATAGAAAAATATCAAAGTTGTAAAAATGAGCTTGAATCTACCCAGATCACATGTGAAAATGGGTAGAGTCACGGAAAGGTTATGAGTTGATGTTGGAAAAGCATATCAAAAGCAATGTAAAATTTGGCATAGGTTTTCGTAAAAATGACAAAGTTCCTCAAAACACTGCTGTAAATGACTCTAGTTTGGTTGAGATAATTCCTACAAACTTGGCTGGTAAAGAAATTAAAGTTACAGAACCAAATGGAAAGAAAATTGTTTTAGAAAGACTTGAAGGATCCTCAACTTTTGAGGAAATTAAAAAATATCAATTCAAACCAACATGGTCAGATAAATGTGACATTTTTGAAAATTTTAAGCCAATGGATTTCTCAACCATTGAAGGTGTGAAAGTACCTAAGGTGAAAATCCTTCCCATAAAAGACCTTCCCGCAGATGTCGTAACACATTTGTTGATAAAAAGGTTGAAAAGGGGAAAAGAGAGAAAAGATAACAAACTTGTTCTGTGAGTTTTGTGAAAAGAAAAACCATGTCACTAAAGACTGTTTTCACTTAAAAAAAGCATATGACATAAACAAGAAAAGTGTAATTACTGATGCTCCTCACTACACTATATGTTGGAAGAAAATCACAAAACTTAAGAGCGTGTTTATCTCAAAAATTTTGATGTCAAGAAAAATGAGTATAAATCTAAAACACTTGAGAGTCCACGGACTAGTACTCAAAAAGGAAGGTCAAAACAGGCCTTCGTCCCTGTCCAAACATCTATTACCAAACAACTGAATGTAACCTCTTTTACTAGAGAGGTCCAGGTAACAGATGCACCACCTACAAACAAATTTTCAAGAGGATATGGTCAACCACCTTATAAGAGTGTACCACTTAGTTGTGAGATCTATAAAAGACCTTCAAAACCAAGAGTAAACAAGCATCCTCATGGTTATAATCATTTAACGGAAAATGGTCTACAACAAATGTTTCAAAAATCTGTTCAAAACTCTAACCATTCTCCTGATCTTGAGGCTAGAATGTCTATGACCTCATCCAAATCCATTTTGGCTTTGGACACTCAGCAAAACTAATTTGTTAATGGTATGTAGATAGTGGAGGCTCTAGGCACATGACAGGATTTAGAGCCTTTCTCAATGTTTTCTAGCACATGGAGGGTGATATATCCTTTGGTAACAATTCAAAAGGGAAGGTGTTAGGGTCAGGGACAGTCCAAGTAGGAAACTCAAGTTTGAAAATGTCAATCTCATAGACAACTAAAAATTTAACCTCCTTAGTGTATCTCAAATGAGTGACAAAGGATATGGGTCATTCTTCATTAAGGAATTTTGTAAGATTGTTGGGCAAGAAGTGGTGAAAATATTGAAACAATCATAGCTGAGAGCAAAGCACAACTTGTTGCTCACAGGAATGGCAATGTATATGTGGTAGATATGTTGAAGGATAATCCAATTTCTAATGCCTTTCTGTTCTTAGTTGCCTCTAAAAAAGAGACAGAACTATGGCACAGAAGACTTGGTTACACAAATCTAAAAACTATCACCACAATCTCAAAACAAGGTCTGAGGTCTTCCACCACAACAATTCACATGTGATGAACATTGTGTTTCCTATCTAAAAGGTAAACAACACAAAAGTTCATACAAATCCATTGATGAGTCCAAAACTAGTCAGTGTTTAAAATTGTTACACATGGACTTGTTTGGCACTGTTAAAATCATGAGTCTTAAAAAGAAGAGGTATTATCTTGTCATAACTGGTGATTTTTCAAGGTTTACATGGACTTACTTTTTGCACTCCAAAGATGAGACTGAAGGCATTTTGTAGGACTTTGTAAGAAAAGTTGAAAAGCAATTTGATCTGCCAGTAAAAATATTCAGGAGTGACAATGGAACGGAGATTAGAAATAAGGAGTTGCATGACTTCTTTGTGTCAAAAGGAATTGTAAGGCAGTAGAGCATTCCCAGGACACCAGAACAAAATGGGGTGGTAGAAAGAAAAATAGAACTCTAATTGAGGATGCTAGCAGATGCTGTAAATACTGTTTGCTATGTGCAAAACAAAGTTTTAATTAACCCTAGACATCAAAAGACTGCTTATGAAACTCTGCTCAAAATCAAACAATTGATCTCTTATTTCAAAATCTTTGGCTGCCCATGTTTCATTTTAAATTTAAAATATTCAATTTCAAAATTTGCAGACAAAGTAGATTGTGGTTACTTTTTGGGATACTCAACTACTGCCAAGCCTATAAAGTGTTTAAACAAAGACTAGGTGTGTAGAAGACACCTTGAATGTAAAGTTCAATGAACTTTCTTCTTTAAAAATCCTAGCAAATCCTACAGGATTGTTTGACTTAGATAAATTTACATTTGAAGATGCGTCTGTCAAGACTAACCATGTAGGTACACCACACTCTTCGCATCAAGATTATGGATATGACATTGTGATCCCATAATTTAAAGTCACTTCCATCACCAGAGGAACAGATGTTCAAAACAATTGTTAAAACTTTACTACTACTACATCAACAGTTGTTGATCCTCAAACCTCTGCTACCTCATCCAGTCAAACCACGCTTAACAAAGTCCATTTTCTGTGGATAAAAGGCAACCAATTTTTACACCTATCCCACTTATACCTCCACATCCATTACAAACAAATGTTGGCTCTTCAAAATTGCCAACAGATGTTAGCTCAGATGATTTCCATCTGCAGCCTTCACCTCAAAATGTCATTGTTCCATACAAGGGAGATCTAATCTACCTTAAAAATCACCCAGCAGACCAAGTTATTGGCAACATCAATGAATACTCACAAGAAGTCAATACCAAAACATTTGTCTTTTTGCTGGCTTTCTATCACTCACACAACCTGTTAAGTACCAAGAGGCACTAAGAGAAAACAGTTGGGTAGAGGGATGCAGGAAGAGCTCCTACAGTTCAAAAGACAACAAGTATGGGAACTTATACCATTGCCTCGGGATGTATGTCCAATTGGGACAAGAACAAAATTGTGTCAAGAATAAAAAGAGATGAAAGGGGCATTGTTGTCAAGAACAAAGCTAGGCTTGTGGTTCAAGGCTATAGACAAGAAGAACGCATTGATTATGAGGAAACTTTGCTCCATTTGCTAGATTGGAGGTCATCAGATTGTTCTTATCCTTTGCTCTCAACCACAACATCAAGGTGTATCAAATGGATATCAAATGTGCATTTCTTTATGGTAAGATCAAAGAAGAGGTATATGTATGCCAACCACCTGGTTTTGAAGATGCCTTTTATCCAGGTCATGTCTACATGCTTAATAAAGCTTTGTATGGCTTGAAACAAGCACCAAGGGCCTGGTATGAAACTCTATCCACCTTTCTCTTATCCATAGGTTTCACAAGAGGTCAAATTGATAAAACATTGTTTTTAAAATGGAGAGAAAAGGATTTGATGATTGTCCAAATTTATGTGGATGACATCATATTTGGATCCACATGTGATTCCATGTGTGAAGAGTTTCGGGAACTCTGACAGCAGAGTTTGAGATGAGTGCCATGGGTGAACTTCAATGCTTTCTTGGTCTCCAAGTTAAGCAATTGCAAAATGGTACATTCATTTATCAGAGCAAATATGTCAAAGACCTATTAACAAAATTTGATATGAATGATTGTAAACCATGTAGTACACCCATGGCCACATCAAAATTGGTCACTATTGATGATAAAGATGACTTGGTTGATCAAACACTTTACAAAAGCATGATTGGGTCATTATTGTACCTAAATGCATCAAGGCCAGACATTTGCCACATGTGTCTGTGCTAGATCCTAGTCAGCACCTAGAAAGTCCAACGTTATAGCTGTGAAAAGGATATTCAGATACATAAAAGGTGCTCCCACACTTGGTATCTAGTATCCTGCTAATGGAAATATTGAGCTTTTCAGGTTATTTAGATAGTGACTTTGCTGGTTACCATGCTACAAGGAAGTTCACATCATGAGGATGTTAGTTTCTAGGAAATTGTTTGGTTTGTTGGCAAAGCAAAAAGCAAGCAATCGTTCAACATCAAAAGGAGAGGCTAAGTATATTGTTGCTGCAAGCTGTACAACACAACTCTTGTGGCTTCAAAATCAATTGCTGGATTTTGGTGTAACTACTTTAAAGACTCCTCTCATGTTGGATAGCCAAGCAACTGAAAATATCATTAAAAATCCAGTTTCACATTCCACAACCAAGCACATTGACATCAGACATCACTTTGTGAAGGATTGCTATGAAAAAGGTTTGATTTCTCTGCATCATGTTCCAACTAAGGATCAACTGGCAGATGTGTTGACAAAGGCTTTAGACACATCCACCTTTGAAAGCATGATCTCTAGGATTGGCATGCTAAACATGGATTAAAAGCAAAATCTTGTTTTCCATGAATAAAAACATTAAAATGTTTTCAGAAAATCAAAAATCAATCCTTAAAAATAGCTTTAAAATTGAATATTTCTCAATAAATCCTGAAAGTCTTTTCTAAACCACTGTTTCTAAAACCTCTGTTTGGCTAAAACTTATCCACTATTAAAAAGGTAACCTATGCTCTCATTCACCATTGTTCATAACCTCTGATAGGCATAACCACTATTTATCATAGCCTTTGATGTCTATCCTCTGATAGAATAAAATCACCACTGTTCCCAACTTTGTTGCTTTCCAACAGACGTTATCTAACAATTGTCATCCATTATCACAAAAGAGGTTACCATGTTGACATATGTTAGCCATCAGATCTTTTAAACAGATGCCACATCAGCATTCACTTTCTCCCTTTATATTTATCCCTGTCCCATCCAAATAGAGCTTTTACTGCTGACTCGAATTCAAAATTCACAAAAAGCGGTTACTACTACCATCTTTTTCACTACTCCTCACCTCCCAACTCCGATCATGGCTCTGCATATCAAACTCCCTCATAACTACCTCCCTACTTTCAAGAAAACCAACAAAAATAAATCTTTTCACTCAATAGTTGATGTTTTAACATCTTCCAAATACAAAACAATACTCACTACTGATGCACCAATCTGTGTGGATATTCTCCGACAATTCTGGGGTAATGCTGAAGTTCAAATTCAAAATAAGAAACCTTATGCTATCACCTCAAAGATCGGAGAAACCCTTAGTCAGATATCCCCATCTTCCATATCCACAACATTTGCTTTGAATGACCAAGAAGGTAATAGTTCTTTTGAAAAATAGCCACTTGATATGTCTCTCACCCAAGACCACCTCATTTAATGAGATTCCACAAAAAGTTTAATACTTGGGATATGGAATTTTGACAAAATGAGATTATAATCTATCCCAGGCATTGTTCTTGGACTTGGTTTCAAATGTGAATGCTATAAAAGCAAACAAAAATAAAGCTTTTCTTATGTATCCCAGAATTTTAAGCTATTATTTCAAAAACAAGTGTCTTAAAAGGATTTTCAACAAAGAAATGCTTTCAAAATGGACTGAGTTTGAGATAGTTCAACTGTTGCAAACAAGGGTATAAATGCGGGTAAACTTCAATTCCTCTCAATCACCAATTAAGAAGGGTAAACTTCCACAAGTGACTGAGTTTGAGATAGTTCAATTTGTTAACTCACAAACAGTTGAGGAGGCTACACCCCATGAGTTACCTATAACTCTTGGTGGTAGTTCAAGTGAAGCAGCCAATCACAACTGGTGAAATCATAGTTTCTCAGTTGGACAATGGTTTCATTAATAAGACTTCCTTGAAGGCAACAACTGTTGGGGGGGTACAATTATAACCTCTGTTCCAGTTGGAAGTCCCCAGTACCAAGACAAAGGGGCATTTGGTTCTATTAACTTGGAGTTTACTCTTGTTAAGGAATCAAATATAACTACCTCTGGTAGGGATTCAAATGATCCTATTAAGTTAGGTGATGAACTAAGATATAAGGAATTGGCGAAGAGGATGACATCCATGGAATCTTCCATAGATGAAATAAAAGGTATGATGAAATAGATATTACAAAACTATGCAAATCAACCTCCACTCAGCAAATTGCCAATGAGCTGTGGAAATCAATGGAGCCAATCATCCAAGCGCAAAGGAATTTGGCTGATATCAATCGTAACACCCACATGGAGCTAATAACGAACATGGTTGAGGCCAGATACAAGGTTACACAAGCATATATCAAGGCCATAAGAGAACATCTGTTACAGACCACTGGCTCTGCCCCTTCAACAGTGTTTCAAGAAGAAGTAGAAGATGATGCCAAAAGGGGGAGAATGACAAGTTGAGAAAGTTGCAGCCTTCTTCACAAGCAAAACCAACAAAGGTGCAACAGAAAAAGTCAGGGTCTACTCCAACCAAAACCTCTGCTAGGGCATCAGATGCTGGAAGTGAAAAAAGGGATTGATGAGACCCTAAACAAGAAAGTAGAAGAGATTGCCTTAGAAAAGCAGAGAAGGCAAGATACACTTGAGAGCAAAGCTTCTCTCTTGATTCAACAAGGACAGGCTATACCGAGGGAAAAAGAGGATATTGCCACTTCAAAAAGAAGAAAGCTAACAAGAAATGTAAGACAACCAATTCCACCCCTCCTAAAACCACTGCTAAGGATACAAAGAATGTATCCTCTACTGCAACCAAAACCAAACCCTCACCACAAAAAATCACCCAAAAAGAAACCATCACCATCACCAAATCAACCAACGGATGCTGGTACAACAGATGTATCAATAGATGTTCCAAAATCACCACCAATCCAGTCAACAGATGCTTGTACAATAGATGTTGGTACAACAGATGTATCAACAGATGTTGCACAAACAACTGCCATGATAACCTTTCCTACATTAACCCAACCAATGCCCACACCACCGAAAATTCCAACATGCCCACCTTCACCTAAAATTAAATTCACATGCAAAAGGAAAACTTTTGTTGTGGAAGGAGATGATGAGGAGATTCCATCACCAATTCCCTTATCATCTTCCCCCATTGCTGCCACACCACTCTTATCATTTCCACCTAGATCCGCTTCACTACCATCCACTCAACCACCATCACAACCCATCCCACTGGCTGCTCGGTATCATCTTGAAAGTCTAGCCGTGCAAAGTGAAATTGAATCATTTTTCTCAATAGAGGATGCATCAGAAAGATCCTTCCCATCTCTCTTTGGCTATAGAAAGTCGAAAAACTTAGATGAATACTTGAAGCTAAAAAGCATGGCAGGATAAAAACATTGGAAAGGAGATGTGTAAAGGGAAGGATGACATGACTGCTTAGGGAATCTTAGCACTAGAGCTTAGCATGGTTAGAAAGATTGAATATTTTGCTAAGGACCTGAACAAGTCCATGTCAGAGAAGCCAATCAATGCTGAGCTTGATAAGGAACTATGGCAGGATTACCTTGACCACATCATGAAACATAAACCATATAAAGTAAATAGAGCATAGTTCAAAGACTTGTCAATAGATGATCTCAAAAAAGAAATAGAAAGATTCAAAAAATGCTCAATGAGTCTTTGCATAAGCCAACTCCACCAGATTGGAAGAAATACAAGAAGGTGGATCAAAATAAGGCATTTAAGCTAAAGAGAATGAAAGAAGAACTTGTGGCTGCTAAGTATGGTACTACTAGAGCTGTTGCCAAATGGTCAGAATCAAAGATTGTTGAAACTTACAAAAGACTAGAACAACTGAGAGTAACGGATCCTACAGTTCCTAAGAAGCCAGATTATCCAGCAGTGGTTATCCCTAAACAGACCCTGACATCTAAAAAGCAGTCCTTAAACTCTGGCTTATCCATAGCTGCCTTCACCTAAGAGAATCATGTGGTTCAAAATTTATAAAGTTGTTATGTGAAGTTCAAAAGCTTAGAATGGAGGATGCATATGGTCTGAATGTAGGTGACCTCCAAGAAATATTTAAACTTGAACCTGAAAGGGATTTTGAAGACATGCTTTCCATGAACTTTGAATTACAGTTCAAAAGCCAAATCATGGAAATGTTAATGAGAAATAAAGATCAAAAATAAAGAAAAGTTTTGGTATAATCTGTTCTAGGGGAGGTTATTGGATCTAGTGGACCTCAGAAAAGAACAGATGATTGGAAAGCCAAAATAGTCTATAACATCTTATTACAAATAACAGAGCTTTGAAGATCTGCTCCTTCTAATGGCAAAGTCTCAACATCTACTGCTCTCACGTCTGTCAAAGCTAAAGTCTGTTTACAGGAACTGTTGAAGATAAAAGATTGTTGAAGATAAGGTCTGCAAGAGAGAACCTCTGCAATTAAGATAAAGACTGTTGAAGCAACCAATGGCGGAAACATCAGAGTAAGACGAAATAGATTGCTCAAGGCATCATAACACTATTTTCGACAATAATTAAATCAAACTCATTTCATTTCATAACAAAAATTGTTAATTACAAAATGAAATTTCAAATACAATAAATTCAACAACATAAATCTTAGCATTCTAGATGTGTTTCTATGCCATCCCTACTAAGTTTCATCATGATCAACATCCTTAACCTGCAACATGGTAAAAGTATAGTTCAATACAACAAGTATTGGCGAGTACACAAGTTTGATACAATATAACTATGAAAAGAATAAACGAATCCACATGTTAACCTAGCATACGAGACTAATGTAAACATGGCATGCAATCTATAAGTCAACCCTTGCGTGTCACCGCAAAATAGAATAAACTTAACATGACCTCAAGAATACGGGTGGTGTGTTACTCCTATAGCACTATACATGTTAAGGGGGCTCGTACGTAGTTAATGACATATAACATCACATAAGAATGTTCCAAGTATATAAATTATGTATCACGTAACTATAGCATGTATGATGGATTGCTTGTGTGATTGCATAAAAGTATAAGTGTGATTGCGTGTATTTTGATAGACTAACATGTTGAACCCAAAGGTGTAAAGCGTAAAAAGGGTGTTCGAGTGTACTCACGGTTTTGCAAGCTTCCACTTGGTATTTCCATAAAGTGTTGGGGGAGTTTGGAGGATGGAGCACTGAGTTATCCTACAAGAGGAAAATGCAGGTTGGTAAGTACCTGCAAAGCCATATACACCGTAGTTATCAAAACATAACAATTACCCAATTAAGTGCGGAATATTGATTGTTTTAAAGCACTAAGGGTTGTCCAATGGACCACCCGTCAATCATAACACTATTTGCGACAATAAAATCAAACTCATTTCATTACATAACAAAAGTTGTCAATTACAACACGAAATTTCAAATACAATAAATTCAACAACATAAATCTTATCATTCTAGATGTGTTTCTATGCCATCCTACTAAGTTTCATCATGATCAACATCCTTAACCTGCAACATGTTAAAAGTATAGTTCAATACAACAAGTACTGGCGAGAACACAAGTTCTATATAGTATAAGTATGAAAAGACTAAATGAATCCACATTTTAAGCTAGCATATGAGATTAATGTAAACATGGCATACGATCTATAAGTCAACCCTCGCGTGTTACCGCACAATAGAATAAAAATAACATGACCTCAATAATACGGGTAGTGCATTACTCCTATAGCGCTATACATGTTAAGGGGAGAGACTCGTACGTAGTTAGTGACAGATAGCATCACACAAGAATGTTCCAAGTATACAAATCGTGTATCACGTAACTATAGCACGTATGATGGATTCCTTGTGTGATTGCATAAAAGTATAAGTGTGATTGCGTATATTTTGATAGACTAACATGTTGCACCCGAAGGTGTAAAGCGTAAAAAGGGTGTTCGAGTGTACTCATGTTTTTGCAAGCTTCCACTTGGTATTCCCGTAAACTGTTGGGGGAGTTTGGAGGATGGAGCACCGAGTTATTCTATAATAAGAAAACGTAGGTTGGTAAGTATACGAATGATAACCTAGTACCACGACGATAATCATTCGATTACCACCAAGAGTTTGGTTAGTGTATGTATATTATATAGTATACATAATCATATTTATCATGGAAATTCACTGAAGTATGCATGGAGGTAGGAGGATAACCTTCCTTTAACCTCTTTCATATAGTTCACCAATGCACAAGTCGTCACAAGGACGACAAGGATAGTCATGAATAAGTTAAACATAAAAGTAAAAGACGAAAATAATCAAAATCATCAAGTGAGGTGGTGGATTGAAGGTAGGATAGCCAAGGCTTCCAAGTAATGACACACTACCAACTCAACTCTTGTTTCAAGAACAAGCTTGGAAGGATATATATGCTTGTGGGTTGAAACCCTATTAAAACAAAAGGTTCTTACACTTGGGACCTCAAATATGGTGATGTTCCAAGTTGGTGTTCCTTAGAAAACCTATGGAAATATTCCAAAAGGTGATTCGAGTGTTAAGAAGGAAGAAAGATCAAAGGAGAGATGTAAGGGTGAGTTAGAAGTCAGTTTTGAAAATCTTGAACTCTCAGATGGAGAGAGAGCTTTAGAGCTTTAGAGAGAAGAAGAGAAGTGTTTGAGGTGTGAAATGAGAGTGGGAGGATATGGTATTTATAGTTTAGATTTGAAGGGTTGTTAGTTGGGTGCATTTTAATGTAGAAAACACAAATTGGACCAATCCATGGGCAAGAAACCATCTTCTCCAGATTATGCCCCTCTCTTGGGCCGCGAGAGGGTGAAGAAGACTCGGTCGCGGGCTGCTAGAGGTCTAGCGGGCCATGAGAGGAAATCAAGAGATCCGTCGCGGGCCGCGAGATGGGTTACTCTAGAAGCTTCTTTGTTTTTTGACACTTTTAGTCCTTGAACTTAGTTTAACTTGTCATTTGGTACATGTTTTAAGCATATAACGCATATAAGTATGATTCGAGTAACGAGTGTGAATGTATGAGTCTTTGTACGTATTACAAATATCAGCTTAAACGTTTGAATGTATGTAAAGCATGTATATATAACAAGTATGCATTTTTATTACGATTCAAGTCTCGGATTACAAACTTGGGAAAAAAATATGAATACAAGCTTCCAAAATAAAAATACGATTATACTTTCTAATTAAGGAAAGTATGAAATTGAGGCATTACACTTCAACAGATGTTTATCAACACAATTTATTTGTATTTTCAATGTAACAGTACTTAGGCTCTAGCAGATGTTAGGAGTTTATTAGACTGTTAGATGTCACTGTCAAGGTAACGTCAGCTTAGATTCCTTAGAGGTTTCATTTGTATTACAAATGGAACAGTGCCTGACTGTTCTATCTATCACTTTCCTTTGACATTTTTGTACGAACAAATTAGGGTGATTAGGCTGAGGGAGAGTTTGTAATATCTTCATGCATACGTAAATCATATTCATAAAAGCATGTTGATGAAAACAATTTCTTCATTGTTGTGATTCAAAAGTTTGTTATTCCGCTGCATTTATCATTTCTGTTTTACCATTTTTCATTATTTCATCTTAAACTTTCACAACAATCAAAACTCAGATCCTACCAAGAACTACCAGTAGGGGTAAAATGGGAAGATTCAAACAAGGATGCACATTCTATTCACATGCCATTTCCCCCCATCATATTTAAACGCCAATAACTTTTTTCTACGTGATTATTTTCTAAAAAAAACTACACCAGAAAATTTAGCCTTTTTTTAATATTTCCAACGGATATATCATTGATATATTTTTCTAAAAAACGAACTGGGTTTTTTATGGCGTTTTGAACTTTGTTTTTTTATGGCATTTTCAGAAATGGGTGTTTTTATGGCGTTTTCTGAACTGCGTGTTTTTATGGCGTTTTCAACTGGGTTTTTCATGGATTTTTTCCTAAACTATGTGTTTATGGCGTTTTCAACTAGGTATTTTCATGGCATTTTTTTGAACTGGGTGTTTTATGGCGTTTTTATTTAAAAACCCAATTCATGTCATTTTTTATTTCAAAAGTATAGCAATAGTATAGTCGTTGGAAAGATAATAGAACACTCGAATTTATGGTGTACTTTTTTAAAGATATTCAAGTATAAAAAAGTTACGAGAGTTTAAAAAGGATGGTGGAATATGCATGTGACCTGCATGTGGATGGTTTTTGGCATGTGAGTGGTATGTGCATGGACTTTTTGGCAATATTACCTTTAATGTAAGTTAGCACCAACGCCACATGTCAACACCAAAATCGTTCACACCGTTTTCACACTTTTAGACGTTTTCCCCTGATCCATCCATATATATATATAGATAGATATGCTAGGAGTTGTCTACAAAGTTCAAGATTCTTAAAAAGTGTAAGAAGTCATAAAACACCATAATGACAAACATAAAGTACATCAAAAACCAACAAATAACATAATGAAAATTACTAAAACACCATATATGTGGGTTTGTTTTATGTTTTTGATGATAAAGATGTCATTACCGAATGACTAACATTATTGTGTTTTATGTCGATTATCATGTTATGTTTTATATTCACATTTCTACCATAGTGTGTTTGAAGATTTTATGGACTGTTTGGTTTAAATATGATGTTTTAGTAATTTTCACCCTGTTACTTGTGGGTTTTGAGTACGTTTTATGGCTAAAATTTTTTTATTTTAAGACTTTGTACACTTTTTAAGAGTTTTAGACTTTGTAGCCGAACCCCACCCTATATATGGTAGGAGTTGGCTACAAAGTTCAAAACCCTAGAATGTGTAAGTGTGTGTTTATATATAAATGACACACATGAATAATCGTAGATTTCATGCGTTTTTTTATCAAAATTTCAAGATTCATTTTTATTATTTAAAATGTATATTTAGACTTCAAGCTTCATGGATTTTAAAATAAACTCATGTTTTTTTATAGAATTTTTATGCAACATCTATTAACTATACTAAAACAAAACAATCTTATGCCACATGACATTAACTATGGCTATCAGTGCCACATGGCAATGTGATATTCTTCAGCTACTAATTTCGAGTGGCAATTCAAAAGTGGATGTTCTTTCCCTCACACACTCCTTTTCTCATCAAGTCTCCATTCAAACTGTATATTCAGTTGAGATTATTGTGAGCTGCAATCCTCTACGGAGAAAGAGTTTCATGATTTCAATTTTGTCGAAAAACTAAAGATACCGAGAAAGAGTTTCATGGTTTTATTTCTTCTATGGGAAACCCTATCCTCTATCACACTCAGAACCTTATGTGTTCAAAATTCGATAACCATTTTCTCCAATTTGTTCGTCATTTGATGTTTGTCTTGATTAGGTTTCAATAGTTAGATTTTTTTATGGTCAATCATTCATGTTTCAGGTGTTTGCTGCAAAAGTAGCAGCATAGGAGACTTTCACATTAATTTTTACTTAGGAAATTAATATTTGAGTGTGAAATTACTTAGATGTAGACCTTTTTCGTGTAGTATGGAGCATCGTGGATCAGCTATTCTCTCCTACATAGGTGAAATTTCAAAAATTTTGCACTAATTCATGCTTTAATGAAACATTAATTTGTGTTAAATTATTTGTTCTACTTTTTATAAATCAATTATGTGGATTTTGTTTCAATTTTGTAATGATTTGTTGTATAAAGAGCTAGGGAAGACATGTACAGAGCCACCGATGGATCTTCTAAGTGAGTTTTCCACCCATCTGGTATATCTAATTCCTCACACATTTGATTTGAAAATTTTGGGTTTTTATTTACAGTTCAGATCAACTCATCTCTCTTTGATAAAAATCCATTTGATGAAATTTGCATTTCATGCTCGCCAACCATTTGTGTAAATATCCCATTAACTAATTTTTCATATGCCCAAGATTTTGAAATATATGCTGAGAGTATTGGATTGATTGTGTGGTTTAGAGTTGTTTATTTTAAATGGTTGACATGAAACAGTTACCTATAGACAATTTTTGTAAGCAATGATAGAGCTATTTAACTATAAAATGACATCTCCCTTCTATGAATCATTGGTAACAAGACTGTATAAATTTAATTGAGTTTGATGCAATTGAATTTCAACATTGAAGTATAGTATGTGTTTGGCAAAGAAAACAAAGGACAATATCATGTTGATGCATATGTCTGTTGCCTACCTCTTGATGTAACATGATGTATAAGTTAGTTTTTAATGTAATGTACATTACTTCGTACGAATTAGTTACTCCGTACAAGGTAGATTACCTTTGCCCGAGATAGATCTAACTTTCCACAAAGCTACCTTTGGCACGAAGCTATCTTTGCACGAAGCTACATTTGCATGAAGATGAATGGCTATATATAGTTGTGTGTTCATTGAGTTGGAGAGTCTTGGTGAACTGTGAGGTGAAGCGTTGTCAAAATTGTACTAGGATTGTTAAGTTAATAGAAAAGGTTGAAAATTTTGAAATCTTGTGTTCTACCTATTTTTGATGAATTCCACACATCTGATTTAGGTTTAGATATCTCCGTATACATCGCTATCGATCTACAAACCGGATCTACAAGTGGCATCAGAGCGCAAGAGGCTGATATCTACTGAAACTACAAGATTGGACTGAAAAACATTCTTTCTACTCAATTTGATTTGTTTTGCATAGATTTCATGGTTAAAAAGGACTGATTTTTTCAAGGATTGTAAAAAACTCAGTTTTGAAAAAGATACTGAAAATCAGCTTAAAATTCAAACGTTTTCATGCCGAAATTTTCAAAAAAAAAAACTTAAAAAAACTTGCTTTGTTTACTTTGTACGAAGGTAGAGGTTACCTTCGCACGAAGAGGTTACCTTCTCATGAATAGGTTACCTTCTCACGATGAGGGTTACCTTCACACGAAGATAGATTTGAAGTGTTATTTGAAAATTTTAGTTTGCCCCTCTACATGAACATAACTTTTGAGTTTAGGTTCGCACAAGGGTGTATACGTTCGTTAGAATTTGCTTCATCCACACAAGGATAAGTACGTCCGCACGAATTAATTACCTTTGCATAAAGGAGTTTGATTCGCACGAACGAATTTTAAAAATTGTTTGGTTGCCAAGTGAGAATTTGTGAAAATGACAACTAAAAAATTCACAAATACATAATACAAGAGGCATTAAGAGATAGATTCGAAAATTTTAAAACCAAAGACAATGAATCAATGAAAGACGGATTTGAAAGATATATACAGAATTACTTTTATAAATTGACAAATTTAATGTGTATAGAACTCCTGTGATAGGGGATTGGCTCTCCTCTTATGAGCACCAGACTGATCTGACTCAGTTAACAGAGGCGGAATTCATTGTTAGCGAGTTGGACAAACAAACAAGAAAGATATACTGCTTAAACGTCTTGATTTGTATTGAAAAACGTTAACGGTTACAGAACGAGTAAACAGTTTGATAGGGCTTCGCCGTAGTCACAAACCAACAGATGTCCAACACAACACTCAAGTTCCTCTATTTATAGGTCAACATGACTCGCACAGTAGGACTGTGTGTTTGACTCTTGCGAGTGATGCCTCGTACGACTACAAGGTGTCACTCGTACGAGCCACTAATTTAACTCGTATGAGCCATGTACAAAACATATAAATCATATAATAACATACAATATCTGACATTCTAAGCACTATATACATAACCAACATATCTTAGACGTAGGCAATAGACATTATGCACCAACAAACTCCCCTTTGTATGTGGCCATAGTCTTGGATAGTCTTCAAAAATCATCAAGGATCTGACAGTTAACGACCAAAGAAACGTTTCGGTGGCCTGCGACGCTCCTCAAAAGATATTGGCCTTTGGTCTGTAGGAGGAGGCCGATTACTTGTGTGACCAAACCGAAAGCTTTTTAGTGAAGCAATTCGCGTTCGCTCATCAATCCTTCCATCATTCTTCTCTTTCTTTCGTTTCTATATCTCTTCTAGCTTCCTCCAAGAAATGTTCCATGCTGTTCCTGAGTGTATATCATTAGCAAAACAGACATTAATAATCTTCTAGAACTGGAGAGCCTGCTCTATGCCTTTTTCTTCAAAACATATTTTGCTAAAGAATAAACATTCAATATCTTTTTGTGAGCAGTTTACTAGCCACATCGGGTCTAGTATTCGAATGCCACGCCATAATCCATATATGTGTTTGTGCACAATGACGGATTCGGATAGTTCTTCTGTAATTTTCCAAGAATCTTCATCTGGTTGGACACAAATTACAGCTTCACCTGTGTTCGAATCATAGTGCCACCATTTGAAAATCTTGTGAAAATCTTGTTCCATTTTAATCAAAGGCATATTCTTCATCACTCGTGGCCTCTTTACAATGAACGTAACATCCTTTTCTTTCATTACTGGATCAATCTTCGTGATTCTTTTAGGGATATGTGGCTTCCAGTGAATAAAACCCTGTGTAGCCTCAAGCTTTATCAATTTCCATAACCACTGGTCATGAAATTTCATCTTTAAATTAATCATCTTAGTTTGAACAAGCTCTTTGATATCCCAGAATGGCAGGGTCTTTATGTCACTTAAGTATCGAAAATACTGGATCCCATACTCCCGTTTAATTGCATAAACACTAAGCTCTTCGATCCATCCCCTGCTTCTGATGTCCCCTAGAGAAACGTTAGCATCACAAGTGAAAAATGCTAGGGGACGTTTGAATTTATGCTCAGCTGGTACTTCTTTAAACCAATGCTTCCCCTGCAATTTCTTCTACAGACAATTGTTGAGGAACCGTTCCCTGTTTGACAGCCTCTTCAACTTTGCGCTTTAGAAGATCATCATTCTCGGCTGCAAACAATTCACTGAAAGTTGGGGAGTCATTTGTACCCTCATCGGCAAAATTTGCATAATCGTTATCAGAATCATCCCCCACGACAAATTTATCATACTCATGTGCGTCAGAAACATGTTCGAAGATATAATCCACAGGCTCGAAAGCACTGTTGTCGTTAAGCTCCTCTTCAAAATCAAACTCAAATGTTTCTTCATCCACGCCTAACATATTTTCTATTTCTTCTTTTGTGTAACTGTGGACAAACTCACTTCCTCCACATCATGCTCTAAATACAAAATCTTCAGTTTGAGCATAACAGGAACAGATGACATATTAGTCACTGTGAGGATTCATGCCTGCTTAGAATCCTTCGAGCATAAAAATTTTCCTTGATTTTACCTTCTTCCACTTGATTTGCAGAATCATCCAAGTACACAGAACAATCGATATCTTCATTCAAATTTGAATCTGTTACAAGGATACCCGAACCACCCAAATTGTCATCATCATCACTATCACTATCATCATCAGACTTATTAGAAAATACATCATTGATATCGTCTAAGTCTTCTTTTTCCTTCTCATTATTCTCATCAAATTCTTCCACCTCTACTTCAATTTATTTTTCCAACTTGCTCTTACTAAGCCACTCTTGATGTTTAGTGAAAGATTCGTCATGTCAATGTCAACATCCTTTGGCTTTCCAATGAATACAAACTTCTTCGAATTTGCACACACCACCACTTCAGAAGATACTGGCACAGATTCAGTTTCTGGCTCAGTTATATCAATCATAGGTTCTTCACCAACCTTCGCTTTACCTTTCCCCTGAGCGTCGAATAATTCTTTTGCAATGTGTTCCCACTCAGCAACCCTTTCTCTAGCCTCTACTCTTTCAATCTCATCTATTTCTGCAGCTAAGTTAATACCGAGTTTCTTCGTAAGAATCTTCTCAAATAAGCCCATTTTCATTTATTGCTGAGGCGTTCTTCATTATATTCTTCCATTCGGTTCCTCAGTCTTTCGTTCTCTGACACGATACTGGCCAAGATAGCCTCAAGATGTTGGTTTTCTTCTTTGAACCCTTTAATTTGTTCTTGAAGTTCAGCAATCTTTAAACTATTAAGCATAACTTGTTTTTCCAACTCTTCAATTCGTGTGTCATTGAACATATCTGCAGAAAATTCTTCTCCCCTGTTATATCACCAAAATCTAAATTGATCTTGAAGTCTGGTTCCTGTGAAGAACTAGGGTTGAGAGTGAGAAGGTTGAGCTTGAGGTGTAGGTTGTGGTGTTGGTTGCGGTGGTGGAGATGGTGCTGATTGTGGAGTTGGTTGAGGAGGTGGTGATGGTGGTGGTTGAGGAGTCGCTTCCACATTCACTGCTTCATCAACCTTTTTCTGTACCTTTCTTTTAGATTTGTCTTTTGGAGAATCTGTGCTTCTAACAGCTGGCCTCTTAAGATGTTTAGAAGATCTCTTAGAAGATTTGTGAACATGGGTATCACTGTCGGAACCCAAAGGTACATAAGTTGTATCATCTTCCCCTATTGCTTTTCATTTCTTCTCTTCTGCTTTACGTTGAAGATCAGCTAAACGTTCAAGTTCTCTTTCTTTGGCTCTTTCTCTCTCTTCGACGATCCTAACCTCTTGCTTAGTGCTAGAGGAGGATGCCTCTTCAACTAATCCTTCCTGAACCCCAAACACTTCTCGTTCGATATCAGCAGCCAAAGTTTCAACATTTTCTTCCGGCTCTCACTCGTCTACCAACCTCATGCTGTCAGATGCACGTTGCTTCTTTTTAGGGGTAGTGGAGGTAGATGTGGACGTTTGCTTTAGCTTCAACCCCTTACCCCCTTCTTAACTTCTTTAGAGAACCACACGCTTCTCCTTGCAACAAAATCGTCTAACGCTTCTAACTCCTTATCTTCGTCTCCACTGTTATCTTTTCTCCACTTCCCCTTGAGTGGCGCCTCATAACCTTTGTCAAGAATAGCCCTGAAGACAGACTTGGCATTTGGGAAGGCTTTAAGGTGTAGATCCATCTTTTTCAGTGTTGACACATCCGTATGTTCAAGCTTTAAAACATCATCTTTCTTCTTCTTTAAATTTGGATGTAAGTGATCGAGCAACATCTAAACAAAACACAGATACTGCAGAAACTTCTCGCGTTGTATATTTTGGACCATCTGTGAGAAGACCAGTCTTGAAAAATTGTAGGGCAAGTTCAGAATAGGTGTTGTAATCATGCACATATGATAATAAATCAAATCATCAAAGCCGCCCTTTCTGTGACTGAGGGCATGAATAACACTGTGTGCAATATAACGAAACAGAGCACTGAGGTTTGCCTTCTTAAAAGGAGTTGTGATAATGAATGCTGCATAATCCATCCGATAGAAGCACCCTTTAACCATGTATTCTGAGAAACCAATTTGGTCTTCTTCATGATCTTTAAACTCTAACACCGTTCGGATCAAGTCTTCAATGATTTTGACTTGAATATCTTCATTATCAATCCTTACTTCAGACAAAATCGCGTTCTCTTCTTCATTGAATTCAGCGGCATTCCAAAAATATCCAACGTGAGAACGATAAGCCGTGTGGCGGTCAGTGAGCGCCTTGGTAATAGGAAGTCGACTTAAAAAATCTTGTACTTCTCTCTATTTTGCGATCTCAGGAATAGTCTCGTCTAGAAGACAACAGATGTTGTGAAACGGTGAAAACGAAGACTTCTTGATCTGCAAACATAAACATTTTAAACACTTAGAAAAATTTTCAAAAATTTCAACTCTTAATCACTCGTACGAGTAATCATTAGTACGAGTCATATACTTAGACAAAAATATAAGTTTGAGTAAAAAAACCCTATTCGAACGAGCCACTTCTTCGTACGAATGAGAAATATACTTAACAAATTTGAAGGGTTTTGAGCAAACTTCCTCGTATGAGTGATGCTTCGTACAAGCCACAAAGATATAAACGTTTAAGGTCCTACTCGTACGAACGATCACTCGAACGAGTGAATATGATAAACAGACATTTGAAATCCTTGCTTGTACGAGGGATGATTCGTACGAATTGTAAATCGCACCAAACAACACCTTATCAAACCGAACTTAAAACGTTTAATTTTAACAAATTGAAGGTTGATCTATAGGTTAAAAGGGCCGATTTTAATAATTTTGAGTTCAATTTTATATTTTACCAATCTGATTATCCTAATCTACGTTTTATGTCCTTTGGTCCAATTTCGGCATTATAACGGCTCAACACAAGCATTAGTACCTTGCCCATCGAAAGAGGTGTGCAAATCAAACTCCCCGAAGTATAGATACGTAACGTAGATCAAGAAAATGAGTGATAAGAACTGAATCGCACAGAGTAAGCTCTCAGTCGCAAAGACTCAATAGTGAGACTCGTACGAATGAGCAGCCCTTTTATACTCATTCAAGGTTCACTCGTACGAGTAATGCTTCATACGAATGAAGCTTTTTGTCACTCGTACGAGTCAGTTCTATGCACTTTCCTTATCTTTTTTATTTTTTGTGAAGTTTTATCTGTTTTTTATAACCCACTCAGTTAACCAAGTCCAAGTTAATGACCCTTATTATCCGATTTACCTACCAAGTCCAAGTTAATGACCTTGGTTGACCGTTGTTTGACCAAAACAGATTTATTAAAAATTTAAAGTTTCAAGTTAATGAACTTTTGACATTTCAGGATATTTTCTTTTCTGATTAGCTCCCAGCCCGTGATCTTCAGCTTTCCTCCAACAACTGTCGCTAATTGGACTAACGGTAAAGATAAACTGAAAATCTTTTTGGGATTTTTCCGAAAAGAAAGAACAAGTAAGGATGTATCTACATACATATTTTTGTGAGTTTTGTGTTTAGAGGATCATATCAAGTATTTAGACAAATTACATGTACCGTAGATCTTGTTGGTAACTTTAAGTTCTTAAACAGATTTACCTAGATTGCCAATATACTTATCCATTTAAACCTCTACACATTTCTCAATTGTTTCAAGATATGTTTAGGTAACATTAAGGAACATGAAGTAACTGTGTTTCCCATCTCAGAATATACTCCCGTATCGAGATTCCCAGAATTTCATTTCACATGTGAATATATCTAACTGATAACTGTAAATGGGGTGAATTGCGAGACTTTGAGAGATCATGTTAGTATTTCCATACAGAGAAAGAGATGAAGGCTAGACTTTAGGTTGTTTCCATAAAGGAATCTTGTAAACTGCAGATGTCGTAAATGTTTATGACATACTCATTTTTTGTGCAGCTTTTATAGGTGAATAATGCGTAAAGTATTATGCAAGTTCTAGGTCATTTAAGACGCAAAATCAGAAGAACTCAGATAATACCCCAGATGTCGATTAAATACAAAAGACCTAGTGTCGTAGAATCTGGCATTCTCTCAAAAGAAATTTTGGAGTACTAAGTCCATATATCCGAGAGATATCGACCCACAAGTTACTCAATTTTTCTTTTATGTTTATATCTTGAAAACAATTTACTAAACGAGTGAAGCCTATTGGCACATCCTCAGTAAGATCTGTTTAATTACTTGTTTAAACATTCCATATCTTTAGCATATTGTGATAGTCTTATTGATGTAATATGATTCCCTCTTTTTCTCAAAAACTCTTTTTGTCTTTTTAATGTTTTTGTATTTTCATAACTTTTCTCCCCCTAAAATCAAAAACATATTTTTGGTTTTTAGTTATGAAAGAAAAGATATTTACAGAAAGACATGTCATACCGATGAGAATTACGTCAAGTCCTCGTCATCCTCAAATTCAACCTCAAGTGTATCCCCTGACGTCAGATTTTTAACCATTTAATTTTAAAAGATTTTTAAATCTTGAACGATCAAATGCTTTGGTGTAAAAATCTGTTGTTTGGTCATCAGTGTGGATTTTTTCAATTCTAACCAACTTTTTCTCGTAGCAATCACGGATAAAGTGGTGTCAAATTTTTATATGTTTAGTACGTGAGTGTTGAACAGGATTTTCGGTTATATCAATAGCCAGCTTGTTATCTACATAAATTGGCGTATCAAGAAATTGTAGTATGTAGTCTCTCATCTGTTGTTGTATCCAGAGTATCTGGGAATAACAACTGGATGCTGAAACGTATTCAGCTTCACATGTAGAGAGAGCGACCGCAATCTGTTTCTTGCATTGCCATGTAACCCGCAGAACTGCCAACCAGCCGTAGTAGATTTGGCATTAAGCTTGCAGCAGCCGAAATTAGAATCCGAGTAACTTGCAAGGTTGAAGTGGTGATATCTAGGATACCACAACCCGGTGCTTGGACATCCTTTCAAGTATCGCATGATTCGTTTGACGGCTAACAAGTGTAAATCTCTTGGATGGACTGATAACGGGCGCAAAGGCATGTTAGATACATGATATCAGGTCTCGAAGGTGTAAGATACATCAAGGATTCGATCATGGAGCGATATAATGTTTCATCAACTTTGACTCCATGAGCGTCTGGACAAATGTCGTGATTTGGGGCTAATGGAGGATACAGTCTACAGTTCCTGACATGTCAAATTTCTCTAACACGTCATGAACATACTTCATCTGATGAATGAAGATACCATCAGGCAATTGCTCAACCTGAAGTCCTAAAAAGAACTTCATCTCCCCCGTAGCACTCATTTCAAATTTCTTCTTCATGACTTCTTCAAAGTCTTTACACAGCTTATCATTTGTCGATCCAAAGATGATATCATCCACATATATCTGTACCAAAATCAGATGACCATCTACTCCTTTGTGAAGAGGGTACAGTCTATAGTTCCTCTGAGAAAGCCGTTGTCTAGAAGATGTCTTGAAAGGTTTCATACCAAGCTCTCAAGGCTTAATGTAGACCATAAATGCTGTGTTCAGAAGGTCGACTTTATCCTTATGTATTGGATCGATGAACCCCGGTGGTTGGCCGACATACACCTCCTCTTTGACTGTACCATAAAGGATATCAGATTTGACATCCAATTGATACACCTTGAAACCATTCCAAGAAGCAAAGGCTAAGATTATGCAAATAGCTTCAAGACGAGCGACTGGGGCATAGACTTCAATGCAGTCTATGCATTCTTACTGGTGAAAGCCCTGGACCATGAGCCGAGCTTTGTTGCTGACCACCATACCTCTATCATCTCGCTTGCACTTGAAGACCCATCGAATGTTGATCTTTTAATGATGATCCGGTAGGTCAACAAGCTTCCAAACACCAAGTTTCTAGAATTGTAGCAATTCTTCCTGCATTGCATCCACCCAGCTTTCCTCTTTCAACGGTGTCTCTAGTTTCCTGGTTCAACCTGCGAAACAAAACAACTGTAAGAAAGTATGGTTTGCAATGGAGCAACACTGGTATAAAAGCAACTTAGATCATTGTTGATCTGATTGTGAGTTTTCACTCCGGTTTATAAGCTGCCAATGATATTCTTTGATGGATGTTAAGATAGTCTCCTTGGCATTACTTCACTTGGAATATCTACTTGACTCTGCAAATTCGTAACAACTTCATCAGCAACTGGAATAGAAGATGTAGCTTCATTCCTGACATTAGATTGATCAGCTTGAGAATTCAGAAAGCTTTTAATATGCTCAGAACCTTCATCGAAATTACATCCTCCATCATCAAAAGTTGGTTCACGATCAGAGTCGGCATTAATCGGTTGATGGCGAGATGATTCTGCAGTGTTCAAGATTGGTACAGAGACTGAATCCTGCAAAGTCTTGCCCGGACCTTCATCATAAGTGTTAGAGACAGGAAGTGACGGGGAAATCACCAATGGTCTAGAAACTTGCTCTTGATTGGAGATTTGATGCTGTTGAAAAAGCATAACAAGTTCTTCTTCTGATGGTACTTCCAATAGGTCAAATGAATTCCACAAACCTTCGTAGTTGAACAGCCATGAATCCCCAGGTTTCTGTGTTGGCGTAGTATATCATTGACAATCAACGTGATGTGCAAGAATAATTTGGTTCAGACTCGGAAAGAAGACTCGCTTTTATGGACTAGCATAACCGACGAAAAATCCTTCCAAGGATTTGGCTCCAAATTTACCGTCCGGGTCCAGCACAGTACATAGCGATCCAAAAGGCTCCAAAACGCGAGGTTAGGCTTTCGATGGTTTAGTAGCTCAAAACAGGTCTTCTTGCGAGGCTTGACAGTTAACACACGATTGAGGGTGTGACACGTAGATGCGACTGCTTCGCTCCAGAAACTAATTGGTAGTTTTGAATCAGTGAGCATGGTTCTGGCAGTCTCGATCAGTGTGTGATTCTTACGTTCAGCTACTCCATTTTGTTGAGGAGTATAGGGAACGCTGAATTCGTGAAGAATCCCCATTTCGTTGCAGAATTCGAGCATCCCCTTGTTTTTTAACCCAATACCATTATCACTACGGATTCTCTTGATAGGCAAGTGATACTGGTTTTCAAGCTTCCTAAAGAGAATCATAAGACTTTCAAAAGTTTTATTTTTGCTCTCTAGAAATAAAACCCATGAGAATCTAGAAAAATCATCTATCACGACCAGGAAATATAGATCTCTAGAAATGATTCTCACGTTTACTCGCCTAAATAGATCCATATGAAGCCTTTCTAGTGGTAGCTTGATAGAATTTCAAAGCTTTCTTGGGTGTGATTTCTTATGTTGTTTCCCCTTTTTACAGCTCAGACAATCATCAGATAAATGAAAATTCTTCAGATTAACACCCTCCACTAGGTCATTGTGCACCAAATACTTCATCTTTCTCAGGTGAATGTGCCCCATCTTCCGATGCCATAAGATTGACTCCTTCTCGGTTGCTTTAAAGAGAAAGCATTGAACGTTCTTAGATGTAGTGGATGGGACGCTCATGTCTAAGATATAAAGATCATTCTCTCTTGGATCGCGCATGAGGATCCACTCCTCAGGAATTTTGAATCCCAGCTTGAGAATTAAGCATTATTTGTCATTGAAGTGTGTTGTGAACTTGTTGTCACAAATTTATGAAATACTCAGTAGATAGTTTTCCAGCTCAGCAATGTACTTCACCTTGTCAAAGGAAACTACTCCATTTGTAAGAATACCTTCTCCCATAATTCTTCCACCCTGAGTTCCAGCAAAACCAACGTAACCTCCCCATAATCCATTTTGACATGATCCCAGTCATGTGTTGGGAAGCCCCACTATCCATAATCCATTTTGACATGATGGACCTTGTGAGCCCCTGCACACATGAGGAAGAAACTATTTAAACAAAGAAACCCAAGCCTGCTTGGTATTGGGTGGGTTAGGAATTTCAAACTTCAGACCAACTTTGAGCTTGACATTTTGTTTGACCTTTGTTTTGGCTGGAACAGATGGTTTTAGTTCTAGTAAAGATGGTTTGACTTTTGCTACCCAAGTTTGTGTTTTCAAATTTGCCTTTTAGAATAAACTTTGAATCCTTTCGATGATTCTTGGTGGAAGTTTCACCAATTTAAAATTTAGAATTTAGTTGAATCGTTGATTTTATATTTTTATTGGATTCATTGTTTCTTTTCAAAATTTGTTTTGAAACAAACATGGGTGCCTTTTGTTTCACATCTTTGGTAGATCTGTTGGAGGTGAAAACAGGTTTTGGATTTCTTTGGGAACATTGTCGTGCAATATGCCCAACATTATTACACTTGTAGCACTTCCTACTGTCTTTTCGAACTGAGGAATCCAAATCTCGTTTTCTACTCTCTTTTTTTCTTGAATTCATCATTGGATTGTTTACCAATGATCTCTTTTTCTTTTTCTCTAGTTGTCACATAGACAAAATTGATTTTCTTTGCAAAATTTAGCTTTTGAGACTTGTTATACGTTCTTTGCTTTTGAAAACGCAACACAACTTTCATGTTTTCAGGATAGTCTCAGTTCCTTTAATGGTAGGGTTTGTTAAAACATTTTGATTTAGAATAAAATGATGCATCTTGTTTTTCTAAATCAGAATGGCTCACCTCAACAAGCTTGAACAACTTTTCAAGACGATCCAGAGTGACATTCTGAATTGGGAAATCCTCATCGGAGTATAGTTTATCACATCCATGCATTTTGTATACGATGACGTTTGGATCAGTGTTTAAACTATTTTCTGATGGTTCAACATCTAATTCGGATTTGTTAGATTCATTCTTCAGAACATTTTCAACCACAGTATTAATCACATCAGAATCACATTTATTTTCTTGTTTGGTGTAAGTTATATCAATGTTCGTAGGAAGCTCATTTGTCTTTTCAGTTTTCAATTTTAAATTGAGCGCCTTTTCCACCCCTGATGGTTTCTTACTCGCATAGCTATTCCACATGGGTGGTGGAACCGATCATAACTTGCACCTTTGTTTTCTTACTCGCATAGCTATTCCACATGGGTGGTGGAACCGATCATAACTTGCACCTTTGTTTCATTAATTTGATTTTCTTCCTTGTTTTCAATTTTTGGAAGAATGTGAACAATGATGTATGATCTTGTAGAATAACTTATTAACAACTTGTTAACTTGTTCTGTTTCTATTTTCATTTTTTCAAGTTCACATTTTAGCTCGGTGATTGTATTTAAATGAATTTTAATATCCATTTATTTATCCATTACAGTCGCCTTGAGCATTGAAAGTGTTCCGTCATTTTCTCTGATCACCTTTTCAAATTGTTTAATAGATTTGCTTAATTTGTCATAAGCTTCTTTTGTTGAATTAAAATCACATGACAAATTATATGTATGATATTTCAGCTCTTTGTATTGTTTTTCTTTTTCATCACACTCAATGCATGGTGCTTGGCACTTCATGCACGGTGTTTCTTTCACCGTCTCATTTACAGACATGTTTACCTCATTCACATTCCCCATACAAGCTTTGTTGATCTTGTCGTTTAGATTTTCCAACGTCACTTCGATCCTCTCTTCTTCTTGAGGCTTCTTCTCTTCTTCATAAGACGATCGATGGCTTGGCTCAAAATAGCATGCAAAAGTTTTAAGAATGTCATTAGGGAAGATATATTTAAATGCACTATTTAAAAATTCCTCATCTTCTGACGATGTGTTGTAATATTCTTCAGGAGCTTAGTCAAAAGATGCCTCTGCATATTCTTTAGGTTCTTCAACGATTTCATCTACCAAAGCTAAACTTTCGTTCTTCGTGATGTACTTGTTCCAGTTGAAACCTTTGTCCTCTTGAGTGACGACGAGAGCTTTGTCTTTGGAGTTTGAATGTCCATCTTCAATTTGCATCATTCTTGTTTTGGATTTAGGACGATGATAAATGGCTTTCTTGTAATAACCGTCAGCAAAAGGGTTCTGATTGCCCTTGACTTCTCTTTTTGGACATTCTTGTTTGAAATGCCGCTTCTCTCGACATTTGAAACATGCAATTTTGGACTTGTCGAAGCCAAGTTTCCCATCAAGTCCTCCCAAATTGTCTTTTCCGGTAATCTCCATGAAACGTTGTGCTCTTCTAACGATGGAAGCCATACACCATTTAATGTCAATCACTTCTATCTCGACCAGATCAATCTGATCATAATCCTCTCTCGTTATCTCTGAATTCCCAATTTTTCCTGCTACTAAACTTTCGTACGATTTAAGTACCGAGGCAAGTAATGATATGTGTTTCCTTGCGGTGTTTTCGTTGAAGTTTTGAGCATTTTGGAAATCAACAGCAATATTGCATTGTAGAACCTATTGATTGGGATTAGATTGATTGTTCTGGTGATTCCGTGAATTGCTTGAACTATGGGATGATTGTGGGCCGGGAGGCGTATTTGGGTTAACATACGTAAAAGATTGAAATCCACTGGATTGACTTGACTGTGGACTTGGTGTGTTGAAGCGCTGAAGGCAGTTGGATTTTTGGAGACTGTATCTCTACCCTTGTAATGCATATTTCTTATGTTGTTTCCCCATTTTACAACTCAGACAATCATCAGGTAAATGAAAATTCTTCAGATTAACACCCTCCACTAGGTCCTTGTGCACCAAATAATTCATCTTTCTTAGGTGAATGTGTGCCCCATCTTCCGATGCCATAAGATTGACTCCTTCTCGGTTGCTTTAGAAACGAAGCATTGAACCTTCTTAGATGTAGTGGACGCGACGCTCATGTCTAAGACATAAAGATCATTCTCTCTTGGATCATGCATGAGGATCCACTCCTCAGGAATTTTGAATCCCAGCTTGAGAATTCATCATTCTTTGTCATTGAAGTGTGTTGTTAACTTTTTGTCACAAATTTGCGAAATACTCAGTAGATTGTTCTCTAGCTTCGAAATGTACTTCACCTTGTCAAAGGAAACCACTCCATTTGTAAGAATACCTTCTCCCATAATTCTTCCACCCTGAGTTCCAGCAAAACCAACGTCACCTCCCTAGATAGCTTGGACGTCGTGCAACAACGCAAGCATCCCGGTCATGTGTCGGGAAGCTCAACTATCCATAATCCATTTTGACATGATCGACCTTGGGAGCCCCTTCACACATGAGGAAAAAACTATCTAAACAAAGAAACCCAAGCCTGCTTGGTCTTGGGTGGGTTGAGAATATCAAACAACGGACCAATTTTGAGCTTGACATTTTGTTTGACCTCTGTTTTGGCTAGAACAGATGGTTTCAGTTCTAGTAAAGATGGTTTACCTTTTTCTACCCAAGTTTGTGTTTTCAAATTTGCCCTTTTAGAATAAACTTTGAATTCTTTTGACGATTTTTGGTGGAAGTTTCACCAATTTAAAATTTAGAATTTAGTTGAATCGTTGATTTTACATTTTTATTGCATTCATTGTTTCTTTTCAGAATTTGTTTTGAAACAAACATGGGTGCCTTTTGTTTCACATCTTTAGTAAATCTGTTGGAGGTGAAAACAGGTTTTGGATTTCTTTGGGAACATTGTCGTGCAATATGCCCAACATTGTTACACTTGTAGCACTTCCTACTGTCTTTTCGAACAGAGGAATCCAAATCTCGTTTTCTACTCTCTTTTTTTTCTTGAATTCATCATTGGATTGTTTACCAATGATCTCTTTTTCTTTTTCTCTAGTTATCACATAGACAAAATTGATTTTCTTTGCAAAATTTAGCTTTTGAGACTTGTTATACGTTCTTTGCTTTTAAAAACCCAACACAGCTCTCATCTTTTCAGCATAGTCTCAGTTCCTTTAATGGTAGGGTTTGTTAACACATTTTGATTTGGAATAAAATGATGCATCTTGTTTTTCTAAATCATAATGGCTCACCTCAACAAGCTTGAACAACTTTTCAAGACGATCTAGAGTGACATTCTGAATTGGGAAATCCTCATCGGAGTATAGTTTATCAGATCCATGCATTTTGTATACGATGACGTTTGGATCAGTGTTTAAACTATTTGCTGATGATTCAACATCCAATTCGGATTTGTTAGATTCATTCTTCAGAACATTTTCAACCACAGTATTAACCACATCAGAATCACATTTATTTTCTGGTTTGGTGTAAGTTATATCAATGTTTGTAGGAAGCTCATTTGTCTTTTCAGTTTTCAATTTTAAATTGAGCGCCTTTTCCACCCCTGATGGTTTCTTACTCGCATAGCTATTCCACATGGTGGTGGAACACGATCATAACTTGCACCTTTGTTTTCATTAATTTGATTTTCTTCCTTGTTTTCAATTTTTGGAAGAACGTGAACAATGATGTATGAACTTGTAGAATAACTGATTAACCACTTGTTAACTTGTTCTTTTTCTATTTTCATTTTTTCAAGTTCGCTTTTTAGCTCGGCGATTGTTTTTAAATTAATATTAATAGCCATTTGTTTTTCCATTACAGTCTCCTTAAACATTGGAAGTGTTCCGTCATTTTTTCTGATCACCTTTTCAAATTGTTTAACAGATTTGCTTAATTTGTCATAAGCTTCTTTTGTTGAATTAAATCACATGACAAATTATCTGTATGACATTTCAGCTCTTTGTATTGTTATTCTTTTTCAGCACACTCAATGCATGGTGCTTGGCACTTCATGCACGGTGTTTCTTTCACCGTCTTATTTACAGACATGTTTACCTCATTCACATTCCCCATACAATTTTTGTCGATCTTGTGGTTAAATTTTCCAACGTCACTTCAATTCTCTCTTCTTCTCCAGGCTTCTTATCTTCTTCATAAGACGATGGCTTAGCTCAAAATAACCTGCAAAAGTTCTAAGAATGTCATTAGGCAAGAGATATTTAAATGCGCTATTTAACAATTCCTCATCTTCTAACGATGTGTTGTAATATTCTTCAGGAGCTTCATCAAAAGATGCCTCTGCATATTCTTAAGGTTCTTCAATGATTTCTTCTACCAAAGCCAAACTTTCATTCTTCGTGATGTACTTGTTCTGTTGAAACCTTCGTCCTCTTGAGTGACAACGAGAGCTTTGTCTTTGGAGTTTGACGGTCCATCTTCTATTTGCACCATTCTTGTTTTGGGTTGAGGATGATGATAAATGGCTTTCTTGTAATAAGCGTCAGCATAAGGGCTCCGATTGCCCTTGACTTCTCTATTTGGACATTCTCGTTTGAAATGCCCTTCTCTCGACATTTGAAACATGCAACTTTGAACTTGTCGAAGCCAAGTTTCCCATCAAGTCCTCCCAAATTGTCTTTTCCGGTAATCTCCATGAAACGTTGTGCTCTTCTAACGATGGAAGCCATACACCATTTAATGTCAATCAATTCCATCTCGACCAGATCAATCTCATCATAATCCTCTCTCGTCATCTCTGAATTCCCAATTTTTCCTGCTACTAAACTTTCGTACGATTCAAGTACCAAGGCTATATGTGTTTCTTTGCGGTGTTTTCGTCAAGGTTTTGAGCATTTTGGAAATCAACAGAAATATTACATTGTAGAACCCGTTGATTGGGATTAGACTGATTGTTCTAGTGATTCTGTGAATTGCTAGAACTATGGGATGATTATGGGCCTAGAGGCGTATTTGGGTTGACATACGCAAAAGATTGATATCCACTGGCTTGACTTGACTGTGGACTTGGTGTGTTGAAAGCGCTGAAGGCAGTCTGAATTTTTGGAGACTGTATCTACGCGGCAGGACTACCCTTGTAATACAGATTTACATCTTGTTCATTTAGGCGCCTTTGCTCTTTGCCATTTTTTGCATCTCGAATTTGTGCCCTTCCAATCTTTCAATAAGTCTTGGTAATGAGAAATTACCATACTCTATGCCATTCATTAGAATAGTCAAGTAAGTAGACCATTTTCCTTGAGGTAGAGAGTCTACCAGCATATCGACCAATTCCTCATTTGTCTTCACATTTCCCATGCGCTTCATTTGGACCACCAAGTGACAGTATCGTTCAATCAATTGTTTCACCGTCTCTCCCTTGATTAGAGTAAAGTATCGAATTCTTTACTTAGTAATGCTCTCTTTCCCTTCCGAAGTTGCGCGCTTCCTTGGAATTTTAACCGTAAATCATTCCATAAGGATTGAGCATCATCATGCTGTAGGAGCGCCAAGATATCTTCCTTGATGACTTGTTATAAGATGTTCATCATCTTCTTCTCGTTAATAAACTTTTCTCTTTTGAATTCCGAGAGGTGAGCTAATGTTTTCTCAAGACCATTCTCTCTAATCGGAGCTTGATATTTCGATTCAATGGCAAACCAACAGGTGAAATGATTAACTTGAACCCAGTTCATAAATCTTTCACTCCAGCTATCATAGTCGTCAAGGTTCATCAGCTTTGGAGGCTTTGTCATAATGTCCATCTCGTTTTCCATATTCATATTCTGACTTGTGGTGGTTGTAACTACTGAAGCAGCAAATGCATTGTAAAATTCTTCTTCCATTATTTCCGCAAAATTTTCAAAAACACACTTTCGAAAAAACACTGATTAGGATGACAAGAAATACGAAATCTTAAGGAAAAATTTTTAAAAATGTTCTTCATGTGAATGACAGTTGCTCATACTACTCAGATGGTTCGTGCGGGTAAGATACCTACGCGATCAAAAGATTCGTGCGAGTGAGATGCTCGTGCGAATGAAATCATTATTCGTGCGAATGACTACTTTGTGCGAATTATTGCTTCATACGAATGACAGTTTTGTAACTTATAGATTTTAAGAAAAACTTGTTTAGTTGTTCGTACGAGTGTCTGATTCGACTGGTGGCCATTCGTACGAGTTGTCTCTTTACTCGTACGAGTCAGCTCAGGTCAATAAACGGATGATTTTTTCAAATTTTGACCTGATTAAATTTGATATTAAATCTGAAATTTTCAAGGATTGATTAGAGTTGATTTTAATGTGTAATACTAAAATCCTAGTCCAATTCGTCCATGAATTCGTCCAAATCTGAGATCTGTGTAAGAAAATGTAGATGTAGAAAACTTCAATGGTTGAATCTGGATCTAAAACAGTTGGTAGTCTGCAGAAACTTGATGTTTGTCCTCAAATAAGGCCTCAAGGTTCTGATACCATTGTGAGAGGGGATCGGCTCTCTTCTTATGAGCATCGGACTGATCTGACTCAGATAACAGAGGCGGAATTTATTGGTAGCGAGTTGGACAAACAAACAAGAAAGATATACTGCTTAAACGCCTTGATTTGTATTGAAAAACGTTAACAGTTACAGAACGAGTAAACAGTTTAACAGGGATTCGCCGTAGTCACACACCAACAGATGTCCAACACAACACTCAAGCTCCTCCATTTATAGGTCAACATGACTCGCATAGGAGGAGTGTGTGTTTGACTCGTGCGAGTGATGCCTCGTACGAGTGACAAGGTGTCACTCGTACGAGCCACTAATCTCACTCGTACAAGCCATGTACAAAACATATAAATCATATAATAACATACAATATCTGACATTCTAAGCCCTATACATAACAAACATATCCTAGACGTAGGCAATAGACATTGTGCCACAACAAATCCTAAACAGAAGAATGACAAATTAATAGAATCTTTATCTTCAGATTGCGATGAATTGTTGACGGAATTTAAAAGTGAATTTGACTATAGGTACAATGATGGGTATAATTCCATCGATGAGATGAGATACAAACACCAAGAGTTGAAGAGAAAATACATAAGAGATTAGATTTGGAGAGAATAATAATGATGGGGAAAATTGTGAAGTCTAAGATTCAAGTGCATCTAAAATGAGGCTTCAAGTTCTAAATCAATCTGCCCAATTATGATGAAAATTTAAAAGATTATCGAGCAGAAATGTCAAACTCATGAATAATTTGGAGAGTTTGGCATTAGAAAATAAATATTTAAAAGAAAATGAAAAAGAATTTCAAAACAAAATAAAAAGATTAGAAAATAAAAAATTACAAATTGAAAAAGATTTTAAAAATCAAATAAAAATTTTAGAAAAGGAAAAAATAGTTTTGAATAAAAATAATTTTAAAAACCAAATCACAATAAATTCACATGTTGATAAAATAACTCAACTTGAAAACGATGTTAAGGTTGGTAAAAATAAAATTGATGATTTAGAAAATTAATTGAAAGGTTTTGTTACCTCGCCCTTAATACTAGATCGTATAGTTCCAAAACCGATCGATAAAAATAAAGAGACTGGGGAGGATGAATATGAATTTTGTGTTCCTGGTATTTGAGTTGAACACCAATAAGTGACAATGTCATAACTGAAAATTGTGATGATGATACCGATAATAAAAATGAAATATTTTTTGAATTAAAAGAAAACTTTCAGGAAACTGTTCCACAATATGTAGAAAAAGTTGAATGTTCAACGCAAAAACCTTCTAAGCAGAATGGGGAACAAAAACAAAAGCAAAAAAATATTCTAAAAATTTTCAAAATAACAATAAAGGATTATCAAATCAATCATCCAATCATTATAAAAATTTACAAAAAATTGATAATAAGTGGTGTAGTATTGACCACAGTGCTCAAAAGAAAAAAACAAATTTTTAGAAGAAAATGGAATGAAAACTATAACACATTAAATAAGTATTATGATTTGAGTGTATGGTTTGATAGAGAGGAGTGGTGTGATAACATAGTGTGCTTCAATTATGAAATCAGTGGATACAATCTTGTAAATTGTTTAAAGCAGAGATTTGACATGAGAAGATGCTAGAACTGTCAAATCAAATGTCATATTGCTAGAGATTGTCCAATGAGATCAAAGAGAGAATCGTTGGATAAATCTCACAAGAAATTTAAGAAAAATGATAAAGAGAAGAAGAAAACAGAAATGAAAAACTAAAAAAACAGAAGAAAAGCCCAAAGAACAAAAGGGTCAAGCTATCGCAAGGGTAGAAAGATAGATTGAGGAAAAAGGGAAGAAAGTTAGAGAATGTTTAAAGAAAATTTTGTCCTCGGATACCACAAATGATTCAGATAATAGTTCTGAAGAATCATTTTACTCTTTAAAGAGTGATAATAAGTCGAGTAAAACGAATTCATCAGATACAAATCTGATGGTAGAAGAGAAAATAGTGGAAAAGAAAATAATTCATCAAACAGTTGCTAAAAAGCAAGTTAGATTTTTAGATGAATATATATCAAACTGTTTGATGATAAAAGAGATTGTGAATGGATGATGGTTTCATGTGTAGATGAATTTGGTCGACCTAAATTCTTTATGGATTGGGTTCGAATTCAAAACTGATTAAAGTTCATTTGCATGTGTAGGATAACCATGCTTCAAGCAAACGTCTATTCAGAACCAGTGATTGTTCGTGCAGAGTTTGAAGAAATGGATAATGAGACAAAGATTAAAGTTTTTGAATTCCACACAAACAAAATGATAGTCTTGCGTTCACATTCGTAAAAATTTGTTAAACGGTTAAAATGGAAGATTTCTATTTTCTATTTCGAAAATATTTTTCAATTTTAGGGGGAGAAAAATTTTAAAATGTTTGTATCAAAAATTTCTTTAAAATTGAAAAACATCATTTCAAAATCATTTCAGATAGATAAATTTTTTCAAAAATTATAAACACTTATAGAAAATCTCAAAATGTCAAAAACCTTGAAAAATTAAAAATGAGATTACTTGTATGAAAAGAGGAAATGATAGTAGATCAGTGGACTATCGGTGCATGCTAAAGAATTGTAGTGTTTAAAATGGTTAAACAATCTCAATAAAGATATGTCGGTAGGCTCAGCTAGACTAATAGTTTTGCGAAAATGATACAAACTTAAAAGAAAAAGCCTAGTTCTAGTGGGAAAAGCGAATGAAAGCATTGTACTTAGTTTGTCCTTTGTGACTGTGTACCTACTCGATAATCATTGAATGCTACAAAGCATAAAAACCGGTCAGTTTGTGGACTTTCACAGCTTACTGAAAAAGTCACTATGATTGTGTATTTTATTTTCAAAAGATTTAAACTTGTTTTATTTCTTTATTTTGCTTAAGCATTGGACATCCTCTGGGTATACGAAAGCGTCAAACTGGATGTTAGTGCCTAAACGTTTCTGCTTTATTTTTCTTGGTGTTTCGTTTAAATCTTGGATCGCATCTATGCATATAAGAATATCGAACTGGTGGTTAAGATCTAAACAATTTCAACTTGTTTTTCTTTCATGTTTTGTTTAAACATTTGACTTTCTCTACTATCGAAAGATCGGCCTGATTGTTAATGTTTAAACATTATACTTTTTTTTTTGCATATATCATACTTGATGAAAGTTTAAAGGCATTACTTGAGTTAGTGTATTACATGATGAGGGGATATGCTAAGATGTGGGGTCCATAAGAACTTCATCCAAATTAATGTACTTTAAACGTATTAGTAAGCATTACAAAGTTTTTATTTTGAGTTTAAATGGACAACAATACCGACAATCCACGTGAATTGGTTACACTAAATGTTTCTTAGATCAACGGTGCAGCTGATATGTCTCTTAAAACTGATATGATCCTCTAGCACATTTTCTCACAAAAAATATAAATTGTAAATATTACATTTTAGTTTGTTTACATTTTTGCATTCAAAATTCAAAATTCAGAAGTCAAAAAGATTTTCTTTCACAAATCTTCCATTATAACTGAATAATATTGACTGTGTTCTGGAAAACCAGATTGTTTAGAAAATGTTTGTGTAAGGATATGTGAATGTGTAGATTCTCGTCAAATCTCAAAGATTCAAATCATGATTAAAGGGGGAGTTTGTAGCTGTGAATATTTTTTCAAAGCAAATCTAAACTTAGCATTAAAGAAATCCGAGCTCAAAAGGTACACTAATAATACATATGTTCATAGCTAAGAAATCTTGACAGTAACTTTTGAAGACTCTGGAATATACATTAAATTTGAAGATCAAAACTTCGGGAACATCCAAGGGGGAGACTGTGATGCATATGCATGTTGACTGGCAGGCCATCTATTCCTGCTTGACTTTCTTCAAGATACGAAATGAGCAGCCGTTTTTCATGACTACTAAAATGAAACATTTTCCCCTCGAGGTAGTGGTTCTTTTCCCGATGAAATCGAGGGCACGGGTTGATGTTACAGGATGTATAAGTTAGTTTTTGATGGAATGTACATTACTTCGTACGAAGTAGTTATGCTGTACAAAGGTAGATTACCTTTGCACGAAGGTGAATGTCTACATATAGGTGTCTGTGCTCATTTAGTTGAGAAAGTTTTGGTGAACTGTGAGGCAAGCGCTGTCAGAACTGACCAGGATTGTGAAGTTAATAGAAAACATTGAAAATTGTCTTGTGTTTGTACCTATTTCTGATGAATCCCATACATTTGATTTAGGTTTAGATATCTCTGCATACATCGACATCGATCTGCACCCCTTGGTATGTTCTAAAGGTGAAAAAATTGGTTTGAAACTGAAAGCGTATTTCTAGGAGTCGGTACCATATCATATGATTGGAAAGTGATTCCAACCCGTTTATACTCATCCCGAAGAGGTTTCAAATCATAGGTTACCTATCATTTGCTATGTGATTTAGTCGTACACTCATCTTCTAATTTTAAAGCACAAGTGAAGAAATCACTTAAAGCTAAAATAAAAGGGTAAGATATGCTCATTGGGTTCCCTACTTGTTGTTTGATAATGGTTAATGCAGTCCATATTGAATTATATTCTTGAATTCTAGTGTGGTGGCTTGAGATCTCAAAAACACTCATGTGGGTTGCAGTTAGTCCCAATACAGTTAGGTTTGACTTTTGGATGGCAAACAAGTTGGAGTTTAACTTCAAGATTGTGTTAATTGTTTTGGAAAATTTGGATTAAAAAATCTTAAACATGTATTTCAAATGTATATCAACAAATCTAACATGGAAACTAATCTAGGAATGAGCAAATGGTATCGGGTACCAGTTTGGAACCGGTGTTGAATTTCTCGAATCGACTTGATTTCGATACCAATTCGGTACTGTCATTTAGCATTTTGGTACCGGTTTTTACCTTCAAGTACCGGTACCGAACTGTACCATACCAGGCATTTCGGTTCCGGTACCTATTTTTTGGGATATCCGGTACGAGTATTTTTGGTACCGTACCTGGTTCGACACCAAGCTCATCCCTACTAATCATGGTATTGAGTGAGTGGAACCAACTTCATTTTCAATACCAATTCAGTACTGACATTTAGCATTTTGGTACTGGGTTTTACCTTCAAGTATCGGTACCGACTCGTACCATACTAGGTATTTTTGATACCGGTACCCATTTTTTGGGATATTGTACCAGTATTTTTGGTACCTGTACAGTTTCGATACCGAACTCATCCCTACTAATCATGATATTAAGTGAGTGGTTGATAATTAGTTGCAGTTTGGATGTGCCTAAAAAGATTATTCTTTTGTTCTTTTTTTATTTTTTTAGGGGAATGCATGTTCCCATCAACTGTTTTTATTTAACATATTCATATTGATTGTTACTTAGAGAATTGTTTTAACCTTTTCTTTTGTGAATAGCGGAAGAGCTACGATATGTTTCCTTAAAATTTTTTGACTCGCGACTTGCTCTATGGTGTTGCTATCCTTCACCACATGTAACTGTTACCATGCATTTGTGTACTCAAAATGTTTGATTTTTAGGCAATACTGAGAAAGCATCTGCCATTTCTTTTATCGAGCATGGGAACAAATGTGATGTATCTCACACCTCAATGCCTTGCTTTCTCTCCTATTTTACTCATTTGCAGATCAAACAGTGTGTGTTATGACTGAGTTATTAACTACTTTGTCAGTTAGCTAATCTTTGAATTCATTTAGGGTATCAACATTCGTCATTTCATTTGAAGGGTATTGAAAATCAATTTATAGGACAACTTTATGAAGGCATGAGGTTTGGAATATTGTTTGAATCAAAGAATCAGGAAAACCCAGGTATGTGCATCCCAATTATTTTCTATTTTCCTTTTTTAAAGAAATTGATATACTAAAATACAAATTGATATAGGCGCTAAGAAAGAAGATTGGCTTTTTATGAGATAGTCTCCATTATGGTGATCGATGAATCATAACTATCAAAGTCTCAAAGGCCACACTTTTCACCATTGAGGAAGATTAAAAAGGAGTTGCATGACAAGAAGGTAATGAATTACTTTTTTTAACTTGTTGAAAGTTCCGGATCCAGCGGGTTTAGACAGAAGTTTGGCCAAGATAAAGGTAATTCGGTAGCAATCTCGTAAGAATAGTCAAAAGTAGAAAGCTTCCATTAATACCGAAAGAGCATACATCCTTGACATGCTAGAGAGAGCATCAGGCAATCTCTCCAGACAATACTCCAAAACTTATCATATTCTAACAAATGATCCTTATATATAGACATGAGGTTGGGATGGACTAACTAGTTCGTGCGGAGTAGCTTGTCTGTGTAGATGAGTCTCATCTGTACGAACGAGTTCTTGTCCTCTCCAAAGTCTCATGTGCTCAAATATAACTCTCAACTATACCATATTCAACACACGGTCTATCTAGCCTATTCGTACAATGGTGTACATACATAATATGCACTAACAGATTCCCCCTTAGCCATTAGTATCGAATCTTGAACTTCAAATATCAAAGTCGTGTTTGAATATTCTGCAACTTTAATTAACCATTTGATATCTTCAAATAATTCCCCCTGATTAATGATTCGGGTGTGTATTTGCAATAACATATTCCCCCTGAAATGATTCCCCTTTGAATGACACTTCAATTCTTTGTTTGCATAGTTGTCGACCTACTCTAATTTGCTTAACTGCAATCTTCATGAATATACAACAACTTGAAAATGACACAATGTAGCATCTCCATTTCAACGTTAATCACATCCGCATTCAGTTTTTGATCTACCATTTTAGCTCAATCTCTTAATCTTCAAAAACCCAACTAGGAATTGATAGAAACTTTGAATCACCACACCGGTAAACTTCAAGTCTGTGAAATACCTACAAAAATCTAAAATCCCGTCTTCCATAATCACCTTTAAGTACACTCCTGAATGATTGATCAGTGTAAACGGTAATCTCCGCAATTAGCAAATCTTCATCAGATAACAAATCATCGGGTAACACACTTTAATCTAAGAATCATTCTTCCACGATCAAATTCACATTCTTCCTCTTCAGTCATGATAACAGATGTACAGTCTTCTCCATTAGTCCCGGTAGTAACTTAATCAACAAACATCATCATTCGTTGGCTATTAGTCGAGAAAACAACTCATACATTCAAAGATTAACCATTCTGACACTTTAGAATATCATAGAACTATTGTGTATCTAATATTTTGAAAGCTCTCTAAGACACATCACCCATTTGACGCTAATCCTGCTATCCGGCTTGTACTAAGATAAAGACATCAATCTAATTATAATTTGAAGAATCCGAACCTCCTATGATCACGGATTACGAATCCAGATCCTATGCATCTCTACAATTTGAAGTTGGAACCACCCAAATACTGTTGCACCTTTTTCCGTCTAAATTTCCAAAAATGTCTAATATGTGAAAATTTTTAATCCCCCTCATTTTTGGCAAATTCTAACCTCTCTAAACTCTGCACTGAATTTCCCACTCAAAATAGGCAAATCCAGTCCTCTTCTTTTCTTTGAAAAAAAAAACTCAACTATGTGGAATATGTGCATTTCGCTCCACAAAAGTTAGTTTTAAATCAAATGCGAATTTTAAGTTTTGGCCCATTAGTACTCACTACACCAAATGATAATCATTCTACATAGGTATTCATGACTACCCCACTAATTTCAATACTCCGTGATCCCATAATTATAACCATTCTCTGAAACCTCCAACGGTGTTCCCGAACAACCCGTATTTGACGTTAAAAACTCAAAAAAAATTCAATTACCAAATTTTTTTGGGAACTCGTCTCGTTAATACGATCAAAAAATGTCTTTCTTTTCTTTTTTAGACATTTTGACTTATTCGCGTGTGAGAGTCCTCGTGCGGATGACTCCTTTGTGTGGATGAATCCTTCGTGCGTATGAACTAATATGATTTGGATCGAATTAGAATGGTTCATGCGTATGAATGTCTTCCGGGCGGATGAAAGACTAGTTCATGCGAATGAACATGATTTTCAAACGGATCAGGGTTCATTCGTGCAGATGAATGACTCCGTCGCACGAATAAGCACTCCTGCGCACAACACTGATGCATCCGTTCGAACATGATTTTTCACATTTTTCGATCTAAAATCTTTTTTCTTCTAGTTTTATGATGATTCTTCCACATATTTGTATGAAAATTAATTACGAAAGCAATGGTGTCTTCAATTTTAAATTCCATCATTAAATTGAAATTCAATTTGATGATTTACGTCTAAAACCCATAATTCATGAGCATAGGTGATTCAAATCAACTATTAAATCGATTGAATCGGTACCATAGCTCTGATTCGAATTGAAAGTTCCGAATCTAGCGGGTTTAGACGGAAGTTTGGATAAGATAAAGCTAATTCGGTAGAAATCTCATAAGAATAGTCAAAACTAGAAAGCTTCCATTCAATACGAGTAGCATACATCTTTGATAGGTTGGAGAGAGCATCAGGCAATCTCTCTGGCCCAAAACTCCAAAACCTATCAAAAATGAACACATGATCAATATATATAGACATGAGGTTGGGACAGGCTAACTAGCTCGTTCGGATTAGCTTGTCCGTGCAGATGAACTTCATGCGTGCGGATGAGTCTCATCCGTACGAACAAGCTCCCGACCTCTCCAATGTCTCATGTGTTCGAATTTAACCCTCAACTATACAATATTCAATACACGCTCCATCTAGCGTGTTTATGAATAATGTCTATCGCCTACGTCTTCGAGTTATGTCTGTGTATGTAATAGGGCTTAAATTTTAGATTTTGAAGTTGTAATGTTCACTTCGTATGGAGGTAAACCAACTTTGTACGAAGGTAGACTCACCTCGCACGAAGGTAGCAAGTCTATAAATAAGTGTGCTAGGGTCTTGAGTCTGTAATCGTTTTGTTGACTGATAAGGCCTATTCGTACAATAGTGTACATACATAATGCGCACTAACACTTGTAATAAACAGTTCAACTTTTTTATTTTATTTAATTTGCAGTTTAATAGTAAAAACCAAAATTGATTGGTTTTCACATAAATGAGTTGAATCTGTCATCTATACTAAATTACACATTTCAGGACTGAGGTAAATTTTAGTTGTCAACTGTGTTTCTTATTTACAGTACGAACAAACGTCGACTACCAACTAGATTGGCCTTTGATCAAAGGTATGCAGTAAGTGTTAATAACCATAATACTTGAAATACTTGAAACCCTAAACAAATTAGAAAAAGAATCTAAGAATCCTCTTGGTTATTTGTAACCATAAAACACCTAACCCTTATGTCGCAATCTAGATTCAGTAACAAGTTTTAGTTTATTAATAAAATAATCATCTACCCTATTTATAGTTAATCGTTTAAGGTTATACCTTTTCATCAAATAATGTTGCTCATCGATATAGTATGCTTACAGGAATTTTTTAGCAATGGACTCCATAGAATGAAATACGGGACCTTGATATCATAATATTATATGGAGATTTTTATTTCTATAATCAACTCTTTTAGAATGTTTCCATCTAGGGTCATTGTAATCATTTTATATGCTTGATGGCTTTAGGGTTTAGGGTATCTTATATTCATGGCTTTTTATCTCACACAAGTGTAATTATCCATAGGAAACACTTGAATGCAATGTTCCAGTCATTTACATAGCTAATGTAATTTTGCAAGGCTGCATTTTTAGTGTTTTTTTTTTGTTGGCCTGGGTGTTGTCCATCTTATCCTTTTGTTTCATGGCTATGGTCGGCGGTTAGGTTCAGTTCTAGGGTTCTAAGGTTGACTTTGAGTGTAGTACTCAGTGGCAAGGGTTGCACCTGGTCTGGTATGGGTTTGCCCATTGCATTTACATTACTTCGTTGAGGTTTTACCATGATATTAAATTAGGTATTAAGGTTGCAGATTTTTAAAGCATATTTTACCTTGACAGCCAATCAATTTGAGTCATTTTTTGCTAAATTCATAGAAAAGTCTCATGAACCAGAGTTATTTAAATTGATTAATTTGCATATGCATTTACGATAAATTAAAACGATAGGTTTCTTGATTTTGATGGAAGGTTTTCTTGAATTACTATAGAAAACTTTGATATAATGTTCTATTATTTCTTTGATTTTAGATCCATTGTTTTGACATTATCAGATACATATAAATGATATATTTATACCGTTGAGGTCACATAAGAGTGTTGTTGATAATCAGGTTATGCAAAAGCATTAGTTTGTTGAGCAGAATAGAGGAGAATGGCTTTGGAAAAGTATTTGAGAAAGTTAGTTTCGCATCCGGTGATATGGTGGAGTGAGGAGTTGAGAGTGTTTCTGTAGGCGCAAGGAAAGTTGGCGTTGGTTAAGACGATATATGTGGTGTTGAGCATGATTAAATGAGCGGTGAAGCTTTCGTAGCAATTGTTTGGGGAGTCTCTTGTGTCTGCGGCAATGGATCTGAATGATATGGCGCAACCGGCAAAAGGAGGGAGAGATTTGCTGAGGATTTTGAAGGAGTTGAGGTAGTCAGTTAGTAATGATTGGGGCGAAATGAAGCCGATGGTGGTGGAAGATGATACGTAGCTGTTGGAGAAGAAGAAGAAGTTGCAGGATTGTGAGCAGGAATTGAGTAATGTATCGCAACAGGTCTGTTGTTTGATGTTACAATTGTCTGGAATGAGTTGATTTTTATTCTTGATTGTGATTGATAATACGATATGATCATGTAGTTTTAGGCGGAATCATTTGTTAAAGCACCACAAGATACTGGGGAGACATGAAGGAAATCCGAGGTATAATTTTACTTTTATTTTATGAACCCGGTTCATATAGGTGCATATTTATTTTGTTACAAGGGTTAGTCAAAACACTTTAGACAAGTATGCATATTTATATTTAAGTTAGTTAAAATAAATCTTTAACTAGTGAATAATATGTATATGTACACATTTAAACAACGAAAGCGTATGTAACAAAATGACATATACATTTTATACCAAGGAACATCCGTAATGGAACAAGGTCACCGACATGCAAACACGATATATAAACGCAAACCATCGGGGGTTTAGATATACCTTCGGTTAGTAATAAACCGGTTGAGACACCGAGGTTCAACGAACAAGTGCTAGTTAACGAACTAGCGAAACACGGGAACGGGTCGAGTAGCGGCGGTGGTGGCCGGCGGTGCATGTGGCAGTGGCGACGGGGACCGGGAACAGCGGCGGCGGCATGGTGGCCCGACGGCGGTGGCGGCGGCAGTGCTGGCCGGCGGCAGCAGTGGGGTGACCGGTTGTGGGTGTATGTTATTGATAGAATTTTGGTTCAAGTTCTTGCAACCACAACATACAAGACCCAAAACTCTTCTCTTATGGCACATGGAGCTTTATGCATGTGCAACACTTGGAGGCCATGCATAAGAAGTTGGACAAGTGTTGAGCAACTTATGCACATCCAATAAGTGGCCATGCAAAAGTGCATGTGCGACAAGTGTCATAACACGCGTATGTGTGCGATAAATGGCAAGATGATTATACCCGTCTCACTCGGTCCATGTACCCGTCTTTCAATCAATACCCGAAAAATAATATCCCGCTCTTGATCATAAATATAAATATGATTCCTTTCGCATATTGTTCGTAATTACCAGTTAAAACTAGTTAAGTGGATTTTTAGTTCGTTGCCCATGGTGTAACTCTTATGGGTCAAGACCCAGTCGGCAGCGTTGACTTATCAAACCGGACATAAATATCCATCAGCTCCCACTTGGACGGTCTCTGATAAGATCTCAATGCAGACAGCCAGCGGTGCTCTAGCTACACATAGCTGCCCCCAACATGTCATGAAACTTTAAAGTCACTAACCAATCTCATATGGCGTTCAATCATTATCATTCTCGTTCAAGAATCAAAGTGGTCCAATCAAACACACAGTAAGTTTGGGTAAGGCCTTACATTTCACCAGTTTGAATCAATGAGGGCGCCCAGATGTCTAACTGTTACATTCAATGTAAGAGTACAGAATCCCATCTTGACTACTTACAACCCCACTGAACTTCAGAGCTATTCCCAACCAATGCCTTTATGACTGGCAGTTACACGACAGCGGTTGACACTATCAAAGAATAGTCTTTAGTAAACGAGAGTTCTAATATGTATCTCAGGTCAGAGGATACTAAATGAGTATACCAAAATCAAATACATCTTATGACCAAGATCCATGAAGATGATTTGATGCGAGTTACATCCGACGTCATTCGTAATGAGGTCTGTGAGTTTGGAAGTCAACTCCTTGAGTCCAAAGTCAGAATAGTCTTAATTCAGAATCGTTCCCACGAGTCTGACCGACTACGGATAATTTAGAATACAAGATTCATGGATTAAACGTATCAAATTCGAACACAGTTGTAGGATTCAAGAATTGCATTTAACTAGTAAATCAAAACGAATGCAAGAGTACAACTGTTTGATTTTCGTACATCTAAATACTAAATCAAAACATATCACTAGCTAATCTAAGCCCAATAGAGTCCATGTGACAATCATGTTTTTCTTGAGTCATTGGCTTAGTAAATGGGTCAGCTAAGTTTTGATCTGTGTTAATTTTGCTTATGACGATGTCTCCCCGTTCCACAATTTCACGTATGTAGTGGAACTTTCTTAAAATGTGCTTGGCTTTGTGATGGGATCTAGGCTCCTTGGCTTGAGCAATAGCACCTGTGTTATCACAAAATATCTGGATGGGTTTCATGATACTTGGAACCACACCGAGATCTGTTATGAACTTCTTCATCCAAGTAGCTTTCTTTGCGGCATCCGATGCGGCAATGTACTCAGATTCCGTGGTGGAATCAGCCACAACACTCTGCTTAGAGCTTTTCCATGAAACAGCTCCTCCGTTGAGAGTGAACTCGAAACCGTTTGTGAGCGAGAGGTATCTCGGTCAGTTTGAAAACTAGCATCAGTGTAACATTTTACAGTGAGCTCCTGATTGACTCCTCCAAATATCAAGAACATATCTTTTGTCCTTCTCAAGTACTTAAGGATGTTCTTAACTACAGTCCAGTGGGCAATCCCAGGGCCTTGGTAACGGCTTGTCATGCTTAAGGCATACGAGACGTCTGGTCGAGTACATACCATAGCATACATGATAGAACCAATCGCGGAAGCATATGGAACTGTTTCCATTTGTTTTATCTCACGATCCTCAGAGGGAGCTTGTGATTTGTTCAAGACGGTTCCTTTAGTCATTGGAACACCTCCTTTCTTGGAGTTTTCCATTTTGAAGCGTCTTATCACTTGATTTATGTATATGCTCTGAGTTAGCCCAAGAAGTCACTTAGATCTATTCCTATAGATCTTGATTCCAAGAATGTAAGCGGCGTCTCCAAGATCCTTCATTGCGAAACAAGATCCCAACCAATGCTTAATTTCCTTAAGCATGGGGATGTTGTTTCCAATGATCAATATATCATCTACATGCAAGATGAAAAATGATATAGCACTCCCACTAGCCTTTCTGTAAACACAAGGTTCATCTTCGTTCTTGACAAAACCAAACTCTTTGACTTTCTGGTCAAAACGAAGATTCCAGCTCTGAGACGCTTGCTTGAGTCCATAAATGGACTTGTTTAGCTTAGATACCCTATTGGAATATTTTGAATCGATAAAACCATCAGGCTGAACCATATAAACATCTTCAGAAGGATGTCCATTAAGAAAGGCGGTTTTAACATCCATTTGCCAAATTTCGTAATCATCGTACGCAGGTATGGCATGTAATATCCTGATCGACTTGATCATAGCAACGGGTGAGAAGGTTTCATCATAGTCAATACCTTGAGTTTGAGTGAAACCTTTCGCTACTAGCCGTGCCTTGTAGGTTTGTATATTTCCATGCTTGTCGGTTTTTCTTTTAAAAACCCATTTGCTCCCTACGGCCTGAGATTCGGGGGTGGCTCAACCAAGTCCCAGACTTGATTGTCACGCATGGATTGCATCTCAGCTTTCATGGCCTCTAGCAATTTCGCAGAATCTGGATTTGAAATAGCAGATTTGTAACTAGTAGGCTCGTCATCAGACTCGGCTACTATCAGGACTTCATAACCCTCAATATGCCAAAGGTATCTATCGGGTTCTTTACGAGTCCTGATACTCCTGCGAAGGCTTGTGTTCAAGTCTGAATCAGTGTCAACAATTTGTTGTGGTTCAGACATTCCGACCTCCTAAACGGTTGTTTGTGGTCCTTGAACTTCTTCAAGATCCACCAAGTTACTTCCAGTTCCTTGACTAAGAAGTTCATCTTCAAGGAACCTTTTAGCTTTCCTTTTGATGGAAATCGTATTTGCATCAGGATGGTAGAAGTAATAACCGCTTTGGTTACAGTATCCGATGAAAACTACCTTTTCGCCTCGAGGGTCGAGATTGTCATCAGAATCACTTGTGATGTAAGCATCACACCCCCATATTCTAAGGTAACTCAAGTTTGGCTTACGCCCATACCATATCTCATATGGAGTCTTGTTCACCTTTTTGGTCGGCGCTAGATTTATGAGTCGTGCGGTAGTCATAAGAGCAAAACCCCAAAAGGAATGAGGCAAATTTGTTCTACACATCATCGATCGAACCATAGTCAGCAGGGTCGGATTTCTCCTTTCACACACGCCATTAAGTTGGGGTGTGCCTGGTGGAGTGGGTTGTGAAACTATTCCACGTTCCTAGCCGGTGCTTGGGCAACCTTTTAGATAGCGCATTATTCTTTTGATGATCAGCAAATGTGAATCCCTGGGATTTGACTGATATCGGGCGCAAAGGCATGTCGGATACATGATATCCGGCCTCTAAGCTGTAAGATGTAACGCCTCGCTTTTTCTTACAATCCTTAATTAGAAAGTATAATCGTATTTCTATTTATGGAAACTTGTATTCGTATTTCTTTTCCCAATTTTGTAATCCGAGACTTGAATCGTAATAAAAATTCATACTTGTTATATATACATGTCTTACATGCATTCAATCGTTTAAATTGATACTTGTTATACGTGCAAAGACTCATACATTCACACTCGATACTCAAATCATACTTATATGCATTATACATGCAAAAATGACAAGTTATAGCCTGAAATGAAAGATAACTAAGTTCAAGGACTAAAAATGGCATAATCCAGAGAAAGTGGTTTCTAGCCCATGGATTGGTCCAATTTGTGTTTTCTGCATTAAATGCACTCAACTAACAACCCCTTTCACCTCAACTATAAATACCCACCTCCTCCTACTCTCATTTCACACCTCAAACACTTCTCTTCTTCTCTCTAAAGCTCTCTCTCCATCTGAAAGTTCAAGACTTTCAAAAGTGAGGTCTAACTCACCCTTACCTCCCATCTTTGATCTTTCTTCCTTTCTTAACACTTGAATCACCTCTAGGAATGTTTCCATAGGTTCTCCATGGAAAACCAACTTGGAACATCACCATATTTGAGGTCTCAAGTGTAAGAACTTTTCGTTTTAATAGGGTTTTAACCCACAAGTGTTGTATCCTTCCAAGCTTGTTCTTGAAACAAGACTTGAGTTGGTAGTGTGTGATTACTTGGAAGACTTGGCTATCCTACCTTCAATCCACCACCTCACTTAATGATTTTGATTATTTTTCTTATTTTTATGTTCAACTTATTCATGACCATCCTTGTCGTCCTTGTGACGACTTGTGCATTGGTGAACTATACAAAAGAGGTGAAAAGAAGGTTATCCTCCTACCTCCATGCATGACTTCTATGAACTTCCAAGATAAATATGATTACGTATACTATATAATCTATATAATATATATACACACACTAACTGAACTCTTGATGGTAATCGAATGATTATCCGTCATGGTACTAGGTTACATCACCTAAGTACTTAATTTCACGTTACGATTCTATGGGTATCCTAACCCATGAAAACACATCAACCCCAATGGGTATTATAGTGTCAAGAACGAGTATTAAGTCTAGATGATTATTTTCCCGTATACATACTTCAGTGTATTTAAATTCCTAATCCTCCGTTATCATTCGAATACTTACCAACTTACGTTTTCCTCTTGTAGTAAAACTCGGTGCTCCATCTTCCAAACTCCCCCAATACTGTATGGAAATATCAAGTGGAAGCTTGCAAAACCGTGAGTACACTCGAACACCCTTTTTACGCTTTACACCTTTGGGTGCAGCATGTTAGTCTATCAAAATACACGCAATCACACAAACAATCCATCATACATGCTATAGTTACATGATACACGATTTGTATACTTGGAACATTCTTATGTGATGCTATATGTCATTAACTACGTACGAGCCTCCCCCTTAACATGTATAGCGCTAAAGGAGTAACGCACCGCCCGTATTCGAGAGATCATGTTAAGTTTATTCTATTTTGCGGTGACACGCGAGGGCTGATTATAGATCGCATGCCATGTTTACATTAATCTAGTATGCTAGCTTAACATGTGGATTCATTTAAATCTTTTCATACTTATGCTATATCAAACTTGTGTACTCGCCAATACTTTTTGTATTGAACTATACTTTTAACATGCTGCTGGTTAAGGATGTTGATCATGCCGAACTTAGTAGGGACGATGTAGAAACTCATCTAGAATGTTAGACTTATGTTGTTGAACTTATTGTATATGACTTCCTTGTTGTAATTGACAATCTTGTTATGAAATGAAATTGGTTTGATATAAATATTGTCGCAAATAGTGTTATGATTCCTTGAGCGATCTACTTCGTCTCACTCGGATGTTTCTGCCATCGGTTGTGGTGTGACAGATTGGTATCAGAGCCATAACTATAGGGAATTAGGGTTCGACCTAGTCTATAGTTTAACTTACCAAACTTAACCATTCTTGATTCATATTTAAAATGCTAATTCTACCTTCCTTGCTTCTTCCTATTTCTTTTAGTCTTAATATATGCAATATGTCTTTCCTAAGACATTTACACAATATACACGCTTGAAGTCTTAAAGACACACATACTACAAACAAGATAATCTCACCAAAATAGGGGTGAAACCCGCACTTTGGTGATCATTCTTAATCCGCATATTCGATATTTCACGAAATTAGGCCATCAAGTTAGGAGCGATATGCATACCTTGATGGAAAATTTCCATTTCATACTATAGTGGACCCTTACCAACGAGTCGGAATTCGCTCCTCATTTGGTAAGTACCAACCACACTTAGGGTACGATGTTGCCAAGTTAGGGATGAAACCCGTACCTTGTCAACTAGTCCCACTCCTCAATTTTTGACATAGCCAAGTTTTGATTTTTCGATCAATCAGATACGTGTAGTAACTGGAAGGGTAAATTGCCGTTAATCGCTTCTCGACGAGAGCATTTACCTATAGGCCAAAGCACGTTCCTCTATTTTGAATGGATCTTCGATTCACTTTGGAATAGTCGACGTTTCTCAATCCAAAGCACTCCAATATTTTACTAAACCTATCTTTTATGATATCTCAATTTCTATGTGTTTTAATACTTGTTATCTCGTTCATTTCGAACCCGATGCATAATTCGCACATCTTTTGCAATAACAAACAATAGTAATTCTCGCAAACCAACTAAATTTATACTCCTTATGCAATCATACGTGTTTATACTATTAAATACTTGTTATGCTTATGTCACCTATGTGACTCATACGCGTTATACTATACTTACATGCTCAAACGTAACATTCATAATCACGTCACGATAAAGCCTCACCCTTTCCCCTATTATCAACCACTTTCATGACAACTAATCGATTTAGATCCTTTTATCATTAAGTTAATTTCCCCACTTATGCATGAACCTCGACTTTACTATTTTATCTAAACGATTTCTCACCCTACCACTTATTTACGTAAATCACATATACGAAACCCTTGATGATACTTTAAACGTTTTTTTCACAATTTTCAAAAACTTTATGAAATGCTACCTATCAAATTAGTCGGTCAAACGAACCTCTTGCCCTCGATTTTCATAACTTGTCCAAAACACACTCACTTTACACTACCATTCTAAAGACATTTTATTTTCAACAAGAAACCAACAAAAACTTTCTCTCACATACGTATAAGTACTTGCTAAAATTCTTTTTAAAAATTCAAGTTTTACATGAAAATTTTCAAAACAAAACTTTCCTTGCATCAATATAAATATATATACAAATAAAGCAAGATCACTATTTTACAACATTTTCAAAAATTGCTAATACGCAAATCTAAATCTGAACCCATGGGCAAGAAAATTTCATCAGGATAACTGATAACATATGTGAATACAGAATTTTAAAATGAAAGTAGCATTTCTTTTGACAAACCACATCTTACATCAAAAGAATTAATACTTTACTCAATATTCACCCGACATTCACAATTTTGGTCCTTCATTCCCGACAAACCCGACCTATTTTGTTTCGACAAACTCAATGTTTTGACTCAAACAACCATACACATGCATATCATCATACACGATTCAATTTATGCAGTCAATATTACATACAAACGTACACATATCATCGTTACATTTTTTATTTATACACTCAAACTATATACTAGACTTATGTGTGCTTAATGCCATGTAAATTTCAACTTATACGTTCTATACTACATGCTAATTTTATGCGTATTTGTCATCAATCATACACAAAACTCATACAATCGCACTACTTGGTAGTCATACTTGAAATTTATAAGTAGGCATGACCCGAGTGGTTTCGCCTATATTCGACACACTTGTGCATACATACAATCATGCTTACATGCATAATTTTTATACACTATCTTACACACCTTTTGCTTGTAATACTAAATGTAACCTGACCCGTACACTACTAGTACAAACTATGCGGATCATGCACAAACCAAAATAATCGCGGGTGTACACAGAATTATCTTGGTAGGCGCATGAAAACCATAGTGGGTTCTACTGTGTATCGTAACACGGAACGTAACATGACACCGAATAGCGAAACAGACGTAACATGGTGTGAACATGGTGGATACGCCACTTGTATTTCCTATATATAAGTGTCCCTACCATGTTACTAAACTTTCATAAAATGTTCCATGAGAAATTCAGTGATTTCCCGGACCTTGATAAATACATTTGATTCATAACAAACTTTGATGACCCCACTTCAAAATGATTTATATTCGATTATCCATGACAAAGCTTCATTCTCAAAATCGTTAGCTTTAACTGCTACAATTATCACTAGCATCTCTCAACATTCCATGTTCGCATTTTATCCGATATTCCTACCATTTTTACCCCTCGCATACCCCTACCGAATTGTTCACTACCATACCACGATATTCCCAATTCTTCCCTTAACCCTTCACCCAAACTTTATTTATAGTGAATCAGCCTAAACTTCCAATCCATTTTTGTAAACGTCCCCTTGGCTCAATCTTGTCAAAATGTTCCTTTTCTTTTAAAACTATATTTCACTCTTATCTATGCGCAAACTTCAACTAGGCGGTCTATTATTGCCAAAATCTTTTAGAAACCATAAATATTTACCATCCTAGCTCTCTTCAATAAACTTTTTTCTACAACAAGTGATTTTACTAATACGCCTTAGAACGGACAAAACTTTTCTTACAACTTACGGTGCGGACCACTCATTTTAATCAAAATATATCCTTAGTCATACTAAAACCCTCCTCTTAGGTTGTACTCTTTTAAAATATTCCTTACAATGATTTGTCTAGACCCAGTCCAACTCACTTGCTTACACACACATACACGTTTTTACTTATCCTTATACATGTTTACGATTGGTGTCTCAAAAACACCTTAGTCAAACAAATTACTTTCACGAACCTACCATTTTTATCCTTTAAGACTTCGATACATATTGACACACTTATACATGAACTCTGCAAAAACTTTAAACTTCAAAATCTTGATTTTGGCCAAACATTTTCACCAAAATGACATCTCTTCCAAAGTCTTCCTCTTGAATAAATTTCGGGACGAAATTTCCTAAGGGAGGGGAGACTGTAACGTCCCGCTTTTTCTTACTTTCCTTAACTAATAAGTATAATCGTATTTCTATTAATGGAAACTTGTATTCGTATTTTTTTTCCCAATTTTGTAATCTGAGACTTGAATCGTAATAAAAATTCATACTTGTTATATATACATGTCTTACATGATTTAATCGTTTAAACTGACACTTGTTATACGAGCAAAGACTCATACATTCACACTCGATACTCAAATCATACTTATATGCATTATACATGCAAAAATGACAAGTTATAGCCTGAAATGAAATATAAACTAAGTTCAAGGACTAAAAATGGCATAATCCGGAGAAAGTGGTTTCTAGCCCATGGATTGGTCCAATTTTTCTGCATTAAATGCACTCAACTAACAACCCACCTCATCTCAACTATAAATACCCACCTCCTCTCACTCTCATTTCACATCTCAAACACTTCTCTTCTTCTCTCTAAAGCTCTCTCTCCATCTGAAAGTTCAAGACTTTCAAAAGTGAGGTCTAACTCACCCTTACCTCCCTTCTTTGATCTTTCTTCCTTTCTTAACACTTGAATCACCTCTAGGAATGTTTCCATAGGTTCTCCATGGAAAACCAACTTGGAACATCATCATATTTAAGGTCTCAAGTGTAAGAACTTTTCTTTTTAATAGGGTTTTAACCCACAAGTGTTGAAACAAGACTTGAGTTGGTAGTGTGTGATTACTTGGAAGACTTGGCTATCCTACCTTCAATCCACCACCTCACTTAATGATTTTGATTATTTTTCTTATTTTTATGTTCATCTTATTCATGACCATCCTTGTCGTCCTTGTGACGACTTGTGCATTGGTGAACTATACGAAAGAGGTAAAAGGAAGGTTATCCTCCTACCTCCATGCATGACTTCTATGAACTTCCATGATAAATATGATTACGTATACTATATAATATATATATATATACACTAACTGATCTCATGATGGTAATCGAATGATTATCCGTCATGGTACTAGGTTTCATCACCTTAGTACTTAAATTCTCACAACGATTAAATGGGTATCCTAACCCATGAAAACACATCAACCCGAATGGGTATTATAGTGTCAAGAACGAGTATTAATTCTAGATGATTATTTTCCCATATACATACTTTAGTGTATTTAAATTCCTAATCCTCCGTTATCATTCGAATACTTACCAACCTACATTTTCCTCTTGTAGTTAAACTCGGTGCTCCATCTTCCAAACTCCCCCAACACTTTATGGAAATATCAAGTGGAAGTTTGCAAAACTGTGAGTACACTCGAACACCCTTTTTACACTTTACACCTTTGGGTGCAACATATTAGTCTATCAAAACACACGCAATCACACTTATACTTTTATGCAATCACACAAACAATCCATCATACATGCTATAGTTACGTGATACACGATTTGTATACTTGGAACATTCTTATGTGATGCTATCTGTCATTAACTCGTACGAGACTCCCCCTTAACATGTATAGCGCTATAGGATTAACGCACCGCCCGTATTCTTGAGGTCATGTTAAGTTTATTCTATTTTGCGGTGACACGCGAGGGTTGACTTATAGATCGCATGCCATGTTTACATTAATCTAGTATGCTAGCTTAACATGTGGATTCGTTTAAATCTTTTCATACTTATGCTATATCAAACTTGTGTACTCGCCAATACTTTTTGTATTGAACTATAGGTTTAACATGTCGCTGGTTAAGGATGTTGATCATGCCGAACTTAGTAGGGACGACGTAGAAACACATCTAGAATGTTAGGATTTATGTTGCTGAACTTATTGTATTTGACTTCCTTGTTGTAATTGACAATCTTGTTATGAAATGAAATTTGTTTGATATAAATATTGTCGCACATAGTGTTATGATGCCTTGAGCAATCTATTTTGTCTCACTCCTATTTTTCCACCATTGGTTGGGGTGTGACATAAGAAACATCAATGATCTGATCATAGAACGATATAATGTTTCGTCAACCTTCACTCGATGATTATCGGGATAAATGCCGTGATTGATGGCCAACGGGGTTGATGCTGGAGATGTTCCCGACATATCGAATTTCTCCAACAAATCGGGAATATACTTCGTCTGATGGATAAAGATACCATCAGCCAACTGATCAACCTGAAGTCCCAAAAAGAACTTTATCTCCCCCATTGTACTCATCTCGAATTCCTTTTTCATGACATCTTCAAAGTCTTTACACAGCGATTCATTTGTCGAACCAAAGATGACATCGTCCACACAGATTTGTTCGATAATCATATGTCCATCCACTTCTCTGGTAAGGAGGGTACTATCTAGCATTCCTCTGGTGAAATCGTTTCGTAGAAGGTGTTGAGAAAGCGTCTCGTACCAGGCTCTCGGGGCCTGGTGTAAACTGTAGAGCGCCTTATCAAGTAGGTAAACCTTATCTTTGTGTATCGGATCGACAAACCCCGGTGGTTGGCTGCATACCCTTCCTCTTTAACTTTTCCATATAGAAAAGCGATATCATATCCATCTGGTACACCTTAAACCCTTTCCATGATGCAAAGGCTAGGAATATGCTGATAGCTTCTAAATGTGTGATAGGAGCATAGACCTCAGTGTAGTCTATCCTCACTTGCTGATGAAAACTTGGACTACTAGCCGAGCTTTGTTTCTGACTACAATCCCTCTATCCCTTTGTGTTTTGATTTTCTAGTATTATCGGGTAGAGCAACAGGCTTCCAGACTCCAAGCTTTTCAAATTGTAACAGCTCTTCCTTCATAGCTTTAACCCAGCTCTCTTCCTGAAGAGCTTCTTTATAGGTCTTTTGTTCAACCTGTGAAATATAACAACTGTAAGAAATAGTATCTTAAAGTGGGGAAATTTTAATGTAAAAGCAACTTATATCCTTGTTGATCTGTTGTCTCGTTTTTACTGCAGCTTGCAACTCTCTGATGATATCTCTGACGGGTGGTATGAATAAGTCCTCGGCATCACTTCATTAGAGACATTCACTTCACTTTCCAGATTTGTAACATTCTGTTCAGCAACCTGTTCTGTAGCAGCAACATCATTCCTAGCACTTGATTCACCAGCTTGATTGTTTCGAAGACTTTGAATCTGTTCTGATCCTTCATCAGAGCTGGATCCCGCATTGTCATAAGTAGGTTCTCCATCAGAATCCGAATCATCTGACCGATCGAAAGAAGGTGTTTGTTGTTTACAACTGGTTCATCGATGGATTCTTGTTGAGAATTGCTCGCACCTGCTTCAGATGCATTTGTGCTGTCTTGAGGTTGTGAAATTACCAACGGTCTAGGAACTTGCTCTTGATTAGACGCTTGATAACATCACAAGTTCTTCATCTATTGGTTCATCTGGCAGATCAAAAGAATTCTACAGACTCTCGTAGTTAACATCCAAGGATCACCAGGCTTCTGTGTTGGAGACGTGTATTTCTAGAATTCAACATGTTAAGCTAGAACAACCCGGTTTAAGCTAGGCAGATAAACTCTTTTCTGAGGACTAGCGTATCCCCAAAATCCTTCCAGAGATCTAGCGCCAAATTTACCATCTGGGTCAATGACCGTACATGGAGATCCAAACGGTTCCAAAAACTCCAAATTTGGTTTTCGTTGGTTAAGCAGCTCAAAGCATGTCTTCTTATGATCCTTAACTATTAATACTCTGTTCAGCGTGTAACAAGCAGAGGCAACTACTTAACTCCAAAACCTGACAGGCAATTTTGAATCGGCGAGCATTGTGCGTGCTGTTTCAATGAGAGTTCGATTGTTCCGTTAAGCTACTCCATTTTGTTGCGGGGTATAGGGATCGCGAATTTGTGAAGAATACCTTTAGCATTGCAGAATTCGAGCATCTTGTTGTTTTTGAACTTTGTACCATTGTCACTACGTATTCTTCTGATTAGCAAATGGTAAAAGTTCTCTGACTTTCTGAAGAGAATCATCGCATTTTCAAATGTCTTTACTCTCTAGAAAATAACCCATGAGAATCTTGAATAGTCGTCAGTCATAACAAGGCAATACAGATCACTAGATATACTTCGAACATTAACTGGCCCAAACAGATCCATATGCAACCTTTCTAGTGGTAGCTTTATAGAGTTAGGTAGTTTTCTTGGATGAGATTTCTTGTGCTGCTTTCCCTTCTTACAGCTGATACAATCGTCATTCAAGTGAAAACTCTTAAGATTCACACCTTCTACGAGATTGTTGTGTACTAGATAATTCATCTTCCGTAAGTGGATATGACTCATCTTTCGATGTTATAAGATCGATTCCTTTTCTGTGGCCTTTGTTACAAAACATTGACTGGTTTTAGACGTAGTGGATGCAACGCTCATGTCAAGGACATCGAGATCATTTTCTCGTGGAGCGCGCATGAGGATCCACTCCTCGGGAATTTTGAATCTAGGCTTCAGAATGAGGCACTCTTTATCATTGAAGTGAGTTGTGAACTTCTTATCGCAAATCTGTGAAATCTTAGCAAATTGTTCTCTAATTCTACAATGTAGTTGACTTTATCAAAAGAAACCACACCGTTCGTGAGAATTCCATCTCCGACTAAACGACCTCCTTGAGTACCCGCAAACCCAATATAGCCTCCCCGAATAGCTTTTACATCACATAATGAGGCTAGCATTCCTGTCATGTGCTAAGATGCTCCGCTGTCCATTATCCACTTTGAAATGATTGACCTCTGGAGCCCCTACACATGCAATCAAACAAATTACTTGAATAGCGAAAGCCAAGCCATATTGGTCTTGGGTGGGTTTGGGATATCAAATTTTGGTTCACTAATGATTTTAATTTCTTTCTTGACTTCAACACCCTGTCCAACCTTTGACTTATTTTTTTCTTTTGTTTTGGTTGGCACAGTGATTGTCTTCTAAACTATAGCAGATCGTTTGGATTTAACTACCCAAGTTAGTGCCTTTGAATATGCCCTTTTTGGATAAGATGTTGAATTCTTTTGTTTGTTTTTGGTTGATGATTCTCCAACTTCAAAGTTTAAAAAGTTTGCAGTTGTTGGCTTCATATTTTTGATGGATTCATTGTATCTGTATAAGATCCGTGTTGGCACAAACTCAAGGCCTTTTTGTTTCACATCTTCTGTAGACTTTCTCACACCACAAACAAGTTTTGGATCGTTTTGAGAATATTATCGTGCAATATGCCCGACTTTGTTGCATTTATAACATCTCCTACTGTCGTTCCAACAGAGGAATCCAGGGCCTGTTCATGGCGTTCCTTTTCATCCTTATATTCATCATTTGATTGTTTACCCAGACTCTCTTTCTCATTGGCAGTACTTGTTCTAAAAACAAAATCAATTTTCCTTTTATAATTTGGTTTTTGAAACCTTTTGTCATTTTTCTTCTTTTCATACCCCAAACCTTTCCTCTTGTTCTCGGGATAATCCGTCCCTTTCAGAAAGTAACTATTGTAAACTCTTTTGGTTTGGAATAAAATGAAGCGTCTTGTTTTTCAAGATTAGAATGACTGACTTCAACTAGCTTGAAAAATTTATCAACACTATCAAGATTTACATTCTTAATTGGGAATTCTTCATCAGAATACAGTTCATCCGATCCATTCATTTAGTAAACAACCACATTTGGATCATCACTTAAACCGTTCTCTGATGATGAAACATAATTCTTATGAAAGTTATCTTCATTTTCAGAATGTGAACTTGATTCAGTCTTTTCAAGATTTGGCTCAGCACTTTCAAAATCAGTGTTATCAGACTCATTTCCCAACACATTTTCGACAACATTTTCTATAACATCTGATTGACATTCATAGGTTACATCAATGTTTTCTGATAGCTTATCTTTCTTTTGTTCAATTCTAAGCTTGAGATTGAGCGTCTTTTCCACCCCATCTTGATATTTCTTAGCATAATTGTTCCACATAGGAGGTGGACATTGATTATAACCTAGACCTTTCTTTTGTTTGTTAGATTCATTTTCTTCCTGTTCGGTTTTCTCAAGGTGTTGTGGAAGAATATGATCAATGACATAAGAGGAAGTTGAGTAACTAATCAACAATTTGTTGACTCGATTAGACTCAATCTTTTTGGCTTCAAGTTCAGTTTTTAGCTTAGCAATGGTATCTATGTGAATATTAATCGCCATTTGTTTGTCGATTACTGTAGCTTTTAACATTGATTTTATTGCCATGCCTTCTCTACTGACTTCTTGAAATTGTTTGATTGATCTACTTAATTTATCATAAGCAACTTTTGTGTCTTTCATGTCACTTGAAAGGTTATCAGTATATTTTTTTAGTTCTTTAAATTTTAACTCCTTTTCTGAGCATTCCTTGCATGGTTCCAGGTATTTCATGCATGGTTTTTCAATTTCTTTAATCACAACCTGGACCTCTTTTACTGATTCAATGACCGACTCTTTCATTCCATCTTTACTATGTTCAGAAACTACCTCATGCAGCTTAGCCATCATTTCTTTGTTGGCAATTTTCTTCAAGTTTTCAACATTTATCTCTTTCGTAACATTGATAATTTCTTCAGCTGGCTTCTCGGATTCTTCTGGTTTCGTTACACTGGTATTGACTCGATCCTTCGAAGAAACCTACAAAAGAATTATAGACATCAGAAGGAATCATAGTTTTAAATGCATGTTGAATTAAATCTTCCTTGGCACACAATTCAGAGTAAATCGCCTCAGCACACTTTTCAACAGTAAGGTCAGGCGTTTCATCAAACACTATCTCACTTTCTTCAATCGAACTTTCCTCAACCACCTCATCAATCACTGGTTCTTCAACTATTTCAGTAAGCAGTGCTAAACTTTCCTTCTAAGGAATATAGTCATTCCAGTTAAACTTTCTTTCTAAGGAATATAGTCATGCCAAACCGTCCTCAATTGCAACCATCTTAGTTGATGTCTATGGAGGAGAAGTTTTATGATATATTGCTTTCTTGTAGTAATCATCATCGAAAGGATTATGATTATCCTGCACTTCTCGATTTGGGTACTCTCTTTTAAAGTGTCCTTTCTCTCGGCATTTAAAACAAGTCACCTTTGACTTATCAAAACCCAACTTTCCATCCAAACCTCCCAAACTATTACGCCCGGTTATCTCCATGAAACGCTGAGCTCTTCTAACTATACTGGCAATGCACCATTTGATGTCTATTAGTTCTAATTCTTTAGGGTTGATTTGATCGAATCCTCTTTGGTCATGTTCGGATTCCCGATCTTACCGGCCACCAGGCTCTCATAGAATTCAAGAACTGATGCGAGTAGAACCATGTTTTATACAGCTATTTGTTCGTTGAAGTTCTGTGTATTTTCCTTGTTGAAAGCTATGTTACATTGAAGAATTCTCTGAGTCTGATTAGATTGGTTGTTTTGGCAGTTGTTGAAGTTAGAGCTTTGGGATGATTGTGGGGTAGCTGGAGTATTTGGATCATAACTTTGAAATGAGGTAAAAAAAATAAGTATTGCTACTTGATTGATTTGAAACATTCACCAAGTTGTTAGCACTAAAGGGCGTTTGTATCTTCGGGCTTCGAATGTTGGCGGGTGTACTTCCCTTGTAGTACAAATTAATATCCTCCTGTGCATGCACTCCTCTAGTTTTTGCCATCTTTTGCAGTTCTAGTTCGTGAGCCTCAAGCTTTTTAATGAATTTTGCTAAGGTCATTGTATTGTTGCCGTAGTCTGGACTATTCTTGATAATTGTAAGATACGTTGACCATTCACCCTCTAGCACCATCTACTAATTTATCTACCAGATCTTCATCATCTTTGTTAACACCCAAAAGTTTCATTTCCATCACAAGGTGACAGTAACTCTCTATGAGTTGTTTCATCGTTTCGCCATTTCATGGATGAAAGATTTCAAGTTCTTTCTTTAGCAGTGATTGTTTACTCTTGATCATCTTCTTACTTCCTTATTTGACTTTTAGTGCGTTCCAGATGGTTTGAGCTGTGTTATCATGTTGAACAAAGTGAATATATCTTCTTTAATGGCTAGTTGCAATATGTTCATCATCTTTTTCTCACATTTTAATAAATCCTTCTCTTGATCGTTGTATTGCATTAACCCTTTCTCGGGACCGTTTTCTCCAACCGGAATCTTATAACCTTCCTCAATTGCGTACTAGTTTTCAAGGTAGTTTTCTAGTATCCAGTTTATAAACCATTCATGCTAACCTTTATAATCTTCAAGATACATTAATTTTGGCGGCTTAGCCATAGTGCCCATTTCATTATCTAGGTTTAAGTTCTGGGGGGTTGCGGTTGTAATTGCGGACGAAGCAAACGCGTTATAAAATTATTCTTCCATTTTTATCGAAAAACTTGTTTAACACTTGTTTGGTGCGAAGTGGGTCTCGTACGATGTGACACTTCGTGCAAAGTTGGCACAGACTCTTTCCAAAAGAATTTTGGTCACTTTGTACGAACCGGTATACACTTTGTGTGGAGTGATAAAAAAACAAATTTAAACGAATTTTGTGCGAGTTGTCACTTCGTACGAAGAGGCTTGTCACCTCGTGCGAAGTGATACTGACAATTCGAACGAAGTGTATTCACAGTTTTGTGTTTTGGCAATTTTAGACATGAATTCGGTTGATTTTAGATCTGAAATTTTCAAGGGTTTGTTTAAACTGGTTTTAACGTGTTATATTTGAAAATTAGTCCAATTTGTCCTTGAATTCGGTCAAATCTGATAAAAAAAAAGATAAGGAGTAGAATAATAAGTCTTCAATGGTTGAACTTGATCAATTGTCTTCAAATCAGGCCTAGAGACTCTGATACCACTTGTGGGAGGATTGGCTCTCCTCTGAAAGCACAGGACCCGACTTGAACTTATTAACGTGCGTGGAATTCAACATTAGCTAGTTGAGAATGATAAATATATTGTTTCAGTGCCTCTACTTCATTAATCTTGATAAACGTGTACAAATCAAAGACAAAACTAACAGTGCTTCGCCTTACAATCATAAAAACAACTGAGCACTCAAGACTACTGCTTAGCTCTTTATAGACATGACAGCTTCGCACAAGAGGTGTCCTGCCACTTCGTCCTGTATCACTTCGTACGAGGTGAGCATCACTTCGTACGAAGTGGCCCTAACAACATACAAAACATTAAAAGTCTAACATTTTAGCCCTGTTACATACGCGACAAGACCATAAGACGTAGGCTATAGACATTATGCACATACAAGAACATTGGGGGTGATGTAGTTTCTCACACAATCAAATGGCTCAAGAACAACTAATTAATCAAAGATGTTAAAACAAACTGAATGGTTCTAGAAAAAGTTCTTATCGATTATAATTCAATCAAATACTAACTAACAATAAACCCTAAATCTCTTATTTATAGTTCAGCCAAAAGACTTCTCAAATAGAAAACAAAATAAAAAGATTAGGAAAATAAAATTTGAATAAATAAAAGATATTCTTGATGCTCCGCATCAGGGGTGTTGTGTTATTTTTGAATTAAAGGGATGGGGTTCTCAAGACTTTGGAAGGTTTCACAATTCGTCCAGCATGGTGTACTAATAAATTGTAATCATGGTTTTTCAAAGCAACACTCAAAGTTGACAATGTAAAATGTGTGGGGTAGCTATGGCCGATATTTTCATGGGTTGGGAATATGTTTGGAATTAGTTTATAATATATACTAGTTTAAGTACATGTGTGTTACACGAATTACTTAAAGTAAATTATGTTATTTAACAGTGTTGAGATAAAATTTGAAATGAAATAAAGGTTTATTACTTATGTAAATATTAAATTACAGTGAATTGAAAAAAAGGAATACCAAAAAAAATCAGAAGTCGTTAAAGGTTTAGGTGGGCATTTGTCTTGAAACAAGAAGAAGTTAAGGGATGGACAGCTTGCGGCCGCAAGCTTTCTTGGTTCTTTTTTTTTGTTGAATAAATAAATCAAGTTCCTTTGATTGTTAATTGTTACACTTTTTATATATTACAAGTATGGGTTATTTGGAATGTTAAAACCAAGAATAAGGTGTTACATAATTCCAAAAAAAACACTTGTTTAAGTAGTAAACTTATAATACAAACGTGACAAGATTTATGAGGTGCCATATGTCTGTGTATTTTGTGTTTCAATCACTAATCATCTTGCTTGACTTGAATTTTAAGACTCATAAACGTACAATAGGTAGTTATTTTGAATTGATTATTCGAGTAACGAATAAACGTACGTTCATAAGTATAAGCATGCACAAAGGTTGTGAATTTCGTATAATTGATCAATTTGATTATAATCAAAGCCTTGGTTTCGCAATGATTCGGCAAGCGTGATTTGATTACAAGGTTGGATTTTCCAAAAATAGAATCACGAAGCAAACTTACTAAAATGGAAAGTTACAAAAGCGAGGCGTTACAAAATCGTCGACGTTACTAAAATCTCTAAACGGCACTGAAAAGAAAACAGATGTATGCATAGATTGATGCATACAATGAGAATGAAGATGAGGATGAGGGTGATAAGGACGATGATAACAGCAATTACAAGAATGACGATAAGAAAGATGATTATGATCAGGGCAATAATGATGATAATGATCAGGGGGTACATGGTTGATTGTTGAAACTACGAAGATTAGTGAATCCTTTGACTATGATGCCTTCTTAAATGATTCAGTTAATCAAAAATATGATGCTCAAAGACAGGGGGAGACGAAGGACCCTGTGAATGAAGCTGAGCAGTCAGGAATCCTCACATTTATTCCTATATCGGTTGTTCCTGATGTGCAAACACCATGGGTTTTCTATCTTGAGCATGATGTAGAAGCGGGTCAATTCGTTCATAGCTACACTAAGGAAGAAATTGCCAAAATGTTAGGTGTGGATGAAGAATCCTTTGTATTTGATTTTGAAGATGAATTAAGCAACATTAGTGCTTCACAAGCTAATATTATCTTTATATATATGTGTCAGAAGCTGATGATTATAATAGGGTTGTCGTGGAGGATGATTCTAATGATGATGCTACCGCTAAATATTCTTGTGAAGGAACAGATGACTTCCCAACTTTTTAAGAGTTGTTTTCTGAAGCGAATGATGATTTTTTGAGAAGAATGGTCGAGGAAACTGTGAAAGAAGGAAATGTGTCTAAACGCTTATCAAATGAAGAGATAGCTGTAGCAAAGAAGTTATGGTTCACGGAGATACCACAAGAAAGAAAGTTCAAACGTCCATTAGCTTTCTTTACTCGTTATCCAGACAAATCCTTGGGGATGGATAGAAGAGTTGAATGTTTATGCGATAAAGAGAGAGTTTAGTGTTCAGTACTTCAGGTACTTGAGTGACATCAAGACGTTTCCAATTTGGGATATTGAAGAGTTAGTTCAAACAAAATGTATCAATCTCAAGATGAAGTTTCATGATCAACGTCTGTGGAAATTTATAAAGTTTAAAGCTTCAAATGGTTTTAAATACTGGAAGCCACATATTCCAAGAAGAATTATCAAGTTTGATCCAGTAACGAAACAAAAAGATGTTACACTAATTATGAAACGGCCACATGTACTGAAGAATATGCTGTTGATGAAGATTGAACAAGATTTTCATACATTATTCAAGTGGTGGCATTATGACTCGGAAACAGGAGAAGAAGTAATTTGTGTACAACATGATGATGATTCCTGGAAAATCACTGAAGAACTGACTGAAGCAGTGATTGCACACAAAATAATATATGGTTTATGGAGAGGAATTCGAATACTAGACCCGATGTGACTACTAAACTGCTCAAAGAAGGATATTGAATGTCTATTCTACAGCAAGATAAATTTTGGAGAGAAAGACAAAGTGTAGGCATTGCAGTTCAGCTGGTTATCAATGTTTGTTATGCTAACGATATTAATTCAAGAAAGATATGGAATTCAGAGTGGAGAAAGCGGGAAGGGAAAGAGCAACGAAAGAAAGAGCGAAACGAACCAAGAATTACTGAAAAGACTAGAAAGGTGTCTTTGAGAAGGTTTCAGTTTGGTGACACCTACAACAGACCTCCTCGCACAGATCAAGTGCCTATTTCTTTTGAGGAGTGTCTCTCGAGAAAGAATTTCTTTGGGCGATAAATGTTAGAGATTTTGAAGTTTTGAAGACTGACCAAGACTGCGCCAATATCTAAGGGGGAGTTTGTTGGTGCATAATGTCTATAGCCTACGTCTTAGGGTCATGTCGCGTATGTAACAGGGCTAAAATGTTAGACCTTTAATGTTTTATATGTTGTTAGGGCCACTTCGTACGAGTCGTACGAAGTGCACTTTGGACGAAGTGGCAGGACACCTCTTGTGCGAAGCTGTCATGTCAATAAATAGTTGAGCAGGTGTCTTGAGTCCTCAGTTGTTTTTCTGATAGTAAGGCAAAGCCCTGTTAATTTTGTCTCTGATTTGTACACGTTTATCAAGATTAACGAAGTAGAGGCATTGAAACCGTGTATCTTATCATTGTCAACTAGATAATGTTGAATTCCACACACGTTAATTAGCTCAAGTCGGGTCCTGTGCTTTTTGAGGAGAGCTGATCCTCCCATAGGTCTTAACTCTCTCTCAGCTCTAGATATCCCAAATGAACCCACCCTTTTCCCCACATATACTTGTCATTTTCTTGTTTAAATCCACAATAATCAACACCCAAGATCATGTCCTAGTGGTTTTCTAGTGTACCAAGCTTTGTTCTCTCTATGGATTCAAGATTATTATCTTTTTCACCCACCTTCTCCTTGCTTGCTTGTGGTTAGGATGCCTTCCTAACCTCCTCTTTTGCTATAAAATTTTATAAAAGTGTATGTTAGTTCACTTAAGTGTGGGATGTTTTCGTAAAGATTTTACAAACAAGTAAACTACGTACTAAATAAACTTGTTTGGTGTGTGTATGTATTTGGGGCGTAGCTGAGAAAGTATGTATATGTTGTTTTGATTTCTCACAAATTCATGTCTTTAAATCCGTGCATCTTTTGGTGACTATATGTATAGAACATGTAAATACTTTTGTTTTGAGCTAATATACACTCAATATATATTATATGTATATATAATATGTGTTGGTATCTAAAGTATACATGTTATTTAGATACTAGTATCTTAGATAGTATGTTAGATGGGTGTTTCGTATAAAAGGTGCTTATGTACACGTTGATACTATTTTTCGTTGGTGGTTTGTAGAATAAACATTATTATAGTTGATATGGGTATATTGGATAATAAAATCGCGAACCTTAGTATTTATATAAAAATGATGGTTTATTAAGATGTGAGGTTCATGACATCAAACATGTTTTTGTAAGAACCTACATATTTTTGTATAAAATAAGTGGTTATATTCATATCAAGACAAACGTGTATTTTTGCCAAAACATGACTTAAACCTTTAAATACATAAGTTGGCGAAAAATAGTCTTTCACACGACTAATATAGTTTCTTAGGAAATTATTGACAAAAAATGGGCGAATCATAGTCTTGTGAAGTTTATAAGTATATATAGAAGTATATATACATTTGTGCAAATATTGTCACACCCCCTGTAATTCCTTCACATCAGAGATAGGTGTGAACTAAACTGGTATCTTCATTGCATAGCGGAAGTGAACGTGAGTGCTAAGATTTCTAGTAAATGAACACCCGCTAACTACTCGAATACCCATGGGTTTCACTATTCCAACCGTGCCATACTTGTAATTGTAACCTGAGAAAGAACATGCGAAAAATCAACATAAAGTTGGCGAGTCATGGTTTGTTTGTTTTTGTTTCAAATGAGTCATAAAACATTTGAGCATTTTGCATTCGAAAACCGGTTTGTGGGACCATAGTATCCCAGAGCATGTAAAATGTAATGTATGTATAACAGTATTGAAATGTTTTCCATGTTGTTTGCAAATCCATGCATATAACTGTTACGTTTATAAACCGGTGATAAAATGTTTTCAATTGTACTGTAAATCCGTATTGAAATATTTTCTGTTATCTTTGTAACCGGTATTGAAATGTTTTCTGTTATCTTCGTATACTGGTATCGAAATCATAGTATGTAGGATGCCTATGGAATCTAAGGATCTGTCAGTGTGTGGCTAATACACTGACCTATGTGCCATAAGTAAGTAACCAACCTGAGACAACTCTGACATCATCGGGATCACAAAAGCACTCCTAACCGGTTAACTTACCAGGAGTGGAACGTGTCTCAAACTCGATAGATCTATACCTTTTGCACCTTGGTCACTACGTGATTAATGGTTACTATTGTCATCATCCTACTTACGCACAGTGATCTGTTATTATCTAATCCCATAGCTACATACCAATTGTTATAAATCTGTATTATTGGGCCTCACCCATGTTATCCATGTTATTTGTGTTTTCTTGTCATTAGGCCTAGCCCATGTTTTCTTGTCATTGGGCCTAGCCCATGTTATCCATGTTATTGGGCCTAGCCCATGTTATAAATAAAATTGGGGCCTCGCCCCCTAGTTGTGACTATGACAATCCCGTCACTAGTCATAAAACTCATGCATGTTTCAAAAAGCTATGTATAGCTGTGAAAACCGGTAAGTTTAGCATAAACCTTTCGTAAACCTTTGAGTTCATTGAAATCTGTTTGTAACATGGTTTAGAAATATATGATTTTCGTTTCATCGAAACATTGTGTGCTTTCGCAAAACTTGCATGTCTTTCCACCCTCGAAAACATTTATAAAAATGTAAAACGGTAAAAAGTGGGGGTTATGAACTTACCTTGATTTCCTTGTTCAAAGCTAGCTTAATGTGATTTCCAGTGTTGTCTCCACAACTTGACTTGCTAGCATGCAATCTAAGGTATTCCTAAAACAGAATAACTCGTAAGTTTCTATAAATAACGTAGTTAAACTATGTGTCACCGAGCTCTACCGAATCGTTACTCATACGATTCTATGAAATTGTCATTGTCTTAACCCGGTTAACCAACCTATGGTTTTCTTAGAAACGATTTTGTTTTCAAGAGACTTGAAATATATGTTTACAAATAAACATAGTTATATTTCATGAAATCATATTTAGTCGTCATGTACGTCGACGGATTATAGTACGACTCTTCATAGTTTTCGTAAGATATAATGTATATATACTCGAAAATATATCCATATAGGTAACACATTTCGTATCCGAGCAAGAGTCTGGCGTATCGTTTATAATAAATAAATAACGATGTAATCGTACGCTTGTTATAGTCTTGCGGAGTTGCGTCGTACTTCGTTTAGGCGTTTGAATCGAATATAACCAATATATATTATTGTTATAAAATCCTTCGTAAGTATTCGAGTCGTCGATGTTTGAAATAAATATACTATATTTATTTTATGAAAGTATTCAAGTCTCGACATTCAAATATATATAATCATATTCGTGTTACACGATTTCCAAATTCTAGACGTCTTTAATATATGATTTCCGAATTCGTTCGTTTGAAATAATGCGCACCTTGTATTCATCTTGTAAAAGCGTTCGGAAATCTTGGCGTTTCGAAATAAGTATAAGCAATATACTTACTTATATATCATCGTTCGAATAAATTATCGATGTTCAAAATCTAGTTTCCGAGTTTCGACTTTGAATTAAACATAAATAAATATTATTTATTTTATAGTCGATTACCGAATCTTGTTATCTTGCAATCGCGCTCGATTGTTATAGATTTCAATAGCGTCGGCAAAATAAATATATCTATATTTATATTCTAACAATCGTTTGAATTCGGACGTTTTGTCTTTGAAATGTAACGCGTTTCGTATTACGTATTTTACGAAAATCAGGTAGAGTTTCCTCTATTTTCGAACGATCCCGACAATACTAGTTGTCGATTTATTTATCAAAACGCAATCTTCAATGTCCGCAACAATATATATATAATTTCTCGTCGTGTTTTGAATATAATTTTTGCCAATTATAATTTTCCGATTTATATATTTAACGCCGCCGGTTCAATTTTAACTATTAGTGTTTACGCGAATATTGTACGTCGGTTCTATTGTTATTTTTAAATGTTTTGGCGATATGTAATCATTTACGGTTCGGTTTTGAGCTTGGTTTCGCGATATTGCATATTATTATTTATATAAACTAATATAAATAGATTTCGCGTCGTATTTAAATTTTTACCGAGTCTTAGTCGACCCATTGACCCGACAGTTGACCGGGTTTGACCAGTTGATTGCGTTGACTAGCGTTGACCAGGTTTGACCGAGTTGACTTGGTGTTGACCGAGTCGAACCGAACACTGAACCGAGACACGCATCCGAACCTGAAACAAACACTTAGATATTTAAACTGAACCGAAGTGAACCCAAATCGAAACGAAATTGAAATATCGAAACTGAACCGGAAAACCTGTTGACTACTATTTTGACTGGGTTAACCCGAACCGAAAACTGATTCGAACTTGAACCCGAAACCTGAACCGAGATCTGAACTGAACTAGGTTTGAACTGTGTTGAACTGGAGCTGACCAAACCCAAACCAAATCTGACCCGAACCTTTTCGAACCTAATTGAGACCTGAGTTGAAACTGAAACACCTGAACCAAAACTGAACCAATATCACCACTACCGCTGCCGCGACAGTCGCGTCGTTGAGACGCGGCGACTGCCGCCGCCGCTGGTCCAAAACGTCGACGGCTGCCGCCGGTTTTGCTGTCCTCTGCCACCGGAACCCCACTGCCACTGCCGCCGTTTTATCACACCGGCATCGCCGTCGCTGCCTCTCTCACGTCTGATCTCTCTCCCTTGCCTGATCTCTCTCTCTCTATCTCGTTCTAGATGTACGCGGGAATGTGTGTGTGTGACTGCTGGAGAAGACGACCGGAGTCGCCGGAGATGCTCGTCGGATTCCGGCGACCGAACTAAAGGAGAAAGCAGGGGTTGTCTGGTGGTGTGCTAGGGTTTGGTTAGAAGAAATGAGGGGGAAGGTGAGATAGAGAACTTATATAGTTAGGGTTTTGTTTAGTTGGTCGGGCCAAAAGCCCGTTAATCGTGTCCAAGCCCAAACTTCACCCTACGACCCGTTTTTAAAATCCAAACGTCATTTAGTGCTGAAATTTATTTATTCTGTCTCAAAATCGTTTAAAATTATATCAGAAGTTGGTTGCGATGCGTAATCCGTTCGTTGCGTTAAACATCGCGTATTTCGCTACGGTCATCATCTTTGTCCGTTTCTCATTCTGGTTTCTCCCGTGAGCATTAAAATTTGAAAACGAAGCCAAATATATCATATTATATTAATATTTAGATGTAACTCTAGTCCGTGGCTTCCGTTTCGTTGTCGGACAATTCCGGTTTTCCGCGTAACTTCCGCGTTGTGCTTTGCGACGTTCAACGATCCAAATTTATCGCATAATTATAATGTATGACAAATACAAGTACAAAATTCGTATTTTTAGGCGTTGTCAGTATTTGTTCGGCATCGGTTCGCTTATCGTTCAATTTCGCGTTTAGAGTTCTCGATTGTCGCTAGATCGCGTAACGTGAATCAAGTAGACGTCCCTAGGCTCTCCAGGGGCCTGATCGAGTTAATTTACGTCTAATTATGTTGTTTATGATGATATTACTGTTTGATATGCGCTTAATTCCAACCGGAAACGACCCGTCTAGAATGTTGTGTTTTTTTTGTTGGAAAAGGGGTGTTTTGGTGGGGAGATTGAAAAAATAGTGTTTTGGTGATGTAACTTGGTTGTTGTTGGAAGTTGATCTTTTTTAGGTGTAATTTGAGGTTTTTTAAAAGTTTTGTTTGTTGTATAAAAAGTGTGTTATGTTTTTCAATCGTTTATATATTTAATTGTTCTTACATTATATTTTTTTTAAAAATATAATACTAAAATTTAATAATGTTTTCAACATTTTAAGATGAATGCAACAAGTGTATGTGGTTTCCGTATTACATTTAAATGTTGATTTAACACAAACAATCATCAAGCAATAGAACAACTGAAAACAAAGTTAAATATAACATATATAACATAAAGTTGTAAAACCAAAACAATATTTATCTGTATAGCTGAAAAGTAAATACAAAATGTCTATGCATACGGGTCGGCATAGGAGTCGGCATCGGGACCTGGCATCTGTGGCTGTTGCTGCTGATGTGGTGCTCGAGGTGGTGGGAGCGGTATGGGAGTTAACCCGTCTCTCTCACGTCTATCCTTCATCTACCGGACCACCCAGCTCATGAGATCTATAAGCCTGTAGACGTTGGCTCGTAAGCGCGGGTATGCCGCAACCCCCGGGTATGACCTGGAAGGACGTGTTGCGGAAACTGAGGTGCCCCGTGAGGTGGTGGCAGCGGTGCCGGTGCCGGTCCATCAAAATCAACCGGAGGGTCCTTCACTACCGCTGCCTCATCTGCCGGCTGATGGACTGGATCGAAGTGATATGGCAACGGCTCCGGAATCCATGGCTCACCTTCGCGGCTTTTAAATCGCTCGCCTAGCATGTCGAACCTCTTCACAGCCTCATCCCGCGCAAGGTCTGAAAACCCATCCGCGTGGACGGTATGGTCGGCTGCAAGTGCGGGCCCGCCTCCCGCACAAGACCCAAGGACCTGGCTATGACGGTGACGTACGCCCCGCCGTCAAAAAGCCGAGCTCCTACCGGTGATGGGCGGAGGCGAAGTACTGGGCGAGAGAGTGCGCAAGCGCGCACGGCCTCCTGTACAAAAGACAATGGTAAAAAAATAAATCGGTGCTTGTACACCACTCATGGCTGTGTCCGCGAGCGGTAATAGACGTAGCAAGCATCCGATGTAGATACCTGCACATTATATTAGCGAAATACGTAAATTAATTCAAATAATTAATAATCAAACAATAATGTAATAAACGTACGTACCTGTACAGCGGGTCGGCAATGTGAGAAATCCTCCCCTTCGCCCTGACATGCTCCCAAGTGTCAGGGCCTGCAACCACCCCCCAAAATCCCAATAGAGTGGGTCTATCCACCACCACTAGCCCGTCCGTATAAACATTGGTGGCAATCTCCTCCTGCAGGTATATGCCGCTATGAATGGCAAACTCCACAAGCATCATCGAACGCCACACACCGGCGAGCCTGAATGAAACCTCAGGCGGAAGGGGATGACCCTGTGGCTGGGCAGGCGGCTGGTCGACCCGTGGAGGGTGGAACGAGAAGGTCGACAGGAACTCGACGAGCAGCTCCCTATAACTCGGCGTGCCGGCCAAGTCAAACAGACGGTGCCACGGGGAATCAACAGGAATGAAGAAACGCAGTCTCGGCGTCTCACCAATCGACTCGATCGTATCCCAGTCAACTGACGAGTGCGATCCGACGTTCATCCACCATAGCTTCCCGCAAAAACGCGCTGCCTCGGTGTCGGGCGGAAACTCGAGATAGGGGTGGCCGTGGAGCGGATCAACCGGCGCTGGCGTGGCCCGTCGCGGACCATGCGGATGTGGGTCCCCGTGAATCGGATCTCCAATCTCGTCCATAACTAATCAGCGATTATATTAGTAATTTTATAGAAACAAATCAAAAAATTATAGAAGTTAACAAAAAACTTTCGTCTAGGGCTAGACGCCCCGTCTTGTTCTTCACAGAACCTAACTACTCGAAGATGACAACCCTTAAACCCCAAAAATCATGAAATTCACACACAACCTATGATCTAAATGCATAATACATTAAAGTATATTGAAGTACATGTGCAAATACGTACCAGAGATGCTTGATTTGGCAAAAATACGGTCCGGATACGGTTGAATACGTATGTGTGTGTATGTTTGAGTGTGTGTCGTCTGCCTTGGGTCGTCTAGGCTGCGGGTCATATATGACTCTTAGACGGGTCGTCTAGGCTGCGAATTACCATTTTAACCCCTGAACTGGCCCCGTCTAGGCCTAATTTAGGGGCAAAATGGTAATTAACCATGCTGAGTGTTATACAGCTCAGCGTGGTTAATTACCATTTTACCCCTGAATTAGGCCTAGACAAGCGGCAGTTCAGGGGTAAAATGGTAATTTACATTTTCAATTTAAAATTAAAAAATTTTCAGGCATAAAGATCCCGCCTGGACTGTACGTGGCGTCTAGGTCTAGACGACCCGTATAGACCCTGACATTATGACCGTTTTGCCCCTAGTTTTGGCCTAGATGACCAAGAAACCGGGGTAGAATGGTCTTATTGCTAGACCAAGACGGGGCGTCTAGGTCTAGACGACCCGTATATATACAGTTAAATTTTTTAAGGTATAACTAATAGTATTTTATTTACTTAATTTAAATTTTGATATAAGCCGACATTCTACCGGTACACCACAGGCACGACAACTAAACCATACAAAGCCTATCTAAAAACCAACAAACTCCGGGTATTGACAAACAGACGACAATTATACTCTACGAGCTCGCATGTCCCACCGTCGCCACCGGCAGTACCGACAGTTCGTCATTTGCCAGTGCCGACGGTGGGACGTGAGAGCTCGGAGAGTGTAATTGCTGTTGTTTCTCACCACCCAAAGTTTGTTGGTTTTTAGATGAGCTTTGTATGGTTTTTTTAAACCGTACAAAGCCTATCTAAAAACAAACAAACTTCGGGCATTGACCAATAATTATACTCTCCGAGCTCCCACGTCCCACCGTCGCCACCGGCAGTACCGACATTTCATCGTTTGCCGGTGCCGACGGTGGGACGTGAGAGCTCGGAGACTATAATTGCTGTTGTTTGTCAATACCCAGAGTTTGTTGGTTTTTAGATGGGCTTTGTATCTAAAAACCAACAAACTCGGGTGTTGACAAACAGACGGTAATCATAGTATCCGAGCTCCCACTTCAACCGTCGCCATGGGAGTATTGACATTTCGTCATCTGCCGGTGCCGTCGGTTGGACGTGAGAGGTCAGATACTATGATTACCGTCTGTTTGTCAATACCCGGAGTTTGTAGTTTTTAGATACAAAGCTTTGTATGGTTTAATTGTTGTGCCTTGGGTGTACTGAAGGAATGTCTGCTTATTTCAAACTTCAAATTAAGTAAATAAAATCCTCTTAGTTATACCCAAAGTTTTTTATTTTATTAAAACTTCTTTGTATTATTTATAAAAATAAATCGTATTAAACATAGAAAAGATCGAGCCATTGTTCTTGCTTTCTTGACCGTGGTTGACCAGGACTAATCATCAAACGATGACTGAGACTCGTTAGGTGTTGTAGAAACACCTGAAATAGGTTCAACAACATATCACTATGTTAAACCACGACACAGTCTAATACGCAAACAAAAAGCATATATATTTAAAAAATGACACTGTTTCTCATTTACCTGCATTTACTCCTCGACTTTCCCTTCGGTTATAGTCTTTGATTCAGCACAAGACACTCTTTGACGTGTAGTCGATTGAGATACAAATTTGCAGGCTAGAAACCGTCCCTCCAATACTTTTTTCCAAAATATATAAGGCTGATCTCCATCAGGTAAATATGTATTATACTCACTGTAAACCTCAGCCATTTTTCAAACCATCTCCGAGAGAAATGGATTACCTGCGTATGGGGGTGCCTCACCACCATATCCTCCACCATCACGAATAGTTTCTTGCGCACTAGACACAACCTCCTCTTGGTCGTTAGAATTAGGAACACCGATCTCCCCCTAACAACGATATCACCGTTAGTAAATAATTAAAACAACAACTAGTTTAACCTAATAACTGTTACCGTATTGACTTCATGCACCGATGACCCATTCAAGTTTAATGACATTTCACCACCTTTGGATGATATCAGATGAAGTAATACAACCCAAAGTTCACGACAAACAGAATTACGACGACGAATTGAGAGTTTTATGCGACAAATGCTCTGTATGGGTCTATTTAAATAGACGCCCCGTCTAACGCCTATATGAGGACGATATATACGCCCCGTCTAGGCCTATATAAGGACGATATATTTCTGCGACGACTCGGAAAATTTCTGCGACACAAATGCTCTGCATGGCTCTATATAAGCACGATATATACGCCCCGTCTAGGCCTAGACGGGGCGTATCACCTTGCAACTTGGCTGACATGCATGCAGAGCACAACATCCAAGACGGGTCATCTAGCTCTAGACACCCCGTCTTGGCCTGGTCGTCTTCTACTCCGTCTATTGCTAGACGCCCCGTCTGATGTGACTGATTTGACGTTGTACGGTGCAGGAATGTGGTTGGAGAAAAAATAACCCTAGACGCCCCGTCTAGATCTAGACGACCCGTCTAAAGGGTGTCTAAATAGGCAAGTGGGCGTGTGCATATGTAGACCCTTTTTTGTTGGATAAGGGGTTTTTGGTGGGGAGATTGAAAAAATAGTGTTTTGGTGAGGTAAATTGGTTGTTGTTGGAGATTGATTTTTTTAGGTGTAATTTTAGGTTTTTAAAAACGTTTGTTTATTGTACACAAAGTGAGTTATGTTTTTCAACCGTTTATATATTTAATTGTTTTTACATTATATTTTTTTTAAATATAATACTAAAATTTAATACTGTTTTCAACATTTTAAGATGAAAGCAACAAGTGTATGTGGTTTCCGTATTACATTTCAATGTCGATTTAACACAAACAATCATCAGGTAATCGAACAACTGAAAACAAAGTTAAATATAACATATATAACATAAATTTGTACAACCAAAACAATATTTATCTTTACAGCTGAAAAGTAAATACAAAATGTCTATGTATACGAGTCGGCATCAGAGACGGATCAGGATCTGGCATCTGCGGCTGCTACTGCTGATGTGGTGCTCAAGGTGGTGGGAGCGGTATGGGAGGTAACCCGTCTCTCTCACGTCTATCCAGCATCTCCCGGACCACCCAGCCAATGAGATCTATAAGCCTGTCGACGTCGGCTCGTAAGGCGGGTATGCCGCAACCCCCGGGGCATGACCTGGAAGGACTTGCTGCGGAAACTGAGGCGCCCCGTGAGGTGGTGGTGGTGGCGGCGGTGTCGGTCTGTCAACATCAATCGGAGGGTCCTGGACTACCGCTGCCTCATCTGCCGACGGATGGACTGGAGCGAAATGATCGGGCAACGGCTCCGGAATCCATGGCTCACCTTCACGGGTTTTAAACCGCTCGCCTAGCATGTCGAACCTCTTCACCAGCCTCATCCCCCGCAAGGTCAGAAAACCCATCCGCGTGGACGGTATGGGCGGCTGCAAGTGCGGGTCCGACTCCGGCACAAGACCCAACGGCCAGGCGATGACGGTGACGTACACCTCGCCGTACAAAAAGCCGCGCTCCTGCCGGTGGTGGGCAGAGGCGAAGTACTGGGCGAGATGTACAAAAGGCAATAGAAAAAAAACAAGTCGGTGCTCGTACACCACTCACGGATTTGTCCGCGAGCCGTAATAGACGTAGCGAGCATCCGATGTAGATACCTGCAAATTATGTTAGTGAAAAAAGGAAATTAATTCATAGAAACAATAATCAAACAATTAACGTAAGAAACGTACGTACCTGTACAGCGGGTCAGCAACGTGAGAAATCCTCCCTTTCGCCCTGATATGCTCCCAAGTGTTAGGGCCTGCGACCACCTCCCAAAAGCCCAAAAGAGTGGCTTTATCCACCACAACAAGCCCCTCCGTATATACGTCGATGGCAATCTCCTCCTACTGGTATATGCCGCTATGAACGGCAAACTCTGCAAGCGTCATCGAACGCCACACACCGGCCAACCTAAATGAAACCTCCGACGGAGGGGGAGGACCCTGTGGCTGGGGAGGCGGCTGGTCGACCCGTGGAGGGTGGAACGTGAAGGTGGACAAAAACTCGACGAGCAGCTCCCTGTAAGTCGCCGTGCCGGCCAGGTCAAACAATCGGTGACACGGGGAATCAACGGGAATGAAGAATCGAAGTCTGGGCGTCTCCCCGATCGCCTCGATCGCGTCCCAGTCGACCGCCGAGTGCGATACAACCTCCATCCGGCGTAGCTTGCCGTAGAATCGAGCGGCCTCGGTGTCGGGCGAGAACTCAAGGTATGGGTGGCCGTGGAGCGGATCCACCGGCTCTACCGGGGCCCGTCACGGACCATGCGGATGTGGGTCCCCATGTATCGGATCTCCAATCTCGTCCATAACTAATCTGCGGTTGTATAACACAATTTACCACGAATAAAACAATAAATTATAAAAGAAAAAAAATAATTTTCAAGGTCGTCTAGGTCTAGACGCCCCGTCTTGTTCATCGGAAATCCCAAACAGAACACCCTAATAGCGTATAAACCCCAAAATCTTTCAAATTCACAACGAACCTACATTCTAAATACATAACACATTAAAATGTATTGAAGTATAGTTGAAAATACTCACCGGAGAAGCTTGATTTCGCAAAAATAGGGCCCGGAATACGGTAGAATACGGCAGGATACGTATGTGTGTGTGGGGTTGAGTGTGTTTGTGTTTGTGTCGTCTATCTCTGATCGTCTAGGCGGTCAGACATATAAGAGGCCTAGACGGGTCGTCTAGGCCTAGACGACCCGTATGGAATAAACGGTAAATTACCATTTTACCCCTCAGTTGCGCCCGTCTAGGCCTAACTCAGGGGCAAAATGGTAATTAACCAGCTGAGTGTTTTACAGCTCAGCATGGTTAATTACCATTTTGCCCCTGAGTTAGGCCTAGACGGCTGGCAGTTCAGGGGTAAAATGGTAATTTACATTTTAAATTTAAAATTCAAATTTTCTCAGGGATAAAGATCCCGCCTACACTGTACGGTGCGTCTAGGACTAGACGACCCGTCTAGACCCTGACTTATGACCGTTTTGCCCCTGGTTTTGGCCTAGACGGCCGAGAAACCGGGGGTAGAATGGTCTTCTGGCTAGGTCTAGACGTCTAGACGACCCGTATATATACATTTAAATTTTTTTGGTATAACTAATAATATTTTATTTACGAAATTTGAACTTTGATATGAGCCGACATTCTACCAGTACACCAAAGGCACAACAAATAAACCATACAAAGCCTATCTAAAAACCAACAAACTCCGGGTATTGAGAAACAGACGACAATTATACTCTCTAAGCTCGCATGTCCCACCGTCGCCACCGGCAGTACCGACATTTCGTCATCTGCCGGTGCCGACGGTGGGACGTGAGAGCTCGGAGATTATAATTGTTGTTGTTTATCAATACCCAGAGTTTGTTGGTTTTTAGATGGGGCTTGTATGGTTTTTTAAACTGTACAAAGCCTGTCTAAAAACCAACAAACTCCGGGTATTGACCAACAATTATACTCTCCGAGCTCTCACGTCCCACCGTCGCCACCGGCAGTATCGACATTTCGTCGTCTGCCGGTGCCCACGGTTGGACGTGAGAGCTCGGAGAGTATAATTGCTGTTGTTTATCAATACCCAGAGTTTGTTGGTTTTTAGATGGGCTTTGTATCTAAAATCCAAACAAACTTGGGTGTTGACAAACAGCCGGTAATCATAGTATCCGAGCTCTCATGCCCAACCGTCGCTACGGGCAGTATTGACATTTCGTCATCTGCCGGTGCCGACGGTTGGACGTGAGAGGTCGGATACTATGATTACCGTCTGTTTGCCAATACCCGGAGTTTTTTTTTTTAGATACAAAGCTTTGTATGGTTTAATTACTGTGCCTTGGGTGTACTAAAGAATGTCGGCTTATAACAAAAGTTCAAATTAAGTAAATAAAATCCTATTAGTTATACCAAAAGTTTTTTTATTGTACTAAAAAAACTTTTGTATTATTTATACAAATAAATCGTATTAAACATAAAAAAGATCAAGCCATTGTTCTTGTTTTCTTGACCGTGGTTGACCAGGACTAATCATCAGACGATGGCTGAGACTCTTTAGGTGCTGTAGAAACACCTGAAATAAGTTCAACAACATATCACTATGTTAAACCACAACACACTCTATTACGCGAACAAAAACCATATATATTTAAAAAATGACAGTGTTCTCATTTACCTGCATTTACTCCTCGACTTTCCCTTCGGTTACAGTCTTCGATTCAGCACAAGACACTCTTTGACGTGTAGTCGATTGAGATACAAATTTGCACGCTGGAAACCGTCCTTCCAAAATATATAAGGCTGATCTCCATCGGGTAAATATGTATTATATTCACTGTAAACCTCAGCCGTTTTTCAAACGATCTCCGCGAGATACGGAGTGCCTGCGTATGAGGGTGCCGTACCACCATATCCTCCACCATCACGAATAATGTCTTGTACACTAGACACAACCTCTTCTTGGTCGTTAGAATTGGGAACACCACTCTCCCCCTAACAACGATATCACCGTTAGTAAATAATTAAAACAACAACTAGTTTAACCTAATAACTGTTACCGTATTGACTTCAGGCACTGATGACCCGTTCCAGTTTAATGACATTTCACCACCTTTGGATGATATCAGATGAAGTAATACAAGCCAAAGTTCACGACAAACAGAATTACAACAACGAATTGAAAGTTTTATGTGACTTCAATGCTCTGCATGGGTCTATTTAACAAAGAAATAGACGCCCCGTCTAACCGACATACATTGAATGATATCAAAGAAAGTAATATAAGCCAAAGAAGAAGTCGGAGAGAATTCCGACGACGAATCCAAAAATTTATGCGACACAAATGCTCTGCATTGCTCTATTTAAGAACGATATATACGCCCCGTCTAGGCCTAGACGGGGCGTATCACTTTGCAACTTGGCTGACATGCATGCAGAGCACAACATTCAAGACGGGTCATCTAGCTCTAGACGCCCCGTCTTGGCCTGGTCGTCTTCTACTCCGTCTACTGCTAGACGCCCCGTCTGAGGTGACTGATTTGACGTTGTACGGTGCACGAATGTGGTCGGAGTAAAAATGACCCTAGACGTCCCGTTTAGATCTAGACGACCCGTCCAAAGGGTGTCTAAATAGGCAAGTGGGTGTATGAATATGTAGACCCATTCAAAAATAAGTAATCAAGATATGACCATATAAAAGTATTAGAGGATTTGAGCCTTTAAATAAATATATTCTATATAATATAGAGGAAGAAATAGAGAAAAAAACACAATTACATTGAAATATTTATAATAAGAAAATTTTTAAAGATACTATAATACACTTTTGTATTTAGAGGCTCATATTCAATCCTTTATATTTTTATTATAAGTATATAAAAAGAGAAAATTAAAAAAAAAATAAGTATTTATGAATAAGATATAGATAGAGAGATAGATGTGGGATGTTTTTTAAAAATAAACATAAATTAAAGAAAAATATGTTTTAGTTAAATTATATACCTCAGCTCATACATAAAAATTAATAAAAATGAGTAAGCACGGCGGAAGTGAGATATCACACAGGCCGTTGGCCGACGTGAAAGTGGTTTTAGTGTCGTTCATCGCTTACAACCATAAAAAACAACTCATCCACCTCTCCCGCCTAATATCCATTTATACATCCTAGTCCACTTTGTCAGCACCACCACCCATAACCATCAACTCCATTATTGCCACCACCCATTATCCCCACCGTTCGTTTCCACATATTCCCAAGCCCCCCATCAAATACCCACCTCCAAACCCTTCCAACCGGTTTCCGTGCCACCTAGAACCCTTATTTGGATCAACCCTCAATCTCCACTACACGTTTTCTTTGATGACGATCTTCATAGCAAAAGTCATGTTTTGTTTATCACCTGACTAATTTCGTAAGGAGGCTGATTTGTTTATCTCCTACATCCATAGAAAGTGAAGCCAATGGTACATGTTTTGTTGTTACAACAGTATTTTCAATGTAAAGTACTATTATTGTTTTTATCCTTTAACAATTTAATAACAAATATATCAAAGAAAACACGTAAAAGAAAAGTACGAGGTTGAGTTATAGTACAAAGGATTTAAAAATTAAAACGTCACACCCTAACTGATTGCGGAAACATCGGAGTAAGACGAAATAAATTGATCAAGGCGTCATAACACTAATTGCGACAATATTAAAATCAAACCCATTTCATTTCATAACAAAATTGTCAATTACAACACCAAATCAAATACAATAAATTCAACAACATAAATCTTAGCATTCTAGATGTGTTTCTATGTCATCCCTACTAAGTTCGTCATGATAAACATCCTTAGCCTGCAACATGTTAAAAATATAGTTCAACACAAAGTATTGCGAGTACATAAGTTTGATATAGCATAATTACGAAAACGTTTAAACGAATCCACATGTTAAGCTAGCATACTAGATTAATGTAAACATAGCATGCGATCTATAAGTCAACACTCGTGTGTCAACGCAAAATAGAATAAACTTAGCATGACCTCAAGAATACGGGACGCCCGTTACTCTGATAGCGCTATACATGTTAAGGGGGAGGCTCGTACATAGTTAATGACAAATAGAATCACATAAGAATGTTCCAAGTACACAAATCGTGTATCACGTGACTAGAGCATGTATGATAGATTGTTTGTGTGATTGCATAAAAGTATAAGTGTGATTGCATGTATTTTGATAGACTAACATGTTGCACCCAAAGGTATAAAGCGTAAAAAGGGTGTTCGGGTGTACTCCGGTTTTGCAAGCTTCCACTTGGTATTTCCATGAAGTGTTGGGGGAGTTTGGAGGATGGAGCACCGAGTTATCCTACAAGAGGAAAACGTAGGTTGGTAAGTATTCGAATAATAACGGAGGATTAGGAATTTAAATACATTAAAGTATGTATACGGGATAATAATCATATAGACTTAATACTCGTTCTTGACACTATAATACCCATTCGGGTTGATGTGTTTTCATGGGTTAAGATATCTATTAGAATCGTAACGAGAAATTAAGTACTTAGGTGATGTAACCTAGTACATGACGGATATCATTCGATTACCATCGAGAGTTTGGTTAGTGTATATATATATATTATATAGTATACGTAATCATATTTATCATGGAAGTTTATAGAACTCATGCTTGAAGGTAGGAGGATAACCTTTCTTTAACATCTTTCGTATAGTTCACCAATGCACAAGTCGTCACAAGGACGACAAGGATGGTCATGAATAAGTTAAACATAAAAATAAAAGACGAAAAAGTAATCAAAATCATCAAGTGAGGTGGTGGATTGAAGGTAGGATAACCAAGGCTTCCAAGTAATCACACACTACCAACTCAAGTCTTGTTTCAAGAGCAAGCTTGGAAGGATATAACACTTGTGGGTTGAAACCCTATTAAAACAAAAATTTCTTACACTTGAGACCTCAAATATGGTGATGTTACAAGTTGGTTCTCCATGGAAAACCTATGGAAACATTCCCAAAGGTGATTCAAGTGTTAAGAAGGAAAAAAGATCAAAGAAGGGAGGTAAGAGTGAGTTAAAACTCACTTTGAAAGTCTTGAACTTTCTGATTGAGAGAGAGCTTTAGAGAGAAAGAGAGAAGTGTTTAAGGTGTGAAATGAGAGTGGGAGGTGGTGGGTATTTATAGATGCGGTTAGGGGGTTGTTAGTTGGGTGTAATTAATGTAGAAAACAGAAAATGGACCGATCCATGGGCTAGAAACCATTTTCTCCGGATTTATGCCCCTCTCGCGGCCGCGAGAGGGTGAAGAAGAATTGGTTGTTGGCTGCGAGGTGTCTGGCGGGCCGCGAGAGGGTACCTAGATGTCGGTTGCAGGCCTCGAGGAGTATCCAGAAGCTTCTTTTGTTTTTGACATTTTTAGTCATTGAACTTGGTTTATCTTGTCATTTTTGCATGTTTTAAGTGTATAATGCAAAAAAGTATGATTTGAGTATCAAGTGTTAATGTATGAATCTTTTCACGTATAACAAGTATCAGTTTAAACGATTGAATGTATGTAAGGAATGTATATATAAAGTATGAATTTTTATTACGATTCAAGTCTCGGGTTACAAAATTGAGAAAAGAAATACGAATACAAGTTTTCAAAAATAGAAATACGATTATACTTTCTAATTAAGGAAAGTACGAAAAAGCGAGGCGTTACAGTCTCCCCTCCTTTAGAAAATTTCATCTCAAAAGTTATTCTGAGAAAGGTGTAGCGAACAGATGCGTATTTGGTCTTCATATCACTTTTGAGTTCCCAAGTAAATTCGGCGCCACGTTTACCTTCCCATCGAACCTTGACTATGGGAATTCTACTGTGCCTCAATTTCTTGATGCCTCAGTCCATGATTTCGACAGGTTTTTCCACGAAGTGTAAAGTCTCGTTGATTTGAAGGTCTTCGAGTGAAACCTGAAGCCCTTCGTCAGCTAGACATTTCTTCAAGTTTGAGACATGGAACGTAGGATGAATGTTGTTGAGTTCTTGAAGTAGGTCCAGTTGATATGCTATCTACCCAATCCTTTTTGGAATTTTTAAAGGACTTACACAGCGAGGAACGAATTTGCCTTTCTTACCAAATCGAGCTACACCCTTCCAAGGGGATACCTTGAGAAGTACAAAGTCACTAACGTTGAATTCCAAAGGTTTGCGCCATCTATCCGCGTAACTCTTTTGTCAGCTTCTGGCTTTGAGCAAGTTGTCTTGGATTTGTATAATCTTGTCCGTCGTCTCCTGTATAAGCGCGGGACCGGTGATTTGAGCTTCCCCAATCTCGTGCCAACAAATAGGCGATCAGCACTTACGACCATACAAAGCTTCGAAAGGTGCCATTTGAATACTCGCGTGATAACTGTTATTGTACGAGAATTCGATCAAAGGCAAGTGCATATCCTAGTTGTCACCAAAATCATAACGCAATAACGCAGCATATCCTCTAGAGTTTGGATAGTATGCTCGGTTTGACCATTGGACTGAGGATGGAAAGCAGTACTGAGATTGAGGTGAGTACCAAGGGCTTTCTGAAATGTTTGCCAAAGACGGGAGGTGAAACGACCATCACGGTCCGAGATGATGTTGACGGGGATACCATGACGACAAATGGTTTCATCCGTGTAGATACGAGCCAATTTCTCGACTTTGTAATCTTCACGTATGGGAAGGAAGTGAGCGGATTTGTTCAAACGGTCAACGATGACCCAAATACTATCGTGACCAGACGACGTACGAGGAAGTTTGGTAACAAAGTCCATGGCAATGCTCTCCCATTTCCAGATAGGAATCTCTGGTTGTTCGAGTAAGCTAGAGGGACGTTGATGTTCGGCCTTTACCTTGGAACAAGTAAGGCATTTCGAAATATAGGAGGCGATATCTTTCTTCATACCAGGCCACCAGTAAGACGTACGAAGGTGAATAGAATATCGGGATTTATGAGCTTCTCGCATCAATAAGTCATGAAGGTTGCCCCTGTTCGGAATCCAAATACGATCGAGATAATAGAGATGCCATTAGTCTTGGTTACGAGTTGAGTTTTGACACCACACTTCAACTCATTATCAAGGTTACCCTTATTGATGGTTGAATATTGCGCCTCGCGAATCACCTCGTGAAGCTTTCCCAAGGTTTGGTAGCAACGTATACTCTTAACATGAGTTTTCCGACTAAGCGTGTTGGCTACAATAGTCACCTTACCAGGGTGGTAGCGAATATTGTAGTCGTAGTCGTTTAACAATTCCACCCAACGACGTTGACGCATGTTGAGTTCCTTTTGATTGAAGATGTGTTGGAGGCTCTTATGATCGGTGAAGATCGTACACTTTGTAACATAAAGGTAGTGTCGCCATATCTTCAATGCAAAAACAACTGCACCAAGTTCAAGGTCGTGCATAGTATAGTTTTTCTCATGAATTTTGAGTTGTCTTGACGTGTAAGCGATAACTTTATCCTGTTGCATGAGAACGCAACCGAGACCTTGTTTTGAAGTATCGCAATTCATGACAAAGTCGTCGCTACCGTCAAGAAGAGCTAAGATAGGAGCATTACAAAGCATGTCCTTGAGTGTTTGGAAAGACTCCTCTTGTTCGGAACCCCAAACAAAAGGTTTAAACCTTTTGAGTCAAGGAAGTGAGAGGAACGGTGACCTTGGAGGAATTCGGGATCAAACGACGATAGTAACCAACTAGACCAAGAAACAAACGGATTTCAGACGGAGACTTAGGAGCAATCCAATTCTTCATGGCTTCGATTTTCGAAGGATCAACATGAATACCGAGTCTGTTGACGACATGACTAAGGAATTGAACTTCTTTTAGCCAAAATTCACATTTGGAGAATTAGCGTGAAGACGTTTAGTACGCAACAGTTGGAGGATAAGACGCAAGTGTCGCATATGCTCTTCTTGTGTCTTAGAATTGATAAGAATATAGTCAATGAAGACGATCACGAAACGGTTGAGATAAGGCTTGCACACGTGATTCATCAAATCCATAAACACGGCGGGTGCGTTGGTCAAGCCAAATGGCATGACTACGAACTCGTAATGTCTACATCTTCTTCAAGGACTTGAAGTTGATGATAACCAGAATGAAGATCGAGTTTCAAGAAGCAAGCCGCACCTTGAAGTTGATCGAAGAGGTCGTCAATACGTGGAAGAGGATATCGGTTTTTGACTGTAAGCTTATTGAGCTCACGATAGTCGATACACATCCGAAATGATCTATCTTTCTTTTTTACGAGCAGAACGGGTGCGCCCCAAGGAGAAGTACTAGGGGGTATAAAGCCTTTATCAATAAGTTCTTGAAGTTGGCTAGATAGCTCTTGCATCTCCGAGGGTGCTAGACTATAAGGGGACTTTGCAACAGGAGTTGCGCCAGGAATGAGATCGATTCGGAAGTCAACCGAACGAGGAGGAGGCGAACCATGAAGATCATCGGGAAAACATCAGGAAATTCGCAAGCAATAGGAAAATCACTTACGCTTAGACCCTTAACGTGGGCGAGAAAGGCAAAGTATTCCTTGCGCAAGTATTTGTTCGCTTGGATACATGACATAAGCTTGAGACCTTTTGAAGGTTTCTCGCCATAGACGTGTAGGGAGTCGCCACTTGGAAGAGGAAGACGGATGAATTTTTCCGAACAAAAGACTTCGGCACGAACTTGCCTAAGCCAATCCATGCCTACTATGATATCAAAGCTTCCCATTTGCATGGGTATGAGGTCAATAGAAGATGTATGATCGTTAAGAATCACAGAACATTTGGAAATGACAGAATCGATAGTGATGGAGTTCCGTTAGCTTTAGAGCTTTTACACTTAAGCATAGGTTCGAATTCAACGGATACAAAACTTTTATCCGCGCCAGTTTCAAAAAGACAAGAAGCATAGACATTGTTGACGAGAAATGTATCGTTGATAACGTCATTGGCACTCTGAGCCTGAGCTGCAATGATAACGAAGGCTCGATCGCGGGCTTGTTGTTGTTGTTGCTGGTTGTTGTTGCGTTAGGGTAGGCGTTGGCGAAGTGGTTGGGATCTCCGCACCGAAAACAGGCGCGAGTTGCGGTTGTTGGAGGTTGGGTTCGGTTGGCAGCAGGGTTTTGGGGTGCTGTGATGGCTTGGCTTGGCTGGCAGGGGTTTGTGGAAAACTTCGACATTGTGGGGTGAAGTGTCCAAACCTATTGCAACTAGTGCATAGGCGGCAAGGGGCGTTAATGGGATGGTGGTAGGGGTAGTGGCTACACTTGGGATGTGGTCCAGTGTATGCCCTTTTTGTGAAGTCAGGGTTGGTTTGTGTAACTTGTTGGATGCGCTGGGGTGGCGGAGTGACTACCGCGTAGTTTTGGCTTGAAGCCTTCCGCTTCTTGCCTTTGTTGTTTTTGGTGGGTGGTTTGGAAGGTGTGGGTTCATTAATGGTGTCGGTGGTGGCTTGGTGCGCGTTCCTTGATTAAGCCTTGGAAGCTTCACGAAGGATGTGGGTTGTTGAATTTGGAGGCTACCCTATAGGTTTCCTCGAGGGTTTTGGGTGTGGCGGCTTCAACTAGGTCGGCGATGGAGCGGGGTAAGCATTCGATGTACTTAGCGATAGCCTTGTCGAGGGTGTCGACTTGGCTAGGGCATAGTGCACTTACTGTTTGAAACGAGCGATGAGGCCAGCATTGTTGTTCCCTACTTGCTTCAAATTCTAGAATTCGTTCTCTAGTTTTCGAAGTTCGTGCAGAGGGAAAAACTCGTCCCTCATCAGCTTTCGGAGGTCGGCCCAAGGGAGGGCATGTGCGGTGTTGTTCCCCCGAACATTACGCTCAGAAGTCCACCAATCGAGGGCTCACGATCGGAAAACGTCCGTCGCGTTAATCGTGCGTAAGTGGTTAGGACATCCACTTTGTAAGAACGTCACCTCAATGGCATCAAACCATTGGAGCAACTGAGTGGCATCTCCTTCGCCGGTGAAGGGTAAAGGGTTACAAGAGCAAAATTGCGTGTGGGTAAAAGTTGATTTAGGTGTTTCCACCTTAGAGTCAACGGAGGCATGAGGTGATTCGGCGTTCGGTGCGGGTTGGATTTTGCTAACGATATCGGGTATGATCTTAGCCATTTGCTTTGCCATAAACTTCAAAAAGAGTATAAATTTAGCTGGTTTGCGAGGTTTATTATTTATTTTTGGTTGTGGGTGGGTTCGAAATGAACGAGTTATCAAGTATTAAAAACACATAGAAATTGAGATAACATAAAAGATAGGCTTAGTAAAATATTGGAATGTTTTGGGTTGAGAAACGTCGACTATTCCAAAGTGAACCGAAGATCCTTTCAAATTAGAGAACGTGCTTTGGCCTATAGGTAAAATGCTCTCGTCGAGAAGCGATTAACGACATTTTACCATTCCAATTACTACACGTCTTGAATTTGATCAAAAAGTCAAAACTTTGGCGAGATCGAAAATCGAGGAGTGGGACTAGTTGACATGGTGCGGGTTTCACCCCTAACTTGGCAACATCGTACCCTAAGTGTGGTTGGTACTTACCAAATGAGGAGCGAATTCCGACTCGTTGGTAAGGGTCCACCAGAGTATGAAATAGAAATTTTCCATCAAGATATGGATATCACTCCTAACTTGATGGCGTAATTTCGTGAAAAATCGAATGCGCGGATTGAGAGTGATCGCCAAAGTGCGGGTTTCACCCCTATTTTGGTGAGATCGCCTCGTTTGTAGTAGGAGTGTCTTCAAGTCTTCAAGTGTGTATATTGTGTAAATGTCTTAGGAAAAACATAGTTTATATTAAGACCAAAAGGAATAGGAAGAAGCAAAGTAGGAAGAATTAACATTTTAAGAAAAATCAAGAATGGTCAAGTTGGACGCTTAAACTATAGACTAGGTCGAACATGGCAATTCTACCTAAATCTCTATAGTTACGGCTCTGATACCAATCTGGCACACCCCAACTGATGGCGGAAACATCGGAGCGAGACGACATAGATTGCTCAAGGCGTCATAACACTAATTGCGACAAAATTTAAATTAAACCCATTTCATTTCATAACAAAATTGTCAATTACAACACGGAAGTCAAATACAATAAATTCAACAACATAAATCTTAGCATTCTAGATGTGTTTCTATGCAATCCCTACTAAGTTTGTCATGATCAAAATCCTTAACCTACAACATGTTAAAAGTATAGTTCCACACGAAGTATTGGCGAGTACACAAGTTTGATATAACATAATTACGAAAAGAATTAAAAGAATCCATGTTAAGCTAGCATACTAGATTAATGTAAACATGGCATGCGATCTATAAGTCAACCCTCGCGTGTCACTACAAAATAGAATAAACTTAACATGACCTAAAGAATACGGGTGGTGCGTTACTCCTATCGCGCTATACATGTTAAAGGGGATACTCATACGTAGTTAATGACAAATAGCATCACATAAGAATGTTCCAATTATGAAAATCGTGTATCACGTAACAATAGCATGTATGATGGATTGTTTGTATGATTGCATAAAAGTATAAGTGTGATTGCATGTATTTTGATAGACTAACATGTTGCACCCAAAGGTGTAAAGCGTAAAAAGGGTGTTCAACTGTACTCACGGTTTTGCAAGCTTCCACTTGGTATTTCCGTAAAGTGTTGGGGGAGTTTGGAGGATGGAGCACCGAGTTATCCTACAAGAGGAAAACGTAGGTCAATAAGTATTCGAATGATAAGGAGGATTAGGAATTTAAATACACTAAAGTATGTATACGGGAAAATAATCATCTAGACTTAATACTCATTCTTGACACTATAATACCCATTCGGGTTGATGTATTTTCATGGGATAAGATACATATTAGAATCGTAACGAGAAATTAAGTACTTAGGTGATGTAACCTAGTACCATGACGGATAATCATTCGATACCATCAAAGGTTCGGTTAGCGTATGTGTATATATATACATATATTATAGTATACGTAATCATATTTATCATGAAAGTTCATAGAAGTCATGCATAGAGGTAGGAGGATAACCTTCCTTTAACCTTTTTCGTATAGTTCACCAATGCACAAGTCGTCACAAGGACGGCAATGATGGTCATGAATAAGTTAAACATAAAAATAAAAGACGAAAAAGTAATCAAAATCATCACGTGAGGTGGTGGATTGAAGGTAGGATAACCAAGGCTTCCAAGTAATCACACACTACCAACTCAAGTCTTGTTTCAAGAGCAAGCTTGGAAGGATACAACACTTGTGGGTTGAAACCCTATTAAAATGAAAAGTTCTTACACTTGGGACCTCAAATATGGTGATGTTCCAAGTTGGTTCTCCATGGAAAACCTATGAAAACATTCCCAAAGGTGATTCAAGTGTTAAGAAGTAAGAAAGATCAAAAAAGGGAGGTAAGGGTGAGTTAGAACTCACTTTGAAAGTCCTGAGTTTTCAGATGGAGAGAGAGCTATAGTGAGAAAGAGAGAAGTGTTTTAGGTGTGAAATGAGAGTGGGAGGAGATGAGGTTAGGGGGTTGTTAGTTGGGTGTAATTAATGTAGAAAAACACAAATGGACCAATCCATGGGCTAGAAACCATTTTCTCCGGATTATGCCCCTCTCGCGGGCCGCGAGAGGGTACCGAGATGTCGGTCGCGGGCCACGGGGAGTATTATTCCAGAAGCTTCTTTTGTTTTTGACATTTTTAGTCCTGAACTTAGTTTATCTTGTTATTTTTCATGTTTTAAGTGTATAACGCATATACGTATGATTTGAGTATCGAGTGGTAATGTATGAATCTTTGTACGTATAACAAGTATTAGTTTAAACGATTGCATGTATGTAAGGCATGTATATATATATAAAGTATGAATTTTTATTACGATTCAAGTCTCGGATTACCAAATTGAGAAAAGAAATACGAAAAGTTCCAAAAATAGAAATACAATTATGCTTTCTAATTAAGGAAAGTACGAAAAAGCGAGGCGTTACATAAAAAGTGTAAGAAGACACCAGAGAGTGACTAATGTCCTAGATAGAATCAAGTAAGAAGGGCAATTTTGTGCACAAAAGTAAAGAATATGTATATGCAAGTTACATGCTATTCCTTCCCCCTCCCCCCTATTTTTTAAACGTCCGTAACCTTTTTATACATCATTTGTTTAAAAAAAATTCATACCACAAAATCAAGCATATTTTTATCTTTAATATGAGTACCATATTGTTACTTTTTTCAAAAAAAAAATTTGAAAATCCAGTTGCATATTACACAATGGACATGACGCAAAACACAATGAAAAGTAGATCAAAAAACACAATCAATGACAACCGATAAAGACACAATGGACAACAAACTAAAACACAATGATCATAACATATAACACAATAAGTATCGCACTAAACAGAACCACAATTGATGACAATAGATAAAAGACACAATTGATTACAACAGATAAAAGACACATTGGAGAGCAGATTAAAACACAAAACAAACAAAAAACACAATACACAACAAACGAAAACACAATGAACAAGAGATTAAAACACAATGGACAAAAATTTAAAATACAATGGATAACAAATTAAACACAATGACCAGAAACGATAACAAAATGTATAGAAAACCCAGATATAACACCATCTTCATTGTGTCATTTATTGTGTTATAGGTTCTTATAAAAACACAAAGGCTAGAACCCAAATTAACATTGGGTTATAGCTTTTGATAATAGCACAATGTATAGAAACCCTAGCAAACGTAATGACCAAAACCCAGTTAAAAGACACAATCTGAAACCTTTAACAAAATGCAAAAAAACACAGTAAAAATGAACTTTTTTTATTTTATTTTTATATGACAATATGATACTCATATTAAAGATAAAAAAACGTTTGTTATTATGGTGATTTTTTTAATAATTAGTATGTAAAAGTTATAGATGTTTTAAATTGTTGTAGGGAATTGGCATGTGTCTTGCATCTGGAGAGAGAAAATCCATAAATGTAAGATACTCTATATGCCTTTCTATTATCTTTTTTTTTTCCTAAAACTAATCTCAACCTTACAAATCTAAAATCAATGGATCTTTCTTACCTTCTTATTTATATTATTCTTTGTTATGATCCTAATCCGAAAAGTATGTTGCATGTTACTTAAATCATCTTAATTGCCACTGATGTGGCAATATTCAAAATTCCGGACCGGACTCAAATGCATCACCACCATTGGAGTGGTGAGCCCGAATTAATTACATCCGTGGTAGTGGACCTAAACAGACCAAGTTGGTGGGAACCACACACATAAACCATTTTATACATATATTTTAATATAAAAATGGAGTGTGAGGTGCGTGTTTGTGTAGGTTTAGGATTCGAGGAAAAATGTAAAATTTAGGTGAAGGTCTCAAATTATGTAGCACGCTGAGGTGAGGTCTGAAAAAAAACCCATCTCATAGCATTGAAGATGCTCTTATATTAACGGGTTAAAATATTCTACAAAGTCTAAAATAAATAAGAATGATAAGAAGCCACCACAAAGAGACAAGTGTACAAGATGAGATTAAGTAGAAGAGGGAAAAAAAGAATATAGACATATAAGTCACATGCCTAGAAATATGCACATCTAAGTCACATGCCTATAAATATGGAGATGCAAGTAAGATGTTATCCCCTCCCACCCCCCCCCCCCCCCTAAACATTCGTAACTTTTTTACACGTCATTTGTTTTCAAAAAAGTTATACAATAAACTCGAGCATCTTTTTATCTTTAATATGAGTATCATTTGTTATACTTTTGGAATAGAAATTGAAAACCCATTTGCGTAAAACAAAATGGACATAACGTAAGACACAATGAGTATTAAACTAAAATACAATAGAAAGTAGACTAAAACACAATGGAAAATAAACTAAAAACACAACTAACATCAGATAAAAAACATAATGGATAGCAGACCAAAAGACAATGGATACCAGACTAAATCAATTGAACAAAAGACTAAAATACAATAGATAGTAGATTAAACACAATGGACATTTGAACAAAAAATCACAATGAAAAAACGAACTAAAACACAATAGATAATAGACTAACCGTTAACACAATGTATAGAAAACCCACCTAGTTGAAAATCACAATAAGCAAAGTTAATAACACAATGTATAGAAAACCCAAATATAACATCTTCTTTATTGTGTCAATAAAAACATAACATAATGTTTTTATCCTAATGGAGTATAATGGTTCTCACTCTCTTATTTATTTTCACTTTATATTTTCTTTGAACAACACATTTCCTTTTAATCTCTATCGTTGTCTGTGAGATTTGAATACAAGACCTCTCTATTTTAAACACATATGTTTAAAGGCGTTACGTTTTGTACTTTATGTTTGATCCCGACCTTATAATATATTATCTTTAACAAATTATTTTTTCCAAAGATTTTTATTACCTTATTGTTTTGGAAAATAAAAAGAGTTAAAATAGAAATCGGTTGTTTGTATGACGTCCCTATTATTTTTCTTTTTAGAAATATATCATGGATAATTCTCAAAGTTCTCTTTAACCTTCTTAGTTGTTCACATTTGCATTCAAAGTTATTTTTTAACTTCTTTTACATATATCCCCTCCTAATTTCGGTTGTTACATATATACTCAATCCTTAAAACTAATTACACATTTTCTTTTTTCACACTAAAATTACCCATCTACCCTTACCTATTTTTGTAACCCTTGTCTGGCCTCTATTATGCAGTAAACCCAAAATCTCTTTTTTTCAGCCACCACTAAATACTAACCAACGACCACCATCTCCACCTTCTTTCTACGATCCAACTACCACCACTCAATCTTCTTTATCCTGTCTTCACCATTCAATAGTCAACAACATTGATGGATGGGTATCTCGCTTCCTACAACATCCTCAAAGTTAGTTGAAACGTCAACGTGGAAGACCAAAAAAAGCCTAGCGTTATCTCGTAATGATTTGGCATCCCTATAAAAACCTTAACAAGAACAAAACTAAAGCAGAGGAAAAGTTCAAGCAGAGTTCCGGAGCTTATGAGTTAAGGTTCGATCAACTTCCGTCATCGCCACCATCGCCCTCCGCATTGACGGATACAAAAATTAGCCATAAACATATAAATAATCAATTAAAGAAAGTTAAATAAAGAAAACAAGCAAAAAATGGTTTGAACATATGAAAAGGTAAGATTTCTTTTTCTTTTTCATGGCTTTCTTTAATGGACCTTAAAGATGCCTTAACGAGGATAGTAGCAATATGCGCTGGTAACCATAAAACAAAAAGAGGATAATTTTAATATATGATGTATTCTTTATATGAAACTGTAATATATTTGATGCATTTGGGGGTATATCGGTATATGATGTTTTGTGCACGAGTTTTTTGTGGTATGTCGGAGTTGAGCTATTGGTATTAACCTTTTTGGCATAGTGTTTGCTTTTGTTTCCGTTCTAGGTGTTTTGTATATTATAGGTACTGCGAATTGATGAGGAGCTTAATTTCTTGGTATATAGAATTACAATCAACAAAGATGATCGGCTTTACTTTTAGAAATGGGTTATGGGTTGTTTTGGAACAAGTGATAGATGAGATATCATGGTATTATTTTGGAACAAGTGTAATTAGAGAAATTTAGAGAAATACTATAGAAGAATTGTGAAATTAAAAAAATTTGGGAAATATGTAACTGATGGTATTAAGAAAGAAGAAATATCTAAATAATCATTTAATAAGTTCATTAAGGGTAAAATAGTTATTCTCTCAATAAGCGTAATTATAATGAAAATGAGAATATGTAATTTATATAGTTTAGAAAGGGAAAATATGTAATTGAATATTATGTTTTAGTATATATGTAATAAGCTCTCTTAGAAATGGGAAATATGTAAAAAAAAACCCTTCTTTTTATGAGCGAAAAGCTTCATGTAAATTCGAAGAAGACAATAACACAATAATTAGAAGTGCAATTACGAAGAACAATCCGACACCATAATAAAATTGTCATGTGGATATCAATGTTTGATACAACTTCTAACTCTATAATTAGACACACAACGTACCATAGTCCATAACAACCACAACTCGAAAATGACTTTCGAGGTGGAGGTTGATGTCGTGTAAATTGTATATACTAATTTAATAATATTGAGCACACTTAAGTGCGTTAACTTAATTACTTAGGAATACGATTATCTAGCTTTAAATTTATAAAAATTATTTTTATTTAAACTAACTACACACAACAAACAGAGGACCCTTCACGTATAGTATAGCTTTTGATAAAAACCAAGTATCGTCCAAGGAATGCGCTTCTCCTACTCAAACGTTTAATAGTATTATGACCATCCCTATTTGTAGTTGGTTTAGTAGATTAAGATAGTAATACGTGACTTCTGGACAAATCTTTTTCAATTAATATAGTTTATTTTATTAAACGAGGAAAATGTTTAAGTTTTCGCTTTTATCTTTTAATTAGATTAGAGGTGGCTTCCTTGGTCCAGTTGACGACATCCCTCAATCTTGTTACAACATATCGATAAACTGGTCTGGAAATATGTCCATAATGAACTTCCCCTAGCCTGCGACTAGTAAAGGATATGCCACAACATGTTTGGTTTAAAGCCATCTTGGTTATATCATCTTTCTATAACTTAATTAATAAGTGCTTTAAATCAAGCTTAACAAATGGGATCATGTTTAGGGATCTTTTAAATTACCCATGCAATTTAGACATCAAATTAATTAAGTTACCGAATAAGTAAAATAGGTCTCATTTCACTTGTTATCTTCTATTCCACCGTATTGCTTATTCCCCCATTAATTTATTATCTTAACTTTTACCCCTAATAGGATCTTGGTGCCTTATCAGAAGTCTTCCCAAATGATCTCGATGTAAGATTAGTAGCCTTTTATTAACTTAACGCCCGGTTCGATACTAGAAGCTTGTCACCCGAATCTAGTTCTATACAAGAAGTCCACAAAATAATAATCTTGATAGCCAAAGTTTGGATTTCCTTTATTAGTATATGGGTTGTTACTCGCCATGAGTATACAAATAAGCTTCACCTCACAAGGTTATCAATAACACCAAATCTAATTAAGGGTCTCGAAAAGTCGTATTATAACAACCCAAATATTTATATCGAATCCTAGCGTGACACATATCCAAAACCCTCCATATAATTCAGAAATGTTAATGGAGAGGGACAAAAATAATCAAAAAGCGCGTTTATAAAAGTTGAGGGACTAAAATTGGTAAAAAGACAAATTTTCAGGCCACTTGAAGTCCCTTGCAGACCATAACACCAAAGCTCTGGCGGTCCACAAAATGGTTACAATTTGTGCACCTGAGGTCCTTGGAAACTGTTACAAACTCAAGACCACAACTTGTATATTGACATCACAGCTTCGCACGAGTTGGCTTGACACTTTGTACGAAGTGAACATCACTTCGTGCGAAGTGACTTACAAAACATCGAAAATGAAATTCTAACATGTAAAACCCTATTACAATGACTCGACATGACCCTAAGACGTAGGCTATAGACATTCTGCATCAACAAAATCCCCCTTGGATATTGCCGTAGTCTTGGTCAGTCTTCAAAATCTTCATAACATTAAAACTTTAACAACCGAAGAAATTCTTTCTAGGCTTCCGACATTCTTCACTTAGAATAGGCGTTTGATTAGTCGGAAGTGCCCATTTCATAAATTTAAATCTTTTAAGAGCAGCTTTCAGTGTAACATTGATTCTTTCTTCTTTATGCAACTGTTTCATAAACTCTTTACGCTCTAACTCTCTCCATTTTGACTTCCACATTTTCCCTGAATTAATACCATGTGCATAGCAAATGTTAATTACACCTTGGTATTGCATCGCTTGAGTCTTTTCTCGTGTCTCTTAGTATATCTTGTTAAAAAATAGACACTCCACATCTTTCTTTGAACAATTAACTAGCCACACCGGGTCTAGTATATGTATCTTCCTCCATAAACCTTCATTCTTCAAAACAATAACTGCTTCGCCAGTTTCAACATCACATTGCCACCACTTGAAGAATTCATGAGAATATTGTTCTATCATCATTAGAGGCATGCTCTTCATAGTGCGTGGACGTTTAACAATCAAAGTCCCATCCTTTTCTTTCGTCACTTAATCTATGTGGATTCTCTTTTTCGGTATGTGCGGCTTCTAGTGATTGAAACCATGATCAGCTTTATACTTTATAAGCTTCCACAATCGTTGGTCATGAAACTTCATCTCCTATTTGATCATCTTCGATTGAAATAATTCTTCCACATCCCACCAGGGCAAAGTCTGGATATCATAAAGAAATCTGAAGTATTGCACTCCAAACTCCCTCTTGATAGCATAAACATTCAACTCTTTAATCCAACCCCAGCTAAGTATATCACCCAATGATTTATCTTGATCTCTTGTAAAGAAAGCCAATAGTATTTGAAATTTACGTTCTTTCGGTAGCTCTTTTAACCATAACTTCTTCGCTTCAGCTGTCTCTTCCTTTAATAAACGTTTAGGAACATTTCCTTCATTCATAGTCTCTTCAACCCTACGCTTGAATAAATCATCAGAAGATTCAGTAAATAACTCCTGAAAGGTTGGGAAGTCATCCGTATTCTCTCTGGAATATTTAACTGTATCATTGTCGGATTATCCTCCACGACAACCTTGTTGTAACTATCAGCATCAGCAACATACTTGTATACATAATATTTCAGCTAAGTTGCACTGATGTGATTCAACTCTTCCTCGAGATCGAAATCAAATGAATTCTCGTCAACATCCAACATTGCAGCAATTTCCTCCTTGGTGTAATTATGAACGAATTCACCTTCTTCAACTCCATGTTCCAAGTAAAAACTCTGGGCTTTGGCAAGTCAGGAATAGCTGATATACGTGCAGCTATGAAGATTCCTGATTGCTTGCTCTGCATCGTTTACCAGATCTTTATACTCCCCTGTCTCTGAGAGTTATATTCTTCATTCACATTATCCATCAAATAAGTATCATAATCAAATAATTCATTTAGCTTTTAGCATCTACCTCTTTCACCCCTGTACCACCCTGAGTATTATCATCATCATCACCTTTGTCGTCGTCATCCTTCTTATTTTCTCCACCAATATCTTCATCATCATCCTTATCATAACTATCAACCTCTTCATCTATCTCAGCATTTGGCTTTTTCTTATCCAAGTACTTTTCTTTCTCTAAAATCCCAAAAACATCAAATGGTTCCCCAATAAGTACATAGTTCACCAAGGATTCAACTTCACTTTCAGGCTCTGTTGGAATAATCACAGTTTCCCTTTCCTTTACCGATCGCTGCAGCTTCAGCTTCTGCTTTACGCACACGTTCAGCAGCTTTCATTCTTACCTCTTCAATCTTTATTTCATCATATTTAGAGTTGAAATTCTTCTCTAACACTTTGAATATCATATCAAACTTCTCAACATTCACCATCTTGTCAACAAGATCTTTAAAAACTCTATGTAATCTTTCATTCTCAGCAGTAACACTTGTAAACAACGACACTAACTCCATATTCTCAGTTTCAAGCTGTGTAATTCTATCTTCATGTGCTTTAATTCTGCTCTCAAGTTCAGTAACTCTATTGTCATTAAAAAGATCTGTATCGAATCCACCCATAAATGGAATTTCACCAAAATCACCAGGAAAACATTCATTTAACGATCTTCTAGTTGCATATTTGTATAGATGGTGTTGTTTGTTTCGAGTGTGGTGGTGGTGTAACATGTTGTGGTTATGTAAGTGGTTGTTGTGGTGGTGATGGTGGTTGTGTAGATTCAACATTAGGTGTAACCACAACTTCAACCTCAGGTGTCTTCCTCGCCCTTGAATACTTTCGTCAAGCTTTCTTTGCTGCAGGAGGCCCTTTAGACTTTTTTTGAATATCAGTGGGTTTATTCTTAACCCTTGTAACTCTCTTAGCTAGTGTTTTAGATACTTCTTCTGGATCCGATGGCACATATGTCTCATCATCATCTCCAACCTCCTTTCTTTTTCGTTGTTGCTTTCGTAGTTCTTCTCTTTCTTTTGCTGCTGCTATCTCCAGATCAATACTATCATCTGAACTCTCTTCGTCATTACCTTCAACTGCTTCTTTCTCAACATCAGCAGTAATCTTAGTAACATTCACGTCATCACGATCTTGATAAGAGGTAGCTGAGAAAACATCATCATGTACATTCACATCATCAACTGGTTCATTCACGGTTATGTTTACTTGTATCTCTTCTTTAGATTGTTGATCAATACGCATAGTCTGTACAGTTGCACGCTTTCTTGCTTGACTAGGCTTTTTCTTCGTAGTTGAACGTTTCTTTTTCTTATCCTTTTTCTCAAACCAACTACTCCTTCTTGGAATAAAACCATCTAACCGTTCCTCTTCATCATTCTCTGAGTCGCTCGTATCTTTCCTCCACTTGCCCTTTAGTGGTGCAACATATTTCTTATCATGTATTGCTCCAAAGAATTTCTTTGCAACCAGCCCAGATCCTTGCTTCAGATATAGATTCAATGGGATCAAAGTCTCTTTATCCATGTGATTTAACACCAGCTCATCATCGTCATTCTTCTCTAAGTTTGGAAACAAATCATCCAACATCATTTGTAAGAATCTTGGATACTGAAGAAACTCTTCTTTTGTAATATTTGAGACCATCCGATAAAAAATTAACTTTACAACAGATTTAGCGTCACTGCTGCAACTATGCACACCTGAAAATCAAGTATATCATCAAAGCCTTCCTTTCGGTGACTAAACACATGCATTATTGAATGCACGAAGAATTTATATGGCCTGCCAAGATTAGCTTTCTTGAAGTTCAAGGCTTTCACAAACCCTTTGTATCCCATCCTATAGAAACACCATTTCACCATTCTTTTTAGGTACCCGTGGTATCACCGTATTTATCTTTTAATTCCAAAACCTTTCGTATCAACTCTTTGGTGATTTTGACTTTAAATTCTTCGTTTCCAATCTTAACAACTGAATGTATCGCTTTTGGAACAGGAACATACCTTGCATCATTCCAAAAATATTCTATATGTGATTGGTAGACTTTATGTTGATGAGTTAAAGCTTTCGTTACCGACAAACGTCCCATAAACTCTAATATATCTTTAAACAAAGCCATTTCTAGTCTAGTATCATCAAGTAGACAACATGAGTTGTGTATCGGCTCAAAAAACGTTTTCTTTTCCTGCAAAACATAATAACACTTAGAATTTCAACACTTAAACGAATTTTTACAAAAATATCAAACATTCATGCAAAGTGTCATTGGAGCAAAGTTGTAATTTCCACTTCCTAGGAAGTGAGCAAGAATAACAAACATTTCTGACCAATACACTTCATGCGAAGTAGTTTTTAAATTTTTACCATTATTCACTCCATGCGAAGTGGACATTTCACTTCATACGAAGTGACTTCTGCTTCATCCTAAGCTGTTATGAATACGATTTTAAAACTTGATGATTTTATGAAATTGAAGGTTCTATTATGTTCTAAAAGTGCCTATTTACGTGAATATAAGTTCAATTTTAATTTTGGTCGGCTAGATTTCCCTATCTATGTTTCTTTGTGCGGTTTACTGATATCGTTCAATTCAAGTCCTATTACCTTCACCATTGTAAGAGGGGGCTAATCTACTTCCCCTAATGTCAATTTTAGCAGTATAACGGCTCAAATCTAGCAAAAACACTTAGTTCATACAAAGCACTCTCAGATCGCACAAAGGATAAGTAACAGTGAAATGACCTACTTCGTGCGAACTGGTTCTTTAATAGTTCAAGATTTCACTTCGTACTAAATGGTTCACTTCGTGCGAAGTGCATCCACTTTGAGCGAAGTGCATCCACTTCGTGCGAAGTGCATCCACTTCGTGCGAAGTGCATCCACTTCGTGCAGAGTGGACGAAACATTTTTCAGTTTTAACGACCCACTTTGTTGACCAAGTCCAAGTTAGTGACCTTGGTTAACTGATTTGTCTTGTCTACCAAGTCCAAAATAATGACATTGATTGAACACTTTATGAACAAACTAATATTTTTAGGCAATGTTAAATTTCAAATTAATGAACTTTTGATCTTTTCAAAACATTTTCCCATTTTAAATTAGCTCCCAACCCGTTGTTCTCTTGATTTTCTTCAGCAACCATCATCTTTGGACTTTGAAGATCCGCTTTCCATCATCGATAGTCGAAACTAAGATATAAATATAATCTTTTTGAAATTTCCAAAGTTTATACCAAAACACACTAAAGTTTTTTTGAGTTTTTCTAAAATGAACTGCAATAACTATGTACAAACATATTTACAGACATATTTTTATGAGTTTATGCTAGAGGATCATATCGGTTTTTGAGACAAATCAGTAGTACCGTTGATCTTGATAAAACTTTGTGTTTTAAAGAAATTCACTTAGATTATCTGTATACTGATCCACTTAAACCTCTACACATTTCTCAATTGCTTCGAGATACTCTAATTAGATTCCTTGGATTTCGTCTTACATGTGAATATATCTAACTGATATCTGTATCTGGGTTTTACGAGACCTTGAGAGCTCAGGTTAGTAGCACCGTACAGTCAAAGAGATGAAGGGTTTACTTAATAGAGGTGTTCCAAATTTGTAATCTTTTGTACTACAATTGTTAGATCTTTCGATACTTTCAATGTGCTACAATTTTCGGGTTTAAAAGCAAAAGTATTCTACAAATTCTAGGCATTTGCTGACGCAAAATCAAAAGAACTTGTATAATACCCTAGATATCAATTATTTATAAAGACCTATTATCTCAGAATCTAGCAATCTCTCAAATGTAATTTCGGTGTACTAAAACCATATATCCGAGAGATGTTGACCCACTAGTTAAGAAGTTTTTCTTTATGTTTATATATCAGAAACAATCTAATGAATGTGCGAAGCCTACTGGCACATCATCAGTGAGACTTGTTTAAACATTTTGACACTACATATCTTTAGCATATTGTGATAGTCCACTGATATACTATCATTTCCTCTTTTTACACCAAAACTCTTTTTGTCTTTTTCATGTTTTTATACATTTTAAAATTTTTATATGTTTTTTGTATTTTCCACAACATTTCTCCCCCTAAAATCACAAACATATTTTTGGATTTTTTTTAAAGAAAGAAATTCTAAAGACTAAAAACTTTGATAAACCGATGAGGATTACGTCAACTCTTCGTCCTCCTCGAATTCAACATCCTCTAAAATCCCCCTGATGTCAGAATTTTTAACCCATTAAGTTTCAAAACATATCTGAATGTAGCTCTATTAAAAGCTTCGGTCTAAAAATCTGTCTTTTGCTCATCAGTGTGGATCTTTTCAATTTTAACAAACTTTTTCTCATAGCAATCACAGATAAAGTGGTGTCGAATATCAATATGTTTAGTTTTAGTGTGTTGAACAGGGTTTTTAATTATATCAATGGCAACCTTTTTATCTACAAATATAGGCGTATCAAGAAGCTGGAAGCTGAAACGTATTCTGCTTCGCAAGTATAGAGCGACCGTGGTTTGCTTCTTGCATTGCCACGTTACTAATCGTGTGCTAAAGAACTGGCAACCAACTGTAGTAGATTTAGCATTTAATTTGCAGTATCCGAAATCAGAATCAGAATATCCAGCAAGGTTGAAATCATCGTTTCGATGAAACCACAAGCGGGTGCTTAGGCAACCCTTCAAATATCTGAAAATTTGCTTGACGATATCCAAGTGAGACACTTGTGGATTTGATTGCTATCGGGAGCAAAGGCATGTTGGATACATGATATCCGTCCGGCCTTGGTGTTGTGAGGTACATTAATGATCCAATCCTCGATCTTTATAAGGTCTCATCAATCTACACTCCTTGTATATCTAGTTCTATGCCATGATTAAGTGCCAGGGGAGTAGACAATGGTGACGATCCCGACATGTTGAATATCTCCAAAACATCATGAACGTACTTCGTCTGATGGATGAAGATGCCATCAGGCAACTGATCAACTTGATGTCCCAAAAAGAACTTCATTTCTCCCATTGAACTCATTTCAAATGTCTTTTTCATGACCTCTTCAAATTCTTTACATAGTTCGTCATTTGTAGAACCAAAGATGATGCCATCCACATAGATTTGTACAATCAGCAAGTGTGTGTTCACTTCCTATTTGAAGTGAGTGCTATCAAGAGTGCCTCTGATAAAATCGTTGCTTAACAAGTGCTGAGAGAGTGTCTCATACCAGGCTCTCAAAGCTTGGTGTAGACCATACAACGTTTTATCTAGTAAGTAAACCTTTTCTTTATGCACTGGATCGACAAACCCCGGTGGTTGTCCGACATACACTTCCTCTTTTACTTTTTCATATAGGAAAGCGGATTTAACATCAAGCTGGTACACTTTAAACCCTTTCCATGACGCAAATGCAAGGAATATGCGGATGGCTTCTAGTCGTGCGACAGGAGCGTAGACCTCTTTATAATCAATTCCTTCTAGCTGATGAAAACCTTGACAATAAGTCAAGCTTAATTGCATACAGTGACTCCTTTGTCTTCTCTTTTACACTTAAAGATCCACCTAGTACTAATTGACTTATGATTATCAGGTAGATCGACAAGCTTCAAGACTCCAAGTTTCTCAAATTGTTGCAACTCTTCCTGCATTGCATTTACCCAGCTTTCTTCGCTAAGGGATTCTTTGTACGTTTTAGGCTCAACATGTGAAATAAAACAACTATATAAGCAATTTTCTTGAATAGGTGCAATTTTAGTATAAAAACAGCTTAGATCTTTATTGATCTGATTTCTCGTTTTTACTCTAGCCTGCAACTTTCCAATTATGTTCTCTAATGGGTGGTATGACAACATCCTTGGCATAACCTCATTAGAGACACTCACTTCATTCTCTAGATTCGTAATATTCTGTTCAGCAATTTGATTACTCGTTGATGCTTCATTCTGATTGCTTGGACCCGTAGATTGATTAAGTAAACTTGTAATATGCTCTGAACTTCATCGAAACTAGATCCTCTATTATCATATGTTAGCTCACTATCAGAATTAGAATCATCTGATTGATAAACAGAGGGTGCTGTGTTGTTCACATCTGGTTTGACTACAGGTTCTTGTTGTGTGTTGCCCGGACTTGTTTTAGAATTGTTTGTACCAACTTGTGATTGTGAAATCACTATTGGTCTTGGAACTTGCTCTTGAGCAGACGATTGTTGTTGTTGCTATAACAACACAAGCTTCTATTCGGTAGTTCAAAGGAATCCCACAAACTCTCATAGTTAAACAACCAAGGATCACCAGGCTTCTATGTAGGTGACGTGTATCTTTGGCAGTCAACATGTTAAGCAAGAATAACCCGGTTTATGCTAGGAAGATAGACTCTTCTCAAAGGACTAGCATATTGATCGGAGTGTCGCGCCCCGTCAAAGATAATATTTATATGCCCTAATTACCCTTAACAATGCGTTAGTGGTAGTAAGGGGTCAATCCATGAAGAGTTTGTGGTTTGCGCACGGACAAGATTGATTTTAACGTATGTTGTCACTTTATGAAGCTTGCTAAGAAATTGATTAATTTTGTGTGTTTGAAAATGGTGTTGGAATATACCGACGATTTTTTATTTTAATTACTAAACTACAAAAAACTTCAAAATCGATGCATTCAAGCATGATTAAATGATTAGAAACAATAATTTGGAACAAGGTTCACACCCGGTTCGGTAATCGAAGTCCTAGGGTTCCTACACGTTTTAGATTCAATCAATTGTAAAATGACCAACGAGTTTAGTGTTACGTAACTTAGATACCAAGGGCTATCGATGTCGTGAACGACGGACTATACTGCGCTTCGTTATCACAAACATGTAAACTCTAACCTAGACAAAGAATAATTGCACATAAACATTTCGCAAAGTCAAATTTAATCTTCACTCGACAATTCATGAATTCAATATAAATGCAAGTCAATTATCATAGGTTTCAAAATCAAATCACAAGTTGTCACAAATCAAAACTTAAACAATGTTTAACCCTAGAAACTTACAACAACCTACACCGGGGTGAAACCCTCAAGAATTAGCCGCTCATGATGAATAGAACTTGGTCACCGGATGATGAGAGCTTGAACATTGACATCTTGAAGCTTGAAGATGAAGGTGGATAGTGATTAGGGTTTAGGATTGATAGTGATGATGAATGGATTGGAGGATGGTGATGATCGTAGTGAATTAGAGTTAGGAATGAAAGTGATGAATTGGATGATTGGTGTAAAAGATTGATGAAGATGGATGAGTTCTTGGCTCCAAGAAGGTGTTTTAAACTCCCAAAACTCGTAACTCCCTTTGAAAACTCCAAAAACAAGCCATATACCTGTCCCCATGATTCAAAACATAAAATTCGCGACTGCCATACAGAAGGGGCGTCGCCGACGGCCCTTGGATCTTCTGATTTTTCTCCAACGCTCTAATCCACTGCCTACAAACAATTTTGGCCGATGAGTTTATCTGGGAGGCGTCGCCGATGGCCCAGGGGGCGTCGGCGACGGCCTCTCCAATTCTTGTTTTATAATTTTCCATTTCGCACTCCCAATTGACCCGTTTTCCTCCCCGATGCTCCGGAAAGCTCCCGGTTAGCTCCTTAAACTCCATAAGACCTATAAAACACAAATCCAATCAAAAGTATGCTATTGGAAACTAAAAGCTTTGTAAAAAGATAAGCTTAAACATATAAGAGCACTGGTTTTCGACCGTGCATCACATCTCCACACTTATCTTTTGCTTACCCTCAAGCAAATATGTTTTTCACTTTCACGTGGCTGGACGAAGCTAAGGTCGAATGCCATACACAGTTCATGATTCTTACCATTTTCAAAACATTTAGCGGTGAAGTGATTAATCACATAAAGATAGTTATCCAAGATTAATCCACCCTTTAAAACTCACAGTTTATACATACCCCTCACAATGTTCTCTCCACTCCGTTTAAAAGTTGGCTAATAGATGATGTATTAGCACCTTTGAAGTAAGCACTCAAGTGGATTAGAATACGTACCCGCATAGGCTTGCAAGTCAATCATTCTCCACCACTTAACTTAAATCTTAAGCACACGTCAAAAGGTCTTTAAGGGTTGTAACAAGGCTAGGTGAAGGGTGTGGAAAAGGATATTTTGAAGGTGGCTATGGTGATGAAAACTCGATTTTTATTAGAAACACAACTATTCTATCAACACTACTACGAACAAACAACTAAGAGGCAACGAACTTCACCTTTTACTCGACAACTACTACACATCTTTTTGTGCTTTTCTCAATGATGTTTTTTCAAATGCAACTAAACCTAAAATCAAATTTTCAACACACGGGTTAAAAATAAAAGGCTACACGGTCAGGGCTAAATGGGTTAGTTAAAGGAAAGGTTTAGGCTCAAAGTTAGCGACTAAGGGATTGATTTCGAGTAAGGATACATCAATGGTGTAAAAGGAAAAGGCTTACCTAACGCCTTAATCATTCTTGTGCTCGTATTCGATCTATGGTCTCAAACGCATCAAAAGTTGCAAGTTCTACAATACCCAAATAAAGGTCCACTCAAACAAAGAAATATATGCATATATGTATGATGTGTAAAACAACTCAAAATCTCACGTATAAAGGGTATGGTATGTGATATGTTCACAATGCAAGTTTCTTAAGCGAATTATTCCCAAATAGCCACCCGCTAAATACCCGACATGTTATTAATTCGAACTTGACCATGACAAGAGACCACATGGGTTGTGCCATCCCTCATTAACTTAGTTACTTGTGTTTTTTAGATTGCTTCAATCAAAGACATTTTGAAATTTTTTTAATTTCCCCCCATCCCTACACTTGAGGTAAACATTGTCCTCAATGTGTAGTGTTTAAATGAACATGTCAAAATTGAAAAAACTTTTTCTCTCCATCCCCACACTTAAGGTCAACATTATCCTCAATGTGTAGAATAGAGCCTTTTAAAAAAAAAACGCATAAGGGATGTGACACGGCTAACCTCCCCAAAATTTCACCCTAGTAAGTAAAATACACAATACAATCCACTTATTAGAAAGCTAAAAATCAAATCTAAAAAGAAACGTCTGCACCTGGTTTTCGCTCATTCCTCGTGTGCTCTTCATTCTTCTATAAAAATGTTCGTCTCGTGAACATAATGTACCTACAACTCTCAACCCTCGTGTAGAAGCAAGCTTCTCACAACCATCAAAATTTGTTAGTTACCTACTTCTACCATTTTTATAAAGAATTACCAAGTCATACGTTATTTTACTTTGATTTTTGTGGAAAAATAATTTACAACAATAACAAATTTACTCACTTTCGTAGGAATCACGGTTGCATTTAGCTTATGCAACAAGCCCTTTTAAACCTCTCGATAGCTCGGGAGGACGAGTAGGTCTCGTGAGGGTTATATAGAGAACACACCCACAAAGTTCATTTAACTACTAAAGAAAATATACAACGACATAAAACATACTGCGCGCTATCTCTGGTAACGCTCGTTAGGATCAACCGACGGGTATGGATGGTAGGGATATCTAGTGAGAGCTGACATCATCTCATGTAATCATCAAGGGGCCCTCTTTCCTCTTCCGCTTGTGCTCGAAACTGTGGCAGGATAAAACTGGAACCGACCCCTTCGGCGAATGTGGAGATGGGTCAGAAGGCCCTAATGGGACGAGGAGGCTCTCATAATTCGTCCAAGGTGTGTGTTCTTGGTACGTTTGACACGCCTCCCAATCTCGATGATGGCACTCTTGGTCGTGGAGGTGTTTGGCATTATTTATTGCCATTTGTTGGGTTGTGGCCATCGCATTCCATCGACGGTCTTCCATTGCATTATACTCAACACGGAAGTGCTCCTGATCATCCTCCCACGCTTGCCGTCCGGGCAACTCTTGTACCCAGTACAATTCTTGTTGTTCCATATAGGCTTGCTGAATGGCCCATTGCTCTTGTTGCCTCTCCCATTGTTCATGTTCTTTGGCCCGGTGGGCAGCCTCTTCGGCCCAGTGAGCTTTTTTGTTGGGCCTCCCAGTTTTGCTCCCTCTGCCTTCTCCTCTATTCATATTCCTAGTTCTCCCCAATACTCGTAGAGACATTATCATATACATCTTGTTGTCCCCAGTTGTAGTTAGGATACCCCGGCTTATGCCGGTTTGGCACAAAACTTGCTACACCTACCGAAATTTCCTGGTGTGGCCGAGCATACCTTCGACGCAGTCCCCTCAGACCTTGAGGCTCATCCTCATTTTCCTCATCCATCATCTCCTTCTCTCGTGCAGCTTCTTGTGCCGCACTCGGATCAACAAACTGGAATTGGTGTCCTTGATCATCAGACATTGTGTACTGGTGATCATAAACTTGAACCTATATCTTCCAATGTTGCTTCATCAATACAAAGCAGATTTGGTCCACGGGCTTTGAAACCCACAGTGACTTTGGTGGTAGCCTGTTTTGCTACACAATCATGGTGCTAATCAATCGTACATATGGTATCATCTTCCACACGTAGGACTCACAGGTATCCCACGTATTCATCATTACAATTTGTCGCCACGACAACTTTGGTGACCCAAATAATAGTGCATGCGAAACCCAACAATCTGGCCCCTTCAACTTCCTGTGGTGTCCAAATCTGACCATGATATTCTTGAGAGAGATGAGCTGAAGAATTTTTCCTTCAACCGAAAGTTAGCTCCTCAAAGCCGCCCTACCATCCGAATAAGGCAACACTGATCCAACCGTACCATCGGGATCTGTGGCATTTACTTTATTATCCAAAAATTGGTCAATGTTCTAGTAAAAATACTCGTCGACTCCCAAAGAATCGAACCGTACAATGCAGTTGATGGTCTCGAAGGACATCACCATTTGACCTCTGCCTGTGTCACCAACCAACTGCCATGTGTTCGGTGGACTATCCTTATTATTAATTTTTAATGACGCCAATCATTCACACACTGCCGCCAAATAAACCCGTGGTGTGATATCCTCACACAAATCCAAGACTCGTTCCCAACCGCGCCTCTCAAACATTTGGACGATCCCAATCGTTCGAAACTCTTCCATATTCACCATCCTTTCCTGTACAACCCTCTTCGGAATGGTAGTAGATACATCATTCACCATCTTCCATTTCCATAATTTCACTTCAGGCGTTTGTCATTGAACCTTGAAAGTGATCGCTTCTTGTTGTTCTCCCATGGCTCACCACAATGCTATCTCTAATTCTTTCCTAGACCCAATCCTATATGTACAACCTTTCATCATTCTCTTCTACCCCACTTAATTGTTCCCATTTCCTTGGCATTGACCTAGAAGACGAACCGGCTCCCGAAGATGAGCCTTGACCCGAAACTTTGCTTCTCTTCCGGCTTGCCATATCTACAAACAACAATGCAACAAAAACAATCAAAATCACTCAAATTTTCAATTCAACTCATACTTTGAATATAACATGAAATGTTGAACCATAACTATTCATTAGATGTAAACTAACTGATTTAACTTCGAAAGTATCAAATTTTATCATCTAAAGATTAATTTTTTCTTATTTAACCCTAAGTTCATAAGACTTCAACAAGGTTCAGCATCATGTTCATGTGATCATGCAAACAAACGAGTGTAATCACATCACCATACTTGTTTCATGTTTAATCCCTACCCAAATCAAGTGTTTACCCACAACTCAAGCTAGAACATCATACATTATCATAAGCAACCTACTGTTAAACAAAGGTTCAAAATTTCAGAAGAAATTAACAAACCATATGATAATCATGCTCAAATTCAAGTAAAATTCATACCTTTGATGTTGTAGACTAGAAAGACTAAGAAAAGATGTAAATCAAAACTTGAAGAATACCTTTGCTAAAAACCCGAAAATTCAAGTTCAGTAATCTTGTAAATGAACAAGAATTTATGAAAACCGTGATGGGGGTTTTGTTCCTCTCGAAAAACTATAGAAAATAGGCTTAAGAATCGATGGATTTGGTGGAGATTTGAAAGAGTTATGCGAGATTGAAGGTTTTTAGGGTTCTTGAGTAGCTAGAGGTTGGAGATGAAGTGGTTGATGAGTTATGGTGAGATTGGAATGCAGAGATGTTGTGGTTTTAATAAGCTATGGATCAGATAAGGGTCACTCGGGTCGAGTATGTGGTCAAAACAAAGTTCAGGTTGAGTTTGGAGGCATTTAAAGTTGTTTAGGTTCGACTTTATAAGCTAAAACACATTCAGCGTCGGCAAACATACCAAGTGCCATCGTCGACGATTCTTTGGTCCGTCGCTAACGCATCCCAAAAAGTCCCAAATCCTCCGACAGCTTAATTTTCTGTCTATGCAACATGTGACTCAACAGCCCCAAAGCAGCACCCTCAGCGACGGCTTGGGACCCCGTCGCCGACGCCCTCTCGATTTTTCAATTTTTCAATTACAAAATTTTTTTTAGTCATTAACAAACAATCGTTTACGATTCCTACCACCCTCGATACTCGTGTATTGTCCTCAATACACAAAACAAGTATAAGACGTGACTTACGTCTTCATGACCCATTTGCGGTATCCGGAGCTTCACAAATCAAAGAGATTAGTACGAAACGACAACGATAAAACAAAGAACAAAACGAACAAACAATAAAAATGGTACAAAACTCTACACAATTGTTACCGGTCCTTTAATTGACCCCATAAGTTGGGACGCTTACCAAAAAGCTTACCAACTCCATGTTTAAATCCTTGTTCTCCTTGTTACCATCAAGAAACGGTTTAAGATGGTGACGTTGACCGTTTGCTTCGACCCATCCTTTGGGTCCTCGATGGTAACATCACCCAACTTTCTGACCCGTGTAACCATGTACGGGCCCATCCACTTGCTCTTTAGCTTTCCGGGAAAGAATTTGAGTCTCGAATTGTAGAGCCAAACCCTTTGACCCACAACATATTCCTTTGGCATCAACTTGGCATCATGTGCTCGTTTCATACCATCCTTGTATTTCGAAGCACACTCATATGCCTCCTCTCGAAGCTCTTTCAATTCGCACAACTTCAACTTGCGTTCCTTACCTGCATCATCGTACTTAACATTAACCTCTTTGATAGCCCAAAAAGCACGACAGACAAGTTTAACCGGCAAGTGACAATTTTTACAGTAAACTAAGCGCTAAGGTTTAGTACCAATAGGTGTTTTATGTGTCGTTCGATAGGCACATAAGGCACCGTCCAACTTCGTTGACCAATCCTTACTATCCGGTCTAACGGTCTTTTTCAAAATTTCTTTAATTTACCTATTCGACACTTCCACTTGATCACTCGTTTACAAATGGTGGGGTAGCAATTCGATTGTCAACACCATACCGTTTCAATAATTTTCCAAAATTAAAATTCTTGAAATGAGATCCCCCATCACTAATAATCACTAGGGGAACTCCAAATCTAGAAACAATATTAGTTTAAACAAATTGCAAACAACACTATGGTCGTTTATTTTGGTGGTGATCGCTTAAACCCATTTAGATACATAATTTACCGCCACCAAAATATACAAATTCTCATCCGAATTGGGGAGTGGGCCAGTGAAATCGATCCCCCACACATCAAAAATATCGACAATGAGAATCGGTTGCATGGGCATCTCACCCTGCTTGGAAGTGCCCCCTAACCTTTGACACTCGACCCAATTTTTAGCGAAATTGAAAGCATCCTTAAAAATAGTCGGCCAATAAAGACCGCTATTGAGCACTTTATCCCCCGTTTTGTGACCAATAAAATGGCCCCCATAAGAAAATGAATGCAAGTGCGTCAAGGCACTCAGAATCTCTCGTCTGGTATGCATCTTCTCACGACTTGATCCGGACATATCTTGAACATATCCGGTTCTTCCAATGTATAATATTTGATTTGCGAGAGGAAGTGCAATCCCCTCCGCCTATCCCAATGAACCGGTAGATCATCTGTCACAAAATAGTTAACAATATTATCAAACCAAGGTAATACCGAAACCTTTAAAATATGCTCATCTGGGAAAGTTTCGTTAATCTCTACACGGGAAGAACCCTCTCCCACCAACAACTGGGACAAGTGGTCTGCAACCACATTCTCACTACCCTTCTTATCCCGTATCTCTAGGTCAAATTCTTGTAACAAAAGAACCCATTGGATTAATCGCGGCTTTGCATCCTTCTTTTCCATGAGGTACCTAAGAGCAGAATGGTCGGAATGTATAATCACTTTGTTACCCCAAATGTAAGCCCAGAATTATCCAATACATATACCACACGAGTAGCTCTTTCTCGGTAGTTGTGTAATTTAATTGAGCATCCAAAAGACTCTTACTCGCGTAGTATATAGCAACGAGTTTCTTTTCTACCCTTTGACCTAACACGACCCCCACCGCGTAGTCACTTGCATCACACATGATTTCGAATGGTAAAGACCAGTTTGGTGATTGCAAGATTGGGGCCTCAACCGGCTTCTTTTTCAACACGTTAAAGGCATTTTGACAATCTTTGTTATAGTCAAACAGTTGGTCTTTTAACAACAAGTTACACAAAGGTTTTGTTATGTCACTAACCCTTTTATAAACTTTCTATAAAAACCCGCGTGACCTAAGAATGACCTAACACCCTTAACACTCATGGGATACAGCAAAGTAGAGATGACTTGCACCTTTGCATGGTCAACCTCTATCCCACGGCTCGACACCACAGGTCCCAACACAGTCCCCTCTTGAACCATGAAATGGCTCTTCTCCCAACTCAAAACTAAATTTTTCTCAACACATATTTTCAAAACTATTTTAAGTTGGTCAAGGCATGCATTAAATGATGACCCAAAAATTGAGGAGTCATCCATGAAGATCTCTAATGACTCCCCTACCATATCTGAAAAGATACTCATCATGCACCTTTTGAAAGGTGGCGGGGGCATTACATAACCCAAATGGCATTCTCCTAAATGCGAAAGTTCCGTATGGGCAAGTAAACTTGGTCTTAGCTTGATCTTCCGGATGGATAGCAATTTGATGATAACCCGAATACCCATCCAAGAAACAATAATATTTTTGACCCGCTAACTTCGCAACAATTTGGTCAATAAAAGGTAAAGGAAAATGGTCTTTGGAAGTTGCAGAGTTCAACTTCCTATAATCGATACAGATACGCCACCCGGTTACCAGCCAAGTGGTGACCTCTTCACCTGCGTCATTGGTGACGACTTGAATACCCGCCTTTTTGGAAACAATTTGTGTTGGGCTCACCCATTGGCTATCAAAAATGGGGTATATGATACCCACATCTAGCCACTTTAGCACCTCCTTCTTGACCACATCTCGCATATTCGGATTCAACCTCCGTTGTGCACCACGAGAAGGAGCAATACCATCTTCACTGATGATTTTTTGCATCACCACAGAAGGACTAATTCCCTCCAAATCTACAATGGTCCACCCAATAGTTGCTCTATTGGTGACCAAAACTTCCATCAACATCTCTTCTTGCTCCCGGGTCAAGTTTGATACTATAATGACTGGTAGTGTGTTGCCCTCTCCTACATAAGCATATTTCAAATTCTTGGGCAACACCTTCAACTCAATAATCGAAGGCCCTAACAACGATGGCTTCAACTTGGTGTCAATCTTCTAGGGAAGACTTTCCACTTGGTATGTCCAAGGTGGCCTTCCTTCATTCACCGCCATCACCTCCATCTTCCTTTCCTCTTCGTCTATGCTTCGGTTCATCTCTGTTTGCAGCCTGTCAAACATGAAACATTCCTCTATTGTGTTTTCCTCCTCGACACCCATCTCACAAAGAGGTATACGGTCTTCAACAACGTCAACCATATAGCATTCGTCGCTAACTAGAGTATCCGTTAATCCTGAAATGACATTAGACCGCAACCGATGGTTACCTAAAGTCATATCGACGTACGCGTTTTAAAATTAATTTGGGCATTCGATGTTGACAAAAATGGTCGACCGATAATAACCGTTGGTTGCTTGGTTCGGTCCAACGAAACGTAATCGAGTACTAGAAAATCCACCGGATAGTAAAAATCCTCAACTTTTACAATTACATCGTGACTATCCCACGGGGTAGTTTGGGAGTCAAATCGGCTAGCACCACGGTAGCGTTTACCGCTTGAAGTGGACCAAACTCATATTGGTCGTAGAAACTACCCGGTAAGATACTCACACTCGCCCCAAGATCCAAAAGTGCCCTTGTCATTTCAAATTCTCTAACTTGAATGGAGATGATAGGCGCCCTCGGATCTTGTAACTTAGGTGGAAGTGCACCCGAGAGAATCGAACTCACATTTTTAGAGTTTCTTTGGAAACCTGTGAGTTTGTTTTTTAGTGCACAAGTCCTTCAGGTACTTAGCATATCAAGGCACTTGTTTGACAGCATCCAAAAGTGGTAAATTTATTTTTACTTGTTTAAAAATTTCCCACATCTCTTCTTGATGGGGACTACGTTTGTTTACCACCTTTTTAGATGGTGCCAACAAAGCTTCAGGATAAGGAGTGGCATTAATCTCCACACCCTTTCCTTAGCCTTTGGGTGGGGAGGATCACAACGGGTGTGTTTTCGTCATTTTTAGAAAACTTTTTATTTTGACCCGTTTGACCGTCAACCCCCTCATCATCACTAACATCTTCCACCACCCCTTCAACGTACTGTAGTGATGGTGACGTAGCACCAGTATCAATGACTCGACCACTACGTAAAGAAATTTTATTTATTGGTACTTCACGTGTGTTCTTCGAACTGGACCCTTGATGCTTAAGGTTCACAGTGGTATCACTTGGCAATCTTCCTCCATTTCCTCACATTTGTGCCATTTCTTCCGCAAGTTGACCCACTTACTTTTCCAACGCCTTATGCGATTTGTCTCGTACCTCAAACTCTTTCTTCATCTCCAACTTGATCAATTTATTTGAAGTGGTGATGCCATTTATGATTGCATCCAGTTTAGAGTTTAATGAATCTTCACCACCCATTTGAGAGTTTGAGTTACCACCCCCATTAGCGCCACTGTTGTAGCCTCGTTGGTAATTACCTTCATGATTTTGATACCCTTGGCCACTTCGTTGGTTATAATTTCTTTGGTACCCCCTTGGTTACCACCTTGGTGGTTTTGGTACGTCGATCCACCTTGATTTCCACTTTGATTACCCAGTTGGAAGTTTGGGTTCATTGGTTTGAGTCGTTACCATATCTAAAATGAGAATGGTTCCTCAAACCTGGGTGATAAGTGTTCGAGTTCATATCAAATTGTTTCCGCTCCCTGGAGTGGTCCCAAAAACCTTACGCTTACACAAGGTACCATACCGTCATAATGATAACAGGTCACTGGAATAACCTTGCGTGCTATGCGCAACGATACGCCAACTCTAAAAGCATCAGGTTGCCCAACAAACCTTGCGCACCTTGCGCAACGACAAGTTAAACCTGAAGCGTAGGTCCCTGACCCTGCGCTGCTTAAACAAGCCTCTACCCGTGAATTCCTTAAACCTTGTACAAGGCCAAGACTAAGATGAGAGCAACTCATACTTAGTCTTGAGAACAAAAGAACTTGATCCCTACAAGTTTACGCTGGCCAAAAAGCATTGATAAGGCCACACGGTAAGGAGAAGCGCAAAGAGGCACTAATCAAGTATAAGAGTACAAAGTGACAGAGCTGTGACCCAATAACCGCTCGGCAGGTTGTGCCAGACCACGTTGCATGATGAGCAGTCATGCAGAGGACAAAAAGTACACAAGGACGTACATGTCGCACCAACCAAATCACGCCAGTGACTGTCACATGATCTCCACTAACGGCTGATGAAAGGCCAGACAACAAGGACAACTTCCAGGACACGTGGCCCCATCCACCATGAGCCAAGCGGCCCTCCTGCCAGAGACCATTAACGGTTGTAGCAGATGAGACATAATGGATATTCCTGGTTATCGGTTCCAGGCCTAAGGCCCATCAGCCCATATCCTTCACACATCTCCCTGATTATAAAATAAGGATCGCACCTCAAGGTAAAACACACTGTTTCGAGCTCACTCACTAATTACTTGCATTATCCTTTAGAAATCCCGATACTTATCCTCACGCCAAAGTGTGGTCACGGAGAATACCCTCCCCCTTTTCTCTTGTGACGAGACTAACGGTGTTTTCACTTTGTAGTAAGATTGGAGCAAGATCATACCGACGAGCAAACATGAGATAACCTTAACACATAGAGACTTTGAACCATAACCCAGATATCTGTGGATATAATTTGGTCTAGTGTTTCTTCATTGGCGCCATCCATGGGTTTCTATTCTTACACCTGTCTCTTGTTTGTTTTTTCTAAATCTAATTTTCAATGACTGACGGTCCATCAAATGTACCACGAGGTCCTCGGACCGAGGGCAAGAACCTAGTTCATGTTCCTCGGACTGACAGACAAGTGGAAGTAGGATTTTCCGAAGACGATGTGTTCACCATAATTCAGGTCGTGTGAATATCCCGGTGATTTCTGAAATCCAAATTGAAACGCCTTTTGTACCAATCATAACAATTTTGCCTCTGAGTGAACTCCAATGTCATGGTACATCAAATCTCAAATGCCTCTAAATGCCGTTTATGCGCAACTTTGTGCGCAAACTAACGCATCTGCTGCACCAGGGCAACCGCCTACAGCTCACGTGCATGCCTCGCCTGCACCGCGAGTACTAAGTTACAATTCACCAACTGGAGAGAATGTACCATCATGCCTCCATACTAGAGAAACAGATCATCTCAGTCGTTGCCAAGATATTAGTCAAACACTCACAGGCGTGCGTCGATTCATTCACGCCTGGGCCCGTGCCCATTAGAGGGGCGGGACACCCAGCGTGAAGAGGTTGATAGAACGTATGGCGAATGTGACAACGCCAGTGTGTTCCACCGATTGTCTAAAGATCACGCCTCATATAAGCCTACGCCACAAGCTGTGTACAATCCGGAGGCAGAGTATAATTACAACTTGATCTATAGGCCAGCTGAAGTAGCAGAACATTCTAAGTTCATGAAGGAGATTGCGCTAGCCCCACTTAAACTCGTAAAATTACCTTCCAATGTGGGAAACTTTAATGGGTTGACAGACCCAGACGACCACATGCGCTTGTTCACTAGCGCAGGCTTACCAGAGGTTGGACGCTGCCTATGTGGTGTCATCTGTTTGTCCAGACCTTACAGGTGCCGCACGCCTATGGTTCGACAACTTACCCACGGGTAAGCTCACTTCGTGAAACGATCTCAAAGTTAAGTTTCTGACCCATTTTAGTCAACAAAGATAATACGTTAGAGATTCCTCAGACGTCATGAATATTTGGCAGAGGGATAATGAAAGTCTAGAAGATTTAATTACGCGCTACAACAAGGAAGTTTTGGAAATCGGTGATCTCCATGAAGACCTTATTCGTGAACAGTTCAAATACGTTGTCCAATGCGATGAGATGATAAAAGTCTTGTCAGGAACCTCTGGCCTCCCAAAAAGTGGGAGAAACTCATGGCGGCAGTCAAGGTCTACGCGCCGACGGAGCGCAACCTGAACTCCATCCGATCTCCTTTACCTCAGTACTTCTCACAAGACATGAGCAGGAGTTTTGCGAAAAAAAGCAAGAAAAACTGGAAGGAGTCTAACCAGAACCCTTCTTACTCACCGGTCGATGCCCCCATAACGATAAACAAGATTGCTACTCAAAGAGCAATCAAACAAGATAATCGCGATCGACAGTGGACGCCATTGACGAAGACCCCGACGGAAGTGCTCAGCACGGAGGGTCGTCTGTTCAAGCAACCACCGCCGATGAGAAACAAAAAAGGTCAAGACCCTAACCTTTTTTGCGAGTATCACAAAGACACCAGGCACACGATTGACAACTGCATTAGTCTGCGCATGGAAATAGAAAAGGTGTTGAAAAGAGGGAAGCTCACCCATCTGCTTCAAAACATGTGCAAGGAAGTGCGTCAAATTACTCGAGGTGAAGAAGGCCCGATTAACAATAAAATGAAGAAAGCATTCGTTCATATGATACAGGGTGGCCCAGCGTGCAAGCGCTGAGTTGTACGCCACATTGGCGCGAACAACAAGTTATCTTCCCCATAGTTCCGGCGGCCCTAGGAGGAGCGACCGGTTGTGATAACCGGCATCTTTGGCCATTATCGCACCGACTACATGTTCATTGACCCGGAAAGCTCTATGGACATTATCTATGAGCATGTTTTCAACAGCTAGACCTAGAGGACAAAGTGCGCTTAGAGCCGGTTAAATTCCCATTGACTGGTTTCTGTAACGAAGCCGTTTTTCCCCTGGGCAGATCTCCTTTCCTGTTACTCTTTCTGACGGACGACACTCGCGCACGGTCCCTATTAACTTCATGGTAATGCCAGCAACATCTCGCCATGATGTGTTACTAGGCCAGCTCACGCAGAGAAATTTTGAAACATGATTACATCCACTCCCCACGTGCATGCGGGTTTCCAACACAAATCGGGGTAGCAATCATGCATTCTAAGAAAGAGGTCATGTCTATAGAGGAAGAACCGCCAGTGAAGGTAGGGAAGTCTTCATCAAACGGTGAACCAGAAAGATGGGTTTTGCTTGGTCACCGGCATATATGGCGGGGGTACCAAGAGACATCACAGAGCATGTGATGCACACAATTCCTTCAGTTGAGCCGGTCGTTCAGAAAAAGTGCAGTTTTGGAGCAGAAAAAACTCGCGCAATTAACGAGTAAGTTTCAGAGCTCCTCAAGGCTGGCATATTCAGAGAAGTCCATTACCAAACATGGGTGGCCAATCCGGTCATGGTCCAGAAGCACAATGGCGGTTGGCGCATGTGCGTCGATTTCAAAGACTTGAACAAAGCATGTCTGAAAGACTGCTACTCTTTCCAGAAATCGTTATAAAGGTGGACTCCCTCGCTTCATTCCGGTGGAAACGTTTTCTTGCTTGCTATAAAGGCTACCACCAGATTCAGATAAAGAAAGGGGACGAAGACAAAACAGCCTTCCGCACAGATAAGGGGATCTTTAGCTAACACAAAGATACCCTTTGGGTGGCGCAACGCGGGAGCCACCTATCAGCGTTGATGGATCATATCTTTGGAAATGACATAGGCGAAACCATGGAAGTGTACATCGATGACTTGGTCATCATGAGTATGGACGAGGAAAGGATGCTGACAAACAAACAGAAAACTTTCGCATCCTTGCGCAAGGCCAACCTGAAGTTGAATCCCGGGAAGTGCTCGTTTAGAATGGAAGAAAGTAAATTCTTGGGATTTATTGTGACGCGTGATGGTTTCAAAATTAACCCTGAGAAGGTGGAAGGAATTCAGCGTATGCCTTCACCCTCGACCATCAAGTAAATGCAACGGTTGGCTGGGCGACTGGCGGCGCTGAACAGGTTCTTAGCAAACCACGCAATGAAATCCTTCCCATTCATCAGCACCCTGAGAAATTGTGTAAAGAAAAACAAGTTTCAGTGGACTCCTGATGCGGAGAAAGCCTTCCAACAGATGAAGGAATGCTTGATTCAGTTACCTACACTCACGTCCCCGCAAAAGACGAGCCATTGATCCTTTACCTTTTCGAATTGGATATCACTCTGGGCGTAGTCTTGTTGGTCGAGCGCGCAGGAGTCCAAACTCCAATTTACTATTCCAGCAAGATGTTAACTGACCTGGAGACAAGGTACCCAATGATGGAGAAACTTGCGTTAGCTTTGGTCCACGCATCCCGTCGGTTGCGTAGGTATTTTTCAGGCTATGTGATCACAGTTCTCATGAACTATCACCTGGGCCAGGTTTTATCCAAACCTCACATATCCGGCCATTTAGCGAAATGGGCGATTGAATTAGGTGGACACAATATTGTGTACAAACCATCCCAGCTATTAAAGGTAAGATATTAGCCGATTTTGTCACCGAAGTGCCGAGCAACAAAGTGCAAGAATGTGAAGCTGTCTAGAATCCAACGCCTGTCATAGATGACCGCGCATGGATCCTTCACACTGACGATGCATCCAATGATGATGGGGCATGGGCTGGTCTTCGTCTAATAAGTCCTTATAACCATGAATTCACCTACGCCATCAGATTGGACTTCAAAAGCATAAACAACGAACCGAGTATGAAGCATTTCTAGCAGGCCTTCGGCTAGCCATCATAATGGGCGCTAGGAATTTGGAAGCGCATGTTGACTCTCTTTTGGTCCCGGGGCAAATCAATGGCCTGTACGATGCAAAAGGTGAAACGATGGCCCTTTACCTTGAACAGGCGCCGTCCTTCATAACCAAATTCCAAAATTTTAAAGTGATCCACATTAACCGAAGTGAGAACAATAATGCCGATGCGCTCATTAAACTGGCGGCTACAAGCTTCAAACACCTTGCACGAGAAGTGCGCATCGAGGTGCTAAGCATCCTTTGGGCTCATCGGACTATGCCGAAAACCAGCATCGGCGAGACACCATTTAGCCTGGTTTATGGGACGAAGGAAATTATTCTTGATAAGATGGGCCTCCCGTCACCGCGCATGATTGCTATGCAAAGCCAGAATAATGTGGAAGAGCACAGGTTTGACTTGGACCTCTAGGAAGAGAGGTGTGAAAATGCCGCAATCAATGAAGCAAAATACAAGTCCAAGCTCGAAAAGTACTACAACACGCGAGTCCGCATTTGTACCTTCCTACCTAGTGATTCCGTGTTAAGAGATAATGAAGCGTCCAACGCTGAGAGTCCAGGAAAACTCGCACCTAAGTGGGAAGGCCCATACGTAATCCATGAAGTCCTAGGAAAGGGTGCATACACCATCAAACGTTTAGACGGCACAAACAGTTAAGGCGGTGCTATATGCAATCTTAGCATTTTCAAACGCCAAGGCTTTACAATTTATCGATGTTTGAGCAAAAAACTGGTGAACCTATGATCCAATCTTTATCGATTTTGTGTATGGCTCTTACGCCTTATGGTTAATACAAAACACAAAATCGATGTATGGCATTCATTATTTAGACATTTTGTTACAAATGCGCAAAACCACTTTGGGTATATGCGAAAACACCATGGTACAACATGACTCATGAACAGAATTCACTTCAACTATTGTATGCGCATGGGATGTGACGTTCATACACGAGTTCATTACCAGTTTTATTTACTGTACCTATACAACGAGTTATTTTCACACAAATATTGTAACTTCAAATGCACACTATCATTTCATGGCAAGATAAAAGTACAATCATCAATAAGCGCGACGCACAATTACATGCAAATACAACAAACATTCTATCTTAAACATCAAACACTCAACGCTCCTCCTACCCCTCTGACTCTTCAATCTCCATGGCATCATGAAATACATCCTTCAAACGGTAACAAAATCATCATGTTGGAGCGCTTCACTCACCAAATCCATCACTGACAGTTGTAGACGATCATACTCTTGCTTCGCCTTGGAGAAGGCAGCATTAGTATTGACCCCATAGGTAGAGGTGCGGCTGGTATCCCATTGAACGTCCAAAGCACGAGTAACGTGGTGTGCGCACTATGCGTAGCCCTGTGCATATCCATCGTGGCGTGCTGTGACCATCAGTTTGGAAAAATCACTGTCTAACTCTACCGAGTTCAGGATTGAGTTGGCAAACTGCAAAGCGCAAAGGAAGTAAAATGAGAATCAAGATAAATGGTGATCAAATTAACAACGGAGAACTTACATTCACGACTCCATACTGCTGCATCCAGAGCATGTTGTTCATCAAGGGCTCAATCATGCTCTCTTCGGTGGCGCAGGCTGCTTTACCTCCTCAAGGTTTTTGCTCGCTTGCGCTCACCTTTACCTCCTCAAGGTGCAGCTTTTCCTGATCCTCCAAGTGCCTTCGTTGTAGTTCTGCCTTTTCAACCATGGCAGCTTGGAGATCCTTCTTTGCATTTTCAAGCGTTGCCCAAGCCTCCACCTGATTACGCAATAACAAGGTTAGTATGGAAATCTCTTGACTTGGTAAAATAATAAGGATAGTTTTTACCTCTTTCTGTTCGATGCGTTCATGGTGCGGCATCGCCAATTCGGCAGCAGCTGAGGCTTCCTTTTTCACTTTCTTCAAACGCTCAACTTCAACGCGCAAACTAACCATCTCGTTCCTCAAAGATATTTTCTCGTTGTTATCTCTTTCACATGACTCCTTCTACAACTTGCGCTCCTCAGCAAGTGTGGCAATGGCGCCTTCAGCTTTCTTCTTCCACCCCAGCACGGATCATTCCTCGGTCCGTTAAGCTTCCACAAACTTGGTTCTCTTAGCCTCAAGCTCTTTTTTTTAGCTGCCATTTGGGCCCGCTCAAGGATCATCTCTTTCTTCGCCGCCTCTAACCTCTCCTGGTCCCGGTGCATGCTGCGCCACTCTTTGATAATTTTATGAGTGTTGGAGGCGGAGCTGGTAGCTAGCTGAAGGTACGCGCGTTATGTTTGTTCATAACTTTGTTCTCCGCGCGCATGTACCTTTGTTGGGGGGAAGGCACCCTTAAACCATTCATGGCATGCCTGCCAATGGCTAAACTTCTCGCCCTGCCTCAGTTTCCAGACGGGGGTGTGAATCTCAGCAGCTTGGCTTTCAGAGTATGACCGGTAGTTGTAGTCACCGGGGTCTTGTCCGGGCGAATGGGGGACCCTTCGTCAGAAGGGCACACCCCAAATCCCCCGTCTTACCCTCGGGCACTTACTCCGCTGACTGAGCCCCCTGAGGCACATCCTCAACCTTCCCACCACCTTCTTCAACCACATCAACATATTCAACCACCTCTTCTTCCAACACAACGGCCTCCGCCTCCACCTGTGCCTCCGCTACCCCAGTGCTAGTTTCACCACCCTTAGCACTTGACTCTTGCACCGTCTAAAAGCGGGTGGTGGCATAGAAATATCGATTGACATGGCTGGAGCAGACAAAACGGTGAAAGGTGTCTCATCTTTCCCTGCAGAAGGAGACCACAAAACGGTTAAACAGGAAGAGTAGAAAATTAACCACAAGTCAAAAGTGTTTACGTGTAGAAAACATGGCTGCAAGCGTATCCAAGTTCCCACGCTTGCCAATAATCTTCTTCCGTGTAGCCTTTTTTGGAGGCTGCACAACAGTATCACCCTTGGTAAAGGCCCTCTTCCTCTTCAACGGCTCCGTGCTAGAATCAATGTCTATCGAATCATCCAGATTGGCAGCCGGAATCTCCGCCGCATCTTGAGGCTCCGACTTGGGTTTTTTCAAACCTACAGGCGCAAGACCCTCCATGGAATCAGAGACTACCACATTGTCATTCCAAATATAAGGCACAGAACATGTACCTTACGGCGGGTCTACCCTGGGTTGCGCTGGCTTCTTAGCGGCCACAACACTAGGCCCCGCGCGTTTCTTCTTTTTTGAATCTGGGCCAACACCCAAATTTTTCAGCGCACCTGCATCATGGTACAACATAGTAAGTAATCTGAAAAGATGCAACAAACAAATATGAATGCTTACCACTTCTAAGCGCAGGGTCCACCAGACCTGCACTTCGAGGTAACTCGAAGTTACCAAGGATCTGGGAGTGCCATGAGGGCTCCTCTGGGTTGAGCGGGATATTCTCCATCCGCCCCTTCTCCCGTTGGAAAGCCGCTATATATAGCACCACCCCTGCAAGAACACGCATAATATTAGTCCGCGCACAAGGAGAAATAATAAAATAATGGAACTTACTCTTATCCTCCTCCATGTACACCGGTTTTTCCTGGTGGTGAGGCTTCCACAGTAGGCTAATACCAGCAGCCACCAGCGCTAGCTCTGGCAACTGAACTGCCGGAATCTCTTTTATGTCCTGATACCAGGACTCTTCGACCGGTATAGACATTGTTTCAACAGGGATGTCTTCAGCCCCCCCTCCCCCGGAAATGCATCCGCAACGGAATCACACCGTCCTTGATAAAGAAGAACTTTTGCTTCCAATCGTGATAGGAGTTTGGAGGAGAGTGTAGGATCTTATTGGCTTCTATCCTGTGGTGGAAAGAATAAAAACCCAACGAGCAGTGTAGTTGGTAAAACACCCGAAACCGATTAACGGTTGGGTGAACGCCCATGGAACGGCACAAGAACTCAAAGTGTTTTATCCGAACCATACCCATCGGATTAAGTTGTGAGATGTGGAAGCGGTAATGGTCCAAAACATCCACAAAAAACTTTGTCACCGGCAACCGGAAGTTGCCGTCGGCAAAGAAATCGAAGAAGAGGGTAACATAGCCGACAGGGGCATCGGTGGCGGTGTCCCCCTCGGAGGGGTACCGGGCATCCCACTCCTTGGGAAAGTGAAAGCCGGTGACAAGTTGTTGGAAACTGCTTGTCGACCACTTCAACACAGGCAAAGAAGTGGAAGCCTTCATGGTAGCAACGCTCTCAAATCCTCTGGTTTTTATTTTGATCTAGGCGGATCGTCTATTTATACCCATCGCAATTAATGCGATGGGGAAGCGTGACAACCTCGCAGGCCCAATAGTGAATCCACGATTGACGCGTGGAGGGCAAGTGGGAAACTAACAAACGACACGCGCACGTGGCTAGTACTTTCTCTGCAATTCATTAATGAAAAGGCAGCTGCACTGTTGACAGCATGCTACACTTGACTCACCTCCTCGGTGGTGTGTGCCATACTCACCTGGCACTCTTCTGTCCGATGACCAATGTCTCCACAATCCTCACAAACCACGAATTGAACCGCACTCGCATCCTTTTTTCATCCGAGCTAACTCTCGCTCTAATGTGGCGATTCTATCTTAGCACTTGAATCGAGATCGGGAAAAGATCGAGAAACGTGATGCGTTTTGGCTCGGTCCACCATAGCAACCACTTTAGAGTTCTTGCTCACCCTTTCCAAAAAATCCCAATCGTCCTCCTCATGATTGTTCAACAAGGTACCGTTACTTGCCGATTGAAAATATTTGTGATCATCAACGTCCAATCCCCTTACAAAGCATTTCAAAAATTCCCACCTTGGAATTTGATGATGAGGACACTTCCGAACCAACTCCTTGAAGCGTGTAAATGCCTCATGTAGCAACTCTCCCAGTAATTGTCTTAATGGCCGAATCTCGTCTCTTGCATCGTCGGTCTTTGCTACCGAATAGTATTTGTCACAAAACACTTGTTGTATTTTACCCAAGTTTGAATACTATTAGCCATAAGTGTGAGGAAACATTGTTTAGCTTTATCTTTCAAGGAGAATTGAAAAAAAAACGCAACTTCACTTCTTCTAGCGCAAAATCGTGACCCCCAAAGTGCCACATATGGCTGAAAACTCCGCCAAATGCGTGTATCGCTCATCATTAGTCCTACCATTGAAGTGGGGTAAGATGTTAATGTAATTGGATTTATAATCAAAAGCCCTTCTTGATTCACCTTGCGGAACTTGTTAATGCGGTTGACGTCGTGGACCATTGACCTCTTGATTCACGGTCTATTATTACCCCTTAGATCACCACCTTGATTACTACTGCCCACGAATTGTGGAATCCGGTTACAGTTAATGTTGTTGTTGTTATTGTAATCCCCATTATTCCGATCCCTTTGATTGTTTCGTGGTTGAGATTGTTTCCGTAACCGTTGCCTTGACCATAATTATACCCATATCCATCATCATTCCCCATAAAGTTGGCATTTTTGTAGCCCATGTCTTCATACCCAAAGCCTCTCGCATGATGTATATTCCCCACATTGTCATCAACCCAAGCATCATCTTCAAACCGCTCATTATAATTCCCACCATCATCCGAGTGTTCCGAATGAATACTCAAATGTTCTGGTGATTAATAACCGGGAACACTATAAGGTGCATCATCGGAAATGTCATTTCTCAAATCAACGAGATCGAGAAACCGAGCTTCATTTGTGAGAATGCCACGATTTTGGTTAACTCCACGGTTGGCATTAACATTTTGGGTGTGGAGGTTGGGTGGTAATGGGTTTTGTCAGTTCGGGTTTTAAGGTGGAGGTGTGGGTGTACGTTGGCTATTGGTTTGGTTTTGGCCACGATTTGGGTGTAGGTGGTGAGTTGATACTAGGTGGATTAGAGACAAAAGTCGCCTCTAATCGGTTGGCTAGGTTCCTTCTAACGACCCGCTCAATCTCTGGCTCAAACACTAACAAAGAGGTCCTCCTGGAGTACCGTGTATGCATGCACTACCTGTAACCTACTCAACTAACACACCGCGTAACACAAAAGCAGAAACGATAATAAGAATGCAACCACTTAAACAGTTAATCATGAAATCAAACAAAATCCAAACGTAAAGCGCACGAACTCCCCGACAACGACGCCCAAATTTGATCGCAGTTTCGCGCCCTAGTCAAAGATAATATGTATATGTCCTAATTACCCTTAACAATGCATGATTGGTAGTAAGGGGTCGAACCATGAAGAGTTTGTGATTTGCGCACGGACAAGATTGATTTTAACGTATGTTGTCACTTTATGAAGCTTGCTAAGAAATTGATTAATTTTGTGTGTTTGAAACGGGCGGCGGAATGTACCGACAATTTTTTATTTTAATTACTAAACTATGAAAAACTTGAATCGATGCACGCCAGCAAGATTAAATGATTAAAAACAATATTTTGGAACAAGGTTCACACCCGGTTTGGTAATCGAAGTCTTAGGGTTCCTACACGTTTTAGATTCAACTCAACTGTTAAAATGACCAACGAGTTTAGTGTTACGTGACTTAGATGCCAAGAGCTATCGATGTCGTGAATGACGGACGATAATGCACTTCGTTATCATAAACATGTAAACTCTAACCTAGACAAAGCATAATTGGACATAAACATTTTGCAAAGTCAAATTTTATCTTCACTCGACAATTCACGAATTCAATAAAATGCAAGTCAATTATCATAGGTTTCAAAATCAAATCACAAGTTGTCACAAATCAACACTTAAACAATGTTTAACCCTAGAAACTTACAACAACCTACACCGGAGTGAAACCCTCGAGAATTAGCTGCTCATGACGAACGGAACATGGTCACCAGATGATGAGAGCTTGAACATTGAAATCTTGTAGCTTGAAGATGAAGATTGATAGTGATTATGGTTTAGGATTTATGGTGATGATGAATTGATTGGAGATTGGAGGATGGTGATGATGGTAGTGAATTAGGGTTAGGAATGAAAGCGATGAATTGGATGATTGGTGTGAAAGATTGATGGAGATGGATGAGTTCTTTGTTACAAGAAGGTGTTTTAAACTCCCAAAACTCATAACTCCCTTTGGAAACTCCAAAAACAAGCCATATACCGGTCCCCATGATTCAAAACATAAAATTCGCGACTGCCATACAGAAGGGCGTCACCGACGGCCCTTGGATCTTCTTATTTTTCGATGACGCTCTAATCCACTACCTACGAACAATTTTGGCCGACGGGCTTATCTGGGAGGCGTCGCTGATGGCCCAGGGGGAGTCAGGGATGGCCTCTCCAATTCTTGTTTTCTGATTTTTCTATTTCGCACATCAGTTGACCCGTTTTCCACCTTGATGCTCCGGAAAGCTCCTGATTAGCTCCTTAAACTCCGTAAGACGTGTAAATCACAAATCCAATCAAAAGTATGCTACTCGAAACTAAGCTATGTAAAAACATAAGCTACAACGTATAAAAGCACCGGTTTTCGACCGCGCATCACATATCCCACGGAAATCCCCTCTAGATACTTAGCTCCGAATTTACCATTCGGGTCAATAATTGTGCAAGGAGATCCAAACGGTTCTAAAAACTTCAAATTTGGTTTTCGCTTATTAAGCAACTCAAAGCATGTCTTCTTATGAGCCTTGACTGTTAATACTCGATTAAGAGTGTAACAAGCAGAGGTAACCGCTTCGCTCCAAAAACTGACAGGTAGTTTAGAATCTGCAAGCATTGTGCGTGTTGTTTCAATAAGAGTTGGTTCTTTCATTCAGCGACTCCATTCTGTTGCGAAGTATAGGGCGCTGAATTCATGAAGTATTCCTTTGTCGTTGCAAAACTCTTCCATTCTTTTGTTTTTGAATTCAGTACCATTGTCGCTATGAATCCTTCTTATTGGTCGATGGTATAAATTCTCCAACTTTCTGTAAAGAATCATCAGATTTTCAAACGTCTCGTCTTTGCTTTCTAGAAATAGAACCCATGAAAATCTTAAGTAGTCATCAGTCACACCAAGGCAATATAGATCACCAGATAGTCTTTTGACATTAACTAGCCCAAATAGATCCATATGTAACTCTCAAGTGGCAGCTTGATATAGTTCATGAGTTTTCTTGGATGAGATTTCTTTTGTTGCTTGCCCTTTTTACAGCTGATACAATCATCAATCAAGTGGAAACTCTTAAGATTCACACTCTCCACCAGATTGTTATGCACCATATAATTCATCTTTCAAAAATGCATATATCCCATCTTCGATTCTTTTTCTGTAGCCTTTGATACAAAACATTGTGCTGATTTCATAGTAGTTGATGTGACACTTATGTCAAGGACATAGAGATCATTTTCTCGTGTAGCGCGCATGAGGATCCACTACTCGCAAATTTTGAATCACAGCTTCAGAATGAGGCACTCTTTATCTGTAAATGAGTTGTAAACTTCTTACCGCAGATCTGGGAGATACTTAGCAAGTTATTCTATAATTCGGCAATGTAGTTGACTTTGTCGAAAGAAACCACCCCGTTCGTTAGTATTCCCTCTCCGATTATCCTTGCTCCTTGAGTACCTGCAAACCCTACATAGCCACCTTTGATTGATTTAACATCATATAACAAGGCTAGCATCCTTGTCATGTGTTGAGAAGCTCCACTATCCATTATCAACTTAGAAATTATTGACCTCGGGAGCCCCTGCACATGCAATTAAGAAATTATTTAAACATAGATACCCAAGCCCTCTCGGTCTTGGGTGAGTTTACAATATCAAACTTTGGTACATTAACACTTTTTACTTTAACAACTTGTTCAACCCGTGACTCGGTTGTAACAGATTTTTTGATTGTCTCAAAAGATGGTTTAGTTTTGATCTCCTAAGTTTGTTGTTTACAAATTGCCTTTTTCACATAAAATTTTGAATCTTTTTTATCTTTCTTGATCGATGATTCACCAGTTTCTTTGTTTAAAACATTTGTAGTTACTAGTGTCTCATTATTATTAGATTCAGTTTTTCTTTTCAAGATCTGTGTGGGAACAAACTTTGGGGATTTGTTTCTGACATCTTATTTTGACTTCTTGGCATGGTAAACAGGTTTAGAATTGGAACAATGTTGTACAATATGTCCGACTTCGTTACACTTGAAGCATGTCCTACTGTTAGAAACAGAGGATTTCTGAACCTACTCACAACACTTTTTCTCAGCGTAGAACTCATCATTAGATTGTTCCTTTGCCAGACTCTCTTTCTCACTTTTTGAGCTTGTTCCAAAAACAAAGTCTACTTTTCTTATAGAATTTGGTTTTTGAAACTTATCATGATGCTGCTTTACATACCCCAACCCTTTCCTCTTGTTTACAGGATAGTTTTTACCTTTGTAATTGTGTTATAAGAACTTTTGGGTTTAGAGTAGTAAGTTGCATTCAAATTTTCAAGCTCTGAAAGACTCATTTCAATCATTTTAAACACTTGTTCGACCTTTTCAAGATTCACATTCTGAATCAGAAATTCTTGATCAGAATACAGTTTGTCCAATCCTTTCATTTTGTAAGAAACCAGATTAGGATCATCATCCGAACTAGATTCAGATTTTCTAAGATAGTTCTTATGAAAGCTTTCTTCATTTTCAAAAGGTGAACTTGAACTAGTTTTCTCCAAATTTGATTCAACACTCTCAAATTCGGTGCTATCACTCTCACTTCCTAAAACTTTTTCTACCACATTTTTCACCACATCAGATTCATAGTTCTGTTTAGTGTATGTTACATCGATGTTCTCAGGCAACTCGTTGTTCTTTTCAGTTTTCAATTTTAAATTGAGCGCCTTTTCCACCCAGATGGTTTTTCCTAGCATAGCTTTCCTACATGAGTGGTGGAACTCGACTGTAACATGTACCTTTGTTCTTACCATTCTTATCATCTTCTTCCTTCTTGATTTTTGGAAGAATATGATCAATGACATATGAACGGGTGGAATAACTGTTTAACAATTTGTTAACCCTTTCAGTTTCAATTTTTATTTTCTCCAATTCACTTTTTAGGCCGGTAATCGTATTTAGATGAATGTTTATGGCCATTTTCTTGTCCATAACGGTTGCCTTGAGCATCGAAAGTGTGGCACTATCTTCCATGTTAGCTTTTTTGTATTGTCTTCTGCTTCTTTAGTGTATTTATAATGGTTGACAAATTGTCAGAAACTTTAACTCTTTGTATTTTTATCTTTGTCAAATCATTCATTCATGGCTCAACACACATCTTGCAAGGTTTTTCTATTTCGACAATTTGAAGTTTAACCACTTCTTTTTCCGACTCCTTGACAGACTCTTTTACCGACTCGATCCTATCCTCCTGCACTTCTTCAGGAACTACATCTTTCAGATTAGCCATCATAGCTTTGTTGGCTATCTCTCAGCATTCATCTCTTTGTTCACATCTATTAGTTCCACAACTTCAGACTTAGGCTCTTCTTCACATTGTGCCTTGTAGCTTGGATCGAAGTAACTTTCAAAAGTTGGAAACGTATTAGGTGGAATCAAATGTCCAAAGCACTATGTAACAGATTTTCTTCTTCAGAATGTTGCTCTTGATAGTATCCTTCAATTATGGCTTCATCAAAGATTGCTTCAATCCAATCTTCTTCTTCAGGTTTTGGTTCTTCGATTATCTCTACTAACAATGTGAGACTTTCATTCTTCGAGATATATTTGTTCCAATTGAACCCTTCATCCTCTTGAGCAACCACTAAGGCTTTATCTTTCAAACTTGATGAACCATCTTCAATACGAATCAATCTTGAATTTATTTGAGGTTGCGGTCGATGATATAGCCTTCTTATAGTAATCATCTGCAAATGGATTCTGATTGCCGTTCATTTCTCTGTTTGGACATTCCCTTTTGAAATGCCCCTTTTCCCAGCATTTGAAACAAGTAACCTTCGATTGATCAAAACCAAGTTTGCCATTGAGTCCTCCCAAACTGCTTCTCCCTGTGATCTCTATGAATCGTTGTGCCCTTCGAACAATTGACGCCATGCACCACTTTATATCTATCTATCTATCTATCAATTCCAATTCTTCTGAATCAATCTGATCATAGTCTTCTTTTGGCATATCTGGGTTCCCAATCTTTCCGGCCACCAGGCTTTCATACCATTAAGGCATGGATGTAAGCAATGCCATGTGTTGCTTAGCAGTTTGTTCGTTGAAGTCTTTAACATTCTCTAGATTCACGGCAATGTTGCTTTGTAGAATCCACTGGTTTGAATTTGGTTTAGTGCTTTGACCGCTTGAAAACTGTTCGAGCTTTGCGAGGATTGTGGTGTTTGAGGAGAATTAGGCTCGTATGATGGAAATGATTGAAAACCTCCAGATTGGTTTGAAGACTGATTTGAAGAATTATTTGCACTGAAGGTTGCCTGTATCTTCGGACTTTGCGTGTTTGCTATAGAATTGCCTTTGTAATACAAGTTTACGTCTTGTTGTATGTGACCACCTTTGGTTTTCACCATTTTCTCTATCTACAGCTCATGACCTTCTAGCTTTTCTATGAACCTCGACAAATTGAGAGAACTATAATGTGAACCGTTTGCGAAGTGACTTACAAAACATCAAAAATGCAATTCTAACATGTAAAACCCTATTACAATGATTCGACATGACCCTAAGATGTAGGCTATAGACATTCTGCATCAACAAGACCCATCTAATATAAAATTTAAATATTGTTTAACACATACCAACGTCGCATAAATGTAAAAGTCAACAAAGATTTCGATTGAACAAAATACATGAAGTTTAGGTTTTGAAAAGAAAAATGACAAAAACACGGAAACATAGATCTTGAGTTGTGTTCGGTTCTTCGTATGCGGCTTGATCTTCATCTGGTCTCCTTGCGTCACTTTACCTAATACACAATATTCACTCAAACGATTAGTAATTAAAACATTTGAATGAGATAGCTAAATTCGGAAATCAAAACTATATTTTTGATGCATTATGGAGCATTGAAAGCATACACACAAGTTGGAAGTTCAAACCCGAAAAACGGGAATGTTGGTATCATTCGGCGCCACTAGGCGCCGATTTCAATGCACCAAAGGAGACATTTACATCGTTGGCACACTATGCTCTGAATTTGGCGCACTGGCCGCTGAACCCAGACCTGACTCACGAATTTCATGTTTTTCCACTAAAAAAGTGTTTAGATCACTCCAAATCAAGTTTTTTTTGTTTAATACTCATTCCTTATCATATGTAAATCCGTAACCCATACTCGGATCCATAATAAATATATTTTACTATCCCGTTACCCAGTTTGCGGTTATATGTATTTGACCCGTTATGATGTTCAAGCATTAAAGCTTAAATTATTCGCATCCTTTTCATGGGATTATTCCCCTACAACTACAACCCATTAACCGGGCTAATTAGTCTTGTATTTCACCATCCCGTTGCCCGGGTTATGTCATTTGACCTGTTTGGTTCGTTCATGTGAAATCCATCACTTATAGACAACCAAACTTTATGCACCCTTTATTGATCTGTTCGGTTTGTTTGTGTGAAGTCCATCACTTATGAACAACCAAACTTCATACATTCTTTATTTGACCTGTTCGGTTCGTTCGTGTGAAGTCCATCACTTATGAAAAACCAAGCGTTATACATTCTTTATTTGACCTGTTCAGTTTGTTCATGTGAAGTCCATCACTTATGAACAACCAACTTTATACATTTTCTATTTGACCCGTTCGGTTCGTTCGTGTGAAGTCCATCACTTATGAACAAACAAACTTCATGGATATCACTTTCTCAACTGTCTTATCAATAAATCACATTATTTAAACAAAGAATACAAACATATAGTCACGTACTTTAAAGCTTATCCTTCAACCGAGCGTTCGTCCTGACGCTATTACCCGATGCTTCACCCGAGTTACCTAAAGAGTACAACCCAACATCATAAGAACCTTGTTGGTGCATATTTTCTATGCCTGCCACTGTGCAAATAGGCTAGATAGAGCGTGTGTAGAATATTGTATATATTAGATACGAACACATGACTTTGGAGAGGACGAGAGAGGTTCGTACGGATGTAACCCTCATGAGTAAGTAACCCTCGTGAGGAGGTAACTACATCCGCACGGAAGTACATCCGTCCCAAACCTCAAGTATATATAGTGTGTTGTGTGTTCGTTAGTTGTTAAGTTTTGGAGATCACAGAGGGGAAATGCTGGAGAAATTTTGTTCTCTAGCTTATAAACGATGTATACTCTTTCGGTATGATGGAAAGCTTCCGCTTATACTTCTTCTTAATAACTTTCTACCGAACTAGTGTTATCCCGACCAAACTTCTGTCTAAACCCGCCAGATCTTGGACTTTCAATTAGTATCAGAGCTTGGAGACAAAAATCTGAACATAATTGTTGGTGCATAATGTCTATTACCTATGTCTAAGATATGTTGTTTATCTTTATAGGGCTTAGAATGTCAATTTGTATATGTTAATATATGTTTTATTTGATTTGTAAATGACTCGTACGAGTGAGTTGTATGATTCGTACGAGTGACATTTTGTCACTCGTATGAGGCTCCTCTCGCACGAGTCACACCCAGTTTCACACTCTCCTGTGCGAGTCATGTCGACCTATAAATAGAGGAGTGTTGTGTCAGTAACTGGTAATCTTGTTGGTGTGGCGAAGCCCTGCTGAACTGTTTACTTGCTCTGTACTTGTTCACGTATATCGATACAATTGAAGGCATTTAAGCAGTAGATCTCACTTGTTTGTTTGTCAAGCTCACTAACAATGAATTCCACCTCTGTTAGTTAAGTCAGATCGGTCCGGTGCTCATCGGAGGAGTCGACCCCCCCTCACAAGTGGTATTAGAGCCTTGAGGCCAGATCTACTGACAAACATCAAGTTTCTGCAGACTAGCAACAGTTTCAGATTCAGATTTACCATTGGAGTTCTCTACTTCTAAACTTTCCCATACTGATCTTGGAATTGGATGAATTCATGGACAAAATTAACTAGAATTCTAGGATATCATGTTAAAATCAATTCTAATCAATCCTTGACAATTTCAGATCTAAAATCGAACTTAATCATGTCAAAATTGGTAAAATTCATCCATTTGGTGACCTAAGTTGTTTCGCACGGATAGAGAGACCACTCGCACAAACAACTGTCCGTATAATTTAAGTCATTCGTACGAACAAGTAAACAGAAGTTCATAAAATTTACAAGTAAAAAGTTAAAACTGTGATTCGCATGAGGTATTTAGTCGTTCGAGCAACTCACTCGTACGAGCCACGTTTTCATTCGTACGAACAGCTTGTTCGCACGAGTATCTTCTTTGTATGAATCATCTCGTTCGCACGAATCTCTATGTCGTACGAACTATTCTTGGTCGCACGAACTATTCTGTTATTCGCACAAAAAAATATTTATCATACTAATTAGTTTTTCGAAAGTGTGTTTCTAAAATCTTTGTAGAAAAATGGCAGGAGAGTTTTATAACGCATTACTACATCAGCGGTCACAACTACAACAACTCAAAACATGAACCTCGAGTATGAGATGGGTACGTGACGAAGCCGCCAAAGTTGATGAACCTTGAGGACTTTGACAGTTGGAGTGAACGTTTCATGAATTGGGTTCAGGAAAATCATTTTACTTGCTGGTTTGCCATCGAAGAAAAGTATCAATCTCCTATTGGAGAAAATGGTCTCGAAAAGACATTAGCTCAACTTTCGGATTTTGAAAGAGAGAAGTTCATAAATGAGAAGAAAATGATGAACATTTTACAACAATCCATCAAGGAAGACATATTGGCGCTGTTGCAACATGATGATGACACATAATCATTATGGAATACTCTTCGATTGAAATTCCAAGGTAGTTGCAAAAAGGGAAGAGGGCGTTGTTGAGTAAAGAATTTGACATCTTTACTTTGATCAAAAGAGAGACAGTAAAACAACTGATTGAAAGATACTGTCATCTGGTTGTGCAAATGAAGCGAATAGGAATCATAAAGATGAATGAAGAATTAGTTGATAAACTCGCAGATTCCTTACCACAAGGCGAATGGTCTACCTACCTGACCATTTTGAAGAATGGAACCGAATATGGTAATTTCTCATTACCACGATTCATTGAGAGATTGGAGGGACACGAACTTGAAATGCAGAAAATGGCGAAAAACAAAGGCACCCAAATGCAACAAGACATTAATCTGTATTACAGGAAGTTCTACCACTCAGATACAGTCTCCAAAGATCCAAACTGCCTTCAGTGCTTACAACGCACAGAGCCCACCGTCAAGTCAACACAGTGGTTTTCAATCATTGGCTATGGTCAATCCGAACATGTCTTCAAGCCCACAGTCATCCAATGGTTCGAGCAATCCCCAGATCAACCAGAACAGTGAATCTCATCCTACTCAAAGGGTTTTACAGTGCAATATTGCTGTTGATTTCCAAAATGCACAAAACTTTGACGAGAAGACCGCCAAGCAACATATGTCATTATTAGCTTCGGTACTCGAATCATACGACAATCTTGTAGCAGGCAAAATTGGAAATTCAGAGATGACCAGAGAGGACTATGATCAGATTAACCCGGTCGAGATGGATTTGATCAACATCAAATGGTGTATGTCATCTATTGTTAGACAAGCACAACGCTTCATGGAAATCACTAGGAAAGACTACTTGGGAGGATTAGATGGAAAACTTGGCTTTGACAAGTCCAAAGTTACTTGTTTCAGTGTCAGGAGGAGGGACATTTTAAACGCGAATGTCCAAACAGAGAAGCTCATGGTAATCAAAACCCATTTGCCGACGACTATTACAAGAAAGCCATCTATCATCGTCCTCAACCAAGAACAAGAATGGTGCAAATCGAAGATAGATAGCCAGAAACCAAAGACAAAGCGCTTGTCGTGACTCTAGAAGATGAAGGATTTAACTTGAACAAGTACATTCCAAGAATGAGAGTTTGGCATTGGTTGTAGAAATAATCTAAGAACCTGAAGAAGAATCAGAGGCATCTTTTGACGAGGCTCTTGAAGAAGATTATTACCACACATCGTCATAAGAGGAGGAACTATTAAACAGTGCTTTTAAACATCTCCTGCCTAATGATATTTTGAAAACTTTTGCAGGTTACTTTGAACCAAGCCATCGATCATTTTGTGAAGAAAAGAAGAAGCCGGAAGTTGAAGCAAAGAAAGTTGATGAAGAGATGGAAAAACGGACTGATGAGACCAACAAAGCATGTATGGCAAACGTAAATAAGGTAAATGAGTCTAAAAGTGAGTCAGTTATAGAAAAACAATGTTTGAAATGTGCAGATCCATGCAGTGAATGTGTTATAAAAGACACACGATATAATGAGCTCAAATGTCCAATAAATAATTTGTCAAGTGACTATAAATCAACTAAAGAAGCTTACACAAATTAAGCAAATTTGTTAAACAATATGATAAAGCACTCAGAGAAACGGACGGAACACTTTCAATGCTTAAAGAGACTGTGATGGACAAACAAATGGCCATTAACATTCATTTAAACACAATCGCCGAGCTAAAAAGTGAACTTGAGAAAATGAAAATAGAAACGGAATGGGTTAACAAATTGTTAATCAGTTATTCTACAAGTTCGTATGTCATTGACCACATTTTACTAAAGATTGAAAGCAAAGAAGAATCTAAAAATGATCAAAACAAAAGTGCAAGTTACGATCGTGTTCCACCACCCATGTGGAAAAGCTATGCTACTAAAAACCATCAGGGGTGGAAAAGGCGCTCAACTTAAAATTGCAAACTGAACAGTCAAACGAGCTGTCTACGAACATTGATTTAACTTACACAAAATCTGAAAATAAATGTGATTCTGATGTGGTTTAAAACGTGGTTGAAAGTGTTTCGAAGAGTGAATCTGAAAAATCTGAATCGGATGTTGAAACATCAGAAAATAGTTTAAAAACTGATCCAAACGTCATCTTTTACAAAATGCTGGATCTGATAAACTATATTCTTATGAAGATTTCCCAATACAGAATGTGAATCTGGATCGTGTTGATAAGTTGTTCAAGCTTGTTGAGGTAAGCCATTCTGATTTAGACAAACACGATGTATCATTTTATTCTAAATCAAAATGTGTTAACAGGCCCTACCATCAGTGAAACATAGTTTATCCTGAGAATAGGAGGGCTGGTTTGGGTTTCCAAAAGATTAGAACAAATAAAAAGTTTCAAAAGTTAAACTTTACAAAGAAAGTTAACTTTGTTTTTGAAACAACTACTGAGAAAGAAAAAGAGATCATTGGTAGTTCAAGAAAGAAAAGGAGAGTAGAAAACAAGCTTTGGATTCCTCTGTTCGAAAGGACAGTAGGACATGCTATAAATGTAAAAATTTTGGGCATATTGCACGACATTGTTCACAAAAAATATCCAAAACCTGTTTCTAATTCAATCAGATCTTCCAAGGATGTGAAACAAAAGGCACCGATGGTTTTACCGAAACAGATTTTGAAACGAAATATTGAATCCAACAAAAATGTTAAATCAACGATTCAACTTAAGTCTAAATTTGAAACTGGTGAAAACACAAAATTGGGTTGCAAAAGCCAAACCATCTAAAGTAGAACTGAAACCATTTGTTCCAACCAAAACCAAGCCTTAACAGAATGTCAAAAACAAAGTAGGTCCGAAATTTGATATTCCGAACCCACCCAAGACCAAGCAGGCTTGGGTTTCTTGGTTTAAATAGTTTCTTCCTCCTGTGTGTAGGGGCTCCCAAGATCGATCATGTCTAAATGGATTATGGATAGTGGAGCTTGCCGACACATGACTGGGATGCTTACGTTGTTGCACGACGTCAAAGCTATCCAAGGAGGGTACACAGGTTTTGCCGGAACATAAGGTGGAAGAATCGTTGGAGAGGGTATTCTTACGACTGGAGTTGTTTCATTTGACAAAGTGAACTACATTGCAGAGCTAGAGAACAATATGCTGAGTATTTCACAAATTTGTGAAAAAAGTTCACAACACACTTCAATGACAAAGAATGCTTAATCATAAAACTGGGATTCAAGATTCCTGAGGAATGGATTCTTATGCGGGCTACAAGAGAGAATGATCTTTATGTTCTTGATATGAGTGTCGCATCTACAACATCAAAGAAGGTTCAGTGCTTTGTTTCTAAAGCAACCGAGTAGGAAGATGGGGCACATTCATTTGAGAAAGGTGAATTATCTTGTGCACAACGACCTAGTGGAGGGTGTAAATTTGACAAATTTTCAGTTATCTGATGATTGTCTAAGCTGTAGGAAGGGGAAACAACACAACAAATCACACCCAAGAAAGCTTCTAAATTCTGTCAAGTTACCACTAGAGAGGCTACATATGGATCTTTTTGGACCAGTAAACGTCAAAAGTATTTCTGGATATCTAAATTGGCTGGTCGTTACAGATGATTTCTCAAGATTCTCATGGGTTTTCTTTCTGGAGAGCAAAGATGAAACGTTTGAAAGTCTAATGATTCTCTTCAAAAACTTGAAAACCCGTATCATTTGCCTATCAAGAGAATCCGTAGTGACAACGGTACAGGGTTCAAGAATAAATGGATGCTCGAGTTCTGCAACAATAAGGAGATTCTTTATGAATTCAGTGCTCCTTATACTCCAAAACAAAATGGAGTAGCTGAACGAAAGAATCGCACATTGATTGAGACTGCCAGAACCATGCTCGCCGATTCGAAATTGCAATTAGTTTCTGGAGTGAAGCAGTCGCATCAGCGTGTTACACCCTCAATCGTGTGTTAATAGTCAAGCCTCGCAACAAGACTTGTTTTGAATTGCTAAATCAACGGAAACCTAAACTTGCGTTTCTGGAGCCTTTTTGATCACCGTGTACCGTATTAGACGGGGATGGTAAATTTGGAGCCAAATCCTTGGAAGGATTTTTCATTGGTTATGCTACTCCACAAAAGCGTGTCTTTTTGCCGAGTTTGAACCAGGTCATTCTTGCTCAGCATGTTGATTGTCAATGTTATACTACACCTATGCAGAAACCTGGGGATCCATGGCTGTTTAACTATGAAGGTTTGTGGAATTCTTTCGACCTACCAGACGTGCCATCTGATTTTGAACTTGTTATGCTCTTTCAAAAGCATCAAATCTTTAATCATGAACAAGTTACTAGACCATTGGTAATTTCCCTGTCACTTCCTGTCAACACGTCTGATGTCGGTCCGAGCACTACTCTTCAAGAATCCGTCTTTATTCCTATCTTGAACACTGTTGAATTATCTGCCCAACAACCGCCCAATGTCGACTCCAATCGAGAACCAACTTTTGATGATGGAGGATCTGGTTCCTATGAAGGATCTGAGCATATCGAGAATTTTCTGAATTCCCAGGCTAAGCAACCAAACGTCAGGAATGAAGCTACATCTTATGCTCTGGTTGTTGATGAAGTGGTCACGAACTTGCAGACTCAAGTGGATGTTCCTAGTGAAGTGATGCCGAGAACACTTTCTTATCACCATCGGAGAATATCATAGGCAGCTTATAAACATGAGTGCAAACTCGCAATCAGATCAATAAGGATCTAAGCTGTTTTTATACCCGTATTGCTCCATTACAAACCCGAATTTCTTACAGTTGTTTTATTTCAAAGGTTGAACCTGGGAACTGGAGAGACGCGTTAAAAGAAGAAAGTTGGGTAGAGGCAATGCAGGAGGAATTGCTTAATTCCAGAAGCTAGGAGTCTGGAAGCTTGTTGACCTACCAGATCATAACAAAAAGATAAACACGAGATGGGTATTCAGTGCAAACGTGATGACAGAGGGATAGTGGTGTGCAACAAAGTTCGACTCGTGGTACAAGGCTTTCATCAGCAAGAAGGGATAGACTACACCGAAGTCTATGCCCCAGTCACTCGTCTCCAAGCAATCCGCATATTCTTGGCCTTTGCTTCTTGGAAAGGTTTCAACGTCTACCAGTTAGATGTCAAATCTGCTTTCCTATATGGAAAAGTTAAAGAGGAGGTGTATGTCGGCCAGCCATCGGGGTTTGTCAATCCCATACACAAAGACAAAGTCTACCTTCTGAACAAAGCCTTATATGATCTACACCAAGCCTCGAGAGCTTGGTATGAAAGTTGTCATGACATCTTCTAGACAATGGCTTTCTTATAGGAACTGTAGATTCTACCCTCTTTACCAAGGAAGTGGGTGGACCTTTGATTATCGTGCAAATATATATGGATGATATCATCTTTCGATCGACAAATGATAAGCTGTGTAAAGACTTTGGAGAAGTCATGAAGCGCAAATTCGAAATGAGTGCGATGGGGGAGATGAAGTTCATTTTAGGACTTTAGGTTGACCAATTGCCTGATGGTATCTTCATCCATCAGACGAAGTATGTTCATGACATATTAGAGAAATTTGATATGACAGGAACTAAACCAGCATCTACCCCGTAAGCTCCAAATCACGGCTTTTGTCCAGACGTTCATGGAGTCAAAGTTGATGAAACATTATATCGCTCCATGATCGGATCCTTGATGTATCTAACAACTTCCCAACCTGATATCATGTATCCTATATGCATGTGCGCCCGTTTTCAGTCTAGTCCAAGAGATTCACATCTGCTAGCAGTCAAGCGTATCATGAGATATTTGAAAGGATGTCCAAGCACCAGCTTGTGGTATCCTCGACACGACGACTTCAATCTTGCGGGTTACTCGGATTCTGATTTCGGTTGCTGCAAACTGAATGCCAAATCTACTACGGCTGGTTGCCAGTCTTCGGAATCCGTTTGGTAACGTGGAAATGCAAGAAACAGACCGCGGTCGCTCTCTCTACGTGTGAAGCTGATTACGTTTCAGCATCCAGCTATTGTTCCCAGATTCTCTGGATTTAACAGCAGCTGAGAGACTTTGGACTGCAATTTCTTGACACGCCCATTTATGTAGATAATTAGGCTGCTATTGATATCACTAAAAACTCATGTCAACACTCACGCACTAAACATATTGAGATTCGACACCACTTTATCCGTGACTGCTACGAGAAAAAGTTAGTTAGAATTGAAAAAATCCACACTAATGACCAAAAAGCATATTTTTATACCAAAGCATTTGATCATTCAACATTTAAAAAACTTTTAAAATTAAATGGTATAAGAAATCTGGCATCAGGGGATATTTAAAAAACTTTTGTACATACTTTCTTAAAAATCAAAAAATATGTTTTTGATTTTAGGAGGAGAAAGTTTGGGAAAATACAAAAACATTATAAAAGTCAAAAAGAGTTTTTTTTTTTGTAAAAAAGAGAGATCAGTATATTGTTTATACAAGTAATTAAACATGTCTTACTGAAAATGTTTATACAAGTAATTAAACAGGTCTTACTAAAAATGTGCCAATAGGCTTCACTCGTTCAGTATATTGTTTTTCAAGATATAAACATAAAAGAAAATCTGAGTAACTTGTGGGTTAACATCTCTCGGATATATGAACTTAGTACTCTAAAATTTCGTTTGAGAGAATGTCAGATTCTGCGATACAAGGTCTTTATATTTAATCGATATCTTGGATATTATCTGAGTTATTCTGATTTTGCATCAGCAATGGCCTAGAACTTGTATAATACTTTATGCATTATTCGGCCACAAAAGCTGCATAAAAATGATTATGTCATAAACCTTGTGACATCTGCAGTTCAAAAGATTCATTTATGGAACACCACCTAAAGATAAGCCTTCATCTATTTGTCTGTATGGAAATACTAACCTGAGCTCTCAAGGTCTCACAATTCACCCCATTTACAGATATTAATTGGATATATTCACCTGTGAAATGATATTCTGGGAATCTCGATACGGGAGTATATTCTGAGATGGGTAACACAACTATTTCATATTCCTTAAATATTACCTAACATATCTTGAAACAGTTGAGAAACGAGAAGAAGTTTAAGTGGATAAGTATATTGGCAATCTAAGTAAATTTGTTTAAAAACTTACATTTACTACCAAGATCAATGCTACTGGTGATTTTTTTAAATACTTGATATGATTCTCTTAACACAAAAGTCACACAAATATGCTTGTGTATATATCTTTACTTGTTATTTCTTTTTAGAAAAATCCCAAAAAAGATTTTTAGATTTTAGCAATTTATCTTAGATTTTAAGTCTACCGATGATGAAAGCACTGATAGTTCAAGTCATAACGAAGCTTGCTGGAGGAAAGCTGAAGATTCACGGGTTGGGAGCTAATCATGGAAAGAGATTACCTAAACGTCAACAAAGGTTATTAATTTGAAACTTTACATTTTTTAATAAATTTGTTTTGGTCAAACAAAGGTCAACCAAGGTCATTAACTTGGACTTGGTAGGTAAATCAGATAACCAGGATCATTAACTTGGACTTAGTTAACTGAGTGGGTTATTAAACAGATAAAAAATTCATAAAAAAATTAAAAAGATAACAAAGTGTCAGAACTGACTCGTACGAGTGACACTGACACGTACGAGTGACACTGAGTGACATAAATATTCCTTCACACGAGCCATTGCTCGTAAGAGCGACTACTGAATGTGTATAAAGGGTCACTCAGACGCACGAGTCAGACTATTGACTCTGTGCGGTTGAGAGAAACGTTTGTGCGACCCAGTTCTTTTACTTCATTTTCTTGACCTATACTACATACCGATACGTTGGGGAGGTTGATTCGCACACCTCTTGCAATGGGAAATGTATTAGTGCTCGTTTTAAGTGGTTATAATGTCGAATTTGAACCAAACGGACATAAAACATATATTTAGGAATATTGGACCGGTAAAGCATAAAATTGAACTCAAAAACGTAAAAATCGGCCCTATTAACCTATAAATCAACCTTCAATTTGATAAAATCTACACGTTTTAAGTTCGATTTGACTTGGTGTTATTTCATGCGATTTGGAACTCGTACGAAATGTCACTCGTACGAGCAGATTATCAAATTTTTGTTATTATTTTCACTCGTACGAGTGAGTATTCGTACGTGTAGGATCCTTAAAAGTTAAAGTTAAAATTTTGAAATTTTGATGACTCGTACGAGACATCATTCGTACGATGTAGATCTAGTCAAAATTCTTGAAATTTTCTCCAAGTATAATTGTTCATCCGTACGAATTAGTGGCTCGTACGAATGATGTTTTGATTCAGATCTTAATGTCTTGTCATAATATGTAACTCGTATGAATGAATGGGCCGTACGAGTGACTCGGAAAGTTGCAATGTTTTTGAAAGATTTTCTAACGGTTTGAAATGTCTATGTGTGCTGGTCCAGAAATCTTCTTTTTCACCATTCCATAGTATATGCTGTCTTCTGGATGATTCTATTCCAGAAATCGCCGTTTACAATGAAGTCTTAGTTTTTTTGGGCAGAATTCTGTTTACGAAGACCTTTACAGATCGTCATGTAGCTTATCGCTCAAATATTAAGTATTTCTGGAATGCAACAGAATATGATGCAGCGGTGAATGCGATTATTTCGACTGTAAAGATTAAAGATGAAGATATTCAGGTTAAGATCACCGAAGACTTAATCAGAAAAGTGCTGGAATTCAACGACCACGAAGATGATCCTACAGTGTTTTCTGAGTATATGGTGAAGGGATATTTTTATCATATGGGTTATGCCGGGTTCGTAAATGCTGCTCCATTTAAGAAGGCTAACCTAAGTGCGCCTTTCAGATATATCGCTCATTGTGTCATACATGCACTTAGTCAACGGAAAGGAGGTTTTGATGACTTAGTTAATTACCAGATGTGTATGATCACTGCACTCGTTCTGAACCTACCGTACAATTTTTGTACGAGAATTTTTGTAGTACCCATGGTTTATTCAAATGCTGCTAAAACATTTGCATCCCAATCTGAAAAAAAAGAAGGATGATGTGTTGAAATTGGAACATATGGATGTCTCGATACTGAAGAAAATGAATTTACATCTCAAGACATTTCCTAATGTAAAGCCAGCATTTGGAGCAATTACTGACAAAGATTATATCGCTCCAGCACTAGGAAAGTGGAGAAAAGAATATAGCGGTGACGAGATTGAAGCTTACAACGCTTGAGGTTTTATTGCGAAGCAAAGCGCTTGGTTTGTAAAAGAAGGGGGTAAGGGAACCAAGTGAAAACCGACGTCAACATCTTCCTCTTCTACCCCTTAGAAGAAACAGAAAGCATCAGAAAGATCGAGACTAATTGATGAATCAGAGCCAGAGGAGAATATTGAAGATATGGCTACTGATATTGAAAGACAAGCATTTGGAGAGAAAGAGAAAGTGGTTGAAGAAGCGTCCTCTTCCAGTACTGATTCGGAAGACAGGATTGCTGGAGAAAAAGAAAGAGCCTAAGAGATAGAGAAGGAATGTTTAGCCGTAATGCAGAGAAAAGCTGAAGAAAAGAGACGAAAAGCAACAGGAGAAGATGATTCGACAAATATACCTTCGGGTTTTGACTATGATACTCCTGTGTGTAAACCAGCTAAGAAGAAAACTCAACGTCTCAAAAGATCGGCAGTGAGAAGCACTGATTCCACCATCACCGGCTCGTCAACAAACATCACAACTGAGAACAGACAGTAGAAGAAGTGCATGTTGAGCCGAATCCACCGAGAACACCATCACCGGCTTGTCAACAAACATCACAACCACACCATCTCCACCACATCAGCAAACAACACAACCACCACCGCAGGCAACGCCACAACCCTCGCAGTCTCAACCCCATTTTGATTTTGACTTTGACTTTGGTGACATACTAGGGGGTGAAGATTTTACTTCTGACATGTCTAACGACCCACGTGTTGAAGAATTACAAAAGCTGGTCATGTTAAACATGGTCAAGATTGTAGAATTGCAGGAGCAGCTCAATGTTTTAAACGAAGACAAACAACAGCTCGAAGCTATGTTAGCTAGTATTGCATCTGAAAATGAGCGTTTAAGGATTCGCATGGCTGAATATGAAGAAGAACGTCTCAGGAGCGACAGAAAGATGAATTTATTTGAGAAGATACTGACTAAGAATCTTGGTATTAATATTGCTACTGATATTGACGAGATTGAAAGAGCTGAAGCACGAGAACATGTTGCAGAGCGCGAGCGTCTTGCTAAAGAATTATCTGACGCGCAAGGCAAAGGCAAAACTAAAGTCGGTGAGGATCCTGTGAATGTTACAACTGGGACAAAAGCTGAATCTGCGCCAGTTATTACTGATATCGTGGAGTATTCGATGACGATATCGGTAATAGGGAGTTTGGGATCTAGTATTCACTAGGGGATATAATTAGTTGGGGATGGATCGAGGAGCTTAATGTTTATGCTATTAAAAGGGAGTTTGGGATCTAGTATTTTAGATACTTGAGCGATATCAAGTTCTTGCCGTATTGGGATATAAAAGAGCTCGTGCAAACAAAGATGATTAATCTGAAGATGAAGTTTCACGACCAATGGCTATGGAAATTGATCAAGCGTGAAGCTACGCATGGATTTACACACTGGAAGCCTCATTTCCCGTAGCAAATTACGAGGATCCATCCGATAACACAAGAGAAAGATGTTAAGCTAGTCGTAAAAAGGCCAAAGGTAATGAAGAATATGCCTTTGATAAAGATGGAACAATATTTAAGATCTTAAAATGGTGGCACTACAATTCGAATACAGGAGAAGCTGATATATGTGTGCACCCAGATGATGATTCTTGGAAGATCACAGAGGAACTTACTGAAGCCGTCATAGCACATAAACGTATATATGGGTTGTGGCATGGCATTCGAGTACTAGACCCGATGTGGCTAGTCAACTGTTCAAAGAAAGACATTGAATGCTTGTTTATAGCAAATCAGCTTTGAAGAAAGAGATAAAGAACAAGCACTCCAGTTTCAGAAGATAGTTAATGTCTGTTTTGCCAACAATGTTCATTCCGGCACGGCATGGAACACTTCATGGAGGAAACTGGAGGAGATTGAGCAAAGGAAGAAAGAATTGCGGAGCGAGCACGAATTGCGTCACTAAGAAGTTTTTGGTTTGGCAATACAGTTAACCGACCTCCTCCTACAGATCAAACGCCAATAGCTTTTGAGGAGCGTCGCAAGCCGCCGAAGCGTTTCTTTGGTCGATAAATAGTTTTTTGAAAAATTTTGAAGTTTATGCAAGACTACGGCAACATCCAAGGGGGAGTTTGTTGGTGCATAATGTCTATTGCCTACGTCTAGGATATGTTGTTTGTGTTTATAGGGCTTAGAACGTTAGTTTGTATATGTTAATATATGTTTTATTTGATTTGTAAATGACTCGTACGCACGAGGCTCCTCTCGCACGAGTCACACCCAGTTTCAAACTCTCCTATGCGAGTCATGTCGACCTATAAATAGAGGAGTGTTGTGTCAGTAACTGGTAATCCTGTTGGTGTGGCGAAGCCCTGCTGAACTGTTTACTTGCTCTATACTTGCTCACGTATATCATTACAATTGAAGGCATTTAAGCACTAGATCTCACTTGTTTGTTTGTCAAGCTCACTAACAATGAATTCCACCTCTGTTAGTTGAATCAGATTGGTCCGGTGCTCATCTGAGGAGTCGATCCCCCCTCACAATAATTAACAAGATTCAGCAATCGAAGGCTTCTCTTCTACTCATTTCTTCTCATTTTAATCATTTTTCGCACATTTAACCGTCAAAATAGACTGAATTTTTCAAGGATTGCATAAAAACCGTTTTTAACAAAACCTTTGAAAAATTGGATCAAAATTCAATCGAAATCATGATCAAGATGCTCAAAAACAAGAAAACCTGAATTTTCATCCTCGCACGAAGGTAAAATCTAAGAACTATGTATAGTTCCTTCATAGGAAGAGACTTCATTTGTACTGTTTCATTTTCCTCCCACAAAGTAACTTTTGAGAGAAAATGTATTCAAGTAACGAAGTGCTACCCAAATTAATCCTTGGAGTATTTATTAGTACAACACTTACAATGGTGAAGGTAGATTTGAGACCAATGGGACTTAATTTGAACGTTTCGGCCTTAAATTAAAAAAAAAACTTAAATCTAGGCAAATTGGACCGTCAAAAATTGAAATTAAACACATAATATTGTAAATTGGTTCATTTAGATCGTTATATAATCTTCAATTTGAACAAACTGTTTATACGGAGATAGACGACCTCCGTACGAAGGTAACTGACTCCTTCGCACAAAGGTAAATGTGCTAAAAGGATATATACCCTCGCACGAAGGTAACTTGTAATTGGTAAAATTTGTTTTGACATACCTTTATACGAATTTACATATGGTACCTCCACGTTTAGATACATTCGCACCAAAGTTAATATTTTTGGTTTTGCAGGCGAATCCACGAACTTTGAACAAAAGCATAATGTATGTTGTGTGCTTGACAAGACATTGACAAAAATTAAGCCATTTGAATTAATCTTGGAGTTTATGCGTAGGATTCAGATCAAGAAATCCCTTAAAAATCAACATAAAGCATATAGATCACACATTCAATGATTTTGGATAATGAAAAGTTTATAATAGATCTGCCAGCTATTTGGTCGATTGCAAGAGTTGGGAATGAGGATAAAGCAGTGTAAATTATGGAAGCATTGATCAGGAAGGTTTTGGATTTCAACGATAAATATAGTGTTCCAACAGGATACCCAGAAAGAATGGTTAAAGGGTGTTTCTACCGAATGGGCTACATTGGTCACGTGAATGAAACAAATTTCTCAAAGGCGAATTTTTCTAGACCCTACAAATTCTTCATTCATTCGGTAATTGATGCAATGGGGTATAAAAATGGTGGTTTTGATGTGCTGATATAATATCAGATGTGCATGATAGCATCATTGACTTTGAATCTACCATACAATTTTACAAAACTAATCTTTGAGTAGATGAAGGCAAACATCACTAAAGAGAAGTTTCTGCAATATCCTAGATTCGTACGAATGATGCTAGATGATTTAATTCCAAATCTGGAGAAAGTTATTTCTGATGTGCTGCCACTCGGAGCATATGACAAATTTGTCCTTAGATTGCCTTAATCAATATTTGTCAAATACGATTCCTATGTTCAAAAAGTTATTCGGATGCATAAAAGATGAAAGCTATGTTGCGCCATTAGAGGGAAGTGGAGAAAAGACGAAAGCAATTATGAAAATGACGAGGAGGAAAGATTGGATAGTTTTGTGGCCAGAAGGAGTAGATGGTATGAAAAGGAGGATGAAAAGAAAAAGAAGACAAGAAGCTCGAAAGAGAAGTTAAAAGAGAAAAGCTGCACAAACATTGCTTCGAGATGAAAGTGATGCCAAAGAGGATGCAAATGTTAATGATGAGGTGATTTCTGTAACTTCAGATCAGGAAAGAGAACAACCTAAGAAATATGCCGCATACACATATGAAATCGCGGGTGACATTGAAAAACAAGCTTTTGAAGGTGGAAGTGATGTTGACTCTAAAGATACAGAAAGTCATAAAGATAATTCATTCACTAAACAAGCTTTACATGATCCAAGAGAAATGGCTGAATAAAAAGCTACAAAAAGAAAGAGGAGATTGGCTGGTGACGATGATGAACCTTATGTACCGCTAAAGAGAGTGAAAAGCAAAGCTTCTGATTTATGTAAGAAAAAACTGGATCTACATCAGAAAAGACATCAAGAAAGAAGTATCTGTAAACTACAAAGAAAACAACTACCAGAGCTGAACCAGAAGTTACAGAGAAAGAGTTACCAACAATGGAAGCTGAAGTATAGGTTGAGAATGTTATTCCTATTCAAACACCACAAACAGTATCATAACGACCTCCAACAACACTAGTTCCACCAATTCCACCACAACAGCAACAACCACAAGAACCACAACAACAAACACCTCAATCACAATCAAGGTCTTCTACAAGACGTCAATCTTTTCCTACAGGATTTTGTTAGAGACACAGAACATATTTCAATGATGATTTTCCATTTCCGAATATGGAATCAACAGGAGCAATGAACTCTGAATTTCTTGATAATCAAAATGACTAGAAAATAAAAGATTTGGAAAACAAGATCAAAGCTTTGGAAGCTGATCGACAACAGATGGAAGCCGTTATAGCAAGTCTAGTTTCTAGAAATGATAGAGCGAGAAAAGGTTTAACGATTTTGAAGCTGACAAGATTGTTAAAGATCGAAAGCTTGAAGTGTTATACAAAGTTCTAGAAAAGAAGATGGGTTAAACTTTGAAGCTAAATACAGTCATATCAAAATCGATGAAGCTAAACAAAGGGTGCAGAAAGGGCTCATAAGGCTGCTACTGAAGTTGAAACTGCTAATGCTGATAAAGGAAAAGGAAAAATTGATGATGTTCCTATTATTACGCCTAAGCCAGAAAAAGAGTTAGAGCTAGATATTGATACTTCGAAGTATGTTCTGATTGATCCTGTGAAAGATGCTCCTAATCATTCAGAGAAAAAGAGAGAATCAGAGAAAGAAAAGGAAACTGATGATAAAGAAGATGATGAAGATGTGGATGTTGATGGTGCTGATTATGGTAATGATGATGATAAAGGTGATGATAATGATGACAACAATCAGGGTGGTACAGGGTTGGTGGTATTTCAAGCTAAATTTGCTGATATTGGGGATATTTATGATTTCTTGAGCGATAATGCAAATCAAGAGGATGATTCTTATCTAGAGGGGGAGAAAGGTGATATTGTACACGATGAGGAGGATTTAGGAATCTTCACAGACGTTACCCCATTAACGGTTGTTCCTACAATTCAACACAATATGATATATCTAGAGCATGGAGTAGAGGAAGGTGAATTTGTTCATAACTGCTCTAAAGAACAGATAGCAAAGATGATGGGAATAGATGAAAGTTCGTTTGAGTTTGATTTTGAAGAAGAATTAAACATCAACATAGCAATCCCTGATGATTATGTATACACATATGTTGAAGATGCTGATAATTTTGATAATGTTGTCGTGGAGGACGATTTAGATGATGAAACGGTCAAATACTCTGGTGAAGGAACTGATGACTTCCCAACATTTCAAGAATTATTCAATGAAGAGACGAACGATTTGTTGAAAAGAAAGATTGAAGAGAAAGTGAAAGATGGAAAGATTCCGAGGCTTAGTAAAGAAGAGATTATGGAAGCTCGGAAAACCTAGTTTAGAGATATGCCCAAAGAAAGAAATTTCAGACGACCACTAGCATTTTTCAAGAGAAATCAACATAAATCGCTAGGTGATATATAAGCTGAGGCTGGTTACCAGAGTTGAACAGTTGGGAGATAAAAAGAGAATTTGGAGTATAATACTTCAGATACTTACAGGATATTAAAAACTTTGTCGTGGTGGGACGTGCAAGAGTTATGTCAAACAAAGTTAATTAATTTCTAGATGAAACCAGGCGATCAAAAACTGTAGAAGCTGATAAGATGTGAAGCAAATCATGATTTTCCGAATTGGAAGCCACATTATCCAAACTAAGAGATATACAAATTTTAGATCTAATGTGGTTAGTGAATTTATCTAAAAAAGTTATTCTATAACAAGATCTGTTATTAGGTACAAGGGAAGGTACAAGCGATGTAGTATCAGAATGTCATAAATACATGTTATGCTCATGAGATAAATTCGAGAAAGATGTGGAAGGAGTTCATGAAAGAAGTTAGAAAAGAAGAGAGACTTGCAGAAAAGATAAAGAAAGCTTCTACTTCAAGATCGAGACTGCGGAAACATCCAAGGGGGAGTTCATGAAGTGGGCTCCTCCAACTGATCAAACGCCCATTCTAAGTGAAGAAAGACGTACGAAGCCAAGAAAGCATTTCTTCAGGCGTTAAAGTTAAAGTTTTGAAGACCGATCAAGACTGCGGAAACATCCAAGGGGGAGTTTGTTGATACATATGTCTGTTGCATGCGTCTACGAGTCATGTCAGAGTCTAATAAGTTAAACATGTTAGATTTTGAGATTATAAGTATAAAAGTACATCCGTATGGAGGTAACATGTTAGTTCGTACGGAGGTGTTTCCCTTAGTTCGCACGGAGGTGTAAGTAGTATAAATACGTGTTTGGACTTTGGGTTTGTAAGTTGGTTTTGCGGATCAGACGGCGAAGCTCTGTCCGAGTGTATTCTGGAACTTGTAACTATTTATACAATTAATGAAAACATATAATTGAGTAATCTTGTTATTGTCATCTAATCTAAAATCGAATTCCGCACGATTATGGACTAGGTTAACAGATTATGGACTAAGTACCTTCGTAAGAACGTCATTTTTTTCAAATAACAATCTCAGCTTCGTACGAAGATAAACTTCAAAATGTGTGTCTTTATTACCTTTGCACGAATGTAATTCAAATTTTTTTGTTTTACTTGTTCTAGTCATACGAGAATACCTTTGCACGAAGCTTTACCTTCGCACAAGTGTTTCTTCGCACGAAATTTCTGCCGAAATGGAGAACGAATTCTATAACACAGTTGCAACAATTCCTACGTCAATAGTCCAGAATTTTAACTTGGATAATGAGATGGGCACAATGACGAAGCCGCCAAAGCTCATGAGCATGGATGATTTTGATGGTTGGCATGAACATTTTGAAAACTGGGTACAAGCGAAGTAAGCAAATTGTTGGTATGCAATTATAGAGGATTATACACCTCCAACTGCAGAAAATGGTGAAAAGAAAAATCTAATACAATTCACTCAAGGTGAAAAAGACAAACTTGTAAGAGAGAAGAAAATGCTGAACCTTTTTCAACAAATCATTAAAGAAGACATTTTTACATTACTCCAGCACCAGGGTACCGCATAATTAATCTAGAATACATTGATAGTAAAGTTCAAAGGAAGTTTGACTATGATTAAAAGCAAGAAGGCGTTGCTCAAAAAGGAATTTTACATATTCACAGCTCTAAAGGAGAAACATTGAAACAAATTGTTGAAAGGTATTGTCATTTTGTGGTGGAAATGAAGCGCCTAAAGATTGAAAAGAGAATGAGGATAGGGTGGATAAGCTTGATGATGCTTTACCCCCGAATGAATGGTCAACATACCTGATGATTTTAAAGAATAGCAATGAATATTTTTGTCTGACATTGGGTAAATTCATTGAAAAAGTTAAAGGACAAGAGCTTGAACTTCGCGAGATGGCCAAGATGAAATATGTAAATGTCCAACAAGATGTTGACTTATATTTCAAAGGTGCAGCAAACTTTCAAATCCCAAAGATCCAAACTACTTTCAGTGCAAACAATTCATCTGGATCTTATTCAAACAATTCAAGTGGTGGTGGTGGATTATCATCGTATCATAATTTTGAACCGAATACCCCAACACCAAGCCTTCAATCTTCTCAGAGTTCCAATAACTTTTCAAGCCAAGAAAATCCAAGACCACCTATGCTGCAATCCAACATAGTAGTCAACCTACAAAATGCAAAAGATTTCACTGAAGACACTTCCAAACAACACATGGTCTTTCTAGAATCGATATTAGAGTCGTATGAAATTTTGGTCGCAAGGTGAATCGGTAATCCTAATATAACAAAGGAAGATTAGGACCAAATAGACCTTGAAGAGATGGAATTAATAGATATACACTGGTGTATGGCAAGTGTAGTCAGACGTGCACAACAGTTTATAGGAATCATGGGCAGAAACAGTATTGGAAACCGTAATTCAAAATTAGGTTTTGACAAATCAAAGGTGACCTGTTTCAAGTGCAAGGTAAAAGGGCATTTCAATAGAGAGTGCACAAACAGGGAGGTGAATCACGAGAATAATTAGTTCAAGGAAGGTTATTATAAAAGAACAATTTATCATAAGCCTTCCCAAAATCCTCTGAGCAGTTCAATACCAATACTCATTGAAGATGTTTCGTCGAAATGAAAGGACAAAGCTTTGGTCGTGACTCAAGAGGACGAAGGATTTAATTGGAACTATTACATTCCTAAGAAAGAAAGTCTTGCTCTTCTAGCCAAGATTATCGAAGATCTAGAAATGATGGTGGAGGAAGAGATAGTTGAAGAAGTTGGTGATGAATCTGGTGCTGAGATTGCCTTTGATGAGACTCCAGAAGATTCTGAAATTACTATGATTCTGAAGCATCAGATGAAGCCTTATATCATGCATTTAAATCTATAATGCATTCTGATTTATTTTCTTCATTTGCAGGTTTCTTCAACAGCAATGAAGCAAGGTTTAATGGCTTAAAGTGTGAAGAAGAGAAGAAACAAGATGTTGAAGAAATTATAAATGCATCATAGGAAATGAATGCTGAGAATTTAGCAGAGATGACAAACAAAGCTATGAGGCCCAGCTTAAAGAGGTAGTTGAAACCTCTGAAGCTGGACAAAAAAATGAATCTGTGGTAAAAGAAGTTAAGAGTGAGAAAATTGAAATGACTGTTCAATGCACGGAATGCATCGGACCATTCAAATCTTGTGTTGAAAAGACGAAAAATTTAGGGAGTTGAAAAGACACACTGATAATGTCACAGACTTAAAAGAAACAAAAGATGCATATGATAAACTGAGCAGATCTATCAACCAATATCGAGATGCTAGCAGAGAAAATGAAGCAGCACTTTCTATGCTCAAGGCTACGGTCATGGAGAAACAAAAAGCAATTAATATTCATATTGACACAATAGCCAAATTAAAACAAGAGCTAGAAACTACTAGAATAGAAAAAGAAAGAGTTGATAAGAAACTGATCAGTTATTCAACAACATCTTATGTTTTGGATCACATCATCCCAAAACCAATAGGAAAAGATGAAAAAGGGGACGATGTATATGGTTATCAAAACAAAGGTCTGGGTTATAATCGAGTTCCACCCCTGTGGAATAGTTATTCAAGGAAAAAGCGTAATGGGGTGGAAAAGGGGCTAATTTTGAAATTAAAAACTAAAAAGAAAGATGAGTCGCCTGAAAATCTTGATATAACCTATACCAAGTCTGAGAATGAATGTAAGTCAGAAATCGTAAAAATGTTGCTTACAAGGTTCTGGAAAATGACGGTGATTGTACAGTTTTTGAAAGTGCTCAATCAAATCTTTAGAAAACAAGTTCAAGTTTATATTCCGAGGATGACGATAGTTTTCTTAAAAGATACATTCCAAAATCAAATAATAGTTTGAATGATGATCCGAATGTTGTGATGTATAAAATGTACGGATCTGGCAAACTATACTCTGATGATGAGTTTCTGATTCAGAATGTGAACATCAACAAAGTTGATAAATGTTCAAGTTAGTAAAAGTTGAGATGTCTGAGATTGAGAATTTAACAAAAGAACAAAGATTTTCAAACTTTAAAAAAGATAAATCCTACTATTCTAAACCAAAAAACTCCTATCTAATCATCAACAGAAAAATATTATAATGCGAGAAACGGTTCAGGATACAGGAAGAGAAATAACAACAGGTTTGGGAATTCAAAATTTTTGAAGAAAATGACGTTTGTTTCTGGAACTAGCTCGGAAAGTGAATAAGAAAGCAAGTTTAGCAAACAGTTAAACGAAGAAGTTTTTTCTCAATGAAAAATTATGTGAATAGGTTGATGGTTCATCTCTTGTATTAGAAAGAAGGACTTGCTTTCAATGCCATCAAGTTGGACATATCGCTAGTCCGTGTCCACAAAATAAACCTAGACCTACTTACAATGTGAAAACATCTCCAGAAGACCTAAAATAGAAATCCCCAATGTTTGTACCAACTCAGATTTGAAACGAATCAATGAATCGACAAATGAAGTAAAACCAGTCAACACTAAAGTTTCAATCATTAGAACTTATGAATCTTCAAACAAAATAGAACAAAAAGATTCAAAATATTACACTAAAAATGCAATTTCAAAATGTCAAACTTGGGTGATTAAACAAAAAGTATCTTCTGAGGAGATTTAAACATTTGTTTCAACAGTGTTGATGAAAAGGTTGAATAGAATGTTGAAAAATAGAGTGAAAGTGTGTGTGAATCTATCTGTGTAAACCCACCAAGACTAGTAAGGCTTGGGTCTCACTATTCAAGTAATTATTTAAGTGACGGTGAAGGAGCTCCCAAGATCCGTCATTCAAAGTGGATCATGGATAGCTTAGCATCCCGGCACATGACGCGGATGTTGGCATTCCTCCTTTACGACGTCAAATCTATCCAAGGAGGCTACGTCGGGTTTGTAGGGAACTAGGGAGGTAGAATTCTAGGTGAGGGGATCTTAACAAATGGTGTGGTGTTATTCGACAAGGTCAACTACGTAGTAGAGTTAGAGAACAACTTACTTAGTATCACTCATATTTGTGATAAGAAATTCACAACGCACTTCAATTATAAAGAATGTCTCATTCTGAAGCTAGAATTTAAGATACCCGAAGAGTGGATCTTAATGCATGCTCCCCATGAAAATGATTTATATGTCTTAGGCATGAGTGTTGCAACCACAATGATAAAAACCGCATAGTGTTTGTGTCAAAGGCGACAGAGAAGGAGTCAATTATGTGGCATAGGAAAATGGGACACATTCATCTCCTAAAGATGAACTTCTTGGTACACAACAACCTAGTGGATGGTGTTGATCTAAAGAGCTTTCACTTGAATGATGACTGCATAAGCTGTAAGAAAGGAAAGCAACATAAAAAGTATCCTCCAATGAAGCTTCTGAACTCGATAAAGCTCCAACTTGAAAGACTACACATGGATCTCTTTGGACCAGTCAACTTGTTACCGATGACTACTCGAGGTTCTCGTGGGTATTGTTCATGGAAATCAAAAAATGAAACATTCGACAGTCTGATGATTTTTTTCAGGAAATTAGAGAATCTGTACCATTTGTCATACGACGCATTCGAAGTGACAATGGAACAGAGTTCAAAAATAACAGGATGTTCGAGTTTTGCAATGAGAAGGGAATTCTACATGAATTTAGTGCACCGTACACTCCAGAACAAAACGGTGTAACTAAGAGAAAGAATAGAACACTTATAGAGACAGCACGAACCATGCTCGCCGATTCAAAATTGCCAGTTAGTTTTTGGAGTGAAGCCATGGCCTCTGCATGTTATACATTGAACTGACAGTCAAGGCACACAAGAAGACGTGTTTTGAGCTACTCAACCAACGAAAGCCAAATCTGAAGTATTTAGAACCTTTTGGATCAACGTGTACGGTAATTGACGCGGATGGGAAGTTTGGGGCTAAAGCAATGGAAGGTTTCTTCGTGGGATATGCTAGTCCATTATAGAGAATTTGTCTTCCTTGTATAAATTGGGTTATTGATGTTCAGAATGTAGATTGTCAAAGATACACATCTCCGACACAGAAACATGGAGATCCTTTGTTGTTAAATTACGAAAGTCTCTAGAAATCCTTCGAGCTGTCAACTGAACCGACAGAAAAGGAACTTACTATGCTTTATCAGCAACAACAATCTTTTTCACAAGATCAAGTTCCTAGACCAATCGTTGTTACTCAGATACACGTTGGTACAAATGATGCTGAAGTAGGCCCAAGTTCTCAACATCCGAAATCAAAGATTGTTGGAACAAGTGAAACTACAACCAAACTAGAGGGAATGATACTGCTCCACGTTTGATGAATCTGATGACTCTAACTCTGAAGCTGAACCAACGTATGACGATAATGGATCTACTTCTATTAATGGTGAAGTTCAGATTGAAAGTTTACTCAACAATCAAGCTCAAGGAACGAGTGCTTAGAATGAAACAACTACTGTTAATTAGAACGTTGAACAAAATAATACAAATCTATGACACGAAGTGAGCGTATCCAATGAAGTTATGCCAAGGACACTGTTATACCACCCACCATAGTTTATTATCAGAGAATTATAGAGTTGTGATAAAATGCGACATCAAATCAATCAGGATCTTAGTTGCTTTTATTCTAATGTAGCACCTTTATAAAATAGGATCTCATACAGGTGTTTTATTTCACAGGTAGAGCCTAAAACGTATAAGGAAGCACTGACATGAAAAAAACTGGGTAAACGCCATGTAAAAGGAACTCTCACAATTTGAAAATTTTGGTGTGTGGAAACTCGTTAATTTGCCAGAAGACCATAAGAAGAGAAATACAATATGGGTCTTCAAGTACAAAAGAGATGACAAAGGAGTAATTGTGCGTAACAAAGCTCAACTCATTGTTCAGGGATTTTGCCAACAAGAGGGAATAGACTACACTAAATTCTATGCTCCCATAGTCAGATTGGAAGCAATCCGCATCTTCCACGCATTCGCATCTTGGAAGGGATTCAAAGTGTACCGGTTAGATGTCAAATCCGCATTCTGTACATTGGTCAACCATCAGGGTTCGTTGATCCGATACACAAAGACGAGGTTTACCTACTTGATAAGGCATTGTACAGCTTACATCAGACCCCGAGAGCCTGGTATGAAACGCTTTCACAACATCTCCTTGACAATGGTTTTCTTAGAGGAATAGTAAACAACACCCTCTTCACATGGGAAGTAGACAGACACATCCTAATAATATAAATCTATGTGGATGATATCATATCCGGTAAGACAAATGATGTGTTGTGCAAAGATTTTGAAAGAGTCATGAAGAAGAAGTTTGAGATAAGTTCTATGGGGAAGATGAAGTTTTTCTGTTAGAATCAGATAAGTTCTAGCCGAAACGTATTATGTTTCGCAACAACTGGAAGCTGAAACGTATTCTGCTTTGCAAGTCGAGAGTGCGACTGTGGTTTGTTTCAGGTAGTTTTTGGAGCGAAACTGTGGCTTCTACTTGCTATACTTTGAACAAAGTATAAAAGAAAACATGTTTTGAGCTGCTCAACCAGCATAAGCCAAACATGTAGTATTTAGAACCATTTGGGTCACCTTGCACAGTAATCGATGCTAACAGAAAATTTGGATTTAAATCATTGGAGGGGTTTTTCGTGGGATATGCTAGTCCACTACGTAGAGTATATTTTCCTAGAGTAAACTGGGTTATTGAAGCCCAGAACGTAGATTGTCAACGCTAGACGTCTCTAACACAGAAACTAGAGATGCTTGGCTCTTCAACTATGATAGTCTCTGGGATTCCTTCGAGCTTCTAGCCGAACCAACAGAAGAGGAACTTTTGATTCTTTATCGGCAACAACAAGCGTTATCACAAGAACAAGTTCCTAGACCTATCCTGATTACTCAAACACCTATTGGTACTCATGATGCTGAAGCTAGTACAAGTACTCAACATCCAGGATCTCAGACTGCGGGAACAAGTGATCCCATTGCAAATCAAGAGATTAATAAACCTACTCACACGTTTGATCAAAGTGGTGATTCTGATTCCGATGCTGAACTGACATATGACAATGATGGATCTACTTCCAATGGTTGTCCAGAACAGATTCAAAGTTTACTAAATCATCAAGCTGGTCTAAGTGATTATAATGAAGCATCCACGAGTAGTTAAGTTACTGATCAAAATATCACAGAACATGAAGCGAGTGTCTCGAACGAAGTTATGCCGAGGATGCTTTCTTACCACCCATCAGAAAAATCATTGGAGAGTTGTAGACTGGAGTCAAAATGAGAAATCAGATCAATAAGGATCTTAGTTGTTTTTATACTAAAGTTGCACCTATACAAGATACTGTCTCATATAGTTGCTTTATCTCGTAGTTGAGCTAAAAATGTACAAAGAAGCTCTCATAAAAGAAATCTTGGTTAACGCTATGCAAGAAGAGCTTCTATAGTTTCAGAAACTCGGAGTTTAGAAACTTGTAGATCTACTGGATGACCACAAGAAGATTAGTACAAATTGGGTCTTCAAGTGTAAACGTGATGATAGAGGAGTAATTGTTCGAAACAAAGCTCGAGTCGTTGTTCAACGATTTCATTATCATGAGGGAATTGATTATACTGAGGTCTATGCTCCTGTCGCTAGATTATAAGCTATCCGCATTTTCCTTGCATTCGCGTCATGGAAAGGATTTAAGGTGTACCAATTGGATGTCAAGTCCGCATTTCAATACGGAAAGGTGAAAGAGGAGGTGTATGTCAGCCAACCGCCAAGGTTTGTCCATCCGATACACAAAGAAAAGGTTTATCTCTTGGATAAGGCATTATACGGTTTACACAAGGCCCCGAGAGCCTGGTACGAGACGCTTTCTTAACATCTTCTGGAGAATGGTTTCACCAGAGGAACGGTAGACAGTACCCTCTTTACATGGGAAGCGGATGGACATCTGATTATTGTGCAAATTTATGTGGATGACATAATCTTTGATTCGACCAACGATGAGTTGCGTAAAGACTTCAAGAATGTCATGTAAGAGAAATTTAAGATGAGTTCAATGGGAGAAATGTAGTTCTTCTTGGGACTTCAGGTCAATCAGTTACCTGTGGAATCTTCATCCATTAGACAAATTATGTGCATGAAGTTTTGGAGAAATTCAAGATGTCGGAATTACTACCATTGTTTACTCCATTGGCTCTCAATCACGACATCAGACCAGATGAAAAAGGAGTGAAGATTAATGAGACCTTATATCGATCAATGATTGGTTCATTAATGTACCTGACAGCATAAAGGCCGGATATCATGTATCTGACATGCATCTGCGCCCGATGTCAGTCAATCCACGAGTGTCACACATGTTGATCATCAAACGGATTCTATGATATCTGAAGGGTTGCCCAAGCACCGACTTGTGGTATCCACGGAACGACGATTTCATCCTCGCTGGATATTCTGATTCTGATTTTGGGTGTTGCATATGAAACGCTAAATCTACAACTATTGGTTGCCAGTTCTTTGGCATGTGATTAGTAATGTAGCAATGTAAGAAGCAAACCACGGTCGCTCTTTCTACTTACGAAGCAGAATACGTTTCAGCTTCTAGTTGTTCTTCACAAATCTTGTGGATACAACAACAGATGAGAGACTATGGATGGCAGTTTCTTTATACGCTTAGATAATGAGGCTGCCATTAACATTACAAAAAATATGTTCAACATTGTAAAACTAAACATATTGAAATTCGACACCACTTTATCCGTGATTGCTACGAGAAAAAGTTAGTTCAAATAGAAAAGATCCACACTCATGAACAAAAGGCAAATTTTTACACTAAACCGTTTGATCGAGCTAAATTCAAATATCTTTTGAAACTTAACGAGATGAAAAATCTAACATCATGGGGATTTAGATGTTGAATTCAAGATGGATGACGAGTTGACATGATCCTCATTGGTTTGTTAATTTTTTAGTCTTAAAATTTCTTTCTTTAAAAACAAAAATCCAAAAATATATTTTTGATTTTAGGGGAGAAATATGTTGTGAAAAATGTACAAAAACATGAAAAAGATAAATAAAAGTTTTCTTGTAAAAAGATGAAATAATAGTACATTCATGAACTGTCATAGTATGCTAAAGAGATGTAGTGTTAAGATGTTTAAGCAGGTCTTACTGATGATATGCTAGTAGGCTTTGCACATTCAGTAAATTGATTCTGAGATATAAACATAAAGAAAAAACTTCGTAATTAATGGCTTAACATCTCTCAGATATATGGTCTTAGTACACCGAAATTTCGTTTGAGAGATTGTAGGATTCTAAGATACTAGGTATTTATAGATAATTGATATCTAGGGTATTATACAATGGCCTAGTAGTTGCAGAATACTTTTGCTTTAAACCTTAAAACTGCAGCAAATTGAAAGTATCGAAAGATCAGACAATTGCAGTACAAAAGATTCCAAATATGGAACACCACTTTTAAGTCGAGCCTTCATCTCTATGTTTGTACGGTGGTACTAACCTAAGCTCTCTAGGTCTCGCACAACCCAGATACAGATATCAGTTAGATATATACACCTGAAAGATGAAATTAAGGGAATCTTGATACGGGAGTATATTCTGAGGTGGGAAACACTGTTAAGTCAAGTTCTAAAACATCTAATTAATGTACCTCAGAACAATTGAGAAATGTGTAGAGGTTTAAGTGGATTAGTATACTCACAATCTAAGTGAATCTGTTTAGAGCATAAAAATGGTACTAGTGATATGTCTCAAAAACTGATATGATTCTCTGATACAAACTCACAAAAATGTATGTAAATATGTTTGTACATAGTTATTGCATGTCATTTCAGAAAAATCCAAATAGATTTTCAGTAATTTTAGATAAAACTTTGGAAAAATCAAAAATATTTTATTTTCATCTTAGTTTCTACTGCCGATAACGGAAAACGGATCTTCAAAATCCAAAGATGCTGAATGCTGAAAGAACTCCAAAGGACAACGGGTTGGGAGCTTATCTAAAATAAGAAAATGTTTTGAAATGATCAAAAGTTCATTAATATGAAACTTAAAATTGTCTAAAAACATTAGTTTTGTTAATAAAGTGTTCAACCAAGGTCATTAACTTGGACTTGATCAACTGAGTGGGAGGTTAAAACTGGTTAAAATGAACAAGAAGTTAAAAGATTGAATACATTAACTTGGACTTGGTTAATTGAAAAGCTGCACTTCATACAAAGTAAAAATGTTCCAACCGTACGAAGAGAAAATTGCACCTATGTATTAAACACTTCACTTGGACTTGGTTCATAATCACTATTACACTTCCTCTGTGCGATCTGAAGTTTTTACAATCTAAAAGACGAAGTGCTGCCAAAATTTTAGCTTGTAGTGGTTGATTTGCACAACTAACAATGCCTAAGGTAGATTGAACGTGCTTGGACCGTAATTGAACCTAATTTTAATGTTTTCGGTATTGAGACCTTTCAACTCAGATCTAGAACAATCTAACAGACAAAAATTAAAACTGAGCATAGATCTAGGTTTATCGGCACTTTTAGAACATGTTAGAATCTTCAATTTCAACAAATCTTGAAAAATACATTTTTGATCTAAAAACAGTCTTGAACAAAGTTACATGTTACTTCGTATGAAGTAAAAATTCACTTCGCACGAAGTAAAAATGCTGAAATGTTAGAGTCTACTTCTCACGAAGTAAAATTGCATTTGGTCAAAATCATCTTCGTACGAAGTAAACCTTTTACCTTTGTACAAACAACTTCGTACAAGGAATGTTTTGATAATTTTTGAAATTTGGGTCTAAGTGCTTGTCGTTTGTGTTTTGCAGGATAAGAAGTCAAACTTCAAACCTAAACAAAATAGCAGGCTTATCGTTCACACGTATAGAGATTCTGGGATCTTGCCAAGTTTGCACTAGAGTTGAAGGAAATTAGATTATTCGTGAGAATTGGTAATGAAGATAAAGAGGTACTGATTACAGAGGCATTGATTCGAATTGTCCCCAGACTTCAAAGACAAAGACGATGATCCGACAATGTACTCAGAGAAAATGTGTAAAGGTTGCTTCTACAACATGAGTTACAAAGGAGCAATGAACGCACCACACTTTAACAAAGCATGTTTGGGCAGGCCGTACAAGTTCTTTGTTCATTCTATTATTGCTGCCCTAAGTCATCGCAAAGGTGGATATGATGCACTGCTAGACTATCAGATGTGTATGATACGACTTTACATTGAATCGGCCTTACAGTTTTACAAGATTAATCTTCGAACAAATGAAGGCGAATATCGAAAAAGACAAGTTCTTATAGTATCCAAGATTTGTTCAAATGATGTTGGATGATCAATTTCCAAATCTTGTGAAGCATAAAAAGGATTTGTTAAAGCTGGATCACATGTCAGATCTGTCTCTAGTATGTCTGAACCAATATTTGAAGCAGAAGACATAACCTGTTGCAAGAAATTTCTTTGGATCCATTAAAGATAAGAAATATAAGGCACCGGCTAAAGATAGATGGAGGAACGATGGTAGTAATTCTAATAATGAAGATGATCGAATGGCTGACTATGTTCCGAATAGGGGTGTCTGGTACGAGAAAGAGGAGTCGCAAAAGAAAAAGACAACTCCAAAGATGAAGAGTCAGAAAAGAAAGAAGGCTGAGACATTACTAAGAGATGAGGCAATTGATGAAAAGATAGAGATAGTAGAAAATGTTGAAATAGAAACGAATGTTGAAGATGAAGTTTTCTCTGCCACTTCTGATCAAGAACAAGATGATGTGAATGTTGTGAACATTGCTGCAGAAATAGAAACACAAGCATTTGAAGGTGATAATGAAGAAAGTTCTGATGAAAGTATTGATTTCGAGGCAAGAGAAATAGCAGAGAAAGCATATCAATGGAAAAGAAAGGCATTAGGTGATGATGATGATGATGAAACATATGTGCCTTCTGAACCAGAAGAGATTGTGTTGATGCACTTCATGTCCATCACTGTGTGAATATGCTAGAAAGAGTGTGTATTGAACATTGTATAGATTAGATACGAACACACGACCAAAGTCGAACGAGAACTGGCTCGTATGAGTGATAGTATGACTCGTACGAGTGATATTGTGACTCGCATGAGTGATAAACAGCTCTACTCGTATGAGTGAACTTATGTGGTTTGTACGAGTGACATCTTATGACTCGTGCGAGCAACCATTCGCACGAGCTGCTCATGTATATATATGTGTTGTGTGTTCATTGTTTGTCAAGTTTGGAAGTTCCCTGAGGGGAAACACTAGCAGAGTCTTTCTAGGAATTCTGCCAGCCAGACAAGATGTATACTCTTTCGGTATGAACGAACGATTGCTTCCGCTGATTTTGGTTCTACTCCTTTCTTATAACGTTCTACCGAATCGGTACTATCATTCGCCCAAACTTCCATCTAGATTCACCGTCACGGGGACCCACAACTGGTATCAGAGCTATGTTATCGATTCATTCAATCTAACAGTTGATAAAACACCTACGCTCATGAATTTTGGACGTATAAGGGGTTTTAGACGTAAAACTTCAAATAATCGGACAATCATTGGACATAATGTAAACTGAAACTATAGGATTGTTAGAAACTGATTTTCGGCCAGATTTGTGCAAAAATCATCTTGAAATTCAAAGAAATAAAGATTCTTGACAGAAAAAACGTAATCTGGCTCATTTGTATGAGAGACTTAGTGGCTCGTACGAGTGACAACTTGTCACTCGTACGAAGCACAACTCGTCCGAAGTCCAGCTTATACGAAGTGGTGACAAAAAAAAATTTGGTCGTATTGACGAGACGAGTGCCCAGAAAAAAATTTGGTGATTACAAATTTTTTCGAGATTTTAACGTCTAATTCGGGCTGTTCAAGGACACCGTCTAGAGCTTCAGAGTATAGATTTGATGATACGGTCACAAAATGTTGAAGATATTGGGATAGTCACTGATACCTGCACAAAAGGTTGATCATTGGTGTAGTGACTTTTAATGGGCCTCAACGTTAAATCCGCATTTGATCAAAACTGCAATTTTGCGAAATTTTCCGCAAAATTTGGTTTTTTGAGAAGATGCTCAAGACGTCAGAATTTGCAAAAATGAGGGGGAATAAAATTTTTCACGTATATGTTAATATTCCGGCATTTTTGAAATTCATGACCTTGCAACAGTATTCGGGTGGTTCCGACTACAGATTATCTGGGAAACATAAAGCATCTAAGATTCATTAGTGGTGAGATAAAGTTGATGTCAATTTTTCATAGAAGTGGGGTTTCATAACTCAGTCTTGGAGGAGTTGTTCATTGGATTCAGTAGTTATGGTCACGTTGATGCCCGAGTCTTCATACAAGCCGGTTACACACACGACTGCTTAGTGGTACAAAGTATCCAATTTAAGTCCGCAGGGCAAATGAACTATTTTCTGGACTAACCGCCAGAAAATAAGGATGCTTTGTGGTTTCAGTTGTCACCGGGACTAACGAGGAAGGCTTTATACTTGCAATTCATGACTAAAGAAGAAGATATAATAAATCTTTCAGACAAAAATTGTGTACTAGTTGCTCACAAAATAGACTATACATTTGGAGTTTCGTGATCAAAGGATGTTCAGAATTTTTCAGATCATGATACAGATCGAGGTTTAAGGGTTAAATACCTGATCTTCAATGTGGAAGTATATACAACTGTTTATCTTTAACTCTGCAAGGCAAATGAACTGTTTTCAATACTAACCGCCAGGAAATGAGGATGTTTTGTAGTTTCAGTTGCCCCATTCCAGCGGAGATAACTATACATCTGCTATTGTGACCAAAAAGGAAGAATGTGATTTTGATTGCCGAAGAATGTTTCTCATATTCGATGTTCTGCCAGATAATATGATACCGATGATGATTTGCTTATTTAGAAGATTACCGATTTGCTGATTAATTGTGATTACGGAAATCAGGATTTCAGATTTACGCGGATATTAATTGACTTGAAGTTTATTGTTGTGGTAATTTGAAGTTTATATCAATTGTCGGTTGGGTTTTGAATATCAGAGGATCGAGCATTGGAGGAGTGAACTAAACCAAATGCGGATGTGGTTAACGTCGAAACGGAGAAGCAACATTGATTAATTTCAAGTTGGTGATTATTCGAGAAAATTTGTAGATTAAGCAAATCAGAGGAGGTCTTAAACCGTGTAAACAAAGACCTGAAGATTAATTTCTAGAGAAAATTATTTCAGGGGGAATGTTGCTTAAAGTAGATAATGCAAACTCGGATCATCAATCAAGGGGGAATTTGTTGACGCGTTCTACGACATCGACAGATATCTGATTGAAGTTTCAGAATATTCAAACACAACCCTCAGATTTCAAGATCAAGATCAAGCTTCGATAGTGACGTCCAAGGGGGGAATTTGTTGATGCACTTTATGTCCGTCACTATGCGAATAGGCTAGAAAGAGGGTGTATTGAATATTGTATAGATTAGATACGAACAAATGATCCAAGTGCGAATGAGAAACGGCTCGTACGAGTGACAGTGTGACTTGTACGAGTGACATTGTGACTCGCACTAGTGATAAACAGCTCTACTCGTACGAGTGAGCTTATGTGGTTAGTACGGTGACAACTTGTCACTCATATGAGCAACCATTCGCACGAGCTGCTCATGTCTATATATATGTGTTGTGTGTTCATTGTTTGTCAAGTTTTGGAAGTTCCCTAAGGGGAAACGTTGGTAGATTCTCTCTAGGAATTCAGTCAGCCAGACAAGATGTATATTATTTCGGTATGAATGAACGATTTCTTCTGGTGATTCTGTTTCTACTCCTTTCCTATAACGTTCTACCGAATCGGTACTATCATTTGCCCAAACTTTCGTCTAGAACCACCGTCACCTAGACCCACAAATTGTTAAAAGACCAGCATAGAAAGCCAAACGAGTAAAGAGCAAAGATTCCGACACAAAGAAAGCTACTGGTTCTCTATTGGTGAAGAAAGCGAGAAGAAAGTATAAGAAAGCTGCAAAGACAATGGTGATTGAATCCGAGGAAGTGATTAATCCAAGAGTAGAAGTGGAGGTGACTATAGGAAATGTTACTACCCAAGAACCACCGATTATTCCACAGCAACCACCATCACCAGAAGCTCAACATGTTTCACCACCAAAATAGCCAACACCACCAAGACAACAATCTACTCCTCAATCTGCTCAGAGACATCGATCTCATCCTACAGGGCCTATGAATATTAATGATGATGATTTTCTTTTTGAAGGCTTTGAAGGAGATTTCTTTAATGATCAAAAGGTTACAGAGTTAAAAAAATGGAGTTAAAATCTTAAAGTATAGAATATGCAGTTGGTTTCAATGCTCACAATTTTTACTGCTGAGAATGAAAGACTTGATAGGGTCGTTAAAGATCTGGAAGTTGAAAAATCTGTGAATGCAAAGAAGTTTGATGTTTTATAAAGGTACTTGAAAGAGGTTTAACATAAACTTCAATGTTGATATGATGAGATCGAAATTGAAGAAGCAAAGGCTAGAGCTGCTAAAAGAGCACGCAAAGCTGAAGTTGAGGCTACAGTTGCATGCAAAGGGAAAGAAAAGATAGATGATATCCTGATTGTTACGCCTGTTCAGCAAGAAGTAGAAGCCAAACCGTTGGTCAACTACGTTTTTGTTGGAGGTGTTGTAGACGTGACTGGTATTTTTGAGAAGGAAAATTTCATTGATAAGAAGAAAAAGAAAGAACAGGAATCAGAGACTGACAATGATAAGAGATTGATGAATGTGAGATGGATGATGACGAAGATGATGATGTTGGTGGAGATGATAAAAAGGATGATGATGATGATGATAAGGGCGACAACGCTAACAATTAGGGGGAACTGGTTTAGTGGTACAAGATACTAAGATGAATGAATCGTTCGACTATGATGCTTATCTGAATGATGAAGTAAATCAAGAAGATGATACACAACGACAGGGGGAGAAAAAGAATTTTGTTCACGATGGAGAGCAATCGGGAATCCTCATAGACGTTACACCTAAAATGGTGGAACCGGATTTGTCTCAACCTAGAGCTTTCTATTTAGAACATGGTGTGCAAGAGGGGGAGTTCGTCCACAACTACACCAAGGACGAGATTGCTAAGATGTTAGGGGTTGATGAAAGTCCGTTTAACTTCGATTTTGAAGAAGAATTGAACAACATCAGTGCTTCCAAACCTGAAGACTATGTTTATAAGTATGTGGTAGATGTTGATAATTATGATAGGGTTGTCGTGGAGGATGATTCTGATGATGAAACCGTCAAATACACTAGTGAAGGAAGAAATGACTTCCCAACCTTTCAAGAGATGTTTGCTGAAGCAACTGATGATCTATTCAAGAGAAAAGTTGAGGAAACAATGAAGGATGAATGTATTCCTAAACGTTTATCTAAGGAAGAAATACTTGAAGCAAAAAAGACGTGGTTTAAAGAGTTGCCAAAAGAACGAAAATTCAGACGACCACTAGCGTTCTTTACATGTGATCAATGTTGATGTAGAATGTCTATCGCCTACGTCTTTGAGTGATGTCGAGTATGCATTAGGGATTACAATGTTAGATTTGATTTTGTATGTATGTAGTTAACTTCGCACAAAGTGAAGTTTCACTTCGTATGAAAGTAGCTTGTTACCTTCATAAGAAGATTAACTATCTTCGTACAAAGTGAAGACTCTCACCTCGCACGATCTGAGAAGTCTATAAATAGGATTGTTGAGGTCTTGAGTCTGTAGTTGTTTTGTTGACTAATACGGCGAAGCCCTGTCGGATTTCTCTCAGGATTGTAAACGTTGATCTAAATTAATGAAAGATAGATTTTAAACTGTAAATCTTGATATTGTCACTAGTTTAACATGAATTTTGCACATAACGAACTAGGTAAACAGATCAAGACCTGAGCTTATTGGATGAGCAGTTCCTCACAAGTTGTATCAGAGCTTGAAGGCCTGATCTGAAGACATTGATCAAGATTCTACTTCTTCTACTCATTTTTCATCGTTTTATCATTTGACAAACTTGACTAATTTTTCCTATGACTACTTAAAATTGACTAATAACAAACCCTTGAAAGAATCAGACCTAAAATCAACTGGAATCATGTTTAAAATGTCGAAAAACATGAAATTCTGAACTTTACCTTCGCACGATCTTAAGATTTCCTTCGCACGAAGATAATTTTATCTTCGCACGAAGTGAAAATTTGATGTTAAAACTTGAAAATTTGCCATCGCACGAAGTTAAAATTAACTTTGTACAAAGCTAAACTCTTTCAAACTTTGGACCTAATCTTCGCACGAAGATAGATCTAAAATTTGCATTTTTACTTCGCACGAAGAGAACTTTAATGGTTTTTGTGGTTACTTCATTCTAGGGTCACTTTGCACCAAGTCAACTTTGCACCAAGCAAGTCTTCAACAAATTTTTCGACGAAAATGGAAAACGAATTCTTCAACTCATTCACAACATCAATAGCCTCAACAACTGTAGCAGCTCAAAATATAAATCTCAAAATGAAATGGGGAAGATGACAAAACCCTCGAAGCTTATGTGCTTAGAAGATTACTTTGGTTAGACCGAGAGATTTGTCAATAGGGTACATGCAAACTACTTTGACAGTTGGCACACCATCGAAGAAGAGGTATGTTGCACCAGTTGGAGAAGATGGGCTAGAGAAGACGTTGACACAATTTACTACACAGAGAAAGACAGGTTCATCCGAGAAAATAAAATGATGAACATTCTACAACAAGCCATCAAAGAATACATTTTTACTCTGCTACAACACAATGGTGATGCTCAATCGGTGTGGAATGCTTTGATGGTGAAATTCCAAGGAAGCACACAAATGATCAAGAGAAAAAAGGCATTGTTGAAGAAAGAGTTTGATATATTCAATCTGCTTAAAGGTGAAACGATGAAATAATTGATCGAAAGTATTGTCACCTAGTTGTAGAAATGGAAAGGCTTGGTATTCAGAAGGAGAATGAAGAGTTGGTGGATAAACTAGCTGATGCATTGCCCGAGGGAGAATGGTCAACTTATCTACAATCTTGAAGAATAGCTCAGAATATTGCACTCTCACACTATTAAGATTCATAGAGAAACTAGAAGGTCATGAGCTTGAAATGCAAAAGATGGCTAAGACTAGATGCTCACAAATCCAGTAAGAACTGAATCTATACTACAAGGGAAGCTCAACAGCCAGCACTCAAACTTCAAAATACATACTGCTTTTAGTGCATAAATCTCTTCAAGTTCTTCCTCTTCGAATACTGGTGAATCTAGAGAATATTACAATGCAAAATTGCCGTGAATCTAGAGAATGCTAAAGATTTCATAGAGAACACTACAAAACAACACATGGCACTTCTTGCATCTGTTTTAGAATCGTATGAAAATCTGGTGGCTGGAAAAATTGGAAATCCTAAAATGAAAAAAGAAGATTGTTACCAAATTGATCCGGAAGAGTTGGAACTAATTGGTATCAAGTGGTGCATGGCTTCGATCGTTCGCATAGCACAACGGTTCATAAAGATCATGGGTAGAAATATTTTGGGAGGTTTGGATGGAAAACTAGAATTTAACAAGTCGAAAGTCACATGCTTTAGATGTTGGGAAAAGGGATACTTCAAGAGAAAATGTCAGAACCACGAAGTCAATGGAAATCAAAATCCGTTTGGTGATGATTACTACAACAAGGTGATTTATCACAAAACGTCACCACCTCAGACTACATCAAGAATGATCCAAATTGAGGATGGTTTGTGGAGTTCAAAGGATAAAGCTCTCGTTTTTTCCCAAGAAGACGAAGGTTTCAACTAGAACAAATACATTTTAAAGCCGGAAAGCATTGCATTATTGGCAGAGATAAGAGAAGAACCGGAACCTGTTGAAGAAGAATATTCTGAGTCAACCTTCGACGAAGCTCCAATTGAAGAATACTATTCTCCTGAGGAAGACGTTTTCCATAGTGCAGTTAAGAATTTAGTACCGCCTGACATGTATAAAAATTTTACAGGTTTCTTTAAACCAAATTATGTTGTGTGCTATGAAGAAGAGCCAAAGCCAGAAGTTGAAGAAATAATCGATGTGAGCAAAGTGATGACCGTAGAGAACCTTACAGAGATTGCTACCAAAGCAATGATGGTGAACTTGAAAGAGCTTGTCTCTGAACATGTTCAAGAAACGGTAAAAGAGTCGGTCAGAGAAGAGGGTAAGGTTAATTGAAGTTGAAAAACATTGTAAAAACTGCTAAGAGCCTTGCAAGGAATGTGCTGAAAAAGATGATAAATATAAACTACTGAAAAAACTTTTTAATAATTTGTCGAGTGATTACAAGGAAACAAAAGAAGCATACAATAAGTTGAGCAAATCCATTAACAAATTGAATAAGCAAGTCGTGAAGACGGTGCTACACTTTCGATGCTAAAAGCAACTGTTATAGACAAACAAATGGCCATAAACTTTCACCTTAACACGATTGCTAAGCTAAAAAGTGACTAGAAACTGTGAGAATGAAATAGAAAGAGTCAGCAAGTTGTTGATCAGTTACTAAACTTCATCGTATGTGATTGATCACATTCTTACAAAACAACCAGAAAAAATTAAAAAGGAAGAAAATGATATGGTTTCTCAAAACAAAGGTATGAGTTACAATCGAGTTCCACCCCGATGTGGGAGAGTATTTCAAAGAAAAAGCATTACGGGGTGGATAAGGCGCTCAATTTGAAATTGAAAACTAAACAAAAAAACAAGATGCCTGAAAATCTCGATGTAACTTACAACAAATCTGATGATAAATGTAAATAAGATGTGGTTAAAACTGTGGTAGAAAATGTTTTGCGAAGTGAGAGTGATAGCACTGAATTTGAGAGTGCTGAGTCTAATTTGGAGAAAACTAGTTCAAGTTCACCTTCTGAAAATGAAGAAAGTTTTCATAAGAATTATATTAAAAAAAATCAGAATCTAGTTCAAATGATGATACTAATATAGTAGCATACAGAATGAAAGGATCTGACAAACTATATTCTAATAAAGAATTTCTGATTCAGCATGTGAATCTTGAAAAAGTTGAACAGGTGTTTAAGTTGGTTGAAGTAAGCTTGTCTGAGCTTGAAAACCTGAATGCATCTTAATATTCTAAATTAAAACGTTCTTACAAAAAAAACTACAAAGGAAAGAACTATCCTTAGAATAAAAGAAAAGGGTTGGGATATGTTAAGAAACATTACGACAGATTTTGAAAACCTAATTTTTCAAAGAATGTAAATTATGTTTTCGGAACAAGCTCAGAATGTGAGAAAGAAAGTTTAGCTAAGTCATAGTCAAATGATGAGTTTTATGTTGAAAAGAAGCGCCGTGAGTAGGTTCAGGGATCCTTTGCTAGTAACGAATAGGACATGTTTCAAATGTAATTAGTCAGGCATATCGCGAGATGATGTCCCCAGACCTGCTCCAAACCTGTTTACAACATTAAGAAGTCTTAGAAGATGAGAAACAAAAACCCCAAAGTTTGTTCCAACACAAATTTTGAAAAGAAACAATGAATTAACAATGTGAAACCAACAAATTCTAAAGTTTAAACAAAGAAGTTAATGAGCAAAAATGAACAAAAAGATTTAAAATTTTATCCTAAACATGCATTTTCAAAACAACAAACTTTGGTGGTTAAAACAAAACCATCTTCTGAGGAAGTAAAAACGACTGTTCCAACCATGACTAATAAAAAGGTTGATGTTGAATAGAAGTTTGAAATCAAGAAAGAAAGTGTTTGTGAACTGAAAGTGGAAAGCCCGAACCCACCCAAGACCGTCAAGGCTTAGGTCTCTCTATTCAAGTAATTGCTTAATTGCATGTGTAGGGGCTCCTGAGAACAATCATTTCAAAGTGGATAATGCATAGTGGAGCTTCTCGGCACATGAAAGGAATGTTGGCCTTGCTATATGATGTCAAATCAATTCGTGGAGGCTACGTTGGGTTCACGGGTAATCAAGGAGGAAGGATAGTCGGCGAGGGGATTTTAATAAACGGTGTGGGGTCTTTTAACAAAGTCAACTACATAGCAGAGTTAGATAACAACTTGCTGAGTGTTTCCCAGATTTGTGACAAAAGTTTACGAAACACTTCAGAGATCGAGAATGTCTCATTCTGAAGCCGGGATTCAACATCCCTGAGGATTGGATCCTGACGCGAGCTCCTTAAGAAAATGACATGTATGTTTTAGACATGAGTGTTGGAACATCAACTACAAAATCTACGCAATGCTTCGTGTCCAAAGCAAGAGAAAAGGAATCGATCATGTGGCACAGAAAGATGGGGCACATTCATCTTAGAAAGATGAACTTCTTAGTTTAGAACAATCTAGTTGAGGGAGTTAATCTAAAGAGTTTTCATCTGAGTAACAACTGCATTAGTTGTAAATAGGACAAGTAGCACAAAAATTCGCACCCGAGAAAGCTCCTAAACTCAATCAAGCTCCCACTAGAAGACTTCACATGGATCTTTTTGGACCTGTCAACGTTAAAACTATATCTTGAGATCTATATTGTATCGTTGTGATAGACGATTATTCAAGATTTTTGTGGGTGATGTTTCTATAGAGTAAAGATGAAACATTTGAAAGTTTGATGATCTTATTCCGAAAATTGGAGAGCCTATATAAGTTACCAATTCGTCGCATTCGTAGTGACAACGGTACATAGTTCAAAAATAATCGGATGGCTGAGTTTTGTAACGAGAAGGAATTTTGCATGAATTCAGTGCACCATATACACCACAACAAAAAGGTGTAGCTGAACGCAAAAATACAACCCTGATAGAGACGGCTATAACCATGCTCGCTGATTCTAAACTTCCAGTCAGTTTTTGGAGCGAAGAAGTAGCTTCTGCATGTTATACCTTGAACAGAGTTTTGATGGTCAGGCCGCATAAGAAAACGTGTTTTGAGCTGTTTAACGAACGAAAGCCAAACCGGAAGTATTTAGAATCATTTAGGTCACATTGCACGGTAATTGATGCTGATGGCAAATTTTGAGCTAAATCTTTGGAGGGGTTCTTCGTGGGATATGCTAGGTCACTACTTAGAGTTTATCTTCCTAGCATAAACCGGGTTATTGTTGCTTAGAACATCGGCTATTAAAGATACACGTCTCCAACACAGAAACCATGAGATTCTCGGCTGTTCAACTATGATAGTCTCTGGATTCCTTCGAGCTTCCAGCCGAACCAACAGAAGAGGAACTTTTGATTCTTTATCGACAACATCAAATGTCATCACAAGAACAAGTTCCTAGATCTATCGTGATTACTCAAACACCTTTTGGTACTCATGATGTTGATGCTAGTACAAGTACTCAACATCCAGGATCTCAGACTGCTGGAACAAGTGATCCCACTACAAATCAAGATATGAATGAACCTGCTCCCACGTTCGATTAAAGTGATGATTCTGATTCTGATGCTGAACCGACATATCACCCATGAGTAGTTAAGTTACTGATCAAAATATCACTAATCTGGAACATGAAGTGAGTGTGTCAAATGAAGTTATGCCGAGGACATTATCTAACCACCCATCGGAAAACATTATTGGAGAGTTGCAGAGTGGAGTCAAAACGCGAAATCAGATCAATAAGGATCTTAGTTGTTTTTGTTCTAATGATGCACCTATACAAGATACTATCTCATATAGTTGTTTTATTTCACATGTTGAACCAAAAATGTACAAAGAAGCTCTCACAAAAGAAAGCTGGGTTAACGCTATGCAAGAAGAACTACAACAATTTGAGAAACTTTGAGTTTGGAAGCTTGTTGATCTACCGAATGACCACAAGAAAATAAGTACAAAGTGGGTCTACAAGTGTAAGCGTGATGACACATGAGTAATTGTTTGCAACAAAGCTCGACTCATTGTTCAAGGATTTCATCAGCATAAGGGAATTCATTATACTGAGGTCTATGCTCCTGTATCCGCATTTTCCTAGCATTCACATAATGGAAAGGATTTAAGGTGTACCAATTGGATGTCAAGTCCGCATTCCCACATGGAAAGGTGAAATAGGAGGTGTATGTCAGCCAACCACCGGGTTTGTCGATCCGATACACAAAGAAAAGGTTTACCTACTGGATAAGGCGTTATACGGTTTACACCAGGCCCCGAGAGCCTGGTACGAGACACTTGCTCAACACCTTCTAGAGAAAGGTTTCACTAGAGGAACCGTAAATTCACTTCGTACGAAGTGAAGCCACCCAAGTGCGTGTGTTGAATATTGTATAGATTAGATACGAAAACACCACCCAAGTGCGAAGTAGAACGGAATTTATAGTGTCACTTCGTACGAAGTGGACACTTCGTACAAAGAGAACTCACTTCGTACGAAGTGAAGCCACTTCATACGAAGTCAACATCTCACTTCGCACGAGGTGAACAGATCTATATATATGTTTTGTGTGTTCATTGTTTTGTAAGTTTTGGAGTTCCTTGAGGGGAAATGCTGGCGAAATTTCTCCAGGATTTCGCCAGCTTGACAAGATGTATACTCTTTCGGTATGAATGAAACTTATGACTTTCGTTGCTTCTACTCCTTTCTTAATAACATTCTACCAAACTAGTTCAATTTCTACCAAACTTCCATCTAGAACCGCTAGATCCTAGACTTTCAATTGGTAGAGCTACGTATTACCTACGCTCATGATTTATGGACTTAGGAGGGTTTTAAATGTAAAACATCAAACAAACGGACAATCCATGGACAAAAAGTAAAATTGAAACCATAGGATTGTTAGAAACTGATTTTCGACCAGATATGTGCAAGAATCATCTCGAAATTAAAAAAATAAAGATTTTCGATCGAAAAGTGTGAAAAAGAGTCACTTCGCACGAAGTGAGGATCCACCTCGTACGAAATGAACAAAAATGCCTTTAAAAATTGGTAATAGGAATTTTTTCCGAGATTTTAACGATAATACGGGATGTTCAGGGACACCGTCAAGGGCTTCAGAGTACAAATTTGATGGCACGATCAAAGAAGGTTGAAGATAATGGGGTAGTCACTGATACTGATGCAGAATGATGATCATTTGGTATAGCCATTACTAATGGGCCTTAACGTAAAATCTGCATTTGTTGAAAGCTGAATTTTCCAGATTTGAGTGGGAATTTCAGTGAAAATTTTGGTACAGCCAGAATTTGCAAAAATGAGGGGGAATAAATTTTTTTTAGCATTTATTAAGATTCCAGTGTTTTTGAAATTCGTGAATTTATAACTGTATTCGGGTGGTTTCCGATTCCAAATTATCTAGAGATGCTAAAGATCTAGTTTCCTTAGTTCGTGATCACATGAGGTTCAGAATTTTCAGATCGTGATACAAATTGATGCTTAAGGGTTAGAGTCCTAATCCTCGGTGAAGGGCGGGTTAGCAGGATCAGTAATCGTTAATACCGGTGAGGATCTGAGATTATTCAAGATATGTTGTGTATACACAAATGGTCAGTGATGATCTTAGGTGTTAATGGCTAGCTCAGGGTTCAGGGTTTGAAAAAAATTACCTAGAAAATCTGTGATCATTCAAGATATGTTATATACATGAATGATTGATGATATTCTTCGGTGCCATTATTTTTAGTTTTCAAGCAGATAAATTGTTCTTATTGGACTAACCATTGTTGAATGACGATGTTTGTCGATTAAGTTGCACCTGTCTACCAGAGATAGTTATATATCTATTATTAAGACTGATGAGAAAGAATGTGATTCTGATCACGGAAGAATGTTTCTCAGATCTGATGTGTTACCAGATGATCTGATTCCGATGAAGATTTGCTGATTTAACAGATTACCGATTTGTTGATCAATCATTTAGGAGTATGCTTAAACGTGATTACAGAAATTGGGATTCCAGATTTTCACGGGTATTCATTGATTTGAAATTTACCGGTGTGGTAATTCGAAGTTTCTATCAATTCGGTTGGGTTTTTGATGATAAGAGGATCAAGTATAGGATGAGTGCGCTAAAACCGAACGCGGATGTGGTTAAAGTTGAAATGGAGAAGCCGCATTGATTGGTTCCAAGTTGGTGGTTATTTGAGAAAATTTATCAATTAAGAAAATCAGAGGAGCTCGAGAACCGTGTAAACAAAGACCTGAACTGGAGAAATTATTTCAGGGAGAATGTATTGAAGAAATTGCAAACCTGAATCTTCAATCAAGGGAGAATTTTCTAGGACATCGACATACCTGATTTTGCAGAATATTCAAACACATCTCTCATATTTCTAGATCAAGATCAACTACGATAGTGACGTCCAAGGGGGAAATTGTTGGTGCACTTTATGTCCATCACTGTACAAATATGCTAGATAGAGCGTGTGTTGAATAATGTATAGATTAGATATGAAAACACGACCCAAGTACGAAGTAGAACGGAGTTTATAGTGTCACTTCGTACGAAGTAAAACCACTTCGTACGAAGTCAACATCTCAGTTCGAACGAGGTGAGCAGGTCTATATATATATATATATGTGTGTGTTGTGTGCTCATTGTTTTGTAAGTTTTGGAGTTTCTGGAGGGGAAACGCTAGCGAAATTTCTTCAGGATTTCGCCAGCTTAACAAGACGTATACACTTTCGGTATGAATGAAAGTTATGACTTTTGCTGCTTCTACTCCTTTCTTTATTACATTCTACCGAACTAGTTCTATTTCTACCCAAACTTCTGTCTAAAACCACCGGATCCTGGACTTTTAGATAGTACCCTCTTTACACCTGAAGCGGATGGTCATCTGATTATTGTGCAAATTTATATGGATGACATAATCTTTGGTTCAACCAACGACGAGCTATGTAAAGACTTTGAGAAATTCATGCAAAAGAAATTCGAGATGAGTTCAATGGGAGAGATGAAGTTCTTCTTAGGACTTCAGGTCGATCAGTTACCTGATGGAATCTTCATCTATCAGACGAAATATGTGTACGACGTTTTGGAGAAATTCAATATGTCGGAATCATTACCATTGTCTACTCCATTGGCTCTCAATCACGGCATCGGACCAGATGAAAAAGAAGTGAAGATTGATGAGACCTTATATCGATCAATGATTGGATCTTTAATGTACCTCACAACATTAAGGCTGGATTTCATGTATCCGACATGCCTCTACGCTAGATATCAGTCAAATCCTCGAGTGTCACACATGAAGATCGTTAAACGGATTCTTCGATATCTAATTCTAATTTTGGGTGTTGCAAACTAAATGCTAAATCTACAACTGCTGATTGCCAGTTCTTTGGCACACGATTAACATGGCAATGCAAGAAGTAAACCACGGTCGCGCTCTCTACTTGCGAAGCTGAATACGTTTAAGCTTTTAGTTATTGTTCCCGAATCTTGTGGATACAACAAAAGATGACAAACTATGGATTGCAGTTTCTTGATATGCCCATATATGTAGATAACCAGGCAACTATTTACATAACTAAAAATCCATTTCAACACTCTAAAACTACAAACATTGAAATTCGACACCACTTTATCCGTGATTGCTACAAGAAAAAGTTGGTTCGAATAGTAAACATCCAAACTGATGAACAAAAGGCATATTTTTAGACTAAACCGTTTGATCGAGCTAAGTTCAAATATATTTTGAAACTTAACATGATGAAAAATAGAGGTTGAATTCGAGGCGAATGACTAGTTTACGTGATCCTCATCAGTTTGTCAAAGTTTTTAGTTTTAAAAATTTCTTTCTTTAAAAACAAAAATCCAAAAAGATGGTTTTGATTTTATGGGGAGAAATATATCGTGAAAAATACAAAAACATATAAAAACTTGAAAATGTACAAAAACATGAAAAAGACAAAAAGTGTTTTTGTGTAAAAAGATGAAATGATAGTACATCTGTGGACTATCAAAGTATGCTAAGGAAATGTAGTGGCAAAATGTTTAAACAGGTTTCACTGATGATGTACCAATAGGGTTCGCACATTCAGTAGATCGTTTATGAGATATAAACATAAAGAAAAACTTCTTATTTAGTGGCTTAACATCTCTCGGATATATGGTCTTAGTATACCGAAATTTTGTTTGAAAGATTGTTGGATTCTGAGATACTAGGTCTTTATTGATAATTGATATCTTGGGTATTATACAAGTTCTTCTGATTTTGTGTCAGCAATGGCCTAGAACTTGTAGAATCTCTTGCTTTAAAAATCCAAAACTACATCAAATTGAAAGTATCGAAAGGTTTAACAATTGTAGAAGATTCCAAATATGGAACACTACTTTTAAGTCGAGCCTTCATCTTTTTGTCTGTACGATGGTACTAACCTGAGCTCTCAAGGTCTCGCACAACCGAGTTATAGATATGCGTTAGATATATTCACCTGTAAGATGAAATCCATGGAATCTTGATATGGCAGTATATTCTGAGGTGGTAAACACTATTAAGTCAAGTTCTAAAATATCTAATTAACATATCTCGGTCCAATTGAAAAATGTGTAGAGGTTTAAGTGGATCAGTATTCTGACAATCTAAGTGAATCTATTTAGAACATGAAGTTTTCAAGATCAATGGTACTAGTGATATGTTTCAAAAACTAATATGATCCTCTAACACAAACTCACAGAAAATATCTATAAATATGTTTGTACTTAGTTATTTCATTTAAAAAAAAACCCAAAAACATTTTCAGTGTGTTTTAGCTTAAACTTTGGAAAAATCAAAAAGCTTTTATTTCTATCTTAGTTTCGACTACGAAGTTGGAAAACGGATCTTCAAAATCCAAATATGCTGAATGCTAAGATAAATCCAGAGGGCAATGGGTTAGGAGCTTAATTTGAAATGAGAAAAAGCTTTAAAAATGATCAAGAGTTCATTATTTTGAAACTTAAAAATTGTCTTAAAACGTCAGTTTGTTCATAAAATGTTCAACCAAGGTCATTAACTTGGACTTGGTCAACTGAGTGTGTTGTTAAAGCTAGTTAAAATGAACGAGAAGTTCAAAGTTTGAAACTGAGAAGTTCACTTCGCACGAAGTGAGAAGTTCACTTCGCACGAAGTAAACAATTCAGTTGGTACGAAGTGAAAAACCTGGTCTATAAATAATCACTTCGCACGAAGTGAATTCATTTCCACTTTTTACTGTCTCTGTGCGAACTGAAGAATTTGCAAAGCAAGTAACGAAGTGCTGCCCAATTTTAGACTTGTAGTAGTTGATTGGCATACCACTAACAATGCCTAAGGTAGATTGGACGAGATTGGACCATAAATTGAATGAATATGAATGTTTTCGGTGATAGATCTTTAAACTTAGATCTATGATGATTTAATGGACCAAATAAAAATTGGACATAGTTCTAGGCTTATTAGCACTTTTAGTAAAAGATTAACATCGCAAAAAGGTGTTTTGGTATGTTGTGAAATTTTCGTCTAATTGTTTGTCGTTTGTATTTATGCAAGATAAAAAGTTAAACTTCGAACCCAAACACAACATTTGTTGTGTATTAGACTAAAAGATCCAAGAAATTGCATCGTTTAAATATATTCTGCAGTTTATGGATCATTTGTCGATAAAGAAAGCTTTGATGGATCAACACAAAGTATACGAGTCTCATGTACAGAGGTTCTGGGATAATGCCAAGTTTGTACCAGAAATCAAAGCTATTATATCATTTATACGGATTGGCAATGAAGAAAAAGAGGCATTGATCACAGAATCGTTGATTCGAAAGGTTCTTGACTTCAAAGACAAAGATAACGATCCGACGATGTATTCTGAAAAATATGCAAAGGATGCTTTTACCGTATGGGTTATAAAGGATTCGTGAACGCACAGTTTAACAAAGCTTTTCTTGGCAGGCCGTATAAATTCTTCGTTCATTCTATTATCGCCGCCCTAAGTCATCGCAAAGGTGGATATGATGCGTTGCTGGATTATCAGATGTGTATGATTACTGCTCTTACATTGAATCGGCCTTACAAATTTAAAAGAGTAATCTTCGAGCAGATGAAGGCGAATATCGAGAAAGACAAGTTTTTACAGTATCCAAGATTTGTCTAAATGATGCTGGACGACCAATTTCCAAATCTCGAGAAGGATAAGAAGGATTTATTAAAGCTAGATCATCTGTTAGATTTGTCTCTAGTATATCTTAATCAATATTTGAAGCTGAAAACTGAGCCTGTAATAAGTGACTTCTTTGGAGCTATTAAAGATAAGAATAGAAAGCACCCCCCAAAAATAGATAGAGGAACAATGATAGCAATTCTAATAATGAAAATGATCAATTGGCTGATTATATTCCAAAAAGGGGTGTCTTGTATGAGAAAGAAGAGACGGAAAAGAAAAAGACAACTCCGAAGAAGAAAGCACAGGAAAGAAAGAAGGCAGAAACGTCACTAAGAGATAAAACAACTGACGAAAAGATTGAGATTGAGGAGAATGTTGGAGTTGAAACAAACGTTGAAGATGAAGTTTTCTCAGCAACATTGATCAAGAATGAGATGATGTAAATGTTGTTAATATTGTTGTTGGGATAGAAAAACATGCATTTGAATGTGACAATAAAGAGAGTTAAGATAATAGTATGGATTTAGAAGCAAGAGCGACAACTGAAAAGGCAGAACAAAGAAAGTGAAAGGCTTTGGGTGATGATGATGAAATGTAGATCTACACTTTCGATACTTAAATCAACTATTATGAACAAACAAATGGCCATAAGCATTCACCTTAACACGATTGCTAAGCTAAAAAGTGAGTTAGAAGCTATGAGAATTGAAACAAAAAGAGTCAACAAGTTGTTGATTAGTTACTCAACTTCATCATATGTGATTGTTCATATTCTTCTGAAACAACCATAAAAAAATAAAATGGTAGAAAATGATATGGTTTCTCAAAACAAAGGTAAGAGTTACAATCGAGTTCCACCCCTGATGTGGGAGAGTTATTCAAAGAAAAAAGCCTGATGGGGGGATAAGCCGCTCAATTTGAAAATGAAAACTGAACAAAAAGACAAGTTGCCTGAAAATCTCGATATAACTTACAACAAATCTAATGATGAATGTAAATCAGATGTGGTTAAAACTGTGGTAGAAAATGTTTTGTGAAGTGAGAGTGATAGCACTGAATTTGAGAGTGCTGAGTGTAATTTGGAGAAAACCAGTTCAAGCTCACCTCTGAAAATGAAGAAAGTTTTCATAAGAGGTATCTAAAAGAAATTAGAATCTAGTTCGAATGATGATCCTAATATGGTTGCATACAAAATGAAAGGATCTAACAAGTATATTCTGATCAAGAATTTCCAATTTAGCATGTGAATCTTGAAAAAGTTGAACAAGTGTTTAAGTTGGTTGAAGTAAGCTTGTCTGAGCTTGAAACCTTGAACGCAACTTACTATTCTAAACCCAAACATTCTTACAATAAAAATTACAAAGGATAGAATTATCCTGAGAACAAAAGAAAAGGGTTGGATGTGTTAAGAAACATAACGACAGATTTCGAAAACCTAATTTTTCAAAGAATGTAAACTTTGTTTTCGAAACACGCTCAGAATGTGATAAAGAAAGTTTGGCTAAGTCACAATCAAATGATAAATTTTATGCTGAAAAGAAGCGTCCTGAACAGGTTCCGGGATCCTCTGTTGGTAACGCTAGTAGGACATGTTTCAAATGTAACCAAGTCAGGCATATCGCAATATGATGTCCCCATACCAACTCCACACTTGTATAGAACATTAAGAAGTCTTCAAAAGATGAGAAAAAAACCCCAAAAGTCTGTTCCAACACAAATTTTGAAAGGAAACAATGAATCTAACAATGTAAAACCAACCAATTCTAAAGTTTTAAACAAAGAAGTTGGTGAATCATCGAGCAAAAATGAACAAAAAGATTCGAAATTTTATCCTAAACAGGCATTTTCAAAACAACAAATTGGGGTGGTTAAAACAAAACCATCTTTTAAGGAAGTAAAAACGACTGTTCCAACCATGACTTCACCCACCTAACACCGTCAAGGCTTGGGTCTCTCTATTCAAGTAATTGCTTAATTTCATTATCAAGGGCTCCCGAGATCAATCATTTCAAAGTGGATAATGGTTAGTGGAGCTTTTCGGCACATGACGGGAATGTTGGCCTTGCTATATGATGTCAAATCAATTCGTGGAGGCTACGTTGGGTTCGCGGGTAATCAAGGAGGAAGGATAGTCGGCGGGGGGATTTTAACAAATGGTGTGGGGTCTTTTGACAAATTCAACTACATAGCAGAGTTAGAGAACAACTTGCTGAGTGTTTCCCAGATTTGTGACAAAAAGTTCACGAAACACTTCAGAGATCGAGAATGTCTCATTCTGAAGCCGGGATTCAACATCCCTGAGGATTGGATCCTGATGCGAGCTCCTGTTGGAACATCAACTACAAAATATGCGCACTGCTTTGTGTCCAAAGCAACAGAAAAAGAATCGATCATGTGGCACATAAAGATGGGGCACATTCATCTTAGAAAGATGAACTTCTTAGTTCAGAACAATCTAGTTGAGTGTGACAACCGACAGTTTCCGGTTGTAATTAAGCACATAACGAATAATAATACCATCATAAACAACATAATTAGACGTAAATTAACTCGATCAGGCCTCTTGAGAGCCTAGGAAAATCTACTTGATTCACGGTACATGATTTGGCGATAATCGAAACTCTAAACGAGAAATTAAACGTTAAGCGAACTAATGCCGAACAAATACTGACAACGTCTAAAAATCTGAATTTTGTACTTGTATTTATCATACAGTTATGATTATGCAATAAATTTGGATCGTTGGACGTCACAAAACACGACGCGGAAGTTACGCGGAAAACCGGAACGCACCGACAACGAAACGGAAGCCACAGACTAGAGTTACGTCTAAATATTAATATATTATGATATATATTGGCTACTTTTTCGTATTTAATGCTCACAGTTGAAACCAGATCGAAAAACGGATGAAAATGGTGACCATAGTGAATTACGCGATTATTTACGCAACCGACAAACGAACACACCAAACACCGAACTTCAATATAATTTTAAGCACTTGGGTTGGAATAAATAAATTTCGATAAATAACGACGTTTGGGTTTCAAAGCGGGCTGTAGAAAGAGTTTGGGCTTGAACACGCACTAACGGGCCTTGGGCCCAACCCGCTTAAAACACTAGCTATATAAGCATAACCTTTCTCTTCTCCCTCATTTTAAGAAAAACCTAGCCCCCTAAAACCCTCTGCTCCTCTCCCGCCTAAACTGGTCACCGGACTCCGGCGAAAGCTCCGGCCGCAACCGGCGGTATCTCTGGTCACCTTCTCCGGCTACACACACACCACCCACACCGACACCTCTCTCCTGTATCCTTATACATACAACCGCATACATACAGACAGAGAGAGAGAGAGAGAGCGATAAGAGAGAGAACAGTGAATAGGGAGAAAACAGCGGTAACGGTTCGCGGTCGCCGGCGACGGCAGCGGGGTGCAGCCGCGGTTTTCCGGCTGGAGCGTCAACAGTGGTGGTCACCGTGGTGGTCGGTTGTGGTTCACAGCGGCGGTGATTCCAGATCGACGCGGCGGCAGTGGCGGAGGGGTTATTTTGATTTCCTTTGGGTCAAGATTCAACTCGAGTCTCAGTTTAAATTTTGGTTCGTTCAGATTTGGGTCAAATATGGGTAGTGTTGATGACGGATGGCGGTCGGGATCACGGCAACCGGCGACGGTGGCTCCGATTACAGCAACAATGTGGTGACGGTTTTATTGTTTCGGGTTTTTCGGTTTGGATTACATGTATCAAGCATCTAGGTTTCAGTCGCGGTTCGGTTCGGGTCAACAAAGGTTCGAGTTCAGTTCAACTCAGTTCAGTCCCGGGTCGACTCGGTCAGATCTGGGTACGGTCAAAATAGTCAACGACTCGGGTCTCACTTTGGGTTTGGGTCTACTGGTCAAACATGTTCAGTATTGATTCGGGTCTGGTTCGGTCAGTTAAAAATCGAACCGACGTCAATATATATATATATAATCGGAATTATAATTGGCGAAACATTATATTTGAAATACGACAAGAAGTTATATATGTGGTTATATTGACAATTGCGTTTTGACAAATACATCGACAACTTGTATTATCGGGATCGTCCGAAAATAGAGGAAACTCTGCCCGATTTTCGTAAAAATATGTAATACGAAAAGTGTTGTATTTCAAAGACGAATGTCCGAATTCAAACGATTGTTATAAAATAAATATAGATATATGTATTTTGCCGACGCTATTAAAAACTTCCAACATCGAGCCGATAACTTTTCAATGAGAGTGATTACAAGATAACAAGATTTGGTAATTGGCTATAAAATAAATAATACTTATTTATGTCAAAACTCGGAAACTAGATTTCAAACATCGATAATTTATTCGAACGATGATATAAAAAAATATATTGTTTATATTTATTTCGAACGCCAAGATTTCTGAACGCTTATACAAAATAAGTACAATGCGCGTATTATTTCAAACGATAGAATTCGTAAATTATATATTAAAGACGTCTAGAGTTCTGAAATCATATATTAAAGACGTTTGGAATTCGGAAATCATATAACACGAATGTAATTATCTCTATTCGAATGTCGAGGCGTTTAATACTCTTATAAATAAATATAGTTATATTTATTTCAAACGTTGACGAATCGAATACTTTCGAAGGATTTATAACAATAATATATATTGGTTATATTCGATTAAAACGCCTAAAAGAAGTACGACACGATACCGCAAGACTATAACAAGCGTACGATTACACCATTATTTATTATAAACGATACGCCAGACTCTTGCACGGATACGAAATGTGTTACCTATACGGATATATTTACAAATTTATATACATTTTATCTTAGGAAAACTACGAAGATTCGTACTATTACCGTCAATGTAGGCGACGACTAAATACGACTTCATGAAGTATAGTAATGTTTATATGTAAACATATATTTCAAGTCACTCGAAAACTAAATCATTTCTAAGAAAACCATAGATTTGTTATTCCGAGTTAAGAAAATGACACTTTCATAGAATCGTATGGTTAACGATTCGGTAGAGCTCGACACGCAGATTAGCTACGTTATTTATGGAAACTTACAAGTTATTCCGTTTTAGGAATACCTTAGATTGCATGCTAGCAAGTCAAGTTGTGGAGACAACACTATGGAAATCACATTAAGCTAGCTTTGCACAAGGAAATCAAGGTGAGTTCATAACCCCTACTTTTTACCGTTTTACATTTTTATAAATGTTTTCGGGGGTAGAAAGACATGCAAGTTTTGCGTAAGCATACAATGTTTCGATGAACGAAAATCATATATTTCTAAACCATGTTACAAACAGATTTCATTGAACTCAAATGGTTTACGAAAGGTTTATGCTAAACTTACCGGTTTTCACAGCTATACAAAGCTTTTCAAAACATGCATGAGTTTTATGACTAGTGACGGGATTGTCATAGTCACAACTAGGGGGCGAGGCCTCAATTTTATTTATAACATGGGCTAGGCCCAATAACACGGATAACATGGGCGAGGCCCAATAACACGGATAACATGGGCGAGGCCCAATAACACGGATAACATGGGCTAGGCCCAATAACACGGATAACATGGGCTAGACCCAATAACATGGATAACATGGGCGAGGCCCAATATCACAAATTTATAACAATTGGTATGTAGCTATGGGATTAGATGATAACAGATTACTGTGTGTAAGTAGGAGGATGACAACAGTAACCATTAATCACATAGTGACCAAGGTGCAAATGGTATAGATCTATCGAGTTTGAGACACGCTCCACTCCTGGTATGTTAACCAGTTAGGAGTGCTTTTGTGATCCCAATGATGTCAGAGTTGTCTCGGGTTGGTTACTTACTTATGGCACATAGGCCAGTGTATTAGCTACACACTGACTGATCCATAGATTCCATAGGCATACTACATACTACGAATTCAATACCGGTGTACAAATATATCGGAAAACATTTCAATACCGGTTTACAAAGATAATAGAAAACATTTCAATGCTGGTTTACTTACAGATATGATTGAAAACATTTTATTACTGGTTTACAGACACAACTGTTATATGCATTGGTTTACAAACAGCATGGAAAACATTTCGATACATGCATACAAATACGACATTTCAAATGTTTTGTGAGACTATGATCCCACAAACCGGATTATCGAATGCAAGATTTTAAAATGTTTTAAGATTCATTTGAAACAAAAACAAACTAACTCGCCAACTTTATGTTGACTTTTCGCATGTTGTTTCTCAGGTTATAATTACAAGTATGGCACGGTTGGAATAGGATAACCCATGGGGATTCGAGTATTTAGTGGGCATTCACTGTCTAAAAGTCTTAGCACTCACGTTACTTCCACTGTGCAACGAAGATACCAGTTTAGTTCACGCCCAGCTCTGATGTGATGGTTTATAGGGGGTGTGACAGATTGGTATCAGAGCTATTGGCTTTTGCGAATTAGGTATCAAACCTGGCTCTGATAACAGATGTATCAGAGCCATAGGTTTCAATGAATTAGGTTTCTGTGGAGATACCTAGGCTTTAACCTCACGTTCCTTTAGGGACATTAGATCAATAAGACTTGAATACATACAAGACGCCTAGCACTCGAATATGGGTTCCAACCGTGGCCGAAAACAGTAAGTCAACATCATGATTTTAATCATACACTAGTGTTGTGTTCGATACACGGTACACGAAAACATTACATACCGTAAGCAAAACTTTGAGAGTTTTGACAACATGCATTTAGGACCTTCGGAAGACTTATGACAATATACAATAAAGGTCATCACGTAGGAACCACGATTATTAACTCGGGCAAACGCCATTACATATACTGTCGATGCTATTTTATTTACCCGAGCAGGTAGCCTACGCAAAACAAAACAATAGTGCGCAAATATACGTGAAACTTAAACGATACGACATCGGATGCTGAAGTACATCACATACGACTTTCGAGGCGCGACCTTGAGAAAGCACGACATTACGACAACGATGCTAATCTCGTCAGCGGGGGAACTACCGGCTAGAATGTGACAACTTGTCACGTGGTCCTATAAGCGACATTAAGCACGCTGAGGTACGTCCAAACGAGATTTCATAACAGTCGGTACTTATTACTATGGTAATCACCACAATTGGCGCTGCAAAAGAAACCACATGTCTTCGCATTCCCTCTACTTTATTAATGGAGATTACGCCATATTTGACATTCGGTGGTAATGTAACGAAGCAATAAGTCATCTCAGGAAATGCCAGGTAAAGTCCTCAAATTCCTTTTGTTGAAATTTCAGCTTTGCATATACTGAGTAGGTTTGCACACCTCTACTCCTCATAACAGTCATTGTATCATGTGAATTTCTTTCTTGTTAGCGAACACCTACTTGCATCATTTCTTGACAAACTTATACGATACGCATGCTTTGTTTGCTACGCATGTGGTTAACTTGATACGTGGAGGCCATCAGGGTCTTCACTTCGAATGGTCGTTTCATCAGTGGTTGGTTCGCTACATTCAAATTTTTGCTTTGTAATCTAGATGACCTGCCTTATTGCAAGTATTGACTCCTTGATTGTCACACCATGACCCGCAGCGGAATTGGTAGTCGGGGCATGATTGGGTTTTCATCAAAGCTCATGACATTTACTATAAAGTTTCATATTTATGATTTCCAATTTAAAGGAGAAACTACAATAAACATACAAGCACAAAATGTTCTAAACACAACATTCATCAACTCTTTTTCTTCTAAGGCAAATTCCTATGTGCTCCTTTGCTTCAACTTGTCCACATGTATCATGTGTAAAAATTTGGGTCAACAAAAGTTGGCGAGTGAATCTTATTTAAACATTTAAACGAATTAGTTGTATTGGTTATTTAAATAAAAATGTGCATAAACCAAATATGAGTATACACATATGTAAATTTAAGCACAAACCACATAATATCAATTAATGCACACACACGCATATCAAATGATGAACAATGAGATCAATGCTCAATCAAACGGAGCCGATCTAATGAGGCACCTCCCACGAGGAACTGATGGGCCTAATGAATGATTGCACGCAACTGACAAAAAAGTAAGCACACGATACAACAAGTAATCTTTACATCACACGTTAGATCATATAATGGTAATGCACAAGTGTTTGAATAAACGAAATAAATGAAACGACGAATGATACACCCCAAAACATGAACAAAAAGGGGAATTTGTAAAGATTCACTCATAGTGGGTGCATTTCTTTGGATTGATGACGAAGGCGCACGAATTTAGGATTTAACCGACGAAGAAAACTAACCTAAATAATAACGCAATAATTCGATAAATAAATAAGAGTTAATATTTTAATTAATGCATTTTATTAGATTTTTAAGTTATTTTTGTGGTATATAATGGAGCTTTATAAACCTAAGAAATCATGTTTTTAAGTGTTTGCAAATGATTTTTAATTAAAATATTAAAGTAAAAATAATAAATAAAATAAAAAAAATTGGGATCTTGTCAGACCTGACAGGTCTGACCGGTTCTTTGTGCGTGGTTTAGGCAGCGTGTGAGGTTCGAACTCGTGACCTCCCGTATACATGCACGCAGCTCTACCAACTGAGCTACGTATCTAACCCGAAATAATCCTTATTTTAATTATTCTTATATACTAGTTAGAATAATTCAGAAATTTATTTAATTAAAAATATTTATTTTCTTCAAAAATGCATTCAGCCGCTGCCCTATACCGTTTAGAACTCGTGACCTTCGACATACGTTGCACCCAGCCCTACCAGCTGTCCTTGGTGGCTAACCGGTTTGACTATATTTTTATTACTTTTATATACTTACCAAGCTTGTTATTTTATTTATTAAAAATATTTGTTTAACAGATCGGACCGCCACATGTAAAGGGACTCAAACCCGGGTATCTCTGTTCGTGTTCCACCACTGGACTGTGTGTCTAACCTGGTATAAACTTAAATTTTAATTATACATTATACTATTCCAACTTCATCTTCTACATTGCAGTGACCCAGTACAACAACCCGACTTGTTTTATTCAACGGTTTTTAGATTTAAGACCATCTATTACTACTAATCGAGACAATTAAACAAAAAAGATTCAAGAATGTATTACCGAACAGGGGTGATCTCCGCGAGATTCCGGCGACGAAACCAGTTTTTCTGGCGTTGAATTTTGAAGGCGTGGATTGCAGGAAGTTTGAGATGAGTGTTGGTGTGTACTAACTGAGCTCTAAAGGTCCTATATATAGTGCAAGACGAGGCTTGATTTCAGTTTTGGTTTCAATCAAGGATCTGAAATGTCTCGGTGGTTACGGAAGTTGCAAGTTATTGATTCCTCTAATTGAATTCGTGTACATGATTTGGGTCAGTTACGAAGAGATAATTCAAAAAGAAAAACGGATTTGGTGTCTTGATGGATCTGGGCGGTTATCTATTGAATATTATCACAAGTATATCGAGCATATAACAGATTTTCTTTATAGAGTTTAGCAAGTGTTATGGGTGTGGTGTAATGGTGTGTTTGGTGTATTGGTTCGGTGGAGACCCGGGTTCGATACCCGCGGTCTTCACTTTTTTTTATGATTTATTCTTATTATTTCATATTTATTTATTAACATTATTAATTTAGCTTTATTACCTTAATTAGTATTAAATACTAATGTTAATATAGTAAGTTTAAAACTCCCAACATAAATGTGCAATGAATATCATACGCATATTTGAATTACAAAACGGAGCGGGTTTTAGACCTGTTTTATGACAAATGTTACAGTATCCCCTACTTTTAGGAATTTCGTCCCGAAATTTAAGTAGTAGATGTAATTGGAAATAGATGCGGGTATTGTTCACGCATTTAGTCTTCGCGTTCCCAAGTAAACTCAGGTCCTCGTTTTAACTCTCAACGTATTCTGACTAAAACCTGAATATCTTTTAACAGGAAAGGAAGGTGTGATGCTTGGATTTGACGTTTACATAACTAGAGGATTGTGATGTTTTAAATTTTGATTGAGGCGGTAATGTGCCTAGTAAGGGTTGAATACCCCGCTACAGGAATCGCTTTTTGACACCTGAGGTGAGAAACGTTGATACATGGAGTTGATTAACTGAGTATGATTTTATACATGTGATGTTTTAAATTTTGATTGAGACGGTAAATTCCTTGAAATTTCATTTCCTTTCCAAGTTGCATACATGGGTTTTCGTTGTAACCATATCGAAACTTCTTGGTGGAATCATGTATTTATTGTTGGATTGTGTCAAACCAAGTTCAATTGTTTGAACTTGCTCACTGTATACAAATTCAATTCAAGGATTTCATATGATGGATTGAGGCCGTCATATTCAACAATCAATTAATTTGTTTCGAACCATAGTAGACTGGTTCAGTCTGCACTCTTATTAAATCATTGGTTGGCTACGACACCTTGTGGTGGCGTCACACTAATTGAAGCTTGCGCTGACATCGCTTTCACAACTCACGTACGGATTTAATTACTTGATTATTTATTCATTTTTAAATCCCCCTTGTTGGATCATTTCCTTAAAACATTCTTTATACAATCGTGTATTAAGAAGATGGTACACAAATTTATGGTCTATTTCAGTGTACCTCGTAATGGTTCTTTCATCATCGGTCGAAAATTTTGGGACATTTATTGTTCTTCCACTATCGACCGAAAATTTTATTCATTTGTTCTTTCATTTTCAGTTGAAAATCCTATGGGATTTATTTGGAACAGATATTTAAATTTGCTTCGTTGAACCTTGAAATCTAATTGTAAACAGGGTGAATTTGTTCGGTCACCGCTATTATTGAATTATTTCGATGGCTATGACGCCTTGTGGTGTCGGTATAAACTTGTAGCTTAGGCTAATCATCGAAAGTGGTCTTAATGCAACTATGTATTAAGACAATGATATACTAACATCAGTTGTATTTCAGTGTATCCTTGCAATTGAATAGTGTTAACTTATGGTTCAAAAAGTTAACAAATCATCTTCATGTTTCTAATTCAGTTGAGCTTGTTGATTTTAAGTCTCATCGATCCAACAACCAACGCTAGTTTCCGTTGGTAGAAATTTCTATTGTTTATGAAATTCATTTATAGATTGTGAACGTCTTGGAAATTTATTGTCGATATTCTCATTTGTATGAGCCATGTAAACTCAGTCACATTAGTGAATATATCACTACGTTCTGTTCAGTTGGCATCGATTCCGAAAACAGATTCAGTTAAACCAGTGAGTTCACATTGTTGTAGTAAGACATTGTATTCATATAATCCAGACATGTCTCGATGCAATTACATGGTCATTTACCTGGGTAGTATTAATACCTATCTACGCATGACAAAAATCTAAGGAGATAACATAGCTTAAATTTCGAGGACGAAATTTTTATAACAAGGGGAGAATGTGACAACCAGCAGTTTCCGGTTCTAATTAAGCGCATAACGAACAAAAATACCATAATAAACAACGTAATTAGACGTAAATTAACTCGATCAGGCCTCTAGAGAGCCTAGGGACGTCTACTTGATTCACGGTACACGATTTGGCGATAATCAAGAACTATACACGCGAAATTAAATGTTAAGCGAACTGAAGCCGAACAAATATTGACAACGTCTAAAAATACGAATTTTATACTTGTATTTATCATACAGTTGTGATTATGCGATAAATTTGGATCGTCGGACGTCGTAAAATAGGACGCAGAAGTTACGCGGAAAACCGAAACGCACCGACAATGAAAAGGAAGCCACGAACTAGAGTTACGTCTAAATATTAATATATTATGATATATTTTGCTTCTTTTTCGAATTTTTATGCTCACAGTTGAAATCGGATCGAAAGCCGGATGAAAATGATGACCGTAGCGAATTACGTGATTATTTACGCAACCGACAAACGAACACACCAAACACCGAACTTTGATATAATTTTAAGCACTTTGGGGTTGGAATAAATAAATTTCGATAAATAACTACGTTCGGGTTTCAAAACGGGTTGTAGAAAGAGTTTGGGCTTGAACACGCACTAACGGGCCTTGGTCCCAACCCGCTTCAAACCTTAGCTATATAAGCATAACCTTTCTCTTCTCCCTCACTTTAAGAAAACCCTAGCCCCCTAAAACCCTCTGCTCCCCTCCCGCCTAAACTGGTCGCCGGACTCCGGCGAAGGCGCCGGCCGTAACCGGCGGTATCTCTGGTCACCTTCTCCGGCTACACACACACCACCCACACCGACACCTCTCTCCTGTATCCTTATACATAAAACCGCATACATACAGACAGAGAGAGAGAGAGAGAGAGCGATGAGAGAGAGAACAGTGAAGATGGAGAGAACAGCGGCGACGGTTCGCGATCGGCTATGGTTCACGACGTTGGCGTTCCAGCTCGACGTGGCGGCAGTGGCGGAGGGGTTATTTTTATTTCCTTCGTCCAGATTCAACTCGAGTCTCCGTTTAAATTTTGGTTCGTTTCAGATTTGGGTCAAAGATGGGTAGTGTTGATGACGGATGGCGGTCGGGATGTCGGCAGCCGGCGGCGGTGGCTCCGATTACAGCAACAATGTGGAGACGGTTTTATTGTTTCGGGTTTTTTAGGCTTGGATTACATGGATCAAGCATCTCGGGTTCAGTCGCGGTTCGGTTCGGGTCAACAAAGGTTCTAGTTGAGTTCAACTCGGTTCGGTCCCTGGTCGACTCGGTCAGATCTGGGTACGGTCAAAACAGTCAACGACTCGGGTCTCACTTCGGGTTTGGGTCGACCTATCAAACATGTTCAGTATTGGTTCGGGTCCGGTTCGGTCTGTTTTGTCGGCACCGGGTTTGTTCTGGTCAAACTCGGTCAACCATGGACCACTTAGTCGACAGCAGTCAACTTGGGTCGAAACGCGATCAACTCAGTCAATGGGTCAATCAAGACTCAGTAAAAATTTAATTACGACGCAAAATTTAATTATATTAGTTTATAAATATTACTAATATTTATCCCGAAACCGAGCTCAAAACCAACACGTTAATGATTACTTATCGCCAAAAACTTAAAAATATATATGGTCGAACCAACGTGCAATATTGGCGTAAAAAAACTATTAGTTAAAAATCGAACCGACGTCAATATATATATTAATCGGAATTATAATCGGCGAAACATTATATTTGAAATACGACGAGAAGTTATATATGTGGTTATATTGACAATTGCGTTTTGACAAATAAATTGACAACTTGTATTATCGGGATCGTCCGAAAACAGAAGAAACTCTGCCCGATTTTCCCAAAAATATGTAATACGAAAAGTGTTGTATTTCAAAGACGAAACGTCCGAATTCAAACGATTGTTATAAAATAAATATAGATATATTTATTTTGCCGACGCTATTAAAAACTTTCAACATCGAGCCGATAACTTTTCAATGAGAGTGATTACAAGATAACAAGATTAGGTAATCGACTATAAAATTAATAATACTTATTTATGTCAAAACTCGGAAACTAGATTTCAAACATCGATAATTTATTCGAACGATGATATAAAAATAAGTTTACTGTTTATATTTATTCGAACGCCAAGATTTCCGAACGCTTTTACAAAATAAGTACAATGCGCGTATTATTTCAAACGACATGGTTCGGAAATTATATATTAAAGACGTCTAGAATTTGGAAAGCATATATTAAAGACGTCTGGAATTCAGAAATCGTATAACACGAATGTAATTAGCTATATTCGAATGTCGAGACGTTGAATACTTTTATAAAATAAATATAGTTATATTTATTTCAAACGTCGACGACTCGAATACTTTCGAAGGATTTATAACAATAATTTTTATTGTTATATTCGATTCAAACGCCTAAAAGAAGTACGACACGATACCGCAAGACTATAACAAGCGTACGATTACACCGTTATTTATTATACATGATACGCCAGACTATTGCACGGATACGAAATGTGTTACCTATGCAGATATATTTACAAGTATATATACATTATATCTTACAAAAACTACGAAGAGTCGTACTATTACCCGTCAATGTATGCGACGACTAAATACGACTTCATGAAGTATAGTAATGTTTATATGTAAACATATATTTCAAGTCGCTCGAAAACTGTGTCGTTTCTAAGAAAACTACAGATTGGTTATTCCGAGTTAAGACAATGACACTTTCATAGAATCGTATGGTTAACGATTCGGTAGAGCTCGGTGACACGTAGTTTATCTACGTTATTTATGGAAACTTACAAGTTATTCCGTTTTAGGAATACCCTAGATTGCATGCTAGCAAGTCAAGTTGTGGAGACAACACTATGGAAATCACATTAAGCTAGCTTTGCACAAGGAAATCAAGGTGAGTTAATAACCCCCACCTTTTTACATTTTTATAAATGTTTTCGGGGGTGGAAAGACATGCAAGTTTTGGGAAAGCATACAATGTTTCGATGAACAAAAATCATATATTTCTAAACCATGTTACAAACATATTTCAATGAACTCAAATGGTTTATGAAAGGTTTATGCTAAACTTACAGGTTTTCACAGCGATACAAAGCTTTTCGAAACATGCATGAGTTTTATGACTAGTTACGGGATTGTCATAGTCACAACTAGGGGGCGAGGCCTCAATTTTATTTATAACAAGGGCTATGCCCAATAACACGGATAACTGGGCGAGGCACAATAACACGGATAACATGGGCTAGGCCTAATAACATGGATAACATGGGCGAGGCCCAATAACATAAATGACATGGGTGCGGCCCAATAACACAGATTTATAACAATTGTTATGTAGCTATGGGATTAGATTATAACAGATCACTATGCATAAGTAGGATGATGACAATAGTAACCATTAATCACGTAGTGACCAAGGTGCAAAAGGTATAGATTTATCGAGTTTGAGACACGCTCCACTCTTGGTATATTAACCGGTTAGGAGTGCTTTTGTTATCCCAATGATGTCAGAGTTGTTTCGGGTTGGTTACTTACTTATGGCACATAGGCCAGTGTATTAGCTACACACTGACTGATCCTTAGATTCCATAGGCATACTACATACTACGAATTCAATACCGATGTAAAATATATCGGAAAGCATTTCAATACCGGTTGACAAAGATAACAGAAAACATTTCAATACCGGTTTACTTACAAATACGATTGAAAACATTTTATTACCGGTTTACATAAACAACTGTTATATGCATTGGTTTACAAACAGCATGGAAAACATTTCAATACATGCATACATATATGCCATTTCAAATGTTTTGGGATACTATGATCCCACAAACCGGATTATCAAATGCAAGATTTTCAAATGTTTTAAGATTCATTTGAAACGAAAACAAATAACTATGAACTCGCCAACTTTATGTTGACTTTACGCATGTTCTTTCTCAGGTTATAATTACAAGTATGGCACGGTTGGAATAGGAGAACCCATGGGGATTCGAGTACTTAGCGGGCGTTCATTGTATAAAAGTCTTAGCACTCATGTTACTTCCGCTGTGCAATGAAGATACTAGTTTTGTTCACGCCCAGCCCTGATTTGATGGTTTATAGGGGGTGTGACATTGAAGGAGTTAATCTAAAGAGTTTTCATCTTAGTGATGACTGCATTAGTTGTAAAAAGGGCAAGCAGCACAAAAAGTCGCACCCGAGAAAGCTCCTAAACTCTAATAAGCTCCTACTAGAGAGACTTCACATGGATCTTTTTGGACCTGTCAATGTTAAGAGTATATTTGAAAGTTTATTGATCTTATTCCGAAAATTGGAAAACCTGTATAAGTTAACAATTCGTCGCACTCGTAGTGACAACTGTACAGAGTTCAAAACAATCGAATGGCTGAGTATTATAACATGAAAGGAATTTTGCATGAAGTCAAGGCACCATATAAACCACAACATCACGATGTAGTTGAACACAAAAACAGAACCCTAATAGAGATGCCTAGAAGCATGCTCGCTGATTCTAAAATTCCAGTCACTTTTTGGAGCGAAGTAATGGCTTCTACATGCTCTACCAACAACAACAAGCGTCTTCACAAGAACAAGTTCCTAGACCTATCATGGTTACTCAAACACATGTTGGTACTCATGATGCTGAAGCTAGTACAAGTACTCAACATCTAGGATCTCAGACTAAAGAAACAAATGATCCCACTGCAAATCAAGATATAAATGAACCAGCTCCCACATTCGATCAAAGTGATGATTCTGATTCTGATGTTGAACCGACATATGATAACGATGGATCTACTTCCGATGATGGTACAGAGCAGATTCAAAGTTTACCAAACAATCAAGCTGCGGGTTCAGGTTTTCAGAATAAAGCATCCACGAGTAATCAAACCGCTAATCAAAACACTACTAATTTGGAACATGAAGTGAGTGTCTTAAATGAAGTTATACCGAGGACGTTGTCTTACCACCCATCGAAAAACATTATTGGAAAGTTGCATAGTGGAGTAAAAAGGCGAAATCAGATCAATAAGGATCTTAGTTGTTTTTGTTCTAAACTTGCACTTGAACAAGATACTATATCAAATAGTTGTTTTCTTTCACATGTTGAATCGAAAACGTACAAAGAAGCTCTCATAGAAGAAAGCTGGGTTAACGTTATGCAAGAAGAGCTACAACAATTTGAGAAACTTGGAGTTTGGAAGCTTGTTGATCTACTGGATGACCACAAGATAATAAGTACAAAGTGGGTCTTCAAGTGTAAGCGTGATGACAGAGGAGTAATTGATTGAAACAAAGCTCGACTCATTGTTCAAGGATTTCATCAGGAAGAGGGAATTGATTATACAGAGGTCTATGCTCCTGTAGCCAGATTGGAAGTTATCTGCATTTTCCTAGCATTCGCATCATGGAAAGGATTTAAGGTGTACCAATTGTATGTCAAGTCCGCATTCCTATACGGAAAGGTGAAAAGGATGTGTACGTTGGCTAACCACCGGGTGTCGATCAGATACACAAGGAAAAGGTTTACCTACTTGATAAGGCATTATATGGTTTACACCAGGCCCCGAGAACCTAGTACGAGACGCTTTCTCAACACCTTCTGGAGAACGGTTTCACCAGAAGAACAATAGATAGTACCCTCCTTACATGAGAAGCAGATGGACATCTGATTATTATGAAAATTTATGTGGATGACATAATCTTTGGTTCGACCAATGACGAGCTATGTAAAGACTTTGAGAAAGTCATGCAAAAGAAATTCGAGATGAGTTCAAGGGGAGAGATGAAGTTCTTCTTAGGACTTCAGGTCGATCAGTTACCTGATGGAATCTTCATCTATCAGACGAAATATGTGCATGATGTTTTGGAGAAATTCAATATGTCGGAATCATTACCATTGTCTACTCCATTGGCTCTCAATCACGTCATCGGGCCAGATGAAAAAGAAGTGAAGATTGATGAGACCTTATATCGTTCAATGATTGGATCTTTAATGTACCTCACATCATTAAGGCCGGATTTCATGTATCCGACATGCCTCTACACCCGATATCAGTCAAATCCTCGAGTGTCACACATGATGATCGTCAAACGGATTCTTCGATATCTAATTCTAATTTTGGGTGTTGCAAACTAAATGCTAAATCTACAACAGTTGATTTCCAATTCTTTGGCACACGATTAGTAACATGGCAATGCAAGAAGTAAACCACGGTTGCTCTCTCTACTTGCGATGCAGAATACGTTTCAGCTTTTAGTTATTGTTCCCAAATCTTGTGGATACAACAAAAGATGAGAAACTATGGATTGAAGTTTCTTGATACACCGATATGTGTAGATAACGAGGCTGCCATTTATATCACTAAAAATCCAGTTCAACACTCTAAAACTAAACACATTGAAATTCGACACCACTTTATCCGTGATTGCTACGAGAAAAAGTATGTTCGAATAGTAAACATCCAAACTGATGAACGAAAGGCAGATTTTTAGACTAAACCGTTTGATCGAGCTAAGTTTAAATATCTTTGAAACTTAACGGGATGAAAAATCTGACATTAGGAAGGATTTAGAGGTTGAATTCGAGGCAGATATCGAGTTGACGTGATCCTCATCGGTTTGTCAAAGTTTTTAGTTTTTTTCTTTCTTTAAAACAAAAATCCAAAAAAGTTGTTTTCGATTTTAGGGGAGAAATATGTTGTGAAAAATACAGAAACATATAAAAATTTGAAAATGAACAAAAACATGAAAAAGACAAAAAGGTTTTTCATGTAAAATGAGGAAATGATAGTACATAAGTGGACTATCACAGTATGCTAGGGAAATGTAGTGTCAAAATGTTTAAACAGGTTTTACTGATTATGTATCAGTAGGCTTCGCACATTCAGTAGATTGTTTCTTAGATATAAACATAAAGAAAACTTCTTAATTAGTGGCATAACATCTCTCGGATATATAGTGTTAGTACACCGAAATTTTGTTTCAAAGATTGCCGAATTCTAAGATACTAGGTCTTTATTGGTAATTGATATATGGGGTATTATACAAGTTCTTTTGATTTTGCGTCAGCAATGGCCTATAACTTGTAGAATACTTTTGCTTTAAAAACCCAGAACTGTATCAAATTGAAAGTATCGAAAATCTGACAATAATAGAAGATTCCAAATACGGAACACTACTTTTAACTCGAGCCTTCATATTTTTGTGTGCACGGTGGTACTAACCTAAGCTCTCAAGGTCTCGCACAACCCAATTACATATATGAGTTAGATATATTCACCTGTAAGATGAAATCTATGGAAACTTGATACGGGATTATATTCTGAGGTGGTAAACACTATTAAGTCAAGTTCTAAAATATCTAATTAACGTATCTCGATCCACTTGAAAAATGTGTAGAGGTTTAAGTGGATCAGTATTCTGACAATCTAAGTGAATCTGTTTAGAACATAAATGTCGGTCCCCTAATCCGTATGGATCTTCACAGAATCGTCTATCCAACCTAGAGTGTGGAATCCCCTAGATCAGATTATCACAGAAACTAAACAATATCAAGAGCATGAACACGCACTTTCAATCCGTCTTCTATTGATTATCCAACATGAATGTTTACAATCAATTCAAGACTCACAAGAAATCTCTCAGCCACTCTCTGTAGATTTCTCACACTCCTTTCTTCTAACAACTCCCAAACCCTAATGCACAACATATATATATGCTACATGTCTGCATACTGGGCTTTAGACTGGGCTAGGCCATTCTCCAAGTCCATTACAACTCTACATAAGCTAAACACAAATGCTAAGCCTAATACAAAATATCCAAAGACTAAACTAGTAAACTATTAAGTTGTTGTCACAAATATACACCAACAGACTCCCCCTTGACAACAGCTTCATAGTGTAATTTTGTCTTCAAACATCTTGTGATCTTTTGGTCTTTGGATAGCTTCAGCTACACACAGATTCTGACATCAACAGACTCCCCCTTAGCTGATGCTTCCAATCTCTAAAACTTTCATTCGTTGTAGATTAGTGAAATATCATTCTCTGGTTAAGCACATACATCCAAATTCCTCTATATCTCCCTTTGCAATGTAGTAGAAGGATCCTGCCATGCATCTGCACACATTCTGCACTCCACTCTTAATATATACTTTACTTAAATTCTGCACTTCATTTTGATAACTGCATCAATCTGTTTAGAAACACAAGCAAGTAACTCAAAAAACCATTAGTTCTTTTCCACATCAAAGATAAACTAATATTTTATCTTATCATGCAAAAATAACAACTTATTAGTTCAAACTAGGAGACTTTAAAAGCAAATCTTGTTGTATTTTTATATTTTCTGAAAATAAATAACTAACAAGACAATAAACACTCTGTTTTTGTGAGAATCACCTGGAAGAAGATCATATCAGCAATATCAAACTGTTTTCACACTATCTGATAATTCTATCGGTCAGTTCCATGAAAAGTAGTTCAAGACGATTACCAGTATCGTTTATCCACTTAAACAAAATACATGAATATTTCAAGTGCCATCACCTAGTGATATTTTAAGGTAATTTTATACTGATGTACTAGTGTGTCCCACTTCAGGACATACCCCCACGATCAAGGTATGCACAAAGATTCCTCATAGTAGGTGACTATACCAAAATTCATCCTTTTTCTGATTTACAACATTAGAGAATTGGTGAACAGGTCAGTACTTCCGTACATCAAAGAGACCAATATCCAACGAGGGTTAGGGCGAATACCAAATTTTGGTACGATTAATGCATGTTGCACATTTGAATGACTCTCTAGGAGAGCTTCTTCAATTTTTGGAATTTTGCAGTTTAGCTCTTTTTAAGATATCCTGGTTGTGCCTAGGTCAGCATATATCTGGATGCAGTAGAAGGACAACCCTCATACCCGGGATGAAATAACAATATAAAGACCTAAAACCTTAGATTTTGGCAATCTATCAATGCAAGATTTAAGGTTATAAAACCATACGCCACTGATATGTTATCCACTCATACACAGTTTGCTATGTTTATATCACCAAGTTAAGTTGATTATTTCATGCTTTTTGCCTACTAGTACATCATATGATGAAGCTGCTATCACACTTAAACAATTTTAATGTTAATTTCAGTGTGACAGTCTAACTTGCTGATGTACTATCATTTCTTCTTTTCCACACAGTGAAAACTCATTTTTTATTTTCTAATTTTTTTTATTTTTTTGGATTTTTTCCAACTTACTCCCCCTAAACTCACGCACTAACTTAACTCTTTTTGGCTTAGGGAAATTTCTCCCCCTAAATTTTTGTTTTTATGGAGTAAGGTTTTATAAACAGAAATATAAACACAAACAGACTCCCACTTTAACTTGACAAAAAGTTTTTCACGTTTAGTAAACATTATCTATCACAGACGTAAATAATTCGTTACCATGTGTAACCTACTATTCACCTCAGATGCTTTACAGGAATAACCACTATTGAACACATCAACAGTCCTTCTTGGTCATCCTGCACACACTCAACAACTTAGTTAAACTTGAGAACCCAAACCCTACCGGTTTTGGGTTAACCATGTATACCAATATAACTTAATTCTGTCCAATATCCATCACACCAAATGGTGTCTTGGATGTCTTCCAAGTTGTTGAACAAGATTTATAATTTCCACGAGATCTTTGATCACGAGAGTTCCAATAAACTCTCGGATTTTCCGACCTTTGAAAATTATTATCTCGAAACCTTCTTCTCCCATTATCATATTTTGAACTTTGAAAAATTTTTGGATTGTTTTGAACATTTGAGTTACTAAAACCCCTATATTCGTTTCTTCTTTGAAAATTTCGATTACCAGAATTCTGGTATCGATTTTGATATCCAAAATTATTACTTTGAAAACAATTTGATTTGTAACATCCGTCGAAAAAGGGTTTCAAAACCCGCTTCGTTTATTAATCGAATAGTCGGTTACAATTATCGTTGCTTATTTAATGCTCTTTTTAATTTTAAACAATACATAATTAATAAATATATTAGAATTTATAAACTATAATTTATAAACAATAAAAACGGTTGAAAAAAAAATAAATGCCGCTGCCGGGTTTCGAACCCGGGTCAGCCAGTTTAACAATCAAGCGATTCACCACTCCGCCACTTGATTCTTTTGTGTAATCAATGAATCAAATAAAACTTAAGTTCCACCCGTGAATTCATCTGGTTGCGTCAAGAATTGAAACCGCTCATCGGCTTTCAAACATCCAGAGGCTTTTGGGTATCGAATACAGAGAACTCAACAAGTTAACGGTCAAGAACCGCTACCCATTACCTCGCATCGATGATCTTCTAGACCAACTTCAAGGCGCCACCTGTTTTTCAAAAATCGACCTACGTTCTGGTTATCATCAACTCAGAGTACATGAAGAAGACGTCCCAAAGACCGCCTTCCGAACTCGTTATGGTCATTACGAATTCATGGTCATGCCATTTGGTTTAACCAACGCCCCAGCTGTCTTCATGGATCTAATGAACAGAGTCTGCAAACCCTATCTCGACCGTTTTGTCATAGTCTTCATCGACGACATCCTCATCTACTCAAAGTCTAAGTCTGATCATGAACGACACCTTCAACTCATCCTCACACTCTTAAGGACAGAAAAGCTGTACGCTAAGTTTTCGAAATGTGAATTCTGGTTAAGGGAAGTACAATTCCTTGGACACGTCGTCAATGACAAGGGAATTCATGTTGATCCCTAAAAAATCAAGGCAGTACAGGAATGGCAAGCGCCACGAACCCCTACCGAAGTAAGATCATTTCTTGGTTTGGCTGGTTACTATCGCCGTTTCATTGCAAATTTCTCCCGTATTGCTGTACCACTCACGGCTTTGACTCATAAAGGAAAGCCCTTCATATGGGGACCCAAACAAGAAGAAGCCTTCCAAACTCTAAAGCAAAAACTCTGTGACGCACCTATCCTCACACTTCCTGAAGGTTGTGATGACTTCGTGGTTTATTGCGACGCGTCAGGGCAGGGACTAGGCTGTGTACTGATGCAAAGAGGAAAAGTGATAACTTATGCTTCTAGACAACTCAAAATTCATGAGAAGAACTACACAACCCACGACCTGGAACTTGGAGCCGTTGTGTTCGCTCTTAAGATATGGAGACATTACCTCTACGGTACCAAGTGTGAAATATACACTGACCAACATATCTTTAACCAAAAGGAGTTGAATATGAGGCAACGAAGATGGGTCGAACTCCTTAACGACTACGACTGTGAAATTCGGTATCATCCTGGCAAGGTAAACGTGGTGGCCGATGCGCTCAGTCGAAAAGGTTATGTGAACTCCATTCGTCTTCTATGTTCTCAAATCATAACCGACATCAAAGATCGAATCCGAGAAGCTCAACATGTTTCAGTAACAGAAAACGACGTACGCAAGGAGCTGTCTTGTGGAGCTGAACTTAAGATCGAAACTAAATCCGACGGTATTCTATACTATCTAAATCGCATATGGATTCCCGATCACGATAACCTTCGTGATTTCCTTATGAATGAGGCGCACAAAACACGGTACTCTGTACACCCAGGAGCCGACAAGATGTATCAAGACCTTCGATACACCTACTGGTGGCCTGGCATGAAAAAGGATATTGCTGTTTTTGTTTCCAAGTGCCTTACATGTTCCAAAGTAAAAGCTGAACATCAAAGACCCTCAGGACTTCTAGTCCAACCCGAAATACCTGCATGGAAGTGGGAAAACATAACTATGGATTTCATTACCGGGTAACCTCTCACCTCCAGTGGGTATGACACTATATGGGTAATCATTGATCGTCTTACAAAATCAGCTCACTTCATTCCGATTCGCGAGGACTTCAAGAACGAGAAGTTAGCTCGTATCTACATCAGCGAGATCGTAAGCCATCATGGTGTACCTTTAAGCATCATTTCAGACCGTGATGGTCGTTTCACTTCACGAACATGGCAAGCCGTACAAGCCGCCTTGGGTACACGATTAGACCTTAGTACCGCTTATCATCCTCAAACTGATGGACAATCTGAACGCACCATCCAAACTCTTAAAGATATGCTTCGAGCATGTGTCATAGACTTCAAAGGGAATTGGGACGCTCATCTACCATTAGTTGAATTTTCGTACAACAATAGTTACCACTCAAGTATCGGCATGGCTCCTTTCGAAGCGTTATATGGTCGTAAGTGCCGATCTCCAGTATGTTGGCACGGAATTAGGGAAGCTCAAATCACCGGTCCAGAATTGATTCAAGAAACAACAGACAAGATCCATCAAATTCGAAACAATCTTCTAGCGGCACAAAGTTATCAAAAGAGTTATGCAGACAAACGACGAAAGCCCTTGGAGTTTAACATTGGTGATCAAGTACTTTTAAAAGTATCACTGTGGAAGGGAGTAGTTCGTTTTGGCCAGAAGGGCAAGCTATCACCACGCTACGTAGGACCTTTCAAGATACTCGAAAGAGTAGGACCTGTAGCATACAAGCTTGACCTACCAGAAGAACTCAACAGAATTCACCCCACATTCCACGTATCAAACTTAAAGAAGTGCCTCGCCGATGAAAACCTCCATATTCCCCTAGAAGATATTCAGATCGATGAATCTATGCACTTCATTGAAAGACCAGTAGAGATCATGGACTTCGGAGAAAAACGTTTAAGACGGAGTCGTATTCCAATTGTTAGGGTACGCTGGGAGTCGAAACGAGGACCTGAGTTTACTTGGGAACGTAAAGACTCAATGCGCGAAAAATACCCGCATCTTTTTCCTGTTACCACTACTACTTAAATTTCGGGATGAAATTCCTAAAAGTAGGGGATACTATAACATCCGTCGAAAAACGGGTTTCAAAACCCGCTTCGTTTATTAATCGAATAGTCAGTTACAATTATCGTTGCTTATTTAATGCTCTTTTTAATTTTAAACAATACATAATTAATAAATATATTAGAATTTATAAACTATAATTTATAAAAAATAAAAACGGTCGAAGAAAAAAATAAATGCCGCTGCCGGGTTTGGAACCCGGGTCAGCCGGTTTAACAATCAAGCGATTCACCACTCCGCCACTTGATTCTTTTGTGTAATCAATGAATCAAATAAAACTTAAGTTCCACCCGTGAATTCATCTGGTTGCGTAAAGAATTGAAACCGCTCATTGGCTTTCAAACATCCAGAGGCTTTTGGGTGATCGTGAGTTCCTGAGTATAACCGATAAATCAATGCCAACCCACATTCTTAATCAATTCTATCTTCAATGAATTCAATTCATATGATTGTTGAGAGTTAAAACCGAAATGATATTACTCCTAAGTTACGCTAATAATATCATCGCTTCATATCTCGGAAACACTCGCAGAACCCTCAATTTCATTTTCACTCTAACTTCTGTTCGTCGGAATCGTGGTCTGCTATCGCCGGACTTTCGCCGGAAAACCGAGACATGCATTAAATCGGTAAATTTCTCGACTCTTTCGTTTCCAATCCACTGTTAGACTTATACTAACTTAAATCCTTCAACCAGAATCGGTCCCAGACGACGTTACCGGATATTCTGCACTCGCCGGAAAATCTCTGGACATTTCCGAAATCACACTGTAAATCGGTACAATCATCTAAACCTCCTGATATCTCTTGTTTAGTCATTTAATTTCACAACTCATCAATCAAAATTGTTAATTGATTCAATCAGACGGAATTCACAAATCAGAGCCGACGACCATTGCCGGAATTCTGAGAAAAACAGTCTGTTCGGTACGTTCGATTCCGTGATTTTTTATCCATTACATATCAACCACTTATATGTTCGACGAACGATTTAAACCAGAACAGTCGGATATCGTTTGTCTGTGTCTTTGAATGAAGAAGACGAAGTTGAATATTATGTATAAGTTTAATTAAAACAAGATATTAAACCGGGTTAGACACACAGTCCAGCGGTGGACTGTGTGCAAACACATAGCACACGTCACGAGTTCGAACCTTACAAACGCACCAACTTTCCGAATTAAAACCAATTTTTTTTTAAACAGAATCAAATCAAGTCCCAGTATGTTTATAAGATTAATATAAACAGCAAGTTAAACAGATAAGACACACAGCCCAACTGGTTGGGCTGTGCGCTTACAAACCGAAGGACCCGAGTTTGATCCGGGTCCCTGCAACCGGTTCGACCATTTTAAATCCTTTTAATATAAACCAAATAAATTAACATTTAATTAGTATATATATATATATATTTAAATCATAGAATATTTCGGGTTAGACACGTAGCTCAGTTGGTAGAGCTGCGTGCACGCGTACGAGAGGTCCCGAGTTCGAACCTCACTCAGCGCACACATTACTCACGGTCGACGGACCGGTCAACGGTCAAAAAGTCAAAAAAAATTATTCTTTTTATTTATTTATCTAATTTAAAAACCAATTAAAAATACTTAAAAATAATATTTTTAAAGTTAGAAAAAGTCCTTAAACTCACAAAAATAAACCTAAGAATCCATTTATTTACCAAACTATTTCGTGATTATTTTTAGGATAGTTTTCCTCGTCGATCAAATTCCAAAACTCGTGCGCATCCATCAACATCAAAAGAACGCACCCAATGTGAGTGAATCTCTACAAATTCCCCGTTTTAATCACATTTTGGGGGGTATCATGTGTCGCTTATTATTTATTACATTAAAACACTTGTGCATCCATCATATCCATGATCAAATGTGTATCCAATATGTATCAATTGTTTGTGTGGTTAATGTTTAGATTAAATTTATCATTTTCAGTACATACATCATCATAGGCTCGTCTGTTCCCCATTACCTATGAGCGGAACGTGGTGTTGCCAACATACGATCGGCTCTGTTTGTTTGAGCCTTGATCTCACATACATCATCATAGGCTCGTATGTTCCCCATTACCTATGAGCGGAACGTGACGTTGCCAACATACGATCGGCTCTGTTTGATTGAGCCTTGATCTCACAATACATTATCATTCATGTCATATACTCAAGCAAGGTGGTTTGTGATTGTTTGTTCATTTACGTTTGCTCACATATGATTATTGCACAATTTTTCCATATTAAATACAACAAGAAATCAATAACAAATGTTTTTAACAAGGTTCACTCGCCAACTTTTATTGACCCAAAATTCCCCATTTTTACACATGATACAGGTGATCCAGTTGAAGCAAGAAACATATAGGACGGCCTAGAAGAATAAATCAGTTTAGGCTTTGGATTGTTTTACTTAGTTTCTTTTTCTTTGTAATTTTATGAACTTGTTTTGAATATTGAAGTTGTAATTTGAATTTAATAAATATGAAACATTTTAGTAAACATCATGAGCTTTGGTGATAACCCAATTATGCCCCGACTATTATTCCGCTGCGGGTCGGGGTGTGACATGATTGACCATTATAATGACTTGATTTAGGAGAAGAGTTTCTTGGACTATCAAATCTTCCTGATGTTGAAGGCTTAGATTGGAATCTTGGTTGTTTTGTCTGACAACTTGGTTTAACATTCTTATTCGAACCAACCTGATTCCCATCCTTAACCTTAACCTCAGCCTCCACTTTCTTACCCTTTTTAAAAGGACAACAACTAGCCACATGTCCTTTGTTATGACATTTAAAACAAGATCTTTTCTTAAAAATTTTCTTTCTGTTTGATCCCTTTTTAAATGATTTGACTATTTTGTCTTTAGTATCTTCATCCATATTATGAGGTGTACTGTTAGACCTAACAGATTCTTTCAAAGAAACTGGACTATTAGGTATGTCAACTGTTATCGGATCCACTACAGCTGGTGTAGTAGGCACAAAATCTGTTAGCTCATTTTCATTTGGTAAAAAGGAGTAATCCTGATCCTCAGAAGATGAAGCTTTACTAAACCCCACTCCAGTTTTATCACTACTCCTTTTCAAACCTTTCTGAATTTGGGTCATGACTAACGAGGATCTTCCAATCCTGTCTAACTTTTCATGAAGTTCAACAATTTTGGCTTGTGCACCAACCAATTTTGTGCACTTTTCTGAAAGCTCGTTAGTCTTATCCTTCACAGTTTCACGAGCCAAATCAATGAGCTGTAACAATTCATTGACTTTGCTGGTCAAACTGTTAATTTCTTGTCCATTTAATTTGAGTTTATTTAAACAACTTGACTTTTTACTCAAAAGAACATTGGACTCTTTCTGTTTTTCTAATTCATCTAACAGAATTTTGTTTTGCTCCGATAGTTTGTCAACTTTACCTTATAGTTCAGTGCAATTATGACAAGTATGACTTACAAATTGTAATTGTACATGTACCTCTGCTGTAAGCTCATCTGCATCATCCATGCACACTGTAGCTCTTGTATTCTGGACTTCCATTTTCTCCTTCTCAGCTTCCTTCTTCTCTTCTTTCTTATCAACTGCTTCTTCAATCTTCACAGCTGTAGTCTCAGCTACACATGCTTGATCACATGTACTTTGTCTTGAAGAACTCTGATAACATTTTCCTAAAGCTTCCCACAGCTCTCTAGAAGATCCATACCTATTACAGATGTGTTTCATATCAATTGGTAAGGATATCTTTATCGCTGCTAAAGTTTTCTTCTCAGCATCTTACATACGTTTCTCAGTATCTTCCATCTTCTCACACGAAAGTACCAGAATTCTCCCGTTAACTTGACGTGTTGGAGCAATGTACCCATCAATGATACAGTTCCACATCTTAGAATCTTCACTTTGAACAAATGCCTCAAACTTCTTCTTCTAGTCTACATATTGTTCAACATTTATCAACTTTGGCAGTTATTAACACACTCACTATTATTCATTCTGACCATCTTTAACACACAAAGTGTCAGTTTAAATGGAATTTGGTAAACCTATGTCAAAATTCAAATCTAACTTCTCTCCTGGTCCTTCTTCGTGTTTTACCATAACCGTACCATTAAAAAACATTCAAAAATTTTACCAAAATGTGTGATCACCAAATTGTACCATTAGACTTGTCTCGGGACGATACGAATCCAATGATATATAATGTCCAAGAGTGATTTTTTTTGTTCTATCCGAGATACCTTGTTGATGATCCGAAATACCAAGTTTTTATACGAGATGCCTTGTTGTTTATTCTAGATCAACAATAAAACCCTAGAACAGCCTTCAAACTTCGAACCAGCCGTAAAAAATGTCCAAAACTTCAACTGTTTCTGATGTAACGATTCTGAACCGAGCAAAACAAGAGCCGAATGCTCTGATATTAATTGTAGGTCCCCTAATCCGTATGGATCTTCATAGAATCGTCTATCCAACCTAGAGTGCGGAATCCTCTAGATCAGATTTTCATAGAAAACGTGTACGAACAGCAATCACAATAAACCCGATCTTTATTGATTAACAATCACAATGATTACAATCAATCTAGATCACACATAATCCCTCTCAACTCTCTATGAAGTGATTAACTGAGCAACCTTAACCCTAATGCAATGCTCTCTTAATATAGAGACAAGTTTGCAACTGGGCTAGGGTTTCACCACATGGGATGCAAATTGGTCTAGGCCCATTTCGCCTACCACTCCTCATAATGTGTCTGGTTTAGCCCAATCACTTCTAATCAACTACTAAAAATACTAAACCCACTAACTATTTATCATCTTACTAATTACAAGATATCCAAAGACCAAATCTAAGCTAATGCACAACATGTATATATACTACATATCTGCATATTTGGCTTTGGACTGGGCTAGGCCATTCCCCAAGCCCATTAAAACTCTAAACAAGCTAAATACAAATGCTAAGCCCAATACAAAATATCCAAAGACTAAACTAGTAAACCATTAAGCTGTTGTCACAAATATGCACCACAATAAAGTTTTCAAGATCAACGGTACTAGTGATATGTTTCAAAAACTAATATGATCCTCAAACATAAACTCACAAAAATGTCTATAAATATGTTTATACTTAGGTATTTTATTTCAGAAAAACCCAAAAACATTTTCTGTGTGTTTCAGCATAAACTTTGAAAAAATCAAAATGATTTTATTTCTATCTTAGTTTCGACTACCGAAGTTGGAAAACGGATCTTCAAAATCCAAATATGCTTAATGCTGAGAGAAATTCAGAGGACAACGGGTTAGGAGCTTAATCTGAAATGAGAAAGTTTTAAAAATGATCAAGAGTTCATTATTTTGAAACTTAAAAATTGTCTAAAAACGTTAGTTTGTTCATATAGTGTTCAATCAAGGTCATTAACTTGGACTTGGTAGAAAAATCAGTTAACCAGGGTCATTAACTTGGACTTTGTCAACTAGGGGGGTTGTTAAAACTAGTTAAAATGAACAAGAATTTAAAAGTTTGAAACTAAGAATTTCACTCTGCACGAAGTGAGAAATCACTTCGCACGAAGTAAACAATTCACTTCGTATGAAGTGGAAACCCTGGTCTATATATAATCACTTCGCACGAAGTGAATTCATTTCCACTTTTTACTATCTCTATGCAAACTGAAGAATTTGTAAAGCAATTAACGAAGTGCTACGCAATTTTAGAGTTGTAGTGGTTGATTGGCACACCACTAACAATGCCTAAGGTAGATTGGAGGAGATTGAACCATAAATTGAATGAATTTGAATGTTTTCGGTGTTACGGACCTTTAAACTCAGATCTAGGATGATTTATTGGACCAAAATTAAAATTGGACTTAGTTATAGGCTTATCGACACTTTTCGTACAAGTTAGAACCTTCAATTTCATGAAAATCGACAAAAATTATGTTGTGTTTTTAAGAATGCACTCTGCACGAAGTAAAATGGTTTGAAAAGTTAATTCTCTTTGCACCAAGAAAAAGCGTCAATTCATTCCAAATTAACATCGCAAAAAGTTGTTTTGGTATGTTTGTGAAATTTTCGTCTAACTGTTATCATTTGTGTTTATGCAGGATAAAAAAGTTAAACTTCGACCCAAACACAACATCTATTGTGTAATGGACGAAGAGATCCCAGAAATTGCATCTTTTAAAGATATTCTAAAGTTTATGGATCGGTTGCGGATAAAGAAAGCTTTCACTGATCAATACAAAGCATACATATCTCAAGTGCAGAGGTCCAGGGATTAGATCATTCGTACGGATTGGCAATGAAGATAAAGAAGTATTATCACAGAAGCATTGATTCAAAGGGTTCTTGACTTCAAAGACAAAGATGACGATCCGACGATGTATTCTAAAAAGTTGTGCAAAAGATGCTTTTACCGTATGGGTTATAAAGGATCCGTGAATGCGTAGTTTAACAAAGCTTTTCTTGGCAGGCCGTTTAATTCTTTGTTCATTCTGTTATCGCCTCTCTAAGCCATCGCAAAGGTGGATATGATGCGTTGCTAGATTATCGGATGTGTATGACTACTACTCTTACATTGAATCAGCCTTACAACTTTACAAGATTAATCTTCAAGAAGATTAAGGCGAATATCAAGAAAGATAAGTTTTACAGTATCCAAGATTTGTCCAAATGATGTTGGACGACCAATTTCCGAATCTCGAGAAGGATAAGAAGGATTTTTTAAAGCTAGATCATATGTCAGATTTGTCTCTAGTACGTCTTAATCAGTATTTGAAGTAGAAAGCTGAGCCTGTAGCAAGAGATTTCTTTGGAGCTATTAAAGACAAGACCAACAAGGCACCGCCTAAAGATAGATGGAGGAACGATGATAGCAATTCTGATAATGAAGATGATTAATTGGCTTATTATATTCCAAAAAGGGTTGTCTGGTATGAGAAAGAAGAGATGAAAAAGAATAAGACAACTCTGAAGAAGAAAGTACGAAAAAGAAAGGAGGCAGAAACGTCACTAAGAGATTAGACAACTGACGAAGAAATTGAGATTGAGGAGAATGTTGGAGTTGAAACAAACGTTGAAGATGAAGTTTTCTCAGCAACATCTAATCAAGAACGAGATGATTTAAATGTTGTTAATATTGCTGCTGAGACAAAAAAACAAGCATTGAAGGTGACAATGAAGAGAGTTCATATGAAAGTATCGATTTAGAAGCAAGAGCGGCAACTGAAAAGGCAGAACAAAGAAAGCGAAAGGCTTTGGGTGATGATGATGAAACGTATGTGCCTTCCGAACCAGAAAAATCATTTCCAGACCAGCAAAGAAAGCTAAATGAGTAAAGAGCAAAGCTTCTTACACAAAGAAAGCAAATGGTTCTCTGACTGTAAGAAAAGGCAAGAAGAAAGTATAGAAAAAAGAAGACGCCTGAGATAGAGACGACGATGAATCTGAAATAGTAGTTACACCAAGAGTTGATGTACAACCACCATCACCGCCACACGTACAACCACCATAACCACCACATGAACAACCAACATCACCACCAAAACAACAAACACCGCAATCATCTATTTGACGTCAACAATCAACACCCTAATCTGCTCAGAGACGTCAATCTCATCCTATAGGTCCTACAAACGTTGATGATGATTTGTTATTGCTGGATTTGAAGGAGATTTCTATAACGATCATAAGGTTACAGAGTTAGAAAACAGAGTTAAACATCTTGAAGAAGAGAATGTAAAGTTAGTTTCAATGCTTACAAATGTTACTACTGAGAACGAGAGCCTCCATAAAGTGGTACAGGATTTAGTAGTAGAAAAATCTTCGATTGCCAAGAAGTTTGATATTTTGTATAAAGTGTTAGAGAAAAGGTTTGGTATAAACTTCGATACCGAGTATGATGTGATTGAGATCGAAGAAGCAAAGGCTAGGGCTGCTGAAAGAGTTAGAAAAGCTGAAGTTGAAGCTGCAGTTGCGGGCAAAGGAAAATAAAAGATAGATGATATTCCTATTTTCATGCCCACTGAGCCAGAAGCCGAATCTGAACCATTGGTCAATTATGTATTTGTTGGAGGAGTTGTTGACATGACTGGAATTTTTCAGAAGCAAAAAATATTTGATAGAAAGAAAATGGAAGTAGAGATTGACAAAGAGATAGATGAATACGAGGAAGACGATGATGTTGGTGGAAGTGATAAGAAAGATGATGATGATGATGATGATGATGATGATAAGGGTGATGACGACCACAACACACAGGGTGGTACTAGTCTGTTAGTTCATGAAGCCAAGATGAATGATTCTTTCGATTATGATGCATTCTTGAATGATGAAGCTAATCAGGAAGATGAATCACAAAGACAGAGGGAGACTAAAGATGCGGTTCATGATGTAGAGCAATCAGGAATCCTCACAGTTATTTCTCCAATAAGGTCGTTCCTGATTTTCCACAACCAAGAATTTTCTATTTAGAGCATGGTGTTTAAGAGGGAGAGTTTATTCATAACTACTCGAAAGAAGAGATTGCCAAGATGTTAGGGGTTGATGAGAATTCATTTGAGTTTGATTTTGAACATGAGCTTAATAACATCAGTGCTTCTAAGCCTAAAGATTTTGTGTATAAGTATGTGGCTGATGCTGATAATTATGATAGGGTTGTCGTGAAGGATGATTCTGATCATGAGACATTCAAATATACTGGTGAAGGTACAAATGACTTCCCAACCTTTCAGGAAATGTTTGCAGAAGAAACGAACGATCTGTTGAAATGAAGAGTTGAGGAAATTGTTAAGGATGCTAATGTGCCGAGATAGTTATCTAAGGAAGAAATTGCTGAAGCCAAGAAGACATGGTTCAAGGAGTTGCCCAAAGAAAGAAAGTTTCGACGCCTGCTAGCTTTCTTCACACGTGATCAAGATAAGTCGTTAGGGATATATTGAGATGGGGATGGATTCCTAAACTAAATGTTTATGCAATAAAGAGGGTGTTTGGTGTACAGTACTTAAGGTACTTGAGTAATATTAAAACATTGCCATGGTGGGACGTTGAAGAGTTGTGCCAAATGAAGAGTATTAACTATTTGATGAAGTTTCACGATCAAAGGTTATGGAAGTTGATCAAATATGAAGCTACTCACGGTTTTCACAATTGGCTCCCGCACATTCAAAAGAAGAAAATCAAGATAGATCGTTTATGAATTAGAATGATGTCACTTTAATTGTGAAGCGGCCACGTGCAATGAAAAATATGTCGTTGATGAAGATAGATTAAGATTTTCACGAGTTCTTTAAATGGAGACAGTACGACATCGGAAAAGGTGAAGCGTTGATAGTATTGAAGGCTGAAGGATTATGGAGGGCTATCAGGATACTAGACCTGATGTGGCTAGTTAATTGTTCATAAAAAGATGTTGAATGCTTGTTTTATAACAAGATATGTTATGAAGTGACAGAGAATGTTCAGGCGATGCAATACCAAAGTATTATCAACGTATGTTATGCACATAGTATTAATTCGGGTAAGATGTGGATATCAAAATGGCGTGAACTGGAAAGAGTTGAATTTATGAAGCAGATTCAAAAAGAAGAAAAGATTGATAAAAAGATCAACAAAGCTTCAATAAGAAGATTTCAGTTTTTGAAATGGGCTCCAGCGACTGATCAAACGCCTATACCGAGTGACGAGCGAAGAAAACCAAGGAAGAATTTCTTCGGGAGATAAAAGATTAACGTTATGAAGATTTTGAAGTTTTGAAGACAGACCAAGACTGCGGCAATATCTAAGGGGGAGTTTGTTGATGCAGAATGTCTATCGCCTAGGTCTTTGAGATGTTAGATTTGATTTTGTATGTATGTAGTTAACTTCGCACGAAGTGAAGTTTCACTTCGTACGAAGGTAGCTTGTTACCTTCGTACTAAGATAAACTATCTTCGTACAAAGTGAAGACTTTCACCTTGCACGATCTTGAGTCTATAGCTGTTTTGTTGACTGATATGGCGAAGTCCAAACGTATTTCTCTTAGGATTGTAAACGTTGATCTGAATTAATGAAAGATAGAGTTTAAAAAGTTAATCTTGATATTGACACTAGTTTAACATGAATTCTGCGCATAACGAATTGGTAAACATATTAGGACCTGAGCTTATTGGATGAGCATTTCCTCATAATCAAGATAAATCTTTGGAAGATATATTGAGCTGGGGTTGGATTCCTGAACTGAATGTTTATGCACTAAAGAGGAAGTTTGGAGTACAATATTTCAAATATTTATGTGATATCCAGACTCTACCATAGTGGGATGAGGAGCTATGTCAAACGAAGTCTATCAACTACCATATGAAGTTCAATGATCAAAGATTGTAGAAGTTGATAAAATATAAAGCTGCACATGGATTGCTCAACTGGATGCCGCATATTCCTAAGAAGATAATCAAGATTGATCAAGTGACTAAAGAGAAAGATGTTACATTGATCGTGAAACGACCGCGTACTATGAAGAACATGCTGTTGTTAGAGATATAACAAGATTTTCATAAATTCTTCAAGTGGTAGAATATGACATAGAGACTGGAAGCGGTGATTATGCTAAAAGATGAAGAAATCTGGAGGGCTATACAGATACTAGACTTGATGTGGCTAGTTAATTGCTCGGAAAAAGACATTGAATGCTTGTTTTACAATAAGATATGTTATGAAGCGAAAGAGAAAGTTCAGGCAATGCAATACCAAGGTGTGATCAACGTTTGATGTGCATACGGTATTAACTCGGGAAAGATGTGGAAATTGTAGTGGCATGAGCTGGAAGGAAAAGAATTTAGGAAGCAGATGCGTAGAGAAGAAAAGATCAAAGAAAAGATAAAGAAAGCTTCAATCAAGAGATTTCAGTTTTTTAAATGGGCTCTAGAGATAGATCAAACACCAATTCCGAGTGAAGAGCGTCGAAAGCCAGGGAAGAATTTTTTCGAGAGATAAAAGCTTAACGTTATGAAGATTTTGAAGTTTTGAAGACTGACCAAGACTGCGGCAATATCCAAGGGGGAGTTTGTTGATGCAGAATGTCTATCGCCTACGTGTTTGGGTCATGTTGTGTATGTAATAGGGCAAAATGTTAGATTTATTTTGGTTACGAAGTGAAGTTACTCTGTACGAAGGTAGACTAGTTCTCTTCATAAGAAGATGAACTAACTTCGTACGAAGGTAGACTCACCTTCTCACGAAGTGCCAAGTCTATATGTGTGTGCTTAGGTCTTGAGTCTATAGCTGTTTTATTGATTGATAAGGCAAAGCCCAGTCAAATTTCTCTAAGGCTATAAACATTGATCTGATTAATCAAATTTGAGATTAAATAGTAAATCTTGAACTTGTCACTAGTTTAAAATGAATTCCGCAATATTGAACTAGGTAAACATATTAGGAACCGTTAATAACTGGCTAAAACTGATAACCGTTACACAATATGATGATTGGAAGAAGAAGTTTGAGGCATTTGTTCAAAGTGAAGATGCTAGAATGTGGAGCTGTACGATTGATGGGTACATTGTTCCTAAACGAATAAAAGGAACAAATTAGCAGTAGAAACAAACACAAATACAAAGAATGAGGGTTGACACAACCTCCTGAACCCCCGTCCACATCCAAACAACAAAATAACAAGAAAAGAAGCTTAGGCAAGGGGTCGTGCCCACCAGGCATGGGGTCGGGCCCAGTCAAGATTCTCTACAAAAAAATAAAACAACAAAAGACAAACCAATACGGGTCGTGCTAACCTAACACGGGTCATGGTCAAGCTTATCAGGACTTCCCTTGAGGCAGATAGCATCAAATCGGGGGAAGTAAGAATGGCTTGAACCCCTTATAAATAAATTACTATTAAAACTTTATCGGACCTTCCGGGACTATATCCCTGCTGACTCAGACCAATATGGCCGAGGGTAATGTCGCCTTCGCAAGAGGGGCCTACCACTTTTCGCATTAATAGCTTATTTACTTATCTTTCAGTAATACAACCTTGTGGGACTGTATCCCTGCTGACTCAGACCAATATGGTTGAGGGTAGTGTCGCCTTCACAAGAGGGGCATGCCACTATAACTAAGATAATCTCTTAAAAAGCCTAAAGTGGGAAAGAGGAGTTAGAACCAAATGATTCTTTCTTATCTATTTGTTTTTCCTTTTCTTTCCTGTAACACCTTGTAAAATCGTGTCCAATAGTATAGTGGCACGTGTTGTATTTTTTTATTTAGTCTATTAAAGACTACTAGGGACTAAAGATCTCAACATGCATAAACGTAAGCCTCTGAGTGACTGATATGTCAACATGCTTAAATAACAGCCTCGAATGACTGAAATGTCAACATGCCTAGCCTCTAAGTGACTGATATTTCAACATGCTTAAACTTGGCCTCTGAGTGACTCATATGTCAACATGCCTAGCCTCTGAGTGACTGATATGTCAACATGCTTAAAGTGGTCCTATAAGTGTGCCTTTACGAAGTCCTAACTCTCATATGTTCCATTTGTTGGACGAGAGGGATTAAATCCGTAAATATGTTCCATTTGCTGAACTGAGAGCTCGAAAATGTCTGGGCATACTCCCGGGCATGCCAAGTATTGGTTACGGGGGGCTAAATATGCTAAAAAGGTCTTTTAGGAGGTTTTATAAGTTGAGGGACTAAAGTGTCAAACTTTGAAAACTGACACGGGCGCGAGAGGCAAGGCCTTGGCCTCTTGCAGGGCGCGAGAGGCCTGTGTCTACAGAAATTGCCTTGGCCTCCACACAAATTGCCAAAAACCATTTGATTCGAAACCATGGCTTTCCAAACTGTTATGCCATGCTTTAGGACACTTTTAAGCTTCCTCTTACACCCCTTAACACCTGGCATCACCTCCTTCAAGCTCTCCAACTATAAATAGGTGCCAAGGTTCGCCATTTGAACTTGCACCTTTCTCATTCACAACTCTATCTCCCTCTTTTTGAAGTTCCTAACTGAAAGGAGCATCCAGTTAGTTCCATTTCATCCTAGAAACCACTTGTAAGTGTTCCTCCCTCTTGCATTTTCGTTTATAGGCTTTATAGCCAAAAGTCAAGCGTTTTACGGAAAACGCCTTGACTTTTGGTTAAGACCATTATGGTCCAGCCATGTTCGTAATGAACATGGCTAAGTGATCGTAATAAGGTAGGTGTTAGTCCCTATAAAGGGCACCTCCTGAATATCACGTTTGCTATATCAATTGACGGGTCAAAGTTATTGTATTAAAAAGTCAAACAGGCCATTTTTCGAAAATGTTATAATTTGATCTTATATATGTTATAAAACTTGTTTTGACAGTTAAACAAGTTGGTAATAATTATTAGAACATGTAAGAACACGTTCGGCTCGTCAATTTCAGTTCTAGGGTTAGTTCGCAACCGAAAGTCGCGAAGTTTGACTTCTGCTTTGACTTTCGATTCTGACCCGATTAAGATTAGTTAGCTACTGATCTGAAGTTGCATTATGATAGAAATATAATGTAGCATAACTCTCTGAGGTTATATTACATGATCATAATCGTAATCTGAGTTTATGCACAAGTTTCGTAATTATGCCATTTTTACAAAAATGCCCTTTTTGCATAAAGAGAGGTATAAATGATAATGAACTTTAAAATGAGTTTCCTACTGATGTAATATTATAAGTAAGATTATTTGGGATGTTAAATCAGATTATAAACTGAGTTTATGAACAAGTCCATGTATTATGTCGATAAATGACGATAAGGCCCTTGTGGCTTATAAAAATGGTTTTAATCAAGTATTGTTTAAATGTTCGTTACATATTTTTTTAACCTCGGTTACTTTAATATACAACAATTAATAAATATTGCAGAAATAAAGGAATTCGTATTTAATAAATAATAATAATAAATATAATAATAAGTGAATGAAAATAAACTTTAAAATAATAAAACAAAAATTAAAAGGGGAAACCGGGGTTCGAACCCGGGTCTCCTGTGTATACACACACTGTTGGTGCATAATGTCTATTGCCTACGTCTAGGATATATCTGTAATGTTTATAAAGTTTACAAGTTAATGTTTAATTGAGAAAATATAAAATATTATATGTTTGTTCACTGTGATTCGCACAAAACAGAAGCATGTTTCATACGAGTGAGTCACTCGTATGAAATATAGTTTCGTACGAAACATAGTTGTTTGTTTTGCACGCACTTCAGTACGAGTGATGTCGACCTATAAATAGAGAAGTGTTGTGTTCGAGCTAGATAGTGATTTGTCAATTCGTACGGCGAAGCTCTGCCAGTTTGTTTACTTGCGTCTGTAATTTGAACGTCATTAATACATCAGAAGCAGTTAAATAGTAAGTACTATCTTGTTTATCATGTCTACCTCTCTAGCAATGAACTCCGCCTCTGCTAGTTGCGTGAGATCAGGTCGATTGCTCATTTTAGGAGCTCGATCCCCGTTCACAAGTGGTATCAGAGCCATGAGATCTAATCTACAGATAGACAACAAGTAGTTACCGTTCAGACCTGGATATCTCTTCATCTTCATCATTTTTCTGACCTTTGCTGGATTTTGGACAAATTTCGGACGAATTCAATGACAAAATGGACTAGGATTTTAGTAATTCAAGTTAATCTTCAATCTAATCAATCCATACCATAATTCAAACATAAAATTGAACTAAATCATGTTGAAATCTATAAAATTTGATCAGTTTGAAGTTTGAATTAGTTCCGTACGGGTTTTCGCACGAAATAAAGTTGTTTTTGATTTTGGTACGAACCAGCTTAAAATTTCATACGGATCAGTTAAAATTTCATAAAATCTTACAATTTTTCAGAATTTCAAACTTGATTCATACAAAATTCATCCTCACAAAATTTACTCATTCAAAAACGTATGTTTCGTACAAAATGACTTGATTAGTACGAAATCATAGTTTCTTGTGAGAAAATTTGAATCGTACAAAAATCTGTTTTGTGCAAAATTTTTGTTTCGTACGAAACATCTTGTCCGCACAAAAAGTTTTATAATCTGATATGTTTGTTTTCAAGAAGTGTGTTCTAACTTTTTACAGGAAAAATGTCTGAAGAATTTTACAATGCGTTCACCACATCGGTTGTTACCACTACAGCAGCTCAAAACATCAATTTAGAGAATGAAATGGGAACAATGACGAAACCTCCAAAGCTTGTAAATCTGGAAGACTTTGATAGTTGGAGCGAGAGGTTTATGAATTGGGTTCAAGCTAACCCTTTTACTTGCTGGTTTGCAATCGAGGCAAAATATATCACACCAGTTGGCGAGAATGGGCTTGAAAAGACCCTTGCTCAATTCTCTGATGTTGAACGAGAAAGATTTATCAACGAAAAGAAAATGATGAACATTCTTCAACAATCGATTAAGAAGACATCTTGGCTTTACTTCAACATGATGATGATGCACAATCTTTGTGGATTACTCTTCGACTCAAATTTCAAGGCAGTGCTCAACTCCACAAAAGCAAAAGGGCATTATTAAGCAAAGAGCTTGACGTATTCACATTGATAAAAGGAGAAACGGTTAAGCAGCTGATTGAGCGATACTGTCATCTGGTGGTTCATATGAAGAGAATGGGAATTGTGAAGACAAATGAAGAGCTTGTTGATAAGCTAGCTGATTCTCTGCCACAAGGTGAATGGTCAACTTACTTAACCATTTTGAAGAATGGAGTTGACTACAACAATTTTTTGCTGCCTTGCTTTATTGAAAGATTGGAAGGTCATGAATTAGAGATGCAAAAGATGGCTAAAAACAAGACTGTTCAAGTACAACAAGATGTTAATCTTTATTTCAAAAACAGTTATGCTGCTCAAATCCAAGCGCCAAAGATTCAAACTGCTTTCAGTGCATATAGTTCACCAAGCACACCTCCAACTCAGTCAAGTGGTTTCCAATCATACCCAACAGTTGATCCAAATACACCTTAACTCAACAATCTTCTTTCGGATCAAATCAATCTCAAAACAATCAAACCACTCCATCATCCAATGCAAGTCAAAGAGTGTTGCAATGCAATATTGCCGTTGACTTTCAGAATGCGCAAATTTTGACGAAAAGACAGCAAAACAACATATGTCTCTACTTGCTTCAGTTCTTGAGTCATATGACAGTCTTGTTGCTGGAAAGATTGGTAATTCTGAAATGACACGTGAAGACTACTATCAAATTGATCCAGTTGAAATGGAGTTGATAGATATAAAATGGTGTATGGCTTCAATCGTTCAACGTGCACAGAGATTTATGGAAATCACTGGTAAAGAAAATTTGGGAGGTTTGGATGGGAAACTTGGATTTGATAAATCCAAAGTTACTTATTTTAAGTGTCGGGAGAAAGGTCACTTTAAAAGAGAATGTACAAACCGAGAGGTTCAAGGAAATCATAATCCTTTCACAGACGACTATTACAAAAGAGCGATCTACCACCGACCACAACCAAGAAAAAGAATTGTGCCGATTGAAGAAAAGCAACCTGAAACTAAAGATAGGGCTTTGGTTGTTACACAAGAAGACAAAGGGTTTAATTGGAACAAGTTTATTTTGAAGGGAGAAAGTTTGGCATTGGTGGCTGAAATTATTGAGGAATGAAGAGTAAAAGAAACCGGTTGAAGATGTCAAAGTTGATGAGAAAATGGAATTGCTGAAAGAAGACATCATCAAAGCGTGCATGGCAAATGGAAATAAGGTAAACAAGTCATCTGAGAATGAAAAATCTTGTTCAAAGTGTGATGAACCATGTGGTGAGTGTCTTGTAAAGGACAACAGATTTGCTGAATTGCAAAGTTTGACAGACAATTTGTCAAGCGATTACAAATCCACAAAGGAAGCATGTGACAAATTGAGTGTGTCTGTTAAACAATATAATAAAGCACTCAGAGAAAATGACGCAACACTTATGATGCTCAAAGCAACAGTGATGTATAAACAAATGGCAATTAATATTCATCTAAACACTATTGCTGAGCTCAAAAGTGAGCTTGAGAAAATGAGAATTGAAACCGAACGAGTTAACAAATTGTTAATTAGTTATTCCACAAGCTCATACCTCATAGATCACATTTTACCAAAAATCAAAAACACTGAGGAACCTAAAAATGGTTAAATTAAAAACCGAACAGCTGCCTGAGGATATCGATGTAACTTACACTAAAAATGATGGTGAATGTGTTTCTGAAGTAGTAAAGGATGTGGTTGACAAAGTGTTAAAAATGAATCTGAAGTGGCTGAGTCCGAAAAATCTGAGAAGTTAAAGTCTGAATATATATTAGAAAATAGTTTAAATGATGATCCCAATGTCATAGTTTATAAAATGAAAGGGTCTGATAAACTATTTTTGGATGAGGATTTTCCAATCAAGAATGTGTAGATAAAATGTTCAAGCAGATGGAGGTAAGTCATAATGATTTAGATAAACATGATGCATCTTTCTATTCTAAATCAAAAACTGACAACCGACCCTACTAACAAAAAAAATGGAGATTATCCGGAAAACAAACAAGCAGGTTTGGGTTTCCAGAAGCAACATAAAACCAACAGGTCCCAAAAATTGAATTTTACAAAGAAAATTAATTTTGTATTTGGGACAACAACTGAGAAAGAAAAAGAGGTCATCGGAACTCAATCAAATGATGATTTCCTTACAGAAAAAGAGAAACAAAAATAGAAACAGGTTTTGGATACCTCTGTTGACATGTTTTATATGCAAGAAAGTTGGACATATCGCAAGATACTGTTCACAAGAAAGTTCAAAACCAGTTTCTTCTCCGAAAAAGTTCACTAAGGATGAAAAGCAAAAAGCACCAATGTTTATGCCGAAACACATTCTTAAAAGAAAGACTGAATCTCAACAAAATGTTAAACCAATTATTAAACCTAAATCTAAATTTGAAATTGGTGAAACATCACACAAACATCAACAAGTAGATTCAAAATTTTATGTGAAAAGGGCTAAACAACAAACACAGAAATGGGTTGCTAAAATTGTTAAAACCAAATCATCCAAGGTTGAACTCAAATCTTATGTTCCAAACAAAATTGAGCTTAAAAAGATTGAAAAGAACAAAGTGGGTCCAAAGTTTGACATTCCAAACCCACCCAAGACCAAACAGGCTTGGGTCTCTTTGTTTAAATGAATTTTGTTAATCATGTGTGCAGGGGCTCCAACGTTCGATATTGTCAAAATGGATCATGGATAGTGGAGCGTCTCGTCACATGACAGGAATGCTTGCGATGCTCAATGATGTTAGGCTATTCGAGGAGGATATGTAGGATTTGCTGGAACGCAGGGAGGTAGGATTTTCGGAGAAGGGATTCTCTCGAACAGAGTTATATCGTTTGATAAAGTGAACTATATCGCTGAACTTGAGAATAATCTGCTTAGCATCTCGCAAATTTGTGACAAGAAGTTCACGACACATTTCAATGATAAGGAATGTCTAATTCTAAAACCCGGTTTCAAGATTCCAGAAGAATGGATTTAGATGCGAGCTCCGCGAGAAAATGATTTATATGTTCTTGACATGAGCATCGCTTCTACCACGTCAAAGAAAGTTCAATGCATTGTTTCCAAAGCTACAGAGAAAGAGTCAATTTTATGGCATAGAAAAATGGGGCACATTCATCTTCGAAAGATGAATTTTCTTGTGCATAACGACTTAGTGGAGGGTGTAAATTTGAAAAGTTTTCATCTATCAGATGATTGTCTTAGCTGCAAAAAGGGGAAGCAGCATAAGAAATCACATTCGAGAAAGCTGTTGAATTCGATAAAGCTACCACTAGAAAGACTACACATGGATCTCTTTGGACCAGTCAATGTCAAAAGCATTTCTGGAGATCTATACTATCTTCTCGTTACAGATGATTATTCTTGATTTTCATGGGTATTCTTTCTGAGTAAGGATGAAACGTTTGAAACTCTTATGATCCTTTTCAGAAAGCTCGAGAATTTATATCATTTGCCCATTAAGAGAATTCGCAGTGATAATGGAACGGAGCTCAAGAACAAGAAGATGCAAGAGTTCTGTAATGAAAAGGGGATTCTTCATGAATTCAGCGCCCCCTATACTCCACAACAAAATGGAGTAGCTGAAAGAAAGAATCGCATGTTGATAGAAACTGCTAGAACAATGTTAGCTTATTCGAAATTACCGATCAGTTTTTGGAGTGAAGCAGTAGCATCAGCATGCTATACCCTAAATCGTGTGTTGATAGTTAAGCCTCACAAAAAGACATGATTCGAGTTGCTGAATCAATGAAAAGCCTAACTTAGCATTTTTGGAACCTTTTGGATCACCGTGTACCGTCTTGGACCCGGCTGGTAAATTTGGAGCCAAATCTTTGGAGGGTTTCTTTATTGGTTACGCTACTCCTCAAAAACGTGTTTTCTTGCCTAGTCTGAACCAGGTAATTCTAACACAACATGTAGATTGTCAAAGATATACAACGCCTACGCAGAAGCCTAGGGATCCGTGGCTGTTTAACTACGATGGATTGTGGGATTCGTTTGATCTACCAGATGTGCCAACCGAAAGAAGAAATTGTTATGTTATTTCAACAACATCAGTTATCTAATCAAGAACAAGTTCCTCCTCCTTTGGTGATTTCTACATCATTACCAGTTAAAACGTCTATTGTTGGTCAAAGCTCTTCTGTTCTAAATCCGGTTCCTGCTCCAAATATCAATGCTGCTGAATCTTCTGCCCAGCTTAATGTAGATGCTGACTCTGATCGGGAACCAACTTTCAACGATGGAGGATCCAATTATGATGAAGGATCTGAACAGATTGAAGGCTTTCTGAACAAACAGGCTGATCAGTCTAATGCTAGGAATAAAGCTTCTTCATATGTACCGGCTGTCGATGAAATTCTCACAAATTTGAAACCACAAGTAGATGTTCCAACTAAAGTGATGCCAAGGACACTTTCATATCATCCGTCAGAGAACATCATAGGCAGCTTACAATCTGGAGTGCAAACTCGCAATCAGATTAATAAAGATCTAAGCTGTTTCTATACTAGTATTGCTCCACTTCGAGTCCGATTTTCTCATAGTTGTTTCGTTTCTCAGGTTGAACCGGGAAGCTGGAAGGATACGTTGAAAGAAGAAAGTTGGGTGGATGCAATGCAAGAAGAGTTACTCCAATTCCAGAAACTTGGAGTCTGGACGCTTGTTGACCTGCCAGATCATCACAAAAAGATTAACACAAGATGGGTCTTCAAGTGTAAAAGAGACGATAGAGGAGTCGTGGTGCGCAACAAAGCTCAACTTGTGGTTCAAGGTTTTCACCAGCAAGAAGGGATAGATTACACTGAAGTCTACGGCCCAGTTTCACATCTTGAAGCAATTCGCATATTCTTGGCCTTTGCCTCGTGGAAAGGGTTCAAGGTGTACCAATTGGATGTTAAATCTGCTTTCCTTTACGGAAAAGTGAAAGAGGAGGTGTACGTCGGCCAACCACCGAGGTTTGTTGATCCAGTGCACAAAGATAAAGTCTACCTCTTGAATAAAGCCTTATATGGTCTTCATCAAGCCCTGAGAGCTTGGTATGAAACATTATCGAGTCATCTTCTGGACAATGGCTTTATCAGGGGAACAGTAGATTCCACTCTCTTCACAAAGGAAGTTGATGGGTATCTAATTATCGTACAGATATATGTGGATGATATTATCATTGGATCAACAAATGACAAGCTGTCTAAAGACTTTGAAGAAGCCATGAAGTGCAAATTTGAAATGAGCGCAATGGGGGAGATGAAGTTCTTTCTAGGACTTCAGGTTGACCAGTTGCCTGATGGTATTTTTATTTATCAGATGAAATATGTTCATGACATATTGGAGAAATTCAATATGACAGGAGCTAAACCAGCATCGACCCCGTTAGCTCCAAATCACGGCATTTGTCTAGATCTTACCGGAGAAAAAGTTTTTGAAACTTTATATCGCTCCATGATCAAATCCTTGATGTATCTTACTGCTTCTCGACCAGATATCATGTATCCAACGTGCCTCTTCTCTCGCTATCAGTCTAATCCAAAAGAGTCACACCTGCTTATCGTTAAACGCATAATGAGATATCTGAAGGGTTTTCCAAGCACATGCTTGTGGTACCCTAGACATGATGATTTTAATCTTGCAGGTTACTCGGATTCTGATTCGGATGCTGCAAACTGAATACAAAGTCTACAACGGCTGGCTGCCAGTTCTTCGGAACTCGTTTGGTAACGTGGCAATGTAAGAAACAAACCGCGGTTGCTCTCTCTACCTGTGAGGCTGAATACGTTTCGGCATCCAGTTGTTGTGCTCAGATTCTCTGGATACAACAACAGATGAGAGATTTCGGTTTGCAATTTCTTGATACGCCTATATATGTAGATAATCAGGCCACGATCGATATCACCAAAAACTCATGTCAACACTCACGTACTAAACATATCGAGATTCGACACCACTTTATCCATGATTGCTACGAGAAAAAGTTGGTACGAATTGAGAAAATCCACTCTAATGACTAAAAAGCAGATTTTTATACCAAAGCTTTTGATAAAGCAAAGTTTAAAAATTTGTTAAAGCTAAATGGTTTAAAAAATATGATCTCAGAAGATGTGTTTAAGGTTGAGTTTGAGGATGATGACGACTTGATGTGAATTTGTCATCAGTTAAACGTTTTCCGTACATTTTTTTCTTATAATTTCTTAAAAAATCCAAAAATATGTTTTTGATTTTAGGGGGAGAATATTTGAGGAAAATACAAAAACATTTAAAAAAGCCAAAAAGAGTTTTGTGTAAAAGAGTGTTCATAGTAAATCAAAAATGATAGTCACAGTATGCTAAAGAATTGTATTGTTTTAAAGTAATTAAGCAAGTCTTACTATGGATATGCCAATAGACTTCACTCGTTCAGTAAATTGTATTTGAGATATAAACCTAAAACACAAAACTGATTAACTTGTGGGTTAACATTTCTCGGATATATGGACTTAGTACTCTGAAATTTCGTTTGAGAAAATGCCAGATTCTGCGATACTAGGTCTTTATATTTGATTGATATCTAGGGTATTATTCGAGTTCTTCTGATTTTGCGGAAGCAATGGCCTAGAACTCATATAATGCTTTCGCATTATTTCCACGAAAGCTGCATGAAAAATGATTATGTCTTAAGCAATTATGACATTTGCAGTACAAAAGATTCCTTCACGGAACACCACCTAAAGACGAGCCTTCATCTCTTTGTCTGTACGGTAGTATTAACCTGAGCTCTCAAGGTCTCGCATTCACCCCATTTACAGATATCAATTCGATATATTCACCTGTAAAATGACATTCTGGGAATCTCGATACGGGAGTATATTCTGAGATGGGAAACACAGTTATTTCATGTTTCTAATAGTACCCTAACATATCTTGAAACAATTGAGAAACGAGAAGAAGTTTAAATGGACAAATATATTGGCAATCTAGATAAATTTGTTTAAAAGCTTAAAGGGTGTTTCTAGACCAACAGTACTAATGACTTATATGAATGCTTGAAACGATCCTTTAAAACACAAAATTCACAAAAATGTTATTATTCATTGAAAAATTTCGTAAAAACTCAAAAAGATTTTCAGTTTTCTTAGCTTGATAGTTTTATTTGTGTTTACCGATAAAAAAAACACTGATGGTTGGATTCATAGCAACATCTTGCTGAGGAAAGCATGGAATCATGGGTTGGGAGCTAATTTTTAGCAAAAACAGTTTTTCTCAAATGTCAAAAAAGTTCATTAATTTGAAACTTTACATGTTAAAATAAATCTGTTTGGATAAACATGGTCAACCAAGGTCATTAACTTGGACTTGGAAGGCAAATTGGATAACAAGGGTCATTAACTTGGACTTGGTTAGTGAAGTGGATTTTTGAAACAGATAAAATTACTGATAAAATGAATGAAAAATACAAAAATAAAATTGAAATTGAAAAGATTAAGTTTTTTAGCTTTGATTCGTACAAAATCAAATTTCATGCGAAAAGATACATTTTTGTACGAACAAGAGTTAAAGTTTTGTATGATTCATATTGATTTCGTACGAAACAGGGTGAGTATAAATACTCTTTGTTTCGCACAGAAATGAAGTTTTCGTTCTTTGTGCACTGTTGAGCGATTCAGAGAACATTTTGTGCGATTTGATTCTAAAAACTTCATTTCTTGATTCTTGTGCTTGATATTCACATTACTGAGGTTGATTTGCACACCTCTTACAATGGGCAAGGCAATTTCATCCAAATCACACTGTTATAATGTCAAAATTTTGTAAGATTCGGACTAAAACTTAGATCTAGGGTAATTGGACCGGTAAAACTTAAAATTGTTCAAAAAATCGTTAAAATCGGCTATAATAACCTGAAAATCGACTATCAATTTGCTAAAAACAACAAGTTTTAAATTCGGATTATACTTGGACAAATTTTGGGACGACGATGATTTGGTACGACTGATCTGTATAGTATGAAATAAGATTTCAAAGCAAAATGATTAAATGCAGAATTTTTGTACCAAGCAAGTGAATCGTATGAATGTCATGAATTTCAAATTTCAAGTTTTGTTCAAATGAATGTTTCGTATGAAACATAGTTTTTGTACGAAACAGAGGAAGAAATTTTAAAATGTTCAAAATTTGTTGACCAAGTGAATTTTTCGTACGAAACATAAGTTTTTGTACGAAACAAGAGAAAGAAACTTTGAAAGTTTAAAATTTTTTTATCAATGTAGTATTTCGTACGAAACAGAGGATTTAGTACGAATCAGTGAAGAAATTTTGTGAATGTTTGAAAATTTTCTAACGGTTGATTGTTATTTGTCTTGTACAGGCCAAGAAATCCGGATTTTCGGTGCACAACATATGCTGTATCATAGATGCTTCAATCACAGAGATAGCAGCGTATCAAAGTATCTTGGATTTTCTTACAAGGATTAGAGTGATGAAAGCGTTAACAGATAGACATACGGCATATCTATCACATGTGGAATATTTCTAGAATGCTGCCGAGTATAGTATTGACAACAACGCCATTATTTCAGCAGTAAAGATTAACGATGTTGATATTCAAGTGAAGATTACTGAAGTGTTTATTCGGAAAGTGTTGGAGTTCAAGGATAATAAAGACGATCCAACAGGCTTTACTGAATATATGGTTAAAGGATGTTTTTATAGGATGGGATGTATAGGATTTGTGAATTCTACTCCGTACAAGAAAGGAAATCTAAGTGCGCCGTTCAGATATCTTGCACACGTTATTATTCATGGATTGGGTCATAGGAAGGGTGGTTTTGATGACTTGGTGGATTATCATATGTGCATGATTACTACGCTAGTGCTGAATCTTCCTTAAAACTTTTCAAAAGTTATATTTACTCAGATGATCCAAAATATTCAGAAGGAAAGATTTTTGCAGTATCCAAGATTTATACAGATGATGTTAGACTATTTACATCCTGACTTGAAGAAATCTCCAGACGACGTTCTCAAACTTGAACATATGGATGTTCAATCATTACGAAAGATGAACGTACATTTGAAGTCTGCTCATGTTGCTAAACCGATGTTTGGTGCTATTCTTAATAAAGATTATATTTCTCCTGCACCTGGAAAGTGGAGGAAGGACGATAGTGGTGACGATGAAGAGGAAGTTAAATCATTATGATTGTTTGTGGCAAAAAGAAGTCCATGGTTTGTAAAAGACGGAGAAAAGGGTGGAAAAGCTACATACAAAGGGAGAAAGAGAAAAACTGCGTCTACTGCTGAAAGTTCAAGGTTGAGGGATGAGCCTGAAGTTGAAGAAACATTTGAAAAGATGGCTGAGGAGATAGAACGCCAGGCTTTTGGAACTGACAAGGCAGCTGAAGAAGTACTGTCATCTAGTACTGATTCAGAAGATAGAAGAGCAGGAGAGAAGAAAAGAGCGGAAAAATTAGCAAAGAAACGTCAAGATGAGCTGAAACGCAAAGCTGAAGAATGAAAGAAAAAAGCGACAGGCGAAGACGACACAACTTATATTCCGTCTGAATCTGATCCTGAATCAGCTTTTCATACTCCGGTCAAGAAAAGGCAAAGAAGGATGAAACGATCTGCAGCTCTTATATCTCCGATTGTTAATCCAACAGAAGTTGGTGCTGAACAGAATACTGAAGAAAATGTGGAGAAACAAACACAGAGTATTCCGTCTCCACCACATCATATGCATCCAGAGCCAGATCAGCAACAAGTTGAGCCAGAGATACCTTTTCAACAACCATCAATTCCTGAACAAGAACCAGAACAACAACCACAAGCACCGCAATAGCCTGAATCAGAACCTGTTCAACAGTCAATGCCTGATCCAGAACCAGTCCAACAACCACCACCACAACAATCTGCTCAACAAAAGTCTCAACCATCTCGCCCTACACCACAACCGTTTGATTCACAAGCATTTTTTAACGAGATTGGTTTAGAAGATCTACCAGGAGGAGATGAGTTTCGTTTTGATGATCCTAGAGTTGATGATTTGTAGAAATAGGTGACAATGAATGTTGTGCGCATAGCTGAGTTGCCAGAACAGATAAACTTGTTAACAGTTGAAAAGTTTGAAATGATTGAAAGAATTGGGGGATTAATTGTTGATAAACATCAACTAGAAGCGATGATGGCGAGTATTATTTCGGAAAATGAAAGATTACGTCTGCGAATGACTGAATACGAGGAAGAACATTTGAGAAATATTAGAAGAATGGATGTGTTTGAGAAAATTCTGGAAAAGAAGTTAGGTTTGAGTATATCTGCAGCGATTGATGAAATAGAACGTGCAGAAGCAAGGGAAAGAGTTGCGGAAAGGGAAAGGTTGTCTAAACAACAATCTGATGCGCAAGGAAAAGGAAAAGGTAAGATTGTGGAGGATTCCATGTTTGATGAAGCTGTGCCTAGGGCTGTAAATGAACCGAACGTTCAACGAAAAGTTCGTGAACCGTTCGGCGGGAAGTTTGTTTATGTTCGTTCAATTAGCTTAACGAACGAACACGAACAAAAAATTTGGTTCGGTTAGCTTAGCGAACGAACATGAACACATGTCTCGTTCATTCGACTGCGTTCGTGAACGTTCGGTAATATGTTCGGTTACATTCGGTTGTCTTTGTTTGGTTATATTAAAAAATAATAAATAATAAACCTTTAATCTAAACATATTGAAAACTTGAAACACTGTCTTTTTTAAGCTAGCTAAAATTTGAACATTCTAAGACATATTTGGTGATCATTATGTCTAAGTTAGTTAAACATGATTCATTGTTTGGTGGTGTATTTAACTTCTTGTGTTTTGATTTATCAATTGATGGTTAACTACTTATATGCAATGTTTTTATTTTTGTTTTCAAGTTAAATGTTCGTTTTCGTCCGTTTTTATTTGTTTGCGTTCGTTTGTGTTCGAGACCAGTGTTGATGAACTGTTCGTGAACAACTAAATTTCCTTAACTAACGAACACGAACATAAACTTACGTTCAGTAGGCGTTCGTGAACAGTTCGCGAACAGTTAATTTCCTTAACGAACGAACACGAACATGATCCTGTTCGTGTTTGTTCGGTTCATTTACAGCCCTAGCTATGCTAGAAGCTGAATCTGAGCCAGTACAATGTTGGGATATTGTGGTGTATGAAGAACCGAAGAATTTTATCTTGATAGGAAAACCAATTGATGTGGATATGGATTCACTTGATATTTCTCAAAGACATCGAGATTGGTTGATGAAGAAAAAGACAGGAATAGACAGTAAGGAAACGGCTGAAGAAACAGAAAAGGAGGCAGAAGTAGAGGATGCTGAAGATGTTGATGTTGATGATAAAGATCCTAGCAGTTCAGATGATGATAATGTTGGAGGATTGGGTATTCGTGTAATAGATTCAAATGTTAATGAATTAGTTGATCTTTTCGAGTATTTTGATGATTCTGCGAATCAAACTACTGAAGAAGAATGGATGAACAAAGCCGATGAGTCAGTAGATGCTCAGCAGGTAGGAATTTTCACGGAGAATGTTACATCTTCTGTTCCTGTCGTGCAAAAGCCATTTGTATTATATCTTGAGCATGATGTTGAGGAAGGGGAGTTTGTTCATAGTTATTCAAAAGAAGAGATAGCAGAAATGCTCGGTATTAGCGAAGAGAAGTTCGATTTTGATTTTGAAGACGAACTTAATGAGATATATGTTTTCGAACCGAATGCATATGTGTTTGAAGATATAGAGGATGCAAACGTATATGATAACATTGTCGTGGAAAGTGATTCTGATGAAGATGCTAATGATGCCATTCAGGGTACAGAGGATTTCCCAATGTTTATCAATTTATTTACAACAGAAAGCTCTGAGATGTTAAGGAAAGTATCGGAAGCTGTAAAAGAAGGAACAATTCCTGAAAAGATGTCTACAACCGAGATTATTGAACAAAAGAAGAAATGGTTTCGGGAGAGTTCAGCAGAGCGAAAGTTTAAGAGACCCCTAACTTTTTTCACCAGAGATGCTGATATTTCTTTAGGGGATATTTTAAGTTGGGGTTGGATTGAAGAGCTAAATGTTTATGCGATTAAAAGGGAATTTGGGATTCAATACTTTTGATATCTTAGCGACATCAAAACACTCCCTTATTGGGACATAAAGGCACTTGTACAAACCAAGATGATAAATCTTAAGATGAAGTTCCATGACCAAAAGCTGTGGAGATTGATCAGTTTGAAGCTAAGCATGGTTTTATTTGTTGGAAACCGCATTATCCACGTCGTATTGTTAAAGTATATCCAGTGACAAAGGGGAAAGATATTACTTTGATTGTAAAGAAACCACGGGTGATGAAAAATATGCCGCTGATCAAAATGGAGCAAGTTTTTTATGCTATCTTCAAGTGGTGGCATTATGATTCCAATAAAGGAGAGGCTGTTATATGTGTACGCCCAGATAAAGATTCGTGGAAGATTACAGAGGAATTAACCGAAGCCATCATAGCACACAAAAGAATATATGGGCTGTGGCGAGGCATTCGAGTACTAGACCCCATGTGGCTAGTAAATTGTTCGAAGAAAGACATAGAATGTTTATTCTATAATAAGATAAGTTTCGAAGAAGGAGCAAGCACTTCAATTTCAAAAGATCGTGAATGTGTGCTTTAGAAATGATATTCCTTCTGGAATGAATTGGAAAACAAATTGGAGAAAGGTTGAGAAGAAGGAATCGAAGAAAATGGAAGGAAAAGAAGCTCGGATTGCTGAACGTTCAAGAATAGCATCAGAGCTTTCAGTTTTTGAAGCGACGCCCTCTGACTGATCAAATGCCAATTGCTTCTGAGGAACGTCGAAAGCCGGTAAACAGGTTCTTTGGGCGTTAAAGTCAAATCAAATTGAAGATTTTGAAGATTATCCAGACTGCGGCAACATCCAAGGGGGAGTTTGTTGGTGCAAAATATCTATTGCCTACGTCTAGGATATATCTGTAATGTTTATAAAGTTTACAAGTTAATGTTTAATTGAGAAAATGTAAAATATTATATGTTTGTTCACTGTGATTCGCACGAAACAGAAGCATGTTTCATACGAGTGAGTAACTCATACAAAATACAGTTTCATATGAAACATAGTTGTTTGTTTTGCACGCACTTCGGTACGAGTCATGTCGACCTATAAATAGAGAAGTGTTGTGTTAGAGCTAGATAGTGATTTGTCAATTAGTACGGCGAAGCTCTGCCAGTTTGTTTACTTGCGTCTGTAATTTGAACGTCATTAATACATCAGAAGCAGTTAAACAGTAAGTACTATCTGGTTTGTCATGTCTGCCTCTCTAGCAATGAATTCCGCCTCTGCTAGTTGAGTGAGATCAGGTCGATTGCTCATTTTGGGAGCTCGATCCCCGTTCACACACACACACCAAACACCACTACACTACACGCACACTTGTGCTGAGATTGAAAGCATTTAAGTCTTATATTGAAAACCCGCTTAAGCTTGCAACTACTATAGCAGAAATCTAGTAACCGCTCAAAAATCAATCAAGTTTAAATTCTTGATTCTGAAACTGTTATATCAATTGCAACCTCCGTAATCAATCGCTAATTAACCCACATTCGGTTAAGGATTGGAAATCATCAATCCATGATTTTGGGTTGTAACCGAAACCTTATGATTAGAAAGCTCGGCTATAAATACCAAAGCATTTCACCCAAATCGAACTCGCTATTCACTCACTCTCACCCGCTGATACTATCTAATCTGATAAAACTAACTTCAGAATTCTGCGAGTCGCCGGAATCACCGAATATCTCCGGAAGTGTTCACGGTATCGTTTCTTTCAAACTCTTTTAAATTCTTAAATCATTCTAGTGTCTACGTTATGCATTTCAGTAGTTCTCTAAGATCTGTTAAACTGAATAAACAAGTATTCGGGCGGGTCGAGTTCTGGGTTGTTTTGATGAAGAAGATGAAGTTGAGCTGAATATATAACTAATTAAAATCGGGGTTTCAACGGGTTAGACACACAATCCAGCGGTGGACTATGTGCATTATACGCTGATGGTACCGAGTTCGATCCTTGAAGCAACACCGATCCACTGAAATAAAAAAAATCCTTTTTTTAAACCAAACCTTATTGTCTCTTAGTAAGTTGATAATTATAATAAAGATCCTATATTATATGGGTTAGACACCTAGCCCAACTGGTTGGGCTGGGTGCAAACCAACCCGGGGTCGCGGGTTCGAGTGGGAGACTCCACACCGGTTAGATCATTTAAAACCTTTTTAAAATTAACTAATTTCTGGATTTAACTCAATAAGCGTATAAGAATAATTAAAAACAGAATCCTAACGGGTTAGACACGTAGCTCAGTTGGAAGAGCTGTGCGCACGCAACCGAGATGTCACGAGTTCGAGCCTCACCACACGCTGCCTAATAACACTACCAACCGGTCAGGTCCTTGTCAGACCAGACAAGGTTTTTTTAAATTTTTATTTTATTTATTTATATTATTTTTGTAGTTATATTTTAGTTAAAAATCAATTAAAAATACTTAAAAATACCTTTTTGAAGGTTTTAAAATCTTAATAAAACCACAATAATAACCTAAAAATCTAACAAAAATTATTAAATCAAAATATTAATTTATATTTATTGAATTATCACGTTATTATTTTAGGTTAGTATCCTTTCGTCGGTCAAATTCTCAAATCGTGCGCATTCATTATCTAGCAAGGAACGCACCCACTGTAAATGAATCCTTACAAATTTCCTTTTTTTTAATTATGTTTTAGGGTGTATCGTGTGTCGTACATGTTCTATTTATTTAAACATTTGTGCTAACATCATTACGTGATGAAATGTGTATATTTGTTTGTGGTTACGTTTTATCATTTCAGTGCAATCATTCATTTAAGGCCCATCAGTTCCTCCTGGAATACGAGTTGAGCATCAGGTGCCTCATTAGATCGGCTCTGTTTGATTGAGCCTTGATCTCAAGTTCATCATTTATCATGTTCATATTGTTCATTGTGGATATTATGTGGTTTGTGATTGTTTATATATACACATATGCTTACTTATGGTGTATGCATAATTTTTATTTAAAGAATCAATTTATATCAACTGTTTAAAAATTTTACTTAGATTCACTCGCCAACTTTTGTTGACCCAAACCTTTGATTTTACGCATGATACAGGTGAACAGACTGAGGAGAGGAACACATAGGAATGGCCTTAGAAGATTAATAAAATATATTTTGTTTAGAACAATGTTATCATGAACTTGTATGTTTTCTTGTGTTTGAATATTTGAAGTTTTAATTTCAATTTAATAAATATGAAACCTATTAGTAAATGTCATGAGCTTTGGTGATAACCCAATTATGCCCCGAATTTTATTTCCGTTGCGGGTCGGGGTGTGATAGATTGGTATCAGAGCTTGTGACTATAGAGATATAGGATGGGTTATTAGACCCTTAGAGCTTATACTATAGTTGATTAGATTTTAGTTGTTTATGTGTTACGTTCAAAAATCATGATGTTTATATGTTTCATGTTTATTTTCACACACAAATACATGCAAACACTTTCACTACTACATGTTAATATGTGATATACATTATAGTTTATATATTGTTAACATATCATGCCTACGCAAGCACACATATCACGATTTCACAATTTTCATGATTTCTTCTCAAAGATTTTGCAATGTTTTCATGTTTTTCAATCACATCAAAGTGAGTTCTACGACGGGCATGTAGTAACTGGAAGGGTACGAGTACCGGTAGTCTGAACGTCCTGTCTAGGCTTGGCATTCGTATAAATCCAATATAATGGACCAGTTTGCCTACCTGGGAACTAACGATGAGAGTACGAAGGACCTACTAGGCCAAAGCATGTCACGCCAAACGTCGTGTGAACTAACCCCACTTTGAGACATCATTGTGTCTATACCTGGACACACTCTGACTTTATACCTTACAATTATGTTTTACGATTTTTATTCGGGTGATGCAAGCATTAACAAGCCAACACCAAATGTGAACCCTACTAAGCCAGTAGTCATGGGGGCCCACATGACTACCTAGGCTGTGGTATGGGAGACATTTTGGAGGCCCAAACATGAGCAAGCCCAAGACATCCTATGGTTTTAGTTAAGCTATTGTTTTTATTTATTTATGAATGTTGTTTTCCATCTTTTTAAGACACATGACACCTAGAAAATATCAACTCATAATCTCCCTACGTATTTCCTATAGATGTCTGCTAGACACTCTCAAGGCAGTAGAAGGTCAGGAAGATCTAGCGAATGTATGGCCACTCAAATCGCTCAACAGATGGCTATCGTACTTCCTGACATTGTCGTACATGTTCAACAAGCACTTGCCGCCAATCCCATCAACCCCACTGGTCAAGAAGGTCAAAATGTCGCCAACCCTCTACCTAACACCACCAAATGCACCTACAAGCATTTCAAATCCTGCGATCCTCCAAAATACGGGGGGATCGAAGGTGTCACCGCTCTCCTCCATTGGTTTGAGGAGATGGAAATCAGCTGTCTCAATTGCGATTGTCCCGATGATCGCAAGGTGCGATATGCGACTGGTCGTTTGTTTGGAGTAGCACTTACCTGGTGGAACACAGAAAAGGGTAAGCGAGACGCTGAAGCTGCTATGGCCTTGACATGGGATGAGTTTAGGGAAATTATGACGAGACGCTTCTGTCCAAGAAGCGAAATCAAGAAATTGGAAGATGAGTTTTACTCATTAAAACAAAAAGAGGGAGACCACACCACCTACAACAAGAGGTTTCTCCAGTTCAATCAGATGGTCCCCAATCTGTTCACCCCGCTCTATCGTCTAATTGAGCATTACATTCGAGGTCTTCCTTCGAAAATTCAAGATTCTGTGTTAAGTACCACACCTGCAACACTGGCTACTGAACTTACGGAAAATCGCATCCGAAATGGCGATTTTAAAGAAGAGGAGAAGAAAGACAAGACACCTGTCGAAACCCCAACCCAACAGGTTTGTCTTCTAAATTTGCTGGTAAGAGGAAACGTAAGGGCAAGAATTTCGCCGTTACTCAAACCAATTCCCCCATCACCGCTGCTCCAAACACACAAGTCGCTCCTAATGCCGCCCCATTCAAGAAACCATACACAGGACCCCATCCTAAATGCAACCGATGCCAATATCACCACCCTCCTGAGAACCCATGTCAATATTGCACAGGTTGTGGCCGTGCAGGTCACACAGTTCAAACTTGTCGTATCCTTCAAAAGCCAAACTGCAATCAACCTCAAGCCCAACCCACAATCAAGTGGTAGGCCAAGCCCAACACCAACAACCTTTACTCTTACCACCTGCTCAACCCTATTACTAACCCAATTATCAAATGATGCAACCTGTCAGAGCATGTTTCAACTGTGGTGATCCCACCCACTTTCGAAATACCTGCCCACGCTTGGTGAACATCATAAATGCCCAAGCTCAAGCCAATCCAGTGAATCAAGCCAACCAAGCTAATCCACCTGCTAGAGGAAGGGCTTTCAACATCAACGCCAACCAAGCTAGGGCTGATAATAATGTGGTCAACGGTACGTTTCTTATTAACGGTAGTTATGCATCCATACTATTTGATACTAGTGCGGACAACAGTTTTGTGTCTTTAGAGTTTGAATCCATTCCTGATTTGCCTCGCGTTAGTCTCGCTGAATCATTCACGGTGGAAGTTGCTGATGGTGAACCTATTACGTTAGATTCGATTATTCGTAATTGTACTCTTACCCTTAATGGACATGATTTTTCAATTGATCTTATTCCAATGAAATTGGGTAGTTTTGACATTATCGTCCAAGTATGGATTGGCTTAGTCATCATCACGCTGAAGTTGTTTGCCACGAGAAGTTTATTCGAATTCCTCTCGCTGATGGTCAAACTTTGCGTATCTTTGGAGAAACTTCTTCTAGAAGGCTCAATTGATGTCATGTCTTCAAGCTCGAAGATATCTTCGCAAAGACTATATCGCATTTCTAGCTCATATCTTCAAGAAGGAAGGAAAGAAGGAAGCTCGAAGATATTCCAATCGTTAAAGAATTTCCTCAAGTTTTTCCCGATGATGTTTCAAGACTTCCTCCTATGCGAGAAGTCGAATTCCAAATCGATCTTGTACCTGGTGCCACACCAGTCGCAATATCTCCCTATCGGTTAGCCCCATCTGAGATGCAAGAGTTAGCTAGTCAGCAGCAAGAGTTGACTGACAAGGGATTTATACGTCCTAGCTCATCACCTTGGGGTGCGTCTGTTCTTTTCGTAAAAAAGAAAGATGTACTTTCCGCATGTGTATCGATTATAGAGAGCTCAACAAGCTGACCATCAAGAATCGCTATCCTTTACAACGTATCGATGATCTTCTAGATCAACTTCAAGGTGCCACTTGTTTTTCAAAGATCGACCTTCGTTCTGGTTATCATCAACTTAGAGCGCGTGAAGAAGATATTCTAAAGACTGCCTTCCGAACTCGTTACGGTCACTATGAATTTATGGTTATGCCTTTCGGGTTGACCAATGCTCCTGCTGTTTTCATGGATTTGATGAATAGGGTGTGCAAACCCTACCTCGATCGTTTTGTCATAGTTTTCATTGATGATATTCTTATCTACTCCAAGACCAAATCCGATCATGAGCGACATCTTCGACTTATTCTAACACTCCTGAGAACCGAAAAGATTTATGCTAAGTTCTCAAAACACGAGTTTTGGTTAAAAGAGGTACAATTTCTTGGTCATGTCGTTAATGACAAAGGGATTCATGTTGATCCTGCAAAGATCAAAGCGGTGCATGAGTGGCAAGTGCCACGCACTCCTACTGAAGTTAGGTCATTTCTTGGTCTAGCTGGTTATTATCACCGTTTCATCGCAAATTTTTCCCGTATCTCCGTTCCACTCACAGCCTTGACTCACAAGGGCAAACCCTTTATTTGGAGGCCCAAGCAAGAAGAGGCATTCCAATCATTGAAGCAAAAACTTTGTGATGCACCTATCCTTACACTTCCTGATGGATGCGAAGATTTTGGGGTCTACTGTGACGCATCAGGGCAAGGTTTAGGTTGCATTCTAATGCAAAGAGGAAAGGTGATAGCCTATGCCTCAAGGCAACTCAAAGTGCATGAAAAGAACTATACCACTCACGACCTAACTTGGAGCAGTCGTGTTCGCTCTTAAGATATGGATACACTATCTCTATGGTACCAAGTGTGAAATTTACACTGACCACAAGAGCCTTCAACATATCTTCAATCAAAAAGAGTTGAAGATGAGGCAACGACATTGGGTCGAACTTTTAAATGATTATGATTGTGAAATTCGATATCATCCAGGCAAGGCTAATGTGGTAGCTGACGCCCTCAGTCGAAAGGAGTATGCAAACCCCATTCATCTGTTGTGTTCTCAAATTGTGGCCGACCTTCAAAATCGAATTAGAGTAGCTCAACATATTTCTGTCACGAAAAATGATGTACGAGATGAACTATCTTGTGGAGCTGAAACCAAACTAGAATCCAAGTCAGACGGTATTCTCTGTTATTTAAATTGTATTTGGATTCCTGATTGTGACATCTTCGTGTTTTTCTCATGAGCGAGGCTCACAAAACACGATACTCTATACATCCAGGAGCTAATAAGATGTATCAAGATTTACGATACTCCTATTGGTGGCCTAGCATGAAGAAAGATATCGCTATATTTGTTTCTAAGTGCCTTACATGTTCCAAAGTGAAAGCTAAACATCAAAGACCTTCAGGACTTCTTGTCGAACCCGAAATGCCTGTATGGAAGTGGGAAAATATAACCATGGATTTCATTACAGGGTTACCTCGCACCTCCAGTGGGTATGACACCATTTGGGTTATCATTGATCGTCTCACTAAATCAGCTCATTTCATTCCAATCCACGAAGACTTCAAGAACGAGAAGTTAGCTCGTATCTATATCAATGAAATTGTAAGCCGTCATGGTGTGCCCTTAAGCATCATTTCAGATCGAGACGACTGTTTTACTTCACGAACATGGCAAGCTATGCAATCAGCTTTGGGTACACGTCTAGATCTCAGCACTGCCTTTCACCCTCAAACTGATGGTCAATCTGAGCGCACCGTATAAACCCTTGAAGACATGTTGCGAGCATGTCTCATAGACTTCAAGGGTAATTGGGATACTCATTTACCATTAGTTGAATTTTCGTACAACAATGGTTATCATTCAAGCATCGGTATGGCTCCTTTTGAAGCCTTATATGGTCGAAAGTACCGATCTCCTGTATGTTGGCACGAAATTGGTGAAGCGTAAATCACTGGACCTAAACTGATTCAAGAAACAACAGACAAAATCCTTCAAATTTGATATAATCTTCTAGCAGCTCGAAGTCGTCAAAAGAGTTACGCTGACAAACGACAAAAGCCATTGGAGTTTTGTGTTGGTGATTAAGTACTTATGAAAGTATCACTATGGAAGGGAGTGGTTCGTTTTGGTCAAAAGGGCAAGCTAGCACCACGCTATGTGGGACCATTCAAGATACTCGAAAGAGTAGGTCCTGTAGCATACAAGCTTGATCTACCAGAAGAACTCAGCAGAATTCATCCCACATTTCACGAATCAAACTTGAAAAAGTATTTCGCCGACGAAAATCTCCATATTCCTTTGGAGGATATTCAAATTGATGAATCAATGCACTTCGTTGAAAGTAGGGGATACTATAACAATTATGTAAAACGGGTTTCAAAAACCCGCATCGTTTATTTATCAAGTATTGTTTAAATGTTCGTTACGTATTTTTTTAGCCTCAGTTACTTTAATATACAACAATTAATAAATATTGTAGAAGTAAAGGAATTCATATTTAATAAATAATAATAATAATAATAAATGAATGAAAATAAACTTTAAAATAATAAAACAAAAATTAAAAGGGAAACCAGGGTTCGAACCCGGGTCTCCCGTGTATACATACACACCAACCACCACTGCACTACACGCACACTTGTGCTGAGATTGAAAGCATTTAAGTCTTATATTGAAAACCCGCTTAAGCTTGCAACTACTATAGCAGAAATCTGGTAACCGCTCAAAAATCAATCAAGTTTAAATTCTTGATTCCGAAACTGTTATACCAGTTACAACCTCCGCAATCAATCGCTAATTAACCCACATTCGGTTAAGGTTTGGAAATCATCAATCCATTTTTTTGGGTTGTAACCGAAACCTTATGATTAGAAAGCTCGGCTATAAATACCAAAGCATTTCACTCAAATCAAACTCGCTATTCACTCACTCTCACCCTCTGTACTATCTATTCTGATAAAACTAACTTCGGAATTCTGCGAATCGCCGGAATCACCGAATATCGCCAGAAGTGTTCACGGTATCTTTTCTTTCAAACTCTTTTAAATTCTTAAATCATTCTGGTGTCTACGTTATGCATTTCAGTAGTTGTCTAAGATCTGTTAAACTGAATAAATAAGTATTCGGGCGGGTCGAGTTCTAGGTTGTTTTGATGAAGAAGATGAAGTTGAGCTGAATATATAACTAATTAAAATCGGGTTTTAAACGGGTTAGACACACAGTCCAGCGGTGGACTGTGCACATTATACGCTGATGGTACTGAGTTCGATCCTTGAAGCAACACCGATCCACTGAAATAAAAAAAATCCTTTTTTTAAACCAAACCATATTGTCTCTCAGTAAGTTGATAAATATAATAAAGATCCTATATTATATGGGTTAGACACCCAGCCCAACTGGTTGGGCTGGGTGCTAGGCTGGGTGCAAACCAACCCGGGGTCGCGGGTTCGAGTGGGAGACTCCACACCAGTTAAATCATTTAAAACCTTTTCAAAACTAACTAATTTCTGGATTTAACTCAATAAGTGTATAAGAATAATTAAAAACAGAATCCTAACGGGTTAGACACGTAGCTCAGTTGGAAGAGCTGTGCGCACGCAACCGAGATGTCATGAGTTAGAACCTCACCACACGCTGCCTAATAACACTACCGACCGGTCAGGTCCTTGTCAGACCAAAATGCCCCTTCGGTGCATAGTTTTGTCATAAAAGAGAAATTACACATATAATTAATATCCTAACGATATTATATCATAAATAAGTTATTTTTCCAGAATACTTATCATCATAACATTAAATTATATTCAAGTTCCTTTTATACGGTATGAAATTACCGAAACGCCTTTATAAGGTATAGTTTCACTTTAAAACTGTAACAGGCATATACGTTGATATCCTATTGATATTACAACTTATTTAAAGTGTAATGGCATATAGAACTTGTCCATGACTTATCCGGTTACCCGATATCACTGATATGCGTACGAAGTATATGTAACTAGTTTACGGAAATTAACCGAAACGGGTCTAACCTTGTCATTTAAGTCTCAAATTCTAGAATGTTTATAGTTTATCCATATTACACAAGTCAAAGTACTTGTTGGGATCAAACTACATTCTATCCGATCATCGTTTAATCTAGTGTTATACGTTTTGATCATGTAAGCTAGTCGGTCTAAGTCTATGACTTAAGAAAAACTGTTAGTATTTAGTTGGTTAGCTTATGCCGTAATCCAGACTAGAGATACTCCGGTAAATGCTATCTGCACTTAATGCTTTTGTGTATGGCTGAGTTAATAAATCTTGCATCAAAACGAAGATTAGCTCAGGTAAATACTCGCGACTTATTTCCCCTCTACGGGCTTAGGTTACGGTAAACTATTACCGCTTGGTCGGAAATGGGATCAATCGAATGCCGGATTGTGGCTAGTAAATTCGCATATTCTGTTTTAATTAGTTTTGTTTGATAACTTAAACATCAGGGGTTAACTACCGTGTCCTGGATATCCTCGGCTCATTACATTAGATAATGGACACGACCTTAGCGCGGGGTGTAGGCATACACCCAGACGCTCAAATGCAACTACCCACGTTGTTGGGGATAACTCCTTCATGAGTTCGTAAGTGGTGTGCAGTAAATCATGTCTCGGTTTTCACACTGGGCCCTGTATGTATGGACAAATATGTGAATCTGTTAACAAGGTTGGAATGTCAACTTTTCCAAGTTATAAAAGATTTTTTGCTGATACGCACTTAAACATATTTTAGAAGTTTTCAAAATGAGTCAGTTAGGTGTATTTACCAGCGAAAGCTGACGTATTTTCAAAAGACTAAGCTTGTAGGTACAATACGAAAATAGGCTGGAAGTGCTCTATATTGATAAGAGGATCTTGCAAATCCTAGATCTGCCCCAAAGTCTGTTTTACATTCTTTCTTTTGTACAATTTATGATCAACCTGTGGATCTTCTATTACGAGCCGTCTGTATATTATTTTGGTATTTTAAACATTTGATTTGTAATAGTAATTTAAATCCAAGACTTCTGTTGTGCTTACCTATGATGTTATCAACTTACGTCACGATATTCCCCACCCGGGCCCACCGGTGTCTGGATTGGCTGTGGAAAGTGTCTGGATTGGCAGTGGAAAGCCGGGGTGTGACATTTACGTTCTTATTTTTATTTTTATTTTTATCTTTTAAAACTTTCAAAACTTTTACCAAAACTTGGTTAGATTAGACGTTAACAATAAACCCGTATTAAAATCTCTTGTGTCCTTGGATGTCCTCGGTATCTTACCATCACTATAGTACGTCTACGATGGGTGCACTTGCCCTAACGTGTGTAGAGTGGTAGTATTGTATCTTATTTTATAAATTTAAAGCTTGATCAACAATTAAAAAGTGTTTAAAATATAACATAAAATTATAACACACTCGCACCACGTTAAGTTTTTGGCGTCGTTGCTGGGACACAAGGATTTTAAGAAAGTTTAAAATCGACGGCCTAATCATTTTTAATCTTCTTTATTTTTCTTTCTAGGTTTTTTCTTCTTTTTATGCATTTTCCCTATTTTCTGCAGGTTCAGCACGGGTCGTGCCTTACTTACAGTAGCTAAAAATCAACAAAAACTTCTTCGTCGAAGGCTTACATGGGGCCGTGTTAAAAACGCCCATTATCAGATAAATTACAGTCCTGAACACGGGGTCGTGCCTAATCAACACGACCCCTTGCCTCCTTAAAAAAAATTAATTACTTTCCCAAGAGCCGTAATTTTCTGGGTATTATCCAAAGAGTAAATTGCATAAAACATCCTTATGTTTTCTCAAACTTGCAGGTTCCAGCCTTAATGTTTCAAAGTTGCTAAAAACAGCCTTTAAGTTTATTTTTGTTGCGGGTTCAATCCTTTACAGCTAACCACGTTATTTTCTTCAGTTAAGTTCCCTCACATGCATAACATGTGAGGGTATATTCGTCATTTTGGTTGATCTTCCACCCACGTCAATTATAAGAAAAAAAATATTTAAGGTTTAACCTATTTTTAAAGAAATTCTAACCGCATGGACTAATGTGCAATAAAACCAAACTTTTAAAAACCAAACCCTTCTTTCCCGATCTTCTTCTCCGGCGACTTTGCCGGATTCCGGCGAACCCGGAATTAAGATAGGGATCTTGTTAAGCTAGCCCACTAAGCTGTAAAGATTAACACAGATTTTGATCATGCCAATCAAACCCTTCAGGATTATCATCAGTTGGAAGAATCGGCGCCTTATTCGCATCAGATGGAAACGACAAACGACTCTTCAACCCTAGATACCTCTCACGGAACTCCGATGCCATCAAATCAGAGAACTTTGTAATACCATGTTCAGTATTCGGATCCAGCAACTGGTGACGCTTAGGACGCCGCAAGTTAGACTTAAACACTATCAAACGGTAATCGTGCTCCTCTGTAGTCGCGTACGTTTTACCAAACTTTGTTTAAACTAGGTTAAAACTTAAATATTCTTTTTTTTTATAAATGAAGTGGGTAGAAGATCAACCAAAATGACGAATATACCCTCACATGTTATGCATGTGAGGGAACTTAACTGAAGAAAATAACGTGGTTAGCTGTAAAGGATTGAAGCCGCAACAAAAATAAACTTAAAGGATGTTTTTAGCAAATTTTAAACATTAAGGCTGGAACCTGCAAGTTTAAAGAAACATAAAGGATGATTACGAGGAACCATATTGTACCATATGTGGTGATCCCATTCGGTACAAAATTGTTATCTTTTTCAACCATCAACCTCATACACAACATACAAGGAACCAAGGTTTGAGCTCCCAAAATTAAGCTTTGATTGGGACACTCCATCGTTTTAAACATACAAGACACCACCCACCATCGTCCCCGAAGCCAGAAGCCTCATATAAAGTCTCAAGAACTTAGAACGATTGATCAAGCAATCTCGTGCAAGAGAATAGACCATTTGTACCGAGAAGGTAATCGATGAAGAGGTAAATCCTCAAAAGCCGAAAGAAGAGGAACCACTCAAAGAAAAGCCTACGCATGAAGATGAAAAAACCAAACCAAGTCACACGGAAGGTAAGTCTAAAATGGTAAATTTCAAATAGGAACAACAAGACCTCCAAGATATACATATTTTACAACCTTCTTTTGAAAATTATGGTTTGGTTCCATCTCATGCTAACTTTTTAAAGGAGTTAAACACTAATCCTAACATCAAAGAAATGACAAGTGTTAATTTAACTAAAAATCAAACTTTACTAATACAAGATGAACACATTGAATTAAACATAAATCCGGTAACATGTTTTATTCTAAATATTTATATTAGTAACATTTCAACAGACAAAGATCTTTGTGTTAATATAATTCCTAACTACTATCTATTTGAAAGATTAGGTATTGGTGATTTCCTTCCGATCAAAGTTCCTATCCTCTTGAATAATCGAAAAAACTAAAAATGCTACAGGAGTGGTTGAAGTCGTTCTCATTCAAACGCAACAAACGGTTGTACCAACCAACTTCATCATCTTAGATGATGCTCCCCTCGCATTGGGACAACCATTCATAAAACCCATCAAGCTTTGCTCAAACAAAAACACAAAAATCTTCCCACTAAACTTTGGACCATTAAATGAAACTTTAATCTCGATATGAAATATGAAATATCCAATAAGCAATGGCGACCCCTTGTTGGAAGACGAGCCGAAACCACCTAATACAGTGGGTCTATCCAAGGGCCCTTATAAACGTGGCGCACCATGAAGGCATTTCATGGAACTATCACTAGATAAATTAGTATAAAATGTAGTTTAAATTTAATGCGTTTTGTTTTAAAATTTTCATTTGGAGGAATAAAGCACGCTTTAAATGATAAAGTTGTGTGAAAACTGAGAAAAAGGGACCCCATGCACGAAAACCAAAGCCTCCCGGTTAAAAAATAGCAAAACAGAGTCTGCAGCATGGGGTTGTGCCCACTAGGCACGCCCGGTGCCCAAATGTCTGATGCAAATTTTTTCTACAGAAATGATGGCACGGACCCTGCCCACCAAGCACGCCCCCATGTCCACCATACTGTAAGTTTTCTATTAACTTTGTTACTGGCACTTTGGCCACGGGGCCGTGTCCACCAGGCACGGCCCATTCCCAGTAATCAGAAATCTTAAAAATTGTTGTTTTATCCAATTTTTGCACATTTACTTCAAACAAATCTATTTGGGACACATTGAAGACAATGTGTAATTTAAGTGTGGGGGATGTTAAAACCTTAAATCTTTTGTCCTAAAAATAAGCCTTACACAAAACTCACCTTGGAAAACTGCTAATCATCCCAAATGTTTTTCAAATTTTTTTCTTTTTTTTTTACTTATCTTGGTTTAGTTTGGTAAAAATAAGTTCTAAAAATTAAGTTTTTACTAATTTACACCTAATAGCATAGTGATAAAAGGAACCAATTAAGAATATTATAAAAACTGGCATAACAAATCTTTGAAAGTTTGATTATATATATACTTTTACACTATACCCTTTTTCCCACAAAAAGTGAGTTTTGAGCATTTACCGAGCATACAAATACACATCTATACTAATTGCTCAATGTTTCGTTTCTTATGTGAATAGCCCGTTTGGTTCTTACAAATCTAGAACTTGCCTAAACAATATGTTCCCAATCCTTACAGACACAAATCCAAGTAAGTAAATGATGGAGGCATTAGGACTATAACTCATTTTTCATTCTAAACCTTTATTTTCCTTTTTATCTCTTACCAAAAATATCCCCATAGTTAAACCCCTTTGAACCTTAACCCTATCGTTTCTAAACCCGCAAAAATATAAACTTTTTTCAAAAAACGACAACCCACATCTACAAACTTCTTTTTTTATTTACAACCTTTAGTTTAGTAAAAAGTTTGGTTATAAAATACAAGTATGGCTTAGTTTCAACCAAAAAAAACATTGGTTAAAGTTTTTTTTCTAAGTCACAAAAATTGTTCAAGAAAACCAACACTTTTTACGCTTTTCACCATTTTACCCAAAAACACATAACCCCTAGCCAAAACCTACCCTTTTAAAAGCCCTCTAGATATTTACAAAGATTAAACGTCAAAAAGGAGGAGGTTTGATTTTTATTTGTCAAGCCTATAGTAGGAGTAAGCTCCACACCAAGTCCAAGCGATTTCACTTAAATATCTTCGGTCGAGTGTTGAGTGACCACTTGCAAGGTGTGTAAATTTGTACATAACTAAATAGAATTTTAGAAAGACATGTTATGCTTAAAATAGATAACTATTCTTAAAATATGTTTTAAATAAATCATGACGAATAAGATTGTAAATAAAATAAAAACAAATTAAATTTAGAACTTGGATTCCCGACACTCTAAAGATAAACCCAAAACTTCTCTTCTACCAATTACATTTGGATTTGTAAGCTACATTATAGAGTTTTGCTTGAGTACAAGCAAAGATTCAAGTGTGGGGGTATTTGATATGCGCAAAATGCAACATATAAATTACATCAAACAAGGCATAAAATCGACCCTTTCAGTACTAATATTGAAAAAGTATGTTTCTTTGTTTACTTTTAAATTACGGGATCAAAAAAGCTTAAACAAATAAAAGAAACAAATTAACAGCAGAAACCAACACAAATACAAAGAAGAAGGGTTAACACAACCTGCCGAACCCCCGTCCACATCCAAAACAACAAGAACAGAAGTTTAGGCACGGGGCCGTGCACAGTCAAGATTCTCTGTAGAAAAAGAAAACAACAAAAGACAAACCAACACGGGGCCGTGCTAAGCTAACACGGGCCATGCTCAACTCTAAGATTCGCAGAATTTATGACCACGGGTCTGTGCCATGACACCACGTGGAGTGTTGGTACAAGATCTAACATCTACAGTTAATGAAGGGAGAGAAGAGAAGACCATCGGGTCGTGTAAAGTGGGCACAGGACCGTGCTTGCCCTCTGTTTCAAGCTATAAATAGAGGTGCTTGGTTCAAGAGAAAGGCATCCCTTGGCAAACCACTTCTCTTACACTTGCCATCAGTCCACCACCACTATAACACCAACACCCACCACCATCATCTATATTTCATCATTTAGAGTGTGTAGTAGTCCCGGGATCCAAGATTGATTGTAATAGTTCTTGTCAAACAAAGGCCATGCTTGGCTAATCTCTTACATCATTTGGTGAAGACAAATTTTTTATGTATCACTTTGTATTTCTAATCTTTTGCAACTTTTTAATTGGGTATGTGTTAATGACTTTAATAACTAGTTTTCTATATTGAAAGTGAACTTTGGTTAAACATTCCTTCATGTTTCATTGATTCACTCATTCATGTCTTTACGGTCTATATAAAGCGAGTTAACTGCCTGGTAGGGGATTAGAAGGGTGTTTGGGTAAAGTTCTTGCCTCGTTCAGTGTATAGATCCTACGAGGACTTGGTTCAAGCTTATTAGGACTTCCCTTGAGGCAGATAACATCAAATCGGGGAAGTAAGAATGGCTTGAACCCCTTATAAATAAATTACTATTAAAACTTTATCCAGCCTTGCGGGACTGTATCCCTGCTGACTCACACCAATATGGCTGAGGGTAACGTGGCCTTCACTAGAGGGGCCTTCCACTTTTCGCATTGATAACTTATTTAATTATCTTTCAATAATCCAACCTTGAGGTACTGTATCCCTGCTGACTCAGACCAATATGGTCGAGGTTAGCGCCGCCTTCACAAGAGGGGCATACCACTATAACTAAGATAATCTCTTAAAAAGCCTAAAGTGTGGAAATCATCAAAGGATACATAAAAGAGGAGTTGGAACCAAATTCTTTCTTATCTACTTGTTTTTCCTTTTCTTTACATTCTTATTTTTATTTTTATCTTTTAAAACTTTCAAAACTTTTATCAAAATTTGGTTAGATTAGACGATAACGATAAACCGGTATTAAAATATATTGTGTCCTTGGACGACCTCGGTATCTTACCATCACTATACTACGACTACAATGGGTACACTTGCCCTAACGTGTGTATAGTGGTAGTATTGTATCGTATGTTATAAATTTAAAGCTTTATCCATGATTAAAAAGTGCTTAAAATATAACAAAAAATTATGACACACTCGCACCATGTCATGTTTTTGGAGCCGTTGCTGGGGAAATAAGGATTTTAAAAAAGTTTAAAATTGACAGCCTAATCATTTTTAATCTTCTTTATTTTTCTTTTTAGGTTTTAAAAAAGTTTAAAATTGACGGCCTAATCATTTTTAATCTTCTTTATTTTTCTTTTTAGGTTTTTTTCTTCTTTTTCTGCATTTTCCTTATCTTATGTTCAAACAAGAAACTTTCAAAATCGATACTAGGTTTCTGGTAATTGAAATTTTCAAACAAGAAACGAATATAGGGGTTTTAGTTACTGAAATGTTTAAAACAATCCAAGTTTTTTTTCCAAAGTTCAGGATATGATAATGGAAGAGGAAAGTTTTGAGATAATAATTTTCAAAGGTCGGAAAATTCGATAGTTTATTGGAACTCTCGCGATCAAAGACCTAGTGGAATTATATATCTTGTTCAACAATAGGGAAGACATCCAATATACCAGTAGGGTGTGATGGATATTTGATAGAATTATCTTATGTGGACATTTATGGTCAACCCAAAATCGGTAAGGTTTGGGTTCTCAAGTCTAACAAAGTTGTTGAGTGAGTGTAGGATGGCCAAGAAGGACTGTTGATATGTTTAACAATGGTTATTCCTGTAAAGCATCTGAGGTAAATGGTATGTTAAAATTTGTAACGAACTATTTACTACAGTGATTGTTATGATTATTCTAAACTTCAAAATTGAAAACCTTTTTGTCAGGTTTGAAGTGGGAGTCTGTTTGTGTTTAAAATTTTTGTTTTTGAAACTTACTCCATAAAAACAAAAATTAGGAGGAGAAATTTGCCTAAGCCAAAAAGAGTTTAGTTAGTGCATGAGTTTAGGGGGAGTAAGTTAAAGATTTTATAAATTCAAAAACATTGAAAAATGAAAAACATAAAAAATTTGAAAAATTGAAAAAAAAAGATTTCATAGTGTGAAAAAGAAGATATGATAGTACATCAGCAAGTTAGACTATCACACTAAATTTGAACTTAAATTTGAACAACTGTGATAGCAGCTTTATCATATGATGTACCAATAGACAAAAAACATGAAATAATCAACATACCATGGTGATATAAACATAAAGAACTATGAATGAGTGGGTAACATATCAGTGACGTATGGTTTTATAACCTTAAATCTTGTATTGATAGATTTGCAAAATTCGAGGTTTTAATTTATACTATTATTTCATATGGGATATTAGGGTGTCCTTCTGTTGTATCCTGATATATGCTGACCTAGGCACAACCAATATATCTTAAAAGAGCTAAATTGCCAAAAACCTAGAAATTGAAGAAGCTCTCCTAGAGAGTCATTTAAATGTGCAAAATGCATAAATCGTACCAATTTTTGGTATTTTCCTTACCATCGTTGGATACTGGTCTCTTTGTTGGATGGAAATACTGACCTGATCACCAATTATCTAACGTTCGAAATCAAAGATGATGAATTCAGTATACTCACCTACTACAAGAAATCTTTGTGCATACCTTGATCGCGGGGTTATGTCCTGAAGTGGGACACTAGTACATCAGTATAATTTTACCTTAATCGTATCACCAGTTAAAGGTACTTGAAATGTTCATGTCTTTTGTTTAAGTGGATAAACAGTACTGGTAATCGTCTTGGAATGCTTTTCACGAAAATTAAATAAAGAATTATATAATTGTGTGAAAATAGTTTGATTTTGCTGATATGATCTTCTTGCACATGATTCTCACAAAAAGATGTATTATATATATTTTTCAATTTGTTTAGTTTGTTTTGAAAAAATATTAAAATACCAAAAAGATTTTTTTAAAAGGTCTCTCATTTTGAATTGACAGTTTGTTGTTTTTGCATATCTAGATAAAATATTGTTATATCTTTAATGTGAAAAAGACTAACGGTTTTTCGAGATACTTGCTTGTGTTTCTAAACAGATGCTGAAGTTATCAAAATGAAGTGCAGAACACAAGTGAAGTACAGATTGAGTGTGGAGTGCATAATGTGTGAAGATGCATGGTGGGATCCTTCTACTACATTGCAGAGAGATAATGGAAGAGTTGGAGTCACTTGCTTAACTAAAGATTGTTAGTTCAATGATCTACAACAAATGATTTTTTGGAGATTGGAAGCATCAGCTAAGGGGGAGTCTATTGATGTTAGAAGCTGTTTGTAGCTGAAGCTATCCAAAGACCAAAAGATTGCAAAATGTTTGAATACAAAGCTACACTATGAAGCAGTTGTCAAGGGGGAGTTTGTTGATGCATATTCTGTGACAACAACTTAATAGTTTAATATATAGTCTTTGGATATTTTGTATTGGGCTTAGCATTGTTGGTTAGAGAGTTTATTATTGTAATGGGCTTGGAGAATGGTCTAACCCAGTTAGAAGCCCAGTTCACAGACATGTGGTATATAAACATGATTTGTGGTTAGGGTTAGTAACAACTAGAGAGAAAACTGAGAAGAGAGGCTAGAAAGAGTGAGAGATTCGTAGACAGAGAAAGAGAGGCAAGATCACAGAGATAGGTTGTGAGGTTGTGTGAGGTATGGAGTTGATTGCAAACTGCAAGTTGGATAATCAATAGAATACATGTTAATTATAATCCTGTTTCTACTGTTTTTTATTATAATCTAATCTAGAGGACTCCACACTCTAGGTTGGATAGACGATTTTGTGCAAGATCCAGAGGATATGGGACCTACACATTAATTTGAAACTTAAAATTGACGGAGAACATTAGTTTGTTCATAAATGGTCAACAAAGGTCATTAACTTGGACTTGGTAGACAAATCAGCTGACCAGGGTCATTAACTTGGACTTGGTTAACTGAGTGGGTTGCTAAAAATTGGTAAAATGTATGAAAATTGGAAATTTTGAAAAAACATAAGCTACATTCGCACGAAGGAACACCCTCGTACGAAGGTAAGTCATCTTCGCATGAAGATACACCGTCGTACGAAGGTACCCAAAATGCCTATAAATACCATATGAAACACTTTTACCAACGACGATTACCACTTTTCATGATCCTCAAGCTCTAGCTCAAGTGCAAGTATGTGTGCAACAATGTGTCTCTCAACTCTCATTTATTACATATGTTTAGTGAACTAATCTAACGATGCCCCATTCTTAACATGGATGATCAAAGGTAGGATGTAGGTACCTAACTTTGGAGAGATCTCGGTCGGCATGAAGGCCTTCCCTAAGGATTAACCTCTCACTTCCAAGCAAACAGGGCTTCATGGCATACTTAGCTATTGATAATCAAGCTCCATGGATTATCCACACTTTTCTCCAAGGGACTAAAACCTTCAAGGGTGAGAGAACAAGGACTTCAAGGCAAAAATCTATAAGCCTTGGGGCTGTAGCACACCAGGGAACAAGAGAGCAAAAAAGAGCATGCCTCAAATGAGTGAATGTGGACGGTATTTATAGGCTGATCAAAGGCAAGGGTGCACAAGCGTGCCTAAGGGGGCACGACCGTGCTTGTCCTTGAGTCACATTGTAAACTTCGAGAACTTGTCCTTTATGTCTCTCGATGGTCTTCGGTACAGGCGTGCCTAGCCACGCACAACGTGCATGGTGATCTGTCAAAAACAACGGTTACAGCAGGTGTACTTTGGTCTCGAGCTTTTGTCTTTACTGAATTTGTCTTTTACGGGGACATGATTGTGCAAGTGTATGCACAGGCGTGCCTTCGGATTTTTCTTTCTTGCCAACAAAGTTGTTCTATTCTTCCAAAAGGTGGGCTGAGGTAAGTGGCATGGTCGTGCTTGTTCTGCATGGGGGTGCTTCTTGGAAACTTCGTATTTTCATATGTTTTCGTCGTTTTTTGCTTCCTTTTTATATTGTTTTCCAACGGTCGTGGTGGTTTCATTCGTTGCACAAGGCCATCTCAACCAACTCCACCTCTCCTGCCTCATTTCCGCCTACAACATTCCCATCCACTCCATTGAATATGAAGCCACGACACAACAACAACAGCGACGTGAACAACCAATCAGAATCGTCGTTTGACGTGAACGTCAACAATTATCGCCGTATTATGGATTTTTACTTTTTATATATGTCAATATGTGATTGGTAAGTTTATATTATAGCACAGGTAAGGCCTAGTTTTTTATTTTGACGAGGGCTAATTTTTTTTAACCTTCTCAGAGTCGGGCCTAACCAATGCTAATAGACCAGGGCCGACCCAATGGCTTAAGAAATGAGCCAATTGCCTAGGCCCTATAGTTGTGGAAGGCGCACTCGAGGCGTAAAGGGTGAGCGTCAGGCCTTAGTGCCAAACTCTTAAAAAAGAGGACTTTTTAAGGCGAGATGTATAGTATAAACATATAATTTCCAAGGGTTTAAATATTTTAGGCTTTTTTCAGATATTTTGGCCGAAATTTCGTCGAAACTTGGGCTGGGAAAATAAGAATGGGACTTAAAAGTGAGGCTTTTGAAGTGAAGTAAGAAACTTACACAGGGCCTGAATAAGCCAACTCCTTTTTGTATATATATAAGTTTTGTACGGCTAAAGTGCTAATATAACAAGCTTGCTTCTAATTTCAAAATCCGGCTGACAATCTGTTTAATTGCTTTTGCTTATTGCCAATGTATAATTGAGTGATGAGTATCCAATGTAAAGAAATCCCTAAGTTCACCTAATCCATGGTTTTGTTCAACATATATAGATTTTGTTGATTGATTTGTGTGAATGATTAGAATATGATTTTTAAATTGATTATCTTGTTTATTGTTCAACAGTTATGTTTAGTTTTTTTATAGGTTGAGTGTGATTTAATCAATTAATTGTTGTATGCTAATTGATCAGATCTTCGATTAGTGTGTGAATTGAATAGTTTGTTTTTACTTTCCCAAGTTCAAATAAAAAAATTGGTTTATTACGACGACATTTACAAGGGACCGGATTTTTTATTTATTTTGAGCCTTTAAATTGGTTGAACCGGTCCTTGAATAGACATCAACGTCATGAGCTGAAAGATACGGTTAATGTTATCTTTAATCACTTTCACACACACCGATGTATATGTGTTTGTTTTTAAATCATTTGAATCTCTTTTCAATGTAGATACTTTATAAACAAGTGAAGACATCCCATCCAATGTTGTTCAAGACGTGAAAACAATGTCAAATGTTGAGACATACATCTTCCGTGCTCTCTCCGTTTTCTATACTTACGTTATTTTTTTAAATAGGCTACGGAGAGAGCTACCGTTTGAACCGGAGATGTTGTCCCGGATTCCGACTTCAGCTGAAACCATGAGCCGAGAGTTCAGCGAGTTTATCAACCTTCATTACTCACATCAAACATTTCATGTGGGAAATCTTTACGATTCGTCAAGGGTTATCGAAGGTGAGTTTCTTGAGTCCCTTGAGAGAGACAAGATATGCGGGAGAAAAACATTGGGCAGTTGGGCCGTTTAATCCGGTGGAGATCCAAACGGATTCTCTGATTCTGACTGCCATGCCTGCTTGAAATGGCTAGACAAACAACCTGAGAAATCCGTGGTTTACGTTTCGTTTGGTACCACCACAAAATTCACGGACTTTCAAATAAAAGAGCTCGCAATGAAGGCCGGTCCTAAGAATTTAAGTGATATATACAAGCCACACTAAAAAGACTCTTAAACCCTAACGAATTAAATTATATAAACTACAGTATTTAAAATGTTATTACCTATTAGGTTAATGGATTAATATCAAACATTTTACATTTGTGCTATACTTTATAAATCACATAAATTTTTAGCTAATCAAACAACAATGAATGATCTGTTTTGGTTTCACATTGTTAATTAACAAAAGAACAATAAAAAAACAAACAAAATGTGAAAAGGCATTTTGTTTTTAAAAATTCAATTTTATTTGATCTAGAAGAAGCCCCCATGTAAACAATAACAAATAAACAGAATGTGAAAAGGCATTTTGTTTTTGAAATCCAATTTTATTCAACCAAGAAGCAGCCCCAGATGTAAAAAAGAATTAGAGTGTAAAGTCGAATCCGGGACTCATACATAAGGAGGCAACGCGAGAACCATCTAGCCAAAGTTGATTTTTAGTTTGAAACCGCGGCGGGTTTTATAATGTTTTGCCAACCTATTCAACCTACAAACGACTTGTTATATTTTAAACTCAAATGTTAATTTTTGTTAAAAATAATTTTTAAAACTTACATGTTAATCTTTGTTTATATTTAAGTATCATGATATTAAATTACCATTTATAAGGCCATTATCCTTTATTTCGGCTGTCTTTTAAAAAATACTTTGATTACATTTCAAAGTATATAAATTTTAGCCCATATTATTCCTAAAACATAACTATTTAAATGCTTGTTTCAAAATAGAATGCAAGTCAAGCCGCGTATTCGAAAATATGGTGTAAGTTGGAAATTTCGACTCTTTTTCATCTTTATTGCCCCACCGCCCGCCACAACCCCCAACGCCTTTCTTATATCTCTCTACATTCCATCCATCAGATCCAACCTACTACGGTTTCTGAAATCTGATGAGTGATGACGATAATGTACTCTGATGTTCATACACTGATGTTAGCCACCACAACCACCACCAATCGTCGCAACTGGTCACCATCACAAAACTACCACCTCAATACAAGAAGTAATTAAAACGATAGACTTAGATCTAAGAGATCATTATTGTCCTTATGGTTTCGTGCCGCCACAGCTGCAACTGAAGTTGCCATGCCAAGAAGCAAGCCACCATCATCGTCGGATGTAAGAAACCTCAAGAAATAAAGAGCAACAAACCAACGAATCCACAAACTACAATACTGTCGGTGGTACTGGCAAAACTGAGAACAACAATATTGGTGGTGGTAACCACAACCCACCACCACCTGACCACACTTTCCAGTAAAAATGCAACAATTTTCGGCAACAAAAACACCAACCATGACAAAACCAGTGACAAACCCACCGACAAACACAATTTACGGCTAAGAAAAAAACTTTCCGGCAACAAATCCTACAACTACCTCACTCAACTAAGTTAGATCTAACAATCCAACCACACAATCAACCACATGGACTCGCCGGATAACGAAAAACGCTTAACTTCATGATGATGTCATCATCAATCATCGCTAAAAACTGTGAAACATTAAAACAGTTCCGTCAGTTTCTGACCGTAAGGTCTTTTTTTTGGTCCGGCAGAAGTTTCTTGAGAGAGAGATAAGAAAGTAGGGGTGAACAAAATAACCGCCATATCGATAACCAAACCATAACCAAACCAATTTTAACCGATAACCAACATAACCGATGGTTATGGTTATGAAGTTTTGGTTAACCGACCAATCCGTAACGGTTATGGTTATGAAGCTTTGATTAACCGATATAACCGAAGCCCAACTGAGCTTGTAAGGTTAAGTTTATAATTTGATATAATGAATTTATGTTCTATAATAACCATGTCGAAGTTTTTTACTAGGATAAATGTATGTTAGTAATAAAATAATATTGATGTAGATGCCCTTATTTTGACGAAGAACTGAGGTTTATGATGGTATAAATCTTCTATATACCATTGAGTACATAATTACTTTACTAAAAGAAATCCCATATTGTCACACCCCGAATTTCCAATCAAATCTCGGTGGGCCCGGGTGGGGGAGTATCGCAACGTAAGTTGATGTCATCGTAGTCAATTAACAAAGTATAACGGAAGTCTTAGAGTTTAAAATACTATTACAAACAAAAATGCCAAAGTTCGAAAAATATATACAGACGGTTTGTAACTAAAGATCCATAGGTGGATCGTAAAATATACAAAAGATGTACAACAGACTTTACGCAGATCTAAGGATTTGCAAGATCCTCTTATATCACTACCATGCAGCTTGCAGCCTATTTCGTATTGTATCTGCAACTTAGTCTTTTGAAAATACGTCAGCTTTCACTGGTAAATACAATTAACTGACTCGTTTTGAAAACATTTCAAAAATTGAATTAAGTGCACAAGGCACATAAAAATCTTTTTATAACTTGGGAAAGTTAAGCTTTTAACCTTGTATACGGATTCACCTGTTTGTCAATACATATGGGGCCCAGTATAGAAACCGAGACATGATTAACTAATACACCACTTATAACCTACGAAGGAGTTATCCCCAACTTATGGATAAAATATACTTTAGCATTCGCATCTGTCAGGTGTATGCCTACACCCCGTGCTTTAATTGTGGCCATTAGTAACTTAAATGAGCCGAAGATATCCATGACACATTCGTTAACCCCCAATGTTTAAGTTATTAAACAAAACTGATCAAAACGAAATATACGGATTTCCTAGCCACAATCCGGCATTCGATTGATCCCGTTCCTGACCAAGCGGTAATAACTTACCGTATCCCAAGCCTGTATAGGGAAAATAAGTTAAAAGTATTTACCTGAGCTAGTACTTGACTTTAAATGCAAAGTTTATATTAACTCAGCCATTTAATCAATAGATCAGTGTAGATAGCATTTACTGGAAGGCTTCTAGTCTGGAATGATGGCATAAACTAATCAATTAGAATGCTAATGGTCCTATTTAAGTCATAGACTTAGACCGGCTAGCTTAGAGGATCAAAACAGTATGATACGCTAGATTAAGTGATGACCGGATAGAATGTAGTTTAAACCCAACAAGTACTAAGACTTGTATGACATGGGTAAATAATTAACATTCTGGAATTTGAGATTAAAAATAAGGTTAAACTCGTTTCGGTTAATCTTCGTAAACTAGTTACATAAACTTAACCGTACGCATATAAGCGATATCGGGTAACCGGGTGAGTCATGAACAAGTTCTATATGCTTTTATACTTTAAATAGGTTGTAATATCAGTAGGATATCAATTTATATGCCTGTTAAGGTTTAAAAAGACATTATGCCTCATAAGGCGTTTTGATCATTATATGACGTATAAAAGGAACTTGCATATATTCTGACGTTGTGATTATAAACATTCTAGAAAAATACTTAATTTGTGATATATTATCAGTAAGAAGTCATACATAAGTGTGATTTATGGTTTAAGACCAAACTATGCACCGAAAGGGCATATTAGTCCTTTTAGAAGCATATTTTCGATATTATAATACAACTCAGTTTATGATCAAAACAATATCATCATAATATGTTAATTATATTAACATATCAATAGGTAATTTATTTGCAAGTTCTTTGTTGATTAAAACCTTATATTATGTAAAAAGGGCATTTTAGTCAAAGTTTGACATATTAGCGGAACTTGTGCATAAACTCAGATTATGATTATGATCATGTAATATAACCTCATATGGTTATGCTATACTATATTACAATAATAATTCAGCCATAAATCAGTAGTAAACTAATCAAAATCGGCTCAGAATCGGAAATCAAAGCAGAAGTCAAACTTAGTGACTTTCAGTTACGAATCGATCCTAGGACTGGAATTGACGAGTCGAACATGTTCCCACATGTTCTAATAATTATTACCAACTTTTTTAAGTTTCAAAACATATTTATAACATATATAAATTCTATAAGTCTACTTGGAGGATCAAGATTAACCTACTTCCCTGTTTATGTAACACACATACGAGTGCGGAATCCACGTAAGTATGCAAACCAAAGCAAAGTAAGAAACACAAGATAGCCAAAGATTCACTATCTTGATTAACAGAAGAGAACTAGTACAAACATATAGAAACAATGTTCATTCAGAATCAGATATACTCTCTGTGCTCTCTCTCTCTCTTTGCTCTCAATGTCTCACAGCTTGTCAACTTGTCTTACTAGTGTCTAATATTCACTACTAGTTTCCAGTGGTCACTGAGAAGTGCATGTCTATTTATATAGTGCCTATACCTAGCAACAGTACAAAGAATGTTTCTGGTCGTACGAAACACTATCAGTCACAAAGAACATTCTTCAAAGGATGCTCGTACGAACGACCCATGGCTCGTACGAACATGAACTGGCTCGTACGAATCAAGCAAGGTGCTTGGTTGAAATGTTCACTCGTACAACTGGAGAATTACTCTTACGAATGGTATATGGCTCGTACGAAACAACTTGCTCATACGAAGCACTTCTCACTCGTACTTGAAAGTGTTCTTTGGAGAACGTGCCAACAGACATGACGTACACAAGACTCAACAGTATGCATACATGCAACTGTTTTACAACACATACAAACTAATTTTCTTACTAAATCAAGATAGGAGGATATCTTGATTTGGTTGACACGACCAAACTATACAGACACATTAAACAAAGACCATACAATTACAGACGTAATTAAGAACAAGCGACAGACACAAAAGTGTATCAACAAACTCCCCCTTGGCTGTTGCATGGTCTTTGGTCTTCATTCCGAATTGCCTGTTGTATCAACAAACTCCCCTGAAAATCTTCAATCCAACATTGATTGATAATCAGGTCTTCAATACTTTCCAGAAACATCAAACCTTTCCTGTTTCCTCTTGAGTGTCACTGGAGGCAACTGTATCGGTTACGATCTGCTGTACACTAGACTCTAGCAATGAAGTTGAAGCAGAAACTTTTAGTTGCAAGGATGAGGCTGAAGCATCAGGATTGCCAGGGTCTTTACTATCCTGATCACGTTTACGTTTGATCTCCTGTGCTCTGCATCTTTCATTCCACAGAATGTTCACTCGCTTTCTGCTCATTTCAAACATGTCTTTAATACCATTAAAGCCTTCAACCAGTGTAGCATTACGAGAATGATACCATTCTCTTAAGTCGTTATACTTAGCAGTCAATGTTTTAGCAGAGCGTTGAACAGCCGCACTACGTTCTTTCAGCCTATTCAACTCAATTCCCTGAGAGTTATTAGCTGCTCTCATCTGTTGTAGCTGAGTTGCCCTTTCAGCATCTGCAGCCTTCAGCCGCTCATTTTCTTTTCTTAACTGCGCAATTTCAGAATCTTGTTTTCTAACGGTCTCTTTCAAAGAATTTATCTCCAACTGTTGTTTGACAACTGTGTTCCGATTTGAAGACATAAACTCTGAATGCTTATTAATCTGGATTGCCTCAGCTTGCAACTGAGAGAATAGAAAATCCACTTTCTCATCCTGTTCCATTTCAGACAATAAACGACTGCTTCGTTTGTATTTTGTTGATGAGTTGTGGACTAGGATTATTGGGCTGATGAAGTAGTAGGTTGTGATTGAACTGGAGTATCTTCAGCCGAAGGTGTTTCAGCTGCTATGGTATTTGAAGGTTGTGGTTCAGAGGTTATAGTGGGTTCCGTCATTACAGGTTCAGTCTCCTCCGTTGTAAAGGTAGACTGGACTTCTCAACTTGTTCCAGTACAGTTTCTTGATGTGAGGTTGTAGGTTGTGTGATTTCAAGTTGTGCTGACGATGTTCCCATAGGCTTTTTGCTTTGTTTCTTTCTCCCCTTATCACCACCTGTAGCACCTACATCACTTGCACCACCATTACCATCATTATTATCGTCATCATCATCACCTTTTCCCTTTTGACGACCAAAATTATCTTCGATCATCTTTTTCAAAATTGGTTCTTCATTATCTGACTCACTGTTATCATGGCACCACTTATCATTTTCTGGTGCAACATATTTATCATTTGCCAGAAAACCGAACAATTTACAACGAGGTGTGCTTTCCTTGTAACATTTTGCTGCTACACCTCTATGTTGATACAGTTTTGTGTCTGTCGCTTGTTCTTAATTACAGTTGTAATTGTACGGTCTTTGCTCAAGTGTCTGTATAGGTTTGGTCGTGTCGAATAGATCGAGATATCCTTCTATATTGATCTAGTATGACATCTTAGCTTGTCTGTGTTAATCAGTTGCATGTGTGCATACTGATAAGTCTTGGAAACATCAAGTCTACACACGTTCTCCTATTGAGAGGATTCTGTGCGAGTCAGAGTTTTCATACGAATCAGGTGATTCGTACGAAATACTTGAGTATCTAATGTGTTACTTGTTTCGTACGAAATAAGCTTTTCATACGAAACAGTGTCTCGCACAATATCTTGGAGTTGTGACTCGTGTGAAATAGTGTATTCAGTGTGTCTAGACTCGTATTTCGTACAAAACTAGACGAACACTATATAAGCAGACTTGTACCTCTCGGTGAGGGTTAGCTAGTTAGTCAGACCAAAGAGCTTGTTACTCTTTGAGTTCGTTATCTCTGTAGACGAAGACACAAGAACACAGCAAGTTTGTTTGAGTCATACGAGCATTGTGTGTATATGTTTGTACTTGTTCTCAATCATTAATCATGATAGTGAATCTTTGGTTACCCCGTGTTCTTTACTTTGCTTTGGTTGCATGCACACATGGATTCCGCACTTGTGTGTATGTCATATGAACAAGGAACTGGTTTAACACCATCCGCGGGTGGACCTACAAGTGGTATCAGAGCTTTGGCTCTTTCCTTGTTTAAAACAGGGCTTAGTTGTGTCTGAGCTAGTTTGAAGATTTCTAAAGTGTTCTTGAGCCTCCAGCAGAAAACTTAAGTTTTGGATAAATAACTAACTTAAAACTTGGTTAAAATCTGTTGCATGCAGAAAATTTTGTGGTAAAAAATTTTCTGTAGAACACCCTTGAAGAAGAAATCTGCAAAAAATTGAATCTGATTAGTTTTGGTAGGTTTGACATTTTCTGAAGTGGATCTGGACTTGGACTATGGACTGTTAAAAAAATCTGTGTTTTAACTAAAAGTGGGTAAGACAACAGATAATTTTCGAAAAAGCAGGTCTACACAAGAAAGGAAATTTCTCACCAAACCGTTTCTGAAAAGATTCCTCTAAAAAACGATGAACTAAACATTTGGTGCGACTGAATTATTTCGTACGAATCATCTTGACTCGCACGAAACATCAGTGTTTCGCACGAAACAGGTGTCTCGCACGAAACATAATTGTTGTTTTTCGCGTTTTTCAAAGCTTTGTGATTTTAAAGAATTTGTCATATTTTTAGAACCTGTGAATTTTTAACGGTAATTATAAATTTTAAAACCTTTAAATTTTCATTAAACAAGAAAATATAATGAGTTCTAACCCGTGGGATTGGAGTTGTTCAAGCTCAAATCAGGAGTCTTTGCAAAGCTCCGCAACATCATGGGTAAAATCTTTGATGCCACAACATACATCAATGATCTCTGCAAATCAATGGGCGTGTGTTGCGAATCAAAATCAAAGCATCCAAACTCTGTTAATCAGTGAAAGTGAAACAGGGAGTAATAATCGACCGCCGAAGTTAAATCACATGAACGATTATCCTTCATGGAAAAGTCGTTTTCATACGTATGTTCTCGGTCAAAACACAGAATTGTGGACGTGTTTCACTACCCCCTATAATGAAGCACTTGAAGAAGCTGGATCAAATCCAACCTCATTGGCCAATCTAGTCGAAAGTGACAAGAAAGCTTACGATCTAGAGAAAAAGGCATTTGCTATCCTCACACAAGCTCTGCATAAAGACATTCATCATCAGTTTGTGTATTGTACTACAACGAAAAATTTGTGGGAAACTTTGGAAGCAAGAGGTGAAGGTAACGCTGCCACCAGGAAGATTCAGCATGATCTGCTCAAGAAAGAGTTTGAAGGTTTTATGTTCATGGAGAACGAAACCTTGAATGATATGACCACTCGGTTTTATCATCTTCTCAGCGAGGTGTACTCATATAAAGTGTTAGCAGCACCACAAGAAATTGTGTTGCGATTTACTGATGCTTTACCTCCAAAATGGGGTCAATTTATTGATCTTTTAAAACATACAGGTGTTTTGGACTCAATAAGTATTTATGAATTTGTGCAAAAACTGGAGAACAAGAATGAAGAAGAACTCTGGAAGGCATAACGAGTCTCTGCTCCAGAAAACCCTGAAATGTATTTTGGCGGTATAAATGCAGGTACAAGCTCAAGTCAGCAACCGAAGCTGCAGACCACGTTTGTGTCAAACATGAACCCTTTTCTACCCCCAACCAGTTCAAACAAGTCAGTTTACAGGTTTGAGCAATCAAACCTATGGACTGACTTTTGATCCAAAAGCCTTTCTTCCACAGCCAAGGGATTTAGCGCATAAAGCTCCACAGCAAGCTCCTCAACAAGCTTTCTATGGAAGCAGCAGTCAATCTGCAAATCCCAACACTGTCAAACTTGACACGTCAAATCTCTCCAAAATCAACGTAGAAGTTGCACAGGAACATGCAGAACTTCTGAATACCATGGTCAGTGCGTATTGTGGTTTAGTTGCAGGTCAAATAGGGAACATCAATTTGACGAACGAAGACTACGAACAAATTGACCGAGATGAAATGGAGCTGATGGACATCAAGTGGGCTTTTGCAAGCGCTATGAGAAGGGCAAAGGATTATATGAGAAGAACGGGGAGAATCAGTTTGGAAAGCAAGAAGGATACAAAATACGGCTTTGACAAAACCGCCGTTACTTGCCTCAACTGTGGAGAAAGAGGTCACTTTAAGCTGGAATGCACAAGACCAGTAAGGAAGGAAATCACAACCCCTTTCGTAATCAGTCTCAACCATCCAACACAGCACAGTACAACAACGAAAGAAGAATAGTAGCTGTTGGCAACTCTAACAACACCAATCAATCAGGACCTTCAAACACGCACAGAGCTATGGTAGTTCAGTCTGATGAAGGATGCGATTGGTCAGTACAGTTGGGAACTGAAAACAACGAAAGAACGGCATGCTATGCAAGGATCGTGGATCAAAACAAGCATGATCACAGCATCAACACTCAAAATAATGATGATACATCCGGAGATGCTGGTAGTTCTGATGAAGAATGTTCAAGTTCAGATGGTTATGAGTCTGATTCTGATGTGAAGAAAGGAAGTGAAGCTGAGGTTGAAGAATTGCTTAGTGAAGCTGAGTTGTTGAAAAGTGAAAAGGTATGTATGACAGGGAATGCAGAAGCTGCGGTAAAAGAGACAGAGGCACTCTCTACAGATGGTGCAGCTTTTCCTCATCACACTGCCTTTATGGTAAATGTTGAAGGTTCTTCAAAACAGGCAATTTCTGAGCCTCCTATTATTTGCAATGACTGTGTTGAATTGAAAATAAAATATGAAACCGTCAACAATCATAATCAGAATTTAGTTGTTGAACTATCGAAATGCAAAGAGGCAAATTTGGCGCTAACTAGAAATGAAAAAGAATTCAAATCTGTAATAGAAACCCTTAAGATAAGTGTTTCTAAATTGACAAAAACAGTTTTGAATAAACAGACAGGAATTAATAATTACATTAATCTCCTAGAAGAAACAGAGAAAGAGTTAGCCATCGCCAAATGCGAATATGATAACCACAGGGTGTCAGCCCAGTGGCCAGCCTCACCCATTCCAAATGGGAGGACGCGGGTTCGAGTCCAGCTCGGCCCGAATAATCCTGCTAGGTAGTAACCGCCAGGCAGCTATGGGGCTAAGCTAGCTTGGGGAGGGAGAACCCTCCCGCGGTCAGGGGTACCGTGCATTTACCATTTTTTCAAATGCGAATATGATTCGATCAAACGTAAATTGGAAAGTTATTCCAACTCCCAATATGTGCTTGATCATATTACTGAAGTTCAAAAACTAAAGGGAGATGCTCAATGCATAGGGTATAAGTCGTGTCCACCCCCAATGAAACACAACTATACCAAAATGCCTGATGAAGAGGAGATGCCTCGTTTTCAACCCTCTGTACCTTTGAATCCTGAGGAATTCGCAGCAGGGTTAGGGTTTAAACTAGGTAATTCCTCTTAAGAACCAAGCAAGCCAGAAAGTTCATCATCTGATGAAGAAGAGGATGATACATCATATGATGAATCAAGAAATGATGATCAGGATCAGCCTCTTGATGAAAGGAAAAGAGTAGAATTGTCTGCTACTCCTAGTACTCAATCTGTTGAGAATCAAGAGACTGTTCCTAATAAATCTGTGAAGACAAGTGTGTCTACACAAGAAGTAGATAATGTGTTGTATACTTTGGTTGGAGATAAGAAAATCTATTCAAACAAAGATTTTCCAATTAAGAACGTAAATGCAATCTCTATAGATCAGGTTTTTGAAAAGTCAACAACCAAACCTTTAGAGAAGAAAAAGTCAACCAAATCACAACCATTATCCGCTTCAAAAGAAAAAGAATGGAAGCAAGTTGAAAAGCCCACAACTTCTCAACCGAAGGTTGAAGCAAAAGGCTCTCATTACCAGAAAAAGGCCAAAACTGTTAAATTTGTGAGTTCTAATGGTACCGATAAAGTCAAAACTTTTCAAGGAAAATCTAATGTTGATTTTGTAAAGAAAGTTAAAATTTTGAAAAGAAATAGTCAAAGCAATTACACCCAACACACTGATGGATGTAATGAAAATGAACCCAGTACCTCAGGATCCACAAATTCAACATCAAGCCGAGAAACACGATCTCCTAGTTTTATTGAAAGGAGAACATTTTTCAAATGTGGAAAATTTGGCCACATTATAAAGGACTGTCAAAATCCAGCCAAATCAAGATGTATAGAGAAAACCCCTCATGAACCAACTTGCAAACATAAATCTGTTTCTCCGACACAAGATAAACGAATTATTAAAGATCAAAAAGAGAAACAAAAACGTAAACAAGTAAAAGCATTTGAGAAAGCTTTAAAATCGGATTCTTCGAAAAAGGGTCAAAAATCTTCAAAGTCAATAAAACCAGACACTGTTAAAACTGTAAATAATAGTAAATCTGGTAATAAACAAGGATCTTGGAAACAGAAGACCGGTAATGGTTCAAAAGGAGTTTCTTAGTTTGATAATCATCAAGAAATTAAGATTACATTTCTCGGTGATAAGGGACGACCGCAGACCACTAAGGCTTAGGTCCCCATCTCAAACTAATCTTGTTTGTGCAATGTGTAGGGTGTTCTAGGAGGAACTGTAAACAGTCATTGGATTGTTGACAGTGGAGCATCAAGGCACATGACGGGCGACTTACGGCTCCTATATGATGTGAAAAGCATAAGGGTGGTTATGTTGCTTTGCTGGTGACAAAGGTGGATACATCACTGGAGAAGGAATGGTCTCCAATGGTGTTGTGAGCTTCGACAAGATCAATTATATGTGGCAAATTGATCACAATCTTCTTAGCGTTTCTCAAATCTGCGACAAGAAGTTCACGGTACATTTTGATGATGCCGGATGTTATGTGCTGAAGCCTGGATTCAAGATCCCCAAGGAATGGATTCTCTTGTCGGCTCCAAGAATTACTGATTTGTATATTCTTGATATGAGCCAAGCTATTACAACATCGGCACAAGTCATATGTTTTGTCTCTAAATCCACCGAGAAGGAATCAATCTCCTGGCACAGACGTATGGGACACATTCACCTGAGGAAAATGAACTATTTGGTGAAGAACAATCTAGTGAATGGTGTACCAGTGAAGAGATTTCATCTTCAAGACGTTTGTGTATCATGCCAGAAAGGTAAGCAAGGGAGAAAGTCCCATCCCGTGAAGAAGATCAACACTGTAAATATGCCATTGGAACATCTTCATATGGACCTCTTTGGACCTATGAAACACAAGACAACCTTTGGTGATTCTTATTGTCTGGTAGTTACAGATGACTATTCCAGATTCTCATGGGTAAACATGCTGGCACACAAGAGTGAAGTTCCTACTATCCTCAAGAATCTCCTGACTCTGCTAGAAAATTTGTACAATCTGAAGGTAAGGAGAATCAGAAGCGACAATGGCACCGAATTCAAGAATCAAGTTATGGACGAGTACTGTTCTTCAAAGGGCATTCTACATGAGTATAGTTCTCGATACACTCCACAACAAAATGGCGTCGCTGAGAGGAAAAATCAAACTCTTATTGAAACTGCAAGAACCAAGTTAGTAGAATCAGAACTTCCCATTCAATTTTGGGGAGAAGCTGTTGCTACTGCGTGCTACACGATGAATAGAGTTCTGACGGTGAAGAGACATGGGAAGACATGCTTTGAGTTGTTACATAAAAGGAAACTGGATGTTTCTTTCTTAGAACCTTTTGGAGCTCCATGCACTATGATCGACCCACATGGAAAGTTTGGTCCCAAGGCTATCGAAGGTTTCTTTCTTGGATATCCTACTCCTAATTTCTGGGTGTGGAATTTGTCTTCGAAGAAGATTGAAGAATGGGTGAAGTCAAGGTTCAGAGATATACAGAAGCTGTATAAGCTCCGGGTGCTCCTTGGATGTTCGACTACGATGGGCTATTTGACTCCTTTAATCTGCCAACTTTTGATGATGCAACAGCTGCTGCTCAGATGTTATTGTAAAGTGATACTGCAGTAGATTCATCACTAGTTCGACCAATTATTGTTAACCCTCAAGTATCGACTTCAGTTAACAATCTTGTTCAAAATGAGGAATTCGAAGACGATGAGGATTATAATGTTTCGTCAGAAGACGATAAGTTTCATGATGCAAATGAAGCTGCCTCTGGTGCGGTTCTTGGAATTTCAGATGGTACGTCAAATATTCAACCTCAAGGAACGACTGAAGGTCAGGCATATACAACGTCATCAAATCCAGCTCTCGATGTAATTGTTGATCTGAATATCAACAATTTGGATATCAATTCTCGAGTTTCTGATGTGCCAGAAACTCGAATTCATAATATCCATCCTCAGCAGAATATTATTGGAGATGTCCAGAGTGGTGTGCAGACTCGTAATCAGCTTCGACACAACCTGAATGCTGGATTGTATTCGGAAATCAGGGAATCTGGTGGTCTGAATGATTAGTCTTTTGCCTGCTATGTGTGCCAAGTAGAACCAAAATCTTGGAAGGAGGCAATGAAAGAAGACTCTTGGGTTGAAGCCATGCAGGAAGAACTTCAACAGTTTCAGAAGTTAGGCGTCTGGAAATTGGTTGACAGGCCTGACAGCTACAAGAAGATGGGTACACGATGGATGTACAAGTGCAAGAAGGATGACCGAGGTGGTGTTGTGAGAAACAAAGCGCGATTGGTTGTTCATGGTTTTAATCAGATCGAAGGGATCGATTACAATGAAGTTTAGGCACCGGTTGCACGACTTGAGGCCATAAGAATCTTTTTGGCTTATGCGTCCTTCAAGAAGTTCACCGTTTATCAGATGGATGTGAAGAGTGCATTTCTTCATGGTGTGGTAGAAGAGGAAGTATATGTTGAGCAACCGCCAGGTTTTGAAGATCCTCTCCAACCTAACAAGGTTTAGCTTCTCAACAAGGCGTTATATGGTCTTCATCAAGCTCCGAGGGCTTGGTATGAAACGTGTCTACCTATCTGTTGAAGAATGGTTTTTGACGAGGCCTGATCGACTGTACTCTCTTCAGTCTAGTTCGAAGGTTTCTCATTTGATGGCTGTGAAAAGGATGATAACTTTGATCTGACACTGGTATCTAAAGGGTCGCCCTGACACTGGTCTATGGTACCCTAAGGATGATAACTTTGGTCTGACAGCATTCAGTGATTCTGATCATGGCGGCTGCAAAATCGATGCAAAATCAACAACAGCAGGATGTCAGTTCTTGGGAAATCGCCTAGTCACGTGGCAATGCAAAAAAGCAGACTTGTGTAGCTACATCAACATGTGAGGCTGAGTATATTTCAGCTTCTAGTTGCTGCTCTCAAGTTCTATGGATTCAACAGCAAATGCGCGAATACGGTTTTGAATTTCTTACCACTCCTATTTTTGTTGATAATGAAGCTGCTTTACAGATCACTTGGAATCCTGTACAACATTCAAAAACAAAACACATTGAGATTAAGTATCATTTCATACGAGATTGTTATGAAAAGAGACTTATCAATGTTGTTAAAATCCACACTGATCACCAACGTGCCGACCTTTTTACCAAAGCCTTTGATAAATCACGTTTTGATTATCTACTTTTGGTCAACGGCATCAAGGTGAAGCCCGAGTAACTCAACCATGGCTAACTATTTTTGTATACACTTTTCTAAAATTCTAAAACTACAAAAAGATTTTCAGTTTTATATTTTAGGGGGAGTAAATTTCAAGAAAATACAAAAATATATCTTTTATTTACCTTCTTTGTTTAAGGGGGGGAAAATTCAGAAAAATACAAAAACATTAGAAAAATCAAAAATGAGTTTCTTGGATAAGATGAAGATGATGAAATTCACCGGTAAATCTGTCAGAAATGGTTAAAAGCATAAAAAGAAGATTGATAAGTAGCTTTACTTATGATGTATCGTTAGGCTCACAATCAGACTAAAATGTGCAGGTTGATATAAACTTAACAGACAGAACACCAGGTGGGAACCATTCATTGGCATATGGTCTTGGTATCGAAATTTCGTTTGATAGAGTGCCGAGGTTCTGAGATATACGGTATTTATGTTGGCTTATCATCTGGGTATCATGGTTGAATATTTTGCCGAAAAATAACGGTGGCGCAAGTCTAGAAATTCCATGATATCATACATACGTGTACATACTGCATTCGACCATCAAATAAGTGATAAAAATGTCACATCCCCAAAATAAGTGATAAAATATCACAGCTTTATGCTGGAGCTAAGTTCGTCTCTTTGTCGGTACGATGGTACTAACTTGTTCACGAACTTACTCATGTGCCCTGCATACATATGAAAATTAGGTTCCTCATCAATAAGTGATTAAATCACTAAGGGCTTGTTTTCAATCAACAATAAGTGAGTATCTCACATCATTCATATGCGTCAAAACAGATGATAAAGCAGTATACTCAAGTGTAAGATTTTCTCTCGTGCATATCTTGATACGGGAATGTGTTGTGATGTGGTTGAACACCGGCTAGTAAGTATAAATCCATACCTTAATCATATCTCCTAATCATGATTACATTTGATAAGTCTGAGCTTACGTGGACAACAATACAGATAATCATAGTTGAATACTTATCTGTTTAATTTTGAAAACCTAATACCGTCTTTGACAAAGATTAAAATGCTGGTATGATTCCTTTACCTTGAAACTTGAAAAAGATTGTAGTTTATCTGCGTATTTAGTTTTTATGTCTAGTTTACTTAGTTGATACAGTTTTGTGTCTGTCGCTTGTTCTTAATTACAGTTGTAATTGTACGGTCTTTGCTCAAGTGTCTGTATAGGTTTGGTCGTGTCGAATAGATCGAGATATCCTTCTATCTTGATCTAGTATGACATCTTAGCTTGTCTGTGTTAATCAGTTGCATGTGTGCATACTGATAAGTCTTGGAAACATCAAGTCTACACACGTTCTCCTATTGAGAGGATTCTGTGCGAGTCAGAGTTTTCATACGAAACAGGTGATTCGTATGAAATACTTGAGTATCTAATGTGTTACTTGTTTCGTACGAAATAATCTTTTCGTATGAAACAGTGTCTCGCACAAAATCTTGGAGTTGTGACTCGTGTGAAATAGTGTATTCAGTATTTCTAGACTCGTATTTCGTACGAAACTAGACATACACTATATAAGCAGACTTGTACCTCTCAGTGAGGGTTAGCTAGTTAGTCAGACCAGAGAGCTTGTTACTCTTTGAGTTGGTTATCTCTATAGACGAAGACACAAGAACACAGCAAGTTTGTTTGAGTCATACGAGCATTGTGTGTATATGTTTGTACTTGTTCTCAATCATTAATCAAGATAGTGAATCTTTGGTTACCCCGTGTTCTTTACTTTGCTTTGGTTGCATGCCACTTGGATTCCGCACTTGTGTGTGTGTCATATGAACAAGGAACTGGTTTAACACCATCCGCAGGTGGACCTACACTCTAAAAATCTTCAACGAATGTTCCATCATAACCTCAACTTTCAAAACATCATTGTCGTTTTTCGGAAGATTTGGATGTTGCACATGAAGATCATTTGGAGAAAATGAGGATACATCCAAAACTTATTTCCAGCATGTCCAGTTCTTCTCAGGTTTTCCTTCATGTTTGCAAAAATATACTTTGAAACACTAAACGGTTTGTTCAATGTCAAAGCTATCATCATTCCAACCAAGTTGTTATTCGCCATGTCATAACCACTTCGTCTGTTGCTCAAACACTGAATTAGAACATGTAGAAAGAACTTGTATCGGAGTGGCAACCATGCTTTGTTTAGTTGTCCTACGAGAAAATCTCCAACACCTTTCATTCGAAGCAAACATCCACGTTGACATTTCAATGGAACTAAGAATGGAGCTTCAGGATCATCGCCAAGTTCTAATACTGAGTTAATGATTTCAACAGAGACATCTACATTTAAGTCATTTACTCTCCCGCGGATAAGTTCCTGCCCATTCACTTCAGCAACTTTAGCCGAATCCTAAAACTCCTTGATCAACATCTTGTATACTGTAGTCTTGTGCGTGATAGCATAATGTATCTTTGAGTCGCGCAAAAACTTCATTATACCGTTGTACTCAGCAAATTTATCTTCCGGATCTAAGAAGGCCACCATGTTATGTCTTAGTTCCGACATAATTTCCACTTCTGACTTGTCAGTTCTCTTCGTTGCAGGTTTTCTTTTATGTTCTTTTTGTTCCATGCTATACACAAAAGATAACAAGAATAAGGACATAAATTCATTAGGGAATATACACAAAAAGTTTTATTTCAAACTTCCTGTATATATGTATTCCCTAGACGAAGAACTACTGACTCATACGAATAACAATTTATTCGTACGAAGAACAATTGATTTGTACCTACACCTGACTTAGTAAAACAAGCGATTTACTCGTACGAGTAACTGGCTCGTACGAGTGACAGGTTACTCATCCGAGTGGTATTTCACTCGTACGAAGGAAGGTAAACTGTTCGCATGTAGAATTTCAAGTGAAGATTATGCATGAAGAACTTCTTTTCATTAAAAGGGTCTTCGCTTAAAGTTTGTTGTTCATGTCAGACAGAGTCACATAGTCAGATAACGTTCAAATTGTTCATCTTCAAGGTATGCCAATATTGTCAAATATACCTTAAAGATATCAGAAACAACTTAAGGAGAGGTGAAAGGATGACGTGAGCAAGGTGAAAGTAAAGTTCCACCAAAGAACTTCATCACCCTTTATACCACATCATGAAACTCGTACGAAGAACCTTAGCTCGTATGAAGAACTGCCATTTTTACAAGACACCAGTGATTATTCGTACGATACATAAACACTCGTACGAGTGACCTTTGATTCGTACGAGTCCAAGTTTTTCAAAACTGGACTTTCAGTTCTTTGTGGACCTTAGGTTTTTCGTTGACCTGTTTAGATCTTTTCACATATCCAAATTAATCACAAGTTTAGTTAGGAAAAGTGCTCGTTAAACAGATTTTGTTCTTTTAGATGAGTTTACCCGTTGTAAGAAAGTACTTTATGAAGTTATGATAATAAAACAAATGATTTTTAGGGCGTATCTTGGTAGAAAACTTTTGAGTTTCCATCTTTGGCTAAATCAAAAATACTTTAATTTATCAACAGAGTAAATTAAAATGAAATAACTACTAAAAATAAAATAACTACTAAAAGATAAGAATACTATACATTTACTAGACAATCTTTTTCAGAGTTGCAAGGTAAGAGAATCATACCATCTTTTAATTTTGCCAAAACGACTTTTGTTTAAAAACATCAAATTAAATAAATAAGCATTCTGCTATGATTATTGGTATTGTTCTCTACTTAATCTCAGCTTATTAGATGTAATCATGATTAGGAGATATGCTTAATGTATGAATTATACTTACTAGCTGGTGTTCAACCACTTCACGACACATTCCCGTATCAAGATATGCACGAGAGAAAATCTTACAGGTGAGTATACTTCTTATCATCTGTTTTCACGTATATGATGTGAGATACTCACTTATGATTGAAAACAAGTCCTATGTAAATCACTTATTGATGAGGAGCTTGATTTTCAGATGCATGCAGGGCACAGGAGTAAGTCCGTGAACAGGTTAGTATCATCATGCTGACAAAGAGACGAACTTAGCTCCCGCATAAAGTTGTGATATTTTATCACTTATTTTTTGGTGGATGTGATATTTTATCACTTATTGATGGCCGTATGCAGTATTTACACGTATATATGGTATCATGGTAGTTCTAGACTTGCGTCACAGTTATTTTTCGGTAAAAGATTCAACCATGATACCTAGATGATAAGCAGCATAAAGACCGCATATCTCAGAACCTCGGCATACTATCATACGAAATTTCGGTACCAAGACCATATGCCAATGAATGGTTCCCACCTGGCTTTCAGTCCGTTATGTTTATATCCACCTGCACATTTTAATCTAATTGTGAGCCTACCAATACATCAATAGTAAAGCTACTTATCAATTTTCGTTTTATGTTTTTTACCGTTTTTGACAGATCACTGGTGTGTATCGTCATCTTCTCTTATCTTTCCCAAAAACTCATTTTTGATTTTTGAATTTTCTATTGTTTTTGATTTTTTCTAAATTTTTCTCCCCCTTAGATATAGAAGATAAATAAATAATTAAAAACTTTACTAAATAAAAGACATATTTTTGTATTTTCACATGTTTTTGTATTTTTCTTAAAATTTCTCCCCCTAATATATAAAACTAAGAGAAAATGGAAAATCTTTTTGTCGTTTTAGATCTTAAGAAAATATTTACGAAAATGATTAGCCAATGATGATTTACTCGGGTTTCACCTTGATGCCATTGATCAAAAGAAGATAATCAACACGTGATTTATCAAAAGCTTTTGTAAACAGGTCGGCACGTTGGTGATCGGTGTGGATTTTAACAACATTGATAAGTTTTTTTCATAACAATCTCGTATGAAATGATACTTAATCTCAATGTGTTTGGTTTTTGAGTGTTGTACAGGATTACGAGTGATCTGTAAAGCAGCTTCGTTAGAAATTCAAAACCATAGTCGCGCATTTGCTGTCGGATCCAAAGAACCTGAGAGCAGCAACTAGAAGCTGAAATATACTCAGCCTCAAAAGTTGACGTAGCTACACAAGTCTGCTTTTTGCATTGCCACGTGACTAGGCGATTTCCCAAGAACTGACATCCTACTGATGTTGATTTTGCATTGATCTTTCAGCCACCATGATCAGAATCACTGAATGCTGTCAAATCAAACTTATCATCCTTAGGATACCAAAGACTAGTGTCCGGGCGACCCTTCAGATAACGAAAGATTCTTTTCATAGCCATCAAATGAGAAACTTTTGGACTTGACTGGTAGCAAGCTAGAAGACATGTTGGGTACATTATATTGGGTCTTGAAGCAGTAAGATACATAAGAGATCCGATCATAGCACGATAAAGAGATGGTTCCACATGTTCACCCATTCCATTAGGAGTAATCCCATGATTTTGAGCTAATGGAGTTCTCAAAGGCTTTGAGTCTTCCATCTGAAATCGTTTGAGAATATCCCCGATGTACTTTGTTTGATGGATGAAAATCTCTTCCTTAGATTGATGAACCTGCAAACCTAAAAAGAAACTCATTTTTTCCATTGCGCTTATCTCGAACTTCTCTTGCATCACCTGCTCGAATTCTTTGCACATTCTCTCGTTTGTAGACCCAAAAATAATATCATCAACATACACTTGTACCAGCAATAAGTCCTCATTTTCTTCCTTGATGAAGAGAGTACAGTCGATCAATCCACGTCGAAAACCATTTTTCAGAAGATAGGAAGACAACGTTTCATACCAAGCCCGAGGAGCCTGATGAAGACCATACAGCGCCTTATTGAGAAGCCAAACCTTGTCAGGATGGACTGGATCTTCAAAACTCGATGGTTGCTCAACATATACTTCTTCTTCAACCACACCATGAAGAAATGCACTCTTCACATCCATTTGATAAACTGTAAATTTCTTGTAGGACGCATAAGCCAAGAAAATTCTTATCGCCTCAAGACGTGCTAGCGGTGCATAAACTTCTTTGTAATCAATGCCTTCTACCTAATTAAAGCCCTGGACAATCAATCTTGCTTTGTTTCTCACAACAACACCTCGGTCATCCTTCTTACACTTGTAAACCCATCTTGTACCAATCTTCTTGTAGTTGTCAGGCCTGTCAACCAATTTCCACACGCCTAACTTCTAAAACTACTGAAGTTCTACTTGCATTGCCTCAACCCATGAGTCTTCTTTCATTGCCTCCTTCCAAGATTTTGGTTCAACTTGGCAGACATAGCAGGCAAAAGACCAATCATTATGTTCCCCAGATTCCCTAATAGCCGAATACAAACCAGCATTCTGGTTGTTCCTTAGTTGATGACGTGTCTGCACACCAATCTGGACATCTCCTATAATATTCTGCTGAGGATGGGTATTATGAATTTGAGTTTCAGGAACATCGGGAACTCGAGAATTTATACCCAAATTGTTGATATTCAGAACAACAGCTAATTCGTTTGATGGATTTGACGAAGATGTAAATGCATGACCTTCAATTGTCCCTAGATTTTGCACATTTGACGTGAAATTTGAAATTCCAAGAACCGGACCAGAAGTAGCTTCATTTGCATCATGGAACTCATCATCTTCTGACGAAACATTGTAATCAGCAGCATCTTCGAATTTCTCATTTTGAACAAGATTGTTAACCGAAGTAGACACTTGAGGGTTAACAATAATTGGTCGTACTAATGAGGAGTCAACTGCAGTATCACTTTCCAGTAGCATTTGAGCAGCTGCAAATACATCATCAAAAGTTGCCAGATTAAAGGAGTCAAACAATCCATCGTAGTCAAACATCCAAGGAGCACCCGAAGCTCTTACTGATTCAGTGTATCTTTGAACTTTAACTTCACCCCATTCTTCAATCTTTTTCGATGACAAATTCCACACTCTAAAATTTGGAGTAGCATATCCAAGAAAGAAACCTTCGATAGCCTTAGGACCAAATTTACCATGTGGATCAATCATAGTGCATGGAGCTCCAAAAGGTTCTAAGAAAGACACATCCGGTTTCCTTTTCTGTAACAACTCGAAACATGTTTTCCCTTGCCTCTTCACCGTAAGAACTCTATTCATCGTATAACATGCAGTAGCCATAGCCTCTCCCCATAATTAAACAAGAAGTTCTGATTCTACTAACATAGTTCTTGCAGTTTCAATCAGAGTTATATTTTTCCTCTCAGCGACACCATTTTGTTATGGAGTGTAACGAGAACTGTACTCATGCAAAATGCCTTTAGAAGAACAGAACTCATCCATAACATGATTCTTGAATTCGGTGCCATTGTCACTTCTGATTCTCCTTATCTTCAAATTGTACAAATTTCGAGTAGCGTTAGGAGATTCTTGAGGATTTCAGGAACTTCACTCTTGTGTGCCAACATATTTACCCATGAAAATCTTGAGTAGTCATCAGTAACTACTAAGCAATATGAATCACCAAAGGTAGTCTTGTGTTTCATAGGTCCAAAGAGGTCCATATGAAGACGTTCCAGAGGCATATTCACCATGTTAATCTTCTTCACATGATGAGATTTTCTAGCTTACTTTCCCTTTTGGCACGATACACAGACGTCTTGTAAATGAAAGTTCTTCATTGGTACACCACTCACAAGATTATTTTTCACCAAATAGTTCATTTTCCTTAAGTGAATGTGTCTCATTCGTCTATGCCAAGAGATTGATTCCTTTCGGTGGCTTTTGAGACAAAACATGTAACTTGTGTAGACATGGTAATAGCTTGGCTCATGTCAAGAATATACAAGTCATTAATTCTTGGAGCCGACAGAAGAATCCATTCTTTGGGAATCTTGAAACCAGGTTTCAGCACATAACAACCGGTATCATCAAAATGAACCATGAACTTCTTGTCGCAGATTTGAGAAACACTCAGAATATTGTGATCAATTTGACGAACATAATTGATCTTGTCACCATTAGAAACCATTCCTTCTCCAGTGATGTATCCGCCCTTATCTCCAGCAAAGGCAACATAACCTCCCCTAATGCTTTTTACATCATAAAGAAGCCTTAAGTCGCCTGTCATGTGCCTTGATGCTCCACTGTCAACAATCCAATGACTATTCATAGTTCCTCCTGGAACACCCAGCACATTTTAATACCCAATCAGTTTGAGATGGGGACCCAAGCCTTAGTGGTCTTGGGTCGACCCTTATCATCAAGAAATGTGATTTCTATTTATTGATGATTTGGAAACTTTGTGCCACCCCCTGAAACATTACCGGTTTTAGGTTTCCAAGATTGTTGAAATTTACCAAAATTACTATTATTTACAGTTTTAAGTACTTCTGGTTTAATCAAACTTGATGAACTTGGTTTCCTTTCTGAAAAATCCGGTTTTAATGCCTTTTCAATTATTTTTACTTGTTTACGTCTCTGTTTTTCTTCTTGTTACTTAACAATTCGTTTGTCTTATTTAGGTGACATAGATCGACGTTGGCAAGTTGTTTCAGAAGGGGCTTTTTCAAAAAAAAAATCGGTTTTGCTGGATTGGTACAGTTTTTGATAATGTGGCCAAACTCTCCACACTTAAAACATGTTCTCCTTTCAACAAATTTAGGAGATCCTGTTTTATGACTTGATGTTGAACTTGTGGGTCTAGAGGTACTTGGTTCATCTTCACACCAATTTGTGTGTTGAGTGTAATTGTTTTGACTGTTACGCTTTGAAATCTTGACTTGATTTACAAAATCAATATTAGACATGCTTTCAAAGGTCTCGATTTTATCAGTACCAGTTGAACCCACAAATTTAACATTCTTCAATTTCTTCTTGTAGCAAGCTCCTTTTGCTTCAACCTTTGATTGCGATATCTTAGGTTTTTCAGCTTGTTTTTCTTTTTGTTTTGCTTTTGAAACAAATAATGGTTGAGACTTGATTGGATTTTTCTTTTCCAAAAATTTGGTTGTTGAATTTTCAAAAACTTGATCAATTGAAGTTGGATTTACATTTTTGATCGGAAAGTCTTTGTTTGAGTAAATTTTCTTATCCCCAATCAAAGTATACAACACATTATCATTTTCAGATGTAGACATTGTTGTCGTGATAGTTTTAATAGGATCATTCTCTTGATTTGCAATAGACTTCACATCAGGAGCAGCAGAAATTTCTACCCCTTTTTCTTCATCAAGAGATTGATCCTGATCGGTTTTCTCTGACTCATTATCTGATAAATCATCCTCCTCTATTGTAGAAGGATTCTGATCAACAACTGATGATGAGTTCTCAGGTTTTCTTGATTCTACTGATGAATTGTCCAGCTTAAACCCTAATCCTGCTGCAAGCTCTTCAGGATTAAAAGGTACAGATGGTTCAAAGCGTGGTATTTCCTCTTCATCAGGCAATTTGGTATAGTTGTGTTTCAACGAAGGTGAACACGATTTATACCCAATGCATTTGACATCTCCCTTAAGCTTTTGAACGTCAATGATGTGATCAAGCACATATCGGGAGTTAGAATAACTTTCCAATTTTAGCTTAATTGCATCATGTTCGCATTTGACAATGGCTAACTACTTTTTTGTTTCTTCAAGGATATTAATGTAATTATTAATTCATGCTTGCTTGTTCAAAACTGTTTTAGTTAATTCAGAAACACTTTTCTTAAGAGTTTCAATTACAGATTTGAATTCTTTTTCGTTTCGAGTTAAAGCCAGATTTGCCTCTTTGCATTTTGACTGTTCAACTACTAGGCTTTGATTGTGACTGTTTATTGTTTCAAATTTCATTTTTAATTCATCACAGTCACTGCATATCTTAGGAGAGTCGGATTTTACCTGACTTGTTGAACCTGCAACGTTAGCCATGAAAGCGGTATGATGAGAAAAGGACGCATTGTTGGCAAATATTTTCTCCATCTCCTTTGATGCAACTTCTGCTTTCCTTATCAAACCAGCCTTTTGACTTTTCAACTTTTCTATTTCTTCCAGCAACTCCTTGACCTCAGTATCAATCCTTTCCCTGACATCTGGATTAGATCCATAACCACCTACACTCGAGCTTTCTTCGTCAGAACTCCCATTATACCCAGAACTATCATCATCATCAGAATTGTCAATGTTGTGAACATGTTTAATCTGATTGATAATCTTGGCATAACATGCAGTTCCTCCTTGATTCTCGTTTACCAATTGTACTGACCAATCGCATCCTTCATCTGCTTGAACTACTAGAGCTCTGTTTGTGTTGTTTGAAGGTCCAGACTGGTTAGCATTGTTTGGGTTGTTAACAACAACTATTCTTTGTTCATTGTTAACTTGAGTTGTGTGGGATGGTTGTGATTGATTTCAGAAAGGGTTGTGATTTCCTTGTTTGCTAAGTCGAGTACATTCACGCTTGAAGTGACCTTTTTCACCACAATTGAAGCAAGTAACAACATCTTTATCAAAACCATATTTTGTATCTTTCTTGCTTTCCAAACTCGTTCTCCCAGTTCTGCTCATGTAATCCTTAGCTCTTCTGACCGCACTTGCAAATGCCCATTTAATGTCCATCAACTCCATCTCATCTCTGTCTATTTGTTGATAGTCTTCATTAGTCAAATTGATGTTTCCAATTTGACAAGTGACTAGTCCACAGTAAGCACTAACCATAGTGTTCAGAAGTTCCATATGTTCCCGAGCAACTTCGACACTGACCTTGGAAAGATGTGATGTATCAAGTCTGACAGTATTAGGATTTGTAGGTTGAAAGTTGTTACCATATAAAGCTTGTTGAGAAGCTTGTTGTGGAACTTGAGGTGTAACAACTTGAGGTTGTGGTAGAAAGGCTTTAGGATCAAATACTTGACCATAGATTTGAGTACTTGAGTTGGCAGATTGATCTGTTTGAACTGGTGGTGGTAGAAAGGGGTTAACATTTGACACAAACGCGGTTTGAAGTTTTGGTTGTTGAGTTGTACTAACACCTATGTTAATACCTCCAAAGTACATCTCAAGGTTTTGTGGAACAGAAACCCTTTTGCTTTCCGGATTTCTTCTTCATTTTTATTCTCCGGCTTTTGAACAAATTCATAATAACTAATCACATCCAAAACACTTGTATGCCTTAGTAAGTCAATAAATTGACTCCATTTTGGCGGTAAGGCGTTAGCAAAACGCATCATGATTTCTTGTGGAGATGCTAACACTTTATATGAATACATTTCACTAAGAAAATGGTAGAAACGGGTTGTCATGTCACTCAGTGTTTCATTCTCCAGGAACATGAAACCTTCAAACTCTTTCTTTAGCAGATCATGTCGTATTTTTCTAGTTGCAGCATTTCCTTCTCCTCTTGCTTCCAAGTATCCCACAAATTCTTGGTGGTGGTACAGTACACAAACTGAGGATAAATATCCTTATGAAGTGCTTGTGTAAGGATAGCAAACGTCTTCTTCTCTAGATCATAGGTCTTTTTATCGTTTTCATCTAAATTGGCTAAGGAGGTTGGATTTGATCCTGCTTCTTCGAGAGATTCCTTGTATGGTGTAGTAAAACATGTCCATATTTCTATATTTTGACCGAGAACATATGTATGGAACGACTTTTCCACGAAGGATAATCGTTCATATGGTTCAGTTTTGGTGGACGGTTATTACTTCCTGTTTCACTCTCGCTTATAAGAAGAGTCTGAATGCTCTGATTTTGATTTGCTACACATGCCCATTGATTAGCAGTAATCATAGCTGTGTGTTGAGGCATTAGTGATTTAACCCATGAGGTTGCGGAGCATTGTGATGAGTCTTGGTTTGTGCTTGAACCACTCCCCCAATCCCAAGGATTAGTACCCATTATATGTTCTTGTTTATGAAAATTAAAAGGTTTAAGTTTAATTTTTGAAAATTACAGTCTCCGTTTAAAAGTTCACAAATTTTAAAAACCACAAAGATTTGAAAAATTGAAACACGAAAAACAACCAAAGAAGGTGGGTTCTTCGTACGAATCAATGAATCGTACAAGCCACTATCTTTCATACGAACCACAGTCTTTCGTGCGATCAACCTGCACTTCATGCGAACAAGGTCCTTTGTGCAGATGACTTGGTCTTTCGCACAAACAGTCTTGTTCTTCGTGCGGATGGGTTATTCGCATGGATGTTTTTCGCTGAAGTTTGGTTTTTCGTAGAGATGAATCTTTTTGCAGGGTTGGTTGGTGAAAATTTCCTTTTCTAAGAGAGACTTGTTTCTGAATTTGTTCGAAAGTGGTCAGTTGTCTACATAATTTTGGTTAAAAAGACAAACATTCCATATCAGCTTTTCAGTCAAAACAGTCAAGTCCAGAGATTTGGTCAACCCTACAAGAATATTCTGGTAAGTTTTCTGGCAGTGTTTCAGCTGAAAATATGTCCAACTGAACTTTGATAGAAAATTTTAAGAAAAAACCAGATTCTAACATGTCTCCATGTATTCTAACAAGGTTTTTATGAAAATTTCCTGGATACAACAAGTTTTAACTAAGTTTTAAGTTGGTTATCTTTTAAAAACTTAAGTTTCCTGTTGAAAGTTCAAGAACACTTCCAGAAACCTCACAACTAGCTCAGACACAACACTAAGCTTGGTTTTAAACAAGGAAGGGAGCCAAAGCTCTGATACCACTTGTAAGTCCACTTGGAGGATCAAGATTAACCTACTTCCCTGTTTATGTAACACACATACGAGTGCGGAATCCACGTAACTGTCCAAACCAAAGCAAAGTAAGAAACACAAGATAACCAAAGATTCACTATCTTGATTAACAGAAGAGAACTAGTACAAACATATACAAACAATGTTCATACAGACTCAGATATACTCTCTGTGCTCTCTCTCTCTTGTTCTCTCAAAGTCTCACAGCTTGTCAACGTGTCTTACTAGTGTCTAATATTCGCTACTAGTGTCCACTGGTCACTAAGAAGTACATGTCTATTTATATAGTACCTATACCTTGCAACAGTACGAAGAATGTTGCTGGTCGTACGAAACACTATCAGTCACGAAGAACATTCTCCAAGGATGCTCGTACGAATGACCCATGGCTTGTACGAACATGAATTGGCTCGTACGAATCAAGCAAGGTGCTTGGTTGAAATATCCACTAGTACGACTGGAGAATTACTTTTACGAATGGTATATGGCTCGTACGAGCAACAACTTACTCGTACATAACACTTCTTACTCGTACTTGAAAGTGTTCTTTGGAGAACGTGCCAACAGACATGATGTAACAAGACTCAACAGTATGCATACATGCAACTATTTTACAACACAGACAAACTAATCATCGTACTAAATCAAGATAGGAGGATATCTTGATTTGGTCAACACGACCAAACTATACAGACACATTAAACAAAGACCATAAAATTACAGACGTAATTAAGAACAAGCGAAAGACACAAAAGTGTATCAACAAATTAAAATAACATTTATACAATCTGACCCGTTTGACTTTTTTTTAAAAACAGTAACTTTGACCCATCAATTGACCTAGTAAACGTGATTCTTAGGAGGTGCCCTTTTAAGGGATTAATACCTACCTAATTACGATCCAAGTGAAAGTTAGAACTCAAAGGGATGCTCCTAGATGACCAGGAACTTCCAAGAGTGTAATAGAGAGAAGAAGATGAATGAGCAAGGAATAGAGTGAAATTGATGGGTTATTTATAATGTAAGGGAGTGAATGAGGATGATGCCAGATGTTAGAGGTGTTGTAGGATCAGTACAAGTGGCTAAGTAGGTGTCAAGAGCTGCAAGAGGGTGGCACATTGAAGGATATGTGGCAACATGGCAGAATTTCTAACTTAATTGGCATATTGACACTTTTAGTCCTTCAAGAATATAGTTTTACTAAATGTCATGAATTATCCCTTGACTATATCCAATGTTGTTCTAAAGTTATCAAAATGACATAATGACACAACGAGTTCTTCTCATTCAACACGTGGCACACTGATGGAGAGTGTGAAAACCCGGGTGTTAATGTCTGTTAAACTTAGAATGTGATAAGTACGAGTTCTTATGGTTTTACAGGTTAAATCACTTATATCAGTAAAGTTAAAGGTTTGGTGATAATGCGGAACACACAAAGATGGTAAATCAAGAGACATCACATCAACCGGGAGTAGTTTGGGTCGAGAGATGGCTTGATTATACAAGAAATATGAAAATACTGAAGTTCATTTGTTGAAAGTTGAAATAATAATAAAAAAAGAGTTTTAGGACCTCGACATAGGCTACGGTCGCCAGACCGTAGTTTACGGTGGATAAAAAGATAATCCAGCAAGTCTGGACCGTGTAGGTTACGGTCAGGTTGGATTCTTGAAGCAACAAAGTCGTACCATAGCTTACGGTTTGGAACCGTAGATTACGGTCCGGCGTACGGAAAAACACACGAATTGGTTTATTCCGAGAGTATGAACACATGTCGATATATTACCGGACTTGAATTTACGAGGTGTTACACACATCGGTAGTTTAACACAAAAAATATAGTCTTATTTCTCTTATAAAAAAGACCCAAGCTAAGTCTATCATGGTGAGTTTCATTTTTATTTTGTAGGACCATTAGCGTATAATTTTCTAAATTTATCCCAAAAGTTAGTTTCAGTTAAAGGTTTTTGGTTAATAATCAAAACAAATCATAACCGACTTCATAACCGACTAACCATAACCGAAGTTCAGTTATGGTTATGGTTAAGAATATCCATAACCGACGTTGTTAGTTATTGTTATGATTAATGGTAAAAACAGAACCAAACGACTCATACACACCCCTATAAGAAAGCATGAAAATGAGAGAGTGTAGGTAAACAGTCTTTAAGAGGGATTTTATACCAAAAAAAAGTGTACAACCTTTGAGCATAATGTACAAATCTGAATTGCATAGAAAACAACCAAAGCATAATGTAAACACCATAAAGCATACAATTGTTGCAAATTATATATATATATATATATATATATATATATATATATATATATATATATATATATATATATAGGTAGAAGTTCATGTGAGAAAATTTAAAAGTGTGAGAAGGATAAGAAAGATTATGAAGGTGACATGTGTTCCTTTTTATTTTGGTAGTTTAAGGATATAAGTGTAATTTAACTAATAAAATCTAATTATGGAATGAATATATGCAACCGAATTTTGGCAGTTATTGTAGGGATTTTCGAATTTGAAATAACACCCTAACTCATAAAAACACCACAACATGTATATTGAAGGCATACATTGTATAAAGAACAGAAATATAATTCATAAAAACACCACAGCATGTATATTGAATGCATACATCTTATAAAGAACATAAATATAACAAAAATAACACCATAACTAATAAAAACACCAAAACAGTTATATTGAAGGCACGCATCTTATAAAGAACACCCTAACATTGAATATAACATAAATAACACCCTAATTAAAACACCAGTCAACACTTTAATCAGAATCAAAACAGAAATAAACCCTAAATAAAACAGAAATAACACCCTAACTCTTTGAAGGCAACAAAAACCTACTGAAGACACCAGAAACCACAGCAATGCAAGGATCTCTGTCCTCACATTAAATATAACAGGAATAACACCATAACTCATAAAAAACACCACAGCATGTATATTGAAGGCATACATCTTACAAAGAACAGAAATATAATAGAAATAACACCCTACAATTAAAACACCATTGTATGAACATAGAAAAAACACCATGGACTAAAACATCCAAGCGATACGTAATTTTTTCTTTGCATAAGTATATCAATATGGTACTCATATTAAAGATAAAAAACAATCGTTATTATGTTGTAATTTTTTTAAAAAGAGTTACGTATAAAAAGTTATTGATGTTTAAAAAAGAATGGGGGAAGTTTGCATGTGTATTAATGTTAGTTTCTTAATTTAAAAATATTAAATTTACCTTTATACCTTAATCTAGAAAATTAGTTAGTTTAATAGTCAACATTATTTATAGAGTTGTCACTATAATTTCAACTATTAAATTAAATATCTAATGGTTTAGATTCTTTCTTATCCTTCTCACACTTTTATATTTTCTTACAATAACCTCATATATATATGTATGTTATATATATATATATATATATATATATATATATATATATATATATATATATATATATATATATATATGGTGAGGTTATTGTAAAAAACAATGTTTTTGTGAGAAGGGTAAGAAAGAATCTAAACCATTAGATCTTTAATCTAATAGTTGAGATCTTGATGGCAATCTTGTAAATAGTGTTTACTATTAAAATAATTAATTTTATAGATTAAGGGTATAAAGGTAAATTTAACATTTTTAAATTTAGAAAGTCACATGCAATACACATGCAAGTTCCCCCTTTTTTAAACGCCAATAACTTTTTATACGTAACTTTTTTTAAAAAAATTACACCATAATAACGAGTGTTTTTTTATCTTTAATATGAATACCATATTGTTATACTTTTTTAGAGAAAAAAATTACGTCTCGATTGGATGTTTTAGTCCTGATGTTTTTACAATAAAACACCATGAACGTAAAAATAAGACACCATAGCATTGCAAATAATAACCTGCTGCCAGAAATATATAACACTATACATCCGTCATAGATCTGTAACAGAATACATAACACTATAACTATTATATAACACTATACATCTATCATAGACCTGCTACCAGAAAATATATAACACTATATAACACTATACATCAATCATAAACCTGTTACACGAAATATAACACTATATAACACTGTACAAATTCGTATTCCTATAATAATGAGTGGGCGGTTATAGAAGGTTATCAATTAATTGAATCAATAAGAAAATTACTTGTTTACCCTTTTGAATTAATTTAGATCGAGGACACATGTCATCTCCAAAATATTTCTCACACTTCTCACACTTTGGGCCCTTTTTACAGGATCCTCTCTCTCTCTCTCTCTCTATATATATATATATATATATATATATAGGGGATGGTTTAAATGAGAACGCTAAATATCGCGAGAACCGTGATAACAAATAAAAAAACCTCTAGAACTTGGTCAAAAACAAGTGCAATTAAAAAAATTACACTTCTCATTATTATTCGAATGCAATTCTAGAAATTTAATTTACACATTTAAATTTACGTGAATTCGGAAATAAAGAAAATTTACACATGTGTAAGTTTGCCATATACACATGTGTAAATTTGTTATATTTACAAATGCGTAAAAAATATAATAAAAGTGATTTTGAGAGGAGAAATGAATTATTTGATGTTCTAATTTCTTTTTTTGATGTTTTATTTTAATTAAAATGATGATTGTAATTAAAAATGGTTTTGATTGATTTTTCTCACTCGTTCTCACGGTTCTCGCAATATCTGGCGTTCTCAAGATAACCCTTCTCTATATATATAAAATTACCAACTTAGGGTATATACCCATTTATTTAAAAGTCGTGCCGTTAATAACAATTACTATTTATATGAATTGAAGGGTTATATATATACAATGGCATCGTTTAGAAAGGTTTTGACGGAAAATAGCATTGCTATGTAAAGGTCACATTTTAGATTAAAATGAAGCGGTGTTCCGTTAAAAAAAATGAAGTGGTGTTCTTTTGATTCAGTTCCAAGCGCCGCGTTTCTTAAATCGCACAAAATTCCATTTTGCATTCACCCGCGTGAATTGACATAAATATTTAAGTACTGAACTTCGCGGATGAACTAACACACAAATATATAACTTAAAATTCTTTGAGATAAATAAACGTTCAAGTACTATTATTTAAGAGTATTGATATAAACTTTTAAATGAAAAAAAAACATTACATTACTTAGATAAACATTAAATTATAGTGAACCGAAAGAAATGAATACGATAAAATCATAAGTCGTTAAATATTTCTTTATACATGATATTGTCATATTTGTTGTTTTATCTGTATACAAAGTAGACATTATTTTCTCGGAATTGAGTAAACATTAAAATACTTGGTTTCTTCAAGTTTGCAAAAGGACAAATTAAATAATATTTTCTACATCCCCTTTAATCATGTATTCATTCCAATATATAGTTATAAAATGGAAAACAAACCACAAATCTTTCAATATTAGGTCCATCTTATAAGATTGTTTTTCATGTCCCATGTCGAGCCGTTCTTACCGGTATAAATTATTCTATAACAAAACCAGTAAACTCTACATAGAAAACAAAAGATAATGTTATTATATAAAAACTTGAGGATAAATATCAATTGGCAGACTACTGGTGTTTTTAGTTTAGATAAAACCCAATTCATATGTTCCTACCATTTATTTTTCGTTGCCATTCCTTCCGGAGGTTTTTAATAATGTTTTCCACATCAACACATAAGAGTTCAAGTGGTTCATACAATTGGTGTAAAATTATTTAAACGATCAACAAATAAAAGTCCGGCTATCGGTTACCCTCGTTAATCCAGTGACAAAAGGCGACCCCATACGCCCTAGATCGCAGATAGTGTTGAGTAGTCAAGTCCACCATCAAACCGGCCGCCCGAAGACCCACTGCAGTAAAACCCGGTTGAGATCGGATTGAAACTTGAGACCAATGGTTTTCCGCCCAAATCTTCACTTTCCCTCTATGCCAATCTGTACATGAAGCGTCTACGACGATTATTTCAAACACCTCAGCTTCTACTCAGTTATTTGTAGTGTTGATTAAAAAAAACCACACAAATGTTGAAACCATTCTTGTTTATATAATCACATTTTCCCCATTATAATGAAAACACGAACCCATAGTCCCATATACAAATATTCTTTCTCTTTTCCTTATCAAATCCCTTTCAAAAGGGTCATTCAATTCTCACTCTAAAATCTTATTCCCACACCCTTTTTCACTCTCTCTCTCTCTCTCTCTCTCTCTCTCTCTCTATATATATATATATATATATATATATATATATATATATATATATATATATACGTATATATAGAGAAATAGAGGGATGCATATGTGAATATTAAAACTCCTTTCAAAATCATAAACATTTTTTTTGTTTTCTTTGCGTCTGATTATAATATCAGATATCCTATTTAATTCCATAAGGTAGATTCCAATTTCAAAAAACACGTTACTTATAATTTTTGCATTAATTTAGAAAGCAACGGAGAATCTCATACCACCAGTGATGCACATGATCATTTTTTCCCTCTCATAACTGCATTACACATACCGGTTATGCACATGATCATTTTTCCCTCGCATAACTGCATTGTTCAATAGGAATCAGTTTGTAACCATATATGGCTACTTTCAACCTAACAAAAACATATGTAAGCAAAGTTGCTTGCCATAACATAGCTATTAAAGGTACCTACATACATAGTAAGTTTAAAAGGTGATGGTTCTATGCTTATTTTAAAGGTGAATACAGAAGTTGTTGCGACTGCAACTGTTGGGGTAATTTTTTAATTAACAAAAAGTTTATATAAGATCTTCTCTATGTGAGTCAGAAACTTTTTAACTGAAGTGTTCAAACCACATAATGTGATATGCGCATTTCAAAACCAAGACGACTAATACAGAAATTAATACCATGACCCTTCATTTGTAACATACATAACGCAATACCAAAGAATCTAGTGAAGAAGCATACATTACTTTATAATTCTTAAAACACCCGATTAGAACATTCGTATAGGAATAAAGTTGTTCTAGAAAGTTAAGACATTAAACACAACTTCAATGGATACCTATCTCTTTCTTCATGTGCTCTTGGCTCTACAGATCAAGTCGCCCCTCCTGATTGTTGTTGTTCTCTGACCATCATAGATGATAACATTAGAAAAACAATATACATAGGGTATTAGAAAATATGTAAAAGATCTACAGTTGACAGAAATCAGGTGTGTTTGGTTTATAAAGAAGATGAAACAACTAACCTCCCAGAGTTCTTCGGGTTAACTTCTTCACCTCCAGCCATGGTTGTTCCAAATCCCCCGCAAAACCTACGGGGTCACCAGTTAGGAACAGTTCTATCACGTTCAACGTCCACAAGCACCCTTCTGTTATCAAGCTTCCTTCCATCCACTGGTTTATATACAACTATACACCATCATCATACTAATTCAAATATGTAAATGAATTAAAAATAGCAACTTAGCAATCAAAAGTGGCAATTTCAACTCATTCACATATAAAAAATGTCCGTACTGTAGCCCAACCCACTCATATTGCCATCTCAAATAGAAAATGACAGAATATAAAAATGACGAATAAAACCTTTCATATCACGTGTATGCATGTACTCTATGAAAGCATATCCTCTTGGTTTATTGGTCCCTTTATCAGCAATCAAACAAACCTGGAACTCTTAGGAGTTAGAGAAAAGATCCAAATATATAGATACCAATATTCTTTTAACAGGCATATTAACTAAAATATGCGGCATCAAAAAGGTAGGCAATAAAAAAAATCCTAATGAATGACAAACAGGCCCTAAGCCTCGATAGCCGTGCTCACCTTTCATTAAAACAGGCTTCGCAGGCAAGATGCATCACCACAATCACTTGCTATAGAGTCGCGCAATAACTTTGGTCATTTACCATGTCTTGAGAACATACTACCCTCCCCTTACCAGGGACTATTTATATAAATACAAACTGCTAAATACCATAAAACTCAGTAGCAAGAAATGCATATACTGAACTTAATAAAAGGAGAAGAGATACGCTCCCAATATTTTTACCCAAAAGATGAAAGTCTCCGTTTGTTGCAGAAATTTATGGCCAAATAGCATATGCGGATCATTCATCTGCTCAAGTAAGATACAGTGCAAACCGAAGAACATAAAGCCCCTTTTTATTACCTTAAAAAGCCGATATTCATCATTTAACCTTGATATTTATTCAAAGCCAAAACATAAGGCCCTCTTTAGCCAGAAGGTAAGGAACCCCACTGTACACCAAAACATTATATTCACTAAAAGAAAGGCAACAGCAAACATATTACATATGAAAATTTATAGCACCAAAACTTATCCAGTTAGCGTAAGCTAACCTCTGCATCTTGAATCTCTTGGTGTCCCACCAGTAAGCCGTTTCCTTGACATCTTCTACCTCCTTAAACGCTAAAGTGTTTATGCCCTTAAAAATCTTGTCATTCATGCAAATCCAAAATCTCCACACCGTCATTAAAAAAATAGCGTAAACCACATCCTTCTTTTTCCACGGCGTCAGCATACTCATCCCATAATCCAAAACAGTTTGCAGCGTTTGAAGACTCGCCAAAACCGGAATTCTAATCCATCAACTGCTTGCACTTCAATTTGCTGAGTTGTAAATCACCAAATCCCACATCTTCCCAAATATATAAGACCTGTAAACCAATTCAGCGCACTCTCAAAACACATAATGATAACTTTATTTAAAAAGAAGGTATTAACATTACACTTACTTGCGCTCCTAGCGAGAGTATTTCAATATCCAACACACATAACTATTTTAATGCTTGCTCAAGAAGAGATGATCTCTTCCACTCTGCAAAGTACCAGAAAAAAACAATTTAGACCATTTCTAACGTTAGAGACATCTTTATGTAATTTATGTTTGTACCTCTCAGCAAATTCAATAGTTGTTTCTCCTGAAATTGAACGGAAAGAACATCAATCAAGCAAAAAAAAAAGCCAAATCGTTACATTAAACATACATCCAGCAACAATAAGATATGAATTGGAGATCAGGAAACACTTGGACACAGAGCACTCAAACAGTGTTAAAACAATGGAATGGAATTAGCCGATCACTTTTTTTTAATCAGTCATCGGCTCTCAACTCATACCCGTACACTTGTTCTTGAAGCTTCTGATGTAAACGTGTGTAATACACAAAGAAGCCAAATTCAAATTGTGTTTACATTAGCTCTTGACTTTTTTATCTTTATTATCCAACTTCCTTATATTGTATATACTTAATCTCTACCCACCAAAATATATGGATTATAATCAACAAAAGCAAAATCTGAAATATAATCTTAAAAGCATGATTTAACCTCTCTGCATACTTGGCACTTGCTGAACATTTTATGCTCCCATCTCCCAAAATTTGCACAGATTTATGTTACTATTCAACATACACACATACGAATATCTGCACTAAATTGAAAGTTTAGGGTATATAATTAACAAAAACATATAAAGGAATTTTTGGTGTAGGGTTTCAGATGAACAAATCTATATAGACATCAACATATAAAGTTAGGGTTTCTAAACATCAAATACGAATAAAAAAATCAAACCATTAACCAATGTATCATTGTAAAATCAAAAGTACATATGATATCATATATATGAAATCAGAGTAATAACTTGTACAAATTGTGGATTCAGAGAACATACCATGATCAAGAAGACATATAGATGTAGAACGAATGGGATGTATCAGGTTTTGATACATACAGAAACAATAAAAAAAAACGATTGAACGAATCAAATAAATTAACCTATATCTTACATTGTTAGGAGGTTTTGATACCGCTGATTCTTGAGTTTAATAGTTTGTAGCTTGCTTGTAACAGTTAGTTAAACTAGAAGGGCTAAAAGTGTAATTTCTGGTGATTATACCTGTAGCGGTGTTTTTAATAAAATACGTTGGGTAGCCAGGGTGTATATAAACGATGATCAATGAAACCCTAGTCTAAGGTTCTTGGACATATTTTGATGATTTCTCTTGTGTTGTGATTGTTGTTCTTGTGCTTAATCCGAAATATCCAGATGCATTCAGTGATTATATCCTTTAGGATTCCATATGCAACACTTGTTGTTTGATCCATACAAGAATCTTCATTGTTTGGTTTTCTTAACTTTTACGCATTCAAACAACTAATCTATAGTTGTTTGGGTGATAACAATCAACCACTATGATCCGAATCTGATTTGGGACTCACAAATTGGTATCAGAGCCTTTGTGCTCTTGATTGTTTGAATTTTTGTTAAGATTCTTCAAGTTTTGAAGGTTTTTCAAAAGTTTTCAAAGTTTCAAGGTTTTTCAAATCTATGGACTTAAAATGACTTGATTTAGGTGTGTTCAATCATTAGGTTGTTGTTAATTAGTGTTTCGGTAAACATTTGGGTCATTTTGGTACAAAGAAACATGAATTTTGAGTCGTTTTCGGGTGATTAGAGGGTTTTTGTTCGTACTTAAACCCTGCTGGGTGTATTTAACTTTGAAGCCAACGTAGATAAACTTGAATATAGCGTTTTTAAACTTGAAGATCACGTAATTAACAAATACGCCGGCATTACACCAGCGGATTTGTTGATTCCCAGCAAAATACTGTCAGGTAATTAATCGAAGGCGACTTCTAAGTCAGTGATAAAAATCCTCAGCGATTTTATCATGGTGATCGGCGCATTCAGCCAAACTCACGTTTGTTTTGTGTGTTCCAACGGATTTAGGCTATTGTCGTCGTATCTTGCAACCAAGCATCATCAGCGTATTTGCTCGTTTCAACGTATTTTCTTGTTTCAGCGTATTTGCTCGTTTTCAGCGTATTTACTCTCTGGTCGTCGGATTCCGATGTATTTAATCCTAGATCACGTTTTCAAACTCGAAATCAACCAAAATGTCACTCAATCAGCTTAATCCAATAGCCCAAGCCGAACTGGAGACAGGAACAGCTACGAGACCTCCCAAGTTGAAAGGATCTGAAGATTTCAGTAGTTGGAAGAATCGAATTAAAGCGTTCTTTGAGTATACCGACTATACTCAATGGATGTCTGTCACCGTAGGATCGCATGTGCCTATGATAATTTGTGACGATGTTCGAACAATTCATAGAATGCAATCGGGGTTTTACAGTGTTCAAGCCACAGCGCCCTCGCAGAAGGGTATCTAAGACAACGAAAGATCCCATTACTGGAAAGGGAGTGGTAACTTGGGTGATTGATCCTGCTAAAGTTGAAACCAGAGTCAAAATCCCTCCAGAACAACCTGTGATGCTTACAAACTTCAAGAAATGGTTCTACGATGGGAAAACAGGAAAAGTAGTGAACATATCTGAATCTAACGAAGATATTCGTATTCTGGACCAAATGGATGTCTTTATGTTCTGCCTATCCGATCTAAACATTCTTTATGGCCACAAGATTCATGTCGGTGCTGGAAATGAGTATAAAGAAGAAGGGATGTTGTTCCAAAGGGCGGTAGAACGAGCGAGATAAAGAAAGATCGAAATGATGGACATCGTGACCAGAATCGAAAAACAAAAGGAAAGAGAGAGAGGCTAGGAGAAAGAAAAGATAGCAGAGATCGTCAGCTCAACAGAAAGCTCCATCACCCACTCCAGTCACATCAAAATCTCAACCTCTAGTCTCATCCACATTTGAGGCCACTACGGAGGATCCAACCACCACAAGTGAAGCTTTTATTAATCCATCTGAAGCACCAAATGAACAGTCTGCAGATCAAGCTGTGCCACATCCAGAAACCAAAGATAGAGATACTGCCACAAGCCCTAAAGCTCAGAACAAAGATTAAAGACTCTCAAGCACGCAACGGTCTAGGGGGATATTGTTATGACGTTTTGAGACCGTTCATACTTGAGCTTAATAGTTTGTAGCTTGTTTGTAATAGTTAGCAAAACAAGAAGGGCTAAAGTGTAATTTATCGTGATTGTACCTGTAGCGGCGTACTTAATATCCCAGCGCATTTAATAAATACGATGGGTAGTCAGGGTGTATATAAACGATGATCAATGAAACCCTAATCCAAGGTTCTTGGACAGATTTTGGTGATTTCTCTTGTGTTGTGATTGTGGTTCTTATGCTTAATCCGAAATATCCTGGTGCATTTAGTGATTATATCCTTTAGGATTCCATATACAACACTTGTTGTTTGATCCATACAAGAATCTTCATCTTTTGGTTTTCTTAACTTTTACGCATTCAAACAACTAATATATAGTTGTTTGGGTGATAACAATCAACCACTATGATCCGAATCTGATTTAGGACTCACAAATTGGTATTAGAGCCTTTGTGCTCTTGATTGTTTGAGTTTTTGTTAAGATTCTTTAAGTTTTGAAGGTTTTTCAAAAGTTTTCAAAGTTTCAAGGTTTTTCAAATCTTTGGACTTAAAATGACTTGATTTAGGTGTGTTTAATCATTGGGTTGTTGTTAATTAGTGTTTTGGTAAACATTTGGGTCATTTTGGTACAAAGAAACATGGATTTTGAGTCGTTTTCGGGTGATTAGAGAGTTTTTGTTCGTACTTAAACCCTGCTGCGCGTATTTAACTTTGAAGCCAACGTAGATAAACTTGAATATAGCGTTTTTAAACTTGAAGATCGCGTAATTAACAAATATGCCGGCATTACACTAGCGGATTTGTTGATTTCCAGCGAAATACCGTCAGCGTAATTAATCGAAGGCAACTTCTAAGTCAGTGATAAAAATCTTCAGCGATTTTATCACGGTGATCGGCGCATTCAGCCAAACTCACGTTTGTTTTTTGTGTTCCAGCAGATTTAGCTATTGTCGTCGGATCTTGCAGCCAAGCATCATCAGCATATTTGCTCGTTTCAACATATTTGCTCGTTTTAGCGTATTTGCTCGTTTCAGCGTATCTGCTTGTTTTCAGCGTATTTACTCTATGGTCGCTCGGATTCTAGCGTATTTAATCCTAGATCACATTTTCAAACTCGAAATCAACCAAAATGTCACTCAATCAGCTTAATCCAATAGCCCAAGCCAAACTAGAGAGAGGAACAGCTACGAGACCTCCCAAATTGAAAGGATCTGAAGATTTCAGTAGTTGGAAGAATCGAATCAAAGCGTTCTTTGAGTATACCGACTATACTCAATGGATGTCTGTCACCAAAGGACCGTATATTCCTATGATAATTCGCGACGATGTTCAAACAATCAACGAAGACCCTTCAACATTCACTGAAGAGGACAGAACTCTCATTCAACGCGATTGTAGGGCTCATGCTGCTCTGACAATGGCTCTGTCCAAGGACGACAAAAATTTGTTCGAAGAATACACTTCAGCTCACGAACTGTGGTTATTGATCACTATGAAGGAAACGAAGAGTTGATGGATAACAAGAGAGATATGGTTCAGAAAGAATATGATATGTTCGGGAGTGTTCGTGGTGAAAGCTTATCATATCATATTAGTCGATTTTTGGGGGTGCTAACAAAAATGAAGAAAGTTGGAAATCTTGTTGCCAACTATGCCTCCATCAAGAAAATTTTGGACTATTTTCCAAAAGAATGGAGCCTACAATGCATGATGATCAAAAGAACCTTCTTGACCAGCACTACTCCTGTCACTCTTTCAGAACTGATCAATACTCTGAAGGCCTTTGAAATGGATGTGCTCAAGAGAGAAATGAATTAAGCAGGATACTCTCAGAAATTTACTCAATCTGCCGCTGCTGCTTCTTTTGACAAAAATATGGCATTGCTTGCCCTCATAACCTCACGTGGTTCAAATTCTCCAAGTGCTACCGTATCTTACCTTAACGTTTTCGCAAGCTCTACAAAGGCCCCATCATCTAACGAGAAGACTTCTGTGGCCGGTGATGCTCAAGCACTCAAGAAATCCACTGAACATGTTGCATTGTTTAATACCTTCCTGAGTAGCTATCAAGCTCTCATGTCAGGTGAGCTAAAAAGGGATTTTCTCACTGTTGAAGACATGTATCAAGTAGATCCGGATGATATGGAGGAAATGGACTTGAAGTGGCAAATGGCGATAATTACCCTGCGACTAAAGAAGTTTCAAGACAAAACAGGAAAGAGACTGGCACTGGGAATAGCCGGTTTCGACAAGTCAAAACTAAGATGTTACAACTGCAAGAATCTAGGTAAGAGAGTGCCCACTATTGAAAAACAAAAATGCTGAAGTTGTTCCCACCAGAAGGCCAATAGCTATCGAGGGTAGTGAAAACGTTGCTGATAACAACCCAAAAGCATTGGTGGTGGAAGATTATGACTGGGCAGAAGAAATAGCTGATGCAAAAGGAGAAGTCAACAAAGCACTCATGGCAAAAATCTTTACCGCACTTGTCACGTCTTCATCAAACTGCGTTGAGTAGCAAACTGCAAGAATTCCCAAGGGCGACAAAGGTTTGAAAAGCATAATCGCTCCTACTGAACCAACTTCAGAATAGGGAAAGAAGGAGGCTGAAAAGACTGAATCGAGTGATAAAGCTGGAAAGACAGAGTCCAAGGAGCAACCGCCATGAAAAGACAGTCCAAGGAGCAACTAGCGATAACAAGAGTGTGAAAGCTGGAACTTCTGTAGCCGCTATGAAAGCAGAGTCTGCAAAAGAGAAAGAGGATAAGGATTTGGTAAACAACAAACCATATGAATTTAAAGTAAAACTATGCTCCCAACCATGTTTGAACGTCGTGGCACATTACAAATCACTCAACATGACCTGATTAGAGAAAAAGAAAAGATTTTGAAATTTAACGAAGAATTGAAAGAAAACGAAGCTGCATATCAGAGAAAGTTGAACTTAACTTTGGGTGAGATGCAGATATTAAAAGAAATTGTTTTTAGAAAAGATTTTATCATAAATGATTTAACTGAAAGATTAGAAAAATCTCAAAATGAAAATAACAAACTGCAAATCACAATTGATAAATGAAAAGTTAGTCAAAAGGCACTGGTTGATATTGAAAATTGTCAACGACCGACATTCGTGAAGGAGGAATTGGATACAAGGATAAGCTCATAAACGAAAGAAAAATCTTTACTCCTCCGCACAGCAAAAACTATGTACCTATGCCATCTCCTCAACCTAAAAATGACTTAATTGATAAACATGATCTGTTGGCTCAAAATGTCTTTTACAAAAATGAAAAGAATACTAACATTTCTGAAAGTAATGCAGATATGTGTAAGCGTAAAGAATATGTGTGCGATGTGGATGATGACTGTGGAGGATCAAAAATAGGAATTGGTTACTCAGGCGACAATTATTCTACAGTTAACTGGTTTGCCTGGAACTATAACAAGAAAAACAGTACTTCTATTCGGGATAACTGTAATAGTTTGACTAGGATAGATGACTGTAATGGTTGTATGCCTAAATTTAATATTCAGGATGACTGTAATGGCCATGTGCCTACATTTAAGACTCACAACCAAGTGCATGTCGTGGTTGAGAGTCATGACCTAAATTTTGTTTTTAATGATGAAAATGTTGTGCTTGAATCTCCTGTATTTGATCCAGAATTGAAGGAAAACAGATTTGGAAAGTTCCTTACAAAGGAAATTCCCGAGTTTGTTCCATCATGTACAAGTACATTAGAGACTGATAAAGATTCAACTCAAGTCAGTAATAGTGATGACTCGAGTACAACAACTTCAGAAAGTGATGAAGAAACGTCAAGTGAAAATCAAGAATCAATCTCGTCATCAGATAGTGAGATCAGTGAAGACGGCGTTGAGGATGAAAATCGTCTTGACAAGAAACTGAAGAAAGTTAAAAGTTCAAGCTATGCTGCATCATCAGATAACGCTTCAAGCAGCTCTAGACTCTCATCACATACATCATCTTCACACGCGGTGTCCACCAAAAAGAAAAGATTATATTGCAAGCAATGCTTTCGCTGTGGTCATTTAGGACATACTGCGAAACATTGCAAGAGTAAGAAATTTTCTAAACCTAAACAAGATCTTGTCAAAAGTTTCACTGATCAATTTGATAATCTTAAGAAATCAAGAAAATGCATAGTGAATTCAACTTGTTTTTGGAAAAGAAAGGAAAATATTATTGTTCAAAATCATGATAGATTAAACTTGAAGCAAGTCTTGGTTCTGAAAACTAACTAACGTGTACATATTTGTGTTTGTTGTTGTATAACAGAATAAACTGCAAAAATGGCTTCGAATGCTCATGAAATATATTTGGCACGTTGATAGTGGATGCTCGAGGCATATGACTAGATTGAAGGATCTCCTGAAGAACTTTCAAGTCATCGATGATGATTTCGTATCCTTTGCTGGAGATGAAAAGGGAGGGAAAATTGTTGGAATGGGTGACGTCGTATCTGAAGCACTTACATTAGAGAACGTAAATTATGTTTCAGAATTGTGTTACAATCTCATGAGCGTATCACAAGTCTGTGACAAAGGAATTTCAGTGCTGCTCAACGACGTGGAATGCTTATTCCTCAAACCAGAATACTCCGTTCCTGCCGAAACGATTATGCTCACAACTCCTTGTTAAAACAACACCTACATTCTCAATATAAAAATGCTAAATCCAATGAGCATATGACGTGTCTAATCTCAAAAGCGTCAGAGTCGGAATCACTGCTTTGGCATAGGCGGTTGAGGCATGTGAACTTTAAAAATATGAATAAACTTTCCAAATTAAATTTAGTAAGAGGATTGCCCAAAAAAGAGTTTCCATTTTCAGAAAAATGTATCGCATGCGCCCAAGGTAAGCAACACAAAAAGCCGCACAAATCCAAAGCAGTGAATACGATATCTGCTCCATTGCAATTACTACACATGGATCTTTTCGGTCCTATTAGTGTTAAAAGTTTAGCTAAAAGATCCTATTGCTTTTGGTGATTACAGATGATTTCTCCTGTTTTTTATGGGTATATTTTCTTGAAGCCAAAAGCGAAACAACCTCCACTCTCAAGAGCTTCATTCCCATGATTGAAAACGTGTTCAAGCTGAAGGTCAAATCAGTCAAAAGTGACAACGGATCAGAATTCAAAAATCAAATGTTTATCTCCTTCTGCAAAGAAAAGGGAATACGCCTTCAGTACAATGCAGCCAGAACTCCTCAGCAGAATGGCGTAGCAGAACGAAAGAATAGAACACTCATTGAAGCTGCTCGAACTATGCTCGTGGACTCCAAACTTCCTATCATCTTCTGGGCAGAAGCAGTCAACACAGCATGCTATGTTTTGAATCGAGTTCTCATCGTTAAACCTCATGGAAAAACAGCCTATGAACTTCTTTTCAAAAGGAAGCCTCTGATAGATTTCTTTAGACCATTCGGATGTTCTTGTACACTCCTCAACACTGAAGACAGTCTTGTCAAGTTTGAAGCAGTCAGTGATGTGTGCTACTTCATGGGTTACTCATCTTCTCAAAAGGCGTATCGAGTTTACAACAAACGAACCAAGATGGTGATTGAATCATACTATGTCGAATTTCAAGAAGGAAATTCCACCAACAATGGAAGTTCTCCAAACTGGTTTTATGATGTAGACGTTGTATTCAACACTTTCGACGTTGATGAACCACTCACTGAAACCGAACCTGCAGAAACAACCCCAGTAGAACTATTGTTTGATCCATCTGTTGGTGCATATTTGTGATAACAGTAATAGTTTAATAGTTTAGTCTTTGGATATTTTGTATTGGGCTTAGTATTTGTGTTTAGCTTGTTTAGAGTTGTAATGGGCTTGGAAATGGACTAGCCCAGTATAAAGCCTAGTATGCAAACATAGGGTTTTGGTAGTTAGTTGGTTGGTTGGAGAAAGAGAGGAGTGTGAGAACTCTACAGAGAGTGGCTGAGAGATTTCTATAGAGTCTTTAATTGATTGTAAACACTTTGTGTTAGATAATCAATAGAAGACAGTTTGAAGGAAACTGTTCTTGTTTGTGTTCTTGTTTCTGTGAAATCTGATCTAGGGGATTCCACACTCTAGATTAGATAGACGATTCTGTGAAGATCCATAAGGAATAGGGGACCTACAATTGGTATCAGATCGGAAGAATAGAACACTCATTGAAGCTGCTCGAACTATGCTCATGGACTCCAAACTTCCTATCATCTTCTGGGCAGAAGCAGTCAACACAACATGCTATGTTTTGAATCGAGTTCTCATCGTTAAACCTCATGGAAAAACAGCCTATGAACTTCTTTTCAAAAGGAAGCCTTTGATAGATTTCTTTAGACCATTCGGATGTTCCTGTACACTCCTCAACACTGAAGACAGTCTTATCAAGTTTGAAGCAGTCAGTGATGTGTGCTACTTCATGGGTTACTCATCTTCTCAAAAGGCGTATCGAGTTTACAACAAACAAACCAAGATGGTGATTGAATCATACTATGTCGACTTTCAAGAAGGAAACTCCACCAACACCGGAAGTTCTCCAAACTGGTTTTATGATGTAGACGTTGTATTCAACACTTTCGACATTGATGAACCACTGAAACCGAACCTACAGAAACAACCCTAATAGAACCATTGTTTGATCCATGAGACATTGGCTTCACTCCTTTTACAACTCGTTTCACCCCAGTCTCTGCCGATCCAATCCTTCCTGTTGATGAAGTTAATGGTGACACTTCGGCTGAGAATGCATCTGCATGTGATGCTTCTTCTTCACAGCCGATTGTGGATGAACCACCTAAAGAAGAAGAATCTCCAATTATCTACGTCGACGAACACTTCACCAATATACCTCAACAAGTTGAGACTCACCAACGTAGGATACAAGACTAATCGAAATAATCCCATTGAGAATGTCATTGGTCCCGTGGAAGATGGAGTTCGAACTCGTGGACAAACACATACCATCAACACTAGATTGTATGCAGCTTTTCTTTCGCAGTCTGTACCACGTGACATTGAAGAAGCCATTCAAGATTCTAGCTGGGTGTAGGCAATGCAGGAAGAGTTATCTCAGTTTCGTAAGCTCAAAGTCTGGGTACTCGTTGATCTACCAGATGGAAAGTATCCCATTGACACCAAGTGGGTATTTCGTAAAAAGATGGATGATCATGGTGTAGTCATCAAGAATAAGGCAAGATTGGTAGTTAAAGGCTTCCGACAGGAGGAAGGGATTGATTATGAGGAAGTTTTTGCTCCGGTAGCATGTTTGGAAGCTATTAGAATATTCTTAGCATATGCTTCATTCAAAAACTTCAAGGTGTTTCAGATGGATGTAAAGAGTGCGTTTCTATATGGGAAGGTGAAGGAAGAAGTCTATGTTTGCCAACCTCCAGGATTTGAAGATCCACACTTTCTTGCACAATACTATAAGCTTGACAAAGCTCTCCACGGTCTTCATCAAGCTCCTCGAGCCTGGTATGAGACTTTGTCGACATATCTTTTGGAATGTGGGTACACAAGAGGTAAAATCGATATGACTCTCTTCACGAAAAGGATCGAAGATAATGTGATGCTGGTGCAGATCTATGTAGACGATATTATTTTTGGATCAACTAATGAGGCTTAATGCAAGGAGTTCGAGAAGGTTATGAAGGCAAAGTTCGAAATGAGCATGATGGGAGAACTCACGGTTTTCTTTGGATTAGAGGTGAAGCAGAGAGAAGACGGTATCCTCATTCATCAAGCAAAATACATCAGGGATATTCTCGCAAAGTACAGCATGAACGGTTGCAAAACCGCTAGCACACCATTTGCAACTCAGACAGAACTCACATCTGATCTTCAAGGAAAACCAGTGAACAAGTCCTTCTATCGCTCGATGATAGGCTCGTTGATGTATATGACCGCAAGTAGGCCTGACATTATGCGGGCTGTTTGCCTCTGTGCATGATTTCAGACGAATCCAAAAGAATCTCATGAAGCTGCTGTCAAACGAATTTTTCGCTATCTGAAAGGAACACCCAAGCTTGGACTATGCTATCCTAAAGATAGTAATTTTGATTTAATTGCTTATTCTGATAGTGATCATGCAGGTTGTAAGGTTGAAAGAAAGTCCGTATCTGGAGGCTGTCAATTCTTAGGAAATCGTCTCATATCGTGGCAAAGCAAGAAGCAGACAACAGTTTCCACAACTACCACTCAAGCCGAATATATGGTAGCTTACAGTTGCTGCTCACAAGTTCTTTGGATACAAAATTAGTTGCTGGATTATGGAATCAACATCATGAAGACTCCAATATTCATCAACAACGAGGGGTGTCTAGGAATTGTGAAGAATCCTATCCACCACTCCAGAACAAAGCACATCGAAATTCGCATTCATGTGATCAGAGATGCGTACGAGAAAGGATACGTGTAACACCTCGCTTTTTCATACTTTCCTTAATTAGAAAGTGTAATCATACTTCTATTTATGGAAACTTGTATCTTATTGCATTCGTATTTCATTTCCCAATCTTATAATCCGAGACTTTGATCGTAATAAAATTCATACCTGATACATACTTGTCTTACATGCATTTAATTGTAAAGTACGTGTTTACATACAAATCGATACTTGTTAGACGTGGAAATACTCATACATTCATACTTGATACCTAAAAAAATACTTACATATACATTATACACTTGAAAACATGCGAAAATATCAAGTTTTACCATGAAATGTAAGATAAACTAAGTTCAAGGACTAAAAGTAGCATAATCCGGAGAAAGTAGTTTCTTGCCCATGGATTGGTCCATTTTGTGTTTGTTGGATTGTGTTTCTTGCATTTAATACTCACCTAACTCAACCCCCAACCACCACCAACTTCAATAATTACCTAAACCCTAATTCCCATCATAAATAGAAGCCTCCTCCCACACTCATTTCATACCTCAATCATCTCTTCTCTTCTCTCTAAAATCTCTAAGAGCTCTCTTCTTCTAAAGATTCAAGGTTTCAAAAGATAATTCAGTGTTCCTCCAAGCCCTTCATGGAAGTAACAAGGGAAGCTTTCACAAAACTGTGAGTATACATGACCCCTTTTGCTTTTACACTTTTGGGTGCAATACGTTATACTATTAAACACAAACAATCCAATCATACATGCTTAAATACGTGATACTTGATTTGTATTCTTGAAACATTCTTATGTGATTTACTTGTCATTAACTTTGTTTAAAGCCTCCCTTAACATGTATAGCGCTATAGGAGTAACGCACCGCCCGTATTCTTGAGTCATGTTAAGTCATTCAATCATTACGGTCTTATCGTTGCGACGATAAGATAACGCTAGCGGTACACTTTGGGTTGACTAGTATAATAGCATGCCTTGGTACATTAATCTAGTTAACTATTTTTGTCATGTGGATTGTTCAAACCTTCTTTACATATATGCTAGTACTCAAACTTGTATGCTCGCCAATGCTTTTGTATTGAACTATACTTTAAACCGTATTTGCAGGATTTTGACGATGATGATGCACGGAACCTAGTAGGATGCCTAGAAACGCACCTTAAACTTTAATACTTGTTGTATCTTATTTTGATCCAAACTTGTTGTAATTTCATTTTCAAACAATGTACTTGATATAGCAATAAAATGAAATTTTATTATTTAAATACTTATCACTTATTAGCGTTATGAAGCCTCGACCAATCTATTTCGTCTCACTCTGATGTTTCCGCCATCGGTTGGGGTGTGACAATACATTCAAGTTGTGCCTGTGGATACTATGCAACAGAAGCTGACATTTTCACGAAAGCCTTCGACAAAACCCGTTTCAACCAGGTGGTGACCTGGTTGGAAATGGTCAATTTCCTTGAGTGGAACTAAATTGAGTCTTCATAAGTAATAAATACGTCTCTTAATACTGTGCCCAACAAAAAGATTTTCCGCAACTTTAAAATTTCATTTTCAAGCACTAGACTTTCGAAAATTAAATTTTAGGGGGGGGGGAGATTTCCAGAAAATAAGCATATTTTTGCGATTTGATCTTTCGATTGACACCTGCTTAAGAAATGATAGAAAACTGCTGACACTTTGTTTGTTCTTAAAACAGAAAAAGAATAGAAAATCTAGTTTTTAAACAAGGAAAATCGATCGAGGTGCCAAGCAATGACGTGTCAGTAGATTTAGCGTAAACTACGAGTAGGCGACAAAAGTTAATACTTACATAAGAATTCTGGATACCCATAATGTTGTGCAATTTGCGGCTAACACATTGTGGCATATGGCTTAATGGTCTTAAATCTTGCGTTGATAGATTGCCAAAGTCCGAGATTTCGGGTCTTTATATTGACAAATCATTCGGGGATATCTTAATTGCTCTTCTGCTGCATCAAGATATATGCTGAACTAGACACAATTATGATATCTTTACAAAAGAGCCAATGTGGCCAAAACCCTACACAGATGAAGCTCTGATTGAGAATCATTCAAGTTCTTAAATCGTACCGTCTATGATATTTGTCTTAGCCCTCGTTAGACATTGGTCTCTCTGCTGTACGAAAGTACTGACCTGATCATCAATTGTGTATCATTTAAATTCAAAAGGAATGAAGTCAATATACTCACCAGCTACGAGGAATCTTTGTGCATACCTTAATCGCGGGGGTATGTCCTAATGTGGGACTCACGGGCACAACATTCTAACAGTCTAGCTTGAGTGGGGGCCATTGCAATTCTTGTCAATATTACCACAACATGATAAAACGCTCACTGAAAGCATGTTGAAGGAAAGGTGCATGGATTTAAAGGGACAAACATTGTAACGCTTCGCGTTTCTATACTTTCTGTATTTGGAAACCTTGTATCGTACTTCTATTTTTAGTAAGCGTTGTATCTTGTATTCGTCTTTCGTTGTAAATGTTGTAAACCGAGACTTGGATTGTAATGATAAACTCGTATTTTATCCATATTATGTTAATCATAGTCCTGTTACACTTATACTTGTTCATACTTTAAACGTGTTAACATATTCGTGGTACTCTCAATCGTAAACGTGTGATAACTCGCAAACTTGGTTTGTATTGCGTAAACGAGACTCAAACGTGAAACTTGTAATCGTTAAACTAAATTCGTTACGAAAATATAATTACCTATTCATTTATTAAGTTAATTAATAGTTAATAAAATTAATTAATTTCTTTTTACAAAAAAATTAAAATGCTAATTTATATATATATATATATACATATATATATATATATATATATAACATTTTGAATTTAAATGTTAATATATATCTTCTTTAATAAAGTCCAAGGTTTAAAGTGTAATTATTGGATTCTTGAACTTCAGGGGCCTTTCCTGCCAATTGTGAAACTGAATTATTGAGTTTTGATTAAAAATAAAAAGAAAATAATAATAATCAAACAAAACCGGATCCGCAGGACTCGAACCCGGGACCTCCGGTTCACATGCAAGCGCCTTAACCACTCCGCCACTCGCCATCAATCTGAAGTAACCCGGGAACAAAAGCCTTATATGCTTTGTTCCCGGTCGAGCTGAAAGGCAACCAGCGCGGACAGCAACCATTTGGGCGGGTTTTTGGTTAATTTTTTGAACTTTTTACCATTAATTACCCACTTAAACCCCACCTAACTAACCCTAATCCTTCCCCTATAAAACCCACCTCTAATCCAAGCATTTTACACTTTAATCTCTCTCAAATCACCTCAAGATCCTTGCAACATCAGATTTTCGAGCAGATTGTATACCTCTTACTAAAGTGAGTGTAACTCACTCATTTCTTAATGAAATCACTCCATTCTTTTTCCTACTTGCTTGGATAAACTTTGGGTTGAATTCCTAGGTTTCTCCATGGAGAATCCAGACCTGGAAATGCCCCAAAATGTCCACAAACTTTCTGTTTTGTCTAAACTTTTATCAAACTTGTGTTTTAACTTCAACAAACTTGTGTTCTTGTGCTTACAATCAAGCTTATGATTAGTAAAGCCTAACCAAGCTTGTTAACATGAACTAAGGGCTGTTTTAACACCCTAAACTTTCTGTTTTTAAAGAGCATTGAGCTCACAAGTGATGCAAGTTCTTAAACTTGTTCTTGTGTGTCCACCAAGGAAGCTTGGGCTATCCTAACTTGAGACCACACATCACTTGATGATTTTTCATCAAGATCCCAAGATAGTTTGCTAGACTTAAAGTGTCATAACCCACCAAGCCATTGACGATTGTCCTCGTGTGCTCGTCGGGTTGTTGAATACTTGGCTACTTGGTATCTAGATGACACCTTATCATTCTTGTCTTTACATTCTTGTATAGTATATAGTTCTTGTACCCTCCTTGTTACCAATGGTAACTTGTGTAGTAGTGAACATAATCCGAGGTTCAAAGTGGATGGTTTAACCTCCCACCTCATACTTGACATACATGACACTAGAGGTTACAAAGTGGATGGTTCATCCTCCCACCTCCTACATGATTATAATGATATATATATATATATATAACTATATTATAATTCTAAAACCGAAACCTTGATAATGAACTTATAATCACCTATCAAGTTATTAAGTTTAACACAAAAGTATGTAATTCCTTGTCACGATTCTAATAGGCCCCGAACCTATGAAATCACACCCAAACTCGTAAGAGTTACTATAGTGTCAAGAACGAGTGTTACATCTTAGTGAATACTTTCGTATCATAATACTTTATCAAACATATTTTTTTATCATGCTCGAATACTCCTAATCTCCCGTTGAAACTCTATACTCATACGCCTCGTTTCCTCTTGTAGGATAATTCGGCGTCATCCTCGAACCAACGTCTTCACGGGTTGTCAAGTGTAGAAAAGACTTAGCAAAACCGTGAGTACACTCGACCCACTTTGTTTATAACACCTTTCGGGTGTAACATGTTTCCATATACAAAATCACGAACACTTAAACTTTATGAAACACACAAACGATCCCATATACATGAAAGCTTGAATCTTATACTTGATGCTTGTCTTGGATATTCGTATTGCTATGCTTTAGTCATTAACTATTTTTAGCCTTCGTTTGACATGCTTAGCGCTATAGGAATTCACGCATCCACCTCCATCGTGTTATTCGTGAGGTCATGTTAAAACATCGTGATTGCGTTAAGGGTTTGATTATTAGTATTGCATGCCTTGATATTGCTCTTGTATAGATTTGGTTGCCATGAGGATTGTTTAAACTTATTCGTATACGTATGCTATGCCTAAACTTGTGTACTCGCCTTTGCTTTCGCATTGACATTATTTTAAAACATGTTACAGGTTGAAGGAGATGATGCTATGAAAACAATATAGCAAGGACTAGATACACACAAATTAGACGTTAGGTTTAATGTCGATGTATCAATTTTGTTATGACTTTGCAAATGTTGTATTGTTCTTTGTTTTGTTACATTGATGTATTTGACAATTCTTATGAAATGAAATATGGTTTAATTAATTATTGTCACTTAATAATGTTGTGAGCAATGAGCAATCTCGTTTTCGTCTCATCCCGATGTTTCCGCCATCGGTTGGGGTGTAACAGATTGGTATCAGAGCCATAACTATAGGGAATTAGGTAGAATTGCCATGTTCGACCTAGTCTATAGTTCTAAGTACCCGTTGTGACCATTCTTGATTATGCTTAAAACTTTATGCTTCCTACTTTGCTTCTCTCTTTCCTTTTGGTCTTAATACATATACATGGTGTCTTCCTAAGACACTTTTACACAATACACGTTTGGACGCTTGAAGATACTCGTAATATAAACGAGACGACTTCACTAAAATAGGTGTGAAAACCGCAATTTGATGAACGACTCTCAATCCGCTATACTTATTCTTTTTGCACGCAATTATGCCATCGAGTTAGGAGTGAAATCCAAACCTTGATGGAAAATTTCCAACTCAAAACTCTAGTGGACCCTTACCAACGAATCGGAATTTGCTCTTCGTTTGGTAAGTACCAACCACACTTAGGGTACAAAATCGTCAAGTTAGGGGTGAAACCCGCACCTTGTCGATTAAGTCCCATTCCTTGATTTTCGCTCTCGCCAGAGTCTCGATTTTCCGATCGGTTAGAGATGTGTAGTAACTGGAAGGGTAAAATGTCGTTAGTCGCTTCTCGATGAGAGCATTTACCTATAGGCCAAAGCACGTTTCTCTAATTCGAAAAGATCTTCGATTCACTTTGGAATTGTCGACGATTCTCTACCCGAATCATTCCCATGTTTTACGAGCCTATTCTTTTTATGTGACTCAAATTTTATGAGTTTTGATACTTGTTACCTCGTTCATTTCAAACCGTTACACACTCGCACGTTTATCGCAATAAAAAACAATACTAATCCTCGTGAACAAACTAAATTTATACTCTTTATTTTTATTCATACGTGAGTATACATGTTATACTTGTTGAACTCATGCAAACTATGTGAACCATACTTGATGAACACATGCTTCTTATGTGAAACTTATGTGAACTTTATTCATACTCATGCATGCAAAACCTATTTTCTTTATTACAATCAAGTCTCATACTTTTGTCTTGTTTACCACCTCTAGATGCCTCCTTTCCGAAACTCGTTGAACCGCCTCAAGAAGTCCAAGAAGACGGATTCCCAGAAGGAATCCAACAACGAGGACTCGATATCGAAGCAAGAACTGAGTGGGCTCATTTCGGAGCAAATGGCCGGGCAATTGGCTAAGATCATACCCGACATTGTTAACCAAATCCACACCATACACGCCGAAGCCACACCTAAATCATCCGCTGATTCCAAACCTGATACCCCTAAACCATCTTACCAATTCAAGCATTTCATGGCTTTTAAACCAGTGGAATTCACTGGCATGGACGGTGTTACCGCCATGATCAATTGGTTTGATTCTATGGAGCTTATCTTCCTTCAGGGCGGCTGCCCTGAGGAACTCCGAACCCTTAATGCCACCGGGGTCTTCCGCAAGAGAGCCCTCGAGTGGTGGACCACCGAACGAAACACGCGTGGAAACGAAGCAGCCCATGCGATGACTTGGGAAGAGCTTAAGGAGCTCATGAAGGAGCAATTCTGTCCTCCCCATGAGACCCAGAAACTTGAAAACGAGTTCTGGAATCTCACACAACAGGGGAGCGACGCTGAAGGATTGATTGCACGCTTTAAACAGTTAAGTATCATTTGCCCTGGGCAAGTCGATACTATTCCCAAGTCAATCGCGAAGCTCATCCGTTGCCTCTCACCGGTGATCATGAACCATGTAGCCGCAGCCAACCCGAAAACCCTCGAGGAAGCCTATGCCATAACTCTCCAACTCAACCATAACTGCATCCTTCAGGGGGCCTACGACAAGGTCCCTACGAAGCATGCGCACCAAGCCATAGCCAACACCACCGAATCACCTACCCCTCCAGCCAGGAAGCCCCACAACAAGAACAAGAAGCGGAAGGCTTCTTCTCAAAACAATGCTGTCGTCACTCCGCCTACCCAAAACACCCACCAACCTGGACAAGGTTACATTGGCTCTCACCCCAAGTGTACCACTTGCAACTACCATCACCCTGTTGGCACCTCATGTCGAAAATGTGCCAACTGTAATAGGTTGGGACACCTCTCCAACTACTGTCGCCTACCCCAGAACCAGCAAACCCAAGCCCTTTTACCCAATCCTAGCCCAAACCGCCAAACCCAAGCTACACCTGGTCGAACCTGCTACAATTGTGGCGATCCTAACCATTTCGCCAACGTTTGCCCGAAACGTACCAACAACCAACAGCAACAACAAACCGAACCTGCGAAAAGACGAGCTTTCGTTCTCACCTCAGCTCAAGCCCAAAGTTCGAATGACGTCATCACTGGTACGTTCCTTGTGAACCATATCTATGCTACTTGTCTGTTTGATACTGGCGTGGATAGAAGTTTTGTATCCGTTGAATTTGAACCCTTGCTTAAGTGCGAACGAACTAAAATGCCTAATCCTTTTGTTGTCGAAGTCGCTAATGGTAAGACCATCTCCGTTGACTCTGTTCTTTCTGGTTGCTCCCTAATCTTAAACGATCATAAGTTTTCCATCGACCTCATACCTATGCAAATGGGTAGCTTTGACGTCATAGTAGGCATGGACTGGCTTAAACGAGTTCGTGCTGAAGTCGTTTGTTCTGAGAAATTCATTCGTCTTCCCCTACCTCAAGGTGACTCTTTACACGTCTATGGTGAGAAACCTTCTAAGGGTCTCAAGCTTATGTCATGCATCAAAGCGAACAAGTACTTGCGTAAGGAGTACTTTGCCTTTCTCGCCCACGTTGTGGAAAAGAAAGACAAAGGTCCTAGCATAAGTGATGTTCCTGTCGTTTGTGAGTTCTCGTCTGTTTTCCCCGAGGATCTCCCTGGTCCTCCGCCTCCTCGAGCTGTCGATTTTCGTATTGACCTCATTCCAGGGCAACTCCTGTTGCGAAGGCTCCCTATCGTTTAGCACCCTCGGAGATGCAAGAACTATCAAGCCAACTTCAAGAGCTTCTTGATAAAGGCTTTATACGCCCTAGTACTTCCCCTTGGGGCGCTCCCGTGTTGTTCGTCAAGAAGAAAGATGGGTCTTTTCGGATGTGCATTGATTATCGTGAGCTCAATAAACTTACAGTCAAAAACCGATATCCACTTCCTCGTATTGACGATCTCTTCGATCAATTGCAAGGCGCGAAGTGCTTTTCAAAGGTTGATCTCCGTTCTGGCTATCATCAACTTCGGGTTTTCGAGGAAGATGTACCCAAAACCGCATTTCGCACACGTTATGGACACTACGAGTTCGTGGTCATGCCTTTTGGTTTGACCAACGCTCCTGCAGTGTTTATGGATCTCATGAACCGTGTGTGTAAGCCTTTTCTCGATCATTTCGTCATTGTATTCATCGACGATATCCTAATCTACTCTAAGACGAAAGAAGAACATGGACGACATTTGCGTCTTATTCTTCAGCTTTTGCAAACCGAACATCTGTATGCCAAATTCTCCAAGTGTGAATTTTGGCTAAAAGAGGTTCAATTCTTAGGTCACACCGTCAATGAACTTGGTATTCATGTTGACCCTGCAAAGATAGAAGCTGTGAAGAATTGGATTGCACCTAAGTCGCCCTCTGAAATTCGTTCGTTTCTTGGCCTAGCTGGGTATTATCGCCGTTTCATCTCGAACTTCTCGAAGATTGCCGTTCCTTTGACTTCGTTGACTCAAAAAGATAAACCTTTTGTTTGGGGTCCCGAACAAGAAGAATCTTTCCAAACGCTCAAGGACATGCTTTGTAATGCTCCTATTCTCACTCTCCCCGATGGGAACGACGATTTCGTCGTGTATTGCGATGCCTCTAACCAGGGTCTTGGTTGCGTTCTCATGCAACGGGACAAAGTAATCGCTTACGCGTCGAGACAACTCAAAATTCATGAGAAAAACTATACTACTCACGACCTTGAACTTGGTGCAGTTGTTTTTGCGTTAAAGATTTGGCGACACTACCTTTATGGTACAAAGTGTACGGTCTTTACCGACCACAAGAGCCTCCAACACATCTTTGATCAAAAGGAACTCAACATGCGTCAACGTCGTTGGGTAGAATTGTTAAACGACTACGACTACGATATCCGCTACCACCCTGGTAAGGCGAATGTCGTGGCCGATGCACTTAGTCGTAAGACTCATGTCAAGAGTGCTCGTTGCTACCAAATCGTGGGAAACTCAATGAGTTGATTCGACAAGCACAATTTGCCGTCATTAACGAGGGTAACCTCGATAACGAGTTGAATTGTGGAATCGAAAACCCACTCGAAGCTAAGCCCGATGGTATTCTTTACTACCATAGTCGCATTTGGATTCCCGATCGTCTCAATCTTCTGACTACTTTGATGGACGAAGCTCACAAATCCCGATACTACGTTCATCCCAGAGCTGATAAGATGTATCATGACTTGCGCGCATCCTATTGGTGGCCTGGAATGAAACGTGATATCGCTCTCTACGTCTCCAAATACCTTACGTGTTCCAAAGTCAAGGCAGAACATCAACGTCCCTCTGGTTTGCTCGAACAACCAGAAATTCCGGTCTGGAAATGGGAGAGCATAGCCATGGATTTCATCACAAAATTGCCTCGTACCTCGTCTGGTCACGACAGCATTTGGGTTATAATCGATCGTTTGACCAAATCCGCACACTTCCTCGCCATTCGTGAAGATTACAAAGTCGAGAAATTGGCTCGTATCTACACGAGTGAAATCATTAGTCGTCACGGTACTCCTCTTGACATTATTTCTGATCGTGATGCTCGTTTCACTTCTCGCCTTTGGCAAACTTTCCAATCCGCCCTTGGCACTCATTTGAATCTTAGCACCGCTTTTCATCCTCAATCTGACGGTCAGACCGAGCGTACTATCCAAACTCTAGAGGATATGCTTCGATCATGCGTAATCGATTTTGGCGGCAACTGGGATTCGCACTTACCCTTGGTAGAATTCTCATACAACAACAGCTATCACGCAAGTATTCAAATGGCTCCATTTGAAGCACTGTATGGTCGCAAATGCCGTTCGCCTATTTGTTGGCACGAGATTGGAGACGTACAACTCACCGGTCCCGAACTTATACAAGAGACGACGGACAAAATCCTACAGATTCGTGACAACTTGCTCAAAGCTCGAAGCCGACAAAAGAGCTATGCTGATAAAAGACGCAAACCTTTGGAATTCAACATAGGTGACCACGTACTTCTCAAGGTTGCACCTTGGAAAGGTGTTGTTCGTTTTGGTAAGAAAGGCAAACTCGCTCCTCGCTATGTGGGTCCTTTCAAGATTCTCGAAAGGATAGGCAAGGTAGCGTATCGACTGGATCTACCTCAAACGCTCAGCAATGTTCATCCTGTGTTTCATGTTTCGAATTTGAAGAAGTGTCTAGCCGAAGAAGGACTTCAAGTTCCACTCGAAGATCTTCAGATCAACGATACTTTGCACTTTGTGGAGAAACCGTTCGAAATCATGGACCGAGGAACCAAGCAACTGAGGCGCAGTCGTATTCCCATTGTCAAGGTTCGATGGGAAGGGAAACGTGGCGCCGAATTCACTTGGGAACTTGAAAGTGATATGAAGACTAAGTATCCATATCTCTTCGTTACATCTTCCTAAATTTCGGGACGAAATTTCCTAAAGGAGGGGAGACTGTAACGCTCCGCGTTTCTATACTTTCTGTATTTGGAAACCTTGTATCGTACTTCTATTTTTAGTAAGCGTTGTATCTTGTATTCGTCTTTCGTTGTAAATGTTGTAAACCGAGACTTGGATTGTATTGAGAAACTCGTATTTTATCCATATTATGTTAATCATAGTCCTGTTACACTTATACTTGTTCATACTTTAAACGTGTAAACATATTCGTGGTACTCTCAATCGTAAACGTGTGATAACTCGCAAACTTGGTTTGTATTGCGTAAACGAGACTCAAACGTGAAACTTGTAATCGTTAAACTAAATTCGTTATGAAAATATAATTACATATTCATTTATTAAGTTAATTAATTAAATTAATTAATTAATTAATTAAATTAGTTACTAAAATTAATTAATTTCTTTTTACAAAAAAATTAAAATGCTAATTTATATATATATATATACATATATATATATATATATATATATATATATATATAACATTTTGAATTTAAATGTTAATATATATCTTCTTTAATAAAGTCCAAGGTTTAAAGTGTAATTATTGGATTCTTGAACTTCAGGGGCCTTTCCTGCCAATTGTGAAACTGAATTATTGAGTTTTGATTAAAAATAAAAAGAAAATAATAATAATCAAACAAAACCGGATCCGCAGGACTCGAACCCGGGACCTCCGGTTCACATGCAAGCGCCTTAACCACTCCGCCACTCGCCATCAATCTGAAGTAACCCGGGAACAAAAGCCTTATATGCTTTGTTCTCGGTCGAGCTGAAAGGCAACCAGCGCGGACAGCAACCATTTGGGCGGGTTTTTGGTTAATTTTTTGATCTTTTTACCATTAATTACCCACTTAAACCCCACCTAACTAACCCTAATCCTTCCCCTATAAAACCCACCTCTAATCCAAGCATTTTACACTTTAATCTCTCTCAAATCACTCTCAAATCACCTCAAGATCCTTGCAACATCAGATTTTCGAGCAGATTGTATACCTCTTACTAAAGTGAGTGTAACTCACTCATTTCTTAATGAAATCACTCCATTCTTTTTCCTACTTGCTTGGATAAACTTTGGGTTGAATTCCTAGGTTTCTCCATGGAGAATCCAGACCTGGAAATGCCCCAAAATGTCCACAAACTTTCTGTTTTGTCTAAACTTTTATCAAACTTGTGTTTTAACTTCAACAAACTTGTGTTCTTGTGCTTACAATCAAGCTTATGATTAGTAAAGCCTAACCAAGCTTGTTAACATGAACTAAGGGCTGTTTTAACACCCTAAACTTTCTGTTTTTAAAGAGCATTGAGCTCACAAGTGATGCAAGTTCTTAAACTTGTTCTTGTGTGTCCACCAAGGAAGCTTGGGCTATCCTAACTTGAGACCACACATCACTTGATGATTTTTCATCAAGATCCCAAGATAGTTTGCTAGACTTAAAGTGTCATAACCCACCAAGCCATTGACGATTGTCCTCGTGTGCTCGTCGGGTTGTTGAATACTTGGCTACTTGGTATCTAGATGACACCTTATCATTCTTGTCTTTACATTCTTGTATAGTATATAGTTCTTGTACCCTCCTTGTTACCAATGGTAACTTGTGTAGTGGTGAACATAATCCGAGGTTCAAAGTGGATGGTTTAACCTCCCACCTCATACTTGACATACATGACACTAGAGGTTACAAAGTGGATGGTTCATCCTCCCACCTCCTACATGATTATAATGATATATATATATATATAACTATATTATAATTCTAAAACCGAAACCTTGATAATGAACTTATAATCACCTATCAAGTTATTAAGTTTAACACAAAAGTATGTAATTCCTTGTCACGATTCTAATAGGCCCCGAACCTATGAAATCACACCCAAACTCGTAAGAGTTACTATAGTGTCAAGAACGAGTGTTACATCTTAGTGAATACTTTCGTATCATAATACTTTATCAAACATATTTTTTTATCATGCTCGAATACTCCTAATCTCCCGTTGAAACTCTATACTCATACGCCTCGTTTCCTCTTGTAGGATAATTCGGCGTCATCCTCGAACCAACGTCTTCACGGGTTGTCAAGTGTAGAAAAGACTTAGCAAAACCGTGAGTACACTCGACCCACTTTGTTTATAACACCTTTCGGGTGTAACATGTTTCCATATACAAAATCACGAACACTTAAACTTTATGAAACACACAAACGATCCCATATACATGAAAGCTTGAATCTTATACTTGATGCTTGTCTTGGATATTCGTATTGCTATGCTTTAGTCATTAACTATTTTTAGCCTTCGTTTGACATGCTTAGCGCTATAGGAATTCACGCATCCACCTCCATCGTGTTATTCGTGAGGTCATGTTAAAACATCGTGATTGCGTTAAGGGTTTGATTATTAGTATTGCATGCCTTGATATTGCTCTTGTATAGATTTGGTTGCCATGAGGATTGTTTAAACTTATTCGTATACGTATGCTATGCCTAAACTTGTGTACTCGCCTTTGCTTTCGCATTGACATTATTTTAAAACATGTTACAGGTTGAAGGAGATGATGCTATGAAAACAATATAGCAAGGACTAGATACACACAAATTAGACGTTAGGTTTAATGTCGATGTATCAATTTTGTTATGACTTTGCAAATGTTGTATTGTTCTTTGTTTTGTTACATTGATGTATTTGACAATTCTTATGAAATGAAATATGGTTTAATTAATTATTGTCACTTAATAATGTTGTGAGCAATGAGCAATCTCGTTTTCGTCTCATCCCGATGTTTCCGCCATCGGTTGGGGTGTTACAAACATATTGACAGTTTTTTCTTGTGCCTTGATTATTCAATTTTTCTATTACATTACAAAATGACAAAGTGTTGCCAGTATGATCTTTTGCAGGAAAGTCACAGGATCTGAATCAATAAGAAATATGTGAAAAAGGAAGCTTCGTGGCTCTAAAAATGATTTTCAGGGTTCAAATTGCAAATTTCTGTTTTTCTTAAACTTATTTTCAACTTTTGCACTATTTTTAACTAAAAAGGGCACGTCTTTCGAGAAATTTTAAGATTTTCGAGCGTATTTGTTTTAAACTTCTTAGACTTGAAGAAACCTCAAAAATAAACCTACGCAGCGTATTTATCCTTCCAACGCAATTAATAAATACGCTGGAAGATAATCTTGTGTGTGTGTATATATATATCAGATCTGAATATGTATCATTTTCAAATAATCTTCTTCTTCAATATACCGAATCCCACTTTCAAAACACTCATAATTCAAATACCATCAAAACATTTGAGCAGATCTGCTTAAGTTTGATTTTGGTATGGTTTCTTTGTTTACTTATTGATTGTCTATTGTTTGTTCATCAAAAACCATGTTCAAAACCGATACAATCATTGAGAATGATTAAATCAGTGTTCAAAGTTTGGTTTTTGGGTTTATCAAGAAATTTTTTATGCCGCCGTAACTAATTGAATGAAACGTATTTAATATGAATGTGGGGTATTTACATGGAATACAAGTGATCGCGGAATTAAGTCTTGAATGTGAGTTCAAGCAACCGGCGTATTTGACAAATACGCCGGTCAACCAGCGTAGATAAGCAACAACGCTGACTGCTTTCTCGAGACAAGACTTAAATACGCAACACATAATCAGCGTAAATAAGCCACTACCGGCGTATATGTCACTTTATCTCATGTATATAAGTCAAATGTTCGGCGTAAATAGTTGACTAATCCGGCGTAATTGTCGGCGGATATACCAGCGAAATTGTTATTTTTTTGTAAATAATTTTATATAGTACTGTGTATATCCTTACTAACTAGAAGTTGTGTTTCGTAACTCAGATCTCGACACAGACCATCATTTGTAGAACCAAAAATAATATCATCGACGTAAATTTGAACAAGAATAATGTCCTTTCAACATGTTTGATGAACAAAGTTTGATCAATGGTTCCCCGAGTATCCACATGAGCAAGCAAATGCTCTGTTAGAGTTGTGTACCATGCGCGAGGCGCTTGATGCAACCCATACAAAGCTTTGTCCAATTTATATGCATATTCTGGCTTGTCAGGATCAGTAAAGCCTGGTGGTTGTGCCACGTATATTTCCTCTTTCACCGTGCCGTAGAGAAAAGCAGTCTTGACATCCATTTGATAGACGTTGAAGTCCATGTAAGATGCATATGCCAAGAAAATGCGAATAGCCTCCAATCAAGCTACCGGTGCATAAACCTCACGTAGTCCAATCCTTCAATCTGACGAAAACCCTGAACAACCAGTCGAGCTTTATTCCTAACAATGACTCCAGTGTCATCCTGTTTATTGTGAAGTACCCAGCGAGTTCCAAGAGCACGTTTTCCTTGAGGAAGCTTCACCAATTGCCATACACCAAGCTTCTCAAACTGATTGAGTTCTTCATGCATGGCGTCAATCCAGCCTGGTTCCTACAAGGCGACATCAACGCTTTTAGGTTCAATTTGTGAGATAAAGCAAGAGTAAAAACTAGTATTGATATCCCCTGATTGACTGCGGGTTCGAACAGCAGCAGTAACGGGACCAATAACATTTTCAATTGGATGATCGCACTGTAGACGCTTTGGTATCGGCGTAGCAGGAACAAGGAGATATGTTTGCAAGTTGGTAACACTCAGTGAGACAACTCCAGATGACTCCCCCCCATTAGTTGCACCAGTAGAAGTGTTGACTGATGAATCAACAGAACATTCTGACTGTGTAGGCTCAGGAAACATAGATGAGCCTAAGACATCAGGGGGTGTAGGCCCTTCATTTGTCACAGGAGGTTCTGTGTTTGGAGCGTCAACTTTAGGGGAATCATCCTAAGGAGGCTGTTCAGATGCCGTTTCCTGATGCTGCGATACTAGTGAAGTTATAGATATAGCTTCATTAAGTTCAGGTGGATCCACACTCAGCTGCTTAAAAGTCTCGTGCAGCTGTGCAGCATCGGCATCGTATTCAGGTAAAATAGGCATCGTTGGAAGTTCAGAAATTTTGCTTGTACCTGTAGTCACATGAAGAAACATCAACATGGTTAAGCAAAGAGGAATAATCATACAGCCAGTCAGGACCAATGCGTGTGTCCTTGGGATTCTCCTCCAGCCAACTCACATTGTAGGTTTCAACTACCATTTTCTTGATCTTATTTTAGACACAATAGGAAGTATTTTTAGAATATCCGACGAAAATGCATGGATCTCCGCGTGATTCAAATTTCCCTTTGGCATCCATGAGCAGAAGAACACAAGGGCATCCAAACTTGCAGAAATGCTTGACCGAAGGTTTGCAACCTTCAACCACTTCGTACGGTGTTTTCATGTGTCTTTTGTTGATCAGAGCATGATTCTGAATATAACAGGCGGTATTGATTGCTTCTGCCCAGAAAATAAGAGGTAGTTCAGATTCAACCAACATAGTACGTGCAGCTTCAACCAGTGTTCGATTTCTCCGTTCAGCAACCCCATTTTGTTGTGGAGTTCTGGCTGCACTAAACTGTCGATCGATACCCTTGGAGGAGCAGAAAGAAATTTAAGGTAGCATTCTTAAACTCTATTCCATTATCACAACAAATAGACTTCATGGTGGTGTCTGTTTGGTTTTCCATAAGGGTGATGAACTGTTTAACTAACTCAGCGGTTTCACTTTTTTGTGCCAGAAAGAAGACCCAAGTGAATCGTGAGTAATAACCAGACAGTATGCCTTCCCGCCAATGCTCAGAACATCTGTCGAACCAAAAAGATCCATATGAAGCAATTCTAAGACTTGAGATGTGGAAGGTGCGGGTTTAGACTTGTGCGGCTGTCGATGTTGTTTCCCACATGCACATGATTCACACTTTTCAATCTGCATAAAGTCGCGAACTGGTAGATCTCTGACTAAACCACCTTTTGCAAGTCAATTTAAGTTCTTCATGTTGATGTGTCCGAGTCGACTATGCCATAGCATTGCATCATGCTCAGCAGTCGACGATAATAAGCAAGTAAGCTTGTCAGTGGGAGCTTTGTTCATGTCGATGAAATATGCATTTCCTTTTCGCGTGGCTTTTAGAAGAATCCATTCATCCAGAATGATGAGGCCTGGTTTCAGTACATAACACCCTTTCTTGGTAAAGAGAACATCCAAATGATTATCACATGGCTGAGACTCACTCAAAAGACTATGCTTCAACTCTGGTACGTAATTCACGTTCTTGAAGTTGACAGCTCCGTTGCATATTGTTCCTCTCATAGTGATCTTTCTTGTCTCACCACCTGCGAAGGAGACAAACCCGCCATCAAAAAACTGAATGTCATTCAACTGTGAGATGTCCCTAGTCATGTGCCTGGAACAGCCACTGTCAATATACCAGAGTCTAACGAGAGTTCGCCAGAGCTGTTCCTGCACATTTCAACAGGTTTTAGTTAGAGCTGCAACCCAGACCATTGACGATCTGGGCATGCCATGTGCATCAACATAAGTAACCTCACAGAAAATTAAATTAGTTGAGGATGAGGTCGATGATGCTTTTGATTTATCTGATTTTGGGGTAGAAGACTGAATCTTGGTCAAGATCTTAGGCCTCCAGGTTAGTGAGTCAGACTTCTGCAACAGTCCTTGGAGTGCTAGAAGGATTCAGAAAACCTGAAGGTCTTAGAGATAGTGAGTTTGTTTCTTGGCCATGTTCCAGTCTTGATCAGAAGGCTTAGCCGTAGCAAATCGAGCCTGATATAGGCGATTGGGCATAGCTTTCTGATATTTTGAGTATAATGCTTGGAAAGGTGTAAAAGCTTTCTGACAATTTCGTGCAATATGCCCGGGAAATCCACAGTTGAAACAGGTCTGCCTCTTCTGGAAGAAAACAGTCCGTTCAGCTTGGGAAATTCTAGGCAATTTGTCTGTTAGTTTCTTGTTTGCTGGTACTGACGGTTGGTGCAAGGTTTTGGTTTTGGTTGTTGCCTGCGCACAACCATCAGCACACTTGTTAGTTTTGTGATTTGAATTAGACAATTCGGAGTGAGTAGACTTAGGCACAAATTTAACTGATTTCTGTTCAGCTGGTTGCTTAACAGAGTCAGTTTGAGGCTGCTGAGTCAATTTCTCAAAATGAGGAAGTGACTCAGTAGTTGCCTTTTCATTTGTCTGAGACGCCTGTTTAGTTTTCTTCTTTTGGATCTACGTGTTCTCCGTTTCTTATTATTAGTTTTCAAACCATTTTGCGTGGTAGATTCTGCAGAGGAGACGGGTGGCTCAGCAAGGACATCCTTTTCTGAACTGCTAGAAAATGAGCTTGAAACATTAAAAGTATGAGGAATCTCTAGACTTTGAAAAGTTTGAGAGTCCGATTCAGATTCAGATTCAATATTTTTATCTGAATCAGCAGGAAGAGAATGCTTATTTTCTGTCATTTCAGAATCAGTCCATCGTTCTTTGTTTGAAGAAGCTGAATCGCCCGATTCTTCTAGTACTATGCCTGCGTCATTCTTCACAGGGTCAGTTGGTTGGTTGAATCCCTCACTGTCAACCCTAGGATTAGCATCAACAGACGAAATTTTTGGAGAAGAACTTCCAGTCTCTTTAGTAGGAACTGAGGAAACCGAATCATCTGTCGATGCTGTACCTGTAGCAAAATTTATGTTTTCATCACAAAAGTTATCACATTTATTATTAGCATTCAAAGCATCAGCATTAGATGAAAAACTAGAATTAACACCGTTTGCGTTATCAACACAACCAACACTGTCTGAGAATTTAAATTATTCAGCAAAAAATTGATTCAAAATGTCAAAAGCAGGTTTATAAAAATCATAATCAGCAGTTGAATTATTTGAATTTGAATTCAGACATTCTTCTTGATCACCATCTGTAAAATCCTCAACTAATATTTTTTCTGCACATGAGGTAGAAACATTAGTAGCTTTCACTGAGTCAGTTTCAGTTTCAGAAGAATTTTATCCTTTTGATTTTGTGGGTGATGTTGTTGCCTCTGCCTTAGGCGTCATTTTTCCTAAATCATCTGAACTACAAGATGGATGGTCACCAGATTCGTGTGAAAATGGTGTGGAAGTAAAGAAAACATCATCCCTCTTGAGTTCAGTTGGCTTCGAGAACTTTGGGTAATAGGGCTTCCACGGTTTTGAAAGATAATCTGACGGTTTACCATACATCATATTTTCTGCATTTTCTAGATCAGCCTCAGATTCAGGCATTCTTGTATAGTCATGATTATATGACGGAGGAGCCCTATTGTAGCCAAGACCTTTTGTATAATTTTTCTGATAATTAAGCTGTAGATCACACAAGTCCTTGACCAACTTGCTGGAAGTTTCAAATTTTCTAATATTTATTTCTTTTTCTTCAAACTTCCTTGTCAAGGAATTTAGCTTGGCTAAGGCTGCTTGAAGTTCTACGTCCTTTTCAGCTAATTTTAGCTTATAGTCGTATACCCAACATTGATGTTGTTCAAGTCAAGCTTTAGCTGAGCTATATCTTGTTTTTGAGCTTCGACCTTTTCCATAAGAAGTTTGTTCTTATGTTCAAGGGCGATGTTCTGTGATGCAGCTTGCTGATATTCAGCTACAAGAGTTGAATTATGGGCGCGCATTTGTGATAATTTAAAACGACAACTATCTGAACAAAGAATTCGATTTACCGTTTCCGAAAGATCAGGTGTCTCAGTTGTCTATGCCATCATGCAGTGGTTGCTGTTCTTAGAAAGATTCAAAGTCTCCATCTGAGCTGCAACGTCTGCCCAGTTGAATCCTTCGTGCTGTTGTGCCACCAAAGCTGTTGATTTCCCGCCAGAGCTGCTTGAGGGACTTATAGTAGACTTTGAAGGAGAGACTGGCACCAGCTGTCTGTCAATGCTCTGTATGTCTGCCACTCTGGATGATACATATCCAGATGGCGACTTCTTGCATTCCCGTGCAAAATGTCCTGTCTCATGACATCGATAACACCTGAGTTTATCTTTTGTAAGCCCAGTCTTCAGATTTGAAAATGGTTGCCTCCCGTACTTTTTTTGAAACTTGTTGACATGGAAAGCAGCCATTGCAAGATTCCAAGACACGTAAATCTCATCCAAATCCTCCTCCATTATTTGATCTATTTTAGTTGGAAGGATAGATGGGGGAGTCAGGTCACCTACTAGAAAGGCATTTAAACTATTAATCATTGAGGCAGCTATGGCCAATTTCTCCTCATTTTCCTTAGTAAGAAAAGCAAAATTGGACACGGTTTGAGCAGGGGCCAGTGTAGGAGCAGCAGATTGAGGAATGCCACCTTGTTGAGCTGTAGCTTGAATGGCGGAACTGAACACCATGTTAGGATACTGAGCATGGTATTGTGTCTGAAATTGCTGCAGAAATCATAGTAGGAGTCTGAGACTGAAGACCGTAGACGTATTGAGTCTTCTGTGGTGTGGCAAGAGGACTGTACACCACGTTTGAGCTACCCGGTGTGTGAGAACTTCCTTGCAAAGGGCTATAAACCAGATTTTGTGACATTAATGCTGCATTTTGCCCTATAATACCACCTGCTATCAAACTACTCTGATGATTGATGTCTCTCTGCTGATTATATATCTCACAAGATTTAATAGTTGCAATCATTTTTGTGAGAGTGACATCATTCAGATTTTTCGTCTTCTTGATCATTCCAACATCAGCATCCCAACTCTCCGTTAATGAATTTAACAGCTATCTGTTCATAGCACTGTTGGTAAGAGTAATTTCAGTTGATATCATCTGAGAAACAAGCTTCACATATCTTCGGATCTGGTTCTCAATGGTTTCCCCATAAATGTGATTAAACGAGCTGAATTGTTGATTCAGCTGATTAACTCTGCCGGCCTTCATATCAGCATTTCCCTCATAAAGATTTTGCAATTCACTCCACACTTCTTTCACGGTCTTGCAATTTCTGACCGCTATAGAAATGTCAGGTCCAAGTGCCATTGTTCACAGCTGAAGCCTTTTCATCTTCTTCAATAATTTTCACATCTTCCGGAGTCCACAAGTGTCTTGGCTTTGGAATCTTTGTATCTGGATCTTGATCGGTACTGTAAACAATCGTTCGAGGACCATTCATAATACATCTCCAAACCCCAGGCTCTTTGGCCTTGCAGTACTGCTCGAATCTGAACTTCCACTCATAGTATTCATCTCCGTATAACAGACGGGGCACCTTAGTCGAAGTGCCAATAACTTGATCTAATTCTTGATGACGAGCCAGTGTCTATGATTGCAGTGCAGCCAAAGTGGCATTGGTCAAATCTTGAGCGGTCATATAACTGTTCATCATGGTTAATTTTATTAAAATTACCAAGTAAATTAAAGTTAATTTGGAATTCTTTTCATGAACAGCAATCTGAAAATGTGTCCAAAATAACCGAGTCCAAAATGAGTCCGAATAAATAAATCTGAGAGAGACCAATTCGAAATTAGTCCGAGATAAAAAAATCCGAGATAGACCAATCCAAAATTAGTCCGAGATTCCAAGATGAATATCCGGAAAGCAATGAATATCCAAAATTGAGGACTGAATCCGGAATGAGACTTGATCCGAAATGAGAAGTAATCCGGAATGAAAATTAATCCGGATTTTAGTCCTTATCCGAATGCAACAGTAGTCCGAATTCTCTAGCAATAGATAAAACAAAAAATTTGAACAGTGATCCTTATCCGAAATAAAAGCGATCCGGATTAGGTTGTTAAGAATATTCAAGGAACAGTAATCCGAGATCAATCCGAGATGGATGATCTCCTTCGAGTTCTTCGGGATCTTCAACAGTGGCCAATCCGAAATCTTTGAAATTTCTTCGTGTTCTTCGGAATCCGCAACAGTATCGAATCCAAAATACTCAAGCCTTCTTCGAGTTCTTCGGAACAGTATCTTCAACTCTGAACAGTAATCCAGGTTAAACAGCAACAACTTTCAATTCTTAACAGTTCTTCAATCTGCGATACCTAGAGCCTGTATTGTACAGCAGGCTCTGATACCAATTGTAGATCCCAATAATCGGATCTAACAGGTATCGTAAACCTAATCAATTGCAGAAGTAAAGATTAGGATGAAGAACAACTCTTGAATCAACAAACAACTTGCATACACCAAAATAGTGTCTGATACAAGTTTTTCAATAATAACTCTCTAACCTTGAAACATTGACCTAATACATATATTTATACTAACCATCTAGCCTATTAGTTACAACCCTAGGCCCATGAGGCACTAGGAAGCCCAAAACCCTCTAATAAGCCCAAATGTAGCACTAATGTGTAAACCTCCAATAATAAAAGCCCAACAAGATGATACATATTTATGGAAATTGATACAGTGTGAAAGAATATTGTTTGCCGCTCAAATACAATGATTGAGATGTGTAAGTGCCATGTGGAAATAATCAGCCTAAGATCACCCGTAATGGAGGGTTTTCTTGGCGTTTTATCCCGGAAAAACGCCCCTAAACGCCCTTGAGACCGCCCCTCGGGGCACTGTTTTCAAAAATTGCTCTAAAGCGTCCTTTTTTTCAAGCCGAAGAAGGGTTGAATTGGCCAATTACTGTTGGCAACAGTCATCATAACGGCTATTTTCTTTTTTTCAATTTAACATATTTAAAAATACCATCAAGCTTCACCCATTTTATACAAATCACAATAAAAAACACTCACCTACAACATCAAACACCAAATTTTTTACAACCTTACCAATTTTATACAATCTTCACCCATTTTTTACACACCCTTTTATATAAAAAATGGATTCCCCTACCTCCACCTCGTTCATTGCAAACTATTACAACAAATTTTTTTAGCGGATGAGGGTGACTCGACCGATGAGGAGATCGAGCAAGAGGCGGTTACGAGTGTGTGCGAACTAGCGACTCAGTATATGAAACATTGTAGCCCGCCACAACGTGAGATTTTACCTAGAGAATATATTCAATGAGACCGAGAAGCGGCAAACGACCGGTTGATGAAAGATTACTTCTGTGAAGCGCCTACTCATCCAAACCCTAAAGTTTTTAAGCGTCGTTTTTGGATGAGTAAACGTTTATTTTTACGCATCGTTGAAGACTTGGAAAAAACGTATGAGTATTTTAAACAAAAAGCGCATGCGAGAGGGACAATTGGATTCATCGGTATTCAAAAGTGTACTTTAGCTCTACGAGTCCTTGCGTAGGAAACACGACGGACGTCAATGACGAATATTTAAAAATGTCTGAGAAAACAACGCGAGATACCTTGGAGCATTTTTGTCAAGGTACATTACTATACTACAAATATTTTTTTTGGTTAGCTTAAAGTTGTATTTTTGTAGTTAGCTTAAAGTTACAATTTTTTTAAAGGTATTATTGATTTGTACGGTCTCCGTTATCTGAGAAAGCCCACATGGTATGACCTTCAACAAATTTACGAGGTCCATTCTAATCTTCATGGTTTACCGGCATGATCGGGAGCTTGGATTGTTGCCATTGGAAGTGCTATAATTGTCCGACCGCATGGCGAGGTCAACACACACGAGGTGACCAACACGGACCAACTGTTATTCTTTAAGCAGTTGCCTCACAAAACCTTTGGGTATGGTCTGCTTACTTTGGTGTCACAGGGTCATGCAATGATATAAACATTTTTTAGCAGTCTCCATTGGTAGAGGACTATATTTCTGGTAGAGCTGCGAGAGCATCTTTTTATGCGAAGAGAACTACTACCTGCACGGATACTATTTGTGCGATGGAATTTACCCTATGTATTCGATTGTCGTGAAGGCGTTCAGCGACCTGTACGATGACAAAAGAGCTTACTTTAAAAAAGGTTCAAGAGTCTTCGTGGTAGGATATTGAGAGATGCTTTGGGTTCTTCAATAACAGTGGCATTATTTGAGAAATCCTTGTCATGCATGGAGCAAAGAAAAAATGTGAGATGCTATGTACGCTTGTATAATCATGCATAATATGATTTTGGAAGACGAAGGAAGAGCAATATGCCAAACTATGTATCAGAAGACGTTCAGTAGTATCCCCAAGCAACAATGGAAGAAAGAGTGAAGAATGCATATGAATTGTGGTCTGAACCTGCACCTAATACGTTAGCGATTGATTTGATTGAACACGCGTGGTCGGCTCGGTATATTCCAAACGAGGGAGAGCAAGAATCGGATGACGAGAAAGACGAAGATTAATAAAATATTATTAGTTTTAAATAGAGTATGTTTATGTGTTTTTTATTTATTTAATAAAATATTATTAGCTTTAAAAATTAAAAAACATAGTAATTGGGTAATGATTGGAATGCCATGTGTCGCATCATGTCCAAGGGTAAGGGCATTATCCCACTATACCCATTTCTTCAAAACACTCCACAATGCCCCTGGATGACTGGAATGCCATGTGTTGAATAATGCCCAAGGGTGAGGGAATTACCACTACACATGTCTACATGTATATCAAGTGACACTAGAATATTTTGTTTTAATATACTTTATAGGTGGCATCTCACCTTTGATTTTTTTTTGTTTCTTCGTTGTTTATTTAGCTTTCTATTTTATTTAATATTTTAAAATTAAGTCTTGTAATGCTAAATGTAATTTTAAAAAAAAATTATGACTTGCATATATTTTAGCGTTTTGAAGTGACTTTGTTTCCATAAGTAAATACCAGTCGACAAGTTGGAAATCGAACTTTACAAATTTTTTGCATCCCATGCTTGAGTTAATTTTTAAATTTGGTTTGGATAGGAAACAAAAATTTTGGTTCTTATAGTTTTAGGAAACCAAGTGGTTTTTGGGTATGAGACGGTTTTCAATTTTACATTTAAACTTGAAGTATTTCGGTCTGAAAAAAATTGTCTAAAACTAAACTCTTTGGTCTTTCAGCCTACCAAACTGGGACCCGTATAACATGTTAATCTATTCTACTTTCATAATGTAACATTTTTTTTGTGAGTAAAAAATTGTTCGGTTTAAATATATGCGGGCAAAGTTGGGCCATTATTCACAACACTTTCTGTTTTTTCTTTAAGTAAAATGCTTTATTGTGGTGTTTTAGACCGAGTATTAAAACAAATATGAAAAGAATGCTTTGCATAAACTTATAAATTTTTGTATCTTATATAATGATACTAACACATTCATAATCAGCATCCCACTGCAACACGCTGATTATCGTTAACTAGTTATAGTATATAATTCAACTTAAAATGTATATCTATGCTATATTAATAAGCATATCCAAAGAGTAACTTAAAGTAATTTACCACTTCCCTTAGAACTCCTTAATGCATGATGTATAAGTCTTTTAAGCACATGAAACACATATGTGAAGTTACTTTCCAATGATAACCTTATATCACTCAAACAAAAACACATGGACACAAATAGATCTAGGGTTTCTCACTCTTATCCGCCTCTCCTCTCCATCTGCTCTCTCTCTCTCTCTCTTTTGGCGATCAAAGGTGGATCTAGGGTTTCTCTCTATACGACGCCAGATCTGTGGTTGTGGGTGGAAGACGATGACACAAGGCTTGGTTGGGGGCCAGATTGGTACCATTTTTTACCATATCTATCGTTTTTGTTTGTTAAATTTTATATCTTGTAAGTTTTTTTAAACATCTTTGTCAGATCTGTGTTGATTTTCTGTTGTTTTATTGTTTTGTGAATGGATCTACAGAGAGAGTATATATTTTTGTATTAATTGGGGTTTTTGTTTTTTGGAAATGTGAATACAGTTGAAAATGAAGACCGATAAACAGGTGAAAGAGAGAACACTGCAGCTTGTCCTTTTTTAGGTTTCTACTTATACAAAATTCACCATATCTAATAAGTTATTTACACCAGGTTCTTATTTTTTATTTTTTTTTCTAAAAAGTCTAGGCCCTAACGATGTTCACGTCCAGGTCAAAGCTCTGGTTTGCGATAGCTATGTTCATCACAATAAGGTAAAATTCTACATGTATATATTCTTTTTTTTCGTATTAGTAAAATTAATTGAAAATAAAACCGGGTTTAAAGGTGAGCGTATTATCTGTTATTTGTTTATTGAAGTGACTAAAAATAAATTTAAGTAATGGCGACTGAGCAATTGGTATTAGCAGTGAAAAAGGAGTTTGGTATGCTAAATAAAAATTTTTAAATTTCATCATGTTATTTAATAGACCAATGTACTGGTTATAGATAATTTAATTAAAACAGTTTAGCTAGAGATGAGGCTTGTATGAAGGTGTTTACTTTGAAAAATATGTGGAAGAGTTCAAATGAGAACCATTAGGAATATAATATACTGAATGGTTATTGTCAATTTGTCATCTATCGCTAAAATAGTAGAGGTTGTAATTTTTAATCTGAGACTGGTCAAATGGGGTAAAGTCTGCTAAAATATAAAATATGCAACTTAGTGTTACTTTTGTTTTCTCTTTAGGACCAAAAAGCTCACGAGGCGATATTGAAGGTGTTGGATTATCCTTGGTGAGTCCTCTTAATTGTTCTATTATCATCGTTACCCGATTTTAATCATCCAATAAAATACAATAATTTTCAAAACTTTTTTTATTGTACAACATCACATAAAACCCGTGTTGGGAGAATGAATGGCTCGGGCACAAGTTTGTGACAAGCTTAATGAGCCGGTATTTTCAAGCGAAGACGTTTTAACAAAAGTTTTTTTTTATTATTTTTTGCTAATGTTTCTTGTTTACTTATTCATACAGGTTAGAATTGCCATGGTGGGGAAGTACATAGGTCCTTCATGTTCATACCTTTATGTGCTAAAGGTGTTACATCACTCACACATGCCACCTTTTATTTTAGTTAATATACATTTCTAAAAATGGTAGTATACTCTTTTCAGGCTTTATTGATACTTTTTAAACGACTCATTTTTAACCAGCCTATTTTGACCCGTTTGCGGGCTTAAGTTTAATATATAATATGAATCTTTATTGTTATAATGTTACTGATCATACAAGTTAGATGGCAAGATAGTCGCTTTCGAAAAAAGTACCAAATGCATCCAGCAAGATCAATCCTTATCGGATGGTGATCGTGGCTCGGCTCTTTATACTCGCAATCTTTTTTTGATATGGATTGTAGAATCCTGTGCAAGATGCAATCAGGTGATTAATACTAGGTCTAAAAGTATAAATTTGTAGAATACTTTGGAAGCAATGTAAGTTGACTTAAAAAACAGTAATAGTGGGTGGACTTTTAAAGTCAAACACGCCAACTAATTAGTTAGTGTCAAATACTGTTGGAAAACTTATTATATATAACAATAATCTTGCTTTTGGAAAATCATTAGATGTTTTTATGCTAAACAAATACACTTTGGTCAGTTTTTGACTTGCGATAAACAAAACCTGAATCTTGACCCATTCATAAATCTTGACCCCTCTTTGTTTACACGTAGATGAAGCGCCGCAGCCAACGCAGCCGCAACAATTTTATATGGTAAGCGATAGGTGCACTTCCACTAAAATGATTTTGTAAACCATATCTCAAGAAATAACAATAATATTAATCGTTATTGTTTGACATATTAGATCAGCAACTGAGTCTAGCACGTCTGATTATGCTTTCTTAGGGTGAGGATAGGTGGTTCTCTCCTAGGGCATACAAAACACAGATTATTGGCGGCAGCCCGCCTTATTTAACATATAAAAAAACTTTATATGTTAAAATGGCGGGCTGCTGAACATAACCTGTGTTTTGTAAGCCCTATGGAGAGAAGCACCCGTCTTCCCCTTACAAGGCAAAGAAAATTTATAAAAAAAGCATTATGAACGAGGATGGTCTGAATCTACGTAAGTGGCAGGTTTATTATATTTAACGATTTCAAATTCTATTTTCCAACCATTCTGTTTTAATTAATTGTATCATGTCATGATGTAGATATAATATGGGTATAAGGCAAAAACCTTTTCCAGTCGCGCTCTATGCTTGTGAGATATTAATAAGGGCATTCCTGTCAAATGTTAAGCCCGTTAAGGTACTTAAGGTATAATCTTACATTCGTAGGTTGATCTAACTTTTTCACTTTGATAGTTTAATAATATTGTTTTAGTGATCATAATTAACGACTGCTCCAGCCTGAAGTTTATTTATTGAAGGTTATTTATTGTTGTAACATATTTGTTATTTTGTGAAGTTGTAAAATTTTGATATCAATGCCATCGGGTGAAATGTTGTAACATAATTGTTATATTGTGAAGTTTGAAACTTTTGATATCAATAACATCGGGTGAAAATTTGGATACACCTCATTCTTTGAAGCAAACAGTGTAGGTTGTTCTTGATCAAGGGAAGTTAGCTAAGAAAGTTTCATGCTATTGAGGAGTGTTCTACAATTATTTCAACATAGGTATTTTATTTTATTTGCTTTGGGGATTAATGCATAGTATATATTTAAATTTAATTATTATTTAATCGCTTTTTAGGAATGGATGCTCAGTGTTACCTCCTTCATAGATGAAACGTGTGGCATGTAGAGGGTTACTTGCGGGTTTCTTAAGTCATCTGCTATATTATACTACTCGACGGGGCAGCCGTAGTGAGCGCAGCCGTTGCGATTGTTTTCACCCGTTCATCTTGGAATGTGTACTCCAATGTCACATTTCTTGCTGAACATGTGACTAAATTAAATGATGTAACTTTATTATTTATGCAAGATTAGTTTGACCTAATAATTAGTTTATGGGTATATGCAACAAAGTGGTTTTGATTATTAGGAGTCATTTTGCATTTATTTTTTTAATGATTAGTTGATTTTGATTATTCTATTACATGATTACTTTCTTAACACAAATTAAAACACCATTAAAAGCTAAGATCTAGAAGTGTCATTAGGTTCTATGTTACAATAACCTGTTGCTTAATATTTTAAAATGTTATATTATAATTATGTAAGATTTATATAGCAGGTGGTGTATTTTGTCAACTCTGGAACTGAAGCAAATGAGCTGGCTATGTTGATGGCTCGACTATATAGTGGCAATCTTGCGATGGTTGCTTTGAGAAACGTTTATCATGGTGGAAGTGCTGGTACTATTGGAGCTGCAGTGAGCGCAGCCGCAAGATAATAATAAAAAATAACGTCATCCTGTCCGGTTCTGTGTAAAAGAACCAGACAACATTAAGACAGCACCTATTCCGAGATGAACTGCTGAAAACGAGCGCAGCCACAGCGATGGTTTTCAGCCGTTCATCTCGGAATGGGTGTTGTTTCAATGCTGTTTGATTCTTCGACGCAGAACCAGACTGGATGATGTTATCGTCCCAATAGTAAATACGCGATATGTTTTTGTTTATTTTTGTCTATTTTACACATTAATTTATATCTTTTTTTATTCTTATGTGGAATCTTTATTGTAGATTGATTTCGACATCTCAAAGAACAGGCCAAGTCCTATAACATACGGCGCTCAAGAGGACTCGTTGTTTAACTTAAAGACAATTCTTGATGCTCACCATTCGCTTCAATAGATGACCTGATCCAACAGGTTTGTTTCCGTTCTATACTGAATTTGTTCGATGACTATACTATATCAACTTGCTATGCAACACTTGTTTACTTGTATTTTCAGTTTGAGAACACCGGTTCACATGAGACAAAGATAATCATATACAACTTATGGCTCAATGACGAAGGCCTTCTTCATACCGCCTTCTTCATTTGTTAAGGGTGATTATTTTTTTTGTCAAAACTTACATCTTTTCAACATGTTTTTAATTTGGTGTATTCACAATATATAACGATTCTTTTCAGGCATACGCTTCTAAGTTGTACCTTAGAAAGTTCAACAACTTCAAAATCATCTTGAGGAGGAAGCCCGTAGAGCAGTGTACTATAGTAGATCACTTAAGAAACCTGCAAGTAACCCTCTATAGGCCACACGTTTCATCTTTGTAGGGGGAAGATAGGTGCTTCTCTCCTAGGGCATACAAGATTGGCGGCAGCCCGCCATATTTAACGTATAAAAAACTTTATATGTTAAATATGGAGGGCTCCCGCCAATAACCTGTGTCTTGTATGCCCTATGGAGAGAAGCACCCATCTTCCTCCTACAAAGCAAGAAAAATTATAAAAAAACATTATCATGAGAGATCCTCAGAAGCAAATCATTGTAATTATCGTTACAAATTTATAATTTTTATTTTTTATCGATTAATGTTTATCGTTGTAATTTTGATAGCAAATTTATAATGTTCAGCATATTGCATTTCGTATTTGTACCAATTAATAAATTATGGTTAAAGCATTACGTATTTATGATTGATTTGATGGAAAGATTGATAAACTAATAGCAAAAAAATTAATAAAAGTATATCACCAAAGAATCAATAAACTAACAGAAAAACGAGTGCCAACATATCACGAAAATCAAACCAGTCGCTACGTTTTGAAGATTTTGAAACTGACAAGCCAAAAGTTAAAGAAAAAAGTGACCGCGAAACTAAACCGAAGACCGGTTTTGGCGGTTTTACGATTTGAAACCGAACCGTGATCACCCCTACAATATATCACCAAACGACTTGTTGAATTGAACCCTACAAAAGAACAGATGATAGAAAGCTAAAATATACTACAACCTCTGATCTAAATAATAATGTAACATCTGCCCAAGTCAAGCTCTGCTGAAGACTAAATGTCCAAGGTCTGTTATAGCTAAACTCTGTTAAGGCAAAGCTCTGCTAAAGACTAAAGCTAAAAGGTCTGCCAAGACAAAGTTGTGCTGAAGATCAAAGCTAAGGTCTGCCAAGGCAAAGCTCTGCTGAAGACCAACAAAGGATGTATCATCAGTGTTTTCTAACAATCCTTGTAATGTTTAGTGTATAGCAGTGGTTAGCTTAGCAGATGTTATTAGTTTGTTATTTTTGTTAAGTGTCACTTTCATGCTGACATCCTAATAAGATACTCAGTGGTAAGGATTGTAGTATAAATAGAACAGTACCTGTACTGTTCTATTTGATCACTTTCATCTATTATCAATCTAACATATCATCATGTTCTCACACCTATCTCACCAATACTTCCACTCCATTTCAAACAAATGTTGGCTCTTCAAAATTGCCAACAGATGTTAGCTCAGATGATTCACATCTACAGCCTTCACTTCAAAATGCCATCATTCTATAAAAGGGAGATCTAATCTATCTTAAGAACCATCCATCTGACCTTATCATTGGCAACATAAATAAAGGGGTGCTCACCTGAAGCCAATCCCAAAACATTTTTCTTTTTGCTGGTTTCATATCTCTCACACAACCTGTCAAGTACCAAGAGGCACTGAAATACAACAGTTGGGTAGAAGCCATGTTAGATAGTCAAGTAGCTGAAAACATCATTAAAATAGTATCTCATTCCACCACCAAGCACATTGATATCAGACATCACTTTGTGAGAGATTGCTATGAAAAAGGTTTGATTTCTCTTCATCATGTTCCAACTAAAGTCAACTGGCAGATGTTCTAACAAAAGCCTTAGATACATCTACCTTTGAAAGTTTGATCTCTAGGCTTGGTATGCTAAACATGGAATAAAAATAAATTTTTGGGTTCCATGTGTAAAAAGCATTAAAATGTGCTCAGAAAAATCATCTTTCATCCTTAAAAATAGCTAAAATTGATTTTTTCAAGAAATCTATAAAGTCTGTTCACAACCACTGTTTCTTAAAACCTCTGCTTGGCATGAAAATCTACCTGTTGCTGAAAGTGTATCCTTTGTTCCTACTTCCACTGTTGGTGAAACCACTGTTTTCCCAATCCATTGGTAATCTATCCTCTGATAGTGTAAAATTACCTCTGATCATTCCTCTGTTCAGAACTACTGCTGGTCTCCAGCAGAGGTTTCCAAACAACTGTCATCCATTATCCAATAGAGTTTACACGTGCACAGATGATAGCCATCAGATCTTTTGGAAACCGCTGCATCAGCATTCACTTTTTCCCTTTATAAACAGAGTTTCCACTTGCCGTATCAATTTCAAAAATAAAAATCTCTCATAAACTTCTCCATTACTCTCCTTCTTCCCGAAACCTTAATCACTCACTTCTTCGCCATGAATCTCATTATCAAAACTCCCCATAACTACCTTCCAATATTCGAAAAAAACCAACAATAATATTGTGTTTCACTCAATGATTGATGTTCTACAAACATCATATAAAGATGTGTTAATCACAAAAGCACCGATCTACATCAACACCCTCCGCCAATTTTGGGAAAATGCTGAACTACAAGTTCAGAACAAAAAGACCTTTGCCATTACTTCCAAAATGGGACAGTCACTTGTTCAAATTTCTCCATCTACCATCTCCACCATGTCCGGTCTTAATGACCTTGATGACCCTACTTCTTTTCTCAAAGAAAGATTTACACGCATAATTCATTGAGTGAGGTTATGAAGATCAGTTATCTGGTATTACTATTTTTAAACCTTAATTTCCCGCTGATATGAAATTCTTTCTCCACACCCTTGTACTTTGTTTGTCAGCCAAAACAACTGCTTTCAATGAATTACCTTTAAATATTCAATACCTGGGTTATGCTATTTTAACCAATTCCAAATTTAACTTTTCTCATGTATTGTTTTCTGATTTGGTTGCAAATTTTAATAATCTTAAAAAGGGTAAAGCTTTTTTGATACACCCTAGGTTGTTGAGTTTCTACTTACAAAAACAAGTTTTCGAGTCTGATTTTAAACTAGGTGCCATCTGTGAAGTTGGTAGCCTTAAACACGAAACTTTTACTAGACTCTCAACACAAAAACCTAAGGTGTTGAAAACCAAAGCAATAGTGATTGAGCAGATTTTGACTACTTTTACAACCACTGCTCCTTTAACTATTGCTGAGCCCACTGCTCCTGGTGACCACAACACTACAACTAGTGTTGTGCAACCCACACCAGCCAAAACCAAAAAGAAACCCACCAAATACACCAAGCCCACCAAACAACCCAAAAAGGTAGCTCTGGAAGATGAGATCCTGGATGACTTACATGTGTCAGCAAAAAAGTCACTAACAACCACTACTGCTACTTCCTCACAGCAGTTGGTTCAAAGATCTCGGTCAGCTAAAGCTCCTCTTGTTTCCTCCCAAAAAGAACAAGTTATAATCACAGGAACACCACGATATGAGGCAGATGATTTAATTGATGTCACACCCCGGCTTTTTCCACAGCCAATCCAAACACAGGTGGGCCCAGGTGGGGAATATCGTGACGTAAGTTGATAACATCATAGCCAATTAAACAAAACAACGGAAGTCTTGGATTTAAATTACTATTACAAACCAAATGTTTGAAATACAAAATAATATACAGGCTCATAATAGAAGATCCACAGGTGGATCATAAATTGTACAAAGAAAGAATGTAAAACAGACTTTAGGCAGATCTAGGATTTGCAAAATCGTCTTATCACTACTGAGCACTTCCAGCCTATTTCATATTGTACCTGCAAGCTTAGTCTTTTGAAACTACGTCAGCTTTCACTGGTAAATACACCCAACTGACTCATTTTGAAAACATTTGAAAATATGTTTTAAGCATATATCAGCACAAAATCTTTTTATAACATGGGAACGTTGACGTTGCAACCTTGTTAACAGATTCACATGTTTGTCTATACACACAGGACCCAGTGCCAAAACCGAGACATGATTAACTACACACCACTTATGAACTCACGAAGGAGTTATCCCCAATGACATTGGGTAGTTGCATTTGAGCGTCTGTCGGGTGTATGCCTACACCCCGCGCTAAGGTCGTGGCCATTATCTAATGTAATGAGCCTAGGATATCCAGGACACGGTAGTTAACCCCCGATGTTTAAGTGTCAAACAAAACTGATTAAAACAGAATATGCGGATTTACTAGCCACAATTCGGCATTCGACTGATCCCATTTCCGACCAAGCGGTAATAGTTTACCGTAACCCAAGCCCGTATAGGGGAAATAAGTTGAGAGTATTTACATGAGCTAGTCTTCGTTTAAACGCAAGATTTATTAACTAGCCTTACACAAAAGCACTAAGTGCAGATAGCATTTACCAGAATGTCTCTAGTCTGGATTAGGGCATAAGCTAACCAATTAAATACTAACGATATTATTTAAGTCATAGACTTAAACCGACTAGCGTACTTGATCAAAACGTATAACGCTAGATTAAACGATAATTGGATGGAATGTAGTTTAATCCCAACAAGTACCTTGACTTGTGTAATATGGATAATCTATAAACATTTTGGATTTTGAGACTCAAATGACAAGGTTAGACCCGTTTCAGTTAATTTCCGTAAACTAGTTACATATGCTTAACCGTACGCATATCAGTGATATCGGGTAACCGGATAAGTCATGGACAAGTTCTACGTGCCATTATATTTTAAATAAGTTGTAATATCATTGGGATATCAACTTTTATGCCCGTTATGGTTTTAAAGTGAAACTATGCCTCCTAGGGCGTTTCGGTAATTTCACACCGTATAAAGGAAAGTGAATATAATTTAATGTTATAACTATAATTATTCTGGAAAAATAACTTATTTATGATATAATATCCGTAGGATATTAATTATATGTGTAATTTATCTTTTATGACCAAACTATGCACCGAAGGGGCATTTTGGTCATTTTACACATTGTTCAGAAATTATTTGGGATTCTGAGTTTATATCATGTACCTAATGTAAAAATATTTAAAATAAGTTTTAGAATCAGTAGGTAACAAGTCTTGGTTAGTAAATATGGTTTAAAACCATACTATGCGTTGAAACGGCGCTTATGTCGTAAAATGACGATTTATGCGATGTTTCATGAAAACTGGTGTTATGATCAGATTAACAAGTTTTAGATATGTTATTTAATATAACATATCAGTAGGTAAAACATTTACCTTGAAAAGATGTGATTAAAACCATTTTATAAGCCACAAGGGCTTTATCGTCATTTATCGACATAATACAAGGACTTGTTCATAAACTTAGTTTATAATCTGGTTTGACATCCCAAATCATCCTACTTATAATATTACATCAGTAGGAAACTGATTTTCAAGTTCATTATCATTAAAAACTTCTTTTTATTCAAAAATGGCATTTTAGTCAAAATGGCATAATTACGTAACTTGTGCATAAACTCAGATTCTGATTATGATCATGTAATATAACCTTAGAGGGTTATACTACATTATATTACGATCATAATGCAACTTTAGATCAGTAGCTAGCTAATCTAAATCGGGTCAGAATCGAAAGTCAAAGCAGAAGTCAAACTTTGCGACTTTCGGTTGCGAACCGACCCTAGAGCTGAAATTGACGAGCCGAACATGTTCTTACATGTTCTAATAATTATTACCAACTTGTTTTAGTGTCAAAATAGGTTTCATAACATATATAAGATCAAATTATAACATTTCCAAAAAAGGCATGTTTGACTTTTTAATATCATAACTTTGACCCATCAATTGGTCTAGCAAATGTGATCTTCAGGAGGTACCCTTTATAGGGACTAACACCTACCTTATTACGATCACTTAGCCTTGTTCGTTACGAACAATGGCTGGACCATAATGGTCTTAACCGAAAGTCAAGGCATTTTCTGTAAACACTTGACTCTTGGCTATAAAGCCTATAAACGAAAATGCAAGAACAAGGAACACTTACAAGAGCTTCCTAGAATGCAATAGAACTAAGTTAGATGCTCCTTTCAGTTAGAAACTTCCAGAGGAGGGAGATAGAGTTGTGAATGAGAAAGGTGCAAGTTCAAATGGTGAACCTTGGCACCTATTTATAGTTGGAAAACTTGAAGGAGGTGATGCCAGGTGTTAAGGGGTGTAAGAGGAAGCTTACAAGTGTCCTAAAATGTGGCATAGCAATTTGGAAAGCCATGGTTTCGAATCAAATGGTTTTTGGCAATTTGTGTGGAGGCCAAGGCAATTTTTTGCAGACGCATGCCTCTCGTGCCCCGTGAGAGGCACAGGCCTTGCCTCTCGCGCCCTGCGAGCGCCCCATGGTCAGTTTCAAAGTTTGACACTTTTAGCCCCTTAACTTATAAAACCTTCTAAAACACCATTTTAGCATTTTTGGTCATCCGTAACCAATATTTGGCATACCCGGGAGTATACCCAGACATTGTCGAGCTCTCGGTTCGTTAAAAGATCACTCAGAGGTATAAATTAACATGTTGACACTTTTAACCCCTCCATCATCCAACTTTCACATATTTACCGAATTAACCTCTCTCGTCCAACAAGTGGCACGTATGAGAGTTAGGACTTCATAAAGGATCACTCAGAGGCTCATTATATGCATGTTGACATATCAGTCACTCAGAGGCTAGGCATGTTGACATATCAGTAACTCAGAGGCCAAGTTTAAGCATGTTGATATATCAGTCACTTAGAGGCTAGGCATGTTGACATATCAGTCACTCAGAGGCCAAGTTTAAGCATGTTGGCATATCAGTGACTCAGAGGCTAGGCATGTTGACATATCAGTCACTTAGAGGCCAAGTTTAAGCATGTTGACATATCAGTCACTCAGAGGCTAGGCTTGTTGACATATCAGTCACTCAGAGGCCAAGTTTAAGCATGTTGACATATCAGTCACTTAGAGGCTAAATTTGAGCATGTTGACACCTTTAGTCCCTATTAGTCTTTAATAGAATAAAAATAAAAATACAAGACGTGTCACTATACTATTGGACACGATTTACGAGGTGTTACATCCTTACCCCCTTAAAAGACATCTCGTCCTCGAGATTTTATTCAAAAAGATGGGGGTACTTTTGTTGCATAGTGTACTCAACCTCCCATGTATACTCGGGACCTCTAAAGGCATCCCACTTAATCTTTACTATAGGTATCAATTTCCTTTGGAGATTCTTAACCTGTCGATCCTCGATCGAAATTGGTTTCTCAACGAACCTTAGGTTTTCATTTATTTGCACATCTTTGTGTGACATTGCTAGCGACTCATCGGCTAGACATTTCTTAAGGTTAGATGTGGAACACGTCATGAATTCCACTAAGCTCCTCTGGCAGCTTAAGCTTATAAGCTACAGTGCCGACACATTCGATTATCTCGAATGGTCCTATATATCTTGGGCTTAGCTTGCCCTTCTTTCCAAACCTCATCACACCTTTCCAAGGTGATACTTTCAGCGTGACCTTGTCCCCTACTTGGAACTTGAGAGGTTTACGCCTCTTGTCAGCATAGCTCTTCTGCCTATTAGGGGCAGCCTTGAGACGTTCACGGATTTGCACAATCTTTTCCGTGGTCTCCAGGACAATCTCAGGTCCTGATAGTTAGGCCTCCCCAACTTCTGCCCAACACACGGCCGTTCGATATTTTCTCCCATACAAGGCCTCGTAAGGAGCAGCCTTGATGCTCGTATGATAACTATTATTATAGGAGAAATCTATTAGGGGTAAGTGGCCATCCCAACTTCCACCTAAATCAATCACACATGCCCTAAGCATGTCTTCCAAAGTTTGAATAGTACGCTCACTTTGTCCATCCGTCTGCGGGTGGTAAGCCGTACTAAAATTTAATCTTGTGCCTAAAGATTGTTAGAAACTTTTCCAAAAATGAGAGGTATATCTAGTATCTCTGTCAGATACAATAGATATCGGCACACCATGTAGGGACACGATCTTGTCCACATACAGCTTAGCCAATTTGTCTCATTTATACGTTTCCTTAATTGGCAAGAAATGTGCTGACTTAGTCAGCCTATCCACAATGACCCAAATCTTGTCATTACCACATTTGGTCTCAGGTAACTTCGTAATCAAGTCCATAGTTACCATTTCCCATTTCCATGTGGGAATCTCAAGTTGTTGTAGAAGTCCTGACAGCTTGTTCATTATATGCATCTTGACATATCAGTCACTCAAAGGCTACGCATGTTGACATATCAGTCACTCAGAGGCCAAGTTTAAGCATGTTGACATATCAGTCACTCAGAGGCTAGGCATGTTGACATATCAGTCACTCAAAGGCCAAGTTTAAGCATGTTGACATATCAGTCACTCAGAGGCTAGGCATGTTGACATGTCAGTCACTTAGAGGCTAAATTTGAGCATGTTAACACCTTTAGTCCCTATTTGTCTTTAATAGACTAAAAATAAAAAAATACAACACCTGTCACTATAATATTGGACACGATTTTACGAGGTGTTACAATTGAACATTTGTTATCTAGCCTCTCTCCCATGGCTATGTCTCTTTCTACTCCCCTACCCACTTCTCCAATACCACCCACTTTCATACCTCTGCTTAAAGCAATAGAGAAAACTCAGACACTTAGCAGTCCCTCCCACTCACCCATTAAAGAGAGTCAACTTCCACACTTGACTATGTCTGAGACAACTCTATCTGCTAGCCCACAAGCAATTGAGGAGGTTACACCCCAAGAGTTACATGGAACTCTTGGTGGTAGTTCAAGTGAAGCAACTACTACAACTGCTGCTACAACAGTGGCTCAGTTGGACAGTGGTTACATACATAAGACTTCCTTGAAGGCAACAACTGCTGAGCTATTATAGTAACTTCTTAGCTCGTTAGAAGTCCCCATAACCAAGAACAAGGGGCATTTGGGTCTGATACTCTGGAGTTTACTCCAGTAGCAGATCCAAATACAACTACCTCTAGTAGGAATTCAGATGATCCTATTAGATTAGGAGATGAATTAAGGTATAAAGAATTGACGGAGAGGATGTCTTCCATGGAATCATTAACTGATGACATCAAAACCATGATGAAGCTACTCCTACATAACTCCCAACATCAACCATCTCCCACACAAAATGCTGATGAGCTATGGAAGGTTGTTCAACCAAACAACCTTGCTCAAAGACAACTAGCCGATATTCAGCATGAAACTCATGTGAAACTGATCCGCAATATGGTCGAGGCTCGCTATAAAGATACACAAACTGACATCAAAACCATCAAGACCATCTACTCAAAACTACTGGCTCCACCCCGGTTATCATTCTTCAAGATGACAAAGAAGATGATGCCAAAAGGGGGAGAAAGATTCAATGCCAAAATTGCAGCCTGACTCAAAAGTCAAACCTCGGGTACAACAACACCCAGTAACCACTATAACTACAACAACTACTGATACATCCAAAGCAACTTTGGGTAAAGAAATTGATGAAACATTGAACAGAGAAGCTGAAAGGATTGCAAATGAAAAGCAGCAAAGACAAGATACACTCGAAGAAAAAGCTTTGAGACTCATAAAAGAAGAAAGGCTAAGTAATTGGAAAAAGAAGATGTTGGAATTTCAAGGCGAAGAAGGTCTGCTAGAAAAGCAAGACAACCAACTCCATCTCTTCTACAACTACTAATACAGCTCCTACAAATGTATCCACTGTCATTCTACCCACAACAGATGCTAGGGCAGATGGTAGGGAAGATGTTGTGACAGCAGATGCTGGAACAGATGTTGTTCAAACCACAACAGTTGTTCCAACAGATGTTGTTCAAACCACTACCATGATCACCTTCCCAACCATAACTGAACCACTGCCCACACCATCCCGAATTCCCACACATCCACCTTCTCCCAAAATTAAATTCCAACACAAAAGACAAACTTTTGTTGTTGATGATAATAAAGACAACCAATCACCACTTCCAACCTTATCACACTCTATATCACAACCATCCTCATCACCTCCACACTCTGAAACTCCATTTCACCCATTTCCAATCATGCACCTATCCTGCTCATTCCTTCCTATGGGTGCAGTATACCCATTGGAAATTTTTGCAGTTAAAGGTGAGATTGAAGCTTTCTACAAAATAGAAGATCCAACAAAAAGAGAATTTCCTTCCTTGCTAGGGTATAGAAAGCCTAGGAACTTGGATGAATATCTTAAGCTGAAGGCTAGACATGTTGAATACATTGTAAAAGAAAAATCAAAAGATAAAGATGACAGGGCTTTACAAATCTCCTTGCAATACCAATTGAGCAAAGTCAGAAGCATTGAAGAATTTGCTAAGGAGCTGAGTAAGTCTATGTCTGAATAGCCAACCACTGATGATCCAGAACTGAAAGAAGATTTTCTTGATCATGTCATGAAGCATAAGCCTTACAAAGCAACAAGGACACAATTTAAAGGTTGGTCGGCTAATAAGCTTAAAGAAGAAATTGAAAGAATTCATTCTATGCTCAAAGATCCTTCAAAGAAGCCTACTCCTTATGTTTGGAAAAATGCCAAAATTGAGAGCCAAGACCATGCTCTCAAAATTAAAAGAATGAAAGCTGAGCTTGTTGATGCTTTACATGGAACAACAAGGCAGATTGCTAGATGGTCAGAATGTAAAGTGGTAGATACCTACAGAAGGTTGGAAGAATTAAGAAAAAAAGGATCTTCTATTCCAAGAAAGCCAATCTATGATCAAACAACCTCTGCTCTTAAACAGACCCTTGCTCCTAAAAGATTAACTTCAACCACCAGCTTATCCACCATTTCCTTGAATCAAGCAAAGAGGCAAAAGCAGGTAGAAGAAGAAGATCAAAGGATGCATGAAGAATCAAGAAAAGAGGGAATAAAGAACCAAATTTTGTTTCACACAGATGCTGCAAGTGATAAACTTAGAGCCTCACTCTCAACCCCTTGTACGCAGACCTACTTCACCAAACTCATCACAAATAACCCTACTCCCAAGAAAACCATCTGACTTAAAAATTCTAAAATGGAAGTCTAACATAGACAACCATGAATTGACATTGCTTAGGTTAGATGGTAGAGTTCAAAAGATAAAAATGGAGGATGCATATGGTCTGGATGCAGCTGATCTCCAAGACTTGCTGAATCTGGAACTTGAAAGGAATGTAGGAGACATGATTGCCTTGGACTGAACTTCAGTTCAAAGGCCAAATAAAGGAATCATTGATGAGAAATAAAATCAGTAACAAAGTTTAGTTTAGCATCATGAGAGATCCTCAGAAACAAATAGTTGTAATTATTGTTACAAATTTAATGTTTATTTTTTATCGATTAATGTTTATCGTTGTAATTTTGTTAGGAAATTTATAATGTTCAGCATATTGCATTTCGTATTTGTATCGATTAATAAATTATGGTTAAAAGCATTATGTATTTATGATTGATTTGATGGAAAGATTGATAAACTAATAGCTAAAAAATTAATAAAAGTATGTTGGAATTGAACCCTACAAAAAACAGATGATAGAAAGCCAAAATATACTACAACCTCTGATCCAAACAATAATGTAACATCTGCCCAAGTCAAGCTCTGCTGAAGACTAAATGTCTAAGGTCTGCCATAGCTAAACTTTGTTGAAGACAAAGCTTTGCTAAAGACAAAAGCTAAAAGGTCTGCCAAGGCAAAGCTCTGCTAAAGACTAAAGCTAAAAGGTCTGCCATGGCAAAGCTCTGCTAAAGACTAAAGTTGAAAGGTCTACCAAGACAAACCTCTATTGAAGATCAAAGCTAAAGGTCTGTCAAGGCAAAGCTCTGCTGAAGACCAATAGATGATGTATCATCAGTGTTTTCTATCAGTCCTTGTAATGTTTAGTGTATAGCAGTGGTTAGCTTAGCAGATGTTGTTAGTTTGTTATTTTTGTTAAATGTCACTTTCATGCTGACTTCATTGAACCATTCTCAATATAGTCAACTTTACTTACACATGTCATGTATAGAGCCCTTTTCAATACCAAACCATTTAATTACAGTCTAACTTAAAGCGACATATTCTCAGTTACTCTTTTGAGTATCAGGTACTTTAACAGCTGTGAAATACTAACCTTTTCAAATACCAACTCCCTAAGTCAAAGGATCTTTTGATTTTTTACTGCTATCCTTTAGATTTTTTTACTACTTAACCTATCAGTTTTGCTTTACAGTTGCTTTTACACTTGCTATTACAACTGTAAACCAAACAGTGACTGGTGGGTGGTAAAGCATGCTTGGAGCTCTATAAATCTGTAAGACTCTACAATCACTCCACATCACAGTCCATAGTGAATTGTTTCTCCGGCTCTACAACTGAGAATAGCTTCATGGAATGAGCAACTAAAGCAAAAGAGTATTTAAACCTACAACTGTAAGTTAATAGGTCTAACTAAATTCGTATCAAATCTTCCATCAATTAATAAACCTTCAAAGGATCAACCTAACAAGTTCTTTTTTACTTTGTTTCAGAATATCAATACCTTGCATTGTTTCTTGGCTCATTACATCTAGGTCTTGCATTGTTTCTTGGCTTTTCTACTCCTGGGCCTTGCATTGTTGTAAAGTTTCTCGCTTTTATTGGTTTGATTTGTAACTTTTAACTGCTATAAACATAGGTATAACAATGTTTATTTATTGGTTTGTTTTGTAATTATTATCTTTATATAATTGTAATTAGAAATAATACTTATATAAATCTATATATGTAAAGTTAATTTATAAATCTTTAAATTTTTCTTGTATACAACATTTGATGTATTTATGTTATTTCATATTTACAAGAACTATTGTGTAAATAAATTAAGTACTACCATTTCTCTAACACCCTATCTATTCCTGTTCTTTATCTCCAACTTGTTACACCACCTCACGCATATGTGTAACAGAAATCATATGCATCAATTTAAAACAACAAAACCAACACGAAAATCCTCACCCACTTTCACATCACCTTCCACCGATGAAACCAGAATCAAAATTCACCTAACCTAAGATTGGGCTATATCAAAATCTAACCTTGCAATTGCAACCCAAACTGTAACGGTAAGCTTTCCTTATCGCATATCTGCTCAGATTTAAAAAACCCAACAGGAGATCTGTTCATTTCTAAAATCCCAGCACAGAGAATAGAACCAAAATATAACCAATTCACAATCATGTCAACAATTTTTTATATATAACCAAAATAATTTTAATTGCTTTAAAATTGATTTTTGAAAACACTTTTGTGTTTAGCATGGCTATAATTTCCATTTGTCTTCCAACCAAAATTGTATTTTTCAGTTCACAATTCACTCCAAACACATATCAATTAAGAGCTATGGGTGGTGGTTATCCACTTCCAATTGAACCACAAGGACCTTCAAACCATGGATGATCATCCCGTCACAATATAAACTTTCCAGTTTCAAACCATCCTTCAAACCCTACAGTGGCAAACCCTTTTCATCCGGTCATTTGTCGTCCTCCAACTTTAAATCCTCCTCCGGTGACAAACCCTCCTCTGGTGACAAACCCTCAACATGATGATCCATTTTTTTTACGGATGAAGAGTTGAATTGGACGTATGACTATACCTTTGCTCAACTACAATTTGGTAGACTACGAATTGGGGAGGGGCATCACCGTCCGGTGGCAAACACTCATGTACCGCCAAAACATCCTCCACCTTCAAACCGTCCTCATGTGGAAAACCCCAGTCAAACACAAGAACTACCGAGTTGGCTGAGGGGTACGAAACTGACCCTGGGGCGGAATACGAACCACCGTTGGATTAAGAAATGGTTTGGGAACCTTAGAACAACTTTGATGATAGCTGCCTCCACTGCAATGATGATGATAGTGATATATTATGTGGTTAATCTATTGCTTTATTATGGGTTAGTTAATTTTATTTCCATGTACTTTTTTTTCGAATTAGTTTGAATATTAATTATGTAGTTGTTTTAGTTTCAATTATGTATTAGTTTAAATTTAAATTTGTTGTTGTTTAATTTAAATCATGTTTTAGTATAATTTTAAATTGGGTGTTTAATTCTTTAACTCAATTATTAAATTAAAACAATAGAAAACATAATTAAGCACCACCTCCCACTTATCTACTTGACTTAAAAATCAAATTGATAAAAATTTAAATATATGGAGTTTATTTTTTTAGTTAACTAACATTGAACACTTAATAGGATATATCTGATCATTTTTCCGTTTAAGAATTTTCATCATTGACAAATGATAGAGCATAGTATAATTTAATCTTTTTTATGGTGGAGTTTATTTGGCATGACGTCGGTGAAAAGAGATTAGTGGTTATTTTTCATGATCAACACGTAAGGACATTATTTTCATTTGCTTTGTGTTATACGAGTAAGCGTTTTTCCACCACTAAATTTGTTTTGTTTTTTAGAGACAAAAAAAATGTTGTGATCGTCCCACAACATTTGATACACATATATAATGACGCGACATTGATGGGTGGTTTTTTTCCTTGAATCATTTCCAAATTGAGAATCTCAACCATCAGGAGTACCCAAAGTACCATAATTACGTGTTAGTTTGTTCCGAGAAAAAAAAATCATGATCAACGAATATACAAAGCTCTCTTCACTTATGCTTACGATTCCAAGAGTGCTTCTTTATATCCACTGGTCCCTTCCATTATAAAATTAAAGCATGACAGGAGACATCAAAAATTTATTGTTGGTACATATAAAATCTATCTATATTTTTATTTTAAATATATAAAAGTATATATATGTATATATAATCAGTGTATACGATTTGGTTGTAGATGTGTTGGGAGAATAATAGAAGGTAAAAACGATCGATATTGTTTTGAAATTTCTCTTCAAGATAAGATATAAGTTATTATTTATTAACAAATTACAAACATAATATTTACATCACATGTAAGAAAAATTATTATTATTAAAAGAACTTTAACCCAAGATTGTTATATACAGTGGTCACACAATACAAATGTTGTTGTCCGCCTTGAAGCCTTCCGATGTTATACATACCATTCGAGTCGTGCAACAAAAGTCCATCATATATGTATCGTGTGTGAAGTTGGTTCATCTACTAGATAGTATGTTATGCTTTACACATGAACTTTCTAAAAATTAGTTACATTTAATGGCTCATGTAATTTTATAAAAGTTATATTTTGTTTGTTATTTCAATTAATATTTTGAAGTCTACGGAGTTGAGTAAGATTACGTACGAACCAGATATGGTTGAGGCACAAGATATTTAATTATGGATCGTTATCCACGTATGTGTTTAAGTTAGAAACATTTGGTGTTGTTATATGTTTAGTTGTTGAATATTAAAGTCCATGTTGGTGTTTTGTGTTTTGTGTTTTGTGTTTTGCTTTTGGTTAATTGCCTTTATGTTTCCTTCCTACTTGTAGAAGTATACTTTAGTTTGTCTAATATTATATTATGATGTAACAAGTATGTTATATTGCTTGATTTACAAGTAATGTTTACACCTATTCTTCGCCAAACTATAATCTTGATTTATTGGACAACTAAAAAGTTATTTTTTGTCTTAAATGACGGTATCACCATGACTGACCTTCCTATTGAAACAATATTTGAGATATTAACGAGGGTGCCAGCGAAGGTTGTAGGACGTTCTAAAAGTGTTTGTAAGGAATGGTCTGCGTTACTGTCAACTCAAGATTTCATAAGGGTACATTATTCTCGCTCATTAGTTTCATCTAACCAGAGAGTTCTCTTAATTGACGACCTAACATGCTCTGTTCATCCGATCAAGGTCCATAGTTACATTACCATTCGATCACCAAAATAATGATGTCTCAATACTTTCACATTTGAATGGATTATTGTGTGTTTGCTTGACTCATACACACGAGTTGCTTATTTGGAATCCAACAACTATTGGTTTCAAGCGTTTATCAACACCCGATTCTCATGGATTCTATATAAATAATCTTAATGCCGTTGGTTTGTATGTTGATGATGCCGATGATTACAAAGTCTTGCATATAAAGTGTAGGTGTGGTGTATTAGAAAGCTATGTTTATTCTAGGGAAGTAGACTTTTGGAGAAATATTCCTTTCTTAACAAGACAAGAGTACCTTAGCCCCCATTTCTATTGGTCAGGTGGCACATTTTATGGTGGTACAGTATATATTTCTGTCTTTGCGAATGTTAGGTTAGAGGTACAAATGTGGTGATTTGTTTTGATATTAATACGAAGCAGTTCAAGAAGATAAGCTTTCCACCTGTTCCTTCTACGGGATTTGTTCAAGGAGTTATAGTGAATGTAAAAAATGACCTTCACATGTTCACCGCCACTGGCTGGTTTGAGATAACAATTGACCTATGGACGCCAAAAGAGGATTACTGGATTAAGGTCTTATCGTGTCCTCCGAGCCCCCCAATATCATTGTCATTGTGGGGCGATATAACACATTATGTGACAAATGGTAATTGGTTTGTGATAACTAAATTAGGGAAGCTTTTTAATACTGAAATGGATATGAAGCCCTTCGAAATTCTTTATCCAGTTACTTGGTTTCGTGGTTTTAAGGGTGCGGTGTTTGTGGAGACCGTCGTTTCACCGAGTATTTAGTTTGGCTTTCACTTAATCTTATCATTATGTATTTGAATGTTTTAAGAATTTGGGTTTTTTTCTGGTAATCATGTTATTCTGTTTAAGTGTCATGTAGTAATCTTGTAATAATTTCAGAATTTCATCATCTATTATAACTATCTTTTATTTAATTTGCAAGGTATTTGACACTTTACACTTTACAATGTATAATGGACAACCAAACCATTTTAATCATGCTACTAGCTCGAGTGCATCTACTAGAGCTGAAAAACGAAAAGAGTATAACAAAAGATATTATGTTGCACGCAAAGAAAATAACAAAGTCTTGAAATTTGGGAGTGGTGAGGTCTCCCGAAGTTCTTCATCAATATCTTTAATGAGTAATAGATCAACAGAAAGGACGCCGTTAAGAAGTTTACAAACTAATATTACTCAATTTACCCAAATGAAAAATGAAAACGCGTCAAGTATTTCTACTTTGAAATGTAAGGAGTACAATGGAATGCGTATTTCAAATTGCAGTCGATTTACATCAACCCCGACTGATGATGCTATGCCGACAAGCACATTCCCCTCTGTAATTGATGAAGTCGTGCCTAGAACATCAAGAGGTTTCTATTTATTTAATAATGATTTCCTTATGAACTTGACATCTTTAACAACCTTCATTACTTAAGACAATGATTTTTTTAGGTGTTCGAATTCAACGGCGTACACTTTTACCTTAATTTTATGAAGTAGTTGATCAACCTTCATTCCAAGATGAGAACGTAGAAGATGATCCATATAACTTTGTTTAAAATCGTGTACCTAGAGAGCATCGTGTTTTAAAAGAACAGGGTGCATGTCCTGATTGTGGAGCAAAACTTTTTCAATTTGAATTTGATACCTTTTGTTGTATGAGTAGGAAAACTGTGTTAGCAAATTCAGAAATTCCAGAGGAATTGCACCGACTTTTCACATCGCAAGATGAAACTGGAAATATTTTTAGGCAAAACATTCGTGCTTATAACACGAATTTTTCTTTTGCCTCAGTGGGAGTGACGTTGGATGATACATTGAACAATATGAGAGACGGTGTATATACTTTTCGTGCACATAGAGGAATATATCACAAAATCGACCAATTAGTTCCGAGGGATGGAACCCCTAGGTACCTGTAGTTATATTTTTATGATCCTGATGCTGAGTTAGATCTCAGACTCCAATGGCTAAATCCTTATTGACGTTAGATTTTGACACATGTTCTTTCTACAAACCCATATGTCGATACATTTCGAAGACTTGCAGAACTAGGACCTCTGGACAACTATAGAGTCACTTTGAATACTTCGGTTGAACTTGACCAAAGGGTGTACAACCGACTGACGACATAGGAGGTATATAAAATAATATAATAATTACAATTATTTAATAGTATTGCTTATTTACTTACTTATAGTTGACGATTATATAGGTTGCTAGTATTTGGGTTGAAGGTAATGACAATATCACTTCGTATAAACAAAGTATTGTTATTTATGGTAGGTCTGAATATGGCCAAACTATTCAGTCGTACTTCAGTTGTTACAATCCATTGTCGTATCCTCTATTTTTTCCTAATGGTGAGTCGGGTTGGCATGCTAACATACCACGTCATGGAGTATCGATCGACATCGAAGGAGAAATGGCAGGACAACAATTTATTATTGTTTTAAGTGATGATCAAAATACCCTAATGCTTTTTATTTCATTAACAGACACTAACACACGAAGTGGTAGAACAACCGTGGCTATGCGAGAGTACTACTGTTACAAGTTCCAGATTCGATCTACCAAAAACGTGCTTCTGTTTGGTGGTAGACTGCTACAACAGTTTGTGGTAGATGTTTACATAAAGACTTAGATGTCACGTTTAGAATTTTGTGAGAGAAACCAGGCTAAGATACAGGCCAACTTGTACCAAGGTGTTGTGGATTGCGTCAATGGTGGTGAGGTTCATACAAACAGAGTCGGAAAAAGAATTGTGTTGCCTGCATCTTTCATCAGAGGGCCTTGCGACATGCGATGTCGGTTTCTAGATGCGATGACTTTAGTTCAATATGACGGCAAGCCTGATATATTCCTTACAATGATGTGTAATCCTAAGTGCCCTGAGATATGTGATAATTTACATGTTGTTCAAACTACACAAGATCGTCCAGACCTTGTTTCAAGAGTGTTTCGGGCTAAATTAGAAGATCTTAAGGAACAACTCTTCAAGAAACATATCCTCGGGGAAGCTAACGCATACGTTTATGTCATCGAATTTCAAAAGCGTGGTTTGTCGCACGCACATTTTCACCTTATCATATACCCGCAACACAAAATCAATAACGCGAAACATTATGATAAGGTTGTGTGTGCTGAGATTCCTAACAAACTAAGACATCCCAAATTGCATGAGATTGTTGTGAAGCACATGATTCACGGCCCTTGCGGTGGTTTACGATTAAGCAGTTCTTGTATGCAGGGGGATCCTAAAATTTGTCGTTTTCGCTATCCTATATAATTTAATGAAGAGACAACACAAGGAGAAAATGCATACCCGTTGTATCGAAGGAGAGACACTGGAATAGAAGTAGACATACGAGGATGCTTGATAATAGATGGGTGGTCCCATATAACCCAAGGCTTTTGATTATGTTTAACTGCCACATCAATGTTGAAGTTTGCTCAAGTATATAATATGGGAAATATCTTTACAAATATGTTTATAAAGGACTTGACAAACAGGTTACTCAAGTTGATCAAAGTGAGCAAGGGGTTATTATTAATGAGATAAAGAGATTTCAGGATGCACGCTACATATCGCCCCCAAAGGCTATGTGGCGCATTTTTTCCTTCTCGCTTTCTCAAATCTTTACTTTTGTTCTAGCCTTACAACTTTATGTACCAAATAATCAGATGGTTAGATTTAGAGATGATGAGATAATGTCTAATATTGTTGATAAGGAAAGGGATAAGAGAACCATGCTAACAACATTTTTTGAGAAAAATAGAATCGATGAAACAGCAAGGGTATATTTGTATAAAGATTTTCCAAAACACTTCATGTGGAATGGAAGCACACGCCGTTGGAATCGTCGTTTCGGTAAAAAACAAAGAGGTCGTATCGTTTCCGCTAATCTAGCTGAAGGAGAAAGGGACTACTTACGCCTCCTTTTGTCAAATATCAAAGGGCCTACTTCTTTTGAACATCTTTGCACAGTTAATGGTCAAAGGTGTGAGACATTTCGAAAAGCAGCTCTTGAGTTAGGCATAATAGAAGATGATGAATATCTATCACAATGTCTCGAAGAAGCCTCTATATTCTAGTTTCCCAATGCTCTTAGAAGGTTATTTGCGACCATAATGATTTTTTGCCAACTTGGAGATATTCAAAAGTTATGGAATGACCACTTTGATTCACTTTCTGAAGATCATCGGTTACACTGTCAAAGTATCGAACGAGTTCAAAATATGGTTCTTACCGAAATTAGTGTCTTTCTACAATCCATGGGTAAAAATATCAATGAATTAGACCTTCCTAAGATAACAGATGATGTTAACTTATGGGATGTAGGTTACTATGAGTTAAAGAGGAGTATGGGATTGTTTTGGAACCTGAACACTTGAGTGCCAAAGATATCCGGACCAAAAAAACGTGTTTGATGAGATCATGATGCATGTTGATAATGATCTTCCACGCGTCTTCTTTATTGATAGTCAGGTGGAACTGGAAAAACATTTTTTGTACAATGCCTTGCTTACTGAAATTCGGTCACGTGGTCTTAGTGCTCTCACAACAGCTTTATCAGGTTCTGCGGCTAATAATATGCCACGAGGTAGAACGGCTCACTCGAGATTCAAGATTCCTATTAATCTTGAAAATAATTCAATGTGCAATATAAAAAAACAGAGCGGGTCGCTAAAGTAATTCGGTCTGCCAAAATAATCATATGGGATGAAGCGTCGATGGCTAAATGACAGGCGATAGAGGCAGTTGATCGTACATTGCAGGACATTATAGGTGTTAGTCTCCCATTTGGTGGGAAGATAATGGTTATGGGAGGTGACTTCAGATAGGTATTGCCGGTTATTAAACGTGTCACTCGAGCACATATTGTAGACTCCAACCTACGAATGTCACCTCTTTGGTCTTTGACTAAACAGATGCGGTTAACCATAAATACGAGAGCGTTGAAAGATCCATGGTTTTCTAAATTTCTTTTAAGAGTCGGCGATGGAACTGAAGAACCAATCAAAGGAAACTATATCTGCATACCCGATGACATGACAATTCAGTGCAACAATAGAGAAAACTCTATAAAAGAATTGATCAATGTCATCTTTCCATCAATTAAGATAATGAATATTCTTCAGATTATATAATCTCTAGAGAAATATTGTCCACCAAAAATGAGAGTGTTGACGAGATTAATAATCAAATGATTGACATTTTTCAAGGTGAGGAAAAAGTATATTACAGTTTTGACGAAGCTGAAGATGATCAGCACAACTTCTATCTGATCGAGTTCTTAAACACGCTAAATGTTAGTGGTTTGCCGCCTCATAAGCTTTGTTTAAAAATTGGATGCCCAATAATATTGTTACGGAATATCGATCCATCACATGGCCTGTGTAATGGCACGCGGTTAATATGTAAAGGCTTCATGCGAAATGTTATTGATGCAGAAATTGCAGTCAGTCAACATGCCAGTAAACGAATATTTTTGCCAAGAATCCCTCTAACCCTTTTTGAAGATTCATGTTCCCATTCAAGTTGAAAAGAAAACAATTTCCAATTCGACTAAGCTTTTCCATGACGATTAATAAAGCTCAAGGTAGTGTTTATGTACTGGATTCTATATTCTCACATTGACAACTTTATGTGGCGTTATCAAGAGGGATTTCAAGACAAATATGAAGGTGTTGGTACATCTCGCCAAATAGTTTAAACAAAGCGGAGTTTACACATCAAATGTTGTCTACCAGGAAGTGTTGCGTGATTAATGAACCACATTCGTGTCAAAATGAAGGTAAGTTAGTAGATTTTGTGCCTTAATTGCTTTCAGAAATTACTTTTTTAAAACACATGTAATGTGACAAATGGAAAATAACCGATAATTCCGTACAATTTAATCACAATTTTTAGTACATAATCTCATGCATTATATCGTAATTTGATTACGTAATTGAGTCGTACGTCATATCATAAGTGGAGGACAAGTGAATCATGCCATAACATATATTGGTTTCCGTTACGACGTGAAACAAATCAAACTATGCCCTAAAAGTGTTGGGCGCACTACTCGCGGTTGCACTATTCATGTCAGCAAAACCGCTAAAATAAAACAGAACTATAAATAACAGCATGCTAACGTCATAAATGAGTCCATATATACATGAAAACACTAATGTGGGAACACATCTTGCAATTATACATAACTTTCCGGTACAACGCCTAAATTACAAAATTGTCCGTTTCGACTAAAAAGGTGACAATTTCAACTCGTCCGCACAATTAATTCAGTATTTTCTGAATTCCAGAAGTATAACAGAACAATGATAAACACCCTAAAAATATGAGGATATCAGAAATACATAAAAGACATCGTTTCCAGTCGTACGACAAGTATTACACAACTTGACCGGAAAGCGACCGGTTGTCGAACCAACAAAGATTGCAATGGCTGATAGCCTCATACATCAATCTAGAGAGCTAGTTAAGCTTCATTTGGGATCCAAAATCCCTTCAACTATCTTGAGGTCACGGAAACACAACTCCCGGGAATGTTCCACGGCAAAATATATGAGTGCTGATATTGAGCGAATAATTCAACGGGAAGCGTTTCGGCCATCCAAACTCAACATATACTTGACTAGTGAACAAGTTAATCATATTTCTATGTCAGAAGTGCCCTAAATAGACGCCATGGCACTTATGGTGGTCGAAAACCAAAGCTCCCGGTACGAAATAATAAAATTTGCATATTAGCCGATATCATACCGATGAGTGAACTAGTGACGTTTTCGTTATCCGAAACTAATACCAATTAGTCAAGAGGACTAATTAACATTGATTAACACCCTAAATCCTAATTACTTACTAATGATACAAGATCAACCCCTAATCACCATACTTAACCTAAACACCTAAATATCTATTTTTCAACACATGTTATAAATAATATTTACACTTAACCCCCCCCATGTGGGCCCCCACCTACTTGATTATTTTGAAAAATGAAGATTTAAGCATGGAGGAAATGTAACAGCCAAGCGTAACCACACCATGATATTGTCCGCTTTGGCAGCCATAACGTCCTCAGCGCCTGCCCCTCCCGGTTTTAAAACGCGTCATGATGGTGAAGGTATCCAGCCCCTTATAATGAAGCCTTTGTTCCCCTTCACAACTGATGTGGGATCTCACAATCCACCCCTCCTTAGAAGGTCCAGCGTCCTCGCAGGACCTAGCACCACTGATCCGGCCCTGGCTCTGATACCATCTGTAACAGCCCAGCATAACCGCACCATGATATTGTCCGCTTTGGCAGCCAACACGTCCTCAGCGCCTGCCCCTCACGGTTTTAAAACGCGTCTTGATGGTGAAGGTATCCAGCCCTTTATAATGAAGCCTTTGTTCCCCTTCACAACCGATGTGGGATCTCACATGAAAGATGTGATCTTGACTAAATAATTTATATAAACCATCACCATGTCTTCCATCATTTTTACTTCAAAAAATATTGAAACAACTCTCCTCCTACACCCTCTAACCCCACGGCTCAAACCCACCACCACAAACCACCACATTTTCACCACTAAACACCCCATGTTATACAATTTAAAGCCACTACAAGATCATCCAAGGTGCTTGCAAGGATGGAGGATCATTAGGGCTTTCTTGGAGCTTCATCTTCTTTCAAAATCTTCACTAATCTTGTGCAAACTTTGTAAGATAAATTTCTTCATATTTAAGCTTCTTATAATGCCTAGTTTGAGGAAGTGCAAGTTGATCATCTTGAAAGTAAAGAAAATATAACTCAAAAACCCTAAACCTCACCATAATAATAACACTAAACAAAGCTTGTTATGTGTTATTATGTGCTTTAGTGTTAACTAGTTAGCATAATTATGTTGATTATGATAAAGTAAGGTGTTTAAAGTAGATGATCTTGTATGTATAACAATATAAATGATGATTTAAACATGGTGATGTTTAAATCCAAACAAGATCATCAACCTCATGATCCATGAAGATTACTACAACTTAAAAATGATTTATTAAACATGTGTGATTTTTATGAGAAATAAACACCATGATTTAGGGTATAATCATCTTAAAAAGTGTAGTAAAAAAGGAGATTAAAGTGAAAATAATGATATGCAAGTGTAACTAAAATGGTGACCTAAAGGTTCAAATAAATATATACAAATTCATTGTTCTTAAGAAAAGTAGTAAGAATATATTTACAAAGATCATGGAAAATGAGGATGCATAAGTTGTAAATAAAGTGATATGTAATCTTGAATTGAGGATTGATCTTGATTATGGGTTTAAACATGGTTTAAATACGTTTTTAAAACGTGAAAAACACCATAGTTTAGGGGAATACAGCGAAATTTTCTAAAAATCTAATCGCGATTAAAGTATGATTAACAGGGTGATTAACGGGACTAAACGCGATTAGTGACCTAAACCGCCATTAAGGAAGTTTTAATGACAAGGATTAAACCCTAACCATCCAAGAGTTCAACAAGTGTATATATATATTTTTACAAGTTAAAATAAGTAATTCTTACACACACACACACACACACACACACACACACACACACACACACATATATATATATATATATATATATATATATATATATATATATATATATATATATATGCGGGAAACATATGTATATGCATATTTTGTCACCAAAAGTTATGTGTTAATACATGTGTATGTATCTAGAAGTTTAGGGTATATACCACAAAATACCCAACATATACAAATACTACAAACACTTGAAAGAATTACCAAGTGTAGATGACACAAAGCACATACACTTTACAATATGTCGAAACAATGATCAGACAAACGGAGCAATGTGGACGATGGGCGGACTTACACAATACACCGTCGCGTCGTTGACCAACGAACAAATCGCCAACACGAAGAGTTCCTACGGTGATGGGCGATTTTCGACTCGAGGAAGTATATATTAAACGACAACGACAACGACGTCATGTCTAAAATAATATATTTTAGACACAATGTATATATATGTTAACGATATCAAAATCCGGAAAGTTAAAATGTATAAGAATTTACTAAGTGGTTTTATAAAAGTATATAAATATATATACTTAAAGATCTATACTTAGTAAAATTTATAAGTGTAAGACTTATAAATATTTGGACTCTTGAAAATGAATTGGGCTAGGCCCATTATATAAAAGACATGGGCAAGGCCAAATTACATAAAATATGTGGGCTAAGCCCAAAGGTATAAATACATGGGCTAGGCCCAAACATTTAATACATGGGCTAGGCCCAAACGTATAAATTACATAGGCTAGGCCCAATCACATAATGACATGGTCTAGGCCCAATGACATAAATTACATGGGCTAGGCCCAATCACATAAAGACATAGGCTAGGCCCAATGACTTAAATTACATGGGCTAGGCCCAATCACATAAAGACATGGGCTAGGCCCAATGACATAAAGACATGAGCTAGGCCCAATGACATAAATTACATGGGCTAAGCCCAATCATATGAAGACATGGCTAGGCCCAATGACATACATGACATGGCTAGGCCCAATGACATACATGACATGGGCTAGGCCCAATGACATGCGTGCAAGGCACGAGGATATGTGAAGGGCGAGGCCCGTTCACACACGATCTAAGAATAACAAAGTGTATATATATATTTGAGAAATATATGTATAAAAATATTAATCGAACAAACGAACTACCAACACTATGATAACATTAAAAGTTGTTCTAATGTGATAAATACATACACAACAAGAATTCAAGATGAACAACTAGTACGAGGTCCAACGAGACCTAGGTGTCTAATGAAGTTAATACACATGTAGGTTACACACGTGTACGGACACCGAATTTGATAAGTACGACGTACGGAATGCAAACCTGTGAGTTCATGTCCCTCCTTTCAATTATTTCAAAGTTTTGTTTTAAAACTATCAAGGTGTAACACCCTGTAAAATCATGTCCAATAATATAGTGACACGTGTTGTATTTTATATATAGTCTATTAAAGACTAATATGGACTAAAAGTAAAAACATGCTGAAACTGAGCCTCTGAATGACTTTCTGATGTCAACATGAATAAACCTAGCCTCTGAACAGCCATTAGTGTCGTCATGCATAAAAACGTAGCCTCTGAACGACCATTAGTGTCGTTATGCATAAAGCATAGCCTCTGAACGACCATTAGTGTCGTTATGCTTAAACTCGGCCTCTGAGTGATCGTTGTGTCAGCATGCCTAGCCTCAGAGTGACATCGGAGTCAACATGCTTATAATAAGCCTCTGAGTGATCCTTTATATAGTCCAAACTCTCATACATACCATTTGTTGGACGAGAGGGTTCAATTTTGTAAATATGTGAAAGTTGGATAATGGAGGATTAAAAGTGTCAACATGTTAATTCATACCTCTGAATGACCTTTTAATGAATCGAGAGCTCGACAATGTCCGGGCATAATCCCGGGTATGCCAAGTATTGGCTACGGAGGGCTAAAAGTGCCAAAAAGGTGTTTAAAAAGTTTTTTAGAAGCTTTTTAAAGTTAAGGGGCTAAAAGTGTCAAAATCTGAAACTGGTTATAGGGCGGTCGCGGGCCGCGAGAGACCAGGCTTGGGTCTCTCGCGGGGCGCGAGAACAGTTATGTTGTAGAAAGTTTTGGCTTGGCCTCCAAACAAAGCTCCAAAACCATTAATTCGAAACCATGGACTTGTAATCAGCTATGCCACGTTTTGGGACACTTGTAAGCTGCCTCTTACACCCCTAAACACCTGGCTTCACCTCCTTTGAGTTCTCCAACTATAAATAGGTGATCAAGTTCACCATTCCAACTTGCACCTTTCTCATTTATTCACTCTTCTCCCTCCTCTGGAAGTTCCTAGCTGAAAGGAGCATCCAACTTAGTTCTTTTGCACTTTAGGAATCACCTGTAAGTGTTCCTTCCTTGTGCATTTTCGTTTATAGACTTTTATAGCCAAAAGTCAAGCGTTTTACGAAAAACGCTTTGACTTTCGGTTAAGACCATTATGGTCCAGCCATTGTTCGAAACAAACATTAAGTGATCGTAATAAGATAGGTGTTAATCCCTATAAAGGGCACCTCCTGAAGATCACATTTGCTAGACCAATTGACGGGTCAAGGTTATGATATTAAAAAGTCAAATAGGCCATTTCTCGGAAAATTCATAAATTGATCTTATATATGTTGTGAAACCTGTTTTGACACTTAAACAAGTTGGTAATAATTATTAGAACATTTATGAACATGTTCGGCTCGTCAATTTCAGTTCTAGGGTCGGTTCGCAACCGAAAGTCGCGAAGTTTGACTTCTGCTTTGACTTTCGATTCTGACCCGATTTAGATTAGTTACCTACTGATCTAAAGTTGCATTATGATCGTAATATAATATAACCCTCTGAGGTTATATTACATGATCATAATCAGAATCTGAGTTTATGCGCAAGTTCCATAATTATGCCATTTTGACCAAAATGCCTTTTTTTGCATAAAACAAGGTTTTAAAGATAATGAACTTGAAAATAAGTTACCTACTAATGTAATATTATAAGTAGGATTATTTGGGATGTTAAACCAAGTTATAAAATGAGTTTCCAATCAGGTCCTTAAACTATGTTGATAAATGACGGTTTTAGTCCTTGGACTCATAAAATAGTTTTAATCAAATCTTTTCAAGATAAATTATTTACCTACTGATATGTTATATAAAATAACATATTTAAAATTTTTAATCTGACCTTAAAATCAGTTTTCATAAATATCGCATAAAGACGTCATTTTACTACATAAGCACCATTTCGACGCATAGTATGGTTTTAAACCATATTAATGGACTAATACTTGTTACCTACTGATATTAAAACTTATTTTAAAGATTTTTACAGTAGGTATACAATATGAACTCAGAATCCCAAATAATTTATAAACTATGTGTGAAATGATCAAAATGCCCATTCGGTGTATAGTTTGGTCATAAAAGGTAAAACCCACACATAACTAATATTCTACTGATATTATATCATAAATAAACTATTTTTCCAGAATAATTTTGATTATAAACTTAAGTCATATTCAAGTTCCTTTTATACGGTACATAATTACCGAAATGCCCTTATGAGGCATAGTTTCGTTTTAAAACCTTAACGGGCATATAAGTTGGTATCCTACTGATATTTAAACTTATTTAAAACATAATGGCATATAGAACTTGTCCATGACTTATCCGGTTACCCATTATCGCTTATAAGCATACGGTTGATTACACGTAACCAGTTCACGGAATTCAACTGAAACGTGTTTAACCTTATCATTTTAGTCTCAAAATCCGGAATGTTTATAGTTTACCCATATTATACAAGTTAAGGTACTTGTTGGGATTAAAATACATTCTATCCAATCGTCGTTTAATCTAGCGTCATACGTTTTGATCAAGTACGCTAGTCGGTCTAAGTCTATGACTTGAATAAGACCGTTAGTATTTAATTGGTTAGTTTATGCCATAATCCAGACTAGAGACTTGCCGGTAAATGCTATCTGCACTTAGTCCTTTTGTGTACGGCTGAGTTATTTAAAAATAAAAAGAAGACTAGCTCAGGTAAATACTCTCGACTTATTTCCTTATACGGGCATGGGTTTATGGTAAATTATTACCGCTTGGTCGGAAATGGGATCAATCAAACACCGGTTCAGGGATAATAAATCCGCGTATTCTGTTTTAATTAGTTTTGTTTGATAATTTAAACATCGGGGGTTAACTACCATGTGCTGGATATCCTCGGCTCATTACAATAGAAGTGGCCACGACCTTAGCGTGGGTGTAGGCATACACCCGATAGAAGCTCAATTATGCATTCCCACAATGTTGGGAGGAATTGACTCCTTCGTGAGTCTAAAGTGGTGTGTACATTAATTGTGTCTCGGTCTTCGTACCGGGCCTCGTATGTATGACAAACATGTAAATCTGTTAACAAGGTTGGACGGTCAATTAACCAAAGTTATAAAAAGATTTTGTGCTGATACGCACTTAAAACATTTTGGAATGTTTTCAAAATGAGTCGATTGGGTGTATTTACCAGCGAAAGCTGACATATTTTCAAAAGACTAAACTGCAGGTACAATACGAAAATAGGCCGGAGGTGCTCGGTAGTGATAGAGGATCTTGCATATCCTATAATCTGCCCAAAGTCTATTTTATAATCTTTCCATGTACAATTATGATCCGCTTGTGGATCTTCTATTTCGAGCCTGTATATTATTTTGTATTTTCGAACATTCGGTTTGTAATAGTAATTTTACTCCAAGACTTCCGTTATGCCGTGTTTAATTGACAATGATGTTATCAACTGACGTCACAATACTCCTCACCCGGGCCCACCGGTGTATGGATTTGGGTTGGAAATTCGGGGTGTGATAGGTTGGTATCAGAACCAACGTTTGAGAGAATTAAATACTAGCCTTTTGTGTTTAATCTCAAACTTACACGAGCACATTCCTTAGACTTCCGAGTCTAGGCATTGACCTAGGATTACTCATTTCATTATTAAGTTATTAGTATTGTTTTTGAATTGATTTTTAACAGGAAAATACCTCCACGTGTACGAGGATAAAGTGAGAGAGGAAAAGGTCCAATAAGGGGAGGACCATCGGGGCGCATTCCCCCTCAATTTCATAATTCAGATGCATACGAAGAATCAGGAGATTCATCTCCTTAGCAACCAGCGAGACGTTCAGTCTCTAATAGACTCTCGCCCTCACATTCCCAAAATTCTTACCACTCTTATCATTCACACCATTCTCACCATTCCCATTGTCATCACTCTTACCATGAAGAATTTAACCCTAACCATTACTTTAACACACCTCCAGCAGATCAAAATCAGTTGGACCAGCCACACCCTATGGACGAGGACTCCGACTCGGAGATGCGGCCGTCGGGATCAAATATGCATCCCGTTCAAACTCATATGTTGGATCGCCCTACCAAGGTACTAATGAGTGGGACCAATATTGGAACCAATTTACCTTCGTCCACACTCCTTCCCATCACTCTCAACCACCCACAGTACAAGAAGATGTCCACATGGAACCGGTGGACCAACCTCAACCACCACCTAAACCACCAAGAAGGAAGCGAGGAGCACGTATGTTGATGCGTGCCGGACAAAGGTCAGGATCGCTGCCACATTTGCCCAATTCCTACCCTACAATCCAAGAGGACCCACAAATGGGTGGACCCTCTAATGTTTCACCTATAGTGGAACCAACGCCAACACTTGCTATTCAACCACCATCGAGTTATACTAACCCAATCCCCACATATCCAGACACGTCTGGATATGATCCTTTTAACCCGTCTACACCGGTAGACTATCAAGCATGGTCGCAAGACCCCTATATGCAAGCAGTTATGCACAACACACTTTAACCGTCTCCTTTTCCACCTACTTATCCACCGACTGGATATCCAACTTATGGGTACCAGTATCCGGTTATGCCACAACCACAACCTCCGCCACCACTTGAGGCCATTAATGAGGCCTTAGAAAGAATGAAAGAAATGCAGCAGCAAGCGGAGAAAACAGAGAAGAAGAAAAATAAGTTCTTCAAGAAACTGTCCAAGTTGGTCAAAGGAAAGAAGGACGAGTGAAGTCTCTTCTAATTATATGTATTCCCTGCAAGGACATTATTATTTCTTTTTAAGTCCCTGCGTGGACGTTTTTGTTTCTTTAAAATCCTTGCATGGACAGTTTATTTCATTTTCTAGTATTGTAATTTCTAATTTGGAATTTAATGAAGTACTTTTGGAATTATATATATATATATATATATATATATATATATATTCATCCACTTCAAACGAGCGTCTCGATTTTACTCAAAATTTATGCTCTGCTATATAATTCCAAAAGATCTTAATGGATTGATTATGCAAAGTGGCGTAGACCACATATTGGCCAAGAAATGATAGTTAAGTATGAAGGGGTCTTCTATCAGGATAGTTAAGGGAAGATTATCCTTCTGTCCAGAGGTAAGGGACTAGGTCCAAGCCTCCAAGGTCGTTAAGGTCGAAGGTGACCGGGACCATTAATCAATCATTAAGGTACTCTTATGTAACATTAAAGAATGTTCATACTCCTGGTAGTGTGGCTTGAGGAACCACACTAGCTGTCAGGCCAATGTGCCCAATTTATGTCCAATGGGACAAGATGATATGACATATACATCTGATATGATGTAGGCCAATGTGCCCAATTTATGTCCAATGGGACAGGCTGATATGCCATATACATCTGATATGATGTAGGCCAATGTGCCCAATTTATGTCCAATTGGACAGGCTGATATGCCATATACATCTGATATGATGTAGGCCAATGTGCCCAATTTATGTCCAATGGGACAGGCTGATATGCCATATACATATGATATGATGTAGGCCAATGCGCCTAATTATTGTGTCCATTAGGGACAAATCTATGAACTATATAATCGTCAAACATGACAATGACAGTTGTGACAATGTGATCCACTGTCCAATAATATATAGACTACGTCCAAATTGTAATTTGCCTATGATGGTCCTATTAAGACCAAGGCCAAATATAGTTATGTTAAGCCTAAGAGTTGTGATGTTATTCACACTAGTATAGGCAATGGATTATTATATCCAATGTTGAAAGCCGATATGGTTGATATACCATGGCTAAATGAAGTTTTATTGGTTTATAGAAACCAAGACTTAAAGATGGCTAACTCAAATGAAGCACAAAGTAGCCATAGGAATGTTGAATCTAACAAAGCGGAAAACAAAAATATAGATGATGATAATTTTCAAGCTCGCATTGATGCGGCTGTCGAAAAGACCATGGGAAAGGCCATAGAAAGGCTAAGAGAGTCGAGTGCAACTCGCTCTAGACCCTTACCTATTCCACCATCTTCAGCTCATAAAGAGAGCTCCATTCACTCTTCAAATGCGAAGAGTGAACCAAAGAAATTAGATTTTGCAGAAAGGTCCCGGTCTGCTAAGGACGGATGTGCCTATAAGTATTTCGTCTTATGTAAGCCCCGAGACTTTAACGGGGAGAAAGGAGATGTAGAGGCCCTAAAATGGCTAGATGAGATGGAAACGATTGTAGATATCAGCAATTGTGCTGATAAGGATGTGGTCAAGTACGTACCACAATCCTTCAAGGGCGATGCCCAATATGGTGGAAAGCCATGATTCAATCAACAGGTAAGGTACACATGTACAAGTTAGGATGGTCCAAGTTTGTTGACCTTTTTAAGGAAACTTATTGCCCAACCCATGAGGTGGAGAAATTAGAGACAGACTTCTTGTCTCTTTCAATGAAAAACCTAGACTATCGGAAGTACGTCTTCGATTTCAATTCCCTATCTAGGTTAGTTTCCTATTTGATCACCTCCGAATCCAAACGCATTGCGCGCTTTATAAATGGGTTGGCACCCCACCCAAATAAAGGGCATGGTAAAGGCTGCTCAGCCTAGTACCTATAGGTCCGCTGTAGACCTATCTCTTTCCCTCACCCTTGATTTGGTGAGACAAAGGTCAATTAGGAATGAAACTGACGGAAAGAGGAAACGGAGGATAATAACCCCAATGATTTAAAAAGAAAGGAAATTTCGGATTCAAGAACAACCAACACGCGTCTAATGACAAACCTCTGTGCAAGAACTGTAAATATAGGAATTGGGGACTATGTAGTATAAATCCACAAACCAAACCCTGTGGTATCTGCAAAAGAAGAGGGTATAGGACCATAGATTGCAAGGATCTTAAGGATGCAGTTTGCTACAACTGCAATGAAAAAGGACATATAACGTACAACTGCCCCAAGAAACCCAAAAGTAATGATGCAAAGCCTAGAGAGGCCAAGAAGGGGAATGCCCGTGCCTTTCAAATAAATGCCAGGGAGGCCGTTAATGACAACAACATCATAACATGTACAATCCTCATTAACAATATTTACGCTAGAATTCTTTTTGATTCGGGTGCGGATAAAGCATTTGTTGACCATAAATTTAGTAAACTATTAAACCTGCCCATAAGAACTCTAGATAAAACCTATGAGATAGAACTTGCTGATGGAACGATAGAATCCACATCTTCCATTCGTGATAGATGCTCTATATCCATTAAGAATCATTCCATCCCTATCTCTCTTCTGCCAATGAAATTGGCGGGGTTCGATGTTGTCTTAGGCATGGATTGGTTATCTCATAACCAAGCCCGCATTGCCTGCGATAAGAAGATCATCGAAATTAAACCCTATCTGGTGAAGTGATCACCATTCCTGGAAACTCACACTATGGATTGCCAGACAAGATGTCGTTATTTAAGGCATCCAAGTGTTTGACAAAAGGCTGTGTCATCTACTTGGCACAAGTAACCATAAACGAACCTAAGCCAAACCTTGAAGATCAACCAGTTATCTCAGAGTATCCCGATGTTTTCCCTGAAGAATTACCAGGCCTACCTCCAGATAGACAAGTGGAGTTTAGAATAGATATCCTACCAGGATCAGCACCAGTGGCTAGAGCTCCATATAGGCTAGCACCAACGGAGATGAAGGAATTAAGAACGCAGCTAGATGAACTCTTGGAGAAAGGCTTTATTCAGCCTAGTTCCTCGCCTTGGGGAGCTCCTATCCTCTTTGTAAAGAAGAAAGACGGTTTGATGCGAATGTGTATCGATTACCGAGAGCTAAACAAGTTAACAATCAAGAATAGATATCTTTTGCCCAGGATCGATGATTTATTCGACCAACTTCAAGGGGCTAGTTATTTTTCTAAGACTGATCTGAGATCTGGATATCGCCAGCTGAATGTTAGAAGTGAAGATGTTCCTAAACTGCCTTCAGGACCCGATATGGTCACTTTGAATTTTTAGTAATGCCTTTTGGGCTCACAAATGCACCTGCAGCATTCATAGATCTCATGAATAGAGTCTGCAAGCCATATCTAGATAAGTTTGTCATTGTCTTTATAGACGACATGCTTATTTATTCTCGTAATCAATCTGATCAAGAGAAACATCTTCGGTGCATCTTAGAACTGCTAAGGCAAGAGAAACTATATGCAAAGTTCTCTAAGTGTGAATTTTAGCTTAGAGAAGTCCAATTCCTGGGACATATGGCAAGTGAGCGTGGTATCCAAGTGGATCCCACCAAAATTGAGGCAATAATGAATTGGGAAGTGCCCAAGACCCCGACGGAGATTCGTAGCTTCCTAGGATTGGCTGGATATTATAGGAGGTTCATTGAGAACTTTTCAAGAATAGCCACTCCTTTAACTACCTTAACCTGAAAGAATGTTAAGTATAATTGGGGTCCAAAACAACAAGAATCTTTTGAGGTTCTTAAACACAAGTTGAGCAATGCTCCTGTATTATCCCTACCAGAGGGTGTTGAAGATTTTGTAGTCTACTGTGATGCATCGCACACTGGCATGAGTTGTGTGCTAATGCAAAAAGGCAAGGTGATTGCCTATGCATCATGAGAGTTAAAGGTGCACGAAAGGAATTACACCACCCACGATTTGGAATTGGGTGCCGTTGTATTTGCACTAAAACTATGGAGACATTATTTATATGGCACAAAGTGTATTATATACACTGACCATAAAAGTCTCCAGCATTTGTTCAATCAGAAGGAATTGAACGTGCGACAACGTCGATGGATGGAAACGCTTAATGATTATGATTACGAGATTCGCTACCATCCAGGCAAGGCAAATGGAGTTGCTGATGCCTTAAGTCGCAAGGAACGGGTTAAGCCTATAAGGATTAACGCCAAGAGCATTGAGCTCAGAAATAACTTAATTGAGAAGCTTAGATGCGCAGAAGCAAGCTCTATTAGAGGCTAATATCCCTAATGAGAAATTAGGCGGAATTGTTGATCAGTTAGCGCCTGGAAAAGATGGAATCCTTCAATTTAGTGATAGAATCTGGGTTCCAGTCTTTGGAGGACTTAGAGATCTAATCCTCCAAGAAGCGTATAGTTCGAAATACTCAGTTCATCCGGGAGGTGACAAGATGTATCAAGATCTAAAGAAGAATGTGGATGGGTTTGAAGAAATCCATAGCCACTTATGTAGCCAAGTGTCTGACATGTTCGCAAGTTAAAGTCGAACATTAAAAACCGTCAGGACTTCTACAACAGCTTGAAATTCCCACGTGGAAATGGGAAATGGTAACTATGGATTTAATTACCAAGTTACCAAAGACCAAAAGCGGTAATGACACTATTTGGGTCATAGTGGATAGGCTGACCAAGTCAGCACATTTCTTGCCAATAAGGGAAACTTATAGTTCAGATAAATTGGCTAAGTTGTATGTGGAAAAGATTGTGTCCCAACATGGCGTGCTGGTATCTATTGTATCTGATAGAGATACTAGATACACATCTCATTTTTGGAAGAGTTTCCAACAATCTTTAGGCATACGATTAAATTTTAGTACAGCTTACCATCCGCAGACTGATGGTCAAAGTGAGTGTGCTATTCAAACTTTGGAAGACATGCTTAGGGCATTTGTGATTGATCTAGGTGGAAGTTGGGATGACCACTTACCCCTAATAGAATTCTCCTACAATAACAGCTATCATACTAGCATCAAGGCTGCTCCTTTTGTGGCCTTGTATGGGAGAAAATGTAGAACGCCCGTATGCTGGGCAGAAGTTGGGGAAGCCCAACTATCAGGACCTGAGATTGTCCTGGAGACCACGGAAAAGATTGTACAAATCCGTGATCTTCTCAAAACTGCCAGGATAGGCAGAAGAGCTATACTGACAAGAAGCGTAAACCTCTTAAGTTCCAAGTAGGGGACAAAGTCATGCTGAAAGTATCGCCCTGGAAAGGTGTGATGCGTTTTGGAAAGAAGGGCAAGTAGAGCCCAAGATATATAGGACCCTGAGAGATAATCGAATGTGTCGGCACTGTAGCTTATAAGCTCAAGTTGCCAGAGAAGCTTAGTGGAATTCATGATGTATTCCACATATCTAACCTTAAGAAATGTATAGCCGATGAGTCGCTAGCAATGCCGCACGAGGAGGTGCAAATTGATGAAAACCTGAGGTTCATTGAGAAACCTATTTCGATCGAGGATCGACATGTTAAGAAGCTCCGAAGAAAGTTGATACCTATAGTAAAAGTTAAGTGGGACGCTTTTAGAGGTCCCGAGTATACATGGGAGGTTGAGTCCACTATGCGACAAAAGTACCCCCATCTTTTTGAATAAAATCTCGAGGTCGAGATTTCTTTTAAGGGGGTGAGGATATAACACCCTGTAAAATCGTGTCCAATAATATAGTGACACGTGTTGTATTTTATATATAGTCTATTAAAGACTAATATGGACTAAAAGTGACAACATGCTCAAACTGAGCCTCTGAATGACTTTCTGATGTCAACATGCATAAACCTAGCCTTTGAACGGCTATTAGTGTCGTCATGCATAAAAACATAGCCTCTGAATGACCATTAGTGTCGTTATGCATAAAGCATAGCATCTGACGACCATTAGTGTCGTTATGCTTTCTGAGTGACCGTTGTGTCAACATGCCTAGCCTCTGAGTGACATGGGAGTCAACATGCTTATACTGAGCCTCTGAGTAATCCTTTATATAATCCTAACTCTCATACGTGCCATTTGTTGGACGAGAGGGTTCAATTTTGTAAATATGTGAAAGTTGGATAATGGAGGATTAAAAGTGTCAACATGTTAATTCATACCTCTGAATGACCTTTTAACGAACCGAAAGCTTGACAATCTCTGGGCATAATCCCGGGTATGCCAAGTATTGGCTACGGAGGGCTAAAAGTGCCAAAAAGGTGTTTAAAAAGGTTTTTAGAAGCTTTTTAAAGTTAAGGGGCTAAAAGTGTCAAAATCTGAAACTGGTTACGGGGCGGTCGCGGGCCGCGAGAAACCAGGCTTGGGTCTCTCTCGGGGCGCGAGAACAGGTCTGCTGCAGAAAGTTTTGGCTTGGCCTCCAAACAAAGCTCCAAAACCATTAATTCGAAACCATGGACTTGTAATCAGCTATGCCATGTTTTGGGACACTTGTAAGCCCCTCTTACACCCCTACACACCTGGCTTCACCTCCTTTGAGTTCCTCCAACTATAAATAGGTGATCAAGTTCACCATTCCAACTTGCACCTATCTCATTTATTCACTCTTCTCCCTCCTCTGGAAGTTCCTAGCTGAAAGGAGCATCCAACTTAGTTCTTTTGCACTTTAGGAATCACTAGGAAGTGTTTCTTCCTTGTGCATTTTCGTCTATAGACTTTTATAGCCAAAAGTCAAGCGTTTTACGAAAAACGCTTTGACTTTCGGTTAATACTATTATGGTCAAGCCATTGTTCGAAATGAACATGGCTAAGTGATCGTAATAAGATAGGTGTTAATCCCTATAAAGGGCACCTCCTGAAGATCACGTTTGCTTGACCAATTGACGGGTCAAGGTTATGATATTAAAAAGTCAAATAGGCCATTTCTCGGAAAATTCATAAATTGATCTTATATATGTTGTGAAACCTGTTTTGACACTTAAACAAGTTGGTAATAATTATTAGAACATTTATGAACATGTTCGGCTCGTCAATTTCAGTTCTAGGGTCGGTTCGCAACCGAAAGTCGCGAAGTTTGACTTCTGCTTTGACTTTCGATTCTGACCCGATTTAGATTAGTTACCTACTATCTAAAGTTTCATTATGATCGTAATATAATATAACCCTCTGAGGTTATATTACATGATCATAATCAGAATCTAAGTTTATGCGCAAGTTCCGTAATTATGCCATTTTGACTAAAATGCCCTTTTTGCATAAAACAAGGTTTTAAAGATAATGAACTTGAAAATAAGTTTCCTACTGATGTAATACTATAAGTAAGATTATTTGGGATGTTAAACCAAGTTATAAAATGAGTTTCCAATCAGGTCCTTAAACTATGTTGATAAATGACGGTTTTAGTCCTTGGACTCATAAAATAGTTTTAATCAAATCTTTTCAAGATAAATCATTTACCTACTGATATGTTATATCAAATAACATATTTAAAAATTTTTAATCTGACCTTAAAATCAGTTTTCATAAATATCGCATAAAGACGTCATTTTACGACATAAGCGCCATTTCGACGCATAGTATGGTTTTAAACCATATTAATGGACTAAGACTTGTTACCTACTGATATCAGAACTTATTTTAAAGATTTTTACAGTAGGTATACAATATGAACTCAGAATCCCAAATAATTTATAAACTATATGTGAAATGACCAAAATGCGCCTTCGGTGCATAGTTTGGTCATAAAAGGTAAAACCCACACATAACTAATATCCTACTGATATTATATCATAAATAAACTATTTTTCTAGAATAATTTTGATTATAAACTTAAATCATATTCAAGTTCCTTTTATACGGTACATAATTACCGAAATACCCTTATGAGGCATAGTTTCGTTTTAAAACCTTAACGGGCATATAAGTTGGTATCCTACTGATATTTTAACTTATTTAAAACATAATGGCATATAGAACTTGTCCATGACTTATCCGGTTACCCATTATCGCTTATAAGCATACAGTTGATTACACGTAACTAGTTCACGGAATTCAACCGAAACGGGTTTAACCTTATCATTTTAGTCTCAAAATCCAGAATGTTTATAGTTTACCCATATTATACAAGTTAAGGTACTTGTTGGGATTAAACTACATTCTATCCAATCATCGTTTAATCTAGCGTCATACGTTTTGATCAAGTACGCTAGTCGGTCTAAGTCTATGACTTGAATAAGACCGTTAGTATTTAATTGGTTAGTTTATGCCATAATCCAGATTAGAGACTTGCCGATAAATGCTATCTGCACTTAGTCCTTTTCTGTACGGCTGAGTTATTTAAAAATAAAAAGAAGACTAGCTCAGATAAATAATCTCGACTTATTTCCGTATACGGGCTTGGGTTACGGTAAATTATTACCGCTTGGTCAGAAATGGGATCAATCAAACGCTAGTTCGGGGATAATAAATCCGCATATTCTGTTTTTAATCAGTTTTGTTTGATAATTTAAACATCGGGGGTTAACTACCGTGTCCTGGATATCCTCGGCTCATTATAATAGAAATAGCCACGGCCTTAGCGCGGGTGTAGGCATACACCCGATAGACGCTCAATTATGCATTCCCACAAGGTTGGAAGGAATTGACTCCTTGGTGAGTCAAAAGTGGTGTGTACGTTAATTGTGTCTCGGTCTTCGTACCGGGCCCCGTATGTATGACAAACATGTAAATCTGTTAACAAGGTTGGACGGTCAATTAACCCAAGTTATAAAAAGATTTTGTGATGATACACACTTAAAAAATTTTTGGAATGTTTTCAAAATGAGTCGATTGGGTGTATTTACCAGCGAAAGCTGACGTATTTTCAAAAGACTAAACTGCAGGTTCAATACGAAAATAGGCCGGAGGTGCTCGGTAGTGATAGAGGATCTTGCGAATCCTAAAATCTGCCCAAAGTCTGTTTTATATTCTTTCCATGTACAATTTATGGTCCGTTGTGGATCTTCTATTACGAGCCAGTATATTATTTTGTATTTTCGAACATTCGGTTTGTAATAGTAATTTTACTCCAAGACTTCCGTTGTGCCGTGTTTAATTTACAATGATGTTATCAACTGACATCACACTACTCCCCACTCGGGCCCACCGGTGTATGGATTTGGGTTGGAAATCCGGGGTGTGACACAAGGGGAAATACATGTCATAACAAACAGTATGTTAGCTATGGGGTTAGATGATAACACGATCAGTGTGCATAAGTAGGATGAGGACAAGAGTAACCATTAATCACTTAGTAACCAAGGTGCAAAAGGTATAGATCTATCGAGTTTGAGACACGCTCCACTCCGGGTTTGTTAACCCTTTAGGAGTGCTTTTGTGATCTCAATTGATGTCAAGAGTTGTCTCGGTTTGGTTACATACTTATGGCACATATGTCAGGGTGCTAGCTACACACTGATAGATCCTTAAACTCCATGAATGCTAATAACATACTAAGATTTCATTACTGGATTACAAACAAGACATCTCATACGAAAACAATAACTACATGAACTCGCCAACTTTATGTTGACTTTTTAAAATTACATGTATTTCAGGACGCAAGACTTGAGCCGGTGAACACTTCGGGAAATGGGAATGACATGACAATGAATGCCACCTTTTGGAGGAATTGCCTCTTATATCCCAACCTCGTATGGGTATATAGGAGTCAAAACCTCAACATGCTTTTACGATGAAAACAATATTTTATTATGTTGTAATGTATTTCAAACCACATTTTTATGACAATGTGAAATTGTTTGGGAACTCATGATTTCACTTTTGGAAACTTGTAAACATTGGTTGCAAACTAATATAAGCATGGCATCGTTGTTGATTTATAGTTGTTTACATGATTGGATGCAATGATTACCTCATAGTCACACGCTTTCACTTCCGCTACGACCAGGGTGTGACATGTAAGCGTCTAACATTGTTTTTTTATCTGGTACAGTAAAGGAGAAGATACGAGAAATTCATGAGCAAACGGATGTATTGGAAAAATAGGAAGAGATACAAGAGACTCCCCGTATTTTGTTTTTGATGTTTTATCTAGCTACTTGCTTGCATTGTACTCTTCTTGTTTTTACTTACATCTACTTCCTTGTTTTGTACTCTTCTTGTATATCGATCACGCCGAAGCTACAATTAAAAAAATTAGGAAAAGTATATCACCAAAGAATTGATAAACTAACAGAAAAACAAGTGCCAACATATCACTAATAAGAAAACTAACTTAAGTACTATACAATATATCACGAGACGACTGATAAAGTAACGGTAAACGAGTATCCTATTGTAAATCACCACTCCCGCTGCATCGCGGGGTAAATGACTAGTATACATACATACATACATACATACATACATACATACATACATATATATATATTAATTTAGTGCCCCAGAAAAACAGGCCTCGGCCGAGAGTGCGGCTCACCCACCCCCAAGGCCGGCCCTACTCGCAATGGGCTTGGAGATGAGCGAGCAAAGATTTTTGTGGGTGTTGTGCGATGCAGATAAAGGGGATGTGTTTAAGAATGATATCGCTAGGTGGGTAGTGTTGTTGGACGGGTTTGAGGATAGGGTTGAGGGGTGAGGGTTGATTATCATAGAGTGGGTCTCGTAGGTAGAAATTTTGGGACATTTATCGGTTGGTGGGTTTGTGAGTCATTGTGGATGGAACTCGTGCATGGAAGCCATGACTAGTGGAGTTGCGGTCACTGCATGGCCAATACATTCAAACCAACCACGCAATGCGTTTTTGTTGGCGGAAGTTCTAGAGGTGGCATTGATGATGAGGGAATGGGCATGTCGAGATGAGTTGCTAATGTCAGTGATGGTGGAGAAGGTTGTTAGACGACTGATGGATACGAAAGAAGGGACAACAATAAAGAAGAGAGCTGCCGAGTTGGGTTGTGAGTTGCGGAGCTCTCTTGCGTAATGTGGTGTTAGTCGTAAAGAATTGGACTCATACTAAAGAAACACCAAACTGATCGAGCGATTAGCTTATGGTTCGTGTCTCGTCCAAATAAGGTTAATCTTCTTCTAAACTCAATGAACAATGATATGCGCCAAATGCAACATCTAAATTGTATCAAATACAGCATAAAATCAACCCTTTTTAGTACTAATGTTGGAAAAAGTGTGTTTCTTTATATACTTTTGATTTTCAGGATTAAAAGAGCTTAAATGTACAAAAGGAACAAACTAACGACAAAAACCAGCATAAGTACAGAAGACGGAAGATAACACACTATACCAACCCTCCAAGCTTCACCAAAGAACAAAAACAACAAATTAGAAGTCAAGCACGGGGTCGTGCCTAGTCGACATGGGGCTGTGCCCCTTCAAGATTCTAGAGAAGAAAAAGACAAACAGAAGCATACAAGAGACAAGGGGTCGTGTCCATTGGACACGGGCCGTGATCAACTTCCAGATTTACAAATCTTGGATAGTACAACAAGTACAATGGCCACGGGGGCGTGCTAGCAGTTGATCTAATAAGAGCATTAAATGAAGACAGAAAAGCAGGAAGACATGGGGCTATGGGCATGAGGCCGTGTGAACTCACTGTTTCCAGCTATAAATAAGGGTGGCTGGCTTCATTCTAACTCATCCATTGGCAAACCATTTCTCTCACACCTACCACCACTTCACCACCATAATACCACCATCATCCACCACATTCATTCATCATTCATCCTTAGAGTATGTGTACTAGTCTTGGGATCCAAGATTGATCGTAAGAGTTTTTGGCAAACAAAGGCCATGCTTGGCTAATCTCTTACATCACTTGGTGAATACAAGTTATTTATGTATTACTTTTGATTTCCTAGCTTTGGTTGACTTTTTAGTTGGGTATGTATTAATGACTTTAATAACTAGTTGTATATATTCAAAGCGAACTTTATTCTATCATCTCTTTATGTTTCGTTGATTCACTCATTCGTGTCTTTGCGGTCTATATACAGTGCGTTATCTGCCTGGAAGGGGGTTAGAAGGGTGGTATGGGTAAAGTTCTTGCCTCATTCAGTGTATAGATCTTGCGATGACTTGGTTCAAATTTATTAGGACTTCCCTTGAGGCAGATAACATCAAATCAGGGGAAGTAAGAATGACTTGAATCCCTTATAAATAAATTACTATTAAAACTTTAAAGCGGCCTTGCAGGACTGTATCCCTGCTGACTCAGACCAATATGGCTGAGGGTAGTGTTGCCTCCAAAAGAGGGACATGCTACATTTTGCATTAATAACTTACTTAATTATCTTTCAATATTCCGGCCTTGCGGGACTGTATCCCTGTTGACTCAGATCAATATTGTTGAGGGTAGCGTTGCCTCTAAAAGGGGGACATGCCACTTTAACTAAGAGAATCTCTTAAAAAACCCAAAGTGCGGAAATCATCAAAGGATACATAAATGACGAGTCCGAACCAAGTGATCTATCTTTTCTATTTGTTTATTTTATTTATTAGTTTATTTTTCTTTATGTTTACTTATTAAAAATCTTTTCTAAAAATTTGATTATATTAGACGTCGACGATATTCCGGTATTAAAAGCTCTGTCCTTGGACGACCTATCTTGCCATCACTATACTATGGCAACGTTAGGTGCACTTGCCCTAGCGTGTTGTAGAGAGTGATAGTTACATATCGTGTTTTCATAAAAAAAAAAAAGCTTGAATAAACGAGTGAAAAGTACTTAAAATATATCTAAAATCATACACGCTCGCAAACACGTCAACAGCTATGTCGATCTTGCAAAACAATCAACACACCGTGAAGCTCGTCACAAGGAGGAGAATAGGGGGTTCTCCTTGTAACCACCTTCCGGTGTGAGAATAAGAACTCGTTTTGAGGACAAAAATGTGTGTATTAAGTGAGAGAGCAAGAGAGCGATGATTAAACATGGAGTTGAAGTTCTCTATTATATATAGCTAAGGCGAATTGTGAAGGAAATGGGCTGATGGGCCTTGGGCCCGAGACCGACGACAAAGAATAACCATTTTGTCTCCCATGTCACGACCATTAGTGATTACAAGCGAGATGGTAGCTGGCGCATGATGAATGGCGCATGATGGTAGCTGGAGATTATAGAGCAGTGGTCGGCGCAAGCTTGATTGATACCATATATGTGTACTTGTGTACTTCTTGTTCCCTGCACGATTGTTCATCGTGCAGCATGATCGACTACAGCGTGTCGAGCGCCTATTGGGCCACTGCTCAGTTACTCGTACTTTTTGTACTTGTCCGATGTTGCCCTGCACTTCTTCCCTACGGGCGACTTGAGTACACCCTGTGTAGTCGTTGCAAGGTCAAGGAAGCTAGGTCTTTTGTCAAAGGGACTAAGTTTTAGAATTGATTTCATCTTGGTCCTGACCTGGCGCGTGACTTGGGACGCACCCTTGCAGTCGGCGCAAGATCGGAAAAGTCATCAGTTTTTTTACTTTAAGTATGATCTTGCGTACGACTTAAGGTTAACTCATATAACTGAGCAGGATTTAAGACCATACCCTTGACACTCATTTCTTATATTCGTAGGTAACGATCGCAATATAATTATTGGTGCGACTTTATGTTTGTCCATTATTGATCTGAACTTTTCAAAAGTACTTTATGTCACTTTCTGTTACTAGATTCTTGTGATATGAAATAATATCAAATGAATTGTGGTATAAAAATAATAAGGGATTATATTAGCAAATTAAAAATAATGTATAGTTACTTTTTTCACCCGGAAACTTCAAAAAAGTTGTAGTGTACATGACACACACGTATGTGTAATATTCATTAAGCAAGAGAGTGCAACATAAAACTTCTATATTATAAGATTATGAAGAATTCATCTCCATCCTAAATTGTAATAAAAGGTTAAAATTGATTACCAATGAGGTGGTGATCAATTGGCAAAGGTAACGTCTTTTAATATCAAAGATTGGAAAGAGAAGGTCTTAGGTTCAAGTCCCACAAACGATAGGAATTAAAAGAAATTTATCATTCAATTGACGACGTTAATGTAAATAAGTGAAAATATCTAATTTCTTTATTTAAGGAGTAATATTTTAGAAACATGTGATTATAAAATGAAAAAAATAACCTTATACACACTATACATAAATGATAGAATTTGATGATTATGCAAAGAGGAAAGCAAATATCGTGTATGTCGTATGTTAAAAGGACTGTTTGGCAACATCCAAACTAATAAGTGCTGAATGAATAAGAGGTCTGAATAGGTAAGAGACTCTAGTAAAGTGTTGTTTGATTGCACCTCTGAATGACTGTGTAAAATGATACCCCTTGAACTACTTTGTATCGAATTCAAATCTCTTATCCTTCCATTCCTTTTCTAGTTATAACCACCAATATAATTTAAAGACAATAAACCTCATATAAAATTTCAAATTTTAAACTACAACATTGAAACACTAATCCTAAAGAAAATATATTTTGTTTCTAAAGAAAATAATCAACAAACAAACACATTCTAAACTATAATACTGAGATTGTTAAATAGAATATCAAAAATTAAAAATCAGGGCTAACACCTATAATCATAAGCCATAAATAATCAACAAAATAAAGTGAAATAATCAAGAAACAAACACCATAAATGTCAGACCCGACCCGCAGCGGAATAGGTGATCAGGGCATGATTTGGTTGATCCAAAGCTTTATGACTTGCTATTACGTGTTTTAAATAAACATTACTCCAAAATGAGTGTTTCACAAAACAGATAATCCAAATAAAACAATCTAAATATATGAGACAACTAACCTACATAAATCCGATTCTTGTTAACTAAGGCCCATCCTATGTCCAAATATCCTCTTCATGTTTGTTCACCTGTATTATGTGTAAAAGTAGTTTTTGGGTCAATAAAGGTTGGCGAGTGAATTTCCTTGTTGTTAGGAAAATAAAGTAATTTGTTTATTGAGAAAGCGTGCATTAACCAGTGTAAGTAAATATGCTGCATGTCATATGTCAAACCTCATAAAACAACCTTAAACAATAAACCAATCAAATGTAACGATTCCAATATATGCATGTTGCATGGTATTATGGTGTGCTGCAACGTTTAAGCTCAATAAAATGGAGCTGGCCTCGTATGTTAGCAACGTCACATTCTGCTCATAGGTAATGGGGAACAGACGAGCCTAAGATGATGTGATGTCCAATGTGAATGAAATGTATCAAGTGATAAACAACAATCAACACATAACACATGTACTTCACATGATGGAGATTGCACGAATTAAAATCTAGTAAATGTAATAACAAAATGTGACACATGATACACCCCCAAAACGTGTAATACAAAGGGGAGTTGTAGGATTCACTCATAGTGTTTGCGTTTTTAATCCTTAGTGAAAAACTGCACGAGAATAAGGAGAAAATCCAAATGACAAACGTGATTTAACCTAGACAAACGATACAACAAGGAAAGGGTAAACATTATGCTAGGCATAACTAAATGAACGAACATGATATGTTGGACTCGTTGGGCCTAACGAGCCTCTACAAGGCTACGCCAAGCTTAAAGGCGAGCCTAAACTAGGCTACCTAAACGAGCCTAATGCTCCTTAACTAAGAACCTAAACTAAACTAATTAAACTAAGAAATTAATAAATAAATTAATAACAAAAAAGAAGGAAGATCACCTCTAAGAAAAATTTACAAAATGAGAAGAGCTTGAAGGGCAACACCTCCTCGTCGAGAGCGCAAATAAAAACTACTACACATAACACCCAAAGGGGTATTGCATTTGTGGAACCACCAAATTTGGTTATTCCACTTGTTTATACTCAAACTAGGTGTTGCAAGCTATAAGGAACCAAGCAAGGGTATTTATAGGTGTGAAATGAGCACAAAAATGGTAGTTGGGGCGATGTGGGACGAATTTAAAACAAGGTTTTCGTGTCTTGCAATCAGCACCAAACTTGTTTTTGCGATTCCCGCTTCGTTATAACTTCGTTTCGCGCACGATTTTGGCCTAGGTTCATTATTTTCAGAGTACCATCATATGGAAGAAAGTAATCCAACATCCATGGTGTTGAGAATTGGGCTTAAACCTTGGATCTTGATGCGGGTCGAGGGTTATGTTCTAAAACTTGTGTTTGTGATTCCCGTTACGTTTGAGCTCAGTTTTATGCACCATTTGAACCTACTTGATCCTTAGTATACCAAGTATATATTGGGGCTTTGAATGGACCATAATGATAGCTAAAAGATGGAGAAAAAGTTGGCAAGAAAGTCACCAAAAGGTCATCTTATGACAAAACTAAGAATACAACATGTAGAGCTTCTTACTTGCTATCATTTACATCTAAACCCTCCAAAACACAATGTCCTATCTTAAGGCATGTATATAATGAAGTTTGGATGATAAGAAGGTTATGATATGATGTATTAAGTATGTTCACGAAGTCTCCAAAGCTTTTGATTACTTAAGGAAAATCTTAGTCTTAGACCTTGATAGATGGAGGGTTGCTTCAAAATACATGGAAATGAATTTACAAACTTGTCTAAAACATGTATAAGACTATAAATCACTAGATATGATAACATGTATCATTAAAACATAGAATCTAAGACATTTTATTGCTTAAAAATTAAACAAAATTACACAGAATATGAAACGGATCGGGTTACAAAAATGAGTCGGGTTCTAGGATCTGTTTTTATGGATGTTACAACAAATAATCAATATACCTACAAACATGAAGAGGACAGCGGTGGCTGTAGAGGAGGGTGGCGATATGGAGGAGGCCGGTGGTGTGGAGGGATGACGTTTGTCACACCCCGACCCGCAGCGGAAATAAGAGTCGGGGCATAATTGGGTTATCACCAAAGCACATGACATTTACTATTATGTTTCATAATTAATAAAGTCAAAGTTACATTTTCAAACATCCAAACATGTTCATTCAATACAAAGGAAATAACCAAACATAACAATCCCAATACTAAATCGTTTTATTCTTCTAATCCAGGTCCTATGTGTTCCTAGCTGCTGCTGGTTCACCTGTATCATGTGTAAAAGGGGAGTTTTTGGGTCAACATAAGTTGGCGAGTGAACCTTATTAGATAAACATTTGATAATGATTTTATGGTTAGTTTATCAATGAAACATGGTGCATAATCATAAATGAACAAATGTAAATAATCAAGCATTAGCAAATAGCAGTTACAATTATAACATACAATAACACTTGCTAGCATACATGAATATACCAATATCATACGATAACTAACATAAATGAACTGTGCGATCAAGGCTCAATCAAACGGAGCCGAACGTATTGCATGTACTGAAAATGTAAAATGAACTGTGCGATCAAGGCTCAATCAAACGGAGCCGATCGTATTGCATGTACTGAAAATGTAAAATGAACTGTGCGATCAAGGCTCAATCAAACGGAGCCGATCGTATTGCATGTATTGAAAATGTAAAATGAACTGTGCGATCAAGGCTCAATCAAACGGAGCCGATCGTATGCGGGCACGCCAGGTTCAATAAAATGGGGAACAAGCTCAGACCTCATAAATGGGGAGCGGCGGCCTCGGCAATTGCATGTACTGAAATAATAATTTGCATCCAATAATAACTACTTAACAACAACAAACTAAATACACATGTTCATGATATGATGTATGCACAATAGTTTAGTTATAATATGTATATAAACAAAGACACATGATACACCCCAAAAACGTGATTAAAACGGGGAATTTGAAAGATTCACTCACATTGGGTGCGTTGAATTGGAGATGGTGAGATGCGCACGATTTAGATGAGCGAGTCGACGAGGAATACTAACCTAAAATAATAATGGAAAAATATATTAAATGGATGGATGTTATTAAGGATTTTAATGAAATTTTTAGATATATTTTGTGAGTTTATGGCTATTTTCTATCTTTAAAAATGTTATTTTAAGTATTTTTAATTGATTTTTAAATTCAATTAAATAAATAAAAATATAAAAAAAAATTATTTTTTAAGCGTTGACCGTTGACCGGTTCCGGTCAGCGAATATACCTGCGCCGGGTGGGATTCGAACCGGCGACCTTCCGTTCGCGTGCACGCAGCTCTACCAACTGAGCTACGTGTCTAACCCGAAATAAACTCGTTTTTAATTATATTTATACACTTATTTTAATTAACCGAAAATTCCTTTATTTGCAAAAACGTTTTAATTCAGTTGGACCGGTGCTCGTGACAAGTTTCGAACGCGCGACGTGTAGTTCATGTTGCACACAGTCCACCGCTGGACTGTGTGTCTAACCCGGTTATTATCTTGGTTTTTATTATACTTAACAACTATCTGTTTTAACCCGGTTTAGTTCTTGATCAAAAAGGCATGTTATTACACAAGGCGTGCGTGTAGCAACGATCGAACTCGGGACGTGTGTGTGAAATTTGCACACAGTCCACCGCTGGACTGTGTGTCTAACCCGTTTAAAATACTGTTTTTAATTAATCTTATGTTGTGTTATGACTTCATCTTCTTCGCCGATTTACACAGACCGCATAATCCGACTTGTTATGATTGATTTATGACTTATACAATTTTCAGACATTAACAGTAATTCAAAAGTAGAGAATGGAGAGAGTTTAAGGAAAAGAATATACCGATTGATGTTGTTCACAGAAATCCGGCGAGGTTCGTCGGTACTGGAAGTGAACTCCGGCTGTTGAAACCAATTAACAGCGTTGATCGATTATTCATGAAGTTGAGTCACTTAAACAAGGTTTAAAAGAAGTTTAGGATATCATACCAGTTCACAGTGTGATTCCGGCAGTCTCAGAAATTTTCCGGCGAAGATAAGATTTTCGATAAACGTTGACTAGGATCGATTCTGATGATGGAGTTGTGTTAGAGACTGATTAATCACATGTTGTAAACAGAAAGAGTCGGAGGAATTACCGTGAGAATGTGAGTCCCGGTTTTCCGGTGACTTGCAGAAATTTTCCGGCGAACTGATTCAGATGATCTTATGGTTCAAAAATGCGACGAAATTGAAATTGAGTATTGATATGATAGCTCTGAATCGCGAGAATGGACTGAAGCTTGAGTTATTCAGGAATTTGATGAACTTTCGGTTTCAAATACCGAAAATGATGAAACTTTAAATTCAATCAATTCTAACTTGATTAGAAACCGTCGTGCATCGGTTATAACTGAATGTGTGAGGTAAACAATCGATTTGACGATTGGTTTGCCGATTACCGGTTTTCAGATGGCATCATCGGTTAAACTGAGTTTGTGTATAAGTTTCATTTGTTTTCCTAGAGTTAACAGAAAACACATTGTGGCGGAGTGGTTTAGGGAATGAATGTTAAGTTGTTTAAGAGTCTTGGCTGACCCGGGTTCGAGTCCCGGCAGCTTCATATATTTTTTATTTATTTTATTTTAACTTTTTATCAAATATAATTTTTATAGTTTAGTTTATTTATTAATTATGTATCGTTTTAACTCAAAATAATCATAAATAATTAATGCAACTTTTATAACTTGATACTTGATTACAAAACGGAGCGGGTTTTGGAGACCCGATTTTTACAAATGTTACAGTATCCCCTACTTTTAGGAATTTCGTCCCGAAATTTAAATAGTTGAAGTAGTAGGAAAAAGATGCGGGTATTTTTCACGCATGAGTCTTCACGTTCCCAAGTAAACTCAGGTCCCCGTTTCGACTCCCAGTGTACCCTAACTATTGGAATGCGACTTCGTCGAAGACGTTTCTCCCAGTAATCCATGATCTCCACTGGTCTTTCAATAAAATGCATGGATTCATCAATCTGAATATCTTCCAGCGGAATATGGAGATTCTCATCAGCGAGGCACTTCTTCAAGTTCGACACGTGGAATGTGGGATGAATCCTGTTGAGTTCTTCTGGTAAGTCAAGCTTGTATGCTACAGGACCTACTCTTTCGAGTATCTTGAAAGGTCCTACGTAACGTGGTGCTAGCTTCCCCTTTGACCAAAACGAACTACTCCCTTCCACGGTGATACTTTTAAAAGCACATGATCACCAATGTTAAACTCTAAGGGCTTCCGTCGTTTATCTGCGTAACTCTTTTGACGACTTTGAGCCGCTAGAAGATTGTTTCGAATTTGATGGATCTTATCTGTGGTTTCTTGGATCAATTCTGGACCAGTAATTTGTGCTTCCCCAATTTCGTGCCAACACACAGGAGATCGGCACTTTCGACCATATAAGGCTTCAAAAGGTGCCATGCCGATGCTCGAATGATAACTGTTGTTGTACGAAAATTCAACTAACGGTAGGTGGGCGTCCCAATTTCCCTTGAAGTCTATGACACATGCTCTAAGCATATCCTCAAGAGTTTGAATGGTGCGCTCAGACTGTCCATCAGTTTGAGGATGATAGGCGGTACTGAGATCTAATCGAGTGCCCATAGCGGATTGTACTGCTTGCCATGTTCGTGAGGTGAAACGACCATCACGATCAGAAATAATACTTAATGGTACCCCATGCCGGCTTACGATTTCGTTGATATAAATACGAGCAAGCTTTTCATTCTTGAAATCTTCTCGAATAGGAATAAAGTGAGCTGATTTTGTAAGTCGGTCTATAATCACCCATATAGTGTCATACCCACCAGATGTGCGAGGTAACCCGGTAATGAAATCCATGGTTATATTTTCCCACTTCCATACAGGTATTTCCGGTTGGACTAGAAGTCCTGAGGGTCTTTGGTGTTCAGCCTTCACCTTAGAACATGTGAGACACTTGGAAACAAAAATGGCAATATCCTTCTTCATTCCAGGAAAAAAATAGGTGTATCGTAGGTCTTGATACATCTTATCGGCTACTGGGTGTATAGAATATCGCGTTTTGTGAGCTTCATTCATAAGAGTTTCACGAAGATTGTTGTGGTTAGGAATCCAGATACGATCTAGGTAATACAGAATACCATCTGATTTAGTTTCAAGTTTTAACTCGGCTCCACAGGACATCTCTTTTCGTACATCTTCTTCTGTTATTGAAACGTGTTGAGCTTCTCGAATTTGATCTTTAATGTCAGTTATAATTTGCGAACATAGAAGATGAATGGAGTTCGCATAACCCTTTCGACTAAGTGCATCAGCCACCACATTTGCTTTACCAGGGTGGTATCTAATTTCACAGTCGTAATCATTCAGGAGTTCGACCCATCTTCGTTGCCTCATATTTAACTCTTTTTGATTAAAGATATGTTGAAGACTCTTGTGGTCAGTGTATATTTCACACTTAGTACCATAGAGATAATGTCTCCATATCTTAAGAGCGAATACAACGGCTCCAAGTTCTAGGTCATGAGTGGTGTAGTTCTTTTCATGTGTCTTGAGTTGCCTCGAGGCATAAGCTATGACTTTTCCTCTTTGCATGAGAACGCAACCTAATCCTTGCCCTGACGCGTCGCAATAGACTACGAAATCATCACAACCTTCGGGAAGAGTGAGGATTGGTGCATCACAGAGTTTTTGTTTAAGAGTTTGAAAAGCTTCTTCTTGCTTGGGTCCCCATACGAATGGTTTTCCCTTATGGGTTAAAGCCGTGAGTGGCACAGCAATGCGAGAGAAGTTTGAAATGAACCGATGATAATAGCCAGCTAGTCCAAGGAAAGATCTTACTTCAGTTGGTGTACGTGGAGCTTGCCATTCTTGAACTGCTTTGATCTTTGAAGGGTCAACATGTATTCCTTTGTCATTGACTACATGCCCGAGGAACTGCACCTCTTTTAACCAGAATTCACATTTAGAGAACTTGGCATAAAGCTTTTCCTTTTCTAGAAGTGCAAGAACAAGTCGAAGATGACGCTCATGATCAGCATTAGATTTTGAATAAATAAGAATATCATCGATGAAAACTATAACAAATCGATCAAGGTAAGGTTTGCAGACTCTGTTCATTAGGTCCATGAAGACAGCTGGTGCGTTGGTTAATCCAAACGGCATAACCATGAATTCATAGTGGCCATAACGAGTTCAAAAAGCAGTCTTAGGGACGTCTTCTTCATGCACTCTAAGCTGATGATAGCCAGATCGAAGATCGATTTTCGAAAAGCAGCTGGCACCTTGTAGTTGGTCAAGAAGATCATCTATGCGAGGTAAAGGATATCGATTTTTGATGGTTAACTTGTTAAGCTCTCTGTAGTCGATGCACATACGAAAAGATCCATCTTTCTTCTTTACAAAAAGGACAGGTGCACCCCAAGGCGATGAGCTGGGACGTATGAATCCCTTGTCAGTCAACTCTTGCAATTGACTGGCTAGCTCTTGCATTTCAGAGGGGGCTAACCTATATGGAGACTTTGCAACTGGTGTAGCACCAGGTATAAGATCAATACGGAATTCGACATCCCTGATTGGAGGCAGTCCTGAAATGTCGTCAGGAAAAACTTGTGGAAAATCTTTTACTACAGGAATATCTTCAAGTTTCTTCTCTGTGGTCCCCTTCTTGATGATATGGGCTAAAAACGCGACATAATTCTTGCGAAGATATTTTTGAGCTTGAAGACAAGACATTAAGTTGAGCCCTTTCGACGAGGTTTCTCCAATGATTCGAAGAGTCTGACCGTTTGAAAGAGGAATACGAATAAATTTTTCACGACATACAACTTCCGCATGATGTTGACTGAGCCAATCCATACCGATTATGATGTCGAAACTTCCCAGCTTCATAGGAATAAGGTCGACTGAAAAATCGTGGTCGTTTAAGGTGAGTGTACAGTTGCGTAAAATAGAGTCTAATGAAACTGGTTTTCCGTCCGCAACTTCCACCGTTATGGATTCCGCGAGCTTATCCCGATTTTTGCTTAAGATAGGTTCAAATTCTAATGACACGAAACTTCTATCCGCACCAGTATCAAATAACATAGAGGCATATCTACCATTTATAAGAAACGTACCGTTGACCACATTGCCGTCAGCTCTGGCCTGGTTCGCGTTAATATTGAAAGCTCTTCCTCTTGCAGGTGGAGGAGCTTGGTTCGCTTGATTCACAGGGTTGGCTTGGGCCTGAGCATGAATAATATTAACCAGCCTTGGACATGTGTTTCTGAAAATGACTTAGATCGCCGCAATTGAAACAAGCCCGCATAGGTTGGCCCATAGGGTAATTGGGTTGATAGTATGTTTGGGCTAAATGTTGGGTGGGTGGAAATGGTAGTTGTTGTTGTGCTTGACCCATTAACTGTTGGTGGGTTTGGGTTAAAGGTTGGTGGCGATTTGTTCGTTTAGGCATGCGGCAGTTTTGAACAGTATGTCCTGCGCGACCGCAGCCGGTGCAGTATTGGCAAGGATGCTCAGGGGAGTGGTGATACTGACAACGGTTACATTTTGGTAATGGGCCTGTGTAGGGTCTTCTGTATGGCGCGGGTGAAGGAGTGACTTGAGTGATGGGTGCAGCAGGAATAGGGGTGTTGGTTTGGGTGTCTGCAAAATTCCTGGTGTTACGCTTCCTCTTGTTAGCAAACTTAGAGGAAGGAATGGGGTGGTTTGAGGTTTGTCCCTCAACAGGGGCTTTCTTCTTCTCTTCTTTGAACTTCCCATTGCGAATTCGGTTTTCGGTCAGTTCAGTTGCCAACTCCATGGCAGCTTCAAGTGTTACCGGTGAAACGCTGAGAACCGAATCTTGGATTTTCGAGGGAAGTCCTCGAATATAATGTTCAATCAGGCGATAGGTTGGAGTAAATAAATTTGGAACCATTTGGTTCAACTCCAAAAACCTCTTGTTGTAAGTAGAGTGATCACCCTCCTTTTGCTTTAAGGCATGAAATTCATCCTCCAACTTCTTAATTTCACTTCTAGGACAGAAACGCCTAGTCATGATTTCCCTTAACTCCTCCCAAGTTAAGGCCATTGCATCTTCAGTTCCCCTCTTCCCTTTCTCAGTATTCCACCAAGTGAGAGCTACACCAAGTAGTCTCCCGGTGGCGTAACGAACCTTGCGATCCTCAGGACAATCGCAGTTTAAGAAAGCGTTTTCCATCTCCTCGAACCAATGTAGGAGAGCAGTGACTCCCTCAGTCCCTTCGAATTTTGGGGGATCACAGGACTTAAAATGTTTGTAAGAGCACTTGTTGGTAGGAGGGTTGTCGATGTTCTGGTCCTGTTGTTGAGGAGGGTTAGTAGGATTTGTAGCAAGGGCTTGTTGTACTTGTACCACGATGTCAGGCAATATCGTGGCCATTTGTTTCGCGATATGAGTGGCCAAACGTTCCTGAGACTTTCCCGATCTTTTACCCCTTCGATGCTGTCTAGACGACATCTACAGGATCATAAAATGAGAAGATTGTGAGTTTATGGTGTCTTTTTAGGTGTCATGTGTCTTTAAGAAAATGAAAATAACATAAATATCAATAATGCAACTACATCCATAGGATGTCTTAGGTTCGCTCATGTTGGGCCTCAAATGTCCCCCATACCTTCACCTACATAGTCATGTGGGCCCCCATGGCTATTGGCTTGGTAGGATTCACATTAGTATTGGCAATTTAACACTCGCATCCCCCGAATGCAAACCACAAAATATGTTCATGAGATGTTTGGTCGGAACGTGTCCAGGTGTGGACACAATGACAACTCAAAGTGGGATTAGCTCACACGACGTTTGGTATAGCATGCTTTGGCCTAATAGGTACTTCGTACTCTCATCGTTAGTCCCCAGGTAGGCAAATTGGTCCTTTATTTTGGATTTATACGAATGCCAGCCTAGACAGGACGTTCCGACTACCAGTACTAGTACCCTTCCAGTTACTACATGCCCGTCATGAGAACTCACTTTGATGAGATTTGAAAACACGAAAATCATTGTAAAATCAATCATGATGTGGTGTGTGCTTTCATGGATGTGATATGTTATGAGCATACGATTTCATGATAGGCTTATTTGATAATACATACTTATGAACATGCTTGCACAATATCAAATGTAACATTTAACATAAAACATATAAACATCATGAAATTTGGCATATAACACACAAAATTCTTATAAGTTTCTAATCGACTATAGTATAGGCTCTAAGGGTCTAATAACCTATCCTATATCCCTATAGCCAGCGCTCTGATACCAATCTGTCACACCCCGACCCGCAGCGGAAATAAGAGTCGGGGCATAATTGGGTTATCACCAAAGCACATGACATTTACTATTATGTTTCATAATTAATAAAGTCAAAGTTACATTTTCAAACATCCAAACATGTTCATTCAATACAAAGGAAATAACCAAACATAACAATCCCAATACTAAATCGTTTTATTCTTCTAATCCAGGTCCTATGTGTTCCTAGCTGCTGCTGGTTCACCTGTATCATGTGTAAAAGGGGAGTTTTTGGGTCAACATAAGTTGGCGAGTGAACCTTATTAGATAAACATTTGATAATGATTTTATGGTTAGTTTATCAATGAAACATGGTGCATAATCATAAATGAACAAATGTAAATAATCAAGCATTAGCAAATAGCAGTTACAATTATAACATACAATAACACTTGCTAGCATACATGAATATACCAATATCATACGATAACTAACATAAATGAACTGTGCGATCAAGGCTCAATCAAACGGAGCCGAACGTATTGCATGTACTGAAAATGTAAAATGAACTGTGCGATCAAGGCTCAATCAAACGGAGCCGATCGTATTGCATGTACTGAAAATGTAAAATGAACTGTGCGATCAAGGCTCAACCAAACGGAGCCGATCGTATTGCACGTATTGAAAATGTAAAATGAACTGTGCGATCAAGGCTCAATCAAACGGAGCCGATCGTATGCGGGCACGCCAGGTTCAATAAAATGGGGAACAAGCTCAGACCTCATAAATGGGGAGCGGCGGCCTCGGCAATTGCATGTACTGAAATAATAATTTGCATCCAATAATAACTACTTAACAGCAACAAACTAAATACACATGTTCATGATATGATGTATGCACAATAGTTTAGTTATAATATGTATATAAACAAAGACACATGATACACCCCAAAAACGTGATTAAAACGGGGAATTTGAAAGATTCACTCACATTGGGTGCGTTGAATTGGAGATGGTGAGATGCGCACGATTTAGATGAGCGAGTCGACGAGGAATACTAACCTAAATAATAATGGAAAAATATATTAAATGGATGGATGTTATTAAGGATTTTAATGAAATTTTTAGATATATTTTTGTGAGTTTATGGCTATTTTCTATCTTTAAAAATGTTATTTTAAGTATTTTTAATTGATTTTTAAATTCAATTAAATAAATAAAAATATAAAAAAAAATTATTTTTTAAGCGTTGACCGTTGACCGTTGACCGGTTCGGTCAGCGAATATACCTGCGCCGGGTGGGATTCGAACCGGCGACCTTCCGTTCGCGTGCACGCAGCTCTACCAACTGAGCTACGTGTCTAACCCGAAATAAACTCGTTTTTAATTATATTTATACACTTATTTTAATTAACCGAAAATTCCTTTATTTGCAAAAACGTTTTAATTCAGTTGGACCGGTGCTCGTGACAAGTTTCGAACGCGCGACGTGTAGTTCATGTTGCACACAGTCCACCGCTGGACTGTGTGTCTAACCCGGTTATTATCTTGGTTTTTATTATACTTAACAACTATCTGTTTTAACCCGGTTTAGTTCTTGATCAAAAAGGCATGTTATTACACAAGGCGTGCGTGTAGCAACGATCGAACTCGGGACGTGTGTGTGAAATTTGCACACAGTCCACCGCTGGACTGTGTGTCTAACCCGTTTAAAATACTGTTTTTAATTAATCTTATGTTGTGTTATGACTTCATCTTCTTCGCCGATTTACACAGACCGCATAATCCGACTTGTTATGATTGATTTATGACTTATACAATTTTCAGACATTAACAGTAATTCAAAAGTAGAGAATGGAGAGAGTTTAAGGAAAAGAATATACCGATTGATGTTGTTCACAGAAATCCGGCAGAGGTTCGTCGGTACTGGAAGTGAACTCCGGCTGTTGAAACCAATTAACAGCGTTGATCGATTATTCATGAAGTTGAGTCACTTAAACAAGGTTTAAAAGAAGTTTAGGATATCATACCAGTTCACAGTGTGATTCCGGCAGTCTCAGAAATTTTCCGGCGAAGATAAGATTTTCGATAAACGTTGACTAGGATCGATTCTGATGATGGAGTTGTGTTAGAGACTGATTAATCACATGTTGTAAACAGAAAGAGTCGGAGGAATTACCGTGAGAATGTGAGTCCCGGTTTTCCGGTGACTTGCAGAAATTTTCCGGCGAACTGATTCAGATGATCTTATGGTTCAAAAATGCGACGAAATTGAAATTGAGTATTGATATGATAGCTCTGAATCGCGAGAATGGACTGAAGCTTGAGTTATTCAGGAATTTGATGAACTTTCGGTTTCAAATACCGAAAATGATGAAACTTTAAATTCAATCAATTCTAACTTGATTAGAAAACCGTCGTGCATCGGTTATAACTGAATGTGTGAGGTAAACAATCGATTTGACGATTGGTTTGCCGATTACCGGTTTTCAGATGGCATCATCGGTTAAACTGAGTTTGTGTATAAGTTTCATTTGTTTTCCTAGAGTTAACAGAAAACACATTGTGGCGGAGTGGTTTAGGGAATGAATGTTAAGTTGTTTAAGAGTCTTGGCTGACCCGGGTTCGAGTCCCGGCAGCTTCATATATTTTTTATTTATTTTATTTTAACTTTTTATCAAATATAATTTTTATAGTTTAGTTTATTTATTAATTATGTATCGTTTTAACTCAAAATAATCATAAATAATTAATGCAACTTTTATAACTTGATACTTGATTACAAAACGGAGCGGGTTTTGGAGACCCGATTTTTACAAATGTTACAGTATCCCCTACTTTTAGGAATTTCGTCCCGAAATTTAAATAGTTGAAGTAGTAGGAAAAAGATGCGGGTATTTTTCACGCATGAGTCTTCACGTTCCCAAGTAAACTCAGGTCCCCGTTTCGACTCCCAGTGTACCCTAACTATTGGAATGCGACTTCGTCGAAGACGTTTCTCCCAGTAATCCATGATCTCCACTGGTCTTTCAATAAAATGCATGGATTCATCAATCTGAATATCTTCCAGCGGAATATGGAGATTCTCATCAGCGAGGCACTTCTTCAAGTTCGACACGTGGAATGTGGGATGAATCCTGTTGAGTTCTTCTGGTAAGTCAAGCTTGTATGCTACAGGACCTACTCTTTCGAGTATCTTGAAAGGTCCTACGTAACGTGGTGCTAGCTTCCCCCTTTGACCAAAACGAACTACTCCCTTCCACGGTGATACTTTTAAAAGCACATGATCACCAATGTTAAACTCTAAGGGCTTCCGTCGTTTATCTGCGTAACTCTTTTGACGACTTTGAGCCGCTAGAAGATTGTTTCGAATTTGATGGATCTTATCTGTGGTTTCTTGGATCAATTCTGGACCAGTAATTTGTGCTTCCCCAATTTCGTGCCAACACACAGGAGATCGGCACTTTCGACCATATAAGGCTTCAAAAGGTGCCATGCCGATGCTCGAATGATAACTGTTGTTGTACGAAAATTCAACTAACGGTAGGTGGGCGTCCCAATTTCCCTTGAAGTCTATGACACATGCTCTAAGCATATCCTCAAGAGTTTGAATGGTGCGCTCAGACTGTCCATCAGTTTGAGGATGATAGGCGGTACTGAGATCTAATCGAGTGCCCATAGCGGATTGTACTGCTTGCCATGTTCGTGAGGTGAAACGACCATCACGATCAGAAATAATACTTAATGGTACCCCATGCCGGCTTACGATTTCGTTGATATAAATACGAGCAAGCTTTTCATTCTTGAAATCTTCTCGAATAGGAATAAAGTGAGCTGATTTTGTAAGTCGGTCTATAATCACCCATATAGTGTCATACCCACCAGATGTGCGAGGTAACCCGGTAATGAAATCCATGGTTATATTTTCCCACTTCCATACAGGTATTTCCGGTTGGACTAGAAGTCCTGAGGGTCTTTGGTGTTCAGCCTTCACCTTAGAACATGTGAGACACTTGGAAACAAAAATGGCAATATCCTTCTTCATTCCAGGAAAAAAATAGGTGTATCGTAGGTCTTGATACATCTTATCGGCTACTGGGTGTATAGAATATCGCGTTTTGTGAGCTTCATTCATAAGAGTTTCACGAAGATTGTTGTGGTTAGGAATCCAGATACGATCTAGGTAATACAGAATACCATCTGATTTAGTTTCAAGTTTTAACTCGGCTCCACAGGACATCTCTTTTCGTACATCTTCTTCTGTTATTGAAACGTGTTGAGCTTCTCGAATTTGATCTTTAATGTCAGTTATAATTTGCGAACATAGAAGATGAATGGAGTTCGCATAACCCTTTCGACTAAGTGCATCAGCCACCACATTTGCTTTACCAGGGTGGTATCTAATTTCACAGTCGTAATCATTCAGGAGTTCGACCCATCTTCGTTGCCTCATATTTAACTCTTTTTGATTAAAGATATGTTGAAGACTCTTGTGGTCAGTGTATATTTCACACTTAGTACCATAGAGATAATGTCTCCATATCTTAAGAGCGAATACAACGGCTCCAAGTTCTAGGTCATGAGTGGTGTAGTTCTTTTCATGTGTCTTGAGTTGCCTCGAGGCATAAGCTATGACTTTTCCTCTTTGCATGAGAACGCAACCTAATCCTTGCCCTGACGCGTCGCAATAGACTACGAAATCATCACAACCTTCGGGAAGAGTGAGGATTGGTGCATCACAGAGTTTTTGTTTAAGAGTTTGAAAAGCTTCTTCTTGCTTGGGTCCCCATACGAATGGTTTTCCCTTATGGGTTAAAGCCGTGAGTGGCACAGCAATGCGAGAGAAGTTTGAAATGAACCGATGATAATAGCCAGCTAGTCCAAGGAAAGATCTTACTTCAGTTGGTGTACGTGGAGCTTGCCATTCTTGAACTGCTTTGATCTTTGAAGGGTCAACATGTATTCCTTTGTCATTGACTACATGCCCGAGGAACTGCACCTCTTTTAACCAGAATTCACATTTAGAGAACTTGGCATAAAGCTTTTCCTTTTCTAGAAGTGCAAGAACAAGTCGAAGATGACGCTCATGATCAGCATTAGATTTTGAATAAATAAGAATATCATCGATGAAAACTATAACAAATCGATCAAGGTAAGGTTTGCAGACTCTGTTCATTAGGTCCATGAAGACAGCTGGTGCGTTGGTTAATCCAAACGGCATAACCATGAATTCATAGTGGCCATAACGAGTTCAAAAAGCAGTCTTAGGGACGTCTTCTTCATGCACTCTAAGCTGATGATAGCCAGATCGAAGATCGATTTTCGAAAAGCAGCTGGCACCTTGTAGTTGGTCAAGAAGATCATCTATGCGAGGTAAAGGATATCGATTTTTGATGGTTAACTTGTTAAGCTCTCTGTAGTCGATGCACATACGAAAAGATCCATCTTTCTTCTTTACAAAAAGGACAGGTGCACCCCAAGGCGATGAGCTGGGACGTATGAATCCCTTGTCAGTCAACTCTTGCAATTGACTGGCTAGCTCTTGCATTTCAGAGGGGGCTAACCTATATGGAGACTTTGCAACTGGTGTAGCACCAGGTATAAGATCAATACGGAATTCGACATCCCTGATTGGAGGCAGTCCTGAAATGTCGTCAGGAAAAACTTGTGGAAAATCTTTTACTACAGGAATATCTTCAAGTTTCTTCTCTGTGGTCCCCTTCTTGATGATATGGGCTAAAAACGCGACATAATTCTTGCGAAGATATTTTTGAGCTTGAAGACAAGACATTAAGTTGAGCCCTTTCGACGAGGTTTCTCCAATGATTCGAAGAGTCTGACCGTTTGAAAGAGGAATACGAATAAATTTTTCACGACATACAACTTCCGCATGATGTTGACTGAGCCAATCCATACCGATTATGATGTCGAAACTTCCCAGCTTCATAGGAATAAGGTCGACTGAAAAATCGTGGTCGTTTAAGGTGAGTGTACAGTTGCGTAAAATAGAGTCTAATGAAACTGGTTTTCCGTCCGCAACTTCCACCGTTATGGATTCCGCGAGCTTATCCCGATTTTTGCTTAAGATAGGTTCAAATTCTAATGACACGAAACTTCTATCCGCACCAGTATCAAATAACATAGAGGCATATCTACCATTTATAAGAAACGTACCGTTGACCACATTGCCGTCAGCTCTGGCCTGGTTCGCGTTAATATTGAAAGCTCTTCCTCTTGCAGGTGGAGGAGCTTGGTTCGCTTGATTCACAGGGTTGGCTTGGGCCTGAGCATGAATAATATTAACCAGCCTTGGACATGTGTTTCTGAAAATGACTTAGATCGCCGCAATTGAAACAAGCCCGCATAGGTTGGCCCATAGGGTAATTGGGTTGATAGTATGTTTGGGCTAAATGTTGGGTGGGTGGAAATGGTAGTTGTTGTTGTGCTTGACCCATTAACTGTTGGTGGGTTTGGGTTAAAGGTTGGTGGCGATTTGTTCGTTTAGGCATGCGGCAGTTTTGAACAGTATGTCCTGCGCGACCGCAGCCGGTGCAGTATTGGCAAGGATGCTCAGGGGAGTGGTGATACTGACAACGGTTACATTTTGGTAATGGGCCTGTGTAGGGTCTTCTGTATGGCGCGGGTGAAGGAGTGACTTGAGTGATGGGTGCAGCAGGAATAGGGGTGTTGGTTTGGGTGTCTGCAAAATTCCTGGTGTTACGCTTCCTCTTGTTAGCAAACTTAGAGGAAGGAATGGGGTGGTTTGAGGTTTGTCCCTCAACAGGGGCTTTCTTCTTCTCTTCTTTGAACTTCCCATTGCGAATTCGGTTTTCGGTCAGTTCAGTTGCCAACTCCATGGCAGCTTCAAGTGTTACCGGTGAAACGCTGAGAACCGAATCTTGGATTTTCGAGGGAAGTCCTCGAATATAATGTTCAATCAGGCGATAGGTTGGAGTAAATAAATTTGGAACCATTTGGTTCAACTCCAAAAACCTCTTGTTGTAAGTAGAGTGATCACCCTCCTTTTGCTTTAAGGCATGAAATTCATCCTCCAACTTCTTAATTTCACTTCTAGGACAGAAACGCCTAGTCATGATTTCCCTTAACTCCTCCCAAGTTAAGGCCATTGCATCTTCAGTTCCCCTCTTCCCTTTCTCAGTATTCCACCAAGTGAGAGCTACACCAAGTAGTCTCCCGGTGGCGTAACGAACCTTGCGATCCTCAGGACAATCGCAGTTTAAGAAAGCGTTTTCCATCTCCTCGAACCAATGTAGGAGAGCAGTGACTCCCTCAGTCCCTTCGAATTTTGGGGGATCACAGGACTTAAAATGTTTGTAAGAGCACTTGTTGGTAGGAGGGTTGTCGATGTTCTGGTCCTGTTGTTGAGGAGGGTTAGTAGGATTTGTAGCAAGGGCTTGTTGTACTTGTACCACGATGTCAGGCAATATCGTGGCCATTTGTTTCGCGATATGAGTGGCCAAACGTTCCTGAGACTTTCCCGATCTTTTACCCCTTCGATGCTGTCTAGACGACATCTACAGGATCATAAAATGAGAAGATTGTGAGTTTATGGTGTCTTTTTAGGTGTCATGTGTCTTTAAGAAAATGAAAATAACATAAATATCAATAATGCAACTACATCCATAGGATGTCTTAGGTTCGCTCATGTTGGGCCTCAAATGTCCCCCATACCTTCACCTACATAGTCATGTGGGCCCCCCTGGCTATTGGCTTGGTAGGATTCACATTAGTATTGGCAATTTAACACTCGCATCCCCGAATGCAAACCACAAAATATGTTCATGAGATGTTTGGTCGGAACGTGTCCAGGTGTGGACACAATGACAACTCAAAGTGGGATTAGCTCACACGACGTTTGGTATAGCATGCTTTGGCCTAATAGGTACTTCGTACTCTCATCGTTAGTCCCCAGGTAGGCAAATTGGTCCTTTATTTTGGATTTATACGAATGCCAGCCTAGACAGGACGTTCCGACTACCAGTACTAGTACCCTTCCAGTTACTACATGCCCGTCATGAGAACTCACTTTGATGAGATTTGAAAACACGAAAATCATTGTAAAATCAATCATGATGTGGTGTGTGCTTTCATGGATGTGATATGTTATGAGCATACGATTTCATGATAGGCTTATTTGATAATACATACTTATGAACATGCTTGCACAATATCAAATGTAACATTTAACATAAAACATATAAACATCATGAAATTTGGCATATAACACACAAAATTCTTATAAGTTTCTAATCGACTATAGTATAGGCTCTAAGGGTCTAATAACCTATCCTATATCCCTATAGCCAGCGCTCTGATACCAATCTGTCACACCCCGACCCGCAGCGGAAATAAGAGTCGGGGCATAATTGGGTTATCACCAAAGCACATGACATTTACTATTATGTTTCATAATTAATAAAGTCAAAGTTACATTTTCAAACATCCAAACATGTTCATTCAATACAAAGGAAATAACCAAACATAACAATCCCAATACTAAATCGTTTTATTCTTCTAATCCAGGTCCTATGTGTTCCTAGCTGCTGCTGGTTCACCTGTATCATGTGTAAAAGGGGAGTTTTTGGGTCAACATAAGTTGGCGAGTGAACCTTATTAGATAAACATTTGATAATGATTTTATGGTTAGTTTATCAATGAAACATGGTGCATAATCATAAATGAACAAATGTAAATAATCAAGCATTAGCAAATAGCAGTTACAATTATAACATACAATAACACTTGCTAGCATACATGAATATACCAATATCATACGATAACTAACATAAATGAACTGTGCGATCAAGGCTCAATCAAACGGAGCCGAACGTATTGCATGTACTGAAAATGTAAAATGAACTGTGCGATCAAGGCTCAATCAAACGGAGCCGATCGTATTGCATGTACTGAAAATGTAAAATGAACTGTGCGATCAAGGCTCAACCAAACGGAGCCGATCGTATTGCACGTATTGAAAATGTAAAATGAACTGTGCGATCAAGGCTCAATCAAACGGAGCCGATCGTATGCGGGCACGCCAGGTTCAATAAAATGGGGAACAAGCTCAGACCTCATAAATGGGGAGCGGCGGCCTCGGCAATTGCATGTACTGAAATAATAATTTGCATCCAATAATAACTACTTAACAGCAACAAACTAAATACACATGTTCATGATATGATGTATGCACAATAGTTTAGTTATAATATGTATATAAACAAAGACACATGATACACCCCAAAAACGTGATTAAAACGGGGAATTTGAAAGATTCACTCACATTGGGTGCGTTGAATTGGAGATGGTGAGATGCGCACGATTTAGATGAGCGAGTCGACGAGGAATACTAACCTAAATAATAATGGAAAAATATATTAAATGGATGGATGTTATTAAGGATTTTAATGAAATTTTTAGATATATTTTTGTGAGTTTATGGCTATTTTCTATCTTTAAAAATGTTATTTTAAGTATTTTTAATTGATTTTTAAATTCAATTAAATAAATAAAAATATAAAAAAAAATTATTTTTTAAGCGTTGACCGTTGACCGTTGACCGGTTCGGTCAGCGAATATACCTGCGCGGGTGGGATTCGAACCGGCGACCTTCCGTTCGCGTGCACGCAGCTCTACCAACTGAGCTACGTGTCTAACCCGAAATAAACTCGTTTTTAATTATATTTATACACTTATTTTAATTAACCGAAAATTCCTTTATTTGCAAAAACGTTTTAATTCAGTTGGACCGGTGCTCGTGACAAGTTTCGAACGCGCGACGTGTAGTTCATGTTGCACACAGTCCACCGCTGGACTGTGTGTCTAACCCGGTTATTATCTTGGTTTTTATTATACTTAACAACTATCTGTTTTAACCCGGTTTAGTTCTTGATCAAAAAGGCATGTTATTACACAAGGCGTGCGTGTAGCAACGATCGAACTCGGGACGTGTGTGTGAAATTTGCACACAGTCCACCGCTGGACTGTGTGTCTAACCCGTTTAAAATACTGTTTTTAATTAATCTTATGTTGTGTTATGACTTCATCTTCTTCGCCGATTTACACAGACCGCATAATCCGACTTGTTATGATTGATTTATGACTTATACAATTTTCAGACATTAACAGTAATTCAAAAGTAGAGAATGGAGAGAGTTTAAGGAAAAGAATATACCGATTGATGTTGTTCACAGAAATCCGGCAGAGGTTCGTCGGTACTGGAAGTGAACTCCGGCTGTTGAAACCAATTAACAGCGTTGATCGATTATTCATGAAGTTGAGTCACTTAAACAAGGTTTAAAAGAAGTTTAGGATATCATACCAGTTCACAGTGTGATTCCGGCAGTCTCAGAAATTTTCCGGCGAAGATAAGATTTTCGATAAACGTTGACTAGGATCGATTCTGATGATGGAGTTGTGTTAGAGACTGATTAATCACATGTTGTAAACAGAAAGAGTCGGAGGAATTACCGTGAGAATGTGAGTCCCGGTTTTCCGGTGACTTGCAGAAATTTTCCGGCGAACTGATTCAGATGATCTTATGGTTCAAAAATGCGACGAAATTGAAATTGAGTATTGATATGATAGCTCTGAATCGCGAGAATGGACTGAAGCTTGAGTTATTCAGGAATTTGATGAACTTTCGGTTTCAAATACCGAAAATGATGAAACTTTAAATTCAATCAATTCTAACTTGATTAGAAACCGTCGTGCATCGGTTATAACTGAATGTGTGAGGTAAACAATCGATTTGACGATTGGTTTGCCGATTACCGGTTTTCAGATGGCATCATCGGTTAAACTGAGTTTGTGTATAAGTTTCATTTGTTTTCCTAGAGTTAACAGAAAACACATTGTGGCGGAGTGGTTTAGGGAATGAATGTTAAGTTGTTTAAGAGTCTTGGCTGACCCGGGTTCGAGTCCCGGCAGCTTCATATATTTTTTATTTATTTTATTTTAACTTTTTATCAAATATAATTTTTATAGTTTAGTTTATTTATTAATTATGTATCGTTTTAACTCAAAATAATCATAAATAATTAATGCAACTTTTATAACTTGATACTTGATTACAAAACGGAGCGGGTTTTGGAGACCCGATTTTTACAAATGTTACAACGTTATGGAGGTCGGGTGTTGTGGAGGCGGTGACGCTGTGGAGGAGAGAACATGTGAGGAGGCGGCGACGTTATGGAGGAAAGAACATGTGAGGCAACGGCGGAGGAGCTATGGAGGAGAGAATAGAAGGCTGAGGCTGTGGAGGAGCAAAGGAGGATGAGCTATGGAGGAGAAAGGAGGAGGCAAGATGAGAGCGTGGATGTTGGTTGAAAGGGAGATGTTTTTTTGTTAGGGCAAAAGGGTACGTGTATTAAACGTTTTATTCAGCGTGTCATTTTAGCTGAATCATTCAAATCTAAATGGAACCATTAAGAGGTGGTCTTTTGATGAACCAAACACATGTACCTCTGATCGGTTCTGAGGTAACATCTTAATGGTACCATTAAGAAGTAAACAAACAGCCCCGAAATAAAATACACTATACAAGATACATAAAATATAAGATTTGATAAATTACACATGTAAGTGAAAATTCATAAAAGTAGGAGACGAATCATGTACAAGACAGCATATGCATACGAAGTATATGCGAATTTAATATCCATCATCTATACGGACTTAAAGGGGTTTGGTTGGGCGTCGAAATGTCATGGACCTGCATGAAAACGAACCTGGTTGGAGAAACCAAAGGGCCCGATCACTAATGTGATTCACTGATGAAGATGATGGAAGGTGTTCCATTTCTAGACTTTGCTTAAATACAAAACATGTTGAGTTTCATCACAGCTGCAAGGGTAGCAGAGTGGTTTTGCGTGTGTTGTGTATGTGTTACTCAGGGTATTTTTTAACAGCTTAGAAATTTTAAGTTATAAATAATTGCATCCCCTCTATAAGCACTACAGACAATTAGCCCAGTTGGTTTATGTGTCGCATGCTGATTGTGGGGTTCTGGGTTCAATCCTCACCTGAGTCCGGTTTACCCCTTTTTAGTTTTTAACAATTGCAAACTAACCCCTTAACTTTTATAATCAATGTTAACTTGATTTAAAACTAACTTAGTTATTTATTTTGAATTATAAAATACTTTCCAATAGTTACGTGATCTACCCCTTGACTTGTAACCAACATATATACCTCCGTTGGGGCTTCACTCTTATATCTTTAACCAATTTAACCGAAACTCTTTATACGTTTAACATTTTTAGCTTAGTTTTTATTCAACGCTGACTCGTGATGATTTAAAAACATTTATAAATAAAACTAAAGATAAAAACATTAGAAATAACATTTCTCTTTCATTTTAATTTTTTTTAAATGGATCTAGTTTTACACTTCGTATCGGGTTTCAGAGATCTGATTTTGGAAGATGTTACATGAAAAGTCGGACACCTTTTTAAAGGTTCAATATGTTAACAGTTTGACTTCTTTGGTCAAAACAAAGCATTATGATGATTTGAAAAGCTAGGGTGTCTATTATAAGCTCAATATGTGTACAATTTGACCACTGAAATCAGACATAATGGTAACTAGATTATTTTGACATTTACACATACCAGTTGCCAAGAGAATAGAGGATGTACTTGAGCAAACTTTTGAAGGTTACTACCCCTAAAACATCATTCAAAGTTATAAATATTAATCTAACATTGAAAATTGAGCAAGTAAATCTATTATCTTCGCATTGTCGACTCATAGACTTGGATGGAACGGTCCCACATAACGATTATTCCACGTTTCTTTTTTCAGAAAAAGTATTATTGGTGAACTTTCCTCAAACTCTTCACTCAAAACATGACAATTATTAATTATTTTTCCGCAAAATGTATCATCTCCTGAATATGTAACAATATTTTTTCTTTCTAAAAAAAATGTGCTTAAAACTTTGTTATAAAACTGTTAGTTTGGATTTCCCTTATCTATTTTTGAAACACTTGGGCTAAGCACCTTAAATTTGAAGCTGGTGAAACACAATGCAAGATCAAATACAACAATATAGAATACGAAACAAAGGTAATTCGACAGTGGAAAACCACTTCACATTAAAAAGCAAGGGGTCAAGGATATTAAAATATGTTAATAGTCGTCACACGGGAACTATTATGAGTATAGAAACATCTACATTAAATAAATAATTTAATAAAAAATATTTCTTTATAAGACGCATGTAAGACACGGTAACTAGTATATTTTTATAACTATGAAAAAGAGTCATGTTTTCAACCACAATGCGCTATTGCTAACGTCACAATTCACCTGACTCTTCATCTCTTTCTAAATAAATGTGGGCCCACTCCTCCATCATTTAAAACCTCCACTTGTTCCTCTTCACGTTCTCCGATTCTAATATCTGATAATTCTAATCTCCGCCGGCTGCAATGGTGGTAGAACGGTATCTAAGTGACGAGTTTCAAGTCCCGCACAAGCATCCTTCAGAAGAAGCCCTCAGAAACTGGCGCAAAGCCGTAACGCTCGTCAAAAACCACCGGAGAAGGTTCCGGCATGTCGCGAACCTCGATACGAGAGTTAATAACCTGTTTACGTGCTCCAGACTCAAGGTTTTGTTCTTCTTCTTGTCCTTTTAATGCACACTAGGATGCTTGTGTATTGTGTGTAGTTAGATTGATCTGTTTTTTATTTCAGATCTGTGATTTGATTAGTTAGTTTCCGTTTGTGAGGTCGTAGATTGGAGCAATTTGCTCTGGGGTTTTACCGTTAAGGGTTTCCTTTGAGTGGGTGGGTTGGGTATGTTTTGTTATTTGATAGGGTGATACGATGTTTGCTGTTAAAAATATTATTTCTGTGTGAAACATACATATAACTAGTAGAAACTGAGACTGAGTTACTGACATGAATACAACTGGTTCTACTATCAATCGATGATTATTGACGACGTTAACGTTTGGTTTTTGGTCTGAACGTGTTGAAAAAGGCTAATATTGATTTTTCTCTTTGATTTTTTCCTCCAAGCTTTTCTGGAGTGCATTATTTATATGAGAACATTATCTCCTTCTTTGATGGTGGGGTCTTCCCTGTCAGGTTAGGTTTGAAATGTTAGCCGGGCTCATTTATTTTATTGAGCTAAAAAGTCGAGTTCTATTCTTGTGACTTATCCAGTCACTTCGTTAAATTTTTTCAAAAGTTTTTTTACACATATTGACATTATAAAAGGTAAAAAAAGGTCTTTAACATATATTTATATACATGTGTATTATTTTTTCTTATGGTATTTTATTTTTAAATCCAAAATACTATATGTTTTTTAGTAATTTTAAATGTTATTATTATAAAATTTGGGGTTTAGTTTTAATGAGAGAGCCAAGCTTCCATTAGCAATGGAGATATTATGATTAATTTATGTTTTGTTCATTTTAGTGGTACACCTTATTGGGGAAGCCCAATAATTCAACATTTTATAATAAGTGCTACAGAATCTAAGCTTTGTTTTCGGTCTATTATATGCTCCACTACTTTTTTAGTATATTAAGAATACATTCAATTTGTTGTTATTAAAGTTCTCAGATTCAAACCTGTCTGTACTAGATGCGATTTACTCAATCTGTTGGCTACCAAAAAAATACTATTCTCTCGCTTCTTGGTTCTTATTTGATCTAGTTTGGTTTTAATATGATTTACCATATGTTTTCTTTGTTTACTCATTTTCAACAAAACATTTTACAAAAAAGTATTAATCGTTATAGTAAAAAACAAAACATCTTATAAAAAGTATAAAACATTTTATTAGAAACAAAAACCATAAAAGCTAGATAACAATTTTTTTTATGAAGTATTAAAGTATTATATGAAAAATGATTTATTAGAAAACACAAAAAGCAAATAAAAAGTCAACTAATTAAGTAAATAAAAGATTAAAATTTTTTCTAAACATTTAATTAAGAAAAAAAACAAATAAAAAAATAAAAAACAGAAGGCAAAATAAAATGTTTCTAATTCTTTTTTTATCGTATTTGATGACTAATATGATTGGGATCGGTTAATTGGAGGGTATAGCACCCTGCTCACGTTAGCAAAAACGCGTTGAAAGAGTGTTAATATATTACGGTTATTATACAGTTACATATGTGTATTTCATCACTCGCGTGATAAGATTGTCGTCACCTCTCGCACAATTACATGGGGCCAAATAAATAAAGCTTTTAAAAATAACAAAAGCAGAATAATCTTTTAGCACAGAGTCTTGGTGGGATTATAACTTTGTTTCACAACGCATCTAGGATAAACGTTCTTTTTGCATATTTTTATAGGCAAAATTTCGCTTTTTAGAAATCAAGTACGTCACTTAATTTTTAAAATTATAAAAGGTACTGTATACGAGAGAGTAATATTTTACCGTCATGTTTTTGGTAATTCCATGTTAAAGCGCGATTTGATGAGTAGAATGTGTGGCAAAATGGTTATAAATGTTTATAGCTACAGTTTCATACACCTGAGCTCGATACACAGATCTTCTAACAGCTCCTGGTGTGTTGATTACATCAATTTTGATCATCAAATAAATGACCTAAAAATGTGTTTGTCTGTTTTATATTTGTCATTTGGCCTGATAATTTATGTAATACAGATCTGGTCAAATATTGTGGACATTTTTTAAATAATATATTTATTTATTTTTTGTGTGATGGGATAGGTTTTTTTGATTAAAGAAAAAAGAAGAATCTTTGGAACTAAAGTCAAATGCTCGGAAAATTAAAATTAGCAACTAACTTTTATATATATATACTATTGCAATTTATTAGGTCGTTTGGAGAAGTTATTATTTTTTTTAGTGAATTATTGAAACTTGGTTTGATTGTACGTAATCCGCTAGTCTAACACGCGGGTCCTCTTAAACACTCACTATTCAAGGAGTTTAGTAAAATGAGTAGAAAGTTGCCCAAACTAGCTAAAGATAAAAAAAGTATCTATGATATTGTTGGTATTGGTTTCTTCTCTTGCAATGAGATCCACCATAATGTGGGGACATAATTTACTGATTTCTTTAAAAATTTTAAAAAGAATTACCACTTCTTTCTAAGTGGTCCATAAAACTTATTGGATCTTCATTTCTTGACATCAACAAACAGCAGCCCAAGTGGTCCACTTGTAAATTATTTGGATTCTTGGTAGAATTTTCCAGAGACTTTGAGCACCACTAACATGGATGGTCTCGTCACTTTTAACTATAACAGAAAATGCAGAAAGTTAGTTGGAATAGAAGTGGACAGGGGCACTTTCATACTTTAATCTTTAAGATTTGTTTTTCTTCTTTTTATTTTTTTTATTAAGATAAATTGATGATTAACATCACCTAACTATTCAAGTTTTATATCTTATTCTCCAAGGTCATATGTATCAAGTTTGTTTTATCTGATATCAAATAAATCTTAAAAGTTTCTTTTAGATAAGGTAGCCGAAGAGTATCTTTGCTTTTTCAAATATCTCTTTACCTTCTACATCCCGCCTCTTTTCTTTCTTTAATATAATAAACGGATACAGATTACAATGACACTAAAATCTATCAAATCTCTCCCCTTTCTATGCGACAGACTTCCAGACAAGAACCGGACAAAAGAATTAAATACCTTGATATATTTATTTAATTTTTAAGATTCGTCGTTAATTCAGCCATAATTTTAGATTGCACTCTAGTTTGCTAGGAGCTTTGCATTAGCCCAACTTTAAGATTCTTCTTTCTGTCTTGCCATTCTTCATGGTTCTTTTTCCGGTCTTCACCCTATGCTTCTTAATTAGACTCTTCCATCATTATTTCATCTTCGATTTCCTCTTTTTCGTCCATTAAATCTTCCTTGTCGTCCTCTACCACATCCTTGATAGTTTTTAACTTTCTTTTCATTTGAGTGAACATGTGCTCTTGTTGGGCTAAACTTCCAATCACGGTCTTGAACTTATTTCTCTCCTCATATGTCTTTAATCGCCCAATCACCTCTGCGCATGTCATGTTTTCGATTTTTGCAAAATGTTCGATCTAGGATACTATAGGCAAGTAATTATTAGGGCATTGAGATTACGAAAAAATCCTTACCACAACCTCATCCTCAAGTGTTTCTCCTAAACTCTTGTATTTCGATTGTTCTCCACCCAACTTAGCAGCAACTCTTCCAACTCGCTCCTTAACAATTGAAGGCGGGCTTTCCGAACTAGTCCATCTTCAATCCTTCCGTCCTTCGGTTCGGAATACTTGGCCATCTGAAGCATAACATCTTCCAGTAAGGTTTGGAAGATGACTGCCAAGGCTATGGATTTCTTCCTTTCTTCAGTCGCGTCTCGCATCTCCCTTTTCTGGATTAATCGTATCTTGCAAACCATTTTCCTCCGATATCAATCTAATCATGACCGACAAGGCTGGATAATTGGTCCAGGTTAGTTTCGGAGCCTACAGAGAGAGGCTACTTGTCGATTCTTTAGCAACTTGTACCAAGGCTTTCCCTTCTACCTGCTTGCGAAATCTCTCTTTTTCTTATGACCGACTTCTAGAAAGAATCAGACAATAATTAAAGACCTTAATTGTTATTTATTTTTAAGATTAATCTTTCATTTGGTATAAACATATTTACATACATATCTAAGTGGTATAATACAATAGCTTAAATAGTTAAATAGGTGAGTGATTTTAACCAGTAAAAGGTGCAGGTAATTTGTATGTAGTGATTTTAACCAGTAATCGGTAACACAATCGAATTTTTTATTAAATATGAATTTAGTTATGATGAAAACTTTTTCAGCCCTTGGCCCATCTATTTAAGGAAGGTTGGTGCAAGTTCTAGGACCCACAAAATAAACAAGCAATTCATCATTTCAGCTGGAATGCCTAAAATTGTGTAGTGTGTCATTTTCTTTTGTACTCTAGTTAGCTATTTACTAATCCTAACTACCAAATAAACCGACTGTTTGCATTGTATGATCAAAAATAAATATGTTTTCTCTCATTTGTTTATGTTTCACCTTTTTGTCAGGAAAGTGTTCGGGCTAGGTTACAAGTTCTGAGAGCAGCATTGCTGTTTATTGATGGTATGTTATGTTGTAAATCATGTATTTTTATGACTATATATAATTGCAGAAATTGGTTCTGACTTTTCCTAAAAATTGAACACATGAACAAGTTACTGAACATACATAAACATTCCAACTACTCCATATTTATCGAATGTGAGTTTTTAAACAAAAATCACCAAGGTTAACCCGTTATCTTCTGTTTATAACATAACCCACCAAATTACTTAAAAACCCCAAACATCCATACATAGGGAGAAGCCATAAACTTGAGTTTTAGATCAAAGAAATGCTTACCGTCGATCCATCCTCTTATAATGTTGATGGATTCACTTAAACCCAATATCCGCTCCATTTTATGCAAACTTTAGGTCATTTTTCTTGATTAAACACTCCACCATAGACATCTCTAACTCAAACACAAAAGTCACACTTTTCTTGTTTCTAGACAACATCTATGTGGCTTCTCCCTACATATACCAATTAACATACATGTCTCCTTTAGTTTCATGGTTAGGATGGCTTTACGGTCTTTACCTATAGTAAGGACATTTCCTTCTTGAGTACAACAACAACGACAGGCCCAGTAAATCCCAATCATAGCAAAGCTATTATTAAGGTCTGGGGAGGGTGCGATGTAGGCAAACCTTACCCCCCAACTCCAAACCCAATAGCGGACACACAAATAGTATTTAAAGAAATATAATACCACCGACCAAGCGAATGATGAAAAAGTAAAATGAAAACATACAATATAAGTATAAAGTAACATGCAAAGTCTACTAAAGCGTGGGACACCCTAAGCCTCTAAAAGTCTCTAACCCTAATCCTACGTCTCCACATGAACTCCTATCCTGGACCATGTCCTCATAGAGATGCAACTCTATCAAATCCACCATGATGGCTTCTGTTGCTCTAAGCGGCGCCATTATCTGCCTCCTCTTCACATGCGCAAACACCCTAGAATATGTAATAAAAATCCTGTTTAGACCCAATCACACTAGTAATCAATACAACTCAACCCAAATTATAAAATGAACTTTATTTATATATATTTCTTTAGTCAATGGTCTTAATATTTTTTATATAATTTGGGATGTTACATACAAACATGCACATTGAAAGCTATATAAATAGAAAAAATTAAATACAAATGAAATCAACCTGTTCTATATGAAATGTGAAGAAACTATAGGAGTTCTGTTTTTGCCTTTCCATTTGGAAATTTAATAAAAATTTGTTTGCCAGTGTCTTAAGGCTTTTACCCATTAGGATGTTTTCTTTTATGAAAATTTAGAGTTGTTGATGTCTTGTTTCTGGAATTATATGCTACTATACGATCTTATACCTGAAAACTGCATCCACAGCTGCTCATAATGGAGACCACCATCAAGCAGATGCAAAAGTTTCCAATTTACACAATAATCCAGATAAACTTGCATCCATGGTTCAACACTACGATGTGAAAACCTTAAGATCCGTTGGTGGAGTTAACAGAGTTGCAGAAGCAGTTAAAGTCAACATAGATGAAGGAGTCAAGTCAACAGATTTGACCACTAGACAAGAAACTTATGGTGTAAACAAATACACCGAAAAACCTTCCAAAAGCTTCTTCATGTTTGTATGGGAAGCTCTTCATGACTTAACCTTAATCGTCCTTATAGTATGTGCTGTTGTATCAATAGGTGTCGGTCTCGCCACCGAAGGTTTTCCAGACGGAATATACGATGGGTTAGGAATCTTATTAAGTATTTTATTAGTAGTCACCGTTACCGCTGTGAGTGACTACAAACAATCGTTACAGTTTAAGGATTTAGACAAAGAGAAGAAAAAAATTTTATGTCAAGTAACAAGAGACGGGGTACGAAAAAAGGTTTCCATTTACGATTTAGTTGTCGGAGATATTGTTCATTTATCAATCGGTGACCAAGTTCCTGCTGATGGGATATTCATATCTGGATACAGTTTGTTAATCGATGAATCTAGTTTAACCGGCGAAAGTGAAGCTGTGCATATAGACGAAAGAAAACCTTTTGTTCTTAGCGGAACGAAAGTGCAAGACGGCTCAGCTAAAATGCTCGTTGCAGCGGTCGGTATGAGAACCGAATGGGGAAAACTGATGGAAACTTTAAGTGACGAAGGAGAAAATGAGACTCCGTTGCAGGTGAAGTTAAACGGTGTGGCTACGATTATTGGTAAGATCGGGTTAGTATTCGCTGTGTTGACTTTTCTAGTGTTGATTGTGAGGTTTCTTGTGGAAAAAGCAATCCGAAATGAGTTTTCAAGCTGGACTTCGAGTGATGCGTTGAGTATGCTAGACTATTTCGCCACTGCGGTTACCATTATTGTCGTTGCGGTACCAGAAGGACTCCCGTTAGCTGTCACGTTAAGCCTTGCGTTTGCAATGAAGAAGTTAATGGATGATAAAGCACTCGTGCGACATTTATCTGCTTGTGAAACAATGGGTTCGTCTACTTGCATATGCACCGATAAAACCGGGACTTTAACGACAAACCATATGGTGGTTGATAAAATATGGGTAGTAGGTCAAGCAAAAGACGTTAAAGAATCTTCGGAGTTACCCGAAAACGTGTCAACCGTTCTCTTGCAGTGTATATTCGAATGCACAGGCTCGGAAGTGGTCAAAGATGCAAATGGTCAAACTTCGATTTTGGGCACTCCAACGGAATCAGCAATATTGGAATACGGTTTGCATTTGAGTGGCGATATTGGTATCGTACGCAGTGATATTAAAGTACTAAAAATGGAACCGTTTAATTCCAAGAAAAAGAACATGTCGGTTATTACGCGCCTACCTTACGGTCAAACACGCGCATTTTGCAAAGGTGCGTCGGAAATAGTACTAGGAATGTGTGACAAGATCATAGACGACAGTGGAGAACCCGTTCAACTGTCGGAAGAGAAAGCAATAGCAATTACAAATGTGATTAATGAGTTTGCTGATAAGGCTTTAAGAACTCTTTGTTTGGCTTATATTGATGTGGAAGGAGAGTTTGATATGCAAAATGACATACCTGCCCTTGGGTATACTTTGATTGCGGTTGTGGGTATTAAGGATCCACTTAGGCCAGGGGTGAAAGAGGCAGTTGAAACGTGTTTAGCAGCTGGTATAAGTGTGCGTATGGTTACGGGTGATAATATCAACACGGCTAGAGCCATTGCCAAAGAATGTGGTATACTCACTAACGGTGTTGCCATTGAAGGGCCTGATTTCAGAAACAAAACCGATGAAGAAAAGAGTAGAATTGCACAAGATATTCAGGTACAACATGATTATTATTACTTAAAAAAATTATAGAAACTGGATTTCTGAAGGATGCAAACTCATAAATGGGTCGGTTTGGTCAGTCTAACCGGTAATACAAAAGAAAATTAGTTAAAAGGGGAAGCGTTCAAACGGGCTAAAACTAGCCCATATTCTCTATTAAAGCATTTCTGGTCGTTATATCAAATAATATTGCTTTTTGTAATAATTATCAACACATCAACTTTCTTTTTATAAGAGTAAAATGTCATTTTCGTTCATGAGGTTTAGCCAAATTTGCGATTTTCGTCCAAAGGTTTGTTTTTCCGCATCTGGATCCAAAAAGTTTGAAATCTTGCAATTTTCATCCAGCTCGTTAACTCTATCCATTTTTCTTCGTCAAGTCAGGGGTATTTTCATTTTTTTGTTAACTTAAAGGGCGGGTATTCGGTATTTTAAAAAATGAAAAGACTGAATTACCCTTTAAGTTAACAAAAAAGACGGAAATACCCCTGATTTAACGGAGAAAAATGGATAGAGTTAACGAGTCAGATGGAAATGGCAAAATTTTAAACCTTAGATGTGAGAAAACAAACCTTTAGACAAAAGTCGCAAACTGGCCAAACCTTAGGGACGAAAACGGCATTTTTACTCTTTTTACAACTTTCTTTCAAGAATGACAACTAAGTGTAGGCAGTGGCCCAGCATTTTTAGTCAGCGGGGGCACAGAAAAATGCAAAAATAAACTTTAAGCTGCAAACAATTAACACTATTGATATACATACCACGATTGTTCTCTACGTGATTTCAACTTTTTAAAATGGCCAATTACAACATCCTTTGTAACACTTTCAAGTGCTTCTTTCGAAAACACTCAATTCATCTCCATGCACACAGGTCATGGCTAGATCATCACCAACAGACAAATTGGAGCTAGTTAAGAATTTGAGGGCTTTAACAGAAGTAGTTGCAGTCACCGGTGATGGGACAAACGACGCTCCAGCTTTGCATGAATCGGATATTGGATTCGCGATGGGAATAGCAGGAACAGAGGTTGGTATATCATATTTTTTGCTTCAAATAATTTGAATTCGGAATCTGGTAACATAACATGTCATGTATCCATAGGTTGCCAAAGAACAAGCTGATGTCATTGTCATGGATGATGATTTTGCAACAATTGTTAAAGTAGCCAAATGGGGACGTTCAGTTTACATAAACATTCAAAAGTTTGTCCAATTTCAGTTGACAGTGAATATAGTTGCTCTGATGATCAATTTTGTTTCTGCATGCATCACAGGTGCGTTGTTCGATTATATTATATATCAATGAATTTGTCAGACATATTGCATAAATGGCCAAAAACAAGCCGGGCTACGTTAAGTTTAGCGAAACACTTTGTGTCCAAACTTTAAAATGTCAAATATGATACAAAAACTACATAACGTTGATAATAATAACGATAATAATAAGTATTTTTTTACGATTATTTATGCTGTTTTAATGTCTCTCTTTTTTTGTGTGTTCTTCAGGGTCGGCTCCCCTTACTGCTGTGCAGTTGCTATGGGTGAACCTGATCATGGACACTTTGGGCGCGTTAGCACTGGCCACTGAACCACCAAATGACAGCTTGATGAATAGACCACCGGTTAAGAGAACTGAAAATTTCATAACAAAGACCATGTGGAGGAATATCATTGGCCAAAGTGTTTACCAAATGGCTGTCCTATTTGTCTTGACTTTTGCTGGGAAGCCCATTTTGAATTTGCATGGAGACGATGCAACCGCCATCCTCAATACTTTCATATTCAACACCTTTGTCTTCTGTCAGGTATAACTGTATAATCTAATCGATGAGACTTAAGTTGTCATATAACCCATTTGATTAAATTAATGGGTTGCGTTCAAATTGACTTCAATAAAACGACGACCTGCCAACTTGTTTAACACATTTATTGCAACCCCAAAACCTGTTGAACACGTCTACACCAAAATTACAATCTGTCAACCCGTTTGACTTATTAATCTAGATGGGTTAAACGGGCCGTGTTGCATGATTTTAAGTGTATCTAGGTTAGGTTTGGGTTTAATGATTCAACCCGACACTATTTACACCCCAAAGAAATAAGTAAGATGGATAAAATAGTTTGAAGTGTTTTTCAAATCATTTTTCTCCTACAATATTGATGTTTAAAACTGAAAATTTGTTAATAATAGATAAAAAATGTTGATATATATGAAGTACATTCAAATGCATAAAAGCGTTATAATTTGCTCTATTAGTTTATTTATGTAACAGTAAGATAGTTATAATTGTATTGCAAATTAATCATTTAAAAAAATCCAAAACTGATCAAATATATTTATAAAAGATAGTTTATAACTGTATTGTAAATTAATCATTTAAAAAAAATCCAAAACTGATCAAATATATTTATAAAAGATAGTTTATAATTGTATTGTAAATTAATCATTTAAAAAAAATCCAAAACTGATCAAATATATTTATAAAAAATCCCCTTTAACACAAACTTCCTTTTGTAGGTATTTAATGAAGTAAACAGCCGTGATATGGAAAAAATAAACATTTTCCAAGGGATGTTGAGCAGTTGGATATTCATCGGTGTCATGTTCGTGACTGTTGTTTTCCAAATCATAATTGTGGAGTTTCTTGGTACTTTTGCAAGCACTGTGCCCTTAGATCGGGATCTGTGGTTACTCAGCATCGTAATAGGATTTGTGAGCATGCCAATTGCAGTTGTTTTGAAGTGCATTCCTGTTGAAAAGCCTAAGCAACAACATGATGGTTATGAGAGCATCCCTGGTGGCCCAGAAAATGCTTGATGAAATGCGCGCCAAAGAAAACACCACCTCACTTTGATTTTGTGAAGCCTTGAAATGTAGCACCTGAATTATTGTCTTAATTTGTAGATGGTAGCAATGCTTTTGTGAGTACTAATTGCACTTAACACAGTGGACGTTGGATGTGAGAGCTAGAGAGAACATTTACAAATATTCTAACACAGGCTGGACGGTCGATGCCATGGATCAGTCATGTATCGACCGTTCCTTGTTTGTGTGTATACTCTCAGATTTTTTTTGCTACCTGGCTATTGCAATAAGTCAAACGGTAGACAAACTTTTCTCATATGAGGAAAGAAGAAACGTGGTAGGACAATGTCCCATTTGAATAATAAACGAGAGAGGTGACCATTGCTTTGCAATACATTTCCTTACAACAAGGAAAAAAACTTTGTTTTCTTCTCATTTCTCAAACACTTCGTCATAGCTCCCTCGTTGAATTTAGCTTTGCTTTACGTTACGTTATTTTTTTTCTTCGATTTATTTTTACAAAAATTGTGTTCATTTACAAAAATGTTTATTCCTCGTTTACCTTACATTATTCTTTAAAACATTCATGCACACAAACACTACAGGGTTTTAGCGGCGACATGTCGCTGCGAAATCTTTGTCGCTACTGCCAAAAACACTGTTAAAAATGTACAGCAACATGTCACCTGCTAAAGCTTAAAATGTCGTCGCTAAAAGCCTTTGACCCGTAATCGGGTTTTCCGGTATTTCTAGTTTCCCTCAAATAATGTTTAAAACATACAAAAACTACGTAACATAGTCTAAATATCATGTCTAATTAAGTTATAAAAATAAAGATACTTTGGAGGGGTATAGTACCAAAAACTCTGCGTCTGCGCAAGGAACCATGCCCTCAATGATAACATATTACAAGAATAACCTTGCGCGTAATGCGCAACGGTGCGCCATTCTTGAAACCAGCAGCTTGCCTAAATAACCTTGCGCGCAACGCGCAACGGTATTGCAATTTTGATACTTACAGGTCGTACAACGAACCTTGCACACACTGTCCAACGACAAGTTAGACCTAGAAATGCAGGTCACACAACGAACCTTGCACACACTACGCAATGGCAAGTTAGACCGGGAAGCACAGGAGCTTGACCCTGCGCGGATCAAACAACCCTTTAGCCGCGAAGCCCTAAAACCTAGCACAAGGCCAAGACCAACATGAGAGCAACTCATAGTCTTGCGAAAAGGACTTAATCTCTACAACTCCGCGCTGGCCAGAAAGCACTGACAAAGCCACGTGGAAGGGAGAAGCGCAAAGAGGCGATGACCAAATACAAGGGTACAAAGTCTTAGAGCCGTGACCCAATAGCCGCTCGACAGGTTGTGTCAGACTGCGTCGCATGAACAGTAATGCAGAAGACGGACTGTATGCAAGGACGTACACGTGACACCAACCAAACTCACGCCAGTGACTGTCACACGATCTCCACTATCGGCTGATTACAAGTCTGGCACTAGGGGCAGCTGCCATGACACATGGCCCCACTCACCATGCGCCAAGCGCACCTCCTGCCAAAGATCATTAGTGGTCGATGTAGAGGAGACATAATGAATAATCCTGGTCGTCAGGCCTGGCCCATCAGCCCACCTCCTAAACACTTCACTTCGGCTATAAATTAAGGATCACACCACAAGGTAAAACCATCTACATCCACAGTCACAATACTATTGCATGCTACTTTGAGCTTACTTGCTTATTACTTGCAATACCAAATACTTTTTCTCACGCCGGAGTGTGGTCACGGAGAAAACCCTCCCCCTTTCTCTCGTGACGGGGCTAACGGCGTTGCTAGTTTTGCAGATAGCTTGAAGTGAGATCATCCAGAAGAGCGAATGAGAGATAACCTTTCATGCAGAAATATTGAGCTGTAACTAAGATATCTCCGGATACCTCTAGGTTCAGCTAGTGTTTCTTCATACTTAGAACATAAGACTAGGTAGTTCATATCCTATCATCATCCTTGTCCCCTTGTCCGTATAATCTTTGCCACCTTTATCTGATGCCTTATTCGAAGCCATAGTTGATCTCTAAAACTCGGATCTTGAAACAAACTCCCAATATGAGCCTACAAAAGAAGGTATACATTATAAGTTAAAACAAAACTACATGTTATCTTATTGGGTGTGCTTCAACACCTAGGGTGTTAATGGTGACATGGCATGTTAACCGGCATTACACATCACTCATTCCTTGTGTTAAGGGGCATTAAAAAAGTTATTTGTTAACGGGATGTTAAGAGATTGAATTAGTTTTTATTTTCTTTCTAAACCAAAACCACTAAAAAATAGGGTTCCATTTAGTTAACGGGATTAAATCATTTCCTTAGAGTGAAATGAGGATAATGGGTGATGTGTCACCTAGGTGGAGTTGAGAATAGTTAAAGTATACCCAACTTGTTAGCCGAACCCACTTTAAAACACTTTAACACATCCAACTTTTAGTCTATTAAAGTTTATCTAGGCCATTTTGACTCGTTCAAACTAAAAGTTGGATGTTGCAAGTTTATTAAGTGCGTTTAGGTCATTTTGACCCATTTAAACTAAAAGTGGGATTATTTGACACTTTAAACTTGTCTAAAACGTTTACCAACCTACAACATTTACCAATTTGATCAAAATGACCCGAACCTACTTTGATACACTTAACACATCTAACCTATAGTCTATAAAAGTTCATCTTGGCTTTTGACTTGTTCAAACTAAAAGTTGGATGTTTTAACTCTATTGTATGTGTTCGGGTCATTTTGATCCATTTAAACTAAAAGCTAGATCATTTAACTCTTTCAAACTTATCTAAATCATTTACCAATCTACAATATTTACCAAACATTTACCTCCAAAATACATCTCTGGGTTTTGCGGAACTTGAATTCGTTTTGCTTTACGAATTTCTTCTTCATTTTTGTTTTCAAGTTTCTGAACAAATTCGTAAATGCTGATTACATCCAAAACACCAGTATGTTTTAGCAATTCAATAAATTGACTCCACTTAGGTGGTAAAGCATCAGCAAAACGCATAACAATCTCCTTGAGATATGTTAACCTTGTATGAGTACATCTCACTAAGCAAATGATAGAAACGAGTTGTCATATCACTTAGCGTTTCACTCTCCATAAAAAGAGACCCTTCAAACTATTTCTTTAAAAGATCATGTCATCTTTCTCGTTGCTGCATTTCCTTCTCCTCTTGATTCAAAGAGTCCAACAAAGTCTTCGTAGTGGTACAATACATAAATTGATGATAAATATCCTGTGGAGTGCTTGTGTAAGAATGACAAAGGCCTTCTTTTCTAGATCATAAGCCTTTTTATCATTCTCGTCTAATTCGGCTAAAGAGGTTGAGTTTGATACAACTTCTTCGAGAGATTCTTTGTACGGAGTAGTAAAACACGTCCACAACTCGGTATTCTGACCAAGAACATACGTATGAAAAAACTGGTCATGAAAAACAACGAAGCATCAGTTCTCACGAAAAAATGGTCATGAAAAACTACTACCACAAACAACCCCAGGTCCACGAAGAACTGATGGTTAGCCAAAAAGAACAACTGATTCGTACGAATGAGTGTTTGTTCGTATGAATCAGTGTTTGTTCGTACGAATCAGTGTTTATTCATGCGAATGGGTGTTTGTTCGTACGAATCAGTGGTTAGTCGTGCGGATGAGTGTTTGTTCGTACGAATCAGTGATTATTTGTGCGAATGAGTGTTTGTTCATACGAATCAGTGGTTGTTCGTACGAACCACTGGTGCTTCGTGCGAACACTGATTCTTCGTGCGGACCACTGGTTCTTCGTGCGGACCACTAGTTCTTCGTACGGACCACTGCTTCTTCGTACGAACTACTGGTTCTTCGTTGGGTGGGTTATTCGCAGGTGGGCCTTTCGTAGGGGGAATCTTTTGCAGGGGTTGGTTGGTGAGAAGTTTCCTTTTGTATCAGAAACTTGTTTATGAGTTTGTTTGAAAGTTTGTCAGTTGTTTACATAGATTTGGTTAAAAATACAAACATTCCAAAAACAGCTTTTCAGTCAAATCTTAAGATTTAGTCAACCCTCAAGGAATATTCCGGTGAGTTTTCCGACAAGTGCTTCACTGTAAAATATGTCCAACTAAACTTTGATAGAAAATTTCAAGAAAAACCGTATCCTAACATGTCTCCATGTATTTAACAAGGTTTTTATAAAAATTTTCTGAGAACAACAAGTTTTACCTAAGTTTTAAACCACTTTTCTTGTAAAACTTAAGTTTCTTGTTTGAAGTTCAAGAACACTTCCAGTAAGCTTCACAACTTGCTCAAACACAACACTATGCTTGGTTTTAAACAAGGAAGAGAGCCAAAGCTCTGATACCACTTGTAGGTCCACTTGGAGGATCAAGATAACCTACTTCCTTGTTGTTTAACACACACACACAAGTGCAGAATCCAAGTGTATATGCAAACCAAAGAAAGAGCACAACCAATATAACGAAAGATATATCTTCAAATATTCACTATATTGATTTGTAGAGAGACTTAATACATACACTCTTGAATAAACTGCTTATCTCTCTATACACTCTCTCTGTGTTCTCTATATGCTCCCACACCTAAACTGTGAAGTGCATGTCTGTTTATATAGGCCTAACATCCATAGCATTCACAAAAAAAGTCACAGTGCTTGTTCGTATGAAGCACTATTCTTCTTGAAAGGTCACTCGTACGATCAAGCAAATGGCTCGTACGAACAAGCAACTTGCTCGTACGAACAAGCAAAAGGTTCTTTTTTGAATAGTCACTCGTACGAACAAGAAACTTATTCTTCTGTAATGGTCACTCGTACGAGCAAGCAAATGGCTCGTACGAATGACAATTCACTCGTACGAAGGACACTTTACTCGCACGAAGAAGTGGTTCTTCGAACAAAACTTAATAGTATGCACACATGTAACTGTTTTTCAACACAAACAAACTAAACGTCGTACTAAATCAAGATAGGAGGATATCTTGATTTGGTCGACACGACCAAAACTTTACAGACGCCACAAGCAAAAACCGTACAGGTACTGATGTAACTAAGAACAAGCGACAAACACAAAAGTGTAACAACAAAATCCCCTTGACTGTTGCTTGGTCTTCGGTCTTCATTTCTAATGGCCTGCTTTGGACCATGAGCTTCTAGCGTGAATGTCGAACTAAGTCGAACCGAACTGAAATGAGTCGCATCCACACAAATATGCATCAACAATCACACCACAAGGTAAAACCATCTACATCCACAATCACAATACTATTGCATGCTACTTTGAGCTTACTTTCTTATTACTTGCAATACCAAATACTTATTCTTACCCCAAAGTGTGGTCACGGAGAAAACCCTCCCCTTTTCTCTCGTGACGAGGCTAATGGCGTTGCTAGTTTTGAAGATAGCTTGAAGTGAGATCACCCAGAAGAGCGAATGAGAGATAACCTTTCATGCAGAAATATTGAGCTGTAACTAAAATATCTCCGGATACTTCTCGGTTCAGCCATTGTTTCTTCATTGGCGCCATCCGCTTTTTACTCACACTTGCATCCATTTCTCGTTTCGTTTTTTCTCATACCTCACTTTCCAATAGGTGATTTTCCATTAAACACACCACGAGGTCCTCGGGCTGAGGGCAAGAACCCAGTTCATGCCCCTCGACCCGACAGACAAGTGAAAGAAGTTCTTTTGGAAATGCTGGTGGTCACCACGACTCAAGTCGTGTGAACATCCTGGTAACTCCCAGAGTTCAAATGGAAACTCCCTGTGTACCAATCACATCTATTTTACCTCCCGGTGAAACTCCGATGTCTTGGTACATCAAATCTCAAACGACCCTTAATACTGTCTATGCACAACTCCGTGCGCAAAAAAATGCTTCCGCTGCACCGGCGCAGCCACCCACTACTCACGTGCATGCTTCGCCTGCACCACGAGTACTCAGTTATGACTCGCCGGCCGGAGCGAGTGTTCCATCACACCTCCGTACCAGGGAACAGAGTATTCTCAATCGCTGCCTAAACATGAGTCTCACACTCACAGGCGAGCGTCCATCCACTCACGGCTGGGCCCGCGTCCTTTAGACCGGCGGGACACCCAGCGTGAGGAGGATCGAACACATGGCGAGGGTGACAGCCAGTGTATTTCACCGGCTACCCAAAGATTATGCGGCTTACAAGTCTTGGCCACAGGCTGTCTACAACCCGGAGGCGGAGTACAATTACAACCTGATCTACATGCCGGCTGAAGCAGCCGAACACTCAAAGTTCATAAAGGAGATCGCTCTCGCTCCACTTGAGCGCGCGAAACTACCCTCCAATGTGGGTAAGTTTAATGGGTTGACAGACCCAGATGACCACATGCGCCTGTTCACAGGCGCAGGTCTAATCGGAGACTGGACACTGCCCATGTGGTGTCATGTTGTTCAAAATCTTACAGGCGCTGCGCGCCTATGATTTGACAACTTACCCACGGGTAAGCTCACGTGATGGAACAACCTCAAAGACAAGTTCCTGATACATTTCAACCAACAACGGCGGTACATCAGAGATTCCTCTGACGTCATGAACATCTGGCGGTGTGATGATGAAAGTCTCGAAGACTTCATCACCCGCTACAATAAAGAGGTGTTGGAGATTGAAGACGTGCATGAAGACTTGATTCGCGCACGATTCAAGTACATTGTCCGCTGCGACGAGATGATCAAAGTCTTGTCGGCAACTACTGGCCTCCCAAAAAGCTGGGAGAAACTAATGCGGCAACAAAGGTCTACGCGCAGACAGAGCGCAACGTAAACTCCAGCAAAGCTCCCCTACCCCAATACCGTCCGCAAGACTTGAGTAAGAGTTTTGCGAAGAAGAATAAGAAGAGTTTGAGGGAACCCAACCAAAGCCCCTCCCACTCACTAGTCGACGCTCGCGCGACGATTATAAGATTGCTACCCAAAGAGCAATCAAGCATGATAATCGCGACCGTCAGTGGACGCCACTGACGAAGAGCCCGACGGAGGTGCTCAGCACAAAAGATCACCAATTCAAACAACCACCACCGATGCGCAACAAAAAAGGTCAAGATCCTAACCTTTTTTGCGATTATGATAAGGATACAAGGCATACAACCAAAAACTGCATCTCCTTGCGCACAGAGATCGAGAAGGCGCTGAAAAGTGGGAAGCTGACCCACTTACTTCAAAACGTGCGTAAGGAGGTGCGCCAGATTACTCGAGGCGATGAAGGCTCGAGTAATAAGAAGATGAAAACATTTGTTCATATGATCCAAGGTGGCCTATCGCGCAAGCGCGGCCACCAGAAGAGTTGTACACCACACTTGCGTGAACAACAGATCACCTCATAGTTCCCTAGGATCCACAAGAAGAACGTCTGGTAGTGATAACTGGCATCTTTGGCCATTATCGCACCGACTACATGTTCATAGACCCGGGAAGCTCTATGGACATCATATATGAACAATGTGTAACATCCGTCGAAAAACTGGTTCTAAAACCGAACCATTATTATAATCAAGTTTATTATAAACTCTTTTTGTTACGTCTTATTATAAATCGTATAAAGATTTGTTATAAATAATAATAAAGATAATAATAATAACAACGTAAGATATACATACATGTATATGTGTGTGTGTAATAATAAAGGGAAATTATAAAAATAATAATAATAATAATAAAAATCTGTGCTGACCACGGGACTCGAACCCAGGGTCGCACACATACGAACTCCAACCAACAAACCACTCCACCACTTCTCCATATCTGAAATGATTTAATCAAATAATCATTTATGTATCTCTTCATTCTTGAACTGGATCAAAGTTTGCCGCCCAGTAACGGCCGAAAACAATCGGGTACTCATCAAGCCTGCTTTTTCTACGCAATTGAATGATGAAACCGCTCCCAATCATGAATCTAGACTCAATTCTATGCTAAAACATGTTCAATTAGCTATGCAGTCAACTCGCACAAACCAAATTTAACCCAAAACTTCTAAAAACCAAAATCATTCTATGCGACCTCTTTCAAGTATAAATAGGGGCTCGGGTAAACCATTAGAATGCACCAACAAACTCCCAAAGCTTTCTTGCAAATCTCTATTCATTAGAAAACTTCGCCGGAGAAACCTTGCAACTGTCGGAATCTTGCCGGAAAATCGAAGAACCCCTGTTCGGTATATAGTTCATCCATTCCTTCTATTTTTATCAACACTATGGGTAGTCGATTAGAAATTAATATGAGAATTTGTTAACTGAATCAATTCAATCGATTAATCTTTGTCTCTATTTGTGTAATGAAGAAGATAAATCAGAGTTATAGTTTAAATGAATTAAAAATCATAGTTCAACCAGGTTAGTCACACAACCCAGTTGGTTGGGTTGTGTGCGTATGAAGCCAAAGGTCCCGGGTTTGAGTCTGTTTGTGATCCGACTGCTGCAACAACAAAACCTTTTTATAAATAAATCAAATTCTGAAACACAACAGTAAGTATATATAAGGAATAAAAATCTTATATCCAATGGGTTAGACACACAGCCCAATTGGTTGGGCTGTGTGCACACACGAAGCTAAGGTCACGATTTCGAATCGGTTACGTACCACGGTCCCTATAATATACAATCCTTTTTATTAAATCAATACATGAAAAGAGTCAGTAAGTATATAAGAATAATTAAAATCCAAAATCTTTCGGGTTAGACACGCAGTCCAGTTGGCCAGGCTGCGTGCACACGAACGGAAGGTCACGGGTTCGACTCTCACACGCTGTCGGTTCTGAGCGAATTTATCCGAATTATTCAGAAATTTTTTTTTAATTAATTATACCTTTAATTATTTTCCCCAAAAATATATTATTTTATAACAAATTAATCTTATTTACAAATAATAGTTTAAGCAAATAAAAATATAGTAATAAAAAAAATACAAAAATTAGTATCTAATAAATAATAAGTTAATTAAAAATATTAAATTCAACCAAAGGAATATATTTTAGCTAAATTGTTTTGTAAATATTTAGGTTAGCCGTTTCGTCACTTGATATCTCAACTTCACACTCGTGCGCTATCTCCAACAAATCTTAATCGCACCCACTGTGAGTGAATCTTACAACTCCCTTTTTTATTCACTTTTTTGGGGTGTATCATGTGTCGCTATATATGTTGTTATCACGTTATTTAAAATCTCATGCTATTACCATTATGTGATTAACGTGCTATGTGATATTATTTTGTTTATTGCCATTTAGTGTTCATATTCTCATTTCAGTCAATTTCTCACATTAGGCTATTTTTTCCCTGTTACCACGGGTGGAGCGCCGCGTTGCCTAATATACGAGATCAGCTCCGTTTGATTGAGCTTCGATCTTGCAGCACATCTCTTATCGTGCACACATTTACATTATTAGTTGATGATAGATGAGATGGTTTGTGATTTAGATAACATACACGACGTTCCCATATTTGGTTAATGCACATTTTTATAATACTAAATATATCATTTTTCTTAATGATAAAAAGGGATTCACTCGCCATTATGTTGACCCAAACTTTACTTTTACACATTATACAGGTGAGCAGGTTTGAAGCGTGGATCACATAGGATATGGGCCTTAGAAGAATTAAAACGTTATTTACAAGTTTGTTTGGAACAATATTGTGTTTGTTTGAATTATGTGTTATTTATTTTACTTATGTTTGGAATAATAAATATTAAACCTTTACAATTAGTAAATGTCATAAGCTTTGATGAAAACCCAATCATGCCCCGACTACCTTATCCGCTGCGGGTCAGGGTGTGACACAATGCTTCCAACAGTTAGATCCAGAGGACAAGGCGCGCTTGGAGCCGGTCGACTTCCCACTGACTGGTTTCTGCAACGAAGCCGTTTTTCCACTAGGTCAGATCTCATTCCCAGTAACTCTTTCTGATGGGCGACAGTCGTGCATGGTCTCAATCAACTTCATGGTCATGCCCGCTACATCGCGCCATGACGTGTTGCAAGGCCGTCGCACCCAAAGAGAGTTCAGCATGATCACATCCACTCCTCATGCTGCCTGAGGTTTTCCAACAGAAACCACGGTGGCCATCATGTACTCGAGGAAGGAGATCATGTCCATCGACGAGGAACCACCGGGGTGAAGGTACCAAAGTCATCATCCAATGGCGAACAGGAGAAATGGGTACTCAACAACAAGTACCCGGAACAAACGGTGTTGCTAGTACCCGCCATGACTCCCACAGTTAAGGCGCGGCTGAAACAACTCTTGTTACGCAATGTAGATATTTCGCTTGGTCGCCAGCAGATATGACAGGGGTACCAAGGTAAATTGCAGAGCACGCGCTGCACACATTCCCTTCAGTTCAGCCTATTGTTCAGAAAAAGCGCAGTTTTGGCCCTGAAAAAACTCACGTACTAAACGACCAAGTTTCAGAGCTCCTCCAAGCCGGCATCATCAGAGAAGTACGCTATCAGACATAGGTAGCCAATCCAGTCATGGTCCAGAAGCACAACGGCAGTTGGGGCATGTTCGTCGATTTCAAAGATCTGAACAAAGCATGTCCCAAAGACTGCTACTCTTTACCCGAAATTGACAAAAAGGTCTCGACTGTTACAAAGGCTACCACTAGATACAAATGAAGAAAGAGGACAAAGACAAAACCGCATTCTGCACTGATAAGGGAATCTTTTGCTACACAAAGATGCCCTTCGGATTGCGCAACGCAGGAGCCACCTACAAGTGTTTGACGGACCATGTCTTTGAAGACGACATTGGCGAAACTATGGAAGTGTACATTGATGACATAGTCATCATGAGCCCGGATGAGGAGAAGATGCTGACAAACGTTCAGAAAACGTTTGCATCCTTGTGCAAGGAAAATCGGAAGCTGAACCCCAGTAAGTGTTCGTTTGGAATGAAAGAAGGCAAATTTTTGGGATTTATCGTCACGCGCGACGGTTTCAAAGTCAATCCCGAGAAAGTGGAAGCGATTCAGTGTTTGCCTTCCCCCTCGACCATCAAAGAAATACAATGGTTGGCGGGGCGATTGGTTGTGCTGAACAAGTTCTTGGTAAACCATGCGATGAAGTCCTTCCCATTCATCAACACTTTGAGGAATTGCGTAAAACAGAACAAGTTCAGTGGACTCCGGATGCGGAGAAAGCCTTCACACAAGTGAAGGAGTGCTTGATTCAGCTGCCTACGCTCACGACACCGCAAAAGCCACTGATCCTTTACCTTTCCGCATCAGATATCGCTCTGGGCGCAGTCTTGTTAGTAGAGCGCGCAGGATTCCAAACTCCAATCTACTACGTCAGCAAAATGCTAACTGACCTGGAGACAAGATATCCAATGATGGAAAGCTTTGCTCTTGCTTTAGTCCACGCATCCCGCAGGTTGCGTCGGTATGTTTCCGGCCATGTGAAACAGTTCTCACGAACTATCACTTAGGCTAAATTTTGTCCAAACCGGATATATCTGGTCCTTTGGCAAAGTGGGCGATTGAGCTTGGTGGACATAATATCGTGTACAAACCACGCCCAACAATAAAAGGCCAGATATTAGCCGATTTTGTTACAGAAATACCAAGCAATAAAGCGCAAGAGTATGAAGCTATACAAAACCCAACGCCTGTCACAAACGACCACGCATGGATACTTCACATAGACAGCGCATCCAATGATAATGACGCAGGGGCAAATCTTCGTCTAATAAGCCCCGATAACCAAGAGTTCACCTACGCCATCAGGCTGGACTTCAAAAGCATGAATAATGAAGCTAAGTACGAAGCGTTTCTAGAAGGCCTTCGGTGGCCATCAAAATGGGTTTGGAAGCACACGTCGATTCCCGTGTTATAAATTTATGACATTTACTTATTTTACACTTCTCTTACACACAATTACATGCAAGCACTTTAATTGCTACTTGATTTGTTTGACATTCAACGTGTTATAAATTTTAACATGTGTATATATATATATATATACGCATATGTTACCGTCATAACGCACGTCTCGATTCTCACGTACTTAAACATTTTCCTACTTCTCTCTTCAAAAAAATTGTGATGTTTTTATTTTCAAATCTCATCAAAGTGAGTTCTTTCGACGGCATGTAGTAACTAGAAGGGTACAAGCACCGGTAGTCGGAACGTCCTATCTAGGATTGGCATTCGTATAAATCCATAGTAACGGACCAGTTTGCCTACCTGGACTAACGATGAGAGTACAAAGGACCTATTAGGCCAAAGCATGCCACACAAAACGTCTTGTGAACTAACCCCACTTTGAGTCGTCACTATGTCCATATCAGGACACCTTTCGACCTTACACCTCGCAATCATTGTTTTACGATTTTCATTCGGGTTGTGCGTGTGTTAACAGGCTAAAACCAATGTGAACCCTACGAAGCCCAGTAGTCATGGGGCCCACATGACTATCTAGACCAAGTATGGGGGACACATGGGGGCATAAACATGAGAAAAGCCCAAGGCATTCTATGGATGTAATGGATTTATATTTCTCATTTATTTTGTGAATGTTTTATGCGACACACATGACACCTATACGCCAAACTCATAATCTCGTTACGTATTTCCTGTAGATGTATTCTAGGCACCTTCGTGGAGGTAGGAGATCTGGAAAATTCGACGAGCGCATGGCTGCTCAAATAACCAAACAAATGGTCGTCGTGATTCCCGATATCATAATCCAAGTTCAGCAATCTCTCGCTGCTAACCCCGATAATCCCAACAACCAAGAGGAACAAAATGCTGCCAACCCTCCTGCAAACACCACCAAGTGCACTTACAAGCACTTCAACTCCTGCGACCCTCCAAAATTCGAGGGAACGGAAGGGATCACTGCCCTCCTTTGGTGGTTTGAAGAAATGGAGAGCACTTTTCTCAACTGTGACTGCCCCAATGACCGTAAGGTTCGTTATGCTACTGGTCGTCTTTTTGGGGTAGCACTAACTTGGTGGAATGCCGAAAAGGGCAGAAGAGGCGCTGAAGCCGCAGTAGCGCTAACTTGGGAACAACTTAGAGAACCCATGACAAGGCGTTTCTGCCCAAAAGCGAAATTAAGAAGCTGGAAGATGAGTTCTACTTCCTAAAGCAAAAAGAGGGAGATCATATAACCTACAACAAGAGGTTTCTTGAGCTAAACCAGATGGTTCCAAATCTGCTCACTCCTCTCTACCGCCTTATCGAGCATTACATTCGGGGTCTTCCTTCGAAGATTCAGGTTTCTGTGATGAGTATCGTACCTGCAACCTTGGAAGCAGCAATGGAGCTAGCCACTGAGCTCACTAAAAACCACATTAGAATTGGGGATTTCAAGGATGAGAAGAAGAAGGATGCAAGTAGCAAAACACCGACTGAAACCCCCAACCCAACTCAAGCCGGATCCTCTTCTCGATTCACTACCAAGAGAAAGCGGAACAGGACAAATTTTACCGTCACCCAAACCAGTCAGCCAACCCCGTACAACCAACCCATTCCAAAAGCCCCAATCACCCAAGTTGCTCCCCCTACCCCTCCATTTAAGAGGCAATACACAGGACCTCACCCGAAGTGCAATCGATGTCAATACCATCACTCCCTTGAGAACCCATGTCCCCACTGTACAGGGTGTGGCCGAACAGGCCATACAATCCAAACATGGCGTACCCTCCAAAGACAAGCCTACAACCAACATCAAGCCTAACCCAACAACCAAATGGTGGGCCAAGCTCCTTATCAGCCACCACCACTAATGTTACCACCTACTCAGCCCATAGCCCAACCCTTCTACCAACCTAACTACCCCATGATGCCACACATTAGGGCTTGCTTTAATTGCGGAGATCCAACTCATTTCCGCAACACCTGCCCGCGATTAGTGAACATCATCAACGCACAGGCTCAAGCTAACCCTGTGAACCAAGCCAATCCGCCAGCAAGAGGAAGAGCATTTAACATCAACACCAATCAAGCCAGCGCGGATAACAACGTGGTCAATGGTACGTTTCTCATTAATGACAGCTATGCATCTATTCTGTTTGACACGGGTGCGGATAAGAGTTTTGTGTCCCTAGAGTTCGAGTCTATTCTTGGTTTACCTCGCGTTAGTCTAGCCGAATCATTCACGATGGAAGTAGCAGACGGTGAACCTATTACGCTGGATTCTATCATTCGTGACTGCACCCTTACTCTTAACGAGCATGATTTTCCAATCGATCTTATTCCCATGAAATTGGGAAGCTTCGACATCGTCATTGGTATGGACTGGCTCAGTCAACCATGTCGAAGTTGTATGTTATGAAAAATACATTCGAATTCCAATCGCCGACGGCCAAACCTTTCGTATTTTTGGTGAAACCCCATCCAAAGGACTTAAGTTGATGTCGTCTACAAGCTCGAAAGTATCTTCGCAAGGACTACATGGCGTTTCTAGCCCATATTGTCAAGAAAGAAGGCAAGGAGAAGAAGCTCGAAGATATCCTAATCGTTAGAGATTTTCCTCAAGACTTTCCAAACGACGTCTCGGGACTTCCTCCTATGCGAGAAGTCGAATTTTGAATCGATCTTGTACCTGGTGCCACTCCAGTTGCAAAATCTTCATATCGGTTAGCCCCTCCCGAAATGCAAGAGTTAGCTAGTCAGTTGCAAGAGCTGACAAACAAAGGGTTCATACGCCCTAGCTCATCACCTTGGGGTGCGCTGGTTCTTTTCGTCAAGACGAAGGATGGAACTTTTCGAATGTGCATAGATTATCGAGAACTCAACAAGCTGACCATTAAGAACCGTTATCCTTTACCTCGCATCGATGACCTCCTAGACCAAAAATTGATCTTCGTTCTGGCTATATCGGCTTAGGGTACGAGAAGCAGACATTCCAAAGACCGCATTTCGAACTCGCTACGGTCACTACGAATTCATGGTCATGCCCTTTGGGCTGACTAATGCCCCCGCTGTTTTCATGGATTTAATGAATAGGGTGTGTAAACCCTATCTCGACCGATTTGTCATTGTATTCATAGATGATATCCTCATTTATTCCAAGACTAAGTCAGATCATGAGCGACATCTTCGGCTTATCCTAACACTTTTGAATACCAAAAAGCTTTACGCTAAGTTTTCAAAATGTGAATTCTAGTTGAAGGAAGTTCAATTCCTTGGTCACGTCCTCAATGACAAAGGAATTCATGTTGACCCAGCAAAGATCAAAGCAGTGCAAGAATGGCAGGCTCCACGCACTCCTACTGAAGTCAGATCATTTCTCGGGTTAGCGGGTTATTACCGATGTTTTATCGCCAATTTCTCCCGCATCACCTTACCACTCACAACCTTGACTCATAAGGGCAAGCTCTTCGATTGGGGGCCCAAACAAGAGGAGGCTTTCCAAACCTTGAAACAGAGACTTTGTGATGCACCTGTTCTCACTCTCCCTGATGGTTGTAATGACTTTGTGGTTTATTGTGATGCATCAGGGCAGGGGCTAGGGTGTGTATTAATGCAAAGGGGATAAGGTGATCGCCTACGCCTCAAGACAACTCAAAGTCCACGAGAAGAATTACACCACTCATGACCTTGAACTCGGAGCAGTCGTGTTCGCTCTGAAGATATGGAGACATTATCTCTATGGCACTAAGTGTGAGATCTAACTGACCATAAGAGCCTCCAACATATCTTCAACAAGAAGGAGTTAAACATGAGGCAACGACGATGGGTCGAACTCCTGAATGATTATGATTGCGAAATCCGTTATCACCCAGGCAAAGCCAATGTTGTGGCAGATGCTCTTAGTTGGAGAGATTATGCTAACTCCATCCACCTATTGTGCTCTCAAATTGTAACTGACCTTCAAAGACGCATTCGTGAAGCACAACATACCTTAGTCACAGAAAATGATTTACGAGATGAATTATCTTGTGGAGCTGAATCTGAGTTGGAATCAAAATCCGATGGCATCCTTCATTATCTAAATCGTATTTGGGAACCTGATCGTGACAATCTTCGCACATTTCTCATGAACGAGGCCTACAAAACAAGATACTCCATACACCAAGGGGCTGATAAGATGTATCAAGATCTACGATACTCTTACTGGTGGCCTGGAATGAAAAAGGATATCGCCGTTTTTGTCTCCAAATGCCTCACCTGTTCGAAAGTTAATGCCGAACATCAAAGACCCTCAGGCTTACTTATTGAACCCGAAATACCATTTGGAAGTGGGAAAATATAACCATGGATTTTATTACCGTGTTACCTCGCACCTCCAGTAGGCATGATATGATTTGGGTTATTGTCGATCGTCTTACCAAATCCGCTCACTTCATCCCAATCCGTGAAGATTACAAAAATGAGAAGTTAGCTCGTATTTACATCGATGAAATTGTAAGTCAACACGGTGTGCCTTTGAGCATTATCTCGGATCGAGATGGGCATTTTACTTCACGAACAGGGTGTCACACCCCGGATTTCCAACCCAAATCCATACACCGGTGGGCCCGGGTGGGGAGTACCGTGACGTCAGTTGATAACATCATTGTCAATTAAACACGGCACAGCGGAAGTCTTTGGAGTAAAATTACTATTACAAACCAAATGTTCGAAATTTAAAATAATATACAGGCTCGTAACAGAAGATCCACAGGCGGATCATAAAATGTACAAGGAAAGAATATAAAACAGGCTTTAGGGCAGTTCTAGGATTTGCAAGATCCTCTATCACTACCGAGCACTTCCAGCCTATTTTCGTATTGTACTTGCAAGCTCAGCCTTTTGAAAATACGTCAGCTTTCGCTGCTAAATACACCCAACTGACTCAGTTTGAAAACATTTCCAAAAAAAAAATGTTTTAAGTGCGTATCAGCACAAAATCTTTTTATAACTTGGGAAGGTTGGTGTTGCAACCTTGTTAACGGATTCGCATGTTTGTCCATACATACAGGGCCCAGTACAGATCCCGAGACATGATTAAATACTCACCACTTAGAACTCACGAAGGAGTTATCCCCAACGTCTTGGGTAATTTGCATTTGAGCGTCTGTCAGGTGTATGCCTACACCCCGCGCTAAGGTCGTGGCCATTATCTAATGTATTGAGCCGAGGATATCCAGGACACGGTAATTTAACCCCCGATGTTTAAGTTATCAAACAAAACTGATTAAAACAGAATATGCGAATTACTAGCCACAATCCGGCATTCGATTGATCCCATTTCCTATCAAGCGGTAATAATTTACCGTAACCCAAGCCCATATAGGGAAAATAAGTCGAGAGTATTTACCTGAATTAGCCTTGTTTAAAATGCAAGATTATAACCCAGCCGTATTCAAAATGAGCTAAGTGCAGATAGCATTTACCAGAATGTCTCTAGTCTGGATTATGGCATAAGCTAACCAATTAAATACTAACGGTCTTATTTAAGTCATAGACTTAGACCGACTAGCGTACTTGATCAAAACGTATAACGCTAGATTAAACGATGATTGGATAGAATGTAGTTTAATCCCAACAAGTACGTTGAATTGTGTAATATGGATAAACTATAAACATTCTGGATTTTAAGATTTAAATGACAAGGTTAGACCCGTTTCGGTTAATTTTCGTAAACTTGTTACATATACTTAACCGTACGCATATCAGCGATATCGGGTAACCGGATAAGTCATGGGCAAGTTCTATATGCCATTTATATTTAATTAAGTTGTAATATCAGTAGGATATCAACGTACATGCCAGTTAAGGTTTTAAAACAAAGTTATGCCTCATAAGGGCATTTCGGTAATTTCCTATCGTATAAAGGAGCTTGAATAAAACTAAATGTTATAATTATAAGTATTCAGGAAAAATAATTTATTTATGATATAGTATCAGTAGGATGTTAATTATATGTGTAACTTATCTTTTATGACCAAACTATGCATCGAAGGGGCATTTTGATCATTTTACACATAGTTTAGAAATTATTTGGGATTCTGAGTTTATAACATATACCTACTGTAATTATGTTTAAAATGAGTTTTATAATCAGTAGGTAACAAGTCTTGGTCAATTAATATGGTTTAAAACCATATTATGCGCCGAAACGGCGCTTATGTTGTAAAATGACGTCTTATACGATGTTTAATGAAAACTGACATAAAGGTCAGATTAAAATGTCTTAGATGTCTTATTTAATATAACATATCAGTGGGTAAAATATTTACCTTGAAAAGATTTGATTAAAACCATTTTATGAGCCTCAAGGGTTAAAATCGTCATTTATCGACATAGTTCAAGGACCTGCTTGAAAACTCAGTTTATAACTTGGTTTTAACATCCCAAATAATCCTAATTATAATATTATATCATTAGGAAACTTATTTTCAAGTTCATTATCATTAAAACCTTGATTTATGCAAAAAAGACATTTTAGTCAAAAATGGCATAATTGCGGAACTTGCGCATAAACTTAGATCCTGATTATGATCATGTAATATAATCTCATAGGGTTATACAACATTATATTATGATCATAATGCAACTTTAGATCAGTGCATAACTAATCTAAATCGGGTCAGAATTGAAAGTCAAAGCAGAAGTCAAACTTTGCGACTTTCAGTTGCAAACCGACCCTAGAACTGAAATTGACGAGCCGAACATGTTCTTACATGTTCTAATAATTATTACCAACTTGTTTAAGTGTCAAAACAGGTTTCATAGATATATAAGATCAATTTATGATTTTTCCGAAAAATGGCCTGTTTGACTTTTTAATATGATAACTTTGAGCCGTCAATTAGTCTGCAAACGTGATCTTCAGGAGGTGCCCTTTATAGGGACTAACACCTACCTTATTACAATCACTTAGCCATGTTTGTTACGAACAATGGCTGGACCATAATGGTCTTAACCGAAGGTCACAACATTTTTCGTAAAACACTTGACTTTTGGCTATAAAAGCCTATAAAAGAAAATGCACAAGGAAGGGACACTTACCAGTGATTCCTAGGGTGCAAAAGAACTATGTTGGATGCTCCTTTCAGTTAGGAACTTCCAGAGGAGGGAGAAGAGTGTATGAATGAGAAAGGTGCAAGTTGAAATGGTGAACTTGAACACCTATGTATAGTTGGAGAACTCAAAGGAGGTGATGCAAGGTGTTTAGGGGTGTAAGAGGAAGCTTACAAGTGTCCCAAAACGTGGCATAGCTGTTTGGAAGACCATGGTTTCGAATTCATGGTTTTTGGCATTTTTGTTTGGAAGTCAAGCAAAACTTTTTGCAGCAGAGGTCTTCTCACGCTCCGCGAGAGACCCAGGCCTGGTCTCTCGCGGCCCGCGACCACCCTATGGCCAGTTTTAAACTTTGACACTTTAACCCCCTTAACTTAATAAAGCTTCTAAAAACCTTCTAAAACACCTTTTTGGCATATTTAGCCCTCCATAGCCAATACTTAGCATACCCGGGATTATGCCCGGACATTGTCGAGCTCTCGGTTCGTTAAAAGGTCACTCAGAGGTATAAATTAACATGTTGACACTTTTAATCCCTCCATTATGTAACTTTCACATATATACAGAATTGAACCCTCTCGTCCAACAAATGGCACGCATGAGAGTTAGGACTTCGCAAAGGATCACTCAGAGGCTTATTATAAGCATGTTGACTCCAATGTCACTCAGAGGCTGGGCATGTTGACATATCAGTCACTCAGAGGCAAAGTTTTAAGCATGTTGCCATACCAGTCCCTCAGAGGCTAATGATTTAAGCATAATGACATATCAGTCACTCAGAGGCTGTTATTTATGCATGTTGACATCGGACCGTCACTCAGAGGCTTAGTTTGAGAATGTTGACGCCTTTAGTCCTTATTGGTATTTAATAGACTATATTTTAAAATACAACACGTGTCACTATACCATTGGACACGATTTTACAGGGTGTTACATCCTCACCCCTTAAAAGAAATCTCGACCTCGAGATTTTATTCAAAAAGATGGGGGTACTTTTGTCGCATAGTGGACTCAACCTACCATGTATACTCGGGACCTCTAAAAGCGTCCCATTTAACCTTTACTATAGGTATCATTTTTCTTCGGAGCTTCTTAACCTGTCGATCCTCGATCGAGATTGGTTTCTCAACGAACCTCAGGTTTTCATTAGTTTGCACATCTTTGTGTGACTTTGCTAGCGACTCATCGGCTAGACATTTCTTAAGATTACTGATGTGGAACACATCATGGATTCCACTTAGCTCCTCCGGCAATCTGAGCTTATAAGCTACAGTGCCGACACATTCGACTATCTCCAATGGTCCGATGTATCTTGGGCTTAACTTGCCCTTATTTCCAAAATGCATCACACCTTTCCAAGGTGATACTTTTAACATAACTTTGTCCCCTACTTGGAACTTAAGAGGTTTACGCCTCTTATCAGCATAGCTCTTCTGCCTATCCCTGGCAACTTTAAGAAAATCACGGATTTGCATAATCTTTTCCGTGGTCTCCAGCTGAATCTCCGGTCCTTATAGTTTGGCTTCCCCAACTTCTGCCCAGAACACGGGCGTTCGACACTTTCTCCCATACAAGGCCTCAAAAGGAGCAGCCTTGATGCTAGTATGATAACTATTATTGTAGGAGAATCTTTTAGGGGTAAGTGGCCATCCCAACTTCCACCTAAATCAATCATACATGCCCGTAGCATGTCTTCCAGTGTCTGGATAGTACGCTCACTTTGACCATCAGTCTGCGGGTGGTAAGCCGTACTAAAGTTCTATCTTGTGCCTAATGATTGTTGGAAACTTTTCAAAAAATGAGATGTGTATCTAGTATCTCTATCAGATACAATAGATACTAGCACACCGTGTAGGGACACAATCTTGTCCACATACATCTTAGCCAATTTGTCTGAATTATACGTTTCCTTAATTGGCAAGAAATGTGCTGACTTAGTCAGCCTATCCACAATGACCCAAATAGTGTCATTTCCATTTTTGGTCTTAGGTAACTTGGTAATCAAGTCCATAGTTACCATTTCCCATTTCCATGTGGGAATTTCCAATTGTTGTAGAAGTCTTGACGGCTTCTGATGTTCGGCCTTAACTTGCAAACACGTCAGACACTTGGCTACATAGGTGGCTCAGAGGTATAAATTAAAATGTTGACACTTTTAATCCCTCCATTATCCAACTTTCACATATATATAGAATTGACCCTCTCGTCTAACAAATGGCACGTATGAGAGTTAGGACTTCGCAAAGGATCACTCAGAGGCTTATTATAAGCATGTTGACTCCGATGTCACTCAGAGGCTGGGCATGTTGGCATATTAGTCACTCAGAGGCCAAGTTTTAAGCAGGTTGACATATATGTAACAATTGTCAAAGTTGGGGTGTGACAATATAAGTCACTCAGAGGCTAATGATTTAAGCATAATGACATATCAGTCACTCAGAGGCTGTTATTTATGCATGTTGACATCGGACCGTCACTCAGAGGCTCAGTTTGAGCATGTTGACGCCTTTAGTCCTTATTGGTATTTAATAGACTATATTTTAAAATACAACACGTGTCACTATACTATTGGACACGATTTTACAGGGTGTTACACATGGCAAGCCGTGCAATCAGCGTTAGGCACTTGCTTAGACCTCAGCACCGCTATTCATTGTCAAACTGATGGTCAATCTGAGCGCACAATTCAGACACTTGAAGACATGTTACGATCATGCGTTATCGACTTCAAGGCCAACTGGAATGCTCATCTATCATTGGTCGAATTCTCGTACAATAACAGCTATCACTCTAGCATCGGTATGGCTCCTTTTGAAGCGCTATACGGTCGTAAATGCCTATCACCCGTATGTCGACACGAAAACGGTGAAGCACAGATCACTGGACCAGAACTAATCCAAGAAACAACCGATAAGATTCTCCAAATCCACAACAATCTTCTAGCAGCTCAAAGTCGCCAAAAGAGTTACGCAGACAAACGACGAAAGCCGCTCGAGTTTAGTGTTGGTGATCAAGTACTTTTGAAAGTGTCACCATGGAAGGGAGTTGTTCGGTTTGGACAAAAAGGCAAGCTGGCACCTCGCTATGTTGGACCTTTTAAAATACTCGAGAGAGTTGGTCCTGTAGCCTACAAGCTTGACTTACCTGAAGAACTCAGCAAGATCCATCCAACATTCCATGTTTCTAATCTGAAAAAGTGCCTTGCCGACCAGAACCTTCATATACCACTAGATGATATTCAAATCACGAGACAATGCATTTTGTAGAGCGACCTGTAGAAGTCATGGACTTTGGTGTAAAACGCTTAAGACGAAGTCGAATTCCTATAGTTAGGGTTTGTTGGCAGTCGAAACGAGGACCCGAGTTTACTTGGGAACGTGAAGACTCAATGCGTGAAAAATACCCTCATCTCTTTCAAGACAAACCTACTACCGCTTATTCTTGAACTAGATCAAAGTTTGCCGCCCAGTAACGGCCGCAAACAATCCGGTAATCATCAAGACTGCTTTTTCTATGCAATTGAATGATGAAACCGCTCCCAATCATGAATCTAGACTCAATTCTGTGCTAAAACATGTTCAATTAGCTATGCAGTCAACTCGCACAAACCAAATTTAACCCAAAACTTCTAAAAACCAAAATCAATCTATGCGACCTCTTTCAAGTATAAATAGGGGCTCGGATAAACCATTAGAATGCACCAACACACTCCCAAAGCTTGCCTGCAAATATAAGTTCATCAGAAAACTTCACCAGAGAACCCTTGCAACTGTCGGAATCTCGCCAGAAAATCGAAGAACCCCTGTTTGCTATATATTTCATCCATTCCTTCTATTTTTATCAACACTATGGGTAGTCGATTAGAAATTAATATGAGAATTTGTCAACTGAATCAATTCAATCGATTAATCTTTGTCTCTATTTGTGTAATGAAGAAGATAAATCGGAGTTATACTTTAAAAGAATTAAAAACCTTAGTTCAACCAGGTTAGTCACACAGCCTAGTTGGTTGGGTTGTGTGCGTATGAAGCCAAAGGTCCCGGGTTCGAGTTTGTTTGTGATCCGACCGTTGCAACAACAAAACCTTTTTATAAATAAATCAAATTCTGAAACACATCAGTAAGTATATATAAGGAATAAAAATCTTATATCCAACGGGTTAGAGACACAGCCCAATTGGTCGGGCTGTGTGCACACACGAAGCTAAGGTCACGAGTTCGAACCGGTTACGTACCACGGTCCCTATAATATACAATCCTTTTTATTAATTAATACATGAAAAGAGTTAGTAAGTATATAAGAATAATTAAAATCCAATATCTTTCGGGTTAGACATGCAACCCAGTTGGTCGGGCTGCGTGCACACGAACGGAAGGTCACGGGTTCGACTCTCACACGCTGCCGGTTCTGAGCGAATTAATCCGATTTATTTAGAAAACATTTTTTTAATTAATTAAACCTTTAATTATTTTCCACAAAAATATATTATTTTATAACCAATTAATCTTATTTACAGATAACAGTTTAAGAAAATAAAAAATAGTGATAAAAAAATAAAAATTAATATCTAATAAATAATAAGTTAATTAAAAATATTAAATTCAACCAAAGGAATATATTTTAGCTAAATTGTTATGTGAATATTTAGGTTAGCCGTTTCGTCACTTGGTATCTCAACTTCACACTCGTGCGCTATCTCCAACAAATCTTAATCGCACCCAGTGTGAGTGAATCTTACAACTCCCCTTTGTATTCACGTTTTTGGGGTGTATCATGTGTCGCTATATATATTGTTATCACGTTATTTTAAAGCTCGTGCTATTACCATTATGTGATCTAACGTGCTATGTGATATTTTTTTTGTTTATTGCCATTTAGTGTTCATATTCTCATTGCAGTCAATTTCTCACATTAGGCTATTTGTTCCTTGTTACCTACGGGTGGAGCGCCGCGTTGCCTAACATACGAGATCAGCTCCGTTTGATTGAGCTTCGATCTTGCTGCACATCGCCTATCGTGCACACATTTACATTATTAGTTGATGATAGATGAGATGGTTTGTGATTTAGATAACATACACGACGTTCCCATATTTGGTTAATGAACATTTTATAATACTAAATCTATCATTTTTCTTAATGATAAAAAGGGATTCACTCGCCAAATTATGTGGACCCAAACTTTACTTTTACACATGATACAGATGAGCAGGTTTGAAGATTGGATCACATAGGATATGGGCCTTTGAAGAATTAAAACGTTATTTGCAAGTTTGTTTGGAACAATATTGTGTTTGTTTGAATTATGTGTTATTGGAATATTTTAATTAAGTTTGGAATAATAAATATTAAACCTTTATAATTAGTAAATGTCATGAGCTTTGATGAAAAACCAATCATGCCCCGACTACCTTATCTACTGCGGGTCAGGGTGTGACACAATGCTTCCAACAGTTGGATCCAGAGGACAAGGCGCGCTTGGAGCCGATCGATTTCCCACTGACTGGTTCTGCAACGAAGTCGTCTTTCCACTAGGTCAGATCTCATTCCCAGTAACTCTTTCCGATGGGCGACACTCGTGCACGGTCTCAATCAACTTCATGGTCATGCCTGCTACATCGCGCCATGACGTGTTGCTAGGCCGTCGCACCCAAAGAGAGTTCAGCATGATCACCTCCACTCCTCATGCTACCTGTGGTTTTCAAACAGAAACCAGGGTGGCCATCATGTACTCGAGGAAGGAGATCATGTCCATCGACGAGGAACTACCGGTGAAGGTACCAAAGTCATCATCCAATGGCGAACAGGAGAAATGGGTACTCAATAACAAGTACCCGTAACAAACGGTGTTGCTAGGACCCGCCATGACTCCCGCAATTAAGGCGCGACTGAAACAACTCTTGTTACGCAATGTAGATATTTTCGCTTGGTCGTGCCAGCGGATATGACAAGGGTACCAAGGGAAATTGCAGAGCACACGCTGCACACATTCCCTTCAGTTCAACCTATCGTTTAGAAAAAGCACAGTTTTGGCCCTGAAAAAACTCACGTACTGAACGACCAAGTTTTAGAGCTCCTCCAAGCTGTCATCATCAGAGAAGTACGCCATCAGACATGGGTAGCCAATCCGGTCATGGTCCAGAAGCACAACGACAGTTGGCGCATGTGCGTCGACAAAGCATGTCCCAAAGACTGCTACTCTTTACCTGAAATTGACAAAAAAGTTGACTCCCTCGCTTCATTCAGGTGGAAATTCTTTTTCGACTGTTACAAAGGCTACCACCACATACAAATGAAGAAAGAGGACGAAGACAAAACCGCATTCTACACTGACAAGGGAATCTTTTGCTACACAAAGATGCCCTTCGGATTGCGCAACGCAGGAGCCACCTACAAGCATTTGATGGACCATGTCTTCGGAGACGACATTGGCAAAACTGTGGAAGTGTACATTGATGACATAGTCATCATGAGCCCGGATGAGGAGAAGATGCTGACAAACGTTCAGAAAACGTTTGCATCCTTGCGCAAGGCAAATCGGAAGCTGAACCCCAGTAAGTGCTCGTTTGGAATGGAAGAAGCAAATTTTTGGGATTTATCGTCACGCGCGATGGTTTCAAAGTCAATCCCGAGAAAGTGGAAGCGATGCAGCGTATGCCTTCCCCCTCTACCATCAAAGAAATGCAACAGTTGGCGGGGTGATTGGTTGTGCTGAACAAGTTCTTATCCAACCACGCGATGAAGTCCTTCCCATTCATCAGCACTTTGAGGAATTGTGTAAAGCAGAACAAGTTTTAGTGGACTCCGGATGAGGAGAAAGCCTTCACACAATTGAAGGAGTGCTTGATTCAGCTGCCTACGCTCACGACACCGCAAAAGAACGAGCCACTGATCCTTTACCTTTCCTCATCAGATATCGCTCTGGGCGCAGTCTTATTAGTGGAGCGCGTAGGAGTCCAAACTCCAATCTACTACGTCAGCAAAATGCTAACTGACCCGGAGACAAGATATCCAATGATGGAAAGGTTTTCTCTTGCTTTAGTCCACACATCCCCCATGTTGCGTCGGTATGTTTCCAGCCATGTGATAATAGTTCTCACGAACTATCACTTAGGCTAAATTTTGTCCAAACCGGATATATCAAGTCCTTTGGCAAAGTGGGCGATTGAGCTTGATGGACATAATATCGTGTACAAACCACGCCCAGCAATAAAAGGCCAGATATTAGCCGATTTTGTTACAGAAGTACCAAGCAATAAAGCGCAAGAGTGTGAAGCTGTACAAAATCCATCGCCGGTCACAGACGATCGCGCGTTGATACTTCACACAGACGGTGCATCCAATATGATGGAGGAGGGGCAGATCTTCGTCTAATAAGCCCTGATAACCAAGAGTTCACCTACGCGATCAGGTGGGACTTCAAAAGCACGAATAATGAAGCTAAGTACGAAGCGTTTATGGCAGGCCTTCGTTGGCCATCAAAATGGGGGCCAGGAATTTGGAAGCACACGTCGATTCCCTTTTGGTCGCAGGATAGGTCAATGGCCTGTATGATGCAAAGGGCGAAACGATGGTCCTGTATCTTGAACAGGCGCAAACCTTAATAACCAAATTCCAAAGTTTCAAAATAACCCATATTAACCGAAGCGAGAATAAACATGCCGACGCGCTCAGTAAACTAGCCTACAAGCTTCAAACACCTCGCGCTAGAAGTGCGCATTGAGGTGCTCAAGAACCCTTCTGTTTCGTTGCGTCAAGTAAACATCATCGAAATGGGAAATCCTTCCTGGATGTCTCCCATAATCATGTTCTTGCAGTACGAGACCCTCCCCGAAAACAAGGCAGAAGTAAGAAAAGTCCAGAACAAGGCACTCAACTACGAAATGGCGGAAGGTATTCTTTACCGGAAGTCATACCTTAGACCACTTCTCTGCTGCGTTAACCCGCAAGACGCGCAATACTTGATCCGCGAAATACATGAAGGGTTATGCGGAATTCACGCCGGTCCGCGCATGGTCGTCGCAAAGATCATGAACGCCTTCTACTATCGGCCTGGCATTCACTTAGGTGTAGTCAAAAAGCTGCGGAAATGTGCATCATGTCAGCGCCACGCGCCGAAGACGTTGCGCCCCAAGAACCCCTTGATCCCAGTGATAATAGCATGGCCCTTCCAACAATGGGCAATCGATATGGTGGGACCTTTCGCAGATGCCCCAGGCGCTGTGAAGTTCATAATCGTAGCCGTCGATGACTTCACCAAGTGGTTAGAAGCAAAGCCCCTTGCATCCACCACAGCAATTGTAGTTTGCAAATTCATTTGGGAGCACATCATTTGCCGTTTCGGGTTACCCCTGTGCATAGTCAGTGATAACAGCCCCAATTTTGCCGCTGAAGAACTACAATGGTGGATGGAGGAAATGCATATCGAACATGTGTTCACTGCGGTCGCGCATCCCCAAGGGAGCGACCAAGTGGAAAGCATAAACAAGAGTATTGTCGAAGGGATCAAGACGAGTTTGGGGACGGCGCAGAGAGGCTGGGTAGATGAGTTGCCAAGTATCCTTTGGGCTCATCGAACCATGCCCAAAACCAGCACTGACGAGACTCCATTCAGCCTGGTGTATGGGATGGAGGCAGTGATTCCCGCGGAAATAGGCCTCCCATTATCGCGCATGCTAGCTGTGCAAAACCAGAACAACGAGGAAGAACGCAGACTCAACTTGGACCTCCTAGAAGAAAGGCGTGAAAACGCCGCAATCAACGAAGCTAAGTACAAGTCCAAGCTCGAGAAATACTACAACGTGCGAGTCCGAATATGTACATTCCTACCTGGCGATTTCATTTTGAGAGACAATTAAGCGTCCAACGCTGAAAGTCCAGGAAAACTCGCACCCAAGTGGGAAGGCCCTTACATTATCCATGAAGTCCTAGGAAAGGGTGCATACACCCTCAAACGTTTGGATGGCACAAACATTCCTAGGACCTGGAATGCGCAATAGCTAAGGCGGTGTTACATGTAAATTAGCAAAACCTATGATCTAATTGTCTATTCTTTACATGGCTCTTACGCCTTATTGTTAATAAAGACAGTGGATACATGATTCTTTATCTAGATGTTTTGTTACAAATGCGCGAAACCACTTTGGGTATATGCGAAAACACCATGGTACAACATGACCCATGAACAAAATTCACTACCTAGTTTATGCGCATGGGTGTGTGACGTTCATACACGAGTTCATTACCAGTTTTATTCGCTCTACCTACACAAAGTTGTTAACTTCATGCAAATATTGTAACTTCAAAGAAAACATTCATTCAATGGAAACATATGTACATACATCAAGCGCAGTGCGCAGTTACATTCAAGATATTACAATCAAGATCCTACAAACATCACTCATCCCTCACTCTCTTCAGCTTCGCCTGCATCCGGGAATATGACTTTAGGCGATCAACATAGTCGTCATGCTGGAGCGCTTCGCTCACCAAATGCATCACCGACAGTTGAAGACGGTCATACTCTCGCTTCGCCTGAGAGAAGGCAGCTTCAGTATCGACTCCACGAGTGGACGCGCGGCTTGTATCCCATTGAACGTCCAGCGCATGAGAGACATGGTGTGCATACTCAGCGTAGCCTTGTGCATATCCATCATGGAGCGCAGTGACCATCAGCTTGGCTACTTCGCCGTCTAACTCTACCGAGTTCAGGATATAGTTTGCGATCTGCAAAAGACTAGGCAAATAGGATAAGAATCAAGACAAAGTGATCAAAGTAACAACGGAGAACTTACATTGACAACTCCATGCTATTGCATCCACAACATGTTGTTTGTCAGCGACTCCACCAGACTCTCCGAGACTCGCCCGCGCCCACCTTAGCATTCCCAAGGCGGAGCTTCTCAACATCCTCCAGGTGCCTGCGCTGTATTTCGGCCTTTTCAACAAGGCCACCTGGAGATCTTTCTTGGCGCCCTCAAGCGCAGCACAAGCCTCCACCAGGGTACAAACAAAAAGGTTAGTCTGGCAATCTTTTGATCCTGTAAAGTAAAGAAGGACAAATTTTTTACCTCCTTTTGCTCACTACCTCGCGGTGCTCCCTGGCCTTATCGGCCGCAGCAGACGTTGCCTCCTTCTCCTTCTTCATGCGCTCTACTTCTCCGCGCATCCTCGCAACCTTATCCCTCAATGATTTTTTCTCGTTATTATCCCTTTCACAAGCCTCCCTTCACAGCTTGCGCTACTCCGCAAGCGTGGCAGCGGAGCTTTCAGCTTTCTTACTCCACCCCAGCACGAACAATTCTTCGATCCGTTGAGCTTCGGCAAATTTAACCTTTTCCGCCTCTAGCTCAGATTTTTGCGCAGCCACTTGGGCTCGCTCCTGGACCAGGTCCTTCTTAGCAGCTTTAGATTTTTCTTGATCCTTATGCATGCTCCGCCATTCCCTTATAATCTTGTATGTGTTCGAGGAGGAGCTAGCAGGTGCTTGGAGGTACGCGCGGTAAGTTTGCTCGTGGCTCTATTCAGCGCGTGCGCGCACTTCTGCTGGGGGGAAAGCGCCCTTGAACTACTCATGGCATGCCGGCTAGTGAGTGAAATTATCACCCTTCTTAAGTTTCCACTTAGGGGTTTGGATCTTATCAGCGCGGCCTTTAGTGTAAAACCTGTAATAATAATCACCTGGGGTTTTGTCTGGGCGAATCGGGACCCTTCCGCAGAAGGGTACTCCCCAGATCCTCTGACTTCATCCCTGGGCGCCGGCTCTGCTGCATGAGCTCCCTGCGGAACATCCTCACCACCTTCAACCCTTTCACCACCAACCAACTCCTCAACCGGGTTATCAACCACCACATCCTCAACCGGGTTCTCAACCACCACATCCTCACCACCTTCAACCCTTTCACCAACAACCACCACCTCTTCCTCGGGCCCAACGGCCTCCGCTACCACCTACACCTCCACCGCCCCCGCACTGGCCTCCCCACCCTTTGCACCGAACGCTTGCGCCGTCTCAACCACGGGTGGGGGTATCAGAATATCAAGGGGCGTGGCTGGAGTAGTTGGGGCAACATAAACGGCCTCAACCCCACTGCAGGATGACAAAGAGTTAAACAAGTGAATCAGGGAATGAAGTATAAAAAACAAGTCAAAAAGATGTTTACCTGGGGAAAGTTTGGTGGCGAGCGCATCTTAGTTCCCATGCTTCCCTATAAGTTTCTGCGCAGCCTTCTTGGGAGGCTGCGCGGCAAAATCGCTCTTCAGAGCCCTCTTCCTCTTGAGGGGCTCTGGGTTGGATTCAACCTCCACCGGGTCGTCCGGGTTAGCAGCCGGAATCTCTAGAGGCTTCGGCGTAGGCTTCTTCTACCCTACAGGTGCGAGACCCTCGAAAGAATCAAAGCCTACTACATAGTCATTCCAAGTGTCTGGCACAGAACACATACCTTTGGGTGGGTCCGCCCTGGGCTGAGCAGCCTTCTTCTCCACCACCACGCTGGGCCCCGCGCACCTCCTTTTCTTAGGATCTGGGCCAATGCCCAAGTTCTTTAGCGCACCTGCACAATGGCTCAATACAGTAAGTGATCTACATAGATGTAAACACTTAAAACTAGGAAAGCTTACCACTCTCAGGCGCGGGGGCCGCCAAATCTGCGCTCCTGGGAAGTTCAAAATTTCCTAGGATCTACGCGTACCAAGTGGGCTCCTCTGGGCCAAGGGCAATGTTCTCCATGCGCCCATTTTCCCTCTAGAACGCCGCAACATACAACGCCACCCCTGCAAAAGCGTACATATTGTTAGTCTGTGCAGAAGGAGAAATAAAGAAAATATTCGGAAGAATGAAACAAGGGTACTTACTCTTCTCCCCTTCCATATAGACCGGTTTCTCTCGGCGGTTGGGCTTCCAAACCAGACTCATGCCCGCCTCCACCAACACCCGCTTCGGCAACTGGACTGTCGGGATATCTTTCATCTCCAAATACCACGGCTCCTCCCCCAGTATTGGAGATGTCTCAACAGCAACATCCTCCACCCTCGGAAGTGCATCCGGAGGGGGATCAAAACGGCCTTCACAAAAAAGAATTTTGCCTTCCAGTCATGGTAGGACTTTGGGGGCGCGTGCAAAATCTTCTTGGCCTAGATACGACACTTGAAAGAATAAAACCCCATGGAGTAGTGCAACTGATAAAAACCCTAAACCGGTTAACGGTAGGGATAATGCCCATGGATCTGCACAAAAACTCAAAACGTTTGATCCTCAATATCCCAATTGGATTGAGTTGGGAGATCTGGAATCGGTAATAATCCAAATTTTCAAGAAAAAATTTGGTTGCGGGCAACCGGAAGTTGCCATCGGCGAAAAAATCAAAGAATAAAGTAATGTAGCTGGCCGGAGCATCGGCGGCAGTATCACCCTCAGCCGGAAACTGGGCATCCTAGTCCTTATGGAACCGGAAGTCGGAGACCAAGCGTTGGAAATTGGCCGAACTCCACTTCAACACCGGCAGCGTTGTTGAGGCCTCACTCGCAGAAACACTCTCTAGACCCCTGGTTACCATAAGAGATTGTCGGAGTGAAAAGAAGAGAACAAGAAACACAGAAGAATGCAGAGAGAGCAAAGAAGAATATTTGAAGGCGTGCTTGAAACCCTAGACGGTTTCCCCAATTTATACCATCGCATTTAATGCGATGGGGAAACGTAACGCACGCATAGATTCAACAGCCAATCTGCACATGACGCGTGTAGGGCAAGTGGCAACTGACAGTCGCCACGCGCGCGTGGCTGGTACTTCTTTGTCAATTCATTAATGAACGAGAGGCTGCACTGTTGACAACATGCCACAGTTGTTAATAGTCACTTCTACACCCTTTTTTTCTCACAAACTCGCCTGCAACATCAGTATGATGAAAATTCAAATTTCAAAGACCTCATCACGAGCAAAGTTTTCCCTCACACAAAGGTTTTGCTTCACCCCCTATTGAATTTTTGCAGTTGAAATAAGCGCGCATACAAGAATTTTTATAGCCCAGCACACCACCTACTTACCAACATGCGCATAGGAGCACCACTGGACTGGGGGACTTGGAGGGGTATGGTCCCAAAAACTTTGCGTCTGCGCAAGGAACCATAACCTCAATGACAACATATTACAAGAATAACCTTGCACGCAATGCGCAACGGTGCGTCGTTCTTGAAACCAGCAAGTTGCCTAAATAACCTTGCGCGCAACGCACAACAGTATTGCAATTTTGATACTTACAGGTTGCACAACGAACCTTGCGCACACTGCACAACGACAAGTTAGACCTAGAAATGCAGGTTACACAACGAACCATGCGCAACTGCGCAACGGGAAGTCAGACTGGAAGCGCAGGACCTTGGCCTGCGCGGATCAAACAACCCTTTAGCCGCGAATTCCTAAAACCTAGCACAAGGCCAAGACCAACATGAGAGCAACTCATAGTCTTGAGAAAAGGACTTAATCCCTACAACTCCACGCTGGCCAGAAAGCACTAACAAAGCCACGCGGAAGGGAGAAGCTCAAAGAGGCATTGACCAAATACAAGGGTACAAAGTGGCAGAGTTGCGACCCAATACGCAGGTTGTGTCAGACTGCATCGCATGAACAGTTATGTAGAAGACAGACTGTATGCAAGGACATACACGTGGCACCAACCAAACTCACGCTAGTGACTGTCACACGATCTCCACTATCGGCTGACTACAAGTCTGACACCAGGGGCAGCTGCCATGACACGTGGCCCCACTCACCATGCGCCAAGTGCACTTCCTGCCAAAGATCATTAGTGGTCGATGTAGAGGAGACAGAATGGATATTCCTGGTCGTCGGGCCTAGGCCCAAGGCCCATCATCCCATCTCCTAAACACTTCACTTCGACTATAAAATAAGGATTACACCACAAGGTAAAACCATGTACATCCACAATCACAATACTATTGCATGCTACTTTGAGCTTACTTGCTTATTACTTGCAATACCAAATACTTATTTTCACGTTGGAGTGTGGTCACGGAGAAAACCCTCCCCTTTTCTCTCGTGACGAGTCTAACCGCGTTGCTAGTTTTGCACATAGCTTGAAGTGAGATCACCCAGAAGAGCGAATGAGAGACAACCTTTCATGCAGAAATATTGAGCTGTAACTAAGATATCTTTGGATACCTCTCGGTTCAGCCAGTGTTTCTTCATACTTAGAACATAAGACTAGGCAGTTCATATCCAATCATCATACTTGTCCCCTTGTCCGTATAATCTTCGTCACCTTTATCTAATGCCTTATTCGAAGCTAGAGTTGATCTCTAAAACTCGGATCTTGAAACAAACTCGCAATATGAGCCTACAAAAGAAGGTATACATTATAAGTTAAACCAAAACTACATGTTATCTTATTGGGTGTGCTCTAACACCTAGGGTGTTAATGGTGACATGTCATGTTAACCGGCATTGCACATCACTCCTTCCTTGTGTTAAGGGGCATTAAAAAAGTTATATGTTAACGGGATGCTAAGAGATTGAATTAGTATTTACTTTCTTTCTAAACCAAAAACCACTAAAAAATAGGGTTCCATTTAGTTAAGGGATTAAATCATTTCCTTAGAGTGAAATGAGGAAAATGGGTGATGTGTCACCTAGGTGGAGTTGAAAATAGTTAAAGTATACCCCAACTTGTTAGCCGAACCTACTTTAGTACACTTTAACACATCCAACTTTTAGTCTATTAAAGTTTATCTAGGCCATTTTGACTTGTTCAAACGAAAAGTTGGATGTTGTAAGTTTATTAAGTCCGTTTAGGTCAATTTGACCCATTTAAACTAAAATTAAGATTATTTGACACTTTAAACTTGTCTAAAACGTTTACCAACCTATAACATTTACCAATTTGATCAAAATGACCCGAACCTACTTTGATACACTTAACACATCTAACCTATATAGTCTATAAAAGTTCATCTTGGCCATTTTGACTTGTTCAAACTAAAAGTTGGATTTTTAACTCATTGTATGTGTTGGGGTCATTTTGATCCATTTAAACTAAAAGCTAGATCATTTAACACTTTTAAACTTATCTAAATCATTTACCAATCTACAATATTTACCAAACATTTACCTCCAAAATACATCTCTGGGTTTTGCGGAACTGGAATTCGTTTTGCTTTACGAATTTCTTCTTCATTTTTTTTCAAGTTTCTAAACAAATCTGTAAATGCTGATTACATCCAAAACACCGGTATGTTTTAGCGATTCAATAAATTGAATCCATTTAGGTGGTAAAGCATCAGCAAAACGCATAACAATCTCCTGTTGTGATCCGTTAACCTTGTATGAGTACATCTCACTAAGCAAATGATAGAAACGAGTTGTCATATCACTTAGTGTTTCACTCTCCATAAACAGAAACCCTTCAAACTATTTCTTTAAAAGATCATGTCGAATCTTTCTCGTTGCTGCATTTCCTTCTCCTATTGATTTCAAAGAGTCCCACAAAGTCTTCGTAGTGGTACAATACATAAATTGATGATAATATCCTTGTGGAGTGCTTGTGTAAGAATGGCAAAGGCCTTCTTTTCTAGATCATAAGCGTTTTTATCATTCTCGTCCAATTCGGCTAAAGAGGTTGAGTTTGATACAACTTCTTCGAGAGATTCTTTGTACGGAGTAGTAAAACACGTCCACAACTCGGTATTCTAACCAAGAACATACGTATGAAAACGACTTTTCCATGAAGGATAATCGTTTATATGATTCAACTTTGGTGGATGGTTGTTACTTCCAGTTTCAATCTTGCTAAGGAGAAGAGTTTGAATGCTTTGATTTTGATTCGTAACACACGCCCATTGATTAGCGGTAATTGTTTGTGGAGGCATTAAAGATTTTACCCATGTGATTGCGGAGCTAGATTGTGGTGAATCTTGGCTTGTACTTGAACTACACCCCCAATACCAAGGATTTGTACCCATTTTGCTTGTTTGTTTGTGAAAACCAGCTTAAAAATTTAAAATTCCAAGGATTAACTTGAAATAGTCTTTTTTAAAGTTCACAATTTCAAAAACCACGAAGCATCAATTCTCATGAAAAACTGGTCGTGAAAAACTACTACCACGAACAACCCCAGGTCCACGAAATATCTAGGGTCCACGAAGACCTGATGTTTAGCCAAAAAGAACAACTGATTCGTACGAATGGTGACATGGCATGTAAACCGGCATTGCACGTCACTCCTTCCTTGTGTTAAGGGGCGTTAAAAAGGCTATTTGTTAACGGGATGTTAAGAGATTGAATTAGTTTTTATTTTCTTTCTAAACCAAAAACCACTAAAAAAATAGGGTTCCATTTAGTTAACGAGATTAAATTATTTCCTTAGAGTGAAATGAGGAAAATGGGTAATGTGTCACCTAGGTGGAGTTGAAAATAGTTAAAGTATACCCCAACGTGTTAGCCGAACCCACTTTAATACACTTTAACACATCCAACTTTTAGTCTATTAAAGTTTATCTAGGCCATTTTGACTCGTCAAACTAAAAGTTGGATGTTGTAAGTTTATTAAGTGCGTTTAGGTCATTTAAAAGTGAGATTATTTTACACTTTAAACTTGTCTAAAATGTTTACCAACCTACAACTTACCAATTTGATCAAAATGACCCGAACCTACTTTGACACGCTTAACACATCTAACCTATAGTCTATTAAAGTTCATCTTGGACATTTTGACTTGTTCAAACTAAAAGTTGGATGTTTTAACTCTATTGTATGTGTGTAGGTCATTTTGATCCATTTAAACTAAAAGCTAGATCATTTAACACTTTCAAGATTATCTAAACATTTACCAATCTACAATATTTACCAAATGGGTCAAAATACCCAAACCCACTTTAATACATTTAACACATCCAAACTTTAGTTTATTAAAGTTTATTTGGGCCATTTTGAATCGTTCAAACTAAAATTTGGATGTTTTAAGTCTATTTAGTGTGTTCGGATCATTTTGACCCATTTAAACTAAAAGCAAGATCATTTAACACTTTTAAACTTGTTAGAAACATATACCAATCTACAACAGTTACTAGATGGGTCAAAATGACCCGAACCCACTTTGATGTAACACATTCAACTTTAGCCTATTAAATTTCAACCTGCCCATTTTGACTAGTTCAAACTAACAGTTGGATGTTTTAAGTTTATTAAGTATGTTTGGATCATTTTGACCCATTTAAACTGAAAGCTAACTCATTTAACACTTTTAAACTTGTCTAAAACATTTACCAATCTACAACATTTACCAAATAGGTCAAACTGACCCGAATCCACTTTGATACACTTAACATGTCCAACTTTTAGTCTATAAAAAGTTCATCCGGGCTATTTTGACACACTCAAAATAAAAGTTGGATGTTTTAAGTCTTTTAAGTGTGTTCAGGCCATTCTGGCTCATGTAAACTGAAAGCTAGATCGTTTAAGTCTTCATATAGGGATAACCTAGGATTCCTAGATGCAGACAATACAAGGATTATCTGCCTCTGATTTTCATTAGCAAAATCTTGGTATCCCTAACCCAACCACATAATGCCTAAAGCAAACATTTAAAATAGACTAAATCTACTAAACTCACATCTACAAAGTAACCAACTTTAATCAAAACACCAAACTACTAAAGTATTAACATTAACCCAATTAGCAAGCTACCAACATAATATAAGCTAGTTTTACATGTGTAGATGTTGGAGGTGCCTGCTCCTGATCAGCATTGCCGCCATGTCCTCGACCCTGTGAGATTCACCAGCTCCATCTACAGTGAAATCATTTCCTTAAAAGTTATTTAATATAAAATACAAATATACAATATGAATAAAGTTTTCTATTGCAACATGAAAACACAAAGTTTCTTATAATCAGATACAAATAGAAATTACAACCACTCTTCTTTTAATTAGACTTTCTCTCGGATACTTTAGTGTTTGTGTCTGACCCCTCCATGTTATAATTAAGATCTTCCTCGTCATAATTAGACTCGCCCTCAATAACATGAGCATGCATGTTTTGAAAGTATTAGCTCAAGTCGATAAAAAGTACACTATTAGATGAAGAGCTGTTGTCAAAGACTTCAAGATCTTTAAGATAAGTCATTGTCAACATTTTGAACATTCTAGACGCGACCATCATTTAATGTAGATAGATCCCAATTCTTTTTGATGATTAACATTCTCGATGAGCCACCGATGGTTATTGTTTTAGTTTCCTAGAGAATGTTCTCGGATGTAGAATACTTGTTTGGTTTGTGAAGAAAATAAGAGTTGTCTTCTTGGTCTCGTTCATGTTTTATGTCCCATTCGTTTGGACCAGTTCAACTCGAACTCCTCCCGCTTTCTTGTAACACCTCCAAAATCAGGATGCTTGCCCAGTAGAAGATGAAGTAAACGAGTGAGTTGAGGTTCTGCATCAGCATCACTAAATTGTTTCCAATGGGGCTCTTGTCTCGGGTTCCCCGCTAAAGTCTAAACTTGTTCACCATGCATGCACACAAACACACCCATACACACAAACACACATACAAACATCCATACACACACCCATACATATACATACACACACATACAAACACGCCCATACACACATACATATACACAAACACACCCACACACACATCATACATACACACATCATACATACATACATACATACATACATACATACATACATACATACATACATACATACATACATACATACATACATACGTATGTACGTACATACGTACATACACACAAACACACCCATAGACACATGCATATAGATATATACATACATAAAACATACTCATACACACATCGATATACACACATACCTACACGTACACATATACATTCACAAATGTATACAAACTCAAGAAAAAAATATATGGGGGGTTTTCCTAAAGTACTAAACTAATAAGGCACTAAATAAAAAAATAAGACTAATCGAAAATTGGGAGTTTGAGAAGTAGGTCGAATTCTAGCTGTGGTTGTGGTAGTTCCTTTGCGGTGGTGGTGGCAGCGTGGTGCTCCGATGGTGGTGGTCGTCGAGGATTATACGCAGGTGGTCGATCTGTGATTTGGGTGGGGGGAAGAAGCAGAAAGTGAGGTCTCGAGGGAGCGGCTTTTTTACTTTTAGGTCATTAGCGGCGACTTGTCGCCGCTACTGCCCTTAGTACGATAAAACCATGGCCCCAGGATCCATCATCTTATCAACAATTGGATTTAACAATTGCTAATGGTATTCGTCGTCGCTAATAACGTCGCCACTAATGTTGACATTTCTTGTACCGTAATAATAATAATATTGAAAATGAAATAACGTGTGTTTTATGTCACTAAAATCTACTCAGTATATCCATTATTATATTTTGTTTTTTTAATAACCATATATCTTTCGTTTAGGTTAGATGTTGCTTAAAGTGGTGAAAATTTTGATGTAAGTAAGATAATATATATATATATATATATATATATATTAATATATAAAATATTTAAATTTCGATGCATTAATATAACACATATGAGTATTTTAACTTGTTACACTCATAACATAATAAAATCAAGCTCAATACATTTTGATATGATTAACTTTTTTTAAAGTGTGAATGGTTTACATAAATTTGTGTCTAACTTTGAAATAAATTTGTATAATATCAATTAGTAACATGTTAGTGCATTTGTTGTTTATATCATGCGCTTAGTTGTTGATTTATGTTTGTGTTGGTTGTACTTTAAGCTTATTGTGTTGTATTTGTTGTGGGTCTTTAGTTGAGGTTTTTTATGTTCTTTGGCTTTGTTTTGAAGCAATCCTTTCTCATCTAATCTCCCACCACCACATCACCGCCTATCCGCTACCACCACCCCTCCTTTAACCCGTCTGTTACTCCTATCGTCTTACATTTTAAGCGACGATGTATTTTTGCCGTATTCTTCATTTAACCCTTAGATTTCTATGGTTCGTACGGTTTATGTGGGTTTGTTTCTCTAGCCAGCTTTATACGGTTGGTCAGACTTTGTTTATCCGACCTGCTTTTTGGTTCAGTTGTTTGATGTTAATGCATGTGGTTTTTTTATAGTAAGGGGTTATGCTTATCCCCTTCATGATTTTGTTGTTATGTTTCATTGTTGTTACTTTGCGATGAAGTTCTTGTTTATAGTCGGTTTATGATTGTTTATTTGTCGATGAAGATGACATTGAGTTTTTCATTTGAGACTATATTTCTCTACGATATCTAATTTATTTGTGTTTTTTAAAAGACATTGTTGGTAATGCACGCCCGGCTTGATGAAGATGTTTTGATGCTTATTTGAGAGTGTGGAGATGATGGTTCTACAATTTTGGTATGCCACTTTTTATTGCAGCCTTATGAAGCTTTTGAGCTTGATTTGTTTGATGTAGTATGTTCGGTTATGGGTGTGACAAATTATTTGTCTGTTATTAGTTAGCAACATTGGTTATTGTAGACTATTATGCGTGTGTATGAGCAGTCCGAATTATTTGTTTAGGTACCATTAATTAGCAACATGTTGATGCATTTATTGTTTGTACCAAAGGCTTAGTTGTTGATTTATGTTTGTGTTGGTTGTACTTTGTGCTTAGTGGTTGTGTATGTTGTGGGTATTTAAGTTGGGTTTTTATGTTGTTTGGCTTCATTTTGAAGCCATGGAAAATTTTGGTATGCCACTTTTTATTGCAGCCTTATGAAGCTTTTGAGCTTGATTTGTTTGATGTAGTATGTTCGGTTATGGGTGTGACAAATTATTTGTCTGTTATTAGTTAGTAACATTTGGTTGTTATAGACTATTATGCGTGTGTATGAGCAGTCCGAATTATTTGTTTTGGTACCATTAATTAGCAACATGTTGGTGCATTTGTTGTTTGTACCAAAGGCTTAGTTGTTGATTTATGTTTGTGTTGGTTGTACTTTGTGCTTAGTGGTTGTGTATGTTGTGGGTATTTAAGTTGGGTTTTTATGTTGTTTGGCTTCATTTTGAAGCCATGGAAAATTTTGTTTCGAATAATATGACTTTGTCCTCGTCTTAGATTGATTGTAATGTATGGGTATGGTGGATATGATGGTGCACGCCATTTGGCCTGCCAATGTTCATTACAACCATGTCGTGTTTGTGAGCATTAATAGTTTTTCATGCACTTTGTCTTTGAGCATAAAGTCTAAACAATATGTTGCTAATTTAAAGTATATAAATATGTATGTTTAAAGTTGGCAATTAGGCTATTACTGTGTAACGTGTAAACAAGGTGTGATGTTAAACATCTTGGTTTAGTAAACTATGATGGCATAGTAAAAACAATCGGTTAAAACAAGATTTCTAAGCCTACAAAGTTGATATTACGAACATGTTACACGTGTGAAAGTTTTCGTCAAACTGATATTGCCTCTTTTCTTTCTATATGTTTTTTCCATTTATTTTTAATTTGTATCAGGTTGACATCTTTGTTAGCGATGACAATTAGGTTATTATGTTTTTGTGACCGACTTAACATTAAAGAAGCGTAAGGCTAAAGTGATGTGTACGAGTCTTCTTTTTCCTTATAGAAAATTATTTTATGTTATTTTGTGTTGTTTTTAATTGAAATAGATTCTAATGTATACATAAATTTATGGGTTTATAATGTCAATTACGAACGAAGAATTAACGTTTTCGAAAAGCTTAGCTTGCACTTGAAGAGGTCGTTGGGTCGGACCATAGGATTAATGAAAAACTAGACGAGCTAACCGAACGAATGCTGAATATACGTGAAAACCAAGCTGAGTTACAAATTGATCAACGCGCTTTATGTGCATTATGGTCAGTCTAACAATCTTAATTAAAATTAATTTAGTTAGACATATTAGTATTTGTAATAACTGATTGTAAATTTTGTAAAAGTTGTTATTAACAATCAACGCTATAATCTAATGTCTTCGATTGTACTTATACACTTTGTCGTTAAGTTAACGTATCTACTAATAAACCCTGTCGCAACGTGCCAGGGCTTACATCTAATTTTATACATTTGAAGGAGTATATACTTTGAATCAATTCAAGGGATAAAAATCACAAACATTATTTTATATTTCACTCTTTATTTGTAATAACTAATTTTTTACTAATGATCTTTTGGCATAATGGTTAAGGGGAGGTTGGAAACTTTCCTTCTCTTAAAGTTTCCGTGTTCAAATCTAGACAAGGATGATTTTAGTACCAACTTGTTGATACTAAGATACTAACTACTAACCCGGTTCACGATATACTAACCGTATTCCGTTCGAAAAAAAAATAATTACTTTGTTAATTCATACTTCAATTTTTTTTGATAAACGTTTGATAATTCAAACGAATCAAATCAAATGGTTACTTTTATTACAACTTAGGGTTTAGTTCTCTGTAAAAGTGTCAGTAACCACCAGAGGATACAATAAGAACCCAACATTATAACAAACCCAAGGACAAAACCGTCTTTTGCCTGCAATTAGGGTTTCTCCTCTCTATAACCCCAACCACACACCTATATATATAAACCAAAAACCAACAATACAACCCCCTCACGAAACTCGCACCGCCGTTGCTAGTGATCTCATCATTCAAATCAGTCACCGGCAATGGGAGTTTTCACCTTCGTATGCAAATCCTCCGGTGGCGCCTGGACCGCTAAGCAGCTTAACGGTGACCTCGAAGGCTCCGGTGATTGCACTTACGCTCTGCAGAGGAAGCTTGTTAACGCCGCTCTTTCCTGCGATTCTTCCGGTGGTGTTCAGTCGTCGTTTAGCTATGTTCTTCCTGATTCCGCTGTTTTTCAGGTACGTTGTTTGATCGGATTGGTTCAGATCTGTTTGTTTGTTTGTTATTGTTTCGTTTCGATCTCGTATCATTGTTTTTGTTGATTGATAAGAAGTGAATTGTGCAGTGAAAATACGATCTATGAGTTAAACGTGTAGGTTGTTTGAGTCTGATTTTGACGGATTTGGTTAGAGTTTGTGGAGATTTAAATCCGTACATGACGTACTCTGTGTTTTGATTCAGTTTAGTGTTTTTTTTTTGTGAAACTGTCAGTAGATCTGAACTTTGAAACTTTTTGATGATGCTAGTTGTTACTTTTTACAATAAGGAGATGTAGTTTTATGATGCAATAATGGCATATAATAAGCGTCGAAGTAAGGAGGTGGTGAAGTAAGGTGACGTATGGTGACTGAACGTGTGATTTTGCCAGATTTAGTTAAAGTTCTTCAGAAGTCTATAACTGCTTACGATTTACTCTGTTTTTGAGTTTTATTTTATTATTTTCTGTAGAAACTCTCTGATGATGTAGTGACCCATACGGGCTAGTCAAGTTAGTTAGGCAAAGTTAATAATCAGTTAGTATGTTATTAGTTGTTGATAAGCTGTTAGTTTGTTATTACTTTGTTAATAGGCAGTTAGTTTGTAGAACTGATGTATCCCAAAGTTACCTTGTTGCACGTTGCATGTGACATTGTTTGGTGTTATGTTTTGTTTTTAATTGAGTTATTTGATTCATATCGACTTGAAGTTGCAACACTAATCATTATTTGTGTTTGAAAAAGAAGATTATACTTGTATGTAAAAAAGGGTAAACAAGTATATGTATAAAGTTTTTGGTGTTTTTGTGCAGGTGATTATTGGCGGAGGTGGTGGTGGAGCTTCCTTTGGAGGTGGAGCTGCTGCAGCATCTGCACCATCAGGTGGTGCAGCGGTTGCTGAGGCACCAGCAGCTGAGGAGAAGAAGGAAGAGAAGGAGGAGAGTGATGATGACATGGGTTTCTCCCTCTTTGATTAAGTTGTTTCTTTTTTGATGCAGTGTTTGGTTTTGCCTTTGGTAATTCTTCATATTATGAAGGTTTGATATTGCTGCTTATATTCTGGACTATAAGCTAGGGTTTTTGTGTTTTATTGGTATGAAGGATATTTTTCATTTATATTTTTTGGGCAGGGGTTGCACGATAAGAATCGTAACAAGTTTACAAATACTCGTGTTATGTAGAAAAATAAAATCAGCCTCGTGCCAAGACATCAATTGCAACAGTAGCATGTTTATGAAAACAAATAGAAAGAATACTAGTAATGTAGAGAACTAAAAGAAGTCTTGTGGGTCATCTTATCAACACAGTAAGAAGAAAAGTTAAACTGTTTGTAGTTCTTAAAGTCAAATGGGTCATCTTACTAGTACACTCAATTTATTGGAACGCTCTTTCGCCTCTTTTTCTCTCTCTATATATCTAAGTAGAGAAAGAGAGAATGAGTTGGAGGATGTATCAATATTAACATCTTTAATTATAGCCCCTTGAATTTCAAAAGACGGTTCATGTATGTTGAAGGATGTGATTTGACATTAAAATTCACAAACTCTTGATACATGCTGTTTCAAACTAATTTGATTTTGATGTTTATGTGACACTCTATTCATCTTGGCTATTAATTATCCTTCATGTTTTCAGTATTGTACTGAACAGGAAATTGTACATGTTATCGGTTCATTGGTTGGATCGGATTTAGAAACCACAATTTCTAGAAGGGCTCTTGCTTAATTATCATGATGCACTGTGTTGTCACAACTAACTTGATTTTGATGTTTATGTGACACTATTCACCTTGGCTATTGGTTATCCTTTATGTTTTCAGTATAGTACTGGACAATGGATGAGAAATTGTATACGTTACCGATTTACTGGTCGTTGGTTGGATCGGATTTAAATAATATTGAAAATATAAAAAGAGTACTATAATCAGTTTACAAATTAAGAAAACGTAAATTACAAAAAATTAAAATGTTCAATTAACTTAAATAGAATAATGCCTTTCAAAACAATAAAATGTTAGATAGAATAATCCAATTTAGACTGGATATAAAATACATCCAATAGATCAAGCCCCACATGACTTTAAATATGTGTCACGTAATTTAGATTAGGAACCCTAGCCTCTATTTTGTGACTTCACTACACAATTTCAATTTAGAATTTTTTTTCACACTTTCTAACATCATAGCCTTTTTAGAATAATCCAAATAACTGATCCCTCTTCCTCTCCCTCTCTATATATATCCAAAGATCCAGACTCTTATTAGTAAAGGAAATATGCCATATTTTGATTATATATGCATCTCATTATACTTCAAATGGTACCATTGGTGTATTGGCCGAGGCCTCTTGCTTGGCGATTTGCCTTTATCTTTTCACTAAGCCAGTAAGCAATCCTCAAGAAAGGAAGATCTAGAAGTTCTACTAATTCTATGGCAAGGTCTAAGACTTAACCCAAAGAGTGAAGCGAATTAGTGATTTCCTCAGCTTTCTTGCTAATGGAAGTATTGCTCGGAGTAAGGCCAATCCTATGGCTTTCTATTCGGGGGATACTCTTTCCTATTCGACTCTTTTTTCCTAGAATTTGAATCATTTCCTCTTTATCGCCATATTTATGTACTTAAGAACTGCGCCCCTTGCCTCCGGTGGCTATTTGACTAAGGCTGGATGTAATTATTTGGTAAAATTGCAACATTGTACCATGTCAAAGAATGTTCATATAATCGAATCCCAATATGTATTCTAGAAAGATGCCCCAATTTTCAGAATCTTGTTATGACGCTACTTCATAAAGTAGTCATGAAAGCATCCATAAATTTGGTTGCAACGATTTGCCTATTTTCATCTTTATAAAAATCATTTAACATATTCACCAAACTCTTTGTTCAAATCATTTTCACAATTTTCATTAACTACTAACAATTTGCAGTAACCTAGTTATTCACGGATGTAAACATTGTAATATAAACACACCAAATATTATTGAATATACTCGTGTCTACTATTGTAACACTCTATCTCGTTATTACCGAATATCTTACATGTTCGAACAATTTGTTCCAAGTTTTTTTTAAAAGAAAACATAGAACTTACACGTTAACCCAGTTGAACCGACATAATTGATATTACACTTAATTTACAGTTTAAAAATAATAAAGTTTTAAACTCGAAAGCTTTGTCGTGCATGATCATGCTTCATCCTTCCATAAATGTTTCCCAAAAGATAGCGGCTTAATAGTGTTCGTTCTTTGCGTGCTTGGTCGTTCGTCCGGTTCCCGCCCTTATGAAAGCCTATCATAAACACTAAAACAATTAGTGTTTAAGTTAACGGTCAAACACATTTAAAAATAACAAGAAAACAATTTTTGTTGAAACAGGGCGCCCCCGCGCGTCGCTGAGGGGTCGCCCACCTCCTTCTTGTGGCGCAAGGGAGCAAAATATTGACCTTTGTTGACCACGCGGCCCCACACCTCGTGTAGGGTTAATGTGTCTCCCCCAAGTAGCGCGGGAGGAACAAGTTTCTAGAAAGTTTGCAGAACTGAAATGTTTTCACCCCTGTCTAATGTTTTTTTGCCAAAATTTCACAATTTTGCACCCAACTTAGCCCAACTTCATGTTTACCATTCTTAGGACTTTCCCCCACATTTATAGGTTCCAAACCTCGATCCGAACCCGGATCCGATAGCTTTTCAAATCGTTATTTCGGTTTGAAGTTTATTACCCAACCAACCAGTTAGGAGGCATTATGCATTCTAGTTCATACCGCCTACTTTCTTACCAACTTTTCCATCATTTCTTCCAACCACAAGCTCCGATATGGTTGTTTACTCTAGCCATAAACATTAACAATCCTATATTACCTTCCTGTATGGCGCTTTACCCAGACGACCCGCTATGAGACTTTAAGCCTTTTTAGTTGAAGTCTCCCATAGATAATTACCGAAAGGATCACTCGAACATAAGACTCCTTGTCTAATCTACCCTTAGAGGTAATTTACCCAAACCCCATTATCCAAGGGCGTTTTAGTCAAATTTAAGCCCTTTCTTCAAACCAGCGAACTTTTAAAAGTTTAGATGGAAACTAGCAGGTGCGTTTAGCTCGTTATCCCATCAAGATTAATTATTTCCAACGGTTTAGTGATTTAAAGCTCATTTTAATCATATTTTCGCATCAGCGATATATCCTTGGCTCTAAGGGCCATTTTAACCGAATACTAGGTATACCTCACTTGAGGTGGTCTATTATCCAATTCCGACGCAACCATTTTTAGTGTGACCATATGCCCTTACTGAGAGTATGACCCATTGCGCATAACTGGCGAGATCAAATCAATGACCCGTTATTAGTACCTTGCAATTCTTTTTGCTAATTCTTGGCAATACAAACCGTATATTATGCTTATCTGTAAGTAGGAAACTTAACAAGACAAAACATTGAATACCGAGTTCAAATGGTGATATCATCACCATTTGACCCATATGACCCGTTTGTCCTTTTTTACCATTCTTGATTTGCCCTTTATGCGTCTCAACCAATCTATGTATTCTTTATCACCAAAAAGACGATTCAACATAATTTTTACCCATTTGACCCGTTATGATTTCAACCATAGGGTCTTACTTGCACAATTCTTTGTTTAATCACCAACTTGTGATTTACTTACTATTTTACGCATTTGACCCGTTATGGCTTACACCATAGGGTCCCATTTAAAATTCGTTGTTTAGTCACCAATATGTGATTTACTTATCATTTTACCCATTTGACCCGTTATGTCTTACATCATAGGGTCTTTTTTCATAATTCTTTGTTTATCACCAAAATGTGATTTAACATAATTTCACCCATTTTGGCCTGTTATGGTTTACAAAACAAGGTCTTATTTCTACAAACCTTTATTTGATCACCAAGATGTGATTTAACTTAGTTTTACCCATTTGACCCATTTCATGGTTATCACTATAGGGTCTGATTTCTACAAACCTTTATTTGATCACCATAATGTGATTTAACGTAGTTTTACCCATTTGACTCATTTCATAGTTATCACCACTAGGTCTCGTCTTTAAAAAGTTATTGTTGTCACCAAAAGTTGATTCAATACCTCTTTTACTCATTTGACCTGTTATAGTTTATACCATAGGGTCTCATCTTATTGAGTTATTGTTTATTACCAAAATATAGTCTCGTCATAATTTTATCCATTTGACCCGTTTCATGGTACCATGGGGTCTCATCTTAACAAAATCATTTGTCTAATCGCATCCGATTTTTTTGTTAACCTTGTTTTTAACCAAAAACTTCCCATTACAAAGTAGGGGTTCTATTCTATGAGGTGTAATCTTTACTTACCTTGCGTCCGTTTGAAATTCCTTACGCCTTCAACCCGTTTGACTCATTCCTTTCCAAGCTCCCACATAGCTTGTGAAGAGTTAAACTACCACATAATATCCACAATATGATTAGATTAGTTATCAAATATCATGACCATCACCCTTATGGATACTTATATCTCATTTATCTTTCCAATCAATTTTAGGTAAGTTTGACTTTTAAAAAGTCAAATTTCCAATTGACATACATAGATACACTAACAATTCGATAAAACTCAATTAAGCATTTTATCCAACACTTGGTGGGCATCATTAATAGGCCATCATATTAGCTTAATTAACCAACCAAAATTACCATGTTTCTTTCAACTCTACAAGTTCATACACTAATTAGCATCAAGTTAGCATAAACTTTCAAATATCATGAGCTATTTCATCAACTATCATACTAGAATTTAGGGCTTTCATAATTAGGTTAAGACCCACTTCAACACATATAAGAACAATCATCCAATCTATAAATTACTCAAGTATTTTGCGAATTCTTGTATGTATGATGATCATAAACATCAGTACCACATCAATTTCATCTTGTCATGAAAGCCCACTTAACATGGAAACTCATCATATGCAATTTCATCACATACTTAGGTTTGTAATGACTAGATGATGAGAAATTTGTGAACATGCAAGGATTCCACCTAGACCACCTTATGATTTGGCTTAATTCTCGAGTTCTTATGAAAGAGAGAATTTCTCTCTTTCCCTCTCTTTGGTCAACACACACACATGTCTGTGTTTTATTTTTCTCAATCTTTTATATTTTCAACTTTCAAGAATGTGCAATTCAGCCCCTCCATGTTTTGTTATGTATAACTCATTAACCTTCACCAATAACCAACAATGTTAACTAGGTTATATTGCTAGTTATATACTCCATACTAGTTATTAAATGAACATGGTAATTCAATTTACTAAATTCTGGATGCTACAACCTGACTTAAATTAAGTCCCGATAGCGGGTGCCTTTTATAAACTTTATTTTCTAAAAAGTATTCATTCACCTTTTATTTAACATTAGGTTTATTTATTTAAATCCTAATGTTTGCAAGCTTAACTTTTACCACTAATGGTATTTTACCCGCTCATTCCTAGTTAATTTGGTTTAATTACCAAATCTATTGTTGGGATGTTACATATATACAACATCAAATAGAATATTGTTTTATATGTTATAAATACCCAACTATTAATCTATGTAATAGCCTATCATAGTTAATTTGCATCACTGAAACCCTTTCAGTATTAATTTCATTCTTTATATTAGACGTTATCGTGGTTGTAAGTGCCAGTGCGGATTGATAAACTAACTCACATCACTCTTGATTCAACAAAAACGAGTCGGGTGTGGTACGAGCCAAATAAACAACAAAAAACAAACAAGATAGAATACGTAAAAACTTATTTCACTAATAGTCAACAAAAATTACATACCTAAAGAGTTCACTCTTTACATTAACGCCCCGTGCCCAACCCTAGGTGAGCTCCCCTAGGGTTGGTAACTCACACCAAGAACCCCTCACAAATAAAGGAGGTCATGCCTATTTATATTGTTGGGAGGTTTCTTATGGGCTTTCTAATTTGGGTCCTTAGAAACCTATGCTATGCAGCCCAAACACTAACTACAAATTATTGTAGTCTAGATGAACCATGAAATCTAACTAGCCACCTCTAGTGATTTCTCTTACGGTTTCGCATGAAACCTAACATCTAACTTCATTTACATAATAATAGTCACTAATCATGCACCAACAAACTCCCCCTTTACTGTTACAAATCTGCCAATCATTGATAATCATCATTCACCAACAGTCTCCCCTTTGACTAATGATATCTGGTGTGTTCGCCTTTGCTATGTGTCTTCATGTCTCGACTAATAAGCCAAAGTCTCTCTTAATTAGATTTCCCCCGCAAAGTAAGTTCCTCTAGATTTGTTCGAGATTCCAACTCACCCAGCAACTTCCCCTATAGGTAAGCCTTACACTTACTATAACTAGCACTTTACCTGTCCGGTGGACAGGAACACTCACGTCATAATGTAAGCACTACTTCAAATCATATTGGTAGTAAAAATCATTTTGCTTAACTAAAAAATGAAAAAAATAAATATAAGTCATCCATAGATGACTGACTACACTAGGTTCGGAAAAACGATGGAACGTACATAATTAGCCAAAACTCGTGAAGAAGGAATTGGGAACTTATCGGTTCCCAGCTGAGTGCAGATTCATGCATCATTGCGTTATTTAGGTATGATGATAGTATGGTCAGCCCATCTTGTAGTTTATCATCACTCTTAATTAGTGAAACACATGGAGAAAGAATTGGCAGTTTGACCGTACTGATGGCTAACATGCTAGGAACTGATAAGTCTTATTATGCATTTTTGAATTGCTTAGAAGGCTTTGTGTAAGTCCCGAAAACCGGATCTTACGATATCACACTTAGCTTGAAAGGTGGCGGAATCACACAAACAAGCTAAGAATCAAATGAAAGAAATAATATGAAAATAGAAATGTTCAACCTGCATACAAATCAATAATTTGTCTAATACAAGTGAAAACCAACCAAGGAGCCACCAAACCCTAATACATCATTATCTATATATACTAGAGGGTTAGTGCTCCGTAACCCTAAAGCCTTTAGGCCCAAAGGCTTCCCCAAGCCCATTACAACATAATGTCCCATATCCTTAAAGATACTAATGCATCAATCTATTAGGGCCTTACAATCTCCCCCTAGGTTCACTGCATTAGTGTTAGCCTTACGCTTCAGGATTTCCAATCTTTGCTGCCATGAACTGTGGATCAATCATTTGCAAAAATTTTGTTCTGAATCACTATTGCCACCGCACTTCTCCAAGATTTCGCACATTCTTCATACTTATCACTTGCTTGAATTTGATGTGCGCCTCACATCAAGATGTCCTCCTCGTGAAAACTAATGAGATCCAAAGTATCAACCAATCGAAATGCTTTCTCTTTTGTAACAATCACTGCCTCAACCATTCTCGGATCATAAGGCCAGTAACAGAGGTTCTTTAGCACACCCTTTGGGAATTTTGGAGCAGCAGGAATGACCTTATCTTTGTCGGTTGGTGGCCAAATAACATTCTGAAGACGTTTGTGTGTATGAGGATCTCGAATGCCAGGGCTTTTCTTCAAATATGACTTAGTGGTCTTCATAGTTAGGAAGCTGTGAGATACTTCATGTTCAAGCTTGGAATGAAATGCCCATCCCGGACCGCGTTGATTTGGATAGGTGTCAGAATAATGAGCCCTCAACAGACTTTTCAGATCTATCTTTGTCCATGACTCAAATTGTGTCTGCTTGGAGTAGTATTCCCTGTGGCCGCTCTCCCTTGTGACTATCCATAGATTCCTGTCATGATCATATCTTCAACACTTTACCTCCGACTTGTTTCTGACCTTGTCGTAGTGGCTTGATCCTAGCTCCATGACATACCGATCAAATACTTTGGATGGATATTTTGGTTGGAAGTTTTCATCGAGGGAATTTACATCTTGATTCTTCATGACAAGCATCTTCTTGTTGTTCAAATTCTTCATCTGAGGCTGCTTTCTTTTCTTTGATTTTTCAGCTGCTAGATAGGCATTCAATCCTGCTTCATATTCTGCATCGGTTGTAGTCTTTTCCTTTTCGGTGCGCTCATGATGTACAACATTTTGAGGTCATCATTCTTATCTGCAAATTCACCACCAAATTTCTTCTGCAGCTTTGCTTTAATTCATAGATCTCAGTCATTAACAAGCTCACATCATCCTGAAGTTGCTCAATAGCTTGATCTCTGATTTTTTTTTGATTTTGTAAGGATGCTATCTGAGCGTCTTTCAATTCGTTCTCTTGTTCTAGTAGCACCACTCTTTGTTGTAGCTTGCCAATATTCACCACTTCATCATCATCACTATCAGACTGCTTAATAAATTTCATCTTTCAGCAGCCATTCTCATTGCAGCCTCGTCATGTTTGGACAAACCACCACCAAAACTGCCTGCTTCACCACGAACTCCGCTTGAACTTTTTGGCTGTGTACTAGTGGCGAAGAGGTCGGGAATGCTTGTATCTTTATCGGCAGAAATGAATTCATGGGCATCCTATGAGATTGGATCAGGAATAGGATTTGGGCTTGAAGGCTTGGGGCTATCAGGGGCTTCAGCTGCTAAAATTTTCTTTGTTTCAGCTTCTTCAGTCTGCACTTCTTTGGAAGGAACGATGCCAGCAAGATGGATCCCATAATTGCCCATTTAGTGATGCAAGTAGTGCTTCAAGGTTCTCAGCAGATATTGGATTTATCTTTCTAACTGTTTCCTCTGCTATCTCTGTCTCAACCTGAGCAGTCTCTTTATCTTTCTCTTCATCTGAACCAAGATCTTCAACTACTAGTTCGGGTTGATGTGGTCCACTGACAATCTGAATGTCATGTTCTTCAGCTATGAATGCATTCACAGGTTTTGGTGCAGATATAACCTCCTTAAACTTTCCATGTTTTACCAGCTCATATCTTCTAACAAACTTTACCTTTGCAGTATCACGCTGTTTGCAGGCTGCTTCAAAACAGCTCGGTCCTAGCATCTTCAGATTCATATGATTTTGCCCTTTATCAACTCTGGATATTTCTTATCAATGATCATTTGCACGAACCTCAGATATAACAAAAACACCTTCTTCTTTGTGCTTTCTAACATACTCTTCATGTTTTCAAAGATGAAAACCGAAAAGTTATAATCCCAGTCTGATTTAACTGATTCTGGCCACCTTTGTTCTTGGAAATACACTGTAAGAAAATGTGAGTGAGACACCTCTAGTAAGGCAGGAACAATTTCCTTAGCACCGTCGGATATGTTCCTTCATAGATCATGCAACGTAATGCTTTCCACACGTTGTCTCTATCATATGCTGTAGGATCATGTTCGTTATCTCCAAACAACAGTGCTTCTCGTACATCTGCTTCTGAAACCTTGATCTCTTTCTCACCAATCTTTGATTAAACGTATGCACCACCTCCTTTGACTTTAGCATTAATCCAGAAGTCTTGAATCATATCTTCATCAATGACTGGATTCGTCCTTAAAGCATGAGTAAGTCGACAACTGCTCAGTCTGGCTATCAACGTGTCGAATCTTTCACGATATTCCGGCGAAGGCTCGGATTAATAGAAGGCTTGATTGTGAAAGGCCTCGACTTGCAGCTTGCGTTTCTCCATCATTTTCTGCACCATTTTCTGCACTTGAACAAAGATGTCAGCATTTATTGCAAAAACTAACTTTAATTGACCATTTTGACCATTTGATATTAGATCAGATAGTTCAACTAGTCGATAAGTTAACAGTTCAAGTAGGGAAGGTCAGAGGTTCAAAAGAAAATTGAACCAAAAGGTTCAAAGATTCACACCAGATTGAACTGGTCGGATAAACAGGTCAAGACATCTCGGGTGACAAGTGTAACGCTTCACATTTGTATCTTTCCGTTTTTAGCAAGTCTGCTTCGTGTTTCTATTTTTTGAAAGTCCAAACCTTGTAATCGTATTTCTATTTTCAATTCATTGTATTCTAAGGCTTTGATTGTAATCAAGATTAATCAATTATTCTAAATTCGCAAACTTTATTCACGTTTAAACTTATGATCATACGATACTTTATTTCTTCATAAATCAATTCAAAACAACGTGTAAATGTTTGATGGATGTTTATAAATCTTATACTAAATTCAAGCAAGACAAGTAGTGATGTTATTCAAAGAATTCAAGCTTTCATTATCATAAAATCTTGTCGCTTTATGTTTAAGAAAATACTTGTTACTTAGTTGTTTTTTTAGGGTTTTAAAACAATAATGTGCATTACATTAGGCCATTATAAGACCCATACTTGTTTATTATATCATGTGTAACATTTAAACCCTAATTACATCAATTATATAATTTAAAAGATAAAAAAAATATAAAAATCCTAAACAGCCCTTGCGGCCGCAAGGCTGATTAGGGTTTCCCTCTTCTTTTTATTTATTCAAATCTCCCACCTAAATGCATTTAATTCAACCCTAATCCTAACCCTATATAAACACAAGTCCTTCCACCCATTTCTCACTTTTACAAGCCTCCACACTCCTCAAACAAGTCCCTAAACTTCATAATTCTCTGCTGAAACTCAGCAACTTGCAAGTGAGTTCGACTCCCTTTTCTTCTTATTTGTACCTTGTTTTTCTTTCTAACACTCTTGGATAACCTCTAGGAAGGTTCTCACAAGTTTGATTGGGCAAACTAAGGTGAAACCACACCATTTTGAGGTCCAAAAGTGTACAAACTTTCTGCCCAAATTTTTATCTTTCAAACTTCAAGTTTTTTAATGTTTTCAATTTGTTTTCTTCCTCAACATTGTTTGCTAAGCCCTATGGATGTTACCATACATTTTCCATGGAAAACCAAGGTGTAATCACACCATTTTTGGGGCCAAACTCTCTGTTTTGGATGATAACTTAGAAAACGTTTTCGAACTTATTTTTAACATAACAAATCTATGCTACATATGCCATTAACCAAGCTTATGGTTAGTGTGTTAAGCTAGACTTGTTCACATACAATCAAGAGGCATAACATGTCTCTAAACTTGTGGTTTTTGCTAGGGTTTCAAACCCACAAGTGTTGAGCCATCCAAGCTTTCAAGCTTGTGTTGGTGTAGGTGTGATTACATGAAGGCCTTGGCCATTCAACTATTCAATCTACCCCTCACTTGATGATTTCCATAATTCTTGACCATCCGGATTGTCCTTGTGTCAATCTTGTGTAATGGTGAATCTTATGAAAGAGGTTTAGGATGGTTATCCTCCTACCTCCATGCATGACTTATATGACTTACATGATATCTATGAAATACATGAACTATATGATTAATTAGTAATAATATAACTATATGTAAATACTTAATATAACCGAACCTTTGACCATGACCAAATGGTTAGTTATCTTAAAAGTAGGTTATTTTATCTTAGACTTACTAATCGTTACGATTCTATTTGGCATGACCCATAAAAACACAAACATCCTTCGGGGCTTATTAGTGTAAAAAACGAGCGTTAATGTCTAGATAAATACTTTCGTTATACATACTTTCCTTGCCTACTTTTAATTCCTAAACTCATTGAACTCCCCCGTCGATCTAATACTCACACACCTACGTTGCCTTGTGTAGGATAAACTTGGTGTTCCATCCCCTAAATCAACCTAACTCTCTCACGGATATTACTTTGCAAAACCATGAGTACACTCGACCCCTTTTTATGCTTTCCACTATTTGGGTACAATATGTTAATTTACTAAAACTACACTAAACCACACTTTACTCTATACACAAACAATCCATCAACATGCTTTAGTCTTATGCTACTTGAATTGTTACTTGGTATATTCTTATGTGATCTAAATGTCATTAACTTTGATCGAGCCTCCCTTAACATGTATAGCGCTATTGAAGTAACGCACCGCCTGTATTTTTGTGGTCAATGTTAAGTTCAAATCTATTTTGCGGTACACTAGAGGATTGACTTGTAGACTCACATGCCTTGTTTACACTTATCTTGTATGCTAGCTCTTCATGTGGATTTGTTTAAACAGATTTTATACTTATGCTATGCTATTAAACTTCTGTACTCGCCAATACTTGTTATTGAAGTATACTTTTTAACATGTTGCAGGTTGATGAAGTTGTTATGATGGAACTTAGTAAGAATGGCATAGAAACACGCGTAGAATACTAAGTTAATCATTATGTTATTGTTGAACTTGTTTTGTTGTTATTTCTTTTATTTGAATATTTGGTGTAACCTTACAGTTTTGATGCTATGAAATGAAATGGGTTGTTAATTTAAATATTGTCGCACATAGAGTTATGATGTCTCGAGCAATCTAGTTCGTCTCACTCGGATGTTTTCGCCATCGGTTGAGGTGTGACAGATTGGTATCAGAGCCATAACTATAGGGAATTAGGTAGAATTGCCATGTTCGACCTAGTCTATAGTTTAAGTGACCAACTTGACCATTCTTGCTTCATGATTAAAATGTTAATTCTTCCTATTTATTTTGTCTTAAATATCTATATATATATATTTATATATATATATATATGTGTGTGTGTGTGTGTGTGTGTGTGTTTTTCCTAAGATACTTACACAATTTACACACTTGAAGACTTGAAGGCACTCAAACTACAAACGAGACGATCTCACCAAAATAGGGGTGAAACCCACACTTTGGTGATCACTCTCAATCCGCGAATTTGGTTTCTGCACGAAATACCATCAAGTTAGGAGTGAAATCCACAGCTTGATGGGAATTTCCGTTTCATACTCTAGTGGACCCTTACCAACGAGTCGGAATACGCTCCTCGTTTGGTAAGTACCAACCACACCTAGGGTACAACATTGTCAAGTTAGGGGTGAAACCCGCATCTTGTCAACTAGTCCCGTTCCTCGATTTTCAATCTCGCCAAAGTTTCACTTTTTCGATCGGTTAGAGACGTGTAGTAACTGGAAGGGTAAAGTGCCGTTAATCGCTTCTCGACGAGAACACTTTACCTATAGGCCAAAGCACGTTTCTCTAATTTGAAAGGATCTTGATTCACTTTGGAATAGTCAAACGTTTCTCAACCTGAAACACTCCAATATTTTATTGAGCCTATCTTTTATGCTATCTCGATTTCTATGTGTTTTTAGTACTTGTTATCTCGTTCATTTCGAACCCGATGCACGATTCACACGCTTTTTGTAACCAAAAACAATAATAATAATTCTCGTAAACCAACTAAATTTATACTTCTTTACGCAAATCATACGTGTTTATGATTTTGAATGCCAACATGCTTATGCTATCTATGTGAAATTATACGTGTTACATGATGCTTATGTGCTCAAAAAGGATACTTTTCTTTATAAAAACACTTTACAATCAAAGCCTAAATCTATCTTTTATTGTCAAACCCTTTTAGATGTCTTTCTCTTAAAGCGTTATGGGAAGAAGGAAATCAAAATCCAAGTCGAAGTCCCAATCCGACTCCATGTCAAAGAAGGACTACATGAAATTCATGGTTGAGCAAATGGCTGAACACATGGCTAAGGTCACCCCCGAAATAGTCAGCAAGGTCCAGCCCCCACCTAACACCAAATCACCTCATATCTCTGTTGACTCCAAAGCCGAACCACCCAAAACCACCGTCACCCATTTTGCTCTTGCGATCCCTTACCCTTCACCGGCGAAGGGGACGCCACTAAACTGCTACAAGGGTTCGACGCCATTGAACTCACCTTCATCCAAAGTGGTTGTCCTAACCACTTGCGCACCTTGAATGCCACGGGAGTGTTCCGATCCAGAGCCCTTGATTGGTGGACTTCCGAGCGTAGCGCTCGTGGCAACGAAGTCGCCCATGACCTCCCTTGGCCGAGCTCAAGAAGTTAATGGAAAGTGAGTTTTGCCCCCCTCACGAACTCCAACAACTCGAGACTGAGTTTTGGAACCTCCAGCAAGTGGGGAACGACAACGATGGCCTCACGGCCCGTTTTAAGCAACTGAGCTCGATTTTCCCAAGTCAAGTCGGCACTACTGAGACAGCAGTCGCTAAATACATAAGTTGCCTTCCTCCTAACCTCGCTGACCTGGTCGATACCACCTCCCCCAGCACCCTCGAGGAAGCTTTTCGGCTGGCTGCTCGCTTGAACAACCGCCAAGTCCTTCGTGAATCCGCCAAGGCTCCACCAAGAAAAGCCCACCAAGCAACCACTAAAGCCATTACTGAACCTGCCTCACCCAAACCCCCCAAGAAGCAACACCAAGGGCAAGAAGCGGAAGGCTTCACGCCCGATTTGCGTGGTAGTCACTTCGCCAAACCCCCACCAGCCAACCTTACCCGCACCGAACCCATTAAAAAAGCGTATACCGGACCCCATCCCAAGTGCAACACCTGTCCCTTCCATCACCCGGTTACCGCCCCATGCCACGTATGCACGATCTGCAATAGGTAAGGGCACCTTACCCAACAGTGCTGGAATGCTCCTCAAGCCCCCATCAACCAAGCCCGAGCCATGACCACCCACCTCCTTAAAGCCCTACCGGTAACCAAAACCGACCCCTTGCTCCTGCTGCTCGTGCCTGCTTAAGATGCGGAGACCCAAATCACTTCGCCAACAACTGCCCGCAGCGTAACAACAACAATCAGCAGCAGCAGCAAGCTCGCGACCGAGCCTTTGTCATCACGACCGCTCAAGCTCAAAACTCAAACGATGTCATATCGGGTACATTCCTTGTTAACAATGTTTACGCTACATGTTTATTTAATACTGGTGCGGATAAAAGTTTTGTATCTGTTGAATACGAACCTTTGCTTATGTGTAGTCGTTCTAAGTTGCCTAAACCATTCGAAGTCAAAGTCGGCGACAAAAAATCCGTCACCATCGATTCCGTCCTTTCTAATTGTTCTTTAAACCTCAATGATCATACGTTTTCTATTGACCTCATACCCATGCCAATGGGTAGTTTTGATATCATAGTAGGCATTGATTGGCTAGGGCGAGTATGTGCCGAAGTTGTGTGTTTGAAAAAATGCATTCGCCTTCCCCTTCCCAATAATGATTTCTTACACGTCTATGGCGAGAAACCTTCCAAAGGTCTCAAGCTTATGTCGTGTATTCAAGCGAACAAGTACTTGCGTAAGGAATACTTCGCCTTTCTTGCCCACATTGTGGAAAAGAAGGAGAAGGGTCCAAGCGTGAGTGAAGTTCCCGTTGTGCGCGAATTCCCTGACGTCTTTCCCGAGGATCTTCCTGGTCCTCCTCCTGCTCGTTCTGTTGATTTTTGCATCGACCTTATCCCTGGTGCAACTCCGGTCACAAAATCCCTCTATCGTCTAGCACCCTCGGAGATGCAAGAGCTATCTAGTCAACTTCAAGAGCTTCTTCATAAGGGCTTCATATGTCCTAGCACATCTACTTGGGGCGTTCCCGGTCTATTCGTCAAAAAGAAAGACGGATCCTTTCGCATGTACATTGACTATCGTGAGCTCAACAAGCTTATAGTCAAGAACCGATACCCTCTTCTCGCATCGACGACCTTTTCGATCAGCTTCAAGGCGCGACTTGTTTCTCTAAAATCGACCTTTGCTCTGGTTATCATCAACTTCGATTCCTCGAAGAAGATATACCCAAAACCACGTTTCGCACACATTATGGGCACTACGAGTTCGTGATCATGCCATTTGGTTTGACCAACGCACCCACCGTGTTTATGGATTTGATGAATCACGTGTGTAAGCCTTATCTTGACCGATTCGTGATCATCTTTATTGACGATATTCTAATCTATTCCAAGACGCGAGAAGAGCATGAGCGACACTTGCGTCTTATCCTTTAGCTATTGCAAACCCAACGTCTCTACGCCAAGTTTTCCAAGTGTGAATTTTGGCTAAAAGAGGTGCAATTTCTTGGTCATGTCGTCAACGAACTTGGTATTCACGTTGACCCCGCGAAAATCAAGGCGGTGAAAAATTGGATTGCTCCTAAGACTCCGTCTGAAATTCATTCATTTCTCGGCTTAGCCGGTTATTACCGTCGTTTCATTTCGAACTTTTCAAAAATTGCCGTGCCTCTCACTCCTTGACTCAAAAGGATAAACCTTTTGTTTGGGGTTCCGAACAAGAGGAGTCTTTTCAAACGCTCAAGGGCATGCTTTGCAATGCTCCTATCCTAACCCTTCCCAATGGTAACGACGATTTTGTCGTGTATTGCGATGCCTCAAGACAAGGTCTTGGTTGCATTCTTATGCAACGAGACAAGGTTATCGCTTACGCGTCACGTCAACTCAAAATTCATGAGAAAAATTACACTACACATGACCTTGAACTTGGTTCAGTTGTTTTTGCGTTAAAGATATGGCGACACTACCTTTATGGTACAAAGTGTACGGTCTTCATTGACCATAAGAGCCTTCAGCACATCTTAATCAAAAGGAACTCAAAATGCGTCAGCATCGTTGGGTAGAATTATTAAACGACTACGGCTGCGATATCCGCTACCACCCTGGTAAAGCGAATGTCGTGGCCGACGCACTTAGTTGGAAAACTCATGTTAAGAGTGTACGTTGCTACCAAACTTTGGGAAAGCTTCAAGAGATGATTCGTGAGGCACAATACTCGACCGTTAATGAGGGCAACCTCGATAATGAGTTGAAGTGTGGTGCTGAAGCCCAACTCGTGACCAAACCTGATGGTATCATATGCTATCTCGACCGTATTTGGATTCCTAACCGTGATAATCTTCGTAACCTTTTGATGAGTGAAGCTCATAAATCTCGATATTCTATTCACCCTGACGCCAATAAGATGTATCACGACCTCCGAACATCATATTGGTGGCCTGGAATGAAGATAGATATAGCCTGCTACGTTTCGAAGTGCCTTATTTGCTCCAAGGTAAAGGCCGAGCATCAAAGACCCTCCGGCTTACTCGAACAACAAGAAATTCCTATTTGGAAATGGGAGAGTATTGCTATGGATTTCATAACCAAACTCCCTCGTACATCATCTGGTCACGATAGTATTTGGGTAATCATCGACCGTTTGACCAAGTCTTCTCCTTTCCTTCCCATACGTGAAGACTACCGAGTTGAAAAATTGGCTCGTATCTACACGGATGAAATCATCTGTCGTCACAGTGTCCCCGTTGACATTATCTCTGACCGTGATGGTCGCTTCACCTCTCGCCTTTGGCAAACATTTCAAAAGGCCCTTGGTACTCAACTCAATCTTAGTACTGCTTTCCATCCTCAGTCCGATGGTCAAATCGAGCGTACTATCCAAACTCTAGAGGATATGCTTCGTTCTTGCGTAATCGATTTTGGTGGCAACTGGGATGTGCACTTGCCTTTGGTCGAATTCTCGTACAATAACAGTTACCATGCGAGTATTCAAATGGCACCATTCGAGGCATTATATGGACGCAAGTGCCAATCGCCTATCTGTTGGCACGAGATCAGGGAAGCTCAAATCACCGGTCCTGAGCTTATACAACAGACGACGGACAAGATTTTTCAGATTCGGGAGAACTTGCTGAAAGCTAGAAGCCGACAAAAGAGCTACGCAGATAAAAGATGCAAGCCCTTGGAGTTCAACGTTGGTGACTTTGTATTTCTCAAGGTATCCCCTTGGAAGGGTGTGGTTTGTTTCCGGAAAAAGGGAAAGCTCGCTCCTCGCTACGTAGGTCCTTTCAAGATTCTCGAGAGGATTGGCAATGTAGCCTACCGACTGGAACTACCACAAGAGCTCAACAACGTTCATTTTACCTTCCACGTCTCCAACTTAAAAAGATGTGTCGCTGAAGAAGGGCTCCAAGTTCTGCTTGAAGATCTTCAAATCAATGAGACTTTGCACTTCGTGAAAAAAACCAGTCGAAATCATGGATCGAGGTACTACGCAACTACGACGCAGTCTAATTCCTATCGAGAAGGTTCGATGGGATGGAAAACGTGGCAATGAATTTACTTGGGAACTTGAAAGCGACATGAAGTCTAAGCATCCGCATTTCTTCGTTGCGTCTTCCTAAATTTCGGGACGAAATTCCCTAAAGGAGGGGAGACTGTAACGCTTTGCATTTGTATCTTTTCGTTTTTAGCAAGTCTGCTTCGTGTTTCTATTTTTGGAAAGTCCAAACCTTGTAATCGTATTTCTATTTTCAATTTATTGTATTCTAAGGCTTTGATTGTAATCAAGATTAATCAATTATGCTAAATTCGCAAACTTTATTCATGTTTAAACTTATGAGCATACGATACTTTATTTCTTCATAAATCAATTCACAACAACGTGTAAATGTTTGATGGATGTTTATAAATCATATACTAAACTCAAGCAAGATAAGTAGTGATGTTTTTCAAAGAATTCAAGCTTTCATTATCATAAATCTTGTCGCTTTATGTTTAAGAAAATACTTGTTACTTAGTTGTTTTTTTAGGGTTTTAAAACAATAATGTGCATTACATTAGGCCATTATAAGACCCATACTTGTTTATTATTTCGTGTGTAACATTTAAACCCTAATTACATCAATTATATAATTTAAAAGATAAAAAAAATATAAAAATCCTAAACAGCCCTTGCGGCCGCAAGGCTGATTAGGGTTTCCCTCTTCTTTTTAGTTATTCAAATCTCCCACCTAAATGCATTTAATTCAACCCTAATCCTAACCCTATATAAACACAAGTCCTTCCACCCATTTCTCACTTTTACAAGCCTCCACACTCCTCAAACAAGTCCCTAAACTTCATAATTCTCTGCTGAAACTCATCAACTTGCAAGTGAGTTTCGACTCCCTTTTCTTCTTCTTTTTACCTTGTTTTTCTTTCTAACACTCTTGGATAACCTCTAGGAAGGTTGTCACAAGTTTGATTGGGCAAACTAAGGTGAAACCACACCATTTTGAGGTCCAAAAGTGTACAAACTTTCTGCCCAAATTTTTATCTTTCAAACTTCAAGTTTTTTAATGTTTTCACTTTGTTTTCTTCCTCAACATTGTTTGCTAAGCCCTATGGATGTTACCACACATTTTCCATGGAAAACCAAGGTGTAATCACACCATTTTTGGGGCCAAACTTTCTGTTTTGGATGATAACTTAGAAAACGTTTTCGAACTTATTTTTAACATAACAAATCTATGCTACATATGCCATTAACCAAGCTTATGGTTAGTGTGTTAAGCTAGACTTGTTCACATACAATCAAGAGGCATAACATGTCTCTAAACTTGTGGTTTTTGCTAGGGTTTCAAACCCACAAGTGTTGAGCCATCCAAGCTTTCAAGCTTGTGTTGGTGTAGGTGTGATTACATGAAGGCCTTGGTCATTCAACTATTCAATCCACCCCTCACTTGATGATTTCCATAATTCTTGACCATCCGGATTGTCCTTGTGTCAATCTTGTGTAATGGTGAATCTTATGAAAGAGGTTTAGGATGGTTATCCTCCTACCTCCATGCATGACTTATATAACTTACATGATATCTATGAAATACATGAACTATATGATTAATTAGTAATAATATAACTATATGTAAATACTTAATATAACCGAAGCTTTGACCATGACCAAATGGTTAGTTGTCTTAAAAGTAGGTTATTTTATCTTAGACTTACTAATCGTTACGATTCTATTTGGCATGACCCATAAAAACAGAAACATCCTTCGGGGCTTATTAGTGTAAAAAACGAGCGTTAATGTCTAGATAAATACTTTCGTTATACATACTTTCCTTGCCTACTTTTAATTCCTAAACTCATTGAACTCCCCCGTCGATCTAATACTCACACACCTGCGTTGCCTTGTGTAGGATAAACTTGGTGTTCCATCCCCTAAATCAACCTAACTCTCTCACGGATATTACTTTGCAAAACCGTGTACACTCGACCCCTTTTTATGCTTTCCACTATTTGGGTACAACATGTTAATTTACTAAAACTACACTAAACCACACTTTACTCTATACACAAACAATCCATCAACATGCTTTAGTCTTATGCTACTTGAATTGTTACTTGGTATATTCTTATGTGATCTAAATGTCATTAACTTTGATCGAGCCTCCTTTAACATGTATAGCGCTATAGGAGTAACGCACCGCCCGTATTCTTGTGGTCAATGTTAAGTTCAAATCTATTTTGCGGTACACTAGAGGATTGACTTGTAGACTCACATGCCTTGTTTACACTTATCTTGTATGCTAGCTATTCATGTGGATTTGTTTAAACGGATTTTATGCTTGTGCTATGCTATTAAACTTATGTACTCGCCAATACTTGTTATTGAAGTATACTTTTTAACATGTTGTAGGTTGATGAAGTTGTTACGATGGAACTTAGTAGGAATGGCATAAAAACACGTGTATAATACTAAGTTAATCATTATGTTATTGTTGAACTTGTTTTGTTGTTATTTCTTATATTTGAATATTTGGTATAACCTTGACAGTTTTAATGCTATGAAATGAAATGGGTTGTTAATTTAAATATTGTCGCAAATAGCGTTATGATGTCTCGAGCAATCTAGTTCGTCTCACTCCGATGTTTCAACTCAATGACCCCTCGTTATCTGAGATACATAAGGTCCATATAAGTTCATATGAGAAGCATCGAGATGCATCCGAGATGCACCCGAATACATCTGAGAGGCATCCAAGAAGAGTTCTACCCATGAGTCCAAGATGAGAAAGATCCGAGATAATCAGATGTTTGAAATGACTCGAGATGACTCGAGATGGGCTTATAATGACTCGAAATAGGGCCAGACCCATCTCAGAACAGTAGTTCGAGATAGTTGGGCCTTGTCCATTTCAAAGCAGTATTCAGAAACAGAGTGGGTCCATCCGAGATAGAAGAGTGGGTCCATTCGAGATGAGTGGGCCAGTCGAAACAGTTTTTTATATTTAGCAATATTTTAATCTTTTCGGGCTCCGCATTCTTACCAGTCTTGAACAGTAACACCTTTTGTCAAAAATCCGTGATCCAACCAACCAAGCAACCAGTCTTATTACAAAATGATAAAATATAAAAAAAAATCAAAAAGAGATAAAGGGAGAGTTGCCATGGAATCAAACCAATTTTGAACCGATTAAGGAACATTTTAGCATGAGCTTTGTTAGAGGAGTCCGTGCGATTGCCGATACATTTGTCCGTCTAAACTTATCGCGTCAATCTTCAACTTTCAACCTTATGACTTTATCAAGTAAGTTTGCAATAACATCCGTGTATCCCATATCAAGGCATACCCCCGCGATCAAGGTAAGCACAACAGTTCATCGTAACAAGTGAATATACCAAGATCATCCTTTCATTTTACAACGTCCGACTTGTTGGTGAGCAGCTTAGTACAACGTACTGCAAAGTGACCAAACAATATCAGACGAGGGTTAGGCTTAATACCTTATATGGGATTTTTACTATTTAAGCATGTATTCTCATGATGAGATTTCCTTTCTTTTAAGGTTTTGGCCTTCATTCTCGGTTCTTTTGAGGATATCATGACTGTGCCTAGGTCTACATATATCTGGATGCAACAGAAGGGCAGCCCTGATGTCCCAGATAACTCGTCAGTATACCGACCTAGAACTTCAGATGTTGGCTATCTATCAACGCAGGATTTAAGACCATGAAATCATATGCCGATGATATGTTACCCACGAGATGCATAGGTTGTCGAAGTCTGTCACTTGGTATCTTTTTGTCTTTTGAACGATAAGCCTATCAACACATCGCAGAGGATCGTTGCTTTTTCAGCACCGATACCTTACATGTGTGGAATTCATTAGATTGAACATTTTAGTTTATTTTTCCCAAAACAGCAAATATTTCTCCCCCTAAATTTGTGCAAAAGAAGAAACTTTATGCGCAAATTTAGTTACCTTGCTGATAGATATATGCATATTTGTACTATATATATATATATATATATATATATATATATATAAGTTGCTTAGTCGGTGTAACACATCATTTTTAAAAGGACCACAAGCACCTTGAATCTCGAGTTGATGACAGGTTTTGTAAAAAGATTCACTATATTAGCATCTGTGTAGATCTTCAAGTTTAATTAAACCTCTGTCGTAGCAATCTCGAATAAAATGAATTTTGATATCAATGTGCATGGTTTTGGAGTGAAAAATAGTGTTTTGATGATTTGGATAGCGGCATCATTATCACAGTAGATAGTAGTGTTAAGATAAGTCAATCTGTAATCCTCGAGCTAATGTTGCATCCAAATAACCTGGGAGCAGCATGTAGTGTTGCAACATATTCTGCTTCTGTGGTTGATAAAGACACTGTTTACTGCTTCTTGCACTGCCATGAGATAAGCCTGTCTCCCAAGTATTGGCATCCAACCGATGTAGACTTCATATACCTGTCTGTCCCTCTAAGGTTACTATCAGAAAATGCAAACAAATCAAAGTTCGCATCTCTAGGATACTAGAGTCCCAATTTTGGAGCTCCCTTGAGGTATTTAAATATTCATTTAACGGCTGAGAGATGAGAAAGTTTAGGATCAGCCTGATATCTGGCACATTGGCAGACAACAAACATAATGTCTGGCCGGCTTGCAGTTAAGTACATCAATGAACCAATCATGGATCGGTATATTGCTTGATTGACCGGGTCTCCTTTAGCATCCTCATTCAGTAGTGGCCGTTCAGCATGGGGGAGTCTATGGGCTTCGAGTTTGACATGTCGAATTTTGTAAGAACGTACTAAACATACTTTCCTTGATGAATCAAGATTCCTTGACCACTCTGACAAACTTGCAAGCCTAGAAACATAGTCATTTCACCCAGTGAGCTCATTTCGAACTTCTTCTTCATCACCTCCTCGAACTCTTTGCATAGCTCTTCATTGGTAGACCCAAAAATAATGTCGTCAACATAGATCTAACAAGGATAAGGTCCTTGCCAACGCGTTTAATGAATAGCGTTTGATCTATCGTTCCCTGGTTATATCCATGTGCAAGCAGATGCTCTGTTAAGGTCGCTACCATGCACGAGGTGCTTGGTGCAAACCATACAAAGCTTTATCTAACTTGTATGCATATCCTTGCTTCTTAGGATCCGTAAATCGACATAAATCTCCTCCTTGACCTTCCCGTACAGAAACGCCGTCTTGACATCCACTTGATAGACTGTGAAACCTATATAGGATGCATATGCCAAGAAGATGTGTATAGCTTCCAGAAGAGCCACTGGTGCGTACACCTCATCTGGTCAAGACCTTCGATTTGTATGAATCCTTGAACCACCAGCTGGGCTTTGTTTCGCATGATCACTCCATTGTCATCTTGTTTGTTTCTGTATACCCAAAGAGTACCAAGATCTTGTTTTCCCTCCAGCAATTTCACTAATTTCCACACTCCCAGCTTCTCAAAATGATTGAGCTCTTCATACGTGCAAAGCAACATCAATTTTCTTAGGCTCAATCTGTGAGATGAAACATGAATATAAACATGTGTTAATGGTTCCTGATCTACTACGTGTTTGAACACCGGCAGTTACAGGACTAATAACGTTTGTAATCAGATGGATTTTCTGAACACGCTGAGGAATTGCCATAGCAGGTGCCTGCAAGTTAGATTCCAAGTTAGAAAAACTTCCTAAAACTATCCCAGATTGCTCCCCCTCATTTGATGCAGCCGCAGTGTTGATCAAAGGAGGATCCCCTGTACAATTTGGCAGAATCGGCTCCTGAAACAATGAATCTCCTTGAACATTAGTATTTGAAGGGTCAACAACAGTCTGTTGTGTAGAGGAATCATTGTTGTAAACTACATCATCAGGAGTAACAGTAGGTTCAAGAACGACTCTTAAATTTGTGAAGAAGGATGCGTTGCTGTAGCAGCTTCATGAAATCCCGGTGGATCCACAATAAGCTTCTTGAAAGAGTCTTAAATAGGGACAACATCATCTTCAGCTATGATGGGAATAGGTATCACAGTACTTGAGACATCTGCATCAGGAATCACATCAGATAAAATATTAAACGACTTAAACAAGGAAGAATAATCGTATAACCAATCAGGGCCAAGCCGTGCATCTTTGGGATTTTCTTCCAGCCAGTCCACATAGTACGTCTCCATGACCTGCTTCTTGATTTTATTGTATACTCGATATGTGTTGTTCTTTGCATAGCCAATGACATAGCATGGATCTCCCCTCGCTTCAAATTTACCCTTGGCATCTATGGTTAGAACTCAAGGACAACCAAAAGTATGAAAGTGCTGTACGAAGGGTTTCTATCCTTCGACTATTTCATACGATGTCTTCATGTGACGTTTGATGATAAGCGCATGATTTGAACATAGCAGGCGGTGTTCTGCTTCTGCCCAAAAAATCAGTGGAAGGCTGGAATCTATCAGCATTATACGAGCCGCTTTGATGAGAGTCCGGTTGCGTCTTTCTGCAACTCCATTTTGTTGAGGAGTTTGAGCTGCACTGTAATGACGATCAATTCCTTTTGAAGCACAAAAAGTGTTCAGCTCGACGTTCTTGAACTCCGTCCCATTGTCGCAATGCATAATCTTCACTCGCTCGTTCACTTAGTTCTCCATGAGAGTGACAAATTTCTTTATCAGACCAGCAGTTTCATTCTTCTGTTCCAAGAAAAATACCCAAGTGAAACAAGAGTAGTCATCAGTGATGACCAAACAATAAGCCTTTCCTCCAATACTCAACATATTGATAGGACTAAAAAGATCCATGTGATGTAGTTCCAGAACTTTGGATGTTGTGTGCATGAAATTGGGCTTATGAGGCTTACGATGCTGCTTCCAATGGGCATATGACTCACATTTTTCAATCTGCATAAAATCCTTGATTGGTAAGTTTCTGATTAAACCTCCCTTTGCCAGTCGATTAAGATTCTTCATGTTAAGATGGCCAAATCGCTGATACCACAACATTGCATCATGTTCAGCAATTTCAGAAAATAAGCAGGTAACTTGATCAGTAGGGGCTTTGTTCATGTCGATCACGTAGGCATTTCCTTGGCATTCAACTTCAATCAAGTACCAATCCTCTGGTATGATAATTCCGGGCTTCAGAACCGCGCATCCACCTTTTGTAAACAGGACCTCTAAACCGTTGTTGCACATCTGAGAGATGCTGAGAAGACTGTGTTTGAGTTCAGGAACATAGTTGACTTCAGAGAAGCTGAGGACCCCATTTCTTACTGTGCCTTTCCTAATAATTCTTCCCGTTTCTCCTCATACAAAGGTGACAAATCCACCACAGAAGATTTTGATGTCGTTCAACTGGGAAATGTACCCTATCATGTGTCTGGAACAACCACTATCGATAAACCAAAGTCTAACGACAACCCTCCGTAGCCATTCCTGCACACGCAACGAGATTAGTGGGAGACAGGAACCCAGATCATTTTCGATCTGGGTTGATAATCACTCTTCTTTCACAAAGCCTCATGGAAAGTCACATGATGGTTAGCAGATTTTGAGGTTTGAGAAAATGAGGAAGAAGAATTTGGCAAGTGAGAATACTGTGACTGAGATCTAGCAATATTTTTAGGTTTCCAAATATTTAACTCCTTGTTGTTTGAAAAGACATTAGATGATGTTGCGTTTAGTCTCTTGTATTAATTTACGAAACATTTGCGTGTGAACGCTTTTGCTTGTTTTTCTTTGCAGATTCCAGTCTCCATCAGAGGGCTTTTGATGTCCATAATATTAATGGTGCGAAGTTGTCTGATGGAAGGAATTTTTGGATGGATAAGACCCGAAGGGATGATGAACACAGTTTCTAGCTATTTGCCCCGGAATTCCACAATTGAAGCAAGTCTGTCTTTTTTGGAAAAAGACTCTTAATTCCGCTTGTGTTATTCTGGGGAGCTGATTGGGTCTCTTCTTTCCTTTAGGTGCTGATTTCTTGTGTGCATATTTACTCTTGGATGAAGCCTGCTCACAACCATTAGCACAAAAGTGAGTATCGATAGTTTTACCTTTGAATCTAGATTCAGTTGGTTTTTGAGTTGGTTTTTTCTTCTGATTTACAACACTTGAGGATGCCTCCTCTTGAATTCTCATTTCACGTAGTTTTCTTGTTCTTCTAAATCTTCTTTTCTTTGCAGGAGTGGATTCTGTGGGGTTAGATTGATTTGAAACCTTTCCTTCAGAAACTGAGCTTTCTGAAACAACTGTTTCAATTTCTTTGGAAGAAGTTTCATTTGACGTTGAGGTTTCAGAATCAATGGATACTTGGTCACCGGATGATGAGCATGTTTTGTCAATATTTTAACTATCACAGCCATCTTGCTCATTATCTGATGAGTTAGAATCTTCAGTCTGATTCCCCGAAATATCAGACGTCTCCTGTACACAAGCAATTCATTCATTCATTCCAACACAACAATATTTTCAGTTTCACAAGATTCATAAATATCTGAGGTATCCATTGAGGTTTCAGAAGAACTAGAACAATTTTCTGAATAACTCAAAACTGAAGCCTCAGACTCCTTTAGATAACCAATTAAATCGTAGTCTGAATCAAAAACCATATCATTCAAAGTTCAGTTTCAACAACACCAGAAAAACCCTAAGTCTCAAAAACCATAAACTGAACAAAATTCCAAACATAGTCATCATGTTTATCGCATAAAGAAACATCTGAGTCATCAGCAACAACTGGATGAGGTTCATCATCCACTTTTGACCGTTCCTCATCTATCACTGACTCTTCACATACACTAAAACGTTTAACCCTTTTACAGAATCAAAGGTAGAAGTCGTTTCCTATGGTTCTTCGGATGGAGTTTTTGTCGACTCCATTTCACCTTTCAAATTTTCAACTAATTCATTCAAGCACTCTTGATTTATAATTTTTACAAAACTTATAGGCTTTTGAAAATCAGTTGGTTGGGTATTCTTAGTCTTGAAAGGTTCCCAAGGAACGTAGTCACTTGGTTTGCCATACGTCATTTTATCATAATTTTCCAATTCTTGCTTAGTGAGCGGAATTCTTAAATAATTATGATTATACGTCAGCGGAACTAGTGAATAACACAACCCTTTTCCCTTGTTCTCTTTGTACGCCATTTGTATATTGCAAAGATTACGAACAGTGTCACTGGAAGTATCATATTTTTTAATATTCAACTCGTTTTATTTAAACTTTCCAGTGAGAAGTCCTAGCTCAACTCTTACCAAGTCGCATTCCAAGGTTTTTGAAGGAAGTTTGGTTTTATAATCATGGACCCAACATTTTTGTTGGTTTACCTCGCGATGGAGTTGAGCTATGTCCCTCTTCAGTGCATCAATCTTTTCATAGAGAATTCTATTGTTTTCTCGAAAACCGATGCACTTTGACATGGCACAATTGTAATCACTAATGAGATTGAAATTATGTGCTCTCATTTGTGCCATTTTATTTTTGCAATCTTCGGAGCATAAGAGGGAGTTTACCGTTTCGGAGAGAGATTTGGGCTTCTCAGTTTGTGCCATCAAGCATTTGAGATGACTTTCAACAACTTCTACAATCTTCAGAGATTCCACTTGAGTTGCAGCATCAACCCATCTAAAACCATGCTGCTCTTGCACTGTCAGTGCTTTTCCCGCTCCGAGCCTCCTTGGCTTGATGAGGTTGAAGTTGACGTCTGAGCTGAAGTAACTGGAACCATGGACCTCTTTGAATTCCTTGCAGTAGCAGCAACAGTTGCTTCATAACCCACGGGTGTCTTCCTGCAGTCTCTAGCGAAGTGTCCGAGTTCATGGCATCTGTAGCATCTTAACTTATCTTTGACAGCCCCAGTGCGAAAGTTTGACATTGGACGACACCCATATCTCTTTTGAAACTTTTCTGCTCAAAATGCAGCCATAGCCAGATTCCATGAACATCCAGTTCTTCAATATCTTCTTCAACTACTTGATTCATCTCAGTAGCAAACACTGAAGGAGGCAAGAGATCACCTACAAGAAAAGCATTCAAACTGTTGAGCATGGATGCTGCTAGAGCCAACTTCTCTTCGTTCTGCTTGGTCAGAAATGCGAGATTTTTGGTGGAGGGTGTAGATTGAGGATTTTGAGAAGCTAAGAGATTAACAGGACTGTAGACTACGTTTGCGTGCTGTGGTAATTGTTGAGCAGTAATAGTAGTTGGAACAACTGGGTTGTTTGGAAGAGACATGCCATAAACGTAGTTTGTCTTCTGAGCTTGAAGCTGTGCTTGAGTCAATGGACTGAAAAAACCATTTAAATTACTGTTCGTCACAGGGCTAAAGATAAGGTTAGGATGACTTTGAGACATCAATGCAGGTTAGAGCCAGTCACCCCTGCAACCATCATGGAGTTCTTGTGGTTCAGTTCTCTTTGCTGGTTGTCTATTTCACATGATTTGATAGTGGCGATCAGTTCAGTGAGAGCAACTTAATTCAGATTTACAGTACGTTTGATCATCAAAACATCGGCATCCCAAGACTTTGGCAGTGAATTCAACAGTTGGCGATTCATCCCACTATTAGTGATCGTAATTCCAGCACTGATCATCTGTGAAATGAGTTTGATGAATCTCCTGATTTTGGTTCTCCACAGTCTCCTCGTAGATGTGATTAAATGAACTGAACTGCTGGTTCAACATGTTCACCCTGCTAGTCATCATGTCAGTGTTTCCTTCGTACAGATTTTTTAGCACATCCCAGATTTCTTTCGCACTTGTGCAGTTTCTGATAATAATTGAGATGTCGGGATCGAGAGCCATAGTAAGATTTGCCATTGCCTTATCATCTTCGTCCTTGATTTTTCATCTTCGTCCGACTACAACCTTTCTGGTTTCGGAATTGTAGTGTCTAGATCATCTGTAGTTGCATACATGATAGTGCGGGAACCATCACGAATGCACCTCCACATTCCGGGTTCCTTGGCTTTGCAATACTGCTCAAAACGCCAAGTTCGCTCAAAATAATCATCTCCATACAGCAACCTTAGAATTTTGGTAGATGTTCCGATACTCTGGTCCAGTTCTTTATGCAACGCGAGGGTCTGAGACTAAATAGTCGTTAAGGTAGCGTTGGTGAGATCCGCAGTCGTCAGAGACTGAATGGTCGTTAAGGTCTTGGATCAGATGGTTGAGGAACAGGTGGTCTTGATACTGCTTGCTTCTTCGGACTAGGAATAAAAGTGACCTTTGGACAAACATTTCGAGCCTTAGGTGCTCCGGTCTTAGTTGGTGACCGTTTCGACTTTTTAGCTCCTGAAGAACTTTGAGTAGGAGGAGAACTCGGTCGCACAGAACTTGGAGTTGCACCTGGTAGTGTATCTAAAAATCCTGAAGGAAGAGGTGGAAAAATAGTGCTTCTCGAGGAAGCAAACAAATTACCCAAACTCAATGGAGAAGACATCAGAGAAGACAATGAAACAAACAAAGGCGTAGTAGGAATAACAGAAGGCGTCACTGGCATAGAGGTTCCCACTGCAGTAGAAATACTGATGGACTCCATAGAAGGAGTAACTGGTAGCGGAGCGGTAATTGACTGAAGAGAAACTGATCTTTCCAGAATAGACAAACCACTATTAACTGAAGTAATCACTGCACTCAATGAAACATTTACTGGAACATCTTCAATACTCGAAACCTGAATATCCGAACGCTCAACGACCCGTCGTCGTATGTACCTCCTGATTGGAGGTGTCATATGAACAACACCAGAATAAGGAGGATGACAATCTTCATCATTATCATCATCCGAGGAAGAGCTGAAAGTAATAGAGTCCAAATCGTTTAATATGTTATTCCAAGCTGCTAATGTAACGCCTCGTACTTTCGTATTCCTATTTTTAGAAAGACCGTATTTGCATTCTATTTTAAGAAAATACTGATGACAACCACTACTAGGCTAACCACAGCTATACACTAAACTGATAGAAAACACTGATGGCAACCACTACTAGGCTAACCATTGCTATACACTAAACTGATAGAAAACACTAATGACAACCCCTGCTAGGCTAACCACTGCTATACACTAAACTTATAGAAAACAATGATGACAACCACTGCTAGGCTAACCATTGGTATACATTAAACTGATAGAAAACACTGATGACAACCGCTGCTAGGCTAACCACTGCTACACATTAAACTGATAGAAAACACTGATGGCAACCACTACTAGGCTAACCACTACTATACACTAAACTGATAGAAAACACTGATGACAACACTGCTAGGCTAACCACACTTATACACTAAACTTATAGAAAACGCTGACGATACATCGTCTATTGGTCTCCAGCAGAGCTTTGATGGCAACCACTACTAGGCTAACCACTACTATACACTAAACTGATAGAAAACACTGATGACAACACTGCTAGGCTAACCACACTTATACACTAAACTTATAGAAAACACTGACGATACATCTTCTATTGGTCTCCAGCAGAGCTTTGCTCTTCAGCAGACCTTTGACATTTACTTCTTTTTATTATAACACAAAACCTATGTTTACATACTTGTTTAACACATGTTTCATGTTCCCTTTGCTTAGTAGACCTCTTTTTACATGTTGATAATTTATTAAATAACATGTAAACACCTGAATATACATATATACGGGCTGGATAAGTTCCAATCGAAGCCTCTAGGCTGGGTTTACTTGTCTGGTTTCAGGGTAATTACCCGCTAATCTTATTCAAAGCCCAACTCATTGAACCCTAATCCCTTACCTATATAATGAGCACTTCTTCCTCCTTTATCCCACTTTTACAACCCTCTAACACTCTCAAAACACACTCAAACTCGGCTGAGTTTCTCAGCAACACCTCAGAAAGTTCCAACAATTAAAAGTGAGATTTAACTCACTTCTTCTACTATTTCTTCCTTGTTTCTTCTTCTAAAACACTTGGATAACCTATAGGAAGGTTTTCACAAGTTTTCTTGGGCAAACTAAAGTGAAACCTCACCATTTTTGAGGACCAAAGTGCTATAAAATTTCTGCTTCATTTAATCTTTTTATAACTTCATTAATTTCATGTTTTCTTCACATTTTCTTCCTCTACAATGGTTGTAATGCCTCTAGGGATGTTACCATATGTTTTCCATGGAAAACCAAGGTGGAACAATACCATTTTAAGGCTAAACTTTCTGTTTTGGGAGATAAACTTATAAATTTTATTAGACATGTTTTTGCTAGACAAACTTGTGTACTTGTGCCTCTAATCAAGTCCATGGTTAGTGAGCTAGCTAGAGTTGTTTAATACAAATTAGGAGGTGTAAAATACCTCTAAACTTTCTGTTTTGTAAAGGGTTTTAACCCACAAGTGTTGGAACCATCCAAGCTTGACAAAGATGTGTTTTGGTAAAGGTGTGATTACTTGAAAGCCTTGGCTATCCTACTTTCAATCCACCACCTCACTTGGTGATTCTAAGTAACCACTAAATTATGTTCAACCTTCAATTAAGTAACAAGGCTACGACACGTCCCCAAACGTTACCATATTCGGGATGCACGTACCTAGCTTGCTTACTTTGTCGAGGCATAGTTTAGTGAAGTATTTCTTTCATTTCATTCATGACCATCTGAATCGTCCATGTGACGGTTTGTGTATTAGTGAATCATATAACGAGGTTTAATGGATGTTCGTCATCCTACCACCATGAATGACTTCTATGACAATCTATGACATTATGATGAACTTAATATATATTATATGATATATATGTAAATAAACTTATACATAACCGAACTTTGGCAATGATCATATGGTTACTTGTCCTAACCTTAGGTTATATTATCTCGGAGTTAACCCCCTCGTTACGATTCAAATGGGCACTTAACCCATGAAATCACATCAACCCATACGGAATTTATAGTGTCAAAAACGAGTGTTTTAAGACTAGATAATTAGTTTGTGTATACATACTTTTTGTACTTAAATCCTAGATTCCGAATCCAACCACTCTGTAAACCCCGAATGACCTTATATCCTCAATTCCCCATTCTTAAAACAACTCGGCAAAACATGGATAATCGGGGAGCTTTTCAAAATTGTGAGTATACATGACCCCTTTTACTTTTACACCTTTGGTTTCAATACGTTATACTATTAAATACATGCTATCACTTATACTTTATGCAAACACAAACAATCCAATCATACATGCTTAAATATGTGATACTTGATTTGTATTCTTGGAACATTCTTATGTAATTTACTTGTTATTAACTTGTTTCAAGCCTCCCCTTAACATGTATAGTGCTATAGGAGTAACTCACCACCCGTATTCTTGAGGTCATGTTAAGTCATTCATTCATTACGGTCTTATCGTTGCGACGATAAGATTAATTCTTTCGGTAACCAGAGGGTTGACTTGTGTAATTTCATGCCTTGGTACATTAATCTAGTTAACTATTTTTGTCATGTGGATTATTCAAATCTTCTTTACATATATGCTAGTACTCAAACTTGTATGCTCGCCAATACTTTTGTATTGCTATACTTTAATATGTATTGCAAGAATTCTATGATGATGACGACGAATGGAACTTGATAGGAAGGACTAGAAATGCACCAAACTTTAAATTCATGTTTATGGATTAACTATGCAATATTTATTGTATTTTTGTTTTCCAATTCATGTACTTGAACCGTTAGCAATGAAATGAAATATTATTTATTAAATACTTGTTACATTTAGTGTTATGAAGTCTTGAACGATCTATTTACGTCCACCCGATGATTCCGCCATCGGGTGGGGTGTGACAGCTAAACGTAGGCTCCATTCGGAAGAAGGACCGTAGGAGGTTACTCATGTCGGTCATTCGGACCAGATCCTGAAATCTAGCCCGATCGAATGTCTTAGTAAATAGGTCGGCAAGATTATCCAAAGTGTCTACCCTAACCACCTCAATTAAACCCTTTCACCACAGTCACGAACGAAATGATGCCTAACATCTATGTGTTTAGTGCGTAAATGGTTAACTGGATTATTAGTTATGGAATTGGCAAACTTATCGTCGACAAGAATTGGAGTTCGAGTAAAATTCAAACCGTAGTCTCTCATTTGTTGCTAACGGCCTCGCACATGGATAAAGACACATCAACTTGCTTTTTGCATTGCCAAGACACAAGACAATTTCCAAGCAGTTGTACGCCGCCAGAGGTTGACTTTTTGTTGACTGGGTACCCTCCGAAATCTGCATCAGCATATGCAATCAAATCCAGACCTCCTTCAGCTAGATACCACAATCTAAGCTTAAGTTTCCCTTTCAGGTATCTGAAGATGAGTTTGACAGCAGTCATATGAGATTCCCTCGAATTTGAATGGTACCTGGCACATCTACAAATAGAAAACCTAATATCAGGACGTGACGTTGTAAGATACATAAGTGAACCTATCATTCCCTGATACAGAGTTGGATCCACTTCAGGATCCTTTTCCTTATCAGTCGTCAGCTTGTGATTCGTCGGCAAAGGTGTGTCAAAAGGTGAGATGTCTTCCAAACCTAATCTCTTGAGAATCTCGTGGACATACTTTGTTTGATGCACGTATGTCCCTTCTTTTCATGTCTGACTTCAAGACCAAGAAAGAATGACAACTCTCCCATCGCACTCATTTCAAATTTCGCCTTCATCACTTTCTGAAACTCGCGACAGAATTCTTCATTTGAAGAACCGAAAGTAATGTCATCAACGTAAATATTCACAATCAGAAAATCTCTGCCTTTCTTGAAAATAACAATATGGAGTCAATTGCACCACACGTGAATCCGTGCTCCAATAGATGTTTTGATAAAGTCTCGTACCCGACCCAAGGAGCCTGATCGATTCCATACAAAGCTTTGTCTAACAAATAGACTTTATTGTTAGACTCTGGAGCTGCGAACCCTGGTGGTTGAGATACATACACAGTTTCAGACAATTTTCCATAAAGGAACGCGCTTTTGACATCTAACTGATAGACTTTAAAGCGCATATGAGCAGCGAAGGCTAAAAACAAACGAATGGCTTCCAGTCTTGCCATAGGTGTGTAGACTTCTGTTTAATCAATCCTTTTCTCTTGATTGAATCCTTGAACAGCTAATCGTGCTTTATTTATGACCACAACACCCTTATCATCCTTTTTGCACTTGAAGACCCACTTCGTGTTGATTGCATGTTGACCCTTCGAAATATCGACTAAATTCCACACTTTTAACTTGTCAAACTGAGCTAACTCTTCTTACATAGCCTCGCACCATGAATTATCCTTCTAAAGCCATCTGATAATATTTGGATCTATCTGAGAGATAAGCAGTCATGTAGACTAAGTTTGTATATCTCTTCCTGCTTGATTTTAGAAAATAGACACTGCATCTTTGAAATACTTCTTCGCATTTGTACTCCGGCATTTGGATTTCCAATAATATTATCAATAAGATGATAGATATTTGTTCTAGGAACTTGTATGGCCGGAGCCTATAGATTGTTTCCCAAATTTGATTGAATCTCCCCCTCAGCACTTGCAGTACTACTAGCTTCAGAATTATTGGGACTAGCTTCATTGGGAACTGAACAACAACAACATCATTTACTATCGAAGAATCAGCGACTGGACTGTCTGATGTGACATTGGAGGTCACGTTTGTAGGGATACTTGCTCTCCAGCTAGCATCTACTTCATCTTTATCCACTGGATGCGTGTAAACAACCTCTGAATCTTCTTCTGAAAAATCATGAAGATCAAATGAAAGATCAAATGAATCAAATAACTTCTCATAATCTTATCCATTTTAGGAGCAAATTAGGACAGTGGAGGATCATAACTCACAGGAGTTATATCATACAATACCTCCACTGAACGCTTTTAATGTTATAAACATGTTTGTTTGGAGCTCCATTAATGTAACCAAGAAAGAAACCAATCTCTCCAAGTTCGCCTATTTTAGGAGAATCCTTGGTGCATTTGATAACACATTTGATCCCAAATGGTTGTAACCTTGATAAATTAGGTTTCTTGTTTTCAAGTAATTCATATCAAGTTTTATCTTCTCTTTTGACCATGAGCACATGGTTAAGCACATAGCATGTTGTGTTTACCGCCTCAGCCTAGAAGAAAATTGGTAACTTAGATTCAGAAAGCATTGTTCGGGCCGCCTCAATCAAGCTACGGTTCTTCCGTTCTGCAACTCCATTCTATTGAGGAACATACAGAGTGCTGAACTGATGAACAATTCCCATTTCCTGACATAACTCATCTATATGTTGATTTTTAAATTCAGTGTCGTTATCACTTTGGATTTTCTTAATAGGAAGTGAATAATTTTTCTCAAGTTGTTTAAATAGAGCTCTTAAAATACCATGAGTTTGATCCTATGTTTTTAAGAAAAATACCCATGAATATCATGAGAAATCGACAGTGACAATAAGGCAGTAAGACATTCCACCAATGCTAGCAACATGAATTGCGCCAAAAAGATCCATGTGAAGCAATTCAAGTGGTTTGTGGACCGAGTTAACCATTTTCGGTTTATGAGGCTTTCGTTTAATTTTTCCATTTTCACACAATTCACATTTATTGTGCATGTTAAAACTACGTAAAGGAACCCCCAACACTAAGTCATTTTTCACTAAGTGGGTCATTTTTCACAGGTGCACATGGCTCATTCGTCTATGCTAAACGTAAGATTGATCTTCAGTCGCCTTCGAGAGTAAACAAGTCACTGGAGCTGATGAGTTGACCAAAGGGCGCATATCCATAACATATGTTTTATTCACCCGAGGAGCCCTAATAACGATCCAATCCTCAGGAACAGCAAAACTAGGATGCAATACGAAGCAAGCTTTATTAGTGAACAACATTGTGTACTTGTCATCACAGATTTGAGATACCGAGATCAAGTTATGCTTCAGTTCTTCAACGTAGTTCACTTTGTGCAACGTTATCTTTCCATTTGTCACCGATCCTTCACCGGTGATATAACCACCTTTCTCACGAGCAAATTAACATATCCACCACGAATTTGTTTTAGATTATTTAACAACTCCTTATTTCCTGTCATGTGTCTGGAACAGCCACTACCGATACACCAAATATAGCTAGCCCTCTTCAGCAGCTCCTACACTTATCAACTAGGAAATCACTTAGAATGTGGGACCCAAGCCATGATGGTCTTGGGTCGTCCCATTTCATCTACATATGAAAACACCTTGAGATAACCATCACTACCACTTGGTCCTACATATCCATTTCGGAAGCTGTTGGAGTGGTTCCCAACAAATTAAGGATTATATGGGAATGACAATATTTAGTTATATTTAGAGTTTCCAAAACTTTGGCTTCCATAGTTTTGATATCCGTAATTTTGATTTCTTAGAGTCTCAAAATTTCTACTAAAACTAGGAGCTTCACTGTTTCTTGAGAACGATCTTGGTTGGTTAACCGAATGCGTCCTTTGATTGTGAAATCAGGGGGGTTGACGCACTATGATCATTTACAAACCGGTTCTGAGCATGAGGTCTAACATAGTCGTTATTAGATCCTCTAGAACATTGGACATTCTCTTGTGAGTGGAAAGTAACACGATTTTGACTCGGTGAGGAATTTTTTCTCACGAGCATCATGCTTTTGTGAAGAACTTTCCAATCCACGACCAGGTGAAATATCGAGTGGTTCATCTCTTTGATCCTGACGTTGTTGAGATTTAACATTTGTTTAAAAACCAGCTCTGTTTCTTGTTTAGCCGCATTATCTTTCTCAACCCTTTGAGTTTTACCCTTTTTCTTTTTAACATTTGTTATTTAAGATTGTGATTTTTCAACAAAAGGCTTTCTTTGATCAGGATGAACAAGAGATTTACCCTTGTCATTTGGACATTTCACAGATGACACTTATAGCATTTACGAATTTTAGTAACATTCTTTGGACGTTCCTCCTAACTGGTCGAAGATGCTGAAGCCTTTGTGGGATTTTTCAAAATATGAGTGACAAATTTAGAGTTTGACACATTTTCAATTTTTTCTAACTCTTGATTAAAACCTTCCCCGTTAACAAATTCAGTTTTAGGGATGTTTTTCAAATTTCTTTGAGGTTTCCCACTAGATTTATGCTTTGTCTTAGCATTTTGAACTTGATTAATAATTTCTAAAATTTTATTGCTTATCAAGTTTTTAGTGTTTCAAAATTTAGTTCACTTCTCTTAGTGGCTTCGCTCATCTTCGATTGTTCTGAACCTGAAGCAACTTCATGCTCAAATTCTGACTCACTTTGAGGCTCAACAGTTAATGGAGTCGTTGGCACAAATTTTGCCAATTCAGGACAATGCTTGCCATCAAAGTATAATTGTGATTAGTCGGAGGAGGCACATTACTATACCCCATACCAAACATTTCTTCCTTAGTATCTTTGAGACGTTGGCTATTATGTAGAGATTCATCAATTCAGATGAATTTCCAAACTTCTCGATTTTCCTTCCCAAATCCAAAATCAGATTGTCTTTTTCCAAAATAACTTTGTTCTTTTCCAAAACACAATTTTGATTTAATTCAAGCTCAGATTTTAATTCTTGGTTTTTAAGAGTTGCCTGTGCCACAAGTCTCTCAAATTCAGAGATATCATTTTTAAAAGACCTTATCTTGGTTCGGTGTTCTTTATCCGAACTAGACAAGACTGCAATGAGTTCTCTGGATTTTTCTAGATCTTAAATCAAATTAGTATTATGAAGAGCGTATCTGTCAATTTTAGCTACAAACTCTACACATTTAGCGCAACGCTTATCTACGGGATTCGAGGTTACGTGAATTCCAGCCATGAATGCGCATGCTTCTTTTTCTACAGAGCTTTCAACCAACTTCTGAGCTTTTTCCTCAACAAACTTCTGCATTTCATCTATTGAGATGTTGAACTCGAAACATTCTCTCTTTCCTTTAGTCTTTGAGATTTTTGGTCTATCTATTTCTTCATCGTTCATGCTCTCTTCATCTTCAACAACTTTACTCACTTCCAGTTCTGCACCCATTACCTCAGCTACAACAACAAGTTCATCCATACTAGCTTTCTTCTATAATCTCCTCACACACTTCTTCTTCAATAATTTCAGCCATAAAGGCTCGTGAAACAATAGCTCCCGGTAGGTTTTCCAAAGCACAACCCCAATCATACTATTCGGGTACTTCCTATATAGGCTGGGCTACCAAAGTTTTGTTTGCTGTAGGAGTAAGGTTATCTGAAGTTTTGATCGAGAATTTGACGTTGAAGCATTTGAAGAATTTGTATGAGCTTTTGAGTTGTTTCCACTTTGGTAGTTGTTTGATCTTTCCATCTTAGGCTTTCGACAATCCCTTGCATAATGCCCATAGATGTTACAATTGTAGCATTTAACTTTTATCATATCAATGCCCATTCAAGTCTTTGTTTGACCACCAATAAACTTCTTACCCATCTTCATAAGGAAACTTATTTTCTCTTCGAACTAATAAAGCCATGTTGAGTTGAAGATTAAGTTCTTTCATTTCATCCTGATCGATTTGGTCAAAGTCTTCATGAGACTTGATTGCTCAACGAGCTTTCCAAGACAAAAGTTTTCGTACGCCGTCATGAAGGATGCCAATAGACTCATATTATCTTCTATCAGTTTTAAAAAATTCGGATCCAACTTTGGAATGTTCAAGCTTTTTGCTTCATATTTCTGACTTCCACTAGATGAATACAATCCTTGGTTTGTACTTGCAGTTCCACTCGAACCACATGCATTTTCGCTAACAAAAGCATGATAACCACATGCTTTATACAACTGAGGGTCTTGAATTGTAACACCCCAAAATGCGTAAATGAGATTAATTCGTGTTATGTAATTAGAGAGATATTAAAGCACATTAGTATGGGTAGCGTTTCAGATGAAGTAATACAATATTATTTTATAATTTGTTGTGAATTATTTATGAGAGAAAATAACTTGTTGGGTATAAGCATATTGTAATGAAATGTATTTTAGTAATATATGTCAATAAATATGACGGGTTCGATTTAGGGAAATACGGCTACCTCATATTGTAACTCGCCCGAACTTGACGGGCCATTGTTGTAAAAATCAAACATGAGGGGAGTATTATGTAAACATCCAAAGTTCAATATATAAAAGCCCCTTTACGGCTCATTTTGGCAGATTTTCTCTCTCAAGTTAGAGAGAGAAATACGAGAGAGAAATAGAGAAAGAGGACCGTAGCTTACAGCGGGTTCAGGCCACCACCCAAAAAACCTTGTTTTCCGAGGCCCTATTAAAGTCCCGAAATGCGCTGTGAAGTTTCCTAAACTTACAAAGTTAAATGTCATGTTAGAATATTCGAATTAGAAGTAAGAGTAAAATTAGAAGTAATGTAACAGAAGGTGGATTTGGATGTTGGGGTTTAGGTAAGGATGGAACTAGTACGCATGTATGAATGGGAGACGAATAATTAATGTGGACATGTTTGTGTGAGTTATATGTAAGTGTGTAACTAAGACTTGTGTGAACAAATGTGTTAGAATCTATTAAAGGTGTGAAAAGGATGAAACTTGTACATAGGTATGTTATAAATTGATAGTTGTGTGCATGTGAAAGTATGATATTTGAATACGAATAAGTGAATGTGACTTGTATGTATGTATATATGTATGTATGTATGTATGTATGTATGTAATGTCTATTGCCTACGTCTAGGATATATCCGTAATGTTTATAAAGATTACAAGTTAATGTTTAAATAAGAAAATGTAAAATTTATATGTGTTACACTGTGATTCGCACGAAACAGGAGGGTGTTTCGTACGAAATCAGTCACTCGTATGAAATACAATTTCGTACGAGTCATAGTTGTTTGTTTGTTAGTGCACGAACTTCAGTACAAGTCATGGCGACCTATAAATAGGGAAGTGTTGTGTTAGAGCTAGGAACGGATTTGTCATTTCATACAGCGAAGCTCTGTCAGTTTGTTTACTTGCATCTATAACTTGAACGTCTTTAATATATCAGAAGCAGTTAAACAGTAAGTTCTGTCTTGTTTGTCATATCTACCTCTCTAGCAATGAATTCCGCCTCTGCTAGTTGAGCGAGATCAGATCGATTGCTCATTTCGGGAGCTCGATCCCCGTCCACAAGTGGTATCAGAGCCGTGAGATCTGATCTACAGATAGACAACAAGTAGTTACTGTTCAGACTTGGACATATTTTCATCTTCATCATTTTTCTGACCTTTGCTGGATTTTTGGACAAATTTCGGACAAATTCATGGACAAAATGGACTAGGATTTTAGTAATTCAAGTTAATCTTCAATCTAATCAATCCATACCATAATTCGGACATAAAATTGAACTAAATCATGTTGAAATCGATAAAATTTGATGAGTTTGAAGTTTGAATCAGTTTTCGTACGAGTTTCGCATGAAATTCAGTTGGTTTGAGTTGGTACGAATCAATTTAGAATTCATACGAATCGGTTTAAAGTTCATACAGAATCTTGAGAAATTTTTCAGAATTTCAAATTGTTTCGTACTAAATGATTTGAATCGTACAAAATTTCAATCGTACCAAAATTTACTTAGTTAAAAAAAAAACTTGATTCGTACAAAATGACTTGATCCATACCAAATTCATTCACACAAAATTTTACTTAGTAAAAAACACTTGTTTCGCACAAAATTGAATTGATTCGTACGAAAACTTAGTGTTTGTGATAAAACTTGAATCGTACAAAAATTCTGTTTGGTGTAAAATTCTTATTTCGTACAAAACCACTTGATCGCACAAAAAATCTGTCTCATCTGATCTGTTTATTTTCGAGAAGCGTGTTCTAACTTTTTGCAGGAAAAATGTCTAAGGAATTTTACAATGCGTTTGCCACATCGGTTGTCACTACTGCAGCAGCTCAAAACACCAATTTAGAGAATGAAATGGGAACAATGACTAAACCTCCAAAGCTTATGAATTTGGAACACTTTGATAGTTGGAGCAAGAGGTTTATGAACTGGGTGCAAGCTAATCATTTTACTTGCTGGTTTGCAATCGAGGCAAAATACATGCACCAGTTGGTGAAAGTGGGCTTGAAAAGACCCTTGCCCAAGATGTTGAACGAGAAAGATTTATCAACGAAAAGAAGATGATGAATATTCTTCAGCAATCAATCAAAGAAGACATCTTGGCTTTATTGCAGCATGATTATGATGCGCAATCTTTATGGAATGCTCTTCGACTTAAATTCAAGGTAGTGCTCAACTCCGCAAAAGCAAAAGGGCATTATTAAGCAAAGAGTTTGATGTATTCACATTGATCAAAGGAGAAACGGTGAAGCAGCTAATTGAGCGATACTGTCATCTGGTGGTTCATATGAAGAGAATGGGAATTGTGAAGACAAATGAAGAGCTTGTTGATAAACTAGCTGATTCTCTGCCACAAGGTGAATGGTCGACTTATTTAACCATTTTGAAGAATGGGGTTGAATACAACAATTTCTCGTTGCCTCGCTTTATCGAGAGATTGGAAGGTCATGAATTAGAGATGCAAAAGATGGCCAAAAACAAAACTGTTCAAATGCAAGAAGATGTTAATCTTTATTTCAAAAACAGTTCTACTACTCAAATCCAAGGGCCAAAGATTCAAACTGCGTTCAGTGCATATAGCTCACCAAGCACACCTCAAACTCAGTCAAGTGTTTTTCAATCATACCCAACAGTTGATCCAAATACACCTTCTAGTCAACAGTCTTCTTTCGGATCAAATAAATCTCAGAACAATCAAGCCACTCCATCATCTAATGCAAGTCAAAGAATTCTTGAGTCATATGATAGTCTTGTTGCTGGAAAGATTGGTAAATCTGAAATGACACGAGAAGACTATGATCAAATTGATCCAGTTGAAATGGAGTTGATAGATATAAAATGGTGCATGGCTTCGATCATTCGACGAGCACAACGATTTATGGAAATCACTGGTAAAGAAAATTTGGGAGGTTTGGAAGGGAAACTTGGATTTGATAAATCTAAAGTTACTTGTTTCAAGTGTCGGGAGAAAGGTCACTTTAAAAGAGAATGTCAAAACCGAGAGGTTCAAGGGAATCAGAATCCTTTCCAAGATGACTATTACAAAAGAGCAATCTATCACCGACCACAACGGAGAACAAGAATCATGCCGATTGAAGACAAGCAACCTGAAACTAAAGAAAAGGCTTTGGTTGTTACACAAGAAGACGAAGGGTTTAATTGGAACAAGTTTATTTTGAAAGGAGAAAGTTTAGCATTGGTGGCTGAAATTATTGATGAACCGAAAGAAGAATCGGAGGCATCGTTTGATGAAGGACCTGAGGATGATGATTATTACTATCATATTTCATCAGAGGAAGAGGAGCTGTTGAATGGTCCATTCAAACATCTTTTGCCTAACGATGTTTTAAAAACTTTTGCAGGATATTTCTCACCTACTCAACATTCAACAGATGAAGGGCAAAAGAAACCGGTTGAAGATGTCAAAGTAGATGAGAAAAAGGAATTGCTGAAAGAAGATATCATTAAAGCATGCATGGCAAATGGAAATGAGGTAAACAAGTCATCTGAGAATGAAAAATCTTGTTCAAAGTGTGATGAACCATGTGGTGAGTGTCTTGTGAAAGACAAAAGATTTGCTGAATTGCAAAGTTTAACAGACAATTTGTCAAGCGATTACAAAACCACAAAGGAAGCATATGACAATTGAGTGCGTCTGTTAAACAATATAATAAAGCACTCAGAGAAAATGACGCAACACTTATGATGCTTAAAGCAACAGTGATGGATAAACAAATGGCAATTAATATTCATCTAAACACTATTGCTGAGCTCAAAAGTGAGATTGAGAAAACGAGAATTGAAACCGAACGAGTTAAAAAAATGTTAAATAGTTATTCCACAAGCTCATACGTCATAGATCACATTTTACCAAAAATTGAAAATACTGGGGAATCTAAAAATGGTAAAACAAAGAGTGGAAGTTATGATCGAGTTCCTCCACCCATGTGGAACAGTTATGCTTGCAAAAATCCATCTGGGGTGGAAAAGGCGCTAAATCTTAAATTGAAAACCGAACAGTTGCCTGAGGATATCGATATAACTTACACTAAAAATGATGGTGAATGTGATTCTGAAGTGGTAGAAAATGTGATTGAAAAAGTGTTAACAAATGAATCTGAAGTGGCTGAGTCTGAAAAGTCTGAGAAGTCAAAATCTGATGATAAATCAGAAAATAGTTTAAATGATGATCCTAATGTCATAGTTTATGAAATGAAAGGATCTGATAAACTATTTTCCGATGAGGATTTTCCCATCAAGAATGTGAAAAGAGGTTGTGTTGATAAAATGTTCAAGCTGATGAAGGTAAGTCATGATGATTTAGATAAACATGATTCATCTTTCTATTCTAAATCAAAAACTGATAACCGACCTTACTATCAAAAAAATGGAGAATATCCGGAAAACAAGCGTGCAGGGTTGGGGTTTCAGAAGCAACATAAAACCAACAGGTCCCAAAAATTGGATTTTACAAAGAAAATTAATTTTGTATTTGGGAAAGCAACCGAGAATGAAAAGGAAATCATTGGTGCTCAATAAAATGATGATTTTCTTAAAGAAAGAGAGAAAAAAAAACAGGTTTTGAATACCTCTGTTCATAAGGACAGCAGGATATGCTTTAAATGCAAGAAAGTTGGACATATCGCACGATATTGTTCACAAGAAAGTTCAAAATCAGTTTCTTCTCCAAAAAAAGTTCACCAAGGATGAAAAGCAAAAAGCTCCCATGGTTATGCCGAAACAAATTCTTAAAAGAAAAACTGAATCTCATCAAAATGTTAAACCAATTATTAAACCTCAATCTAAATTTAAAATTGGTGAAACATCACACAAAGTTCAACAAAAAGATTCAAATTTTATGTTAAACAGGCTAAATCACAAACACAGAAATGGGTTGCTAAAATTGTTAACACCAAATCATCCAAGGTTGAACTCAAACCTTCTGTTCCAAACAACATTGAGCTTAAAAAGATTGAAAAGAACAAAGTGGGTCCAAAGTTCGACATTCCAAACCCACCCAAGACCAAACAGGCTTGGGTCTCTTTGTTTAAATAAATTTGGTTAATCATGTGTGCAGGGACTCCAACATTCGATATTGTCAAAATGGATCATGGATAGTGGAGCGTCTCGCCACATGACAGGAATGCTTGCATTGCTCAATGATGTTAGAGCTATTCGAGGAGGATATGTTGGATTTGTTGGAACGCAGGGTGGTAGGATTGTCGGAGAAGGGATTCCCTCGAACGGTGTTGTATCGTTTGATAAAGTGAACTATATCGCTAAACTTGAGAACAATATGCTTAGTATCTCGCAAATTTGTGACAAGAAGTTCACGACACATTTCAATGATAAAGAATGTCTAATTCTAAAACCCGGTTTCAAGATTCCAGAAGAATGGATTCTGATGCGAGCTCCGCGAGAAAATGATTTATATGTTCTTGATATGAGCATCGCTTCTACCACGTCAAAGAAAGTTCAATGCTTTGTTTCCAAAGCTATCGAAAAAGAGTCAGTTTTATGGCACATAAAAATGGGGCACATTCATTTTCGAAAGATGAATTTTCTTGTGCATACGACTTAGTGAAGGGTGTCAATTTAAAAAGTTTTCATTTATCAGATGATTGTCTTAGCTGCAAAAAGGGGAAGCAACATAAGAAATAACACCCGAGAAAGCTGTTGAATTCGATAAAGCTACCACTAGAAAGACTACACATGGATCTCTTTGGACCAGTTAATGTTAAAAGCATTTTTGGAGATCTATACTGTCTTGTCGTTACAGATGATTATTCTCGATTTTCATGGGTGTTCTTTCTGGAAAGTAAGGATGAAACCTTTGAAACTCTTATGATCCTTTTCAGAAAGCTCGAGAATTTATATCATTTGCCGATTAAGAGAATTCGAAGTGATAATGGAACGGAGTTAAAGAGCAAGAAGATGCAAGATTTCTGCAATGAAAAGGGGATTCTTCATGAATTCAGCGCCCCCTATACTCCACAACAAAACGGAGTAGCTGAATGAAAGAATCTCACGTTGATAGAAGCTGCTAGAACAATGTTAGCTGATTCGAAATTACCGATCAGTTTCTGAGTAAAGCAGTAGCATCAGCATGCTATACCCTAAATCGTGTGTTGACAGTTAAGCCTCACAAAAAGACATGTTTTGAGTTACTAAATCAACGAAAGCCTAACTTAGCTTTTTTGGAACCTTTTGGATCACCGTGTACCGTCTTGGACCCGGCTGGTAAATTTGGAGCCAAATCTTTGGAGGGTTTCTTTTTTGGTTATGCTACTCCTCAAAAACATGTTTTCTTGCTGAGTCTAAACCAGGTAGTTCTAGCACAGACGTAGATTGTCAAAGATATACAACGCCTACGCAGAAGCCTGGGGATTCGTGGCTGTTTAACTACGATGGATTGTGGGATTCATTTGATCTTCCAATGTGCCAACTGAAGAAGAACTTGTTATATTATTTCAACATCAGTTATCTAATCAAGAACAAGTTCCTCAACCTTTGGTGATTTCTACATCTTTACCCGTTAATACATCTGATGTTGGTCAAAGCTCTTCTGTTTTAAATCCGGTTCCTGCTACAAATGTCAATGCTGCTGAATCTTCTGTCCAGCCAAATGAAGATGATGACTCCAATCGGGAACCAACTTTTGACGATGGAGGATCCAGCTCTGATGAAGGATCTGAACAGATTGAAGACTTTCTGAACCAATAGGCTGATCAGTCTAATGCTTGGAATAAAGCTTCTTCATCTATACCGGTTGTCGATGAAAATATCTCAAATTTACAATCATAAGTAGATGTTCCAACTGAAGTGATGCCTAGGACACTTTCATATCATCCATCAGAGAACATTATAGGCAGCTTACAATCCGGAGTGCAAACTCGTAATCAGATTAATAAAGATCTAAGCTGTTTCTATACTAGTATTGCTCCACTTCAAGTCCGATTTTCTCACAGTTGGTTTGTTTCTCAGGTTGAACCGGGAAACTGGAAAGACGCGTTGAAAGAAGAAAGTTGGGTGGATGCGATGCAAGAAGAGTTATTGCAATTCCAGAAACTTGGCGTCTGGACTCTTGTTGACCTGCCAGATCATCACAAAAAGATTAATACAAGATGGGTCTTCAAGTGTAAAAGAGATGATAGAGGAGTTGTGGTACGCAACAAAGCTCGACTTGTGGTTCAAGGTTTTCATCAGCAAGAAGGGATAGACTATACTGAAGTCTCGCCCCAGTCGCACGTCTTGAAGCAATTCGCATATTCTTGGCTTTTGCCTCGTGGAAAGGGTTCAAGGTGTACCAATTGGAAGTTAAATCTGCTTTTCTTTACGGAAAAGTGAAAGAGGAGGTGTACATCGGCCAACCACCGGGGTTCGTTGATCCAGTGCACAAAGATAAAGTCTACCTCTTGAATAAAGCCTTATATGGTCTTCATCAAGCCCCGAGAGCTTGGTATGAAACATTATCGAATCATCTTTTGGATAATGGCTTTATCAGGGGAATAGTAGACTCAACTCTCTTCACGAAGGAAGTAGATGGACATCTAATTATCGTACAGATATATGTGGAGGATATTATCTTTGGATCGACAAATGACAAGCTGTGTAAAGACTTTGAAGAAGTCATGAAGTGCAAATTCAAAATGAGCGCAATGGGGGAGATGAAGTTCTTTCTAGGACTTCAGGTTGATCAGTTGCCTGATGGTATCTTCATTCATTAGACGAAATACGTTCATGACCTATTGGAGAAATTCAATAGACAGGTATTAAACCAGCATCGACCCCGTTAGCTCCAAATCACGGCATATGTCCAGATCTTACTGGAGAAAAAGTTGATGAAACTTTATATCGCTCCATGATCGGATCCTTGATGTATCTTACTGCTTCTCAACCAGATATCATGTATCCAACGTGCCTTTGCTCCCGTTATCAGTCTAATCCAAAAGAGTCACACCTGCTTATCGTTAAACGCATAATGCGATATCTAAAGGGTTTTCCAAGCACTGGCTTGTGGTACCCTAGACATAATGATTTTAATCTTGCAGGTTACTCGGATTCTGATTTCGGATGCTGCAAACTGAATACAAAATCTACAACGGCCGGCTGCCAGTTCTTCGGAACCCATTTGGTAACGTGGCAATGCAAGAAACAAACCGCGGTCGCTCTCTCTACCTGTGAGGCTGAATACGTTTCAGCATCCAGTTGTTGTGCTCAGATTCTCTGGATACAGCAACAGATGAGAGATTTCGGTTTGCAATTTCTTGATACGCCTATATATGTAGATAATCAGGCCACGATCGATATCACCAAAAACTCATGTCAACACTCACGTACTAAAAGATATCGAGATTCGACACCACTTTATCCGTGATTGTTACGAGAAAAAGTTGGTACGAATTGAGAAAATCCACACTGATGACCAAAAAGCAGATTTTTATACCAAAGCTTTTGATAAAACAAAGTTTAAAAATCTGTTAAAGCTAAATGGTTTAAAAAATATGATCTTAGGGGATGTGTTTGAGGTTGAGTTTGAGGATGATGACGACTTGATGTGAATTTGTCATCGGTTAAACGTTTTTTGTACATTCTTTCTTCTAATTTCTTAAAAATCTAAAAATATGTTTTTGATTTTAGGGGGAGAATATTTGAGGAAAATACAAAAAACATTTAAAAAATCAAAAAGAGTTTTGTGTAAAAAGAGTGATCATAGTAAATAAAAAATGATAGTCACAACATGCTAAAGAATTGTATTGTTTAAAAGTGTTTAAGCAAGTCTTACTATGGATATGCCAACAGACTTCACTTGTTCAGTAGATTGTTATCAAGATATAAACCTAAAACACAAAAACTGATTAACTTGTGGGTTAACATCTCTCGGATATATGGACTTAGTACTCCGAAATTTCGTTTGAGAGAATGCCAGATTCTGCGATACTAGGTCTTTATATTTGATTGATATCTGGGGTATTATTCGAGTTCTTCTGATTTGCTGAAGCAATGGCCTAGAACTCATATAATACTTTCGTATTATTTCCCCGAAAACTACATAAAATGATTATGTCTTAAGCAATTATGACATTTGCAGTATAAAAGATTCCTTAATGGAACACCAACTAAAGACGAGCCTTCATCTCTTTGTCTGTATGGTAGTACTAACCTGAGCTCTCAAGGTCTCGCATTCACCCTATATACAGATATCAATTTGATATATTCACCTGTAATATGACATTCTGGGATACGGGAGTATATTTTGAGATGGGAAACACAGTTATTTCATGTTCCTAATAATACGTTAACATATCTTGAAACAATTGAGAAACAAGAACAGGTTTAAATGGATAAATATATTGGCAATCTAGGTAAATTTGTTTAAAAGCTTAAAAGGTGTTTCTAGACTAATGGTACCGATGACTTATATGAATGCTTGAAATGATCCTCTGAAAACGCAAAATTCACAAAAAATGTTGTTATTCTTTTAAAAATATTTTCTTAAAAAAAACCCAAAAAGATTTTTAGTTTTCTTAGCTTAATAGTTTTATTTTTGTTTACCGATGATAAAAACACTGATGGTTGGATTCATAGCAACACCTTGCTGAAGAAAGCTTGGAATCATGAGTTGGGAGCTATTTTTTTAACAAAGTTTACTCAAATGTCAAGAAAGTTCATTAATTTGAAACTTTACATGTTAAAATAAATCTTTTTGGTCAAATATGGTCAACTAAGGTCATTAACTTGGACTTGGAAGGCAAATTAGATAACCAGGGTCATTAACTTGGACTTGGTTAGTCAAGTGGATTTTTGAAACAGATAAATTTTTTTGATAAAATGAATGAAAAATACAAAAAATAAAAATTGAAATTGAATAAGTTTAAAGTTTTTAGATTTGATTCGTACAAAATCAAATTTCATTCAGGATCGAATTGGAAGACAACATGGAGAAAGATTGAGAAGAAGGAATCGAAGAAAACTGAAGAAAAAGAAGCTCGGATCGCTAAACGTTCAAGAGTAGCATCATTAAGGAGTTTTCAGTTTTTAAAGCGACGTCCTTTGACTGATCAAACGCCTATTGAGGAACGTCGAAAGCCGTTAAAGAGATTCTTTGGGCATTAAAGTCTTTATGGAATGCTTTACGGTTAAAATTCCAAGGATGCTCGCAACTGCAAAAGGGAAAGAGAGCGTTAATGAGTAAACAATTTGATATTTTTACTCTGATCAAGGAGAGATAGTGAAACAGTTAATTGAAAGGTATTGTCACTTGGTGGTACAAATGAAACGTATGGGAATTGTGAAAACAAATGAAGAATTGGTCGATAAGCTTGCAGATTCTCTACCTGAAGGAGAATGGTCTACTTACTTAACTATTCTAAAGAAAGCACAGAGTATGGTAATTTCTCATTACCAATATTTATCGAGAGATTGGAAGGGCATGAGCTCGAGATGCAGAAGATGGCAAAGAGCAAAGGCGCCCAGATACAACAAGATGTGAATCTATACTGCAAGGGTAGTCCTGCCGCACACATATAGAGTCCCAAAATTCAAACTGCCTTCAGTGCCATCAAGTCACCAAGTCCACAGTCAAGACAAACCAGTGGATTTCAATCTTTTGCTTCCTTCAATCCAAATACGCCTCCAGGACCACAATCATCCCAAAGTTCAAGCAATCCACAGAACAACCAGCACAATCAATATAATCCCAATCAACGAATCCTACAATGCAATATTGTAGTAAACCTCCAGAATGCTCAAGACTTTGAGGAAAATGCTGCAAAGCAACACATGACCCTACTTGCCTCGGTACTTGAATCGTATGAAAGTTTGGTAGCCGGAAGAATTGGGAATCCAGAGATGACTAAAGAAGATTACGATCAGATTGATCTAGTTGAAATGGAATTGATCAATATTAAGTGGTGTATAGCTTCCATTGTCCAAAGAGCTCAATGTTTCATGGAGATTACCGAAAAAGATAATTTGGGAGGACTTGATGGGAAACTAGGATTTGATAAGTCGAAGGTTACATGCTTCAAATGCCAAGAGAAGGGTCATTTGAAAAGAGAATGTCTAAATCGAGAGGTCAAGGGCACTCAGAACCCTTTTGCTGATGATTATTACAAGAAGGCCATATATCATCGGCCTCAACCCCAAACGAGAATGGTGCAGATTGAAGATGGTCCATCAAACTCCAAAGACAAAGCACTCATCGTCACTCAAGAGAACGAAGGTTTCAACTGGAACAAATACATCACAAGCAGTGAAAGTTTGGCATTAGTAGCTGAAATTTTTGAAGAACCTGAGAAAGCTAACGAATATGCAGAAGCATCCTTTAATGAGGCACCTGAAGAATTTTATGGAACTTCATCTGAGGAAGAAGAACTTCTCAACAGTGCTTTTAAACATCTTTTGCCTACTGATATTCTTAAAACTTTTGCAGAATATTTCGATACAAGCCGTCAACCAACATGTGAGGAAGAACACAAGCCAGAAGTTGTCGAATTAATTGATGTAACCAAGGAGATGACTGTCGAAGCTCTGACTGATATTACTGACAAGGCTTTAATGGCAAACTTGAACGAGGTAGTTACTGAGCATGCCAAAGTAGAAAGTGTTGAATTGGTAAATGTGTCGGTAAATGAGTTAGTGAAGGAAGACATTAAGGCTCAAAATGTCAAAGAAGAAACACATTGCATGAAGTGCAAAGAGCCATGCAATGAGTGTGTTGAAAAAGACAAAAAGATACAAAGAGCTGAAAATTCATGAAGATAATTTGTCATGTGATTATAATACCACAAAAGAAGCATATGACAAATTAAGTAAAACAATTAAACAATTTGAACAAGTGATCAGAGAAAATGACAAGACACTTTCGATGCTCAAGGCAACTGTAATGGACAAACAAATGGCCATTAATATTCATTTAAATACAATTGCCGAGCTAAAAAGTGAAATGGAGAAAATAAAAATCGAAACTGAACGGGTTAACAAGTTGTTAATCAGTTATTCTACCAGTTCGTACGTCATTGGTCACATTCTTCTGAAAATTGAAAGCAAGGAAGACAATAAAATTGATGAACACAAAGGTGTAGGTTACGATCGTTTTCCACCGCCCTTGTGGAATAGCTATGCAAGAAAGAAACCATCAGGGGTAGAAAAGACACTCAATTTTAAAATTGAAAACTGAGAATAAAAACGAGCTGCCTGCGAACATTGACGTAACATTCACCAAAACTGAAAATGACTGTGAATCTGAAGTGGTAAAAACTATGGTCGAAAATGTTTTGGAATATGAGTCTGACAAATCTGAAAGTTCTATTTTTGAAAGTGCAGAGTCGAATCTCGAAAAATCTGAACTGGATGTTTTATCATCAGAAAATAGTTTAAAAAATGATCCAAATGTAGTTGTGTACAAAATGAACAAATCTGATAAACTATATTCCGATGATGATTCCCAATTTAGAATGTTAATCTTGATCGAGTTGATAAGTTGTTTAAGCTAGTTAAAGTTAGTCATTCTGTTATAGAAAAACAAGACACACCATTTTATTTTAAATCAAAATGTGTTTACAAAAATCACCATCAGAAGGATAGGGGATATCCTGAAAACAGGAGAGCAGGTTTGGGTTATCAAAAGCAAAGAAAGAACAAGTTTCAAAAATTGAACTTTACAAACAAAAATGATTTTGTCTATGGAACAAACACTGAAAAGGAAAAAGAGAGCATTGGTAAACAATCCAATGATGAATTTAAAAAGGAAAAGGAGAGTAGAAAACAACATTTGGATTCCTCTGTTAGAAATGATAATAGGACGTGTTACAAATGTAACAAAGTCGGGCATATTGCACGACAATGTTCTCAAAGAAATCCAAAACCTGTTTACAACTCGAGCAGATCTAAGTTTGTACCAAGTTTGTACCAAAACAAATTCTAAAAAGAAATAATGAATCCAACAAAAATGTGACATCAACAATTCAACATAATTCAAAATTTGAGTTTGGTGAAACTTCTACCAAGAATCGTCAAAAGGATTTAAACTTCCATCCCAAAAACGTTGTTCTGAAAACACAAACTTGGGTAGCAAAAATCAAACCATCTTCAGCAGAAATGAAAACACCTATTCCAGCTAAACTGGAAATTAAACAGGATGTTAAGATCAAAGCTCTAAAGTTTGATATCCTAACCCATCCAAGACCAAACAGGCTTGGGTTTCTCTGTTTAAGTAATTTCTTATTCACGTATGCAAGGGCTCCCGAGGTCAATTATTTCAAAGTGAATTATAGATAGTGGAGCTTCTCGACACATGACGGGGATGCTTGCGTTGTTATACGACGTAAAAGCTATCCTAGGAGGATATGTTGGGTTTGCTGGAACACAGGGAGGAAGAATCGTGGGTGAAGGTATTCTCACGAACGGAGCGGTGTCATTCGACAAAGTGAACTATTTCGTTGAGTTTGAGAACCACTTACTTAGCATATCGCAAATTTGTGACAAGAATTCACTACCCACTTCAATGACAAGGAATGCTTAATTCTCAAACCGGGATTCAAAATTCCCTAGGAGTGGATCCTCATGCGCGCTCCATGAGAAAATGATCTTTATGTCTTAGACATGAGCGTTGCATCCACTACATCAAAGAATCTTCAATGCTTTGTATCTAAAGCTATGAGAAAGAGTCAACTCTATGGCATCGTAAGATGGGACACATTCACCTGAGAAAGATGAACTATTTGATGCATAACGACCTAGTGGAGGGTGTTAATCTCAAGAATTTTCACTTATTAGATGATTGTCTTAGCTGCGGAACAGGGAAGCAGCACAAGAAATCACACCCGAAAAAGCTGCTTAAATCCATCAAGCTTCCACTAGAAAGGCTTCATATGGATCTCTTTGGGCCAGTGAACGTGAAGAGTATCTTTGGATATCTATATTGCCTAGTCGTGACAGATGATTACTCAAGATTCTCATGGGTTTTCTTTCTAGAGAGTAAAGATGAAACATTTGAAATCTTATGATTCTCTTTAGGAAGCTGGAAAACCTATATCACTTTCCAATCAAGAGAATCCGCAACGATAATGGTACTGAGTTCAAGAACAAGAGAATGCTTGAATTCTGCAACACTTAGGGTATTCTTCACGAATTCAACGCCCCCTATACTCCTCAATAAAATGGAGTAGCTGAACATAAGAATCGCACACTGATTGAGACTACAAGAACAATGCTCGCTGATTCAAAAGTTCCTATTAGTTTATGGAGAAAGCCACCCATAACCATGTCTTGACAGTCAAACCTCACAACAAGACATGTTTTGAACTACTGAACCATCAAAAGCCAAATCTAGCATTTTTGGAACCATTTGGATCAATGTGTACTGTTCTAGACCCAGACGTTAAATTTGGGGCCAAATCCTGGGAAGGATTTTTCATCGGTTATGCTCGTCCGCAAAAGAGAGTCTTCTTGCCGAGTCTAAACCAGGTTATTCTAGCACAACATGTTAATTGCGAAAGATATACAACGCCTACACAGAAACCTAGTGATCCATGGCTGTTAAATTACGGCAGGTTGTGGAATTCCTTTGACCTACCAGATGTACCTTGAGAAGAAGAACCTATCATGTTATATCAACAACACCAAATCTCCAATCTAGAACAAGTTTCAAGACCGTTGATGATTTCCCCATCACTACCTGTCTCTAACTCTTCTGAAGTAGGTTCGAGCAATACTCAGCAAGAATCAGTCAATGTACCAGACTTAAATGCTGCCGAACCATCTGCCCATCAACCAGTTAATGCCGACTCTGATCGAGAACCTACTTTTAACGATGAAGGAACCAATTCTGATGAAGGATCAAAACAGATTCAAAGCTTTTTGAACACTCAAGCTGATGAATCCAATAATAGAAATGAAGCTACATCCTCTGAACAGGTTGCTGATGAAGTTGTAACAAATATGCAAAGTCAAGTAGACGTTCTAACCGAAGTGATGCGAAGGACGCTATCTAACCATCCATCAGAGAATACTATTGGCGACTTACAAACTAGAGTGAAAACTCGAAATCAGATCAATAAGGATCTAAGTTTCTTTTATACAAACGTTGCTCCACTACAAACCAGACTTTCTTACAATTGTCTTATTTCGCCGGTAGAACTAAGAAACTAGAAAGACGCTATGAAAGAAGAAAGTTGGGTGGATGCAATGCAAGAAGAATTGTTGTAATTCCAAAAGCTTGGAGTCTGGAAGGTTGTTGACCTACCTTCTCATCATAAAAAGATTAAAACTCCTTGGGTCTTCAAGTGCAAGAGAGACGATAGAGGTATCGTCATTCGAAACAAAGCTCGGCTCATAGTCCAAGGCTGCCATCAACAAGAAGGGATAGACTACAATGAAGTCTACACTCCTGTCGCACGTCTTGAAGCTATCCATATTTTCTTAGCCTTTGCTTCGTTGAAAGGTTTCAAGGTGTACCAATTGGATGTGAAATATGCATTCCTTTACGGAAAGGTAAACGAGGAGGTGTACGTCAGTCAACCACCGGGGTTTGTCGATCCGATACACAAGGATAAGGTCTATCTATTGAACAAGGCATTATACGGACTACACCAGGCCCGGAGAGACTGGTACGAGACACTCTCCAAACATCTTCTGGGAAACGGTTTCTCCAGAGGAACAGTAGACAGTACCCTCTTTACCAAGGAAGTGGACGGACATCTGATTATCGTATAAATTTGTGTGGAGGATATCATCTTTGGATCGATAAATGAGAAACTGTGTAAGGACTTTGAAGAAGTCATGAAAAAGAAGTTCGAAATCAGTGCTATGGGGAAGATGAAGTTTTTCTTAGGACTTCAGGTTGAACAATTACCTGATGGCATCTTCATTCACCAAATGAAGTATGTTCATGATGTGTTGGAGAAATTTGACATGACAGGAACTAAGCCAGCATCAACTCCATTAGCCACCAACCACAACATTTGTCCAGACGTTCATGGAGTCAAAGTCGATAAAACATTATATCGCTCCATGATCGGATCCTTGATGTATCTCATGGCTTCAAGACGTGATATCATGTATCCTACACGCCTGTGCACCCGTTATCAGTCAAATCCAAGAGATTCACACTTGTTAGCCATCAAAAGAATCATGCGCTACTTGAAAGGATGTCCAAGCACCGGTTTGTGGTATCCTCGACTTAACGACTTCAATCTCGCTGGTTATTTAGATCCTAATTTCGGTTGCTGCAAGCTCAATGCCAAATCTACCACGGCTAGTTGCCAGTTCTTCAGAACCCGTTTGGTAACGTGGCAGTGCAAGAAACAGACCACGGTTGCTCTCTCTACATTTGAAGCTGAATACGTTTCAGCATCCAGCAGTTGTTCCCAGATACTATGGATACAACAGCAGATGAGAGACTTCGGACTGCAATTTCTTGACACACCCATATATGTAGATAACAAGGTGGCTATTGATATCACTAAAAACCCAGTTCAACACTCACGCACTAAACACATTGAAATTCGACACCACTTTATCTGTGATTGTTACGAGAAAAAGTTAGTTTGAATTGAGAAAATCCACACTGATGACCCAAAAGTAGATTTTTACACAAAAGCTTTTGATAGATCAAGATTTAAAAATCTTTTGAAATTAAATGGTTTAAGAAATATGACATTGGGGAATGGAAATGAGGTTGAATTCGAGGATGACGAGGACTTTACGTAATCCTCATCGGTATGGCACATGTTTTTATGTACATACTTTTCTTACTCTCTTAAAAACAAAAATCTAAAAATATGTTTTTGATTTTAGGGGGAGAAAAGTTGTGAAAAAATAAAAAACATTATAAAAGGACAAAGAGGAGTTTTGTGAAAAAGAGGTAATCATGTTACATTAGTAGACTATCACAGTATGCTAAGGAAATGGAATGTGTTAACCAAGTAATTAAACATGTCTTACTAATAATGTGCCAATAGGCTTCACACATTCAGTAAATTGTTTTTCAAGATATAAACATATAAGAAAAACTGAGAAATTTGTGGGTCGACATCTCTTGGATATATGGACTTAGTACTCCAAAATTTCGTTTGAGATAATGCCAGATTCTGTGATACTAGGTCTTTATATTTAGTTGATAGCTGGGAAATTATCCGAGTTCTTCTGATTTTGCATCAGCAATGACCTAGAACTTGTATAATACTTTGCACATTATTCACCCCTAAAGCTGCATAAAAAAATGAGTACATGTCATAAAAAGATACGACGTCTGCAGTACAAAAAAAATTCCTAAACTGAACACCACCTAAAGTCGAACCTTCATCTCTTTCTCTATATGGAAATACTAACCTGAGCTCTCAAGGTCTCGCAATTCACCCCATTTAAAGATATCAGTTAGATATATTCAAGTGTGAGATGAAATTCTGGGAATCTTGATACATGAGTATATTTTGAGATGGGTACTTTATGTTCCTTAAAATTACCAAACATATCTTAAAACAATTGAGAAATGTGTAGAAGTTTAAATGGATCACTATATTGGCAATCTAAATAATCTGTTTAGGACCTTAAATATATTACCAAGATCAACGGTACTGGTGATTTGTCTAAATAAGTGATGTGATCCTCTAACATAAACTCACAAAAATATGTTTGTAAATACGTCTTTATTACTTTACTTTATTTCTCTTTTAGAAAAACCCAAAAAAGATTTTCAGTTTACTTTTAGCAAAGCTTATTTTTCGTCTTAGTTTTTCGTCTACCAATGATGGAAATACCGTTAATCCAAGTCAAAGCGACAATTGTTGAAGGAAAGCTGAAGATCATGGGCTGGGAGCTAATCTAAAAAGAAGAAAGTTCTAAAACGTTACAAAGTTCATCAACTTCAAACTTTAGATTTTTGAAAGAAATCTGTTTTAGTCAAACAAGCGGTCAACCAATGTCATTAACTTGGACTTGGTAGGCAAATCGGTTAACCGGGGTAATTTAACTTGGACTCGGTCAGCTGAGTGGGTCGTTAAAACAGATAATTCCACAGAAAATCTAAAGATAACAAAGTGAAGAGAACTGGCTCGTACGAGTGACTATCTGACTCGTACCGAGTGATAAAACACCTCATTCGAACGAATGATGACTCATACAAGTGATGTGGCGCATTTAAAAGGGACATTCACTCGCAGACTCACTTATGTGACTCTGCGCGACTGTAGATACTCTATGTGCGATCCAGTTCATTCTTCACACTTCTAGACCATATTTCGTACCTTTGATTCTTCGGGGAGGTTGATTTGCACACCTCTTTCGATGGAAAAGGTACTAATTCAAGATTTGAGCCGTTATAATGCCGAAATCGGATCATAAGGACATAAAACGTAGATTAGGCTATTTGAACCGGTAAAATGTAAAATTGAACATAAAATCATAAAATGGGACCTTTTAGCTTCTAAATCATCATTCAATTTGTTAAAATTTACACGTTTTAAGTTTGGTTTGAAAAGGTGTTATTATGTGCGACTCATGACTCTACGAATGATCGCTCGTACGAGTAAGTTTTTTTAAATCAAATTATTCTCATCACTCGTACACGTGATCGTTCGTGCGAGTAAGACCTTAATGTTATGAAATTCATTGACTCGTATGAGGAGTCACTCGTACGAGCGAGTCAGTTCAATATTAAACCGCTAAGTATTAATCTGACTCATACGAATGGTGACTCGTACGAGTGTTAAAGATTTGAAAAGTTTGGAAAATTTGTTAAGTGTTGGAAATTTTTGTGTGTGCAGGTCAAGAATTCTTAGTTTTCTCCATTCCACAACATATCCTGCTTATTAGATGAAAATATTCTACAGATCGCTACTTATAGAGAAGTACTTGATTTTTTGAGTCGTCTACCAATCACGAAGGCCTTAACCGACAAACACACGGCCTGCGGATGGTATTTGGTGAACTATCAAGTGTACATGACTACAACTCTAATCCTCAAATTTCCGTACAACTTCTCGAGGCTTATATTTATGCAGATGGTACATAATATTCAGAGAGAAAAGTTTCTTCAGTACCCGAGGTTTGTACAGATGCTGTTGTATCATCTCCACAAAAAACTTGAAGAAAAAGAAGAAGATATTATGAGGCTAGAGCACATGGATGTATCCACACTGAAAAAGATGAATCTACATTTGAAAGCTTTCCCTAATGTTAAGCCAGTTTTTGGGGCAATCATTGACAAAGATTATGTGGTGCCACCAAAGTGGAATTGGAGAAAAGATGATAGTGGAGATGAGATACGTTAGATAGGTTTGTATATAAGAGAAGTGCTTGGTTCACAAAAGAAGACAAAAAGGGGACCAAAGGAACAATAAGAAAACAAGCTGCCACATACTCCTCCTCTGCCCCTCAACAAAAGAAATGTGCATCTGTTGGTCCAAGATTAATTAATGAGCCAGCAACTGAAGAGAACATTGAAACATTGCCGCTGGCATAGAGCAACAAGCATTTGGTGCTGATGTTGGTCGAGATGAAGAGGCGTCCTCCTCAAGTACTGATTCCGAGGATAGGATTGCTGGGAAAAGAGAAAGAGAAAAAGAGAAAGAGTCGAAACGGTTGGCTGAGGAACGTCGAAAGGATGAGGAGAGAAAAAGAAAAGAGACATGGGAGGATGATACTACTTATGTACCATCAGATTCCAACAGTGATACCCAAGTTGTCAAGTCAGCAAAGAGGACAACGACAAAGCGTTTAAAGAGGCCAGCATCCAGAAAGACAGAGTCTCCAACAGCTTGCTCAAAACGTAAACTGAAGAAGAAAGCTACTGAAGCATCTACTTTGGAGCCAACGCCACAAACACCTCCATCACCACCTCCACAACCATCACCACAACCACCTCCACAACCACCTCCACAACCATCAACACAACCCACCCCTCAACCTCATACGACTCAATCTCCTCCCCAATTTTCAAAGGATTCACGATTAGAAGATCAATTCGATTTTGATTTTAGAGATATTCCTAGGGGCGAAGAGTTTACGGTAGATATGTTCAATGACTCACGGCTGACTCATGTTGAACAATGTAAAGTTCGCCAAACTGCAAGAGCACATAAAGAATCTGGAAGAAGACTGAAAGAGTCTCGAGGTTGTATTAGCTAGCTTTGTGTCAGAAATGAAAGATTGCGAAAGCGTATGGTAGAATATGATGAAGAACACCTCAGGAATAAGAGATATATGAGCTTATTTCAGAAAATACTTATAAAAAAGCTCAGAATTAATCTTGCAGCAGAAATATATGAGATTGAGAGGGAGGAAGCAAGGGAAAGGGTGGCTGAGCGTGAACTAATTGCTAAAGAGTTATCACACGCTCAAGGCAAAGGGAAGGAAAAAGTTGGAGAGGATCCTTTGAAAGAAAAAGCTGCGCCAGAAGCTGAATCTATGCCAACATCTTCTGATTTGGTTGTGTATGCGTAAACGATAAATTTTGTGTTGATAGGAAAACTGAAGGATGTGGATATCGACATGTCAAATCTTTCTGAGAAACATCGGGAGTTGTTGAAGAAAATAAAGATGATAAAGGAGATTGATGTAGAGATTGATTCTTTTGAGGACTTAGACGAAGCAGGTGATGCATTGAAGAAGAAATCTGATAGTGATAGAAAGAATGATGATAGTGATCAAGGAGGTTCGGGTATTCTTGTAACAGATTCTGGAATGAATGTTGATATCGATTATTCTATGTACTTGGATGATTCGGCCAACCAACTTGATGCTGACCAAGGTCAGGGGAGTCGTATGATGGTTCAAAGGATTCTCAGCAGACAGGAGTTATCATAGTGACTGCTATGTCAACTGTTCTTGTTGTGCCTAAACCAAGGATTTTATACTTGGAACACGATGTGGAAGAGGGATAATTTATCCACAATTATATGAAGGAAGAGAGTGCAAAGATGTTAGGTGTGGATGAAGAATCATTTGAATTTGACTTCGAAGATGAGCTCATAGACATCAATGCTATCCATCCTGAAGATTATCTCTTTGAAAATATTTCTAAAGCACATTACTATGATAAGGTTGTCTTGGAGGATGATTTCGATGACGATGATACTACAAATTATGCCGGTGAGCGTACGGATGACTTCCCAACCTTTAATGAAAGGTTCTCAGCCGAAAACGATGATCTGCTGAAGCGCAAAGTGGAAGAGGCTGTGAAGCAAGGAATGGTGCCTAAACATTTATCAGAAGATGAGATTGCAAAATGCGCAAGTTGTGGTTTAAAGAGTTACCCAAAGAGCGTAAATTCAAACGTCCCCTAGCATTTTTCACTCGCATTGCTGATGTTTCTCTAAGGGATATTATTAGCTAGGGTTGGATCGAGGAATTAGACGTTTATACTATAAAGAGGGAATATGGGCTCCAGTGCTTTCGATACTTAAGCGACTTAAAGACCTTGCCGTTCTGGGATATCAAAGAGCTTGTGCAGACTAAGATGATTAATTTGAAGATGAAGACCAGCAGCTGTGGAAATTGTTAAAGCTTGAAGCTACACATAGTTTTAAACGCTGAAAGTTGCATATCCCTAAAAGAATTACCAAGATTGATCCGTAACGAAGGAGAAGGATGTTACGTTGATTGTAAAAAGGCTACGAGTGATGAAGAATATGCCTTTGGTCAAAATGGAACAAGATTTTCACAAGATATTCAAATGGTGGCACTATGACTCGAGTACAGGCGAAGCTGTAATTTGTGTCCAACTAGATGAAGATTCTTGGAAAATCACAGAAGAATTATCCGAATCTGTCATTGCGCACAAGCGAATCTACGGTTTATGGCATAGTATTTGAGTACTAGACCCGACGTGGCTAGTCAACTGCTCTCAGAAAGATATTGAATGTCTATTCAATGTGAAATCAGTTATGAAGAAAAAGACAAAGAGCAGGCTTTACAATTCCAGAAGATTGTTACTGTTTGTTATGCTAATGATATACATTCAGGTAAAACATGAAACACTTCTTGGAGAAAGATTGAAGAAAAGAGCAGCGGATAAAGGAGAAGAATATTGCTAGGATTGTGAGAGAGCAAGGATTGCATCGCTGAGAAGTTTTCATTTTGGCAACACTTACAATCGGCCTCCTCCTACAGATCAAACGCCAATATCATCTGAGGAGCGTCGCAGGCCATCGAAACATTTCTTTGGTCAATAAATGTCAAACATTTTTGAAGAATTTGAAGACTATCCAAGACTGCGACAACATCCAAGGGGGAGTTTGTTGGTGCATAATATCTATTGCCTACGTCTAGGATATGTCAGTCGTGTATAGGGATTATATTTTCATATATGTATGTATTTTAGATGGCTCGTACGAGTGAGCTGTTATGGCTCGTACGAGTGACACCTTGTCACTCGTACTAGGCACCACTCGCACGAGCCAACAACCTCACTCCTGTGCAAGCCATGTTGGCCTATATATAGTGGAGTTTGAGTGTTGTGTTAGAGTTGTTGGTGTGTGACTACGACGAAGCCTTGTCCGTTTGATTACTCGTCTGTAACTTTCATGTTTATTAATATACGAAGTAAAGGCGTTTAAGCAGCATACTTGATTGCTTGTTTGTCTAACTCGCTAGCAATGAATTCGGCCTCTGTTAGCTGAGTCAAATCAGTCCGGTGCTCATGGAGGAGAGCCGATCCCCTCTCACAATAAGACTATAAATCACAAGATGTGATACATGTATGATCCAAAGAGAGAATCTGAGACCTTTTATTGCTTAAATATTAAATACAATTACATGGAATATCAAAATGGACCGGGTTACAAAAACGGGCCGGGTTCTAGGATCCGTTTTTTATGGATGTTACCTTTAAAGTTCAAAATGAATTTTTCAACGTAATCATAATAATGAGGATTTTAGTCCCTTCCGATTACTAACGTGTATCGAGCGTGGTTTAGTTTTTAATATATTTTTAGCATGTTTTACTCGTTTATCAAGGTTTAAATTTATAAAACACGATACAATACAATCGCTCTCTACAACACATTAGCACAAGTGCACCCATCACTGTCGTAGTAGAGTGATTGTAAGACATCCGAGGTCGTCCAAGGACACAAGAGCTTTTAATGCCAGAATATCGTCAACGCCCAATTTAACCAAAAATTTGAGAAAAGATATTAGTTAGTTCAGTTTAAAAATATGGAAAAGAAATAAAAATAAAATGTTAGTAAAAACAATAAACAAGATAAAATCACTGTGTTCCAACTCCTCTTTTACGTATTATTTGATGATTTTCGTACTTTGAACTTTTTAAGAGATTATCTTAGTATTGTGGCATTACCCTCTTTTGGAGGCAACGCTACCCTCAACCATATTGGTCTGAGTCAGCAAGGACACAGTCCCGCAAGGCTGGATTGTTGAAAGATAACTAAGTAAATTCTTATAGAAAAATGTGGCATGTCCCTCTTTTGGAGGCAACGCTACCCTCAGCCATATTGGTCGGAGTTAGCAGGGATATAGTCCCGCAAGGCCGGTTTAAAGTTTTAACAGTAGTTTATTTATAAGAGATTCAAGTCGTTCTTACTTTCCCTGATTTGGTACTATCGACCTCAAGAGAAGTCCTAATAAGCTTGAATTAAATCCTCGTAAGATCTATACACTAAACGAGTCAAAACTTTACCAAACCACCCTTCTAACCCCCTTCTAGGAAGTTAACGTGCTTTATATAGACCGTAAAGATACGAATGAATGAATCAACAAAACATGAGGAAATGATAGAGTAAAGTTCGGTTTCAATATAGAAAACTAGTTATTAAAGTCATTAATAGAAACCCAAATAAAAAATAGCTAAAGCTTGGAAATCAAAAGTAATACATAAAAGATTTATCTTTACCAAGTTTTTAAGAGATTTTCCAAGCATGTCCTTTGTTTGACAAGAACTCTTATGATCAATCTTGGATCCCCACGCTACTACACACACTCTAAAGGTGGACAATGGAGGAATGTGGTGGATGATGGTGTTGTAGTGGTGGTCGAATGGTGGCAAGTAGGAGAGAAGTGGTTTGCCAAGGAATGAGTTGGAAGTGAACCAAGCCCCTCTATTTATAGTTGAGATCAGACTCCTCACACGGCCTATGCCCTTGTTTCTCTGTCTTCATTTATTGATTTGTGTCAGTTCGTATGCACACACGGGCCCATGTGATAGTAGGCTCGACTTTGTGGTCAGTTCTGTGGGGTCCTTTGGGGGATTCTTCATATTTGAGAGTTTACCACGGCCCTGTGTCTCTTGTCTGCTTTGTTTGTCTTGTTCTTCATGGACTCTGAAGTGGGGTACGACCCCGTGCCTTGGTGGCACAGGCCGATGCTTGGAGTTAAATGCCTGGTTTGTACCTGTGGTTTGTGAAAATTGCAAACTTGGTCCTAATGGCTTACTAATTACACACCAGGTCCCAGTGGTTGCAATAAGTAAACTAGGGTGGTCCATAGCACTAACCTTGGTTAAATTTTCCAGTTAAGTCTTTGGGAAATAACTAAATTGTCCCTAGGCAATTAAAAAAACAAAAAAGAGATTGGCTCACCCCTCATCTTCTTCTCCCCCATCTCCATCTCTCTAACCCACCACCACTGGGGAGATTCCTTCTCCATTACATCTTCTCTATTCCTATTCCGGTGCTGAACTCAAACTCTTTCTTCCAAGATAGTTGAACCCAGGCCAGAATTTACTTGTCAATTTATAAACTTGTTTTGATAACCCAATTTTTGTGATCCCTTTGTTTTTTGCATTGAAAATAAAAGCTTTGTCAAATGGTTATCCGGTTTGCAAGCCTTTTCTTTAATTTGCTGCTGCTATTTGTGTCTATAAACCATAAGCTTAACAAGAGCTAATCACTTTTATTCTATTCTCCTACTCTATTTGTCACTTGTAAGTGAGTTATAAACTAAAATTTTTCATCTTTATCAAGTAAAAGTAATAATAATTCAAAGTGGTCATAATTTTGTTAAAATCTAGATATAAACATGTACATGATTACAAGTATATTTCACCAAGTTGTTCTTTTATTATTTCCATTTTGTAGTTGAATAGGCGGTTATTAATTTGTCCAAGTTTAACACAAATTGTAATGGTCAGGTGCAAGGAATGTAACGCATTTAGAGTTGTGGCATGCTTGTGCTAGGCCTTTAGTCTCTTTGCCTCCTATAGGAAGCCTTGTCATTTACTTTCCGCAAGGTCATAACGAGCAAGTAAGTCGTCTACTCTTCTTCCAATATGAGATGACAATAAGAACACTAATGGCTGTATTTTGTTTGGGTTGACAGTGGAGGTGGTGGTGGGTTGAAGGTGGAGGTGAACGAGGTGGTGGTGATGATGGCTTGAAGGTGGAGGTGATGGTCAGTTAGAGAAAGAGATGGGGGAGAAGAAGATGCGGGGTGGGCCTATGTCTTTTTAAAAAAAATTGTTTAGAGACAATTTAGTTATTTCACAAAGACTTAACTAGAAAATTTAACAAAGGTTAGTGTTAAGGACCACCCGAGTTAAAAAATTGCAACCACTGGGACCAAGTGTGTAATTAGTAAACCATAAGGACCAGGTCGGCAATTTTCACAAACCACAGGGACCAACCAGTTATTTAATTCCCGATGCTTGTCTTCTGGTTTGTTGTTTTGGTCTTAAGGTGTAGCTTGGAGGGTAGGTATGGTGTGCCGATTCCTCTTTCTTGCATTTATGCTGGTTTTGCCATTAATTTGTTCCTGTAGGATCGTTTTGTCCAATAGCAAAGGTCCTAATTTGAGTATCTAGACCATACGCGCGGAATTCATATGAATTAGTGACAATAAACAAGATTATTTCATTAATTAACTGATTTCATTCAACGTTTAACAGTTACAAATGATCTAGAAATCTGACAGAGCTTCATTGTCTCAGTTGCAAAAGTTCTATAAACTAACACCTCACACTAGCTATATATAGACATGCTAACTTTGTGCGAGGGTAGTTTATCTTCGCACGAAGGTAGGTACCTTCGTGCGAAGGTAGACTTTACCTTCGTGCGAAGTTAAATACAAACAATGTAAAATCTAACATTTTTGACCTATTACAAAATACAGACACAACCCTAAGACGTAGGCAATAGACATTATATACCAACAAACTCCCCCTGGATGTTGTCGTAGTCTTGGTCTGTCTTCAAAATCTTCAAATATCTGAACTTTAATACCTAAAGAAATTATTGCGCCGCTTCCTAGGTTCTTCAGATGGTATTGGCGTTTGATCAGTCGCAGGAGCCCACTTCATAAACTGAAATCTTCTTAAACGAGCTTCTTTCGTATTTTCTTCAATCTTTTCCAAATGTTGCTCCTCTTTCAGAAATTATTCTTTCTCTAACTCTCTCCATGACGATTCCCACATCTTACCAGAATTAATACCATGTGCATAGCATACGTTTATCGCACCCTGGTATTGCATCGCTTGTGTCTTCTCCTTCACATCAAAACAAATCTTGTTGAAGAACAAGCATTTGATATCTTCTTTCGAACAATTAACTAGCCACATCGGTCTAGTATACGAATAGTTCTCCACAAACCCCATATCCTCTTTCATTCTGTCATCTTTGGATTCAAATCTTCAGTAATATCCTAGGTATCATCAGCTTTCAAAACAATAACAGCTTCACTTGTTTTAGAATCAACATGCCACCATTGAAAATATTCATAGAAATCCTGTTCGATCTTCATTAACGGCACATTTTTCATCACACGTGGCCTTTTCATCACAAGCGTAACCTCTCTCTTTCGTAACTTGTTAAAACAATAACTGCTTTTTATTTGATTAACTTCCATAATCTTTGATCATGAAACTTCACATGGAAGTTAATACTCTTTGTCTGTACAAGCTCTTTGATATCCCAGTATGGCAACGTCTTCAAATCATTCAAGTACATGAAGTATTGAACACCATATTCTCTTTTGATCGCATAGACATCCAACTTAGGAATTCATCCCCAACTCAAAATATCACCCCAAAGATTTATCTTTGTCGCGTGTGAAGAATGCTAACAGTCGTCTGAACTTCCTTTCTTTTGGTAGCTCTTTAAAACATATCTTTTTAGCTTCAACAATTTGTTCTTTAGGTAGACATTTAGGAATACTTCCCTCTGCAACTGTTTCTTCAACCCTTCTTTTTAACAAGTCATCGTTTTCTTTACTGAATAATTCTTCAAAAGTTGGAAAGTTATCAGTCCCTTCACCAGAATAATTGATCACTTCATCATCATCCGATGCATCTTCAATAATCACCCTATCATATGTATCAGCATATGGTATATGCTTGTAAACATAATCATTTGGCTTGAATGCACTAATGTTATTCAGTTCTTTTTCAAAGTCAAATTCGAACGACTCTTCATCAATTCCAAGCATAATAGCAATCTCCTCTTTTGTATAATTGTACACGAACTCACCTTCCTCAACGTTATGCTACAGATATAAAATTCGGGGTGTATAACAATTAGGAACAATTGTAAATGGAGTAGCTGTGAGAATTCCTGATTGTTCTTCATCGTGAGTTTGCTCTTTCTTCTCCCCCTAACGTTGTGTAACATCTTCTTAGTTAGAAGAATCATTTAGATAAGCATCGTAATCAAAAAATTTGTTTATCTTTGCAGTTCAACTACCGTCACTCCAGTACCTCGCTGAGTGTTATCGTCATCATCACCCTTATCGTCGTCATCTTTTTATTATCATCTTCATCATCTTTATCTTTGTCATCATTCTCCTCTTCATCATCAAATTCATCTAACTCATCTTTTTAATCATAGGATTTTCAGAAACATCCACCAGTCTTCCAGCAAGTACAAATAACCGGTTCAGCATCAGCATCTATATCAACTTCTTCCTCAATCTGAACACTAGCAGTAGTAATTTCTAGCACAATTCGGCTTCTGGCGTAGATTGTTCTAACATAGGAACCTCATCAATTTTCTCTTTCCCTTTGCCCAAAGCTTTAGCATCTTCCTCTGTCTTCTTAGCCCGTTTGGCTAGTTTTTGTCTTGCTTCTCCACTTCTAAATGATCAAATGCAACATCAAAGTCTATCCCCAACCTACTAGTCAATACCTTCTAAAATAAATCAAATCTTCGATTACCCGAGCACGTTCATCCTCAAAATCATTTACCACCCGTCTCAACCTATCATTATCAGTCACCAGTCTTTCAATCACAACTTTCATATATTCTCGATCATTCTCAAGAAATTTCACCCTGCCTTCCAATACTTCCTTATTATCTTCCAAGAAATTTCACAACTTTCCAGCTCTGCTATTTTGGAGACGTTGAACATGCTTGCATCGAAGTTTTCATCAAGACCTTCTGTAAATGGAATATCCCCAAAATCTGTAGGAAATCTATCTGATATTGATTGTCTTGGGCTGATTTAGGTGTTGGTTGTTTAGGTGATGTTTGAGTTTGTGGAGATGTTTGATGTTGTGGAGATATTGGTTATGGTGGAGTTTGATGTGAGGGTGTGATATGTTATGGTGATGGCTATGGTGGTGGTGATGGTGATGGTGGTTGTTATGGTGAGGAAATGTGAATAGGTGATGTATATGGTTGTTCAACACTTTCAGTCTCTGTTGTCTTTCTCCTCATGTATTTCCTTATGGCTTTCTTTACAGCGGGAGACCTAGTAGTCTTTTTCTGAACATCAGGCTTGCTTTTAACTCTTAATGCCTTCTTAATTGGCCTTTCAGCTTCAGAATCATTATCAGACAGAATATAGACATCATCGTCATCTCCAACCACTTTCTTCTTCTTGATTTGAGCCAACCTTTCAGCTTTTTCAACTCTGTCAAAAATATCCTTAGAATCTTCATTGTTATCACCACCTGCTCCTTCCTTTTCTTTATCTGAGGTAGCAGAACATACCTCGTCCTCAACATTCGCTTCGGCTGCTCAATAACTAGCTTAATCTCTATTTCCTCATCAGTAGTTTCATCTCTGAGGACTATTTCTCTCTTTCTTTTCTGAGTTTTGGTTTTTGGAGTACTCTGTTTCTTAGTATCTTCTTTTTCATACCACACACCTCTCTTAGGCTCATAACCATCCATCTGAGCAGCCTCATCATCAAAACCACTGCCTTCATTTCTTCATTTATTCTTCGGAGGTGCTTTGTATCTCTTGTCTTTTTAAATCTCCCAAAGAACTCTCTGGCCACTGGCTCTGTAGTCTGCTTTAGATATTGATTTAATCTTACCAAAGATAACCCTGTCATGTGATCTAGCAGCAACACATCATTCTTGTTTTTGACTAAGTTGGGAAATTAGTCATCCAACATCATCTACACGAATCTAGGGTATTACAAGAACTTTTCTTTGTCGATGTTTAACTTCATCTGCTCGAATATCATCTTGGTGAAGTTGTTAGGCTTGTTCAGCACAAGTGCAACAATCATGTACATCTGATAATCGACTATAGCATCACCTCCCCCTTTCCTGTGGCTTAACGCGGATATCACAGATTGTACAAAAAAACTTGTAAGGCTTTCCGAGATAAGTTTTATTAAACTGAGTGTTGACATGCCCTTTATAGCCCATTCTGTAGAAGCATCCTTTGCACATACTTTCAGTATACATCATTGGATCTTCGTCTTTGTCTTTAAAATCTTACATTATGCGAATCAAGGCTTCAGCAATGTACACCTCTTTATCTTCATTACCAATCCGCACAAAAGATCGTATAGCTTTCTTCTCTGGTACATATACATGCTCCCAGAACCTCTCCATATGTAAGCGATAGGCCTTGTGAGGATCTGTAAGTGCTTTAACAATTGGTAACTCGCTTATAAACTTCAAAGTTGACTTGAAAGGAGCGATTTCTGGAATACTCTCATCAAGAACACAACATATATTATGTTTCTTGTCGAAGTTTGATTTCTTTTCCTGTACAAACACAAACAAAAAACACTTAGAATGTTTTCCAAAAAATATGTTTTACCTTTGTGCGAAGGTAACTGGTGCGAGTTGAACCCTTACCCTCGTGCGAATGTAAATAATCAGAATACAAATTCTTCACTTTATCTTCGTGCAAAGGTAACCTTAAACACACTTGATAATTTTTCCTTGATTTTCGTGAAATTGATTTTACTTAAACGACCTAAAGAGCTGATTTACATGATGGTATGTTCAATTTTAACTTTGGCCCATTAGTGTCACACCCTCAATTTCCACTTGCGGAGTTTTACCGCGAGGCGTGTGAACAAACCAGAATCTGAAAACACTAGTACGTCGAACGACTCTACATGATTTGATAATACGTTTTCCAAAATCGTTCATTGTAGATTTTATATCAATTACCAATATTTAGCAGAGCATTAGTTTTAAAGTTTGAGCGGAAGCATAAATAAGTAGTGATGCGGGCGCCAACACAAACGCCAAAACAAATGAAAAATCCCAAAACAATATTAATAAATAAGACTCGATAAAGATGTCTTGTTCAATGCATGTGCGTGCACCTAGAGCTCCTAGCGTCCTGAGAAACATGTAAAGAAACAAGTGTCAACATTAAAGATGAGTGAGTTCACAGGTTTTCATAAATTCGTTTGTTCCGTTATAGTTTGTTTACTCCGTTACCCCCAACCCGGGATAGCGTATCTGTTCCATTATTCCAATCCCGGAATAATAAGTTGTTGCTTCCAATATTCCCATCCCGGAATATTAAGTTGTTATTTCCATTATCCCCAACCCGGGATAATAAGTTGATGTTTCCAATATTCCAAACCCGGAATATTAAGTTGATGTTTCCAATATTCCAAACCCGGAATATTAAGTTGATGTTTCCAATATTCCAAACCCGGAATATTAAGTTGATTAGTAATTAAGTTCAATGTTAATATATATAGGTAGCTAGCCTAAAGTCATGTCACGTAAGAGTTCGCGATCGAAGCTGACAGTTGTGCCTCCGTTTTGCCAGGCCTATCACATGACCATGGCGATGTTAGGCCAATTATTCACCCGTTGACCATACCAGGTCGGCTAGCGCGACTAGCTCGGATGGGGCTCGTCAGACCCAGTAGTACTACTTATAATTCCCCCGCTATTTAACCCAAATACTAACGATCCGAGGAGATTGTCGAGGACTTAAGTGATAAAGCTGCTTAGTGACCATAACATTACATTAACATTAACTTAGTTACCGTATAGTTATGTGACGTTAAATTCGTATAACGTAAAGAGATTGAGTTTGAGAGTGTATACATGTTTCTCCCCCTGTTGTTTAAAAACCGGATAAAGTTAGGGGCCGTGAACTCACCTTAATTTGCTCGGTTAGTGTAGCAAAGATGTTATAAGAGATGGGACCGCTAGTTGCGTCCTAACAAACCAATTAATTACACGTCAGTGTGAAATCACACTAATACAAATTCCACACGCAATTTACTCACAAAGTGATACACACAAACAACATATCTAACACTCAAACATGCATGCAAGTATTCTCATGTGATCATAGTAATCAAACAACTTATCATGAACATATTCCAAATCCATGCAACACTTTAATGCATAAAATCACAAGTTATCAACTTTCTGCTTAACACTCAATTATTCAGCTGTTTTCTAGGATTTTTATAAAATAGTTCTAACATTCTAAAAATTCCAATATTTTTACAGTAGGTGACGTTTATACCATAGAAATTTATATAATTTTCCCAAGTCCTAAATCTTTACCAATTAACCATAAATATTAATTCACTAAGCTGCAGTCAGATTTACCGCTTTCTGACTGCAGTCCACGGAAGAATTTATTTAAAAATCACTGATCGTCCGATTAACAAAATTCCAGTTGGAGTTGCCCGGAAATTTCTATACCTAGTTGCTGTACAAAAATCATGACTCAACTCCCTACTGATTTTAAAATCTAGCTTGACAAACAACTAGCAAAATTTCAGGATTTTCACAGTTTTAGTTACTGAACTTATTTAGCCCTTTAAAAATATCAAACGACTTCAGAAAATTATGAATCCGGCGCCATTAGATTCCTTATTCAAATCTCTACGTTCTAGACATCAGAAAATCCGTTTTTCGACAACTATCGACCGAGTTACAGCCAGATGAAGTCGGCTGTAACTATTACTCAGCAACTGATTCAGCATATCTTTATCATAAACTCGTGTAATCCCGTTCATGCGATTAATCTAGGCGATCTAAAACCGATTTCTAATCCTAGATTAATACCTATAACAATTCCATGCAAACCCTACTCATTAACTCTAGTTTTTATCAATCAAACATACTCGCGACTTACAAGTTCCGCAACTATTATACATATAAACAACAATCAACTCAGCATATAATATCCGAAACAACTAGTCATTCAAGCATATATATATCCGCACATGATCTTGTAATCAGAGATAACCCTAACCTTGGTTAACTAGGTAAACAAGCCGAGGTTTGGACAAGATTTATCCGACTTTTCCAGAAAGATCGCGACCGAGAGAACGTTGATAACGTGGGCTGTTTTGTTGATCGACTAGAGGTGAACCAGGACAGATTTCGCGACTGAACGAAGGTGAAGATGAAGACGGCTGCTGCTGCTGCGACCGAGAGGAAGAAGAGAGCAAGGCTGCTCCGTGTTTGCGATCACAAGGTGAGACAACGCTGCCGACGGCAGTTTTCTTTTTAGGGTTTTGTGAATTGTGAATGGAACATGCATAAGTGTTAGTATATATAGGCGCAAAGAAGGTGAGGGTTACGGTTAGGCTTAAGCATATGTGGCCGATGATACTTGGATTGCTTTGGTTTGGGTTTGGGCTTGATCTCGCGGCCAGAACTTGGGTTGGTTTGATCTTGTGGCCGTGTGGTTGGAGTTTAAAGCTTAGCTTGATATCGGTTTGGGTTGCACACGGGTTGGTTTGGTTTGGTTTGATCGGCCGAATAGTTTTAGGTTTGTTACGGGTTTGGGTTTGATCTTGGCCGAATTAGTTTTAGGTTTTGATCTCGCGGCCAAGACATGTTTGAGTCCTAACCTGATTAATTCCTAGAGTTACAATGAATCAAAGCTGGTTCGTGTCGCGGTTCGGTTCAGTTCATGTACATATGGATCACGGTTTGGTTTAGCACGCGGCCGCAAGAGACTTGGGTGGTTTGGTTTGCATACGGTCGAGAATGACTTAAGGTTTAAGATCTACATCTCGCGGCCGAAAACTTGGGTTTCAGGTTTCCTAGTTTCACAAAGAGTTCGGTTTGTGTTTGTGTCGCGGTTCGGTTCGTGTGCATATTTAGTTATACAAAAATTCGACAACTACCCTGGGTAGTTTTGACGTGGTAGTCGGAATGGACTGGCTATCCGACGTCCGGGCTGAAGTTCTCTGTTTCGAAAAGTCTATCCGTATTCCACTCTCGAACGACGAACTCCTGACAGTACAAGGCGATAAGGCAAGCGCCGTCACCAACATCATCTCTTACATGCAAGCGCAGAAGTATCTTCGGAGAAAGAACACCTTCGCTTTACTCGCACTAATTACCGAACAGCCTAAGGACGAGAAACGTATAGAAGACATCCCTGTCATCCGTGATTTTTCTGATGTATTCCCAGAAGAACTACCTGGTCTTCCACCACATCGACAATTGGAGTTTGAAATCGAATTGGCAAGCAATGCAACTCCTATCGCCAAGGCTCCATACCGCCTGGCTCCAGCCGAGCTGTAGGAGCTGTCTACCCAACTTCAAGAGCTGCTAGAAAAAGGATTTATCCGACCAAGCGTTTCGCCATGGGGAGCTCCAGTCCTGTTTGTCAAGAAGAAGGACGGGACTTTCCGCATGTGCATCGACTATAGGGAACTCAACAAGGTTACAGTCAAGAACCGATACCCGTTACCTCGCATCGACGATCTATTCGACCAACTGCAAGGGTCAAGTTACTACTCTAAGATTGATTTACGGTCCGGTTATCATCGGCTACGCGTCAGGGAGGAGGATATCGCTAAGACGGCATTTCGCACTCGGTATGGCCATTACGAGTTCTTGGTCATGCCATTCGGTCTCACTAACGCACCTGCGGTATTCATGGACCTCATGAACCGCGTGTGTAAACCATATCTCGACAAATTTGTCATTGTGTTCATCGATGACATACTCATCTACTCCAAAAGTGAAGAAGAACATGCGGAACACCTACGATTACTGCTAGAGCTGCTTCAACAGGAAAAACTATATGCCAAGCTTTCGAAGTGTGATTTCTGGATTCGGGAAGTTCAGTTTCTCGGGCACGTCGTGAATGAAAAGGGTATCCACGTAGACCCTGCCAAGATTGAAGCCATCAAAAACTGGGAAGCACCTAAGACACCGACGGAGATCCGCCAATTTTTGGGATTGGCTGGTTACTACAGACGCTTCATCAAGGGATTTTCAAAGATTGCACAGCCGCTTACTACCCTCACCCAGAAAGGCATCAAGTATGCTTGGGGTGACAAGCAAGAAGCAGCATTTCAATTGCTGAAGCAGAAACTTTGCAGTGCACCCATTCTGTCCTTGCCGGAAGGGACAAATGACTTTGTAGTGTATTGTGATGCTTCCATTCAGGGATTGGGATGCGTACTCATGCAACGCGATAAAGTCATCGCGTATGCGTCGCGACAACTGAAGGTTCACGAGAAAAACTACACGACGCATGACCTGGAATTGGGAGCAGTAGTGTTTGCACTTAAGATTTGGAGACACTACCTCTATGGAACGAAGTGCACAATCTTCACAGACCACAAAAGCCTCCAACACATCTTTGATCAGAAGGAGTTGAACATGCGACAGCGTCGCTGGGTCGGACTCTTGAATGATTATGAGTGTGCCATTCGGTATCACCCGGGTAAAGCTAACGTGGTAGCTGATGCCCTCAGTAGGAAGGAACACTTGAAACCTCGTCGCGTACGAGCACTACAACTCACTATTCATTCGGGCTACCCAATCAAATACGCGACGCCCAGTTAGAAGCAGTTAAGGAGGAAAACATCAAAGCCGAATCAGTGGGAAAAATGGAACGCGATTGCGAAGTAAAGCCCAATGGAGCCCGGTATTTCATGAATCGCATATGGGTACCTCTCTACGGAAACCTCAGAGAGCTAGTCATGGACGAAGCTCACAAATCTCGATACTCTGTCCATCCGGGTTCGGATAAGATGTATCAAGACCTTAAAGCTGCGTATTGGTGGCCCAACATGAAAGCCGATATAGCCACCTACGTGAGTAAATGTTTGACTTGTGCAAAAGTCAAGGTGGAGTATCAAAAGCCATCGGGGCTACTCCAACAACCTGAGATCCCAGTATGGAAATGGGATCAGATCTCAATGGATTTCATCACTAAACTCCCGCGAACCTTGGGTGGTTGCGATACTATCTGGGTGATTGTGGATCGTTTAAGTAAGTCCGCACACTTACTAGTTATCAAAGAAACGGATAAGATGGAGAAGTTGACTCGCATCTACATTAAGGAAGTAGTTTCTCGGCACGGTGTGCCAACGTCCATCATCTCAGACAGAGATGCTCGCTTCACGTCAAACTTCTGGCGGTCACTCCAGAAAGCGTTGGGAACCCGCCTGGATATGAGCACAGCCTATCACCCTCAGACTGATGGTCAAAGTGAAAGGACCATACAAACCTTGGAAGACATGCTTAGGGCATGCGTAGTGGACTTCGGAAATAATTGGGAAATCCACCTGCCTCTAGTAGAATTCTCATATAACAACAGCTATCATACGAGTATTTCGGCAGCACCGTTTGAAGCATTATACGGTCGTAAATGTAGATCACCGGTCTGCTGGGCAGAAGTCGGTGACAGTCAACTCACAGGCCCTGAGTTAATACTTGAGGCCACCGAAAAGATTGTACAAATCAGAAACCGCATGGCGGCGGCACGAGATCGACAGAAAAGCTACGCTGACCAACGACGCAAACCGCTCGAATTTCAAGTAGGCGACCGCGTCCTACTAAAGGTGTCACCCTGGAAGGGTGTAATCCGTTTTGGAAAACGGGGCAAACTTAACCCACAGTATGTAGGCCCGTTTGTAATCTTGAAACGTATTGGACCCGTAGCATATCAATTAGACCTTCCTGCCGAACTCAGTGGAGTTCACAACGTATTTCACGTTTCAAATCTGAAGAAGTGCCTATCAGATGAAACTTTAGTTATTCCATTGGATGAGATCCAAGTGGATGAACAACTACACTTCGTGGAAAAGCCTATTGAGATCATGGATCGTGAGATCAAGACTCGAAGGCACAGCAAGATTCCAATCGTTAAAGTTCGTTGGGACTCTAAGCGTGGACCGGAGTTCACGTGGGAAAGAGATGACCAAATGAAAAGCAAATACCCACATCTCTTCGCAACTGAGCAGCAAACTAACGATACCAGTAACTAAATTTTCGGGACGAAAATTCTTTCAACAAGGGGATGATGTGACAACCTGGAAACTTCTTATACTTTCGTGTACTACTGTTGACTAAATTCTTGTGCATGGCACTTGGAAATCTCTGTGTACGACACTTGGGAACTTCTTGTAACGTTGCGTACCATCATAAACGAACTAACTCTTTGTGCGTGGCACTCTGAACATGTACGCTACATGCTAAACCGCGTTTACTCAATTTTCGGGACGAAAATTCTTTCAACATGGGGATAATGTGATATCCCGGGTTTTTCGGACAACTTACACGTGACACATGTCGAACAATGTATATGCTAAGTATTAAACATGCACGAGTTAAATGAATACGTGTTGTGTGTTGTGTGATTGTTTTAGTTATAAAGAAGTGTGGTAGATATGTACATGAACTGAACCGAACCGCGACACGAACCAGCTTTGATTCATTGTAACTCTAGGAATTAATCAGGTTAGGACTCAAACATTTCTTGGCCGCGAGATCAAAACCTAAAACTAATTCGGCCAAGATCAAACCCAAACCCGTAACAAACCTAAAACTATTCGGCCGATCAAACCAAACCAAACCAACCCGTGTGCAACCCAAACCGATATCAAGCCTAAGCTTTAAACTCCAACCACACGGCCACAAGATCAAACCAACCCAAGTTCTGGCCGCGAGATCAAGCCCAAACCCAAACCAAAGCAATCCAAGTATCATCGGCCACATATGCTTAAGCCTAACCGTAACCCTCACCTTCTTTGCGCCTATATATACTAACACTTATGCATGTTCCATTCACAATTCAAAAAACCCTAAAAAGAAAACTGCCGTCGGCAGCCTTGTCTCACCTTGTGATCGCAAACACGGAGCAGCCTTGCTCTCTTCTTCCTCTCGGTCGCAGCAGCAGCAGCCGTCTTCATCTTCACCTTCATTCAGTCGCGAAATCTGTCCTGGTTCACCTCTAGTCGATCAACAAAACAGCCCACGTTATCAACGTTCTCTCGGTCGCGATCTTTCTGGAAAAGTCGGATAAATCTTGTCCAAACCTCGGCTTGTTTACCTAGTTAACCAAGGTTAGGGTTATCTCTGATTACAAGATCATGTGCGGATATATATATGCTTGAATGACTAGTTGTTTCGGATATTATATGCTGAGTTGATTGTTGTTTATATGTATAATAGTTGCGGAACTTGTAAGTCGCGAGTATGTTTGATTGATAAAAACTAGAGTTAATGAGTAGGGTTTGCATGGAATTGTTATAGGTATTAATCTAGGATTAGAAATCGGTTTTAGATCGCCTAGATTAATCGCATGAACGGGATTACACGAGTTTATGATAAAGATATGCTGAATCAGTTGCTGAGTAATAGTTACAGCCGACTTCATCTGGCTGTAACTCGGTCGATAGTTGTCGAAAAACGGATTTTCTGATGTCTAGAACGTAGAGATTTGAATAAGGAATCTAATGGCGCCGGATTCATAATTTTCTGAAGTCGTTTGATATTTTTAAAGGGCTAAATAAGTTCAGTAACTAAAACTGTGAAAATCCTGAAATTTTGCTAGTTGTTTGTCAAGCTAGATTTTAAAATCAGTAGGGAGTTGAGTCATGATTTTTGTACAGAAACTAGGTATAGAAATTTCCGGGCAACTCCAACTGGAATTTTGTTAATCGGACGATCAGTGATTTTTAAATAAATTCTTCCGTGGACTGCAGTCAGAAAGCGGTAAATCTGACTGCAGCTTAGTGAATTAATATTTATGGTTAATTGGTAAAGATTTAGGACTTGGGAAAATTATATAAATTTCTATGGTATAAACGTCACCTACTGTAAAAATATTGGAATTTTTAGAATGTTAGAACTATTTTATAAAAATCCTAGAAAACAGCTGAATAATTGAGTGTTAAGCAGAAAGTTGATAACTTGTGATTTTATGCATTAAAGTGTTGCATGGATTTGGAATATGTTCATGATAAGTTGTTTGATTACTATGATCACATGAGAATACTTGCATGCATGTTTGAGTGTTAGATATGTTGTTTGTGTGTATCACTTTGTGAGTAAATTGCGTGTGGAATTTGTATTAGTGTGATTTCACACTGACGTGTAATTAATTGGTTTGTTAGGACGCAACTAGCGGTCCCATCTCTTATAACATCTTTGCTACACTAACCGAGCAAATAAAGGTGAGTTCACGGCCCCTAACTTTATCCGGTTTTTAAACAACAGGGGGAGAAACATGTATACACTCTCAAACTCAATCTCTTTACGTTATACGAATTTAACGTCACATAACTATACGGTAACTAAGTTAATGTTAATGTAATGTTATGGTCACTAAGCAGCTTTATCACTTAAGTCCTCGACAATCTCCTCGGATCGTTAGTATTTGGGTTAAATAGCGGGGGAATTATAAGTAGTACTACTGGGTCTGACGAGCCCCATCCGAGCTAGTCGCGCTAGCCGACCTGGTATGGTCAACGGGTGAATAATTGGCCTAACATCGCCATGGTCATGTGATAGGCCTGGCAAAACGGAGGCACAACTGTCAGCTTCGATCGCGAACTCTTACGTGACATGACTTTAGGCTAGCTACCTATATATATTAACATTGAACTTAATTACTAATCAACTTAATATTCCGGGTTTGGAATATTGGAAACATCAACTTAATATTCCGGGTTTGGAATATTGGAAACATCAACTTAATATTCCGGGTTTGGAATATTGGAAACATCAACTTATTATCCCGGGTTGGGGATAATGGAAATAACAACTTAATATTCCGGGATGGGAATATTGGAAGCAACAACTTATTATTCCGGGATTGGAATAATGGAACAGATACGCTATCCCGGGTTGGGGGTAACGGAGTAAACAAACTATAACGGAACAAACGAATTTATGAAAACCTGTGAACTCACTCATCTTTAATGTTGACACTTGTTTCTTTACATGTTTCTCAGGACGCTAGGAGCTCTAGGTGCACGCACATGCATTGAACAAGACATCTTTATCGAGTCTTATTTATTAATATTGTTTTGGGATTTTTCATTTGTTTTGGCGTTTGTGTTGGCGCCCGCATCACTACTTATTTATGCTTCCGCTCAAACTTTAAAACTAATGCTCTGCTAAATATTGGTAATTGATATAAAATCTACAATGAACGATTTTGGAAAACGTATTATCAAATCATGTAGAGTCGTTCGACGTACTAGTGTTTTCAGATTCTGGTTTGTTCACACGCCTCACGGTAAAACTCCGCAAGTGGAAATTGAGGGTGTGACAATTAGTTTGTCCTAGATCTACATTTTTATGTTCGTTTTATCGAAAACATTGATTTTAAGTTCAATTCGAGTTCATCCGGTCCAAACTACCTTAGGCATTGTAAGTGGTGTGCCAATCAACCACTACAAGCTAAAATTTGGGCAGCACTTTGTCGTTTGCAAGAAATTTTATCTTCGCTCAGAGCAAATGTACAGTGAACATATGTATTATCTTCGTGCGAAGATAATATATGTAGTCATACTATCTTCATGTGAAGATAACTTCTTTGAGTGAAGGTAAAACTGATATTTAACATTATGTCCATTTTAACTAGTTTTAACGACCCATTCAGTTGACCATGTACAAGTTAATGACCCCGGTTAACTAATTTGTGTACCAAGTCCAAGTAATGACCTTGGTTGAACACTTTGTGATCCAACTGATGTTTCAGGCAATGTAAAGTATCAAGTTAGTAAACTTTTGATCTTTTCAAAACTTTTTATCAATACACATAAGCTTCCAACTTGTTGTCCTCCGGTATTCTCAGCATTCGACATCTTTGGATTTTTAAGATTTGCTTTCCATCATCGGTAATCAAAACTAAGATAGAAACAAAATCTTTTTGTCTTTCCAAAGTTTGTGCTAAAACACACTGAAAATCTTTTTGGCCTTTTCTGAAATATGATGTAATAAACTTTGTACAAACATATTACAGACATATTTTTTTGAGTTTGTGTAAGAGATCATATCAGTTTATGAGACAAATCACTAGTACCGTTGACCTTTATAAGACTTTAAGTACTAAAACATTCACTTAGATTGTCAGTATACTTGTCCACATAATCCTCTACACACTTCTCAATTGATCCGAGATACATTTAGGTAATTTTAGGAACTTGACTTAACCGTGTTTTTCACCTCAGAATATACTCCCGTATCAAGATTCCCTGGATTTCATCTTATAGGTGAATATATCTAACTGATATCTGTATCTGGGTAATGCGAGAGCTTGAGAGCTCAGGTTAGTACCATCGTACAGACAAAGAGATGAAGGCTCGTCTTGAAAGTAGTGTTCCAATTTGGAATCTTTTACTACAATTGTTGGATCTTTTGATACTTACAATTTGCTGCATTTTTTGGGTATTAAACGCAAAAGTATTCTACAAATTCTAGTCCATTGCCGATGCAAAATCATAAGAACTTGTATAATACCCACATATTAATTATTTATAAAGACCTAGTATCTCAGAATCTGACAATCTCTCAAACGAAATTTCGGTGTACTAAGACCATATATCCGAGAGATGTTAAGCCACTAATTAAGAAGTTTTTTTCTTTTAAGTTTATATCTCAGAAACAATCTATTGCATGTGCGAAGCCTATGGGCACATCCTCAGTGAGACTTGTTTAAAATTTTTAACCCTACAAATCTTTAGAATACTGTAATAGACCACTAATGTACTATCATTTCCACTTTTCACACACAAAAACCCTTTTTGTCTTTTTTCATGTTTTTGTACATTTTTGCATTTTTTTAATGTTTTTGAATTTTTTACAACATATCTCCCCCTAAAATCAAAAACATATTTTTAAATTTTTGTTTTAAAGAAAGAAATTCTAAAAAACTATACAAAATGTGAGAAACCGATGAGGATCACGAAAACTCGTCATCTGATGCGTATTTCACCTCTAATTCCCCATCTGATGTTAGATTTTTCATACCATGAATTCACAAAAGATATTTAAATCTGGTTCAATCAAATGGTTTGGTATAAAAATCTGCCTTTTGTTCATCAGTGTGGATCTTTTCTATTTGAATCAACTGTTTCTCGTGGCAATCACGGATAAAGTAATGTCGAATTTCAATATATTTAGTTTTAGAGTGTTGAACCGGGTTTTTAGTTATATCGATGGCAGCCTTGTTATCTACATATATGGGTATATCAAGAAATTGCAATCCAAAGTCTCTCATCTGTTGTTGTATCCACAAAATTTGGGAACAACAACTGGAAGCCGAAATTTATTGAGCCTCGCAAGTAGAGAGAGTGACCGTGGTTTACTTCTTGCATTGTCACGTTACTAAGGTGTTCCGAAGAACTGGCAACTAGCCATTGTATATTTGGCATTAAGTTTGCAGCATCCGAAATCTGAATCTGAATATACTGCAAGGTCAAAATTGTCGTTTCGCGGATACCACAAGCCAGTGCTTGCGCAACCTTTCAAATATCTGAAAATCCGCTTGACTATCATCAGGTGTAACACTCGAGGACTCGATTAATATCGGGTGCAAAGGCATGTTGGATACATGATGTCTTGTCTTGATGCTGTAAGATACATCAGTGATCCAATCATCGATCGATATACGGTTTCATCTATCTTGACTCCTTGTTCGTCTGGACAGATGCCATAAGTAATTGCTAATGGGGTAGATAATGGTGATGTTCCCATCATATCGAATTTCTCCAAGATATCATGGATGTACTTTGTCTGATAGATGAAGATACCATCAAGCAACTGATTGACCTGAAGCCCCAAGAAGAACTTCATTTCTCCCATTGAACTCATTTCAAATTTCTGTTTCATGACTTCTTCAAATTCTTTACACAGCGCATCATTCGTAGAGCCAAAGATGATGTCATCCACATAGATTTGAACGATCATCATTTGTCCTTTCACTTCCCGTGTGAAGAGTGTGCTATCAACAGTGCCTCCGGTAAAGTCGTTGTTTAACAGGTGCTGATAGAGTGTCTCATACCAGGCTCTCGGGACCTGATGCAACCTGTATAACACCTTATCTAGTAAGTAAACCTTGTCTTTATGCACTGGATCGATAAACCCTGGTGGTTGTCCAACATACACTTCCTCTTTCACTTTTCCGTAAAGGAAAGTTGATCTGACATACAATTGGTACACTTTTAAAACCTTTCCATGACACAAACGCCAGGAATATGTGGATTGCTTCTAGTCTAGCAACTGGAGCATAAACCTTTGTATAATTAATGCCTTCTTGTTGATGAAAACCTTTGACAACCAGTCAAGCTTTATTGTGCACAATTACCCCTTGATCATCTCTTTTGCACTTGAAAACCCATTTAGTAGCAATAGCTTTTTGATTAGCCGGTAAGTCAACAAGCTTCCAGACACCAAGCTTTTCGAATTGTTGCAGCTCCTCCTGCATTGCATTTATCTAGCTATCATCGGCAAGTGCTTCCTTGTTTAATTTCGGCTCAATCTGCAAAATAAAACAACAATGTAAGAATATATCTTGAATTGGTGCAATTTTGGTATAAAAACAGCTAAGATCTTTTTTGATCTGATTGCGCATTTTAACTCCAACTTGCAGCTCTCAAATAATATTCTCTGAAGGGTGATAAGACAAATTCCTTGGCATTGCTTCATTAGGAACATTTACTTCACTCTCCAAGTTCGTAATATTCTGTTCAGCCACCTAATTACTTGTTGAAGCTTCATTCTTAGCGCTAGAACCTACAGATTGATTTAACAAACTTGTTATCTGCTTAGAACCTTCATTGGAGCTAGATTCACCATCTTGATCATATGTCCGGCCAACATCTGAATCGGAATCGTTAGAATGGTTGAAAGTGGGCTCTGTGGCATTCACTATTAGTTCGACAACGGGTTCCGTTTGAGTCGAATTCGAACCTGCTCCAGAATCATTTCTGCCAATATATGGTTGAGTAACCATTATTGGTCTTGGAACTTGTTCTTGATTAGACGCTTGTTGTTGTTGATACAACAACACAAGTACCTCTTCATTTGGTTCGTCTGGCAGATCGAAAGAATTCCATAAACTCTCGTAATTAAACATCCAAGATTCACCATGCTGTTGAGTAGGCATTGTATACTTCTGACAATCAACATGTTGAGCAAGAATAACTCGATTCGAACTTGGTAAAATACTCTTCTCAACGAACTTGCATATCCTATGAAAAATCCCTCTAAAGATTTGGTACCAAATTTACCATCCGGGTCAATGTCCATACATGGAGATCAAATGGTTCCAAAAACTCTAAGTTTGGCTTTCGTTGGTTAACCAGTTCGAAACATGTCTTCTTATGTGCCTTGATGGTTAAAACCTAGTTCAATGTGTAACATGTAGAGGCAACGGCTTCACTCTAGAAATTAACAGGTAACTTTGAATCGGCGAGCATCGTGCGTGCAGTTTCAATGAGATTTGATTCTTACATTCAGCTACTCCATTTTGTTGTGGAGTATAGGGGGCGCTGAATTCATGAAGAATATCTTTGTCATTATAGAATTCGAGCATTCGATCATTTTTGAACTCAGTACCATTATCACTTTGTATTCGTCTGATTGGAAGATGGTCTAAGTTCTCTAACTTTCTGAAAAGAATCATAAGATTATCAAAGGTCTCATCTTTACTATCCTGGAGATAACCCACAAGAATCTCGAATAGTCGTATATCACAACAAAGAAATATAGATCACTAGATATGCTTTTAATGTTGACTAGCCTGAAAAGATCCATATGAAGCCTCTCTAGTGGTAATTTTATAGAATTCAGAAGTTTTCTCGGATGTGGTGTCTTATGCTGCTTCCCATTTTTGTAGCTAAGACAATCGCCATATAGATGAAAACTTTTGAGATTAACACCATCCACTATATTGTTGTGCATCATATAGTTCTTTTTTCTCAAATGGATATGCCCCATCTTTCGATGCCATAAGATCGATTCTTTTTCATTTGCTTTCATGACAAAACATTGTGCAAACTTCGATGTAGTGGATGTGATGCTCATGTCTAGAACATAAAAATCATTCTCTCATGGAGCGCGCATGAGAATCCACTCCTCAGGAATTCTGAATCCTGACTTTAGAATTAAGCATTCTTTATCATTGAAGTGCGTGGTAAACTTCTTATCACAAATCTGTGAAATGCTTAGTAAATTGTTTTCCAGTTCAGCAATGTCGTTCACTTCATCGAGCGAGACCACTCAATTGGAAAGTTTTCCATCTCCGAAAATCCTTCCATCTTGATTTCCAACGAACCCTACATAGCCTCCACGAATAGACTTAACCTCATAGAGTAAGGCCAACATTCCTGTCATGTGACAAGAAGCTCCACTGTCCATTATCCATTTTGATATGATTGACCTTGGGAAGCAGCATAAGAAAACACAAGCCTTCTCAGTCTTGGGTGTGTTCGGAATATCAAACATTGGAACTTTGACATTAACATCCTGTTTAACTTTAGATTTAATAGGTGTTTTGATTTCTACAGAATATGTTTTGGTTTCAGCTACCCAAGTTTGTGTTTCAAGAATTGTCTTTTTCGAATAAAATTTTGAATCCTTTTGTTCAGTTTTGGTTGAAGTTTCACCAATTTCGAATTTTGGAACATTTAGAATTATTAGTTTCACAATTTTGTTGGATTCGTTATTTTTTTAAGATATGTTTTGGAACAACCTCAAGTTTTTTTTGTCTCACATCTTCTGTGGATTTTTTTGCGTCGTAAACAGATTTTGAGTTGCTTTGAGTACAATGTCGTGCAATATGCCCAACTTTGTTACATTTCCAACATGTTCTACTATCACAATCTGTAGATGAACTCTAATTCCGCTCACGATGTTTCTTTTCTGCATGGAACTCGTCATTTGATTGTTCCTTTCCCAACCTTTCTTTTTCACTTACCGTGCTTGATCCAAACACAAAGTTTACTTTCTTTTGAAAATTTTATTTTTGAAACTTATCATTTTTCTTCTTAACATACCTCAACCCTTGACACTTATTTTTAGGATAATTTTTACCTTGGCGATCATTTTTCCAAAAGCTTTGGGTTTAGAGTAGTAGGACTTATTCAAATTTTCCACTTCAAAAAGATTGAATTCTGTTAGCTTAAACACTTGTTCTACTTTCTCAAGATTCACAATCTGAATCGGAAATTCTTGATCAGAATATAGTTTGTCTGATCATTTCATGGTATAAGCAACCAATGTAGAATCATCATCCGAACTAGATTCTGATTTATCAAGATAATTCTTGTGAAAGCTCTCCTCATTTCAGATGGTGAACTTGAACTAGTTTACTCCAAATTCGACTAAGCACTTTCATACTCTGTTCTATCACTTTCACTACCCAAAACCTTTTCAACCACTGTTTTAACCACATCAGATTCACAGTCATTGTCTGATTTAGTGTATGTTACATCAATGTTCTCAGGCAACTCATTTCTTTTCAGTATTCAAATTTAGATTGAGCGGCTTTCCCACCCCTAAAGGTTTCTTTCTAGCATAGCTTTCCCACATGGGTGGTGGAACATGGTTGTAACCAACACTTTTGTTCTTACCGTTCTTATCATTTTCTTCCTTTTCAACTTTCAGAAGAATATGATCAATGACATGAACTAGTGGAATAACTGATTAACAATTTGTTAACCCTTTCCGTTTCAATTTTCATTTTTTCAAGCTCATTTTTAAGTTCAACAATTTTGCTAAGATGAATGTTTTAGCCATTTGTTTGTCCATAATAGTTGCTTTAAGCATCGACAAAGTTACACTATCTTCACTGTTAACCTTTTCATATTGTATAATCGCTTTAGATAATTTGTCGTAAGCTTGTTTAGTTTGTTATAATCACTTGAAAAATTATCTGAAAGTTTTTCAGTTCAAAATAGTTTTTATCTTTCTCGACACATTCCTTGCAAGGTTCTTGGCATCTCTTGCATGGTTTTTCAACCTCAACAACCTAAACTTTGACAACCTCCCTTACCGACTCTTTGACAAATTCAAAATTCATCAGAAACTATCTATTTAAGGTTTGCCATAATTTCTTTGTTTGCAATCTCTGTCAAATTCTCGGCATTCATCTCTTTTTCCACATCTATCAATTCCACACATTCAGACTTTGATTCCTCTTCTACTTGCACTTGATAACTTAGATCAAAATATCCTGTAAAAGATGGAAACAAATTAGGTGGAATTAGATTTCTAAAAGGATTATTGATGTCCTAAAACTAGTCTAATAAAAACAATTGAAATTAACCTAATTCTAGACTCAAAGTTATACTCTAGACTCCTAAACTCGACTAAACTACTAACCAACAAGTGGACTGATCAATTGTAGAAAAGCTTAAGTAAGTCTGGATATCGAACCCACGAGACTCTCTAATTACGTTAACAACTCTATTTAAACTAAACTGACACACGTAATTTATTTTATGTTTGGGGGGTTTACTAAAAATCCTAAATTTATAACTAAACTAATATTAACTTAATTAAGACAAATTAAGACGGACTTTCGAAGCGGAGATTTAATTCAAGGATGGTGGAATGGCTACCTAGGTTAGATTTATTATTGCTATTAAATGGTTTTCGGTTGATTAATAATGTGATAAGGAATCAGGATCTTAAAATACTAAATCCTAAGGAATACCGAACAGGACCCCTGACCCTTCTCGGGAAGACACCTATAAGATTTCCTTTCAGTTATCTAATATTCATTAAAGTGTCTAAATTAGCTAACTATCTGTCAATAGGAAGCTTAGACTACTAAGGTTCTTGATTTGGTTTAATCGACTCGAATATGGCAAGTGAACTAAAACCGGTTTTTCTCAAACCTAATCCTAGCAATTTACCTCTTTAATTCAGTTAATAAATTATTATTTCTCAGTATTTAATTTTACTATAGTGTTAAGATTTAATTATATATTTCATTCAATTGTTTCTAGGGTTTATTGGCCAATTTACCGAACAATTACCCGAACCCGTTAAGACTAGACAATCAACATAATCCTATTCTATGAAAGACATCCAACTAGATTTATATGAAACAATCAAATAATCAATAATTAGATCAAAACATGCAAATACACCAAATCAAACAACCAAAGTTCACTGCTTTATCAAAACTTGTTGATACACTTTTGTGTCTGTCGCTTGTTCTTAGTTACGTCTGTAAATGTACGGTCTTTGTTTACTGTGTCTGTGTAGTTTGGTCGTGTCGACCAAATCAAGATAACCTCCTGTCTTGGTTTAGTATGATGATTACTTTGCCTGTGTAAAACAGTTGCATGTGTGTATGCTGTTGAGTCTTATGTACATGATGTCTGTGACACATTCTCCAAAGAAGACTTCTATGTGTGGGTGGGAATGCTTCGTACGAGCAAGATGTTACTCGTACGATCTACTCATCCTTCGTACGAGTGAGACCATCTAAACAAGCATACTGCTTGTTTCGTATGAGCTAGTTTATGTTTGTACGAGCCAGCTTGTTCGTACGAGTATCTTTGGAGAATGTTCTTCGTGTCTTTTGGTGTTTCGTACAACCAGCAACATACTTCGTACAGTTGATGCAGTGTGGACACTATATAAGTAGACATGCACTTCTCAGTATAGAGAGAGACAAGTGAGTGAGCTAAAGAGTGAAACAGAGCTAGACATCTGAGAAAGAGACACAAGAGCACAGAGTGTGTTGCAAGAGTCTGTATGAACATTGTTTGTATATGTTTGTATCAGTTCTCTTCTATTAATCAAGATAGTGAATCTTTGGTTATCATGTGTTCTTACTTTGCTTTGGTTTGCATACTTACGAGGATTCCACACTCGTATTTGTGTTGTATAAACATGGAAGTAGGTTAATCTTGATCCTCCAAGTTTACCTACAGGTGGTATCAGAGCTTTGGCTCTCTTCCTTGTTTTTAAACCAAGCTTAGTGTTGTGTCTGAGCTAGTTTTGAGGGTTTCTTGAAGTGTTCTTGAACTTTCAGGAAACTTAAGTTTTTAAAAGATAACAAACTTAAAACCTAGTTAAAACTTGTTGTACGTAGAAAATTTTCATTAAAACCTTGTTAGAACACATGGAGACATGTTAAAATCTGGTTTTTCTTAAAATTTTCGTCTGTTCAAGTTGAACACATTTGTAGGAGAAACTCACCGGAGAACTCACAAGAATATTGTTGTAGGGTCGACCAACTCTTTGACATTCTGGACTTGACTGTTGAAACTGAAAAAGCTGATATGGAATGATTGTCTTTTTAACCAAAATTGTGTAGACAACAGACCACTTTCGAAAACCAGTCTGTGCTAGAAAAGGAAATTTTTCAACAACCAGCCCTGCAAAAAGATTCCTCTGCGAAAAACATCTGTGCGAATAACCCATCCGCACGAAGAACTAGACTGTTCATGCGAAAGATCAGTCATCCGCATGAAGAACCTGGTTCGCATGAAAGACTAAGTCGTTTGCATGAAAGAGTATCCCCCGTACGAAACGCCTGGTTCGTGCGAAGGATAACCACTCGTACGAAACATTGGTTCGTACGAAGAACAACTTAATCTGTTTTTCGTGTTTCAGTTTTTCAAACTTTGTGATTTTTCAAACTTTGTGATTTTTAAAGGGATACTGTTATTTTCAAAACTTGAACTTTAAACCTTTTAATTTTCATAATCAAGAAAGATAATGAGTACTAATCTATGGGATTGGAGTAGTAGTTCAAGCACAAATCAAGACTCTTCGCAAACCTCCGCAACCTCATGGGTTAAGTCACTAATGCCTCAACATACATCCATGATTATCACAAATCAATGGGCGTGTGCCGCAAATCGGAACCATAGCATTCCGACTCTTCTTATAAGCGAGAGTGAAACTCGTAGTAATGACCGTCCACCTAAACTGAACCATATGAACGATTATCCTTCGTGGAAAAATCGCTTCCATACATATGTTCTCAGAAAAAAATACTGAATTATGGACATGTTTTACTACACCCTACAAGGAATCACTCGAAGAGGCAGGATCAAATCCAACCTCCTTAGCCAATCTAGATGAAGGCGATAAAAAGGCTTACGATCTAGAGAAAAAGGCGTTTGCTATCCTTACACAAGCACTCCATAAAGATATTTATCATCAGTTTGTGTACTGTACGACCACCAAAAATCTGTGGGATACCCTGGAAGCAAGAGGAGAGGATAATGCTGCAACCAGAAAAATACGACATGATCTGCTAAAGAAGGAGTTTGAAGGTTTCATGTTCACGGAAAATGAAACACTGAATGATATGACAACACATTTCTACCATCTGCTCAGCGAAATGTACTCGTACAAAGTGTTAGCATCTCCACAAGAAATCATAATGCGCTTTGCTGACGCATTACCGCCAAAATGGGGTCAATTTACTGACTTATTAAAACATACGGGTGTTTTGGATTCAATTAGTATTTATGTATTTATGCAGAAATTAGAGAACAAAAATGAAGAAGAACTTCGAAAGGCACGAAGAATTATTGTTCGATGAAACCCTGAGATGTACTTTGGAGGTATTAATATAGGTATTAGTGCAAATCAGCAACCAAAACTTCAAACTGCGTTTGTGTCAAACATGAATCCCTTTCTACCACCACCAATTCAAACAAATCAGCCTGCAGGCTCAAGTACTCAAACTTTTGCACCAGTATTTGATCCTAAAGCTTTTTTGCCACAACCACAAGATCTTGCACCTCAAGTTCCACATCAAGCTCCTTAACAAGCTTTCTATGGTAACAACTTTCAACTTGCAAATTCCAATACAGTCAGACTTGACACATCACATCTTTCCAAGGTAAGCATAGAAGTTGCTCAGGAACATATGGAACTTCTAAACACCATGGTTAGTGCCTATTGTTGATTAGTGGCTGGTCAAATTGGAAACATCAATTTGACTAATGAAGACTGCCAACAAATAGATAGAGATGAGATGTAGCTAATGGATATCAAGTGGGCGTTTGCAAGTGTGGTGGGAAGAGCTAAGGATTATATGAGCAGAACAGGAAGAACCAGTTTGGAAAGCAAGAAAGATACAAAATATGGTTTTGATAAAAATGTTGTTACTTGCTTCAATTGTGGTGAAAGAGGTCACTTCAAGCGTGAGTGTACAAGACCCAGCAAACAAGGAAATCACAACCCCTTTTGAAATCAATCACAACCAACGAACACAGCTCAAGTTAACCTGATCGAAGGATAGTGGCTGTTAACAACCCAAACAATACCAACCAGTCAGGACCTTCAAACAACACAAATAGAGCCTTAGTAGTTCAGGCAGATGAAGGATGCGATTGGTCAGTACAATTGGGAGATGATAATCAAGGAGGAACCGCATGTTATGCGAAGATTATCAATCGAATCAAACACGTACACAATATTGACAGTTCTGATGATGATGATAGTTCGGGTTACAATGGTGGTTCTGATGAAGAATGCTCAAGTTCAGGTGGTTATGGATCTGATTCAGATATCAGGGAAGTAAGTGATGATGAGGTCAGAAAATTACTGAAAAAAGCAGAAAAGCTGAAAGGTCAAAGGGCGGGTCTGATGAAGAAAGCAGAAATTGCATCGAAGGAAACAGAAAAATTCTTTACAAACCGTGCATCTTTTTCTCATCGTACTGCCTTCATGGCGAATGTTGTCGGTTCGACAAGTCAGGTAGACTCCAAATCTCCTAAAATCTACAGTGACTGTGCTGAATTAAAAATAAAATTTGAAACAATAAAAAGTCAAAATCAAAACCTAGTTGTTGAACTACCAAAATGCAAAGAGGCTAACTTGGCTTTAACTTGAAACGAAAAAGAATTCAAATCTGTAATAGAAACTCTTAAGAAAAGTGTTTCTGAATTAACAAAGACAATTTTGAACAAACAAACGGTAATTAATAACTATATTAATCTCCTTGAGGAAACAAAGAAAGAGTTAGCCATCACCAAATGCAAACATCATGCGATCAAGCTAAAATTGAAAAGTTATTCTAAATCCCGATATGTGGTTGATCATATCATTGACGTTCAGAAACTAAAAGGAGATGTTAAATGCATTTGGTATAGGTCATGTCCACCTCCGTTGAAACACAACTATACCAAATTTCCTGATGAAGAGGAAATGCCACGCTTTGAACCCTTTGCACCTCTTAATCCTGAAGAGTTTGCAGCAGGATTGGGGTTCAAGCTAGATAATTCCTCTGTTGAATCAAGAAAATCCAAGAACTCATCATCAGTTGTTAACCAAAACCCCTCTACAACAAAGGAGGATGATTCGTCAGATGATGAGTTCGAGAAAAATAATCAGGATCAATCTCTTGATGAGGAAAAAGCGATAGAAATGTCTGCTACTCCCAGTGTGAAAACTTTTGAAAATCAAGAGAATGATCCTATGAAATCTGTGAAGACAAATGTGTCTACATATGAAACTGATAATGTATTGTATACTTTGATTGGAGACAAGAAAATCTACTCAAACAAAGACTTTCCGATCAAAAATGTAAATCCAACCTATATTGATCAAGTTTTTGAGAAATCAACAATCAAGTTTTTGGAGAAGAAAAACCCAATCAAGTCACTACCATTATCTGTTTTAAAAGAAAACCAAAAGGAAAAGCGAGCTGAAAAACCTAAGGTACCACAACCAAAGGTTGAAGCAAAAGGCACTCGCTATAAAAAGAAGTTTGAGAATGTTAAATTTGTGAGTTCTACTGGTACTGATAAAGTCGAAACTTTTGAAGGCATGTCTAATATAGATTTTGTAAACAAAGTCAAGATTTTAAAGCGTAACAGTGAAAACAATTACACTCAACATACAATTGGGTGTCAAAATGAACCAAGTACCTCAAAACCCACAAGTTCAACATCAACTCATAAAACAAGATCTCCTAAATTTGTTGAGAAGAGAACATGTTTTAAATGTGAAGAATTTGGCCACATAATCAAGAATTTTTTAAACCCAGAAAAACCTAGATTTGTTGAGAAAACCCCTCCTGAACCTACTTGCCAACGTCGATATGTTTCTCCAAACAACACAAACACATTGTAAAGAACAGGAAGAAAAACAGAGACGTAAACAAGTAAAAATAATTGAAAAATCATTGAAACCGGATCCTTTAGAAAGGAAACCAAGTTCTTCAAATTTAATAAAACCAGAAGGTGTTAAAAATGTAAATAATAGTCATTCTGGTAAATTTAAAAAAATCTTGGATACCTAATACCGTTGATGGTTCAAGAGGAGGCACACAATTTCTAAATCATCAAGAAATAGAAATCACATTTCTTGATGATAAGGGTCGACCCAAGACCACTAAGGATTGGGTCCCCATCTCAAATTGATTGGTTTTTGAAATGTGCAGGGTGTTCCAGGAGGAACTGTGAATAGTCATGGATTGTTGATAGTGGAGCATCAAGGCACATGACATGCGACTTAAGGCTCCTTTATGATGTGAAAAGCATTTGAGGAGGCTATGTTGCTTTTGCTGGAGACAAAGGCGGATACATCACTGGAGAAGGAATGGTATCCAATGGTGTTGTTAGCTTTGATAAGATCAATTATGTTCGTCAAATTAATCACAATCTTCTTAGCGTTTCTCAAATCTACGACAAGAAGTTCACGGTTCATTTTGATGATGCCGGATGTGTTGAAACCTGGTTCCAAGATTCCTAAAGAATGGATTCTCCTGTCGGCTCCAAGAATTAATGACCTGTATATTCTTGACATGAGCCAAGCTATTACCACATCTGCACAAGTCACATGTTTTGTCTCAAAAGCCACCGAAAAAGAATCAATCTCTTGGCACAGACGAATGGGACACATTCACTTGAGGAAAATGAACTATTTGGTGAAAAACAATCTTGTGAATGGTGTGCCAGTGAAGAATTTTCATCTACAAGATGTATGTGTATCATGCCAAAAGGGAAAGCAAGAGAGAAAATCTCATCCTGTGAAGAAGATTAACACGGTGAATATGCCTTTGGAAAGTCTTCATATGGACCTCTTTGGACCTATGAAACACAAGACTACATTTGGCGATTTATATTGTTTAGTAGTTACTGATGACTACTCATGTTTTTCATGGGTGAATATGTGGGCACACAAGAGTGAAGTTCCTGAAATCCTCAAGAATCTCCTAACTCTGCTTGAAAATTTGTACAATTTGAAGATAAGGAGAATCAGAAGCGACAACGACACCGAATTCAAGAATCAAGTTATGGATGAGTTTTGTTCTTCTAAAGGCATTCTGCATGAGTACATTTCTCGATACACTCCACAACAAAATGGTGTCGCTGAGAGGAAAAATAAAACTCTAATTGAAACAGGAAGAACTATGCTAGTAGAATCAGAACTTCCTGTTCAATTTTGGGCAGAAGCTGTTGCTACTGCATGTTATATGATGAATAGAGTTCTTACGGTGAAGAGGCACGGGAAAACATGTTTCGAGTTGTTACATAAAAGGAAACTGGATGTTTCTTTTTTAGAACCTTTGGAGCTCCATGCACTATGATTGATCCACATGCGAAATTTGGTCCGAAAGCTATCGAAGGTTTCTTTCATGGATATGCTACTCCTAATTTCAGAGTGTGGAATTTGTCAACAAAGAAGATTGAAGAATGGGGTGAAGTCAAGGTTCAAAGATACACTGAATCAATAAGAGCTCCGGGTGCTCCTTGGATGTGTGACTACGATGGGCTGTTTAACTCCTTAATCTGCCCACTTTTGATGATTCTTCTGCAGCCACTCAAATGCTACTAGAAAGTGATACTACATTTGACTCGTCATAGTTCGACCAATTAGTGTTAATCCTCAAGTGTCTACTTCAGTTAACAATCTTGTTCAGAATGAGGAATTCGAAGATGCTACTGATTACAATATTTCGTCAGAAGATGATGAGTTCCATGATGAATATGAAGCTACTTCTGCTCCGGTTCCTGGAATTTCATATGTCACATCAAATATTCAGAATCTAGGGACTACTGAAGGTCATGCGTCTACATCTTCATCTAGAAAACGAATTAGTTGTTGATCTGAATATCAACAATTTGGGTATATATTCTCGAGTTCCTGATGTTCCTGAAACTCGAATCCATAATACCCATCCTCAGCAGAATATTATAGGAGATATCCAAAGTGGTGTGCAGACACATAATCAGCTCAGGAATAATCAGAATGCTGGTTTGTATTCGATTATTAGGGAATCTGGGGAACAGAATAATTAGTCTTTTGCCAGCTATGTCTGCCAAGTTGAACCGAAATCTTGGAAGGAGGCTATGAAAGAAGACTCATGGGTTGAAGCAATGCAGGAAGAACTTCAGCAGTTTCAGAAGTTAGGCGTGTGGAAATTGGTTGACAAGCCTTACAACTATAAGAAGATTGGAACAAGATAGGTTTACAAATGTAAGAAGGATGACCGAGGTGTTGTTGTGAGAAACAAAGCAAGATTGGTCGTTCAGGGCTTTAATCAGGTAGAAGGCATTAATTACAATGAAGTTTATGCACCGATAGCTCATCTTGAGGCCATAAGAATTTTCTTGGCTTATGCGTCCAATAAGAAGTTTATTGTTTACCTAATGGATGTTAAGAGTGCATTTCTTAATGGTGTGGTTGAAGAAGAGGTATATGTTGAGCAACCGCCTATTTTTGAAGATCCAATCCATCCTGACAAGGTTTGGCTTCTCAATAAGGCGTTATATGGTCTACATCAACCTGCTCGGGCTTTGTATGAAACGTTGTCTTCCTATCTTCTGAAGAATGGTTTTCGACGTGGATTGATCGACTGTACTCTCTTCATTAAGGAACAGAATGAGGACTTATTGCTGGTGCAGGTGTATGTTGATGACATTATTTTTGGGTCGACCAACGAGAAAATGTGCAAAGAATTTGAGCAGGTCATGCAGGAGAAGTTCGAGATGAGGTTATGGGGAAAATGACTTTCTTTTTGGGTTTGCAGGTTCATCAATCTAAGGAAGGGATTTTCATCCATCAAACCAAGTATGTCGGGGATATTCTCAACCAATTTCAAATGGAAGACTCAAAGCCCTTGGGAACTCCATTAGCTCAGATTCATGGGATTACTCCTGACGGAATGGGTGAACATGTGGAACCATCTATTTATCGTGCTATTATCGGATCTCTTATGTATCTTACTGCTTCAAGACCCGATATAATGTACCCAACATGTCTTCTAGCTCACTACCAGTCCAGTCTAAAAGGTTTCTCATTTGATGGTTGTGAAAAGAATCTTTCGTTATTTAAAGGGTCGACCGGACACCCCTCTTTGGTACCCTAAGGATGATAACTTTGATTTGACATCATTCAGTGATTCTGATCATGGTGGCTGCAACATCGATGCAAAATCAACATCAGCAGGATGTCACTTCTTGGGAAATCACCTAGTCACGTGGCAATGCAAAAAAGCAGACTTGTGTAGCTACGTCAACCTGTGAGGCTGAGTATATTTCAGCTTCTAGTTGCTGCTCTCTGGTTCTATGGATCCAACAGCAAATGCGCGACTACGGTTTTGAATTTCTAACTACTCCTATTTTTGTTGATAACGAAGCTGCTTTACAGATCACTCGTAATCTTGTACAGCACTCAAAAACTAAGCACATTGAGATTAAGTATCATTTCATACGAGATTGTTATGAAAAGAAACTTATCAATGTGGTTAAAATCCACACTGATCACCAACGTGCCGACCTGTTTACAAAAGCTTTTGATAAATCTCGTTCTGATTATCTACTTTTAGTCAATGGCATCAAGGTGAAACCCGAGTAATTAATCCTTGGCTAATCATTTTTCATAAATATTTTCTTCAAAATCTAGAATTACAAAAAGATTTCTTTTTTCTCTTCGATTTATATTTTAGGGGGAAAATATTTAAAAAAAAATACAAAAACATGAGAAAATGAAAAAATACAAAAATATGTCTTTTATTTATTTTAAGTTTTTATTACCTTCTTTATTTAAGGGGGAGAAAAATTTAGAAAGATACAAAAACAATAGAAAAACCAAAAATCAAAAATGATTTTCTTGGATAGATAAGTGAAGATGATGAAATACACCAGTGATATGTCATAAACAGTAAAAAAACACAAAATGAAAATTGATAAGTAGCTTTACTAATGATGTATCGGTAGGCTCACAATCAGATTAAAATGTGCAGGTTGATGTAAACATAACGGACTACAAGCCAGGTGGGAACCATTCATTGGCATATGGTCTTGGTACTGAAATTTCGTTTGATAGTATGCCGAGGATCTGAGATATGCGGTCTTTATGCTGACTTATCATCTGGGTATTATGGTTAAATCTTTTGCTGAAAAATAACGGTGACGCAAGTCTAGAACTTTCATGATACCATACATACGTGTAAATACTGCATACGACCTTCAATAAGTGATAAACATATCATATCCGCCCAAAAATAAGTGAAATATCACAGCTTTATGTCGGAGCTAAGTTCGTCTCTTTATCGGTACGATGGTACTAACCTATTCACGGACTTACTTCTGTGCCCTGCTTGCATCTGAAAATCAAGTTCCTCATCAATAAGTGATTTAATCCATAGGGCTTGTTTTCAATCAAAATAAGTGAGTATCTCACATCATATACGTCAAAACAGATGATAAGCAGTATACTCACCGATAAGATTTTCTCTCGTGCATACCTTGATACGGGAATGTGTCGTGAAGTGGTTGAAAGCCAGCTAGTAAGTATAATTCGTACCTTAATCATATCTCCTAATCATGATTACATCTGATAAGCTGAGCTTACGTGGAAAACAATACCGATAATCAAAGTAGAATGCTTAATTATTTATTTAATTTGATGGTTCAAACAAAACTTATTTTTGACAAGATTAAAAGCTGGTGTGATTCTCTTACCTTGAAACTCTGAAAAAGTTTATCTAGTAATATATAGTTTACTCTTATCTGTTACTGGTTATTTTAGTTTAGTTTACTTTGTTGTGTAATTAAGTATTGTCTGAATTAGCCAAAATTGAAGCTCAAAAGTTTTCTACCAAGATACGCCCTAAAAAACCATTCGCTTTGATATCATAACTTCATAAAAGTACTTTCTTACAGCGGGTAAACTCATCTCAAAAGAACAAAATCTGTTTAACAAGAACTTTTCCTAACTTAACTTGTGATTAGTGTGGATCTGTGCAAAGTTCTAAATAGGTCAGCGAAAAACGTAAGGTCCTCGAAGAACTGAAAGTCCAGTTTTGAAAAACCTAGATTCATATGAATCATATCATTCGTACGAGCCATTGTGCTTCGTACGAATGACCGATGGGTCTTGTACATTTAGAGTTCTTCGTACGAGTTTGGTAATTCGCACGAGTATCATGATGTGGTATAAAAGGTGATGAAGTTCTTTGGTAGAACTTCACTTTCACCTTGCTCATGTCATCTTTACACCTCTCCTTAAGTTGTTTTTTTATTTCTTTAAGGTATACTTGACTATGATGGCATACTTTGAAGTTGAACAACTTAAACATTATCTGACCATGTGACTTTGACTGACTTGAACAACAAAATTTAAGCGAAGAACCATTTTAATGAAAAACAAGTAACTTCTCTTGAAGTTGGTTGTACGAACTAGATTCTTACGAATGAAACATCACTCGCATGAATAACACATCACTTGTACGGGCCAGTTATTCATACGAATGAATCATTTGTTGTCTAAATCAAAAGTTCGTAAAATGAGTTGTTCTTCGTACGAATAAATTGTAATTCGTATGAGACAATAGTTCTTTGTTCAGGGAATATATACATACAGAAAGTTTGGAAAAAACTTTTTGTGTATATTCCCTAATGAATTTGTGTTCTTATTCTAGTTGTTGTATGTGTACAGAATGGAACAAAAGGAACATACAAGAAAACCCGCAACAAAGAGAACTGACAAGTCAGAAGCGGAAATTTTGTCTGAACCGATACATAACATGGTGGCCTACTTGAATCCAGAAGACAAATTTGCTAAGTACAACGGCTCAATGAAGTTTTTGCGCAACTCAAGGATACATTATGCTATCACGCACAAGACTACAGTATACAAGACATTGATCAAGGAATTTTGGGATTCAGCTAAAGTTTTTGAAGTGAATGGGCAGGAATTTATCCGCGGGAAAGTAAATGACTTGAACGTAGATGCCACTGTTGAAACCATTAACTCAGTATTACAGCTTGGTGATAATCCTGAAGCTCCATTCTCAGTGTCGTTGAAGTGTCAACGTGGATGTTTGCTTAGAATGAAATGTGTTGGAGATTTCCTCGTGGGACAACTAAACAAAGCATGGTTGCCACTCTGATATAAGTTCTTTCTACATGTTTTAATTCAGTGTTTGAGCAACAGACGAAGTGGTTATGACATGACAAATAACGGCTTGGTTGGAATGATGATAGCTTTGACATTGAGCAAACCGTTTAGTGTTTCAAAGTATATTTTTGCAAACATGAAGGAAAACATGAGAAGAACCGGTTATGGTGGAAACAAGTTTTGGATGTATCCTTGTTTTCTCCAAATGATCCTGAATGTGCAACATCCGAATCTTCCAAAGAACGACAATGATGTTCTAAAAGTTGAAGTTATGATGGAACATTCGTTGAAGATCTTTAGGGGTGTAGCAGCAAAGCGATACAAGGAAAGCACACCTCCTCGTAAATTGATCGGTTTTCTGGAAAATGATCAATATAGTGCACCAGAAATAACAATTGGCGCCATGATGACAGTAATTCAGATAATGAAGAACCAACCTTGAAAAAGATGGTTGAAGATAAGTTTGGTCATAAAAGGGAAAGGGTAATGATGATGACAATGATAATGTTGGTAATGATGGTGCTAGAGAACCCGTTGCAGAAGTCCAGCCTACCTTTACAACGGAGGAGACTGAACCTATAATGACGGATCCCACTACAATTTCTAAACCACAACCTTCAAATACCCCAGCAGCTGAAACACCTTCGGTTGAAGATACTCCAGTTCGATCGCAACCTACTACTTCTTCAGCTCAACAATCCAGTCTACATCTCATCAACAAAATGCAAAATGAAGAAGTCGTTTGTTCTCTGAATGGAAAAGGATGAGAAAGTGGATTTTCTGTTCTCTCAGTTACAAGTTGCGGCAATCCAGATTAACAAACATTCGGAGTTCATATCTTAAAATCAGAACACAGTTGTCAAACAACAGTTGGAGATAAATTCCTTGAAGGAGACTGTTAGAAAACAGGATTCCGATATTGTGCAGTTAAGAAAAGAAAATGAGCGACTGAAGGCTGCAGATGCTGAAAGAGCAACTCAGCGTCAACAGTTGAGAGCAGGTGATAACTCTTGGGGGATTGAGATAAATAGACTGAAAGAACGTAGTGCGCTGTACATCGATCTTCGGAAATATTAACTGCTAAGCATAACGACTTAAGAGAATGGTATCATTCTCGTAATGCTACACTGATTGAAGGCTTTAATGGTATTAAAGACATGTTTGAAATGAGAAGAAAGAGGTGAACATTCTATGGAATGATAGATGCAAAGCGTAGGAGATCAAGCGAAAGCATGATCAGGTTAGTGAAGACACTGACAATCCTGATGCTTCGGCCTCATCCTCGCAATCAAAAGTTTCTGCTTAAAAAAAAACTCCAGTGTTAGAGTCTAATGCACAGCAGATCTTGACCGATCCAGTTACCTCCAATGGTACTCAAAAGGAAACAGGAAAGGTTTGATGTTTCCAGAAAGTTTTCAAGACCTGATGTTGAGGAAACAGGAAAGGTTTGATGTTTCCAGAAAGTTTTCAAGACCTGATGTTGATCTTCAGGGGGAGTTTGTTGATACTCCAGGCCATTTAGCATGAAGACCAAAGACCAAAGACCGAAGACCAAGCAACAACCAAGGGAGAGTTTGTTGATACACTTTTATGTCTGTCGCTTGTTCTTAGTTACGTCTGTAATTGTTCGGTCTTTGTTTACTGTGTCTTTATAGTTTGGTCGTGTCGACCAAATCAAGATATCCTCCTATCTTTGTTTAGTACGACGATTAGCTTGTCTTTGTAAAATAGTTGCATGTGTGCATGCTATTGAGTCTTATGTACATGATGAATGTGACACGTTCTACGAAGAAGACTTCTATGTGCGTTTGGGAATGCTTCATACGAGCAAGATCTTGCTCGTACGATCTACTCATCCTTCGTACGAGTGAGACCCTCTAAACAAGCACACTGCTTGTTTCGTACGAGCTAGTTTATGTTCGTACGAGCCAGCTTGTTCGTACGAGTATCTTTGGAGAATGTTCTTCGTGTCTTTTGGTGTTTCATGCAACCAGCAACATACTTCGTATAGTTGCTGAGTGTGGACACTATATAAGCAGACATGCACTTCTCAGTATAGAGAGAGACAAGTGAGTGAACTAGAGAGTGAAACAGAGCTAGACATCTGAGAGAGAGACACAAGAGCAGAAAGTGTGTTGCATGAGTCTGTATGAACATTGTTGTATATGTTTATATCAGTTCTCTTCTGTTAATCAAGATATTGAATCTTTGGTTATCCTGTGTTCTTACTTTGCTTTGGTTTGCATACTTACGAGGATTCTGCACTCGTATTTGTGTTGTATAAACAGGGAAGTAGGTTAATCCTGATCCTCCAAGTGGACCTACAAAACTCCCATAAACACATTAAATAGAAAATTAAAATCCAAACTTTCATAATAAGTCATCATAACCTAGGTAGCAAAAGTAAATCTAGCCAATAATCATTGGTTTAAACATAGTCAAAGCAAGTTTAAAAACTGAATTCATCAAAACAAAGAACAAGGAAGCTAAAGATTAAGAAAATCGGTAATAAGACCCGTGATTTCTTCTATCTCTATGCTCCTAGCTTCAATCCAATGATTCCTCAGCAACTTCTTCTTCAAAACTCAGCTAAACGTCTCTAGAAATTGGTTCTTGAAACTCCAAGTTCGTCCAATAATTGTAATTAGAGTTAAACTCTAATTATATAATCTTTTTCCAGCACAAATCTAATCAGTTCACGAAACCTTCTGACCAAAATGTCCTCTCGCTAGCCGCGAGAGGCCTCATGCTACCGATCGTGCCCTGCGACCGGGTTATTTATTCTCTGGAACTTTTCCTCCTCTCGCCACCCACGAGAGGCATATCCTAGGGCGGTCGCGGCCAGTGAGCGGATCTAATTTCCCATTTTTTGACTCGTTTCTTCTCTCGACTTCCAACTACGATCCGGCTCGGTTTCTTTCACCAAGTCAGCTCGTTTTCTCCTCTTTTCAGCTATTCCCACGAACAAGACCTGCAAAATGATGTGGATTAAAAGTAGATATATTCTTATAAAACCAAAACGAATATTAACGAAATTAATACAAACTATACATGATAAATAGATGTATTATTCAATACATCAAATATCCCCATACTTACTCTTTTTTCGTCCTCGAAAAAGAATTATGCAAACGGAATCATAGCCAAGTAATTATTTGATTTCAAAAATAAGATTATTTTATTAAGGTTGAAACTGCGATTGCAAGTATACGTGTCCACTTCAACTCAAAACTCGGTTAAAGTTCTTATCATGTAAATTTAGTTCCATTTTGTTCAATCTACCTAAAGTCTCACACTAGAATCCACAATACACCTAATCCCACCTCAAGCTTATGGAACAAAAGGAACGAATCATTCGACCCATTTCCTAACTGTTTTATACCAAAATCAAGAGAACTAAAAACCAAGTAAACTTTCTTTCTTTTTTTTTCTTTTTCTTCTTTTGAGCACTTGATTTCTTTTTGCATACCTAACCTAGAGGCTGTCTCAACCAGAGGCACCATCCTCGAGAGCGACAACTTGGGCTTCGGCATTTAAGCAATTTTTTCAACTTATCCTAGAGTGATTCTCGATCAGACTCACCATCCCCAAGGGAGCTTCCATAGGCCTTGTCTACTTTTTTCAATCAAGCTATATTTTTTTTTATATTTTTTCTTTTATTTACATGATCAAAAATTCTAAAGATTTTAGCTTATAACAGCATTCCTTATACTATTTTTGGCGGTTTCGGCTTCCCATTTTTCCTAGATGAGTACCCACTTGTAGACCGACATTTAAGGTATATTAATCTCAAAGAAACTAAGAACCGAATCAAGCCTACTCACATATCCCAAGTTAGACACAAAATCAACCCTTTATTAACTCATATTATCATTATTTGAAACCGAATAACAACTCAACTTTTCTATCATTTTACGTTTATATTTTGCAAATTTCTTCTTCAAAAGACATTTTCTGATTTTCTGTTTTCATGACAAATTAAAACTATTCTATGACTCAACTATCCCATCCCACACTTAAATTTTGCATTGTCCCTAATGCAAGGATAAGAAGACTCAGCTAACTAAATAATATAAACTGAAAACTAAATAAATAAAATACAAACTATACAAGTGAAATGACTTAGCTGATATGCAAGACTGTCAATGTGCCAGTCAATTCCACATAAGCCCTCCAATCCGAACACGCTCAGCAAACAATTCTCAACTCTCACACGCGAACGGAAGCGGCAAAATAAACACCAACCTATCAACCAACATAGATAACTTCCAAACATAGAATAGTAAATAAATAATTGTTCAACAGAAGTTTACCACGACCATACCCAAACCAACCCAACTACCCTAAATGTAAAGTGTTTAAGTACATACAGACCAATAGAAGGATGAAAACAACATAAAATAAAAATAGAAATCATTTAAGAACCGCTGTCTCTGACTGATCATCCTCCTCTTCTTCCTTCGATTGCTCAAACACTTGGTATGGCTGCATATTTTACATATCGCTTGACTGACCAGGTTGCCCTTGATGCTGAAAGTATGATGGAACTCCCATGTGCAGGTTCTCCATCATGTACCTCATTCTGTCCTCCAACCTACGTTGGTCTTCTTCGTGCATCCTACGGCTTTCCATCATCACCTACTGGACCCCACAGAATTGCTCATCCACATATCCCCTCAAGTCTCCGAACCCAGTCTCCATCCTGTCATACAAAGAATCTAAAGTAAGTGGATCTGGACGAGGCTGTCTAAGAGGATACTGCCTGCCCGGTAGTTCTTGACGGGTCATTGGTCTCTGATAGCGCGGAGGAACAACGGATTGCATAGACGAAGCAGCCTCAGAACCAGGAGGAGGCTAAACCTGCGGACCGTGCCTAATAGGGTCCCAAGTGATAGGCTCATGAAAGGTCAAAATCCTGGTAGCTTGTAAATCTCGCACACCCATGAAGCTAGGAGACGGCCCTCTCGCATCTTGTCTCGTGGGTACCTATCGAATACCCGAGACTTTCCGCCAACCAAGTAATCAAGGGCCCATAGTAAGTCCGAGCCCCCGGACCTCCTCTCCATAACCGCTTCATCGACCACATAAAAATACTAGCCAAGTTCGCGGGTCGGTACTCACCATACACATCAAACATAATAAGCAGACCTGGTTTACTTTGTTATCCTCCTGCCCCCTACCGGCTAGTGTAGCTGCCAGAATCTTGTGTATAAACCGGTAAACCGGATCGATAATGTCACTAGCAACCATGTTGTTGGAGTACGGCACAGATGAAATTGTATCCCAAAATCTATCCAACTCGTCTGTTTGAACGCTATGTGGGTGCCTCCTCTTAAATACCCCCTGAGGCTAGTAATGAACTCCTACGATTGGACCTCATCCACCGTATAGAACTGGGTAGCCACGACGAACTGAGGGATTGTCATTTCATATACATGCCTTCCCAGGGCAAAAGACACAGCATCGCTTTCACCAAAATTCCCTTGCTGATACTCGAAAGTTAAATGGAACTCAAGAGTGATTTCCTTGTACTACTGCTCATCACAATCTAGCACCCTCCTGAATTTATCGCCCAACAACTGCTCAATCATGCCCCTCTGACCCAGATGGTCTAACATATCCCAGTCTATCCGTCTATACGGCTATAAGTCTACCGTAATCAGATTGGCTAGTCTCTCACTCTCATGTGAGTCTAGATCAAACTACAGTAAAGGACTGTCTCGTAACCTCATACTCTACCATAGGGAACACCACCCCATATGTATCTGACGCTCCTTCTCTGCCCAAAATTTGGGGGCAGCGGTTGAGTTTCTGCTGGATCTCCTCTTGGCCAGGCTGCGGGCCCTCTCTTCTTTTTCCCTGGTCTACTCGAACTGCCTTCACCAGACATCTGCAAAAACGTTCAATTCACAAGCAAAAACAGGTAGACCGTCAGAAAAATAAACCATTTTTTTAGCAATGACCGTATAGCGTTACATTCGCGGTCATGACCAGAAAAACACTTAACCACAATTACTAAACATATTTTTAGTGATCTTTAGCAAAAATACCAATTTATTTCATGAATGCCCAAATTGCCAACCATAACCCAAAAATACATAGAAACACGACACTACCTCCTCCCGGCACTTTAATTGTCCTCAATTAACTCCCGAGTGCTGAAAAACTACCCAACATTGAGTCCCAAACATAACATAAAACCTTATAGTAAATGCAGAAAAATGGGTTTAAATTTCTGTTAAAAATATGATTTTTATGACAACCATTACTAACCGAATCCCCACACTCAATGTTGAAGCCGTACCAAACTAATCCACTCGCAAAATATAACCATTAGCACCCAAACAATCCCAACCAGAATTGTGTTCAACCCCTACAACCAAAACTCAACCCAAACCAAGTTCACCCCAAAACCCTCAAGGAAACTAACATGCAACCTAAACAAGACCCAACACTAAAACATATGAAGCAACTAACTAAAATATTGAAATTTAAGTACAAAAGTGGCAAGAAACTCATACCTCACCATCGATCTACAAGAAAAACTAAGAAAATGAAGTGTAAGTTGCAAAACCCTTGAAAAGCTCATTTGAATGGTGAAAGGTGAGAACTTTAAGTGGGAAATCAGTTAAGGACGATGTGGTGAAGTAGTGGTGGAAGAGACGGAGGTGAATGTAGGCGGATTATGGTGGTTGTTTGAGTGGTAGCCGTATGTGTAAAGTGAAGAATTTAGCTTAAAATGTGAAGGATTTGGGGATTTAGGGCTGCAGATCTGATGCTGATGTCTCTCGCAGGCCACGACCGTGTAAAATTATGTCCAGATTATTTGTGTCTCGCGGGCCGCGACCGGGTTAATGCATGACTCTCACGGCCGGCCAGAGGGTGGTTATCACAGAAAGTTTTGATATTTTGCCAGTTCTTTGCCTTAGAAAATTTTTTTATTAAGTGCAACTTTGTGAAAACCCTCTTGGCACCCGGTTATGTACGAAAACTTACCTGCAACTCCAGTTCTTCGTTGGTTGTGTAAGTCCCTAATTCAGATCTGTACACGGTATCACAGCAACTAATCGATTGTGGAAAATAAGATTAGATGAACAGAACAAGAACAATCTTTGATTAATCAACTTGCATACACCAAATGGTGTCTAACACAAGATATCTGAATAACAAACTGACAAGCAACCAAAATACTAACCCTAACACATGTATTTATACTAATCTCAAGACCCACTAATTACAACCCAATGCCCATAAGGCTCTAGGAAGCCCATTCCTTCACCCTTAGCCCAAACTGCAACACTAATGTGTAAACCTTTTAGCTAGGGGCCCAACAATCTCCCCCTAGGTTTACAACATTAGGCGATTAATCCTTTGGTAGAGCATCAACTCCCATCCTTCCAGCTATGATCCATGCAACCGCTGCTGTCCAATCCTTAGCACACGCCTCATACAACTCTGTTGTTTAAATCTGATTTGTTGCTAGAACCTATAGATCTTCATCGTGAAAGCTCACTAAATCAACCACATCATTCACGCGAAAGGCTTTCTCCTTAGTCACAATCGCCACATTCCCGACCTTTGGATCATACATCCAAAAGTTAAAATTCTTCAAAAAGCCTTTGGGAAATGTTGGAGCGACTAGTACAACAAGTTCTTTATCAATCGGAGGCCACATCACAGACTTAAACCTTCTACCAGTTCTTGCATCTCTAACACCTTTAGTTGCCCGTAGATACAGTTCAGCTGTCTTCATCGTTTTGAATCCATTCTTCACCTCTTGCTCCAGCTTCTTAAAAAATCTCCATCCTGGACCACGCTCAGTCGTATCAGTATCGGTATACGGAGCCCTTAGAAGATCACTCAATGCAACTTTCGTCCAGGTATCAAACTGGGACTCCTTGGAGTAATATTCGTGTGTACCATCCTGTCGAACAATCAGCCACATCCTCTTAACATGATCATAAGTCCAGCTCAACACACGTGACTTATTCCCAACCTTACTGTAATAGCTTGATCCAAGCTCCATGACAAATCTATCAGACTGATTAGTAGGATCCTTCAACTGAAAGTTCTCATCCAGCGGATTTACATCGACGTTCTTCATCAAAACCATTTGTTTCTTCTTTGGAGCAGTTTGCCTTCTCTGACTCACACAAGTAGACTTTCTCTTTGGAGCGCTCAGATAATCTTCCAAACCAGCTTAACGATCGGCTGCTACCTGTTCAGCTGCTACTCTGTCCGCTTCTCTCTGTTCTGCAGCTTGATGACGATGTTCAACATTCATAGGATCATCAATCGGATCAGAAAACTCCTGCCCAAACTTATTCTCCAACTTCGCCTTCATATCATAAACCATAGTCATCAATAACAAAACATCGCCCCGAAGTTGATCTATCGTATGATCACTAGCGTCTAACCGAGTCTGTAGAGAAGCTATCTATGCATCTTTAAGCATAACCTCCTGCTCGAGTACTACCACTCTCTTCTTCAGATCAACTACATCAACATCTTCGTCATCACTATCAATCCCGCTGAATTCAAATGCTCTCTTTTCATATCGCTTCAAATACTTAATATCTTCATCCTGACCACCACCAGAACCACTACCCCCTGCCCCCGAGCCTCCAGCACCTGCAGAACTACCACTACCACCACCAAAATCCATCATCTCGAGTATAGATTCAGATGGAATGGACACGACAGTAGACTGAGTGGCAACAAGAGGAACTGTCGGTTCTTCAGCAGTAACAGGCTCAACAGTGGAAGTATCGGTCAAAGATACAGTGACCGAGGATGTAACAGTGATCGGTTCTTCAGTAGTATCATGAATATGAGCTTCGGTTTGTATCTGGACTTTTGTATGAATTGCTTCTTCGGTTGCTTCTGTTTGTCGCTTTTTCAATAATAGTACTTCCTCTTCTTCAACATCTTCAGCTGTATCAGCATCAGCAACTGGGATATCAAAATGAGGCAACACGAGAGGAGGATTCCCTTGCTGCTCCTGAATCTCCTTCAGATGTGCAATAAGAGCTGCTAAGTTCTCAGTAGTAAGCTCTTGTAGCTCTGGAATCGGATGAACGTCAGATTCTGTAATCTTCAACCTCAATCTCTTTCTCTACCACTAGTACATCATGCTCTTCAGCCACCATAGCATTTATCGGCTTAGGTGCTGGAATATCCTAGCCAATCACCTCAGAAAACTTCCCAAACTTCTTCAAAGGTATACGTCAACAAAAACTGTTTTTAATGTCGATCTGTTCTTCTTCATCGTACTAAAAATTGTGGGACCCATAGGCTTCATATTCAGCAAGTTTGTATCAGAAGCATCCTTAACTAAATCAAAATAACGAGCATCCAGAATCAATTGTACAAATCGAGGATACAGCAAAAACATCTTCTTCTTTAACTGCTCAAGAATCTTCTTCATATTCTCGAAAAGATAACCAGAAAAATTATATTTCCAATCCATCACCAAAGATACTATCGCTGAAGTCTGCGTCTGGTTCGGCTGATCTAACCCACCCTTGTTCTCCGATACGCACTGCATAAACATGTAAACTAGCAATCTCTAGTACGCCAGGAACATCTTCTTCAACAACAGTGGATATGTTCCCTCATAACCCATTTCTATCAATACGGGCATCAACTTCTCCTTAGCATATAATGTCGGATCACTTGCTACATCTGTAAACTTCAACACATCTCGAATAGATGCTTCGTTCATGACAATCTCCTTCCCCTGAATAGATGAACTAATATAAGGCTTCCCGTCAGCACCTGTCAAATGAAATCTCGCCCGCTTCCAAAACATGTGCACTAGATCACGATAGATAACCGGATTCGCTCGGAGTGTATATGTGATCCTGCAGTCATTCAGACCCACCATCATAGACTTGAACTCTTGGAAAAACTCTGCTGGTGGATCCGACAGATAACCCGCCTGGGTATGGAACTGCTCTTCTACCAATAAAAGAGCATCAAAAGCCTCTTCAGCCATTTCTGTCAGAAAAACAACAGATTAAGCCATACTCACCAAAACATTTACTAATCAAACTAAATATCCAAGTTAACATAAGTTAACTGGTCAATTTCAAACTAAGAGGTCAAAAACTCATTAGCTCAACACTGATTGGCAGATCAATAAGCAGGTCAAGAAAAAGGTCATTAGTGAATTTGACAGGTTCAAGGTTCAATTAGGCTTCATTTTAAAGGTTCAGTTTTAAGGTTCATCACTCAATCTGGAAGGTTCAAAAACCATTTCGGGGAGTTCAAACACTGAGATCTGGAATCAAAAGGGTTCAAACAGGAATCCGGATGAACCCCTTATCATCTCAGATGAATGCCATCCGAAATGGAATCCGAGTTCATCCATTTCGGTTGAATACTCATCCGAGATGGAGTCAAGAATGCACTATTTGTTGAAGTTTCATCTGAGATGCCATCCGAGATGCTTAATTACATGAAGATTTGAAGATTAACATTTAATTTTGATGATTACTGATCATTTTCACCTAATTCTGATGTAATTCGGATGAAAAGTGAAGATAATCTAATTTGGATGATGATCAGAGTGTTTCGGAGAAAAATTTTTAGTGAATGGTCCGAAATGAAGCAATGAGAATCTGATATACTATTCCGGAATGGGCTTGGGCCTGAGAATTTAGCCCCAAGTCAATCCGAATCCAACTGAACATCATCCGGTTTCCAAATGGATACAATCCGGAATGGGCTCAGTCAAAGTTATTCTGGCCCAATCTGGAATAGTAACCAGTCCGAAACGGTCAACGAAGGAGGGGCCCAATTCGGTCAATGGGCCGATCCAGAATGGGTCAAAAGGCACAATCTCGAACAGTCCCATAATGGGCCCAATACTGTTCAAATTCAATATTTTCAAAAATCTATTGGATTAGCCCAATTCCAAACCTTAGTAGGCCAGTCCAATACCCCTTGACATAAATCATCTACCTCTAGAATCAACAGTTTAACTAACCGAGCAACCAAACAGATTATTGGTGAACAGGTCAGTACTTTCGTATAGCATTTAAATAAGCAAAGCATTTAAATAAAATCAATGCAGCATATACACAGTTTTGCTATGGGATCAAATCGTTTTCAGGCAGACTAAAGAACACTTTTCAGTGTGAGCTTGGTCGGACTAGTCTATATGATTGCCAATATATTTTTCCATTTAAACCTAGCGCTCAACTTTCTACTTTTGCTTTATGATACACTTAAGGTAATGTTATACTATGATACCTGTGTGTCCCACTCCATTACATACCCCCACGATCAAGGTAAGCATAACGACTCATCGTAGCAGGTGAGTATACTGAGATCATCCTTTATCTTTTACAACGTCAGACTATTGGTGAACAGGTCAGTACTTTCGTATAGCAGAGTGACCAATAATATCTGACGAGGGTTAGGCAAATACCTTATATGGTATGTTTGAATTTTCAAGCACATGGAATTTTCTCGTGATGAGATTTCCTTCCTTTTAAGGTTTTGGCCCTTTTATTTTGGCTCTTTTAAGGATATCCTGATTGTGCCTAGGTCTGCATATAATCTGGATGCAACAGAAGGACAGCCAAGATATCCCCCAGATGACTCAACATCATAAAGACCCAAAACTTCAGACGTTGGCTATCTATCAACATAGGATTTAAGACCATAAAATCATATGCCGATAGTGTGTGACCCACTGGATATATAGTTCTTTATGTTTATATCATTTAGCTTATAATATCCGTTTGAGCTCTAAGCCTATCAACATATCGCTTTCGATCTAAGTCGTTCTAGCTACAACACCTTACATGTGTTAGCCAAAACCTTTATCACGAGAAATCATTTCATTTCCCAATCGTTGCAACACTGTTTGAAACTATTTTTGTCATTGTATGAATTTTTAATGTTTTTTGAGTTTTTCTAATTTTTCAAATGTTTTTGTATTTTTGTGATTTTTCTCCCCCAAAATTTTTGCAAATATATGAACAAATTTACGAGGCAAGCAGAAAAAGAAAACAAACTAAAAGGAAAAGATAAAGGGGGCTCAGTCAGAAACCTAATCATTTTGAGAAGATCCACAAGCACTTGAAAACGCGTGTTGCTAACGGGTTTCGTGAACAAATCCGCAACATTTGCATCGGTGTGGATTTGCTCAAGTTTAACGAGACCCTTTTCATAGCAGCCACGAATAAAATGAACTTTGATGTTTATGTGCTTGGTTTTGGAGTGAAAACAGGGTTTTTGACAATTTGGATAGCGGCATCATTATCACAATAAATTGTTGTGTTTAGATAAGTCCAACCGTAATCCGCAAGCTGGTGTTGCATCTATAAAACCTGGGAGCAGCAAGCTGATGCTGTGACATATTCCGCTTCCGCTATAGAAAGCGAGACCGTCTACTACTTCTTGCATTGCCAAGAGATCAATCTATCTCCAAAGAATTGGCATCAGCTGAAGTTGATCGCATGTCCCTGTCTGTACCTCCAAGATTATTGTCATAGAAAGCATACAGTTCAAATTCAGAATTTGTAGGATACTAGAGCCCCATTGATGGTGCCCCTTTGAGGTATCGAAAAATTCTTTTAACAACATGTAAATGAGAGAGTTTAGGAGTAGCCTGAAATCGAGCACACTGGCAAACGGAAAACATGATGTCTGGCTGACTTGCCGTGAGATACATGAGTGAACCGATGTAGACCAGTACAAGGTTGGATTGACAGGCGTTCCTTCTGCGTCTTCATTAAACAGAGGCCGTTCAACGATAGGTGAAGCCATAGGCTTTGAATCTGTAAGCTTGAATTTGGAAAGAACGTCATTGACATATTTTCCTTGATGTATCAAGATTCCTTGTGAGCTCTGACGAACTTGAAGACCCAAAAACATAGGCATCTCCCCCAATGAACTCATCTCGAATTTTTTCTTCATAACCTCTTCAAATTCGTGACACAATCCATCATTCGTAGAACCAAAAATAATATCATCTACGTAAATTTGAACAAGAATGATGTCCTTGTCAACACATTTGAGGAACAAAGTCTGATCAATGGTACCCCCGGGTATATTAGTGAGCAAGCAGATGCTCTGTTAGGATTGCGTACCACGCACGAGGCGCTTGATGTAACCCATACAAAGCTTTGTCCAACTTGTATGAATATTCTGGCTTGTCAGGATCAGTGAAACCTGGTGGTTGCGCGACGTATATCTCCTCTTTCGCCGTCCCGTAAAGAAACGCAGTCTTGACATCCATTTGATAGACTGTAAGTCCATGTATGTTGGATATGCCAAGCAAATGTGAATGACTTCAAATCTAGCCACCAGTGCATAAACTTCATAGTAATCCAACCCCTCGATCTGGCGAAAGCCCTGAACAACCAATCGAGCTTTGTTCCGCACAATCACACCAGTATCATCCTGTTTGTTGCGAAATACCCAATGAGTTCCAAGAGCATGTATGCCCTGAGGAAGCTTCACCAATTGCCATACCCCAAGTTTCTCGAACTGATTAAGTTCTTCATGCAAGCGTCAACCCAGCCTGGTTCCTACAAGGCGACATCAATGTTTTTAGGTTCAATTTGTGAGATAAAACAAGAGTAAAGACATGTATTGATATCTCCTGATTGACTGCGGGTCTGAACACCAGCAGTAACAGGACCAATAACATTTTCAATCGGATGATCGCGCTGTAGATGTTGTGGTATAAGCGTAGCAGGAACATGGAGATCGGATTGCAAGTTTGTAAAGCTCTGCGATGTGACTCCAGATGGCTCCCCCTCATTAGTTGCACCAGTGGGAATGTTGACTGATGAATCAACAGAACAGTCTGGTGGTGTAGGCTCAGGAAACAGAGATGAGCCTAAGACATCAGGAGTTGTAGCTCCTTCATTTGCCACAGGAGTTTCTGTGTTTGGAGCCTCAACTTCAGGGAATCCAATCTGAGGAATCTGTTCAGAAACAGTTTCCTGGTTCTGCGATGCTGGTGGAGGTGTAGACACATCTTCATTGAATCTAGGTGGATCCACACTCAGCTGGTTGAAAGATTCTTGCAGTTGTTCAGCATCTTCTTCATCCTCAGGTAAGATAAGCATCGGTGGGGGTTCAGAAGTTTTTCCTATACCTGCATTCATATCAGAAGAGATATCAACATATTTAAATAAAGAGGAATAATCATAGAGCTAGTCGGGACCAATTCGTGCATCCTTGGGATTCTCCTCTAGCCAAATTGTAGGTTTCAACTACCATTTTCTTGATCTTGTTGTACACACGATAAGAAGTGTTCTTAGAGTAGGCAACGAAGATGCATGGATCTCCGCGTGATTCGAATTTTCCCTTAGCATCCACGAGTAGGAGAACATAGGGGCATCCAAATTTGTGTAAATGCTTGATCGAAGGTTGGTGACCTTAACCACTTTATATGGTGTTTTCATGTGCCTTTTGTTAATTAGGGCATGATTCTGAATGTAGCAAGCGTTATTGACTACTTCTGCCCAAAAAATAAGAGGTAGTTCCAATTCGACCAACATAGTACGTGCTTCTTTAATGAGTGTGCGGTTTCTACGTTCCGCAACCCCATTCTGTTGAGGAGTTCTGGCTGCACTGAACTGTCGATCAATTCCCTTGGAGGAGCAAAAAGAATTCAAAATGGCGTTCTTGAACTCTGTTCCGTTATCACATCGAATAGCCTTCACTGTGGTGACTGCCTGGTTTTCCATTAGGGTGATAAACTGTTTGACTAACTCAGCTATTTCACTCTTTTGTGCAAGAAAGAATACCCAAGTAAAATGGGAGTAGTCATCAATGATAACCAGACAGTATGCCTTCCCGCCAATGCTCAGAATATCGATCGGACCAAAAAGATCCATATGAAGCAATTCCAAGACTTTTGACGTGGAGGGTGCGGGTTTCGACTTGTGTGGCCTTCGATGTTGTTTCCCACGAGCACATGATTCACACTTTTCAATCTGCATAAAATCACGAATAGGAAGATCTCTGACTAAACCACCTTTTGCAAGTCTGTTGAGATTCTTCATGTTGATGTGTCCTAGTCGGCTGTGCCACAACATTGCATCGTGCAAAACAGGTAAGCTTGTCGGTGAGAGCCTTGTTCATGTCGATGACAAAAGCGTTTCCTTTGCATTCAGCTTTGAGAAGAATCCATTCATCAGGAATAATGAGTCATGGTTTCATCACATAGCAACCTTTCTTTGTAAAGAGCACATCTAAATGATTATCACAGAGCTGAGACACACTCAAGAGACTGTGCTTCAACTCAAGGACATAGTTCACGTTCTTGTAGCTGAGAGCTCCATTGCACACCGTTCCTCTCATCGTTATCTTTCCCGTTTCACCACCTGTGAAGGAGATAAACCCACCATTGAAAAACTGAATGTCATTCAACTGCGAAAAGTCTCATGTCATGTGCCTGGAACAGCCACTGTCGACATACAAAAGTCTGACGAGAGTCCTCCAAAGTTGTTCCTACACATTTCAACAGGTTTAGTTAGAAGCTGCAACCCAGGCCATTGACGATCTTGGTGTTCCATTTGCATCAACATAAGTGACCTCACGAAAAATTTAGGTGATGCTTTTGATTTGTCCAATTTTAGGACAGAAGACTGGGCCTTGGTCAAGATCTTAGGCCTCTAGGCTAGTGAGTCAGACTTCTGCACAATTTTCTAAGTGCTAGAAGGATTCAGAGAACCTGAAGGTCTTAGAGATTTTGGATTTTGTTTCTTGGCCATGTTGAAGTCTTGATCAGAGGGCTTAGCCGGAGCAAATCGAGCCTGATGTAGGCGATTAGGCATAGCTCTCTGATTTTTCAAAGATATGGCGTTGAAAGGCATAAATGCATTTTGACAATTTCGTGCAATATGCCCGGGAAAACCGCAGTTGAAACATATCTGCCTTTTCTGGAAGAAGACAGTCCGTTCAGATTGGGAAATTCTAGGCAACTTGTTTGTCAATTTCTTGCTTGCTGGTACTGACGGCTGGCGCAAGGTCTTAGTCTTGGTTGTAACCTGCTCACAACCATCAACACACTTGTAAGTTTTGTGATTTGAATTAGATAGTTTGGAGTTGTAGACTTAGGCAAAATTTTAACGGATTCCTATCCAGCTGGTGGCTTAACAAATTCAGTTTGGGGCTGCTGAGTCAATTTCTTAGAATGAAGAACTGAATCAGCAACAGCCTTTTCAGTAGGCTGAGGTGCTTTTTTGGTTTTCTTCTTTTTGGATCTACGTGCTCTCCGTTTCCTTTTATTAGATTTCAAATCATTTTTCTTGGCGGATTCTTCAGAGGAACCGGGTGATTCAGCAAGGTCATCCTTTTCTTAACTCTCAAAAGATGAGCTTTAATTGTTAGTAGCAAAAGAAATCTCTATATTTTGAAAAGTTTGACATTCCGATTCAGTTTCAAAAGTTCTATCTGACTCAGCAGGGGAGATTGCTCATTTTCTGTCATTTCAGAATCAGTCAACCACGTTTGAAGAATCTGATTCGCCCGATTCTTCTGGTACTTTGCCAGTGTCACTGATCACAAAGCCGGTTGGTTGGTTGATTTCCTCATTGTTAACCCTAGTAATATCATCAACAGGCGGTGCTTCGTCAGAAGAACTTTCAGTCTCTTCAGTGGGAACTGAGGAAACCGAATCATCTGTCGATGTTGTACCTATAGAGAAAGTTATGTTTTCATCACAAGAGTTGTCACATGCATTATCAGAATTCATAACATCAGCATCAGATGAAAAACTATAATGAAAAACATCTAAGTTATCAACACAACCAACATTGTCCGAGAATTTAGATTGATCAGCAAGAAAAAGATTCAAAATGTCAAAAGCAGGTTTATAAAAATCATAATCTGCAGTTGAATTGTTCGAATTTGAATTCAAACATTCTTCTTTATCACCATATGTAATATCCTCAACTAATATTTCTTCTACACATGAAGTAGAAGCGTTAGTAGCGTTCACTATGCCAGTTTCAGGAGGATTTTCTTGCTTTGATTCATTGAGTGGTGTCGCTGCCTCTTCTTTAGGCGTCATTTTCTCCAAACCATCTAAACTACAAGAGGGGGTGTCACCTGATTCTTGCGAAAATGGTGTGGAAGAGAAAAAACCAGCGTCCTTCTTGAGTTCAGTTGGCTTAGAAAACTTTGGGGAGTAGCGCTTCCACGATTTTGAAAAGTAATCCGAGGGTTTATCATACATCATATTTTCTTCATTTTCTAGTTCTGCCTCAGAATCAGGCATTCGTGTGTAGTTAGATTATATGGTGGAGGAGCCCTAGTATACCCAAGGCCTTTAGTATTATTTTTCTGATATTCAAGCTGCAGATCACACAAGTCCTTGACCAGCTTGCTGGAAGTTTCAATTTTTTTAATATTTAATTCATTTTCTTGAAACTTTCCTGTCAAGGAGTTTAGCTTGGCTAAAGCTGCTTGAAGTTCTATGTCCTTTTCAGCTAATCTTAGCTTATAGTCGTATACCCAACATTGTTGTTGGTTCAAGTCAAGCTTTAGCTAAGCTATGTCTTATTTCTTTGCTTCGACCTTTTCCATAAGAAGCTTGTTCTTATGTTTAAGGGCGATGTTCTGCGATGCAACTTGTTGATATTCAGCTACAAGAGAATGCGATTTACTGTTTATGAGAGATCAGGTGTCTCAGCTGTCTGCACCATCATGCAATGATTGCTGTTCTTGGAAAGATTCAGAGTCTCCATCTGAGCTGCAGCATCTGCCCAGTTGAACCCTTCGTGCTGCTGTGCCACCAAGGCTGTTGATTTCCCACTAGAGCTGCTCAAGGGACTTGAAGGAGACTTTGAAGGAGAGACAGGCATGAGCTGTCTGTCACTGTTCTGAATATCTGTCACTCTTGATGAGACATATCCAGATGGCGTCTTCTTGCATTCCCGTGTGAAGTGCCCTGGCTCATGACATCTATAACACCTAAGCTTATCTTTCGTTAGCCCAGTCTTCAGATTTGACAATGGTTGCCTCCCATACTTCTTCTGAAATTTATTGGCACAGAAAGCAGCCATCGCAAGATTCCAGGACACGTCAATCTTGTCCAAATCCTCCTCCATGATCTGATCTACTTCAGTTGGGAGAACAGATGGAGGGGTCAAGTCACCTGCTAATAAAGCATTTAAACGGTTAATCATTGAAGCAGCTATGGCTAATTTCTCCTCATTCTCTTTTGTGAGAAAATCAGAATTTGACACAGCTAGAGCAAGAGCTGGTACGAGAACATCAGATTGAGGAATACCGCCTTGTTGAGCTGTTGCAGGAATGGAAGGACTATAAACCATGTTAGGATACTAGGCATCATATTGTGTCTGAAGCTGTGCTGATCATCGTAGGAGTATGAGATTGAAGACCATAGAAATACTGAGTCTTCTGTGCAGAGGTGAGAGGACTGTACACAAAGTTAGAGCTACCCGGTGTGTGTGAGCTTCCTTGCAGAGGGTTGTAAACAAGATTCTGAGACATTAATGTCGCATTCTGTCCTATAATACCAGTTGCCATCAGACTGCTTTGATGATTGATGTCCCTCTGTTTATTATCTATATCACATGACTTGATTGTTGCAATCATTTCCATGAGGGTGACATTGTTCAGATTTTCGCCTTCTTCATCATGCCCACATCAGCATCCTAGCTTTTGGGAAAAGAGTTCAACAGCTGTCTATTCATAGCACTGTTTGTAAGAGAGATTTCAGCTGAAATCATCTGAGAGACAAGCTTCACGTATCTTCGAATTTGATTCTCAATGGTTTCTCTATATATGTGGTTAAATGATCTGAACTGTTGATTCAGCTGATTAACCCGACTTGCTTTCATATCAGTGTTCCCTCATAGAGATTCTATAGTTCGCTCCACACCTCCTTAGCCGTCTTGCAATTTCTGACAGCTATGGAGATGTCGGGTCCGAGTGCCATTGTTAGAACAGCCATGGCTTTCTCATCTTCTTCGATTATCTTCACGTCTTCCGGAGTCCACAAATGACTAGGTTTGGGGATCTTTGTGTCCGGATCTTCAGCAGTGCTATAAATTATGGTTCGGGGACCGTTCATGATACATCTCCAAATCCCCGGCTCTTTAGCCTTGCAGTATTGCTTAAACCTGAACTTCCATTCATAATATTTGTCACCATATAGTAGACAGGGCACCTTTGTAGAAGTGCCAATGACTTGGTCTAGCTCTTGATGAAGAGCCAGCGTCTGTGACTGCAAAGCTGCCATGGTGGCATTTGTCAGATCCTGAGCTGTCATGTAACTGTTCATTTTTTTAAAATTTAACCAAGTAAAATTAAAGTTAAATTTAAATTCTGATTATGAACAGTCCTTAATGAGTCCGAGATAGTGGTCCGAAATAGTAATCCGAAACAGTAATCTAGAAAGCTATCAGGGAGAAAGCAACAGTAACTCGGATGAATCCGAAATGCTTTCTTTATCCGAGATGAAAAGTTAATCTGGAATGGAGATGAAATCCGAAATAGAGAATGATCCGAATTGCAAGAGATCCGAGATGAATGCCAATCCGAGATGAGAAGTGATCCGAAATAGGAAAACAGATCAGAAATGGAGGCCTAATCCGGAATGAGAGTCTGATCCGAAATAAGAACCCTTATCCGAAATCAGCAGTTTTCCGAAATTCCTGCAACAAATAAACACAAGTTAATTTAAACAGTGATCCTTATCCGGAATACGAGTAATCCGGATAAGTTTGTTGAGAAGGCCGATGAACAGTTGTCCGTAATCAATCCGAGATGGATGATCTTCTTCGTGTTCTTTGGGATCTTCAACGATTTCGGATCCGAATTGCTTGAATCTCCTTTGTTTTTCTTGGAACAGTAGCAGTCCGAGATGAGAAAACAGCAACAATATTCAATAGATCTTCAACATTGATATTCCTAGATGACTAACGGCAACAGTTCTTCGAGATCTGAATAGTTCTTCTTCAGTCCATGACACCGAGAGCCTGTATCGAACAGCAGGCTCTAATACCAATTGTAAGTCCCTGATTCAGATCTGTACATGGTATCATAACAACTAATCGATTGCGGAAGTAAAGATAGATGAAGAACAAGAACAATCTTATATTAATCAACTTGCATACACCGTATGGTGTCTGATACAAGATATCTGAATAACAAACTGACAAGCAACCAAAATACTAACCCTGACACATGTATTTATACTAATCTCAAAACCCACTAATTACAACCCTAGGCCTATAAGGCTCTAGGAAGCCCATTCCTTCACCCTTATCCCAAACTGCAACACTAATGTGTAAACCTTTTAGCTAGGGGCCCAACAGGTTGTGGCTCCGTGTTGATGATATATCCCTGCAAATGACTAAACGACACAAAAAGCACACAAACCCAAACTACGAGAAAAATTATTAGCACTATAAAAACCTGAAACATAACCTACTACTAGATAGTACAAACTTTACACTTGAGTTTTCACTCAAGGCCCTATGCACTAGTGTGAGTTGGAATTCGAGAGGAGTTTCCTCCATCTCGGTAGAATCGATCGGCCCTCCTAGGTAATGCTTCAACCTATGGCCATTTTCTTTCCAAGTTCCTCCATCGGCTTCATCTCTCAACTCTACCGTTCCATAAGGAAATACTTCATTTACCATAGGAGGACTCGTCGACTTGGGCTTCAACTTTCCGGCGAATAATTTCAGTCGTGAATTGTATAAAGCACTTTGTCGTCGACTTGAAACTCTTTCATTCCCTTCAACTTCCTATCATGCAATGCCTTTGTTTTCTCTTTGATACTCCATGATCGTTCATAGGCTGCATCTCGAAGCGCTTCTAACTCATGAATTTGGAAGTACCATTTCTTAGCTGCTTCGGTAAGGTATAAGTTTACGGTTTTAAGGGCCCATAGTGCTCGAGTTCTACCAGAAGATGGCAAGCTTTGCCATAGACAATCATGAATGGAGTGGTACCTAAAGGTGTCTTATAGGCGGTCCTAAACGCCCATAATGCATCGTCAAGCTTATCAAACCAATCCTTCCTGCTCTTGCCTACCGTCTTCTCTAAAATCCTCTTCAACCCTCAGTTCGCATTCTCAACTTGACCGCTTGTTTGAGGGTGATAACTTGTAGAAAAATGATGAGTACACGGTAGCGTGCTAATGCCTTCTCCATTACGGCATTATAGAAGTAAGTGCCACAGTCACTAATGATGGCTAGAGGTGTACCAAATCGAGTGAATAACTTCTTTAGAAATCTCACCACTACGCGGGCGTCATTTGTAGGTAAAGCTTGAGCTTCCACCCACTTGGAGACATAGTCAATTGCCACGAGGATGTACGGATTCCCGCTAGACACGCGAAACAGCCCCATGAAGTCAATCCCCCAAACATCAAATATTTCAAATGTCACACCCTGGTCGTAGCGGAAGCGCAAATGTGTGACTATTAGGCTTAACTAGTTCGCTGGAAGCATGATGCTAATAACATACTCGGATATCATTACTGGATTCCGACTTCCAAATGAGGCTTAACTAGTTCACTGGATGCATGAATGAGGCTATCGGCCACTAAGATGTTCGTCGTTTCGACAAACGGTCGCTTTCTGGTCGAGTTATGCATTGTTTGCCGAATGACCGAAAACAATGTCCTTCATGCATTTTTGCCATTCTTATATTGTTTTAGGATGATTAACATTGTTTTATTATGATTCTAAATCCGGAATCCATCGAATTAGTGTTGCGGACAAACTGACATTTGTCGCCTTTTTTTGGTCGAAACAGACAATTTTGCAATTTAGGCGTTGTACCGGAAAGTTATGTATTATTGTAATGGTTGATCTCAAATAAGTGTTTTCATTTATATATGGACTCAGGTATGGAAATAACATGCCGTTATTCCTTGTTCTGATTCCTTTTAGCGGATTTACCAACACAGTTAGTGTCATCGCAATTAGTGCGCCCAACACTTTCTACCAACACTTTTAGGGCATTGTTTTGGTTTGTTCCGCGTCGTAACAGAAACCAGTATATGTTATGATCAGATTTACTTGTCCTAATACTTAGTATACGACGTACGACTCAAATACGAAATTAAATTACAATAATATGCATGAGAATATAAAATAAAAGTAGTGATTAAATTGTACGAAATTATCGGTTATTTGCCATTTGTCACATCAAGAATTTGGATTGGGTTTTGGGGTATCTCGTCCTTAGATGAGATATTGCCGATACGTTAGCAACGATCGCACGTCCTAACAAACTCTAAAGCATCCTTAACTGCCGAAGGCCAATAAAAACCGCAATCAAAACTTTTTGGGCGGTAGCGTGTGGACCATGGTGACCTCCCATCAACCCGTCATGCACATGCCTAAGGATTTCTAACCCTTCTTCTTGACTCACACATCGCCGAAGAATCCTATTTCCTCCTACCCTAAATAGAAACGGGTCATCCCATATATACCTCCTGACATCCCTAAAGAATTTCTTCTTCTACTGAGTGGTCATTCCCTTAAGAACTACTCCATTTGCGAGGTAGTTTGTAAAATCCGAGAACCAGGGCATACCCTCCTTCTCTGCCGCCACAAACTCTACCGATTCATCAGGGAATCTATCACCTATTTCCTCCTCATGAATTTCTTCTCTACTCGGATCTTCTAGTCGGGATAGATGATCGGCGGCTACATTCTCCGATCCCTTCTTATCCTTAATTTCTATATAAAATTCAGAGAGTAGGAGAATCCACCGAATAAGATGAGGCTTAGCGTCCTTTTTTTGGAAGACGTAACGCAAAGCCACATGATCGGTAAAGACTATGGTCTTGGAAAGCACGAGATATGAACAAAACTTATCGAATGCAAAAACTACGGCTAGGAGTTCCTTCTCGATAGTGGTATAATTCTCTTGGGCATCATTAAGGGTTTTGCTAGCATAATAGATAGGGTGGAAGTGTTTATCTCGTCTTTGGCCCAAAACTGCACAACTGCATAATCACTCGCATGACACATGATCTCGAAAGGTAAGCTCCAGTCGGGTGATACGAGAATGGGGGCACTAACGAGTTTTTCTTTCAATATAGCAAAGGCCTTAAGGCATTCTTCATCGAAGACGAAGGGAACATCCTTCTCTAGGAGTCGGGTTATGGGTCGTGTAATCTTAGAGAAATCCCTAATAAATCTCCTATAAAAACTCGCATGACCAAGGAAACTACGGATCGATTTCACACTCGTTGGTAGAGGAAGTCTACTAATAGTATCTATTTTAGTTCTATCTACCTCTATACCGACTCGAGATATCTTGTGACCTAACACGATCCCCTCTGTCACTGTAAAGTGACAGTTCTCCCAGTTCAACATTAACCTAGTCTCCACACACCTCTTCATCATCGCTTCAAGATTACGAAGGCACTGATCGAAGGAATTTCCAAAAACAGAAAAGTCATCCATGAAAACTTCCATCGAATTCTCGATCATATCTTGGAAAATGGCGACCATGCACAGCTGAAATGTCGCTGGAGCGTTACATAATCCAAAAGGCATGCGGCGGTAGGCGTATGTGCCGTAAGGACATGTAAAGGTTGTCTTCTCTTGATCCTCTGGAGCAATAGGAATCTGGACGTAACCTGAAAACCCATCGAGGAAACAACAGAATTGTTGACCTGCGAGACGCTCTAGCATCTGATCAAAGAACGGAAGTAGGAAGTGGTATTTTCGGGTGGCGTCATTCAATTTTCGGTAATCGATACACACACGCCAACCGGTGACCGTACGCAATGGGATGAGTTCATTTTTCTCATTCATGACCACTGTCATTCCCCCCTTCTTGGGAACAACTTGAGTTGGACTCACTCAAGTAGAATCGGATATAGGATAGATTAGCCCTGCTTCCATCAAGTTTAGAACCTCTTTCTTGACTACTTCTTGCATATTCGTATTCAGGCATCATTGAGGTTGTACCACCAGCTTATATACATCCTCCTTGAGGATCCGGTGAGAACAGAAAGTTGGGCTTATTCCCTTGATATTGGATAGTTTCCATGCGATGGCCTCTTTACTCTCTTTCAGAACATCTATCAGCTTCACTTTCTCCTCCATCGATAATTTCGAAGAAATTATGAAGGGTAAGCTCGAATTTTCTCCTAGAAAGGCATACTCTATGTGGGAGGGAAGGACCTTAAGTTCTAATGGAGCAAGAGTGTCTATAGGTTTGCTCTCACTCGCCTCACGCATCTCACGAAAATCTAACGTTTCGAGGACCCAAAGTGGGTCATCCTCTATGTCCTATCCCTCAAACTCCTCTTCTACTACCCCCTCATTCACTAAATCGGCTCCACTAATATACTCGATACAATGATCTACGCACGAAATGAATGAATTGAGATAATAGACGGAATGACATGGGCCACTATCATTATCTCCACCGCTAGGGTGTTCCATCGACCTAGCGAATTCAAAAGTGACGTTCTCATCCCCATCGCGGAGTGTAATCTTTCCGTCATGGACATCGATGATCGTTGTTGGTGCATAATGTCTATTGCTTGCGTCTAAGATACGTTGTTAATGTATATAGAGCTTTAAATGTCAAATTTTAATTGTTTATATTTGTTTTATTTGTTTAGGGCTTGACTCGTACGAGTGAGTTAGTTGGATCGTACGAGTGACACTCTGTCACTCGTCCGAAACACCTCTCGCACGAGTCACACGCTTTGTTACACACTCTCCTATGCGAGTCATGTCGACCTATAAATAGAGGAGTGTTGTGTCAGAACTGGTAATCTTGTTGGCGTCACGAAGCCCAGCTGAACTGTTTACTTGCACTGTACTTGTTCACGTTTATCACTATATTCAAGGCATTAAGCAGTATATCTCACTTGTTTGTCTGTCAACCTCACTAACAATGAATTATGCCTCTGTTAGTTGAGTCAGATCGGTCCGGTGCTCATCAGAGGAGTCGATCCCCCATTCACAAGTGGTATTAGAGCTACGGTACCAATTCATTCAATCTAACAGTTGATGAATCACCTACGCTGATGAATTTTTGATGCATCAGGGGTTTTAGACGTAAAACATAAAATAATCGGACAATCCACGGACATAATGTAAAATTGAAACCATAGGATTGTTAGAAACTGATTTTCGACCAGATCTGTGCAAAAATCATGTTGAAATTCGAAGAAATGAGGATTCTGGATCGAAAAGATGTAGTCAGTTTCACTCATACGAGTGAGCCTCAGTGGCTCGTACGAGTGACAATTGGTCACTCGTATGAAGCATCACTCGTACGAAGCAAACCACTCGTACGAAGCGCAACTCGTACGAAGTGGTGACCAAAAAAAATTGGTGATTACAAATTTTTTCGAGATTTTAACGTCTACTTCAGGCTTTTCGGGGACACCGTCTTTAGCGTATATATTTGATGATACGATCACAAAAGGATGAAGATTTTGGGGTAGTCACTGATACCTACGCAAAACGTTGATCATCTAGTGTAGTGATTATTAATGGGCCTTAACGTTAAATCAGCATTTGGTCAAAACTGCAATTTTGGTACCATATGCTGCAGTCGTGCCATAATCTTCATTCCCATAAGTACTAAAGACATCAAAATTTGCAAAAATTAGGGGAATAAAATTTTCACGTATATTTAAAAATTCAGGCATTTTTTGAAATTCGTGACACTGCAACAGTATCCAGGTGGTTCTGATTGCAGATTATCTGGGAAACACAGAGGATCAAAGATTCATTAGCGATGAGATAACGTTTAAGTCTATTCACGAAATAGACTATACATTTGGAATGTGTGATCAAAGAATGTTCAGAATTTTCAGATCATGATTCAGAATGATGCTCTAAGGCTAACTACCTAATCCCCGATGTGAAATCGGAAGCACATACGACTGCCTATCATTAACTCTGCATTGCAAATGAACTGTTTTTCGGACTAACCGCCAGAAAACAAGGATGTCTTGTAGTTTCAGTGCCCCATTCCAACGGAGATAGCTATACATCTGATTGCGAATAATGTTTCTTAGATCCGATATGTTACCAGATAGTATGATTCCGATGATGATTTGCTGATTGAGAAGATTTTGGCGGATATTTATTGGGTTGAAGTTTTTCAGTGTGGTATTTCGAAGATTCTATCAATTGCCAGTTGGGTTTTGAAGATTGGAGGATCGAGCATCAGGGGAGTGCGCTAAACCGAATGCGGATATGGTTAACATCGAAACAGAGAAGCTGCATTGTTTAATTTCAAGTTGGTGATTATTCGAGAAAATTTGTAGATCAAGCAAATCAGAGGAGGTTCTGAACCGTGCAAACAACTACCTGAAGATCAATTTCTGGAGAAAATTATTTCCGGGGGAATGTTGCTTAACGTAGATAAAGCAAACCCGGATCTTCAATCAAGGGGGAATTACAACGTCAACAAATACCTGATTGAAGTTGCAGAATATTCAAACACATCTCTCACATTTGAAGTTCAAGTTCAAGCTTCGACAGTGACGTCCAAGGGGGAAATTGTTGATGCACTTTATGGTCGTTACTATGCGAATAGGCTAGAATGAGTGTGTATTGGATATTGTATAGATTAGATACGAACACACAACCTAAATGCGAACGAGTACTAGCTCGTAAGAGTGACATGTCCCTCATACGAGTGACAATGTGCTTCGTACGAGTGACTCTGTTACCCGTACGAGTGATAACATCTCACTCGTACGAATGACCCTTCGTACGAGTTACAACATGCTCGCTTCGCACGAGCTGTCATGTCTATAAATAGGTGTTAGGTGTTCATTGTTTGTAAGTTTTTGGAAGTTCCCTTAGGGGAAACGCTGGTGGATTCTCTCAAGGAACTCCACGAGCCAGTCAATATGTATACTCTTTCGGTATGAATGAATGAAAAGCTTTCGCTGATTCTGTTCGTACTCCCTGTCAATATCGTTCTGCCGAATCTGTACTATCCCCAAAGCTTCTGTCTAGAACCGCCGCCGCCCACGGGATCACAATCGCCTTGCAGTACGGAGGAATGGAAGACCTAGGATGATGGGCACTTTCTCATTGGCCTCCCTATCTAAGATAACAAAATGGACGGGGAAAATGAATTTATCGACTTTAACTAGAAAGTTCTCTATGATTCCCCGAGGATAGTTAACTGACTGATCAGCTAGAGCAGTGACATACGAGTAGGAGTAAGATCCCCTAAACCTAATTTCTCATAGAGCGAGAAAGGCATCAAATTGATGCTAGCACCTAGATCGGCTAATGCATGAGCGGCAGCGAAGGAACCACCAAAGAGACACGGAATAGTAAAGATGCTCGGATCGGTAAGTTTTTCCGGCAACTTATTTAGCACTATGCCAGAATATCCTCCAGTCAAAGGAACATTTGAAAGCTCCCCCAGCCTATCTTTGCGTTTATGAAGGTCTTTCAAAAACTTGGCATATTTTAGCATATGTTGGAGGGCCTCAATGAATGGGAGATTGATCTTAAGCTGGGTGAACATATCTAGAAAGTTCCCGTATTCCCTAGTATATTTTTGTTGCTTAAGGCGGGCGGGGTAGGGTAAGCGTGAAGGATCTACGTATGGTGACGACCTAACCTCTACCAGTTTCTTTTCTACTCTACTCTCAACTTGAGGCTCACGGTTCGATGCGATACTTACTGGGTCTAGCCTATTTTGCACCCTAGGTGGAGCCTCCATCTTTATCTCTTCATCTACCTCTTCATCCTTATCTTCTATCTCTACTCGCTCTCTAACCACTTCTCCTAGACTCTTATCGCTACGGGTGGTTATTGCTTTTGCGTGTTGGTTTGCCGAGTTAGGTTGAGCATTACCCGAGAACTAACCGTGTAGTTGCTCTTGCAATTGCTTAGCGATACTACCTATGGACCTTTGAAGATCTAATTGTACGGATTGTTGATTCTTCAAAAGAACATCATGTTCCTCTAACGTTTTCTGAGTAGCTTGATCCTTAACCACTAGCTGAGACAGAAGTTCCTCTTCTATCCAAACTACCTCCCGAACCTCCACTCCTGTTTTGACACTCTTGGTTTGAACCCCCACCACTAAACTGACATGGCTGACCTGAAGCTCCACTAGAATAATGACCTTGCCCCTATTTTGATATTGACATGATTGGAAACTAGGGGGTTACCCGAAGAACGGAAATTGTTATTATTAATACGCCAGTTAGGGTTATAATTAGAATTATAATTATTATTATAGGGGTTCGTTTGGCCTCGATTCTGACACGTGATGAACTCTACTTGCTCGCCAGTGAGCGTAGGACACTATCGTATCATGACCTCCTCTACACAACTCACATCTATCCACCTTCTTTTTCAACTCTTGTATTTCCTTAGTGACCTCTCTCTTAAAGCTATCTAATGTAGCAGCTACCGTGGTTTCCAAGCTAACTTGGCATAACCCCTGGTAGACCGGAGTGGTACGAGAAACAAGGATTGATTCCTGCCGGTAGTGCTATAATCTATATCAGAAAGTGCGAAACTCTCGAAGAGGTCATTACTCTCAAAAACCATCTTCTTGCCCATTAGTTGCCCTCCAGCAGAAGTGTCAAATCAGGCCCGGGTTTCGGGGTGAGACCGTTGTAGAATTTCTCTACAAGTGCCCAATCAGACAGACCATGTTAAGAACCACAGGACACTAAGGTTTGGAAATGCTCCCATGCAAAATGGTAGGGTTCATCAGGTTCCATTCAGAATGAATGGATCTGATCGCGAAGACGAGATGCTTTGGCGGGTGGAAAATATTTCTTAAGGAAAGTATCTCGAAGGGCGGCCCAAGTAGTGAAGGTACCAGCCGGTTGAGAGTCAAACCAAACGGTGGCCCGACCTCCAAGAGAGAAAGGGAATACTTGAAGGAAACGGGCATCGTTGCCCGCACCTTCCATTTTAAAGGTGTGATAGAGGCGGGTTAGGCAGTTAATGTGGGCGGGCGCATCCTCGTCATCACGACCATGGAATTGGCACGAGTTAGTTATAGCGGTCATGATGTAATATGGGATTTGCCAAGCTTTGTCATTGTACATTGGGGGGAAGAGTGATGGGCGAGTTCACACCGTTTAAAGTAGTGGTTGCTTGTTGGTAAATGTGTGATTGTTAGCCATGTGGAAAACAGGTGGTGGGCTTGTGTTTCGGTGAATTATGCGGGGAGGTGGGGAACCGTACGGTGAGGACTTCGGTGTAAAGTCAAAATTAGGTGGTATAAACGGACGGGAAGAATCAGAAAAACCTGAAGATGAGGATGAAGAATTACTAAAATTTTGCGTGGAAGAAAGAGACGTGTCCGTAGGCGGCTTCGGCGAAGGTCCTTGCGAACGTTATGGGCATCCACTAGAAAACGGAAACGAGACAAGTAAGAACACTCAGAAAAGATACTTAACAAATATATTAAACTGAAAAATTAAATTAACTAAATTATTTAGACTCCTACGACGCAAACAAAACAGAAAACACGTATGAATCAATTAAGTCTAAACAAAGTAATCAACGCAATTGCCAAAGAGGATCCCCCGCAACGGCACCAAAAACTTGATGTCCTAAAAGTAGTCTAATAAAAAACAATTGAAACTAACCTAATTCTAGACTCAAAGTAATACTCTAGACTTCTAAACTCGACTAAACTACTAACTGGCAAGTGGACCGATCAATTGTTGAAAAGCTTAAGTAAGTTCGGATATCGAACCCACGAGACTCTCTAATTACGTTAACGACTCTATTTAAACTAAATTGACACACCTAATTTATTTTATGTTTGGGGGGGTTACTAAAAATCCTAAATTTATAACTAAAGTAATATTAACTTAACTAAGACGAATTAACACGGACTTTCGAAGCGAAGATTTAATTCAAGGATGGTAGAATGGCTACCTAGGTTAGATTTCTTATTACTATTGAATGGTTTTCGGTTGATTAATAATGTGATAAGGAATCGGGATCTTAAAATACTAAATCCTAAGAAATACCAAACAGGACCCCGACCCTTCCGGAAAGACACTATGATATCCTAAAGGTAGTTATGTTTACCGGTTTAAGATTTCCTTTTGGTTATCTAATATTCAATAAAGTGTCTAAATTAGCTAACTATCTCTCAATAGGAAGCTTAGACTACTAAGGTTCTTGATTTGGTTTAACGGACTCGAATATGGCAAGTGAACTAAAACTGGTTTTTCTCAAAACCTATCCTAGCAATTTACCTATTTAATTCAGTTAATAAATTATTATTTCTCAATAATTAAATTTAGTATAGTGTTAAGATCTAATTATATGTTTCATTCAATTGTTTCTAGGGTTTATTGGCCAATTTACGAACGAATACCCGAACCCGTTAAGACTCGACAATCAACATAAACCTATTCTACGAAAGACATCCAACTAGATTTATGTGAAACAATCAAATAATCAATAATTAGATCAAAACATGCAAATACACCAAAACAAACAACCAAAGTTCACTACTTTATCAAAACTCACATAAACACATTAAATAGTCAAAAAAAAATCCAAACTTTCATAATAAGTCATCATAACCTAGGTAGCAAAAGTAAATCTATCCAATAATCATTAGTTTAAACATAGTCAAAGCAAGTTTAAAAACTAAATTCATCAAAACAAAGAACAAGGAAGCTAAAGATTAATAAAATCGGTAATAAAACCCGTGATTTCTTTGATCTTTATGCTCCTATTTTCAATATAATGATTCCTCAGCAACTTCTTCTTCAAAACTCAGCTCAAAATATCCAGAAATTGGCTCTTGAAACTCCAAGTTTCTTCCAATAATTGTAATTAGAGTTAAACTCTAATTATATAATCTTTTCCAGTACAAATCTAATCAGTTCACAAAACCTTCTTACCAAAATGTCCTCTCATTGGCTGCGAGAGGCATCATGCTACCGGTCGCGCCCCGCGACCGTGTTATTTTTCTCCGGGACTTTTCCTCCTCTCGCCACCCGAGAGGCATATCCTAGGACGGTCACGGCCAGCGAGCGGGTCTAATTTCCCTTTTTCGACTCGTTTCTTCTCTCGACTTCTAACTACGATCCAGCTCGGTTTCTTTCACCATTTCAGCTCATTTTCTCCTCTTTTCAGCTATTCCCACGAACCAAGACATGCGAAACCTATTTGGATTAAAAGTAGATATATTCTTATAAAACTGAAACGAATATTAAAAATTAATACAAACTATACATGATAAGTAGTTGTATTATTTAATACATCAATTATGCAATATATTCTCTTCTTTAGCACGTTGTTCATGAATATATCTTCAAGAACAACTTCCTCAAGAGCTTCATCGAATACTGCTTCAGAATAATCTTCTGTTTCAGGTTCAGACTCTTCTATTATCTCTGCAAGAAGTGCAAGACTTTCGTTTTTAGAAATGTACTTGCTCCAGTTAAATCTCCGTCTTCTTGGGCGACTACTAAAGCTTTGTCTTTAGCATTAGATGTGTCACACCCTGTATTTGCACAATCCAATCACCGGTGGACCCGGGTGGGGAATATCATGACATAAGTTGATATCATCATAGACAATTAAACACAGCACAGTGGAAGTCTTGGTGTTAGATTACTATTACAAACCAAATGTTCAAAGTACGAAAAATAATATACAGACGGCTTGTAATAGAAGATCCACAGGCGGATCGTAAAATGTAAAAAATGTATAACAGACTTTATGGTAGATCTAAGGATTTGCAAGATCCTCTTATGTCACTACCGAGCAGCTTCCAGCCTATTTCGTATTGTACCTGCAAGCTGGGTCTTTTGAAAATACGTCAGCTTTCTTTGGTAAATACACCCAACTGACTCATTTTGAAAACATTTGAAAATGATTTTAAGTGCACATGGCACAAAATCTTTTATAACTTGGGAAAGTTACTTTGTAATCTTGTTAACAGATTCACATGTTTGTCCATACATAAGGGCCCAGTACGGAGATCGACACATAAATTAACGTACTCACCACTAAGAACTCACGAAGGAGTTATCCCTAACGTTGTGGGTAAAGTTTTTAGTATGAGTGTCTGTCAGGTGTATGCCTACACCCCGCGCTTAGGTCGTGGCCATTAACTAATGTAATGATCCGAGGATATCCGAGACACGGTAGTTAACCCCCGATGTTTAAGTTATCAAACAAAACTGATTAAAACGGAATATGCAGATATACTAGCCACAATCTGGCATTCGATTGATCCCATTTCCGACCAAGAGGTAATAGTTCACCGTAAACCAAGGCCGTATAAGGGAAATAAGTCGAAAGTATTTACCTGAGCTAGTCTTGATTTTTATTATGCAAGATTTAATATCTCAGCCGTATCCAAGATGAACTAATTGCCGATAGCATTTACCGGAAGGCTCTACTCTGGATTACGGCATAAGCTAACCAATTAAATGCTACCGGTCTTAATTAAGTCATAGACTTAGACCGACTAGCGTACAAGATTAATAACGGTAAAATACGCTAGATTAAGCGATGACCGGATAGAATGTAGTTTAAACCCAACAAGTACTATGACTTTTATAATATGGGTAAACCATAAGCATTTTTGATTTTGAAACTTAAATGATAAGGTTAAACCCGTTTGATGAATGATGGATATTGGATGGATGTCCCTGTGGTTGATGAATCTGGAAGACCCAAGACCGTTAAGGCTTGGGTCCCCCAATCGAACTAATCTTTTATTGGGATGTGCAGGAGCTGCTAAGGAGGATTATCAACTTGTGGTATGTTGATAGTGGCTGCTCCAGGCACATGACGGGGGATGCGAGGCTGTTGACTGAGTTTGAGAATATAGATGGTGGTTATGTGAATTTTGCAGGTACTAAAGGAGGGCACATTACCGGTCAAGGAAAAGTGACTAACGGGAAGATCAATCCACTATGTTGAGCAGCTGAAGCACAATCTGATGAGCGTGTCTCAACTCTGCGACAAGGGTCACTCAATCCACTTTACAAAGTCTGAAGCTTTGGTGTTGAAACCTGGTTTGGTGATACCGGATGACTGGATAGTGATGAGAGCGCCAAGAAGAAATGACACTTATGTCATGGACATGGGTGCCACGGATTCTTCCTATGTGGTGGCGTGTTTACTATCAAAAGCATCTGAGGCTGAGTCATTGTTGTGGCACAGACGCATGGCCCACATCCACTACCGAGAAATGAACTATATTATTAAAAATGGTTTAGTGGAAGGGGTGCCAGTGCAGAGGTTTCACGTGGAAGATAAATGTCTTCCATGTTAAAAAGGAAAACAACATAAGAAACCTCATAACTCTAAAACAGTAAATTCCATAGATGCTCCTTATGAATTACTTCATATGGATCTTTTTGGTCCAGTGAACGTAAGGAGCATAGGTGGAAAGTACTATTGTTTAGTTGTCATAGATGATTACTCACGATATTCATGGGTTTTCTTTTTAGGTACAAAAGATGAGACAGCGGAGATGCTGATTGATCTTTTTACAAAATAGAAAAATATCCACGATGCACGGATCAAGAGGATAAGGAGTGATAATGGCACGAAGATCAAGAATCAAGTTCTGGATCTCTATTGTCTTCGCAAGGGAATTGAACATCAATATTCTGCTCTTCATACACCTCAACAGAATGGAGTCGCTGAGAGGAAAAATAGGACGTTGATTGAAGCCGCAAGGACTATGCAATCTGATTCAAAGCTTCCAGTTCTTTTCTGGGGATAAGCTGTAAACACAGCGTGTTTTGTCCTGAACAAAGTTTTAACGGTTAAACGGTTTAAAAAACATGTCACGAACTATTGTTTAACCGAAAATCAAACTTAAAGGCTTTGAACCATTTGGATTACCCTGCACCATTATGCAAAACAAAGATAAGCAAAAATTTGGTGAGGTAGTCGATGAGGTTACTTTCTAGGCTATATGCCTGGAACACCGAATAAAAGGGTTTTTAATCTAAAAATGGTAAAATTGAGGTGGTATTTAACATGGAAATCACTAGTTATTCACCTTAACAATCAACGAGTGGTCCTCCTATATTATATGATTATGACAATGTTTTTAAATCATTTAATATTCCTGATTTTTCCAATGCAGATGAGTCTCAGGTGATCCATACTGTGATCAGTGAAGATGGTGAGTGTGACTTCATGCCTAGATCGAGTGTATCGATGACAGATGCTCCAGAAACTTCTTCGAGTGCAGTTCCAAAGGACTCCAGTGATAGCGAGTCTGAACCTATTCAGGGGGAGGACTTCACTAATCCGTTTGCTAATATTCAGGGGAGGTTGGATCTAATCTGGGAGATAATATGGTTGTTGACACCATTGCTACCACACGTGTACACAAAGATCATCCAGTTGAAAACATCATTGGTGATCCTGCTGCAGGTGTTCAGACAAGAAGAGGTGTGCTCGAAGGTTCCTATTTTGTCTACTTCGATTCATAAGACTGGGTTGATTCATGAGTGTCTGTATAGCTGCTTTATTGCCCAAAAGGAGCCAAAAAATGTGCATATGGCTCTAAAAGACAATTGTTGGGTTGAAGCTATGCAAGAAGAACTAGCTCAATTCAACAAGTGAAAGTTTGGGAGCTAGTTGACTTGCCTGAAGGAGAGAAGGAAATAGGCACTAAGTGGGTGTTCAAGTGCAAGAAAGACGACCGAGGGATCGTGATAAGAAATAAGGCTCAGTTGGTGGTGAAAGGGTTCAATCAGCAACAGGGGATTGATTATAATGAAGTGTTTGCACTAGTAGCAAGGTTGGAAGCAATTCGTTTGTTCCTAGCTTTTGCTTCTTTCAAGGGCTTCAAACTTTACCAACTTGATGTAAAGAGTGCATTTCTTTACGGGAAAGTCCAAGAAGTGGTGTATGTCTCACAACCAAATGGGTTTACTGATCCAGACTATCCAGATCGAGTATATCGACTTGATAAGGCATTGTATAGGTTGCATCAGGCACCTAGGGCGTGGTATGAGACACTGTCAACACATTTGTTAAAACTTGGTTTCGAAAGAGGTTAGATTGACAGTACATTGTTCATTAAAAGGAAGAAGGAAGACTTTCTGCTGGTACATGTATACGTAGATGACATCATCTTTGGGTCATCTGATGAGAACATGTGTCATGATTTCGAAGCGGTAATGAAGAGCAAGTTTGAGATGAGTGCGATGGGTATGACATTTTGTCTCGTTTCAAAATGGAGGATTGCGCTACTTTCAATACACCTATCTGTGAGAATCACAATCTTGGTCCAGATCATGAGAGTGTGGAGGATGTTGATCCAACCTAATACAGGGCAATGATTGGTTCTCTGATGTACTTGATTGCTTCAAGACCCGACATCATGTTCGCAGTATGTCTTTGTGCCAGATATGAAGCGAATCCAAAAGAGTCCCACATGAAAGTGGTCAAGCGGATTCTTCGTTACTTGAAGGGGAAACCTAAACTTGGGTTACGGTATCCACTGCTAGTGGTTTGAAGTTTGTTGCTTTCACTGATTCGGACTTTGGAGGATGCAAATCTACAAGGAAGTCTACCACAGGTGGTTGTCAGTTCTTAGGAGGGAGGCTCGTGTCATGGCAATGCAAGAAGCAGTCTTGCGTGTATACCTCGACGTGTGAAGCTGAATATATTGCTGCAGGTAGCTGTTGCTCTCAGGTTGTCTGGATTCAACAGCAGATGCGCGATTATGGTTTGAATTTCACTCGTACTACTATTATGATAGACAATAATGCCACTATATCAATCACCAACAATCCCGTAAAACACAGTCGCACAAAACATATTGACATCCGTCATCATTTTATACGGGATTGTGCTGAAAAGAAATTAACTGAACTGCATCGAGTCGACACACTAGATAACCTGGCAGATCTTTACACAAAAGCATTTAACAGGGCTCGTTTTGAACATTTAGTCGAACTCAACGGGATGAGGAATCCTGATAACCATTTTTCCATAAAAATAGTTTGTAAATAATTTATTGCTTTTCAAAAATCAAAAACATAAAAAATAGAAAATCAAAAATGAGTTTTTCACTGTGTGTAAAAGAAGAAATGATAGTACATCAGCAAGTTAGACTGTCACACTGAAATAAAAATTAAAATTACTTAAGTGTGATAGCAGCTTCATCATATGATGTACCAGTAGGAAAAAGGCATGAAATAATCAACTTACCTTTGTGATACAAAATATAATAAACTGTGTATGAGTGGGTAACATATCAGTGGCGTATGGTTTTATAACCTTAAATCTTGCATTGATAGATTGCCAAAATCTGAGGTTTTAGGTCTTTATATCGTTATTTCATCCGGGATCTCAAGGTTGTCCTTCTGCTGCATCCAGATATATGCTGACCTAGGCATAACCGAGATACCTTAAAAGAGCTAAAATGCCAAATCCCAAAAATTGAAGAAGCTCTCCTAGAGAGTCATTCAAATGTGCAAATTGCATTATTCGTACCAAAATTTGGTAACCCTCGTTGTATATTTGTCTCTTTGTTGTACGGAAGTACTGACCTGATCACCAATTATCTAACGTTGTAATTCAAAAGGATGAGTTTCGGTATACTCACCTACTACGATGAATTTTTGTGCATACCTTGATCGTGGGGGTATGTCCTGAAGTGGGACACACTAGTATCTCAGTATAAATTATCTAAACAGATCACGAGGTAATGGTACTTGAAATGTTCATGTAGTTTGTTTAAGTGGATAAACAATACTGGTAATCGTCTTGAACTGCTTTTCATGAATATTGCATATAAAATAATCAGATAGTGTGAAAATTGTTTGATGTTGCTGATATGATCTTCTTAACGGTGATACTCACAAAAATCAAGGGTTTGTTATATCGTTATTTATTTGCTTTCTGAAAATATAAAAATCCAAAAATATTTCATTTTCTTGTAAATTCTTATTGTACGGATACTGGTTGTTCATGGAGGTGTTGCTACCGATAGGGGGAGACGATGTTAGAAGATAAGTTCAAATTTTTTTTACGATCTTGCGGGTTATGTGTGTTTAAAAATTTTGAGTATATGGTTTGAGTTGAGAAGTGCTTAATCTGTGATACAGTTTTACTATCTCTTGAATAATAATAATTTGTTTAACTTGTGTTGAAAAATTCTTATGGTTTCTCGAGATGTTTGTTCTATAGTATACAGATTGTAGCAGTGTGTTGCTGAGAAGTTTGGTGAAGAGGAGTTTGCTTGGATGCATGGTAGAACATCCTTTCTACATTGCAGACAAAGTTGCAGAGTTTGAATATTGCTATACAAGGACTAAACTGGAGTTTACTCAAACGCTAACGATTTAGAAGATTTGGTGATTGGATACATCAGCTTAGGGGGAGTCTGTTGCTAACAGAAGCTGTTAAAGCTGAAGCTATCCAAAGACCAACGTTTTTCAAAAGATGCTAAAGATTGCAAGAAGACTGAAGACTAAGTTACTTTATGAAGCTATTATCAAGGGGGAGTTTGTTGGTGCATATTTGTGACAACAGCTTAGATTTGGTCTTTGGATATCTTGTAATTAGTAAAATGATAAACGGTTAGCGGATTTAGTTTTGTATTAGTGAATTAGAAGTAATTAGGTTGAACTAGACACAATATGCACATGGTAGGCGAATTGGGCTTTAAACCCATTAGCAGTCCATGTAGGAAACCCTAGCCCATATGCATAATCTATCTCTATATACAGGGAGGTTTGCATTAGGGTTGAGGTTGTTGGTTCTATTGTTCAGTTGAAGAGAGAATTCCTTCAGAGAGTTTAGACAGAAGAGTCTTGAATTGGTTGTAAACACTTTGTGTTAGATAATCAATAGAAGACAGTTTGAAGGAATTCTTTGTGTTCGTGTTCGTGTTCTTATTGTTTCTGTGAAATCTGATCTGGGGGATTCCGCACTCTAGAATAAATAGACGATTCTGTCAAGACCCATAAGGACTAGGGGACCTACAATCATATTTATAATTGGCCTAGGTCTCAAAAGGACAATCAGAGGCAAATTACAATTTGGACGTAGTCCATATATTATTAGACAATGGATCGTAATGTCACAACTGTCATTGTCATAAGACAATTATAAATAGCTCATAGGCTTGTCACAAAGGACGTTAAAACATGGCTCATAGGCCTGCCACTAATGGACATATAGGTATGGCATGTTGGCCTGTCATGTAGATATGGCACGTTGGCCTGTCACTAAAGGACATATAGATATGGCACGTTGGCCTTTCACTAATGGACATATAATATGGCATGTTGGCCTGTCACCAATGGACATAAAATATGGCACGTTGGTCTGTCACTAATGGAGATAAAATATGGCACGTTGCCTGTCACTAGGGACATAAAATATAGCATGTTGGCCTATCACTAATGGACATAAAATATGGCACGTTGGTCTATCACTAATGGACATAAAATATGGCACGTTGGCCTATCACTAATGGACATAAAATATGGCACGTTGGCCTGTCACTAATGGACATAGAATATGGCATGTTGGCCTACATCACTAATGGATGTAAATTATGGCACGTTGGCCTATCAATCGTCATCACATTGATGACATTAGCCGGGATCCATTGATCACATAGGCTATATAATAGGTAAGGACGTAGTCCTTTTACCTAGACGGCTGGTGTGGTTCCTCAAGCCACACTACCAGGAGTATGAACATTCTTGAATGTTAACATAAGAGTACCTTAAAGGTTGATTAATAGTCCCGGTAGCATTGACCTTAACGACTTGGAGGCTTGAACCTAGTCCACCACCTCAAGATAGAAGGATAACTCCCCTTAACTATCATGATAGAAGGCCCTTTTAACCTTAACTATCATTTATAAACTGGCCAAATATGTGGTCTGTGCCACTTGGCTAATCAAAACCATTAATATCTTTTTGGAATTATATAGCAGAGCATAAATTTCGAGTAACATCGAGACGTTCGCTTGAAGAGGATGAATACATATATAATTTCAAAATATTTCATTAAATGCAAATAAGAAATTTCAACACTAGAAATAAATAAATGAAACAAACTGCCCATGCAAGGACTTAAAGGAAATAAAAATATCCACACAGGGACTAAAGAAATAACAATGTCCTTGGAGGGACTAAATATAATAATAGAAGAGACTTCACACGTCCTTCTTTCCCTCAACCAATTTGTAGAGTTTATTGAAGAACGTGTTTGTATTCTTCTCCATTTTCTCCGCTTGTTATTACATTTCCTTCATTCGTTCTAAGGCCTCATTGATGGCCTCGAGTGGCGGCAGAGGTTGTGGTTGTGGCATAACAGGATACGGGTACCCGTAACTTGGATATCTAGTGGGTGGATAAGTAGGTGGGAAAGGAGACGGGTAAAGTGTGTTATGCATGACCGCTTGCATATAAGGGTCATGCGATAGTGCCAGGTAATTTACCGGCATAGATGGGTTAAAAGGATCATATCCAGATGTATCCGGATATGTTGGGATAGGGTTGTTAAAACCCGATGGTAGTGGTTGAACCACTGGTAACGGTGTTGGTTCCACCACAGGTGAAGCATTAGAGGGTCCACCCATTTGTGGGTCCCCGTGAATAGTAGGGTAAGTTTTGGGTAACGGTTGCAGTGAACCCGATCGTTGACCTACACGTACCGACATACGCGCTCCTCGTTTCCTCCTTGGTGGCTCAAGTGGCAGTTGAGGTTGTTCCACCGGTTCCACATGAACATCTTCTTGTACAGGAGGTGTTGGGGAGTGATGAGAAGGAGTGTTAGCAAAGGTGAATTGGTTCCAATATTGGTACCATTCATTAGGACCTTGATATGGCAATACGGCGTAAAAGTTTGAATCGCTAGATATCTCGATGGGATGTGCGTGCGATCCTGTTGGCGGCATTTCTGGATCGGAGTCCTCATCCATTGGGTTGGGTTGATCTAACTGATTCTGATCAGCTGGGGGTGTGTTAAAGTAATGGTTGGGGTTAAACTCATCGTGATATGAATGATGAGAGTGGTGTGATAAGTGCGAATGATATGAGTGGCACGACTTTTGGGTGTGGGTAGGTGATGTCTTGATAGCATCCAGGAATCCCCTGAATCCTCATAAGGATTCGAGTGCTGGGGTTGTGAAGGGATGTGTCCAGATGGTCCTCCCCTCATTGGTCCTTCACCTCTTCCTCGTACTCTTGGCGGAATTTTCAAGTTAAAAATCAAATAAAAAACAATACTAATAACTTAATAATGAGATGAGTAATCCTAGGTCAAAGCCTAGACCGGAAGTCTAAGGAATGTGCTTTTGTGTAAGTTTGAGATTAAACGCAAGAAAGCTAGTGTTTAATTCTCTCAAACGTTGGCTCTGATACCAACATGTCACACCCCGTAGTTCCACAATCCAATCACCGGTAGGCCCGGGTGGGGAAGTGACGTAAGTTGATATCATCATAGACAATTAAACACAACACACAGCGGAAGTCTTGGAGTTAAATTACTATTACAAACTAAATCGTCAAAGTATGAAAAATAATATACAGACGGCTTGTAATAGAAGATCCACAGGCGGATCGTAAAATCTACAAAATGTATAACAGACTTTAGGGCAGATCTAAGGATTTGCAAGATCCTCTTATGTCACTACCGATCAGCTTCTAGCCTATTTCGTATTGTACCTGCAAGCTTGGTCTTTTGAAAATACGTCAGCTTTCGCTGATAAATACACCCAACTGACTCATTTTGAAAACATTTAAAAATGATTTTAAGTGCACATGGCACAAAATCTTTTATAACTTGGGAAAGTTACTTTGTAATCTTGTTAACAGATTCACATGTTTGTCCATACATACAGGGCCCAGTACGGAGATCGAGACATGATTAACGTACTCACCACTTAAGAACTCACGAAGAAGTTATCCCCAACGTTGTGGGTGAAGTTTTTAGCATGAGCGTCTATCAGGTGTATGTCTACACCCTGCGCTTAGGTCATGGCCATTATCTAATGTAATGATCCGAGGATATCCAGGACACGGCAGTTAACCCCTGATGTTTAAGTTATCAAAGAAAACTGATTAAAACGGAATAGACGGATTTACTAGCCACAATCCGGCATTTGATTGATGTCATTTCCGACCAAGCGGTAATTGTTTACCGTAACCCAAGCCCGTATAAGGGAAATAAGTCGAGAGTATCTACCTGAGCTAGTGTTGATTTTTATTATGCAAGATTTAATATCTCAGCCATATCCAAAATGAACTAATTGCACATAGCATTTACCGGAAGGCTCTAGTCTGGATTATAACATAAGCTAACCAATTAAATGCTAACGGTCTTAATTAAGTCATAGACTTAGACCGACTAGCGTACATGATTAATAACGGTAAAATACGCAAGATTAAGCGATGACCGGATAGAATGTAGTCTAAACCCAACAAGTACTATGACTTGTATAATATGGGTAAACCATAAGCATTCTGGATTTTGAAACTTAAATGATAAGGTTAAACCTGTTTTGGTTAATTTACGTAAACTAGTTACATATACTTAACTGAACGCATATAAGCGATATTGGGTAACCGGATAAGTCATGAACTAGTTCTATACGCCATTATATTTTAAATAAGTTGTAATATCAGTAGGATATCAACTTACATGCCCGTTAAGGTTTTAAAACGAAATTATACCCCACAAGGGCGTTTCGGTAATTATATACCTTATAAAAGGAACTTGAATATATTTTAATGTTATGATTATAAGTATGCCAAGGAAAAATAATTAATTTATGAAATAATATCAGTAAGAACATGATAATATGTGTAATGTATCATTTATAATCAAACTATGCACCGAAAGGGCATTTTGGTCATTTTACACATATTATGATAGTTTATTTGGGATTCTGAGTTTATATCATGTACCTACTGTAAAAATACTTTAAATAAGTTTAAAAATCAGTAGTTAACAAGTCTTGGTTGATAAATATGGTTTAAAACCATACTATGCGTCGAAACGGCGCTTATGTCGTAAAATTACGATTTGTGCGAAGTTTAGTAAAAACTGACGTTAAGATCAGGTTTATATGTCCTAGATATGTTATTTAATATAACATATCAGTAGGTAAAAGTTTTGATATGAAAAAGTATGATTAAAACCATTTTACGCGCCACAAGGGCTTAATCGCCATTTATCGACATAAAACAATGATTTGTTCATAAACTCAGTTTATAATCTGATTTGAGATCCCAAATAATCCGACTTATAATATTACATCAGTAGGTAGTTCATTTTCAAGTTCTTTATCGTTTAAACCTTATTTTATATAAAAATGGAATTTTTGTCAAAATGGCATAATTATGGAACTTGTGCATAAACTCAAATTCTGATTATGATCATGTAATATAACCTTAGAGGGTTATGCTACATTATATTACAATCATAATTCAACCTTAGATCAGTAGCTAACTAATCTAAATCGGGTCAGAATCGAAAGTCAAAGCATAAGTCAAACTTTGCGACTTTCGGTTGCGAACCAACCCTAGAACTGAAATTGGCGAGCCGAACACGTTCCCACATGTTCTAATAATTATTACCAACTTGTTTAAGTGTCAAAACATGTTTCATAACATATATAAATTCAGATTATGGTATTTCTAAAAAATGGTTTGTTTGACTTTTTATTATTAAAACTTTGACCCGTCAATTGGTCTAGCAAACGTAATCTTTAGGAGGTGCCCTTAATAGGGACTAACACCTACCTTATTACGATCACTTAGCCATGTTCATTATGAAAAATGGCTGGACCATAATGGTCTTAATCGAAAGTCAAGGCGTTTTCCGTAAAACGCTTGACTTTTGTCTATAAAATCCTCTAAACGAAAATGCAAGAGAAAGGAACACTTACAAGTTATTCCTAGGATGAAATAGAACTAAGTTGGAAGCTCCTTTCAGTTAGGAACTTCCAGAGGAGGGAGATAGAATGAGAAATGAGAAAGGTGCAAGTTCAAGTGGTGAACCTTGACACCTATTTATAGTTGAAGAGCTTAAAGGAGGTGATGCGAGGTGTTAAAGGGTGTTAGAGGGAGCTTACAAGTGTTCTAAAATGTGGCATAGCAGTTTGGAAGACCATGGTTTCGAATCAAATGGTTTTTGGCAACATGTGTGGAGGCCAAGGCAATTTTTTGCAGACATAGGCCTCTGGCGGGCCGCAAGAGACATGGCCAGGGTCTCTCGCGCCCCGTGGAAACTTTCCAAACTTGTCACATTTAGCCCCTCAACTTATAAAACCCTCTGAAACACCTTTATACCATATTCAGCCCTCCGTAACCAATATTTGGCGTACCCGGGAGTATGCCCGGATGTTGTCGAGCTCTCGGTTCGTTAAAAGGTCACTCAGAGGAATAAATTAACATGTTGACACTTTTAATCCCTCCATTATCCAACTTTTACATATTAACAGAATTAATCCCTCTCGTCCAAGAAGTGGCACATATGAGAGTTAGGACTTCATAAAAGATCACTCAGAGGCTCAGTATAAGCACGTCGACTCCGATGTCACTTAGATGTTGGGAATGTTGACACTAATGGTCACTCAGAGGCCAAGTTTAAGAATGTTGACACTAATGGTCACTCAGAGGCTAAGTTTAAGCATGTTGACACTAATGGTCACTCAGAGACTAAGTTTTAAGCATGTTGACATTAATGGTCACTCAAAGGCTCGGTTTATGCATGTTGACATCAGAAGGTCACTTAGAGACTTAGTTTGAGGATGTTGACACCTTTAGTCCTTATTAGTCTTTAGTAGACTTATATAAAAAAAATATGACACGTGTTACTATATTATTGGACACGATTTTATGAGGAGTTACATCCTCAACCCCTTAATAGAAATCTCGACCTCGAGATTTTATTCAAAAAGATGGGGGTACTTTTGTCGCATAGTGGACTCAACCTCCCATGTATACTCGGGGCCTCGAAGGACATCCCACTTAACCTGTACTATAGGTATCAATTTCCTTTGGAGCTTCTTAACCTGTCGATCCTCGATCGAAATTGGTTTCTCTACGAACCTCAGGTTTTCATCAATTTGCACATCATGATGTGACATTGCTAGCGACTCATCGGCTAGACATTTCTTAAGATTACTGATGTAAAACACATCATGAATTCCACTAAGCTCCTCAGACAGCTTAATCTTATAAGCTACAGTGCCGACATACTCGATTATCTCGAATGGTCCTATATATCTTGGGCTTAATTTACCCTTCTTTCCAAATCTCATTACACCTTTCCAAGGTGATACTTTTAGCATGACTTTGTCCCTTATTTGGAAATTAAGATGTTTACGCCTCTTGTCAGCATAGCTCTTCTACCTATCTCGGGCAGCTTTGAGAGGATCACGGATTTGCACAATCTTATTTGTGGTCTCCAAGACAAGCTCCGGTCCTGATAGGTGGGTTTCCCCAACTTCTACCCACCAAACGGGCGTTCGACATTTTCTCCCATACAAGGCCTTATAAGGAGCAGCCTTGATGCTCGTATGATAACTATTATTATAGGAGAATTCTATTAGGGGTAAGTGGTCATCCCAACTTCCACCTAAATCAATCACACATGCTCTAAGCATGTCTTCCAATGTCTGAATAGTACACTCACTCTGACCATCAGTCTGTAGATGGTAAGCCGTACTAAAATTTAATCTTGTGCCTAAAGATTGTTGGAAACTCTTCCAAAAGTGAGATGTATACCTAGTATCTCTATCAGATACAATAGATATCGGCACACCGTGTAGCGACATAAACCTGTCCACATACAACTTAGACAATTTGTCAGAATTATATGTCTCTTTAATTGGCAAGAAATGCGCTGACTTAGTCAGCCTATCCACAATGACCCAAATCATGGAATTACCAAGTTTGGTCTTTGGTAACTTGGTAATCAAGTCCATGGTTACCATTTCCCATTTCCAAGTGGGAATCTCAACTTGTGTAGATGTCCTGATGGCTTCTGATGTTTGGCTTTAACTTGCGAACACGTCAGACACTTAGCTACATAAGTGGCTATGGATTTCTTCAAACTCATCCACCAATAATTCTTTTTCAGATCCTGATACATCTTGTCACCACCCGGGTGAACTGAGTATCTTGAATTATGTGCTTCTTGAAAGATTAGATCTCTAAGTCTTCCAAAGATCGGAACCCTGATTCTTTCATTAAATCTACGGATTCCATCCTTTCCAGGCGTTAACTGATCAACAGTTCCACCTAATCCCTCATTAGAAATGTTAGCCTCTAACAAGGCTTGCTTTTGCGCATCTAATAGCTTTTCATTCAAGCTATTTCTGAGCTCAATGCTCTCGGCGTTAATCCTAATAGCCTTAACCCTTTCCTTGCGACTTAAGGCGTCAACAACTACATTTGCCCTGCCGGGATGATAGCGAATTTCGCAATCATAGTCATTAAGTGTTTCCATCCAGCGGCGCTGTCGCATGTTCAATTCTTTCTGATTGAACAGATGTTGGAGGCTCTTATGGACAGTGTATATAATACACTTTGTACCATATAAGTAATGTCTCCACAACTTTAGTGCAAATACAACGGCACCCAATTCCAAATCATGGGTGGTGTAACTCCTTTCATGCACCTTTAATTGTCGTGATGCATAACCAATTACCTTGCCTTTTTGCATTAGCACACAGCCCATGCTAGTGTGCAAGGCATCACAATAAACAACAAAGTCCTCAATACCCTCAGGTAGAGATAACACAGTAGCATTGCTCAACTTGTGTTTTAGAATTTTGAAAGATTCTTGTTGTTTTGGACCCTAGTCAAACTTGACATTCTTATGGGTCAAGGTAGTTAAAGGAGTGGCTATTCTTGAAAAGTTCTCAATGAACCTCCTATAGTAACCAGCCAATGGAGTTATCGGTACTTCCCAATTCATTATGGCTTCTTTTTGGCAGGATCCACTTGGATACCATGCTCACTTACAACATGTCCAAGAAATTGGACTTCTCTAAGCCAAAATTCACATTTAGAGAACTTAGCATAAAGTTTCTCTTGCCTTAGCAAATCTAGGATGCACCGAAGATGCTTCTTGTGATCAACTTGATTACCAGAGTAGATAAGTATGTCGTCTATGAAGACAATGACAAACTTATCTAAATATGGCTAGCAGACTCTATTCATGAGATCCATGAATGCTGCAGGTGCATTTGTGAGCCCAAAAGGCATCTCCAAGAATTCATAATGACTATAACAAGTCTTGAAGGCAGTCTTATGAACATCCTCGTTCCTAACCTTCAGTTGATGGTAACCTGATCTCAAATCGATCTTAGAAAAGTAACTAGCCCCTTGAAGTTGATCGAACAAGTCATCGATCCTAGGCAGGGGATAACGATTTTTTATCGTTATCTTGTTCAACTCTCGGTAATCAATGCACATCCGCATTGAACCATCCTTCTTTTTAACGAAAAGAATAGGAGCTCCCCAAGGTGAGGAACTAGGCTGAATAAAGCCTTTCTCTAAAAGTTCATCTAATTGCATCATCAATTCCTTCATTTCCGTTGGTACTAATCGATATGGAGTTCTAGCAACAGGTGCTGATCCTGGTAGGATGTCAATCCTAAATTCCACTTACCTATCTGGAGGTAGACCTTGTAATTCTTCAGAAAAGACATCGGAATACTCCGAGATACCTGGAAGGTCTTCAATATTTGGCTTCGGCTCGTTGATAGTTACTTGTGCCAGGTAAATGACAAAACCTTTCCCAAAACACTTGGATGCTTTAAATTGTGACACCTTGTCTGGCACGTTAGCCTGTCACTAATTGACATATAGATATGGCATGTTGGCCTGTCACTAATAGACATATAATATGACACGTTGGCCTGTCACTAACGAACATAAAATATGGCACGTTAGCCTGTCACTAATGGACATAAAATATGGCACGTTGCCTGTCACTAATGGACATAATATATGGCACATTGGTCTGTCACTAATGGATATAAATATGGCACGTTGGCCTGTCATTAATGGACATAAAATATGGCATGTTGGCCTGTCACTAGTGGACATAAAATATGGCACGTTGTCCTGTCACTAATGGACATAAAATATGGCACGTTGGCCTGTCATTAATGGACATAAAATATGGCACGTTGGCATGTCACTAATGGAATAAAATATGGCACGTTGGCCTATCACTTATGGACATAAAATATGGCACGTTGGCCTACATCACTAATGGATGTAAATTATGGCACGTTGGCCTGTCAATCGTCCTCACAGTGATGATATTAGCAGGGATCACATTGATCACATAGGCTATATAATAGGTCAGGACGTAGCCCTTTTACCTAGATGGCTGGTGTGGTTCCTCAAGTCACACTACCAGGAGTATGAACAAACCTGAATGTTAACATAAGACTACCTTAATGGTTTATTAATAGTCCTTGTCGCATTGACCTTAACGACTAGGAGGCTTGAACCTAGTCTACCACCTCTGGATAGAAGGATAACTCCCCTAGACTATCATGATAAAAGGCCCTTTTATCCTTAACTAACAGTTATAAACTTTCCAAATATGTGGTCTGTGCCACTTGGCTAATCAAAACCATTAAGATATTTTTGGAATTATATAACAGAGCATAAATTTCGAGTAACATCGAGACGTTTGCTTGAAGAGGATGAATACATATATATAATTCCAAAATATTTCATTAAATACCAATAAGAAATTTCAATACTAGAAATAAATAAATGAAACATACTGCCAGTGCAAGGACTTAAAAGATATAAAAATGTAACACAGGGACTAAAGAAATAACATGTCCTTGCAGGGACTAAATATAATAATAGAAGAGACTTCACTCGTCCTTTTTTCCCTTAACCAATTTGGGGAGTTTCTTGAAGAGCTTGTTTGTCTTCTTCTTTGTTTTCTCCGCTTGTTGTTGCATTTCCTTCATTCATTTTATGGCCTCATTGATTGCCTCGAGTGGCGGAGGAGGTTGTGGTTGTGGTTGTGGTTGTGGCATAACAGGATACTGGTACCCATAACTTGGATATCTAGTGGTGGGTAAGTAGGTGGGAAAGGAGACAGGTAAAGTGCATTATGCATGACCGCTTGGATATAAGGGTCATGCGATAGTGCCTGGTAATTTACCGGCATAGATGGGTTAAAAGGATCATATCCAGATGTATCCGGATATGTTGGGATAGGGTTGTTAAAACCCGACGGCAGTGGTGGAACCACTACTGACGGTGTTGGTTCCACCACAGGTGAAGCATTGGAGGGTCCACCCATTTGTGGGTCCTCGTGAATTGTAGGGTACGTTTTGGGTAACGGTGCCAGTGAACCCGACCGTTGACCTGCACGTACCGACATACGCGCTCCTCGTTTCCTCCTTGGTGGCTCAGGTGGCGGCTGAGGTTGTTCCACCAGTTCCACATGAACATCTTCTTGTACAGGAGGTGTTGGGGAGTGGTGGGAAGGAGTGTTAGCAAAGGTGAATTGGTTCCAATATTGGTCCCATTCATTAGGACCTAGATATGGCGGTCCGGCGTAGGAGTTTGAACCGCTAGATATCTCGATGGGATGTGCGTGCGATCCTGATGGCGGCATTTCTGGATCGGAGTCCTCATCCATTGGGTTGGGTTGATCCAACTGATGCTGATCAGCTGGGGGTGTCTTAAATAATGGTCAGGGTTAAACTCATCATGATATGAATGATGAGAGTAGTGTGATTGGTGCGAATGATATGAGTATTACGAGTTTTGGGTGTGGTTAGGTGAATGTCTTGATAGCGGCCAGGAATCCCCTGAATCCTCATAAGGATTCAAGTGATGGGGTTGTGAAGGGATGTGTCCAGATGGTCCTCCCCTCATTGGTCCTTTTACCTCTTCCTCGTACTCTTGGCGGCATTTTCCTGTTAAAAATCAAGTCAAAACACTACCAATAACTTAATAATGTGATGAGTAATCCTAGGTCAAATCCTAGACTCGGAAGTCTAAGGAATGTGCTTTTGTGTATGTTTGAGCTTAAACACAAGAAAGCTCAAACGTTGGCTCTGATACCAACATGTCACACCCCGTATTTCCCCAATCCAAACACCATTTAAAAGCTAGTGTTTAATTCTCTCAAATGTACTTATATGTACCTACTATAAAAATACTTTAAATAAGTTTTAAAATCAGTAGGTAACAAGTCTTGATTGATAAATACGGTTTAAAACCATACTATGCGCCGACACGGCGCTTATGTCGTAAAATGACAATTTGTGCGAAGTTTAGTAAAAACTGACGTTAAGGTCAGGTTTATATGTCCTGGATATGTTATTTAATATAACATATCAGTAGGTAAAAGTTTTGATATGAAAAAGTATGATTAAAACCATTTTACATGCCACAAGGGCTTTATCATCATTTGTCGACATAATACAATGACTTGTTCATAAACTCAGTTTATAATCTGATTTGACATCCCAAATAATCCTACTTATGATATTACGTCAGTAGGTAGTTCATTTTCAAGTTCATTATTGTTTAAACCTTATTTATATAAAAAGGGCATTTTTATCAAAATGGCATAATTATGGAACTTTGCATAAATTCAGATTCTGATTATGATCATGTAATATAACCTCAGAGGGTTATACTACATTATATTATGATCATAATACAACCTTAGATCAGTAGCTAACTAATCTAAATTGGGTCAGAATTGAAAGTTAAAGCAGAAGTCAAACTTTGCGACTTTCGGTTGCGAACCAACCCTAGAACTGAAATTGACGAGCCGAACACGTTCCCACATGTTCTAATAATTATTACCAACTTGTTTAAGTGTCAAAACATGTTTCATAACATATATAAATTCAGATTACAGTATTTCCAAAAAATGGTCTGTTTGACTTTTTATTATTAAAACTTTGACCCGTCAATTGGTCTAGCAAACGTAATCTTTAGGAGGTGCTCTTAATAGGGACTAACACCTACCTTATTACGATCACTTAGCCATGTTCGTTATGAAAAATGGCTGGACCATAATGGTCTTAACCGAAATTCAAGGCGTTTTCTGTAAAACGCTTGACTTTTGGCTATAAAATCCTATAAACGAAAATGCAAGAGAAAGGAACACTTACAGGTGATTCCTAGGATGAAATAGAACCAAGTTGGAAGCTCCTTTCAGTTAGAAACTTCCAGAGGAGGGAGATAGAATGAGAAATGAGAAAGGTGCAAGTTCAAGTGGTGAACCTTGACACCTATTTATAGTTGAAGAGCTTGAAGGAGGTGATGCGAGGTGTTAAAGGGTGTTAGAGGGAGCTTACAAGTGTCCTAAAATGTGGCATAGCAGTTTGGAAGTCCATGGTTTAGAATCAAATGGTTTTTGGCAACATGTGTGGAGGCCAAGGCAATTTTCTACAGACACAGGCCTCTGGCGGGCCGCGAGAGATATGGCCAGGGTCTCTCGCACCCCATGGAAACTTTCCAAACTTGTCACATTTAGCCCCTCAACTTATAAAACCCTCTAAAACACCTTTATAGCATATTTAGCCTTCCGTAACCAATATTTGGCGTACCTGGGAGTACGCCCGGATGTTTTCGAGCTCTCGGTTCGTTAAAAGGTCACTCAGAGGTATAAATAAATATGTTAACATCCGTCCATTATCCAACTTTTACATATTAACAGAATTAATCCCTCTCGTCCAACAAGTGGCACATATGAGAGTGAGGACTTCGTAAAGGATCACTTAGAGGCTCAGTATAAGCATGTTGACTCTGATGTCACTCAGAGGCCGGGCATGTTGACACTAATGGTCACTCAGAGGCCAAGTTGAAGCATGTTGACACTAATGGTCACTCAGAGGCTAAGTTTAAGCATATTGACACTAATGGTCACTCAGAGGCTAAGTTTTAAGCATGTTGACACTAGTGTCACTCAGAGGCTCGGTTTATGGATGTTGACATCAGAAGATCACTCAGAGACTTAGTTTGAGCATGCTGACACCTTTAGTCCTTATTATTCTTTAGTGACTTATATAAAAAATACGACACGTGTCACTATATTATTGGACACGATTTATGAGGTGTTACAAGATGGACCATCTTCTACTTGAATCATCCTTGAATTTGATTGTGGTGGTGATGGTTTATGATAGATAGCTTTCTTGTAGTAATCATCACCAAAAGGACTTTGATTACTGTTGACTTCTCGCTTAGTACATTCCCGTTTGAAATGTCCTTTCTCTTTGCATATGAAACAGGTAACTTTTGATTTATCGAATCCAAGCTTCCCATCCAAACCTCCCAAACTATTTCTGCTTGTAATCTCTATAAATTTCTGAGCTCTTCAAACTATAGAAGCCATGCACCATTTGATGTCAATAAGATCTAGTTCTTCTGAATCTGTTTGATCATAATATTCCTTGGTCATATATGGATTTCCTATCTTCCCAGCAACCAGGCTTTCGTAAGATTCAAGAACAGATGCGAGCAATGACATGTGTTGCTTGACAGTATATTCATTAAAATCTTGTACATCTTGGAGATTCACAGGTATATTACACTGTAAAATCCTTTGGTTTGAGTTAGATTAACCAGATTGTTGACTTTGGAAACTGTTTGAGCTCTGTGAAGACTGAGGTGTTCTGGGTGAATTTGGTTCAAAACTAGAAAATGATTGAAAACCGGATTTATTAGAAGAAGGGCTTGCAGAACTATCAGCACTGAAGGCGGTTTGAACTTTCGGACTTTGAGTACCAACATAACTGCCTTTAAAGTAAAGGTTTACAACTTGTTGCATTTGAGCACCTTTTGATTTGGCCATCTTCTGCATTTCTAGTTCATGACCTTCAAGCTTTTCTATGAAGTTTGATACGCTATAACAACTATACTCTGCACCATTTTTCAGAATCGTCAAATACGTAGTCCATTCTCCGTCAGGAAAATCATCTGCCAACTTGTCGACCAACGCCTCATTTGTTTTCTGAATTCCCTACCTCTTCATTTGAACAACTAGGTGACAGTAACGCTCGATCAACTACTTCGTAGTTTCTCCTTTCAAGAGGTTGAAAATATCGAACTCTTTTCTAAGAAGTCCCTTTTTGCTCTTCCTCATTTGCGAACTTCCCTGGAACTTCAACCTTAATGCATTCCATAATGATTGTGAGTTATCATCATGTTGCAGCAATGCTAAGATATCTTCTTTGATTGATTTTTGCAATATGCTCATCATTTTCTTCTCATTAACGAATTTTTCTTTTTCAGCCTGTGTGAACTGAGTCAACGTCTTCTCCAATTCATTTCCTCCAATTGGTACGCTATATTTTTCTTCTATAGCAAACCAGCAGTTAAAATGGTTCGCTTGCACCCAGTTAACAAATTGTTCACTCCAACTACATAATCCTCCAAATTCATCAACTTTGGGGGTTTCACCATTGTTCCCATTTCATTCTCCAAATTCAGATTTTGTGTAGCTACTTCTGATACATTACCAGTTGACATAGCAAACGCGTTGTAAAATTCGTTCTCCATTTTACCAGTCGAAACAACGTTAAATGCTAAAACGATATAGATTTCGATTTGAGTGAAGTAAAAATGTCAAAACTTGATTTATCTTCGTGCGAAGATAGATTTATCTTTGTGCGAAGGTAAATGATTTTGAACCTTTACAAATTTTTATCTTCGTGCGAAGATAAAATTATCTTCGTGCGAAGGTAAAATTATGTTTGTGCGAAGATAGGTTCAAACCTTGACATTTTTTCAGTTTTCAACATGAATTTGTTTGTTTTCAGCTCTGATTTTCTCAAGGGTTTATTTAAACATGTTTTTACATATTATACTTGAAAATCAGTTCATTTTGACCATGGATTCATTTTAAAAAGTTAAAAATAAGAAGAATGAGAAGAATAAGACGTCTTCTAGTCTGAATCTTGAACAATTGTCTTCAAATCAGGCTCCCTGAGCTCTGATACCACTTGTAGGATCGTTTTGTCCAATAGAAAAGGTCCTAATTTGAGTATCTAGTCCATACGCGCATAATTCATATGAATTAGTGACAATTAACAAGATTATTTCATCAATTAACTGATTTCATTCAACGTTTAACAGTTATAAATGATCAGGAAATCTGATAGAGCTTCGTTGTCTTAGTCGCAAAAGTTCTATACACTAACACCTCAAACTAGCTATATATAGACATGCTACCTTCGTGCGAGGGTAGTTTATCTTCGCACGAAGGTAATTTACCTTTGTGTGAAGGTAGACTTTACCTTCGTGCAAAGTTAAATACAAACAATGTAAAATCTAACATTTCTGCCCTATTACAAAATACAAACACAACCCTAAGACGTAGGCAATAGACATTATGCACCAACAGTTCCTTTTGTACGTATAAGCTCATTTAGTCCTGAAAATCAAAAGTACACACTTTTTCCAACATTAGTACATAAAAAAGGTTGATTTTATGCCTTGTTTGATATAATTTATATGTTGCATTTTGTGTGTATCACTTACCCCTCTGATCATCATGTTTAGTAGGCAAAATGACGAGTCAAACTTTTATGAAATAAAAGTAAAAAAACACATAAATTTCATTTTACGAAGAATGAGTTTTTTAAGTATTAAAACTAAACGTTTTGACACAAAAATAGTTTATATAACATCACTAGACATTACTTAACATGTCTAACTCGTAATTTCTAGTTTAGTGCTCAAATCCTAGTCGAAAGTCAAGTAGTTTGACATCTACTTTGACTTTCGAATCCGACCCCTTTGGTGAACCTTAGGACCCAGTCAAGCCCAACAATATGACCATAGTGATATAGGGAATAACACTCAGAGGTTATACCATATGGCCATATCGCTTGATGTCTTAAACAACGAGTCAACTTTACATACTTTAAAAATGTGAAAAATGCCCTTTTGGTACAAAATGATTTTAAAACATATATGATCTATGTTCTTTCTTCAAGACTGGTCATATAACATAAATAAACTTGATTTGGCATGTTAGACTCATCATAAGACCTATTTGACCATTTGGACCCGTGTTTGTGCATATGCCTAGTTAATTAGCGTAAACTAGCCTTAACTGGTCAAAACACTTTGAAACGCTTTCCAATCAGAATGTTAGGTGTAACTAACCATATCACATGAGATCCCTTGCTCATATGGTTATAAACCACATTCTATTCACTTTTCCATCAATTCCGTGTTATGCGCATTTAATAAACTTTAGATGGAAACTTCCTGTTTGGACAGATTCTGTGTTATTACTTTGACCAAGCAAAACTTGGTCAAAACTTAACCAAACAAAGTAAATTTTTACATTTTGACTAATTTCACTAAAATACGATTTCTACGACTCTCAAATGTTTAAAACCAAACAGAAGGTCAAAATTGGACAGTTTGTAAAGATCAATAGTTTTAACCATTTTTCAGGTTACAAACAGAAAAACTTTCTAAATAAAAGTCGTAGAGAACAATTTGATTTAGTAGACTTGAAAGTTTCATAATTTTTCAACAATGTTTTTTATTTTTAACGTATTTTACAAAAAAAAACAACACATAAGGCTGTCAAAGTTTCCTATCTTCTAAAACATCTAAACTTCTTCAAAGTTAATATGTTTCCATAACCCACATTCATCCACAAAGATTATCACAACAAAATTTGACGAACAAATCCTTAATTCTGGGAAACACTTGAGCTTTGCGAGCACGTATAGGAACATCATCTAAGCAACTTGTTAGTACATAGTTCCCCACTTTTACTTTTCAATTTTTTTTGAGGTGATTCATTGTGCTAACAATTTTCTCAAATAACATTTATGGAATGTGTTTACTAAGTGCTCTTTGTGTGTACAACTTATGTGACGAAACAAATTGCGAGTAATTATGTGTAAAGTTTTGTGGTGTTATAACATAGAATCTAGAGTGATTTAGATAAGGAGATTAGTGTAATACGATAAGGGCATGGCAGATACGCCGCTGGTACTTCCTATATATAAGTGCTCTTATTGTATTACTCATCGTAGCATTATTTAAATCACTTGAAGATTCTATGTTTTGGTGAAACAAAGTACAAATCACAAGTTAGATCTGTGATTGGATCCTCAAAGTACTATTTTAAATCCTTGATTGAATTTCTAAGAGTACTTCCACAAGCTCTTAGTTGGTTTCTAAGAAATATGTTTATGTGCAACGTATGTGGTGAAACAAAGTACATAATCTCAAATCCTTCTTGATTTTTGTATGCAATAGTTAGATCCTTGTTGAATACTCAAAGTACTATTTTAAATACTTGATTGGATTTCTAAGAGTACTTTCACAAGTCCTCGGTGAAACAAAGTACAAGTGGTTGTGTAGAGTTGTGTGATGTTATAACATATAATCTAAAGTGATCTAGCATAACGAGACAAGTGTAATACGATAAGGGCATGGTGGATACGATTCCCGTACTTCTTATATATAAGTGCGCTTATCGTATTACCCATCGTAGCATTATTTAAAATTACTTGATGATTCTATGTGATAACGAGACAAAGTACAAGTGAAACAAATAACAATATATAATTCTGGGTAACACAAAATTACTTGGTTTGATACATATTGCCATTGACAATACACTTTGTTACAAAGTTTTACTATGAAACACGATGTGTTGCAATACTAAACTTTTTTGCCAATTATTAGCTGCAAAAATCTATTTTCACTCATCAACTCGCGTAATTTAACAATGTGTTGCAACAATCAAACTTTTGCCAATAATTTGGCCACCAAACCTATGTCACTCACCAACATTATTGTTGACCATCTATTTTCACATATGTTTCATGTATCAACATTTCAAGCATGCTACACATAGTAACGTACGGGCCTTAGATTGCTTTTAAATCTAAAATCAGTTATTTGTACTCCTTTGTGTTTCTAAAACAATGTAATCAATATAATGAAACTTTAGTACCATGTGTTTTGTGCAATTTGTAACGTAACTCCCCGACGATTCCGCCACGGGTTGTACAAGCGGTTGGGGTGATAAATCATTAAAGTTAGTTAGTATTCTCTCTAATTCTCAATCAAAATTTTAATGTATCATGACTTGATCTTTCGTAGATGATATTTGATTTTTTTAACTTTGTAGTCATCAATTCTTCATCACATGTTGCTTTGACCTTTCGCCTTTACATATGGCAATATGTTCCACTTAGTGATGTGTTATACTTAACGATTGTTGTAATTGATTATTTGCAACTCATTTCCCAACTCTTGATTATTGTAGTCTTGATCAATCATTTTTTCCTTTTAACATTGCATTTGATTAGTCTTGTGTATGATGTACTTCGTGGTTCGTGATCATTAAGTGTTAAACTCCATGTATATATTATATGAACATACTTAATTATCAACTGTGACATCCCGGGTTTTTCGGATAACTTAAACGCGACACTTGTCGAATAAAGTATATGCTAAGTATTAAACGTGTACGAGTTAATGAATACGTGATGTGTGTTTATGTGATTGTTTTAGTTATAAAATAATTATGGTAGATATGTACACGAGCCGAACCGAACCGCGACACGAACCAACTTTGATTCCTTGTGACTCTAGGAATTAACCAAGTTTAGGACTCAAACTATTCTCGGCCGTGTGCAACCCAAACCGAGATCAAGCCCAAAACCGCAAGATCAAACCCAAACCAAAAACCAACCCAAGTCCCTCGGCCACAAGCTCAAGCCTAACCACAACCCTCATCTCTTTTGCGCTATATATACACACACCCATGCATGTTTCATTCACAAACTACAAAACCCTAAAAGAAAACTGCCGCCGGCAGCCTTGTTCTCGCCCCTTGTGATCGCAAACAGCTTCTTTCCTTCATCATATCAATCTGATCAGCCTTGTTCACCTTCACGGTCGCGCAACTGCTTGTTCTTTTCTTTCCTCTCGGTCGCAGCAGCAGCAGCCCTCGCCATCTTCATCTCTCGGCCGTGAGCAGCTTGTTCTTTTCAGCCTCGGTCGCGATTTTTCTGGAACAGCCGGATCAATCTTGTCCAAATCTCGGCTTGTTTACCTAGTTATTCAAGGTTAGGGTTATCTTTGATTACGAGATCATGTTCGGATATATATGCTTGAATGAAGTGATTGGTTTGTTTTCGGATTATATGTGTTGAATGTAATCGGCTGATTTGATCGTTGTTTATATGCATGATTGTTTGCGGAACTTGTAAGTTTGCGAGTATGTTTGTTTGTAAAAACTAGAAGTATGAACTAGGGTTTGCATGGATATGTTATTAGTAGTGATCTATGATTAGAAATTGGTTCTTGCTCGCCTAGGTTGATCATAGGAACGGTTTATGCAAGTTATGGTAATAATATGCTGAAAACAATTGCTGAGTAATAGTTACAGCCGACTTCATCTGGCTGTAACTCGGTCGTTAGTTGTCGAAAAACGGATTTTCTAATGTCTAGAACGTAGAGATTTGAATAAGGAATCTAATGACGCTGGATTCATAATTTTCTGAAGTCATTTGATATTTTTAAAGGGCCAAATAAGTTCAGTAACTAAAGCTGTGAAAATCCTGAAATTTTGTTAGTTGTTTATCGAGTTGGAATTTAAAATCAGTAGGGAGTTGAGTCATGAATTTTGTACAGAAACTAGGTCTGGAAATTTCCGGGCAACTCCAACTGGAATTTTGTTAATTGGACGATCAGTGATTTTTAAATAAATTCTTCCGTGGACTGCAGTCAGAAAACGATAAATCTGACTGCAGCCTAGTATATTAATATTTATGGTTAATTGGTAAAGATTTAGGACTTGGAAAATTTATATAATTTTCTATAGTATAAATGTCACCTACTGTAAAAATATTGTAATTTTTAGAACGTTGGAACTATTTTATAAAAATCCTAGAAAACAGCTGAATTATGAGTGTTAAGCTGAAATTTGATAACTTGTGATTGTGTGCACCAAAGTGTTGCATGGATTGGATTATGTTCATGATAAGTTGTTTGATTACTATGATCACATGAGGATACTTGCATGCATGTTTGAGTGTTAGATATGTTGTTTGTGTGTATCACTTTGTGCGTAAATTACGTGTAGAATTTGTATTGGTGTGTTCACACATTGACTTGGAATTAATTGGTTTGTTAGGACGCAACTAGCGGTCCCATCTCTTATAACTTCTTTGCTACACTAACCGAGCAAATAAAGGTGAGTTCACGGCCCCTAACTTTATCCGGTTTTTAAACAACAGGGGGAGAAACATGTATACACTCTTCAAACTCAATCTCTTTACGTTATACGAACTTAACGTCACATAACTATTCGGTACCTAAGTTAATGTTAATGTAATGTTATGGTCACTAAGCAGCTTTATCACTTAAGTCCTCGTCAATCTCTCGGATCGTTAGTATTGGGTTTAATAGCGGGGGAGTTATAAGTAGTACTACTGGGCCCGACAAGCCCCATCCGAGCTAGTCGCGCTAGCCGACCGGGTATGGTCAACGGGTGAATAATTCGGCCTAACTTCGCCATGGTCAGTGATAGGCCTGGCAACACGGAGGCACAACAGTCAGCTTCTATCGCGAACACTTACGTGACATAACTTTAGGCTAGCTACCTATATATGTTAACATTGAACTTAATTACGAAACAACTATATTATCCCGGGTTGAGGATAATGGAAACAACAACTTATTATTCCTGGATGGAATAATGGAAACAACAACTATATTATCCTGGGTTGAGGATAATGGAAGCAACAACTTATTATTCCGGGATTGGAATAATGGAACCAACACGTTATCCCGGGTTAGGGATAACGGGGAAAACAAACTATAACCGAACAAACGAATTTATGAAAACCTGTGAACTCACTCATCTTTAATGTTGACACTTGTTTCTTTACATGTTTCTCAGGACGCTAGGAGCTCTAGGTGTACGCACATGCATTGAACAAGACATCTTTTATCGAGTCTTATTTATAAATATTGTTTTGGGGTTTTTCATTTGTTTTGGCGTTTGTGTTGGCGCCCGCTTCACTACTTATTTATGCTTCCGCTCAAACTTTAAAAACTGATGCTTCTGCTAAATATTGGTAACTAATCAAGACAATATAAAATCTACGACAAATGATTTTTGAAAACGTATTATCTAATCATATAGAGTCGTTCGACGTACTAGTGTTTCAGATTCTGGTTTGTTCACACGCCTCGCGGTAAAACTCCGCAAGTGAAAATTGAGGGTGTGACATCAACCATTGACATCAGTAGTAAATTCAAGACATAATCAAAATAAGGCATCATTTGAGATTTCAATCATTTCATAATCTTTTCTTAAACCTTGTCTTCAACAATCTTCATCGTTATGATAATGACAAAAGTTATAACTTATAACACTTTTGTAAACCATAAGGATGAACATATTAGAAATACTATATACCTTAATGATTCGCAACATTCTTTTTTATTATTAGTAACCAAACAAGGTTTTTTCACCTCCACGTATTTTTCTTATTATCCATTCAACATGTTCCTATACATATATACCCTCCTTTTGTTAATATAAAAAAGGAGGCTCCCTTTTTAAATATGCTACCCCTGACCTAAGAACTCCCCTCAAACTAATAATTCGCATTTGTGCATTGTGAAATTTTTTCTAGCAACATAAAGTTAGTAGCACAAGCACATATATCTGATAATAATGCAGTGTAAGGGCGATAACACGTAAATAAAAAGGTGAAAGATTATCAAAATGTGACCATAAATGGTCATCACCACATACAAACTAAGAAACACAAAACAAACACACCAAACAACCTCTATCATGAGCAAATCCAACAACCACAAACCTAAAGATAACATTTAGCAAACACATGATCCTAGGTCTTGACACATAAGAAAAACAATCTAAAATTGGGCCATCTTGAGTTCTTCGGACATAACCAAGAATTTCATGTAAAAGAATTGTGTTTTCTTCTTGATCTATGACCACCCCATGAACTCCATACGATATCTTGTAGAGGTTTTGAACATGCTGACGTGCTTCTAGAGGAGTGAGTGTGTTAGATAGAGGAAATGGTAGTTTGATAACATCGACAATATTTTGGTAAGTAATATTCTGTGGGGAAGGTTTCTATCAAAGGATTCTGAAATATTGCTAATGTTGTGTGGATTATATATATTAAGTTAATAATACTGAGCGCACTTAAGTGCGTTAACTTAATATTAGGAACATGATTGTCGAGTTTTAAATTTACAAAAATGATTTTTATTTAAACTAAACACACACAACGGGTAGAGAACCCATCGAGTATAGTATAGCTTTTGATAAGAACCAAATATCGTCTAAGGAATATGCTTCCCCTACTCAACCGTTTATTATTATTATTGTGACTGTTCTTATTTGTAGTTAGAATAGTAGACTAAAAATAGTAGTAAAAAACTCTTAGATGAGTCTTTCTTAATTAATGTAAGTTATTTTATAAAATGAGGAAAATGTTTAAGTTTTCAATTTTATCTTTTAATTAAATTAGAAGTGGCTTCTTTGGTCTAGTCACCAACTTCCCTCAATGTTGTCACAACATATCGATAGACTGGTCAGGAAATATTTCATTCCACTTAAGCATAATAAACCTCCCCTAGCCTTGTGACTAGTAAACGATATTCCACAACAAGATTTGCTTAAGGCCATCTGGGTTATATTATCTTTTTATAACTTAATCAATGAGGCTTTCATTTCAATCTTAACAAATGGGCTCATGTTTAGGGATCTTTTAAATTACCAAAGCGATTTAGTCATCAAATTAATTAAGTTACCGAATAAGCGAATAGGTCCCATTTCATCAGTTATCTTCTATTTCACTGGATTGCCATATTCCCCCATTAATCTATTATCTTAACTTTTACCCCCAATATGATCTTGGTGCATTACAAGAAGCATTTTATTACCCTAAGATCTAGTTTGATACTAGAAGCTTGTCACCCGAATCTAGTTCAATACAAGAAGTCTACATAATAACAATAATAATCTTAATATACCAAGTTTGGATTTCCCTTATTAGTATATAGGTTGTTAAACGCCATGAGTGTACTAATAAGCTTCACCTTCATAGTTTATTAAGCATACTGTATCTGCTTAAGGGTACCAAAAGCCTTACGCACACCTTAGTCAAGTTAAGTTGGGTTATATTAATATAGTTAAATTAAGATGTTAAGTTAATTTTGTTGGGCTTATATTAACAAAGGTTTACACATTAGTGCTACATTTGGGCTTCAATGGGGTTTTTGGGCTTCCTAGTGCCTTGTAGGCCTAGGGTTGTAAATGGTGGGCTTATTGACTAGTATAGATATATGTCTTAGGTCAAGGTTAAAGGGTTAGAGAGTTGTATTTGCAAAACTTGTATCAGACACTTTGCTAGTGTATGCAAGTTGTTCTTAATTCAAGAGTTTGTTCTTCTTCCTAATCATTAGTTCCGCTACTGATTAGGTTTGTGATACCTGCTAGATCCGATATCGGGACTTACAATTGGTATCAGAGCGTACTGTTCAATACAGGCTCTAGGTATCGCTGATTGAAGAGCTGATTGGAAGAGGTGCTGTTGTTGTTCATCCGGATTACTGTTCGGAATAGAAGAATCATTGGTTTTTCTTCAGAATTGCTACTGTTCCGAAGAAATTGAAGACGATTTGAAGTTTTCGGATCTGCTACTGTTACGGATTCCGAAGAACTCGAAGAAGATTCACGTATTTCGGATCTGCTACTGTTATGGATTCCGAAGAACACGAAGGATATCATCCATCTCGGATTTATCCCGGACTATTGTTCAATCCGGATTGCAATTTTTTGGATCTGAGATACTGTTGGTGGTTATCGGTTGCTTGGAAGTCGGATTACTGTTGCTTAGATTTCGGATCACTGTTGCATTCGAATAAGAATTTTATTCCGGATTCTCATTATTCTGGATTCTCATCAATCTGGATTCTCTTTATTCCAGTTTCTCATCATTTCGGATTTCTCATTTCGGATACACAGGTTTTTGGATTATCAACTCGGATTTTTCAGTTTTGGATTAATCATCTCGGATTCAATTCGGATTTATCATCTCGGATTCAATTCAGTTTCGGATTAATCATCTCGGATTCAATTCGGATTTATTCAACTCGGATTTGACCATATCGGACTGTTTTCAGATTTATCCATCTCAGAGTTGACCATTCCGGATTGATTTCAGCCAATCACTGTTCATCTTAGAAAACTTGAAATAAACTAAATTTAACTTTGTTTGGTAATTCTAATTAATTTAATCATGATGAACGGTTACATGACAGCATAAGATTTAACCAATGCCACTTTGGCTGCCCTACAATCACAAACTCTGGCCCTCCATCAAGAGTTAGATCAAGTGATTGGCACTTCTACTAAAGTGCCTCGTCTATTGTATGGAGATGAGTATTATGAATGAAAGTTTAGATTCGAGCAATATTGTGGAGGTGTATTATGAATGGTCCGCGAACGACAGTTTATAGTACCGATCAAGATCCGGACACAAAGATTCCTAAGCCCAGTCACCTGTGGACTCCAGAAGATGTTAAAATAATTGAGGAAGATGAAAAGGCCTCGGCTGTACTGACTATGGCGCTTGGACCCGATATTTCTATCGCGGTAAGAAATTGTAAGACCGCTAAAGAGGTATGGAGTGAACTGCAAAATCTCTATGAGGGAAATGCAGATATAAAGGCGAGCAGGGTAAATCAGCTGAATCAACAATTCAGCTCATTTAATCACATCTACAGGGAAACCATTGAGAACCAAATCCGTAGGTATGTAAAGCTTGTTTCCCAGATGATATCAACTGAGATTACTCTCACTAATAGTGCAATGAACAGACAGTTGTTAAATTCACTGCCAAAGAGTTGGGATGCGGATGTTGGAATGATCAAAAAAACGAAGAACCTGAATGATGTCACTCTCACATAAATGATAGCTACTATTAAATCGTGTGAAATTGATAACAAGCAGAGAGTTGTATTTGCAAAACTTGTATCAGACACTTTGCTAGTGTATGCAAGTTGTTCTTAATTCAAGAGTTTGTTCTTCTTCCTAATCATTATTTCCACTACTGATTAGGTTTGTGATACCTGTTAGATCCGATATCGGGACTTACAATTGGTATTGGGCTTATATTAACAAAGGTTTACACATTAGTGCTACATTTGGGCTTCAATGGGGTTTTTGGGCTTCCTAGTGCCTTGTGGGCCTAGGGTTGTAAATGGTGGGCTTATTGACTAGTATAAATATATGTCTTAGGTCAAGGTTAAAAGGTTAAAGAGTTGTATTTGCAAAACTTGTATCAGACACTTTGCTAGTGTATGCAAGTTGTTCTTAATTCAAGAGTTTGTTCTTCTTCCTAATCATTATTTCCGCTACTGATTAGGTTTGTGATACCTGCTAGATCCGATATCGGGACTTACAATTGGTATCAGAGCGTGCTGTTCAATACAGGCTCTAGGTATTGCTGATTGAAGAGCTGATTGGAAGAGGTGATGCTGCTGTTCATCCGGATTACTGTTCGGAATAGAAGAATCACTGGTTTTTCTTCAGAATTGCTACTGTTCCGAAGAACTTGAAGACGATTTGAAGGTTTTGGATCTGCTACTGTTACGGATTCCGAAGAACTCGAAGAAGATTCACATATTTCGGATCTGATACTGTTACGGATTCTGAAGAACACAAAGGAGATCATCCATCTCGGATTGATCCCGAACTATTATTCAATCCGGATTGCAATTTTTCGAATTCGAGATACTGTTGGTGGTTTTCGGTTGCTTGGAAGTCGGATTACTGTTAAGTGCAAAATCTCTATGAGGGAAACGCAGATATGGTTTGTGATATTGTTTTACCTGCTCGCCTTCATATTTGCAAATCTGCTTTTCCCTCATAGAGATTTACGCAACTGATTAGGTATGTGATACCTGTTAGATCTGATATCGAGACTTACAATTGGTATTAGGCTTATATTAACAAAGGTTTACACATTAGTGCTACATTTGCAGTTCACTCCATATGAAACACTTTTACCAATGGCGATTACCACACATCATGATCTCCAAGCTCTAGCTTCAGTGCAAGTATGTGTGCAACAAAGTTTCTATCAACTCTCATCTACTACACATGTTTAGTTAACCAATCTAATGATGTCTTATTTTTAACGGGGATGACCAAAGGTAGCATGTATGATCCTAACTTTGGAGAGGTCTTGGTTGACATGAAGGCCTTCCCTAGGGATCAACCTCTCACTTCTAAGCAAATGGGGCTTAGCAAGCATCTTGATCATGGCATACTTAGCTATTGATTAGGCAAGCTCTATGAATCATCCACACTTTCTCCAAGGGACTAGAGCCTTCAAGGGTGAGAGAACAAGGCCTTAGAGGCAAAAGTCTATCAACCTTGGGGCTGTAGCACGACAAGTTACAAGAGAGCAAACAAGGGCACGCCTCAAATGAGTGAATGAGGCCAATATTTATAGTTTGATCAGAGGCATGGGTGCACGGATGTGCCTATAGGGCAGGACCAAGCCTTATACTTGGAATCTTGATAGAAGCTTTGAGAATTTGTCCTTTCTATCTCCCGGGGTTCTTGGACACGAGAGTGCTTCTCATGCATGACCAAGCATGTTGAGTTGTCCTGACAATAGTATGTGTTTGGTCTCAAGCTTTTGTCCTCTTCTTATTTATCTCTCATGGGGGCATGGCCGTGCTTGTGATGCACGAGGGTGCTTCTTGGAAACTTCGTATTTTCATTCATTTTTCACAGTTTTTTGCTTCTTTTTTAGTTTGGACCTTCTAATCCTATAAAAACTGAAAAGGAACGATTTAGGTAGTGTTTCCTTTATGAATTGCCTCAAAAGTGTTCATACATGGGGGTAACTTTGTATTATAAATATGTATAATTGATGGTACATCAATTGCACATCCTTTTAACCATGATATATCCAAGGATACAAGGTATATAAAGCTTGAAGCAATAAAGAACATATGCAACTATGGCAAGAACTTCTTCAAGGTTATCATTCTTCATGTAAAGACTGTTTGAGAGAATGTGGTTTATGACAACACCTTATGGAAGTAATTTCGAATGTCAATCTGTTTACTAATTACTTGCTCAGAAAAGGACAAGAATGACAAGCGTTGTCAGGAATCCTCACAAGGCACGATCATACCCCTTAGGTACGCCAAGATGATTTGATTATTATTGTGATTGAATGAATTGAGTTAGTAATCGAATAGGTGGCAAGACCATAGAAAAATATCATTAGAGGACTTGGATGATCACCCACCAAGTGTTTGATGAAATGCTTGAATGATAGTTTATTATTGTTATGATAATCCCTTGTTGAATATCAATCATTAACATTAAAAGAAAGAGATGAATGTTTGTATATTCGAGAATGAGAAACTAAGTATGAACTTGCTAAGTGTAGGTGTGAAAGAAGAAGGATCAAGCGATAAGAAGTTACAAGGTTCATACGATCAAGGTAAGTTCTTATACTTACAAATACTAGTATTTTACAATGTTATGTTAAGTATTTAAATTTGTATTGTGTTAAACCAAAATACATGGAAGTTTGATTCGTGCATACGGGTCGAATAAGTAAGAATGTCATTTGTATGAATTGGGAATTGGTGTCGAACCGCTAATAGAAGATTGAAGGGATTAGATATCAAGACTCATTAGTAAGTATGATTGAATGAATGTTAATGAAAGGATTATTATCATGTTCGATGGAAGGTTTTAAATTCTATGTTAGTTAATTATGATATAACTAAATTGTTCGGTATGGTTGTAGGTAAATTATCGTGTTAGATGGTGCCAAGCTTGGAACGAACACATCACTCGCATATCACGTTTCCGTGTTTCATGTTTCAACGGGTTAAAAACACTTTGTACTTATGTTTAAGTTTAGTCGTACATTTGTAAGGTTGCGTTTAAAACTTATTATGATTTCTACTAGTAAATTTTTAAGTACTATGTTTCCTTTGTAAATGTTGGGTTTGTACAAGTTAATGAATGGCAAAAACTTTTGTTAAATGTTCGTATGTCTATAATATGTGTTTTAAACCCGTGTACTAATGGGTGTCACAAAGGGTAAATAATGTCTTCTTAAATTTACAGATGAATAGTAACATTTTCTCTCCCATCTACTCACAGCCACTTACAACCACCTACAACCACTTTTTATAAAATAAAACCCCTCTCACATAATTTGAGGGAAGGGATGTGAAAGCTCTAACTCCACTCACTCCCCCCTCCACCCATGCACCTCGTTCATCCTAAGGGGAAATCTGTTTACACTATTATACACACACACACACATAATTCACATTGATTCTTATCTACAGTGTTAAAGGGCGCTTTAGGTATTTCATCTCCTAAGTCCACGTTGTCTCTTCTCTGTATTGTCGTTCGTCTAAAAAACTAGCCGGAGAAACACTTCGTCTGAAATCCAGCTAGCTAAACACACACATAGAGAAAGAGAGAGAGAGTGCCGAAAAACAAAGGAGCTTCATCTATCAACTTCGTTAACCCTTTACTGAACCTGTCTGAACCCTAGAACGCACTCAGCCACCGCAATCGTCTTGAGAGTCTTTTTCACCACTAAGATGTTGCATACGTCTGAGTTGTTGAGTGACCCCGGAAAACGCCTACTAGGCTACCACCAAAGAACATCGAAGACAACACCTGATCTAAACCTTAACTTGCCGGAAAAAACGGAAGCCGTTAAGAGAGAGAGAGAGAGAGATGTAACCTCTGTAGCCGACTGAAAACAAGTGTGTGTCGGCGGCTTTGTCATGGCCCGACACATTAAGATTGTGATGTTGGCCGACAATATACAAGAGGTGGACGGTTAGCAATAGAAAGATAAAGACGACGGTGGTTATGTCAGTATTGATGGTGGTGGTTAGATGGTGATCCTGTGGTGGCCTGGTGTTGGTGTTGTTTTGTTGGTATTTGTATATAGGGGACCACTTAAATGAATTTTATTTTCTATGAACTTTATACACATTTAAACTTTAAACTTTTAAAGGACTTTTATTTCCTTTTTTTTTCCAACCATAACATCAATATTTATTTATTCTGATATTAAAACCTTACTTTAAGAAATCACAATTTGCAAAAGAAAAGATTTATTTTTTGAAAATTTTATTGGTCTATGATTTAAGAAAAGGTTTTTACTTCTTAAATTATATTAATCGTCACCCATTAATTTAATAACTACTTTTGATATAACTAACTTTACTCGAGTTACAACATTTTAAAAGAATGTTTAATAATTAAGTTCTGATAAACGATTACGGTAACTATATTTCCTGATCTTGAACATGCAACAAATTTGAAATGTTATTACTACGCGTGTTGATGGGGCGATTTTGGACTAAAACCATTACCGTGGTGTCGGTTATTGAATAATCATAACCATAACCGATCAGTTTTGGCGGTCTTGGTTAATCGGTTTTGAAAGTTATAGCGAGTTGGTTATGGGTGGTTAACCATGAATTTAGGCCTAGCTAAAAATAGCTCATTTTTTTAAACATAGAATAAATTGTTATTACATAATTCTATATTAGTATATTACATAGTATTAAAAATATATATACATAATATGTATATTAATATCGAATACTCACACAAAATGATATGATATATTCCATAAATTCAAATAAACATTCAACTAAAAAGATATGAAGCAAGTCATAAATACTAAAAACGTTCAACCAAAAACATCAAATTTTAGAAAAATGGTTAAAACTAAATCCAACAAAGAGTTTAGTACATGTCGGTTTGGTTTGGTTATGGTGGATATGGAACAATGATAACCATAACCGACCCGCTACTTTCGGTTTTCAGAAAAAAAACAATTAACCGGCCCAGTTTTTTTTATATAATTCAGTTTTATCAATTCGATTTTTACAGTTAATTTGATTACGGAAAAAATTAATTTTTTTTGACACCACTAGTTATTACACGGTTTTATCCTTTGGTAATGTGCACAAACTTCTGTTACTTACTAAACTTATCATTTTAATTATTATAATAACATATATTTAAAATTTTAAATTTACGTAATTCATTACTTTACACAGTTATATCTTTTGTAATTTGTAATAAGATATTTTGAAATGTCATATTTAATGTTTCTTATTTTAAGTTTTGTGCACAATATGTGTTGCTATACCAAGTGTTAGCATCGCAATAATAATGTAACAAATCGAATCAATATTGATCGAAAGCCCGCGCAAAGCACGGGGATCCAACTAGTTAAATTAAAACTATTTGATACACCAAGATTTGATAACATATGTGGTATACACTAAATTATACATGTGTTAGTTCCTCATTTTACTCTTGTTTTACGCGTTTTTAGTACAAGTTCGATGTTTAGATTCTTAATCGTGTACTTTTGGGTTTTCAGGTCTAAAACAACGTTTCACTAGCAAATTTGGTGAAAACGAGGAGTTTTCGGGCATTTTGGATGAAAACTGCATAATCTGCTGAGGACACAGGTTATGCACGTCCGTGCGTTCCATGTGCACGACCGTGCAGACTCGCGACCAGAGCAGTCCAACAGATTTCTCAGACATGCACGGTCGTGCGTCTTGGTTGCACCCCCGTGCGCCCTCTGATCCTCGGAAGCACAACCCGTGTGACCAACCATGCATCCATTTTCTCGGACATGCATTACCGTGCACCTCATACTTTGCCACTAAATCAACCACTTGCTTAACCCATACCCTGCAGCTGTGTCATGATTAGACTTGTACAATGCACGGGCGTGCACTTAAGCGCACGGTCGTGCACTTTTAAAAAGTTGTATAAAACAGAGCATGCACATTATGATCAAGTATTGAATATTTTTGCAAGCTTTTGGGCGATTTTGGGGCTCTGGAAACAGCCTGCTTGGGTAGGATTCAAGCCTCCTAATTGCAAAGAAGCCTATTTATCATCCAATCCATCTAATCATTGCTTGCTTTATAGTTTGAATCCTTGTTCTTTCCATAATTTTGGTTGTATTTAATGCATTGATTTGATGTATTCTATATTATTGTAGCCTTAGGGCAAAAACACTAGTTTACTTGTTGTTTTATGAACTAACATTAGTATGTTAATCTTCTTTGTATGAAACTTTGATACTTTTCATGTTTAAGTCTTGATGATCATATGGCAAACATGTTCATTGATGTTGGATTCTTGATTATATTTGGTTATCTTGGATTATTAATGAATGTTTAGTTGAGATATGTTGAAAACCCCGTGATTAAGCACTTGTTAGTAAGCTATTAACTTTTAATATGTTTATACCATGAAACTAGAAATAGTTATTGATTTAATAAAAGGTAAATTAAATGTTAATCAAGAGTACTTTCTTGCACGTAAGGACCCTAACGGGTTAGATGGTGTTGTTACAAGTTCTGGACACGGTTTTATGATCTTTGTTTAGTGGTTTTGGTTGAAATTACTATCTTGGTAGATTTGTGTTCAAGGTTTATAGAATGGAATAGTTTGTGATATGATCTACTTTATGCTTGTCTCGGTGGTAAAAATTGTGTTATCCATATTACTTTCCTTGATTAAGTGAGGTTTGAAAACTCTTAATCGATGACTAACTTATCTTTAGAAGATTTACATGAAAATATATCAATAGCATGCTAAGGATCGATTTTAGGTGGCTAAAGTGTGTCTATCGCGTTAGCTTTCCGAAGGATTGTCATGTTAGGATTCTCGAAAGGGATACTAACTGTCTATATAATTGGAAGATTGATCAAGTGCCTTTGTGACATTTCTGACTTAGTTAACATGCTTAGGTTGTTTGTAAAACAAGATAATATAAATTTTTGTATTTGGAGTCTTTTATGTTTTAAATATAGTTTCAGATTAATTTAGTTAAAAACTTCATTCACTTATCTTTTTACCGGTAAACCAGTGACAACGGTTTAGTACTCATGCATCTGCCCGTGTCCATGGATCGACATCTGTTTCTTACCTATACTTTACTACATATATGATAGGGTACACTTGTCCTTTTGTGTGTTTTAATGTTATGGTATAAATCATTTTTATAAATATTAAAACCGAGTTCGTGTGTAAAGTTCATTGTAAAATTATGTATATATATGCACACGTCAATATGATATTTGGTTTTCTCTTTCTTTTTGCTATGTTTTATTTTAATTCTATATTTTTTAATTTATATAACTTTTTTAGTTTTAATACACATTTTTATTTGATTTTGAACATAGTGTTACGATAACTTTATTTTAGACATGAATTTTATTAAAAACTAAATCATACCAATACAATAAATATTTTTATAGTTTAGAAATATGGGTTCAGTTATGAGGATATATAATAATTTTTTGTGAGAAACTATAATGTGACAAAAAATAATATATCAAGACGTAAATTATGGTTTTGAATATATGGTTGAAAATGATATAAAGAATTATCGTTACAGATAATATATATATATATATATATATATATATATATATATATATATATAGGGTGAAAGTTGGTTATAAAGTCTATTTTTCCTACAAAGTGTAAAAGTCATAAAACACCATAATGTTAATCATAAAACACACTCAAAACTCAAAAATAACATATTGAAGATTACTAAAACACCATATTTGCGGGTTTTGTGTTGTGTTTTGGATGCTAAGGCTTTTATTATTGAATGACTAACATTAGTGTGTTTTATATTGATTATTATGTTGTGTTTTATATTTATAGTTGATAGTTGTATGATGGTGTGTTTGAAGTTTTTAAGAACTGCTAGAGTTTGCATATTGTGTTTTAGTGATCTTCACTATGTTATTTGTGGGTTTTGAGTGCGTTTTGTGGCTGAAATTGTGGTGTTTTAGGACTTTGTATACTTTGTAGGAAAAATGGACTTTGTAGTCAAACCCACCCTATATATATATATATATATATATATATATATATATATATATATATATATTGTAACACCCCAATTCCACTAGGGCTGACGTGTCAATCTTACAAATATCAAAACTAAAAACCAATCCAAAACATTAAATAAAAAGATCCTAATTACATTTATTACATTACTGGAATAAAGAATCTTAGTTAGCGACTTCCTAACGCTCCTCCCTGAGATCCCATATCATCCCATATTACCTGTAAAACAAACAGGAAAACATAAAAGGAAAATACGTCTGAGCCAAAAATTGCTCTGTAACAGAGAAGTCGACAGTAGTAAAGTAATATCAGCGGAAGCAAAACATAACATAACATAACAGAATTTAGACTAAACTGAAACTGTTACTGACACGAGTACTAAAATAGATGCAGTCACAGGACTGATACAAAAACTGATACACGAACTGATCTGAAACTGTACGAAAACTGATATGGAAACAAAAGTCAGCCATATACATACCTGATACCGAACCCAACACAAAACCGATGTCGAGACTGATACATTGTTAACCATCATGACTAAAACCATTTTTCTTACATAAACAGACTTATTTTAAAACATCATTTAACAATGCTAATATTTTTAATATAAGGTATTTGCAAAACTATTTTCTTATATTGAATATTCGAATTTTATCAAGATATAATAATTTATCATATTTATTAGAAAGTCATTATTAAACAAAGATAACTAATATTCTAACTTCGACAATCTTATATTTAAAAGTAGAGTAAGTTGAATAAGCAGATTTCCAAACAAAAATACTTATTATAAATTTCGAAAACCGACATGGAAAACGCATATAGAAACAAAACAGACAATGCAAAAGTCAAAACATTTTAAATACCATTTAAATCTTACGGTCTTTAAAAGAATAGATTTAAATTTGTTCAAATTATTATCTTTAAGTAATTGTTTAGGTTCAAAATCAATATCTATTAATTATTTAAATTTCCTAAGTTATTATTTAATTAAAATAATTATTTTCATTACTTTGAGAATTTATACTTAATAAACAACTTAATTTAGACAATGTGAGTTTAAAGGTAAAATAATTATTTCTTTATGAAAATTTTGTAATTCATTATGGAAGCAAAAGTAGTTCTGAAAACAAATCCCGAGGAAACGAATATTGAAACCAGATTCTGACGAATACAAACTAAGCATATGACACGACATCGAATCTAAGTCGATACTGAAACTAACACTATGACAGATACTGAGACAAAACTGATACAAATGTTGAGTCAAAACAGGTATAACAAATACGGAACGAAATCAAATACTGAACATAATTAGACCAAAATCCATAATCAAAAACTGAACATATCAGAAACATAATCCGATACACAATCGGAACCATAATCAGATGCACACATAACTTATCATAACGTAATCAGAAACAGAACATATTCACATACATAAACATATACTAACTTACACGACTAACGTATATCATAAAATAAGTGTGTAACACAGAAGCACCAAGAGCTAGAAACAGAGGAGTACACAGGTAGCTAATCTATGCACCAATGAGATAGTGAGTGTGGCTGCACCCATTATTCCATCCCCCAGAAGTCAGAAACAGAACTATGATCGATCCATGAGCCTCTAAGTGGCAAGGGTGTTACACAAGCACATGTTAGAGACGCCGTGAACTTTTATTACGCACTGTCATGATTAGTGCCATGCCGTTGACGCCCAAACGGCAAACCAGACATGCTCAGGTGATAGAATGAGTACAAACACTAAGGTCGTGTATAATCTGCGTACATCTGAAATAATACTACAACCTCTACCAACCGTTGAGCAAGTATAACGACCTCTACCAGCCGTTGAGTAGGTTTTTAGAACCTCTACTGGCTGTTAAGCAGGTACTACAACCTCTACCAGTTGTTGAGTAGTCATACAACTTCTTTGGGAAACCTATTCGTGTATTTTATACCATATTCAAAAGTTCAAGTAACGATCACAAGCGACGATGTTATAATGAATTATACACTACGAGGGCGATCGGAACATAACTACACACTGCGATTAAAAGACCAAGAATGTGTGCTTATGAGAAAGACGAAAACAATATTACGTTAATAGTAAAGAACCACAAACCGTACAGCACAAGAACAATTAAAAATAATATAATGCTAAAAAAATAAGAGACCATGGAATTAGTACCTGGAATTATACTACGATGAAAAGAAAACAAAATCCGTACTGCAAAGTAATAGATACAAACTTAAACCATGATGAAGAGGAAACGGAATCCATACTCAAGAGTAACGAAGTTAAATAAAGTTATACTACGATGTAAAGGGTCACAAATCCGTAATTAAGAGCGTAAATCAAAAGATAGAACTTTAACGTCTGACTTGAAAATTATATAAGACAACCTAATATCAAATTACTTAAACGTTAATCTATGGCATTGCTCGAGTTTTCGAATACGAGGCCGTCACCGGTTTTCAACTGATTGATAAAACTCTTTGTTTATAAAACAAATAAGTCTTTTACTAACACATCACCGAAACTTTGGAATTAATAAAAGCTTGTAGGTTGAGTTTGAAACTCATTTCTACAAAACCATCGTAGTATAATATTATATGGTAAACTCTTGACCTGGATATATAACATTATATTAATTAACTAGTATTTCACATGTATAGCAGATCAAGATATTTTAAACAAAGCACCCATTAAAAATGTCAAACCCATGAACCAGTTGGCGGCTAGAGATTAAAACAAACCGGTGACGTTCAGAAAACCATTTCGGCCATTGCATGATGGTCGATTCAGAATAAAAATGACTTAGAAAGATGAGTATTAGATCTCAGTTAGCGGAGAGTTACCTTACGGTGACGGGCGGTGGTCGAATAGTTTTAAAACAAAGGTACCGGTGCTCGGTTAACGGAAGTGCGTTGTAGAAATCAAAACATGAGACAGTACCGCGGCGGTGAATGGTGACACTAAATTGGACGGCGTCACGACGGTAAATGGTGGTGCTGCGGCAGTTTACCATGGTGGTTTCGTCAAGGTTGGACAATGGAGTACGGGTGGTGCGCAGGGGCGGACCCACCCCAGCCCAAGGTGGGCGGGCGCACCCCCGGGAAAAAAATAGTGCTAAGTTACGTCTAAATTCCCGTCTGCACCTCTTGGAATTTTTCGTCCGCACCCCTTAGGTAAAAAGTGTTATCAATTTGTATTTTAAAATTTTTTAGTAAACTCTTATTTAAAAAGACTACTACCTAAAATATATAACTTTTAATACCTAACTAACTAAACCCAAATACCCAATACCTTTACCCACTTATAATACCTAACTAACTAGCCCACTAAGTCTTAGCCCATTAACGAAACCCAACAATATTTCAAACTATAATAAAATAAACAAGCCCAAAACCCTTACATATTCTCTCCCTCTCTCTTTTGCGTCCCTGCACGCTAGTGAACAACATCACCAGCGACAACAGTCCACTTCCAGCAGCCGGCGACCACCGTATTCAGCCACCATACTATAACAATCATGTTAAACGGGTTCCAAAAACCCGCATCATTTATTAATCAAGTGTGAATTATTTTATGGTTACGTAATAATTAGTGTAGAATATTTTAATTGGTCACCATAAATAAATGTTAATAAAATTTAAACCATGAGAAATAAATAAAACAATAAATAAGTTAAATTAAGCTCTAAATAATAAATCAAAAATTTTTATAAAAAGAAAGGGGAAACCGGATTCGAACCCGGGTCACTTGTGACCACACACACAACCAACACCACTGCACTGCACACACTTATGTGTTGAAATAAGGAAACATTTAAATATTATGCGATAAAACAAGCGTTTCATCCTGAAGACTTGCTCATCCAGAACCGTAACCGCTCTGTTTCAAAGCAAATGCAAATCCTGCCAAACCGTTTCTTTTTCGCGATTAATCAGTCCACAATCTTGAGCATTAAGGAATCTAACCGTTTAGCAAATCATTGATTCATAAATTTAGTCTCAAAACCGAAAATCAAATCATAGCCATTAAAATCTTGAAACTGAACTGATTAAAGGCAAGGCATTCTAACTCTATAAATACCGACCCTAAACATCCAAACAAACTCGCTCATACCTCACTTCATTCCAAATTTTTGTTTCTGTGAAATCGTTGCTGCCGTCGAAGTCGCCGCCGGAACCTTTGTTCAATCACCGGAGGAATCAAACGACCTCGGTATAAGCTCTTAACCACTTTGTATAAACTATGTATTACCTAACTCAAACAGATATTGGGGGTTCTTTTTATCAGTCGCTTTTTATAATTGGGGAAGAAGATGAAATATTGTTAGTATATTTATGTTTTAAATCACGGGATATAACAAGGTTAGACACCTAGCCCAATTGGTTGGGCTGGGTGCAAATTATGTTAAGGGCGCGGGTTCGAGTGTTGGTATGCTTACCGATTCGTTTGATTTAAATTTTTTTTAATATTATTAATTTCTGAATAAACTAAGAAGAGTATAAAGATAATTAAAATCCTAATTCTAACGGGTTAGACACGTAGCTTAGTTGGAAGAGCTGCGTGCACGTGAACGGAAGGTCTCAAGTTCGAATCTCACCACGCGTGCTTAAATTCACCATAAAACCGGACAGATTCCCCCCACTGTCAGGTCTGACAGTATATTTTTTATTACTATTTTTTATTTTTATTATTTATATTTTATTTTAATTTAATTATTTAAATTACTTATACACTTTCGGTTAATGGTTAATTAAATAAAAAAATACTTAACAATATAAGTTCAAAGGATATAAAAACTACCAAAAATAACCTAACAAAAATGTTTAAATAAAAATATTAATTTGTTATATTTATCGAATTATCGTACTATTATTTTAGGTTAGTATTCGTTCGTCAATCAACTCCGCAATTCGTGCGCATCCATTATCAAGCAAGGAACGCACCCACAGTGAATGAATCCTTACAAACTCCATTTTTAATCGCATTTTGGGGTGTATCATGTGTCGTACATGTTTTATTTATTTATTATAACGCTCGTGCTAACATCGTAATTTGATCAAATGTGTATTTTAATTGGTGTGATTACGTATGGTTACATTTTGTCATTTCAGTGCAATCATTCATTTAAGGCCCATCAGTTCCTCGTGAGATACGAGTTGAGCATCAGGTGCCTCATTAGATCGGCTCCATTTGATTGAGTCTTGATCTCAAGTTCATCATTCATCATGTCATATGGTCAATGTGGATATTGTGTGGTTTGTGATTGTTTGTACTTATGCATATGCTCATTTATGATTTACGCATGATTTTTAATTAATTAACTAATATAAGAAATGTTTAAATTGTTTTTGCCTAGATTCACTCGCCAACTTTTGTTGACCCAACCTTTTGTTTTATGCCTGATACAGGTGAACAAGCTGAGGAGACAAACACATAGGAATGGCCTTAGAAGATTAAACAAAACTATTATGTTCTGAACAATGTTTTGATTTTTCTTGTACTTGTATGTTTCCCTGTGTTTGAATATTTGAAGTTTTAAAATCTCAATTTAATAAATATGAAACTTATTAGTAAAAGTCATGAGCTTTGGTGATAACCCAATTATGTCCCCGACTTTTATTTTCCGCTGCGGGCTGGGGTGTGACACATACCACCACCGATCGACACCAAATCCAACCGAAATCCGAACACGGTTAAGTTTCTTTGTTATTTTGATTATTTTGGTTGATATTATAGGAGAAAAGGGGTAATAAAGTTGTTAAATAGGTTTGAATTTTTGTGTGTTTTGATGTTGTTTATGGTTGTTTAGATAATTTTTAGGGTGATCATGTTGTTTAGATGATTTTTAAGGTGATTACAGCTTACATTATGATTTTGTAGGGCTTGAATAGTTGAAAATTAAAATTGAAACATTATGTTATAGAGCGATGAACTTATTGATCCTTTTGTTTGTGATAGGAACCATGAGTAGAGACTTTAAGAAAGTAGTTTTAGATGATGTTTTGGATAGATTTCAAAACATGAAAACCTGTAGGGCGACGTTTTAATTATGTTTGTAATAAGTTTTGACTGTTTTTGAAGATTATATAAATTCAATTTGATGTTCTTTTGTTTTACATGACCCGACCCGACCCGATACGAACCGAATTTTTTACTTATATACCTAGGGGCCTAATTTTTTTAAAAATGTTCCGTACCCCCATGGAAAAATTCCTGGGTCGGCCACTGGTGGTGCGGTAGTAGTCACGGAAGGTTGCGGTTCACCAGGGCTAGGTGGTCAAATAGCCGTTTGATGGCGATGTGGCGTGATGGTGTGTAGTGGTAATTGTTGTGACGCTTCGGAACTCTAATGATACAGATGATGATGATTGAAAATCAGGTAGCGATGAGGATGCCATCAGGCCATGTGTAGTGGTAGAGCACCATGGTGGAGGGGGGGTTATGTGACAAGTGGCAATTGTGTAAGAAAGAGGGGGGTTATGGAGCTTTATATAACTTGAGTGTGTAGTGGGGTTATATATGTATGGGACTTTATATGTATGTATGTATGTATGTATGTATGTATGTATGTATGTATGTATGTATGTACGTACGTACGTACGTATGTATGTATGTATGTATGGGGAAGAAATGGTAACGCCGTAATATCGGGAGGGCAAAAGAATTACCCATATGTATGTATATGTAGCCAGACGCTATGGGGCATTATGGCGGGTTTCGATGTGATACGCAGCCCCACAATGGAGGGCCTCACAAGAGTTTTTAAGAGGTAATGATATAGTTTTTAAGAGTATATGTATATATATATATATATATGTGTGTGTGTGTGTGTGTGTGTGTAAATCTTTGATTCAGCTTCGTTGTTTATAAGAAGTCATGACCATTACAACCAGCATATATATTTGTCTTTATAAAAAACTATATACTAAAAAAATACAAAAGAAAAATAAAATTAGAGGTTAAAAAAAGTCGCCATATATGGCCGTCACAGTTTGTTTGCCAGTTTGTTAGCGCTTAATGAAAGGTTCCACAAATATTCGTTCTTAGTTAGGGACTTGGTAGAGATGCACAATCTTGATGGATTGGAGGATAGAGAGAAATAACCTTTCCAAGGTATCTTAATTATCGTGTGTTGTGTATTGGAGAATATGAAAAGCGACGAATTATAAATGCTTTTATCGGAAAGAGGTAAAGATTTAAGACATTTGTGAAAAGGTTTTGGTTTCTTGTGGTATAAAAATAGGTATAAGAATAAGCTTATTGAATGGTTTAAGTGGCATAATTTTTCTTAGATGTAAAGTTATTATTGTGGTGGGTTGTCCTTTAGTCGGATGGTGATTAGGAGTCGTGGTTCCGTTGTTCTAGTAAAATTCACTGTTAAAAAAATAAACAAGGTTCGTAAAAGAATTAGAAGATTAATACTTGGTGCATATTAAGTACTATTACTTTAATGATACATATATAGCACGACCTGTATTTAACTATATGGTCATTAAATGACTTTTTATGAGGGTAGAGACGTAGAATAGAACAACATTTTTTTAATGGAAAGAGGAAAAGGGAAAATAATTACGACATATACAATGAATATTTGCACCATTTCGATCAACTAATTACCGGAAGATCTACTTTTAACTCAAGTGTGTCCTCTCGATTTTATTTCTCCTATGATATCTTGCGGACTTCTCCTGTTCTAATTGAAAACCACCTCATTTCTCCCTTTCCATATGCATCAACACGAAATAATCACCAAGCCGTGAATGATCTTTTTCTCTTTCTTTCCCGCCCGAAGGAAATTGTGGATATCCAATATGTCTTTGAAGTTGAAAATGAATATCGGAGGGATATTACACAGGCGCTAAAAGCCGACCACACCCGATTAGCCACCGAGCACACAGTAAATAAGTGTTCCACCATTTCCACATAATCATCGCAAAAAGGACTGATAACCGATGTAATATCCACGTTCCTTCTTCTTAAGTTAACTCTCGTGGCAAGCCTATCCAAAGTGCCTCTCCATGCCACAATATTACATTTGATAGGCACCTATTTAAACCAAACAAAATTAGGAAGATGACATGTTCCTTTTTCCTTAATTAAAGACTTTTTAACGGAATTCACCGAGGAGCCCTCCTGATTGCCATCATTCCAAAACCATGTATTCTTAATATTAGACACCCTCACCGTCTATAGAACATCCTGACATTTCCACCATTCCTTAAGCTCAATTTCAGACTCCGGCTGTCTAGACCAATACCAAGAAAAACCTCCATTTCCTTGGCCCGCTTCTATTCCTTACGCAACCCTGCAAGATTTAAATAATTCTAAACCGAACAGACATGGCCATCTCTCCATGAAAGGAAGATCGCCTACCCAGGTGTCTAACTAGAAATGAATATCTTCCCCGCTCCCTACCTACCTTACCCAGAAACGAACAAGAGCTATATCTATCTTTCAAATCTCATTTTTTAACGACGATTTTTTTATTCATGTCATTTTTTGGAAGTTGAATCCAAAACACCCCTCCCAAATTTAGGTGTTCACAAATTTTGCCTTTTGTCAATAGACCACCACCACATGGGTATCTTTTAAGTCGTGTTAGTTTCTAATTTCTTTGATTTAACAAGTTATTTAAATAAGTGAGATAAAATTTCACCATTATTCTATATTTATAAAAACAGAAAACCTTGAGCAAAGGGACAATGTTCTAGCGGTATCTAGTGACTTTCTCTATGGAGGTCGCAGATTGAAATCTCGTTCATAACAAAATGTCATTCGCGAGCTAAGGGTTATACCATCATAGACCTTCAGGTGATGGGTTTCTTCTGGAAATGGTGATGAGCTAAGACACCAATGCTATATGTGATCGTGGGCATGGATGGTCTTTTGCTTATGAGTGTACCCGAGTGATCTTGCTTGTTAAACATAAAAATGAAAAGAAATCAGATATAGAAAGTTCAAAACTTTTAATTTAAAAATCATTTATAACAAAAAAAGCCAATGAAACTGTGTATTCGTATATCCAAAAAATTTATAAATTTAGCTACAAAGTGATACGATTAACATGTGTTGGTCTCAAATATCAAATATACCTAGGAAATTGTTCACGAACAATTTATTGCCATCACGAAAAGAAAAAAAGGTTGAACATTAAAAAAGGGGTTCAAGTTCTTAAATAACACAAACGTCACTATTATTATATATCGGCTCTATGGTTCGTAAAGCGTCACAACCCTTTAACCGGTTGCAACTAAATCAAATATCTGTCAACCTACATAATAGTGAACACGAATAAACACAACCTTTAAGAATAGTTAACTGTAACACTTCGCATTTGTATCTTTTTGTTTTTAGCAAGTCTGCTTCGTGTTTCTATTTTTGGAAGGTCCAAACCTTGTAATCATGTCTCTATTTTCAAATTCAATATATAATAAGGCTTTGATTGTAATCAAGATTAATCAATTATGCTAAATTCACAAACTATATTCGTGTTAAACTTATGAACGTACGACACTTTATGCCTTTGTAAATCAATTCAAAACAACGTGTAACTGTGTGATTAATGTTTGTCAATCTTATACTAAATTCAAGCAAAACAACTAGTGATATTATTCAAAGAATTCAAGCTTAAAATTATCATAAAATCATGTCATGATATGTTCAAGAAAAATACGTATTCTTAGTTGCATTTTAGGGTTTTAAAATTATCATATGCAAATTATAAGACCATTACAAAGACCCATACTTGTTTTATTCATCTTGTACCCCATTTAAAACCCTAACTACACCAAATAAATAATTAAATGATAAAAAAAGGAAAAAAGGCAGTAGCCTTGCGGCCGCAACATCTAACCCTTCCCCCTCTTTTTTTTAATTTAATTTCCCCCTAAATGGCATTAAATGCAATCCAAGACTAAACCCTAATCTTCCCCCTATATAAACACAAGGTCCCCACCCATTTATCACTTTTATAAGCCTCCATACTCTTCAAAAAAGTCACAAACTTCTGAAATTCGTTGCTGAAACGCAGCAGCTTGCAAGTGAGTTTTGACTCACTTTTCTTCTTCCTTTTACCTTGTTTTTCTTTCTAACACTCTTGCATAACCTCTAGGAAAGTTCTACAAGTTTGCTTGGGCAAACTAAGGTGAAACCACACCATTTTGAGGTCCAAAAGTGCACAAAACTTTCTGCCCAAATTTTTATCTTTCAAACTTCAAGTTTTTCAATGTTTTCACGTTGTTTCTTCCTCAACAATGTTTGCTAAAACCCTATGGATGTTACCATAGGTTTTCCATGGAAAACGAAGGTGGAATCACATCATTTTTGGGGCCAAACTTTCTGTTTTGGAAGATAACTTATAAAACTTTTTCGAACATACTTTTAACATAATAAATCTATGCTAACATATGACACTAACCAAAGCTTATGGTTAGTGTGTTAAGCTAGACTTGTTCACATACAATCGAGAGGCAAATCTTGTCTCTAAACTTGTGGTTTTTATTAGGGTTTCAAACCCACAAGTGTTGAGGCATCCGAGCCTTCAAGCTTGTGACGGTGTGGGTGTGATTACATGAAGGCCTTGGCCATTCAATTATTCAATCCACCCTCACTTGATGATTTCTATTATTCTTGACCATCCGGATTGTCCTTGTGTCAATCTTGTGTAATGGTGAATCTATGAAAGAGGTTTAGGATGGTTATCCTCCTACCTCCATGCATGACTTACATGACTTCCATGAAATGCATGAACTATATGATTAATTAGTAGTAATATAACTATATGTAAATACTTAATATAACCGAAACTTTGACCATGACCAAATGGTTAGTTGTCTTAAAAAGTAGGTTATTTTATCTTAGACATAACAATCGTTACGATTCTATTGGGCATGACCCATAAAAACACAAACACCCTTCGGGGCTTATTAGTGTCAAAAACGAGCATTAATGTCTAGATAAATACTTTCGTTTATATATACTTTCTTTGCATATTGTAAATCCTAAACTCCTTAAACTCCCCCGTCAATCTAATACTCAAACACCTACGTTGCCTTGTGTAGGATAAACTTTGTGTTCCATCCCCTAGATCAACCTAACTCTCTCACGGGTATTACTTTGCAAAACCGTGAGTACACTCGACCCCTTTTATGCTTTCCACTATTTGGGTGCAACATGATTAATTTACTAAAACTACAAGAAATCACACTTTATTCTATACACAAACAATCCATCAACATGCTTTAGTCTTATGCTACTTGAATTGTTACTTGGTATATTCTTATGTGATCTAAATGTTATTAACTTTGATCGAGCTTCCCTTAACATGTATAGCGCTATAGGAGTAACGCATCGCCCGTATTCTTGTGGTCAATGTTAAGTTTTAATCTATTTTGCGGTACACTAGAGGATTGACTTGTAGATTCACATGCCTTGTTTACACTTATCTTGTATGCTAGTTATTCATGTGGATTTGTTTAAACGAATTTTATGCTTATGCTATGATATTAAACTTGTGAACTCGCCAATACTTGTTATTGAACTATACTTTTTAACATGTTGCAGGTTGATGAAGTTGTTATGATGGAACTTAGTAGGAATGGCATAGAAACACGCGTAGAACACTAAGTTAATCATTATGTTATTGTTGAACTTGTTTTGTTGTTATTTCGTGTATTTGCATATTCGGTGTAACCTTGACAATTTTGATGCTATGAAATGAAATGGGTTGTTAATTTAAATATTGTGCAAATAGAGTTATGATGTCTCGAGCAATCTAGTTCGTCTCACTCTGATGTTTCCGCCATCGGTTAGGGTGTGACAGATTGGTATCAGAGCCATAACTATAGGGAATTAGGTAGAATTGTCATGTTCGACCTAGTCTATAGTTTAAGTGACCAACTTAACCATTCTTGCTTCATGATTAAAATGTTAATTCTTCCTAATTGTTTCTTCCTATTTCTTTTGTCTTAAATATATGCATGTGCTTTTCCTAAGACACTTACACAATTTACACACTTGAAGACTTAAAGACACTCAAACTATAATCGAGACGATCTCACCAAAATAGGGGTGAAACCCGCACTTTGGTGATCATTCTCAATCCACGAAATTTGAATTTTGCACGAAATTACACCATTAAGTTAGGAGTGAAATCCAAACCTTGATGGGAATTTCTGTTTCACACTCTAGTGGACTCTTACCGACGAGTCGGAATACGCTCCTCGTTTGGTAAGTACCAACCACACTTAGGGTACCATGTTGTCAAGTTAGGGGTGAAATCCGCACCTTGTCAACTAGTTATCTCGCCAAAGTTTCGATTTTTTGATCGGTTAGAGACGTGTAGTAACTGGAAGGGTAGAGTGTCGTTAATCGCTTCTCGACGAGAGCACTTTACCTATAGGACAAAGCACGTTTCTCTAATTTGAAAGGATCTCGATTCACTTTGGAATAGTCGAACGTTTCTCAACTCGAAACACTCCAATATTTTATTGAGCCTATCTTTTATGCTATCTCAATTTCTATGTGTTTTTAATGCTTGTTATCTCGTTCATTTCGAACCCGATGCACGATTCGCACGCCCTTCGTAACCAAAAACAATAATAATAATTCTCGTGAACCAACTAAATTTATATTCATTTACGCAAATCATACGTGTTTATGCTTTTGAATGCCAACATGCTTATGCTAGCTATGTGAAGTTATACGTGTTACATGATACTTATGTGCTCAAACCAGATACTTTTCTTTATAACAATACTTTACGATCAAAGCCTGAATCTATCTTTTGTTGTCAAACCCTTTTAGATGTCTTTCTCGCAAAGCGTTATAGGACGAAGAAGATCAAAGTCCAAGTCAAAGTCCCAATCCGACTACATGTCAAAAAAGGACTGCATGAAATTTATGGCCGAGCAAATGGCTGAACACATGGCTAAGGTTGTCCTCGAGATAGTCAGCAAGGTCCAGCCCCCACCTAACGCCGAATCGCCTCATACCTCTGTCGACTCCAAAGCCGAACCACCCAAGACCGCCTTCACCCACAAGCAATTCTGCTCCTACAATCCCTTACCCTTCACCGGCGAGGGGGACGCCACTAAACTGCTGCAATGGTTCGACGCCATTGAACACACATTCCTCCAAAGTGGTTGCCCCGACCACTTGCGCACCTTGAACGTCACAGGAGTATTCCGGTCGAGAGCCCTTGATTGGTGGACAGCGTAGCACGCGTGGCAACGAGGCCGCCCACGCCCTCCCTTGGGCCGAGCTCAAAAAGCTAATGGAAGGTGAATTTTGCCCCCCTCAGGAACTCCAACGACTCGAGACTGAGTTTTGGAACCTCTGGCAAGTGGGGAATGACAACGCTGGCCTCACGGCCCGTTTCAAGCAACTGAGCTCGATCTGCCCAAGTCTGGTCGACACTACTGAGAAAAAAATCGCTAAACACATACGTTGCCTTCCTCCTAACCTTGCCGACCTAGTCGATAGCACCTCCCCCAGCACCCTCGAAGAAACCTTTCGGCTGGCTGCTCGCTTGAACAACCGCCAAGTCCTTCGTGAAGCCGCCAAGGCTCCACCGAGGAAAGCCCACCAAGCAACCACTGAATCCGTTACCGAACCTGCCACGCCCAAACCCCCAAGAAGCAACATCAAAGGTAAGAAGCGAAAGGCTTCGAGCCCAATTTACGCGGTAGTCACTCCGCCAAACCCCCACCAGCCAGCTTTGCCCGCACCCGAACCCATCAAGAAAGCGTACACCGGACCCCATCCCAAGTGCAATACCCCCGGTTACCGCCCCATGCCTCCTATGCATGATCTGCAATAGGTATGGGCACTTTTCCCAACAATGCCGGAATGCTCCTCAAGCCCCCATCAACCAAGCCCGAGCCGTGACCACCATGCCTCCTCAAAACCCTGTCGGTAATCAAAACCGACCCCTAGCTCCTGCCGCTCGTGCCTGCTTCAGATGTGGAGACCCTAATCACTTTGCCAACAACTGCCCGCAACGTAACAACAACAATCAGCAACAGCAGTAGCAAGCTCGTGGTCGAGCCTTTATCATCACGGTTGCTCAAGCTCAAAACTCAAACGACCTCATTTCGGGTACGTTCCTTGTTATCAGTGTTTACGCTACGTGTTTATTTGATACTGGTGCGGATAAAAGTTTTGTATCCGTTGAATTCAAACCTTTGCTTATGTGTAGTCGTTCTAAGTTGCCTAAACCATTTGAAGTTGAAGTCGCCGACGGAAAATTCGTCACCGTCGATTCTGTCCTTTCTAATTGTTCTTTAAACCTCAGTGATCATACATTTTCTATTGACCTCATACCCATGCCAATGGGTAGTTTTGATATCATAGTAGGCATGGATTGGCTAGGGCGAGTCCGTGCTGAAGTTGTTTGTTCGGAGAAGTGCATTCGCCTTCCCGTTCCCAACGATGATTCCTTGCACGTCTATGGCGAGAAACCTTCCAAAGGTCTCAAGCTTATATCGTGTATTCAAGCGAACAAGTACTTGCGCAAGGAACTTCGCCTTTCTTGCCCACATTGTGGAAAAGAAGGAGAAGGGTCCAAGCGTGAGTGAAGTTCCCATTGTGCGCGAATTCCCTGATGTCTTTCCTAAGGATCTTCCTGGTCCTCCTCCTGCTCGTTCTGTTGATTTCCGCATAGACCTCATCCCTGGTGCAACCCCGGTCGCAAAATCCCCCTATCGTCTAGCACTCTCGGAGATGCAAGAGTTGTCCAGTCAACTTCAAGAGCTTCTTGAGAAGGGCTCATACGCCCTAGCACATCTCCTTGGGGGGTTCCCGTTCTGTTCGTCAAAAAGAAGGATGGATCCTTTCGCATGTGCATTGACTATCGTGAGCTCAACAAGCTTACAGTCAAGAACTGTTACCCCCTTCCTCGCATCGACGACCTTTTCGATCAGCTTCAAGGCGCGACTTGTTTCTCTAAAATCGACCTTCGCTCTGGTTATCAGCAACTTCGAGTCCTCAAAGAAGATATACCCAAGACTGCGTTCCGCACACGTTACGGACACTATGAGTTTGTAGTCATGCCATTCGGTCTGACCAACGCACCCGTCGTGTTTATGGATTTGATAAATCGCGTGTGTAAGCCTTATCTTGACCGATTCGTGATTGTCTTTATTGACGATATCCTGATCTATTCTAAGACGCGAGAAGAGCATGAGCGACACTTGCGTCTTATCCTTCAGCTGTTGCGAACCCAACGTCTCTACGCCAAGTTCTCCAAATGTGAATTTTGGTTAAAAGAGGTTCAATTTCTTGGTCATGTTGTCAACGAACTTGGTATTCACATTGACCCTGCGAAAATCAAGGCGGTGAAAAATTGGATTGCTCCTAAGACTCCGTCCGAAATTCATTCATTTCTTGGCTTAGTCGGTTATTACCATCGTTTCATTTCAAACTTTTCAAAAATTGTCATGCCTCTCACTTCCTTGACTCAGAAGGATAAACCTTTTGTTTGGGGTTCCGAACAAGAGGAGTCTTTTCAAACACTCAAGGACATGCTTTGCAATGCTCCTATCCTAACCCTTCCCGATGGTAACGACGATTTTGTCGTGTATTATGATGCCTCAAGACCAGGTCTTGGTTGCGTTCTGATGCAACGAGATAAGGTTATCGCTTACGCATCATGTCAACTCAAAATTCATGAGAAAAATTATACTACCCACGACGTTGAACTTGGTGCATTTGTTTTTGCATTAAAGATATGTCGACACTACCTTTATGGTACAAAGTCCACAAGAGCCTTCAGCACATCTTTAATAAAAAAGAACTCAACATGCGTCAGCGTCATTGGGTAGAGTTGTTGAACGACTATGACTGCGATATCTGCTACCACCCTGGTAAAGCGAATGTCATGGCCGACGCACTTAGTCGGAAAACTCATGTTAAGAGTGTACGTTGCTACCAAACTTTGGGAAAGCTTCAAGAGATGATTCGTGAGGCACAATACTCGACCGTTAATGAGGGCAACCTCGATAATGAGTTGAAGTGTGGTGCTGAAACCCAACTCATGACCAAATCCGATGGCATCATGTGCTATCTCGACCATATTTGGATTCCTAATCATGATAATCTTCATGATCTCTTGATGAGTGAAGCTCATAAATCTCGGTATTCTATTCATCCTGGCGCCGACAAAATGTATCATGACCTTCGTGCGTCATACTGGTGGCATGGAATGAAGAAAGATATCGCCTGCTATGTTTCGAAGTGCCTTACTTGCTCCAAGGTAAAGGCCGAGCATCAACGACCCTCTAGCTTACTCGAACAACCAGAAATTCCTGTTTAGAAATGGGAGAGTATTGCTATGGATTTCATAACCAAGCTCCCTCGTACATCGTCTGGTCACGATAGTATTTGGGTAATCATTGACCGTTTGACCAAGTCTGCTCATTTCCTCCCCATACGTGAAGACTACCGAGTTGAGAAATTAGCTCATATCTACACGGATGAAATCATCTGTCGTCACGGCGTTCCTGTTGACATTATCTCCGACAGTGATGGTCGCTTCACTTCTCGCCTTTGGCAAACGTTTCAAAAAGCCCTTGGCACTCAGCTCAACCTTAGTACTGCTTTCCATCCTCAGTCTGATGGTCAAACAGAGCGTACTATTCAAACTCTAGAGGACATGCTTCGTTCTTGCGTAATTGATTTTGATGGCAACTGTGACATACACTTGCCTTTGGTCGAATTCTCGTACAATAACAGTTACCACGCGAGTATTCAAATGGCACCATTCGAGGCATTGTATGGATGTAAGTGCCGATCGCTTATTTGTTGGCACGAGATCGGGGAAGCCCAAATCACCGGTCCCGAGCTTACACAACAGACGACGGACAAGATTTTGCAGATTCGGGACAACTTGCTGAAAGCTAGAAGCCGACAAAAGAGTTACACAGATAAAAGACGTAAGCCCTTGGAATCCCAAGTTGGTGACTTTGTACTTCTCAAGGTATCCCATTGGAAGGGTATGGTTCGTTTCGGGAAAAAGGGAAAGCTCGCTTCTCGCTACGTAGGTCCCTTCAAGATTCTCGAAAGGATTGGCAAGGTAGCCTACCTATTGGAACTACCACAAGAGCTCAACAACGTTCATCCTACCTTCCACGTCTCAATCTTAAAAAGATGTCTCACCGAAGAAGGACTCCTAGTCCCGTTTGAAGATCTTCAAATCAATGAGACTTTGCACTTCGTGGAAAAACCATTCGAAATCATAGATCGAGGTACCAAGCAACTGAGACGCAGTCGAATTCCTATCGTAAAGGTTCGATGGGAAGGAAAATGTGGCGCTGATTATACTTGGGAACTTGAAAGCGACATGAAGTCTAAGCATCCGCATTTGTTCGTTGCATCTTCCTAAATTTTGGGACGAAATTCCCTAAAGGATGGGAGACTGTAACGCTTCGCATTTGTATCTTTCCGTTTTTTTGCAAGTTTGCTTCTTGTTTCTATTTTTGGAAGGTCCAAACCTTGTAATCATGTCTCTATTTTCAAATTCAATATATTCTAAGGCTTTGATTGTAATCAAGATTAACAATTATACGAAATTCGTAAACCTTGTTCATGTTTAAACTTATGATCATACGATACTTTACTTCTTCATAAATCAATTCACAACAATGTGTAACTGTTTGATGAATGTTTATAAATCTTATACTAAACCCAAGAAAGACAATTAGTGATGTTATTCAAAGAATTCAAGCTTCCATTATCATAAAATCTTGTCGCATTATGTTAAAAAAAATATACTTGTTACTTAGTTGTTTTTTTTTTTTGGGTTTTAAAACAATAATGTGCATACATTAGGCCATTACAAGACCCATACATGTCAGACATATAAAATACATTATTTAAATAACAATTAAAACCATTTATATAAATTAATTAACAAAAAAACAAAAAAGTGGGCTGCCATATGTTGATGTTTTGGGCTTGTTTCAAGTTTAAACACCCACTAATCTTGTCCAAAGCCCAACCCATTGAAACCCTAATCCCTTCTCTAAATAAACCACCTTTCCTCCATCCATTTCCCACTTTTACAAGCCTCCAAACACTTCAAAAACACTCTCAAAGTCCCTAACATATTCAAAAAACGCAGCAGCCATATTTGAGTTTTTTGTGAGTTCTAACTCACTTCTTCAACTAATTCTTCCTTATTTCTTCTTCTAAAACACTTGGGTAACCTCTAAGAAGGTTTTCACAAGTTTGCCTGCGAAAACTAAGGTGAAACCTCACCATTTTTGAGGTCCAAAGTGCCATAAATTTTCTGCCCATTTTTATCTTTTTAAACTTTAAGATTTTCGAAGTTTTCTTTATATTTTCTTCCTCAACATTGTTTGCTAAGACCTATGGGATGTTACCATAGGTTTTCCATGGAAACCCAAGGTGGAACAATACCATTTTTGGGCCAAACTTTCTGTTTTGGAAGATAAACTTATAAACTTTTTTGAACTTGTTTTTTTTAAAACATAACAACTCTAAGCTACTTATGCCTCTAACCAAGTTTATGGTTAGTGAGCTAGCCAGACTTGTTCATACAAAATCAAGAGGCATAACATGCCTCTAAACTTGTGGTTTTTACTAGGGTTTCAACCCACAAGTGTTGAGCCATCCGAGCTTTCAAGCTTGTGATGGTGTAGGTGTGATTACATGAAGGCCTTGGCCATTCAACTATTCAATCCACCCCTCACTTGATGATTTCTATAATTCTTGACCATCCGGATTGTCCTTGTGTCAATCTTGTGTAATGGTGAATCTATGAGAGAGGTTTAAGATGGTTATCCTCCTACCTCCATGCATGACTTACATGACTTCCATGAAATACATGAACTGTATGATTAATTAGTAGTAATATAACTATCTGTAAATACTTAATATTACCGAAACTTAGACCATGACCAAATGGTTAGTTGTCTTAAAAAGTAGATTATTTTATCTTAGACATAACAATCATTACGATTCTATGGGCATGACGCATAAAAACACAAACACCCTTCGGGGCTTATTAGTGTAAAAAACGAGCGTTAAATGTCTAGATAAATACTTTCGTATATATACTTTTTCGTACATTTTAAATTCCTAAACTCATTAAACTCCCCGTCAATCAATACTCATACACCTACGTTTGCCTTGTGTAGGATAAACTTGGTGTTCCAACCGCTAAATCAACCTAACTCTCTCACGGATAATACCTTGCAAAACCGTGAGTACACTCGACCCTTTTTATGCTTTCCACTATTTGGGTGCAAAATGATTAATTTACTAAAACTACACTAAATCACACTTTATTCTATACATAAACAATCCATCAATATGATTTAGTCTTATGCTACTTGAATTGTTACTTGGTACATTCTTATGTGATCTAAATGTCATTAACTTTGATCGAGCCTCCCTTAACATGTATAGCGCTATAGGAGTAACGCACCGCCCGTATTCTTGTGGTCATTGTTAAGTTGAAATCTATTTTGTGGTACACTAGAGGATTGACTTGTAGATTCACATGCCTTGTTTACATTTATCTTGTATGCTAGCTAATCATGTGGATTTGTTTAATTGGATTTTATACTTATGCTATAATATTAAACTGTTGTACTCGGCAATACTTTGTTATTGAACTATACTTTTTAACATGTTGCAGGTTGATGAAGTTGTATGATGGAACTTAGTAGGAATGGCATAGAAACACGCGTAGAATACTAAGTTAATTATTATGTTATTGTTGAACTTATTTCGTTGATGTTACTCTTATTTGGATGTTGTTGTAATATGACATTGGATGTTTGAATGAAATGAAATTTGGTTGATTTAAATATTGTCGCGAATAGTGTTATGATGCAATGAGCAATCTAGTCGTCTCACTCTGATGTTTCCGTCATCGGTTGGGGTGTAACACCTATAAACAAGTTAATTTGCCTTTTGTAGTTCTTAAAATCAACTTTACTTGCACCTAAAACCACCAAAAAAAAGTCTTTATAACATTAAACGCCTTAACCGGTCCCAAATTCAACTTATACATGCTACGTATAACATGCTTCTAGAGCCGAGTGAGGTGTCATTCAGACGGGAGATAATGCTTATTAGGCTATTCAACAAAACCATGGTTGTGCTCCTCAATAAACTTATAGACCTTCCATGATCGAGCCTCAAATATTACACATAATAGTGCTCCACAACCAGTCCTCTTTGAAAAATTGGATCGCACAATCCTTTCCTTTTGATTAGTCAACCTTCTTGTCTTTATATACCCCAAATCTCGTACACATGTAATACTTCATATGTGTTACTCCTTTGGCGTTTATCTTTTTAGTCCCTTTCCTAACAGAAAAACCACAAGCCGTCGCATACCTAACATACATTGAATAACAATCATCGAGGCTTGTGTAACACCTCGTAAAATTCACGTCTGGAATTATATCGACACGTGTAAGTACCCTTGGATGATGCCTCAAATAAGTTAGCCACTCAACTCCTCAAATGTGTCAAAAAAAAGTAACCTGACCATAGCTTATAGTCCCGGACAATAAGCTATGGTCCAAGTTAACTGATTTGAGTTTAAACTAACCGTAAGCTATGGTCTGATGACCGTAGCCTACGGCGGGCCTCTAGAACTTCACTTTTTCATCATTTTAACTTTCAACTAATAACCCGAAGGCCCCTAGACTTTATTATTTCGTTTTCCTTGCGTAACCAAGTCATTTTTCGACCCGAACGACTCCCGGATAAGGTGATATCTTTTGATTCACCATCCTTGAGTATCACACATCATCACCAAACCTTTAACTTTACTAATTTAGGTAAATTAACCTTTAAAACCATAAGGATTCGTACTTATTATATTCTAAGCTAGTAACTAAGTATAAGTCACAAAAGCACCAAGTGTGACACTCGTTAACGTTCGGTTATTCACACTCTTCTTCAACACAGTATTGAACGAAAAGAACTAAATTGAGTTATTATGTCATTGAATATAAGTCAAGGGACAATTCATGACAATCCATAAAACTATTTTTGAGGGGCTAAATGTGTCAAAACCCAAAAGTTTTGTCAAGATGCCACCTCTCCTGCAAATAACCACACTCTTGCAGCTTTTAACACCTAATTAGACACTTGTGATGATCCTACAACACCTCTAACACCTGGCTTCATCCTCACACACCCTATTGCACTATAAATAGCCCACTTAGTTCACTCTATTCCTTGCTCATTTCCTCTTATCCTCTCTTATTACACTCTTGGAAGTTCCTTGTCATCTAGGAGCATCCCTTTGAGTTCTAAACTTCTCTTGGATCACTTGTAAGTGTTCCATCTCTGCTCTTTTCTTTGTATAGGCTTTCAATAGCCAAAAGTCAAGCATTTTCGACAAATGCCTTGACTTTCGGTTAAGACCACTGTGGTCTAGCCATTGTTCAAGATGAACATGGCTAAGTGATTGTAATTAGGTAGGTATTAATCCCTTAAAAGGACACCTCCAAAGAATCACGTTTACTAGGTCAATTGATGGGTCAAAGTTTATGTTTTAAAAAGTCAAACGGGTCAGATTTTATAAATATTTAATCTGAGTTTATACATGTTATAAATATGTTTTTGACACTAAAACAAGTTGGTAATAATTATTAGAACATGTGGGAACATGTCGATCAATCAATTTCAGTCCTTGGGTCAGTTTGCAACCGAAAGTCACGAAGTTTAACTTCTGCTTTGACTTTCGATTATGACCCGATTTAGATTAGTTTATTACTGAGTTATGGTCGCATTATGATCGTAATACAATGTAGCATAACCCTATGAGGTTATATTACATGATCATAATCATAATATGAGTTTATGCACAAGTTCCGCTAAATGTTAAATTTTAACTAAAATGCCCTTTTTTACATAAAACAAGGTCTTAATCAACAACGAACTTGCAGATGAATTACCTACTGATATGTTAATACAACTAACATATTATGATGTTATTATTCTGATCATAAACTAAGTTTATGCACAAGTTCCGCTAAATGTGTGACTTCTTACTGATAATATATCACAAATTAAGTATTTTTCCAGAATGTTTATGATCATAATATTATACATGCAAGTTCCTTTTATACGACACATAATGGTCAAAACGCCTTATAAGGCGTAGTGTCGTTTGAAAACCTCAACGGGCATATAAGTTGATATCCTACTGATATTACAACTTATTTAAAATATAATGACATATGGAACTTGTTCATGACTCATCCGTTTACCCGATATCGCTTATATGCGTACAGTTAAGTATACGTAACTAGTTTACGAAAATTAACCAAAACGGGTTTAACCTTATCATTTTAATATCAAATTCCAGAGTGTTAATTGTTTATCCATGACATACAAGTCTTAAGTACTTGTTGGTTTTAAACTACGTTCTATCCGGTCATCGCTTAATCTAGCGTATTGTACCGTTTTGATCCTTTAAGCTAGTCGTCTAAGTCTATGACTTAAATAGGACCGTGAGCATTCTAATTGCTTAGCTTATGCCATTACTCCAGACTAAAGACTTCCAGTAAATGCTATCTGCACTTATCTAATTGATTAAACAGCTGAGTTAATATAAACTTGCATTTAAATCAAGTGCTAGCTCAGGTAAATACTCTTGATTTATGTTCCATATACGGGCTTGGGTTATGGTAAATTATTACCGCTTGGTCGGAAATGGGATCAATCGAATGCCAGATTGTGGCTAGTAAATCCGCATATTCCGTTTTGATCAGTTTTGTTTGATAACTTAAACATTGGGGGGTTAACGACCGTGTCCTAGATATCCTCAGCTTATTTAAGTTACTAATGGCCACGACCAAAGCACGGGGTGTAGGCATACACCCAACAGAAGCGAATGCTAAAATATTATTTTTTACCCACAAGTTGGGGATAACTCCTTCGTGGGTTCATAAGTGGTGTGTCAGTTAATCATGTCTCAGTCTCTTACTGGGCCTCATATGTATTGACAACCATATGAATCTGTTAACAACGTTATAAGCATAACTTTCTCAAGTTATAAAAGATTTCCGTGCCTTGTGCACTTAAATCAATTGTTGAAATGTTTTCAAAACGAGTTAGTTAATTGTATATACCAGCGAAAACTAACGTATTTTCAAAAGACAAAGTTGTAGGTACAATACGAAATAGGCTGGAAGCTGCTTGGTATTGATATATGAGTATCTTGCAAATCCTTATATCTGCCCTAAAGTCTGATGTTTATCTTTTGTATATTTTACAATCCGCGTGTGGATCTTTAGTTACAAACCATCTGTATATTATTTTCGTACTTTGAACATTTTGGTTTGTAATAGTAATTTAAACTCCAAGACTTCCGTTGTGCTGTGTTAATTGACTATGATGATATCAACTTACATCATGATATTCTCCACTCGGGCCCACCGAGGTTTGGTTGGAAATTTGGGGTGTGGCAGCTTGGGAATATCATGTCTATTTTTGGCTTTATCTCCTCACTAACGTCTGGAATGATAAATGGAAAACCAGTTTTCGGGCAAAAACTTTCATTCGAAGAAACACCCTCGTCTGAACAAGTACTTGCGTAAGGAGTACTTCGCCTTTCTTGCCCACATTGTGGAAAAGAAAGAGAAGGGTCCAAGCGTGAGTGAAGTTCCCGTTGTGCGCGAATTCCCTGATGTCTTTCCCGAGGATCTTCCTTGTCCTCCACCTGCTCGTTCGGTTGATTTTCGCATTGACCTCATCCCTGGTGCAACTCCGGTCGCAAACTCCCCCTATCGTCTAGCACCCTCGGAGATGCAAGAGTTGTCCAGTCAACTTCAAGAGCTTCTCGAGAAGGGCTTCATACGCCCTAGCACATCTCCTTGGGGCGCTCCCGTTCTGTTCGTCAAAAAGAAAGACGGATCCTTTCGCATGTGCATTGACTATCGTGAGCTCAACAAGCTTACAGTACGAACCATTACCCTCTTCCTCGCATCGACCACCTTTTCGATCAACTTCAAGACGCAACTTGTTTCTCTAAGATCGATCTTCGTTCTGGTTATCATCAACTTCGAGTCCTCGAAGAAGATATACCCAAGACTGCATTCCGCACGCGTTTTGGACACTATGAGTTCATAGTCATGCCATTCGGTCTAACGCACCCTCCGTGTTTATGGATTTGGTGAATCGCATGTGTAAGCCTTATCTCGACCGATTCGTGATCGTCTTTATTGACGATATCCTGATCTATTCTAAAACGCGAGAAGAGCATGAGCGATACTTGCATCTTATCCTTCAGCTGTTGCGAACCCAACGTCTCTATGCCAAGTTCTCCAAGTGTGAATTTTGGTTAAAAGAGGTTCAATTTCTTGGTCATGTTGTCAACGAACTTGGTATTCACGTTGACCCCGCGAAAATCGAGGCGGTGAAAAATTGGATTGCTCCTAAGACTCCGTCCAAAATTTGTTCGTTTCTCGGCTAAGCCGGTTATTACCGTCGTTTCATTTTGAACTTTTCAAAAATTGTCATGCCTCTCACTTCCTTGGCTCAGAAGGATAAACCTTTTGTTTGGGGTTCCGAACAAGAGGAGTCTTTTCAAACACTCAAGGACATGCTTTGCAATGCTCCTATCCTAACCCTTCCCGATGGTAACGACGATTTTGTCATGTATTGCGATGCCTCAAGACTAGGTCTTGGTTGCGTTCTGATGCAACGAGATAAGGTTATCACTTACGCATCACGTCAACTCAAAATTCATGAGAAAAATTATACTACCCACGACCTTGAACTTGGTGCAGTTGTTTTTGCTTTAAAGATAAGGCGACACTACCTTTATGGTATAAAGTGTACGGTCTTCACCGACCATAAGAGCCTTATGCACATCTTTAATCAAAAAGAACTCAGCATGCGTCAGCGTCGTTGGGTAGAGTTGTTGAACGACTATGACTGCGATATCCGCTACCACCCTAGTAAAGCGAATATCGTGGCCGACGCACTTAGTCGAAAAACTCATGTTAAGAGTGTACGATGCTACCAAACTTTGGGAAAGCTTCAAGAGATGATTCGTGAGGCACAATACTCGACCGTTAATGAGGGAAACCTCGATAATGAGTTGAAATGTGGTGCTGAAACCCAACTCGTGACCAAATCCGATGGCATCATGTGCTATCTCGACCGTATTTGGATTCCTAATCGTGATAATCTTCGTGATCTCTTGATGAGTGAAGCTCATAAATCTCAGTATTCTATTCATCCTGGCGTCGACAAAATGTATCATGACCTTCGTGCGTCATACTGGTGACCTGGAATGAAGAAAGATATCGCCTGCTATGTTTCGAAGTGCCTTACTTGCTCCAAGGTAAAGGCCGATCATCAAAGACCCTCTGGCTTACTCGAACAACCAGAAATTCCTGTTTGGAAATGGGAGAGTATGGCTATGGATTTCATAACCAAGCTCCCTCGTACATCGTCTGGTCACGATAGTATTTGGGTAATCATCGATCGTTTGACCAAGTCTGCTCATTTCCTCCCCATACGTGAAGACTACCGAGTTGAGAAATTAGCTCGTATCTACACGGATGAAATCATCTGTCGTCACGGCGTTCCCGTTGACATTATCTCCAGCCGTGATGGTCGCTTCACTTCTCGCCTTTGGCAAACGTTTCAAAAAGCCCTTGGCACTCAGCTCAACCTTAGTACTGCTTTCCATCCTCAGTCCGATGGTCAAACCGAGCGTACTATCCAAACTCTAGAGGACATGCTTTGTTCTTGCGTAATTGATTTTGATGGCAACTGTGACATGCACTTGCCTTTGGTCAAATTCTCGTACAATAACAGTTACCACGCTAGTATTCAAATGGCACCATTCGAGGCATTGTATGGACGCAAGTGCCGATCGCCTATTTGTTGGCACGAGATCGGGGAAGCCCAAATCACCGGTCCCGAGCTTATACAACAGACGACGGATAAGATTTTGCAGATTCGGGACAACTTGCTGAAAGCTAGAAGCCGACAAAAGAGTAACGCAGATAAAAGACGTAAGCCCTTGGAATCCCACGTTGGTGACTTTGTACTTCTCAAGGTATCCCCTTGGAAGGGTGTGGTTCGTTTCGGGAAAAAGGGAAAGCTCGCTTCTCGCGACGTTGGTCCCTTCAAGATTCTCGAAAGGATTGGCACGGTAGCCTACCGATTGGAACTACCACAAGAGCTCAACAACGTTCATCTTACCTTCCACGTCTCCAACTTAAAAAGATGTCTCGCCGAATAAGGATCCAAGTCCCACTTGAAGATCTTCAAATCAATGAGACTTTGCACTTCGTGGAAAAACCAGTCGAAATCATGGATCGAGGTACCAAGCAACTGAGGAGCAGTCGAATTCCTATGGTAAAGGTTCGATGGGAAGGAAAACGTGGCGCTGAGTATACTTGGGAAATTGAAAGCGACATGAAGTCTAAGCATCTGCATTTGTTCGTTGCATCTTCCTAAATTACGGGACGAAATTCCCTAAAGGAGGGGAGGTTCGCATTGTATCTTTCCGTTTTTTGCAAGTATGCTTCGTGTTTCTATTTTTGGAAGGTCCAAACCTTGTAATCATGTATCTATTTTCAAATTCAATATATTCTAATGCTTTGATTGTAATCAAGATTAATCAGTTATGCTAAATTCGCAAACTATATTCGTGTTAAACTTATGAACGTACGACACTTTATGCCTTCGTAAATCAATTCGAAACAACGTGTAACTGTGTGATGAATGTTTATCAATCTTATACTAAACTCAAGCAAAACAACTAGTGATATTATTCAAAGAATTCAAGCTTAAAATTATCATAAAATCATGTCATGATATGTTCAAGAAAAATACGTATTCTTAGTTGCATTTTAGGGTTTTAAAATTATCATATGCAAATCATAAGACCATTACAAAGACCCATACTTGTTTTATTCATCTTGTACCCCATTTAAAACCCTAACTACACAAAATAAATAATTAAATGATAAAAAAAAAGAAAAAAAAAGGCAGCAACCTTGCGGCCGCAACATGTAACCCTTCCCCTTCTTTTTTTTTAATTCAAAATTTTCCCCTAAATGGCATTAAATACAATCCAAGACTAAACCCTAATCTTCCCCCTATATAAACACAAGCTCCCCCACCCATTTCTCACTTTTACAAGCCTCCATACTCTCCAAACAAGTCCCAAACTTCTGAAATTCGTTGCTGAAACGCAGCAGCTTGCAAGTGAGTTCCGACTCACTTTTCTTCTTCCTTTTACCTGGTTTTTCTTTCTAACACATTATGGATAACCTCTAGGAAAGTTCTCACAAGTTTGCTTGGGCAAACTAAGGTGAAACCACACCATTTTGAGGTCCAAAAGTGCACAAAACTTTCTGCCCAAATTTTTATCTTTCAAACTTCAAATTTTTCAATGTTTTCACTTTGTTTCTTCCTCAACAGTGTTTGCTAAAGCCCTATGGATGTTACCATAGGTTTTCCATGGAAAACCAAGGTGGAATCACATCATTTTTGGGGCCAAACTTTATGTTTTGGAAGATAACTTATAAAACTTTTTCGAACATACTTTTAACATAATAAATCTATGCTAACATATGCCACTAACCAAAGCTTATGTATGTATATGTAGCCAGACGCTATGGGGCATTATGGCGGGTTTCGATGTGATACGCAGCCCCACAATGGAGGGCCTCACAAGAGTTTTTAAGAGGTAATGATATAGTTTTTAAGAGTGTATATATATGTGTGTGTGTGTAAATCTTTGATTCAGCTTCGTTGTTTATAAGAAGTCATGACCATTACAACCAGCATATATATTTGTCTTTATAAAAACTATATACTAAAAAATACAAAAGAAAAATAAAATTAGAGGTTAAAAAAGTCGCCATATATGGTCGTCACAGTTTGTTTGCCAGTTTGTTAGCGGTTGATGAAAGGTTCCACAAATGTTCGTTCTTAGTTAGGGACTTGGTAGAGATGCACAATCTTCTTGGATTGGGGGATAGAGAGAAATAACCTTTCCAAGGTATCTTGATTATCGTGTGTTGTGTATTGGAGAATTTGAAAAGCGACGAATTAAAAATGCTTTTAGCAGAAAGAGGTATAGATTTAAGACATTTGTGAAAAGGTTTTGGTTTCTTGTGGTATAAAAATAGGTATAAGAATGATTTATTGAATGGTTTAAGTGGCATAATTTTTCTTAGATGAAAAGTTATTATTGTGGTGGGCTTTCCTTTTGTCGGATGGTGATTAGGAGTCGTGGTTCTGTTGTAGTAAAATTCGCTGTTAAAAAAATAAAAAAGGTTGGTAAAATAATTAGAAGATTAATACTTGGTGCATATTAAGTACTATTACTTTAATGATACATATATAGCACAACCTGTATTTAACTATATAGTCATTAAATGACTTTTTACGAGGGTAGAGACGTAGAGTTGGACAACATTTTTTTAATGGAAAGAGGCAAAGGGAAAATAATTACGACATATACAATGAATATTTGCACCATTTCGATCAACTAATTACTGGAAGATCTATTTTTAACTCAAGTGTATCCTCTCAATTTTATTTCTCCTATAATATCTTGCGGACTTCTCCTGTTCTAATTGAAAACCACCTCGTTTCTCCCTTTCCAGATGCATCAACACGAAATAATCACCAAGCCGTGAATGATCTTTTTCTCCTTCTTCCCGCCCGAAGGAAATTGTGGATATCCAATATGTCTTTGAAGTTGAAAATGAATATCGGGGGGATATTACACAGGCGCTAAAAGCCGACCACACCCGATTAGCCACCGAGCACGCAGTAAATAAGTGCTCCACCATTTCCTCATAATCATCGCAAAAAGGACAGATAACCGATGTAATATCCACGTTCCTTCTTCTTAAGTTAACTCTCGTGGCAAGCCTATCCAAAGTGCCTCTCCATGCCACAATATTACATTTGATAGGCACCTATTTAAACCAAACAAAATTAGGAAGATGACATGTTCCTTTTTCCTTAATTAAAGACTTTTTAACGGAATTCACCGAGGAGCCCTCCTGATTGCCATCATTCCAAAACCATGTATTCTTAATATTAGACACCCTCACCGTCTATAGAACATCATGGCATTTCCGCCATTTCTTAAGCTCAATGTCAGACTCTGGCTGTCTAGACCAATACCAAGAAAAACCTCCATTTCCTTGGCCTGCTTCTATTCTTTACGCAACCCTGCAAGATTTAAATAATTCCAAACCGAACAGACATGGCCATCTCTCCATGAAAGGAAGATCGCCTACCCAGGTGTCTAACTAGAAATGAATATCTTCCCCGTTCCCTACCTACCTTACCCAGAAACGAACAAGAGCTATATCTATCTTTCAAATCTCATTTTTTAACGACGATTTTTTTATTCATGTCATTTTTTGGAAGTTGAATCCAAAACATCCCCTCCCAAATTTAGGTGTTCAAAAATTTTGTCTTTTGTCAATAGACCACCACCACATGGGTATCTTTTAAGTCGTGTTAGTTTCTAATTTCTTTGATTTAACAAGTTATTTAAATAAGTGAGATAAAATTTCACCATTATTCTATATTTATAAAAACAGAAAACCTTGAGCAAAGGGACAATGTTCTAGCGGTATCCAGTGACTTTCTTTATGGAGGTCGCAGATTGAAATCTCGTTCATAACAAAATGTCATTCGCGAGCTAAGGGTTATACCATCATGGACCTTCAGGTGATGGGTTTCTTCTGGAAATGGTGATGAGCTAAGACACCAATGCTATATGTGATCGTGGGCATGGATGGTCTTTTGCTTATGAGTGTACCCGAGTGGTCTTGCTTGTCAAACATAAAAATGAAAAGAAATCAGATATAGAAAGTTCAAAACTTTTAATTTAAAAATCATTTATAACAAAAAAAAGCCAATGAAACTGTGTATTCGTATATCCAAAAAATTTATAAATTTAGCTACAAGCAAAATTCAGTGATACGATTAACATGTGTTGGTCTCAAATATCAAATATACCTAGGAAATTGATCACGAACAATTTTATGCCATCACGAAAAGACAAAAATGTTGAACATTAAAAAAGGGGTTCAAGTTCTTAAATAACACAAACGTCACTATTATTATATATCGGCTCTATGGTTCGTAAAGCGTCACAACCCTTTAACCGGTTGCAACTAAATCAAATATCTGTCAACCTACATAATAGTGAACACGAATAAACACAACCTTTAAGAATAGTTAACTGTAACGCTTCGCATTTGTATCTTTCTGTTTTTAGTAAGTCTGCTTCGTGTTTCTATTTTTGGAAGGTCCAAACCTTGTAATCATGTCTCTATTTTCAAATTCAATATATAATAAGGCTTTGATTGTAATCAAGATTAATCAATTATGCTAAATTCACAAACTATATTCGTGTTAAACTTATGAACGTACGACACTTTATGCCTTCGTAAATCAATTCGAAACAACGTGTAACTGTGTGATTAATGCTTATCAATCTTATACTAAACTCAAGAAAAACAACTAGTGATATTATTCAAAGAATTCAAGCTTAAAATTATCATAAAATCATGTCATGATATGTTCAAGAAAAATACGTATTCTTAGTTGCATTTTAGGGTTTTAAAATTATCATATGCAAATCATAAAACCATTACAAATACCCATACTTGTTTTATTCATCTTGTACCCCATTTAAAACCCTAACTACACCAAATAAATAATTAAATGATAAAAAAAAGAAAAAAAAAGGCAGCAGCCTTGCAGCCGCAACATGTAACCCTTCCCCCCCTTTTTTAATTCAAAATTTCCCCCTAAATGGCATTAAATGCAATCCAAGACTAAACCCTAATCTTCCCCCTATATAAACACAAGCTCCCCCACCCATTTCTCACTTTTATAAGCCTCCATACTCTCCAAAAAAGTCCCAAACTTCTGAAATTCGTTGCTGAAACACAGCAGCTTGCAAGTGAGTTTCGACTCACTTTTCTTCTTCCTTTTACCTTGTTTTTCTTTCTAACACTCTTGGATAACCTCTAGGAAAGTTCTCACAAGTTTGCTTGGGCAAACTAAGGTGAAACCACACCATTTTGAGGTCCAAAAGTGCACAAAACTTCCTGCCCAAATTTTTATCTTTCAAACTTCAAGTTTTTCAATGTTTTCACTTTATTTCTTCCTCAACAATGTTTGCTAAAGCCCTATGGATGTTACCATAGGTTTTCCATGGAAAACCAAGGTGGAATCACATCATTTTTGGGGCCAAACTTTATGTTTTGGAAGATAACTTATAAAACTTTTTCGAACATACTTTTAACATAACAAATCTATGCTAACATATGCCACTAACCAAAGCTTATGGTTAGTGTGTTAAGCTAGACTTGTTCACATACAATCGAGAGGCATATCTTATCTCTAAACTTGTGGTTTTTATTAGGGTTTTAAACCCACAAGTGTTGAGCCATCCGAGCCTTCAAGCTTGTGACGGTGTGGGTGTGATTACATGAAGGCCTTGGCCATTCAACTATACAATCCACCCCTCACTTGATGATTTCTATTATTCTTGACCATCCGGTTGTCCTTGTGTTAATCTTGTGTAATGGTGAATCTATGAAAGAGGTTTAGGATGGTTATCCTCCTACCTCCATGCATGACTTACATGACTTCCATGAAATACATGAACTATATGATGAATTAGTAGTAATATAACTATATGTAAATACTTAATATAACCGAAACTTAGTCCATGACCAAATGGTTAGTTGTCTTAAAAAGTAGGTTATTTTATCGTAGACATAACAATCATTACGATTCTATTGGGCATGACCCATAAAAACACAAACACCCTTCGGGGCTTATTAGTGTCAAAAACGAGCGTTAATGTCTAGATAAATACTTTCGTTTATATACACTTTCTTTGCATATTGTAAATTCCTAAACTCATTAAACTCCCCCGTCAATCTAATACTCAGACACCTACGTTGCCTTGTGTAGGATAAACTTGGTGTTCCATCCCTTAAATCAACCTAACTCTCTCACGGGTATTACTTTGCAAAACCGTGAGTACACTCGACCCCTTTTATGCTTTCCACTATTTTGGTGCAACATGATTAATTTACTAAAACTACAAGAAATCACACTTTATTCTATACACAAACAATCCATCAACATGCTTTAGTCTTATGCTACTTGAATTATTACTTGGTATATTCTTATGTGATCTAAATGTCATTAACTTTGATCGAGCCTCCCTTAACATGTATAGCGCTATAGGAGTAACGCACCGCCCGTATTCTTGTGGTCAATGTTAAGTTTTAATCTATTTTGCGGTACACTAGAGGATTGACTTGTAGATTCACATGCCTTGTCTTCACTTATCTTGTATGCTAGCTATTCATGTGGATTTGTTTAAATGGATTTTATGCTTATACTATGATATTAAACTTGTTTACTCGTCAATATTTGTTATTGAACTATACTTTTTAACATGTTGTAGGTTGATGAAGTTGTTCTGATGGAACTTAGTAGGAATGGCATAGAAACACGCGTAGAACACTAAGTTAATCATTATGTTTTTGTTGAATTTGTTTTGTTGTTATTTCGTGTATTTGAATATTCGGTGTAACCTTGACAATTTTGATGCTATGAAATGAAATGGGTTTTTAATTTAAATATTGTCGCAAATAGAGTTATGATGTCTCAAGCAATCTAGTTCGTCTCACTCCGATGTTCCTTCCATCGGTTGGGGTGTGACATTAACAACCCACACAAAAATCGAAGCAAGCCACATCAAAACAACCAATAAATCTAAAACGCATGCAACTAATAAATCTAAAACTCATACACCTAAACCATATCAAAACAACCGATGAATCTAAAACGTATACAACTACTGAATCTAAAACTCATACACCTTTAGGCCGGAAGGGGCACCATGTGGTGACCCCTTCGGTGACTCGATACACCGAGCTGTGATTGTGCCGCCACCACCTCCTTGCCGCGCGGGGACTCCCCATTTCGTGGACTAGTCACCGAGAAGTTAGCGTTTGATTTTTGACCGTTACACACTAAATTCGACCGTTTATTTATTTATTTATTTATTTTTTTATAAAACTCAAACATTTCACGCATTTCACACACCACTTTTTACTAAAATTACTACATCCCACAATATGGATAAACATAACAAAGGTGATCCCAAGAAAAAAGGTTCCGCTAGTCGAGGCTCGGGTTCAAACTCAAGTGGACGTGTGTCGCAAACGAGACGAGGCGGTTCTAGCTGTCCGAGTGCCCCGGTTCAAACCCCATACTCTCAACCTCAATATTTTTACCCCCAAGCTTCACAACCGACTTTTTATAACACCCAATATAACACCCAACACCAACCTAATTTTACGCCACAAATATTTTCACACCCACATGGTCCAACGATGGTCGCTCCCGGCATGTACGGATACTACATGGAAGCGCAAAACTCATTCGATCAATTTGCATTTAGGACCCGCCAATTCAATCACCAAGAGAGAATGTAGATCGCACACTTCCGATCTACGATGACAATGAAGACGAAGATGTAGAGGTTGTCCCCGAAACGCAAGAAAATATTGCCGATGAAGAAGAATATGCTGTTGAGGCCGAAGATAGCGGTGAAGCTAGTGAGCCGAAAGAAAAGGCAGGCAAGGCGGAACGTCAAAGTTGGACGAAAAAACAAGAAGAGGCCTTAGCCAAGGCATGGGTTCATTGTTCGGTAAACAAGAAAAAAGGCAACCAACAAAAAGCAGATAGTTTTTGGAAGTTCTTGAGCATTACAATGCTACGGTCGGCGGAAGTACACGAACCATCCATCAAGTACGTTCAAAATGGCTCCCTATGTTGACTAAGATAAACTACTTCAACGGCCTTTGGCAACAAGCGGTAATTTTTATTTTAACATTTTTTTACTTTTAACATTTAACTTCATATTTGTTATATACGTAGGATCGTATGGCGACCTCGATGTCATGAATTGGGCTTTAAAAGATTACCAATCAAAATATCCGGGTGATTTTCAACATGTTGAGGCGTGGGAGGTTGTTAGTAAACATGACAAATGGACCCCAGTACCATTGTTGGGTGAAGAAAGTGGTAGTTCTGGCCTAAAAAGAAAGTCGTCGGATTCGGGTAACTATAATGCGGGTACACCGAGAACTGAGTTCACAAGCGATATACCCAACATAAACGTAGACCCCTCACCAACAAGATCACGAAAGAAAGATAAAAAAGCCGCAACAACTCCATCCGATAGCGCGGAAACGGCTTTGACCGAGAAGCTCTCACAATACACCCTTATGAAAGCAAAACAAGTACGGGCGTTGTAGTCGTCGAATATAAAAAAGAAACGGTGAGGAAGACACCATAGCGTTAGTGGCAGAACAACGCGAGGCGGTGAAACAACTTATGTACGATCGGGATTTGGAGACGTTTACTAAGCCACAAGACCATGTTTCACCCGAGATGTTGCCTTTTATTCTAGCGCGGAAACGAGATATCGCAAAGAAATATAATTGGCTTTGTTCTTTCTATATTTTAGGTTGTCTAGTTTTAATTTGTTTAATATACGTTTTATTTACTTTTAAGTGTTTAATATATGTTTTATTTATTTTTAATGCATGTATAAAAAATATGTTTCTAGAAAGAAAAAAATTTAAATAAAATCAAACACTCCAAGTGTTTGAGCATCCCTAGTGATTAAGTATAAAATGAAGAGTGAAACGATGACTTGACATGACATAATTTTTTTTAATAAAAAAAAATTTATCACTCCCCATTTAAAGATTGCATCCCACCCTTAAAACCCAAAAACACACCCATAACATTCATCATTTTAAAAATATTCCAAATAGGATCTGAATCACACGTGACAACCATCATTACACCCCAAATCTCAACAAATCATTTGTCCCCACAACATTCCCAACAAGCCACGTGATGATAAATACATTTTGCATTCTCCTTTCTAATTTACAACTCTGCCACTGCCACTCTGCATATACGCGCTATCATTCTTCTTCCCCGAAACATTTCATCCTCTCTGAAACCCTAACATTTCACCATCTCCAATCAATCGCACAAATTCTCCCTCTCGATTGCACGTTTTCCGGTCAAAATCACAGGTAACTTCACCGGATTGCTCTCCTCGCGTTTGCGATTATCCTCTTTGTTGATTTCTCACTTTTCGTTAGGTATTTCATGTAGCGAATCGTTTTCATGATTTCGCTATGAGTTTTATTAGTTTATGTAGCGTAAATGTGCGATTGAATGTTTGATGATCGTGTTACTAGATTCATCAAGTTCATTAGATCAATATATCAATAGTTTTTCGTCTTGATTGCACTCTTAGTTTCATGATTTCACTGTATTGACACTCTAGGTTTATTTCAGTAACGAATGCCATGACCTTGATGCGAGTTACCTGTTTATGTAGCAAAAATATGCGATTGATGATCGTGTTAGTGGATTTATCAAGTTCTTGAGATTAATAATTTAATAACTGTTTCTATCGATTGGACTATAGATCCATGATTACACTATATTGATACTGTAGGTTTATTTCAGTAACAGTATCTGAGATAGTTGCTATTTTTTGTTTAATTTACTTCTACTGTTTAATTAATGTTATTTGCATACTTGATTAGTAAGATTAATGTTAGATCCTATAAACTATCCAACGGTTTGTGTTTAGTGTTGGAAATGGAAAGATGTTATATTCTATAGATTAATAGTCTTTAATTATTCCTGAAAGCACTGGATTCCCCTTTTCTTTTGATCTTTTTGGTTTCTGAAGTTTGGCATAAAGAAGACTATTTTGTTGACTATATTTCAGGTGATTTGTATCCGGAATCCATTGATGGTATATGGGGCCCACCTTATTCTCAAGGTTTCCACATTTTTGCCTCTTTATCAACATTCTTGCTTTTTTTCGTTATTCTTGATATTTTATTTGATATTGTTATATTATTGTTTTTTTTCAGCAAATGAAAATACAATTTCATTCTGTTATCCTTATGGTGATCCACTGCCCATTGCTTTATGCCTTTCTTATTTTTCATTGGTATTGATTATATGAGATAAATAGTTGCGCAACTAACAAGCTTACTGAACCTGTAGATGTGATGGACCAGACGATTATAAATACGGAATGCTGCATACACGTGCTTGAGATTTTGTTAAGCAAAGCAGATGCTGAAATCGTTGAATATGAAGCAGAGTTAATGGACTTACTGAGTCAACTCGCCTGCACTGGTATTTTCAAATATGTTCTCAACGTCCTTGAGAGCAAAGATTGATTTCCTTGATTCTTCAATAAGGAAACTAAAGGATGATGCTGAAGGCTTTTTGTCAACAAGCAGGGAGCCGGCTGAAAGCATAGATGACATTCTCAAGTCTCTTTTCTGTCGTTTTTTTACAAAAGAAAGATTTACAGGTCTAGTATTTGGATACTGATATATACTGTATACATATATCTCTGTCTCTTATCATTAACATTCTTTTTTATTTTCACACTGTCGAAAGGTTTAATTGCAGGAATCGCTTCTTTTTAAGTCTTAATTGCACACTGTCTGTTCTTGGTAAATATCACTATACGGGTATATTTCTCTTGAAGGGATGCCTTTTTATGTTTTCCCTTCAAAATCAAAAGTTTGCAGATAATCCCGGCACTGCTTCGAGCTCCTACTCTCAGGTGCCTGCAGACACTCAGAAGAAACAATTTGGCAGTTCTTCAAATGCTAACCAATTAGAGAAATTCAAAACAGTCAATGTAACCTCTGTGGAGAAACAGAAAATTTTACCGGCCATCGTGAAGGTTGAAGAGGAAAGTATAGATGATCCTTGAGTATTATTGATCTTCAATTATGATTTTGTTCATTTCAGTTCTTTCCCATCATCTCGCATAAAATGAATGATGTGCAGAAGTACTTTTGTGTTCTAGTTTTTGCATCTTATAAATACTACATACTAGTGGGCTATATAACTAGAAAAGCGATGTTTATATAATATTAATCTAATGCTTGATTGAATGGTTTAGTAGTTTTCTATACAACTTAAATACACTTTGGTGACCTTCAAATCCATGCAGTTAATGTGGAAAAAAAATCGGATATCGAAGGACCAATGTTTGAGATATCAGTTATCGGGGTGGGGTATCGGTAATTTCAATATCTTGTAGAATATATATATATATATATATATATATATATATATTGTAGAATATCTTGTAGAATATATATATATATATATATATATATATATATATATACATATATTTAACACCAACAATTCAGTATATTCTCCTACCATTAACAAATTAACCTTTTGCAACTTGCAAAACACTAGCAATTGTAGCAAGTAGGAACTGATTAAGACTTAAAACACCAATAACAGCAATAAGAAGAAAGACAAATGGTAGAACTAAGAAGAAAGGTACTGATATCGGGAAAATTGGTGTTACATGGTCAAATATTGGTCATCACCGATAATATTAGTATTGATACTTTGACCGATATTTGACACCGATGTATTACATGGCGACCGATAACTGATATATTGGTGATAGATCACTGATATTAACTGCATAGCATGTGCTGGAACTTGAGTTGGAAAAAAATGGGTAGGTCGGGCAAGGGGTCAAAACGGGCTGACCCAGAAACACTTTTGTGTTCTAATTTTTGCATTTTATATATACTAGTGGGTTATATCATTAGAAAATCGATGGTAGTATAGTATTAATCTAATGCTTGATTGAATGGTTTAGGAGTTTTTTATGCAATTTAAATACATTTGACCGATATTTGACACCGATATATTACATGGAGACCGATAACCGATATATCGGTGATATATTACTGATATTTACTGCATAGCATGTGCTGGAACTTGAGTTGGAAAAAAGTGGGTCGGTCGGGCAAGGGGTCAAAACGGGCTGACCCAGAAACACTTTTGTGTTCCAATTTTTGCCTTTATGGGTTATATCATTAGATAAGGGATGTTAGTATAGTATTAATCTAATGCTTGATTGAATGGTTTAGGAGTTTTTTATGCAATTTAAATACATTTTGTTGACCTTCTCTTTCAGTTGATTTCTGAACTTTTACCGATTTAAGATAAAATTCAAACTACATCTACACAAATACCTATAAAATGGGTTGATTTAACTGTTGATATGAATCTGTTATGCAGCATACGAGCTCTATGACTAAATATTCTCTTCAAAGTCTTTGCTGGGGCTCCAGAAAGAAGACAGGCAGAGAAGTGAGCAAATATCAGATAAAGGGCCCTATCATAATTAGAAAGGATATTTTACATAATATGACTCCCAGATGCAACTCTATCTGCCCGAAACCATCTTTGGAAACTAAAGGGAAGTGGAAACATCAGCTAAGCATAATCAAGTCCCAGGTAGTGTAATTTTCTTAACAAGGTCTCCATATAGATGCAATGAAAGATGAAAAATTTGTATCATTACTGTTTACATCGAAGTTTAAGCTATGTATTCTTTATTTCTTTATGTCCTACTAGAGGTGGCAAGATTGTTGGGGTCGGGTTACGGGTAAGAAAAGGTGTGGTTGAAATGCCGCTTTTTAGTACGGGTCAAAATGGGCAGGGTCCGGTTGACCCGCAAAACATTTTTTTTTCACTTGGTTTGTAACAATAAGAATGCAATAATTGTGATAGTGAAATACTGTTTTTTAGAAAAAGAAAAAAGCAGATTTTGAAGCAACATTGTTAGTTTGTTCTAATAGCAATCTAAATTCTTGAATAAAATGATGTAGGAGGTTGTATACATTATACAGTAATAATAGACTTTGGACAACTTCAAAACGTTAATTTATTCTTATTTGGGTCAAATGGTTCGTAGTCTCCTAAATCCTTTTTATTTGGACCAAATGGTTGAAAGTCTCCTAACTCAAAAATATCCAAAATCTTAATATATTTTTATGGGGGAAGGTTAACGTACAGTAGCTCCTTAACGTGCAACAGTATGCGACTTAATTACGCATGCTCATCTGTAAATTACACACATTATAAATTTCAAACCCTAATTACGCATGTTATATCATAATTACGCACGTTATTTTGTTGGTCGCATACCGTAGCACAGTAAGAGGCTTTTGTATTATAAACTCTCTATTTTAATGATACTTTTTTTTTCTTTTGTAATCACCATCAACATGTTAATTAGTTAAAACATGGACTAAAGAGTGTTTTGTGTGTACTCAACACAGCCCGGCCCATAATAAAAGATGACTTGCATACGTTATTGTCACATGACTTGCATACATTATTGTAAACCCATACTAATTTAGACCTGTTACCTAAACTTTTTCCTGTCACATGACTTACATACATTATTGTAAGTCAACCAATTTCACTTTGCATTCTTTTGTCCAAAAGAGATAATTATATGAACTCTTATGAACCGGTAAAAGTAATTCGATTGATTTGATTTGCACCTGTTCACTGCCAGACATCTGATGGGGGCATGTGTTTGGCAACCGTTCTTTATGATGAAAGCATGAGTTTGGCAACGGTTCCTTATGTAGAATCATCTGAAGAAACTAATGCAATGAGTTTGGCAGCCATTCCTTATGTAGAATCAAATGAAGAAGCAAATGCAAATCTTAAAGAACTGGAGTTTCCTCCTGGGTACCCTAAACCACAACACCACCAAAAACAAAGTATCTCCTGTTCTCAGAGTCGATATTCTACCAGTACATACTCAAGGCGGAAGAAATCCAGTTCACCATTGCTGACAAGTTCAAAGTCACACCTTGCACTCTTTGTGTCTAGCCCGCTTGATAGAGCTGAAAGATATAGTAAAGCGTATAGGGAGGATTATTACACTGTAAGTGATTTACGGGCCATTGCCAAACAACGGGAGATGAAAGGTTATTATAAGCTTCGCAAAGCTGAGCTGGCACAGTTACTAGGAATCAATCTTATTAACGGTATGTGAAATCTCTCCCTTTGCATCGCATTTATTCTCTCCCTTTATAACAGCAGTCTTTATTTGATTATATTAGAGGTTGCAAGAGGAGCAGGTCGGGTGGGTTGGGCAACCTGTCAAAACGGGTAAACTTTTTAGTCTATGCAGTTAGTATCGGTGATATATCTATCGGTTATCGGTCCCCATGTGAATTATCGGTGTCAAATATCGGTCAAAATATCGGTACCGATATTATCAGCGATATTGAGCGATATGTATATTTGACCGATATATCTCCGATTTTCTCGATATCAGTAACTTTCTTCTTTGTTCCATCATTATTCTTTCTTCTTATTGCTGCTATTAGTGTTTTAAGTGTTAACTGTTCATGTTAAATGTTTGTGTTTTAAGTCTTAATGGCTTCCTATTTGCTACAATTGTTAATGGGTTCCTATTTACGCCCCGCTTGTGGTATGCGCATATTATGTATATATGTGCGGGCGCTCGGAGGGCAAAAGTGAAAGTGCACTATTTTTAACGTTATTTTACTAATTTCGTGAAAATAATGTTAAAAGAGGGGGATGGTTGGTTAATCATGCATCATGTGGTGGCGTTGATAGCCGAAAGACAAGGGAGTACATCTAAGTGGCCTTTGTCTTAATTGCTGAGTGTTATGTGCCTTATGTCCAAGGCTTGATGCAAAACTACTGTCGAGCCGGGGGGTTTCACTGGAAGCAGCCTCTCTATTCATACGGGGTAGAGGTAAGGCTATCTACATCTTACCCTCCTCAGACCCTACATTAGCTTTGCTATTGGTGGGATTTACTGAGTATGGTGATGATGATGATGATGATGATGATTAATTTGTTAATGTTAAGAGAGTATACTGAATTATTAGTGTTAAATTGCTATGTATATAAATTCTTTGATATTAAAATTACCGATACCCTATCGCGATAACCTCTATCTCAAATATCGGTCCTTGACCTATATCATATCTTTTACCGTTAACTGCTTAGTTTTTGGTACAAGTCAAACAAGACATGTCTTGGTTGGTTTGGCTATTTATTTCATATATGTTGAATGCATTAACTATGATTATAAAAACAATTTTGGAGTTTGCATACCCTTTTGACCTGTGCCAGTGTGTTCCGTTAACTGCATCTTTTATTTGACCCGTTTGAGATAAAACACAAGCTAAACCGACCCATTTATAAGTAAATAGGTGAGAAGTTTCTCCTCGACATTATATTATAGTTTGGTAAACGTATTTGAACCTGCATGCAGGAAGAAAGAAGCAGCCGAATAAAAGTGAGACACAGCTGGTTCGAATGATAAAATGTGAGCCACAATGATCGCAGCTACAGGGTTCTAACACCATTTATGGAAAGGTTTATACATACTGCTGAACAAATGAAAAAAATCAGTATTAGATTTGACTTGCTAAACACAATCTAAACAACTAGTTTTTTGTAACTAAACTATATATAACAAACTCGCCACGCTTGGCTTAATAGAGACAGGTGGTGCAAGTCGAGGAATTTGAATACGTGGGTGTTTACAGTCTGGTTAAATCGGTTAGACACTAAATCTCGGGCCTCTCGGAAACAACGAGGATTTGTTTACCGAGTTTTGTCCTCACATGAACACTTCTATCATATGATGGCCGCGACATCTAAAACCTCTCTCTCTAAGTGTCGAGATCTAAGTTGTGTTAAAAACACAAAAAAGTATAACACGGCCTAGATCATAACATGTCAACTCTCTCTCTCTCTCCTATGCATATCCCAGCTCTAAGGCCACAAACATCCTGATCACCAGTTATATTCGTTAGTATTCATTAAGTTTGATTTTTAATGTACAGGAGAATTCATTACTATTCATCAAGTTTGGTTTTTAATAACATTGATTTTTAATCTATTGGAGAATTCGTTACTATTCATTAAGTATGATTTTTAATGTATGGAAGAATTATTAATTTTTAACGTATAGGGGAATATATAGGAGAAATTACTAACTTTTCAGCTTAATATAAAAACTTTTTTATATACTAACAAAAAAATCTTTTGTAGTATACAAAGATTTGAACTTTAGAATACTTGGTTATATATACAAAATAGAGAACAAATATTGAGAATGAAAAGTAATTCTCTCGAGGTATTGGGATTTGTGATTATTCTTTATAGTTACTTTATATAAAATTTGTGAGTGAAAAAAAAGAGAAAATATAATAAAAAAATATAGAAGTACTATTAAACCAAATATATAGAGAATGTGATGTGGGAAATTCTTAATTGATAATCAAATTTTAAGAGTAATGTGTTTTTAAGGTTAAGTTATTAAAATTAGGATGGAGAAGGTACGACCCATCCTAATAGCATACGACCTATATTGTGTTCGTGCAAAATCTTAAATCTTGCCTTTATAAGCAAAGTTGCGTCCACAAGTTGAGGTATCGGGTTTTGGAGTCTGAGATTACGAAAAAGGAGCTGGGAAGATTATTTGGAAAGAAGGAAGATCAAGAAGGCTTAAAAGGTTGAAGCCCTAATTATTCGGTAAGTATTTGTGTTGGATCTCTTTAGCTTCTGGTTCATCTATGTTTAGTTTGTTAATCGTAACTATGTCCGGCTAAGCTTCTCTAAGCCGTTTGGTTCTAGATGATTCTTAGTTTGGTTTGATGGTATGAATTGATTTGCTTATGTTTGTGTGATTTTAGTAGAGTTTGTTCTATATATATGTAAATTAACGTTAAAACTCACTTATAATGAACTTTAAATTTTAAACTTTCAACTGAATGTAACAAAATTTTATTTGATTCAGTTTACGTAAAACATGACTTATTAAATATATATATATATATATATATATATATATAGAGGATGGATGATGAGAAAACTAGTTTAAATGTGAAAACTAAAAGCTAATTAAAAAAAGCTTAAAAAACATATCAAAAGAAATTTTTGAAATTTTTTATATAAAAAACTTTTTTTTGAAAAAAGTTTTACTGTACATGTGTATTAATGTGAAAAAATCTAAACCATCTAACCCACCCCCACTTAGACCTCCAAAAACCTAAACCCCTACCCCACCTTTCAAAAACCTAAATCCACTATCCCACCAAAAGCCTAAATCCCCCCACCCCAAAATACCTAAACCCACCACCTCAACTCAAAAAACAAAAAAAAACCTAAAACTAAACCATAAACGTAAAAGCTAAACTAAACTCAAAATCTAAATCTAACCATATATTGCACATGTTTTGTAGGCTTTTTTAGTTAGTTTTTTATACACATGTGAAGCACATACTAAACTCAAAAGCTAAATCTAACCATTGAAAAAGAAAGTTTTGTACGCATAAAAAGTATCGATTTTTTAAATAAAAAAATTGATATGTTTTTAGGCCTTTTTAGTTAGTTTTTTAATTTTCTCATTTATATGTAGTTTTCTCATGATACTATCCCTGTATGGGTGTGTGTGTGTGTATGATTCGGTTCAATTAAGAACCATCACGAGTTGTGAGAACCATGAAAACTTCTACTTCCGCGCGAGTTGGGCCACCATTTTTTGCACAAACGTAGATAAAAATGTTATAAACATATCTGTAAAAATGAAAAAAAAAACAAAAAAATTTGTCGAATCGGTAGTTATGCATGATTTAAATTTTATTTACGCCTAATGTAAATTTTCTTTATGGCGATTTAATTTTTTTTACATCTGAATTAAATTTTTGCATGCTACATTTTTTTATTTTTTACTTTTTTTGCTGGAACAACTGATCTTTTTAAAAATTTTTGAGAATTTTTTTTTTTAAGAAAACTTTTGTAATGAATAATTCTCAAGGTTAGAATCGTATGAGAACCACTAGGCTAGTTGAGAAACTTGAGAAATATTCTAAACCACACAATTTCCCTGAGCTTTTCGTACTATACACATATGTATAGTTTAAAATTGACTATATATATATTTGCATAATTTAAGATTCAACAATATACATATATGAAAATTAGCAGAAAATCTACGCGATGCGACGGTGACGACAATTTACAGTTCTGTTGAATTTGGTTTGTTATTTTTTAACTGAAGCCAAACCGAATTAAATTTGGTTGGGTTCCGTAATAGACAAACTTTGAAAAACTAATTACAATTACCGTTATTTCAGCGCTCATTTTGGGAAGCAAAATCTCGAAAAAAATAAACGTTGATGAAACTTAACAAAAAAAACTTTTACATAAATCCATACGTTACTTACAACAACCCCCATAAAGTTCCATCTACTACAAGCAATGAAAGATAATTAATCTTCGCACTCAACATGCCAATCATGTCGTCTCTAGAGCCAGGGAGGGGGGCTAGAAGGTAAAACACCACTCCAACTTTGTAGCTAAAAAAGATACTTGATCAATTTTTGCACCCACAAAGAATATTTAGCTATACACATCGGACCTGATTGTATTCGCAAGATTCACCCATTTTTTTCAAAGAATACACTGCAATTACATTTCTCTTACTTTTTATTTAATTGTAGTTTTTCTTGGGGCTTCCATGTTGGCATGAATAAAACTTACAAGTAATGACCATGTGTAATAGAAACAAGCTATTAACATCTATATAAGAAATAAAAAAAAATGTAAAGAATGAAAGATAATATACATCTTGCATAAAAATACATGGGACACTTTTGACCAGTTTAAAGCTAATTCTAGGTACCGGTGAAACCTATCATGACAGAAAGGTCTACAGATTAACAGCACTCATTGATCAATGAAACTGTAAAAATGGCCTTGTGTGACAAAGTTACTCACAATGGGTTGATCCGGTTAATTATGAAACAAGTTAAGAAGAACATTTTGAACACATTGATCAAATTCTCATTTACTTCTAAGATTTTAAAAAATAAAAATAAAAGTGAAGTATTTGTAGTCTTGTGATGATGCAATTAATTATGTGTCATGTGAACTACAAAAGAGTTATTCACCGTGAACTACAACACTAATGCACTTAATTTCACCGTGAACTACAACACTAATGCACTTAATTTCACCGTGAAAAATATAATTATGACTCCATGTTTTACTCTCTTAGAGGTTACTAATCAAGAAAATCTGAAGAAATATATAATTATGTTTCATGTGAAGTACAAAAGAGTTATTCACCGTGAACTACAACACTAATGCACTTAATTTCACCGTGAAATATATAATTATGTTTCTATAACTCTCTTAGAGGTTACTGATCAAGAAAGAATATTACCAGCAAATCCTCTGCAGGTCATCATCAAATTTGCACAAATCATCCAAAAACTCACTACATTTACAAGCCCCACAACCCCAACCCCAACCCCAACCACAGTAACATGTATACTGTGTAACATAAGTCATAAAGCACTCCTTAAACGTGGCGACTTGTCAATAAGTAGCCTCTGATGTCAAAAACAAAAAAAAAAACGTCAACTTATATAAGGTATGGTGGTGGTTGTATACGAAGCTGATTCATTGGATTATAATATTCAGTTAGTCAAGGGTGCTTCCCATTAGCATGCTCAAGAGCTCATCCAATCGATTACATCACCAATTCCAGATCGTCACCAAAGGTTCTTCTCATTAGCAAGTAATCAGATTGGATCTCAACGTATAAGTTGATTCAAAATCTCAAAACACCTGGTGCTTTTAACTTCACAACACAGATCTAGGTTTAAATCAAGAAATTTTCGCAAATACTTATCTCAAAACCTAGATCTAAACTAAGTCATTATAATATACAAATCGGTAATGAAATAAAATAGCATACGATTTACTACCAAAGTAGACAGAATTACTACCTTAGTTGTATAACACAAGTTGTTGGATTGCCCTCTTGTTCCTTCAGCGTTGAATCAACCATGTAAGTTCAATCATGATCCTACTACCTCTGCACCAAACTCAGCATTTCCTGTTGTGGTATTTCTCTGTATTCCAATAATACCCATATATGCGCTAAACCTTAGTTTGATCCGAACTTGTAGTCTTTTGTTCTCACAATAAATCCCTATATTGCCCCTTGTTGCGAGCTGTGAAAATATCAAACAACTCAGCTAATTTGACTTAATATTAGCAGCGATGTAATCATTTTTTTTCTTCACATAACAGTTTTAAAAGAAATTAAACAAATCTATCAAATAAAATTGGAATCTGAAAGTAATAAAATTCAAATAAATTCTAATTTATGAAGTGTGGTATTATAAATTTATTAAGAAATACCACAAATATGAGATAGCGTGCAACCTCTGTCGAAATGATTAAAGTCGAGAACCTGTAAATTCATGAATATTTACATTAAATGAACTGTATCCAAAAACAGGTAAAATGACTTCAAGAACCACTGAAATTAAAAAATTAAGAACCTGCAAGTTGAAAGGCGCTGACCGTAACAAACCCATTACCAGCAGGTCCAAACCACTCCAGGTGTGGTCTCAACATGGGTCTTCCCAAGAATCTCGCTGAAGACGTCCCAATCTGATATCGTCATTGATCAAAACAAATATAAAACCAGATTATTTGGAACTACAAATCGCAATATGCATATAAACCCACATCTAAACACCTACAACATCATTAATACATCAGTTCAAGCCGAATAAGAACAGAGATGCGAAAGCAGAAAAGAATCAGTGACCGAAGTTGACCTTGTCATTGAAATTTCAACTTGTGTAACGAACTAGCGGGAGACGGATCTAAACATGGATGTAAAATGCAACGCGAGATCAAGGTGGCCAAAACCTCACCAAAACCCTAGATCTGAGCTCGTTTAATGAATCTACGTAAACCATATTCTTAGAAAAATGAAAATTTTGGATTCGTAACCAACAACAAAAAAATCAAACAAAAAGCAGAACAAAAGTATCACCTGGCACTTAGAACATGACATTGGATTTCAACACGAAGCCCAACAAATCCATCGAAAGTAACATGAGTCAAATGTAGAACAATTGTCTTGGCCATCCTGTTTCCATATGATCTAGAGTTGTAGCCGTCGAGTGCTAATCTTTGACGGATTTCACAACGACATCTGATCTTGCTAGTGAGGACTGGGAAGCTGGTGATGTTTGATTTCCAGCAGGAGGTTAGAGGTGTGGTTTTGTTGAGGGATCGACTTAGGGCTGGTGATGTTAGAAACAATCGCTCAATCCCTTAAATTTGAACTTTCTCTTTCTTATATCAATTATACTACTCATTTACCTGTGCGATACGGCGGGAGTGACGATTTAAATATAATACTTGTTTACCGTTAGTTTATCAGTCGTCTCGCGATATATTGTATACTATTTAAGTTAGTTTTCTTATTCGTGATATGTTAGCACTTGTTTTTCTGTTAGTTTATCAATTCTTTGGTCATTACTTTTCCTAATTTTTTTTAGTTGTAGCTTCAGCGTTAGAGAAACACTATTAATAACATCAGATGCTAGACAAACACTGACGATGTTGCTAACCTCTGATGAAGTAATAACACTAGATGTTAGACAAACACCGATGATGTTGCTAACCTCTAATGAAGTAATAACATCAGATGTTAGGCAAACACTGTTGGTAGTAGACAACCACTGCTGAGTATAACATCAGTGGGTTTGCTATAGAACTGTTGTTAGTGTGTTAGCACTGGTTTGTCATCAGTGGTTTGCATCAGTGGTTTCTAATCAGTGGATGCGACTGACGTGTTGCAGATTTAACAGATAAAACTAAACAAACAATAACTTAATGATAGGACGTGCCATCTTTATTACTGAACAAACAGTAACGTATAGAAAATTCCCGCCCAAACTACGCGCCAAAAACATCTTATATAAACAACCTCAGACCCTTCCATTGATTACACCAAAAGCAAACGCCATAATTTACTAAATACCATATGGCAAACCTCGTTTCTTGGAGATTCAGTATTATTCTCCATGAAGTTTCGCTGAATGGATTCTTAGATGAGGGGGATAACTCAATAAGATTTTGCTGAATGAGATAAACAAATCTTCAAGAAAAAGCCACTGATGATAGTGGTTGTCATGTTGTGTGCTTTGTCTCCAACATCACACCCAAATATTAGCATCCACAAGCACGACATCGATCTATGTCTCCAACATCCACAAAACCACTTCAACAGTCAACAACAAAAGATCGCACCAAAAACTAAAACGACATATTTGTTGAATGATCAGCTTCGCCTAGAGCAGGCATGTCAGCTGTGTAGGGAAATCGGCACCTATCCAAAGAATTCAAAGGTTCCGTTAGGTCCTAGAAGTGTGAGACTGAAGCATCAAATATACACAACAGTCTATGGTAGTTAACTGGGTTTTCTCTAGAGAACCTCCATCTTGTACCAGACGGTTTTGCTTGTTCAAATAATAGAATCATGTGCAAGGTGTTAAAGTGATTTCGTTATTGTACTTCATTGTTTCGATCATTAACTGAATCATCACCAAGTTTGGATTCCGCCCATCCTTGATGATCGTGTGATATCAGTGTCAGATCCGGATTAACGGGACTTACAAGTGGTATCATAGCCTGTTGAACCTGTTTTCCAGGCTCAGATCTGATATTACACGATTCTGTTCGGTTTCTGCTGAAGAACACGAAGAAGATTCAAGCATTTTGGATCAACAGTCAAGGATTTTGGATTTTTTTAGTTGCATTTTGGATTGATTTTGGATCATTCTGCTGCATTTCGGATCAATTTCGGATTATTTTTGTATTTCGGATTAAAATCTTGCATTTCGGATTGATTTCAGATTAATCTTTGCATTTCGGATCCGAATTCGTTGAAGATCACGAAGAAGATCATCCATTCCGGATTACTGTTCTGGATTACTATTCCGGATTTGGTCTTCATTCCAGATTTGGTCTTTCATTCCGGATCAGGGTTTCATTCCAGACTAGATTCTCTATTTTGGATTCTCTCATCTCGGATTGCATCTCGGATCACTGTTCCGAATTACCATCTCGGATCACTGTTTCCAGATTTCATCTCGAATTGTTAATCCGAGTTACTGTTCCGAATTCGGTACTGTTCCGAGTTGTATCCTTAAAGGTGGAAAGTTAACCAGCTAACGTAATCGGAGTTAAACGTTTTCCTACACAGAATTTGATCCATAGATAATTTTAACAAACCGGTTGCACGGCTAGACTCGTGTGATTTTTAGGGCAAAAAAAGGCACAAAAATTCCAAAAATCACCATCGGACATTATATATCATTGGATACCGTCGAGACGAGTCTAACGGTACATTTTGGTAAAAATAGTTTTCGGACATTTTTTATCGTGTTTACCGGTCCGGTTTTCGATTATCAGAAGATGTTTGCAGCCCAAGCTCAGCACTCGAACATAGTTCTCAGTCCAGCACAAATTAAACCCGAGTCTGCGGGATGAAGTGAAGGAAAAGCTGAATGAGCTTATCGGAGACTACAATGTTGATCCGGTTGCTGACTATGTGATGCATTTGCTTGACCGTGGAAGGCAAAAAAAGGATGTAAGGAACGATTTGAATAGTTTTTTGGGTGATGACAAAGACTCTTTTGTATCTTGGTTATGGGATCGTTTACAATCAAACCAAGATTTCCAAGATCTATACGCTAAATCAACAGAGTCTCATCCTGAAGAAGTGTCCGAACAGAAATCAACAGCCCAGCAAGCAGCAATCAACAACCCAGTACCCCAACCTCGACCTCAAGCCCAAACTAACGCTGACAAATCTAGCTCGTCCATTGACACAATCAACTACCTTTTGTGCACTGAACCTTGCAGGAATAGGGTTGCTCAACTCCGGGCTCTTAATTCCAAAATGACCGATGAATACAACAATGCAATGGCTCAGTGCATCAGCCTTCGAGAAAGCAACAAGTTACTCAAAGAAAAGGTTGAAGCACAAAAGAAAGATATAGCTCAGCTCCACTTGGATGTAAATCAACAGAAATGTTGGGTCCATGATTACAAAACCAGATTAGAATAAAAAACCATGGAATGCGACTTGGTAAGAGTTGAGCTGGGACTTCTTACTGGAAAATATCAACAAAACGAAGTCAATATAAAGAAGTTTGATGCATCCAGCAAGCTTGTTCAAGACGTGTGCAATGTGCAGCTGGCATATAAGGCGAACAAGGGGAAGGGTTTGGGATTCAATCAGGTTGCCCCACCGTATAATCACAACAAATGACAATGCCTGAAACAGATGAAGATGCTGAGAAAGCATAGCATATGGTGTATGGCAAACCCAATGATTATACGCCAGACGCACAGGAACCATCTGGTGCCGTTGACTCTTCAAATGATTCAGCTGATGAAGAGAGAGCTGATGTGAACAAGGCTCCAAGTGCCCAAACTGAACAGTCTGAACCTTCTGCTACTGATGAAAAGGTTCAGAGCAAGCTAAAAGAGCAGAAAAGAGCAAATCGGAGACGAAAAAAGCAGAAGTCCAAATGTCAAGGAGAGTAACGTTCTCCAAGATCATCAGTGGGCAGCAATAGCCCTCAAAAGGCTGGTGCTGTGAAAAATGCTTTTGTTAAGCCGATCTTTAATGGCAAATGCGAAAAATATGCTTTTGACCGTGCTAGAAAAGCTTTTGGAAAGGTTGGGGAGATTTCTGAACAAGACTTGCAGTCTAAACAAAAGAAGAAGAATCCAAAGAGATCTCCACAACAGAGGAAGGCCCTTGCAAACGACACGTACAAACATCCAAATTCATCTTCGTCTGCAAGAAACGTGCAAGGAAATCAAGCACAGAAGGGATCAGTTCATCCTTCAAGGCCTGCACGAGCAAATCAAGCTGATCAGAATGCTTTACATGTGAAAAGACAAACGTGCTTCAATTGCGGCATTCTTGGTCACATTGCTCGAAACTGTACACGTGGTCCCCATGTTCCGTGTCATGCTAAAAATCAGAAGGTTACACCACAGAATAACAATCATTCCAAGCCGATGAAGGTATCATCACCTAAGGCAATGAAGAATGTGAATTCCAAGGTTAAACCATCTGATGGGGATTGGAATTTTGCCAAAAACAAACGCAAGACTGTTCAGAAACAAAAATATGTTTCTAAAGTGACTAAACCTGAAACAGCCAAAGTAGTTCAACCAAAGTCAACTACCGCATTTGTTAAAATGAAACAGATTTGGAAATCCAAACCCAAATCAGCAGCAACATCACCAATCCTCGAAACAAAAGGGGACTTGTGTCTTAAAGAGGTATCTTACTTTGATGCTTCAGGGAAACCCAGGACCACGATGGCCTGGGTTCCACTGTGTTACTAATCTCCTTATTTTTCAGGAACAACTAAGGATGAGCTGTTGACAATCTCTGGAATGTTGGTAGCGGTTGTTCCAGGGACATGAAGGATAACATCTCATTGTTGCAAAAAGGTTCAAATTTTTACGATTGTGATGTTTCCTTGGAGGAGATGAGGTAAGAAAAGATCAGCGAAAAGGTACAAATTTGAATTCCGTGCTTTAATTTTGAAACTGATTAGTTTTTAATCTAATGATGGAACGGTTAAGCAAAAACAACAAAAATATCTTCCTTTTCCTTTTGTTTAAAACTTTGTGCATATGTTTTTTATTAGGTAAATTTGTGCATAAAGTATGATGCACAAATTTAGGGGGGAAGAGGGCTATATATGCATATATGTATTGTTTGAGGGGGAAAATACAAAAACATTATTTGAAAAACAGAAAATTACAAAAATAAAAGGTCATGGGAAATGAAATGAATATTCATGATAAAGGGCGTGACTGACACATGTAAGGTGTCGTAGCTGAAAAGACTAGGATCTAATGTGATATGCCGGTAGGCTTACGCTCAAAGTGATTAAAAGATACTAAGTGATATAAACATAACGAACTATGTATCTTGTGGTTAACATACCATCAGCGTATGATTTCATGGTCTTAAATCTTGCGTTGATAGATAGCCAACGTCTGAGGTTTAGGGTCTTTATGCTGTTGAGTCATCCGGGAATATCTTGGCTGCCCTTCTGTTGCATCCAGATTATATGCAGACCTAGGCACAGTCAGGATATTCTTAAAAGAGCCAAAATAAAAAGGCCAGAACCTTAGAAGAAAGGAAATCTCATCACGAGAAAATTCCATGTGCTTCAAAAGTCAAACATACCACATAAGGTATATGCCTAACCTCGTCAGAAACTATTGGTCACTCTGCTGTACGAAAGTACTGATCTGTTCACCAATAGTCCGACGTTGTAAAATAAAGGATGATCTCAGTATACTCACATGCTACGATGAATCGCTGTGCTTAGCTTGATCGCGGGGGTATGTCATGGTATGGGACACATGGGTATTATAGTATAATACTACCTTAAGCGTATCACGAAGTTGAAAAATGAAAGTTGAGCTTTAAAGTTTAAGTGGACCAACATATTGGCAATCACATAGACTAGTCTGAATAAGTTCGCACTGAAAAGTGTTCCTTGGTCTACCTGAAAACGATTTTGATCCCATTGTAATTGTATAGTTGTAACTATTGAGTTAGTTTTCTTGTTTATTTGTGTTTCTGTTTGTACTCTTATATTTTAAAAAAATTTAAAAATAGAAAATTCAAAAATTCAAAAATCCAAAAATAGAGTGCTATATTTGTTTTATTTAAATTTTTTAACTGTTCTTGAAGATTTGACTAATCATCTAAAGAAAAAAGAAATTTGAATTCTGATCCGAGTACAAGTACTTGGATGTACCAAGTGTTCATGCGGTACTCTCCCTGTTGTATAAGAATGTTTTGCTTATAAATTTCTGAGAAGTGTGCAGATCTTGATTTAGATCAAGAAACTGGGGTTGCTGATATTGAGATGCTGTTAGTTGCCGACGAAGCATGAAGCATTGCAATAGCAAAGTGTACCTGAGTCAAAAGAACCAGATTCAAGTCATCATCTGATAGTGATAGTACATTTGAAGAAGTACCTGTGAACCTGATTGCTTGAACGAGAAAGATTGAAGAAGAAAAGAGATGTTGAGGTTCCTCCTCTCACATTCTTTTTGACAAAGATGTGTCAAGCAAAGCTGATCGAGATCCTGATATGAAGCTAACCATAAGAGCAGAAGAAAGAGACCCGGTGCTAAGAGTTTGTTGAAGAGTGAGGTCCTAAAAGTATTAGACTGACTTCCACAACACTTACGGCACAACGACAACCATAGATTCTGTTGAGGACGTTGCTGAATTTGCACTATGAAGACAATTTGATGCATCAGTCTAGGGGGAGATTGTTAGGTCCTAGAAGTGTGAGACTGAAGCATCAAATATACACAACAGTCTATGGTAGTTAACTGGGTTTAACTAGGTTAGTTTGTATTAGTTTTGGACCTTTATAGGTCATTTGGGCATGTCATAGGCCATGTGGGCCAGGCAAGCCCATAGGCAAGCCCATTAGGGTTATGCCTTACCCTAGGTATATAAGCTTAGCTTATTCATTTCTTGGGTTAAGACTTTTGGGAGACTTTTAGGTTTTCCCTAGAGAACCTCCATCTTGTACCAGACGGTTTTGCTTGTTCAAGTAATAGAATCGTGTGCAAGGTGTTAAAGTGATTTCGTTATTGTTCTTCATTGTTTCGATCATTTCCTAAATCATCACCAAGTTTGGATTCCACCCATCCTTGGTGCTCGTGTGATATCAGTGTCAGATCCGAATTAACGGGACTTATAGGTTCAGGGGACAAAAACTTCAAGAATAAGAAACTGATGGCAGTGAAGATTTGGATGACAAATTGGATTAGCATTTTTAATTTTTCTTTCTGTAACTTTTCTGGTGTCATTTTCTGTGGTTTGTTATCTAATTTTCAGCTATAAAATACATTATTTCTCTAATTACTTATAAAATGACAAAATGCCATAAACGCGAAACACCAAAACTTTAATAAAGTCACTAGAGGGGTATGGTCCCAAAAATTGTGCGCCTGCGCAAGGTACCATACCTCATAATGACAGTCACTGGAATAACCTTGCGCGCTACGCGCAACAGTGCACCAAACTTAAAACAGGTTGCTTAACAAACCTTGCGCACACTGCGCAACGGCAAGTTAAACCTGGAAGCGCAGTCCCCTTGACCCTGCGCTGATAGAATAACCTTGTGCACAATACGCAACGGTACGCCATTCTTGAAACTAGCAGGTTGCCTAACAAACCTTGCGCACACTGCGCAACGGCAAGTTAAACCTGGAAGCGTAGGCCCCTTGACCCTGCGCTGATAGAATAACCTTGCACGCAACTTGCAACGTTACGCCACTCTTGAAACCAGCAAGTTGCCTAAAAACGTTGCGCAACCTGCATAACGGCAAGTTAAACCTGGAAGCGCAGGCCCTTGACCCTGCGTGGATAAAACAATAGGATACTCTTTAACCGTTAGTTTATCAGTCTATCATGATATATTGTATAGTACTTAAGTTAGTTTTCTTATTCGTGATATGTTGGCACTTGTTTTTCTGTTAGTTTATCAATTCTTTGGTGATATACTTTTCCTAATTTTTTTAGTTGTAGCTTCGGCGTTAGACAAACACTATTAATAACATCAGATGTTAGACAAACACTATTAATAACATCAGATGTTAGTATAATCATCAACTATAAGTAAGTAAATAAGCAATACTATTTAAAAATTGTAATTAGTATAATCTCTGATGTTAGACAAACACTATTAATAACATCATATGTTAGACAAACACTGATGATGTTGCTAACCTCTGATCATCATTATTAATAACATCAGAGTCAGATGGAGTAATAACATCGGATGTTGGCAAAACACTGTTGGTGGTAGCCAACCACTGCTGAGTATAACATCAGTGGTTTTGCTATACAACTACTGCTGGTGTGTTAGCAGTGGTTTGTCATCAGTGGTTTGCATCAGTGGTTTTTGATCAGTGGATAGGATTACAAGTTGCAGATTTATCAGATAAAGCTGAAGAAACAGTAACTTAATGATGGGACGTGCCATCTTTATTACTGAACGAATAGTAACTTACAGATTATTTCCGCCCAAACTACGCGCCAAAAACATCTTATATAAACAACCTCAGGCCCTTCCATTGATTACACCAAAAGCAAACGCCACAGTTTACTAAATACCATATGGCAAACCTCGTTTCTTATAACATCAGTTTTGTTCTCCATAAAGTTTCATTGAAAGAGGTGGACAACATTCTTAGGTCATTATAAAGTGAGCTTAACAATGTTGTCCGTCTCATTCAACAAAATTTTATTGAGATAAACCTCACCTTGTTCAATTTAAAATGCCAAAAAGATCAAAATAACATATGGCAAACATGTAAGTTGTGTGTTGTAAAAGATTTTGCTGAATGAGATGGACAAATCCTCAAGACCAAGAGACTGTTGACAGTCATATGTCATTTTGTGTGCTTTGTTCTTGAGGAAGGTTTGGATGAGATGGAGAAACCTATGCCAGTGTAAACGCTATTTTGGATGAGATGGAGAGACCTAAAAAATCATTGTGTTAAGTAATGAAGGTTGTTAAAGATGTCAAGTTCGACAAAGAAATCATTATTAAATAAATAGAAACCTCGTGATGTTCTAGACACGACTTCATCAATTATCGAGGGGAATGTGCTTGACGCATTCTCATTTGTCATTTGGGTAAATTGAGCAATATTAGTATCTAAACTTCTTAAGGGTGTCCTTTCTGTTGATCTATTACTCATTAAAGATATTGATGAAGAACTTCAGGAGACCTCACCACTCCTAAATTTCGAGACTTTGTTATTTTCTTTGTGTGCAACATAGTATCTTTTGTTATACTCTTTTCATTTTTCGGCTCTAGTAGTTGCACTCGAGCCGAAAACATGATTAAGATGCTTTGATTGTCCATTATTCATTGTAAATTGATAAATTGTCAAATACCTTGCAAATTAAATAAAAGATAGTCATAATAGATGATGAAATAAAGTCGAACTACTGATGAGCCAACATCTGAAAGAATCCTTGCCAAACCTCTAATGAGTTTGCTAACCTCTGATAGAGTATAACATTAGATGTTACACAAACATTGATGATGTTGGTAACCTCTGATGGAGTAATAACAGCATATGTTAGGCAAACACTGTTGGTGGTAGCCAACCACTACTGGACAACCACTGCTGAGTATAACATCAGTGGTTAGTCAATCAGTGTTTTGCTATACAACTACTGTTGGTGTGTTAGCAGTGGTTTGTCATCGGTGGCTTTGCTATAAAACATGATTAAAATTAAATAACAACAAATTTAAATATAAACTAATACATAATTCAAAGTAAAGCAACTACATGATTAATACTGAAACTAATTCGAGAAAAAAAAGTACCTGGAAATAAAATTAAGTAACCCATAATAAAACATTAGATAAACCACTGAATATATCATTATCATCATCATTGCGGTGGAGGCAGCCATCATCAAAATTGTTCTAAGGTTCCCAAACCATTGCTTCATCCAACGATGGTTCGTATCCGCCCCGGGGTCAGTTCCGTACCCTTCAGCCCAACTCGTTAGTTCTTGTGTTTGACCGGGGTTTTCGACATGAGGGCGGATTGAAGGTGGAGGATGTTGTGGTGGTACAAGAGTGTTTGCCACCGGACGGTGATGTCCCTCCCTAATTTGTAGTCCACCAAATTGTAGTTGAGCAAAGGTATAGTCATACACCCAATTCAACTCTTCATTCGTCAAAAACCATGGATCATCATGTTGAGGATTTGTCAGCCATGTGGGGTTTGTCACCGGTAGAATTGTATAAGGCGAAGGGTTTGTCACCGGCGGAGGGTTTGTAACCAGCGGAATTAGATAAGGCAGAATTGGATAACCACCACCCATAGCTCCTAGTTGAATGTGTTCGGAGTGGATTGTGAACTGAAAAATCAATTCTAAGGCAATATAAAAATAACTTGGTTATATATAAAGACAAATTTAAAGATTTATAAATTAACTTTACATATTTAAATTTATATATAAGTATTATTTCTAATTACACCTGTATATAAAGATATTAATTACAAACCAATAAATAAACATTGTGATAGTTATGTTTATAGCAGTTAAAAGTTACAAAACAAACCAATAAAAGGGAGAAAGGTTACAAAAATGCAAGACCCAGAAGTAGAAAAGCTTACAACAATGCAACACCCAGAAGTAGGAAAGCTTACAACAATGCACTTTGGACTGTAATGTGGAGTGACGGTAGAATCTTACAGATTTATAGAGCTCCAAACATGCTTTACCACCCACCCAGTCACTGTTTGCTTTACAGCTGTAAAAGCAACTGTAAAAGCAAGACTGATAGGTTAAGTAGCAAAAAATCTAAAGGACAACAATACAAAATGAAAAGATTCTCTGACTTAGGGAGTTGCTATTTGAAAAGGTTAGTATTTCACAGCTGTTAAACCAAACCTGGTACTCAGAAGAGTAACTGAGAATATGTCAGTTTAAGGTAGATTGTAACTAACTGGAACTAAAAGGTTTGGTATTGAAAAGGGCTCTATTCATGACAGGTATACTAAAAGTTGACTATAACATCAGTGGTTAGTGAGTTAGTGGTTGAATCAGTGGTTTTGCATCAGTTTGCATTAGTGGTTGGTGACTATAACATCAGTGGTTAGTGACTTAGTGGTTTGCATCAGTGGGCATTTATGTGAAGTTTGCTTTAATTCATAACAGTTGAGAGATTGTTTTCATTGTCAGCATGAATGTGACATTTAACAAAATAACAAACTAATAACATCTGCTAAGCTAACCACTGCTATACACTAAACATTACAAGGACTTATACAAAACACTGATGATACATCCTCTATTGGTCTTTAGTAGAGCTTTGCCTTGACAGACCTTTAGCTTTGATCTTCAGCAAAGCTTTGCCTTGGCACACCTTTTACCTTTAGTCTTTAGCAAAGCTTTGCCATGGCAGACCTTTAACTTTAGTCTTTAGCAGAGCTTTTCCTTGGCAGACCTTCAGCTTTAGACTTCAGCAGAGCTTTGTCTTCAACAGAGTTTAGCTATGGCAGACCTTGGACATTTCGTCTTCAGCAGACCTTGACTTGGGTAGATGTTACATTATTGTTTGGATCAGAGGTTGTAGTATATTTTGTCTTTCTGTCTCTATTCTTTTGTAGGGTTCAATTCCAACATATATTTTATATCCAACACATATTTTTACTGAATTTAGTGTAGTTTGACAAATTACATATATAAAGTTTCTTTGCCTTGTAAGGGGAAGACGGGTGTTTCTCTCCATAGTGCTTGCAAGACATAGGTTATATGCAGCAGTCCGCCATATTTAACATATAAAGTTTTTTTATATGTTAAATAAGGCGGGCGTTTATATGTTAAATATGGCGGACTGCCGCCAATAACCTGTGTTTTGTAAGCCCTAGGAGAGAACCACCTATCTTCCCCCTAAAAAGCAAAGAAAACATATAATGCAATATAAACCTTCTTTCAATTTCTCTTCATCATAATTAGACGTGCTAGACTCAGTCGCTGATCTACTCTGACAAACAATAACGATCAATATTATTAGTATTTCTTGAGATATAGTTTACGAACAATTTAGTGGAAGTGCACCTATCGCTTACCGTATAAAACTTGTTGCGGTTGCGTTGGCTGCGGCATTTTAATGCACTGGCTGCGGCGTTTCATCTACCTGTAAACAAAGAGGGGTTAAGATTTAGGTATCTTTTACCATAAAGTTCATAGTTCTAACTTGAATTAATAAATGGTACTCACCAAGATCTGAATCTTGAATGGATGAAGAAACAGAAAGAATGAGATGAAAATGAGAGCGCTGAACCTGAGATGAGAGGAAAATGAGAGACGGTCAGTGAAGACTCAAATCGTTTGGATCTATCGATTGGATCTTGTGAAACCTTGAACATCTTGTGAAATCACCAGAGAGAGAAAGGGGCTAGAGGATTTTGAAAATGAAGAATGAATCTAGAACCTTGATTTATATCCATGGCAGGGGTGTATGTGGAACTGGGATGAGCGGAATTGAAAAATTGAATGTCCACTTTGGCTGCTCAAACATATTGTGCTTAAAGATGTTGTACTTCATGCATTAAAGGAGTTTTAAGGGAAGTGGCAAATTACCTTAAGTTACCCCTTGGATATGCTTATTAATATAGTATATAGATGAAAGTATAGACAATTAATTTTAAACTATACATATGTGTATATTATAAAAAGTTTAAGTAAATATGTGGTCCAATGTTTCTCAAGTTTCTCAAATAGGGTGGATTTCTCTTGGGATCCTTACCCTATATATGTGTATGTGTGTGTATATATATATATATATATATATATGAGAAGGTTCCTTTGAGAAGAAATTTAATGTGAAAAGAAAAAGAAGAAAGGGCATAATGGTAAAACATTAAATAGTTTCTAACTCCTCTCATTAATTATGTTATCTTTCATTAATAAAGCAAAAACATTTTATTCTACACATTTCAAAATTTATCCTACATATGTCTTATATTTACTAGAATTTACCCTACACACATATAAATTTACCCTACACATTTAAAAATTTATCCTACACATACTAAAATTTATCATACACGTGTCGAAAATTGTCCTACACCATAAATTATTTTATCTTGAAAAGTATATGAAAAAAAATGAGTTACAAGTTTAATTAATTAGCTAGTTAATGACAATTATAGATTTACCTATATGCCCTTTTTCATAACATTAAATACACACATTAAATGAGTAAATAGAGAATTTCTATTGGTTTAAAAGTTATTCTTTTTATTCTTACAAATCTCATTTGAACTCTCCAATATAGCCACAAAGTTCAAATTTCCAAAAAAGTGTAAAAAGTCATAAAACACTATAATTTTAGCCATAAAACACGCCTAAAACCTACAAATAATAGAGTGCAGACTACAAAAACACCATATTCAAACCATAAATGTCCATAAAAACTTCAAACACACAATCGTAGAACTATGAATATTTAACACAACATGCTATTCAACATGAAACATAATACTCTTTGTAATTCGATAACCAAAAGCTTATCATCCAAAACACAACTCACATATATGATGTTTGAGTATGTAACGTCTTGCTTTTTTCGTACTTTCCTTAATTAGAAAGTGTAATCGTATTTCTATTTATGGAAACTTGTATTCGTATCGCATTCGTATTTCATTTCCCAATCTTATAATCCGAGACTTTGATCGTAATAAAATTCTTACCTGATACATACTTGTCTTACATGCATTCAATTGTTAAATACGTGTTTACATTCATACTTGATACCTAAAATATACTTACATATACGTTATACAATTTAAAACATGCGAAAATATCAAGTTTTAGCATGAAATGAAGGAACAACTAAGTTCAGGGATCAAAAGTGACAAAAATCAAAGAAGTTTATGAAATATCACTTCTCGCGCCCCGCGACCGTCTTCTCTGTGTCTCTCGTGGTCCGCTAAAGGGCATAATCCGCATATTCTTGTTTCTAGCTCATGGATTGGGCAAAAGTGTGTTTGTTTAAGTGTGTTTCTTGCATTTAATGCTCACCTAACTCAACCCCCTAACCTCAACTATAAATACCCACCTTCTCCCACACTCATTTCACAGCTCAAACATTCATCTCTCTCTTTCTCTCTCTAAATCTCTCTCTCAATTCAGAAAGTTCAAGACTTTCAATTGAGTTCTAACTCACCCTTACCTCTCTTCTTTACTCTTCTTCCTTCTTAACACTTGGAACACCTCTAGGAGTGTTTCCATAGGTTTTTCATGGAAAACCAACATGGAACATCACCATATTTGAGGTCACAAGTGTAAGAACTCTCCGTTTTAATAGGTTTTAACCCACAAGTGTTGTTTCCTTCCAAGCTTGTTCTTGAAACAAGACTTGAGTTGGTAGTGTGTGATTTATTGGAAGCCTTGGCTATCCTACCTTCAATCCACCACCTCACTTGATGATTATGATTATTTTACAACTTTTATTTTTTATTATAACTTATTCATGACCATCCTTGTTGTCCTTGTGACAACTTATGCATTGGTGAACAATACGAAAGAGGCTAAAGGAAGGTTATCCTCCCACCTCCATGCATGACTTCTATGAACTTCCATGATAATTATGATTTACTTATTATGTGTATATATATATATATATATATCCACTAACCAAACCCTTGATGATAATCGAATGATTGTCCGTCATGTTACTAGGTTAAATCACCTAAGTACTTAACTACTCGCTATGATTCTAATGGGTATCTTAACCCATGAAAACACATCAACCCGAATGGGTATCATAGTGTCAAAACGAGTATTAAGTCTAGGTGGTTATTTTCTTGTATACATACTTTGGTGTATTTAAATTCCTAAATCCTCCCTTATCATCCGAATACTTACCAACCTACGTTTTCTTCATGTAGGATAACTCGACGTTCCTCCAACTCTCCAAACTCTTCACGGAAATTACCAAGTGGAAGCTTGCAAAACCGTGAGTACACTTGACCCATTTCCCTTTTTACACTATTTGGGTTGTAACATGTTAACTTATAAAATACACAAATACACACACTACATGTTTTATACACTCGATCCGTTATACATGCTTATTGTTATGCTTAGGTTCATGCTAAATTCATACATGCTTCTTGTCATTAACTTGGCTAGCCCCAACTTAACATATATAGCGCTATAGGAGTAGCACACCGCCCGTTGGGGTATTGTTAAGCATTAAGCTGATTCTTATTCTTATTCATACTTTAATCTCATTACTTCGTTAAACGAGGGACACTTAATTCTTGTGGACACTTGGGTTTGACGATTAGTATTGCATATTATCTTACCTTGTATACAATTGCCATGTGGATTTGAGTAGACTTTTTTATACTTATGCAATGTACTTAAACTTGTGTACTCGCCAATACTTTTTATATTGAACTATACTTTTAACATGTTGCAGGTTAAAGATGTTGAATATGACGAATCTAGTAGGGACGACATAGAAACGCACCTAGAATGTTAGGCTTTTTATGTTGTAATTTTTGTTGAAGTTGTTATGATGTAATTGACAATTTGATTTATGAAATGAAACGAATTTTTTATTTAAATATTGTCACAAATAGTGTTATGATGTCTCGAGCGATCTATTCCGTCTCACTCCGATGTTTCCGCCATCGGTTGGGGTGTGACATATTGGTTACAGAGCCATAGCTATAGGGTATTATGTAGAATTGGCATGTTCGACCTAGTCTATAGTTTAAGTGACCAACCTTGACCATTCTAGTTTCTTGCTTAAAATGTTAATTCTCCCTACCTTGCTTCTTCCTATTTCTTTTGGTCTTAATATATACAATGTGTCTTTCCTAAGACTATTTACACAATATACACATTTGAAGACTTGAAGACACTCGTAATATAAACGAGATGACTTCACCAAAATAGGCGTGAAACCCACACTTTGGTGAACGACTCTCAATCCGCGTATTCGATTTTTCATGAAATTACGCCATCAAGTTAGGAGTGGTATCCATACCTTGATGGAAAAATTTCCATTTCATACTCTAGTGGACCCTTACCAACGAGTCGGAATTCGCTCCTCGTTTGGTAACTACCAACCACGCCTAGGGTACGATGTTGTCAAGTTAGGGTTGAAACCCGCACCTTGTCAACTAGTCCCACTCCTCGATTTTCTATCTCGCCAAAGTTTGGATTTTTCGATCAATTAGAGAAGTGCAGTAATTGGAAGGGTGAAATGCCGTTAATCGCTTCTCGACGAGAGCATTTTACCTATAGGCCAAAGCACGTTCCTCTAAGTTGAAAGGATCTTCGATTCACTTTGGAATAGTCGACGCTTCTTAACCCAAAGCACTCCAATATTTTACTAAGCCTATCTTTTATGCTATCTCAATTTCTATGTGTTCTAATACTTGTTATCTCGTTCATTTCGAAACTGATGCACAATTCGCACATCTTTCGTGTTTATACTCCTTACGTGATCATACATGTTTATACTATTGAATACTTGTTATGCTTATGTCACCTATGTGAACTCATACGTGTTATACAATACTTACATGCTCAAACGTAACTTTCACTCACCCTTTTCCCTGTTGTCGACCACTTTCATGACAACTAATCGATCTATGTCTCCACCATCCACAAAAGCACATCACAAATCAACATCAAAAGATGGCACCAAAAACTAAAACACCACATTTTTTGTTGATCGATCAGCTTCGCCCTAGAGCATGGCGTTTCAGCTTTGTAGGGAATCGGAACCTATCTAAGGAATTCAAAGGTTCAGGTGACAAAACTTCAAGAATAAGAGACTGATGGCAGTGAAGATTTGGATGAAAAATTGGATTAGCATTTTTAATTTTTTTTCTTTTCTGTATCTTTTTTGGTGTCATTTTGTGTGGTTTGTTATCTAATTTTCAGCTAATAAAATACATTATTTCTTTAATTGCTTATAAAATGCCAAAATGCCACAAACGCCAAACACCAAAACTATAATAAAATTCCTTTCATCACGTATTGTTATTAACTCCAAACAATTACTGAAATGTATAAAACAAGGTGCAAGAGAATAACATCAGATGTTAGGCAAACACTGATGATGTTAGACAAGCACTGATGATGTTGCTACCCTCTGATGGAGTAGTAACATCGGATGTTAGGCAAACACTGTTGGTGGTAGCCAACCACTGCCGGACAACCACTACTGAGTATAACATCAGTGGTTAGGCTATACAACTACTGTTGGTGTGTTAGCTTTGTTTAACATCATCAGTGGTTTGCATTAGTGGTAGTTTGGAAGGAATAACATAAGATGTTAGGCAAACACTGATGATGTTAGACAAACACTGATGATGTTGCAAACCTCTGATGAAGTAATAACAGGTGCTAGCTAACCACTTCTGAGGTGGACAACATTCTTAGGTCATTATTAAGTGAGCATAACAATGTTATTACTCCACCGCGTACCATTACACAGGCCGTGTGATGGATCAATATTCCGTAACAATATTATTGGGCATCCAATTTTTAAACGAAGATTATGAGGCGGCAAACCAGTAACATTTAGCGAGTTTAAGAACCACTAACATGACTAAGATGCTTTGGTTGTCCATTATTCATTGTAAACTGATAAAGTGTCAAATACCTTGCAAATTAAATAAATGATATTCATAATAGATGATGAAATAAAGTCAAACTACTGATGAGCAAGCATCTGATAGAATCCTTGCCAAACCTCTGATGAGTTTGCTAACCTCTGATCGAGTAATAACATCAGATGTTAGATAAACACTGATGATGTTGCTTACCTCTGATGGAGTAATGACATCAGATGTTAGGCAAACACTTTTGGTGGTAGCCAACCACTGCTGGACGACCACCGTTGAGTATAACATCAGTGATTAGTGAGTCTGTGGTTTTGCTACACAACTAGTGTGGTTTTGAAACAATAAATCTTTAAACCCATAAAAATAAGTATTAAAATACTAACAATTACATATGGAAAAGAAAACTACTCAGACATTTAAACTCTAATAACAATATTCAAGAAACTTTATCTTCAATTCCATCAGGCACTGAACTTCTCGATGTTTGTCCTTTATCTGTGTCATGAACTCTAGATCTCTATATCTGCACTCTATATTACTCGCAACACACAGGTCACGAACGGAAGTCATCGGCATCGCCCTCAGGACTCTTGAAACCTGGTCTCTTGTCAGCAGACCAACTTGCAGTCCGTTAAAACACCTATTCAGCTCTTTAAGAGTAGACCTATCAGCATAAACCTAGTCTTCAATTTGTTTAATAAGTCGTTGCTTTAATTCGTCAGACTGTGTAGAAGTATATGATGCCATTTTAATGTATTTATAAGAACTGATGCAAAACAATAACAATTGCTCTTCTATTTCACTAAATGAATTGGTGTATAATGAAAAAATATTTGAATTGGCAAAGGTATTATATAGTGAAATATCTACCAGCCCAAAGGTCAGTTAAATGCAAGCATTAAATAAAAATTTATGTTTATAAACCATGTCTTTATTTAATGATTTAAGAGGGAAACGTGTACATCTAACTATAAACATGTACATTTATATTCAAAAACCCTGTGCATTTAATGCAAAACCTTTAAAAAATGAGTTTTCATGGGAAAACAAGTAAAATTAAATATCTAGAAATCCAAAGGACAAACTTTAAACCTTCAAAAACAGGTTATCATCATTAGGAGTAATCTCTTCATTTAACATATCAAAAATTTTAAACACTATAAAAGGCTCATGATTAGCTTAGTTGAAAACAACGACAATTCACTTTTAGAAATTTGTTCATCCAAAAACAAACCATCAGAAAACACTCACACTATTTCTAAATGGCAAACAGATCCTTCTACCACTGGGCAGACACTAACGCTGTTAAAATGGAATTTTCAAGACGGTTACTCCAAGAGCAGAGGACAAATGAAGAAGTCAACCCAAAAGTTGCTATGCTGAGTGACAATTATTATAAGCAAACCTGGAGTACCATTGCACTGCTGGATGAAGTTGTCCATTTTCCTCCATCAGAGTTCAAAGATATAGCAGAAGAGTTTATCACACAGCTGCTTAAACAAGATCAGAAGACTTGTGATATGCTAGCTGATCTTCAAATTAAAAGAAAAAAATGAAATTGCTTGGAAGAAGGTGAGAGTAATAGATATCCTAGGAAGTGTTAATTGTAGCGTGTAATTTTTTATATTTTTCAAACTAAAATTCTGTAATACTATTAATATCGATTGAAGAAAATTTGGACTTTACCCTAAAATTCCTGATATAACTTATTAGTGGTCAAAATTAGCAAACAAAGTATAACATACACAAATAACGTATTGATTTCAAACATTCCATCTATCAAATGTTAAAATTTAAACAAACTAACGCGTAAACATCGTACCGATACTCCAAAATGAAGAATCCGTCTGGTAAATGAAAGAAGACAAATCATCTGTGCACGTGTAAACTCTGTTGAGTAATGGATGACAGTTGTTTGGTAACCTCAGCAGTCGTTGTCCAGTAGTGGTTCTAAACAGAGGAATGAACAGTGGATTCGGAAAACAGTGGTTTCACCAACATTGGAAGTAGGAACAGAGGATACATTTTTAGCAACAGATAGATTTTCAAGGAGTAATAACATCAGATGTTAGGCAAACACTGTTGGTGGTAGAAAACCACTGCTGAGTATAACATCAGTGGTTAGTGAGTCAGTGGATGCATCAGTGGTTTTGCTATACAACTACTGTTGGTGTGTTAGCAGTGGTTTGCTATCAGTGGTTTGAATCAGTGGTTTCTGATCAGTGGATAAGGTTACAAGTTGTAGATTTAATAGATAAAGCTGAACAAATAGTAACTTAATGATGGGATGTGCCATCTTTATTACTGAATGAACACTAACTTATAGATAAGTCCCACCCAAACTACACGCCAAAAACATCTTATATAAACAACCTCAGGCCCTTCCATTGATTACACCAAAAGCAAACGCTATAGTTTACTAAATACCATATGGCAAGCCTCGTTTCCTATAACGTCACTTTTGTTCTCTGTAAAGTTTTACTGAATGAGGTGGACAACATTCTTAGGTCATTATGAAGTGAGCTTAACAATGTTGTCCATCTCATTCAGCAAAATCTTATTGAGATAAACCTTACCTTGTTCAAATAAACGCCAAAAGATCAAAATAACAGATGGCAAACGTGTAAGCTGTGTGTTCTAAAAGATTTGCTGAATGAGATGGACAAATCCTCAAGACTAAGAGACTAATGACAATCATATGTCATTTTGTCTGCTTTGTTCTTGAGGAAGGTTTGGATGTGACGGAGAGACCTATGCCAGTGTAAACGCTATTTTGGACTCCATTTGAAATGATGGGGGTGGGATGCGCATGATGATGATGGCCAAGAATCATCAAAGCCAAAAACCCACTCACAATCACACAAAAAACAATAGCATCCACAAAAACGGCATCGGTGTCACCACCATCCACACAACCACTTCACCAATCAACAAAAAAAGATCTTCACTACCATATTATTGGGCATATTTCTTGTTGATTGATTGATTGATTGATCAGCTTCGCCTAGAGCATGGCGTTCAGCCGTGTAGGGAAATCGGCTCCTATCTAAGGAATTCAAAGGTTCAGAGGACAAAAACTTCTTGAATAAGAGACTGATGGCAGTGAAGATTTGGATGAGAAATTGGATTAGTATTTTTAATTTTTTTCTTTTCTGTATCTTTTTGGTGTCGTTTTGTGTGGTTTGTTATCTAATTTTCAGCTAATAAAATACATTATTTCTTTAATTTCTCATAAAATGCCAAAATGCCACAAACGCCAAACACCAAAACTATAATAAAATTCCTTTAATCATGTATTATTTAACTCCAAATAATTACTCACTATTTCTCCATTTTAACTTGATGTTATATTATAAACACAACTACATGAAATGTATAAAACAAGGTGCAAGAGAATAGAACAAAGGGTGCCTTACTCACGTTAATTTTGCCATGTTTATCTATAAAGATGGATTAAAATACAAAATGCCAAACTTAAAGAGATGGGAAATGTTACAGCCTTAATAGATAAAGGTTAACACACAGTAACTGCAAACAGTAACTGACACGACGGAAGATTCATTACTAACATTTATTATATAAAAACCACACTTTGGAAATTAAAGTTTTTTACATTTTCAAAACCCCATAATTCATGTCACATTATAGGTCTGCCTGCTACATCACACGACAAGAGATACAAAAAGTACACATAAAAAAAATTAGTATTGTGGTTGAATCACTGCTGAGTATAACATCAGTGGTTAGTGAGTCAGTGGTTGAATCAGTGGTTTTGCTATACAACTACTGTTGGTGTGTTAGCAGTGGTTTGCATCAGTGGTTTCTGGATGCAATTAAGGCACACCATCTACTAACTGACATTCGCCACTGATACGAATGCGGTTCATTAATCACACAAGACTTCCTGGTAGACAACTTTTGATGTGTAAACTCCGGCTTGTTTAAAATCTTTTGCGAGATGTACCAACACCTTCATTTTGTCTTGAAATCCCTCTTGATAACGCCACATAAAGTTTTCCATGTTAAATACAGAATCTGGTAAATAAACACCAATGTGCGGAATTGTTTAACCTTGAGCTTTATTAATCGTCATGGAAAATCTCAGTCGAATTGGAAACTGTTTTCTTTTCAGCTTGAATGGGAACATGTCATCTTCAGAAAGGGTTAGAGTGATTCTTGGCAAAAATACTCGTTTACGGCATGCTGGCCGACTGCAATTTCTGCATCAATAACATTTTGCATGAAGCCTTTACATATCAACCGCGTGCCATTACACATGCCATGTGATGGATCGATATTCCGTAACAATATTATTGGGCATCCAATTTTTAAACGAAGCTTATGAGGCGGCAAACCACTAACATTTAGCGTGTTTAAAAACTCGATCGGATAGAAGTTGTGCTGATCGTCTTAAGCTTAATCAAAACTGTAATACACTTTTTCATCCCCTTGAAAAATGTCGATCATTTGATTATTAATCTCGTGAAGACTCTCATTTTTAGTGGACAATATCACTCAAGAGATTATATAATTTGAAGAGTATACACTATCTTCAATTGATGGAAAGATGGCATTGATCAATTCTTTTACAGAGTTTTCTTTATTGTTGCACTGAATTGTCATGTCATCGGGTATGTGGATATAGTTTCCTTCGATTGGTTCTTCAATTCCATCGCCGTCTCTTAAAAGAAATTCAGAAAACCATGGATCTTTCAACGCTCTCATATTTATGGTCAACTGCATCTGTTTAGTCAAAGATTAAAGAGGTGACATTCGTAGGCTGGAGTCTACAATCTATATTCGAGTGCCACGTTTAATAACCGGCAACACCTGTCTGAATTCACCTCCTATAACCATTATCTTCCCACCAAATGGGATACTAACACCTATAATGTCCTGCAGTATACGATCAACTGCCTTTATCGCCTGTCGCTTAGACATCGACGCTTCATGCCATATGATTATCTTAGCAGACCGGATTAGTTTAGTAGCCCCACTTTGTTTTTTGATACCGCACATTGAATTATTTTCAAGATTAATAGGATTCTTGAATCTCGAGTGAGCCGTCCTACCTCCTGGCATATTATTAGCTGCAACACCTGATGAAGCTGTTGCGAGAGCAATAAGACCACGTGACCGAATTTCAGCAAGCAAGGCATTGTACAAAAATGTTTCTCCAGTTCCACCCGGACCATCAATAAAGAAGACGCGTGGAAGATCATTATCAACATGTATCATGATCTCATCAAACACGTTTTTTGGTCCGGATTAAGTTTATTTTTGGCACGCAAGTGTTCAGGTTCCAAAACAATCCCATACTCCTCTTGTAACTCACGGTAACCTACATCATGTAAGTTAACATCATCTGTTATCTTAGGAAGGTCGAATTCATTGATATTTTTACCCATGGATTGTAGAAGACACTAATTTTGGTATGAATCATATTCTGAACTCCTTTAATACTTTGACAATGTAACCGATGATCTTCAGAAAGTGAATCAAAGTGGTCATTCCATAACTTTCGAATATCTCCAGGTTGGTAAAAAATCATTATGGTCGCAAATAACCTTCTAAGAGCATTAGGAAACTGGAATATAGAGGCTTCTTCAAAACATTGTGATAGATATTCATCATCTTCTATTAATCCTAACTCAAGAGATGCTTTTTGAAATGTCTCACACCTTTGACCATTAACCGTGCAAAGATGTTCAAAAGAAGTAGGCCCTATGACATTTGACAAAAGTAGGCATAAGTATTACCTTTCTCCTTCGGCTGGATTAGCGGAAACGATACGACCTCTCTGTTTTTTACCCAGACGAACATTCCACCGGTGCATGCTTCCATTTCACGTGAAGTGTTTTGGAAAATATTTATACAGATATACCCTTGCTGTTTCATCGATTCTATTTTTCTCAAAAAATGTTGTTAGCACGGTTCCCTTATCCCTTTCCCTATCAACAATATTAGACATTATCTAATCATCTCTAAATCTGACCATCTGATTATTTGGTAGATGAATTTGTAAGGCTTGAACAAAAGGAAAGATTTGAGAAAGAGAGAAGGAAAAATGCGCCACATAGCCTCTTGGGGTTGATATGTAGCGTGCATCCTGAAATCTCTTTATCTCATTAATAACAACCCCTTGCTCACTTTGATCAACTTGAATAACCTGTTTGTCATGTCCTTTATAAACATATTTGAAAAGATATTTCACATATTTTATACTTGAGCAAACTTCAACATTGATGTGGCAGTTAAACATCATCAAAAGCCTTGGGTATTATAAAGTGTTTTTCCTCGTACGTCCACTTCTATTCTGGTGTCTCTCCTTCGATACAACGGATACGCATCTTCTCCTTGTGTTGTCTCTTCATTAAATTGTCTAGGGTAGTGAAAACGACAAATTTTAGGATCACCCAGCATACAAGGACTACTTAATCATAAACCGCCGCAAGGGCCGTGAATCATGTGCTTCACAACAATCTCATGTAGCTTGGGACGTCTTAGTTTGTTAGGAATCTCAACACACACCACCTTATCATAATGGTTCACGTTATTGATTTTGTGTTGCGGGTACATGATAAGGAGAAAATGTGCTTGCGGCAAACTACGCTTTTGAAATTCGATGACATAAACGTATACCTTAACTTCCCCGAGGATATGTTTCTTGAAGAGTTGTTCCTTAAGATCTTCTAATTTAGCCCGGAACACTCTTGAAACAAGGTCCGGACGATCTTGTGCAGTTTGACCAACATGTAAATTATCACATACCTCAGGCCACTTAGGATTACACATCATTGTAAGGAATATATCAGGCTTGCCGTAATCCTGAACTAAAGTCATCGCATCTAGAAACCGACGCCGCATATCGCAAGGCCCTCCGATGAAAGATGCAGGCAACATAATTCTTTTTCCTACTTTGTTTGCATGAACGTCACCACCATTGAGGCAATCCACAATACCTTGGTACAAGTCGGCCCGTATCTTAGCCTGGTTTCTCTCACAAAATTCTAAACGTGATGTCTCAATCTTTATGTAAACATCTACCACAAACTGTTGCAACAGTCTACCAACAAACAGAACACGTTTTCGGTAGATCGAATCTGGAACTTGTAACAATAGTACTCTCGCATTGCCACGGTTGTTCTACCACTTCGTGTGTTAGCCTTTGAACGATGAAGATATTTTAAAAACAAATAGTTAATAAAATAAAACGCATTAGGGTACTTTTATGATCGTCACTTAATAGAATAATAAATTGTTGGTACCTTCCATTTCTCCTTCGATGTTGTCATTGTTGCGAACCTCATCGATCGATACTCCATGACGTGCTATGTTAGCATGCCAACCGACTCACCGTTAGGAAAAATAGAGGATACGACAACGGATCGTAACAACTGAAGTACGACTGAATAGTTTGGCTATATTGACATCTACCGTAAATAACAATACTTCGTCTGTATGAAGTGATATTGTTATTACCGTCAACCCAAATACCAGCAACCTATATAATCGTCAACTATAAGTAAGTAAAAGCAGCAATACTATTAAATAATTGTAATTAATACAATATTTTATGTTGAAGAGAGTAACAATTCAGTTGGTCAAATAAAGTCAAATAAATTCAAACTACTGATGAGCTAACATCTGATGGAATAAAGGCAAACCTCTGATGAGTTTGATATCCTCTGATAGAGTAATAACATCAGATGTTAGGCAATCACTGATGATGTTGTTAACCTCTGATGGGGTAATATATTAGATGTTAGGCAAAACACTGTTGGTGGTAGACAACCACTGCTGAGTATAAGATTAGTAGTTATTGAGTCTGTGGTTGAATCAGTGGTTTTGCTATACAACTATTGTTGGTGTGTTAGCAGTGGTTTGTCATCAATGGTTTCTGATCAGTGGTAGTTTGTGATTAATTGTGTATATTTCACGGTGTTTTTATAACATTTTATATGCCTCTGAAGTCGTTGGTCGGTTGTACACCCTTCGGTCAAGTTCAACCGAAGTATTCAAAGTGACTCTATAGTTGTCTAGAGGTCCTAGTTCCTCAAGTCTTCGAAATGTATCGACATATGGGTTTGTAGAAAGAACGCATGTCAAAATCTGAGTAATACGTCGATCAAGATTTGACCATTAGATTCTGAGATCTAACTCCGCATCAGGATCAAAAAATACAATTGCAGGTACCTAGGGGTTCCATCCCTCGAAACTAATTGGTTGATTTTGTGATATATTCCTCTTTGTGCACGAAAGTATATATACACCGTCTCCCATATTGCTCAATGTATCATCCAGCATCATTCCCATTGAGGCAAAAGAAAAATGGGTGTTATAAGCATGAATGTTTTGCCTAAAAATGTTTCCAATTTCATCTTGCGATGTGAAAAGCCGATGCAATTCCTCTGGAATTTCTGAATTTGCTAATACCGTTTTCCCACCCATGCAACAAAAGCTATTAAGTTCAAGTTGAAAACGTTTTGCTCCACAATCAGGACATGCACTCTGTTCTTTTAAAACACGATGCTCTCTAGGTACACCATCGTAAACAAAGTTATATGGATCATCTTCTACATTCTTAGCTTCGAAGGAAGGTTGATCAACTACTTCACAAAATTGAGGAAAAAGTGTACACGTTGAATTTGAACACCTAAAAAAATTATTGTCTTAAGTAATGAAGGTTGTTAAAGATGTCAAGTTCGAAAAAGAAATCATTATTAAATAAATAGAAACCTCATGATGTTTTACGCACAAATTCATCAATTACAGAGGGGAATGTGCTTGACGCGTTCTAATTTGTCATTTGGGCAAATTGAGTAATATTACCTTCTAAACTTCTTAAGGGTGTCCTTGCTGCTGATCTATTACTCATTAAAGATGTTGATGAAGAACTTCGGGAGCCCTCACCACTCCCAAATTTTGAGACTTTGTTATTTTCTTTGCGTGCAGCATAGTATCTTTTGTTATACTCTTTTCATTTTTCAGCTCTAGTAGATGCACTCAAGCTAGAAGCATGATTAAGATGCTTTGGTTGTCCATTATTCATTGTAAACTGATAAGTGTCAAATACCTTGCAATTAAATAAACGATATTCATAATAGATGATGAAATAAGTCAAACTACCAATGAGCACGCATCTGATAGAATCCTTGCCAAACCTCTGATGAGTTTGCTAACCTCTGATAGAGTAATAACATCAGATGTTAGATAAACACTGATGATGTTGCTAACTCTGATGGAGTAATAACATCAGATGTTAGGCAAACACTTTTGGTGGTAGCCAACCATTGCTAGACAACCACCTCTGAGTATAACATCAGTGGTTAGTGAATCAGTGGTTTTGCTATACAACGACTGTTGGTGTGTTAGCAGTGGTTTGTCATCAGTGGCTTTGCTTAAAACATGATTAAAATTAAACAAAAACATATTTAAATTTAAACTAATACATAATTAAAATTAAAACAACTACATGATTAATATTCAAACTAATTCGAGAAAAAAGAGTACATGGAAATAAGATTAAGTAACCCATAATAAAACATTAGATAAACCACCAATTATATCATTATCATCATCATTGAGATGGAGGCAGCCATCATCAAAATTGATCTAAGGTTCCCAAACCATTTCTTCATCCAACGGAGGTTTGTATCCGCCCCAGGGTCAGTTTCGTACCCTTTACCCAACTCGTCAGTTCTTATGTTTGACTGGGGTTTTCGACATGAGGGCGGTTAGAAGGTGGAGGATGTTGTGGCGGTACAAGAGTGTTTACCACCGGATGGTGATGCCCCTCCCTAATTCATAGTCCACCAAATTGTAGTTGAGCAAATGTATAGTCATACGCCCAATTCAACTCTTCATCCATCAAAAACCAAGGATCATCATGTTCAACGTTTGTCACTGGCGGAGGGATTGTTACCGGCGGAATTGGATAAGGCAGAGGCTTGTCACCGGCGGAGGGTTTGTAATCGGCGGAATTGGATAACCACCACCCATAGCTCCCAGTTGATATTTGTTCGGAGTGGATTGTGAACTGAAAAATCAATTTAAGGCAATATAAAAATATCTTGTTATACATAAAGAAAATTAAACATTGATAAATTAACTTTACATATTTAAATTTATATATAAGTATTATTTCTAATTACACCTGTATATAAAGATATTAATTACAAACCAAACCAATAAATAAACATTGTGATAGGTATGTTTATAGCAGTTAAAAGTTACAAAACAAGCCAATAAAAGCGAGAAAGGTTACAACAATGCAAGACCCAGAAGTAGAAAAGCTTACAACAATGCAAGACCCAGAAGTAGGAAAGCTTACAACAATGCACTCTAGACTGTAATGTGGAGTGACGGTAGAGTCTTACAAATTTATAGAGCTCCAAGCATGCTTTACCACCCACCCAGTCACTGTTTGCTTTACAGCTGTAAAAGCAACTGTAAAAGCAAGACTAATAAGTTAAGTAGTAAAAAATCTAAAGTACAACAGTACAAAATGAAAAGATTCTCTGACTTAGGGAGTTACTATTTGAAAAGGTTAGTCTTACACAGCTGTTAAACCAAACCTGGTACTTAGAATAGTAATTGAGAATATGTCAGTTTAAGGTAGATTATAACTAACTCTAACTAAAAGGTTTGGTATTGAAAAGGGCTCTATTCACGACAGGTGTACGAAAAGTTGACTATAACATCAGTGGTTAGTGAGTTAGTGGTTGAATCAGTTGTTTTGCATCAGTGGTTTCTGATCAGTGAGTTAGTGGTTTTCATCAGTGGTTAGTGAGTTAGTGGTTGAATCAGTGGTTTCTGATCAGTGAGTCAGTGGTTTGCATCAGTGGTTAGTGACTATAACATCAGTGGTTAGTGAGTGACTGGTTTTCATAATAGTTAAGAGATTGTTTTCATTGTCATGCTTTCGTAATTATGATTACTTGCATATGACTCACAATCTCCCCCTCAGTCTAAGATCACTGATTTGTTCGTACAGAATGTAAGGAAGATACCTTAGATTGATAATCGATGAAAGTGATCAAATAGAATAGTAATGATGCCAAAACAAAACATTAAAAGAACTTTATTATGATTACTTGCTTTACGCTAAATATTACAAGAACAAATGATGACACTGAACTTTATTTCTCATCAATGATTCCCTTATTTAGCCTTTAAACTGAAGTTCAAAGTCCAGGGCAATCATGTCTTCTACATCCCTTCAAGCTCAAGATTCAGCAAGTCTTGGAGATCAGCTACATCTAGGCCGTATGCATCCTTCATCTTTATCCTTTGAACTCTACCATCTGACCTGAGCAATGTCAATTCATGGTTGTCTTTGTTAGACTTCCATTTTAAAATTTTTGAGTCATATGGTTTTCTTGGGAGTAGCATTATTTTTGATGAGTTGGGTGAGGTTGATCTGCGTACAAGTGTGGATACTGAGCCTCTAAGCTTCTCACTTGCAACATCTAAGCCAAACAAAATTTGGTTCTTTATTCCCTATTTTCTCAATTCCTCATGCATCCTTTCATCTTCTTCTTCTACCAACTTTTGCCGCTTTGCTTGATTCAAGGTAATGGAGGATAAGCTGGTGCTTGAAGTTAATCTTTTAGAACTAAGGGTCTATTTAAGAGCAGAGGTTGTTTGCTCATAGATTGGCTTTCTTGGAATAGAAGGATCATTTTTTCTTAATTCTTCCAACCTTCTGCAGGTATCTACCACTTTAGATTCTGGCCATCTAGCAATCTGCCTTGTTGTTCCATATAAAGCATTAACGAGCTCGACTTTCATTCTCTTAATCTTCAGAGCATGGTCTTGGCTTTCAGTTTTGGCCTTTTTCCAAACTGGAGGAGTAGGCTTCTTTGAAGAGTCTTTGAGCATAGAATGAATTCTTTCAGTTTCTTCTTTAAGCTCATTAGCCGACCAGTCTTTAAATTATGCCCTTTGTTGCTTTGTAAGGCTTATGCTTCATGACATGTTCAAGATTATCTTCTATCAGTTCTGGACCATCAGTGGTTGGCTGTTCAGACATAGACTTACTCAACTCCTTAGCAAATTCTTCAATGCTTTTGACCTTACTCAGTTGGTATTGCAAGAAGAGTTGTCAAGCCTATCATTTTTATCTTTTGAATTTGCTTTTGCAATGTATTCAGCCTGTTTAACCTTTAGTTGAAGATACTCATCCAAGTTCGTAGGCTTTCTATACCCCAGCAAGGAAGGAAATTCTTTTTTTTGGATCTTCTATTTTGTAGAAAGCTTCAATCTCACCTTTAACTGATAAAATATCCAATGGGTATATTGCACCCAATGGGAGGAACTGGGAGGGTTGGTGCATGGTTGGAAGGGGGGGAGAATGGAGTTTAAGAGTGTGGAGGTGATGAGGATGGTTGTGATATGGCTTGTGATGAGATGGGAAGTGGTGATTGGTTGTCTTCATCATCATCAACAACAAAAGCTTTTCTTTTACTTTGGAATTTAATTTTGGGAGAAGGTGGATGTGTGGGCATCCCATGATGGTGTAGGCAGTGGTTCAGTTGTGGTTGGAAAGTTGATCAAGGCAGTGGTTTGAACAACATCTGTTGGAGCATCTGTTGTTCCAGCATGTGCTGTTACAACATCTGCCCTAACATCTGTTGTGGGTAGAGTGACAAAGGATACAATTGTACTAGCTGCAGCAGTGGTTGTAGGAGAGATGGGAGTTTCTTGTCCTGCTCTTCTAGCAGACCTTCTTTGCCTTGAAATTCCAACATCTTCCTTTTCCACTTGCTTAGCCTTTACTTCTTTTACGAGTCTCAAAGCTTTTTCTTCAAGTGTATCCTGTTTTTCTTGCTTGTCATTTGCAATCCTTTCAGCTTCTTTGTTTAATGATTCATCAATTTCTTTACCCAAAGTCGCTTCGGATTCTTCAGCAATTGTTGTTGTTGCTGGCTGTTGTTGCACCTGAGGTTTGACTTTTGAGTCAGGCTGCAACTTTCGCATTGAATCTTTCTCCCCCTTTTGGCATCATCTTCATTGTCATCTTGAAGAATGATCACCGGGGCAGAGCTAGTAATTTTGAGCAGATGGTCTTTGATGGCTTTAATATCAGCTTGTGTATCTTTATATCGAGCCTCGATCATGTTACGGATCAGCTTCATATGTGTTTCATGCTAAATATCTGCCAAGTTTCTCTGAGCTAGGATGATTGGTTGAACAAGCTTCTATAACTCTTTAGCATTTTGTGTTGGAGATGGTTGAGGATGGGAGTTTTAGAGGACCTGCTTCATCATGGTTTTGAGGTCATCTATAGATGATTCCATGGAAGATATCCTCTCCATCAATTCTTTATACCTTAATTCATCACCTAATCTAATAGGATCATCTGAATTCCTACCAGAGGTAGTTGTATTTGGATCTTCTACTAGAGTAAACTCCATAGTATCAGACCCAAATGCCCCTTGTTCTTGGTTCTGGGGACTTCCAACTGGCTCAGAGAATAGAACTGTATCCTTAGTAGTTGTTGCTATTAAGGAAGTCTTATTTATGTAACCACTATCCAACTGAGCCACTGTTGTAGCAACAGTTGCAGTAGTTGCTTCACTTGACCTACCACCAAGAGTTACATGTAACTCTTGGGGTGTAACCTCCGCAATGCCTGTGGGCTAGCAGATAGAGTTGTCTCAGACTCAGTCAAATGTGGAGGTTGACTCTCTTCAATGGGTGAGGGAGAGGGAATATTGAGTGACTGAGTTTTCTCTATTGCCTCAAGCAAAGGTATAAATATGGATGGAACTGGAGTAGTGGGTACAGGAGTAGAAAGAGACATAGCCCTGGGAGAGGGGCTAGAGAACAAATGCTCAAGTGAAACATCTGCCTCATAATGTGGTGTCCCTATGCTTACAACTTGTTCTTTTTGTGAGGAAACAAGAGGAGATTGTGATGGTGGAGATCTTTGAACCATATATTGTAAGGAAGTAGCAGCAGTGGTTGTAAGTGATTTTTGTGATGTCACAGGTATGACATATGGGATCTCATCTTCCAGAGCTACCTTTTTGGGGTGTTCGGTGGGCTTGGTGGATTTGATTGGTTTCTTTTTGGGTTTAACTAGTGGGGGTTGCACAACACTGGTTGTAGTGCTGTGGTCACCAGGAGCAGTGGGCTCAACAACAGAGGAAGGAGCAGTGGTTGTAGAAGTTGTCAAAATCTGCTCATTATCTGGTGCTTTAGTTTTCAACACATTAGGTTTTTGAGTTGAGAGTCTAGTAAAAGTTTCATGTTTGAGGCTGCCAATTTCACAGGTGACACCTTGTTTAAAACCAGACTCAGAAACTTGTTTTTGTAAACAGAAACTCAACAACCTAGGGTGTATCAAAAAAGCTTTACCCTTTTTAAGATGGTTAAAATTAGCAACCAGATCAGAAAACAATACCTGAGATAAGTTAAATTTTGATTTGGTTAAAATAGCATAACCCAGGTATTGAATACTCAAAGGTATTTCATTGAAACTGGTTGTTTTTGCTAACAAGCACAGTAAAAGGGTGTGGAAAAAGAATTTCACGTCAGCGGGAAATTACGGTTTGAAAATTGTAATACCTGAAAGCTGACCTTCATATCCACGCTATATGAATTCTGCGTGTAAATCTTTCTTTGAGAAAGATGTGGGGTCATCAAGGTCATTAAGACCGAAAGTAGTGGAGATAGTAGAAGGAGAGATTTGGACCAGTGGCTGTCCAATCTTTGATGTGATGGTAACAACCTTTTCGTTCTGAATTTGGAGTTAAGCGTTTATCCAGAACTGGCGGAGGGTGTCGATGTAGATGGGGGCTTTTGAAAGTAACACATCTTTGTATGATGATGTTTGCAGAACATCAATCATGGAGTGAAACGCAATATTATTATTGGTTTTCTCAAGTATTGGAAGGTAGTTATGGGAGTTTTGAGGATAAGATTTATGGTGAATTTAGGTTTGAAAGTAGAAGAGAGTAATGGAGAAATTTATGGGAGATTTTTGTTTTTGAAATTGAAACAGCAAGTAGAAACTTTGTTGAGATGAAACAGGGTTTATAAAGGGAAGAATGAATGCTGACGTGGCAGCATTTTCCAAAACATCTGATGGCTATCATCTGTGCACGTGTAAACTCTGCTGGAGACCAGCAGTGGTTCTAAACAGAGGAATGATCAGAGGATTGGGAAGACAGTGGTTTCACCAATAGTGGATTGGGAAAATAGTAGTGGAAGTAGGAATAGAGGATACACTTTCAGCAACGGATAGATTTTCAAGGAGTAATAACATCAGATGTTAGGCAAACACTGTTGGTGGTAGACAACCACTGCTGAGTATAACATCAGTAGTTAGTGAGTCAGTGGTTGAATCAGTGGTTTTGCTACACAACTACTGTTGGTGTGTTAGCAGTGGTTTGTCATCAGTGGTTTGCATCAGTGGTTTCTGATCAGTGGATATGATAAGTTCAGGGGGCATTTATGTCAAGTTTGCATTTATGTCAGTGGATAGGATTACAAGGACTTATACTTATTGTCTTTTGTAATGAAGGTTGTTAAAGACAGGTGTAAGAAAACTTGTCTATATTGATAATGGTTCAAATGACAGGTGTAAGAAAAGTTGACTATATTGAGAATGTTTAAAATGAAGTTATTTGTATATTGTTAGGATCCGAGTTTGAAAATGCTTATGTAAGTTCTAAAAATGGTAAATGAAAGAGGATCATAAATAAGTGGTTAGTGAGTCAGTGTTTTACATCAGTGGGCATTTATGTCAAGTTTGCTTTAATTCATAACAATTGAGATCACTGATTTGTTCGTACAAAATGTAAGGAAGATAGCTTGGATGGATAATCGATGAAAGTGATCAAATAGAACAGCATAGACACTGTTCTTTTATACTACAATCCTAACCACTGATCATCTTATTATGATGTCAGCATGAAAGTGACAGTTAACAAAAATAACAAACGAGCTAAGCTAACCACTGCTATACACTAACATTACAAGGACTGATAGAAAACACTGATGATACATCCTCTGTTGGTCTTTAGCAGAGCTTTGCCTTGACAGACCTTTAGCTTTGATCTTCAGCAGAGCTTTGTCTTGGCAGACCTTTTACCTTTAGTCTTTAGCAGAGCTTTGCATTGGCAGACCTTTAACTTTAGTCTTTTGCAGAACTTTGCCTTGGCAGGCCTTCAGCTTTAGACTTCAGCAGAGCTTTGTCTTCAACAGAGTTCAGCTAGGGCAGACCTTGGACATTTAGTCTTCAGCAGACCTTGACTTGGGTAGATGTTACATTATTGTTTGGATAAGAGGTTGTAGTATATTTTGGTTTTCTATCTCTGTTCTTTTGTAGGTGTCACACCCTCAATTTCCACTTGCGGAGTTTTACCGCGAGGCGTGTGAACAAACCAGAATCTGAAACACTAGTACGTCGAACGACTCTACATGATTTGATTATACGTTTTCCAAAATCGTTCTTTGTAGATTTTATATCAATTACCAATATTTAGCAGAGCATTAGTTTTAAAGTTTGAGCGGAAGCATAAGTAAGTAGTGATGCGGGCGCCAACACAAACGCCAAAACAAATGAAAAATCCCAAAACAATATTGATAAATAAGACTCGATAATGATGTCTTGTTCAATGCATGTGCGTGCACCTAGAGCTCCTAGCGTCCTGAGAAACATATAAAGAAACAAGTGTCAACATTTAAGATGAGTGAGTTCACAGGTTTTCATAAATTCGTTTGTTCGGTTATAGTTTGATTACTCCGTTATCCCCAACCCGGGATAACGTATCAGTTCCATTATTCCAACCCCGGAATAATAAGTTGTTGCTTCCAATATTCCCATCCCGGAATATTAAGTTGTTAATTCCATTATCCCCAACCCGGGATAATAAGTTGATGTTTCCAATATTCCAAACCCGGAATATTAAGTTGATTCGTAATTAAGTTCAATGTTAATATATATAGGTAGCTAGCCTAAAGTCATGTCACGTAAGAGTTCGCGATCGAAGCTGACTATTGTGCCTCCGTTTTGCCAGGCCTATCACATGACCATGGCGGTGTTAGGCCAATTATTCACCCGTTGACCATACCAGGTCGGCTAGCGCGACTAGCTCGGATGGGGCTTGTCGGGCCCAGTAGTACTACTTATAATTCCCCGCTATTTAACCCAAATACTAATGATCCGAGGAGATTGTCGAGGACTTAAGTGATAAAGCTGCTTAGTGACCATAACATTACATTAACATTAACTTAGTTACCATATAGTTATGTGACGTTAAATTCGTATAACGTAAAGAGATTGAGTTTGAGAGTGTATACATGTTTCTCCCCCTGTTGTTTAAAAACCGGATAAAGTTAGGGGCCATGAACTCACCTTTATTTGCTCGGTTAGTGTAGCAAAGATGTTATAAGAGATGGGACCGCTAGTTGCGTCCTAACAAACCAATTAATTACACGTCAGTGTGAAATCACACCAATACAAATTCCACACGCAATTTACTCACAAATTGATACACACAAACAACATCTCTAACACTCAAACATGCATGCAAGTATTATCATGTAATAATAGTAATCAAACAACTTATCATGAACATATTCCAAATCCATGCAACACTTTAATGCATAAGATCACAAGTTATCAACTTTCTGCTTAACACTCAATTATTCAGCTGTTTTCTAGGATTTTTATAAAATAGTTCTAACACTCCAGAAATTCCAATAATTTTACAGTAGGTGACATCTATACCATAGAAATTTATATAATTTTTCCAAGTCCTAAATCTTTACCAATTAGCCATAAATATTAATTCATTAAGCTGCAGTCAGATTTACCGCTTTCTGACTGCAGTACACGGAAGAATTTATTTAAAAATCACTGATCGTCCGATTAACAAAATTCCAGTTGGATTTGCCCGGAAATTTCTATACCTAGTTTCTGTACAAAAATCATGACTCAACTCTCTACTGATTTTAAAATCTAGCTTGATAAACAACCAACAAAATTCCAGAATTTTCACAGCTTTAGCTACTGAACTTGTTTAGCCCTTTAAAAATATCAAACGACTTCAGAAAATTATGAATCCAGCGCCATTAGATTCCTTATTCAAATATCTACGTTCTAGACATCAGAAAATCCGTTTTCGACAACTAACGACCGAGTTACAGCCAGATGAAGTCGGCTGTAACTATTATTCAGCAGACTGTTTCAGCATCTCTTTATAATAAACTCCTATAACTCGTTCATGCGATTAGCCTAGGCGATCAAGAACTGATTTTTAATCATAGACTAATACTAATAACCTATCCATGCAAACCCTAGTTCTTACTTCTAGTTATTATAACCAAAACACACTTGCGAACGTATGATTTCCGAAAACAATTATGTTTATAACCAATTCAGCCGATTACATTAAACACCTATAATCCGAAACAAGCTAATCACTTCATTCAAGTACGTGTATATCCGAAACAACTAATCAATTCATTCAAGTATGTGTATATCCGAAAACAACTAATCAATTCATTCAAGTATGTGTATATCCGAAACAAATAATCAATTCATTCAAGTATGTGTATATATCCGAAACAATACAATCATACGATCCGAACACAACAAAGTCACAACACATGTATCCGAATATGATCTTGTATCACATGATAAGTTCTAATCTTTTAATGATAAGGTAACGAACCGTGATTAAGCTAAGGAATCCGGTGATCAACGATTGCTTGCAACCGAGAAGATCCGTGACCGAGAAGGAGGCTGGTTTGCGACCGTGAAGAAGAGTGGGGAGCGGCTGTATTGCGACCGAGATGATGAAGAAAGCTGTTGCTTGCTGCGACCGAGAAGATGGTGAGAGTAAGGCAGCCGACGGCAATGAAACTCTAGGGTTTTGTGTTGTGTATAGAACATGCATGAGTGTTAGTATATATAGGCGCAAGGAGGATGAGGATCACGGTTTGGTTTAGCACGCGGCCGCAAGAGACTTGGGTGGTTTGGTTTGGGTTTTGATCTTATGGCCGAGGACTAGGGTGGTTTCGGTTTGGGTTTGATCTTGGCCGAAACTTGTTTGGGCTTGTTCTCGGTTTAGGTTTGTGGTTTGGGTTGCATACGGCCGAGAATGACTTAAGGTTTAAGATCTACATCTCGCGGCCGAAAACTTGGGTTTCAGGTTTCCTAGTTTCACAAAGAGTTCGGTTTGTGTTTGTGTCGCGGTTCGGTTCGTGTGCATATTTATTATACATACATATATTGTATAACTAAAACAATTACACAAGCACAACACTTATTTAATTCATGCACGTTTAATGCTTAGCACATATATTATTCGACAAGTGTCACGTGTAAGTTATCCGAAAAACCCGGGATATCACAGTAGGGTTCAATTTCAATATATATCTTATATCCAACACATTTTGACAAATTACATATATAAATTTTCTTTGCCTTGTAAGGGGAAGATGGGTGGTTCTCTCCACAGGCTTTACAAAACACAGGTTATGTGCAGCAGTCCGCCATATTTAACATATAAAGTTTTTTTTATATGTTAAATAAGGCGGGCTGTGCCAATAATCTATGTTTTGTAAGCCCTACGAGAGAACCACATATCTCCCCCCTAAAAATCAAAGAAAACATATCACGCAATTTAAACCTTCTTTCAATTTCTCTTCATCATAATCAGACGTGCTACACTCAGTTGCTGATCTAATTTGACAAACAATAACGTTTAATATTAATGTTATTTCTTGAGATATAGTTTACAAAATTATTTTAGTGGAAGCGCACCTATCGCTTACCATATAAACTTGTTGCTGCTGCGCTGGCTCTGCTGGTTGCGGCATTGTATCTACCTATAAACAAAGATGGGTCAAGATTTAGGTTTTCTTTTACCATAAAGTTCATAGTTCTAGCTTGAATTAATAAATGGTTTTAATTAGCTTACCTTAATTTGCACCATTCAACTTCTACGAGAGTGACCTGATCTTCAGATGAGCTATAAAGCATTATATTAAGAACATTTAAAATTTTGTCTACAAATTGAAAAATAAACAATATAATTACCGTATGAGAGAGGAAATGCTGGTACTCACCAAGATCTAGATCTTGAATGGATGAAGAAACAGAGAGAATGAGATGAAAATGAGAGCTCTGAACCTTAGATGAGATGAAAATGAGAGAGGGTCAGTGAATATCTCAAATCATTTGGATCTTGTGAAACCTTGAACATCTTGTGAAATCGCCAGAGAGAAAAAGGGGCCAGAGGATTTCGAAAATGAAGAATGAATCTAGAAAACCCTTGATATATATCTGTGGCAGGGGTGTATGGGGAACTGGGATGAGCGGGAATTGAAAAATTGAATGCAAAATTTGGCCACCCTAGCATATTGTGCTTAAAGATGTTGTACTTCATGCATTAAAGGAGTTTTAAGGGAAGTGGCAAATTACCTTAAGTTACCCTTTGGATATTCTTATTAATATAGTATATACATATATATATACATATATATATACACATCCACACACACACACACACATATATATGTATATATATAGGGTGAGGTTATTGTAAAAAAATGTTTTTTTTGTGAGAAGTGTAAGAAAGAATCTAAACCATTAGATCTTTAATCTAATGGTAGAGATCTTGATGGCAATCTTGTAAATTTACCATTAAAATAATTAATTTTCTAGATTAAGGGTATAAAGGTAAATTTAACATTTTTAAATTAAGAACTAACATTAATGCACATGCAAGTTTCCCCCTTCTTTTTTAAAGGTCAATAACTTTTTATACGTAACTCTTTTTTTCTAAAGAGTTAAACCATAATAATGAGTGTTTTTTTGTCTTTAGTATGAGTACCCTATTGTTATACTTATGTAGAGAAAAAAATTAGGTTTCAATTGGATGTTTTAGTCCATGGTATTTTTCTATGTTTATCATAGACCTGCTACCAGAAAATATATAACATTATAACACTATATAACACTATACATCCATCATAGACTTGTTACAGAATACATAACACTGTAACACTATATAACACTATACATCCATCATAGACTTGCTACTAGAAATATATAACACTATACATCCATCATAGACCTGTTACAGAATACGTAAAACTACATAACACTATACATCGATCATAAACCTGCTACAAGAAATATATAACATTGTATAACACTATACATCCTTCATAGACCTGTTACAGAATACATAACACTATAACACCATATAACACTATACATCAATCGTAGACCTGTTTCAAATCGTATTCCTATAATAATGGGTGGCGGTTATGGAAAGTTTTCAATTAATTGAATCAATGAGAAAAATTACTTGTTTACCCTTTTGAATTAATTTAGATTGAGGACACATGTCATCTCCATAATATTTCTCACACTTCTCACACTTTGGGCCCTTTTTACAAGATCCTCTACCTATATATATAATCGATAGATATAACGTTTAATAAAAGAGATTCAAAGAAATCAATAAAGCAGGAAAATTGAATATTCGATGTGTTCGTATATTTCTTAGGGTTACAAAATTTTTATTACAATATATATATATATAGGACTTGGTTCAAATGAAAACCAGCATGAGTTTCGAGAACCGTGAGAACTTTTTGTTCCCGCTCGAGTTGGGCCAAATTTTTTTTGCACAAATGTAGATTAAAAAATTATGAACACATCTGTAACAAAAGTAAAAAAAAATTGTCGAGTCGGTAGTTTTGACTTATGCAAAGCGCTGGCATAAATTTTGCATGAAAATAAATATTTTTTTACGCCTCATGTAAATGTGGGTATGTGGCATTTTTTTTAAAAAAAATTTTCTTGCTGAAACAAGTGATCTTTTTTATGACTTTTGAGAAAAAAAATTTTGGAAAAATCTTTTGAATGGCTTAGTTCTCACGGTTCTTAAAACTAAAGGTGGTTCTTAATTTAACCCATATATCTATACTATATATATAAGCATATCCACGGGACTACTTAAGGTAATTTGCCACTTCTCTTAAAATTCCTTTAATGCATGATGTACAAGTGTTTAAAGCACATGAATATCATAATTGATTTAACTTTCCAACAACACCCTTCTCCTTCGGCGGTAACCCTAAAACCCAAATTATATTTTAAAATTCAAATGCACAACCCTGAGTCTTTTCTCTCTCTCTCATTCTTATCTGCCTCCGCCTCCATTAGCTCTCTCTCTCTCTCTAGCGATTCAAGATGACCAAGGCAAAAAATGAAGATTTCACCAGATCAGTTCCGATTTTGCTCTCATTGGTAGCTCTAGGGTTCGATGTCAAGAACCGCAAGGTGAAAAACAAAAGATCCAGGTCAATCATAAGATATAGAAACACAAAGATCCTCTCTAAATGGCTTTTCTCTATCCATAGGAAACTCTGGATTTTTCAACGTCGACTGTAACATCCCAAAAAAGGTTCACATTAGTAATTTCCATTGTATTATAACCGTATACATGTTTTCTTTTTACCTAATTAGTTATTACATGTGTTGGTATACATTTTCCCCTATTTGTTATGACTTAATTCATTAACTTGTTTGATTTAGTGTGTGGTGTTGATATGATACTTATTGTTATGTTGATGTTTAAGCTATGGAGAATGAGAATTTGAGATGGTTGAATTAGGGCTAGAATAATGTTTTCATTTAGTTTGGTCATAAATGATAAGTTACACATTTAATCAATATCTTACTGATATTATATCATAAATTAATTTTTTTTTCCAGAATACTTATGATTATAACATTATAATACATTCAAGTTCCTTTTATACGGTATATAATTACCAAAAAGCCCTTATGAGGCATAGTTTCATTTAAAACCTTAACGGGCATATAAGTTGATATCCTACTGATATAAGAACTTATTTAAAGTATAATGGCGTATAGAACTTGTCCATAACTTATCCGGTTACCCGATAACGCTTATATGCGCACGATTAAGTATACGTAACTAGTTTACGGAAATTAACTGAAACGGATTTAACCTTATCATTTTAGTCTCAAAATCCAGAATGCTTATGGTTTACCCATATTATACAAGTCATAGTACTTGTTGGGTTTAAACTAAATTCTCCGATCATCGCTTAATCTAGCGTAATATACGTTTTGATCCTGTACGCTAGTCGGTCTAAGTCTGTGACTTAAATTAAGACCGTTAGCATTTTAATTTGTTAGCTTATGCTACAATCCAGACTAGAGCCTTCCGGTAAAAGCTATCTGCACTCAGTTCATTTTGGATATGGCTGAGATATTAAATCTTGCATTTTTAATCAAGACTAGCTCAGGTAAATACTCTCAACTTATTTTCTCTACACGGGCTTGGGTTATGGTAAATTATTACCGCTTGGTTGGAAATAGGATCAATCGAATGCCAGACTGTGGCTAGTAAATCCACATATTCCATTTTCATCAGTTTTGTTTGATAACTTAAACATCAGGGGTTAACGACTGTGTCTTGGTTATCCTCGGCTCGTTACATTAGTTAATGGCCACGACCAAAGCGCGAGGTGTAGGCATACACCTGACAGATGCTCATGCTAAATTATTTTTACCCACTATTTGGGGATAACTTCTTCGTGAGTTCATAAGTAATGTGTACATTAATCATGTCACAGTCTCCGTACTGGGCCCTGTATGTATGGACAAACATGTGAATCTGTTAACAAGGTTACAAGGCTGATTTTCCCAAGTTATAAAAGATTTTTCATGCCCTGTGCACTTAAATCCATTTTCAAATGTTTTCAAAATGAGTCAGTTGGGTGTATTTACTAGCGTAAGCTGATATATTTTCAAAGGATTAAGCTTGCAGGTACAATACGAAATAGGCTGGAAGCTGCTCGGTAGTGATATAAGAGGATCTTGCAAATCCTTAGATCTGCCCAAAGTCTGTTATACACTTTTGTACATTTTACGATCCGCCTGTGGATCTTCTATTACAAGCCGTCTGTATATTACTTTTAGTACTTTGAACATTTGGTTTGTAATAGTAATTTAACTCCAAGACTTCCGTTGTGCTGTGTTTAATTGACTATGATGATATCAACTTACGTCACGATATTCCCCACTCGGGCCCACCGGTGTTTGGTTGTAAAATATCAGGGTGTGATAGGTTGGTATCTTAGCCAACGTTTGAGAGAATTAAACGCTAGCCTTCTTGTGTTTAATCTCAAACTTACACAAAAGCACATTCCTTAGACTTCCGAGTCTAGGCTTTGACCTAGGATTAGTCATCTCATTATTAAGTTATTGGTATTGTTTTTGATGTGATTTTTAATAGGAAAATGCCGCCAAGAGTACGAGGAAAAAGTAAAGGACCTATGAGAGGAGGACCATCAGGACATATCCCTTCACAACCCCATCACTCGAATCCCTATGAGGATTTGGGGAATTCCTGGCCACTAGCACAACATTCACCTACCCACACACAAAACTCATACCACTCATATCATTCTCACCAATCACACCACACTCATCACTCTCATCATTCATATCATGAAGAGTTTAACCCCAACCACTACTTCAACACACCTACAGCTGATCAGGATCAGTTGGACCAACCCAATTCCATGGACGAGGATTCCGATCCGGAGATGCCGCCTTCAGGATCGCACGCACATCCCATCGAAATCTCTAGTGATTCGAATTATTACACTGGATCGCCATATCAAGGTCCTAACGAATGGGACCAATATTGGAACCAATTCACTTTTGCTAACACTCCTTCCCATCACTCCCCAACACCTCCTGTATAAGGAGATGTTCATATAGAACCGGTGGAACAACCTCAACCACCACCTGAGCCGCCAAGCAGGAAACGTGGAGCGCGTATATCGGTACGTGCAGGTCAACGGTCGGGTTCGCTGCCACCGTTTCCCAAAACCTACCCTACCATTCACGAGGACCCACAAATAGGTGGACCTTCCAATTCTTCACCTGTGGTGGAACCGAAACCACCATCAGTGGTTCAACCACCACCATCGGGTTTTAATAACCCTATCCCTACATATCCGGATACATCTGGATATGATCCTTTTAACCCATCTACGCCAGTAAATTGTCAAGCACTATCGCATGACCCTTATATGCAAGCGATCATGCATAACGCACTTTACCCGTCTCCTTTCACACCTGCTTATCCACCTACTGGATATCTAAATTATGGTACAAGTATCCTGTTATACCTCAACCACGACCACAACCTCCGCCGTCACTTGAGGCCATCAATGAGGCCTTGGAACGAATGAAGGAAATGTAACAACAAGCGGAGAAGAAGACGAATAAGTTCTTCAAGAAGCTCTCGAAGTTGGTTAAGGGAAAGAAGGACGAGTGAAGTCTCTTCTATTATTATATTTAGTCCCTGCAAGGACATCGTTATTTCTTGAGTCCCTGCGTGGACAAGTTCTCTTTTTTTTAGTCCTTGCATGGACAATTAGTTTTATTTATTATTTCTAGTATTGTAATTTCTTACGATTACAGATGTAGAAATCAGTGCTTGTGCTGCTAAGGATGTGATAAAGTATGTATCACAGTCCTTCAAGGGTGATGCCTTGATTTGGTGGAAGGCAATGGTCCAATCAACAGGTAAGGTACACTTGTACAACTTGGGATGGTCCAAGTTTATTTATCTAGTCAAGAGACTTACTGCCCACCTCATGAGGTGGAGAAGATAGAGTCAGACTTTCTGACTCACAATGAAAAATCTAGACCGTGGGAAGTATGTATCTGACTTCAATTCACTGTCTAGATTAGTTTCCTATCTAATTACCCCTGAACCCAAACGCAATGCGCGATTCATTAATGGGTTAGCAACTGAGATTAAGGGCATGGTAAAGGCTGCTCAGCCTAGTACCTATAGGTCTGCTGTTGACCTATCTATCTCTCTCACCTTAGATTTGGTGAGGCAAAAGTCAGTTAGGACTGTGACTGATGGAAAAAGGAAACATGAGGATGATAACTCCCAAAGGTTCAAAAAGAAAGGAAATTTTAGGTTCAAGAAGAACAAGCACAAGTCTGATGATAGACCTCTGTGCAAGACCTGTAACCGCAGGCATTGGGGGCAATGCAATGATGACCCATAGATTAAACCCTGTGGTATTTGCAAAAGAAAAGGGCATAAGACCCACGAGTGCAAAAATCTTAAAGATGCCGTTTGTTACGGTTGTAATGTGAAAGGGTATATTAAGCCTGATTGCCCTAAGAACCCAAGAGGTAATGATACAAAGCCTGGAGAGGCTAAGAAAGGAAATGCTCGTGCCTTTCAGATGAATGCTAGAGGGCTGTTAATGACAACAACGTCATAACAGGTACATTCCTCATTAACGACATATATGCTAGAGTTCTTTTTGATTTGGGTGCAGATAAGTCTTTTGTAGACCATAAGTTTAGTAAACTATTAAGCTTACCCATAAGAACTCTAGACATAACTTATGAGATAGAACTTGCTGATGGAACTTTAGAAACCGCATCTTCCATTATTGATGGATGTTTTATATCCATTAAGAATCATTCTATTCCTATCTCACTTTTGCGAATGAAATTGGCGGGGTTCGATGTAGTCTTAGGCATGGATTGGTTATCTCATAACCAAGCCCGCATTGCCTGTGATAAGAAACTCATCAAGGTTAAAACCCCATCTGGTGAAATGATCACCATCCTTGGAGATTCACACTATGGATTGCCAGACAAGGTGTCGTTACTCAAGGCATCCAGGTGTCTAAGAAGAGGTTGTGTCATTTACCTGGCTTAAGTAACTATTAACGAGCCTAAGCCAAAAATTGAAGACCTTCCAATCATCTCGGAAATTCTGATGTCTTTCCCAAAGAATTATCAGGCCTACCTACAGATGGGAAAGTGGAATTTCGGATTGACATCCTACAAGGATTAGCACCTGTTGCTAGAGCTCCATATCGGTTAGCACCAACATAAATGAAGGAATTAAGAGTGCAATTAGATGAACTTTTAGACAAAGTTATATTCAGCTTAGTTCCTCACCTTGGGGAGCTCCTATTCTTTTTGTTAAGAAAAAGGACGTTTCAATACGAATGTGCATTGATTACCGTGAATTAAACAAAATGACGATAAAAAACCATTGTCCTTTGCCCATGATCGATGATTTGTTAGATCAACTCAAGGTGCTACTTTTTTCTCTAAGATCGATTTACGATCAGGATAACATCAACAGAAGGTAACAAATGAGGATGTTCCTAAGACTGCCTTCAGGACCTGTTGTGGTCGTTATGAATTCCTAGTGATACCTTTTGGGCTCACAAATGCATCTGCAGCATTCATGGATCTTATGAATAGAGTCTGCAAGCCGTATTTAGATAAGTTTGTCATTGTCTTCATAGACGACATACTTATCTATTCTCGTAATCAGGCTGATCACGAGAAACATCTTCGGTGCATCCTAGAATTGCTAAGACAAGAGAAACTTTATGCTAAGTTCTCTAAATGTGAATTTTGGCTTAGAGAAGTCCAATTTCTTGGACATGTCGTAAGTGAGCGTGGTATCCAAGTGGATCCCGCCAAGATAGAAGCCATAATGAATTGGGAAGTGTCCAAAACTACATCGGAGATTCGGAGCTTCTTAGGATTGGCTGGTTATTAGGAGGTTCATTGAGAACTTTTCTAGGATAGTCATTCCTTTAACTACCTTGACCCGTAAGAATGTCAAGTTTTACTGGGGTCCAAAACAAAAAGAATCCTTTGAAATTCTCAAACAAAGTTGAGCAATGCTCCTGTGTTATCTCTAATAGAGGGTAGTGAGGATTTTGTCATTTATTGTGATGCCTCACACATTGGCATGGTTTTAATCATACTTTTCATATCAAATCTTTTACCTACTGATATGTTCTATTAGATAACATATCTAAAGCAATTAAACTTGATTTTAACATCAGTTTTTACTAAACTTCGCACAAATCGTCATTTACACAAACGCCGTTTCGGCGCATAGTTTGGTTTTTAACCATATTTATCAACCAAGACTTGTTACCTACTAATTTTAAGACTTATTTAAAATATTTTTACAGTAGGTACATGATGTAAACTCAGATCCCCAAATAAATTATAAACTATGTGTAAAATGACCAAAATGCCCCTACGATGCATAGTTTGGTCATAAAAGATAAGTTACACATTTAATCAATATCTTACTGATATTATATCATAAATTAATTATTTTTCCAGAACACTTATGATTATAACATTATAATACATTCAAGTTCCGTTTATACGGTATATAATTACCAAAACGCCCTTATGAGGCATAGTTTCATTTAAAACCTTAACGGGCATATAAGTTGATATCCTACTGATATAACAACTTATTTAAAGTATAATGGCGTATTGAACTTGTCCATGACTTATCCGGTTGCCCGATAATGCTTATAGGCGCACGATTAAGTATACATAACTAATTTACAGAAATTAACCGAACGGGTTTAACCTTATCATTTTAGTCTCAAAATCCAGAATGCTTATGGTTTACCCATATTATACAAGTCATAGTACTTGTTGGGTTTAAACTACATTCTATCCGATCACTTAATCTAGCGTAATATACGTTTTGATCCTGTACGCTAGTCGGTCTAAGTCTATGACTTAAATTAAGACCGTTAACATTTTAATTTGTTAGCTTATGCCATAATCCAGACTAGAGCTTTCCGGTAAATGCTATCTGCACTTAGTTCATTTTGGATACGGCTGAGATAATAAATCTTGAATTTTTAATCAAGACTAGCTCAGGTAAATACTCTCGACTTATTTTCCCTATACGGGCTTGAGTTATGGTAAATTATTACCGCTTGGTCGGAAATGGGATCAATCGAATGCCGGACTGTGGCTAGTAAATCCGCATATTCTGTTTTAATCAGTTTTGTTTGATAACTTAAACATCAGGGGTTAACGACCATTCTTGGATATCCTCGGCTCATTACATTAGTTAATGGCCACGACCAAAGCGCGGGGTGTAGGCCTACACCTGACAGATGCTCATGTTAAATTATTTTTACCCACTAGTTGAGGATAACTCCTTCGTGAGTTCATAAGTGGTGTGTACGTTAATCATGTCTCGGTCTCCGTACTGGGCCCTGTATGTATGGACAAACATGTGAATCTGTTAACAAGGTTACAAGGCTGACTTTCCCAAGTTATAAAAGATTTTTCGTGCCCTGTGCACTTAAATCCATTTTCAAATGTTTTAAAAATGAGTCAGTTAGGTGTATTTACTAGCTAAGCTGACGTATTTTCAAAAGACTAAGCTTGCAGCTACAATACGAAATAGGCTGGAAGCCGCTCGGTAGTGATATAAAAGGATCTTGCAAATCCTTAGATCTGCCCAAAGTCTGTTATACACTTTTGTACATTTTACGATCTGCCGATGGATCTTCTATTACAAGCCGTCTGTAAATTATTTTTAGTACTTTGAACAATTGGTTTGTAATAGTAATTTAACTCCAAGACTTCCGGTGTGCTGTGTTTAATTGACTATGATGATATCAACTTACGTCACTATATTTCCCACCCGGGCCCACCGGTGTTTGGTTGTAAAATATCGGGGTGTGACAAAGTTTGTCAGTAGATGGATCCTCACGAATTGGCAAAAAGTGTGTTGACTTTGTTAAATGATCAATCACTACCCAAATGGCATCATGAACTCTAGAAGTACGTGGTAGTTTGGTGATGAGATCCATATCAATGTTTTCCCATTTCCAAACCGGAATTTCTAGTTGCTCAAGCAAACCAGATGGTTGTTCATGTTCTACCTTAACTTTAAGACAAGTTAGGCATTTGGATACGTATAAGGCATATCCTTCTTCATACCCTGCCATCAATATTGGGTACGAAGATCCTTGTACATTTTGTCTGCACCAGGATGAATTGAATAACGAGATTTGTGAGCCTCGTTCATAAATAGGGTGCGGAGATTGTCTTGGCTTGGAACCCATAAATAGTTCATGTAGTAAAGTAACCCATTGTCTTTTGTTTCATGCTGAAGCTCGAGATGATGGGGTAGTTCGTTTTTCAACAAACCGTGGTTAAAAAAGTGCATTGGGCTTCAAAAATACGTGTTTGGATATCATATCAAACTTGAACACAATGTAGCTTGACACGTTCTTTACGACTAACAGCATCAGCTATGACATTTGCCTTACCAGGATGGTAGTGAATCTCATGTTCAGTTCATTCTGATTAAGAATGTTTTTAGACTTTTGTGGTCAGTGAAAACCACACATTTTATACCATAGAGGTAATGTCTCCCAATTTTGAGAGCGTAAACAGCGACACCTAACTCAAGATCATGAGTTGTGTAGTTCTTTTCATGGATTTTCAATTGTCTTGATGCATAGGCTATGACTTTGTCTCTTTGCATGAGAACACAGCCAAGGCCTAGATTCGATGCATCACAATATACGACAAAGTCGTTGCTGCCATTAGATAAGGATAAAATAGGGCATCACAAAGCTTTTGTTTCAAGGTCTGAAAAGCTTCTTCTTTTTTGGGTCCCCACTCAAAAGGTTTATTCTTTTGAGTCAAAGCAGTGAAGGGAACCGCAATCTTGGAGAAGTTTGCGATAAAGCAGCGGTAATAGCTAGCTAGACCGAGAAATGAACGAACTTCGGTAGGAGTAGTAGGTGTACTCCAATCCCTAATCACGCTGATTTTGGCAGGATCTACATGTATACCTTGTTCGTTGACAATGTGTCCCAAAAATTGAACTTCCTTCAGCCAAAATTCACACTTGGAGAATTTGGCATAAAGTTGTTCTTTCTTTAGGAGTTCCATCGTTAGACGAAGATGATCTTTGTGATCGGCTCGAGATTTTGAATAAATCAAAATGTCTTCGATAAAAACAACGATGAACTTGTCTAAATAAGGTTTATAAATCCTATTCTTTAAGTCCATGAAGACGGCAAGAGCATTTGTCAAACCAAAGGGCATGACAGTGAACTCATGTGGCCGTAGCGAGTACGAAAAGCAGTTTTGGGAATATCTTCATCAAGTACACGAAGCTGATGATACCCAGAACACAGATCAACCTTGGAGAAACATGTAGCACCTTGTAGTTGATCAAAAATATCATCAATACGAGGTAGGGGATATCGATTTTTAATCATGGGATTGTTGAGCTCACGATAAATGATGCATATGCGAAAGGATCCATCCTTCTTTTTCACGAATAGGACAAGAGCACCCCAAGGTGAAAAGTTCGGACGAATAACTCCTTTGTCCGAAAGTTCTTGGAGTTGTTTTGACAACTCTTGCATTTCAGACGGTGCAAGACGGTAAGGGGATATGGCAATTGGGTTGGCACCAGGTACAAGGTCTATACAAAACTCGACTTGACGTGTTGGGTGTAAACCAGGTGGTTCTTCAGGAAACACCTCAAGAAAATCTCGAACAAATAGGATGTCTTGAATACTCTTACCCTTGCTTTTCTCCTCTACGATATGTGCCAAAAAGGCTACATAATTCTTTCATAGGTATTGGGCTTGGGTACATGTCACGAGTTTAAGGCTATGAGAGGGTTTCTCTCCACGAACTTCTAGGATTTCACCAGACAAAAGAGGGATGTGAACAATATTATCAAAATAGATCACTTCGGTATGCTGTTTGGTTAACCAGTCCATGCCTACTATGACGTCAAAACTCCCAAGTTGCATTGGCATGAGGTCAATGGAAAAAAGATAGAAATTGAGGTTAAATTGGCAGTTACGAATAACAAAATCAAGTACAAGAGGTTCACCACTAGCTATCTCTACTGTTAAGGGTTTTCCGAGTTCGGTTCGTGGTGTTGAAAGATAAGGCTCAAAATCTAAGGATACAAAACTCCTATCGGCACCCGAATAAAAAAGAATAGAAGCAGGCTGATTATTGACAAGGAACGTACCATCAACCATGTCATTGTCAGCACAAGCCTTATTAGCATTTATGTTAAATGCTTGTCCCTGGGCTGGATTTGCATTAACTAGCTTCGGGCAGTTGTTTTGGTAGTGAGTAAGATCACCACAATTGTAGTAGGATCCAGGTGGGTAGTGGGGTCGTGCAGGATTGGCTTGTGGTTGAACAGGATTTCGAACCACTTGATTTGGGGCAGGAGCAAAATGACAAGTGTTGGCCAAATGGCCATACCGTCCATAATAGGTACAATGATGGCATGGTAGATGGGGTTGGTGATGACTATCACACTTGTTGCACAGAGGTGCAATACCGGCATATTGTCTCTTGGTGGGAGGCTGTGCTGGTTGATTGGGAGCAGCTTGGTTGGGTTGTGTAACAACAGTGAAATTCTTGGAAGCTTTACGCTTCCTAGACTTCTTGGAGGTTCCAGCCTTGTTTCCTTTGTGCAGTCTTGGTAGATTGCTTCTTGTCGCCTTTGCAAAAAAGTTTACCCTTCTTGACTTGCGAGTCAGTCAGGGTTGCAGCCAACTCGATAGCCTGTTTGACTGTTGCATGGTTGCTACCAGTGACTATGTCGTGAACTATGTCGGAAGGCCATCAATGTACTTTTCAATAGCCTTATCCAAGGGTGTGAACATAGCAGGACATAACAAACTTAGCTCCTCATAGTGGTCAGTGTAGGCATGATGTTCTCTACTATCCTGTTTCAGGTCATGGAATTCATTCTCAAGTGCTCTTTACTCGTGGCATGGGCATAATTCCTCCATCATAAGAGCTCGAAGCTCTTCCCACGTCTGAGCCATTGCAACATCAGCTCCCCTATCTCTCACCACTCCGTTCGACCATGTGAGCGCCGCCCTCTTTTGGAATACACTCGAAGCAAATTCTACTTTGCGCTCGTTTGGACATTGAACATGACGGAATGTGCTCTCAAGACTCTCAAACCGCTGTAGGAGCCTAGTAGCTCCCTTAGAACTACTAAACTTGAGCGGTTTAGCCGAATTGAATTGTTTAAAGTTGCACGAAACATGTGTATTGGCTTGGTTTAATTGAGTCACAAGATTTGGTAGCACAACAGCTATCTGTTGAGCTATCATTGCTGCCATATCGGCATCCTGAGTAGCATTTCGACGAGGAGGCATTCTAAAAGAGAAGGAAATATGAGAGAAAATGGGTGAGATTGATATTGGATAGTCAAAAGAAAACGTTAAAAATATCGACGAAACATAAGGATTGTGATCATATGTTCGTTACCTAAAACAAAAAAACGACACATAGTGACTAATCAAAGTAAATGGGTCTTTATAATGTATCGCGAAGACATGCTTTAGCCTATAAGTGGACACTCACCCCAAGAGTTCCCAGAGAAGAGTGACTGGTTCAATAATGCGGATTTGTACGAACACCCTAGCCTTAGACAGAAAACTCAGGGTATATGCATCCACCCTTCCAGATTGCACGTGTTCACATTATTAAAACCCAAACTTTGATAAGATATTGAAAACTTTGAAGGCATGAAGCCTAAAAACAAATCATCTAAGGATAGATGATTGATTTTCAAAACAAATTTGTAACTTGTGAATTTGTTTTGGTAATCGCCTAAGATAGGTGATGGTATTGTTTTAAGATCTAAACACAAGATAACTTGTTAGAGACCTAGGAAGGTATAGTCTAGGTCAAAGTATTACTAATAACCTAATTTCCTATAACCATGAGCTCTGATACCAATCTTTCTCTAATACCCGACCGCGTAAAACAACGTGCCACGGCGGAAATGTCGGGGAGTCATGTCATAGAACTATTGTTTCACAACACATGGTACATAAAGTTTTGTATTATTGAATTTAGGTGTTTATACTGTCTTGGGAGAATAAAATAAAAAACATCACAATTGTCTTGCAAATTTTAAAGTCACTAAGGCCCAAGTCCACCCTATGTGAAGCATACTCAAAGCCAAACATTAGCTCCTGAAACATATGTGAAAATAAAACCTCAACATAAAAATGCCTATGAGTAACATAGGTTTTGTGATGAAGATTCATGGCTTTGAAAGATAAAAGAAATGTTCAACTATTAAAAAAGTAGCCATGAACCTTTACAAAATGTTTTTTATGAAATCATATGAAAATCAAATGATTTAAAAGAAATGATGCATGGTAACTTAATAACCAAAATAACTCGTGCCATGTATAAACCAAATTTCTTTTATAAACAAATGTCTATGTATAAACAATGTCTTATATGACAAACAAAAGTCTTGTTTAAACCATATAATAAATGTCTTGTATAAAATAATGAAAATGTCTTGTCTCGTAAAAATGTCTTGTACGAAATAGGTGTTTTGAATAAACAAAGGTCTTGTTTAAACAAAACTCTTGTCTTATAAATCAATTGCTTTTATTGTGTAGACACATATATATGGATTGTGGGCGAATAAATTCAAGCCTTGTTGACTGTCGGATAAACCCTTATAAAGACAAAGGTTTATCAAATGTTCATCGGATTCTGTCATTCCCTAAAGTCACTTCCAAACAAACCTAGGAAGCGGGAACGAGATTGTCAATCCTATGGTACCATTACATACTAACGGTCGGCGTGATCAACGTTAATGAATGTATCATTGTATATTCAACACACCAATATGTCTTGAACAATGTAAGCACGTCATTAAAATGTTTTGAAATCATGTACTTGGCATATTAAGTCAATATACCAAGCAAAAATGTCTTTGAAATCATGTGTTAGTATGCTAAGTCAATATCCGAAGTAAAAATGTCTTTGAAATTGTGTACTAGGTATGCTAAGTCAACATATGAAGCAGAATGTCTTTGAAATCATGTACTAGGTATGCTAAGTCAACATACGAAGCAAAAATGTCTTTGAAATGATGTACTATATGTACTAGATAATCCAAACATGCATAATGTCATGAAAACAAGAAAGTTGTGATAGACATATGAATCACCCCAAACATTTGAAAGCGTAGAAGAGGGGACAATGTACTCACTTGGGATTGCGTAAATGTTTTGTTCAAATGATCAAACAAAGCTCAAGGATTGAAGAGTTCAAGTGTGTCCTAATGTATCAGAATAGTATGTTAGTGTGTCGAGACTTTAATCGGAGGATTGGATAGAATGAGGTCTTATAAACCAAACGAGTGTTGGGACTCGTATGATATGGTTTATAATACCTTAAATTCTGATATGGAAGAGTTTCTAAGTGCTTTGACCCATTACGACTTGTTAAAGCACTTAGAACTCTTCCAAATCAGAATACAAGACGCAGGATACAAGACAAATCGAAATCATCCAATTGAGAATGTCATTGGTTCCGTGGAAGATGGAGTTCAAACTCGCGGTCTAACACATACCATCAACTCTGGATTGTATGCAGTTTTTCTCTCGCAGTCTGTGCCAAGAGATATTGAAGAAGCCATTCAAGATTCTAGCTGGGTGCATGCAATGCAAGAAGAATTAGCTCAATTTCGTAAGCTTAAAGTCTGGGAACTCATTGATCTATCAGATGGAAAGTATCCCATTGGCACCAAGTGGGTATTTCGAAACAAAATGGATGATCATGGTGTAGTCATCAAGAATAAGGCAAGATTGGTAGTTCCAGGCTTCCGGCAGGAGGAAGGGATTGACTATGAGGAAGTTTTTGCACCTGTAGCACGCTTGGAACCTATCAGAATCTTCTTAGCCTATGCTTCATTCAAAAACTTTAAGGTGTTTCAGACGGATGTAAAAAGTGCCTTTCTATATGGGAAAGTGAAAGAAGAAGTCTATGTTTGTCAACCTCCAGGTTTTGAAGATCCTCACTTTCCTGCGCAATACTATAAGCTCAACAAAGCTCTCTATGGTCTTCATCAAGCTCCTCGAGCCTGGTATGAGACTTTGTCAACATATCTTTTGGATTGTGGGTACTCAAGAGGTAAAACTGATAGGACTCTCTTCACAAAAAGAATCGGAGAAAATGTGATGCTGGTGCAGATCTACGTAGACGATATTATCTTTGGGTCAATTGATGAAGCTCTTTGCAAGGAATTCGAAAAAGTTATGAAGGCAAAATTCGAGATGAGCATGATGGGAGAACTTACATTTTTCTTGGGATTAGAGGTGAAGCAAAGAGAAGATGGTATCCTTATTCTTCAAGCGAAATACATCAGGGATATTCTCTCCAAGTACAGTATGAATGACTGCAAAACTGCCAACACACCATTTGCAGCTTAGACAGAACTTACATTTGATCTTCAAGGAAAACCTGTGAACAAGTCCTTCTATCACTCGATGATAGGCTAGTTGATGTATCTGATAGCAAGTAGGCCTGACATTATGTCGGCTGCCTGTCACTGTGCACGATTTCAGACGGATCCAAAAGAATCTCATGAAACTGTTGTCAAAAGAATTTTTCGCTATCTGAAAGGAACACCCACTTGGATTGTGGTACCCTAAAGATAGTAATTTTGATTTAATTGCTTATTCTGACAGTGATCATGCAGGTTGCAAAGTTGACAGAAAGTCCGTCTCCGGAGACTGTCAATTCTTAGGAAATCGTCTCATATCATGGCAGAGCAAGAAGCAAACAACAGTGTCCGCATCTACTGCTCAAGCCGAAATTACGGCAGCTTACAGTTGCTATTCACAAGTTCTCTCGATACAAAATCAGTTGCTGGATTACGGAATCAACATTATGAAGACTCCCATATTCATCGACAACGAGGTGTGTCTAGGAATTGTGAAGAACCCTATCCACCACTCCAGAACAAAACATCGAGATTCGCATTCATGCGATCAGAGATGCGTATGAGAAAGGACACATTCAAGTGGTGCCGGTGGATACCATGCGACAAAAAGCTGATAGTTTCACGAAAGCCTTCGATAAAACCCGCTTCAACCAGTTGGTAACCTGGATGGAAATGGTCAATTTCCTTGAGTGGAAATGATTAAAAACACCTTTCATAATAAACCCCTTAAACAATCTTATAAAATGTGCCAAACAAAAAGATTTTCTGCATTTTTTAAATTTCTTTTTCACGCTCTGGACTCTCGAAAATCAAATTTTAAGGGGGGAGTTTTCCAGAAAATTAGCATAATCCTTAAGTTTTCCAGAAAATTAGCATAATCTTTTGTTTGACACCTACTTGAGAAATGATAGAAAACTGCTGACACTTAGTTTGATTTTAAATCAGAACTTGATTGAGGTACCAAGCAACGACGTGTCAGTAGATTCAGCAATACCTTCGAGTAAACTGCGAGAAGGCGACAAAAAGAAAATGCTTACACAAGAATTCTGGATACCCACACTGTTGTGCAACTTGCGGGTAACACATTACAGCGTATGGCTTAATGGTCTTAAATCTTGCGTTGATAGATTGCCAAAGTCCGAGATTTCGGGTCTTTATATTGACTAATCATTCAAGGATATTATAGTTGCTCTTCTGCTGCATCAAGATATATGCTGACCTAGACACAATTATGATATCTTTTCAAAAGAGCCAATGTGGCCAAAACCCCACACAGATGAAGCTCTCATGTGAGAATCATTCAAGTGCTTAAATCGTATCGTCTAAGGTATATGTCTTAGCCCTTTTTAGACATTGGTCTCTCTACTGTACAAAACTACTGACCTGATCACCCATTGTCTATCATTGAAATCTCAAAAACGAATGAAGTCAATATACTCACCCGCTATGAGGATCTTTGTTCATACCTTGATCGCGGGGGTATGTCCTGATGTGGGACTCACGGGCACAACATTCTAACAAGTCTAGCTTAGGTGGGGGCCATAGAAATTCTTGTCAATATCACTACAACATGATAAAATGCTCACTGAAAGCATGTTGAAAGAAAGGTACATAGATTTAAAGGGACAAACATACTGACAGTTTTTCTTGTGCTTCAATTATTCAATATTTTCTATTTCATCACAAACTAACAAAGTATTGCTAGTATGATCTTTTGCAGGAAAGTCACAGGATCCGAATCAGTAAATATTATGTGAAAAAGGAAGCTTCGTAGCTCTAAAAATAATTCTCAGGGTTCAAATAGCAAAATTCTGTGTTTTTAATCTTATTCTCAACTTTTGCACTATTTGGACTACCATGCGCTTCATTTGGACTACCAAGTGACAGTATCGTTCAATCAATTGTTTCATCGTCTCTCCCTTGATTAGAGTAAAGATATCAAATTCTTTACTTAGTAACGTTCTCTTTCCCTTCTGAAGCTGCGCGCTTCCTTGGAATTTTAACCGTAAAGCATTCCATAAGGATTGAGCATCATCATCATGTTATAGGAGCGCCAAGATGTCTTCTTTGATGGCTTGCTGTAAGATGTTCATCATCTTCTTCTCGTTAATGAACTTTTCCCTTTCGAAATCTGAGAGTTAAGCTAACATTTTCTTAAGACCATTCTCTCCAATTGGTGCTTGATATTTTGCTTCAATGGCAAACCAGCAGGTGAAATGATTTGCTTGAACCCAGTTCATAAATCTTTCACTCTAGCTATCATAGTCTTCAAGATATATCAACTTTGGAGGCTTTGTCATCGTGCCCATCTCATTTCAAGATTCATATTCTGAGCTGCGGTGGTTGTAACTGCTGAAGCAGCAAAAGCATTGTAAAATTCTTCTTCCATCTTTTTCCTTCGAAATTTTTAGAAACACACTTTCGAAAAACACTGAATAGAATGAAAAATCAAAAAGTTCTTCATGCGAATGACCAGTTGCTTGTGCGACTCAGTTGGTTCATGCGAGTGCGATACTCGTGTGAATCAAGGATTCGTGCGAGCGAGATGCTCGTGCGACTGAAAAAAGGTAATTCGTGCAAATGACTTCTTTGTGCGGATTACTTGCTCGTGCGAATGACAGTTCTGTAACTTGTAAATTTTAAGAAAATTGGTTTACTTGTTCGTACGAGTGTCTGATTTGATGAATGGCCATTCGTACGAGTTGTCTCTCTACTCATACGAGTCAGCTTAGGTCACCAAACGGATGATTTTTACAATTTTTGACATGATTAAGTATGGTTTTAGATTTGAAATTTTCAAGGATTGATTAGAGTTGATTTTAACGTGATATACTAAAATCCTAGTCCAATTTGTCCATGAATTCGTCCAAATCTAAGATCTGTGTGAGAAAGTGTAGATGTAGAAAAACTCCAATGGTTGAATCTGGATATGAAACTGTTGAAACTGTTGGTTGTCTACTAAAAACTTGATGTTTGTCCTCAAATTAGGCCTCAAAGCTCTGATACCACTTGTGAGAGGGGATCGGCTCTCCTCCAATGAGCACAAGACTGATCTGACTCAGCTAACAGAGGCGGAATTCATTGTTAGCGAGATGGACAAACAAATAAGAAAGATATACTGCTTAAACGCCTTGAATTGTATTGATAAACGTGAACAAATACAGAACGCGTAAACAGTTTAAAAGGGTTTCGCCTTAGTCACCCACCAACAGATCTTTGACACAACACTCAAGCTCCTCTATTTATAGGTGAAGACGCACAGGAGGAGTGTGTGTGTGTATGACTTGTGCAAGTGGTGCCTCGTTCGAGCCATGTACAAACCCAATAAATCATATATTAACAAACAATGTTTGACATTCTAAGCCCTATATACATAACCAACATATCCTAGACATAGGCAATATACATTATGCACCAATAAACTCCCCCTTGGATGTTGCCGCAGTCTTGGATAGATGTAAAAAAATTCTTCAAAAATTTGACAGTTAACGTTTAATCTGAAAGCGCCTTAGCGAAGCAATTCACGTACGCTCTGCAATCCTCTCCTCCTTCTTTTTCTTTCGTTTCTCAATCTATTCCATCTTCCTCCAAGAAGTGTTCCATGCTGTTCCTGAATGTATATCATTAGCATAACAGACATTAACAATCTTCTGGAACTGGAGAGCCTGCTGTTTGTCTTTCTCTTTGAAACTAATCTTACTATAAAACAAGCATTCAATATCCTTCTTCGAACAATTGACTAGCCACATCGGGTCTAGTACTCGAATGCCACGCCATAGACCATATATATGTTTGTGTGCTATGACGGCTTCGGATAATTCCTCGGTAATCTTCCAAGAATCATCATCTGGATGGACACAAATAACAGCTTCACCTGTACTTGAATCATAGTGCTACCATTTAAAGATCTTGAAGAAATCCTGTTCCATCTTGATTAGAGACATATTTTTCATAACTTTCAGCCTCTTCACTATCAATGTAACATCTTTTTCTTTTGTCACTGGATCGATCTTAGTGATTCTTTTTGGGAAATGTGGCTTCGAGTGAATAAAACCACGTGCAGCCTCAATCTTTATCAATTGCCACAGCCGCTGGTCATGAAATTTCATCTTCAAATTAATCATCTTTGTTTGAACAAGCTCTTTGATATCCCAGAACGGTAGGGTCTTTATGTCGCTCAAGTATCAAAAAGTACTGGATCCCATATTCCCGTTTAATCGCATAAACATTCAGCTCTTCGATTCATCCCCAGCTTATAATATCCCCCAAAGAAATGTTAGCATCACGCGTAAAAAAATACTAAGGGACATTTGAATTAATGTTCAGCTAGTACTTCTTTAAACCAACGCTTCCTCATTTCAGCAATTTCTTCTGCAGACAATTGTTGAGGAACGGTTCCCTGTTTGATAGCCTCTTCAACTTTTCGCTTTAAAAGATCATCATTTTCGGCTGCAACAGATCACTGAAAGTTGGGGAGTCATTTGTACCCTCATCGGCAATATTAGTATCACCGTCATTAGAATCATCCTCCATGACAACTTTATCATTCTCATGTGCATCAGCAACATGTTCGAAGACATAATCAACAGGCTCGAAAGCACTGATGTCGTTAAGCTCCTCTTCGAAATCAAACTCAAAGTTTTCTTCGTCCACTCCTAACAAATTTGATATTTCTTCTTTTGAGTAACTGTGGACAAACTCTCCCTCTTAAAAATCATGCTCTAAATACAAAATATTTGGTTTGGGCACGACAGGAACAGATGACATTTCAGTCATTGTGAGGATTCCTGCCTGCTTAGAATCCTTAGAGCTTTCAGACTTTCCCTGATCTTTTTCTTCTTCTGCTTGATTTGCAGAGTCATCCAAGTCCACAGAAAACTCAATATCATCCTTCAAATTAGATTCTGTTACAAGGATACCTGATCCACCCAAGTCATCATCACCACCATCACTATCATCATCAGACTTATCAGAAAATATGTCATCGATATGGTCCAACTCTTCTTTTTCTTTCTCAGGGTCTTCAACAAATTCATCTACCTCGGCTTCTATTTCTTTCTCCAACTTCCTCTTATTAAGCCATTCTCGATGTTTAGCTGAAAGATTTGACATATCAATTTCAACATCCTTAGACTTTCCAACCAACACAAACTTCTTCAAAACTGCATATACCACCACCTCGGAAGGTATTGGAACAGATTCAGCTTCAGGCTCAGTTATGTCCATCACGGGTTCCTCACTAACCTTCGCCTTACCCTTGACCTGAGTGTCAGATAATTCTTTGGCAATGCGTTCCCGCTCGGCAACCCTTTCTCTGGCAGCTAAATTGATTCCGAGTTTCTTCGTGAGAATGTTCTCGAATATAGCGCATTTTTCTCTGATTTCTGAGACGTTCTTCATAATATTCTGCCATCCGATTTCTCAAACGTTCATTCTCAGATATGATACTCACCAAAATAGCCTCTAGTTGCGGTTTTTCTGCATTAAGCCCATTGATTTGCTCTTGTAGCTCAGCAATCTTGACATTGTTCTCCATTACTTGTTTCTCAAGCTCTTCAATGCGTGAATCGTTGAACATGTCGACCAGAACTCTTCCCCTCCCGGAATATCTCCAAAGTTGAAGTCGAATTGATCTTTTAACCTGGTACTTGTCGAGAACTGGGGTTGAGGTTGAGGTTGAGGTGTGGTGTTGGCTGTGGTGGTGGAGATGGTGGTGGCTGAGGAGTTGGTTGAGGAGATGGTGATGGTGGTGGTTGAGGAGTCAGTTCAACATTCTCTTCTTCAACAACCTTTTTCTGCACTTTTCTTTTAGATTTGTCTTTTGGAGAATCAGTGCTTCTAATTGCTGGCCTCTTGAAACGTCTAGAAGATTTCTTAGAAGTTTTACGAACAGGGGTATCACTATCGGAACCCGAAGGCACATAAGTCGTATCATTCTCCCCTGATGCTTTACGTCTCTTTTCTTCTGCTTTACGTTGAAGTTCAGCCAGACGTTCAAGTTCTCTTTCTTTAACTCTTTCTCTCTCTCCGGCAATCCTATCCTCTTGATTAGTACTAGAGGAGGATGCCTCTTCAACCATTCCTTCTTGTTCTCCAAATGCTTCTCGTTCAATGTCAGCAGCCAAAGTTTCAACATTTTCTTCTGGCTCTGACTCATCGATCAACCTCGTGCTTTCAGATGTACGTTGCTTCTTTCAAGGGGCATTGGAGGTAGATGCGAAAGTTTGCTTTCGCTTCGACCCCTTACCCCCTTTTTATCATCTTTAGAGAACCACATGCTTCTCTTCGCAACATAACCATCCAACGCTTCCAGCTCCTCATCTTCGTCTCCACTATCATCTTTCCTCCACTTCCCTTTTGGCGGTGCCACATATCTTTATCAAGAATAGCCCCGAAAACAGGCTTGGCATTTAGGAAGGCTTTAAGATGCAGATTTATCTTCTTCAGAGTTGACACATCCATATGTTCTAGCTTTAAAACATCATCCTTCTTCTTCTTTGAGTTTGGATGTAAGTGGTTGAGCAACATCTGAATAAAACGCGGATACCGCAAAAACTTCTCGCGTTGTGTATTTTGGACCATCTAGGAGAATATCACTCTTGAGAAATTGTAAGGAAAGTTCAGAATAAGTGTTGTGATCATGCGCATCTGATAATCAACCAAATCATCAAAGCCGCCCTTTCTGTGACTGAGGCCATGAATAACACAATGTGCAATATAACGAAACGGTGTACTCAAATTTGCATTTTTAAACGGAGCTGCGTTGACAAATCCTGCATAACCCATCCTGTAGAAGCACCCTTTAACCATATACTTAGAGAAACTAGTTTAGTCTTCTTTATTATCTTTAAACTCTAACACAGTCCTGATCAAGTCTTCAGTTATCTTGACTTGAATATCTTCGTTGTCAATCCTTACAACAGACAAAATCGTGTTCTCTTCTTCATCAAATTCAGCAGCATTCCAAAAATATTCCACATGTGAAAGATAAGCTGTGTGATGATCAGTGATAGCTTTGGTGATTGGAAGACGGCTCAAAAAATCTAATACTTCTCGGTAAGCTGCGATTTCAGGAATAGTTTCATCGAGAAGACAACAGATGTTGTGAAATGGAGAAAACGACGACTTCTTGATCTGCAAGCATAAACATTTCAAATACTTAGAAAACTTTCAAAAATTTCAGTTCTTAATCACTCGTACGAGTTACCATTCGTACGAGTCATATACTTTGAGAAAAAATTAAGTCTGAAACAAAATCCCACTCGTACGAGCCACTTCTTCGTACAGATTAACAAATATACTTAACAGATTTTAGGATTTGAATAGAACTTCCTCATATGAATGATGCTTAGTATAAGCCATCAAGGTAACAACATTTATGGTTCTACTCGTACGAACAATCACTCGTACGAGTCAATATGTTAAACAAACATTTGAAATCCTCCCTCGTACGAGTAACGAATCGCACGAAATAACACCTAATCAAACCGAACTTAAAATGTGTAGATTTTAACAAATAGAAGGCTGATCTATAGGTTAAAAGGGCCGATTTTAACAATTTTGAATTCAATTTTATATTTTACCGGTCCGATTATCCTAAATCTATGTTTTATGTCCTTTTGGTCAAATTTTGGCATTATAACGGCTCAAAACAAGCATTAGTACCTTGCCCATTGAAAGAGGTGTGCAAATCAACCTCCCAAAGTATAGATACGTAATGTAGATCAAGAAAAATGAGTGACAAGAACTGATTCACACAGAGTATGCTCTTAATCGCACAGAGTCAATATTGTGACTTTTGCGAATGAGTTGCCCTTTTATACTCATTCAAGGTTCACTCGTACGAGTAATGCTTCGCATGAATGAAGCTTTTTGTCACTCGTACGAGTCAGTGTGTCACTCATACGAGTCAGTTCTTATACTGTTTTTGAATTTTTATAAAATATTATCTGTTTTTATAACCCAATCAGTTAACCATGTCCAAGTTAATGACCCTGGTTATCTGATTTGCCTACCAAGTCCAAGTTAACGACCTTGGTTGACCGATATTTGACCAAAACACACTTACAAAACCTATGTACTCGCCAACATTTTTATGCTGGCTCTCTTTTCACATATGTTTCAGGAGTCAATGCTTGATAATATGATGCATACTTCACATAGGAATGGATGCGGGCCTTAGTGACGTAAAACATGAAAGACAATTTATTTATGTGTTATTTCTGTTTATCCCAAGACAATGTAAACATTTAACTTAATAAAACAAAATTTCAAATTTCATGAGTTGTGAAACAATAGTTCTGTGACATGACTCCCGACGTTTCCGCCGCGGTTCGTTGTTTTACGTGGTCGGGGTGTTACAGTTGAGACGAGTCTAACAGTACATTTAATAAAAACAGTGCTCGGATTTTTTTATCATGTTTACCGATACGGTTTCGATTATCCGAAGATGTTTACAGCCCAAGCTCAGCACTCGATCATAGTGTTCAGCCCAGCACGAAATCAAAACCCGAACTTGCTGGATCAAGTAAAGGAAAAGTTGAATGAGTTTATTGGAAACTACAATGTTGATATGGTTTCTAACTATGTGATGCGTTTGCTTGAACGTGGGAGGCAAAAAGAGGAAGTAAGAAATGAGATGAATAGTTTTTGGGTGATGACAAAGACTCCTTTGTATCTTGGTTATGGGATCATTTACAATCAAACCAAGATCTCCAAGATCTATACGCTAAATATACAGAGTCTAATCATGAAGAAGTGTCCAAACAAAAACCTCAACCCTAGCAAGCAGCAATCAGCAGCCCAGCACCCCAAACTCTACCTCAAGCCCAAACTCACGCTGACAAACCAAGCTCGCACATTGACCAAGTCAACTACCTTTTGTGCACTGATTCTTGCAGGAATAGGGTTGCTCAACTCAGGGCACTTAAATCTAAAATGGCTGATGATTACAACAATGCAATGGCTCAGTGCATCAGCTTTCGAGAAAGTAACAAGTTACTCACAGAAAAGGTTGAAGCACAAAAGGAAGACATAGCTCAGCTCCACCTGGACGTAAATCAACAGAAATGTTGGGTCCATGATTACAAAACCAGATTAGATTCAAAAACCATGGAATGCGACTTGGTAAGAGTTGAGCTGGGACTTCTTACTGGAAAATATCAACAAAACGAAGTTAATATAAAGAAGTTTGATACATCCAGCAAGCTCGTTCAAGACGTGTGCAATGTGCATCTGGCATATAAGGAGAACAAAAGGAAGGGTTTGGGATTCAATCAAGTTGCCCCACCATATCACAACCACACAACAATGCCTGAAAGCGATGAAGATTTTGAGAAAGCACAGCATCTGGTGTATGGCAAACCTAGTGATTATACGTCAGACACACGGAAACCATCTAGTGCTGTTAACTCTTCTAATGATTCAGCTGGAGTGTCTGGTCTTCATCTTATAAACCAGGACTCTCCGACTTTATCAAAGCTGATGAAGAGAGAGCTAACGTGAATAAGGCTCCAAGTGCGCAAAATGAACAATCTGAACCTTCTGCTTCTGATGGAAAGGTTCAGAGCAAGCTAAAAGAGCAAAAACGATCAAATCGGAGACAAAAAAAGCATAAGTCCAAACGTCAAGGATAATCACGCTCTCCAAAATCATCAGTGGGCAGCAATAGCCCTCAAAAGGCTAGTGTTGTGAAAATTGTTTTTGTTAAGCCGGTCTTTAATGGCAAATGTGAAAAATATGCTTTTGACCGTGCTAGCAAAGCTTTTGGAAAGGTTGGGGAGATTTCTGAAGAAGACTTGCAGTCTAAACAAAAAAAGAAAAATCAAAAGAAATCTCCACAACAGAAGAAGGCCCTTGCAAACGACAAGTACAAACATCCAAATTCATCTTCGTCTCCAAGAAACGTGCAAGAAAACAAGAACAGAAAGGATCAGTTCATCCTTCAGGGCATGCAAGAGCAAATCAAGCTGATAAGAATGTTTTATATGTGAAGAGACAAACGTGCTTCAATTGCGGCATTCATGGTCACATTGCTCGAAACTGCACACGTAGTCCCCATGTTCTGTATCATGCTCAAAATCAGAAAGTTACACCTAAGGATAACAATCATTCGAAGTCGATGAAGGTATCATCACCTAAGGCAATGAAGAATGTGAATTCCAAGGTTAAACCATTTGATGGGGATTGGAATGTTGCCAAAAACAAACGCAAGGTTGTTCAGAAACAAAAATTTTGTTTCTAAAATGACTAAACCTGAAACAGCCAAAGTTGCTCAATCAAAGGCAACAACCGCGTTTGTTAAAATGAAACAGATTTGGAAACCCAAATCCAAAGCGGCAGCAACATCACGAATCCTCGAAACAAAAGGGGACTTGTGTCTAAAAGACGTGTCTTATTTTGATGCTTCAGGGAAACCCAGGACCACGATGGCCTGTGTCCCACTGTCTTACTAATCTTCTTATTTTTCAGGAACAGTCAAGGAGGAGCTGTTGACAATTTCTGGAATGTTGATAGCGGTTGTTCCAGGGATATATCGGATAACATCTCACTGTTGCAAAAAGTTTAATTTTTTTTACAAGTGCGATGTTTCCTTTGGAGGAGATGAGGCAGCGAAAAGGTACAAATTTAAATTTTGTGCTTTGATTTTGAAATTGATTAGTCTTTAATCAAATGACGGAACGGTTAGCAAAAACAACAAAAATATTTTTTTCTTTCATTTAAACCTTTGTACATACGTTTTCTTTATTAGGTAAATTTGTGCATAAAGTATGATGCACAAATTTAAGGGGGAAGAGGGCGATATATGTATATATGCATTGTTTGAGGGGGAGAAAATCAGAAAAATACAAAAACATTTGAAAAATATAAAATACAAAAACATTTGAAAACAGAAAAATTCAAAAAGTCTTTTTGCATCAAATGGGAAATGAAATGAAATTCGTGATAAAGGGTGTGACTGACACATGTGAGGTATCATAGCTGAAAAGACTAGGATCTAATGTGATATGTCGGTAGGCTTAACGCTCAAAGTGATTAAAAGATACTAAGTGATATGAACATAACGAACTATGTATCTTGCGGGTAACATACCATCGGCATATGGTTTCATGGTCTTAAATCCTGCGTTGATAGATAGGCAACGTCTGAAGTTTCAGGTCATTATGTTGTTGAGTCATCGGGGGATATCTTGACTGCCCTTCTGTTGCATCCAGATACATGCAGACCTAGGCACAGTCAGGATATCCTTAAAAGAGCCAAAATAGAAGGGCCAAAACCTTAAAAGAAAGGAAATCTCATTACGAGAAATTCCATATGCTTGAAAAGTCAAGCATACCATATAAGGTATTTGCCTAACCCTCGTCAGATATTCATGGTCACTCTGCTGTACAAAAGTACTGACCTGTTCACCAATAGTCAGACGTTGTAAAAGATAAAGGATGATCTCAGTATACTCACCTGCTACGATGAATCCTTGTGCTTACCTTGATCACGGAGGTATGTCATAGTATGGGACGCACGGGTGTTATGGTATAATTCTACCTTAAGCATATCACGAAGTTGAAAAATGAAAGTCGAGCGTTAAAGTTTAAGTGGACAAACATATTGGCAATCACTTAGACCAGTCTAAATTAGGTCGCACTGAAAAGTGTTCATTGGTCCGCCTGAAAACGATTTTGATCCCATTGCAATTGTATAGTTGTAACTACTAACGTAGTTTCTTTGTTTATTTGTGTTTCTATTTATATTCATATTTCTAAAATTAAAAAAATAGAAAATCCAAAATAGAGTGCTTTTTGTGTTATGAAAATTATTCACCGTTCTTGAAGATTTGACTAATCATCAAATATTTGAAAGAAATTTGAATTTTGATCTGAGTACAAGTACTTGGATGTACCAAGTGTTCATACGGTACTCACCTTGTTGCATAAGAATGTTTGCTTATAAATTTATAAGAATTGTGAAGATCTTGATTTAGATCAAGAAACAGGGATTGCTGAAAATTTAGATGCTATTAGTTGCTGACGAAGCATGAAGCATCACAACAGCAAAGTGTACCTGAGTCAGAAGAACCAGATTCCAGTCATCATCTGACAGTAATAGTACATTTAAAGAAGTACATGTGAACCTGCTTGCTTGAAAGAGAAACATTGAAGAAGAAAAGAGCTGCTGAGGTTCCGCCTCTCACATTCTTTTTGACAAAGATGTTTCAAGCAAAGCTGATCAAGATCCTGATATGAAACTAACCACAAGAGCATATGAAAAAGACCCGATGCTGAGAGTTCATTGAAGTGTGAGGTCCTAAAAGTTTAATACTGACTTCCACAATCCTTACAGCATAGCGACAACCATAGAATCTGTTGAAGACGTTACTGAATTTATGCTATGAAGACAATTTGATGCACTAGTCTAGGGGTGATTGTTAGGTCCTAGAAGTGTGAGATTGACGCATGAAATATACGCAACGGTCTATGGTAGTTAATTAGGATTAATATGGGTTAGTTTGTATTAGGTTTGGACCTTTATAGGTTATTTGGGCATGCCATAGGCCATGTGGGCTAGGCAAGCCCAAGAGAGGCATGCTCTTACCCTAGGTATATAAGCTAAGCTTATTTCATTTCTAGGGTTAGACTTTTGGGATTTCTATAGAGAGCCTCCATCTTGTACCAGACGGTTTTGCTTGTTCAAGTAATAGAATTGTGTGCAAGGTGTTAAAAGTGAATTTGTATTGTTCTTCATCTTTTCGGTTTTCTTGAATAACATCAAGTTTGGATTCCGCCCATCCTTGGTGATTATATGATATCGTTGTTAGATCCGGATTTTCAGGACTTACAATAATGAAGGGTGAACGTTCCTTACGACTAAGCGCATCAGCCACAACATTCGCCTTACCAGGATGGTAGCGAATCTTGCAGTCATAGTCGTCCAGAAGTTCAACCCAGCATCGTTGTCTCATGTTTAGCTCCTTTTGATTGAATATGTGTTGGAGACTTTTGTTGTCAGTGAAAACCACACATTTCGTACCGTAAAGGTAGTGTCTCCAAATTTTGAGAGCAAAAACTAGGCTCCTAACTCAAGATCATGAGTTGTGTAGTTCTTCTCGTGGATTTTCAATTGTCTTGATGCATAGGCTATGACTTTGTCTCTTTGCACGAGAACACAACCATGGCCTAGGTTTGATGTGTCACAATAGACAACGAAATCGTCGTTGCCGTCGTGTAAAGATTAAAACTGGAGCATCACAGAGTTTTTGTTTCAGTGTTTGAAAGGCTTCCTCTTGTTTGGGTCCCCACTCGAAAGGTTTATTCTTCTGAGTCAAAGTGATAAGGGGAACTACGATCTATGAAAAGTTCACGATGAATCATCGATAGTATTCAGCAAGACCAAGAAATGAACGAACTTCGGTAGGAGTAGTAGGTGTACTCCAATCCCTATCCGCACTGATTTTGGCAGGATCTACGTGTATACCTTGTTTGTTAACAATGTGTCCCAAAAATTGAACTTCTTTTAGGCAAAATTCACACTTGGAGAATTTGGCGTAAAGTTGTTCTTTCTTCAGGAGTTCCATCGTTAAACGGAGATGTCGTTAGTGATCGGCACGAGACTTAGAATAAATGAGGATGTCTTCGATGAAAATAATGATGAACTTGTCTAGATAAGGTTTACAAACCCTATTCATTAAGTCCATGAAGACGACAGGAGCATTCGTCAAACCAAAAGGCATGATAGTGAACTCGTAATGGTCGTATCAAGTGCGAAAAGCAGTCTTGGGAATATCTTCTTCGAGTACACGAAGTTGATGATACCCAAAACACAGATCAATCTTTGAAAAGCAGGTCGCACCTTGTAGCTGATCAAAGAGATCATCAATGCGAGGTAGGGGATATTTATTTTTGATGGTGAGTTTGTTGAGCTCAAGTTAATCGATACACATACAGAAGGTTCCATCCTTCTTTTTCACGAATAGGACAGGCGCGCCCCAAGGTGAAAAGCTCGGACGAATGAATCCCTTGTCTGAAAGTTCTTGGAGTTGCTTTGACAACTCTTGCATTTCAGACGGTGCAAGACGGTAAGGAGATTTGGCAATTGGGTTGGCACCAGGTACAAGGTCAATACGAAACTCAACTTGACGAATTGGGGGTAAACCAGGTAGCTCTTCAGGAAACACCTCATGAAATTCTCGAACAACGGGGATGCCCTGAATAGTTTTTCCCTTTCCATTTTTCCTTTACGATATGTGCCAAGAAGGCTACATAATTTTTTCATAGGTATTTTTGGGCATGGGTACAGGTCATGAGTTTTAGGCTACTAGACGGTTTCTCTCCGTGAACTTCTAAGGTTTCGCAGACGAAAGAGGTATACAAACAACCTTGTCAAAACAGATCACCTTAGCAAGGTGTTTGGTTAACCAATCCATTCCTATGATGATGTCAAAACTCCCGAGTTGCATTGGTGTGAGGTCAATGGGAAAAATGTGGTTATCCGGGTTCATTTGGCAACTATGAATGACATAGTCGAGCACAAGGGGTTCACCACTAGCTATTTCCACTGTTAAGGGTTTTCCTAGTTTAGTTCTAGGCATCGAAAGCAAAGGTTCAAAGGCTAGTGATACAAAGCTTCTATCAGCACCTGAATCGAAAAGAATAGAAGCAGGATGATTGTTAACAAGGAACGTACCGTTAATGACTTCATTATCAGCACGAGCCTCGTTGGCATTGATGTTGAATGCACGTCCACGAACTAGATTTGCATTCCCGTTCACCAATTTTGGGCAGTTGTTTCTAAAGTGACCCATCTCGCCACAGTTGTAGCAAGAACCAGGTGGCAACGGGGGTCTAACATGGCTTAGGGTTAAACAGGGTTCTGAATAGCTTGTTTTGGGGCCGAACGACAAACAATGGCTATGTGACCGAATCTTCCACACGAGGTGCATTGCGACACTGTAGGTGAGCTTGATGGTGACCATTGCACCGGTTGCACAACGATGCAGTACCAGCATAGGGTTTCCTTGCATGAGGTTGTGCTGGCTTGTTTTGAGTGTTCTGGTTAGGTTGTGCAACAACTGCAAAGTTCTGTGAAGCCTTATGCTTCCTCGATTTTTTGGAAGACTCGGCTTTGTTCTCCTTTGTTTTCTCTTGAGTGGTCTTAGCTGTCTGTTTCTTATCGTCCTTGCGAAACAGTTTCCCCTTCTTGACCTGAGACTCAGTCAGAGTAGCAGCTAATTCGATAGCCTGTCGAACAGTGGAAGGGTTGCTACCAGTAACAATGTCCTGAACGGGGTCAGGCAGGCCATCGATGTTCCTCTCGATTGCTATATCCAACAGGGTGACCATGACGGGACACAACAAGCTCAATTCTTCGTAACGGTCAGTGTAGGCACGATACTCTCCACTATCTTGTTTAAGATTGTGGAATTCATCTTCCAGCGCCCGTTGTTCATGACGTGGACAAATTCCCTCATCAATAGAGCTCCGAAGCTCTTCCCACGTTTGTGCCATTGTCACACCGGCACCCCTATCTCTCATCACACCATTCCACCATGTCAGTGCTCTTTTCTAGAATACACTCAGTGCAAACTTGACTTTTCGCTCATTCGGGCATTGAACATGACGAAATGTGCTTTCGAGACTCTCAAACCACTACAGGAGTCCAGTAGCTCCTTCGGACCCAGTAAACTTGAGTGGTTTAGCCGAGTTAAATTTTTGTAGTTGCACGGTGCGGGTGCATTGTTGTTGCTATTGTTTGCTTGGTTTATTTGGGTCACTAGGTTTCGGAGTACAGCAGCAATTTGCTGAGCTATCATAGCTGCCATTTCGGCATCTTGAGTCGTAGGCATTCTAGAAGAAAACATGAGGGAAATATGTGAGATTAACATTGGATAATCAAGAGAGATGTAAAAAATATCAATGAATATAAGGATGGTTGTCGTTCGTTCGTTACTTAAAAACAAACAAATGACACATAGTGTCTAATCAAAGTAAATGGGTCTTTATAATGTATCGGGAAGACATGCTTTAGCCTATAAGTGGACACTCACTCCAAGAGTTCCCAGGTAAGAGTGACTGGTCTGATAATGCGGATTTGTACGAACACTCTAGCCTTAGACAGAAAACTTAGGGTACAGGCATCCACCCTTCCAGATTGCACGTGTTCACATTAATAAAACCCAAACTTCGACGGGATTTTGAAAACTTACTAGGCTTTAAGCCAAAACAAATCATCTAAGGATAGATTATTGATTTTGAAAACGAATATGTAACTTGTGTATTTGTTTTTGTAATCATCTAAGGATAGGTGATGGTATTGTTTAAGAATCTAAACCCAAGATAACTCGCGTTAGGGTCCTAGGAAGGTTATAGTCTAGGTCAAAGCATTACTAATAACCCAATTCCCTATAACCATAAGCTCTGATACCAATCTTTCTATAAAATCCCGACCGCGTAAAACAACAAACCGTGGCGGAAACGTCATGGAATCATGTCACAGAACTACTGTTTCACAACTTATGGAATTTAAATTTTGTTTTATCAAGTTAGATGTTTACATTGTCTTCAGATAAATAGAAACAACACATAAATAAATTGTCTTTCATGTTTTAAGTCACTAAGGCCCACGTCCATTACTACGTGAAGCATGCATCATATTATCAAGCATTGACTCCTGAAACATATGTGAAAAGAGAGTCAGCATAAAAATGTCGGCGCGGACATAGGTTTTGTGAGTGTGTCAAATTCGTAGCTTTGTATACATATTGCAACACCTCATCCGACTACAAGAGTCGTTAAGTGAAAACCTCTTATCAAAAATGTTTGATATTGCAATACAGTTAACCAGCTAAAACAAGTTGGTTTGAGTTGTGAAAATCTTATAGCCATGAATCTTGACCAAAACGTTTCTTTTGTAAAAACCTTGTAATAGATTGATTCAAAAGAAACTTCGTATGGTTTATATCTTTAAGTGAAAATCATTGCGTGACATGGTTCAAAACCATTTGTCCGTGTTATAAACCATTTATCAGTGTTATAAACCATTCGTCTGTGTTATAAATCAATCGTCTGTGTCATAAACTAATTGTCCATGTCATAAACAAATCGTCCGTGTTTTTTAATTATGAAAACTTTTGATCATTCTTTAATGAACACATTTAAACCTGTGTTGACTATACCACCAACCAAAGGGTCTCTTTAACTAGACTAACAAATCAACAAATGATTTGTTAATCAGAAACAGTTTCTGTCATTACCCCAACTTCCACCAAATCCAGTGAACAATCCGATAATGGGATCGTCAGTCCTATGGTACCATTATATATTACTGGTCGGCTCGGCCAAAGCTAATGAATGCCATTCGAGTTATGGATAACGCATAAACAATTTGTTCACATTATTGAAATCGTATTGTTTTATATATATACCATAGACATTGTTTTTTTTTTTGAAAACTTGAAAATGATTTAGCACATATGAGTCACCCCAAAACATTTGCAAAACGTAAAAGAGTGGAACTATGTACTCACTTGGGATTGCGTAAATGTCTTGTTCAAATGATCAAACAAAGCTCAAGTGTGTCCTAATGTGTCAGATAAATATGTTAAGTGTCGGGACTACAAACGGAAGATCGGATAGAATGAAGTCTTATAAACCAAACGAGTGTTGGAACTCATGTGACATGGTTTAACAAACTTAACATTCTGATTTGCAAAGGTTCCTGAGTGCTTTTGACCCATTATGACTCGTTAAGTTAGTTTATGCTACTTTAACGGGTCATTAGTGTAAACGCCCAAACATGTTTGAAAATGTTATAACATCAGTTTATTTGTCAAAAATTTGGTTACATGTGTTTAAAATGGATTTATGCAAAAGGGCATTTTGCTCATCATCTTTTAAGAACATAGAAGTAACTTATCATGACAATAACCAGACGATGTGACCATAGGTAGGTTATTCCCTATACAACTATGGTCACAAACATGTGTTTGATCAGATACTAAGATCAAACGGGTCGGAAACCGTTGTCAAGACCGCTCGACCTACGACCCTAAATAAGCACTATACTAGAAGTGACGAGTTAGATATGTCAAAATATGTCTAACTAAGTTTATAAAACTAATTTGGTTCAAAACTTGGTGTTTTGGTACCCAAAAATAGTTTCTTCGTAAAATGCACATCATGCGCATTTTTTACCAAAACTTTGACACGTCACTTAGACTAGTAAACGTAGTAATCAGAAGGTGATATCGTTAGGGATTATAATCTTCATGATTACGATCACATTGGAAAGTTCAATTGAACTTTGACTTGACCAAATATGGTCAGAACCAAAAGTCAATCAGGAAGCCAAACTATTCGACTTTTAGCTCAAAATAGCTAAAATAATGAAAGAACTACGAAGAGTACTTATTCGTGTTGAAAAACACTTTCGGAAGTCAAGATAGGAGGCTTCCAAAGGCTGGAAACAAGCTCCAAGAAGGATAAAAAGAAGAACACTTTGCTTTGAAGTGTTTTGAAGTGGTGTGAAAAAATGGAAGAAAGTCGTGGGGTATTTATAGTATTTTAGGATCAACAAGGAGGTGATGACAAGTGTCCTCAAGTGTGGATTAGTGTCCTAACATTAGTCAACACCAAATTAAGTGTGGCAAAATGAGTGCTAGGTGTCAAAAATTGGAGATAGGTGGCAAACTTGGTGAAGAAGCAAAAATCTTTATTATTTTTCTTGACATTTTCGCCCTTGGACTTGTATTTTCACTTGTTTGCCATTTTTAACGCCTTTAACCTAATATTTAGGTTATATAAAAGTGTTTAGACATGTGTAACTTGGATTATGCCCGAAAATGTTGTGGATGTCGGTTCGTTTGGTTTTACGCGTACGCGTTTCGCAAAAATGCATAAAACGCTTTAACGAACACGAATGATTGATATTGTGCAACGTAATATTTTTGCATTCTCATAAAAAATATTTGGATTGATACGCATGGTTCGTATCTTGAATACGCACCAACAGAGTTTCGCAGTTTGACAAAAATAGTCTCTGGACTTGTATAAGCGTGTTTTTGTCATATCTAACCCTTCAAAACTTATATCTAAGTTATGTAAAGGGTATTTAGGGTGTGTGTAGCTTATGTCCTTGTTTCGCAGTGTACGTCGCGTTAAAATGATTGCGTTTAAGTGTTAATTAACGAATTATTTCCACACAAAAAAATTGAGGGTTCGAAATCGTGCAAGAAATTGAAATTGTGCAAATGTCTTAGATAATTATACAAATTTCAGAAATAAAACACAGGGTTTCATTGAATACGAAATTGTTTGTAATTGTATAAGTACTGAAAAGGCACAAATGTCACACTTTTCTTCACATAATGAGATAAACGTTTGATTTTTGAATTCAGATCCGTTATCACTTCTGATTGACTTGACCTTCAGTTTGATGACATTTGTATCATGGGAATGAAGGTCTGAAGTATGGATGCAGTCTCGCTTTTAGCTTTAAGAAAGTAAACCCATGAGAATCGAGAAAAATCATCTGTAATCACCAAGCAATAGGATCTTTTAGCTAAACTTTTTACACTAATGGGACTGAAAAGATCTATATGCAACAATTGTAGAGGTGTAGTTATTGTATTCACTGCTTTGGCTTTGTGAGGCTTCTTGTGTTGTTTACATTAGGCGCATGCAATACACTTTTCTAAAAAAGGAAATTCTTTTATAGATAAATCACTTACTAAATTCAATTTAGAAAGTTTATTCATATATTTGAAATTTACATGCACCATTCGCCCGTGCAAAAGCAGTGATTCCGATGCTTTAGAAATTAAGTATATCTTTGTTCAGCAGAATCGGCAGTTTTCATGTTTAGTGTATTGTTTTGAGACGGAGCTGTAAGCATAATCATTTCGGGATGAACTGAGTAGCCACGCTTGAGAAAGATGCATTCTACATCGTTGAAGAGCATTGATATTCCTTTGTCACAGATTTGTGATACACTTATAAGATTGTAGCATAATTCTGGTACATAGTTACATCTTCCAAAGTTATAGCATCCGAGACGACATCTCCAAGTCCAACTATTTCCCTCCTTTCTCATCTCTGGCAAATGAGACAAAATCGTCGTTGATGAATCTAAACTTCTTCAAAAGTTCCTTTAATCCCGTCATATGCTTAGAGCATCTACTGTCAACGTGCCAAATGTACTCCATAAGCATTCGAAGTCATTTTTGAATTTTATTCTGTTATACAACGACAAACAAGAAATATATACAAGTTAGTTAGCTTTCGGAACCCAAACTTGCTTAATTTTCAATTTATCATGATCTTCTTTGATAATATCGTCTTCCCTTTTCCAAAAGCAATTTGCATCAACAAAGTTTTTGACTAATTTCTTAAAATTGTCAAAATGATATGTGAAATGTTTAGCAAAATTTTGATCTGGTTTTGAACATTTCTTGCTTTTGCAATGTTTTGCCGTGTGTCCTAAATGACCACAAGAAAACATTTAATGCAGCGATTCCTCATAGAGGTTGATGCATTGGAAGATGACGTATGTAGAGGTGTAGTTATTGTATTCACTGCTTTTAGCTTTAAGAAAGTAAACCCATGAGAATCGAGAAAAATCATCTGTAATCACCAAGCAATAGGATCTTTTAGCTAAACTGTTAACACTGATGTGACTGAAAAGATCTATATGCAACAATTGTAGAGGTGTAGTTATTCTATTCACTGCTTTGGCTTTGTGAGGCTTCTTGTGTTGTTTACATTGGGCGCATGCAATACACTTTTCTAAAAAAGGAAATTCTTTTATAGATAAACCTCTTACTAAATTCAATTTAAAAAGTTTATTCATATATTTGAAATTTACATGCACCATTCGCCCGTGCAAAAGCAGTGATTCCGATGCTTTAGAAATTAAGCATATCTTTGTTCAGCAGAATCGGCAGTTTTCATGTTTAGTGTATTGTTTTGAGACGGAGCTGTAAGCATAATCATTTCGGGATGAACTGAGTAGCCACGTTTGAGAAAGATGCATTCTACATCGTTGAAGAGCATTGATATTCCTTTGTCACAGATTTGTGATACACTTATAAGATTGTAGCATAATTCTGGTACATAGTTAACATCTTCCAAAGTTATAGCATCCGAGACGACATCTCCAAGTCCAACTATTTCCCTCCTTTCTCATCTCTGGCAAATGAGAGAAAATCGTCGTTGATGAATCTAAACTTCTTCAAAAGTTCCTTTAATCCCGTCATATGCTTAGAGCATCTACTGTCAACGTGCCAAATGTACTCCATAAGCATTCGAAGTCATTTTTGAATTTTATTCTGTTATACAACGACAAACAAGAAATATATACAAGTTAGTTAGCTTTCGGAACCCAAACTTGCTTAATTTTCAATTTATCATGATCTTCTTTGATAATATCGTCTTCCCTTTTCCAAAAGCAATTTGCATCAACAAAGTTTTTGACTAATTTCTTAAAATTGTCAAAATGATATGTGAAATGTTTAGCAAAATTTTGATCTGGTTTTGAACATTTCTTGCTTTTGCAATGTTTTGCCGTGTGTCCTAAATGACCACAAGAAAACATTTAATGCAGTGATTCTTCTTCCTCATAGAGGTTGATGCATTGGAAGATGATGTATGCGATGAGTGTCTTGAAGTGCATGATGCGTTGTCTGATGAAGATGCATTGAAACTTGAACTTTGATTTTCTTCATTTTCTTGTCAATGCGGCTTTCATCTTTTAACGCAGTCTTCATCATTCTCGCCAGCTGTTGAAGAAGCTACTCTTGGTTTTCACTTAAATCATCTGATCCATGATCTTCACTCCAGGATTATTCACCGCTTTATGAAGTTGTTATGCTTGAATCTTCACTGCTGCTTTCTTGTTTTGTTCTTTGTCTGATTCTAACATACCTGTATGAGATGAACAAACTCGGGAATTTCCTTAGTGAGGAACTTGCCAAATCTGTTTTATTTTAACTCTAGAACAAATACAGGGGGTTCATGCACACATTTCATCACAAAAAGCATTGCAGAGCAAAGCATTCACCACTACATTCTCATGGTTGCGGTCATAGGTTTAGGCGTATGCGTATTACAATAATCTCGGAATATTTAAGCAAGGTTAATACAGTCATCTGTCCTAGTTAAATTATTACATTCATCCCGAATAAAAGTCTTGTTTGTTTTACCACAATCTAGGCGAACCAGTTAATAGTAGTGTAACTATCCCTGAATAACCTATCCCATATTTTTGTGCCCCCACATTCCTCACACACACAGCCTCCGCACGCTCAATTGCATCTGCATTGCTAATAGAAACATTAATATTTTTGTCATTTTCACAATCGACACTTTGAGTAATAAAATTATTTTTATCAATTAAATCATTTTCTGGATGAGGAGTTGGCATGTGTACATAGTTTTTGTTGTGAGGAGGCAGAAAGATTCTTCTTTCATTCCCAAGCTTATCTTTGTACCGAATGCTATCTTTCACGTATGTCGGTCGTTGGCAGTTTTTAATGTCAACCAGCGCCTTCTTGCTTACATTCCATTTGTCGATAGTGATTTGCAATTTAGTGTTTTCAAATTCAGATTTCTCAAGTTATTCAGTTAAATCATTTATAACAAAATCTTTTCTGAAAACAAATTCTTTTAAAGTTTGCATCTTAGCTAAAGTTAAGTTAACTTTCTCTGATATGCAGCTTCGTTCTGTTTTAGTTCTTTGTTAAATTGCAAAACTCTTTCTTTTTCTCTGATTAGGTCACGGTTGAGGGATTTATAATGAGCCACAACGTTAACACACGGTTGTGAGCACAATTTGGCTTTAAATTCATAGGGAATGTTGTTTACCAAGTCTTTCTCCTCTTTCTCTTTGGCGGACTTGGCTTTCATTGCTGTTGCGGGAGCTTGATCTTTCTCCTTCTTGACACTGCTACTTGCTTGTTGAATCTTCTCCTTTGACTCAGAGATTTCAGCCTCTCTGTGTTGATGCATATGTCTATAGCCTATGTGATGTCGATATAATAGGGCTTTGATGTTAGGTTTTGAGTCTAAATGTATGTAATAGGGTCACTTCGCACGAAGTGATAACCACCTCGTACGAAGTGAAGCTCACTTCGTACGACGTGACCAACTCGTACAAAGTGGCAAAGGCTAACTCGCACGAAGTGTCAAAGTCTATAAATAGGCAAGTTGTGGTCTTGGTTAGAAAGCTGTTTTGTGAACTATGAAGGCGAAGCCCTGTCTAATTAGTTTTAGAATTGTAAACGTTGAACGATCTTAATGAAACTGAGCATTTAAACAGCAATGATCATATTGTCACTAGTTAATCATAAATTCCGCATATATTGACTAGATTTCAAGTTAGGTCCTATGCTTATTGGGATGAGCCGATCCTACAAGTGGCATCAGAGCCATGGAGGCATGATTTGAAGACATTTGATCAAGATTCAACCTTTGAAGACTTCTTATTCTACTCATTCTACTAATTTTTTTTAACTTTTTAAACAAATTCATGGACAAAATGGACTGATTTTTCAATATAACTCGTAAAAAACCAGTTTAGACAAACCCTTGAAAGAACCAGAGCTAAAATAAATCGAATTCATGTTGAAAATTGTAAACTTTGTGAAAAAGTAACACACTTCGCACGATCTGTAACTCCACTTCGCACGAAGTGTCCACCCACTTCACATGAAGTGAGCATTTTTCAAGACTTAAATTTCCACATCGCACGAAGTGTCAGATCGCTCGAAAATCGCACTTCGCACAAAACCCACTCCGCACGAACTGATTTTTAACCAAATTTTTCGCAGAAATGGAGAACGAGTTCTTTACCACGTTCGCTTCATCAGAAGTTATGAACGCAGCCGCTCAAACCTTAAACTTACATAACGAGATGGGCACGATGGCAAAACCACCCAAATTGATGTATCTTGAGGATTATAAAGGATGGCATAAAAGATTTACAAATTGGGTACAGGCGAATCATCTCAATAGTTGGTACGCGATTGGAAAAGGTTATAAGATTCTGGTAGATGAGAATGGTTTGTTGAAAGGGGTGATGCAATTGAATGATCAAGAAAAATTGTTGTTTACTCGTGAGAAAAAGATGATGAACATCTTACAACAGGCCATTAAAGAAGATACTTTTATGATGTTACCACACGAAAACTACGCTCAATCAATATGGAATGCACTCAAGGTTAAATTTCAAGGAAGTGCACAGATGATTAAGAGTAGGCAATCAAAGTTGAAGAAAGAATTCCATATTTTCCCTCATTAAAAGGCGGAACAATAAAACAGATGATTGAGAGGTACTGTCACCTCGTAGTCGAATTGAGACGTTTGGGAGTGGACAAAGATAATGAAGAGTTGGTGGATAAATAAGCTGATGCAATACAAGAGGGCGAATGGTTAACATATCTCATGGTTTTAAAGAACAGTCCTAACTACAACAGCACGTTGAGTCTTGTAAAGTTTATTGAGAAGCTTGAAGGCCATGAATTGGATTTACAAAAGATGGCAAAATCCAGAAGTGCACATGCACAGCAATATGTTAATTTGTACTATAAAGAAAGTGCCATTTCCAATAACCAAAGCCCGAAGATTCAAACGGATTTCAAAGCTAATAACTCTTCAAATACTTCGTTAAGCAATAATACTGGATTTACTTCATTCCCAAGTTATGATCTGAATACTCCTAGTACTTCACAATCATCCAAGAGCTCCAACAACAACAAAAGTAGCAAGAACAACCAACCAAATCCAAATCAGAGGGTTCTTCAGTGTAACATAGTTGTGAACTTGACAAATTCACAATATTTCACTGAAAATACAGCTAAGCAACATATGGCTCTACTCGCATCCGTGTTTGAATCTTATGAGAGCCTTGTATCCGGTAAGGTTGGGAATCCTGACATGACAAAAAAGGATTACGATCAAATCAACTCTCAAGAACTGGAATTAATAGACGTTAAATGGTGTATGGCCTGTATAGTTAGACGAGCTCAACGCTTTATGGAAATAACCGGGCGTAACAGTTTGGGAGGACCATATGTAAACTGGGATTTGATAAAGCGAAGGTGACATACTTTAAATGCCGAGAGAATGGTCACCTTAAGCTTGAGTGCCCGAACCTAGAAGTCTAGGGTAATCATAATCCATTTGCAGATGATTATTACAAGAAATCGATCTATCACAAGAGTTCTCCTCCTCAAAGCACATCAAAGTTAATCGCCATTAAGGATGGTTTGGCAAAAGCTAACAAAGCACTTGTGGTGACTCAAGAGGATGAGGGATTTAATTGGAACGATTATATTCCGAGAAAAGAGAGTTTGGCATTGCTTACTGAGATAACAGGAGAACCAGTGTTTGATGAGGTTATCGAGGAAAGTTCGAATGAAGAATGTGAAGTTGTGTTTGATGCAACGGATGATAATAGTGCTGAAGAGCTGGCTGAAGCAATTAATTATGAACGTTGTGCTGAGGAAGACATATTTCACCATGCTTTTAAATATGTTATTCCTCCTAATGTTTATAATTCTTTTGCAGGTTTCTTTAGAGGGTCGAGTCAATACCAATGCGCGCCAAAGAAAGAAGAATCCAAGAAGCCAATTCAATAAATTATTGATGTCATAAAGTAGATGAACGGTGAACATTTGAAAGAAATAGCTGACAAAGCCATGATGGCTCAGTTACATGAGGTAGTTACTGAGGAGGTCATGAAGTGAAAGAGACGGTCAATGAGTTGATTAAAGAAGAGGTTTAGGTTGCAATCAAAGAAGTCGAGAAACCATGCATGAAATGCTTGGAACCGTGCAAGAATGCTCAGAAAAAGATTTAAAATATAAAGAACTAAAAAAAAGACTGATAACTTGTCAAGTGACTTACGAGACACCAAAGTTGCTTATGATAAATTGAGTAAATCAATCAAGCAATTCCAAGAAGTCAGTAAAGTAGGACATGGCAATAAAATCAATGCTAAAACCTACCGTAATGGATAAACAAATGGCAATTAATAATCACATAGACACCATCGCTAAGCTTAAAACTGAACTTGAAGCCATAAAGATTGAGTCTGAACGAGTCAACAAAGTATTGATTAGTTACTTAACGTCCCCTTACGTGATTGATTATATTCTTCCCTAACAACTTGAGAAAACCAAACTGGAAGAAAATGATTCTGAAAAAACAAAACAAAGGTCTGAGTTACAATAAATGTCCACCCCCAATGTGGAACAATTATGATAAAAAATATCCAGATGGGGTGGAAAAGGCGCACAATTTAAAGCTAAAAACTAAACAAAAAGAAGACGAGCTGCCAGAAAACATTGATGTGACTTATGAATGTGAGTCAAATGTTGTGAAAACGTTTTCGAAATGTTTTAGGAAATGATTTGACAGCATTGATTTTGAAAGTGCAGAGTCAAATTTGGAAAAGTCTGAATTAAGCTCTCGTTCTGATAATGAAGAAAGTTTTCATAAGAATTATATTTCAGCATCGGAAAACAGTCTAAATGATGATCCTAATGTGGTAGTTAAAATGAATGGATCGGACAACTGTATTCTGATGAGGAATTTCGGATTCAGAGCGTAAAATTTGATAAAGTGGATAAATTCTTCAAATTGGTCGAAGTTAGTCCTTCTAACATTGAAAAGCAAAATTCAGCTTACTATTCAAAACCAAACAAAGTTTATATAATAATTACCATCGAACGGGAAGGGATCATCCTGAGAACAAAAGGAAGGGTTTGGGTTTTGATAAGAAGAAAAATAACAACAGGTTTCGAAAACCAGATTACAAAAAGAAAACTGAATTTGTTTTCAGAACAAGCATTAATGAGAAAGAAAGTCTGCCTAAAGAATAATCAAATGATGAATTTTATGCAGAGAAAAAACGTTGTCAACGGGCTTTGGGTTCATCTGATGAGAATGACAACAGGACATGCTACAAATGTCACAAAGTCGGGCACATTGCACGACGATGTCCTCAAAACAACCCAAAACCTGCTTATAGCGTGAAGAAGTCTACAGAAGATGTGAAACAAAAAACCCCTGAGTTTGTACCTACACAGATTTAAAAAAATAGCGAATCCAACATGAAACCAACAGTTTTTAATGCTTCAAACTTTGAAGTTGGTGAATCGTCAACTAAAAACGAACAAAAGGATTCAAAATTCTATCCTAAAAAAGCAATTTTGAAAACACAAACTTGGGTGTTTAAATCCAAACCATCTTCTAGAGAAGTGAAAACAACACATGTTCCAACAAAACTGGAAGTGAAACCTCAGTTAAAGGTTCGACACGATGTTTAAGTCAAAGATGAAATTAGTGGACCAAAGTTTGATATCCCAAACCAAAAAATTTGGGTTGCACTGTTTAAATAACTACTTAATTACATGTGCAGGGGCTCCCGAGGTCAATCATTTCTAAGTGATAATGGACAGTGGGGCTTCTCGACACATGACAAGAATGCTAGCCTTGCTTTACAATGTGAAATCAATACGTGGAGGCTATGTAGGGTATGCGGGTAATCAAGGAGGATGAATAGTTGGAGAGGGAATACTCACGAATGATGTGGTATCTTTTGACAAAGTCAACTACATCACCGAATTGGAGAACAACTTGCTAAGCATTTCACAAATTTGGGATAAGAAGTTTACAACTCACTTTACGGATAAAGAATGCCTAATTCTGAAGCCGGGATTCAAAATTCCCGAGGAGTGGATCCTCATGCGTGCTCCACGAGAAAATGATCTTTATGTCCTTGACATGAGCGTCCCATCCACTACTACAAAATCGGCTCAATGTTTTGTATCAAAGGATACATAAAAGGAATCGATCTTATGGCATCGAAAGATAGGGCATATCCATTTACGGAAGATGAATTATCTGGTACACAACAATCTGGTGGATGGTCTGAATCTTAAGAGTTTCCACTTGAGTGATGATTGTATCAACTATAAAAGGGCAAGAAGCACAAGAAATCTCACCCAAGAAAACTTCTGAACTCTATCAAGCTGCCACTGGAAAGGTTACATATGGATCTATTTGGGAAAGTTAACGTGAAGAGTGTATCTGGTGATCTATATTGTCTTGTTGTGACTGACGACTACTCAAGTTTTCATGGGTTCTATTTCTGAAAAGCAAAGATGAGATGTTTGAAAACCTGATGATTCTTTTCAGAAAGTTGGAGAACTTGTACCATCTACCGATAAGAAGAATTCGCAGTGACAATGGTACTGAGTTCAAAAACAAAATAATGGGAAAGTTTTGCAATGCAAAAGGATTACTTCATGAATTCAGTGTGCCCTATCCTCCGCAACAATATGGAGTCGCTGAATGAAAGAACCGAACTCTTATTGAAATAGCATGCACAATGCTCGCAGATTCTAAATTACCTGTCGATTTTTGGAGCGAAGCGGTTTCCTCTTCTTGTTACACGCTTAATCGAGTATTAACAATCAAGGCTCATAAGAAGACATGCTTTGAGTTGCTTAACCGACGAAAACCAAATTTGGAGTTTTTAGAACCGTTTCGATCTTCGTGCACAGTCATTGACCCGGATGGTAAATTCAGAGCTAAGTCTCTAGAGGGTTTTTCGTGGGATATGCTAGTCCTTTGAGAAAAGTATTTTTACCTAGCATAAACCGGGTTATTCTTGCTTAATACGTTGACTGCCAGAGATATATGTCACCAACAAAGAAGCCTAGTGATCGTTGGTTGTTTAACTATGAGAGTTTGTGAATTCTTTCGAACTACTAGAAGAACCTACTGAAGAGGAGCTTGTATTGCTATATCAACAAAAACAATCGTCTCCTCAAGAACAAATTCCGAGACCAATAGTGATTTCACAATCACAAGTTGGCACAAACGATTCTGAAGCAGGTCTGATGTTCTAAAATTAGTCAATTAAAAACAACTAATTACCCTAATTCTAGACTCAAATTATACTCTAGACTCCTAAATTTGACTAAACTACTAACCGGCAAGTGGACCGATCAATTGTAGAATAGCTTAAGTAAGTCCGGATATCGAACTCACGAGACTCTCTAATTATGTTGACAACTCGATCTAGACTAAATTGACACACTTGTATATATTCTAGGGGGTTTACTAATAATTCAAATTTATGATTAAACTAAAATTAACTTAACTAAAGCGAATTAAATTGGACTTTTAAATTGGAGGTTTGATTTAAGGATGGTGAAATGGCTACCTAGGTTAGATTTTCTATTACTATTGACTTGATCTCTTAAATTATTTATAAAGTGAATGGGAAACCGGGATCTTGAAATACTAGACTCTAAGGAATACCAAACAGGACCCCGACCCTTCTCGGAAAGACACCTATGATATCCTAAAAGTAGTTGGGTTTACCGGTTTGTAAGATTTCCTTTCGGTTATCTAATATTTAATAAAGTGACTAAATTAGCTAACTATCTCTCACTAGGAAGCCTAGAATAACTATGACTCTTGATTTAGTTTAACCGACTCGAATATGGCTACAAAACTAGAACCGGGATTTTCTCAAAACCTAAATCTAGCAATTTACCTAGTCAATTTAGTTAATAAATTATTATTTCTCAATAGTTAAATTTAGTATAATGTTAAGAATTAATTATATATTTTACTTAATTGTTTTTCCGGTTTATTGGCCAATTTTACCGAACGATTACCCGAACACGTTAAGACCCGACAATCAACACCAACCTATTTTATGGAAGACATCCAACAAGATTCATGTAAAACAATCAATTAATCAACAATTAACTCAAATCATGCAAATACACCAAATCAAGTAATCAAAGTTCTTTACTTTACTAAAAATCCCATTAAAACATTATTAAATCAATTAAAGATCCACACTTTCGTAATAGAACAATCAAAACCTAGGTAGCATACTAAATTTAACCAAGCAACATAGTCTTAAAATTAAAACAAGGTTAAAAGCAGAATTCATCAAGATTAAGAGCACGAGAACTAAAAGTTAAGAAATTTTGCAATATAACCCGTTTTTGCTTTGATCTCTAAGCTTCTTGCTCCAACTTGATGATTCCCAGTCACTTGAACTTCAACCACAAGCTTTAGAACTCTAGAATTATTGCTCTCTAACTCTATGATTCATCCAAGTATGTTGTAATTAGAGTTAAACTCTAACTAATATACTTATCCTTCATCAAATTCATCGTTTACGAAACATTATGATAAGATTACCCTCTCGCCACCCGCGAGAGGGATATATATTCCGGTCACGCCCCGCGACCGAGTTGTAGTTCTCCGGATATGTATCAGCCTCTCGCTGGCCGCGAGAGACATCCAACAAGATTCATGTAAAACAATCAATTAATCAACAATTAACTCAAATCATGCAAATACACCAAATCAAGTAATCAAAGTTCTTTACTTTACTAAAAATCCCATTAAAACATTATTAAATCAATTAAAGATCCACACTTTCGTAATAGAACAATCAAAACCTAGGTAGCATACTAAATTTAACCAAGCAACATAGTCTTAAAATTAAAACAAGGTTAAAAGCAGAATTCATCAAGATTAAGAGCACGAGAACTAAAAGTTAAGAAATTTTGCAATATAACCCGTTTTTGCTTTGATCTCTAAGCTTCTTGCTCCAACTTGATGATTCCCAGCCATTTGAACTTCAACCACAAGCTTTAGAACTCTAGAATTATTGCTCTCTAACTCTATGATTCATCCAAGTATGTTGTAATTAGAGTTAAACTCTAACTAATATACTTATCCTTCATCAAATTCATCGTTTACGAAACATTATGATAAGATTACGCTCTCGCCACCCGCGAGAGGGATATATATTCCGGTCACGCCCCGCGACCGAGTTGTAGTTCTCCGGATATGTATCAGCCTCTCGCTGGCCGCGAGAGGCATTAGCTAGGGCGGTCGCGGGCGGCTAGAAGGTGGTTTCACCCGTTTTTTGATTTGTTTCTTCTCTCGGCTTCCAACTACAATCCGGCTTGGTTTCGTTCACCGTTTCAGCTCATTTTCTCGTCTTTTCAGCTACTTTCACAAACCAAGACCTGCAAAACGTATTTGGAATAAAAGTAGATATATTCTTGACAAACCGAAACGAATATCAACTAAAATAATACAAACTGTACACGATAAATGGATGTATTATTCAATACATCAAGGTCCGAGCGATACTCAACAAGAACCCGTAGTCGAACCAAATGTGAACATCACATCACCCACTTTTGATCAGTCCGATGATTCTGATGATAGCGAGCCAACATATGATAATAGAGGATCTAGTTTCATGAAGGTTTTGAGTAGACAACAAGTTTACTTAATCAATCTGTAGGTCCTAGCAATCAGATTGAAGCTTCAACGAGTAATCAGGGTGCTGAATAGAACATTACAAATCTAGAGAATGAAGTGAGTGTTTCTAATGAGGTGACGCCAAGGACGATGTCTTACCGCCCTTTAGACAACATTATTGGAGAGTTGCAGGCTAGAGTAAAAACGAGAAATCATATCAGTCAAGATCTAAGTTGTTTTTATACTAAAATTGCACCTATTCAAAAAAAAATTTCTTATATAGTTGTTTCATTTCACAGGTTGAGCCTAAAACGTACAAAAAAGCGCTTATTGAGGAAAGTTGGGTAAACGCAATGCAGGAAGAGCTGCAACAATTCGAGAAACATGGAGTCTAGAAGCTTGTAGATTTACCTGATAATCACAAGTCAATCAGTACTCAATGGTCTTTAAATGTAAGAGAGACGACAGAGGTGTTATCGTACGCAATAAAGCTCGATGGTTGTCCGAGGTTTTCATCAGCAGGAAGGTATTGATTACATAGAGGTTTACACTCCTGTAGCCCAACCACACCGATGTGCTCCACGGCGGACACGGGTGGTTAGCTTGGCGTGGACTGGATTCCACGCCGGATTTCCACGCCCACACCGTGTGGCCTTACGAGAATGCCAAAAACATAATAGTACTATTTACCCATGTTTCCCACTAAAAATGATCTTATACATGATGGCAATGCCAAAAGCAAGAGTTTTCCTTGTTCTATTAATAGTACTATTTGCTGTCTTGCGTATATTATAGCCCAAACAAAACAGATAATCCAAAACATAGATCTTATGCCGAAAAGGAAATAGTCTCTAAACTCAATAATGAAATAAATAACATTTAAAGACCACCTTATTGAACCCTTAAAACTTCTGGTTAGATAACACATGTGACCCTTTGGGTATAAGCTGACTTATTCTATTTAAGGACCACCTTATTAATCCTACGAATAAGAATAAATCAAAAGATATAGAATTGCTTTATCTACAACGAAAAAACAATTAACATGAAATTGTATTTTTGCAAGTAACTTTCTTATGATAAATCAAACTAAATAAACTGTAATTTATAGAACAGGAGAATAGCAAAGCCCAAATTATTCATTTGTTTTGCTGAAAATAATTTAGGGAATTTATGCATTAAAAATACACTTTTGGACCGTTTGGTGACCCCCTTGTACCGAATATTAAAAATGGACAAACCATATAACTGTTTTCGTTCTGTGTACCGGAGTGTACCTCGATCCAAGTGACTATGATCACAGAAGCTCTGCCTCTTAGATTCATATTTTTTACCCGTTTGGGATATACCCTGCATTTATGTGAAGTTTGAGCATGTTAGTGGTTGTTTTTGTTCAAATAAACTTGTATTTTATAACTATACTTATTTAATTTACAAACATAAACTGGTTTGCTTCTAACATACTCAGATAGAGAAGATACAACAGAAGAAGTTGCTGATAAACTACAATCCTGGCATTTAAAATGAAATATTATTAGTTTTTGATAATTGATAGTCAAACACGTGGTTTTAAAAAGCGTAAGGCGCAAGGCATTACTACCAAAATTGACTGGGATCGGCTTGGGTCAATACATAATAACATCAGATATGCACTGCCAATATCAAACCAATCAGTTCAATATCCCAAAACAGATATGTCTCTAAACAATACAGGTGAATGAACAATCAACCTTACAAAAACATTTCTGAATCATATCAAATGATTTGTCACCTATTTAGATTAAAATGTTCAATCACGACAACTATATAAACTCAAAATTTACCTATGAAGATAAGGGGCATAATTAAATCCTTTAAGGTGTTATCATTATTGGTATGATACACACATTCAAATCGAAAGCCAATGACATTTAATTGCTGAACAAGACAGCACCGACAGAAATCTAAATGGCATGAGGTTTGCTTTAGCAGCCATGTCATCAAATTCTTCTGCGTTCACAAAATTAGTTTATCTTCAGAAAATTGTACTCAAATTTGAAGTTCGTCTTGATTCTTTGGCACCTGATAGATCTTGGCAACAGAATGTTAAGCAATAGGTTTTTAACCCTTTTTTTTTATTTTGCTCCTACATTCATCTTGATGATCAAAAAATGGTATTGCCTTTCAATCATCTCATTGACTTCTCTTTTGTGACAAAATGCATAACTATTGTTTAGTGATGAGATGCTTACCATTGTGGAACATCCCCAACAAGCATCCTGTCTCCTTCATTGTCCTCATACACTAAAGTATAGTAACAAATGAATAACTGAAGGGTTGCCTCCAAGCCTTCTAGAAGAATCTGTCACCTCTGCCTTTTCTGAGAACCGCCATCTTGTGGCTGAATTGATTGTAGGAGATGGTCAATATCATCTACATCAAGTAGCACACAAAGGCCGTCTTCAATCATGATTCTAGCTGGGCACCGGTTCTCGTTTCAGGTTTTAAAACACCTCGATTCTTCTAGAAGGCAAACCTGCAAGGTTAATGTTCTTATAGTTCATTCTCCTAATTCATTCAGTTAAGAACAAACAATTTTCACATACATACAAAGCAGCTTTAGATTACTTACCAGTGGAAGTTTCATACTATCAACTACTTCAATCGCACCAGTTATAGCACCGTTAAATCCTAATCGTCGCCATCACCATCAATTTTCAAAGTACAAAGGTTCCACCACGTTGATATTGCCGTTTCTTGAGCTTTTGTCTCTTCTAATTCAGTCTACATATAGTTACATTGCAATTTTAATTAAAAAAACATAATGCAGACGATGGAGCTGGAAAAAGAGAGGCAAAAATGTCCAATTTTAAAACCTCTGCCATGCATAAATACATCTCCATTTCACTAACCAAGACATTGAATATACTTGATGTTTTATATCATTATCAAGTGAATGAACATATCTACTTCATTGATTACCAGAAGCATACCAATAATTCAAGAGTTATGACATCCTTCATCAAGAGCTTTGCTAGTGCACCTAAACTTGCACCCTGAAATCAACAATTAATCCATTCAAAACGAAACTAACGACAAACAAAGATGGGCATATGAAGTTAACAGATTTACTAAAACAGAGATCTGGATTATCATAGCCTCAACATAGAAGAAATCACATCTCATGTGAACCTAACGCCACAATCATCCACTGAACAACTGAAAAAATCAAAAAATTCGTACATAAATCAGAAGATTCATAAAATATATAGGGTTTACAACCATGAGTTCAGAATTACGGTAGCCATCAACATAATCCAGATCCAGAATCAAGTAAAACACAAAAACCATACCTGAATAGGCTTAAAGCCGCACTTGAATATAACCCCATCAAAGGTCCTGCAAACCTTCTAAATAAATATTAAAAAGCCCTAACTAAAATCAGATTCTGTACCTGTAGCAAACGTCGGCCTCGAATTAGAGCTTCATTCGGCCAATAAGCAACATAACACTCAAAAACTTAACCTTGAAATTCCTATTAAAACCCAGTTCATCACTGCCCTTCATCCTTCTTTCGATTATGAGAAAACCAATGCCTCTCAGCCTCTTGTTCGTTTGACAAGATGAAAGAATAGTGAGAGAAACATAAAAGCTGATAGTGAGAGAATCGGGTAATGGGTGCCTTAGGAGGAGTAAAAGAATTCAAAAATTGAAAGCATAGATCTGGCCGCCCAAAAAATAGTTTGGCCGCCCAAAATTTAGGGATTTAACATTCTTATTATGAGGTGCGCTTTATATAGTTGTACAAAATGCTTTCATGGCTTGTGATTTTTAAGTAAGTGGCAAATAATCTAATCTCGAATATGCATATTATATATAGTATAGATATAAATTCAATTCAAGGATTTTATATGATGGATTGAGGCCATCATATTCAAAGTAATATCAACAAGTATTTCATATATTACGAATTATAGTAGACTTGTTTAGTCTTCGCCTTCGTTAAATCGTTTGTTGGTTATGACATCTTGTGGTGGCGTTTTTACTAACTTGAAACTTGCGCTAATCTCGCTTTCACACCTCATGTACGGATTTATTTAAATATTTATGTATTTGATTTTAAATCCACATTGTTGGTTTATTATATTAAAACAGTCTTAATACAATTGTGTGTTAAGATAATTGTACACAAATTCATGTTATATTATGGTGTATCTCTTAACGATTCTTTAATCATCGGTCGAAAATTTTGCGAAATTTGTTATTCTTTCACTATGGACCAAAAATTATAATTATATGTTCTTCGTCTTCGATTAAAAATCCTATGAGATTTATTTCGAACAAATATTCGAATTTACTTCGTTAAACCTTTCATCTGATTGCAAACACGGTGAATTTCTTCGGTCACCGCTATTATTGGATTATTTCGATCACTACGATACCTTGTGGTGTCCATATAAACTTGTGGTTTAGGCTAATCATGATCATACGTTTCATGCAAAATCATAGACGTTTTTCGCTTGACTCATCAATGAAATAGTCTTAATGCAACTATGTAATAAGACGGTGATACTAAGTTCTGTTGTATTTCGGTGTATCCTTGAACTTCAATAATGTTAACACACTACTTTTTATTCATGTTATGGTTTAACAGTTGACAAAACATTTTCATGTTTCTATTCAATTTGGCTTGTTGATTCTAAGTTTCAACTATTCAACAACCAACTCAAGTTTTCGTTGGTAATAAATTCTATCGTTTCTAAAATCCATTTGCAGATTGTGAACATTCATTTGGACATCTATTGATTTAATTCCTCTTTTGTTTAACCCATGTAAACTTAGTCACATTGGTGATTGTATCACTACCCTTCATTCATTTGGCACCGATTTTCGAAACAAATTCAGTTGAACCGTTGGGTTCTAATTGTTGAAGTATGCCCTCATATTCATATAATTCGAGCATGTCCTGATTTAACTAAATGGTCCATTACTTTGATATTATTCGTATTACCAACGTATGACACAATTCTAAGATGACATCCTAGTCTAAATTCCGTGCACGAAATTTCTTTAACAAGAGGAGAATGTGACAACTTGTGATTTTTGGATTTAATTACGCGCTTAACTAACATTAAAACTATAATAAGTAGTGTTTTAAGACTCAAATTAACTTAATTCGGCCTTTGGAATGCCGATGAACGTCTATTCGACTTTACGGTACGCGAATGGTGATTTGCGAGAAACCTGACGAACGTTAAACGGTAATGAACTGACACCGGATGAAATACTGACAACGCCGAAAAAATACGAGTTTATACATGCATTTTAAACATAGAATTGGTTATGCTAAATTATCATGCTTCTGAACGTCACAAAATGCATACGTGGACAAACACAATTTTAACGCAACCGGCAAACGAACACGTCAAACGTCAAATACCGACACTATTTCTCATACTTTTGATCTTAAAATGATATTTTACGACGTTCCATGACTATCGGGAACGAAAACGGGCTTACAAACGTAATTAGGCCACTCAAAACACAAGAAACAAGCTTTTGGGCCTTGGGCACAAACCCACAAAAACCACCTATATAAACCCTTTTACCCCTTTCCCCTCTTATTTTTACGTATCACTTTCTCTCTCTAATTCTAAATCTCTCTCAACTTTCTTCTATAGAACACATTTCCGGCATCGAAGTCCGACAACAAGCAGCGGCTGCCCACTGCGGCACAGTGGCGGCGCCACCATCGACGGCGGTGATGGAGGTTTTCCGGCGAACTTTCCGGCGACCGTTTTCCGGCCAAGAGTACACTTTTTTGACTGTCTTCATTTTACGAATCGCGTGATGATGTTAGTTTTAGCAGATTCAAAACCGTTTGAGCATAGGAGCAACTACGACGACATTCCGGCCAAACTCCGATGAGCCTGTTTTGGGCTTTTCACTTCGTGCATGTTTAGATCTGGTGGTTAGAGACCTTTCTACAAGTTTTGGTGAAATTCTATTCTCTGGCGAAATTCCGACTTCTAGCATGGTTATGGCGAGGTTTCAGGCATCCACTTTCAAAGAAAAATATATTTTTGGGCTCCTACTACCCGTAGAGTCCATAGGAAACACTTTCGTCTAGGGTGAAAAATAAATTTCGGGACACTTTTGGGCTTGGGTCAACAGGTCAAACACGGATCAAGGGACAATTTTGGGTCATTTTTGGTGCCTCAGTTCAGTTTTGGTTCGGTCAAACCTGGTCAACATGGGTCAACTCAGTCAACGCGGTTAGATTACGGTTCGGGCCAAAGTGTGGTCAACGCGGTCAAATTCGGGTTCAGTCAACTGTGATCAAAGTTCGATCAACATGGTCAAACCCGGTCAACTCAGTCAACATAGTCAACTGTGGTCAAACTTAGTCATCAAGTCGATGTGAGAATTGGTTAAACTTTAGTGATGCGTATTACATTACAATTTAATTTTTAATATCATTTTTATACAAAACTGAGCTCGACCCAATTGATTAACATTTACACATTGTCAAACTTTGGGGATAATGATGTTAATCATTCATTTACCGACCGATTAAGCGTAGTTTAGTGCATACATTTATGCATACACCTATATATATAAAACACTTATATAAAGTTTAAATTGTGACGTCGTCATCTAACAATCGGACTTATAACCAAAAACAGACGAAAGTCTTTCCCGTTCTTCGTAAAAATCTTTAATACGAAACATGTTTATATTTTAAAAACGACACCTTTCGGGGCTCAAGTATTTTATGAAATAAATATAAACATATATTTATTTTGACGATACTATATAACTTACAAAAGTTACTAGTTAACGAATCCGTGAACTTATATAAAATAAATATAATCATATATATTTATTTCAAACATCCACAACTTGAAAAAATATGACTATTTATTCTTATTTTATACGACTAAACGAGATATGATGCAGAATTGTATTCAGCTACCCAACTTTTACATATACATACATATATGTATCTACCTTTACATATACACTTGCGTTTACACATATGTATGCTAAAGAAATGTAATGTCAAAATGTTTAAACAGGTCTCACTGATGATGTGCGAGTAGCCTTCGCACATTCAGTAAATTGTTCTGAAATATAAACATAAAAAAATCTTCTTAATTAGTGGTTTAATATCTCTTGGATATATGGTCTTAGGACACCAAAATTTCGTTTGAGAGATTGCTAGATTCTGGATAAATATTAGGTCTTTATAGATAATTGATATCTGGGGTATTATACAAGTTTTTCTGATTTTGCGTCAGCAATGGCCTAGAACTTGTAGAATACTTTTTCTTTTAAACCTGAAAACTGTAGCATATTGAAAGTATCGAAAGATTTGTAGTCAAAAGATTCCAAATTAGAACATCACTTTTAAGTCGAGCGTTCGTCTCTTTGTTTGTATGGTGGTACTAACCTGAGCTCTCAAGGTCTCGCATAACCCAGATATAGATATCAGTTAGATATATTCACCTGTAAGATGAAATCTAGGGAATCTTGATACGAGAGTATATTCTGAGGTGGGAAACACGGTTAAGTCAAGTTCCTAAAATTACCTAACATATCTTGGAACAATTGAGAAATGTGTAGAGGTTTAAGTGACAAGTATACTGACAATCTAAGTGAATCTGTTTAGAACTTAAAGTCTAATCTAGGTCAACGGTACTGGTGATTTGTCTCAAAAACTGATATGACTCTCTAACACAATATCACAAAAATATGTCTGTAAATATATTTGTACATAGTTATTGCATTTCATTTTAAAAAAACCCAAAAAGATTTTAAGTGTGTTTTAGCATAAACTTTTGAAAAATTAAAAAGATTTTATTTCTATCTTAGTTTCGACTACCGATGATGGAAAACGGATCTTAAAGTCCAAAGATGATGTTTGCTGAGGAAAATCTAAAGGAGAACGGGTTGGGAGCTTATCTAAAATGAGAAAATGTTTTGAAACGATCAAAAGTTTATTAATTTGAAACTCAACATTGCCTGAAAACATCACTTTGTTCACAAAATGTTCAACCAAGGTCTTTAACTTGGACTTGGTAGACAAATCAGTTAACTAGGGTCATTGACTTGGACTTGGTCAACGGAGTGGGTTGTTATAACTAATAAAATGTTTGAAAAAGTTAAACCTTTGAAAAATTGCAAACCACTTCACACAAAGAGGTTTCCAATTCGCACGAAGAGTTCAATTCATACGAAGTGAAGACCAATCCTATAAATAGAACTAAACTCGCATGAAGTGACCATTATCTGCTTCACACGATCTGAGTGCCTCTTTGAGCGATTTGGAGATTTTGAGCTAATTTGAACTAAGTGCTTCAAGAAATTAACATTGGGAAGGTTGATTCACACACCTCTTACAATGGTGAAGGTATTGGACCATGAATTGAACGAGAAAACATTGATTTTGGACATTAAAACTTAATTCTAGGAAAATCTGGCCGGCCAAATTTAAAATTGAACATAGACATCGGCTTATCGGTGTGTGTAGTGTTCATTAGAATCATCAATTTCACAAAATTATCATGTTTGACAAAATTGTTCACAACCGTTTTTTTTACGAAGTGAAAATTCGTAAATGTTTATAACTACTTCGCACGAAGTGAAATGATCAAAAATATTTGCAATATATGCTTACTTCGTATGAAGTGGAAAATAACCCTTCGTACATATACTACTTCGCACCAAATGATAGAATATTTTTCGTCGAAATTTTTCTAAGTGTTTGTATTATATTTTTGTAGGAAAGAAGTCACTGTTTAAGAAAACGCACAATACTTGCTGTGTTTTGGATGAAATGATTCCCGAGATAGCTCCTTTTACAGAAATACTTGAATTTATGGGACGTCTTTCAGTAACAAAGGCTCTTACGCATCAACACAAGGTCTACGATCACATATAGAGCGTTTCTGGTATTCTGCAGAGTTTGTTGCTGAACCGAGAGCTATACATTAAATAGTGAAGATTGGTGATGAAGAATTTGAAGTTAGGATTACATAGGAATTGATTAGAAGGGTTTTAGATCTTAAAGATAAGGATGATGATCCTACAGGATACCAAGAAAGAATGGTTAAGGGTTGCTTCTATAGAATGGGATATAAGGGCCACGTTAATTCTCCAAATTTCAAGAAAGCAAATCTTCGCAGACTGAATAAGTTCTTTGTGCATTCTATCATTCATGCTTTCAGTCATATGAAGGGCGGTTATGATGATATTCTAGACTATCAAATGTGTATGCTTGCTGCTTTAATGCTTAATCTGCCATATAACTTCACTAAAGTTATCTTTGATCAGATGGTATAGAATATTATAAGAGAGAAGTTTCTCCAGTACCCAAGGTTCTTACAAATGACGCTGGATGATTTATTTCCGAATTTGGAAAAGAAAGAGGATGATGAGCTGGCATTGAATCATATGGATAAAGAGACATTGATCAGATTGAATTTATACTGGAAGCAGAAATCTGAGCTTGTTGCAAAGCCAGTTTTTGGGGCTATCCTAGATAAGAATTATATGGAACCTCCTAAAGGAAAATGGAGAAAGGATACTAGTGGATCTGAGAAGGATGAAGCAGAGTGTCTTGAGGATCTTATTCCAAGACGTAGCAGTTGGTATGAAAAAGAAAAGAAAAAGGGCGGCTTCAAAGAAGAAGCATACACAAGCTCGCCAACGTGCAACAGTACGAACTTTGCTAGTTGATGAACCAGAAGAGACACTGGTTAATGAGCCTGTTAATGAACCGGTGGCTGAAACTGCTCATGATGATGTTTTCTCTGCAATGTCTGATTATGATAGAGATGTTATGAATGTGATTGAGGTTGCTGCTGATGCTGAGAAAGAAGCTGTCGAATGTGATGTTGAGGAAATCTTAGATGACAGTATTGATTTAGAGATCGCAATGGCAAAAGAACGAGAGGAACATAGATTACAATAGCGAAAGCGCAAAGAAGTTGGTGATGACGATGTTATATATGTTCCTTCAGAGCCTGAAGAGGAAACTGAGATGCTAGTTAGAAAGACAAGAGGAGCAAAGCATCTGATGTTCAAAAGAAAATGACAAGGTCTCTTGCGGCTAGAAAGTCACGACCAAAGTATAAGAGAGCCAGGAAGATGCCTGAGGTGATAGTATCTACTACTGAAAATGATGCATATGTTGTACCACCATTACCACCACAACAACCACCTCCAAAACAACAGGAACCACCAATTACACCACCGTTTCCCACATCACCACTACAACAACCACCACCACAACAACCACCGACATCGCCATAACAAATTACACCACCATCACAACTAGCTTCATTACCAACACAACCAACACCTCAAGTACAACAGAGAACGCCACCATCTGTACAAAAACGTCAGTCTTTCCCATCAGATATGTTTGGTGATATTCCTGATACTCAGTATGAAGGAGGGTTAGACGCTAATTTCTTAAATGATACTAAGATTGCAGAGTTAGAAAGTATCAAGTATTTGGAAGATGATCGTAAGAATCTAGAAGCAGAGTTATCAAGTTTTCTGTCTAAGAATGAATGATTGAGAAGATTGATTGTTGATTATGAAGCAGAACATATTCAAAGCGATAAAAAGATGGAGGTGTTTCAGAAGATCTTATTTAAGAAGTTGGGCATAGACTTTGAAGTTGAATCAGAGTTAATTGAGATTGAAGAGGCTAAACAAAAAGCTGCTGAAAAAGCTTGAAAAGCCGAAGAAGAGACTGCAACGTTGGGAAAAGGGAAAGAAAAAATAGATGAAATTCCTATGATTGTTTCATCTGAGCCAGAAGCTGAATCTGTTCCAGTAATAGAAGCTGAAACAATTGTTGTTGAGACTGAAGCTGAGGAGGTTATACAAACAGAGCCTGAGAAAGAAGTTGAAGTTGAAATTGAAACTGAACCGGAGCCAATCAACTATGTAGTAATAGGTGGTCCTGTTATAACTATAATTTCTGCAAGGCACCAAAATATTTAGAGAAAAAGAAAAGAGATGCAGAAATTGATGCTGAAGTTGATGCGTTTGATAAAAATGAAGACGATGATGATGTTGATGGTAAGGGTGATAAAGATAAGAAAGATGATGATGACAAGGGTGACGATGATGACAACACCCAGGGTGGAACATGTGTGAAAGTGGTTGATGCGAAAGTGAATGATTCGTTTGATTACTATACTTATTTGTTGGATAATGTGAATGAAGAGAGGGAAGTTGATAGAAATGGGGAGATGAAGGATCCTGTGAATGATACTGAGCAACCGGAATCCTTATAGTTTGTCACACCCCGGATTTCCAACCAAATCCATACACCGGTGAGCCCGGGTGGGGAATATCGTGACGTAAGTTGATATCATCATAGACAATTAAACACAGCACAACGCAAGTCTTGGATTTAAATTACTATTACAAACCAAATGTTCGAAATAAAATAATATACAGGCTCATAATAGAAGATCCACAGGCGGATCATAAATTGTACAAAAAAAACAATGTAAAACAGACTTTGGGTAGATATAGGATTTGCAAGATCCTCTTATCACTACCGAGCACTTCCAGCCTACTTTCATATTGTACCTGCAAGCTTAGTCTTTTGAAAATACGTCAGCTTTCGCTGGTAAATACACCCAACTGACTCATTTTGAAAACATTTAAAAATATCTTTTAAGTGCGTATCAGCACAAAATCTTTTATAACTTGGGAAAGTTGACGTTGCAACCTTGTTAACAGATTCACATGTTTGTCCATACATACAGGGCCCAGTGCGAAAACCGAGACATGATTAACTACACACCACTTACGAACTCACGAAGGAGTTATCCCCAGTGACATGGGTAATTGCATTTGAGCGTCTGTCAGGTGTATGCCTACACCCCGCGCTAAGGTCGTGGCCATTATCTAATGTAATGAGCCGAGGATATCCAGGACACGGTAGTTAACCCCCGATGTTTAAGTTATCAAACAAAACTGCTTAAAATAGAATATGCAGATTTAATAGCCACAATCCGGCATTCGATTGATCCCATTTCCGACCAAGCGTTAATAGTTTACCGTAACCCAAGCCCGTATAGGGGAAATAAGTCAAGAGTATTTACCTGAGCTAGTCTTCATTTAAACGCAAGATTTATTAACTCAGCCGTACACAAAAGTACTAAGTGCAGATAGCATTTACTGGAATGTCTCTAGACTGGATTATGGCATAAGCTAACCAATTAAATCCTAACTGTCTTTCTTAAGTCATAGACTTAGACCGACTAGCGTACATGATCAATACGTATAACGCTAGATTAGACGATGATTGGATAGAATGTAGTTTAATCTAACAAGTACTTTGACTTGTGTAATATGGTTAAACTATAAACATTCTGGATTTTGAGACTTAAATGACAAGGTTAGACCCGTTTCGGTTAATTTTCGTAAACTAGTTACATATGCTTAACCGTACGCATATCAGTGATATCGGGTAACCGGATAAGTTATGGACAATTTCTATATACCATTAAAAATAAGTTGTAATATCAGTAGGATATCAACTTATATGCCCGTTAAGGTTTTAAAATGAAACTATGACTCATATGGGCATTTTGGTAATTTCATACCTTATAAAAGGAACTTGAATATAATTTAATGTTATAACCATAAGTATTCAGGAAAAATAACTTAATTATGATATAATATCAGTATGATATTAATTATATGTGTAATTTGTCTTGTATGACCAAACTATGCACCGAAGGGGCATTTTGGTCATTTTACACATAGTTTATAAATTATTTGGGATTCTGAGTTTATATCATGTACCTACTGTAAAAATATTGAAAAAAAGTTTTAAAATCAGTAGGTAACAAGTCTTGGTTGGTAAATATGGTTTAAAACCATATTATGCACCGAAACGATGCTTGTATCGTAAAATGACGATTTGTGTGATATTTAACGAAAAACTGATGTTAAGATTAAGATAACATGTCTTAAATATTTATTTAATATAATATATCAGTAGGTAAAATATTTAGTTTAAAAATATATGATGAAAACCGTTTTATAAGCCATAAGGGCCTTATCGTCATTTATCGACATAATACAAGGACTTGTTAATAAACTCAGTTTATAATCTGGTTTGACATCCCAAATAATCCTACTTATAATATTACGTCAGTAGGAAACTTATTTTCAAGTTCATTATCATTTAAACCTCTTTTTATGCAAAAAGGGCATTTTATTCAAAATGACATAATTATGGAACTTGTGCATAAACTCAGATTCTGATAATGATCATGTAATATAACCTCAGAGGGTTATGCTACATTATATTACGATCATAGTGCAACTTTAGATCAGTAGTTAACTAATCTAAATCAGGTCAGAATCGAAAGTCAAAGCAGAAGTCAAACTTCGCGACTTTCGGTTGCGAACCGACCTTAGAACTGAAATTGAGGAGCCGAACATGTTCTTACATGTTCTAATAATTATTACCAACTTGTTTAAGTGTCAAAACAGTTGTCATAACACATATAAGATCAATTTATGATTTTTTCGAAAAATGGCCTGTTTGACTTTTTAATATCAATACTTTGACCCGTCAATTGGTCTAGCAAATGTGATCTTTAGGAGGTGCCCTTTATAGGGACTAATACCTACCTTATTACGATTACTTAGCCATGTTCGTTACAAACAATGGCTGGACCATAATTGTCTTAACCGAAAGTCAAGGCGTTTTCCGTAAAACACTTGACCTTTGTCTATAAAAGCCTATAAATGAAAATGCAAGAGGAAGGAACACTTACAAGTGGTTCCTAGGATGCAATACAACTAAGTTGGATGCTCCTTTCAGTTAGGAACTTCCAGAGGAGGGAGATAGAGTTGTGAATGAGGAAGGTGCAAGTTCAAATGGTTAACCTTGACACCTATTTATAGTTGGAGAGCTTGAAGGAGGTGATGCCAGGTGCTAAGGGGTGTAAGAGAAAGCTTACAAGTGTCCTAAAACGTGGCATAGCTGTTTGGGAATCCATAGTTTCGAATTCATTGGTTTTTGGCAACTTGTGTGGAGGCCAAGGTAATTTTTATGTAGACACAGGCCTCTCGCGCCCCGCGAGAGGCCAAGGCATTGCCTCTCGCACCCCGCGAGCGCCTCTTGTCATTTTTCAAAGTTTGACACTTTTAGCCCCTCAACTTATAAAACCTCGTAAAACACCTTTTTAGCATATTTAGCCCCCGTAACCAATTTTTTGTGTACCCGGGAGTATGCCCGGACATTGTCGAGCTCTCGGTTTGTTAAAAGGTCACTCAGAGGTATAAATTAACATGTTGACACTTTTAACCCCTCCATTATCCAACTTTCAATTAATTACGGATTTAATCCCTCTCGTCCAACAAATGGGACATATGAGAGTTAGGACTTCGTAAAGGATCACTCAGAGGCCCACTATAAGTATGTTGACTCCGATGTCATTCAGAGGCATGGCATGTTGACATATTAGTCACTCAGAGGCAAAGTTTAAGCATGTTGATATATTAGTCACTCAAAGGCTTATGTTTGTTGACATCAGACAGTCACTCAGAGGCTTATGTTTGTTGACATCAGACAGTCACTCAGAGGCTCAGTTTGAGCATGTTAACACCTTTAGTCCCTATTAGTCTTTAATAGACTAAATTAAAAAATATAACACGTGTCACTATACTATTGGACACGATTTTACGAGGTGTTACATCCTCACCCCCTTAAAAGAAATCTCATCCTCGAGATATTATTCAAAAGATGGGGGGTACTTTTGTCGCATAGTGGACTCAATGTCACACCCCGGATTTCCAACCAGAAATCCATACACCGGTAGGCCCGGGTAGGGAGTATCGTGACGTAAGTTGATAACATCATTGTCAATTTAAACATAGCACAACGGAAGTCTTAGAGTAAAATTACTATTACAAACCGAATGTTTCAAAAATAAAATAATATACAGGCTCGTAATAGAAGATCCACAGACGAATCATAAAATTTACAAGAAAGAATGTAAAACAGACTTTAGGGTAGATCTAAGGATTTGCAAGATCCTCTTATTCACTACCGAGCAACTTCCGGCCTATTTCGTATTGTACATGTAGTTTAGTCTTTGGACGATACGTCATCTTACGCTGGTAAATACACCCAACTGACTCATTTTGAAAACTTTAAAATGATTTTTAAGTGCAAAACGCACAAATCTTTTATTAACTTGGGAAAGTTGCCATTGCAACCTTGTATCAGATTCACATGTTTGTCAATACATACAGGGCCCAGTACAGAAACTGAGACATGATTAAATACACACCACTCAGGTACTCACGAAGGAGTCATCCCCAACGTCTTGGGCATATTGCATATGAGCATCAAAGGGTGTATGCCTACACCCCGTGCTAAAGTCGTGGCCAATAACTAATGTATTGAGCCGAGGATATCCAGGACACGGTAATTTAACCCCCGATGTTTAAGTTATCAAACAAAACTGATTAAAACGAAATATGGGGTTTACTAGCCAAAAGCGGGCATTCGATTGACCTCATTTTGGACCAAGCGGTAATTATTTACTGTATCCCAAGCCCGTATAGGGAAAATAAGTCGAAAGTATTTACCTGAGCTAGTCTTCTTTCAAAATTCAATAACTCAGCCGTATACAAAAGTACCAAGTGCAGATAGATTTACCAGGAAGGCTCTAGTCTGGATTATGGCATAAGCTAGCCAATTAAATACTAACGTTCTTATAAACCGAATAGTGTACATGATCATTACGTATAACGCTTGATTAAAAGATGATCGGATAGAATGTAGTTTAACCCCAACAAGTAACTTGACTTGTATAATATGGGTAAACTATAAACATTCTGGATTTTGAGACTTAAATAACAAGGTTAAACCCGCTTCGGTTAATAACTTGGTTTAACATCCCAAATAATCTAGTAAGTAAATGATTTACCTTGAAAAGATTTGATTAAAACCATTTTATAAGCCACAAGGGCTAAAATCGCCATTTATCGACATAGTTTAAGGATTTGCTTGAAAACTCAGTTTATAACTTGGTTTAACATCCCAAATAATCCTACTTTTAATATTACATCAGAAGAAACTCATTTTCAAGTTCATTAACATTTAAAACCTTGTTTTATGAGAAAAGGGCATTTTGGTCAAAGATGGCATAATTATGGAACTTGCGCATAAACTTGGATTCCGATTATGATCACGTAATATAACCTCAGAGGGTTATGCTACATAATATTATGATCATAATGCAACTTTAGATTAGTAGGTAACTAATCTAAATCGGGTCAGAATCGAAAGTCAAATCAGAAGTCAAACTTCGTGACTTTCGGTTGCGAACCGACCCTAGAACTGAAATTGACGAGCCGAACATGTTTCTACATGTTCTAATAATTATTACCAACTTGTTTAAGGGTCAAAACAGGTTCCATAACATATATAAGATCAATTTATGATTTTTTCAAAAAATGGCCTTTTTGACTTTTTAATATCATAACTTTGACACGTCAATTGGTCTAGCAAACGTGATCTTCAGGAGGTGCCCTTTATAGGGGCTAACACCTACCTTATTACGATCACTTAGCCATGTTCATTTCGAACAATGGCTGGACCATAATGGTCTTAAACGAAAGTCAAAGCGTTTTCCATATAACGCTTGACTTTTGGCTATAAAAGCCTATAAACGAAAATGCAAGAGCAAGGAACACTTACAAGAGGTTCCTACAATACAAGAGAACTATGTTGGATGCTCCTTTTAGCTAGGAAATTCCAAAGGAGGGAGAAGAGTGAATTAATGAGAAAGGTGCAAGTTGGAATGAAGCACTTGAACACCTATTTATAGTTGGAGAGCTCAAAGGAGGTGAAGCCAGGTGTTTAGGGGTGTAAGAGGAAGCTTACAAGTGTCCCAAAACGTGACATAGCTGATTAAAAGTCCATGGTTTTTGAATTAATGGTTTTGGAGTTTTGTTTGGGAGCCAAGCAAAACTTTCTACAGCAGATGCTCTCTAGCGGGCCGCAAGAGGCACAAGCCCTGCCTCTCGCGCCCCGCAAGCGCCCCAAAGGCAGTTTCAAACTTTGAAACTTTAGCCTCTTAACTTATAAAAGCTTATAAAAACCTATTTAAACACCTTTTTGGCACTTTTAGCCTTCCAGAGCATATACTTGGAATACCCGGGATTATGCCCGGACATTGTTGAGCTCTCGGTTCGTTAAAAGGTCACTCAAAGGTATAAATTAACATGTTAACGCTTTTAATCCCTCCATTATCCAACTTTCAGATATTTACAAAATTGAACCCCATCGTCCAACAAATGGCACGTATGAGAGTTAGGACTTTACAAAGGATCACTCAGAGGCTTATTATAAGCATGTTGATTCCGATGTCACTCAGAGGCTGGGCATGTTGACATATCAGTCACTCAGAGGAAAAATTTCAAGCATGTTGACATATCAGTCACTCAGAGGCTAATGATTTAAGCATGTTGACATATCAGTCACTCAGAGGTTGATATATATGCATGTTGACATCGGACTGTCACTCAGAGGCTCAGATTGAGCATGTTGACGCCTTTAGTCCTTATTTGTCTTTAATAGACTATATTTAAAATACAACACGTGTCACTATATTATTGGACACGAGTTTTACAGGGTGTTACATCCTCACCCCCTTAAAAGAAATCTCGACCTCGAGATTTTATTAAAAAAGATGGGGGTACTTTTGTCGCATAGTGTACTCAACCTCCCATGTATTCTCGGGACCTCTAAAGGTGTCCCATTTAACCTTTACTATAGGTATCAATTGTCTTTGGAGCTTGTTAACCTGTCGATCCTCGACCGAAATTGGTTTCTCAACGAACCTCAGGTTTTCATCAATTTGCACATCCTCGTGCGACATTGCTAGCGACTCAACGGCTAGACATTTCTTAAGGTTAGATATGTGGAATATATCATGGATTCCACTAAGCTCCTCTGGCAACCTGAGCTTATAAGCTACAGTGCCGACACATTCGACTATCTCGAATGGTCCTATATATCTTGTTTTTAACTTGCCCTTCTTTCCAAAACGCATCACACCTTTCCAGGGTGATACTTTCAGCATGACCTTGTCCCCTACTTGGAACTTAAGAGGTTTACGCCTCTTGTCAGCATAGCTCTTCTGCCTATCCCTGGCAGCTTTGAGACAATCACGGATTTGCACAATCTTTTCCATGGTCTCCAGGACAATCTCCGGTCCTGATAGTTGGGCTTCCCCAACTTCTGCCCAACACACGGGCGTTCTACATTTTCTCCCTTACAAGGCTTCAAAAGGAGCAGCCTTGATGCTAGTAGCTGTTATTGTAGGAGAATTCTATTAGGGGTAAGTGGTCATCCCAATTTCCAACTAAATCAATCACACATGCCCTAAGCATGTCTTCCAGTGTCTGGATAGTACGCTCACTTTGACCATCAGTCTGCGGATGGTAAGCCGTACTAAATTTTAATCTTGTGCCTAATGATTGTTGGAAACTTTTCCAAAAGTGAGATGTGTATCTAGTATCTCTGTCAGATACAATAGATACCGGCACACCATGTAGGGACACAATCTTGTCCACATACAACTTAGCCAATTTATCTGAATTATAAGTCTCTTTGATTGGAAAGAAATGCGCTGACTTAGTCAGCCTATCAACGATGACCCAAATCGTGTCATTTCCACTTTTGGTCTTGGGTAACTTGGTAATCAAATCCATAGTTACCATTTCCCATTTCCAAGTGGGAATCTCTAATTGTTGTAGTAGTCCTGATGGTTTCGGATGTTTGGCCTTAACTTGCGAACATGTTAGACACTTAGCTACATAAGTGGCTATGGATTTCTTTAAACCCATCCACCAATAATTCTTCTTCAAGTCTTGATACATTTTGTCACCACCCGGGTGAACAGAGTATCTTGAATTATGCGCTTCCTGGAGGATAGATATCTGAGTCCTCAAAAGATCGGAACCCAAATTCTATCATTTAATCTTAGGATTCCGTCCTTTCCAGGCGTTAACGGATCCACAGTTCCGCCTAATCCCTCATTAGGAATATTAGCCTCTAATAAGGCTTGCTTTTGCCCATTTAGTAGCTTCTCACTTAAACTATTTCTGAGCTCAATGCTCTTAGCATTAATCCTTATAGGTTTAACCTTTTCCTTCCGACTTAAGGCATCGGCAACTACATTTGCCTTGCCTGGATGGTAGCGAATCTCACAATCATAATCGTTAAGTATTTCCATCCACTGACGTTGTCGCATGTTCAATTCCTTTTGATTGAACAAATGCAGGAGACTTTTATGGCCAGTGTATGTAATACACTTCGTGCCAGACAAGTAATGTCTCCATAGTTTTAGTGCAAATACAACGGCACCCAATTCCAAATCGTGGGTGGTGTAATTCCTTTCGTGTACCTTTAACTGTCGTGATGCAAAGGCAATAACTTTGCCTTTCTGCATTAGCACATAGCCCATGCCAGTGTGCGATGCATCACAGTAGACTACAAAATCTTCACTACCCTCTGGCAGGGATAATACAGGAGCATTGCTCAGCTTGTGTTTAAGAACCTCAAAAGATTCTTGTTGTTTTTGGACCCCAATTATACTTAACATTCTTACGGGTTAAGGTAGTTAAAGGAGTGGCTATTCTTGAAAAGTTCTCAATGAACCTTCTGTAATAACCAGCCAGTCCTAGGAAACTACGTATCTCTGTTGGGGTTTTGGGTACTTCCCAATTCATTATGGCTTTAATTTTGGCGGGATCCACTTGGATACCACGCTCACTTACCATATGTCCAAGAAATTGGACTTCTCTAAGCCAAAACTCGCACTTAGAGAATTTGGCATAAAGCTTTTCTTGCCTTAGCAGTTCTAAGATGCACCTAAGATGTTTCTCGTGATCAGCTTGATTACGAGAATAGATAAGTATGTCGTCTATGAAGATAATGACAAACTTATCCATATACGGTTTGCAAACTCTATTCATGAGATCCATGAATGCTGCTGGTGCATTGGTGAGCCCAAAAGGCATCACCAGGAATTTAAAATGACCATATCGGGTCCTGAAGGCAGTTTTAGGAACATCTTCACTTCTACCTTCAGCTGGTGATATCCAGATCTCAGATCAATCTTAGAGAAATAACTAGCCCCTTGAAGTTGGTCGAATAAATCATCGATCCTGGGCAGAGGATGTCTATTCTTAATTGTTAACTTGTTCAGCTCCCGATAGTCGATGCACATCCGCATTGATCCGTCTTTCTTCTTAACGAAGAGGATTGGAGCTCCCCAAGGTGAGGAACTAGGTTGAATAAATCCTTTCTCCAAGAGTTCATCCAATTGAACACTTAACTCATTTATTTCGGTTGGAGCTAGTCTATATGGAGCCCTAGCTATGGGTGTTGATCCTGGCATGATGTCAATTCTGAACTCTACTTGCCTATCCAGTGGTAGGCCTGGTAATTCTTCAGGGAAAACATCAGGATACTTCGAGATAAGTGGTTGATCTTCAAGGTTCGGCTTAGGTTCATTGATGGTTACTTGTGCCATGTAGATAACACAGCCTCTTCTCAAACACTTGGATGCCTTAAATAACGACACCTTGTCTAGAAATCTATAGTGTGAGTCTCCGAGGATGGTGATCATTTCGCCGGATGGGGTTTTAATTTCGATGAGCTTCTTATCGCAGGCAATGCGGGCTTGGTTATGAGATGACCAATCCATGCCTAAGACAACATCAAACCCCGCCAATTTCATCGGCAGAAGAGAGATAGGGATGGAATGATTCTTAATGGATATAGAGCATCCATCAAGAATGGAAGTTACGGTTTCTAAGGTTCCATCAGCAAGTTCTATCTCATAGGTTTTATCTAGAGTTCTTATGGGCAGGTTTAATAGTTTACTAAGCTTATGATCAACAAAAGATTTATCCGCACCCGAATCGAAAAGAACTCTAGCATAAATATCATTAATGGGGAAAGTACCTGTTATGACGTTATTGTCATTAACAGCTTCCTTAGCAGTCAGTCGAAAAGCGTGTGCATTCCCCTTTATGGCCTCTCCAGGCTTCGGATTATTATTCTTTGAATTCTTAAGGCAGTTGCTTGTAATGTGCCCCTTTTCATTGCAGACATAACATACAACATCCTTAAGATCTTTTCAATCTAGGGTCTTATGCCCTCTCCTTTTACAAATGCCACAAGGTCTAGCTTGTGGATCAGAATTACACTGTCCCCAGTGTCTGCGGTTGCAAGTCTTGCAAAATGGTATCATAGCCGACTTGCCTTGGTTCCCTTTGAACCCGAATCTCCCTTTATTTTTCTTATTAAATCTGTGGGAGTTGTCATCTTCCCTCTTCCTTTTTCCATCAGTTTCAGACTTAAATGACTTTTGTCTTACTAAATTAAGGGTGAGAGAGAGAGATAGGTCTACAGCAGACTATAGGTATTAGGCTGAGCAGCCTTTACCATGCCCTTAATCTCGGACGCTAATCCATTGATAAAACGTGCAATGCGTTTGGATTCTGGGGTAATTAGATAAGAGACTAACCTAGATAGGTAATTGAAATCGGAGACATACTTCCGACAGTCAATGTTTTTCATGGAAAGAGACAAGAAGTCTGTCTCTATTTTCTCCACCTCATGGGGTGGGCAGTAGGTTCCCTTAATATGGTCCATAAACTTAGACCACCCCAGATTATACAGGTATACTTTACCTGTTGACTGAATCATGACCTTCCACCATGTTAGGGCATCACCCTTGAAGGATTGTGATACATACTTAACCACATCCTTATCAGCACAACCTCTGATGTCTACAATAGTTTCCATTTCGTCCAGCCACTTTAGGGCTTCCACAGCTCCTTTTCCCCATTAAAGTCTAGGGGTTTACAGGAAACAAAGTACTTATAGGTACATCCGTCTTTAACAGAACAAGACCTTTCAGCGAAATCTATTTTTTTTTGTTCACTCTTCGTATTTGAAGAGTGAACAGAGCTCTCCCTATGAGCTGAAGATGGTGGAATTGATAATGGCCTAGAGCGAGTAGCACTCGACTCTCTTAGCTTTTCTATGACCCATGGCCCTTTCCACAGCCGCATCAATGTGAGCTTGGAAATCATTATCATTTATGGCTACACTTTCGGCGTCCTTAGAGTTAACATTCCGATGGCTACTTTGTGCCTCATTAGAATTTGCGATTCTTTAAAGCTTTGGTTCTATATACCAAATAAAATTTCTCTTAGCCATGGTATAATAACCATATCGGCTTTTAAACATTGGATATAAGAAAAATCCATTGCCTATACTAGTGTGAATAATATCACAACTCTTAGGCTTAATATAATTATATTTGGCCTAGGTCTTAATAGGACCATTATAGGCAAATTACAATATGGACATAGTCCATTTATTACTAGACAGGGGATCGAAATGTCACAACTGTCATCGTCATATTTGACAATTTTATAGCACATAGACTTGTCACAAGGGACATCAAATATGGCACATAGGCCTGTCACTAATTGACATAAAATTATGGCACATAGGACTGTCACTAAAGGACATAAGATTATGGCACATAGGCCTGTCACTAATGGACATAAAATAGGGCACATAGGCACTACATCACTAATGTATGTTTTATTTATCATCGCATTGATGATATTAGCCGGGATCCAATTGATCACATAGGCTATATAAAATTAATCATAACCTTAAAGGGTAATACCACACTAATGGATGTTTTATTCATCACTGCACTGTTGATATTAGCGGGCATCAAATAGATCACATGGGCTATATAAAATAAATCATAACCCGAAAGGGCAATACATCACTAATGGATGTTTTATTCATCACCGCACTGGTGTTATTAGCCGGGATCAAATAGATCACATGGGCTTTATAGAATAGATTATAACCTGAAAGGGTAATACATCACTAATGGATGTTTTATTTATCATCGCACTTATGATATTAGCCGGGATCAAATAGATCACATGGGCTTTATAAAATACATCTCTAATGGATGTCTTATTCATCACCGCACTGGCGTTATTAGCCGGGATCAAATAGAGCACATGGGCTTTATAGAATAGATTATAACCCGAAAGGGTAATACATCACTAATGGATGTTTTATTTATCATCGCACTGATGATATTAGTCGGGATCAAATAGATCACATGGGCTTTATAGAATAGATTATAACCCGAAAGGGTAATACATCACTGATGGATGTTTTATTTATCATCGCACTGATGATATTAGTCGGGATCAAATAGATCACATGGGCTTTATAAAATACATCTCTAATGGATGTCTTATTCATCACCGCACTGTTGATATTTAGCCAGGATCAAACAGATCACAAAGGCTATATAAAATACATCTCTAATGGATGTTTTATTTATCACCGCACTGGTGATATTTAGCCGGGATCAAACAGATCACGAGGGCTATAAAAAATACATCTCTGATGGATGTTTTATTTATCACCCACTGGTGATGTTTTAGCCGGATCAAACAGATCACAAGGGCTATATAAGGTTAGGACATAGTCCATTACCTTGAAGGCTAGCGTGATTCCTCAAGTCCCACTACCAAGAGTATGAACATTACTTGAATGTTATCATATGAGGATCTTAATGGTTGATTAATAGTCCCGGTCGCATTGACCTTAATGACTTGGAGGCTTGAACCTAGTCCACCACCTCTAGATAGAAGGATAACTTCCTTTAACTATCATGATAGAAGACCCTTTCGTTCTTAACTATCATTTATATATTTGGCCAAATATGTGGTCTGTGCCACTTGGCAAATCAAAACCATTAAGATCTTTTTGGAATTATATCACAGAGCATAAATTCGAGTAAAATCGAGACGCTCGTTTGCAAGAGGATGAATACATATATATATATATATATATATATAATTCCAAAGTACTTCATTAAATTTCCATAAGAAATTACAATATTATAAAATAAAATAAACTTTCCATGCAAGGACTTTAAAAGAAATAAACATGTCCACGTAGGGACTAAGGAAATAACAATGTCCTCGCAGGGACTACATAGAATTAGAAGAGACTTCACTCGTCCTTCTTTCCCTTGACCAGCTTGGAGAGTTTCTTGAAGAACTTATTTGTCTTCTTCTCTGTTTTTTTCCGCTTGCTGCTGCATCTCTTTCATCCGTTCTAAGGCTTTATTAATGGCCTCAAGTGGTGGCGGAGGTTGTGGTTGAGGTTGTGGCATAACCGGATATTGGTACCCATAAGTTGGATATCCAGTCGGTGGGTAAGTAGGTGGAAAAGGGGACGGGTAAAGTGCGTTGTGCATAACCGCCTGCATGTAGGGGTCCTGTGACCATGCTTGATAGTCTACCGGTGTAGATGGGTTAAAAGGATCATATCCAGACATGTCTGGATATGTGGGAATTGGGATAGTATAACCCGATGGTGGTGGTTGAACAGCAGGTGTTGGTGTTGGTTATACTATTGGTGAAACATTAGAGGGTTCACCCATTTGTGGCTCCTCGTGAATTGTGGGGTAGGAACTGGCAAAGGTGGCAGCGATCCCGACCTTTGTCCGGCACGTACTGACATACATGCTCCACGCTTCCTTCTTGGTGGTTCTGGTGGTGGTTGAGGTTGGTCCACTGGTTCCATGTGGACATCTTCTTGAATAGGTGGTGGTTGAGAGTGATGAGAAGGAGTGTGGGAAAAAATAAATTGATTCCAGTATTGGTCCCACTCATTAGGACCTTGGTAGGGCGACCCAGCATAAGAGTTCGAATCGCTCGAAATTTCAATGGGATGCATATTTGATCCTGACGGCGGCATCTCCGGGTCGGAGTCCTCTTCCATGGGGTTTGGTTGGTCCAACTGATTTTGATCGGCTGGAGGTGTGTTAAAGTAATGGTTTGGGTTAAACTCATCATGGTAAGAGTGATGAGAATGGGAATGGTGGGTATGGTGTGAATGATAGAAGTGGTGAGAGTGGTAAGAATTTTGGGAATTTGAGGGCGAGTGTCTATTAGAGACAAAACGTCTCGGTGATTGCCAAGGAGACGAATCTCCTGATTCTTGGTAAGCATCTGAGTTATGAGGTTGAGGGGGAATGCGCCCCTATGGTCCTCCCCTCATTGGACTTTTCCCTCTCCCGCTTTGTCCTCTTACACGTGGCGGCATTTTCCTGTCAAAATTCAATTAAAAAACAATACTAATAACTTAATAATGAAATGAGTAATCCTACGGCAATGCCTAGACTCGGAAGTCTAAGGAATGTGATCATGTAAGTTTGAGATTAAACATAAGAAGGATAGTGTTTAATTCTCTCAAACGTTGGCTCTGATACCAACCTTGTCACACCCTGAATTTCCAACCCGAAATCCATACACCGGTGGGCCAGGGTGGGGAGTATCGTGACGTAAGTTGATAACATCATTGTCAATTTAAACATAGCACAGCGGAAGTCTTGGAGTAAAATTACTATTACAAACTGGATGTTTCAAAAATAAAATAATATACAGGCTCGTAATAGAAGATCCACAGGCGGATCATAAAATTTACAAGAAAGAATGTAAAACAGACTTTAGGGCAGATTTAAGGATTTGCAAGATCCTATTTTCACTAGGAGCAGCTTCCGGCCTATTTTGTATTGTACCTGCAGTTTAGTCTTTGGACGATACGTCAGCTTACGCTGGTAAATACACCCAACTGACTGATTTTGAAAACTATAAAATGATTTTTAAGTGTAAAACGACACAAAATCTTTTATTAACTTGGGAAAGTTGACCTTGTAACCTTGTATCAGATTCACATGTTTTCAATACATACAGGGCCCAGTACAGAAACCGAGACATGATTAAATACACACCACTCAGGTACTCACGAAGGAGTCATCCCCAACGTCTTGGGCATATTGCATATGAGCATCAAAGGGTGTATGCCTACACCCCGTGCTAAAGTCGTGGCCAATAACTAATGTATTGAGCCGAGGATATCCAGGACATGGTAATTTAACCCCTGATGTTTAAGTTATCAAACAAAACTGATTAAAACGAAATATGGGGTTTACTAGCCACAAGCGGGCATTCGATTGACCTCATTTTGGACCAAGCGGTAATAATTTACCGTATCCCAAGCCCGTATAGGGAAAATAAGTCGAGAGTATTTACCTGAGCTAGTCTTCTTTCAAAATTCAATAACTCAGCCGTATACAAAAGTACCAAGTGCAGATAGATTTACCAGGAAGGCTCTAGTCTGGGTTATGGCATAAGCTAGCCAATTAAATACTAACGGTCTTATAAACCGAATAGTGTACATGATCATTACGTATAACGCTTGATTATAAGATGATCGGATAGAATGTAGTTTAACCCCAACAAGTACCTTGACTTGTATAATATGGGTAAACTATAAACATTATAGATTTTGAGACTTAAATGACAAGGTTAAACCCGTTTCGGTTAATTTCTGTAAACTAGTTACATATATGTAACCGTGCACATATTAGCGATATCGGGTAACCGGATAAGTCATGGACAAGTTCTATATGCCATTACACTTTAAATAAGTTAAGATATCAGTAGGATATCAACTTGTATGCTCGTGAAGGTTTTAAAACGAAATTATGCCTCATAAGGGCGTTTTGGTAATTCCATATCATATAAAAGGAACTTGAATATAATTTAATGTTATAGTTATAAGTATTCTGGAAAAATACTTTATTTATGATATAATATCAGTAGGATATCAATTATATGTGTAAATTATCTTTTATGACCAAACTGTGCACCGAAGGGGGATTTTGGTCATTTTACACATAGTTTATAAATTATTTGGGATTCTGAGTTTATAACATGTACCTACTGTAAATAAGTTTTAAAAATCAGTAGGTATCAAGTCTTGGTTAATAATATGGTTTAAAACCATACTATGTGCCGAAATGGCACTTATGTCGTAAAGTGGCATCCTTATGCGATTTTCATGAAAACTGATTGTTAAGTTCGGATTAAAATGTCTTAGGTATGTTATTTAATATAAACTATTAGTAGGTAAATGATTTACCTTGAAAAGATTTGACTAAACCATTTTATAAGCCACAAGGGCAAAATCGTCATTTATCGACATAGTTTAAGGACTTGCTTGAAAACTCAGTTTATAACTTGGTTTAACATCCCAAATAATCCTACTTATAATATTACATCAGAAGAAAACTCATTTTCAAGTTCATTACTATTTAAAACCTTGTTTTATGCGAAAAGGACATTTTGGTCAAAGATGGCATAATTGTGGAACTTGCGCATAAACTTAGATTCCGATTATGATCACGTAATATAACCTTAGAGGGTTATACTACATAATATTATGATCATAATGAAACTTTAGATCAGTAGGTAACTAATCTAAATCGGGTCAGAATCGAAAGTCAAAGCCGAATTCAAACTTCGCAACTTTCGGTTGCGAACTGACCCTAGAACTGAAATTGACGAGCCGGACATGTTTTTACATGTTCTAATAATTATTACCAACTTGTTTAAGTGTCAAAACAGGTTTCATAACATATATAAGATCAATTTATGATTTTTCCGAAAATGGCATGTTTGACTTTTAAATATCATAACTTTGACCCGTCAATTGGTCTAGCAAACGTGATCTTCAGGAGGTGCCCTTTATAGGGACTAACACCTACCTTACTAGGATCACTTAGACATGTTCATTTCGAACAATGGCTGGACCATAATGGTCTTAACCGAAAGTCAAAGCGTTTTCCGGATAACGCTTGACTTTTGGCTATAAAAGCCTATAAACGAAAATGCAAGAGCAAGGAACGCTTACAAGAGGTTCCTACAATGCAAGAGAACTGTGTTGGATGCTCCTTTTATCCAGGAACTTCCAGAGGAGGGAGAAGAGTGAATTAATGAGAAAGGTGCAAGTTGGAATGAAGCACTTGAACACCTATTTATAGTTGGAGAGCTCAAAGGAGGTGATGCCAGGTGTTTAGGGGTGTAAGAGGAAGCTTACAAGTGTCCCAAAACGTGGCATAGCTGATTAAAAGTCCATGGTTTTCGAATTAATGGTTTTGGAGTTTTGTTTGGGAGCCAAGCAAAACTTTCTGCAGCACATGCTCTCTGGCGGGCCGCGAGAGGCACAAGCCCTGCCTCTCGCGCCCCAAAGGCAGTTTCAAACTTTGACACTTTAGCCCCTAACTTATAAAAGCTTATAAAAACATATTTAAACACCTTTTTGGCACTTTTAGCCCTCCATAGCCAATACTTGGCATACCCGAGATTATGCCCGGACATTTTCGAGCTCTCGGTTCATTAAAAGGTCACTCAGAGGTATAAATTAACATGTTGACGCTTTTAATCCCTCCATTATCCAGCTTTCATATATTTACAAAATTGAACCCTCTCGTCCAACAAGTGGCACGTATGTGAGTTAGGACTTTACAAAGGATCACTCACAGGCTTATTATAAGCATGTTGATTCCGATGTCACTCAGAGGCTGGGCATGTTGACATATCAGTCACTCAGAGGCCAAATTTCAAGCATGTTGACATATCAGTCACTCAGAGGCTAATGATTTAAGCATGTTGACATATTAGTCACTCAGAGGCTGTTATTTATGCATGTTGACATTGGACTGTCACTCAGAGGCTCAGATTGAGCATGTTGACGCCTTTAGTCCTTATTGGTCTTTAATAGACTATATTTAGAATACAATACATGTCACTATATTATTGGACACGATTTTTACAGGGTGTTACATCCTCACCCCCTTAAAAGAAATCTCGACTTCGAGATTTTATTAAAAAAGATGGGGGTACTTTTGTCGCATAGTGGACTCAACCTCCCATGTATACTCGGGAACTCTAAAGGTTTCCCATTTAACCTTTACTATAGGTATCAATTGTCTTCGGAGCTTCTTAACCTGTCGATCCTCGACCCAAATTGGTTTCTCAACGAACCTCAGGTTTTCATCAATTTGCACATTCTCGTGCGACATTGCTAGCGACTCATCTGCTAGGCATAATTTAAGGTTAGATATGTGGAATACATCATGGATTCCACTAAGCTCCTCTGGCAACCTGAGCTTATAAGCTACAGTGCCGACACATTCGACTATCTCGAATGGTCCTATATATCTTGAGCCTAACTTGCCCTTCTTTTCAAAACGCATCACACCTTTCCAGGGTGATACTTTCAGCATGACCTTGTCCCCTACTTGGAACTTAAGAGGTTTACGCCTCTTGTCAGCATAGCTCTTCGGCCTATCCCTGGCAGCTTTGAGACGATCACGGATTTGCACAATCTTTTCCGTGGTCTCCAGGACAATCTCCGGTCCTACTAGTTGGGCTTCCCCAACTTCTGCCCAACACACGGGCGTTCTCCATTTTCTCCCATACAAGGCCTCAAAAGGAGCAGCCTTGATGCTAGTAGCTGTTATTGTAGGAGAATTCTATTAGGGGTAAGTGGTCATCCCAATTTCCACTTAAATCAATCACACATGCCCTAAGCATGTCTTCCAGTGTCTGGATAGTACGCTCACTTTGACCATCAGTCTGCGGATGGTAAGCCGTACTAAAATTTAATCTTGTGCCTAATGATTGTTGGAAACTTTTCCAAAAGTGAGATGTCCACATACAACTTAGCCAATTTATCTGAATTATAAGTCTCTTTAATTGGCAAGAAATGCGCTGACTTAGTCAGCCTATCAACGATGACCCAAATCGTGTCATTTCCACTTTTGGTCTTGGGTAACTTGGTAATCAAATCCATAGTTGCCATTTCCCATTTCCAAGTGGGAATCTCTAATTTTTGTAGCAGTCCTGATGGTTTCGGATGTTTGGCCTTAACTTGCGAACATGTTAGACACTTAGCTACATAAGTGGCTATGGATTTCTTTAAACCCATCCACCAATAATTCTTCTTCAAGTCTTGATACATTTTGTCACCACCCGGGTGAACAGAGTATCTTGAATTATGCGCTTCCTGGAGGATTAGATCTCTGAGTCCTCAAAAGATCGGAACCCAAATTCTATCATTTAATCTTAGGATTCCGTCCTTTCCAGGCGTTAACTGATCCACAGTTCCGCCTAATCCCTCATTAGGAATATTAGCCTCTAATAATGCTTGCTTTTCCGCATTTAGTAGCTTCTCACTTAAACTATTTCTGACTCAATGCTCTTAGCATTAATCCTTATAGGTTTAACCTTTTCCTTGTGACTTAAGGCATCGGCAACTACATTTGCCTTGCCTGGATGGTAGCGAATCTCACAATCATAATCGTTAAGTGTTTCCATCCATCGACGTTGTCGCATGTTCAATTCCTTTTGATTGAACAAATGCAGGAGACTTTTATGGTTATTGTATATAATACACTTCATGCCATGCAAGTATTGTCTCCATAGTTTTAGTGCAAATACAACGGCACCCAATTCCAAATCATGGGTGCTGTAATTCCTTTCGTGCACCTTTAACTGTCGTGATGCATAGACAATCACTTTGCCTTTCTGCATTAGCACATAGCCCATGCCAGTGTGCGATGCATCACAGTAGACTACAAAATCTTCACTACCCTCTGGCAGGGATAATACAGGAGCATTGCTCAGCTTGTGTTTAAGAACCTCAAAAGATTCTTGTTGTTTTTGGACCCCAATTATACTTAACATTCTTACGGGTTAAGGTAGTTAAAGGAGTGGCTATTCTTGAAAAGTTCTCAATGAACCTTCTGTAATAACCAGCCAGTCCTAGGAAACTACGTATCTCTGTTGGGGTTTTGGGTACTTCCCAATTCATTATGGCTTTAATTTTTGGCGGGATCCACTTGGATACCACGCTCACTTACCATATGTCCAAGAAATTGGATCTGTCTAAGCCAAAACTCGCACTTAGAGAATTTGGCATAAAGCTTTTCTTGCCTTAGATGTTCTAAGATGCACCTAAGATGTTTCTCGTGATCAGCTTGATTACGAGAATAGATAAGTATGTCGTCTATGAAGAAAATGACAAACTTATCCAAATACGGTTTGCAGACTCTATTCTTGAGATCCATGAATGCTGCTGGTGCATTGGTGAGCCCAAAAGGTATCACCAGGAATTCAAAATGACCATATCGGGTCCTGAAGGCAGTTTTAGGAACATCTTCACTTCTAACCTTCAGCTGGTGATATCCAGATCTCAGATCAATCTTAGAGAAATAACTAGCCCCTTGAAGTTGGTCGAATAAATCATCGATCCTGGGCAGAGGATGTCTATTCTTAATTGTTAACTTGTTCAGCTCCCGATAGTTGATGCACATCCGCATTGATTCGTCTTTCTTCTTAACAAAGAGGATTGGAGCTCCCCAAGGCGAGGAACTAGGTTGAATATATCCTTTGTCCAAGAGTTCATCCAATTGAACTCTTAACTCATTCATTTCGCTTGGAGCTAGTCTATATGGAGCCCTAGCTATGGGTACTGATCCTGGTATGATGTCAATTCTGTACTCTACTTGCCTATCCGGAGGTAGGCCTGGTAATTCTTCAGGGAAAACATCGGGATACTTCGAGATAACTGGTTGATCTTCAAGGTTCAGCTTAGGTTCATTGATGGTTACTTGTGCCATGTAGATAACACAACCTCTTCTCAAACACTTAGATGCCTTAAATAACGACACCTTGTCTTGCAATCCATAGTGTGAGTCTCCGAGGATGGTGATCATTTCGCCGGATGGGGTTTTAATTTCGATGAGCTTCTTATTGCAGGCAATGCGGGCTTGGTTATGAGATGACCAATCCATGCCTAAGACAACATCGAACCCCGCCAATTTCATTGGCAGATGAGAGATAGGGATGGAATGATTCTTAATGGATATAGAGCATCCATCAAGAATGGAAGTTACGGTTTCTAAGGTTCCATCAGCAAGTTCTATCTCATAGGTTTTATCTGGAGTTTTTATGGGCAGGTTTAATAGTTTACTAAACTTATGATCAACAAAAGATTTATCCGCACCCGAATCGAAAAGAACTCTAGCATAAATATCATAAATGGGAAAGTACCTGTTATGACGTTATTGTCATTAACAGCTTCCTTAGCAGTCAGTCGAAAAGCGCGTGCATTTTCCCTTTATGGCGTCTCCAGGCTTCGGATTATTATTCTTTGAATTCTTAAGGAAGTTGCTTGCAATGTGCCCTTTTTCATTGCAGATATAACATACAGCATCCTTAAGATCTTTACAATCTAGGGTCTTATGCCCTCTCCTTTTACAAATACCACAAGGTCTAGCTTGTGGATCAGAATTACACTGTCCATAGTGTCTGCGGTTGCAAGTCTTGCAAATTGGCATCATAGCCGACTTGCCTTGGTTCCCTTTGAACCCGAATCTCCCTTTAATTTTCTTATGAAATATATGGGATTTGTCATCTTCCCTCTTCCTTTTTCCCTCAGTTTCAGACTTAACTTACTTTTGTCTTACTAAATCAAGCGTGAGAGAGAGAGAGAGAGAGAGAGAGCTCTACAGCAGACCTATAGCTATTAGGCTGAGCAGCCTTTACCATGCCCTTAATCTCGGGTGCTAATCCATTGATAAAACGTGCAATGCGTTTGGATTCTGGGGTGATTAGATAAGAGACTAACCTAGATAGGGAATTGAAATCGGAGACATACTTCCGACAGTCTAGGTTTTTCATGGAAAGAGACAACAAGTCTGTCTCTATTTTCTCCACCTCATGAGGTGGGCAGTAGGTTTCCTTAATAAGGTCCATAAACTTAGACCACCCTAGATTGTACAGGTATACTTTACCTGTTGACTGAATCATGACCTTCCACCATGTTAGGGCATCGCCCTTGAAGGATTGTGATACATACTTGACCACATCCTTATCAGCACAACCGCTGATGTCTACAATAGTTTCCATTTCGTCCAGCCATTTAGGGCTTCCACATGTCCTTTTCCACATTAAATTCTCGGGGTTTACAGGAGACAAAGTACTTATAGGTACATCCGTCTTTAACAGAACGGGACTTTTCAGCGAAATCTATTTTCTTTGGTTCACTCTTCGCATTTGAAGAGTTAACGGAGCTCTCCCTATGAGTTGAAGATGGTGGTATTGATAATGGCCTAAAGCGAGTAGCACTCGACTCTCTTAGCTTTTCTATGGCCTTACCCATGGCCCTTTCCACAGCCGCATCAATGTGAGCTTGGAAATCATTATCATTTATGGCTACACTTTCGGCGTCCTTAGAGTTAACATTCCGATGGCTACTTTGTGCCTCATTAGAATTTGCGATTCTTTAAAGCTTTGGTTCTATATACCAAATAAAATTTATCTTAGCCATGGTATAATAACCATATCGGCTTTTAAACATTGGATATAAGAAAAATCCATTGCCTATACTAGTGTGAATAATATCACAACTCTTAGGCTTAATATAATTATATTTGGCCTAGGTCTTAATAGGACCATTATAGGCAAATTACAATATGGACATAGTCCATTTATTACTAGACAGGGGATCGAAATGTCACAACTGTCATCGTCATATTTGACAATTTTATAGCACATAGACTTGTCACAAGGGACATCAAATATGGCACATAGGCCTGTCACTAATTGACATAAAATTATGGCACATAGGACTGTCACTAAAGGACATAAGATTATGGCACATAGGCCTGTCACTAATGGACATAAAATAGGGCACATAGGCACTACATCACTAATGTATGTTTTATTTATCATCGCATTGGTGATATTAGCCGGGATCCAATTGATCACATAGGCTATATAAAATTAATCATAACCTTAAAGGGTAATACCACACTAATGGATGTTTTATTCATCATTGCACTGTTGATATTAGCGGGCATCAAATAGATCACATGGGCTATATAAAATAAATCATAACCCGAAAGGGCAATACATCACTAATGGATGTTTTATTCATCACCGCACTGGTGTTATTAGCCGGGATCAAATAGATCACATGGGCTTTATAGAATAGATTATAACCCGAAAAGGTAATACATCACTAATGGATGTTTTATTTATCATCGCACTTATGATATTAGCCGGGCTCAAATAGATCACATGGGCTTTATAAAATACATCTCTAATGGATGTCTTATTCATCACCGCACTGGCGTTATTAGCCGGGATCAAATAGATCACATGGGCTTTATAGAATAGATTATAACCCGAAAGGGTAATACATCACTGATGGATGTTTTATTTATCATCGCACTGATGATATTAGTCGGGATCAAATAGATCACATGGGCTTTATAGAATAGATTATAACCCGAAAGGGTAATACATCACTGATGGATGTTTTATTTATCATCGCACTGATGATATTAGTCGGGATCAAATAGATCACATGGACTTTATAAAATACATCTCTAATGGATGTCTTATTCATCACCGCACTGTTGATATTTAGCCAGGATCAAACAGATCACAAAGGCTATATAAAATACATCTCTAATGGATGTTTTATTTATCACCGCACTGGTGATATTTAGCCGGGATCAAACAGATCACGAGGGCTATAAAAAATACATCTCTGATGGATGTTTTATTTATCACCCACTGGTGATGTTTTAGCCGGATCAAACAGATCACAAGGGCTATATAAGGTTAGGACATAGTCCATTACCTTGAAGGCTAGCGTGATTCCTCAAGTCCCACTACCAAGAGTATGAACATTACTTGAATGTTATCATATGAGGATCTTAATGGTTGATTAATAGTCCCGGTCGCATTGACCTTAATGACTTGGAGGCTTGAACCTAGTCCACCACCTCTAGATAGAAGGATAACTTCCCTTAACTATCATGATAGAAGACCCTTCCGTTCTTAACTATCATTTATATATTTGGCCAAATATGTGGTCTGTGCCACTTGGCAAATCAAAACCATTAAGATCTTTTTGGAATTATATCACAGAGCATAAATTCGAGTAAAATCGAGATGCTCGTTTGCAAGAGGATGAATACATATATATATATATATATAATTCCAAAGTACTTCATTAAATTTCCATAAGAAATTACAATATTAGAAAATAAAATAAACTTTCCATGCAAGGACTTTAAAAGAAATAAACATGTCCACGCAGGGACTAAGGAAATAACAATGTCCTCGCAGGGACTGCATAGAATTAGAAGAGACTTCACTCGTCCTTCTTTCCCTTGACCAGCTTTGAGAGTTTCTTGAAGAACTTATTTGTCTTCTTCTCCGTTTTCTCCGCTTGCTGCTGCATCTCTTTCATCCGTTCTAAGGCCTCATTAATGGCCTCAAGTGGCGACGGAGGTTGTGGTTGAGGTTGTGGCATAACCGGATACTGGTACACATAAGTTGGATATCCAGTGGGTGGGTAAGTAGGAGGAAAAGGGGACGGGTAAAGTGCGTTGTTCATAACCGCCTGCATGTAGGGGTCCTGTGACCAAGCTTGATAGTCTACCGGTGTAGATGGGTTAAAAGGATCATATCCAGACGTGTCTGGATATGTGGGAATTGGGTTAGTATAACCCGATGGTGGTGGTTGAACAGCAGGTGTTGGTGTTGGTTCCACTATTGGTGAAACATTAGAGGGTTCACCCATTTGTGGGTCCTCGTGAATTGTGGGGTAGGAATTGGGCAAAGGTGGCAGCGATCCCGACCTTTGTCTGGCACGTACTGACATACGTGCTCCAAGCTTCCTTCTTGGTGGTTCTGGTGGTGGTTGAGGTTGGTCCACTGGTTCCATGTGGACATATTCTTTAATAGAGGGTAGTTGAGAGTGATGAGAAGGAGTGTGGACAAAAATAAATTGATTCCAATATTGGTCCCACTCATTAGGACCTTGGTAGGGTGATCCAACATAAGAGTTTGAATTGCTCGAAATTTCAATGGGATGCATATTTGATCCTGACGACAGCATCTCCGGGTCAGAGTCCTCGTCCATGGGGTTTGGTTGGTCCAACTGATTTTGATCGGCTGGAGGCGTGTTAAAGTAATGGTTAGGGTTAAACTCATCATGGTAAAAGTGATGAGAATGGGAATGGTGGGTATGGTGTGAATGATAGAAGTGGTGAGAGTGGTAAGAATTTTGGGAATGTGAGGGCGAGTGTCTATTAGAGACAGAATGTCTCGCTGATTGCCAAGGAGACGAATCTCCTGATTCTTGGTAAGCATATGAGTTATGAGGTTGAGGGGGAATGCGCCCAGAGCTCCTCCCCTCATTGGACCTTTCCCTCTCCCGCTTTGTCCTCGTACACGTGGCGGCATTTTCCTGTCAAAATTCAATTAAAAAACAATACTAATAACTTAATAATGAAATGAGTAATCCTACGTCAATGCCTAGACTCAGAAGTCTAAGGAATGTGATCATGTAAGTTTGAGATTAAACATAAGAAGGATAGTGTTTAATTATCTCAAACGTTGGCTCTGATACCAACCTTGTCACACCCCGGATTTCCAACCCGAAATCCATACACCGGTGGGCCCGGGTGCGGAGTATCATGGTGTAAGTTGATAACATCATTTTCAATTTAAACATAGCACAGCGGAAGTCTTGGAGTAAAATTACTATTACAAACTGAATGTTTCAAAAATAAAATAATATACAGGCTCGTAATAGAAGATCCACAGGCGGATCATAAAATTTACAAGAAAGAATGTAAAACAGACTTTAGGGCAGATCTAAGGATTTGCACGATCCTCTTATTCACTACCGAGCAGCTTCCGGCCTATTTCGTATTGTACCTGCAGTTTAGTCTTTGGACGATACGTCAGCTTACGCTGGTAAATACACCCAATTGACTCATTTTGAAAACGTTAAAATGATTTTTAAGTGCAAAACGACACAAAATATTTTATTAACTTGGGAAAGTTGACCTTGCAACCTTGTATCAGATTCACATGTTTTTCAATACATGCAGGGCCCAGTACAGAAACCGAGACATGATTAAATACACACCACTCAGGTACTCAAGAAGGAGTCATCAACATCTTGGGCATATTGCATATGAGCATCAAAGGGTGTATGCCTACACCCCGTGCTAAATTCGTGGCCAATAACTAATATATTGAGCCGAGGATATCCAAGACACGGTAATTTAACCCCTGATGTTAAACTGATTCAAATGAAATATGGGGTTTACTAGCCACAAGCGGGCATTCGATTGACCTCATTTTGGACTAAGCGGTAATAATTTACCGTATCCCAAGCCCGTATAGGGAAAATAAGTCGAGAGTATTTACCTGAGCTAGTCTTCTTTCAAAATTCAATAACTCAGCCGTATACAAAAGTACCAAATGCAGATAGATTTACCAGTAACGCTCTAGTCTGGATTATGGCATAAGCTAGCCAATTAAATACTAACCGTCTTATAAACCGAATAGTGTACATGATCATTACGTATAACGCTTGATTAAACGATGATCGGGATAGAATGTAGTTTAACCCCAAAAGTACCTTGACTTGTATAATATGGGTAAACTATAAACATTCTGGATTTTGAGACTTAAATGGCAAGGTTAAACCTGTTTCGGTTAATTTCTATAAAATAGTTACATATACGTAACCATGCCCATATTAGCGATATCGGGTAACCGGATAAGTCATGGACAAGTTCTATATGCCATTATAATTCAAATAAGTTAAGATATCAGTAGGATATCAACTTGTATGCCCGTTAAGGTTTTAAAACGAAATTATGCCTCATAAGGGCGTTTGGTAATTCCATATCATAAAAAGGAACTTGAATATAATTTAATGTTATAGGTATAAGTATTCTGGAAAAATACTTTATTTATGATATAATATTAGTAGGATATCAATTATATGTGTAAATTATCTTTTATGACCAAACTGTGCACCAAAGGGGCATTTTGGTCATTTTACACATAGTTTATAAATTATTTGGGATTCTGAGTTTATAACATGTACCTATTATAAATAAGTTTTAAAAATCAGTAGGTATCAAGTCCTGGTTAATAATATGGTTTAAAACCATACTATGTGCCGAAATGGCGCTTATGTCGTAAAGTAGCGTCCTTATGCGATTTTAATGAAAACTGATTGTTAAGTTCGGATTAAAATGTCTTAGGTATGTTATTTAATATAAAATATCAGTAGGTAAATGATTTACCTTGAAAATATTTGATTAAAACCATTTTATAAGCCACAAGGGCTAAAATCGCCATTTATCGACATAGTTTAAGGACTTGCTTGAAAACTCATTTTATAACTTGGTTTAACATCCCAAATAATCCTACTTATAATATTACTTCAGAAGAAAACTCATTTTCAAGTTCATTACTATTTAAAACCTTGTTTTATGCAAAAGGGCATTTTGGTCAAATAAGGCATAATTATGGAACTTGCGCTAAAACTTGGATTCTGATTATGATCATGTAATATAAACTCAGAGGGTTATGCTACATAATATTATGATCATAATGCAACTTTAGATCAGTAGGTACTAATCTAAATCGGATCAGAATCGAAAGTCAAAGCAGAAGTCAAACTTCGCGACTTTCAGTTGCGAACTGACCCTAGAACTGAAATTGACGAGCCGAACATGTTTTTACATGTTCTAATAATTATTACCAACTTGTTTAAGTGTCAAAACAGTTGTCATAACATATATTAGATTAATTTATGATTTTTTCCAAAAAATGGTCTGTTTGACTTTTTAATATCAATACTTTAACCTGACAATTGTTCTAGCAAACGTGATCTTCAGGAGGTGCCCTTTATAGGGACTAATACCTACCTTATTACGATCACTTAGCCATGTTCATTTCGAACAATGGCTGGACCATAATGGTCTTAACCGAAAGTTAAAGCCTTTTCCGTATAAACGCTTAACTTTTGGCTATAAAAGCCTATAAACGAAAATCCAAGAGCAAGGAACACTTACAAGAGGTTCCTACAATGCAAGAGAACTGTGTTGGATGCTCCTTTTATCCAGGAACTTCCAGAGGAGGGAGAAGAGTGAATTAATGAGAAAGGTGCAAGTTGGAATGAAGCACTTGAACACCTATTTATAGTTGGAGAGCTCAAAGGAGGTGAAGCCAGGTGTTTAGGTGTGTAAGAGGAAGCTTACAAGTGTCCCAAAACGTGGCATAGCTGATTAAAAGTCCATGGTTTTTGAATTAATGGTTTTGGAGTTTTGTTTGGGAGCCAAGCAAAACTTTCTGCAGCACATGCTCTCTGGCGGGCTGCGAGAGGCACAAGCCCTGCCTCTCGCGCCCCAAAGGCAGTTTCAAACTTTGACACTTTAGCCCCTTAACTTATAAAAGCTTATAAAAACCTATTTAAACACCTTTTTGGCACTTTTAGCCCTCCGTAGCCAATACTTGGCATACCCGGGATTATGCTCGGACATTGTCGAGCTCTCGGTTCATTAAATGGTCACTCAGAGGTGTAAATTAACATGTTGATGATTTTAATCCCTCCATTATCCAACTTTCATATATTTACAAAATTGAACCCTCTCGTCCAACAAATGGCATGTATGAGAGTTAAGACATTAAAAAGGATCACTCAGAGGCTTATTATAAGCATGTTGATTCCGATGTCACTCAGAGGCTGGGCATGTTGACGTATCAGTCACTCAGAGGCCAAATTTCAAGCATGTTGACATATCAGTCACTTAGAGGCTAATGATTAAGCAGGTTGACATATCAGTCACTCAGAGGCTGTTATTTATGCATGTTGACATCGGACCGTCACTCAGAGGCTCAGATTGAGCATTTTGACACCTTTAGTCCTTATTGGTGTTTAATAGACTATATTTAAAATACAACACGTGTCACTATATTATTGGACACGATTTTTACAGGGTGTTACACTCAACCTCCCATGTATACTCGGGACCTCTTAAGGCGTCCCCCTTAACTTTTACTATAGGTATTATTTTCCTTTGGAGCTTCTTAACCTATTGATCCTCGATCGAAATTGTTTTCTCAACAAACCTCAGGTTTTCATCTATTTGCACATCTTTGTGCGAAATTGCTAACGACTAATTGGCTAGACATTTCTTAAGGTTAGATATGTGGAATACATCATGAATTCCACTAAGCTCATCTGGCAACTTAAGCTTATAAGCTACAGTGCCGGCACATTCGATTATCTGGAATGGTCCTATATATCTTGGGCTTAACTTGCCCTTCTTTCCAAACCTCATTACACTTTTCCAAGGTGATACTTTTAGCATGACCTTGTCCCCTAGTTGGAACTTGAGAGGTTTACGTCTCTTGTCACATAGCTCTTCTGCCTATCTCGGGCAGCTTTGAGACAATCACGGATTTGCACAATCTTATCCGTGGCCTCTAGGACAATCTCAGGTCCTGATAGTTGGGCTTCCCCAACTTCTGCCTAACACACGGGCGTTTGACATTTTCTCCCATACAAGGCCCCAGAGGGAGCAGCCTTGATGCTTGTATGATAACTATTATTGTAGGAGAATTCTATTAGGGGTAAGTGGTCATCCCAACTTCCACCTAAATCAATCACACATGCCCTAAGCATGTCTTCCAACGTCTGAATAGTACGCTCACTTTGACCATCCATCTGCGGGTGGTAAGCCGTACTAAAATTTATCTTGTGCCTAAGATTGTTAGAAACTTTTCCAAAAATGAGAGGTATATCTAGTATCTCTATCAGATACAATAGATATCGGCATACCATGTAGGGACACAATCTTGTCCACATATAACTTAGACAATTTGTCTGAATTATACGTTTCTTTAATTGTCAAGAAATGCGCTGACTTAGTCAGCCTATCCACAATGACCCAAATAGTGTCATTTCCACGTTTGGTCTTAGGTAACTTGGTAATCAAGTCCATAGTTACCATTTCCCATTTCCATGTGGGAATTTCCAATTGTTGTAGAAGTCCTGACGGCTTCTGATGTTCGGCCTTAACTTGCGAACACGTCAGACACTTAGCTACATAAATGGCTATGGATTTCTTCAAACCCATCCACCAATCATTCTTTTTCAGATCCTGATACATTTTGTCACCTCCTGGGTGAACTGAGTATCTTGTTTTATGCGCTTCTTAGAGGATTAGCTCTCTCAGTCCTCCAAAGATTGGAACCCAAGTTCTTCCATTAAATCTAAGGATTCCATCCTTTCTAGGTGCCAATTGATCAATAATTCCGCCTAATACCTCATTAGGAATGTTAGCCTCTAATAGGGCTTGCTTCTTCGCATCTAATAGCTTCTCATTCAAGTTATTTCTGAGCTCAATGCTCTTGGCGTTAATCCTAATGGGTTTAATCCTTTCCTTGTGACTTAGGGCATCAGCAACGACATTTGCCTTGCCGGGATGATAGCGAATTTCGCAATCATAATTGCTAAGTGTTTCCATCCAACGACATTGTCGCATTTTCAATTCCTTCTGATTGAACAGATGCTGGAGACTTTTATGGTCAGTGTATATAATACACTTTGTGCTATATAAGTATGTCTCCACATCTTTAGTGCAAATACAATGGCACCCAATTCCAAATCATGGGTGGTGTAATTTCTTTCGTGCACCTTTAACTGTCGTGATG